>CM067565.1:44163857-54163857 GCA_034336665.1 Luscinia megarhynchos
GGCACATATCAAAGGGAAGATGCTGGTTTTGAAGGTGTGACATCTGCTCCTGAGAGAGGTAGATCAGTACAGGATGGAAGTTAGTGAGTGCCCTGGCAAAGGATGAGATCACCATCTGATCCGTGTGTTTGATTAATGACAATGCAAAATGCTGAAAAATACTATAGCATGCACAGAAGTAGGTAAAAAAGGCCCCTCCTCTGTTTTCCACCCTTCTCAGCAGTAGCAGAAGAAAGCTCCACCTGCTAAAATTAAGTGGAAGTATTTCTGTAGACAGAGGCTTCCTGTTCTTCTTCCTTTTCAATGGGTCATTCAAAAGACCTAGCTCAGGAAAGCTAAGGAAATTTTCTTTTTTGTGTTGGGACATAATATTCTATGTAGCCAAGCAAAACAAGTTATAAATTTGTAAACATTTCTGTCATGCAAATGGCCCGTTCTGGTCGCAGTAGGGCAATTCTCATTTGGGAGAGAAAGCACAACCTGCACAGGGGTTGCCAGTTGTACGTAATGTAGCCGTCCTAAGCCCGTGCCAAACAACCTTTCTGCTATGCCAAACCATCCCAGATTTTGTGTAAATTTATTACACCAAGCACACAGCAGCTGTTTAATTGCAGAGAATTTAGGACAGGAAGTGAAGAATAAATCTGCATCCAATTGAATCTGCAGCATGTAATTATCTGGAGCACAAATGGGTAAATAACTAAAACTAATGTGTCTAGGAAAATAAAAGCACACATATAGACACATATTTGTGTGGGGAATGGAAGTGTGTTTCATTCAAGTAAAATGACTCACTAGCAGTGTTCCCTTGATCTGGCTCCAAGTGTTTGCAGTGTGCCTCCAATTCTCTCCTGAAGAGTGCTACATGACTTCAAAGCGCAGTAACTTTTTTCCAGGTGTTACAGAGTACTTTAGAGCAGCAGATCTCATTACTTGATGGCTCAGAACAGTAGGCAGGAAGAATCAGCCTGTAAATTCATCACAGAAATTAATGGAGATTCGTGCTGCATGAGGCTGGTTATACTCTCTTCCAAGGGATGAGGAAAAAAACACCTACTTTCACTAGTGAAGAAATGACTACGTTCATGGCTTCCACAGAACCGGAGAAAATGAGGACTAGGAGGCATTAATTTTTATTTATCTCTTCTCAGACAGAAGTG
The DNA here is from genome assembly GCA_034336665.1 of Luscinia megarhynchos. NCBI lineage: Eukaryota > Metazoa > Chordata > Aves > Passeriformes > Muscicapidae > Luscinia > Luscinia megarhynchos. The sequence goes on from CM067565.1 coordinate 44,165,018, forward strand.
CAATATTTTTCAGTCTTTTTACAATTTTGTACTTTCCCCAAGGAGAACAAAGAAGAACGAGTGTGGATGTGTTTTTTCTGAACAGGTTTTATTTTTGCTGATTGCTGTGAAAATTCATTTTGGAAAATGAACCAGAAGAAAACCAGACACTCAATGAAGGTGGACAGGCTGCAGTAAGCTTCCCCCTTCCCTCCCACCCCCAATCCCAAAACGTGGGGAAAGTTTTCTGTCTTGTAGAGAGATGATTGACAAGTAATGTAATCTCCTGGGGAGATGGTTTTCAGATCTCCTCCCCGAATAGATGTCGAAAGCACCATCCTGCTTATCCAAGTTAATATGTTGTGAATACAGCACTGGGTAGCTGTATGCAGCAGGCTGGCTGCAATCTGAAAAATCTGTAACCCACATTTATTCGTAAATATGGTATCCAGAAAGAAAATGTGCCTACTAATCCGCTCCCTGCATTTTCCCTCTTCTCTTCTATGTAATTGTCCGTGGCTTGCATAACCATTGGACTCTCATGTTAATGCTGTATGCCCATTCCTAAAGCTATGAGCCACTTTTGCAATCTTCTTAGCTCTCAGGGTTTCTCAAACAACCCACTGCAAGGGGAAAAAAAAAATCCACTGAACTAATCATACACATTCCTTTTGGTGGAATAGTTTATTAATGATTCTTATTTTTTTTAAATGGAGATATTTTTTGGAGATGAAGCAAACAGAGAGGATCAAAGCAATTTTTCATTACTGGGTGGCTGAATGATGGTTAGTGAGACTAGAGGAGATTGACTGTTTTGTAGAGAGATTAGCAGAACTCACATTGCTGCTGAATGAAAGGTGGAGGAGGCAGAAACCCTAAACAAGTGAATTCAATTACTTATGAAAGGAATAGGGTAAATGAGGATTCTCTCTTTGGGTTTGCTCCAGGAAATATTTCTGAAAAGTTTGTTGAAGAATACCAGTCATCCAAACCCTAATTTTGCTATTATGTAAAAACTCGTTGCTCCGTGGCAGCTTGTGATTTGGAAACGCTTCCCTTGTTTTGTGTACGCTGCTGGCACGTCACCTCTTCATTTAATTTCGTTCTCAAATTACACCACCCAGTGCAACTTGTTTGCACATGTGGCAAGGATTTCAAAAGGAATATGAACCTGATCCCAAGCCCACCGGAGTTAAAGAACACATCCTCCCCAGTTTCCCCGGACAAGAGCCCAGCTCAGGGAGCACCGAGCCGCCTCCACGGGCTGTGGGTGTGATGGCTGCTCCTGGGAGGTTTGCTGGGCTCTGGCACAGCCTGAGACAGCCTGGAGTTCACGACCCGGGAAGTTTAGAATTTCAGTTTATCTGCTGTGCGGCAACACTGTAAGCAATATGGCATGGTAGGAAGTGGCATTTGTTCTGCGGGCTGTTGAAGCAAGGCGTGGCGATTGCGAAGCAGCGTGTTCCCAGTGCAAGCCTCTGCCTCTTTTGGGCCTCCCTGGAGCAGGACAGCCCTCCCAGGTATGCAGCACCCTCCCCTCTCCCCAGGACATTTGAGGGTGCTAAGCACAAAGGGATCCCAGCTCCCCTAGGACCTCCAGGAACTCCAGATCAAGGACTAAGAGCTGAGGCAGTAGGTCCTGCAGACTGGGTGAGGAGAAGGTTTCCCAATGGCACTACTTCCCCTATCCTGATGTTCCAGAAAACATTGCCAAATGGACACAGAGTGGAGAGACATCAATGTTCCTGCAGGTGTTCTTTCCAAGCAGAGATTTCTCGTTTCCAAGCCAGTTGGGCCCCTGCCATCCCCAGAGCTGTCTCTTATTGCTGCAAACCTGACATAACCTCATTGCCTTCCTACCTCCCACCCCGCCTCCATCTGTACTACCAACACTTCTATTCCCTTCCTGTGGGATGCCTCTGCTCTCCCAAGCTCCCCCAGCTCAAGGGACAGAGTTTCATAACTTTAGGCCTATCAAACCCTCCACAGTTTTAGGTGCCACAGAAAAGTCCCACAGCCTCTCAGCAGTCAGAGTTATTGGGCAAGGTGCTGTACAGGATCCATGGGACAAACTGGTCTCTGCCTTTCTTCGTCTCCTGCATCAGTTTATCCTGTCCCCTCCCAGTCTTTCCTCTCATCCATTCCCACTGCAGCAGGTGGGGTTATTTTATTCACTCTATTCATAAGTGCATTTTGTCTATGTGGTCTGGAAGTTTAGACAGGGACTTAGATTGATAAGAACAAGGTAACTTTTGAGGATCCATCTCAGCTTTTTTTTCACTCACTGGAAAAGCAAACAAAATTTTCTTGTTCGTGAGATTGATATGAAGGTCTTACACACACTGCAGAACTGGCAGGAGGCATGAAGAGAGATCCATCTCTGCAGCAGAGTAAGAGAATTACCCCAACCAAACATGCCAGGGTGACCTCAGGTGCGGGAGAAGCTGGCAAAGGGTGGCTGTGTGAGAAGTTATCTTAACTATTTCCAAGGTCCACCCTTGGAGGATACACTTACTCTTCTCCCAGTGCCCACAGCAAAAAGCAACACCCAGAAAACAAAGTTACTGGGGAAAATTGCTGCCTTAATGGAGCAGAAGAGCACAGACAGGTGAATCTGCAGCTGGGGGAGCGGGGGCTGTTCCGTGAAAGTAAATGAAGCTGTGCTGCTCTCTTCCAGCTGATGATGCGACCTACAGTCCTCAGCTGTATAATACATGCCGTGTGACAATACATGTGACAGACTGTCTTCTTCATTGGGCATGTTCCTATTTGCAGGAGGAGCTCAGGAGACTGAAACAAAGTCTTGGACTCTCTTTCTGCATCCCTTCTCTGCTAAATTGTTAGCCAGCTTCTTCCTTATTCTGTATGTCTATTCCATCCCAACAGCCTAATTATTGCAAAGAGTTCATTTCTTGCCCAATTTCTTATGCCTTTTACTGGTGTTTTACTGATCACAAATCCTCTAATAGTTTGTTAAAGACTTTTTGCATTTTCCAAATATCTAGCAGTTTCAAAATACATGCATAACTCAGGACTGAGCTGTGAGGTATTTAGGATCATCAGCTTGTACCAGAACCATTTCTGGATAAGTGTTCCCACCTTTTACATACTTTCCACTTCAATGAGACAATGACAGTTCTGACACTGACAGCTCTCCAGTAGTCAGGCATGACAGCATTTGCCAATAGATTTGCCAGTTCCTCAACAAGTTACATCCAAAGCAGAGTCTTTGGGAAGTATCTACATTTCTCCAGCGTATCCAATCCTAGAGTAGTTTTCAGGACACTTTGAACCATGTTATGAAAGTCAAGGGATTATCTTCTCTTCTAGAGCACCCCTCTTGAGCAATGTGATTCAGGGAAACATTTGAAACTGACTTCCAGCAGGCAGCTGGGACAATTTGTCTGTAGCACCTTTCTTATTCCAGGGAGTGAGTGTGACTATATATTCCACTGCTTCTCCCACCTGTAGGCAACCTGCCCCTCTGAACTCCTCTTTATAAAGGCTCTGGATTACTTAGACCATTGTTGATATTAGATCTTTAACTTTATAAATTAAATGCTAAATATTTACATTGATATAACCTATATACTTTTTCTTTCAGAGCAGCTTTCCATCAGCAGGGACCTGCATCTGGGTCCAGAGGAGCTACAAACCCCCTATGGGGTTTGAAAATTGGATCTGCCAAGAAAAAGGAAACCCTAATTCTGAAGTGGTTAAATCTCTCACGCCACTGCAGTTGGTGCTTTCTAACCCAGTTTATGTAGTGAGTCTGCAATATTGGCAAACCCACAAATAAGGTCTTCCTAGTAAATTCAGAGCCCCACAAAACTCTGCACATCTGTGACTGCCTGGGAAATTGCCCAGTCCTGTGCACAGCCATATTTTTCTTTTTGCTAGAGAAAACTCTCTCTTGCCAGGTTGTGTGTCCATGAGAAGGAGCCCCTTTTCAGAGCAACTCTCATTTCAGGAAGCTCAAGTTCAGTGGTAGCCTTGATCTGATCCCAGGCTAGTTGTAAATGCAGCCTTTCTTACCAGCAGTCCCTGAGTGTGCCCTGAGCCATCTCAGCAGAGCAGACAGCCTGAGAGGGACCTATTTTGCAGTGACTGCTTCCAAGATCACTCGGTGTCAGCCAGAAGCCGGCGCTTTCAAGTGCTGCTTACTGACGCAGTAGAAATGCTGTCTCCTGCCCTTCACCCCTGCTCTTTGCTTCCCCTGCCACTTGCCAACCCTCCTTAAACTAAGTATGGAAAGCAGACTGCAATACCCAAGGTGTTATTCTCTCACGCCAGTGGCTGCACCTACAGCAGTGCTAGCTCTTTCAGCATGCTCTGCTTTGTCCCAAGGCAGGCAGTGGCACCTCCCTTGGCCAGACCTGTGGATGACGTCCAAGTTACTGCTGAAGGCACCTTTAGGTCTTCAGTGGTCTGTACAATGCCTTCTCCCCAGACAGTGTGGGGCAGTTTAATGGGTCACTGCCTCTAAAGATGAGCCTTGAGTCTGCATTATGAAGTAGAACAAGTGACTTCAGGACTCAGAGGAGCTATCCTTGATCCCCTACCAGAGGCAGAACTTCACAGTTTTTTTCATTAACTAGAGTCATTAAAAAGATGCCTGACCCAGCACTCACACTCTCTCTGTTTGCTGCCCATAACTCACAACTGCACAGTCACCATATGTTCTGGCTCTGTTGGTGTTAGCAAGAATTTTGGCTCAACAGAGGACTGCAACAATAATTGGCCTGCAAATCTGCACTGCCTGCAGCCTGGGGGAGTTTCCTTCAATCAGCATTTAGCCAGCTCGTCCCTGGCCAAACAGTCCACCGTGCAAGTGGTGTTGCCCAAGTGATGCTCTCTGACAGGAGATGAGTTTGTGAGCACCTCAGGGGCTCTGTGACAGAGACAGCCTGCTGCAAGTGAGGATCATCACAGCATGAGCTTCAAACCTGCCCTTCTGCTCCAAGGCAACCTGCCTAAGCAGGGTATGCCCTTGATGCACAGCAGCATTCACTGCCAGGATTTCCCAGATCTCAAGGTGCCTCCTCAGCTTTCTTTTACCATCCCTGACTCTTCTATTTCCTTGCACTTTCAGGTCAATAAGCTGCACCTTTTCCCCTTCAGAGCTAGGCAAGGGCTTTCCCTGGATACCACCAGTTGCTCCATTTTGGTCACACTCCAGGCTATAGTCATTGCAGTATTTATCTACCCACTCCCTTTAAATGAGCAGTTAACAGGGATGTTAGCTAGCAAACATTTTCCCCTTCACACAAACCAACTTTATTCTTTTTCTAATGACTCAGAAGTGCTACAAGGAGGATTCCTGTCCCGTGTGCAGACTCTTGCCCATACTCCCGGTGTCTGCAGCACTGAGCTCCTCTCTCTCTGCCCCGCAGCAATGTCCCCTTTCAGCACACAGCTGCAGCTGAGCCCCGTGACAAATTCCAGCACCTCTCAGAATGGCTCTGGCCTCCTTTTGCTGGTCTTTGCACACCAGGCCAAGTCCAGCTGAGTCCCTCTAAACTGGTCCATTGCCAAAGCATCTTGGCAGCGTTTGCTGGAGGTGTGCCAGGAGGGAAGGTCCCTCAGGTTCTTCCTATCTTGGGTAGATTGTCCCCTTCTCTCACCTGAGACCCCAGTGAGCCCCAAATCTACTGGGATAGTTCTGGCTTTGGAATGTGAGTCCCAGTTTGGAAAGTTTTGTTTTGTTTTGTTGTTCCTGCAGGTAATGTTTCAGACCTATTTGGTTCCTGGGAAACACTGCTGCTGTCCATCTCCTCTGACACAAGAGTTCTGGGCATGCCTTCTCAGATCATTCACTGCAATTTTTCAGTCACTTTCTTATGTATTGCTACAGTTTGACTTCTTTCTTTCCTGTTTCTGCGGTTGTGACAGTGTTATAAAGCTGTCCAGTAGAAGTCCTCTGACAGCCTTAATTCCACATCAGGTTTCTGACTTTTGCAACTTTTTGATTTCCTTGTGCTGCTGGTATTTTTAGCTTTTTTAATCCTCACTGCTGTCCTGCTCAGTTAGTAACCTCCAGGCTTGCCAAAGATTCCTTGGCCTCCTCTATCCCCGGAAAAGCTGCTGGTTCTCAGCCATCTGGTTACTGGTTCCTTATTCATTTATTTTGAACTTGTTCCAGCTTCTGCTGCCCCTAAAAAATTTTACCTCCAGTCTCAGGCCATCTCCTAAGCCTTTCAGCAAAGCCTTCAGATGTTGCTTTAATCCCTTCTGCAAGGTCTCATGCTCTTTTCTTGGGTCTTTAGACCTTATTTTAGTCACTTGTGATAGCCTCCATTTCTGCAGGTTTTGTTCATAGAATTCCACAGGAAGTCTCAGTGCATGGCAGAGCACAGCATTCCTGTTTTCTTGTCTCTACTGGAAACAGCTCATTTGATATAAACTGGAATTGCATTTGCCTACTTGGCAACCTTATAACTTTGGAGTCTCATGGTCAGAGTGTGGTGAGAAGGAGGTATTTTTCTCCCCTTTTGCATTTCTATGTAATGAACTTCTGGCTTCAAGCAGAGATGTTTCCGATTCACCTTTAAAAACATTTTGCACAATCACAAACCCTCTCCATTATATTTATAAAGGCCATCATCACTTCCTGAATAGTTCTTTCCTACTCTTTATAGCTGATGCTGCTCTATTTTGCATCCACCTATTTATTTAAAATATAAATCTTCTTGAGATATTCCAGGAGTGAAATTCCCAGCATAGCCCCAGCATAGCCAACTGTCTTCTCTTCTCTAGCCAGCTCCTTTTCCACCTCATAGCTCTGCAGTGGCCCTTCATTCCTCCCACAAGATGTTACATGCCAGAGTCCCTTCACAAAAAAATGCCTCTGCTTTGGATGAAGCACTCAGTTTCAAGAATGATCCTAACTCAGATCAAGCTGTTCTCAAGATCCTTTTTATGCTCCAAGGAGGGCAGTAGGCATGTTCAGGGCACAGTTTATCTTATCTTGACATGGGAGGCTGAAACAGGTCAAAATAATGAGATTTTCAAGTGGTCCCCTTCCCAGTGTGAATAGAAAAAACGCTCAGGACATGAAAACAGAAGCAGCTAAGTAGAATTATCTACCTTCTAGGTACTCAGACTTTCCCTGAAATACCTTCCCATGCTTTTAAAGATGGCAGGGGGAGAAACTGCACAAGCAGCCAAGACCAGACTCCAGAGAACTTCCACCAGTTTTCACTGGCCTTCTTTTGACTTGTCTCCTGTAACTGATTCCTTCCTGTGCCATTTTAAGAAATTTGAGTTTAAAAACTCAAAGCCAGTGACTTCTCAGTCATTTATAAATGTTGCTATATAGAATATAGTTAAAAAAGCAGCATTAGCATGCACCTTTTACCAGCCTTCTCAAAGCTGTGTTAACTGAAATCACTGCAAAAAATTGTGTTTGGTGTGACTTTTGTTTGCTTTGCTCCCAGTCACAGATGCCAAGCAGAAAAAAATAACATTAAAAATGTGAAAAAATTCAATACCAGGGATACAAATTCAGTCTGCAATTCCAGGACCATCGGCTGAGAAAAAATAATCTGTAAATCATCATATTCTCTTGTTTGGTATGTTTCTTATAGCTGTAGCTACAACAAGCTTCTCCCACATTTGAGATTTGATCTTGCCCATACACCTTCATTAGTAACGCACTGATTACCAGGGATTTTGTACAAATGCTGTTTGATAGTGCCAGAAAATTCATTGCAGGAGTGCTGAAGTTAACACTGACATGAGCTCTCCATATGGAAGGTGTAGTGGTATGAAAAAAAGTCTAAGCAACCGAGACCCTGTGTTACCCAGAATTATTCCCAAAGCCTCCCAGGGATGCCACCTCAAATTTAGGAACCCACTTCTAGTTGGAGTCCAAAGCTCTCAAAGCCACAGGACTGCTACTAGAAGACAAAAGGAAGTAGGAAAACATATAAAATCCAATGTAACTCTTGAACAGCCTCTGCTGCTCTGTAATACAAAGAATAATAGTGTGTGGCCCTCTTATAACACTTTATCTGGGGATTTCAGTGGTTACACAATGGGTGAGTTAGTTTGTCTCTTAGCCTAAACCAGAAAAATGTCCAAAACAGAGCTGTGGGAACAGTGCCTCTCCAGATCAAATCACAGGTCTCTGGGAGCCCTTCAACACATGGAGAAAGCCTTGCTCATGGATTATACTTTCTTCCATCTCCATGACATGGTTTAGCTCCAGCTGGCAACCAGTATCGGGCAGCAACTCAGTCACACACACCCATCCCAGTGGGGTGGGGAGGAGAATAGGAAAAAGAAGATAAAACCCATGAGCTAAGAACAGTTAACTATTGAAAATAAAATAATGATAATAATAATAATAATAATAGTAGTAGTAGTAATAATTAAAACAATAGTAATAATGACAACAAAAAGAGAGACAGAGCCCAAGAGAGGCACATTATACTCAACACAATTGCTCACCACACACTAACCAATGCCCAACCCACCCCCAAAGAACAATCAGTCCCTCCCAGACAACTTCTCCAGCTTGTATACTGAGCATGATGTTCTATGGAATGGAATATCCCTTTGGCTAGTTTGGGTCAGCTGTCCTGGCTGCTCTCCCTCCCAGCTCCTTCTGTGCCTCCTTGCTAACAGAGCATGAGAAACTGGAAAGTCCTTGATTTTGGGTAAGCACTAAGCAACAACTAAAACATCAGTGTGATACCAACACTGCTCTCATGCTGAATCCCAACCACAGCACTGTACAAGACACTAGGAAGAAAACTAACTCTATCCCAGCTCAAACCAGCACACTCCCTTTAGGCAGAGGAAGGATGCAGAAAAGCTGAGGGTCCCACGGAGCATACCAGAAGCAACTCAGCATTTCTTTGCTGCTGTTTCTGTGCTGATACTTATGACATCTTCTGCATACTAAAAATGCAAAGTAAACTTGAATTATTTTATGAGAGCTTGAATTATAATATACATATATTACATATACATTTGCATAACACACATTATATATACAATAAATAATACATTGTACCGAAATATATAGGCAATGAGGCAGGTGTGCTCTGTAAATATGAAAACTTTTTTGTGGCATTTTACATGCAAATTCTTTTTGGTAGAGAAATTAATGCTAACATGAAGAAGCTCTTTACCAGAATTTGAGGTGCAAGAATAAGTGCAAGATATTTTTAACAGCATGTTGGTCTTTAACAGCCTGGAATTGTGCATAATTTATCCTGAACACCAGTCTGTTAAAGTATTATTCATCCAATTGTTTTATTTTTAAGAAATGTCTTTCTGAGACATTTTGTGCCCCATGCTGCATAGGCTATAGACCTCCAGATATCCAAACAGCTCTTGATTCCTCCTGTTTAAAACCCTCAAACCAATGGCTCCAGGCAATAGTTTCCAGCACATTAGAACTAGGACAGCATTGTTTAAACGTAAACATCCTAGATTGCAGTAGCCCTTGTCTTTGCCTTCCTCCCCTGGAAGGTGATGGCATCCCACGTTCAAACAAAACACTTCTTCCATGCTAGGTCACTGTCTTGGTCTCAACACTGAACAGGTTGGACTCGCTGTAGCCACTGTCCTCGACACAGCTTCTTTCAACGTGTAGGGAAAGTTGTCAAAACTAAACCAGTAAAAAATGCCAGCTAGCCAGTTCTCCCAGTAGATTAAAAAATATACATGTTAAAACGCCAGGACTGTCCAGCGTTTCACTTGCAATTCTCCATAGCAACACCGATTTGGTACTGCAGTGGCAAAAGAGAGTATTAAAAGATGTCAGATCTGCGCGGAAGGCCCTTCAACGTTAAAGCGGGCGTATTCCTGCAGAAGCGAGGGGTCTGCCGCGCAGATGGCTGCTTGCTGTCCTGGCTGGGAGCAGGCACTGTGCGGCGAGGAGGAGCGGGGCGGCAGACAGCGCAGCGCCGCGCAAAGCGGCGGCCGCGCCCGCGGCGGCTCGGCATTAACTCCGGGGCTTCCCGCGGCGGCGGCAGCGCCTCCGCTCGCCCCCTGCCCCCGCCCCCAGGCTTCCAGGTTCAATAAAGATTACATCATGGAATAAGTATGCCGTGTAAGCCTGAGAATCAAAGCCGCCCCAATCGGCGGCTGTTTAACCGTAGTGTGGCTGGAGCCGCCCTCCCTGTGCCCGCACACTCTCCCGCAGCCCTGCCGGGCCGGGCCCGGCCGGCCCTGCCCGCTCCTGCCTTTAAGGGTGGTGTTACTGGGGAGAGGAAAATCTGATCAAAACTGTCGACCGCAAACTGACAATTTTCTATGGATTCAATAAAGGCCACCTTAACGATTTCCCTAATTAATGGATGACATCTTTGGCTGGAGGAGAGGCGCTGTATTCTACTCTGCCTTAGTCTTTGTTAACCTTCTAATTAACTTTCGTAGGTCACCCAGGTCTCCCAAACCTAAAAGTGAAGAGAGCCATTGTGCTAGAAGCAGTAAACTTACTTTTTCTGCTTGGGTACTTAAAAGGGAGAACGATTATAGGCAGGGAAAAATAACTCCATTTAAACTCTTTGTGACTGCGCAGAATGCGTAGGTCCCTGCCTTAGAAAATAATTGAAACACCTTTTATACCAATATTTGCATGCATAATACACCAAATTAGCAAATATACATCTAAATTCAGCTGCAGCTCTAAATTGGTTAGAGATTTGGAGGGGTTTTTTTTCTTTTTCTTTTTTTTTTTTTTTCAGAATGAGAACTTCAGTAGGTCAACAAAAGGAATGGGATTTCTTGAGCAAATTGCAACTGCAGCAGCCACCAGCTTTTACACGGCGTGATCTCCAGCAAAGAGCCTGGGCTAATAGTACACACACACACACATTCTAACACTATAATATTAGGCCAGATTAATCCCTGTGGTAAAGACCATTGAAGTCAATGGAATTGTATCAGAGATGAATTTGGTTCACTGGCTTTTGTGGAATCTAATATGAATTGACCATTGAGCTGGAGGCATCAAAGATGATAAATGCAGCCCTCTTTCAAACAGTCTGATGCAACCCAAAAAAGGGCAGGCAGAAGGCATTTAGGATGGGTGGCCTTTTCTTCTGTCTACAGCTTTCTCAGGGAAATTCTGCCCTCATTCACGCCCATTGACTGAAGTCAATTAAATTATTTTAATAAATTGTAATTAAAATTCACAGTGCACAATGAAAGATTGAAACTTCATAGCATAACTTGACTAATAAACCTGAAGTTAATTGCTTCTTGAAAGTAAAGATTTAGAGTGCTTCTTTGGCTTACAGAAGAGACATGAAATTAATTGTTCCTAGTTTTTTTTTTCTACTCAGCAGAGGACAACAGAGAGGAGTAGAAGAAAGTAATAATTGTTCCCCAGTATAAACATACAGATATACACCACTACACAAATATCTGACAATGCAACCCATATTCTTGGACTGAAATGAACTGAGCTAAAATTTACATTGAAAAAATTCTGAAACAATATGGTTTGGAGAAATTTTTTTATTAACTGAGGAAGATGCCTGATACAGTAATTAAAACCAGTCTGAAAATCAGGCTTTCTCCAGACTTATGCTTTACTGCCATTGGTTTGCAGTGGAATATGTCAGCTTTGATCTTGATGTAGTTTCTCCCTCTTTTGAGAAGTTACATGTCAGTGAAACAGCATTAAAAAAATCCCCAAAAGGCCTTGAACTAATCAGGTGAGAAAGCTGCAGTTGCACAAAATGCAACATGCCTGACCAAGACTGTGAGTTCCTGAATTTCTTATTTTGATGGTTTGATTCTGGCATCATGTATATATTTTATAGTAGAATAATTGACACATACACTGACATCTATGGCTCTTTACTCTCCAAACAAGTGGCACAAAGTACATTAATGATCCTCACAAGGGTCCCTTAATTGCCCAAGAAACATCTTGGCTGTGGATAAGCAAGACCCAAATCTCTGAGGAGATTTGAATCATGTCAGCTATCAAAAATGTCCTCAGTTGGACACACCTTGTATGTTTCTACCTGTAATGTCCTGGAGGACATTGGGCATCATTTGGGACAATCAAGTTACAGGCATGGGATTGAGATACAGTAAAGAAGCAATTCACCTTTCCTCCCTCTGGAATTTTCATCTCTGGACAGCTGGAGAACTAATGGAGGCCCAGGGCTCTACCCCTGCTCCCACGGAACACCAGAGCCAGGCAATGTTTTACCTGACCATTCAGAGCAGAGACAAGCAATCCCACATCACTGGGATTATGTACTGCCCTTCATAGTTTATCAAAACTGTCAGGGTGCCAGCATCAGGCTCTCCCTCAGAAGGAGTGTTGGTACTAAAGCCAGAGGTCTCCAGGGAAGGGGATTGCTGCTAAGTTCTCAGGAAATCTGGGCTTGTTCTCAGACACCAACACAAACCTCCCATGTGACATCAAGCTGAAGGGATTCATCTCACCTGACTTTTGACATCCATGTGACATTTCCTGCACCTGAGCCCTGTGAGACTGAATGCCTTGAGAGTCAATGGAAGGTGAGACATCATACAACAATCTACTAACATCATACTAACAAAGAAATGCTTATTTTGAATGTCTGGTACATCAATAATGAACTGTGCTCCAGGGTTTTCCCACCATTGACTGTGAGAAGTCCACATACAAAATTTGAACATTTCCAGCTAGTAATGCAAATGCCTGTCTGCAGGCAGATGAATCCCACCTTCAGTCCCTCTACACATTGGTTCCCATTTGTAAGAATGAGATAATGATTTTTACATTCTTCCATTTTCTGCCCTTTTTTCCCTCCTAAACAATGAGGCCCCTAATGACCTGTCTAGGATTCACCTGGCAGGAACTGGACAGCTACTTTTAGGGCATCCACTAAATTGGTATTTTTATGAAGTAATTAATTCCATCCAAATTTAAAATCTAAAATAGGTCTGAGAAGTGCATCACAAAACATTTTTTTTCTCAGCACAAAGGGGGTGAACATAATCAAGTCTGCCATTTAGATTTTTAAAGTCGAGTGAAACTAATCTCCTCTGTTTGTTTACACAATACCAATCACAACAGAGGGCTCTGATAAAAATAGTTTCAATTTCTTTTAATACTGTTTTAACTACTCTTGCATCTTAAATAATCCAATGACTACTTAATTGGGAAAACCTAGTTAATACTCAGTAGAATAAAATGTAAGACATTTTTCTCAGTGTCATAGTTTAACCCCAGCTAGCAACCACACAGCTGCTTTCACACACACACAACTCCCACCAGCAAGGTTGGGAAGCAGAATCAGAAAGAAATTGAAACCGATGGGTAGAGGTAAGAGCAGTTTAAACACTGAAATAAAATTTAATAATAACACTATGGTAAAAATTGTAAAGAAAAGGGAGACAACAAAAAGAGAGAAAAATAAAACCTAAGACAAGTGATGTGCAGTACAATTGTTTACTCCTGTTGGCCAAATCCCCACCTGTTCTGGAAGTAGTACCAGCTCCTCCCAGACAATTCCTCCCAGTTTGTATACTGAGCATGTCACTCTAAGGCACAGAATATCCCTTTGGCTGGTTCAAGTTCCCTGTCCTGGCTATGCTCCCTCCTGGCTTCTAGTGCACCTCCTCTTGGCAGAGCATGAGGAACTGAAAGGTCCTTGACTTTGGGTAAGCACTACTTAGCAACAACTAAAACATCAGTTTGTTATCAACATTATTCCCAAACTGAATCCAAAACAGCACTGTACCAGCTACTAGGAAGAAAATTAACACTGTAACAGCCAAAACCAGGACACTCAGTAATGAACAGAACAATTTAAAACTTATTATTTCAAATTGAATGAATGATCTGTGGAAATATTTCACAGCAGCTGAGACACTCATTATTTACCTTCTTGACACAACACACTGGGCTGTGTGTACCAGAGCAGGAATTACCTGTCTGACTCTGACATTAATTTTTCACAGTTTTTGAAAGATTCCTCCTTGCAGTTAATTTTCCAGAAGAAATAAATTATTTTTACCAGATAGTGTAGATCCTGGTAGTGTGCAGTTAAATTAAATTATGCTCAGATGTCATCTAGAAATAAAAATGTCATATGAATAACCATAAAAAGGATTTATGGGCAGAGAGTGTAAACCAGGGCATTTAAAATGTATTTAATTTGCCTTGTCACAACAGAAACATGATCCTTTTTAAGTCAAACTGGAGAGAGGTCCAACTCAGCTCATTGAATCCACTGCTTTGGCAAGACTGGAGTTGACCTGAGGTACTGTAAATGTTCCAACTCCAGAACTGTGGCCTGGACCAGAAATTCCACCTGGCACCTTCTCAGCCCTGAGGGGTGTGATGAGCTGTCCCCCCAGCTCTGGAAGCCAGTATGGGCTTTCTCCATGCTCTGAACTTTTCTGTGGGTGAGAAGCCCATGAACTCCACAGAAACAGAGATGTCAGTCCTTGTCCTTCAGAACTTTAGAGTGAGCTCCATTTTCAAAAGTATCCTTGAAGAAACACAGCAAGGCTGCTCATTTGCTGCCTCTTGGTGGTTTTTATATCAAATATGTTTCATTTACAGGAAAAATATAGTGTTTCTTTCCTTGCTTGGTGCTCTGGCAGAAGCAGCCTGGACTTTGAGAGGCAGAAGGCTTGAAAAAGGTACAAAAAATCCACTCTACCTTGCTGCCCAACTGATGCCAGAAAACAGATGTAGTGCCCGTGCATGGATCCCCCTTACAAAGTTTCAGTACAATAGATCTGCTTCTCTTAAAAGCCAAAAACCACCTGTACAACTCTAAAGATAGAAAAAAGCACAACTCTTCCTTTAATATTTCTCCACAGACCTCTGTACAGTGTCAGAACTTTGTGCATGAGCTGCACTTGCAGTCTGAGACACAGAAAGGGTGACTGAGCTGCTCAGCATTGTCCAGTAGTAGACATGTAGAAAAATAAAGACTTTATCCTCAAAATAAACCTTTTTAAAGTACCTTCTGATTGATACAGGCATCTGTATGCTGATCTTGGGCACCGAAGAGAAAATGTGGAGTGAAAGGAAAGCACTTTGTTCAGCCCATTACTTTACACTAGACTGTCTAGATAGGAAGCAGAACCATCTGTCCAAGATCCAAATCCAAATACCTGACAAGCTCTGAGGATTCCAAGGCTCTTATATATATGAAACATTAAAAAAAGAGAATGCATAGATTCTTCCCTATCTGTCATTTTTTCATTTTAAGAGCATCCTTTACACTTCCCAACTACACCAACTGAAACGGACTTTGGAAACTTTATGGCCACTCCTCGAACTAGGTTAATATGTCAAAATCCCTTGTACATAATGTCACTGTTGTGTCCCCAGCCCTCCTTGCCTCACTGTGACCTCCATTTTGTCCGCCCTCTGTGGTGCCAATCCCTTTCTCCTCTTACCTGCTGCCTTACAGTGTGTTCCTGGAAACCATCCTCACCCTCACTGATTCAGTTTCTCTTGCTGATTTTTGCAGCTTAAGTCCTATACTTAGAACTCCAGTTTCAGCTGTCATTTCAACAGAGTCACTGACCTCACTGCATAGCTGTTTCTGCCTTTTACACCTTGTGCATTCTCCAGTTACCTTTTGGCTACTCTGATTGTCATTTTTTTCCCTCCTTTTTGTCACTCCTGGTGATAGTTAGCCCCAGCTCTTCTCTTAGCTCCCATTGTTGCCCTTCCCCATGCACTAACTGCTAAATCTTCCAGATCTATCCTGCCTTTTTTCAACCAGGTATGTGATCTGGTGAGTTTCTCTAGACCCTTGTGTTCATCCTCTGCATCTTTGCATTTATGCTTGGAAAAAAATCCTTTCTTCACCCACTCCCTGCTAGGGTCCCTTCAGCCTCCCCCATTGCTACTCACCCTTTGATTAGCACTTTCTTTCTCCAGACTTACCAGCAGACTCTTTATATGGATCACCCTCTCCGTCTGTTTTCAAAAAAGCCTCTGAAAAACAGCTACATCTGAAGTCTCTGCAAAAACAACCCTCCTCTACATACCATTATGCCTTTCTCATCTCCTTACCTCTTATCCTTTCAAATGACCAGTTTACTCCCATTCTCTTGAACTCACCTCTCTGACACTCAGCAGTCTGGTTTCCAGCCACTTCACTCTGCAGGAATTGCTCTCTCTAAAATCACTAATGATGTCCTTCTAGTCAATTCTAACCACCTCTTCTCCAGTCCCTTTCCCTTTGATTTTTCCAACACCTTTGACGTACCAGACCATTCCTTCCCTTGGAGTTACCCACAACTCAGCTGCTGTGCTGAAAATTGCCTCCTTTCGTTTTAGAGCTTGGTAGTTGACAGCCAGAATAGGGGCACAATGAAAAGGATAATTCTTTGCATTGTCTTCTGCACACTAATGAAGCTCCTCTTAGGAAACCATGAAAATTTTAAGGGCATACCAAACAGTAGGGAAAACTCCAGCACAGGATCCCTTTGCTCCCTATAGACCTCTATGCTAGACTTAATGTATAATAAAGGAAATTTCGCTTTCATAACTTTGGATTTTCCTTGATGGAGTTTTGTAAAGAGGAAGAAAAAGGAGAATAAATGAAACTAATAATTTCACCTTTCCACAGATCTGTTGATTCGCATTTCTTTCTGTTCACTGATAAAATCAGAGATTAACTATATACAGATATATATAAAACAGACAAAAAGAGGATTAGCCTGGAAAGATAGGGGAGTCTTTCCAGTGCCAGGTTAGCCGAAAGTCAAAGAACATCTAGAGAGTAAAAGCAAATGCAGTGGCACAGCAAAGGTCACAGTCAAAGCTTCAGGGGAGGGGGGTGTGGTGTTAAATCCTCCAGCTCAGTAGTGAAGCCAGAGGCTCTTTTCAAGTTAAGCTATACTTGCAGAGCTATATGGATAATGTGAACAGATGTTCCCACTGTTTGGCTCTTGCTGTAGCCATTTTTACAAAGATAGCTCTACTTAAAACATAAATGGAGTATAACCTGTAATCACTTCGTGTGGACCTTAAAATATCAGAAGTTCATGAGCAAAGTGCACAGAGATATAGCACACAAGAATTGTCATTGACTTCAGATAAAAATGATGCACCCTTGTTCTCTTCTACACTAGCTTCAAGCTGTTTTCCTCCTTATCGTCTGCAGCAAAGCCATGTATAATAAATCACACTGTGTTTTCCATTAAAGTAAGAATAAGTTGCAGAAAAAAGTGTTTAAAAAGTCAAGGGAATTAACTTTAACTGTTGGATGCCCTGCTCCCTCCCTTGTGTGTCAAAACAATTAGTGAGAGTTAGATCAAAGGATCCACACTGTAGAAAAGGGAAAAATAGAATCCAGTGTGAAATATCGCCCTGCAAAGACAGAGTATATGGAAATAAATTGCAGGTAACCTGGAGATCTGATACTATACCACCTCCAGGAGGAGAGGGTCAGCAGTTACACCTGATAACAGCCTCTCTCTTTTATTTGGGATCACTATTTTCTAAAAGAAAAGCTAAATATTGATTAAGTGACACCTTAAATACCACAAGATTATCAAAGCAATTACAGGGATTAACTTCCCAAAATGCTCCAGTATAACCTCAGCTGCAGAAACTGTGCCAACTTGGTAATGGCTATTAACATCTGTATGCACAAGAGTAATCCCCTAGTTTTCTTTCTTTTTTCGTCTCTCTCTCTCTCTCTCTCTGATTGCTCCTATATATATTGTAGTTTTTCTGAGTGCATGTGATATACCTCCTGGGAACCTCGTTCTACATTTCCTTGTTTGACCTGCTTAGAGTCAGAGGAAGTCAAAGGTTATTCAAGAAGGACACAAGACATTGATTTGTGTTGCCCTATCCCACATAGGAAACCTTCCCTGACGGAAAAAGGCAGGACACTTTGCTGGTGATGAAGTCCCACATGGATATGCTGACTTTGACCATGTTGACTCAGTTTCATTCCCTTGCAGGGCTATCCACCTAAGGATTGAGTGTCCTGCAGGCACCTTTGGAACGGCATCAGATGGCTGAAGAAATGTAACCCCACCAAAGAAGAGTTCCTGCTTGGTTCCCAGCACAGTTGCATAGTTAAGGGTCCTTGGTAGCTTGCTCAGACCAATGAGAACAGCTCACTTTTCCTTCCATTTTCCCCTCTTCGCTCTTCTCTTAGTGGGAGAAGCAACTTTAAAGCATGGGAGAGACAGACAGAGAGAGAGCATGACGCCCTATAATCCAACAAGTCAACTTCCCGAGCTCAAACATGAACTGATTTTTTTTTCTTCCCTCGCCTTATAAAAAAGAAATTGACTTTTGTTTGGAGTTTGTGAAAAGTGGGACTCGGGGCCCAGTCAATGGGGCTCCCCGCGGCGCGGGCTGAGTGGAGCCATCTCGAACCAGTCAGCCGCGGCACCAATTAATCCGCTCTTTGTCACAGCCCCGGCCCCAGCAGCAGCGGCAGCAGTAGCAGCAACACATTTGGCCATTGTTCAGACCTTCATGCAACGGGATTTACCCTTTCAAAGAGGCAGTTTTGTCCCAAAGAGTTCGAGCGGAAGTTTCTCACTGACAATTTGCCCCAAATAGATAGATTTGTCAGCAGCAACCTTTAAAAGCAAAAAGCCATGGAGGAAAAAGGGGAGAAAAAGAAGTGTGGGGGGAAGAGCAAGTGCATCCTTGTCTGTCTGTCTGTCTGTCTGTCTGGAAGCCTGTCCTGAGCAGGTGGGGTGGGTGCCAGCCCTGAGGTACAGAAGGGCGAAATGGCGTTGATGGGAGCTCTTGTTCATCTCAAGGCAGATGTAGCAAGGGAGCTAACAAGCTCCCAGGCTGCTCTATAGCAGCTCTGACTTCTGAAAGCCTTTCAGGGAACTTCTTTTACATGGCATTGTCATGCCTGCTACACAGCAATGTGCTAGGCTGGCCAGGGTTTCTCAGCCTCAAATCCTCCAGCAGCAGCTCAACCCTGAGAGGAGCAGGCCTCGTTCTCTATGGTCTTGCCAGCAAAACCTGCATTTAAGCCAATGCAAGAATCTTTTTGCAAACAGACCTGTGTGCCTTTTCCTATGCACGGTGCAGTGGGGCTCATATTCCAGGCAGGAAAAGGGGAAACAAACGTGTGCTTCCCACACTACTGCTGCTGTGCTCCTTTATGGGAACACCCTTTCTACTTGAAGGTCTGTTTGCACGGACAGAGTCAGACCTGCTCTGTTGCAAACTGCAGCTGTGCACAGACACTGCTCTTGCTCCCACCCTCAGAGCAACATCCCTGGCTTACACATGGAATCTGCTCTTTCCCACAAAACTTCCTTCCATATTCCAAAATCAAACAAGAAAATGTGCAGGAAACTCTCTCCACAGCATGGATTCCAGCAGATCCACATCCATATACAGACAGACTCTTCCAGCCTTGCTCTCATGCTGGACAGAAGCAACTGGGAAGTTCCCAAGCCTGACAGACTAATCTCTCCTAATATCACAAATTTTGGAGAGAAATGGGAAAACATACCTACTCCACTTTCTGTTACACCTGCTGGGCAGGTGAGGAGGTGAGTGGCTAGCACATTCCTGTGAGTGCCATGGTGCTGAGATCTAGAGCCCTGTTTGTCCTGAGGAACAGTTGGGAGAGGTTGATCAGCCTGACATGAATTGCCCTTTGCATATGAGAAATCATCATCTAGTCACCTACATAGCAAGTGCTGCTCCACAGAGGCCTCTGCACGGCAAAAGAGCCAAATTCATGGGAGAGCAAGTGGTTCTGCTGCAGTCTTAGTGCTTATCTGCTGCCTCTCAGGCAGTTTGACTGCCCAAACTAAGCTGAAGAAATCCATTTCCCTCATCTAGATCTGTTGCAACCATCTAACCAAAAGGAGGGCATGAGAAATGGATGAAAGGCAGCTACATAGCCTTAAAACTTTGAAACAAACTCTGGAAACTGCATTGCTCAGTGGCAGGAGGTCCAGCACTTCTGTTGAACTGTTTTGTCTCACTGTACCTAAAATGGGGTTTATCTACGTTACTCAAAGAACCTCATTGTTTGAGTATAGCCCAGCCCACTCTTGTTTGTTTAATGGCCTTCCCAAGGCATTTCCTCAAAGACAGTGGTATGAAGACCAAGTTTAAACTGACATTAAAAATGTCACCAGCCTGCTTTTTACCCACCAAGTAAGGATGGACACACCTTGCAATGGCACAATGCACTGAGATGAGCTGAAAGTCAAGCAGTACAATGGCAAATACATGCAAACAAAGCTTTCTCTCCAGTGGAGGCCTCACTCCTTCAACTCTTGTGGAAATGCACCTGTAAATTACTGTTTGTTCTTTCCTGGCATGGGAGGAACACTGATACCTAGAATACCAGGGACAATGGTATTCCTGAGGAAGCTTAGCTGTCCCACCCTTTATTCCCTTAGCATGATTGGCCCTGGTTATCAATCAAATTGATAGGAATCCCAAGACCAAAACTCTTCTTCCTTTAGTAGTAATTTTATTTCTGATTTTCAATTTAAAAAAAGACTACTGGATATGACAGAAAATATTCTACCAGCTACAGTGTGCTTACCATGTGCATAGTAAAAAGAGCAGAAGAAGATCACACTTCCTCTGTCTGTCAGGTTCTGAGTCACAGCAACCTCATGCCAGCAAAGGGGCTGTCTGGATTTGAGAACATCAGCCAACACTGACTGCACTGACAAGATATAGAAAATTTAAATAAGAACCAAACAAATGCTCCTGACAGTACAAAACTGATTTATCAACCACACAGTAGGTTTGTAACAACTTCTCATGTGTATTTGCAGGCAAATTGCAGTATTTGGATCATTCTTGGGGTTTCCTAAACATCATGATTTACTATGGAATATAATCTTTGCACTTGTAGTTGGAAAAAAGCCATTGTTGAGCAATAATCTGTACATTGGATTTCTACTGATTTTGCTAAGTGATCTGCCACATAGCATTGCTTACCAGTGTCAGTACTGTCATAGAACAGAGTAATCATGAAAACCAGTTAAGGTAAGCATTGCTAGTTATTAATCCACAAGAACCCTTCCAAAAACTCTGAATTTTTAATTCAGATTTCAATGCTTTGTATTTTGTATTGCAGCATGAAGAGCAACGTCACAAGGTAAAACCCTGTCCTGGGATTCTAATAACACATTCCCCTGTTTTATATTTTTTTAAAAGAGCCATGCTTCAGGAAAAAGAGGGACATAGAGATAGTGGATCACACCTCACCAGAGAGGTATCATCTCCTATATACACGCGCCTGTAATTCCCTGGTATTTATAGTGATAAAATGTTTTTGTGGCAATTGCAACAAAACTCTATCTGGCAAAATAATGTGAGGGCATGAGTAAAAATACCTGAAATCTCTTTTAAAAGTGCTCAGAGCTCAGAATCCCTGGTTGGTAACATCTGAATGCCCCACACTGCAGAAAGCACTCAATGCACCAGTGTTGTAAACCATCAACATGCATTGCAACTTCAAGGATTTGCATTGAATTTTAATGGTGAAATCTTAGTTGAGGACTGACAGGACTCTTCCAGTCAGATAGGCTGCCTAAAACTTTGACTGTTCACGTCACATTTTCAGCTCTCGTGCACCCTGGCAATCCTGCCAAAGTTAGTTAAAATACTACTTATTTCATATTTTCAAGGGAAGACTGCAGGATCAGAACCTGCCTCAGGAATATGTTTTCAGTGGACTAAATTTTCCGTTGGGGCAGGACAAGTGTAAACAGCTGCAGGATTAATTCACTTCACAGAGGAACATGGCAGACCTCTGCTTTCCACTTTTTTTAGAGGTAAGAGTGCTAGATTTTGTTACACAGGTTCAGGCCACTGGTTTTGCAAGCTCACCATCTTGCTTTCATCAATGTCTGCAACCTCAAAAGGCAGAAAACCCCAACCACCCTCATAATAAATGTAGCTAATTGCAGTGATGCATATTGTGCTATCCTCTGCTTGGGCTTGCCACTAACTGCTCTATGTTCGAGGATACTTCTGTGACCTATATCTTATGAAGCAAGTGACAAGGCAAGTCTGTCTATAAATTTCTTAGTCAGTCATTAAACTGTACACGTCTTCTTAAAAATCTCTCTGCACCAACTGACTCAATAGTTTTAAGCAGCACTGAATATGATATGCTGATTCAATGCTGCATCTGGAAGTATTTATTTTTGTTGTTTTTAAATTCATTTCCCAAAATAGATACCACAGATCTGGTCTCCAGCCAAAATCAAGAGATATAGATAAATTGAAATCAATGAAGCTGAGCCATTACAATTGCCACCCAGAAACACAGCCATTCTTTTGCTGCCACTAACAGTATTTTTTGCAATTGCCTCAAAGGTCAGCTTGTTAATAGGCTTCTACAGCAAAATTTGGGAGGCCAGTCCACCACAGAAATTACTACATTCAAAGGACAATCAATCAGGGTCATAGCTGAGACAACTCTTTCTTATGCACTGACAAGTACTTAGGATGCAGCCAGAGCTATTTGTTCAGTATACTGATAAAATTATTTTAAAATGTTACAGCAGTACTACAAGACATATTTATTCCTTGCAGTCAGAATTCTTTAGCTGACAAATAAAAACTGTTAAAGTATAGACCAATCTTCTTTTCAGTTTCCTTTTATTTGGTTTATAATATATTTATTTGCCCTCTTATTTGGACCTTTCACTTGTTTTATACAGCTGCGCCTCTGCCAGCTTCAGTATTGATACTGTCTTTTGTGTTCGTGTCAGGAAAACTAAAATGAGGCTGTTTCTCTCTAAATTAGATTGCAGCTGTTGCTACATCATTGGCTTATTACGACACTTTGATTTATATCTAACTAGCAAACTAACAAATAAGTCAAGTTGCTAACTAGAGCCGCTTTGTTAAGCGCTTGTCTGGCATTGTCTAGATGGGATCAGGTACCAATGTAGGCGTATAAGCCAAGCCTGACATATCCCTTTCAAAGGCATACGTGATTAATGGGGCATTTCATTGCTGCAAGTGAACTCAGGCTTGTTCCACCCCTGAATACAAGTATTGAGGAGAAGTGCCATGACTTACAGCGATGCTCTTGCCCCGGTTATCTTTCTTGGGTATGATTTCTCCCGCTATCCTGCACTATCCTGGTGTGCACTTATGTGATGCACGTGTGGAAATTGAGCTGTATGGCTGCTGCTGCTTGCAGCCATTATCTTATTAACCAAGTGTGCACACGCACCAGGAAGAAACTTGCCACTTTTTCACTGGCATCTGCAGGGAACATGAGTTTTCCCCAAAGCTTTGCTGGATAAATTGCCCCACTTGGAGGATGGGCTGGCTTTTGTTCAAGCCCAAACCCGCCTGATGTAACTGGTACATTCACTGTGGGACACCTCAGCCTGCAGACATGGAGCATATGATGCCATCAGTTCAGGGAAAGTCATCCCCTGCTGCAGCCAGAGGGTGGTTTTGTTTTACAGAGGGTACATGAGCACAAGGAAATCCCTCTTGCACCAGGAGAGAGGGAGTGCTCACAGGACAGACTTCCTCAGGTCACTTTTCTCTTCCCTTGGATTTTCACATGTTGGGAAAAAAGCCTTTTCTTGATTCACCTGGAGAAAATTCATAGCACCAAACTGTGATGCATTTTTGTTTTGTTGTGGATTTTGTTAGTTGGCTGGGGCTCTCAGCATGATCCTGCAGCCCTGGAAGGCACCTGGTGCCCTGGCACCCATGGTGGCTGACAGAGCAGCTGCCACATAGCATCCTCAGCCCCCAAGAGCAGCTATGCTGGGTGTCTGGTGAGGTTTAGCCCCAGCCAGCATCTCAGCCCCACACACACTTGCTCACTCCCACACAGTGGAACACAGGAGGGGATGGTAAAAGTAAAATTGAAAAAACTGATGGGCTGAAATAAAGATAGTTTAATAGGTGAAGCAAGAGCCATGCATGTGAGCAAAGCAAAACAAGGGATTCATTCACTGCTTCCCATGGGCAGGCAGGTGTTCAGCCATCCCCAGGAGAGCAGGGCTGCATCACACTTAACAGTGACTTGGGAAGGCAAATGCCATCACTCCAAACATCCTCCCCTCTGTCCTTCCTCCCCAGCTTTACATGATGCCATATGGCCTGGGATATCCCTTTAGCCTGTGGGGTCAGCTGTCCCAGCTGCATCCCCTCCCAGCTCCTCACACATTCCCACCCCCTCTCTGGTGGGATGGGCTGAGAGGCTGGAAAGGCCTTGACTTTGTGTAAACGTGCTCAGCAGTAATGAAAACATCCCTGTGTTATCAGCACTGTTTCCAGCACAAATCCAAAACACAGGTCTGTGCCAGCTCCCATGAAGAAAATTACCTACCTTGACCACAACCAGCACAGTGAGATGGCTCAGGAAGGACAAGAGGAAGGCCAGTGCCACCACTGCTGGTTATATAGTGCAGGGCCCTCCCAAGAGCCCATCCACGGGGCAGGGCCTTTGAAAAAGAGCTTGTTAAATGCATTTCTGCCCAGGGAGCAGCCTGAGTTGGGCACCAAGCACAGCCAGGTCACAGACCAGGGGTGTGGTGGGACAGCCACGGAGCAGCATGGTCCCTCCAGCAGCTTTCACAGGGATGCTGCCCACCCCTCTGCCTGCAGGGGGATGCAGAAAAGGGGTTTGTGGTGGTGTCACAAAAGCACCAAGTGTGACCTACAAAGAAGGGAAGGCACCTTAGATTTCTGGGGTGATTTGAAAGAAGTAAACCCTGAAGGTATTTATGCTGCAAGGGTGCTGCTCTACTCAGCTCCCTCAGAGGGCTCCTGGGGCACCAAGGGACATCTCTGCATATCACCTGGCACATGCACCAAAGGAGGGGAGTGGACACAGCTTCTCAAGTATCCCAAAGCAAGAGCAGCTCCTCCTCACAGGAGAAAAATCGCTCTATCTTTTCCCTCCTTATCACCTTTCCAAGAAAACAGGTATGTTAAATTTGCCTGATCTTACCCACCTGCTTCCTGTTGAGAGAGACAGACAAAAACTGCACTCCCATATATTCAAAATCCTAAAGTTTTTCCTCACCTGACCTTCTTCACTTTTCACTGAAGACCTTTTGGCTCCCCATCCAAAGACCAGAGGAGAAAAGTAAGATAAAGGCAGAAGGAGTTCTGTACTTGAAGATAGGTCACACATTGGATTTTTATTGCTGCTAATACTCCAAGAATAAAAAGTACCTGGCAAGGGACTATGGGACCACAATGCTGAGAAATGTCACCATGGAACAGTGATCAGCCCTGAAGGAGATACACCTGGAAGTGGACACATGCTATTTTCTGTCACAGGATTGACAACTATTTGTACTTCCAAGGAAGTACAAAGAAACAGTGAACTTCACTGATTTTTTAGTATCTTCTGTATATGTAGGCCTGCTTAATAAACAAAGCCTGTTTAACCCAACAGGCAGCTAAACACCACACAGCCATTCACTCACTGGCAGCACTGTGGGGTGAGGGAGAGAATCAAAATAAAAGGTAAAACTTGTGTGCTGAGATAAAGGCCTAAAGAAGCAGAAAAGGAAGGGAAAATAATATAATGATAAAAAGATATATAGTGAAAGTGGTGGACAATTGCTCACCACCAGCTAACTGCTGCCCAGCAAGTCCTCTTGCCATCTCCTCCCAGATTTTTTGTTCAGTGTGATGTTATATGACATGGGATGTACCCATGGACTGTTTGGGTCAGTTGTCCCAGCAGCATCCCCTCCCATCTTCTTGCACACCCCCAGCCCACTCTCTTGCAGGGCGGTATGAGAAACTGAAAAATCCTTGACTTTGTATAAGCACTGCTCAGCAACAATTAAAACATCAGTGTGTTATCAACATTTTTCTCTAAATACCAAACACAGCACTATGCCAGCTACTATGAAGAAAATTAACTACTACTCCCTCAGAAACTAGGACAATAATGGTAAATGTGAAATGGCAATAATGGCAATCATAATCAATAGTGATCATAAATACTGAACAGTAACTATAAATTTCTCACCTTTTGGAAGCTGAAATACTTTTCCACCAAATACCCCTGGAAAGAGCTTTGATAGAACCTGCAGTGAAAAGCTGGAGGCAGGAGAGTGTTCTTCCTTGTACTCTTGGAAGATGCATTCTGCCTTCACTTTCAGGGTTATCTCTGCCCATCACAGAAACCACAAGAAGCAAAGGACAAACCTCAGCCAGTACAGGTTTACAAAGCAATGCCAGGCACAGCCTGGAGAATAGGGAAGAGCTGATGATTTGCTCTCTCCACAGCAACTGCAGCCCCAGTCCACATGTGGAGCCAGCTTTGGGTGTCTGGGTTATGCTAGAGGAGTTTTGGGTGGAGAGGTGGGATGTTTGAGTTCTTCTCTTTTTTTCTGTTGGCAGACCCTGATGCTGTTCTGGGAGGGAAAGCCCTGCCTGCATTCAGAGCAGCCTCTCTCAGGGGCATCTCAAACCTGTGGACATGGTCTGATCAGTTTTGGAGCTGGCTTTGAGTTTACCACACAAACAACCGTGGCTGATATAACGTCAGAGATCTGCCTCTCTAGAGCAGGGGATGCCCAGGGCCAGATTTAGGCCCTGCTGCCATTTAATCCTCTTTCTTTTGGCCTTCAGACCTTGCTAATGTAGCATCTCCTTCCCTGTTGCTTTCCACATTGCTCAGGGAGGTGAACTTTTCCCTGCCTCCCTGGAAGAAGACTTGGAGTAAATTTGTCTGAATTCCCTGATCCACTAGTGTCTTTACTTTCTGAGATCTCCCTGAGCAACTTCCCAGTCCTCTGGACAGTGTCCCTCAGTGTCAGGCAGGACCAGGCTTGTCCTGGTTCAAGGCTTCCCTCTGCGTCTTGGATGCCCTGGTCCCGTGGGGAGCAAAGAGCAGAAAGTGCTGGGATTCCAGCTCTGCCCAAAGTGGTACAGTGCTGCAACACAGTTATGGTATCAGCACAACAGGAATCACCCATAACCTGAGACAGAAAGATCCAGGGCAAAAGCGCAGGAGGACGGAGACAATGCATTTGGGACTGGGCTGAACACCACAGAATCACAACCAACAGCGGGGAAGTCAGCTGTGATGCATCAACATCTCACACGAGTGACAGGGATGAGAAGGAAGAGACCACGGGACAGCACCTGCCGTCCCTGCCCTCTGGCTCCGTTGCCCACCTCAGCTTGAGATAATTTTTCCCTCCTTCTCAGATGCGCACCTCTCACCATCCTTCGGCTGCTCTAGCAGCTCTCACCTCTCAGTTCCCATCAGGAGTGGGAGAGCTCGGCAGCCTCTCGGTGAAACCGGAGTGAGAAGGGTCCCGGCTCTGCCCCCGGCGCCCCCCGGCCCCGCGGCTCCGGCAGCGCTGCTGGGACTGCCGGCGGTGCCGGGCGGCTGCGGGGCAGCGGGGCGGCGGTGCCGGGCCGGAGCACCTCCAGCGGCAGGGCAGCGGCAGGGCAGCGGCAGGGCAGCGGCAGGCTCCTCGCACCGCCGCCGAGCAACAAGTCCCGGCTCGGGGAGCGGGAGCACAGCCCCCGTGCGCCCCCGGGAGCCGGCCCTGCTCCCCCGGCCCCGCGGCGGACGGCGGTCCGGCTGCCCGGCAGGAAGGCTGGAGGCTCGGCCCGGCTCGGCCCGGCCCGGCTCACAGCCCCGGCCCGAGTCCCGCCCGGCTCCGCCGGCTGCCAGCGCAGCCGCTGCGCGGGCCGGGGCAAGGGCAAGGGCAGGGGCGAGCCGCGGGCGGGCTGCACCTCAGCACGGGAAAATGCGAAAGAAACGGGATCTTGATCCGTTCTTTCTGCTTTCCTTTTGTCTACTATTTTTTTAAAAAATATTTTCTTTTTTTTTTTTTTTTCGGGAGTGGGGAGATGTCCCTTTTTATGACAGCGAGGGCACAAGGCGAGTGAGGAGGCGGAATCGTCTCGGCAGCCGCTCCGTTTTGTGTGGAAGCCGCTCGGGGGTTCATTAATATCATTAGCATTTAACCCCCTCCCTGCCCCCTCCCCTCGGCAGCGCGGGGTGACGTCAGGCGGCGGCAGGAGTTGGGGGGAAAGCGAGGGAAGCTCAGTGGGCGAGGGGCGTCCCTCTCCCCTCCCCGCGGCTGCCTGTCACAGCCTCTCTGCCGATATTATAGGGGCCGAAGCCTGGAGCTCAAAGCGCGAAGTCAGCCAGTGTAATGAACTTCTGGAAACCTTTCCCTTTTTATACCATTCAGTTTCTGAGAGGCAGAGACTGCCTCCTCTGACGCCTTTTCCCCCCTTCCATTATTTTTCCAGGCTCTGATCTCCCTGCTTGCTGCACCGAGGCGCTCGGCGCAGAGCCCCGCTCCCTATCCTACCTTCTCCTTCGCCTCATTGTTGTCCTGGCTGCTGTGGCTGTCGCTTGCCTTCCAGGAGCGCGGTGGCTAGCACAGTCGCAACCCCAGCAGCCTCCCAGGGTCCCGAGAGCATCTACTCGCAGAGGGGCAGCCAGCGGCCGCCGACTTTGGGTCACTTCGTTGCTTTTTTTTAAATTTTTTTTCTTCTTTTTTTTTTTTTTTTTTTTTTTTTAATTTTCTCCACTTTTCTCTTTTCGCCCCCGCCTTTCCGCGTCCCCGCAGCGTGTCCCCGTCCCTCGGGAGGACATCGCTGGGGGAGCGGGGCTGCGGCGAGGATGTGCCGGCCCCCGCGGCGGAGCCAGCAGTGAGCACCCAAGGGAGACACCTGCCCCCGGAGCAGGGGGGGCCCGGGGGGGCCGCGCCGCCTCGCCCCGCCGCCGACACTTCGCCCCGAGTTTAGCGACACGCGGGGGCTTCGAGCATGAGCAAGCCGGCGGGATCAACAAGTGGGTAATAACGCGGTGGAGGCTTCGAGCAGCCTTTCCGAGGCCGGCTGCAGCCTGGCCTGGGGGGCGGGAGGTGGAGGGGAGGGAGAGGAAGGGGAGGGGGGGTTGTGGCTTGGGTTTGCACCCCCCCACACCCCGCGCCCAATTGAAAAAGAAGTGTATATTTCCAACCGGAGTGGCAACGAATATACAGGCTCGGGGTAGCCCCGATGGAGTTTGGGCCTGGGGCTTACGAAAAGCCGTTTTCCCCCTGCGTGCCCTGGCTTTCCGCGCTGGGAACCGGGGCAGAAGCCCGTGGGCAGCGAGCCCCCGGGAAGGCGGCTCCGCCGACGGCGAGGAGGGGGCTTGTCCCGCCGGGACGCGGGCGGTTGAGTGCGGGTCTCCGGTACCGTGGTGGAGGGGCCAATGTTTGGGTTTAAAAGGCACTTCGGCGTTTAAACGTGCTGGTTTTCTAACGAACTTTATGCAATCTTCTGCTACATAATAATTTCTTTCTTAAGAGTTTGAAACTCCGGTCACTCAATTACACGGAATCGCGTAAGCAACTCGGTGGAAGGAGGATTTAAATGCAATACTTTGCACACCATTCCCAGTTACAACAAATAATCCTGCAACGAGGAAAGCAGAAACAACTTAAAAGTCACATTTTCCTTAATCCTAAATCCATGCACCTCATAACTGGGGAATTTAAAGCATGACTAACCGCTCTTGCAGAATGGCTCAATCCGTATAATCCCAATGGGACTTTCGGAGTTTGTAATATGGATGGAGTCAGTAACAAAGGGGGAAAAAATACCCAATCCAATTTAATGTCTGACAAGTGATGGATCGGACAGCTATTTCCTCTGCGCTCCGACAGGCTCCCGGGACTGCGGAGCGGCGGCCAAGGGAGGCAAAGCTCCCTCCCGCCGCGGTACCTGCCACCGGCCGCCCCCCGCCCGCCCGCGGCCTTCTCCTCGCCGCTGCCCTCCATTATTTTGACCCCGGTCCGCCCTTTGTCCGCGGGGGCCGGAGGGAGGGAGGGGGTGCGGCGGGGCCGGGGCAGCCGGGGGGAGGCGGGCGGGCGGCGCGGAGCCCCCGGCGCTGCTGCCGAGCTGCGGCCGCCTCGGCCGCGCGGGTTTGTCCGCCTCCTCCGTGGGGCTGCGAGCGGCATCGCTTTGCCCCAGCCCCTCAAGGGAGGAAATAAAATTGTAGTCGAGGTGCTAAGGTACCAAGCGGGGAAGCGGACGGGGGCTAAAAGACCTGCGGCGGCCGGGGCTGCTTCGGCGGAGTGCGCTCCCCGCGTAGGGCGAGGCAGCCGGAGCGGGATCGGGCCCGAGGCAGCCGGGCCAGGATCTTGTCGGGGCTCCTGGCAGGTTTCTGAGTGATGAGGAAGGGGCAGGAAGGACCGGAGGGTCTCGTCCCCAAAGGGCAGCGGGGCTCCTGCCGGAGACATTTTGCGGAGGTGAAAACCCACCGGGGTGGATTGCGCCTCCGGCCCCACGGCGCTGGGCGACCCTCGGCCACCGCCGCCACTTTCACTGCTGACCCCGCTGACCCCTGGGGACCGCCCGAAAGGGACCCCCAGGCCCGGCTCAGCCCGACCCCACGGGGATGGGGACACTGGTCTGCTCAGCTCCCGGGGCCCGAGCCCGGCCGGCCTCGGCAGCGCATGCAAAAGCCCGACAGCTGTGCCAGGGCCTGGGCGCTCGTTCGGGGGTCCTGGGGGGCTCCCGGGCCGAGGGGGCTGCGTCTTGGCTTTTCTGCCCGCCGGTGGGCGCCCGGCAATGTCAGCTGCGATGTCTGCCTGGGTGGTAACAAGACCCCATCCCGCCGTCCCCCGAGCCCAGACTAACTTCTTTCAACAGCCTCTGATGGTAATTACAGTAATCGGGGCTGCCATATATCCTTTAAGCAATTATGACACACAAAAAAAGCCCCCAAGGACCCCCTGTCGTGGGATGTTCAAAACGGTTTCCCTGCTGAACAGAAATCCCATTTTCTTAGCGCTAAAACTTCTGAGACGAAGCGGTACCTCGGGGAACCGGAGCGCTTTTAAACAGAGTTAATCAGTTATCGCATGACCCCGTGTCAAGCTTACATTTTTCCTTTCCCACCCCCCGCCCTGCCTCTTACCCGTCTACTTATTTCATATTTTGCCCTGCACGAAAGTTTTCTCACAACAGCCCCCGCGGGGCAGGGCTGGGGGTTCGGGGCGCGCAGGGGGTGGGCAGAGCGCGGCCGGGCGGGCGGCGGGACGGGGCGGCCCCGCAAACCCACAATGCGGGGGCTCCAGCCGCTCCCTCCCCGTGCCCCCTCCCGGCCCAGCGCCTCGCCGGGGGCCGAGGAGCTCAGCGGACCGGGCACGCTGCTCCGGCGGCTGGAAACGCGGTTATGTGGGTTTGGTGGGGTGCTCCAGGTGCTCGCGATTTATAGCAGGAATACGGGAATATATGGACCATATAGTGTGGATATGTACGTACATAATGTATAGGATTTATCTTTTTTTTTTTTTTTTTTTTTCAAAGCGGCTCTAGAACTTAAAATCTGTGTGGGGGAAACTAACACAAGTTTCTTCTGTCTCCTCTGGCCGACTTCAGCGCCGGCAGAGCTGAGCGGGCCGCCCGCAGCGCAGGCCGGCGGGGAAGCGGGGACCCCGTGTGTGCCCGGTGTCCCGGGGGCGGCGGTCGCACGGCGGGCCCGGGAGCGCGGCCGCGGCCGGGCCCGGCGCCGCGGGAAGGGGAGCGGCATCCCTGGCCCGGGAGCGGCGGGATGGTGCGCGGGGCAGCGCAGCGGTGCCGGGCTCGGCACCGGGATGCAGCACCGCCGCACGTACCGCTCCAGTGTCTCTCCCCCACCCCCAGCCTGCCCCTCCTCCTCCTCCTTTGTGTGCGTGCGTGTGGATCCTCTCTCTCCCCGTGGATGCTAAGGACTGGAGAGGGAAGTCGGGCGCTTTCCCCCGTTTGCATTGTGCGATATCCGAATTCCCATGCTACACTTTTTGACGGGTCACTGGTGCCCCAATAGGCAGGTGGCAAGGAGGGCTTGTAATTACACACTCCCAGAAACCGTGCCTTGGCCTCAGCCCTCCTCACGGGCGCCTACCTGCAGCTCCAAAGCCGCGGTTTGCTCGCAGGCAGTGGTGCGGGGGGGCATCCTTCAGCTGCGCCCCTTATTAATTGCGCAAAAGTTTTCTATTCTTTAACCTCTCTCCCCCCCTCCCACCTTCCCTCCCTCCGCCACCCCTCCCTCTCGCAGTCCCTAACCTAATCCCCGTCCCTCTCGCCGTGTTGTGTATAGCAGCTGTCGGGTTTCATTTAGGGGAGAAGCTGGCAGCTTGTGCTCATTGGAGGCAGTCAAACGAGTTTCAATGGGCAAAATCATTAAGTTAACACTTTATCTAATGTCCCTATTGTCTGCCAGCAGGCATTGTCTTAGAGCCTTAGCGCAGACATGTCTGAAAGTATCTCGGACTCCTAAATTCTCTAGGGAGCGAGAGGAGCCCCTGCAGCCTGTTTCCATTGCCCCCCTCCTGCCCCCAGCACGGCTCCCCACGCTGCCGCTTTCCCCCCTCCAGCCTTCATCCTCACCCCCGTAGCCGGGGCTCTCCCAAAACTACTTCCAAATAAATACAGTGGCCCCGAGAGCCCTTCGTTACATTTTGGAGACCAAGGTTTGGAGAGACGGACTGAATTTCTAATTTTAGTTCTGGTAAGACGGGAAGAAGATTGTTTGAGGCAGAGGAAAAGAAGAGAAGAGAAGAGAAGAGAAGAGAAGAGAAGAGAAGAGAAGAGAAGAGAAGAGAAGAGAAGAGAAGAGAAGAGAAGAGAAGAGAAGAGAAGAGAAGAGAAGAGAAGAGAAGAGAAGAGAAGAGAAGAGAAGAGAAGAGAAGAGAAGAGAAGAGAAGAGAAGAGAAGAGAAGAGAAGAGAAGAGAAGAGAAGAGAAGAGAAGAGAAGAATAATGAGAAAAAGAAAAAGAAAAAGAAACAGCAAACAAGGAAAAGGAAAACAAAAAGAAAAATAAAAGAAAAAATAAGGAAAAGAAAAAAAGAAAACGAGGAAATGGAAGAGAATAAGAAAAGAAGTAAAAGGAAAATGAAAAGAAAAATAAAAGAAAAAATAAAAGGAAAAAGAAGAAGAAAACGAGGAAAGGGAAAAGTAAAATGAAAATTAATTGAAAGGAAAAAAATAAAGGAAAAAGAAAAAGAAAAAGAAAAAGAAAAAGAAAAAGAAAAAGAAAAAGAAAAAGAAAAAGAAAAAGAAAAAGAAAAAGAAAAAGAAAAAGAAAAAAGAAAAAAGGAAAATAAAACCGGAGAAAAGGCAGAAGCCGAGCAGGGTTTTGGCGGGTTTCTTGAACCGGGCTGCAATAGTCTCTGTACGAGTTTTCACATCTCCCCGAGAGCATTTGCAATTCTAGTCGAAGCGGGGCTAAAGCAGCGCCCGGCGGAGCGGGGGCCGCGGGCGAGGCGGAGGGAGCGGAGCGGGACGGAGGGGCGCTGCCCTGCTCGCGGCTCCGCTGACTCCTCCGCGCACAAAACGGAGGCGGAAAGTTTTGCTGCAGGTTTTGGGGTGAAGAAAATGGCACGCCTTCTCTGTGGCGGAAATCAGCCTTCTTTCTTCAGGGCTGCTAGCGAGGAGAGGAGGTTACTTGGTTTCCCGGTCATTTTATTTTGTTTTGGTTTAGTTTATTCTGTGCGTTGGTCTCCTGACGGCTCTCCTGCCCAGGGAAAGTGCCGTCCTGTTTGCCGAGTGCCAGAAAGCGAGGGAAACACACACCCCCTCTCATCAAACCCCCCGAATTCCCTCCCCTCCCCCTTCATCCTCACTTCTAGCAGGCAACACTGCTGCTCCCGCTGCTGTAATCTTCCCTTCCAAAATGGGTCTTGGCGATTATAGAAGATCCAAATAAACGTAGCGGGGCATGAATAATGCTCATTGTAGAAAACTGACACTTGCTCAAGGAAAAGAAAGTTGGCTATAAAATCACTTCATTATTTGCTTGTACTGCAGCTCTGGGGCTAATCCCTCCGGAGGTCAGATTGCTGAGCGCTCTCTCTCTCCCTCTTCCCCTTCTCTGCTTTCAGGTCGCATTTTAGACATCCCTTGCAAAGTGTGTGGGGACCGCAGCTCCGGGAAGCACTATGGGGTTTACGCCTGCGATGGGTGCTCGGGATTTTTCAAGCGGAGCATCAGGAGGAATAGGACTTATGTTTGCAAATCAGGAAATCAGGTACCAGCCGCAGCCTACCCTCCTCACTGCCTGCACCCCCTACCCTGCATTTCCCCAGGGAAAATTTCACCCACAGAGAGACACCCGCAGCAAGATGCAGCAGCCACGCAGCCTTACCCTCCCTTCCCGGGGGTCCGGGGCCGAGGCTGCCCCAGCCCGCCTCTCCCGGCACGTCCCCCCGCCCCAGCCCACCGGAGAGGATGGGGGAGATGCGCAGGGAGAGGGAAGGATGCGGATAGGGGGAGGGCACAGCCTGGGTATGGGAGGACAGAGGGGGCAGCCTCCCGGTAAGCCTCCGCACAGCCCGGCCATGGACAGCCATGGGTTTACAGGCCGGTGTGTGGTGCCCGCGCCCAGGCGGAGGCAGCCCCGCTTTTCCCCTTGCTGCTCCATTCCCGGGGCGAGGGATGCGAGGCCGGAGCGCGGAGGGATGCGCAGTGCAGAGGGCCCCGAGGGGGCGGCGCCGCCGTCGCTGTCTCGGGTGCTGAAGGCGGCCCGGCCCGGCCCGCCCTGTCCCAGGGCCCAGCACCCGGCACGGCCCGGCACGGCCCGCCCTGTCCCGGGGCCCAGCACCCGGCACGGCCCGGCACGGCCCGGCACGGCCCGGCACGGCCCGGCACGGCCCGCCCTGTCCCGGGGCCCAGCTCCCGGCACGGCCCGGCACGGCCCGCCCTGTCCCGGGGCCCAGCACCCGGCACGGCCCGGCACGGCCCGGGGCCCAGCTCGGCCCCGGCCCGGGGCCCAGCTCCCGGCACGGCCCGGCACGGCCCGGCATGGCCCGGCACGGCCCAGCTCCCAGCACCCGGCCCGGCACGGCCTGGGGCCCAGCACCCGGCACGGCCCGCCCTGTCCCGGGGCCCAGCACCCGGCACGGCCCGGCACGGCCCGGCACGGCCCGGGGCCGGCGGGTGGTCGCGCTGCCGGCCCCGGCCCGACGGCTGGCTGTGTTGCAGGGAGGTTGCCCGGTGGACAAGACGCACAGGAACCAGTGCCGAGCGTGCCGGCTGAAGAAGTGCTTGGAGGTCAACATGAACAAAGATGGTACCTGCTCCCCCTCTCCCGGGCTGGGGTGGCGGGGCGGCGGGAGGGAGCAGCGCCGCGACACTCCGGTGTCTCCCAATGACCCTCCCGCCCCGCGGCAGCGCTCGGACGCTTCTCCGCAGACACCTCTCGGGGGGGGCACAGGGCTGGCCTCACACGATTGCAGGGAGGGAGGGAATCCCGGTCGGGATGAGGTGACCCCCTCGCCTCTCTTTGATGCCCCACAGCGGTGCAGCACGAGCGGGGGCCCCGCACGTCGACGATACGAAAGCAGGTGGCCCTGTACTTCCGCGGGCACAAGGAGGAGAGCGGCGGAGCCCCGCACTTCCCCGCTGCCGCCCTGCCGGCACCCGCCTTCTTCACCGCCGTCTCCCAGCTGGAGCCCCACGGCCTGGAGCTGGCGGCTGTCACTGGCACCCCGGACAGACAGGCTCTGGTGGGCCTGGCACAGCCCACCCCGAAGGTCAGTCGCCGCCCTGGCACCCGGCAGGCTGCAAACTGCTGCTAAGGTGCCTGCAACATGTCGGCTTCCTCCCTGCCCCTGGGCAGACATGGCAAACAGCAAGGCTTGAACCTTTGTGGGTTGTGCTGGGGACTTTTGTGACTCCCCAAAAGCTGTGAGGATATGAGGTGCAACACCCTCTGGAGAAGAGGTAGGCAGCAGGACCAACTGATAACCTGCTCTGTACAGACTCTGTCTCTCATACATTTTCATACCTTCATGGATGCAGAAACGCTCCTCCTGCCTGGAGCCCATCCACAAGTCAGTTTTAAACCTTGTTTCACAAGGAATGCAATCCCTGTGAATGAGTTTTCTTCAGCAAAATGCCAATCTCCACAGTGGTGTAGTTCAGAAAGTACTTTGTGTACTGACCAAAGCCTGCAGCTTGTCCCCACAGACACAAAACCCAAACTTGGCTAAGCTGGCTCTCTGCATTTCTTGGTTGTGACATTTCCTAAGCAGTCCAGTGGAAGCACTGCTGTGGTTTCAACTGCACAGGAATTAGCTGCAATGCAATGTTTTTCATTAGCCTATTTGCAATGGCATTTGCATCTTCACAGCATCTAGAAAATCACAGAAGAAACTGCTTAAATAGTTCTGTATTTTCAGAGCTGGTAGGCAGCTTGGCAGAACCCATAAAAACGTGGTCACAACATATAGTTTTATGTGGTAATTTTAAAAAATGCTGAATCAGAAATTATTTGGTAAGAATATGTAGCACACACTTGAAAACATAACTCCATTCAAAAACCCTACACAGCCCCTGGATAGTTATGCTTAGCTCTGTGCATCTGCTCACAACCTGTTGCAGCCAGGGAGCAAAATGAAAGTTTAGGCTAAATGGATATTTACTGTTTTGTTGGGCAGGGCTGGAATGCTAAATCAGCTTCTGAAGAGAGGTTAGAAGCTACACGTTGTTAATAAAATTTTTATTCTTCTAACTCTGCTATCAGAGGTGTGCTATTGTAACAGAGTAAAGCATGACACATAATTTTGGTACACTTTTCCCCCCTCCGATGCAACAATTTAATTCTCCTTTCAACCTCCTGCTCTGAACAGTTTCTTTAGCAGAGCTCATCCACATGGATAAGCAGCAAGGAGCAGTGGAGTGAGCCCACTGCAAGCAATGCCCTCTGCTTGCAGAACACGAGAGTGCACACTCTGTGCTGGTCATGAGCAGGAGCACTGCACATAGGGGAGAGAAGGGCAGGCTGCCTTGGTGCCACTGTATGAAATGGCTCTATTTTCTCTTTGACATTAGTACCCACATGAAGTCAACGGCGCCCCTATGTATCTGTACGAAGTGGCCACTGAATCCGTCTGCGAGTCAGCAGCCAGACTTCTGTTCATGAGCATCAAGTGGGCCAAAAGTGTCCCAGCCTTCTCCACCTTGTCCTTACAAGACCAGGTAAGGCACTGGCAGTGGGAGTGGCATCAGCCTGACCTGCCTCTTAAAGTAGGCTCAGACTTCACACTGGGTCCTGAAGTCCCAGCCCTAAGACCTTGAAATCTGTAGTGGATTTAACAGCTCTGAAGTTCAGTGCAGAGTTTCAGTCTGTCCCTGAAAACCAGGCAGTGATTTAGAAACTACTTTCCTCGGACTTTTATCTCATGAAGTGAGTGAAAATCAAAGGCAGCAAAAAAGAAATCTAACATAAAATGAATACTATGGAAGGACAAGTGCTAGGGGAGAAATCACCAGGCTGCAGACTAAGCTTACCATGCCCAGGACAACTTTTCCTCCCATAAATTGGGGAATAGCATCTTACTTTGCTATTTTGGGAAGAAAAATGCTTTGTTAAGTTTATGGTCTCAGGATATAACTGGGGTTGTTTCTGAAGACCAATTTTCCTCCTCCTCCTCTACCAGTTCTTCCTCTTCCTCCTCCCCCTCTCCTCCTCCTCCTTCTCCTCTTCTCCTCTCTTCTCAACTATTTAAACAGCCAACATTTTTTCCTTATTCACCTGGGCTTACAATTACATCAATAAGGTGGAAGCAGTATTTGGCCAGCCCTCTATATTTTTTAACATTAATTAAAATCTTCCCTAATATGTTTTGTTTTCCTTTATGATAATTTGCCTTTGCCTGAGGTAAATCATAGGTGAGCCATACAAGATGAAATAATTTCTTAATGACTTGATTCTTGATGAGGACTCAGTGTGCTTTGTATAATGCACCAATTTTTAAGAAAGTAATCAGATAATTGTAAAATGGAAGGTGAAAATCTACACAAAGCTCCAATCATAAAAGACATCTAATACTTTGATATGATTGAGCTAATTTACCAAAATGGTAACTAGAAAAACTGTGCCATGGATGTTACATAGCAGTTGTCAGAGGAAGTAGTTCTTCTCCCCAGAAGCACATTATAAGTGTTGCAGTTGATATGCAAATATATATCTTGAACAAAAAGAAAAGAGCTTCTTAGGAAACCAATAGTATTTTCAATCTGAAGGTAAATAATGATGGTGACAATGTGTTGTGAAGCTAAGATAAATAAAAACGGTTATTTTCTAGCACCAAACCCAGATTTTGAAATTAGACAAAGAGGAATGCTGCTCAGCTCCACCTGCAGTCCTGCTGCTGAGTGAGGATGAGAGGAGCAATGAGACAGGGCCTGGAAGGTCACACATGCCAGTAGGAAGACAACAATCCTGGTGTGACATCTCACTGCTCTCTCATCGTGTCTTCTGTGGCCACTAATCCTGTGGAGCACTGGGTCTGTCGCAGCGAGCAACCAAAGAAACAGGCTCAAGTGTCAGGGGCAAGAAGCAGATGTGCTGCTCCAGCAGCACCCCTAGCACACAGGAGGAGACTGGGTCCATCTCTAGACCAGTGATGTCCACAGGAGACTCCCTAGGCAAAGGGTTTATCTGAAATAATAGGGAGGCATTTCCCACACCATCATCTCTGTTAGTGCGCAGAGGAGGAGGCAGCAGGATCTGGGAGGAAGGGAAATCTCCATGACAGGTGACCAAGCATGTCTCAAACAGCAGGGCCTGCCTATCTACCATAGGTACCACAGTGCTCCTGTTAAATCACCCACTATCTCTTTCACTTTCATAGCAGGGACTAATCTTAGTAAATAACATATTGAAAACCCAGACTTTCCTTAACATCACTCTCACTTGCTGTACCTCATTGCAAGTCAGCTTCCTCAAAACTCAGAGCTGCTTAGCTCAAAAGCTTTGATTTGGGCCTCTTTCTGCTAGACTCCCCTGTCGTACTTAGGAGAGCTGGAGAAGAAATAATTCTGGTTTTAATTACCTTATTTAATGAATAATCATACAGTTGATATTTATAACATTTCTATCGCTTTATTTAATTTGACAATGGCCCAACTGTAAATGTCTGCATTTCTCTTTTGGTATCCCTGACACCTGGCTAATGAGAGACTAAAATATTTTCCTGAATTTTGTGCTTTTTTGTGCTCTTCTAAAAAGGCAAGTGCATTGTGATTTCAGGACTTTGGGGTGGTTTAATCTTGAAGGCAAGGGAAATAAATAGAAACCCATTTGCTGGTAAAACACAAGTCTGAGAATTGCTGCATTGCTTACCTCTGGTAAAACAGAGGCCGTGTCCTTTCCCTAGATTCATACAGATAAGTCCATTTTGAACTGGACACCACAAAATTAAAACTGTCATGCCTCTAGTTCTGCTGGCCTGCACACCTGCCCACATTAGACAGGCTGGCCCAATGCATGTCAACAACAAAAGGTCACACTAAGGATGGGGTTGATTAAGAGGCAAAACCAGTTGTTCAGAAAGCCTGGTACTTGTTGTTTCTTTGAAGAAGGAGGGCTGAGTATGCCTTCAGCATGAATTATTTTAATTGGTGGTTTTACAGACTTATGCATAAGCATGAAGAAAGCTTTAGCTATTGGAATAGTCTCTTATTTCTAAAGTCTTCTGACTTTAAAGACTTGGTGGGAAAGAAAATATGAAATTGATATCTTCCAAGAACCACCATTCATTACCATTGTATCTGCATGAATGAATGACAAAAAAAGTTTTACAAAAGCAAATGAGAGGCTGGCAAATAATTTCCTATGTGATACAGACACCTGCACCTCCATCAGGTGGGATTATCCAGAGGAGGGACTGGGTTTGCAGGCTGCAGTGGTTAGGAAACTTAAGAGCAGATTCATCTGCTCTCAGAAGAAAGCTGAGATGGGCACCACACTCTAGACACAGCACCCCCTCCCCGTGTCCATTTCAGGCAATAATCTGGGCAGTTTTTGGTACTGTAAAATCCAATGTAAGTGTTTCAAGCAGCAACTGTATGCAGACACACGAGTACCTTCCTGTCACAATTTCCTTAGGTTATGGAGAAGTTCTGCAAAGCACAGAGAGCAAAAAGGCATAAAATGGACATAACCCTGCAGTGACAAGTTGAGAGCAGAGACTCTGAGAATTCTTCCTTCCATTCAAATTGGAACAGGTGGTTTAACATTTGTAATCATGGAATCACAGGAGGGGTCAGGTTGGAAGGGAATCACATCTGATCTAACCTCCCTGCTCAAGCACAGTCATCCCAGAGCATATGGCACAGGATTA
Source organism: Luscinia megarhynchos (assembly GCA_034336665.1). NCBI lineage: Eukaryota > Metazoa > Chordata > Aves > Passeriformes > Muscicapidae > Luscinia > Luscinia megarhynchos. The sequence goes on from CM067565.1 coordinate 44,205,033, forward strand.
TGTCCAGGCAGTTCTTGAATATCTCCAGTGAGGGAGACTCCACAATCACTTTGGGTAACCTGTTCCAGTGCTTGGTGCACAGTAAAGAAGTTTTTCCTCATATTCAGGTGGAATTTCCGGCGCAGTTTCTGCCTATTGCCTTATGTCCTAGTGGCTGGCAACAAGTAACACTGTTCTGAAGAGCAATATTGTTAAGAGTTTGCACACAGATGAAGGATTCCCTTTTACTGATGCTTTCTGTATCACCTACTACTTTCACATATTTGATTCTAAGGATATCATCATTAATTTGGTACAGCATCTTTTTTTACTTTGTTCTTCTTTACAGACTCTTTACATATCTAAAACACTCTCCTTCCTCTTTTCCTAAGAACTTAAGCTGCTGATAGTTTCAAAGACCATGGCAACATTAAAGGTTGCACGTTTCAGGATATTGGTTTGGTGGCTTCATTTTTTTTCTGCTTGAGTTTTGGGCAACCTGCTTTCACTGCATGGAGCTTCTAGAAGATACTTTCTACCAGCTCTCCCCCCTTCAAATCTCTCCCATCCTATTGTGTGACACAAGGTCCCAGCAACACATATGCACCACCACGTGCCCTTTGGTCATGAACTTCAGCTGAACCTGAGGTCCTCCAAACCTCTCCTAAGAGCTGGTCTGGGCTATCAATCCATAGATGCCCTCAAGACTAACATGTCTGGTATAGCTTTGCCAGCCTGCATTTCCAGAAGTCTTGTCTCCTCTTCAGATGCACCACTGCCTCTCCAGGGAAATCACAAGCATTGCCTCAGAGAAAACAGAAAAACACATCCTCCATACACACACACAGTGTGCAAAAACTGCAGAGAACTAGCAATGCTGTCAGCATAGGTGGCTGGATATTTGCATCTCTGAACACAGTGAGCCAACCCTCAGTGTTTTTCTACAATGCACTGACTTATTTCTAGACACCTTCTCAAAAGACTAAGAGAAGAGCTAATGAATGCTGTGGGGGAAATATCATGACAGGCATTTAAAGTAGTTTTTAAAATAACAAAATTTACATATTTAAATTGTTTATAAATCTATAAATTATACACTATGTTATATTGTACATCTATTGTATGACAGCTGATGCTTTTGGAAGATGCTTGGAGAGAACTGTTTGTTCTAGGAATAGCACAATGGGCCATTCCAGTTGATGCTAACACTCTACTGGCTGTATCTGGTAAGAATTGCACAATTTAATGACTTTGTTACAAAAATTACCATAAAAATACATTACTGAAAAAAGAACAACATGTAAAGAATAACAAATTCCTACTGAACAATAGAGCATACCTGTCATTTATAAATCTATATTTAAATGCAAATAATGTTGTTTTGTTGTATTCATGACTGCTTGCATTGTCATTTAAATGCAAATTACTGTGTTTGTTATCATCCAAGAGAAGATTTTATATTAACTTTCATACAATATAGTCAGTTTACATGGAACCAGATAGACAAGTGTGACAATAGAGAGGATATTGATACAGAGGGTTTTGTCAGAAATCAATATAAAATAAAGCAAATGCCTTCAATATTATTTATTTCATCTGTTTCTGTTTCAGGCATGAACAGTGACAATACAGATTCTCAGAAGCTGAATAAAATTATTTCAGAAATACAGGCTTTACAGGAGGTTGTGGCTAGATTTAGACAACTTCGGCTAGATGCTACTGAATTTGCCTGTCTCAAATGCATTGTCACTTTTAAAGCTGGTAAGCAGAAAGGATCTCTCACTTGTCTGGTCTGAAAACCATGAGGTTGCTGCTTTAAAGTGAAAATGATGTTTTAAACCAGGCATAGCTTTGTATCACCCAGTAGGTTTCCTGGTTTTGAATTCCAATAGTCATTGCTGCATTTTGAAAGGGCTGACAGTGGAGTGCTGGGGAACTAATGGGAACATTTAATTTCCATTGATAGCACTAGCTGAACTGTTTTGATCCACCCAAGAGTCAAGCTGAACTAGTAACTGATCTGCTTTCCAGTGCCCACACACAGTGGTTCTGAACTGAGGAGTTTCCGAAATGCTGCTGCCATCGCAGCCCTTCAAGACGAAGCCCAGCTCACCCTGAACAGCTACATTCACACCAGGTCAGTGGTGTACTCTGTCGATGCTTCTGGCAGCTGTAGGGGTAAAATTCTGCTCTCATTGCACAGAAGGTGACATTTGCACTGACTGAAATGGGGACCAGGCTGCTAAGAGAATATACATTGGCTGTCAGCCTGCTGGGATTTGGCATTTTCTGACAAAATAGAGCCATAGAGAATGTTGGAAAGGATCCTTAAGATCATCCAGTTCAACCATTAACACTGCCAAGTCCACCATTAAATCATGTTCCCAAGTGCCACATTGACATGTGTTTTAAATACCTTCAGGGATGATGACTCCACCACTTCCCTGTGCAGGCTGTTCCAATGCTTGACAACCGTTTTGGGAAATAAATTTTTCCTAATACCCAAACTAAACCTCCATTGGTGTAAGTTGAGGCCATTACCTCTTTGTCCTATTGCTTGTTACTGGGAGCAGGGACTAAAACCCACGTCACTACAGTTTCCTTTCAGGTAGAGAGTGATAAAGCCTCCCCTTAGCCTCCTTTTGTTCAGATTAGACAACCCAAACTCCCTTAGCTGTTGCTCTAGACCCTTAACTAGGACTTGTGCTCTAGACCTTACCGGCTGTGTTGCTCCTCTTTGGATGTGCTCCAGCACTTCGGTGTTTTTAAACAAATGGAAAAGTGTTAAAAGGAGAGCTCTTCCTCTGGGAAGTGATACCAGCTGTGCAACACTCTACAGTTCAGAGGGCTAATCTTGCCTCTATGTTTTATTCAATCAAATACCACAGAAAGCGATGCACAAAACATTGCATCTCAGACCAGAACGAGAACCTTTTACCTACAATCTCTAGTTCCCATATAATCTTCCTCCATTTTGCAGACACAGAAATCAGGACACAAGGAACTTAAGTAGCTCTTCCAAGATGCTGCCTGGAGTTTGTGCCCAGGTTCAAATGAAAACTCCAGACTTTGTGAATCCCATTGTGGTGCCACAGCAAAGTCCTTTAGTTGCAGTGGAGGTCCATGAGACTAAAACAGTTTGAGATGGAGCAGTGGAAGAGGAACTTTTATACCATTTTTTTCCCTCTGATACTTTGATTTGCTGTCACAGTAGCTCTGTCAGGCAGAAGTCCTATCAGTATCAGAGATTAGACGGTTGCAGTCTGTGAAGCACTTCTACTAGTCTACAGGGAATGGTCTGCAGTGGGGATAAAAGTGCTCCATTGTAAGAGGGCTTTCAGCCTGTGTGTTTCATCCTCAGGCTTGAATTTACCCTCCTGCCAATGCCAGTGCAGTATCAGCCCTTTGATCCCAGTGGAGCTGCTCTCAACAGGATGCAAGGGAGGGCAGTATGGAGAAGCAGTGTGTTTCTCCAAACAACTTACACTTTCCTTTAGGGAGACCACTGTCAGCAGAAGTTTGAGCATCACTGTTGTAAAGCCAGCATAAGTACAGCTAGAAATGTATATCCTATGCTGTGCTGGCTTCAAAAGCTGGGAGAAAAGGTGGAAAACTCCTATACACAAACTCCTATACATTACCTGGGGAAAATCACAGCTTCTTCAACCAAAACTTTCCTTACAAATGTCAATTGGTATTCAATATAACTGCTAACCAAATGGGATAATTACCACGACAATCCAGCTAGTTTTAAACTGTACTTCAAATGACAGGGTAGTTACTACAAGTCAAGCTCTTCCCTGAACTGCATTGAAAACGTTGCTGTATGAGGGACACATCAGAGTATTGCTACTGTTCTAGGGGAATGAACAAAGGAGCTAAACAAAACTCAGAAACCTTGTCCTATATTCTGCTGGCTGCCATGGTGAGTTTTCCTTGGAGTCAATCTTCTTGCTCATACAAGTACAAAACACAAGGTTTTGCCACAGTGTCCTGGGGTGACACTAGTATCCCACTAGATCCTGAGTCATTGCAGACCATGCAGACTGCAATTAGGTTGGGATTATAGGATTTTCTCCCAAATTTGTCTCAAACTAGGACACACAGGTAGCACCACCTCTGCAAGTTAGTAAATACTGTCCTTTTTCTATAAAATAATGTCCTTCCTTTGAAAAAATACTTTAAAACTTCAATGAAATTCTTTTTCTCTCTGTCTCCCAGGTATCCCACACAACCCTGCCGTTTTGGAAAACTTCTATTGCTTTTACCAGCTTTACGTTCAATTAGTCCATCTACAATAGAAGAAGTGTTTTTCAAAAAGACCATTGGGAATGTACCAATTACAAGACTGCTTTCAGATATGTACAAATCCAGTGACATATAAATTACCTTAAAATAAACAATCAGGACGGACAGTTTGAGAAGAACTTTTATCTATGGAGAATAAGCCTCAACTAACAAAATCTACAGGAAGCATAAGCCTGGGAATGTTTAGTCCTTAAATTCATTGACAAAAAATACCCCAGTAGATATGATTCTGCTGCTCTGAACAGAGTGATTTAGATCATGGAGAGAATGCTTTGTTCTACAGAAAAAGTGAAAGTGGTTGGAATTTGGCTGCTATTCCTGTTACTACAGGATGGAGGCAATTCAGATGCCAGTCATAGTTAACAAAGACTCTGCTATTCTCTCATTTAACTGGCAGATCTGAGACAAAATGTGAAAGAAGGTACTTTAGCTTGCTCAGTATTTGGAACCGGGTGACCAAACTTGGCTTCTGTTGTAACACAAGATGTGGTGGCCTTCAGAATTGTTTTAAAAGTAGCCTATGTTGGGAAAATGTTTTTAATATGATAGGCAACATTTGAGACCAAGTTACCAAAACATTGCTTCTGCTATAATACATCATGAAGTGGCCTTCAGAACTGATTAAAAGGTAGCTTATGACGGCAGCTCCATTCTTCCTACAAAATGAACTGGTGATCTTTGATGCGGATGTCACCACAATTTGTTCAGTTAACATCTCAAAGACAGAAGAGCTTTATACATTTCCTCCCCGACCTTCCCTCCTTCCTCTTCCACACACACAGACATACATTCACACACACACACACCCACCTGAAAAGAGACAACACAAGAATGGAAAACTAAAACAGCAAAACCAAATACAATGGAGATGACCGCTTCAGTGATCTGCTGGCTGTCCCGTTAGCACAGTGCTGAAACCAAAGGCAACGGTGGCCAAACTCTTTGTCGATGAGATGCGCAGAGAAATGAAATGACTATAAAAAAAGTCAATGGAAGGAATTTTATTTCAAAGAAATAAAGGTTGTTGACTGATACAATGCTAACAATTTCCAAAAGTCTCCAATGCCTTTTTAGAAAACTCCAGGTTCTAATTTTGAAGCCTTGTTCGCCTACACCCTCTCACACACAAAAATGTTATAAGCTGCTTATTTGATGTATGAAAAATGTAGAAAAAAAAACATTTAAAGATAGCTGCTGTACTTTTCAAAATCTGATTTGTTATTAGGAACTAGCACTGAGAAAGATCAGCACTTGAACTATCATAGAATGAGTAAAACTTTTCCTGTACAAAGTGGATTAACCGATTTGTGAAGTTAAAAAGTTGTACTCATTGTATTTACAAAGAATAAAAATATATTGAATTTAAATTACTTTCCACTGATCTTTTAACTGTTGTCCTTAATCAGCTTCTTTCACTGTTTCCTACTTACCAGGGAATAGAAATATTCTTTACTAAAATGGATTGTCTTAGGTCCTGTGGAGTTTCCATTATCAGAGGTTTTCAAAACCAGGTAAGACAAACATTAAAGGAGTAGCTTAGGTCATCCTGCTTTGTGAGATCCTGCATAGAGCTATTTTCTGTAATCCAAATAAATGCCAGCTGCAAGGTTTCTTTCTCAAGAAGGTAACTTTTTCTAGGATACAACACTAAGTGCATCAGAGGTCTACTCCAGTACATGCCTTCTGTTGTATGTTATTACAATTTTTAATATTGGTGAACTGTGCAGCTTAGGTGATGAGTACAAAAGCACTGCTTCAATTAAAAAGACTGAGGTTTTATTAAGGTGTCTAACTGCATAATCACACCAAAGAAAGGCGGAAACAATTCCCAATCAACAAAACAACTTGGCAATAGCAGGAGGGAAATGTATTGTTCATATGGCAACGAGTAACTGAAGAACCATGCATGCTAAAATGACAGGTGGAAATAAACTGTGTGTATTGATGGCTCATTGGTTTGCAGTGTCAAGGAATACAGGCAGAAAAATCAATTGTGGCTCTCCACTCTGTGACAATTCAGTTTATGAGCTAGAGAAGTAGAACCCAGTGCTGCACAGAACCCACCACAGGACATTCATTTCAGTGAGATTCATGCTGCTGTTCCAGAGCAGCAATAATCAACATGATGTGCATCCAGGCAATCAGACCCTGCAGTTCGTTGTAGTCTCAGGGCCTACATCACCCAGGCTAGAGGACAAAACAGAGTGCACTGGCAGAGCAGGCTGGGCAATGGGACCACACCCATATCTCATCCTCTTACCTGCAAGACCTGGCCCAGGTGCAGAGCAGACTCACAAGCTGGGAACAATGCCCAGATCCCTGTGGTTTAGGCACAGCTAATCTCAGACTGTGTCTTGCTCCCATTACTGCACATTGCACTGAAGCACAAGCAGTTCCACAACACTAGAATTAGGGTCTCTAGCTAGCCTTGAAGGACTAAGGGCTAGGTGAGATCCCAGAGTGCTATGCAAATGCCCTGTCATTCTAAGGGACTAATGCTCAAAAGTCCTTTGGAAATAGGAATACTTTGATTTCAAGAATGCATATTTTCCCTCCTCAACTTAATTATTTTAGGTTTTTTTCATGGCAAATGATAGAGACTGTGTCATCATCTTTCAGGTTTAATATATGCATTTGCTTTGATTTCTGAAAGAAGCTTCTCTCAGAAAATAACATTTGAGAAAAAAAACTCCAGCTTTTTCTGTGTCTAAACCTACATAATGAAACCCCAATAAATTTAATCCTTCTTTCCCCCTTTTCAAGAATAACTCAACTTCTGGGGGTGATTCAACAAAGAGAGGGAAATTTGAAAATTATTTACATTATCAAAAACATCCTGAAAAATGACAGCCCTGGGCTGCAAATGGACTGTTAGTTTTGGTCCTTGGTTTTGTGAATAGCTAGAGAGAATCAAGAACAATTAGAGAGATCAGCACAGTCTCAGTTGAGGTTTCCATCTGAATTTAAATTATTCAGAGCAATTACTCAAACACCTATCTATTCAGTGTAGCTAATCACTAGTACTATGTGTAATCCAGCCAGCCACCACTGCCTTGTCAATTCAGTCTTTTACATTTAGATTTCCATAAATGAGATTAATGGTCTTAGTTAAAAGAAGCTACTAACTTTGCCAGCAAGTTTGTAGGATGCTCTTTACAGAGGTAAGTCATAAGAAGGAAAGAACCAGCAGAGCTGAGTCTAAGCCAATATGCAGCTACCAAATAGCACAAAACACTTGAGCAGATTGCTGCTAGAGTGTTCTGGAATCTGCTTTCAAGAACATCTGGAGAGGTAACTTCCCCTGTTACCCAAATATCTCATTTGGAAGACTAAGGAAGCTTTTCAAGCTCACTTCCTTCTCGCATTTTAAAAGACAACTTCAGCAATGCTGCCTGTGAATTGCAGTTCAGCCATCCAGCACCTGCACTGCACCAGTGGTCAAACCAGCACAATGCTACAGCTCACCCCCTCCTTTAGTGTTCAGGGAAGTGGTCTCTGATCACATCTTACAGCAGAACTTGTATGACTTCCTGTTCCTAATTCTATGTGCAGAGCAGAGCTACTTTAATCTAGGAATGTTATAACATAGGTGATGTAAACGTTCCTTTCTCTATAGGATGGCGTAGTTTTCACTGGTTAGTTGAAGCGAGGTTGATGCTTCTCATGCCAGGAAGAAAGGTACTCTTTTCCCAGTTATTAAAGTCACAGATCTATACAGTGCCTACCACGAGTAGGATTCCAAATTTGGCTCCATAACACAGGGACAGCCTCTCGTACCTTTATAAGTTCTTTAACACTTGCAGAATGAGTGCCAGCATCTAAGGCTACTTAGGGCTGGCTGTTAGTGATACAACAACTACATTGTGGAAGAGCTTCACAGTGAGGCTGTAATACCAGTCCACTTAGCATAGTCAAGCCCCTTCCCCTCAGAAAGCATGACACATTCCACACTCAAGGTCAAGAGTGACAAAACATTTGAAGTGCGTTTTCACTTTTATTTCAAAACTTTAGACAAGTTACTTTAGTATATAAATTCAATTTTTTCCTCTTACAGAATATAAAGATAATTCCCTCATTACTTCAGTATAAAGTGTTTTACAAGCTTGAAGACAATTGCATAAGTGTTTCTCATACAGGATATCAGAAATAAAGCAGTCTTTCTACAGACATTCAGACAGGTGACTACCTCAGAAACAGCATAGCAGTTTAGTCAAATACAAGTGAACACGTGACACTACAGTTGTGAAAGTTCAAGTAAGGCCAAGTCAGTAAACATTGTTAAGTCATTGCAAATAATAGTGGAAAGGTTTGTGAGACATTGCAAGGGGTGGATGGTTTCATAGTATAATACTCTTAAATCAAGGATTCAGAGGGATTTAGCTAGAAGAGAAGTGAGTTCTTAAATGCTATAAAGCATATGCAAAGACCAAGCAGTGTACTGGTGTTAGTGGAGACTTTGTGCCTGTTCATCCTCAGCATGCTAAGACAAACTACAACCTCTTAAAACCAAGCATAAGAACCACTAATATATGAGGAGATGCTTTTAAAATTCAAGTATGTCTTATTTTGGATGGTGTGTAGTTTTTATCTATTACTTCATCTTGTAAGAACATGTGAAGACAACGCTCATTCTGTGCCAGCGGGTGGCCTGCAACCCTGGAGGGGAAAAAAACAAACATTAGTGTGAACCAATTGAGTCGACTTACAGCTATCCTGCAGACCAAGGTTTTGTACCAATAACCTATTGTTCTGTACTTGGGCATAGATCCCACTTTCACTTCACTTCACTGTTGGCAATTAGAATGCTGTCTAGCAGCAAGATTTATCATGCTTCCCCAGATGAAGTTAGTCCATAGGAACCCTGAGCTACCTCTGATACCCTGGAAGCATGTTACAACATGTGTCATCTGCAATTGATGGGACTATCCAAGTAAGTGCTCATTCTAGAATTGGGAAGTCTAGAGCTAAGAATGGCAAGAGGAATTTTTTTTTAGAAAGGTCTTAACACCTTTGCCACAGGACACCCTTCTAAAGGCCACTTTTACCCTCAGTTGTCATAGTCACTGAAGCCTGGCTCCAGCAGGGGGTGCGAAGGCTTTCCGAAGGTTTGGGCACTGCTCCAGACAGAGACTCCCTGGGGTCAGTGTCCTGGCCTGTATGAGCAGCACTGCACACAGCCTGGGGGTACCAGTTCTTCTGCTCATTGCCCTTTTAACGTTAAAGGAGCCGAAATTTAATTAGGAGACACAAACTTGGAAGAAAATCACAAGATACTACACCTGAACCCTTAAAATACCATGGAGACTCCTATGTAGGTAAAAACCCAAAAGAATCAGATAGCTAAAAGTTCCTTATTTGTGGACATGAATACCTAATGCAGTTTAGTTTGAAAAAAACTACATCCAGTTCGGTCAATCAAGACAGATTTCTTTCAGGACAGAAAGTCCCCCACCGTCCCAAGGGCAGCTTGTGCAAGCCTTGTGGCCTCCATATCTGCCAGAACATTTCTACCCATAATGGAAGGCATCTGGCTGAACACATGCAATACACATTCAGCTCCAATGGTTCAGCACCACTTCCAAGCACTTCTGTGCATCTTCTCCAAATTTATCTATTAGTGTTTATTTCACCACAGAACATACTCACTTGTCATTGAGGGTGACCTATAATGAGGAAGCTGAGCTCTCCTATTCAGTGTTGACAGATTATTTCAAGTGCAGTTATAAAATGTATCCATCTTGCCAGGTTCTAGTAAAAGGCCAGCAGTCTCAAGCACTAGTTCACAAGGATGACAGCCTAGAGTAACTAGTTTGAGTTTCTTACCCCATCAGAATGAAGTTACTTGTGCTAAACTTCAAGGAAAAGATATATAGGAGAAGATGAGGCAGCAGTAAATTTCTTCTTCCTTTCAGGAAGGATGGAAAATTTGTGGCTGAATTGCAAGAGAAGATCTGATCTCTGATGCAGCTCTTGGTTTCACAGGAATACTCACTCTGCATTGGCTTTCCCTCAATATTTTTCTCCAAGGTAACCCTTACACATAGCAGATGCTACTTCAAGAATTTTCATGTATCTCAAAGTCAGGTTGAGGCAGACAAGAGGGCCGAGACATAACCACCCTTGTGAATGTCACTGTATGTAGCACTGATGGTGGTGACAGCAAACTGGCCCAAGAGACCTGACTCAAGCTGCACTGCTGTGATTCAGATTTTACTTCTAGAGGGACAAACCTTCTCAACAAAATCCATCTCACACTCCCAAATATTAAGAACAAGCACCAAGATTTTTCTGTTCCAGTGGTATCAGTTATCTGAGGGACTCTAATTCCAGAAGCAAAGATCTAGAAGCAATAATGTGAATGTACTGTGCAAAAGACCTTCAGGTCTAAGTTCACTAGCACCCAGAGTACTTGGCAGAAGCCTTAAAGCTCCTACATGGTTCAAAACTTTAGTAATATTTACTTAATGAGTTGGTTATGCCATTAGAATACACTGGTGAGTTAAATTGCTATGATTTGTGCCTGGAAAGCCTTATTCCAGATGTACTCAACTCTGCCACTATATCAATATCTACATTAATCTCCTTTTATATTTCAAAGGAGGAAAAAATTAACCAAGAAATTTTACACTTCCACAAAATCAATTTATAACTCGCAGTAGGACTGAAAAATGGATACCAATAAACTGGTCATTCCCTTTCTGTCAGCTACATGCAGTTTTTCAGAGAGTCAGGGTAAGACAACTGTTACACATCAGCTGCTTCAGAACACCAATAGCCCTCTTCCATGCATATTGCTAGACTCAGCAAACAAAACTTGCAGTAAGTGCACTTTTCCATTTAAGAGGGAGTTCCGAGTCTGCATGGATAAAGGCTGTACTTTACAGTCATGACTGCCTTGATTTTACAGCATTAAAAAAACCCCCAACAACATTTCATCTTACTACTGGATGCCTTAGAAGACCATTCCATTTGTCTCTGAACAGCAAAAAGAGCAGTCTGAAGCATTTTACCTGTTCAGAACCATGAGCAATATTTCTAAAATGAGTTAAGAAGCAACTATGCTAAGAAAAACGTCAGAGATTTCATAGGTCACACTTATACAGGACAGACGGTTTCAGTGAACTAGTCACTTGCAACTCCAAGACACGTCCCTGAACTAACAGTAACTGACAAGTACATTTTCACAATTTCTGGTGTAACTCACAGGCATCCTCTGTTCCTGTTAAAGGCATTACTAATGAACAAGATTAGAATGCCAGGGGAACTGACAGGCTTGAGCTCCCTGAGGGAGCAGTCCCAAATCCAGTTGGTCTGAACAGCATTGACTCTAGGGACCAGAAGAGCTGGTTAATTGACAGTACCCCTTATGCACTGCTGGGATCCACACTGTTAAAGAGAATAAACCAGCTATGCAGGTCAGTGTACAGACAGTGGTTAGTAGTGTCAGATGGTGGAAAAAGAATCATAAGACTTTGTTACTATAATTTCTGCTCACCCTTTGAAAGGCAGGGACAAAATCTAAAGTGCCTATTTCAAACTATGTGTGCATACCTTGAGTACTGCTTTTACTTCAGAATCTTCAGAAAGATTCTCAGGATGATTAGAGAAAATATGCATCATCACAAACTGATAATACCTCACATCTGCAATCAAAGTAAACTGCTGTAAGCCCACTGTAAGCTCTACTGTTCACCCAGTTGGAAGATAGCCTTTCAGAAATTATAAAGTAGAATTATTTTGAACACTATAATTTTAGCAGCAATTTGCATAAATTAACAACACTAACAGTCATTTCAGCTGCTCAGGTAAGCACTAAGATATCCAAACTAAACAAGGGATGAATAATGTTACTACATCCAACTGCAAGATTATGTGAAAGTTAATATTCTGAACCTAGTGCAGTTAGCAGCCTTAGGAGAATCAGTAGCTTCAATTCAATTTTCCAGGGTTGAGCTCCAAGTTTGTCTCTAAATAACTAGATCCAACACTTACTTGTTTATGAACTGTTCAAGAGCCTGCTTCCTTTCCTCTATAAAGGAATCATCAAATATTCCATCATCTCCTCGGAAGGGCAGCTGACGGAGAAGAGCTTTTCCTGGTAGAGGTGGTACCACAACCTGAAAGATTCACAGAAGTGTCCTTAAGTGCAGTCTGTAAGCAAATTCCTCCACCTCTTCCTCCTAGAAGACCCAACTCACCAGTCACATTCCTAGTGAAGTAATAAAACATAAGCAGAGAAGAAGAGAACCTGCCCACACAGGTAAGCTGAAATCAAGTAGTTTATCTCTGAATTAACTCAAAACCATTAAAACAAAAAGCCTCTGGCATTGCAGCACTGAGGCTTGATAAAAAGACTGATACACCTGTTTATTTCTGGGCATTTTCAACCACAGTATCTACTTTATATGATACATGCTTTATAACATAATGAAAACATTTCAGCATCATGAACTCTTTGTCTATGACTTGTATTTACTTTTCACTTTACTCACCTTGCTTTCTCTTTCTAGTTCATTCCTTAGCCATTCAAAGTCACTATATCTTCTTCTGACTGTAGATTCTTTCAGTTTGAAGATAGGTAGATTTGTCTGAAAACAAGAACATGAGCTATTGATTAGACAGATTAGAAGGTTTGATAAGCAGAAGCAAGAACCAAGCTGTTAAGTTACACATTAGGTCCATTTAAGCAACAGCACTATTGAGAAACACTCAAGGTACAGAAATAGAGATAAGGCTTTAAGCTACATGAGTAAGCTGAGCCCCAAACTGCATAGCTAAGAGCCTCATTTATACGGTATCCCAATTACTGGTATTTTGTCATATCACCAAGCAGAATATCTGATTTGCTGGTCACTTGACATGTTTCTAAGGTTGCAGAAGCATCTGCTATTCTGTCTCAGGAGCTGGATTCCCAATACAAACAAAATTAGAGGTGGGAAGAGTGTCTTATTCCACACAAGTTTCTCTTACTGCATTCAAGGGAATGTTGCAGATTTCAGCATAGAACATTAACCAAACTTCCTGTACTTTTCCACTACCTGAAACAACATGGCCTCCAACATCTTCAAAAGCAAATTCTGTAAGTCTTACAGTGAATCCATCCAGGACTGATGAAGGTTTGATAGCACAAGCTGCCAAGTTTGGGTAGCTCCAAAGAAGCCAACAAGGCTGAGATGCACTACAACACTCAGTGCTAAGGAGATCAGACTATTTGGCTACAGAGTTAAGCCAAGCAGAGTATGATTAGGGAGAGCTTTGCTGAACAAGGCTAGGAAGCAGCACCCAAACCTAACACCTTTGAAAGGGACATCACATAAGAACAAGGTTATAATGCTGTACAAGACGACGTTAAATACACAGGCACCCTGCTACAACAATACTAACTTGTTACTAACTTGTATGAGAACCTGCATTACTTCTGATCATTCTTGGGTTGCAGTCTTATTCCACTGTTGCAATCCAACTCCACGTTATTTTAAAAGCAGACACTGAGAGAGTCTTCTCCTAATGACATCCTGGCTAGAACACTACAAAATGGTTTCTAGGAGTTATGATCTCCTAAAAGTAAGATCATGAGCCTGTATTTGCCATACACAACCAGAAGTCACAGAATAATGCCTCCTGTTGTTAGACTGCAAATTCACTAACAGTCTTTGTATACATTTAAAGAATACTGTTGAGGAGCACCCCAGGAAGCTGATGTTCACTTGGGACTCCAGTTACCTCCAGCTTTCCAGATGGCAGTTGCACAGTAGTTAGTAGCTACTGCCTTTTCCTTTTTGTTGTTTTGGTTTTTACCTTGTAGGCCACCTTACTCAAGATCTGGTTGCTGCTTGAGTGGACGCCCCTGTACAATAAAATTTGTAGCATGTAGTTATGCTTAAACTAACACTGGGAAATACTTCTGGCTGCTCAAAACAGGTTTAACTGCAGAGATATTTTCCTGCACTAGGCAGGTCCATGACTATGGGTCATTGTATTGCTGCCAGCCAGTACTGGCTGTCACACAAAAGTACTTGATAAGTTAATTGTGTACTTTCACATTATGCAAGTTAGTCCATAATTTACAAGTGATAAAGTATAGAACAATATTTTGTTATGGTATCTTATTGTTAAATGCTTAAAAGCATTCAAGTTCTCTTTCCCAGGTAGAATACTGTTGATTGTGCTAGCAACTAATAACAAAATTGCATTTAAGATCTACGTCAGGAGTCAAGCTTTATAAATAAACACTCTTGTCTCGATGGTAATAATATTCTACTCAAGAGTGAATATAGCTAGGTTCCCCAGATTGCTTGAAGGAGATTCCCAGAAGTTAAGTACTGGATTATTTTCCTCTTATTTCAGTTATTGTTTTTTTAACCAAGTTCACCATTACACAGTACAACATCAACTCTTTGTCAGTGGCAGAAAGTCCTTTAAAATATTTAACATATAAGTTCTCACCTGCAGAAAATATTCATTTCTCCTCTCAAGTTACTAAAAAAGGGATTAGAAGTGGATAAAAGCAGCTAAAAAACCTAAGTTCCCAGGTCTTCAGGAACTCTTTTCATGCTTCTAGGCATGAAGTCTATAAAGTTAATCTCTAAACAACATATTAGGCTTACAAGTAAAATGTAGGGGTAGAAGTGCCAATTGAGCTCACTTTACCTTCTAAGTTCCCTCTTGAACTTTAGACATGCTAGCCCAGCTAGTGAGTTGGAGAAAAAGACAGAGCTCTTTGCTTTCCTTGTGAGTTCAAAAATCTGCTCAAATTTTGATCGTAAGCACCATAAATATTCAGATTGAAAAGTAGGTCAAAAGGCATCAACTAAATTAAGTGTCTTGCAAGTCACAACTTGACAACTATATTCTAAAACAAAATACATGTTCACTGCCCTTTGGTCTGGATATGAACTAGAGCTACCTATGGAGATCAAATTCTAAACCTCATGTTTCTTTAAACCCAGAAACTGCACCAATTCTCCTTCCTCTAGAAGTAAGTACTGATAGATATTCCTAAGATAAGCAGCTGTTAGGAAGGATCTATTTAAAAAGGTTGTTTGAGAGTCCTGTTTCATACTGCTTAACCTATTTACATCTTAGGTCCCTATTTTTAATTCAGGCTATATTCACATCTGAAGTTACTGTATGGGCCTTTGTCACTAAGGATTATTGCCCTGTTTGAGCAGACCACCCCTTCCTTCAGTAGGATGGGCTTCTGCAACACCTACCACCTCCATCTCCCATGGATAAACAGTTTTCATTAAGCAAGTCAGACACCCCCTGAAGCCTGGGCTTTCATTGGACAAGAGTTTGGTAGAAGGAGACAATCCTGAAGAGTCAACAGAGACTTTCATTTTCTATTGAATTGTCATTTCAAGACCATGCAGGCTATCAAAAACATTATTCTCTCCTTGATATTTTACGTTGAGTTATCCTTGTTCAGTCATTAAGATGTCACCAGCTATTCTGAGCACTGCCAGTGCTTTGGTTGTCTGCTAGGAGAGGGACAAGAGTAAGGCACAAACCTCGAAGCCAGTTGCTTCATTTTCACAAATATTTCTGCCCATACTCATTCAGCATTATAATGTCAAGTTTCTGGCCTGCTGAGCTGCTAAGTCTACTATCACAAAACTCATGACCCAGTTTGGAACAGCCCCTGGAGCACAGCTCATTCCTGTGATAATTTCAGTGTAATTTCTGCAGCAATTCTTTCTTCAGCAGTGTAATAATTATACCATTTACTGAAAAAAAGAATTTCAACAGCTTCCTAGTCCAAAATTATGCTGCTTAGTAGTTTGAATGCAAGCCCTCAACCTGAAAGGATTATACATCACCCAAGACATCAGACAACTGAAAATCACAAGTCAGAATTGCAGATTCTTCTGTTGCAGAAGGACAAACAAACCAGTTCTACAGAAGCCCCACAGAGCCCAAAATCCTAGGCCATAGAAAGATACTAAGTCAAGACAGATTTTGTGTAGCACTGTCTCTTTGTAAGACTGTATGTAGACACCATTAGGCTTTCTCTGACAACTGTCAAACAGCCTGTATTCTGCTGGGGCAGTAAATGGCCAGCCAGTGCACCAGAATAAATATTGTCAAAACTGGTGCCAAGTTACATTACCTAATTAAACAACAGGTGACAAACTCAGACCCTTAAGTCACTCCTGCATTTCTCCACTCAAACAAGTTTCTACAGTCATTAGGCTAGTGCTCAACAAACTAGAAATGGGAAGCAGTGGTTCCTTGCTAACAGACCAGGTCAAAATCTGTGTTCACAGTAGGCATATTTCTTCAGCTTCACTTATGTCACCATTACATACTCAACTTTGAGCCTGACTCTAAGTTCAGGAGATTCCCAGTTCACCTCAGAAGCAAATGGCAGTCCTAAGACAGTAGCTTAGATAACCAGATAACAGTCTTCCAGCTCTTATAGAGATAATAGTCACTCCCCAAGCTATGCCCAGTTAGAAGCTGAAAAATTGTTTCTATATGCAAGTGAAGATAATTTCACAAGCAGAATGCAAGTAGTTTGAGAACTAGTCATTACTGTCCATTCAGCTTCAGATACAGTCATCCAATGTAGCCATTCCAGTAAACAAATTACCTTAAATGCAGGAGGAAAACTACAGTAATTTATAATTAGTTTAAATTGATATAAGAATTCTAAGTATTTTTAAGTCTTAGTTTTTAGACTAGCTTATCCACTGAGTGGAAAAAATCTTGCAAATAGTCAGACTTGCTCCTAAAAATTTGTTTCCAGACATAAATAGCATTTGGGTTCCTTCAAAGAGCATGCTGACAACTCCACAAGATTGTATGACACTGCAGCCCAATCCATCCCCACAATATTAAACTCCCCAGATGTTGCTGTTCAGCATAGTGTGAGGTAAATTTGGTTAATTTCTTCATTTGCCACCATAACACTCAGCAGCAGCACTACATTGCCCATGTCTCCCACTCCTAACAGTCCCAGAGTAAAGCTGCACTGCTGCCACAGCACCTACTTTGATGTCATCTTTTCAAGCAGGTTATGGTAGCCTTGAGAGAACTCTATTTCCATTAAAATAGAGTGAAAGAACACAGCTCACTTTTGATAAAAGTTTGTGGCTTTGACTCTCAAAAGCTAAATTCAAGCACCTTGACTGTCTCATGCAAGCTGTAATCTTTGTCAAGAGCCTTCACCCTGTGACTACATTTACAGTCAAAGGGAGCTCTGGGCTATCACAGTGAGTAGCACTCAGGGTAGACAAAAAAAAAAAGTATTACCATTTTCTTAACAAAAGAACCTGCTGTCCTTTAGTACAAGAAACAGCAGTCCCCTGTTATTGCAGAAACCTTGCCAGTGGTTTGTTTCCTTCCTGACTCGACATAAGCAGTTACTTCTTAATTTCCTACAATTATAAAAAGCAAGAAAGAAGGAAAGAAAATATGCTTTATACTTCAGCTTCCAGAAGTCTAGATTTTTGCTGGGTATATTACTGAAGGAAAACTTTTTTCCCCACTGCAAAATGTCAGACTAGAGATTCTTATTTTCTAAGTTTCGTTTTAATCAAAAGGGAGTTCTATCTCCCCTTTTCTCCACTTGGTGTCCAGATACTGAAGATATGACATATTTTAAAAAATGTAAAGTTAAGAAAGAGAGCACTGAAAAATCTGAACATGCAAGATTTAAACAATCTGACTGACTTAAACTATACCAAGCCAGGATGTTTTCTACCTTAAAGACTAAGGCAGTGGAATCCTAATAGCAACACAATGACAGGGACTATCATAACCTTCGCCAAATCCAGTGCTTTATGTCCAGAGTTGCTCTCTGAAAAATGAGCATTGGGATGCCTGCATTTTTGCCAAAAAGCATCTCTCATCACCTGAACAAGTTCAACAACATCATAAACGGCTGAATTATAGTGTGCCATGGTCAAAAGACTCTCAATAGGGTGAGTCAAGAAAAAGAGACTGCTTAGTGATTCTTTATTCTCCAGGTTCCATGCTCAGAAGCCAAAGATAAAAACTGAAGCCTGCTTTGAGGACCCATTTGGATGAAGACTTTTACAACATCAGACAGAACTAGTTAACTAGATCAGGGTTAGCAAGTCAAAGCCTCCTATGAAATACCAAATATTAATTCGAAAGAGAAGGGATTGCTACTTTTACACAATTCAAGGTATAACAGCCATATGGCTCTGATTTGACCTACTGTAATGTTTTTACTCATGCCTCATTAGGAATGACTGAAAAGGGATCACATTAAGTTGATCCTTTAGCATCATTACTGACATCCATCAGCTACAGTCAAATAGGGATAAAAAAAAGTCAGTGAATTGCCACAGTTGCTAATTTTTTCTTAAAAACTAAACTTTTGATATGTTTTGTGAGCTAGAGACTGTCCAGCATCCCCATACTTCAAATGTGCAAGAAAAAAGCAATAAATTAACTAGTATAAAAGTGGGTCTACTAAGTAGCAAAAAATTCTCGTCATATTTCCAGTTTTACTGGAGCAGTAACACAATACTTAGGTAGCCACTAAAAGCTATAGAAAGGCTTCCAATTCCTGTTCATTAACCTGCAGCATATCTCAACACTTAAAGGGTGCTGCAGTTTAGGCCTATAGAATTAATCTCTAAAGCTGTATTTCCACGTCTAGAGGTGGCTTTAAACCACTTAATATATGGCTTCATTCTCTTCTGGATTTTGGTGTAAAGCTGCAATACACTAGCTTATAGTTATACCTTCAAATAGGCTTTGTGGCCAACACAAACTATACTGTCATATGGGAGAATCTTCTGGGGCATAATATGGATTTTGAATTGGCTTGTCAAGAATTAACCACAGAAGGAACATTTCATGGACCTGTCTTCAGTTGGAAAAACACTTGTTTTTACACCTTGACTAGAAGGTTAGGGCTTCTCCACCCTTTTCATGTTAGATGCTACAACAACAATAACAACTTCAGACCCCTCACTCAGTGCTACAGCTTCGCTGGGTGTTTGGATTATGCACCTGTTAAATCAGCCTCCAGTAGTGCAACTGGCATTGCTTTACCAAGTGAAAAAACTTTAAATAAAATACTCCCTTATTGTTAGAAGACATAAACCTTGGCTGCATCATTTATTTTCCCAGATGAAAAGCAGCAGAGACTGGACTGCTCTAAAGTTCAAGCTGACACTTTTTCAGCAAGCCATCTAAAAATAAGCATGTATCAAAACTCCCTGGGATCACATGCCTACCTGGATCACAGCCATCCGTCCTACAAAGATTAGTCATTGTTCCATTTGATTTGGTCTGTTCTGCACTGTACTAGAGTGCAATCTTAAAACATGACAATTGAGGCCCTGCACTGTATGCTCTAAAATAAAAGGAGTGCAAGTCACCAGTTAAACTAATATACTAATAAGAAGCACTATTCAGAGACTTGGTTATTTTATTTACACAGTAAATAAAATTACACAGATAGCAATGCCAAACCAGTTCAGTACCTTTGGACCAGCCTTTTGAACCTAGTTTAATTACAAACCTCTACAGCAAAAAACAGCTGCTCAAGAGTAAATCCACCTTCCTTGCTTTGAAAGTTTCTTTCATCCAAGCCATTCTACTTCTCTGTCTCTCTAGTCAGTGTCCTTGGAAATTCTTAGCCTTCCAGTTATCCTTTTCTGAATTACTGTTTGAAGGAACAGTTAATGTTTGTAAGGGTGCAGTAACCAGTCTGTAGAACAGCATTTTTAGGCTGAATCACTGCATTTTTATTCTTTGCAGAGAAGTCTGAAAAAACCTAAGTGGTAGCCGTGTCTAGAATGGGTTGTAAAAGCATCATTTTTACAGTTAGAGCAGACTTGCAGTGTTATGCAAGATTTGTAGTAGTAGAGAAATAGAGAATTACTGCTGATTATGCATCCGTAAATACATCCCCACTGAGTCAGTGTTTAGTCATGACTCCACCACAGGCTTCCACTATTAAACTGTACAATGCTGAAGTCAACTACAGGAAGGGCAGATTTGATTCTTTTCATGGTGGGGGAAGAATCTGCAGCCTCAAACCCTGCCAAACGTGAAGAACGGGACATTTGGAACTGTTCAAGGACAAAACACTTTAAAAACACATTCAAGAGCACCACTCTGCAAAACATGACACAAGACAAGTGCTTTCCAAGCAAGTTTCACTTTCAGTTCATTTTCTGTCTTACTCTTATTTGATCACAGCAGTCAGACTTCAATCAGTTAATCACAGGTCAGACCACTATAAACATGCTGAAAGGTAAATATTGTATCCAAACTAGGTCTTGAAAAAATTGGTTAAGTGCAGAACAGGACCTTCCAAAGCAACTCGAGTTCAGCAGTACTCAGATAAACTTCCCCAATCCCTTGAAACCAATACTATTCTTAATACTGCAGGCACTTCACAGCCTGTGTATTCATTTCCTTCCCCACACTGGACCTACTCAGTCGAGCACCTCTGCAGGTCCACAGAAGTCTTTCTGCAGAAGATAACAAGAAACCTGACTGGTGCCCTAAAGAGCACTGGTACCACCCAACTATTGCACTTCGCAGTCGAAGCACAGCAAGACATTCCCTTTCTACACCTCAAGACAAGCAACTGCATATGGAATATCAAAAAGCTAAGGTGCCAAATTTAATAATACTGATGAGAGGCAAGAGGCCACTGAACATTAAAGAACAGAGCTAGGATGACAAAGGTTTTTAGTTTGGCTTTGGTTTGACAAAAAAGAATTCTTTAACTACTTGGACTAATAGCTCACATAACAGGTATTTCATTATACTTCTAACTGTCAGTTTGAATATCAATAACTTCTCTGCAAGTTCTCACTAACCATAAACACATGATTTAACCTTTCAGTCTTGGTGACAAACCCAGCCAAAATGGGCAGCACAGAAGTCACTTTTACTTCTACAGAAAAAAAAGCAGATGAAATAGTGTTAACAGTTTATTTCCAGATCATTGAATATTCTGAGTTCAAAGGGATCCACAAGGATCATGAAGTCCAACTCTTACATGAACAGCCCATATAGGGATTGAATCCACAAGCCTGGTACTATTTAGCACCATGCTCTAGCCAACTGAGCTATTCTTACGGTTGCTAAAGGGATATTTCCCAAAATGTAGTTCCTGGATACCCATATGCTTTGCTGACAGTATTCTAACCAAAGTGCTTATCTCCTATGGCACCACCTTTACAATGGGTGTATGACCATGACGTGTGACACCAGCCACTGGATCAATCAGCTTGTAAAGCTTAAGTCTTGTCTCCTTAAAGGATTTAACAACTGAAGCTATTGCACAGAATCTGCTTGGCCAAAGACCTTCCTTTTGACCCACTTATCAAGAAAACTATGCCTCAATGGCAGTAGAAAAACAAACGATACCTGGCACTGGACTGAAGACTACAACATGCTGTAGGAGGCTAATATGATAATTGTAATTTGTTCTATGCTTGCTTCCTGGAATTCAGAGAGAGAACTGGCTTTTAGTCCACAAATACTAACAGGTAGTCCCATGCCCTCATTCAAGAGCAATGACTCAAACAAGCTCACCCTGAAAAGGTTTAATAATAAGAAGAGAAGACCTAATAAAGACTTATGAGAAACAGCATGCAGGGGCATTTACACTGAGAACGTGACTTTTGGTTCACATTTTTCCTCAAGAGGTAAGGACAATGAAGTAGTTTACTGTATTCCTTTAGCAGGCAGTCTAGCTGATTATGCTAGTTTTAAATGCTGCACAATCACCATATTGTGATCATCTAGATACCTTCAGATGAGACAAGTACTTTATCAAGTTGTATTTTGCTAGACAGAGCACTTAGAACTTCATATGCAACTGCATTATTCCCAGTCTAGTTCACCCTAAGCCTTCACACACACGGGCCACCCCAGAATGGTACAAATGCACTGCCTGATGCTGCTGATGGAAAACAAATTCTCAAGTAACCTGTCAAAAACATGACTCACGCAAATTTACTACTTTAGCACAGCAGGGTGGCATTTTCTATCACATATTTCTGAACAAGACATTTGACTTTCACTGCTAGGCTGCATTGTAGTGGCACATTGCCACATTGTGTGCCTTTACAGCGGTTGCTACAGTGGAAAGCTTTTTGTCATCACCTTGTCCAGCTTGCCAAGAGCAGATTGTTATTTAATGCATAGACTCAGGCTCAGAAAAGTCCATTCTTTGGCCAACTGTCCATCTGTGAAATAAGCTGCCTGGACAAAAGTGCTGCATAGGGTCTACCTGCAACACTCTCAACTCCTTAAATGCTTGTCAAAGCACCATACATCTACTCCAACACACAGCCACCCTGCACAGAGACGCTCACCGTGACAAATCTTCCTAAGTTCCAAAACACTCCTGCCTTGCTTACTGCTGAGCAGTCTACTCTAAACTTTAGAGTTCCCCATCAGGCTTTCTGACTTCCACCAGAACTTGATGAGTACAGCATTACAAGAACTAAAGCATGAAGTTGTTCCACTTGCTGCTTTCCAGACAACAGATATGCTTCAACTGCAGTACCAGCAGAAGGCTTGCCAATAAAAGCTTTGGGGAAACTCTGCAGTATTTCACACACATATGTTTTGCAAGACACTTTTTATCATGTATCAGTTCAAGAGTCTGCCAACAAGTTCAGTCTTTACAAAAAAACCCAAAAGTGAAGCTTTGAGATTCAGACAAAGATAGAATTACAGAGTCTGTAAACACATGACAATGGTACAAGTGTAATTGTCTCAACGCAAACTTGAATTTCAGCGTCCTCTCTGACAATGTTTCTGGCTTAGAATGATCTCCAGCTGTAACATGAGGCTGCTGTCCTTTAGCTTTCGCCAGAATCTGGCAGCAGTTAAGCCATCCATTTCTGCACACTTAACATTTTGCTGTTGGTGTTACTTGAAGACACAGCTCTCCAGATATGATACAGGTAACTCACACCATCTTCTCAGGTTTGCTCAGCCGCTACTGCTACTACCGGCACTGCCGGGCGAAACTGCACATCAGCCGCTACTTTCTTACTTTCTGTGACCACAGGCAGTTGTCAAACCACGGAGGCCAGCTGGTGATCATTGTTAGCCACATTGCAACAAGCAGCTTATGGTACTAGGCCTATCTTTCACAAATACAATACCACAGCAATCCAGATTTGAATTCTTCCTCTGTGCTGAAATCTGTGTATTAGCGACATGATCCACATTCCTCTGAGAAGCAGTTAATTGATACACGCTTAGAGAGTGAACATAATTCCACATGACTTGTACTACCTGCTCTGTAGCCTTTCAGCACATAGAGACATAAAACTCAATTTTACAGTTCATGGTAGCTAAGAACTATGTGTACAGTAGTGCACAGCTGGAAAGGAACAAAGAGACAGTCCTGTACACCGGCATGCACAGATGCAAGCAAGGAGGGTGGAGGATGCAATGTTTACATAGTACTCAGTCTGGGAGGAAAAACAGAGGAAGGTCACACTGTACAGAAGGTCACAGTGTACATTTGTTCACATCATTCTTGGTCTTTGCTACAACAGGAATTCAGAATTTTCTGCCCCAAACACCAGGTGGGCTACGACTAACCTGTCTCAAAACCTGTTTTTCTGCTTCCCTTTCTGATGAAGAACTTCAGTTGAATATTAAAAAAAAAAAATTCTTTTCTAATCACAGGAAATTTGATCTAATTCCCAAGGCCATATAATGCCCGAGTCCCTTTTGGATCATCTTCCCTAGATCCAGCCATTCCAAATGCTCAGTCTCATGGAAAGAAACGTCATCAGGAACCTGAGGTGCAAATACTTTCCAGCAAGGTAGAATTACATCTTTCTTCTAAGTGGATTGCTAGGGTTCTGATAAGGGCAGTGCAATGCGACATAAATCTGCAAATTCTAGTCTGACCTCACACAGAGGCCAAACTTAGGCTACAGGCAGGTTAGTTTATTCTTCCTGCCCCATTGACAAATCCTGAAACACAGAAATATCTACTGAACATGACAATTTATAAGCACCAGAAACAAAGAATTATCCTCCCTAGTAGCTTTAGATTTCAGCTGATTTTGCTTTTTTAAGTAAGGTTACAGTAAGCCGGGATCTTAGACCTTTAAAATCAGAAAATTCACACAAGGTTAAGCCTTGTCTGGTGAATTTTAGTGACAAAGGCAGCAGCCCTCAGCTTATCCTTCCCTGCTGTGAAGAACTCATATTGCAGATAATGTGTACAGAGAGTCAATGAAGCTTCCCCGTATTATTACTGACTGTAACAACTGACCAGGTTCAATCAGTTGCAACAGAGTAAAGCTATACAAGGTAGCAGACTCAATTGCAAACTATAAAAACACCCCATCTGAACTATTCAGCCTTCTCAACCCAGCTTATTTCTGGCAAAGTAGACCAAAAAGGGTTCCCTGCCTCAAGGCCCAACCAGCCACAGGCAAATGCTGTAGACACTGCAGTTTTTGACCATTCCTCTGGGCCCTGCTTATGAAACTAGGAAGACCAGGGAACACAGTAATGACTTCACATAGCTTTTCTCAAGCTCAAGACTACTAGCCTTTGGGGCAAGTCACTGAACACATCCCTTCCAGCTAGGAAGAATTCTAGTGTTACTAAGAAGTATTTGACAACAGCACTTCGCGAGAAACAGCCCTATTTATTAGGCACAATTTTCTTTCAGGTACGAAAGAAAACAGGATTCCCTCCCCCATACACAAACACCTTATCGCTTCAGCTGCTTCTTATCTAGCACGTGTGCCCACTAGACTTATTTACACCTTCTCTTTGTACTTTTTGAGGCCGCTGGAATCCTGAACTTGACCTCCTCCTCAGGGCAGATCCACCCATATTACTCCATCTCAGAGAGTTGAGAGTCTAGTCTATTTACCTGGAGACAGACAAGCAATTGCTCACAGTACAGCGATATTTCAGTCTGAGGCCAAGCTGTATATAACAGAGCCGAAAGAGCACTTGTCCTTCGGTTATCCTAACCGAGCTGCATCGCCTTAGCTGCAAGGAGCCCGTCACAGAGTCATCGCCCCCCGGCCGAGGATGGGGAGCCACTGCGGCTCTGCCACCGCCTCCACCGCAGCAGCCGTGGCACGGCTCCTGAAGGACACGGCGGCGGGAGCCCGTCACCCGGCCAGCGCCGGGCGACACGAGAGCCCGACACCGCCAACCCGGCTGCCGGGCCGGGCCGGCGCTGCTCCTCACCTTGACGCGGATCTCGTAGGTGGTAAAGCGGCCGCGGCCCACCCCCACCGTCTGCGGGTTGCCCACGTCGATCTCCAGGAAGTTGCTGGGCGGCCCGTAGGCGTCGTTGAGGTTCTGGGGCTTGCTGATCAGCCGCCGGGTGTCCGCGATCGTCTCGGCCATGGCGGAGCGGGCGCCTTCCCCCCTGAGCCAGCGACCGAGCCCCCGGTGCGTCCGCCACCCGCGCCGCCCGGCCGCCCGCCCCGCGCCCAGCTGACTGCCCGGCGACGCGCACCCGCCGCCCGCGCGCGCCCGCAAGGCACGCTGGGTAATGTAGTTCTCGGGGGCCGCCTCGCTTGCTCACGCCTGGCGCGGCCGCCCTCGTTCTGAACTACACGTCCCGGCGGGTGCTGGGGGCGCGGCGCGCCGGCCGGGAGCGCTGGTTTGTCGGGCCCTCCCGCCCCCTCGGCCGGGTGCGGGTGGCGGGGGCGGTGGAATTAGGGGGTTGGCTCGGCTCTTCCCGCAGATTCTCATCCTTGGGGAATGAAAAGACTGGGTGGGAAATGCTGTATATGGAAGGTGTTATGCAAAAGGAATCAGCCGCTGCCGACGTAGGCTGGTGGAGATGCCCACCAAAAGCTTTGTGTTGAAAACAAAGTCTTAAGTCCCTGACCCGAGCCGCAATCGAGGTGACAGTGTTGTTTGTGGTAGCCTTAAACCTTTTAAAACTTACTGCCGTTTTAACAAATGATACACATTTAATAATAATGTTACCAACGGAACCAGATTTTATGTCCTCATAACTTGCAAAGCTAAAGAGTTCGTAAAAGGATAGGAAAGAAAAATTGTGTTTACAGAGCAAGTTATGAAAATGGCTTGAGAGAGCAGAAAGAGAATGAGAGGAAGGGAGAAGGAGAGCTGACAGAATTGTCCCCTTCCAAGACACAAGGTTTTTATTTCTCATTATCTGATTAAGTAGGTGATGTGTTACAATAAAATAAGTATTTTCCAAAGTAGTGCAGTGTTTACCTAGAACATCAGTGAACTGAAGTTATATAAATCTGCTATTATTTCAATTTTTTTCTATCATCTTGGAGGACTTCTGACTTTTTAAATACTGTTAAAAGTACCCCTCCAATAATTAAATGCATATATCATTTTCCTCCCATCTTTTCTTATGAAAGGGTTCTAGTGATGTTCCTTTACTATCCAGGTTGAATGAGACTCTGTGAAAACTAGAGATATTTTCTCCAAAAATCTGTGTAGGCAGTAGGTAAAATGGCAGACTGCCTACAAATCACATCCAAGAGATACAAAGTTAACATCTGGCAAGTTTAGTTAGCTATTGCCTGTGTTAATAAAAAGGTAATCAGAAGGCAGAGATGATCCCAAAGTTCAAAAATAGTTCATCCCCACAACCGGTATACCATGGGTGATTTGTTTGGTACCTTTTCTGTGAATTTCCTCGTCATCACTCCTTCAGTGTTTTTTCTCCCACTTACTAGTTAGTACACCTTCCTTTTTTTCCACTAATAGCTGCCAACTATTCACTTTATAATTATAAACAGAAATGAGGCTGACAAGAGTTTTACAAAGCAGGAATGAAGGGGAGCTTTACCTGAGTTATACTAGTTATTAAACTGGTTGTGCAGCAAGGCAAGAAAAAACTCATTAATTCTGAGATTACATTTGCATCTGGAAAAGCTTTTCTTTGTTACACAACTTATGCTGCCACATCTGACTGCAAATGTGAAACAGAAATAGCACTGGTGTTGTCTTAACTGTAGTACATTGTCAGTCTCCTGGCCAAGCCTGGTTTCATGATCTGTTCAAAGCAGCAAAAAAGTGTCCAGTACTGTACATTTAGGAAGTTGCTGAGTCTGTGATGAATAAAGAATTTGTTCTCATGCTGGGTAGATACTAAGGGTGAGGCTTAAGTGAATGTTTTTCTCACAGCATACCATCTCAGTAGCACCCTTCTGCTTTTCCTATCAGGGATGACTGGTGCTAGAGAGCCTTGTGGAGGCTACAGGGACTGACTGCTTTGGTACCCACTTGTCAACAGCATTGGTATATAGAGGGTTTGCAGTGATTGGATGAGGTGTCCCACCTCTGTTTTTCCCACTGAAGTCAAATACAACTCCTCTGAGCTGGGAGACAAAGGGGAAGACGCTCATCTTCATGACTAGCGCACCCCTTACATCAAGAGAAAGCAAAAATGCCACACTGTCTGATGAGGCAAGGAGAAGGAATGAAGGTAGGGGAAAAGCAGAGTCCTGCGAGCCTCTTTGTTTCCTTCCAATCCTCAGAAAATGCATTTGTTTACTTTGAATCATGTTCCAATTTTTTTTTGTGATCATGAGACTAGAGCTATGCTATATGTAGTTGTTTCTTCATGATAGAAAGGTTCTTTTCTTAGCATGAAGGTGAGCATAAACCCAGAAAATAAAGTTTTAATTCTCTTTCTGACATGCGCTTTGGGCCAAATTTAAAATCTGGACAGAGAGGTCAGCTGTGTTTGTAGATTCAAAGATTAGATCAAGCTTTAGAATTGGACTCAGCAATCCTTCTGGGTCCCTTCCCAGTCAGCATATTCTGTCATATGAAGGTGACAGAATCACATTCATCTGTGATTTCATATCAGTGAAAATCCTAGTGAACCTAAATT
Source organism: Luscinia megarhynchos (assembly GCA_034336665.1). Taxonomy (NCBI): domain Eukaryota; kingdom Metazoa; phylum Chordata; class Aves; order Passeriformes; family Muscicapidae; genus Luscinia; species Luscinia megarhynchos. Next base: position 44,233,156 of record CM067565.1, read on the forward strand.
CTTTAACAATCAGGTTCTCAATAACTTGTTATTACACCCTGTTTATTAAACTACGACACAAAGATTTTCTGGCATAAATCCAAGTGGCAAAATGAATACTAGAGTCACACAGCATGGACCCATAGAAGCAGTACTAATGGGTGATTACTTCTGGAATTTTGGATAGTAATGATTCTACTGTAGTTCTTTGTTTCTTTCTTTGTCTTTGTTTTTTGGGGGGTTTTTGGGGGGTTTTTTGGGTTTTTTTGGGGTTTTTTTTTTTTTAAAGAAAGAGTGACATTTAACAGGAAAGGAAACCAAATCTCTCCACTATCCAGTTAGGACTCGCCAGCCTTTCTGACAAGTGTCCAGGTTAGCACATTTTAGACAGCATAGGCATATTTTGTCAGAACTTGTGGGGAATGCTGACTCAGGATAAGGCAAAACCCACAAGGCATCGAACTAATTGTGAAATGCCTTGCGTGGAAAAATGACTTCCTGATCCCTGCCAGTAGCTGCCAGTGCTTTGAAGCATGGTGTTTGAATATCTGCATTGTGGTCCTGCCTGCAAGATAATTACATTAAGCTTCTAAATGTATTTTCTAATATCTACATGTAATATATACATCCATATACTTTGAACTCCTATTCTGAGGGATATTGAGTAGTGCCTGTGTAGCTGAATACTGCAGTGAATTTCTAACACATTGAGCTATTTGAGCTGACTGAGATGCAAACTGTAAACAGATAGTGAAAAGGGCTGTACATCCATAATTTTGGGAGCATTTTTGCTGCTTTATTAACCTGAGGCTTTATAAGCAGTGTAGACTTTTAACAGCGTATTTGAGTGTCTCAAAATAGATGAGGTTAATATCAAGTCTACCCCCTGAGTGTTTTGACATAATCCCAGGAAAGTGACTTTTGATGTAAACAGTGTTGATGAAAACTACCCACAAAATCCATTTCTGTAAAGCAGGCTGAATGGTCAGTTCTATATCAAAAGTACCTTTTGTGTTTGGGAACCAAAGATATTTCCCATGGTGGGAATATCTTGGAGCCCTGCAATCAGGTAAACCCAGCCCTTCTTCTGCAGAAACTCAGAATGGTTCTGGCAGAGACCTGAAGACTCTTGGACTCATCCATCCCCAAAGACTCTTGGACACATCCATCCCCATAGGGTTCAGCACATCCGAATTTCTAAAAGCAGTGCAGTTGTACTACTAGAGGCCAGAGGAGACATCTGGAGTGGTTTGATTTTACCCTTAATTTCTTTCCTGTTTCATTCCTGTTAAAGACCACTTTTGGCTATCTGGCAGAGTAATAATGCAGCAGGGTTGAGCAAGTGCCAATTTAATTTCCACGCAGTTTTAATGCCACATTTTTGAAGGTGGGCAAAGGCACAGGTAGAGGAAATGAAGGGTACAAATGTACCACAGAATGAATCTGTACCTGTTACAGGACATAAACCATGGTAATCTACAGAAATGTATTTGAAAGTCCTGTTTGTTTAGGTTAACACCAAAACTTGTTTTTGTCAAATGCTTACAGCCATAGGACAATGAGTTCCTGGGATGTGCATTTCAGCTGGCTAGTGTATAGATAGCATTGCAGAGGGTTTATTCCTTTAGGTAGAAGATGCCCAAATAGATCCAAAATTAGAAGTTTTTCTACACTGCCTTGCATAGCAAGGTTAAGAAAAAACCAGTGACAATTTAAATAAATCAGATGTTTTTGCTGAAGATTATACTGTCATTTTCTCCAATTATTCTTGACATTTCACCCATTCATATTGTGATCTGAGTTAATAATGAAAGAAAACTCAGCTCTTGTTGCCTTGTTTATTCTTTGTTCTCAAGGAGATAAGCTGTTTATAAAGATAACTTATTTGTTATTTAAATCACTTTTACAGAATTTGTTTGTTTCCTTGTTTGAGTTTCTAAATATATTGCAACAATTGTGTTGCATCTTTGAGATGTCTATTCAATTCACTATGATTTGTACTGGAATTCATTTCTAAATGGGCACAGGTGTTGATAGCTATAATGTGCTGGAATGAGTCAAAACCAATAAATGCCTGATAGAGGAAAGATGAAAGAAAATGCACCGAAAACAGCTCTTTTAGGATGTGATAAATAGGCACTTTAATTCACTACTTAATTAGATATATAGTGCTGAAGATGTGCCTGGAGCAACTACGTATTTTAAACAGCTGAACATGTTAGAGTGTAACTTCAATCACTGCTAATATTTTCGAGATCATAAACATTATTTTTAGAATTAGCAATACTATTCAGCATATAATCAACTTTTGTTCGCAAGCTGTTCTACAGTTCCCTAAAGCAACATTTTCCAATACTTTAGTAAAAAAAAAAGTTCATTGATAATCTGTGAAAACTACTTGCTCACTTTCTGATATTGCACAGAAATTTAATGCTAGAATGAGATATAGCAGTTCTAATGTTGCAAAACCAAAAGCCATGTTAAGCACTTCCTTCGTGCTTTACCAGGAATAGACACTTTGTAGACTATTTCTTGCACAATGCACTCTGTAGGCAACATGTCCTGAAGCCCTATCCTGACATTTGGGTGCATTTCTGATGGGAATGACAGGCTGGCCAATATGTCAGTGTTATGGTTAGTGATTCCCTGAGTACCAGTGCCCTTCCCTTGGAGTGCAGGCGTTTTGCTTTGTACCTTTCTATCAAAAGAACTTTGTAGTTGCAGTGGAGGTGCTTGAAATAAGACAGTCAGGTACCTGCCAAAGGAGAAAGGTGGTCAGCAGTCTCCTGAATTCTCAGGAATCCCATGTAAGTATTTGAACTGATACCAAAGACAAGGTCTACTGTATGCTAAGCAGACACTGAGACTAAATCAGTCTCTAGGGTTTGAATTATCTCCAGAGAAATCTGCTTTTATGTCAACATGTTGCATTTTAAATATATGTCTATAGGCATAAAAATTATACTGGTAGACATAAAACTGGTACTGCTGATGTGCAGATAGGTTGCAACTCTGGACAGGGATATTTGCCCTTAATATTTTACAGATATCAGTCATTAGTATTTTATGGTTCACATTTTTAGAGAAAAAGAGCAAATAGCACAAGATAGAAATTATCAGCAAGTGCAAATTCAGTTTCTAAAACTCCCTGATGACAGCTGTGGCACCCAATGCAGACATGGTGCAGCACGATACAAATTACAGACTCACAGAATAGTTAGGGTTGGAAGGGACCTCCGGAGGTCATCTAGTCCATGGCAAGGCCACCTAGAGCACATTCAGGTGGGTTTTGAATGTCTCCAGAGAGGGAGAGCCCATGACCTTGCTGGGGAGCCTGTTCCAGTGCTCTGCCACCGTCAATGTAAAGAAGCTCTTCCTTGTGTTGAGGTGGACAAGGAAGTTGTTTGGAAACTGGAGTGCATGGGTAGGGCAGTAAGATGTTGTGTGCAGCTCCAGGTGAGTCTGGAAAGTGGATTTGTACCCAGTGGCTGAAGTGGCTGTGTAGGGACTGTGGCAGGCAGGCAGGTGGGCTCTTCAGGGGCTCCCCCACTGCCTGCAGCACAGTTTGGGGGGAAAAGAGAGGGGGAAGGAGCCAGGGACCTGCAAAAGACCAGGGGTTGCTGGTTGACAGTGGCTCAACATGAGCCAGCTGTGCCCAGGTGGCCAAGAGGGACACTGGCATGCTGGCCTGGATCAGCAATAGTATGGCCAGCAGGACCAGGGCAGCGATTGTCTCCTTGTTCAGCTCTGGGCCCCTCACTACAAGAAGGACATTGAAGGGCTGGGAGTTAGTCCAGAGAAGGGCAGTGAAGCTGGTGAAGGGTCTGGAGCACAGGTCCTACGAGGAGCAGGTGAGGGAGCTGGGGGTGTTTAGCCTGGAGCAAAGGAGGCTCAGGGCTGACCTCACTGCTCTCTGTAACTGCATGAAAGGGGATTTTAGCCAGGTCAGGGTTGGCCTCTTCTCCCATGCAACCAGTGACAGGATGAGAAGACGCAGCCTCAAGCTGCGCCAGGAGAGGCTTAGGTTGGACATGAGGAGGAATTTCTCCACGGAAAGGGTGATTAGACATTGAAATGTGCTGTCCAGGGAGCTGGTGGTTTTTAAGAAAGACTGGACGTGGCACTTAGTGCCATAGTTTAGTCGACACTCGTGGTGCTGGGTCATAGGTTGGAGCCGAGAATCTCAGAGGGTTTTTCTAATCTAATCGACCCCGCGATTCCGTGACTCAGGCGGGAGCGGTTCGCCCAGCAGCGGCCGCGCCCGGGCTCCCCACAGCCCCGCGGGACTCCATTTCCCAGCGCGCCCCGCGCGCTCGCCGCCGCGCCGGGAAGATGGCAGCCCTTGTGTCGCCCTTGGCTACTGCGCGCTGCCTGCTGCGGGCTCTGGGCTGCCGCGCCCGCCTGCTCCCGCCGCACAGAGGTCAGTGCCGCCGCCGCGGCTCTCCGGGGCTCGCCAGGCCCGGGCGGGCGGCAGGCTGCCGGGGCGCCGCGCAGGAAGGGCACCGAGGAGCGGTCGCAGGAGCCGGTGCGTGCCTCCCGTCCCCTCCCCGCCGTGCCGCGGGTCTGTCCCCGGCGGAGGGGAGGTGGGTGGCGGTGCCGGGCGGGGCACGCGGCAGCCGCCGGGACACGCACGGGCCCCGCCGCCCTGCCAGGACCTGCCGCTGCCCTCGCGTTCCTCGGCGTGCGCTTGTCCGCGACCCGGCACCGGCCGTCGGCCCGCGACGGGAGCCCGTGGCTTCCCGACTTTGGTGATGCCGCTTTCCCCGTGGGCAATAGGGCCTCGGAGCGCTGCCTGCTTAGAGCCTTGGCGCTCGGTGCCAACGCTTTGGCCGGGCTCGGGGACTGCTCCCCTCAAGCACCCTCCGGTGCATAACGAACCGCAGCTGTGCCCTGTGTCTCTCCAGTGCAAACATTTATGGGGTTTCGTTAACTTGAGGCTTAGGTTGAGGGCAGAGGTCTTTTTTCTTTAGTGAGAGCTCTTCGTCCGCTGCCAGTCTGGCCGAAGTGTGAGAATTCAGCTGGTGAATCCTGGTGGGTCCCAGGATTGATAAGTGTTCACATCCACACATTATGTTGCGGTAGTAGAATATTTATACATCCTAAGAGAAATAGACAAGCTCTGCAGGTGGTACTGTAGTTACATGTATTTTGTTTGATATTGTCTAACACTTGGACCCTATGTAGGTTGTTTTTTATAACCAACATTCTAGCATTTAGAAAAAGTTGTCAGAGCAATCCAGTGGCTTTAGGCAGTTTGCCAGCTTCCTTATTGAAGGGAAGATAGTCCTTGCACGCGTTGTTTGAGGACATCAGACTGCAGGGATGGACTGCCATCATGGATTCAATTAATAATCTTGATTTTTACAATCACTAGTTTATAGTATATTCTTTGTTTTTATGATCTGCTTTCCATAGTTTTGTAACTTCTCTTTAATTAAGGAAAGGAATGACAAATATCTGTGTAAAGTTCTAATTTCACTGATATGCTTCTCTTGTCTTTCCCTATTTTTGTCTGTGGGTCAGGTTGTTAAACATGGTATGCATGGAAAAAATACAAGTAATCTTCTAGCAGAATAATGTATCAGGCATGTATGCAAAAAATAAAATTCTAGGTTCCAACTCATGTTTCTCTAGAAGATCAAGTACTGTTTCATATGCTGCCCAAATGACTAGCCTTGAGTGATTCATCTAAGGTCATATTGTGAGAAAAAAATGCAAATCCTTGTCCTTACGTTTTAGCTGCAAGCTGCTTCTTCTGGTTTGAACTACTAATTTCAGCAAGTGTGGGGCTTTTATGTTTTTTACATGATATTGGCCTAACATCTTCAATTCATGCAGACAACTTAGTGTGTGTATATCCCCCTCCCCGCCCCCTCCCCAATTTGGTTGGTTGTATTTTGATTTTTTTAAGCTTTCTGTTAAGCACTGGAAAGTAAATATTTTTTTCAAATCACCTCCTCTTACATTCTTGTCATTAATCATAGTGCAATTATTTTGAAAGGATCATTTGTTTATTATGGGACTATAAACATATCTTTAGCTTTATACCTTGCACATGATCTCTTTCCCAAGAAGCTTACATGACAAGTCTTTGTTCTTCTGCAAGTTTATGCAAGGGCTTTACTTTATCACGTGTGTTTAATTTATCCAAATCATTGTACATCATGGGGCAGTTTACCTGTTTGAGACTGATTCTGCAAAGCTTGCATATGTATTTAATAAAAGATGAGATAAGAGGACATTATTATTGTTTACAGGTGCTAGCATGAAAAAAATCCTTTCTGATTTTTTGCTACCTTTGCTCCTATTTTCACACAGGAAAATAACCTTTGGAGCTACAAGACTGTACCATTGCCCTTCTTCCTCACTTTGGTGTCATCTAAGAAGGAAAGATTTTGCAGAAGTTCTGTTACCAGTTTAATCTTGAGATTAGGATGGTCTCTGATACCACCATCTGCCTCTTGATGAAAGTGCCTTCTGACTTCCAAGTCCTCTCTTTCTGTTGTGCCAGTTGTTTCATAGGTGGTTTTCACAGCTTTACACTAAGAGTTTCAAGGTTTGAAGCAGTTTGGCTTCATTGTGACCCAAACTAATATTCTGAAACCATGACAGTTTTTAAATGATGGTTTCTATTAATATTTTTTTCCTCTCTCCACACAAATTCCAGGGTTCATGAAAAGCTCTCAAGGCAGATTGCACTGGCAGAGCAGTAATGGAACAGATGTGATCCTTGTACCTTGCATTAGCACCAATTTAGTAGAATCTATTCCAGCTTCTTGATCGTGACTGTCAGCAAAGGTGGTGCTTGGGTGTTTTTTGGGGTACTTAATCTTGGTGTGGTTGTAACCTACATGAGTTGGATTTAGATGCAGTTCTCATACAACTCTTGGTTGGAAATATTCTTTATTTTTAAGACAAACAGCAATTAACCATTACAGCAAAGAAGGAAGGGGAAAGTGTTAATTCTCTGCCTCGTACCTCCGTTTCCCTTCTGTGCTGTCTGACTACTGTCAGGATCAGTTTTGGTATGCCACAACTCAATTTCCATTTCAGTTTTTCTTCTTCATTAATAGCTCCAGTGCTTGCCTCAGAAGTGACTTTTGCTTTTATAAGCTGTGTCATTGAAACTCACATGCCTTTTTTCTGTGTTATCTCAGTTCTAAGCAGCAGTAGAAAAACTCAACAACACACTGATCAGTTTTCCAATTTGCTGCTTTCTTCCAGAGCAGAAGGTCACTGGAGTTAAGAACACTTTTTATGTTTTTATGTAGGCATTAATTATCTTTGCAGTGGTAAATAAATTTTTTCTAATTCCAGATTGGCATTTTTAAAAATAAGTTTTATTTGCCTTGTTGAGATTTTCCCCTCCAGTTTCTTTATTTTTTTGGGTGTATCATGGTAGGTCTTCACTGCAACTGTATCTGTGATCCTTGTATGTGTAAGCAGAAAGGCAAATGCAAAGACCTAACTATATGGTATGGAATAAAGTGAGATTATACTTACATGTGTATGTTTTGGGAACAGGAATTTAGGAAAAATCAAATTTTTGGTATCAAATCTAAAGAAGCAGGGAACATCAGATTAAATGTGGTAACATCCAACACTGTCCTGCACCCTGAAGGTGGGAAAGGTAGGTTATGGATAACCATAAGTCTAGTTTTACACTGTTCTGTGTAAAACTAAGTGAACAGTGACTTGATGTTGTGCTTTTCTATAGTTGTATCTAGAACTCTGGTGTAAGGGGACGCTTTTTCTGTGTGTGATACTTGAAGACTTCAGAAGGGAACTAATAAAAATTGAGTTCCAGTTTCTGTAATACAAAGATTAGATAATGAATTAGATAATGAAACAAAGATTATATAATTAGATAAGGAATAAATGAAAATCCCTATTTTGCAATGTGGAGAAGAGGGCTGTAGGGCTGCAGTTAATGCACTGAATCATAGGGGATTCCTATAGTTGAGTGATAGATTTTGCAATCTGTTCTACAAAATGCAGGTTAGGATGTGCATTTTTTTGTCTCTTAGAATATTTTATCACTTGTATAGCTACCTTCTGTTGACTTATCTCTAAAACCCCCACATGCTCTTCAGTAGTGTCTACCTTTTTTCTGCAGCTACAGGTATGAGTTTATGACTTAACCAGTTACTGGGTGTCTCCTGGTAGTGCATTATAGTGTACTCCCATCATATTTCAATCCCAGTGTTCAGTATTATTTTAGGAGAACAGTGAGTGATTTGTGCTAGGATACCCTCTGTGGTGATTTGGGCATAGTCTCCATCTCTGTCATGTGTTAATGACAGAGTATTTTCTCCCACTCCCAGGGTGATTATCTGTGAGTACATGTAATCTGAGACAAACCCCATGCTTCTGAGCAGTCCTACTGGTGTGCTTTGTCCATGGCCAGGAAGGTCATGAGCCACAAACCCTTTCTTACCCCTAAATCAGCTTATGTTTATTTTCTTCGATCCTGTGGTTAGCAATAGGAACTTGAGAATTTACAGGTACAGGACACACTGGAGCTCTTGGGGCCATCAAGTTCTATGTATTGCAAAGGCATAGATACTTCAGAGGTGAGGATCAGAGGACTGAGGCTGACTTTTTGGAAGTGGGATAATGAAAAACAAGATGAAAAAAATTTGAGAGATCATCTGAGGAAGCTGATCTAGTGGAAGGTGTCCCTGCCCACAACGGGAGTGTTGGATCTTGATGATACTTCAGTTCCCTTCCAGCCAAGCCATTCTATAATTCTATAAAAGTGATCTTTGCCTTTCCCCTTCCCTTCAGAGGTAGGTTGTGCTGACCTGTTCCTGACAGATTTTCATCAAACTTATTTTTAAAATTCACCCCACGTTGTTGGAAGTTTTACAGCTTCTAGACTATTAATCTATTTCACTACCTTAATTACAGTTATTAAGTTATCTGTATAAATGCCATTTCTTTTCATTTTTCTCAGTACCCTGTATGTATCTGGAGACAGCTATATCTTCTCTACTGGTTTTACTCACATTTTTGCAATAACAGACTTTGAACTCAGCTTTCTTTATGTGATCTCTTTAGATAGGGATGAGCTAATTACACTTGATTCAAAGCAGCAACTCAGTTCCTCCAGGAGCAAGAGAATTTGGTGCAATTATTTGCTGCAGATACAGTGACTATCTTTTTATTGAGAAACTGTTACTTGCAATAAATAAACAAAACTTGATCTAGTCGTTCAGTTTTATTGTTTTCTAATAGTCTTTCTTATAACTATTTAAAACTCATTTTTTATTTTTTATGACATCTTTGTGGGTTGTAACTCATATTTGAAAGAATAGTCCTTTAAATCTCCATTTACTCTCCCATTTGGTTCATATTTCTAATAACATATGATGTGAAAATTGAAGTGTCTTCCAGGGCAGACTAAATAGAGCGAGGGTTTTTTCCCCATTTGTATTTATATTGGAGTACTTGTGTTTATTTTATTTTGGTTTATTTTTTCCTCTCATAGTGTTATGATATTGTCTCTCTGTCATTTTGTGATCCAGTGTAGATGTTGGATTCTTTTTTGCAGAGGTATCCTTTTGCTGCTCATTCCCCATCTCCTAAGTTAGTTGTTTTCTCTAAATAACATGCTTTGTCCCTGTTGAATTGCATCCTATTTGTATTAGATTATTTGTTCAGTTTGTCAGAATTTACTTGCCTTCCAGAGTGTCTGCAGCCCTGTCCTTATTTTCTGTTGTGTTCCCAGTCCGTGTATTTTTTTTTGCCATGTATGGCATGGATAGAAATTCAAGGTTGCACCAAGATGAGATCCTGAGCCCTCTATGAAACTCTACTGCAGATATACCTCTAGTTTGACTGTAGTAATTACTTATTACATATCCTTTTTCCAGCTGTTTTGTACTTTCACTTGCAACATTCTTTCCTACTTTATAGGTGGCAATGCTTTGTGATAAAATCATTACTGCAATTAACATGCTTTTCCTTTACCCATTAAGAAATAATGTTTTTCTTTATTTTTCTTAACCTGTTAAATGACAGTGGAAGCAAAGAAGATATTTGACAGCTTTCCAGTGCATGCCATTGTTTCTGAAATTAATGATGTGGGCAAGCCTTTTTTGTAATCTTGTGCAATCTTTCCTTTCTTAGTTATGTCTTGCTTTATGTATAGCAATTCTGACTTTTCTTTTTTTATTTTTTTTTTTTAATGTGCTGTTTCTGACAGTATTCCTACCTGGTCTTGTCCCTGTCTCTTCTAGGCAGAAGATAGTGCCAGCAGATCAGATCTGCGGCATTGCAGAGCTTCACAGCCGCTGCCTTGCTTAGTGTGGTGTTTGAGTCTTTCAGCTTCCTTACAGAACTCCTGGTTTGGTCTCTTGTGTGTTGACTTCTGAATATTTTCTGAAGTTTTACCTAGTGGATTATCTATTTAGAGAAATGCACTGTGGAATTTTTAAATGGTTTTACCCCCAATCTGGGGAAAAAAAAAGGTCAAAACTTCCCTTGCAACAGCTCATCCAAATCTTACCATCTAGCTGGACTTCTTAGAATGTGTGTTTGTTAATAAAATAAAGGAATGTTAAAACATATTACTAGAGTAAAGTTAGAAATTTAGTTAAAGAAAAATGAAGGGGTAACCAGTGGTTATATAGGTGTGTATATATGTCTTTGTGTAAACTGTTAGGAATATATAATTGTTTATAAGGAAATGCTTTTAAAAACTTCTCTATTAATTAGCTACTTTTATTTTTACAGCCTACACAGCTCAGGCAGATGAGAAGACAGGCCCTGGTACCCCTACAGATGCTCATGCTAGAGCCTTACTGGTTTGCAATGGACCTTTAGAACATTATGACTTTTTGATTAAGCACAAAGAGCTGAAGAATGATGAGCAACAAAGAAGAGTTGTGCAACACCTGCAGAAATTGCATGAGAGCCTTAAAGGCTACAGCATTGATTCAAAAAATGTTCTTTCAAAGGTGAGATTTATAATGACAAAAGTATTTTTTGCATTTATATTTGCTCATAAGAATGTGCTTAAAATGCATAAATTTCTGTCAAGAGCACAGATTTTATTTTTGCAAATGCGTCTTTCCAGATAGATCAGTCTTCATGTTTCAATCTCTCTTCTTTTTTGGTTTGTAAAAGCCAGTGGCACTCCAGAAGTAACCAAATTAAATATTATTGAAATAATTCTGCAAGAAAATCTGGTAATGGTTTTAGTTGTGTCCACTGCCTACCTTTCCAAAAATGTAATTTGGTTATAGGAGAGAGTGGCCTAAACCATGTTTTAATTCTCAAGCACCAGTATTATACTTGTGTGTGACATGAACTGAACACTGATGTCTGTGTTGTAACAGATATTCCACATTATAACTCCACATCATAATATGTACCAGCCATGACTGTTAAAAACAATTCTTCTCCATGTTGCTAGTTTCCAGGTGAGGTAAGGAAAGAAGGCCTAGGTATATTCTGCATCCTTGATGTGGTTATGGAGGCTTTTCAAAGGATTTACAAAAGTTTAGACATACCCCTGTTACACATTCGCTTAACAATCATAGTGCTGTTAGCCTGTTGTTTCATCTCTGTAACTTTTCCCTGAAGCTCTTGATGCAATGTTTTCTAGACTCTCTTTGACAGTACTTTCACTTTCTTGTACTTTTGCTTTTCAGTACTTTCTTGTTTTCATGCCGTTATTCTCAGATTGCTGCTCTGGTGGCCTTGCACCTGCAAATATTGATAGCACTGGTATGGCACATTCTCATGGGAAGCAGCTAGAACTGGTGTGGGAATTTCCTCTTCAGCTTTCCTTGCCTCTTGTTTTCTGGATCTGAGTTTATATCCCAGAAAACCAAATGTAGTGCCCAGCAAAGCAGATAAGACGTTTAATTCCTGGCTAGATATTGGGCAGTCATGGATGTGCACAAAAGTTGAATGCCCAGTGAATGTGCACCTGATTAACATATTCCACTCAGCACAGTTGTAAGCTATGGTCAGAGGAAACAACTAGAGTGGGGTGTTTGACTAAGTCTCATGATAAAAGTATGGTGCTGGGGAAAAAGCATGGCAAAATATTCATTGTTGTCTCATCTGCGCTTTTCCTGCCTGCACTGGAGAGACCTCCCTGTCCCTGGGAGGAAGAAAACAGTGTTTTCCCTAGCTAGACTCCTAGACTCTGAGTGGTTTAGTTTTTTTGTTTTGTTTTGGTTTGGGTTTTTTTTGTGTGTTTGTTGTTTTTTGTTTGTTTGTTTTGTTGCTTTTTTTGGGGTTTTTTTTTTGTTGTTTGGTTTGGTTTTCATCAGGAGTAACTTTAACATTTATGGTCAATAAATGTCCTTTACAGTCCTTGCTAACAAATCTCCATGCCAGCCTTTTTTAGCATTCATTGCACAACATTCCTCATCTCATGTGGATATATAGCATCTAAATATGCTACTCGGTTAAACTTGTTACCTAACCATACCAGATTGTTCTCTTACCTGGCACAAATACTGTCTTTTGTTTGCAGAGCAAGACTAAATGATGTAGCATGAGATCAGGGGAGCCAAAGCCTAGAGGGCTCGAGTGCCTTTAAATGGCGTGCTGTCCTCTGGCCTTCAGGCACAAAATAATAAAATAAATTAACCATTGTAAGGTTTATGTGATGGGTATTAGCTTTAAGGTGTGAAAAAGTAGAGAACAAGTGCAACACCTGTAAATGGGGCTGTTTCAAACAGGCAAGAGTAGCAGGGTGCAGAGCATTGGGGGACACACCTGCCTATCTGCTTGCAACATCCCCTGAATGCCGTAAACTCGGATGTGTAGCTGGAGAACACAGAGTTTATTAACTTTCATTTTTTAGAAAAAAATGTTATTATGAAGGCATTTGCCTTGCTGTCAAACCTGAGGATCAGTAGGCTAGAGCATTTTGATCTTTTCTGGCAAGATGTTTTGGACATTTGCATATTAAGTTCTAAAAGCCCTGCTCTGGAGAATAATTTTGAGAGCTGACTTGTGTTAACTGGAGTGCTACGAATCATTGTTAGTTGTTAGAGCAGGTGTCATGGCTTTGTAAATCAAGCATTATGTGGGTTTGTTATTTACTGATTCTTTGATTGGGAAGTGTGAATAGGGAAGAAAACTTATATTACAGAGAACAAATACCAACCTTATTCTAATTTGGAAGTATGATGCTGCTATATCTCTATGTAACTGAGCTAATTGCAGTAAAGCCAGACTGATACTTTCTTACTTAAATGCCATTTTTTACTTGAGAGTGTGTTTTTCACTACTTCATTTAGAGCATTCCACTTCTTCATTTAACATTTCTTTAATTTTAAACCAAGTTTTATAAATTGTTGTATGGCTCACTGATAGAACTGATGAGTCAGTGGCACACAGCTGAAGAACTACTTGCTACAGGGGTGTTGTTGCAGTTTGACGTTTTTCTTCTAGGGTTTCATTTTTCTATGGAAATCTTAAGATTGGTAACCAGGCTGAGCACTATAGTGCCATGCAGGGACTTTTGATAAATCTGTCAAAGTCTGCTAGCTTGTGTAATTAAATGAAATCATGACTCAGGGAGAAGTCATCATAATTGCTTTGTTCCTCTTCTGCTGTTTTTGAAGAAGCAATTTGCCTGTTCAAACAGAGCTCCTTATGAGATAAAATGAAGCCAAACAGATGATAGTTTAAATTCTAGTGTAGGCCAGGTTTTGCTTCAGCAAAGTTGTAATCAACATCTTAATGAAGGTTTCCCCAGAATAAGTCACAAATGTGACTAGGTAGTTGTTAAAATCATAGGCTTATCATGTGTTTGCATCTGTTGAGGAATTTCCTAAGTAACCAAAGTACTTGGTTTTCTGTTATGGACTTCCCAGTGTCGTGATGCTGCTGCAGACTTGGTTCAGTTGAAGCTAAAGTTTTTCATGCCAAGAAGAGCTGGTGCTGAGTACTGCTGTCTGGAGTTGGCCTGGGTTGAATAGGATTTGTGCAGGATTATGGGTGGAATTCATTTGTATGATCAGTAGAAGGCTTCTCCAAGAAATACTAATGATAGAGGTAAATCCTGTATTTGTGAATAGCTCGTTGGCATTCTCCTCTCATGGAGGCCAGGTACTTTGTAACTTTGAATACTGTCACGTTTTTATGATAAAACCATTGCATTTCCTTTCTGTTTTGTACTGAGTGAGTTTTAATAGAAATGAAACAAACTGATGTATTTTAAATTAATTAAAGATACATTTTGAAAAAATAAAATACTTTATCAGTTATGCTTAGTATTTTGTAGGTTGACTTCTTGCTTTTTCAGGAGGTTTCTAGCAACTTGAACAGCCTGCTTTTAGTATAAAATCTCCTGTATTGAGAAGAAATTAATCAACTGGCAGCTTTTTCAAAATAGAAAACATAGTGGTGCTTGGCATTTCAAGTGTGCTCACTTTTCCTGGCTCTGTCATTGAAGAGAATGTGGTTGAGAGGTTGCAGTGAAGGAAAAGAGGCTGTGGAAGAGGAGCCTCTCTCTACCAGCCTATTCTGTAGTCTGATAGTCCTTATTTTACTGCCTGATTTCTCCTGTGATAAAATTGCCAAAGCCTCTTCCAAAGTAGCAGAAACTATGCCAGAAATAGAAACTTATAGTTCTGAACTGTTAGTAGAATGGTCTGCTTTGGTTTTAGCTTTGTTCTCCTTTTGTCACTGTTTCTCTAAATAGTTTTATTCACTACAATATGGCAAAAGTAGGATTGGGGAGCAAATATTTATATCAGATACAATAGAGGCCTTTCAGCTTTTTTTTTTCTGGAACACTTGTGTTACCTCACAGGCCAAACCTTTCTGAAATGAGTAGTCTGGGGCACACACACACACGCACACACACCAGACACCAGCCATTTTTTCTTCATGGTAATAAAACTATTTTGTTGTGATGTAGGTTTTTTGGGGCATCAGCTTAGAATGAATCTCAGGGGAAAAAACAATTAGTCTTGCTGCCAACCAAGTAGGCTTCTGTTTTTCAAAATTACTCCTCAAATTTGAACAAGGACTTTGATCTTCAACTTGGTGAAAGCATGGCCTTGTGTGTTGAGATATTTTGAGGTCCTCTGAATTGAAGTTCAAGGCCATAAGAGTTTGCATAGACATTTCAGATCTCCAGCTTTTCAAAATAATACCAATTGGGACATCTTAAGAGTTGTTGAGTTGCTGTACTAATGACTTGAAATAAGCTCAACTATAAGTGAGGTCATGTTTTGAAAAGAGGTATGAACAATAGTAAACACCATTCAAGACCTTGAAAATGTCTTCAGCTACAACAGCAGCCAAAAAGAAGCCTGAAAGAGTAGGAGAAAGAGGCAGTTTTGTTAGCGTTAAAAAAAAAAATCTGCTGTTGGGAGACTTGTCTCTTGAATTTTGCATATTTTAATTAACCATCGTACTATTGACATGCATTTGCACTTAAAAGTTTTACCAGTCAGGGCTGTAAATACTCTCAGGAAATGAGTTCGCTTGCTTCTGGTGTCTGAGCAGGGGAGAAGGTGGGAAGAAGTTGCATGTTACTAAAGATATTCTTCCCTTCAAACTCAAATTTTGTGTATCGCTTATTATCTTACAAAAATTAATTTTAACATCCTTAAATGTGAACATTGTTGCCGAAGAAAACATATTATCAACAAATTTAACACTATTATGCTGAGACCCCAAATGTACCTCAGGAAATATGGAAACGAGCAAGGAGAAGTGATTAATTTAGTTTGTCTTCCTGTATTTCCTACTTTTCTCCTTTTCCTGCCTGAAATAAAGTAGACTGTCCTTATTTTAGGGTGACTGGAGGATCTTCTGTGTTAGATCTCCCCTTTCCTTCTTGCAGAGTGTGTTTGCATAGAACCAAGATAAGTCTTCTGCTTTCTTTGCCCCCACAGTACCATTGACTGACAGCTTGCTGTGATTTAAATTGAATCAAGAATAACATTAACATGGGATTTTATCAACAATCCAAGGGAAATTTCCCTTTTTCTTAGACGACTTCCAGACATCAGAAGATGCATTAGAATAATTAAAACAAACAAAAAATATATTTTATGATCATGCAAAATATCTTGAGATTGGTAGGATGTCTTGTTTTCAGTATTAAAAAAAAATCTGCTGATGAAGTTTTACTTTTTTGAAATAAATGTGTGTTCAGGAAAAAAAACAAACCAAGATGACCAAAGAATATAAAAACAAATTCTTAGAGTTGTACAATATCTGACAGGAATGAGGAAGTCACCATCCTAAAGCTGTCAATAATGTGATGTTTAGAAGTATATGTAAAATATTTCCTACAAACTTCTTTAATTGCTGAAACAGGACAAGAGGCTTTCTGACATTTGATTTGGGTTTTGGAGATGATCAGCTTCAGCAAATATGTTTGGATCTGCCATAGTATCCATCCTTTTCATCAATCAGTTATTGCTCAAAAATTGCTGTCTTCAAAGGGGGAAACTAATTTCATTTTCTAGATGAACTTTAATGGAACCCAAAGCATTATATTTGTTTCCTGTAGTCAAAACAAAAGTTCCTTTTTTCTGTCATATGTTATCTGGAAATAAGTATGCCTAAAGAGACAAATATTAAGGTAGTTAAATGTAATTAAGAAAAGCTTTATAATGAAAATATTGGTATAAAAATGTAGGCATTATTATTTGTTCTGGTTGTATAATCTTTGCAAAAACAGGTAAAGCTGTACTCTACACATTGTTTTGTTTTTCTAGCTTTGTGTTACTTCTTGTGCAACTGCAAATCACATTAGTACAGCCTTCCTGTATAATTAATTGGATGTGATAGTCTTCTATATTGTTAAAATGATTGTTGGTAATTTAAAACTAAACCCAAAGAAATTATTTTGAAAATGTCTCATTTGGATTTTTGTCTGTTTCTCCTTTTCTCTTTTAACTTTGAGCATCATAGTTTTAATTGAGCACAAGCTCTTAAAAACACTGAAAAATATTAAACAATTAAATTGTCTTACAATGCTTTCAAAGTACTAGCAAATAGTTGCAGCCTTGCAAATTAATGGAATAGTTTCCAAACATCTGAAACCCTTTCCAGCCATAGATTGATGATACAAATTTTTGATTACTCTATTAATAGAGATCTAAATTAAATCTAAAAGGGGCTCTTGTGTAAGAGCCATGCTTGCATATTTTCTGAGTGAGCTGGTCCTATAGAGCCGAGATATTACCCTTCTACTTTTTGTTCATGCATTTTCTTTCATATTTAATTAGTGTTTTGTACAGACTCCTCTATTTCTTTAACATGGCACTATATTTTGAAAAAAGTGCTTTAGATTCAAGTTGTTTAGCAATTACCCAGCTCCAAATGAGACCACAGGGTTACAATTTTAATTTTCCTCTGTGTTGGCTCAGGCCATAGAGCTCTGAAAGTGGAGCACTTTAAAATAAGTGAGTACTGTTCTGCAGTGTTTTTTGTGGATGTCAATTCAGTTTTGTAGATTTGATTGAATTTTGTTGAGATCTCCAGTTTTTTAGAAACTGTTTCCTTTTTGAATTGTTCTTGTAATTTTTGAATTGTACTGTACACAGTACTGGGGGAAAGGGAAAGAGGACTATTTCAGATTGAAAATCTTAGCATTACTGTAAGTTTTTCCATAAAAATATATACTTGAGTAAAATAGATATTAGATGTCATGATATTTGTCCTGAATAATATTAAGAAATTTAAAATTTTTTAGTAGTATTCGTTCCAGGTGGAAGTAACTCACTTGAAAAAAATGGTTAATAAAAGTCATACTTTGAAAGTATATTTTTATATGTTTATGTATTTATAAATCTGTAGACACATGCATGTTTATATAGATACATATTTTTAATGTTACTCCATTGATTTCTATCATGTTTAAACAAGAGACGATTTTGCATTTAATATTCAAAGCTGTGAGAAATAGGATGTACAATGTTCATGGTCTTTGCAGTACTGATTTTTTGAGTACTAAGTCTAATAATTTATCTCTTTAGCAGATAATACCTGCTCTAATAGATATTTAGTGTATTTTATATATCTATGAATAGCAGAATACTGCTTTATATCCTTTTTTCCAAGGACTCATTTGCTCAAATGGCTTAATGAGGGAAAGGATTTGTTTTCATGATGGTGGATTTGGAAACATTGAATAATTTTATGTGTTCTGATAAAAAGGCACAGGTGCTAGGGCTGGGGATGGGGATATTTTCACAATGATCTAAAGAAAACCCCAAATCCCAAGCCCTGCATGTGTGTTTTGCTTCTTATGCAGAGTTTGCACAATCATGAGATTACTTAGGAATTCTGAGCTAATGATTTAATCAAGGTTACACTTCGCTATCTAGTGCTACTGTTGTGGTTAAGTGTAGATACTTTCTTACTTCATCACGGCTATGTGCTTGCTTTTATTTTACCCCATATCTGTATTTACTCTTTTTCTATTGACTTGCAGTTCTTTGCCAAAACCCAACCCCCGAAAGGGCTTTATGTCTATGGAGATGTTGGTAAGTTTCATTTGCATTCAATGGATTTTTTTCTAAATTCATGTCTATTCAAATTCTGAAGTGTCTAAAAGCTTTATGTTTATGTAGCTTTATTGTTTTAATGATTTTTACAGAATGTCACATTATGATGTTATTTAATATAATTACACTCTGAATGCTGGAAGCTGTTTGATTGGACCACATTACTGTGTGTAGCTGTTTTCAGTGTTACCCATTCAGTAATATTTAAAAATGCAATTTAAGAATTTGGGAAGTAATTGTGGGAGAGAATTCATATATTCTGGTTGAAACAGTTCAGCATGAAAACGTACTTGCTTTCCAAATTAAATACTAGCATGTTTTATGGATGTATGGGGAGTAATTTGTGCAACCTTTGGGCCATCTCTGTATTTTAAAACAGAGAAATAAAAATATAGTTGTTCCAAATTTTTGAACAGAAAATGTGACTGTTCCTCACAGCAGTCTGGTCTTGTATTTACCCTATGGAAAATTAGTTTCATTAGGGCCAAGCTAACAAACAATCATTACTGTAATCAGTACATACTGCTCTTAAATTAACTACCTGTTGAGTATTTGTTATTGTTCTTATTTGAAGGCACAGGAAAGACAATGGTGATGGACATGTTCTATTCTCACTTAAAAGTGGAAAAGAAAAAGAGAGTCCATTTTCATGGCTTCATGTTGGATGTACACCAGAGTAAGTGCAGACACAGGTATTGACAAGAATTTTGTAAAATACAGTATCTATGAAAAAGTCTATCTCATAGTAATATTAATCACTGTAATTTTATTTAAATATTTAAGCATAAAGAAAAGTAAAAATTAGGAAAAAAGTATTTTAACATAGTTTATCATACTAGCATAGATGCTAATTGCATATTATTTCTCAAGTATCTCAAGATCCTTAACTAAATGTTTTCCAGGTACCAGTTAGCTTACCTGAAATTGGAAGAAGGCAATTGCTAAAATCGAAAATGTAAAGGTTAAACTCAATCTGTATTTTGCATAAGCAATAACTAAATCAGACATAAATGCCAAGGAGAATGGGAACTATTCTGATTGACCAATTTATTAAAACTGTCAGTAATTTAGAGGAAAAAAAGTAATAGAAAGAGGTGCATCCTAAGTTGCAGGAACATTTTCTGATCAGCTGAATAAGGTGCTTTGTTTTGACAGGGATGCTGTTCTAGATATTTTTAAAGTTGCTTCTGTTTCTAAATTCTATGACATTATAATTCTGTCCAAATTGTTAACTATTGCTGTATTTTACAAGTGTTGTGACAGCTTCATTTTTCTTGAGAAGCTTTGACTGGTATAAATAACTCTAGCCACTTTTAGTGCTCACTTTTCTATCATTGCCGGGTCACTTGAGATTTTCTCAAGTCCATTTCTTGTCATTTATGTTAATCTTAACAAAGGTGGCTTCCTTCTGCAGGATCGTTTTTTTCCTGAATCTTTGTTTATAGTCAGATGCAATACAATCCATGAGACAGTAAATTATGGATTTAATAATCTTACTTTGTGCCATTATCATCATCTTTACATGTTCAAGTATAACTGTGTTGCTACATCTGCTTTCTTTTAGCTAAATGCATTCTAAGAATAGCTTCAGTGCAAGATAAAACTGCAATTTGTATCATTTTATAGAAGATAAAATATAAGTGCATAGCATTCAAGACATTTTTGACATTTGTTTTAAGTCTTTCTAAACAAATAAGCATCTCAAAATCCGTGAGCTTTTAACTGTTATGTGGATGTGGTTGAAAAGTGTTTTATCCTCTTGAAACTGGATAAAGTTTGAAGCTTTCTTATTTTTACTGGACCAGTTTACTTTTTATTTGTTAGTTAAATAATTTTGTTCTTCCTATCTTAGAAAAAGAAATAAGAAATTGTTGTTCTTTTTCGTTGTATCATGTAAGGAATACATCGCCTTAAGCAGGACTTACCTAAGAGAAAAGCAGGATTTATGGCCAAATCATATGATCCAATTGCACCTGTGGCAGAGGAAATAAGCCAAGAGGCTGCTCTCCTGTGTTTTGATGAATTTCAGGTAAGAAGTCATAGATCTCTTCTCCAAAGGAAACTTCATAAAATTATTTCTGATTTTAAAATATGTTACTTGTTGCTGCTCATATAGTATTTGAACTGCTGGCCAGTAGTGACCTGTAGAAGTTAAAGCCTAGAGAAGTCACTTTACAGTTTTGAATATGGTGGGGTTTGGTATTTTTTTCCATGGTAGACAAGATGCAAGTCAGCAGCATAAGTTCATAAGCTTTTGTTTGCCAGTCTGGTCACTGATCATACAAGAGGGATTAGAGTTTGTCTAGAGGCTCATAAGTACTTCAGGGCAGGGACCATCATCTTGTACTGAGTCTGTACAGCGCCATCTGATGCTTGCTTGGCACTGATCTTTGCTTTTGTAGCTCATATAATGCAACAAACACTCTCAATATGATTAAGGATTTTAAAAAAACTACTGAATTAAACATGAAAATTAAAAATAAGTGTATAAAATTAAAAATAAGTGTATAAAATGATCTTTGCCCAAGCTAACTTGATTATTTGTTTTACACAGTTTGTGAATATTAAGGGCATATCACAAACTTAAATGTAAAATTCTGTATAAAAATGTTAAATAAAAAAACTAGAGGTATTTGGCAGCTTTTAACAGCTGAGGGGGTTTTTTTTTCAATTTAGAGAGAAAATGCAGAGCAAGATAAGAACAGATATACTTTAGTTCTCAAATCACCAACAGTGAAATAATCTATTAGCTGCAAATTATCTGTTATGGTGTTGAATTGACACATTTCTGAAATGGACGGAACAGTTTATATCTCCTAGCTATTATTTGGCAAACCTGCACACTTGAGGAAATAACTGTCCTGTGGTCAGCTCCCATGAAGGAAATTTTGGTCAAGTAACAGTTGTTCTTGTTTTGAGTTTCTCTTGCATTTTTCAAGCAGGAGTGATCCTTTGACCTGTGGTTTCAGAATGTGTAGGATCATTGCAATCACTGCCATTTGATCATTTAATTTGTGTTCACTCCAGTGAATATGATTATGCTAGGCTTCCAAAACCTGAGTGTAAAATTTAAATACAGAGACAATTGTACTTACACTATGAAGAAATGGGAAGGTTTGGAGAGGGAAGTGTTAACTGCTGCAGCATTAAATGCTCAAATGGTAGAAAATGGCTGTACCATGTATGAGTATAAATACCTGCTTTTCTGTGTAAGTGCTCACTGCTTTCATGTTGCAGTATTGCAGTGTTTATAGTCTGTCATGTTTCCACGTTTTAAAGGGAGAGACGGGTTTTTGTTACCAAGTTGATTGCCTGCTCCCCCTGCTGACTTACTTGAGGTACACCAATGACTTAGTTGTAAAAATCACCTGTTCTGTTGAACTGTTGCAGTTGGGAAATTAATACAAGAACTATACTTCAAAATGTGTTTCCAAGACTTTGGATTAATAAGTGAATTTTTAAAATCTACTTGGTTTGGGCATACTAATTTTCTAAATTCACAGATTTCTGAATTAATGGATTTCTTGCCTGATTTTCTGTAACATGGAACTCTACACAGGTTTTGCCTGTTTAAGAGGAGTTCCAGCTTCCTAAAATTTTGCAGAAGGCACTGAATTTGTGGTAATAAACCCTCTGCTTAAATAATCATGAAGTAGTGCAGTGACTTGAAGAGGAAGCCACATGGTGACAAAATTAATAATAGGGAGCCATATTTAATTTGGGATATTTGCAGCTCATTTCTATATGGAAGGTCAAGGCTTTATTCCCTTGCAGTCTGATTTACTCATATTTAAGGAATTGCTAGATTAAAATGAAACTGGAAAGCGCTGCAGGCTTAGAACATACACTGCTCTAACATGTGGACAAAGCAAATCTCTGTTTTGACAGATGAAAAGTGAGGCTGTTTTGGCAAAATAATTGCGTGTGGAGGCAACATCAGAGACTATTGAGATTTGCTTTAAACACTTCAAGTTGCTTTCAGATGCTTGCTGAACAAAAAAAAGGAGAATAAGTTGAAATTATTTATTTATCTTAAGAATGGAAACATGGATGAGTGATATTTTAAACAGGGACAGCAAAACATATTGTTAATGCTCATTTTGCAGAGGAAACCAAATGCAGAACTTCAGATGACAAAAGCATTGCTGAGGTTGCATTTTCCTCATTGACAATGGACTGAAGCAAAACAGAAGTATTCCAAAGTGAATCTTCCTGCAAAGCCCAGAGAACTATTAAGCAATTGAAAATTGACTAATTGATCTCGAAAAATATTTCAGTACTTCTACTTCTCTCAAAGTAATTTTCTGTGCTCCAAAATATTGTTGTGTAAAAAAAAAAGAGTTTTTATATTTCTTTGAGCAAATACTGTGTGACGGCCAGGACCTCAGTGATGGCATTGTGCTTCTGTGTTTGTTCATTTTGAAGTAAGATTTTGTCAGCAGTTGCCTGAGCTCCAGGCTGTCAGATTATTAAAGCATTGCTATGTCTTTGCTATGCTGATCTTTGTCATACAGTTTACTGGAAATATTAGTCTTTTTTTAATCACAAAAGTCATAAGATATTCTTAGAATGTCTTCATTTTGAAGAAAAGCCCTAAAATTAAGCCATTTGTAATTATGATATTTCAGAACACAGGGGTGTCTAGCAGTGACCAAATGCACAGGTAATTAGAAGCTCAAATTTTGGCATGGGACTGTAACCTATATTAGTATTGATAATGAAACCAGAGTTCTTCCTTCTTAGGAAGCTGAGCAATCAGGCATTGTTAGCCTTAAGGTGCCAAAGGTACCATTTGGACTACAAAAGTGAACTAACAATTCAGGCAGTTTTTACTGACCTGCATTCTATTAAAAGCTTCTAATAAAAATTAGCCTCTTATTTTTCTGCTAATACTAATTGCTGATAATACATGCTTATGTTTGTCATTCATTATGTGGAACTATACCAATCAGAGGCTGACTGAGTGTGAGGCACTTACACATGTAAATTAACTATTAGTCTAGTGTCTTTCCTTTTCTTTTTTCTTTTTTCTCTTAAATGCTAATGAAATTTCTCCATTCTCTCCCCTAGCAGGCTCTCCTTATTGGTAATTTGTAGACTTTGCTTTTATTATGAGTTGCAATAAATGCTGGATACAGTAAAAAACATGAGAACTTACAGTCCTTTAGTTACTGTCTTCTACCTGCTTTGCCTTGTACAAGAAATTTTTTGTCTTCCCTGAAGTGTATTAGATAAAAAGAGCTCATATTTGCATTCTGCTCCTCAATATGGCTGTTGCTTTTGGACAGAATTTTCAAGAGGGTCTTTTTTTTTGTTTTGTTTTTTTGTTGTTGTTGTTTTGCTTTATGTTTTTACTTTCCTTTTTTTTGTAATGAATTCTGTAATTAATTTTGTGATGAATTCAGAATTCTGCATCGATAGTTCTTATTAAGAAGAGAATGCTATTGTTTTGTTTTATGTGGGCATTAATACTCTTTCATTCCCTGTTTGCTAAAGGTAGCATGCTTTGTAGAGCTATTAAACAAAAATGTTTAATAATTAAACAAAATTACTTCTTATAATAGAATTTTATGACTTGGCTTTTACGTGTGCTTTGTGGTACAGGAAATTCAGTTACCCCTGAGATGTGCATCTATAGCGGTTCCTCATGTGTCTTGTTTTTTTAGGAATGGGAGAAGTTCCTGGATTTTAATATCCAGAAGAAATAAATTATTGATAAGTGAAACATAAGCAAGTGTATTAAACATATGGTAAAATAGTGGATTTTTATTATCAGATCTTAGAGAGCAGAGATAGGCAGATCTGAGGCATGTGTTACAGACTGTGTAAAATTTTGTTTTTTAAAAAGGAAAAGAAAAATCCCTATTAAGGCATTCATAGAACAAAATGGAAAAAATCTTTGGGAGAAGGAAACTAGTGTTTATATAACATTCATTAAGAACATTGTTGCTTCAAAACTAACTGCCAGAAATGTAACCTAAGTCTTTTACCTAACTCTCTAGTGTAGAATTATCTTTTTTTTTTCCTGCCCAGAAAAGTAATTTAGAAGTGGGAGAATGGTGGAGAATGGGGGACATGGAGTAGAAGAAAACATTATGCTGAGTGAAATCTTTCTACATCCGTTGCCATCACAGCATACACATCTAAGGTGGTGAAAGCTCAGCAATCTGTCAATCTCTTGTATAATGGGAATGTATAACTCCAGCATGCCACCACTGATTTATTTCCTCAGAACTGGGGTCTGTTTTAGCAAGCCAAAATGCAACAAGTGTCTTTATAATAACCAGGGTCTGCAGGAAAATCGAGTGTAATGATCATAAAGGTGGTTTATGTATTACGATGGTGAACTCCTGTAAAATATTAATTGCTGTTTTTTCAGAAAAACTTTATATGTTCTTTACAGCACTGTTCCCGTATCCTTTTATTTATTGGTACTATAAAGCAAATTTGTTAAGCCAAAATTAAGATACTTAAAGAAATTTTACTTAATGGCTTATCTTGCAGTTATTTTTTCTTCCTTAGCCCTCCCCAGTATCACTTGTCCTACCCATTTTTATTTTTCATTCGTGTTTTGTGCCTGAAGGTTAGAAGAGGCTGACTGTGCTGGAAGTGACTGCCTGCCTTTTGATTATTCATGGACAGTAATAGAAGGCACTTAAAAAGAACAATGAAATTGCTTATTTTTGTGATGGGCCATCTGTTGAATTGTTTTTTGCAACAATCACACAATAGTATCTATGTCATATCATTCTATTTTCAACAGCAGCTGATTATGTATAGTTGGCTACTTGTCTTTATTTCTGAAGTCCCATGACCATTTTAAATTCACCTCTACAAACCTTTGCCTCAAAGGTAATAGAAATGTAAAACAGCCGGTGTGTATCTCTTTCTATTTTCTGGTGGTTTTTTTCATGTTGTTCCTAATTAAGTAGCCTCTTAAATGTTTAGGTCTGTTTTCTGTGTCTCCCACCTGTAGTTTTATAATAGAAGTTAACATGGAATCATTTAGCAATTGGTAAAGAAATGGTGGAGTTCCGCAATAAAGAGTGGGCAAGTTTTGAAAGACTGTGGTACATTTACTGCTTATTAATTATCCCTTTTATTTTTTTCTCACCAAGCAATAATTAGAATCTTTTTCCATGGTTTTCACTAACAAGCATTTTCCTAGCTACAAAGCCACTTGCAGATCTATTGCAGCAGAAGCTGAAAGCAAGATAAAACAAATGTGTTGTCTTCTCAGGTCACTGACATTGCTGATGCCATGATTCTGAAGCAGCTTTTTGAAAATCTCTTCCAAAATGGGGTTGTCGTTGTGGCAACATCTAACAGGCCGCCAGAAGGTAAAAACAAACATTCTACCAGCATTACCCAAATCCAATGAATCTCGGTATCTTACAAAAAATTGTATTTATATTATACAGTATTTAATACTAATGGACTCTCTAGACTGCAAGAATCAGAGATATTCCAGCTTTCTTTTTTGTCCCCTGCTTTTTCTTGTTCTTAAAGAAGAAAGTGTTTTCACTTAATCTTACCCTTCCTTTATCTCAAGCTCAGAGTGTTCCTTCCTCCACCACTCTCAAAACTTTTTGTGTTTTCTGATCTCCTCTCCTCTATCCAAACCAGTGAGAGGGTGTTTGGGCACAGGGCAGTTGAGGGGGATAAAATATTTCCTTTTTGAATGTGTTTAAGGGTAGGAAAAGATCAGATCCTGCAAAAGAAAAGAAGTGAGATGGCATTTCTTCCCAGTTTCTAACTCAGAAACTTGCAGACGTGGTCCACCAGTTTGAAGGACAGCCACTTATCAAGATGCCATTCTTACATTCTTACAGGCTGATTTGAGGGAATTAGTTGGAGAGTTGTTTCCATTTCTTCCTCTTTATTTATAGTGACTAGTCACTTCTAGTGACTAGCTAAGTAGATCCTTCTATGAAGTCTCCAAATCTGTATGGATTTTAATTGAGCAGTAACTAATTTTTTATAGAGGAGAAAAATGTTTGTATTGTATAGCATTAGCAGTTAGCATAATGTATAAACTTCTATGACATTTCAGATTGATCGATTTTAAATACTGAAGAGTTACCTCAATTGTTCACTGTAACAACCATTAATTTTCCTACCTAAATTGTGTAAAAGACAATCACTAATGATGGGCACTTCTACAATGAACTTTATCTTAGCAAAAAATAAAAAAAAACCCTGACCATAAAACCCCACCCAGAAGATTTTATTAGAAGAAAATTATTTCCCAGTGGCTTATTTTCCTTTTTTCCGTAAACAAGATGAAATTGTAACTACTGTAGTTGCATTGACTACAGATTGAATGCTGGTGCTTTACTGACTTGAGAGCCATCCTTGGGTTTTTTGAAGCATTGCTCTTTAAAGTTCAGGAGAATTTTTTATCATAACTTGAGGATTGTAGCCAATGTTTTAAATCAAGACATCATTTTGTGACCTTTATTGTTGTATTGGGGTATTTCAGATATTTTAAGTCATTGTATCAACCTGAAGTGCATCCACCTGTATTAAGTACCCCAGAGAGTGTCAAGAACAGCCTCTCCAGAGCTGAGCCATGTTACAGTTCAGGTGTTGGCTGATGCCTCTTCTTCTTTGGTCACTATTCCTGCATGGTCACAGTGTGTCTGTCATTCCCCTGCAGGAAAGGGAGTTGGGTTAGTGTAATATGCCACGCCAAAGATTAAGACTGAATGGAGAGATTTGTTTCTTGTGGATAGAAAGGGGGAAAGTGGCTTTTTCAGTCAAGAGCAGAAATGCCCAGCTGCTGACCATTAGTGTGTAATACATGTACATGTATCGAACTGCTGCCTCAGGGGAATGTGAAAGGGAAATATTGAGATTGTATTTGAGGAGTCCTGGCTTTATTTCTCCACCAAAATTATTGTTTATTTTTCTGATCCTCATGGAACAGAGACATGATGCAAAGCTCACAACCCTATTAGCTAGGAGAACTAATGGGAACAGCTGTCTTACACTGCTGTTACGTGTTCACTAATTTTTACACGTAAATATGCAATTGATTGCTATATATTTTAGCAAGTGTATGACCATCCTGATTTGCTGAGTTGGGAATGAGCATGATACATGGCTTCATAGAAGTTTGTTAGTTGTTAGGGTAATGGTCTTTACTGATAATTTTTCAAAATGTTTCCATGTACATACCCAATTTTGTGTAAACCATTCTGTAGGTGCCCTGTTGGTATCTTATAGATGCAGCATCTTCTGTCCACCATGAGGTGTTGGTAAAGCATAAAAGCTTTAGTGTAGCTGTAGCCTTCAAGCCTTATGGGGAATATAAAGGATAATCATAACCTGACAGTGCTTTGTGTGGAATTTGATGATATCTCTGCCAGCTGTCTGTATTCTCTTATTCATTTCTTCTTTCAGATGTAGGTGCTAAGCTACCTTTTTATAAGGCTTCCAAATATTAGTGAAACAGAGCAGATCATCATACAGTTTTAAGTGATTGTGTTTTCAGAGAAGTCATTGTTATGAACCTATTGGACACTTGGATAATTTCCAGAGAAGAGAAGTTTCTATTGTAGAAATATATAGAGATAAGTAAGATGAAA
Source organism: Luscinia megarhynchos (assembly GCA_034336665.1). Taxonomy (NCBI): domain Eukaryota; kingdom Metazoa; phylum Chordata; class Aves; order Passeriformes; family Muscicapidae; genus Luscinia; species Luscinia megarhynchos. Next base: position 44,261,228 of record CM067565.1, read on the forward strand.
ATGCTACTTTGCGGTTTGTGTTAATTTGTATTTTGTTTGATGATGCAAATCTGCATTTTGTTACATAAAATACTAGTTTTTTCTTTATTCAGGTTCATTTTTAGCAACTTTCCCTTAGTTTGCATATTAATTTAATTTTCAGGTTTTTTGCCTTAGGGGTGATCCTTTTTCTTGGTTTTGAAGAGGGGGTGTACCTGGCAGAATTGCTAGAAGATAAAATGTACCACAGTACGTCAAACAAGAATGATGCTAACTTAGTAAAGGCAAATGATATTTTTTTACTTTATGTGGGGTTTTTGCCCACTGCCAGATATTTGGGTTTAGCAGTTTGGCCTTACAATCTAGACCAGTGTATACCCAGCATTACAGATACTCTTTTAATACCCTTACTTTAAAACAGATGCTGCTGTAATTTCTTCTGCTAGAATTAGTTATATGTCATTAGAGAGCTAAGTAATTTTTTGCGCCCTGCCATTTTCACACTTCCTCAAAATGTTCCTTTCGTCCTTAAAATTGTATTTAATTTTCATAAAGGAAGAGAAATGGATTTTAGCTCTCCTTTTTTGTCTTTTGTTCCTCTTCCTGTCTCTAGAAAAATTGAGTTTTATTTACTAGACTAGATGACAAGTTGACATTATTAAGATTAAGTAGCAAAATGGTACTGATTTCCTTTCTTTCAGATCTCTATAAAAATGGTCTTCAGAGGGCTAATTTTGTACCATTCATTGCTGTGCTGAAGGTAAGGAGAGCCACTTTTTCAATGCTTTGCAGTTTTGCCTGTTTTATTAATGAATTTGGAGATCTGTAGAGGATTGGTTTGATGCAAGTTTCCAGATTATATATATCTGCTTTAACTATTTAGAATAAAACTAATTGAAGGTAAGGCAAGAAGGAACTTTTTACTTCTGGAATTAACATGTTTTTAAAGCTGGACTTTTTTAGCATGACAAAAAGTTATCCTTTTGACTAAGGTAACAAAGTATTTGTTTGGATAAGACTTCCCTGCTGGTGCATGTATGCTATGTAACATAGCATCCCTTTAACATTTATGGTGTGTTGTACTTGTGGTTATTTTATAAGGCTAGAACAGCTTGCTGTTACTTTGATGTAAGGAAAGTAGGGTTTGTTCTGTACCCCTCGATTACCTTGTGTTTGGGTCTTTCTCGTGTATAAATAGTTTTTATCAAAGGCTTTTTGTGAGGCTTCATGTAATGTTCAACAAGCAGCAGCTCTGAAGGCAAGCTTTCTTCAATCTATATGTTGTGGTGTGGGGGGGGTCAAAAACTATAAAGCTTCATGTAAGTTAAAAAATGAATCTTTCCTCTGTGAATAACACAATTGATGCTTATTTTACTGTTAAAAAGAATATGAGCGGAAATGAGACTTTTAAGTTCTGGAGGAGTTGCAGATATTTTTTTATTTACAAGCTACAGTTATATTGTTATGTTATTTAGGGCTAACATACAGCTCTTGTATCTTGCTCTGCCTGGATTGACATGACATGTAAAATGGAAAGAACAGTGTTTCCCTACCTCACAGAAGTATTGCTAGAATAAATACATAAATAATAGTTAACTATATTGGTATTTAGGATAAAATAATTTTAAGGTAGAGTTTAGGTAGGCTTGGCTTTGTGATAGGAGTTTTGGAGTTGCTGAATTGATGCAATGACTGGATGTTTCTGCTCAGGTGGTCAGCAGTAAAGCAGCTGACAGTGCCTTGCATTTTCAGTGGACGCTTCTGGAATCATAAGATTGCATAATTGCCTAAGAACCTTTGAAAATTCCATCTAATGTTGACGTCTGTACAATTACCAGATTTAAAAGTTAATATACCGTTGACATGATTATGGCACTCCTGTGCACCTCAGAACGGCTGTGTATAAAGTCAGAGAGGTTACCAGTGAGAGTGGTTCTTACCTGGATGGCTTTAGAAAAGTAAGGACATAAAAATAAATGAACAGACACCTCTGTTTCAGATTCTTAAAAAGGATTTATTTTGTAACTGGCTGCACTGAATGAGAGCTCCCAATCATAGAGTATTTTCAAGCATAGAAATAGTTTCGTATGCATTTGCTTTTTGAAATGCAGCAACCACGGCAAATCATTCTTTTCTATATATCTTCCTTTGTTGACTCGTAGTTTTCTCCCTGATAAACATAAGGCTTTTTCATTTCAGTAGTTGTCAGGCTTTAAGAATACCTGTCATGTATGCTTATTTATAGTTTCCTTTTTTCTCTTTTTGGCTAGCTGAATTAAAAAAATGTGGAATGTAGTTTATGTATCAGAACACCTCATCAGGACTGGGAAGGTAATCGAAATTTTTTAGTAGGGAGCAGATGGAATGCTGAGAGAAACGATAAAGGTGGCTTACTCCAGAGAATGGAGTACTGCAAAAAGAAACAAGTAGGACAACCACACTAGGGGCAGATGAATATTATCATCATAATGAATGAAGGGAGAAGCAAATGCTAACATAATTCACAAGGGCCTTTCTAAAATATTTGATTTCCTGTTTTTGTTCTTTTTCCCAGCACCTTTGTGTTTTAACATGGCTCTAAATAGGTGTGCCTTTGATGTCACTTTAGTAAATATTACCAATGTAACACTATTCTTTCCCAAAGACATGACCAAAAGGTGGATCAGAGGAAGCTTATTCACAAAATGCTTCTCTGACTCTGGTTGGAAAGTGGAAGGATAAAGGCATGGTACTAAAATTATTAATCAAAAAATATCAAAAGCTACATTTTTAATTCAGTACAGCAGAAGTCATCATTTAAAAATCACAGTGGAATGTATTCTAGAGTAAGATTTTAACCATGAACCTTTACGTTACAAAGGTGTGGCTAGAACTACATTGATACTCTGACTTTGGTGGTTTGAGAAATGCATATTTAGGCCTCCCCAATGTGTGCAGAATCTGTGTGATGGCATTGGTGTCAATGGATAAAGTAGCTTCTGCCTGAGCTGTGCATAATTCCGTGACTAGGAAATGTAAATATGATTTCTTCTAGAATTTTTGTGAAAATATGAATGAAAATACTGCATTGATTGCTTGCAAATGTTTGATTTACTATCTTCTCAACCTTTCCCTCATTCCAAGCTATATGTGTCTGTGGTAATGTCTGTCTCATCTGACCTGTCCCCTGGTACTGGCTTTGACGTCTGGAACTAACTCCTGTCTTAGTTTTCTCTGGGCTCAGAGCCTCCCAGAGAGCTTTTGTTTGGGGTTTAGCAGGAGTGAATAGGTGGGTTGGTTTTGTTTGGTTTTTTTGGCAATTAACTTCCATGATCATAAATCTTAAAGTAAGACTTGAGCACTAAAAGTAGCTCAAGTTCAACACGGGAGTTTCAAATTCCTTTAAATGTTCTTGGGAAGGTGAAATGAGTGGAAAGTATTGGCAGAATATTTCTGTGAAGAGATGCTTCACTTGAAATAGGTTTCAAGCTCTTTTCATTCCTCATCAGTGGAGCACCTGGATAGCTGGTATACAAATATCTTTTCTTCAGATAATCAAAAGTAATAGTTTCTTCCTTAGATCCAGAGTTATCCATGTTCATCCTCGATTTTATTTTAATTTTTTTCAGTCTATATAATTCCAGTATCTATGTTTGAGTTCCTGTTTCTTACAATTGTAACTGCAAACCAGTTTCTGTGGAATAAGCAAAAGGGTGAAGTAGCACTCAAGGGAAGATACAGTTATCTTCCAGAGTTTGTCCAAATTGTCTTTCTGGTGGTAGATTACTGGGGCAGGTGACTGTTGTGTGAAGTTGCAACTGAAAAGTTCCAATTTTTAGAGCCACATGAAAGCTTTAGGTCCTACAGATGGTGGCCACATAAAAGCCCCTGGTCTTTGTTGTTGGGCAGGTCAGTAGCACCACTGGCAGCTTTTTCTGCCCTGTGTGTGTTCCCTGTTCAATCCTGATCTTATCCCATTGTTCTCTTATTTTGAAATATTAAATAGTCTGAGATGTATTTTTTCAGCGATTCTTTAATTCTGTAACTCAAAGTTTTTATAAACAGGGGAAAACTCTGAATTGATCAGATCAGTGTTGTGGCTATGATTCTTTGGGACACAGTATTCCTTTTGAAAACGTTTAGTTTCTGCAACAGATAAGAGTGCTTCTTCAATCCATGAAATATTACAAAGATAGAGTTTTACCGAGGTAAGAAGTATTAGGAAGAAAAATGCTTTAATTCTATAATTTAAATTCAATTCAGTCTCTTCTGATTGAGCTTTTAATCTCACAGGATCTCTTGCTGATCATTTTAAAGTGCATGGAATTCCTATGTGATTTTTTTTTTTTTAAAGACAGTTATTGAGAAAAACATTAATTACTCACAGTTACTTTGTTCAAATGCAGGGAGCAGAAATACTCCAAAAAATGTTACTCTCAACCTAAAAGAAATATACAAAGTTTCTAAATGTTTTAAAGCTGATTTATAAAAAAAGTTATGTATCTTGGAATCACAGAATTGTTTAGATTGGAAAAGACCTTGAAGACTGTTGAGTCCAGCTGCTAACCCATCACTGCCAAGTCCACCACTTGGCAGTGACACCAAACCATGTCCCCAGGTGTCACATCTGCATGTCTTTCCTGTGGGGGTGCTGTCTCACTCCCTTGGGTGGTCTGTTCTGGTGCCTGACAAACCTTTTGGTGAAGAAATTTTAATCCCAGGTCCTTTTCTGCTGTGGAGCTTTCTGGCCATTCTGTCTCCAGCCTGTAGCACTACCTGGGGTAGTTGGGAGCCAAGTGCAGGACCTGGCACTTGGCCTTGTAGAACCTCATAAAACTGGTCTTGGCCCATTGACCCAGGCTGTCTCGATCCCTCTGCAGAGCCTTCCTGCCCCCCAGCAGATCAACATTGCAATAATCTTTAACAACTTGATGTAAGATGTTATGTGAGACTCTCGGGGAAAAAAAGAGAGAGAGCATGCTTTAATTTACTGTTTTGGCAGTGATTTTGGCTATATTTTAATTTTGCAGTCGTTTAATGAAGGTGTTTAAGTCAACCCTTAACTGCTCTGAAATCCTAACTCTAATTCAATGTTTCATTCTCTGGAAATCAGGAAGGAAAGCTCCTCAAATAATTTGTTGTGTAGTCTGTAACTTGAGTGAGCAGTTCTTGCAATTCCAAAGGTTTCCTGGAAGTGTAGCATGAAGCTTCAAAATGTCAAGCTGTATTGAAGTACCAAGTATGTAACTTCTGCATTTTGTCACGTCTTTTTAATGCAATAGACTTGCACTGCACTAAATTATAACTGAAAGTCAAAAAGTTTTAGGGTCTTACATAGCCTAACTTTAAAAGGCCCAATTTTAGAAAACAGTGTTTGACTACCTGTATTTTGCTTTGAGTAAAGGAGAGGAATCAGCCAGAAATCTGTTGTCGGTAGGACATGAAATTACTCTCAGCGTCTTTTTTTCCCTTCCTATTTTTTTTTCTTTTGCTATTAGGGACCAAATAATTATTTATTTTAGAACTGTTTGATTAGAATGACTTTTAACAATAACTGAGCATTGTACAGTCCTCTCAAATAGAAAGCAGTGCATTATTTTTACGCTGTATTGCCCTGTCTTTCTTGAAATCAGTGAATGATTGTTTATTTAGAATGTTGCTGGCTGTGGTTTTAATCAAAGTAAACCCTTTCCTACAAAGCAAGAAACTGAGGAATTTAAAAGCATTTTCAGTTTTCAATAGCTGAGTATGAGAATGTGAAAAATACTTCTTTAAAAAACATTTAGAGCTGCCCCTAAGGAAATAGTGGGAGTTAGTTTTGTACAAAGGCATTTGGTAGATGTAAAATGTCTTTGATGGTGCAGTCAGCTTTTGTCCAACCACCTGTGAGAGAAATGCAGGGATTTGTTGAGTGGCGGGTCTGCCTCTCTCCTCCCCCCCTCCCAAAAAAGTCATCTCCTTGATGAAATTGATTTGTCAGTTTGTTCCAGTCTAATGGTGTGATAGCCCAGCAGCTTTCAGTATGTTGAATAGTTAAAACCTGCTTTTGAGGTCAGTGTCAGCCACTCTGACCCCTGTGAACTGTCACCTGAGTCAGAATTGCAGGGATTAGGCCTTTGATATTGTGATGGCTTTGCCTATCAATTGACTTTTTCATTACTGAAGATGTTGGGTCTTTTGTTTCCCTTCTTAGTATGTAACCAAGCAAACTCCTAAGTAGAAGGAGCATTTGTTCTTGTTCTCTCTCTATGCAAGTAATAGAAGTACTCATCTTTTGTGAAGTGTACCTAATTAAACATAGAAAAAAAATAAAAATAGGAAATACAGCAGGATTGCAAGTATTTTGTGCAGCAAGTATTTTTTGAACCTCAGAATAATGTCTGGAAAATCTTAGTTTGATAAATTTGTGAGACTGTCAAGTAAGAAAATGTTGTATATAGAAAGCAAGGTGTAAGATTAGAAGCTACCAATCCTTTCTGCATTCAGCCTTCTAAGCCTCTCTCTGTGTGTTTGTGTGTGTGTGTTAAATTTAAACACAAGAGTTATTTGAATTCTGTAGTTCAGAGCATGTAACGGTTACAATATTTTATAATGTACCTATTCTTTATTGTGTTCTCAAAGGATAGACTGTTCAGTTTGTTTACTTAGACTCTTTCTCCTGGACAGTTTATTTAGATGCAGATCAAAACTTTATCTTAGGATGAAATAGTTGCTACTGTAGTTCTGTGCCAGGCTTCCTGCCTTCTCCCTTTCTTTAATTGTCAGGATTTCTTGAGCTCTTGCTTAGTTTGTTTGCTCCTTGATTAAAATGAGTAAATGAAAACATATCATAGATATGGAATAGTTGATTCCTGCTGTATCAGGGTAAATTAGTCTAATTACACGTGGCAGTTCTGTTTGCTTGTGAGGTAATGTGAAATGAGGTCCTGCCTCCCCCTAAAAAGCCCAAGCCAATTAATAAAGCTTTTAAGCTCTTTGTCACAGGCCACCGTGGAGGTCTGCAGAGAAGAACTTTAATCCAATAAACATTTCATTTAGATCATGAAAAGAAAGCATGAGGAGAAGCTCCTACAAGAGAGGGTGTTACCAGCAATTCTAGTTGTAAAGAGATGTGAGGAATTTGCCAAATTAACCAAGAGGCCTTCATATTTAACACATAAATGTGTCAAAACTAATAATAGAATAATTTAATTTGAGTTGAACCTTATATTGTTAAATTTCTAAGAAGCCACAACTGTTTTCTTCAAAGACTTTGCTGCTGAGTTGGATGGACAGGGCAAGGGGAGGTTGTGAGAAACCCAGATAGCAAATAACACTGGCCGAAGCTGGTGGAAAGGGAAAAAAAAAAAGGAATAGATAATTAGGTGTAATTAGCGTGTATGAATTGTTGTCTCCCTGCCCTTGGCTTGAATAAATTTCAGAGGAAAAAAACCCTAGTGGCAAAAACCCTTTGATGTAAGAAGAGTCATTGTGGTTTGGCAGCATAAAGGCAGTGTTTTATACTTCTTACATAATGGTTGTGATACAGAAAGAGTGAATGGACCCTGCACCCCCCAGCCTGCTTTACAGCAAGGACTTTTGGATTCTCTTGAAACAAAATGCATCAGAAGTTTTCAGTTGTGGGTAATGAGGTAGTGGACCTCATCAGAGCTAAGCGTAAGCCATCTTTAGCCTTCGTTTAGACCTTAATCGCTTTTTAAAAATTATTATTCTGGGAAATTCAGTTTCGTAAATCATGACTACTTTTTTTTCTTTTTCTTTTTCTTTTTTTCTGCCTGCCAACAGTTCTGGCAGGAGCAAAGGCTAATACTGAGGGAAAGAAATACAAATCAAATGTTAAAAAGAAAAACAACAGCATAAAAGAAATCTAGACAAATGACTTCATCCAGGGTATAATTCCAGTGAAATGCATGTATTGGGATGAATTTGACCCTTAGCTTACGAAACATCATGTTATAAATTCAGCGTGAACTCTTGGTGTTTGTTTTTCACAGAACGCCACAGCTTGCTTATTAGGAGATTGAAAGTTACAGTCATTACTGGTCCTTTAGCAAAACTGGGTGTTATGCAGTGATTTGTGGCTTGCAGGTGGGTTTTTTTCTTTTGTATTTATCCTTATTCTGCAAGGAAGATTTTTTCTGAAGAGATGTGAAATGGGAAGCACTGTTCAGTGTAATTCTTAGTGCCTGGAAGTTTACTCTGCCATTCTTCTGCTCCCTGACTGGAAAAAGGAGAGGCTACTTGTCTCCGAGCCGGCACAGCCACATATGTACCTCCTGAATTCTTTCACTTTTGTCTGAATATCTGAAATACTATTCAAAGAACAGTATGTTTTAAGAGTCTCTCTTTTTATTCATGCACCATTATTTTACAAGTTAATCGTCTATTTTTCATCTTCTTAGGGGGTAGCTGATTTGTAGCTAGACATTAAAATAAGTTATTGAAAAGTTGTACAATGGATCGTATGTTCCTTGTGGTAGCAAGAATAGTGGGGTTTCTTAGTTGTTGAAGTTTTGAAGGCTGTAATGTAAACTTGTGCAACTTCCACTGAATGAATTTTGCCTCTCAATTTATCTCGGCTAAACTCTTCGGTTTAAGGTTTAAATGTTCTTATCACAAGTGTAAGAAAAAGATTGACTGAATAAGTTATATTTGGCAATATTTCTTTTCCCAGATCTTTTTGCTCTAAGTCCACTGAAAAATAATTCACAAGCAAAAGGTTTTTTTATCCCAATCGATTTGAGTGTAATTACTTTCCCTGATATTGTACAGGGTTCTTGGATGACACTTAGAAAGTTTTCCTCAAACTTTGTTCATGTGGTTCTTTGGGGGTTTTTTTGGTGGGGTTTTTTTGGTTTTTTTTGTTTTTTTTTGTTGTTGTTGTTTTGTTTTGTTGTTTTGTTTTGTTTTGGTTTTTTTGTTTTTTTTTGTTTAGTTTTGTTACAGTGTTTGCAATTGGGATAAGCATGAAGTATCAGAGGCTATTGCAACATTTTCCCATATTTCATTATTGCAGAAGAATATAGGGGAAAAGACTGTGAAAAACCCCTTAGTTAACCCTTTAAAGCATTGCACTGTTTTGTAGAGCAAATAGCCTTTTCTGCTTGAAGTTAATTTGGTCTGTGAAAGGCAATACCTGAATACCATGCCAGATAAGTAATTATTCCTGATTGTAGTGTTGGGGTTTTTTCAGGTATAGGTCACAAGAAATTCAGTTAGGATAGAGTATGTACAGAGCTAAGAAATATGCAGATTTTCTGTTGTAAGATTGTATAAAAATTATTTACAGTTAATACTTGCACAAAGGTTAGAAAGGTTGATGAAGTGATATTTAGTTTTGCTTTACTATTCACTGCATGTCAGAATGTAATTATGACTGATTCATGAAACTGTCTTAGCAATGAACCATCTTTATTAAAATGCTGATCAAGAAAAGAGCTGACAGTGATAAAGAATAGAACACTTTTGTCTTGTTGCTTTTGAATGATTGCTAATTACCCCAGAGGTCATGTATAGTGCTTATGAGGATTCATTGACATTTTCTTTAAAGTCTACTGTTTCAACAACATCTGAACAAGGAGACAAAAACTATATGTACATCCAAGAATGCTTGGACCAAGTTTTCCTCCACCACCAAATACCTGATGATTCCCTTTCTCCTTCCTCCCCTCCCTGAGTACCTCTCAATCCAATGAATTAGTGGAGCAGAAAGTTAGGAGTGCTACAAACTTGATTAATTTCCTTTTTTTTTTGTTTGTGCTTTATTTTTAAGTAAGGCAAAAGGATAAAAGGAGCAGACCTCTGAATGTCCCTCACCATGCATGTACCATGCATGCTTATGACTAACAGTCTGGTTGTTCTCCTTGTAGAATTGCACCAGAGAGGAAACTGCACTTACGCTTGTACACTTCTCTCAGCAGGCTGAGGACAGACCTGTCCAGCTGAAAGATTTGCATTCTGAAATTTCACATTCTGGTGACTGTCACATGCTGGTGACTTTGAGAGTACACAACTAAAAACCTGTGGATATACTTCATATAGCAATATTTTTTTATTACATACAACATTTTTGCTTAAGATGATTCTTGTTCTACCATAGTTACAGAAAATTCCTGTTGTAATGCTGTCCTTTGGATGGAGAAACCTTTTCTTGAAATTGCTTAAGGAAGAATTTCAAGAAAGAAGAAATAATATTCTAATTGATAATTTAGCATATATGTATTCAATTAATGAAAAATAAAAATGGTTAAGTCTAGTGAGCTTTGCCTGAGGAACTCTTTTGCTGTTAGCTGGTGACTCTCATCACATGTTTATATGTTGTGTGATGTGGGAGAACATCATAGGTCGAATGTAAATGTGTGAGAAGAATGATTGCAAATGAACAATCTAATTACTTTCTGATTTGCTGGAGGAAAGGAGTATTAGTGATCCTGTGTATTGTTATTGGAGACCAAATCAGAGAGGATGCATTTGAAAAGGAGGATGAGACCAAAGTGAAGATTGTGATTCCTTTTCCTCAGAAAGAGTGGCTGGAAGGTGCACTGGTTAGGCATGGTTACTAATAGTAGGTGTTCTGATGGGCTTGTTCAGAGGCCAAGAGTATTAATTGTGCAGCTTTGCCTGCTTGGGGATAGAACTACACTCTTCTTTGCTCATATGGAAAATGAGCATTTGATACTGCAGATGCAGTGCTGCCGCTATGTTTTCCAAGTGTTTGGTTTGACCCAGTGTGAAAGGCTGTGGAAACTCAGCAGGTGTGGGAAGTTAAGGTGACAGTCCTCCTAAATAGAAGCGCTCTTGTATCTCTGTTCCCCTACACCCTCTCTGGAGATCCTTACATGGGTGGGTTTGACAGCTAAGTGCTAATCTGAGCACTCCAGTTAGTTCTTTGGCTCTTGATTAGGATTGTGGGGTGATTAGCTTGTCTATTCTTGTGGTCTAATAGGACGATTTATATGTTGGATTTTTTTTTTTTTTTTTTGTTTTAATACCATTAAAATTCAGAGCAGGGAATGGTAATTGGGTTGACTCATAGTGATCTTCAAGGTTAAGAACTATCTACTCACCTGCATTATCAAGTGTTACCAGCTGACCACAGTATGTAAACTCAATAGGCACATGATATTTAGTAGGGTGTTTATTGTGGACCACAAGGCCATCTATAGCATTTCAGGGCTTTTTGTGATACAGGGGAGACATGTATGACACAGGTCTTGAGAACTTGCAGGTTATCCAGCTAGCTTGGACTACCTTTTGAAATTTCTTGAAATTTCTTTCTTCATAATAATCTATCCTGTCGTGTGATTTAATTTCTTGAGCAGCTATTTTAATAGCTAACATTTTTGATTGCAGCAATAAAAGAATATCAGAGGTGCGTACTGGGAAAAAAAGTATTTGCTGTTCTGTATTTAATAATTTCTAGTTATTAGTCTAGGTCTACTGACAGTCTAATTTTGTCTGTTCTGTCTAAAGGTGGTTGTTCTAAGTTTTGTGTCTTGATTTGAGCCATGAGGCTTTACCTTTTTTTTTTCCTTTTGGAATAAAAGGTTTTTGTGCCACACAGTGGAATGAGTGCATGCTTACACTGTATTTCTAACTTACTAATTGCATTTTCAATTCTGTAATTGTATTTGCTCTTTGTATACATAAATACATAAATTACTTCAAAATAAATTGTATAACTAATTAATTTTATGCATTTGAATTGAATAGGGTAAATCAGACTTTAAATATCTCAATAGAATAGAAAATCTGTTGGTAACTGCGGATGGTTCCACTAGGACTGGCTGTAGCTTCAATATTAAGTATTTATTTCAAAAAAAGTTTAGCACAAAATGAAATTTGAAAATTTAAAACTCCATCTTAGAAATGGAAACCAATTGTTATAGTTTTGGGTTTGACAATTAAGTGCTAACAACCTGAGCACTGCAATTAGTTCTTTGACTGTTGATTAGGATTCCATGGTGATTAGTGAGTGTGAGAATGCAATCAAATCTGTAAAGTTTAATCAGTCCCGTGCTGGATGAGGAAGTCCAAAGATAGAGAAAGTAGAACTTCTATGTGTAATCTTAGTAGGGGTTTTCCCCATGCTGTAAGAAACTGAAGGGTAAAAAGTAAGAAGCCTATCTTTTCACGCCTGTCCAAACTTCCAGGATTTTTAAGTTATGGTACTGATTTTTTGGTACCATGATGCAGGAGAATTATGTTGCTGATACCTGTGAAGGACAGATAAGATGCATGATGATGCTCACATAGGCACCCTCTCTGATGTTCAGTATTTCATTCTTACCCTTGTGAGCAGGATTTGCAACCATGTATCTGGTTTTCCTTTTTGCAAATCTAGTATTTTAAGTGTTTTGCTTGGACATTTACATTATTTTGGTGTGCTTTATTTTCTTTTGTTTCTTTATTTTCTTTAATATTTTAAAATTTTAACATTTAAAGCATGTATCCTAAAAAATAAATATAAATATGAATATTTTTCCTTCTGCCTTCCTGTGAAATAGATAAGTCAATGTTTATGTGTGCAGAAACAAAGAACCATGGTGAGTACCCTTGCTGACACAGGAAACCCCAAAAGGAAAAACTTTTGGAAATCTACTCAGTACATAACTTCTCTGTGACCTTTCTGACTGTGCAAATCTGACCATGTGCTGCATCTCCCTTTAGAACTATCTCCAAGGGAACATTCTTAACTCGGACAAGAGATGGTGGTGTTATTATCTGGCAGTGCAAGCAATGCTTCTGCTGCTGCCCTTTGGTTCACTGCTGCTGCTGTCCCACCTTTTCTCTCCTCTACTATGCAGAGCTCAGTTTGTGTAAATAACATTTCCCACTTCTCTTTGGTGTTTTGGGGGTTTTTTGTTGTGTTATTTTCCATCAGCACTTATGGATCTGTACTTGTCATGTATTCACATAAGGAAAGGTTGTTCCTATCCTGCAAAGCTTATCATCTAATTGCAGGAATCGTGTCTTAAAAGGCTCTTTTCTGAGAGCATGTTGTGATTCAGATTATGATGTTTGAGTTTTTGTGGCAGGAGCTGTTCATTTTATGTATATTCATACAGTGTCTTAACACAATAGGTGTGGGTGAGCTTTGAAGTGTCTCAGTGAAAATAATTAGCAATGAGCATGGATAGACACCTGAACCTGTAGAAGGGTTAGGAAATTCCAGTGGCTCTTTTATTTGTGTTTAGAATGTGATCTCTAAATGGCCAGAGTACCTTCCTGAACTGACCATCAGTCTGGAGAGGCCAAATATGTCAATTAATTAGGAGCTTCCAAGGAGTAAAATGCCAGATATTTTCAAAAGTACTAAGTATTTCTTGGTTCCTGTTAGCTGTCCCCTGCTTTTATGCTTACACTGTGCATTACAGAAAACTGCTGTACATCAGCATTCTGTTTTTTCATTTTGTTTATATTTGGTTCAGTTGAATTTTGCCTCCTAAGGAAGCAAAAAATTACTAGGACTATATTAACTGTATATTATAGATCTCTGAACAGGATTCTGCTACTGCATTTTGGCTGAAAGGTCTTATATCTAACAGGTTTTTTTGAAATAAACTATACCATGTTGTAGTATATTAGAATCAAAAATAGTACATCGCTACAAATATACAACCAAAGCTTATAGGGAAGGAAATATCTCTGTTAGGCAATGTTTGTAACTTAAAAGGGGTCCAGAAACAGAAATAATTTTTTGAACACACGCAAGTTCTTTTTAACTAGAGCCACTAATGATAGTGCTTTTTACTAAAGAGTGATAATACTAATTACTACGAAGACAGAGCAAAGAGAAGGAAAAAAAAAAAAGGCATCTTTGCTTTAGCTGTATTAGTAGTGTTTACATTTTCAGTTCCATGGTTCTTACCTCCAAAACTCATTCAGTGTAATGTTAAATCCTGGAGTCATAAAAGCTGTTGGTGTGTGTGAGGAGTGACAAGTTTATAGGTGGAACACAAGTGGACTAAAACAATGTAGCACTGAGCACCCATTTCTGTTTCATCAAGCTGCTGTGACCTGCATAATACAGCCCAGTACCAGTCTGTATCTGAGTGTACAGGACACCTGCTTGTCATTAACAGCTGAGCCTCCAGCAGCACTGCAAATACCAGGGAACAAATTCACACCAGCTACAGTGTTTAGGTGTGCTTTATTTCTCTTGGCCCTACCATAACCATGGAATAATCTCAAGTATGTGTGGGTCTGTGTTCAGTTTTCACTATGTTCAGTTTTCACACAACACCCTGAGGGAGCAGTAGAGTTTAGAAATCTGTCTTGAAGGCCAAAGAGATGAGGCTGAATTCATGTAAAATTCCCATCTCTTGTTTCCAGAAAAAAACAGACCATAATGATTAACAGCATTACTAAATATGCAAGTATTTAAAGTTAATCTAAGTTATGTCATAGTCCTCAAAAGTAGTGATAGTAATCTGTGGGGTTTTTCATCTACTAACATAGAGAAAATAGTACTTAAGTTAATCTACTGCTTTGGAAAAATAAACCATTAGGTGGAAAGATGCTGGCAAAGAAAAGCTAAATGAACTAGCTTTGCTGTGAAATTTCAGTAATCTTTCTGGCCTTGGCTGCCAGACTGATGCTGAAGAAAAGCTTAAGCATCTTCTCTCCCCTGTGCATATTATTACATGCCTCTGGAACTTTTTTCTTCTGCTCTGTTATTCTCTTTCTTTGTGAGGTCTCACGAAAAGAAAGGGAATAGATTATAACAATATTGTAGCACCAATGCTATTGTGTTTGCAGTAACCTTAGTCCAAGATAATGATTTGATTAACATGGGTTTTTCACTTACTGGAATTAAAGATACATGGATTTTCCTGGCATTCTGTGCTTTCAGGATGATTTTTTAAAAAAATCTTTCTTCAGCTGTATCTCTTTGCAGAGAAGTTGGAGGTTTAAAGTAGGTATAGAGCCTTCACTAATAGCCAAGGGCAAAAAATTAGTGCAATGAGTCATCACAGTAATTCTTGCAGATATTTGTGATCTGTGTCCTATGCAATGCATTTGTTCAAAAGGGCCATTGTTCCTTAAGTCACTGATAATAGTTCTTCTAAATGTTTTCCCTGTAATGTAGTTGCTATAAATGAGGTTTGACATTTCCAATTTTGTTATTTGAATGGCCTCAAGGAGGCCTTGAAAAATTTGAACATGCAGAATATGAAATGCTTAACAAGAATATTAAAGATAGACCAATAGTTCATAGTGCAGTGAAGAAGCAGACTGGTTTAGTGGAATCTAGGAAATAGGGAAAATTTTACTGGTGTTGAATTACATTAAAAAAGGTTTTATTGCTTTGATTAAATTGTTGATAGAGCTGTATTTTCTAAAATACTAAAACTTTTCCTCTCTTTCTTCTATGGCTTCTTTTGCTTCTTGCTATTTTTAACACACAGAACTTGTATGTGTTTGAAGTAGTCATAACAGAGGAGCAGAGCTATTCCCTTTGCTGAGCAGGGGTAAAATCTAGATCTTACTGATTCTAGTGAGAATTCTGCTCTCAGCCTCAGGCCTTGAATCAAAAAAACTCACACTTCAGTACAGCTGGTTTTAAATTTTCTAACAGAAGCAATTATTATAACTACTCAGGGACATCTGTATCACACTTATAATCTTACAGATTGTTTAAAGGGGAGCAAAAAAGATCCTTTCTGAGTTAATTCAGACATTGCAAAAATGAAATTAAATCTTTTAGATATAGAGCTTTGTTTATTCGCCCTTTGTCCATTTTGCAGCAAAACTTGGTGTGGTTCATATATCTGATCATTGTATTATAAATTCTTTGCTTTTCTTGGTAGAAGGAAATGAGAAATTATTTTTAGCTTATAAAATAAACAAGTTTCACTTGTTGCTAGAATTTGTTTGTGTTCTGTTAAACTTCTAGTGCTTCTAATTTTGCATTTCAAAATGTATATATTTTAGTGTGAAAATAATTACTTTTGCAATAAAGCAGTGCCTAGAGAGAATGAGTAATAGCCACTCTCATTTCATGCCATGTGCTTCTAATCTATATTAATTTTTTAGTTGATGGACTTGTGATAGGCCTTTTTGTTTTGCATATGTAAGTGATTTTCAGCTTATTTCTTTGCTTTGATAATTGCAAATGAGACAAGCTTTTAGACCTTGAATTTCAGTTTTGCAGATGATATTCATGCTGGTGGTTTATCACAGCAGTGTGTCTTCTCTCTATCACAGACAATAGCAAATACAGCTTTGGCTTGAGGAAAGCTATTCTTTTTTCTTTTTTCTTTTTTTTTTTTTTTGTCTCTGTAGAAATACTGCAGCACAATCCAGCTTGATTCTGGAATAGACTACAGGAAACGAGTGCTTCCAGCTGCTGGAAAACTTTACTACCTGTAAGTTTATCTATGATATTGTGCTCTCTTTTGCCTTCTTATTAGCCAATAATTTCCTATTCAATGGGAAATGATAAATGTATAGTAGAATTAGCAGAGTGTGACTTTTCCTTTCTTTGCCTTCTGGTCCATTTTGTTCAGCAAACCGCCTTCCATTATGCCTTGATATTAACTTCATTAAACTACATTTTCGATATCCACACTAGCATCATTTATAATGTGTGACTGAATAAAAACTAATTAGATTTTTTGGGGAGGTGTGGTGTTTGGAGAACTGAAGTGACAGATGGTTAGAAAGTAATGAATATCCTCTTGTAAGAGATTGCACAATTCTCTATAATAGAAGAACATCCTTATTGTATTTAAGTAATTAAGTATTTATAGAAATCCAATGACAAGGATTCATTTAATTTTGGGTGTTTCCAATGCTGTGGATTAAAAAAACCAACACCCTTCTGTTTTGACAGATTATTTTTGTTTATGATAACAAAATTTCTTTAGCACTTTATATTTGCAAATAAATATATTTTAAAATATATTCACAGTTGTGTTTCTGGTTGCAGCATAAATCTGCTTAATAGGAACATCCGCTTTAATACTTTGAAACCTTTGCAATACAAACATTTTTCTGTCTCGTATTTTCTCTTGAAATATTATTTAATCAGTGACAACCTGAGCAAAGCAGACTGCAGTAGCTTAATATTAGATTTATAATGGTTGTACCTTTAAAATACTGATTTAAAAATCATGTTTCCATTAAGAAAGGTCAAGTATTTTCATCACCGTGATGGGTGTTTGAAACCAAGTATGTCCATGCTACTTTTTAATGAAGTTAGATGTTGTAGTTGTTTGTCTGGAAGGAGGAATACTCCTTGGTAGAACTACAGCTGGTAAGTCTTCCTGCTTTTGAAAGGAAGTGACATAATTTCATATATGGAAAACAGGTCCAGTGCAAGGTCTGCATCCTTAAACTGTGGCTGTATGAGTTTGAGAAAAGCAGCTCTTATTCCATATTCTTGCCTGGCTCCACTTGCTCTGCGTGCTCTGCCACGCCTGCTCAGAAGCAGTTTGGAGCCACCACTGATACCCGTGTGTTGCTCATCATGGCCCTCTGTTCTGAGTGCTGCTGTCCCTGCCTGTGGTGCTGCTCCCTGTGCCTTTCTGTTGGACACTTGTGGAGAGCACCTGCCACATTCTTTTCTCACTGTCCATACTCTGAAGAAAAGGAGAAGAATGTTTGTGGTTTTTTGTAATAGGCCAAACATGGTGCCTGTGACATCGGCTCTCAGAGGAGAAGCAATGCAATATTCCATTGTGTTCTGCTGTAAAACTTGTGATCAAGTGAATGGCAGAGACTTGCAATAACTCTGTCTTATGGTCTTTTACTGGAATGATGTTGGTTGCCTTCAGAATTTGACGCATAAATCATTAGGGAACAGTGGGGGGGGAATTATTTAAAAAACCCCATACCTGCCAATGGAATTAGATATTTATTTCTTTGTTCTTTCTTCTTCTGAGGGAATCTCATTCATTCTTCTATTCAAACTGGTTAGTTGGAGCTTTCAACCCTGTAGAACTGACTTAGTATGTGGAGATTCCTTTTGTTTTAAAATTAGATACTGTACAGTATTTTGCTACACATTCCTGATATTTTGTTAGCAGTCTTGTCCTCCAAGGAAAATGAGGAAAATGTTCTTGTTCAACATGTGTATGTTCTTCTATTTATGGCTATAGTATCATTGCCACATTTTTTTAAGAATCCTCTTGATGCTTCATATGTTGTGTAGTCCTGTCTTCATTTAAATATGTAAGGGTTGCTTAAAGCTGTTTCATATTCATCTGGGAGCAGTCAGTGTAACATGATTGCAAGGTGCCTGATCAAAGCAACTTCATCGATCTCAGTCTCAGGTGTCTATTTTGAAAACAAACTTTCTTGGCAATTAGGTACAAATATCCACCTTAGCATCATATTCACCTGTTTCTTCTGGTAACCTTTCAATTGAAATTTGTATTACTGATATGCATTCATATGCACATACTCTCAGAGACAGACACCAATATTTATTTATTTATACACAAATGCACACATTCTTTACCTCCTTTTATGGCCTTTTTTTTTTTTCTGGTGTTGTCTGTACTTTTTCATTTATCATTTTGTCAGAGGAATGCATCACCAATATCAATGTTGAGAGAAACTTCTAGAAACTTGTAGAATTTTATGTAATCTCCTAGCCAGAAAAGGGTTTTTAAAGTCTTCAAAATGGCACTTTTAAAACTTTGTGTGCTTTAAATTTTTTTCCCAAATTCTTTATATCTACAAGGCTTGTCATCGTTAAGCTTTAGCTAAAAAGTAGTTACTTCAATTCTCCTGTTAACATTTTTAAGGTGCTTAAGGTCTAATGAACAGGAGAGTATTTGTTTAACAAGCTGATATTTGTTTGTCATTTAAGAGGATGTCTAGAACTGTGAAGCAGTGTGACTTCAGTGCATCAAGATCTATAAAGTAAGACTTCACACTGAAAGAGTTTACACAAACTTCAGTGAAACATTATATATCCTAGTTCTAATTTGTTGTCTACTGTAACATTAATGTACTATTCTCACCTAGAAATCTTATCTATCTATTCTTCTTTAAGAATAAAACATGGAAAGGTTGGCTCTCTAACCTATTCAGTTAAAAAAAAAGTTCTCTTGGACTTATTATTTGACTTATTTTTAAATTCTTGTGGCCCCGAAGATGAATGTAAACTTTACTTCAGCTATCAGCACAGATATTTTGCATTTCACTATCTGTGGTTGATCTCTTCTCCAGCAGTATTAGGAACTGAGGTTGGGAAACTACTAAAACTGCTAATGCAGAGATCATAGTGGTATTTTTAATTTCACAGATTAATTTTTCAAATTTTTTGGTCAATACAATCAGTTGACTTGACACAGCATCCCCCCTGCAAAAAAAAAAGGAGAAAAATCTGTATCAACATTTAATTTCACAAAGTCCCCTCTCAGAAATTTCAAAGGATACTTCTTTAGGTGCTTGACTGCCTTGTCTATTTGCTCTTACTTTGCATGCAAGATAGAGCCAGAAGCCTTTTTTCTCATTGTGTACACATAGTGTTAATGGATCTGCTCTGCCTGTATTGCCTCATTACTGGAAACAGCTCAAAACACAGAAGTCTTTCAGTGTATGCAAATAAGGCAGAATCATCTACCTGAGAGTTAATATTCTCTACTTTTAGGTGTATTCTAAATGTAATGTTTGTATTTAGAGCATAACATCCTGTTCTCTTTTTTTATGGGCAAAAAGCTAAGCAGGCTCAGGCAGCTGTTTGATGTTGGCTTCAAGTGTTATTAATTTCATATTCTATTATTCTTTTCACTGTAGCACAAGTGAAGCTGATGTGGAGGCTGTCATGGATAAGTTGTTTGATGAGCTGGCTCAGAAACAAAATGATTGTACGTAAGTTAATTTCTCTTGAAAGAGAATACATTTGGAACACAATGCCCAATCTCCACTGACCAATTAATAAGTTCCATTGCTGTATATGGGTTGATGCCACACTCAAGTGGCAGTCATTGTATCAGCATTTTGTCTAATTTATGTGTTGAATCATGTGCTATTATTCATGAAGCTATGCATTTCCTATCTGTAAGAGATGAATTTTATAGTAATTATCCAGAGAAGATTGAGTCTTTGTTCATGTTCCCATAGTAACTAGACCAAGGATTCTAAAAGTGCAAGGCAGAGAGCTGAGGCTGAATAAAGCGTGTGGAACCATTGCAGACTTCACGTTTGAAGAGCTGTGCGACAGAGTGAGTACCCAGTCCAATCTAGATCACTTAATGCTCAGACTTTTCACAGTTAAAAAAAATCAAACTACACAAACTTGCTATTTTCCCAAGTTGCACTAAATTAAAAAGGCTTTTTAAAAAAAATGTGATCAACAGGAATATTTTTAATTTAACAGGGAAAAAACCCCTTTCCTCAAAAGAACCGTAAAAATTTTCTTTTTAATGATACAGTAAATTCACTCTTAGGTGTATCACAGATTGTCTTCAAAAATCCTACTACAGTAAATGCCTGGCCTAACATCACTGCTGGTATATGATGATGGTGGTAACATCTCAATGTGTAAATAGCAGTCAAATGCTGTTTTTGTAATCTGGATTTTCAGTTTGATACTCAAGCAAAGGAGCAGTGATCCTGGCACCACTAAAGTAACACTGCTGTTCCATGCTTTGGTTTAAACTGTGTGTCCAAGGAATGTTTAATCCCAGGCCTTCTCAAAATACGCCAGATTTTGCTAAATACTGCCACATTTTCTGCTTAAACATGTGAGATGTGAATCTTGAAAAGTTCTCCTTGTATTTGACCTCCAGTGGGTTGGGAGACAATTCCCCAGGAGTTGCACTGTACTTCAGTGATCTCTGTACTGATGTCTGAAGTTGCTGTTAAATGATCACAACCCTAAACTGGGCCAATAGCACTTTTGATTCAGGCTGGTGACCAGTCTTTTGCTGATAACATTATGCTTTCACTTCCTTGCAGCTATGGAGTTGGTAACTGTTTGGACAGAAATTTCACTGGTTTTGTTTCAGACTGCATGTTTTAGACTGTTGGTTTTCAGTTTCAGACAAAACCAGTAAGTCATTTGTAAGAGTGGAGGTGTGTCATGGGTAGAATAGCTTGCTTTTCCCTAAATGTTTTGAGACTTGTTCTGCTTTGTGCCTCTGAAAGTATGGGGAAGCTATGCTGTCAGCAAATACTACTACAATTCTTTAGTCCAGTAAATGCCTTTTGTACTTAAATAAAATAGTAAGTTGTTCTAAGTAGAAGTGTTCTGATTAGCTCACATGTCAGTGGTCTGAAGGTTCTCATCCTATTCAGGAATTATTTGGGGTTCAGATCATCTTGGCATAATGGAACTGAGGGTCTTGGTTTGCACTCAGAGCAAGTAAAGAGAACCCTTATGAGATTTAATCTTGTTTAGCAGTATTCTTACATGGATTGCCCAGGACTTAGGAAATCTTGCTGTCTCAATTCAGATGCCTTCTGCAGATGTTTTATGGTAGTCTCTTACAGAAAATCACATGCTTTAAACTAAAGCAACATGGCAGACAGTAAATGGTTTTCTTTTGACAACTTCCTTAGTCATCGCTGGTTTTTCTCTTCAGATCACTCTTATATCTTCATAAATATTACATTTATATGTTGTAATGAGTATCAGTGTGCTCCCTTCATGGGCAGAAAAGTATAGTCATGAACTTCAGAATTGTTTATTAAGTTTAGACGAATGGCCAGAGTTGCCTCCACTGTGATTTTTTTTTTTTCATTACTGTAAACTTTTGCAATTATAGAAAATTTCCCTCAGTATAAGCTGCATTTAGGACCTTGCCTGCCCCATTGCTCTGTTTACCTGACCTGCTGCCATTAAAATCTGCTAAAAGGAAAAATTCAAAAAGGGAAAAATGCAGCTCTCAAGCTATGAAAACCTCTTCCTTTTTTCATTAATTCTTTTAACTTTTGATGGAAAAACTTATACATGCAGTATCTTTTTTAAACAGTCAGAGGGGGAAATTGCTCCCACTCATGTCACAGAAGACATAGGGAGGATCCAGAAGAGTGCACTGGTGGTTTATAGCAAAAAAAAACCCAAAATGAGGAGACATTCAACATGATAGGAAGTATAAAGTCATTTATATATATTTCAGTAAGCTTGCTAATAGTGGGAGTGATTTGTAGAGGGACAAAGCAGAAATCTATAGGGAATATAGCAACAAGGCATTTGCTACTTCTTATGAAGCCAAATGGTAGATAAGTTGACAGGCATCATAAGTGCTACTATTATAAAAAAGGAGAGTAGAAAGCTGAAAAAGATGTAATGAAAAGAAAGATTGACAAAAGAAAATACTGAAGGGGAATTTTTTGGATTTGCGTGGAGCAGATCTGCAGATTGCTTTGTGCAGGACATGGGGACAGAATCCCATGGGAAGGCAGATTGTATGAAGGGACATGGGGCAGGAAATCTTCCTTGCTGGAGCCTGTGCAACCAGGGTGAAGCTTAAATGACAGCTCAAGCAAAGCCTCCAGGTAGAGAAATGAAATCTAAAGTTGGTATTGTAGGAGCTCATTAAACTCGTAACAGAACTGAAAACAAGATTTGCAGTTGGTTTTGTAACAGTTTTAAGATGTGGTGACAAGCATGATAAATGAGAAATTCTCATTAATAGGGGAAAATGAGAGATAATTGCTATTATTGAAACCTTGTGGGAAAATTCATAAAATAATACAGAATGGGTGCTTACAACCTACTGAAAGACAGAGTGGCTAAAAGAGGTGGAGAACAGTGTGCAACATTGAAGGTACCGGTACCTATCTTAAAGTTAATTAATACAAGGTTCTTGAGTACATATCAGTCTACTAATTAACAAACCCAGAAGGAAAGTACTCACAGGGATCTGTTGAAAATGGAGCATGGGGTGGATTGCTCCTTGAGCACTTGGCTATAAAAAGCATATAAAGAAAATACACCATTGTATGTTATGCTATAGATGAAACACAGGAAAAGGTGAAATGTGATTACCCAGAAAATTGCAAATTATAATTTTCTAGTATAAAATGTACTACATCCAGTACAAGGTCATTTGGTTGGAGCTTACAGTGATGAATTAATCTAGAAATTTGTGTTGTGTAGGAACAATCTTAATTTTCCAACATCTAATTAAACCAAAAGATATTCCAAACAGTGAACTTGCATATTTGAGTGTTCAGGAAGAGTAATTTTCAAAACCAGAAGGGAACTGTGACTAGCTGGAAAGGGAAGTAAGTGTAAACAACAACAACAACAAGAGCAACACAAACCCAAGAAGGGCTCTCTGAGGAGGAAGATTGTAGAAGTAATTCCTGTGTCACTTTTGAGACAGAATCAAATAATATGGAATGAATGGCAACTAGTTATGAAGTGCAGGAAAATTATAAAATAAAGGTCAGGGGCAAATATGTCCCTTCAGATTAAAAACTAAAGTAAATTTGGAGTTTTGATGTTTTGTATTATCTGGATGTTACTGGCTTATTTTTAGCTAGAGATAGATGAACTTTTAATAATGATGTGGAAAAAAGAAAAGGTTTGGTAAAAAAAAGTATTCTAGTTGAAGCAGAGTGAAATATTCATTTTGCTAAAGGATAGTGAAATAATTTTCAGTCTGTAAATAGTTAACATATGCTAAAAATAGCCTGCAAATACATTTTGTATCATTGGAGTCCTGGAAAACTAGGCTGAGATCTCTGACTAGATTTTTATTTTTGATAAATGTTAAAGTGCAAGAGAAATTCCACATTAATAGAAGAATGCTCAGTGTCAGTATTAAAAAACAAACAAATAAAATTCACACATGCTTATGATGATGGGCGGAACTGCAGGCTGTTGGTGAGAGTTTAGTCCAGGAAGGGTAATGGAGAAGCTGATTCTGGATGCATACGGTGGATGACTAAAGAATGGAAATGAAATTAATTCTCCAGTCTCCCTGACTTTATACGAAGGGTTGAGTTTTGAGATGCTGTTCTTATTAGGAGTGGCATTATGCAGTCTCAAGAAAGTATTTGTTAAATGGATTGCTAAGTTAGTCAACCAACCTATAATGAGAAATATTGCTGAAGATTTGTTTGTAGCATTTCTAATGAGCACATTTTTATACTAAGCCAAATATAACAGGTGTTTTTTTTTCCTCAGGAGTTTTGAATATAACATAAATGCTAATACAAACTTGCTGTAAATACAGAGTACTGTGTGTATGGGGGGAAAGAAGCAACGAAGAAAAGCATGCTATGTGCAGTTTATTTCTTAACAGAAGTGATATTTTGGGGAAAAGGTTGGGGTTTTGGTGGTTTTTTGGTTTTTTTTTGAGAGTTTGTTTTGCGTTTTTTTACATCTAAGTAGACACAGCCTCCTTTTAACTGTGTATTGGGTCAAAACTGGATGCCATTTTAGGAGGAGGCTTTTGTGTTTGAGCTACGTACTAGTTTTTAGGCTTAGCCATCTCTAGAATGCAGGAAGTTGAAGTACCCCATGATCTTTCCTGATTTTAAAGTGCCTGAAAGTAGGGATGTGATGGAATCGGGGTCTCTGCTGCCTGTTGGCAGCTTTCACTGCCCCTGCACATGCAGTGAACAAGTTCAGCAGCCAGCAGGGGAATGTGCCTAGTCCATCTCGAGGGAATAACCAGCTCTTATCCCCCTCATACTTCTGCGAGTAGGCAATACTTCTCAGTCTGCAATCAGTCTGTGCAGTCAGTTCAGACTGAGTTTGTCCCAGGCATATAACTTCCTTGGGTTTGAGGGGGGTTTCACAGAAGTGTATTGGAAATTTCCCTCATACCGAGCAACCTCTCTTCCAAATTTGGCATATCTGGTCCACATCATGGCAGTACTTACAAGTTACAATATTATCTTGGAGTTGCAGTAGTATTTTTTGAGTTTTCTGCTCATGTGGGTGTCAGTAATCATTGCAGCATGAGTGGACAACATTGTACTCAAAACTTGTTTAATTGATTCCTTTGGTTATCCATTACCCTTAAGGGTTCCAGAAAAAAAGAAAAAGTTTTGCAAGAATCAGCATGTGAAAGGATACATGCTTTTGTTGTGTTGGCAAAATAGCTTATCACTGAAGTGACTCTGCTTTCACTTCACTGCTGCTATCTGTCTTCTAGTCTGGTCTTGGGTAACTGTTACAGTGCATTCCAAGGGATAAATATCCAGACCTAAAAATCTACCTTTGCTGGTGTAGGATTAAGGAGATGTGGTCTAAAATTCTCAGGTAATTACTTAGTGATTTCTGTAATACAATATTTTGTATGAACAACCTGTAAAACCTCTCCAATTTCACTGAAGTTTCCTTTGAAATAAAATCAAAATTCTGTTTTAAGGGGAAATACTGAAACATTTTCCACTTTGGTATCACATGATTTCACAAGATGTCAGCTAATACATAATAGATGAAAATAGCAAATCAGCAATTGGTAACCTGATACTATTTGTAAAATCTCCTAGTTTAAGTAGAATTTTCATAATAGCTGCTTTAAATTGATACCTGGAGACCTTGGGAGTTAGAGTTGATACCTTTCTGGTATTACAGTATTTCATTCTTGTTTCACGTGTTAGCATCAAACTGTTTCATGTCAAGACTATAAAGAGTTATTTCTGTCTAAAATAATGCATCAGATATTGGTAATTACTGGTTGTCCTTTAATGTTTATGAGAATAAAATACAGAGAATATATTGTATGCAATGCTGATACGACATGCAGTTGACTTGCTAAGCTTGATTGTGTGCATCAGCTTGTCAATCTTGTTTTTCCAGTTGAGGATAATCCCAAGTTTTAGCTAACTTAGTTAATATCAAATGCATGCACTTTGCTTTTTTTCTTTACTAGCTATGTGAGCATGTGGAAAAGCAAAAGAAAACTGGATGAGAGGATACTGGTCTATTTTGGTTGCTTTAAAGCAAAGGAGAAGCAGTTTTTCAGACCTGGCACACCAGGGTTTATGTGGCACGGTGGTATGTGGTGGTCCTTGTCATGGGAATGAAGCAGTTACCCAGTGCTAGAATGGAGCCCTAGTGTAGTCAGGCAGGAGGACTCTGCTTGGTTTCCATCGAAAATAAAACAAAGCCGGAGGAGGCTGGGACAGGCACCAGGCAGAACAGGGGACATACAACTGAATTTTAATGCTAACATTGGCTCCCATTCTTTAGGGCCTTTAATTTCTTTTTTCCAGTTTCTCCATCTATACAATGAGGGAAACACTACCAGCAGTGTTACATTCTTGTAAAAGATATTTAATTACTTTGTTCATTGAGTTAAATGTGTGAATGAAAGATTATCAGATACCTTTAAAAAGAAAGTGTAGATAATAACCTGGTTTCAAAATCCCCATATATATATACACACCATGCAATTGTGCAAATGCAAATCTTAGCCTATTTTAGTGTGTTCACACATGAAGAACAATGTTCACTACGCCTTAGAAAAAAATCACTCTCTGCCAGTTCTTTTTCTTCACTTCCCTTTTAAAATTTTCCTTGAAAACAGGTAATTGTGACAGTCAGATGCGGTGTAAATAACGCGGGCAGCAGCGCAGCTTCTGTGTGATCTCCGCGGAGCCGGGGAGCCGGAGATGCGTGGCTGCTCCCGGTGCTCCCCTGGCTTGTGCGCAGCAGCTGCTGCCCTCTGCCGGGAGCGCCGGCTGCGGAGCGCTCCGGCGCGGAGCCTGCTCCGCACAGCTCAGCTGCTTGGGGTCATGGATCCTGTGGGCTTTGCACTGGCCAATCCCATACATCCTTTCCTCCACCTGCCCAGTACCAATGGATGCAGTGTCTTAACGTGGGCTAGCCATTAGCAAACGTGCGATAGCGTTAAAACTCTAAAAATAAATTTAGTATCAGTATGTTGTAAAAGGTTATCTTACTGTGATTTTTTTTCTGAGTAGTTATTCAATATTTCTGAAATTGGCAAAATAGAATTTTTGTTTAGATTAACACAGCAAATAAGCGGTGAACAGTTTCTGTTAGGTTGTTGTTCCATTGCAATAGGCACACTGTACAGACCAGGAGGAAGATGTCATTCTTAACTCGAATAGCTTGCACTTCAAAGGAAAAAATGTAACTAAGCTTTAAAAAAAGAAAAGAAAAAACTTACCGTCTTCAAATGCATCAAGTGATTTAGAAATGCAAGTGTCTGTTTTTGAGTCAGCTGAATGTCTGCCCTATGCGATGATATAACTCAGCTGCATTTGTGGTTTAATGATTCTGAGTAATTTTGAGGGAACTATCTTCATTAAAAGCTGCTGAATGTATCCACAGTATAATTTGGTGTCATCTTTAAGATTGTAGGATTGTCAGGTATAGGTGTAAATAAACATACCACAGGTAAGCACTATTTCCAGTAATCTGTTAGAATAATAGTTTTCCTTGGTTTGTGATCTTAGTTTTATTCCTGAGAG
Organism: Luscinia megarhynchos; assembly: GCA_034336665.1. Taxonomy (NCBI): domain Eukaryota; kingdom Metazoa; phylum Chordata; class Aves; order Passeriformes; family Muscicapidae; genus Luscinia; species Luscinia megarhynchos. Next base: position 44,288,549 of record CM067565.1, read on the forward strand.
ATTAGCTTTTGCAACTTAAACTCTGGACTGAGAGTCTGTCTTTTATTAGCTATATTTGCTTTAAGGATTTAATCAGGTTCTCTACCCCCCCAAAAATCTGCCTTATCTTATTCATGAACATTTTTTTATAAAATGAACTCAAGAACCTTATTTCAGGTGGAAATATTGCAATACAGTTATATTGTTAGTCAAACTATCTTTCTGTTTTATTTTTTACATGTATCAGAGCTTAATTTTTAGGGAGCACTCCTTTCAGTGAAAGCTGCATAAGCCTTGAGGGTTTAGATCCTATACTTTATAGACCAGGTAGTACAAGATTTTTGAAGATGAATGGAGTTTTTAGGGTTTGCCTTTTCAATTTATTATTTTTTCTTGTTTCTTAGATTCTTGAATGTACTTCTTTCTCTTTTTTCAAAGCTTTTTTTGATCATGATAATGAAATCTTAATAGTAAGTGTAAATATTTAAATAGACCTATAAATTTTTTAAGCCTTAACTATTTTTGGAGACCGTTTCATTGTAATGCTGTACTTTGGAGTTGGAACTGGAAATTTAGCAGTGAGAGCTTTTAGAGCAGAATCATGCCTTTTCCATGCTTCCAGTATTCAGCCAGCTTTGAGCATATTGTTTAAATAAATCCATAAATAAATAAAAGAATGGGAAATTACAAGCATCTTCTTAAGCAGAAGAGCAAAGATCTGAAACAACTTTCCACCATGAGAAATGTGACTAAAAAACTTCTGCTGTAAGAATGAGCAAAATTACTTCTTAACAGATTCTATGGTGCGATGACTTGAAATATCAAGGGGCTGTGCTTGATGTAGAAAATATCACTCCAGGGTTTACAGATCTTAGATTCTTGCTCTCCTGATTGGAACTAGATGCTTTTAAGGGCTCTTCCAACTCAAACTGTGTTATGGTTCTATGATTTGCACTGCCATCAGTAGCTTTAAATTTTTTAACCAAGTTAGCCATGCCCTACCTCCTCCCATTTTTATTTAACGTATAGCATGCTTTGGCATCATATAGCATGCCTTGGATTTTTCTGTTCCTTTCTTGGAATTATGATCTTGACATATTATCTCAGTGCTCTGTTTTATGAGCCTCACTAGTGATAGTGTGTTCATTTGGAATCAACAGAGCTTTTTTTTGTTTGTTTGTTTATACTTAGTGATTAAATTGTACATATTATCTGGTCTTAAGCTGGGTGTTGTCTGGTGGAAGTTTTGGAGTGTTGAATGTCTACACAAAATTATAGTTGCTGTCAATCATGAGTCTTAGGATTGGCTGGAATTGGCCCTGGAATATCTTGCAACATCAACAAAAAATACATATTCTCTTGAGATGACAAATCCTTTTCCATCATATGTAAAACATTCTGTGTTCTTCAGACAATTTCTGAAAGGTGATCTACTGGGCCACTGATGAGTCAACAAAGAGAAAAGAGATGCTTTATACTATAATTAAATGGACTATATAATAGAATCAGGAGACGACTAACTCTAAAGTAGCCCACAGAGAGCTCCAAATAATAAACATCCTACTTGAACTGAGATGATGATAGCTGAAAATGCATTAAGTAGACAGAGAAACAAAAACAAATGAAGGTGAGAACTCAGTCAAGCGGGTTGAAGTGGAGTAAACACTTTGTCAGGACTGTAGCCCATGTTAGTGCTAATGTGTTTTGCATTAGTATGATGCCTGTAAAATACTGACTCTTGACATCAGAGCTAATAACAACAATCCACAACAGTTTTAGAGTATATACACATGCAGGAACAATCATACCATAAGAAAGATTCTTATCTGTTACTGTTTTGAGTGTTTTAAAATAATATAGCATGTGAAAGAGTTGGTACCAAATGGTAAGTTACAGTCATTACATAAATGTGTTATTGTTCTGCAGTTGAGTTTTGATCAATAATCGATAAAACAAAAGAGATCAGACAGTACCAGAAGCACACACCAAATGAAAATATTTTTATAGTGTTATTCAGAGGACGAGATTAATCAGGCTAAACTTTTAGTAAGAGGATTACATATATATATATATATATATGTAATGTATATAAGTGAAATACTTTCTGTGGCTGGTTGAGATTCACAAAACAAATTTCAGCCCTGGAGGGTTATACAGAGGACAGGGCTATGTGTCTAAAATTGTGTGCCTCTAGTCTTGTTGCTTAGTCTGAGCTGATGTTACTGGCAGTCACGGGACCCAGCCAGTGCTTGGACTGTACAGCCAGAGCCTCTAGCAATGGTGCAATCTGGCCTTGAACCCATCTCACCGTCTCTGTTCCTGTGTGGCAGAGGTGGGACATGGGTGCTTATGCCAACCTCATGGGGCCAGTGAGAATGGGAGTTAAGAAGCTGTCAGGGTGCCCCTGCATCACGGTCTTTTGCATTTGGAGCATTTGGAATTAGCTGGTAAGTTAGACCAGCTTTGAAGCAATTACAGGGAGCATGGAAATTGGGGCCAATAGCAAGGTCAGAGGTATACAAAACACGGCTTTAATCTGTAACCAGAGCATTTGCAGATTTGCTAGTGGTTCCTTCTTTTCACACTGAGCAAGTCAGAAGGAAATCAGAGTAAGTCATGTTAGGAACAAGATTAAACGCTTTGTCTTTCATCTCCAGGACTGTCTCTAAACTCCAAAAAGCAGGGATTTTTGAGAACTCCATGTACGGGACTACATCTCATATCAGCTGAGCCATATGTAACAGCAGAATGGCTGACTAGGCATTTCAGTTCTGTCTCACTAGACTTGAGTCTTGTCAGGGAGGTACCAAATTTACTCTAATAAAGTACTCATATGCTGCTAGACTCGGATCTTTCTGAGTGTAAGATTTTAGTCTCCAAAGACACGTTTCTGCTAACATTTACAGAATGTTATCACTTAGTGTTGGTGTAGATGTTTCAGAAGTTTTTGTTAAAGCTTGAAATGATCTGCCTTTTATGCCCTTTATTAGAGGAATTTTGAATTGCTTGCTTTTTGCACTCCTGAAGTGGATTGAATTCCTGTCTGACTGATAATGATGCGTGTTGTAACCTTCTATGAAGTATGATTTTATGTCTGTATGAAAAGCAGTATAAGTATTACATTTTCCATTCTTCCCATTTGAAATGCATTAGCCTTATTTTTGTCTTCCACCTGTTTCTTTCTTCTGAATACCCAGGTTTTTAATTCTCCTGTTTAGATATCCACTTAAAAAGGTACCCACCAAGTTCTTAGCTGTATAGCTCATTAGTTGAGCACTTCAGTTTGCCCACTTTGCAGAAGTTTGGATGCTTTAATTTTTAGTTATATATTTATTTATTTTAGGAATCAGCTTTTATTGTCTGATACTTTGAGATGAGGAGGGTGTATTGATATGGATTTTGTGAGAAAGTGTGTCACATTGGGACAGGGCAGAATAATTCCTCAGGGTTTTGGGTTTCAGCGGAAGACTGCTTGAGCTCTTCATGTGATAAAATAATGAATCAGCATAGCAGTAATGTCTGTAATTTCTTATCTAAGGGGAGACATGAGAAATTCTTACCTTTCTCATGTACAATGAGATCACTGCTGTTCTCCCTCACAGGTACTAATCACACAGGCATACTTGATCTCCTCTGTGTTTAACACTACTTCATTCCTAAGTATGGAATAAAAATTGCCCTTACTGAAACTATTTGCTTATCACTAATCTTAAAATCTTTGGCAGCATCCTGGTTGTATGGCTTTTAGTGCTCCCATGGTTTTCTTTTGCACTTGATACTCTGGCTGTCCAGATGTATCACTTGTATCTGGTGGCAAGGTGTCCAGTCAGTTTGCTCTGTGTTGTTTCTATCCATCAGTTCCTTCTGCTTTCTTGAGCCTTTTTCTGCTTTATTTCATCAGAATATTTTGAGTTCAGCTACTCTGCTTGACCCAGATAGGATTTTGTTTTTTCCAGAGGTGTTGAATGAAGCTTTGCCGGTGGCCTTGATGATGATGAGTTTTTGGTTTCTGATGACTAAATCCATAGCAGTAGCTAGGGGACTGAAATGGAGGGAGAAAATAAGCATTAGATATCATTCTAACAAGAGAATATAGCATATACTACTCTTAAACACTGCTCAAAAGAATTGAAAGTTTTTATAATAATTATTTTCCATAGATGCTACAGGGAAGTTGCATGCTTGGGAATGGGAAAGCAGGGTGATTCATGAGACTACAAGTGGGAGAGCTGGTGAACAGTGAGAGGATTTAGTACCTGCCTGGAAGGTTAGCTTATTCCCATTAATTTTCAGAAGAATTTTTGGAGTGCTATCAAGGCTTCTCCTTCCTGTGCTTGTGTAGAGACTGTTTCTACAAGGTTTTTATTCTAGTATCTAAGCAAAAGCCAAAGTCCTGTTCATAGTCAGCTAGTAATGATTGCTTAAAATAACTTCTTGCAGAAGGGTTCTAGTTAAGAAGTTACATGTGGCCTACAACAAATTAGTCTCACTATTTTAGTTAGAGAAAATATTTTGTATTTACTGGTTTTAAGACAGTAGTAGTATTGCAGTGCTTTGTAACAGTATTATACTTGGTATAGCACATGGTACACGTCATTAGCTGGGAAGGGAGTTGTGACCATGTAAAATGCTGCTGAACTTACTCTCTGCAGTAACTGCAGACAAGATTCTAAAGTATTTTGTACAAGTAAAACCGATGAAATGAGTTCAGGAGTATGAATTTTAATAGCTCATGATAAAGTACTGCCTGTGGTACTGATAGGATAGATCTTGAAGAAAAAAATACCTCCCATGTAATGAAAAAGTAATTTTAGAGGAATGTACTTGATGAGCTACTACTGTTGGATTGTATTTTCTGTTGATAGTTTAGATACAGAAGGAGAAACTAATGAGTACTTCTTGAAGATTTTTATTTCATCATTACAGGAGAAATCATGAACAAAGGAACTGCTGCAAAATTGTATTTTTGTCTGTTTCCTCTTGTTTTCCATACTTAAAACATGAGATATTTATCCAGTCTGAGTTAGTCCTGGGTGAATTAAATGCAGGTCTACTTATGATTTAGTAATGAGCCTATGAATTTGCATTTAAAAATCTTGCTGTTGGAAAGCATCCTATTAGCTATTCAAATTATTTATGCTTTAGGTTGAAATCACATGTCTTCTATGGATTATGGTTTATAGTGATTATTTTATTTGAGGTTGTTGGAGAGAGATCATAATGTTGTCTGGGTGCAGGAGAGCCACATTTTTAACTCCTACTGTTCATGTAAAACCAGGAGTATGAACACCCGCGTGTTCCTAAGGGCAGTCGAACATTCTTTAAGTGAGATACAAAGGAAGAAAAATAAGAATATGATCAGGACTTTACAGCTCTCTTCTGTTACTGTAGTATGTCAAGATACAGTGTTTATGTGTCATTCTGTCATGGGTTTCCACTGCTTATGGTTTTTTTTTCTTTCAGCCTCTTGGAGCCAGCGACTATTTGGAAATATCAAAGCATTTTGACACAGTGTTTGTTCGTGACATACCGCTTCTTACAATAGCAAAAAGGACACAAACTCGTCGTTTCATTACTCTTATTGATACCTTTTATGAGCATAAGGTGAGAATCAAGCCTTTCCTATATGCATAGGAATAATATTGGGAGTCCTAAAACTGTTACTATTTAAATAAGGCTTCCTGTAGTAATGGTTTGGGAAACATAAGCAGAATGAACTAGCTCTGCAAAGAAACATCATTCCATCTTCACAAATAAAAAAAGTCCCAATAAAGGCAAATAAACAGGGTTTTATTGTTGTTGTTGTTTCTGTAGGTATTAAGCATGAGCATAAATATAAGCCTGAGCTCATTTGCTGTTCTTGAATGGGGATGTTCTTTCCTAACCCAGGAAAACAACAGAAGCCATGCCATTATTTTAATAATGAAAGACTATGTTGCCAACTGTGCTGGAGTGAAATGGAGTTTTTAAAATTTTAATCTGCATGGGCAGTTGGTCAGGAAACAGTGCCTTTTTGATCAGGAGGGAGGAGTTAATAGCACAATTACATCATAAATTTTAAAGGAAACAGTCACTGTAGGCTTTACATTAGATTGCAGAATTGCTCATGAAATACTAATGACAAATGCAACACTTCATGTGGATTTACAGAGATTTCAATCATGGAAGCAAAATTAGCGTAAATAAAACAAAGAGAAATTCCTGTTTAAGGTGATTTTTTTTAAAGTGATGCAAGATTTGAAACACTATCTTATATGTGATTATATTTGCACACACTTAAACATTTATGCAGTTGGGAAGCATCAGTTGAGGTTGCTCCTTTTCAAGAATGTTCTGGCATGGGTTGTTGATCAGAAAGGCTCCAACTTAGTGAGGTATTGGACTAACTCACTGTATGAGTAGTCTCATTCAAATCAGCTGGATTCAAATCAGTGTCATTCAAATTAGTCAGATTCTTTATGTATGGTTGGGAAGTGGACATTTGCTAAGACAATATGTTAATATTAAACTAATGTGTTAGAAATAGGGGGATGGTCTGCTCTGTGTGCTGTCACTAAGAATTGCAAGCAGTCACTTTCTATTACTTCCTCCATAGGAAAAATACAAGTGTTAAATTCCCATCAAAAGTAGCTGGGAAAAATACCTGAGGATATTTGTAGATGCCTGTTCACAACACAAACATCTTGTCTGCATGGTCTCAACAAAGTCTCCTCCTGCAGTATTATTTCAGTCTGTCTTCACTGCATGTTTATCTCCTCCCAGTAGACATGAAAACAGCATCATTATTTTTACTAGCAAATAACTTACCGGAGTAGCACAAATGAAGGCAAGCCTTCTGGGAAATTTGGAATTTAGATATTCTTTAAATAGTGTAATATATCTACCCACTGAGAGGACTCTCACTATGGGTGAGAAGTTAGCATTGCTTACTATGCAGCTGTTAGTTTAGAAGGTAAACTTTGTGCTTAACTCATTGCATGTGTAGCAGATATTCTGCGTATTTAATAGCACAGTTCTTCTGTTCTCTGAGTAAAAGTTACATCAGTTGTTATTGAAAAAAGATCCTGTAAGATCCTGTTAAATCTGTAACTGCGGTGCTAATAAGAGAAGGAAGACCACTGGGGGAAAAACATTGACATTTTAACTTGAAGTTTGCTGTGTGTGGATCATGTATTTTATCCCATTCCTGTAAAGCCCAAGTGATGATACTGTTGCCTGTTCTCCTCCTCTCAGGTGCGCATTATCTGTTCTGCAGCATCTCCCCTCCAAAGCTTGTTCCTGGTGGAACGTGGCAGTGGTGAACTGCCGGACAACAGAGTGCTGATGGATGATTTGGACTTGAGCCAGGTACATGATTTTAACATCATCTCCCTTTTGTAACAAAATTGGGTTTAGTCTCATAATTGCAGCAGCATTTTCGGAGGGGGAATCAAAAAAAAATTTAACTAATGATTTCCTGCTTTTTTACAGTGTCTCTGTCACTTTGATAATTACATATTGTGCTACTTTTTTATTGTCAAAGAAAATGCCACTATATGTAGAACCATTTTGTGTAAGTTTTAGGGTCATTTTGAATATTAATCATTGTATCTGTTCAGCCATATGAAAATGCTGATTTAAGTTTAGCGCCTACATTTAAAATACAGAAAAAAAAGATTGATTGTTCTACCTCTTCCTAGACTATAGAACAGCCTCACAAGTCCTCACAAACAGTATTACTTTGCATGTTGCTTATTCTGGTTTTTTTTTTCTTTTTCCCTGTAACTCAGTTAGTGCTTTTAAATAATTTGTTTAAATCGATGTACAACTAGTCAGCAAAAAGGGAAAATAGATTGTTAACCTGCTATTGTGTTGTTTTAAAACAAATTTTTTTGGTTCCTTCAGAGTATTACCTAGCTGAAATAAGTGCTTTTCTTTAATTTTTGGACATTAATTTTAATTTGTTGATGCCATGCTGCTGTCTTATTTTGTCAAAGCCTGTAAAGCACTGAGCCTTAGGAGTTAGACAGGATGCACTTCAGTACAGCCATGAGTCTCACAGATGTGTGGTGCTCTTTTTGTGTATTGATGCAGGATTCTGCCAAAGGACTCTCCATGTTTACAGGAGAAGAGGAAATCTTTGCCTTTCAGCGTACTCTCTCACGGCTCACAGAAATGCAGACTGAACAGTACTGGAATGATGGGGACAGAAGCAAAAAAAACATAATTAAAAGTTGAATGAAATCACCAAGAAGTAAAATTACAGCATGAAATCACCAAGAAGAAAAATTGGAAAAGCTTCGGAAAAGCACTGGAAAGCTTTTTAGCACAACTTGAATAATAATTGCACTTTATCATCTGGACCATGTTTTCTTTCATCAGTAGTTTTATGAGTTTAAGACATGAGGTCTCAGTTATTTTTCTGTACCACCAGTGTGTTGATACGTGAAATTTTGCCTTCATTTGTTCTTCTTCAAGCCTGTCTGGATGTCTGGGTCCACACAGTGGTGGTGAAAGTAATTAAAGCCAGCTGGTGGCTGGTCACCAGTGGGGTTCCCCAAGGCTCAGTATTGGGGCCAGCCCTCTTCAATATCTTTATCCATGGTATGGACAAGGGGATCAAAGTGCACCCTCAGTAAGTTCACAGATGATGCCAAGTTGGGTGGTAGTGTTGGTCTGCAGGAGGGTAGGAAGGCTCTGCAAAGGCATCTGGTCAGGCTGGATCAATGGGCGGAGGCCAATTCTATGTTGTTCTCCAAGGCCAAGTGCCAGGTCCTGCCCATGGGTCACAGCAACCCCAGGCAGCAGCACAGGCTGGGGCAGCGTGGCTGGAAAGCTGCCCAGGGGAAAAGGAGCTGGGGGTGCTGGTCAACAGAACATGAGCCAGCTGTGCCCAGGTGGCCAATAAGGCCAATGGCATCCTGGCCTGGATCAGCAACAGTGTGGCCAGCAGGAGCAGGGCAGGGATTGTGCCCCTGTACCTGCACTGGTGAGGCCTCACCTTGAGTGCTGTGTTCAGTTCAAGAAGGAAATGGAAGGGCTGGAGTGAGTCCAGAGCAGGGCAGTGAAGATGGTGAAGGGTTTGGAGCAGCAGCTGAGGGAGCTGGGGGTGTTTAGCCTGGAGAAAAGGAGGCTCAGGGCTGACCTTACTGCTCTCTGTAACTGCATGAAAGGAGGTTGTAATGAGGTGAGGGCTGGACTCTTCTCCCAGGCAACCAATGACAGGATGAGAAGACACAGCCTCAAGCTGCTCCAAAGGAGATTCAGGTTGGATATGAGGAAGAATTTCTTCACCAAAAGAGTTGTCCAGTGTTGGAACAGGCTGCCCAGGGAGGTGGTGGAGTCATCATCCCTGGAAGTGTTTAAGAAATTGCTGGACATGGCACTTAGTTCTGTGGTTTATTTGATAGGGTGATGTTTAGATAAATTTGGACTTGATGATCTTGGAGTTTTTTTCCAACCTTAATGATTCTCTAAAATATAACTTTGATGTTCAGGAAGTTTCATGGGATTAGATTTTTTCTGGAGAATTGGTCTACAGACAAAGTTAATGGGCTATGCAGAATCATTTTATGATGTCACATGAAGTGGGCACGTCATTGTTTATGCACTGCTTCTGTCATGTACAATGCTGCTTGCACAAAAGAAAAATCAAATGTTTTCTTTAAAAAACTCCTGTTATTATCCATGCTAGAATCCTGGAACTCATCTATAGTGTGTTCTGGTTTAGGTATGTGATTTTTGTTTTTTTTTTCTATTCTCTGAGTCTAGCTATGTGTTGACATTTCAGGCTCTAGGTGGTTTTTTTAATCAGACTGTTGCTCAGTCTGGTCCATTGAAAGCTGAATGGTTTTAAGCAAGAGGGAACCCTGAGGAGGAGCTTTAAGGTACTTGAAGCTGTGCAGGATTAATATCTAAGTAACGGATGGGAAAAGAGACCTTGATAAGACAGGGTATGCTGTAACAAATAAGTGCAAGTTCATATTCTTCCTAAATTTTGTGGTTCTTGCAAGCCTGGATATGCTGTCTCTACACCAGTGACATTTCTACCCTGAACTTTCTTAGGCTTCTTCTCCACTAAACGTTCCACTGCTGCTAACACACCTGCCCCGTGATCTGGGGGGAACACTGCTCAGTATCAGTGAGGCAATTAATCATGTTACCATAGGAATGTGTTTTATGGAAAAGATAGGATAGTAACTGATACCTCAAGACACAGCACCCATCCTCATGTTTGTAGTTGGAAACTCTATTTTAGTTAAAGATGTGGTGGTGTCATTCTTGATTTTAATCTAACTGAAACAAAACATGGTATTGTGTGTACTGATTTATCATGTATTTTTATAGAGTAATTTTAAGAGCATATTTAGAAACTTTGAGTAGGAAAAACATGTAGATGTATCTGAAAAGACTGCCCTCATTTCCTAGGGAGGAGATACATAACACACTGTCCCAACTTTGAGAGGTTTTCTTGGATTTTGCAACATGGCCTTTTTCTGTCTGTTGACCAAATTGTCTCCCATCACAATTGCAAAAAGCTTCTAAAAGGGTCTCCTGGGCAGCAGGGAGGGCTGGAGAGGTCCTGTGCCCTTACTTTTGTTAGGGAGTCACATTCTCAAGACTGGTTTTCTGTTCTGATCCCCTCTGTTTGTCCTGGAAGTTAGTTACACTGGCTATACCTGCTCTTCAAATAATTTTTAAGGCCTGTATTTATAGTTTGCAACTCATGGAACTTTATTATTATTCCCACAAGAGTGACTACCATGGAGAATTTTAATGCATATTTATGAAAACTCCAATCAGAATACATTGCTTATACTTAAGAATATCCAAATAATTGGTCTATGCTTTCAGAGATTTTAGGTTTCTCAGCAGAGGGACTGTTGACATTCATGCATGTGTGTCTGTAAATACAAACACATATGTATATTTAATTTATACATGTATATATAAATCTAGATAAAATTAATAGATATAATTTAAGTGTGTGTGTTTCTGTATTTATACATGGCACTCTATACTTATCAACCTGGGACTGTGCTGATAACTCTCCTGAAGCTTCTGTCTTGACTTTTTTTGAGTAGCATTCAAATGCCTCCTGCCTTGAACCAGAATGTGTTGTGGGAAACTTGGAGATGATGGTAGATAACCTAAGGCACTTTGCATCTGGATGTTTATTTTCATTATTTTTAAAACTGTTTATATGTTTAGTCTGTATGTCCTTCTCTGTCAGGTGGTACAGGAGAAATTGTAATACTGCAAAACATAGATGACATGTCTGGGACATATGGGAGAGGAGCTTTTTCATTCCCACAGAGACTGTCTTAGGCCAGGGAAGTGAGGTATTTCTCCACTGTCCGTATGGGTGATGATGAAGCTCCTTTCACCACAGGATCCCTGTTTGTATTCAAACTGGTGCTGCTTTGCTCATTGGTATTTGAGGCTTTTCTGCATTCTGAATGAACACCCCAAACTCGGATACTCCAGGTTTTTGGAAGCTCCTAAATGCAGTGGGACTGAGGTACCATTGAAAGTCTCTAAGGATATAGGTGAGCTCAGTGAAAACACAGGAGGGAAGTTCCCAAAAGCTTCCAGAGCCAGCACCGCTTCTGGGACATATTGCTAAAAAAAGCCATAGTGCAGTCTTTCCTTGGCCAGCAAGGTATTTGTCTGTTGGGAATCTCTGGTAGGTACCAGCAATAATCAGGAAAAGAAATGAGGAAGATTTCAGAAGTGTTTTGAGACTGAAAACAAGAAAAGTTGCCTAAATCACTGTGCTGTATTTGTGATTGTGATTGTGCTGCAGATGGAGGTTTGCCACTTCTGGGTCAGGTCCACAAGGAGAAATTTATTGGACTGGTTTCTCAGCCAGCCCAGATGCCAGGGCAGAGGGTGCCCCAGTAACCACGGAAACAGCACACTTATGCCCATCTACCTCCCTGAAGAAAGTGAGGCCCTATGTCCTTATTTTATAATGCTGTAGAATGTATAATGCCCTTTTCCAGTGCTGAACTGAGAATGCTGCTTCTGGGGTCAGGCACCTTCCAGACAAATGGTGCCGGCCAGAATCTCACTGGACACCAGGGACAAGAGTGGTTATGTCGTGCCCAGGGTCACCTGTGCTCCCAGCTGTCCTATCCCCTGCTGCCTGGCCTGCTCCTGCTGCTGTGAGACAGCAACAGTCCATGACTTTATTCCCTTTATTCCTTTATGTTGTATTTGTCAAAACATAAACAGTGAGATGCCTGTGACTGAATTATGCATGCTCCATAATAGCCTTAAAAATTGTTGGATTTGTGCTGGATGCTTCTATCCAGAGTTTAAGTCCTGCCTTTTAAGGTTTTTCTTAACTTGTGAATTCATGTCGTCTCAGATCTGCAACAAGTTTTTATTTCCTTTAGTCATTCAGCAAACGTTATTGACAAGTTATTTTTAAAGGTCTTTTCAAGTGACCTTTATTGATGTGGCATAATATTTTGCTGTCATAGGAGGTAAAATCCTAGGGATTATGGACCGTGTATGAAACACTTCATGTTTTCTAAAGGTCACGTCCTGGCTGAGAATCTCTCAACTAACTTCTTTCAAATACTTGATTGACCAAAGAATGTTCATAATACCCAAAAATGTAACTACTTTTCTTAAAAAGATAATAATAAATAGTGCAATTCTGTCTTTCAGAGTTACTGGTTTTCAGTATTTGTTACTGTGCAGATTGAGGGAACCATTGCAGTATTTTGGGTAGAACAAGACACCCTTCCAAAGACTTTGGAGGTTTTGCAGATGCACTTTTTGCCAGGTTTTTGATCTGAAAAGGAGAACAAATAATGGCTTTTCTTTTAGTAAAGATGTTTTTGATGGCACTACAGCTGGATACATGTCACCTATTTTGCAATCTAAACATGACAAAAGTGACTGACCAGGTTTCAGACAGTGCCCAGCATGTTACCATCCATGTGACAAGGAGGAAGAACAGGCTCCGTCAAGATGCGGCTAACAGAAGTAAGAGTCAGGATTTTTCTTTCTGTAGTTGCCTGGATCTGAATACATGTGGTGCCTCAGTTTCCCAGCTGTTAAAATGGGAAAGATGTTACTTTCTTACTTGCTAACTCTGGCGTGCTGCCAGGCTTCCCTCATTAATATTCTAAGATGCTTGCTGAGGCTCTGGGATGAAAATACTTCAGTAAAGTATGTAAATAGTGCAAAAAATAATTTAGCTACTCAGAGTGGATTAGTCTCCTTGTTTGGGTTACAGAATTAATGCCATGCACTAAACACCACATGCCTCTTCAAAGTGATTTTGTTTTAAATAATGCATCTATTTTAAGAATCTATTCAAAGAAAAAAAATGTGAGATTTGTGATTAAAACCATAAATCATTTGTGTAGGTTTTCTTTTACTTGTAATAACAACTTTTCTATAAGATTCATAAAACCATATATGTGAAATGCAGTGGCTTTGTACATTCTGTTGGGTTTTTCCTTGTATACAGAGAATATTTTTTTAAATATGTCATTTTGAATCTAATATATTACAAACTGAACACTGTCAAATCCATCTCTTATTTGAGAAGATCTTATCTTGTAGTAAAGAAAAATTAATAAATCCAGATTTTATAAACTTGTCACTTATTCATGCTATTTTTAGATATGTGTTCTGGATAGACAGACCCACTGTTAATTTGATTAATAGAAAGCTAAGGAGTTGGAATGGACCTTTAAAATCATGTAATCCCAACCTCCCCTGCCATAGGCAATGAGTGACACCTCCCACTAGACCAGGTTGCTCAAGGCCTTATCCAGCCTATCTGGGAACACTGCAGGGATGGGACATCCAAGCTGCTCTGGGAAACCTGTTCCAGTGCCTCACCACCACCACTCTCACAGTAAAGAATTTATTCTTAATAGCCATTCTAAGCCCTCTCTCTTTCAGTTTAGAGCCATTCCTCCTTGTCCTGTCACTAGATACCCTTGTAAAAAGTCCCTCTCCAGTTCTCTTGCTGCAGCCCTTAGGTATTGGAAGGTGATGTAAGTTCTCCCTGGAGCCTTCTCCAGGCTGAACAACCTCACCTCTCTGCTTGTCTCCATAGGAGAGGTGCTCCAGCCCTTTGATCCTCATGACTTGGTATGATTGTTTTTTTCTTGAAGCTCTGTATCCAGGGGACAAACCTGGACTGGCAGCACTGCCAGTGTTGGGGCATGGGGCTGCCTATATGAGCTGTGGCCATTGCCCTACAACAGTTCAGCTTTTGGGTTGGAATATCCAGGGCTTGTCAGAAAGGTCCTCCCCCAGAAGTAGTTTAGACTTGTCTGCCTCAGTTACTGCTGCCAGCAGCCCTAATTTTTGGGTGTGGAACCCTGTTTTCCACCTCTTTGGCTCTTACCTCCAACAACTTGAGGGTGAGACAAAATAGTTGTATGCAAACCACAATTAAAGTGCTTTTCCCCCCACTGTGATTTGAGATCCTTACTGTTCAAGATGTGCTTTCGCTGTCAGCCAACTAATTCCTTGGTTAGTTGTTACAGGTTTTGCACAGCTTGGGAAATCGCCTGGGGAAGCAGTTAGTTAACATGTAGGCTGGCAGAGAACCCCCACACTGAAGGGCTGGGAGGGTCTGAGGATCAGTGCAGCTCCCCAGTCCTGAAGGAGCACCTCAGAGTGTTGAGAATGGGAGAGCAGTGCTGCAGCATGGCACTTCCCCATGGATGCCAGGGGCAGACAGGCAGTTCTTGCTGGCAGATGGCAAGCAGTGTTTCACAGTTCAGACTTGAGAAAACAGGGGTTTAAAATTTTTAGGTAGGGTTAAACTTTGGGCCTATTCCTATACCTTTTACTGCAAAAACTGTTTTTTCCCCATTTCTTGAAGAGGGATATGAAAGTCAAGCAAGCAACTTGCTCCAGTATCTTGCTTGTAGCATTGTGGCATCCAGTGCTTGAGAAGAGCATCTGGAATGGGATGGCTTACTCTCCCATTACAGATTCACACAGGTTTGGGAAGGAAGAGGCTGTATCCCCAACAATACTTGCATGCCTTGTCACTCATGGAAACATTGGACTCTTTCTCTAGATCAACTTAAGATCCTGTTTTTCCTTCTAACATCCTGCAGCAGTAAGTGTCAGGGCTTAATTAGAAATTTTGCTCAAAAAAAAGGTCCCTTAGCTTTGCTGCCTCTTCTGAAATTCTTCAGAGCAGGTTTTGCCAATCTGCCTTGGCAGCTTTGTTTGTCCAGTGGATGCTTCTCTTGTGTCGCTCTGATCTATTTCCTCTCAGAGATGAGCAATCCCCAATGTGTCCATCTCTTGTCAGTGAAGATTGCTCCTCATTTTATGATAGTTATGTACTCTTGTTCTGTAATCTCATTTCTGATGGAGAAGCACAAGTTTTTGTGTCTCAGATTCCCCTAGACCCCTGGGCTTAAGAGTTTCCTGCTGCTTGGCTTTGGGCCCCGGGAGCTCTGGCACATATGAAATACAGGGTGTGGGGTCTGAGGGTGCACCCATGCACCTGCAGAATGGGAGACATTTGTGACCCTTGGGTTTGGGGCACTGCCTGCTTTTGCCTCTGTGTCTGCCCAGAAGGGGGACTTGCTGTAGCAGATCCTAGTGTGAGAGGAGAGGGAGGAGGGAGCAGATGGAGGATGGAGGCCACTTGCTCCCTCTCCAGCCTTCTGCATTCTCCACATATTTGTAAAACAACTTTTGTTTTAAATTGAATTGATTTCTAAGAGAGCCATTAAAATACAGAAATGCTTCTCACTGACCTAGTACTCTGCATTCATGTTGGTAAAATTTTGGATGTGTTTCTATAGTACTCCCGCCAGTTCTTTGTCAGGGTGAAGGGTTTAGTTGGCTCTGTTAATCCACTCTCTAGCTGAAATTGTTCATTTAAATAGTTATAAAAATCCACTCTTTTCCAATGTGAATCCTCTATTCCCAGATTTGAGTACTGCTGCCAGTGCAAAGACTTCAAATTCTCTGAGTGCAGCCACACAATGTCAGTCCAAAGCCAAATTGCAAACACTTATCCATAATTCCCCTTACTCAGCTTTAAGCTAATTTTTCCAGCAGGCAACAATAGCCATAAAAGTATAGGGGAAGAAGATTTCAAGAACTTGAGAAATGGTTAACCAATTTCTTCACAAGCTGTGGGATAATTCTACCACATTCTCTTATTGCAAGAAGTTACTGAATGTGTTTTTAGCACATGATTCTTCAGTGTCACAGTAATTAAGAGCAGTCACAGCCACTGAAAAATGAAGCACGGAACAAAAGATCGAGTGATTGTTTAAGCTGAAGTCAACTGAACCAGGAAAAGTCAGCTCACAGACATGAAGAAAAAACCTTTGAATGCTCTGCTCTTTTACAATTAGCAAAGGCAAACACACTTGTGTAGCTTTTTTCTACATGCAGTGATGGAACATGTTCAGGTCACAACATGTGTTGGGTGGTGAGGTTTGTTCCTGCAGGCCTGTTAAGAGCATCACTCATGTCAGGTCTTTCCTGTAGCTGAGGTATAATGTGCCCAGCAACACCTCCCTGACAATCAAGGTTCACACACAGTAAACAGCTAACAAAGTTCCTCAGGGGCTGGGGGAGCAAAGTTGGTTGGAAACACAGGCAGAGGATCAGTCTCCTCCCGTTGCAGTTGATATCTCCCAAAAAGTAACATTTCAGAGGCCAGTGGAGAGAGGAGCAATTACTGTCCAGCAAAATTACAATCTCAATGGGCTGCCATTTTCAGTGCTTTGCTAGGATGGCTGTGATTGCTATAGAAACTTCTGAAAGTGAGACAGAGAGGTTTTCCAGCACTGGAAATTGCGAATGGAGAAGGTTAGACTGGGTGCAAAGCCCATTCAGTCAGACAGCTGCCAATCCAGCCTCTTTGCCAAGCAGATTGTAGGAAATGCTGATTACAATGTCCACGGAATGCACCAGGAAATTCAATTTCAGTCACAGCCGCCTGGGCAGTTTTGGTGGGCAGACAGCTCCAGCCTGTGGTGCACCTGGGCTTGCTCTCCCCTCTCCCACAGCCACCTGCCCCTTGCACACAGGTACTGCAGCGATGCTGCAGCAGTGATGCTGTGGCCATGGGAGCCTAATGAGTACAAGTGAGATGAGGTTTGTTGGGAAAGCGATTGGTCTAGGAAAAGATGTCTGGGTGTTGGGAAGGGAAAAAAAAGCCAGACGTCATTCCAGGTAAGGAAGCAGTGTCCCTCCCCACTCCAGCTTTGACATTTCTCCCAGAGCACAAGCCCAGGAGATGAGGGCTGCTGCCATGTTCACCACCCTGTGATTGGGCTGGCACCCCCTGCCTGTCTCGCCAACCCTACTCCCCGTGTTGGCATTTAAACAGGACTGCTGTCTTTGAACATTGCCTGCCAATCCCTTCCCCTCCAAACAGCCTGCAGGGGACAGCTGAAACTCTCCCTTTGGGGCAGAACCGCTGGCAGTACAGCCCAAAGCCTGCCACAAACCAGGAGACAAGCCTAAGCCTGAGGGAGGTGTTGATGCTTGGGACCTCCCCTTTTCCCACGTTTTCAGCAGTTTAGACAAGCCCCTGAAATCCCCTCCCATAGTCCCCATTGTCTGCAGCTTTGGTGGGATACCCAGATGCAGCTGCAAGTCCAGTAATGTTTCTTCTTAAGAAGCTGTTCTGACCTCCTTTCCATATCCCCATATCCATATCCTCTTTCATCTGTGCTGGGGGAGGGTTTAATATCTTTTTGTGTTCATTGCTGGCCTTGGTAAAAAAACATGTCACCCTTCTGGCAACAGGCTGGCAGCAGTTATTCCACTGCCTTGCATCCCACCAATCCCCTAAAGGATCATAGTTTCATTTCCTTCTCTTTCCTGTCTCTCCTCAGCCTCCTTTGGTTTAACTCCAGGCAGCCGCCAGAAGAGTCTCAGGCAGGTAAGTCAGACACAGGTAATGCTGTGATGCAGTCACACAGCCTTTTCTCTCCCCCTCCTCAAGCGGGGTGCAGTTGGTGTGCCAAGCTCAGGCAGCTTCAGCACTGAGCCGTGTCCCTTCACAGCCACTCCACTTAGGATAGCTGCTTTTCCAGTCGCGCTTGTCTTTGAGAAAAAGCAATAAAACCACTTTGTGAAGCAAAGGAATCTCTTACCTACCTGTATTGCAGTTTCCAAAGGTTCTTCATAGGCTGTGCTTGAAAAAAATAGTTGGCATTAAGGTGCACAAAATTATATGGCCTGCATAAATAAAAGCAATGAGATTTGTTTTGCAGCACAAGGGTGAACAATGTAAAAAGTCACACTTATCAAATCCATGAAATGTTTACTGTGTGGATTTTTTTTCCCCTGCAAAAAAAAAAGAAAAAAGCTCTTTTGGTAGCTAATAAAATGGGTATTTTGGTTTGGTTGTGATTCTGTTCATTTACCATTCCTTAATACACAATTCTTTAAAAGTCAGAGTGACTTCATCCTCTGCTCTCAGAGCACCTGAGGACAAACATCAGGACATCTGCTCAAGCCAGTGCCTGTCTGTTGGAGTCTGTAAGTCAAAAGTCTCTCTAAATTCCTCAGAGAGAAATCAGTGTTCAGGGATTGAATTAAAACCTTTGGATGGATTGAAGTATATTAAGCCACTGACACATAAAAGTAGAGGTGTAAGTTTAAGTTTTAGAATAAGCAAGCAAGTAGATAAGTAAGAATAAGTTTTAAGTGCTTTTAGAGAATAAAGGTCTCAGATACCAGTGTAGAAGTGTGAGTTCTAGTGAAGGTTGAAAAACATAATCCTAGATACTAGTGCTTCTGTGGAGGCTCCAGGAACATAGTTTTAGACATACAAAACTATAGTAAGAATATTGCTTGCATTTTTTAGATAAAACAAGATAGACCATATGCGTAGTTTATATGTAACCTGGCATACTAGGAAACTAGAATTCTAATAGGTTAAGAAGAAATTGATCAAGTTTGTGTCTTTAGCTTGTTGGGAAGTTTGTATAGAAGAATCTATGCATTGGGGAGAGATTCACTTTTTGCCTTTTGCTTTTGTTCCTGCTCTCTCGCTTTCTTCTCACGGCCATCACCATCACCCAAAGAAGACAGGAGCTGCTGCAGCAACATCGGCCCTGCCGGGACCTTCGGGAGCAGCTTCTGCTTCTATCTGGCACTCTATACCAAAACTTCAGCACGGACTTCAATGCTTGTGACTCTGCCTTTGCTGATGTGCCTTTGCAATAAACAACTTTATAGCAACTAATAGCTGCTTGGCTCTTTAAAGAAAACAACCACAACCTGATAAATGGTGCCCCGAGTACTGGTGAATAACATACACCTGTCACTGCCTGCCCAGCCTTTTTTACATACATTGGTTATTTGTTTTACTAACACCAAGCTGCTGCAGTACTGTCTATGTACATATATTACATGTGCTGAAGGAGTTATGAACGGGCTCTGCAGTCCTCGTGGCCTCTAACTACTCCCATAGCCATGAGTTAAAACTTGGTTAATGAATGCTAATCTGTCAATTCTTGAACAATTCAGGAAATTAGTTATTGACATAATAGAGAAATTATCTGAGTGTATCACAGCAACCTATACTTGAGGACACCTCTGTCTGCTAGGGTTAACCTTAATAATTAACAGCTTTACCCGGTGCCCCAGAGGTGCTTTAAAAGGCAAGAGGCTGAAGGTTAAATAGCTTCTGTGCATCAGATGTGCTCATTACACCAGTATGTCTATAATGGCTTTTCTGAAGACACAGCAGCTTGTTAATTGATTGTTCTCATTTCACGGTCCTTCCAGGGGTCCCCTGTACCATTATAAAGCTGTGTTCTTGTCCTTGCCAGATTCCCTTTTCGTGTTCAGACTAACCAGTGGTCACAACATCAAGTCTGAAAGAGTTCAAGAAGCATTTGCACAATGCTCTCAGATACAAGGTGTGATTCTTGGGGTGGTGCTGTTCAGGGCCAGGAGTTGGACTTGGATGAGCCTGAAGGATTCTTCAAACTCAGCATATTCTATCATTCTGTGATCCTATGACCTGCTTCTTTGATAAACTGATACAGCTGGCAATAGAAAAACTTTCTGGGCTGAGAAACACATTTGCCAGCTCATTTAGAGGTGAAGCTATGGAGTCATTAATGCCACAAGCTCCTGCCTATGTCCCAAACAAGAAATGAGCTTCAGAAGTCTCAGCCTTTGGGTCAAAATCCTCCAATGTATTTAGGTACTTGACGAGGGTGGAAGATGGGCTCCCTATAAAAGAGAGGCTGGACTCTAATATATCCTGTCTTTCAAACAGAAAGATGACTGAATATTTTTGCATATTAATAGGGTAAGCAGAGGGTAAAAGCAGGGCAAAACAAGTTTCAGCAGAGCTTCCCATTTCTTGACTTAAAACAGACACAAGCCCTATCTTCCTACTAACTTCACAGCTCTCCCATGGAATGGGGGGATGTACAAAGAACTGTTGTGCTACAGGCTCTGGGGACATTTTACTGTTTCACTTGGACTGAGATGCCCCTGTTGAAAGGGGGATGTTAGGGAAGCTGTCAGGATTTGTGGGTCCCTCTAACTTTGGTGCATCTACCATCAGTGACAACAGACAAGTTCAATGCTGCATTTTAAGTGAATCAAGGCACCACTGTTCCATTATCCAGGCAAAACAGAGTCCAGTCTAAGGCAGGATAAACAGTAAATTATCATGAAAGACTGACTGAGAAGGGAAAGCCAGTCCCTAGTTCTGTAGGATTGGGTGCATCATACGCCATCATCTGGCTCCACTGTGTGCTGGGATATCTTCTCTTGCCTCAGGGGAGGAAAGATTTTGTTCCTCACCCTTTCCTAGATGAGTGTGCATGCACTTACATTGCTCTCTCTTCAGCAGGCTGCTGTTGTAGTGCCAAGCAGGCAATTTCTCATCAACCACACTCATTGTTACTGCAATTCAGTGGCACTTCCAGTCAAAATGCATTCCCCACTCTTCTGACTCTGCAGCACACGCTGGCCTCTCTGATGGTATAAAATTAGCAGTCTGGGGCCATGAAATCCTAGACTGGCACAGATTAGTGGGGATACCTGTCTTTAGGATAACAGGAGTCATCCAGGTAGCCCAGGCTCCCCACAAGATTTGCACCTGCTGGGGCCCTGGAAGCACATCCACTCACTCTGCAATCAGCCACTTCCCAGTGATAAAAGGGAATTCCTGCCTTGGGACACTGTTTTCGGCTTTCTCCTACTTGTTTGCAAAATCACAGAATCAGAAGCATAGAATAGCTTGGGATGGAAGGGACCTTAAAGCTCCCACTCCCCTGCCACGGGCAGGGACACTTTCCACTAGACCGGGTTGTTTAGAGCCCCACTCAACCTGCCTTGAACACTTCCAGGGATGGGGCATCCGCAGCTTTTCTGGGCAACCAGCCGCAGTTCCAGCCCCATTTATCTTCCGTATTCTAACTCTGCTCTGGAAACCCCCGCCGAGGCCGGAGCGCGGCCGGGTCGGGCTGAGGGCGGCCTGCAAGGCGGGCAGAGCCCACAAGATGGCGGGCGCGCTCCGCGGCCGGGCGGCCTGGCGAGGAGACGGTAAAAATGCACAAAATCCAGCCCAGACTGTCACCGCCAGGCTGAGAACAAAGTCAGGCAAACACACCGTACTAGCCTGGGCTGAGAGCCCTTTCAGAAAGTTGCGTCTGGAGTGGAGAAGAGTGAGAGGGGATCCCATTGATGCATATCTATCCGTCTCAAAGGCAGGAGCCAGGAGGATGGTGCCAGACTATTTTGGTGCTGCCCAGCGACAGGATGAGAAGCAATGGACGTGAACTAAAATACAGTAAGTTCCACCTCAACATGAGGTAGAACTTCTTTATGTTACTGGAATGGGCTGCCCGTGGAGGTTGTGGAGTGTCCTTCTCACCAAATTCACCTGAACAGGTTCCTGTGTCACCTGCTCTAGGTGGCCCTGCTTTGGCAGAGGGCTCAGACTGGATGATCTCCAGAGACTCCCTCCAACCCGAAAAATTCTGTGAAGTGCTGAAAAAAACCCCCAACCAACCACCCACCCACACTCCCAGCAGGGGATACAGCCCCGTGTCCCGTGTCAGGCAGGATGGACACAGAAATGGGGGCAGAGGGGTCGTGAGGGGCTGCAGGGTGGCTGCTGCACAGGACAGGGATGACCCAACCTTCATCAGGATTTGTTTTAAACAGATTTATGCTTTTAATACACAACCAGTCAATTATGACTTGTTTTGGGAAGCAAGGGCTTCTTTGAAATTGAGGTTGGAAGGGACCCACAGGGATCATCAAGTCCAGCTCCTGGCCCTGCACAGGACCACCCCAAGAGTCACACCATGTGTCTGACAGTACTGCCCAAACTTCTTGAACTCTCTTGGTGCTGTGATCCCTTACACTTTGCTTGATCCTACCCCAGCCTTCTCTCCACGGCCGGATGCTGCCTTGTAATGGCTCAAGCTGAATCACAGCACCAGCAGGATTCTTTGGTGCAGGGTACAGGGCACGTGTGCTCCTGAGCAAAGCCACAGGCAGGGCCCCAAAAAACCTTTGGAAAGCTTCTGTATGGCTACCCTGTGACAGGGATTCACTTGGATCCCTGTCTCCAACCATCATTTTTAGCATTTTTTGGCAGCATGTTGCCTGGGTGATGGAAAGCTGTCTCCACCCCGGGGTGCATAAGTTCTTGGTGGGGGTCATTGCTGCCCCTGCATGTGGGGACTTTTTGGAAAGTGGAGCCACCTATTCCTGGGATTCTCATACAGGTGGTCTTATGAGAAACAGTGACTCACACAACTTCAGGTGCAACTGTGAATTCCCCACATTCAAAGGTAGTTGTGTTGATGAGCTGCCCCCTGTATCTCAGTGAAGAAACCTCTCTATTGTGGTTCTTATCTGCTGGGATCATGTTCTCAAAAAAATCGCAGTATCTGGAACAGACTTAGAGGAATCTGGGTTTTGAATAAGCCTGAAACCCCAATGCTCTGAAATCTGGAGCACTTGTAGGATTTGGCTTATGACAGGCTCCTCAAAAATATCCCCATGACTATGCCTTTGTAAAAAAAAGATGGCTCTTGCTTGGGCTTACTATGGTTAAGAGCTTCAAGAAGCTCCCTAGTCCAGTTCTACCACTCCTTCATCATCAGTGTCTCCCCTTCTCCTCCTCCTCCTCCCCCTCCCACAGGGTGCAGCTTGCAGAAATCCTATCCACTGACAACATCCCAGGAGAATGTACAGACTGTATCCTCTCCAAAAACATGAGCAAAGGAACTAGAAGGTACTAGAGGAGATGAGTCAACTTCTGTTTAACATTTCATGGGTTGTCATTCGGTTTGGGCTTTTTAAAATTACTTTGTTGTTTGTTCTTATCATGAGAGCAGTTCTTGTCTGCTTGGTCTTCCCCATGAGATTTCCCCTTTCAGGGTCATACCTCTGTTGATTGGTGCAAGCAGCTCCTTCTGAGGCACCAAACTTTCCCCTCATAAAGTGCAAGCACTCCACGTGGCACTCAGGGAGTCAGGCATTTCAATACTCGGTGTTCTTGCATACTTAAGTACTTTTCAGGCTCTATTTCTTAATCCTCAAGCATTAAAAAATGCTAAATTTAAGTGGAAAATACAGACGAACTTGTTAAACATTGGTCCCTCTGTGGCTTGCCTAAAGGAAGAAATTATATTTAAATTTTTTTCAAGTCAAACTATTGCACAAACACATTGAAGGGAGGTACATAAGAAGAGACCTTTCCTGGAAAACTTTGTCCCTATAGAGAACCTTCTGGAACAGAAGTCTGATGATATGCAGAAAAATTACCTCAGTGTTTCAAGATTATTGGTCCATATAGAGTGAAGAAAAAACAAGGAAAAAAGTCAGCTCCAATCAAGCATGCTAGAGCATAACTCTGTCTGCAGATCTGTTCTCATAACAGTCCAAGCCCATGAAAGAACTGGCATCAATAGATGCTGAAGCCTACTGAAGGCCTTTAATGTAGCAAGTCAATGAACTTTGATGGAGCTGGCTTTTCTGGAAAGTCAGCTGGATTGCCAGGGTAACCACATCACAAAAGGATGCAGGATGGAAGGATACAGACATTTGCTGAAAAGTTCTATGGGCATGACCAACTTAAATGAAACTGGATGTCCTAGAAAACAGTTTTCACATTCATCATGTTTCTTGGCTGGATTCCACAGCATTACAGAAACATTTCTACAATAATTGATTAATTTTCGCATTCTGGGCCCTGGAGAGCTTCCCATGCTGTTCAGAATAGGTAGGGTTTTTTGAGTACAGGCTTAGAGGTGAGATCTAAGGCAGCTGGGCGGGGCCAACATCCTTCAGTTACACATTACCATGCATATGACTGAATCCTGCATCAACAAGCTGGAGGGAAAGAGAATAAAAGGACTGTCTGCTTATTTTATCCACATTTAGCAGCAGGATATGCATATAAAAGCAGGTGAACTGTGGAGACAATAGTAAACTAATCTGAGACAGAGAACAAAGGTAAATCTTTTCTCTGAGACATCTGGCAAATGACTAAGCAAATGGATCCAAGCTACAGGGTAAGGTTAAAAGCAACACTGATCCAGAGTTTAAGGAAGTTTCAGACTCATGGGTTCAGTTCAGACTAAAATATGAGTTCTTAAGTTCTAAAACAAAATGTTTCTTAAAGTCTGGGTGGGCTCCTGCCTAGGTCTGTTTGCAACTGCAATCTTTGCAGAAAAGCCTACTCATGGCTGCAGGACTTCATCATTTCCATCTCCCCAGCCAAAGCCTTATTCTTCTTACATCCTCTGTACTTTCCTGTGTTGGAACTTCACTCATGCAGATATTTCTACTGCTTTCCAGAGGTATGGAGGCTTCAGGAAAACTGGTTGGGAAAAAACCCCCAAATCTAAAACAAACATGATACCACCCCACCACCCCCCTCCCCAATATTTTTTTCTTATTCTTCAAAGGGTTTTTTCCCCCCAGATAAAAGTAAGTTCAGGACTCTCACTATTTGGAGATCTCAGTTAAAAACCCTGCTCTACCTCTAACTTCCCTGTTCTAGAGAGTATATGAACTGGGTTAATGGTTTGTGGGTATTGACAACAACTGCATGACAACTGGATGGCAACTCCACCCCTTCATTTCATACAATCATAGAATGGTTTGGGTGGGAAGGGACCTTGAAGATCATCTAGTTCCTACCCCCTGCCAGGGGCAGGGACACCTTCCACTAGAACAGGTTACTTCAAGCTCCATCCAGCCTGGCCTTGAACACTTCCAGGGATGGAGCATATTTAGCTTCTCTGGGCAACTTCTTCCAGTGTCTCACCACCCTCACAGTAAAGAATTTCTCCCTAACATCTAATCTAGACCTATCCTTTTTAAGCTTAAAACCATTTCTCCTTATCACGTGTAAAAAGCCTCTCTCCCTCATTTTTATAAGCCAACTTAAGTACTGGAAGGGTGCAATGTAGCAATGTGCAATGTAGCCTTCTCTTCTCCCTCAAGAGAAGAGCAATCCCAGCTCCCTCAGCCTGCCTGGGCAGGAGACGTGCTCCATCCCTCTGCTCATCTTCATGGCCTCCTCTGGACTCACTCTACCAGGTTCACATCTTTCTTGTGCTGGGAACCCCAGAGCTGGATGCAGCACTCCAGGTGGGGGCTCAGAGCAGAGCAGAGGGGCAGAATCACCTCCCTTGACCTGCTGGCCATGCCTCTAGATGCAGCCCAGGATGTGTTTGGCTTTCTGGGCTGAAGTACTCAGCTGCCTTACGTCCAGCTTTTCATCCATGAGAACCTCAAATCCTTCTCCAAAGGGCTGATCTCCATGAGTTCTTACAGGCTGTACTGCCCGGGACTGCCCTGACCCAGCTGCAGCACCTTGCACTTGTTGAACCTCATGCAGTTCTCATGCACCCACTTCTCCAGTTTGTCCATGTTCCTCTAGATGGCATCCCTTCCCTCTGTTCTGTCAACTGCACGGCTCAGCTTTATGCCATCTGCAAACTTGCTGAGGGTGCACTTGGTCCTAACAAAGATACTAAAGAGACAGAGCCTCAAGGGACACCACTCAGCACCAGCCTCTACCCAGGCATAGATTCTTTGACCACAGCTCTCTGGCTGCATCCATCCAGTCAATGCCTTATCCACCAAACAGTCCACCTTTCAAATCCATGTCTCTCCAATTTGAAGATAGGGATGCTGTGTGGAAATCACTTACCTTGTTTCAGCTCTGACTTTGTACATAATTGCCCTTTGGAACAAGGAAAAATGAGCAAACTTTTCTTAGGGCTTGAGAGAATAAAATACTTGTATCATTCCTGGCAGATGGGGAATAAGCAGGAAAGCACTGGGATCTCAGAAAAGGCAACAAGAAATAAGAAATTCCTGACTTCCATCACCAACTAGTTTTCTGGAAAAGGCACCCTGTTTTTAAAATTAGATTAGAGCACTTCTCTAGATACAGACTGCAGGTATTTTGCAAAGATACCTTAGTGTGTTTCCATCAATAGCTACAGCAGCTACAAATTTGTACTTCTGGATGAAAGGTACTTTATCAAAAAGTTCCTGACAAGCTCTTATCTACACAGCACATCACTGACATCTATCCCATGTGAAATCTGTGCAAGAAAGACAGGGTTTGTTTTGTCAAATTACAGGTAGGAAGCACCCTCCAAAACATCCCACATTACAGATTAATCAATGCAGGAAAATACACTGAGCCTGGTGGCAAAGGCAATACAAGGAAATGAATTCTAGGGAAACTAGGAGGTGTGAAGGACAGGCAAGTGAAGAACAGGCAACTCCAAAGCTTAAGAAGATGGAATTAAAAAAAACCAAACAAACCTGAAAAAGGAAACTACTTATCCTGGCTACCACTGAGCCACTGCACATCACTAATTTTTATTCACACTCTCCTAAAATGAAAGGTGCTGATGCCAATCTGTACAGAGAGCTTGTGGACTGGAGAAAGGTTATTCTTGTGTTGGGAGTAGAGCAAACATTAGTGAAGCCCCAAGCAGGTGAAAGACACAGTTCTTCGAGAAGCAGAGGTCACAGGAGTGTGCCAGCAATGAGGCTGTCATTCTGATTCCTCCCTTCCACTTTCTGCTAAGTGCTGTTTTCCTCAGTCTCTCAGAGGTTAAGGACAGACGGGAACCATAAGATCTTCACAGCTCCTTTGGGAGCTGTTAGTCAAGCCTGTCACACATCACAGTCCTTCAAACCTCACCTGTTTACCTTGCCTGAGACTTGACTGCAGTGTCCCTCATGCTTTTAACTGTGGTTAGTACACACCCTTCAGAAACAGGCCTGTCTTGGCTTGGACACATCTGGAAAATGTTCCAACTACCCTGACAGCTTGTTATGGTGATTAACCATCTTCATTCCAATAAATTTGTGCCCAGTTTTTCATATGAATGTATCTGATTTCAGCTTGCTGAAACACATTCCCATAATTTACTAGATTAAAGAGCCTTTCAGTACCTGATATTTTTCTTCCAAGGAAGTTCCTTCACCATCATAATCAATTCTCTGCTTGGCCTTTTTTGATAAACTAAAGAGACAAAGTGCTTCATGTCTCCTATTGCAAAGCATTTTCTTCAGGCTCTGAATCATTTTGTATGGCTCTAATGTTCCACCACCCATTTTTCAACATCAATTTATAACATGCAGGCCATCCCAGTGCTGGTCTCACAAATACAGTAGTGCTTACATCCATTTGCTCGTCCCTTAGGACTCTTAAAAAAAAATAAAATCTATTCAGAGTCTGAGGCAGATGCAAGCCAGGTTCCTTCTGTCTGGCATTTGGAGCAACCAAAAAAGAGCCATCAGTCACCTCTGCTGGTGCTGCCATCTCAGCAGGTAAAGGGAAAGCATGACAAGGCTGTCTCCCTTCTTCCCCATGACATAATCCAACACTGGAAAGCAAGGCTGCCTCAGCACAGGGTTCTGCTCTGAGCACAGATCACCCCAGACACACCCAGACCACATCCATAGGGATAAATGAGCCAATGGACACAGACTAGCAGTGTACAGGCTGTTAAACCCTCTTAACCATCAAAGTGTAGTGACTGCAGACTTTTTATGCCCATACCTGGGAACTGTTTGGGAAAATGCTAACACCCTGAGGCCAACACTGTGCCAGGGACCAGTCTCTCCATGGACCCAGCTGAGCTCCACTCCCTGGGAGTGCTCCCCACCACTGCCACCTCCTTTATCAAGAGATAAATCCCACCTTAACAGAACCAGTCTCCAAGGAGGGAGAAGGATGAAATGGCTCCCTCATTCTCTCCTTCCAAACAGGTCAGCAGCATTTCTAAGACCAGGGAGGCAGCAACAGGCTGGGGCATCCGGCAGTTGCATCAAACCTCTCAATGCAACCTCATGCATCTCAACAAGGGAAAGGGCACAGGGCAGAAAGGCAAGAAGGAAAAAAAGGCAGTAAAGGCACTTTTGCATAAGCTCAGAGAAGAGAGCTTGTGTCTAGGGCTTGCATGACCATGCAGCTGGGATCAAACCCAGGCTGGCAACCTCACCCATGCTGATGCTTTAGCCCTGGGGGGTCCCTGACCTGCCTGTCCTGCATCAAACTGGGCATCAGCACCCTGGAGCTTCCTCATCACAGGCCTGTCCTGCTGTTGCTTGTCAGAGCTGAAACAGCAGGAATCCAATGCCAACAAAGCTGGAGGCACTTCACACAGATTATATATAGAAAAGGTGCCCAGGCTATGCCTAAATAAAACTTAAGTCTTCAATTTCAGGGTTCTCAGATCAGGAGGCTGAGGGGAGAGTTATTTTAGGAAAATATAATCTCAACCCCAGTTCATCAGAAGGGAACAAAAATACCTGTTGGCTAGTATTTTATTAGGTTTTGATTAGAACAGTAGGGACTTTCTTTTTTGCTACAGAATTTTCCCCTTTCTTGTATCTCTCTGTGGCAGAAAATGCTGAATCACAAACCTGGAGCTTAAAAAAAAAAAGTATTTCATATGCAGAAGAAACATGTCTTACATAATTTCATGCTTCCTGCTCTGCTCTCTGGTGCCACGTTCCTCATTTTCAGGCTGTTTTAAAGGTCAGCTTCACAGAACAAATCCTGACCTCAGACATGGGAAATATGCTGCCTCATCACTCCAGGATCTTTTCTCACATGATTAGTCCCAACATTCCTGCAAGTAGAACAGTCCCCATTGCCACTGCTACAGACACAAAACCAAAAAAAAACCCAAAAAAAAACCCCCAAAAAACCAAAAAACCCACAAAAAAAATCCAGAAAAGAAAAAGACGAGATACATTTTCTCTCCATTCTCCAAGTTAATGCTCACCAGCATTTTAGCCTTATTTCACAGGCTGGGGGCTGCTTCAGCACTGTAATTCCATTGCCATCTACAGACAAGCAATAGTCCTAACAAACATACATACAAGCTAAAGTAGCCTAAACTGACAACTGTTCTTGAAAAAGGACTTTAAAGAGGATTTAAGATTTTCCAGTGACTCTTAGATACAGAATATGGGCAAAAGTTAATTGAAGACAGCAATTAATCCTCATGGTATTGGTTTTAATACTGATTATGTATTCATTCAACTGGCTTCCATTTTTCTGAAGATTTTTATTTTGGTACTATAATTTAAGCAGACAGGAGAGGTCACATTAAGAGGCTGATCCAGAAGTCACATACATACTCTGTTTATTTTGAACAAAATATCTGAATTTACTTGAAATTACTACTATCAATTACCAAAGAATGATGGAAGGCACAGCCATCATGAACAAGCTCCAGTTCTACAGGAAAGCTGAAGATTAATTTACTTGCTTAATAAAGCTGCTGAACATAGAAGATTTCAAAATTAATAAAATAACCAGTCAATTATTCTACTGGTTATACATCACAAATATACACTGAAAAATATTTTGATTGAAGTATTAAAGTTACTGAAAACTCTTTTTAGTGTGCTTAGGCCTCTAAGAAGGAATATGGCTCTTATTCAGAAACTTGGTGGACTAGTTTTTGTTAGTATATGTAAGAAATACAAAGCAAAACGAAAGCTCCCACTCACTGGGAGACTCGACAGATGCCATTTAAAAGAAAGCATACCACTACAGTGAGACCAAAAAATGGGGTTTCTGTTAAATTATAACTAACCAGATGGCTATACTGCTCTCAGGTCCATGATAAAAGCAGAAGGATTGCCTCCCGTGCCTGCAGAGTTCATTGCCAGGTGGCTCAAACCATGCATGGTTTACTTGTCAGACTTGGCCTCTTCTTGTTGATCCCTGATGAACCAGTGAAAGGGAAATGCCTTCCACCGAGGCCCTGAGAGCAAAGATTGCCCCACAGCTTGTCATTCTTGGGGGGGAAAAAAGAAGGCAAAAGAAAAAAAAAGCAAAGGCATCAGACCTATCTCAGTCCCTTGCCAGAGGAAAGACACTGTAAGGCTGAGCCCTGAACAAGTCATATGAAAAGAACCAAAGCACAAAGTCCTCTAACGAAGTCAGAACAAAAACGTTTGGATAGGATTTCTGGAAGAAGGAGCCAGAGGTGTTTGTGAATAAGCACAAGAATAAGCATTTCCAGTGACCACAGAACTACAAACAAAAGCACTTTTGTGCACTCCCAGATTACTTGCTCTTATTTTCTCTTACAGTCACATGCTTATGTAGGCCTGTACTGTTTGAAAACATGATTTATTAAGACGCCTTAAATTGCAACCAAGTATTGTACTATTAATACTGACTTTGTTTTAACTTTCCTGTTTCTTAATATAAATGTACATAATTTTAGTCTCTTATGCAGCTAAATCCCCACTGAATCCTTTAAAAGTTTCTGTTGATATGTGCACTATATTTCCAAAGTGTTTCAGATTTATGGGCTTCCCCCCCCCCTTCCCCATCATTGTTTCATTGGCTCAGGGACAACCCCTTCTTTTCAGCAGATTGAAACATCCAGTAATGTGAAACAGATCTGGTGACCCTATAGCATTAAATCACGCTTTGTGGTGCTTTATTCCTGCTCCAAAAGACTTTATGCATTAGCAAGTACATAAAATTGCACCAGAGACTGAATTCATATTGAAAAGCAATAAATGATTCCATATGATCTTAATTTTTCAAAGCAGTGCACCACTGTTTTAAAGCAATTGTGTTTAATTTTCCAATTAAAGGAAGTTTTTAAAATAGCCCTTCTAACCCACAGATATGGGAACACTCTCACTTTAGATATTCGCTCCAGCTGAGAGATTTGGGTACACCAACAATTTTCACAGTCAAATGGTGTCCTTGGTGAGCAAGCTAGCAAGGGTGCAATTAGCCACGGCAGTTAATTTCTTCCTTTTATTCAAAAAAGCTTGTGTCATCATTACTGCGA
Organism: Luscinia megarhynchos; assembly: GCA_034336665.1. Lineage (NCBI taxonomy): Eukaryota > Metazoa > Chordata > Aves > Passeriformes > Muscicapidae > Luscinia > Luscinia megarhynchos. The sequence goes on from CM067565.1 coordinate 44,319,832, forward strand.
AGACACAGGTCACAAAGGCTCTGTGAGCAAACTGAATAGCACACGTTCCTCTTTAAGCTTCACATACTTGAACATCTGTCAGACCTCAGATAGAGTTCCTCCTCAGTTTTCCCTGTTTACTTGGAAGGAAAAAAAGTCCATTTTGGTTAAACAAGGTTTATAATACCTCTACCTATATTTTAAACTAGACATGCCTATTATGTAGAGTAGCTACTGCATTTAGAAGCAGTGAGCTCTTTAGCAGATCAGCATGTATTCAATTAGATCGCTCACCTAAATGGTGCCCCCAAAAAATAAACTTAAAAAACAATAAAATCAGTTCACACTCTTGCTGTCATTGCCTCTCCATAGGTCAGCTGGCAGTGAATGACTTCAGGTGACATTTTGGTTTGCTAAACTAAAGGAAATTATTTTGCAAGGCAGGCAAGGGTGTGTGCAAATGGAAGCATTCAACTTTTCAGATTCCAGGAGGAGTCTGCAGGGCAGTTGCTATAACTGAATGCCTTGAGCATGTCTGAGTGACATTCACATGAGCTGCAAGGAATGTAAGGTCTTTAATACCAGAACAGGACCGGGGCAGAACTGAGGCATCAAAGTTCAGAACTGCCCTCTCAAAATCCCCTGCTCAACTGATGCCTAATCCTGGAGGCAACGAAGTCGTATTTTTAGGTTGTCAGCATCTCAAGATACAGGATATTCTGCCTTTCACATACCCACAACCACCCTATGTTGGGCAGCCCCGTGCTTGCCTTCCCCAGTGCTGGAATTCGTAGCTCGGACACGTCTCCATGCAAGACGAGACCCACGGCTCCGGCTGCGCAGCCTGCTCAGAGCACATCCAACACATACCAATACGGCTCTGGTTTCTTGGAGCACGCTGCTGCGATCGCTCTTCCAGCACGGGACAGCAGGTACAAGGTGCCCGGCGCTATCCCATCGCTCTGCGGCGTGTACAGGCTCTCGGGAAACATGACCCCCTTCCCATTCCGACTAGATGCAGCTCCTGAGTCAGCAGTTACCCAGTTCCTCCGAGGTAGGAGAGAGAGAACCAGCTGCAAATGCTTATAAATCGACTTCTCCACCATGTGCTAAGCTGCTGACTGCTTTTGCTTAACACTTCACCAGCCCCTTTGAACCCTTCCTCAACTTCCCCAGGGGAGATTTTCTTCCCCCGTGTGCCTTGCAGTGCCCCTCACACCAAGAGACACGAGGTCATTTTCTCCCTCTTCTGCCCGCCGGGGATCAGCTGCCGCTCTGACCTTCCCGAAGAGTATCTATCTTACCAGGGAGGCAGGCTAGCCTAACACGCACCGCATTTCCAACCAGCCTGTTGAACCCGTACTGCTGCTTGGGGGAGAGGGTGGGGCCTCGGGATTCACGGGAGCAATCAAGGAGAGGCCATGACCTAGCAATAATAACATTGCCATGGGGAAGGGAGGGGAGCAGCCTTGGATTTCAGTCCCCTTTTGAAAGTGTGCTCTATGTACTTTACATCAAACATCTGTCAGAGAAGAAAACACAAAGTCCTGGGAAAAGGACCAGGAGCCACATCTTCAGCTCCGGAGCAAGTGCTCTGATCACTGGAAATACAGGATGACAGCATGAGGGAGGTACTTAGATTTCTTCCTCCAGGGGCCACGTTCGGGAGAAAATAATTCTTTGGAGGAAGTGAAATAGGCCGTATTGGGCACCTGCCGTCAAAAGGAGAGGCCGGGCTGCGAGCCTGAGCAAAAGTAAATCCTTTCCTGCGGCCCTCATTCCCGTCACCTGATCCCCGATTAAATCCCCTGCTGTGCAAGCGCCCCTTCTGTTTGCAGGTAGGGGGAAGCAGGGCTCTCAGAGGTAGCAGTGATTTTAGGGCTGTGCTGTGTAAGCAGCACCACGACGCAGTAAGGATCGAGATGCATCTCCCTGCACAGCACCATGCGGACAGACAGTCACCTCGGGGACGTTTTTTGTCCCGTGAAGACAAGCGACACTGACATAGTTTCAGAGGTGTGGCTTCAAGGTCTCCCGGTCGGTGCCCTGCCTCTGGGCATTCGGCACACTGGATTGGCACACCTGGCTGCCAGACACGTACCCAGCCAGTCCCTTCCCTCCCACCGCACACAGATGTACACTGCCTCCAAGCCCACACCTGGAGGGCACCTGCAGCCTGGCACAACTTAGCTTTGAGACAAGGGGATCGGGGACAGCCGAGAGGTGGCTCTGCTTGGTCCTCAGTGCAGCAGTAGTTCTGGTGGAAAGCAATTTTCGTGCGAGCGCCGCGGCAGCTTCAGGAAAGGCTTTTGGGCGGCAAGGCTGCAGGCGAGGGGCAGCTCCGGGGGAGGGGGCGCGCAGCCCGCCCGACCCCCGCCCCGCGCCGCATTTTACTCGATTGTTTATTATTTTCCGAGGGGCGGCGGCGGGGCGGAGGCGCCAGCCAATGGGAGGCGTCGCTGTCCTGACGGGCGACGGGCGCCGGCCAATGGGCGGCGAGGGCGGGCCCCAGCGGTCACGCGCGGCCCCGGAGCATGACATCATTCAGTTCGCACGGCGCAGCCTAGCTTGGTGGGGGCGGGGCCGCGGCGGGGGCGGGGCCGGCGCGGGGCGGGGCCAGCGCCGCCGCTCCCCGCCCCGCGCTGTGTGGGAGCAGGAAGGTGTTAAGTTTTAATGATGGAGCAATTAAGCGATAAGTGGGTATAATTGACCCCACGCGGGGTAACCGAGACGGGTTTAAGTGGACACAACCGCGTTGCACAAGGAGTCAGTGGCGGGGCAGAACGGCGTTTGGTCACTGGGACCAGCCCAAGCTAAGGGGGAGAGCTGTCTATCTTCACAAGTCAAAATTCTTTCGTATAATCCAAGATTAATAATAAAACGTGGAGTTTCTTGCTATATCTCAGCAATTTGACTGCACCTTTATAGTATAAACTCAAGAACTGCATGTACCCCCGAGTATTTAAAAATTACAAAGCAAGCTATTGAGCAATGTCAGCCTAAAGAGCAGGTTTTTACAAAGGGTTTAAAATATGTGATTAGTTTTTGCTTCTTTCCCCACCTCTTATCTTTCTTCCTGGGCCTTCAAATATATTTGGGTCAAATCCATGGTGCATCTAGAACTTGGCTATTGGTTTAAAATGGAAGCCGAGATGCTCCTTCAATGGGACATTAAGAAGAGGGATTAAAGGGAAATACCAGTGTTGCAGGCCTCATGAATAATGTTGAGAGAGTCCAACTTGAAGTGATCTTTAAGTTGCTGTTCATCACTTCAGGGAAAATTTTATAGTTAGAAATCTGTGGCCATCTTTGGCAAACCCATCAAGTTTCCATGGCACAATTTGGACCCTTGCTCTGTGTCTGCCAGTCAGCCAATCTTTCCATCACGACTGTGAAACCCACTAGCCAGTTTTAGCCAAACTGGGCCAAAAAGTTAAAGTCTCAGGGTATGAATTTGGCTTATTTATAAATTATATTTCTTTCTAATAATCAGCATCCAGGTTGTTCTGAATCAGCCACAAAGCCTATTTATTGCCTGTTGCCCAGTCTGTGTTTAAAAGATATAGTAGGGAACTGTGGGAAGAACAAAAAACACACTAAGGGAGGCACTCTCTCACAGTGTGAATGGGAGGGGTACACAGGGTTATTGCAGGGGACACAAACTGCTCAGAGACCAGGCTGCAGGTGCCTTACAAAACAACAATGCAGCCGTTGTTTGACTTAAGTGCAATATATCATTCATTTATTGAGCGGCAGTACACTTTACAGGAGATGTCCATAATGCTGTACTGACAAGAAATTCCGGGTCTCCCACCCCTACGAGACTTTAGCTCCAACCCTGCTTCTGCAGTTAAGATATTTGTGTGAGAAGTGAAGCCAGAAATGTCACCTGCACTTCTCTAGCTGCCATGTGACTGTGACCCTGCCAGATCCATATAATCCAGATACTGTGATAGGCACACGTTCCCCACCTCAGCTTGAGCAGCCCTAGTAGATAAAAGGAGATGCAGAGGAAGACACAGCCCTGCCCTAAAACACTCGCAGTCTAAGTAGGCAAAGTAAGTGAGCTGGCTTTCAGATGGCCTGAGGGCTGGCCTAACTTTATTCTTGTTGAAGTCAGTGATAAAACTCCCATAAATGGAGCCTTTTGGAAAATCCCACCCTCGGGGCATGAAAGTACTTAAAGGAAGAGACTGAAAATTGTGCAGGCTTTAGATTCAATTTTGATCAGTTTTTATGTGTATTTCAGTGGGCAATAAGCAGAGCTCCTGTGTCTTTCTGTTTTGCTCATGCACTTTTCATAAGCAAAATGTGTAGGAAAAATTATACTGCGGTTTTAATTACACCCCTAAACTGCATTATCATGGGCACACACGTGGTGCATGGAGCTCTGAAGAACTGGTACCATGACGTGTGATAAAGGTCATGCGACTGATATACCAGCGAATTCTGAAGAGGACAGATAATCTTGCTCAAGGCTGGCATTCAGGTGATGCAGTTTTATGTCTCAGTTCTGGCATGGGCTTCCTGTATGACCTCAGAAGAGTCATGTAATTGTTCAGTACCTCAGTCCATCATCTTTTTAATAGGGTTACTACTTACTTATTTCCTTTCTCCCGCCCTCTCCTGCCTCACTTAGACTGCAATTCTGCTAGGGAGTGGAGTATTTCTTACCACGTGCAGGGCCTTCATCCAGTACAATGAGACCTAATAGCAGTGCCTGTAGAGTAATGCAATGCCAATTAAATAAATAAATGAAGATGATAATATCATTTAGGACTAGATTTGCTGCTTGTAACCCAGCCCAAGGTCAAAGTGCTATGCTTCCCTGGAACCTCAGGATGTGCTCCATGTGGAAGTTTTCTGCAATGATCAAAATCAGCCCCAAGCAGTAGCTAGTTTTGGGAAAGGGCTGCAGCAGCAGTCACAGTTTCACAGCTGGCCTTCTTTGGCTAAATGCTGAAAGCCACAAGGAAAGGCTCCTTGGAGATGTGGTGTTGGACTAAGCATTTTCTCACCACGCCTTTTTGTCTGAACTTGGTTGCTGGCTCTTCAATGCCACTGTGGTTTTCCTCCCTACCAACTGCTAAATCATATACACGAATGCCAGTGTCACAATTGCAGAGTGGCTCTTGTCTTTTTGTGCTGCCCTTGCATTCCTGTAGCGGCCATGTTATAACAAAAGCCATGGCAAGGCACTCAACATTGTGACCCAAAATGGAGTTGCCGTGAAAATTATTTCTGTTACTCGAACCTGCGTTCATTCTGATTAATTTAGTGTCTCCTGCTATATTTAGATAACCAGTGATTAATTGTATGAGTGCTGAAATGATGTCCCTTGTGATAAAATCACACTAAACTATTCCCATCTTCAGTGCCACTTAAATTCAAAACCTAGCTAAACTCTTAGGGCCTTAGGCCTTACTTAGCAGGATGTGTAAGGCATGCAGGACCAGGGCCTTGCTGTTTTCTAATCAAACTGAATGGTTTTCAAATCTCGCTACTTGTCTATAAGGCAATACATCAAGAATAGTTTAATTTGTCTGCTAATTCTATCCAGCAAAGCTTCAGAAGAACACCTGCTTCTCAGTCCATGCTATTGTCTGTATCTTGTCTCAGAGACAATGCTACTGTTGGACTAAATCTAGACCACAGTTTAGGTCGATAACAAGCTGGGTGAGAACTGATACATAGAAGCTGCCATGTGAAGTATTTATAACTACATCCATATTAATAGCTTTTGTGTTCCTCGGATTTGTGGGTCACCCCTTTATTCAACCCATAATTAACTACATCTTTAAGTGAGCTAGTTTGGAGGGCTTTCTGCTAGGGCATAGCCTCCAAGGAAGACGTACAGCAGGATTGTATTCACGTGTGGACCTGTCTGAACACGTTCCTGGCATCACCCATAGGCAGAGTAGAAGTTTTCAAAGAATTACTAAGTTAGACTCTGTATTTTAAAGTTTACCAGAACAGCTCGTGCACCAATAGTTTATGACCAGTGGAAACAGGTATAGAAAAGAAACAGGGCTAATACAACCCTTGGAAGGATTTGCCGGGTACTTGGAGAAGCTTGATAGCTTTCCACCGGGCCGACCGGAGAGGGCTCCGGAGCCGCAGGGACAGTGAGCACAGAAGCCCTGCCTTCGCCAGGTGCCAGCAGCTTCTCCATCCCGCCCAGCTCCGGCGGCTCCCCCATCCCGGCGCTCCCGCCCCGTTGGGGCGGCTCCTGCGCGGCGCCGCCCGCCCGCATCCCGCCCGTGGGCGGGCCGTGCCGAGCCGTGCGGTTTGGTTGAGTCTCCCTGCGTGTGTCTATAACTTTGTGTTGCTGCCGCTGGTTGTTAGGAGGAGGGATGTGGAAGTCGGCGGCGAGCAGGGTGACAGGCTGCTCGGGCGGGCTGCGGCGGCGGACGAGCTGGGCGCGGGCGGATCGCTTGCCTCTCGCCGGCTGCTCGCAGGGGGAGCGGGCGCTCTGCCGTTTTCCCATCCTTCGCCTTTAAAGGGAAGGCTCTCTGGAGCTGAAGGCGCAGGAGCAGCAGGAACCATGCAGCAGCGCTGCTTCTTCCTCCGGTGAATTCGGATCTCGATTGCTGCCGGTTGTGGAGGTGGCTGTCGATCCAGCACCCCCCCGCCGCCTGCCGCCCCTCCCGATGTGGCTTTCCCTGCCTCGTCTGCCTGCGCTTTTTAAATGACTTAAGTGAAGGGGAAAAAACTGTCAAGATGGCAGCAGCAGGAGCAAGGAGGTTATGAATGTGGTGTTGATGCTGGAACAAAACCTATTCTCTTTGGCAGCCCTAGGGAGGGCTTAAAGCTACTGGACCTGTTGGAAGACTGGCGATTTGATTTGTTCCCGTTGTGTTTGCTTTTTCCCTGCCAGAAGGAGGATTTATTACTATTTTTTTTTTAACCGACTGGCCCCCGGGGTGGCCTTCTCCTGCCCTCTGCTCCGTCGGCTGTGAGATTTTGGGGGGTTGCTTGCGTGTAGCTTGGGGACACCGCAAAGTGACAGGTTTACGCTAGTGTGCAGTTGGATGTACTAAGACTTCGGCTCCCTTTAGGGCGTTTTGAAGAAGGAAAAAGTCTTCGGCGTAACCCAAAGGACCCCTCTCCTTGCCCTCCTGCCGACGGAGGGCGCAAAGGACCACTCCCCCCCACCCCAAAAGGCAAGATATCTGCGGAAGCGACGAAGAGCGAGCTCGGAGGCGCTGGGGGCGTGGGGGGGTCCTCTCCCGGCTGGATACAGCGCGGTTCCCGCTGGAGCTTCTTCTGCATCCGCATGGAGTGAAACATAAACAAACGCACACACGCACCGCGGGAGCAGCCGCCGCTCCGCCGGCGCGGAGGGCAGCGCCGCGGGCACCTCCGGCACCGCCCGGCCCGTGCTGCCGCCCTGCGCGGCCGCTCCGGCTCCTAATCTGATTTTTTTTTTTTTTCCCCTCCCTCTCTCCCCTTCTCCCCCCGCCTCCCAGCTCCGGCGTGCGCATCGCCCGCGGGGAGCGGGGCTCGGGGCGCAGCGGAGAGCCGGCCAGCCCTTAGCGGAGCGCGGCATGCCCGCCCGGCGGCCCCCCGCCTGCTAGGCTCCCGTCGGCACCGAGGAGGCGGCGCAGGAGGAGCGGGGTCGGCGGCCGCCCGCCCGCCCCGTCGCAGCGCCCCGCAGCCGCCCGCGGGGGAGGCCAAGATGGCAGAGGCGTCGCCCCCCGCCCCGCTCTCGCCCCTGGACGTGGAGCTGGACCCCGAGTTCGAGCCGCAGAGCCGCCCCCGCTCCTGCACCTGGCCCCTGCAGAGGCCCGAGCTGCAGGCCAGCCCAGCCAAGCCCGCCGGCGAGTCGACCGCCGACGCCGCCTCCATGATCCCCGAGGAGGAGGACGACGAGGAGGAGGGGGGCGGCTCGGCCATGACCGTCGGCAGCGCTGCCCCCGCGGGCGGAGAAGCGGCGGCGGCGACCACCGCCGTGCCGGAGGAGGCGGCGCGGCTGCTGGCCCCGCTGTCCGGCGGCGGCCCGGAGGGGCCGAGCCTCTCGCCGGGGGCAGCGGCGGCGGCAGGCGGCGGGGGGCTGAGCGGGGGCCCGGCGGCGGCGCCGAGAAAGTGCTCGTCGCGGCGCAACGCGTGGGGCAACCTCTCCTACGCCGACCTCATCACCCGCGCCATCGAGAGCTCCCCGGAGAAGCGCCTCACTCTCTCCCAGATCTACGACTGGATGGTCCGCTGCGTGCCCTACTTCAAGGACAAGGGCGACAGCAACAGCTCGGCCGGGTGGAAGGTGAGGCGGGATCCCGGGGCCGCGGCGCTCCCGCCGCGCCGCCCCGACGGGCGGGCTGCCCCGGAGGATGCGGAGCGGGGTGTCGGGCTGGCCCCGACCGCAGCCCGCCGGGCGCTGGTGCTGGTCGTGCTGGTGGTGGTAGCCCTGTCCGCTTTGCTTTTTTTAAAGGAGGGATTAAGGAAAGTTTTGTCTCTTTCCTGTTGCTGTGTACAAGCGGTGAGGGCTATCACTCTGGGGGCAGAGTACACGCTGGAGCGGAGCTGGCTTTTGTGATGCACAAGCACATAAGCAGGGAAAGAGAGGGAGAGAGAGAAAGAAAAATGAAATATATTTATAAGGTGTGTGAGTTTTGTTTTGCCTTTATTTTTTTTCTTTTTTTTAAAGTTATGGTAACACCAGAGGTAACTCCTGATGGAAATGAGCAGAATTGCTTTTATGCATGGTCAGTCTGAGTCTCAAAGCTCAAATACAAAACGGCTTTATTTTTTTTTTTGTCAAGGAAACCTTCAGCTTTTTGCCAATGTGTTCCTCAAAGGCAGTAGAGGAAAATTCGGGTTTTGACATTTCTTCATAAAGTTAATCAAAGCATGAGCTATTGGCCGTTCAGGCACGGGAATGCTTGGTTTGCGATTCCTGCGTTGCCCGTGTATGAGAGCACCGTCTACTGATAGCCCAGCATTTTCCTTCCAGCACTGCGACAGTGAGCAGCTAACAGTACCACCGTTTTAATAAGTGAGGGGGAAAAAAAATTCTGGTGTTGTGGCTGTTTACTCAGCTTACTTAGCGCGTGCAAAAGCACGTTGCCGGCAAGGCAGGGTTTTACCCTTAAAGTCTTACAGGGCCTACCGGGAGCCAGGGCTGCACGTAAAGCACATTTGAAGTGATTTCCAGAACTGCTTTTTTTCCTTCTCGTTTTCCTGTTCATCTGTCAGCGTCAGTTGGATGCCGAAATGTCACGTACTTGCAGCTGTACAGAAATGCAGGTGCTGCTTGATGCCGATGCTGTTTGCAGAAGGAAATCCCGGCAAGGTTCAGTTGCTGCTTGGGACCGGTACCAGCGGCATCTGACACGCAGTTTTTGAATGGATGGCTGACGGTAAATTTGCCAGCAAGTTCAATGCTTTTACAGAGAAATTAAATTTTCTCTTTGAATCCATCTAGGTTTGGATCAGGTGATAACTTTCAGTATACAAATTGGTCCGAAATACTGTGTAGACGAAACATTTCTGGCAGTTTCTGTACTAGCAGCCCTGTCTTGTATTTTGGTGCCTGAGTAGGTCTTGCTGCTAGGAATTGAAGTGCGGCTGTATGATTTTTACCTTCCAAATGAAGCAGAGTAGAGGAAGTATTTAGTTGGCAGACTTGTCTCAGGCTGGGGAAAATACAAACACAAAGTTTATCACTGGCATAGCTAGTTGAAGACAAGTCTTTTAAAACCACCCATCTTTTTCACAGCATTTATATTTGTCTGTATTAGGTGTTGAATTTTGATCTGACTTTACAAGTGTGACGCAGAGTGTGATGAAAGGTTACAACTTCCAATGACAGCCTGTGCCTTCATAAGTTGTTTGGTTTCCCACAGAAACAGTGGCTTTAGATGTCAGCTGCTATGATAAATCCAGCATTTTTGTCTGGTACTTTGAATTTTCAGTAAATTCTCAATATCTGATTCAAATGAAGACTTACCTAACAATAGGGCTGACACTGTTTTGGCTGAATTTGGTGGCAAAACTCCTTTTTACTTTAGCAGAAGCAGAATCTGGGCCATAACGTGAAGTCCTTACATTGATTAGTATCCTTAATACCGTCACAATTTTTTCTAACAATTTATACTGTTAATTTGATATTGATTTCTTTGCTGAGCAGCATTAACTGGTACTTGGAGCTAATTAAAATGTTAAAAACTTGGATCCCTTGAGATTCTTCTGTTATAATTTAGTTCAGAAGTTTCTCACAAGCCTTTAGGGTGACCTTTCTCGGGAGATGCAGGCACACTGGTAGCAGCAAATTCTGCCTGTAATGTTTGTGAACTGTCTCTGAAGTTAGGGTAAGGCGTTCGGTCGCGTTAACAGTGGGTGCAGTTGTGCGTGGGTGGTACGGGCATACTGGAAGGGGCAGAGGGGAGGTCAGGAGATATTAATTTGCCAGGCATCTAAACCTGCAAAATGTAAATCCTTAGCAAGGCTAAGATTTCTTTTTCGGGTGCGTATACATTCAGAAGGGGACTACTTCAATTCCTTGACTGGAGAACAGCTTAGTTTGTGCAGAGGCAACACTCTTATATAGGGGCTCCATCTTAGTCTCCTGATGTTAAAACACATTATATGTTATTATCATCTTTGTTTTCTTCACAGGTAATGAGTACAACTCTTCAGGAACTAATGTCAGCTTTTCACATTAGAGTTTTTCAGATTGCTAGTTACACTGAAACTTTAAATGAACAGAAGATAGTTCTGTGTTACAAGGCTTTTATCTTAATTTAGAATATTTTTACACAGCTAAATTCATCATTGAAGGTAGCAAGCCCATTTCATAATATTCTGCTCTGCCACTGAGTGGGAAAATTGTTATTTTAAACAAAGGGAAAAAGAGAACTTGGTTTTATTACCTTATGTATTATTATATATGAAATATTAATACTGTTTTCAGTGAGATGTGCCGAATACCGTAATCCGTAAACATAGCTGGGATTATTCTCCTCAAACAATTATTTTAAGAGCTATAAATTAAAGTTACAACTATCACTTTTTTTGTTTGGTTTTTTTTTCCCCCTGCCTAGGGCATTAAAGCAGAAGTGAATATTTCAGATGTGGTTAGGAAGGCGTATATTACGTTTCCGGTAATTCGGATAAGGTTTGCCCAATACATCCCCCCCAACAATCTCCTTTGCTTCCCCCTCCCCCTGGCTCCGGTGGGACGTGTGCTAACCTAACAGTGCCTGAAGCTAACTAGGGCAGTAGTGTATGGTGCAGTGCTGCAGAGGTGCCACGCTCTGGACACTCCTGTGTGCCACAGGCAGCCCCAGTTGGTGCAATCCCATACACTTCCAAGCCACTGGAGATGGTTTCCATGCATGTTCCAATATCTGCTTCTATCTTGAATTTTTGGGGAAGGTTGGTATTTATCTTCGTCATCACTGGAGTGGGGAAGATGATCCCTTGTGAAATCCATTGTGCCAGGCGACAGTTCCAGGTACTTGTACAGAGCTCCTCGATGACTAGATCTTTCCTCATTCAGGTATCTGTTACCCAATCGAAGTCCTGCAGTCACAAAACTAGTGTGCTGACTTAAAAACCAAGTTTTACCTTACAAGTATTTAGGGTGAAGCACTCGCTTCCCTCAACAATCTTGAAATAAGAAACTGAAAAATCTTTTTGTCCCGTGTACATAGCAGAGGCGCCCAGTTTCACTACAGCTTAAATAATTCCATACCTCTTCCCACAATGTTATTTTGTAATTTCTTGCAGCACTGTCTTGTGAAACAGTCTTTTCTACATGGAGAGTACACTAGGGGGACTATTTTCCTCTTTGTTAAACAGTATGGCAAGACTATGAATCTCATCCTTTATACAGAGATACCAGCAATTCCCAAATTTAAATGTAGCTGATTTGCTTTGATTTGTTTTTCATATCAAAAGCCTATTCTGTTTTACACCTGTTGTATTCATCTTCCCCATAAAAGATAAACACTAGCTGCCAGGGTATTTACTTTGAAGGGGAGGATTTTTGTAAACTTTGTATGTGGACATTCCATCATTTCTTTCCATGTTTTATTGGCCAGTATGTACCAGAGGGCTGCAGTCCCTGCAAATGCACGAGTCTCCTCTCTAATTACTCAGACTTGAAAAGGCTTGAGAAATTTGCCAGTGATGTAGACAGATGTCTAAATCTGTTAGCCAGATGCTGATACACAAGATGTATTGTATTCGTTTTATCATCTTCTTGCAAAGATGTGAGAAGGAAGTAACACCACTCTCCTTATTTCTCCTTCCTCGGACTGACACACAATGTCTTTATCAGGAGTGGCAACGTAAAACTGGAGTCTGCATCAGTTTCATTTTTTTCTCTGCTGACTTTTAAACTTTTTTCTTTTAGTTTCTTTGAAGGTTATATTTCCCAATTAACTGCTAGCAAGAATATTTTTTCTGCCTCCTATTATATTTTTTAAATATATTGTTGTGTTGCCTCATTCATCTGTACAGAAGAGTTTGAGTTACAAGCTGTAGCCTGATTATTTTAAGTTTTGACCTACCAAGGAGAGCATAGATTTAGGCACGTGAATAGATCCTTGGGACTTCACTGGGATTACTTGTGTGCTTAAACTTACTGCTTAAGCATCTTACCTGATCAAAGCCTTACTGTGTTGTGCTTTAACAAAATACTCAGAAACATTTGTAAGTGACTTTTGTGCTGTGCAGTGTAAAGAAATGTGCGGTTCCAGTGGTTGAAACCACTAGATAATAAATGTCTTGCATCAAAGAGGAGTATATTTTAGTATCACAGTAACAAATGACTTTTTAAACTTTCCAGTAGAAACCATATGTAGATATTAGCATACATTGTTATTTCGTATCTGTAACGTACATCAAAGATCTGTCTTTTCCCCAGCTCATGCAGGCAGGTGACAGCTATTAGAGCAGTGAGAGAGAGACCAAGTAAGTAGCTCTCCCAGAATCACTGACATTGTTTGATCCACAGTGTGACAGTAAGGAGCACCTCTGCTGAAGGACTTGTTAAATGCAAACATAAACACCTTGGTGAATGTCTTCAGCTGCAAAGAATCACAGGCTCTGATAAACTCAACTTCTGATGTGAATGGGAAAGTTGCAGTCGATGATGATGTGGTATTGCCAGATAGTATCACCACCAGGTAGACCTGTGTGATAAATGCTGGAATCAACGTCCCTCCATTGTTCAGAGACAGATGGTTTCCTAGAACAGTCATGCAGCAATTGTCTATAATAGGTTTATTAGTGTCAATATTTGTACGTATTTAAAATTTGAGCATATTTAAAATGGGAAGCTTGAGAGTCAGAGGTTGGCTTCTACTCTTACGTCTGTGTTTGAAAGTACACAGTTAACGCTAATAAAAATTAAATCACCTTACTAGCAGCTATAACTGGTGTATTGTACTGGCTTGAACAAACACTGTCTGAGGCTGGGGAGGAGAAATGTCCAGGCACTGCTGCCCTGGGACGTCCTGCCTCTGCTTGGTGTTGTCCTGGTGAAGCGAGCGGTGTCTTACTCTCGAGGCCATTTTGTATTCGGGTCATTTTGGTGGTGCTACACTACTTTGCTGTAATCCTGGGAGATTAGGGGAGGCTGGGCACGTGCTGGTGCATTTAGAAAGGCGAGTGATTAGGGTTAGCTGTGTGGTTTTGTGAAAGCTCTTTGTGCTGATGTGGACAAAGTAGCAGCCCAGAGTGGAAGGTAGGCAGCTCTGGGGCAGGCCCCCCGCACTCCTGCAGCGGCTGGGAGGGTTTCAGCCAGCTCACCTGGGGTGGATGGGGTGAACAAGTGTGAAACCACCCCAGAAAATTACAGTGGGTGTGCTGGCTTCAAAGGGGGGCCGAAGGGATTGCCTTGGAGATAAGGGAAAACTGAGGATAAGCAGCCAAAGTGTTTCTCTAGGTGGCAGCCTCCTAAAGGTGCCCTGCTAGATTTTGGCAGCCAGCTATTTTGCGTGGAAGTATGGAAAATCTTTTGTGAAGATTGTTCCTTATTTGCAATGCAATTAAAGTGGGTCTTGGTGTAGTGGCGGCTTGCCAAAGGAGAAACTGAAAGTGTTTCCTCATGCATGTTGCTACTTAGACTGAAGTCTCTGCATGTTCTTGTTTCTCTCGCACTTTTTAAAATGCCTTACTACTATGTCTGTCACAGAAAATGTGCCCAAGGGCAGCGTTGCAAAATGACAATATTAGTTTGTTTTAAAGGCAAGGAGCCCTCTGTGTTTGGAGGTACTCTGTCTGGAGAAGGGCAAGCTCTGAGCATCTCCCAGCTGCTGATTTGTTCCCCTTGCCGTGGAAAACTGCAATTCTCAAACTGGCTCTGGAAAGGGCCACAGCTTGGCCAGGTCCTGGAACAGAAGGTGCGTCCGGGTCCCGCACAAAGCGACGATCCCAATAAAGGCCTGGCTGATAACACAGCACTTAGGGAGCTGCAGGGGTTCTTTGACATGGCTTTTCTTGGGACTGACAATATGTGCGTAGCGCAGCGGTTCAGGAGCAAAATGAAGTGTTCAAGTAATGTGCATAGTCATGCAGTTTTCTGTACTGCTGGCTCAGCACACCGTGAGTTAAGTGAAGATTATGCTTAACCTTTTATTTGCTCTTTTTTTTGTTCTTCTACAAACTTAGAATGTTCTGTTACAATTTCCTGAGCATTGCCACACACCAAGCTTGGAAAATGAGGTGCATTTAGCCAATTTATGGTCTGACATATGTTAATTAACATTAATTACCTGCTTGAATAGTCCATTTAGCACTTATTATTAAAAAGTGGCTTGTCTACAGAAGGGGATTTTCCTTCAGAGTGAGATGTTTTGTTCTAACTCGCTTCAGACAAAGTCAGGTTGGGGTATCCCGTGCTTCTCTGCATGGCTGTACCAGCTTCCTGATGTTCCAGATTGTGCATGTGGGATACAGTTGTACCATTGACAAACATCAACTCCTTACCCATGTGTATTTGGCACTTATTTGACAACAGCTTAGCTTCCCAAGCAAACTAGCATGTTTCCAAGCATTTTCTTCTAGTGGTGGGTACAGCTCTTTCTCGTCTGCTTGGGGCAGTAGAGAAAGAGCTGTGCTTCCCAGTTTGCCAGGAACTGCAGGGACATCTGGAGTCCTGTGGTGATGTGACTCCAGCCCCTTTGGAGTGAAGGAGTAGTAAAAGTAGGTGTGCAAGGCTGGAGAAGGGATGTAGGAGTTGC
Source organism: Luscinia megarhynchos (assembly GCA_034336665.1). Classification (NCBI taxonomy): domain Eukaryota; kingdom Metazoa; phylum Chordata; class Aves; order Passeriformes; family Muscicapidae; genus Luscinia; species Luscinia megarhynchos. The sequence goes on from CM067565.1 coordinate 44,334,999, forward strand.
TGGGGCACATGGTGGTGCCCTGAAGGCAGGTCATCTTCAGCTCTGTGTGGATAAGGATTATGGAATTTAGGGCTCCTGCAGCCATTGAGAGCAGGCCACCGCTGGAGTAGAGCATGATCTCCAACAACAGAAGTCTTGCTGTGTTCATCAGCTACATTACCCAAGTTATCTCCTGAGCATTGTGTTGGGTAAGGGTTGTCACAGATCATTGGTCTAAAACCTGTGAGAGGAATCAGAACCAGATTGTTCGATTTCCAAATACCAATATCTAAAAAAAAAAAAAATAAATCTGTGCCTCAATTCCCCATATCACAGTTTCTCATTCCTGTCTTGGGAGACTCTAGGGACATTATGTCCTACTTCACCTTCTCCATCCTTCCCTTTGTAACACCAGGTGGAGGGTTGCATGGTGCACTTGTGTGGGAGGTAGAGGGCTGGCTCCTAGCTGTGCAGGGCATGTTGTGCAGTTTTAACTGGCTATATAGCATGGAGACAGGCTACAGGACTGATGAAAAGCAATGCCAGCACCGTGTGAGGAGTTGGGAACAAGTGAGTGATTGCATCAGTGCTCTGCCTCATCCCTGGTGTGAAATAGCAAGGGAGATGCCTTCCAGTAGGGCTAGAGAAGAGCAGTGCTTTTTGCTGGAGTGGTTTCTCCTGGTGCTGTGCTTGGCTGTGAAGTTCAGGAGGAGCCCCTCTTGCCCTGCAAAGCCAGAGTCCTTTCTTTGGGCCACCCACCTTGCATGTTTGCTCAAGGATTGATATGCTTATAATGCTGCTTTGCAGGGAATTTGAGGCAGATTGGGAATTAGCAGCATGATGTGTTGTTAATAACTCTGTCTGTGTGTGACCTACCTGGACTTTGCTTACTGGGGCAATTTTCTTCGTCTGTATGCTGGTATACCTATAAAAAATAAAGGCTATTTAAATAATTTTTCAAATATCTTCTTAAGATTTCACAGACAGAGAAATGCTGTTCTGTGGGTTTGTACTAGTAAAGAAGTGCCTTGTGAAAATTAGCTCTTATAACAGACTTGTGCTAACAAATTGAGTGGATTGCTTTCTCTATTCACAACATGCTCCATACTTTGGAACTGAATTATGGAATGCTGGGTTCTCATATGAACATGTTTATTTGGCAGTGTATTATCTTGCTTTTCTTTATTATTTTTCCCCTGGTGGTGAAGTTTCTACTGGCTGCATGTAAAGAGAGGTGTGAGGACAGTGCATGCTGGTGCAGAAGGCTAGAAGGCAGCCTATGGACCATTATCAGCGGAACTGGTGGAGGAAGGAAGGACCACTTGAAGCAGGGATGATGCTGTGTGGCACTGACAGCTTCATGTCAGGGCCTTTGCAGTGTGTGCCTCCAGTTTTGGGGGTCAGGAGGCTGTGGGTGCAGGGCTCTGCCTGTGCAGCCTGGGGCTGCTGCACACCTGAGTGAGTGGTCAGGTGCATTTTCCCTGGGGTGAGTCACCGGATCACTTCTGCGTCCCTTCACCCACTGCCCGTGCCGAGGTGAAGGGTGGTTCTGAGCTGACGTCTCCACACCAAAACCCAGCTGAGAGCTCTGGAATGAGGGCAAGAGGCAGGAGTGCTGCCAAGGGAGCCATTTTTCTCCTTTGACACTTAACCTCTTGGGCTGCCTTCACACTCTGTGTTCTGCCGGGGGGCTCCTCGTAACCCAGCCCTCAGCCTTGCAGTGTCTCCAGGCCAGCCTGCCTCCTCATTCCTGGCTTCCCAGATCTTTGTCTCTCTGGGAGCAGCAGAGGCCATGGCACTCCCGGGATTGTGATTGGTGGGTGGGACTCAGTCCTAGGAAAGAGTTTTCAGTAGGTTTGCTGGCTCCTGGGTCAGGTGAGCAGAAAAGGGCAGGTCTGGGCTGCTTGCCAGGACTTGAACAGGGAGGTAACATCTGCTTATCCAGCCCTAGAGGAGTGGGAGACTGCAGATAAGTCAGAAGGCTGATGAGGGTAGATGGAGGTCTGCTGTGGGAGGACAGATAGAGGAACACCCAAAAACACCAGGATATGTCTGCTGGGGCTTCCCTCTGCATCCTGGCTGCTGTGACTGCTCAGCTTGGAGTGGGAATGAAAAAGAGCTTGCATGGGTGTAGGTTTATGACAGTGCAACTTTCGTGGGTAGATGAAGTAAAGAGGGCAGGTCTGAGTCTCGTCCCTGCTAAAGGCCGTGTTAAGGCAGGAGCACACATTTGCATTAGTGCTAGACAGACTCAAGCCAGCAGTGCCAAAAATCTTGGTTGCAGCTGAGCCTGAGCCCCGTGTGAGGACTGAGTATGACCAGGGAGCGTTAGTAACAGTGTCATACTTAAGTAAACAAAGCTTTGTTTAAAAATGTATTAATTACCTAGCAATATCTAATACAAGCTGCTCTCCTGGTCTAGACAGTCAGCACCTCTGACTCTGGAGACAATTTGCCATTATAACTGTTTTCTCATGCTGTATCACAGTGGTTTCTATGCTATTTCCAAAATAGAATGCTGAAGAATAAATGTATTATTCTAAAGAAATAATTTAGGATATGGGCCGAATTCCAGGGCCATATTTGTTTTATCTAGAATGTGGACTGAATTGTCTTGATATGTACTTACATAGCAGTGCTTTTAAATCCTGCTGTATCTGGGATTTTTTCTCTCCACACTATCTCTTCAAACACCTATTGCAGCTCTCCAAAGACACATTTTGACCAAGGTTAACTCCACTTTCTTAGATGAAATTTGCAGTGTAAACATACCTTTAAAAGTGAGACTTAATCCAGATCAGAAGTTTCCGACTTTGTGTGAACCCAAATCTTGTGTAAATATATTTGCTAATACTTCATGGAGATTTATCAGTTTCATGTATTAAGTTCTAGATATGCTTTAGTACATAAAATTTGGCATTTGACAAGTGAGAACAGTGCTCAAGAAAGAATGTCTTATTGTGAGTGTTTCACAGGCTCCCACATTATCACCTTTTTTGCTGATTTGTTTTATGCAAAGAGCAGTGATATGGTTTCCTGAAAGCCTATAACTTGCTGTTTGTTCTGCACAACTGCTCTGGACCTTGACTAATTTTCAGAGAATGTTTTTTTCCAGGAATTTGTACAAGAAGGTGACTCCAGTTCAAGTCTGTCCTGAGATGCTTGTAAGCTGAGACATGTAGAGCTGCTGTCCCTGTTTTTGTGCAACACGATCTATTGTGCCTAAGAGTTTCACTGTGTGGGGGAACTCAAAACCATTTGTGTGAGATGTCAGGTTTCAGAGTGAATGGTGCTTCTTTAAGTATGCATCAAGACCTACAATGGGAGGCTGCTGACCCTTCTATGCCTTTGTAGGACAAGAACTTTGGTACTGATAATGATGCTGCCACTGAGGAGCTGTAAAAACTCTGAAGCATTTTTTGAATTCGTAGCTTCAGCCATGGATGTGTCCCAGATAAGCGGGCTACATCTAAAATCTTAGATTTGCAAATGGAAGTCATGTCAGAGCTCTGCATGAGTTGGGGCAGAGGTTTCCAGCTTAGTTTGTGCAGCAGCCAAAAGCTCCGACCTAGTATTATGTTCATCATGATGTTGACAGTGTGATTTTCACTTCCCATGGCATGTTGAGATTTATTTCTTGCCCCAGTGCTCTTGCGTCCTGATTCATGCACAGCAAAAATACTTCTGATTAAAATGTGCTAGAAGGTTTGCATGCTTGGGGTAGGAGAAAAATCTTTTATGAGGAGCTGTTCTATATAAAGCTATGGGGAAGGGAGCTGCGGTGCTTAGGAAGGTATTTGAAAATCAATAGTGAGGCCATTTTCCATACAAAAAAGAGGCTAAGTGTGTAGTCCATAAGGTAGTGGCATACGGGACTGGGAGGAGGAAGGATTCTGTGAGCTAGCAGTAGGGTGTAAATCAACCTGATGTATGTTCATAGACATCTGATGTCTACTGGGCCTGGTGGGGTAGCTCAAAGCAGGTGGAAGAAGCATACTGTTTGCCTAATTAGAAACATAAATAAAATCTTTCCAACATTCTTCTAAATTAAAATGCATTTGAAGCATATGTCAGACTTCTCACATCCAGGAAAGATCTCTTAAAACCCTGCCGTTCCTCATGAAGGCTGTTTCCAGCCCACTTTCTTCAGGGCTCTGCCAGGTAACAAGTCGTCTTGGTAGGAAGATGGAGTGGGATGTGTGTTAGCAGCTGGAGATGCTGGGGTTCTACCTGAGTGCACCTGTACTCCTTTTTAATCACAGGGAAAAGGCCTATTGTTTGAGATGATAGACCAGGGAATTGGAATAACAAAAGAAAATTATTATTGTTGAAATTATTGAAGACAGGATTTCACCTCTGTATTTATTGAGGAGTCGGTGATGGTGGGAAGCCTGGGCTGCAGAACTGTCAGAACAGCTTCATATCTCCAGTGTATTTTAGACACCAAGGAGACAAAGATGATGCTAATTGCAAGAGAAACTACTTAACTGCTTTGTATTATGTGTGAAATGAAGGGGGAATAACGCTGATTGAATGACCTATTTTGACTTTCTCAGTATAATATGTTTAATGTTTTAGTCTTTTTCTGGACAGTGAATTATAATTTTATCAAATCCTGCTGGAAATTAATATGTTGCTGGGCAAAATTATTTTATCCTCACAGTTTTAACTGCAAAGTTACATCTTGCCACTTGACTCGGTGGCAGAAGTTTTCTCTTTCGGCTGGAAAGGACTTTTGCTATGCAATACTGTGGCAGTAGTACTTTTTGTTTTATACAAAATAGGGACCTGTCAGGAGGAATATAAAATAGGGCACTGAAGTAGTCTAATTTAGAAGGAGAAAGGGCATAAATCTCCACCTCTCTCTGATGACAGAAGGCCAAAGTACAGCAGAAATGTTTCCCTGCTTGTAAAATGCCAGATGCCAAATGTAAAATACCAGAGAGGTTGTGCTGTTAAAGGCACAGCTGTATTTAGCCTCCTTACAAATTTTTCAACCTTATTTTCAGTATGTAAGGGGGTTCTTAGACAACGAAGCAGCTCTGTTAGCATCTTCTCTGCTTATTGTGCTCTTACAGAAATTGTTTACTGTTTTGGACCAGTGTCAGGCAGTATAATACTGAATAAGTCCCAGATGAATGTGGGTGGTGAAAGGAGAAAAATAATTTCAAATAAAGAGGGGCATTATCAGCTGAGCAGCCAGTGTTGATCCTATGGTGCTGAAAAAGAAAAGCAGGAAAAAGGCACTTTTTTTTTTTTTTTTTTTTTTCAGAATGGAAATTTAAGCTGAAAAATCTGTTCTGGCTAGAGTTTGGTATTTTTGGTATTCTACTTAAACTTGCAGCAAATGTGGCAGTGCTGTGAAGCACAGAGAGGGAGAGCAGAAGTAGGAACAGGCCTCCAAAACTTGAGAGGATCTTCAGATTCCTTGTCCATTTTGGATAGCGTGACCTGTAGTGTCACTTGCAGCTGCTGGATCCAAGAGTATAAGTAGTGAAAAGAACACTGATTTGGCCAGGATAAAATGTTCATTTTGGGTTCTTCCAACAGCTGTGTCGTGACTTAACCCTGGCAAAAGCTTCTCCCATGTCATTTCTATTCAGGCTTGTACTAAGCATGTGGAATGACAATGTTCTTTAATTGAAAGAAAGAAAAGAGGAAAAAAAGTAGTAAATCTAGAAATAGTTGTATTTGGTGTCGTCTCAGCCTGAAGGAAAACACTCCTTGAACTGTATGATAGCAGTTGTTTGAGAAATTAAGTATGGATTTCCTTCAATTGTAATTGAATCATGACATCTTACTAAATTTATCCAGTTTTGAGTGCCTGCTTTCTGGTTTGACATTTTTGTTGGTGACTGTTGGTTGTGTTTGATTTAAAAAAAAACAAAACACACTTTTCATGGCCAGAGAGGTGGTATTTTCCTTAGTTTTTGCAGGAAACTGTATCAGGTATCAGACCACAAATTCTTCCAGGTGGTTACGACTTGTGAGGATCTGCAGCTTTCTCCAGAGAAGTACCACGGTGCAGTGGGTGGGTTTGAGCAATGCCAGTGATGGGTTTTCCCCATTTCCTAGGAGCTGCCAGGGAGATTTTGCATAGTTTGACCACAAATTGCAGATCACTGGAGTATCTCTGTGGATAGTTCTTACTGTTCAGTGAAGGGCCAAGCAGAAGAACTAAATAAGAGCATTCTTTATTTGGCCTAAAATCCACACTGAAAAAATGTATCAATATAAAAGTCAAGTTCTTGGGAAGTACAAAATGTCAGAAATAAAGTTGCCTATAACACTTGAAATTACTTCTCATGCTGGCTATGACACTATTATTAGTGAGGAGTTCACAGGCTCCATCCACCCCCATTCTCCTTGTTGGGCTGGATCCTTAAGGGGGAAGTCGGGGTTTCAGCTCATCCCCTGTGCTCTCTGTGTGGGCCCTGTGCCATAGCTGTTGCACTTGGCTCTGAGTAAAGAAGTACACCCTTCCCAGTGTGCTTGTCTGTGTCATTTGCTTCCTCAGTATCCATAGGCTTCCCTGATGAGCACTGTCTCAGCACCCAGTGTCTTCTCATCCCAAGTTCCTTACTATGTTCTGTCATCCCAGTCTTTTTTTCTGTGATTCCCAGTCTTGCTCCATGTATCCCTCCTTCCTTTTCTTGTGACCTTCTACATCTCTGCCAGCCCCCACTGGTTTTTGTATCTTCTGTTTGTCCAACTTGTATGGCTTTTTTATCCAGCTCCATATTCCTCCTCTGCCCCAGGATTGTGTATTTTCTGTGCCTTGCTTGCCTATCCTGGACCACTTATCCTGTTTCTAGTCCCAGTTTTATTTCAGATTTGCAAAGTTATTAGTGCTGAGGAACAAATAGGGTTTTGTAGTAGGAAGTGTTGAACAATACAAGGTGTAGGTGGGGCACACAGCACCACCTATAATTTAGAACACTGTTTATATTTTTAACTGATCCACCCTTAGGTAAGCAGTCCTGGTGCTGTCAGTGTGCAAATCTTAATCATTTGGATAATCCTGTTCTTTCTGCTGATACTGGATACTGAGAGCTTGCTCATTGATGTAAGAGATGTAGGGTCCTGTCTCAGAGAGACTTGGATGTCTTACTTCTCTGTAGCCTGACTTAGACACCAAAGCATCTGAGATTCTACAACTCATAGGGCTGCTGAGCCCCTAAAGTATTTAATGGTGTAGGTAGTAGTTGCTATTATTTCCATGGTGAGGGGCTGTTTCTTTTTCATTTCTTATCTGTGAAAAGAGAGGAGACATTCAGGTTCCTCACTGAAAAAATAGAAGGCAAGACAGTGCACAGTCCATAGTATAGCATATTCTGTGCCCTCTGACTTGGTGGATTTGGACTTGAAAATATAATGATATAGCTGACCTTTTCTGATATAGCTTCGTGGTTTCTTGTACCTTGTGCCTCCAATGCTAACTGCATGCCTGGTCTTTAATGGTTCTGGTAAAATGCCTTCACATCTAGGGAAGCTGATGACAGTGCTTTTTCTATCAGAATTAGATTGAGAAACTCATACTGAATTGTGGTGCTAGCTAGACCTAGTCATTTATTGGTGTAAATAACCTTGTATTGACCCATTAAAGAGCTTGGGCATAGAGTTTGTCATCTATGAGTCCCTTGTTCCTTTGTGATGAAAGTTCAACACTTTAATCAGGTTAACAGCATGTCCTGTCCCCTTTCCATTGCAATAAAATGTGTGCAAACACGCATTGCAACAAATAGTGCAAAGACAAATCTAGCACACCCTGCTTTTTTTCCTGCAAGTGAAATTTGCAGTTTGCTCTCTGCCAGTGCTCTCCAAGCCGCTCTGGCAGCATGGTTGGCTGAGGGATTTACTTGTGGTGGCTGATGCCTTTCAGGTGCTGTGCTTCAGTTTCCCAGGCTATTGATAACAGCTGTTTAGACACAGCTCTCTGGGTCACGACCTGTGGGGATTTTCTGATGGTTGTGGTGACCTTGGGGTGTGAATTAGAGTGGATGTAATGTTTCCAAGAATTGGAGATGCCTGTGCCATTGAACTGGTGCACATTGCTGAATCAATTAGTAGCATTGGTAGGATTTTGCTTTAGGGGAACCTCACAGCTATATCACAGTCTTGTTATTAGTAGCATATTGTTAATTTGTTTTAATACAGTGCCAAGTATTTGCAGGGAAAAGGAACCTCAGTAGTTGGTTTCTGTGAAGTATTTTCCCTATATGCAGCACTGTTGCAGTGCATACTCCCGCCCTGTCTCCCACTTTAGTTTCTAGGAATTTTTTATTAGTTCCTGTGTGGAAATGGATTTGGTATGAGACTGTCATCCTCAGGTGAGGAATTGCAGCATGGTGCCCCTACCTCTTCCAAAGCTACTGATGACAGCTAAAACTCTCAGCATGAAGATTTTCTAACTATTTTGTAATTTGTCACTTTGGAGATTCAGTCTACTGCGACGTAGGCCCCTGGTGAGCTTTTGCAGAAAGGCTTCCCAATGGACCTGTGCAGCCCTTGATCTAAATCCATGTCACCAGCCTCTCCTGCACCCATTGCTGTCAGTTTACTGTGTTTGTAATTGATTGTCAAAGTGTTGCATTTAATTCAAGCGCTGGTGGAGTTTTCCTCGAAATGCCTGTGTAGTGTTAAGTCAGTTAGGAGTTACAAATGTAAATATGTTTACAGAGAAAAGAGGAATGCATGAAAGCTGGCATAGCCTAAACAGCCAAAAGCAGCATGATTTTATGCTAGAGAGACACTGAAAATGTAGGTTGCTGGAGTGTGCTTCAGAAGTAAATCCCAACCAGAAGTGCCTGCAGTCCTGCCTTGAAATGCGCTGCCCATCTGCTGTAGCTGCTGAGGCGACTTGGGGGAGAGGGCTCAGGAGTCTGTGGGCATCCTTGTGGAGTTTTATAGGGAAGTTTGAAATGCCAGAGAGAAGCGTCGGCTGCCTCTGAAGGGCTCCTTGTTCTGCATTTTCCCAGGCAGGAGCAGTACAGCTGGCAATAAAGTGACTCCTGACGCCGGTGTTTCATAACTGAAAGTTCAGCATTTTTCACAAGCTGTCTTATTTGGGGCTGTGAGCGTGGGCACATGCACACCCCTCGCACACCCCCCACACACCCCCCCAGCACATTGTTTACTTCCTCTGTAAGTTCTGGGACATTCAGTACTAAGGAGCATGATACGCTTGCATAAACACCCCAGCCAGATTTATCTCTCAAGCCTATCTTTCCTTTCCCGTCTTGGAAAGTGATTAATCTGCAGCACACATTTTGTTCTTTGATTGCAGGGCATTATTCTGTAATCATTTACAGTTTTGCAGAGCCGTGGTGCTGCCTTGATGGAGCATTTCTGTCGTGTAGCTGGCGCTGTCGGCTGAAGCTTTCGCTGCGTAGTGGAGGGAGCATTACCCTGTGTCTCTGTGTCATGTTCAAACTGTTTTCTATTTACATTGCTTGGTTTCTGTGCATTCAAAAACATCCAAATGTACACATTTAAAGTGCAGATAAGTGTCTGCAGCAGCACATGCTGGGGGCTGGTTTGTAGGTTTTAGGAACAGCGTCAGTACTGCAGCGTGCTGGCTGCCAGCTGAGATTTTCCTTTGCATTTATGGAGAGTGGAGGAGTTGAAGTAACTTTTGTTTTCTGTGCTGCAAGTCTGTTGAAGCCTGCATCAGTCAGAAATGGGCAGCTTATATAGATACAAGAATTGTACATATTTCTTAGTGTCTGTGGGAAACAAAAAAAGCAAAGAGATTGAAGTTGAATCAGAAAATCTGCCCTGTCTCTACCGCACTTTTCCATGTGTCCTTTGTGTATTTTGTTTGTTTCCTAGTGTGGAAGGAAAGGAGATGGAAGAGGTAACAGTCTTGAATTAACATGTTGTGGGACTGAGATAAGGCTGTTGAGCAGAGTTTTGTTTGATGCAACTTTCCATGCTGTAAACCTCTTTTTTCAGTAGAAAGATATGAAAAGTAGGTAAAAAAATTCAAAGAAAACCATGTAACTTTGGGTTCTGACATGGTGGTAATTTTCTTTTTTTGCAATATATGTTTACCTTTCTGGCCTATGAAGGCCCTGAAGTGGATGGGCCTGGTCTAGTCTCCCATGCCAATGAGCATCTTTTTCCAAAGTCACTCAGAAATCTGGCCCACACCATGTCAGATAAATAATTTTTCTGTCACCTTATGACAAACCAAAGTCCTGTAGTTACAAGATGGATACCAAAACAGCGATATATTGCATGCAGATACCAGGAAAAACTGAAGGTACTGCAGTTGCAGCATGTCTGTTAAATGAAATATCCAGAGGATCTCATGCCAGAAGTCAAGACAAAAAAATCTTCTAAACAGCCTTCCTTGTCAGTCTGATCTTGAAGGCAGGACAAAGAAGGGGGGTTTTCTCTGACTGCAGATCCAGCAGTTGTTTTAAATGAGCAGGTGTCAAGAATAGTACCCTGCTCTGCCTTGGGGATCCAACAGTGCTGGAACAGGGAGAGCAGCAGCTTCACTCCTCCAGCAGTGGGCTTTGGAGCAGGAAGAAGGGGCAGCACAGACCAGTAGTAGCATAGCATTTTAGTTTAAACTCCTGCCCCCCAATTTCTGATATATTGGGGTGTCTAGAGTATCTGGTCACAAATGTCATTTTCCCGTCCTAGAAGTGTAAATGCCTGAATTCTAAATGAAAGGGAACTTAAAAGCAAGCAGAAGGAGGGATAAGGATCTTTGGAAGCAGCAGCTGTTTAGGGAAACGACCAAATTGTATAAGGAAATGACAGGTTCAGAGTGTGTGCATGTATGAAGGTATCCAACTGCTTGAGTTGTGCTAAAACCCAGGATTAAGGTTCAGCTGGTGCAGCTGACTTTAAGCACTGGTTAAGTGAGGGGAGGTGATCCAAACAGGAGGCAGAATGGAGTGCAGTGCTGCCGAAGCACAGTCTTGCAGCACTAGTACCTGTGCCCTTCTGGGATGGCTTGTGGGGCTTCAGGGCCACTGGGAGCTTCCTCTGACTGTGCTTGGATGCATGCCACAGGGTCATGGAGTCAGGGTTCAGCTTCGCTCACCCCACATCCCTTATCACCTCAAAATGATTTGTGGCAGTTGTATTTGTTTCTCTTTAACAGCGAGAGATGAACCCCTTTAATCTCTGTTGTTTATATTGCTGTTTATACAGAGTACAGCTACCCACAGAAAGATTTCTGGGACATACTGGGTTCAGTACAAAGGAAACTTCACGCTGAAAACTTGAGGCCCCATTCTGTGAGGCAGAAAGGAGCCGTTGCCTCAATGTGGGTTAATTATTTAATAGTTGGCTGAGTAGACAGGATGATCATAGACGAGGAATGTCCAGAGTAACATTTCAGGGAGTAGAAGGGATTTTTCCTAGCCCTCCAGAAGCATCAAAGCTAATGTCATTCTAAAGTTACAAATCATGCAAAAGCTTTGGGAGGAAAAGAAACTTTGGGCTTCAACACATTCAATTATGGAAAAATACATTCACTGGAAGCAAAGTCCTCTCGAGTGGAACACGTGCCTCTAAGGGAGGGTTTGGATAAGAACCAGGTGCTAAGAGCATCTGTTGGAACACCCCAACCACTTTCAGAGCTTCTGCTTGGGGCTCAGTAAAAATTTAGTCTGCTCCTGTGTACAGCCTCCTCTGCACTGAAACTGTGGTGCGAATGCTTTACCTCCACTCTTGCCTGGTGCAAGGGTGGATGAAAACAAGATATGTTTGCTTTTCCAATCTGTATAGGTGAGTTTAGAAGGTGATGCTGTGAGTTCAATGCACTGAGGCCATCTTCCAGAGGCAGAGGAGCCACCAGCTCTTTATCTTGCATCACATCAGCAGAGAACCCTTGAACTGTGGAAGTGTCCCAGAAGGGTGGAAAAGTGTGCTAAATTGCATGGCACTATTTTATCCTACTTCAGTGCAACTGAAAAGCATATGTAGTGTTCTTTACCCAAGAAGTTTGTTTTTAGACAGAGTAAGATCCACCACTGCCAAGTGCTGCTGTTGTGCACCTGCACAATTTTTGATGGTGATGGCTGCAGTTGGGGCAGAGCTTTAGAGAGGACTTGTGCTGTGCAAGCCCCAGTTAAGATATGTAACAAACCCAGCAGACACTGGAATGGGCACTGGTGATATCTGAGGGACCAGCAGATGACAGGCAGCTCCTCTTTAGCACCACCCCCTAGCTAATTGCTGACTTTCAGTCCTTTCTGTTCCCTAAACTGTGAGGCATCAGAGATAAGTCCTGCTTATAGGTCACCACAAGGGAAACTGGACATTATATTCTAAACTTCTAACCAGGCTAACATTTTACTACTTTATTTCATGCTAGTGCCTGGTTCTGGTCTTGAAAGCACCTCCTGTGCAATGTAAAAGAGGGCCCAGAGAAAGGAAATGAAATCAGAAGTGGAGAAAAGTTATTTTAATCATAAATAGCTGTGGTAGGAAGGTAGATGTTTGTATGTGCAATAGTACAGTACCTACTGTGTGTATTTTAGGAGAACCTGAGAATAGCAGCTGTGCTGAAATACTTGACAGTGAAGTCAAATATAGTTTAGGTTAAAAAAAAAAGTGGCTGGGGAGGGTGGATTTGCAGTGTGAAGCCTGTCGGTGTTATCTCTGCCGCGTGGCACAGAACAGCCTGTGACTCTGGCACTTGTTTGTGAGCACACAGTTCCTGTAATGGGATAAGTCCCTCTCCTATCAGTGTGGTATTGTGCCTGGGTAAATGCTCCCCACCTCCCAAATTTCCCCAAGAGCCACAGCTGGATGACAGCTTTGTTTCTCCAAAGGCTGCCTTTTCTGAAGTGTTGCTGGTTTTGCAGCCAGTGGACCTGTTGAGCTTTGTGTCTATAGAGCTCAGAAGAGGCGAAGCTGCAGGCATTAAAACTAGAGCTCTTGCTAATGTGCCAAGGTCAAAAGGATCAAAACCTAAATGAAACTTGTCCCTGAAATTTGGCTATGAATAACAAATTCAGGAAGTTGTACATGAAAATCGGTCTGGGCACTGTTTCTTTCTTAAGAGTCCTTTAGCTAAAAATAATGTATTGCGCTATAGTTATAAATAATACGGGCTTTTTTTTTCTTCCCCTGTCTAATTAAATTGTTACTCTTGCCACCACGAAAGGAAAAGGAAAAGATAATAACATGAATCTGGTTGAACAAGTACGTAGCTTGCAGGTTTCAGCTAGAGTGTTTGCAGCTGCAGACGATGCTGAACCCTGTGCTCATGCGTTTAATTGTCAAAGTGAAAAGAGGGTGCTCTGGAGGGATCAGCAGTGTTTTCTGTGTGTCCATCATTTGGGAACCTTTTTGAAAGTTTACACAAAGTGGGGTTTTCCTGCCCTGTCAAAATACAGAAAAAAAGGAATTTTTATTTTATGGTGGTGTTTGGTTGGTTTTTTTTTTTTCTGGTAACTAAGTGTATTTTGTAAAATGGTGGTTGAACCATACGGTAGGGTGTTTTGATGGACTATGTTGTCCTCCTGAAATGACAAGCAGTGGCTGCAGATAGCTCTGCCATTATACAGTGTGACACTTTGGCAAATTTGCTGTGGGTAAGTAGTGGATAAAGCTGGATAAATGAACTTTTCTGCATCTTGGTTATGGCATTGAGGTGCTCTCTGAAAGCCATGTGGGCAACCTGGCTGTGGCCTCCTGCCTGCTGAACAGCAGTGAAAGCCAGCAGTCTAGTGAGACAGTACTTACCACACCTACTGCTGCTGCTGTGTTTAGTCCAGGAAAGTTTTGTGTGTTTTGCTGCTGAGATTTGTCAGTGGCTTCTGGTGCCTTTTAGCAGTGTTCAGGTGGATTGTAGATGTTATTGGAGAGACCATGTAACTCACTTGCTTCTGGGAGGGCAATGATAATGGTCAGTGAAAGCAGTAATCCCAGGAGCCTAAGGGACAATGACAGGCAATAACGTGGCTGCCAAACTTTAAGCTTAATCACGATATCTTTCAGGTGGTGAGAATGTTATTTTCCTCAAATGAGGCACGCTGAGGGAGAAAGAAGAATCCTACAAAGCAGATAAGCTGGCCTGTGTGAACAGTAGAGCTGGGCACAGGCTCAGAGATTTATTGCGCTGAAAATTGCTGTCACTTAGAAAAAAGTAAAAAAAGCAGCGAGGCAGCTGCGTTATTTCACTGGCAGTGATGCAATGCCGATGACACACCAGGACGGGAGGGACCAGCACACTCTGTGACAGCACAGCATGTACGTGGTGTCACCCGAGAGTGCCCCACCAGCCAGCAGATCCAGCCAAGTGCCAGCACGTCGTCTAGGGCTTCATTTTCAAGCCAATATTTATACATAACAGCTGGAAGTATGTTTTTGGAAGTAACACATCATGACTGCACGTGTACAATTTCCAAAACACCCCCTTTTGCCTCTCCTATATTCTGTGCTTTAGGGGGTTTTATATTTTTTTTCCTAAATTTATTTTATTGCAGTGCAGTCAAAGCATTTACTGATTTTTCATTCACTTGTCAACTGCTCTAAAAGAGTGAAAATCTCACAGGAAAACACCATGCTCTGGTAAGGTTGTAAACAGCAGAAATCTTGGTATTAATGTTTTTTGTATTGTCCTGAAGATTTCTGCTGCACCCAAAAGTTAGTGATGGCACAGTCAAAAAGAATATTGTAATATTGAAAAGAAAGACCCAAACAGAAGAAACATAAGCATTTTTTGTAGAAAAATATGTAAAAGGGGTGAGGAAGAAAGCTGCTGGTGTATTAAGTGTGTGTGTTTGGTTAAGAAATTGAATGGGTGGCAAATACTTTTCCATGTGTGTGGAAAATATGAGTTGGCTTTTGCAATAGCATTTTATGGGAAGAAAGATCAAGGGTTCAGGAGCTGAAATACTTATTCATAAAATGTAGGGAGCAAATACAAGCTACTTGTTGTGCTTCTGCCCATTTGCTGTAAGTCCAATCTAGCTGAATCATTTCTAGGAATGGAGTGGGTAACTGGATTTCCAGCCTCCTCTCTGTCCTTGGCTCCTCTCCTGCATGGCTGCTCCTGATTAGTACTTGTTGTACTGAGCTTTATGTGAAGGCTATGTTCCTGTCCACTGCATTGCTAAAGCTTTTACCACCTTGGGATCTATGCACAGTCCACTTGAAACTGGATTAAAGCAGCCAACTTGTTTCATTGAGGGTTTTTAACAGCTGTCAGACAGAAGCTGGCCCAGGTAGGATTTTGGTCTGATGCTGGGGAAATGAAAGGCCTTTCCCCATCACTGGTCCATTGCCACACTTTGTGGGTGGTTTCTGACAAAATCAAGCCCAACCCAAGCATTTCCCCTGGTGTTTGAGGTCTTCTGAAAGGCTGAAGATGGATGATCTGCCGCATAAAGCCAAGTTTGCTGCAGGTGTAGCTCTTATTTGTTTGGTGAATGTGATTTTTTTATTTGTGTATCTGAAGAAATTTGGTGTTAGCCTGCACAGACTGCTTTCCTGAAGGTTTTTGCTGTCTGTTCCCTGCACCCTGCAATGCCCAGACGATCTGAGCCCCACTCAGCTGCCAGAGTGTGCAGATAGGTGTGTGCCAGGTCAGCACAGCAACCTGGGCTCGGCCCCTGTGCCGTCCCGTGCTTGCCTTTGTTTAATCTGGCACCTTCCCAGCTCACCTTAGACATTGCTGTGTGCCTTAGAGTGGTGTGGCTCTGCAAGGCTGGTTTTCCCCTCCTTCCAGTAAGTGTAGTGGGAGGGGGAGTTAAAACAGCTGCTCACAACATTTTTAAGAACTTTTGAGAGCATCTGTCCCTTCCATGGATTTCAGGACAGGTTGATGGTGCATATGAAGGCTAAAGTTTGTCTGCCTGTCAGGAGGCAAAGGAGCTGGGCTGGTGCCACACGGGGTGAATTTGGATCGCTTTGGTTAGGGAAAGCAGCTGTGGTTATCTGGTGATTGAATGTAAACCCTTCTAGTTGTTAACTAGAGAGTTTTAGTATTCTGTATTTTTGAACTTTGGTTCTGAAAACGGCACAATTTGGATCTTGTGATCTTTTACTCGCAAAAGAAGGAAGTGTTTTTTAGTGGTGGTCTTGATCCAAAGTCTAATTGTTTTCTAGCAGCAAGTAAAGTAGCTTCCTAGACGAAAAAGGTTCTAGGTAAGACTGTCACCTCAGTGTCCTGGAGTTGCTGTGTATTTAATGAATGTCTTGTGAGGGCTAAAAAAATTAATTAAAAGCAGTTTGTTTACCTAAAGAGAATCTATGTGAAAAGCCCTCTAATGATTTAGTGGGGAGAAAGGAAAGTTTTTTCATTTTTGTTGCTGCTTTTAATCATAAGCATGATTCCCTTTCACTCCTGGCTTTTCTAGCTCTGCACCCATTTGTGTTTGCGCACTTGTGCGGTTATCAGCCCATGCGTGGCTCCAGGTCCCTCGGGGCAGCAGCCTTTCCCTGCCTAATGTCTCTGAGAGGGCTGCACAGAGCCAGAAAGATCCCAGTTTTCCCAGAGGATTTACAGTTACCACCCTGTTTTTAACACATGCCTCTCGCAGGCCCCACTGCCCAGGCAGTGCTGTGCCAGGTAGGAGAATACTCTGCTGCTTAGGAGCAGCTGTGGCACCTTGGGGGTGACCCTGCTGCCAGTGGCTGCCAGGCCAGGCAGAGCAGCTTTAGTCAGGATGCTGCAATTTTCTGTCTCCTCTGGTGGGGTCTCCCACTTCTGCTAGGGGCGACCAAAAGAAAAGGAGGCTGTTGCAAACATGAATAGGGGCACGGAGAGGGCCAGCTCACTCCTGTATGTAGTGCTCCATTGTGATGGTCTGTGAAATACCCACCCCCATCACCAGTTCCATAGGCACTTCCTTCCCTCCTGGCTGTCTCCTGGCTAACCCTCTCATAGGGATATTTTGGCAGTCATAGGTTTAGCAAGGTTAGGGGAGCACTCACTGAGGCTGAGGTCTGGCTGTCTCTTGCTGCAGGAAGGGTTGAATTGTAAGGGGGAAATGATGATCAGCCTTTAGGCTGTGAGGAGAGAGGCATCTTGGCCTGGCATGCTCCCCATGCAGTTCCTTGTGAGGCCAGGTTTCTTCTTCAAAGCCAAGAAAATACTTCTCACTGCTCTTACCTCACCATGGTGAACTTGAGTCCTTCCCTGTTTAAAACATGCTTTAATGTTAAAATGGGCCAAATCAGTGCCAGAATGTTTAAGATGGCAAAATGATAATTTGTGTCTGCTCTTTCCCTTTCATGGGCAAAGGCACCCCACCCTGAGCTCCCAGGAGAGCCTGACCCCAGTGTGTGAAACACATCAGTGCTGCTGTGCTGGATTTGAGGTGGTTTCTCAGGATGTGTGTGCTGTGTCCACCAGGACTTCTCTTCCTCAGGACTCCCAATTAACCTGTGAGGAAATGTCCGAGTCAGGAGCTAGAGAGCCATAAAGGGAGGAGTGTAAATGCATGTGATATTTCAATCTGATAGCATGTCTGTGTTTAAATACCTTTTGGCTGCAAGAACTTGTCTTTCATACCTCATGCTGTCACTTAAAGGAATAAATAGCAGGAGATGGGACTGAATTGTTTTTTAAGTATGTTAAAGCTAGCCAAGATATAGATGTTTCCAAGACCTCTGGCAAAAAGAAATGAAATTGTTTTAATCTAGTGTATTAAGAGGATCAGAGGCAACCTCTCTTTAGGAACCTTCTGCCTGCCTCTTCTTCCCCAAGCACCTGGGGAAAGCAAGCCTCTTTCTTTAGGAAAAAATAGTTCTTTACAGTGCTGGGACACAGTTGTCCAGCATTCCCATCTTCGTCGCCTCCAGTGAGTACTTTGCTGATGGAGTTACATTTATTCTTTTCAGCCTGAGAGTTCATTTCAAATTAACGCTATGTTCCCACATAGAGTCAGCTCAGATCCTTTGTTATTATCTGTAATATGTGAAGCAATTAAGATTGTTCAGTATTTTGCAAGATGAGCAAAATCCAAAGATATTCCTCTCTCTCCCAGTCTCTTCCACATTGTGCAAGTGGTTTCGTTATGAAGGGGAGGCGAGTTTTGGGAGCTTTTCTGACTTCCTTGCATGTTGGGCCAGCAAAATTTTAATCCTAAAGGTTGCATGGTAGCTGCCTATGTGCTCCTGGAAGTGTTGCCAGGTATGGGGTGATCCTACCAGGCTGTTTGATGATGGAGCGTGTTGACATGGTCTTGTGGGGTGTGATTTACAGCTGTCCTCCCTCAGGTGGGAAGTGCCAGGAACAGTCAAAGCCATTTCAAAGCCATTTCTCTGTTCACTGCAGAGTGCAGGCAAGTGACTCCAAAACCTGAATGTTTCCTTAGCAAGATCTTAAAAATTTCATTCTGTTGTAGGCAGTTAGGTGTATTCAGAACAAACAGACTGGGTGCTTTCTGCATTGTTTTCTGTATCAAATATTAGAGGGTTGTGGTTATCATGGGATCATTGTTTTTATCAGGATACTTTTCATCTGCTTCTCCATACTAGGATGAAGATGTATTGATAATTATATTGGTGCATAATATGCTAGGCGAAGTAATTCCTGCTCAGCAGAAATAACTTCAGAATTCATATTTAATGGAATGATCTTGAGAACCATTTTGTAATCCTTTGCTTATTTTGGGTGCTTCTCAGTGGTTAGGTTTATTTACCCTCCAGTAGCTTCTCTCTTTTCTTTGTCTCCAGTGATTATTTTTGTGGGAGGTTGTTTCATTATCCTTGTGTGTGTGGTGGTCATAGAGTGCTACCCAACAGCAGTTATTTGGATTCTAAGCAGGAAAAAGAGAAAATTAATCTGAAATTTCATACTTACCATTTTTATTTTATCTAAATACAGCTGCAGGATTCTGCTAGAGAAGTCTTACATGTAGCTAATATTCCATATGTTTTTGCTTTAATGCGAGATGTTCTTCTGTGTCTTCTGACTCAGAAAGGAGGGAATGAAAGTTGATTAAAAGTCATAATGTGACATCAGATTTGGACTACAATTTTGGTTTTTTCACAGAAGAGTGGAAAGTTCTCAAGGAACAGTGTGATCAGCTTTCTCAGACAATGAAAGTACATACTGAGATTTTTTTTTTTTCATTTACCACATTTAGGCATAATTTTACAAACTCCTTCTTTAGCATGACAGTTGCTCCTTCAGTGTCAATGTGGTTAGTCGTGGGGAGTGGTTTGGGTTGTGCTTTAAGGAGGTTAAACACCTTCCCAAAGCATCCTCTCCTTGAGACAGAAAGGGGCAAGGTGAGAGGACATCACTGGGACATGGGGTGGTTTTGCATCCGAGCCGGACACATCTGTGCGTGGCCAATGTTTGTGTTAAGGCAGCACAGAAACGGGCTCGTTTGGTGTCAGAGGGCTCTGCCGCCTGCCACTCTGCATTGGGAGCCTCTGGGCTCAAAAAGAATGTCACTGGGGAGTCGGACTTCTATTATTATAGACTTCAGTCTGGCTTGGTGGGCTGCTGAAAAGTGGCTCAGACCTTCAGTGAGTTATGACAAGCCGACTGAAATTAATACCATATTTTACATTGTTTTAAAGAGTGACCTTTCCTCACTTGGGAAACATAAAGCAGCTCATCTTATTTCCCCAGCACTTCTTTCTGAGTCTGTGTTAATTTCCCCTTGGTTGGGCTGAATTTATAATGCTGGAAACAAAGACAGATGCAGAAGATTTAAAAGAGCTTGTTCGTGAACTTTAAAGTTGCCTTGAATAGACTGGGCACTTCTAAATGTCTCCTTATTTAAGTTGGTTTCTGTTTTCTTTGGTTTTTTTTTCCTCCTCTTTTCCTTTTTGGAATTCCTGACTCAGATGAAGGAGATTTCCAGTATTACTGTGCTAGAAAATACTGGAAATTTATCTGTGCTCTCCATAATATTTTAACAGAAAGGATTGCAAAAAAGCACCCTATATCAAAGCTGTATGTCTTTCCTATTGTGCTGTTTATGTAATTACTCAAGTGTAATCTTAAAACACCTGATAATCAGATAGAATACACAAACTCACTTTGTTGAATTTTTAAAATTGCATTGTATTTCTAAATCACTGGCACCTGAATACGGACAAAAGGGCAGACACCAGACACCTTCCGTCTTCCTTTGCATGAAGGATGGGTGGTAGCTGTAACATTGTATGCTGAATCTTGTTCTCTAGTGACTTGTTGTGATAGTTTTGCAAGGTGCTTTTTATTTTCAAGAGTTTTTGTTGTGGTGTTTTTTTTAATTTTTTTTTATTTATTTTTTTTTTAAATTACAAGCAAGGAAATTGAACTGAGTCTAAGATCTGGCATATTTTATCAAATTATTACCTGTGGATTTAGATGCGTTAAATGGTGAGGAAGGACGTTCTTTTGTTCACTACTCCGTTGCCTCTCTCAGAGCTTTGATCAAAAATTTAGGGAGCAAGTCAGTAGCTTTTTCTTAACAAAGCACATTGTATCCTTCATAACCTTCATAACCTTGTAACTTGGTATCTTTTCACATCAGCAATATTTCTCAGAATTTGTGATGGATTGGGTAATTGCTTTTTTTTCCTAGCAAGATTGACACAGTGGAGATGACAACTTGGAGATTTTTTTTTCCCAGAGGAGTCCAAGCCGTTGGGCCCAAATCATCTTGATATGGATGCACTTTGTGGGAATGAAAGTCAGGGTGCTGTGAGGCTTTCAGGATCCCTGACAGCTGCTGGAGACCTCAGGTGTGTTTGTGATGTGCATGCCCTGTGCAGTGTGTTGTACCCATATTTGCAGGTTTGTAAGCACCATGAGCCCCAGCTCTGATGGACAGAAGGGTGAAATCTTGACTGATTTATATAAACCAGCTGTAGCTGTGGTCTTCAAGGGAAGTGTTCTGTGGAGAGTTGAGATCTCCACGTAGCTGGTCTAGCAGTGCACACTTCTTTTTGAACACAGTCAACCTTTGCCTTTATTAGCAGATCAGTGGTTATCTCCTCACGGTACCTTTCACATTGTATTTTGTAATTCACTTTTAGTAGAAGGACCTGTTCGGCACGGCTCAGCTCTGTCGTTGTCTCTCTGTTCCCTTTGCATCTAACTGGGGAGGACAACCCCAGCCTGGATCACGTGCTCTGCCGCATTCCTTTTAGCTCCAGGGTCTTCTCCAGGTACTCTGAGTGACTGGACTTCTTACTTGTTACCTTCTTCTGATGTTCTCAAGATTTCCTGGCTTCCAAGGCTTTTATTTTCCCCTTATCTTTCAGTAATTTGTATTAGAGGTAAGAGAGCAGCGGCTGTTGTAGACTGTAGACCCAGGCTCCTAGTCTCAAAAGAGTCCCATTAGTCAAAGAAAGCGGAAGCTGTGCTTCCCTTGTAGGACAGCAAAATGGCTGAACTGAGCAATTCTACTCATTAGGTCTGTGACTTGCTTCATCTCCCTCCCATACAATTATTTGCAGAGAGAAAAACTCCCATTGCATATTTTCATTCACACCAACCAAGCTTGAGGACTTGGTCTAGAAAGATTAAACTCGTGTTCTGTGTTTCCTGCCAAGATGCTGGAATCCACTGGAGATAAAATTAATTCCCTTTTGCTGAGTGAGAATCCAAAGCTATTTATTAATAAGGAAAAGAAAGTGCCAGATCTTTCTCCTCCTCATCTCGGAAATATGGGTTTGGGAAGGGTACTCATCCCACTTTTGACCCTCCATTCCCCCTTTCTATGGGATGTTTTGTACAAATCAGCATTAGAATAATCGAGTTTCTGAAACCAGGTGTGTCATAAAAGGCTTTAGTTTAAATGCCTTTTAATTTAAAGTCATTCATGCTTTCCAGTTTTCAATTTGAACAGTAATGAGGAGATTTTCAAGTATACCAGAAGAGTTAGTCTCTCAACTCCTGTTGACTTTTACTGGTGGGGTATGAAAAGAAAGCTCTGGTGTTGTCCTTGAAAGATCTCTTTGTAAATGTCTAGCATTTTGTGATGAGTTGGTGTTTCTCTCCAGGAGTCTTTGAAGCTAGTATTTTCCTGGATCCTTCTTACCAGAATTACCAAGCAAAGCTTTATATTCAAATATTTAAAAGATTGTAATTGCTTTAATTAAAAAAAAACATGCATGTACCTGCATTTGATTTATATTACAAATACCTGTATTATCAGGTTGTATTTGCCAGAGTAAATACCTGAAAGGTTTTAAGAACCTCATTACAGTGAAGCTTATGGACTGAGCTGGCCTGTTTCGCAGGTTTCACAAGGTTTTGTCCTATCTCTATGTGTATGCATGTTTATATGTCCTCGTTCTTACCCTACCAAAAAGCTAGCAGCCTGAAGAGCTGTAGTCACCTGTGGTGGGGATAAATACCCCTTGCCAAGTTTTCTGAAACTCCTGCAAACACTGGTGAAATTGCCTTGAATTGCAGGAAAAGGTTTGGTCTGCTCCTGTGGATGCAATGTCAGTCTCTTCTGTGCAAATTAAAGCAAAGTGGAAAACTTCACTGCAAATGAAAGCCAGGGTTGGAGTCCCTTTCTGCCCAGGTGTATGTGTTCCCCCCATAGTGTCACACACTGTCACCTGAGAATCACTGGCATGACTAAGTGTTGTGCAGGTGATCATCTGCTACCTTGAGATTTAATTTTTTTCCCCCTGTGTGGGGTTAAACTGGTTTCTTACACTCCCACTTAAAAATGCATGTTGGGAGAAAACACTAGGTAGGAGACAGCAATTTCTAACCTTTCTGTAAGGGATTTTATGCGCACTATTCTGTAAGGGTTGTAATGCACACTGTTGCACAATATATCATATCACATATACACTGTAGCATTTATTTGTACAGCTGTATGTAAAGGTTCATCAAAATGCATTGCGTTTGAGGGAGCTTCTGCTTGTGTCTCCAGATGAGCTGGGGACCTGTGTGAGCCAAATACTCATTTCAGGAGCCGAGGTCAATGAAGGCACTTTTGAGCTAAATCTAACTTCAGAAAATCAAAGGAACTGAGAAGTTAAATTTCACTGAGCAGGAAGTTAAGTAAATTTAATAAAGGGCAAATAATTTTTTCCCCAGAACAACACAGCAGTCCGGCTGTACATGCTTTAAACGTGAAAATAGCAGGGGAGGCTCTAAATAGGCAGGAGAGGAAAGTGAGTGGGAAGGTGGGAGCCTCTTTTTCCTAACCTTTCTCCAAGGAATGGCGCAGTAGTGGAGGGTCTCAGTGGATATGTGATGGGAGTTGGAAGGTACACGTGTAAAATCTGGGAAGAGCCTTCAGCTTTGAGCACAAAAAAGCCATCTTTGGTTGGAAGTGGTCTCAGGAAGAAGCAGAGCAAACAGCACTATCAAATGCGTCTTGTCTTCCTTGGCGTGCAGTTGTCACGAGAGATTTGTAACTCTTTTCTTGGTTCATTGTTCCCCAGCTAGTGTGTATTCTCCATTCAGTAGTGCCAGAATTAAGATGAAGCCTGCCTGTTTCAATAAGGCGCCTTTGTTGTCCAAATGGCAGCACTTGTATAGGAATTGGATTGACTCCAGCAGAGCTTGCACGATACACTGCAAAACTGTTGTCATATGATCCTTTTTACTACTAAGAAAAAGCCTGTTCTCAAAAAAATTGACTAGACCTCTTTTTTTTTCTTCTTCTTCTTTTTTTTCTGTTTTGTTAGGGAGGGAAAAATCACCATAAAATTCTTTCTGTTAATAACAAAATGCAAATTTGAAAACTGTGCTTAATGCTTGAGTGAAATAAAGAGATTGGATTAAGTAAAGTGGCATTAATGTAGAAATATGATGGAGCCTCATCTACTTCATTTAATGTATCAGGAGCTGTGATTAATCTACTCACGGGTCTAAGTAAGCATGTACTGTTGAACCCAAGCAAGAGGGAATGGGAAGTGATGGCACAACAGGGAATGGAGAGATGTTGGAGTGACACAAAGTACAGCTGCAGTGTCCAGAAAGTACGGTTGTCTCACCTACCTTCTGCATTTCCTTGAGATGTGGGGAAAAGGCAAGCTGTTTGAAAGAGCAGACATTTCTTGGTACTCTCAGTTCATGCAGCACCCAGCGCTGTGAGTCTCTCATCCAGGCCAGCCACAAGGGAGGATGCATCCGTATGGGAAAGACATTAACTTCTTCTAGTGCTAATGATGGAAACTGCTGTTGCAGCTCCAAGTATTTTATTCTGTAAGAATCTTTTTTTTCCTCCATTCTGGAATGAAGCATCTGTAAAGAGAGCGCTTCTTATCAACTAGATGTTGGATTTGAAAAGAGACTTTTCCTCCCTTTCTTGATTCTTTTCCAGTCAAGCAGCAGAAAATAGATGAACACATTTTGTTATGATTATTGATACTATTTGTTAACCAAGAAATTTTACTAAAAAAACTGTGTTTTAACAGTAGTTAATGTGAAGAAGAATTGCCTTAGGTATAGATGAATTTTATAAAGCACCTTTTTAAAAAATTTTTGGTTTATTAATACACTTTTGTCATAATAAGAAGCCTCATTTTACAGTGCTTTGTGATTTATGAACTGCTTCTTCTTTACCTTGTCTTTTGCACCAGTGTGATAATATTTATATAGGTTTTGATGGTTACAAAATGTAATTGAGTTCCTAGCCCATATAGAATAGAATTAATAGATTTTAAAGCTGGAGGGACTGATTATGCTCATGGTCTGATGTCTGTGTGACATACAGGACATCAAATTTCATCAATAATACCTGCATAAAGGACATGAATTTTGACTGAGCTTCAAGTTACTCTTAAGGCATCCAGTTCTGATTTAAAGACTTAAGATGATAAAGCTTTTGGAATTCTTTTTCCCAGTGGTTAATTACCTTATGTGTTTTTTTCTTTTGTTACAAGGAGTTTGTTACTTTTCCTCTCTGAATTTGTCAAGCCAGTGTTTGGACATTTTGGTATTCCATTTTTTGTGTGCTAACATCAGCTGTTGTCTGATATCAGAGACCTTTGCACAGGCAAGGTACAAATGACCAGGTGTTCTCTTAGATAACCTGGATCCTTGGACTCCTCCTGCTCCTCGTGAAAGTTGTATCTTTTAGGACTTTACTCTCCTAGTCCTTTACTTTCTTAATAAAATTTATATAAGTGTTGCTACTTCAGTGCATCCTGAAATGTGCTTGCAAACACACTTCATAGTATTTGAGTCTCTTCACTTGCTCCAGCATCTAGCTGGAGTCTCCAATAAAGTTCAGTTCTATATTAGAGGCTTTCTTCTACTAATAGATTTTTTTAGTCAATGTCAGGGGTTTTGGAAATTTGATTTTTTTTTCTTCTTTTAATTGAATTTAGTTTGTGGATTTTTGTTTGTTTAGTGTTGTAATTGAGTTCCAAAATCCCCACCTCCCTTTCTAGACCTCTTTGTAGGGAAGGATAGCTTTCTTTGCCTACCTAAATAGGTTGTTTTGTTTTTTAAATGATGTGGGTCTTCCATTCTGTATTCTTGATCCATTTCTCTGTTTTGTTCTGCACGTGATGAAGAATTTGGGCTTTTGTAGATGCAGGAGCTGCAGCTCTTCTGAAGCCACTGGAGCTCCAGTCTCTATTTTCTGCTGCTTTTTGTTTGCCTGTTACCTTGCACAGCAATTTGCAGGGAGAAGCAGCACAGGAGCTGCTACTTCTTGAAGGGAAGAAAGGAAACAGTGGGTTCCAGCATCGCAGAGCCACTTGCAGGAGGCTAAATGCCCTTTTACCACAGAGGTCAGCAGCATTTTTGGAACCTTTTCTGGCTGCGTGAGGGTGTAGAAAAAGGTAGTATAGTGTGATTTTTTTTTTTTTCTTTTCAAACATTGAAAAGGGAGCTGCTATTGTATGTGGCTTCTGTTCCTTGAAGGTTAGCCACAGAGAGGGAGGTGCTTGTATCCACAAATGGTTACAGCACTATCTGCACACTGGGAAGGACACAGATGTCTTCTCTCAATGGCAGGCCGCTGGAAGCTCCATGACAATTTTGGTTTGCTTCTGTGTAAATCCAAATCCACAGCTTTCCAAGTACGTGGTGCAGGGGAGGTTACTACGGGTCACTTGGCAGTTTCCGAGTTTGGTGAAGCTGCTGTGTAGTGCTTATTAAGGGGATGGGAATATAACAGGTAAGCCAAGTAAATGGATTAGCTGTAAGCAGTCCTATTGTTGGCACTGCCTGGAGATAGGTTGTGAACCAGGCAGGCATGTCTTGCAAGCGATATTCTTTCATCCCCCGATTACAGAAGAGCAGCATAAATAGAGTGGCCTACATTGAAATGATTCCTGGAGGAAAGAGGCATTTAAAGCCAAGGAGCAAACTGTTCAAACAGAATACCATTTCCAAGAAGGAGTGGAGGGGAGAGGGGAAGGAGCATTAAGCCAAGTGTCTCTCTGTCCATCTCTGAATGCCTGAAATGTTAGGGACAAATGATTCCTTGGAGGCATGCAGCACTGCTGTCATCTTTAGAACCTTCATGGAGCAGCTTTTACCTTTATTTTTAGTGGTTGGCACTGTTGGCTTGAGGGGGAGTTAGAAGAGGAAGGTCACTAAAAACGATGTCTTTGTGTTTTATCAACAAGAATGGTTGAGGGGGAGGGTAAGAAGCATTGTCTACTTCCAATGGTGCATATCGACATGTTTAGAGAAAGCATTTGCTCCAGCACAGGGATTGTTGGTAAGAGTCACAGCTTGTGCTTTTGTGCCTGCAGTCCCTGTCCAAGAAGGGTGTTTGACTTTTGGGTCTGCTTGCCCCAAGCACAAGAGAGCATGGCTTTCCCGTGCCCACTGGGCAGCCGGGATGCTACCCACGCAGTGCAGTGGCAGCTGGGGGTGCATGGAATGGGAATGCTGGCTGGTGTTTGTCCCCAGGCAGAGCCCTGGCTCTGGAGGGTGAGCTCTCCTGTCCCCTGCTCTGTGGCTTCCCTTTCAGCAGAGCAGATAGCACCGATTAGTTCTCACTGAGGTTTGGTATTCTTGGTGGTGTATTTCCCGTGTCTCCCCCCACCCTCCTGGCAAGGTTTACAGCATTGCAAGTGCTTGACAGCATGGCTTGTTGGGATCAAAGGAGTTCAGGAGGCTTAAGGTTGTATATTTATGTGGGTTTTTATTACCTACTATTGTCACTCGTATTATCTAAGATTACTCAAACTGAAAAGCTCAGGCAAAATAGTTGCCTCCGCAGTGTTCCTTACTGTGCCTGCTGCACTCCAGGCTTCTTTCAGGGTGAAGCAATGTTAGCTGGGGCTGCTTTCCCCTGTCAGCTCCTCCAGGTGTTCCTGCAATGGCTGTGTGTGTCCAAGGTGCTCTCTGCAGGCAAGGAGAGCTCACAACACAGCTCACACCTGCTGGGTTGAATTGTTCTCTTTAGAAAATTTGATCTACTCCCTATCTTTCCATTATAGCACTTAGGTACCACAGATATCTAAATTTGGACTCTTCAGGTCAGAAAAAGATACTTTCCCAATCCTAGCATCAGTCTAGGCCTTCTGCCTAGGTATAAATAAGCCCTTTCAGGTGGGCTGAAGGGGACTCAGATACAGAAGAGGTTCTGGGCAGTTCCTATCCTACCGTTGTTCTCAACCTCACTCTGTCCTTTTTTTTTCTCCTTTTATTTTATTAAGTTAATTGAATTTTGAGCTGAGCAAGTCTTTGATGAAGATAGAAGGACATTTTCTATTGTGTGCATTAAAGTCACCTGTAAGGTAAATGTCTTACATGCAGACTACATTGTTTAAAGTGTCCTACTGTTTCTGCCAGGTGGATTTGAGGGAATTAACACAGTTTTATCACTTAGAAACAATCTTTCACTTTCTGCAGGCAAAACAAATACACTGGGAGATAGAATGAAAAATCAGGTGATTTGTGTCTGGAAACTAAGGCTGTTGATAGAACATTCTTCCTCTGGTGTTGCTGCACCTCATATCCTGTGTTCAGTTCTGGGCCTCTCACTACAAGAAGGACATTGAAGGGCTGGAGTTAGTCCAGAGAAGGGCAGTGAAGCTGGTGAAGGGTCTGGAGCACAGGTCCTACGAGGAGCAGGTGAGGGAGCTGGGGGTGTTTAGCCTGGAGCAAAGGAGGCTCAGGGCTGACCTTACTGCTCTCTGTAACTGTGTGAAAGGGGATTTTAGCCAGGTCAGGGTTGGCCTCTTCTCCCAGGCAACCAGCAATAGCATGAGAGGAAATGGCCTCAAGCTGTGCCAGGGGAGGTTTAGTTTGAACATCAGAAGGAATTTCTTCACAGAAATGGTGGTTAAATATTGGAATGGGCTGCCCAAGGAGCTGATGAGGTCACCATGCATGGAGTGTTTAAGGAAAGACTGGATGTGACAATTAGTGCCATGGTCTAGTTGATGTGGTGGTGTTGGGTCATAGGTTGGACTCGATCTCAAAAGTCTTTTACAGCCTAATAGATTCTGTGATTCTATGTAATATGTTAAGTGTTAAAAGATTGCAGGGACAGCTTCCCTCTGGGACTTGTCATGTCCCCACTGTAAACCTGCTATATCAGATGTGTATGTGTTGGAAATACAACAGAAAAAAAAAAAAAGAATTGACTTTAAGCAATTGGTCTGACTGGGAATACTCATTTTCTGATGTGTTACATTTTAAATTTTCTGTAAATCTCCACATGGATCATTTCCCCTTCAAAAGTGATGTTGTTTTTTTCCATGTAAAGTAGTCTACAGTTATACCAAACAGCATTAATATTTAGCATAGCATGGAGATCATGCAATTTGAGTATGTCCAATTTTCACTTGTGTTTTTTATTTAAAGGTTTTCTATTAATGCAGCCCTTCAAATATCATGCAACACTGTCTGCAAATAGAGGCATGAAATCACTGTAATGCAGAGATCTTTGCAATTCTCCAGTGAGGCTGAAGAGCTTTCTCAGTGCCTTGCAGCAGGTCAGAGGAAACTACTTCAGCTGCATTCTTCCACTGCCATTTCTGTGATTGCTTCCACCATAGGAATGATAACGTGATATTTCACATAACTCTTTTCTTTTGGCAGTTCTTCACTGAGAACTTTGCAAGGCAGCAATGATCCATTTAAGCTCCACTTCAAGCACTGAGGGTGTCGAAGAGTGGGTACATGCCATCACTTTTGGTCTCATGTGAAGAATTGATGAGTTTCATTTCAGGAATGTTAATTGAGCCATTTGAGTTCAGGTATTAACTCTCTGCATAACTGCCTTCCATCGAGGGAGTGAATTCATGTGACTCTTGCCTATCCCTCCTGCCTTGTGTTGTTTCATTTTTTTTGCCACAGCCCTGCTCCTAGTTTATTCCATAACCTAGATTATGGCCAAGGGCAAGACCTACATAAGCATATGGTGCTCATTGCACGTTGCATTATCTGAAGTCATGAGGGTGTGATTAATGGGCTTAGGATTTTAATTTGGCCTATCTTACTCTCATGTCTCTTTCCAATGGGAGAGCCTGACCAGTGACTGCGGCTGCGGGGTGCGTGCACAAAGTGGTGAGGTGACACTTATTTCCTTGAAGTGCTGGGCAGCTGCTGGAGGCAAACCTCTGCTGCCAGGAGCAGGGATGAGCCAGCTTCAAACTGGCTGACCTGGTTTGGATGGCACAGCTTTAGCAGGTCCGAGTGTCTCAGGGCAGTTTGGGCTCAGCTGTCTGAGCGCCACTGGAAAGAGTGGATGATCTCATTCATGGGTCATGTCAGTGATGTTTCGGGTGTTGCTTGGCCTTGTGCAGTGGTGTAGATGCCTCAGGTTTGTAGCAGGCAGCCACTTCTGGTGTACTCTCTGTAATGGGGTTCAACAGATGTGCAGGTCCTGTCAGAGAAGAGCTCGTACAAACTGGACCAGGACTCTGATCTGCCTTGTGAATTTGTGATCTGGAATGTGAAGGTTGTACCTTAGAGCATAAAATGGTTTGTTAGTGTAAGACTTGGCTGTCCAAGTAGGAAAAATATGTTGGGTGTCAGTCCTGCATACATGGCAAGAGGATGCTAGACTGACAGGGGCTTTACCTGCTGTGTGGCAGTGGGAGAGGATGAGTAGATCAAAGCAGTGGGTAGAGAGGCTCCTGTATCTACATTATATTCAAACTGAGCATTTTATTCCAGACTAGGTTTTGTCTGGTCCTTTGGGCTAAATATCCCCGCTGCATGTGTGGGTGGAATCTGCCCAAAGCACTACTTGTTTCATATACTTCAGTGTTAATTCAAAGATGTGAAGGCATTTGGTACATCCCTGTACCAGAATTTCTCTTTAAGTTTTTTCTGAAAGGAATTTTGTTTGTGCCCATCAGAGCCACCGTGTGAAGAAAGCCAACTTGCAATGGGATGGATGGCTAGGGGGGTTTCTTCAGAATTGCTTTGGACCACCCCCTTGTGTGGACACAGCCAGGGTGATCCTAGCTGGAGGTTTAAGAAACCCAGGTTTCCTATGCATCTGTGGTACCAGAGGGAGCCATGTGGCTTCTGGGAAGCCACTGCGCCTCAGGCTGCCCCATCTGCTTCAGGTAGGGCGATGTGAGCTCTCCAGGTGAAGCCTGCTTCATCACAGCCAAGCACATCCTGGCTGCTGGGGTTCTCATAAACGCTGCATGTGCCTTGCTGGTGGGAGTTGAGGACTTGCACTGCATTCCTCTTGTATCTCGTTGCCTTTGCTACTTTTGCAATGAGCCCCACACTTCATCCATAAAATAATCTTGAATGTGTAGCAATGGGGCATGGTTGTCAGCCTTGATGATAATTCAAAGGCTTGTATTTACTTGTCATAAGACATCTTAGAAGGAAAATGAGTGAAGCTTTAGTTTACAGCCAGCTTGCTTAAGGTAGTGAAATTAACTTAGAGATAAAAAAATTGAAGTTGTATCTATTTTATCCGTGGTGTTGTGTTCAAACAAACTAAATTAGAAGCTGTGTTTGTGGACTGATAGTCAGAATTCTAAGTTTTTGTTTATCTTGGAAAAATCTAAAAGTTTGTTTTTAGTAATAACAATTCTGCTAATTTTTATGTTAGACAGTCAAATGTTGTTGGCTTAGATATCCATGTCCTTCAGAACTGCTGTTTTTAATTTCTGAATTTTGGAAGAAACCCAGCATCCTAAGTTAAAAGCAAAACTTCTCTCAGCAGGTTGAGACAAAAAATAAAGCGATTGTATCACAGAATATATACACTTAACAGCCAAGGTTTTTGATTCCATGGTTACAACAACAAAACAAAAAAGCCTCACACGTATAGCCAGTTGGTGATTTTATTGTTCAAGTCAGATGGCCTTTTTTAAAATTAATTTTAATGGACAAGAAAGAAAGAATGTATTGCTGTACTTGTGCAACTGAAGTTTATGAAATAGGATTGGAAAAATACACAGAATAATTGGGCACATCCTGTACTTAGTGAATCACCAAGCTAGTGCAATAAACATTGCTGCGTTTGGGAATTTAGATCTATACCCTGCTCTCGCCAAGAACAATGGGAATTGCTGGGGATCACAGGCTACCTGAACTATTTCTTTATTTCTTGTACAAAGTTGTTCTTTTCTTTGGGTATTCCGCGTTTTGAGGTAATTTCTGGTTTTGTAAAGAAGGTGTTAGTCCAGTTCTATGACACCTTAGACTGACTCAGTGGAACCTAGGAGGCAAACCAGGAACTGTATGTGGCAGGCATTGGTATTGGTAAAGGAAAAAGATTCCTGAGCTGGAAACTATGCAGTCTAACCAACATCTTCCTTAAGGGAAGCTGTCTTTTGTCTTTAAAAGTAAAACAAAAGCTAGAGACTTTTGATAATTTCAATCTTGCTTGCCAGATAAGAGGAATAACTTGTGAACATGTTTAAGAAATTACTAAGTTTCCAGAAAACAGACTGTTACTTAAGGGGCAGAGAACCATTACAAAGCCAGAAACAAGCACAACATCCAAATGTGCTCTTGAATACGCACGTGGCTCCTGCAAATTATGAGAGCTGCACATGCACAGGCTTAATGGAATCCTGATGGAAACCATCCAGGGCTGGAGTCTGGCTCCTGGTGAAATTAGGACTGCTGTCTGGTTAGGACTGAAGTTCGGGTCTCAGGCAAACGGATCGAGATGTTTTTTTTCCCTCAAGGAAATATGTGTTTATTCCTCAGCCAGAATGATGGGATGGCCTGTGAGCAAGATTTTTGTAGCATTGCTTAGTGTGAGCTCTGGACTTTGTCCATCTTATTTACTTACCCAAAACATGATTGTCCTCCTAAGGAGAAACTTAACTGTTTTTCCCAGTAGCAGAGGCAGTGAACCAAGTGTACGCTGAACAATGTGCTTCTGTTGTTTCACCCTGTGAAGACAACAGCCATCCAGCATTTCTGGTACCACTGAGCTGAATGGCAGAATTTATGTATTCAGCCAAACCAACCAGTAGTTTCTTCGAGTGTCTGCTAATATGCATTGATAAGTCCCCAAAGGGTCTTTTATAGCTCTGCTCCATCTGAGGAACAAGAGCCAGGAAAATAGGAATAGGCTGGAAAAGTCTCATTAGCCCCAGAGCGGTATTTCTAAGTAATTTTTGAAGTGGTGGGAGAGACAGAAAGAAATGCTATTACAAATTTCTATGTTAGCACAGTTTATGAATGTTAAACTTTAAAACATGTTTTTAACAAAATATGGCCTTTTTTGTTAAAGATGTAGCTTCTATTGGGGGAGGAGAGAAATGGGTTCAACCAGCAGTAAGCATTCCCTGGTCTTCTCGCCCTCCTGGATAAACACCATTAAAGGCTGAGGACATTTCTTGGGAGGGGAAATCAATTTTCTGCGCTCCTCAGTTCAATGCAGATGCAGCTGTGGCCATACAGTAGGTGACTCACTCTGTGGCCATCTTTTTAATGATGAAACTATTATGTGCTGCACTCCCATTCAGGCATTTTGGTTTCTAATTCTCTACCCCTGGCTCCCAGAAATGTGAGTAACAGCGCTTTTACCAGAGAGGTGGAAATGCTCCCTGAGACACAGCACCAGGGCAGGATGTGCTGTTGGTTGATGCCATGGATAGTATTAGGGATACAAGAGCATAATTGGCTTGAACTTTTGCTCACCCCTAGACTTAAATCCAAAGCGTTATTATCAAGTTCAGATAAGGTCCCTACCTTTATTTGACTCCCATTAGAGCTCTGTCCTTCTGTGTCGTTCCTGGTGGTGTCTCCTCCATTCTCTTTGGGGTTTCAGGTGGAAATGCCAATGTTGTGGATGCAATAGTTGAACCCTGGCCTACAAAACCCAGCCAGCTCAGATGATATCGAAAGCCAGCTTATTACTCCAAGAGATGCCTTTCCCACATCAGGTAGATTTGCATCAGGCAATTGCATGAATCCGATGCTGATCTTTATTACCAAAAAATACAGCAAGGAAAATCCCATTTCTGAAAGTCTTTCTACTGTACACAGATCCAGATGTATAGCACTGCTCTGTGCACAGCAAAGAGGACTTGTATGTATTTTAATAATGTAAGTGTAATGTAATTATTCTCTTGTCCATCTGGCAGGTGGTGTTTTCATTAAGAAGTGAATAATCTAAGCTATAGGCTCTGTAGAGGGGGATGAGTATGGAGGAGATTCAGGTCATCTGCTGTGGGACCATAAATAGAAGCTAACAAGGGAGCCCTTGCTGTCCTTGTCCACTAAAACTGAAAATCTGTTGCTCTTATTTTTCATTTAGCAGACTGCTTGCAGGCTTAGAAGCTGGTCTATTAGTGAAAACTTTTCACCATCGTGTAGTTTAATTCCTCATTTATGGTAGTGGCTGGAGGTACAGTCTGAAAAAATAGGTATTATATAAGAGAAAAAACCTAAGTCCTTATATAAACCACTATGCATAGGAAGATAAGATTAAAATCACACTTGTGGAGGTGCCCGGTATGTCTCTGGGCATGACTGATTGAAAAAGAAACTTAGATTACTTAGATTACTTTTTATTCATGTAGAAGGTTCTGATTTTTAAAAAAAAGCAAGCCAAAACACACATAGAAAAAAGACAAGCCTGAGACATCCTCCAAAAAAAAAAAAAAAGTTTTGGGAGGAATGTTGTGTGTAGCTTTCTAAAGGAAGTCTGGTTGCTCTCTGACCATCTGTGTGGCATCTTCTGTTTTCCAGACAAAGTTTTCTGATGTCCACATGGAAACAGGAGCAATTTCCTCTTTCCTTGTCCTAGCAGGACTTTTCTTGGCACAGCATAAGGCCTACTTTGAGTTTTGCCCTGGAAAGATATAAATATCCTGGCCCTGTCCCAGGAACATTCAGGCAAGGATTAGGTTTTATTTTTTATCTGGTAACATTCAGAGAAACCTATCAGGTTGACCAGGCTGGGAGGGGTTTTCATTCAGTAAAGCTTGCAAATAAAGAAAACCAAGCCTTTAAAAACTGTTATTAGTTTTAATCTATAATTTTAAATTTAGAAGGGGATCCTGAAATGGTGTTGAGCATCATTCATTCATATGTTTTCTAGGCATCACCTGGCAGAAGGTTAGAGACTGTCACTGTCCTTTTGCGAGGGCACAGATTTCCATTCAGACAGGCTCGTTCTTTGCTTACTTTCCTTCCCAGTAAAACTCGGGTTCGGTTGCTGTTCAGCCAGGGTGGAACACAGAGGCAGTCGCACCACCAGTTCCAAGGAAGCACTTCCTAGGGTGTTCATTACCCTGGCTGCAGATAGTGGGAAACTAAAAACAAACCTGAGCAACAGGCCCTTGAAAACAGCTTTAGAGGCTGGGTGCCAAACTGTTTAGCGCTGTCTGGAGGTGCTAGTCTGTCTCTTCTCATTAAGGGTGCTGCTGAGCCTCTTTCTTTTGTGTGGGCACTGAGAATACTTGAAAGGAGATATTTAACTACTGCACATCTTAGTACAAGGAGCAATGGGAGTAGGGACAGTAAATACAGCATCCCAGGTAAATGGTGAGCTAAAGCTTTGCCAGGCTATAATAAAGCATGGGTTAGCCTTTGTCACACATGCTTTTTTCTCTCTATTTAAAGATGTAATTTATCCCCCTGACTTCATGAAGTGTTATCTGGAAAGGTTTGCTGTGCAGATCAATCTTTACCCTAAGTCTCCTTTGATATACTCTTCTTTAGAGGGGGTTCCTTAGGTTCTGCAGGAGTCAGTGAGCTGAATGTTTTGTGGTTTCAAGCGAGAATTTGTTCCTCTGAGTGCATCAAGCATCAGTCATTCGTGTATGTGTGTGAAGGTCAGTGGGCTTGTCAGATACCCAATTGTAAATCCTGTCACTAAATCAATTTCTTTTAATTAAAAAAATGTGCTGCTCTTCAGAAGAAATGCACCCTTTCATCTGGACAAAACCCATTATATACCAACACAAATATGATAGCCATAAGCTCTCTGCAAGTCTCATGTTGGCTGCTTGTCTCAGCTGGTACACTGGAGGTTCGGAAATCTTGTGTTCAGAGAGGGGCTGTGTTTTCCCTTCCTCTGAAGAAAATGACTGTTGTTACTATTCTGACATCATCTAACTTTGCAGCCTTAGAAGCAGAAAATGTTAATATCAGAAAACAAGTAGCCACACCGACAAGTGAGTGGCATTTGAGCCCAGTTCTTGCTCACTGTGCTGCCTGCACCAGAGGCTCAGAGAAGTCTGTCACAAGGGCTAAGAGCAGCACAGGATTTCACATTCATTTGGTAATTCCCTTGGGGTTATACTCTTAGATGACTTAATGACTTGGTGTATAGCCTGTCTGGAAGATAAGCAGGCATAATTCATTGCAGGCAGGTCGTTCATCCTTTTAGATAACCAGCAACTACACGCCATAGGGAGCAGAGAGATAAAGACACTAGGCATCAGCAGCTGTAGTTCAAGGTTTCAACCCTTCCACCTCCTTCTGTGACCCAGAAGTCATTTACAGTTGATAATTCAGTCATTTGCTTTCTTTAGAGAGAAATGCAGTGGCAGTGCTTGGCTGAAGTGAGTGCATTTTCCATTCTGCCCATGCTTTTCAACACAGCCACAGCATAGCTGTACCTGGAAGTAGGCATTCTTGTGTCACTTAGAGGCTTTAGGACTGTGTTAAATGCTGGTTTGGAAAACTTACTGTAAATTGATTCCAGTTTTTCTGGTGTTATTTAAATGGTTACTGTTGTTCATGTACTGCTTGGGATGCTTACATGTTGTTAATTTTAAGTTTCAGTGCAAATGAAGCTTTAAGGGGTCCAGTTTATGTGTTAGATCTAAACTGAGGCACAAAGAGAGAAAGAGTATATTACATAATATATACACAATATATTGTATTTGTTGACTTTCTTGTAAAAAGACATTTACTTTCAGTATCAGCAGGTACATTTTAAAACTGAACAAGTCCCACACAACCATGCTGCTCCTAAGCCAACAAATATTAGGATCAAACATATTACATGACTTCTCCCTAGTTAATACTCCCTCCTCCAAAAAATCTGTAGTCTGTAAACAGCAATCTACATCTTGAGATCCCTTGCATGCAAAGATAAATGATTGTCTCAGTGGGTACTTCATGATGACTAGCTCTCAGTAAAACATTTTTATCTTGTCTGCGTGCACAGCAAAAGAAATAACAAATACAAGGCTTTTGATATGGTCATATGATGGCCACAATGTGATTCACAGTCTGTGATGTTGCTTTATTTAAGGAGGAAGGGAGGGACAGAAGGAAAAGTCTATTTTTGTTTGTAGGTTTTCTAATTACTTGGGCTGTTTTTCTTTGACTCAGCAACTCTGAAGAGTACATACAGTACTACAGTAACCAGCAGTCAGGGCTGGGAAGTGGAACGATGGTGATAATAGAAGTAAATATCCAGCATTCTCAGAGGGATTAGGAGGAGATGGAGGAATTAGTCTTGTTGTGGTTTGGTGTGGTGTCACAATCCCTCTGCATCAGTGCTATCCTGTATGTAATCTTTCAATCTGTATTTCTCAAGTGAAATACAGAGAACAACCAAGTAATCAGAGTGGTTTTATTTTCACTTTAGTTTTTTTCATTGATGAAACCTACCTGTGGTGGTTGAAAGCATTCACCTTGCACAAGAAACCATGCAGCAAACAAAATGAGTGTCTTGTTTTCAGTACTTCACTTGACAAATATGGTGCTTATGGCCTGTCTGGAGTGTGTCCTAAGAACAGAGAGGAAAGTGATTTTGACTGACATTAAATAATTTGATAATTTACATGAAAAAAATTGGGTAACATGGAATGTGATGCTTTCCTGTCAGTCTGCATACTACACAGCATGAGTTGTGGCATCATGGCACACCATGTCACTCAAAATGGTTTGAATCTGAATTTCCAAGGTGAGCCTTACTACTTTTAAAGGTGTTAAATTACATTTGTGATTTCAAATAATGAAAAAGCTCAAGGCTGTAATGGATTGCAGGTGATTCTTTCTGCAAGGGGAAGAAGTGCAGCCTGTGGACTGCTTTGTGCAGGAAGGGATCCTCACTAAAGCATTTGTGATCTTCGTGTCCTGTGTCAGCCTGCTCCGTTAATGCAGGACATTCACGTGTCAGGGGACGTTAAATGCAAGACTTTCTGGCTCCTTAGGGGAACAGCCTCGCTTTAGTGAGAGCTGTTCATTACAGTTAGCTGGGTGTAAGTTTTAAGCAGGATGTGGATTTTAAGCAGGATATCCAGACAGAAGAGCTGGTGTTGATGGTCGCTGGGGAGAAAATTCTGGAGACAGTCTTTCAGAGATGCATGGCCTCTCAAGAGCTGAGATTTGAAAACTACTTTTTACTCTTTCTCATGGGCTGCAAAGTGCATTCTTTTTAGCCCTGCAAAGTGCATTCTTCCCCTTTGCAATGTGCTCTTCTTGAAGTTGCAAGTGATGAGGAGACACTGTGGAAAGGCAGTGGGCTTCTTGCACAGGTAGCAACTCCTATCTGGTTCCTTTCCTGAGACTGCTATTATGGATTTTTAGTGCTTTATTCCATGCTCTTGCTTCTAATGTTCATCGCAGCACTGAAAAACCTAAATATATCCTTTTGCAGCCTTTAATTATGTGATAAAAACTGTGTCCAATTTAAAATCTGTTCTTTTACCAGAGAGGGTGACCTTATGATGGCATTCTCTTGTGAAGAAACAGGACTTCACACTTGCTGTTGATGACCTGCTCTCCTTCTCTGTTCTTTACTGTATTTTTTCCATTTCTCTGGTGATTGTAATTGCACTAAATGCATTTGATAATGCAGAAGTGGCCTATTTTGTGCACAGTTCAGCTGATTCTGCAGTTGCCTGTAGGGTTTCTAGCAATGTTCTTCAGCTACTCCTTGGCTTACAAAAGCCTGATAAGTTAGGCATGGCCAGCACAACATACTTGAGACAAGGAAAGTTCCAGGTAACGGAGGAGGATGAGCCATACAGGTGTGAATGTGTTGGACCGAGTGTTAGTAAGGCAAGCTGGAGGAACAGATTGGGATGAGTAGAATAGATGCCATTAAACATATTAAAGTGTTGGAGGCCCTTTGTACAAGTTTGTTAATATCCAGTGACATGGCCAAACACTGTGCCCCTGTAGGCTCTGCAGTTAATGTATGGTACCACTGGCATCTGTGGTGCCTACTGAACTATAAAAAAAATAGATGAGCTGGGACCCATTACCATAAACACTGTCTGCAGCACTAACCCTGGTAACAGATTGTTCTGTGCCTCATTAAAAAGGAGATAGCACTGTCAGAGGAGTCAGGGCTTCATTTTGCCATGTTTGCTACATAATCAGTTAATTTTGCTTAATAGTGCATTGCGGCGCAGATGTGCAAAAGGGCAGAGCCGCTTCCTTTTCTGCATAAAACCTCCACTCTGGTGCAGCTGCAGTTTTAACAGAATGTGTTACAGCCAGTGAGCTGACCTTAGTCACTGTCCCTGCCTTGACCTGTCCTGGGTTCTCCCAACAGTCCTCTGGACAAGGGGTGTGCTTGTACAAGTTCAAGGTACAAGTCCCTCAGATGAGAAGTTAAACAGAGATGTGTATGGGAGTGGTCATTCAATGTCTGCTGGGCTTGTGCCTTTTTTTTTCTTTTTTTTTATTTTTAATATAAGGCACTGTCAAGGACTTCCACACATTTCATTGGAA
This sequence comes from Luscinia megarhynchos, assembly GCA_034336665.1. Taxonomy (NCBI): domain Eukaryota; kingdom Metazoa; phylum Chordata; class Aves; order Passeriformes; family Muscicapidae; genus Luscinia; species Luscinia megarhynchos. The sequence continues at coordinate 44,373,925 of CM067565.1, forward strand.
AGTACATAGTGCCTGTCTTTCATCTAAGCATCTATTAGAATATGAAAGTTAGCATCACTGATTTCCAATGAGATGGATCCAAATATGCCTATCTTAACATGGATCTTTAAATTTTACTTTTCTTTGAGTGCAGCTTTTGGGCAGATAATTAACAAGTCAAATACAGTAAGACAAAATATATGGAGAAGCCAAGTTTAGACCCCTGTTTAGGGACAGATTATTAAACATTACAATTCGAGGTTTTAGAAGACTGGTGTATTACACAGTAAAACAACATGTCCAGCAATTAGTGCTAATCTTATACTGCTTAAATTTGTAGTGAAACTGGGTATGTGTAAATGGTTTTATTCAGATGAAAGTTAATGTATTCCCAGTAAGTAAGTATATTCTGTATTCGCATATCCCAGTCTGAGAGTATTGTAAGGATATAAATATAACCGAGTTTACAAACTCGGTAGTGTGGTGTGAACATCTTGATTAAAAAAAAACAACCTGAAAAAAGTAATGCTACATGTCCAAAGGGCCCTTGTTTAGAAGAATAGCTAGACATGTAATTAAGTTCATCTGCCTTCAGAAAAGCAAGCAGGCAAGCACTACTTAAATCTAAATGAGCTTAAGTTGTGTTTACTTCAAGAAATACTTAAGTATTGTAGTTAACCATCCACATAAAAGATTTTCCCCAATAAAGACTTGCACACACACAAAAGGAGGAAGGTATTTCAAAACCTAGGTATGATTATAGGTGTAAGCACTGGGTTGGATTTTAGAAGAACCTGAAGGAAGTAAGCACATGAATCTAATTGAAATTCTATGAGTCTGTCTTGGGTCCCTCTGAAAGCGGTGGCCTCTTTTAAATGCTAACAACTGAGGGAGGTGCTGGCCCTTACAAACGGATTTCACTTCAGCACACCAACACTGCTGCATGTTTCTCCCCAGGCTCAGTGTGAGGATGGAACCTTCTGCATATGATTTCTCCAGTATTGCCAAGTGCTCGTCACTTTGAATATTTTTGAACTGAAAATCCACATCAAAATGCCAATGTTTACAAACTTCACTGTTTATCACCCAGGGAGATTTGCAGAAGATAAAGGGCGGGGTGGGGGGATGATGGTTTAATTGTGGTGCTGTGAAGTGAGAGAAGAGCCTTTTGGAAGCTAGCAGGGCCCGGTGAGAACTTGAATTCATAGGTGCCTGACTTTGCTCCCTACCTGAGTCCAGGCATCCCACTCAGGAAGATTAGATCTAAATTTTGAATTGTGCTCTTTCTTTGCTTTTGAAAGAAAAAACTTTTTTTAAAAAATACTTGAATTTGCAGTGTTTGGTTGATTTCATCTGAAGCCATGGCTGTGAATTCCCAAGGTGTTCTCTTGCTCACTGAGGCACAATGCAGAGCACAGAGATGAGTGAAGAAGAATAAAAAAGAGACGAGTGGACTCTGGGAACCCTGTTTGGAGCAGTGCCACCCAACACGAGCCTGCACTCACATGGCGGTGGTGAAGCTGTGTGTGGGCAGGCAGCTCCCTAGACAAAGGAGCTGCTAGCTGGGTAGAAGACTATACACTCATTCAAACACCTAATAATCTCCAAAAAATTTAGGGGACAGTCCAGGGGCAGGCCTGGGCAGCAGGTCTGTTTAACAGCTGTAGCCATGGAGTTGCCATGCTGCTCTAAACAGATATAAAGAAAAGGAGGAAGATCTGGAGTTGACTGGAGTTAGCTCTTAGGACAGCTCTTTCAGTAGGCTGAAAATCTTGTTGGTGCTCTGTGCCTGGCAAGTCCAGTTCTGATGATTGAGCTGTGTGACCCATGGGGTCCATGGCCATTGGCAGGCAGTGGTGCATGCTACTTCCAAATTGCAGGTTGCTCAAATCAAATGGTTTTACATAATGGGGCTTACAAAATCTCTAGGATTTTATTTTATTTTATTATTTTATTTTATTTTATTTTATTTTTGTTTTATTTTATTTTATTTTAATGACTGGCAGCAGTATGCTCTTCTGAATCTGGCATACTTCTCCATTAACTCTTCCACTTGCACATAGACACATACAGTCAAACTTGTGCAGCAGCTTGTCACATGAAATTTGTATTCTTTGTTTGAGAAGCAGCCTATAGACAAAACTCATTTGCTTCTCCCTTTTGTGGCATTAAGCTGTTACTGAGGGGATTTCAGAGGCATGGATGAGTTAGGCACCTGATTTCTGCTGACTTGAGTAGGAATCAAGGCATGTGCTACTGCCTCTGGTGACTGAAAATCTCCCCACAGGTTTTGGCTTGCTGAAAGCTTCTTCATTTTGTTTAAAAAAAGATGAATAAGTCTTAAAATAAGGAGTGTGTGCTCTTCGGAGGTGAAGGCCTTGTTAAAGCTCTTAGGACTGTACCTCTTTTTTTTTTTTTCTCCCCCATTTTCTTTTATAGCTGCTTGTTTTCTGAGGTGCAACTTCAGCTTTCCTAGCGTTGAGGAGATGAATGGTCAGGATCCCAGTTGGTGCTGGGCTCTGCACCCGCTGCCTGGCGTGCTGGGCTGGGAACAGTAGGTGCTGCCTGCTTTGGTCCCGCTCAACACCTTCAAAGTTAATCTGCTTTTAGGCTTGTTTGCACTCCCTTCTTGAACAATGTATGCTGTGTGCATTGCTTGCTTTTCAGGCTTTTAGTCAAGCAGAAAGGCAACTTTTGCACTTTGTGCCAAAAGCGATGGAAGTATTTTCCCCGTGTTCATATCTGGACTCAGTAATGAGTTTAACCTTTTAGTAACTCCTGTAAAATAAGCTCAGGGAAAGAGTTAAAAAATTACTGTAGTTTAAGCATGCACTGAAATGTACTTCAGCCTTGCTGGGAGGTGGACAGGTATTCTGTAGGAAAGGGCAGCGTGAAGGCTCTTTCACAGGGGTTGCTAATGACAGGGCACTATAGCCTCACTGCTGTCTTATTAGCTGGGTATTACAAACATGCTTCACGGAGTCTCCATCAATGGCATTGGCAGCTTCCAATACATAGCAGAGGAAGCAAGGTCACCATTAAGGCTTGACTCATGGAGTTGTGGGGTGAAGCTCACAGCTCCTGCAGGCTGGGCAGGCGGCCGTGCCGTGCAGTGCCAGTGGAGGAGGCTCGCCCTGGAGGCAGGCAGCGCTGGTCCTGCAGCCCTGAGGGCTGTGTCCCACTTGTGGGTAAGGCAGGAGACGCAGCCTGATCCTGTGGGCAGGATTAGAGCCAGAGGCTGACAAAGGAGCATACTGAATGAGTTTGTCTTGGCCATGCAGCTTGCTGGATGGTGGCACCCTTTTGGGAAGTGCTGGTGAACCTCCCATGCCAACAGTCCTGGGCTACACTTGTGGAGTGCTGTCTGCCCCTTCCAGACTGGCTTTTCATGCCCTTTACACACAGGTAATGCTGCTGGACCAGGATCTTCCCCCAGCCTGTCTTCCTTTGAAGCACTGGCAGAGCTTTTCCCTTCCATCCCGCTAGGCAGACAAGTTTCAGCGTCCCCCCTTCTCCTGCCCTTCGGGGTGCTGGGGTAGCACCAGGGTGCTGGGTGCACAGCCTGAGCCCTTGCCCCTTGGGCAGCCTCCTGACATGGCGTGAGCGTGGTCAGGTGTCTCTGTTGTGGCTTGAACGCTTGCTCACATCCCCTTGGGTCTGGGCTCTAATCCTGGCTTGAAATTTTATATTGACAGAGTTAATTCCCGACTGCTTCAGACTGCAGAAACTGGTCTCTGATAAGGCTGTGTTTAATAAGGATATTCGTGGTAAAGAGCTTTGTTGGCTAGACAGAGCTTTACCTTGCTGAGCTCTGCTCTGTCCAACGAGGAAGAGAAGGTCTCCCTCTCCCAGTGCGCTCTCTTCCTGCAGCCTGGCAGTGTGTTGGAGTAGGAGACACAGCGGGGTGGGGGGTGATACCTCTTCCTTCCCGACAAAAAAATAGCCACTAAATATCTTTACACAGTTGGCTGGGAGAAGCACACGGAGCCAGAGTAAATGTACTCTTGCAGTAAGCCTAAACTTTTAAGTAAATGCCAAAAATAAAGCAGCCTGCCTTACTTTTTCCACCTTACATAGCAGTTTCCAACCACATCAAGTGAAAAGTCTAGGTGGGTGTATAGTGTTTATCATCACTGAGTAATACACATTGCATTAGCTGGGACGTTTGTTTTGTACCTGACTACTGGTTTAAAAATAGATTTAGTGAGGGCAGGAAAGATTATTTAAGTTTATATTGTCACCTAAGAGATAGGAGTGTGTTCATGATTCGGGGAGGAAAGCTAGGAATGTAAGGAATACTTTTTAAGGATTTTTTTTAATCCTTCCTCTTTCCACTACAGCTGTAAGTGGGTTGAAAGTCCGACTGTGGAAGTGCAGTATCCAGCAGTGCAGTCTCACTTTCTGTAAGATTGTGTCACTGTGGCTTCTGTGCCTGCATTCATCTGCAGCAACTGCATCCTCCAGTTGGAAGTTGTTTGCATAGGTAGTAGCAAAATGTTATGTCCAGAGAAACGAAAAATTGTAAACAGTTTCACGCCCAAAACTATACTGTCACTGGTACGTGGCCAGAGATGGATTGAGGAGGTTCATGAAATTGGGGTGAGAGACAAAGTTCAAGTCTACCCTTTCTTTACAGCATCTGAAAGTCAGAATTATACCAAACACAGACCCACAGGATATGTGAGAGTTAGCATAAGGGGAATGCTGGTGCATCTGGAAGTGCTGGACAAAGAAAACCTTGTTACCTTGCGGTGCCTTAGCCTTTGATGCATTCATTTCAGTCACAGGATGTTCAAGTTTAGCCAGGAGTTGGCAGCCAGATGGACCGCGAGGCAGTTCACAGAGTGACTCAGTCTAGGCGAGCGTGAAGAGTCATTCACATAAAAGTAACCTATTACAGTATCTTCACAGAATTTTTTTTCCCTGGGTTTTCGTGTTTTTGTGGTAGTGCTTGGGTTTTTGTTCATGGTAGTTTTCCAGTTGATCACTGCTTCCTGCCTTCTCTTCTATCTGCTCATACCTCCACGTCGGTGGAACAGAGATACAGGACTTTTGTTGGCCTAGCCCAATGCCTGGCTGTTGTTGGTGGCCAGGTGGCCTTGCCTTTTCCAGGAGTTGTCAGGCAAAAGTATGGTCAACATAAAAACTGTGACAGCTTCCCTGTATTTCCTCCTCACCTCCCCCCTTTGCTGTCCATGCTGGCACCATGGAGGATGGAGAAGCACCTGTGATGTGTGATTTAAGGCACTCGACCTGCAGCTCACTGCTTGGTGCAATCCTGTTTCTGCAGTCAGGCAAGCTCTTTAGGAAGAGCAGTTTTGCTTGACCTTTCTTTCTTTCTAGAAAGCTGTGGTCTTGAGACTGTATCACATGGTGGTGATGGTGTTTTTTTCCTAAATGAGGAAGGTAGGAAAAGCACTGTATTTATTTATGCTGGCTTTTCTCAAGAGGGAGCTGAACATGAAAGTTTCTCCTCTGAGTCAGAGTAGACAGATTTCTCCTTTTGGACTGAGATTTATCAGTTTCTTATCTTGTCATTTGATGCTTGCTAAATTGCTGTGGAAGCACCAGAGTGAGGAGCTAGTGATCTTTTTTAGAAGTAAAAGAAATTTAAAAAATGAAGGATTAAACAGTTTATTCTCTGAGGCTGAAATTACAGATATTAAGTAGTTTGTCTGTTTTATTGTTAGACAAAGCTTAATTGTTTGTTACAAGTAATTTATTTGAGAAGGGCAAGAGGAAAGTCTGTAGCACCTTTTTGTTGGTTGAGATAAATTATCATGTTGTTTCTACTACTAATTCCTTTTCCCATACCTTTCTGCCTGACTGCTTTCCCCATCATTTGGGGCAGAGGTGTTTACTTCCAGTCACCTTAATAGAAACACCATGGTCTTGAGATAAATTTCTGCTTTTTCATATGCTATTATTATGATTTGGTTTATTTCTCTGGTTATGCAAAGATGAGAACAGCAGCTTGCACGGAGCTTGTAATCCCAGCAATGAAAAGGGAGAAACTCAAAGGAAAAATGTCTTCAGGAAGAGAGGAGAAAATCATTATAGTCTAGCTTCAGATGTCTATGCCTCACATGAGCAGCAGGGCATTTCTGATCTTGGGACCTCTTAAAGAAGCCTCAAATGTCAGGATGCTTCACTGCCTCAACTCCCAGCCTGGACATCCAGTATGCCTAAAGGTGTGCAGTAGGGCTTGTCCCTCTCTTCTTGCCCTCTATCCCCAGCCTGGAATGCATCTCCAGCTAAGGGTGGAGAGGGTGTATGCCCCAATACTGGGATGGTTGCTTCAGTGATGCATGTCTTGTTGGTTTGGTATCAAAGTAGTTTTAAAACAATCAGGCAGACAAGACAGCAGCTTCTAGTAAAATAACTTTGTGAAGGTGCCTCAGGAGGGATTAAGATACAATGCCAAAGCCGTTAACTGGGAAGATGCTACCTCCTCAGCTTCAGATGTTTTTGCCAGTGTTAAGGAGGAACCGATCAAAGGAACTGCCAAGAGTTAAAAAAACTCTTCAGGCAGGAAGTAGGCAGTTGTTCGAGAGCCAGTCACCAGGATCAGACACCTGCCTGTAAGTGTACAAGAATCTCAGCTTCTCAGCAGCTCCTGGAACATGTATTGGCATGGGACCAAGCTAGGAGAGACAAATACCCTCTTTTAAGTCAGTTTTAGAAAACATTACACTGCCTACCTTCTGTTACTAGTAAATCATATTTTGCTTTGAGAAAGCTGTATCATGGGGTCATTGTCATCAGCGGCCAAGAGGACTCAAGGTTCCTGAGTGCTGCTTCTCAGAGCTGTGGTCACTAAGCCTCAGTGGACACTTTTGGAGAGGAGAAAGGATGCAGCCACACTGGGGAGCATGGTTTTGTGCTCTGTTGTGTACTGACCCTTTTTGCTCACTGAAAGATTGGTCAGGCTGGAATCACCACTCCCTGGAAGCATTAAAAAAACCTGTGGATGTGGCACTTAGAGACATAGTTTAGTGCTGAACACGCAGGATTTAGTTTAGTGGTTGGACTTGATGATCTTAGGTCTTTTCCAGCCTTAAGTATTCTGTGATTCTATGACCCCTGCATACCCCAGGGAAAGCAGTAAATCCTTGCTGGCCCTTGAGAAGGAGGGTGCAATGACACTTGGGCAGGTCAGGCACCTCCCAGCCCTCCAGCAGCAGTGCTGCATCTCTTGTTCGAGGCAGGTATGGCCACAGGTACCTGCATAACCTTCAGCTTAAGGCATGTAGCTCCAGGAAGCATGAGCTTTTCCAGTCCACTTTGAAGTCTCTCCTGCCTCTTCTGAGGGGTTTTAAAAATCTACTTTTCCAGTGAACAAGAGTCTCAGTCTTTGCCCTTGTGCTTCCTCTCCTATCCCACTCCAGAAAAAAAGTTGCTTGGCCTCACTGGCAGACAGTCTCTCATCAAATCTCTATGGGCCAGATAGTTCATAATTTATTACCCACTTTACCCTACCAAATGTTTTCACATTACCCCTCTTACTTGCTGGTCTGATTCTGCTATCCATTTTCTCATTCTTACCCAAATATTTATCCAAGGCCTTTCACACATAAAAAAATTCTCAATTTAGATGCATCAGTTTTGAAGAAGTCTATATCCTCTGCTTTGGGTATTTGGTTTGTCCTTCTTGACTTTGACTTGTCCCTAATAGAAATTAGTGTTGCAGAGGAATCTGTGGCTATTGGGTTGTCTCTTGCCTCTGCTCTCTTACTTGAAGCAAACAACTTCTGAATTTAGGAGGCTTAAACCATGTCCTTTCCTGGATCTCCTCTGCCACGTCATTTCTTGTATGGGAAGTTGTTTATTTGGGTAAATTATGGCAGTCTCTGGCTTTTGCTATCTCTGCAGACACATATGGTCCTGCTGATAGAGGCATGTGTGTCTGCCTCAGATTTGTGGGCGACAGTGGCATGTGCAGAAAGAAATGGGTGGAGTTGGCCGCACTGTACAGTGTGCAAGGCTCTGCAAAATCCCTATCTGTGGGAATTGCTAGTCAGCTCTTATCAGTCACGTCCCGATGCAGTGAGTTGTAGAAATCAAATTAGCAGACAAGTCAATTGCTTACGTCAGTCAGAAGTTTTGCAGTGGGGATGATGTGGTAGCCCAGGGCCCCTCACTGGGTAGCCTTCCTGGATTTGATTGCAAGAAAGAATGAAAACCTGACAGTGCAGTTTCGCTTCTGTTCTGCTTTTTGGTTTTTCTTCTTTCTTGCTCAAAAGACTTTTTCTCACTGTTGTTTGGGGCAAGCAGAGTAGAGACTCTGTCCTTGCTATAAAAGTAGAGAAAATTCTGCCCTGTTATTTTACAAAACAGATTGTTGTGACATACTACATGGTACCTCACATCACTCAGTAGTTCATTAGTCTGTCACTGTACAAGCATACTAAGTGACAAGCTAAAAAACAGAAGACAGTACAACAGTCCATTAAAATTCATATAGGATATCAAATATTCAAAGTAAGGGATGTAAAAAGAAGCCGCTTGCTGTAAATACTAATACCTGTAGTTACATAAACATAATGAAGAAGTGCTGTGCACCACCAAGCAGTGGACTGCTGCTGACAATTCCACACTTGCATGGGAATCCTTGTAGTTATTTATTTCCAGAGAGCTGCTACCACTTCAGGGAAAGGTCTCCTTCAGAAGCTCCAGCCTGTCATGTGAGCCTCTTCTCCTAAACAAACACTGTGGCTAACTTGAAATCGGAGGCAGGATCAATTACTTTCAAGCTCTCAGTGTCATGGAGTAACGAGTCATGATGTTATTCATTTCTTATGTCCAGGGCAAAAGCAATAGATCTCAGGCTTAACATTTTTAAAGTTTTATTTCTTTTTTCCTGTATTGCTTTCTCTGGAGGGTTAACATCATATGTCATTATATCCTCTAGTAATTCTTAACTTTCTTTGAAACTGCAAATGCCTATGTCAGCAAACTGGGACTTAACTTCCCAAGCACATACAACAGGCAAGCTTTTAGGGTTTAAGGGTAGGACTTCTGAGTAAAGGTATCAGAGCTCCCATCAGATCTGTCAATAACAAATCCCAAATTCAGTTTCAGCTTCATCTCACCCTTTGAAAGAATATCCAACCTTAAATGCAACAACTTAAGGCAATGGAGAATCCACCCCACCTTCAAGTGTGTTTTTCAGAAGGTTAATTACCTTTGCTGTTAATATGTACGTGCTATTCCTGCTGTGGTTTTGGAATCCAAATACTTGGGCCTTGTTAAGGCTTTGTCTGCTGTTAATATATCCCCAGCCTCCTCTACTCAAATCTGTAATAAATTAGTTTTTAAGGCTTTTGTCTGTAGTGATTCTAAAAATAATTTCTTATTGGAATCCAATTGAATCCAAGAGAAGCGAGGTGATAATCAAATGATGTCACTCTCACGTCTTGCACTGCATCTCGCTGCCTGCCAAAACTAGCAACTGTTGCTATGTACCCAGGGGAAGGTGATACTCCCAGCCTTTTCTTGCTGCTGGGAAGCTCTCCTTTCCAGTGCTTGTCAGGCCTCTGGGAGCTGCTGATGTCTGTTCCAGGCTTTTCATTTTACCCTTATGTATTTGGATAGTCATGAAGAAACATGGATCACGTCCTGTAGGATGCTTGGAATTTTTCCTATTTCTGAAGAAGACCATTTCTATCAACCACTGCAAGTCTGGAGGACTGATGCCATTTAGCACAACAGTACCTGTTGTTGCAGTGCTTAGGCTGTGGGGTGGGAACCTTGCTGCAGCATGTGTGGCAATGTCCAAAAATCCATCTAACAGGACAATGGCATGACACCATGACATTTCCCAGGCAGTTTTTTCTTTTTCTCAGTAGCTCCCCTGAAAACTTGGCTCATGGGACTTAATCCCCAGCTTTTCTCTAGGTACTTTCTGAAGCTGAAAATACGTCACCAGAAGAGCAGAACTCATTGTCATTTGACACATGGAGATCCAGGATTTCTTTGATAACAAACCAAATTGTGCCCCCAGATGACTTCCATGCACCTGGGACTCAGGGTGGAAACTTGGGAGCAAGACAAGTCATATGTTAGTGAGGCTCCATCCAGTTAGTGCCAGTGCATTTTTGGTAGTCACTCCCTGCCCTGTCTGCATTAAAAAGGGATTGCAGTTTTAATCTTCATTTTGCTATAGTTATCTAAACATGCAAACACTGTCTTTGTGGTTTTGGACAGCAGAAGGGGGCTGAATCTCAGACAGCCTGAGATACAATCCTGGACTTCATTTTTTTATTTCAGACATGCATGGCTGCAAATAGCATTGTGCTGAGTTCCAGCAATGTCCTAATTCCATGGAGGGAGTGGGGGAGAGAGGGGCACAGCAGAAGAAAGCACTCTGTGTTCACTGGCTGGTGTACCAGAATGATGGGGTAGGGTTGAAGCACCGAGGCGTTCTATGGTGTTACAATTCCCAGGGACACTTTCCCAAGTATATCCACTGTCCCAGTATATAGCAGCAATCCAGAGCTAATTGACATCTAAGTGCCACGGGGGAGTAAAGTTATTTGAAGTTATTAAAGTTATTTTGTCTTTCACCATGTGAAAAAAATCCAAAGTTAACTAGGTGGAAAAAAAGAGAGGAGGAAAAAACCAGCAGACTACCAAACTGTGACTCGTTCAGACTAGCTTGTTAAAGTATCTGGAGGTCATCTATCCTGAAAGCCTTTGAAATTTGAAGACTATGGACTCTTGGCACTCTGCCCATTCCTTCTCCTCCTCCTAGCAGATTCTGCCTAACAGTTGCCCTTTTTTTCCACTTCTAAATACCCTGAATCATGGAGCTTGCTCGTTTTCTTCATTCAGGTCTAAGGCCTTAAGGACTGTGTTGGAGTAATGAAAGGACAGCATGTACTGGATGTTGGAGCCAAGGGAGAGGGGGTGTGGGCAGAGGGAAGAGATTACCCTGCTTCCAGGCTTTGGTCTTAATCCTGCAAATTTTTTCTCATGTGAAGAGTCCTACAGAGGTCAGCCAGACATTTTGTACGAGCAGCGACTTATTTGCTATTTGGCATCATGCTCAAATTTTGCTTAAAGTAGTCATAAAAACACGGTCAGAGTTTGTGATAAGGCGTGGATGGGGGTGCTTTAAGCCAACTCAGCAGGGAGTCTGCTGAAGACATGCATGGGATTAATTAAATAGACATTTTGTATGTTTGGCAAGCGTGGCTGGGTTTGGCTAAACTTTAGGACTCAGAAAAAGTGTCTCCCTAAAAAGAATATATAAATGCAGTGCCACTGGTGTCCAGTGTGCACTCTCTGGCATGGCCCTCAAGGAGGAAGGTCAGGCCAAGTGCACATGATCTTGCCAGGAGTTATCTGCCCAGGTGACCCAGTTCCCTGCATGCCAGTATCTTGTGCAGTCCCGTGTTGGCTATTAGATCAGGAGGCAGCGTTCTGAACCACCCCCTGATCATGTTGCATTTATGATTACATTGTTGGCTCTTGCAGTGGGAACCATTTGTTGGGGCCTGAAGGTGCAAAAGCAGCTCCCCTGGTACAACCCTGAGCCAGGACTATTGCTGACAAACATGACTTTGGGTAAACAAGCAAAAATTTCATCCTGTTGTGCTGTAAAACCTTATGACTGTATATAGGGTCTCCTAACAGAGAAGGCGTTGTCAGGTAGCTGCAGTTGATTTCCTGGAGAATCAGATTCAGTCCTTATTTTTCTGCTGAACAGATATTTTCTAGAGTATTCATATATTTCTTAGATACTTCACTAAAATGCAACTTGCTAAAATACACCTTGCAACAAGGAGTCCAAAATGTCCAACACTTCTGCAGTGATGGAAAAAAGATGCTCCTCTGTACAGAGCTTTAAGGTTTCTTGCCATCCTGACTTTAATTGCTTTTGACACTCTCATTTAAGGGCAGTGGGGTGGGGAGGGGACACAACTCTTCAGTGTGAGTTAAACAAGAGGAGCCCAAGTGCTGCGTGCTCCCTGCTCGTGCAGGCAGAGTGCCACGGGGGCAGCAGCTGATGATGATGGCAGCTGCTGCAGATGCAGGAAAAGACAAGTACCCAGCTGCTCCCTCCTGCCCCTTCCCCCTGTGCTGACAGCATGGCTGTTTGTCCTGCTGAATCCTTGCATGGCTATCACAACCTGTCGCCCTGAAGACTGGAGTGTGGTGAAAGGCTGGGCTGCTCCCAGCCTCTTCCTCCTTATTTATGTGTCACAGAAGGAAAAAGCCTAGATGGAGATAGGCTGTTCAGGGTCATCCTGTTGTAGTTACAATGATGGCAACAATTCACAGCTGAAGCATTTGATTTGCTAACCTTATAAAAAGATGCCATTAAATACTGTATTTAGCTCCTCAGGGGAAGTAGCCTGGTTTCTTTTTCATTTTCCTTTTCTTATCCCTGTTTTAGCATTAGTGACTCAGCTGTCACTCTCCTGCAGAAAGGCTGCTGGTGTCATAGCTGTGATTGGATGGCACCAAAAACCCATTTCTGCTGAAAATAATTCATATGGTGCATTTTCACCTGAAAAAGAGGCTGTTGCAAAACTACTAGAAGGTTTTTGTTAACTTTAGCAAGCTTTGAAACTTGTCTGTGAACAAAATTGGAAATTTCTGTATGTCTCCTCATGTTTATCCTTGTCAGCAGGGCAGAGTGTGGCAAAGGACATTCCTATTCAAGCACACAAAGCAGTTCACGTGCATTTAGACATGCAAAAAAGCCTTTGCAGGTGAGAATCTCACTTTGCAACGGGCACTTGAGCAGGTCCTCATAAACAGAATTAGTTTCCACTAGCTCTGAAAAAAGTCAAACTGGAGATGAGTGTGGACTCTTCCATCTTATTATTTTTTTCATTCCCCCTTTTCTAACCTTAACCAGAAAACTGCCTGGTTCATTTATTTTTTTCCTAGATATCCCATCACCTCTAAACTTCAATCATGGGTGGGGGGGTGGTGGGGGGGAGGGCAGAAGAAGAAGGAAAAAAAAAGCACAAAGCTAGTAAGCCCATTTTATATTTTGCATGTTGTGCCATATTGCAAAAGTGTTTAGCAGACTTTTCATAATGTATGTACTTCTCAGGGTACTTGGTGTGGGTCCTTTCCCTTTCCAAAGGAAGGAAAATATCCCCATAAGTATTTTCATTCTTCGCTCTTTTTGCCCTCATCTATTCAACTGCAACTTGAAGATGCTTGTTTCTTGTGTACTTTGGTTATTAAAATGATACTTGGCATACTTAGGAGGCCTTGCATTCTTGAGCTATGAATGCTGTGAACAGTGTCATAAGAAAAAGATGATGTACAAAGGCATCATCATTCTTGACATTGTCCTTTAAAGTTTGCCCTGTGTCTTGAATATGTAGGTCTTGAAAAAAAACTTACTTCAAGCAGTGTAGTTCCACTAATAAAACTCGACAGTTTTCCACTGAAAACCAAATGTGGCCTGTGTCCACCCAACCCTTGTGGGATCTAGGATAGTTTCTCTAAGAAGCTGAAAGTTATCTGAGAGAGAATGTATCTGAAGGAATTGTAGGGCCATCTTGGAGTCCATATGATTACTGCAACCCCAAAATGCATAGATTTTGATTCAGCAAGTCAAAACTTAAAATTTTCCAGCATATAGTATGGTGTCTGTGAAGTTGCCTCAAGGCCTGTCCTGAAGGGCAGGGAAGGCAAGGCTGGTTTGTGCTAGCAAATGAAAGCAAAGCACATCTCTTGATTTTATTTACCATTTTATCTTTATTGAGTTAGTCTGCATGCTGAGGCTGTAAGCTTTCAGATGCAAGTGTTTTCTAAGGGTGTAGTCCTTCCCACACTTGGAGCTCAACCAGACTGCATCTTACAGGGCAGATAATTCTTGTCATAGTACCTGGTGACAGCTCTTGCTGTTTACACAGTCAAGATGCTAAAACCCATTGCCCTGTGGCTCCACAGCTGCTTCTGAAAAAGGCATGTATGGAGCAATACAAGGACCCCATCATGGCTCGAGTGTTGGCCTCAGGAGGGATTACTCATGTGAGCAGGTTCAAATGCAGAACATGAAAAGGCTCCTCCACTCACCATTCTGCTATTCAGGCTCTGGTGTTGGGGTGGGGCTTTAACAAAGCACGAGTGCTGAAGCATTTTGACACAGTCTAGCTTTAGGCTCAACATTCAGCTTTTGGGATTATGATTGTATTGATGACAGTGGTCTTATTTTCTCAAATTAGGTAAACAGCTTAAAAAAAAAAAAAGACTTTCATACTTGTGCATTTACCTGGATTGTGAGGTTTCTGGGATGGTGCTGCTTCCACTTACGTGTGAAACAGGAATGTCCTGCTTGCTGTAGCAAAGGGCTGATTCATTGGCATTGTAATAGGTGTCATATTCCCTTTTGTCAGCTCCTCGGGTATATTTTGCCCTGGCAGTAAACAGAAAATAAATGTTTAAAAATCCAGTAGAACCAGTAACATGCAAGCCATCTGAGTGAGGTGAGGCTCAACGAAAACTAAAACAGTTCATAAGTGGGGTTAGGTGAGGCTGGGCTGAATGCAGAGACATAGAGTTCAGTTTGCATGTGGAGGAGCTCTCTGAAGTTGCCATGCCCTGGGAGGCACCATCCCAAAACCTCCCTGCCAGAGGATGGGATCTGCCCCCACCAGCAGAGAGGGTCAGGTGCTCTCAGAGGAGAGCAGGAACAGACTGGGCCTGTTTGGTGGAGGGGCCCATTTCTCCCCAGGACTCCCAAGGGTGGCTGGTGTCCCTGGCTCCAGCTCTGACCTGTACCTGCCCAGATTTTAAGTTGGCTGCTTTTCCATAGGGAGGGGTAAAAAGAATCAAATGCTGTCAACTTGGAGATTACATCCAGGGCATCACAGCATGGAAACTAAAGCTACATGCCTTGGTGGTGAGCTTCTGGGCAGACCTAGTTTTGGGACTGAGCGCCCTGATGCAATGTATTGGTGGAAGTCAGATCAAAGAATGGGCTGCAGAAAGACTTTTGAATTAAAGTCACCTTGCTACTGTTCTTGCAAAAGTGGTATGGAGATGGATATTTTTGTCCACCCATGTCATCTGGCACAGCATGAGCTGTATTTGTGTATACAGAAAGCAAGTCTGTGTGATTCTTCAAATATACTCCTCAGTGCAATGTTTAAAATACCTTCCCCAGTGCAGAGGGAAAATACAGGAATCTGTGTAAGCAAGGGGCTCGGGAGGGGCCCATGTGTTATTCTCAGGACAAAAGCAGAATGCACATCAGAATACATCAGAAGGAAAACCGATCACTTTCTACTTTGAAAAGGCATTAATATTTTACAGCTGCCATCACGTTTTGAAGAGTGCTCAGGTATTTATTGGTAGCTATCCAGTCCGGAGTCGTGAAGGAGGAGATACCTGTTTTTCAAGTTGTTCTGTTCATTTATCCCTTGTCTCCTAATTCACACCCTGTCCACACCAGTGGGTATCTGGAGTCACAGCTGCATGTTCCCACACCAGCTGCCCTTTGGGAGGTTCCCAGGGGTTTTTGCCTGTAAAAGTCAGTGGGTCAGACCCACTGAGAGCCATGCTTAGGTGCATGCCCAGCTTCCCCCAGAGCTCAGCTCTGTGGAGTAAGATCATTCCCTTTCAGCTGCCAACTGAAGCACATCATATTTTAAAACGTTGTTTTTAAAAAAATCAGATAGTATCTTCTGGTTCAATAATAAAGTAATTATGTGCTTAAAATAGCGCAGAAGAGGGGTCCTGTTTCAGATTAGTTGACAGAGCAGAAGTGCTGGGGGCTGGTTTGGAGGTTGCTGGTGGGCTTTCTTGCGAGAAGGTCTCAGGTGCCTGTGCTGGCTTTTGAAGGGCTTGCTCAGGCCTGATCAGACTCAGTCAGGCGACAGTATCAGATCTATTCCCCTCATCAGTCACATGTTTGCTGTAAGTGCCACCAGATTCGCAATTTAGTGTGTGCAGCTCAACACTTCCAATTAATCCAGGCCGGGTGTTTAACAATCTATCATTTCAGAGCTAGCATTTCACAGAAGCAGCCTTGAGCTTGGGTTCCAGGAGCCCTGGAACGCTGTCTCCACACACATAGGTTTTACTCTTCCCCTGCCACTGTGTGGTGGGAGTTGTTGCTGGTTTAGTTCCATTTCATAGGATTAGAAAGTGTTAAAAGAAATCAACCCATGACCGAAAAAGATTTCAGAAAATAAAGATTTATAATAGGTGATTCAGCAGTGAGAGGCTTTTGTGATCTTCTATGGGAAGCTACTATTTTTAGTGAATTATTATAAGCAGTAGCATCACTCACATTTATTTATAAAGGCATGAAAGAACGCCCATACATGTTTCTAAATAGTCAATGTATAGTAACAGCCATATGCTGAGAATGAGTAAAAATAGAATTGAGCACTCTGGCTTCAACAATGCTGCGTGAGAGTTGTGCTTGGATCTTTGCATCTAAGAAATGAAAAACAGAGGCTTGCTTTTTTTTTTTTTCCCTAGATAGTCTTTCTAGCAATACAAACCCAAAGCCTTCATGGTGAAAGTCTGCCTTGCAGTAAAATTGCATTGTTTTCATTGAGGTCTAACTGGGTGACCACTGAGGTTTGGGAGGACTCTTCCAGTAGCTTCAACAGCTGGTGGATTGGGGCTAGGCTGACAGGAGTACCTGTTTTTGTGGAGTTGCTGTTATGTACAGTGTTCAGGTTGATTAGTTGTATGTGCCTGCCCTTCTCTGGGGCCTCTGTGGCATAGATGCAGTGATGCTGTGCTGAAGGAGCTCCACAAATAAAGCATGGTGTTATTTCCAAAATTCCTTCATTGGAAACGCTTGAAATGCTGGGGCTTGCCATTGTGAAACCATAGGAGAAAAGAAAAATGTTATCTGCTAGTGATACCACTCCTGAACAGAAATTACAGCTGGTTTGCTCTGCAAAGACCCAGCCCTGTGTATCCATTACAACCTTCTTGTATGTGATTTCTTGGGTTTAAGTTCAATAAGGGGCAGCATCTCCCATTTTCTTGCTGGCTTTGTTCATGTCCCAGTCAAGCCTGCGATGAGTTGCCTTGGGATTTCACCTTACAAGAGCAATGCCTCGGAGTAAATTCTTGCTCTTGAGTTAAATCCTTTTATTTAAATCAACTGTGTTTTTGAGTTTTGGGCAGCCAAAATATGAAGCAGGTGGAAGGGACTGAAAAAGGTGCCTCTTCACAAGATGCCCTAGTGACGGTGCCAGTGTCACTCTCAGTGACAGGGCCTGCCTCCTGATTCCCCAATCCTATTCTAAAAGCATTGCCATAGCATGCAGAGGATAACACTCTATTTTTAGGGGACTTCCTATAGCAAAGGGTGCTGAGGTACCTGGCTCCTGACACTGGGAGGGGTTGCTGGAGACCCTGACCTTCCTGTTACACAGCTGTGTTAAAGCACCAGCATCTTCCTTGCACTCTGCTTCCCTTCTCCTGACACCCAGTGTAAACGCCAGCCAGCATGCTCTACTCACAAAAACAAATGTTATTTATTAGAATCCTCATGTGGTCAGAGCATGTCTGACTGTAAAATAACTGGAGATTTTTCTGCTAACTGGAAGCATGGTGCTCTGAGGCAATTTCCAGGCAGTGTATATTTTCAGCTAAGTTTTATTTACGTCAGCGTAGCAATTTGCAGTATCACTGTTTGCAAAGAGCGAGGCATTGGCTGTTTTAACTAGAATGATTTTTTTTTACTTTCCTTACTATTTTTTTAGGAAGAACTTTCAAGTCATGACTCAATTCCCATAGGTCCATGCTTTGAGATGCTTTCCTTTTTAAAGAGGAGGGCATAAACCCCCTTAGTGGGCAGGTTGCTCCCTGCCTGCCCTGGTGGCCAGCACAGCTGGGGAAGCATGGCGTGTGTATCAGGGAGGGTTTGTTTTCCCTGGGCTAATCACTTTCTCCTGTGTGCAGGACAGAGGCAGATCCCTGTACTGCTCTCCTGTCTGAGCCAGCACATTTCAGGGGATAAACCTTTTCTGGACTTACTGTTCTCCCAAGGAACTTAAATGCCTCAAGGCTCTACTCTTCTGGGGTGGGGGACAATGGGCAGAGGTGAAGGCAGAGCTAATCACAGCAGGGGCCTCTTCTAGTGTTCTTCCCCTACCACTAAGGTCAGAAAACTCCTTTAAAGAGAAGGGGAAACCACAGAGCCATCTTTCAGATGCTGAGCTGACTTTCTGAAATCTGTGGGATATTTTTTTTCACTTTTCCTGAAGGAGGGCATACTTGGGTAGGGCTGAGCCTGTGTCACCCCACGTATGCAGGGATGTGAGGATGGTGCCTTTGCCAGGTGGGTGTGAAGGGTGTACCCTGCAGGACTCTGATGTGTTCTTGCTTCCTGCTTCTGCTGAACATCTGGTGGGATTTTTGGGAGCTGCCTTGGGAGCATGCAGATGATACCAAGCATCAGGCATCAAAACTACTTTGGGTGTCAGAAAAGATTTCTGTTTCTGTGTGTAATTTTCCTAATGCTTTTTTTTTGTCACTGCAGCTTCCATAATTAAGGGAAAATATAACAATTGAGGGCACTTAATACTTGGTTTAATACTAAAAAAGAGGTATATTAGAATGGCTGAATAGATATTGTGGGAGAACTCTATGTTATAGTTCTTGCTTTTTCTGTGTCTGCAGAGCACACTCACTACTTTATTAAATTTTATACATTTTTCTGATTTGCAAAAACTCATGGGAAAGAGGAAGAAATTCTGAGATCTCTTTGGGATTTCAAAGTTCTTTGAGAAAAGTAGCACTGCAGCCTTATGGAGCTAGGCAACAAGGGATGGTATGGAACCAATAGAATGGTACTTCCTAAAGATCAACTTCCCTAGGCTTGCAAATCCCTTTCACTAGGAATTGCTGTATACATGCACACAATTGGCAACTTCAGCTACTGCATCTGTTCTCTTGTTTAGTTGCAACTGAATCTCCTTGGGGACTTTAGAGCAAACAAAATGTAAAATATGTGAAATGTAAAATGTGATTGTCGCACTCTGCGCTGCACTAGTGCAGCATGCCCTTTAGTCTTGTGTGCAGTTTGGGTACCACAGTGTAAAGAAGAAATTGAGCTATTAGAGTGTCCAAAGGAGGGCCACAAGGATGGTGAAGGGCCTTGAGGAGAAGCCATATGAGGAGTACTGAGGTCTGTTAAGCCTGGAAGAAACAGACTGAGGGGAGAACTCATTGCAGTCTGCAACACCCTCATGAGAGGAAGAGATCTCTTCTGATCTCTTTTGATCTCTTCTTTGTGGTGACCAGTGACAGGACCCAAAAGAATGGCCTGAAGCTGTGCCAGGAGAGGATTAGGTTGGATATCAGGAAAAGGTTTTTCACCCAGAGGGTGGTTGGGCTCCCCAGGTAAGTGGTAACAGCATCACTTGTCGGAGTTTAAGTGTTTGGACAATGCTCTCAGGCACATGGTGTGACTCTTGAAGTGTTCTGTGCAGGGCTGGGCATTGGACTTGAGGAGTCTGATGTGTCCTTTCCAACTCAGCATATTCTGTGATTCTGTGATCCTGTGAAAACTGGTAGTTGAAGCAAATTTTGAGTTTATTCATGAAAAGGCATAGGCACTGGTCTGGACAAGTGGGCAAAATGTGTTAAATTATTAGGAGACTCCAGTTTCATCAACCACTGAATGCAAAAAAAGAAATAATTTTTTGGTGGGAGCTGTCTTTAGAGGTGTTCATCCCAAATGAGATTTGTGTGACAACATTTTGAGCAAGGTGATATAAGCTGAAAACTGAAATTCAAGTGAGCAAAGAGAGCTGTGGAGGAACTGAACTCTCTCTGTTCAGCTGGAGGCTGATAACCTGGAGTTATTTTCATGGTTTCTTTCCACTAGTGTTAGATCTAATGCCTTTCTCTACTGCATGGCCACCAGACAACTTCAAATGGTGAATGAAAAACATTATATATGTTAATACAGGATAAAATAAAGTGAGCATAAAAATAATTCTCCCAAGTGAGCATTAGCAGCATTTATGGGTCTGCAGACAATGTTTGTTTTTCTCCCACCATGTCCTAATATCTCCTTTGTTAAACTACTGCTTTTGATTTTTAGCCCTAACTTTACAGTTTAGGAGCCCATGTCTGAAATAGCAAATTTGCTGCTCGCTACAAAACACTGAAAGAAAAACAGACCAGTGTGTAACTTGGACTCATCAGCCACCAGCTGCACCTCATCTTGCTAATCTTTAAGGTTTTTTTTTTTTTTTTTTTAAAAAAAAAAAAAAGAAGGCAGGGACTTTTAAGAGTTAAGTTACACAACTCTCATTTTATTTTTAAAGCGAGTGGATTCCTTGTTGCGTTGTCGAGGATGATAAATTGATACCACATGTTCCTTCCAGACAAAAAAGACTCTGTACTGCAGTGGAAGCACTTGCAGCTGGTGTCTGAGTTAGTGGACAGGCTCCACAAGGTAAACATGGCTTGGAAGAGGCTGAAATGGGCACAGGGAGGGGGAATTTTGTCCATTTTAAAAGCTCAAGCATTTGCTGCTGTTGTCTGACCGGGTCTGAGTGTTGAAATAACATGCAGTCCCAGCCTCCTTGGGAGACTCATTCAGTTGTTTGTATCAAATTAGGGATACAGCACTTTGGAAATGTTTGAATGTCCTCTCTGTCAGCTTGCCTGTTTCCACTCTTACCAAAATATTGAGAGAGAGAGACGTATAATTAGGACATGGTAGCTGATCTCAGGGGATTTTCTTGCGAGCAAAGTGTAGCTGGATCCCTCAAGGAGTATTAAGTGAATAAAACACAGTGCAGTGGATCAACATTTATTGAAGCCGAGAGCCTGAGTTTGGGGAAAGTGATGTAAGCGCTGGTGGTGCTGCCCTGGCTGTTCTGGGTGCCCAGCTCACCCGTTCTCCTGGTGCCATCAGCTAAGCCAAGGGAGGACAGCAGCACTGCTTGCCTCTGGCACTGCACCACCCTCTGCTCACACCAGTTCTGCCTGGTCTCCTGTGTTCCTCTGCCCTGAGTCTTGCTTGTCTCCAGGGACAGTCTCTCTTCTTGCAGGACCACTTTCGAAGGGGACTTCAACCCAGCTGGTCTGGCCTCAGGGCAGTACACAATGCTCTTGATGTTATCTGCTGGAACCTCAGTCTTCTGGCTTTCAGCAGAGTGCAGGACATGCTTCAAGTCCAGTATAAATAGCAACACTAATAAAGGGAGGAGCTCATCATATTTCTTTTTTGCTCTGCTCGAGTACAGTCCATATGTTGTACCCATCGGTGGTATCTGAGCTGTCTGCAGCCTGGCTAGCATCTGTCCCATCTGCATATGGTCTCCAGGACAGATGATGGAAGTTCCTTTATGGATCTTTTAAAGTTTCTCATTGCATTTTGGCATGGAAAAACGTTTTAAGTTTCCATCATCATAGCCTAATTTATCTCCTACATAAGTCAAAGACAAATCCCCATTAATTTCATCAGCAGTGGGTTGAAATGATAAACTGTATTTTCTTTGTTTCCCCACCTCCTTTGTGGTTTGTTGCATGGTCATATATTAGTAATGTGCGTGGTTGTGAGCAACGATTGTCCCCATATACCTTTCCTATATTTTAAGCAAATGGGAATATTTTTTGACAGCTCAGAAAACAGGTAGAAAATACATTATTTCCATCCAGATTGCCACCTGGTAGCAACAGCCTTTACTGATGTGAGTTGTCAGTCCTGGTGGCTTCTGCAGCAAAATGTGCATGAGAAAGGATAATGGGATCCAGCCCTAATTTGATTTGGCAGGGCATCCAACAGAAGGAGAAACCAAAAAACTCAGATGCTCTTGCTGAAGAGGTTAGTGGGGGAGGTTACGTGAAAGAAGTGGGTTTTAAGGCAGTGTTTGAACAGAGGGTGGAGATGGGGTACACAGAAATAAATTGGCCATAATTATGCTTAAGAAAATCTTCTTGCAGAAGAAAAGCAAAGAAAAGCAGGATTATAAGTGGCATAGTGCTTAATGTAAAGGAAAACAAACTGCTTGGTTTTTTTATAACCATCAATTTTCAATGCAGAATTGTTACATTCCTTTATTATTTGTGTAAAACCAACACTGAGCAAAAATATATAATAAGAAGAAAATTACACGTGCGCATACATATCCACACATGCAGGAGTCCTCATCCTGAAAGGTGCCTCAGTCGCACAATTTTACCATTTAGGATTTTTCATGGTTTTATGCCAAATACTTTCATACTATGGATACCAGCAGCAGAAATAAGCCTTTCATGAGAATACTATAGGCTGAAAACTGAAAAGTGCTGCTGGCACTTCCACTGAGTGTTTTTATATCTGAAGCTGTGCATGGCATGTTGCATATGCCACCTCAGGTGTTTCTCCTCTCTAAGATTTATTTTTCATTAGCAAGAGTCATGATACCATGTATTTTTACACCAAACATTTTTAGGTGGGGAACAGCGCCGTTCATATGCCTTTTGAAACCTAGTGTGGACTTTGCATGTAGAAATCCATCCAGTTCTCACAAGTGGTTGTCCATGGAAGTTACAGGGAGGGAGGGTGGGAGCTACCTGCAGAGATGCAGTACAAGCTGGAATTTCAAGAAAGGTTATTTAAAGAAAAAACACATCAGTTCTTCAGCCAATTTTGCAGCGAGAAACGTGAGGAAGTAAGGAGTGGTGCCTAGTTATTGGAAATTAGTCCATTGCCAGACTCAAAATGTGGCTAAAATGTCATCAGTTAAACAATAAAAAGCTTATTCCCTCCTTAGACTGAAGAACTATTATGGTACAACTCAGTCCACTGTATTTTGATGGTAGTCCCTCAGAAATGGACATGTTTATAGCTGAGGCACTGACTCAAACTTCTCTTGAGTATGTCAGCAAAGTCTGATCAGCTGCTTTGTGTAAATTGTTTAAAACATAACAGTTGCTGTTTTGAAGCATGGTCCATATGATTTCTCTTTTCATTAAGTGATAATCACAGCCACGTCTGCTGTCTGCGTGCGAGAACTTCAGGCATGTTTTCCATTTCACAATCTGACAAAAACCACAATGCTCAACAGTGGGGAAAGAAAGGCATTTTATACTGAAAAGGATTGTTTTTAAAAAAGCTGGGCTGTACTTTTTATATGTATCTCCAGTTTATTTATGTCAATTGTCCATTTTTCCTAAGGATGCAAATGTTGAGGTGCTAGTAGATGATTTGTAGATTGATTCATTCTTTGCCTAATTAAATCTGGAGTTTCTTCAGTGTTTTGTAAACAAAGGACTCTTGTTCTGAATGGTTTGATTGTTTTGCAGTCTTGCTGACTATGTGTTTTTAAAAGATGTTTGATAGGACAAATGCGATTTTATCCTTTTCATAGATACACCCAGTAATTGCCAAAATTTGAGAAAAAATGACTCTGCACTCTTTAAGCTTAGAGGAATAGCACAAGGGTTTTTTTCAAAGGAATATGGGATAGCTCCAAAAATCTTTTGACTTCCACATGGGAAAAAAATGTTGGTTTACCAAACCTGGAAGCATTCACACTAACAAATACTGTTTGCTTTTCCTTTCTTTGGTCCATATTTTAAGCACAGGATCAGCAGGATGAGTGGAGTGGGATTTTCGTGTCAGTTATTTTGGTTTAAATCTGGTGCCGTTTCTCTGGAGGTACTATGGGCTGGTTTTCTCAGGCTCTTTCTGATTCTAAGGGGATTATCGTCGGTTTGAGCCAACGTGGCGTTTGGGCAGTTTGATGCTGCTGACTAGTGCAAGCAGGTAGGAGGCAAGAGCAGGCTGTGTGCAGGCTCCCCTGAGTGTTTCATAGCATCCTGTACAGCACGGAGTATCCAGCTGAGTATAGCAGCTTTATACAGCTCCATATCCAGCAGCTAACGGGGACAGGGGTATCGTTGCCTACTGTGTCACATCATGTTTTGGAGACTGTGAGGATGCTATAGCGAGGGGACAGCTGGCCCGCTACTGCCGTATGGGCATAATTCTGGTGCCTCTAATCAAGAGAGAAAGTACAGCTTAGTCATGCACAGAGTGCCTGTGGGAGAGGAGCAACAGCACTTGCAGTTTTCTCAGGAATTATTATAACAAATATACAGCACACGTGCCCATGAAGAATTATAAAGACATTTGCAGAGGCTAGGATGAGTGTGACTACCCCTCCAGCCAGATTTTTGCTGTGCCTTTGCAGTTTTTATTTCAAGGAGCTGATGGCAAGATTACTGATAGTAATAGTTTGTCCTGAGTCAAAAGTAAAGGAGAAACATATAGCTCCTTTCAGGCAGGAATGTCACACTCCTCTTCTTAGGATGAAACTTTCAGGGATGTAGAGATATGCACAAGGAATGCCCAGCTAGTGCAATCCTGGGGATTGCTTTACAGCAGGAAGCTGCCATGCCACAGTCACACTCCAGCCCTCTCATACCCAGCACCAGAGAAATTCACAGAGATGTCCAGGAGGGTTCAGTGGTTTAATTCATGTTTCTTTTATCATGGGATGTTGATTTAATGATTGAGATTTGGGTTGTGAAAGAAGTGGGGTGCCAATCTTGACATTTTATTTTGTTCTTTTCCTGCAGAATTCTATCCGGCACAACTTGTCACTCCACAGCCGATTCGTCAGGGTGCAGAATGAAGGCACTGGGAAAAGCTCTTGGTGGATGATCAATCCAGATGGTGGAAAAGGAGGCAAGGCGCCCCGGAGACGCGCTGTGTCAATGGACAACAGCAACAAGTACACCAAGAGCAGAGGGCGGGCGGCAAAGAAAAAGGCAGCCCTACAGACAGCCCAGGAGACAAGTGAGGACAGCCCTTCCCAGCTCTCCAAGTGGCCAGGGAGTCCCACCTCCCGCAGCAGCGACGAGCTGGATGCATGGACGGATTTTCGCTCCCGTACAAATTCAAACGCCAGTACGATCAGCGGCCGCTTGTCACCGATTTTGGCGAGCGCCGAGCTCGATGATGTTCAAGATGACGATGCTCCACTTTCTCCCATGCTGTACAGTAGTCCATCAAGCTTGTCCCCATCAGTAAACAAACCATGTACTGTGGAGTTGCCTAGGTTGACTGATATGGCTGGGACAATGAACTTGAATGATGGACTGACTGATAACCTCATGGATGATCTCTTGGACAATATAACACTCCCTCCCTCCCAGCAGTCACCCACAGGAGGGATGATGCAGAGAAGCTCCAGTTTTCCTTATGGTTCCAAAGGTTCAGGGCTGGGCTCTCCATCAAGCAGTTTCAACAATGCTGTGTTTGGGCCGTCATCCCTGAATTCCCTCCGCCAGTCACCCATGCAGACAATTCAGGAGAACAAGCAGGCCACCTTCTCTTCCATTTCTCATTACAACAACCAGACGCTGCAGGATCTCCTCACCTCTGACGCGCTGAGTCACAGCGATGTCATGATGACACAGTCTGACCCACTCATGTCACAAGCCAGCACAGCTGTGTCCGCCCAGAATTCCCGCAGGAATATAATGCTCCGCAATGACCCCATGATGTCGTTTGCCGCGCAGTCCAGCCAGGGCGGTCTCGTCAATCAGAACCTGTCCCATCACCAGCACCAGTCCCACAGCTCCTCTCTCAGCGGCAGCCGTGCCTTGTCCAATTCCATCAGTAACATAGGCTTGAGTGACTCCAACAGCTTGGGATCCTCCAAACATCAGCAGTCACCTGTCAATCAGTCTATGCAAACACTTTCTGACCCGCTGTCAGGCTCCTCTTTGTACTCTAGCGTGAACCTCCCGGTCATGGGGCATGAGAAGTTCCCGAGTGACTTGGACCTGGACATTTTCAACGGGAGCCTGGAGTGTGACATGGAGTCCATTATCCGCAGTGAACTCATGGATGCTGATGGGCTGGATTTTAACTTTGATTCCCTCATCTCAGCTCAGAACGTTGTCAGTCTGAATGTGGGGAACTTCACTGGTGCTAAACAGGCTTCATCACAGAGTTGGGTACCAGGCTGAAGGAGCTTTGAGAACAGGGAAAACGGGCAAACAGGTCAGTGCCCCATAGATGTGGTAAAATAATTGGTTCCTTAGTTTTATTGGAGTTTGCACCAAACCCTTAATAGTTAGTGCACACTAATAATAGTAATTTGGCTTGTGATGGCTTGCTGTGTGTTGGTATGCAACAGGCACAACCAAGAAACGTGGAGGTGTGGAGGGAAATGAGGCTAAGCTATAAAAGTTGCTCGACTGCTACACTGTCAGCACGCATCTGGTGCTCGGCGCCCTTCTTAATTTAGGCATGAGAAATGTTAATGACAAATCAGGCAAACCAAGGTGGAATATTTGTGGTTTTAGGAATCGCAGAGCTCTAACTCGCCTTCTTTGAAGTCGCAACAGATGGATTCTTTCTTGCAGCCAATGCCACGTGTAGCCAAGCTGTTACACAGGGATGGGGCAAGGGGCTCTGCAGTCAGTGGAGCAGTGTTGCTGCAGGGGAGGAGGAAGAGTGTCTTTGCAAGATCAGAGCACTCACTGGGGATCAGGTGTGTGGGACAGATCTGGACAGAATCAGAGCTGTGCTGCTGCTGTGGCATAGCAGCACTAGTAAAGGGTTATTTGGGTTTGGTTTTTCATAAAATTGTATTTTTTGGCCAAAAAAAGGTATGAAATGGAGGAATTATATATTGGTGGGATGTCCTGGCCTACTTAATGCTTTAAGTATGCAGTAACTGTTGTCCTTCTCCCCCTGCCCCTGAATGGGGTAGATACCTTTTTCTTTTGGACTCCTCTGAGAGAATATCTTTAGATTTGGGTTCTGACATAGGTGTTTTTTAAATGTTAGCTTCTTCAGATTAATTTTTTTCAAGATTGGTATATATTTTTCCATTGCTTATTTTCCACAGCTGGGGACTTATAATCATTGTTTCTGTCATCCTTTTGTGATTCTGCAGGATCCTGCCCATACCTCTGCCTGCTCACACATACATATTCCCTGACTCATAGGGCAGGTGCCACACAAAGTGCCCTTTCTCCTTTGTTTATTTTTTTTTATAAGGGAGTAAATTTCAAAATGTAGTAGGATAAAAGGTTAGCTATAAATTATTGAAAGTGTTCTATTAACTTCAGAATAGTATGTAGAGCATCTCAGTGGTGAGGTTAAATGAGGCATTCATTCAGTTTACAGCTTAGTTCCAACTTTCTTGTTTTCCAGGCGAAGGACGGAAAGAAGGAGTCAGTGTCCTTTGACTTTACAGTGCATAATTTTCTTCTTTCATCTTTAATTGCATTTTCATTCACTGTTTCACAGTTAGATGTTCAAGGGGAAGCTTTGTGGTAAGTGAGCAGCAGTGGTGAACCTCGAGAATGTTTTCCTGTTTCCTGTGTATATGGAGCTCCTCAGGAGATGTGCTGTGATCTGCTCTCTGTAAGGGAGAACAAGGTTGCCCAGCCATCCTCCTTTCAGTCGATCTGCAAAGCTGCCGTGCTCCAATGGAGTGGTTGGTGTGCACAGTCCTTTCTCTGTCAGTGGAAGGATTTCCTCTGATTCTTGCACATTTTCTCACTCTTAGTGAGAGCATTGCAGCGCACAGCCAGGAGACAGGCTGCGGAGAAGAGCTGTAGAGGACACTGCGACCCATGGACCCTGAGCAAGGCAGCAGCTTGGCAATACCAGGGACACAGATGAATTTTGGGTTTTCTTCAGTTCCAATAATGGAGAATTTAGGAAAAGAAAGGGGGAAAAAAAGAATTGATTCGAGGTTGAGGAAGCAAAAGTTTGCAGCAGGTCATGCTGACCAGTTCTCTCTTCCTTCAGGTGCATGAGTTTCTTGGATTTAGAAACCTTCTTTGTACAATGTAAAAAAAGCCTATAGGAACTTTATTGCTTACAACATCCAGCAGTACAGTCTGTCAAATGGGGCCTGAAAAATGGATGGTATTGACAGTTTTGCTTGACACAGGCAGATAGGGCAGCCTCCTGCTTCCATAGCTTCGCGTGCTGCGTGTAGGTAGCAGCTGCTGCAGGGGGACTTGCCTGGGCAGCGTGGAGGAGACACAACACCCACGTCCTCATTGATGCTCCCTGCTGCCTCTTCACCCCAGCCTCTGGCATCCAGGGAAAGCATAGCTGCCATGATCTTTTTCAGGCTGCTCCCTCCGAATAAAGGAACTGACACATCTGTGTGAGCGGAGTCTCATTGCAGAGGACAGATTTATTAACGAGACAGCTCTCCTCGGCGGATTACTGTCCAGTCATCTGTGGAAGCCTCTCTCCCTCTCCCTGACTAGTGGACCGGCTGCTGCGGGGTGCCTGCGGTATCAGGTGCAGACACAGATGATTTCTGCTGAGCTGGTTCATCATGCACCCTTCCTCATCTGTTAAGCAGCACTCTTTGAGAGTTTGCCTCCCTATGAGCATCTCATATTTTGATAAGGGCTTCTCACATGACATCAGATACCATCATTCTGAATTGCTTTTCTTGGTTACTTCTCCACTGCAGCTTAAGGATCCCTGAAATAAAATCTTCTCTCAGCAATGTTCATGACCCCAGCAATGAATCTTTACAAGCCCAAAGACCAGGGAACACTTTCGGCAGAACAGCCTGGCAATTGCTTATGCTAAATCCGTTTCACAAGGGTAGCCAGGTGTGTTTTGCAAGCAGGCAAAAGCAGTTACAATGGATTATTGGCCTACCTAGGAATAGTGAGTGCTGTGTTTTCTATTAAACATAAGAAAAACAATGGAGTCAGTTTTCAGGAGGAAAAGAAAGAAGGCAAATACACATACTTAGGTATAGAGGGAGGTTTACTTTGGAAGAAAATCAACTACAGTTTCTTCATAGGGAAATTAAAAAGCTCTTCAGGAGATGCCACTGTTGTGAGTTTAGTGGCTGTGCATGTTTGCTGCACACAAGCCTGTGTATGGTCCCTGCAAAGAATCCTGCCCAATCCCACCTCACCAACCTGTGCCTGTGAAGCTGCCCATGCCCAGCCTTTCAGAGGGCCCTCATTGAGGCATGTAAATGAATTGGTTTAGTTTGTTTTTTTGTCTCTTACAAGAAGGAATGGAGAACATATATTTTTTTTTCTTGCTGTGTTCACTCAGCCGTATTTTTTCCACTTTTACTGCCTGGGACCTCTGTTCCTCCATCTCTATGTGCTTTCCAAAAGCACTGGATAATGCCCTCCACCCACTCAGGCAATCATCACCTTGGTATTTCAGTGTGTTTAGCAGTAAATAAACATCACTATTCCCTCACCTGTCTCTAAAATACCTTTTATTTGGAGATTAATGGGTCCTTCTCTTAGTCTAGCTCTGCACTTTGCTCTGGAGTCTGTCTCACCTGGCAAGTCCAAAAGGACTTGGCTTTTGCCAAAGAGGAATCCCAAAACAGATCATCAGGGAAGACTATATTCAGGGCATGTGCTGCTGCCTGGAAGGTCAGGAGCTGGTGAGCAGTTGTTGCATGGGCAAATGTTTTCTCCAGCACCAAAACCCATGCAAGAAGCTGCTTTTGCCTCGATTGTTTCAGTGATCCAGTTTACAGTGGAATCATGCAGGAAGCAATGCTGGCAGGGTTGGGCATGGGGTGGAGAAAGGCTCAGCATGAGGAACTTCTTGAGTTGGTGTCATAGTCTGAAAAACTCACCTAAGCTGCATCTTCTGAAAGAGATTTCAGTGTGTCATTTATCAGGGTGCCTCTGGGCTCTGTAACAGAGCTATGCAGGACTCACATTGATTTATTTGAAAATTACATGTAAAATACTTGACCGATCAGTTAAAGTCACTCATTTTCCACTAGTATCATCTAGGTCCCACATTTTCTTACTGCAGAATACACAAGCTGCAAATAGCAACATCATGTAATGTTCACGCTCGATTATTAACATCTCTGGTGAAAAAAAAATCTTAAATCCTAACAAAAGCTCTGTTAGTCTTTCATTAGTTCATATCAGCTTGGACTACTTGCCAGTTTGTTAATTGGTGTTCAGCCTTTTTCTGTGTACAATTCATACCTAAGACAAATAGGTCTGAGAATGACTTCATGTTTACAATGCCATCTTAAAAGTGAAAATAAGTAGTCAGAGATTTCATTTGGATGCACTTTTGAATCAGAGAATTCAGTGCAATTTGCCACGAAGAAGATAATTTTTGTTTTCTGCCAGAAAAGTTCTGCCCATGAAAGCTGAGTTACTGTGCCTCTTACCCGGTGACCTGTGATTGCCCCAGGACCATAGCTGCACTTGGTTCTCTGTTATTTTCTTAAATGAGGTTTTAGGGATAAGGCTGTCAGGTTTCTTACACAGAGCTGAGGTGGGGCTGTCTGCGTGTAAAAAGTCTAGAGGAAATTCAAAAGCAACACATTCTTCTGCTCCATTTCTACTAGGCTAGTGGTTAAGGTGGCAGCACTTGTAACATTTAAATGTTGTTTCTGCCAGCCCAAGTTTTGAAAGGTGGTTTTGTGACTAGTTGAACTCCACACATGCCAAGTTTAGTCTTTGAACAAAAATATCCATGTAGAAAATGTATTTTGTGGGGAACAGGGATCCCTTCAACTCCAAGAAAGCCCTGCCCTGAGCAGGCTCCTCGGTGGCGGGGGAACACATCAGTGGCACAGGAAAAACTCTCTGCTCATGGCTGCTGGGAGGAGGAGAGGGGAAATCTGGGCAAACCCCATTGACCATACCCATAAGGTCCCACTGAAGCTCATCAAAGCCCCTTGCATACAGAGGCCAGCCAGTCCTGTCTTGCAGGAATGCTGTGACTTTTGCTGTGTGAAGACAGCAGAAGCTGACACATAAACACAATGAATTGCTCACTCCTTCTGGGAGTAGGGCTTTTTTGTTCTGGTATGTTTTTCATCTGGGTTTATTGTTTGGGGTTTTATTAACCTAGGGAGAAGATCTGTAAAAACCAGGATTTCCTCCACAGGCTCCACAGTGTTGTGTTGTGTTGTGAGTGTAAAGCAGCTGAAGCCAGGACAGTGGCCTTATCCTGTGGTTCGGGTGTTCTTCTGCTGGTGTTTTATATAGATGTATTTTTTAGAACCTCATGCTTTGTCATGTGATTCAGCAGCAATAATTAGGCAGAAACTTGCTGTCCCTGCAGATGCTAAGATTACAGGATGACATACTCTCACCAGATGACAGCACAAACTGATATTTTTAGAACAGCCCGCATCAACTGGTCTCCCCAGTGCTTTCCTCCTTGGATCAGCAGTGCACAGGTTTTGTTACAGAATGAGTCTTTGCAAATCGTCTGTCTCATGTGAATGAGCCATAATGATTGTTTAGAGCTGCAGATCAGTGTTGGTCCCTCGATATGTGGTTTGCCTGATAACTGGGCTGGTTACAGGTGGCTTTTCTTTGTTCATTCCTTCCTCTGAGCCAGACTTTTAAATAGCCCCCATGAAAGCATATTTTCTTGAAGAAGTACGTAATAAGAGCTCCTTTTTAGAAACATAGCGTCATGCAGCTGAGGAAAGGTCAGGATTTTTTTTCATAGCAATTGGGCACTCAGCCCAGGTGATGAACTGACAGCTGGAGAGATTTAAGTCTTGTGTTGATGACAGCCAAAAAGCACAGGTACAATGTGGGCAGTGGGAGTGCGTGTTTGAGTAGCACCGTGTGCTGATAGCCAGCCTTTCTGTCCTGGCCTGGGGAAGGGGGATGAAGGAAGGAGCCACCCTGGGCTCCTGGTGCCAATGGTGAAGGATCTCCAGCAGGATGTTCCATCAGCCCTGTCCCTGATCAAGTCCTGAGCTATGTGTGGGGACGCTGACCCTGTTAAATCAGGTACCTGTGGCTGGGTGGTGGGAATGCCCCCTCTGGTCCCGTCTGCCAGAGCTGTTTAATCAGCTTTTCCACTCAGATTGCTGCACAGGGTGGCAGTTATTGGAGTCTGGCAGAGGGGACATCTGCTGAGCAGGAATCGGACAGGGACACAGCTCAGCTAGCGGAAGCTGCTGTGCAGCCACGGCTGTCTGCCATCACTCCAGGAAAAAGGACACTTTTCCCAGGTGATGCTGTGTAGAATGGCTTGTGCTTATCCACTTCTACAACTCAGCTGAATGTCCTGCCCACTGTTTTTCCCTTGCATTGACTACATCTCCTGGCTTTTATCTACACAGAAATGTAGATAAAATCTGGATTTGAGGTAGGACCTTTCCTTTCTTGCCTTTTCTGCCACTTGTAAGTTATGATGGAAGATGTCCTGCCTTTTATTAACATGGTATTGGGTCTCTCATTTTCAACTTACCACAGAGGAAAACAGGAAGATTCCATAGCAGGGAAGGTATTTTTAAAATAGGCTTGGTACTTGACAAAGAAAAAGGAAACTGTCTATGGGCACATTCAGAATAACGGGTACATAGCATATTTCCATAGCACTATAGAGCCATAATTCAGGATGTCTCTAGCCATGCAGGTACTTTTCACTCTAAAAGGTGACTGTTTTTCTTCAGATTCAAAAATTCAAGCAAAATCCTTCTCTGATCTTGCACAGGTGGAGTAGTTATACATCATTTTGTGATCCACAGTAGACATCTCATTCCCAGTGCTCCCGAGAGTCTAAAGAAATCACAGTTATTCCAGCTGATGGGCTTTACCCCTAAAAAACAAAGGTGTATTTTGTAAGTGTGTTTGGCCTTCTTCCTCTAGTCCAGGAGCATCCTGCCGAAAAAGGGCTGTGTTGAACATCCGGGCTGATGTCTCAGTCATTGGCAGTGTCACCCATTAATGGCAGGATTTCCATCCCACTCCTTGGACTCCTGAACAAGATACAGGGGATAAAATTGACCAAAAGGTTGTCAAGTAAGAAACCTGATAAGAAACCTGATGACCTTGTGGAGAGAAGTCCTGTATCTAAGCTCTCCTGTGTTGGCCAGGGCAGAGGATTAAACCCAGCCAGATATGATGGTTCTCAACAGCAATTGTGTATCAACAGTGCTTGGGCTCACAGTTTCCTTTTCAACTGTAAAAAAACTTTTGTTGATAAAATGAACTGCCCAGAGGAGCAGTGGATTCTCCTTTGCTGGAAATACTCCATACATGACAGGATCCTGAATAGTCTAACCTAAGGTCTAGCCTTGAATAGAAAATTGGACCAAGATCATGCTGATCCCTTCCAGCCTGGACTTTAATATGATTCAGTAGATCAGTGGGATATCAGAATAACCTGCTTATAAATAGTTGTGGCAGCTCCTTACAGTTCTGGCCCTCTTTTCCAGGCAGCTGGTACAGGATAAGAGAATGATCTGCTGTCTTAAGTTACATTTACTTCCAAAATACTTGGTTGCCTCCTGTGGCTCTCAGTGTTCCTTGATAGAAGACCAGCAGCAGAAGGAAGAGACGCTTTTGCTTTATGTGTTCCTGCAGCTACAAGCACTGCAACGTTTTAGCTCCCATAAGTCCTGGTCTCGTCTGGCATTCCTCCTCTTTGCATCCTTCAACCCTTATTCTCTGCCCCCAGTTCTGGGCTGGGAAAGATCTATTTTTATGAGCAGAATTTAAAGGGAAAAAGCGAAGTCGCAACATGCCTGAAAGTTCAGGAAATAAAATCATATTAAGTTGCCAACTCTTTTTTTTGTCCTTGGGCTTTGTCCCCTGACCTCAGTCAGTGCTGTCCATCAGCACAGGGCCATCCTTGTGCAGCGTGTGCTAAGCCTGTAGAGTGTCATTGTGGCATTGGGATTTCCAGTTCTTATTGTGCTTGAAATATAAATCTCGTGCTGTAATTTTGTTGTTACAGAAAGACTGACCACAGTAGTTATCTTCCTTACTTGTTTTTAAACAAATTCTGTGTATTTTTCAGTCTTTGGATGTGAAACCTCGGGCAGAACTTGTAACCACACATAATCAAGTCTTACTTTTTGAGCCTACTCCCACTTTGGAGTAGAAGTTCTGTTGCTAGAGGCGATGACAAATCGAAGGGCAGAGGCACCAGAATGAACGCACATCTGTCACTAAAGGGCACAAGTTTCTTTGAAAATGTTTGCATCCCAAGTGTCTAGATGGTAAAAGTAGTTACTGGAATTTCCTGTCCCTGGAGAGTTGTTGCAAAGTGGTACCCAGGGAGAATGCTTGTTTTAGAGACCTCTAAAGGGTGATATTTTCCAAGATCAGATCCACTCAACAAGCCTTTCAGCCAAATCAGGAGATCCGTGTTGGGTTGCTATACCATAATTGTGTAAAGGAGCACACAGCTTTTCTTCCAACAGAAAACTTTATGTGCAGGTTGCTGTGTTGGCTCACTGATAAACCAGGACACATTATCTATGCCCTTCTCTAGGGAGCGTCACCATGTCACTTTTCTGTTCTGAAGAAATTTCCAGTGCTTCATAATTGGGAATCAAGGGGAGAAAGCTGTGATGGTGCACAAGCTTGGGAGTCCAGGCATGGGGATTAGGAGTCCAGTTAAGTGGTGTAATGATGTGAGACAGAGGTGAAGAAATATTACTGGAGGGATATTAGAACCAGTGAGCTTGGCCATGGAGTAGAATGAGAGCAGCATTTGTAATGGTCAGTAGCAAGGTAGGGAATGGGAGGGAAGAGAATAGGGCAGAAGAAAGGGGCATCTAATCTCCTGTATGACTGTTTGCAAAGCTTTTAGCAGGGCCTTTTGCAATAGGACAAGAGTAATGGTTTTAAACCAGAAGAGAGTAGATTTAGATAAAATATAAGGAAAATGTTTTTTTACAATGAGGGTGGTAAAACAACACAACAGATTGTGGTGCCTGGGCAGTGAAGTGGTGGAGGACCCATCCCTGAAACTGCTCAAGGCCGGGTTAGATGGGGCTCTGAGAAACCTGATCTAGTTGAAGATGTTCTTGCTCACTTCAGGGGAATTGGACTAGACAATCTTTAAGGTCCCTGCCAGCCCAAACCATTCTATGATTCTGTGATAAATGGAGATGTTACTGGAGCACTTGTTTCCCTGCCTTGATACAGTTTTCATCATTGTGGGGTAGCAGGTTGCTAACTCAGGGTAAGTAGGCTTTTTGTGGTGGGACAACACTGTGTGGGTCTGTTACAGACTTTAACAGGGTAATATGAAGGCAGGCAGGTTAAGACTTTGATCTAGCTCTTTTCATTTTTAATCTACTTGCAAAATCCACGTAAGCAGAGCTGTGAAAATGGAACATAGTTTGGTTCTGCTATGTGATGCACACCTCAGTTGTGCATCTGTCTCCAAAATATTGCCACTGTCTGAAGTACAGGACCCACAAGAAAAAATATTTGGCAGTGCCACTTCCACAAAAGATGATCAACTTAACCCGTCCTCCAGTTTTTTTCTCACCACTTGATTTCATAGTATAATATTTCACATAGATTTTTAGTTTAAACATTAAGCAATACTCTGGTGCTTTAATGGTAGTTTCTGTACTCTTTTATTTTTAATCAGTAGCTTTATTCAAAGTCAGCAAGGCTTCTCACACGTGCCACAGTTAAGCCCACGCTCAGCATAAGTGGCAGCTGCCTGGGAGGGAGCTGACTTGCTGGGCTGTGGCATTTGCGACCCAAGCCTTGCCTTCAGAGGATGCTGTGCTTTGGGAAGTCACTCATTTCCAGCCCACTCTGCTGCTCAGGCTTTAAGAAGTAGAGAAATGGGCTTGCACTTGTTTGAGCTGCTTACGAGCCACTAGCCAGGTTTTACTGGGGGCTACCAGGCCTGTCTGGGTGTCTTCTGCTGACCTTGTTAGGGCCATGGGGGCACACCAAATAGAGTCCTTGCCAGGCAGGCACATTAACGAACGGCCAGCATTAA
The DNA here is from genome assembly GCA_034336665.1 of Luscinia megarhynchos. Taxonomy (NCBI): domain Eukaryota; kingdom Metazoa; phylum Chordata; class Aves; order Passeriformes; family Muscicapidae; genus Luscinia; species Luscinia megarhynchos. Next base: position 44,409,575 of record CM067565.1, read on the forward strand.
TTTGCCCTTTGAAAATGAAGAAATCAATATGTTGATCCAGTCGGAAATCCCTTTATTCACAAAACAATCTATCCCAACCCCTCCACATAATTAAGGCTAAAGCCAAATTTTGTTTGGGTGAAATGCACAATCTGTCTGCTCCCTAAGCTGTGCTGAATGAAGTTCTTCCCTAATGGTGCAGGGAGCAGCTGTCATGCTGTTGCTCTAATAACCATGAGACAAAATGATTAAATTTCCATCAATCATTTAGCATTATCAGAATAGGTCATTTTAATAAATTGTTATCATAGGATCAGTGCCTGGCACCTTAGACAGGAGACAGTGTTTGAGTGATCCTCCTTGCAGGAGATGCCTGTCCTGGTTAAACCTGCAGTTCCACTAAATTCACCATTTTTCATGAGGGTGCCTGCTAGCAGGGTCTTTTGAAAGTAAAAGCATTCCTGTAATCAACTCAATGGCTTTTTGGTTTCAGCCAGTGTCCCCTTGTTCATGCACTGTATAAAAAATCTTTTGCCTTGGGGGACATCCTCAAAAGGTAGTAAGTGGTGTGAGGGGACTAAATAATTTTTCAGAAGCCATTTCAGAGCCAGAATCTAGATGCCCAGCAACACAGATGTCTACCAAGTGGACTTACTGAAAATACAAGAGGATTTCATGGGAATGTTTAAATGTACATACTTCAAAACCCCATGTGCTGCCTGCCTATGTCTTTAAGCCACTGAGTACCTTTAAAACTCTGTCCCCTTGGCCCCCCTGGTTGAAATGAACTCAGTGTTTTACCTACTTGTCCTGTTTCTTCATAGTCATCTCCATGCTGTGTCCAGTGTGTCTTCCCCATGCTTCTCTCTCCACAGAGAAGTTTTTTGGCTACAGAAAAAGATAGACCCTAACCCAGTTTTTAAAGCCAGCTGGACCCTGTCTGTTGCTGGTGTGTTGTGTGAACAGAAAAGTGGAAAAATCCAAAGTCCACACTGAAGTTTGTTGCTCCTTACTATTTGTCTTGAGCATCCTCTTCATCTGTCCTTCAAGGGTGGTGGTGGATGTCAAAAACTTACAGAAGATTTATTCATCTCTTTGGTGATGCTGAGAAAAGATGATAGTGAGAAATGGAGAAAAGCTGGAAGATCCTTCATTGCTTCTACCTGGAAACACACTTAACAAATAGATAGTGCACTGGGTTTCTGTAAATCAGACTTAACCATCATTTTTCAGCAGAGAGAGGGTTTTTCCTGTCCTGTTTGGGAGCAGCTAAGCCATCAAAGAAACACTTGAACCTTGGCAAGGGAAAAGTATTTTCAGTCAGGGTCATCTTATTCCTTGCTATATGTTTGAAGCTCCTGGGTGCAAACATACCTAAAATTGCTCCTCACTGTAAGTTGTTTTGTTTGGAGGTTTGCTTGGTTGCCTTTTTTGTTGTGTGTTTTTTTTTTTCCCCTACATGCAGTAATCTCACTGTCTTTTCTTCTTTTTTTCTTTTTCTTTTCCAGGCCCTCAAACTGACACGAGATGTAGAGAGAGAACCCTTTGCCAAATCTGCTGTCAGCAAGTGGACAGTGATACTGTTTACAGCTTACGACCTTTGTGAACCCTGCATTATTTTCCTAATGAAGCAGACTGTTAATAGGCCCCTTACTGGAGTGAAGAACCTACTTTTTTTTCCCCTTTTTCTTTTTTTTCTTGTTTTGTTGAAAACTGAACTCATTCTGAAGTATGCAAAATCTTCCTTTTCTGGGATGGCCAAGCACCTGCTGTGGAGACAATGTTCAGCACCATCCTGTTGAGAACACACTGTGTAGCCTTTACACTAGTTACTTGTCAATGAGTATGTGGTGTTTCAATATATTAATGGTTTATGGGATGTTTTAAGTTGGCTTTTCTTTTTGGAGGTTTCCCCTATCTACCCACCCTCCCCCCTACAGCCTCCAGTTTGATTTCAGTAGATTTTTAATCATTTTTGCTTTCTCTCCCTGGGGAATCTGAGGCACTGTGCACAGGCGTGGAAATGACAGTAGCCCAGCACTGCTCAGGTGTCAGGGTTTTCTGAAGGTGCAGCGTTTGTTAGTCCTGTCAACCAGCTGGATTCCAGAGAGGGGATGTGTGTGACCTGTTTGTTTGTTGGGTTGGTTGGTTGATTTCTTTCTTATTCTTTAAGTTTAATGGTACACCCCTGTTTTCCATAAGGGTCAACCCAGAGCTGGTTGCACAGCAAGGGAAGCTGGTGAGTTTTCCTTTTGCCTCACGAGGACGGACTGACAGCAGGTGCCATTGCCCTCACGTGCACCGAGGCAGGAGCCCTTTCCTGCCCACTGGAGCAGGCTCCCCTCCTGCCTTACCTAGCAAAGCTGCCCTCACTGCCCCAGTGAGCTGGTGAGGAGCTATGGGCTGAGCTGCCCCACAGGCTGGATGTCGTCACCTGTAGAGATGCGTTTGAAAACACAGAAATGAAAGGAAACGTAGCGGCTGGGCATCGGCAGGTGACTTGCAGTGACAATGCCAGGAGCCTAGGCACAGATCACTGCAGGCTGTGTTATGGCGTTAGTGATCCTGTTTATTTGTGGTGTTGTTGTTTTGGACATATCCTTGATTATTTTTTCCTTCTCGTTATGTATAATCCATTGTGGCAGAAGAAGCAGGAGGGGGAATGGCAAGGTGACAGTATCATACAAATGGCTTTTCATATGAGCATAGATTGTAGCAGGATAAATGACACTGAAAGACAAGGCAGTTTTATATATTTTGCTTCTAAGATTTTCTTTTGTAAAATGAATAATAATTAATAATAATAATGAATAAAAGGTATGGTGCTGTATAGATCCTCTCTATAATCTGGAAAGATTGATTACTTTTTATTAGTATCTGGGGGGGAGGGATACAAAAAAGAGGGGAAAACACCAGTGGTACATAGGAACTTGGTATGAAGAGGTTCTGAATAGGACAGTGTATACATAATTCTCCAAAGCGATATATGAAGTTTTTTTTTTCCTTTGCATAAAAGCATTATGCATATAAATATATAAATATATTTTATTATGTACAGAAATGGATCATTATGCATGGATGTTAGGAAAACAAAACTAGCATTTTAACCCAAAGTCTCAGTGCATGAGTTCCCACCGACCCGTGTCCCATGCAATGTGGAGTGACTCCCTCTCGCCACAGCCACCGCACATGCACAGTCATGCACCAACACTCACACGCATTCGTGGGCCCTTCCCCACTCCTTGCTTGCCAGGTCCCTGAGGTGATTTTGGTGAAACAACGGCTCCCAGTGTGATGGAAGTTTTGGTTTTGTACCGTAGCCCCCATGCTGTTCTCTCATAAAGATGCACCTCTTGGTTTCTCCCCCCAGTTATGACTGTGTAGGCTCTGTGCAGTTGTGGTTAGCATAGCCTGTAACATATCAAATCTACCAAGCAGCCAAGGATTTATCATTTGCCTTTTAAAAAAACTCTCTTTTCTTTTGACACAGAGGGGTTCTGTTTGTTAGCATGTGGCCTAGTTTGTTGCATTCATTGGAGCTGGCTGGTGCACATTGCCCATGTCTATCAGCAGCCGGCTTCCCAGGATGTTTGTGTGGCACAGCTGGGTACCCTGCTTACCCGAGTCCAGCTGCAGGCACCTTTTACTGAATTTGGTCTAGAGTTCATCACTGGCCTCCTCTGAGCATGTGCCATTAGCTCTTAACTTCCTGGTACACCCCAAAATGTGAGTGTATGCTGAAGGACTTCCCTCTGGTGTTTCTTTCGCTGAGGCATCTCTGCAGCTGCTGTCCTGTTTTGGGGCCACGTTTTGGCTGTCAGCAGAGTGCACTCAGTGGCTCCCTGTGCTCAAGTGCAGCTTTTGATCCCTGCACAGATGAGTCTCCAGTGAGACCCCATGGTGCTGCCCATAGACAGATCACTATCACTGACAGATCAGTAAAACCTGACTTGATGGATGCCCAAAGTGGCAAAACCCCATAATTTATTTTTTTTTCTTGGAACAGATTCAATTCTTGTCAAAGGCAAGGGAAGGCCTGTTGAAAGCTTAAATGAAATGACTGCAAATTCTTCTCTGTTCCAGCAACTTAGCCTGCTTGGGTTCAGAGGAACTGCTTTCCACTGGCAGAAATGAGAGACAAAACTATGGCCTGCTCTGTTCAGAAAATGGAGGAAAAACATTTGGTTTAGAGACAGCCCTTCATTGGCAGAGAAGTTTTTTTAAAAGAAATAACAAAAGCATTAGGGCTGGAAGGCTTAACCTGCATCTCAGCAATGTCAAGGGGAGCATTCCCATTGGCATGGCTGGGACAGCTTGGGCCCCTGCTTTGGAGAACATCCCAGCACTCACTGCAGAGGAATGGACTTGGACAGCCTCTTCAGTTTGGTTTGATTTCTGTTGCTCAGTTTTGGGGCCAAAATTTTCAAGCAGAAGTGCCTGTGTCAGGCACCAAACACTGGGAACTCCAGCATGGTCTCAGGGGGCAAGCTGCTCTGCGCTCATGGCTTCTTGAAGGAAGGGGAGGTGACAGGTCCCCCCAGCCCCAGGGGAAGATCACCTCCCTCTACACCTGCTGAGGTGCCCAGCGAAGGCCCTTCACTCCAGAGGTGCTAAATAAATCTCCCTGAATTCAAAGGGCCAGTTATTTAGGTGTCAAAATTAAGCCTTGAATAGCTAGTTTGGGGAACCTACTTTTTGAAAAGTTGGCCTTTAAGTCTTTGAACATGTTTATGCCTAGGAGTTTTCCTTGTGAAATCATGTAAAACAGATGAAGGTCAAGGTCACAATTACGTGGGTATCTTTTGAACACTTGGTCTAAACAAAATGTCTAAAAAGGTGTTATTTATTCAGTTTCTAGTCAGATTTTCTAAAAAAAAATTCTCTTAAGAGTAATTGGATAGTTAAACACTGCTCAACTCCAGAAATTTTTGTGCCATTGCTTAAAAAAGTTACCTTTTAGGTCATGTATTTCTCCAAAATTATATCATTGCTTGGCAATTGGTGTCCTGTAAGTGTTTCAAGTACACAATATACCTTTGGAATTGCCAACAGATGCGAAGGGGGACCAGATACATTTCGTAACTATGGGGTGGAAAAAATGGATTGTACATTTGGCTTCACATGTTTAACTTTTTTTTAAAAAAGTTGCATGATTGGAAAAAATATGTATACAGTATCTGTAAAACTGTTTTATCTGTTTCTGTTTCAAGCCATGTAAATTGGAAGAATATTAAATCCACAGCCTTATCGCGCATGGCCGTCTTTACATACCGAAGAGCTGAACAGTTTATACTTTCCATTTGGGCTATCTTGTACTTTCATTTGAAAGCAGACACTCTCACGTTGCAGTCTTACTGAGGATTTTATATTTAAAAAGAAAAAAAAAAAAACCAAGAAAAAAAATCTAAGAAAAGAGATGCTGCCCTGGAGGAATATATTACCTTACTACTCAGAGGTTGGAAGGAAGTTTGTTTTGGAGCAAAACCTGCCCCTTTCCAAATGAAGTAGAGATGCAGTGCTTACTCCACTTGGTGTTAGTAGATATTGCCTTGTGTATTCCATTTTAAATTGTAATCTAGTTTGTAAAAGAGATGGTGAAGCATGTAAATAAAGCATAATGGATCTCTACATTGCCCATTTGCCTTTGCTCTGTTTTATTGTGTCACAGACAGACATGTAAACACAGGAGCTGGGGAAGGGGTGACTTTCAAGCAGCAAGTGAAAATGGCTGGAGGGGAGCTTGGGGCTGGGGAGGGGTCTCCAGCCTGCATCCACTAATGTCTGTCAATGCATATTGACATGGGCCTCGCCCTTCAATCCTTCAGCCAAGCCAGTGTAGTTTGGTGGTCAAATAACCCCCAGGGGGATCATTTACTGCTGCTGAAAAATCACAAAGTTCACTCGAATCTGGGGACAGAGGGGGGTTGTCCCCGGGGGTGGCAGCTGCTCTCTGCAGCTGCCTGACCTGGGAGAGAACCAGTCCAGCTGCAGACCTGTTGGGGGAAGGGTTGCACCCCCACCATGGGCTTGGCTGGGTTTCAGACTGTCTTTGAAAAATGCCTGGAGTACTTGAAACCACCCGTTTGGGATTTGGGATAATCAAACCAGCAGCCTGACTCAGCAGAAAGTTATACTGAGGGCTCTGGCTGAGGCACTGGAGAGCGTGCTCAGAAATGAGACACAAGTCAACAAAGAAACTTCTCCCACCCTGATGGGAAGCCAGAGATGTATATAGTCTTTTTGAGTTATTTTTCAGGAGGAAATTATATTTTCAAGAAAGAGGAGCCTTTCCTCACTGGAGGGAGGAGATTTTCATTACTCCAGGGGCACAAACCACAATGTTCTCCCTGCAGAGCCCAAGGAATGCTTTGCTGAGGCACTGCAACAATAAAGAGCAGCTTGGGGATATCTCTTGTTAAATACAGCAAGAGCTGTTCAGGTTTTGTTCTAAGTAGAGATAGCCTGAAACATGACAAGATCCAGACAGAGAATAAATAGTCTTTGACCAGGAGAAAGTGTGCATTAAACTTCCCAGAGTGAGAGTGCACCTGTCCTGCAGCAACTTCAGCTTTCCCTCACAGAGCTGTTTTGCTAGTTTTTTTTTCAGAAGGCTTCTCCAACAAGGCTCTGCCAGGGAAAGACCTGTGCCCTCTGCCTTGCCATCATCCCACTGATATTTGGGACAAACTATTGTTTATGGTTGTTTGGCCCAGTGAGGTGGCAGGTGAAAGGGACTCAGCTTTAACCCGAATTTAGGCAGGGGCGGCCGCAGCAATGAAGATGAGCTGATCAGATCCTGAGCGAGTTCTTGTGCTGAACCTACTTGGGTCTGTTGTGCAACGCCTTAGCTGTGACCTTCAGTTCACCTGGCCTTGGAATAGATCATTCTTATCTTTCACAGTACTTTCAAAATAAGTCCAAACATTTTAAAACTTCTCCAAGTTGTCCCAGAAGGCAGAAGAGTTTTCAAGTTGCTGCTGAGGCTGGTGAGGCAACAGAGAGCTATTTTAGGAGCTCCCCACCACACATGCTGAGTCGTGAGTTCAGCCTGACCAGGGAAAACAGTATTTTACAGCCCTTGGTTTGGTTACTGCTGCCAAGGAAGTTAGGGATGCTTTCAAGAAAGCTGAGATAAGTAAATCTGGGAGTATACCTCTTTTACTGGTTGGAGTCACCATGACTGGAATCTCTCCCTTCAAAAGGAAGTGTTCCTGGATGAAGTGGAGCCCAACAGATGGAGTAGATACTGCTCTTGCTGGTACACACATTCATCCCACTGCCAGCGGCTTCTGCACTGTCTCATGGCATCTCTGTTTGCCCAACCCAGACCACAGAGCTTTTTTTCCCACTGGCTCTGCCTGTGGATTTTTTTTTAATGAAAATGTATTTATCACATAAGTACAAAGCACAGAAAATTCTACCAGAGCAACAACAACAACAACAACAACAGCAGAAAAAAAAAAGTGTTTTTTTTAAACTGTGATTTAAATCTTTGAGAAACTTTGGAATTGTTTGGCAAAATTCAGACTCTCCAATTTGGAATTCTTATTTTTGCACCTGGATTTTCTTTGCATACTCATGACATGAGCAGTTTTGCATGTGTCAAAACATTTACTTGCTACAACAAAGCATCTTCTGCTTTTATTTTTTGATGATTTGATGACATACCAAGGACCTTATTTTATCTGGAAAATGAGATAAAATGTCCCAGTTCAGTAGAAACAACTGGTCTAAGTCAGGTTAACTGTTGTAACATTCTTTTAATGTTACATTATGCCATGCAGGTTTAAAGATGTCAATATCCTGTCAGTGACATGGTGAAATGGGGGAAAAACTGTAAAAATATATGACATCTCATAAAAATATTTCCAACTTCCAAGGCAAATATAATGTTGATCAGGAGTATTTCCCCTCCATTTTCACTCTTTTTGAGGCAATACCTTGAAACTCTGTTTTTGCTGAAATTTGAAGCATGGAGCAATTCCCACGTGTTGCCTTTCCCTGGGGATTAGCCTTCCTGCAGGGCTCACTGCAATGGGCACTGAGGCTGTGCTGGTACCTGTGGACCCTGGCACCACAGGAATGTCAGACTTTGGCTCTACTTAGGAAGTAGAAGAAGTTTGGCTCTGAGGAGCCACTGTAAACCCTGAAAGATCCCACGGCTGGTCCGGTGTGGGAGGAAGGGAAGGACATCAGTGGGAGCAAACACAGAGATGCCAGCACCTTGCTCTGGTGTCTGGTAACCTCTCTGAGGATTCACCTGCTGCATGGACAATGGCTCCTTCTGCTGCTCCTAACCACCTTGGAAAAGGATGGTGTTGGTTAGAAAGTGCTAGTTAAGAAATGCAGGTGAATTCTACCTCTGACCTCCAAAGTAAAAGATGGAGGAAAACTCTTTGTGGGCAGAGTCACCTCAGAACTGCTCCCTGGACACCACAGGGGAAGTTGATCTGACCCATTCCCCCCCAGGAGGGAGAGGTCCAGCCTCTCCAAGTTTCTGCTGTAGAATGACTGGCCTGGTGTTTGTGTTGCATTTGTTGTTTCAGTAGAAAATTTGTATTTCACCAATGCTTTATCTTAAATTTCTATTAGGCTCCTCTTACTTAAGGCTAACCAGGCCTGTACACCATTAACTAATTAATGGATGAATGTCCTGGTGAAAAGTCACAGCTTAGCAAGCAATAATGCAATTCATAAAAGACATAAAATTTAAAAAAAACAAAAGTCTTTTTCCTCATTAAATTAAACCCATTGTCATTCACACTTCTCCGGAGAGTCATATTTGCAACATCAAATTGTGTTATCAACCTCAGCGTGCATCTGCTGGTCAAAATTTATGGAGAGACTGTCTCATTCATTCAGAAGTTTTTGCCATGCACTGTCACTCAGCCTAGCAGACTCCCATGGAAGAGCCACAGTTCAAGTTAAAATTCCACTCTGCCTGAGCAGTTATAAAAGTTATAGTGGCTTTCAGATTTGGATCTAAGTCTCTTCCAGGGGACTGCATCTACCTTTGGGTGTCTTCTCTGAAGCTTCTGCCTCTGGAGAGGGTAGCAGAGGGGAGGGTCAGGCATGGATGTGCACTGGAGCTGTGCTTGCTCTGCAGCCTGGGTACAGGGGCTGTCACCAAAGGGTCAGTGCTAACCAAGTGACACAGACAGGAGCAGGCAGGTGGGAAGTTTCCCTGGAACATCAAAAATGCTCTCTTCCCTTCTCCTCACCCATAACAAGAACTCCAGGGTGAGCCCATTTCACTCGGTTTTTCACCAGAGGATGTCAAGGTGAGAAGTTGCCTGCAGAAAGTGCCCTGAATTGCTGGGTCCTGGGGATGTGGCTGACATTCTGCAGCTGCATTTCAAACCTCTTGAATCTCCTGCCTGAACATCTTTGCTTTTCCACAATGTCTTCACCTTCCCTTGCCAAAGCTTTGCTCCCTTATTAAGAAAGGGCCTCTGGGATGACAACATGGTGTTGCTGTTACCAGGGGACTCTTGAGGTTTGGTTTTCCCACACAAAGGGATGTGTAAGGAGCAGGGGGTGGCCAGGTCCCACCTTACAGATCTCATGGACCATGGACCCAAGGGGGCTTCTCATTGTGTGCAGAGAAAATGTCAAGAGATGTGAACACTCAGGAATGAAAAATAAAGCAGCAAGTGGAAATGGTTTCATTAAATTCAACTCTTTAAATGATGCAATGCCATGGAGGCATCTCAACCACTTTTTCTTTCCCTTCAGTCATTCTTCAATCCATATCTAAAGTCACCAGTGATTCCATTGCTGTCAGCAATGATCTTCTTATCTTTTAATCCTCATGAATCTTTCTTTGGAAAAAAACCATTTCTTTTCTTCCTTTTTTCCCCCCTTTTCTTCATTCTATGACTTCTTTTTAATTCTCTGTTTTTCTAAGGTCAATTATTAGAACATTTGTGGGGTAAGTTGTAGATGTGGAGTTTTTTTATGATGCTTTTATTTAAGCAAGAAGCCCAGGTAACACAGTTACCTGGTAAGAGCTCATTGCCAGCACAAGTCACACCATTCCAGCTACACTAGGAAGAAACATTCCTTGCTTTGCTGCCTCAAGCTACACCTGAGTCTGAAGCCACAGTTTGCTGCTCTAGCTGCATCAGCCACCCTTTCCAAACACGGGCTAAACCCTGAACAATTCTTCACTTGGAATAGTAAGTTTGCAGCCAGTGTGGTCTGGTGGCTGTACTCACAGATCTGCTGAGGTAAGGAGATGTAGAGCTGAAATTACAAATGATCTGTGGACGTCTTAGCAGGTATGGCAGCTCAAAGGGACACAAGCCCACCACTTCAGAGCAAACTCCTACAGACAAAAAAATGGGAAAGAAATGAATGCCTTGTTCTTTTAGAAAGCATCTTGTGGAGAGCTAGGCTGAAAGGAGAGTGCAGGAGGGAATCTTCCTCAATGACTGCAGCTGTATTGATTACCAAGGAGTGGAAACATCTGTGCCTGCCCAATCAGTTTGGGATATAAAGGAGTGGGGTAGCTGGCCACAGTTACAGGCACTGATAGCTGGAGCTTGAGACCTAGAGTCTGCTGGAGTAAGAGCAGGAGGCTGCTGGCTCTGCTGTGAGCAGGTAAGGGACTTGTGTTTGGGTAAGGTGAGAGGGTATTGTGTGAGGGACAGTCAGGATCAGGTGGCTGGAAAGGGGCAGTTTGGGGTTAGCCAGCCATGCAGAATGAAAGGAGTCAGAGCTGTGTGGAACTGTCTGTAAGACAAGGAATCAGAACTGTGTGAAGCTGCCAATAAGAGAAGGAGTCAGAGTTATCAGAGAGAGGTCTATGAAGGAAGGAGTCAGAGTTGCATGAGAGAAAGGCATGTGGAGTTTGTGAACAAAGGACTGGTGGGAACACCAGTTCAAGGGCTGGTGGTGATACCAGCCCTGTCCTTCTTGACTTAACTGTAACAGCGTCTGTTTGTTTGTGCTCTGCCAAGATTTTCTGTGAGAAATGAATATTACAAAGTAATTTTGTACAGTTTAAGTGCAGCCCAGAACAACCAGCAATGGAGTTGACAGTGGTGTCTGCTCTCTGGCAGTGCTGGCACATTCAACCTCTGAGTTTTCCTTGGGCCGTAATCTGCAAAATAAAATTGAAAAACTGATTCTATTTCAGTGAGTCAAGAATCTGCAAGCTTTTCCAGCTGAAGGTTATCAGAATTTGAATGTTTTATGCTGATTACCTCATCCATGAGCTAGCAAAAGGCTCATCTGTTTCTTTTCCACTACAGCTGACTGTCCTCTGTAGGCCCATGTTCAGCATTTCAAGAGTAACTTAAAGGTCAAATTTACTGTATGGGAAGATTTGATGAGCTTATGGTTGAGGAAAGATCATCTAAAGGTGACTTGTCTAACATATTTACACACACAAACTCAGAGTTCACAAGCATTTCTTTTTGGTCTAGCCTTGTCTCAGACATGACCCATGTGCTGAGAGTATCAGGATGAAGCTGTACCAGAAGTTTTAGATGTGGGTTGAACCTGGCACCTGAAGCACAAGATAATAATAAGAGTCTGGCAAAAGAAAAAGATGGAGCAGAGTTACACTGTTCTGACCTTTCATATCTGAAACATGAATTATGACAAACTGCTGAAGTACTTTGTATTTAAGCAGTTTACTCCCAAATTTTGGGTGGGCCATTATGGAATGCAGATTCTCATGCTGGGAAACAATGACCAATCCCTACATCCTAGGGATTTCTCTGCAGTGTCCCACAACCTTTTTGGCCAATTGTCAGTTTTAAGCCCCTCTAACTTCCAGCTGGCTGAAAAACCACAGGTGCCTGACCAGAGAAAAGGAATTTGGGGGTAGGAACTGCTTATATATATTCAATGGCTATCAGCTTGCTTGTGTGCATGTCTGAAAGTAGGACTTGTGTGCTATCTCCCCTGCCAACTGCCCCTTTTGTCCTCCTTCTGTGACCCCAATCTTGTGCCACACTTGTCCCCTGGTCCTCCTGCCCCACCCAGCCCTGGCTGGAGGCCCATGGCTGCAGGACCTGGAAACCCTGAAGCTGGCATCAGCCTCTGAGTGCTGGTGATCCCGGCAGCCCAGCAAGGTCCTCGTGCAGAGTGAGGACTGGCACCACGTGCCAGCATCAGGAACAGGGAGGGAAGATCAGCCAGGTGAGATTCAGCAGACCAAGGTGCTGTGCTGAGGAAAGAGATCAGCTGCCAAACACCAAGTGGGGTGCAAGCAGCAGCCCTGGGAAAATGGTGCTGTGGGCAGTATTGAGGTGGAAGCTGTCTGAGCTCTGGCTGTGGAGTTGTGGCACTGGGACCCCTTGGGTGTTTAAGCCAGGCTGAAGAGGAGCAAGAATGAGCAGAGGCACTGAGAATGAGAGCCAATGTGGAAAGGCTGATCTAATTTATTAGAGCAAGTTGAGAGGGGACACAAAATATCTTTGCATTACATCATGTAGAAAATTACTTAAACCCCCCTTCATACCCACTAAGGAGAGGACATAGCTGTGTTTCATCTGCAGGAAATTTAGGTTATGCTCTCTTGGCTATGAGGATAATTAACACATTTCCTAGAGGTGTGGACTTTTCTTCATTAAGGGTGCTTTTTGGGAACAAAATGTTCACTTGGATTTTCCATGGCCCTGTCTCAGAGCATGAGGATAATCTCCTGAGGTTGATCTAACCTTGTGCTCCTAGGACTTGCCTTAAGGACTTAGAGCAGCTTTAAAACAAGATTTAAAAAAAAAGCAGAGAGGGTTCTGTCCTCTCCTACCTGAGGCACAGGTCTCTGTGTACAGTAGCAGACTGTTATCTTTTCTGCTGGTTTGGCTGTAACAGGTATTGAGCAATGTTGTCCCACTGTGCTGACGCATGAGCCTGGGTGTGCCCCCGACCCCAGGGAGGTGTTGAGGCAGTACAATCACACAACATGCTGAGTTGGAAGGGACCCATCAGGATCGTGGAGTTTATATTTCTGGTCCAGAAGGAGTCAGATATTCCTGCAGTGGGTCAGGTTCGTTTCAAAGCTGTCCTGCTTTCCCAGCTGAGGGCACATGTTGGTCCTCCTGGTAGGGACAACAGGCCAGACCAGGACAAGGTACAAGGAGCAAAGCCCCACTGGCTGTGAGCAGCAGGACTGGAGTGGGCAGGGACATCTCAGGGAGAGGCAGCTTTGGGTGAGCACCTGCTTATCAGAAAACCCAGGCCCTGCTGAAAGATGCAGCCTCAAGCCTTTTGGGGTGTTCCCATCACTGTTACCAGGCCACCAAGGCAGATGTCTGGGAGGGTGCTTTTCTGGGGCAGGAGGATCCAGACAATGTATAATGGCAGCTGTGGGCAGAGCTCTGGTGCCTGAGCAAGCAAATTATGCCAGAGGACAAGAAGATGCTCATGGCAGCACCAGCCTCCCCTCCTGCTGCCCCCTTGCCCTGCAATAGGACCAGCAGTAACCTCACCAAACAAGGTCCCAGCACAATAAACTGTACCAGACTTGGGCTCCCAGACAGAAAAAACAACCCCCTGCCTGCTCGATGTTTACATTAGAAGTTTATTTTACAGTTCATTTCACAATCTGTTTCTCTTCTCCCTTTGCCATGATGTGATTTATGGTGCTGCAGATCCTATCTGCCTGCCCTGCCCAGGGCACAGACCTGGAGAGAAACCTGCCAGGGGTCTGCCCTTGTCCTTGCTGCTCTTTCATCTACCACTGTCCTTACCTATGAGTAAAACTAGAGCAGTTCCTTCCAAATAATGATAAACTAGTCTCTTGGTCCCTTGTGCTGGGGTGGCTGTTCTGAGGGGTGGGTGGCTCAGGATCTCTGGAGAGAAGGAGCAAACAAACAAGGTGCCAAGGGCTGCCTTGAACTTAACTTCTCTCTGGCTGCCTCCTCTCCGGTGCCACTGGTGGGTGTTGAGGAGGGCTGGCATGCTGTGGGACTGCAGAGCCTGTGCTCCAGGTGAGGAGGGGCCATTCCTGCCTGTGAGCTGCTGGCATGGCCCATGGCTGCAGGGGATGGCTGTGCTGTAAGGGACTGCCAGGGGCTGTTGGGATTAACTGGGATTAGTTGCTCAGCGGCACATTTAAATGCTGATTTTTTATGTTTCCCTGTTTTAGTGACATTCAGGGAGGTGGTTTAGCTTCACTGGTTTAATCAAGAGCTCCAGAGCTGAACATGCAAAAAATGATGTGCTGCATTTTACTGTGAAAATAAGAGATCTGGTGAGAAATCCCTGAGTAATGCTTGACCTTCCTTGCTGTCTGCTTTGAAGGCAAAGGATTTAGTGCTTCCTTGTGCACAGCCAGGTGTTCCCTATGAATAACTGGACCCAACCTAAAAGCAGGAGGAAGTGTAGTTAAAAAAACAGAGGTGTGGTAATGACACTATCAAGCTTTTTGTGTGTTGTGTAATCCAGGTGCGTGTGGCTCCTGAGGAGCCTGCTCCCCAGTCATGCCTAAATCATGTCATGAAAACAATGACAAAACCCTAATAAGTTGACTGGCAAGAGGGGTTTGCTCCTTTTCACCAAGAAAATGGTGTTCACCTCACGTAAATGAAGTTTTGTGGACTGAATGCTCGTGTGACAGACACAGGACCTTGTAAACATCAAAGCCAAAAGTTCCGAAAGAAATTTTCTTCTACAGTTTTCTTTATCACCACTAATTGCCCTGATGATGTGTGCAGATGGTAAGAAACAGAAGAGTTTCGCACAGAGGTCGCTGAGAATCTGTGATTACCTATATTAACAGCTAAATAAGTATGTCTCCACAAACTTTAGCAATTTGCATCTTTTGAATTGTATTTATACCAAGTGGGGGAGTTAAATGTTAAGAAATTGTTTTCATGTTCAACTACTGTGAACTAGAAGCCTACAAAAAGGGAATCTATATTTAGCAATACATGTTTGGGCTCTAGGTGGCTGGTCCAAATTTGCTACACTGGTAACATTTCTTAAAGGCAATATAAAAATACCTGCTTTTTCCTCCTTTCTTACAAAAAGCATGTATACTTTTATTTAGCTGTGGAATGATTTTTTTCTTGTTAGTAATAATTCTCCAGACATTGGAGAATGATGTTGGAAACAGAGAAACAAAGTTGTCAGGGAAGTACAAACTTCTCTGCCTTTGTGCACATGACTAAGTACTTGAAGGGAAGATCATTCCACCATTCATTTCCCCATTTTATGTGTCAAGGTCACCAAACAGTGAACTAAGTAATAAATTAGCACTCTGGCTATAGAAATTGACCTTAGATTAGCTAGAATTGTCTGATAAGCCTCAGTAAAGCTTACACCATTTGCACCAAGACTGTGAAGCTGAGGTGCTGGGGTTTCCTTTCCTCTGATTGAAAGTGCACATTTTGGGAAAAGCAGCAAAGCTGGCACTGCTCAGCAACCTCTTGTGGAGACCTTCTCAAAAGCTTGTAAGGAGTCCAAGGTAGAACTGAAAAGCTGAGGGATGGCAGCTCTAGCAAGGGCAAGGATGATTTCTGCAGGATGATCAGGAGGTGCATTTCGTAAGAGAAGCCTTCTCCCTGGATAGTTTTTCATAGCTAGCAACCATGCATTGCAGTTTCTGTCTTGCAACACGAGTTGTCTGCGGAGATTGTGTCTCCCTACCTGACCTGCATGTCCTGAAGGAGGGCCATGAAGCCTCAGGGAAAAAACACAGGCCTGGGGTGTCCTGTGGACCCCAAATAACCTCTCAAGCCTGGTGTAAACTCTGCCCAAGAGGCATTTGCAGAAAACAGGCTTCTTCCTTGCAAGCCTGCCTTCACGTGGAGCAAAAGTGGAGAGGCTGTCCCCTTCACCTCCTGCCAGCCTCTGGCCAGACCAAACTCAAAACCCCAAGGGACAAGATTCAACTGGTGTGTTGCAACATCCTTCTTCTGTTTTTGCCAATCCTGTTTCTCAGTCTGTTGGCTAAGGGATACAATATCTCAAGGGTATCTCAGGTCCTTGGAGGGAAAAGGAGAGATGCAAACAATTTTGAAAACACTTGTTTACATTATTTGGTAATTTCTTGGGAATCTTAAATACAACCACCTATAAAATGAAAACAACCCAAGGGAAAATGTTAGTAAAGAGCTTGCCAATATATCCAATGAGGACTACAACATGGTAAGCATCCTGCTGCTAAAATGAGCAGAGCTACAGCTGCCAAAGACTGGATTTCTCTGGTTTGTAAGCCGAATTTAATGTTCATTGCAAGTGTCCATTTCCCAGCTCCTGAACAGTTTGACTCCTGAAACTCTTCTTGCAGTAGGCTCTGTAGGTTTGGGTCCCCACTGTTTTTTTTTTCTACAAAGTCCTGGCAGTTCATGAAGAATAGTTTTCTAGCATTTTATTCCAGCACATCTCTCAAGGATATGTAGTGTAGGATTAAGGCAAATCTATGATATCTTTCCAGAGAAGTTTGCATTTAGCAGTGCAATATATGTAATACTTACACAGGTAAACCTTCCCCTAAAGGTATGTGCTGGAAAAAGGGAATGGGAAAAACAGGGCTGTGCCAGCTTTGCCACTGGAAGAAACACAGTGGGACAGGGTTCCAGCAGCTGCATCCAGGGAAGGGCAGCTTCATGTGAGACTGGCAGCTCAGGGGTCTGCATGGAGCAAGCTGTGAGGGCTGTGGACCATGGGCATGCAGGCCAGATGTAAAGGAGCAAACTGCTGGCATTAAAAGAGCTTCTTCTCTTCATTTGGCATCCAGAAATGGCCTATGATATTGGGAAGGGACAGATCAGAGATCTGTGGAGCACTACTTTTTCATGCTGATTGAAGGGGACTGCATTAATAGGGCTGCTGAATGTTGATAAGGGCTGCTGTAGTGAGAGAAGCCAACTGATGTGATAAGACATGTATTTTTGTCATGTTTCAAGCCATTTATTAGCATTGGGTGGGAGTGGGGTAAGCAGGAGCAGAAGTTGGGTTAAAAGATGTCCTTTATGTCATAGAAACCTACTTGAACTTGCTTTCCTGTAGTTTAAATGAAAAACTGGGTTAAATTAGTTCTGATAGAGCGCTAATTGGAGGAATTAGTGTTCACAGGCAGGAAAAATTCTATCAAAATTCTGCCCATGCATCCTTTTGGGTTTGGGGTGGATTTTCTATCACCCTCCACAGGACAGTACTTGAGACCTTTCCCAAATAATAACATCAATTGTAAGAAGCTGCATGTGAGAATTCTGCACTACCACTAGCCCAGGGACAAGGATGCCAAACTTGCTTTCATTGTGGATGATTTGATTAATCTTTTATTGAGTCTGTGAAAGGCTATTGAGCTGACTTGGATGTGTTTTCTGTCTTTTAAAGACCCAAGGTGGTATTTTTATCCAGTCCCTCCCCTTTCCCTCTGAGCACAGAAAGCCTGCAATTACAGGCAGTTTTTGAGGATGGCAGTTTTTGCTGACAGCCAGGGCTTGCTGGGACACAGAGTGGAGGAGCTGGATTGCACTTGGACCAGAATAAAATCTGTTCCATATGGTGCCACTCAACCTTCCAGGGCTGGGACCTCCCTCTCATTTCTGGATGTGCAGGCTTTGGAGCCAAGATTGGCCTTGGAGCAGGCAAGTCCCATGATTCCAGATGTAATCAGTTGCTCCTCTGCTGTGGGGAACAGATCTGGTGAATCCATGTGCACATTCCATGTCCTCTGCCAGCATCCTAACTCCTCTGGTCATGCCTTCCTGAGCGAACCAGGAAAGGGCAATGTTTGCATGAAAACTCCCAGGAACTGGGTGATTAGAGATCCTCAGTCCTGTCATGCTTGACCAAAACCAGGCAATGGTTTCAAGAGCTGCTGTACAAGGACGTCTGACCTTCTACCACTTGCTTGTGTAGAAAAACCAACCTTGAAGAAATCTTGAGCAGGCTTGAGTGCCTTAAGAGAAAATGAGATTTCTTCATTTGTCTCCTGTTGCCTGGAGCCCTTAGGAGTGGGGTCTGGGTTTTTCCAAGACTTTTTCCAAGCCCCCCTCAGCCTTACCTGAAGCTCTTGAATGTGCTGGCAGCTGGTGGTTTTCCATCAGGAGGCTGTGGTAGTGTGAGCATGTGGCGGAGCACAAAAAGGGCCTTGCCAGAGGGAAAGGGAAAGGTACCATCCATGAGCTCTGGTCTCCTCAACGAACCTCAGGATCCTCATCAGAAGGTGTTGACCTGCTCCTAAAACTTTGCAGTGGTGAAGCAGCTCCCTTTGTAGGACTCACCACCCTGCTCTGATGTGTCTTGTATCACCTACATCCAGATCTAGGTGTCCTGGTGGTGCTTCATGGTGTCACATTTGTCTCTGGACAGAATATCTTTCATTGCAGACAGCTCTGCTCTCAGCCTGCAGTCGAGATACTGACATAATTTTTACAATATGCAGTATGCTTGTAGAGGCAAGGCAATTTTTCCTCCTTGCAGAGGCAGTTCTGGGTCTTTCTGGCAACTTTCTTTCTTGGCTCACAGGGTCATTAATGCTGCTAATGGTTGTAAAATTACTGTACTCATTCCTAATATCAGTTGACTTTGGCCTTGAGAGATGGTGCTACCCTTTACACTTTAGCATTTCACAAAGACTATAAATGCTGGCAGAGAGAGGGCATGAACTAATCTGGGCAGCGAGTTACAGGTTGCTTCACTTAAGCTTTTCCACGTGTTGACTTCAGGATCATAGTTACTCTATGACTCTAATGCTGGAAATGTGAGAGTTCATTTTTCCCCCTGCAATTGTGACTGCGCTTGAAAAATTAGTTTCTCTGAAAGCAAGTGTGTTTTAGCATTTGGTAAAGTGAACCTTTCTTTCCAGACAAGTGGAGTACTGGGCTGATATTGAACTTTGTGATTCAATACTTCAACTTGAGCCACTCCTCACCCTTGGCACGAGGTTGAGGTGACACAAGGTACAGATAATTTCCTTCAAATAAAAAGCAAAATCTTCTTCTAAGAAGGCCTGAAAGCTCCTTCAGGAATATAATTTATGGTGCCTGTTTTGGGATGGGGGTATCAGGTAGATAATTTTTATCTGCACAATGTGCATGTTTCTTTCTATGATCCTTCACCCAGAATTGTATTTTAATGTTACAACTGAAGACATGTATTTAATTATTGTGGTGGCTGTAAGAAACCCCAGGCTCCTCAGAAGTCCTCTGACAATGCAAAGAGTTTCACAATGTATGAAGAGGTAATTTGCATGGAGAATAAATATGCTAATTATTGTGTCAAAGCTTATTGTTTTGGCGTGTTTCTTGGCTCTTTGTCCCAGGGTATACAGCCACGTACAGTCCCAATTCCTCTGCGAGATGTAAGATGTGCCTTGGCTCTGCCACAGTCACAGGACTTGTTAAAAGAGATGCAAACCAAAGAGGACTGGCACAGCTTGTACTGTCTTATCCAGTCTAGCTTCATTCTGTCAGGGAACATCAATTAAATCAGATGAAGAAATTAGGGAGCTTTTGTCTAGCTGGTGAGTTAAATAAATATTGATTAAAATAAAATGATTGCTAAGCAGATGAGTCAAAATAACCACCATACCAATTCGAATGTTTATATAAAAGCCAAGTGGTGTGGGAATACAAGTGTCAAATATAGGCCCAGAGATGTTCTCCTTCTTCACTTTATTTATTTCAAAGATGGTTGTGCTCTGAGTCAGAGACCAGGAATAATTGTGCCAGGCACTGTGCTCCTCAGAACAAAAAGATGGACTTTGCCTCTTGGCTTTGTTGGCAGCCTGATGGCTCTTTGGGACACTGGGGCTGTGCACATGGGGGGAGCGTGAGAAACAGGTGGAAAATACAGCTTTTAACATCATGGCTGCCAGCAGGAAATGGTATAAACACAGAGAACACACTGCCTGTGCCTGCAGAGCTTTGGGCTGCTGAGCTTCTGACAGGTAACACCATGATGGGGCTGTGAGCCACCCAGGACAACAGCCAAAATGGTCCTGGGAGCTTGGGAAAAGCCACCAGAAAACACCATGACTCTGCTAGACCTGTAGCTCCTTCTTGCTCCACAGTAACTAATGACTGCGCTACCCAGGAAGGATTATAGTGCAAGCTTGGATTGCACTTCCAGTCATAAAGTGCTTGCTTTAGGGGCTGTGTATACGTGTGGGGCATGGGGAAGGCTGGTGGAGAGGTGCTGGGGATTGGGATAAGCAGTCATAGGAGAAGAATGTGGCTCTTTCCTCACCCTTGCTGTCCCTGGATGCAACAAAAAACAGTGCAGGCAAAAGGGACAGGTGTGCACCTGAGAGCTCCCTGTTGTCACAGCACAAATGAGAGTGGCTGGACTTCCTGCACTCATCCAAGTGTCCACTGCAAACTTTTTGGCAGATCACTTTGCATTTCCTATTGTTTCCCCCCACCTGGGGAAAAGGCTGCTGGATTATTGTTTTGCCAGCCACATGCTAAGTTGCTGAACCAGCAGCACACAATCAAGTCTGACACCCCACCTGACCCAAGTTTGCTTACCAAACCCTGTTACTCACGTCCCGAGGAACAGAATGCACTTACACCCACCCTGCATGTGTCCTCCCTGGGACACACGTATTTGTTGTGGATCTCAGACTTGGGGGGGCTGGTGGTGGGTGATGCTGAGTCAGTCTTGCACCTTCTCCATGCTTACTCCCTACATCCAGCACGAGGAAAATAGTTATTTGCTCTCTCTACTAAAAGATAAAAAGAAAGAGCAGGGAAGGGTTTATAATATATTTATATTTGCTAATAATTTTCAGGTATTCTTTTTCTAAGTCTCTGTGATCAAGAGCTAGGAGAAAAATATTTGTAAATGGTGCTACTCCCACCTCAGGCAGCCATCAAAGCTTTCTTTTTACAAGTAGTTCTAGTTTTACTTTATTAAGGATTCCCAGGGCTTTCTGAGCCTAATGACAAGCCTTTTAATTTGAACAAGCATGTGTTTGGGTGGGTTTTCTCCCAAAAGTTAAGAGATTATGTACATGCAGGGTGAAGCTAACCTAGAGATGACCTGCCCTGCTGCTGGCTAATCTCTCAGTCTCTGATTTGTTTTGGTTTTGTTTAACAGGAAAATTTCTGTGCTACATTTTTTAGGCTCATGTTCTAACACTTCATATTTTTGCTCTACACGTCAGCTTTTAATTTTCAAATTGCCAGCTACTATCAGGTAACTGAGGTTAACAAAGTTCTCTTTCTTTAGCTGTAACTTAGAAAGCAGAGGAAGAGTAGAGACTGTTGAGAAGTCCCACTCGAAATTTGGCAGGGTGCTTGTGCTCCTATACCTGCAGTAATTAAGCTGGCCCCCCACAGCCTCTGGAAAGCAGCTCTGCCAGCAGGACACCTCGGGCAGCCGCTCTCACAGGTGAGCACAAAGGCTGGCAGAGCAGGAATGCCTTGGGGCCCCGCCATGTCAATAGGTCTGCTCAGCTATGCCGAGTTTAGTCATGCATTTTAAGTTTCTTCCTGAACCAGGGTCTTAATTCTTGTGCCATTTTAGTGGAACAAAGAGGTCAGATTATTTATAGCTCGGTCGCCTTTGTGTGCACGAAGCCAGCAGTGCCTTTGGTGCTCCAATTTCTGGGACTCTTTTCCCCGCGGCTCTGAAGTCGCGGCCATTCTCTGCTAATGCAATAACAGTAATTATCCTATCGCCGGCCAGCGCAGCGCCCTGCATTAGCACCGCCTTACCTGGTGCACAGCGAGGGTGCCAGCAGGTAAAACCCCTGTAATTTATTGCTCATCACAGAAGCCAGCCAGCCCACGGTCTTCCTGTTTTGCAGGGAGATGGATTTATCACCTAGATGCTGCTGCGGCGGGTGCCCTGGAAAGGCAGGAAGATAAAAGCAGTGCACATGCAGGCTCTGGCCCCATCTCTGTTTGTGTCCTCTGTTGTTTCATCCAGGCATGCAGTCAAGCAAAATCATCATGGCTCGATGCAACCAGGAGACAATATTGATGTGTTTTTGCTTCCCAGTAGACCCATGACATTTCACAATGTAATTGCTGTTTCGCATCCGGCTGAGTGCGGAATGAGAGACATGGAGCTGGCCATGCCAGGGTGTCTCTGCTAAGGCTTGGATTCAGATGGGAGCATCTCAGATGTTTTATGTGTCCTACAGCACCATGGAGGATGTGCTGTAGGATGCATGGACTGACTTCACTTCTTCAGTCATGTACATTTTGATGACCAGAGGGCTGGAGCACCTCTCCTGTGGAGACAGGCTGAGAGACTTGGAGTTGGTCAGTCTGGAGAAGAGAAGGCTCTGGGGAGACCTTACAGGGCCTTCCAGTGCCTAAAAGGGGCTGCAGGAGATCTGGAGAGGGACTTTTTCAAGGGCATGAAGCGAAAGGATGAGGGGAATGGATTTGAACGGAAAGAAGACAGATTTATATTAGGTATCAGGAAGAAATTCTTCAGTATGAGGGTAGTGAGACGCTGGAACAGGTTTCCCAGAGAAGTTGTGAAAACCTCATCCCTGGCAGTGTTCAAGGCCAGGCTGGATGGGGCTCTGGACAATCTGGTCTGGTGGAAGGTGTCCCTGATCATGGTAGGGGGTTGGAACCAGATGATCTTTAAGGTCCCTTCCAACCCAAACCATTCTATGAACCTATGAAATTCTTCATGACAGCACTTGTGGTGTGTCTGCTCTTTTGAGGAGATCTTATCTTTACCTGCTAGGCTGACATATCCAGCAGAATTTGAAGAGCAACAGTATTTGATGAGGATAGATGAAATTAAGAGCAGATCTTGAAAGAATCACTGCTGACACTTATCCCAATCTCATGCAGGCAAGGCCAGACAGTCCTTAGTGCAGAGGGTGCAAACACACACACATCTGCACTGGAGAGAACAGTCAAGCAAAACTTTCTCTGATACTCTTTGGATTTGATCTACTGCTTTTCAGGTAGTGAGGAGCATTTTCTGACATGCCTTGGAACACCTCAAGATGATAAACACAAATTTATTAGCAAAGAAGTTTCTGGCAATGCTTTGCTGAGTAGCTTTTGCACTTTTGATGGTCCCATGGCCTCTGAAACTCAGCAGGAGCAAATCTGTGGGGTCACAAGTACACTTACTCTTCATTCCTTTAGCTGCTGTTCATGTTTTTGTCTGAGATAAAAACTCTTTTGGCAATTATTCATATCTTTGTTCAGTGCTTTGGTAATCTGAGGAGACTCCATTACTCAATAATGCTTCAAGCTAGGAATGGTAGGGCCCAGATATCCTTGGATTTGACAACCAACTAGCATCTTCATCAGTGAAGTCATACAAGGCAATGTTGTCTTGATGTGCAATTAAGCTACTAGAGATCCAGTCACAGAGCAGAGCTTTGAACTAAGTAGCTCTCCTTGTTTGAAGCAAATGGGGAGAATAAACACAAATATGTGTGAGTCTGAGGCTCAGTTTGCCAGCGGGCAAGCTGACAAGTGGGGAAAAGTTCCTCAGCAAAGCTGATTTGAGTGGAGAAAGTGGAGGCTCCTGTGCAGGGGAGGCACAGGCAGAGAGGTGTGGAGGTGAGGAATCCTGCACCCTGCCTGCTCTCTCCACATGACTGGGATGCTCAGTTCTCTGGCTAATCCTGGAGAGCCCTGCAGAAAGAGGACTTTATCATTTAGAGCCCAAAAAATATTAGTGTAAGCATCAGAAGCAAAGCTGAACAGAAACTTGCAAAGCATTTTCAGAAAAAAAAGAATGGGTAAAACATCAGTGTAAGAAAAGCAGTCAGACTGTTGTGCAGTACATGAGATTAAAGATAATTTAGGCATGGCCTGCAATCAAAGGAGTATTTTACCTCTACTCTGGTTTAAGGAAGGCAAATCCTAGGGGTAAAAGGAGGCTGGTTAATGGGAACAGGGGTATGGAAATAGAATTGCTACTGTGCTCAAAGAGCAGGCGGTGTTCCTCTCGGGGAGGCAGGTCATGCCTGTCCAGGAGTTCTGGAAAGACCAGCGTGAGAGGTAGCACATCTACTAGCAGCTGTTTTTATGGGTCTGCCAAGGCAGAGAGGGACCCCGTGACTGCAGGATATCCATTACAACGTGTTCAGTTGTGCAGGGTTAAAAAATAATCCAGCCAACCATCGGCGTCCTTGTAACTCTGACCTCACTGGTATGCAGGGCTTTGGAACATGCCTTGAAGGTTAATTAAAAATGCAAAGGCACATCAAAACTGGGATGAAATGCAACGAAAGGCACATCCTGCCAGACTAACCCCATGGTTCTCTTTGATAGAACAATTATTTTTCAGACAGGTGATATCTGCCAGATTTCCTTTATCTAGACTACTTTAATGTATTTGCTATGATGTCAAGTGAGAAACCACTGATGTTGGTGGAGACAAAATAGATTATTAGAGAAATTGTGTTGTTGGTAAGAGGAGGAGACAATGAGTGCTGAGGCTGGAGATCTCAGGTCAGAAGTTACCTGTGAGAGTTCTTCAAACAGGAGTTTTGGGACCAATTTTTTTTCACTGTTTGTGTTAATGGCGTGCTCCTGGCCATGTGAGCACTGTGCTGATGGAACGTGCTGCACAAAGCCATGAGGCACTGATGACATGGAGGGGGATTGCAGGCCAGGCAGGATGAGCAGGGCACCTGGAGAATGGCTGTAATAAAAGGAGGATGACCTTCAAGTAAAAGACAAAGAGTCATGCAGGTGAAAACTGATGTCAGAGGTGGCTTTTCCTATTAACAGAGAGTGAATCACTTGGGAAAAGAACTGAGGAAAAAGAAAAATCAGCATTAGATACTCACAGGGGAGTCATGCACTGCCACCTTGATTCTGATGTTGCACCTATTTCCATCTAAGACAAGGAAGCATTAGTACCCAGATCAACTCTCCCCCCTTCCTAACCCTCTTTTTGGGAAAGATGTATTAACAGCAGAGCAGCAGAGAAGACCTGCAAGGGAGACCAGGAGGCTGGAGACCCTCTTTCCCAGGAGGCCATGGAAGTTACTGGAGCACATGCGTGTGGTGATGGGGATGGTGTTTGATGGAACAGGCTGTCACAAGTATCCATGTGCTCCCTGTTCCAGCCTAAGGCCAGCCCCCAGCTGTTGCCAGCCACTAGCATATCCACATCTATTTTCTTTGGATTAGGGTCAAGAGCAGCCCCTGGAACAAGAAGCATAAGTGGGGGTAGGGTGGGGGATGGAGAAGAGCTCAGTGGTGCCTCCCTGTGCTTTGGTACCAAATGAACCTGGGTACAACCTTCCACTGTCTGCCCTGGGACAGCTCTTCCACCCCCAGTCCCTGGCAGCTGAGCTGCAGCATCAGGGGTCCTACTCTGACAGTGGCATTCTGTGAGGAGCAGTTGCAGTGCTGTGCAATTGCATTTGTTTTAATGTTTTTCCTTAAAGCTTGGAAAAGCAATGAAACAATGAATAAAAACTGCCTGTCTGCATGATTCATACCCAAAGCAACCAACTATATCTGGCTCTGCCTAGCAATTACCAGAGTTTTCATACATGTGTTGTGGAGAAGGGAATTTGCAGGAGGGCTGCAGGTGAAGCCTAACCAAACAGGTAGGAGCAGAATCTGACCCTCTGGCTATGCCTCAGGCCAGTCAGATATGGAGCAACCTGGGTCTGGAAGCTACATTGCTGCCTTTGCTGGAGATGTACTGGGAGAGGGGCTGTTGTTGTAGTGAGCTGTCAGACACAGCCCAGCAAGTGGCCAAGAAATGGTTTCCAGCCCAGGTTTGTTGCCTAAATACTCAGGTCAGCAAGGGGAGCAGAAGTGCTTGGGACTGCAAGGTTGCATTCCAGAATTGCTTCAGCTCCTCTAGGAGTTAATATTGTCTCCATCACTGCTGCCTTTCTGAAGAGAGGGGTGAGAGAGAAAGGCAAGAATGTGAGAGAAGTAAGAGAGAAGAGCTGAGTGCTCGTGCAAAACTGCAAGAATTAAAAGTGGTGGCTCTCAATGTTTGTGTAAGCATTTGCAGCCTTGGCAAAGCAGCCAGGCAAGCTCAGGCTCCTCTCGTGAGAACAGTCGGGAGCAGAGTTGCACTCTCCCACCAGGGAGCCCTGGCAGGCTCTTGATTAACATGTTGGTGTTGAGAAGCTAAGTCAAATACAATTATTAAATTGATTATTCATATTCCATTCTGTTCACTGTGGGAAGATACTCCTTTTGGGGCTGTGTTTATGGGCCATACAGTTTGTCAGAGTGAATCTAATTAGCAAGAGAAATCCAAATGGAACAATGACTGGTAATTGTTAATGATGCAAGTGTATATTATACCAGCTCACATGAAATCTTGGGTTGCAAGCAGCACTGAAAGGCAAAAGGACACTTACAGTTGTGCATAAAACACTGTGAGTCCTTACCTTGCTGCTCTCAGGCGTGGTTGAGCTGAGCTTCCACCTGTACAGCAGCAGTGATTTGTGAAATCCTTCCCGGTCACCACCAAAATAAAATGGTGCAAGAAATGAACGACCTGCAGAGCTTCACTAGGAGACATGGTCTCTATCTGGGCTGAAAGTGATCCCCTGCTTTGCCTTCACCAGCACAAACCTCAGCTGCCTACAGAGCTGATTTAAAAAAACAGGATCCTTTTTCTTGCACAGTCTCTGGATTGTGTCTCCAGCCTGGGGGTCAGAGCATCCTGGGCCACCAGCTGTTGGTGCTGCTTTTGGCATGCCTGTCTCCAGCTCCACCAGGCAAATGTGGGGTGGGCCGCCATCCAAATATTTTGGATTTGGTTTGGATCGTGAATTATGCAATACACACAGACACACACACAAAACCTATTTTGTTGTTTCTGCCAAAACAGGTGGCAGAAACAACAGGAGGTGGGCACGTAGACCTTTCCAAATGTACAGTGAGCTGTGCATCTGAATTTGCTGAAATGATCCAGTCCAGGGCCTGAGCTTTGGTTAGCAGCCCCCAGAGCAGAACTGGGGACTGGCACTCGCGCTCTGCGGGAACTGCCGTGCTTAAACAGCCGCGGAGCCGGGACAACTCACAGCAGTTCTGGGTTTGGTCCAACCCTGAGCCTCAGCTCTCACGTGAGATGGCCCTGATCCCATGCCTTGCTTCTCTCTTTCTAGCCTTGAAAATGTTTCAGATGGGTCTTCAGTTCAAGACCTACTTATTCCTCTGTGTTTTCTGCGTAGGATGTGTTTGTAAGAAGTGAACTGTATAGGAATGTTGTGAAAGATGGTTTCAGCTGCAACGTTTTGGTTTTCAGAGGCTAAACACGAGTTAATTGTCTTTTTGGCAATACTATGAATGTATATGTGATGGGAAGCCTGGGCAATTGAAACATTTTTTAGTTATTCATCTTTCCAAATGTGTGTGGGCAAGACAACATAGTACAGAAAAAAATGCAGAATCTCCCTTGCAATATTTGCTTTACATTTTCTGTGTCATGAAAGGTGAGAGAAATAACAGATAACAGAAAGTATAAGGAATAACATGAATGATAGTTGTAAGACCAGAGCATTGGCTAAGGCTTCTGTTTCCTCAACCAGAATGTGCAAGCTGGCTGATAAATATCCTTTCATTCATATGGTGTTGGAGTGTTGGAGATGAAGTAGGACATTCAGCTAAAATGAAAATATTTTAGTTAACAGAGAAAAAATGTTTATATTAACAGTTGCAGAACTTGAATAAAAAACAAACAAAAGAGCTGGAAAATCTAATTCAGATACTTCTGCTTCAAATAGCATTGAAAAGAGGTCTGACATGGTTGGTGTCTTATAAAAACCCTCAAAATTTCAACACTTTTTTTTTTATAAAACTTTGGCAAAATTGTTAAAAACACAAAGAAAGGAACCTTTCTTCTGTATAGTCCTCTTCCTAATGCAGATTTGAGTCATCATAATGAATCCACTGAATGGCACTTGGTTTTGCCATGCACACGTGAGATTGAAAGTTACAAACCTGTGAAAGTACACAGTGCATTTAATATATTTTAAAGATTTTTGGTTTGATGTTTTTTTCCCAAGGACTTTGCATAGAAGTTTTTCCACGTAACTAAAGTCATACATAGAAATTTATTTTTCACAGCTAAGAATGTCATCATCACTTCAATTTTGCCTTAAAATAATGATGAGATTTGACTTTTTCTATGCTTTTATTTCTTCAGGATTATAAACAGAGATTTTTAAATTTCTCTTTGCTATTGAGATGTGTCAAGGAATTTCAAAAGCAAACAAAATTTTGCCATTAAAAGTGAAATTCCTACACTTTCAGGCAACCCTTGTTATACTTCAGAACACTTATTCTTATTAAGGCTGGATTTTTATTTTGCAAATTATTTGAGTATGAGAAGGCATAAAAAGCCCCAACTCAGTTGTATTCAAACTCAGTTGAACAAGGCACTGTGGAGCCTGAACTAGTGTAAAAGCTGGTCCAGTTATGAGCAGGGGGTTCTACCATAGGAGGGCTCCAGCTGTCCCTTCCAACCCAAATTATTCTATGTTGCTAAAATAAAATATTTTAACTTCAGAATTTCCAGTATATTTTTTCTAGACTTATGTGAATTTAGACTTCTTCCAGATTTGAAAACTTTTTTTTTTAAAAAAATCAAAATTAGGCTCAGAGTTCATTTATCTTTTCATTATTATCAGTTGCAATAAATAAATCTGTTACCTTCAACTGGAGGGCTAGAAAATAATTAAAAATTACAACAAGACCTCTTGGTATCACTTTAAGAAGAGTGAACAAATGCTCAAGAGGAGTTTTCACAAGCTGCTTTGCTAATTCACTTACTGTGTAAGAAGGCATAACAGAACCAGCAAGACATTTCAGATCATATTATAACCAAGCTTTATTCTGTAACAGCTTCAATAACAAAAACCTTACGTCTTTATTGCCCAAAACCATTGCACTGTAGCTAACTGAAATTGCCTGGTGTTTTAAATGTACTTGCATGGAGAAACCTCTGTAATGTGAGTTTCTCACTTGATATTATCAATCGATGGAATATTTAAGAATACAGAAAGAAGGGAAGTGTGGCAGAGCAGGTTGAGGCAGGCTCCCAGAGCTGGGCTCTCCCTTTTTCCCATACTTAGGGAACTCACCATTCCACATACATGCTCCCCAGAGAGTCAAAAAGGACACAAGTCTTATTTATTCTGGAATCCATGTGAGGTTATTAACATCCATGAACCTGCATAAGTGGAAACTGTTTGTTTTGTTAAGCCATAGATGAATCTTGCAAGCCTGTTTCTTTTAGCATGGCTCCTGTGGGTTTTCAGGAGCTAGAACTATCCCAGCCATGACTGAGAGTGACCTAGAGTGACTGTTTCTGCATCTCAGGCACAAAGAATTGTTATCAGAAGATGAAAGGACAAAGATTGCAGTAACATCTATTGATTAAATGGCCTCATCACTTTTCATTTCAGTGTACATTCAATGTTATCCCAAGATGTCATCCAGTGTCAGTGTCCACTACTCCATTTGGTCCACATGACTTCTCCATTTGTTTGCTCTCCTATGGGTTGAAGTTCTGTCTTATCTACAAATACAGAACCAGAAGAGGAAGCAGCAGGAGGAGAAAAAACAGCAGCTATCCAGACAGGATAGGAGAAGATGTGTTCCCAGCCTGTGAATATGGAAACCTGAGAGATATTTGTACTAGACTAGGATGAGGTTTACAGCATCTAAATTTCATAAAAGTCCTAACATCTGATGTTTACTGTTGGACATTTGCTCATCTCCTTAAATAACATTGGTTAAAAAACCCCACACCAATACTTCTTAACTCCATCTCCCTAAATCCCTCATTATAAAATGTGATTATCAAAGAACAAAGAATTTGCCCTACTGTCTGTATGATGTACAATTTACATACTACCCCATCCTCCCAGTACAGGTTGGTAATTTTTAAAGGGCACTAAAATATGATAATAATAAGTATTATGCTTGCTGATGTATTATGAAACGTATCCCATTAGTCACTTTATATCTGAAAGGCAGAAAAAATTTCAACCTAGCAACAGAAAGGCTTTTAGGATTAAAAAAAATATTTGGCAGGCAGTAGGCGTGTTAACTATGCCAGGAAGAACCCAATTGGAGCTTTCTAGAGACAACAGGAGCATAAATAAGTTGCCATCCATGTCGCCCACCACAGAGCTGGAAGAAAATTCAAAGCTTTGTAACCTGAAGGAGCAGAAGAAAAGCAAAGGACAGCCTGGTGGCAGCCATGGCCTGGCTCTGGGGTCCTTGGGAGGAACTACTGCCCTCCAAAGCCACAGAGAGAAACATGGCAGGAGATATTCCAGCCTGAGCCCACTGTGCCATGCTCCTGCTGGCCATGTGGGCCACAATAAAGATACCTCACTTCCTGAGCTTAAAAGAACTGATCCACTACCAAAAATGCTCAATTAATGATGGTGCTGATGAGACAGATTGAGAGATTCTTGCCAACACTTTTTTTTTCTCTCCTACATGGGAAAATAGCTAGTGCAAGAGATTTTACTGGAAAGCAGAGCAAGCAGAACACTTCAGTTTTGGACACAAAGCAAGCCAGGCAAAGGACAAGAATTGTTCCTGCTGTTTATTTATATCAGTAACTACCTAGAAAAGTTTGGGGTTTTTTTGCTGAGATCTCTAACTTATTCTGGAACAGAAAAATCCTTGAATGGCCAGGCAAAGGCTTTTCCCGGGAGAAATGTGTTTTAATCACACTAAAACTTTCATTCAATCCTTTTTGTTTGGACAAGGAGGTCTTTCAGCAGAAGAGGAGCATGCAGCCAGTGAGACTCCCTATATAGCTCAAGACTGACCAGCTAAAGGGAAATAGGCAGCAATACTTCATTTCCCAGGTGTGTCTAAGCTCAGGACCAGTCAGTTCACAAGGCAGACAGGGAACTTCTATAGGATTTATTGAAGATGAGAAATATCCCCCTGCCTCAGCAGGACACCTACCTCAGCCACACAGTGCTGTATTCCCTAAAGTCATTCTAAAATGAGATGGAAAAATTGCTTTTTTCACTTTTCAAGGGACACTGCTTTCATGTCTGAACACAGCAAGTAAAATGATCAAAATGAGTATCAACAGGAAGGATACCAACCTGTTGGAAAGCATCCAGAGGAAGACCACCAAGATAATTAGAGGGATGGAGCACCTCTCCTATGAGGAAAGGCTAGAAGAATTGGGATTTTTCAGCCTGGAAAAGAGAAGGCATTGGGATGACCTAATTGTGACATTCCATCACCTAAAAGGAGCCTACAGGAAAGATGGAGAGAGACTATTTACTAGCGAATGTAGTGGCAGGATAAGGGGGAATGGCTTTTAACTGAAGAGAATAAATTTAGATTAGATATTAGGAAAAAAATTTTTCATTGTGAGGGTGGTGAGACGCTGGAAAATGTTGCCCTTTGCAATGGATGGAATGGATGCTCCATTCCTCAAAGTGTTCAAGGACAGGTTGGAGGGGGCTAGGAGCAATTTGGTATAGTGGAAGGTGCCCCTGCCCATAGGAGGGGGTTGGAACTAAACCATCTTTAAGGTCCTTTCCAACCCAAGGCATTCTGTGGATCTTTGATTCTGTTGAATGGGCATAATGAATGCAGATCACCCCTCAATCCTGGAGAGAGCTGGCCTATCCACAGGACATTCTTTCTGCTGCACACTGCAGGCCAGCAGAGGAAGGAGGGCTGAGAAAGGACAAGCTACACCTGCAGGAGTCAATGTTCCTGCTCTCAGTGGGAGAGGAGGGTGTTTGCCTTATTTTGCTGGCAGCGTGTGACACTATTTGTGCCAAACCTTTGGGAAAGGCTCTATGCTGCACAAAAGGGCAGCAGGGTCACTCCAAACTGAGTGTTTCACAACACTGACAAACAAAGGAACACTGTCTGTGCCCCTTGCAACCTGGCCCCCAAATGCCAAGCACAAGTGGCCTGGTGGCACCCCCATGAAGGATGCCAGTGAGCAAAACAGTGCTGGACAGGGGCAAGTGGCCTGCTGCTGGTTATCTGAGAAGCTTTCAGATGCTTCCTTCCTTATTCTCACTTACTAGAGAGGGTGCTGGGACTGATAAACCTCTGCCTGGAGTGAAACCTTCCCACCTTTTATGTTAAACAGAACCCACTTTACTCTAGTCTGGAGACAAGTCCTAAGCAGTAATTTGAGGATACCTAAAATGGCTGTGCACTTCAATTCTGATCAGCCCAGTCTTTGTGTTCCCTATCAGGAATTAGGTAGGGCAAGCACAGCCAGACAAAACACGGGCTGAAACCTGCCATCGGAGCTTGGCCCCATCACACAAGCAGTGCCCGAGGCTGGAATTCGATCATGAGAGAGCTAATAATAACAACACACAGCAAAGAGCAGAGTACCTTGCTGCTGTTGCTGAAAGCATGAAAAATACCATCTTCATTTAGAGACTTATTATGGCATATTATGGCAGGGTGTGCTGACAAATGTGGAGCAAGCTAGAAGTGCTATGCTATGGTATGTACTCTTATTGCAGTAATAATAATAATTACAACGATAATAATAATAGAAATAAAAATAGCTGCTGAAAATACAATTTAAAAAAAAAGAAAGGACATTCTGCTGTTTATTCAACAATAAAAAGGAAAATATGACATCCACGAAACACTCTCTCTTTAAAGCTGGCAAAAATAAACTAAAATGAGCCAAGTTATTTTTCTTCTTCTGAAAACCTGTTAAATGCCCTCATGGCCTGAAGAATATTTCACACAAATTATTTTGATCTTTTTCAGGTTTGTTTCCCATCATTGTTAATATATCCATTTTGTAAAATTTTATTCTTAAAACCAGTAAAACACACTCAAAGAAACACAGGAACTTCAAAGCCTGATGGCATTTAATGGCTTTTATTTTACCTGGATGTGAGAAAAACCCCTAAAAACTCTAAGGCATTGCTGTGAGCTCAGTTAGGATGCAGTTTGCATACATGTCAGAGGCAGCAGCACATGTGCAGGACCCATCAGTTTGCTGAGCTGCCTTCTTGTGCTGCTCCAGCTGGGGAAGCAGAGAGGGGCTGCAGATCTGCTGGAGGCTCCCTCGGGTTGAAGCAGGATCTCAGCTTCAGGTGGCCTGAAATTCCTTGCTCCTCACTGCCCTCGGCTTCCAGCAATCCAGAAACAGGACAGGTGGAGAAACTTAGGCATAATATACCATGGGGTTCCTGCCCTTGGACATCCCTCAGGACCATCACTGGCATTCTGCACCGGGGCTCCTCAGTGCCAAGCCGGATTCAGGCTGCTCTTTGCTTTTTCACAGCATCTCCTATAAAGCCACTGGAGTACTGGAGCAGGATGCACCACCACCAGCACTGCCAGAACTTTCCACATGCACCCTGGAAGGTGACCTGCACTTCATTTAACAGCAGTTTATAATTATTATCTGGGGTTTCTTAGTGAAATACTAGAGAAATCCTAAATTCGGTCAGAAAAAGATCAGCCAGTTACTTGCTGAAGAGATTATTCTCAGGAGTTATAAACCATTCTCCAGCAAGGAAGGAGTGTTTGGGATTTCCAGCATTAATGCTCCTAAGAAATCATTTGGCTGTCACTAACGTTATGTAAATAGATGGTTCGTGTTTATACTCTACAAAATGCATTTACAAGAAAAAGGCTGACTAATTCGGAGGTCAGCTTCTAATTCAAGGTTAGTGCTCAACAGTTTTTTTTCCCCTGCCAAATAAAACCACTAAAGGCTAAATTAAGACCATGTGCTCTAACTTACCTTCATGTAGTTGCTGATATAAAGAGGGGGGAAGCAATTTTGCTGTCAAATGTAATGCCTCTGTCTAAGGACTGAAGTAAAACATCCTACAGGAGTTTTTTGCATGAGGACACGTGCCAAGGGTGCCTGACCTAGAACATGTGAAGTGCTTGAGTACATGGAAGCCATCTTTCAGTGACCTGTCACTGTTACAGGCCAGAGGCTTTATTTCCGAGGAATACATTGAAATATATAGCAATTTAATTAAGAAATCATCTTGCTATCAGGAAAAAAAATATATCAGCATGAAGACATCTGACCCATACTAGATGGTAATACTGGAGATGGTTGCCAAATTTCTGAAAACTACCAGCTTCCAAAGTTTGTACCAGCATTTTATTCTCCCTTTTAGCCATTAGATGATTACTGCTTAAATATTAGACAGTCTTTGAAATGTCACTTAAAACTGAAATGAAAACTAAACTTCACTCCTTTTTATTAGCTTTTCCAGTGTAAATAAAACTTTAAATTCATCCATCACTTAAAACATTTTGCCTGAAGAGAGTGGGAGTGCTCACCTGAGGACTTGAGCAGAAAGTCAGTGATGCTGTTCAAGTTCTACCAGACTAGAAGCAAGGTGCAATGTTTCTGCTCAGCCCCATGAACATGCTCCCAAATGGTTGAAGGACTGAGGCCTGTCTGGCCCCATCTCTCAATCCCCTCATGTCTAAGAAACATTTGGCCCAGGGCTGTGAGTGTGTCAGGGTGACAAAAACCCAAGCAGATGTAGTGCTTGTTGAGTTGCTTGTTGAGTGGTGGGACTGAGGTGTGCAGGCAACTCCCATGCAGAGCTATGGGCCCTGCTTGGGGTCATGTAGCCTCTCCCACAGATCCCAAACAACAGGTGCTTACAGCTGCTGAAGAAAACCTTTGGTTTATGAATAGAGAGTTCAGCTGTGTGGCATTTATCTATAGAGCCAGCCAGCTCAGAAAGAAAAAAATTCTGGCAAAATTATTGTGGTTATCTGACTTTGAAGTATAAATTACAAGTTGGATTATGGAATAAATAAAAAATGTTTGCACTTTGTGGCCTCAGTAAAAACAACGACTTAGTTTGTATTATGGGGGTTTGCATCTGTTCCACAGCATCAAAAATGTCACCTGTCCAAAGCTCAAGTTTCCCACAATGTCCAGTTGTTATAACAAGCTTACACATCACAGTGGCCAAGTGCATGCCACAGACTACAGGTGCTGAAGGAAATACAAATCACAGCCAACTGTAGGATGTGTCTCCAATTCAGTGAAGGCCAGGAAATAAAGAACATCCATTTATTGAAAGACACTGGTCAAGGACAGCATGGGCATGTGGTGGCAGTGCAGGGCTGGGTTTTCCATGCTGGTTTACACCTGGGTCAGGAGGGCTCCTCTGCCCTCACAGGACTGGAAGGGTCCCTGCAGCCCACAGGCAGTACAAGGATGGATGTGTCAAATGAGTCTCCCAGATGCTGGGTATTTGTGTTACCTGGGGATGCACCCTGGGTTCAAGGGATGGCTCCGGGTTCAAGGCACTGGCTCAGACACTAAACTGACACCACAGCCTGAAAATTACTGAATCTATTCTGAGCAAAACAAAGATCTCACAACTACTATGAGAAGTGCTAAATACTCACCCTTTCAAAAGGATTTCTCAGATGATGAACCTTATCTGTATGTCTCTCATGAAGTCTCTCGTTTCTCAAACCTTCATCTCATTTCAGGATTTATGTTCATATCCAATTAATCCTAAATTTCTTTGCTAAACTGAACTATCACTGAATGTAAAAAGATCCATGTTCAGTATGTGCCCAGACTAGATGTGGTGACACCGTAAGAACTGCTGTTACAGTGATCTCATATGCAATTCTTTTTGTCTCTAAAAATGGTGACCACATGCTTTTATTGTAGGCTCAGTACTATCTGTAGGTCAAGCACAGTGTCCAGGGGTGGGACCTAGCACTGAAGGGGAATAATCAGAGGATTTGTTATCTAACACTTACCCTATATACCTTCAATAACTCTCATTGCATCTGTACCCAGATTGTAACCATGACTATAGGTGTAACATGCCTCCCATAAGGCAGGATATGCTGCCTGAAAAGAAAGAGCTTTAGGTTTTTGGATTAAGTGGAGAAACGGTTTTGAGTGGATCAGCCAAGATAGCAATAATTGTTATGAGGCTTAACGTAGCTTGTGCAGAAAATATTTCTCAATTGCTTATGGTGGATTGTCAGATGTAAGAGCAGGCAAATTGAGCAGACTGTGAAAATAATCCTAGCATAGGTTCCAACAACAGAAGTTAAACTTTTTTGTTGCTAAGAAATGTGAAATTACAAAAAGCAGTAATACCGGTTGCTGCAGTACCAACAAAAGCATAAAATATTGTTATCTGCAGTCATTCATTATACAGCATCTGATTAAAAGAACCTGATAAATGGCATTTTCCAAGGCTTGCCCTTACATAAAATTATGTATTGGCAGAAAAGATCTTCTATACTGACACATATTGCACACTGAGAAAACAGTTTAAAAAACTTTACTGAAGAGAGCATATTCTTCCTGCTGCTCACTAAAGACTCACATCATATGAAAACATTTCCAAATGTTTTCATTATTTGAACAGGGACTGATCAGTTATTTGTCTGAGTGATTTCAAATATGGTAATGTAGCAGTCATAGAATTTTTTTGAAAAAACCCAAACCCCAATAAACTAAATTACAACCAAATTATTTGTATTTCAATACTATCCTTAGTTGTAGATGCCAGTATTAACTCTGGGGAATGCTACTTTCTAAAAAATTAATGAAAAATGAGAATGAATGATTGCTGCCAGCTATCTTTTGAAATCATATATATTGCATACATCCATAATAGATGATCATTTAATCTTCATTTAATCTTGAAGGTTATGCTTAGCTTTCAATCATTTAGGGGGTTTAATCATCTCTCCAAATGTCAGAATTACCAACCTTTGTCAAACTTCAATTCCTGGGAGTGATAAGGCAAGCCTTCACATGGCAGTTTATCTCTATACCCTAAAGTTGAAAGATCTTAAAATGTTTTCCAGCTAATAGAAGTTATTTTTGTACAGTAGTTAAGAATTGCTCAATTGTAATTTAAAAAATTCCTTAAGGATGAGTTAGATGGTGATGAAGGAAAGATGTTTTCTGTTACTGAATACTCCTTATCTTCATCTCACACTGTGCTAAAAGTTTGACTGCTCTAATTTTCAAGCTATCTAATCTTTTATGTGCTAAAGCATATGAAATCATTCATTATTAGAAGTATGAATTACAAGAAGAGTTCATTTATTTGGTGTTATATATACCCTTTATCTAAAATACATTAGGTGGTGAAATTTTTTTCATTTGGTAATATTCATTAAGTCTCAAACTCTTCTTTCAGAGAATAAAATTACTTCAACCTGATTGAGATATTTTATCTGGGGAAAGAAAAGAGTGACTTTTTAATAAAATCTATAATCATCAGTGGATGTTTTGATGCTTGACTGTGAATTGGATGTGAATCCTGTGTATAAGGGATATTCTTTACTGGGAGATCCATTCAAGTGAGTGCACAGGCCTCAGGAGTCTCACAATGGAAAACAACCACATATTCTTCCTTCAGAAATGTGAGTTTTTCAATTTCTTAGAACATGTGGAATGTGTTATATTCCTTTCAGTGTTACATCTGAGGCATGCGCGACTATTTTCTTTGTATACACACAGTTGGAAAGAGTGCAGAAATCTATTAAAGGCAAACTCTATTTAATGTTGAGTTTTCAATTTAGATTATTTTCATTGTAGGAGTTTTATCACCTGATTTTTTGTAAAGATATTATTATAGTACTAAGACAATGCATATTATTTTACCAGTAAAGTGAAGCTTATCAGAAGGGAAAGCCACAGTTGAGAAAAGGGAACATTTCCACCTTGAAGAAGATCAGACTATGCTTGAAAGGCAAAATAGAATTTCACTGAAATGTTCTTTAAAACAGTGTTCCTAATTCCTACCTGAAATGGTTGCCAACCTGCCCAAGAATGATGCTTTCAGGACAGATAATTTGTTCTACAATGAAAACACCCTGTGAGACTGCACTCGTGATTTTTAGTTTAGTCCTAGGACTTGGGAATTTGTTTTTTGTTTTCAAGTGTCACTAAATTTTTCTCTCTGCCCCTCTGCTGTAAGAGTAATTATTTTCTGAATAAGGGCCCTTCTTTCAAAGTCCTCCATTATTCTGTTTTGGCCATACTGGGGAACTTATCCAAGTCAACAGAAAGGCAGCCTTTATCACAGAGAGGCTGTTCATGAAGTGGATGGTTTAATATATTGCTGGGGGAGAATTGCCTTAACATCACTTATTCACACTGCTGTGCCAGGTGCATCCACTTACATGGCTCAAAATGCTGCTACCACCACATCCTCTGCTGCCAAGACCATTATGTGCTCCGAGTGATGGAGCAAGAGGCAGGACTTAGATCTTCTCTGCTGGGAAGTGGAGGGAGAGAGACAGATCTTTGTGTCTCAAAAGAAAAAAAAATCTGCTGTAGGGAGCCTTTTAACTCGCTGCAGCTCTGCTACTGCGAGCGCTTCGGAAGAAGATGGGGAGGAAAATAGCAGGAGTTTAGAACAAGATTCTGCTCTGCATCACTGCCCCAAGATACTGTAAAGAGGACAAAGGGAAACGGGGATATAAATAGAGAATGACATTTTCCTTGCATTGTCCACAATGAATACATTTGTACATGAACAGAATCGTTGGAACGAGTCAACATGCATGCCTGATGCTGAAGAAAAGCTTGTTTGTGCTTAGTACATTGAAGACATTGTTCAAAAATAGTTCATCCTTTTGTAAATATTGCCTCGGCATTGGTGCCAGGGTCACTGTTGCTTTGCGCTATCAGCTGAATAAGTATCAGTCATGCACATGCTGCTGGGAGAAACTTTAATACGGGCACCAGATTTAAAAGCAGAAAATTATCCTCTTAAGGACTGTCCCCGTCATTTGTAGTTAATACTCCCTGCTTTACTCTTAGTCTCCTGTCTTCAAAACTTACCTGATTTTCTCACATCCAAAGGGTGTCTCAAATATGTCACCAGGAAATAAAACTTGCCCCATCCCTCAGGCTCTGCTCATGTGTGTACAGAAAGCAGATCTCCCTTTCTGACAAAACCCTTCTAGGAGGAAACCTTGCCTTTGCTTTTCGTCTGCAGTGATACAACTACAGCAGAGACAGGCTACGCTCCCTCCTTGTGCAAAGTGGCTGAGGTCAGCTGAGCGGCGCCACGATGGAGATCTTGGCTCCTTGGTTTGTTTGCTTGTTTTCTGGAAAGACATTTACGTGGCAACATTCCTTTTCTTTTCTCCAGAAGTTTTGAGAATCCAGCAAAACAAATACTTGTACCACATGCAAAACCGAATTTATGAAATTAATACAGTATGTTCTGCATCTAGTGAATGCTTCCTTGTATCCCTGAGCAGAAGGCAAATATGATGAACAAGATACATCTATATTCATCCCCATACCGGTATTTTTGGCAAGATAAACCAAAATCTGAAACTACGAAAATTGTAGGACCCTCTAACATTTCATGCCAGCAGGCAA
This sequence comes from Luscinia megarhynchos, assembly GCA_034336665.1. Taxonomy (NCBI): domain Eukaryota; kingdom Metazoa; phylum Chordata; class Aves; order Passeriformes; family Muscicapidae; genus Luscinia; species Luscinia megarhynchos. Next base: position 44,448,785 of record CM067565.1, read on the forward strand.
ATACAGCTAGTCCTATGGTAAAGTCAAATAAATGAGGGGAAAGTGAACTAGTGACTTGAAAAAAAAAGATCAATGGAAAAGCTGAGAATTATACCTCTAAAAAACTCTATGATGTCCTGGCAATTTTTAAAATGTTTCTCTCTAAATAAGGTATAGTTCAAGTTCAAATAAGATGTGGTAGGAGCTATTGTATCAGGCTTACACAGCGTCTGAACATATTGATACCACACATCCTGAAGATTACTATACTCTGCCACTCTGTGCTTTTATCTCTATGGCCATGCCCTAGGGTTAAAAAAGTTCAAATCAGGCCTCCAGATTTTGCAGTTGGAAGTGGGAGTTTCATTAGGCTGACAGAACAGGGACATCACAAGTGGTTTTCTTGCAGCCCGCACTGTTTAGTTAGAAGTTAAGTACCGTGCTCAACCACCTTCACCTGGGCAAAAGGGCCAGACACTCAATCTGCTCCCAGCTGGTAGGACAAGGCTGAGGGGACAAGGGCTGCTCTGCTGCTGGCTTGTTTGAGACAGTGGACAACTTCTGTGAATGCTCTGGGAAGGATGGCGGTGTAGCTTGGAAGCTGGGGAGGCTTGAACTGGATACAGATACTCTTTAAGATCCTCTTCAACCTAAGCCATTCTATGTCTATGATACGTGATCACCTTAGGAATCCCATTTCTTCAGGAGGTCAATGCGCTTCAGTTCAACAACAGCTTTTATGCATTTGAACTCTGCCTGCAACTATTGCACAGAAGATGTGCTCCTCTGGCTGTTCCCAGTTCAGATAGACTTGTCCTGTTACCACCTCAGGGGGGTTTTTAACATGTTATTGGCTTTTATTTTTTGACGTTATTACAATAATAAAGTTTTCACATTGTGCTGTCTCCTAAAAATAGGGTTAAAATAATCTATAGATCAAGGATGAATGTCCAAAGACTGTACTAATTAATTAATTAATGGAAAATTTACTTCATATCTGGTAATAATGATTTGCTGCAAATTAGTCCAACATATGTCACTTCAGGCTTTCTGATAAATACCTTAATGAAGGCAAGTTTTATATCTTCTAATTCAGGTCTGCTGTCCAGGAGCAGTTTGGAGATTGTGAAATGCTAGATACTTGCCTACAAAACTGTTGCACCTATTTATTTGTTCAGAAGCAATATCACAGTGAACCCCAAACCAAAACATACATCTGCTTTCATACATGTGGGAGTCAACTAACAATGGTAAAAATTATATAACTGAAAAAAATAAAGGCAGACCACTGAAATTCATGGTTCAGTCTTTATTATTACTATTACTTAAACCATTTGTGGCTAATGCACAAGGTGATAAATAGATTTTAAATTTTTTTTAGATTGGTTCTGTAGGTTTAAATAAATGTTGAGAAGACTACTCAAAACTGACTACAGTAGCCAAACTGCTTTTGTTTGAACTTTGGGCACCTTGAGCTCTCATTTCAGTGTTGCTCTCTGCACATTTTCCAGCACTGCAACAGGTCTAGAATTCCTTCCTTCCTCTCTCAATGGTTCAAAAATAAGAAAATCTAGGGGTGAAAGGAAAACAGAATCCTTTTGCCGTTAAATTACATTGACTAGAAATGTGAATTTAAATCAGAACTAGAATCCATTTCTGTAGCAATCACTGCAGTGATTGGCTTTCATACATGGTAGAATTTAGTAGACTTTTTGAGTAAAATTTGTAAATTTTATTCCAAAAATTGGAGTTAAAAACTTCTTCAGTGCAGCAGAAAAAAGATCAAAAAGTTGCCATTGTAGAAGTGAGGACTGATTACTCATACTGTATTGAGTAATCAAGAAGACAGTGTATACCTATCATAAGCAGGTATAGCTTACCTCCCTAATTGCATTTTGCAGTGGGAGGTATAGAGCCTCAACCTTCTTCCATATTTCTGATAAGCAGAGAGGATGTTTATCCATATCTTCACAGGGCAGAATGATAACAAAGACATTGCAATACAATGGAGATATTTCAAAACACTGCTTCTCTCAGTATTGGGTGTCTCCTTCATAACCATAAGTATAAATACTCTGGAGAAAGTATTGTCAACAAAGGAACATCATATCTTACGCCCTGGGAGTGATTTAAAGTAAGCAATTTTATTAATAGGATTCCAGCAGTAGCCTGTACGAGGTTTTACCACTGTATTTAGATGACACTCTGACATCACAAACACAATATATTATTAATTATAATTTGCTTTTAACATCCAGGTGTCCCACTTCAGACCAGGGACCTTGCCCCTAGGCACTGTAAAAATTCATTAAAAATGTGTCTCGAGAGATCAAGATGAGTATCTGGTTACATCTTGGCCTTGATTGCAAAAGAGCACTGTCAAGCATCTTAATAACATATTTACTGATGTTCAATTAGATGCTAGAGAACAAAATTGATCAGCACACTTAAAATATTTGCTGCTGCCTTACAGCATGCAATACGTTACTATCCACCATGCATATGGCAGAATCCTTGGCTTATCACCAGTTCCTGCAATCACCCTCCACACCTTGTGGAGGAGCTACCAAGTGCATCCAGCCCTACTCCTCCTCACCTACACTTTTCCATGTGTCCCTGAGCAGCAGTGACAGGGAAGGCTGTTGAAGTCTGAGAACAAAAGCCTTCCAAAAAACTATGCCCTTCCTGTCCATCTACAGGTTAATGGATCCGATGCTCTCTCTTGCTCATCAATGATTTTTAGCATGACATTGAACAAGTGCTTTCCCATTATTAGTAGATTTGATCTACGTGGATAAAAGAGGGGAAGAGAGGTGCAAGTGAGGGTCAAAGTATGATCAGACTATTCTACATACTCACCTTCATCAACCCTTAGCATGTTTCCAGTAGTGTTATAGCTATCTCCTCTTATATTGAATTTTATTCCTTTTGGCTTTTCTGAAGGTGGAGGAGAAGTCTGCAAAGCAAACTGTTGTTTTCCTTTAGTGCAGTGGGTTTTGTTTGTTTGTCTGACATTGGCTTTCCAGCTTTGATTTTGCAATGTTTTTAAACACATGCGTTGCCATGCCTTTATGCTAAATGCAGACAGACCAAAGAAATGTGCAGCACTTAGAAAGTGATGGAAGAGTTTCACATAGCACCATAATGAGATTTTTATTTTGTTTTAGATTTTGTTCCATGTCCCTTTCTTTGCAATTCCTAACATTTTGCATGCTTTTTGAACCACTGCCAAGCTGTGCATTGATGTTTTTGTGGCAGCATTTATTATAGCCCCACGACGCTGCTCTGGAGGGGGAGGAACCAGCTAAGACCCCTCTGTGTATCCACAGCAAGGCTCAATTGGTGTTTTCTTGCTCAGTCACTCATCACTTCATGGCCTCATACTCTCCTCATACTCACAGTAATCTCTGCAACTTTCATTCTTGCCCCTTCACAGTACATTTCTGAGCTTGCTGCTGGACGGGCTCTGCTACTGGTCTCCCATCACCACAAAAAGTGACCATTTGTTTCTGACCTTTGCTTCCTCTCCTTCGTGTGATGTTTGCCCATGTGAGAAGCTGCCTCTTTGCCCGACTCAGCTTAAGGTTTTTGAGAGCCTTTTCTGAGTAAAAGATATCAAATGTCTTTCTTTAATTCCTTTTAAGTGTGTCGACCAGACCTCTGGTCCCCATACAGGGACTTGTGAGGCATTGCCTCCCTTTGCAAAAGCTGCCTGCTTCTTCCCCTGTGCCATGCTGGTTTTCTTCAAAATACTTTTCTGATACAGTTAATAGTGGTTGTATATGTATATGTATATGTGTATGTATATGTATATGTATATGTATATGTATATGTATATGTATATGTATATGTATATGTATATGTATATGTATATGTATATGTATATGTATATGTATATGTATATGTATATGTATATGTATATGTATATGTATATGTATATGTATATGTATACGTATATGTATATGTAAGCAGCCAGCTAGATGTTCTTTTCTGATTTCTTAATTTGGGTATAACACGAGGATGCTTTTTAACTTGTAGCAACCCTGACCAAGATGTTTAGCTATGTTCACATGCTTTTTAAGATTCTATAAAACCTCCAAGATATAATCAGCCCTGGGCTAGACTATAAGTGAAGTGTGAAAGTCGTGGAGGAGTTAATTGCAGGATTTAGAGGCTCTTTATCTGTGGTCTTCTCAGCTATATGCTGAAGACTCCAAGAAAAAAATCCATGTTTTATTACTATCTCTGTGAGTGAGCTTCTCCATGAATCCGTTAGATGTAGGAGAAATGGCAAAAAAAATTCAAGTTTTTTTTCTGGATTTCTTAATTTCTGGGTGGGAACACTTGGTCCTTGAATCCAAGCACGAGAGCAGTCACCTCAACTAAGATTTTAGAAATAATGAGAATTTAACAGGAGAAAAAACAGGGATTGCCCATCAAAAGCTTAGATGCAAGGATGTGTGGGATAAAACTGGATAAACAGAAAAAAAGAAAAAAAGAACACTACAAAGCTTTCCTAATAATAGATATGGCACACTAGCCAGATATTTACAAAAATGCACCCTACTTTCCACATCAAGGAAGTAAATTGACCTAATCTGACTGGATTTCAGGAAAACATTTGTTAGTACGCTACTTGAAAAAAAAACAAACTGAGAAAGATAGCAGTTGCTATGAATAAAAGCTTGCAAAGTAGTTTGGAAGGGAAAATCTCAAGCTAGGAGAAAGTTTATAGTGGACTTCCTTAAAGAATGATCTAAGATCTTATTAGTTATTTTAATTGTCTACCTTAAATTAGGAATGAACAACTGAGGATACAAAGCTGGGGTACTGCCTGCATAAAGTGGGGCTGGAATATTGTACAACAGGCATGAGAGTCATTTTACATGATGAGCTTAACTCAGTACCCTGGAACTCTGCCTATACAAACCTAGGAAAAGTTCTTCAGTATGGTATTTTCACTATAAGGACAAACCAAATGGTCAAGTTTCTTAGCTGTCCTGCAGGCACAGAAGTCAAATATATCAAATAAAATCGCTATAGTACAAATGCCACAATACAAATGCCATGTAGCCAGTTCCAAGGGAAGGCAACAAACAAACAAACAAACAAACAAACAAACAAAAATAAACAGATTTTTGCTTGTTTAATTAGAGACAGTCATAATGTGAGCTAACTTCCACAAACACAACAAGCAAAATCCTCCAGAATCTTCTATTTAAAAAAAACTAAAAATAAAATTCTTATTTTTAGATGTTACTCAAGAGTGCCACACAAGTCTTGTACATCCGTTCCTCCATCAATTTCCCAGGCATCACCTGTAAACTGGAGATTAACCTACAAGATCAATAGAAACAATATAATGAAACACTAAGTCCATTTCCTCTGTTTTCCTGTAAAAATATTTCAGAATTTGGTCTGCTGCTCCCAGAGCTGTCAAATGAAGCCAGTGCAGGACAATGAGTCAGAAGTGCTGTACAAATTCTGGAAGGCTTACCTGAGCTAACACACTGTGATGTGCTGGAGGTAACCTAATCCTAGAGACAACTCTGTTTCATGAGCCAAGCTAGCTCACCTGCAGTGCCCTGCGCTGTATTGTGCATGTGTGCCAGCTCACATTCATAGTTGTACAAAGTGCAGAGATTTCCAAACAAATCTGGACATGCCAGGAAATTCAGGGGAAGCCCGTGGCTTGTATGGAAGTGATGACACCCTTTCGTAAAAAAGCCTTTTGACACCCTTGTCATGCAATACCACTATGATAGTGCAAAGGTCAAGGTCACAAGCTAGGAATGAAGAAGTTTTGCTATCAGTATCCATAAAAAAGGGGTAAGTTGGGTGTTTCAGTCAATCCTTAAGGCTTTTGAGATGCTGAGCACAGGTAGCTTTAATACAAAAATTAATACATTAAAAATCAAAATATTAGTTTCTTTATATCTAGGAGGCATAGGAAGGTATTAATGCCACCATAAGAAGCACTGGCAACATTCCATCTGCATCACTGCTTCCTTCTAACCAAGCAGATTAAATGAGATTTACTGGAAGTGGAGGTAAAAGGAGGGTTAGAAGAATGGTTAGGGAACTGTGCCCTTCTCTACAACAGGTATGGCACAGCTGGTTTGGCTGAACTCAGGCTGAGCAGTAAACTGAAAAACTCAAGGGAGGACAGACGGGAACGGACTTTATACTGGGTGAGAGAAACGCTCTTTAAACTGAAGGCAAAGACCTTGCAGACTGTGAGAGGTTCAGCTGGTCATGATACACATGATCTGAAATCTTTAACCATGCAGAGGAACGGAAAAACAGGCAGGCTGATGGTGGGGGTAGCTCCAAGATGGAGTCCAGTGTCTCTGCATGTTAAGTTGAAGAGTGCGACACGGCTGCCTGTATAGAGAGGATCAGGCCCCACAGCAGAGGAGGTCTTCTCTAGCCCTGCCCACTTTGTCAAGGACAAAGCTGGCTATGAAAGCTCTGATTTTCAAAACACATATCAAATTTACCCATTTGTCACCGGCCAGTTTATCACCACCCGCTATCTTATATTCAATGGTGTTACACAAGAGTGTAAATTAATGTGGAGTGCAATACTTCTAATTATTACAGTTGGGGAGCAAATGGGGCCATGCATATGCAAATATCTAATTAGTCACATTGTGGTTGTCTGTCTGTGGAAATAACCTGTGTGACTATGAAATCATACTGCCTGCTTTGGCTTATACAATGATGTGTGTTGCTGCGACTCTTGCATAAGGAGAATTAGTCCTTCTGTTTTAATAATACTGCACCATTCTGCTCAATTCTGAGCCCTTAATCTTGCATCACAGTGAAACACAGCAACAGCAACACATAATTGTCTGTTTTTCCAATTTTCTATTTTGTAAAATGCTAGTTCCTGACCTCTGCTGAATGTGTACAGTGGCCTACCTTGACACAATATTACATTAATCTTAACTGAAAAGAGTTTAAGTGCAGCTGTAATAGAAAAAAGAATATGACTTCACCTACCCATGAATTTCAGGTTTCGGTCTTCTTTTCTCAGAAGAATGTTATCGTCTTGCTATGACACATTTGTAGTTTCACAAGTTCTGTTTGTTTTAGCCTGAGATGACCTGGCTTTATTAGCTCCTTCCAATTTTGGTGGGGTCCCGAGAGCCTCCTTAGTGGTATTGCAAAAGGAAATCCCCATAAACCACATAAATCCCTAAAAAAGCTGATGGCAAAACTGAGCAGATCTCTGTTCGGGCAGGCAGCATGCTCCCCTTGCGCAGCACTGCCATGGGTGTCGATCGCAGCCCTGCAAAGAGACAGAGGACGGCACGGCAGCTCGCAGCTTCTGCGTGCTCTCCATCACTGAAAGGACACCTTCACCCAGAGCACCTTTTCTGTATTTGCTCAATATTTAAGGGACCTTATTGCTGGGACTTCCAGGGCAATATCATCACTGTGGTGCTTCCATAATTTACGGATAAAGGGTGACAAAACAGAAGCGTTGGAGGACTGGGCATGATACAGGGTTGTGCTCACTAAGGCTGGCAAGATACTTGCCTTTCTGCTCAATTTGTAGGGCTAACTGGTTTCTGAATTATCACTACTTTGTTTTGAGGAGCGTCAGCAATGGATCGATAAAAAATGTGTTTCTGTGGTTTTATAAATACCTCTACCTCTTTTCCAGAATACAATAATTCCTTACCTTACTGCTTATACACAGCAATTCAGATTCCTCCTAATTACTACCTAATTTTATGATTAATTTCATCTCCTTCCCCGTCTCCCAAAATGCAGACATGTATATTCTTATGTACATACGCATACCTCATCAAAATTATTTCAGCATAAGCGTGAATACCACAAACCAAAAGTTTGGCATCCCTGCTACAGTGAAAGATGACTGCCACCTATGGGTAAGAGTTCATGTTAACATATTTAGATAAAATTTTAATATTATTCTTTTTAGTTAATTCAATTTGTAATTATTTACCAGGATAGGGTTCTGATTCACTTGCTTATATTTTGTCAACAGCAGTCACTGAAAATCATCCTCTGAAATTTAGGTATTAAACCAACCCTTACGAAGGAGCATCAGCTTTATGACGAATAAAAAAAATGGAGTACGACATTCTTATTTTTCCTATTCTGAATAAAGACTACTTCGAAATACTCCAATTCCCTATGCAAAGAAAAAGACTCATTGCTACAGAGCTAGGTACAACATCTTTGATAAAGCTGTATTAATGACAACTATAATTTTAAAGTTTAGCCGTCTCAAGGTTTTAATATTTTGCTTGCTGCTTTCTTTTACTAAATACGTACAAATAGCTTAGCTGTGCAGTTCCATGAAAATGTATGTCTAATCAGTATGTCATAGTAATTTTCTTTTCAAAATTTTTCATTTTTCATAGTAAAATGAAAGCTAAGTGAGGGAAGGGAGGCAATAGAAAAAAAGTATGTCCGGATTACGTAAGCCTCAATTTTTCTGATAATCAATCTGCGCAGCATTTACCTTGAAAACTCTAAAGAAAGTACAAGCTGGAAAGCCAAATTTATCATATCAAATATACTTTTTTCTGATTTAGTTTTCAGGTGCTTAAAAGCAAACAACCTGACAATTCTGTAAACCCAACTACCAAAGAGAAAAACACTCGATTACGGCTGCTATACTATGGTAAGCTGCATTAAAATGGACATTACTATCTATTTCTCAGAAATACCACACATAAAAATGGCTGGAAGTCTAGCAAATTAATGCACTTATTTCAGTTTGGAAAAAAAAAAAATTCCTCCAGTAAACAGAAGTTAATTGTAGCCATTATATTTCTCCATTTCGGGGCTGGGAGACAGCATTTCTGAAGAAAGAGAGACAGAACTTAACAAAAGAGAAAATTATATTAAAAGAGAGAGCAACTAATACAAACAAAGAATATGTCCAATACTGATTTTTTAAAAAATTTCCCTTTTAAAGTAATCTTAGTCTCGGGCCTTCTCATTCGTATTGTACTTTGCTAAATATGAGAATTGGCCGATCTAAAAAACCGAAATCAATATTACACTAGTGCTTACCTCCTCCATTTTCACAAAATAAAACTAACACTAAATCTATATTATAAACTTGCAAAATACTGTAAAAGTGGTCAGTAAATGTCGCTCGGATATCTGAGGTTCACACATCACCATTTCATGCTTGCTTTCCAACGGCATCGGTACCCTTTACAATCTACATAATTCAGACGCCTGTGGTAAAATCTTTGTGCTTCATAGATAAAACGATCTTCTAGGTAAAGTCACTGCTCCACAGTAGTACATTAGTGATGTATTTTCCTGATGTATTTTAGGCCAAAAATAGCATTCTTCAATTTACTTCCTTGTGTCCACGTTGGCTACCGAATCAAACTCTCACCGGTCCAGTAACATTTCCCTGTATTTTCAAACCACGGTTTCAACTTAAACCACCTAGTCTCCTTTGATGGGAACTTCATATCAGACAGAAATTACTCCTTAGCACGTTTGATGAATCCAGCTTAAAATAAAACACCAGAACTGCATGAACATCTGTGACAAATGACTTGTTTCAGTCATCCTGCTCTTTCTTATTTAATCTCCCACTGGAGTACAGTTTCATAGATACACTATTTTACAGTGCAGACCTACTCCCACCAACTTACTGCTTTCAAAAGCAATTGAAAAAAAATATTTTCCATGTGTCATAGCAAAATCTGAACCAATTATAGTTGAACTTTTCAAAATAATTAGAAGTAGGGAAATGGAAATAAACAAATAAGCCAGTATCTCAAATTAACAAAAGCAACAAAAAGGTAAAGAAATGTAGAAATGCAATAAAGGGTTATTAAACTAATAGATCTGCTAAGGGAATATGACATAAACCCTCCTTTCCTGGTGACACATTGCTGAGATACTACTTGCATATTCTACAAGTAAAAAGGAAGAAAAAAAAATTAAAGTATAGACAGTATGATTGATTTTGAGATATTCCTATTTCAGTCTCTTTAAAACCAAGGCCTTCTTAAAGGATGGGGTACTCAAAAATATCTACATGATATTGGAAAACCGAGACAGGTTTTTCCTGATTTTTTGCCGCCAATGATCTCTATTTTACAGAGGGAAAACAGAATTCCACAAATCAGGCAGCGTTCCTAATTCTCTGAAGTGCTTGTTGTTAATTTTATACCTTTACAAAACGACGAGTAAAATTCCCCTTTCCAAGTAAAGAAATACAGGACGTCGTATCATAGCTTTAAAAACTGATTCTTTCTGTTCTAGATAGATGTCTCATCAATTTCACTTGAATGCTGCTTATACTGTATAACACAGATTTTACTTTAAATAATAGTACTTAATGCCCATATGGATTTTTTTTGTTACCTAATAGCTTTGCTAGATTGATCATGGATTTTTCACTGTGCTATGTATTTTTTCAGTACTTAGTTATATGCCTGCATTCTCCTACAGACGTTCAAAATATTACTGCATTCTGGTCTATTTCACTGTTTTGACATTGAAGTGCATTCAGGTACTCATAATGTGCTTGTAGAGGTAACTCAACAAAAAACTGGTCACTTTCTGTTGTACTAGAATAAATGGGACTTTATTCTAATGAGGGAAAAACTGTTTGTTCGTAATCATTTACTTTTTAGCTGAGAAAGAGAACAACACACCTGGAAATTTCAGAAATGCAAGGAGCTTCACAAAAAGTCTGCAGTTACCTTGTTTTTTAAGTAACCATGCAGAGCTGACAGCTATTAGCAGTAGCAAGGACTTGCATAACAAGGACTTGAAGGAAGGCTTAGTACTATCCATGCTGGAGTGATTTAAAGAGAATGAAGGCACGTATTTCTTTATGATGCATTATGTAACAAGAGACAGCAATGTGAGGCATTCAAAAAACTACAGGACCCACATTTGATCTGATTCTTGTTATTTATCAAGCAAATATTTAATAGTGCTTCTAGCATAAGGCTTAAGCATAGGAATCTTACCAGTACAAATTAGTTTGAAATGTTTCGGATGACGTATTCTATGTTTTGTACATCTTTAGGAAAATACGATAGGCCCTATAATTCATCTGCTTCAAACTTCTGCAATACATGCAATCTCAGATAAAATAAAATTGTCAAAATCAGTGATAGCTGGACCTTCTGGTTCACATTAGTGTGAAGAGAAAACTGCTGTTGAGCTGACACATTGATAGATTACGAGTTCTGCTGAAGAATAGCTAAAAATGGTGATTCAATCTTGTTGCTACTATATAAGAAGAATAACAGAAGTGGTGATGGTACTCATGATATCATGTCTTTTATCAAAACCCTAAAGGGTATTGGTGCATTGAACATATTCCCTTCCTGAAAGCTTCCAAAAAATACCTCTGTAAGTAAATGAAACTAAATAAGCCTATTTAAAAAACAGGATCAGTTTGTGCCCTAAATTTATTTAAACATTGATATAAATAACAGATTGCAAAAAGACTTTTTTCCTGGTGGGGGGGGGGGCCCTCTCTGTTTCTCTCTCTATCTCTTTTTTTTTAACAGTAGAGATGCTGGTCTTGTAATGACGAAATGGAGAGCTAGGAGGATTATGAAACACAAGTAACATGAAGGGCAAATCTGACTGAAAGAGAGGCAGAATATTTTTCTGATTATTTAGAACTTCACTGGTTTCTTTACTAACTTAAATCAATACAGCTCCCTTGAAATCTATATAGTGATACAGATGCATCCAAGATGCATGTAAGATAATGCGGATCATCGTCTTCTGTTAGGACAGTAAATAAAAACACTCGTATAATCATCTTTTCTAAACAGCTCCCTAATCTTCAGATATGCAAAAGAGAACTTTTAAAAGAGGCACCTTAATTACTTCTGCTATTCTGTTCCTGGTCCTCTGTTATCTGAAACTTGTGTGATTGTTAATGCTGAAGCCAGGTTTAGACACTGACTTCTGTCCCTCAGTGCTTCATACTTCCCTGTGCTGCTGCAAATCACCATGGAAGGCTCAAGATGGAGGGAACGGGGCCTGGGTGGCTTGTGCCTTCCTCCCACAAAGATCACCAAATGCTCCCGGCGCTCACTTCCGACGCATCCAAGGAGTTCTGCAACAACAGAAGGGGAAACAAGACTTCACAGTCCTCATCTTTCACTTGGAGGAATAACAGGTAAGGAGAAGGAGGAAACAGAAACATGGGGGAGGACGGGGGTAACGATTTCATTTTAGAGGCTTCCCTTTTCCAAAGGGAATGAAACCTTGACACAAACTTCATCATATCACAGAGATGTAGACAGGGAAGTACTTCAGATTTCTGATAACTTGGTGGGTTTGTTTCAAGGAAAGATTAAGCATTCATTTGATTTTTAGTCTCACTTTTACCGGGGCCTCTACAGCAAGAATTTGCAGCTTGTGCTGCAATAATTAATGTTTCATGTTGTACAGGAAATTTGGATTACGTAAAAAACCCCTCTCCAACAAACCTGTGACTTAAGCTGTGTTCTTAATTTGATGATGAATGGGGAAGAAAATCAGCAAGGCAGAAAGTTTATCACCCTATTCTAAAACGTAGGGAGAACCAGAAACCTAAATCAAATTAAAAACCAAAAAGGTCTCAGCCCTGGTCTGTGTTTTTCCTACAGTTCTTACACATGCATTTGCCTTTCGAGTATGCAGGCCGACATCTTTAGGATATTCAGGCAACGCATTAATACACTGTAAATATGGGAAAGAAATAAGTCAGAAATATTTGTAGGATGTGAAGCAGTAAACAGTAACCAAGAAGAAATGTTTTATGTAATGCTATCACGGCTTGACAGCAAAGTAGATTTATACCATGTCCTTTCAAGCTGGTAAGCTTGGTAACGAGTGAAATGGGTTAAATTTTCAGAGTTTGGAATGCAACTGATTTATGTTTGTGCCACAATGCTACGCAGCTCTGAAATGTACGAGCTCCTGCGGATGCAAGTCTGCTTTTAGGACAGGCCCCGCAGTGACAGGCTGCGGCACGGCAGGAGAAGCCCAGGTAATTCTGGCGGGGCAGCGGCTGGCGGTGCGGGAGCAGCAGGTACCCAGCATCCAGCCAGCCCGCCTTACGTAAGGACTTCATTTTCGCTCCCTGCATCTCGCCGCCGCGCCAGGCACGGCAGAGGAGGCTATTCCATCTCCCCGCGCAGCCCCATCCCCTGTGCCAGGCCCAATGACCGCATCCTCATATGTTTTAATTTTTTAATTTTTTTTTCCTCTCTCTCTCTCCTCTCCAAACAGCACATCTACACAGTGGCGTTTACCTATTCGCTCGCGCCGTGGCTGCCACGCACCCTACGTGGGCGGCCGGCTGGCACAGCCCGCGGTGACCGGAGCGATGCCGAGGAGGAAACTCCCGGTCCCTCTTCGGGCGAGGGGCGCGCTGCGGGCCGGCTCCGGGCGGGCAGCTCTCCCTCCTCGGCGGCGGCGGGGATGCTCCGCTCTGCGGCCAGCAGCGTCCATTGCAGCTCGGCGGGTCCGCGGCCGGGGTCCAGGGGCTCCGGCGGCCGGGGGGGACACCCGGCCCCCGCTCCCCTAAACACCGCCGGCCAGGTGCGTTTATTTCTCATCCCGTCCTCTTCCCACAAATCCACCGTCTGCGGCCGCCGAGCCCCGGCAGCAGCCCGGCCGGCCCCCGAGCCACCACCGATCGCTCTCCCCTCTCGCTCTCGCTCCCTTTCTCTCTCTCGCTCTCGTTTCAAGCTCTCCCCGAGGAGAGAACAGCACGGCGGGGCCGCTCGTCCTGCTTTTCACCGCCCGGGAGACGCCGCCGCCGTAGCGCTTAAAACAAAGCGGAGAACAGCCACTTTCCGCACTGTTCCCTTCCCTCCCCGCGCCGAGTAACGCGGCTGGCTAGGGGAGCTCGGCTAGCAGGGATGAAAAACGAGGGGGGGCGAAGGCAGGAGAACCCACCCACCCGGCCCGGAGCCCCCCGGCTGCTCCCCGTTCCCGGCGCATCCCGGCGCACCTGACAGCCCGCCGCGCGCGCTGTATTTCCCTCCCTTAGCGACAGGGGAGGCGCGCGCCGGCCGCGGCCCCGCCATTGGCGGAGCGCAGCGGCGCGGCGCGGCCATTGGCTGCGGCGGCGGCCAATGGGGCGCGCTGTATCCGGGAGGCAGCGGCTGCGGAGCTATTTAAATCCTGCCCGGTGATGTCAGCGCGGGCTGCGCGGGGGGAGCGCCGGGGAGGGCGCGCGGGAGCGGCGGCCGCGCCTGTCAGGCCGCGTTAGGAGCAGCGCGGCCGCCGCCCCCTCCGCGCGGGGAGCGGAGCGGGAGGGGCCCGGCGCACCTGCAGGCCGGCCCCGCCTCACGGGACGCGGCAGCGCCCCGCTCCCTCCTCGCTGACTTGCTCCTGCTGTTGCTCCTGGAGGGTGCGGGTTCATCCCGGGGTGAGTGGGTGCGCTCGCTGGTTGCTCGAGTGTCGCTCTAAGCCCTCGCTGGCGGAGAGAGCAGAAGGGCGGCTCTCCGCGTTGCAAACACTTCTGCCAGCTGTTCGGGGGGAGAGGTACCCTCACTGTACTTTACACCCAGTGCCTCTCTGTGGCCTCGCTGACGCTGGGCCCCTCACTGCACGAATGCCATTGAGGGGCTGGAGCGTGTTCAGAGAAGGGCAATGGAGCTGCTGAGGGGGCTGGAGCACAGCTCCTGTGGGGAGCGCCTGAGGGAGCTGGGGGTGTTTGGCCTGGAGAAAAGGAGGCTCGGGGAGGCCTTATCACTCTCTACAGCCACCTTAAAGGAGGGCGTAGCCAGGTGGGATCGGTCTCTTCTCCCAGGCAGCCAGTGGCAAGACAAGAGCACACAACCTCAAGCTGTGCTAGGAGAGGTTCAGGCAATTCGAGGAATTTCTTCACAGAAAGGGTGATTAGAGTCCATTGGAATGGACTGCCAAGGGACATGGTGGAATTGCTGCCCCTGGAATTGTGATTGAAACTTACCCATGATGTGATCAAAATACAGGCATTTACTTTACACAAAGATGTGTCGCCCATGATGGGAGCACACAACTGCAAAATTTGCTGTTTGCACATGAATGTGTGCTGTGACCATAGTTTTTTGGCCCATATAACTACAGGCATTTTGGTTGCCTAAAAATGTGTGTTCAGCTATGTGCCTTGAGGACTTATGGTGAGGTGACATGTGGAAGTGGTTTCCTAAAAGCAATTCCCAAAGAAAATTTATCATGTGATAATTAGGACCAAAAGCCAGGATGAAGAAGGCTATCACTAAAAGCGTGTTTGCTTCTTTGCCGTGGCAGGGTATGGCAACAGAGGTAGGGGACAGCAGAAGGCTGATCCTGGAGGTGGCTTCTGTGAGGTTAGGGGTGGCATGTCAAAACTTGGGATCCTCAAGATTAATCTCATATTCTTTTAAGAACATTCTTCCACTGAGAGTCAGATGGAAGAATGCAAGAGCCCCTGTCAGGAACTGCCTCCATGTGCCTTTTCAGTCCCTTGTTTTCCCTATTTGGGAAGTTGCTTGGAATAAAGATTAAGTCACTATATTCAGTGTGTTAGGTATTGTATTTCTCCATCAATGCCACCATACTCCAGATTTTCTGTGAGTAACCAACAAGGCTCAGGAATAATATTTTTTGTTGTTTTGGCTGCACTTTTACCTCCTGGTTCCCAGCCCTGTTATTTCCAGGGTGACTTGGGGAAGTGTTACCTTCCTCTAAAATATCAAATTAGCATTAGCTGGAGATGAAAAGCTGGGCAGAGGTGTTCATGGTGGCCCTGCTTCTGACACATGCATCTTGCTCAAATGCTTAGAGCAACTAGTGATAAGATCTGACTTGAGAAGAATTTTTTTTCTCTAATGTGGTCTGTTGCATTTGAGGTTAAAAAAAAAGAGAAGGGCAAAGCATTCACCCCACTCAACAAGATGGAATGTGGTTCATTTTGTAAAAGTAACTTGGGTACTTTGGGGGCAAGAACTGCTGGAATGGACAGAGCCCTCAGCCTGGAGCAGTATAAACCTTAATTGTATTGGCAGGGGGGTGGAGGGAAAGACGGTAATATATGTAAGTGGAAGATAAATGGATCTTTCTATCTCTCTATATTGATCTTTCTCGACTTCACAGCTATGGCATAAACTTACAGGGGTGGAAAGGAATGTGAAGAGTTCATCTCATCCATCCCATGATTTTACTACCATAAAGCAGGATCCAATCTCTCCAATCTCTTTCCTGGTAAATACTCAAATTATGCAAGCATCTTTAGGGATGAAACTGATAACCTCCCCACGCATCTCTGAGTGCTCTGCTTTCCTTAGCTTAGGACACTCTAGTTCTCTTTTTATGACCCTGAGAGGCTGCAATCCCTGACTCTTCCTCACTTAGTTCCACACATCTGCTTAAGCAAGATCTGGAGAAAAAAAGGCCAGTAGTTATGTCAACATTTCCTCAATGTTTTATTTCTTTTTCTCCCGCAACAGGCGTGGTGAATTAACAAAATTAGTGGCAGGTGAAATTTGCAGCCCTGGGAAAGTAGCACACACTACAGGGGAAGAGAGATGGATCGTTGTGAAGTGATGGCATCAGCTCCTAAAGAAAAAGGTAGGGACAGCTGGGTGCAGCTCCACTGAAAAAAAAGGGAGAAAAAAAACCCCAACCCCCAAATTTTAGCATACTTAAGGAAAGGGATGCTGAATGAGGAGCAGTAAAATATCACTATATATGATACTCACTGGACATTATAGTGTGTTGCAGC
Organism: Luscinia megarhynchos; assembly: GCA_034336665.1. NCBI lineage: Eukaryota > Metazoa > Chordata > Aves > Passeriformes > Muscicapidae > Luscinia > Luscinia megarhynchos. Next base: position 44,465,490 of record CM067565.1, read on the forward strand.
ACTCCAGAGTTTTGAAGGATGTACAAAGATGACTGCTAGAGCTGGGTAAACAGACATGGAGAAACTAGGAGGCATGTAACTGAAGCTCAGACGAGGCAGAACTCATCTGGAAATCCTTTCCCAGTCTCGACACTGCTTCTTTCCTGGCCAATCTTTAGAATTCACTCCTGCTCCAGACTAGTGATACATAATACTGTCATTTTTCCTCTTAAAAACACATTTTGCAGTGTAGGATTCAGCTGAATTCAGGCTACAAGATGGGATGACTGCAGTCCTTTGCTTTAAACATCACTGATAGAAGTCTTACGTTCTGGTCAGGACTAGAGAAGCTTTTCAATTTTTAAATGTGTTTTGTGTGGAAAATCCCTCTGTTAAATAATTAGCGAGTGCTCTGAGCATTACTGCATATTTTATATTTTGTCTGCCTGGGAGAAATGGACAGTTCTGTTGCTATAGATTAACCACAGTTTATTTTGTAATACTCTGACTGCTGTAAGAGAGAGACTTCTTAGTTTATTTCTTTTAAATCAAATTACTCAAGGAATGGGGCTGGACAGAAGAAGGGTTTAGCCATACCTTTTCTTCTATTCCCAGTCCCAGCAGACATTTGAATTTACAAAAAAAATCTGCACAAGCTGTAAATGTGAAAAACAGAGACTAAGTAGTTCAGCAGTACAAAGAATTCCAGTGCTGGATCTTATTTTCTTGGCAGGCATTGGCTAGGGTGGCTTGTTTATTTTAGCTTTTACATAGCCTTATTCCACATTGTAGTGTAAATTTTCCTCAGGCAGAAAAAAAACTCAAAAAATTTCTGTTGCATGAATTAGTCTTAGGTACCAATGGACACTAACTGTGTTTAAAATTAAGAATTCAGCATAAAAAGCTGTTCAGATTTAACCTTTTCCTCTCAGAAGTGATGTTACAAATGATTTTTTTAATGGAATGAAGGATAAGATCACCTTTTAAGTAATTTTGATTAGCAAATCTGTGTTCCTGAGGCTCTTCGAGTGGGAGGTTATGTCAGAAGTGTGGTCTTGGTTCTGCTGTGGGCATTTCTGTACATCTCACTGCTGTTAGGCTACACCAGCAGGCCTTGGTGGGACAGAGTGCTAACTGTCACATCTGTTTTCCTAGAAAGTTGTTTTGTCCCATCTTCAAGACAAACTTTGAATTCTGAGATAGTTTTATGTCCCTAGCACTGCAACGGGCAGCACCATTCCCAAAGGAAAAAAATGCTTGAATCCTCATGTGTGTTGGACCTAACAGCCCTCCTGGCAGTCTGTGTAAGCCTTTAGTCTGTCAGAAAATGCAGATGTGGCTTCCTCAGCCTGAAGAAATTGCTCTAGATTACAGAATACAGACAAATGTTGATTTACTCAATGTGCCAACAACACACAAAAGTTCTCTAGGAGTGTAAGCTAAGTGCCCAGTCTCCTCCCCTGGTGTAGCACCAACAGCTCTAGTCTCTAAGCAGACTTCTGCTTAATTTCACGGCCACTGCTTAGGTGGCTGCTCCAGTTTGTTTTTGTAAGCTTTGTTACATAGAAAGTGGTCACCTGTGCATGCTGTCTCTGCACGTGCTGGGGCTCAGTCACGTATTTTGCCCACATCAGTTTCTTGCCTGGTGTTGCCTGGTTAGCACTTGCAACAAGCATCCTGTGAAGCCTTTAGAAAAGTCTCTTCCAGCTTGCTGGAACACACAGGATGCTGGTGACCATCATGGAGTATAAAGGGGATATTTGCAGTGGTACTCAGTGGTCTGTTAAGGGCCAAGTCCCTAGTCAGCCCAATGAGGATTGTAGGGAAGAATCAAGGGCTTAAATAAAACTAATTCTGCATTCTGGCAATCAGACTGGGGAAATGCGTGTTTCCTTGCAGCCCTGCTGCAGCTTGCGCAATCTCTTCTATCTCCAAAACACTGCTGAGACTGATGCCAATGAAAATAACAGGCAGAAACATTTTTAACATTTATGCTGCTCATTTGCAATTCAAGTATGGTGAACTCCTGTGAGCTGAAAAGAATAGAACAGACCAATCTGTTTATGAGGACTGCAGGGGTTATTTACCATCTCTGAGATTTAGAGGCTTGTTTTAATGTTCTTGATCAGCATTTCCAAAATGGTGTTGAACTAACTGTAAGTTTGCTGTTGTGATAAAGCTGAATGACTGTGGTCTTGATACTTTCTTTGTTAGGAGGTTGGCTCCACATGTCAAAAGACATGGGTCACCAAAAAAGGCTGTAACAATGTGTTCAAAATAGCATAAAACTTACCTATGTGAGTATAACAAAGTCTGTTTTTAAGGATTGCCTTGTTTGAGCAACTACTTTAAGATTTGGGATGAAGTATAATGTGATGTGATGTCATGTCAGTGGGCACTATTAATCTCTGCATGATTTTCCATAAAGAGTATGGAACTTGAGAGAAATGTCCTTTTCCAATCCCCTATAATGAAGGGAGAAGCTTGTCATCTAATTTGCCCAGTATGTGGATTATTTTTGTTTTTAATAGTTAGCTGTCACAATTCACTGTGGTCTTTCTTCTCCTCACAATCCTGAAAAAGAGATTATTCAATCACTGGCATAAAATTTAAGTCCAGAGATGACTCTTACAGTAAATACCAGTGTGACATTTAATATAAATTCTTGCCTAAAAATATCAGCGATAAATCTTAGATCCTATAGGTATTCATAATGTATGTATTGGTACTAGAGGATGATGTAGTTGGGGGTTGAGCACCATGTTCCAAAAAAGCAAAACCATATAAACTACTCATCACCTCTTCATCATCTGAGCATATGCAGACACCTACCATTTTTATGACACTGTTTTAATCCTATGTGGAGTGCCTTCATGAAGGCAGCTGCATTTTTAGCATACATGGAAGATTACCGAGCTCAGCAGAGAGCTATTTCCAGTCAAGAATGCGAAACAGCAGAGCTGATTATTGTCCACCTCTTTCCTAATGGCCATATATTTAGAGGATAGAGGACTTGGTGAGGAAATCAGACTTTCAGCACCATCAGACAACAATTTTCACTTATTAGGTGACAGATTTCACTTTAGTGGCATGAGTGGAATCATGACACCTCCTCTTCTATGGTTTTCAGAGTTGATTTATAGTCTCTACCATACTTGCACGGGACTGTTTTCCTTTCTATAACCACTTAAAATGCCATTCTCCTCTAGTTTCTGTGGAATTCGAGGTTTGTAGTAAGGAAAGGGATAATTTTAACACAAGAACTGAAATTGTGTCTGACTCTTGAATAGATAGAGAAGAATATCTCTAGTGCTATTTCCATAGGTCTTTAATTTTGAAGATAAAATATATATATATCTATTCTCTGGTACCAACTTCTTTTGCATCCTTTGAATGTCTATTCTGGTAGGAGTTTTAAAGTACACAGTACTTTTCAATTAATTAAATTCAGCATTCAAGTGCATATCAGATTTAAGGATCAAAATTATATCATCAACCACTCACAAGGCAACACTGGCAAGAAAGCATTTACAGCCCCTTGTCCTGAGCGGTATAGAACACTGAGAAGCTACTGGGTTAACTTGTCCCAACACAGAGCAGAAGCCAGCATTGCTTATCTAGGAGCTGTGTCCATGTGTTTGATTGGTGTCTTGTTTTGGTTTTGTTTTTCCACAGGAATCACAACTCATTTGCACCAAAAATTCCTCCTCCATAATAAATACACACAACAGGATTAATAACAGATAAGTTAAATGACATGCTCAGGAGACAGCAAAGCATGCAGTAATAGAAAGAAAAATAAGTAGTCTTTTCATTCTGCATGGTAAGAATGATCACACAGAGCAGGATATAATTTAATTTCTAAGTTATCCAAATGCCCACATCAAAAAAGGAAAACAAAGAGAAAACAGGTCATTATGGGCACATCGATATCACAGGTGCTTAAGTATCTTGCTTTTGTGTGTTGTATTCTATATCTGATTTTACAGCATACAGCACCGAAGTACACAGCATTTATAAAGATGTCATTAAAGAATGTGACAGTCTAGGCTGCAGGAGACACAAAGAAAAAAAACCTGCTTCCACTTAATTATTTGCCTGAATCTTACATTACTTTTTCCAGGGCAAGAAAAACTGTTAAACAAGTGGCAAGTGAGCTGCTGCTCAAAGAAAGGGGTGCAACTCTATTTGGCATCATGGCATCATTAAAAAATGAGAGCCAAGAAGTTATGATCTGCTGCAGGGAGCTGAGCATGTGTGTTACTCTTCAAATTAATTTAGGTAAATTTAATTCATCAGAAAATCAGCTATGATAAGATGCTGGAGAGGGATAACCAGGTTATAGGTGTGGTGGGAATAATAAGCACAGCAAAACAAGCTGGTTGGGTATGTGGAGAAGTATGTTGCTGGACACTGTGAGATGCTTCATCCAGCTGAAGTATCCCATATAAACTTGTATCACATGCTATTGATCAGGCAGAATTCAAGTGCTGAAAAGTCTGAGCTGTGGTAGAGTCTCTGGCTTTGTATGACTGCCAAAAAACACAATGTGGAACAATTGGTAGCATCTTAACCTCTAGTTTTGGCTTGTTATGACTTTATGGTGCTATTTCATGGCAATTTTGAGGTTATTTGAAGGACTCTGGAGATGAGAACCTGAATGGCATATAGCATTGGAATGGACTCAGCAACTGCTGGAAGATGCAAGAGGATTCACGGGGGGGAAGTGCAGAGGGCAATGGAGAGAAGCCAAAGTGAACAAGCATGGAGTGCAAAGAATGAAGAGAGGGGCACTATATGTACCATTATGATATAGTTTAAGATGTTACCTAGGGCTGCTTGGATCTGTGGGAAGCTGAAGGGTGGTCTTTGCTTAGCACGACAAACCTGCTTGTCTAATTATTTTATCTGTGGTATTTCTAGAATATAAGTAATATGCAATCTGTACTGCAATGAGGAGATAAGCAATAAAGGCAATTCATCTTCTGGATCTGCAGATGCTGATGCCTGAGGTCCCTCATAATCTGGTATGTGCCTGGCAGGAGAGGAGGAAGCATAGTAAAGGAGAGTCATAGTGCACTTGGTTCCACGGTTCAAACAGCTACAGCTGTCAAAACAATAGTGCTTCTTGTTTTGGAGTTAGCTTGGGTTAAAACTCTTCAGGCCTGCTTGCCTGGGGCAAACCTTCAGGCTACAATGCTGTTAGGAATTTGCAGCTTAAATCTCCTTGGCAGCAGTTGCCATTTTTCACCTTTTGTGGCAGTGGAGCAGGTTCCTGGGAATGGTAAGGGAAATTTCAGAAAGTATTTGTGCGACACCTAGGAGATACATGTAGGGATAGGGAGGAAATCTGAGAAGCCCCGCAGGATGTCATCCGTCTGTGGTAGACCTGCAATGAAGGGGAAGCTTTACTCAGTTTCTTTCCCTTCTCTCAATATGTTCTCATCTTTTCCTCCTCAGGAGTGGCTCCCCGTGTTCTTGGGAAATTCGAGCTTTTTTCTGAAGCCCACAACTGTCAATTTCCCACCTTATAGCTGTCTTCCTTTATCAAGTCAATTGCACCTAGAAAAAGCACTCCTCGTGACTTTGCTGTAGCCTCTAATTATTCTCTGCTGAAAAGAAGAGGATGCTGGTGTGGCTCTGTTACAGAGCAAAGAGGAGGCAGAAGATGAGTGAGGATTATTTTGGCCAGAACAGCAGGTTCTGTGTCCCAAGGCACAGTCTCCTTAGAGTCTTCAGCTGCCCCTACTAAGCTGACCACACTGCAACTGATGTCAGAGACTCACGGTTCAGTCTTCATTATATTGCTATGTAGTTGTCAGGGATTAACTTTTGTTAGGTAAAGCATGATCAGGCAAGTCTTATTAAGAAAACATGACTGGTAGTAGTAGCAGAACTAACCTAATACAAGAATACTTGCCCAGTGACTCAATGTACCCATCATCAAGCAACACTTCAGACTGAACCACCAGCCAGTAAAAATCAGCCAACCTGGATGGTGCTCTACACCTCATGAAACTCATCTACCTCACCCTGAAGGGCAGTAACAGAGCCCTACCTTCAGGGGCATCTGGGACCAAGCCTGTATAGCTGGAACCAGCACAATTAATGCTGCTCCTCCCATCTATTGACAACCACTGGTCCTGTCAGCAAGGAGAGGGGAAGTAGAGATAGCCACTCTTCTATAACTTTGTAATATCCTTTGCATTATTAATCACTCTTTCATAGAGGTAATGAATAGTCACACTCCTTCTCATATATCCAATTATTGCACAATAATTAATGTGTAGTTCAGCCCATCCTCACCTAAACCGCAAGATGTTGAAGTCTCTTGAGTCAGTTCAAGACTGTGTTGTAGGTTTCTAAGCCAGGATCAATTAATGGTAGGTATTTTCTGCACACTCTGCAAGTTCCTGTCCCAGTTCCTGCCCTTTGCCTTTGAAGTCTGTTTTCCAGTGCAGTGATGGTCAGGCAGCAGTGGCTATCAGATGCATCTGGATCATAGCTCAGTGGAAAGAGCCCTGATGGACACACAAGCCTCTTTTGTCTCTGCACCTTTGTGGTTATATAGCTTTGCATCTAGTTCAAATGTGCAACATTCACTTGCTAACCGAATGTGCGTGGATGGAATAAAACATTTTCTGCTTCACTCCAGACCTGTTTTTTAGCCAAACTAAAATCTTGGCCAGTTGATATATTTGCCTCATGGATAATGTCCGCTGTCTCCTAGCATAAATAAACCACAGCTGTATATATTTCCTGCTAGTTACCCTGACTTAAATGACTAATCATCTCTTCATTCATCTATTGCCTCTGGTCTTCTCAGGGTCCTCCTAACCATGCAGAGTATAAAACTGGATGATTTTCCCACTAAGTTGTCCCTAAAATAGTTCAGTCTTCTTGGACAATAGAAAGTTGCCTGGACTTAAAGCTTTATTATTGAAAGATGAGTTTCAGTGGTTGGAGAAGTTATTTGTTCTCTTTCCTGGTTTTCCAGGAAGCTGGTTCCTATCTTTGCTCAGAATGCTTCTATTGTGGCTTGTCTATTTGAGTTTCAACTCATGCTTCAAAATGCTTTCTTCCTCACTAGTCTTGAAGTCTGAATAGTCCTTCACAAATAGGTAATGTGGGACATTTTAAATATTACCCTTCCAGTTACTCTCCAAAGCTATCTGTCATGATAGGCCTTTCATGGCCAGAGTTTAGTTGCAGACATTACAGGATTTACACTCATCATAGTAGCTACATCGTAAATACATCTCTTTCTACCTCTGCATCTGCCTCTCGTTTTTCTAATAATTAAATTGCAAAATCTGGGCTACTGAGAACATTGTCATATTGCTCTGTATTTAGAGAGGTGTCTATTACAATTGGCTTATCATTCATGACTGGAATTCCAAGGCGATACTGAAATACAAATTTCTTTTAAAAAAATTTTAATCATGTATTCATTCAAAAATAGTATGTGTTTTAAGGGAGTATTTTAGAATATTTTAGTGGAATATTCCTGAAAATACAAAATGTCAGTGACTCAGGATTCTATCCATAAAATGGTTTCTCTACCACTCAAATTGCCATGGAGTTCTTCTTTTTACCTTTTTTGTAAAGCCAATATTAAACACTTTTAGTATTTATCTCCTCTGTCACCACAAGACGATAAACTGGACAAACCTTCACTGTGGGACTGCAGTGATATTTTGCAGAACATGCAGGACAGAGCAGTTTCAAAACCTCAGCAACTGTGCATTCTTTTAGATACTTAAAGTAATAGATTTTCTAAGCTGTATAATCTCACCAGATTCTTAAAGGACACCATCTGTCTGTACCATCACAAAAGTCCAAGTATGCCCTCCCCCTCCCAAAAAATGCAAGATGTGTTTTAATCATAACTGTTGAATGTATTTTCACAATTTAAGAAATTTAACAGTGTTTTTGAAGATGAAAGAGTACCAACAAAATGGAGAAAGCAGGTTGTGGGACTTTCCTCCCTAGACCTGATGGAAATGTGGGATTTGAACAATGTTTGTCCTTTGTTATCCCAGCTCAGGAACACAATTCTGCCTGTACTATGGACAAAAATCGTAATACAGATCTCTTCATGTACTGTGAGAATAACAGGGCAGGAAACAAAAGTTAAATGTTTACAACTGACCAAGTCCTACACTGTTTGTATCCGTGATGGAAAGGAGCCATTCTCTGAATGTCGTGGTCCTGGTCAGAGAGGCTTCCTACATTCTTGGACAGCAACGCTCCACCTTCTTTTCTCAACAGTACCATTAAATTGTGTGCTGGCATGGGTTGCTGTGGAAATCCCTCGTGCACATAAATGAGTAGAACGATAATGACAGCAAAGTGCCTCAAGCTGAAGTATCAGGATGCAGTTTCACAATTAGCCGACTCTGCTCTCGGTCCTTTTTGCCACATCCTTCCTCTGTGCCCCACACCTGCAGCAAATGTGGTCCTAAAATTACATCCAGACTGATCAGCCACCCTATTTGGCAAAGCCAGCTGATTTTGGAGAGGGGATAGTGTCTGTTTTCCACTTAGGCAGGTCCCTTGCCCCTTACATAGCCCCGTTAGAGTCAGCACCAACATACAACAAGGGGTAGGGGCAGGACATAAGGTTGTCCTTATCTTTAGCAGCAATGCAGAGGACTTAAGTGGGTAAAATCTCCCACTTGAAAAGGCATTAGAACAAATTGATAAAAATGAATTTAGAAATTGCCAGGACTTGACAGTATCAATTCTTCAATTCCACCATGGTTAAAATACGAAACTGCTCTACTGCTTTTTGTGGTGGAGCACTTGAATTTGGTGCAGGAATTGAAAGTGGAGGGTTTGGGATATTTTTGGTAAGCATAAGCCAGTATGTCTGATTTCTGTACCGAGAAAAGAAACTAAAACTGTAAACAAAACTAGAACTAGTGTATACAGCAGGTGGATAGAATATGAAGAGTCAATGTGGCTCTATCACAGGAAGTTGTACTTCAAAAATCTCTTAGAGTCCTTTATGCCAAGTGTATGAGAATAAACAAGGAGCTTAGAGGTGATCCAGTTAGGCTTTCAAAATACTTTTGAACAGATCCCTCAGTAAAAGCTCATAAAAAATAAGTTTGATGAAGCAAGAAACAAAATCTGTTGGTTAGCAACTGTTTAAAAGCTGTGCAGCAATGGATAAAAATACAAGCATTTTCACAACAAAGATTTGTAATAATTTCACTGTTATTAGCCTTTCATTACCCAGTGAAAAGGTGAAGAATACAAGATAGTGATGAAGTTTACTGATGATACTAAGTTCTTCAGGATACTAAAATCAAAAGCCAGCTATAAGGTGTCGCAGGAGGACACCACAAATTGCTGAATGAAAAAAGAGCCAACAAAGTTAGGTAAACATAAGCAAATCTTAACTTTTCAATACAGACTAATGGTTTCTAAACATCACTAACATTCAAGAAAGAGGCTATAGAATAATTTTGACCAGTTTAATTAAAATAGTCACAGTTCAAAGGTAAATCACAAGGAAAGAAACTGAGATCAAGCAGAAAAACATTGTTAAAGCACTCTACTTTTCTCTATCTTGTATTTTTCTAGGTTACAAGGAAGATGAAGAGCAATGATCAATGGTGTAGAACATTTCCATCTGAGGAGATAGTAAATGAAAAGTAAACAGACTAAGATGTTTCTATTTGGAGAAAGGGTAATTGAGGGGGTACTATGAAGAAAATCTATGAAATGGTGACTGGTATTAGGGCAGATAGCAATCACATACAACTTTTCACAATAAGAGCATTGAATGCAAGTCTATAAAATTGTTGTTTGGCAGGTTCAAAACACAGGGAAATTTTTTTTTCCATAAAATAGAAATGAATGTAGAATAAACTTGTTATGATAATAAAAATGAGAATGGGTTTAAAAAGGAATCAGAGCCATCTTATCTTGGAGATAAGCCTATTGAAGACTATTATGCAGTGGTCTAGAAAGAAATCTCCAGCTTGGAATTATTGGGAGCTACAGGATATGCCCTGGAAAGCATAGATTTGTATGTCTAATGTGCTTTTCATAAGCACCCACAACTGACCACTGTGGGGAAGAGGGAATTGAGCTACAAAGACCTCTGGTCTGCCCAAGTACAGGCATTTTGACTTCTACTTTCCAAACGCAGTAAATTACTGTAATGAGGCTTCTAATATCAGCCACATAATGTGAGGTTAGCACAGATGGGCATTATTTTAGATATTACATCTAACTCCATATTGCCTTTGATTAACAGCTATGAAATATCCAAAGGGCATTATTTGGCATCATTCAAATGGAACTGATCTTATATCATGGATGCAACAAACCTCTATATGAGACCAGAACACTTTCTCCTGGTAACCACCATGCCATATGTTTTTATCAGGCACTAATTTGGGGGAGAATTAATCTTTATAAAGTTATTACGTTAGAGTGTCCTAGTTATGTCAAAGTATAGAGCTGGGGGCTTCTTCATTTATACAAATATTGCTAAACATTTAATTTCAGATTTTCAGTCTGGTGGATAATAAAATATGACTACCCACCAAACTTGGAGCATTAAATGGAGACTGTGTTTTTGGCAGCTCATCGTAGAGGGATTAATATTACTAGAATAGCTTTGTTTCTCTGCAATGCCTCCTTAAAAACAGCTTCCTCTGAACACATATTTCTATTTTATTGAGAAAAGGAAATACAGTATTAGAAATCAATGTTTTTAAAGGGTAATTTGAAGAAATCTATCTTGGCAGATGCTGAAATATTTTCAATTTAGAACAAATAGTATTTCTGTCATCCAGTTGGATTTTTAAAATTAGACCATTACTCCTTGATAAGTTAATTACAAAACAGAAAGGTTCTCAACCAATCTAAAAAAGCGTATTGATGAAAGTATAAAGCACATGTCTAAAAGCTGCTTTTACTGATTTATGGGTGAAATTTTACTTTTTATATGAGAAAACCCTGTCTCCAATGTCTTAAATCATAGGGAAAAATGCTCAATTTTTCACCCTATCACAACTAATTTTTTACATTGGTACACTGATGGACTACTGTTTTCCTGGGCTACCATCCATTATTAAAAGTGACAGCATCATAATTGAAATTATTTAAAATATGGTGAATTTAGATAATTCTTTACTTCAGTATAAATATGAATACACAAGAAATGCTGCTCTACTGGAAATTGCTAGGATGAACTAACAAAATGGAATTATTGCTCAGCATAGCATATTCCTCTGGGGGTAGGAAATGAAAAATATCAGAACTTCCTTTGAAATGCAGAAAGGTTAGAGGAATGGAAAGGAACATTTTTGTTGTGTCTGAGACGCAGACAAGGGAAGCATGGAGTATGTTGCAACCATGAGCTGAAATGTCCCAAGGTCCATCAGCTGAATCCTGTTCTTGCCAAAATCCCTGACAAGTCTTTCAGCTGAGTGAAGTCACAATTTCACCACAAGGATTTTGGGTAAAAGGAAGTAAAACTCACAAAAAAAAAAAAAAAATTGCACTGTATGATTACCTTTGTACCATCCATCCATGGATATTCCTGTAACTGTGATGCATGGTTGCATTTTGTGCTTCTTACAGTAAGAACTTGCCAAGGTGCCCAGTGGGAATCCTTCCTGATTAGGGCTGGGGTCTGAGCCAAAGTCATGGCAGGTATCAGTCTAAGAGTTTAACAAAATGAATAGTGGCAAGCCAGAACCCAAACTAAATGCCATCTATGAGTAATTTACCAGTATAGAAACCGTCCTACAGAGCCAACAGATGTTGCTGTCCTAAAGTGAACAGGCAGATTTAGCCATTTCAGATCCTGTAAAATTTTATAGACTTTCACAGACCTGGCCAACTGCTGAAAAAAAACCTGGCCAAGTGCAGAAAAATGGCAGAAATAACCAATCTGGATTATGGGGTATCTTGTGTCTATGAAACTGTACAGTAGCTGCAAAGACAAAATTTGCTTGTCCACTTTAGGGAAGCAGCATATTGGAGTAAGAAAATATTTATCATATTATAAATACATTCAACAGAACTGGCCCTAGAATTGATCCTGGAGGAACACTGCTGCTGACTGGTCACCAGCTAGTTTTAAGTACATGCCTTTAACAACAGCCCTTAGATTGTTCAATACCAGGTGAAATCATAAGAAGTTTTAACAAAAAGGTGTTTGCAGAAGACTTCTATACTTCAAATACAAGAAAGGAAAAAAAAAAAAAAGAAGAAAAAAAAGTATGGGACACAATAAACCCCTCAATTTTCAGTATACTGTCCAGTGGTAATTTTGAAAACCCAGAACTTTTGAAAAAATAGGCAATTTTAAAAATTACATGTTAAGTCTCCTTTATACAAGGCTTTCTGTATTACTGCTCATATCAATACTATCTCAGAGATAACAGCAACCCATAAAATGCAATATTGCTTACCTTCCCAAATGTGAAGCAAAATTTAGGAAGACACTATGCCTTGGCTGTACACCTCCATCTCCTCCCGCTGATGAACAGCAATACAAGTACCACTGTAAACTTTATGCTGTTTCATGAGAAATCCAAGGACACAATTATCTCCATTATCAGAAAGTATTCAGCTGTGTCCAGCATCATCTCCAGATGCTTAGACACATCTCAGTGTACACTGTAATATGAGATCTAAGACTGACTAGTCTGGCCATTTCTTTAAAAGTTGTATAGCAGGTAAACATATTCTACCAAATATACCTGCAATTATGAAAGTAATTAAGTAGTACAGGTGAGCCCAAGAAGTCCCTCAAATAAAATCCCTGAGACTCACAATGTTATTGCAATTAGCTGTCTGTCTTAGTAGGCTGTCTGTTTGTTTTTTGCATTTGCCCTGTGTGCTAGGGATGTCAACCCTTAATTTGACAGAAAAATACTTTAAATGATTTCTTACTGAGATCAGGACTTATTTTCATTTTTTCCAGTTCTTTCTTTCCTCTGCTTTTAATTACAAATATTCATGGCAGTGAGAGCCAAAATAATGATCTCCACTCCTTCTATGTAAAGAGAAAACCTGTCTGGTTTGTTTTATCTTTACTTTACAAAGTGATAGAGTCTAAGAACCCTGAAGGACAGGCATGTCAGCTCCACAGTTTTGATTTGGGATCGTTCCAGGTTAGACAACTTTTCAAATACCCCTAAGTACCACTACGGAACAGTTTACATTTTGATATAAATTAGATTCCTGACTGTAAGTGTGGACTTCTAATTTCCACAGAGGAAAAATGGAACCCGGAAGTTCTATATGAAAAATAAACATAACCTGCATTGAAAATTCGACTTTGGATCATTATTCAATGGTTCACATTAATATGCATTAGGGAAGTTACTGTGAGCATGGTAGCAGCATTGTGAGTCCAGGTTCCAGTTCTGTCACTTGCTTGTGGCTTTTCAGCAGGAATTTCTTGAGTTGCTCCATAGTGGAGCAATGTGCAAGGTCAAGTGGGGAGTGTCACTGAAATTCTGTTTTGGAGACATTGCCTGGCCTAAGAGAATGTGGCTAAGTCCATTATCAGGGGATTTGACTCCTTTATTTATCATAGTTATTAATGTATCAGCTCAAAAGGTCAAGTGACTCACATGAGAATCTCAGTTTTCATTTGAACAAAAAATGTGTCCCTAGCCTTGTGCTTATGGAGAAAAGATAAAAATGTAAATGTGCAAAAGGCTTAAGAAGTAGAACAATACTTTAAAAATCATTAAAAGACACATCAAACATGAAGAGTTTTTGATCTGATGTTATGATCAGGACGATGAATTAATGACTTTTGAGTCAGGGATAGAAAATATTAGAATGGACAATAGAAAAAAAAGAGTGGAGCAATCTTCCAAAATACTAATTATTTAAAGAACTGTTCCCACATTGTTTAAACCTTGAAACATTAAAATAATAATATTTTACTGTCTGCTGCTGTAGACTATGATCTTTCTGGCTGTTATCTCACTTCAGTCAGTTGGAATTTTACTGACCAGTAATATGACATTTATTATTGCAAAGTAGATTCACAAAAACCACATCTGTCCATGCAGCACAGAATTGCTCTTCCAAAAGGGCCTCAAGACCTGCTTCAGGGCTAGTGCCTCTCATCAATCAATTAAATTAATTTATTTTTATTTTAAAAATGAACCCAGATTTTACATGAAATATGGGAGAGCTGTTGCTCTGCAATAACTACCAATGGTCAGGCATGAAATAACATTTTGGTTACAGTTTGTTCTGAATAGTGAAATGCTGGAAGTGAGCTTTCAACTACTATAAAGAAGATCTAGAAGAAAGAAAAGAGGCTGAAGAACTTGACTGAGTTTGAGAACTCTTTGGGTAAAATTTTCACACTTGCCCCAACTCCAGCTTTTTGCAAGTGCCGAGTCTCTTGGCACATCTCTAACTAGTCTGTTGCTATAAGCATTCCTGTTCCATCTCCAAATATCCTGTCAAGGACTTCCCACAGGCTTGGTGATGGAAGCGTGGAGTACAAATCATGGTATCTTGCACAGTGAAGTGTTTTCTTATTAGCACTTGACATTGCTGGCCGAGTATGAAGAGAGAACTTCTCTATCAAACTTGATGACTCCAAAATTCCCTTTTGATCAGCCAGTGGTTATACTTTGAAGGGAAGGGCACAGCTGTTCCAAAGTGAAGTTTAGCGGTTCTTCATAAATGCCTTTAATTTCGCATCCTTTGATGTCAGGTGAAACCTCAACATCTCAGAAGTTTTCAAAAGTTGTTTTCTAAAATCACAGAATTAGAAAATTTTCTTTTAGTGACCGTACATCCATACTTCTCACTTTGAACTAGTTCTCTGTGGTTCAGTTTAATTTGTTTGGTTCATCTATAACTTGCAGACTGATAATACCCTGGTGTTCAGTTATGGCCAGCCGGGTCTTAATGTGAGGGGATGTATAAACACACTTAGCAAAATGATGTTCTATCCCAGAGACAATTGTTGTTGAAAACAATCCTGAAGACGACTGTAAACCTGAGTGGAAAAGAATTATTGGTCAATACACTACCAGAAAACACAAGAGGCTGTTTTTAGCTTGGCACAAAGTCATCTTTTGTCACATATTTGCAGCCTTAGGGGTGCAGCTTTACAGTAAGAAATCCTTATTTGCTTCTTACATTTGTTAATATTATGTAGTTCTACTTTCATCGTGCTGGAGAATGTTAGAAAATATATGGCAGCCAACTGAACAAAACTCCTTGTGTTTTTCCCTTGTGTGGGCTTGATCCAGAAGCAGTAAGTGGAGAGCTGAAAGGTAGAAAAGAACTGTCTGAAAAAGTTTGTGGTAAAAGAAGACAGCTAAGAGAAATACTTTTAAACTTTTAAGCCTTTAAACCCTTCCCACTTAGCAATGCTGTTTCTTGAACCTTCAGTTTCATTTGCTTTTCATAGTCAACCTATGCTACCAAATATGCCCACCTTTCAAAATTACCCCAGCTTTGGACTGGAGGTAGCAGCAGCTGCAAGACCCCATAGGGCGTGATTATGTGTCTCCTCTCGATTATGTTTAAAGATATGCTAAACAGTAAAGGTCATTTTTCTAGAGTGACTCTGCAGTACACTTAATGATAGTCTTGTTACAACTGACCTCCTGTACCTGACAGAGACTAAACATCTTGGGTAAATTTTCATTGCTTGGATCTGTGCCAAATCTTTTTAATACATGAAGGACTTGATTACTTTTAAACTGGTGATGTAGTACAAACAAGGTTCAGTTGTTTGATGCCAAGATGCCTGCTTGATTTTTGCAGTAAAGGAACAGAAATTCATAACCACTACGGGAGGAGCAAAAGAAAATGTGTCCTTGCAGATCTTTTTCATGGCCTAATCTGATTCCTCAGTACATCCTGCCTGGACAAGATTGAGTGATGCTGCAGCAGCCACCAGCGCTACAGTCATGCTACCTCCCGTGATGAAAAAACATTATCTGTGTCCATGGCTTATCATCAGAAGCATAACCTCAGCTTTCAGAAAAAGGGATATACTTTTTAAATATTCATATTGTGGAAATTAAAGTAAATTAGATCATATTGTAGTGTTGGTTTCAGCAACTTGTACTTTGCTTCCAGCATATTGATACTTAAACAGACCTGAAAAATCTCACTAAATCTACAGTGGGGCTATTTTCAGGGGTTTCTTTTATCCTCCATGGGCTATTAACATCTCACAACATGTCACAACTGGCCATTCTGATTCTATTGAGCCTTGCTGAATGGGATTTTTTTGTATCATTTATGAGCAATTCATTGCATTGTCTGTATTCTATATCATCTCCTCAGAAACAAGGATGACAGGTGAAGTCTCAAAAGATAAGTAATCTTCCACTACATACCCTCTGTCTACAGTGAGTTCTCTAGATGTTGTACATGAGGTTCACCAGGAAAATTTATCATGGCATGTTACCTACTGTTACCTACCATTCCATTTGATACACCAACTAAAAATAGCTGTTCTTAGATGAGTGAGTGTGGTGGTTTGTCCACCCATGACAGTGTCAGTCTGCAGGATCTAATTCTGTAGCTAATTTTACAAAACTGAAGAGTTGTAAGATGAATGGGCAGCATTCACCTACTAACAGAATGGGAAACTGTATCCTCCAGGGATATTTTGATGATTTAAAAATTCCTTAGGATACATGTCAATTAAAAGGAAAAAGGAAGAAGGATTCCATACATCCTTTCATCCTTATTTCCTCTGGTTCACTGTTTCCCTTTTATTGCATCTATTCTCAGATAAGCTTTCTGTCACCAAATCAATTTTGCTGTTTTGTATATGTTTTCTCCCCTCTCCTTTACTTTTGCATATTTGTTGTGGTTTGAACCTGGTAGGCAGTTAAACATCAAACAGCCACTCACTCACTCACTCACTCACTCACTCACTCACTCACTCACTCACTCACTCACTCACTCATTCTCCACCTCAGTGAGATGGTGGAGGGAGTTGCATAAGAAAAATAATATTCATGGGCTGAGGTAAAGATGGTTTCATAGGACAGAAAAAGAAAAAAAACCAGAACATGCAAAAGAAATGTTGCACAATGCAATTGCTCTCTACCCACTAACTGATGGCCAGCCAGCTCCTGAGTAGCAGCCCCTGGCTACCTTTCCCCCTAGTTTATGTACTGAGAAAGACACTATGTGGTGTAGAATGTCCCCTTCCCCATTCTAGGTCACCTTGTGCAATTGTGTGTCCTCCCAACCCCCTGCTTGCTGGTAGGATGGTGTGAGAAGCAGAAAAGGCCTTCCTCTGAACTTCATGTAGCAACAACTAAAATATCCCTGTTTATCGGCATCATTCTCATCCTAGACCCAAGCCACTGCACTGTGACAGTTCTAGGAAGAAAATCAACTCTATTGCAGCTGAAACCAGGACAATGCTCTAGGTTACACTACTACTGTGTGAGATAATATTTCTATTTATTTCCAGGCATTTCCTGTATTTTTATTATTAATGACAATGAGATTGGAACCAAGTTCAGCATCAACCAATGGCTGATTAGAGGTCTTAGTATTTCTGATAAAAATGAGCAGATAATAGTAAAATTTTGAAGGAGAGGGTAATGATTATAAAATTTTCTCACATTTTGAGCTTTGGTGATACTTTAAGTAGAGAAAGTAAATGACTGAATTTAACAGCTTCTCGCCACTAGAATGGTTTTCCTTACACCATGACTGAAAACTGCACTGGCAGGAAACCACAGAAAAGCTTGCAAAACCTAAACTTTAGATTTAACATTGGCTTAATATTTAAGTCTGGTTTAACATTGACAATAAATGTCCTGTGCACTAAGACAGAAAGGATGGGATAAATTGTGATTTGCTGGGCATAGGAACAAGGACAGAAGGAAAGAATAAGTCTTTCACCGAATCTTTCCTTTCTGTGCTCAGAGGAAGACTGTAGAATACAAGAAGTGATGAAAACAGCAGCTGCAAAAATACTGAGCAGGCCAGCCTTTCTTCAGAGGTGGTGCTCAGCAGGTCAGCAAGGCTACAAACTGAGGTGGGTTTAGGACAAGTATGAAAAGAATACATCTGCAGCAGTCACAAGGTCATGCAAATATCATTCAAGTATCCATGAATATTTGAGCTGCAACTGCTGCTAGAAATTAAAGTGGTTTTTCTTCCAATGTAATTCTACAGGTAAAAATATATTCTTGTATGTAGGATTAATCTCCACAGGAAAGTTTGTGTTCTAAAATAACAAAGAATGCCCTTTTCCTTAGTTTATTTATCATGGAATAGAAGTGTCCACACAGGCAGCTTTACTTTCATAATTATACTGTAAGATTTTTAGCGGTTCATTTTTTTCAGTGAGTCAAGTCTTAAAACTATTACTTCATGGAAAACCCCCCAACCTTTGAGGAAGAACAGGAACAATATTGATGTTGTTGTGTTCTGGGGATAGTACCCTTGTTTGCAAAATCCACTGCCCTCTTTGGACAAATCTGGACCATCACACAAAGCACAAAGCACTGTCAGCAATGAAGCACAGTGGTTAGAAATTTAGGAGAGAAATATGATGCAATCAGACATGAACCAAAAGAAGCAACAAAAATGGTAGCCAGAAAATTATATATCAGCAGTACTATTTCTAAAAATACTGGTTTCCAAACTTTTCCACGAGGCATTAACAGCTCTTTAAGGGATAATCTTTATTGCTTTGTAATGTACAAAGCAATAAACAGCTGCTGAGATTGATTAATAGCCAAAGCAAAGTTGAGGCATGTAATCAATCTAAAAAGCCATTTATTGTGAGTATACCACAAAGCAGCAGAGATTATTGCTGTTGCACAACAAACCATAACAGAAAACACTCAGACACATACACACACACACAAAAACAGTTGTTTTCTTTTCAAGGCTTGCAGTGCTATGCTGCCTTTTCTCTGAGCTTTTCTCTTTAATGAAGGCAAGCAATCTACTGGGAAAAGTAATGCTCTAAGAACTTCAGTGTTATCTAAAGGAGAAATAATAATTAGTTTTTTAGTTCTGTAGCTAGAAATACAAAATTCCATGGGTATTCATCTTGTCCTTGGTAGTGGTACTGCTATTCATATTACCCAGAAAACCCAAAAATTAGCTAACCAGTCAAAAAATCATCTAATTCATGCAAATGCAGTGCTCATTTAGAAACGAAGGCTTTTTACTTTTGTGGGGTATTTTTTATGAATGGCTACTAAATCACTTCAAATTTTTTCACTGAATGGAACAACTGGCTTTCAGCTCCAGCTATTTCCAGCAACTACCCCACCTCATTCTTTAAATACAACTTTAATACATCTCTTAATATAGTTTGGTTTTTGACTCCTCCAGTCTTCCTGGGAGGCTGCTTCAAAATCTTACCTCTCTACTAGTTTTAAACCTTTAATTAAAATTGCATTATAGTTTTTCCAGGTCAGATAATGCTCATTTGTTCCTGAACATAAATAAAGTATAAATTGCTTTTTATCTTTTTTAAAGAGCTTATATGAACACAGTCTCTCACCCTTCTCTTTGGCAGAATAAACAAGCTGTGCCACTGTAGCTTTATGGCATGATAGGCTTGTCCCTGGACCCGTCTCACCATCCTTCTCTACACTCATCCCATTCTCATTCTCTCTCTCCCGAATGTGGGTTCTCTGGATGACGCTGAGCTACGGAGGGGCTCGCAGTGTCTACTGGAAATATCTCACCCAGCAGACCCAAGGATCAAATCTGCCTTTTCCACATGCCCTTAACATTTGAAGCCAGTGGTTAACTTGCACTTCCAGGCACAACTTGCATATTTCTGTTTCTGAACTAATGACCTTGCAGCTTATGAAAGAAATTTGTATTAGTACAAAAGCGCACAAGCTTGCAATTTGCACTATTAAGTTTCAGTCCATTTTTATTACTGTAGTTCTCAAGGTTATTCAGATCTTTCTGTATCATATTGCCATCCCTTTCCTTATTAGTGGTGTCTCCCACTTCCATATCATCAGCAAATTTTATTAACAAACCCTGTCTTCCTATTTTAAGGTAATGAATAAAAATATGATTGAAGATGTATCCTTGAGGAACTCTTGGTAAAACACCACTCAAAGTCAGGTATTACGACAGTCAGAACTGAATTCTCCAATTTCACATTTGCAGGAAATACAATTCAGCTCAATAAAAATTAATTTTTAGATTCTAGTGGATCTAAACCTTCCAAACTGTTATCTTCAAAAATCTGAAACTAATTCATAACCGCAATTACCAAAAATCTAATAACACCTACTTAAAATAATTAAAAAAAAAATTCATAAATACTTGTACGTACCTCTTAACAGCTATAAAAATCTGGAGTATAAGAACTGTACTTATGATGTAGTGGTTCCTTTGGTTGTTTCTAAGCATTCAACTCAGGTAGTTAAAACAATTGTTTTAAAGTTATTATTACCTTAGCAGTCAATTTTACCATTTATCCAACCTTTTATTTAATTTTTTATCACCTTCATACTATTCCTGCAAGTCACAGCTTCCCTAGAGAAGATGATCTCCAGACTTGAGATGACATTCTCCATTAATTCCTTTTCTCTGTGGGTCTGAAATTTCAAATTTCCTCATGTTTTCATTTTCAGCAGCGATACCATTCTTCTTTCAGGGAGCACTGGACCTAGATTCATGACCTTCTCTACTTTTTCTTTTTTCCCTCAGCCGGAGAGTTCAGTGTCAGCAAAATCAATGAAAATATTTTAATAATTATCAGTTATATTTCTTTGTTCCTCCTGGTATTTATTTGCAAAGGGATTGTCACTGAAGTACATGACCTTTCATTAAAAATTTTAAAGAAAATTCCCACTTAGAGCAGCCAAACTGAAGCTCGTACTTGTCTCAGCTGTGTCTAACCCTATATTTGTGCTCATGAGGCATCCCAAGGCTGTGCACACCACTGCTGCTGCTGCTGGCCTTGTTTGAACTAGAAAGTTCTACTGGCAGAAGTTCTGCTGGCATGTGCTACTGACATAGCTGTTTTGGCAGGATGTGTTCACATTTGGCTGTTTTTTAAAGATGCAGTATGTCCTCAGATCATCAGGCTTTTATCAGCAAGAGAAATCTGGTGCTACGGGAGCCTAACCCAGAGTATTTTGTGCCACATTTTGTAGACTGCTTTCTGGTAACTCTTTGCAGCATGTTGTGGAACTGCACTGTATACTGTGAGGTACAATGTTCCATCCTAAAATCTGTGTAAATATTGGGTCAGACTTAAAAATGCTTTTCTATCTTGTACAATAACCTTTTTTTATATGTGTTGTTTCTCCATATTGCAGATTTTTCACTGCCAGAAACTCAGACTGCATCCAACAGCAGAGCTCTCTTGTTCATTTAGAGCAGATGAAAGATTTCTTTCATATCCAAGGAGGAGCTTAAAATATTGGGTACTGTGGGCAAGTGGGACACAGAGACAATGAATGGTAGCTAACTATTTGCAGTAAGTATTTGCTAAACTACAAGAACATATTGTAATTTTCAGACATACTGTAAACACTGGATGAGGGAAATTTCAGGGTTGGATATAAAGTTTGTGTTATCCTTACAGCACATTCACTCTGAGGTGAGAGCTGCTTAAACGAAAGAGAGTGGGGAAATAGGTGGTGCCAGCACTCTGGAAAGCTGTGCCAATCTGGGCATTTTGGCATTATTTGAGGTGCTCAGACTCCAGTAAGATACAAAAAATTAAGTATTTTCTGCTGCACAGTCTTTTCATGCTGGGTAATGTACTGGAAATCAGAGATGAACCTGATCCAATGAGCTTTGCTGATTGTGGTGGAACAGTAAATAAGGTTTATGTCCAATTCGGTCCCAATCTTATTTTGAATACATAAAATGAAAGCAGTGCTTCTCTCTGGTGACCTCTCTAGAGAGTGTTTTATATCAATGTTGTTTGTGAGAAAGCCCATGCTTTCCTTCCCATCTATACTGTTGTCATTAACAGAGCTACAAAGTCAACCCTGGCAGCAAAGACAAGGCAGATCTGTTTGGAAAGGTGTTTGTGAAAACAACAAAGAATGTAACTGGACAAAAATAGCACCAACCCACAAACCTTTAATTTAGCAGTCTTCTGCAAAACACGTGAAGGGTCTCATAGAGTCCCTCCATTTGAGTGGAATTCAACACAGAGGCAGTGGAAGTGCTTTGTATTTTTCCATAACATTTCCAGATATTAGAGAAAAGTGGATTCCTTAGCTAGCTATCATACATGTAGAATAAATAGATGGATGGGAAACACACAGAACTTAGAGACCATATGTAGGCATGGAACCTCTGCTGGACTTGTGCATAACCACACGTGTAAGGCAACTTCCAAACAATGAGTTTGACATGTTATGGACCTGCAGCACCTGTGGTCTGCAGGCAACCTCTGTGTACATGAAAACAGGCTGAGAGAACTGGGGTTGTTCAGCCAGTAGAAGAGAAGGCTCTGGGGAGACTTTATAGCCTGTTCCAGTACAGTAAAGAGGGCTACAAGAAGTCTGGAGAGGGACTTTTTTACAGAAGTATGTAGTGACAGAATAAGGGAGAATGGCTTTAAACTGGAAGAGAATAGGTTTAGATTAGATATTAGGAAGAAATTCTTTACTGTGAGGGCGGCGAGACACTGGAACAGGTTGCTTAGAGACGCTGTAGATGTGTCATCCCTGGGAGTATTCAAGGCCAGGTTGGATGGGGCTTGGAAGGTGGAAGGTGCCCCTGCCTATGGCAGGGAGTTGGAACTGGGTGATGTTTAAGGTCCCTTCCAACCCAAACCATTCTATGATCCTATGACTTTTTGAACTTTGGCTGAAAACTAGTATTTCAGCAATCTTAACATGCCCTCCCACTGGATACAATTTGACAGGAGAATCTCTTTGCAGGAAAGGCAAGGAATGCTGATGTAGGTATCTTGAGAAAGCAAATAAGATCACCCTCTTAATGCACCAGCTCTATTCAGTGAATCCCCTTGCTCAATTAGTTATGTGTGTTCAGTGAGCTCCCTAATGGGTCCTGTATCTAAACATCTCTGTGCCCAAAAATCCCTTCCAATTTAGTCAGTTCTTGGTATTCTTCACCACAAGCTTCTGTGGACTTTAAGTGCAGTGTCTAAGCTCCATAATGAATGCACAGCCATTGTAACTTGTGCACAACAAATGCTCATGAAAGAAATACCTTGGACCACTAAACTGAAGGTTGTGTCTTCTGAGAAAAAAAATGCCCTTTCTTTTTCACCCTTCACTGGTTCTTAACTTGCTCTTTATGCTCTACATTGGACGGCAACCTTCAATGAACTTCACATTTTTTCCAAATTTATTTATTCTTCAAAAAAGCTTGTTTTTCCAGTATTTCTTCCTGCCTGGCCAGAAGAAATTTGGGTGTCAAATTAGCAAGCAGCAGTTATGCCATGGGGAGTTCTGTTTGTCTAGCTGTGTCAAAAGGCAGAGTCAAGGAAAAGCAGGCATTTCACTAACATGCCAGGGATTTCCAGTCACTGGCAGAGGCAGCAGAAATATCAGGAAATCAATGAAAGCAATCATTGATGTAGGGACAATTGCATAGAGGGTGTGCAGCTGGTAGATTGCTCACAGTGCTTAGTTAGCTGGTACAAGAAGTCTTTGCATGCTGTGTGTCAGCACAAACATGGGTACAACCGAAGTGCATTTCACTTGGGAAACTGGTGTAACTTCACTGGGAAATCTCAGCTTTTGGCTGGAGAGTTGAGCACTGAGCATGGAGGGAATCAATTGCTGGTCAGAGAGAGGGCAAGGGGCAGAGCTTACAGGATGCAGTGGTCAAACCACATTAAACAATGAAAGCTAGAGATTGATCATGGTAATTTCCAAAATCTAAAATTTCAGCCAAATCTGAATAAGATTTTAAGAAATGTAAAAAAATTACATCTACCACAAAATATTTAAGGTTTGAAACAGCCTCTGGAGATCATCTAGTCCAACCTCTTGCTCAAAGCAGTTAACTAGAGAAGGTTGTTCAGGGACTTTTTCAATCAAATTTTTAATATCGCCAAAGATGGAGACCATACAAGCTCTATGAACAACCTGTTTTAGTGTTTGAGATGTTTAGAGATGAACACCACTCTCATCACAGAAATTTGATTTTACTATTAAATGGAGTTTCCTGTATTTTAATTTGTGCCTTCTTTCTCTTGTTCTTTCACTGGGCACCACTAAGAAGTCTGTCT
Organism: Luscinia megarhynchos; assembly: GCA_034336665.1. Taxonomy (NCBI): domain Eukaryota; kingdom Metazoa; phylum Chordata; class Aves; order Passeriformes; family Muscicapidae; genus Luscinia; species Luscinia megarhynchos. Next base: position 44,489,674 of record CM067565.1, read on the forward strand.
CCATTTTCTTTGCACCCTTACTTCAGAAACACATGGATAATTTCCCACCAGAGCCTTTTCTCCAGGCTGAACAGTTCCAGCTTTCTCAGCCTTTCCTCATATGAAGGATGCTTCAATCCCTTAGTTATCTTAGTGGCCCTTCTCTAGACTCCAGTATGTCCCTGCTGTACTGGGGACACCATGACTGGACCCAGCACTGCAACTGTGGCCTCACTGGTGCTGCGCAGAAAGAAAGGATCACTTTTGTCTACCTCCTGGCAGTGCTTTTCCTAATGCAGCTCAAGAGGCTGTTGGCCACCTCTGCAGCAAGGGCACATTGCTGGTTCAACTTATGTCAACTGGCATCACCAGGTCTTTTTCTGCCAAGCTCCTTTCCAGCCAGCTGGCCCCCAGCATGTAGTGGTGCATGGGATTATTCCTCTCGAGGTGCAGGACTTCCCATTTCCTTTTGTTGTGCTTCTTGAGATTCCTCTTGGCCCAGTTCTCCAGCCTGTTCAGGTCCCTCTGAATGGCAGCACAACCATCTGATGTACCAGTCACTCCACCCAGTTTTATATAATCTGTAAAGTTGCTGAGGGCGCACCCTGAGGATAAGCGGTCCCCAGCTGCATTTTGTGTGGCCAATCTCAACCCTTTGAGCTCTGCAGTTCTGCCAGATTTCACTGCAGCTCCATATCCATCCTAATAGCCCATGCTTCATTGGTTTGTCTGTCAGAGTGTAATGGGAGACAGTCAAAAGCCTTACTTAAGATAAATAGCATACACCACTCTCCCTTTATCTACCAACTAGTCATCTCATCATATACCCAGCATTCTTTCCTGTGACAGATTTCCCTGCTGCATGTAATGGAGATCTTCATAAACTTGCTTTATTAAGACTTATTAGGTCACTTGGTAGAGGGAGTTGCTTCTAACTGCTATAAAATGAACTGCTCCACCTGCCTTTGTAATAAAAAGTGATACAAAACATTGAGCTTATTTAGCATCACCTACCAGATGGTTTATGCAAGGTTGAATATGACAGGAAGATTTTTGTACAGATTGGGAGTTGAACTGTTGTTTTATTTTGAAAAAGAGGAAAGAAATATGGACAAATGGGGGTTGCACTATCACTTGTATTGCTCAAATTGTACTGGAGGCTGCTTTTACAGGTCAGCAACTAGAAGCGGCAAATGTGGTCAATGAACACTTGGTGGGCAAAGTGCTTAACACTAACTAATTCTGAATTTTCAAATTAAAAAAAATAATTTGAACGGACATAATTGATATTTTAATAATTTTATTTTTTCATTAGTTTGGCAGAAATGTTCAGAATACACTGCTTTTACTTTAGCAATCACTTCAGCAAATACTAGATTACTTAGACCAAGTCAATTTATAGGTTTTGATATTTCCATCCTAAAGCACTGTTAACACAAACAAGATTTAATTATGTACCTGCATTTAAAAGAGGTGCTGAGAGAGTTCCTTCAATAAAAATCACAGGATATAAGGGATTTACGTGAGAAAGTTGTAACAGTTGAAGAGAGAGATCACAAAAGAATTATTTGCTATAATTGCCAAAGCTCAGAAAATGAATAAAATTTAACTCTTCAATTTGATGACCTAGAAAATAGAGAGGAGAAATAATGTGCATATGAAAAGGATTAAAGAAGAAGCCAAGAAACGAGGCTTAGTGGGTTTAACTGGGTGGATTTAAAAATTGTTTAAAGAATGATGAGATAACAGTAAAAAGAAATTCAAACTGGCTTTCCCAGGAAACAGATTTACACATTTTTCTGTGAAACATCCCTTGTATTATTTCAATAAAAGTTCAGAAGTAAGTAACAGAAAATGAGCTAACTGTGAATGATCTGAAAATAGCATACATGCGTGTGCACACACACATTCTTTTGCCTTTTAAAGAAGAATATACAGAGAAAAGAGGGTACAATAATAGCAAGGTTTTCATTACTTCTGAGGCATTGAACTTGGCTGCGAAAAAAGAGGACTAGATGTCTAATAATTAGAGATAAAGTAGAAGCTAGCAGAGATAATGGCATGTGTTATGTAAACCAGGTAGCATTACACACAGATCTTTTTGCTGCTATCATAATGCCTGTCAGAATAAAAAATGGAACTAGAAGAGGGTATTTTTCTAGAAGAAAGGGGCATAACAAAGCTTATAATAAAAATCAGAAAGACAAATTAAATTTGAAATATCCACAGGGTTCTTGTCTAGCAAATATGAAAAGTAAAAGTTACATTTGCAAGCGGTTAGTAAAAGGAACTTCAAGCTAGTAAGAGATATATATTTACATACAAATATATATACAAGATTAATTTATTCAAGGAGTGCTTTCAGATATATCTGAAGTATATAATTAAGGAACCAATGAAGAAACTTGGTCAGATGGACCTGTATTTGTTGTGTTTTTCTATTATTCACAGAGGTAACAACTACACTACTACAGCAGTTTTTAGATAAATTTCAAACCACATCCAGAGATAGCGAACAAAGTCAGTCACAAACAACCCACTTGCCCACAAAATGCCTGTCCTTGTTGCTGTTAGATGTCTGTAGATTTTCTGATGCAGGCTGTGATCACATTACTCATTGCAATAGCAGGAGGCATAAGAGGGAGCTGTTCAGGGAGTGTCTGGATCATCTGTCCAATGGGATCCCAGAACCTGGAGATGGATGCATTTTTGGTAGGACCTTGCCAGGAGGCAGCCTGGGGAAGTCACTGCAAGTGAACCCTTTGTGCCACTCCAAAAAAGCCATCTGGCCCGTGGGATCCGTGTGTGTGAAGCTCTGCTACAGCCAATGTGAAGACGTCCATCTTTCGGCCTTCCAGAGAACAGGAGGCAAGGGAGATGTGACAGCACTTCTGCCCTGCCAGGGAACTGCTAACGTGAGCAATCCAACCTTCACTGCCTGACCAGAGAGACCCAGGACAGGAGTTTGTGGCTGCTGCTACACCATGTCTCAGACTCCGTTTTTTCACTTTGGAAAACTTTCAATGTTTCCATTTTGAATCTGTAAATCTGAGCTCAGCAAGAAGGTATTACAACGATGTTGACACCCAAAGAGTCAGAAATAGCCAGCAATTCCCAGAGAGTTACAGAGAGAACCCAGAGAATGAGAAGGGCGTTGGGAAACACAGTCTTGCCTTACCAGGGAAACAGGCACCATAGTTTTAAAGGAGCGACCCTGAACAAAAGGATCACCTGGGCGTTTATCCAATACTCTGGGGCCATCCTGTGAGTGTTCAGCTCCTGCTGTGTCACCTGTCTGTCTATTGTCACTTGCTGTGTCTCTTGCCACCTGTCTGGCCACAGGTCCCGTGCCCTTTATAATGCAAGGAACCAGTGCCAATTCACAGCATCTTGATTGCACCATGGAGACTCAACCACCACTGACCACCAACCCAAGAAATCCACCAACTCAAAAGAAAAGAAAGATTGAGCATGAAGACTGATTAGCATGAGAAGCAAGAGAATCATTAAACCAATAGAAGGTAAAATCTAATTAATAGAACTAAGGAATGAACTGTGATTTCTCTGCTTGCGAAAATGTACATTTAGTGCACATTGAAGCAGATTGCCCATGGGGGTGGTAGAGTCACTGTCCCTTGGAGATGTTTAAGAAAAGACTGGATGTGGCACTTTGTGTAGTTGACATGGTGGTGTTCAGTCATAGGTTGGATTCGATGATCTCAGAAGTCTTTTCCAAGCTAATCGATTCTAAGTTTTTGAGCATCTGAGCGCTTGATTTGTGTAACACTTCCACCTTGCACCCTGCACAGAACAAAACACATCTACTCTCTAAACCGGGCCTCGTGTCTGTGTTCACCGTCCCTAAATTGGCAACAACAGCAGGTCACACTGCGTAACTTCTGCCAGCTGCGCCCAGCGCTTGTGCCAGCCGCCACCACGCCATCCCTAAAGGCGGGCCAGGACTGGCCACGGGGAGAGCTCTCACCAGGAACCCACCGTGCTGCGGGCCAGCGCCGCGGCAGGAGCCCGCACTGCCCAGGGATTTGGGACGCCATCCCCGGGCCTCAGGCACGCCGTCCCGGCCAAGCAGCGGCCGCGCCGCGCAGGCGCCCGCAGGTGCTGGCGCGTGCGCCTGGGGCTGCCCGGGCGGCCCCGCGGGCGCGGCGGGAGCGGCAGCGGCAGCGGCAGCGGCAGCGGCAGCGCGGGGGGCGCGGCCCCGCTCCCGGCCCGGCCCCGCTGCCCGCCCGGCGGCGCGGTGCGTACGGTTGCCGTGGGAACGGCGGGCGGCTGAGCGCGGCTGGGCCCTAAAGGCGGTGCCGGGTCCCGACCGAGTCCCCCGGGCAGCACCCGGTGCCTCACCGGCTGTAGTGCTCGTCCCTGGGGGTGCCGCCTGGCCCGGCGGCGGCGAAGGACCGGACTGTGCGGTAAGTGCGGCGGGAGGCTTTGGAAAGCGGCCGGAGACTGATAATCCCTGTGCCGCTTCCCGGCAGCTTTCCCGTGCTCGGGAGAGAGGCTTGGTTGTCGGGTGTGGGTCGGGATAGCGTTTGCTCCACAGGTACTGCTTATTTGGGGGGTTCCTCTTGGACGTGTTGCTCTGGAAACCTAACTCCGCTGAGAACTCTCGTAACTTCGTTCTTGTTTCTCTTTGATAGCGATTTCTCTGCGTCAAAATTTCACTAGGGTAAAACGCATCAATTGTGTTTGGTAAGTTGCTGGTGTTCAGAATTACGTCTGATAATAGCTATTATTTGCATATTCCTGAAAGGAGGTTGTGGTGAGGTGGGGGCCCATCTCTTCTATCGTGCCTGCCGTGAAAGGACGAGAGGAAATGGCCTTGAGCTGAGACAGGGGAGATTCAGGTTAGATATTAGATGAACAAAATTCACTGCGAGTGTGGCCACGCACTGGAATAGATTGGCCAGGAAGGTGATGGAGTCACCAACCTTGGACATGTTTAGAAGGCATCTGGATCTGGCTCTGGTTGATGTTTTTAGGGGTTACAGGAGCAGTGTGGGGTTGGACTAGATTATCTTAAAGGTCTCTTCCAACCTCGGTGATTCTGGGATTCTTATTAAACCTGAATCTGTGTGCTAACTATTCTAGAGATTTGCTAGGGCAGACAGAGCATGGATTTGGATGCCAGAGAGCAGAGTGTTCCCAGCTTGAGTATAGGGCTTCTCCTCACTGTGCTTAGTGATTGCAAAAACACCCATTCTGCACCCTAACACTTAAATGACACCAGTCTTGAGGTGGTAAAGAGGAGGGCAGAGCCAGGGTGGTGCCATATCTGATGTTGTCAGCCATGCTTTTCTCTTGTTGATTGAACTGAGATAAGGGCTGTGTGGGTACAGCTGACTCCTGGGCATTGCTGGAACTCATGTGTGGATCCTGTACTGTTACCTACTGCTTTAAAATCTTCCTGTACAGCAAAGACAGACTTCTGGAGTAAACAACTGGGGAATAAAGTCAAGTGCCCAGTATGGCTTTTCAGACACTTCTGTGATGCTCTTCTACCTTCCAGCAGAGATTTAGAAAGGAGCTCTTCACTTGTGCAAGTTAAAGGCTACTTGGGAAATGGTGACAGTAGTGAGGGACCAGATCTGTGTGTACCAGTTATGCTATCCCCATTGACACTTCAGCATTCCCTCTCTCTGTTTCCTGCTGGGACTGGGAAGCAAAATTACAGAATCACAGAATATGCTGGGTTGGAAGGGACTCACCAGGATCATCAAGTCCAGCTCCCAGCCCGCACAGGAACATTCCCAGCTGTATCAGGCATAAGGCCTACAGAGAAGACCTTCCACTTAAGGTCAACATTCTGGCTCCCAGGAGCTGGGAGAATAGGGAATGATAGTCTGCCTTTTTTTTTTCAGTGAGGACTGACTGTATAATTTTTTCCAAACAGACAGGTGCAGAGGAACTCCTTACTTTTTTAAACAGCATTGTAATAGAGGGAAGAGTAAGAAGCATAGAGAACAAAATTCAGTTACGGTGAAGGTAAGTAATATATTAATGTTAGTTGGAAATATGAAAAACACTGATAGACTTGGGCTCCTGATCTGCTCCTGAGGATTTTTAATTATGCATCATGAAATGAAAGAGGTTGGTGCACTTCTCCTTAGCATCCAATTTTTTTTTGAGTGTGCAAGAGCAGAAGATACTGTGCAGTATGTGCAGGCTCTCAAAGAAAGGAGAATCAGCTGGAAAAGTTAATCTGTAGAACTGGAAGAATTGAGCTAAGAAACTAAGGATATAAGATTTTTTTTTTACTCCATAGTTTAGAAATAACCCAGATGATGGTGTCTGATGTACTGTCAATTCATTGTCATAAAAAATGTGAGAGAATAGAAGTTACCAGATGGTCTGAGTCACAGTGCAGAAACATAGTTTTGTTTTTAGGTAAGCTTGAAAGCAGAAGAGGAATTTTGCATGGTGTAAGACTCATGATGAGTTTACTGTAGAACGACAAGGACGATACCTACAGAGAACTGCATCATGATAGTGATGGGGTGTGGGTCCAGGGGGTGATGGAGCAAGTCTGTCGCTGCCCATTGCATTTCCCAGGAATTACAGCAGAACAGTATGGTGGTTGGAAGTTTGGGTTTGTGACTATTAGTGTTATCTTTCTTTGCCTGTGCTTGGGAGTGGGTTGGGGAGTCATTTCTCCCAGAGTAAAAAACTGGATTACTTGTTCTTCCTTGTCTCTGCTTATCAATTGCTGATAATTGTGCTTCAGTTACTGATAATGATGCCTGTGACATATTAGGAAGCTGCCCATGGTGAGGTCGATAGTATATATCATGTTTTTTCTAATTTGGAAAACCTGTCTCTTTGCAGCATATTATTGAATTCCTGTTTTGGCTGTGGTGTTTCTTAAGTAATCAGGTGTCAAGAAACAGGTTTTCTGTGGAATTGTAGAGGAACCAATTTTGGCCCATGAAGCACAGTGATGTATTTTGGCTTCCTGTAAAAAAACTGAAGGTGCATCCTCCATGTCAGATGCTTTCTGTTTTTGAGTAATTTACTACAGAACTGAGGAATAGAGAGGAAATGCAGTATCAATGTACCTTGTTTCCCACTATTTCAGCACTGTCTAGGATTTACTTACCCTTTTAAACTATATTGTGATAGTACAACCAGTGATGAATTAATAGTTTGTAATTTAAAACTAGCATAATACTTTGTGCCTTTCACATATATTTTTCACTGTTCTTCCTGTGCAGTACTTAGCATAGGAATGCAAGCTTCAATGACTGAAAATAGAAGAAAAGCAGAACCATTCTACTGGCTGTCAGTGGCAAAGCCTAAGACCAGTTCTGAGATTGTAAATGAAGCCAGAGATGTTCTACGAACCGTAAAAACTCAAAGACCATTCACACCTACAGATGAAGATAGGAAAGTTTTTGGGTCTCAGTCCTCACTATGTCCTCAAATTAGATCATCTTCAGTTTTTAGGTACTGTGAGTTTAAGGTTTTTTCAAATATCTTTTAGCAGCAAGAGATTTGATTCTCTAATTATGCTTCCGGTGATTATTTTCCCTGTATTTATCTGTATACCTAATCACATCCTTTGCCTTCTTCTAATGATCTTTACTGTTGGTGTTAATCTACATGTCCAGGAGGTTCCTGTGAATTAGAACTACCAGAGGCAGTCATTACACTAGTTTTCTATGTGGAGAATAATATAAGAAAATAGTCTGTTACTTACCTTTTCATGAGACAATTGAATGCTTTTAATTGAGATAGTCTTCAGCTTTTTTCCCAGAACATGTGACAAGCTTGCTTGTTTCCTATAACCTATGTGCTAGATCTTTTTTCAGAGCCTTCTGAGATCTTTTAAATGTTAAATTTTAGGTGCTGCAGTTTGAAATGCCCATTTTCAAACAAATTTTTACTACCTCAAAATTATTTCTAGGTGGAGTTTCGTTAGCATCAAGTGCTTTTGTGACTTTTTCTTTTTTCCCTTTCCCCATATTCACTGGCAAAAGGAAGAAGCATGCAATTAAAAAAACTATCTGATCACACAACTCTATGTCTGCTTTATTCTAACTATGTTTCATTTCTTTGTTAGTCTTGATACATCCAGTTCTGATTTGTCTGAATCAAGGCCGCCTTCTGGTGTTTGTCTAAGTCCACTGGCTGATGTAAGTACTCTGGAAATAACTCATGCAGTACTGATATAAAAATATGTGTCTTGGTTGTGTTAGGAAAATAGATGGTTTAAAGACATTTGGGAAAAATGGAGACTTGTTGTCGCATTAGTCTGACTATAAAGTCAGTTTTGTCATTTTTTTCCCCAGAAGAAACCTGAAAATAATTTAAACTACTTAAATATTGCTGTATTTCTTTATGATTCAAAGTGACATTAACAAGAGTCAGAAGACAGATACTTGAGTCAGCTTTCTTGTGCAAACTTACTAAAATAGATGACGTTCATGAGCATGAGCATGTGCTAAGAATGTGCCTTTGCTGTTAAGAAAGTGGCTGATGGTATCTGGGGCTGCATTAGGAGGAGTGTTGCCAGCAGGTTGAGGGAAATGATCCTCCCCTCTACTCAGCACTGGTAAGGCCATGCCTGGAGTGCTGTTTGCAGTACTGGGCTCCACAGTACAAGAAAGACATGGAACTGCTGGAGGGAATCTGATAAACAGCCCCAAAGGTGATGAAGGGACAGGGAGAAATGGGAATGTTCAGCCTGGAGAAGACCACTGGAGGATCTTATTCATGGATGTAAATACCTGAAAGGTGGGTGCAAAGAGGATGGGGCCAGCCTCTTTGTCATGACTGGACCAGAGGCAGAGGGCACAAACTGGGATGCAGGAGGTTTCCTCTGAACTTCAGGAAACAGTTTTCGGGCTGGGAGGGTGATGAGGCCTTGGCAGAGGTTGCGCAGAGATCTCCAAAAGCTTCTTGGGCATGGTCCCAGGCAACTGAGTTTAGGTAGCTGTAGTTGAATATGGAGCTTGGACCTCCAGAGGTCCCTTCCAACCTCATCTACTCTATGGTTCTGTGGTCAGTAACTTGGGGGTAACTAGATGGTCACTTAATATTTTTTTTGCACTTCTATAAAATGTCATGATTGTAGTTTATTTCAAAACAGATAGAGGTCCTTCAAGAACCTCTTTTCTCTCTTTGCAAAAGCTGTGAATTGTTTACAATTTATAAGTGTACCTGCTCTTCCACAGTTTTTTTTATATTTGGTCTTCAAATATAAGATTAAATCACAACTGTTTGTTTAGTGCCCAAGGTAACAGAACGTGCTATAGCAATTAAATGTGCTTGCTGTATACATTGCTTTTTCTTTAGGAAAGTATTCTTTAGGAATTTGAGGGAAATAGCCAATAAATTTTATACTTCAGTTATTTGGATAAGGTATTTATATGAATCAAGTTGGAAAATTCTGAGCATACTTCTATTTAGATTAAGTATATCTACATTTGGATTGAAGAACTGGTGTTAAATTTTCATTTATTTTGTGTGGGAGATTGGAAAAAAAATTAGAGAAAACTACTGACCAATGCAAAACCTGCTTTTTTTGCTTTATCAATGGATATAAGTTAGTACACTGTAAATTAAGAGCTTGTATTAATCATGGTGGTTGTGGGTAGTCAGTCTCACCTGTTGGCTTCTTAAATACTGTAGAGAGCTCTGAAGGATCAGCTGGAGGCTTTCTAGTGGATTCTTTATTTTAAGGAATTGGTATTGATTTTAGAGGTCAGTGCTTTTATATAGGGCAAGGGCACAACAAGTGCTTGGTACTAGAGATTCAGGGTCTTGTTCATCTCCTTTTAAGAGGCAAGATACTGTCATAAAACTAGGACTTCCACATTTTTGGATCTGCATGATTTGTCTCAGTGTGATAGAAAGTAGTACCTATAATGTGAACATACTTGGAGTGTTTGGAAATACTGTTTTAATGCTCAAAAGCAAATTAAAGAATAGATGTATCTCTAGAATTGTTAGCAATAGTCATTGGCACAATATTTTCTTTGATTAATAAGCTTGCTGCAGATGTAGTTAAATGAGTATTTATGAGGAATAAATAATTCTGAGTTGTTCTACTCAAGCTAGTTTTTGTTTTCTGCACCCCTGAATGTTGGCTTTTAAATGGCTTTCTGTGGTGATAATGGTATAGACATCTGGTTTTTTTGGTGGAATGGTATCACTAGATTCAGCATATGAAAATTTCTTAATGAGCAAGCCAACGCAACATCTCTTCTATTTTGAACTTAGCCCTTTGTTAGAAATTATGTGGGTTTCTTTTTTAAAAAATGATTACTTAAAATTAAATTATCTGTGCTTTTGTTTAAAAGTCTTCTTTATTTTTGTCACAGAAACCAACACTAATAATTTCTGAAAAAAAAGATGAAGCTTCTTTTGTTTTCCTTCCAACACCTCCCACTGATGCTGCAGAGGTTAGAAAAGTCAGCAGTGCTTGGAAAGGATTATTTAGATCAGCTTCTCAGAAAGATTTATTTTCTGCTAAAGTGGTTCCTCTGGATCAGAGTAAGAATGTTTTGATACATATTATTTGCTAGAAAAATAACTTCATCATGGGTTTAATATTGGTAATTACATTGTTTCTTAATACGTCAAAGAACCTTTAATGTATCCTTTCAGTGTAAGTTCTGGAAGTACTTAAACGGGTTTAAGGCAGTTTTGAAAATGTGGCTTCCCAAAATGATGCTGGCTTGCACTACTGAAATTGAATTGTAAGCTGCTCAGGTACCTCTTCTTCCTATAGGTTTCCAAGTAATGGAATTTTACTGAAAGTTGTCTTCAGTGAGTAGAATTAACATTAAATGCTGACATGCTTAAAGAGATAATGAGATGCCATCATCTAAGGAGATTCCCTGATGGATTATTAAGCATAAAAGGAGTAATAAAAAGAAATGATATGTCTTGACAGGCCTCCAACTACATCATATTTGTTGTTCAGAGTTTCATTAGTGGAGACTTTTTAAAGGTCACCAAATGTGGGGTTTAAAAGTAATTTTCTTGAAGATGGGAAATGGCATCTTGGCTTCCTGCATATTGACTCATTATGAAGTGTGCTGGGACTCTGTCTTAATTTCAGAAGACTCATTTATAGTAATAACAGCTCTTACATTGTCTGGGATTGTTACATTACATGATAAACTGAATATGTCACATTTTATCTTATTGCAAAATAAGTCTTACATAAAAAGTCCTATACTTTACTTAATTTTTATGTATTTATTCTATAAATATATTTTTATATAATGTACCCCGTCATGTAGCCTTAATAAGTTGATGTAACTAATTGAAGAAGTTGAGAAGCTGGTGTCACTGTAGCCTGCCTTGGTCTCTTCTCCCCTTTTGGGATCATGCAAATGTTTGTGAGGGGTTTTATTTGTGGAGGTTCTTATTGTGTGTACACAGAAGCTACAGGATTAAAAGCTACCTTTTTCCTCAGTTCCTTCATTCCTTCATAATATTCAGGTTCTGAAATAACAATCACTTTTTTCTCAAGGTACAATCTACCTATTTGTAAAAGGGTAATAAAGAAGATGAAATGTTAAAACTTTAAACACAGCCCCAAAAGACTTTAGGAAATACTGTTCATAAGAAGACATTGACTGCCTTCTCTTAATAGTTTTAAGCCTTCTCACCTTTTAAATTGATACAAACAAATTTTGATAATGTAACACGACAAGTAGTAATTAATAACATTTGAACAATATGTGTTCTCTTTGACTATTTCAGATGAAGTGAAGCTAGATTTTGAAGAGCCAACTATGATGATGAATAATCTTGACAGAAGTAGTAACTGCTTAGCAGAACAGAAGTTGTACACATCATTTAATGATGAGAGTAGACAATTAATTTGTGATGAGCATACCAGCAGGTCAGGAACTGAAGACTCCATGGAAGGGACACCAGGAAAATTTTTACTTCAGCTGCAAGGAGAAAGGTCAGCATTGGTCAAGTATGGTAATGTGCATCTTCCATACAACCTTCTTCCTATATACTCAATTGTGCAAGTATCAAAATGCTTTAAATTAATGGAAATGGAAGAAAACATTTCATATGCTTTAAAATGAAACTGTGTTTAGATTATTAGAAAAATTTACATTCCTTCTTTCAGAAAGTTTCTACATTCAGAAGATGAATTTGTAAAAATATTGTTGGTAGAAATTTGTTCCATGTAATTTGTTTGATTATTAATATTTCAAAACTAAGTCTTTTAATCGCTGCATGTAAGTTCCTCAAGTTTAAATTTGATGGGCTTGCTTTTGTAGTTTAGTCCTATTTTAGGTGCTGTACAATCTTCACATAGTTTGACAGATAAGTAGAGCCATGCTTTCAGTTCTAATAGGTGATCATACACCAAAACCAGGCTTAAACTCTTTGGCAATAGAAGCAAAATGTTTTGTGACTTTGAACTTTTAGTTCGTTTTTGGTTTGGGTTTTTTGGGGGGTTTTTTTTGTGTTTTGTTTTTGGTTTTGGTTTTTTTTTTTGTTTTTTGTTTGGGTTTTTGGGGGTTTTTTTTGTTTGTTTGTTTGTTTTTGTTTTGTTTTTTTTTGTTTTTTTTGTTTGGGTGTTCTTTTTTGTTTTCTTTTTTTTTTTTTTTTTTTTTTATGTTTGGTTTATTTTTTTTGCATGACCAAATAGGTGTAAGAGCATAATGAGACTCATGTGCCTGCAATATGAACCTGGAATATCATGTCAATTCTTCAGTTCACAATCAAGTAATTTGATTCTGATGTGAATTCTTGCACAGGGAGGAATAATCCCGTGGCAGTATTTATCAGTATATCAGTTGCTGCATTAGCAGTCAGATGAACAACCTTTTTGTGCTAATAACACTGACAGATCTGGCAATCTCAAGAACAAAGAATGAAAAACACTTTATTTTCAAAACACATATTTGTAAAAGTTGTCCACTCGTAAAAATGTGTATTTTCCAGTAGATATCTTCTTTCTAGCATGTTTGTGTGCTTGGGGAAAAGCTATTTCCCTGGATATTCTTAAGCACCTTTGATATTAAAGATATGTTCTTAATTTTATAAAATGAAAGGCCTTTCATTTACTAACTTGATGATAGCACTTAATAGTTTAAGAGAATGTTGTCCATTGAGGCTGTTATAGTAAATGATACATAAAGGAGTTACCATAGCACTCTTTTATATTAAACTGTAAGCAGGATTTTAAGAAAGACAGATCCTAAAAGAATGAAGACTTGTTGTAGCAAAGAAAAATCCCCATGAGTGTGGAGGAAGAGTGAGAAAATAAGAGCAGAGATGAAGAATATAGGTGGAAAAAAAGAAAAGTAAAGCACCAATGAGAACACTGCAATATAATTTTCTGCCTTTAAAATCAGTGATCTAATAACTCCTTAAAGACTGTTTGGATTATCATACTACATAAATTACTGCAGTTTGAATTTTATTTAATAAAGGTGTGGTGTGAAGTACTTCAGTGTTGCAGTGGAAATGTGTAATTCCTTTTGTGGAATATGCATCCTGCTGTTTTCAGTTCTGCTTTCTGTTTGGGTTGCTGTTTTAGCTGATGGTGTCCAAGTGCCTCTAATGGGAAAAAGGTGGTTGATACTTTTGCTAATTGAAAAGAATGACCTTCCTTCTCAGTCATGATTTTAAGACTTGCATGTATAATTGAACAGCTAACCCATTAGGCATATTTCCTGTCTGTTCAAAATTGTACACTTCTCTTTATAAGAGCAAGGGGTCTGCAAGTTTTTGATTTTGCATTTTTTGTTATTGGTGCTTTTTGCAATCACGAATCTCATACATCAGTTAAATTAGATCTCAAATTACTGGCCTTAAGATAATACAAAAAATTGCTTTCCAATATTGTTCTGAGTAGTTTTCTCCAAAATGGAAGAGGAATATAACATTCCTTCATCTTTCAGTGCAAGATCTGTATTTTTGAATGGCCCATTTTTACCTCTCCTGTGAGTTGTGGATGCTTTCTGTGTACTGGAGTCAGAGCTGGTTTTTGCCAATGCTGCCTAAGTGAAGCTTCCTGACACCATTTAGGTGCTCATATGGCTTAGAAGACCACATATACCTGCAATTCTGCAAGAAGCACAAGAATAATACAAAATGCTTTCCCTTTAGTCACAGACAAAGGTCTCTCATCTATATCAGCCCAAGCAGTTCATGCCATCATGTGATGGGATGGCTGTGGATAATCTCAGCTGCTCTCATACGTTCTCACTCCTTGCTAAGACTTACACCAATGAGCACATTGGTCCAGTGTTTGTGTATGATACTACACAAGTCAGGCAGACCTTCTTCTGTTGCTTGTGTGAGTTCACAGATGTCATTGATCATCTGACGAAGCAGTTGAAAGGTACCACAAACCTAGCCTTCCACATAATTTGTTGAGGTATTATCATGAGTCTTCATGATAATTGTATGTAAAAGACTCCAGAACCATAGAGGGGTCATGCAGTGAGAGATTTGGCATTCTTTCTCAGTAGAACATGTTCACTAGATGATTGTAAGGTTAGACTGCATCCGGTTCTGTGTCATAAATACTTGAGGCATCTTTTAGGGTGTTACAAGATATTTTCTATTTAAAGTACATTGCATTCAGGAGTAATAGGATGAAAGCTTAAAGGAATGTGAAATCTTTTATTACCTAGTGTCCTCTGTCATTCTCTGTATGAAGCAGGTGTCAACCTCAATTCTGTATTGCACTGATTTAAAATCCTTGCAGGAATTAAACAAGAGGACTATAGAAATCGTGCACTTCATGTGTGGGACTTCTACTCCCCTTTCCCTACAGTTCCTATGTATTTACTGAAATAACTTCCCTAATGAAACCATTTTTCTGCTAATGAGGAAACAGTAGAACATGGCAAAATAGCATGGCAGATTCCTGCCATTACTGCTATTACATTTATTTTAAAGAGAATAGAAGGGAGCTATTCTATTCCAGCAAGAGACTTGATCACTTTCTATCTCACATTCTTTTGTCATCCCAAAGACTGAATAAAAAAATGAACAGTGCTAATGAAATCACAACTGCCTTATAAGGTACTGAGGGGGAGGAAAAGAAAAGGACCTTTTGAGGGGAAAAGTTATTTGCCATTTTGTTTGCAATTCTGTTTTGCAAAAAACAGTCTAGTTGTGATAGAATAGGTATATTAATTGAAGCAGATTGAATTTATTGACATATTGCCTCAGGAAACCTAGGAAGAATTTCTGGCAATCATAAGGAAGCTCAGTTTTGTTTACATCTTCCTCTAACCATTGTGCCTTGCCATCTATTGTGACTGCTGTAAAAGTGAAACTTCTAAAAGGTTTTCTGCATTCATATGTTTCAACAGAAGTGTCAACAGTGATGGCAGATTTGCTGATGAAGAGCAACAGTTTCCCTGGTGAGAAAAGATGAGGATTTTTTTTCCTACTCCGATTTCTCAATATTCTGAAAGCTTAGATGTCATTCCAGGACTTCTTAAAAGCAGAGGTGCATTGAGTGAGGAAGAGTTTGGAGGCAAACAGTTCATTCCCAAGTGGCCTGTTCTTTTTTTAATAAGTGAGTTTTATAAAGAGCTACAAAAGGATTACCAAGTGCTGTAAAGAAGATGTACTGTGCCCTGTTTTCTTTCACCATTGCTCTCTTTATTAAATGCCTGTTCTATAATATCCTTGAAATATATTCTTCTTCCATGAGTGTAGTTTCTCTTTCTTGTGCTTTTTAAAAGTTTTGTAATATTTCAATAGAAAGTGATAAAAGCAAAGGATTAAATGATAAAGTGAATCATATATTCATAGAATAGGGTAGGTTGGAGGGGACCACTGGAAATCACTTCTCTCTGCTTAAACTACCTTCACAGCTGTGCTCAAAATATACATTCTTTTTCTCTTCAAAGAGAAGGATTCCCACAGAGGAGAGAAATTTTTTTCGTAAGGGGAATACCCATTCTGTTTTGCTGTGGATAATTGTTGGAAATGAGTGACATGGTGTGGCTGTTTATTTGTTGTGTGGTGTAGATGATTCTCCAGACTTTTTTCAGTATTTTGCTTTTCTTTCTTTCTTTTTTTTTTTTTTTATTTTTTATTATGTATATTGACAACTTCTGGAATTTTCCTAAAGACAGGGAAACTGTGAATTAACTTACTCTCAACTAATATTTATCTATTTCTGCCTCAGTTCCGCTGGCTATTTGGACCACTAATTTCAGAAGTAAACACCTAAGTAGTTGGAATTCCTCCACGGGTAGAGCTTTCTACAGTGTTTCCCAGATTGTGACACCTACCCTTTCAAGAAGGTGCCCAGTTTGGTATAGGGTTAAGGGATACTGAAAGAGCGCTGGAAAAGAATTTTTCAGAACTTGTTATAGAATTCTAAAGAAAAGGGTAAGAGGTAACTTATCTCTGGTCTCTTAGCTCACAAAAGAGACAGTGGAGTTTAGGCTCATTTTTGCAATATACTCCAGAGTCTTTCCACTCCAGTACTTAGTTTCAGGACAGGGTCATTGGTCTCCAATTCTGGGAGATCTAGGCCTTAAGAGTCCTTAATACCAATTAAATTGCAATTCTGGAATGGGTAAATGTGCCATGCAGAGGGTAAAAAAGGAGTGCCAGTTCAGTCTAGGTAGACTTATAGTAACAATGGATTTTAATTTATTTTCTGTTTAGAAATACAATGCTTATGCAAGATTCAAGTTAGGAAGATGATGAGGGTGTGGTTTTCAGACTCAAATATATTTAGACTAGTGTTTTAGATATTTTTTAATGCTTAGAATTAGACTGTCAGTTGTCTGATTGCCTAAATATACTCTCCCATAAATAGATACTGTTAATATTTTCAATATTAGACAGAATATGCAAAGACTGAAGAATAAAAAGGATAAGGATAGAGATTTTTCATCAAACTTTATTATTAAGTCATACTGTTTTAACATGTGCATGTGGTTCTCCATCAACAGCCTGTATAAATAAGAAATGCTGTATGTTTTTATAGCTGGAGTTGTCCTAAGAAATGAGCTATTCTCATGATTGTGTTTATAGAATTGTTATTTGCTCATCTTTAGGATGACTCAGTGTAGTTGGTGTATTCATCAATATATTTTTGCAAATTATGTTGTCTTTCTACTAGTTATCTTTTCTCATATCAATGGTATCAGTTATATACTTGATTATAGTTTTCAGTCTCTTTGTTTTTTTCTTTGCTTATGGTGTTCCTTATAATCCTCTACAGTTCCTGAAATAATTTCAGGACGTCTCTATTACCAGTTTTTGAATTATTTTCATGCTTTTGAGAAGTTTTGTGGTTGAAAATAAAATTGACTCAAGTTGCGTGTAATTGGCTTAATACTTTATATCTCTTTTAGCTGTCTGCAAATAATTTTGTTTCCACTGGTTCTTTTGAAAAGGAAAATAGTTTTTAAAAATTGAGCTGCTGTACTGGGATTTTTTTCTTTGGGGCTTATTTCCAGATTGTGTTTATCTGTCTTGTTTGTCCCTCAGATGACATCACAAAATGGAAGATTCTGGGGTAGCTGAGCAAAATAGGGACATATTCTCTTAAATGGCTTAGTGAAGGTCAGTTCTTTGTCTAAAAGGATAGGGTGCTTTTCAAGTGCTAAGTTATGGGTCTGGAAGAAATCAGTTGGTTTGTAATAAAACCCACAAAAACATATTCCCTACTATTCAGCTAATGAAAGACAAGACCAGAAACTAATTTTGATGTCCTTCTGGCAACATAAGAGGTCTGGATAATATAATGAAATTGGAATAAAGGGATTAATGAGAAATGCAAATGTTAATTGGTATGTGGAAAAATTAAATTTCTGTGAGAGTAAATGACAAAACAAAATACTGATTTTTCTCATTTTGCCAAAAGCTAAAAACACTTCCTGCTTGCTTCCTAGTTGCTTTGGCAAAAATACTGTGATGTTGTTTATGCTTCCTTTCAAAGTCTACAGAGCAATAGTCTTATTGTTAACGTCAGTAATTTTGGTTTAGAGTTAGAACTCTTGTTTCTTGATCATTAAGCACAGTGGAAGAATCATGGTAGGAGGGGATTGTGTTCTGAAGCAGTGGCTCCTGAAAGCACTGTGTAAATGAACCTGCTCTGGGAAGATCCATTGCAGCTTCTCTTGCTGCAGGTCTGCATCTGACTATCCTTCTTTGCCTTTGGGCCCTTGCACCACTTTGTCCCTTGCTGCTGACTCAAGGTTTGCTCCCTTGTCCTTAGTGCCCTAGTTCCCACGGTCACCATTAGCTCCTTTAACTTTGCCTGGAGCCGCTATTGTTCTTTTTAAGACAAAGCTGCTGAGTTTGGCTGTGCCCTGATAAACTTGGTCTAGAGCCCTACTTATCTTTGCACAGTGCTCCACTGTGTTCCTGCCAAGAGATCTGATGGTCTGTTCATAATATCACAGTTCTCAATAATTTAGAAAAAATGCTAACTGGCAGTCAGTAGATAACCCATTGGCTGACACACCAGAGGGTTGTCCAGAAGAGCCTCAGCAGCCTGAGGAAATGGTTTGACAAGAACATTATGCAGTTTAACAAAGACAAATGCAAAGTCCTGTATCTGGGCAGGAACATGCCTGGGCACCATTATATGCTGTGGGTGATCCAGCTGGGAGGCAGCTTTGCAGAAAGAGACCCGGAGGTCCTGGTCTGCACCAAATTAATAGACCAGCTCAGGGTGGAAGAGACCCCAGGAGATCATCTGGCCCAGTCTTTCATGGAAAAGAGAGTAGATGAGATTATCCAGTGCCTTGTTTGTTTGTGTCTTGAAAACCTCCACTACACCTGGGCTGCTGGGACCAGCTCCAGGCTCCCCAGTGCAGTAGAGCAATAGAGATATGAAAAGGCTGGAGGCAGTCCAGCTATTAAGATGTGAAGGAACCCTTTGTATGAGGAAAGGCTGGAGCTGGAACTGTTTGGTGTGGAAAAGAGAAGGCTTGGCAGGGGTTCTTAACATCATCTTTCGATACCTGGAGGGAGGGTGCATTGTGACACCATCATTGATTGTGTGGCAAGAGCAACTTCTCTCCCCTGGCGAGCACTCAAAACAGGAAAAACTATTTGAGGGTTTCTTTTTAAGGAATTATTGGTTGTATATACTTTCACAACACCTTCTTTCAGCTTTTCCCTTTGTGTCCATATAGAATTGTGAGTCTTGGGTTGAAAGAAGAGTGCTCAGCTGCTTAAATAGCCAAATGGTCCTTATCAATATAAGGCATGCCATCCTGGACAGTGCTAGCAATAAAAATAAACCCAGATTACAGTGTAGATGTGTAGTCACACTCTGAATATACAGGTGAGTAAAATCTCAAATAACATTCTTTCTAAATGGCCTATCTGTTTAAGGATTATCCACAATCAAGGGAGCTGAATTCTGATCTAGTCTGGAAGAACACCTTTGTGTTAGTAGTCATTTTGATACATCTGGCTTGCCTGAACAGGCCCCCAAGATCTGCTTGGCATTGCTTGAAATCTGTTCTTCCTAACACTTAGTGAAATGTCTTGATTTTTGGGTGTAGATAAACCATGTCTGGCTTTCCAATGCACACAACGTATGTTGGTAAAATCAGATGTTCACTGCTTGTATTTATGTATAAACAGTCTGCATCTACTGCAGTGCCTAGACTGTTTTTAGAGCTTTGTGAAAAGTTAGAAATTGCTCTCCTAGACTTTTGCAGACCTGAAAACATTGATATATCAAGGATCCAAAAGAAAACTTGTAAAAATTTCAGTCACATTTTTGGATTTTAAATTAATTAGAAAAAGGAATTTTGTGGGAGCTGAAGGGGATGTAATGAAGGGAAATACATTGGGGAGAAACTGAATGACTATAAGGGGAAAATGGAAGAAAAAAAAGTTTGTTTACCTTATCAAAATAAAGACCAAAAATAAAAAAAATTAAACAATTAAACTATCTGGACCTTAGAGGAAGTAACTTCTGAGGAAGTAACTTAAAGATAAGAATGGTGGTTCTATAGATGTAGAAAGGGCTCTGCAGTAATAGAGGTGTAGAAATCATATGCTGATAATTAAAGTTCTTTGGCATAATAAAAAGGGCATGTTTAAAAATGGAGAAGAAATCTGTTTCCAGACATCAGATTGTGTCTACAGTCTAGGGCTTCCTTACAGCATTTACTCAGGGCATGCTATGCACAGTCTATGTGTTAGTATCTCTCTGCCTTTGTAAGAATCTCTTCAGATTCTGGTTTGCATGGGGTAGTCCCAATTCCTGTATCTACTTTAGGAGAGAGTCCATGGATCCAGTTTACATGAGCCTCATAACGTCTGGATGAGCAAAGTTGTGTGAGGCCTTGGCACTTGCAGAAGGAAATACTGTGGAGCTTATGACATTTTCCATCCTCACTGCCCTCATCTTTTTCTCATTCCCCTTTATTCCTACTCTTTTCTTTGAAAGGTAACCTGTATGTTCTTCATACTTTATTACACTATCTCAGTTACTGTGATTCTCAGTTCTTCTCCCACTTTGTTATCTAGTTTTGCCTACCAAAGCTGTAAGAATATGTAAGATGTTACAGGATCCTTAGTATGGGGAGAGGATAGTGTCGGGTGGGAATGCCTTGAAGCTGGACAATTCAGAAAAGGTGGCCATGTTGTCTTTTTGTCCTAGTAGAGCTTTGCTACCTTGCTGGCCACAGATGCTTGATAGATACAATTCTGTAGAGAAGCATTAACTTCTTAGTATTATCATGTGTCTCTCTTAACTGGTAACTAAATTATCAGGAGCATCAGCGATACATCTCTACTAATAATTATTAAAAATTAAACAAAGTCTCTGGCTTGGTGGCTATCTGCAGTGTCATAGGTTATGTTATACAGTGAACGTATTTTGAATTACCTCCCATTTTTTAATACCAACACACTAGGTAGTGTCTGGGAACATCCCTACCTCTGCTTATCTGTGCCCTGTGCCCAGGTGTTTGTCACGGAAAATAACACCATTCTTGGGCCAAAACTGTAGCAGGGGTGATGCTAAGTGTCTAAATCTGTGGGACTGTGAGACAAAATTCATGCCCATTGCCAACTTCTGTTTGGCAGGTGAAGAGGTAGCCAAGTTCTCAGACGTTTAAGGTGTACTTTTAAGAAGGAGCCCAAGCACCATTCCTTCATTGGATCCTACTTTCACATTTGTGATTCAGATCTTGCTGTTGCGCGAAACTTCTTTGGAGATTAACTAGTTCAATTCCTTTCCTCTGGGCTATAGTGTGTAGAAATGTAGTTTTCCCTGGAATACCTGGAAGGGTGAGAGTTTGCAGATTTACTATTAACTAGAAGCTCAGGGCAAGAACAAGCAAGTAAATGTCTAAACACGCGGAATTTCCTAGTAAAAGCAGCTTTCACTTAATTATCCATTCTTTCACCAGGGGAAAATACTGAACACGTATTGGGTCTGGCTGAGGCGGAGTTGATTTTCCCTGGAGCAGCTCTCACAGTGCTGTGCTTTGCATTGGTAGCTAGAAGGGTGTTGTTGATAGCACACCAGCATTTTGGCTACTGCTAAGCAGCACTCCACGGCATCAACGCTGTCTCTCCAGCACAAGCCTGTCACCAGTAGGTTTGGGGTGGGCAAAGTCTTTTGAGGGGACATAACCAGGACAGCTGGACAAGACTCACAAAAGGGATTCCATAATGTATGATGTCTGCTCAGCAATGAAAGAGCTAAGACAAAGTAAGTGGGGGGCATTTATTATTATGAAGTGAGGGAGCACTTATTATTATGAGGTTTGTCCTTCAGAGCAATTGCTATGCATACTCAAGCCCTACAATCCTTGGAAATGGCTAGATATTGCCTACTGGTGCAAGTTGAGCATAAATCTTTTGTTTTTCTTTGCTTCTGCAAGTGGCTTTTGCTTTATTAAACTGTTTTTGTCTTGACCCATGGGTTTTTCTCCATCTTGTTTCTACCCTCGGTCCTGTGAGGAGAGGAGTGAAAAGAGTGGTATGATTGGGCATCCTTCATCTATCCAAGGTCAAACCACCACACCACAATACTCCAGTACTTGCTCACTTTCCTTTTGGAAGTTCTCACATTCTGTGTACATTCACGAAAGCAGTGTTCTTCATTGAGGCTGCTATGATTTCTTTTATATGAGAAAGATAAAAATGATCCAGCAGCCAATTTCTTTTTCATCTGTAAATCATCAAAACCTCTCAGTTGATTTCTTGATGAGCCCCTTATTAGATGATCAGATTTCTGCCAATTGACTTTGTTTCCAAGACAACCACTCTCTTGACAAGCCAGTTCCCTTCAATAGTAGTTGACTTATTTTTTAGTATAGGTTGATTATTTTTTAACTGCATTGTTCTTAATAAGATATTTCTATTTAAGTTTCAATCCTAAATGAAAATGTAAAGATAATGAACCAAAAGTCTATGTAATAAAATGAAGTTGACAGAGTGGTAAAGATGCATAAAGGGATTTTATAGTCTCCCACAGAATTCTTGAATTGTACATATTCCCTAAAGATAAGCCTGCCACCAACCATTCCCATTTATATAGGTATTCAGTGTATTCATTTTCAGAAAATAGTGGAAGTTTGGGTGACTTATAAGGATGTTTCCCAAAAGCACAGATGGTTGTACCACTGGTATTCACAGAACAATTTGCTTTCCTACTAATTTAAGTCTCTAAACTGGTTGATACTGGTGTTTAAAAAACAGTAATTCCTACCTAGCTTCTTTTTGTGCATAATTGACATGGTCTTACTCTGTAACTTACGCATGCTGTTTCTATCTGGTAAGTTAACTCATCCTTTGCTTCAGTGGCTTTTTAATATTAATCTGCTTTTTCTTCCAACAAAACTCATAGGATTGTCTGTGTTGAGTTTCTTGGATTCATCCTGGATTTACATTTGCAGGGAAGAGGCACAGAAAGGATATATAGTTACAAAACTCCTTCTCTGAGGAAAGCAGATTCAAACATCCATATTCATATAGGCCGGTAGTATCATCATGCCTACACACAATTCTGAAGGTACTGATTCCTGAATATAGCCATGTTTAGTATAAGGTGACTGAAGTTGTTCTCTTGCTTATCCAGCATCCTTTCAAGTTATAGTCTTGATTTCAGGGATGGCTGAAACTTGAAGAAACATTTCTGAAACTTTTAAAGTTTGTAGGATAAGGCCTTCACAGAAATGGAATCAAAATTTTATTTCTGCCAATACATTGAACTGACTATAATGTGTGCTGTATGCCCCTTCTTTCTTAAGAGATGTCAGACAATTTTAGAGATGCAAGCGCTTGTCTTTTTTTCTTTATATGGTATTGCTTCCCCAGAGGGGTAGAAATTGCTATATGTGAGCTGAAACAATTTCAAGGTAGTTTGTGTAAGCATTTGGATTTTGGAGCACTTAAATCCTCATGCTGTAAAAATAAAGCATTATTCACTATTAGCCATTATGAAGCAACTGTTCCTCTGTAATATGATTGCTTGGGAAATTTTTTACTGATCACAGTGAGCTATCTAGTCTCTTTTGTGGGGAGCTGATCTTGCAAGAGCTTTGTCTTTTATTCTGTCTCCATCTGTTGATAGCATGACTTACATCTTCTGTCTGGACTGACAGACAGGATTTAGGCACCAATCCAGCAAACTACTCAAACAACAGTTCAGCTTTAAGCCTTAGAGTAACTAAATTACCTGGCTAGAAAAAATTGAAATAACATTGCTAACACACTACTTTCATCTGTAGAAGGGCGTTCAGGAGATTAAGGTTGTATTGGTATATGAACTTTAAATGGAATAAGAAGTGTTAAGTTAAACATACACTGAGAATAGAAAACATAGATTAAGACTTCCCTCTTTAGTAACAGAAGAAAAGATTCCAGTTTGATAGCAGAGAGTCTACATCTTGTATATTTCTTTTAGATATGTGCTGCTTGAGTGTGTAGTGAGGCAAACAGAATAAATACATTTATTATAGATGTATGTAGTAGTTTCCTCTGTCCAAAGAAAGACTGACCATAAAATCAGCAGGAATTACAGCATTACTTTGTAAAACAATAGAAATGGCAATGTATTTGTTTCTTGTACTAACAGAACTAGTGACCACTATGCAGTTAGCAGTAGTTCACTGGCAGACCCAGAAATTCTAATATATGCTTTAAAGGTTACTTGAGT
Source organism: Luscinia megarhynchos (assembly GCA_034336665.1). Lineage (NCBI taxonomy): Eukaryota > Metazoa > Chordata > Aves > Passeriformes > Muscicapidae > Luscinia > Luscinia megarhynchos. The sequence goes on from CM067565.1 coordinate 44,513,768, forward strand.
GTTTGTTTCCTTGAAAGGTCTTCTCATTAAATGTTTTAAAAGTGTTAATCCTGTCAGAAAAAAATACTGTCCTTGTGAATGGGTAAACTTACAGTTTTAAGCTAGTTGAGTTTTATATTCATTTAATGAAGTTGATGGTAAAATAGAAATTGTCTCTTTCTGAATTTGTCTCTTTCAGTTGATTGAGCAAGCAGAAATACTTTAGGTTTTGTGTTCCATAATGGTGACCTCTTGTGGTGGGAATATGTCAGTATTTCTGAAGGAGCTTTCTGTAATATGGGAGGAGGTTGTATTTACATGTAACTTTTAATGAGCAGCTAATTTACTAACTTTTAAAAATAACATTATCTTTTCCAATTAGTTGTTAATATGCACAACTCAATGCATGTGAAAGAATTGTGAGCACAGTTTTCTGATAATGCTTTTTTGTGTCCATACTGTATTTTTTAGTGACCAGAAGAAAGAGCCTGGCACAAGGTCATCACAGCCAACGGCTTCAGGCTGGAAGAGAAGAGTAACAGGTACAAGGAATTTTAATCTCCATTCAAAAATTGTGAAATGCAGTCAAATAGAAATAATCTAATTCCTGTGATTATGTCAATATTGTTCTTTTTTATTTACTGAACAATAATTTTTGTTTTCTAGACGTACTGGGTTTTCTTACTGTTCTTAGTAATGAGAAACAATATTCAAGAGATCTTCACTCTAAAAATCTGTTGGTATTTCCTATCTTGCTTTTCCAATATCCAGGTTTAAGAATTTGCCAATCCATTAACACCTTATTTGCCCATCACTTTTTGTAATTTGTCATAGTTGCACAGAAACTAATAAAATTATGCCAGCCTGTATTATCTGAAGAAACAGATTTTGGATTGCTGTGTGAGGATGCATTTTGCTAATTTTACATAACAGATTTTAATAATGTTTTCTCATAGCTGGCACATTTAATACATCACAAGAGTGTATTTGAGAGTCTGAAGTTTCTACTGTGCTATTATTATGCTTTATTATTATTTTCCTAGAACTGAGAAACTCTGTTATTCCAGATCATTCTGGCAAATGGTGTTCTGTGCTCTGCTCTCATTTCCTTGTGAGGAGCAGAGGGCATTTACTGTGTCATGCGAGTTAGTATACTTATAAGCCTTTTAATTTGTTTGTGCTATTTTATTGATGTTATAAAGTGTTTTTAGGATTGTTTCTTTTTATATCTACTTTTCTTAACATTATGTAGCTTCCTTAGTTTGTGCATGCTTCATCTTTAATCCCACAGTAAAGAGTGGGATAGCAGTAGGAATTCTCCATTATTTCTTCTCTACAATGGGATTCTGGGTGGAGTGTTCATTTACAAATTATTTCTATTTTCAGATAGGAATTGTGTTTATGCTTTGACATTTTAGAGATGAGGTAGACTGTTCTAATATTGATCTATTTGTGGCCACTCAGTATTCAGTGAAAAGGCTAAACATTATAAGTCAGGCAGTACTCAGCTTTTGAAAGCTCAGTGTTGCTAAGGCTCTTGTATTTACATGCTAAAAACAGCAACCAATAAATGTAGACTGATTAGTGATTTTTTTTTTTTTTGACCAGAATGCAAAGCAGCGGTTAAGACCTATGAAAAACTGAGGCAACCAACTTGAACTTGCTGCATTCTTTTGCTTGAGTATATTTTCTGTTGAATTGTGGTTTGCTCTTTAGAAAGTTCTGGACAGGTTCTGCATATTTTAAATATAGCTAGTACCCTAACTTTTCATCAGCAGCTTAAAAAATCTCCCAGGACTGAGACACATACAATTTAGTAACATTGCTTTTCTTTTTAGTCTTATATTGTCTGGTCATTCTTATTGCTAGGATTTATACTGTTTAGTAAAAGCTGCTTATCTTCTTTTTTACTTGGGTAGAAGAGATACTTTTTTAAAAAAATTATACCATTTTGACTTTCAGTTTGCTGTATTCTTCTGATGAATATGACACAAGTGAAGCAGAGCAGTACAAAAATAAATCTGTTCTTTCATTCTGAACTGAAAATTAAATGGCTTTGGTAATTTTTTTTTTAAGTGAGAAGTTTGGCTTTATCTGCAAATGCATGCCTGAAATTTTCTATTTCTTGTCTAATGAAGTTAAATATATATGTAGTTTAAAAGTCAGTCCCGTCTTTCAGTTTAAGGGAGGTAGCTACAGATAGAAAAGAAATAATTGAGCCAATATGTGGGTTTTCTGGTAGGAATGGAGAGTGCACAATGTTCTAGTGTTCTCATTTCAGCTGGACTTTTACATTATCCAGAGCAGAATTTTCACTTCATTGCAAACACTGCATAGTGTTTTATTAGTTAGGCTACTCATCAGTTTAAATAAGATTGTCAACTTGTTTGATCTACAAAATAAAAATGGTATGCAAAATAATAATATTTACTAATAACACGTACTTATATATAGCAAGTATAGTATATTACTTATGAAATAGCAGCATTTTTTATAATCTTTTGAAATAGCTATATTTGATAGATTAATTGTGTGTAAGATGTAGGTAGACAGTTAATATAGGCCCAAAAAAAGTCTGGATTATTTTCTAAAGAGCAAGCTTTTAAAATAGGAAGTTTTAAATTGTTTTACTGTTCCAAATAATGCTAGTAATTCTCAGGTAGTATAGTATTTTTTGTGTTCGTTTGTGTTTGTTTTAAGAATTTACATCGTCCTTTAAATGCAAGAGCTAATAATGAACAACAGGAGACATTTTCAGAAAAATCTGTCACTTAAAGAAATGTTTATAATCCAGTCTTAATGGCTTTTAAAATGTTATTTAGTAGAATTGTGTGACTTTTATTTCCCTAATAAAGAAAACCTCAAAGCAAAAATAACACAACAAACCAGACCTTGTCTTTATAACAACTTTGCTTGCCTTCAAGATAAAGAGCTTAACCCAATCTTCAACTCCAAACACATGCCTGCATGTACCTTGTAAGCAATTGTTAGATCCTTTACATCTCAAGTTTCTCAGAAGCTCTGGCTCTTCATCTGTAGTGACCCAATGGGTAAGGCCAGAATCTTGTGACAAAATACTTCACAAAATACTAGGTGGAGGTGTAACAGATGTTCAGCAAGTCAGAATAATTCCCAGTGATACTGCATCCATATGAAAGTGAATCCTGGATTCAATTTTTTATTAAACCATATTTTCACCATCTTCCTTGTCCAGTCAGAAAACAGATCCATGCTCCCAGTCTTGTTTCCAGAAAAATTCTAGTCCACTGGTTTTTAGCTCTGCCAATTTTTGACTTGATGTCTGCAATACATTTTTTTTGTATTCTTGAAGCCAAGTATAAAAAAAGCTTAAATATTTCTTAAAACTCTTCTTTGTGAGGTAGACAAGGTTTCTGATAGTGAAGAGTATTTCTCAGTCACAGGGATATTTGGCTGAGGGCAGCCAAGAACAGTGGGAGTTGGTTGCCTTCAAAATTTCTGACGTTTTTTGGAGGCAATATCTCATTCACATATCTGTAGTTTACTATTCATTTCACAGGTTGCCATGTGAAAAACTGTTGAATGCAGTGAAGAATATGAAAGAAATGCATTTTATAAAAGTTTAGTCATGAAGTTCACCAAACTAATTGCGTGAAGTAGTTAGAATTGCTAACAGGATGTGATAACTAACAGGACTTTTCCCTAACTGACCAGTCAGTTAATCAAGCTTAGTGTAATGTCATGCATGTGTACTAGACACAATTCTACAATCCTAGAGAATTGTCTGTAGTATGCATTTTTTAAACAAATAATAAGTGTCACGTGAACACAGAGCTGAAAAATAGTGGGACACTTTGATGTTTAAGTAGTCATTACCTTCCAATTCAGTGATCAAATGAAACATTAATGTCAGCAAACAAAAGCTTCACAGTACAGCTTTACATATCAAACCACTTATCCATCTAGTTTTGTTTGAAATGTTTGTTTTTAAGAACATGTAAATAAAAAGAAAAGCTTGAATTCATAGAATAACCCAGAATATAGCAAAACATGACATTTTTAGATTTTTTTCTGACTAATGAACAAGTTCATGGAGCTATTTCTTATTGTAGAAAGTGAAACCTTCACTGAATGTGTGCTTTTGTTTTGAATGTATTTTGAAGGCTTAAAGGATGAAACAGGAATAAATGAATGGGAAGAAGAAGATTTCTTTTGGCATACAAAGATTCTGCCAATTCTGCATGAACTGGAAAAAAGTGAGTAACACTGCTCTGAAAGGGTGTGTTTTCTGTACTGTTTCTTGCAGGAAGTGTGGGACTTATTTGTGTTTACTACAAAATAATAACAGTAATTGGGGTATGTGGCTTTTTATGCTTTCTTATGTTCAGTGACTTCACAATGTAAAACCATCCTGGGCAGTCTAGGTGGCCCTGCTTGAGCACAGGGATTGTACCAGATGTCATTTCAGAGGTCATTTCCAACCTTACCATTCTGTGATCCCGTAAAAAACCCCAAAACTGGTTCAGAGAAGATCTTATCTTGTCTGATTAAATTACTTTAATTTAGACAACATAGCTCTGCCAGCTTAGCGGTCAGTGTTGAGCTAATAATTTTAAGAATAAAGTACTGCACAGATTCACTGCTTTAACCATAGACTTTATTGAAGGTCTCAATTAATTTAAAAAAACTAAGGAGATCTTAATGAAAATTTCTATTTGTGATTAAAGTGTTAGATATGCCAGAAAAGTGTGTAATGACTCAGAATACTGAAGCAAAATGGAGTAAAATTAAGTATAGCTTGAAAGATTTAACTCTAGAATCCATTTTTCATTGAACAAGTTGTTCAGTTGACTTCTATAGACACTGTATTTATTTGAATGGTGGGAAATACAGAAAGTAGATTTGTTTTTACAAGGAATTCTGTTTTACAGGATCTTTAGCAGTATTTGTGATAGCATGGTACAGATGAGAACTTTTTGCATAGTTTTGCAGATGTTGATGAGTATGAAGCACCTGTACAGTGCTATGTGATTCCCAGTATATGGAATTGGTTAAAGAAGACAGCATTCTTATTCCCACATCTGTCACTGGTGTATAGAAAATAGTGATCAGGAAATTTGAAAACAGCTATGTAACCTCACATTTTCCTTGCTTAATGCCAAGATTGTCAGATTTCAGCCACTGAATTACAGTTTTGGATGGTGAGATGTTCTTTATTCATAAGCAAAATGAAATTTAGAGGTAAAATCTAATAATGTCTTTCCCTTGTATGAATGTAGGTGAGAAAAATCAGATTTCATGCCCCTTTTTCTCAGTCTTTACTTGAATTGGTTAGTGTATTGGGGTTTTTTTAGCTTTTTAAAAAACTTGGTTATGGCTTAGTTTTTCTAATAATAGATGACATTATCTAATGATACTTTCTCACCAGTTGATTGAATGTAATACTACAGAAACCTTAAAACCTGAGTTTTGCTGCTTTTCGAATACTAACACAAATTGTAACTGAATTGCATCATTGCCTCCTGCAACTGTGTGATATATTACTTTCTTTAGACTATTTACTGCAGGGCTCTTATAAAAATGAATATTAGAATTCCATAGTTGAAATGCTTTGAGTTGGTCTGTTGGTAATTTAATATTTTTTAATTTCATGTGCAGTCATTTGCTTTGTACCTTTTAGCAAATTCCCTGCACACGAACTTAGGTTGTGTTTAATTTTTCATATATTAATAGAGAAGCATTTTTCTTAACTTTCCTCACACAGAAATACTTGCAGAAACCTTTCCATTCAAAAAAAAATCTGAAGTAAACCTGGAATTTATTTATTGCCTAAATTCTTCTGAATATGATGTGCTTGAATTGTTTGTAATATGACATAAAGCCCCCAAAGTCTCTTTTTCTACAGGAACAAATAATTTATTTTCTTACATTCCAATACTCAGGAGGTTAAGCTTTAAAATCCCCCGTGGGATGAGTGATGAATAATTTCTGTTGTTGTTAATTTTGATGAAATGCAGTGTAAGACCTTTTAATTTTGGTTCTTTGCAACTCCTGTTTCACACCTTGCTGGAGCAGAGCATTTAGAATCATGCTATATTTTGTTAAATTTTCTGTCATGATGAGAGTAGGAATGAAATAGTCATTGCAGTTTCTTGAGTGTGATGATTGCAAATTGAGAGCTTCCAGGCACTTCTCAGCCTGAGAGATTGGTTCTTGAATCTGCCTACAGGGTTGGGGCCTCAGACGTAATTTTTATTGTCATTTTCTGTCCATACATATTTCATCACAAGTGCTTTGACTCCTTGAATATGACTCTGTTTCAGCTGTGAAGTACACCCTGAGTAAATGCAGTGTTTATACTGCCAGTTCAAGTGGATTTACATGGGACTTTGCAAGTGTCACCTTATGGAAAAAAGCGAATATAAAAAAAAAGTTTTAAAATTTCTCACTGTTCAGTTTTAAAAATAGACAAGACTTTTCCTTTTCTCTGTAAAGTAAACTCATGCATGATTCCATTGTGTTGAGATGCAGTTTTTGTAATAATTTGCTGGTTTATTTTTGTGTATTTTAAACAGAGTCTCAAGGAACTTGGGTGAGGAAGTAGATCACTTTTGTCCACATAGGACAACATTCCACTCCAATATATCTTGCACCTATACATTGAAGAGCAATTGTAGCAAGTTTTTACATTCACTTTTTTAATCCCAGCAAGGTTTGATGTATAAAGTTACATATATGGGGAGAAAAATGCTCCTTAGCTATCCCTTCTTCACATCTAATGTTTGGTGGAGTGCTTCAAAGAGTGTTTCCAGAGACACAGTTTCCTTGTAGACATTTGTCAATCTGATTATTAAGCATCAAAAGTTAGTTTAATTTTAGCTGTAGGTATTATTTTGGCTCAATGATTTCTTGGCTTGAGTCTCTTTTTTTTTAAAAAAAAAAGCAGAATAAAATTATTTCTGGAGATCATGCTATCATGTGAAGACATTTATTTAATGTCTTGTTTTTGTTGTTGTAAAACCTGTTCTTTATTTTGTTCTTTGGTGTCTTCACGTATTGAGATGGTCTGGATAAAGTGGCACTGATAATTACTTTTTATTTTTCTCTCCCTTCCTACACCCTTCAAGGAGAAGACAATATAGAACAGCTTTGTCTAGCTTGTACCAAGCTATATCAAGCATTGGATGAAGGAAATATACTTGGAAAAAGATTTAAAGGAAGAAACATCCTTCTGAAGACATTATATAAACTTGTAGACATTGATTCAGATCCACTTTCACTGAAGCTGGCAAACATTATTCTGGCTGTAAGTGTTTTGAAATGCTCTTTGGTAGAAAGTGAAGTTCAAAATCATGAATTACAACTTGCATTTAATTTTCCATTTCATACTTGTAAACTGTGTCTAAACTAACCCTTTCCTAAGTACAATTTACTACCAGAGAGATACTACTCTCCTATCCATCTAGATCAGCACTTTTAGATTATTTTCTGCAGAGAAGTTACATCTAGGGGAGGAAGGAGGGGCACAAAGTAGGACAGTTGGTGTATGGTGGCAGGAATAGTGTATAGGCATGGAAGAGACACAGTGTCCTAAACTGGGGTACACATGCAGGAATTTGAAAAACCCAATGATTATAAGATGTACACATGGAAATGAAGCTTAGTTTTTGAATAATATTGTGATCTTGTTCTGAAAATACCAAAATTGAGGGGTTTGGTTTTTTTTTTTAAAATAAGTGAATGTAAATAATCTTTTCTTTAGTATTTCTGGTTAAAATTCTCAATGAAATTTTGTGCTTTAGAACTTCTTTGTTCATGTTCTACAAAGCATGTATGGACAGTCACTGGTGAAGTGATGCCCGCTGACATTGTGTTGTAGGCATCTGAGTAATTTGTGTGTATGTTGAGGGAGTCATGTGTTCTCTATAAAGTGGTGTAAGTTAATTTATTCAGAAAATACAGTTATCTACTCAGATACCACAAAGATGTTAAGTGGTGCTGATCAAAAAGAAAGATTCCTTTACAGACATTTTTCTGTGTAATCTTTTAAAGCATGAACCTAGAAGAAATTGCCCTTGAAATGCAGAGGAAAGGGAGACAGAGAGATGTCATTGCATTTTTACCACATTTACTTCCCTTCCACGATCTCTCATTGTAAGATTGTGTTTTCTGATAGCTGAGAGTAAATTTCATTATGACACGTACTGTTGTACTGGAGTTCTTTGTGGTAGGGCCACAGATGCCAAATCACTGATTTCCATACACAATTTCTTTGTAAGGGAATTGGAGAAAAAAATCCTGCAAGTTATTGATATACTACCTATTTATATTGATATATTAAAAGTTAAAATCTGTTATTTTAAAGCCAGCAGAGTTTGCTAAATGGAGTTTAAAATACCTGAGTTTCAGATATTTCAGTTTTCTTTAATTCTGCATGCATCTGCAGTTTGTTTTAATGTGTTGTTAGGATTTCAGCTGTAATGTAGTAGTTTTGTGAGAATACAAGTTTGCCATGGTATCTGATCTTGTAGAATGTTACGGTGCATTTTTGCATGCAGATTTTAGTTGTGATTTTATGTCTTTTAATTTCCTTGCAGATGAAAGTAGATGGAAAAAATCTTCTTGGTGCTTGCAAGCTAGCGTTTAAAATTTGTAGGAACAAAAAAAATGATTTCATCATTCAAAATGACACATTATTGGGTATGTATTCTTTCAACAGTTAGAATTGTTTATCTTTGAAAAAACATTTTCAGAGTTAACTTCGTCACAGACTAAAAACTGCCTGCCTAGGTCAGACTAGTGGTTGGTCTAGTCCAGTATTCTGTGTCTAAGTAGCCAAAGGGATGGGGAATGCTGTTTAGGGGGAGCATGGGAGCCTATGTTTTCTTTGTGATCTGTTTCCCCAACACTACTCCAGCATCCAGAAATGTTCTATTCTATTAGGAACACATCCCTGCCTAATCCCTTTTTAGTCTCTGTTTATGTATCTTTTGTTCACTTATTTGCCTTTTTGGATTTTCTGATTCTGTCTGCCTCTACAATGTCATAGAACAAGTTCTAGGAATTCTGTATGTGGTGCTTTAAATCTATATATTTTTCTTTATCCCCCTGCTTGTAGTTTTGCAGAATTTGTAAGAGTTGGTACAGTTGGCTTACCTTTCACCTTCAGGATTTTTTAAAATGCATTCTTATCACATATCTCTGTCCTCTCCTTTTCAGGGCTGAGGCATCTCAGCCTCTAAGCTCATTGAACAGATAGTATGTCATTCAGTTGTTTTTTAAGTCCTTCTCTGTACCTTCTCAAACTCCAGTGGATCCTTCTTAAAATTTATGGAACAAGACTGTCTATAGAAGTCAAGCTGTGTCTGCACCAGATTTTATAGATGTGAAATAATGCTGACTGTGGTGCTGGCCATAATCAGGGAGGATCTTGAGAACAGTCATTGGCTTTTTTATATTTTTTATAGCTGCTGGTGCACATTGAGCCAATGGTTTTGGAGAACTGTCAGCAATGGCTCTCTTTTGTGCTTGTGACAGTGTTTGTGTCATGCACAGACCCCTGCCCCTTGAAAATATGAGAAATGTGAAGAAAGTGAAAGTGTGTGAATGATACTCAGTATCGATTGACAGTCATTCCTTTCATTAAAACTTCAGTATGTTTTAATTATGTAGGCGTTGATCTTGCAAGCAGTTGTTGCATGTGTATTGGTTAAGGCACATACGTATATTTGCTTAGATAGTGGAGAGTATTCATGGTCTTAAAATTTAGTAAACAATTGTTGTTGGAAATAAAGACAGGCCTTTCAAGTGGCAAGGAAAGGACTCACAGAAAAGAGAGCAGCTGGGTTGACTTTGGATACTGAGAAGTACAGTTTTGTAGAAATCAGCATGATACACAGCATTTGAACAATTGCATTTTGCTCACATTTCCATCCTCATTCACTTTTCTTTCACTTGCTCTTCTTTTCCTGTGTTTTAAAAACTAGTCAAGGAAAGAGCATTGGTGGGTACTGCTTTATTTGTTTATTCACTCATTGTGTTTTGGACTCACCTTGTCCTGGAACAAGACATGACCCTGGCCTATCATACAACTGCCCTGATCCCTGTTGCAGTCACTGGATTATAGATTCAATTTCTTTTCCTCTTCTATCCCTGTGAACAATTTATGTGCAGTGCAGCAGCTCTGTAGAAGAAATAAATTAATCCTTCATCCCAGAATAGACAACTACTGTTCAAGACCCTGTTTAATACTGTGCATAGCAGGAACCTGAATCTGAGTTCTCACGTTGCCACAACCCAAGTGATTTAATTGGTGAGGGTGGAGTTTGGGCAAGTGCCTAAAGTGTGTATACTTCATTCATATATATATATATATATATATATATATATATATGTCTGTATATATATACTTGACAAGACTTTCAGCTGCAGTTGAGACAGAAAAAAAATTTAAATCTCTTCAGTTTAATGATACAGGAAAATGTTTTTATTCAACTGGAACTGAATGGAACATAGGAAGCAGAAATAAATATCTCTGAATCAGTTACTAGGAATTCAAAAGTATAAAGTTGGTTAGCATTGCTGATTTGTTTGAGATACCCCACTAAAATTGGAATGTCTCAATTTGACTGCAAATATACTTTGGGCTTATGTTAACTGTAAATTTTAATATTTCAGATGTCTGACAGTGGTTACACAAAATAAAACTTTTATGTCAACTTTACCTAGATAAAAAGTAAATCTAGAAAGGCTATGGGCAGATTTCAAACATGAGAGTTGAGTTAGGTCCCTGTGCTTTTTAGTGTTTAGTGTTGAGATGCTTTAAGACTTTTGATTTTTAAGGAAGTAGTGGGAATTAGTACACAAACTTCCAGGCACACACAATCACCTTTGCAAATCTTGACTGAGGATTTCAATGATTCCTGCTATGTGTTTACAGCTTACACTGGTTCTTGAAGTCTAGGAGAACAAAAGTCGGGCCCATTCTCTTATTCATCAATAATTGTTTCTTGGTTTCAGTCCAAATATGCAATTTTTCTAGCCCATTTATTAGAAATGTAAGAGTTCAATCTGAGGGTGTTTTCCAATTGTTAATCTCTTTAATGACTGGACTGTATCAAATATAAATTTTAACATTAGCCTTTCTGAATAATTCTTTTCCTTTTAGGTTATTTGTTGCAGGTTCTGTTGAATGAAGATCTACAAACAAACAATGAAGCTCTTGTCTATTGCATGGCAGCTATAAAATGCATGTCTGAAAATGATGCACTGCTTTATAAAATGGTCAGCAAAGGAGCTGTTGAAATGTTTCTGGAATTAATGAAGCAGATTAATAACATAAAAGAACATGACATGTATTTCTCCAAGTTGGGCCACTTATTAGTCCAGGTTAGCATTTACTTTTATTTCGAAAAGTATGAACTTCAAGGGCAAATTAAAAATTTAATTAGAAGAGATAAGCTAACCCTGTGTGCTACTGACAGAGTTGTACCTATATTTCAGTAGATTTATTTTTAAGATGTTTAATGAAGCTGTTCAGGACCTGATTTAATTACCACAGACGTTTGTGTGTAGTCAATTTTAAAGGCATTAGAAATTTTGAAGTTAATAGAAATATTTTTAGGTACCTAGTAAACCAGTTTCTCATTACTACTTTATTGTGCTGACAGTGTTCTGGATACTATAGTAAACAGCTGAAAATGTGTACTCTAAACTCTTGAAACTGAAATAATAAATACAAACTGGTTCTGCAATTATCTAGGAGATTACAGAAAGCTTTTTATTACAAGAATAATGGCTTTTTATTACAAGAATAACGCATTTAAAAAACATACTGTGTTTCTTTGACAAAGTGATTTTGAAGAACTGTAATGTGAGGGAAAAGTAGCTTCAAAAGTGAACACTTTTTGAATCTTTTAAGGCAGCAGGCTCAAAACTGTTTTTATATACAAAGCACTTTGATAAGCAGTGGCTCTGAAAACTAATCCTTGGCCCTAAAACAGTTTAAACCCATGTATTTTAGAAACACTGGGGGATGGGTATTTTGTTTACCAAGGATTTGCCAGGGAGATTCCTGGCATTTGTTTGGAAGTTACTGATGTAATGATTAATGAATGGTTTAATTGTAAACTTTCAGATACTTCATAGGAAAATATATTGGACAATTTTGTGAGGTAGTGTTTGCACTAGGTTTGCTAATTATGCCAGATTTCTTTAAGTCTCTACTAATTTATAAGCATGGGATTTAATACTTTTTGAAATTGTATGAGAAAACAGCTTATATCACCACATTACTATTTGTGATTTTTGTCTGATTTTCTTAGTCTTTTCATAGTTTATTACCAGGATTTTGACTAGCTGTCTGAACTTCCCCACAACTTCGCAGAAATGTTTTTCTTCCATTATTTGCTGGTGGACAAATTTAGTTTTTTTTTAAATCAAGGGTTTAGTTTGCAAATGTGTGGAAGGAAAATGTTATATTTTATGCTTTCTTTTAAAAATCTCTCATATCTCTGCTCTTTTCAGTAGAAATGGAAGTGTAGCAAAACTGCTTTGTACTGTTTGAATAGACTGGCTATTTCTAAGAAGTTCTTGAGTGTTTTGTGGAGAAGTCAATACTGACAGCTTCTCTCATTGAGATTGGTCTTTCACTTGTTTGTGTTCTCTTCTGTAGTAGTACAGATACTTCGGTTTTCTTCCTCTTGTGAGAAAAGTAGTGATTCCTACTTCTGTGGATTTCCTGTGTGCCTTTCTCATATTGGTTCCTTCAACAAATCCGTGTACACTACTTCCTTCATGTGAGTTAATTATCATTCATCATAGACAGATGAACAAGTACTTCTGTTTTAGGGATGATTGAAGAAAGTTTCTTCTATGATCGATGTCTTCAGAATAAAGTTTTTGTAGCGTACAGCATCTTGTAGCAACAGATCAAATAGCCAGTGACAAGACAGAAATATTGTCTTCAGTTATAGAAAGAAAATTATACTGGAGGAGAAAACCAATTTAAATAGTCACAGTGGTCTCTGAAAGAAGCTCTGCTATCTCTTAAGTATCCCATTTAATTGGGACCAGCTCTTCATTCTTTAACTGTATAATTGCACAATCACCAGATGGCAGTGTTATACATAATCTTGCTAGATCCTTTTTGTGGGAATAAAGTCTCTACCTGATTTCTTCATTCTTTCACAATGGATTTTTTGCAGAAGTCATACAATACAAGAATAAAAATGTTTGTAATTTTTTTCTTTTTCTTAACAGATGACATGATGAAACCAGGGTCATCTTAAATTAAAATATAGTAATGCTTATTCAAAAACCAAGATTTTTGAAGAGTCTCTGTCAAGACTTAATAAGTACTCTGTGTTCCTTAATTGAAAAGCACTTAAATGTCTTCTCCTTTAAAAACAACATTTGTCAGCAGTTAAATTTTCTGTTTGGGTGAATTTGATCTTTTGTATGGCAATATAAGAATTAGGGCTGGTGGGAATTGCTAAAGACAATTGTTACGCATTTCTCCCTGAAACATAGGGTCTGCTTGAAGCAATCACAGTATCTCTAGAATTCAACTGCTGTCTGGCTAGCTTCTATTATTTTTTAAACTGTACTCATCAAATTTCAGTGGCACATTAACTGTGTTTTGTGGATGTATATTTCTATGAACTGCTGAATGTGGTTTTCCTGCACATTTAAATGTATATGTTATTTTGCATTGCTTTTCCTTTCCAACCTGTCTTTTTCTGAGGGTGACTCTTGATAGAATTTACTGCTTGAGGATTTCGAACCATCTAACTGTATGAGGCATTGAAAAATTTTACTCTCTTTCTGTAGACTATTGTCTATTGATATTTTTTCCATTATCCAGTATGTAAGTCTCTTTGTTGCAGTGAAAGCTCTTGTCTGGGTTTGAGCAACACTTTTAATATGTGACTTATCCTTCATTTCCTTTATTGTCTCTATTGAAACTTAGATATAATTCAACAAATATCATCCTAGGCTGACTGTGAACATCTTGTGTGTAAGCACTGAATGGAGTCTCCTGTCTCTATTCCATGTGACAGGAATTTTTCTATCTAAACTTTTGAAAAGCAAGGTATTTGGTCAGAATGTATTTATTAAAATGTATCTCCAGCATTATGTTGATTTTTTTGAAGCACCATGAGAAGGAGTGTGCATCTGGAAATTTTTTTTGCCATTATTCAGTTAAAGTAATAACTCCAGATGTCTTCTTAAAATATGAGTGATATGAAGCAAATGGCCTATGTAGGTTCAGATTCTCTGTATTATGAATATAGTATAAATTGCATTTTTAGTACTGAAGTTAAATCCATTCACATATCACATTATTATACATTTTTTCCCCTCTGTGCCTTGCTTCTCCACTTTGACATGTTGCATCTCCTGTTACTCCATTATGGAACATCATGGGGCTGCTGAAGATTTGTACTCTGCTGTCAAATTTGTTGAAGTAGGACAGCAAATTTGAAAGCTGCTGGAGAATGGACAGAGTATGCATAGTCTTATGTGCAAATGCTGAAAGACAATGTCTTAACCTGCTCTTTGTCAAGAATATTTCTTTAAAATTAGCAATTACATATCACTGGATGAGCAGTCCAATTCAGTGATAAAATGCTTAATTTTCAGAGTTTTTTGTGGTAAGAAACAATTTTAACAGATAGGTTTTGTGCCTTATCAGACTACATTCAAAACCAAATTGAAGTTAATAACTTCACTCTGAATAAGAAAAATTTGAAGGATTCCCATATTCACATAAGATTGAATGACTTCACATTCATTTTGTAGTAAGTTCTGGATTAGATCAAAATTAACTTACATGTCATTCCTCTCTGACCTTGTCATTTGAATAATCTTGCCTTGGAAGAGAACCAGAATATTCCAAAATACGCAATAGGTGATGCATTTTGTGCATCTACAAGTGTTATTGAAATAAAACTGAAGGTTTTTTGGTTTCTTCAAACAGACTTGAGCACTTAAGCTTTTTATTTTTATATTGTTCAAGCCGTGAATTTCTCTTGATCTTGATTAATTTTTAATTTTTAAATTTGAAAAAATCTGATTGTGTTTTAAAATAAATTCATTTTAGTTTGCAGTTTAGTTATCATCAAAATATATGTTTGTATTTTCAAGACTTAAATATAAATTTTCAATGCTAAGATTTATTGAAGAATTATGCAAAGAATTACTTTAACCATCACCTCATTCCAGTTGGTACATGGCTGTATATATGCAGGATGTTAAAGCAAATGAAGGATCATGTGTCCCTCGAGGAAGGAGGTTACACGCAGGCAAAGACCAGTATCAATCTTACATTTTCAAACAGTTATCCCAAATACACCAGCTTGCTGCCTGCACGTTTCCTGTTGTTATTCACTGGTTTTACATAGCTGCAGAATGTTACCAGGGCATGCAGACTGCCTGAGATGCTGTAGACGAGAGCTGAGCATTGCGCGTTCTGCTGTGAGCAGCGGTGGTTAATGGATGTTCAAACGCTCCGTGTGCAGGTGACAGCCACTCTGCGCATCCTGGCCGATTGTCCCCTGGCGCGGCGCCGGCTCAGCGACAGCGGTGCCGTCCCCGAGCTCTGCGTGGCGCTGGAGCAGCGCGGCAGCGACAAGGACACGTGCCTCTGGATTGTCAGGGTGCTCAGGTGCGTGAGAACGCGGCTCTGCCTGCGGGCAGCTCCCTCTTCCTGCTTGATTAACCCCGAAGGAGGCAGGTCGAGCGCTAACGTTGGGAGATTTACATTGAGCTCTTATTTAAACTTTTAATGATACTGTGTCTATTCATACTTACAGAATTGTTTAATTGTAGCCATACAAACTTGGATTCATCATCCCCATGAAAAATATTTTGTTATATCGTGTCATTCTTTGATCCCACAGATTCTCATTGAGTTTTTAAAAGTACCATTTCTTATAAAACTGCATAAATTATTATGCAGTTTATTATTTATTAATTCTGGTTTGGGCCATGTTTGAAAAAACATTGATGAAAGAAATTAGTGTATTGTGAAATAAAATACACAAGAGAGAAAATGTGACCAGTGTTCATTGTTTTGAGCTGTTACAGAATGTTTGAGGAGATTAATCCCTGGGATCAGGGCTTGAGTGTGCAGATGGAAAATGCTGAAAGAATCTCAGTTTTATGAGCAGCCAACGACTGCTTCCCAAGTTGTGCTTTTTAGAGGGAGATCAGTATGAGTTAGTCACCAGAAAGATAATTTTGTAGTCCGAATAGTTTCTCAATCAGAAGTCTTCCAGTTACCAAGCATCAGCTTGCAATATTCAGTGCTAAATGGACTTGCAAACAATGTAAGGATTTTGATGAAGTTGTGAAATCGGCTGTTGGTAATTTCAGGAGTAATTGGATTATAAGCACAGTTTATGAATGATGTGCTGGATGAAGTATTTACCATTGCTACTTTGTTACTGCATTGAGTCATGTTGCCTGTGGCTCTATGTCCAAAGAGATTCTGTTATGGACTTCTGTTCAGCTTCTCCAAATTATCCATCACATTCTCCTTTCTGCATGAGGTCGAGTTGTGCTTTGTACAGTGGCTGCATAAGGGGCTGGCATGCATTCTCTCCCCACAGCTGAAACCAGGCAAATCTGCTCTGCTGCTCTTTGTGCTACCTGTAAAGTATGTGAATGGCTTCCCTAATTCCATGCTACCTTGCTCACATCTCTCTAGTTTTGTTACTAAAAGTGAACTCTAGCAATGATTACAGCACTTTGAGCATATTTACTACTTCTGAGGAGGGAGCATTTCTTTTACTTGGAAAATGCCATGAAAAGTGGAATAATGAGTTTGTAATTAAGTGTAATTGATACTTACACTGTAATTCTGATAAGGACATTTACTTGATATAGAATTCAATATGAAGGAAAAATAACTTGCCTTACTTAAAGTTTCCTACTGCTTCAATTTTTTTCCTTAAGATTAGAATTGCATGCTCCAAGAATACAAATTAGCCATAAAATCAATTTAATTACCGTCCTGGAAACTGCAGTCACAAAAAAAATAATACACTCTGCAGTACAGAGCTCAGATTTGAATTTTGTTTTGTCTTCTAGTAATACAGAATTATTATTCTCTCAATCAACTTTAGGCACCTTCTTTGTAGAGAATATGTTCCATCTATTCAGATTATTCATTCAATAAGAATGTAAATCTTCCTGTAATTAATTGTAATTGAACATCAACACAGATATTTTCTGGTTTTGACTACATGAGAATTAAGATGTTATCCTAGCTTGTTCTGTTATTGCATTTTTCTGGTGGGACCAAAGCATGTCTAGTTCCCAATTTTGGCAGTGGTCAAGGTGAGCGGTGTAGGACTGGAGCAGCTGTTAGGAAATGTGCAGAAATAAATCATACCTGCAAGGAAGCACATTCTCTGTATTTGCTGATGAGAGATGTATTCTCTTTGTGCTGTTGCTGGGCTCTACTAGATGAGCACTAGGAAAGGAGACCCCTTATATCCTCTCATTTGACATCCCACATCATCTTGAAATTCCAGTTCTCCCATTTAGCACTAAGAAGTGCTGGTGTTAGCATAGTGTGCCCATATGGCACGCAGGTTGGGAAGCTCCTTATGTTTGCTTCTTCCCATAATTCACTGTGGCAAGGGTAGCTAGGCTTCTGTTGTGCTCTTATATAACTGCACATGCTTCTGCTAGAAGTCAGAGTATTGGCATTCACTTCATTTGTTGGAAAATACAGCTCTGAGAGTCAAAAGTGACTTTCTAAAAAATGTTTTGTGGAAAAAAAGTCCTTTCGTTCATTTACATACTTTTTTGTTTTTTTTAATAGCAAACTTTCTACCTACAATGACTTCTGTGCAGCTTTAGCAGACTGCTCCAGATGTTACGCCTTATTTTTAGCCCTACTAAACAAATACCAGAAGCAGCAGGTCAGTTTTTCATCTCTTGATTTTTATATATTAATCCTCTGACATGTCTGTGTATTATTGTGTATCAGCTTGTTTTCAGTGACCTACTTTTATGCATTTACCAAATACAAATTTTAAATGGTTGACAGCATTTCTAAGTAATGAAATAATTTAGATTAAAAATTCAAAGCAATACAGAGGACATTTGATTAACTTGTCTGTCCGTGTGCAGAAACAGTCCTTTGAGTACCTATTTTTTTCCTAGTTTTAAGAAATATTTTTTAAAGCAAAAAATTATTTTAATATTTAATAGTAGGAAATTGTTAGGCTTTCTCCTGTCCTGCTCATCTGCAAACGAAGTGTGACTTTTCTAGAGCTGAGCAATGTGAAAGCAGAGGAAACATGTTCCTCGCTGTCATGTATAAAGGGGAGATTTGTGTTTGATTAGTCTGTCAGAGGCCCCAGGAAGGCTGTGACCCTTGTGCCCAACCAGTCTGTCAGTGTCCCATTATGAGACCCTTCACTAAGCAGTCCTACAGGATCTATTCCACTGACTTATTCAGGGTCACACACCTAACAGAGAAACCTCTTCTTGGTCTCCTCCTTTACCCTCTGTGGGCAATGGGCAGTGCCCTTGAAGGACTCGCATGAACAGTTTGCAGAATAACACTATTGATAGAATTGTGAAAGGTTGAGGTTTGAGACTTGCCAGTGATAGTATCAGACAGCAAAAGTGTACTAATTAAAAGCAATGTACTAACAAGCTCTAATCCCCAACAAAAGCTGGTCTGAGACAATCATCAGCGTGTGGAGATCACATTTATTACCCAGTAGGCATCCCTGTGATCGAGAAGACAGGCTTGGCTTGTCAACTGATCCCAGAAGTTACAATGGAATCTTCCCCCATTTCTTCCCATTCTTAACTTATTATTATACTCTTTCTTTATGTTTAGGTGGAATTTGAGTGGCTTTGTTCATACCTCTTAATCAGTGAAGGGTGGCTGGACTAGGGGATGGATATTTCAGGATAATACCCAAGATAACCTTGGGATGGGGACATGTGTTAGTCCAAGTAGAATGATTTCATAACAGTTGCTGATTCAAGAGCAGGACATTTTCCTTTATCTCCCTTGGTTTTAAGCTGCTATGGGGCATATCAACTAGGTAGTAGCACTGAGTTCCCTCTTCTGCAAGGGTTTCCAACACAGTGCCTGGCCATGGTGTCTCCACTCTGCTCCACCCTCTGGTGGGTCCCCCTTAGATTGCATAGTATGTGGGAGGTCCGATATGCTGACCGTGTTTCATCCAGGGAGTACACTGTATTTTTCCCTGTAACTCCCAGATCATTATCTTTTTACCCTCAGTCATCTTCCCATACTCTCTAAGGCATAAGATATCAAAAGGTGTCTCTCTTTTACCAAAGAAAACCACATGCCTGGAGCAGCACATTTGGGATGTTCATGTAGAAATAAACATTTAGACTTTGTCAAAATGCCTCGTATGATGAAGTAAAATTCTGAGTATAATTGTTGCCAACTTTATTAGAACACCAAGGGTGTTGCTCTATTGTCCTGCTGTATCACAGTGATCTTTCTTACCTTTACTGGAGCACCAAGTTCTCAGAGTTTGGTGCAGGATCCCAGTCTTACAGATTGATGCATTGGTAAGAGTGGAGTGCTCTATGTAGGGCAAATAACTCAGCTCTATTGCCAGGTAAGTTTTAAGAAGATAATAATTTTTATTTAAAGCATAGATGTTCAAAGGTGGAACAAGGTTTAAAAACATAGCATATTAAATTACATTAAGATCAGTCTTAAAACTAAGGAACTTTTTTTGTCTGGTCCAGCATCTAAACTAGTTTGAGATCATTTAGTTATCCTGTACAATTTGTCCCAGGGTTAGTAATCCTTGGAGATTTGTTGGCAGGAGTTCTTTTGTGCTGCTATCATTGAATGGAGTTAATGAAAGTAACTAGATGAGCTGTGCTGAACAATATTTTTTCTCCTGCCAAATACAAAAATAATTTGTTCCTTTCCTGTTTTCCAGCGTCCCTGTTTTCTGTGATAATGCACATGGAAGAGGAACAAAGATTAGGTTGTTTCTCTTCTTCTAAATCTCTGCTGATTAACAGTTTTCTAGCACATCTATTGAGTGTTTCTAGGTTCAGACTGCTCTTGCATAGTTTAGGCTTCAAAGACACTTTAGTAAAATACTATGTAAATACTATGTAAATAACATGTAAAATGTCAAAGGCATTATATTTTCCTAGATTTATAGTTGTTCTTCCTTGTGACTGTTGTATTAAAAACTGACCAAATTATGGAACCAAGAGTAAGGTTCTTTATTAAGTAACATCTTTCTCCTAAACTTAATCTGTCATTTTGAGGGTAGCTTTTCTAGGTTCCTGAGATCATAGCTTTGTCTCATAATGAATTGTAGGCTCATGTCTACCTCAAATTGTTTGTTATTATTTAGTATTCAGAATTTAGCTTCTCATTTGTCTATTAAGTGGTCCAAAAATACATCTTTCTTCACAAGGTTAGCATTACATTTTGTGTTAAATTGTCAGTTGTTTTATCAAAATACAAATGAGTAAAGAAGTAGCTTGTGTATTAAAAAAACTTATCTATTACATTGTGTTGTTTATATATAAAATGTCTTCAGAATAATTATTTCTTACTGCAGTTCTGAAAAAAGTGTGCAATTGTCAAGTTGTCAGCTTAGTGAAGCCCTGCAGAAATTAAAGAAAGGACATAGATAATGTAATGCACCACTTTTCTGTAGTATATAATTAATACTTGAGCTGTGAGGAGTGCAAATGTTTTCCTGAGGTGTAGTTAGCACTGCTAACCTTTTTTTTTTAAATGCCAACAGCTAGTGAGTTGGTATATGTTGATAAGAAATGAAGTAACAGCAGTACAGTGAGTACAATTGTCTGCTGTTGGAAGAATCAAAGAGAAAAAACATCATCATCATTAAAGCATTAAAAATCTTCACGACTAAAAACTGATATGTGAGGAAAGGAAGTGTGTGTGTGTGTGTGTGTGTGTGTGTGTGTGTTTTCAAGTTGTAAACTTTGTGTGATCAGGTTTTTTACTGGTAGTCATAGCAGTTAGAAACATCCAGGGGAAAAATAGAGGAAAACAGCATTCAAGCATTCAGACTTTCTCAAGGGCTATCATAATTGTGACTTTAAAGGTAAGTATTAAATACTGTGAAAGTAAAAATGGGAGCACTGGAAATAGGATTAATGACTTGTACCCTCACCACACACTGAATTCCACAGTTGCAACCCAAATAGTCTCTGTTCTTTGCTCCATAGTGCAGTTACAGCTCTTTTCGCTTTTTTTCTCAGCTCATTTTCTCTCAAGTGAAAGAGTGAGAAGGAATGGTGGAAGAGTAATGATTCAACTCTATGAGAGACTTTTGGGGAAATTGAGTTGGCAAGACTTGCTAATACTGTGTGTCATAGGTAGGGAATACAGAAGACTGGAAAAACTTCAGGAAGACTGAATCTTCAGGGTAGGACTGGGGAAGTCAACTGGGCTTTTTCACACATATGAAGTATGTGTTCGTGGTTGGCTTTGGACCTTACTTGTGTGGAGTGACAAAAAAAATCCTTGGTGGTTGCCACATGCTGTCAAGACTCTCAGAAGTGTTTGCATAGAGCCTCTGTCTTGCAGGATAAGCTTTGCATGATTCTGTTTCTAGTCAGCATTGTAGACTCTTGCCCATCTCAAGAAATCTGGAACAGCAGGATTCTGTTCCACTCTCCCACATCATTACCATCTCTAAGCTTTCCAGATAAACTGCATAAAGAGTGACTTCCTTGGGCTGTGGTTAATGTCACAAGTCACAAGCAGGCCATGCTTTTGGAACCGGGACATTGCCTAAATAGGACAGTAGCTTCTGTCAATAAGTCAGGCACTACCTGAGCTTAGGTGGCATTTTGGATCCCTGCCAGCTTCCGTGTAATGTTTTATCAGTTATGAGTCTGTTTTCAATCCTAAGGGCACAAACACAGGGTGTGACACTGAAATTTGTATAGAAGCAATCTTATGCCTGTTGTATAGAAAGGTCCCCTTAACTTTAATGTATCCTAATTTTGAAACTGGGGAGCATTTGTTTAAGAATTGAAATCACTGGATGCACTAATTGCCTGTTCAGCAAAATAGTAGTTACATTGGATCACATAAGCAGTTCATCCAGTCTGATCTTGACACTTGACAATGGTGAGATTCAGATGTCTATAGAACAGTAAAAATGGAGGAGGCATGTATGAACTTTCCTATGTGTACTTACCAAGCCTCCAATTCTTTCCAGTTTGGAAACACCCTCCGCCAGCTGTGTATGAAATAAACCTCAGCTGACTTATTTTCTGTGAAATTGTACAGTCTCTCTTCTACCCCATATAAACTTTTAATGTGTGAAAGTTGACAAAGAGTTGCATAGCAGACAATTCCTTTTGCCTATTTTGAATTTGGCCTTTACTGTCTTTATTTGATGCCTTCTGGTTCTTGTATTGTAAATGTGGTGAAGTCCATTGTTCATTTCACATCTCCCTTGATTTTCTAGATGTTTATCCTACCCTCTTCAAGTTACCTTTTCCATGCTGAGGAATCCTTGGTTACTTAGCTCTTTCTGATGGAGAGATTGTTTCCATGCCATGGTGTATCCGTGTTGCTTTTCTCATAACACTTTCCAATCCTAGTTCCTTTCCCTTTTTTTGAGAGGAGGAAACCAGAACACAGCACTTAAGATGCAGCCATATCATGGTTTTACATGCCTGCATAAATTTATTTCCCAATAATTCCCAATACTTTATTTGCTTTCTTGATCTGTGATCATTAAACTCTGTCATTACCTCCAAGATTGTGTTATAGGTGGTTATGCTTGCTTCAAAAGCTGTGATTTTATACATAAGGATATGTTTGCTCGGTTCTTTTCCACAGACCCTTTCATGTTTATATTCATGCATTTAAATTTCATCTGCTATTTTATTACCAACGGACAATTCTTTTTCTGCTCTTCAGTCAACCTTCATCTTTGGTACTTTGAGTATCATAGTGAAATCAGTACATTCTTCCATATCACTGCTGCTGCCCCTTTTTCTTTGTTTATGGACAAATTGAATACAACAGATGCCAGCACAAAACCTTGGGAATTCCACTGATCATCTTCTACCATTGCAGAAACTGCTAATTTACTCTGTTTTCCATCCTCTAATCATTTATCTATACCAAGACATTCTCCCTTACAGCATGACTGCTTAGTTTCACTAGGATTTTGGTGAGTGACTTTGTTAAAAGTCTCCTGGAAAGTCACATGGGTGGTATCAGATGGGTCTTTATATGCATGTTCATCCCTTCAAAGAACTCAGCAAATGTGTAAGCCAGAAATTAGAAGACTTAAAGCTGATCATATTTATCTGGCTGTCTACTCTTTTTTTTTTGTTGTTGTTTTTTGTTTTTTGTCTTTCTTTTTGTGTTCTCTATAATTTATCTGGTTCAGACACCAGTCTTGATTCTCTGTTGGAATCTTTTCATGTTTGTTGCAGTTTTAGGAAGTTGCATAGTGCTGTAAGTAATTAAGCTATTTAATTAATTAGTTCTTTTAGAACTGTTGGATAGTTATCCAGTCCTGGTGGTTGGTTACTCTCTGTTTTGTCATTTTGTTCCTTAAAGTTGTTTGGTGATTGCTTCAGTTTTGGACAGATGGCTCTGATGAGCCTTGCCTAGAGAATGCTGTCGCATAGAGATTTCCCAGTTGCGTCCAGAGTGGGAATGAATCAATGCAAAGAACTCATTTAGCTTCTCTGCAATGACATTTTCTTTCTCTCAGTGCTCATGTTTTATCCTGATCATCAATTAGTTCTGTAGATTCTGGAAAACTTCCCAGTCTTGATATGTTTGAAAAGATTTGTTATTATTTTTGCTCTCTTACATCAGCTAGAAGAACTGCACTCATTTTCAATTATAATTTGCACACTGCTTTACCAGGTTGATTTAGCAGTTTGTCAGAAACAATTTATTAAATGAAGAGATATTGCCTTGTTATCCTCTCTAAGGACATGTCCACATTTATCAGGTTCAGGTGCCTGGGTCTGCCCAGCTTCCTTCTCAAATGTATCTACCAGGTAATGTCTCCCAAATCAGCTTACTGTCTTCCGTGAGTAAGTAGGCTTTTGCTTGTGAGACTTGTTCTTGTCTTCCCCAAAGAAAAGAACCCTGTTTTCAGGGCTGCTGTGTTCTTGCTGCTCTTAGGAGCGCTGCCATGGGGAAGGTTGTCACAGGTGAGGTCTCTAACTTCAGGGAATTTTCCCACTGTGTTTCTGGCTTTATTGATTAGGCAAAGGCTTATCTGCATGTGGTGACTGGTCTTTCTGGCTGGTATTTTGATTGGTTTATGGATAACTCTGTGATGAGCTCCCAGCAGCCCACCATCTGCCTGTTTCAGTCAGTCATAGAACATACGTCATGTAATGTCCAAAAGCAACCACAGGCTCTTCCTTATACAGTGTAGTGCTGCACCTGTGTTTAGTTCAGGTACACATTTGCCTTTTAAATACTTTGAAAGTGTTACTGGCATTCTGCTCAGTTCCATCACAATCTTCTGAGATACCAAAGGAGTTTTTTATTAATGTTGTTACTGGGGGCAGTGGTGTGTTCCTGTGTCTACCACTTGCTTCTAAATAAATGGTTGTTAGTGCTGACCCAAGTGTTCTTTGTGTTTTGGTTACTCACTTTTTCCTCTGTGCCATCCCTCATTTGGGCTGAGGACAGTTTGTGTGTCAGCACAATACATCATGTCAGAGAACTGATCCAGCTTCCAATAACCCTAAAACTGGAAAAAAGAACCCCAGTCCTTTAATGGTTATCATGTACATTGCTTTACTGTGTAGTTTATAAACAGCCACACAAATACTTCCTTGATCACAAATACTGAGGCAGCAATGTGGGAGAGGAAAGAAACTGTACATGGGAAGGAGATTGAGTGCTGTTTATGCCGCTGCTTGTGCTGAAATGCTTGTCAAGGCAGCCTTACAAAGAACTTGCATTGATAATGTGGTTCTTTTCTCCTACATTTACTAGTACATATTTTCAATTGTATTCCTCCTCACCGTAGCCCATCATTATAACAGTGCCTCGGACAATTTTTCATTAATGTAATTATCATTAAAGAGCAAAAAATATAAAATTTTTCTCCGATGTTTTGTGTGTGTATTTGCATATTCATAACTGATTAATCATTCTCTCTGAATTTGCTTTTCTTTTCCAAGAAGGAAGTAGCAATTCTAGGATAGATATTCTGACAACTCTGAAGGAATTTCCCTACTGATAAATGTGAATAACTATAGAAGGTCACTCTTTCCCTACAGTATGACTTCTGACAGTGTGCTGAGCTGAAAAGTTTATGAGCATCTTCCTAGTGCTTTAGTTGTGATTTTTTTCTTTTTTTTTCCCTTTTTTTGGATGAAAGGAAAAGCAAAAATGTTAAGAAAAGTGTAGAATGTTTGATTTGTACACTGAGTATAAAATTGTCACAAATGCAGTGTTCAAAGTTTGTAATGAACCAGTCTTCATTGGTATGTATCATACAGAAACCTGCTGTTCTGGTGTATCAAAAGATACAAGTGAATGTATGTAATTACTAGATAGGTAAACAATAAAATAATAATAACAGTAAGAAAATTCTGCTTGGTGAGACAGTCTTATAAAAATATGTTATTATAGTTTTTTATTTAATTTTTCTAAACGATCCTGAAAGCTTGGGAACGGCTCTAAAAAAGCTAAAAGAATGACTAAACTTAAAATGCCCCAAGGAAATTAATTTATCCATGACAAAGGCCAGACTAATAGCAAGCTGCCTATTAATAGAATCTGCACAAGGAAGGCATTTCTGTTAGCAGACCAGTCTTTAATCTAGGGGGAAAAAAAAGAGCTGATAAGAAATAGGGGCTAAAGCCAGAGAGATCAGTAGTCGTTGGAGCAATACCCTGGAGGATACGGTTTTCAACTCTTTTTTTCAATTAATTTAATTTCTGAAATACTGTTTTTTAGAGAGCCTACACAGCTTTTCATCAAATATTGTTCTGGTGGCAGTGTGCTTGCTTTTTCTTCTTTACCTTTCCCAGGTCTCCAAATGTCCACAAACAAACCCCAGCACAAGTTCTTGATTGCTGAAATTCACTAAGTGCAAATGAACCCTTTTCTGAAAAGCTTAGCTGAACAGATCAGATTTTGGCATGTAGAAATTACTGGGTAGGGTCCTATGGTGTGGATAGACAGAAGTATAATTACATTTTGCTAATGGTTATTAATGCAGTTAATATTTGGGGGAGGAAGGAGATTCTCTTTACTGGCAAGGTACTCCCTGCTGTCACTGTGGCAAAACTTATTTCACATTCCTTGGTCAAGAAGTTCTCTATTTGTTTTTAATACTTCCAGGGTGCCCTCTCCCCCTTTTTTATTCTTTAAATTGAGCTTCATATTGTGACAACTGTCATTTCTGAGCTTGAACAGAAATTTTTCCAGCTATAATGTCACTTCAAGATGAATCTTTGCTGTATTTGGAAGAGATTAGCTATGGGTTAGTATAACTACATTGATTTTGCCTATAAGTAGACTGACTATCAGACCTGCAAAGAAAACTCCTGAGTTTTCTTTCCAAAGTGCATAATAAAGCAGAAATACAAATTCAGAAATGAAGTGTAATTTAGATTTGAATGACAAGCAGGGCAGGTGGCAGAATTTTGACTAACTCCACTGAAATTTGTGTAACATGGAAAGCAGATTTCATTTACAGCTGATGATTCAACAGGAACTCAGCCGCTGGCGTCTGACCTATTGTTTTGTACTATACCCCTCATTCTGAGGGCCCAGACACCAAATAAAGTGACAGAAACTTGGCCACCATTCACAGGTTCTAGACTGGACTGTCCTTCCTTATTGATCTTGGTTTAGTTAGAAACTACTGACCTAATTTGCTTCCCTTCCTGTACTGATAAGGCCGCCTGTACAGTCTGTACCTGTGCTCATCATGCTTACACTGAAAGGCAGGTGTACTTTAATTGCCAAGATAAACTGTTGTCAGGTTCTGTGACTCAGCAGGGCAGTGCAAGAGGAGAGTTTTAGAGGCAGATAAGCAAAAAAATCTTTCATATCCATGATGATGAAATGTTTCTGTTTCATTTGCCAGAAGAATAAGGGTTAAATGCCATTACCACCTCAAAACCCAAAATATCACAGTTTCTTCACAGATAGGAAGCAAAGAAAAAGAACTTCTCAAGCTTTTCTTGATTTGTTTGTTCAAATTTATTTGTATAAGTGAAGCTGTGTGCTCTTGTATATAGCCTTCCACTCAGGTTTGAGTACACTCTGTGTTCATCATGTCTGACATGAGTGCCTCACTGTAAAAAGATGAAATAACTGAGTATAATTCCTATCTTTAATCTAGTTTGTCTTTAGTGCAATACATGTTTAAACTTTCATATTATATAAATTGATCTAATAAATGTAATTTTTCTGTAAGTGGGAAAGAATGTCTGAAATCCCATATGCAGTTAATACTCCAAACACGTGGAAATGCACAGTAATCTCATTTATTATATTGATTTTTTTTTCCATGTACAGAAAGGCCCATGGGTCTTGCACAGGTTTAGTCTTGCAGGCAGTTTCAAAAGATCATGTAGCTTTACATGCATTTTTTATACAGCCATTCTAAGATGGTGTTTCTTACTCTTGCAGTCCTTACCCATGAGCATTTAAAGAAATATAGCCAAAAATAATACAAACCCTTGAGCATTGCACTACTCAAGAGAAGTTGCACAGCTTTCCTCTTTGACTTTGCTAGTTAAATTTTCACTGGAAGATAATGAAACATCGGTACTATTCTATTAAAGCCGGATGTGCTCAGCTAAAAAAGAAGTATTTTATAAGTTTGTTTTGCTGGACTGTAGGTGGAAAGCACAGCTGAGATCACACTTCTCAAAATATCAGTTGATTGCTGTGCGGTACCTGTTTGTCTCCTTCCTGATTGGGTAGAGCTGTTGCTGGGCTGATACCATTTTGACCAAAATTAGAAAGTCAATATAAACGAGTCAAACTAGACTGCCTGCTTTTTTTCAGTTCTCTCTTCTGATTCATCAGTTGTTTGTTTCAAATTTTTACAGCCTTTGTGAGTTGGCTGTTGTGCCAGCAAAGGTGAAAGCACTTGGTGGTTAGTCATTAAAGAATATTCATAAAAAATTGTCTTGATGATATTTAGATCCTAACAAAAATATGATAGCTAAACCCTAGTTAAAAAAGGAGTGGAAGTGGGTCCTACAGAGTGTTATTATTAAATACATGGATGTGAAAACCATTTCCTTACTTAGGAGACTGCTGCTTCTCATGTTCAGGCATAGCACTCATCTTCCTGAGAGGATGTTATTGCCAGTGTCTTGTGGCAGAGGCTTAAGACCTGAAACTTACTGGTGAAGGGATGTATCAAAGAAGGAGTTGCTGCCTAAACATCTTTTTTCCTTCAGTATTAGCTTATATACTTTAACAAGTCAGACTGTGCCTGGTTAACTTATGTTACTAATACCGGGGAGGGTTAGAATATGTGTAAATATAATTATAATATTTGAAGAAAAACAGCGTATTAATTGTTTAGCAAAATTCTAGATTAGTGTGCAAGCACAGCAGGTTAGCAGCTAAAGGTGGATGGTTCTCATGTACTTGAAGAAATGCTGTTACTTTTCCTGCACCATTAAGGTAAAGCTACAGACTTAAAAAAAACTGAGTAGGTTTTGATGCAACTGACTCAGAGAAATGTTTTGAGGAGTTTAAACTTGAGTTACTTTGGACTTTCAGAATTTTTTTTCTTGTCACATACTGGTGGGTAAGAAAAAGATGGGGATGTTGTTGAATGTCATTCAGTTAGGATCCACTAATCTTGCCACTAAAAGGTTGTATCTCAGTATGGACAAAATGAAGGTCAGTCTAGAAAGTGCTTTAAGAGAGCAACTTGGTTAAATCATGAGATCTCATGATACCTTACAAAAATAAAAAGTAGGTCTCATTTA
The DNA here is from genome assembly GCA_034336665.1 of Luscinia megarhynchos. Lineage (NCBI taxonomy): Eukaryota > Metazoa > Chordata > Aves > Passeriformes > Muscicapidae > Luscinia > Luscinia megarhynchos. The sequence goes on from CM067565.1 coordinate 44,542,706, forward strand.
GCAATGATAAAAATAGAAGGGTAGGAAGAGCATATTAAAAAAAAAAAAACAAAAAACCCAGCAGAGCACAATATGAGGTGCAACTACAAAGGGATGTAAAAAGAAACAAAACCTTTTATAGTACAGTGAAATGACAACAAGGCAATAATTGCTCTGGTGTTCAGAAGGTGAGCATTACTGACAGTTACCACTGTGAAACTTGGGCTGTGAAATGCCTTTTTTATTTTTTTTTCCTGAAGGGGTTATGTATGACCAAATAAATAATCTCTACTTCAGCCTGGATTCTTTTATCACTAAACAACAAGCCGAATCATATTAAATGCCATCAAACCAGCTGATGAAATTAACCTTTTGGTGTTTACTAAAGGACAGAAAGAGGATCCTAATCTCTGGGATTCTTGAAAAGTTATGAAGAATTATAAGGTTGTAAGATGCCTGTTTTTTAAAGAAAAAAGAGGAGGAACTGGGGAATGACAGACCAGTCAATTTAGAATATATTTCTGGTAAAAATCTGGAACAAATAATTCAGCTATCTGTAAGAAATTGAACAGATACAAATGAACAACAAAATGAAAAAAAACTAATTTGAATTTAACTAACAAATCAAGGGGAAGGAGTTTAACCTCTACAGTGGCTACCAGGCCTAGAAAAGGAAAGGTTGTGGTCTGTGCCTGTCACAGCTGACACTTGCTTACTTGAAGGATTAGTAAATTCTGGCTCATATGATTATTCTAGTTATATAAAGTGCAGTTTTAAGATATTTTAAGATTACTGTGGGCTTGGGTAAAAATAGATGACCTGTACTAAATATATCCCATTAGTAATTACTCCAGTGCTCTGCTAGTTCTGTCAGATGTTTTTGATTTCTTCTGTAAATCAGGTTATGAAAATTGGTAGCATAGAAATTATTTCTAGTTGCTGTATTTGGCATTCCTTCAGTTGTTCTGGATGTGCTATTATCTGAATTGGGAAGCAAATGAAGTATTATCTTTTTTTTAAGCAGCTACCACCTTCTGATGTTTTCCATGTAACATGGTTTGTTTATTTCTTTTGTTACAGGATTTGGTTATCCGTATCATCTTCATTCTTGGTAATTTAACAGCAAAGGATGACCAGTCCAGGGAGCAATTTTTTAAAGAAAAAGGAAGTGTTAACACCTTGACATCATTATTCCAAACCTACTATGAACTTGATTTGAATGCACCATGGCACCATGATAGAAACGGAGAAAAACACCCAAAGTATCCTTCAGAAACAGAAGAAGTTCTGATAAAACTGATAAGAGTGCTGGCCAACCTCTCCATTCATCCTAGAGTAGGAACAGCTCTGGCAGCTGCCCGTCCTCTTGTAGAATTACTTGTTACAGTACTAGGTAATAAAATTTATGTTGTGTTTGTTACCTTCATTCAGCCTCTAAGGAGAGTTTAAGACTTTCAATTGCAAAAAGCCCTAAGCCAATTGGCTGATATTCATAAACTCTTTTATGTAGAAGGCCTGCTTGAGACAGTGGAAGCATTGCTGCTTTGGTACTAACTTTTCAGTATCTGGGGAAAGATGTTGTAGAAGTCTTTAATTCAGTGATCAGATTTGCAGATGGAATCATTAAAGATAAGAAAACAAATTTTATTTTAAACATATCTCATTGAGAGTTAATATATAAGGAAAGTTTGTTCGTATCAGGTGCTATGTAGATGTGTTTGGTGGTGTTTTGGTTTTTTTGAAGGTTTGCAATTTTTGTGACTGTTTTGGATTGTTTCTGATCTCTGCACCCATAACTTTCAGCCTCTTCAAAAAATTTTCTCTTACTTTTTTCTTCTTTTCAATCTTTCCAAGCTTTTATCTCTTTAATATGGAAGAGGATGTCTCCCTCCAAATGGAGGATTAGTACTGCAGTTCCTTTACCACTTACTGATCCCCTTGTAAATCTAATTACAGACCAGGGCTGGTCTGTTCTCCCCATTAACAGAGTTTAGCTGTGACAAGACACATCTTAAACAGCTCAGTTCATATTTTACTGTATAATGAGAACATTAAATATTATGTTAAGATAACCAACCTGCTTGTACACTGTCTTACCAGCCATGAGGGATGAGACAAGTCAGACTCACAGCTTGGTTCTGGCTCATGGGTTGAAACTATCTTAATGTCCTAATGTATGTGTAAGTGCTTTTGACCTTAAAAGCTTCTTTCTGCCACCCTCTCCTCTTCTGGAGCTCTCTATCAGTCAGTTTATTAGAAAATGTTCTATCCCCCTATGAACTTATCTCTCTTGTATTTCCTTCACTCTTGGCTTCTGAGGCCAGAAACCTTGGACAAATAAGTCTTTCAGACTTTAACATGGGTTAATGTTCTGTCAGGAACTCTAAGAGAAAAATCTTTCAGATATTTTTTGAAGGGCTTTTTCCCTTTTTTTTCCCTAGATACCTGACAGTTCAGTGTAATTAGTCTTTGGCATTTCTCCATATCTATCACACAGCCCTGTTTCTGCATGTGGACTCTCCTCAGTGCCATCTTAAAACAGCAAACTGGATTTGTAAAATGCCTTAACCAACTAAATTTTAAGCTATGTTACCTGAGTCACAATGATTTATGTAAATTAATAATGGGAAAGAGTGGTTTTGTATTGCCATTTTTGGATCAGGTGTTTCTGTTAGCTTCTGCCATGTTACTGAACTACAGAAGATTTGACTGCAGTAGTGGCCATGTAAACTATTACTCGGTTTGCTTCTGGGATCTAATGCACTGCAGAATTAGATGTGTGTGTTTATCTGCATATGCATATGTTTTGGGATTTTTTTTACTCTCAGAATACAAGTCAGTTGATGCCTGTGAAGAGTTGGTCATCAATGCTGCAACAACAATCAACAATTTGTCCTACTACCAAGTGGAGAATTCTGCAGTTCAAGATGAGAGGCTACACATTGCTGAAAGTAAGCACTTTTAAACTAGTACTTTTTGTGTAGCTTTTAGAAAGCAGAAACAATTTTACACAACAGAAAGTAAAGACATTGATAACATTTTGTGGTATTATATTGCAGGAGAGTAAAGTTCATAGGGCTAAATTCTTTCAATAATTATTTCCTTTTTTTTTTTTTTAATAACTCTGTGACTTACATGGAGATAGTTGGGTTGTTCACAAAGCTCCTTCTTTTCCTCCACAGAGGAATTTGCTGTGTTCTTTTCTGTTCAGCAGTTTTTGCTAGATTTGTTCAAAATCCATATACCTGAGCCAAAATAATTGTGTTGCTTTTTGATTTAATCACAGTATGACAAGAGGATTTTTTTTTTCTTGTTACTTTCTATACCTGTAAAATTTGATTTCTTTCTGTTTCTGGCTTGTAAATTCATTGGCAATATTGTATTGAGTGATTCTCTCCCCTCTGACATTATGGACAACAATGTTCAGGAACTGCACTGGCTTCTGGGACTATTGTGCTAATGTTGTACAAAAGGTAGAGAGGTTATGTCTTGCCCATCCCTGTCTAAATAGACAAGACATTGGGGAGAGACAGAACCTGAAGTTCACACAACAGGTAGAATGAGGAATAGGAAAAAATATCCTGGTTGTCAGCCCAGTGCCTGGACTGGTAGACATCATATTCTCTGTAGGTAGCTGCCTCTTGTTGCTGGTCAGACACAAATTACTTCTCTCCTGTCCTATTCGTTGGCATGTGGAACTAGTCCCATTACCTTCCTGAGCTGAGGAAAGAGGAAGCCTTTTGATGGAAGATCAGCAGGCTTTCTGCTCCTGCAGACGTTTTGAGAATATTTGCTCTTTGATACAAGTGGTGGACAAAATCCCTTCAGATGTCTAAGACAAATTCAAGATATGTTTGGTATTGCAACGCACAGAGGCAGAAGTAATGAGAACAAAGCCAACCTCCCTTGTATATTTTTTTCTCTCTTCTGTTGTATGAAGGGCTAAGGGTTGACTTCTTTGAATCCTCTGTATGATGGACTGATTTCAGTGCTTTGCTTTGTACTCACAGAAGACTGATGAATGTAATTTCTGTAGCATCATTCCTCTGCCATGCACCAAAATCCTCCATGATGGTAGCTCTTCCTAGAAAGTGCTGAAGGTCTTACTCCTACTGCTGCAGTACACACTGATCATGTTGAAACTACTAAGCAGAGAAGCAGCAGGGATGTGAATGCTTCAGTTTGGGACAATATTAAGTAGCTGTTCAGAGAAAATGTGTTTGCTTGTTATAGCAGCCCTGAGAGAAAACAGAGCTAATGTCAGAAAGTAATTTGAGCTTTAGGAGACATCCCACCATAAGACCATCTGTTCAGGGTCTAAGTAAATTCTGTTATATATAATAACATTTTAAAAATTATGTCTTCCTTGGTTTTCACAAGAGCCCACTCAACACTGCATAGCAGAACTGGCTCCCATTATTACAACTGTGCCTAGATTGTCTCTGTAACTCCTTGTTCGTTTCTTTGTCCCATATTGGAGCTCTTTGTTTTATCTGCAAGTCCCTACACAATTTCATTCTTATTCTACCATCAGCTCACACCCTTTGCTGCCACCAGACAGATAGACAACTTCTCCCATTTATTACATTTATCACTATTGCTGTTTGAATTTTGATATTCACTGATAAAAAAACAACCATGTATTTGTGATTTTCAAGTAATTATTTTTATTTCATTTTTGCTGCAAACCAATAGTGCTTGTAAAGCTGTTAATGAATTACAATATGGATGCAGTTGTGGAGGCTGTCAGAGTCTTTGGCAATCTTTCCCTGCATCATGAGATCCGTGACTTCATCATGCAGAAAAAGAGTGAGTTACTTTTGCAATTGTAGGAGTTCTATTTTTAAATGTCCATGGTTGTAAAAAGAAAAGATTGTTAATAAGCTGTCTCAGTTAAAGGGTAGAAGCAATCTTCCCTGATGTTTTGCAAATAAGGCAAACATTAGAATCCAATAATAGTAGTTACAAACACCGTTTTATTTCAGTTTCACGAAAATGGAAATATTGGAGTAGGAAAAATATGCCATGGTACTTTCACAAAGGTAAATACTACTAAAACTCTGGTTTTCCTGAAGTTTCAAATTTGAAATTTCCCTTTTAGCTCAAATAGCTTTTCGGATCCTGCAGATTAGTAGTGATATGATATAAAATGAAAATCCAACTAAATTCATTTAGGGTCATAATCTCAGATTTTTGATTCCCAAAGTCGACAGCTTGTTAGCACCTTGTAACATGGAGCTAGGATTTGACTGCCTCAGGAAAGACCTCCTGTTTGCCTTGGGGTGAAGTAGGATACAAGTCTTCTCAAGTCCTCTTGCTTTGGGTATCTAAAGAGCTTTGGGGAAAATGGCAACTCCTTGCTTTCCACAGAAGGTGTGTCATCAGCTTAGACACCAGTTTACTCTAAATTTTGTGGGTTTTTGGCCTGCCTCTTGGTGCTGAAAGTGAGGTGATCCAGGGGTGACACATCACTGTATTTGAAGGGAGAAGTGACTCTTAGTAGCTGGTTCCTGGTGAACAGTCTCAGTCAAAGAACTAAGTTTTCCAGCTGGGAAAGACTGTGGTGTTGGTGTGCCAAGCTCAGGAACTGCTGAGAGGATTCCTCTCAGTGAGGCCAGCCCAGCTCCTTGGCTGGGTTTGGCTCCACAGCTCTGCAGTCAGTGCCAGCAGGTGCTGCAGGACACTCCTACAGGAGCCCCAGGCTACTGCACTTCAGCAGGACTTGGTGCAGTCTGGGACAACCCTGCACTCACAGGGGAAAGAACTTCCCTCTCTCAGTGCCAGATGCCAAATCCTTGCAATTTCTGCGGACTCTGGGATAGAAAGGAAGAGGGGGGGACTGTGATGCTTCCAAGAAGTAAGCTGCAATTCAGTTTGGTCTACTTAGCCTCTTCTGAGAGGATTTTCACATTTCTTTGGTGTATTGTTATTACTAGAATTTCTGGTTTGTTGTTTTGAAGGAAACAGATGTTCTGAATGATGTTACTCTGTCATGTGCCTCCTCTACAAATGTCACAGAAATACACTACGAGAGTGAATTTTTGGATAGGGTATTGTGCATTTAACTGCTTTCTAATAAGTATATTATTGTAATATATAGTATATATGTAGTATATGGTAAATTCATCTTCCTAGTAATATTGTTTCCTTCTTTACAATCCAGTATACAAGTTCATGATTGCTTTGCTCGATTCCAAGAACCGAGAGGTCTGTTTTCCTGCCTGTGGAGTGCTGCTCAATCTCACAGTAGATGAGAACAAACGAGCTTTTCTGATGGAAGAAGGAGGAATTGAGAAGTAAGTTCCTGGTTGTGCTTAAGAAAAGGCAATTTTGAGTAGTTTGGCTAAAAGTTTCAATTGGAATCTTTTTTACCGAGGCCGGTAGCTTGTAATAAAGATGCCAGCATAGTAACACTTGGTATTTAAAGTTCTTTGAGAATAAGCCTTTTGATATGAGCCAAACCTCACAGAACAGTCTCCCAAAAACCCTCTGAGATGTACCCAGCAGAGGTACCACTGAAGAAAGCAACTAAGGCCTGGCTTTGCAGCACCTGCTTGTGCTTGGCTCAGCTAGATCCTAGGTGAGCTGCAGTGAACAGCACAGTCAGTTTGTGTCTGGTTAAAGTGTGAAGGTGCTTCAGGAACTGATATCCCACATGGTCCCCTTGCAATTTTTGTAACCATTTGGTTCTGTAGGAAAAACTACCTGAGGCAGCCATGCTTGGCAGAGAACAGCTCCTGAGTCTCCTCTCTCTGGGAGTTCAAGTTTAAGGCACTATAACATTGTAAGGGATATTAGACCTTGAAAAACCACTGTAACACTTGTGGCTTTGATGTTCAGATAATAGCGGATCCAGCTTAATTGGAGCAACATGAAAGATCATGTTCCTGTGCTTGTAAAGCAGTTGGTACAGCCCACAGTTATGAAATAATATGCCTCACTTTGAAATGCTTTCCTGTTCATACATCATATAATTACTTTTTTATACACTGTAAACAATGCATAGTCTTCTCTTCCTTCCTTCCCATATCCCATGTACAATATAAAGCTGGAAAAGGAGAATAAAAAAGAGATGCTGGCAAATTGAATAATAAATGTGAGAAATTTTTATTATATAGAATACTCTGTAGCCTATAGAATCATATAAATTCAGATTTTTCTATAGTGTGTTTGAAAATTTTTGAGGAAAGGAACAAAAAGCAGTAACAGCATGGAATGAATCTAGAGAATTTGGAAGGGATTGTTAAGGAGATCATCCTGACTGTGCTAAACCAGCTCTATGCATTTTTGGAACTGAGGTTATTATACCAATATATAGTGCCCCAAAGACAATAGGAAATTAGTCTTATGAGAGAGTTAAATTTAAAAAAAAAAAACCAAAAAAAAGGGCAAATTCTTTTGGCTTTTCATTAGATGCCTCCTGTTGTTCCACAATGACTGCCTTCAGAGAAGAGAATAAAAGCAAACCTTTTTTTAGGTGGTCTTCAATAACTGTTATTTCCAGCCATACCTAAATATACTAGTTATCCTTTATTAATCAACAGATTATAATTCTCTCTGTGAAGTGGAGAAGTGAGGGAAGGAGGGTCCTAAGGTTGAAGAAGAGAACAGCAGTGAAGGATTGCTGTTGGAGAGGTCACCAGAGACAGCAGGTGGAAGAGGTTTACTTTTGCAGCCCCCAAGAGCTAGGAACTCTGCAGTTTGGAATTGGGAGCTCTGGACAGCTACTGTGTGTAAGCTGGTGCTGGCAGAAAAGTTACAGCTTCATTTCAAAGTCCTTTTTAGGATCCAGCCTGCATTTGGTATCTGCAAGGAAGGGAAATGGGGAGAAAGGTCTGGAACCTAATGGTCCTTAAAAAAACCAGGCATTTCTGAGAGGAGTCCCTTGGGAGTACAGGCTGAGGAAATGCAAGAATGGGTGAGATCTGCAAAATTGTGAGACTTCACTGAATGTGAAAAGTAATCCTTTGATGGTGGAAGTAGAAAATTCCTTTGGATTTGTTTTTTTGCTGAGATGACCTGATGAGTAGTAAGATGGGTATTCTGACTGAAGATTTTTCTGCATTCTCACCACCTTTTCCAGATGAATCATTAGTGTTTGGTAAAGTTTGGCTTGGATTGCAGTCTCTGCTTTAGTGGTAGCCTAGATTTGGGACAGTCACAGACTGTAATGAAATTTGATGGAATTTTAGTGTCTTTGAAGTAGTTACATTTGCAAAGTATGTGAGTGCAATTGGTCACTTTGGTTAGAAAGTTAGAGGATGGGCAGCTGCAGGCAGGCACACACACAAAAGGCATGTCCACATCCTTGGGGAATTACACTAAATGAAAAGGGGGAAGTTGCAGAGGAAGAAAGTAGCATCTGAAGTTTATTAACGTAGAATTTTCCTGCAAACTTCCATGGAGCTTGCTTACATTTCTACACAGATTTGGAAGAGCTCAGGAGAAAATTCCATGGAACAAACCCCTGGTTTTGTTTGGCACTGACAGGTTGATTGACTGCCTACAAGACTTTGGGCCAGCAGACTGGCAGCTCTCGTGCTTGATCTGCAAAACTCTGTGGAACTACAGCGAGGACATGACGAGTGCGGCCTCCTGCTTCGGAGGAGACACCAACACACTGCTGCTGCTGCTCACAGCCTTTCTGGGTGAGACTCGTGGTCTTGGCCTCTTCTCCTCAATAAAAGAGATGGGAGGAGCAAAATCAAAGCAGGCTTGGTTTGGGTGGGAAGTCTGTCCTGCAGCTTTCAGTGGCTGGCCAGTGTGGTGTGTCCAGCAGCACAGTGGTCCCTGTGCAGCACACACTGGTCCCCTGGGGATCGTGGCGTTTCTGGAGTGCAGCAGGCTGACTTTGCTGCCTGGCCACCTTTCTTTTCTTCAGGAAAGGGCTAAAAGGTGAATGTAAGGATCTTGATTTGCTTACCCAGTGGTATATTTTCATCTGGGCATTTACTTTTGCTTCAAATTTTACATAGTTTAGTGGCTGTGTAACAGTCCTTTAGCCAGTATATGTAATTTTACTCCTTTAGTTTTTAAGCACTGCTTTGCTTATGATTTTATTTTGGGTAGGTCACTTGCAATTATCTTTAAAAAAATCTTTAAAATATAAACTAAATTGAAGGAAACAAACTATGTTTGATAATGGTTTTAACTGGAAATTTATTTAAGATGTATGCTTACTGTCAGACACAGACAGAACGTGAAATCTCATGGTGTCTTTTGTTGTAGATGAATCAGAAAAGTGGATGGATTTGTGAGAACTTTTTTCCAGTTAAAGCAGAATTACTGATATTTGCTGCTATAATAGTTCCTTGTATTACATTCCTTGCTATGATGGACTTTATCTTAATGTGTGCAGTAATTCCATCTATTTATCCAAAAATAGCAGTGATTCAAGGTTATTACTGCACTTTTTAATATTCTGCAAGAGACCTGCAAACTTTACACCACAATTATGCTTGCATTTTCTGGCACACAGCAAGGGGATATATATATTTGTGTTGGAAAGTACGTGCTTATTTTTTTCTTCTGCTATTAACACTGCTTATTGAAGCAATTGATTTGACTGCACAGTCCGGGCTGGATAGCAATTGTAACTCTCATTGAATAGTATAACTTTCATGAACTGGAAGTTCACATACAATTGCAATTGCAGTTACAGCTGTGATTGTAATGCAGCTGTAATGGTAATTAATTAGGAATAGGTTAGAATTAAATCAGAAGGCCAGTCATTCTTCACACTAGTCAGAAGAGGAGCTGTAGGAAAAGCACATCTTACTCATTGGATCTGGTTCCTCTGTGTGCAGAGAGCCAACAGATCTTAGTAATAGCAGCTGGTTAATATTGTCCTACATCTTCCTCCTGCCATTGTGTCTAGTAACAGCCTTGAACTGTCATTGCTCTGATTCTATCATTCAGGAAGCAGGAGGCAACTGCTGACAGCCAGTGAACTGTACTTGAGCGTCAGCACACCCTCAGGAAGTGGAAAAAGTGGAGCATGGCACAGCAGACACTTCGCTTCACCTGCTGTGCTTGGCCTCCTCCCCTTTATTTTTCCCTTCCCTATCTGGCACAGGATGACAAAAGATACAAGGAAGCAAAGGGAATGGAAATGGCCTGAAAAGATGATGTGCCCAAGAGAAAGGCTGGACAAAGGGCACTATGTGTTTTTCTTTTTCCCTGCCTAGTCCCAGCAGCCTGGGATGCAGTGGCCCTGCTTTCCAATGGCACTTGTCGTTCAACTTCTTTCAGCTGCTCTTGAGTTTCATGTCACTCTGCTGGCTCAGAGCTTCTGGAGGCTGCTGTTCCCAAGCCCCTGGCAGCAGATTTGCCTTGGCCCAGCCCTCATGAGCAGCAGTGGAGATGAGCCTCTGTCTTGGGAACATTCTTCTGTTTGGTCTTTCACTGGAAAGAAAGAAAGTTTCTCCCTCTCTCTCCAGATTTTTTCTTGGGCTGACTTTTACCTCCACTATCAATTCCAGGAAGTTGTTTTGGAATCTCAGCCCATGTGAGCTCTTACATGACATGACAGAGCTTGCAGGGCTCCCAGCCCCTGTCTTGCCAGTGTTTCAAGGATGGGCAGCCCTTGCAGTCTGCAGGGGTCTGCACTCCAGTCTCCAGTTTCCCCCACAGTATGCAGGCCCAGTGTGTTTGCCTTGTTCCTGGGCTTGCAGCCAGCACATATGCTCTTTGGCCAGGACCCAATATTTCTGGTTTTTGAGGAGAGTCGTGGGAAAATTAAATTATCTGAGGATGCACAGCTTGCATGCAGAACACTGATCCTCACTGATCCACAGCGTTACTCACGTTCTGCTTTGGGAAATTTATTGTTTCAGTTCAACACTTCAGCTTTGAACTGCTTCTGACCCTTGTTCTTGTAGGCTGGAATTCTCGACCTCAGTGATTCCATAAATATTCAGTTGACTTCTGGGGAGCACAGCTGTCTAATAAGAGGGAGAAATGCCTCTCGCTCTGTGTTAGAACAGAGTTAATTTGGGTAGGAAAAAAACAGGAGTAGGCAAAGCAATTCTCCTTGAAAACAAACCCCATAATCCCTTATTTTCCACATCAGGGTCTCTGGGTTCTCTGCTGCTGAGATTGATTTTAGGTATGTTGGGTTACTGTGCCATTGATAGAATAAGAGCTAATGGGCACAGGTTGCAATAAGACAAAATTCCAATTAAACATTAGGAAAAGAGAATTCCATCGTGGTGGGGGTTAAGCACTGCAACAGGCTCTGTTGTAGAAGGTGTTCAGTTCTCAACAGTACATGGAATAGGGCAAACTGATACATGGGGACTCTGCTTCAGAGGTTTTTTCTAACCTAAACCTAAATTATCCTAAGACATCATCAAATATAGATTTGATGTCGGAGGCTGGACTTTTGTCTCTGATTACATGTTTTCTTCCTGCAGAGATACGACATTCTTCTTGAAATAATAGGTGTTCTTTTCCTCTTTTTTTTTATTGCAGAAAAACTCTGAATGTCATCTCCTTACCTAGAACCCCTTTTGGAATCTTTCTCACAATCAGCCTGTCTTTAATTTTGGTAGTTGCAGCTTAGTGGCACAAGAGCCAAGTACTGTTTCCAGTTGCTGGTAACTTTGTGTGAGCTGGAGCCCATCTCCACACACAGATATGTCATTTCCTCCTTCATACCTGTCTCAGCTCAGGCCACCTGATCTGCATGAGCACTTTGGCATGCTTTTGGATGGGAGTAAGTGCTGTTGGAGCATCTCTTCTACACAGAGTGTGACTCAAAATGTGGGTGACTGAAGTTTTTCTTCAGCCTCAATTTGCCTTTACCTGCTGTGACTGTGCAATAAGCTCCCTAAAGAGTTATTTATTTATCACATTGTGAATCTGGTGCTTTTTCATAGTGTAGGCCAAGGTTAAGTATTGCCCATTTGGGACAGGATTCTACCTTCATTTTAGGTCTCTTCATGGCCAAAAGGCTGTCAAATATCCTTCTGTTAAACTGTGTGAAAACATTTGCTCAGCATTATCAGCTGTGTTTGTGGATTCTCCTAATTCAGGAGAATGCTTCTGGTTGCAGACTGATTTCTGTTTTCTCAAGAGTTTGTCTCTTTGCCACATCCAGTGCCAAGCAAAGTGGAGGGGGAAAAATGGCTGATGACTTCCTTTCATTCCTAACATTGTCTTTAATAAAGACTGTCCTGTTGTTTTATTTTTGAAATTTGCAAGGAAGGGAGACCATCAGTAAATACAGTAACTAGTGTGGTTCAAATTCCTTCAGTGTGAGAGTAGATAGAGTTTGAAAGAGTCCCCAGATTAGCAGAGCAATTTGGGGCAGGGAAAACATAATTATAGTTAGATCAATGGATTGCTTTCTTCAGCAAGATTGCTGTGGGCAGTTCTAAACCCTGGGAACTTTCCAGACTGACAGTCACAGTAAATATTCAATCTCAGAGACAGTTTTTGTCTCGGAGACACTGTGAGGTGTGAGAATAAAAGAATCTGCAGTACCATTTTCACTGTTCTACTGACCTTACCATCCTTTATTTCCAGTTAAATCTAAGACACTCAGACAGTGATGCTTAACTTATCTCAAGTGCAGTAAAGACATCAGCATACATAGCTGGTAAGCTGCAATGTCACAAAATATGCTGTTGAGTATATTTTTATCTTGAACTGATGACGGTATTTTTCTTGATTACAGATGAAGAGGTAGAGTTGGAGTGCAGCCTTGACAGAGATATAAAGGACTGCCAAAGAGTGTATTGGGAAAGAGAGTTCAAACCTGTGGCAGAAAAACTTCGTGACAGAATTCAAAGCCATCACTCTTCCAGCTGAGTCTATCACTCCATTTTAATCAGTTGGGGTTTTTTTGTCGGGTAAATTTTATATTTCTAATATACCTATACATTGCCATTGGTAAGATGGTTGGAGAGCATGACTGTTTAAAAAAAAGAAGTTAGAAAAGCCTGGCATTTATGTACTGGATGCTATCTTTTGAAGACCTTGTATGAAATTTTTGCATGTGTTCTACAATATACTTGAGCTGATGAAGCAGCTGTTCAGTGTGACTTGTCTAGTAATTGTATTGTTTCTTGACTGGAAAAATGAAACAAAAATATTTGCTGGACTTCCAATTTTTAAAAGGTGAGTTGTGAGTGAGCACTGGGACCTCTGTGGTACCAAAAATGCTCTGCAAATGCATGTTGTTTGATAGGAGCCACAGACTCCTGCAGACTTTGACACACTTTTACCTTAAGGAACTTCTGTGACAGAATGCTGTTGGGACATTGTCCTGTGTTCCTTCATGAGCTTTACTCTTCAGATCAGACACGTTTGTGGTCAGGGAAAGTTACCCCCCTTTCCTTGGGAGAGTTCCCCTTCCTCCTGATACTGGGAGCTAGGGTCTAGGGTATCCCAGCTAACCCAGCTGCTGCTTTGATGCTTGTGGGATGTAGGGCCAGCTGTGCTCTCCTGACTCGGGACTTCACATCTTTTGGCAAAACACCGATACCCTGAGGTCAGAGAAGATTTTACCTTCTTTTAGTTGGTCCCACACTGCCAGAAGCCGCCTGTGTGCCTTCTACTTCTCCGATTTCTTGTCTAGCTGTCTCCCCTGAAGCCGTGTCCCCATCTGTGGGGCCATAAGAGACCTCTTTTGCCCTGTTCTTCCTGACGGCTGCGGCTCCAGCCTGGCAGTCTTGGCAGACTGGAGAAATTTGTTGGGAGGCAGCAATTCAAAGCTCCTTCAGTGGCTTTGCTCGCTCTACCTTTGGTAGTGCCCAGACCTCTGCTTCCAGGTGAGAAGAGGCAGCAAGGAGGCCAGGAAGTACAGCCATAGGAGAAGGGCAGCAAGACTTCTTTCCTAGTTTAGATCCCTGCTTTTACGGGGTAGGGAAAGGGAGATTTTGTGGTCCAGGTTTTGGGAGTGGTGAGGAGGAAACTTCGGTGGAAGGGATAAAATTTTCTCCATTCTTTGTGTCTCAGAGGCTCAGGTGTTACTTGTGCCCAGCAAGGCTCAGCCCTGCTTTGGGAGCTTGCATGGTGGCAGCCGCTGTCACTGCAATCCACAGGAGAGAAGTGCTCAGCATTCAATGTGGTTTGGCTCCAACAACAGCTCTGCTCAGCTCAAAAATATCTCAATTATCATCCCTTTTTAATTTTAGCTGAAGGGAAGATAAATGACTTCAAAGTCCCATTTGTTTCTGGGAGAAAAGAATGGATTTGCTTTGAGAGAGTATTAAAGAAAGGATGATGGGTAAGTAGTCCCTGTGGGGAAGAAGCTGGAGGCATTTGTTCCTGGCATTTGTGTCACAGCAAGGCAGGCAAACACCCGGCTGTGCAGGGCAGGGTGGGGGGCTCTGGAAAAGGCGCCTGTGGCCAAGCCCTGTCAGCAGGATTGATCACAATTGACAAGGGCTGAGTCTCTGTCACAAGGCAGCTGAAACTGACAGCTGGCTCAAGTCAAGGTGGTACTTGGACAATTAAGATTTGTTCAAATACAACACTAATTATGTCAGTATTACTGACCAAACTGTAACCAAGAACCTGAAGTGCTGTGTCTGCAGCACAGGGCAGAGCTGGGGATCCTGGGACAGCCACCGTGTGAGCTCTGGCCTTTGTGCAGGAAGAAACATGTTCAGAGGAGCTGGATTGAGAAGAGGGGGCAGCACAGGACTCTAGAGCAACCCTCTGATCGAGCTATACCAGCCTCAGTCTTCCTCTGGAGAAAAACCTGTGAGTAGCAAGAAGCAGCCCCAGAATGCTGGATTTCAGGTGTGTTCTTACAGCATCATTTACCATGTGGGTATCTCTGCCACAGACCTCAGCACAGCAGCTCTCTCATGTCCAGGAGCCTATTCCTGTTCTCCTTGGGATGAGCTGCCAGCACTGCAGCTGAGGTGCACGAGAGGCTGCTGCACTTCACAGCCACGGGCTGGGGCTCTGCCAGAGCTGCCCGGGGGTACTGGGCAGCGAGTTGGGATTGCCTCCAGGTTGTGGCTTGTGCTTTGATGGCAGCTGTGACCAGATAAAGCCACTCACACACAAATCCACTGCAGTGTTTACTGCTTGGAAAGTGAGAGGGCACTTGGATGTGGCTGGAGAGCATAGGATGGAAATGGCCAGTTTGGGTTTCTTGGAAAAATTAAGGCCTTTGGTCTCAGAAAGCACCTGGAAACTCAAGTGCTGCAGGAACTGTTCATAGCCTGGAAAGGCACAGCTCAGCTGTACAGTGCCCTTAAGACAGGAAAGTTTTGCTCTGTTTTTGGAACATTAAAAATCCTGTATTTTCAGTTAAGAGGAAGCACCAGATGCTTCCTGTTAGTCACAATTTTTGACAGTTTATTAATCTTTCTCCTCCAGATCTTTTTAGATATTTTAGCTTCTTGGACTGAAAACTGTTCTCAGAAAGTTCTGTAGAAAGAGAAACCAGTCTGAGACCCAGGCCAGAGGACAAAAATTAAACTGATGCTGCTTGTGGGCTTGGGAAAATCCATTTCACAGAGTCACAGAAAATCATACAATCAGCTGAGCTGCAAAGGACCCATCAGCATCACTGAGTCCAACTCCTGGCCCTGCACCACTCGCCCCAAGAATCACAACTTGTGCCTGAGAGCCTAGTCCAAATGGGTGAAAATATCAGCAGTACAGAAGAGGTTTTCCCACTACAGTTAATAAAGCTCTAGCTCTGTTTTTGAACTTTTCCTCCCACCATTTTAGACTCAGTTAAAAAATTAATGGCTCATGATTTTAACTATGTTTGCTCAGTTACTGTTTCAAACACTTTAAATGATCTTAGAACCTGTAAGAACAGAAGCTTAAAGTTAAACTACACAGAAACACCAAGAGAAAAAGTTGTTACCTTTATTTCAAAAATACCAGTAATACTGACAAATTTAAAAAGCAATTCACACTCATACAAAAGTATGCATGTGTTCTCCAAAACCACTGTATATTAAATGTCAGCATTTAAATCATGTTTTGATTTACTAAAAATAGATGTTTTTTAGCCTAGTTATTTAAGCAACTGCAAAAATCATTAAGACCAGCGTTGGGCATGTAATACAGTAGGACTGTTTGGCAGTCTAGAACAACATTCCCACACCTTGTCCTAGCTCCTTCTTGGTTCATCCGTGAAAAGGAGGACAAGAAGCTACTCGACACTTTGTGTAGGTAGATCCCTAAGAAGCTCTGAGGACTCCAGTCCCCTTCTTTCCATAGGAAGACCATTGCACTTTGGAGCTCACGAAAGAATGCTGAACAAACATCCTGTTTTTAAGGCTAAACTAGTTGAGAAAATTGACTGCTATCTTTCAGATTATCAGTGTGGACAGAGGAGGTTTAGTTCTGATTAAACAGGGAATCTAAATAACAAGGCTTTTTTGAAACCACACACAGTAAAGGCTCAGACAATAGCAGTGCTCACTTTCACTTCTAGCTCAACTGGAACAGCCTAGGTCTGTTCACTCCCCTGCACAAATAGCAGCATCAAGATTTTCTAAAATTATTCTCATAGGGAAAGCAAATGGCATCAAGTCCCAGTTCTTTTCGTGCTCCGACTCCCACAGTATTTGCCTTAACACAAGATCTATGTATCTATGGTTTGCTATATTGCCACAAGTTCAGAGAATGTCCTGGGCTGTCTAAAGCCAAAATACCATGAGCAGGCAGCACTTCTGCACAACCCTGTCTGTCAACTGCCAAGCGTTCGCTGCCCAGTGGCAGCAATGATATTCCAAACATGGAAATAGCTGAAACTAAAGGAGTTATGGCACAATGGGCATCTTAACTTATAGCTACTGTTGGTCCTGAGGCTTCGTATCTTCCTCTGCCATACTGCAGCTGCAGAACATTCCAACGTCGACAGGCAGCCAGAGACATCAGGTCATATAGCGAGTAATAGCTCTCAGAGCATAAAGTAGTTCGGCTTGCATCCGAGCTTCTACCAGAAGCAAATTTACATGGACCTTCAGGAGAGAGGAGAAATTATGCTTGAGCACAGTGCTCACCATCATATGCTGCACCAAGGGAAGCCTCAGGGCTGTGGAAGTTGTGCTGGTGCAGCAGCAGCAGGGGAGCACGGCCCAAGTTACCACCCAGATCTCACTGTGGAGCTCCCTGAGAGGGGCAGAGGAACCAATGCCACACCTGCTGCTGTGGCACAGCATGGCTCTGGCTCACAGGCACACTTAGTGTAGGGCTAGAGCCACAGGAAGAGGAATTCGTCCTTTAGCAGACCAGATGGTCTAGCAGGAAAAAGCAGACAAGCTTTCAAGCACACAAGCCGTTCTTCAGCAGCACAATTCATGCAGAGCTTGTTCAATTTTGATGAGGCTAACGATTAAAGGCAGAATGGCAGTGAGCACCTGTGGAGCAGAGGGTGGTGCTAACAAAGGCAGAGGTGATGAGGACATTTGCCCCTGGGGACTGAGAGAAACACATAGGCAGCTACCACCTGAACAACACAGAGTGGTTGGCCAAGGTGAAGCACCAGAAAAAACTCTCAAGTGCCATAAACCTGCGATCTCTACAGAGACACAGGTGTTCAGTAGCCTACTGGAGGTAAGAATTTTAGTTCCCCAGATCATCCCCTCAATGCCTTTAATGCACTTCTTTGAGGATGAGATCAGAAACTTGTGGGTGGCAGGGTGTGAAAGTCTTTTCTCGCTGACAGCAGGCTGCTGTGAGTTTGCTCTGGCATGTAAGAGTCATGTGTGGTTTCAGCTGCATGATCTCCATGAGGATGTATGTTCAGTGACACATATGGGAATGAGCCTTGGATTTTGATGCCTATGGAGATCCAAAGTTTTGGTCTTTAAAGAAGGATTTGTGTGCTTGGAAAGATCATCAATCACAGTCTAACCAAAACATAGGCACTGTTTTACTTGAACTATCTTAAATTGTAGTTATAGGACCCTGCTTTAAGGGGTTTATCAAAAACTAGAACCTGTAATAAAATGAACATTAATGATTTCTGCATTTTTTGTTTCAGCATTGAGTTTAAGTGAGGCCAAGAAATACCTTTCCAAAGAAAAACTGAAGGATATAAACTTAGTGGATTCAATATCTGGGAGTTAACAGCAGGGAAATGTGACTGGGAGGTGCAATTCAGACTGTAACCCAGCAGCAGAGCTTTTGGGCTTTAACAAAGAAACTGCTTTGGGGCTATCCGTGCCAGAAAGACCAGGGGTCTGGAAAGACCCTGGGGCAGCCAGAACTGTTCCAGGTCTGCTGCCAAAGGATGGATGGATGTGTCTTGCACCACTTCCCTGCCTCTCTGGGATACAGGCAGTACTGATTGCAGTTGAGCTGAAGCTGTACCATTGTCATGTCTAACCCCCTGTACTGCTCAGAGCTTGCCCAGTTCGTGTCAGCTGTTAGCCAGCACACAGGCAGCAGGAAAGGAGAGATTATTTCAGCCTGGGAACACAAAACTTCCCAATGACTTGACTGTGAGCAGAACCCCAGGAGCATCAGCTAAAGCTTAATCTGTCAGGGAGACACTGATCTGGGGCCCATGGCTGTCCCTCAGCATGCAAACCAACTGTACCTTCTCAGAGTGTTCAAACTGTCTCCAGAAGCTATCATACATTCTTTTTGTGGTCTTTTCAGGAGTGCAAACCACAGTCTTGATATAAACTTTAAAGCTGCGGTCCAACAACTGATTAATTTCACCATAGTCATAATCATCGTATCTGTTTGGAATTGAAAGAAAAACACTTTCATTTTCAAGCAGCAGTTAGTTCACTTGCATTGTTTCAAGTTCCTATGGCAAAACAAATTATTGGGTAAGTGTAGCACTAGTGGCCCTCCCCCATAAACAAAAATATGTTTAAAAATACATGGATGTTTGCTTAATAAATAGTTGTGGTTAAACCCGAGAAAGAAAAGCCAATGTGTTTAGAACAAAAACAGTAAAACTGACCTTATTCCAAACATACAGTGAATATAGTTCCAAATAGCTCGTCTTAGCATTGAGGTATCCACATCTTTGTGCATGGCCATTGTGTTGTAAGTCAGATTATAAGCAATATGGAATTTCTCATCAAGTAGTTGTCCCACATCTGGATAAAGACGATTAACCAAGGAATAGCCATGGTCTTCCCAGGAATAATCCTTAGAGTAAGTAAAAATGCAGAATGGAGCATTTCAGAAATGAACTTGTGAAGACCCAGAGCTTTAATATAGTTACAGATCCCAGGGCAGATATTTCACTGGGGGTGGGGTTGTTCACTTGCTGGCTTTAAGCCTCACCCATGGGGCAGTGAGATCACAGCCATTTCCAGGTTTGGTATGTGGCACAATGAGCAGGTTGTTCCCTAAGCCTCTTGACAGCAGCCCCCAGCCCTTTACCTGAACACGAAAGGTGGGCACGTGCATTCCATGTCTGGAGAAGTCTTTGTAGCCATAGCTGGTATCCTCAAAGTGACGAGACACATCTCTTGTTGCTGCAGATTCTTCATCTTCTGTTAATGGAAAACAGAATTTCACACCATTTGGAAAGAACAAATTGGAAGTGTATGAACAAAACTCCTGCAAAAGAATGGGTCTCTGTGCCTTTTAATCAAACACATTTTCACTGGACTACCCATATTAAGACTCTCTGGTACAGCTCTGTGACTGCAGCTATGGTGTTCAGAGGCAACTCCTTGAAAAACACTCAGGCTTTTTCTTACAGACAAAAATCTATTTTTCTCCGTTCTGTTGTGCTGCAGTCTTCACCCTCTCCCCTAAATATAGGGGACATTTTTCCCCTAACTTAAGAGGTCTGTAAAAATGTCAGGGGAAAAATCTGGTTTGGAACAGAGAGCTTATTAAAAAAGATATTTCTGAGGCTTCTATGCCAAGTTTATCTTAGAAGAAATTGTATTGAAAATCCCATGACAACCCTAAACTTGTAATAGATTAAGTACTGTCTCTCAGTCATCTGAAAAGTAATGTTTTGTACACTTAAATAAAAAAGCATGTCAAGTGTCTTGTTTTTACAGCATCTTGCAAGATGCTTAAATCTCCTGTGAAACTTCTAAAACTCTCAAGAGAGAGATTCCATTTCTTCTGGATATTTCTATAAAATATTGGTCAGAGAGTGTTATGGTGTGTCTGCGAGCAGCCACAAATCTTGGCACTACTTTGCTTTTAAGTGTTCCTAGAAGAAAACAAGGCATCCCTAATCTTGATTCCTTCACAGAAATGGTAATGTTTCTGAGACATCTAATAGCACTTCTTTCCCCTTTTGCAGGAGGATTTCTTCAAATAATTTGGAAATTCTTAATAAATCCATATACAGACTACATCTGCACTACCTGAAGAACACACGAACATGCTTTCTCTCTTCTCTCTTTCAAAACGCGTGGCCATCTCTTCTTGGCTGGCTTCCTCTTCATCTCTGCACTCCTGCAGCTGCTTCATTTTCTCCATAAGAGCTTCAACTTCACAGACAGACTCTGTAGACTAAAAAGAAGAGAAAGACATTTCATTTTCATGCAAAAGGAACTGACAATGATGGCAGAAATTGCCAAGCCAGAAAGTTTAAACACAACTGAAGTCCTTTACATCTTTAAATACAAATTTTTCAAGGAACAGTTTTTGAAAGAAACCTGTACTGACCCAGTGGTTTACATTTAGTCATCATCTTTTCTCAATTAGATCCCTGGTATTTTTAGCATGATTTAAAAATCACAGCATTTTGGAACTAGCTGTTCTCACACTAAAATTAGTTAGTCTAAATGTTCAGCAACTGAAAAACAAGGAGCTGTAACAGAAATTCTGATAGAGGAAGTAACCACAATTTAACACACAACTGTATTTTTCCCCTCCTCTGCTCACAGAGGAGAAACATTGAAGGAAAAAGGAAGGGTGAGTATAAATGCAGATCTAATGAAGCCTCATAAGAAAGCCAGTGCAAGATAATCATCTTTCACAAGAACTGTTTTAACACCACAAGAATTCAGTAATTGATCTTGTAAACTTTCATCAACACCGAAATCAAGTAAAATTATCTTTAATTTATACAGTTCTGCCCCTTTCCTCCCTGCCTTTTGCAGTCTGCTCCTTGAAGCCAGAAAGTTCCATCAAACAAATTTAAATGCCACCCACACCACTGCAGTAAAATATCACATGCAGGCATCTTGCAGTGAGAACACCCTCATGGCTGTTCTTAAACCAACACTTAGTGCACATCGTAGTTTTCACCAAGGGAAAACAAGTCCAGATCAGCCTAACTACTGCAGGCAGGAGAGAGTGTTTTAAAGAGTCACAAAGTTGTGAAGGATCTGTTAAGAATGTTCTGTTGTGTGATGCATGACAAACACCTCAAGGCAAAAAAGTCAGAGCCTGGAATCAAAGGAAGAGCCAACTTTCCACTGCGCTGATGAAAAACGCATTCCTGGCCACTGCTGCTCAGGACACGTGTCATGAACTAGCTGAGGCTGGGACTCATCTCAGTTCACCTTCATGAATGACAGGCAGAAAAAAACAGACAACAGGTTGTGTCTATTTCTCCCTTTGGTAGCTTTGTCCACTTCCCAATATCATTTCAGATTCTCCTAAGTGCCTTTTTTCAATACGCACATCTGGATTAGGCTCATCAATCTCACTCTCAAAGAACAAAAAGAGACAGGCACCCTCCACATATTAAGAAATGACTACTATTGGAAGAGATAGTTTGTTCAGACACTTACTGGAATACTTCCAGCTTGGCTGGCATGGATTTCATCCACCCCGTGGTAACCATTTGTTATATCACATATGCAATAGTTACTGACAGAGGGGGGCCTGAAGGTGTGACCCCCTTCACAGTCGATCTCTGGGCTGATCCCACAGCCAAACGTGAAGGAAGCAAGGGAGTGGTAGTGTGTAAGGAGAACGACTGCATGGATCAGCTCTGCCAGGGACCAGCTGTTCTCTTCAGTCTTCAAAAGTTGCTTTAAAAATAATGCAAGACGAAAGTATTAAAGTAATTCACTTGGCCCCACTTTAATGCAGTTTATCAACACATTTCTTTGCCAGGTAAAATTATTTTTCTGACATCAAAAGGTGCTTCCTAACTCTCTGCTGCCATTAGTGTGCTCAGTGACCTGTTACCAGGTGACCTGCCAGACCTGAGTGGTTAAGCCACAAAGAATACAACTTATCTCCCCTCTCTATCCCTGGGTAATTGATTAAGTTTGGGTTTCTGTCTTGCACATTGTGGTTTCTATCAAGGCCATGTTGACTTTCATTGACATTTCACACCTCCAACGAAGATGCAACCACAGTTGTTGCATGTTTATTCAAATGCTCTTTACAGCATCAGAAAACCCAGGCAACTCCTTGCAGATCAGCCACGTGAAAACCCGGCACCACGGCCAGGCTCCCTCCACCTTGTCCCTGTGGTGGAATGCTCTAGATTCGACAAGAAACTTCAAACCTGAACTTCCCTTTAAGGCAGGAAAGTGTGGGAGGTTTGGGGCCTCCTGGCAGAGTGTGCACCCTCCCCCACAGCCTCCAGCTGGACCTGTCACCACCTTCCACCAGGCCAGGCAGCACCCAGGAAGTCCCAGCACCCACATGCTCCTTGCTACAGGCACAGAGGACAGCAGAGGGGGTGGAAGCCCCTTGGTGGTTTGCTGGTGCTGCAGTCCTGGCTGTCCTGGACCACCACCACTCCCCTGGGCAGCTTTGCCAGCCTGCTCCCTCCTCCCAGCCTGAAAACTCAGCATTTGAACTGGCAGCAAGCCAGACAAAAATGTGGTGGCTGGTGTTCTGCCTGACCCCTGGCAGCATCTCAGAAACACCCAGGGGTTCTGGCTACTGAAAGCACACAGGTGGAGGAGGGAGGTGCATCTGAGCACATCGTCATTGCACCAACAGAATTACGACATGACAGGGTAATTTCAGTGTGTTGTAAATTAAATTTGTTACTCATTTAAGAGCAGTTATGATCCTGTTAGTTTTACACAACAGGGCACAAGTGATATTTTATCATGCAATGATGTAGAACTGAAATCAAAGTCATTACCACAGAATATCTTTCACCCTGTCTGGCTCTGAACCCCAAGAATCTGTGATTGCTTTACTGAAAAAAGGGGACATTCACATTACTCCATGAAAGACTTACCTCGATATGTTCCTTGGTGATAAGCCAGGGTCGGTGAGCCAACATTTTGTTCAGTTCTCCTAAATTTTGCAATTTTTGAGGTGCATTTTCCAGACCATTCAACCATTTAGGGTCTCCACCGACATGAAGGAAGTCATTCACATGGAGGTTAACAAGGTAAGAGCACTGATGTCGTGCTGCAGCCTAAAAAGGAAAACAGTGTGATGCAGAAAACAATTACAGAAAGTTAGTACCTTATGACAAATACTGTAAGTAATTATTTCCTTAAAACATCCAAGAATAAGATTTGCACTGATCAAAGACTCAAGTAAAAAAAGATTTCTGAGATTAACACATTAGCTTGTTTTGATTATTGTTCTCACAACACAAATATCCCTTGCTCATACACACCATCATTATGCTGGCTACAGGTGCAACATGCCTATACCCAGGGAGAAGTACAGGCATGGATTTATTACATGTCCTGAAGCAAGTAATCCATACTCCATTGGACTCCCCAGGGGGAAGAAGCCATCTCTAGCTGCACATTTACCAGCAACAGTCAAAAGCAGGTTTTATATTGAATATGGCAAGAAAGACTACGGGCAGCTTCTCAGCAAAGAAAGGCCCGGTATCATTTACTCCAACACTTTCTGCATTAAATTAAGACACAGCCAAAACTTTAATTCAACTTCAGCAAGCAAAAAGCATTGAACTGGCAGATTAAAAATTAGAAATCAACTACTTTTGGCAGAAAACTTGCTTAGAATTTACATATTTAGGAATGCATGATGGAACGAACTATTGAGTTAGAGAGGGGTGTATGTGACAGGACACACACACAAAAACAAGCTTTCTTGAGAAACAGTTTCTGAGATACTAAGGAAGCCAATAACAACTGTCTCATTCCTACAGCACACTTTTCCCCTCTTTCTCACAGTCCTACCAAATCTATGACCATAAAGTGCTGCTCTCCTGAAACCATCTGTAAAGCAGACACCAACAAACCCACTCTGCTTTTCCCTTAGCTGCTGGTGAAACGCCCGTGCAGTAGAAAGGGCAGCACACAGCAGCAGCTGCTGTCAGGCGCGTACCATTATCCCGATGTAGTGCCGGTAATGGAGCGGCAGCGGGCCGTCCATCTGCAGCAGATAGTGCTGAGTTTTCAGAAAGCTTTCCAGATACTGCGGGTGGAAAACCATCACCAAGGTGACGTTGTCCAGTCGGCCCAGAGTGGCAAAAGACTCAGCAAACAGCGTGTGCATGCGTGGCGTCCTCCTTTCCCACCTGAATAGTCTGATTGGAGAGAAAAGAGCAATGAGCAATATTGTCCAAGTGCCACCAATAAAACAGCAAATAAATATATTGCCACGGCACCCAGAGGCTCCAAGTGAGAGGAATTATACTATAAATCTATTAATGGCGTTAAATCAGTGCACATAAGGCACATTAAATCCCTGTAATACCTCTCAAATGATCTCTCATTTAGGAGATCACAAGTGGTTATATCAGCAAAAGGAGATTTTTGGCTTTAATGTCTCCCTAATACGACACTGACTTCTCATTTTTAACTGTCTCAACTTCACTTTCTTTGAATACCCCAGGTCGATCTTAGTTTACTGTAACTAAAAGCTAATTGAATCATCACTTTTTTACTAAAGGAAAAAGAGGGAAAGAAATAAAAAGCTAGCTAAGATGATGAGAGAAATAAAAAAGGAAATGGAAAAAGACTAAAATTCCTAGAAAACCACAGATATATTGCTATTACTTTTCCTCTGCTCCAAATTCTCTTACCAGACAATCAGGAGAGAAGCAGCAGAAATGCTCATCCACAGCACTCTGGAGCTTCTCAGATTCTTCAGTGGTAGAGACAGCTCAAGAAAAAGCAGTCCCAGAGCAGAGGGGCAGGTACCTTGTGGACCAGTAGGAAATTACATCCGGATGTTCACAAGGAAACAGTATTAGGTTTCTCTCATACTAGATAGCAGCATGGGAGGGGTCATAACTATTCTAAAGCTCCCTAAGGCTCTCACTGTTCTGTACACTAGAACTGGCCAAAGTCTCAGGACTGAATGTAATCACTACTGAAAATGTTTTGCAGATCAGCTGTCCTGAAACCACTGTGGGCTACTATTAAAGTGATGTTCCTTAAAAGCATAAAGTTCACTATGTACTTGAAAACACTACCACACCTCCTTCTCAGGGATGAATCTGCTTGGTCCGTGTCCCAGTGGTCTAGGAATTCTTATTCCAAGTTCCTAGAAAAGAAAATTACACCACCTCAGCATTTAGCTATAAACATCTTTTAACTGTGGTTGCAGGAAAGAAAAGAGTTCTCCATTCAGAGCTGGGCTTATTTGGGTACTTGTGGTACTCTTGCACAGGCATTTTTACTAGTACTGTTTGTACAAATGCAAATCATTTTTTTATACAAGTGCTTTATAATTAGCTGTGCTTGTTTACAGCACACTGCCCCACTCCAGCAACAAAAAAGTTCAACAACAAAGGCCCTGTCAACCAAAGAAAACACACACAAATTTATATGCATGCGCACACACACACACACACACACACACACACTACAGAAAATTCTGCATAAAGCATACTTTGGCAGGGTGTCCAGGACAAGGAGTTCCGAACATGCCGGCTGCTGTGTGGTTATGCCACTGATACAAAGCGAGGCTGCTGTGTGTGTGTACATCCGCAGCTCGCCAGCACACAACACCCCGTGCATCTGTCAGGAAATGAAACAGCTGTAACCCTAATCAGATTTCTTCTCCCAACCTCAAAGAGCACTTAAACTGCTGAAAGTACCTGATCTCCATTTGCATCTGCTTTCTTTTCAAGATAGGATAAAAAGCTATTCACATTTGCAGGGAAGGAGGGAGGGAGGGAGGGGAATTTGCTCCATCAGAACTGCAGCAGCCATGTCCTTGCACCCACTTGTGTGGATGTGTTATCTTGCAGGTAAGGTGGAGGCTGGATAACCCTGGCAGTTCACTACTAGTCCTCTCCTTCAGCTGGATGAAGCTTTCTGACAGGACTGTGGCACCCCAGGCCTCTCCTGCAGCCAAGGAGCAAATACCAGAAGACCTGGGTGCATTTGTGTCCTGGCCATTAACACTATTCCCTCTGGAAGGGGGGAGCTGCGTGTCCCAGGGCAGTCTCTCCACGTAGCTGCTCTACAGCAGCCCCCTGAGAAGGCACAGCAGGTTCCAGGGGGCAGGTACCAAAGCAGGGCATGGCCTCACCTTACACTTTCACACATTCTCCCCATGCCATCGCTGCCGAGGCCCCTCTGCCACTGTGTGGCACTTGCTGCAAACCAGCTCTCCTGAAGGGATTACTCCCCAATGAGCAGCTTGGCTTCCCCAGGAAAGATGGGAGCCCTGCCAGCTGATGGCATGGCACTCCTGCAGATGGAGGGAGGCCTGGGATTAAAGCTGAGGATGGAGCTCAGTGCTAAACATTAGGCTTTATATAAACTAATGATTTGGGCTCCTTATCCAAGCCCTCTTTCCCAATCGTCTTTTAGAACATAGCCATTGCCTCTGTTCCTTAGCCAAACCCACCCATTTTGTGATGATACCAACTTCATCCAGGTTCTCAAGCAGGTTTAGATGAATAAATACCATGATGAATGAAAACCATGCAGTGAGCCAGTCCAGGCCACACAGAGCAGAGAGGCACCTTCAGCTGGTTTAGGCCTCAAGAGCAGATGATGCCCCAAGAGCTGCCTGCCAAACACAGCTGTTAACCTTGGCCACATTTTCCCCACATAGGTAAAGGCTGTTATAAACATGCAATACTGGTTGCACTCACTACTGCACTTTTTCTCTCTTTAGCTGAGTTCACTGCAGGAGAAGCAATTTTATTAATCAGTTACTGTTTCCTGAACTTTCCCCTAAGATTAAAAAACAGCTTCAGACAGCTGGAAACAATGAGTGCAGACCTAAGGGGCATGCCAAACTCTTCAGACTCTGACAGTCTCCTCAAATCCTAAAGTCAGATGCCTTCATTTCTCAAGTCTTACTTGGATAAAGTAATATCAAAGGGCACCTCTTACAAATAGTCTTTTCACTTTTTCCCCTCAATGTAGCTTTTTCCTGCTATGAGTCCCAATATACACAAGCAAATTTTGCCTGTCAGCCAAGCAATGCCACTTGTAGGATGGAATTTATCAGCATCTCTCTTTAAACATTCAGCAGAGCTTCTTATTTTTCTATAATTACACTAGAGCAACATCTTATAGCCAAACAACAGCAAGCAAAAAGAGATCGTTTAAATTGTAAACAGCATTTAATTTAACAGATGTCTGCAGTTTGCCAGATGAAGCTCTCCAAGACAAATACCTTGAAGTTTAATTCTTGAACAACTGTTTTTCAGTCTTTCCTGTTCCCAGAACAGTAAGAAGAAGGAAAAAAAAGCCCAACCCAGCTTTAAGAACCTGAGATCAGCAGACTGCTAATGTATTTTGCTCCACAATCTAAAATACATTACAATCAATACACTTCTGTTTTTTAAAGCATACAGAGGTCAAACTTACAATTACACAGCATGTAACAGGTTCTATTACTCAACCACCCAAACCCTCGCTGCAAAGTGACTTAAGAGGTTTTTTAATGATTAAATAAATTGCTTTGTTTTCCATCAGGAGAGGGATCACCCCCTGACATCATGGCACCAGCCTAGTACTTGAGAAGCCTGGGGTCAAGGCTCTGTTGTGACAGAGACGTAACAAAGGATTTGTGAAGATGAGCCTGTTTCCCGTCTGCAAAATGGGGGCTTCTTCCAGAGTGTGCTGAGAACAGAAACAACTTGCCATGAGGTGCACATTTAACACAGTCATGAGAGTAGTGTAAAATCTGATGCATTAGGAGCCTTTTGAAAACTTGTTCTTCAGTTACAAGCTATGACAGACCTTTTAAAAACTGTTTTCACTCTCCTTTTCAGAAGCAGCATTTATTAAAGTTCTCCTAGTACTTCAGAAATAGCTGAGTGCTTCCAGCATCTCAGCATTTCAAATACTTGATAACACAGTAATAATTCTCAAAACAGTCCTAGTGAATCTCTCCTTTGTTCTGAACGTATTTCTATGCTTCGTGAGATCCTTCATTAACCTCCATATTCCAAAAACACTCAACTCAGGGCAGCAACACTCTCCCTCTCAAAGACCTGCCTCCTGACCAGACACACCACTACATCTCTCTCCTGCACCTTTCTCTTAAAGCACCATTTCCCCTGAAGTACCAACAAACTCTTGGTGAAGCAGTTGTGTCTAGGACAAGCAGAGGCTGCAAAAAAACCTGTATTCCTTTTCGTTATTCCAAAAGTATAAGCAACTTTCATGTGATTCCAGGCCCCAGAATTGCACACCAAAGTGACCTACTTAGTGACATTCTCTGCATCAAACTTCTCCTGGCTCCTTTCCTCCTGTTTGTCAAACTCACCACACCACTTTCATTCAGTCTAGAAACTCTGCAGCTGAATACAGCTCAAAGCTCAGCAGAAAGCCAACCACAACTGAGGCTTTAGGTGCAAATAAATAATAACAATAACAATAATAACAATAATGGTGATGATGATGCATCAGACGCACTCCATCTTCAAAGCCAGAACATAAAAATCAGGTGGCTGCAAAGCTGAGCACCAAGGGTGGAACAGGTCTCACCCTCAACACCCAGAAGCTCAAGCTAATGGAAGGAGGTGAGCCTTGCTGGGTGGCAATCCACTCCACTGCTCACCTTCCAGACATACCTTGATGGAAAAGCAAGACTTTAGCCATGTAAATGCTGTATTGCTGTGTTGACAAACTCAAAAAACACAGAAAAGCCTCCTCTTCCCCCTTATGTAATATAACTTGTATTTCTGTACAGCCATTATTATTATTTCCATGGGAACTATGTTCACCAGATACTTATCATTTCTCAATCTTACGTCCCCCACCACTGCCATATCAGCCCAGCATCACACCTCATGCATTTAGATAACTCAAGATTTCTGTGAGGTATCTCCCATCTAGGAGAAAAAAAATCCCTGAGAAATGGAAAAGCTACACATCTTAGAGAAGCTGCTACAGAAAACTGGTGGCTTGAGCTGAGATCTCTCAAGTCACAGGCTAATGCCCTCCCTAACCATCAGACTGTGTGCCTGTTCAGAGACTTCTCAGCCAGGAAATGCTTTATGCAAATTTACACCAAGAAACAGCACTGCAGAGCTGAGACAGAAAAGTTAATGAGACAAGTCTGCAAGCTTAATTATATACTCCCCAGTTACCACTTACTCTCACCAGTCTGGCTCAATTAGCACATCCAACTCCACAAGGACAACCAGACCAGAAGTCTGTACTGCCTGCACATACATACTCACTCTAAAGCCTCAAACATGTAAATTCACACAACGTAGAGCTCTTCTGTATCTCACAGCCCAATTTTTAGGTAGCTTTTTTAAGCCTCCTCACAGGAACATAATTCCTGTCAATTTATATAGAAAGCCTGAGATAAAAAATTGAACTGCAATTGTGTAGAAGAGGTTTGTAAATACTTAAAGTACAACACATATTACCTCTGCTAGTAATAGAACATCACCTGCTTTGGTTCTGATTCTCTTTAAAATGTAAATTTAAAAAAAAAAAAAAAAGTCACAGTCTAAACAAAAACCCAGTATCAGAAATTTCACTAGAAACGCTGAAAACAGAACTAAGCTACAAGCCAGGTCACAGAGCTTCTGGAACAGGAACAGCTATCTAACCTAAGCTACAGTTCTCTCTCCACTGTATGCCTAAAATGCTTTTTCAGATCCTTGTTGGTCCCTCACTGCTGGCTCCTTGCAGCTAGAGCTCTGCCCCTTATCACAAAACCTCTCCCAAAACTCAATGGTAGTTTTGTCCAACGAATCTGGGGACTTTTATCAAACTGCTAATTTTCATTCAGGATTGATAAACTACAGCCCACAATGCTCACTCAAATGACTTCCCTGGTGCTAACACAGCAAGTCATCTTGCTCCCCTCAAGTACAGCCAGTACCACTATCAAGTCTACCAGACTGGTATCTACCAGAAAGACTTATTTACATGCTTACTTAGGCTGTCTCTAAATGGCAAAGGGAACATTTTATCATAGACAAGCCACAGGCGAAGTAAAATGATAATTATCAATTTACTTCACTAAACTACATTTGAATTAACATCTTTATCTGAATCATCTATGTCCTGATTAAGCACTAAGTGCTGCTAGGTTCAAATTATATGAAAATCACACCCCATAATACAATATGAAACAATCTAATGTAGTGAACCAGAGAAGGGAAATGAGATTGAGGTGAATTTTTTGGAGGTAACATTTTCCCAGACTAGTCATCATTTTACATAATCCAAGCGCTTTCCTACCCAAGCTTAGGGTTAAGAAAGGCACAATGAGCTGTGAGTTAAAAACTCCTCAACACAATCTCCCAGTAGAATTAACTCCTCCAGCGTGCCTGTGCTGAAAATTCAACTTAGTATAATATGATGATCATTTGAAGCATGGGCATTAAAAATACCCATTTAGGGCTTTATAAGCTTACAGGATGAAATTCCCTTAAGCATGTACATGTCCAAGAAGGTTGTGCAGCATTTCCAAGGGAGATTTGGCACTTACCAGCATAAGAGGCTTCATGCTGCGGCTGCTGTGCTCACTGTGAACTGTCTGGTTCCTACTTCCCCTTTAAAGGCCACCAACAGCAAAATCTCACTGGTGGTGACACTGAGGCTACAAATGGAGTTTCCTTGTTTAGGATCTCAACAACAAGGACTGGCACAACTGGCCCCACAGGACAAACTGTCCCCAAGCTGATACATACTCATCTTAAAAACTGTATTTTCAATTCTGCCAAATGCAGTAGCTACTGTAGTTTCCATACTGGACAGAAAATTTTTAGGAAGAAGAGAAGAACAAAGAGTGGCGATTAAATGTATTTCTTTTCCTGTGCACAGAGAAATCCTACATATTTTCTAAATGTGGGGCTATGCAGAGCTGGCTGCTTTTCCTATTTTATTTGTTCACTTAATCCCGAAGTAGCTGCAATTGTTGTGGCTTTCCCAAACAAACCGTGATTCACATTAAAATGACAGAACAAAAATATCCTAGAAATAGTCATGTACTTCAAACTTTTGCACTGGTTCCATTTGCTGGGTATGTCAGACTGTCATTCAGCTGAAGCAACAGACATGTCTCTACTTGTACGGATCTGAAGAACTGGGAACAAGTACTCCCCCTCAGTTACAAAGCACTTTGTTACACAGACCTACCACTCTTCACTGGAATTAGAGCATGGCAAATGCTGAACTGCTCCTCTTTCATATAGAGTATGTTATTCTTACATGAATCTAAAGATGTAAATTACTTCAATTTCATTATCATTTCTCTGAATGTTTCGAAGTCCTTTGAAATACCTGATTTTAAAAAATCCCCATCTATTTTATGTGACTTGATTCAAGACAGAAATCAAAGCAAGGGAGAGTGTTTCCAAGATCCCACACCTTGTTCACAATGGCAGGAATAAAAGCAAAGCCCAGGCTCCCCTGTCTCCATCTTTAGCACCTCTCCTCTGGTCGTTTTCCAGGACTGAGCGGTACAAGCAGGTGCCTGCCTATGTGGTACCGACTCTTCTCCAGCAATAACAGCTCTTCCTGAAGTGGTTTTGTGACACAACTGCCTACAGTCCACAACCCAATTTACTTTTGATATGAGCTCACTGAAACTGAGGCTGAGTTTCAATGATTAGTGCCTACCTTTTTTTATATGGCGCTTCTGTAATGAAACAAAAAACATTATAGGGCAAAGGATTGCGAATGAATGCCTGCAATTTCCCTGCTGTAAACACTATTTAAATGCCAATAAATTGGTGACACAGAAGGAAACAGTCTAAACGTGACTGTAACAGTTTGCATTATATAGATTTTACTGCTGGATTATGTCAAAGCAATGCATATATCCGTATATATATATCCATATGTATCCATGAAGTACCGGATTACTCTAAATCAGAAAAATACAAAACGGGTTCCTCAGCAACCTACAGCAGTCCTGATAATTTAAAAATTTCCCTTAAAAAGAAGAATCCTAACGTGGTGACACTAAGAAATTTACAAGAGAGATCCAAATCAGCAGGTTTATTCCTGCCCAAAATAATGTTCTTGACTTGCATTTGCGCTCTTCTCCATGAGAAACACAAGACGAGCCTTACTGTTTCAAAAGGATAATCCAAATCTATGCAAGAACGACGTAAACACCGGGCAGCTCCGAGGCAAAAACCACCTGGACGAGCCCAAGAACTCTGCAGAGGCACCCGGTTAGCACACACACCGGCGGAACACAGCCCTCCTGGGACCAGCGGCGTCGCGGGGGACAGCGACAGCATCCGCACGGTCACGGCAGGCAGCGGCTGCTGCTCATCCCAGGGCTGCACAGGACCTGCGAGCCCCGACCGAGGTAACGCAGGGAAACGCCGCTGCTGCCGCCGCAGCCCGCGGATGATCCGCAGGGGCTGCCCGCGCCCCCGCCCCTCCTTCCAGCAGGGATTTCTCCGGGGGATGCGCACAGGGAGAGGAACCCCAGCCCCGGGGGTTCAGCCCGCTGGGACACCCGGGCCACCCGCGAGTACCTGGTGCTGCCGGCCCGGCCTCGCCACCGTCCGGCCGGCGCTGCGGGGCTGCGGCTGCGGCTGGGGCCGGGCTCGCCGCTCTCGCAGCCCCGCCGGGATCTAGCCCAGCGCCGCCGGGGCGGTCCCAGCCCCGTCCCGCCCGCCGGGCGCACGGCAGGGGCGGAGCGGCGCCGGGCGCTGCCCCGCCGGGACCGGCGCTCGCCGCGACCCCGCGGCTGCTCCCGGGGCTCGGCAGCGCCGCCAAATGCCCCGGGCGGGGGCGCAAGAGGCGGCAGCCCCCGTGCAGCCCACCCGGGCCCGGCAGGACAGCCTCGAGCCCCGGAGCCCTCGGCTCCGTTCCGCTCTCCTCTCCGGCACAGAGACGCTCCTTGGACAGTGCTTTCCGCCCCGCTCTCCTGTTCCTTATGCAAGAGTTTCTATCTTCTCTTTAAGCAACAAAATAATTACGGCTTTTAAACCGAGAAATCGCAGGAGGTTCACATTTTGCAGATATTTGTGTGACTAAGTGCGCTGCTGCTGCAGAAATCTGGCCTCCTGCCTATTCCCAAGATCATAACAGTCCTGGGCAAACATATGTTTTGCAATCGTATCAGCAAAACACTCGGCCTTTGTTTGCAGCAGGCTGTGCTGCGCCTGCCGACCCCCCAGGGCTGTAAACCCTGCCAGATGCCTTGCATCTCCCACCTCTTTTGGTCTGGGATTTTATGTCATCAATTATTTCAAAAGAAACGAGTCCCTGAGCTGGCGCACGTGATTTTTCTTCTTTTTTCTTTCACAACAATACAAGATCTATAAAGCTACATTCTGTTAGATATTTGTTCTTAAAATAATTTGAATTAAAATAAAATATGGTAGGCACCAAGAAGAGATCTTCTGTTGCAGTTTTCATGGGAGAAGGGCCAGGACAGCTCTGGACCCCTAAACATGCTCTCCTGGGGGAGGAAGGCTTCTGCCTACAATTCAGGCTGTGCGGTTTTGAGCTGTAACAAGTTATCTTAACAACCAAGCAGGGAAATTCCATGACACTGAACTTTACACTTCTGTTAAATGTAAAACTGAACACTGCAAAATTGCTCACAGGCTGTTCCTGTTATCAAACCTAGCAGCTAAATGCAGAAAACACTAAGGACAGTGCTGTCAGGGGAACATGACGCAGGGCAGCAGTTCTGCACATCTCTCATTCTTGAGCCTTAATGGCTTTCTTTCCTCTCCAGTTTTCAAATAGCACCACACCTCTGGGTCATGCAATTAACGCTGGAGAAGGGATACTCCACTGCTGAAGACTTAGCAGCAGTTATAAGGTTAAATTACGTGGAGATGCCCAA
Source organism: Luscinia megarhynchos (assembly GCA_034336665.1). Taxonomy (NCBI): domain Eukaryota; kingdom Metazoa; phylum Chordata; class Aves; order Passeriformes; family Muscicapidae; genus Luscinia; species Luscinia megarhynchos. The sequence goes on from CM067565.1 coordinate 44,576,705, forward strand.
GTAGCACAGCTCCATCCTTATTTGGGGCCTTGACTTGAAGCTGGTAAGTTTCTCCAGAAGAAACGGAGTGTCTTTACCTATTTGCTCTTTATAAAATGCTCAACAAAAGCATGGAGAAAGAATAATGCAATACTGGCAAGGAAGGTTGCATTTTGTGAGCTAATAAAATAAACTAATGGAGAACAGTGTTTAATTCCCACTGCTTGCTTCCTTACTTCAGGCCAAGGTATAACAAAAAGGGCTCCTCTTTCAACACAGGCAAAGAACTGGCTTGCACTCAGAAAAACTATTGAAAAGGGAAGTAATTACCTGAAAGCAATGCAAGAAGATGCCTCACTGTAAGAAATCTTCCTGGATGACTGACAAATGGTCATCCCCTTCCATGAATTTGTTAATATCCTTGGAAGAAGGGGTGGGGGGAGGAGGGGCAGCACCCCCTCACTCCCAAAGTGGTTTTGTCCCATTGTGGTCATTTGTACTGCCTGGGCATTCGTGAGGAAGCCTGTTTATATTAACAGTTGTTCCTATACAAAGAACCTTGACAGATACAGATTCTTTTCGGCATCATCCAAGGGAAATTCTCTCTCTTTAAACAACCAACTCAGTAACAGAAGATAGGAAATTGTATCATGTTCTTCGCTTTCTCTGTCAGGAGAGATGGAGGCAGTGACAGCATGTCAGAAAAACTGTGTACAAAGGGGAAGAGGAAGTTGCACAGCCGCAGCAAACAAATAATAATGGACTTAAAAGCTCTCCCATATGGCCAGAGTACACAAGCCCTGCTCAGGCTCCAGGTATGCCTCTGCCTTAGCAGAATCCCATCACCCCAGCTTGCTGCAAGCCCTTTCTCTACCCCAGCCCTCACACAGTGCAACTCCTCCAAACTAAAGAGCCCACACAAACCTGAGCCCCTGCTTATCTATAAATCAGTACACAATTGCAAACTGAAATTATTCCTATTTGTGAGCTAGTATGACCAATTACATGAGCAGTTTCATAACATAATATGGCACAGAGCTCACTTGGGTACTGATGAGTGCAAACCACAGCGCAGCCGGGGAACACGGGGACAGATCCATGGTTTGGTTTGCATAACTGGAGCGTTCCCCTGGGGAAACACAACAGTATGTTTGACCATGTATTGATGCAAGTAAACAGAGATCTAGTGAAATGCTCCTAAGGGAAAACACAGCAGATGTTTAATGTGAAAATATCGATAGATACGGAGTTCCTTTCACCCAGAAAGAGTGCATGAGATATACTCAAAGCAAACACCACCTAAAGCATAGAAGCATACTCCTTCATAGCAAGCACATCCATAGCAGTTGGCATTTAACATCTGTGCACTCTAAGTTATCAGAAATGCAGTTTTTCCTTATTGCTACATTTAAAGGAAAGCCCTGGGGAAGGTAAAATGAGACCAACTAGCCACAGTATGAAAAACCTAATTCTGCAAACAAAAATGTCTGCACTTTGCTGGTTTAAGTTGAAACAGTTCTGTTTCAGTCCAATAGGGCAACTTTTTGAGTCAACTTCAGCACAAGCATATGACTCCAAAGAACTGGAAAACCTAGATCTTAAATTCTTTCCACAGAAAAGCCATCCAGGCAGGAGCATTTGAAATGCCTGTTACTGCAATACCCTGGACATCAAATTAGTTTCTCGGAGGATGATCAGATGATTCTTTCCCAGGAACATTTACAAGTAAAACCAGGTAGTTCTTTGGGGCTCTGAGCTGATTTTTATTAGTTTTAGCTCCACCTAATATGTTGCCTTAATGAAGTCACCAGGTGTTTCAGCAACGATTAAGCAGCCCCACACTGGCCACTATGAACATTTCCCTGTGGGTTCCTCTCATTCCATTCTGTCAACAGCTACCACCCTTTTCATAACAAATTTCATGAGTCTATTAATCTTTTCTATCTCTTTATTATACATTTGTTATTTCTCAAACAGCAAAAATCTTTATCATTATAACAATATGGCACAGCAATCAAACCATTCATTACAGTGATGAAAGAATTTAAATTAAATAGAAGAACGTATCCTTGTAGCATGCAAGTAGAAAAAGAAAAAAAAAGCCAGTATTTGAAAGCATTCCTCTTGATTTAACCTTAATCTGATTGTCAGGCTTAAAAAAAATTATTCTATTATTAGAATTGGTACACAGTTCTAGGGGAGGAGAATAAACTGTATTCTTTGTACAATCTAAATTCTTGCTCTATATGTCAAAAAGGATTAACCCTTTAGGAATGTCACTACACCTGATACTTTTATAATAATAACAAAAACAAGTTGTTTATTAAAATGGAGGGCTGACAATTGGCCACGTCAGGAGATAAGTTTAGATCAATATACAGAAGCTTTCCTTTCATAGTCTCTAGGATTGTAAGATTGGTTAAGACTGAACATTTTACCCTATTCATACATTAGATTTATTGTCTTTCCTTCAAACCTTATTGAAATGCTGTTTTTCTATTTCTAGACCCTGCTTAAATGCTGCTTTCTTAATTTCTTTTCAGATTTCTTAATCTTAAGCTTTAATGGGCAAATGACTTGCAAGTGATCATGCTGGTTTGTGAGCAATCAGGTCATTCCTACCCACCGCATTTCCCACCAAAGACACCATCTTTTCTCTTAGAGCTGCAAGAGGCTGTAAGACTCCTTTGTTTCACCTGAGCTGGTCTCACAACTGACTGACTTTAACTCACCATGCTGCAAGAACACCAGTGGTTTTATTTGTTGCCTGAACTATTTGGTTCATCACTTAGGACTCTTACTGCCCCCAAAGAGTCCTTCCTCTGGTAATTTCTGCCTTTAAGATTTCTACAGCTCACTCTCACCTTTAAACCTCAAGTTGTTTTGTTTTTAATGTCAGCACGACTTGTCCCAAATTTAACATTCTGTTCTGCAGTTATTAGGTAGCAGAAGTACAAAGTTTAATTTAGGGAGCTATAAGAAGTTTAGATCTTGAGATTATTCATGGTTTGGCAAGAACACGAAAACAGAAGTATGGTTTCTAAGACTACTGCAAGTAGGTAAAGATGCATATCTAGATCTTAAAAGATTGAAAGAATGTCTTACCAGATTATCCTTCCCCATTTTTATGCAGGTACACAGCTCTTCCTGGGCTGATAGAGAGCAGCTAAGCTATAGAAGTTGTCTGGCTGTGGGTTCTGTGTGCTGCTGTTCTGAGGTGACTCCAGACTCACACACCACATAAGAATACTCTGGTTAACAAGTCCCCCCAGACCCAGCTCTCCCAGAATCAAAGACTGTATCAGCTAGCTTCAGAGTTCACCTTGGTATCTCACAGCCAACTTCTGAACTTTTGATGGCTAGAGGGTGTATAGAGAGGGGATTGGCTGTCCAGCTGCAGATTGTCACCACTCCCTGGGGAATGGAACATCTGCGGGCTGCCAGTCAGTCTGCAGTCTCTCAGTATTAAATAAGCATTAAGGTTAAACAAAACTAGTTTACCTTAATAAAAGAGTGTATTTGGAGTTCAGACAAGAAAAATAAAACTTAGCTTACAGCTGTCTAGAACTGGTTCAGCCTAAATAGGTCACCTCTCTTCTTTAGTAGCAAACTGCTGGGTAACACCAGTGCCAAACGTATTTCACAGCTCCTTGGAGCTGGGACACATTTTACCATCTTATACTGGTGTCCCTTCTCCCCACGATGAATACTGAAAAGGGATGAATATCATGTGTCCACTGAGTGAAAATTCACCTTTGGGAACTTCCTGCAACTCCTAATCCTCATGACTGATTCAGTGAAGAGCAATGAGACAATTCAGTACCTTACCTGCTATGCTGCCTGGAATGCTGTCTGACCCTGCCTCACCACTACTATGTGAAGATGCTCTTGGAAGGCCTGTCCTGCATGGATGGAGGTGTCCCGTCACTCAATCAACTGCCAACAAACTTTGTTGGCCACAAACATATGTCTTCAAAGCAAGGGAAGGCCAGCTGAATCATCTCTGTGACTTAAAGGCTTCTGTTTTGTTTTGTTTTTTTTTAACTGCATTTAGCCTCAGAAATAGTCTTGATATGAAAATAGATGAAAAAACAGTGAAATGCATCTCATTACTAGCTTCAGACAGAAATAAGATACAACAGCAAGCACATGGGGAAAAAGAAAAGGCCTTTAGGAGTACTGGAATGTTACACTTGGCTTACTGGAATTGGCTGAGACCATGACAGCAAGTGACCCAGAGCTGCACTGCTGTGAGGTTACAGCGAGTGTGCAGGAAATGCTGTGCAATTGTCCTGTAAAGAAGTTGCATCTAAAACCTGCTGTGATATTCTGGAACATACAGTCGTGCAACCCAGAAGTGCATCTTACCAGAAGCTTTTTGCCATCTTTACTCCTAGGGGCTCAAGTGTGTCTCCAGAAAATTGCTTCACACTCTGACCCAAGGCTCATGCCTGACCTGATTCCACAGGTACAACATACAAAAAGCTTACTTTTGCAGAGCCTTCACCAAGGAGCAAACTAGAAATTTGTAAATTGTTTTGTGAAGAAGTCAACCTTAATCTCAGATAGATTCACACTGTATTCAAAAACTGGGATATTTTTGTGTGTTTTCTTTTTGTGTGTGTTTTGTTGGTATTTTTTTTAAATAAATGCAGTGTTTTCCCCACAAACCACAAGTAACAAGAATGGAATATGACAAAATGTCATGCCATTTAGCGTACCTCAAGACTCAGCTATTTATCTGTAGCTTGATTTTACAATGAAATAAATGAAGTTAAATAGTATTAAACTAATAATGTTAATTACAGCTGGAGATTCAGGAACGCTTCTGTCAGTAACTGCATTTTGGGGAACTGTTTTGTGGCTTTCTTCTTGTACTTTCCACTTTCAGGCACATGCTCAGAGTAGCTAAGAGCAGCAGCCAGGAAAAGAAAAAAGAAAAAAACAATTCTTTTATTTTTTATCTTCACAGTCTAGCTGTGTCCCACATGTAATGTACTTTTTTTTTTTTTTTTTTTTTTGAGTCTGGTAGTTTTGGAAAAACATCACAGTTTTTTATTAGGAGAAAAATCCAAATAACCATAAAGCTGTATTCCCCTTGCACTGTCTGTAATGACCTATCTTGTCAGGAGGGTTGCAAGTTCCTCTCCTGAATCTCCTGAATCTCTCCTTATTTACCTAATATATGGTGCCAAGTACAATACTATCCTAGAGGATTTATCGACTCCTTTAGAACAGTATCTTGGCAAAAAGTTAAGTACAAAAGTAAACAGCATCACAGTAAAGAGCAACCCACATCATTGATTTAATGATAGCCATTAAGAAAACAGATCATCTTCTAGATACTATTCAACAACTGATTGCTATAAGTTAAGGAGATTACACCAGATCTGTCATTTTCATATCAGATCTGTTTCTTTTTGCTTTTGTATTCAGAGACAAATCCATGAAGACCTCTGCATGAGGAGAATCATAAAAAATACCGATGAACCATGTATTTCTTGTCATTTTTGGCAAATTTTATGGGTGTTTTGTTTAAATTCAGACAACACTGTCATCTCCAGTCTTCCCATTTTCAGAAGACATGGCTAAGATTTTTAAAATAAACCTTTTTTTGGCCTTTGCTTTCTAAATGAGAAGAACTGAGAAAAACAATTCTTTCCTGCTGATACAAGCCCTAAATATCTGGCCTGTCTTCTACTCAGGAATCAATACCATTTCCTACAGTGGGTTGTTGCCACTTGCAGCAACGTGCCATTTCTTCCTCTTACAGGGAGTTAAGAAGTCACTGACACTCGCTGGGGGCACACAGCAGGGAGCAGAAGCCTCCCAGCCCAACAGGAGCCACCCCTGCCCTGTGGCCGGTGCCAGCCAACATCCGCTCAGACGAGCCCCAGCAAACTGCAGTGCCCCTGCCAACACGTGCTTCAAGGACATGGTACACGTGCCCCTGTTCAGCACAGCACAACTTCTGCATCCTGCTAAATCCTGGATAACTTCAGAGCTTGGAGCTCCCTCAAGGCCCCTGGGACAAACTGGCCTGGCACCAAGCTCCTGCAGGACTATCATCCTCCTACTGCCGCTGCCACCTTGGCATTTTTCCACTGGCCACAAAGGCTTTGGGTCTGCGCAGGACAACTATAAAGTCACAGGAGATTTCTGCAACTGAGCTGAATAAACCCACATACTCTTCTGGACTTTGTAACACTGCTGTCTGCAATAGTGTCGTCTAAACCATGCAACTGTTAATACCTATATAAAGTTAACCACAGTATTGGAACTTAGCCTTAAATCCACTGTTTGTTACAATCATAATTTTAAATCAGCCACTTGCTGTTGTGAGAGAGGAAAAGCCTCAGACCACTGCCTACCTGCCTACTTTCTATAAAGCATTTTAAACCCATGATAGATTCCGCCAAAGTCCTGGGAAAGGCCAGCACTGACTGTGTAGCCCCTCAGATTTATACATGCTGAAACCACACACAAAATACATGCAGCAGATGTGCTGTAGGAGACACAATGTTCTCAGATCTCCTTATCAGAATCAGTGTCTTGTAATCAAGCTACCACTGAAGCATGATTAATAGCAATTTTCAAATGCAAAGTAAGTAAATGAAAATGCACACATACTGTACCAAACATAAACAAGTTTACTAAGATAGGATTAAAATAGGAGCTGATAAATCTGGATATGAAGCTTTAAACATTCAAACACCTTCTCATTTTGTCAGTAAACCTACAAATCCATACCTGTCCTTCTGCTCCTCACCAGTGTGACAATTACCCTCTAGAAACTCAGCAGGGATTCCAAACCAGCAAAACAGTGCAGAAAACTTGGGCAGAACTTAACCACATCTTCACTACTGATGAAGATGCAAAGTAATCACTGAAGCCTGTAAACTAAAATGTTAGCAAAAAGCTCTGGCTCATTTGATAACTTGCCTATATTACTAACAACAGCAGAGATGTGAAATGTGACTCCCATCACAGTCCTCTGAAGCTGGTAGGGTGAGACTAAACCAAATTTGGATTGTAGCAAACAAGGGCCAGAGGCCAACCCTTTAGAGCTGCAGCAAATAAGGAATTACTTGGCAAAGCATAAGTCTGGAGATGTCAAGAATCACTGCACAATGGCTAAAACATACAAGACTGAGATAAGTCCCAGAGAAATCATTTTGGTAAGGCTAGACCAGGGGTTCACAGAGAAATCAGAGTCAGGATTTGCATTAGGATTTGAACCACCACTAGCAGGGCAGAATTCAGGCTTTGGGCTAGGGAATGAGAGAGAACTCCTTAGCATCATCTCTATAGATTTAAACTTATGCCTAGTGGGAGTCATTTTGCTAAGGCAAGGTGTTTGCAAGTCCACAGCCAGCAGCTGTAGTGTAGAACTTGTACTAACCAGGATCCAGAAAGGGAGGTTCAATTATGGCAAATGAGAGGGTTCCCTGAGTCCCCTCTTGTAACAAGAAGAGGCTGATTCTTTGCTCTGAAAGAACAAATAAAAACCCTTTGTACCTGAATTCACACTGCAGTATCATCTATATTTTTTCTTCCACGTGCAAGGGCCACATTTTCTACAATGAATTCTTTCTTGGGGTTACAGAACAATATGGCAGCATTACACACACAGACTGGCACTTTGTTAACAGCTGTCCTGCTCTAATTATTTTGTTGAAATACAATCAAGACATTGCTGAGAGGGAATGTTTTAAACTGGAGTTACTTGAGACTTCAGGTTGTTTCTGGCAACACACTGCCCTGCTTGAGGGAAATGGTCTTGTACAAGCAACCAAAATTAATCACCTGACCACACCTAAGATGACCTGAATAGGAAAGAAAGATAACCCCATATAAGCTTGTACAGCAAGTATATTAGGAGTGAAGGACTTTGCCCGGTTTCACGTGATACGGCAACTGGACAAATTCTCCTAACGGCTCTGAACCTCAAACACAGGCTGCTCTGAAAGCAGAGAGAAGAAATTAGCTGGAGGCACGCTGGGGAGCTGGGTCCCAAGGAGAACCTCCATAAAAGATATGACAGATAGGGTCAGTGTATTTCTGCATGGCAATGTGGGCACAGCCCAGGTAGGCAGCATAGATGATGTTAAATCAACAAATTTTGAAAAAGCACGAAATGTAATTGTAGTGCATCCAGAACCATCTTAGTTCACTGGGTACTGCCAGTGACCTCCCAGGTATCATTTGTGTCACAGGTCTGAACCTGATCCAAAAACATCAGACATCTGTGTGTATGCATGCAGACATCATTTTACAGACTGTAACTAGCTATTAGAAGCCCTGAATGACCAAATTCTCTTTTTCCCTTGTCTATGCCATCTTCCAGGAAGGGAGGGGATGGCAGGGGTGGAAGGAAGAGGAATGTGTGTGGGTAATGACAGCCCTATTTATGAAGTCCTAAAAACAGACTAACTCTCTGCATGGGTACTCACTGATGAAAAAAAAAACCCACAGCTGCCTGCTGTGCCTCATACCAAGACAGACGTTCACATAAAACAAAACACACATTTAGATTTTTGGCTCAATATTCTTGTCTCTGAATTGTTGCTCTGCATATCAACAAATGATCCTTTGTTTTGAAAAGCCTTACCAGCCACAAGTTTCCCGAGAGAGGGACACTACATCCTTAGGCATTGACAGGCCTGCCCAGTAATAAGTAACCAGCATGTATGGGAAAGATGGCACAAATCCAGGTCTGAGTATAGAGGAATCACATGAATACTGGCCAAGAGAGAGTTTAAGCTAAGAAGGTATCTGGGTATTGGAATGACAGAAAGGTACTGGACACAGTTATCCTACAACCCTGCTATGGTGTGTTGTGTGCCAGCTTGTTGACATTTATGTGGCTATTAAAAAAAGAAAGAACAACCACAAACGAGTCACTATGCAAAACTTTTTTCTAAAAGTACAATGTTAAGGAACATTGGACACAGAGGTATCCAAGCCAGTCTTAAAGCAATCACCCTCACTTTGAGAGTTACTGGCTAACAATTCTCAGTCAACAGTAGTTAAAAACATTCAATTCCAAGCACCTAGAGCATGGGAAAGACTGCAGTCTATTTAAAAGTCAGGAATATCAAAAAGCTGCAGTAGAAACAGAAACAGAAGCTGCAGTAGAAACAGAAGTCTGAACTTGGCAAGTAAATGCCTTTTCCACTCCTTTTTAGACAAACTTCCTTCATAGAAGTTATCTATTTTAAAGGAATTGAATTTTGCATTTGAGTATCCTATTAAATTCTTAACTAAGTATGGTTAAAACTTTTTTATAAAGTACAAAAATATAGTAACTGTTTTTTCCATGAAGTTTGTTGACAGACTAGAGCAACAGCACTTGCATTATAGTTTTCAAACAGTAAATGAAGGCCCTAAAAGCAAATTTATTTCACGTTTTATATGCTAACTAGCAAAGTATCAACTAAATGTTATTGGCATTTATCCTGCTCTTTTGGTCACCATCAGATTTGAAGGAATACAACTGCACTCATTTTTCCCATATGTTTTATACCAGTGTCTCCCTAAATGTTTTCTTCCTCTCACTATACAAAACTTCCACCAACTGTTGGAAAAGCTCCCCAGCTGCCTCTGGCTCTAATATGAACTTCCTCATCAGACTGTCTACAACCTTTAGCCCATGTCCCCAGTACTCTCAGGGGGCAAAGGGAGTGGGCAACTCCTCAGAAAGCTTGTAACTAACAGAACATTGTGAAAGGAACATGAAGGGAACTAGAGCCAACAAATTAGATTTGAAGATTTTAAGCAAAGTGCTTGAAGAGACAGCACATATTTTTAGTCTGGTAACAACCTCTACCATTACATAAGTGTATTTGTACATCACCCTGGAAAGCTTACGGTTCCTGTGGTAGAAGGGTGCTTGACCTCCACGGTTTGCTGCTTACAAACAACAGTTTACATCAACCAAAGTGTCCCATCTTAGATGCCCTTGAACCAATTTGAAAACTTATTAAAGCAGCATTGCAATTATGTGAAAAGTAGGTGGAGAAAGACCCAAGGAAAAAAGCTTCAAAGGTTTTCAATTAACTTCCAAGTGGCATTTCCAAGAATTGGCACGTCAGTTCCATACAGTGAAATTGTTTTCCAACTGTTTCCTTTGCCCAGTAGTTTTCCAAACTGACTAGTACAGCCAAGCACGGCTAGGCAGCTCAGAAAAGTGCACAGGGAAAGACATTTCAGTAGAACCCTGGTTCATGACCTATTTTATGTAATGGAAATCTGTTTAAATATGATTCTAATGTAGATATAAGAACTTTTCACATTGAGATGATATCAACTATGTGTGGCTCTCTTATGTGCCAGTAAGGTTTGTACATCATGTTCTTCCCTGATAGGAGGCCCCTTCAACAAAATGAGGCTCAAAATTAAGAACACAAAAGTCAGTTTTCTGCTGCCTCATTGTTTTCAGTCTCTCCCGACCCTACTGCTTTCCAAACTAGCTCAGCTTTTCAATGACATGAGAACTAGAAGGACCTAGAGCAATGTACTAAGATTTCAGGACAATGCCCAAAAACCAAAGCAGCCTCCCAGTTCTCCTCTAAATTTCCACCTGCAAAGACGTTTTCTCACTCTTTAATTATGGAAGAGTCTCATTTCTGCTCCGCTATAGGTCGCTGCTATTAAAAAAAAAATAATTCCAGCTCTGCAAGAGCTCATTATTACTTTGCTGATGTCTCTTTATCAAAGCCATTTGCACATCAAAAATGTCTGGTCTGCCTCAGGAAAAAAAAAGTCCAAGACAATTTATCTAAATTTGAGCTTGTTATGAAGCTGATACTGCACAAATTCAATAAATATAGGCTTTGTCTCAGCTAGTATCACACCACAACTTACTTCTGCCTTGGCAGAACCAGGAAAATAGAGGTTGAAAAGCCTCCATGTACACATGGAAAAGTAAAAAAAAACAGGCTGCACTCCTCCCCAGTGCCTGACAGCTGGATCCACTGATCATTAAGGACAGAGGAGAGAGAGCAAAGCCAGAAAAGGCAGTTTGTGGGCATGAAAGATGGCAAACCAGAGACTTAGGTGGGTAGAGCAAGAATGAGCATTCCAGAACCAAGGACCCTTAGGGAAAGGCATCCCTGTACTTGCCGGGCTTAGGGACAGCCTTCCTTAATATGGGGAATCACCCAGGGCAGCAGCCTCCTAAATCGCTGTGTAGTCTATCAGCAACTAGTGGAAAGCATCTCTCTGAGACTACAAGCAGCTTTTATAGGGTGAGATTTGGTGTGATTCAATTTCATTGAAGTTTCAAACAGTGGAAGTTTAAGATATGGCAGGGACTTCATGGAAAACGTCGGTTTACCTGAGTCTGTTACCAAAATGCAACTAAATCCTTCCTAATGGTCTGAGAGCTTTGCTGTATAATCTATTCAGATGGATTCAATTTGTAGAATTGAACTTCCAAGATTTATTACTAAGCACAGCTGCTAGCAAACAGAAACACACAAATCTGATGTGAAAATGAAATGGTAGCCTATCTATTCCTTCCACTGTGGCTACTGTATTTGTTTTCTCTCTTTGGACAAACACTCACCCAAACTTGGGACAATTCCAGCTGGTTACATCAGCAGTTTATACAGCAGTAGTTACAGACAAAAACTAGACTTCATATTACTCTATGGACTTTATTACAATTTCCTTCTAAAATCTGTAATGTTAGCAACAACTTTGTATGTCAGTAAATCTATAGCATCTGAAAAAGAAAATTGAGATGTTTTTATTTTTCATCTTCAGAACAAATTCAATAAGCCAGAGTTCCACAGAGCATCTAATTATCACAGATTTTCAAAGACATCAAATTAACATCGACTTTGCAATTAACACTACAGGCCAATGACAAATGATGTACCTGTTAACACAATTTAACAAAACCAGTCAAGTCCCAAAGCAAAGAGGGATTCAAAGCCTTTCAGATGACAGGAAATAGTGGCCAGCTGGCAAGAGATTTAATGAAAACAACAGAATTCAGCAGCAATTTGAAAACTGTCTGCTTGGGTAAGGCTGAGTTATTAAAGAAATCTCCATTTATAAACAGCGTTGATGGGATTTAAACAGCCTGTGTAAGAAGGATTAAAAGTCAATTGAAAAGTCTGTACAGATAAGAAAGCAAAAAGAAACTGTGCCCTTGAATTCTGTACAGAGTGATTAACCTTATCTCTGTCTCCTGGCACACAGCAGGGGTAAAACAGGCTGCCTTATGCTGGTGAGGTGGGCTTTGCATTTGGGATATTTAATGCTGGTACAGTGCTTTGAGTCTCTCCTGTCCCTTCACTCTCCCCCTCTCTGTTTTTCCAAACTGTATACTAAAAATCATCTTTTACCATCCCACCAGTTACATTTAGCAGATACCAAAGAGACACATAAATTGCAAGAGTCTGTCCAGGCATGCTATAATGATTAGGTTTTCCCTTCCTTTACGTAATTGATGATCTTGCTGTTCTCTGTTAGACATTTATAACTGTACACTTTCAATATAAACCAGTGTAAATATTGACAATGGAGATTGGCAAGTGGGGATTTCTGGGAGAAGGGAGGAGGGAGATGAGAACTTGTTTTTAAGGGTCTTGTCCTCTTACCTCCAGAATATCCTGTAATATTCCGCTTTACACAAAACTTACTATGGCTTTTAATTTATGTATCAGTTCTTAGAATAAGATAACAGAAAAGAACACAAAACTAGCTCTTTTCAGTCCTTAATCCCTCCCCTATCCTTTCTCATCTTCTCATCCCATCCAAAATCCAGCCTATTCTGGTAACATAAGTTGCCTATTTCTGACGTGCCTTTTGTAAAACGGCCAAAGCCAAAGAGCATTTAAGGTGAAAATGTACAATGCCACGTCTTGTCTTGGTTTCCCTTGCCTGTAACATAGCCTAACATTTGATTTGCTTCCTTTGGTCTCATCCAGGATACAATAAGAGCTTTATGAAAAAGCTCTGTAAGAATCTGGGCCATTGATTTGAACAAGGACTATTTAGCCATGACACAGCACCAAAGAGAGCTTCTCCACGCCAGCTCTGGAAGCAGCATTGCCCTTTCAGCACAGGGCTCTTAACAGGAGTGCAGTGCTCAGCAGCAAAGCTGGACAGCTTCTGGGACCTGAGGTTATCTCCTGGCACAGTCCTTCACCTCATTGTAGCAGCCTGTCAGAGCTAGTCCAGGTGTGTCCAACGCTGCACCACAAAACATGATGTGAACATATTCCAATTACTTATCTGTGACATTTATCAGCCTGTTTTTTTCCAAGGCATTGCAGAAACCATTACATAAACATAACCAGAATATTACTTGAGGAGGGGAAAGCTATTCCACTGAGAAGTTATATTTAAGAAACAAACAATCAAGCCACAGATACTTATGAATACATTGCCTCCATGCAAATCTAGAGTGGAAATGAAAAACATCAATATACAATTGCCCCAGAGAGATTCAATGAGCTTATATTCAATCAGCTATGTTTGTATAAACCTGTATAAAAATCCTGCAGGAAATACACTTTTTCATTTAATAAGTATGGCTTTATATCCTTCAGAGTAAGAAGTATATTGTCATTCAAAATACATTTGTGACTATTAATTTTGCAGCAATGCTTTCATGGTCCAGTCTTTACTCTGGATGACATACCCAGAGAATTCTCATTGAGGATATAGAAATGCATTTAGCAACACCAACCCCTCCTTAAAGCTCATCACCCTTTTATGTAGTTCCTACTGAAAAAAGGAGGGTTTCTTGGTATTTTCTTCTGTTTGGGCTGCAAAGTCACCATAGGTAAGATAGCCAGGTCTCCCTATTTTTTAGGGCTCCTACTTTCTTAATATGACACTAAAAAGGACTGGGTTGCCATTTTGTAAGGGCTGTGAAAGATGAGGTGAACCTTAAAAACTGAAAAACCACCCTGCATCTGAATGTAGTCAGTCAGCTGCCTCATTGAAACATCAAGAGTATCAGTCACAGGTCCCCTGCCTCGATGCACGTACCTAAGAGGATTATGGTCTAAAAACGTGCAGTTTGGCTCCTTCACTGTAACCTCATGATGTTATTTGGGCATTTATGAATAGCCAGAGCTGCTAATAACATGGCACGTACCAATCACACTGCAAAGCAAGTGATCTCACCTAGGCAGCTTGTGTAAACATAGCTCAGCCACAGAAATATGACGAGCTTCTGAGCATGCTTAAGGTTATTCCTTGCAGAGTATTTACTCTGTTGCCTGGAAGCACATAAATAGGGTTTGGGGGTTCCCCTCCAATTTTTCATGAAGAAAATTTAGACTAAGAATTCCTTCAAAGAAGGGGTTGGCTATTGTGGTAATTTAGCATACTATATTCTGAAGATTAACTTTTCTACAGCATTTTCAAAACCAGCAATCTTCCTTTCTGAACACCTATTTCCACTAGGAAGTATTCTGGTGTTATAGCCAAGAACTGAAGGTACTTCCAGTGGCCTATTTGAACAAATGAGCACTGCTGGAATTAAGACCACTTCTCCCCATTAATGTATTTTGGAAAAGTACTTTTAAAGCTTCCTGGAGACAACAGTGAAACTGAATTTAAATTTTGAAAGATAAAGAAGTCCAAACCATTTGAAAGAAGCTATAAATATCTGTTACTTTCTTCTTTAAATCAATAGATACTACTTACTTGTTGGCAAACTGTTAGGGAAATAAAGTCTTTGGTTATTCAGAAGGTCTACCATTAAAAACCAAGAATGGGTAGATTCAAGCATCTCATGGTCTTATGGAGAAAAAGCTAAACTTCAGTTCTGTCCAGATTAGAAGAGGGTAAATCCTATTTATCAGCATTTAATCTCCCCTATAGTACATCTTTCGTTTTAATACTTTAAAACAGAATTCTATTTCATGTGGAGATGTGTTAAAGAACAGAAATTCCATCAAAGTAAATATGGTGGTCACTCTATATGAAATTTCTGGTTTGCAAAATATTTACCAAAGAATCTTGTGAGAAAATAAAGTTTATTTTTATATAACGTATTTCA
This sequence comes from Luscinia megarhynchos, assembly GCA_034336665.1. Lineage (NCBI taxonomy): Eukaryota > Metazoa > Chordata > Aves > Passeriformes > Muscicapidae > Luscinia > Luscinia megarhynchos. The sequence continues at coordinate 44,591,712 of CM067565.1, forward strand.
TTATATCAGCTAAAGCAGCTGGAAAACTACAGGGGGCAAGCTCTACTTCAGATCAGGCTTAGAAGCTTATCTACTTTTATCAATTGTATGAGCTCATCTAAGAAAAGCGAGCATCTCTCCCCACAAGTCTGACTTGCTGTTATAACAGCTACAACACTATTTTTATTCAAAAAAGAAAGAACAAGTTTAGAATTTTTGCTAAATGTTTTAGTTGGATTCTTTCCTCACCATCAAAACAGCAAATAATTCTTTTCTAAAAGGCTCCACTGCTACAAATACCAGAGCAGGAGAAGAAATAGTGGTCAGACTGTTTATTTTAGAGATATATACTCTGCATTAAGTCGGATTTCAAAGAAAAATGGTATGATAAAAAGATTTAGCCAACAGCTTTGATTTTTTTTGATGCAACTTTGTAAAATGAAGAGATATTTATTTTCAATATATAGCTATTGAACTCTTCCTGGTTTACATGATGGGTGCAAAAACTGATGGACAAGTGACAGAAAATTATTACACACTTCTCGATGTTTTAATCTTCATGATCACCAAGAGAACACATCTTGAAATTTGAAAGAAATTTGTACAGCACACCATGCAGAATACTTCAGAAAGAGACACAAGGAAATTAGGAAAGCATCCCAGCAGTAGAAAAAGGACAGATGGGACCCCTGAAAGCCTATTCGAGACCAACCTCCTGTTTCAGCAGAATCAACTGCAGCTTTGTCATCCTGACAGATGTTTGCCTAACCTGGCAGAAATGCCACGAGTCCTTAAGTAAAGGAGTGCTCAAGTAACCTTATTATTAAGAACTATATTTTACCTGGTACCATTACCTGAATAAATCTGTGAACACAGAATGACTCTTCAGTGTTATTTAAAAAACAATTATCTTCTCTTACTGCTGAATAATTTAACACACCAACAGTTCTCAAAGAACATATTGCTAAGACTTTTATCATGTTCTTGCAGCATAACTCAGCTGCTTGTCTTTTCTTCCAGATATAAAGCAAAACAAAGTCAAGTCAAAAAGCATCAAATACAGTGCATGACAGAATATAAGTGACAGCAGGTATTTCAACCTAAGTGTGGCTCAAAGCATTGTTGTTCTTTGTTGTTCTTTTATGGCTGCAGTGGATTTGTGACCAAGAAACAGAGGAACAAGGATAAAGAATTGGGTGATTTAAAATTTCTAAGTAATAACTGGTTTGTGATAAACTTTTCAGAGCAGGGGGATGAAGCTCCTAGGAAGAGCAGCAGTACACAATCTTACTGCACCTTAGAACAATGCTTTGCAGAGGATGGGGGATTAAGAGAGGTCTATTCCTACTCTGTATAATAAAATTGGTTGCAGTACACCATTAGCAAAGAGTGGTACAAAAAGCTTCAATGCCATCTCTTTTCAATTCTACTTTTGCTCCAGCTCTTGCTAATTTTTGATAATTTCTTGCTCTTCTCCACTATTAGTTACTCTATAAGGGAGAGGTTACTTCTTCAGAGACAGATAAGTAATGACCTTGGACAGCAAGTTTGTTACTTCATTTTTGCTGCAGAAGATGGGGACAACACGTTCCACTTGTTCTGTGCAACCCTTGTTACTGAAGAAAACAAGTAGTGGCTGATGTACTGCTTTCTCCTCCAGACTGAACAAGCCAAGTGATCTCAGCTCTGCATATGGCTTCCCCTCCAGACCCTTCACTATCCTCATTGCCCTCCTCTGGATGCTCTCTAATAGCACTATATCTTTCTTGCATTGTAGTGCCCAAAACTGCACACAGACTCAAAGTGAGGCTGCAGCAGCACAGAGTAAAGCAGGACAATCCTCTCCCTTGCCTGGTTGGCCCAGGGAGCAGTTGCTCTCTGGGCTTCCTTAGCAATGGCTTAAATTCAGATGGAACTTTCCACCTGCGGTCTCCTCTATTGTTTCTTTCAGTGGTAATTTACTTCAATTACATCCCTATTCCCTGTTCACACAAACTCTGCCAACAGAAAGCAATCCTGTCCTACATCCTGGAAGGCCCATATATTTTTTTCTCACACAACAGATGTCATCACATCAAAGAACAGCGATGATTATCAGCAAGCCTCTCAAGGCACACACAAAGGCAAACAAACACACACAGCTGTTCAGTAAGTCTTGTTGAGGACCCTTGGTATTCTTACAAAAATTCACACAAAGGCAGGACCAGTGAGTCTCCACGCAAGACTTCTCCCAAGTGCATGACGGTCAGATTTCAAAAAACTAGTCACAGGCGATAAAAAGAAGGAATGCATGGAAACTCTTTTCAAGTTTTTATGGATAGAGGTGAAACAGAAGTATGGAAGTCCAAGACCCCAGCTAGTGTAAGATGTAGGTAATGGATGGACAGCAGTAGGTTTTTGCAGGAGTTTTACTGAGTCAATGTGAAGGGATTTCTAATGTTACTACAAAAGAAATTCAGGGTAGAATGGAAAAGGGCTCAAGGACACTTTAAATGTATGCAACTAGAAAAATCAATCCTACGGGACAAAAAGGAGGAAACAATGCTGAGTGTAGCTCTGAAAGACAGTGGTGTAGCTGAGAGGAGCATCTTTCCCTCCACTGGAGCCTTAGACTACCCTAATTTGTGAACATTTGCAGGTGTGTGTACACAATGGCACAGTAAAGACAGGGAAAGAAGATGGCTGCAAAACTGTAGGTCTCTTACCACCCAATGTTCCTTTTCTTTTATCCTACACATAACCTAGGACTCCCTGTCTCTTTTCAAGAACTCCTTAAAGAAAAACATTTTGTCTGTGGTCATGCACACAAGCCCTATTTCCACCTTTATTTGTTATATAGTGCTAGCTTTTCTTCTCTGTTAAACTGGCTTCTTATTCACCATTATGGCTGAGGCAAACATGAGTTTGAGGCAAAGATCAGGCACTTCAGTCTGTATGAAGTAATTTCCTATGAAAAGTCTGAAGACACTTTTTCCTACTTTAAAACTTACAATCTCATTGGAAAGCATAAAAAATAAAACATCATGCTAGAGCAGTTACCACAGTGGAAACACAGTCAATGATTACGATGTCTGGGAACTGTCACAACATAATAACAATAAATGAATACCTGTGGAAAAAGACTAAAACCCATTGTTTATTGAATTATAATATGAATTAGTATAGCAATCCATGAAGGAAAAAGAGCCTACATATGTGATCAAATTCAATGTGAAATTCCTCTCTACAAATATCTTATACTTATTATTTATTATTGTCATCTTTAAATACATTGATCTTATTTACTCAAATGCTGTAGTTATCTGAAACTGAAAGCTTATCTTACCATCAGGAGAGGCAATTCTTTTCCTACAGCCGACATCTCAGAGAGTTCTCTTCTGCTTAAAAAGAATGTAGTTACATTATTTTTTTGCCCTTGCACTGAGTGATCTGAGTGATTCCATAGGAAATATACTTGGTTTATAAACAAAGCTTTTTTAAAACCAGTTTTCTGCACTTGTACAGCTGAGCTTGCAAATTCATCCAGGTCCAAAAGTCTAAAGTGCACCTCTCTGTCAGTGAAAGAAGGCATCTGAACACAAGCCAGCTTCAGAGCAGAAACCATATAACTGTGACACTGTTTTCACCATTTCAGAGCTAATAAACTCTGCCTCTTAACATGAGAAACAGGTCTAATACTTCCTGGAAGACATTCAACCATAATGAAGGTCAAGTTATATCCCAGATGCATACCTGTAATTTCACTCTGTTCACGTCATTAACAACCATACAAAACTAGAAATGGTATCAGATTTCAAACAGCTAAAACGGCTTTGCTGATGCTGCTCAATCCTGGACAATTCATTTGTACTCTGCTGGAGAGTTCACTGACCTAGTAGGATTCAAAAGCAGTGAGCATTCCTGCAGATATGCTCAGGAGATAGCTGTACTGTGAGAGGAGACAAGATCTGTTGAGAAAGCAGTCTTTCCATGGCCTTAGCCATATGCAGTATTTGTAGGTAAACTGCTACTGATTATTTAAAATGGGTTTGGGTAAACTTCCACAAGCTATGTCCATACCTTTTTAAACATTGTTTACAAACGGCTTAAACAAGAAAGAGATAAAACCGAATTAAAAAGAAGCTTTTATTACCCAGTGTACATTTATTTACATCAAGACTCAAACTAGCTTACGCTTTACTGATGGTTATGCATGGAACAGCATTTGCAAAACAGACTACTGACAAAACTATGCAAACATTGTTCTGACAGTACTGTCAAGTCAGCTTGGGAACAGCTACTGCTGTGGTTTCCTTGTGAAAGTGTAAGCACTTTATGATCTGATAAGTGACACTGTAGGAGTATATTGTAATAAAGACAGAATTTCAGTTCCAACTCTTCATCCTCTCAAATTCACTAGGGGAACAAAAGCCCCATAATACATAGGTGCAAGTAATTCTGTGTTTAAACATGAATGCTACAGATCTGAAGCTTAAGTAGTTGCACTTGATGCTGTTTATCAATACTAGCTGAGCCAAGCAAGACTTCAAACTCTGTCCCTTTTCAGCTTCAGAAAAGAAATTTATGAAGTTTAGCTTCTAAAATAGCAAATTTAAATACGCATAATCCAAATATCTGCATATTGTTTACTTGTAATTCAAAATGCGGTTCTGTGTAACTGGACTCCAAAGATTCTGGTTGATTACAGATGTCAATTTATTGTTGAAATGCTAAGTTCAAACAATGAGTATAAATGCATTTCTTTTCTGTCCTTTCCCAAGAATTACTCATTCAGCCATTACCTGGACATCCAAAAAGTCTATATATTGAACAAACAGCCCTCTTTATTTCTCCAATATGGTAATACACCTTCTAAACCAGATTTTTTACCTGAACTGTAGTCATATAGTTTCAGAGAGATGTGTAATCAAAGCATGAACGGGAAATGGATCTCTCTGCTTCAGGTATCTTCAGGTACAATGAGGAAGTTATAGAACTGACAAATAGTAAACCTCAAAAACAAAGAATCCTGCTTATTTTATAGTCTGTGTGATAAGAGCTCAAACCAGCAAATTTTGGTATAATCTGGAATTAATCTTTGGATATACCTCCTATGATAAATACTTACCTAATAAGAATACTTTAATGCATATGCTTTTTCAAAACACCAGTTGGAGACAATTTAAAATAACCAATAGAGATATTGGTTATGTTATTGCAAAATATATGCTTCATTGCTCAATGAGTCTAGCACAAAAGTAGAACTAGATCTGCAGTAGTCTTTAAAGGAGCTAAGAAACCATGTTTGATGTGCTGCTCTTCCCCCTTCAAACAAATGGGAGAGCTAAAGGAAATTTTATTTGACAAGCTTAGAAAGTTTGTTTACCTGAAAGTCTAGGAAACTAGAACAGCTACACTGCAATTTTCAGCAAGTTCAGCTCTGGCCATAAATTACAGTGGATATAGCCCAGCAGGCATGACTCATTCCTTTTGCAACTGTGCTTTAACATCTAAAAGGCCCTGCTCATCAGCCTGTTTCCAGGAATATCAACTTTTTTGCACACCTGCCTAACAATCACAAGTAGAATTCCAGGCTTTTGTTTTTGCTCAGGTTCTGCCTCCCAAGACCTGATGTGCCCAGCTGTGTCAAAGGCATGTGAGTACAAGTGTCCCCAATTTATGTGTCAGCCTTGTTGACAAGCACTTTCCTCCAAACTCTTTGGTCTCTGGTCCAGCGTTAGGCCACAGGACTAACTAGAGAATAATATTCATCTGGGCAAGCAAAAGGAGAAAATTACAATGAATACTGGGTATAAAAGGATTTAATTCTGGATGAGAAGGGCATTTACAGAAAATGAGTGAGGAAGGAACCACTGGTAGTTTCACTTATCTTCCGTTAAGAAAAGATACATTATTTTTTACTTAATAAATACAAATACATTGCAAAGATTAGAGACAAAATATAGAGTGATATCTCAAGAAGTTAAATATATTTACAGTTTTAGTGACAGTTTAAATTAATATGATGAAATAATTCCTTTATAATGGAACTTTTATACACACTTTGAACATTCCTCTTTTAATTTTCAGCTTAATTAGAGAAAAGTTGTCAAAATCTATTACCAAGAAAAGTTGATTTTCAAAACCTGAAATTTCAAGATTCACCTTCTTAAACGTGGTCTACATAAACAAAAAAATCTAAACAATTATCTTGAAAGATTTCTAATTAATCTGATTGTAAAATTGCTTTAGTAAACAATTCAAAGCTATTTGATAAATTTGACTGCTACACTACTTAAATGCTAGTCATAAATTGACAAGACTTTCTTCCATAAAAGTGTCTAAAAAGCTTGTATTTCAGAAATCTGGTTTTTTTGTTTTAACCATAATGAAATCTGTGAGCATGTGTGAACACAACATGTATTTTTTAAATAAAAGGATTTTCCTGACAAGGAAACCGGACCTGGCTACAAAAGCCATGGCTGACTTCCTGCTCTTTCATTGGACCTAAATAATGAGTCAAGGCAAAGAAAGAAAGTGTGGGCATTTCTGCTTCTCCAGGAAAACATTAGTACAGCCCATCTAACATCCAATTAAAGAGTTCAACTATGACGGTAAAGGCAATCTGATACTATCTTAGAAATCCTTGTCAGGATGTTCTGTCCATATTCCACTTAGAAACAACATTATCCTTGCTTGCTTATTGTATTTTGTCTATATTGTTAATGATCAAAAATAACTTGAATTATTTGGTACAGCTTCTACTTCCACTAGCAATTAAGACTTAATAGGATGTTGCAACACAGGCAGACAAATTCATACGGCTATATCATGGAACACAGACTTTCACAGACCTGAAAGAAAAAAAATTGTCAAAACCTCAGAATTTCAGCATCTATTAAAACTAAAAATTTTGAAATTCTGGGACGAGGGAATAAGTGAATGGAAAATAACAAAAAGGCAACATAACTTATACAAAACCATTTGAATTTCCTTTTTTTAATCCTCAAAGCTCAACATTGACACAGAAGACAAAGTCAGTCTAGAGAGAAGCAGTTTAGCCAATTAAAAAAATTACATACATTTCACCTTAAATATACACAGAATTAAATGAAATAGCTAGTGTTGTTTTCAAGATTTTATGGAGGATGGGCAAAGTACCAAAAACTAGAGAAACAAGAAACAATACTTCCATTTAAAGAAGGAAACAAAAAAGGAACCAGTTCAGCCAGCTGAATTTCAATTCCTGAAAAAAAAGGGGGAAAAATGGCAAAGCAGTTTGTAAGTGCCTAGACAATAATATGCAATGGGGTAAAAGGCAAAATTCAGTTTGACATGTATGTTGAGGACAGATCCTGAAACTTTTCTAGCTTGCCTTCTCTAACAGACAATAGGTTTGAACAAGGGAAGGCACATGCTGCTGGTAGTTTAAAAACAGCCAGATAAACTTTTCATACACAGCCTAGATATAGCAATTGTTTCTTTCCTGGGGCATCTCAACAGACCTAACAGCTCTCTTCAGCACCTTCTCTACCTTCCCTATTCTGTGGTTCTGTGAAAACACATTTTAATTTAGCCATCCCACACATAAGGACTAAGAAAATAATCAACATGCACACTTGAGAAAGTAATTGGAAAGCACGGTCTCCAGAAAGAACATTGGGAACTGCAGCTTGGGCTCCACTGTGTATTTGTTACTGTGGTTCAGCTGCCTAAAACGCTAATTTGAGCTAAAATGCATAAAAGTAGAAATATCAGGTGGAAAAACCCACCCCCTTTCCTGCATATACTATGGCAATCTGATTATGTTTATGTATTGTTGTTGACTTTCACAGTGTCAGAATTTACTTGAAAATACTAGAAGGAGTTTTTAAGGCTCCTGTTGATTTGGTAAAGAAAAGGAACCTCAGTACATATGCAAAAACCTCACTATAGGCAAAATAATTAAAGCTGAGAGATGACTTGATATTTTTGCATATACACATATATATTTTTATATATACACACCTTTAAGTCTCATAAAAATGTCTAAGAAGAAAAAAGATTGGGGAAAAAAGTTTCTATTTTTTTTTCGGATTCATAAATTAAGTCACAGAAAACTGCAATGAATAGAAATTGACATTAGACAAATGTGTCTTACAGAAGTATCACTTCCTAGCAGCAAGAAAATTACCCTGAAAGCTCTTACTACAGGAAAAGGACATCGCTGCTTCAATCTTTAAGTAAATTTAGATACCTTTCAGAAACTTAACTTATATTCAGCTTCTGGGAGAGAAACAAAACTCTCTGACCTACATACACAAGACTGAATCAGATTATTACAATTCTCTAACCCAGCCTAGAACACTTTCAGCTTCTAAGAGATGCTTCCTAGTCTGTGCATTTTGCAGCAGAAGGGACTGAATACAAAAGTGACCTGATGCAAAGACAGACAGGAAGAATACTCTTCCAGGTACCTCAAAGGCAACAGCCATATAAAAATAACTCCTTAAACTCCACAAAGCAAGAAAGAAGCTTTAAAACTTGGCAAGTGGAAAACTCAAAGAGCCCTAGGGAAAAGAAAGATACAAGAAAAAATAATCAACATATTAGAAGGAAGATGACTGCTATCCATCAGGGAAGAAATGGTGAGTTGCCTCTTGAAAAGGTTCTGAAGGCTTGAAATATGTGCAAGAGAAATAAAACTCTGCTCCCATAGTCTGGGCTACCTGACATGTTTCAAGTTAATTGTACCTCAGGGTTTCTTCTGTCCCTCCATAGGATCAGACTTGCCTGACAAAGCAGTTCCAAAGTCAGGGACATTACAAAAAACAAGTGTTTTATTGTTATTGCTGATTAGTCCATGTCTAAACCTACCCTGTACATTACATACAGTCTTTGTTTACATTTTATTACTGTACAAGTTGTTCCAAAGGAATCTTTCCCTTCCCTACAGTAACAACCAGGAAAAAAAATTTCCAGTAATAGATTATGTTTCCAAGTGTGGTAATTGTCATAACAATTTAACCTCCAGTCCATCCAAACAACCATTGCTAGAACAAATTCTCCCTTTGGCCAGCAATGCATCAAGTCTCACTCCAAAATACTGTCAAGGCTGCTACTGGATGCTCAGCAGAAGACTTCAGCAATGTAATTAATTCATGCTACCTGTCTGCTAAAGAAAATTTAATATTGCCAGTTCAGGCAGAATCTTTTCTGTGACAACAAAATAGCATATTTGACATGTTTATAATTTACAACTCCCAGTCTTAAGGTGTCAATATTTCCATCACAATGTTGTCCCAAATAAACAGTAATAATGAAATTTTGTATGTCAGAGTAAATTATAAAGTGGTTGAAAAACAGAACCTAAGTTAAATATAATTAGCATTTTTCTTAAATTAAGACATTAATGTAGAAACTATTCTTAAATGTTTAATAATGAGGAAGATTTATTATGTACCAACACATACAGGATTCCAGAGGAGCCAAACCAAGATATTTACTCAGAACAGGAGAGCCTTAAAACATTTTTGCTGTTTTGAAAGACATGTCAGAATAAGTTAAAAGAAATACAGAATACACTTACACTCTATATCCTCAGATCAGTATATTAGATAAATAAATACATTAAACATTTCCTAGGACTTTCAGACCATAATGAATCAATGAATGGCTGACTGAATAGTACGTCCAGGCATCCATGAAATAGAGAGTGATATGGAAAGGTGCTATGAAATAGAGAGTGATATGGAAAGCAGCTCAGTCCTGAAGTCTTATTTCAGCCTGAATGCAATTTTGAGTTCCTGGGACAGAAAGATAAAACCTTGTTCTACATGATATGTGAACAACAGAATATGTAAGAATTGAGATACAGGAAGAAATATACATGTATTAGAGATATGCAGGGAAAAAGTAATTCTACTATAGCACTCATTACAGACCTGAATAATGAAGAGCAGGAAAAGATCATCAGCAAAGCACACAAGGAAAGGGCAGGCTGCCTATGTTAAAGCTGTTCTGGAGCTGAGCCATCTAACAAACACGGGAAACATTCTGAGAGATAAAATGCTCCACAAAGTGTACTGAGACAAAGTGTTTGTTTAGGAGATGGGGGATTTTTTTTCAGCATTGTAAGGTAGGCCTGGCTTGTCTTTGCAATGTTGGGTACTTCATACCTGCTTAAACATCTGGCCAGTTAATATTATGATCTTCTAAAACTTCTAAGATTATCAAAACATTTAAAAATATGATTTTAAATGTTCATAACACTGAAATTAAATTTCATATGTCTTATAAACAGTACTTCCTATGCAGAAGAACAATACAGTATCACTAAAGCAAAACTCTATATGACAGAACAGCCCATACATTAAAAGAGAAGTATTCTCTATTTTGGAGAACTGCATTTAATGTAGATATTTAACATTACTTCATATTTATTGAACTCCAATTAACTCCAAACATTTTTGTTTTTAAGTCAGAAACGAAATCTGAAATTCTTTCTTATTTATTACCCAAGGGACACATTAGCAACAGTACCTCCCTACTGAGCTAGGCTGTACACGTATTAAAGGAAAGCATCTGTCAGTTGAACAAGCAAACCAGGACTTGTCTGTTTTGGTCAATACCTAATTTCCACGTGAAAGCTAAGAAAGAACATGTGCACCTACCTAGGAAAAACAACTCTAAATTTGGCAAAATACACAGGGTATAGGTTTCTTTTTTACCAATACCAACAGTGTGTAATTGTTTCTTAGTCAAACTACCTTAACCAGCCAGTAGAAAAATTCCTGGGAGATTAAACAGTCAGTCCTCCAGAATCAGATTTGAATTTTCTACTTAACATCAATTTCATGTTATGATACTGTTGTTCTGGGAAGCAAACTAACATTTTCTACCTTTTTTTTTTCCCATGCCCTGAATCCATGGGCAAAGAAACAGTACTAATAGACTCGTATTTTAACTGCTGGTACAAAACTATTTAGTCAAACATTTATTGATTCATAAGGCTCTGAAAGTCCTAGGAAATGTTTAACATCTTTATGATGTTAAAATGTTTAACATTTTTATGATTTCCATATGTAAATTACATATTAGAATAGGTCTTAATTGCAAATTAAATTCCCCTTCCTCCCCCCCATGATGAAGAGATACAGTACAGAGCTTTCACTGTAGGATAAAGTTCATGAAAGTGATTAAAATAGAACTTGCTGGACAGTTGCTCAGAATCACACTGTTGCTTTCTGCAGTTTCAGCATTTCCAGAACTTGGAGGAAAGCATAAATAGACTACAACAATGAAACAGAGCTCCACCAGAGATCTGAGACAATGTGTGCAAACACAGGAACTTCCCTTTTTCAACTCTTGGTAGTCCCCGATTCACAGAATATCCTGTATCAAAGAGTTTAGATGATATAAAGTTGGACATGGAAAAGTGGTAAATTTGTCTTTGACTGAAATTTGAGTTTATATTCTCAGAATTTAAGTAGACAGTGACTATGGTGACAATTGCATTTTCTGTGCAATTGAAAAGAATGTCAACACTCAGAGGAAGAATTCAGGTTGCATGAATGATTTTGAACACAAACAGCACCTGCATAAAACTCCCACTAAGCTTCAAGCCTGCAAACAGCTGGCACTGTGGCATAATGCTGCTGCTGGTGGCACCCCAGGGTACAGGAATAACTTTACACACAAGTAGAAGCTTCTCTACACTTAGCAGACTGCTGGAGGCCAGAAATTCCAGTGAATGGCAAGAGTTATATCCATGGTCCAACTGTAATATTACCCCCCACCACGAACTCCAAGGAAAGGGAAAACCTACCATGTCTATATGACTAGACTGCAGATTTGAAAACATAGCCCAGTTTTATTCTTAGACTTCCACTCTCACTTCTGATCTGACAGCTTCCTTCAACTCCTAAGCAATGCCTGCAGTTTTCAGAGGCTCGTGCTTGCACAAAGGCAAATCCTTCTTTTTAACACTTATAGCCTTGACAAATCTGAGTGGTAGCCATAGGGAAAAAGAAAATACCTCTTATGTAGTTCAAGTGCTCCTGTCAAATATCAAAAGATCTGCTGCAAAAAAATGGATAGACTTTCTCAAAGAAAAGGTTATAAAACATTCCCGGGAAAAGTCAGGACATATCTATGCAGGTTTTGCACATGGCAATGGCTCAGTAATGCAAACCAATACTAGTTTAGAAAGATACATGGGTAGGGTATAGCTATAAAACTCTCAAATGAAGTCATAATAATGACAAGACAAGAGCACTTCTATTGCTACAGTTTATAGCTGTGGATAAAATGAAGAATAGTTTATAGAATGGAAATTTTAGACTGGCAAATATTTCTGAGCAGTAGCATTATAAAACAGAAAAAAAGAAAAGCTCTAGTGCAAAAACACTGAAACTCATCTTGATGCAGCGTGATTTCCATAATCTATTTGATCTATAAACCAACAAACCAAAACTATTGACCCATGCACTTCTCCCTCCCAAATCAAACCATATTCAGCATCTTACCCAGCTCTGACTTACTGCCTCAAGCATTAGATTAGTCATTCTTAAGTCATTTACTTTGTGGCATTCCATCCTTTTCCTTCAGTTGTTCAATAGAGGTTATAGACACCTGTCTTCAGAAGTAAAGACAGAGAGGAGGGGGTTTAAGCTACAATATCTAAAGCTTTTACAAAGATTGAACAAACTGTTCAAGGCAATTTTTGCCTTAGTTTCCACTTGCAGCAGAATAGTATAACTCAGTCCAATCCCTCTGTGTGGAAGGCAATTATTTATCAGCTTCCTTTTGGCAAAGAATTCTTTCAGTCTTATTTTAAAGCACTGAGGGTATCAAGGTGTTTCCTGCTAAGCCATTTATCACAGCAGGCTTATAACTTATTTCAACAAGAAACTCAAGATAAAAAGGATATCACAGAAGTGCAATGGCCCACAGTAAAGGGAATGCAATTCTAACAGCCACCAAGACAGTTTTCTAATGCTGAAGATTCTCCTGCCAAAGCAAGCATTGTTACTGCATTCTTAGTCACAGCATTGTACAGATTGCTGATGTATTCAGGAATTACTGTCCTTGCTTATTCCCCCCAGCTAGACTGTCCACAGAATTATTAACAATTGACATGTAACATCAGAGACTACCACTGCTGGAATCCAAAAACCTGGGATTTTTGAGCTTTCTGTGCCTTCTGGCACTGACCTCCTGGAGAACACTGCTTTTGACCTGAGGCCTTGGAGAAGGCTTCCATATTTGAGTGATGAAGTTAAAGTCATGGGTGTGTAGTTAAAATAGAAGTGTGTGATTTCACATGGTGAAGAGTTTTGAATTTGAAGGGTTTAGAATATAATAATGGGTATGGGACAAGACAGAATATTTTGGGTGTTGTCTCTGTTCTGTCTTCTTCCTTCTTCATGATTTCAGGTAGTAGTTTCTGTTTGGACAGTTAGTGCTGCACTGTGGGTCACAGGAGTTTGGTTATTGGGTCAAAAGTATAAATAATATAGGTGTTAATTCTCTATTGGACTGTTTACCTTTAAAAGACCTTGTAAGCAGCTAGATTCACCTCCATTTTGCTCGCTTTTAGCTGGCAGCTAAAATGTTGCAGAACTCTCTGTACTTTAGATAAGATTTAATAAAAAACCAAGCCCGAATATGAGAAAATTCATCTCCTTTGTTTAATTCTGACTCTGAGTGAAGACAGAAGAAAATGAAGACAAGCCACTAATTAAGTGGTGCAGATACTACCTTTACATACCACCAGCTGTGTGTGCACACAAACCAATACATGTACACATGTACAAATACTCCCTACTAAAATGCCACGTTTTCTTCTGTCAGGTCTCACCTTCTCAGAGGTGTGCACATGCTGTTCCACAATACAATCGGAACAAATGAATGCTTTTATCTTCATTTCTAGATTGAGATTCTTCATTGTGAGGAACAATTAGCACCAGCTGATGGAGCTATTACTTTGGTTGAGCTTTGAAATCGCTACAAAGTTCACAGTAAGTTTAAAGTCACTGCAGACTTGATTTTTTTTTTTTGCCAACACAAGAGAGAGACATTCCTACTTCCTCCAGGAAACATGCAAGTAAATTCCAGAATTCATTCAATGTTTGTGCTCTGCCTATTCCCTGGGCTGCATGATGAAAGATCCTGGACAAGTCTGCATAATTGAAGTTAAACATTTCCAGCATTCAAAAATAAAGTTTTGACCTTTACCATCCAAAAGAAATAATTTTTAAAAAACTTCACCTTTTCCTTTAAGGTTTGAAAGAAGAAACTTACACACAGGGGGATTTGAAGTTTTTCCTCTTAAATTTATCTTTATTATTTGTAAACTCCTGCATCCTCTCAGCACAAGGAATTAATCAGTTCTTCTCTGAGCTTTTCCATTTTCCTAGCCAAACATCTGCACTTGCCTTCCCCCATCTGCTGTTCTTGTTGAGTTAGTTTACCACCTCAATCACAGCAACTTCCTTTTCAGTTTCACTAAACAATAGATTGGTGCTCTCCTGAATGAGGTTGCCTTCTGTCTTTTCTATCATTCCATCTTTCCACTTCACTAGCCTGAGGTGATAAGAAGAAACACCACCAGCAAAAGCTCATCTCCTTCACTCTAAAAGAGAAATTTATTTTATTCTCAGTAACTCTCCATGCTAGTTTTTAATATTAAGATATTAAAAATAAGACAAATAGAAAGATAAGAGCAAAAGCCTCATATGAATGTATGTATTTATGTACACATAAAAATACTTGTTTTAAGGCAGACTAGGAAGAAGGCCATTTAAAAGCAACATAAACACATTCCTAAAACCCACTGTAACTAATGTTAAACATTTACTTGGTTTTGCCTGGGTGCAGTATTACCCGATAAGCCATTTCCATTATATTTAATAAAGTAAGTGTGATGAGATGCTACAGTAGCCACAGTTGACAATTCATGACACATTTTAGTCACATGTATTGCCCAAGTTATACAAACCTGTAAACAGGAGAATTTTAAATAAAAAATAAAACAAATTTGTACTACATGAATCTTACAGGCTGAAAAGCCTAAGGGCAGTAAACAAAACCCACAGCCTATTTCTGTAAGTCTCACTGTTTTGGGAGTTGCTAGGAGCCAAGAATGGATTAGCAGATCAGACTGAGGAACAGAACTTCCCTAGCTGCAGACTCAGCAGCTTTGAAACTAAACCACCCCACCATTTTATCATCTTGATCTACATTAAAATAAAAGACCTAAAAGAATTTTCTTAAACTACAGTAAAAGAAAATAAACTAAACAACTAAAAAACATAATTCCTGCTTTCCTTGCAACTAAAGTACATGAACAACCTCTGAAGTGTATTTCTTGGAAACTTTTTGTTATTTTTGGAAAGGTCTGTGAGCAACTGGAACTGTAAATGTCATGCCAACAGTTAATTCCATACTGACTTGACTCACACAATGATGTTAAACCACTTTACATAGACTTTCAGTTATGCTTTGTGTGGGATTCTCTTTCGCCACTACCAGCACATCACTGCCTTGCAGCAGTATGCAAAGTATCATGAAATTTAATTAATAGGAATCCATATTGCTCTCTAACCCTTCTTCCAGGTAGAGGAATACTATGCGTAATATTTTCTTCTAATTTTTGAGTTATTTTTTAAATTAGAAGCAGCAAGCTAAATGTGTTCTTTTTATACTTATGGGAAAAAAGAACAGTTGGGAATGTTCTTGAACACACTTGTTTCCCCATGGGCTTTTAATTCATAATCTAGAAACATTCACCTGCAAAATAAATAACACTATGCTTCCAAAGTCCCCATAACATTTTCAATCACAGTCTTGGGGTTTGAGTCTTTTGCCTTCTAAGGACTCATTTTACAATGCTAAGCCTTGTGCTTCTTTTAAGTATTGTGAAACAACTGCTGATCTGACCAAATCCAGGACCACTCTACAAATTGAAAAGAAAAAAATTGCAAAGTTTAGTTGTTAAAACCAGAGATGTGGTGCTGTTTAGGTCACTGTGAGATGACAGCCTTTCTGAATAAACAGCAAACACACCAACACTAAACCCTCCTATCAGTATCTCTAGATATCTATCATCCACTGTTTCTAAATTGCTAAAACTAACTTCTTAATTTAATGATTTGTCCAAGAATTTTAAAATGTTATTTGAGTAACATAGTCACTTCTGCAGACAAATACCGGTTCAGACCTTGAGTTTGAGAGGGGAACAGAAGCCAAATCTCCTAGAAATTCCTTAAAATATAATTTTGACATTTTTTACTTCACCCTTCCTCTTTTCATTTATAATCCTCTGCACATGAGGAGGACTCAAAACATGGGGGGAAACAGTTCTCCTGAACAGTCACAGGTATCCCAGCCACTCCAGGGTTTCCTTTTTGTTACCCACTTCTCATTTCATGTATGTTGAGCAGAGGACTGAGAAAAAGCATATGGTCACTAATAATCCACCTTCAGA
The DNA here is from genome assembly GCA_034336665.1 of Luscinia megarhynchos. Taxonomy (NCBI): domain Eukaryota; kingdom Metazoa; phylum Chordata; class Aves; order Passeriformes; family Muscicapidae; genus Luscinia; species Luscinia megarhynchos. The sequence goes on from CM067565.1 coordinate 44,608,138, forward strand.
AAGGTGCAGCCTGTGAAACGTGCTTCACTCTCTGTCTCCTCATTTACATCTTTGACACTTGGCTGCCTTCTTTCTCCTTGCAAGCGCAACCTCTCCCAACAGCATGGTGTTTTTGAGGGAGGGATACTCCTGTTTTTGGGACAAAGGCACAGTCATTCCCTTGGGCAGTGCTAACAACAACAGCAAGCAGTACCAGAGGCCCAGAAAACAAGGTAAGGTAGACAACTCACGGCCCACTTGCCTTGTTAAGGCACTCCTTGCCTGCCTCCAGCAACCTGCCACTCAGAGACAGAGTTGGGCACTGCATTTTAACATCCTCCCAAAAACCTCTCCCAGTTTCTGTGCAGTTGTCTGAAGTAATATAAGCTACTGAGAGACATACTAGTCTACAGAAACAAAAGTTTCAAAGGTTAGCTGCGTCTTATTTAAGAATAAAAAAAGAAGTAATCTCACTTTGCTTGCAAGCTACCACCCGACAAAGACATTGAAAACCATTTATTCTTTCATATAAAGGTGGAAACAGCAAAATACTGTTCCCATTCTCTAACAGGAATTAGAATTTTCTAATATGAACACACAGCTCTGTTGTAATTTCATTGTTTTCTGAATAGAAAACACATAGAACACAGCCTGCAAAATGAGAATTTGTTTCCCCTTACATGCATATTTTGCAGTCATCAGTCTGAAATGCCATCTGCTATCCAATCACACTTTTTGAAGCTCTCTGCTACCAGCTTCCCATTTTACTAACTTAGTATCAGCAGATATTTTGAGGTTAAGAGACTATACATTAAGATAACAAAACAAGAACTCTCAGAATTGGCTCACTAGCTCTTTTACACCTATGGAGAAGAAGATATGCATCGTTTTTCCATAAAAGTGACTAAATAGCAGCAACATTTATGTAAAGGGGAGAGCACAGTTCAACATTTTCATATGCAATACAGAAGATGACAATAATATAATAATGAAACTCCCTTTCAAATTTAGATCTGAAAGCATAGGTTCATCCTTCAGTCTCACTAAGCCTCAGGATATGCAAACATAATGCTGGTAAGCCAAAGAAACTCTAAATTGTTGTATCAGCCCTAAGGCACAGATATAAAAGGTTATTTCCAGAACTTCCTACAGCTCAGAAAAGGGAAGCAGCCAGAGAAGCCCTTTCTTAAAGCAAGTCTTCAGAAATCTCTACCACACTGAACAAGATTCCCCTCCTTAACACAGCCCCCTAATTACCTTAATTTGAACATATTCCAATTAACAGTTAGAAAGTGAGCATAGAAGGAATAAGCCTGCTAGCTCTCCCATTCCTACCCAACAGGACGAAAGTTTTTTCAGAGAAAGTTACTTTTGCTTGTTATCTAGCTGATAGCTAACAAAAAGATTCAAGAATCAACAATACCATTACCATCCCACTCCTCCATTTGCAGCTGTTGATTTCCATACTTTTTTTTTAAGCTTCTGAGGAAGACTTTTCCCAGTCACTTGTCTGGATTATGATTTTAAACAAACAATTAAAGAGACTTGTGTATCAGGGAATTTCAAGTATCTTTTGCTGGTAATTCTTCCATAAGTGCACATGTTATTTCCTCCTCACTTTTCCCCAAAGAGCAAGGAATTTTAATAGGATAATGTGAATGCTTATAAAACCATCACTGAGGGTGCAAAGATTTAAGAAGGGAATGTATAATATTAGTTAAGCAACATCAGTAAGGTATCACAGCTAATTTTTAAAAATCTCAACAGTTAATTCTGTATAGATCAGGAAAATAAATGCTTTTTCAAAAGCTGATTGGCAATTTAAATATTACTAACTACTGCCTTTATCTATATTTAAATATAACTGAAGCTAAACCAATTATTCAGGGAGGAGGAAAAAAACTGAACTTGGGTTTTAAGAGCTTTCTGGTAGTCAGCTTCTCTTGCCTTTAATCTTCCCTCTCATTTCCATTCCCATTCTCCTCTGTATCTTTGCCTCTTCTTCTGAAGGCAGTAACTCCTACAGTCAATATTCCTGTGTTTGGTGCTTATCCAAATCCTTGTTACTTGGTAACAACCACAAGTTCCTACTTCACAAACTAGCCTTTCACAGCCTTCTGCTTCTGTATGCATCCCATCTGAACCACAACAAAAGTCATATGTGTTTTCCATATAATTTTCTACCTTTTTTTTGAGAGAGAGGAAGTAGGTTAATGAGTTCTGATGTACTTAGTTATGGCAGATACTTACTCAGCTGGAACATTCACTGCAGATGATCAAATCTCTCATTCAGTTGTGGTCTGGAGTTATTTTACATAGGGCATCAAAATAGTTTAAGTCCTTCACTTAAAAAAAAAATCCAAGTAAATTCCATATCTATTTAAATTAATTAACATAATTAAAAAAGAAGTCATAGCTCACTGAAACATGATAAGAAAAAGTAACTTGATATTTACAAAAATAATGAAAGACAGTTCTCAAGGGTAAACGTTTTACTGAGCAGACATAAAAGCATCTCCAAAAGAATAACTGCCTTTAGTATAAGCTGAAGTCAATGCATTATAAAATGTGAAAACAACTTTCAGCTCTAGTTAAGATGCAAGAAAGTTCCCAAATATCACATGTAGTCACCCAGAAAAATGCAAACAACAGATCTAGACAATTCATACAGGCATAATTTTCTCAGGAGAAAATAAGGAAAACGCAAAAAACCACCACCAAATACAACCCAAAAAACTTGAATTCATTCCATTCATCTAAAGTAATACATCTGTTCCAAAGAGGTTAACTGTGTTTGTTCTACTTTATTTGGATATTAAATGCAAGATAAAAGATCTCTAGGCGAAATGTAAAAGATTGTATCTTATTTTTGGGAAATAAACAGATTCCAGAGGTGTGTTCCCGCCCAGCCAATCCCGAGGCTGTTGCGCAGCTCTGCCACCTCTCAGAGCCCAATCACAGCCACGAAGGGAAACTCGTTTTGCTGTTTGTCTCGGCGGCGCTGATGATGAATGGCTGCTTCAGGGAAAGAGATCAAGCTGTGTGGTAAATCTTCCTATTTGTTCCATCTGCTTTTCTATTTTAAACAGCTGCAGTGATCAGCCTGGCACCCTACATTAATACATGTGAATTTCACAAGAGAAAACATTTCTATAACTCAAAACACGACCTAGGGAGGACAAACCTTTCTCAAACTGAACACTGCAACTTCTGCAAACGGCTGCAGAAATTTACTATTATTTTGTATCTGCCTTCCATAGAAGATATGGCATTACCATAGCTCAATTTTACATTTTTTACGAGGTCTACTTTGCAGCCGTAGCTGGTTTCAAGAAGACTGTGTTGTCCACATTTTGTCCTCCTGCCTAGCTGCACTTTGCAATACAACTTGTAAGACGGCAGAATAAATATGCAAAAAGAATATATTTATTACAAACTGCAACTCAAATATACAAAAGCCTAACCGGTAAGCCTCACCCTTACTTATCCTGTAACTGTGATGAGGCTTCACTAATGTAAGGTATGCCAATCCAGCCCGACTCCAAAGGTCACCATTTTAAAGGAATGCTTGCAATAAAGCCCATTACTGACTTTAAGCTAAAGAGACTGGTAAACACACTGAGGCAAGCCATGGTTTGGAGTGTTCTTTTCCTTTGGTTATAAACAACATTCTTGACTGGTCAGATTCCAGTGTGGCCAAATGCTGCTTCCACTTATACTTTCACTGTGTTGTTCTTTGTCTCCTGACATACTGTGCAGCACTGCTGTGTTCTGTTAAACAGCTTCCTCACTTCTCAAAGCTAGCTACATTTCAAATGCCAAGAAAAGAAAGTTTAGTGTCTTGATAAGACTATCTACCCTACCCCCAAACAGAAATGTTTTAGGATTCTAAGGAAGGAGAATGCTAGCACATGTTTCTTGCAAAGAAATAAAGATATAACATGGTTCTTATCCTATTACTTTTTCTCTCCCCCACCTTAAATTCAGTTTCTTTGAAAGTTTGAACGTGTTTAGCCACTTCTGAATTAAAGTAAATGAAAAGTGAAGTGAAATGGCAATAAAATGAAATTGCAAACAGCACTGTAGGTCATCTTTTCAAAGTCTCACAGAAAATTACACCTCTTAGATAATTTCCACCATACTCCATCTATGGATAATTTTTCTTCACATAATTACGTCATGCTATAGAAGTATTCTAAAGTGCAATGATATATAAATGTTAGCAGAAAGTATTTATTTAAACTTCAACTAAATATACTTCTATAAATTCAACCTATCAGCTTTTCACATAAACTCAAAGCTGTTGTGAAGTTCCACGAGCATTATTTACATTTTACAGATAAGCAAACTGAAATGGGGCTATAACTCATCAAAGATCACACAGCAAATCAGAGAGTGGCAAGGCCAGGAATAGAACTCACCTCCCAGGCCATTCCTAGAACTGTTAAGCTCATTTCAATATTGCTGAAGCAGAAGAAAGTACATTTTGGGGAGAAATGCCAGAGGAAGATTTCTTAGTAAGGAGTCAGAAAAAACACTCATGTGCCAAGTTCTTGAGAGATCAAAGTCTCAATTATATTTCTGTCCCCTCCTTGCAATAAGACAACTTGTTGAAAGTGCCTTTCAACAGCAGGACACATGAATGTGAATGTGACACCAAGTTGGCAAAGGCTTGAGAAGTTAAGATTTGATCTTAAAGGCTAACTACAGTATCTTTTAATTAGCAGAATTTAAAGCTGACAAGTTTATAGTTTCAATGTAAAACTTTGCAAATACAATGACCAAACAACAAAATAACCACAATCCCAGTGCTAATCTCTTAGGAAGAAATCAAAATTATTTGAGAACTGTCTGTACAGTTTCTATTATTTCCCAAGTTTCATTTTAAAGAAGATTTTAAAATTTAAATAAGTTTGAAGCTATTGGAAACACTTAGCAGCTTTAAGGAGAATTTCAGGAAAGGAATTGTAATTTTCTGTATTCAGACAGACCTAAAGTAGACATTTTGAATATTATTCTGAGGGAAACACAATACAGAGTCAAGTCATGCTACCAAGGCGTTTTCTTTTGGTTCACCAGTAAGGACTGGAAAAATTGTGCAAAAAGCCTCTGCACAACCAGAACGAAAAAAAACCAGGTCAAGCTAACAAAACAAAACTCCAAAACAAAACTCCAAAGCAAAGCAGAAAGATTCTACTTCACTTACCTGCTTTTAGCAGTATCTGAGATTTATGCAGATAATCCTAAATTGTCACACTCTGTCAAGGAGCTGCAGCACTAAATTGTGACCTCCTCGCTGACAGTTTTTCTTTAATTTGGGATTTCAAACAGCTGAACCTCATTTGCTTTATTTCCTCACCTCCCCACCCCCATGTCCTGCCTCAGCAGTACCTTCTATCATGCTACTGTGCGTCAGCAGGATACGTTCCTGCAGCCCCACACGCTGCATGATGCAAGAATGTGCAATCTAAAGGGCTGTTATTGATACAGTCCCAGCAAGGTATGTGCCTTATGGGCACACAAAGTTGGGCAGATCCTGTCTGTACAGTCAATACAGAAATCAATATCTTTATGTAGTAAGCACCAGTGGAAATGAACAGATCCTTAAAAACAAATTTTTTATTTCATGATGCAATATGAAAGTTGGCATCATGTGACACTAGGAAACCAGTAAGATTATGGCAAAGTAGGAACCAAGAGCAATGAGATGACAATGACAGAACAGGGAAGGGAAAAGCTGAAAGGAGTTCAGTTTAAGATACACTAAGGTAGCCATCAAGTCAGACATGAGTATGATCTATGCCCAGACAGCGGAGACAGAAAATGGAATCTGAAATTCAGAGACCAAAGCTGGTCTACCTCAAAGAAAATTAATAAGGAAAACATGGATGAGTTTGACAGTGCAAAGTGTAAAAAAAGCTACAACAATACCCTGCATATTTAATTAACATGAACATAGAGAATTTGCACAAAAACACTAGAATCAAAAGATCTTTATTAGCCCGGGACTAAAGACATTTATTGATTGGATTTCGCCATTCACGTTGCTTTCATTTTTAAATTCTGCCAATCTAACATTTGCAAGTTCTGCTCTTTCCTTAAAATCCCTGGCCGTAGAGTTTAGTGAAGTGACTGGCTTGCTAACTGCCAAGTATTCCTGTGCCTTAGCAGGATATAGGCACTTCATTCCATTAACATGATTTTATTTGGCAGTTGGCACAGAATAAGCATTAGGGTTATGATTCAGTACTTGGTTGTCTCAAAAATCTAACGCTGAATGAACTTTTATCTCTCTTCCATTTGGTAATCAGACTATTAGAAGGTTAAAACAGGAAAAAAAAGGTTTCTGTAATTTTTTTCCTACAGAAATCTTCATATTTCACAGGGCACATTTCAAGAACAAGAACACTAAATAATCAGCCAGAGGTGCATAAATTCCAAAGCAATATTTATTGTGTTACTATTAGCTATGCTTTCTCCTAATACCTCTCTGTACTGCCCCATATAAACACTCACACAAAGCTCTTACTGAAAAATACTGCTTTGCTTTGAAAAGATTCTCAAGGGTTTATGTTCTCACAACCTCATGGATGACAGAATTTTCCTTTCCCAGAGCACAAAAGTAAAGGGCAGATAACACTGAACAAGCATCAGAAAAGTCTTCCTAACTTCACAAGCTAGTGTTGCTCTCCGTCACCAACCGGTACTTTTCTTTCCTCACTCCAGAAACAGTAACTAGACTTCACCTCTTGTTTCAGCCCCCTCTCCAGAGAAGCAAGCAAGCAGCAGGCACTACAACTCCTGCTCAGCTCTGAGCACTGCTGCACAAGGATCTGCCTGGCTCCAAACTCACCTGAAGCAGTGAGCCCAGAAGCCTCTGTCGTCCTCCAAGAGGCTGGTATCTTGAGCCAGAGGTGCAACCTGCTAGAGTGTCATCTGCTGAAAATCACATCTAAAATTATTCTACCCCAAGAAGGAAGAAAAGAAATGACCAGAAGAAATGGTATTATTTGAGCTTGGACTATGTCTTCATTCCATGAAAGCCTAATGCCAGAGTTCTGCACTTGTTTTCCCCTCCAGCTCATAGAATGGTTCTTCTAAAAGGTAAAAAGTAAAACTCCCAAACCAGCACTTGGACAATGCAAACTCTAGGAGCTCAATGCTATTCCTGAACTCTGGTCCAGGTACAGATCTAAGTACACTCACTAACGCCTCTATAAATCACCCTTTCCAAACCAGCTGGGTATAGTAATGTATAAGGGGTCCACAAGAAGGAATCACTGTGGGATAGATTAAATTAATAAATGTCCACCATTTAGGTCGGGGACACTCCCAGATTTCCAGCAGGAAGAAATCAAGCAGACCCTTACACAAGCACAGCTTTACCCACTTCCATTTTGCACAAAGTGCTACTTTCCCTGGTTCCACACCCAAAATGATCTAGAACAAAAGGGCTGACTCCCAACTCTCATCTTTTCAAGGACATTGATAACTTAACGTTAAAAGGAAACCTATGGGGTTTTGTTTTCCTTTGGTTTTGTTGCTTGTTTCTCTATTTGATATTTTGAAGATTAAAACTTCACAGAAGAGGGAAGGAATCGCCAAAAAGGAAGTCTGTTAACCTGACAATAGGCCAGCCTCTGGTTTTATGTTAGCTATTCCAGAAACAACAACCAACCAAAAAAAAAAAAAAAAAAAAAAAAGACTATTTAAAGTTCCATATTTATAACTCTAGGCTTCTGATGTTCATAAAAGCTTTTACAACTAAGAGGTCACTAAACAGTCACCCCAGGTATCACATAACTAATTCACATCACTAATTCACATCACTTGGGGAAGGTAGGGCAGAAAACTATTACCCCAGTCTTGTGGGAAAATGGGGAAGAACTGGCTATCATCAGCCACCTTCTTTAATCTACTGCCAATAGATTAAACCAATAATTGTCTACAGCACCACTTGATGTTTGGCATTTGCTACATTTCCTTCCTTTCCAAAATCCTTTAAGAAAAGCTTTTGAAGATGCTGGAATATATGTTTTAACATGCAGGCATGCTTAAACACAGAAGGAAAAGTAAACATTAGTAAGAGCTGTTATCATAGTAAGTTCACACAACTGCAAACAATCAATTTACCACCATCTTGTGAATTAAACCTTGTCACTTCAGCCACAGCAATTGACAGCATGCTCCCCATCTGATATGTTTCATACAGCAATCCGACACAACAAGTCAATTTTTTATAGGTGAGCTACTCCAAAGTTAATGGTAATTTAGTTCACATGCAATCATGGGAAGTTACCATAAAATCAGAAGGCCTGAGTGTGAAGGGAAGGGTTAGTGAATACCCTGTGAGCTCAGTCACAGAGAAACATTCAGGTGCTCTTCAAGTCACAGATTTCCATGGTACTGTTCATGAAACCTCTGGCATTTCACAATGCCCAGGGCCATTCACTATGAGCAAGATTCAACTGCACACGTATCTATGTTTGAAAAAAAGTCTATTAAACAGTGTTGAAGCACAGTGTTACCAAAGAGTCATGTATTTCATCTCCTATTGTTCGATATAATTAGGAGATGGGGAAATAAAAAGGCCTCTGCATATTTAATATATGCTATTATGTCATCTAGTTGCATGTTTGCTTGAGGCTTACTTCATTTGGCCTGAATATAAACTTGGAAGAACTTCAGGTTCTTTTAATGCTAATGATCTAGTTCCTGCATAGTACAGTCAATTGAAAAAGCTTGACATAGGAAAACTTAAATAGCAACGAGTTCTCTTCAAGAAGAATTTCAGCTTCACCCTCTATTAAACTCAACCCAGTTGACAATACTTATTGACACTGTTTTGCTCTTCCTCCAGACTGTCCAACTGGTTCTGTAACCCTGTTTCAGCCACTTAGCTGCAGTAGTGCAAGTTACTCACATCCCAGTGCACTTGGATTTTGAAAGCAAGTTGCAAATCCACTAGAGACTAAATGTTTCCTTTCTAGGGGTCAAACTGTTCTATGAAGTCTTATACAAACACCCATTGATATTTTAAAGAACTGTTCTTCTTTTCGCTTAAGGGAAACTTTTAGATGCAAACATTTTTCTCTATTTATCTAAAGATAAATAGAAAACTCATAAAAATACCAACAGACACCTAGTTATGGTTCAAACCTCCACCAAGAGCTTTTAGCACCAGTCAGTTATAAAAGAAGAATGAACCTACAGTGCCCTCAAGTGTGAGGGCATAATTCTGGAGATTAAGAAGAAGTCTGCAAATCTAGGAAGGGAGAAAAAAGTTCTCAAGCCTTCAGGAAGGACCCTCACTGAAGATAATGATGCTTACCAGCATGAGGGGATAATTACCTTTATGCATTAGCACAGACTGTGTACTATAAACACGTGCAAGAAACAAATTAAAAAATATCTCCACTTTCAACTGCCTTTTCAGATGCTTGTGAGCTGGAAGTTTCATGTGCATTTTCACCACAGGAACACAACACAGGCAGCTTAGTTATCTAGTGCAGAAGCCTCTAAAGACTAATTCAAGGAAGTACCACCTTAGTGGAAGGTCAAATTTACAAATACAACAAACACTGTGCAGACAAGTCCAACCGTGTTGAAAGCAACAACATGTCTCTTAGCAAAGATCACACTTCACTCTGCTATCCAAGAACACAAAAGTTATCTTTTCTAGTTATACAGAAATTGAAGAGGGTAATGCACCTTAACTAGCATTCATAAAACTTGTAGGTCAAGTTGGAAGTCACCTAAGTTAACCAACAGGAAGCATCAAAGATAGGAGTGCTTATCAGTCTCATCTCTTACTGTGCTAGAGCTTTTTGCCCACCACAAAAAGGCAACTGCATCTATTCATGACCACAACCTCAAGCTGAGAGACTGGTGCTTTCACCTCAGCAGTGTGATCACTTAAACAAGATAGAGGCCAAGTCCAAGTCATTAATGGGCCCCAAGGTGATTTTGGCTCCTCTCTAAATAAAGATGCGTAATGATGGCAAGACAGCCAGCACTTCCAACTGCATTAGTCCTGCTTTACATGCAATTCTTAAGTTGTTCACAGGCCTGGAAATGACAGCAAAAGCTAGTTCAGTTCTCTCATCTTGGGAGCCCAGGCACATAAAGGGCATGACTTTGAACCACCCCAGGGAGAAAAGGTGCTGAACTGAGAGTCCTCACTCTTTGGGAATGCTCTAAACCACTGAGCTATTACTCAGGAGTGGGAGGGGTAGCTCTGGTTTGTTTTGTGCAAAGCCCATCTGATAGGTCTTCAGTAAACATGCTCCAAGAACATCATGTTCTGCAAGCCCTGAGAGGAGATAGAAGGAAACATTTAACCTCTGGATCTACAGTGAGCTTACTTGAGCACAAGCATGGAACTACTGCCCACTTTCAGACCTGGAACACTCTAAGCATGGCTGAACATCTGATGAGGTTCTGCCTAGATGCTCACTGACTTTAGCTACAGAGTTAGAAGGATATGAGTTGGGTCATAAACACAAGCTTTCTGAACTCAGCTCTTGTCCTTAGACTGCATAATTGTCTTTCAGTGACTTAAGTGACTTAGTGAAAACCAGAACTTTTGTCTTGACAAATAATTATAACATAGGACAGAGGAACTCCCATGTTGGTGGGTCGTAAGTGCAGAAACCTGAAGGTATCTTATTACATTTAAACCAAACAAAAAAAAAAAAAAAAAAAAAACCAAAAAAAAAGCAAAGCATTCTGATGCTAGCAACTATCAGAAACTGAGTCTATCTAGATTATTTCAACATTCAATTTTAGTTTTCATTCTACTGTAGGGAGAACATTTTCCTGTTAGGGTTACTTTTTCCTATAGTGCCATCTGTTGCAGAGCCTCACCTCTTTTATTGTGAATGATATATCAACGATAAAGCAGGGAAAAACCTGTCAATGAAAATACTGCATAGTAAACTCTGCCACAATCATGACCTAAATGTATCCCAAGTGGCTGAACCATTGCCCCTGAAGGAGGCTGTAAGAAACAGTAAGTAACAAAGCACAAGAAACAGTAGAGCGTTGCACCTGAAAGTATCTCCAGGATACAAGCTAACTCTTTCAGTTGCATACATATAGTAAGGGAGTTGAAACAATTTCAAGAGTATTTGCATCTAAGAGGCTACAAACTCCAGCCCCCTTCTTTCACTAATAATACCATCTCTGTTCTCATGCACTAGACACAGGTAGTAAATCTCTGGAGACACAAGCAGTCTCTTGGGTCATTGCTACAGCCAGGCTTGAATTAAGTAGAGGACCTTTCCCACTGGATGAGGCTTTGCTATACAGCAGGATAAAAGCTAAAATGAAACCAGGAAGTTTCACCATGCAGGGTCCCTTTGAGCACACACCAGCAACTCCTGTGCACTACAGTCACACAGCAAATAACATAGCTTCTTCCTGGAAGTGAGAACTGCCAAAGAATTCTATTTTCCACTATCTTTGTAATAGTGGACAATTAACAGTATTTAAATAGATTTTACCTTTGACAATTCAGTAGTTTTACTCTGCTTGGAATAAAGGAAAAAAAAAGCAAACTACCACACAACACACTATTTTACTTAAGATAATATAGTTCAGCAGAAAAAAATTATTTTATTCCAGTGATAGCTTAAGCATGTTTATTGGTTAATTTTGTTTAACAGGAACTAAAAAGTCCTACAACATTAAATGCCAGTTCTCTCTTCCCAAGTAGAATCTACTCTTCTGTTGAATCTATTCTTAGAAAACTGGTTAGGTGCCATGTGCTAGTTTAAAATTCTTTGCTGATAAGCTCAAAATTAAAGTTAGGAGTTATTCACCAAAGTTGTCTAATAATTTAATTTCTCTTAAAGTCCTTCATATAGATCCCCTGCTAGATCCTTCAGAAAAAGAAGGTAGACTGATTATGGCTATTTCTTTCGTTTAATACCTATACTAGTATTTTCTGGTTAGATAAGGGAAAGTCTATGCCATAGCCAGCAACAGAAGACACCATCACACATACTCAGGACTGACCTTCACAAACCCCAGCTATTTTACCCCAACTCTTTCAATTATTAAAATATCATTGTAGCTGGGTAGGGGATTTTTTTCTAGTGCTGTTTTGTCTTTGGGGTTTTTTTTAATACGTGGGAATGTATGCATCCTATGTTCAGAAGAGGTGACTTCTTGCAGTTAGTGCCTTCTTTCCTTCTTTCAGTTTTGTTTTTTTTAAAGGCATATTGATGCCCAGGCTTTACTAATATGTTACGTTAGGGAAGTTTCAGTTGGAGATTAATGCCTTACAAAACTGATACAGTAACAATCATGAATTAAAATAGAAATTGGCATGAAACTTGAATATAGTAGTGAATATTCATAATTAATATATAAAGTGCTGATTCACCTACTATCACAAACTTCTTATTCCTAAATGCTTTTCTTCTGCCTTTCCTATACTGTGCCAATCATTACTGCTTTAAGTCAGTTACAATTACATTATTTCTAAAGAAAACTAGAAAGATATCATCACCAACAAAATAACTCTAAAAATATGCCCCATCTCAAGATGATTTCATGTTACTATTCTGCAAACAGAAATGGCATGAGACAAAAGTTTCATTTTTCAAGAATTTTAGAGTACTATATCTCAATTCATATTGATGTTACTTCAAACAAATCCAAAACTGGCAACAAAACATAAGACATGAAGTCTCCCCCAAGTGTTCCTTCAAATTCATTGCATCTTCCTGGAGCAGGTGCACCAGCTTAAGTTCATTCCATGTGCAATTCTGTGAAGCACGTACAAGTGAGGAATGTCTATTTATTGCTGTGGTAACTGGCACACCTGGTAGCCCTCACTGAACCAATTTAGTCCTGAAAATACTGCAACTGCATTCATAAGACATGACATTTAACCTCTCAGGCCCTGCTGAAAGGTACACCACCAGAAAAAAAAAGACACTGCACTTCAAGGCTCCTCATGGCCCACCCAAAATTTGCTTCCTGCATCTCTCTACTCACAGTATAACTTCTCAGCTTAAGAGGCAAGTGTGAGTGTCAGCTTGGCACACTGATCACATTTATGGCCACTGAAACGCCAGGAAACCTGAAATCTGTAAGAGGAAAGATGATTGTTCATAACAAATGGAAGTACTAGGAAACAGAATCCTGCAGCAACATTTCAAGATGCTTCTGGACAGACCAACCAGCACAGGGGCCTCAACCCTGCAAGCACATGTATGCTTCACTATACCACACTGAAAGCGAGTAACCATTCTGGCAATTTAGGGCTGCTCTCAGGAATAATCAGCAGTCATGATTTTTTTTTCAGGATAATGTCTTTGGTACACAACACTTTTCATGAAGTAGCTGCTGGTTTATTTTTAATCTATAACTTTTAGATCATCTGATGGTATTAACGTAAGTATCGTCAGTAAAGCAGTACCCTCCCAAATGTGAGAGTAAGTGCCCAAAATACTACTGCTAATACAATAAATACTTCAGTTCAAAATTAAAATTTTCAGAAAAAAAAAAATCAAGGAAAAAAAACCCTAGATCCTACCACAACAATCTAATTAAACAGATGTGTTTAATATCATAATAAGTTTCATCAGAAAAAAGACTAAACGCTTTCCTCTTGTAGTACAAAAAAAATCATGTCCTATTTCTGTAGCACAACACACTCTTTCCACCTCTTTAAAAAAAGATCCCACAAGCTGAACTTTAAAAAAGCCACACAAACATGCATTTCACTCTCGTTTTCTGAAGTCAACATATTAAGAAGTGTTCTAAAAAGAAAGAGAAGATAAACAACATTATGATTGGAAAAATTATTTTAGCATATTTCAGTCTTCACCATAATTCTCACATCATTAATATAACTGGATTACCACTACTCATTTAGGTTAAATCCTTCACCCACCTTACAAGGCCTTTAAAGCTTCCTCACTACTTTGGCTTTAATATAAAGCACTTTTGGACTGAGGCAAATAAATTTCACAGCACCCAGACAAAATGTGGTTTTTTTCCTACCTTGATGAAGTTTTAAGACTTCAGGTACTTCTTTCTCAATGTGACATCTTGTCAATAAAGATGACCTTTAGGGCCAAGCTAAGTTTTGAAATGAGGCAGAGCAAGTTTCAAACTCCAGTTCAGTACAGATCCCACTCATGCTCGAATGAGATACTCATACATCCAAGGAAAATGCTCAAAGATTTTTACAATTTTAATTGAAAACATGAAACTCCTAATGCCTGAGAAGATCTGCCTTGTCTGTTCAACTGCCTTCACAAGTCACTTACCTGAGAGAGGCAAACCAGAGACTGGAATGTGAGACCTTCATGCTCATAGTTTTTGGCTATTCTAAGTGCATTTTTTCTTCCTCTTCTTCATAGGATGTTCAGCCATTATTGAGGAAGCCTTTCACTGCAAGCACTTTGTCAAAAGCAGCACATTTTCACAAAAAGGGATTTTTTTTTTGGAGACACCAATCAACTTTGTTACAACCAAATAAACACGAATATTCCAGCAAATTCTAAATTTCACTCAAGAAGACACACCTAAGAACTAGTTCCAATATTGTGGTGGGTTGATGCTGGCTGCATGCCAAGCGTTCACTAAAGATGCTCTTCTTCAGCTCGATAGGGAGACAAAATGTAACCAAAAAAAGCTCATAGGCCAAGGTAAGGACAGGGAGAGATCACTCACTCACCAGTTACCATCACAGGCAAAACATACTCCATTTCGGGAAATTAATTTAAATGATTAATAAATCAGAGTAAGATAACGAGAAATACACCCACATTTTCAAGCATCTTATCCCCCCCACCCCCACCTTCTTCCTGGGCTTAACTTCCCTCACAATTTTTTCTACTTCCTCTTCCCTAGCAGTGCAGGGGAACAGGGAATGGGGTTGTGGTCAGATACATTGTCTCTGCTGCTCCTTCCTCCCCTGCTCCAGGGGTCCCTCCCCACATGAGGAGTTCTCCATGAACTTCTCCAAAGTGCATCCTTCCTCAGGGCTGCAGTTCTTCATGAACTGCTCCAGCTTGGGTCCCTTCCAGTGGGGTGGAGCCATTCAGGAACAGACTGCTCCAGCATGGGTTCCCTTCAGGGTGACAAATCCTGCCAGCAAACCCCCTACAGCTCCAATCTCCACAGGGCCACAGGTCCTGCCAGGAACCTGCTACAGCACAGGATCCCAGACTTCCTCAGGCACGCACATGTTCTGGTGTGGGATCCTCCACAGGCTGTAGGTGGAGATCTGCTCCACCACAACCTCCACTGGGACATCCCACCCCACCATGCTCTGGGCCATGGGCTGCAATGGAATCTCAGCTCTGGTGCCTAAAACACCACTTCCCCCTCCTTCTTCACTGCCCTTGTCTGCAGACTGTTTCTCTCACATATCCCTCCCTTCTCCCACTGCAGTTGCTATTGCCCAGGGCTTTTTCCTCTTTTCAAGAAAGACATTATCCCAGAGGTACCGCCACTGTCATTGATGGGCTCGGCCTTGGCCAGTGACAGGCCCATCTTGGAGCCAATTGGACACAGGGGAAATTTTCAGCACCTTCTCACAGAAGTCACCCCTGCAGCTGCTGCGAAACCAAAATCTTGCCATGCAAATCCAATACAAATACAGAGCCAAAGGGGTAAAAAACCAAAATCCATTCCTTATTACATAATCTGCCTCACACATTTCCTGTACTTCATTTCCACTACAAGAGAGAAATAAAAAAAGAACACTGTAAGATCCTTTTTAGAAATTTAGAATTTGCATCAATAATGAGCATTCCCTTTACAATGCTCTCCTGTAGATGTTGCTGGATTTCCAAATCAGACTCTGAAGAGTCATGACCCATCTAATCATGTGAAGGAAAGCAACTGCCATAAGGACATAATAATGGTTTCTCCTCTATATTTTCCTATAGTAACAGAATATTATTGCAACAGAATATTATACAGCATGCTGATTCAATTCTTTACCATTCTATAACATTCAGAATTGTTAAGAACTCAGCTTCTTAGAAGAAGCTTCCCCTTGCCATTTAGAAGTCCCAGGGTTCAAGACTTCTCAAAGAGAGCTCAATATTCAGAAGCACAAACTATGTAAGAGGTATCACACTATTTTGAAAAGAAAATACTTTACAGACTATTATCCACGTGAAGAATGTCTTAGTCTGTTGGAGATGGAGAGCCTGATTTCAACGAGCATCAGAATCTACTGTTGCACCAGATAAAGGAATCAAGTCTCAAATGAGGCTATTAAATTATATTATCCCTGGCTTCTATTACATACAGAAAGAGAAGATATTTAACATGATACTATCCCTAGGAAAATCACTTCATTCTATTTCAAAATTAATTATGCTTGGCTTAAGAATTTAGAGTCAGTTCTTTGTTAGATTGCCTCTTATATTGTATATTCATGATAAAAATTTACAGCACATGCTCTTTCCAATTTGATTTCCACTTATATTTCTTAGCAGTTTTAGACAACAAAGGAGCTCAATGCTTTTTACAAGTCCTGACTAGTTGGATTGTCCACTTTCATTTTTAAACAAATATTCAAGTAGTACTGTAGCAGGATACTGTACCCTGGAATGTGGTCAAGCAACCTGGACAATGTCCTGTTTGCAAAACTATTAGTGGTGGGCTGAGATCAGGCCAGGTGCTGGTTTTGGTATTGAACTATGCTAAACCAGTCTGGCTAACTAATCCTAAATCAGTATCCTGATAGTGAGACAAAGATTTGGCAGACCAGCTGCTAAGCTAACATGGGACTGGCAGTTGGCCACTTTATACTATGAAAGTCCAGTCCACTTTCATAAGGCTAGGTTTCTCTAGCATATTCCTTCTTGACACTCCTCAAGGTTGAGACGATCTGCCCATGAGCACTGATAAGGTGAGTTACATCCAAATCCAAATCATTCCTTCTTGTGAGCTTTAATAATTGCTTTGCAACAGCACACTGTACTATCCTACACATACACTGCTAGCAGTTTTAGCTTTTATAGTGTGCAGGAAAGAATTTTGGGGCTAAGATTGCATCCAGCCACACCTGGACACCTCTCTGAGAAGGAATTCAGAAAGCAAGGGGTTCCTTTCAGCACCTCATGGCTCAGCAGCAGGACTTGTCACTCCACCCTCAACAAGTACATAGAGCAAATATTTTTAAGATTAGTATTCATTTTTCTGCTGAATTTTGAAAGCACATGATTATAGACTTGCATGTTTGTTTCTGTTACAGAATCAAGAAGGTGTCTCCTTACAGCTGTCTAAAACAGCTACATATGAAAAGAAAAATCTCACCCAGACCCTCATACAGGACAGAACCAGACAGGTTATATCAGCAAAGGATAATCTGGATAAGTTTGCACTCAAGCCATAGACTTTCACCACAACTGCAAGCTTTGGCCCTCCCACACCAGCACCCCTGACACAAATTCTGAGATTATCTCTTGAAGACATTTTATTCCTCAAAGGGCACTTTCATTTGTGAAGTCATCGGTAAACAGGGAATTTGAGTTTTAGTGAGTGCGTATCTAGACAAATTCTCAGTTTCCCAACATAATCAAGAAGAGCTTTAGAAGATAGTATTAAAATCTGATTTTATTCTCTGCAAAATGCTTTCAGTTTTTTTGACCTCAGGACATCTTACCAACTATTTTTTAGCAACTGTCGTTTTTTTTGAGGGAACAGACAGCAAGTCACTTAGCTTCCATGTGAGATTTCCAGCAGAACTTTGCAATCACCTTGGCATATTTTTATACACATGCATGAAGATTTACTGCTACTGGAAATTACTTTTGATCCATGTGGCTACCCTACCCCAGAGATCTGATATCCAAGAACTGTAGCTCCCTTCCAAAACGTGTGACACACTGCACTGCAGACCTTGGGCTCTGAGAGGAGGAACATGGGTGGAAGCCACATACATGGCAAGTACCAGTACAAAATCTTACCAGTGTCTTACCAGTACAAAATTAATTTTTGCATCATGAAGTACCCATATTTTCCACTGTCCTTAGGAGTAATTATCTGAACACTGAGTTCAGAGTGTATAAGTTTCCCCAATCTTCTATCCCTATACACAAACATACAGAAAACTCTGAAGCATAGACTGTTTTGCCTTCTTTATACTTTTTAATCTCATGTATTCACTAATATATAAACAATAGAGTTAACTACCCATAGAATCTAAAACTAAGATTTTTACATTGTGCATTACAAATGGTATCTTCTGCATTAAAAAAACAGCTTTCATTCCTGTGAAACCTTACTCAAAACCTTGAATCCTTTAACAGAAAGGCCTAACACCAAATAATGAAGGAAAAAGACTCAACATCTGACATTCCCAAATTACACATACTCTTCTGACAGATTACAAACAATATCAGCCAAGCAGAGCTGCCATGTTCTGAATAGCTAGAAAAGCAGAACACTACAAGCCAAGATACCAATATGCCTTCTAAAAGCCAGACAAAAACATTTCCAATTTCGTTTATTTTCCACCTCGTGGAACAGAACAGTAGCAATAAAAATGTCAGAATTAAGCTTCGCTTACAGAACACTATTTATACATCAGTTTCTAGGTAAATATAAGCAACCATTACAAACATAACTCTTAAAAAAAAATGCAATCTAGGCCAAGTTCTAAGGTTTCCAAAGCCTTTTCTGTGGCACAAATAGGAAGGACAGAATGGACACAAAGGAAGCTACAGCACATATCAAAAGCAATCTTATCCTAGTAAGGACTTATAACATAACATGATGCTCTCCAGAAAATGTTTTGTGCACAGCAGTTGCCAAATATTTAGTACTGTTAAAGGGACATAAGCTTGCACTCAGCACCAACTTGAAATTCACAGAAATAGAAAGTTCTTCCTAAACTTTTTCCTTTCTTCAATCTTTCTTCTAAAAGGATATCAGTGTGAAACTAGTTTAGAAGTAAAATTTAAATAACTGGAAAATCCAAACAAACAGTTTAATCTGAGTGGAATGTGCTGCTGGCAAACAGGCTGCATTTAAAGCAAAAAGTTTTGTTGCACCAGAACACCAGCAACAGGCTCAGCAACAAGCTGCAATGGAAAAAAAAAAAAATCTTTCAGAAAAGAGGTTTTCCTCCTCCCAAAAACAAACACCATCCCCCCTCCCCCCCAAAAAAGAAAACAAAAGAAAAAAAACCCAAAAAGGTACACAGGAAAGGCTTTTGAGCTTTAAATAAGTTTGCATTTTCAAGTTTGTTCCTCCTTTGAATAAATGTCATATTATTCCATGTTTACTCCCTAGGAGCTAAGGAATCCTTGAGAAAAATATTTGTCTCAGAAGAAAACTGCTTAAAACCAATTCAATAGCAAGCAAGAATACCCTAGGGAAGGAAATTTGGTGAAGAGGTGGTTACACCTTGCGTTTCAAAGTTAAGGCCCGCAAAGCCAGTCAGCTAGTTAGGCAGACAAAGGACTTGCCAGGAAAGATCTGCAACCAAGAAAATTTTATTACTAACTCCAGAAGGCATAGAATAGTGAAAAAAAGTTACAATTTCTAACTAATTTACAGGAAAAAAAAAAAACCCACATGCTTTCAGAAGCAGTTTGTAGTGTTTTTCTACAGTACAGTCCTGAATTGAAAGTAAGTTCCTGCAGTTGCACAGAAGTGACACATTATCAGATTACATAAGTAGCATCACCTCTATTTTTAAAATACCAGCACAGTATATTTTTGGGTAATATTCTTGCACTAGAACACAACACTGGGTGATACTTTTAACCCAAAATTATATGAAACAACAGTCTTGGTTTCTACATAAAGCTGAAGTAAGGAAAATTGTAAATTGCTTACTAGGTTTAAATAGAACTAAACCAATTCACCTTCCCAAACCAACTGTTGGCAATAATTTAACCTAAGCCTCGCAGGAGAAGAAAAAAAAAAAAAAAAAAAAACAACACCAAAATAAAAAGTCACTGCACATCAGGAAAGCAATAAACAAGAAAAAATGCCACCACTGAACTTTTTGGATTTAATTCATTTATGTAGCTTCAAGTGAAGATTCCCATGTTTCCCTTGATTTCTGGAGGGAGACCTAAGCTTTTCCCACCCTCCAAAACCTATTAAACTGTAAACAATTTACTGGAATAGAAAACCATACTGACAGCAAACCGATATTTTTGGAAATTTAAACACTTGGTATCCACAGGAAAATATAATCAAGCTTTCAAAACTACTTTTTCTGGCCCACAATGGTATATTCAGTACTTTTCCACTATGTTTATTTTAAAAGGAGAAACACTAACCTGAAGAAAAAGTCAAGAGTAACATGACTAAACAGCAAGTATTTCTTCAGTGCTCACTTTGCAGGTGTCACAGTAAGACAATGTAATTTTCTTTAAACTAATATATTTTGGTCAGGCTAACATAAGATACATTATTTTACATAACCTAGAAGTCCACACTTTTTCTTTTACTTAATATTGTATGCTAATTTACAACGCATTCAAAAATCTTTTCCTTTTGCTTGAATGTCTCCTCAAGATACATAAAATTTCCCCATTTGTGAGCAAAATGTATGCCAAGAGACCAAAAGGAAGGCAGTTATTTACATAATAAACAGGACAAACAAATTATATGATTGAAAAAAAACCCCAAAAATATAAATAAATTGGCTTTTTGGAAATTTAAAGCAGAACTTCTGGGAAAACCAATGCACAGATGGGAAGGATCACTGCTACTCATATACTATTAGTGTCAGAGCAAGAAAAACAATTTCAGATAGAGACCTAAGTGGAAACAAGAATATGAGTGTAGACTGGAAAGGATCATATCCAGTTATGAGTTGAAATGAACAGCCAAGTTCTAAAATTACCTCTAGAAAGAAACAATCAAAAGAAAGTTTAAAAAAATCTAGAAAAGAGCTCATGTGACTTAGTGACTTCTAGATCAGGAGAACAAATGCTGCTATTTACAAAATGTATTCAAGCTGAAGCATTTCTGGTTTCTACAGATCTCTAGGTATTAGCTCCTATTAAAAAAACAAAAAAGACAGGAAACAAATCTTTTTTAACTAAGCCACCAATGTACATCCTATCATTGCTTACCTCATTACTAAACAGCAAGAGATAAGGAAACATTTGCGTTTCATTTCTTCAGTTTTAAAGCACTTCAATGCAGTCAAAAAATAAATATCAACCAAGATATTATCAAATGTGTTTTATGCTTCACTTCTTTTGAAAATAAAAATTCCAGTTATGATGTCCTGAAAATCAATTCAGCAGATTCACATAAACTCATAAGTTTACGGATCAAGTAATTTTGAGCAATTATGAGGAAAAGCTGACTAAGCAGAGCTCATTTCTATACACAAGGAGTGGCATACCGTTAGCATGGAAAATTATAGAAAGGCTCCAAACACAGAAACAGCATTAGAAGTGTCCCAGATGCCCTACTTTGCATCACTTTGAGAACCTCCACTGTTTTCAAGCAACTCCTTATTCCTACCAAAGACACTCCCAAGGTCAGGCAATTCTGCAGTTGACAAGCTCAGCAAGAGAAAATTTCTCTTCATCTCTTTCAACAGACTGAAGCCTTAAGAAAGGAGGCAAGTAGGCTGAAGGAGGAAAGAGTCAGATAAGGCCATCTGAGTTTCATTGAGTACTTAAGTCTTTAAAAAATATGTTCACACCCCTGCTCAGAGTATTTCCTGACATGTCAAGATTAATTCTACTCCATTAACATCTCCAGCCAGCCTCACCCCACACATGCGATACAGACACATCATCAGAACACATTTACAATTAATACTGCAGAGGCAGCAAACACTGTAAATAAGACTAAACATTTTAAAGTATCATGTCATTACTTCAGTATTCTCTCTCAATATGAGAGGAACAAGAGTACTAAACACCACCAAAAAAGCCCATAACAGACAGATGTTTTCTAAACTAGTGATCTGGTAAAGTAACACATGGATTTTGAAGGGAGCAACCTACAATGAATAATTAAATCCATTCCATCCAATGGCCAGAGGAGACAGAACATGCTTTTGCTATGAAGTGAACTCACAAAGAAAGGATGCTTTAATTAATTGTATATAAGAGCACTATGGGAGACAGGAGCCACTTCAGTTATTGGCATTGTGCAGAGGGACTAGTCAGCTTCCAGATGGGTTAGATTCACCACCACCAGTGAGGATACCATATTTAAATTCTTAAACTTGAATAGACTATAAACTGAGACATCTTTCTATGGTGGTTGACCAACAGTAAGCATCACTGGGGAACATCCCTATTATGCAGCAGGACACAGTCAAATTAACTTGGACATACATCCTAAACCTAAAGATCTGCCTAGCTAGAGATCTCAAAGTTCACTAAAGAAAACTATCAGTGTTTTACAGGACAGCTAAAAAAGACTTTAGACAAAGTTATAAAGTCATTTATCAAAGATTACCTCCAAGAAGATCAAAGATTTGGAAAGTTAGCCAGTCTTCTATAACATCACTCATCAAAACAAACCATTTGGGAGCAATGAGTGTAATTTTCACCCTCATTACTCTTAACAAGCATGCACCACAGAGCTCAGACATGGAGCACTTACAAAGCAAAGAGTGAATTCTCTTGTGAGTTCACATTGCTAGAAAAATTATAGCAGTGAAACAGAAAAGTAACTCCTATTTTATCCTTTATGGATGCCCACAGGGGAATTACTACCTCCTCTCCTGGCAGAGGCTTTATTTGTCCTACCATAGTGGCAGAGGACACAATGTCTGCTTTGGCTATGACTAGAAGCCTTCCCATCCTTTCTGGATGTTCTGGATTTAATTTAAACCATACAAGTGTTTTGTCAGGATTTGGAAAGGAAGGTTATTCCCTTCCATGTACTCTGCCAAGAAAGCCTAGATCCCAATCAGTCCCTCAAGGTTTTAAGAGAAGAAAAAATATTTGGCTGCTGACATGACCCCTCTCTTCTGTGCCATACTAGCTCTTGGCAAACTGTGGAATTCTGATACATTCATCCACTAAAGCAGCAGGCCTGAGAAAAAAAACCAAGTAGAAATCAAAACTGCTCCCTCAAGCCCACCTGATGCTTTTATGTATGAGACAGGTTTCAGACCACAGTTTTGAACAGTATTTGTCTGGTAAATACAGTCTTGAAGATCAAAAGGAAAGGACTTAGATGGTTATTGAAGTCCCTCCAAGCAGTTACCAATACAAAACAGAAAAAGAGACTGGAAAGAAAAATCATCCAGCTTGCAATGCTCTGCCTTTCCCAGGGAGAGATCAAAAAAGCACCGTGCTCCTGCCTGATGTTTAAGAACAGTTTAGATCTAGTGATGAACAGGACTGGATAGTCTATCCTAATATTTAAAATTTCCCCAAATGTCCAACCCAAGTTTTTCTGGAATTTAGATCCATTGTTCATTCATTCTAGCTCATGCTTTCTTTGCTTTTGCAGCAGGCTTTTCATCCCTTTTCATCCCCATTTCTTTGGGAACATATTAACTTAAGCCTCCTTTTAGCCAACCACACCATCACTAAATACTTCAAACTTTCTCACAAAAAACTCCAAAGGACTACAAGATATGACACAAGATCACATTAAATATTAAATTATATTAAATTACATTAAATTATAGTAAAATTTAAATTATATGGCAGCTCTCCAGTATTCTTACTCTCCCTCCCAGCTTGTAATCTATTCAAAGCAGCAAAAAATTAGATAATCAAGACTTTGCTGGACAGGACTTTGAAGAGCCTGTACCAAGTACTTGTTACCTGACCTCGCTTGCCTTCCAGGGATGGTTTTCCAGCTAATTTTACTCACTATAGTGTAGTTTATAGATCACAATTCCCTAGCTAGTTAATAAGGGTATCACTTGAACATTGAGGACTCCAGTATATCAACCTATTAATATAATAGAATCTCTCTGCATCACAAGGCCTGTTACTCCATCAAATGCTGGATTTAAAATAATTTATCCTGGCTAAGTCTGCTTTGGCTGTTGCTCAACTTCTTCTCCTAGGCACTAAAAATGTGTTCCAACACTGGTCCAGTATCTTTTCTTTGAGCTACAGTTAAAATCCATCACCTTCCTCTTCATTTCATCCCCTTTAGCCCACATTGAAGAGGTATGCACCAAGTAATCTGAGACTGCTACTTCCCTCTACTATCTTGAAATTGCAATCCACTACATGAGATTGCTTCAGCTAGTTGCTTTTTTAAAGCACCTTGGAATTAATTTCATAAGGCCCTACCAAATTGAAAATCTGTTGCTTATCCAAGCAACCTACAGATTTTCCTCCCGCCCTCCAGCCTAGGAAGGTACTATTTATGCTTTTTTCATGGCTATTGACTACACAGGCCAGATTAACTGTTTCAGAAAACATTTCATCACCTCAGCATTATCTGTTAATCCACTAATCTATGGATCTTTTATTTCTTACTTTCTTCCAATATTCATTTTAGCTATGTCTCCTTATGTTTTTGACCATCCTAGCTTTATTCATACACCTCTGTGGACTTTCAATATGTTTCTTTTGTTTACATCAATGAAAAGAGCAACAGAGAGCAGAGTCCTTTTTTATTACTAATTCTCCCCTTTAATGCAAGTGTTTGGTATCATTAGACTACTTCTCAAAGAGTTTGAGATTGTTTCTTGCTTATATTTGGCCCCAGTTAAGCTCTATGTGCCAAATTCTATGCTTTTTGACACTTATGGGTTTTATTCTGCTGTTGTCCTCTTTTATCCTATGCAGACTAGCATCTTGTTGCACCTGCAGAACCTGCCCTCCATCTGTGTATTCTCTTCGTTTATGAAGAGAATGAATTTACATACCCGTAGAGAGCAGTATGTTCTGCTGAGTTTTCTCCACTGAATGGGTTACAAGAGATTTTAATTACCAAATCTCATCCTTTCAGTGATTCTTCTCCAGCTATGGACAGACACCTTGTATTTATATTCCACTCATACATATCTGATTGACCCAGCTGAGGCTGGCAGAAGACTTTTAATGAGCACGTGTTTAGACATTCCACTGCTGTTCTTTCCCAATATATTTGTGTTGGTGTGCGGACACCCAGCGCACTGGGAGGAATGACGCACTATTCTGCAAGGTCATAGGAACTATGCTATAAATATGCCCAAAATACCCCATGAGCAAGAATTTATCAAGAATTTATGATACATATTGGGGGTTTTACCTCAGAAACTATTCATCAAACACTCAAATGCAAACATTGAAACTCTTTTAACTTGGTTAAAGCATTGCAATTGAAATATCTTTAAAATATTATTAAAATTATCTATTGAGGTCCAAGTGGCTTTAGCAACTTGATTTTATTAATAAGAGCAAAAATTAGAAAAAAGGGGACTAGTTTCCTGACACTGTCTTTATAATAATGCTTATAAAAACAACTTACTTAAATGGGAAAATAGTTATACTCTCTCAGGTAAAAAAGTATATGTTATTATATATACTATTTATAGTCTACAATGAGAAAACTCATTATCCTGAACATAAGCCAAATCAAGGGGAATTTATGTTAAGCAATAATTAACTCTACATATTCTGATACAAGCAATATTATTTATTAATAATAGCATTATTAATGCTATTTATTAACAGCAAAAAAGAAAGCTGCACACTTAGCATTCCACCATATATCAGAGGAATTTTTATCCGGGGGGTGGGGGAAGGGGGAGGAGGAAAAACCCCAAAACATAACAAAAGCAGGCTGACAGAGGCTGCTGCCAAGCCTGCAGCTTACACCAGCCACAGAATGCATTCTACCAACCTGCTCCAGACACAAAGCTGCAAAATCACCAGGAGCACCAGCTGCTCATGCTAAATATTTGCTGACTGCCCCAACAGGCCAGAGGGCACTAACTCAAGAAAAGAAATAGCAATGAGACCACGTGGAAAATTCTAATCTTTGATTTCCTCACTGATTTATGATGGAAGCAAATCTGAAAGATAAATAAAGCACATTTTGCAGGTCTCCATATTGAGGCAGTGGGTGTGGGGAGGAACAGAAAGAAATATGTGAGTCCAGGCTCAGACTTCTAGTCTGGGATGGACCGTTCCACATGAGAGAGAATGAGGGGAACTTCATTTGACAGGAGAAGTTCTGGACTCAAAGTTGCCTCTCCTGCCCTGGGCTCTATGCAATTTAATAACTTGAGACAGGATAATTGTACATATTGCTGTGGACTTCAGTATTGTTTCAGATCCCAAAACAGGGAGATAAAGGAATACAAGTGCTGGCTCTGTTCTTAATGGGATTTCACATTTTTACGTTACTAAGCTATTTACCTTTGGAAGCAATGCTGAAAGCCACAAGTTCTATAGGGTGATAACATTTAATTTAATAGCTTGCTTTATCTGCCATCTTCACTGCAGAGATCTGAACAATATTATTCTTTGTTGTTACTCAACAGAAAATCATTTCATGCCTGACAATAGCCCTCAGCATCCAAAACAGAATATTGCACTGGACTATTTCTCCAACAAATGCAGATCCAAAGATTACAATGAAAATTTTCATTTATGAGCACAGACACAAGAACTAAGATTTGCCACTCTAAATTCATAAAATACAGAATACTTCTCTCTTAGACCTATGTTCCAAATAAGGAAAATTTTAAAAAGCAGATTCTAAAAAAAAATTCTTAAAATAATGTTATATTTAATTTTATTTTGCTTAACTTGCTGGTAAACTTTAACTGCACCTTGTGTACATACAACTGGTTTCACAGCTATTAAACCTTTCACACCTATGTTTTTTAATCAAGCCAGCAATGACCACAGTATTTGAACTAGCACTTGCCGTATAAAGTCAGACATTTTCTGCCAGAACTTCTTGGCCTAGTTTAAAAAAAAAAACCACAAACTAGTAACAAAGTTTCTAAACACACAATAGTTGAACAGGCCACTAGCTTCAAATACATAAAAACCCAAAAGGGAGTCACCCAGTCCTGTATTCTGACCTCCTCCCACAATTTAGGTGAGAGATCACCATCTGTTTGGCCTTTGAATAGACTCTGATATCTTGAACCTGACAAAAACAAGTCTTCCCTTAGCAGTCTGCTGCAGTAACTCATCATTCTCACTGGTAACAGACTCACTTTTCACATGAACCTTTAACAGGGAAGATGCCAGATTAAGTTTACAACTCAATATTCAAGTTTGGGATGGTTGTTTGTTTCACTGGCCTCGGTTTTAAAAGAAAAGCTATCAAGCTTTTCATTAGACCATGTGAAACCATCAGCTTTGAGAATAACTCCACACACAGCCTAAACTGGGTAAAATAAGTTACACTTATTTATCACACTGCACTCTACTGAGAAGTTAGACAAAATAAAAAGAGACTCTTTCAGCTCCAATAACACAAACCCAGAATGTGTTTCTATGTATGATAATACATCATTTTTATGTTATTCATATTTATGTATACCGTACATAAATTATTATATCTGTAATACTTTCATATACTATTATTATGTTTCTCTGGACTTCCCTACATTCAACCTGGTAAAAGTTCAGGGAGAAAAAGCACAGTATGGAGAATCAGGCAGCTATGTGCAAGCACAGCTCTATGTATTCATTTGTGATTAAAAGAAATACCCGAATTTCCTTTTCCTACTCTACAGCTAAAAGTAGTATTTTTAGCAGTGCTGATGGACTCGTTGATACAAGAATTCCAAGACCTGCACAAAAACCTGAGGTGAGCAAGCGAATCACAATGCAAGTAACTATAATTAGACTGTAAGAGTGGAAGAGTACAAACTAGCATTTATTTTTGTTAGCATTAGGTCAGTAAATGTAATCCTCTACTGGCTAGGCAGTCTATGAGCTATGCAAAAAAAAAATAGTTTGGATCCTATCAATGCCAGTGGAGAAACTATTTACCAATAAACAACCAGAAGGGCATTCTGACGGGCTCTGCCTTACCAACAAGCTCACATGGCTTTTACAAGCTCCAAAACTTCCCATTTGTATTTTCAATTGGCAACACTAATATTAATACCCAAATATCTACTTTTCTCTTAAAGCAAACCGGGTAATACCACTGCACTGGTCATACAGACTGAAACTAGAGTGTTAAAGTTGTCACTTTAGCGCTTCCTTGGGGATGCCCCAACTTTCCAGCCATTCACTGCCAAATCCTCTCTGCTGGTTTGCACTGAAAGACTACATGCTTTTTCACAGGTTCGGGTTGGAAGGGACCTCTGGAGATTATCCAGTTCAGTCTCACTGCCAAGGCAGGGTCACCTAGAGCAGGTGACACAGAAACGCATGCAGGTGTTTTCTGAGTATTTCCAGTGGGATATTCTTCCCCCCCCACCCCCGCCTTTTAATAACGCTTTTCCAAATACTTCTTCGGAGTGAGAGCCGTAAGGGTGGAGAGCACTTAGCAGGTATTAATTGCAGGAGTAAATCTGGCAGGGTGGATCAGACGCGCACCTCGTGGCACACACGAAACCCGACGGTGCCCTGCGTGGGCCGGGAGAGCTCCGGGCCCGGTCCCAAGGCCGAAGGGGGCGGTCTGCGCGCTCACCTGCACCCCGCTGAGGATCGCCTCGCTCTTCTCCCTCACGTCGAGGAAGGGGCACCGCTTGGACAGCATGAGCAGGCGGGCCAGCGCCTCGCCCAGCCCGTCGCGGGCGGCGGGCACGGGCAGCCCGTCGGCGGCCGCCCCGGCGGCGATGCTCTCTGCGCGGCGGAGCACGCCTTGCCCGATGGTGTCCAGGGCGGCGGCGCGGGCGGCGGCGTCCCGGCTGCACAGCCCGTCCCAGCGCACCTCGCCCTCCCGCTCCTCCATGGGGCCGCCCGGCCGCCGCTCCCCCGCCGCAGCCGCCTCCTCCTCAGCAGCAGCAGCCCCGGCGCGGCCGCCCCATGGCGGGCTCCCGGCAGCCGCCAGCCCGCCCACACAGACGACGGCGAGCGCAGAGCCCGCTGCCCGCGCCGCATGGGGGGCAGCACGGGCCGGTGCCCCCGACAGCCGCCGCCGCCCTCTCGCGCCGGGGCTGCCGAGCGAGCGGCGCCGCTGCTGCTTCGCCTTCCCCGGCAGGGAGAGGGGCGGCCACCACCCCGCGGCGCCGGCGGCTCCTCCTCCCTGCCCCGGGCATGGAGGGAAGGGGCGGCCCCGGCCCTGCCTCTCCCGGGGCGGCCCTCAGCCCTCCCCGCCGGGGCCGCCACCGACCCCCGGCCGTCCCCGCACTCGGGGTTGGGGGGAAAGAGCCCCGCCCAGCACGGGGAGCCCGCATGACAGACACGCTGGTTAGCCAATCGTCTCTCAGAGCTCGCGGCCGGGAGAGGCGGTGCCAGGAGGGGCTGCTGGGACATGTAGTCCGGTCAAAGGGCGGCCCCGTGGCCCTCGGTGGGGAGACTACGTGTCCCGGCAGGCAGCGCGGCGCACGGCGAGGATCCTGCCGGGGAAGGGGAAGGGACAGGGACAGTGTTCGCTGGGGGGGCGCGCACGGTATTCCCGTTATCCTTCTTGATACGGTTTTGGGGCGATTTTGCGATCTATCGCAGCAGGTTATGGAGAGCCGATGGCTGGCGGCAGCCGGGGGTGAGGCAGTCACCGTTGTGGGTTTGCCCTCGCAGCTTTGCGCCGTCAAGCATTTAAGCACGCTCGTGTTTCAAGCGACGGGGAAGGCGTGTCAGAGGCGGAGCCTGGGCTGCATCCTAAACTAGCGCGTCAGCGGGAAGGGAAAAACCGTCTGTGCTAGCGAAACACAGTCATCGCTTGGGATAAAGGAGGGATGGGAGGGGGAATCCCTGGAATATTCACATTGAGCAACAGTTCCGCGGTGTTTTTATCCAAATTAATCCCAGAGGATTTTAATCCCTCTTGTGCAGGGGCTGATGAAGCTGGAGAAGAGAAGGCTCGGGGGGAATCTTACCCGTGTATATATCCGGATATGTATGTGTGCCTGGAGGGAAGGTGCAGTGAGGATGGAGCCAGGGTGTTCTGGGTATCGGAGGCAAGAGACTCAAACTGAAGCACAGGAGGTTCCCTCTGGACCTCAGGAAACACATCTTTTACTGTGAGGGTGGCCTAGCGCTGGCACAGGTTGCCCGGGGAGGTTTTCCACTTGCTGTCCTTGGGGATATTCGGAAGCTCCTGGACACGGGACAGCCTGGGTAGCTGTCTCTAGGTGGCCCTGCTTGACTGGGACCAGATTGTCTCCAGAGGTCCCTGCCAAGCTCAACCGTTCTGTGATTAAATGTTATCTGCCACTAAAGGGGCTGGCATTGCTGCTTCCCTTGCTTTTCCTGCAGAAAAAAAAAATGGTGCTGTTTATGATAAATTTTAATTTTCAGCCAACTCAGTTCCTTGATCCAGTTGACCTCTTGGCAAAGAAGAAAACAAGGGCAGAACTGTTTGCAGCTGTGACATTGAAGCAATCATGAAACTAAAATTTCGAGTGTACAGAAAGGCAGAAGAATACTTGGCAGTAAATTAGAAACAGGACAGTGGGACTAGATGGGGTCTTGCATAATTATTTTTAGCTTCTCATATGCACACTTCCCACTCTAAAATTCAGGTGTCAAAACTGAAGGTAAATGCAGAACAAGCTATTCATGTCACAGAAGGACACAGAAACCACTTCTGAGTCCAGGAACACCATCCATTGACAGCTCTTATTTGTAAAGAATCTGATTTTGTCATCTGACACCCCTTTGTTTTCTGGAACTGTTTCTTTAAGACTTGCACTTACCTGTACCTTTGAAGGAAGACCAGTTTCTTCTTTCCCATAGAATCCTTTCTGCAAGGAGGCTGCATTGCCATTGTTCAGCAGGGTGGACAGGCCTGGACTGCTTCACGCAGCTGCTTCCTCCAGGCCTTTGGCACCCTCGTGAACAATGTATCTGCTGAAATCAGCACTACCTGTAATAAATATGAGTCCTGACTTCTCTAAGCACTCGAGGCCTCCACCCCCCATAACTGACGGGTTCAAAGAAAATAGTTCTGCCAGTGCCTTTTATGTCATTGGAGGAGGGTTTTTTTGTTTGTTTTGTTTTTACATTAGCTACCACATTCAGCTTCCCATCCCCTTCTGTTTTCACTCATTATGGTCTCCCATTTTCCTGTGAATGGGCATGTCACATCTGTTTGCTTTATTTCTGTCTAAATTTTGATTTTTCAGAAGTTGGCTACATCTTATTTTTCCCATCATGAGTTGTTGGGTGTCTCTGACAATGGCTTACATATATCCAAGATCAGTAGAGTGAACCAGAATCAGAGCTGGAGCCTTGGTGTTTTAGACTTTGGTACAGCTATATTCACACACTGATTGCCAAGATTGATTGAAATTCACAGCACTGCCTTTTATCTTTCAGAAGCTGTTTTTTCCACTGGCTCCAAATGAACTCTGGCTACAGGAAACAGATTGTGAAACTGGCTCCAAGGCCTAAACTTCAGATTTCAGCCCTTTGTTTTATAGATTTTAATGTAGTACTTAGGGAATAGCAATGAGGATGGCTTTATTTTTTTTCCAAACCAAATCTCTGCAGTTTTCTGATATCAGATCAGGCTTCTTTATGCATTGCAAGACATTGTGGAAATCAAGGTCAAAGGCTACCAGTGGAATTAATCCGAGCCCAAAGTTAGGGGGATGTGTTTGTTTGATTTGTGTGTTCACTGACTGAAGTTAATATGCTTGTTTTTGATCCCTAAAGAATGGATAA
This sequence comes from Luscinia megarhynchos, assembly GCA_034336665.1. Lineage (NCBI taxonomy): Eukaryota > Metazoa > Chordata > Aves > Passeriformes > Muscicapidae > Luscinia > Luscinia megarhynchos. The sequence continues at coordinate 44,639,793 of CM067565.1, forward strand.
GAGAGAGGCAGAATTATGAAGGAAACAATCTGGCAACTCATCCAGAATTACAGCAGTTGAGTTTTCAAAATGATAAGCTGAAGAAAAACAAATTTGTGGCTGTTTTAAACCTCAGTATTTCCTTCCTTCATGATTTATCAACTTCCTTTTTTTTTAGCTAGATAAGGACTTCTATAGCCATATGCAGATGACATCCAACAGCAGAATTATTTTTGAAAATACAGTATCTAGTAATTGTATTCATGTCCTTTCTAAGATATAAGATTTAAAATATATTTACTTTTAAAAGTTCATTCTAGTTTGTGTTACAAAAGAGCACTTTACTCCAGAATGCATTTAGTCAACTACTGGAGAACTAATAATAACACAGTGAAACTTGTGCAGTCTAGAAGGAACTGCTTTTTAAATTACATTCCTTCAACTGTTTTCCTTTACACCTGGTTTTGTTAAGGCTTACTTCAATTGCTAGATACCTAGGATGGGGTGACTCTTCAAAAAGTTTACCCTCCCTTTTTAGATCTGTGTTTTGGCATGTTGCCACAATAAATGGCACTCCAGAGTAAAATGCATTTTTCTTCACAGCTACCCTCTAAGTAAACAAAGTTCTGTGACTCCTGTTTTGCAAAGAGACACCAAAAAGTCGGAGGCTACTCCTGCATTGCCTTTGAACCCAGGCTGAAGCTTGGTGTCAAGCCCAAACCGTTCTGTTCGGGAGAAGATGTGGTCTTCTTTTGCTTCTGAACTCGTGTGTACATCTAATGTGTTCTGCCCTGTTACATGTTGCAGGTTTACATTTGCACCAAACCCTGCTACCCTGTCTCCTTAGAGGTCACAAATACAGCAGGGATGGGTAAATTAGACACCAGCTTTTTCTTAGGAGACCAAATCTTCCATGCAGAAAGCCTGTGGAATAGTTTATGCTGGAGAGTGGCTTGCTTTGAGAAGAGCTGGACTATAATGTGCCAGAGCTACAGGTCGCTTAAAATCCTGCTGGACTTGCCAACTCTCTGACTACACGCCACTTAACTGCATAAATGTAATCTGAAACACTGAGGACTAGGAAAACAGTATGGGTAAACTAAAACTGCAGTTCTGAAGAACTCCTCTGAGCAGACACCTGAACTCTCGTTAATCTGTTTCTGAATAGAAGTGATTGGAATTGCCCCAAACTGGCACCTTGGAACCTGTCTCCTCTTTGTTTCCTTTGTGATCTAGGAAGCAAGTGGAGCAGTTCCAAGAGAGGTCCTGCTTAGTGGAACCTCTCCAAGCCCAAAAAGTCAGGTTCTTCTGTTATAGCCACAGATGGCTCCAGTACCTGGCATAATTTGGTAGAGTACTTACCTTCAGTACAGTAACCCAGGGATTAAAGAATTGCCTTTTAGCTCAAAGGCATTTACATCAACACCTCCTAACTACCAGGAGAGTGTCCAGGTGCTCAGGAGGATTGCAAAATGGAAGGGAAGCATTCATAACCTCAGTTGTTGAATTTGTGTCCTATTGGAAAGGATGGCAAATACATGGCACTAGTGTTAACTACAAGGAAGGAGGCCCAGGGATCTGTAGGCACTTATTCCTGATTTCTGATAACTTTTCCCAAGCCAGTGCTGTTTTTTTATCCAGGAACTATTTACAACAGAAATGCATAAATTAACCCCAGGACCCTGTTTTGATGATTGAACTAGATGAGAAAGATACCGCCTTGTTTTACTGTCTTTTGCCTCAGCTGCCTTGTCCTTGTTTGAGACTTACATGCTTTTGGGAACAGGGTCGTAACTTCAAACGAAAAGGTGGTGACTCCCTGTTTCCTTCCTGCTCTTCCTCCTCCCAGTCTAGCATGGTGGTCAGGGATGAGGCATGAATGCTCCCCAGGAACTCCCACTTCCTGGCCAATGCTCTGACCACTGGGTAGCAGCACAGAGAAGGTGGACACTGTTTCCTCCAGCTGCACTTTAAAAGAAAAGGAACATTGCTTATTAGGAATTTTATATCTGCTGACAGCCCAAAAGGCCCTTTAAGCACCTTTGGCAGGCTGTTAACACCGACCTTGGTGTTTTCCAGCAATAACACAAAGCAAAATGCTGTGACCAGCAGCCACATGAACTGAAGTCATAGACCAGAAAAGCTAAAGAGACTCTTTATTCATTGTTTTAAAGAACAGATTTTGGCACTCACCACGAGAAGCATCCAAAGAAGATAAAGGTGCCAAGCACCAGGGTGGGACTTTACCCATGTCTGTGTTCAGAGTTTCCTCACCCCGAACCAAAGCTCTTGTTAGCTCCTCACTGAGCGTGCTGCTTGTTTTGGATCTATACCTGCATTTCTTTTTCATGCAGGGAATGTAAGCCTGTCATTACCACACTCAACCCTGAGGCTGAAAGGCTCATGTATCCTGAAACATCAGTCCCTTATCAGTCCCAACCCTCTGATTTATTAAGATCATACAGAACAGAAAGAATTGAAGTCAAGAACCTAGAGACTCACTAAATTTCCTTGCATTCAGAAACTGCATTTAGTTAATAGGGAAGAAATGCCTATAAAAACCTTTTTAATCAATTGAAGATTAGTTTTCTACCTGCCTTGGGTTTTGGCTTTTATTGCACAGGATTTTGTAGCGTTGTACTCAGATTTGCCTTTTCTGTATTTCCAAAGCCATGCAAGTTTAAATATACAGATTATATAAAACAGGTAATGCCTTTGACTGTTTTAAGTTTCCCCAGGCAACTTGGAGCAGAAGTAGTGATTTCAAACCATTTCTGAATACTCATTTCTGAATACTCATTATACCATATGATATGCAAACTATTTGGCATTAATATCTATAATATTGTGCCTGTTCAGGATGTGCAATGTGGATGTTAGAATTGCTCTGATTATTCTGAGTCATGTAAACAGATGATATTTTTAAAAATCATTCTTCAAAAAAATTGGTCTCCAAAATAATATCAAGGAATTGCTCTAACTCAGATCTGCTTTCATTATTTCTGCATATTAAAAGGCAACTATTTCAGACAAATATGATTTTGGGAATAATTTCTTGCCTGGAGTGAAACTTACCCTTTCCTTTTCCTTGATAACTTTTTTTTTTCCTCATTCTGTTTCTGCGTGATGTACAAATGCAGAATGGAGTTTTTGTTCCTTGCCAAGTGCCTAGCTATCTGTAGCACAGGAATATATGAAAAAAATGTGGGCGTGGTAGTTGGCAAAAAGAGACAAATCCTATGAATAATTACCCTCTTTGTGTTTCTCTGCTCATCCATGTCAAGCTTTTGTGGTTATCTGTCTGAAATCTACCTCCTACTCCATCTTCAGGCTAGGTTAAAGGATGGTGGATGAAGAGACTGACACTTTCCCTGAGAAAGTATTGGTAAAAACAGAAGTTTACTTTAAAAATAAATTCCAAGGCAGCAGTGGGGACACAATCTGTGTATTTCATCTGCCTAGAGGGCAAGTTGCAACGTTCAAAACCATCTTTCAGTGATACCATTAAATATTTGAGACATAAAAGGTGAGAATTATCATGCAGTAGAAGTGTTTACTGTGAATGAGTCAACACCTGCAGTAATCATCCCCTACCTTCTTACATTTCTTCACTATGATTGTCATTTCAAACCATCCTTATATTTGCCCTGCCCTACCCTAATATGCCTTTTCCCTTTTGCATTTGCCTTTCTAATATCTAATTATTCTGCCTGTGCACAGATACAGTCTTTTGTACTGGAGTAAATTATCCTTGAAACCTTCTCTTTACAACAGCAAACCTTTTTTTTTTTTTCCCCCAAGGGCCCATGGCCAAAGCCAGCAATTCCTTCCTGCCTTCCAATCTATCAGGACACAGTAAACTAAAGAAACTATGTGTGGAAGAGAGTGTGGTGGCATCAGCAGGAAATAACAGTGGACAGAAAAAGTAGCCTTTTGCATTCTTGATGTAGGGAGGAGAACACCTTCAATTCTTCAATTTCCACATCAGTCAGTATACTAAGCAGTATGTCTTGGAACTGGATTTTAAGTATAAAAGGAAGAAACTTGATAGTTAATCTTGTGGGGGATGGGTGGGCAAGTGGGTATTTTTACTTTGAAAAAATTCTAGCTTTTTATGCTAGAAGAGGGAGTAGGAGAAAAAGAATACCAAATGGCAAAGGGCAAGGAACAAAGCTATGGGATCATGTAAACACAATAAAGAGAGAGAAGATGAGAGACAAAACCCAAATGTAACAGAAGGTAGATGAAAGAAGAGGAACAGAACTGTGGGTGAAGTGAGGAAGTATATTAAAGACCATTTATAGTATTTGGGTTTTGTTTGATGCTTATTACAAAAAATGTTTAATTAGTTTGGACTGTTTAAAGCTATATAAATGTAATTATTTTGATAGCACTGTATTGCAGGCTAAATGTTTTCATGCTATGATAGCAATTATTACTAGATAGGAATTTGCAGTCTTGCTCCTCTAAATGCTAAGTTCAGTTATCATCTGCACATAGAGGTTAAAGCAATTTACACCAACTTGATTTCCCCACCAAGGGTTGATTGTGAGTGTATCGTGTGCTGTTGGATGAAGGCCCAATTGGATGAGGAATTTGGTCTGCTGTACTCATTGAAGAAAACAGTGAAACTCTAATAACATTTCGACCCAAGTTTGCATGCCTGATTTACTGCCAGGTTAAAATCTATTCCCTGAAAACTTGTTAAAAACATCACAGTTTTTTCCTCCACCAGGGTGTTTCTTTGCCTTATTCACAAAATGCTTGTATAACTCGCTCTGTTTTCTTTCTTCCTCTTTTTTTTTTTCCCCTCTATCGAAGCGGAACTAGAGAAATATCAGTGTGAATGCTTAGAAGTAAAATGCTGACACAGTGAGAAGTCTTAGGAGTTGTGGGCATTTGTTGGGTTGTTTGTGGTTTGAGTTTTTTAATTAAAATGCCAGGTTTTATCTTACTTGACAGTACATGTGGTGTCATGAGAAAACAGAGAATGGCATTTTGTTTTCTTTTCTTCCAAGAATGAAAAACGATGATTGTATGAAAGTTCCACATAAGTCTTGATGTTCAGGAATGGATGGGCTTTGCTACAATACTATCAGAGAACAGAATGGAAATTTAATCTTTATGTATCCAGTTCTGAGACTGCCAGTGTATATCTCTCAGTTTGTAAAACAAACTGCCTCCCATGGAATTGGCTGTGTCAGTTTTTCAAAACACTTCCAGGTTCCTTAATTTCTCTAATAAATTTTTGCCATTTGCTCTGAACTTATTTGAAGTGGAACTTGACAAAACCTAAAAATCACGTTGAAATGCTTTATTGATTCAGTGAGGTTTCACTTCCTATTAGTTTTGCAGCTGCCACCATCTCATGTCTAACCCACTTATATTAGAAGAGACATGGGAGTATCAGCTGCTTAGATATGTCCTGAACGTTGTCATGTGTCAGGCTGATTAAAGTGGTTGTGTTCAGATGCTAGAGACTGGGTGTTCCCAAAACAACAATGCAGTTTGCCCACAACATTATTTATTTCTTTTTTTTTTTCCTCAGTGGAAGGGCTGTTCTTTGCCTGCTGGGAATAAGGCTGAGTGTTGCAGCATAGCTAGTACAGCTGACCAAGCTTTTCTCCCAGTTCTCAAAAAAAAAGTGAAAGGGGAAAAAATACACCAGTTTGGATTGTGTCACAAAAATGGCTTCTCGCATAACCATTAGCCAGCAAGGCTTGGCTCAAGTAGACAAGGCAGCAGCCAGAATTTTGGGAGCTGCTCAGTATAGCCTGTATTGGGGCAGTTGTTTAGAACTTCTCTTATGTCTGATAAACACTGAATCTGTCTTTGGTTCATCTAAGGCTTTGTTTTCAGTTATCAAAGAAACCACTATAAATTTTGCATGCCCAGTAGGTCAGGCCAGAAGATAGATATCTTTGTATTTCTTTCTGAAAAATGCTTTGATCTGCTTTTTCTTTTTCCTCTTTGAAGGTGTTCTGATGACATCCCTTTCTTTGGTTCTAAAAGGTTGCCCTCACAGCAATTTGAATGAACCAGTGCCCCTGTGAGATAGCAAACATCAGAGAATTTAGTGGAAGTATCCCTTATCATGTTATTCATTTAGTGTGTCTTTTGGGAGACTGTTAAGCCAGCATTATTCCCTAAGTCTGCTATTGTTTACATGTGGCAAAAGCTTTTCCATATGCTGCTTTACAGTATGAGGCATAATTATATGTGTGGCAAAATATTTCTGGACTTTCACTTCAGGAGACAATTTTTTGAAACTTTGTAATGAAGTGGCTTGCAATGGAGGAGAGAAACAGAGGAGGGGAGGAGGATGATGAAGCATAAGTGATCTTTCTGTAACACTTGGGATTTCAGTTGTGTTCAGTAATTCTCCACTGTTAGTATACTTGCTTGGGCCAGACAGCAGTAACTAAAATGTCAATTGATTTTTACAGCAACCCAATTCAATACTCTGGTGTTTACTGCTGGCCATATTCAGCAAAAGTAAATACAAATGGTATAAAGGTAAATTGTATTAGTACTTAAATGACTGTGATGAAATGGGAAATTTTGTGTTTGTCTTAAGGTACCAAACTCCAGTTTGCTTGCTCTCTTCTAAGGCATGAACGTCGCATATACAGGGATGGACCTGATGGTGGGATTGCTCCCCAGCATACTTTGTGCAAGCTCACTCTCAGCCTGCATGTGATGGTGAGCCAAGAGGCAGAAGTGGTCCCACTGAAGGGACCAGCCCTTCTCATGCTCACACTCCAGGGCTGAGCACTCCAGCTGCAGCAAGGCAAGAGGTGGGCAGAGTATTTGCACTAGTGCAGTGCTGTCACACGGCTAATGCACTATGCCTGGCACCATGCACAGGGTTGCAAATGTGTGGCACAAGACTCCATGAGCCTCCTAGCTCAGATCTGAAGAAAAACATAGCTGGCTTGCCCAAGCTGATGTTTAATCAAAGAATATTCTGAGTTGGAAAGGACCCATGGGCACAACTAAGTTACCCCATGCTTGATGCAGCCGCTATTGGAACCACTTTGTATTTTTCTGGATAAAATAACACTGGGTACCTGAGCATCACTACTGCATCCACCAACATTGGCTGTGCCATTTCCCGTTAAAAAACCCAAAGGGCCAGTGTTGACTCCGGATATGACCTGAACAGCACAAGTGCTTCACCCTACTCACCACAGCAGTGTAGGCTGCTGGGGTGGGAACAAAGATTTCTTCCTTCTTCCCCTCTCCTCTGCATGTAACTGGGGTATTTTGTCAGCCTCTATTTAGTATGCATACTTCTCCCTTGGCTCTTGCCCAAACTCGAAGGAGTGCACTGCTTTCCTCAACCAAGGGCTTGTCTAAACAACTATATTCTGGCTGCTTTAACGAGTGCTGTTCACGTGCTAAATCCCCCTAAGCCTTGTGGAGTTACATTAGTACAAACATTGTTGTTTGGGAAGCAATACTGCTTTAAAGCACCTCTCTAGGGCTGTGTACCAGGTGTCCATGGTGGCAGCACCATGGAATAAGAGAGTGGTTTAAGCTTGCTGTGTAAGATTTTTTAAAAAGCAAACCTGGTTTTGATGGTTTTATGTGATGGTTTTTAAATACTTGGGGGGAAAAAGTTGTGGTAGGCTAGTTGACGTTCAAGCATACGTCAAACTACTTAATTATTTCCTGATATGTTTCTTGTTGCAGTGGGCTGGAAGTGGCCAGGATGTTTAGTGATGTCTTGCAGTGTAGAGTGATCTGGTCCTTTTCCTGGCACACATCTCCTTGCCTGAGGTGTGTAGTGTTGTAGATGTTCCTCCTGTGCAGTTTGGTTGCTATAAACTCTATTTACCTGCTGAGCTATTAGGACTTGTCTGCACCAGAGCACTTCTACCAGAGTAATTATGCTGACACAGCCTCAAAGCACTATAGCAACCATGCCCTCAGCTGCTCCACACAGCCTTTGTATCTGAGGAAGCTGTGGTAAAGCAAGGCGTCCATAACTGTGTCTGAGCAGTTTCTGCAAACACAGGTGTCTCGGTCTTGTGGTGTTTTCTTTCACACCCTGTGCTAAGCCTGTGCTCTTAGGAGCAGCTTGGGGAGCTCCCCCTCCAGCTGGTGGGTGTTTATTATCCCCCTGCTGTGCTGGCAACGTTGTGTGGGGTTTTGTGCTGAATCACCACCACCAGGCAGGTGAGCTGACCTCTTCTCTTTCGCTTCTCTTTGGTTTCACTTGCAGAACTAAAGGGGTTTTATTTCCCTGTCTGCCAAGTAGGTGTCCCCTATGCCCCCCCACCTTTGTATTACTGAGCTTGTGCCCAAACTCTCAAATTTTCTGCTGCTTTATTCATTATTTGCTTCGGATCACTGCCTTCCTTAAACTGTCCACAGATCCATCTCCTTGGAAACAGCAAAACTTATTTATGTGAAAGTAATAAAGAAAGTAATTGATGTGTAGCTGCGCAGGCATGCAGGGGAGCCGTGTTCCACTGGAGGATGTTGGAAAAGCAAGTCTCCACTTACACTGACTGCCAGAAGGTTGGACGTGTGAGCAAACCACCTTCTTCCTTTGCTGTTTCCAAAGCTGCCTTTTATTCACAGAAGGGGTAGGAAACTTCTTGCCTGTGCATATACTAATTTTTATGGACTTTTTTTTTGTTAGTCTTTTTCATCACCAATGTGAAGGGGTTGAATAGCAGCAGGAAACTTTTTCAAGTCTTGCTTATCTCTTATTTTCTGGAACTCTGTGCTGATGCACTGTGCCATGCCAGGACCATCTCCTCTCTTGTCTTGGCCCTGACCACCTCTGTGGCCACAAGACTTTCTCATCCATGTTTTGTGGTTTCTGCTGCTCCTTTCTTTGTGCCATTCACTACTATTGCCCCTTGTGCTGTTGGACATGGTTGATAGACCTGGTCAGGTGTCCCTGGATGGTCTTTCTAAGTCCTTCAGAACAGAGGTAGGGGGGTTTTGTGGCCATAAATGTGATGGGGTCACTAGATGGGACCTCTTCCAAATGATGGTGGGGTGCTTGGCTGTCTGCTACTGCCAACCCAGCGCCAAGAGCTTGTGGGCTGACCTTGACTAGAATGGCAGCAGGGGCCCATGGAGAAGGCCTTGGAAAAGACCTGTGGCAGGAGGGTAGCCTGGATAAACTCCCTCTTTGGGACCAAGGGGGCTGCTCTGAATGGTGTGACCCCGGGGTGTTAGCACACAAAAGTGGTGATGGTTGAGAGACCCCAAGTCAAGCAAGCCCTGGTGAAGAGATGCTCGTGTTGACATTTCTGTGTTGACAGTTTGGAGGAAGAAAGAAGGATTTCTCCTTGGCCTCAGTTTAGTGCATACCTAGAAGAGGCCGTGTGGCTGGAAGATGATTTTTTACAGCCTTTGGAACAGGCTTTAGGAGTTGTAAGTGCTCCTAGAAACTTTTTTTGTTATTGAAACTGTTTTTCCTGTTTGCCATCTAGTATGAATGGCTTCTCCTGGGGTATGCTTCATCAGCAGGCTTTAGTCTTGGCCTGTTTCTTCCTCATGTTACTAGATACCTCCTTTGGGTGATTTTCTTGGAGACTAACACATGTAAATAGCCTTACCCAAGCAGGAAGACTTTTCCAGCCTTGTATTTTAAACACAAATGATACAGCGGTCATAATTGTTATATCACTGAACCTTCAAATAAACTGTTTTTCTATTAGCTGAAACTCTATACTTCTTCACTTCTTACACTGTATCAAGCGAAATGCTTGATACTACTTTGATAGGCAGCGCAGGATGATTTCAAACTTGCTTTAACTTCCTAGAGGTTATAATAGCCTAGAGTACTTTCTGCATATTTCACTGTCCATGTCTTAAGTATCAAGAAAAAATTATATTTGACAGGGTATGAACTGTTTTCAAATGTGCTTCTCATAAAACAAAGAATGTGAAAAGGTGGAACAGAAGGAGAGTGAAGAAGTAGGACTTTATACACATGCCTAGTAATGGAGATAGTACTGGAGATATTACATATTAAATATCCTCCTGTTAACACTAAATGTGGAGAACTGTGTCTTTATTATGTAATAATTGTAGATCATTATTATGCAATAATGGTACATTATTTACCATGTATAATTTGGTTTTACATCCAAAAAGATGGGGAGAAGAGTACTAAGGACACTGCAAATGGAAACAGGCTGTAAAATCTGGAATGCTCGCTCTGTGGAGAGCACTTATACTCAATACATTGAAGTCTTTAAAATAGTTAGTAGAAAATACTCTCAATACTTGGGTTTTAAAAGGACAAAAATCAGCATAAGTTGTTAAAAAGCACCGAGAAAATCTTGGAAAATTTTGGTCAGTCAAAGGAAGCTGCGTTTAGTGTTATGAAAGACATTGTTTTAGAATTGCATTAGAAGACAGGATTCTTCTGGTGGTGTGTGGGTATTATTATTATTGTTGTTGTTGTTGTTATTACTACTACTATTATTATTGTTTTGGTGTACATGATCTGGTTTGATATAAATAGAGCCAGGGACAGCCCAGTGACATACTTTTGAAAAGGAATCTGTTAAAGAAATAATGTCATTAAATGGCTCTTCTTTCTGCAGGCTATGGACTCTGAATCAAAGAACAGTTTCATAGGAAGCTTTCTTCAGCCACCAGATTGGATGCTTCCTGCAGCCTTTGTTTATAAAGAATCAAAGAAGTTTGCAGCTGCTCCTGGTGACAGGCCTTCTCTCCCAAATAAGCAAGGTATAGCCAAAATATGTCCTTAAAATGGTCTTTTTAATTGTTCCCTGTGAAATCTCTTGAGCAAACTCCCCATCCTATTTGACCGAGTTCAATGACTTGCTGCAGTTATCAGTCTAACATTGAGACAGGATGTATATGTGTCCTGAGGGAGTAGTCTCCCTGAAGTCATATGTCTAGAATGGAAACCTCTGCAAGTCTTCTAACATCCTTGTAAACTTTGGCTTTGAAATTTGTTTAACTTAAAATCGTCAGACTTCCTCTGAAAGCAAAGGAGAATGCTTCAAAATCAGTAGAAGTAGTTCATGACTTCAAATACAGTAAAAAAAAATCGTTAGTATGGTACACTGACGTGAAATTGGCTTTGCATTTGACTCCTTCCACCTTAAAATCACTTCTAAGCTTTTGGGGTTTTTTTGTTTGTTTGTTTGGGGTTTTTTCCTGCATGGTATATTTCCTTGGGAGAACTTTTGAACAATTCAGACTCCCAGGAAAGTTAGTAGCATGAAAGTTAGTCCGTATGAAATACGGTTGTCATGTGCCTTTATGGGTAACTGCTCTCTGGAGCTCACGAGGCAAATGGTTAGTGGCTCAACATATCTGGAGAGCCTGGGGAATCTTAAGGATACTCATCCTTGGGCTTATTATCATGGACAACTTTGCTACCTTGCACAGACATAGCCTATGAGTGTTCATGTGGTCACTGCTCTTCACCTGAAAAATCTGTGATTTCTGTAGTAATCTTATGTCATAGAGAGTTTGGGCTTTTCTGGATTGCAGTGATCATTTAAGTGCTATGTAGTGAAGTGGTTAAGGAGGTGTTTACCAATAGAAAGATGGAAAAGGTGGTCCCTCTTCATTCTTCTGCTTTCTGGTATTTGCTTTTTGTTCTGTTTTGAGTTTTCATTTGATATTTGTTTTTTGCTGCTGTGTGTTTTTGTTTGGTTTGGGAGTTTTTTGTTTGTTTTTTTAATGGATCTGTGATAAGATAGTGACAGTTGTTTAGGAGGTAGCAGTATCTGATGGTGTTCTTTTGATGAGAGAGTTTGGAATAGAGAAACTGTCAATTATAAGATGTCAGAAAATTAGCTTGACTTGTTACAGAGCATGTCTTAGGCTTCCACAGGTATGTATGCTGTATGGAGAGCTAGCAGACTTTTTCTTGTAGCTGGAGTTGCAGCTTTTGTTTTTGGTATAATTTGACACATACTGAATTGAGGCTGAAAGCAAAATCTTCCAGACTTGTTTCTATGGTTTAAAGCATCATCAAATACGAGATACTAGATGTTGAATCATTATCTTTTGAAACAATAAAGTATTTAACAATGTATCCTTTGCTAAATTGTCCATTGTATCTAATTTCTCCCCCCATTTTGAGCATGTTTTCTCTTTTTAATCTGTCCAGACCAGTTGCCTTACACCAAAACTTGTAACCTCACGTGGATACCTGTGTTCTCTGCTTCTATTTAAAGAGACGCCCCAGGGTTTATTATATTCTATTTGCTGTGATTTCTTTGTGCTTGCTGCAGTTTGGAGTTTTGCTGATAGGGCCAGAGCTTCGCACCTCAGTTTTGCAGGAAAGGCATCAATTTTCTCCCATGTATGTTCTGCATATGTTGGTGTACAGCTGGGAAATATAGTTAATTTTGGGACTGATCCTAGGAAGAAAATTTAGGTAGTATATTGTAATGTGAAGTGTTTTCTAATAATTATTATCATCACCAAAATAGGAACTGTTACTTAAAGTGTAGCTGTTGTGTTGTTTGCTAGCTGTAGTGGCAGCCCTGAAAGCTCTGCAAGAAAAAATCCGCCGTCTAGAGCTGGAGAAGTCACAGGCTGAAGGTAAACTGTGCAGCCTCTCCAGAGCAGCTGCTCAGTACAAGAAGATCTTAGAGCATGAATCCTACGAGAGGGACACAGGACATCAAGAGCTGATGCAACAGAGGAAAGGTATTTCTTTTGAGTGATAAGCTGTAGCCATAGCAACATTAAAACTGTATAATCCAGGGAGTGTTTTGTTTTGAAAAACTGCTAATTAGTACAGCTGCCTTTCATTTTTTGCTTCAGAACTGAGGAGGTACAGGAACTTGATAATTGTGATGATATTGAGATTTTATTTACATATATCAACCAAGTATTGCATAAGCCATAAAGCAGTTTGAAAGAATAAGCATGTTTCAGGTGGTGTATGTTTAACTCCTACAATAAGCTAGCAGCTGCTTCCATAACACAGCTAATTTGAGAAAAGATAGGAGAAGATTCTCCTGCCTCAGATTCTGATTAGGTATCTGCTGATACAGATTAAAGTAACTGCAGTGCTCATGCCTTTGGAATTCAAATTAGGGACTAGCTTTGAAAAACCATTTTGATTCTCATGTTTTATATATAAAATACATTTTAACCACATGACTTGTTCAGACTAACAAAACTGTTCTTGCCTGTTTTGAAGACAGAGAATTCCTCAATGAAATAACAGTCTGGCTAAATGTGTAGCTCCCTTTGCTGTACTGAATGTCTTGTTTCTCTCTGTAGATGCAAGTGTGCAGTTAAATGCAGCACAATCTCGCTGCTCCCTGCTGGAGAAACAGCTGGATTACATGAGAAAAATGGTTTCCAGTGCAGAACTAGAAAAGAAAATTATTTTAGAACAACAGGTGAAGCCCTTCAGTATAATAACAAAGTAGTGACGTAGTTTAAAATTATAGAAATGTGCAGGAAGTTTTTTGTGGTCATTGTTTTTCCTCAGCTCTGCTCAGGCTGCTAGCAAACAGAAGCAATTTAGTGTATGGCTGATGACAACCATTCAATGAATTGTATGAAAAACTCCCTGGGTGGAACTCCTAATGAGCAAAACCATGCTAATACTTGCACACTTGGTAGACAAAAAAGCTGCTGGAAGCTTAAGCTGTCTTTGTCTGCCTGGTATTTTTCATCACTTACCAATTTAAAAAATATGGAATTTAAACTAATTAAATACCTTTACTCTTGTGTGGGCTTATTTGGTGGATTTTTTTCTCTCTGAAACAATTTCAGTCAGTTGCCAGCTCCATTCTTGCTTATTTTTCCAGGCTCAGCTTCAGAAAGAGGAAGGTCAGAACCGGTTAGAACTGCATGCAAAACTTGAGAAGCTTGAAATGCTAGAAAAAGAGTGTCTTAAACTTACTGCTACTCAGAGAATTGCTGAAGTAAGCATGCATGGCATGACAGTCTGAAAGTCATTTGGTATCATTTTATGCCATACTATTAATAGTACTAAGTTTTGCAAAATTACCTCTGTTAAAGCATACATGATTGAATGCCATCTTGGCTTCATATGCATAAGTCTTTTTTCAGTCTGGGCTTTAAAAATTCCTACAGTCCAGTTTTATCCCCACAATACAATTGTGAGCTCCTCCAGACTTCTGATTCAGCATGACAAATTGAAATGGACTAATCATTCTTGCCTTCAAAATCAGGACAAGATCAAACACTTAGAAGAAAAGCTGTGTAAAGAAGAACATCAGCATAAGCTAATACAAGATAAAAATGCTCAGGTAGACTGAAAAGATTTTATTTTATCTTATTTTTTAGTACTGAAGAAAGCTATTCTCTCTGTTCAAAATGCCTTTCTTGTTTTATTACATTTTAAATCTTCGTGTTTATTAGCCAGGCAGAACTCCTGAAATACTACCTAGATCAGTTATAGCTCTGTATTAGAAAGTTTGCCAGGTGTGTTGCATATGTCAATGAAGAAATATAATACTTGTGTTTGTATTAATGAAACAATTTATCAGCCTCAACACTGCTCTAAGCGACCGGGTAGAATTAATTTCTAGAAAATCTATAACTGAATCAGGTTAATTTAATTTTCAGTAACTCAAAAGTGGTCACATATGAAACCATATATCCCAAGTGAGGTTGGTTATTATGTTTGTTTTCCTCCCTCTGTTAAGGTCTGTAGAAATCTAATACATAGGGCTGTATTGGAAAAACCTTAATCAGTAATATGTTGTTCATCAAATGAGATCTTGTATAATTCATTATTCTGTGAAGCCATAATCAGTTCATTGGGCCAGCATCCATCTGAGAGAGGAGTGTTTGCCAAAGAGAACAAAATGATGAAACCGTTTGTTAAAGGGGCAAGGTAGTCATATTCCAACCCTCACTTTGTGCACAAGTAGCAGCCAGTTTGAAAGAGAGGCCAGTTGTGGGAGAATTCCAGTGGGGTGGGGTGGGGACTGCAGTGCTGAAGAGTAATATTTTGGAAGAGCATAACCAAAGCTGATGCTTTAATTTAATTCATCACTGCTGTCAGCTCATATACCTCATCCAAGGATGATGGGTTTTCATCAATCCAGGAAGCTTTAAATAACATGCGGATTTGTAGCCCAGATGTCTGACCACCTCCAGAATCCAGCAGAATGATACAGTTGAAAACTTGTAGGTTTTTTGGTTTCTTGCTTAGTCTGCTTGCTGTTGCAGAGCAAAAGGCCTAGAACAGAGATTTTATCTTCTGAGAAACATGGTAAGAATGACTCTTCCGGAGCAGATAGTCTAAACATTTGCTTAGGAAAGGACTTAGATGCAGTAAACTGAGTCCTAAAGTAGTGTTAGTACCCTCTTAATACACTGCAGAATGGATTTAGGTCTGTTGGATCTGGATTGGAAAGCACAGGGAGTGGTGTGGTTCATTTCCTCTTGATGACAGAAAAGCCAGAATTTTCTCACTTTAGTGGTGGACCTCCAGCGTTGTTTAGCTGGGACTGTTACACATGCCAAAACGAAGTTCTTGTCCAATGTTTAATTGGGAATGATTATCATCCTGTTTATCATGGGCCTTGATAGCAACTTGGAACCACTGAGCAATGAGGATTGTCCAGCAGGTTTGACCTCAGTGTAATAGAGACAGGCTTAGCTCTCTCTCTCCCCAGATTGCAAGAGCCAAATGTTCATATAATTTGGATTTTATGATCAGATCATCAGCATGCGGTGGGATTGGCTTATCTCAGCTGCTGGTTGTCACAGTGGAAAAATACAGCTGCTACTGCAGCTGAATATGAAAATGAGGAATAATAAGACAGAGCTGCAAGATCTGCTTGATACCCTGCCTTCCTTGTAATCTCTTCAGATTTTAAGAGTAGCTTATGCCTTCCAAGCAGGACAATTAATAGTGCTCTTAATTGGTTCTTATACATGCATGAAAGAGAGAATTAATTAAACCTTGCTATTTCATACTTCTGGTATTACATTAAATGACTGTGTTCTTTTTTGCTTATTGCCACAGCTTCAAACAGGATTTGATATAAACAGAATTTTGGTGTCTTCAGTAACATCTCAACATTTTCCTGAAAAAGAAAATGGGAAGAACAAAAAACCTAGGAAGGTAGCATGGAAATTTTTATTAGCATACTTTTGCTGATAGTATTGTACTTGCACAGAGACTGGAATTTGTGAAAAATGGTGCTGTAAGAGGCACTTGATTCATATGCTGCACTTTACTCCACTTCTGAAGTGACAAACAGTGCTAAATAACTCTTCCCCCCCTTTTTCTTCTTACCTTCATTAATTAAAATGATACTGGGGCTGGTAGGACATCACTGGAAAACCTTTCCTTACTAGCTTGATAATTACCTCTGTAAAGTCTTGCTGCCATTCCCAATGTCCTGTATTAGCTGCCTTTCAGTTCATCTGGCAAAATTAGTTTCCAAAGGAGTTTTAGGTCAGCATCTTAAGATGGTGTGTTCTGGGGGGATTACTGAAATCAAGAAAACTTATTTTACAACACGTTACAGATCAGTCCAAATTTTGCAATTGGGTTTTGACAACTTAAGTAATTTAATGTTAATGTTAACTTTAATGTTAGCTGAGTTGTTAAACAATCTCCTACATGCATATGGAATAAAATTTACTGGTGTCAGCTATTGGAAAGTCTTACTTGTTACACATACAGGAGGGAATTTTTTTTTTTTGAAACCAGAAGAAAACTGAGGTGATGCATTTCACTGTGTATTTATACTGAATTTTACTTACTAAAAAAAAAGTTTAAGATTGTACTCTTAAGTCAGCAGATTGGAATTTCTTGTCTTATATTTTCTTATGGCAGAGAAGTCCTACCATGAAGAAAATGCAACTTTCACAATTATATGTAAAGGCTGGTGAACTACCTTTTGTGGCTGGGAAGGTAGGTGAAAGCCACTGTTCTCACTGAAGTGACATCTACAGTTTGAGTAAGGCTGTGTAGTTGTTAATTACTTCTGTAAGCCACTGATAATTCTTCTTTTAAGTCTGTCAGCTCCAGCCATTCTGTCAGTGCAAATGTACAAAGTCTGTTGCACATTATAAAGCATCGTCATCCATGGATCATATCACAAAGAGAAGGAGGAGCTACAGCTGGGATTTCAGGACACAGTGCACTTTCAAAATCTGTATCCTCTTGTTCCACAACACCCACTGGCACCAGGAGCTTTTCAGACCTTCTGTTGGCCTTACAAGACGAGCTGGGCCAAATGAGCTCGTGAGTACCCTTCATTGATAGTTTTGAGTAAACGTGACTTCAGCAGTAGCCCTGAGAAGCTGTAGTCAAGCCTCTCCTGTTTCAGCTATAGGACTGCTTGTTGACAGAATGACTTGAGCAGGTTTGACTAGTAGGATTTTTCTCATTCAAAAAATTCTTTCTATCCTGGTGTTTCACTGGTCTTGTTGTTCTGCTTCCACATCTTGTATTTAAACAAGCTGTTACTGAAGTAGCAGCTGCAGCAAATGAAAAGCCTTTCAGACCTGTGCTTTTTAGACATTTTAAACCTACTCTAAGATATACAGAGTAAACTAAACTTTTTGTCCTGGAGAAGGCTGCAGAGGTGGTGCTGATATTGAGTAGGCTTTCAGGATGCAGTCAGTCCGGCTGGTGGAATGGGTCAGTACAGCTCTGGCATGAGCAATACTGTCACAACATCTCTCCTGTTCCTTTGTACTTACTCTTGTTCTTTCCTTACTGTTGTACCTGCCGGGTCTTTGTGCTGAGTCAGTCCAGCGCTCATACCCTTTCCTTGTTGATAGCAGGAGAACTTGCTGGTCCTGTAAGGGAGTTGGGAAAGAGGAGCAGTCTCCTGCCAGAAAATGGTCAGGGTGTGGAAGAAGCTAACACTTCAGATGGGAGTGTATGTGTCTTTCTAGCCATGCAAGTAAATGTGGATTACAACCTGTTGTGATTTTAGGTATCTTCCCATTAATGCAGGCTTGTGGGGCTGTGGGCCAAAGCTCTTTAGCTGGTCGTAGCAGACACGTCAACACGATGAGCTGTGGTTTGAACAGAAGAGGATGTGCTGATTAAACCAGTTAGGATGTTGACGCTGATTTGAAATGCTTGATGTGGTAAAATTTAAACTGGCAAGCAATCTCATGTTCAAAAAGCAATGTCTAGCTTACTCATGGCAGTTCAAGAGCAGGCTTTTTTCATTTTTTATTGCAACAACCAGTTGCTTCAAATTAAACTGTCAAGGAGAAGCAGTTACTCAGAAGTCAGTAAAGAAGCTCTGATCTTTGTAAGGGGATTACTTATCTAAGAGGGGGGTCTCTGGCTTCAACTTGTTCAGGTATCTTGGCATCAAGATGTACACAATTTCTTTTACTTAATCTGGTTAGTTTAATTAAGCAGCCCACTTTGCTGTAAATCTTTTTTTTTTTTAATAGAATATTTTAAATTGAATAATTTGTCAGAAAAATTGTAACTTGAATGCACTAATTTATAAAATACTTTCGTGTATTACACTAGGCCTTCGAAGTCTGTGCTAAGTTGGGCAGGAAGTGAAAATGAACTGCATAGCTGCTGTTCACTTTCAAAAATCTTATTTTTCACACTGTTACACATGTAGTTGTTATGCCTGTGGGAAGAGGGGGAAGTAAGATGGACAGCAACTTAAAATTTGGAACAAGAAAATCAGACTCACGGGAAGACCTTTTGCCTTTCTCATGTTAATATCTTCCAGAATAATGTGTATTGTGTGAGAGTGGAAATAATGCTAAATTTCTATACTCTGTAAAAAAAGGCTGGGAACTCCTGCCAGAATAAATCCTAGAGACTATATCATGAATGCTTAGATTGCCGTTCTTTTCTTTAATAGTGAGCATCAAGAACTTCTGAAGCAGATACAGGAGACTCAAGACTCCGAAGCTCGTGAAGACCTGGAACAGCAGCTGGATTGCCTTGTAAAACAAATGGAGGTGAAAGGAAAACAAATATCCAAGCTAAAAAAGCATCAGGCTACTGTAAGAATTAAATGTAAACTCTCTAGCTACTAACATTGTTGAAATGCTGCCACAACTCTGCCTCCTGTTGTCATGAGCTAGAATGTCACTGGAATGTTTTAAGCCAAGATGTTCCAGTATGGATGATTATAATTAGACTGCTGGCTCATATTTTTGTGCCTCCAATTTCTTCATTTGACCAAGAAAAAGTGCTTACAGATGGCAGTTAGGAATGTATGCTGGTGGAAAATCTTCCTGCCCTGTGGTAGTTCTGCAATACAGAGCTGGGTTGCACTGTCTGTCACTTCTGCTCACCGTGTTAAGACAAACTGTTGGAATTTCATTCCTTTGTATCCTGTCCCTCAGGGGAATGAGAAAATAGAAGCTGTAATTCCTGTGCAGGCTGGATTAAATGTCCTTTATATTACTGAAACACTGAAGCTTTTTTATAAACTAGGCTGTTGACCAGAGCTTCTCCAAAATCATAGCTGGGCAAACCTTTCAGTTTTGTTTAACCCTTAAACTGTCCTCATTCTGACAGCATTTAGTTTAGAGCCATAGCTAACAACTTTTAATTCATGCCCATATAAAATCCCTCTTCTGTAATTGAACAGCCTAACTCTTTTGTAGCAATTTGGTTTGGGCATATGATTAAACATTCAATCCATAGTTCTGTTTGATTGTTTTCTGTTTTTTCATCTTATGTTTCAAGATAAATACTCACCTGAGAACTTTGCTTAAACAGGAAACAAAACAAAACTCAGCGTGAGACCTTATAAAAAGAGGAAGTTATAGTTAATTTGAATCTGACAAATTCATATTCATTTTTGATGGATTTTACTTACTTAAACCTTTTATTGTGCATGTAGTTGCAAGCTTTATGTCATAGCAGATGTGTCAAACTTGCATATTAGCAATATGGACAAAGGGCGTTGACTGCTGAGTCCTCACTGCTTCTCCTGGCAATGTCAGCAGGTTTTTTTGATAAAACTCTTATATTCATGAAGACCCAACAATTATGGTGTTATTCCTTGCCTCAAAATCTTGCTGACTTCATCCTCAGGAACCTAAGACAGTGAAAAACAACTGCACTTTTGTTTCTTTCTTTTCCATATTTTTATGGCTTTGCTTTTGTTTTGGGATGATGAAGAGTAGCACATACAATGTGGTGCAATCTTCTTGTCATCTTTGCCTCTTACCAGTGTGCAGATCTTCTGGCAAGTCCTCTGTGCTCTGGTACAGCCTGGTCAGAGCACACCCCTTAGGGTCATGCTGTCAATAGTAGTGTCTGTGTAATTACTGTCCATCATGCCCTGGTGATCAACACAGACCATTCCTCTAACTTCTTGTCCTGTATTTTTTATTTTTCTGGTGCTTTTGCACACAGACATTTCTATTTGTATTTTGTACAGATCAGTCTTTAAGATTTCTCATGCATATTTCTTTTTCTAGAACCTGCCATACTAAAAGTGCCATGCTAATCTCTGTTTCACAGTTAATAATATGTTCTAGAATGCAATTAAAGTTAATTATTTTTAGAAATTGACTTAAATTTGGAATGCATCCAGCTTAATTTTATCTTTGGGAAGTGACCTTTTCATGCCAAGTGGAAGTCAAGACTCATTATTTGACATTTTAAAAAACATTATTTAGCAATTAACCCTATTTTTTTCTGTTTTCCAGTTTTGTTAAGGAGGCTTCAAAATAAGCTGCTTAGATCCAGTAACTGATAATTAACAGTATACATTTAAGAGGTTTATTGGTTGTTTGGTTTTTTATTAGGATAGTACAATCTGAAACAGAAAGAGACTGTTGTAAATATAGATTATTAAGAGATTATATTCCAGCTCTCTCATGCAAGCATTTTTATATTAGGAAGCAATGGGATTCAACACCCAATTGAGTGTGGGTGAGGTCAGTTTTCTCTGGTGGTTTCTGTATGGGCAAGGTCAGTTTTCTGTTACAGTGAGACCACTGTGCAACATTACTAAATTTAAACTTTTCTCCTTTTTTAAATGTCTCTTAGTTCATCTGTAGTTTGGAGTTCAGTAAAAGTCCAGTCAGCTCTACAGCTGTGCGTCTTTGGAGTATGTCACATGCTAATTAGTAACTTTTTTTCCTAGGTGCAGAAATTAAAGAGAAAAACTCAGACATTGAAGCAAGGGGCAACTCATGTCAAACTAAAGTGCAGTGAACTAAAGGAAGCAACAGGGAATGCAGTCACTGTAAAGGAAAGTATGTCTAAACCTTGTCCTGGGCAGAAAAGCAGAAGTTCTCTTCAGCTGCTAAAAGCTGTGAGGAAACTTCAACTATCTCTGAAAAAAGATGATGTCATCTGAGAAGAATAGTTCTGAAGTTTGCTTTGTTAGAAGTTTTTGAAGTTGTCTGACACCTAGTAAATTTTTAGTTGTACAAAATATCTTTTAAAAATAAACTGCATAGAGTGGACATGCACATTCTGAACTGCCTACTCTCCAGCAGGTCAGTTTGTTCACCTTAGAATTAACTTTCATGCAGTGTAGCTGTAACTCAACTATACTTTCTTAATAAAGTAATAAAGTGTTTTAATGGACTAATGAAATGTTATTATTTGTTAACTTGTCAAATAAAATTTTATACTTTTTTTACACTTAAAATAGTATATGATCTTTGATGTCCTATTTTCCCAGCCACCAAGGAGATATTTAGGGCTTGCTTTTCCAGAATGACTTGTGCTAGTGCTTCTGTACAAATAAAAACAAAGGTCTTCCTTTCTCTAATAACAAAAGATTCAGATCACTGTGAATGAGGCAGAAGTGGTATTGTCTCTTTATTTATATATGTTTTCATTATTATTAATATTATTAATTTATAAGCTCTGTTGACAGTCTTAGTATTAGGGACAGCTGGGCTCTGGAAGCACAACCCATGACTTGGTTTAACTACAAAAATATGGGAGGGTTCCTGATTTGTGTGTGGGAGGGGCCACTGCCAAACACTTGGGTGCTTGTCTTCTCTTTAACAGAACCTACTTCTAGCACAGTATACAGTGACTGAGGAAGAAACTGTCAGAGAGGAGACCTTCAGCTGTGTACTTATTACCAATCTTCTTATTTGTGGATTATTTCTATCTTAGAAAAACACACTGTATGCTTAAAGCTGCTTAGACAAAATTTGAAGCCTGGTATTTTTTCATGGTGTAGATAGCTCTTCTGAGATAGGTTTATGCATTTCTGGATACTGGAATCACTGATACTGGTAGGGATAGGGTACATAAATCTCTCTGGCTCCCTTCGTATTTTGACTTGGTATTTTTGTTGGCTACAGAATCCTGGGGAAGGGATGTTATTTTGGAGCTGGAGAAGTGGGGCCCTGGCTTCCCACTTGGACAAGAGGTGTGGTGGAGGGCTGCAACTTTGGGTCTGTCAACCAGGTACTGGATGGGGCAATCTTTAAACAATGGCAGCATTGAAAAGTCAGTCTTCAAAATGTATGTGCTGACAGGGGCTATCCAGTCCCAGAAAAAAAATTGTGTTTGCCCTTCTGTGGGGTGAGTGGCTGGAGGGAAACAGCTGAACCTGGTCCTGCTGGTGGCTGGGTGTTTCTCATCTCTGCTTGCTTCAGAGCAGGGCCAGGAGCTGAAAAAGCTATCTTGATCAGAGCCAGGAGCTGGGATTTGAGAGGGGAAAATAGGAATGGATAATATGTGAGCTTACGTTGGCTGACTGGTTACATCACTTGTATTTCAACTCAAAAGATTTAAATAAATTTTAATAATTAATTTCTTCTTTTTCTTTCTGAAGCTTTTATTTCTGTAGTGCATGTGTTTTCACACACCAAAGCAAAGTAGATGCATTTCAGCATCTGCTGAGAGATTCAAACCAGACATGAAGAAAGTATGTGCCAATCCAGTTTTCTTGCTTGAAGAAAGGCATAAAATTTGGTTTCAGATTGTATATTGGAAGGGAGGAGTAGGGTAGGAGGTCAGTTTATGTATTTACCTATTAGCATGTTCACAGTTTGAGGCAGTTGTCAATCATGTAAAAGAAATCTTTAAGGATATATCTATCAGAGAATAATTGTCCAGAAGCTGCATTGGGAAGGTAAGATTGTGTACAGCTGTGGTGAAGTTCTGCTACATGAGAATTAGGCAGATGACAGTGAATTTTGCTGGGATCGATTGCTTCATGTATTTATGCTCCAAAAATGTTCTGGCCTGGAACTCCATAAACGTACATTTGGGAAAGTGCAGTGGTCAAGGCAGGCTTCTTTGCAAGAACAATATGTTTTTGGCTTAGTAAGTGCTTACTGTATTCTTTTGCAAATCCTTATTTTGATTTATATCCCGCATGTTTTTGTTTGTCTTCTCAGATGAAACTGTATATATCTCTTTTTTATTAATGGTTTGGATCTAGCTCTGCAGGGTAGCAGACAAAACCACACAGTGATCCCAAAAAAAAAAAAAAAGACTTATCAGTTTATTTATTTGAGATCTGGGTTCTTTTGCGCTGAGTTATGCAAAATTGCAACAACAGGTTTTATTGGTATTTGAATTAAGGGTTGTATTTTATGGTTAGATATCAAGGAAGGTGGACAAAAGATGTAGGTCAAACAGTATGATTGAAAATACAGACCAACAAATTGCATCCAACAATAGTTCGTTTTCCTGCTGTTAATGTATGCTAGCACAATTCAATGTCTTGTTACTTGAGCCTTCTGGAAAGACTTTGTCCTAGTACAAAAGAGGTTTGGTTTGAGCATGTGTGTTACAAAATTCTAACCAGAAAAGCTGGAGGTTGGACATAGCTATAAATCCAGCCTGTTCTGGGAATAGAAGCTGGCAAAAACATTCAGAGCTAAATAATCAGGGCAGGATCTCGCTGAGATTTGGATACTGGCTAACGTAACTAAGTGCAGATGTTTATGTAGACTGAAATACATTCCCAGAATAAGACTATTGTACAAACACATGATGATTTTATAGCAGAGAAAAAGCCAAGAAAGTGAGGGTAATAAAACAAGCACTCTTATTCTTGATGAAGCACCTTCTGTTTCCCTCTGCTTGCCTGTACAAAAGGGGCCAAGGTTGCTTCTACTGTGTCCTCTGCTGGGGCCTGTTGAAGATTCTGCAAGTTGCTTGGGTTCTGGCTCTGATGCTTACCTGAAAGTCTCCATGAGCTCCCATGTGGGTGCCACAGTCTGTTTTAGATGAGAGGAGAAAAGAGAAACATTCCTGAAAATGTTACTCTGCGGGAACAGCTGTAACAGGTCAGATGAATCTTATCCCAAATGCCTGATCATTAGTTTTATAGCCATTATCTGTGTTATTTTTATCTGAACTCTGCTGGCTACATCATTTCTTTTCTCTTGGTTCCTTCTTTTTTATACAGCTGAAGAACTATCTGCTCTTTATTTTCCTTAGAAATTTTTAGTTTAGCTGGTGTTTCTTGCTTTAGTTTGTTTTAGTTTGGGTTTCCCAGCCCTCACTTTTCAGTTAGCTGCCCCAGTGCTTTTTTTTTGGGGTCACAATTTTTGTCAACTGTTCAATTTTGAGACATACACACATGGGAGCCAGGAATACCAGCTTTTTCATTGTGTGTTTACCACAGAATTATGGCTGAAATAGAATGGAATGTCAAGACATAAACTAAATTCATTTCATGTTGTATATTGTAAGCAAAACTTTAGATCTCCATGGCAGGTCAAGTGTGTCCTTCTTAGAATGAAGAGGAAGCAGTTTCAAACATGATGCTGCAACGTGTAAACAGAGTGGTTACATAGGAGAGTTTTCTCGGGAATTATGAGATGAAAGCTAAGATGGTGTATCAAAGTTTGGCATTACACTTCAAGGAAGCTGTAGACTACTTGGAGAATATGTGGAGGAAAAACAGAGGTGAAGAACATTTGACTAGAACAGTTGAGACAAAAAAGTAAGGAGCTGGACTTATGTTTCCACTCTATTTTCTCTATGTTCTAAATCTTAAGAAACATGGGACGTTGCTGTAAAGATGAAGGGAATAAAGTTCTGTTTGAACTTATGAATAGGACATAAAATAGTGAGCTAAAATTCAAGCTTTCCAAAGATAGTGTAAGCTAAACACTGCCATCTTGGCTAGGAGGTTGTTGACCATCTGTAAGGACCATCCATTTTTAAGAACAGGATGAACAAATACCTTTAGGTATTTACTTTTTCCTGCCCAAGGGCAGTGAAAATAGTAGACAGATCATAAAACCCATCCTGGTCCTATCTCTTTATGGCTCTGAAGTGTTCCATGCCAAGTTTTGCTTTTGGATGAGATCTAGGGGGCCTTTTTTAAAATGGTCCAGTTTTTCACCCGTGGTTTTAATTTTCATGCATTCATTTTACTCAAATAGATAAAAAATTATGTAGTGTGTGGTTCTTGTAAGTGTATTTATCATAGAACCTTAGAATATCTCATGATGGAAGGTGAGCCATAAGAACTAAGGATTCTAATTCCCTGCTCCTTTCAGGACTACCTAAAGCTAAATCAAATGACCAAGAGCGTCATCCAGATGCCCCTTGAACTCAGAGAAGTTTGGTGCCATGACCATTTCCCTGGGGTCTTGGTCCAGTGACAGACCACGCTCTGAAGATTCTTTTCTAGTGAACAGTGTTGATACATGAGAATTAAAAACCAGTTCTCCTCCAGAAGTTTCCTCAGGTCCCCCTTCTGTGATACAGGCATACTAGGAAGGTGACAGAATTGTGAAAGATGCTTGTCAAGGAACTCCATTACATAGCTGTGCATTGTAATACGTGTTTATAGGATAGAGAAGTATCCAGATGGACTTTTTAAAGGCTTTGACCAAAAAAAAAAAAAAAAAGGTGGAAGACAAGAATTTGCCAACAAAAATATTTTAATTAAATAAATTCTGCTGGTTTAATATAGTCTTTCCCATATCATTAAACTTGCTTACTCATAAATTCACCATCTGAGCCATGTTGAGCCTGATGAATTTTTGGATCATGCCAGCTTGTGAGCATTTTTTTCCCTTATTGTTCTGTTGAAATTCCAAAGGATGCATCTTATTTCAGAAAAGAAAGGAAGGTACTACTGAAGAAAGACTGGCCACTGGTTTTAAAAAAGCCTGTTAGATCTTGCCAAGAAGTAACTGAAAGTTAAAACCAGAGAAAATAATACAATTTTTGAAATCTAGACCTGTAAAGACAGAATAGAAGGGATCATAATGCTGTTTTCACTTTAGTAACACAGCATAACCCTTCTTTCATCTGAATAGTACTGTGGACTTGGTTCTTGGTTCTGCAGCAGTTATTTATGTGACAACTGACAACTCCCAGTTAAATTAAATGCCTGTATTTACCAGTTTAGAAATTTTTTAATTATTATTATTCAACATGTTCTCCTTTTTCATGTGCCAGAAGCAAATATCCTTGTTATTCAGGCTGCTGTCATGCAGAGGGAGTTAGAGTGCTGGGAATAGCCTGGAGAAGGGAGCACACAATAGTACTGCTGCTTCTCCAGGTATGGCTCCCGCTGGCTGAGAGGACCCAGGAGTTTTTGCTGGCTGCACTACACACATTTGAGAACAAAACCAATATGAAACTCCTTCCTGAAAACAGGCATGAAAATGCTAGTATTTGCAGTTCCCTTGCACAAGATGAAAATTTTCTCTTTCTCTATTTCTTGAAAAGACAGGAATCTATGCCAGACCCGATAAGCTGGTCCAAGGTTCTCTTAATTCCCTGGTGGTTTTGTGCTGTTCTAGTACATCTATGTTGCAGATTATTTTTATTTTCAGTTTTCAAGTGGATTTCAAATTTCTAGGTTCAGTGATCTGAATTCTACCATTTTCCTGATGTGAACTGTATTGGTTTATTTATACCTGTAATACTTCCACTAGGTCAGTTTAAGGGAAGTACACTTCATGAATAAGTCTAATAGCACAGTGTCTTCGATGGCTGATTGGTTGTTGTTTTGGTGTTACTCTCTGCTGCTGCTGATATATAAACACTTAAAGTTTTCTATTGTGTCAAGCTGCTATTGTTTTTGAATGTGTGATTTGCTGGTTATTTCTGATTTTATTAAAGTTTTTTGCAGACAGAATTACTCAGGTAGTCCAGAGTAAATATTTGCATGTCCTAAGATGGAAGAGATTTTGTATGCATGGCAATGTTGTTGGACAGTTTTATCCCCTTTATCAGGAGGGAACCAAACCTAGGATCTATCATGCATACATCTAGCACAGCAGCTGTTTATGAAAAACAGTGTGTCAGCAATGGCTTTTCTCCCACCCAAATAAAAAGCTATTAACATTGAGAGCAATTTGTCTCTAGACTTTCATTCTCAGCTGTCTACTTATAGTCAGAATTAGCTGCTCAGCAAGATTCACTATTGCGACTGAAATTCCCTTTTCTTCATTGGGTTGGAAATAACATTTGTAAGCACTTAGAAGGAAAATAAAACCTTTGAGATTACCCTCAGGCTAGGATTCTGCATGCAGTGGGAATGCAATGGCCTTCTAGCTAACACAGGAAGAAGATTCAGAAATGCAAAATTAACAGCCTCTCTTTTATATACTTAAGCAGAAGAAATTCCGTCACATTAAGGAGGAATACAGCAATGCAATTTAGAGGGCGGCAAGGTTTTCAGTGGCAAGGAAAAGTTCCTGACAGGAAAGAAAAATCCAGTGAATGTAGTGATGCAGGAGGATTGTTGATTTGCACCTGGTAGATAACAGTGTGTCACCTACACTCTCTGAAAGTAGTTTTCTCCAGGTAAGATGAACATCCTTTGAACAGTCAAGTGTAACTATGAAGCATTTTAAAAAGTAAACAGAGGAAGATCAAATTCAATGTAAGAAATCTATAGGTTTATAAGTAGTGAGCTAGGCTGCATATATGTGACTTTCAATTCTTTTAGCAGGTTGATTTTACTAGAAAGGAAATGTTGCAATGATAAAAATTATTTAGGTAATTAATGAGTTCCCTGCGTGCAATGTAGGTAGCGTTGAGCTGCTTGGATTTGAGGAGGTCTGGGAAGAGAAGGAGAAAGCTTGGAGAGACTTTTTTCTGTATTATCACTGTGATGTTGTTTTAATACAGCAGGACACTATTGGGGACTGAGACATCTCAATGAAGCCTGCAGATTTGGGGAGTATTTGTTTAAGCATCACCTTTTGAAAATAGTTTAAAAAACTTCTTTATTTTATGCAATTTCTTCAATATTTTTATCAGTGCTGTCATTGACAGTGAGTAGACTTCTGGAATTGTACATAACTGATAGCTACAGTTTTGTTTTTTCTCTTTTTTGTTTCATTTTGTTACTTTTGTTAAATTTGCTACTTAACAGTTTATATGCTTTCTAAATGACTAAGAAAAATAATTGATATGTTCTTGACTCCTATTCTCCAGCATTTTTGCCTATTTCTCATAGAATGAACGTGGCTGATGGGAAATATCCTGATGTGGTTCAAGACAATTGGGAAAATTAAGAAGTGCTTTAGACAGGAATTCAGATATTTTGAATACTGTTGTGCTTCCCTGTTCAAGAGTTTTAAGAAGAAATTGTGAAGAATCATCAGCTTTTTCTAAAACCACGGTCCTACAGATAAAGTGCTTGTTTATATGTCTATTCTGAGAAAGGTCAATACTTCAAACGTTCCCATCCTTGGGTTTGTATGCTTGAGAAATTTAGAGTGTGGCTTTTAAAGTCAGCAGGAATCCTGGAAATCTGGTGCTCAAATTCCAGAGTCTGGAGCCCTGAATCTGCAGTGGTTGCTCCTCTGGACTTACTGTGTCTTGGACTGCAGAAACAGGCAGTTCAGAAGGATATTTGTGGGATCAACTTGATGGAGAAGCCAAGATATTGTCTCCATTATGCCAAACCCTGAAACTCACCCTTCCAATTTTCAGCAACAGTATTATTTAAAATATTTCTGTTTCTGGATAAACTAAGAGCAGGAGTCTCTTGTTTAAAGACTTATGCTGAAGTATCTCTAGGAGTCTCTAGATTTTCGCTCTAAGCTGTCTGCTTATGATCAGAATTAGCTGCTCAGCAAGATTCTGACTGCATATCTAGGAGTATCTGCTTGTGGTTATTCTCAAATTCTCTTTCCTTTTGAAGGAAGGGAGGGAGTTGTTTAAAAATAATTACTTGTGTGAGTGGTATTTAGCAAGCAAAGCAGCATTCCTCTTGCAGAGTGTTTAAAACCTAGGATTTAAACCATGCTCTTACAGAGTGGGAACAGCGTGGAACTGTAGCAGTTCACAGGATTGTCTCTGAAAAACTACAACCCCTCACTTCTGGGAACTAGGCAGGTCTATGCCTTGTCCTTGCAGGTGAAGAGTGGGCTGCCCAGGGTGGAGAAATTAAAAGGTGCTCTGACTTGTCCTCTGTCTCCTTTCTCCATCAAAAATGGTGGATGTAGTGGATGTACTCTGTGGACTGGCACAGGGGAGGAAGGCACAGCCCTTGGCTGGAGTGGCACTGCCCAACCAGAGACAATTGATTTGGAGCAGTGGTAAGGATTTAGCAGGGACAGTAATGGGTCTCTGGCATTTAGTTAGTGGTCTAACCAAGCTCTGAGTGGTCTAACTGGTGGTGCTGGTGCAGCTATTTTTCACTCCTTATCTCAAAGGAGTCCCATGATGGGGAGACAAGGCAGCATTGCCCCAGGAGTATGACACTACTAGGGCAGGAAGAGCAAGGTTAAACTCTTCATTCCAAATTGAATTCATTCCTCTTGAACCTGTCACATTTCTCTTATACGAGCAGGATAGAAGGAGAGATGATCCATTATCTTGGATTCAATGGACTAAAAATGTATAGAGAAGGAAACAAGACCTACAACATTACAAAGTTCATCTGAGCCACTCTATCGAATAGACCCTTATTAGTATTAAAAGCAACTCAGATGTGCTCTGGATCATTTTGATCTTCAGTATAGGATTATCTAATATTTGAGGAGGAGTTTTATCTTACCTTCATAATTGTTCATAATCATTTGCTATCTAAATCTGAGTGTCATAAATGAAATAACAGAATGATTAGGCAAGACATTAAAAAGCTGAAATAAAGCATGGAACGGAAACACAGATGGCCCTTTATTGATGAAACTATGAGATAAAAATTCTGTTACATGTAGTTCCAGTAAACCCCAAGAGTCTTGCTGAACTTTAGCAAATTCTAGCTTACCTGTTAGGATCATCGCATGTACAAGTGATACTTGCCAATACTGGATAAAGAAGAATCAGCTGATACTTACTTTCATAGGTCTCTGGAAAAGTAGTAGCAGAAAAAGAGCTGCTGTTATGGTTTGGCCTAAGACAAAAAAGCAGCCAACCAAACCAAACCAAACCAACCAAACTCCAGTGTTAAATATACCCATCAAAGAGCTGAGAAAAGGGAAGAAAATATGACCAAACTTACAGGAGCACAGTACTTTTGGTTCTTCAAGGATGAAGTGATACCGATATTCTTCAAAGCCTTCAGCAAGCCTGAGGTGATATAAAGAGGGAGAAAACAGTTTTTTTCTAAAAATGGGTGTTATGATGCCAACAGACTCCTTAACACTGATATCAGGCCAGACTCAGCCATCCCCACAACACCCTTGTCTCAGAAGCTAGCAATAGCAGCGTCATGCCAGAATCAGATACCAGAGGAGTGATAACCCTGAAATAGTAACATACTTGAAGTCCTCATGGCATGAGACTATTTGGGAGGTGTGTGTGTGAGAAAAATGTTGTACATGCCCTTAGCAGGACTCTGTTCAGGCAGAAGGATTTGTTAGCTGATGTCCTTTCTTAGAGGATAGGCACTCCTCCAAGGACCGTGGAGGTGCCTTGACCTCCAACAGCTGTTTGTCTTTCAGGGTCTGGCAGAAGGCCGTTTCTTAAAAGAGATGTGAAAATAATAAAAATGCACCCAAAGTGTCCATTCTCTGACATACTTTTGCTTCAGGATTAAAAAACCGAGGGAATTAAATCATGGTGTGGGTGAAAAGTAAAGGGCACTGAAAGCATTGCTTTCAGACATCTTGCACTCATGTTGCTTAAAGGGTGATGTTCTCCAGCTGGTCTGATTACGTTTTTTTTGCAGAGTCCTACCACAAGGACAATGGTTTCACTCTGCCCTGGCACAACACTGAAACAAAGAAGCTGAAACCTCAGTTCTAGCTTCTGCTTTCTCACTTTGATATCGACTATAACCTTAAAAATCTCAATACTCACTGATGAGATTGGACCTCTTTTCCCTGGTAATTGAAATGTACTTCCCAATGGAAAAAAACCTTTTAAAAGTCTTTAAAAGCATGGAAGAAAGTTCCATTTATTACTAGTCAGTGTTTTGCATCATGGAAAATAAGATTGTGTTATTTTTGCTCTTGACAGGAAGCAGCAGAAAGGCTCAACTCACACCCACTAAGCTCTAATAACTGTGCACATTCATATTTTCAGTATATTGGTTCTGAGGCTGTACCTTTGTTCTATCAGCTCTCACGAGTGGTTTCTGTGCATTTTCTCGAGTTTTCCTGCCTTTGTTTGGTGCCTCCCTGAGCTGTGGTCCTTCCACTAGAGGTCGTCTGCAGCACACCATCACCCAGGAACTCGGTTCTTGGGATACCAGCAGGAAAACTCTGTTTCGTTTTTCTTGCCATCCAAAAGGCAAAACCAAACAAAAATCTCCACCGTGTACCCAGGGTCCAAAGGAGATGTGTAGCTGTTAAACAGAAAAAACAGACTGCTTTTAAATGCATGACTTGCCTTAGAAACTGCACCTTGAATGAGCACAACTGATCAGCTGAAAAGGGCAAAGGTTTGATTGCATAAACTGATCTGTAACGGTTTACTCAAATTAGCATTTGAGCTATCAGAGATAAGAGAAGGCAGATGTGTTTACCCAACTAGGCAGTGATGTACACTGCCTTCATAGTAGTCTGGCTTAGTTTGTGGCTTAGTTTTTGTGGCTTCTCAGTTTTTAAACAGGACTTTCAAAGTATAACTTCTGGGTTAATGCTATTCTTACCAAAGCCATTGATAAGAAATTTGCTATTAACTTTGGTCAAAAGACAGTGGTTTTGAAAATTCTGTTTTTTTATTTGGAAGTGTTAGCATTAACAGCAGGGAGTTTTGTTGTGTCTGCTGGAAAAGAAAATAAACAGGACCAGAATGTCTCCTTTGTCCCCTTACCACTCCACTTATTTTCACCTCTTTTATTTTTGGCTGATAATATGCAGTATTACTTTACTCTCGGATTTTATATCCAGCTTAGGAAATTTATATCAGTACCATTTCCTTTTGTGCTTTAAGTTCTGCAAAACTTTAGAAGCATCTTCTGCAAATAGCAAATGATGAGAACATTTCTAGTTTATGATGCAGAGGTTTCTCAGTCAGAGAGGTGGGGCATGCTAGATGAAGCCAGGAGTTTGGAAAAGAGACTACAGGATTCCTTATTTAAAAGTAATGACAAGGAACTTTCCTTTTTTCAGTTGTGTTAGTCCTAAATAGTCTTCAGGATATATCAAGATACATTTCAGCAATTTAATAAAAATAAAGTCTAAAATATTTCTTTTGACAAATGGAGGGATTATTTTTTAAATAGCTCAGGCCTTATCAAACTACAATATTTCTGTATAGGCAAGAATCCCTATTCATATCTGCTGAAAATGCAACCAGAATATGTTGCTCTAGCTTTACTAGGTATTGCCTCCTATATACAAACATATAGCTATATTCATAAGTTTTGTGGTTACTTTTATGTCAACCAGATTAATCCTAAAGTAGATGCCTGGCAGCAAAAGATTTTGATGAAAGAATAGAAAAAAAGAGATAAACTGATGAACCTCCATTCTCTGTAGAGATAATATAAGTGATTAAAGTGATTTCATTTAAAGTTATTTTAATTTATTTATTGGACACTTCCAGAGAAATTGAAATCTCTAGAAAAAGGTTGCCTCAGGTTTATATATGTACTTACATATTATGTATTTATGTACTTTATATATCATGTACTTAAATTCATTAAAGATCCATTACTCAGGTGCTATAGAGATATTTCCCCCCTCCCCTTTTCCAGTTCAGCAGTTTCAAAAGGCAGCTCAAACACTTGCATAAACTCTGAAGTTCACCCAAGTCAAGTCAAAATCAGCCCTAGAATTTGTGTCAAAGGGATTGCTCAGAACAGTTCTTTTTGTAATGTGACCAAGGTTCAGACCTGTGCTCAAAAGACAAGAAAAGGTGCTCTAATAATAAGGTACAAGTCGGTGGGGCACAATGTGCCCTGGGGAGTGGCTACTGAGTGTCTCTATTTTGGTTCTGTCTTCCCAGGTTCTCTTGACTGTGGTGATACAATCTCATTTTGGGACATTTGGAGGATGTGCTACCTGCCACCCAGCCCCCTTGGAAAAATTGCAATGTGTCTTCACAGATCTTTTCCATCCACAGGGAGCCTGAGGCACCTCTAACACCTCTCGTTCATTCATCGTAATTGCTTCTTATTCAATGTGCCTGTCCTTCAGCCTTCAGGTCTGACCTGCATCTGCCCAGCAAGAACTGCTCCTTCACTCCTGCTGTGGATGCTTGATGGAGCTGTGGGGTGCGACAGGCTGGTCAAGGGTGCTGGGGTCTTGCTGCATTTTCCTAGTGAAATTGGAGCAGGTCTGGTATCCTCATCTGTAAAACTGATTTAACAGGAGTGTTCTGCCTTCAAAACAAGAGGAAAACTACTGCAGTTAAGATAGTGAACTGCTACTAAACAGCTGGATCTATGCAAATATCTCATCCAGTAACACTGATGTGGTGTCAGAGGATGAGGTCACTGCCTCTTGTCACTTGAGTGAGCCTGAAGCTCTATGAAAATAAGAACACCATGTAGATCATCTCCCAGTTTTACAGAAAATAAATACCTTCTCTGAAGCTGTGGAGGAGTTGTGCCCCTATGTGCCCTTTTCTATCAATAATCACATTCCTGACAAATGCAAAGTCCTTGGCGTGCTCTTTCTTCTTTATTACTCATGTGGGGTCTCCAGCTCATGTTTCAGCCAGGAAAGGTTGCTGAGCTCTTAAGTTTTCTGTTCCCAAAGAACCACTGCTGCAGTCCATCCAAATATCTCTGTGCTCAAGCTTGAAGATCCCTGCTGTCTAGAAGGGGGTAGTGGGCTTGTCAAAGAGCCACAGATGATACTGTGGATGTGTTCATGTTGTGGGCAAGCATTCATTTGGGACCCTTGGTGCCTGGTAGCTGCTTAGTAGAGAAGCAATAAAGGATTAGAAATTGTTGACTCCCAACCATTAAGAAAGAGAATAAAGTAAATACTTGGGAAATTAATGGCAATGTAATTTCCATAGAGTTTTATATTTAATTTACATTTTTATTAAAGACTTCCTTCCCTGCCCCACCCTTTTAATTTTCTTTTCTCCTGTGTTAAGC
Organism: Luscinia megarhynchos; assembly: GCA_034336665.1. NCBI lineage: Eukaryota > Metazoa > Chordata > Aves > Passeriformes > Muscicapidae > Luscinia > Luscinia megarhynchos. Next base: position 44,674,100 of record CM067565.1, read on the forward strand.
AAAGTTCCATTTGTTCAAAACAGATGACAAAGAGTATTATGAAACTCCTGTTCTTAATATCCTTGGAATTCTTATAATACTTTGCTAGAAGTTGTATCAAGAAAATTTTATGAATACTAATAACTGCTAAAACATTACCATGTTCTTCAAATTATACTTCTGATAGAAGTGGCAATTAAAAAAACTCCTGCAAAGTGAGATATGTGGTTTTTTAAAATTACTATTGTACTACTATTAATTTTATTTAACCTAGGGTTTGGCAGTACTCTGTATATTAATATTCTCACTGGTTCCTATTTAACATTCATTATTATTTAATATAACAAAGCATTTGAGAGAGGACTTGTCTTAATTTGTAGAATTCAGAAATTGGATATGTAGGCTTTACAGCTGAATTTAGCTTTACAATATTTTAACTAATGTAATGGGCTTGATTTTGATGATGATACTCTTAGAAAGATTAGGTGTTTATGGCCTTTAAAAAAATAGGACTGAAATAAGTTTTCTTTTATGATCCCTGTCTTCAGACCTTTTCCCCATGCCAGATACTTCACAAAGAAACCATTCTTTCTAATCTTGCTACAGCAGGTAGTTTTTCTGGAAAGCTTGAGTACAAGCCATCATCACTAGCAGAAGTAAAACTGGCTATGCTGCTCACTGAGACAATGGGGGGGGAAAGATCATTCTCCTTGTTTTTCTATAGTGATTTGCTCATAAAATACAGTATGCTTGAATTTGATCATCACTCCTTAAGGATGAGCGGTAACAGGAAACGAGAGAGGTAGACCCTCCTCTTCATAAATCTTAGAAAAAAAATACTTCTGTATTCTTTCCAATCTGGTGTATTTCCACCATATGCTATAACAGGCAGTCATTTCACCTTGGAGAGGGGGCAGCAGAGAGCTTTCTTAAATAAAAGGAGAAGTAGTTAGAAGCAGTGCTGCAGAGGCCAGATGTTCTAAATTGATCTTGACTCACTGCAGGATGGGGTCTGGTGTGCTGACTCATTGACCCTGTGAATCTTTTGTCTGTATTTGGTGTGAGAGTGATGGAGGATCTCCAGCAACTTGCAGCAGCAATGTTTGAAACACATCCTGTGTGGTCAAGTTCTACCACTTCTTTTCATGCTGCTGGACAGTAGAGCTACAATCATGTCTGGGAGGAGTCCCATCAGATACTTAGAAGGGTAGAAATTATGGATAATAGACAATTAACACGTCTAGCAGACATTTGTCAGCTTTGATAGAGGGCTTCTGTAGCATATTTCTGTTTGGACACTAGCCTTCCCATTTTTCAAAATTCAGTCTCCTGCTAGTGCTGCTAAGCAGGAGCTGCCCAGCTGCAGTGTATGGTGCCAAAGCATCCTCTGGTCCTTGAGCTCACCAACTCCTGTACAGTATAAGCAGCGTGAGACTGCACCTCTGTAAAAATAACATGGGGACGTGCCTGTAGCAGGGCTGGGGTGTAGATTTGGCCACAAGAACTGTTTCCTAGTATTTACTGAAGGATAATGGTCTTAGGGAATAGGTTAGCATGTGTGTATGGCAGGGAGGGGAGGAAGGATGGGGGCATGCCCTGGTTGCTGGAAGCCGTCCAGCAGCTGAGCACCTGGGGACCTGAGAGCAAATGCTGCTTTGTGCAGGGGCAGGTGTGACAGCAAGTTCCTCCTCTAAAGGAGGAAGTGGCATCTGTGGACATCATCTCACAGAGGCTCAGAAGCTGCAAGAAATCTCCACATTCTGTAGAGGGGAGGAAAAAGCCCAGATGGCCTCACTCTGGGGGTAGTGAACGAAAAATAGAACCTACTTCTCCAGTATCTGGGGAAGTTACATTACCTGTGAGGCAAGCTCTATGACTAATCCTCTGAGTGTGAAGGTATCCCTTTGATGCAGATGGGCTTTTATTCCCTATTTCTTTTTTGTTCTTTGGACTGAGAAGCCCCGCACTGCTGCTGCATTTTGCACAGAAGGGTTACATCATAGAAGTTTTTGTATCTACAGCCCAATGTTCGATTTGGCTCACTCTACCCATGCCTGCACCAGTGGGCCCTGGTGGCAAGGTAAGAAAAAACTGAAAAATCTCACTTTGCTGCTGTTTTTTGAAGGGGAAAGGTCTCAGCTACTGGAGCTGAGGCAGCCCTGGTGTTAATGAGAAGGTCTTATGCCCGTGCACTTGGCCAGGATCAAGCATGGCAGTAATACAGGAGCAGGGGAAAGGGAATAGAGTAAGAGAGAGAGCATTTAGTCTCATGCATTCCCTCTTTCCTGCTGATTAATGTGTCCCAAGCTTGATACCAATTCTGTGTTAAAAAATATAACCACACTTTCTGTCAGGAAAATTTCCCACCTGCTAAAAAATACGGAAGACCTTCCTACCTCAAGCTGACCCAGATGAGGAAATATTCATTTGCTAAATTCAAACTTCAGAAAAAAACTCCAAACATTGGGTTTACTCTTACAAGCAACATGAAAATTAATTTTTAAAAAGAAAAAAAGGAAAGAAAACACATTTGCACTGCACATCTTTTGTCAAGTGCACTAAATCCTCAACTGGATTGGGAAAGAGTAGCTGATTGAGGGCAATGCAAGGAATGTGACTGATTTAAATTATTAAACAGTCTAGTCATCAAGGTTACTGAAATACTAGAATCAGATCCTCCACAAAGAAAAAAAAAGTGCTGTCCAGGTCTCTCTCTTTTAAGATAAAACTTTAGCTGCTAGCCAAAAATGTGCCATCACTTTTTTTTCCTCATGTCCCACACGTTTTTTTCAGACATCATTGTCTGTTGTTTTGGAGTGGAAATTTTAAATGGAAATTCTTCATCCCATGCCTAGTCCATATACTTACTCTGATATTTAACAGAGATGTACAATTAATGCTATTGATTTAGGAAAACATATTTTAATGCTATTTGACCTCATGCTATTTTAAGTAATAGAAATGGAAGGACCTAGAGTTTCTCAAATTTGAGAAATTAAACCTTTAGGGTAAATGAGAAGTGGATGAGTGAGGGTGATCATACTAAGTGAGACAGAGAAATTGGTTCACAGATAATCTGTCATTGCAAGGATTATGTAAAGAATTCATTGCTTGACAGTTTGTCATCAAGATTTGCTTGGCTTGAAGGAATTCTTGGAGACAAAACACTCATGTCAACTTGCAAATTTACAGAACTGCCAATGTAGTCCTAAGTTTATCTGCGCCAATTCTATTAGAAGCTTCGTTAGAATGTCTCGTGTTGAGCAGGATAAATTTGACAAGCACCCATTTATAAAGATACATTAACAGGATTTTCTGTAATCAGAAAACCAAGGCCAAGATTAATGCTTAAAACCTTTAGCACACTGAAAAGAATTCCAATTTATGCCATCGAAATAAATTTGATTAGAGAAGATATAAGAATTTTTTGTATCTACTTGATTGTCTGAGACAAGGAAATGGATAATGCCAAGTAAATCACTGTCCATAATGATCCACACTTAATAAATACTGCATGACTCACTCAGAGTGATCTTCTCATTTACACTGACACTAATGTCAGTTTAATTCCACTGATACTGGTGGAATAACTCCTGATGTTTTTGAGTAGGCCTTGGAATTGATACCAAGGCAGGTGTAGCTGTTTTCTTGTTTGCTGTTCTTCTGCTATTCTTTTACTACAATGTTGAGTGTGCTGAAAAGAGGAAAAAAACCAAACCAAGTATTTAATTTCATTTTACAGAATGTTGGATAGAACAACATGTTTTGGGGATGTTGTGTGTATGTCACAGTAAAACTTTCCTACAGCCTAATCTGATGTTTCTTCTTTATTCCACTCTATGATTTTACCACATGCTGCTGCTTTGACCTGCTGGAGCCCAGAAACTAGTTTTGCTTTTATGTCTGGAGGAAAGAGGATGAACTAGGAGGTCAGACATGTCATTAGCCATAGCTGTGCTGAGGTTTTAGTGAAACAGATGTTTTGAATTTCTTCGGAAAATTTCCTTGTTCGTCCCTTGCCACAGTGTTGTCTTTGAAACAGGGACAGCACTTTCATACAGCCCAAGGACAAACCACTAAGGATTGGAAAAGAATTGAATATTGTAGAGTTATATGCTGGGATAATTTCACCACTGGCTGGATTATGAATTTCATACAGCATGGAATTTCCTTCCCTTTTCTTTTTAATATGATAAAGTCTATGCATAAAACTGCTTGTGTATGAATATATTTAATAAAGCCCAAAAGAAGGAAAAACAATGATATCAACATATTAACAGAAGCAGTAGTGCCCTCCTTTTCCATTATTCCATACTGCAGGCTTCCATGACTTTCAGTCCTGTAGGCAGCATCAGTCTTCTTTTAGACAACAGATATTGCCAAACTGTTTGCTTTGGAGAGGTTCAGAAATCTCCTTGATTAGTAAAAAAATGTAATGACATTTTTCCTGCCTGAAAAAAGGTATTGTTATACAGGCAGCTTGCAGCTGCTGGTGGCAGCACAGCTACTGCCCACAGGGAGCACTTGGTGAGGAGAAGAGCCTACTTGTCACTTCTTTTCTTACGTCCCTGAGGAGTCCATGGGCTAATGGGTAAAAAAATGGACCTAAAATCTGCAGAGATCAGTTAATTTTTTCAAGGGGATCATCCAACTGAAAATGCAACTGTTCACTTGTTCCTGTGAATGTGCTGGAATGTGAGGATCCTTAAGTATTTCAAGTCCATGGAGAGAAGCCTAACCATCAGTGCTGCTGGCCACTCTTTCAAGGCTGGTTGCCTAAATCCCAGCACAGAAGATGCTGCCAAAAGAGACACTGGGGTTTATGGTGGCCTGGGTTCTCAGCCACATGACCAAGGTGAGGTACCACCCAAGTCTTCCAAAGCATGTTCTTCACCAGGAGTACCCTATCCAGTGCTCTGGATATCTCCATGCCAGCAGTGTTCTGATCAATTGCTGAATGATCTGAGGGATTCAAGGTAACCGATTCCTCAGAACCCTATGTCTTGCCCTAACCAATTAAATCTTGTGTTTACCAGTGTTCTGTAACAAACCTGAGAAACTTCAGGCATGTGGAAGTACAATGCCAATAATGACTACCAGATAAACATTCACTTAGATAGGTGTTGCTGGTTGTGCTTAAACTACAACCTTTGTAAGTATGGGACTACAATATAGCATAGATGTTCCTGAAAAATCCAGGGCATTCTGCAGTTTATGGAAATGCTTGTTTAAGTAACTCCTAATGACTTCTAAAATGTATTATTAGATTTAGTTAGACCTTAGGACTTAGTGATTTTTAACCTTGGATGAGAGAATGTGGCTGAAGTGAGATAATGTCTACATTTGCTTCACAGATTTGAAAAATAACTACAAATGTAATTCCTAAGGCATATCAGACTTTGAGTCTCCAAAGTTTTTTTGTGGAATACCCCAAACAGAATCAGTATCTCATTCTGATATTAGTGGTTTGATGTGAGATATACAGTATTTTGTCTTTTGAGCTGGAGAATTTCTGCTGCTTAACACTCTTCCCAAAGTTCTCATATAGAAAACCTGAGGAAGCATGACAGTATTCTGCAAAGGAACTTTTTTAGCATTTTGAAGTCATATTTATTTCTTATTTACTGGAAACTTGTTTGTGTGTTTTTCTCCATAGAAACACATAGAAGCAAACACAAATACAGAAGTTCTGCAGCTATAACCAAAAAGCAAGTAGGCTTCCATCCCCCATTTTTCGCTTGTGTTAAGACTTCAAAGATCCATCCCCCCAAAAAACAAAACAAAACCAAAAAACAACAAGAAAAAAAAGAAAAAAAAACCAAAAACAAACAAACAAACAAAAAAACCCCAACAAAAAACCCAAAACAAAACAAAAAAACCCCCAACCAACCAAACACCCCCCAAAAAACCCCAAACCCCCCAAAAAAATCCCCACCAAAAAGTAAAACCAACCAACCAAATAAAAACCCCACACCACCTTCATCTGGAAACAAGAAAAATCCTAAACTTCTTTGAAAATAAACAAAATATGGGGGGGCAGACATGGAACTGATGATATTTTTAAGATATCTTTAGTTTTATTTTTAATATGATCACATTTATCCTTTAAAAATAGAATCATTAAAATTCCTAAATGAAAGCTACTTAGAACTAGAAAATATTATTTTTCCACTAAAGGAATGTTGAACAGAGTGCTCCAAATCTTCAAATTCTCAAGTCAGAAAAAGTAATTTGAAAACTTTTGCTTTCCAATGGGAGGTGTGAGTTTTCCAGGGAGCAGGTGCTGGGACAAAATCCCCTGAATTCTAGATAATATTCCTTTGTTTTCATTCCTCTTTTTTTCAGTGGCAGGTGAAATGATACAAAGATCAGTTCTGACCTTCCACTTACGCAATCTCTGATCTGGAGATTAGATGTGAAATACTTCAGAGAGTCCTCACAATAAGAGAGACATTATTGCACAGGGGCCTGTCTTTCCCCTGGACTAATACATGGATATGAATATATATTCCTGAACTTTAACTAAAGCCTACATAAATATTTACTAATCTGATTACAGTTTATTTGGCAGTGAATTTAGAAGCAGAGGCAACAGTATTTCCTTAACAACAGTCTCTAATGTGTTTTGTTTGTTCTGTGTTTTTTTAATATACTGCACAGACTGTCTTTCAAGAACTGGAACAGGAAAGCCAATTTACTGGCAACCTACTTGAGACCTACCTTACATGTATGTAGCATGTGCTATAAACACAAAATGTATGTCATTGTTTCTTAAATACATTATCATTTAATCAATGCTCAAAATTGGAGGGGTACCTGTGTTATGAATCCCTCAACACTGCATGCTATGAGCCAGTGTGACAGCTCAGCACACAGTCTATCTGAAACTGAGACTGAGTCAGTGTTGCACCCTCCCTAGCAGACTGCTTGGGATGATCAGAGATCAGAGACGTGAATTACACTGACAGAAGGCCCTGCAAAACAATACATTACATGACGTTAAAACCATTTTCTGTTCCGCTTTGAGATTCGGCTTGGAAGAAAGTACATAAGATATATGTTGGTGTGTAAGTGCTCTTTATAACCAAAAAAGGATTTATTAAGGCCCAGTAAGCCTGAGCAGAACAAGATGAGAAGACCCAAAACCTGCAGCAAAAAACCATCACACAAATATCCAATTACTTGATTTGCTGCTAATATACGTAACTGGGTATTAACGTTTTTTATAGTCATAAGTAGTACTTAGAAGACTTGGCTAGTCTCTTTAAAATATGACTCCCAAAACAAGCACAACATGGAGAAGTCTTAATTTCTCGTTGTCTTTCTTTTTTTTTAAAAAGGTCTCTAGTTTTGTAGTCACACACCCCTTTTGCAAAGTGCAGTAGTCTTGACTGAGATGTTTAGGACTAAGAGCGGGAATAGCCAGAAAAAAAGGTGATTATCTTGAAAGTGGAGATATTTCAATGAATGTTCTCCATAAAGTTATTTAAAAACACAATCAAAAACCTCTTCTATCTGCTATGGTGAAGTAAGCCCAGAATTTGCTCAGTTATTTACCTCAATCAAGTTGAATTTAATTCTTCTATAAAGGGCTTTGATTTAACCTTTAGCAAACTCCACATCCCATCATTAAGAGCAGTGAAACAGATAGTGTGTTCAGAAGAATAAGGAAAGAACAGAGTGCAGAGAACTGTATCAGAAAGAGGAAAGAAATCTGACCGGGCTGATCCAACATGATGTTCAAATCAGGTGAACATTTTTCAGGGATGTCTCATAGACTTTATGGTAAAGAATGAATTCTAATTCGGCATAGACCTATGAAGCTGCAAGCTGTTCTTCCCAGCACATTTAAATTTTACTAAGATTTCAATGACTAAGGCAAATAGCATTTTCTTTTCTCCATCCTTTCTTTGAATAGAATTTGAGACACCTGGGATGCACTGGAGATCCTGTCAAGGCAGAGGAAGTCTGCCGTACATTGTTGTCCTGGAGTGACTTCCCAAACCAGGACAATTGTGCATCGTTAATTGACACTGAAGGGACAACAAAGATGCATTACACACCAGGAAATAGCAAAACCAGCAGAAAACCAGGACCTTGAATCTGCTTGCTAGATTCTTACACGGAGAACAATTTAAAAAATTTCCATGGTTATACCCCTATACCAAGTGCTTATTTTTACTGGAAGATTAACTTCAGTAATTATACACCCAGTGATCTATGTATGTAATTTTCTTCGTGGCACTCCTGGTCAAGAAACAGAATTTTTTGAAAATGAACATTACTTCTGCTGACTGCAGTACTGGATTCTTGTCTGGGTTGTTACCAACCTAACAAATGACTCACTGCCAAGGTAGACAATTCTCTCTTAAACATGCTGATGTTTTTTTAGAAAAATAAGGTCATTGTTAAGCTATTCTACTGAACAAGTTCTGATGTCACAGCAATTTGGGACACCAGTCAATGAGTATTCCTTTTAATTAGTGCTAGAGTCCTTGTGTTATGTGAGCTTATCCTCAAATCTTGCAAGTGGAAAGACAAAAAGGCTTTAAAAATATGTTGACATGGAACATCAGAATTTAAGACTGTTATATATGTGATTCATGCTAATTAAATTGTAACAATATTGGCAAAATTGTTGCATTATAATTAATCAAAAATTGTATTTAATTGCTATAAACCAAAAAGACATAAAGGAAATGGTTAAACAAAGCAGAAAAAAATCATCCTCCAGATGTTAGGTGGGAGACAGAATATGAAGGACATAGGTCTAAGAACAGCATCTAGAAATAGGCTTTTGACTTTGAATTGAGCCAAATTGGAATGATTCCAAACCACTGGGCACTGGACTAAGGCCTGTTGTGGGAACATATATTTAATTATATAACTTTAAGCTCAGTGCGCCTGCGCTACACTGAGGAAGACCCAGAGCCTTCATCGGAAACAAGAGCCCCAAAAGGAGGAGAGACCCCTGACCACTGGTGACGCATACACAACACAATATAGTGACATAGATTTTAGGAATAGAAACTAGGAGGAGCTTTCTAGAAGATTCTGTATTAATATGCATTAGTAAACAGTATATAAGTGAGATTTTAGCTTGACTGATTTGGTACGATGTGAGAGGAATGGCCCAACCCATACCCCCGGTCAGGGTATCCCCCGGTCGGTTTTGCTTATACTTTATTCAACTGAACCGTTGGACCTCTATTATACTTAAATTGCTGCTAAATTTTGTATTTACTCAAATTTATATAACTCATATATTTTGATTGTATTCATTTATATACAATTGCTATTATTAATAAATTATTGCTAAATTTAACTTTGTTGTTTGATTAACTGTAAAAAATCGAACACATCCAATACTCATCTATAACAAGACTTTTTTTCCAAACTTTAACTAAATTAGAAAAAAAGAAGAGAAGTTCTACCTTAGTTCAAGAGCTAATCTTTTGCATTTTAATGCCTTCTTGTTATTTTTTGTGAATATATATAACTGAAGGAAAAACTAGGCACAATGAAAAATTCATATAGGATGTCTTACTCTGTGATGATATAAATGAAGCCATAGTGTAAGTCTTACCTGTAAAAAAGTAATATTTTGGTGATGTTTTATTTAATTGTTCTCTGCTAGTGACCAAACACCGTGTTCTGAGGCCAGATCCACTCTTAGGTCAATTACACGGAATTGACATCAGAGCTGGCTGCTGTTTCCTGGGTGTCTTTTTTCATGGCACAGGTCAACAGCACTCAGTTCATGGAGCTTGCAGAGGTGGAAAACCATGACAACTCTTACATTGTTGAGGATAGATGTATTCACACACGGGACCAGTGCGGGTTTTACATAATACATGATATGAATTTAGATGATCCAAAGGAGGTTGGGAGCAGCTGCTGCTTGTGACCAGCCAGTATATTAAGAAAGATAAACATAAGATATCCACAGGTGAGAAAACCTATGACAGTTACGTTTGCTCTTTTCAAGATAGGCCAAGACCATGACTTGAATTGTTGCTATACTTCTGCAAGACCAAGTGCTGACTGCATTTCTGGGACTTTTCTTTATCCTTCTAGTTAGTTAGGTGATGAATGTTCTACAAAGACCTAGCTGAACACATGGAATTGGTTGTCACATATTGTTAATGTCACAGTTTTGCACCTTTTCAGGGTCATACACAACAAAGTCACTCTGGAGGTAATGCCTTCAGCTTTAGCTTTCATATATTCCAGATTCTGTACTGCATTAGTATACAACTCTGAAGTTCATATAAAGTGTTAGCAAGTTCTCTTCGCAGTTTAGTTAGACAAAACAATCCTTTTCCAGCCTGAGAACCAAGGACACTGTTGCAGCTTCAGGGCCAAAAAGTGTAAGCAGCAGCGAATTGAGGAGAGCAATCTGGGAGGATGGGACTTCATAACCTGGAGCTGTAATTGGACAACTAACCCCAACATGTAAGTGGACCAAAAGTTATAAAAGTGTGAAAACTCATGACTCAGAGTCCATCTTGGGTGCATCTTGGGTGGAGCCATGGCTGGGCTCCTGTCCAAGGTATATTCTTTAAAGGCCTTTAAATAAATACATACTTTATTTCTTTAACACTGTCTAGCCTCTGTTCTAGGTAGCTTCGTTAGGCACCAGAGGAAATAATAACAGAGAAGGGACATTTACTGATGTAGTTCAGTAATGTAATGAGCAAGCACATCTTCTAGGCACAGGGAGTTGGAAAAGAAAAATATTGGTTTTTTTCTGAATGTCTTTTAATTAATGTATTGGATTACTTTTTCCACAGGACTATATTTAACTTCCTACCATTTTGAACTTTTCTCAGTTGTAAATAAAAATCCATAAATTATTTGACGTTCCAGACTTCCTTTTTCTTAATCAGCAAGATCTGAGTTGAGACTATTACAAATTGCTAAATAAGATCAGCAGTACTTCTAGAAGGGTGAGGTGGATGAACCCCATGGCTAATTTTTAACTGCAGCTCTAAACTTTTCAGATTCACTCTACTTCATTTATAATTTATTGTCAAAACCAGCTCTCATTTAGATGACAATATACCCAAGAAAACAAAAGCTTAAAAGGTACTTTAAGGACTTCTCACAGACTGATAGCATTGAAACATTTGTAGTGTTGTTTTTCTCCTCCTTTCACAGTAATTTTCAAATTATGAAGACTGACATTTCTGATACCAAGCTACCTGAAAACAAAATCTACCCCTTTGATCCACTCTCTGTCCTGCTATACCTCTAAGTAAATTTTATCTTTGAGTAGTCTGTGCTGCTTTTCATTGATCTGAGAGTGAAGATGAAGGGATGAAGATGATACCAAGAGGATTTGGTGTTGTGAACAATTAAGCTTCTCTTCACTTTCCTCTCCTAGTTTTCTTGTGTTTTGTCTAGTTTTGTGTTTCTTGATATGGGTCTTTTGAATTTGAACCTCATAAAAGAATATTTGTTAAATAGGGATGGAAGAGATATGTCTACACCAAATGGCTGGTGCTCTTGCTCCTTTCCTTGCAGAATACTCTGGGGTGCGCCAAAGCTTATGGAACTTGAAATATTTTCCTGGCCTGGGGTTCCCTTCAAGCAAAAACCACAACCCTGTGCTATAAATAAACCGAATTACCACAAGCCCTGGGACGGTAGGCATGTGGAAATCCCTGTGATACTGACATCTGTTTGTTTTCTCCTTTTTTGGTTCATCTTAAGCAACGTGACTTCCGAGCAATTCCATGGCAGCAAGCCAATCCTTGGCTGGGCACACGCCTCTGTGGATCAATGTGCTATACTGCTTAACCTCTGGACCTGCGAAATTGCTGTCCTGGAAAAAACAAAGTCAGGTACAGATGATTTTTGGTCTGAAAACAGTGATTTGCAATCAGTTTGCTTTGGATTGTGCAAGATTCCCTTTCAACGTTTCCTGTTGTGCATACATATGGATGCTAGAGGCATCAACTCTATATATTCTATAAATACCACTCTATGTTTACTACACATTTTTTTCATTGTTATTTAATCTGAGAAAAAAGTGCCATGTTTTATCACACAGTTAAGAAAAACAACTAACAAACACTAAAATGTGTATTTAGCAATGTGTAGTTTCGTTGTTCACTAGGGCAGCTGCCTATCCTGAGGGCTCTCCCCTTCCTCTCTACAAATCCAGAGATGTGACTGTATTTTACCATGGCCCACGGAAGCATACAGGGTTTCTGCCCAAAGATTTCAGTGTTGAAAGATGAAGATTGTACAAATTGAGAGGACTTGTAAGAAGAAGCTTGGAAGTGTATTTCTGTCTAGGGGACTCCGCGGTCTCAAGGACAATGCTGTGAATGTCAGGAAGTGGAAAGGGGCAGATAAACCACTTCAGAAGCAGGGAGAAATGGCACTAATTGAGGTCATCTTCACACACTTGAACTGTTGTGTTCTCAGTCCTGGAGCCTCACAGAGCAGTTCTCAAAATAGGAATAATAGAGGGTGTTATGAAAACTCCTGTGTACCCTTGGAGAGGCTTTAAATAGAAAACTTTTTAAAACTAAAAGTATGTACTTTAAGAAATCTCCTAGGGCCATTCTCCTGTTTTCATGGGTGTCACAGAGCTATATAAAGGGATGTCTAATTGCCTAGTTCACTAAGCTTCTGCCCTCATCCCAACTGACTTCACTTTCCATTGCTGTATGATCATGCTACCTCTGTGAATCTACCTTTCATTTTTATCATGGGTCTTCTGTACAAGGAAATTTGCTTTGTTTTATAAAGAAAAAGCTCCAGCCAAAGAATAATGAAACCTCTACAGCAACAATACAATAACACTCTTCCAAAAGCATCAAAGGACATATTCTGGAATTGTTCTCACAACACAGCTATCTAGGCAGGAATAAATGTACAGATGTACTGTTGCTAGAGGTCTTGCTTTTAGCTGAAATTTTAGCCAGTTTTCTTTCCATCTGGGACAGAGTTCATGCAGAAGAACAAGGAAACAAAAGCACTTTATCCAGCAGCTTAGCTTAGCCAATACAGGAAACTTGCTATCTGTCTATTGCTCAAGCACTCTTTTAGCTTCCTCAAAACATCTCAGGTCAGGCAGGTCTCAATCAGAGAAACTGAGTATTGAAATCTGCATTCTCAGCAACTGGGTTACCTCCTAAGCCTTTCTGCATCTTCCTCTCCCAGAATCCTTTGGTTTCAGAGTAGAATGTAATGTGAATGCTTTTCTACTTAAGTGTAAATGCAAAAGAGTCAGATCTAGATCATTGCACAGTGACATTACTGGTATATCCAGAAGGAAGAGCACTAGTTCATATTTTCAATCTCCTAATTACCATTTGACCAAAAAGTACTACAATGTCATCTCAAGAGTTCATATGTACCGTTGTTTTTGGAATATTTCTTTTTCTGACCTAAGCTGTGGGGATTTGTAATTAAAATTTTTATTTAAAAAGAACTTAACAGCTATTCTTGGTAGAGGAGCCTAAAGAAGGCTTGAGTCTTTGTGCAACTTTAATTACACCTTCATTTAATTTGGAATTTCTCCAAAAAATATAAAGTAACAGTGACAGTCATTGTCAAATGTGATAATGGAAAATCTTGGAAGAGTCAACAGGTTTCAGGCTGAGGGAAATGGAGCTCTTCAAATACATGAAAATGGATTAGTTGTCAAAAGAAGCAGGTATTTTTAAAGCTGTTACTTTTTTTAAAAGAAAAATGTATATAATAAAAATCTTCATGTTTCAGTAGGAAAACAACAAATGTTAACTTTGCAAGATTTGGAAAAAATATCTCTCATGAGTAGTTTACACTATGTTCTGTTCTTGAACCTTCTGATGAAGTATTCAATAATATCCTGTACCATAAACATGAAGCTACACCAGGCTGCAACCTCCAAGTTCAGAAATCTTTCCCCAAAAAAGAATTAATATTTGGGCAAATAAACATCTCTAAATGTGCTTCAGAGTATCTCGTCAGCTTTTTAATGTTTACTTTGAAGTTAATCAGAATGTTTTGGACCCAAAGGAAAGGTTCACTTTGTCTTGAGCAATGATTCATATCATGCGTAAACACCCAGGGGTTGATCTTGAGCTTCAGTATATGTTAACACCTACAAAGATGAATGTGTGTTTGCAACTTCACCCCACTGCTGAAGGAATAGTAAACCAAGAAGTAGGTTAAATTTACAGTATAGCCAAGTAGGTGAAATCCATAATAGGACACTTTTATTAAAGCCTGAATGGTGTTAAGGTGGATTGGTACTAATTTAAAAATGAAACCCATAGATGTTTTGTAAATAGAAGACTTGAAGCTCAAGAGCACTATACTATCATTTCCTCACCATAAGAAATGAAACATTGGAAAGATTGCAGGGCTTCATATGTCATGTTAAAGCCCCATCTGCTACTGTTTGAGACAATTAGAAATAGTATTTGGGAGGCATGAAAGGTAAATAAAATGATCATCTATTCTTCTGTAATGCAGTGGATAAGGAATTAGTCATGTTTAGAGTAACAGAGAAGAGACTTTAAAGAGAATATAAACGAAGTTTGTACTTTGCAGTGTACTTTGAAAAATTTCAGATAGCTGGGAATTCCTGTGCTAATAATTAAAGCAGAGTGTTTCAAATCCTCACATTTTTCTTCAGGCTTAAAAATCTGTCTCAGCTTCCCTCTGTATCCTGTCACAGGGTATTTCTTTTTGATTTCAGAGGCTGAAGGTTGTGAAGCTTAATTATGTACTTTTTGTAATGTGGCTTTTAGTCCACAGACAGAAGTTGAGGTTTTGGTACAAGAGCCTCCTATTTTGCTACTGTTGTCATCAGTGCTTCCACAATGCTAGCAATAAAAATGGAATGTTGCCAGCATCACTGGATCTCAAGTTTTGTTCTGAAACAATATGAAAGACTCAAAATAATTTTAGCATGTATGATTAATCTGGAGTGGGTACATAGATAATTGACATGAAAATTTTACATATATATATATATATAAAAATAGATTTTTTTTCTAAATTCTGTTTAGATAAAGAATAGTTGATTTTTGCCTTGATTTCTAGCTAGATGTGAATTTTGTTGGCTAATGTCACTGCATTTACTGCTTGGCTGTATGTAGAGGCCCAGAGGGGAATATATCCATGAGACTTGTTTGCTTCTAGAAGTTTCCCCCACGTCTGACAGAGCCAATGTCCTGCAGCTCCAAGGGGGCCCCACTCTTGATCAGTGCTGAGTCCCCCAGTGACAGTGTAGTGCCTCTGGGATAGCAGATTTGGGAAGAGAGAAAAAAAACTGTGCAACAGCAATTACAGCCAGACAGGGAAGTGAGAAAAAACAGCCCTGCAGACACCAAGATTAGTGGAGGAGGAGGGGGAGGAAGTACTCCAGATGCCAGAGCAGAGATTCCCCCACAGCCCCTGTGCAGACCATGGTGAGGCAGGATGTCCCTCTGCAGCCCATGGTGGAACACAGATCCACCTGCAGGCCCTGGAGGACCCCACACCAGAGCAGGTGGATGCCTGAAAGAGGCTGGGAGCCTGTGTGAAGCCTGTGCTGGGACAGGCTCCCAGCAGGACCTATGGCCTCATGGAGAGAGGAGCACACACTGAGATGGGTTTGCTGGCAGGACTTGTGACCTTGTGGGGGACCCAGGCTGGAGCAGTTTGAGAAGAACTGCAGTCTGTGAAAAGGACTTGGGTTGGAGAAGTTTGTGGAGGATTGTCTCCTGTGGGAGTGACCCCTAACAGGGGAAGACCATGAGGAATCCTGCCACTGAAGAGGAAGGAGTGGCAAAGACAACATGTGATGAGCTCATTGCAACTCCCAGTCCCTGTCCCCTTGCCCTGCTTTTAGGGGGACGTAAAATAATTAGGAATGGAGTAGAGCCTAGGAAAAAGGAAGGGATGGGAGGAAGTTGTTTCAAGATTTGGGGTTTTTTTCATTACCCTACTCTGATTTTGAATGTCAATATATTTATTTTCCCCAAGTCAGATCTGTTTTGCCTATGACAGCAACTGGTGAAATCTCTCCTGGTCCCTATCTCACCCTATGAGAATTCTGTTATGTTGTCTCTCTCCTGCCCTGCTGAGGAGTGGAGTGATAGAGCAGCTTCATGGGCACCTGGCATCCAGCCACCATAGTAAAAAAGTTAGGATCCAACACCCAAAAGTAAGACTGTTTGAAAAAATTGCAGTCTTATGGTGAATCAAGCAACAGATAAAGAGTCTCATGCTGGTTAGATACTCAGAAAAAAAGAAAAAGGAGAAAATGTGATTCCTCCCCCACTAGCTTTACATTGCCCTTTTATGACAATGGATTTGGTAATTGCATCTTGCAGTGCACTGGGGCATTAGTATTCCTATGGGTACAGAATATTAAACAGTAATAATGGCAGTAATTACTGAGGTCAGCCTGGCCTCAGGGTCGCTGCATCATATTTTGACCTGGTGGTACAACACTCCCTGCCCTTTGGCCGTAGCCTATTACTCGTCTGAGCACAGCTGCCCAGCTGGATGTGTATGCACTGGGATTTCCCGTACAGAACCCGCATGTTACCTGCAGTACAGGCCTGCCTCTCGTTCCCGATCCTGCACTGCGGGTTGTGCAGAGCAGCCACAGAGAAACATACACACCCAAAAGCCAAGAGCTCCTTGCCTCCTTGCCCTTCTGGATTCTTGCCTCTGGCTTGAGCCTGTCGCCCATATTCCTCTCTCAACAGACCTTGTGATTTTGTGTTGGTTATCTGAGGGTTTATTTTCAAGTGCAGGCAGTTCTACTGGGCAGGCATAATCACAGTATATGTGACACTGTGGCTAATAAACCATGTCAGCTGACAAAAGAAAATTTTAAACATTTTCTGTTTTCATTAGCAAATGAGACTACTTAGAGATGTTCCAATATAATTATATTTGTTACAGCTTCAGTTCTATTTTCATATTTGGTGTTTGATATCTGATGTGCCTTAAAGCATTGCAGCTCATTCTTGCATATGAACCTATCGCAAGGTTTCTTATCTAGAAAATTTATAAAAGCCTTATTTGAGACCTATTTGTTCTTTCTGTGTTTTTGTTGGTTGTAGTTTTTACTTTAAGGAACATTTATTTAGCTGGAGTTTCACCCTTGTCTTAGTTTGGTGCACTCAATCCTCCCCAAAGCCCTTGAGTGTGTCTACCAGGAACTCTACAGCACCTACAGACCAAAAACAGACAATAAAGGAGATAATCTAGAAAAATAAGTACCGCAGCTAATAGTTGATAATTGGCTAACTGTGGAAAACCTAGAAACTTTCTACAATTCTTGGATTCAAAAAAACACAAGTTCCATTTTGTTTATGTTAGTAATAACTCTTCCAAGTAGAATGCCCCAGTGTGATCTTGCTAGTTCAATTACACTTCCTGGCTAAATTCTAGCTATGTGATTCTTGATTTATTTATGTATTTATTGCTTAAGATTGGTGAAGATACATTCCATCCACCCTTAAACCAAGATTTTTTCCTGGCAAATGACCACAGAAAGGTAGAACTCTTGACCTCATTGTAATAGGAAATAGAAACAATCAGCTTAATGAGAAGGAAAATATACATTTTTAATACTGATGTGAGGTCATGATAAGTCTCCAGATTTTGTGTTTGTGTGTACAGTCTGCAAAGAAAAAGAACCTTGAAATTAAAGCAAATATTGTTATAGTTGAGGAAAATTATTACCATAATATCTACTATTTCCTGGTCTAGGACTCTAAATTTGGTTGGGTATAATTTTGATAAATGCTAATTAATGTGAATGAAATTACTGATGCTGGATGTCTCTAGTAGGTTGGGGGTTCTTCATTTAGTCGGTTTAGTTGTTGCTTGCTACTTCTCCTGTCCTCACTGTAAAAAGGAAAGATGCTGTTCTCCTTGTAGCAACCCTGTGAAAAATCGTGTGAAGCTGAGTTTCCTGTCCCACCCATCCAGAGTCACAGAGTTACAAAAGCACATTGTAAAGTACTGGTTACAGGGGACAGAATAAAGTTGCAAAGCTTCTGACATGGAACTTTGGGGTGCTGTCTTTCCAAGCTCTTTTTTTTCAGTGTAGGGAATGGCTAGTGTTGAAATATAAGCATTATTACTAATAACTGCGATGCAGTGTTGACATTTTCTTATGATCTGTGATTCATTGGTCATAAGCAGCAAAGTGTGAAGCCACTTAGCTATAGCAGTGGCCACATCTGCCATCTGCTGTGAGCAGAGTGGCCCAGTTGTACAGGCTGAAACAGACATAGAGAAGGAGCATCTTTCCACGCACAGAGCCAGGAGCTGTTCCTGCCACAACTTCCACAGCTCAATAGATGATGGGCTGTTGTCATTTCAGCCTCCATGTGACCGATCAGGAGCTTTTGATCATTTTTATTTTCTGGTGTTTCTGTTCTTTTGGAGGCTTCCATCATCAGTAGAAAAGGGGTCCAGCTCTGCAGACCATAGGTGTTTGTTGTTCCCGTTTTGGGAGCATCATAGGTACACTGGCACATGTGCTGGGATCTGCACAGTCTTTGGAGGAGGAATGGCCTCAGCTTGTAATATGGTGGTATTTATACTTTAGAGAGGTGTATACTGATGAAAGTCTGCTGAATTTTGATTCAAACAGTAAATATCTTACATTAGATGTAAGAAAAATGGATAAAATAACATTTATTATGGATAAAATAAGCTTTGAGCAAAGCCAGGTTTATAGGTTCAGTGTCTTTCACCTTCAAAGCAAAAGACAAAATGCCAGCATATTTTTAGGGGCCAGAATAGGTCAGAGTGGGCACAATTCTGGCCCTGCGTGGGTAGCAAGTTGGAAACAAATCCAGTCACAATTTACAATTGATTTTGGAATGGTTGCCTAAAGTATTTAAAGGCCATTGTTATCTATATGTAAATGATTTCTCTATTTCCTTTTTTATTATTCCATTGTTAGCAGTTATTTGCTGAGGTATTGGTAGAAGACACTGTGTTGGTGCTAGAAATTGCTTTTTCTTTGTGTATTAGAGATGGAAGCAGATGAAGAGAAAAAGGCAGAAAAAACCAGTTCTTTATCCTGTATTCCCTCTCCACTTTCCTGGACCTTGTCACACTCTGTGATTGGCTGATGGAGATGGCAAGAGAGAAGGCATGGTTAGCTAGTTTAGCACTATTTTAGCTGTGGTGATTTCAGAGAGCTGTGGTTTGTAGGGGAAAAAATTACTTCCTTTAAATAGGCTGCCTACTCTAGTTGGGAAAAAATGCAGAGATAATGCAAAAATGCATTTTTGTTGTGGGAGCTGTTTGCCTGAATGTGGAGATGGGAAACGGGTTTAGTTCCAAAAGTTAAGGCCAAGCTGTTCCTCAAATCTTGACAGGAGAAACTCTTTCCCAGTAAAGATACCAAAACTCTGTTAAAAGGAGCAGGCAGAATTCACAAATCAAAAAACCACAAAGATGCCTTCTTCTGCTGAATTTTGTACACTTAAATATTTTAACAGCCTTTTTATGAAAGATAGTGCAATATAAGAAGAGGAACACAAGAAGTACAAGTTTTGCTTGCCATCAGAAGGTGGAAAACATCAAAATTGTTCTAGCTCTCCTGATCTTTACAATAATAATGAAATAAGATAGGCAAGGGAAGTCAGTGTCAATTATGGAGTTATCAGCTGGAGGAGATGACAATTTGTACAGGGAGACAAGATAAGGACTGAGGTAATGGGGAGACTACAAAGTGTAATGTTGAGCTGCTGTCTTAGAGGCAGGTTACTGGTGAAAATTCTTCTTGTTCAGCTCCATACTACTTGACACTTTTAGCAATGATGTCAGTAGAAAACATAAGGAGGTGCTATTAAATCCAGGACATTGCAGTGCTGGCAGATAAAACTGATACAGAAAATAGATGGAATGCCTTGCAGGAAGAACTCACAATTCTAAGGATTAGAGAAGTAGAGAGGAGATAAGCATCAATAACACAAATTTTAAGGTTATGCATAATAATAGAAAATTCTCCTGTGGACTTTGAGCTTATTACTTGGAAGCAACAGAGGAAGAGAAAGAACTGGGTATGGAGCTAACCATAGGATGATTGTAAAGTGCCAACATATCACAACTGTGATGGGCAGGAAAGTCATTATATCTTACTGTGAGTCATTCAATGAGTTTTTAGCTGGAGGAGAAATCGATGCCCATATGTGGTTCTGGTAAGGCCTTACCTGCATTATAAAGTATAATTTGAAGATTTGTGTTCAGGTAAGATAAATTCAGCCTGGAATAGGGGCAAAGATGATATTCTGGCATGTTGGGGTGAAATAGAGGACACATTTTACAAAAGCAAATTAAATAGATCATCTTGTTTATCCTAGCAAAAATGAAGGCTGAGAGAAGATAAGATTTTTCTCCATAAATACAACAGAAAGATAACCACTGAGAATGGAGGAAAGCTATTAAACTAAAGGCCAATTTTGGCAGCAGAACAAATGGATCTAATCACTGTGAATAAATTTAATCTTGAAATTAATAGGGAATTTCTAAGAATCAGACAACAAAGTTCTGGAAGGGAAAGAGCAAACAGTAGAAAACTAACAAATTTAAAGTGGGGCTTGATTCATTTATGGAAAGGATTTGTGGGATGTGGTTTCTTGCAATAACAAAGTTGGGTGTGTAGGATAGATGACATTTCAATCACAGGTTTTTTAACCCTTTCTCTAACTTTCCTCTTAAAAATTCAGAATCTGTATCAAAAAAGTCAGGAGCATTTATTTTCAGCAGTTGAAAACCAAGACATATTTAAGATATGTGAGCCATGACCAATCAACTTAGTTTGGTGGAAAATCTAATTTTCTGTCACAACTCTTATTCATTTAAATAAGAACTTCTGGGACAAAAAACTGGCACATAGTACTTTCTTGACCAAACTAACAAGCAGGTTGATCTACTTCAGCCAAAAAATTCCATGAAGCAAGGAGGTTAATTTCTTGGCAGCTTTCGTTTCTTGTTTGGATACTCAGCTTTCTAATAAAATAGAAATTCTAGTTAAGCTGCTACTGCTTGAGCTTTTCCTTCAGTTATACACATGCATACGTACAAACACAAGTATTTTGTGGTAATTAATAGGGGGTGAGGTTATATTGAAACTTTTCACTTACCTTTTTTTCATGAAACCTGTAGGAAATGAGTATCTTGAAAATTCTGTCTCTGTATTAGATTTCATTAATACTCATTGATTGCTATAAAAGTCATCTAGAGCAAGCAGATGGGCAGTCCAGATCTGCCTGGCTGCAATTTCTTTTGGGAACAGGACTAAGAGGACGTACTCATTTGAGATGGCTTACTTACAAATCCCTAAGAAATAGCATGAAATTATTGTTTTCTAGTATGAGAACTGAGTGGAAAATTATGACAGAAAGTGAGACCTCATATGCATATGTAAGACCAGCAAGCATAACATTATCTTCATTTTAGAGAAGATGGTTAAGTCAGTCTAAATATTAATATAAACTTATATAGCTTATTTAATGTGATACTTGAAGGTGATATTTTTACATCTTCTTTTGATGTGACTAAGTTCACAGCTCATTACTGTATGAACTGGTAGGGGCTCAGATTCAGACTGAAATATCAGAAATGTTAGTGATCTCTTTTCCTGTTATGCAGTGTTAAATGTAGTTAATTTGTGGATTCCTCTATCTCATAAAATAGCTTTTGTCAGACCTATCAGAATTACCCCCATGACTTTATTGTCTCTCCATTCCTGAAGGTCATTTTTAGATAGAAGTACACATTTTTTTGTATATACTGCTCCTTTCAGCTTCCATTTCTTCTCTTTGTTCCTCAGTGTTTCCCCAGTTCCCAGTTTCTCAGTATTCCTCTTCTATCATTTGAAGACAATGGACATCCCTTGGTAGAAAATTAGTGCTAGACAGCGCAACTTTAGTCTGAATTTTGCTTCTTTTTGGTTTTGTTTGACACAGTCACTTTTTAAAATATATTTTATTGTTCTCAATTTTTCCTCTTTGCCTTCTATGTCTTCTAGGTCCTCTTTGTATTTTTATCTCATTCTCACAGCATAGATTCTCTGTGACCTGATTGTTTGACTGATAAAACACCTGGTGTGCATTAGGAGGAAGCAAGGGAGTATCTTACTCCTTTGCACTCTGTACTGAAAAGTCAAAGCCTCTCTTTCTGACATCTTCTTACACTACATGAAATGAAGCATCACAGGCCAGATCAATATTTCTGTGATCTTGCATCTGAAGGAGTGCGGTGATGGATCTGTAGGGAGGGAATACTAAAAGCAGAACTGTGCCCAGCTTCTGACACTTGGTGCTTTAAAAGTTTCCTAAGCTAGTGGTTGTATCCAGACCATGTGTTTACTGTCTGCTGATGGACTGCTCTTATAATTCATTAGATAAGGGAGGTTATGTTAGGGTTGTGTCATACTGCAGCCATCTAGAATAAATGTTTCTTAAGTTACGAAATTTTTGTTTTAATAGTCATGATGTGTATGGGCTCTACTTGTCTGTTTAGGCTTCCTCTCTGGCAGTCAGTCCTCTTCCCAGTTTTTAGTCTACAAAAATTGTTATTCATCTCTCTGCCAAAGGCTAGCCTATCTAAATAAGAACAGGTAGCCTATTTCCCTTTATTTTCCCTTATGATATTACAGGCTTTCAACAGGCTGTCCTTTGTGAGTGCTTTCTGTGTCAATTGAGTGGACAATCCTGAGCAGCCATCAGCTATCTGGGTACAACACTTGTTTGTTTTGTATCCATCAATCATTTCAGATGCCAAGAAATATTTTAAGTTGAATGCAGGTGTCTCACTGAAATGAGCCTGATGGAGATCGATTTCTAGACATGGATTGTTTACAGCAGAAGGAAAGTTAATTTTTCAAATGCATCCATGTGGTTTTGGTTTTAGGTTATATAAGGCTTTTGCAGTGGAAGCCGGTTTGGGGGAGTTCCATTTGTCCATTAATGAATCATTCTAAAGCCAACCACAAAACATCATGAGAACATATTCCTTTTCTTACAAAACTCTTTTGAAAACTAAAGCATCATCCTAATATCACTAAATTAAGGACTAGAGTGACCAATTCCATTACTGTTCCAAATCTAAAGGGGAAAAGAAATAAAAAGTGTTTCTGAATTTATTACAATTTTTCTTTTATTCTTAGTTTGGCTTCCTTCTGTCATGCTCCATCTTGATAGATAATTTTGCTTTTATTGCAGATACTTTCCATTACCAATAAACATTCAAGAAATTGAAAATCATATTGGAAAGTTTAGTGTCTGTACAAGAGATCATATAAGCCAAGAAAATGATTTAATTTGCAGAATAAGCAAAAACACGTGTATTAAAATATGAAAGAAAATTACTTTAGTCTTCAATGGTGTTTTTTGCATACTTATTTCCTCTTTGTACAGGTGCATAAAAATAGTATCACAGACTGCCAGGCCATGGACATTTCTCCTTTAAAGCTTTCCACAAGGTCTCTTTCTTACTATCAATTAAGTCATGACCTGTACTTTGCAGCATGGTGGCATGTAATTAAAAATTTACCAAGGGAGAAGAAGTATGTTTTATTTGGTATCTATTCCTTTCCCAGCCTCTTTGCAATTGGCTGCAGTCTCTAGTACTCTGCTCTAGTGAGTAGAACTGAGCATACAACTCACTAAACACGAATGAAATGTTTCCTCAGTCTCTATATTTAGTCATGTTTCGATGATAACAATGCATACAAATATAACAGAATGCCCTCCCTTACTCCTCCTTTCTTTAATTAAGCTGCTGAAGTACTACAAAATAGAGAGCAGTTTATGTAAAATGAGCAGCAAGGGAAATACCTAACACATTTTCCCTTTCCTTAGCTCTTGTGTCTATCTGGAATAAGGAAGATGTAACTTATCCTGGCCTGTCAGATCATTCAGAAAAATACCCTTTTGGCAGACATTCAGCAAGCATTCTTATGTAACTGGATTCAGCCTCCCCATACCCTGAGCAGAAAGGTTAGCAGCATTTTCTTCTTCACACTGCACTAGTAGTAATGGGGTGTGTCAGACTTAGCCCTAAGAGGGTATCTGTTAATTCTGTTTATAATCAGTTGAGTGGAAGTCTTGTACAATACTTGGAACAGCATCACTGATGACTGCAGGAACTGTAGTGGGTGTGTATTACCATATGACAAAAAAATAAATGGTGTCACATCAGTGATTTATTCAAAGTCTATGAGTTGGGGTAGCGATGAAGCATAGCTAAAAATACACAAGAGAGGACTGATGTGGGTTGGAGATGAATTAGATGCAAAAGGCACGAAAGGTGAAATCTTAAAGCCTGTGGTATGCAAAAGGTTAACAATCACAACCTGACCTTGAAATATACATTCTTCTGTCATAGTGAAACCATGAACTCCCACTACTTTTTTTTGTCCTGTCTTCCAAACAGAGAAGTATGGTCAATGCTATTCACAATGGGAAACATCCATACCATCCTGATGCCATAATGTTGGTTCAAAAAGCTACCTCCTAAGGTTACCAGCATTATTCTTCCTCATATATGGCTTTCCTTTTTCTTTTTTTTTTTAACATCCTATATTTAATATATGGTGTTCAGGAGCTGCCCTTGCTTTATAGAGCTCTATGCAGAATTATCTTCCAGAGACAGCTGCCTTACAGTGGTAAGCTAAGTGATCTCATGTGCAGTATTGAATTCATAAGAAAAGAGAGATTCTGTGCCTTCTCTGTGCTTATATTGACATGTCTTTCCATGTTCCTTCTTCTGTCTCCCTGATGCACCCCGTGCTCAATCCCTCACCACCAGGGAGTATCCTCAGCCCGTTCCTGAGTATAGGAAATGCCCGTAGTTTGCTGTCTAGTCAGGCAAGAAACACTGTGTTTTGCAGCAGGTTTGTAGCTGTGCACATGCTGACTGCCTGGCTGTGATGCTGGGAACCCAGCTGCCTGCTGCCTCCTGAGCGCTGAGCAAGCCAAACAAAACAGCCAGGGATCAAACTCTCCTTGCCTTTTCCCTGAGCAGGGAGTTCTGCTCACTAGCTGAATGCTGATTTTGCAAAACTGGAAGGAACTTTTTACCCTTGAGATCTCTGTTCTTATGTCAAATGTATTTAAAATTAGTCAGAGGGTTCAAAAGTTGTTGGAGATGAACCATCTAAGGGAATGAGGCTAAACCATTTCCTGTGACACACCACTAGATTGTTTCTGAGTTTAAAAATGAAAATAGATGTTATCGTGGCACTCTATTGTCTCATTTTGTGTCACTCATAGCTGTAGTGTAAGGAGGGGAGGGAAAGACATCACATGCACTGCAGCTGTGACTTGCAAACATCTGAGCATGAATTGCTGTTTCTAGAGCAGCGTCCTACACACTGTCTTTCCTTACATTGGAGATGATTGTAAAGAAAGTCCTAGGGTGCATATTGCCCCCAGAGACTGTCGACTGTGCCAGAACAGACTTGTTCCACCACTACATGGTTTGCATCCTGTCCCAGCACAAGCAGGACAGTGACACTGCCCTGTAGGGATGAGATACACTGGCCCGAACAAATTGATACCCTGACAATTCCCCCAGAAAAAAGCCTAGTGCTGTGTGGTCAAACATGCCTGCTCACCGCTGAGCAGGAACCTTCACAGCACTGAATTGCAACTTTTGGCAGCACACAGCCCATGTCCTTGGGGGCTGCTGCACTCTGCAGCCATTTGGTGGGCACCCAGGCATTGAGACCAGCTGTGCAGCCTCCTTGGGCCAACCAGGGTCTACTTCATCCAACAGACTGGTTTCCATTCCCTCTCACAGACACATCTTCACTTCTAATCAGATCCTGCAACACTGAAGTCTTCAAGGGGAACTGAACAACCGGTTGAAAAGAACTGATCTTCCAAACATATGGAGCTCTCTTACTGTCTAAATGCGTAATGGTTTCTTTGCCACAAATTTGCAGTAACTTTCTTTTTAATTTTCAGATGTCTCCTCTCCTCTGTAAATCATTTAGGGGCTGCTGCATCCATTCTGAAACACTTTTTGCTGATTTACTGTCAGTGGGTATTAGCTAACTTATCAAACTCACACACTGGAGGCAATCAATACAACCAACAGAGGCAGTGATAAGATGGTCATGCATCTGTTATTCCAGAGTAATATGTAAAAATGGAACAAATCTTACATAGGATAGGAGATGTATTCAGGATTCACAAGCTGTGTCAGCACTGAGGGACCCAGTGGTGCTGTGAGTGGCATGGTTGCCCACCCAAAACAGGTCAAGGTGCACAGTGATTCCCGTCTGTGTGAAGGAAAGCTGTTTGTGTGATGCCAAGGGAGCTGTCTGCTCTGCCATGGCCTGGCTGGTTGATAGCCAAAACACATGAAGGGCAGACTCACTGAGCAATAAGTCCTCGTGCAGACTAGTCTGTTTGATAGCAGCCTAGGACTTTCAGAATGATGAAATTCCCTGTATTTGAAATTTCAGTGCCCAGATTTACTATATTGCCTTTGTTTATAGGCTGAATTTCTCAGGAAGACACAGCTCATATCTGCCCATTTCCTTCCAAGGCAATTGCTGACCACTGATTTTTAAAAAGTTTTCTATTCCTTGTGCTCAGAAGAGTTGTTCTCTGGGCAAAAAATCAATTTCCTTCAACAGAGCTAAAGCATTCTTTGGTAGACCTATCTGTAAGCTGCCACTTATCCAAGCCAAGTTAGTACTTAGTTAAGAGAAGGAAGCCAGTCCTCAAAAACATGGCTTTTTCCCCTCTTTGATCATCTTTCCCTTTCCTGCTACACATGCAACAATATTTCTCCTTGATCTGCACTGGAATTAGTGTGCCTTTTTAGCACTCCTGGACTTCAAAGTGCCTGTGACGCTTTTGAAATATGATTTAAAATATTTGGAAAACTACCACTTGTTCCTATTTGAAAATTAGGATTATTTTTATATAAATATGCAAAATTTGCTGAGGCTCCTTCATACCAAGAGCCAATGGGACTTACATAGGAGTTGTGAGGGGATGAGTGCAGTTTTTTGTGTTTGTGGAGAGGCAAACTGATTTTCCAGACAAGTAATCTAGAGAAACAATTATTTGTACATATTTGAAAAATGTGACTCTGTAACATTCATATTTTATTTGCAGCTGATTGAGAGTCGAGAATGTTGTCTGATTTTAAATAAGGTACTGCCTCTAAGTCTGCTGCTGCTACAGCTTCATTACGCACATGCTCAATGAGAAATGTTTTTCTACTGTGACTTTCGATGATCCCAGTGAATTATTATAGCATAAAACTAGAGTAAACAGAAACACACAGAATTGCAAATCTGCAATGATTTAGTAGAGAGCTGCCAGTCTTAATGATAGCAAGCACAGAATTGATGTTCATTGTATTTTAGGAATGACATGTTGAGCCTAACAAGTCAGGGCGGCTCAGCAGAAGAAAGAAATTTGGAAATTCTGGGAGTGAAATAGAGGATTGATTGGCTGTTTTGATGTCATTCAAGAACAGGTTTATGGGGCTTTGGACAACCCTATTTAGTGGAAGGTGTTCCTCCCCATGGTAAGGTGTGACCTCTAAGGGCCCTTCCAACCAAAGTCATTTTATGGTTCTGTATGACTCTGGTTTCACATTAAAACCCACAGAGAAAACCTTTATTTAACTAAAGGAGAAAATCCAGATACCTCTCAAGAGTTTCTAAATATCATCAAGTTTACAATTGAAAACACTGCAAAATTTTGACAAATAATAAGTGGGCCAGAATAAGGCCATTAAATATGATTTTTCTCCTCCTGTAGAACAGAGCTTGGTCTCGATAGTTTTATGCCCACTTACTGCTCCCTGGCTTTTACACGGGGTACTGTGTACTAACAAGGTACTGGCAAGACATAGATATATATTTTTTTATATTATTCAGTGCTGATTAGCTGGAAGTTGAGCACAGAACTCTGTGTGCTAATTGAACAGCCCAGTTTGAAGATAAAAATAAAAGGGCTTTCAAGGGTGTCTAGTTTGGCCCAGGCAGAGTTTTGATTCTTATTACTGTTTTAATGGCAGTATCAAGAGGCTTTTTGTTTATTTGTTTGGGGTTTGGTTTTTTTTTGTCACTATTTCTTTCACAATATATTTTGCTTGCACTGAAATTAAAAATACGTAAAACTGTGTAACTTTCTCCAGAACTCATCTCATAGCTGATCCACAAGGCCCTGTGTATTTATACCTGTTACATATAAGGAATCAGTAAAACGCATGTTGTTGGAAAAGTTATCTGAAGAAGTTGAGTCATTCAGAAGTAGATCATCAGTTCACCTTTCAAAAGGTGACTCTTCTGAGCTCCCATGCTTTTCTTCCCTCTTTGGGCTTCCAGAGGCTTTCATTTTCCTTCGGCTGCTCAAATGGGGACCCCAAGGTAGGATGCTGAACCTTTTCACTCAAAAGAGAGAAGCACTGGGCAGCAGGTTGCAAAGCCCTGTAAGTACATCAGGATGTTCCCAAGTGATTTTGTTGGATTTTGGCACGTAGGTGAAGTGACAGCTTTGAGTTAGTGTTTGTACTTTCTCAGTGGTTACTTTAAAGGGAAGGGTAAGCCAGTGGCAGGTGTGGAAACTCCAGCAGAGGGGAGGAGGCTGGGATGTGGCCAGGGTGTCTAGACAGTGGCCTGGTTCCTTCCTCTGCTGCACAGTCTCCCCAAGGGCTCCCATGGGCACTGCTGCAAGACTTGTGATGGAGAGGGGCATGGAAAACAGCAGTCTCCAAGCATAGGGCTGATTAAGGTTGTGGATACCAATGGACATTGCCCCTAAACTATTTCCAGCCTACATGTGAACATAAATTCTGGCTGTAGCTCTGTTGATGGGTGCAGAACTGCCCTGGGCTTTTGCATATGAAGTGTCCAACAGTGGTCCTAGCTAAAGAAGGACACTTTGTGAGAAAGGCTCCTCTAATAAATATTTCTATAAATATTTTAATTTTAGAAGGGGATATGTTAGTTATTAAAAATAATAAATGTAAACATACATTATGGCTATAGTTTTTCTTTTGCAAATACCTATTTATCCAGTGTCTAAAGGTGAGAACATAGATCCTGTATTAAACTGCTTGTGATTCTGGTAGTGAAATCAAAATTCTTCTACACAACCCCCTAATTCCTAATCTGTTTTTAAAATAGCCAGCATAAATTATTTAGTTTAATGTACTCCTAAGGTTCTTGCCAGCTCAGTAAGCTTTGTGAGTGTACAAGGAAACATCTGCAAGCTGCAGGCTCTTTTGGGGAAATACTACAGAATTTGTGAACAAAACTGGTGTAAACCAGACTTTAAAAAAATAATTCTGAATTTATTTACAAGACTGACTTAGCTGTCTACAGAGCCTGGCATACTAGTTGAAATGTTTTTTAATGTTTAACCTCCTTAAGGCTTTGGAGTTTCATAGTTCAGATGTTTGTAATACTGTATATAATCTAGAGGAGTTTTAAAAATTATATTAATAGAAAATGTTACAAGTGTTTTGTCTTTGCTAGATTCAGAGTGCATCTAAGTCCTACATGATGCTAAGAAGAAAACATTGTCTCTTTATAAAGTTCTGAAACTCAAAAGAAGAATGATTGTTGCATGATGCCGCAAGAAAGTATATTTGATATAGATGTTTACTGTAGGTCTAATAAATGTTTAATATAGACCTAGTGTAGCCATTTCCATACAACTACATCACAATTTAAACCTAACTCTTGTTCTGAGGTCATCTTTTTCATGTGGATAGTATGAAGTTACAGACTCTTTATTCAGAATATTATTAATATTCCTGTAAGCTGATTTCAGTGGTTTAATGGGGTAACATTACAGGTACAAGCCATGCTGATGAGTAGGAAATATGCCCCTTGGTCTCTTTATGAGGAGAAAGGATTGATGGTGGGATGCTAAACAACAACACCAGCACTTTTTTGGTACTTCAGCAGAAATACCAGATAAAGAACATTGAAATGAGTGATAAATTGTAGTGGAAATAATGTGCAGCAGATCAGAAATGAATGAGTGGGATGTGCTATCCTGTGAATTCAATATAGCTTGTAAAACAATTTGTGAGAAAACAAGTTCAAATAGAGTTGGACTTGATTTGTTTTTTAACTCTGTGTTCATATGTAAATGTTCGGTATTTTATTGTTTTTATTCCCAGATAAGTTTATGTGTCTGAAACCTTTCTCTTGCATACAGTACCTTGAGATTGAGCACAAAGGCCAATAAAGAAGAAAAAAAGAAATAGGCTTTTTTAGTCTATTTTCACTAAGAAACAGACCACACTTGGCATAACCCCACAGCCTAGTTTATGTGTGTCCTTTCTATGGGTGTGTAGTCTGTTGTGAAGCCACCTAGAACTGAATGTTCTACTCTGTCAAAAGGCTGGGCAAGGACATGGCATGGGGCAGCATCCAGATCTGCAATTTCATATGCCCAGGAACAGAAAGGTGCATCCGAGCAGCCTTGGGAAGCACCTTGGCAAGGAGAGAGCTGTGAGTTGGACAGCTGTTCCAGGAAGCCTTGTTTTGCAAATGGTGTGGGTTTGTGTCACACTGCGGGTGCAGACTGCCTGTAACCCAGGTAACAGTGGGTGGCTAAGGCCACACTGAGGGGTCTGGAGGCAGCTTGCAGCCCGAGGTTGGAGTAGAGTTTCAGCACAGCTCAGTGACGATGAAATGTGACTCAGGGTCACACTGTCAAATCCCCAGTTTTGCAATTAACTCATCATCTCACTTAGCTCCTTCCTGCTTCTGCTGCCTTATTGTAACTTAAGTATCAGCAGCTACCACAAAGTGGCTACTACATTAATTTGTGGATTTTTCTAAAGCATTATAACGACACCTGTAAGATGAAAAGCGTTAAATAAAAATTTTATCTTAGTTCTTAAATCCCAGCTTCACAATTTTTATCATACTGGTCATCATAGTACAGAGGAAGAACAGTTTGTAAATCTGGCTGTAGAAGACGCCAAGAATGTCTATACAGAAAAAAGTTCAATAAAGATAGAGCTTATCTGGGTTGATGATGCCCTGCACAAAATTACATATTTAAATTTTACTTTTTATAGGCTGTGTCACTGTATGTCCCTGTATGCCCTGAGAAGTTGCATTACTACAGCCTAAGAAGCATCTTAAATGGCATCCCTGTTATCAGAGACAAATATTCATAATTGCACTATCTCAAGGGAAAAAAAAACCCTGCAGCTATGCCAGGTTTGCATTACGTTTGCAAAAGTGTTCCTGGGGGCCAAAGTCCTCAGTCAGTGTGTATTGCTAAGTAAAGGTAAATACATGTCTGTAAAGGGAATGATAGTCTGAAAGTGCCTTGAGCTATGTGTTCTGCCAGTCTTCAGGCAATTTTTGGTGGATAGAGAATGTGCACAGGGTCTCCTGCAAAATCCAGCATACAGATAAAGAAAACTTTGAAAATGCTCTTGCTTCTAATCCCAGCAATACGTGTAAGGGAAAAATAAACAGATAATTTCATTTTCAGCATGTAAATCCACTTCTTTAATGATTAAGCTTAGGTAGTGAGGGCTGTTTACCCTTCAAATTTTATTTACTTAAGATTTAAATGAAACCTGTTAATAAGCTGCAGACATGTGACTTGTCAGAAATTAGGAAAGGAAAGAAAGAGCATACAACAGCTTAGGAGATGATCCTGTATCAACTGCTCCTTTTAGAAGGCACAAGTTTTTGACCATGTCACAAGGATGTCCTTTCTCAAAACTTGTGTCTAGTAAGGCATGCGTTTCTGCTGACTCCCTGTGTGACTCTGTTAGCAAAAGCAGATAGATGGGTTTAGAAGTTAGTCCCCCAGCACACTGGTTTTGCTATTGGTCATCTTGTTCCCCAGCAAAAGAGAGGCTTAGCAGGAAACACAGGAAAACACGTGTTAAGACTCAGGCAGAGGCTTTTGTCGAGGCTGGAAGCTGTAGTTAAAAGCCTAGTGAACGATAAAAGTTGAGAAGGGGCTCATTAACCCACCCCTGCTGTTTGACTGCACATCAGTTGCAGGCATGTGGAGCGACACCAGTTTAGGGTAGCTCTTATCTGGCTTATAGTTGCTGGAAAGTAACTCTGTCACAGGTTTATTGTACAGGCTGTTTTCCTTCTTTTATCTGCCTAGTTTTATTGGGTATTGTCTAAGCTGCTGCGTTTTGTACCCCGGTCTCAGACTGCCCTGAGAAGCTTTTAAGCTTTATAATATTTTATGTTGTCTCATAAAAAGTTGTACACAGGCCATTCATAGCACATTTACTCTTAGATTTAGAAGGAGTTTTCTCTGAACACAGTAAGAGAAGAGATAGTAGTAATCATAGAGCAGATTATTTTAGTAGACAAGTTTTGAGCTCATGCTGCCCCCATCCGAGATGGTTTCAGTCTGTGGGTTCAAGGGTCTCAGTGTCCTGCCCTGAACTCATTGGGAGCAAGGACCAAGAGTGGTGGCTTGTCATAGTAACTCTTGATAGCCATCCTAGTTTATCAGCAAGGACTGAATCAAACATGATTTATTTGCACCAAGGGCCTGAGTTCAGCTGCAGAATTTATCCACCTGCAGTTCATACCATGCACTTCCTGCTACTCTTGGAGTCACAAGGCTTCGAGTAAGGAATAAAGCCTTGGTGCATTTTAGGAGAATCCATCTTGTGACAAAGAAGGCATTTCAGAGCATTTACTCTGCTGGGATAATCAAGACAGAGATCTGCAAATCCTAATGCTGTGCATCCTGATCAGATACTGGTTTGTGCCTCTTGAACTTATAATTTGTTGACAGCAAGAAAATATTTCAATACCTTATAATACTTTGTAGAGTTCTACTACTACACTTCTTCAAGGAAGTCAATGTATTAACTTATAAGCAGTTACATATTGTCCTTTTACTCTTTAAAATGAAACATCCAAGAAACTGACACATCTTAGAAAATGTATGTACACATATGAATGCCCTTTTATTTCTTTAATAGAACTGAATTTTCTTATGTTGTCTGTTCTCCTCCTGTGCTTTGACATTTACCTGTGTCTCTCTATCAGCCACACTCACTTTCTTATCACTTGATATGCTGCTTTTCTGTACTTCAGATACAAAGAAAGTAAAGAGCAATACCTCACCTACTGGAGGGAGGCAGATATAAGGGTGCCCAGAGAGCAGTATGCAGTACAGGGATGCAGGAACTGGCTTCAGTATGGGTTTCAGGGACCCTTGCAGCGTGGGGCCACTGCAGCCTGTGAACTGGGGACCCCTGCAGCATGGGGACCACTGCAGCACATCTGTTGCTTCTGCATCAACCTGCCTTGCACAGGCTGCCACAGAAACTGGCAGCTGGAAGTTTCTGGAGAAAAGGCTTTAATTAAGAATTGTTTCTGCCCTTTCCAATCCTCTGGTCTATTTTCATTCCTGCTTTATCAGTTATCGCCAGTTAATGTTTCATTTTCTGGTTTTGTTTAACCAAAGCCAAGAAGCATCTTGTAGACAGCAACTGCCAATTAGTTATAATAAAATCAGAAACTTAGTTTTCAGCTTGCCTGCATTTAGAGGGCTATAGCAGGAGTTAATTCAATTGCTTTCTTATCTTCTGAACTGTTCTTACTATGTGCATTTGTGGTTGCCAGGTGCTTCTGTGGTGAGCAGGCCCTGCCTTTCCTACCCCTCTCTCCCTTCTTCCCTCTGATAAGGATCTGCAGCTAAGTGGAGGGAGGGGGGGAGGGAGGGAGGGAGGGAGGAAGGAAGGAAGGACCACCTACTCACTCTGGTTATAATGTAAATCTTTCTGAAAATATACATATATATATATATATATATGCATTTCCATAAAACTATAATTAATTAATGGTAATGGGAACTGTTTGAGAACAGCCCATCTCACTGTAGTCACCTGTATCTGAGAAGATTCCCTGAGGTGCTTCAAAAGCATGACTTGTTTCAGACTCTTGGGTTTGGATGAGATGTTTTGTGTCCTGGAAGTCCCTCTTTCTCTCCCCAGGAACTCATGGGAGGTGCTGATGTTGCCAAAATCTGCATTTTGTCAAGTGAATTCTCTTACTTTCCTGATTTTGCTGTCTCAAATTTAGACAGAGTTGACCTGCAGCAGGATGAAGGAAAGGCTGTATATAGTAGTCTGCATCCACCCTTACTGGCTTACCTAGGCCCTAGCAGTGTCTCTGAGTAAAAGGCAGAAGCACTGGGTGCAGCAGAAATGTTATCTTACAGAAGACAGTAAAGGACTCCCACAGCAACTGCTGTCTTAAAAGTAGATGTTGGAAGCAGAGTGAAAGAGGACAATGTAGGACTGTGGGTTTAGTGCAGTGCTGCCCATCCCTTTCTTTCCTTCTCCCAGACTTTTTCGTTGTCCCCAGATTTGGCATATGAAACTAGGTCAAGGCTCTTAGCTATGTTTCAGAAGTACTAGTCACTCTGTGAGCATGACAAAGCATGTTTGGGGTGGGGGGGTTAGGGTTTGTGGGGTTTTTTTTTCACATAATATAGAAAATCAGTTCTATTTGGGATTAGCTATTTCTTGGAAAATGGCAATGCAAATCTTTCATCTGTTTCTGGGCTGATCTAGATGCAGTGGGATGTTCTTCTTTTCTCTCTGAAGAAGTCACATACCACATCACAGGAGAGTGACAAAATGTTTGAACTCCTCTGCAAACATGGCTACAGAGAAGTCACCCTTAGTGTTCTGCAGTGAGGTGGAGAAGAACAGCATCTATGACAGGCAGCTCACAGTCCTAGACCACCAGAATCAGTGAAGATGACACACATCTGGACAGCGTATGCACTTCTGCCCTGGGAGGAGACCCTGCTCACCCTTCTTGCTCTCACTCTGCTGGTATCATTTACGGGTTGTGATGTAAAGCAGAGGAAATGGGGAGTGTAATTACCGATCTCACTCTGAAAAGGATCTGGTTTCCTCAGGTACAGTTCGTGCTTATCATTCTTGCGCAAAAGTTAGTAGGTCACAGCTGGTTAAACAAACCCTGCCCAATTATAATTTCCATGTTTACAACAGAGAGTACTTAACCTTTTATTACTCC
This sequence comes from Luscinia megarhynchos, assembly GCA_034336665.1. Taxonomy (NCBI): domain Eukaryota; kingdom Metazoa; phylum Chordata; class Aves; order Passeriformes; family Muscicapidae; genus Luscinia; species Luscinia megarhynchos. The sequence continues at coordinate 44,709,093 of CM067565.1, forward strand.
TTTCCACCCAAATCAAAGGTCTAATTTTTTGCATTCAATTTTACTTTGTTCTTTGTTCAGAGTAAAAGAAAAAGGGAAACATTAAAACCCTGTAAAACTCACTTCAAAAGGACTTGAACCTAATCTCCGAGATTAACTGATGTCTCTTATTTCAGAATGTACTAACTGCATATTATACTTCATGTATATGAAGACAAGAAATGGCATATTGTATATAAAAACAGGAAAACGCATTATTCATGTAATAAATGTTGTTTTTCTCATGTCTTCTGGCAAAAAAGTGGGCTGCCTACTAGTAATTGCACATCATATTTTAAAATAATGATGCACATTTTTAATGTGTCATTTGCTGCCTGCCTTCTGTCCTAGCCAGCAAAAGTACATTCCTGGAGAAAGAGAACCTGAATGCCCTCACTGTAGCAGCTCACATATATTCTTTATAAATAAGATGCTTTAAGAAAATTTATCCCAAATGTTCAAATTCAGCAGGTTTTGAAGGTCAAACCTTTACCTTGTACTCTACACATCATAGCTAAATCATGTTATGTTTAAAATACACTTGCTTCAAAGCTGAGAACTAAATCTTATGCTCAAGAAAAGTTTGACTAAAATAAAACAACAACAAGAAAAAGGAATTTCTGGGAAATGACAGGCACAAAGAAGCCTCAAAACACTATATACTTCTTGCAATAACTCCTTCTAACCTCAAACGCACTCTGCTCTCTAAGTATGGGCACACATTCCTCAACTAGTGGATAATGACTCACACTAACAAAGTGCTGGTCATGTACAAAACGCCTCAAGAGAAGGTCAGTATTTGTTAATGCTAAAAGAGAATTTGTTCTAGGCACTAAGCCATCCACAGCTTTTCACATGCATTACAATATGGCTTGCAAAAGGACACGGGGAAAAAACAATTATAGTGACAATCCGAATGCAGTCAGTGTGAGCCACAGATGAGGGGTTTTGATGTAGCTATGACATGCATGCAAAAGGAAGCATGGCATTGCTCTAACACAACTCCCTCCACACCTTTCTCCTTGGCACCAGCCAGGTCATGGACATCTCAGCCTGAAAAAAAGGCTGCATTTACTGCTCTGCTTAGGGTTCGGGTTATGCTTAGGGTTAGGGTTAAGGAAACCACAAAGCCTGGAATTCCAGGGACACTGCAACTACAAAAGGCATGCCAGCGGTAGTACAGCACTGCCCCAACATTGTTCCCTCCTTCTTTCTGCTTGGCATCAGCCATGTGCTGGCCACCTCAGCCTCAGCTCATGCTCCTTTTACTGCTCTACTTAGGGTTAGTGTTATGCCTAAGTTTGGTCTTAGGGTTTGATTTATGCTTTAAGAATACCACAAAGCCTACAGCTCCAGAGATATTGGAATTTTATAAACAGAAGTTGCTTCTACAGATATTCATCATGGTTAACGGCCAGTGCAAGTTAAGGCAGGGGCACGGAGTTCACTTTTTCTCTCAGGAGGCAATAACTGCTGTGCTGAATATCAGGAATTACCCCAAGAAAGCTCTTGTGTGTAGGACTGGGACATGCTGAGGCCAGGGCTCTCCCACAACTGTCCAGTTCCAGGATGATGCACAAGCTGTTGTTCATTTCACACAGAGAAATTGCATCCCATACATCCAGTCCTCCTGAAACCAAGTCCTGCTCTGTTCTGGAGCTGTTTCCTCAACAGATTTCATGAATTAGTTAGAGGCAAAGACCATGGATCCCCAGGTTTGGACTGGGTGTCTTCCACACTGATAGCAGTGCATGGGAGATAGCCCTGAGATACAGACAGATACCTGGAGACCAGAATGGAGAAAATCAGATACGAGCTCTTTACACAAACACACGCATTTTCTGTGACAGATTCAGACTTGTCAGTTTAAAATGCCTTGGCCTTACAGGGACATACCCACTGAGCATTGCTTCTTCCCTGACCCATTGCATGACAACAGTGTTTTCCAGTGTCTACATGCACACTGTGTCATCTTGGTCTTTCACTTCCTTTCTCATGGTTTCTGGGGACAAGGTTTTTTTAAAAAGCAATGTTCCATTTTCTGATTTCAGAAGGACCTCTCTGATGGCAATCTTCCAAATTTCTATTCTTGACTGCTCAAAGTTGAGCCAAGTGGGAGGGTTAAGAAGAATCCTGCTTCAATTCATCTAATGGCTTCCCAAATTTCCATTTATTCAAGTACTGTATTTAACATTGTTTGTGGAACATGACATACAGGGGCGAGTCACATGACTGAGAAGAATGCACTTGGAACACAGCATCAGCAAACAGGCTGAACAGATATTGAAAGAGGGGAAAAAAACTTTGCGTCTTAACAGCTGACTAGGTGCAGGTGAGGGCACAATTCAGATCTAGGTCACTTATGTTCACAGAGATTTAGTTGGAAATATTATGAGGAGTCCTACACAGAAGCTGTACAGTCCCAAAAAAACTGAGCTGTCAGAGGCACCAGCTTGCTCTGAGCTAACAAGGCCTGACAGTCAGTGTGCTCCTCCCCAGCACGGCCATTGCTGCAAGACATCCCCCAGGAGAAAATACATCACCACCAGCTCTGCACGACCAACTCAGCAGACTGCACAGGCACAGCTGGGGAGGAAGGCAAGGTCTCTGAGGGTCTGCTGTCAGAGCTTCACCAGTAACAGCAAACCTCATAACTGTCAGCACAGAGGCTTTTGTGTTACAAACAAATGGGTTTCAAGATTTTAGCACCATGGTTCTAAAAGACATATACCCATGCGTGAAAATTTTCTAGCTCTAGCACACTAGAAAAATGCTAGGTATATTATCAATAAAAGTACTCTGTTCTGCCTGAAGAAAGATTAGATGTGATGCAAATGGTAAAAAGGACTTTTTGACAGGAAAAGGGGAGATTTTTTTTTTTATTTCTGTCCTTTAAAAATAAAAATAAAGACAAAAAAAAAAGATAGCAGATAGCCTTAGTTTACTTTCCTTCTGTGTCATAGAATCATCTTTATGTCTTTGGACCTAAGTACAAGGCTACTCTGTACTCTCTCACTATACTTGTATGTTACAATTTAAATAAATTACATTGTTGATAGCGACTGGGAAAAATCCTCCATTCTTAGGAATATCCTCCAAGGAAAATGCATGTGTCCCCAAAAAATAGAGATGACTTTTGTAAATAAGAGCAACATTCAATTAGTTACGAGAGTCCCATCTGAGGAAAAAGCAACTCAGAGGCCACATTGATATTTGATATATGGTACACTGCTCTGACTTTGAAATTAGGACATGTATGAGAAAAGAGCATCTGTTACTAATCCTTGTGAAAAAAGCCAATAAGATTAATTCCAGAATATGTGTCCAACTAAGATGCTGGACTACTTCTGCCTCCATGGAATAGCTCCCACGTCATTACCTAGCTACTGTCAATCATTTATTGTTGGTCCTACCTCAGAGGCATCAGGACATCTTACTCATCAAAGCCATCCAGATTTTGCATGCCAATATAAATCTATTTCTCAGTTATGCTAAGTAGATACTATGTGTCATTGGACTTAAATCAAGGCAGAAAATTGTATTCCTATAAATCATGGTTTGGAAAGGCATTATTAGAGGTGAAATCATAGTATCTAGCATTGGATAATTAGTGGAATGGCATTAAAATGAAGAAACATGAAGTGAGAATGATTACCTAAAGCTGCCTGTTACCTTGGAACATATTCGTTTTGTCAGCAAGACTCATCTTTACTTTCCCTAGCAAGACATCAACTTTTTTTGCCAATATCATTCAAGATGCCTCTCAAGCACACAGGTATGTAATTTGGCATTATGTAACTCTATATGATGCTATATTTGAGAAAACTACTCCACCTAAATATCTTGCACAAAACCACAACAGACATGTTGATCAATGGAAACTGCTGCCAGGTGGTAAGAGAGCTCAGAAGGGTAATTAACCAAAACTGAAAGTCAGTAGAAACACCAACATCTGTCATGCAGAATAATTCCATTTTGGTGACATCGGTGTGATGACATTCTGTCTCAGAATTTTATTATTCTCTATATACACTTCTATAGAGAGTGCTTTCTAGAACTCCTGATGGAGAATCAAGTTAAGCTGTGATCATGGGAAGTCTTTTAATTGGCTGTTACTGGTTAGGTTCTTTGCCCCATGGTAGGGAAGGAGTAAGCACCACAGAGGACATTGCTCTCCGAGGAGCTCAGGCAAATGGAGGAAGGAAAAGTGCTGATGAGGAGTGCCGATTTACTCACCCTGCAGCTTTGAGGATCCAGGAGCTGTGGGAGTCAGAGCTGTGAAGCAAAAGCACTGTGAATCACAGCATTACTCAATAGAGGCAGCACATGGTGCACTCTGTCTGTAACACTCCAGTAGGCTGAAACATACCCTGAGGACTAAAATGTCTCTTGGTAAAGTTATCAAAATGTTTGTACTAAAAAAAGAAGTAAGGTGATTTCAAATTCTCCAAACGGTCTGTAACAAAATTACCTGCACTTCATTTTAACTCAATGTGGTGGCACCTAAAGGGGATAGTGGCAGATGCGATTTAAACAAACAGACACAATTATTAGTGATCTAGAGACATGTTTGAAAGTACCTCTGACTGGAGACATTTACAGCAAAACATATGTGTGAGAGGAATGCTTACAGAGAGGAATGTTATTGTAGCTAATGCACTGGATAATAATTCAGAAGGTCTACTGCCTCCTATTCCTGATATTAAGATAATTTCCTGTACCAAGTGGGAGACCCACTAAAGCTTTCCAAAGTTTTCAAAAGTGCTTGTGAAACTTTGGAAACTAAATGACAGGATTCTTGGAGTTGGAGTCCAGAGTCAGGTTTAGCAGGAGCACTCTGCACTGATTTTCACGAGACCTAGACTCACACAGCAGTGCAGGGGACATCAGTCCCAGCTAAACCATCAAACTGCTCTTCCAATACAGTTGTACAAGTGCTTCCAGGGCCCAGCTGACTCCTCATGCTTGGATTGCATTGTGCTGTGCAATGCCACACATAAAGCTTTTACTGCACTCTATGCATCATGTAAATATATTACTCAACCAAGATTACTTTGTCATCTGACTTGTCATGACTTTGTCATCTCATTGCAGCCTCTTTGTCACTTTCAATCCTTCTGTACTTCATTCTCATGCTTTTTAAAAAAAGAGTCCCTGTTCATCCAGTTCTTGCAATATAAAAAGCAATCTACACTGCAGCTTTTTCTGTAGCTGCACATCCTCCTTTGAAAGGCAACTCTAAAGCAAGGACCTTGTTCTTTGTTTTTGTCAAACGCATGCAAATGCTTTTAAATGTGACATGGAGTTTGTATCAGTTGCAAGACTAGCAAGAAAATTACAGGGGCAAATAACAGTTTCTGGGATTGAACTTTGCAGAGAAGTTCAAATGAGGTTAAATGTGATTTAGTGTCACACTAAGCCCTGGTGTGAAGAAAATGAAAACTGATCGTGCTGGCAATAAGAAACAAGAAAGATGAAGCATCTGATATTTATATTTTGTATTACTTCCTATTAACACAGAATTCCTTCTTTGAGGAAAATATTTCCCTCATGAATTGTCTTTATAGTACTTTAAACAGGGAAAAATAGAAATAAAAGCACTAAGTAGTTTCAACTCCTTGCAAATCTCCAGAAAAATCCTCAGTCTACAATTACATACAGCTCCAGTGGATAGCACAAGTGTGATTGTACTGGGTCAGAGCAAAGGTCCATCAGCTCAGAGTCCTGCCTCCCACAGTGATCAAAAGCAGACTCGTGAGAAGATTACAAAAATCTCCAGAACAAGCATATGATGGTATTTCCCACTGATGTTCTCAAGGCCTCCTCGGGCATTTTCTCAGCCAGACATGATTGCTAAATGTTTAATCTTGGTAGATTTTTCTTCCACGAGTCTGTGCAAGCTCCCTCTGAGTCCTATGAACTTTTACCACCGCACAACATAGCAAGAGATCCCACAGCCTAATTATAGTCTATGTACAAGAAATACATGATTGCTGTTGTTGTTGTTGCTGTTGTTGTTGTTGTTGTTGTTGCTGCTGCTGCTGCTGAGAGATGATTGTCTGCTGTTCACCTCTGCACCTTACACTGGAAAAGACTGTGAGCAAACACTCCTCATTTATCTCCAGGCCTTGACTGACAATTTTACAGGGCTCCCAGCTGTACCTCTTGTTCCACCCAGCAACTTTTCACTTCTGGGAAACACGGGAACCTTTGGGAGTTCTCTCTCCCTCCTCAGGTGGGGACCAGAACTGTGTGGGCTTGTCAACACAGATTTATCCAGTGGTGAAGTGGTTGTTCCTATTTTTTTTTAGCCTAGAGGGAATCAATTTGCTTTTCTTTTTATTATCACTGAGCTGAAAGTTTGACAGAATTATCCGTTGTAATTCTAATATTTTGCTATTGCATGCTCAATGCATTGACATTTAATGGCCAAGTTAGAGGCTTTTATACATTAGGATTAGTTTCTTTCCCCCAGGGACATTATTTTACCAACCACTGAACTCTTCTTTTGAAAAAAAGTTCAGCTTTTGAAGGATGACTGTTTGCTGTTTAATCCTGCTGTTTAGCAATGCCAGCATCCTCTCATCCTTTCTTAAGGCTTTCTTCACGTGGTATGTATTTCTTGAAAGCTTTCAGTATGCCCCCAAAGGGCTCTCCATGCCCTCCGCAAGGACTGACTTCCCTCAGCTAAGCCTTCTGATTTTTTTTTTGAGCAAGTATCCTCCTTTTTATGTAGTCTCTTATTTTGAAGTTGGTGTAAGTATGTAAGTTATCTACCTGCTTATTAAGCATATTTTGACAGAGGAAATTATAAAATTGGACATAGATCCCACAGAAAAACAAAAAGATTAACTCATAAGTCAACCTCTGTGGCAGCCACAACCTCCCTGATGTAGTAAACCATGAATCAGAACATAAAGGTGATATAATGCTCAGCTAATAGGACAGCTGTACTCAGACATTATGAGTTGAGATCCCTCAGTGAGGCACATAAGGATCTTCAGCACTTTTAGTTAAATAAAATTAATGCTTTTTAAATGAAAGAAAATGTTTACAAGGCACATATCATGATCTTGGAACAGACACCGTGGACAAAATTTAAATTCATCTTTCCTAGGTTTTTTTCTTTCTTTGTGAACAACTAAAAAGCACCTTTTTATCAAAAAAGTTGCCAGTCCCATCCCCAACAAGTTGTAATTCCTACCATAATTGATGCCTGATTGCTGCATCGAACTGTAGAAAGACCACTTCTCTGTGAATGGGTAATTGCTGGGATACTCTGCTGAGATCCAGTGAATTCTGGAAGCTACAATAATTTTCTGTATGTCTTGAAGTTCAGTCCCTGCAATCTCAAGAAGAGTAAGTTTATCAGGTAAGATGCCAGAAAGATGTCAGTTTTGTAAACTTATTTTACCTCCAGAGGTTTTGCCCTTCAGGACTTTCTCAATTTTTCATCCTTCCCTGTGATGCAGAAGAAAATGTGTTTACAACCCTCTCAAAGTTATAAAACCAGGTACGAATAGAGATCATGGAAGGTGGAGAATTATGAGGATGTAGTAAAGTCAGGGAGAAAAAGGCATAGTAATGAAAATTGCCAACAACCCAGAAGAGTGGTTCTTTCATTAGCCTTTCCCATTAAAAAGTAAAACACTATAAAATCTAATCAAGGATGGTGGTAAATCCTACTGACTATCATATTAAGATTAGGTTTGTCAGATACACGCAGAATCATGTCTAGAGATGGTATTTTACTTACTCCAAAGACTAGATACTGCTTGACTAGGGATGAGAGGGGCATTTCCAACAGTTTTTAAATGAAATACTATTGTAGCTCAATCCTGCAAGGTATGGAATATTTTCCTACTGAGACTCTGAAGTTATTTATTCCCTCTAAGTTTAGGAAAAATTCTCAAAGGAATGGGTCTCTGCAAGTCATTACCCTTACAAGAGCACCTGCTCTTACTTGGTGTTTGTAGGAAGTGTGTGCACAGGGCTTGACGGCATCCCAAGAGAGCCCTGGCAGAAGTGATTTAACTCAGAACTACCTGTTATAGAAACCCAATGTTCTCTCTGTCAGACTGAAGGGTCTGCCATCATTCTGGGAAGTTAAATGGTCTGATTTGGAGGAGAGGGAAATTATTCCTCAGCAGCAGCAGCAGTAAACGAAAGATCTGTTGGTCATGAGCAATGAAGTAAAACTCGGTGAAAAATATATTACAGAGACAGCAGAGTACTGCCTGTATTTTCTGCCTTAAAAGTGTAATAGTTAGGCACACATTAGATGTGTCTGAAATTGATATACATTACACATAATATTCCTCCTACATCTGGTTATGCGGTTTCTCGCTGATCCTTGAGCTCAGCCTTTTTGATTGTTTCAAAGCTCATTATGTATGCTAATTTACGTGCACTTTCTCAGTCATATACAAATGAAGTTACTGATATGCACTTGATTGCACAATGAGCACACACCCACAGAACAGGAAGGGCTTTTTGTCAAAGAAAATAAACCCACTTCAGACATCAAACATTCATAAGCACAGTAGTAAAATAAAAGCTGTAACATGTATTTATGATTCACTGACTCCTTTCTTCTTTCCAAAAGGAAAATTCAAGAAGATACATTCAGAACTGATAATAAAAATCTTACTCACATAAAAAAGAAAAATACATAAAGGATAAAATCTGGAGATATTAAAAGACCAAGCTGGTCTTTTATTTATTTTAACCAACTATTGAAGAATTTATTGTTTTTATCAAATTGTTGTGATTAATTTTTCATTTTTAACAGATGCCAGGACAAAAGGAAAGCTGTGCAGAGAAACCTTTTACTCCTGAGTTGTATGTGAGTAGCACCAAATGTACAGATATATAAAGAGGGATATTTTCTGGTGACAGGAAAACAGTCCAGACACGCAGCACCCACACCCACAGAGAAGATGGTATGCATAACACGCCATGTTTTGAAATTCCAGCTCATTATACTGTGAGAATACTCCAGGGGCTGAAAAGCAAAATGCCAAAAGAGCACTTCAGTACTTGGGACAGGATTATCTGACATGACCTTGGTTGCTTAATTATCGTACATCAAGTTTAATTGGGCTCCTGTAATCTCAGGCACCTCCAAAGCGACTTTCATCTCACACACAATGAACACAGTTTAGCTGAAGGTGTCTTTGTAAGAGTGTTCTGCAAAGGTGTCCAGTGACAACAGAGGTACCAAACCCGTGGTGAGATGCCAGGAGTTACACAGCACTTCCCTGCTAACTGCTAAAGGAAAGGCAGGCAAATCCCAGTCCTGCAGCTGTCAAGACATGAATAACAAGCCAAAGCTCTTAGGGAAACGTACTGTCTCCATGCAGGATGACACACACCTCAACTGTTTCACTCTTTGGAAAGGAAAGGAGAGGAAATGACACATTTACTATAGTAACTCCAGCTTGCTGTTTCAAATCTTCTGGTAAAGAGAAAGGCATCATTGGCTGATCAGATGGTTGAACAGGCACTTGCTAAAGGTGGAAGGACAATTTCTGGACCATGTTGTCTGTTCCCTGCAGGAGCAGAATTCCCAGGCTGGTGGTGCATTGCTTTTCTGTGAAATCATGACTGATCTGTGATGCTGTGGACATGCTCTAGAAACACAACAGCCTTCCACAAGTAAAATGCAGAAAGAAAAAGAAAAACGATAAAATTTCATCTTGACTTTATTCTTCACTTGAAATCAATCTCCTCCTTTTCCCCCTTTCTCACTATCAGCATTTTACACTTTTGCAAGTGGAACCATCTGCTTAAGCACTAGGCATCGGTCACTTTTCAATCCTCTTGGTTGCTCCCCAGTCCGGGGTCAGAGGCTCTGGATTTAAGACACAAAAGCAGTTTGGGGAATTTTCTAATTGAGCAAAAGCCAGGATATGTGAAACCACATGGTAAAATGCATCCAGCATTTCTAGGCTTAGGTGGGGAACTCTGAGAGCAGTCTGGAGACAAATAAAACATTTCAGATGACTGTCCCTAAGTAAACCCACGAAAGCAGCAAATATTTTTGCTTCTTGGGCCACAGCTGCTCCCAGAAACCAAATAAGACCTTGCTGGTATGGCACTGGGGATCACTGGGTTTTGTTGAGGCTCTGGGTATCACTCCCAGCTGTCACCATTCCATCTACTGTCACAGCTTCTGTTTAAGAACCTGTTTCCCCAGTATCTCTTACAACTGCCTTCTTCAGTGTTTACATTTACTCAAATGGATGCAGCCAGTCTTCCCCCCACAGTCCTTTCCCCCAGCTCCCACAGTGCCATGGCCCATCAGGTACCTCATCCCTCCTGTTCCTTACTTTACATGCTTCTGCAGAAGTAAGTCAAGGGGTTAAAGAGGGCCTAGCCCAGAATTTCACTGTGCACAGGGAAAGGGACAATACTATACAAAGCTGGTGGGCTGGAAAAAAATGGAAAAATAGGAAATATTTGCATGGCTAGGTTTAGGTTTACTCACATATGACATTTAACCTAAAGGATGCTTCATGTCCATTTACTTTCATTTCCACCTAAAAATCAAGATGACCAAAGCTTTGTCCTTTTTGGCAGGCAAAGTGTCCCTGGAGTCCCAGGCTTTGTGGTTTTTTCAACCCCAACCCTAAGCATAACCCTAACTCTAAGCAAAACAGTAAAAACTTTTGCTGAGGTTGAGGTGGCCAGCACATGGCTGGTGCCAAGGAGCAAGGTATGAAAGTGTCTTGGGGACAGCTTGTATCCCATAACCACTTTTGGTTTTGTTTTTGTGTCTGAAATAGTCACTGCCTCCCTCCCCCATCTCTGGGAATATTGCAGCATGGTGAGGGCAGCCTGGGATCCTCCAGGCTTGGGGGCCAGGGGCTGCTCTTCCTTCCCATGGGGGGTGATCAACCCAACTGCCACCTGGCACTGTGCCTCTGACCAGAGATCCTCTTGCCTTGTGGTTTTTTCCTTCATCTTTTTCCCTCTTGGCTGTTTTTTTTCCTTTGGCACTGTGACTGGGCCTTTCAGGCTTGCTTCTCTGCTCCCCTGCCACATGGGAGCCTAGAGCAGGTGTGTGGTGTTCCAGGACCCGGGAATCTGGAGCATCCCCTCACCCGCTGGGCCATTCCCTCTGCGCAGTGCTCCCACCCAGCCCCGGTGTGGGTGTTTTCCCAACCTGGAAATGAAACTCAAGATCCTCTTAGTAAGGAGGTAATATAAGAGCAGATCTTTATTTGAAGGCCTTCAGGGGCAGTTATGGAAAAATGTCCACAAATGCCCATCCCCACAGGGACAAGTACATTTTTATAGGTTTTAGGAAATCAACATAATAGATGAAAAGCATCAATTATGAGGACAAGTGGTGAGGCAATTCCTCCCAGGTCAAGCCCCCTCTCTGGAGTCCCCCCTCAGCACTAGCTGTACTTTGTCCATAAAATGTATATTGAGGAGCTGTTCTTGGCCTTGGTTCCCAGGAAGATCCCTGGGCCTTGTACCCTGTGGGGCTTGGAGTTCTGGAATTTGTTTTGTCTTTCTGCCGAGGGAAAGGCCGTGGAAAATTATTGGGAAGAGTAGGCTACAAAGCTACAAATATATGAGTGAAGACAGAGAAAATATAAAAGGCTAAAAAGCAAAAAAACCAAACAGTATCACTGGCACCAGCCATCCCCTGTGAGCTGTACAAAGGAGCAATTCCCTGCCCAGCCCCGCTGTTCCCTGACATTGCTCCGAGGTTTCTGCTACACTTTAGTCTGACGCCCTATGTCCGCCAGGACCCCCATCTACTTCTGCTTCTGCCACTGATTTGGGGTGAGTGCTACAATTTAGTTTGTGACTCCCGGGGGTCTGCTCACCTCTGCTGTTGCAGCTGCCAGTCTGAGGTTCCTGCTCCAGTCTATTTAACCACCAGGAGTGGCACTGAGACCAGCTGCTCCCCATGAGTTTGCAGAGGGAGCCACGCTGTCTTCCTCGCTTTCCGACTGAGCCGCCATTACCGCGGGGCGTGAGGTGGCTGAGCCCGTGCTACAGCGCCCCCTGCTGGCGGGGAGGAATCCTGCCCGGCCGGGAGCCAGCAGCGCCCCTGCAGGCTGTGCCCGGAACTGCAGCAAGGGAAACTGCCTGCGGCCGAGAGGGGTCACTGAGCTCCTGTTCTGTTTGTGGCTAATGCTATAGTTTGTTGGTTTTTTGCCTTGTTATACATATATATACACTAGTAAAGAACTGTTACTCCTTTCCTATATCTTTACCTGAAAGCCCCAAAAATTCATAACTATATTAATTTGGAGGGAAGGGGGTCATATTTTCCATTTCAGATAACTTCCCACCTTCCTTAGCAGACACCTGTCTTTTAAACCAAGACAGGAGAGAGCAATGTTGAGGCAGTGCCATGATACCCTTGGTGACTTTTGTAGTTCCAGGCTCCCTGCAGCTCAAGGCTTTATGGATTTTTCACACCCTAACCGTAAGCAGAGGAGTAAAAGCAGCCTTTTCCAGAGGCTGAAGTGGCCATTACACAGCTTATGCCAAGGAGCAATTTGTGGAGGGAGAAATGTTGGAGCAGTGCTATGCTGTTTCACAGCAGGCAATCTCCTAAATATTCTGGATCCAAAAATTCTCCTCTTTCCCCCCTCCAAGCCCCCACCCATCTCCTTTCACAGATAAGAGCTCTAATTCCCTCTCTGTGCTCTATGCTGACCTTTCTTTGTGTCATGCCACTAAGTGTTTAAAATGCTGCTTGATTAAAGCAATAAACTGAATTGAGGGATATGGCTTGCTAATGGCTCCTCCATTTCCAAGAGCACAATGATTGTCTCCCCTGACACTCAGAAGCACTTAGCAAAGCCATGATCAGATATCAAGGAGAGCAGGGATAGAAGTTGGATGGAGCTTCTTGGTCTATTTGATCAAGCATAAGAACTGACATTTTCTTACCGGTGACCAAATTCCCCTGTCTCGTGTGCTTGACCCCTTGGTTTCCTCCCCTTAGTTTTAGTTTTGTGTTATTATAAGCACGGAGAGACTGAACTATGTGGTAAGGCAGGACCAGCAAAGAAAAGACAGATGATTCTGTCCTGCTTGTAGGTGGAGTGGGGCTGATGCAGTGAGCTGAGACTTAACCACATTCTGCATGGATCACGAACAGGGAAAGACAAAGGAAAGTCAAGGTCCAAGGTCAGTAAATGCAAACACTGTAATTTTGAGAGAGAATGTTTGAAATATCCACATCTCAGTGATTCTAGTGCAGGTATCCTGTGCCCAACTATGAAAACCACAATCATACAGGCATGGAAGAGGAGTTTTTGATAAGTGAAGTTCAGCAGGGGCCCATGGGGGCTATCAGGAGAGGAGGTCTGGTAGATGTGGATGACTACAGGGTCCTGGGAGAGCCCAATGCAACAGTGGAACCTGCTCCCGTCCAGACTGTTTGTGGCACAGCATTAGGCATACAGTCACCCAAAAAGAATGTTAACTTTGATATTCTATTGGAAAATTCAGTATTTTAGAGAAGAATGGCAAGAGAATGACTCTGGCATTTTTGCTAGCAAGTTGCTTTATAAACAGCATAGAGATACAGTAGAAGCTAAGTATTAAACTTGATTCTAGCTTCAAAAGCTGCTGGAAAGTCCCAAAATTCACATGATCCGTGATGTGCAGAGGAAAATTAATCAGGAGATGACTCTAGTGACATCTGAAAGACCCAGACAATAGTAGTTCTCCCATCTGGTCAGGAGAATTAAGATACCTTCTCTGAGGAATATGGGAGCTCAATTCTTGTGTGGGAAAAGTAGCCTTGATGCATAAAGGCAGCAAAGCCTTGTCCTGTGTGTGAATGCATTTGCTCTCAGCTCCCCACTGGAGTTTGCAGGCAGGCTGAATTGGACTGATAGAAAATTATTTCTCTTCTCTTTTGTGTTGGAGTGTTAATATTTTAGCCCTAGCAGAGCAATTTAAATGTCAGAATTTTTAGTATTTTAGGTATGTCATGTTGGTACAATTACTGCACGGATGAGGGCAATTTGAGTATTCATGGACACAAACAGTAAAACAAAGAAAAAGAGAAAATAAAAGGTAAGAAAAATGTGCCCTACTGCCACTGTTTTTGGTTGCAGGAAGCAATAATTAGTGCACATAAATGCTCAGTTCCAAAGAAAAGCAATATTCTTTTCCCAATATTTACAAAGAACTCCAATATACAACTATGGGCCAGGTCATTATTGACAGAACTGGTCTGTAATGAAATTGCATTTTGGCTTTGATACCAGAATGAATTTGGTATTACTGCTCAGCACAGGTTTTGCAATCTGTTTGCAATGACATTTACTTTTTGCTGTAAACATTTTAGGAAAGCTGAGAAGCACTAAGCTATAAAGCATACCCAGTGTCAAATCCCAGGGATTACTGAAGGATCAATATTTTGTGACAGTGATACCCACTGATGTGTGGTTTTATTCTGGATTTTTTTGCTTGTTGGTTTTGTTCTCTCCCTCTGTCCCTGCAGAGCCCTGGAAACACAGGGCAAAGCAAGAAAATGTCTCAGTTGTACACACACAGATAGTTGAAACTGTTGTTCAAAGGTTGATGGATAACCACCAGGAATCAGATATGGAGGTAAATACTCTGCATTTCTAGCTAAGCAACAGCTAAATTGTGTTTACAGCTTTATTTCCTAAAGCTCTTGTCAATCAGTGCCCTAAAAGAGGAACACATTTCTTAAGCTTATGAGCTTAGATGTAGATTATGTTGGTTTGTAATAGCAGCATTGGCAGCAAACTTATGCAGTGCCCAGCTGCCTTCTGACAGGTTTATTTCTGCTCTCAGGACTGTAATAATGTGAAGATGAGTTAGGGCTGGAGGCTCCTATGCAACTGCAATGCAGGATTGCAGGGCTTCATTCTAGAGTCAGTACTGGGAACTCCTCTTCCTGAGCCATTGCTAAATCAGGGATCAGTCATGATGTTAGGAAGCAGAATTAGCTTATTTCAGGGAAATGTGGGGGAAAAAAAATTATGAAAATATGATCACTTCAGGTAAAAACCACAAACCACATTTTTCAGTGAGAGAAGGGATGTTGGGGCCCAACTGCAATCCAGGCAGTTTCTGTGCTGGTGATTTAATTTCTCTACTGAAATTTCTCTTTTAGCTTCAATTGGAAAGAACAACATTATACAGTTGCAGCTAAAACCAGTCAAAAAAATGACAAGCCTGTTTTCCATTAGTTCAGTGAAATTGTAGGTTGGGAACAAACTTTTACATTGAATGATTTGATTTTGCTTCATTTTGGTATTGTAGAAGCACTTTATTTACAATAAAGTGACCATATTTCATTTTGATGCATGTTGTATATAGCAACCCTTGTGACTCAGGCCACCCACAGGGTTTCTTATTTTGTTTCCCTGGGTTATTTTTAAAAAAGTAATTTACAGCAATGTTTCACTGTACTGGGCTGTGACATCACGGCCAGAGAGTGCAGCAACTTCGAGCCCCATTCCACAATTATGAAAATATTCTTTAGCAACAGCATCATTTACTTTACCAAAATTTAAAAAGTATTCTCAGAGCATTAATCCTACTCTCAAAGAACAGGAGAAGGTGGTTTCTCGGTGTGGGAGGCAGTTGCTAAGTAAAAATTAAAGCCAAGCTGTGTGGCTGAGAAGTTGCTGAAGGGGAGCTGGGCTGCACAAGCACAGTCACTGTTGCATATTGGTGCTTTGCTTCAGGAGCTGCACGCCGTGGAAGAAGGTGGCAGCCCAAGTGACAGAGCTCTGACACAGGCTGGTGGTGGTGCTCCATCGAGGGGCAGCACTCTGGTCTCAGCTGGGACAGAGTCTCACTGTGCAGACACGTGGTGACAGCCTTCGAGAAGGAGGGATGGAGGCTCTGGGGCTGTTGCTTAGTCATTCCAGAAGGACATAATGGAACTATCACCAACTATCTCTGGTGAAACAAAGATAACCTGAAGGCAGAGGAAGTGGCCTGCTGATTCATGGTTCCTGTGCATAATGAATTTTACACTGCCATCCTTCTAACTTGAATTTCTATACCTGGGTCTCTTTTTTCACAAGGCGTTTTTCCAGAGCAGTTCAATTCTGCACATTGGCTGAGACAGACAACAGAAGTGGGTCAGGCACTCTAGGGCCAGTAAGAGATATCTGCCATATGGCTGCTGAACCAACTCCTCTGGAGTTCTGAGCTTGACTTTGCAGCTTCAGTTGTGTGTTTTAGGATAGCTACTATGTGTGGGTGGAATTTTGAAAATAAGTAAACCCAGCCAATAAATCAGAAATGCTGTCTTGTGGAATCGTGACATTCAAGTAGTCTGTTAGCTGACTTGGAGGCAGGGCTCCATTAACACAAACCCCACTGCTTCAGGCATGTCAGCTGCTACAGAAACCTACACTAGGGACAAGACTGCTTGGGTTTCAAGGATGTTTGCACAGCAGTGTTAGAACACCTGCACTTTTTATGTCATTCCTGGGCTCCTACTCTAATCTGGCTTCATTACTGACTACATGATTTCAGTTCTTCTCCGGGCTTCTTATCAGGATTTTTTGCTGTATTTTCTCATGTTTTTTTCTTTTCTTTTTCTTTTTTTTTCCCCTCCTATATCCTTTTATGTGCAGAGTCTATTTGGCAGCATTCCTTCTTGCCTGATTTCACTGTCCTGTTCCATATGTTTGAGAAAGCTCTAGTGAGAGAGAAAATGAGAGATGCATGTGAGGTTTCAGGTGGATGGAAAGATGCAGGAGGAGTCATTTGGACGTTCCTGCAGCCTGTGGGTAGTGGAGTCTCCCCCCACTCCCTGCTCTTTGCTAGCCCACCACCACCAAATCCCTGTGCCACCTGTGCTGTACTCAAAGAAATGGTCCATGGTCACCAGCTGCCTAATGTCACTGGGCTCTGCTTCAACCTCAGAAGAGATATCCCCCTCCCAGTCCCACTTCTCACTATCCTAAAGCAATCAACAGGAGCCACTGCAGGTCTGAAGAGCAAGCTCTGATGCTCCATGGAGCTGGTAGAAACCACAACAAATGTTCAGGCATGATCAGCTAAAATGGGATGGCAGATACTTGAAAAACTAAAACATGACTAAGGAACATATATGAACCCTCTGGGTTGGTTCTGTTAGCTCCAGCACAGTCTTAGGATTCAACAAGATTTTTGCTGATTTTGGAAAAAAGAAACCCAAATCAGAGGAAAGCTAGTGATGCTCTGAATAAAGATCAACCCAATTTTTAAGCAGGGCTAAAATATATGTACTTTTCCCCCAACATTCATTTTTCAGAAATCTCTTAGTAATATTTATTATAAAACAAAAAACACAAACAAACAAACCACCCTCAAAAACAAACAACAACAACAAAAACAAACAAAACCCAAAAAACAATCAAAACAAAAATACCCCAAAAAACACAAAACCAAAAACCCAAGAAAACACCCACAGAAAATTTTAGCAAGAACCCAGTGTAGTTATTAGCATTTACTGCTTAGATCTGGCATGCAGAGGTGCTAGGCAGCCTTGAAAGCAGGCTGTGCTGTTGGCTGAGCCCACAGTCTGCAGTAGTGCCTCTTTCTTATCTGAAAAACATAATATGCTAGGAATGCTTCTAGCTTCCCTGCATTGTGTTCATCTGCTTGAGAGTGCTGTTCAGTGGTATGAGAGTGACCAAGCATTTATACCTGGCAATGACCTACCTATGTGAAATTTCAATGCTGTCATCTAAATCTGTTCAAATTCTGTCACATACCTTCCTACTTGTGCTAATCTGTGTGCCCTGTCTGAGGGTAGCTTGATTGTCAAATATCAACAAATGGAACACACAATTGTTTTTATCATGTATTAAATGGTCTGTATGTACAAGCTTATCAGAAAGAGCATATTTGTTCTGGTAAATGCATTACCTCACAGCTTGCTGAAAGAAGCCTGGTCATAGTTGTTCTGACTTTCTCTCTGGAGGCAGAGGACATTATGCCATGGGAGGCCAGACTCACTGATGTAGCAGAACCAGGTACAGGATCTTCTCCTAAAATTGGATTTCCTAATCCTGCTCCCCAGTCTTTCTGCTCCTCTGTCTTCAGCACACATTTCATTCTGTCAATTCTCATACCTACCAGTGAGATCTTTCTTTCTTGATAACCAGAAACAGACATTTTGAGATTATGTATGAAACTTACACATTTCACAGAATCACAGAATCACAGAATTACAGAATCACAGAATAGGTAAGGCTGGAAAGAGACACAGTAGGTCATCTAGTCCAACCTCCTGGCTCAAGCAGTTGCCACCTTCAAATATTAGTCATGAACTTTATCTGCTTCCAGGGAATTAATGTTTCTATTCAACAAACAGAGAAGAACAAAAAGGATTATTTCACATCATCAAAGGATTGTTTTTTTTCACCAAGCCACTAATTTAGGAAAATATTCTTGCTTTAATTAAATAGGTGTCACAGAGCAGATTCTGAGCTCTGGATCGTTTACTCCTAGGCTGTGGCATTTGCTCATCACTAGCTTTGCTCATTCACTTTCTCTGCTGTGATAGATTGTGGGGACATGCCATGGGATGATTATGGAAATAACTACTACAGGATCTCTCAGTGACTGAGAGGAAGAAAATCTTGGTCTCAAAGAGCAGTTTAGAAAAGTAAGGGATGAATATGAATCTCTAGTGCAGAACCTTTTTGTAACTTGTGACCATCTAAAACTACAAAATAAGAGGGAGTACTCAATCAGTATTTCTGTTCTGCTGTATAACTCACCACAAGTGGAGCACTCAAAGAAATAAATTGCTGCAGTGTGCCAGGTGGATGAATGTGTGAATCATTTGTCTCCTGCTGCTAGAAGCATCTTGTAAAAACGTCTAGTGGAAAAATAATGTACCTTCTCTGAGAGAGATGTATTCCCGACGGAACAGGTACAACATTAGGGAGAGTGATGGAAGCTCTTTTTAGTTACAGCACAGGGAATAGTTTGGATATACCTCAGCTTGTAATATTCTGCATTATTTTTCTTGGAAACTTTATGTCTGCTGCATAATTGTACTGCTCACTCTAACAATGCCTTTGTTTTCAAGTAGTTTACTGATTTCTTTGGGGCTACATATGTCCTTACTTTGCAAAAATAAGACATCCCAATGTAGTCTATAAAAACTGACCTGACTGGGGCCATAGAGCCACTACCTGCATCAGATCCTCAGAGTTCTGATGTGATGGTACATGAGCCCATTAATGTCAATAGTGACTCTGGGAACATTGTGATTACTTTTGCAGTCCTAAGAGTGAATCCAGTTTTCACCATACAGACTGATTTTTCACCATTATATGTATACTTCCATTATATGTATACATCACAGAACTGCCAATAGATTGCTTGCAAATGGCACAATTGAAATTGCACTTTCTAGTGCCTGGAGGCAAGAAGAGTATTACTCTGTCTTCCTGATACATCGATTCTAGGAAAATAGTAAAGAAGGAAAACCATCTGCTTGTAGTTGAGAGACTATAGAAATCTTCTGAACGTTGCTTTCCCACATGTGCACACTCCATCTCTTACAGGTTTGGTTTGTAATTGCAGGGAAAGGGGGATGTCCATTGCCGTAGCACAGAGCAATAAGTGTTTGAAATCTGCAGTGAAGTGAGAAGGGATGAGTAGACTGTATGATTGATCTGAAGGAAAAGGTTGGCTCCACTGAAAGTAATGGTGACTCGGAAGAACATTTTTCTAAAGCAAGGAAATACATCTGTGTGTCAGCAAACAAAGACAAGGATAATGTGCTGGTTGAGCCTGCTGCTGCTGGTACTGTGTTCTGCCTGGGACATGGGTTGGGTGAAGAGCTGGAGGTGATCCACTGCTAGTCTGTTAATTCATGACTTCCTGTCATGAATCCTTGTGTGTTTAGGCTCCAAGTGCAAAAACATTGAGCCCTTAGGACTTGAATAACTACATGAACTGGATTGGGTCCTAACTTTAAAACACTACTTCCAAACTGTTCTGAATGAAACCATCGCCATCCTTTCTACACAGGTGAACATCAGAGAGGTCAAATTTGGATCTGAGGAAGTATAAATATGAACACACATTCAGTCATAATGTCAATGTTTTCATGTACTGCCATTGTCCTTTTTTTCTGGGCAGGGGAAAGAGATTGTGGTGTTTCAGTGACCCTGATAAATGTGTTGATGGGAATTTTATCTTCTTGTTGTGCAGGTTGGTCACATAAAAGAATGGGGGCAGAATCCCTTTTCACACTAATGGTTATTTAGAATAAAAAATATATTCAGCTTTATGTTTTGAAAAAGAACCCCCAAAACTGATCTTCCGGGAATTATAAACTAAAGTCTGGAAAGTTATTTCCAAGCTGCAACTTCCAGATCAATTCCTTTTATAGTCAAACATATTCCTCCTCAGTAAAGTTCAATTTGTACTGAAATTATGGTAGTAAGCCAGTGAATACAAATGAGATCAAATGGATAATGGCAATATACTTCTGTCTAAAGCAAGTATGTCTGCAGCTCTCACACAGAGAAGCTTGGAAAGCAGGGTATAGCTGCAATGCCATCAGGGTGAGAGGGGCTTTCAGCATCCCAGATGTACCTGGGAGTGGGCACAGCCAGGAGTAAAGCAGAAACCAGTGGAAATGGAAGAGGTCAGTGTGTGAGAAGGCTGCAGGGAGACCTTGGTGTCCCCCTAGAATGGGACAGCGTGCAGATGCAGTGGACATGGAGAGTGGGGGGCTCATGTGCAGTCAGAGGGCTGTGGTTTGAGCAGAGCCGTGGGAACTCGGTGGGATGCTGCACACCACGGCCAGCGGTGCTTGCAGGGTGCTTAGGAAGGATCAGCAGGGAAGAAGAGAAGTGAGGATTGGGTTCTGTATAAGGGGCTCAAAGCTTGTGAGTGTGGAGATGCACCACTGACAGCCTGTGAGTCAAGGTCAGAGGAGGGGAGAATGTTAGTGAAGATTAATGACTTCAGGGGGAATCTGTGACAGTCTGCCTGGTCAAAGGAACAAATTAGATGGATTTATCTATAGAGGGGATAGGGGAAAGTGGTTTTGATTTGATATCTTGGTGTTCAACTGGAAATGTACTGGAAGTTGAAAACAGTATTGTGAAAGCTGAGGCAGTTCCTGGGTAGCACTAGTGATAATATCTTAAAAGCAAATGCTAGAGGAGCCAACTCTGGTAAATCCCTACTTCTGCTGCTCACAAACAAGAAAAAACATGTGAGGCTGTATTGACTGTGAAAATATTTCAGGATCAGGAGAAAGGTTGCAAAATTATGCTGCAGAGTTAGGACTTGGGACTTCAGGAGAATGGACTGTGACTTATTTAGGGAATTGATAGACAGAATCCCTGAAAGACTGCCAAGAAAGGAAAAGTGCAGAGGAAAACTGGATGATTTTTAAATAAAACTGAGATTTCATAACCAGCTACCTTGTTATGCAAGAAGACCGGGAGTTCAGCAGAAATTTGGCCTTGCCTGCCTTAGCAAGGAGCTTCTTGAGGAACTGAAATACAAAAAGGGAGACTGCAAATAGTAGAAACATGGGCAGGCTACAGAGCTGGAGTATTGGAGTTCAGACCCAAAGTGGTAAAATTAGGAAGGTCAAAGCCCAGCTGTAGATAAAGTTAACATGGGGAAAAAAAGCTAAGAAGGCAAGTGGACACTTAATGGTAGACCTTCCGTGCAGAGACACTTCTCCAGCAGTCCTCTGGAACCTCTGCAAGAGTTCTCAGCAGGAAGTCATAGAATCATGGGATGTTAAGGGGTTGGAAGGAACCTTAAATACCACCTAGTCCCCATCCCCTCTGCCATGGCCAGGGACATCCCCCACTAGACCAGGTTGTTCCAGGCTGCATCCAATCTGGCCTTGAGCACTGCCAGGGTTGGGGCATCCACAGCTTCTCCTGGCGTGTCTATTTGGAACAATGAAGAAAATCTGGTGATTATACTTTTCATGAATCCACTAATTCTGCCTTTACTGAGGACACTGTAATTAGGGTGGACCAAGTATATGAATATAGTGTGAACCAGAGCCCCCATTTGGCATAATAGCATTCATTACCATTAAGAGGGCTTCATTTTGGAGAGGATAACTGCTTGCTTCTTTGGATTAAATTTTATCAATTTTTTTTCCATTCACATGTCCTGTTAGCCCAGAGAAGCAATAATATAAATTTATTGCCAAAGGCTGCACTGCTTTATACTGCAAAGTTTGAGCATTTGAAAGCTAAAAAGTGATATAAAGAGTTGCATGCTTTTGCAATTGTATTTACTTCCAAACCATGTTGCTTCCTGGGGAAATAATCCTTTTGGGTCTACTCTTACCAATGTCTTCTTCAGCAGGAACAGCTGCAGCTCATGCAGGATGAAAACACCAGGCTTAGCAAACTGGTGTGTAAGCTGAAGGTGCTGAACTGTTGGAAGCAAAGCCCTCAGAAGGCACAAGAACCCTCAGAAGGCTTCTCTGCTAAGTTGAGAGATGCTGAGAAGATATTTCCCTACCATTTCATTTGATACTATGCCTAATTTTTATGTAAAACTTGTGGTCAGGGTGGAGAGGCTCATGGAATAATGGTGAGCCTATAGGAGTTCTTGGTAACTGCAGATTTTAGGTTAAAATTCTATATTTTCCCCCATTGTATTATGGGTATAATGGTGGTCTTCAAATGGGAAGAATGTGAAAGAAACCTCTGATGCTTGCTTGAAGCAAGAGTTTAGGAAGTATGTGTAGCCTATAGTATTACTAATTCTGTTATTGACTCAGAAGGTGAATTATGACACTGCATCAAAATTTATTATTTCATAACTGACCAGAAGGTACGAAAAGAAGACAGGCAGAGAAAGTGAAAACTAACTAGATTGTTGTTTGGGAAGTCATGGCATTTGTTTTATTTTTTTTAAACCGGTATCTGCTTAAACGAAGCAGAACACAGCATGAGGTTTATGGATTTAATTAAAGAAATACAAGATTAAGGACAAAAATTACTAAATTAAACTGAAGATGGATGGAAAGAGCATCTCTCTGCTGTAAATAAAGCTGATAAGGATTGAACAAACAGGCTATTGATTGTCATAGTGGCCAATTAGCTGCACATGTCAAACAAAGGAAAGCAGAATGGATCATATTTGTTAACTTCAAAAGGTGAAAACAAAATGGGCTTTGTGTGCTTGTAATTTTAAACTGTAATAAAATGGATGTGCATAGACTTAGTTCAACTCTATTGAGGAGATGCTAAACCACCAGAATATTTTACTAAATAGCTCAGTCAAAATTTGATTGAATTATTGGTGGGTTCAAATAAGAAATGAGAGCCATCTTCACTGGATTTAAAAAAAAAGTCTGAAACTGAGAAAAATTATTGGGAGATTTTGGCCTTTTTTTTTAATTGGAAACTAGCTCACCTCACCCTTTTTTGTGTTTGACTTTGGAATGATCCCAAAAACATAAGAATTTGTATTTCATTGTCCCCCACTCCAAGTGCAAGGATCTTGGATCCTGCTTTTTCTAGTTCAAGTGACTGGGAAAAGAGAGGGGGCTGCCTGACATAGTAAGATGTATATATACACACATTTATGTTTGTGTATAAAAGAAACGAGCTTCATCACACACATTTTTGCTTTAGAGACAAAAGAAGGGATAAACAGATTAGTAGATGGACAAGTCCTTCTAGTAAGAAGATCAAGTTTTGCATTTCTCTGAGCTTATTTGCACACAAGAACTTGAATTGCTGAAATGTAAATATAATTACAGATTTGCAGGTGTACCCATGGGAAACATCATCTAACATTTTCATCTTTAGGGGACCCCTCTTGCCCATCCTCTTCCCATCTCTGCTTTAAAAAAGGTCCAGCTTTTGTTAGAAAGTAGGAACAATTCAATCTCAGTTTACTCAAAACTCTCTGAGAGATTTACCTTTCCAGAAACCCACTTCTCTATAGAAGAGAGAAAATGACTGCTCTCATATTGTTTCTGTTATGTGCTTTCTATCTACAGGAAGCCCTCGGAAACAAAAGAGAGTGTCTGAATGCTGCTTCATTTCAGAGGCAGTTCATGTCTGTAAGGAAAGCTCTTGCAAAATCTCAAGCAGACACTGTCAAGCTAAAGTAAACTGGTATCTGAATTCTCCTCGTCATCTCACCTACTTTAATGAGCAATTTGCCTGCCGTTATTCTATGAGAGAAATGCATTAAAAACTAACGTCATAATACTGGAGCCGGATGTGCATTTTACGGCATTGAAACAATGTGTTTGTCTGAGTGTTCTCACCATCCCAGGCAGAGAGAACTAAGGAAAAAGCCTGTATCATCTTGGAAGGACTTTGAGTCACATACAAAAATGACACCTACGGGCACTACTTTTACATCTGTCATCAACAGTGCTGGATGTTTATCTTAGTAGCACAAAAGACACCACCAGTATTTTATTACACAGATATTAAGAAATTAAATTACACATCTTGAGGTTAATAGTCTTCTATGCAATCATTAAATTTCAAGGGAATATTTAGGATGTTGCCATTAAAACGAGAATAAATTAATTACATGTTTTTTTGGTTTTGGCTTTTTTTTTAAATCTGAACACCTTCATGGATATGAAGGACACTGCCAGCAACCTGCTTTCACTTCTACACATGGCTGCACATGCTGAAATGCCCCATTCCTCAAAGTCAGACTGAAAAGCAAACCCTTCACTTGCAATATACTTAATGCCAGGCAACATTACTGTATGGAAAATAAGTCTTGTCAAACCCACCTCATTTCATTATGCTGATAAAATTACGAGTTAGATAGATAAACATTATGCTAGAGATGTAAAATATATTTGGAAGGGCTATGTGGGTTAGCTGCACATAAATTTTGTATTATAAATTTCAGTATTATACCATATCAATAAAAATGCTAAATGGATTGAGAGCTAGATATTTTTTGACACATAAAAATGCAGCATTTTCATTAAATTTAGTTGGTTTCTGATGGGTTTCTGCAAGGGTTGGTAGCAGAGCTATCAGTATTCATTTTTGTCAGTGGTTTGGAAAGAAATATAAAATTATAGATTATAAAAATAACCAATGACATATTTGGGGAGGAATGTAAGTGAATTTGATAAAGCACATACAGTGAATAATGATGTGGGCAGAGCAGGAATAGAGAATCACATAGGTAACTCAGTGACTTGGTTCTCCCTCTGAGAAGTGTTTCAGTGCCTGCTTAGATGAAGAATGAGAAGAAAGCAGGACTTGTGCCGAACTGGGTGACTGCATTCCTGGACAGGACAGGGAATTGAGCAGACAGGTGACTGGATGTGTAGTGTGGCACTGGAAAAGACGGATGCTGCAATATTTTAGTTTATAAAAAAGAGAGCAGTACAGATATATTAAAAAAGAGCTTGTACCTCTATGTACAACACAGAAATATTGCTGCCAGTTCGAGTGTACTATGTAAAACTGATGAGAAAAAAAAAAGAGGGAGTACAGAGGAGAGTTCCAAAAATTATTTGAGGGCTGCAGGAAATGCTTTCTAGCAAAGGGCTCAATCTGTTTAGCTTATCTGAGAGTGGCATGCCTACAATCTACAGAAAACTATGTTGAGAGAGAAGATCAGACATTAAAAATGTTTAGGGAAAGATGAAGCTTCCAAGCCGAGGCCAGAAAAATTGAAAAAAGGGAATTAGAAACAATATTTTCAAAATGTGATTAAGCAATGACAATATGACTATAGGAGTATCATCAAAAACAAATCCCTTTTTGGGAAACATGGATTAGCCAAATCAACTTATTAATTCAAGTACAAGGGTAATGAAGGTAAAGGTGATATTAAAAATTCACATCTGTTGGATCAATTGCACCATTCTGAGATTCTCAGTCTGTGAAACTCCAACCTTAGCAAGGCTGAGAGAGCTCCCCAGTGAAAAACGTTTGAGTTGTGACTGCTTTAGATTCTGCACGGTCAGATTTTTCAGCAGAGTGGAATTAATAAATTGGTTTTCTTCACCAACAAGCTGTCAATTTACTTCCAGAAGACCTACTGCATCTATCTTTCTAGCAGCAGTTTTTGTTGGTTTTATTTTCATTTCTGACATCAGCTTCTGGTTCTTTCCTTTCTTTCTAATTCCTTTCTTATGGTATGATGATCAAATTTACCATCAGCAAGCTTCCAACCTTGCCTGTACAGGAGGGTTTGTCTTGATATGGGTGGCTTGTAATGCCCCTGCATTTGACTGAAGTGCAGATTCTAACATGTAGCCATACTGTCTGTCTCCACAAACTATGTACAAACAGCAATGTTTGAAATAACTGTGCTCATTTCCCCCCTCTTTCCTTTTTTATGCATTGTTTTAAAAACAACTTTAACATTTTTTGCAGAACAGATGCTGATTGCAGAAAGCAAATTACAAAAGAATGAGGAAATTGGAAGCAACTGAACTTTTTATTCAAATCGAATGAGTTCTCCACACGAATATTGTTCTGAGACTTCTCTCTCTAACAAGCAATGATATAAATACAGTACTCTGTTTCTAACTGACCCTACCCTTCCCTTGTTCTCCCCGTTTTCACAACTCAGATTCTATTTTGAGTTTAGGTCTGACTAGGTTTTTTAGATACTAGGATAATTCAGATTTGTTTACCAACATTCATTATCTTCAGTACCATTGAAGACAATGTGGGACTGGGTCTCTCTTCATTCAGCTCAGCTGGGCATGATACCTGAGGATATAATCATCAGGGTTTAAAAGGAAATCAAAAAGGTGGGTATAGCAGTGGGATAAAGCAATTAACCCTGAAGTGTTTATAATTGCATGTTTTAGAAACAAAAGCTGTTGGAAGTAGTATAGAGGAAATTACAAACAGCCAAGAATTTCCAAGAGATAAGTAATCTGTGCAATAGAAGTTAAAAACACGGAGAAGCTGTTTGAAGAGAAGGAAGAAAAAGACCAGAGAGTGAAATGTTTCTTTGAGGGGAGCTGAAAAACCTTCTGAAACACTTCCACAAATAAGGGGGCAAGAAAGAAATGCAGCAAATGCACTCATAATGCAGAGTTGAGAAAAGGAAATATTAGCATTTCTGAAGAGATGTCTCAAGTTTTAACTGTCTGACCACATATCTGAGTGTGTCCCTTCAAGTGTCTGAATTTCAGAGCCATCCAAGTGTGCTGGATATGTCTTGCAGAAGGAGCCTTGGCACTGTGCTGGCCTCTGCCTGCTGTGGGCTTTAGGGTCATGGTCCACTTGGTGGTGGCATCTTGTGCATCAGGCAAAGCATCAGCAGTTGGGCAAGGGACAGGGATTGTCCCGCTCTGCTTGGCACTGGGGCAGCCTCCCCTCGAGTGCTGGGGGCAGCTTTGGGTGACACAATGTAAGAAAGGCATTAAAATATTAGAGTGTGTCCAAGTGAGGGCAACAGAGATGGTGAAGGGCCTTGAGGTGAAGCTGTATGAGGAGTGACTGAGGTCACTTGGTCTATTCAGCCTGGTGGAGACTGAGAGAAGACCTCGTTGAAGTCTACAACATCCTTGTGAGGCTAAGTGAAGAGGCAGACACTGATCTTTCTGGTGACCAGTGACAGGACCTGAGGAAATGCCAAAGTGAAGTTGTGTCAGGGGAGGTTTAGGTTTGATATCAGGAAAGGGCTCTCCCCCCAGAGGATGGCAAGGCACAGGAACAGTCCCCTCAGGGAAGTGGTCACAGCACCAAGCCTGACAGAGTTCAAATGGATTTGGACAATGCTCTCGGGGATGGTGCTGTGCAGAGACAGAAGTTGGACTCGAGGATACTGATGGGTCCCTTCCAACTCTGCATATTTTATACTATGATTGTCTTTCTGGTACCTCTGAGGACCATCCTGTTGATCCTGGGTCAGTATCCTTGCTCTAGAAAGTGAGCAGTACTCTCCATAGTTGAGAGGTAGACTGCCCAAGAATTTGAGTAAGGTGCTGGTGCAGAGGGAATGGGTGTGCAATGTCAGACAGAAACATGCTGGCAGCCCTGGGGAGACTGAGGGTGGTGCAGCTAAAGCAGCAGCTGGCTGGGTTTGGTGGCTCTGGGGAACTTGGATGTGCCTCTGCCATAATGGCCATTCTCATCAGAAGGCTAAACAAGGAACTCTGGAACCTCACTTGGACACGGTGCAGTGCCTGTGACATTTTCCAGGCACGACTTTGACACCAGTGCTGCAGAGCTGACAAACTGCTGTCTTTTGGCTTTATCTATTCTACACTGGACATGAACTCTCCACCCTTACCTCTATTTCACATTGTCACACATTACACCACCACTCCCCAAACTGTGGACTACAAATGAATGTACTGGGAAGGGAACTGCTTTAATCCAGTCAGACCACACAAATGGCTTTAGTTTTCACTAAACTGGTGGTATTGTACTGAACTGATGTATTGAGTCTAAATCTTAGTGCATATTTGCTAATCATTGATTTAATCAGATCTACCCTTAAGATTGTCTCCATGTAAAAGGTGCTGTAGAGCTTTAACTGCTAAAATTTAAAAACTGTTTTGGCAAGTAAATACAATCTCTGTGTTTAGCACAGTTAGTAGAGTAGGCTCTTTCTTGGCCGTGAAACGCACAGTGCTTCTTCTTTAGTACAGCCTGCAGAAAAAAAAATACTGTTTGGAAACTACTTGATTACACTTTAACTGGATGAATCCATCTACTGACAATTTTGCTGCTTCAAAAGTCTCCTCACCCTTTCTTTCTTGGTCTATTGAGAAAAAAGCTTTCGAAGTGTATCTGAATGTCTCTCCCCTAAACTGAGCAAAACATCTTCTGTCTTCAATCTTTTCAAGCACCAAGGTGAAAGCACGAATTGTTTATTTTCCAGAGTCAGGATGACAAATGCCATTCTGCTGGAAATAATTTCTCAGGCTTCTGGCACGTTTTCTAAACAAAATCATATGAGAGACTTTTACACAGCCACAGCAGTTGGTGCAGACATATGAGGCCACTGATTTTATAGGTATCTATCTTTGATGGGGCTCTGAACTGTTTTGCTTTGTTTAAAAAATAACCCTTCAAGAGATCAGAGATGTCAATATCTGTATCAGCCTTTGAGGAGAGCAGGACAGAGAAGGGTAACTGCAGTTCTCATGCTTTTATTGCCCCACATCAGTCCCAGCTGCAGCTAGCACCTATGTGGTCATTAACACTAACAAACCTCAAATATGAATTTAGTTAGCAAATTACAGTCCGTGTGAGAGCTGAGGGAAGACGTGCTGGTTTTTTTGCACACACCTTTCCCCTGAAAGTGCATGTAGGGCCTTGTCTAATTAGGGTTTCCTGCAGAGAACACTGATAAAAAGACCTCTTTATTGGTTTTGTCTTCCTCCAGCAATGCCTGAAACCCAGACTCCTATTAAACAATAATGAGAATGTCAATTTGCAGTATTCATGCTGTACTCTGCATTCAGAAGGATTATAGGTATGTTTAGCAAAACTGTAATTATGGATTATTTCAACCAGAGAGAACCCATTCACTTGAGTGCACAAGGCAACATCTTTCCATTTCAATCTAGCCACCTGCTTTGAGGCAGAGCTATCAGATGATGAATTTTTGTTGCTGCCATTAATCCTTTTACCATCTTTAAGATACAAAGTCAGTTAACCCAAGGGAGATAGATGATGAACTGCAATGTCAGGTTTATGATCTGGAAGCTGTGGTTTCCCAGAGGAATTGTGACTGCAGGTAAAGACAGGTTGTGAGTTATGTGTCCATGCCTCTAGAAGTCTCTTTAATCTTTGAAGGAATAGGCAGCTTAAGCCAAATATAAAAGAGGAGACAGGCGACCTATGCTGTAATGAAAGAATTTAGGTAGAAGAGAAAGACCAAAACCAACCTTCTGGAAAAGTCAGACAACTCAAAAGCCATATCTATGCTTTCTGACACCACAGCTGCTGAAGCAGCACAACACACCCAGTTAATAACTTCAAACCATAACTCGTGTTGTCTTTTGCTTTGTAGGGATATCATTGGAAATAAAATGAGAGCTGCATTTAGTGGGGGAGGCAATTGGGAGACAAAGGATCCCAAGAGGTAGGAAATCAGGCTTCAGTAGTGGTTCTGTTCTTGGAACAGCTTACTTAGAAACCAGGTGGGGGAGTCAAACAAGACTGCATCCTTGTAGTTCAGTTAGATATATGCCTAAGATTGCAGGAGTTTTTTTAGAGGCTTTCAAGACAGCAGTTAGAGCTTTATGGCCCTTAATTGAATCAACCAGGAACTTAAACCTTTTAACAGAAATCTTTCTTCTCAGCTGTTTGTTATGTAGTTTTTAAAGGTAATCTTTACGTAACTTATGTGGTTGTAAAAGTTTGATTAGGGATTTCTACCCCTCCTGTCTGAAGTTTCTGCCTTTTTTTCTGTGTTATTAAAATCCTGCTGTCAGTCTGACAAACACATGCAGAAAAATTGATGGGCAATACCCAAATTCCTAGTAAGTTAAGAACACAGAAAAACCTCCAATGGTCTTTCAAGGTTCATTTCTATGCTATGAAGAGTATAAAGTACTACAAATTTAATTAAGGCTTCCTCCTGCAGGAAAACGTTAGCTGTTCCTGCTGCAGGAAACTGAGAAATGCTCATTAGCACACGGCTGAAGACAAGACACAAGGCAAATCTGGGAAAATCAAGAAATGGGAGATAACTTAATGCACAAATATATTTGGCTTCTCTGGCTTTAAGCCAATCAAGTTCAGGGGAAAAGTTGGTGCAAAACTTGTAAGTCACATAGATGCCACTGAGCACAAGGAGAGCATCTGTGACAGATTTTCTTTTTTCCTGCAGTGAGTTACAATCGTTAAAGATGATGCAGAGCTGGAAAAACTGTCTGAGGAGCTTGGATTTCTCTGTGCTCAACACAGGAGCACTATCAGACTCTAAACACATAGTCTGAAATGCATCAAAACCCTGCAATGTATTGTAGCCACCTTTTCACCTGTGCTATTTTTATTCCTATGTCTAATATTTAATGGATACTGTGAAGTTTTGGTTTTTTTCCATTTCAAATCGGTAGAAGGAAGTTTGCCCAGCTGTTGTCACACAGTACAAACAGTATAGGAAGTAATTTGCCAGATAATAAGTCAATATTAAATGACTATTTTTAAAAAATCATTAACAATAGTACTTCTGATAAGGCAATCCAGGTTTGCATCATGTAAAAATTTATCTTTTCTGTTAAATTGATTGCACTGTGCCACTGACCTGACTTCAGAGCTATAGTACTTGGCCAGATCTATCTATATAGGGGTGGCAACCCTTATGTGCCAGAGTTGTGACCGTAAAGGCAAAAGTGTTTTTGAAACAGATCATGCCAACTTCAGGTATTGTCTGAGTGGACTAAGACTTCAGCCAATTAGTAAGAATAATCTACAGATTAGCAGTCTGAGCCATGTCCTCTAGGTATTTTCTCCAGTCCTTTTCCTTTCACTTTCACATCTTCCTCTTCTTCCCGTCTCCAGTGCAGTGGGTCCTGGCCTGTCTCAGCAGTGTAGAACAGTTGCTGCTCTTCTTTCTGGGCTCATGTGATGTTTGTGTAGGCAGCCTTCTCAAGCCCCTGCTGCAGAATGCATGCACACCTGATGCATCTGG
The DNA here is from genome assembly GCA_034336665.1 of Luscinia megarhynchos. Lineage (NCBI taxonomy): Eukaryota > Metazoa > Chordata > Aves > Passeriformes > Muscicapidae > Luscinia > Luscinia megarhynchos. The sequence goes on from CM067565.1 coordinate 44,740,695, forward strand.
CCAGACCGGGTCATTGTGCACTCTGGCCAGCTGCTCTCCTGATGCTTCAGCAAGAGGCCAGAGGCCCTTGGGCATACACCCTGAAATAATGCCAGAAACAGCTAACCACAGCCAACACCTTGGATCGTATCTGAGAAGTGTCTCAATGAACATATTGAGTGCAGGGTTACAGATACACTGCACAAACACCCTCATCTTTTTAGCTGAAATTAGTGGGAGATGCTAACACAAGGTGAGGAAGCAGTACAATCACATCACATTGCACATAGATATTAATCAGGGCTAAATCACATCGAAGCTGATAGCAAAGCATTTGAGTTAGTGGGAATTTTTCTTGGTAGCTGAAGAGTTAGTATTAAGTGGCTGCATCTCTGTTTTTCAGAAATTAAATTGAAGACTAGAATTCACTAGGGAATTTGGTGTCACTGGGAACAGATCTCCATCTTTTAACATCTCTCCATGCCTTTTAATCTTGGCTTTCAACAGGACCAGAAAAGACACAGTTGAGGTCTTGTATGATACAGTAGATTTGGGACAGCAGGAATCTTCTGCTTCACTAAGATGTCTCTTGCTGCAGGAATGAATCCTGATGCACTCATTATTATGAATAATTATTAGTAGTAGTATGAAAGGGCATGGGGTGAGCAGCAAAACTTCCAGAAAATTTCAGGTTTTGTGAGTAGTTGAAAGTGAAATTTTTTTTTACCTTCTGTCAAGATCATCCATTAATTGGTTTTGCAATATTTAAACAATGTATTATTCAACTATACTATACATTCACAACTTGAGGTTCATTAATTTTATTTTTTTTTCCCTTTACCCTGACACTTTTCTTAGAGGTCAGAAACAACAGCCTTTGCATTTAATTGAGTTCTACTTTAACTCTGTGTTAGTAACTCTGGGTTTTGCAGCTCAGTACAAGCTGTCAGCATTACCAGTAATATCCTTTTAATTTTGACCCAAGAAGCAGCAATGACATAAGAGGAAACACTCTAGGACCAAAAACAGTAAGTAATGATGGCATTGATAATCAGCTGGTATGGTTCCTGAATGAGGAAATTCTTTGCTTTTCTGCAAGCTCGTAATCTGTATACAGACCCAGACAGGTTTCATTCAGACAGTAAGTGAAAAACCCTTTGAAGGTTTATCTTCAAGAGCAAGGTGACAATATGCATTATCAGTAAATGGGGAAAAGAAGTTCCAAAAACTAAGAAAAGGGAGCAGGAAGGAGGTATTTAGTTAGCAGTGGTCTAAGAGATAATTTTTTGAGTATTGTGCCATGATTAATGATACCTTTTATAAGTTACTTATGCTTCCAGATGCCTAGCAAATGGAAGGAGAGAAGAGCAGGTAGGATATTACTACAACTAAATGAAAAATCTCTTCCTACTGTCTTCACATAGCCACAGCAACAAAGGCTGGTCTAGAAGTAAACCTAAATGTATTTTATGATCATTCCAGGTCATTTTAAAAAATGACACTGAACTGGCAACCTTGAAGTTAGAGAAGAATAACTCACATTTAAATCAAAGGGAGGCAGTAATACTCCAGTGCTGTGCTTATGTACTTCAATGCATCTGGATGCAGTGTTCAATACCAGCTCCAGTCATTCAATGTGCCAATCCATTTTAGGTACTGAGTGATGCAGAACCTCCCCCTGAGCAAGAGCAGTACTTCATGTCCTCCCTTCCACAGACACTGCAGAACAGTACATAAAGGCAAGGACATCAGTTAAAAGTCTTCTTTTGATTGTGGTAACCTTGGAACATGGTGGTGCAAAATACAGCTAGGTGCTTAGAGGAAAACATTGGTGGCTGGTGTTTTATTTTTGGTTTGTTTTTTTTTTAACTGCTTTCCTATTGCAACCCTTGCCTACCACATTCTGTCCAATGCAGTGCTCTCATCCCCAGAGGCTGCTGCATGCACACTAAACCTTTCATGTCTGTTTAAAGACGACTCATCAAAAGTGCTGTCTTGACCTGCCCCAGCACCTTCTCTGCTCTCCACCTAGAAAGAGGAAGAATCACAGCTCCTTCCACAATGTTACACTACCTAGAAGAGAACAGAAAATGTTCATAACTACATCTGCAATTATCTTCCATGGAAAAAAGCTTGCTTTTATAGCCTAGCCAATAAAGGACTCAGTATCTTCCAGAGGTGCATCAAATTGTATTAATTGTGACAATACTAATCTATGTGCCTTTTGGCATCCTCCACATGCCTGATGCTTGTGAACACAAATAATCAAACACTTAAGCACTATTTTTATAAGTAACTAAGACCGAGAATTAAATTAAGGCAAAACTTAACAGCATTGCACGGGTTAAACACTGATTAAAAGAGCTCAAAGTTGCATTAGAAATGCTGCAGTACGTAGAGATACAGGACACCTAGAACAAGGATGATACCCTTCACCATTACTGAAGCAAGTTTTAATTCATGCATGCTGCTAATACATCAAAACAAGTAACTTTATTCCCAGAATGCTGTGGAATCAGCAGTCAAATAACATGAGGGCTTTTTTCAGGTATGCAATAAATAAAGGGCAAGGTGCGTGATAACTATCCAAGGTCAGTTGTCACTAGAGAAGCCATCAAATGTGATTTCAGCACACTCCAGAAACCAAATGCCAATTTGGAAGTAGAGCAATAGCATCAGTGTGAAGCACTCATGTGCCACCGCAATAGCAAAAAAGGAAGGGCTGTCTCCAGTAATCACAGCTTCTTGTTAAAACACCTGAAGTATTGCTCAATATAGCAAAATTCAAAGACTACTTTAGAAAAAATGCTATACCTGCAGGAGATAGTCTTCAAAGAATAGCAATAACACAGACTGGTACTATAGGAATAAATAACTGTGCACAGACTTTCAGTGGTGCATTGCAACAAAAACTGAATTCAGTCCATAACTGTGTGCAGCAGATGGATGATTTTCTGAAAGCCATAGCAATTTTAATAGCATCAGGAAGCACTAGGTTTCCTTCGTTCCCATACAGCCTTTCCAGAACTACAGCTAAATTTTTTGCATTTTCTCATCTTATATAACTGAGTCACGTCAATACACATTCATGCTTGACACACTACCCACATAAGCATCAAGGTCATGATGTGAAACTGAGGTTTCTTCCCCCAGAGCTGGTTATCATTCCACTTGGTCAGCAACCACAGTAGTGAACACCCTCTGTGCTCCTGCTCGAGCACACTGATAAATTCCCTGGCATGTGGGGACTGAGGGAACTGGCAGATGAAGCTCCTATTCCATCATATGTGATAAGTCATGGTAGTCAGGTTTAATTCCCACTTATTGGAAAAGGGGAAATGTAACCCCATTTTTAAAAACAAAAGGAGAAAAGGAAGGCCCAAGGAACTACAGGCTGGTCAGTGTCACCATGGTGCCCGACAAGAAGACGGAGCCAATCCCCCTGGAATCCTTTGTTAAAGCACATGGAAAATAGAGGCAATAGGTGACAGCCAACACAGCCTCACTAAGGGCAAATCGTGCCTGACCAATCTGGTGGCTTTCCACAATGGGGTTACAGCTCTGGTAGGTGAAGGAAGAGTGACACACATCACTTACCTTAACCTGCACAAAGTTTTTGATGTTGTCCTTGTCTCTAAACTGGAGAAACACAGTGGATGGCCCACTGGGTGGATAAGGAACAGGCTGGATGGCCACACTCAGAGCTGCAGTCAATGGCTCAGTGTCCAAGGGGAGACCAGTCACAAGTGGTGTCCTCAGGGCTCACTATTGGGCCCAGCACTTTGTTTAACATCTTTATTGGTGACATGGACATTGGGATCAAGAGCACCCTCACCAAGGTCACTGATGGCACCAAGCTGAGTGGTGCAGTGGACACACTGGAGGGAAGGGATGTCATCCAGAGGGACCTTGGCAGGCTTGAGAGATGGGACTGTGCCAACCTGTGAAATTTAACAAGGCCAAGAGCAAGGCCCTGCACCTGGGTCAGTATAATCACAAAAACACAGGCTGGGCAGCGAATGGATTGAGAGTAGCCCTGAGGAGAAGGACTTGGGACCTTTTGGTCAATGAACAACCCAAAATGAACTGGCAATGTGCACACACAGCCCAGAACAACAACTGTGTCCTGCGGTACATCAAGCAAAGTGTGATCAGGAGGTCATGGAAGGTGATTCTTGCTCTCCACCCTGCTCTTGTGAGAATCCACCTCAAATACTGCATCCATTGGACCTGCAGGAATAAGTCTAGAGGCTGCCCAGAGCAGCTGTAGATTCTCCATCTCTGGAAATGTTAAAGCTCCATCCAACCTGGCCTTGGTGCAACCTGGTCTGGTGGAAGGTGCTCCTGCCCAGGGCAGGGGAGTTGAAATTAGATGATCCCCAAAGTCTCTGCCAATCACAACCACTCCATGGTTCTATGCAATCAGAAAAGAAATAAGGCTCAGAGCAATACCTTTTGCATGAAAGTTCTAACAGCCTCTGTGCAAACACAGACAGCAGTCCCTCTCCCACCTAACATCCAGTACTACAAACTTTGCTTAGAAAGAGGAGTATTAAAGCTCAGAGGTTGTTAAAAGTTTCACACTAAATGCACACTTTGCTCCTCTTTGGCTTTAAGCAGAAAACAAGAATTAAGACAGCAGGAAAAACATGACCTACATGAAAATTCTTTTTGAGGTAATTCTAAATCTGAATCAGTATTGTGAAATACAAAATTTATACTGTTTTTAGGGGAACTAACTCTTCCTACCTTGCATTCTTCCTCTTTTCTTAGAATTTCTCAATTCCCATGGGAAACAGCTCATCTCCAAGTCAACAAGCAGACATTCCTCTTGAGGATTGCTCACATTAAATAAAGGTCACAGGTAATATTTCATTCAACAGATTTTATTTATCAATTTGGTTTTGCGATTACAACTGCTTCAGTTTCCTTCCACTGAAGACCAGATACAAACTTTTACAGCAACACTTGCAGAGAACATTCGTAAGGTAACAGGTTGGTATTTGCACAAGTTGGCTTTAAGAAAAAGCCAGATAACTTGAAGAGTCACTATGATTCAGTGCCTAAAACTGATTTAGGGGCAAGTACAACTACAGATCTATGAGCTACCTTCCACTTCAAAACACAAGGCCAAGAAAAACTGCAAGTTGTTACTTCAGGTTTTTTGCTAGTACACAGCACAGATCAGCTGATACTGCATTTCACAAAGGAGTAATTACTTTTGACAGTGAGGCAGCCAAGCACACGGTGAAGATGTATAACCCAGCCTCCCTTCCCCCAAACAACTAAAAAGGGAAACAACTTAAGCCAGAACACTGAACTGTGGAACTGCTCCTTGCTGGCAAGGCTAATGAGCAAGGTGTGTAGTGCAGGCCTTCTGGAACGTAATTAAATCGATACAGCACAAACTTGAGTTTTTCAAATAGGCATTTGTACATGCCAGAGATCCTGGGTTTCCTAGTCCTGGAAAACAGCAGTTGCCGGCACCACAACAAATTTAGTAACTAAGGCAAGGTATCCCTTCTACCCTTTTAAACAAAATTTGAGGCAAACAAGTAAGCAATTTTAAGGCACTTTAAACATTATTTTTAGTTTGCTTTACCAGCATACTTTATCAGCAACCTAAATTAGGATAAGCAAAGCTCATGAATAAGCATTTCAGCAACATTAACTTTTTTTGTGGCAATGTTTTCCCATCCTATGAAGTGTTCTGTAGGACTTCTCTGCAAGTTTCCCAAAAAAGCCCTTTGAGGCCAAAGATTGTATACAGTGTATAGTTTGCTTTGCTGAGCTAAAGGCAAACTGTCATATTTCAAAAGAGTATTTTGTTTGGTTCAAAGCACAGAATACAAGCTCATGGATTTTTTTTTAGCAAATAAATGTAGTAAAATAGTTCTTGATAGGGAAAGGACAGATTTAAGCAATTTCACAATAAGGCCAAGGATATACCATCTAACTCACACACATACTGTTGCTGAAAACTGGCTGCTCACTGCTGTTTTCATAAACCTGAGCTGATTGTCTTAGTTTTGTTTAGAAAACCAAAAGCTAATGAACTCTAAGATAGAGTACCGGTGAGTAACCTCTGCACTTTGGTAGCAATTTGAGTTTTCTACGCAGCACAATAGAAAACAATGCCATTCAAACTAGAAGAACACAAGAAAGCAACACTATACACTTCAAGTTTCCAACTGAAATGCACTTAATTTGCTTCATAATTCAAGTCCCACTGCCATGACTATTATCTGCTATCAATGCTATTTTTGTATTGGGTGCCAAATTCCAGTCAAGTCAGAGCTAGTAAGACAGTACTACAGATTATCCCAAAACTGATGACCAGAGGATATCATCAGAAGCTATGCATTATGTGCTACCTCCACCATTTGACTTTATCTCTACTTCCATTTTTCCTGTGCATTTATTTTCACAGGTGTTCAAGTCAATCTGCACTGGAGATGACGTACTTTTGATACTCGGATCATATGGCTGATCCAGCCAAGGGTAAAAAAAACCTAAACTATTTGGCTGAATAGATTTCCTTAACCAGTTCACTGCAAGGTGACACAAATCTGAAGCTAGGAAGGGGAGAAGGGAAAGAAAAAAGGTGCAGCCTACAGGATTACAGCAATCCTGACTAGGATCAAATCAGCAGATCCTCTGAACAATTCTTAATTGCTCCTTCAGCAAGCAGACATACAGGAGGGTAATAAAAAAAAAACCAATAACCCAAGCTCCTGAAATTAATTGCAATGAGTTTTAAGAACCGTTTGAATAACAAAAACATCAGGATTTCCCAAACATCAGTATTTCAAGTATAAATGTGGGCTGTTGCCTTTTTATGCAGGGAGTGAACTGAATTATATCACTAGTTTTATGGTTGGTCTTTGTAGGCCAGAACAAAAGGTAAACAAGTCAAAGCTTCTGTTTGTGGCTGAAAATTGTTGTACTGTACTCCTCACTCTAAAACAAAATCACTAAGGGACAGTTATTCTAGGGAATTTTTTTTAAACTGGAATGCTCAAGTCATGTGTATTCTATATTCCTATGTAAAGCTAATACTTAAAAGTTTTATTCATCTTTGAGATAGCTGGGACATGCTTACAGCCTACTGAAATTTAGTCTTTTAAGGCACTAACATTAATTTCCCCATTAGAAGGATTATTCCTACATCCACCCTCAACATTAATTGGAAATGGCATAGGAATTCTGTTTGGAATGAAGTATTTTATGAGGCAACTTATATTCTTGTTAAAAAAAATAGGGTTATGTTATTCTGTTAAGACATTACCTAATTCTACATTTTTGTCCATCTTTCTAGCAACACACTCTAAGAGCCATAAGCTACTATAAATGGTATTTCACTCCCTGAAATCAGTCACCAATAATTCACATCTTGATAAAACTGAAGGGATACTGTATCAAATGTTGTTTAAATTAGCCTTCAGAATAAGTAATTTTAAGATTGTCTACTGGACAATGTTGCCACTGAATAAGAATCTCTGAACATTCTACATTTGGCATATCAAGAAAAGTCCCACATCAGCAGCCACTAAGGGAAAATAAAACAGCCATTAGAACCCATGCAGCATATTGCAAGTAATCCTGTTGAAGAGATTCATATCACATCTTGCCAAGTATAATGTTGCAAAAATATTCATTTGAAGTCTTCTTTTAGAGATTTAAAGGATATTATGAACTGCTGTCTTCCACGAGCAACAGAAAATATTTTGGTTCAGTGAACTACAGGTGTTGGGCTACTAGTCCATTACCAAGGGGCAGGTCCTAAAGCGTGTGGTAATTTCGGTCTTTAGATCTGCAGAATTTGTACAGAAAGAAAATAACAGCCTGCAGACCCAGAACAAGGACAATTCCACCTATGAAACTCGCAGCATCAAATGTAGATTTGCGTGGAACAGGTACAGGAGGCACAGTAGTACTTGAACCTGTTAAATACCAAATTAGAAACTGTAAGTGCACAATGCTCCCAACAGTTTTACAGATTTTAGTGCTGGATTCTTTGTACTAGGATTACTCAAAACACCAGTAAGAAAACAAAAAATAATCAAAAAGTGAAGCCATGCCAGCATCTGTATTTAGATTAGTGGTACTGAAATTCTGATTAAATGCTGTTTGCACAAGGCTAGAGCTATTTATAGACAAACTGTTCTGAACCTCAAAACTGAGCAATACTCAGCTGGACTTTATTTTTACTTCAAAAAGCCAAAGCCTTCCTGCTTTACATAGAATATATCATTGATATGCCCACATTTCCCAATCACTGCTCCTTGCTCTAGTTTGGTTTTTTTTGCTTAAATTTAACACATATTGTTATCTTCCATCTACTGTACTTTACCACAAAGAGTTAGGCTTAAAAAAAAACAGCTGAAGTCACAAATACAAGTCTGGAAATAACAGCCATCTGCTGATGGGTAGTTTTAAAGAGATTTACTTTGTGAGAGCTTTTCAGGAAATGGCATATTTCGGACTGACTTGAAAATAAAATACTTCAGCTTATTCCCACCACTGTAGCAGAATTTCACTTAACAAAAACAAAAAAACCCCATCCCATTATTATGCTGCAAAAACAAAATACCACCTTCCAAAGACATAAGAGATAACAAGGGACTTCCAACCACACTATTAAAATCATCAAGCTGATCCCATCTGACTAACATGTTTCTGACTTTTTACTTCTCCCAATTAGCTCTTTTTCTCAGGCTATATAGCCTTGCCACTTGCATACATCACCCTAACAAAATTAGACTTGCCATAAAGTTAGAAGTGACAACACCAGATACACCAATACTACTTTAATGTTGCCACTTGAAGAATATTTCAAGATAATACTTTTAAAGTGACACTGATTTCTAAGTAATTTACACTTTAATTATGGCAGTTGTAGCAGTTACCTGCAGGAGTGGGTGTCGTGGTAGCTGAAGTAATGGTAGTTTTAGGCACAGGAGCATGAGTAGTTGCATTGGTGACATTGGCTGTTTGAGAGAAGACAGTATGTAAACACCATAAACTCCAAAGCAAAGTTTGCAAGCACTGAAATTCCTATAAAAATTATTTTTCCTGTTTTGCTTTAACAAGGATAAGCTTGGCTCTCAGTCTGTATCCCACACAATTTAGGTGAGGCCAAGTTTCTGCAACTAGGATTATTTTCAAACTTGCATACTATTGTTACCCAAATATTTCAAGGTTCTCCACAGATCAGTGATTCTTCAGACAAAACGACTTTTCTTTCAAGCACTCATATAAATGCTGCTATTTGAACAAGTATCAAGAGATCTGCTTCAAGACAACTGAGAATCTGCATCAAGGCAAAGGGCTTTCATTAAACTTTCATCAGAATCAGTATTAATTGTACTAAAAAAGTACTTAGTGTAATACCTCTAGACAGGAGATACACATTCCTTCTTCTCCCCTCCTCAAAACACTAACTGTGAATGCCATCATTGGAATAAAACCACTCACCTATAATGAAACTGTCTCCTAAAAACTTTCATTATCAAGCCACATAAGCTGGGTCTCTGACCTCTTCCCCTCCACTACAGATTAGCATGACTAAAAATTAATCAGTATTCCACTATGTGCCAGGGATAAGTGTCAACATTTGTGAATTTGCTCAAAGTTAAACAGCACCCTACTGTACATTAGGTGGTTCTGAGCCTAATCAAGTATCAACTTGTTACCTCCTAGCTCCTTTCATCAGCAAGTTTCTAAAGATTAGGTGATTTTTCAAAAAATAATTTCACTGTAGAGATGGCAGAAAAAATTTTTTGGGGGAAAAAAACCCAACAAACCACCAAAACCAAACTCCCAAGAATTCATGATTAGTGGCAATTGATAATCCAATTACCACTGAGCCAATCTTTAACACAGAAAATGCTTCCTGCCAACATAACTAAGAGTTTTCCAAAATCGACTTCTTCCAAACCTTGGAACCATTTGTGCATTCTGCACATCAGATTTTTAGTCTATTTTTAGCATATCTGCTACAGTGAACTTGGGAAGAAGACCCTGTCTTTCATGTTATTCACCATATTATTTATGTTATTCATGTTATTTTCCTGGCTTTCTGAGTTCATGCTTCTGTATTACCTATAGGAGTACGAGCTGTGGTGGCAGAACTGGCTGTGGTAGCATTGGAAGACGCCGTGGTTGCACTGGAAGAAGCCGTGGTGGTTGCATTGGAAGAAGCCGTGGTGGTTGCATTGGAAGAAGCCGTGGGAGCCTTGGTGGGTGTCACAGTGACATTAGAAGTTGTTACAGTGACACTGGAAGAGGGCTTAGTAACATTGGCAGTAGGAGAAACTGTGGAAGCTATGAAAAAATAAAGAGTAACATTAGAGAGATTAATGACAGTATTGAAACGAAAAACAAAATAACATCAGCAGGCATAGCTTTAGGAATTTCATGCAGCACTGAGTTCTACTGCAGTTTTAGTTCGAAATTACAAAGCTTTTGAATCCACCATACTAACATCAAAAGTTGCATGACTGAATACATGAAAAATCTTGTCACAGCAGGAAGCCCAATCAAGCCAGCATTCAACTGGCAACTCAAGATTCCTCAAAGCAAACCTGAGTGAGTAGAACCCTACTGTTCAAGCAGAGACTGCATGCTTTATACAGGAGAACACTAGGTATAGAGCATATAGAGCACTGCTTCCCAACCTCACCACAACTGAGACTGAACCTGAGCTATCAAGTCCAACTATAAATCACAGTTGGGTTAGTCAACTGAATCAGAATGGAGGGAAAACCAATCAAGAATTTGAAAGTTTAGCTACAGTTCCTGTTTGGAGAGTTGTTGTTGGATGTAGGTGCTGTCAGCTTCAGCACACGTTGTACCAAAAAACCACACACAACCCCCAAAACAAAAAAGTTGTAGTGGGTTGATCACACAAGACAGCTTATCTAAACTGATACATCAGCAAGCCTCCTGATGAAAAAGCATGACGTCCAGAAGCTTTTAATGCTCATTCAAGTGTGGTTACTTTACATCTTGAGCACAATTCAGCATGGTGGGAAATCAGAACTGTTTCTACAGAGATAGGTTAAATATATCAGAATCTACGTTCCCTTGGCTCCCTCTTGCATCTGGGTAGTTTAAGGTCACCTAAAAGGCTGCCTATGTTTTTCCCATGTCAATCCCTTGAGGCAGTGTTGAGCCAAAGCAATTGAGAGTCAATAAGGTATATAGATTTCTCTCACACATACAGACCCCCTACTAGTCATTTCGAATTATAGACAATTTATTTCCTTGAATTTGCAGAAGTCAAACACAACAACCCGATAATGTCACCACAAATTCAACAGGAACAGACCGTAGAAATGCTTCTCAGATACAGAAAAAGGCATCGTAAGAGCATACTGTCTTTGGAAAGCACGAAAACATGGTTCTTTCAGCACTCCTGATTAAGAGGCGATTGTTAAAATTTTAGAAACAACACACAAGTCCAAGTCAAAAGGAAGTATTTCTGGCTGTCATCACCACAAGATAGCCTAAAGCAGCACAAAAGCTTCATCACTGCTGGTGTGAGTGAGCCAGTCCCTTTAGCAAAACTGTTTAATTCACCTAGACAAGATTATTCAGATTTTTCATTCGCTGCTCTAAATCTTAAAACCAGAAAATCCTGTTTTGAAGTTCACTTCTTATCAGCATTCAGAAAAACTGAAATCAGGGAGCTTTCACAAAAGTGAAATTCAAGATCTTATCTAAATTATTCATACCTGGTAAAACTGTTTTGCACAACAAGCACAAAAGTCTGAAGTAGATATGCAACTGAACACATTCGTAGCATGAAGGATTTATCTTAGGCAGTTCTATCCTAGACCCTGTATTTCAGAAATGCATGAATATTTGAGCTAGTTAATTAAAACTGGAAGGTCCATGTGATATGGCATACACTACTCTAGTGAAGATACCAAAGTCCAGTAAATTAATATTGCAGCTCATTGAAGCCTCAGATGGTAAGTGCTTGTTTCCTTTTGATTACATTTTTCCTTTAGGTAATGCAGCTATAAATAGTCCTACAGTAGAATGCAATTAAAGTATGGGAAATAAAGACAAGAACCTGCAGAAATTCATGTACACATGCATAAAGAGGAGAGCAGATTAATCTACTGTCAATCTCTTTGTATTTTGATCCCAGCAGAAGCCAGCAATCTAACCAGTCCAGCTGCTTTTTTACGTCAATCTCAGTCAAACATTGTTACCTTAAAACCACAATGACAACATATTCACTAACTGGATCAAGTAAGATCTTCTCCCAATCTAGTTTTACCACCTTAGTTTTAATTGAGACTTACTCATACAGCCATCAAACTCAGCAAACCCACATACAACCCACAACTCCTTCTGCTGGCATGCTCTCCAGCGCATTTCACATCATATCCACCCACTCCATGCACCTTGGGGTGACCTTTCACTTTCCTCCATGAAATGAACGCTGCTATCCGCAGATCTTTGGCACTCAGCACCCTCATTTACCTCTCAAGTAACAACTACAAATACACTAACTAACTTCAGCATTCTGAAACCAAAGTAAGCCTGAATCCACACGGCCTTTCTCTTGGTTATGGCAGGATCAGGTCAGAAAGGCTGGCACTATTTCTTCCCTTTCACATAATAAGATATGAAAAGACTTTTGTGGGTTTGCATCAGTGAGGTGTGCAACAGCTGCCCTATTCCCTCCAGGAAGGCAGCACTCAAAGCACTTCAGGAGCTTTATGACTGTTTCTCGATAACAGATTTCAGGGGGGAAATTATGGTGGGTATACATCTGAGGAATGATCACAGAACACACAACGGCCTCCAGCAAATGAACAACCTTTGGTACATTCCTCACTGGTATGTGGAAAACCCAGTACAGTATATCTGTTAAGACAGGAAGACAGTCGGTAGAGGTAATTTATACCAGGTACATTAGGATTTCAAATTTAGTTTCAAAAACAACCTTCCCAGACTAACATGAGGGAGGATCAGATTTGCAAGAGTAAAGGACCAGGAGATGTTTTTAACAATGAGCTGTTAACTTCAGAATCTGTGGCAGGGTCTCAGACACCTCCTGATGTGAAAGGTTCTCCTGGGGTTTTTTACATGGGATAACAGCAAGTTCCCCAGCTCTCCCCATCAGCAGACGCCTACTCTTCACTGAAAAAAATAAAATAAATACTCTGATACCACGAACTAAGCTTTTCAGCCTGGGCATGCTGACGTTTGCTCCCGAGATAAACTCGCCGTGCTGGCTGTGGCACAGGGTAATTCGGACTCCCCCGGCACTGGAGGAAAGCGGGCACCAGCGGAGGGTGCAGCTGCCGGCGCTGCAGCGCCCTCTCCCGCGCAGCGGAGCGGCCTCAGCGCCCCGGCGGAGCAGCTCCGCAGGCCCGCGTCCCGCGGCGGGGCACGGCCGCACGGGACATCCCTACGGGCCGGAGCAGCGCTGGCCGGGCAGCCTCCGCCCCGGCTGCGCCCCGCGCCGCTACGGAACGCGGCCAGGCAACACGGAAGCGCTTCCACACAACTTTTTGTTTTGTCTTTTTTGTGTCTGTCTCCGCGTTTCGGGGCTCGCGGCACACTTCGCGGTTCTCGGCCCCGCAAACACTTTGGCAAACAGCGCAAAGAGGTGCAAGCAACAGGGGGCAAACCCGCGGGACGAGTAACGGGGCTCACGGCGGGATAAGGAACACACGGCAGCAGGGCGGGCCAGAGCGACACGGCCGCACCACCGCTCCCAGACCCCTTCCAAGGGTGCAAGAAGCAGCCGCGCACAATTCCCTGGCACCGGCTCCCCCTTCCAGCGGGGGATGACACAGGATAGAGGGTCCCAGACCGGCACAAGCAGGAGAGCGGCCCAAAAGCTCGGTGGGCTGCGGCCGCGGCGCCCAGGAAGCGGCGGCGGCGGGCGAGGAGCGCCAGGGGAGCGGCGGGCGGGTCCCGGCGGGTCCCGGCGGGTCCCGGGGCTCCGCAGCGCTCCCGGCCCGCCGCCCGCGGAGCGGCCGCACCGACGGACAGCCCCGGCGGGGCGCGGAGCCCGCCTCGCTCCCCAGAGCGCCGGGCACGGGGCGGGGCTGCCCCGTCAGCAGCTCCCGGAGGAAAGGAGGGGGGGAGGGCGCGAATCACTCACCGCCGCTCTGCGCTGCGACCGCGGCCAGCCCACACAGGCAGCACACCACGACGGCGACGGGGGCCGAAAGTGTCCGACGCATGGCGGCGATGCGGTGAAACGAGGTGGCTGCGGCTCCCGCTCCTGCTCGGCACTTCCCTGCCTTGCCTCGCTCCGCTCCGCTCCCGCTCCCGCTCCCGCTGCCGCCGCGCGCCGCCGCCCCGCCACGCCCCGCGCCGCCGCACGTCACGGGAGCGCCCCGAGCTGGCCCCGCCTCCCGCCCGCGGCGACGCTGTGGTTCCTCCCGGCTTCCTCCTGCCCCCCCCGTCTGGCGGGCAATGGAACGGTCCGCAGCGCGCTGCGCGGCGCTGCTCCCCCACGTGACCCCGCCGCTCCCCCGGGAGAGAGCTTTTCCCGCGCGTCACGCGCCGTCACGTCACGGCGGAGGTCCCGCCCCCTCCTTGCTGGGCCCGCTCATTGGCTGGGAGCGAGCCGAGGGCGGGGCCGGGGTGCGCGGTGGTGACGGTGCCGGTCCCGATCCCGATCCCGATCGCGGTCCCGATCCCGGTCCCGGTCCCGGTCCCGGTCCCGGTGTCGCTGGTGGAGGTCGCGCTGCTCGATGGGCAGGGAGGTGCTTACACCGGCCCACACCCGCTGCCCCTCCGCCGTTTCTACCGTGACGAAACAGCGGATTGTACTGAAGTTGTACTTGGCTGGTAGTTTAAACGAATCGCACGTGAACCTTAGCTTGCGTGCCGCCCTTGCCAGTGGTGTCCAGCTGCGCTCCCAGCAGCTCTGGTGCCATCGCAGGTGGAAGCTGCACGCTGGGAGTTTGTGTAGGTCCCGGGTGAAATGGCTGCGGCAGTAGAAGGGAAGCGCGCTACAAGTTGTAACCCATATCTTTACAGCTGCGCTGTAGAGAGCACCTGGAGAAGGCGCCTTGGTCATCCCCCCACTTCTTTTCATGGACTTGGCAGTGTCGGGTTTGCAGTTGGACTCGAAGAAAAATTTATCCAACCTAACTAATTCTAAGAATCGGTGCTTCCTTCCGCACCACTGGGTAGAGTTCCCCCTATGCCTATCACATTTTCTCTGTCCTTTGTTTTTCCCTAAGGCAGCTGGGAGTCTATATATAATCAACATCAGTCGACTCTCTGAAAATAAAAGTTTGTCTAAATCTGCCTCAGCATTTTGTGCAGTGCCAACACAGGTGAATGTTGGGAAACCGGGGCAAACATTGATGTGTGTTTGTATTCAAGGAGAGCTAAGCTAGAGCTATAAAGCGAATTTTATTATGGTCTAGGTCAAAGGACAAACGGAAGAGTTATAATCAGGACAATTCCCCTTTGGTTCTCCTAAGTGTGAGCTGGACTTGGGCACTAAAGAGGAAACTGCCAAAGAAATCCCTAGCTTAATCTTTCTATTTTACTTTCTTTCCTGGTGTGTTATATTGGCAAGAGCCAAGAGACCAACACAAATGCAGAAATTTTAAGGCAAGCTACCTATCATGGTTAGTGTGAGCTATGGAGGGGCCTGTAGGGCTGCTGGTAATACATAATTTGGGTACAGAGCTTTCTGACAAGGTTCTGTACTGTCGTAGATTGTGGTGCTTTCTGCTAGCAGGCAGGATGGCTAATGCTTTGCCTCCCTGCAAAGAAGTCTCAGGGAGAAAACAGAAAGGTCTGCAAAGAAACAAAAGCTAATCAATTGTGTGATATGAACTGGAACCTTGTAACAACTGCATTAAAATTATCAAACATGTTCTGTTGTATGTAAATGTCAGCAACATCAGAATTTAGTTCTGAAAAGTAATAAGGAAATGGAAGTCGCACACTGACTTTAGTTATCTCTCATTCTCAATTTTTACTGGAGTGGTAGTGTAAAATAATTTAGTAATTTCTACAGTATGACAGAAGTTTCTGGCCTTTTAATAAGAAATAATTTTCACATGCATTATTAAAATACGGTATTTCTGCTCTACCTTTGAATAAACAGCATAAATTGAGGAGCAGCATAAATAAAAATTGCAATGTAACCAAAATTGCAGGGAGCATGGAATAAGGGAGTTTTCTATGGATTCCACTCATCCCTCCTGGCCATACCTGCAGAGACTTTTATGTCCTTCTGAGACAAGGGTCTTCTCTTGGATCAGGGCTTGATTCAGAGGGTCTCTTGAGATTTCACTAGACATAAGGTATTATTTGAACTCAGGTTTTCTTTTTTGCAGGTCTTTGTGGGTTATAATGTTAAATATACCTTCAGCAGTTATCAGTGTTTTATGAGGAATTGCAGTGGCAGTTCTGTTGATGTGCTGGACACATCAGGTGTAATGGTTGCTGCAATCTGCATTTCATCAGGACTGCATACTAAAAATCTCTTCTTTTGAGAAAGTAATAGGACAGTTAAGTTAAATAAGATAAAAGACAAGACTCTAATCAGTGTTTATGTATATGGAAAAAGTGGGAGAAAATGAAGTACATAAAAAATAGAGCTAAGACTACCAGCAAGGGCAAGAACATTTCCAAAGTGAGTGAAAACATGTTTATCATTCTAGGGGCTGGTGGGAACCCAGGGAAAAGATAAATGTGGTTTGTCTGTTTTTTCTTACAGTCAGCATCTTAGGACTTTCTTGTAGCATACAGTCAGCAGGATCACAGCAGTTTGGGTTGTTTTGTTGGATTTAAAACACCACATTCATCACTGGATTCAGTTCTCATTGCACTGTTATATACTTAGTGGTTAGTAAGGCATTTATCTCTGCCTTGAATCTATAAGGAATTCCAAGCACTGCATTACTGGAAAATTATGACAAAATGGGCAGAAGCTAAGATTGTGCAGATGCCCATTTTAGGGAAACACATTTGAAACATAGCAAATGCCCAGGATTTAGAGCAGATTGCACTGTATCAATTGGTGCTTGGCAAGATGTGATAATGGATTGAAGAGATTCCACAGGAGTGTACAGCAATTTGGGAGGACAGCAGTAAATGAAAAACTAAATTTAGTAGATAAACTGAAGGGAATATATATTTCCTTAATTTTGTAAACATTGGTTCCTATTTCCATATTGTCATTTCAAGTGCAAGGAAAGAGAAGTGCATGTGAAGTGTAAATATGTGGTGGGTGTTTTAGCAGGGAAGATACAGCATCTAAGGAGGTTTTGAGGTATTTGTTACCATTACATAATGATGCATTATTGCATCCTGGTGCCATTCACCAGAATGGTGAATTGTTCAGAAGTAACACATTGACTCCTGTGCCCGGAGCTTTGTAACCTTGTTTATCCTTGCGTGGGGCAGGTATGGCAGTAAATCCTGCTGTAGGGGTGTGTCCAAGCAGGATTGGATAGGGCCCCAAGGCACATCCAGCATGGTGCATGCCGTGCTGTGTGACATCAGGGGGTGCATTTAAGGTGCCTCTGTCCCCAGCAGGAATTCTGGGTGAGGACACTGGCACCTGTTCTGTACAAACTGCTTGCCTGAGGCAGGCAAGGTGGAGCTGGGCTTGGTACACACAAATTCTGTGTTACAGGCACTCAATCAGATCCTGGCCCCAGGTGGAGTGGAAAGGCTGCTTTTAATATAAAGAACAAATAAAATAACAGAGTGGTTAGTGATAATAAAATAATATTAAAAATATTTTCTTAACTCTTTTAGAGATAGAGATACTGGCTGATGCTTTTAGTCTAAGCCAATCCAGAGACATGACTTGAGAGGAAGAACAGAAGGCAAGAAGTCTACTTACCTCCAGGTAAAATGGAGTGGAAGGAATAAAGCTTTCACCTGTGCAGCTGCAGCCAAGCAGAGAATGAGGTCAGGCTGATTTAGGTGACCGAAGGAAAATAAAGCTAAGGTTTAGATGGAGTTCTTGCAACAGTATATCCATTTACTGGTTTTTTTTAACATACATTTTTTAAGTTGATGATAGTGTAATACATGATAGGCTTTGGCCTGTGTCAAGGCAGGAGCATTTTCCCTAGGAGTTTAGCTGTGTCCTCAAGGCTGGCTGGCTGATAAAAATGCCTTGGTCAGCCTGGGAGTTTTTCAAGTGAAACAACTTCAGGAAGGTCTCCACAACTTTTTCTCAGATGTTTTTGTTCTGAGACTCTTGCATCTGGCCCTGCCTGAGATGTAACACCTGTGGGCTGCCTGCGCCTGGCCTTGGCTCCCACTCACCTGGCATCTGTTCTTGCTGTGCCCTGATGGCTGGAGCAGTGCTTCTTCCCTCACAGCAGCTGAGGTACAGGCACAATTGAGCTCTGTTGATCTGGCCACCCATTACTACCTCTTAACATTCTAAAGCTTATCAGTATTACAGTATAAAGATTTTTTTGCTATGAAGTTCGTAAAATCATTCCATTTACCCATTTCCTTTGTGCAATAACTGTATTACATCATTCTGACCCATTTGATGGGCTGCATAGTTGATGTTCTCGGTAAAGTTCTTTCAAAACCAGTCCCTCTGAATTCCTTTTTTTCTTCCCTGGAATCGGTGGCAAGAATTTTTTGTCTGACTTACAACTGGGAGTCATCAGTGAATTAGTCAAGGGTATCCCAAGCAATAAAGTATGTGAAGGGCAATAGCAGAGAGCTGTAGCCATGAGTCTAAAAAGGAAGGTGAGGCAGGTCTGTAGAAATGTGAAATATGTTGTCAGAGGTCTATCTGATGCCATGAAAATGGATGTATATCCAGATATCCCAGGGCTTCCACAGATCCTGTACCTACACAGCTGAGGACCCACGCTAACAATTTCTGCTGGTTTTAGCCCTCCTGGATGAGATTCAGAAACCCTCTGACCTCAGATTAGGTAAACTACCTTGTAGATAATGATTTTGGCTTCCAACTTTTGTCTCATCAGTGCTTGAATAAGTAGAGGGGGATGATTGGAGCCTACTGTCTCTGTTGTATTAACACAATGTTCTTGTGCTTTTAACACATACACCTGTGCAAAGAAAATTGGTGTGTAGACTGAGAGCTTCTTTCATCATTTTTAATTTAAAGCAGTGTCTAAGGGAGTGTTTTGCTGGGGTAAGAAGCTCACCATAAAACCCCTATAAAGCAAAACTTCAAAGATACCAGGTTTTTTTACAGTGGTGACACATTACATAAATTAAACACTGTGTAATCTGGTAAGATAATAGTTTTCTCAGAATGCATGTTGCTGCCAGCTGTTCTTTATAGGAGGGAGTTTTTTTATACAGTTGCTGGGAAGGGAACTTCTCCAAACCCAGCAGCTGACAATGAAAGTCTTCACCTCCCCATTTGCTGACTGCCCCTGAATTTCCCAACTTTGTGCAGATCCTATGACTTGCCTCTGGACTTGCATGTCCTCTGGATGCTTGTGCATGCTATTTCTCTGGTATGGCACGCTGAGAGGCAGCACGGTGCTCCTAGTGACTTGATCAGAGATGTAAGTTGTAGCAGAAAATATGTTACAAAACATCATTTTGTATTAATATGAATATTCCATTCCTGTTTCATTGCTCATAGCCTTGGACTCCAGTTTGCAGGCACTGGGGAACCAGGCTTGAAAGAGGCACTGTTTTTTCTTTGGGTGACCTCTTAATACTGGATGAAAGATTTTACCATGTTTTTTTCTGGTCGAGTGTCCTGCCATGACCAACACAAATACAGTAATTATGGCTTGCCTGAAGAATTGTTATGCCTGAAGTTCCAAATATTTCCTGGTTGTACTCTTCTCTTCTTGTTATAACTTTTTTCATGTGGTGTAACTACAGCCAGTTGTCCCCTGCCCACTTCCCATGCATTGTTCTCCTAGATCCTGAGTATATGACATCCAGCAGCACATCCAGCCACCATCCTTGTCACAAGGTCTGTGACTTCTGGCACAGAATCAGCTTTCTGATACTTGACGAGACATTTGGCTGCCCTCAGAGTGCCTGAACATTGCCCACTGCCAGAGCATGATTTTCTATGCTCTGACATCTGCTCAGATCAGGTCATTTGGTCTCAAATCACATACTGTGTTCTGCTTTGATCCCTTGTGGAACATTGGAGAGACTGGGGTGGCAGTCACAAAGCAGACCTGTTGGTGACCAAACCAACAGCAAATAAGCAATCAACTGGCCTCCTAACATTGTCCTCTGTTAGCCTTCAGAACTCCTGACTTTAAACATCTGAATATAATTTAAAATCCTTGCAAGAAGTAAGAGCCACTAATCTGTCTCAATACTGAGTATGCAAAACCATATTTTCATAGCAGTAGTCTCTGCTACTTACAAAAAGTAATTCAGCATGAAATATGGGAGTTTATGAAGAAAATATCACAATCTATTTTAATCTTTAAGACCTATGAATTAAAAAAAATTACTCTGTAGGCAGATTGATTTGAAATATTCCTACAGAAGATTTAATTCCTATATAGTAGTCTGTGTATAGATTGCAAAATGCTTTAGAAAATGGAAAGATGAAATGTGCTACAGGCTTCTTAGCTAGCTGCAGATATACAAAGGTATTTTAGGTTAAAGAATCTTTTTGCTTTGTAGCATAAGTAAAGAAAAACCTAAATCCCCTTTCTAAAATTAACATGATGTTCATACACAGAGCCTCTGGAGATCACTCTGGGTCTGTGCTCTCTTCAGGCATTCAGTTAAACATTTGCTGATTTGTTAAATTCATTCCCATTTAGCAAATAAACTTAAGATCGGTACTTTTCATGAAATCCATGGACTTAAGCTTGGACAAAATCAGATCTCTCCAAATGCTTCCCTAATTCAGCCTTCCTCATCTTACCCTGGCACTGTTCTGTGAGGTTTAGTGGCTCATATGGTGAGCCCAGGAGCAAAGGTCACTCACAGCACTCTTGGCAGAGCTGGGAGTAGGGGTGGCCGAGCTGCGCTCTGATGGTGGCTGGGTTGCCCTGGCACAGCAGGGCTGCTTTAGCCATGTGTCTGCATCCAAGCTCCACAAATAAGTACTCTCTTCTTTGAACCTCCAGTGCACTTGGTTATGGCCTCTCTTTCCAGCCTGCATTTTGATCTTACACATACCTTCTTTTAATGCTCACCTGGAGCCCTCCATGCCCCAGCTCTGCACTGTGTGTCAGAGAGATCTTGCATGTAAGAAATCACTAACACTTGCAGTCATTTTGGGTTATGTATTTACATCCATACACAACCTTAACTATATTGCAACACCTTTATAAACAATATTTTTCTCTGTTTCAGTGGCAATAGTTACTTTTTCTTTAAATTGAGACCTCTGCTATAAATAATTACTTAAATCTTCTGCCTCCTCTAGCATTTACTTGTCTTTGCCTCATGCAGTCCAACCTGATTTCAAGAACATTACTTTTAGTTTATAGTAGTCAGTGCAGGATCAAATGTTAGGCCTTCACTGAGACCACAGTACTATAAACGTATTTTTCTTCTTTTTTGTCTGAGATGTCATTTTACCCTATCCGTGCTTGTAGCTATAATCATTATTTCTCATAAATTAACATTATTTCCCATAAATTGTAGGTGTGCTATGTTCACAGATCTTTTTCTCTTTTTCTGTAAAAAATACTTTTTAACACTTTGTGAACATTTATTTTTAAGCAAAAAAAAAAAAAGTTTCCAAGCCATTCACATGTGCAAGAATGGTTTTTTAAGTGAAAGTCATCATGGTCTGTAACAAGCTGAGTGAGAAATAGTGCTCTACCTTAGAGCAGTCAGGAAAACCATCTTGGAATCATGAATTGAAGGTCCCACAATTAATTGTCTTGCAGGCTACTGCAGGCCTTTTGTTATATGTAGGTACAGCCTCCAGTGCTTGGAGGATCTCCATGTCCTTGATCACTTGGCTACAGGAGGGGGAAAATGCACATGGGATCCATCTCCATCCTAAGCCAAGCTCTGCAGCCTCTGTTTTTTGTGGGGCCATTACAAACGCAGGCACCTGTTTCCTACTGACAGGCTACACTCACCATGCTCTTTAGGAAGTTCTTCTTCACAATGAGTGCTGTTCTTGATTAAGTAGCCTTCAGCTGGCATTTTAGGAGAGGTGAAAATACTGTGGCTTTATGCAGCTACATTTATTTAAAGAAGCAAGTGCTGTTCCATGTGTTCCAGCTACAAATGGCCACTACTTTTGAGATGAAGTCAGGAGACACTGAGAGAATTGACAGTATTGGAAGTGACTCCCTGTGAAATATCCATCATTTCCTTCCTTCACAGCACTAATCTGAATCCTGAAAACAGTCCAACATTTTGTGCTCTCTTTGATTTTTGATCTGTGCTTCTCCCACGCTGTGGGAGGACAAGCTGTGCCTCCTGCAGGCACCAGCACGCGAATGGATGTCAGCAGAGCTCCATCAAGCTTTGTACTGCATCCCATCCCACCCCACCCCATCCAGCAGAGTGGTAGCAAGCAAGGAGGATGCTGCAGACATCCCTTGTCCAAGTGGGGACATCAGAAAATCTGAACAGAGAAAGTACCTGGGAAGTACCTGGCTATCCTTATTGTACACTGTGGCTTCTTTTTGCTTCCTCATGATTAAACTTGCATTCAGACTTAGGAGGACCTGGCTATAAGATCATGGATCCTTCACCTTTCAGATTGCACAGAACTGGTGGCAAGGCAGCAACTTGATATGAATGTTGCTATTATGAATATATTCAGCTTTTGGTTTGTTCTCTGTAGGTTTGAAAGTTATGCTTTGTTACTGTTAAGGATGCTGTCTTTCTGCATGGTGCGGTAACATGGAAACTACACTGTGAATTTTTCTCTCTATGGTAATACTTAAATATTTTGTTCTCTTCCACCAAGCAAACTGCTCAAAGCAATATTCTTGTTTATTACATTCCTGAAAATTCAAAAGTTTTAACAGGATAGTCCTGTATGTTGACCTTCTGAGAACTAACTTCTAGTATGCATTTACTAAAATAATGTTTTTCAGGCTGTGACGGCAGAGCAGAGCCTGGAGGTTTTGTGACACACCTCCCTGTCTGTCAGGGCCCACCTTCACCTGACACTGAGCTCTGCAGCCATGAGTTTGGAACCTTTGGCCCTGGCAGCTTCCTTAGTTTTGCCATAGGGTTTTCTAGCTTGAGTAACGTGGGGAGCTGGCTGGAAGGTGATGTGGAACTGGGAGCTGTTCATATGGTGACTCTTAGTCATCCCTGAGGATTCCTCTTCCTTTGTGATAGATGGGGCTTTTATCCACGGAGAGAGTTGGGGGATGAAGGGCTGCAGTTGCAGTGTCCCTTTGCTGCTATTCACCATACAAGTCCCTTTTAGCAGCTCCCTCAAGCTCCCTTTCCTTCTTTCACACTCTCCCTTTTTCTTTCCCTTATAGGTCTTATGTCAGCAAAGTCTGGTTTAAATCCATCTCTTAGCCAGTAAAGAAGCTAATGAAAATGTACCCATAAAAAAGCACTCTGCATCCCTGTTGTTGGTCTGTAATGACTCTCCACAGAGTAGCTCAAGATACTTATCATGACAATTCCCTATGGCTGCTTGTGATTATTCCCACTGTACAGATGAGGAAGATGGGAGGCAGAGAGGATGCTCCAAGCACAGGCTCAGCTCTGCCTCCCCTCATGCTGCTGCTGGCGGCAGAGGACAAAACTCCTGTGAGCACAGTCAGGGCTGTGAGGGCAGGACATGGCTGGTTGGGGTGCGATACCCAGCTGCTCCCAGCCCTTGGCAACTTGCACAGAAGGGCGAGCAGGATACTTCTTTATCTAAATAAAATGACAAAGCTGAATAAATGGAGAGCAGATACTCGAGTTAAAGAGGCCAGGGTGCTCCCAGAATGGAAGATTTTTTTCCAGGGTGAGGAGAGGAGGTAGGTGATGGGAGTCAGAGCTGTGAGGAGGTGAAGAGGATCCTCCACACTGTCTGGGAAAGGACTCATGAGAGAGAGAAGAAATGACTCTCAAGAGTGATGACTGGGGAGAAGCAAGCATTAGGTGTGCTTGGGTTTGGGGGATTATGGCAAGGACTTGACTCCTTTTCTGTGGAGAGGAGACTGGCTTTGGGGTGGGGAGCAGAGGGTCCATTGATCCTGTCATACTCCATTACCATCTGACCTGATCACACTGTGCAATCAAGAGCTCCATCAAGCTCTCAATAAGCTTTAAGAAAAGCAAAGAAATACTTAATTTTTTTTCTCTGATTTTTTAAAATTTTGTTACCTTGTTTTGAGAGCCTTTCTCAGAAACTGATTCATCAAAATGGTAGTTAAATTTTAACTGAACAGTTACTCCCCGACTGCTGCCTTGTAGCATGCAAAATTACTTCAGCAGACTAATTTTGGAGTGGGATGCTTTGTCCTTTGACACAATGCTCCAGTACAAGTGATTCTGTGTAATTGCCTCAGTCCTCTCATCTCATTACAGTAAAATGAGGTTGTGTCCCGTTAATTCCAGCAGGCCCTGGTTGCAGTGCAGATACATGCCAAGCACGGAGTCTCCCAGAACATTACTGGCTGACAGAGGCATCTCTCACCCTTTTCAGATATCAAAGTTATTTGTCCTCTGCCCTCAGGGTAAAGTAGTTTCCCAGGAAGTATCGGGAAAGCAATCTAAGCCTCAAAATAGAAAGGCACGCCCAAGGGAACACCTTTCTCAAGGGTGGAAAGCAATTGTTAAAGAGGGGGAGAGCTAGAAGTAGCAATCTCCTCCTTTGATGCATCAACACATGGAGTATGTGCAATATGCGTAACGAAACTCTTGCAGGGACACATCCAAGGTTAAATCCACCTTAAAATTACTGAAGCAGTTTTTGGTCCCCTTCTCACATGACATGGCAGCTTTTTTCCTGAGTAGTAGAGGGAAAGCACAAGCTCTGCCTGGAGGAGGAAGATGGAGCTGGGGTCAAACAGTGCATGCAAGCTGCCATAGCTCCCCTGTGTGCAGAGGTGCCTGGGTACATGCAAACTTGTTTCTATCTGATGTGTAGATCAAGTAAATCTAAGGGTGATAAAAAATGACAAAATTTACCCAAACAGAAGGTGTAAAAGGTGGAAGATGGGCTCTAGCACAAATACATTGGATAACATTGCTGGAAAAGAGGATTCACAGAATTTTAAGACCTTGGTGACACCCATGTTGGAAACAATTTAACGGCCAGTCTTGTTTTTTTCCAATACCAGTTTATGTTCTCTCGGAAATATGTGTGTCCTGGGAACCTGGGCTTGCTGCTGTTCCAGGAACTCCAGCATCAAAGAAGTGACTTTTGCCTTTTTCTTTCCACTCCAGGAAGCTCATAGCATTTAGTGCCTTAAATCCCTCATACTAGCCTTCCACCTCCAGCACCACTCCTGCTTGCCAGTGTTACTACATTTTGCTCTATCCAACCTGGGACCTTGAGGTGAGAGCAGCTTCTCCTCCCAGGCAGACTCTTCAACATCTTGGGAAAGAAACTTTTCAGCTGCACTTAGCATTTCTGATCTCAGTGTTGGCAGCTGCCCAGCCTGCTCAAATGGTTTGCACCATTGCCAATGGGAAAGCTTTTATATAAGGGAACATAAATAATTTTCAAAAGTGCTTTAACTGTCATAAAGTGTCTTAATGGGTAGCATTTAATCTAAACAGAAAATCTCAAATGCCTATGTCAATTATATGGGTTGTTTTTCTTAAATATTAAAAGTTAGAATGTTCTTTTTAATTTACATTTTATTACTTTATGCCAGTATGAGGGAACATTTCCTGTTTAACTTAGGTCACGTTTGTCATTTCTCGACTTTTGGGGTTTTATATGAGATTCAGAACTCCCCTTCCACCCGCAGAGTTGAAGCTGCTGGCAGCAATGACTAACACTTGCCCAAGCCTGAGAAGCTGCCTGAGGTCCAGGAAATCTAGAGTTAAAGCTGACGTAATTACGTCTATTACTTTAAACACATTTAAGCAGGTGATAGGTGTGCCTGGAGATCTGTAGCTAATCCACTTCTGCATTTCTAGGGTCCTGCTCACAAATGTGAGTATTTGAAGTAGGCATTGAGTGACCATCAGCCCTCATTTAGGCAAGGACAAGGGGCTGGTGGAGCTGAGCCTCAGGCAGGGGACATAAGAGGACATAGACAAGGTTACAGATCAAAAAGTGTTCTCACTAAAGCAGTCTGGTCTTGCTAATAGAAGCAGATTAGAATTCTGACTGAAAACCAAACCTTTTTGCTTTAGGGAGAAGAAAAGCAGTTCCTAGGTTATTATGTGAATAAGATCAGATCAACAACTTGATTTTTGTGGAAATTCACCATTTGCACAGTCAGATAGCTGAGGAGACACATCTTCAAAAGTAGGACCATAAACTGACTCTCCTTCATCTCCCATTCCAGTTATGGTATCTGCAGGGTAGATAAAAGTAATCATCAGAGACTATAGTGATCACAGCCATTTGTCAGTGAGCAGCTCAGCTGAGGTCAGAGACGTGGGTTGCCCATCAGCCTGGAGGAACAACTGCTTCCATCCCTGTTTCACTACTGAAATTTTGACAGACCCTCGGGCAAAGCCCTGCGTCCATTCAGGAGACACTCTCTCTATGAATTACTTAATGCAGTGTGTTTAATTGCTGCTGCTCTGAGAAGGTCCAGCATTTCCTGCTGGGAGAGCTACAGCAGTGGCAGTGCTAAGCCATGGAAGCAGTGCCCCAAAGAAGGATGTCTGTCAGAGGGAGTAGGGTTAGAAGAAAGAAGGATTAAAATGCAGCTGTGATTCTATGGTAAGTTAAGGCCACTAACTTGTCTAAGAAAGGAGAATTGATGAGTGAAATTCCTATTCAGCAGAATGAAGCACTAAGGAAAACTGATGTTTTTTTAAAAATAAGTCTGTTTAGACAATGTTTAGACATTGTCCAGTTATCATTAGTCTTCTACAGTAGCAAACTTAATATTAGATTGCTTTTGTGGACTACATAGATATTATTAATTTGCTTTAAGCCCACACCACTCCCCATGGCTTCCAAACTGGGGCTGGGGCTGAAGCCCAGGGGTTACCTCTGCAATAACCTTGGTCACATGGAAAACCAGGTGCTGAAGCAGCCCCACCACCATCACTGCCACAGGCACCCACTGCACGCCCATGGCAGTCTGGCCACCAAGATTTTGAGTCTATCAACAGGACCCATCTCCACAGCAGCACCAGACACTAGCCCACACCCTATCCTGCATTTCTAAGCACTTCTCAAGACTAATGTAAGTAGTTTTCAACCCTGTGGGAGGTTAGAATATGTTCCAATTTCTGTTTTCCCCTGAAGGAAGGAAAACCAGGTTACACAGAAAGCAGAAGTGGCAGAGCAGAAGACTGAAGCCATCTCTTTCCAGAGCTCTCGATGGATGCTGTCAGTGATACTTAAAAAATGAAGATCCTCTTGCTAATAGCAAATGCCCAGCAAAAAGTGGTAAGTAAAAGCAAACATGAGAGAACAGCTTCCCCACTCCACTCCCAGCCTCCACTGAGCCTCTGCTTAAGGATTTCCTGGTATCTCTGTGTTTAATTACCCCTGGCAGCTCTTTTGCATTTGAATTTCTTTGCTTTTCAGGCAAATGTGAAAGTCTGGCATCCACAGATTTCTGTGGCAATGTGATTTACAGCTTAATTACACCCTGTGTAAAGTGTGTGCCTCCTTTTGACGCAAAAACTCCTACCCACAGCTGTATTTGCTGGGCAGTGCTGAGACATCACTCCCGCCGGCGGCGCGTGGACGGAGCAGTTCCAGAGGGGTCGCGGCTCCCACAGCAAAGCTTTGTGCCACCGCGGCAGCTTTGCTCTCTTTTGGCTCACGCAGCACGTGCAAAAGCTGCTTTGTGGGTCAGCTCAGCACAGCGGGGTCAGGTCACTTTTCATCTCTGAGCACCGTGAACTTTCATGTGTCAAAGTCTTAGTGCAGATGAGACAATTGTGATTTTCATGCAGAACAAACGTAAAGACACCCAAACCAACAGATTTCTCATCTTAATAACAATGTGCACTTTCCCCCCAGCTATATATCCCACTGGCTGGCTTTATAAAGTGATACATTTTTACATAACCACAGAGTCGGAACCAAAAGCCTCTTAGCTAAATGTTGCTAAATTACTGTGTCTATAAAAAACCCAGATTGCAATCACAGGTTGCAGATGGGCCTCCTCCAGGTAGCCCTGAAGTCTATCTGGTCTGTCTTGGTGGTGGTTTCCTACAGTGATTCATTAGGGCAATGCTTTTTTAACAGTTTTGTTGGGATTTGCAGCAGTCCTGGATTTGAAGAGCTCCATCCTTGCAATATCAGAGATTGTGAAGAAGATCAGATTCTCCATGTTTAGCTACCACAGCTGCTCTCTTGCTCGAAAGATCTGTGCACAAGGTGTTACCATTTCATGTGATGATGTTCTCCTGCTGAAAAAAAAGCAGAAAAGCGAGGCAGACAGAACAATTAGGACAAGGAGACATGTTAAAATGGTAAGACAAGGCAGTTTTAATTCACAGCCAGGTCCTGGAGAGCAGCAGATGAGTTGAGGTGTGACAGTAGGTAACTGCAAGCAGCCCATGCAAATGCAGGGATGTTTTATGGGTTGTGACTGACTGAAGCAAAGGAAAGCCCTTTCCTTTCCCCTCTCGAAGGTCGGCAGCACGGCTTCCAGAGCCTCTGTAGGCTGTAAGCTAAGCAGAATCTAATTTTGGTAGCCAGACCATATGGCTTTTGCTATAGCCAAAAAAAGTCTATAGCAGCCTTATGTAAAGTCCAGAGCAGAAGCAGCGTACCCAGAATCAAATATAAAATCAGCTTCAGAAAATATTGTCTTGGCTATCTATTTCTCTCTGACGTCCATATTTTTAGCTTGATACAGATCAATATAACTGAAGTTTATTTGGCTTTTTGAAATATCTCTTTTCTCCTTTTTGCACTATAACGTTTAAGGATTAAACCCAGAGCAATCCACTACATATTATTTTTTAAAAATTCTGAGATTGATGTCCACATTTTGTAAGTGTGCTTAAATCTGCACGCAAGGAATTCTGTTCTTAAAATTTAATTCTGCATATACATTGGACTGGCTCCCATTAATCCTGTTTCGTTGAGAAAAAAATACTTTTTTAAACTGATAATTTCTAGGCATTCATACTGTCATTGTGAGCAAGAATGGGAATTAATTATAAACATACTGGTAATAGTCAACTGACAGTCAAAGTCAAAAAGAAAAGCAATGATTAGCCTAAAAAGCATACCAGGACTGTTTTCTGAAAATTTATGTTGGGTGCTTTTTTATAAAAAGAGCATGCCAAGAACCACCAATTACTTGTCTCAATCTATTCTGGTTTTTATTTCTCCTCTTCTCATCACATGGTAATTCAGGTTAATTAAATTCTATTCAACAGGTTGCCAATTATAAAAATTACATATATGAAAATCCTGAACTGGGTGACTAATATTTTAGACTCTATTTAATACCTGTTTATGACAACATTGTATTGTTTTGCAGGCCTGTTTGTAGTACTCAGATGAGGATAAATGTTCTGTGGGTGGCAATAGTTAGATGTTATTTAGCTGGTGCTGTTCTGCTTTCCAGCTGTGGCAGATGAGCTGTGCTGCATTCAGTTTGGAGAAGAAAACAATTACCATAAAGGAAAATATGGAAAGCACACGAGGTTGTGCAGCACCTATAACAATGATCCTGAAAGCCTTTCAAAGGTTGAGGAGCAATGCTCTTAGAAACTTGAAGTCCTTTTAAGAGTGCACACCTACCCTGACACAAGACCCAAGAGTTTTGCTTCTGTGTGATTCTTAGAGGGTTTTCTTGGTCCAAACTTCTCCACCTGGTGCAGCTGCAGCTGTTTCAGTTCCTTTCAGTCCAAAATAGCATCTGAAAAGGACTGAGAAACAGAAGAGAAAGCAGACAAAATTAATTTAAAAAAATATACACACACATATATATACACACATATAAATTTGAGAGAGACCCCCACATGATGGTAGTACTAAAGGAGAGCTGCTAGGGGTCACCAAGAGACATCTTGGTGAAGGGCAAGTAAAATCACAGAAGGGGTCAGGTTGGAAGGTACCACAGTGGGTCATCTGGTCCAACCTCCCTGCTCAAGCAGAATCATCCCAGAGCTCATGGCACAGGATTGTGTCCAGATAGTTCTTGAATATCTCCAGTGAGAGAGACTCTGCAACTTCTCTGGGCAATGTGTTGCAGTACACTCAGTCCTCACACAGGAAAGTTCTTCCTCACGTCAGAAAAATTTGCAGGACAGAGTAGGAAGTTTGCTAACTAAAGCAAAAGTCTGCTTCCTGCTATTCCAAAGATACTTTCAATTAGGTAGGATTAAAATATTAGCCAGGAATGAGCAGTAAGCATACTACAGTGAGATGCTGAGACTATGCCTGGATGGGTTTTTCCATTTGGAAGAATTGCTTGGGACAGATATGATCAGTAGTCCCTCTGTTGTGGAAAACCATTTATTGTTCACGGTGTTATACAGGGGATCTGAAAAGGGATAGAACATAGATGATTGTTGTAGCTCATGGGACTGCAACTCTGCAAGAAGCATTCTCTAATTATTCTCTAATGAGTAAGTAAAAGAGGTCCTGAAATCATAGCTCTGGAGAGTATGGCATTACCTCTCCCTTCTCTGATCCTGGTGAGAACCTGCATGGACTTGTGCCCATGTGAAGATAAGCGTACCCAGGAAGGACTCTTGGCTGCTCCTGCCCTCTGGGGCACGCCTGCTGTGCAAACCGGCCTCCTCCCAGCCACTCCCAGCCCAGACTCAGCTTCTCTGGGATAAGGATACTTACACAGGATACTACCACGGACACAGTCTGCTGTGGAGTTGGAAGACATGGTGAGGCAGGAAACCTACCCAGCTGCTGTGCTCACACAGACACTGGGTTGATGATCAGGAATGAATGCCATACTAGCTTTCACAGTTAAGGTGAAGTGGGAAAAAGACTGAAAACCCACATCCAAGCACCCCAGGATAGGTATTAGCAAACACCAAACATGACCTTCATCATGATGACTAACCATCTACAACACCGAAACAAGTCTTTCACAAACAAACAAATGCAAGCAAAACTCTTTCCTCAGCAACTGGCAAGATCAATGCCAGGCTCAATATCCTTAATTTTAACCTGTGAATAGGCATTCAGTTGGAAAGAGTTTGTGACGAGGTAGAGTGCTCTCCTTTTCCTCTTAGATGCTAAGAGGAAATTGCTGTACAGTTCCTAGTAGCGCTTTCTTTTACTACTGGCAGGGTAATTTGCTTTTACAGTCTATATGAAATAAATACTCTTATATTCATTTATGAAAACCCAAGATGCTGGACTGGAAGGCTAAGGAGGGGAATTACACACACAACAGGCAAATGCAGGCTCCAGACTGTTTGCTCTACCTCTCAGGGATTTGTTTCAACTTGCACCTGGAGGGCCAACCAAAATCTTCAGAAAAAGCCAAAATCTGATAAACTTGCATCTGGGGGGGGGGGGCGGGAATTAAATCCTATTACAGTTCAACTACATTGGGTAACTTACAAATTAAGCAGAGGAAACACACAATGGTGTTAAATGCTCACAAAACCGGATCTTTCTGTAGTCCTCTTACTGCCCTGCATTTACGCCTAAAACTTTAATCTCATTTTAACACAGAAAGCAGTGAGATGGATTTGCTAGGATTAGTCTATGTGAGAAAAAGAGAAGTTAAGGTATTTACTGGCTAAGGAGTAAAGATATTTAGAGAGCTGTTCTGAAACACAGTTTCTAAGGGATGCATTTTTTTCCTAAATCATTATTAGTGGCAGCTGGACTGAAAAACAAAGCTTGAAATAGTTTCCTTTCAAATTCAATCCTAGACTTCAGCTGTAACCTTAAAAAATGCACACACAGAAAAATGATTCATTTTCATTTTTTAACAGAAATGCATTCCCTAGAAAGGAAGCAAATGGTGTCCAAAAAGCAACATATGTGATATGAGAAGCCACGCCAGCTTCTTGAGTGCAAGGCTACAATATGTGCTGTCAGCTTAAGCAATGCAGGGTGTGAGATTAGTCATTGCCCTGCTATTCACAGCAGCTCGTTTCTTCACTGGTAATCTGCAGAAAAGCAAAGCAGAATTCCAAACACCAAACTTCAGGTTTTTTAGTTACAGGGAAAGCACTGAGAAATCTGTATGTCCAACTGTCCTGTGAAGCATGGAACTGAATCCTGCAAGGATAACTGCATAACAAACAGAACAAAGTTTAAATAAGAAGTATTGAACAGTTCCTTTTACTGGCAACCTCAGAATTTAGCTTGTAACCTGTGTTAAAGCACTTCGGAATTCGTAAATATATGGCAGACAATGAATTCTGTGTAAGTTCCAGTAAGCTTATGACCAGACAGTAGTCTGGCTGCACTGTAAAATGCTTTAGATAAAAGCAGAAGTTTTAGGGTGAAACTGCCAGAATATTTACTGTAAGCTTAAAAAATTAATCAGCAAGATTGTCGTTAGTGTTGTAACAGGCTTTACTGTATTTACTCATCTGCTCTTACAACGCCAAGACTTCAAGCTTCTCAGCCAGAACTGCAGAATATTCTGGTTCACTTTGGTGGCAGAAACTATGCAAATTTTATTTCTCCATTCTGAGAGGAAAAGTGAAAAGCCTAAACACCTCTGCTGTGGGATAGCTTGTTGCTTCTTGGATTTGGGTTTTCTTTTTTGCATTGATTTATTCCCACTGTCTACCCTTATCATGATCCATTCATATAAAAATGATCCAGTACTTTAAAGACATGGAGATACTCAGCCAAACTTCTGCAGCATGCAGTCAGGAGCAGGCCAAGTAGTCTGGACTTCGAACAAAGGATTTAATAAAAAATATGGATAATTTTGCCTTTAAATTCACCATGTTTTTTAGAATTTTTCATTTCTTATAACATAAAACATCAATGTAAATCACAAGTATGACATTTTAAATCTGAAGTGACAATTGAGCATGTTAAGTAACAGTAGCATTTTAACTGGATTTTAACACACCAGTCCAACCAGCCAAAGGTGTTACCAGTAGTAAAACCTGAAAACAGAAAGCATGTATTTTGGCATTTTATTATGATATCAGATATTTTTTGTTAGTAGTCAGTCATTGAAAACAATCTGTACACAATCTAATTTAGTCAACAAAAATAGCTGTACAACTTTAAGTGATGTGCCCCATTTATGTAACTTGTTATGCTCTGAAGTGATGCTCTTCATTGTTTGAATCCTCACATAAACAATTACCAGTCTCAACATATATTAAGATTATGTTCTTCTCTCAAAAGTACAAAAAATAACACTTTAAATACACAGTGGCTTCCAAGCTTAGAGAGAATCCTGTCAGGAAGAGTTTTGTACCTCAATAGACAGTGCCTTCAACATGAAGAGCTCTTCAAAGTGCTCGGCAGAGTGTGTGAACACTATCCCCACTTGCTAGATGATGAAATAAGGCACAAAGATCAACTACCTTGCCCACAGTCACATAGAGAGTGAGCAGTAGAATCAACAGAGCAGAATTTGGGGGTTTCAGTTCTCCAGTGTAACCATCACATCTCATTGCCACTATTCAAGTGCAATGACTTAAATGTTTCTAAGGAGCAAAATGTGTACAGCACACAGTAAACAGCAGGGAAGATTCAGGACCAGTTAAAGGCTGCAACAGTTTCAACCCAAACCGAATGAATTTGGTAGTCAGTAACTCATAATGCACTTCAGGGAAAGATTACATAGCGAATTATACATGAACCTGCAGAGAGAAAGCTCATTAAACGTAAGAAATATGGTGTTAGCTTTGCAAAAGCTACTGGCTGTCTTAAGCTTGACAGTGGCTCAGGTAAAATGTTAAGTTTGTCAAACAAGTGGTACTTTGTGATCAGTAGATGCCCTAAACATTGTTCTCCTACCAGCAAGGTGAACTTCTCTGGAGAGTCACACAGAAATGTAAAAAAGGGCTAAATATGTCCTCAGGAGGCAGAGATGTGTACAAAGCACAAAACCTTGCATTAATTGCTTGTAAGTGGTAAAGAAATATCAATCCAGAAAAACAAAAATAAATATGGTTAAGGAAACTGAGTCACCCATACAAAATCACCAAGAAACACATCTTTGGATAGCTTATCTTGCAAAAAAAAAAAAAAAAAAAGTGTGACACATGTAATCCCTGCCTGGATGAGAAGTATTCTCTGGCCTAGTCCTCTGCTGACAAGCATTTCAGAAAGCCTGTCCTTGGATAGGATGCTCATGAGGTGACTCATTTACTGACAGAGGCTGCTGATGGGATTCAGAAACAAGTATACTTTGATTCTGTTCTCCACTGACTTGATGGGAAGGAACTGTATCATGGCTGAGGTGAGACTGCTGACTTGATTCCTGAGCCAGCTGCACATGCTGAGCTGGATGTGAAGATCCCACCAAGTGCATTTGTTCATTTTGTCCTTGATGAGTGTGGAGATGTTCTAGCGCTTCCTTGGAAAGAGTGATGACATGCATTTGTTCAGGCTGGGCAGCCTCTATTTGGTTTGCAATCACACTGATACTTTGGATTTGTTCTGCTTGCTCTTGCTGAGCTGAAAGCAACAAGTTTTGCAGCGGCTGCGGCGGCTGCGCAAGGAGCGCGAGGTTCGCCGCCTGCTCTGTCGTCATGCTAGGGGCATTTTCTGCAGTCACAATACTGATGCCTTGATTGTGGCTGGGCATGAAATTGATGTTGTGTACTGCATCTGTAACCAGCAGCTGAATTTCCTGCCCTCCCGAGGTGGCAAGTTGGTACTGCTGCAGCTGGAGAATGTTTCTCACTTCTTCTGGATGAGCGTTGGTGCTCGAGGCAGCACAGGCTTCCTGAAACTGCTTTTCCTTGCTGTGAATTTTCAAATGAGACTTCAGGTTGTCCAGACGAGCAAACTGCAAACTACATTCTGGGCAGGCAAAAGGCTTTTTGCCTGTGTGTAAGATACAGTGTCTTCTCTTAGCACTGGAATCAGAGAAGGATTTTCCACATATATCACAAGAATATGGCTTTTCTCCTCTGCAAATGGAAAGAATTTTATCTCATTAAAAAATTCACTTTGACAATGCTTTCTGAAACTTATTCTGTAATAAAATACTTAAATGATTACATTGTTTTTCTGAATTGTAAGCACTTAAAGGGTAGTGTCATTAAAAAAATCCTCTATTTGACCTCCAGATTATTTCTATTTGACTTCACAAACTGTACAATTAGTATATATGCCAGAGCTACAGAGCTAACTGCCTTCCTCTCATAAAAACAGAGCTACAAGCTCCATGCTGCTAGACCTTGACAAGAGTGCAACAGCTTTGCACAATTCTAAGCACTGACCATTTTAAGAACGTTCATTAATAGTGTGGTCTTAAAAACAAAAAGAAGTGTCCAAATCCTAACTTGCTGCCTGTATCAACAGGACAAGAAATTTTACTGGAATTTTACTGGAAATGTTTTCTTAGACAACAGTTCTCCAGTGATTTAAAATCTAACGTGTCTTTATGCAATGCAATGTACTGACAGGGGTAAAATAGCTCTAATGCTATTAGAACTCACAGAATAACAGGACAATGCTCCAGTAACCTTGGTTACTGTTCTGCTGTCAAACAAAACTTAAAGCAAAATTTTCACAAAAAACAATATAGCAGTAAGTTTACTTAAGTGAACAGACACAAAACACCAAAGAAGACTCTTACAATATCTTGGTACACGAGTATTTAGGACTTCAGTACATTCCACTACCAATCTTTTCCTTACATAGATTAAGCAAAAATGTCAAGTTTTTAACAGTCATTCAAAATGCAAACAAGTCCTGACCATTCTAAAATTAAACAAGCTCTACATACGAATTTTAAAATTAGAAGTTACATTTTTTAAAGAATGTAATGAAACTAAGAGATACTTTACCTGTGAATTCTAATATGAGTCTGAAGTGAAGTTTTAGCTGTAAATGATTTGCCACAAATCTCACAAGTAAATGGCTTCTCACCTATCAAAAAAGAAATGTGACTTTACTTTTTAAATAGCACTTTTCATCAATACATTAAAAACATTTTGTATTTTACCATACACAGTATCAAGTGTGTACTGTTGGCTCTTCATGCTTCTGTCATGGGTCAGCAGATATCCAAAACTGAATGAACTCACTATCAAAATGATGGTATAACATTTTAAATTGTACACCTCTAGCATTTCTCCCCATTGAAGATGAAGAATTAGGTGATCCAAGCCCCCAAAGCAACAAAAAGCTGTACCTATGGCACAGATGTGGGTGTTCCACATGAACAGAAATGCTTTGAAAAAGGCTGTCCCTGAACCCTGGCATTAATGGTAGGTTCACGTGCAGCACCATGCAGACGAGTAAGCCCAAACTTCCAAAGCTGGAAAATGAATCCATTACCTTAACAACTTGCCTGGCTTTCTGTAAGGCTCTATCACACTAGGCCTATGATATTCTGGGAACACCAGTTAGAAAAAAATTAAATTATCATGAGTTAAATAAAATGTGAGTTTGTTTGGAGATTTTTTGTTTATTTGTTGGGGCTTTTTTAGTGCATTTGGAATTCTGATGTCTAATTGAGTAGAAGCAGAGAGGCCAAATTAAATCATAAAAAGGTTCACAAGAAACAGATAACTACCCAACCAAAGCAAATCCTAATTCACACCATAACAAATCCTTGTAGCACTGAGGTTCTTTAAGACACCAGACTCGAGGATCCAGCTCACCACTTGGTAATTCACACCATCAAAGCACACCAAACCCAGGGATTGGGCAGCAGCCAGTTTCCAAGAAAGCTTCCCATTTAGCATAGAACTGCAATGCTTACCAGCTTTCATGTGGCTTTGGAGGGCATGGATAAAGGATGAGAGAACAAGAAACATTTGTCAGAAGGGACTTCTGGTCATCCAGTCCCAGATTGCTACTGAAAACAGGAGCAACTTCCCAAGCAGACTGTATTATTATGACTCAGTGTGACCAAACTGCTGCCAAAGGAGAACAGCTGTATCCATGTTAACACCTGTCCCCCAAATGCCTTGGAATTTTAGTTTGCTTTTGAGATGAGACAAATCAATTATTATTTCTACATAATTAATACTGGTATCTTGCCTGTCTTTTCTAGAAGCAAAATATATTGCGAGCCAGTTTCTGCTAAAAATCAGCTTATCTCACATATTTTTGCAACTTACCTTGCTAGTAAGCTTTCTCTTCTCATTTCCCACCCCAAACTCATTTCCCACTACATTTAGAGAGCTGTATCAGCTTCAGATACAAAACTCTTGTGCATGTCAACACTGTGTTCTCCTTGATACAAATCACATGCTAACACTATTCTGGATAACCAAAAATTCCCAGAAGTACATGTTTTGACCTCAGCATATTCCAGAAAAATGTAAATATTTTTCACTTAAAAAAGATGAGGAAACGAAGTATGCTTGAGACTGAGTTATGTATTACAACTGCAAGTGACACAACTAAGAATAATTTGATTTAGTGAGGAAACAATTGCCACTATTTCTAGTTACTTTAAAAGACAAAATTATTCACATGTTACCTTATGAACTTACCCTTCAAAGGAAATTATTTTATGAAGTTTTTGCCTTGTTATTATGAGAGGGTAGATAATTTTTATCTCTGTTATCCAGTGATTCATTACCAGTTTGCCCTCTAAATCTCTTAAAACACCCTCTGATGCACTTGCATTAAATCATCCCTCCGTACCCATTTCCTCTCAACATCTGGTTTACTGCGGTGCAGTAAAAGCTAAATGGAAATAATTATTTCTCTGGTCACAGCACTTTTTGTAAGCATCAATCCCTGACAAACAGAGGTGTCTAGCTCATTTAGGACACATTTTCTGTAACTTTCTGTTACTTGTCAGCTCACTGTAAGCCTGATACATGCTGGATACTGCTCTCCTGACAAACTGAATTCTCAGTCCAGGACTCTATCACAGGAAAGCTAACTGACATTTTCTGCAGCAGAATTTATAAAACTGGGGAAAAAAGCCCTCTTCCTGTAATAGGCATTGCTTTTGTGCTGCTGTAACACAAGCTTTTTTGTGCTTCTGCATTCTTGATGTCAAATCTCTTCATTAGCAACACAGGCATCATTACGTACAAGTAGAGCAGAAGTTCATTCCACAGAGACAAGTCTAATTTGCCTAACATTATTTTGTCCATGCAACTTCAAGAAAAAACAAACCACAAACTCCACAAAACCCAAGGTACAACATTACCTGTATGTGTTCTTAGATGTTTCTTTAGCTGAGCTGCATCCATGAATTTGCGACCACACTGGTTACATTCCGGCAGTGAACGGCCTTGTCGCAATAACAAAAAAAGTGTCAGTGCATAAGTGATCCCCTGTATCTCTTCAGTGATCTTTGTTAAAGCACTTTCCTGTAAAATAACCACTCTGATATAATATAGAGATAAAACAAAAGGTGATTCATTGCCTCCTCCCTATCCTGTCAGACTCCTATTTCTCAGTTTAGTATTACCACAGGAAAACAGGGGACTGACACCTGCTCCTGCCCAAAAACACCTCTTGAAGCTTTGTAAATTCTGATCTTCTCCACTACTTCCTCTGTGTGTATCTCAATCCCATTCCAGAAGTGAGAACTTTCTGAAGCTTGTATGCTTGTATTACTAGTCCAAAGTAGTGGGCAACTACAATGCTATTTGCATACCAGGCAGCAGACACAACTGTTTATACAATCCCCAGCTTCTACATAGCATGGACAACAGGGCTAAAATAATCAAGTTGTATGTCAAATATAGTGTAACTAATTTTTAATCATCATAATAGCCCTTTTCAATGAAATACTTTTCTACAAATTCTATTTACTTTACATTATGTCTTTTTTCACCCTATCCACTGTTATACCATGACAGGACACTCAAGGTAGCAGAGACTAAATACATCTCTGAGGAAGTACTTTCAGCCTAAGTCAGTCTTTAGGAAGACAAATCAGCATGGACTGTAAGTCAGTTCCTCAACCCAAACTTGTTATACCTGTGTGTAGTCGATAGTGGCTCTTGAGCTGTCTCTTTTGGCTGAAGTATTTCCCACACTGATCGCACGTAAAAGCCTTCTGCCCTGTAGAGAAAATCAGTTATTAAAATGTAAGCCACATCCAAAGCAAGTGTAAGGAAATAAAATACACAAGCCAGCTGTGAGAAGCCAATTCAGTTTTGATTTGCCTCAACAATGGTTATCAGAGGCACATGGGGGAGTGATTGCCACGGCCAGGAGGCAGCTAGGAGAAGATGGAGAAAAGCCTTGTCTCTGGGGAGACTTTTCGTGGCAATCAGTTCATGTCTTACATAGGACAGGCAGTCAGCAGGGGAACACGGAAGACACTGTACCCCAGAGACACTCTCCAACCACATGGCAAAAGGTCTCTAGCAATGGACTGCAGTGGGATATTGGTCTGGTCCATTGGTCTCCTGTCAGCAGGCAGAGCTTTGGGAGGGTCGTGAAAAGTAACTGTATCACAAGCCCCCAGGCTTTTCGAACATGCTTTTTGAGTTGGGCTTTTGGCTTGGGGCTTTTTTGAGACTGTGCTTTTGCTTTTGAGGCTTGGTGATTTGAGGGGTTTTTTGAAACTTGCTTTTGAGTAGGAGCTTTTTGTGTCTTATGCTTTTTGCCCTGGCTGCAGCCTGCCTTTTGGCTCTCCTGACCTCACTGGCTCTTGCTCGCCCTCACATCTCTCCTGCCTTCCTGTGTCCCTGACCAACTCCAGCATTCCTGCCTGAGACCCTTGCATCCAACCTCCCCCACCTCCAAGCCAGCCCACTGCTGCGATCCTCACCACAACTGTGTCCAGGGCTCAGGACCTCCGGCCCGAGCATCCCCTCACCTCGTGTCTGGCTGCCCAGGAGCCGTGCACAGGCAGGCAGCGTGCACAGCCCTGCCTCGTGAACATCGATGGCACTCAGGGGATCTCCAGTGGTGAAGCCCTCTTCTTCTGTCTGTCTCCCCTCTCTCTCCATATTCCTTTCCTATTTTTCTTTTCTCTTGTTCTATCTTTTCTAGCTCTCTTTAGTAGGATAACTCCTTTTCATTTTGTTTTTTCGTTACCAATAAACGGTTCTTAGATACAATGTTTGTCTCATTTGACATTATTTCCTTCCTGACAAAGAACTCCTCACAGTTTCCTTAAGTGGAACGTGACACCAGCATACACAAGATGGATCAGAAGCACCCTTTTTTTAGAAAGGAAAATTCTTGCAGCAGAGAGGTACATTTGCCTTGAAGTATTTACCTGAATGTAGGCTCATGTGCTCCAGAAGAGAATGCTTTGTTGTCAGAGCCTTACTGCAAATGGTGCACGTGTACGGCCGTTCACCAGTGTGCATCCGCTCATGGACTTGAAGAGAATGCTTCTGGGAAAAGCCTTTGCCACACTCACTGCATTTAAAAGGGCGCTCCCCTGAAAGCAAAAGATGACATAGAGGACATTTTTAGGCATAGATGTATAATTTCTCACTAGATATTCTAAGCTGATAGTGAGATGCACTGCAATGTTGTAGCTACCGAAAAAATTAGTCTTGATTAGTGGTAAAGAGACAAGCTTCACACAGGAATAATTCTTTAGCTATTGCCATACAATTCAGTGCTTAAACAATGAAATTATTAATTACACTAAAATCTGGGCAAAACATAAAGGTTCTGAGATCTGCTAAGAAGAATAAAACAGCAAAAACAGAATACACTGCAATTCGGATCAGCATGCTATTTTGGATATTCCTGCTGTAGCCAGC
Source organism: Luscinia megarhynchos (assembly GCA_034336665.1). Lineage (NCBI taxonomy): Eukaryota > Metazoa > Chordata > Aves > Passeriformes > Muscicapidae > Luscinia > Luscinia megarhynchos. The sequence goes on from CM067565.1 coordinate 44,781,486, forward strand.
AACCAGCATTTCAACAGTCACTTACATGTGGCAACATCATTAAACCTAAACCAAAAGCAGCAGTTTCTGAAGGCCTACCTGTATGGCTTCGCCGGTGAATAGCCAAGTGATTATGTTTAAATACTTTGCCACAGTCTTTACAGCGAGCATCAGAACCTGCACGTTTTCTTTTTCCTTCAGGTCTCTTTGCCAGTCCTTTCTCATCCTCATCCCCAAGAAGTTTATAATCTTTTAGTTTGATTGATCTCATTATTCTCCGTTTGCTGTAACGGCTCTGAGTGCTCTGTATTCCTTCAGATTTGGGATCGTAGTTTTCATCTTTCTCAGCTGACAGATCAACAGCAGCCTCTGAGACACAAGCAGGTTCAGTTCCTTCTCCATCTTTCCTCACTGAAGCCTGTTCACTGGCTACTGTTTCTTCTACTTCAGTGTCTTTTTTCATATAATTTTGCTCATTTTGCACGGAGTTGTTTTCTCTCAGCTGCCCATCTTCGGTGGAATTTGCTCCTGATTCTTCTTCTTCTTCTTGGACAACCTTGATTTTCCTTGGTCGCCCTCGTTTTCGCTTTGGTGGATCATCATTTTTCCTGTCACTTGCAACAAGAGAGGCTCCATTTTCAGCTGGAACTGGCAATCCACTACCTGGGCTGCGGCTTTCCAGGTAGTCTGTACAGGCCCATACCAAGTCAGTCACTTTCAGCAGCTGTGCAGTAGCCAGGATTTGTTCTGTGCTATTCTCACTGGCACAGAGGCAACCAGTGTAGATAAATTCTAGCAGAACTCCAAAGGTGTCTGCAACCATTCCCTCCAACATGTAAATTGACTGCCCTATTTCATCCTCATTTACAAACATCATTGAGAAGTACTCACTGCTGGCAGCCAGCAAAGCTTTATGGGCTCTGAATTGCACATTCTCCACTATGAGAGTAATGTCACAAAGAAAATCCTTTTTCCTTTGTTCCTCAAAATTAGCTAGAATGGTATCTTTATGAGCTTTGGAGTAGATGATCAGTTTCTCAGAAGGATCAGTTGTATTTGCCATTTTAATTATGAATATTAAAGAAGGTGCCTAGAAAAACAGAATAGCTTTAGTAAAGAATTATTTTAATTATAAGACCCAAGTATCATTTGTTATATCACTAACAGAGTTCAATAGTTTCTGAAGCAGCTCTGCTGACATGGAATTTGTTCTAAAAGTATTTTTAAATCCTATGAAAAGGCTACAGGTAGTTTTTTAGATCAGAATTACTGCCTATCTTTTTTATCTCTGATACACTGTGAACTCTGTATTATGTAAAAAAATTGCTACCCTAGCTTCTGAAACTAAAACAGAGAGAAACAACTCCTTGGTCACAGCTCCTTAGTACAGCACTGGCTTTGGATAGCAGGGCAACTACAAGAATGGCTTCTGGGAGAAGCTGCCAGAAACTTCCCCAATGTTTTACAGAGCTGACAGCAGCCAGTTCCAAGATGGACCCACTGCTGGCCAAGGCTGAGCCTATCAGCTGATGCTGGTATCACCTCTTAATAAGGGGAAAAGAAATGTGCACAACTGCAGCTGGAGAGAGGAGTGAGAATATGTGGGAACAGCAGCCCTGCAGACACCAAGGTCAGTGGAGGAGGAGGGGGAGGAGGTGCTCCAGGTGCCAGAGCAGAGATTCCCCCACAGCCCCTGTGCAGACCATGGTGAGGCAGGATGTCCCTCTGCAGCCCATGGTGGAACACAGATACACCTGCAGCCCCTGGAGGACCCCACACCAGAGCAGGTGGATGCCTGAAAGAGGCTGGGAGCCTGTGGGAAGCCTGTGCTGGGACAGGCTCCCAGCAGGACCTATGGCCTCATGGAGAGAGGAGCACACACTGAGATGGGTTTGCTGGCAGGACTTGAGACCTTGTGGGGGACCCAGGCTGGAGCAGACTATTCCTGAAACACTGCACCTGTGGAAGGGATCCAAGCTGGAACATCTTTGTGAAGAACTGCAGCCCATGGGAAGGACTCAGGCTAAAGTACTTTGTGGAAGAAGTGGCTCCTGTGGGAGAGACTCTATACCGGAGTGTGAGAAATCAAAAGGAGAATCAAAGACAATGTGCAACGAACTCATTGCAGCCCCCATTCTCCATCCCCCTGCACTGCTGGAGGGAGAAAGTAAAGAAAACTAAAGCTGAGCCTGGAAAGAAGGGAGAGGTGGGGTGAGCTGTTTAAAAATTTGGGCTTATTTCTCATATCTGACAGTGATATCATTGACAATAAAGTAATTTCAAGTCAAGTCTGTTGTGCCTGTACTGGAAACTGATGAGTGATCTCTTGCTGTCCTTATCTCAACCCATGAGCTTCTATTATATCCTCTATCCCTTGTCCACCTGAGGAGGGGAGTGATGGAGCAGCTCTGTTGGGCACTGATATCCAGCCAGAACCAACATACCATGCTGGTAACAAAAATGTCAACTGCAGTTTGATCAGTACAGTTTACTCAGGGACAAGGCTAGGAAATCCTGTAACAAATTATAAAACTCCATTGATGTCAGTGTGGGAGGACTTCATGACTTCTTTTACTTCCACCTATCCTTCTGAAAATTTCTCCTTTTTAAACACTTAAACACTTTTAACTTTACTAAGCTTCAGCCTTAGAGCATAGGCAATACAAACACAGAAACAGCAGTGTTTTGAAAGGTTCTATCTAATTTAGAGTTCATGAAGGTATCTATTAACAATCAATTTAACTTGCTAAGCTTCTTCAATAGTAAATTTGCAAAAATTAATAACAAAAAAAAATCCAACAACTTCAGAAGAATCCACCAAATATTATGGAAGAGATATGCCCAAAATGTCCTATTTATAAAGCTCAGCTAAACCAAAAATAAACCAGATTAGCTACCTGTTATATCCTAATTTATACAAGTGACATATGAAATATAAAAATTTGCATATTTGTATTTAGTTACTGCAACAGTTTCAATCACCTGAGCAAACGCTCCAGGAAACAGCAGATACTACCTACAGATGATACCTAAATGCTACTGAGGTGGATTCTTTAGCCCTAATCATCTACCAAATAGTTCACGACGGAGTCAAATTGTTTTATCGGAGAGCTTTAATTTCTGGAGCATGTGAGCCTGATGTTTGTTGCTAGAGCACCTTAAAGCACAGTGTGACCCAATCCGCCTTATCGTGCATTACAAGAATTCCTAGACGGCTGCTGCCAACTCTGCCTGCAGGCATCCCCTAACATCCACACGTGCCCCAGCCAAGGTAGCGGCCGTTTTGTGAGTTTTGATCAAATGAACGACTTCGGTGTTTAAGCAGGAGACGACAGCATTAATATTCTGACTGCAAAATGCAAACCACGCGCCTTCCCTAAAAGCCCCGCGGCATTAGAGAGTGAGGCTGTGCGCCAGCAGAAGGCCCCGCGCTGCCGGCACTGCGGTTGCATACACACGCCGGCCCAGCCCTGGAAGGGCTCAGGCGCTCCCGAGAGGTGGCTCCGGGGGGCAGCGCACGGCCCGGGGCTGGGCCTCGACACGGGCAAGGCCACCGTGCGGGTCGCCGCCGCCCGCGCACCGTGAGAGCCCTTCGGGCCGCCCCTCCAGGAAGGCCGCTCGTTCTCCGCAGGCAGGAGCAGGAGCAGGGGCAGGGCAGGGAGCGGGCGCTGCCCGCCAGAGCCGCGGGCCCGGAGCGCCCGGACCGGCTCCCGCCCACCCGGCCCCAGCACTCACCGCTCGCCGCCGCCGCTGCACTTCCGGGCCGCGGCTGGCACCGCGCCTGCGCTGCCGCGATCGGCGCACCACGGGCGGGGCTTGGAGCCGCGGAATCACACTACAGCCCGGCCGGGAAGGGGGTTGTAGGGATCATCTGGCTCCAGCTCCCGGCCCTGCCCGGGACAGCCCCAAATTCACACCATGTAGCAGAGAGCGTTGCCAAATGCTTCTCGAGCTCTGTCAGGCTTAGTGCTGTGACCGCTTCTTTGGGGAGTCTGTTCTAGTGCCCAGCCGCCCTCTGGGTGAAAAACCTTTTCCTAATATTTAAACTAATCCTCCCCTTGCACAGCTTCAGGCCGTTCCCTCTCCGGGTCCTGTCACTGAGAAGGGATCAGTGCCTGCCCCTCCTCTTCCCCTCGCGAGGATGGTGAAGACTGCAAGGAGGTCTCCCCTCAGTCTCCTCCAGGCTGAACAGGCCAAGTGACCTAGCTTCTCACATGGCTTCCCCTCAAGCCCTTCACTATTGTCACAGCCTTCTTTTGGATGCTCTCTAGTAGCTTTATATCTCTCAACTTCAGACAAAGTACTTTATTTATAAGATTTCATGGTTAAAAAACTGGCCTGAGAAAGTGTGACGTTTGCAGGCCATGTTGCAGCCATGCTGGTGCCTGATGGCAACACTCCATGTGTTAGTGGAAATGTAAGGCTCACACAAAAGTGGGGCGGGTGCCTTTCAGGGAAAGAAAAGTCTGCAACTTGTCATCAAAGCCAAGAGGCCGATCTCTTGGCTCCTTATATGGGCCCTTCATGACAGTCCCCAGGTAGGGGATGAGTTGGCAGTGCTCCACGAACTGCAACAGCTTCTTCCTGTACATCTGCCGCATTGGCTCCGAGCTCCGGGGGTTGTGGGCTGCAAGAATTTAAGCAACATGTTAGTGTCCCTTATAAACTTTGTGGAATCATCTTACAGAAATTTTCAAAGGGATCAAGTCTACCTCTCTTAGAGTCACCCGTGGTAAGGATAAACACCATGACTTTTAGTGCCAAGCCAAAAAGATCAAGTGTGGTATTTCAGAAAGTTCCTGACTCCAAAGGGTCATGATAATCAGAAGGATCAGGCTTTTGTGAAAGAAGACATAACAAACATGCCCAGCTGCTGTCAACTTCCCATTTCTCAGACTGTGAGATACTGGTGAAACTCTAGGCAGTGACAAATTTGGGTTGTGTGGCACACAACCTGAAGTGGCACATCCTGGGGATAGCCCAGGTTTGGCATGGCTGGCACTGGACCACTGTGCCCTTGGCACAGGTGTTCTATGAACTAAATGCTTTGCCCATAAGGTGGGCTACCTTGTCATACAAGGAAGTCAGGTTTGATAAGCAGGACTGTGACCAACATGGCTTCATGAGAGAAAAATCCTGCTTATCAAACCTGATTTCCTTCTATGACAAGGTAATAATCCAGCTAGTTGACCAAGGGACAAGTTAATGTAATCTCCTCTAATTTCAGTAAAGATTTCAGTACTTTCTTTCACAGTATCCTTCTGGACAAAATGTCAGGCACACATCTGAATAAACACATCATGCTGTGGGTGAGCAACTGGCTCATCAGTCAGGCACAAAGGGTTATATAGGGAATGGGGTGACATTGGACTGGTGACCTGTCACTGATGGGTTCCCCCAGGGCTCCATCCTCAGCCCTGTGCTCTTCAACATCTTCATAAATGACTTGGATGCAGGACTGGAAGGGACACTGAGCAAGGTCACAGATGACACAAAGCTGGAAGGAGCTGTTGACTCTTTTGAAGGCAGGAAGGCCCAGCAGAGACACCTTGGCAAATTAGAGGACTGGGCAATCACCAACCCTATGAAGTTAAATGAGGGAAAGTGATGGAATCTGCATCTGGGATGGAGCAACCCTGGATGTATGGACAGACTGGGGAATGAGAGGCTGGAAAGCAGCACCTTGGAAAGGGACCTGGGATCCTGGTCGATGGCAAGTGCAACATGAGCCAGCAGTGCCCGGGCAGCCAGGAGGGCCAGTGCTGTCCTGGGGTGCATCAAACACAACGTCACAGCCAGGCAGGGGAGGGGATTGTCTTGCTCTACTCTGCACTGGGGCAGCCTCAAGTGCTGGGAAAAATTTTGGGTGCCACAACATAAGAAAAGCATTAAAGTATTAGAGAGTATCCAAATGAGGGCAACAGAGATGGTGAAGCACCTCGAGGGGAAGCTGTATAAGGAGCAGCTGAAGACACTTGGTCTATTCAGCCTGGAGGAGACTGAGGGGAGACCTCACTGCTGTCTTCAACATCCTCATGAGGGGAAGAGGAGGGGCAGACACTGATCTCTCTTTTCTGTGGTGACCAGGGCCTGACAGAATAACCTGAAGTTGTGTCAGGGGAGGTTTAGGCTGGATATCAGGAAAAGGTTCTTCACTGGGTTGAGTGCGCACAGTGGTTGGGTACTGGCACAGGCTCCCCAGGGAAGTGGTCACAGCACCAGCCTGACAGAGTTTAAGAACCATTTGGACAATGCTCTCCAGGACCCAGTGATTCTTGGGGATGGTCCTGTGCAGAGCCAGGAGCTGGACTCAATAATCGTTGTGGGTTCCTTCCAACTTAGCATATTCTATGATTCCATGATTCTTTGAAGAGCTGACCAGTAATTCGGAGGAGGCAGGAAGGTTTCTCTCTGCCCTAATCCCTATTTTGGCATACACTAGTATTGAGTGCCAGTCCTCAGAGTACAGTATATTATTTTAATTTGTTATCCTGAGGCAAAGGGGAAGGAGTGAGCCAAATCATAACCATTTTATTTTCTTATGGACAATATTTTATATCTCATTACAAAAACTGGACAGCATGAAGAACTATGCTATAAGGCACTTCACCCCACTAGCTTGAAACTGTAGACAGCTACATTGAACAGTTTCTGAGAGATTTTTCAAGCATAGCTCTAAACACAGCCCTTACAGGAGTCAAGCTTGAAGAACACAATCACACTAGTGATATATGGTTTACTACTCTCTTTCCAGGAGTAAATCCCTCTGCATTTGTGATTGATCACCTGTAACTCCTCAGATACTGCAAAAAAAACCAGTGATGTGAGAGAAGCTGAAGGAGCAACTAAACACCTGCTTCTTGTCCCCTACTTAAATGCGTGATTAGATAATGATGTTAATTGAAGGTTTAATTTCACATAGAAATAGGATGAAATAAATTTTAAGGGGACCATAACTTCAAGCCTTTTGATCAATTTTTTTGATCAAGAATGGCATGACTACTCTGAAGATATGCACAATAATAAATAATGCTGTATTTGCAACAAATCACAGAATCACATGATGGGTGAGGCTGCAAGGGACCACAGTGGGTCATCTGGTCCAACCTCCCTGCTCAAGCAGGGTCATCTCAGAGCACATGGCACAGGATTGTGTTCTGATGGCTCTTGAATATTTCCACTCATGAAGACTCCAAAACTTCTCTGGAGCAATCTTTTCCAGAGTTTGGTCACTAGCACATGACAGAAGATCTTCCTCATGTTCAAGTGATTTGTCAGTGTACAGGAATGCTGTATCTTAAAGCTGGAAGCAGTCCTACCCAGCACTAGAAGAAGATAACTTGTTTTTCTGGATTCCTATGGTCAAACAGTTTGGCACTGCATGAGGAGAAGAGACTTATGCACTTGCATAAAACTTCTGGTTCATCATCCACTACTAATAATGATTTAATGTTGCAATATATGAGCAAAACATTCCTATCATGGGCATCCTTTTGTTAGCAAAGTCATGCTAACAACAGAATGAAAACAGCCTTTGTGAATGAAGCAAACTATAGTATAAAAGCAGTTTGGTGGCTTAGGAACTGTACATTTATGCAGGGGCTTACCATGTGCCTGCCCTGTTCAATAGTATTCCTTAACAAAGCTGTGCTAGCAAAAAAAATCTGTGACAGTTCAAGAAAATTCTGGAGGGCTCTGGAAGCTAAATGAGGAAACACAGGATGTGAAGAGCTTCGAAAAACTAATTAAGATTTGTATTATCTAAAAGAATAAGTAAAAATGTAAAATACAGAAGACCAGGTGAAGTTCTCCCAGTGAACAGGTTGGCTTATAAAAGACAAAAGTGGTAGGTTGAACGAAATTTTAGTCTTGCTCCAGAAATCTCCAGCAGTACTGGAAACCAGCCCAAAGCTATAGCAGAGCTGTAAATGAGGACGTTGAAATCACGAAAGCTGGCACTAGTTAAGCTGATTGCAAACTGTTAAAGACTATTACCTGTGACTGGTATCTCTGGCTGAAAAAAAAAACCCAAACAGAAATTCTAAAAACTAGCAAGTATGAACACCAATTTGCTATCTACATTGTATCAGAGGACTTATGTCATTTATACAGTTAGTTATTTTTACAGCATGCATTATTTTATACACTACCTTTTAGATGGAAGGAGACAAAAAGCAGAGCAGTTTCTTTCACACTTAGGAATGGAAACTTTGGCTTAAGACTGCCGACTTCATGCAGAGCTTTAATTAGAGAAGTTGCTACTCCCTAAAAAAAGAAAACAGGTTTAAAAGACCATTACAGAAATGTTGAACAATGCCTTATCCTGTTGTAACACAGCTCTAACAATACAGGATAGTACTCTAAGTTGGTGAATAGTGGAAGATAACAAATTAGCATAAAATCAAGAGGGCTGTGACTATGAATAATTTTTTTTTATTTATTCATGTGTCAAAGTGTAACAAACTGCTCTTAAATTTTTCCAGGTAAGCTTGCATCTATGTTGGTATTAAAAATCAAACCAAAAAGATATGATAAACAACTAAGTCAGAAAATGTATCACATAATATTGCAGCTTATTATCCTCCTCTGATGGTCATGTCATCTATTATTTTAAAGCTTAAAAAAAAATTGGTCTCAACTGTAACTAAAAATTTTAAATTTAATATAATCTCCTTAATAAATATAAGACTCAAATTCATTAAGATTCTTTTGAAAACTGAGTGGGATACTCCATATATGACAAAATCATGTCTTCAAACAGAAAAGCAAAAACTGGCCTGTTCAAGGTATCCAGGCAAAGGAAGTGTAGTTAGTAGCATAGGCTCTTTTTTTGGAGGGAGTTTATGGGGAAGCTTCAGATTCCAGTACTTCTCTGGAAACCTAACCAGATAAAAAGTAAGCACTTAGAAGATGTATAAACAGTGACATGATTGAAAAGATTAAAATGCAGTTAGTGTATTCACCTCATAAACTTCTGAAGTTTTTCTTCACTTTCAAAAATATATATTTTTTCTTGGTATTTTGCTGCATACTCAATGTTGCCAGGCACCAAAGCTTCATATCTGAAGAGATGGAGCAAGAATTATTCATTCACAGAAAATGTAAAACATAACTTGTGTGGTATAAATTCATGAGCTACTGGTAGCCTTTCTGGTAATTTAGCAAGTGTAGCAACTACAAAAAAAATAGCCATTGGATCTCCAAAGTTCCACTACATGACTGACAGTTACAAGGTTCAAAATCTGATAGAGTCTCTGCCTCAAAATCTGCTTATTAAGGAACTTTTATAGTGCTTCTTTAAAGCTCCTCCATTTCAAATGCCAGTTGTAGTTGTTCAGGAGATTGAAAAGGGATAACATAAAATTTGCTATGGTTCTCCTCTGATGAGAAATTCTTGCACACTGAGGAAATCTGTGTGACTAGTTTTGCATCTGCTAGAGATTTATATTTCTTTGAACCTTTGAAGGGTTATGATAGAGAGAATTCAAACTATATCTGTTGATCTTCATCATGAAAGACACCAAGCTAACACAGATTCTTGTAGAACCTAGAGCCATGCAGATATTAAAAGGTGATTTTATCTTGATTTCCAAAGCCACAGGCGCAATATAGAGAATTTCAGTCGCTTTTTTTTCCCAAACCCTGAACAACATTAAAAGGTACTTTGAAAATATTTCCCCATTAATGCATTAACATAGGACACCTAGTCAGTAATTATGAGAAAGTCTAGTGACATACCTCTGTTTTCCATCTAGGTAAGTGACTGGACAGTATCCCTGCATTTCAGCCTTTACAGGGAATAAGGCCTTTACTTCTGTTGCAGTCAGTTTCTTTGGTAGCATATGTGAGGGTGGGAGAGGCTGAGATGCCAGTGATGATACATAAACCTCTGGTCTGCTCAAGAATTTCTGTAGAAGAAGAAATGTTTTTATTATGAAAGAAGCATTGTAGGACTGTTAGTCAAACTCCAGAGGACTAGCTCACACAATTTAGATACCTATTTTTCTACAATGCAAGTGTGTTGGCATTGCTGTTGCTCCAACCTACTGTCTGAAGTAGTCACTATCCAACCACCATCCATCACTATCTACTGCTATCATAAGCCACTTTCTAACCCAGTCTCCCCGCAACAGAGAAAGGAGAGTTACTGTTTTCAATTGAATAATCTGTGACAATTTGTAAGACAACCTAGTTTAATGGTGTCTATGCTGTACTTTGCCTAGACATTTGATAGCAGAAGTATGCAGAACAAAAGCTTGAATGGTAACAACAGTGGTCTAACTCAAGTTGCATATTACCTATTTCTGTATGGAATCAAAGAATCTAAGCAACAATGTTCCCTCTTCCCACAATCCCCTCCTTTTTGACCTGCTTTTTAACACGCACTTCCAGTTCTTCCTGTGAAGCCATTCTGTAATAGCATCCTTGAAATTCTGCAGCATATGCCAGTGAGGGGGTTACAGAGCAGTCAATCAGTTCCCCTTTCTCTGCAAGACTGACAGGACAGTACTGTCCACACTCCCCCAGGCGATCCTGCAGTTCCTTGGGAGTGATGCATAAATCAGCAATGCCGGCTGCTTTTCCTGTTAATGAAAGCAATTAATTATAATGTTTTATTTGTGAGAGACATAGAAACAATTATACTCAGGAATGCTACAGTCTAGAAGCTAATTCATAGTTTGAAAATTATATGAAATAATGAGAACTAAAACAGCAATTTGATAACAAAATGAAATTATAACTCATTTTACCAATTAATTTAAATAACATTTTGGTAGCATTTAAGAAATATAATCATTATTAATGATGTGGGATAATTTGCATGCTCAGCTTATTAGTCTATTCTTCTTATTTATGATTTATTGTTTCATTCCTTTGTGTTACTAAGGGACATTTCAGCTATTATTTTATTTCTTTACGTTGCGGAAAAAGAGGACAAGGTATGATGAAATCCTTCTCTTTATTCATCCATATCTTGCAATTTTACATTCTATCTGGAGGAAATATATTCAAAATCTTGGAATAAAATGTCATATCAAAACCAAATTACTTTAAAATTGTGCTTTTTCAAGCTTGACATGCAAAAGCTGATTTTAATATTTTTTGATTATTACTCCAATTTTTAAGATGGGTGCATCTAGAGAGCTGTAAAAGTTGTATATCCACCAAAAGGTGGATATAAGATAAGGAAGTATATTTGCCCTTCAGAGGAATTCCAGTTAAATAGTACAGACATGTTTTAAAAGGCATATTTAATCCTGACCAGTGCTGAAACACAAAAAGTCAAATGGGAACTGTACCATTTTAGAATAAAGTGGTCTTCCCAAAGCACAGAAATTAACTCAGATAGCATATTTAAGCTTATTTCTAAATTCTAAATTAACATCTTCCCTCTCCCTCCCTGTTCCTTTACTAACACTAAAGTGAAGCTGAAAGTTAGAGTTCCCCTTGTACCTTTGGGGTACTCTTTGTGATTTACCACCCAGTGTTGCCAGATCTCCCATGGACCAGGGGACTCTGACTTCCTTTAGCAGATTTCTGTTACCCTGTTCTTTGGAGGATGGCCTCAGACTGCCTTGTAGTTGGCTTTGTCTTCACTCTTTTCAAGAGATCTTGAAGAGATCTCTGCAGATGAGATTGAAGAATTTAAGGGTATGTATATGCCCAAGAATTAGCCTCATCCAAAGAAAGGTGAAGTTGTTATGCACATAGTACATTGCAGCTTTTTAAAGAAACAAGTGTTTTGGGAAACTTTGTTTTTCTTTTACCTTCTTTTCTTCTTTCCAGGTATATCTGGACTTTTTTAACAACCGCCTGAACTTCCTGCAGAATGGTGTTCCAGACCTTCCATTTGCTATGACTGGCATCAATCACACACCAGTTCTGATGTTCCTTCATATAGTAAGTTCTAATATCATCAATGTGCTTTTTATAGCAGGAATTTTTAATAGCTAGAATTTGTGGGCTGTCATGTTCAGGATAGGAGGGTCTAAAGATAGTGAAAAATAAAAGTGATTTAAATGTGAAGATTAGGTAATTTCATTGAATTTCAGGTGTAAATTCTAGAGTTCACTGTAAGTTCTTTGTACAGAATTTTGCTTATTTGACACTGTAGAACATATTTGAGAAATACAAATTTCTTATTAAGAATACTACCAGCTACATATGAAAAGCAGTGTACTTATGATCAGATAGTCCTGTTGAAAAATGAAGAACAAAACTTTTTCTATATATGTCCCAAATACAACTCAGTAATTATTTTGCAAAGGATTTGGAATGTATCAACACATATTACCTGACACACACTACAAATACAACATTAAATGGCACCCTGATATTGCACACTTGGTTTGTACTTAAGCCTATGAAATATAATTAGTTTGGTATTTAAAATGAAGTTTAAAGTAAATACTTTCAAAAACACATCACTGATTTAATTTTTTGCAATGCAAATTGTCTTTAGTCTTTTAGTAAACAATTTAACATTGTACTGATTACTTGATAAAAAGAAAGAGACAAAAAGAAAAGGACAAAATGAAAGAGGCATGCAATAATGCTCCAAGCTATCTGGAACTTCTTAGAAAAACTTCCTCTAATGAGAAACAGGTTCTTACACAATTTAATTTTAAGGTGAATGTTCTGTTCTTTTTCATTCTCTGTCTGCTTATAAACTACTTACTGTTCTTCCTCAAAAACAACCAACGGCTCTTTAAACAGAATATTTATTTTCTCAGAAAAACAAAGAAGGGAATGAACTGAACTGAAAGGCTTAGAACTCCTGAATTCTGTACATTACTAAATATGCATTATTTCTGTATTTTTAAAAGAAGTTTTTAAAAGAGAGACTATTAGATGAAGTATCAATATCTTTTATGATAATAATTGATGAAAAATAAATTGCAGCACCAGAGAGAAGTAGTAACATTTCTGATGTACAGTTTCATAAAACCAGCTAAACTAAGCAGTGGGTGCACAGCATTGCACATTTGTAATCTCAGTCATGCAATAGAGGGATCTGGCCAGAGCATGTCCCAAGCACCTTACATCCATGTTTCTGGTCTATGGAAATCAAGGCATTAGAAAGGAGAGGGACTGGTTCCTGTGTTTTTCATATATGGAGCTCAGAGACAGCTGAGTTATGCTCCAGGTTAGATACAACCTCTGAGTATACTGAGGCACATCAATAGAGATATTACAATATCGCGTAGAAAACAAAAGAACTTCTATCAGGGAGTATCGCTACCGGTTTGTAGTGGTAGTGGTTTCCTTATCCAGCAGCGCTCTTCTGAACACTTCCTTTGTATCCATATCTAATTCAAAGATTTTCACTGGAATTATCCTAGCTGATTCCAAGAGATTGACGTGGTTTTTTGTTAGAGGATATCCATCAATTACAACTCTGCACACAAACAGAAACAGAGAAATAGTTTTCCTAAGAAGTGAGTTTCCAATCAACCAGTAAGTCTGTGTATATTTCTAGTACATTTTCCATGGAGACAAAAGTCTACACCCATGCAATGAAGTCATCACTCTCTCACTTGATAGGCACAGTCTTCACTCCAAAGAGTTTATGACCAAATTTAAAAAAAAATCAAGTATGTAGAAGAAGAAATAGTAATGAGAAAAGGAAATGCACAAAGGGCACATGGGTGGCTGTGACTTATAAAAATGGTGTATTTCAAAATTCTGACACATCAATCATTCAGAAACATAATTTTAACTATGAGAAGTCTCCATGTGGATTGGGAGGACCAATTTTTAAAGTGGCAAGTAAAATGATTTACACAGTATTTGAAGAGATTATAAAATCACATTGAAGAAAAAATGCTTTTCACATATTAGGCAATACTGGAACAAAATATACTGAAACAATATTCCAGGATTTAACACGAAAGAGAAGCTGAAAGAATTCTGATCTCAAGCACAAATAATTTTCAGAGATTAATGCAGAATTGCCTTTACCTATAACAATTCTTCTTTTTGGGGAGAGAAGTTGAATGTCATGAAATACTGATGATAAAGCTTTTTTAAGTCTGCCCAGTTTCAAAGATGTTTCAGTGGTAGAGAAAGAGCCTAGGATCACATATGAATGAGATGGAAAGACTCACTGGTTTCGGTTCCTCCATAATAACTTCAGTTATTAAGGAAACCAGAAAAAAACCAAAAACTTTAGTACTGAACCAGCCTGCATGATCAAAGAGAATCAGGTGTGTCCAAGCTGGTTCTGGAGTTAGTATGAGACCAAATGATAGTTCTCAAAGGATAGTAGAAGATACTGGCTTATTGACTGAAAAAAAGTAACTGTCTTAAAGTATATTACTTGGATTTACTGGAATATAGTTACTTGAAAATTATGCTTCAGTCTCATTTCCCAGAGCAATTGTAAAAAATCTCCTTTTGTATGGATTATTTTCTTAATGCAGAAACCACTGATATGTTTTAGTGAAACTGTTTTACAGCAGTAACATGGGAGTCCATGTCTATGAAAGGATTGGAATGTCTTGGAAAAACCCCCAAAATCCCCAATACTTACCCAGTGGCATTATCCACGTGATTTAGCAGAGCCACATCTAGAGCCTGGATGGCCAAGTCATCAGGTACAGTGAGTCCTTGGAGAAGGTGTGACTGTACCTTAAGTGCCAACTGGCTCTCTGGCCGGTTGTTTATCACAAACTGGATGGCATCTCCCAAGGACAGGTGCAGGAACCCATAAACACTCGCAAGTCTCTGGGCAACTGCAAAATATTTTGATTTCAAGTCACAACTTTTAAGGTAGACAACATCACACATACACAGGGCATGCTTACACTATTCAATTTAGCACAAACCTCAGCAGATATAGTCAATATTATTAGAGTATGATAGAAAATATCCATCCATTGCTGCTCCTCTTACAGAACAGCCCATCAGTTACATAATTTATCCAGGAAATGGGAAATATGGCAAAATTTTATCACAAATATGAGATAATTTGAACCTGTCTCTTTTCTTCCTAACATCCTATTCTAATCAGTAACTATGGTTTAAAATTAATTTCCTCCTCCTCCAGTTAAAGGCAGAAGTGTGTGGATTGACAGAGTCATGGAGGAGGAAGGGGAGGAAAGAAGGATCAAAATATTGGAGAATTTTTAATCTAGAAATTTGGAAACAGACTGGGGAGTGGGGAGTTTAGGGTCCTCATCCTTGAACCTAGGACTGTTTCTCCATTTTACATTAGCTTACTGAAAAAAGTAATAAACAATTAGAAAATAATAATAAATAATACAAGGGGTATAAATAGTGTAAATCTAGTTTTTTTAAGTGCAAGTCCAGGTCACTAACATCTTAAGGACCTGGGATAAAATTCAGATGTACAATGCTTAAGTATCAGACAGTCAAATGAGACACTAGAGAATGTATCTAAAAGAATCTGTGCCCAGCAAGAAAAGCAGGAAGACCAACAATATTAATGGATTATGATTTTTTAATAACAGTAAGGACAGATACAATTTCAGTCATTAAAAAAGTTTGGTTTTTGTTTTTTAACAGATAACTACTCATACCTGTAGTCTTTCCAGATTTTGGAAGTCCCACAATTGCAATCTTTACTGGCACAGATAGCTTAGGTTTTGGCTGACAAATATATTTGATGGGATTTGTCATAAATGTTTCTTTATTTTCTTTACTTGAAAAGAAATAAATATATTGTCGATGGATTACTGGAAAGACTGAGCTTCCCTGTCTTTGCTGTGGCTTGATCACATCTCCTTGGCTTAACTGTATAACATACAAAATGAGAATCAGTTCATTAGATTTGACAAAGCTTCTTCTTCCTCTGTCCCAGAGAAGTGGCTTTATAGGCAGGTAGAGGAGTACCAACCATATCAGACAAACCATCAAAGCATTCTGAAATTCACACACATGGACATAGTATTTTGCTCAAATCTAAGAAACTTCTATACCTACACTTCTTGTTCGATAAGGTGAAATAAACATTGAAGACAGAAAGAATGCTTGCTATTTCCAGTAGGTGGTACCGTAACACTTTAGGTCTGTCAAGATAGTGTAGTCAGAGAAGATTAATGTAATAGTTTTTTGAATTTTCAAAGAATAAAGAGAATAATTTTATTTTTCAGTGTATTAAACTCACTTGCCTGCCTGCCAACAGCAAATACACTGAGAATATTGTATTCACCAGAAGTCATATACAATGAAGATGTAAAAAGATAATCAATACTTGCATTATGGTCAAGTGTAAAACCACAAGATAAGCTGAAAAGGTTCTTGGAAAAATACATGCACTGATGATGAAATCTTTTCAAACACATCAGCCCACTAAAAAGTCTGCAGTGTTGATGAATCATTGACATGTAAGAGATGCAATTGGCAGAAATAGTCATCGAAGTAATGCCAGATTAATTCCTTGCATTACTTTTCTCTATGGAAAAACTTAGTCATGTCCCTGTTGTAGCCCTTCTTGGAAGAAACTGTCTTAAAGTGTCAATAAAAGATGCTTTAAAACAAAATGTAGAAAAATAATATGTAGAAAAAAAATGCCCAGACCAGATGGCATTCACATTTTAAAGGGACTCAGAAGTGTAATTCTGAGTAATGTGTAATACTGACCCTTCTTCAACAAAAAAGGAAGGTGGAGAAAATTACCATTTTAAAAAATTTTTTTTTCCTCCAGTGTAGAACCTGGCAAAAATAGTCCAGTAAATCTGACTCTGTATTGAGCAAACTGAAATACATTAAGGAAAAAAACCCAGTGGTTACATGCATACATATCAAATAATGGAGAAGAGCCAATTCAGCTTCTTGTCCAGGAAAATCATACCTCAGAAATCTATTACTATTCTTTGAAGGAGTCAGGAAGGTTGGTCTGGTTATTACAGTTAGAGATGGGGCTGTTCTACTGTGTGGCATTGTCCTTCTCATATCCTTACATTCCTATTCCTGCATCAAGTCATTTCAGGGTGCTTGCCCTCAATTTATGGGATTTCATGAGTCTATTCTACTGCATATCTGCTTCCATTTTTCACTCAGCTCATAATGTTTATTCTCTGCTTATCTAATCAGTTGCATAACTACTTCCCCTCCCGCCCAAATTTAATCTCAACGTAACTAGCATATACTCAATCTGCCTCTCTACCTCAAAACTTCCAGTCTGTAATCAATTTTATAATTTGTTTTTATCCTAAAATGCCCTCAAAATGATCCTATTTCCCTTTCATTTTTATCAGCTTGTACATTTTCACTGTGAGCACATCACTTATTGTAGCCAATAGCTTCCTATGACTTCTTTCTTCTAACTAAATTGTACTTTTTGGTTAGTAAAAAATACTGTGTAGAACAAAGGAATTAAGTGGAGAGATGGAATACAAAAATGTAGTGAAATCTGACAGAATGAAGTGCAAGAACTAGGTTGTAGAGACTAATTGCAATTAAACACATAAACTGTGGTTCAGTAGTTGGAAATTATGTAAGTGTAGACATACCTACTTCTATTAGTATGTACCTAGATTATTAGATGCCAATTAATGCAGCCATGAAAAAGAATGAAGATTCTGATCCTAAGGTTAAAGAGAGACAAATATGATCTGGAACAGATGAAGATGCTATACGTAATGCTATACAAAGGGGAATAAAATGGTTTGATTAATTGGCATAGTAAAATGAAGGCCAAAGTATGTTTCCTTCAGGGCCTTCATGCCTTCTGTATGTTGTTCATTGAACTTTTTTTTCAATGAATCTTCCTTTTTAATTTTTATTTACTCACAATCCAATCTGCTTTTATTACTAGCATTAAAACAAAAGAATTTCATGCAAACATTTAATTTCCTACCTTGGGGATAGTGATGAGTACTTTCTGACCTCAACTTTCCAGATCTCTAGTAAAATATCATGGAAATAGATTTGTTGCTCTTCATAAATTTTAAATTTTGACAAGAAAGAATTATTACTAATGAATTAAGTAAATCTAACATTTTTGTCACTACGGGGTTTGGTGGGCAGTTGTGTGTGTGGCTTATTAGATATTCATACTCCAAATCCTTTCAGTTTGTTCTCATATTATTGGAAGGTTTAAAGACCATGTCTGTGTTTTGTCTATCATTAAGAGTTAGGCATTTTTTTCTGATTCAATATCACCTTTAATCATGTCACAAATGATAGCGTAACAAATTCTACTAAATGCATCTCAGCCTTAAATTAGCTGCAACACTGAAAAGACCAAAACTTTTACTATTAATGCTTGCTGTATTTTGTGTATATTCAGTGGTGTAATTTTGATTCAGTACTGTAGTTTTCATTAAATATTTCTGGTATTAGTTGCTACTGTCTGATAACATATTTTAATGTGAAATACATTTTTAAAAAGTGTAAACTCTTGAAAACTTTCTTCAGCCATTTAAGAACATTACCTTGACTGGATCCCACTGACCAAAAGAACTTAGTAATTTATATGAGAAAACTAGCATCTTCTGTGCAAGTGGCAAACTTATTGGGTAACATTTCTCAAAAATGCTCCTCCGGTTCTCCACTAGAGATTTCAGCTTGCTGTATATTTGGTAGCACACGACGCGAGGCTTCCGTCCTCCATTGATCTCAACTGGCGGTATTAAAAACTTTTCAAATTGTTCCTGGTTATGAAAACATAATTAAATGTTAGAATCATAAATGCAATCAGATTTTTAATAAAGACTGATGGCAAGATTTTCTGTGAACTATCAAGGATTTCTTAAGGATGTTCTCAGTCAACAA
Organism: Luscinia megarhynchos; assembly: GCA_034336665.1. Classification (NCBI taxonomy): domain Eukaryota; kingdom Metazoa; phylum Chordata; class Aves; order Passeriformes; family Muscicapidae; genus Luscinia; species Luscinia megarhynchos. The sequence continues at coordinate 44,800,206 of CM067565.1, forward strand.
AAATCAGCAAAGTTTGATGGGAATTAGTCTTCCTGCCCACTGAGTTTAAACTTCTATATTTGGTGTTACACTGCTACAATATTCTATTATGATCTGGTTTTGTAAGCCTCTCTGGTCAGTGGACAGAGCTTCTTCTAAATCATGATTAGTTTATTTCTGAAGTAAGATACTTAGTAGATTATAAGCAAATGTTACCAATCTACCTACTGCCTTAGATGTGGCTTTAGCATTACAGATACTTGGTGTTAGATGAGGTTACCTCGCCACAGGCAATTGTACTGATTTCAAGAAAATTATGTCACTAGGTGAGGGAATGGTGCCAAACACCTGGCATCTTAACTGAGATTAGATTTGGATTTTTTCTTTACATTTGGTTTCATCATCAACAACTAGGGTCTGTATTTAAAAATAGAGCTGTCTAGTGAGAATTTTGCCTCAAAAATTATTTTGAAATACTGTTCATACATTCACAACTCTCTAGGTCGGTTGCCTGTGTCAACAGACCTATCAAAAATGAAATGACACCAAGACTGGATATGTCTACCCAAAAGCTTTTTTTTTTTTTCTCTACTATATTAATAATATAAATTATATACTCTTAAAAGTCTACACCTTCTCAGTACAGTACTCATCTTGTTCACATACCTAGATCAGGAGTACAGGAGCATGGTTATTTAGGCAATATTTAAATGTGAAAAATAAATATGAAAATTCTTCTTCATGTGATCATATAATTTAACAAAATAAGCAGTGGTATCAGTACCTGAACTGTTTGTAACCTTTCTACTTCTGATTCAAACTTCTGTGAAATTTCAATTTGCATGCGCTCAACAGCATCTTGTTCATTTTCTTCCTCTTCTGGTTCTTCCTCTTCTTCTTCTTCTACAAACTCTTCTGCAAGTATAGCTTCAATATCCTCCTCAGTAGCTTCATCATTATCCTTATTTGCTAAAGCCTATAAAGACAAAATATTTTGTTGTTTCATGTCTATGATACAGATATTTTGACGGAACATATGGTATTCTTGTCTCTTTTCAAATTAAAAAAGCCAATAATTCAAAACCTCATTTTGGGATATCCTTTATCATATGCAAAAATCTAGTAAATTCTAGAATTGTATTTCAGGAAAACATACAGCAGTATTGCATACTGCATACAATGAAGCATCATACCAGTCCAAGTAAAAAATCTGAAGAGCTACACTGCAGTTTAGATAAGAGGAGTGTTCTTTCATACATGGGATTGTAGTTTGACAGAACTTTGTGATAAAGAAGCATGGCTGATGAAAGTGTAGCTGACAGAATATCATGAGCTGTCAAGTGGAACATGATTGCATTTATAAATATATTATGTAATTGACTTTGGGCAGAAATCCTGGTACAGTCATATTCTGGATTAACTATGGATTTGACAGTGTACTTAAAGACACATGCCTAATTTCAATTAGTGAGACTACTCTTATGCTTACAAATTAGATATATTAAACACATTCATAAGCATTTTCCTGAATTGAAGCACATCTGGAGAATTCTTTTGAAATAGTTTTTAGTCTTTATGAATCCATAGTTTCTAAAGAAATTTAAACATAATATAAAATTAGCTTTGAAAGTCAAAGTTTCTCAGAGTCTATCATAATTTTGCTGTACTACATTGACCTGAAGTCTGTGACTAAAAGCTCTAGAAATTTCTATGGTATGAATGCAAACACTTCTATTTAAAAACTGTCTTATTAGGTTGTTTTCTTACCTCCTGCTTCTTTTTTTGTTGCTCTGCTAAAAGTTCTTCCCTTCTTCTGGCAATTTTCTCATTCTGTTAGTGAAAAAAAGATGTAAGAAGATTGATGATACTTCCTAATAAAAGCTCCCCTCTGAAAATTAGGAATGTAGCCTATAATTAACACCTTAGAATTCGGTTCCAGTTGGTTCTCATGTTAAAAAAATACTCCTTAGAGTTTGAAATGTTGCAGACCAGATATACCTGTCTATTAGGCAAACATGTAAGTGTATTTTAGAAAAACTAATTTGGCAATTTCTGAGATAGAGATTAGAGGGGAAAAAAAGACCGTGATTCTTATCACACTGAAAATATCATAATAGATTTATTGGTAAACTACTAGAAACTAGAGTTTCTAAATTTATAGGTGGTTTCTTGTAGTGATTGAATCAACTGAAATTGAAGACATAAACCTGAGACCCTGGCAAACTGGGCACTGTGAAGATGCTAATTAGCACATTCCACAGTAAATCTTATTCGTAGTCCCGATTCGTGGTTGGTCTGAGACCTTTGCCATAAAAGATCAAGTCCTTCAGGATTGGACCTTTGCCCTCAGGTATTCCCTATGTATTGTGAACCCAGTCCCCTGACCCTCATCTTTGCTTTCTGCCCATCCTTGGATAACATCGTTTTTGGAAACTGCTTCAGGGAACACATGGATTAAAGGATATCCTAGCAGACCATTGCACTTGTCCCTTTATTATTTACAGCCACGCTACCACTGGCTAAGCTGGTAAGGTTGTCACAGAGAGGAGAATCCCCCAGGGACGCAACCGTTTCTGCCATTTGGCAAAGGGATGACTGAGTATGGTACTAAATGTGTGGTGTTCCCTTTGACTCTTTAGGGATATTAATGGTATTGTATGAGTCTTGTCCCAAATTCCATTGTCCTAACTTCCTGTGTGTCACCTGCTCTGTAGTAATTATGTACAGACCTTTTCTGATATTACATGTGTAGTACCTTATCTCACTTTTATAGAAAGTGAGGAACCTTGAATATATTACATGTGCCAATTGTAAATGTCTGCATACAGGCTTCAGGTTACCTCAACCAATTTTTATTCTGTTCAACAGTAGGCACAGCTTCATTTGAATGGCACACAGAGCAGCTGCAACAGCCTTGAGAATGTAGCTCAGAGTTACTACATTTCTGTGCAGAGTATAAGAGTTGGGAACGCACACACACTCCCTACATGGTAGTGAAGTCAGCTTATGGGAGATGCTGATCACCCCAACAGCACATGCTAGGGGAATCTGGGATGCAACAATACTACAGTGCATGACTGTCTATCTGATTTTTTTATCACCATATTCACTCCCTCCATCAACTTGCCTTTTTTCCCAGGCTTTCCAGGACTGCCATTTATCTGACAGCACAGCTACTTTTCTTGGGCGGTGAGGTGCCCAAACTCCTGCATGCATTAATTGCATAGAAGAGGAAAGGAGCCCTAAATTATTTTTGCTTTCTATGGTAAGCCTAGGAATGCTGTGGATGTGTAGGACTGTGTCTCCTGGCTCCGATATCTGTTACTCTGTGTGCTTTTCACAGCTTTGGGAGTTTCAGAATCTGTGTTAAAACCTCTCCTGTAGAAATAACAACAAAAAATGCCATAGGGCTGAAAACATACCCTTTTTTTTGCTTTTAGTTCCTTCAACTTCTTTTTATATTCCTTCTTTCTACGCCGTCTGTCTTTCCATTCTTGCAGACGTGGAGGAAGAAGACGGACAAGAATGTCATCTTCTTCTACTTGTATATATACTGCAACATCAGGATAGAGTCCTTGTTCTGACATATATGTGGCTTCATCTACAGTACGAGGGAAGCCATCCAGTATAAAGCCTGTGGACCTTATTTGAAAATAAGATATTTATCATTACACAGTGCAGTTTAAAGTGCAACACAGTCAACATGTAATTATTTTAAAAAAAAACCACCTAGGAGTAAAATATAAAAAATACTTTCAGCTAGTATCTTTTGACAATGTAAAACTGCTATTTCACTGTGTATTTTAATTAGTATACTTAGAAATTAATTTCTTCTGAGGTTTTAATGTGTAATGCTTAAATATTTTTAAAGAACTTTAAAAAACCAAAACTAATTATGTCCTCAGACTTGCTTGTGTGACTCTAAAAACAATACTTCTTAGGCACTGATCTCAAAAACTAGAAGGTGCCCCAAACACTTTTCTGGTAACAACTCTCAAAAAAAGCTTGTGCCTGAAAATTTACGTTTCTTCTGTTGTGTAGGATGAGAAACTGGCCACTCAGCATGACTTATACTTCTCTTCCTGCAGATGCTAAAGTAAGTCAGTTATACCTGGAAAGCTCTATGCCTTATTGGAGCTCTTACAATTTCAAATTAGTTGAGTGGTTTTGTAAGGATGAATTTTGTGTTGATAAGAAGCTAAAATTGTAAAATTGCAGAAAACCAAAGAAGCTAGAAGAAGGGAAAGTGGAGGGAAAGAACAGCTAGCCCTGGTGGGGAAGAAGAGTACAACATAGTACAGTTTGGTAGTGTAATGTATTGTGATGTGATATAATACAATACAATACAATCTTATACAATATAATATTACAACATTATGCATAATGCTGGGTAATTTTTTGTCTTGGTGCATTCTTTTTTTCCCAGAACTGATCTCCCTGTTTTTGCACTGTGTAGAGAACTATTGCCCCCCATCTGTAGTCAGGACAAAAAATATATAAAAATATAAAAGGTTTGTTTTCATATCTATACTGTAAGCCCACGAAAACTACCCAGCTATTTAGGAGATTTAATCCAATTCAGGTGTGTCAAGTACTTTTGCCCAATCTTGTGTGCAGCATATGAAACATGGTATTATTGTCAAAATGTCAATTGAATAGTACAAGAAAACCAAGACTGACAGGTAGGTCATTACTCATAAAAAGTACAAGAGCATTGAAATAATCTCACAATAGTTATTTACAATTGTGGACACCATGGATGATATACTTCCTAAAATTAATTAAAGAAAGAGAGAATCTAATTACAGTTACCGGAATGGCTCTTTCTTCCACCAGTCAGGAACAATCTTACCAAGGATTTCTGGAGGCAGTTCTGTATTATCCACTAGATTGGCTTTGATTGCTTCTTCCTCATCAGTTAATTTCACTTCCTTTATGTAAAGAAAATCCACCAAAAATAAAAAAAACCCCAAAAATAAAAATCAACCAACCAAATAAACAAAACCAGAAAGCACATATCTACTTGACACGTTTATTGTTTTTGGCTAAGTAGGGTACTGTCTTAGTTTGACTTAAACCAGCAGAAATAAACTCATTTGCCACATTGCATATCATACTACATTACAGATTTTAGGCAATTCCCTAAAATTAGGGCAATTGCTGCTGTATGAGTTTTAATGAAACTTAAAATCAAGGACAACTCTTAAGTATTTAATTATACATATGCTCAGTTCAGAGGAATAGAAACTGAACTGAGCACAGAGTCTCCTCATTGCCTACAAGCAGTTTTCCATTTGGCTATACATGTTCTCATGCTGGGAACCTGCACTACATTAGAATGTTTTTCACTTTTCGAAAGCAACTATTATATTTGGATGGATGCCAAAAAAATATGTTGAAGAAGGATATATAATTATATTGGGTATAGGCAGAACAGATACCAGACAGATAGCATTGTTCTATACTGTGTATTAGACTAGACATTTGACTAGTCATTAGTATTAAGGACTAGTCAAATACAGAGTATTCAAATACCAAATCAAATTACTAAATTCTTGTGTAAAACACCTGGGGTTTTTTTCCAGAATATGTAACTCTGTGAAATTGGTATGGTTGAGGATGCATTTCTCATAGAATGGCTTACTGACACAGACTGTGGTAAAAAATAAAGAAAAGACGATATATGTTGGTGGTTCTGGATTAGTTTACATAATTCATATATCAAGGATCAAATATGTGTGATATCAAAAGGCCATATCTGAATAAGAATTCCTATGCCTGACATCTATTCTGATAATTTAGCCAAAAGAATTTGAGAGTATGCTGGAAGTCACAGCTCTAATGTAGTGTGTATGAGTAGTATTTTCTCTAGTGCCTGACACAGTATATATATTAAAAGATGTTTGTATGAAAGAAGATGCCTAAGTAGACAAAGTGGTAGCCAGATTTGCAACACAGAGGCATCTTGAAAGATATGTGTGAAGTGAGAGAAAACATTACAACACATATGTAACACAAAATGTATCACTGACATTACCACTGCTAAAGACAGGTAGGAATGGTGTTTGTATCCGATAAAAGAAAAGAAGCCTGTGATGTATATTCCAGGCAGAAAAAGAGAGATCCCACAAAGCGGTGATTTGAAAGACAAGGTTGCCTCCCAGACAATGGTGTCTGTCAATGATGTGGCACTAAAACAACCAGGATCATATCTTTTTGCTGAACTCCCCAGACTGCATGGTATATTTTTGTTTGCCTTAAGTGGTTTTGCTTTGAACATTATAGCTGACCTTAAGCTCTGACAGATAAACTTCCACTGTCTTGTGCCAAAGTGAAAGAGAATGATACAATGGAATTTAATAAAATTAAGGTGGTGGTGGGTCAGTGAAAAATAGGATAGTCAGACAGTCCAGTGATATTCATATTCAGACAAATGCCTGGGAACTTCACAACCTTGGAAATCATTCTCCAGAGTTTTGCACAGGGACCAATGAATGGGTTTCTTAATGGAACTGAAATTGTATGAGCTGTGCTTAGGTCAAGCCATCAGATGACGCATTTTACAAGAAGTATAAGAAAAAAATACTGATGGAGAAGATAATTTCCCAGCAGATATAAAGATGACGAGAAAAATACTAACAGAAATTCCTTTGTGTAAGACAGGTATTGATGCCAAAGAAATAAAATTGAGTGAGAGCCAGCCATAACCATCAGTGCCAGGAACAATTGCCATATTTTTGGCTGTGATTGTAAACTAACTTCTCAAAAGACCCCCCTCTTTGATTTTGATGAAAACCTGGATTTTTGTTCTGACATCCATGATTTTGCTCTGTACTCCATCTGTGTTGAAGAATTTGCTTCTATTATTAACTGCTCTTGTATTATTTCATCAGAACACTACCTTCCAGTCATCAGGGATGTGCTACATTTCCCAAGACAGCAGAGTGGCCTTGAAAACACCTTTGGCAGCTCTATCAGCACCTGCAAGTGCACCCCATTGACCTGTATATGTCCAGTTTACATAAATGATCCCAAATTTGATCCTATCCTGTTTTTGAGTAATACCATTTTTTACCCAGGCTTTCCTGTTAGACACAGAACCTTCTAGGCCACAGATTAGACTGTACTTGCAAAGTTCATGTTTCAGTGTCAGATTCATATTTTCTAGATCTTTTACTCTATTGTACTGCATAAATTCTTCTTGCAACCCTTCAGAGCCCTCACTAGTTTCCACCTCCATTGGGTGCTCATCTTCCTTATACTGTGCCTGAATGCTGTTTCTGTATGCCTCCTCCTCAGCAGCCTGCTGCCTCTCCTGCATGCTTCCTTAAATCCTGTAGTAGGAAGTGCTTGAAGAACTTTGATGACTAGTAACTTGAGGGAACTTGGCAGCTATCAGGAGCACACACTAAGAAAAGGTTATTAAAATGTGATGCAGAAACTTATTTCTTCCTAATCTCTGAGTGTTGGATAAATCCTTATTTCTATTGTGCAAGAGGTTGACTTTCAGTTTTGTTATGCACATTTTTGAAAGATTCATATGCATTGAGACTTCTCATCATAATGAAGGTTTTTATCATATCCACTGCTATGGAAAGAATTCATTTGCATTAAAACTTTGTGGATTTTTTCTCCCAACACATCATTGCCCAATTAAAGAAAATACTCTCCCCAGTAAAAAGTTAGGTAAATGTTTCTTCTTCACAGAAATTGCATCCTGTAAATGATAGGGTTTAGAATGCATATTTATAAGGATTTTAAACCAGTAGTCAATCTAATTAAGAAAAATAACTAATTTTCTGAAAATTATAATTCATTAAATATTCTACCAGTGTCATGAACATACAGCTATTTGAAACAGTCATTTAGATAAGGTATAAGGCATATTTTATGCTACCCAAGAGTTGTTTTATTCTTCTGGTTTGAAACTGCTGCCAACAGGCAAAGAAACACTAAAATCCAGGTTAAGAAACCTATTGCATTAAAAAAAATTACTATCTTACACTGTTACTAATGCAGAATATTTCTGATTTTTTATAAGGGATGATCAGACCAAAGGGCATCTGGAGGCATTCTATCTGTTTGCTGCCAGAGAGTGCAAAGAGCACAGCTGTGGAACATTTTTAAAGTCCTGTGCAATTGGAACACATGCACTTGACTGAATCTGCATATTACAAACACGAAGGAAACCATGCCTTCCATTACTATTCTGACTGTGATATTTTTTTCCCTCGGTTGGTCTTCCATTGGGAATTTAGCATCTAAATCTACTATTTAGAAAACCTGTATATAAATCTTGAAAATGTTTTGAAGAATGTTTCTGATATTTATAAAACATTGTCAGGATCTGTAATTTCCAAATTTCATCAAGCATTTAGTTTAAAATAATGTTACAATTTTTATGATTTTATGGGAAATTCCTGTTCTTGTTTGAAAATGATTCTTTTGTGTATGGATATATTGAAGATGATTATTACCTCTTTGTTTTCTTCTTTTTCAGTTTCAGTTGTTGTCTGAGAGGAGTCTTCCAGTTCCTTTGGTATTTTATAGTCATCTTCATTATCTTCATCAAGAGGGGGCCCAACTTTCCTTTTAGTTTTGGGTAAAATCAATTCCTGTAGATATTCTTCAAATTGAATATGGAAAATCCCTAATTTGTCTGCTATCTGTCGTGCACAAGTACTTTTACCTGCTCCATGAATCCCAAGTAAACACACCCGTAAAGGAGGAGCCTGTAGAAAAAACCGGAATATTCTGTAACATTTTGGAGTGTACAGTGCACCCACCCCCTACTGCTTTTCACTTCAAAAATATCATTATTAAAAAATCCATCAAAAGCAGTCATAAACTTTTGCATTTTAATTTTTCCAGACTTTCTACTGCTGTTCTAACTAAACTACCTGCTCTCTTGAAACACCAATCTACTACCCTACTATCAGCAGTTAAAAATGAAACTTCTTTAGACAAGTCTGGTAATCTTTGGTTCTTTTACCCTTTTCTAAGTTACAAAAAACCCCCAAAATCCCCGATATGTGTAATTTGTTAAACACATTTTAAGATTATTGTAAGCCCTTTATAATCTTCCTCTCTTTTCTGCTGTATTTGCATCATTAATTCAATGTGTTAATTCAAGTTAACATGAAAAATCACTAGGGAAGCCATGTGCTTTATTTGCTTCAAGGACTTGCCTAATATATTGTTACATAGAAAAAAAATAGAAAAAAAAAAGCCATAATAAACAAATCTAAATGGGAATGCAAAGTAGTTGTTTTAATCTGCTATTATCTGCTTTAAATAATTTTTTTAAGATTCTCACTTGTAGTGGTTCATTGTGAGCCACATACTCCTCAGGGTTCTTCAAAAATTTATCTCTGTACTCAGAAGTTGAAAAGTAATAAATCTTTTCTTTATATTTAGCTGCATGTTCCTGAAGTCCAGGGTAGAGGACAAAGTTCTCTTTCAGACTGACAGGACAAAAGTGTTTTGTGTCTCCCATGTGCCTTTTCTTTTGCTTAATTGTTTCTTCATCCTGAAAATATGAACATTTTAAAGAACTTTTAGAATTCTGGAGTTTACTTAGATTAAGTACATCAGATTCAATAATGCCAAATACATTAACTGAGGATTGAATAAAGATGGTATTCTCAAAAAGTTTGTATGCTGAAATTAAGTCTATGAAAATACACACTTTTAAGATTCTAAGACAGAAAACAAACTGTCCAAGAGAATTAGTGAGAAAAGAATTAAATTCAAAATATCATGAATATCATAGTTAGCCACTGAGAACCAAAATTAGGATAGAAGTATCCATGGTAAGATCTTTTCCTACTGTGTTCTTGAAACTGATTTTCTCTTTAAATGCAGACCTCTTCAGAAAATACAATGAGAGCTGGTGTTATGAAATCAGATTAGTTATCCAGTAAAGTTAATTTTAAAAATTTTTTTTTAGTATAGTCTTTGGATATCCTGTACTGTTAAATTTGGGGATGGGAATCTTCCATTATGGGACAAAAATAGCAAGGAAAAGCTAGACCTCTAATTTCATTGAACTGGCTGTGTGAAAATTATTAGTAGCTGAAATGGAACAGGACTCTGCATCTTCTGATGTTTACATGATGGCTCATGGAATCATTGTTAGCTGACAGAAATCAAAGTTCACATTTCTTTCTTTAATAAATCCCCTCCTTTCCATCTGGCAAAACTAGGTAGAGTCATTCTCCCTACTAGCATGGGGGTATTTGAGTTTCTTGCTGTAGTAAAACTACTATCAGCCACAACACAGAAATGTAGTGAAAGTATTCTTGAAGCACATGCTAATATTTATTCTGTAATAAGGATTAAAAAAATCAGCATCAAGCAAAATCTGACTTCTCTGAGGTTATGTTCAAACTGAAAATAAAGGAGTTATAGTAAGAGCATAAGTAGATAAAACTGTCATGCTTACTTCTTCCTCTTCTTCTCCTTCACCTTCTTCTTCTTCACCTTCCTCTTCCTCTTCTTCTTCTTCATTTTCCTCTTCAGCAGCCAGATCTTGTGCTTCCTCCTCTAAGTCTTCATCAGATAATTCCCAGCCATAATATTTAAAAGGTTCTGAAAAGGTTAGGTTGTTTTTGTTTTTTTTCTATTTCAATAGTTATCCTTTGGCTATACCCGAATATGTTCTCTTTATTCATAAAAGTAAGCACAATGCCAACTGTATCTTGCATTTCTTCTACTCACAGAACAAAATGTTCTTCCCTATGTGGAAGTTAGTATATTTCCTCCTCCAAAAATGGAAATTCTACAGGTTTGTTTTTGGTTGAAGTAAATTGGTATTTTCAATGGAAATTTTTGTATTACAAAAGTATTATACAAACAGATGCAGATAGTACCATTACTGTTTGCAGCAGGTTTTTTTCCTGTTACTTGTTGGGAAGAATCATCACTCAAATTTTAGTTTATTATAAAGCCAGCACAATTAATGTTTTGGTTAATAAAATACTTGATCTGTAGTGATAATAGGAAAAACGTAGTATTATTTATTCAGTGCTCAAAATTTGACAAGGCCACACAAAAGAAATGTAATCTACCAAAGAAAAATTAATTTTAAAAAACTTTATGTAGAATTCAGTCTTGAAATACAGTCTATAGAGGTGGGTAGGTTAGATTATTGCACACCCTGAAAGTCTCACTAACCCAATGAGTACATTAGTGAACCTTCACTATCTGTCCATTTCTCAAACCAGTATCCTGGCACGCACAGATAAAGTAAGTAACTGTGGAAATGTGTTTTCAAAGTGTTTAGGGAGATATTACGCACCTATTTGCATAGCCATATAATATATATATATATTTCAAATATATATATTTGCCCCACTCTTAGATGTCTGAAAGGCTGCTATTGTGCTTTTCAGCTGACCCAGAGAACACAGTATGACCCTCTTCATATTAGCAATATCAAACTGAGTATAACCCACTCCCTAATGTGCTTATCACATGAGCTAACCAAAATCCCTCTTGATAGTCTAAGTGCCAATCACATAAACAGTATTACTTACTTTCCATAACCAGCACGGTTTGATTAAGCAGACTTTCTGGTGTTTGCTCAGCAATCTCTAAAAGAACAACCCGAACTTGAGATGACTCCTTGATTTCTGATTCCACTTTTCTCCAATCATTCATGAAAAGATCAATCTTCTCTTTAATTGTTTTCATTTCTTCTGTATCTGGAATACCATCCTCTGCAAACACAGGTTGCATGATTTCTGAAAATAAAACAATGTAAAATGCTCCTCTAAAATGTTTTACATTTAAAAACTATCATACTTTAGGACTATTTTTATATTGCTCAAATATGATGGCATACTTTTTAATAATTCTTCCTCTCCATAATTATAAATCATTATATTAGTAGTTTACAAAGACACTTTGTAATTATGTTGATAGTCTATACACTGAGGCTTCTCCAGGAAAATAAATGAGGTCAAATTGCTGAACTATATTTGCATATGGTTATTTAAATCAGCACTCAAAAATAAATATGACTCTTTCTGCAAAGAAATATAATACAGAATACATTAATCTAAAAATTATGTTTTAATGAGGATCAGCTTTTTACAGCTGCCTCATGACAGTATAGGAAAAATGTTAATGAACATATAAATGAAAACAAAGTTAAAAAATCTTATCACAACTTCCCTCTGTAAGTACTGGAAGTGGAAAACTCTCACAGGAAATTCTGGCTTTAATGAAGCCATGTCTGCATACAATCACTTGTTAAGTAATTAAGAGAGAGAGAATACTTTAATCTCTTAAGAAACATGGAGAAATTTGTAGTGTCTGCTGTTAAGATCAGTCCAAGCCTGTTTCCTAATACTGTCTCACAGAAAGCAGGCAGAAGGTAGAGAGTGAAAGGATGCATTAATATGAGATGCATTAAATAAGAAAGTCAATAAGGTAAGGTACTACATGTTGTAAACATGACAAAATAAGTACATGACAAAACTATACCAAATGTGTTGCCACACTCTGTGAGCAAATAAACAAGCATTTAGTTTTTCTACCACAACTTTTTGCTGAAGAAGAGAGATGGAATTAAGAACTTGGATGTTGACAGCTGATGTTGAATTTAAAACTTGATATTGACAACAGATAAGGAATTAAAAACTTGATATTGACACATTAAAACTGCAATTACTATCCATTCATACAGAGTTCAGAGACAAAGTCTTATCTCAGCTAGAAGATGATACCCAAGTGCCTATATGACACTATAAAGACCTTGTCACTGGCAGCAACAATGTTATGTTGCTGCTGCTGTTCCTATTCTCTGCACTTGTATAATTTTCAACTCTGATTGTCTTTTTTTTCTTGTCATTTTTCTTTTGTGTTCTGCTAATAACTGATGTAAGCTAATAGACAGAAAAGCAGTTGAGAGCAGTGACTAAAATGATCTGCTATTACTTTAAGTTTGCTAGAACTTAGAACATATGCTGTGGTGTTCTTCTTGCCAGAAATAAAGATAAAGTTTTATTGAATGGAATAATTTTCTATTTCACCAAAATTTCCCCCTCCTCTTGTTGTTCCTGTCTTGTTTTCAGTTTGAAAAAGCAAGAAGAGATTTTGACACAAATAACAATGTGCTCGGCTTTTTTCAATAAACTTCTACTGATTTTTTACATAAAAAAGGACCATTACTACTGTTCTTTCTTATGTAACTTCCTACATGAACAAAGAAGAGGTATTATGAAAATGAAAGTCTTTTGTAATGCCTTGTATGTAAAAAGCTTTCACTACTTCTTCTAAAATACAAAACCTCAAAACATTGAAACCCCAATGCTTTATGGTCACTTTCTGGCATTAAGCAGGCCAATGTTCACTCTGTCAAATTGCAATATTTGCAAATGTAACATTAATTTTGAGTTTGTCCCAATCTGAAAAATCCAAACAATTTTTCTGGGTTATGAAGGGTTAGATTGCCCTGTTACAATTTTCTTCATTAAGAAAATACATTTCCTCCCAGAACCAGGTATCTCTAAATCTCCCCTTGTCGACTGATGAAATTTGCAAATGACACATTTAATTTTCCAAAATAAAGCCCAAAGGCAAAAAGTGTATAATGTAGCTGGATTTCAGTGATAAGGTACCAGTAAGGTATGGCAGGAAACAGATCAAAACTTAATGGTCAGAGTAGTAATGCTGCCTAATTTTTGTGTAATATTCTACCAACTAAAGCATTACCTCAAAAGCACCTCAAAGTGCCAATATCAGCTGGGATATGCGAGTGCCTTCAGAACAAGGAACATATCTAACACACTTTCTTTTGAAATTCCTTCATGGCCCACTAATGTTGGTCCCTTACTAGTTTGCTACCTGTGCCTATTTCTACAGCCTATTAGTCCATACATGAAATCAGGCACTTTAGAGGTAGCCTGGGAGTTTGGGGTACTGCAATGTCTACATCTTCTAAAGGGTCTGTGTCACAATGTGTAGCCTTCTAGAAATATGCTAAATTTCTAAATACTTAAATGCTTTTCATAATTTTATTCTTCTGTTTTTGAGGTTGAAACTTTCATTCTCAATACCACAATTTACCTGAACTATATACACAATTAACTGAGGTTTGAAACAAGTTGGGCTCTCTCTAGCAATTCATGTGCAGGCTCAGGATCTGGAGGCCACTCTAAACCCCTGGGGCTCCCCCCACCGGTCCACAGCCCAGGACTCCTTGTAAGCCCTCAGGGCTGTCAGCCCCTGCTCCAGCAATACCATTGCACAGCCAAGGTAGACTGCAAAACTAATAACAAATAAGCATTTCGACAAGTATTTCTGTGATCTTTTATAACAACTAATACTTAATGCATCTCCCCGCCGCCTTTCTTTTTAGTTTTGAACAACACAACTATCAGACCTGACACCTTAGTGGCTAACCTTCCTCTTATTTGATTATTAGTCTAAACATAAATCAAAGTGCAGAAGGGTATATCATTGAGGAGAAATACTTTGCAGATTTCAAATAGTTTGATATTGAATTAAAAGTAATGTTTTCCCTTAAAAAGGCTTACAAACATTTGCATTTTACTAAACTAGACATCCATTCTATATATGTCAGTACATATACCCTGCAATTTTTTGCGTCTTGCTCTGATTCTAAATAGGAACATAAATATACTTTTTTGTGTACATTAAAAGATGTTGTCCAAATGGTACCATTAATTATGTTGCATTCTGTAGTGATATATTCCAAATAAGACAGAGATTTAGCCAGATAAAAGTTGCCTAAATTTGGGCAGCTGTAATGCAATATGTAATGATGACTCCCTTAGGAACACAGATTTTAAGAAAAGAAGGAAAGGATACATTAATAACTGGGTTACACTAAGTGCTGCTTGCACATGTGATCCCTGGCACAGTCACACTGCAGAAATCACATGTGCTGCCTTGTGCACCACAGCCCTATTCACAGCAGTAACACATGCGAGATGGGATGAGGGCTGGCTGGATCCGGCTTTCAACAGATCACCTTACAGTCCAGCCCTTAAAAATCTCTCAGTTCTCAGAAGGTCATGGCACTTTGGAAATATATAGGCAAAACCAGAGATTTAAATGAATATTTGCCATCATCTGAGACAGAATATTGAACATGGAAATGAATCCACTTAATAGAGTAGTTCACATGACCTTTATCTCAGATGCACTTACAATTCATGTTACCTCTCCCGACAGGCCATATTTAGCAAAGGATGAACCATATTGTTCCAGCTTTGTTTTGCTACTTTAGATACATAATTCCAACAGAATATATCAATCCAGAAGGTTTTGTTGCCTCAGGAAACATATCCAGCAATAATTACTGCATACTTACAGAACTTTTAAATAGATTATCCAGGTCTAAGTGAACTGCAGAAACTTTCCCCTGGAAAGAGGGGAGAAGTAATAAAAGAAAAGAGATTTACATTCCCAGTGACGAGACAGACCAAAAAAACAGACAACCCAAACCTTATTTGGTTCTGGTTCAGGTATTTGAACCTTATTATGACAAAAATGTTGCCTCCCTGACATTTAGTTTGTCTCAGGGACCAAGTAAGGCAGCTGTACCTTTGTCATTAGATATAAATTATAATAACTCTGCTCAGAGAGGTTATTTACAATGACAAGATTTTTTTTTAAAATTAAAAACATAGTCAAGAAAAATACATTAAAATACAACAATGGTTTGGAAATAAATTATATAAAAATGCAAACAATTTTCTCTTCAAGGAGGTGGCCTTCTACCTAACAGTACTATTCTTAATTTAATTTTCTTATCACAGTGGTAATAGGAAACAATCTTCTCCAGCCTTAAATCTTAGGCTTTTGTAGGTAATGCCTGTATGCCAATCTCTCATTTTCTTTCTGCTCTGCATCTTCTGTGCTTTTACTGAGCATAGTTACCATAGAGACAAACAATCCTCGAAGGCTTTTTGCCCCCACATTCACTAAGTGAATTGTTGGGGAAAGAGAGCCTTGAATATCTAAGTATCTGTGACTTTTTCTTCCCTCAGTCCATATGCAACATCAAAAAAGATGAAAAACTCCTTCTTTTCTTCCCATTGAAACACTGCCAAAGCTGACACAGACACACCAGACACAGACACAGCCAGCATGCCTTCTCCATTAGAGCTTAACTATCTAAATAAACAGAAAGGCAAAATATATCTTAACAGTGATATTTTCATTTCATGGAACTGATCTGTACTTCATTATGAATATATTTTCAGTTGTCTTTTTGAAACAGAGTGTAGTTTGTTTATACAGACTTCTCATTTCTTACTTATAAATATACACTGCCAAATTATCTTCAGCATGTTACAGTGAAATGTACTCAATAAACAAACTTGTATTGTATGTACTGATTTTTTTATTTGGAAAGACAACTTTGGCTTACAGATAAAGTTGATCCTTTCTAATGCATAAAAACATGTATATTTAACAACTTTCTATTAAAATAAAATGGTTTATATTTTATTTATTTCTGGTTTGCTCTTTAAAATATTCTAAAAATTCTAACAGATAAAAGCTAAAATATATATTTTAAAAACTAAAGCAGACCATCTCCATTAAAGATGAGTTGCCTTCAAAGTGCTTTGTGAGAGAAAGCTGTTCCAATGTTTCATATATCTTTTCATTAGCTTATGATTCTATTTCATTTACAAGACTGGTACTGGATAGGGTCAAGGAGGACAGATGGACAGACATTAGGTTAAGTAAATTAAGAAAATGTCCTTTCTCTTATTATGTTCAGAAAATGACAAGAGCTTTCAGAAAGACTGATAGCTCTAATCATAGGCTTTTGTTCTTTTTTTCTTCTGCAAAACATTGCATAGTCGTTCTCCACCAATATTCCTTAGTCTTTATTTTTACCTGAATGAGAGACTAAAAAAATTTAAGAACTGAAGGTATTTGCAATTTAATTGAGGAAGTTGTTCTTAACCTTTTTGGTTTTCAAATGTTGAAATTTCTCTGCCTAAAATGCTGGGATTACAGGTATTAAAATGCAATTATCACATCTGATTTATGAAGGATGGCAGAAAGTGGCTTTGAAGATCATGCAGCTTTGCTCAAAGACAGAACAAACTGTGAAGGTAATATCACTAGAGCATGCTTTGAAGTTTGCAGTACAAGTAATTCACTATCTCTCATCTCCAGTTTAATAAACTGTCCTTGTCCAAACTCTCTCACTGAAAAGCCTCCAGTTAAAGGTAGGGGGAAACACAAATCAGGATGCAAGTCAGTCAAGAAAAACAAAGGAAATACATTTAGAGGCTGTCGGACTGAGCACATATCATCTGCCTGGTAAATGTTATAATTAAAATTGATTCCGAAAAGTATTTATCTTCAAAGACTAAATAGGAAATGCACTAACATGAACAGATTTAATTCTTTTTTGTTTTTGTTTCAAATATCTTACTGAATTTAACATGATGATAAAAATAAAACAGCAAGAACATAGAATAAAAGCCTAAGAGAAGGGTATTGATTGAACCCTCCACCATCTGTAATGAGATAGGAGATCAATATGAAAG
Source organism: Luscinia megarhynchos (assembly GCA_034336665.1). Lineage (NCBI taxonomy): Eukaryota > Metazoa > Chordata > Aves > Passeriformes > Muscicapidae > Luscinia > Luscinia megarhynchos. The sequence continues at coordinate 44,817,728 of CM067565.1, forward strand.
AGTTGAGATTCAATATTAAAGAGTTTATAACTAATACTGATCTTATCAGTTGTGAAAGCACAAGCATGAGAGGTGACATCGGGAATTATCAACCCAGCTACCGATTTATTTTTGCCAAGAACTTCTGCTCAAATAGCAAGAGCAGCACAAACACGCCAGCTTGAGCTACTGAGGCATAAGTAGTTGAGTTTGCTATAGAAAGGAAGCAATCTCTGGCAGAAATGTGGCCGGAAAAGAACATGCCAAGTATCACTTCGGGAAGATTGGAGTGAACTCAAAGATCTGCTTGAAGCTGAGAACTCCTCTACAACAGCTGAAATACAGTCTCATGAATTGATATAGCTGTCTCCTAGTATAAATACAAACATGCTTATACAAAGCTTCTGCAAAAATGCTTAAATAAAGTAAGACATTCCTGAAAAAAACTCTCAGAATAATTGTGTCAAAGGACATGAACAAAATGTATGCGGCTATAATTTTCAGCTAGACATTACAAGCAAGAGTTACCACATAAATTGATTTCTTTATCTTTAGCAGACATTTCAGCATTGAACTTAGCTTTTTAACTCAAATAAATTTGTTAGATTTACATTAAGTCTCCTTCTCCAGTTACTTTTACTCTCATTAAGCCATATGTACAGTACCTTGTTCATTACTGGAACCATTTTTTCCTTTTAAACACAGACAATATTATAAACTTGAATATGATCAGTGCTGAAGCAATCCCAGATTCCACTGGCATTAAAAAATTGTGATTATTAAAATGTGCATAGAATAGAATAGAAGAGCATAGAATAGCATAGAATAGCATAGCATAGCACAGCATAGCATAGCATAGCATAGAATAGACTAGACTAGACTAGACTAGACTAGAATAGAATAGAATAGAATAGAATAGAATAGAATAGAATAGAATAGAATAGAATAGAATAGAATAGAATAGAATAGAATAGAATAGAAACAGGAACAGGAACAGGAACAGGAACAGGAACAGGATTGTTTCAGTTGAAAGACATCCACAATGATCATCTACTGCTCATCAACTGAGCAATTCAGGGCTGACCAAAAGTTAAAGCATGTCATTAGTGGCATTTCCTAAATGTTTCTTAAATGCTGCCAGGTTTAGGGCATCAATCACATCTCCAGGAATCCTGCTCTGGTGTCTGACCACCTTCTTGGTAAAGAAACACTTCCTGATGCCCTACCTAAGCCTCTCCTGGTGCAGCTTTGAGCCATTCTCATAGGATACCATGTATGAGAGACCAAAAGAGCACGATTTGGGCTGTGGAGTTTTTTTCTGAGCTGTAGTTTTTATATTGTAACTGCTATATATTATAAAAATGCAACAAACTGTGAACATGTGGACTGTGAACATTCATTTATATTGCTATAAAGCCATGTCATATGGGAGAAAAGCTGCAGTCAATGTGCTGATGGCACTACATGTGAAATAAAATGATGTCAGGCTAAGAGCAGCATGACTCAAGTGTTTTGGTGAGTCAGTGTTCGATTATTGAAAGAAAATGTAGGTGTAGGAAAACATTATTTTCTCTGAATGAGGACTTAACACATCTTAAGATCGCATGACATTATTACTTCTATAATTAATAAATGTTGTTTTGATGTACTCAGATCAAAATTAGTTAGATATTCAAAACTACCATGAATTTGTTATTTGAGACACAGATGACAAAGTATCCTTATAGAAGTCTTTTTATTTAATACTATAGGACTCATTCACTTTGGAGAAGAGCTATGTGTTTTACTATAATATGGATTTTTTTATAAAAGCTTACATGCAATTTAAAGAACCCTAGAAAGCTTCAGTATTTTTTTCACAGAGTAGGTAAAATGTTACCTCATTAAAAATTAAAAGCAGACTATCTTATTCAATCTGTCTTATATTACCTTTACAACTTAGGCCTTGTTATATATACGTAACATAAATACCAGACTAGGTCTTGAAAGAAAATGTATGTGAGACATACTGGCAATACAGAATTTAAGCTTGGCCATAGCAATTTTGTATAGAAAGCAGTATGTTATGTTTGAAAGAAAGACAGTAATAGCAGTCCAGACCCCTAAAAAAAAAAACCAAAAAAACCCCCAACAAACAAACAAAAACAAAAAGTGGGAATTCAAGCACTTCATTTTTTAATTTCATTTCCAGGCCTTGGGTGATAATTTAGGCTATGAATGGGAAATCTTGAGACTGCATAGTAGAGAAAGAAAACACTCTAAGTCCCCAACCTAATTCTTAATATAGACAGATATTTATGCATGGTAATTCATTGTGACAGCAGATCCAAATCAGACAGAAACATTCCTCTAAGAAACTAGGCAGTGATTAAAGAAGGTAAATAGGGAAGTAAAACCCTGCAACTTTTTGGTCTTTTGCGATTTAAACCATTGAAACTAACTGGAACTAACTCTAAACCTCAATCCAACTGACAGAATCTGAGGTGCAAAAATCCACCCTATTTGTGACAGCTGGTCTGCTGCCAAAATCTCACTCCTCACAGATTATTCATTTCTGCCAAGGACAATTATATTTTCTCTGCTGGAAACTAAGTATAACACAATTCTGATATAACAGTAGGATCTTTACAGGAAACAAAAAAATATGTAGTTCTGTCTATATAGAAAGCAACAAAGTAAGAACATTTTTCCCCTAAATGTTTTATTAATGTTGTTACCAGATAGGAAACCTCATGTAATGCACAAAATTCCATTATTTTTATGGTGTTAAGTTAGGTTGTTAAAGACTAATCTCCAGAAGCACAAAAGGAGGGGAGAAACAACGACAGATGGGTGAACCCCCAAAACTTAATCACAACAAATATAACCTTGACTTGACACCCCTCAGGGCCATTAGAAGATGATGATGAAGGCATTGTCTGGGTGTGAAATCTATTGAGATGGATCAGCCCTAAAAGCTCAGGCTGAGGTGTATACTGCCTACAGGATATGAGATTCATTAAGGGGTGCCTAAGGAAATGCAGTTTGGGATTGTGGGAGATTTATAATATTAAAAAGCTTTTCTAAGAAGGACCAGAAGTCAGGAGAAGGAAGCATCAAAGTGGACTGGAGAGGAACTAGCCTGGATAATAGAGTAAGAAGAGGATGAAAGGGGAAATGGGAATACATGCTAAGACTCATTGCCTGGTCCTAGGGATATAGAGCTGCAGCAGCCTCACCTCTACTGGGCTTCTGGATTCAGCAATTCATAATGTGTGCTGCTATCAGATTGAGCATTTTCTAATGCATGTTAAGAGAGCCACTGCTGAACTGATTTCCATTCCCTTTTCACTACTTCAGGCTGAGCTTACTGGAGGAAGATGAGAAAATCAGACAATTTTGTGATTTTCTCATTAACTATTGACTAAGTTCCAGCAGTGTGTTGTAACTTTTAAAGGGCTACAGATTTGTTATCAGTAGTTTCAAGACATTTAATAAACCACTTAGAAAAGTTACTAGAGGAGATACAGTCTCATCCTTTGGATTTATTGAAAACTGCAACACTGCTGGCTGATTTAATGGAAACCGTCTCTATTCTGTAACATCCATGAGGAATGACACAAAGAAATGAGTGCCCGTATCAGAGAAGATAGTAACAAAAAGTAATTTTTCTAGATGCTAAATGTAAAAAGGAAATCAAAACTGGAAAATCAAACCACTAAATGATTGAAACACATAATTAGAACAGAATTCAAATGATACACACTTTCACCTTTCTCTTCAGCAGCAGCTGGAGGCTGATCTTCCTCTGATGTCAGTGTTTCTTCCATTCCTCCTCTGTAAATAAAAGTTTATTTAAGACCCTTACAAATATTACCAAAGCAAGTTGCAGTTATATTAAATGTAAAGACGTGGAAATATAATTTGGGGTGAAAAAAAAAAATCAACATACTTTATTATCCAAAATGTTATTGTCTCATTGCATTAAAAGGTTGGACTAATGAAAGGCTAATGAAAAAGCATTCAGAAAGAAATTTTACTGTAACCATATGTACTGATATAAATGCAATTTTCCTCAAAGACAACAAATATTGGATTATTTCCTATATATGATAACTAGTCTCAGTGTACTGCTTCAGTTAATTTGTGTGATAAATGCACTGACATCTTTAACACAAAGTGAGGCTAGAATTTTCTTGTGCTCATTATATACATTCAGATATTTGAAATATTTTACCTTGCATCATCTTCTTTCTTTTCTAATGCTTCATCAGCTGGTCTTTCCAAAACCTTAGAATTACTTTCATTCCTACTTGCTAGGTATGCTCTGCTTAGTATACAGGCTCCTGCAGCACAATTACATGACAGTAATGAGTTTAATGCATCTGTATAAAACTGAAACCATTGGGTTAGGAATACCATTTAATAAATTATTGACAACTTTCTTTTAAAGTCAACAAAAAGCATATATACCACTGAAATGTTATTACGCTGTTGATTTCTACAGTTTTAGAGCTTTTTTTCCAATTTAAAGCATCTAAAAAACTGAACCTGGGATATTGGAAGGTTATAAAGGCTATTAAGGGAGACAGAACTGAAATGATTTATCTTATACTTTTATATATCATGTGTTACTCTGACATTGATTTTATTTGCAAGCATACAAAGAAAGCTATGAAGAAACAAATGAAAAACATTCAAATAAAAATATAAACAATGTACATACCTCTACAACTACAAGGGGTTGACAGAAATGAAGAATATGCTGTTCCTGCTAGGAACTCTACTGATTTATTTACTTTGACAAATACATTTATATATGGTTGTGTGACTGAAACCCATTTTCATCAGTGGATGTATAAGAGTTTAAACTAGGTCAGGGAACAGCTTACAAAGTGACTTACAAAATTACTCAAATGCTGTGAAAATGTAAATTTCACAACTACATGATTATTTAAATGACAGAAACAAATGGGTACCAAGTAAACAGTCAACACAATTGTGAAAATAAATTGAAACAAAATAGCTAAATTCACGGAAATGTATCCATAAACAAATAAATACATTTTTTAGCCAAATTTTTATACAAGAGTATAAAATAGGTTGCTCAGATTAGAGCAAGTAATTCTGAGCTAGGTTTTGAGAACTAGTGGAAACAGCAGAGCAATATATATTGCAGGAAGTAAGCACATAATAGGAATGCTATAGAAAGATCTTAATTTGAAAGCCTCTGCTACAAATTCCCAAATTCTTTCCTTCACAAAACAAATTTAAAAGAAATAGGAGAAGTTACTGACCAGTTTTCATCACGGTTATCATGAAGAATTATGTGTTTCAAAAATGTTAGATCTAAATTAAAACCTTACAGGGATGATGAGACAACCTTTTCTTCTATCCAACTAATTCAGTAATTTGATAAATTCTGAGAAGTGAAGAGAAATTGAATATAATTCTGGAAGAATCTCTCCCACCTCAGTGCTCTCCCTGCAGTACAGGCTAGAGGTAGAATCCTAATGTTTATTATTTAGCACACAATATCAACATTTCATTGCCATATGCCAGCTACAGGAAGAAGATGCTTTTTGTGATTGTATGAAAGGACAGTGCACTCTGTCTCAGAAACTAGGCTCAAGAACATTTCAGGCATGGAAATGCACCTTGCCCCTAGATTCTTTCTAGAAGTGTCTGAGATGAAGTCTTGAATGACAGCTTCTGTAAATATGATTTTCTGAGAAACACTGGATCTAGAACCCTGTCATAGACATGTTCAGCCAATATTTAGTCTGTGTATGAGCTCTGGCCACACTGAAACACTTTTAGTTACCAAATTTCACAAAACTGTAGTAGTTTAGGTACTATTCCTGAGTTGTGAGGATGATTTGCTGATCAGCTGACATACTTCTGAAAAGTTTAGGGCTTTTGAAATAAGGAATCTGTTCTGAGTAAACGGTGTAACTTTGATTTTCTCAGGTTGATTTTTTATATTCAGGAACAAGGGTTTGAAAAGATCTCTGAACTGATTCCAATGCTGGGCATCTACTGAATTTTCTTGAGCTATAAGTGAATACATCCATCATGCCTTTCTTCAATGGAAATTTCTGCCACTGAAAGACCTTTTGATAATGAACAAGTAATGATCAAACCTTGCCAAAGGTCAATTAAACTTGTGGTGTGGTATGAATCAAGCAGATATAATCCACAAAGACATGATTTTGACAAACTTTTAACAGTATACAAATGTGTTCAGTTATTGATGCCTGGTGCTAACCTTCCTTTTGGCTTGAAAGAATGAAGTAAAAATCCCTTACTCTGAATTCATGGATACTTAGCTATTGTATTCATCTGGCTTGGAAGTTGCTAGGTTTTTTTGATCCCAGAATAGAGAACAGGATACACCTGTTTACAAATATTTCCCCCCTTGCCTTTTCTCTCAGGCTGAGAAATTTCCTACCTCTGACCTGATTTTGCAAATGGGAAAACCAAGGCAAAGAAATTTGAGCAACAGCCACATCACAAGGTGGTGGCCAGCCAGCCAGCCAAATACAGAAATCTAGACGCTAGAAGAGTCTACTGGTATTTCCTGCTGGTTGTCAATAGGAGAAAATTGATTAAAAATAGGAGGAATCTTCTTTACTGCTATAGCAAAGCATTCCTGTTTTAAATTCTGTGTAATTCCCTTACTCTAAATTGTAAGAAATGGTGGTACTCTTGTTGATTCACTGGATTACTCCTTCTCTAGACCCCATTTATAAATGGGACATAAGTACTAGTTTTTCTCATAAGAATGTTTTATATACAAATATCAACACAGAAAAAAAAAAGAAAGAAAACATAAAGTTGCATTAGGGTGCATTTACTAACCATCTTTTTGTGTATCCTTCAGACAGACAACAGTGCCAGGCAGAAGTCCTTTCTCTGCTAATGCTGACCAGTGGTCTTCTGACAGAGGGTAGTTATCCACCACCCACCCTCCTGCTTTTGAAGCACCAGGAAAACTGTCTTTGTTCGTCTTCATAATCTGTTACAAAATGTCACATTCAGGAATATAAAGAGACTTAAGTCAGCTGTACAAAAAAGACTGCACAATACAAAATTACTTTCTAAATGCTGTGATTTTTCCTTATTGTCATTTCACATCAATAAACAGTAAGACATTTATAACTTTGGATATCCAAATGAAACAAGACACTTTAAACAAGAAGAGACTAATGCGATAATGATATTTTAAGCTTGCCCATACAGAATTTACACTACAGTTTTAATAGTTACATACCATTTTTAAATTTAAAACATTTTGATATTCTTGGATAAATTTTGGATAAACAATTTTTTCAAACTCTGGTGTTCACCTCTTTAATAGAGACTAAAAATATAAGAATAGAGCAAGCACACAGTGATTTCTCAGATAATTCTTCCAGCCAGTTAACAATTTATAGCTCAGGTAATTTGCAAGACAGAAATAATTTCTGTATAAGTGTGTGAATATATATACACATATGCACACACATATTTTTATTATATATAAAGTCCTATAAAACAATCTATTTGTCTTTCATGATCTTTCTCAGTGTCTCCTCAATCCTATGTAAGCTTTTGGGCTACGTGATATAAATGAAACTGATCTCTCAAATGGAAAATTTAAGAAAATATATGGATAATATACAAACTGCTACAGGTTCCTCTTAGGAAAAAAGTATTTTGCTACATAGTACTTGTAGTCTTACCTCCACAATAGCTCCCTTCAGTACTTTTAGCATATATTTGAGGTGACATTGTATCTTCAGGGACTGATGCACTTTCCATGGCTTCTTCTACCATGGCTTGAACTTCTGGGTGGTCAGCAGTTATCTCTGGTATTCCTAGTAACATAGATTTTTTTTAAAATGCACTTAACAGAGAAATTAGAAATTAGGACTCAAATAAAGCATCAAATCATAATTCCAGCACAGCAGTCATTTTAAAACAGTATAAAATTGCTCTGAGAAAGAAACATACACCATTTCTGAATGCAGACGTAGGGTGTGTCTCATAAACTAAGATCTTGGTTTGCTCTCTCAGCATAAAAAATTCAACCTTTTTAACTGTACAGTATTTTCTATCTCTGAGTTAAATATTGTTTCCATATGAACAGAATGACATTTCTGTACTAGAACAACCAGGCAATTACAACACGCTAGAATTTCGTTTGATTTGACTTCCCTTTGATTCCTAAATCAAAAGGTTGACCAGACTAATTTTTCAATCAATACAAACTTTAGATCAAGGCAGAGTATTTTAAACAATAAAGTAGCCTTCATTCCCTATGATGCATAAAACATTCATATTGGATCCACGTTTTCTTATGAATTGCTGGCACAACAACTGTAATTATTTTAAAGTTTCTAAATGAATACTCACAGTTAACAATTTGATAAAATTTGGTGAAGAATTGTTTTAGCCAACTGCAGTATCTACTATGAGTATAATTTGGGAAAAATTACATATTTACTTTCTGTATTTATGTCAAGATTTTTCAATTATTGTATTGATACTTTCTAAATGCAAAAATGTACGCATTTATCAGGTAATTTTTGCCAAGTTACAAGGTGCCTAGAAAAGGGACAGCATCTTAATAATTTCCATTCTGCAAAAAATCTCAATGCAGCCCAAATCCAAACATCTCCTTATCTATTAAAAAATTCAGAAATTATCTTATGGTACAAAAAGTTATGTAAGGGAAAATACATCCTCTGTTTGTACTCCAGTTTTGCAATAAAACTGATTGAGCTCTCCAAAGTTTTTAATTAGGATTAATTTCTCATTAATTCTAATACGATTTCATATCCCTATCCTCAGAAGTATATACATAGCCAGAAATCTGGAACGTAACACTGTTCAACTGTTTCAGTTTTGGTGTCATAGCTCATCATTATTCTTACTGCAATGCCAACGATTTTTTATCATTGTCAGCACCAGTTTTACAGCACTAGAGGAACACACTGACCTTTTGTTGGATGTATCTACCCATGAAAAAGTCAAAGGCAATTCCTTTCTTAGGTGAATAAGGCAAAATAGCCTTATTGTCCATTGGAACCAGAACTAGAGCTATCCATAAAAATTTAATTCTAATTCAACGGAGTATTTTCATTTCTAAAGAAATTATTTTGAAAAGCCTCCACTGAATTTCCTTGGAAAAAACCCACAAACTTTTTTTAAAAGATACCAAAACAATATATTATTTTCACCTTTTCAATATATTTATTGAATTCGTCAAGCTGCAGAAAACTAGGAAGCTTAAAAAGTCTAAATGTGACCAGAGCTGGAGCAACTTATGAATGTGCCACCTGTGACAGCATATTTGGAAGGCTGCTCCAAAATGAAAAATCTGTAGATTGTGGATTCACATCAGTCCAGCTGACAAGCTGCTTTCTTGGTGAATATTTCATTTTTGCAGAGACTTAACTTGTCAGAAAGTCATTAAAATGGAATGTTTCCAACTAGTGTCAGTCAGGACCAATTTCTTCTTTCAGCTCAGAGTTCAGAAAACTCTTTTTTACACGGCCCTCAAATTCAAAGGATTTATATATATGTGCAAAAAGTACTGAATTTTACTAAGCTATTCCCTTCACTGCCATGTTCTTTTAGTCCGTAGTTAATGCACAGCTCATAACAACTTTTGCAACTTTTTCTAAGTCAAAGTGACAGCAACTGCTTCAGTTAAATAATGTAAAGCAAATAAGACAGCTTCAAAGACCATGGAACAGCTTATTCACCTGATTGTTCTGATTGTTCTTCTGATTCCAATCTATTTTTCACTGCTGCTATAGCCATTTCTACTGCATCCTTTTGCAATTCCTCAGTGTTTTTTTTCTTTGATTCTTTATATTGCTGAATGAGTTTGTCCATATCAAGAACCTAGTGAAATTATGTGAAAAAATATAAATATCACAGAAGACAAATATAGTATCTGCTGCAACTTCTATAAAGCAAAACGATATTGGAGAAAAGCTCTGCAGATTTCAGAAAAAATTACATATAATTCAGGGTTCAGGCTTTTCTGAAAATGAAATTGTTTTTAATTTGCATTTATATTTAATTATCTTAGATACAAAAGTCATTCATAATATTCTAATACTGAGACAACTGCAAAGTAAGAGGGTATATAGAAGTATTTTAATCTGTAGCTATGTTTATAAAAATGAATTTCACTAAAATCCTATGTTCTTCTATAATCCCTATATTTGTAGTATGAATGTTAATAATATGACAAGAATGTGCTTAACTGATTCCCAAGCCCCAGCTGATACTCTGCTACCTAAGACATTTATGAACCTACCGTTCCTTTATAATTGTGTGCAATTAAATTACAAATAGTTGTTCTTCCAGAGAATGGAGGACCAAATACGAATACTTTACAAGGAGAAGATGGCATTGGAGGTAAGAGGTAAGGCCGTGGATTCAACACAAACTTTTTCAGTGCCTCTTCAGATGACAGTACATACATTTTACCTAGAAAACTTAAAACAGAAGAGAAGCTAACAGATGTAGACAGTTATCTCATAAAATAGATATGAAAGTTAAGAGTGTCAAATTCCACTAACCTCACAGCAAACTCTGGGTTTCCCATTAAAATTTCCCCTTCTTTTAGAGCCACGGGACACACTTGTCCCCACCTGCTCCTACGCCATCGGTATCTGGGTGCAATCAGCTTGCAAGATGACAGAGCCCGGAAAAGTTCATCCTGTTTATTAAAATAATTACAAGTGGAATTTTTGTCTGAAGCTACATATGCCTTTTTATTAGATTTTTTTGAAACCTTTTGATGGAAAATAAGCAAACTTAAAAAGAAAACCACATCATGCTTTTTAGAACATTTATAAAAAAGTATTTATTTCAGAATTGTAGGAAAATTTTAAAAAGAAATTACTTCATTTTTCAGCTCTATTTAAAAGAAACAGTATTTAAAATAGTTCCTGTAGGCTTCACATACTATTTTTAAAAATTAAAAATTACTAAGAGTTATTTATTGAAGGCAACAGAAAATGGCTAAGATTTCTTCTAAAAGGTATGAAAAAAAGACCAGGGAATAGCAACATTAAAATATCTATTTTAGGTGTGCAGAAATATCATATGATAGGAATAAGTTTTGTAGCCTTTTTACAGAATGTGAATAGTGACTCTAAATAGTCATGGTGACTCTAAACTCAGAATAGTACAGACAAGTGCTGCCTGTGAAGAACTGCAGAAGAACTTTCAAAACCAAAAGCAACCAAAAGCAGGTATTAAAATAGCAGTTTTACACTGAAAGTTAGGAATTTTCACTGACTGTCACTACTCAAAAATAGATCCCTCTGTGAAAACATTTTCTCAATGCTCAAGAGCAGTCAGAAAACCAACTTGAATGCTAGGAATGCTGAGCATGGAGAGAACAGATGATAAAGGTTTATGTTGAAGTTGTTTAAATATTGCCCTTATTTTTACTGCAATGGGTCTCCTGCTGACCTAATCTCAGAAAAGACACAGCAAAATTGGGTAAGTTTCAGAAAAATGTAGTATAACTGATAAATCCCACAAGAAGGTTGTGTAAGAAGGAATAAGATTATACAGACTGGTATTCTTCAGTATAGCTACGTAAGAGCATAGAAGTCTGAAATCATGAGTTATTAGAGGGTAAATGTAAAGAACCAAACTATTCACTGACTTCTGCACAGTGGAGGACACAGGACTAAAAGGCTGCTGGTTCAACACAAAGGGAAGCAATTCTGTACATAACGTTCAGTTAAGATGCAGAACTCTTTGCCCTGAATACTGTGATTACTAAAAGCTTACTAAAACAAACTAAAACAAACACACAAACTAACTAAGAAATAAATACAGATGACCTCTGACACAGAAAGTCTTTCACTTAAGAATTTGTTAAGAATGAGAAAATAGAGAAGTGAAGGGAAGGCAATTTCTCTGAAAATGTGGGGTCTCCCCATTACACTTCCATTCACACATTCAAAGTTTTGTTTAAGAAATAGGAAAGATGATCACAACTAGATATAGGTGATGACATTCGTGCAAAATTTCTGGTTTTCAGTTTTATTTAGAAGGGACATAAATTATAATTGCCATGACTCAGCAAAATTAAGCACTAACTTGTAATGTTTCTAATTAATTCCAGGAAAATAGAAAAAATGTGATTTCAATTAGGCAGAATGTTGCTATATTTCGATTAGCATTGTTGTTTCTTATTCAGGAAAAGAGTAGATTGAGCTAAGAGTCAGTTGCTGAGATTGTCACCCTTTGGCTAAAGTTTCTTTATTTCCTTGGGAGGAATTAATTTTTCCCTATTGCTAAAAATATTTTGTTCAAAGTTTTATTATTATAATCATTACCTGTTTGGATTTTTATTTTGGAAAAGATAAAATTTTTTTATTTTCATACTTTTTAAAGTGGATTGCAGTCCCAGAATGACCTTAAATTCTCATTTCTGAAAGGTCAGTGCTTACAAAATGCCCTTACTGCATGGTAAAACAAATTCGTTGATGTGAAACAAAGATGTTATAATATAAGCTTACAGCAGAAAAGAAAAATAATTCTAGTTAGTACAGTCAATCACACTCTAGAAAAGAACACTTACCTTTTCCTTTCCCTCCAGCATTCCTTCTTCTTCACTTTGAAGTCTGATTATAGGAGCTGCATTTTGAATATCCATAGACTCAAGTCGGCCTGCTACTGCCTGAAGAGAAAATAACTCTTGATTTAGTACCAATCAAAACTGCTTTTGTCTTCAGAAGGGCCCCTAAAATATATTTAAATCTGTAACTTATTATTTATATAATGGCTGTGCAAACACCAAGGCCCAGTTTGTAACTCAGACTCATGCTAGTTACAGAGCTGAGTTTTAAGAAGCTATTTGGCAGATACAGGCAGTGCAAAAAGCCAAATCACAGACCTTCTATCTCCTCATTATGCTGTGAATCCCAAGCCTACTAGAGGTTAAGACTGCAAAGGCTCCCTCAAGGCAGTGCAAGTACTCAGATGAGCTTCAATTGGAAAAAGAGGCAAATCTCTTTGGGAAATCAGATTATGCACATTCAGAAGCAATACAACTTTGGGTAGTTTAAGGTGTTTAAACCAAATGTCAACCAATGAGAATCAGATGGTATTAAGTCTATTTGAAGTATTTACTGAATGTAATATTGATTGAATGAAAGTATTCTTGAAATGAAAAAGCAAATTCTGTCATATTTGGGATAGTTTTATTATAGGCCTTTGCCTTACTTGTAGGTAAAATGGTTGGAATCATAACATAACATGATTGCACTTACTATAAATTTTGTGTTGTAATGTTCATAAACAGATTATAAATGAGGAAATTGTACATTCTAATGCTGGAAAATGACTGCTTTTTTCCCCCCACAGGACCACCCTTGGTAGAGTTAAGCATAAATTGAAATAATTAACTTACAGAATCATAATAATACAATTTATTTCAAACAGAGGAGAAAATACAGGAAAAGTTCACTTCCTACCTTGTCAAAGAAAATCTCCTACTTAATTTTCAACCCCATACTCTAGGTTCTGATTTGAAGCTACTTTTATTTGTGAAGCAGAGGACAAGATTACTTATCTTCAAAATTTACCATTGTACGGTTTTTTAACACGGAGAACAAGTTACTCAGTTACATGCTAAAAATCTAGATACAAGCACTCAGCAGAATTCTTACAAGAATCAAGGGTCTTCTATTACATTGCAAAACAATATCAAAATTAATAAACATTATATTCCATTATACAAAATATATTTTAGACAAAAGCATCAAATGAACTGGTTTTGCAAATATATCATAACAAAAATGTTTTAATTTCATATTATATTTTATATTAATTCAGGTCAGAAAAAGCACTGAAACCAGATGGACATAATACAAAAATTTGTAGCCTGCCTGAAAATACTCTCATGTAACGTATATGTAAGCCTGGGGGCAAAGCAGTAAATCTTACAACTAATAGAGGAAGGAAAACTCGTATTTCAAAAGTCATGTTTCCTAATAGTAAATTAATGCTTTTTAAATACAACTTATAATTTTGCCAACAGGAAAACAACGCACAGAGATTGAGAAATTTTTTTCTAGTGGATGTTAACTTAGCTGGTGCATAGTTTTCCTACCTCAAAGACATCATCTGCTTGTTGACTTCCATCCACTTCAATAAGATATCGACAATCATGGTGAGCCAAAAATTCCTGTTTAAGAACATACCCATCAGTTGAGTATAGCTAACCAGACAATGACACTGAAGCTCATTCTCTTCCTATACATATCATCAAAGGTTGGACTCCTGGGGACTTCAGGAAAATCAAGACTCATTGTGTTAACGGCTTATAAAATTTTTTGGAGATTAACTTTTATTTGATTACAGATAAATACAGAGATAATTCCAAAACTGGAGTTACAATGGGTTCAGAAGATAGCTTAGATGTCTTAGCTCAAATGCAAGAGCTAAAAACTACCAAGATTCAAGTTCAAGTAACATTTTGTGTATTAATTCAACTTTTAATTGTCTAACTACCTTAATTCTTTGCTGGAAAATGATGACAATCTCAATTAATAAATTTCTTGGAAATGCCAGTCATGATACCAATGTTTTAATTTTGGTCCTGACTCCCAATTCCTTTAAAATTTGGACCATATATTTTATTTTTCTTATTTTAAATTTTTAGCTTAAAAGAAACTAGAAACTATTTTCTAGCGCTAGAAAATAATGTCTCAGACTAAAAAAATAATCCCATGTCCATTGTTAAGGCCTCTCTCTGAGGACTGAGAACACTCACTCCATTCCTGACAAATGCTGGTCTAACCTCAAGCCTAAAAAAGGTCTATTGAAGGTGACTATACAACTTTACAGGTAATCTGTTCCAGATCTTCACTACACTTATGGTCAGAGCTCATTTCCTGGCTCATTTCATCTAGTCTGTCTTCTATACTGTAAATTAAATCATCTGCTCTATCTTTGGTAGAAACAGATAATAACTAATTAATTCTTTCTAATACTCTTCTAAAGAGAGCACAATAGTTTGTATTTCTCTTACAGTCTTATTAGTACATCCACAGCATTTGAGTTTAAACAATAGCATCTCATTTATTGACTCAGTTTTGACTAATTAAATCCCCACAGATTGCAGATTGTCTGAAGTACAGAGGTCGAGCCAACGATTTCACATGCTGTAGTTTTTCATTAGGTTTCCTACCTCATTGCAGTATTTCACATTTATTTCAGGTCTTTTTAATCCCAACAATTTATCAAAAAATCAAAGTTCTCCCAAGTTCGCTCTACCTATCTCCCTATCAGTGCAAACTGCACATCTTACAAGCTTTTTGTTTCAATTTCATCATCTCAAACTCTGCCTGGGCCAATTGATAAAACCCTATGTTCTTTTAATGTATTAGTGGACCACTAAGCATCTTCACCAATACATTCATTGCTAGTGAACCCTACCAATCAGTGGAATGTGTTAAAACTGTCGAAGAGAATCCTAAATCCTAAAGTAATTTAATCTAAACAACTTTCCATTCTAACTTACAAGAAATCCATGTGAGATTGTGTAATGATTAAAGATAGCACATTTTTTTCCCTTCACAGCAGTATCAAGTTTGTTACTCCAGCAAAGACCATTATACCACTTTTGCACAATTTTATCTATAGGTTTAACTAATCCATAGGGAAATTGAAAGGCATAAACAATAATTGTCAAGTGGGCACCAAACATGAGGATTTTGCAGTTTCTTGTACTAAGAGATTAAAAACAAAAAAACAAAAACAAAAAAAAAAAAAAAGAGAAACAAAAAAAGCAAACACACAAAAAACCAAACCAAACCAATCAACCAACCAACCAACCAACCAACAACAACAAGACTAAACTATTCCATTGGTCCTCGGATTTTTTTTCTTTTTAGTAGGGAGAAGGAGGGGAAGAAACATACAGTAAATCCATTTTTCTGAACACAACAGGGAAAGAAAATGTCATAGCTTTAGAAATTAAATAAGTGATAAAACAAACTAATGAGCTAATTACTGCATATATAAATCTGCAGGCAATGAAGCCTGAGAATCTATTGGAGTAGAAGACAGTGGATGCAGATTACTTATGGGATTGCATTCTGGAATGGACTGTGGTAATGGTGATGAAACAATGGAGCCTTCAAATATTTCACTTACTAGATTTAGAAAACATATGTGATGGCAGGTATGGTTTCACTTTTCAAAGTCAAAGTTGATTACTTTATCTTGACTGCAGAGTAGAAACAACACCTATGGATCGCTGATTTCAGAAAAAAATTCAGAATTTGGGGATGTGTTTTACCATGACCACCTCTATACAGCAAATCTCAAAAAAACCCCAATGAAAACAGTGCACGATATTTTTTAAATCTTTTGTTATGCATGATCATATTACTTTACTTTTTCTTACTTCTAAAGGACTAAGCATTATATCCTTGTATATTCCAATTCTTTTCTCTGCATTTTCAAGAAAATCTTCAGGCCTGTGCACTAACTGATGAAAAGATTCTTGTTTCTTACGTGGACCTTCTCCAGTCTGCAAAAAAGACAGAGAAATAATGTACTAAAATAATTTTTTTCTTCACTCTAATTTAAATAAAGTAGCTTTGGAGCGTATTGCATCGAGTATTTGTCCAATGACTGCTGACCATGATCCTCTCCTGATGAAGTGTATTTTCTATTAATAGAGAGCAATGTGCTTAGAACTTGCATTGATAAGTCTCTGGCCCCTATAATAAAAATTTTACCTGAATTCAAAACTAATAACTGCATGGAAAAAAAATCCATTAGTAGTAGTGTAACGCCAAAACCAAAAACTAGTTAGTGTCCTGTAAATATTAGTAAAAAGTTGCTACAATAAACAAAAACGAATAACTTTTATTTGTCTAGATCAAGAAACAGGCAGTGACACCCTTCTCCTCCTGATATACACTTTTAACTTATGGTAAGAAACAGTGACTTTTGAGTTAAAGACTGAGTCCAGGTTAAGCTACACAATGATCAGCATTTGCTGTCATCAAAACCTACTGTTTAAATGTTACCCCACACCTCCTAAAGCAGGACAGAAATAGAATTAAGATTAAATTTGAGCAAAATAAATTCATAACATAGTATGCTGATACTTTAGAAGATCAGAATTTTTTCTGCTTTGTCTAAAGTACATTGTAATATTTTGCACTGTTCAGAAGTTAGCAATATTTACCTCTTCTTCTTCTTCTTCCTCTTCTTCATCCTCATCTTCATCTTCTTCTTCATCCTCCTCTTCATCCTGATCTTTCTTACGTTTGTCAGTAGCTTTAGGATCCCACTGGCTCCTCTGATATATCTCCCCTGAATTAGGGTTTAGCCTTTGTCCGGATATTCTTTGGCATAACTCATAATCTGGACACTAGCAAGGAAAAATTAAAAGGAAATCGTATTTATTGTACTGCTATAACATCTTTTTCTTGGAGAGACAAAATTTCTCTGAATTGGTCTACTAATAGCAGTATTTCATTATTGTCACAGTTATCTATAATCTCCCTTCTTCATTTATTTTTGATCTAATGAAAATAGTTGCAGTTCTAACATACCTGTGAAAACAGCTTCAATCCACTGAAATCAAAAGCAAAGTTATTTCTGTGACTTTGGGACAAGGATTTTTTATATAATTTTGTCTCAGTCCTTTTCCCAGGGGAGGTGATGTTACTACATGAAGTCAAGAATTCCATTTTTCTTTCTGGTGTAGTTAGTATCACTCTTCTATTGGTTGCACATTAATCTATACAACACATATTCTCAACAATGGAGATTTCTCACTACATAGCATTAAAAAAAAGATTGACTTTCTGAAAAAATCAAATCTGCCTGAAAAGCAGGACAAAAATATGCTTCATTGATGACTTCGGATCTTTCTGAGACCACGGAAAAAAGGTTTTGAAGTAGGCATTCACCAGCTTCCATTACACACGTTCAAGCAAATTAAGTCTTAAAAGTATAGGACTAAAATAAGCACTAAGTTAAATCTGCAAAGTGATAGAGTAGGTCCATACCCCGAGGCTTAGCATCTGACAAAACACATAGATGTGCCAACTAGAATCAAAATCCCAATGAGAATGGAGCACACCACCAGAGACTAACTATTCAGAGCTGTCTCAGCAGCTCATTCTGCACATTCAAAGTAGAAGACAAAAATAATCTAGCTGACTATAAGTAAAACATTGCTAGAGGAAGGGCCTGAAGGTGTGTTCATGACTATACATATGGTTATTTAGTTGGATGGAGTCTGGCACAGCTCAGTGTGGGCCAGCTAGAATCCTCCCCAGTGAACAGCTGGGCACAATCTGGAGAATGGCACAGCCTCAGGCCTTTCCCTGTGGGCAGTTTGGGCACTGCTATCCCATTCTGACTAACAAAACAGCTTAGCAGTGTTTGGCCAAAACAGTTGGCTCAATGTCTGAAGAGTCACTCTTGCCTTGTATTGTTTACAAATATCTGGCATGTCACATCATTACTCATGAAGAAATTGAGATTTGTAAACAAGATTAATTAATAATGAAGCAGTTTCACACTTAGTGACTGAAAAATAAAACTATTTACTTTCTAACTTCTAACTTATGTGAGAAGTTCCTTCCTGCATTACACAAATGGCAGACGTACATCTGTCCAAAATCCCATAACAATCATGCAATTCAAAAGTTTCCCTTTCTGGAAAACCTGTATCTTCTACTTGGTGAAGGTGCAAAAACTGTAACTGCTGCTGAAGTTTTAGGACATGTTCATTATTTTACCTCAGCAATGCTTATAATGGAACAAACCAATGAAATTCTATTCCAATATAAAAAAGAGTTTATCATTCCTCAATAAATTTTATACTCAAATATACAGAGGAAAATACTATATTTGGCATGCATAGAATATGAGTCTACTAATAATTAGGAAAAATACTAGGAAGTTACAGAAGAAGACATTACCTTAATGTTAATCAGGATATCCGGTTTTAATTTTAGATTCGTTATTTTCTCCATTTGCTGTGGAACAGTCATGCATTTCTCCGAGAGAAAAGGAAATCCAGTGAGCACATAACCTGCCAAATACGTTTAATTGAACATATCTTAGGAAGGTTTGTCAATTATAGAGCTAGTTATATTAATCTCCTTTAAACAATGCATGTAGTGGAACAATTTTAAACCACGTATATGACAAAGCACTTCTAAAAAAACTGTGCACCCACATCTGCTTCAGATGAAGTATAGACAAAAAAAGTGTGCTGTTTTCAGCTTTATAGAGTATTCTCAACATCTCTTAATTCAAATAAAAACATGTAGACATTAAAGACCATGCTCAGACCAACTGCTCTATGTGCCTAGCTCAGACATTATAGTGCTTAAAAAGTAACAATCTTTCAGTGACCAGTTTTACCACTAAAATACTTCATAAAAGGCACTGCAAAAAAGTAGCCACTCTATGATTTAAAGCATTTAAACTAGGAGTCTGGGCTTTTTACACAACCTTTAAATGTTTTGGCTTCTAATGAAGAGAGTCTGAACCACTCTCCTGTCACTCAAAAGGAGGCACTACGCACACGGTGTGGACATGGATAATTTGGTAAGCATCTGTTCACTCAGAATTCCCAATGCCGAGTCCTGTTTGGCAAACAGACGTTGTCTAGACATCAAAAGCAGAGTGGTAATAATATGTTTTCCTAGTATTACAGTGCTCAGCCCCTGGATGAACTTGTGGCTTCAAGTTCCTAGCAAAGTACTGTAACTACTGATGGCTGTATGTATGCAGTTAAGAACTACTGAATTGCAACAAAATCGATATTCATGAGGCCAGGATGAGAAATTAAACAAAAATCAGGTGAATGTTTTCAGCCAAATAATGAGAATATTCCCTTAGAGAAACAGTGCATGCTTAGAATTTTATGTGATAACATTTAAATGCAAGTCTTGGCAGCACAAAAATAGGCAGCAGTTTTTGCAAGAGGAGTTGGGAAGTTACTATCCATAGATGCAAGAGAAGAAGAGGATAAGCAAGGGAGAGCAAAATATATAGTCATTCCTCTAGGAAAGTCGTATTCTGGATTCTAAACTGTTGATACCTTTAGAAAATTCTAACTGGTGTGAAGAACGTGCACAGCCTCTGCTTATCAACACATCTCAGATAACAACTGATGTGAGGGAAATTGGAGTGTAACCTGGGAAACCATTCTCTGAGAGAGTTGTTGACCCTAAATCAATAATGTGAGGAGACTAAAAATTGTGAAGTATACTTAAGGCAACTGTCAATACCTGGAGATTACCAAGCATTTGAGACACACTTATTGTGTGTTTAAAAACTTGCATTTTACTAACACTAAAAGTAAAAAAACCAACCTTTCACGCAACAGATTCTAAAATCTTTAATGAATAATTTACAGTGAATTGATTGATTGGCTCCTGCTGAAAACCTACTTAAGCTTCCCAAGGATTCGTTAAGATAATCGTTGACGAACAAAAAGTTATCAGAAATACTAAAACAAAAATTTATTTTGGAGGTCAGTTCTAGCTGGTAGGAAAAATAGTGAGGATGTTGCTATTCTATTCTTTGCCATTTTGGGGCAAGAAAGTGTCTTGGCTACAAGAACTAAACTTTACTTAACTTTACAGTCATGTTTACACTCTCCAGGACCTCTGTGCTCCTCTGTGATATAAACATCTTCAGACTGACTCAAGGAGGGGAACTCCAATAATAGAGAAGCTTCTTCATGCCTTAACCAAAGTCCTCACATACAGATTAAGAGACTGGCATTTCTGCTGCTACCTCTTCCAGCAGATTTTTGTGTCCTTTTATTCTTTTTTTTTTTAAAGTTCTTCCCTATTTCTCTTTTTCATACTGTTTTAAAAGCCTGGTTTCACCAGGTAAGGCTGTATATTTTGCAAAACTGTTGAGTCTTGTACTAGAGAAGGGATAAAACCCATTATAACTGAAAGCTTAAAAAGCAGACTAGTTCTTATAACAGTAGAAACTAACATTGGTACTACACCTGTCTCTCCCCTACAATAGAAATTTCAAATAAAAGTCAAAACAAGAAAAAGGAACATTTTACTTCCTTTCCTCCTAGCAGTACATTTGTTTTCTCATCAGGGAAGTGGGTTCACACACTAGCAGGATTTACAGCACTTGTCCAGACAGTCTCAATTAACAAAATCTTTTCTCAAATAGAAAAAATATAGCCATTACCATTACTATTCTCATCCATCCTACTCTGTGTCACAAAATGCAAAGGAAATAAACACTTCTGTAAGAGAAAAAAAGCTATAATACTTTGCATTTTTAGTAATCTGTTTTCCTTCTTTATCATTATTTAAAATGTTTAAAATGTTTTTGCTGATAAATTTTTGTTATGTTGTTGTTACAAAAGTATTGAAGAATAAAATATCTGTATTTTAAAACCTAAGATTCTTCTGATCAGGTAATATGGTCAAATAAGTGTCATATGAACACTTAAAATTTTGGGAAAATTAATTTCTCAAAATCAACACAACATAGGATCGGTATGACGCTTTCTGATCTCCCACGTTGGTAAATTAATCTCTTAACACGCTTTCAGTTTATTGACATTCCACAACCTTAGGAGCACAACAAAAATCTAGAATTATATTTGATCATGTATATAGTATATAGTATATAGTATATAGTATATAGTATATAGTATATAGTATATAGCATATAGTATATTTGGATGTAAAATGAATGTAAAATTATAGATAGCACATTTTAAGAAGTTTAGGCTATAAACATACTTACCAAAATGAGCAACTTCTGGTGACTCAATCTTTTGCAGAATCATTTCTGCCACCAGTTCCTCAGGAACAGTTTCACCTTGACAAAGCAATTCTTGACACTATGGTAAAATGAAAAACATAGTCTTTTATAGCAAGTGTAAGTTAAGAATGTGACAAAACTTACCAGAAGATTAGACCTTTACCTTAAGTCCATATTTTGTTCCTTGCTGAATATTTGTTTTAATTACTTCTGAAGCTAAGGAAGGATATCAAACATAAGAAAAATTAATTAATACAAAACAACTAATACAAAATGTTTTATAAACAGATTTGTACACACAGATACATATGTACATACACATACACACACAGGAGAATGTATGTGTATTCCAAGCAACCAGAATATTTTGAATGAACAGCCATTATATTTGGGGCCATTATTATACTTTGCCCATCCAGAACCTGATCCCTTATGGCAAGGTCTGAGTAGGTGTTTCTCCCTACAATTTAAGCCCTGTATATACTACACGAAAATGCACAATAGCAGTTTTGCAGAATTATTTGAACTGCTGATTTAAATTCAATCAGCATTACTGTCTTGTAATCCAGTAATGAGTATTTGAGCTCAATCACTTTTTAAAATTAAAAACCAAGATTTAGAAGAAGTGTTTAGACACACAAAAGCATCTACTTTAAGGAAAGTGACATCCATCAAATTCAAAGACTGCCCTACGTCTCTGTGGATAGTGAGATCATGGTAGATCAACCCTGGAAGTCTATCACATTTCATATGAATTAAATAATCAGACATTTTACAAAAGTTTCCAAGAATGGCTATAAAGGCTACATTTATATTACTAATAAACCAGGCCAGGGAAAGGTCCTAAAGCCATGTGACTCATGCCTATACAGACATAATCCTTCTTCTCAAAACACCGTGTCTGTTTTTCTAACTGTTCCTACTAGGAATGACTGTTTTACATCCTACCTCTTATACTATGGACAGGTGTTTGGGAGAAAGTATTTGCCATGGGCCAAAACTGAGACAGGGAATGTACTAATTAACAATACAGGCAACTGAAAATCAGCAATCTGTGTGCACCCTGGCCATGCTTTACTTATTTTTAACCTAGCAAAGGGCAGATATTAATACTCTGGAGAAAGTTCAGCAGAGGACATCAAAACAAACAGAAGATTTGAACAGCCTAGGAGAGGCCAGAAGAACTGACCTTTTTCAGCCTGGAGAAAACCAGACAGTTCTTACTGCTATCTAAAACTATTTATTGGGAGGTCACTAAGATGGACCCAGAGTCGCCATAGAAGTGCAGTTAGGACAGGAGGCAACAGACATCAACAAGAAGATGAGAAATTTGAATGGGGTAATTAGGAAGCAATTTTTTCACGGAGAAGGTAGTCAAACATTGCAAAGTGTCTCTGGGAGGAGGGGGAGTCTCCATCCTTGGAGATATTCCAGATTCAACTGAGCAGCCCTCTCTAGTTTGTCCCTGCTTTGAGAGGAATGTTGGACTCAGTCACCTCTGGAGGTCCTTTCAGAACTAAATTATTCATGTTTATGTATGCTGAATTTATTAATTTCTATCTTTTTTGATGTAGAAAATAAAAAAAATACTAGACTAAGTAACTGTGTATATACACATGTGCATTCATTAGCTAAAAGAAGAGAAACATCATAAATAAAGAGTAATTCCCAGAATTAGAAACAAGGCTTAAAAATGCAGTAACTGAGATTTAGATCAGTTGCTAAGAAAAACTTTGTAATGGTAAAGAGAGTCTTACAGAGCTAGACTGCCTATAGTCTATATACTAGAAATTGTTTAAAACAAATTTGATGAATATTTGTCTGTACTGATTTAAATATATTCAAACAGAGTGGACTGGCTTAAGTCCATTCCCAAAGTCCCTTTTGATTTTGACCTGATCTATGTTTTGGACCAGGTATTAATTTTTCTTCTTGTTATACAATATTATGAATTAAAAATTCTATAAATACCTAAGTCAAAAAAGCACTTTATTAAAAGTGATTTTTACCATGCTACAATTTCTAAATCTTCAAAAGAAGTAAAGATACTTGATTTGATAAATAACCCTGTTTCCTGGAGTACATCCCCTTATACAGAACACTGCACAAACAGAAAGGAGACTCTCCTATTTTTTCATGGACTGGAAAATGCCTGTACTCTTTGGAGTTGAATGAGTTGTCCCTGTGTGAATGAGAAGGGTCACGTGAATCTCCTTATAGGATTGGGAATAGAATTTATGATTAAAAAACCCAAGCCTTTCTCTAAGCCTTTCAACAGCTAAAAGACCAGCAATTTAATTTCTGGTAAAATGGTTACTTGTTCCTTAGCAGAAGTGTTTGCTGCAATCAGAAACATGCCCTTTGAATTATAGTGAAGAGTGAGGGTATTCTAAAAGCTATTGTGAAGCCAAAGCAATGTTCCAAATAGAGCATGTGTTTACCTTCTATGAAAATGCAGTTCCATCTCTGTGCTAGTTTTCTAGCCAATGTTTTCTTTCCAGAACCCTTAAAATGAAAAATACACTTTTAAAAGAAAAACAGACAGAACAAAACCAAACATGTAACACAGTGAAGATTATATTTTCACATGATAAAAACAATGAAAATCTACCATTGGGATAAGGGCCTCTCAGTTATGCATTGGGTGAAAACAAAACACTTTTTTTAATACCATCCTCTACTTCATATTGCCTAGCATTGCTAATATACTGCAAGTTGTAGCTAATTATCTCCAAAGTCATTATACTGAGATTGTTTTTGAGTAACTCTGTCTAAAACTCAGCTATGATTTGACCACAAATTACTATGAGAAACTCCTTAGGACTAAAATTTATTATCTTCAGCCTCAAAGCAAATTACGATGCAACCCTACTCAACCCTTTCTGAGTAGAATATAGCGGAATAATATTTTTTTACTAAAACAACAAATACTTAAAAGTTGCTCTTGTTAGTTCAAGATTTGTTATATTAGTCCAAGATTAGTTAGATTTAACCACAAATCTGGTTATATACTGAAAAAATCTTTATTATGTACATGAATCCAGAGGAAAACCAAACCAATATAAATGAGAGTTATGAGGCTTCCAAGAGTTATTAACTGAATGGGATTTTGCAAAACTCACCATCTTCCACTCTTAGGACTGTGCCTTTTTTTTAGAAGGGCAAATAAGAAGACCAGTTCTTATTTGGTTTTTTGTCCTTGATAAATTTTGTGATAAAAAACAGCAAAACTCCACAAATAAATTACATTCCCAGTTAAGAGTGTATCAACAAACACTCCAGCCTACTCATACCTTACATCTTACAGGTGTGATGAGAATATGTGTATTTTGCACTGCTTTAATGGCACTATGTTTTTAATTTAAAAGATGTATCTTCAATAGGATAGGCACTCCGCACATCAGTCAGATATATAAAGATATTATCATAAAAATAAACTATTTCATTCCCTGCTTTCCTAGTAAGGTCTGTACAATTTCAATCCTATGTTATACTGATGTCAAGAATCTACTGAAGGCAATGGCTGAGAATATGAGAATTTTTTTGTACTGTCTTCCAATGAGCATTTTATGGTGGTTTGGTCTACAAAACATAAAGTTACCTTTTGCATGTAAGGTTAAAATTTTGATGTTTGTTTAAAACTAGATGAGTTAGTTCACTGTAGTTTTCTGTTGAGCTCAGTACACTCTTACAAGTGTTTATACTCATATGTTATAAGGCAAACCTGTACCAAAAAAAAAACCACCTCCCTTCAGTAAACTGAGGCAATAATGCAAACCCACAATTGGGGAAAAAAAAGAAATCTGAAAAGTTTAGGTATACAAAACACCAAATTTTTCTAAGCTAAGGAGGCCACAAATTAGTTGAGAAAAAGACAGACCTTGAACTACAGTTAAAATGTAGGTGGATTTTTAATGTCTCCAAATACACAGGATAGAATTTTGTCAAGGTTTTAATATTAAGATCTGTAATATCTCATTGCATGCCTGTAAGTCAGTACATTAACCTTAAGGCTCTTTTACACCAATTTATGTCTTTAATACATCTAGTTTATTAAAAACTAAAATATTTTAATAGCATTGTTCTGGTTTTGGCTGGGGTAGAGTTAACTTTTTCACAGTAGCTAGTGTGGGGCTGTTTTGGATTTGTGCTGAAAACAAGTGTTGATAATACAGAGATGTTTCTGTTACTGCTGAGCAGGGCTTACACATACTGCCACAGGGCTTTCCATACTGCCACACTGGCGAGGAAAACGAGGCTGGATGGGAAGCTGGGAGGGAACATAGCTGGGACAGCTGACTGACACACAAGGATGTTCCAAAGCACATGGTGTCATGCTCAGCATAGAAAGCTGAGGAAGAGAAGGAAGGGAAATACTTTTGCAGTGATTGCATTTGTCTTCCCAAGACACCATGAAGCCTGATGGAGCCCTGCTTTCCTAGGGATAGCTGAACATCTGCCTGTCCATGGGAAGTGGTGAATGAATTCCTTGTTTTGCTTTGATCATGTGCATGGCTTTTGTCAACCCATGCATTTTATCCCTTTTACCCTTCTGATTCTCTGTCCCACCCCACCAGGGTGAGTGAGCAAGAGGCTGTGTGGGGTTTGCTTGGCTGGCTGGGGTTAAACCACCAGAAAAATAAAACCAATCCAGTTGTCAATGTCAAAAAAGAAGAAATATTTTGAGCAATGTGTAACTTTTAAGTACAGTAATAACATTTTTAACAGCAATTGACTGGTCACTGAAGGCAGAAACTAGCCTCATTAAATGACACAAGAATTTTTACCACCCTCTGCAGGATTTGAAGAGTGGCAAAAGTAAAAAAACTAGGTATTTGACCCTTTTGGTAGCACTGGTAAACTAATATTTTGTAAAGAAAAGTAAAATTGTTAGCAGTATATCTGGAAAAAACCCTTCTATCAGACATCTTACTGGCTTTCCAAAGACAATTAAGCAAGTGGGTTTGGACAACAGAAAAGATCTTTCAGCTTCATCTTCATCAAAGATGTCTGTAAAGGGCTGAGCCTGTTTTTCCTCTTGTGAAGCCATGTGTTTTCTAAGGCTAGAAGGAAAAAAAAATTTATTATAAAGGACAGTAGTTACACATGTGTAAAATGACCTTAAAATGGAACTGAATTACAAGGTAAATGGATTTGTAAAAAAAGAAAGCTTTTATAAGAAGAAAATGTACTTAGAGAACATATACAATGTACCCATCAAATGAGAGAAAACCCACTTCTGAAAAACAAAGAACTGCTGGAACAACCCCTGACCACCAGCTGTTGATGACTTCCTCGTGACTCTCATATTGCTTGTTGCTCTTTCTTAGTTGTTTTGTTGACTTTTTCTTTCCTGCTCCAATTACCACACAATCGTGACTTCTCTCTGGTCCCTGAAATGGGCCATGGGCCTGCCAAGGCCTTTGCTTTTGTGCTTCAGACACAGAAAGGTCCTGTCATGGTCAATGGAACTCTGTGTCCACACAGGCAGGTACACGAATAATACTCCATGGAATTAAATCACAGTTCATGATCTCTTCCACCATCCTTTCATAAATGCCAGCTCTTCCAGGAATGCAAGCAGTAGCAAGTCCAGTGCTGCACAACAAATTAAAACTTAAACAAATTTCTAATTAAGGTAAGTTGGAGGAAAATTTGTGTGGACCTTTCAAACAAAATGGAGGCCAAAATATGAGAAGCTTGCTGAAGTTTGTCTGGAAAAGACGAAACAAAACCTCACTGTCTTTAGAGGGCCATTCCAATCTCAGAGCCCCAGCAAAACCCTCACGCAACCATCCAACCCACCACAGCCCCACACAACCCCCAGTCAGTTTTAAATTAAACTAAAAACGTCAACTAAAAAAAACCGACTTCAGGATGAGAATCTGAAAAAGTTTGTCTTTAGAAACATCAAACCCAAATGTTCAGACAATCTTGCATTAAACATTTTAATATTAAAAAAAAGCAAAAAGCCACTACATGCGAACCAACTCCCTATTGCCCCGACAGAAAACTCACCGGCTGAGCTTTACTCTGCCATTCCCAGCAGTCTCGCTCCTTCACAAACCTTCACAAGGGACTATTTCCTAACAGACAAAAACACCACAACCAAAGCAAAGAATTAAACCAGGGGCACACACCCAGGGCGATGTCCCGGTGGGAGCCCCTCCCGGTGGGAGCCCCGCCGGGCGCGCTCCCGCCACCGCCCGCGCGCCCCCGCTGCCCTGGCAACGGACGCGCCCCGCCCCTGCCGTTGGCTCCGCCCCTGAGGGTGGGCGAGAGAGGCCCCGCCCACACCGCGGCGTGGGCGGGGCTGCGGAGCTGTTCCTGGTGCTGACCGCGCTCACCCGGCGGGGAACGCTTCCCGGCGGGAGCAGCGGGTGCGGATGCGGTGGCGCCGCCGCCTCGCTGTGCCCCGTGCCTCGCTGCCGCCGCCGCCGCGCCCGGAGCCGCCGTTACCGGGAGGCCGCGCGTGACGCGGCTCCGCGACGCAGGCGCGCTCTCGCGGCCCCCGGCGGGCGCGCCTGCGCGTTGCCGCGCGGGCACTTCCGGGTTCCCTCGGTGCTGGCGGTGGTACCCCGCGCAGCCCTGGCGTGTTCCCCCGGCTCCGGCTGTTCCCGGGCTGTTCCCGGGCAGCCCCCGCCGCGCACTGGGGCCGCCATGCCGGTGGCGGCCGCCGCCCCCCTGATCAGCTCCGTGCAGAAGCTGGTGCTGTACGAGACCAGGGCTGTAAGTAGCGTCCCCCCGCCGCCGCAGGTCCCGGGGGGATGTGCCGGACCCCCGGCGTGTTGGCTCGGCCCTGCCCGGAGCTGCTGCCTCGGAGGGGTTGCAGCTTGTCAAAAACGACGCCTTGCCTTTCTTTTCCTGTGTTGGGATCTGGTTCTTTTTGGTCCCACATTCAAAACCTCCCAAGAACTAAGAAAAAGGAAGGTTTTGAAGTTCTTGTTTTCATTGTGTGTCTGCCTCTGCAGAGTTGAATGGCCTGTGACAGGCAGGTCAGCGCAGGGCCCTGCGTGTGGGTGCTGCCGGGCTGGGAATGAAGGCTGGGCCCCTGCTTGCTCTGTCCTGTCACGCAGCCAGGAGAGCAGTGCTCCCACGTGCCAGGGAGAGTTAAAACTGGGCAGCTGAAGGTGTCCGGAATTAATATTTGGGTTGAGAATGGCTGAAATGGTTACTACCTGCCCCGACCTTCTTGCTGTTTATGACACACTTCAGTCCTCCTTGTCTGAATGGCTGGTGAAACAGCTTCTAAAGTTTTCAGTCTGACCTCTGTAAGTAAGCTCTTGAAGATTTTCAGCATTCCTTACGTCCTGATGCAGAAACTGTAGGCATGTGTTATTCACAGTAGTTTTTGTCATGGGCTGAGTGGATTGGAGGCTGGAGTGGTGATTGCTGCTTTGGCCATGTGATGAGCACAGTGTGAGTCAGAAGCCAATTCTTGGTGTAAATACCACTGTGTTTACCGTTCCTTAGCTCCCAATCAAATTTCTTCGTGTTTCATAGTGTGTTGGTTTCTCCCTTGTTCCATAATATGTTTGTTTTCTTTACTTGAGGTAGTTTTGTATAGGGTTAGGTAGCATGGCTTTAAATATAAGTTAGGTCTAGTTTCAGATTCAGATGTTACCTGTATTGATAACAAGAAACATAATTTATACACTGAAGCCCCTTTGAGACTTCCCAAAATGTCACAAATGCAAGAATGATCTCAATATAAATAGGAATCTGACTTCCAGCTTTGCTTCTGTCAGAAGTAGGTTTGTGCTTTTGTGATAATTCCCCACTGAACAGCCTATGAAACAGAGAAGGATTAAAGCATGCAGAGTTATTGGTACAAGTAAGTTTAAAACATAAGGTTACACTCCAGAAAGTCTTTCCAGAGTGTTACTTTTTTACCTATGCCTAAATGAATTTTGAAGGCTACCTTATTTATCTTTTCTCATTGTTGTTGGTAAAGGCTATTTTTTGGTCCTATTTTCAGCTAAATTACTGTTATACATGAGTAGGGCACTAGGCAAATGTGATTTCTGAATCAGGTCCTGTATTACTCAGTTTAGTTGTTCTTGGCTCACAACTCATGCTACATTTCAGCTGAGATTTGGCTTCTTGTGGCTGGCATGTGTGGATACCTGGCCTGCTTCTCTCTGAGCTGTGAGGCTTGGTTGCTGAGAGACAACGTGCTGTGTGCAGGGCAAATATTGTGCTTTGGAGTTCTGTCAGCTGTCTGTCATTCTCTGGGCCTCTCCAGCTGATCCTGTTCTTTCAGGAATCACAGTCTTTGACATCTGGCCAGTGGTAGCTGGCAGTCTCTGCCTGAATGGATGGATTTGTCCATGCTGTGCTTTGTTCAAAATTCAGTGAGGGGTAGATCCAGCAGTCCCTGATCACTCCAGGAGGCAAGATGGTTTTCAACAGCTGTGCAGAGCAATGGTTTGTGCATGAACATGTGCTGTTTGAAATGTCTCAACTGAGCAAGGGCATCTCAAAGCTGTTACTTCAGTCACTTCTTGTGACTGATGAAAACAGAATTTTTCCCTGAGTAAGGTTTTGTTCTTACTTTTAAAGAAGCACTTTGTGGTTTAATATTCAAATTCTAGTAATTTTTTCAGAAGAAAAATTCTGTAGGAATCATTTTGGTATGATTATTTCAGAATACTTGATGCACTTAATAAATGCATAGACTAAGGCATGTTAGAAAGGACTTCTGGAACACACCAAGTCAAGCCTCCTGCTCAAAGCAGCTTCAACGAGCATATTGCTCAGGATTGTGTGCAGCTTAGTTTTGAATACCTTCAAATATATAGGTCTTTACAACCTCTGCAGACCACTTGAAATATCTCTTATCTACACTTCCTTGTTACACGGTTTTACACAGCAGCAAGATGCTGCCAAAGCTTTCTGAAGGCTGAGCAAACCTAAACCCAGTTCTCTCAGCCTCTCCCAACACATCACATGCCATGTCCTGTGGATCATGTAGAGAGCTCTCTGCTGGAATCACTCTGGTATATCAATGTCCCTCTTGTACTGGGGAGCCCAAAATTGGACTTCTGGTTTGGTCAGTCACTCTTACACCTCATGCAGTGTCATGTTGTGCTGCTGACAATCTTCTTCTCCCCAAGGTATCCCATGCCATCTCCTTTGCATAAGAGCTCACAATCATGCAGTTGCCAGCTGTGACAATCATTGGGACAGCATAAGCATCATTCAAAAATAAAAATTAACAGCTTTATTCTGTTTCAGGTTGCTCTTCTGATTTCCCTAATGCCTAATTTTCTAGACGTGCTAGATCCAGCATGTAGGATTTGGAATTATCAGATACAGACTAACATGAGACTGAGGCTGTATCCTAAGATTTCTGGTGCAAAGAAGGAATGATTTAAATTGTCAGCTATGGGAGAAACAGTGAAGTTTATAGTGGTCATACAGCTTCTTCCTGTAAAATCCCTGTGTTAAAGCAGGAGGAGATTAAATGGATGAGGAAGTGGAAAAAGTGGAAATTATTTACAAAGAGTTTCTTTGTTTGGGTTTCTTTTTAGATAAAAATACAATAGTATTATTGAAGTAAAAAAAGGACAGGCTCTGGTAGTGTTATTGGAGTCAAATGAGAGACTGCAAGAGGTGAGGAGAGCTGAATTCATGGTGTCAATTGAATTAAGAGAGAGCCAAACTCTATATTTTCTATTAATGTTTATATTTAGGATAGTTGCTGAAACCTGCTTTTTCAACTGATGCTTTGGGTCAATAAATACCACAGAGATGTTAACTGTATCTCCTGATTGTCCTAGGAAGTTGAAAGCTTGCTTAGAAGTAGTCAGAAAAACTGAAGGTTTTATTCAGATCAATGCCAATTAACTTTCTTTTTATGCGTGTATTGATCATTGAAATGCACACCAGAGGGCACTAAAGATATTTGAGCACGATGACTAATAAAAGACAAAAGATATTTTCCTCTCTTCTTCAGGAGAAGATGGAACATTTGTGTTTCCCCTAGATGAAGCCCCTACACCTGAAAGCTGTAGGTTAATTACCATTCCCCTGAGACAATGTGACATTGAACAAGGCAATTTGTGTTGTCGCTCTAAAGTCATATCACTTGCCTATCTTTCAGGATATTATGAGGCATAATTAATAGTATTTTATTCTAATCAGGTTCTTTTACAGTCTCCATCTCCACAGTATCCAAATGACTTGCACAAGCTTATTAAGTAATGTGACTAGCATAATTACCTGTAGATATTTCTGCTCTTTATTCACCAGAGAAAACGATGGACATTTGTTTTATATTAAATGTAGTTTATTCTAGTTATAACTGTAAAGATATTTATATTAAAAACTCCAAAGGTTACATATTTAACGTTGAAGTCAATCTGTGGACAATTTGGAGAAATTTCAATGTAGAATATGATTTCACAGAAAAAACGATAGAATTTTTACTGACTTATGAACTGCACTGATTTATATAGATGGGTATCTGAGATATTTTAAAAATGTAGGAAGTAGTGGACAGCCTTCTGGGCAACCATTAGCTATCAAATTTACTTTGAGCATGAATGTACTGAACGAGAGGTGAAGAGGAAGTGGGTAACAAGAGTAAGGTTATGAAAAAGGGATCAATCAGTGTTAAGGTAAAAATAAAATTAAATATACTAAACAGTGAAATGACTGAATATTTCCAAATCACTCAAGTCAAGGGTGGTGCTGTGACATGACAAATGGAATATTTAATCCATTCTGAAGTCTTGCATATAGGAAAGTAATTTCAAATTCAGGCAGATGATATAAAACACAGTCTAGACTTAGAAAGATGCTGTCAGATTAACCTGGTTGTATTGCACATTTTAATCTAAAAATTAGATGGCCTTATGTATTTAAATCAATTCCTCTATTGAGATGCAGTGCCACACGGAAAATCTCTGGCTTTGTTACGGAAGGAAGAAACTTAGTAGAGAAATTGGTAGATAAATTAGTGTGGAGTGAATGAGGAATCATCTGATAGGGATGATTTTTTTCAAGTGATGTTTTTAGGACTGATGAACTTAAGTGCTTCATTAATGTTTTTAGTTCAAAATGTGGACCAGCTCTGAGTAGTCTTTTAAGGTATTGTAGATAATTAGGAAAATCAGAGCACAATAAAGCAAGAAATGGTGATGATCCTCAGAAGTAGATAAAAGAAATCATTTGAAGTATAATGACATACTATAAAAGTTCATGCACCTTACCATAGATTACACACCAATGAAAGTTTATTGAGAGTTTATCAGATTTATCAATCAGTTTATCAATTCAGAAGCAGCAGAAGAGAGAAGGAGGAGGATCTGAGTATTTTATCTGAAGGAGTGGGAGGATTGAGCTGCAGATGAATTACAGCTCTGAAAAAGAGATGTGGTTATTTGTGGTATAGTTATTAATGAAAAATACTAATGTATCTCTAGAATAAACCTTATATGGTATATTGCGTAGATTTACAGTCCATATTCATCTATGAAACAAGAATTCAACCCGGAATAGATCCACTGAAGGTATGCTGAGTTAACATACATGCTACTGATGTCTTGGGGGAAGCAAAGGAACAGCAAGACTTCTTTAGTCTATTGAAATGAGTGCTGAAAAGGCATCCAGTTACTTATTTTTCTGAAAGCATTCTAGCAGAATAGATGCTAAAGAGCAAATAATATTTAGCTAAAGAAAATGTATAGAAGATAATTAATAAATTTAGCTGAGAATTAGAAGGGAGAATCTGGAGGAATCTTTCCGTGGATTAGCAAGAGAAAAGTCCTGTTTGGGACCAAAAAGCTTTGGTTGCCTTGGGACGAAAGGAATTCACTGAATTCTGTGGCTTGTAGGATGCAGAATGGGTACCCATTCCTACATGCCCAGGGAGTGGTGCTTGGCAGCATATGTTCTTAAAATGTCTAATGTTGAAGGAGCTTCTTTTGAAGAACTTCAACAGATTATGGCAAGCAGACAGCTTTGCTTTTCCAGGTACCTCTCTTTGCACCTTATCATGTTTTCCTTTCTTCATGTCATTCTGCCAGTTTCTATGAGAGATGAAAGAAAAGCACATCCAGAATTACTCTAGGTCCTGTAGAAAGAAGGAGCAGAGTGGAGTTTTTACAGTGAGGTGTAATTATACTATGATTCTATTTTAATGGTCAGTAAATTACATACATCCTCCCCAGGTCAAGTCTGTTTTGCCTGCAATGGTCAGTGTTAGGCAATCTTTCTGTTCTGACCCATCACCTTTTCCATCTTATTTTCTGTGCCTGTTCTGTTGAGGAGGAGGAGTGAGAGAGCAGCTGGGTAGGGATCTGGCAAATGGCCCAGTAGAACCCACTTCTTCTGGGCTTTGTGTTTTTAGACACATCCATGGTCTCAACAGGCATCATTGGCAAGCTCTTTGTCTATGATAATAAGTGTTTTCTTAATGCTATTTGCAGATTTTAAAATTGGCTGTATTAGTGCACTGCCTGTATTTCAACTTGTAGTATATTTTTGTACTTTACATACCTTTCCTGCTGATTAAGCTGTTTGTAGCTTTTTAACTGAAGATTGAAAAAGTTTTTTGCTATGCTAGCATTCCTTAATCATAATTAGTCTATACAAAGAAGCAAATCATAGTTATAGACTCAGAGTTCTAAGAAGGAAGAAAGGGAGAAAAAAGAAGTGAGCAGAATGTTTGATTTCAGAACTAGTATCCTGCCATTAAAAAAAACAGCAAAGCACAGTAAGAAGTCTTTTTATTTTGTTTAGGCTCCTTTTAGAAGAAGCTGTTTTGTTTGCTTTGGCTGAATCAAAAGATTGATAAAAGATGGTGTAAAGCCTTTCAATTAGATTGCTTTGGTTAAAACTCAGTCCCAGGTGGAAATGACTAATGACTGTTCCTATCTTGTGGTTGCTTAGTGATAATTGTGCAATAAATTAAGCTTCAGTCCAGCTCTTGTAGCTTCCTGGTGTGTTGCCATGGTTGGTAAAATGTGCTTGTTAACAAATTTCAGCAAAGGCCAGAGGCAGAGTAAACCTGGAAAGAGCGTGGGTCACCTCAGGTGTGGTTGGTGGGCTCTGGCCAGAGCAGGGTGAGGGAGCCGGCAGTTTCTCCTGGAAAAAGTACTTTGTTGGTCAAGGTTACCTGTTTATCTAAATGCACTGGCTGTGCTGTGGAGTGGAACACAAGTGTCTTGAGACATTTGGGAAATGCTTCAAATTATTCAGTTCAACTTAGTAATAAACAGAATGAAGTAATAAGTATAAATACTTCCAGAAAGGTTTCCATAGCTTTTTCTCTTTTTTTTTATTGTAACAATTTCTGTTAATCAAAAGAGTTGTAAACACTACAGCACATTTTAGCTTTGGTTAATTTTACAATTATATTACAACCATAGAAATTTATTTGCTATTACATGCTTGGTGTTATGTTGATTTGATATTTTTCTTTATGATTTCCTAGTATTCGTGTGATGGGAAATATAATTGCAGCACATGTCACTAATATGGTTTTATTTGTACTCTGTGTCATCCAGTAAGAGAGACCTATTTATTCATAATATGAAAAATTAGGTAGCAGAAACAGCTAATGCTGAAGTGTCTTTTTTGTGTATTTTTTTCTTCATCTTTCATTTTTATACAATCTTTGTTTTCCTTTCAGATCTTGAAGGTTGAATATGAGTGGGTATATCAGACTGTTTTTCACGTAATTCTGATCTTATTAATCAGTCCTAAAAACTTCCCAAGCAGAGGTCTATTTTGAGTTCCTAGTTTTGAACCCTTACACAGATGCAAAAGTTTTTGCAGATGTTTCCTTTATTACTTCCATAAGAATATCCTCTAACGTGTAGTGGATAAAATGCCCATTTGCTAAATAGAGTTTTCTCATTGCCTGCCTTACTTTAAATCCATTGATGCTCAGGTTTGATGCGGCTCTCAGCTGATCTTCCTTAATCCATTACACAGTCTGGCTCTCCAGCTTAAACCCTGTAAATTAGTCTTTAAATTACTTCAGAGAGCCTGTTAAGTACCATTCATTATGGTGGTTTCTGCCTTGGTCTGCAGGTACAATTACTCCTCATGTAGTCTAACTCTGCTGCTGTTCTAAGCAGCAGCACCAGCACCTAATGCTGGCCCTGTAGCTGTGCACAGCCTTCTATTGCAGCTGCCAAGGTGATGTGAGTAATGCATAGCACTTCTTTATGTTTTGTTGGTTAATTAAAATGGAAATGGAGAAGTATGAGGCTGAACTTCCTTAAGTAATAACACAGCTCTATATCTGCCCCTCTCTCTCTCTCCCTCCTTGCCCTCCTCCCTCTATGTGTTATGTGTATTCCAATTTTAAATTGTGCTCTATGGTCCAAACTGCCATTGGGACAAGCATCTTAGAGTTGTACTCTCCTATTTTTATTTGGTATTATTTGCTGGTAATCATAGGCATCACTTTGGGAAGAAATTGCACTCATTTAGTGTTCTGGACATAGTGGGACATCACTGAGCTGTTGTGCAGTATTATGGAATACTAAGAATTGTTTACCTTTAACTAACTTATCAGCTGAGTATTACAAATATATTTCCCTCTACCCATTCAGCTTTGCTGCGTAAGAAAAAATGGTGTAATGGCATGATTAAAGCAAGTGTCTGTTTGGGTGGTTTGGTGTCTCTTGCTGATGATGGGCAATACCAGCAGAAGAGCTGTACCATTTGGTGCCATGCACTGTCCTTATGATTTTCCTCCTGGGAAGCAAGAGGTTGGCACTAAGGGAGGCCAGACTGGGGAGTCTGGGCTGTGCACTGCAGCACATCATTGCTGAAAAAAACTCTGTAGGAAATGCTTTCCTATTGCAAAGTGCTGCCTCAAAGGCCTCAGTGAAGGAGTGTTGTGATGGCATATGAACTTGAAAGGCCTGCTTACTGTCATTTGGAAGTAAACAGCAAAAATTACCACTCAGCACAGTAATGTCAGTGTACAAGGTGGAGCCAGAAGTTGGTGGTGTTTCCTTTTATGGCTTTTAAAGTTAAGTATTTTATTTTCCTATTTAGAGCTTACTGAATGTCTATGTACTTTTGTGAATTCAAGGAAGCTGAAGAGGGCTTTAAGTTTTTCTTTCACCTTAAATATTTTGCGAGTAAAGATGTTTCTTAGCATCTAATTGGTATAACTTATGAAATGGTGGCGTTTGTATGAATACAGTTATTGATTTCCTTTCCCACATCCTAAATCCATGTGACTCTTAGAGTTAAGAGCTAACGCATAGATCCACATGAATTTGCCATGCTTTCCTACTAGGCTAAGCATTAATAATGAGTTCCACCTTGCTGTGCTAGCACCACACTGATGAAATGAAGGAGAAAAAATGAGAGATGCTTTTAGAAAGTCAATCCTGCAACCTGTGCTTATTGTTAATTCCTCTAAATGTAGAAATAAATTTATAGTTTGATCTCCTTACATGAAAAATGGGCATACTACATGTTTATCTGTGGTCATTCTTTCATATTTTAGATGTGAAATAAAGCTAATTTTTTTAAACAGTCGTTAACCAGAAAATTTTAGTTTTCTGGAAGAATATTGTTGAGAAGACTGTCATAGCAAGTATGAATAAAAATAGAAGAAAACTTGCAGTACTGAAGTACTTAAAATTTTGCAGTGTTTAGTATGGATCAGGAAAATAAATGGAAAGGAATACAATATAGCAACAGTTTTAGATCATGAAAAGTTAAAAGCTCATTTAATTTGCTAAATTTTACAAAGCAAGTGAAAAGACAGTAATGGCTGGGGCAGGGTATGGTTGGACATTACCTGGTGTAAGTTACAGTTTATTTTCTCTAAACAAGTTTTAACCTTTGATTTTAATTTTTTTTCCTCCTTGTACAAAGGTGAGAAAAAGGTCTTTTAAGTTGTAGAGCTTATTGTACACAAGTATACCTACCTAAGAGCTGATGTCTAAACCAGTTTATTAACAGTCCATATGGAATATTGCATATTTGATGTTAGTAGGAATGGATCTAGTCTAGACAGTATGTAGAGGGCATTGCTGATGTCTTACATGACGCTGGGTCTTTGTTGCTTTATCTTGTATAGTATTCTGACTTGTTTTGTTGGTTTTCTTCTATGTAGCGGTATTTCCTAGTTGGAAGTAATCCTGCAGAAACCAAATACCGTGTTTTGAAAATAGATCGCACTGAACCAAAGGATTTGGTTATAATTGATGACAAGGTAAGTGCCTCTGTATTTACTTGCTGGGTGCTTTTCCCTGTTGTTTCAAATAATGCTGGCTACTTGTTGGTAGCACTGAAATGGAAAACAAAGAATGTAGAGCTGTGGTTTATTGTATATTTCACAGATTAAGCAAATTCTGCTATTCTCTGACGTGAAATAACATCTAACTACCAAATCAGTAACTTTTGTGACTTTTTGTTTTAAAGCATGTTTATACGCAGCAAGAGGTGAGGGAACTTCTCGGTCGGTTAGACCTGGGAAACAGAACAAAGATGGGGCAGAAGGGCTCTTCTGGGTTATCTCGAGCTGTCTCTGCTTTTGGGATAGTAGGTAAGTGCTTTGATTGATATTATAAAATCTTTTGTTTTCCTAGGAGGTGAAGGTTATTGTGGCATGCTGTATATTTTTCTGTCTCCTCCCAATTTTATTTATTTATAAAACTAAAGAGGATTTAGAAATTTGTCATGCTCAAAAATAAGTAAGTTTCTGTGTATTTTTTGAAAACAAGTGGTTAGTACAGGGGTGAAAGTTGTGTTAACCAGTCTTTTCTCTGTCACTAAGGGACGTATCTAGGAAGGAGCCAAACTCTAGAAACTTGGTTGATATTACCAAACTCAGCTGATCTTGGAATACAAATCAAGTGGAACCTGGCTCCTGAATTCCAGAGCTCACAGAATGCTTTTTAAAAGGAAAATGAAAGTCAACATTCTTTATTAGGCTTCACTTCTTTATCACACACTAATCAGAAAGATGACTTTTCTTCTTAGTTAACTTCTTGCAGTGACATATTTAAAGATTTCTTTTTCATGTTTGAACAATTATAACTGACTGGTATGTCAGCTGAATTTTAAAATGCTTGTTCTGTCCTCAAGCATTGCCTCGAGGATTTAATAGCTTCTAACTTCATCTGAAAGTCACTACTTTCCTGCCTGTTGTCAGATAACTGAGGTCAGTATATTGATGGCTAATGTCTCTAAAATAAATGTTAAGGTGTGCTGTGACACCTCTCAAGAATACTTTGTGGTTTATTAGAGTCAATATACACCTGGACATTTAAAGACAAAGCTGTAGAGAAAGTGGAGGATGCAATTACTTTAAAGGGATGCTCCTGAATTTTGCATAGCAATCGAAACATAATAAAATTCTATTCTAATCCAAAGTGGCAAATTAAGCAGACTTTCTTCTTCATTCATTTTGCCTGTGAAGTGTTTTGGAACTTACCAGTGCATCCAGCTTTTCAGAAATTCCTCAGTTGGTGTTTATGTTTTTTTCTGATTTAAGAGTATTCATAACATGGGTAAACCTAAAGGAGCTTCTAACAGCCTTGCAGCCTTGGGGGCTTTTTTGCACAAGCCATCACTACTCACTGTCTAAATATGTGGTAAATGTTTGGTTGGAAACTGGTTGCAATCAATTAAAATTTTGCATCCCAATTGTATGACTGTTTATATGTGCTGTTCATAACAGGAGAGTTTCTATTCTGTATTGGTTAACAGATATGGTGTGTGTATTTCTAGATGACTCTAGAAGTAACAGCCTCTCTATCAGATTATATACTTCCAAGTTACATGACTCAGACCATATCTGTATAAACATGTAATTTGAGGGAATGCAACTGGTTGTTTATTTCTGCCTCCTGGCTCAGGTCAAAAGAATAGGGTTATTTTTTCTAAAATTGTAAAGAACAGCTTTGTTCTATGCTCTAGTTATTTCATTAACCAGGTGCAGTACATTCAGTGTCCTCAGAATGGGGGTGCTGATAGGCTGAGTTCTGGTTTATTGTGCAATGTTTAAAAGTAAAAATTGCTTTTAAAGGGAGGGAACTAGGCCAAGGAGAAAGGCTCAGTTCCTTATCAGACTTTGGTATAATGTTTGGTGAAATTCTAAGGGCAGAGGCTGTTCATATAAGTGATTTTAGTACCTGGAGCATACAGGAAGAACTGTGACTACTATTTAACAGCTGAAATTCAATAGTCTACTTCAAATGGAAGGTTTGTTTCTTATTGTCAGCAGGGCCTCCTGTCTTTGTGTAGGTGAGAGCATTTTTCCAAGGGGGGCTAATAAGGTGGAAAAAAAGATTGCAGTTCATTCGATCACGTTGCAGCCTCCAGCAGTGACAGGGAGGAAAATGTGTGCTCTCCTCATCCTTCTTCTTTACTTTGTAATGCAAAGCTAAAAGAATCAAGTATAAATGCAAGTAAAACTATGAATTCTGAGGGTCCATTTGTATCATGTCATCATCATCATCACCTCCATCTCCAAACTCATTTATTTGTTGATAGTGCAGTCGTGAGTGCGTTTCAAACTCTCAGCAACCTATCAAAGCAGTTACCTCCAATAGCTAATTAATGTAATTTATTACTTGTTAAAGCATATTACTGCTCTACTATACTGTAATAGTAACACTTTTGAGTTCAGGGGTGGTTATGTATTTCTGTTTTTCATTTGAATTTCTAGATTTGTGTTGTATTTAAATGTTTGTTACACTTTTTCCTAATCATATATAATAGAGGTATCCAAAGAAGGCACTCCATGAAGAAGCATGGCTATACCCTGCAGGGAATGAGGGTGGAGGCTGCAGAAGCCATCTTTTTATAGGCAGTAAAACCAGACACTGCCTGTTCTACCTTCTTAGCCTTCTGCATTTCAGCAGGGTCAAGTGTTGATATCAGAGAGAGGAAACAGGGAGAAAAGGAATACCCCTGATACTCTGAATGGTTGATTTGGGGAAGATGCTGCTCTAGTCAAGGAATTCAGTTCCCTGCTGTTAAGGAGAGAGAGCACTAAGGTGTTGTTTTACCCACAACTCCTTTTGCTGTTCTGTGTCCCTTTCCAGCAGAAAATACATGAAGCTGAAAGTCTGAACCTGGAGTCTGGGATTCTTCCTTACCCTGGAAAATTAACCTTTTGGTATCTGAACTAGAGTATGCCTCACTCTGAACAGAGTCCTGTCTATCAAAAGCAAATACAAGTATGTTAAGTAGACGGAAACATAGTCCAAATTTTCATTGTCCTAACGGCTACCTAGTATTAAAAGTACCCACAATGGGAGGGTAAATAAGTAAAAACTATTTATTTCATAGATTATTGGGAGTGAATTTTAAGACTCTGTGTATATATATATATAAAAGATTAAGAACAAATAAAAATTCTTTGAAGTCTTGAGGCAAATCTGATACTGGGTTGCTGAATATGTTTTATCAAATAAACACAAACATGTAACTGAAAGCATTTTAATGCTGTTTCAACAGGTTTTGTCAGGTTTTTAGAAGGCTACTACATTGTGTTAATAACAAAAAGAAGAAAAATGGCTGATATTGGAGGTCATGCAATATATAAAATAGAAGATACAAATATGATCTACATTCCAAATGACTCTGTAAGAGTCAGTCATCCTGATGAGGCCAGGTAAATAATGCTGATAATCAGTGTGTACTTTTTGAATATTTTCTAAACAATGTTGAACTGCAACTACAAACTTCAATCATGGGTTTTTTTGTATTAGTATGTCATTCAAGCCATTTTATCTTGTTGGATGGAAAAAAAGGCTACAAATTCTATGGCCTCTAACCTGGAGAGTAAATTTAACTGTCATAGTCTTCTAGAGTTTATTGTCCACATCTCCATGTTACAGCTAAGTTTAGCAAATCTGCACCAAGAAGTGTCGGATACAAGCATTGTTCCAACAAGGGCAAAGTAGTGCTAATATTGTATAATTTGGGGCACTGTTCTTTGTTTAATAGCTCTTGCATGATGTTAATCTCACCTAAGAGACCTTTTGTGCCCTTCAAAAGTGATGAATAGATTTTTAAATGATTCTGTGCTGTCAGAATCTCATGAATGTTGCAGTTGTAAAGGGTGGTGAAAAGATTCACTGGTAAGTTTAACTGCTTCTTTCTTTTCAGGGACTTTTATATGAAGAGAGAAATTTGAGCCTTTATAGTTTTTATCAGGGTAGGGCAACTTTGCTTCTATGAAATGGCAGGCAGCTGGTTTCAATAAACTGCTTTTCAGTCTGTACTAAGTGTGAATAGTCAAAAAGTGATGGTTTATGATAAACTCATATCAGGTAATGAACCAAGCCAGTAGTAAATATTAAAAAAGTTTCCTCTTTAAGATAGGGTTGGTCACAGACCTCAGTCTCTCCTCTTAGTGAGCTGCAGACCATGTTATCTACCCTACATATTTATGGTCAGCCATTTTATTATTCATAGACAATGTCACGATCTCTTCTGGGAGTTTGCAAGGCTATGACAGATTTTACTAGATATTTCTTTTCATGTTCATTTATTTGAGATTAATTGAAAAAAAATATTTCTTTTGTTGTATTTTTGAGAGTTTTCTTGTTTAAGTTCTGAAAAATTTCATGTGCATAAGTGGAAAATAGAACCACAACTTTACAATTGCTTAAAGAAACACACTATGTGTATGAGGAGACACTAGTTTTGGTTGTTTTTTTTTTTAAAGGGTATTTGATTTATTTAATCCATTTGCTGACATTCTACAGTAATTACCTGTCAAAACAATTACGGTAAGATAGGAAGGGAACATAGGGTAAGAATCAATATTTATGTGTAGTTTCTTTTGTGATCCTCTGAATGACTTGTTATGGTTTGTCTGGTTAAAATAATAACTTTTCATACAACTTGTATTATTTTGCTAGGTATCTGAGAATCTTTCAAAATGTGGACCTTTCTAGCAACTTCTATTTTAGGTAGGTATTAGTAACTATTCCTTTTAAAAAAATGTGCACTTACACTTGCTAGAAGATTATAGGTTTTGTTTTTGATACCTGAGGCTTTTGGGTTGATATTCTGGAGAAATGAGACACATGATCATGCTGCTTGTCCATATTCATCTGTGTGTTTTGAATCTGCTTTCTCCTTTAATCAATTGGCTAGGAATTCAGTCTCCATTAGGTTAAAAAATATAAAACTATTAATGGCATGGAAAAAAGTAGACACTGAAACTACTGTTTCCACTGGCTGTTCAGCCTTGCCAGATTATGTACAAGTTCTCTCTTTGGAAAAGTATTATGCTTGTCTTATTATTTATTCTTTATTGATCTTATTTTCCATAAATAAAGCTATGCCATGATTCAGGAGCAAAGGTAGAGAAATAGGTCCTCATTTAAGACACACCCTGTGTGTGGTATGTCTTTCATAGGGCTTTCTAGACATTGCAGTTCTCTTGTTTGTTTCATAAATGCCATACCTAAGACAAGTTTCTGTGTCCCAGCTACTATTAAGTGAGATATGTGGGACAGCACAAAAATGGGAGAAATGTGATGATAAACCTGGCAGTAGTAGTTAGAAGACTTGAAGACTGAAAAAAAATAAATAAACAAAAAAAATCCCTCTTGCAATTACCTAAAGGTATGTCAGTCTAGAAGATGCTTCCTCTTGGAAAATTAAGGGTTTTTGTCACAGCTGGATCTGTAGTGAGAAAACTGCCCAAGTTTTATGTGTGTTTCATGCTTTTCATGTGAAAGATTTTTTTGTAGTATAAAACCTGAGTTTTTCTTC
This sequence comes from Luscinia megarhynchos, assembly GCA_034336665.1. NCBI lineage: Eukaryota > Metazoa > Chordata > Aves > Passeriformes > Muscicapidae > Luscinia > Luscinia megarhynchos. The sequence continues at coordinate 44,861,225 of CM067565.1, forward strand.
CATGCATTGTCTCCCAACCCTGATATTGTACAACTTCCCCCCCTACTACCTCCTTTGCTTGGGGATGAGAAATTTGTACTGTTCTCGTGGTTTTACATAGAAGGGAAAGGAGAAGATTCTTATGTGACTCTAATAAATATGTTTATTATAAAATGAATCACAGAAAGGTTTGGGCTGGAAGGGACCTTACAGATCATCCAGTTCCAACCCTACTGCACTCACTACAGAATTTCCTCCTAAGTCTCTCCAGTTTTAGTTTAAAACCATTCCCCCTTGTCTAATTACCATCTGCCCATGTAAAAAGTTGCTCTCCTTTTTTATAAAACCCCTTTAAAGCAGGGGAAGCCCATAGGGAGATCTTCCCAAAGACTTCTTTTCTCCAAGCTGAAACTGTAGAATTAAGATAAACTACATATTTAAAATTTCTTGTACAGAAAAAAATGATTAAGCAAATGACTTATACAAAAGTATGTTTTTGGCACAAATCCTGTGTGGCATAAATGAAAATTGCCCTACTGGCAGATAATTTACTGTTTATGTTGTATTTTTCATTAAAAGATTTTTTTTCATAAAACCATTTTGTGCTCTGTGTTTTAACTGCATATTTAGCCTGATTTTCACTTTCAAAAGGAGAAACATAGGATGATACTAATATTCTTTCTTATTGTTTAGAATCTTTTTAATTTATCAGCTTCATTTAAATTGTTCTTGACTAAAGCATAATACATTTTCCTGCATGATTTTTACATAATTCCTGAAGAAAACATTGATCTGAGGGGAGAGTGGGAAAGCAGCCTGAACATGTCTCTTGCTGGGATCCTGTTTAAAGGTTGTGTTATATGCAAACAGAGCATGTTACAGACTTTTTTTTTTTCCCTAACAGATGGGTCAGGACATTATTATGGAAATATGTGGATGCATGGGTTAAACTTTGTTATTATTAGTAATAAATCTAAATGTCTAATGTTTAAATAATTTTTTAGATCTTTAATGAATATCTAGAACTTATGTGAGGGCCAGTAATCACTGATGTTGTCTTAGACTAAAATGGAAATATATGAGTATTTGTGATTTATGTGTAGTGTGCATTTGGTTTCTCCTTTGGAAGAAGCCTAGTAGCTTTAAAAAATTAGCAATTGGTATAGAGTGTTAGTAAAAGAGATATGAGGTGGAAAATTTGTAACTATTATGGAACTAATGAAAAAAACCTTTTCTTAATTCAGCAGCCCACTGCCTTAATATGCATCTGTGCTGCAGTCATAAATTTGGGGACAGATATGATTTTTGTGGGCCATTTTTTTGGCTGTTTTGAGTTCAGGTAGCAATTAGAAAGTAGCAGCACTTAAATCTCAGAACAGCAAGGTTGTCAATGTATATTGATATTTCTGATGGAATGGCTTTTTTAAAACCTCTGGAATGCTTCTAGGGACGTGGTGAATTAAGTTTCTTGATATGCTTTGTTCAATAGATATGTTTAGTTTCTAGTTAAAAGAAGAATATAAACACATTTTCAGTCTTTGTAAATGGTAAACAGTTTCTGTGTTTGTAAAGCTTCCTTTGGAAATTATATCATTTGCTATTATAGAATCAGAATCTGTGTATATGGTTCAGAAGTCTTTTCTATAAAATGGTACTGTGCTAAATAGAAGTACAGATGGAAAGTAAGGGCTTTCAGAAAATTCCTCTGCATCTACAATTACTAATAAATGTTAACTGTCTATCAGTTACAGCTATGATCTATCTCACTCCCTTCAGTATAATCTTACTGTCCTGAGAATGCCACTTGAGATATTAAAAACTGAAACAACCCAGACCCGACAAGAGAGTTTTGATATATTTGAAGATGAAGGACTTTCAACACAGGGGGGAAGTGGTAAGAAAACACATCTAATTAAACTGATGTTGGTCATGAGTGCCTTTGAAATATGTTCCACTTAGGTTTACTTCTGAGAAGCATAATAAAAGATTTTGGAAAGTGCCAAATACATTTCAATTTGAACAATGTGATTTCTAGATGTGTGTAGTCATTGTTTTAAGTTACATTGCAACTGGGGAAGATGACTGAGCATTCTGACATTTTTCAGCAATTGATTACTCAACTGACTTCTGAGTCTCCCAACAGGAATGAGTTACAAGGAGAGTGGGAAGCAATAACTGATTAAGTACCAATACTTTTTTTTTGTTTGTTTTATATTGAAAAATATTGACAACAAAGGAACTGTATGAAGTTAACATCATCTTATTCTAGTAACCCCTGTCAAGAAATGTAAGAAAAATTACTCATTTTGGTTGGAAACTTCAGCCTTCAGTTCGGATCTAACATACTCATAGGACTGTAAGGATAAGCAGCCAGAGAGAAAGACTATTTTCTCTTCTTTTTCATACACACACAGAGAAAGTTTCTCCTGAAATTCTTAATATTGGATTTTATTCTGTTTAATGAAACCCCCATGCCCCCAAGAAGAAGATATTAGTAATGTGGTCATATATATCAAGATATCAGCAACTGGTTATCAGATACTACAATATCAGAAAGGACCATAAGGAATGAAGAGAGCAATGATTCCTCTTCTGCAAAGACTCTAATCTGGAGGATCCCTCAGGAATCCTTACAAGTACATCATCTCTTCTATGACTTTGTATATAAACAGTAGGAAATGAGTATGCCCTAACCTTGACCCCATCAGTACTGTGTGCTAGTCACCTATCTATTACTAGAATATGTGTAACAAATAGCCACCTGTCACTTAAGAATTAAATCTCGCCAAAGTAATGCTGCTAGTAGAAAGAAAGAAAGGAAAAAGTGCTGGCTAAGTGCTGGTGACCAGCTTCTGCTGAAAGTCTAAACTCCTTCATGAAAATATTTTGGTTACATCAATTTTCACCTTACAGTAAGTTGTGTCTAGGTAGCAATAGTTTGTTCAACAACTGCATTTTCACCTGCAGTCTGTAAGAAAAACTCCTTTTTCCACCAGTGGAACATTTGACTGCTGTAGTTGTCTGCTATAATTGGCATTCATACTGCTACAATATAATTCGTCCTGTCAGAAACTTCATTTGAAAATGTGTGAAAAAATAGAGGTAATAGTATTCTTGTCCTCTTTTTTCTCTTTTAAGTTTTAGATTCATTCAATTCCCTCTACCACTTTCAGTGACAGTTGTCATCTTGGTCCTGGTATTTGAAACAGAAAAAGACTCTGATTCCAGATATATCAAAAAGCAGAATTTTAATTTTCAGGTCTACAATAGCTGTGTTTCTTGGTATTAGTACGAATTAGGAAAAATGTGTTGAATTATGTGAAAAAGTACTGATGTGCACGATCTTCCAGAACCTAGTGGGTAATTAGACGTGACCCAGAGCCGAGAGGCTTATAAAGTCCTCCTGTAAGAGCATTTTTGCCTAAACTGGAATTCACAACTTTATTTCCCTTATTATTAAATCCCATGATGCTAGCATGCAGAGATCTCTTTTCAGTACTGAAGTATATCAGTAACTTCTGCTGGAAGTCAGTCACAACAGTGACTGGCAGCTGTAGAAAATCTGCAAATCCTCATAAATGCTGGACTTCAGCATGGTCCTGAAATTATCTGTGTTGGGCAAACCTGAAGGATGCCGGTAAATGATACACTGAGTTTCAGTCAACGGAAAATCAAAACAAAGATCCAACGTCCTGGATTTTAAAGCAGAGGAGCTTGTTTCTTAATTGCTAATGCATTTTCATTGTAACAACTTTCTAGGTGTATTTGGGATTTGCAGTAAGCCTTACGAAAAGTACGTGTGGAATGCCAAGCTTCTGGAAGCAGTAAGAACTGCTGTTCATCGTGACTGGCTGCTGTATATTATTCATGGATTCTGTGGGCAATCAAGTATCCTTCTACTGTTGTAATGAATGTTGATTAGTTTTGAAAAACCCAGTTTGAACATTATTTCTTTGTCATATAAATACTATTTAATTTTATACTGTTATTGTTTGGCTTTTATTTTCATTACCTTCGAAGTAAGAAATATAGTTATTTTAAGAGGGCCCCAACACAGGTAGACTGCATTTTCAGTGAGGCTCTTTTTAGAAACATGGAGCTTAGTAGTAAAGAAATTGAGAGGACTTTTAGGCTCAGCTGTATTTTTTCTCAGATGTTTGGGGAAAGGGAGAAAAGCTAAGCAGAACTGAATTGCTGACTGATGGTAGCTGTGTTTAAACCATGACATTGTCATAGAAATGCTCTCCTACTAGTCTTCTCTAAAACATTTTTAGTAACCCAGATTTGCAGAAATTCTTGTATTTACTGTTTTTTCTGTTGAGGACGATGATAGCTCTTCTGCACTGCTGTGTGAAGAGCACTAGGACATGTGAAATTCTCTTTTATGACTATATGCTATTTTAAAAGCTTAAACAAGTCTGTGTACATTGTAGCAGGAGGAACAAAAGTCTAAATGCATACCACAGTCCAAGGAAATGTCATGTTATATATAAGAATTTAGTGTATTATGAAAACACTCTGTTTTATTCACCAACACTCTCATGTTAGCTTGAAATTTCTGGGGAGGCAAATACAGTTATAAAGTTAATGTTAGTGGTGTCTATAAATTTAATTTTACTTTTTTGTGATTGTAAGACTGTTGGCCATTGGCTTCGTCTCCAGACAAAAAATTAGATGTTTTTATATACCACTATTTCATTTGTGGTCTTGCTTAATCAAAGCTGGATCTGACCACCAGCATTATGCCTGCAGCCGCTTAGTGTGCGAGAAAATGTCTTAACTCTTTCTTTCCTCCCTTATACTGAGGAAGCAGTGATAGTCACACTAGGCTCTGATTCTGTTTGGTTTTAGTAAAATGAAAAAAGACTATAAAAAAGCTACCACTGCATCCATAGCCTGTTTGCCTCTGGCTTTCAGTTGTTGTTACTTAAGTGGTTGCAAATTTGTTTCTTTTTCCAAACAAATAATTAGAGGGTGACTAATATACTTCCATCTGGAAATGGAGCTCCTAGGTTTTAATCATAGTATTCACAAAAGCAGCATTTGCAGTGCTAGGTGTATCTTGTATCTATTTCACCTCCGTTGTCATTTCATAGAAGAGAAATGCTGCTTCTCTTCTGTAGGTTCTGAAAAGTGGGTGATGTATTGCAGTGTAGATTGGCTTTCCAAAGTTCTTAAAAACAGATTGTTGGAAAGGGCAGTGTTCTCTTCCAGCTGTAAAATAAGTTTGGAAGTGATACTCATCACTGTTGAGATGATTTTAGTAAATCAGATATATCAGTTTCTTACACCTTTGTTAAAACTTATTTTTGCGTGCATAAAGTAAGCGAATAAAAAAATTTGCATGTGACATGTAAACCTTAGCTTCTGTCTCAAGAACTGTTAATATATGGCCGCCCTATATATGTCACTCTGATAGCCAGAAGATCAAGCAAATTTGCTGGAACACGTTTTCTGAAACGAGGATCAAACTGTGAGGTAAGTCAAATATGATTTTAGGGATTGTTTCCTCCTGCCCCTCCCCAGTATGAAAGCTTGAACTTGACTGACTGAAGGGCTGAAATGGTTTAGAGGGATTGTTAAGGGTTTGGCTATAAATTATGCTATTAGATGATGTTATTTCAGGTATCATTACATTTTTCATTGGCATAATAAAGTTGTTCCTAAAATCATATATTTAATAGTTCTAAATTGGCACTTGTTTTGCTTTTTTAAACTTAATGTTATTTCTTAAACTGAGGGAAAAAATAAAAATATGGTAATATACATTAGGGACAAATGGGAATTTAACCTTCCGTGTTGTTCTCACTATTGTGGTTCAGTGTCTCACAGTTTAATTGTGCTCTGTTTGTAGTGATCAATTCTCTGTACTGCATGCAACTCTGAATGTCATGTCTACATCATATGTGTATTTCTGTTTGGTTTAGGGAGATGTTGCTAATGAAGTGGAAACTGAACAAATACTTTATGATGCTTCAGTTATGTCATTTTCTGCGGGGAGTTATTCTTCCTATGTTCAGGTTCGAGGGTCTGTCCCTCTGTACTGGTCTCAAGATATTTCAACTATGATGCCTAAGCCACCCATAACACGTGTGTACAAATTATTCTTTGTGATAGATTATGGTTAGTGCTGTGTCCTAAAGGAACATCTGAGAGAATAAGTGAAAACTGAATTTGCAAAAATGAACAAATTGTCTGTTCACTTGTGATTTGTGAAGCCATAATTTAAAGTAAAAATTAAGAAAAAAAAATCTCCATATTAGACTTCAAGTTCAGAAATTAAATAGGAAATGTTTCTGTTTAAAGATGTGAGCTTTCTTTGTATTACTTCATGTGTGAACTTAGCTACATTTATCTTGGTATTGTGGAGAAAATGCTAAACCTGTTGTGAATGGCGGAAAATGTCTGGGCTGAGATTAATGGGGCCAGCATCAAAATTGTTCTTTATAAGCCTTTCATGAAAATTTAAGAAGTTGCCTACAATTCGGCAAAGGGAATATTTTTTTAACAGCTTTTGCACGAAAAGAGGTGAAAGTATTTAACTGTGTCATTATTACCAGAGAATTAATGCATCTTTTGTGAAGAGTACTATTAAGGGAAAATTCTATAGCTCACTTATTATCATCTTTAATTTGTGTTTGTTTCAGTGGACCAAGCAGATCCTTATGCACACGTTGCTGCTCTTCACTTTGACCAAATGCTTCAGAGATTTGGCTCTCCCATTATTATATTGAATCTTGTGAAGGTACAATATTTTGAATATCATCCATGTGTTTGATTTTTAATATTATCCTTCTTTCTGTAGAGTTGCTGGTTATGTTCTAAAACTAATATTAGCTTACAAGTGGAATATTTTCTTCATAAATCTCATCCTACTCTTGTAGGATGTACAAAACTCTACTTCCACTACCAGCCCTTCATAAAGAAAATTTCCTGTGTTTAGAGATTTCTTACAGTACCCTTTCACTGTTCTTTTCAGATTTTTTCTGTTACCCGTTAGGTCTAAGTCCAAATAAATTTATCACTAAATTTAATTTAGCACTAAAAGCTTCTGAAATAGTATGTATGGTTCCATTCCAAGGTTGGAACTAGATGACCTTAAGATCTCTTCTAACCCAAACCATTCTGTGGTTGTATGAAACCATATCCTATATTCAGGCAAGGGCAACGCAATTCTAATTTTTAAAAATTATTGCAAGACTGAGAGATGAGAGCTGCTGTTCCCTATCTCCTGCCAGTGATGAAGAAGAATTTCCCTTTGTCCTCCTATAATCCACGTCTGAATGGGATGCTTCCGTTTCTGCCTGAGTTTTTGCTTCTCTTTTGTGGTTCTCCATTTCATCTACGTTGCCACTTTTATTTCTGTGTGTTCTTCTTTACACTTACAGCATTCCATTTTTCAGCACAGTGGAAACAGGTGACCACCAATGCAAAATTATTGTTAAAAACCTAGAATGGTCAGATTTTTCTATCTTATCTGTTCTTATTTTGATTGTACTGTTTATGAAGAACTGTCTGCTGTTTTTAAAGCTTCCACTTTTGTTTTCCATTATGTATGTATACATGTATGGGTTATATATGTTTGTTAATGAAAATTGTGATGTTAAATTCCTTTTCTCTTTGCTAAAGGAACGTGAAAAAAGAAAGCACGAAAGGATTCTCAGTGAAGAACTTGTTGCTGCTGTGACATATCTCAACCAGTTCTTACCTCCAGAGCATGCAATTATATATATACCCTGGGATATGGCCAAATACACTAAAAGGTAGAAAAAGTCTTTTCTGTACTAGTGCTTGTAGCTGCAATGCACATATGGAAGCAAATGTTACTGAACAAAACAGCAACTTGCAAAAAAACCAAGGGAATGGGATTCAGCATAATCATACATAGATCCTTTTCTGTCTCATTCATGTTTTTGAATCACAGAAAGTTGGGTAGAGAAAAATCAGTGTGATACATAAAAACCAGGAGTTTTAGATTTTTTATGTTCTACTTGCAGTTTATGTAATATTTTTTATCAAAAAGAAGCAAAACTGCTCAGATACAGTCAGTCTCTCCAGTAAAATCTAAGAAAACTATAGACATAATTTCTATTGGATGAATAAAGCTGTGATATGGGCCTGCTTTTAAGTCATTTTTGCTATGGAAAATCTTTTCAAGTAGTGAAATTTTTTTTTTAGTATTAATGTATCTTGACTGTCTTTTTTTTTTCCCCTCTCCTTAGCAAACTTTGCAATGTCCTTGACAGACTGAATGTGATTGCAGAAAGTGTAGTAAAGAAGACTGGATTTTTTGTAAATCGACCTGATTCCTACTGCAGTATCTTGCGTCCAGATGAAAAGTACGAATAATTTATTTGATGCATAATGAATAGCACCTATTCTTTAGAAAACTGTTTGGAATTTCTATGTTTATTAAATTATTTCTTGTTTTAAGACATACTAATTTGGAAATTACTAAGTAACTTCTTTTGAGGCATACTAATAAGGTAATTGTCATCTAAATGTTACTGAGTCTGTTGTTAACCAGTGGATTTTTATGGTTTTACAAATATATCATTTAAAACTTTTTTTTTAAAATACAAACTGTATTTGCTTAGACTGCTGCAGATGAAGTCTCTCAAGTCCCTGAAAATCCATAAGTAACTATTTGTCACTGAGTAGATCAGTACATGATACGATCTGTTATTTTATGAAATAATTTGAAAGTCATTCTGTTCTGTTTCTTTTTCAGGTGGAATGAACTAGGAGGTTGTGTTGTTTCCACTGGTCGCTTGCAGGTACTGAAATATACTTTATTAGTTCATAGTTACAGTGATGTAGGTCAGGACTTCCAAAGAACAATGAATCATTTCACTTAAATTCACTGATTGGTGACTCACAGACTGCTCTTAAATTGATATTTATAGTACACTTTATTAGGGCTGTCCTTCCTAGAAATCTAATTGAGAATTAGAATAATTCTTGCATGGTATCCCAAAACCTTACGGTGCTGGAATTGCATCTTTGCTCGACTTAGTCTGAGAAATGCTTGTATTTTAAACTAGTTCCCATTACTTTTTAGTCTGTAATGTTATCAATGCAGTGAAAGTTAAACCAGCAGCATTTTAGCAAACAGAGTAATAAAATGTTATAAAGAAGGAGTGAGGAATAAGCACATACTTAACCCTGCTAACATATTCATCCACATGAACGTGGCATTTTTCACCTGAGTGCTGAGTATTCTGTACATTGCTACAGTTTCCAGCACTAAAAGAAAGTAAGACTAGAAATATGTCTTCCTTTAAGGTCAGAAAAGTACTGACTAAACTGCAAACCATACAGTATCAAATTTATACCTGAATGGTTATGGCTATATGCTCTGAACACAGGGCATATTCTTAAGAGGCATTAGTTACTTTGACTTGCCATTCATAATTTTGTATTTCTTGTAAGTTAGAGAGCATGTGACTATTCCTGTACTAGCTAATCACTGGCATATGTTTGTTGAGGGTGGATAAACAGCAGAGCTGATAGAATTTGATGTCTTATTAAAAAAATCAACACTAGTTAGGTTTTTTATGTTAGTCTTATGGGTTTGCCTGTAGTAGGAGAGTGATTATTTTATCTTTAATAATTTGAGAGTCAGCAGTGACATACATGTAAGCATTTGGATCACAGTTCATCTCTGACTAGATGTCTTGTGCATCACATCCAGATTGTGACTTCTTCAGGGCTGTTTGTGAGTTGAAGGAACATCCAGTTGCTGTGATGATAAAAGCAAGAATATTTTGAAAAAAGGCATGACAATAGTCTGATGTAGCTTGCTGGAGATGAATTGCTTTTGAACTTTTATTAGAAATGTCTTTCCTTGAATTTTTGTGAAGACATAATTTGAGATTTGATAAGACTTAGCTAGTAGTAAAAAAATAATAATCATGAGTATCGTGAGTATTGATTAAGAGAAATCTTTTATCTGGATTGCTTTACCAGACTGGAGTCCTTCGAACCAACTGTGTGGACTGTTTAGATCGCACTAACACAGCACAGTTTATGGTGGGGAAATGTGCTTTGGCCTACCAGTTGTATTCATTGGGATTGATTGATAAACCTAATTTACAATTTGATACTGATGCTGTAAGGTAAGATTATATATTAATCTATAGATTAATAGAGTATGTCATGGTTTTAATTTTTAATTTTGAGTCAAGAGATGATGGAGAATTATGTCCATGTAGAAGAAGCATACAGTTATTTTTGCTGAATGATTTAATGTTTTTCATCCAAGTTTAAAGTATCTTTCATACTTGAAGTCTTGGGAAAATCCCATCATGCTGAAAGTTTGATCTCATCACCATGTTCCAACTCCTGGGAGGTTGCACGTTTACCTCTGAGAATAAAAATAATTCCTGCTGCCTTTACCAGTTGCTGTGCTGTCTGCTGGGGCTACAGGTCAAACAAAAACAAACCAACCATGCACGGTGTCATGATCTCTGAACAATTTGTGTGGAGCCAAGTGGGTTTGGGGTTATTTCTTAGGGGTTTTCTTTGTCTATTGCTTTGGGGTTTTCTTTTGTTTTTTTTAAAGTTAATTAGCAGATGTTTCCTCCTAATTGAACTTACTGTACTTGACCTTGGACAGAAGATTTGCTGGACAGCTGTTTAGTTTCCACAGAAATTGATTTGCTGCTCAGATAAATATTCTTCATCCAGATCTTTTCCAGGAGAACTTCAGTCAGATGGTTGCTAGGTTACATATACAATATTGTCCCTTTTGTTGGAAACTTTATTAGGGCAATGCTTTTGTTCTCTGGGTTTTTTTAAGGCATCAAAGTGCTTTTTTTAAAATATTTTTATTTTGTTTTTTGTTTCTATCTTCCTTTTCACTCCTGAAGGACTTCTGTACTCTGCAAGTATTACGTGCAGATGCCTGAGTTACTTTGTCTTCCTCTACTGATGTGAAGCACATTCCCATAGGTTTAGTGGTTGGGTTTGCTTTTTAGTTTTGGGGAGGGGTTGGGGCTTGTTTTGTTCTGTTTTGGGTTTTTTGCCTCTTAACTAAACTTCCAATCTTTTTTAGCAAAGTATCATCCTTGTCTTGCTCAAGCAAGGCCATAGTCTCCATTTCTGAGAAGCACTTTTGAGTCTCTTATATTTTAGACTGAGCACCATCTCCTTAAGGTAGCCTCTTTTTCTGAGACTGTTGCCTTGTTTTTGTCATTGATAGGAAGCTTGTTTAATTTTTGCAATTTGGACTAGTCCCAGTTTGGATAGTGTCAGCTTCTTGATGCCAGAGGACTTTTTTGTTTTTTAGCCGGTTCTCCTTGTTCAAGTAAATTCTTAGCCAATTCTTTTTGCTTTCTGCTTACATCAAGATTTTCCAGCTCCAGCAAATGTTACCTGACTGCCATACACTTTTCTTACAAGTCATGTTTATTCATTTTATACCTTTGAGCCATCATTGTTGTAACTACAGAGATTTTTGGAAGGTTGTGCTAACTTCATTACTGGTGTACTTAACAGAAAATGTAGCCTTGAGATACTGATATGTCCTGTTCCTTTTTGTGTATTAGGCATGCCTTGGTTAGTGAAGATACATTGTTTGTTTTCTCCCCATTAGGTAGTAGGACATGGTAGTCTTCTTCCTGAATCTACAGAGCTACATACTCTGTTTGTGTGAACCTCTTATTTTATATTAAAAAGTAATAAACTACTTTTATAATAAATAAATAATAAGTAATAAAGAAATAAAAATCTCAAAGTTTAAACCTTCTTAGCAATTATTATGTCTGAATAAAATTTCCACATATTTATCTGAATAAAGGAGAAGAAATTATATTGCATTTGCAGAAAGACTTTATTATATTTTCTCTTAAAAAATTCTATTCAGAAGTTTGATGGATGATGCATTTTTTTTTCTTCAGATTATTTGAAGAATTATATGAAGATCATGGGGATACACTTTCTCTGCAGTACGGAGGCTCTCAGCTTGTCCACAGAGTAAAAACATACAGAAAGATAGCTCCATGGACTCAGCATTCCAAAGATATTATGCAAACACTCTCAAGATACTATAGTAATGCTTTCTCAGGTAAATTTAAGTGACTTATTTCAAGCCATTGTTTACAAAACATCTTACTTATGTTTCAATAATCTACACTATGAGCTTGTGGCAGTGATCCTCTATACTACAATTTCCAAATAATTCAGTAACATGTCAAATAGGTATTTTGATTTGATAATATATTTATTTATATAATAAATAAATGTTGTAACATGCAGCTCTTTTATTTAAAAAATGCACACATGTAGCACTGCATCTGTCAGTGACATTTGTAGATCAGTAGAGAAGCAGAGTTTTAAAATGTTGGACAGAATGTCTTCAGTAAATATAAGGAAACTGGTAAATCTAAACATGAGTAGAAGGCTTCATGTGAAGTATTTCTTGTGATGTTTCTGAGAGCTCAGAACAAAGCAAGCTGTAATGCATGTAATTGTTTTGTGTAAATAGGAGCTACAAACAGTTAAGTCTGTGGTAGAAAAGACAAAATTAAACTCCAAAACCAAATAGAAAGCTTTTTTTTTAGTTAAATAAGTTGTAAAATATTAACTTACTCCCTTACTAGTTCATATCACTCTTTAGTTGAACACTGAGTGTTCTACTTTCTTCTGGGCAACATTGCTAAGGGAAGACTTCTTTGAAAAATGCTGAGCCTTATCTTATGCAAAATAACAAAAAAAAATGTGTGCTGTGTTTAGAAGTCTTGCAAAAGATCTAAAGGAATGATCAAAAGACAGTCTAAGACATGTCAGAAGGGCAAACACCAAGTGCTACTGTGTTACAAATATTGTGTCAGTCCTCTATTACTCTTTTTCACAAAACTTGCATAGCCAGTGTGGAAGTAACTTTTTTTCTTTCTTTGTCTATTATTCAAAATACATGAATCTAAAAATTATCTACTCTTCTAAGAAAATATTTTCATCTGTTGACCTCAACACTCTTAGGACAATTACTACTAATTAAGTTGTATGGATGAGAAAAAGTAAGATGCGTATCAAATAATAATTTGGTGGAGCTTAGAATATGACAAACTAAATTGATGATTTAAACCAACAGAAAACAAGTCGAAATTACTAAAAGGTGTTTGTGAAATTTAATCATTTTACTATATATTGGCAAGAAAATCCCAAAGAATTCATAATTTGTATGTTTTGTTGGAAACTTGTGTTGTATGGATATTGTTTAATTTCATGGAGTAATTTTTTAGCTATTTAGGCTGCAGTAAATTCACTAAGGTATGTCACATTTCTGAAACATGCCTTAGTCCATGCATGTGGTTCACACGCACACATGGGAGAGAGAGTTGCAGTGTGAGGTCTGACTTCTGCCAAGCCTGGGCTCCTGAGGGAGAAGCCAAGGGAAGAGGCAGTGTTGGTACCCACCCCATGTGCCCTGCAGCATCACAGGTCTGCTATAAATGAAATTCCAGGGTGCTGCTTGGAGCCCAGAGGGCCCTGCAGCAGTCAGAGGACAGAGACACTGTGAGGAGCAAAGAGAAGCAGTGCCTGAATGGGCTTGAGCTGTGCAGTGCTCCTGGTGTTAAGTGTGCCTCTTATCTAACAGATGCAGACAGGCAAGATTCTATCAATCTCTTTCTGGGAGTGTTCAAGCCTGCAGAAGGAAAGCCACATCTCTGGGAACTTCCCACTGATTTTTATTTGCATCACAAGAACACCCTCAGTCTGTCACAGACCAGGCCAAGGTATTTTGCTGTTCTGTTTTTTGTTCTGTTTGGTATTGCTCTAATAAATTCTAAAAAATACACTTTGCTAATCAAGTAATTAGGTCAGTCTGTCAAAAAATTGCTTACTGTTTTTTATGTTTATACAAAAGATTAAAAAAAACACCTTCAAGAGAATATTAAAAATTACTGAATGATGGTGGTTCAAAGGGTTTGCTTTTGTATGTTATTTTCCTGTTGTACTTAAAAAGAAGTTTAATTTCATATGAAATTCTATCCTTCGGTGTAAAATGCTTCACTGTTGTACAGAAGTACAGTTACTACAGTTTCATTAAGAAATATATAGGTGAATTTTTCATTGTCAGATTTATTAATGGTTGAATATGAGATTGTGTGATGAGGATAACATTTATTTTTCTATGTACTGCACTTAGTCTGCAGCCGTATGCACCAAGAAACCCATGATTTTCTATCTTCCTTTCTGCCTATGTCTAGCCTGTTTTGAAGACTATTTTTCTTCATTTGCATTCCACTGTAGTTGCATGCTAATATACAGAGGTAATAAAGTATAAAAATTTTTAAGTAATTTGATAGCTTCAAAGATAAATGATATTTTGAAGACTATGGATACTGTGCATTTTAAAAAAAAATCAGTTTTAACAAAAAGGACAGTACTCAACTTGTCAACTAAATAATCTCTTAGGATTTTGGCTGGTTTATCTTTATTCATTCTGTGAGCCATAAAGCTCTTTAGTACAAATAGCAGATCTGAATATCTGCATTTAGATTTTTGTCTGGGCAAAACTGCAAGTGTTTAACCAGTGTGATCAGTCCCTGTTGGCTGCTTATGCTGCTAACCTGCCACAGCAGCTGGCACATGATATGGCTTTTTCTGAATTTCAATCCTCTAGTATTATCTCCTGAGGCTTCTCTTAAAGGTAGCTTATATCAGTCATTCAACCAAGTGCTATTTCAGGCATAAATTAAACATGCAATATTAATTTTCTCAGCTACTCATTCTGAACATTATTGTATGTCTAAAATTAATTCAGCTGATATATTTCAAGTATGCAGATGTTCTAGTCTCCCTTTCATCTGTTACTCTGTTAAAACAGCCATCTCTTGTTTGCCACACATACTGTTCTCAAGTGAGGTGGAATATTAAAAAGAAATGTTGCTACTCTTCATTTACTTGTTAATTATTTTTTACCTTTCATTTTAACCAGAATTTCTTCTGAGCAGTTATAATATACAATCAAGATGTTTCATTATGTAAATAAAATGACACCTTCCTCTAATAGGTTAAATAAATATGAGAAAAAACTCCTCTAAGTAATTGTTTGTTTCTACAAAAGTTCTTTGTGTAACTTTTTCCTGCCTGTGTAGTGACTCTTTTATGTTCCATGGGCACAGCAGCAAAAGAAATGACACTCATAATGAAATCTAGGATATAGGAAAAGGAAGATTATGTTTCATGTCAATGAAACTTCTTTTGACTGTCTGTGCTTTTCCTATGTTGTAATTGCCTCTTCATCAGGAGGAAGATATTTAATAAGGTTCATATCTTCTATGTAATTTATGAAAGGGCAGTGAATATGGAAAAGGAGACTTTGTGTTGCCATGTTACTTATCATTTATGCAGCCAACAAAACTGGGTGTGTCTGCATAATTTCTGAAGGCATTGGAGAAAATAACTTACTAGCATGAGACTTTGAGAAGAGGCAGGACCATCTGGCATAACTCATTCCTCACTATCTAGGATATACAGAGTTCTTGAAACTGAAGTTTGTTTTCCTGCCTGTCCTGTGCTATCTCCTAAATCTTACTAACAAGCCTATCCCTGGCCATGGGAATACACCCACTGTGTCTGCTGCAGATGGCTACATTGACAGGAGAAGCAGATAACTACATTAATACTCAGATTGCAGCCCTCACAGTATTGTGAATATGCACATATTTTGAAATAAAAATCAATGAAGACAATTGTGTTTTCATTCCATGTAATGAAATAGAGGAAACTATCAGAATAAATCAAAGGAAGAAATTAAAGTATATTTGAGAAGAGACAATAAAAATGTGTAAGCATGAATGAAAGATAAAACATGCTTTGTTTTATGAATGTTGCTTGACTTCCTTTATTGTTTTACAGAAATCCTGAATAAGCTTCCGGCAGGGCTTGAATTTTGCTGTTAGATATGCCAATGGCTCTCAGACTTATGACAGCTGTTACATCAAAATGTATTTCTTTGTGTAAAAGTCAGCTGCTTAGACAATCATCCAATCTTACTATCATTTGACCTTCACTTCTTCATACCTTTTTCCTGAATTTAGGGATCTGAATAACATCTGGGAGGGGATGTCTTCCCCCCACTCCTCCCACCCTCCAACGACCAGAACAAGAGAAATACATAAATACTTTTGATATATACTAATACTTTAATTTTCAGTGCTGTAGAAGTAGGCACCTGAAACATATTTTTTTAGTGAAACAAAACCACTCTTCTGTCCATACCTGTATTGAGTTTTGTATGTTTAAATTTCTTGATTTGAGAATGAAGTAGTTGGACAGGGACCTGCTGTAATCCTCTATCCAGTATCTGCTGAAGTGACACTGTGTGGATGGGTGAATGTTATGTTCAAACTGGATAGGCTGGATACAAGATCCTATCTCCTACAACAATTGTGTTTCTGTTTCTCCTGTGCAGCTATACTTACTGGTGGACCACAGATGTGCTAAAGCATTTACCTCTTCCTTTTGATGAAGGTAGGATCTGTATTTGCTCCTTGCCTTGCAGAGTATCTTGAAAAAAGAAGTTTTAGTTACAAGTGCTTTTTTAACTGCTTTAGATCCCAAATCTGGAAAAAAGAGTGTTTCTATAATGGTTTCTAAATACTTCTCCAGCCTCACCTCCACAAGGAGATAGGATTTTTCAGTTGCAGATTGTAAGAGCTACCTAAGTGGCTGAAACTTGACCTTCATATGTTTATGAGCCAGGGCACACTTAGTTATTTTTTTCTTTTGTTCTTGTCTATTAGCATATATTTGTAGTCTGTGCTGGTGGTCCTATTCCTGTTGTAGATGACACAATACAGCTAGTGTGTATTATTTCTCTGGGGTGCTGTGGAGCATGCTTTATTAGGAATTGTCATCATGAAGTGAAATCAAATTACAGTGGTTGATAATGCATATATATTAAAGATGTGCAATGCATCTTCTTCATGTCAGATTTCCTTGTCTCAGAGGGGATATGATTGTAGGAAAAAATTGCATGGTACTGTGGCTAGGTGAGCAGGCCACTTTATGATTAGATTTTTGCAAGAGTCAGTAATTGCTAGTAAAAACATTTTTTTTCCCCCTCAGTGACATGTGCTGAAAATAGACGCAAGTTGACAGTGAAGAAATTCCACAAATACGAAGAGGAAATTGACATCCACAATGAGTTTTTTAGACCATATGAGTTGAGCAGTTTTGATGAGACCTTCTGCTTGGCAATGACCAATTCCACACGGTATATTGGGATTTTGTGTCTCTAAATCCTTGCCTCAAAGTTGATTTGGTGTGAATTAAATATGAATTTGATTTATTTGGCTAAATATGTATAATTTCAAATTTAGCAAAGTTCTTTAAATCACAATGCTACATGGAAATGTTACTCTAAAAAAAAAGTCAGTTAAAATAGCAATTAGATTTCCAATTATTTTTTGTTATGGAGTGCCTAGTGTCTGGGAACTTGATGGCTGAGAGGTGAACTTTTCTCTATTGATTCAGATCACAGAAGCTACTTCCAAAACAATTGTTTTCTCATTGTTCAGCTCTCATTTTGCAGTTGTTTTCTTCAGTTCATCTGGTTCTCACAGCTGGTCAGATATTTTTGCGGTTTTTTTTTTTTTTTTTTTTGTTGGCAGCAGTCAGCTGGATATTCTGAACATAATCTGAACCATGGTTTGGCTGAAGATTTCCAGGCAGATTATGTTTCATGTAGCCGTTTGACCCAATTTTTGTGTTGGCAGCATTTTGAAAACAATGTACGAAGCTCTGTGTTACCTGGCCTCTTCATCACAGGAATGGAGCACAATGCTTTAGCATCATAGGCAGGTGGTGATACTTGCAGCTGTTTATGGAACTAAATAATGCAACTGAAAGCTTTTTAAATACCAAGTTCATATATACTTATATCAACCTGAAATGGTAAAGTTAGAACTTAATATCCCTTTATGATTATTTTTTTTTAGTTCACAGGTAGATGTTAGAGGTGGTTCTTTGAGAAATTGGAAAAATTTTATGTGTTGCACTTTGTTCATGAACACTTCTTCTTTTCTGTTTTGGCAGAGATTTTATGCCTAAGAATGTGGGAATTGATCCAAGTCCGTTTACTGTTCGTAAACCTGATGAAACTGGAAAATCTGTGCTGGGGCAAGTCTGAAATCAGAAATTTTGTTCTGGTTTAATAGTAATGAAATTGAAATGAAAATATAGAAACTTTTATGGGTGTGTCTGTGGAATATGTTCTATGTTACACGAAAAAGAAAAAATTCATTGATATTCTACTGCAGAACTGTACACTTTGAAAATCACATCTAATTTGAGATTTTTATTTGACACTAAGAATTCTTAATTCAACTGGTTTAATATTTTCTGTTTTCTCTCATTCCTCAAAATGAAATTCATGAGAAGATTTTGTCAATAATATACAGAAGTTATTAAAATTTGATCATCTCTTCATCCTAGTGGCAACTCTATTCTCTATTGGAGTTGACAGCAATGCATATTTTCTTGTTACCTTAAAAAAATTATAATTTTTTCATAAATAGTGCATATTCTGAAACAGCAATAAATGCCAATTTCAGCATAGTCTTTGATAAAATATGTTATTGAAATATTTATGGATGAAATTATATAAAACAATCCAGCAACAATTGCTGGGACAAATGAATGCTTCATTTAGCTGCTTTTGCATCCTGGACCTGCTTTGTTACTCTATGTATTCCACTCGTGTATCCCACAAGGGCTGTGCAGAATCTTCCTGAATTCATTCTCTCTTTGGTAGCTCATATTAAGGAAACCTTTTGTCAGTAGTTACTTTGCTGTCACAACATTATAAGTTCCTCTAAAAACATGCTGTTCTGTTAAACACTAGAACATTTGACTGTCTCATATGCTCTGATCCTGAGGGTCTCATTGTCAATAAATGTTGAGACTAGACTAGGCTTATCACCACTAGAACCTCATTTCATGCTACTGATTCCCTGGGAATAAACAGGAAGACTGTTCAACTGTTACACAGTTTATCTCTGGTAAGAATTTGAGTTTATGAGTATTTTGAGAATATGCTTTATTCTTCCGCTTTGGTGGAATGTCAGATTATGGACTAATTTGTCTCCAGGTACTTCATTAAATAGTTGACCATTATATAATTTTCTTAGGCACTTTTATTCAAGCTCTTTGCTGTGGTTTTTAGGGATTGATGTGGGACAGAGAATCAGCTCCATCAAAGCCACGTTCCGGGACTCCCTGCATATCACTTATCACTATGACTATGTCGCAGGGTAAAATGTGGCTTCACTCTTGCACCTCACTCTATTGCAAGGCAGTACCTCTGCCTTGCTCATTTGTCATCATCTTTTGATCTAAGACATTTCTGAAGGAAGTTTGATGATCTCTTTTTGTCTGTAGGCATTCAGGTTCCAGGGACGCTTAGATATTGGCTGCGTGCGTGTTGGGAGTGGGGTGAGGATAGCAGTCTTACCAGTGTTTGGCTTCTTGCTCCAGTCCTCAGCTTTCAGAAATGACTGCTTTTCTTGGGACCTCTACCTCATCTGAAAAGTGGGGGAAAATCCCTTTATTTTCCCTAAAAAGAATGCTTATGTCTTCATAACTTTCTGTAAATTTAAGTTCAAGGAAATGTCAGGTTCTGCTGAGTCAGAAATCAAACTTGCCCAAGGCATTTGTTCCAGTTCTAAGATTTCTTCTGATACAATAATGTCCTTGGGGGTGGGGTATGCTCTCAGATCAGAACCTTTGGAAGGACTCTCCTGCTTGTTTATACGTGTTCCTTGAGCATATAAAGTATAGCTAATTCAGTACAGTGATAAACTGCTGGTGAGTTTCATTTCAAGAGGCAGCACCTGTAACAGCCATGGTGTGCTCCACTAGAGCTCAAGTGATGTTGATGAGAGCACTAGACCTGCATCTCCAAATAGCATTTACATCAATCTGTGTGCTCTTCTCACAGCCTCTAGCATGCTGCAGTTTTCTTTTAGAATGAGTCACACACTATCTGCCAATGATACATGGGACAGTCACTGCCCCCTATTTCCAGGGATTTGTCCATAAACTGTCTATTCATTAGTTAATGTCTATTCATTAACTGCCTTCCCTGAAAGACTATTATAGCATCTGAGAGGAAATTGCAACTGAATACTCTTCTGTGGCCGGTAGGAGAGGATGCAGAACACACAAGTCTGGTATGATTTCTGATGGGAGAAGTAATGTGTACCTTTTAGAATGCATACAGTTAAATCCAGTGTTAGCCTGCTTACGTAGAGATAATGTATCTTAAAGGTTTCTTAAAAATAAGGCACTACTTATAAATAAGGCATTTATATTGACTAGAATTTCTGGAGTGAGAAATACATACTGCATCAAGAAATGTTGCTGATTAAAGAATTAAATTCAGGAGAGGGGTATGGAAGATAAAGAAAAAAAGTGACATTACTATTAAGATTTGGAGCCAAGATTAAGGAAGCTGAGGAGTGGATATTGTTATTAATCAGAAAGTGAAACTTTTTCCCTGATTAAAACCAAAGATGTTATATCTCAATTAATTTTTATTCCTTTTTATTTATTCAATTGTGGGGAGGGATTTAAGTAAAGAATCACAGAATTGGTAGAGAAAAGCTGGCAGAATCCTTTGGGCTTTCTTTAAATGTTCTGGAATAACAAGAGATTGAAGAAAATAAATCAATTGAGGATTTTAAAAGATAAGCAAAAAGTTGCTCCAGAGGTTAAAACTTATTTCCCTGGAAAGATTGTAACCAAGTTTAGGAATTTTAAATATTCATTGCTAATGTCTTGCTGATTTCGTAACTGCACGCTGCCTTTTCTAATAGGAACAAAAATAATAGAGAAGAAGCTGTGCTGCAGCGCAAAACAGCTGCTAGTGCTCCTCCACCCCCAAGCGAGGAAGCAGTGTCAAGTAGTTCTGAGGATGATTCTGGGACAGATAAAGAAGATGAAGGTGCTGTTTCTCAACGTTCAACTCCAGTAAAGGTGACTGATACAGGAGACAATACAAAAATCACAGAGGTAAGAAATTACTGTGTTGGGCAAGAAGGCTTAAAATTCACATTCCCTTAAAAAAGCTTTATAGAACAGTCACAAGTAAAGCACTGAGAAATTTAGTGACAAAGGTCTCCAGTGTAATTTTTTTGTGTAGATATTAGCATAACTGCAGCACAGCTGCTTGCTAACCTATTCTGTTCTTCTTGTCATGTAATAGTAAAACACAAAGCTAAATAGCATTTTATAAAAAGAGAACTACTGTGAGAAACCTATGGCATTTGAAAGGTATTTGGGTCATTACATCATGTAAAATGCACCTGTATTAGTGTGTTAATTCAGAGCAGTCCCTTACCGTGCTCTGACACACATCATTAGGTGGCCTTGGAGCATGCAAATGAGATTCCTTTTCTCCAGGAATGTATTTGATCTACCTACTTAATCAACATTTAGTCCATGGGAGTTAATCTGGAGCTAGCCCCCTGAAAGACATGTAGTATGAACCTGAGGTCCTAAGAAACACCTCTTGGAGTTACGAAAGCAATTCCTTTTGGACAATGCCACTTACTTAGGTCGATTAACTGTAAATTAATGTTCATTCTATCTAAGTTTCAACCTGATTTATGTGAAGACTTTTAAATAGCTGTCCCATAATTATGTGGTCTGGCATTTAAAAAAGAATTAAGTAGCTTCAGAAATGTGGATGATAATGGACCACACAGGTCCTATGCTATTACTGCTACTAGGGTTGCAGATAATGGCAGTGAATAAAATAGTGAAATAAATTGCATTTGCCCAGTCAGGTGGAAAGAATGTATGTTTTCCATTGTAGGTTATTAATCTTTTTTTTCTAGCATAACTCCCATTTTGTTGGAATCCCTTGGGTGCTAATTTAATGAAAATATTCAATTGTACAAAGAAATATGGAAATAGCTATTTTATTAGTTCATGTAATAGTTCTTCAAATTCTTTCTTTCAAATACCCATTTTGGATACCATTGAAAGTGTCTTAGCAAAAGGTTATGCTAACATATAGTGTAGATGTTTGGAAAAGACCTATGTTGTCTGGCAGGGTTGGATTTTTCTAAAGTCACAGCTAATTTAAATGGTTATAGAATTGTGCATGTTATCACTTCTGAAGAAAATTAAGTATTTGTGACCTTAGCATAAAATGTAGTGCCTGATAGGCAACAGACAATCACACTGCTGCTTTTTTTTTTTTTTTTTTTTTTTTTTTTTGCCACGATTCAGATTTTGATTCTATTCAGTCTTTAGCCTAGGGTTGTGTGTTCTCAGATAATGGATTTTCAGCCTGCAATAGTGTCTTCTTCCTGCAAGCACATTTATTTATTTGTGTTTATGCAAAGTATTTTTATCTGGAAGTTTTCCATTATGTCTGAATAACAGAGTACCTTTTCTTCAGCAAATCATATTGTCTCATAGATTTTTCTAACAAACATCCAAGTTGAAATTTTATTCTTTGATTCATACTATTGCATAATTTATTTCACATCACTTTTTCCCTCTATTTTGAACACACTTCAGCACTCAGACCTAAGATATCTTTTTAGATTTTCAAGATGCTTAAATGAAAGATATATGTAAACACAAAGTATGACTTGAAATACTGAATTTCAATGGCTTAAAAATTGTGGTGAGCTATTCTCACTTTTTAATAATGATATGAAGAAATATATTCCAATTTATTAGCACCTTTTCATGCATTGAATTTTAGTCATAATTTGCATTGTTATTTAATGTCATTCCTTATTATCTGGGGAATTCAAAAAGCTAGTTCCTTTCTGTTCACATCTCTGAGAAGTTAATAAAAAATGCATTTATACTTCTGGTCAGGAAATGCCTTTCTGAAGTTCTTTGACTTTGAATCGTTTTGAACTAAGAGAAAACTGTCTTTATATTTGACTCACAGTCATATGTGTCTTGTCAGAAAATCCCCCTCACTTTAGCACTGAATCCCTAGACACAGTTAGTGAACTATTGCATGTACATTGATTCCTTGTTATAGTTGACTGACATGATTGCATAATGTATAAAATAAAAATAGTTTTGTTTGACCTGAGGTTTGTAATTATTGCAGAATTGAGAGCAGGAAATGTGAAAACAAATGTGGGACCATGTTCTGAACTAATATGAATTATTCTATATTAAGTTTCAACACAGAACAGAATTTAATAACTACACCATTATATTCTATTAATATAATTTATTCTCCTAAAGTGTTGCTTTAGCTGATGGTATCTTTCAAGAAGTCTTTACTTGTTGAATAAATGTGTTGATTAATATTTTTAATATATTATTTTCAAAAAAAAAAATGTGTGTAATCTAAGATTTCTGTGAATGTAAGAAACCCATTTGGTTTTGTCTGCACTTCTGAAATTATATTTTGGTTTGTAAGGAAGTTCTTTCTTAAGAGCAAGGTTTCTTTGGATGTTGTTAAGGTATTCTTAATCTGAATCTTTCTTATGTTCCAGAATGTAGTGCAATCAACAAAAGATGTATATGGAGTCAATCTTTCAGATATCCCTTCAGAAGATGATCTTGCAATATATGCAAGGTGAGATAAATTTCCAGTGGTAATCGGTAAAGGATAATTTGAGCAGGTTAAGTGCATTTTGTCAAAGTGCTGCCTTTGATTAAACTTATTTAAATAAGAAATTTGCCTATATATGCTATCTCTTTCAAAATCTATCTGTTTTCAGTTGTCTGTGTCAATTCTGATTTCAGTGGAAGCTATGCAGATGTCTCTGAAAGCAAAATTTGGAGCTTAGATCAAATGAAAGGTACTTCCAAAGAAATGCCTGTCACTTAATATAATCCTAGAAATTCATATGTAAATTCATAGGAATTCCATATTCCATTGATAAGTGAATTCCACAGGCGTGGCTCCATGATTGTAAGCTTTGTAATCTGTGGGGTTTGCATTTTTCAAGTGTTGAATTACTCCAGTTCAAGCCAGTCATAATGAAATAGCTTATTCTGTAAAAATGCATATAAAATAATAGAAGTTTTCTTTTTGTTTAACATGATGTCATAAAGGGGTATGAATAATCCACACTTCATCTCAGGAAAACACTGTGTATATTGAAGTGAATACTTGAGACATGCATTTAAATGGCTTTGGGTGCATTTGTTTTTATTTTCTAATGTGTAATAGCAGTAGCTGC
Organism: Luscinia megarhynchos; assembly: GCA_034336665.1. NCBI lineage: Eukaryota > Metazoa > Chordata > Aves > Passeriformes > Muscicapidae > Luscinia > Luscinia megarhynchos. The sequence continues at coordinate 44,885,386 of CM067565.1, forward strand.
CTTGTTATATTTGGAGCCTTTTCAATTTTTAAGGGAAATTTTAATTTACTGTGATATCTAATTTGGTGATATGTGGTGTTTCATCCTGACTTAGTTAATTAATCCACTGAAAGCATTTTTCCTTCTTATTTTAAATTATTTTTCTCTTACGTTTTCTTTAGGTGTGGCTATTTCTTTTGCACTTTTTCATTCTTTAAAATTCCCATTTCTACCTATTTCCTACAAGCTGAGTCATTTGAAGGTACTACACTTGAATAGGGTTAAGTAGGATGTTTCTCATTATATCTGAAATTTTTGCCTCCATCTATACCTCTACCTTTGTTTCATTTTTGTTTTAACCCTAGAAGATGGATGCATATTTTACAACTATCCTTTGATACAGCAGGTAGTTATTGTGGTTCTGAAAATGGCCCAGTGTGAGCTGCTATCTACTGTGAGTCTCTTTGTGCAGATGAACAACTCTGTGTTAACATCCAGAATTGCAGCTACTTCCAATTTTATAATTTCTTCAGGCTGGACTAATGTTCAGTCTATTGTTAATGTAAAACTGTAAGCCCTTGGAGGCTTTGAAGCTCCCTATTTATATCCTTTTTAAGAAAAAAAACAAGACAAACCTTGCATTTATTTCATTTCCTTCAAGTAATGCAGGTTTTAAAAATAGAAAAAATTACAAATTCTTTATGTCTTTTAGCTAACAAGACATAGTGCTATTTCTGGTCTGGTGTGCTGATTTATGTAATAAAGGATGTCAGTAAAATCTATACTTTCCAAAATGTACATCACTTGAGAATAGCAGCAATTTCTTTCACAGTATGATTACATTTCTCACATCAAGCCATTTTCTGTTACTGTAATAAGGGAAATGGAGATCTAAGATCCTGACTTCATGTGACATCACTGGACACTTTACATGTTTTTTCATTATTAGGATTAGGGTCTTGAAGATTCAAGCTACTTCAGGTTAAGTTGCTTTGCATCTATATTAAGCCTACTTTCAAATGCAAATTAAAAGTAATTTGGATCTATTCAGCCTGTTTTCACCAATGGCTGAGACAATTCTCATCAAAACAGAAATCACAGAAGCCCAGATTGGTTGAATTTGGAAGGGACAGGAAGTCCCTCAAATAATTTGAGGATGTATGCTGCAGATAAACTGTTCATGCTATATTTCTGAAACTTGTCAGGAAACTTGCTTGTGTGCATTTAGGTCATGTAACTTTCAAAATATTGAATAATTTGAAGCAATTAATTAAAATACTTATGCTACTGGTTTGCCTTGGGGTTTGGTTTTTTTTTCAACAGCAGGGTCCTGCACTAGAAGATCTTGTCTTGATTTCCACTTAAAATTCTCTTATTTAGTAATGTAAGTATTTAGTCCTTTAATGGTCAAAGTGATGTTGCTTGTCTCTGAGGCTTTTGTTTCTGCAGTATAGAATCTGAATGGAGCAGAAAGAAAAGCTGCAAAAAGTCGTTTAGGAGCATGTTGTTCATTTGATTTCTGTACCCTCTTTCATGCAATTGGTTTTGCACTGGTAATAGTTGCTTGTTAAAATCTAGTCAATATTCCTGAAGTAGACCAGTTAAACTTCTCAAGCTAAATGGAAGCTCACTGTTAAGAAAAACCCTCTGCCTCTGAAAACTAAGCTAGTAAATCACAACTGACATTTACTTGTCTTTTCAGTGGCACAGCTGTGTTAGAGAGTGAACAAATTGAGTGCAAGATAGCTGCATATATTTACATTTGAAACTGTCTGACTTTTCCTTCTATGCTGAGTGACTAAGATTAGTGATAAACTTCTTTTCAGAAGATTTTATTCCACTACATTGCCAAAAAAAAAAAAAAACCCAGTATTTTCCATGAGCAGTGTCTTCCAGCAAATACTTGGACATGGAGAAATTGTCCCAAAAGCTTGTGCTTGGAAATAAGTGGTCTGGAGTAACAGCATTTCAGATGAATAAACTAGACTGAATTTAGCAGAGGACTAAGTTAAATCTGAAACTTGAGAGAATTTGTGTCTTTTGCTGATTTTTCCATAGGCTATTCGTCTGACTAATTGCTTTGAGAAGGACATAGGTAGTTGACTGTAGAGGGCTGCCTGTTTTTTCCCATGACATATTAGGTGACACCAATTGAGAAGCAAATCTTTTTTCAAAGGAGGTTCTGAGTTCATGAAAATCTCTCTTGTTCTCCAGAGAAGTACATCAGTGATCAGTGGCTTGCATAGCATGACTCGAAATCTAATTTCTCCGAGTCATTTTCTTTTGTTTGATGATTTTTGGGGGATAGTTCTATTATTTCTTTGATTTATTCTTTGATCTACTGCTTTTCACAGGTTTGTTCAGCTGGGACAGAGTCAGCATAAACAAGACAAGGGCAGCCAGCAATTTTGTTCAAAACACCCATTGGATAAGGTCATAAATTTGTAAGTATTCTTTTTCCTTTTAGCCTGATTTTGCATTTGTCATTAGATATGAAAAGTGATCAGGTGAATTTGATGTTAAGTTGCTTGAGAGTCATACTTCCATTTTCTTTACTGCATAAGGGGATTCAATGTGCTGCATAAAGAACTGGGTTTTTTTGGGAGTTTTGGTTTTTAGGGGTTTGGGGTTTGTTTATGTTCTTTTGGGGAGTCTTGGTTTTTGTTTTATTTTTTTAGTTTTTGTGGTATCAAAGGGTTTGTATTCAAAAGTCTAAGCAATCCTGAATTAACAGAAAGTGCTGAATCTACTGAGTTTAGAGGACAATTTCTTCTTGCATATTCTTCACTAAAAACATTCAGTTGCATTTGAATCCTCTTAATACTAGTGTATGAAAAGGGTCATGCTATTACCTAAATGTCATACTAATATTGAACCAGGTCTTACAATTTAGATGATCAAGTACTACCTTCCCAGTTGACATCTTCCTGTAGACAGCTTAAAGTTTCACCAAGGCAAGGCAGAATTTTGTTTGCTTCTGTCACTGGGGTACATGATCCCTTATCCAACAGCTTGGCCACTTTGTACAACTGCAAGGGCTTTTCTGCAATCCATTGATTGACAGAAGCTTCCACTTTGTTTCCTGCACTGCCTCTTGTCCACCCCTCTGTGCTGATGAAGTGAGGAAACCTTGAACACAGCATTTATACCTGAGTAGGGAGAGAGACTGAGTGAGTCTCAGTTGGCCTGAGAAAGAATGACATGAAAGAGATTGTAATGCTGTTTATGAGACAATACTGTCTAATAGCAGTGTTTAGTCACTTGGTATTAGCTACATTTAAAGTGGTGATACCACATTTGTAGGTAAATGAGCCTGTAGTTTTATAATAAAACATGCCTAATGGGTATTAAAGTAGTAAATTAGATTGGCAAACTGTAAAACTGTTATTCAATATGAGAGAGCAGGCCTGAATGTTTGAAATGGACATGTTTATTAAGAAAATATTTTGTAGGACGAATAATATTTTTGCTATGAATAAAGGAGATTTCTTTTTTGTAATTGCAACATCTCCCAGCATGTAAGACAGTGTAGAGGATAATAATTCCTTTTTACCCCTTTAAATGTAAATTTTTTCCCAGTGCTGAGCTGCTGTAAAATGAGAGTCTCTATACAGAATTCTGGTGGCTTTGGGATAGTCGGATGTTAATTTTTCTCTTTTCCGAAGTGTAATTTCCATGTGCTTCTGAATAGTAGAAGTGTAAAAGTCATAGGGCACACAAATCTGTGCATCCTGTCACTACTCCTAAGTCATGTAGATGATCTCTCCTTGCCACTTCTATCAAACATCCTCTGTGCAGATCAGAGAGGAAATAGGGTATCTAAGAGTTGGTAATTTCTTTTTTTGTTACAGTATATCCCTAGACAGCTTAAAAATTTTCTTTGGGTTTTGTTCCATAACTTTTAAAAAATGTTTTAATACTGTTTGGATGGTGACAGATTGTTCTTTTAGTTAAAGTCATAAATGTAGCCAGTCTTAAAAGGCATGTTCTTCAACTCTGAAACAAGGAAGCTTTCTCTTACTGAGTTTGAATTGCTGCTCTGAATCAGGAATTTCCTTGGAGAATACTACGTTTTTAGAGATAAAATAGAGTGAACAAAAGTGTACTTAAGATTAGGGAGAGAGGGAAGGTTTTCAGTAACAGCAACTAAGGCACAGCTTGCACTTGTTTCTCAAGGAGTGCTTGAAGAAATTGAAAAATTATACTAACTTTTATTAATTTAATGTTACATGCCCTTTAAATTGAAAAAAAAATCTGACAAATTTGATTCTCCAGTTGTTGCTTCATATATGATACAAATACAATCAAACCCTAGTTCTTTTCATAGTAAAATGAAGTACTCAGTCTAAAACTTTGGTTTCATGTCAGCAGTGCGATATAATTTAGACTTCTCAAGAAAATATTTTTTAATAACCCCACATTTCACAATTTTAAACACTTGACCATTTTAATCAAATACATGAAACCACTACAAAAGAAGAAATATTTCGTATAGTGCTGCAGTGATATTTATGAATTCAAATATGGATTGTATAAGTACTGAAGAGAAGCTTCTGGATTAAATTTAGAAACTCTAAGTATAGACTATAAATAAAAAACGGTGACTTGAACAGGGACCAGAGTGATGCAGTGAAATAATACTGAAGTTGAGTGGAGGATTTGGAAGGATATTGAAATTCTTCTTTTTGTTCTTAGAAATTCCATGAAGGAAAAAGTGAGAGAGCTAAACAGAGCTGGACTACTTTTAGCACAATCTATTATAATGTGTATGAAGAGAGATTATAAGTACTGTTGTGTAATTACTGTTGGCTGACACAGTGCACCTGTTCCTAATTCCCTAGTATTCATTTCGGTATGATATAAATAATACTGTTGTAAAAATACACTCTCAAAGCCTTTTCAAATGTACTTCATACATTTATCTAGGAGTACAAGAAACTTTATTCCCTCCTGAAAAGGGAACTGAGTGTTTTGATTCCCTGTAGCACAAAAAGAGAGTGTGGGCACACTTAGACATCCTTGTACCAAAGTATGACTGGTGTATATATCAGAGTCCAAGCCGTCTCCAGTGCTTGTGCTTCAGCTCAGGTCACAGAGTGCTTTGGATTGGAAGGACTCTTAAAGACAATCCATTTCCAACCTACTGCCATGGGCAGGGACACCTTCCACTAGACCAGGCTGCTCAAAGCCCCATCCAGCCTGGCCTTGAACACTGCCAGGGATGGGGCATCCACAACTTCTTTGGATGACCTGTTCCAGTGCCTCACTGCCCTCACAGTGAAGGATTTCCTTCTACTGCCTAAATTAAACCTGTCTTCTTTCAGTTTATAGCCATCCCCTCTTGTCCCATCACTTCATACCCTTTAAAAAAACATCCCTCTGCAGCTCTCTTGCAGCCCCCTTCAGGGCACTGGAAGGGGCTATAAAGTCTCCCTGGGAGCCTCCTGGCCTCTATGGTGAACAACCCCAACTCGATCAGAGGGCTAGAGTACCTCTCCTACAAAGACAGGCTGACAGTCTTCATGGATACTTGCTTAGGATTCAAACAAGGTGAAAAAGTGCATTTTGTTTACTTTTTAGATACACTGTAGAGACTTGAGGAGAACTTATCAATGCTGAAACAAATGCAGTGACTTTTTGGTGACTGCTACGTGTATGAGAGCTTATCCACATCACCATGCACTTTTCCTTGGAAGCATGGAATATCCTTATTATAGCTGAAGGTTTTAACTGTATCTTTTACTGTAGAGACAATGATACTTTTGGTTAAATCATAACACCAGGAAGCCTCACAAGCTCACAAGTGGCATGAAAGTAATTGAAAATTGCGTGTCAAGGGTGCTGTCCTTCATGACGTAAGGTTTATGTTCCTATCTACGTAATTTTCACTGGGAGGCCATAAAGCTCCAGGTCTCTAGGGAAACCTGATAGCCAAGTCATAAATAACATGCTCTCCTTCATGACCATTGTAAGATATTAAACTTATTAAGTAGAATAGATTTTTACACAAATATGTTAGAGAAATGACTTTTAATTAAATGACTGGATAATACAAGCACTCTACAAATAGTTACAGCTTAATACATGGTTATTAATCAAAGTTGGCATGCATGAACATGCAGTTCTTTCAATATATTTTTATCATGTTGATGCAAGTAGGAGGAAAATTGAGAATCAGTTATTAAATGCTCAAAATCAAATGCACTTTGCTGCCTAGCTTCCATTGTACCTAAGGAAAGGATTTTTTCATTAGTGCTTCAGAAATGTCATATCTTTAGAAACCAATCAATAAATAGAGAAGGCATCAATTTAGTGTTATGGCTCTGTTTTGCTCTTTTACTTAATTGTCCACTTGCTAGTGGACCAGACAGATCAGTTATTTGAGTAAGTGACATCTTTTGTTGTTAGATAGTGACATTGGTAAGTTAGTACAGTGTGCTAGTGTCAAATGCCATTGCTAAAGTCTCAGCTTGGATGCTTTACACTGGTTAAATAAGTACTGCAGAAACTGTGAATGCTCTGAAAAGCAATCTACTTCTAAAGCATCTAGACTAATGTTTTTTTGCCAGTTCTGAAAACACCAACCCTAAATAACCTAGAAGTGATAATGAGAAAAAACTATCATTTTATTGAGGGAAAAAAGTTTAGAGTATGCAGCCAAACTCTGTGGGTGACCAGTGATTTTATTTTCTCAAGTTCAATAGTATACTTGTATAAGTAATTCTGTCATTGCAGTCAGAGTAATCGAATGAATGGCTATTCAAAGTTGAAATATAAATTCGAAAAATATTACTTTAATTTGGAAACCTTTTTGTTTTATATATCATACTCCAGTTGTATTGGAATATTAGGCACAGTATATCCTACATGACACGCTCCAGTAATTTTTTAAGACTAATGAACTGTCACAATGAAACATCTGAAATACAATATATTTTACTAAAAAGGCTGCAAAATGATTGAGTAAGAGGTTTTGCCAGTTTTAATGGAGATCCTAATTTAGAAACAGTGTCAAACATGAGTTTGTGCCCATAATGCAAGTAGGAGTTTATTAGGGCATTTTATTTATAGAAGGGCTTTCCCTTTGCTTAAGTGTTCCAGTTCTTACTTGTTTTTTTACCTTCAAAAGAGGAGATTCTACACATAAAAATAACTTCTTATCTCCTGAAAAGCACGCAGATAGTGAGTCATGACTGCAGCTTCTGTAGAATATGGCAATGATGCTAATATCTGAATCTTCATTGCATTTGGGCTGCTCAATGTTTGCTTTATGAAGTAGTGAGCTTTGACAGTAAGTTGCCACTTTACTTTCTTACCTGAGAAGTTTTGAGTCCAAAAATATGTGCATATTAGGATTCAAATGTGGTATTTGTTAGATGAAGATTTTAAAAATATTTTCATAAAATATCTAAGTGCTGTTGCTTGTAATAAATTGTCTGTTTCCTGATAATTAGATGGAAATTTCTTACCTAATTAATTCTTTCTCTGTGTTGGCTCAGAGTATAATCACTTGTTATAATTGCTACTGAGTGGATAGCTCAATGAAGTCTTTCTTTCATCTGTATAATGCATGGCACAGATCTACTTTAGCTGGGGTACTTACTGACCGTAGCAGATCTGAGGAAGGATGAAGAAATGAGGGCAGGGCAAAGGGAAGTGAGAAGGCATTCTGTAATGGGATTAATGACAACTTACCTAATTACCCTACTTGGAAAGCTGGGTCTTATCAGGTTTGCAGTAGTGATAAAAATCTAGGTAAATGAATGATCTACTGGGGGCTTGCCCTCTCATTGACTTTCCTGTATATTTCAAAGAAAATAAATACTCCTCTCTCTCTGTGGAAAATTTTTACCTAAAGCTCCAAATATTCTGCATGTTTGTTTTTTTTCCAGAATACCTATCTCCTCCTTTTCTCAAGACAATATTTACGAAGTCCAGCCTCCAAGAGCTGATTGGAAATCAATAGAGATTTTCCATGCACACATTCAGGCTGGAAGAGGAAACATGCAGCCCCTGGGAAGAGATGACTTCCTCATGTACAGAGAGTACATTCGAAACAGATACATGTAAATCCAAGCTGGGTTCTCCTGCCAAATATACTGTACTGATAAGTCACAAAAATAATTTTAGAAAGGAAATCTAGTTTTGTTTTTTTTTTCAGTAATGAATTTATTACTAACTTTTCTATTTATTATTCTTTACTGTTATCCGTTTCCTGTATTGTACTTAAGGGAAAAAGGTGGTTTCATATCTGATTTTAAAGGTTATTTAATAACTTTTTAGCTGGGAGTATATCCTAAGAGACTAAGTGAATAATCAGAGCACCCAGAGTCACTGGACAGTATGTAGCAATTTGTGGAAAAGAAAATAAGGCATCTATAGATTTTTTTTATATTAATTTCTTACGTTGTTATGTTTGCTAATAAAACTGGAGTGATTTGTACACAAGAATCAGAAGAGAATAGTTTTCTTCCTCTTTCTTCCATGACAGAAAAGAATCTTCTTTTACAGCAGAATATTTTCTGATATTTCTTGAGGTTTTTAGCAAAGTGAGTGCTGGAATGACTGCTTGCAATTTTCTGCTTTCTTAAGCAAAAGTGAAAAGTATGTGGCTTATGTCAAAATCAAAATTTGCATCACCACTAATAAACTTTCTAACCCTAATATGTGTCAAAACTAATCTCAGTGGTGCTGGTAGCTACAGAATCTGTGCCACATGCTGCAGGGTGAGGATGGCTTGTGACTAATTATCACAGGTTTCTAGTAGGAGGCTGAGGAGAGCCCCATAATGACTGCATCTGCAAGTGAGGGAATGCTCTTCACATTACTGGGTTTGGACACCTAGAGAGTGCCAAACCATCCTGCCATTTTTATGTATGACAGGCATTGTCCTTTTGAAGCATACTCTTCCCACCCCTGTATTTGGGCTCCTGTGAGATGCCTTGGGGTTCAAGCCTAGAGCCTCCAGGGAAAGGGGTGTTGGTAAGTGACTGGATCAGCTGGGGTGATCATGCAAGAGGAAGAAGTAGGTGGGTCAGGCAAGACTGAACATCATATCCTGTGCTGGGTAAGAGGTAAAGAGGCAGCAGGTGTCTAAATAGGTTGGTTTTGGCTGGAGAGTAAAACATTTTTCAAATTTAAAAAAAAAAAAATTAAAAAGGAGAGGAGGAAGCCTACTATTTGCAATTGCAAGCTAAACTTCCCAACATTTTGTAGGCCTTTGCCTTGAAGAATACTGACGGTATCAGCAACATTCTTGACAAAACATTTTGTTCCACAAGCTTGTACAGACCATGTTTCAGAATTTTCTGGAGTACTGGAATGACTGTTTTAGGGAGTAGCCAACTGCATGTAACAGATGTAGAGAACATATTTGTGTTCACAGTAAATTGCTTTTCAGGCAGCTACTGTAGATTTGTGGCTGCTCACTGCAAACATGTTTGCATATCTTTGAAGATTTTATGCAGTAAGTTGCACCTCTGTCAGTAATTTAATATAAGAAAAGATGCAGTGGGTAAAGGGAAAAAAGGTTTCTTGTGATACAAGTTTGTGTGTCACAGGGAAGGACTTGTATGCAGTCAATGAGAACATGGTACCTTGAGCTAGCAAAGCATTCTGGTGTCCATTCTCTTTTGTTAATTGTTTTGAGCCAAATGGTTGTATTTTAGAAGATGCAAGAATGAATTGTCGCTTCAGGTAATACTTTATTGCCATTTTCAATGTTTTTTCTTCTGGAAAAATAAACCTATACTGAATTCTTTTGCCCAATATGAAAATAATTAGAAGGAATAAATGCTTGCTTTGAAAAAATGTGAAGCTGGAGTTCGTGTCTTAATGAGACAAACACACACTTTCCTTACTGCACTTAAACTATTGCATTGAATGTTTTCTAGACTATCACAGACCTTACTTTTGTTATTGATAGATATTGGTAATTCATAAGTTACCCTTGAAAGTGTGCCACTTACCCACAGATAACTCAGAAATTGAAGCTCCCTTTTCAGCAACCAATGATGTTGCAAAATTTAGCAATAGTAATAATTTTACAGCTCTCAGAGAAAATATGTTCAGCCCTCAGCAGTTCAGATACTCCTCAAAGAAGAGGATTAAAGGAGATTCTTCTGAGATCTGAATGACACCTCAGTGATGGCTTGTGTGATCTACCATCAGCATACTCTTAGCAGCTGTTCAGAATCCTTCAGGGTGCCGGTCAACTTTCAATAGGCTTGTTTAAAGAAAAAAAAAGGCCAATGCACAAAGCAAGACTCCCAGCTTAACCCTGAGTTAGCTCAAGAGTCTGAGTGGACCTGCTGCCTAATGCACATAAGTGATTATTTAAAATAGAAACAAACACACTCAATCAGAAGTTCCGCTGGATGAAGGACTCCCAAGGCGCTGCCTCTGCGTCCACCTGCTTTATCCCATTCTTGTGATAATAAGGTTCAGTTCTCAAGAGTGTTAGAAGTTCTCAACAGATGCATATATTTCCCTTTCAGAAGCAGAAGAAAAAGTGTATATAATAATAAACTTGAAACGAGTGGGCTGTGTTGGCTCTGAAGAGTAGCATGGTGCTCTTTCACTCTTAAGTGCTAATAAAGACCCGTAGCTTTGAACCATATGGATAAAAGAAATGTTTGAGAAATATGTTGATTTTTCCTCCAAAATGTGTTTAGTTTGTTTCAGTGTGTTTAAAGGTTACAATCCCAAAATGTGCACCTGGAAAATAATGACTTCAGGTTCTTTTCCTGTGGAATCAGGAAGCACAATACTGAATTTGGACTGATTTGGTCATTTCTGTGCCACTTCTATGCCATTGGATTTTTGATGCCAGTCCAACAGCTAGAGCTTTGTGCTGTGACTGCAGGAGAAGTTCTTTTCCACTATTTTCATTGGTAGTTTCCCTTCCTTGTGAGTCTTGCATCCACTTGCAAAATCCACTGACTTTTCATTCTCTTCCTCTGATTTTCCAGAGGGACTCATCTGTGATCCTGAAATAGGATCTGTCAATGTCCACACAGCTGCCAGGGGGAAGAAGCAAAAGAGCTGTGTATAATTCTGGGGTGACACTTGTGTCTCTCTCTGTTTTGTTACTGACTTTGAGATTTTTCTGCATCATCCAGGAAGGTTCTCTTGGCTTTCAGAAACTTGGGCCAGCCTTCATTTGTATAAACTTCAGAGCATATGCCCTGTCAAATGGTTGTGTTTTACAGTCAGAGGAAATACCAGCTTCACTCAGGAGATCATTTCATTCTCTATAGGGGTTACACCCTATCAGTAATTACATGAACAAGTCCAGTTCACTGAGGGTAAAACTGAGGTATGTACACAGGAGTGTTCCATTTGCTGGCATAGTTTCAATCCAAGTGATCGCCTAGAGGCTGATAGGGAAAAATACAATGTGCTTGGCTTCAAAATGCCTCCCTCTGTCTTTTATAAATTTAAAAACCTAATTAAAGTTGTCACTTTTGGTGCTGATTTAGATGTAATGTGAAACCAGTGCGTAAAGTTATAAAATATTAATAATAAAAAATCAGACATTGGAATTACAACCTTTGAAAATATTGATAATCAGAATTTCCCTTTTGGAGTTCTTAAATCTACCTGCAACCAAAAAAACACATTGCAGCTGCTGATCTGTCCAGTGGAACCAAGCAATAGAGTGTTAAGAAAAGGCATGAAAAACAATGTTTGGTGTTACTATGTATTGCTCCTCCAGAAAGATGCTCTTTGCATGACCCAAGGTTTGACTAGAACATTTCTATTCCTTTTTTAATATTTTGTTTATTTACCTCATTTTTCTTCTGATTTTTTGGTAGTAGTTTGATTTTTCAGCATCTGTGGTTCAGAATCCTTTTTCTCCCATGTGACTGTGCCACAAGTTGTTGTTTTCCCACTATATCCATCTCATCCTTTTGGAGTTTTCACTTCTTGAATCAAAACTTTGTAGTTCTAATACACTGTCTTGCTTATTTTATTACTGATGTATTCTGAGTTGCCATCAATGAGAGAATTTAACTTTTCTTAACTTGTTTAACTACTTCCCTGGAAACACAATGTGGCTTATATGAAGAGGAGAAAATAAAAGGAGAAACTAAAGAAAGTGATAAGATTTTGACTTTCAGTCAAACTTAAACCTTGCACAGAGACATTCTCCGCAGACCAGAACTCCGATAATAACTTCTCCCATAATAAAATTAAATATCCTGTGCCACTCTCTTCCTGGGTTTTCCCCAGATCAGACTATTGGAATATTGACTCAGATGCTCACAAGTCTAAGCTATGAAACCTGATGCTGGGTTTAACATTCTACACTATATTTTGAGGGATTTTTTTTTTATTTTTCTCCTCCACAGATTGCAAGGGTATTTTGTAGGCTCATGAACTCCCTTCTTAGCAAGAGAGGGACCACGCAGTAAAACCTTTCTTAAGAAAGGCAGGGTTTTAAGGAAGAGTTGCACCAATTACCTGGTAGAAAACCCTTTTCCCCAGATGCTCTGATAACCTTTGTCCAGCAGGTCCTAAGGGAGGTTTTTAGGTGTTTTTCCCTCTGGTCTTGCTTCTTTGCACATAAGTCACAGTCCTTTACAGTGGGCTTAATACCAGGGTGAGCAAGAGCTGAAATGCATCTCAGTGAGGCAAGGGGAAATGAAAAGGGCAAATAGGGAAGAGCTGGAGCCGTCTGGGTGAAAAGAGAGGGTTGGGCAGCAGTGAGGTGTATTTGGATAAGCAAGCTGATGCACAGGGAAGAGCAGAGTGGCAGGGAGGCTGCAGTTTAGTTGCTAGGAAGTGCAGAAGAGCTGTGCACACGGCTGGGCACACGCACAGCGCTGCCGGCCGGATGGGCGGGCTGAGGGTGCGGAGCCGGAGCTCACAGAGCCGCAGAGCCCAGCTCAGTGTGAGCGTGGCCCCACACGCTCAGGGACACGTGGAGCAAAGGCCTTGTGCTGCTGGGGCAGGGAGCAGGCTGGGTCACTGCACGTGGAAAACGAGCGGCAAGCCTGCCATTGAGACATGCCCCATATCCACATGAGCCCTGACGGGAGTCACAGCAGTCATTTGGAAGACACATGTGCCAAGCCTGATTTGAATTTCCAAAGGTCACATTTCTCATTCTCTGTGTACCAGGATTCTCATTAACAAGTGTCTCCAGCTGGCCCTGTGCAATGTCCTCGGGACATGCTGTTGTAACCAAGCCGTGCACACTGGGCTTCCTCCAAGGCTTTAGTCTCATCTCACTGCTCTCCACTTCTGGGGTGTTGTAGGAGAGGGGGGCTGTGTCCTGGGCACACTGTGTAAGGGATCAGATAGGCACATCCTGCTAAGTGTTGCACAAAACCTATAGAGCAGCTTTCTGGAGGTGCAGGCTGATTTGAAGCACCATCTGATTGAATTCCCCCTTACCTGGAGACAATGGCATCAAAGCCAGGTAGGCTATAAACAGAGAGGAGGGCTTCCAGAGGTGATTCAGAGCACCTCTTTTGGGGGATGAGAAGTCACCCCTCTGCAGGAGTTTATTTCTCCCCATTGTGCCTCCTTGGAGAAACCTACATAACATTTGACTTAGCCAAAACACCTGCACTTAAAAAACTAAAATTAGATGAGTTCCTTGGTAGCCTATATAAAACTTGGCAGAGCTGTGAGATAAGTAAACAGCTACATTATAGGGTCCATTACAAAGGGACCTCTGTCTCATCTACTCCAGACTCAGGTAGGTACTCCTCTGGTACAGTGCTTCTCTAAAATTAGGGAATGTCCCACCTCAGGGCTACCCTGTGTTGTCAGGGGTAGATGGGACTTCTGATCTATCACCAGCCAAGCCAGAGAACAGGCTGCTCAGGGGTGCAGAAACTTGTCAATCATCACTGGCTTTGGACAAAACAGGATTTTGTCTGTCTCCATTGCTGATGGATCATGGTGACCTCTCTCCCTATGTCAGGAGCCTCATGCAGGACTCCCCTGGGACTCACAAAGCTTAGCTCTGCTTCTCCTCTGCCTGCTGACAGTGTTTTCCATCTGCTGTCTTGGCTTGAATCTCTGATGAGCATTATGTTATGGAATGGCTTCTCCAGTAACATTTATACCATTAGAACTCCACAGAATTATCCATTTCCCACTCAATAAATGCTTTCCCTCCAAAGTGAAGGTTTGGAGAGTGTTTGCACTGCAGCCTGCTGAGCAAAAGCCATATGGGGAGGTTTCTAAGAGAGCTTCACTCTGCCTGAAGCTCAGGAAAGTGTCATTCACCTGAAGATGAGTTACCTGCCTTTTTGATCAGAAGCAATTTGTCACAATTAGGAATCTTCAGTTATCTGCCATATGAATACTACCTGAACCTCATCTAACTCAGGTATCCTGTTTTTGGGTGTTCAGTACTGAATGTTCCCCATATCACTGAATCTGTTGGTCTGTTTTAATCAGCAACACTCATCTCCTCCATTTATTAGATGTTGGTGAATTATTATATTCCCATTTATTAAATGCAGAGCATATGGTGGTAGCACAAATACTGCATAAGTTAGTTGTTTTTGCAGATTTGCCCTTTAGATTTCTTTTCTTATAACTTAGATACACAGGGTTTTGCCTGCTTTCATTCTTTGCCATTACTGATTTTTATTGATCTTCCTCCACATCTTCAGTATCATGGGTCTGAGCATAGGGTCACAATTCCTGCTCTGAGCAATCACAAAACATCTCTTCACCTTCCAGGTCTAGAGCTGCAAATGTGAAGCTGAAAAGTTTAGTTAAGGATTTGTTTCTTGCTAATTCTTCTAGGCATTAGTTTGTTCCTTCATTGTTTTTTCTGGACTCCACATTTGGGCTGATTTGGAACTAGGTGTCTGATTGTACCCCCTGATACTTTCCTTCTTTTAGGTTTTTTTCTTTTTCAGTGATTTGGCTATTAGCTGTGCTTGTAGAAATAAAGGTTGCAGTTCATAAAGGCAGCTAAAATCCTTTCTATGTTTTCAACAGGTTGTCACTGACTGAAATTGCAGCAAGGTCCAAGTGCTGAGGGTGCAGTCCCAAAATACCTTTCTAGGGCCACTTCATCACTTCCTTATAAGAGGAGAGGCTATTCTGAAAAACCCTGAGGAGACACAAACACGAAGTGCCTCTTTCCCCCCTTTATCAAAGGCTCAAAATCTCTCAGGATTGCCTCAGTTCTCTCCTATTGTTCTCTGAAATCTCCAACAGCTCTTCACCCCGACAGGAAAGCATTCCCAGACCCCGCCTGTATTCCCAGTGATAGGAGCGAGTTCCAGGCTGAGCCTCCCTGCACGGCTGTGTGTCAGCACACAGGGACAGGCAGCAGAGATGGGCCAGCTTGTGTTTGGTCACAGCAGGAGATGGGAAGCATTTTGAAAGAGCATCACTTTTCCCACAGAATTCCCTGAAGCTGAACTGTTTTATTTTGTTAGAGCATAAGTTTTCCAGTGAAAATAAAAATACCATTAAAGCACTGTCAGTATTACAAAGTGTTTGATACAGTATGATTTTTTTCAAAGGAACTGTTTGAACTGATTTTTAGCTTAATCTGTAAATCCCCTGAAAAATATTTATCCTCAGTATAAATGCTGTAACTCTGGGAAGGATACACATGCATTCCTCATAAGCATAAGATGTTTTTCAGCTTCTAATTATGGAGCAATCACAACACCCTATACAGAAATTAATGAGCTTTGATATTTGTGTGTAATGAATATTTCTCTATTTCTCAGTTCCTTTTTTGTTACTGATTGCCAATGCTTTTCAGTGCTGGGATTTTAGAACATACACTTGCACTCAGCTTAGGGTCATTTTGCACATTGTTCTGTTTGTAACTCAACAACTGCATGAGCAGGAGCATGAGCAGGAAGTCTCCAGTTCTCATCTATGCTGAGAACTGGTCCTGTGTTCTGTATTCTCAGCCTTTCCCTATCTCGAGGGGCTGTAGTGCAGATTCATGCCAGCCACTTGCTCTTTGAATCCTGGCTTCCAGACTGTAAACATCCTCTTTGCTGACAGCCTGCTTCTTGCCAACGTGGCTGTTGAGCTTCCTCACACTCACTCCCTTCTTCACTCCCTCATTCCCTTTTCCCCTCTCTGCTTTGTAGTTAGTTCATGCTGGCATGCTGCACTCCATGGTCTCTCTTTCAGATAGTCTTCCAATAACCTCAAGGGAAGTTTGGAGACTTGCTACTTGCTTACTTGCTATTGCTCTCACTTCAGTCTGGGTGGAACATTCTTCACTTCAAATGACACCAACACGAAGGGAGGCTGCAGCTGCAAAGGCTATGATGGAGTGTTAACTCTGGAAACCCAGAAGGACAGTGCACACATTGCTTGGTCTCTGCCTTGTCAAGAACATCTTGTAGGGACACTGATACCTAGTGCTAAGTCTATCTCACATGGAACTTTGTGGGAATAGTGCTTTAAGTTCAGTGGGAATAGCATCAGGCTTAAAATGCCAGCATAAGAACTTTCTAAAACCCTGTGATACATGGGTAGAATCAGGCCATTCTGTATATGCACAGTATTTTCCCTCACATTGCACAGCAGCACCACGTTTAACAGCAGTGAGGTTACAGTTTAAGCAGGGGCATCATTCCAGTGACACCCTGAAGATTCTGCAGACTATAGATGTCTTTTGCTGGCAGCAAAAGTATTGTTTTCAACCTATATTAGGCAAGAATAACTGAAAGAATACATTACAAACCCTATCTTTCATTTACTTAGTTTCCTAGGAAATGCAGCCAATAAAATCAATTTCCATCAGAAAGGTATTTTTAGAAGAAGTGGCCTCTTCCCAGGCCAGACTCACAGCTCTCCTGCTTTCTGTGCACTTTGCTTTCCCATCTTGTTCTCCTTCTCTTCCTACCTTGCAATCTGAAAATGGTTTCTTTTCTGTGCTTATCTGGGTAGAGCACAGTGGCTAGATACTAAAGCCACCACTTCTAGGTGAGGAGGAAGGCAGGGGAGAAAGCCCATGTGGGAACCAGAAGGAAGCAAAAGCAATTGCCCAGAGTCCTGGTGCTGTGCCTGCAGGCACTGCCCTTCGCAGCAGGGTGAAAGAAAGCCTCTTGTTCTCCCTCAGTTGACAATTGACAATATTTTTTACTTTCAAACTGTAATTTTGAGAGTCTGTTCAGGTGGCCCACGGCCAGCACTAAGTCAGTGGGTCCATGGTCCTGGTTTTTATTTCTTCAGACCACACAACAACCAACAGTGCTGCAAGGTGTGACCTTCTGCACCAACTAAACACAAGGAGAGTGTGAAATACATGTTTCCCTCACATCCTCTGACACGGGGGCCAGAATTCTGGGGATTTTTTTGTTTTCCAGATTCCAGTGGGAATGTGGTATAGTTGTTCTCCCCTTTCTTTTTTTTTACCATGGCTTCTTCTCATCTGCCTGGTGTTAATAATCACTTGCTTTCACTCACATATTTTACTCTTTTGTCCTACCATCTCCCTGCTGTTTTCTATCTCACTGTCAAGCAGTGCTGGCCTCATGTCCCTGGGATGAGCTGCTGGGGAAGGCAGATTCTGGGGCACACTGAAATATCCCTGTCAACTCATGAGCTCTTTGCTATATTCTCTCTCCCCTGTCCACCAGAGGAGAGGGGTGATAGAGTGGCTTTTGGTGGGCAACTCAACCCACTGCTGTGGGAAATGTCAGTAGAACTGAGGAGGAAATAGTCCAGGTTAAGGATGAATCATCAACACTTAATGACAGAAATTGCATCTATTTTTAAGATTATACAATAGGAAAATACTGACCTGCATTTGGTTTGAATTTGAAGTGGTTCAGCTTACCTTTCACTTATTTTGAGCTGAAAAAGTGCTTATTTTAGAGAGGTTATCCTGCAGAATCTGTGACACTGTATCCATCATTCATAGTACACAGTGCACACAGGCATTACAATTACCAGAGCATACAACCTGTCACAGTGCCTGTCCATCCTCCTCTGAAATGTATCCCAGGGTTGTGCAGATTTATGAAACACTCAGAGGCACATGCATCTCAGACTGTGCTTGTGTTTCCAGCTGTCTTCTCAGCAGCAGTGTAGGTGGTAGTGACATCCATTATGCTTCCCTGACCATTTCCAGAATCCTGATTTTGGTTGCTATGCCTTTGCTGAATTTCACTCTTCGGGCTGAAATTTTTTTATGGCAGGACAGCAAGAAATTCAAGAGTTGCTGTTGTTTTCATGTTGTTGCTTCAACGTATGTTACTGTCTGCCATGAGGAAGACAGGGTCCACCCTTTATATACATATTAGATATATCGTATACATGTTAGATACTATATTTATGCTGTACTACCATGCACTATCCTGCACTATGCTGTAAAATAATATGTTTTTTCATGTGTTTATATAATTATAATCCAAACTAGATAAACCCTTGTTTGCCCTAGCTCTCTTAGGAGAGGAGCCAGATGGGCAGCCTTTCAATGGAAGAGTTCTGTTTGTTCATTTGAGCGAGTCCTGCATTTGCTGGAAAGGGAAATAAAAGCCATTTTAAGATCTCCCACGTGTCATGTAGCCTTGATTTGGATCCTGAGGGCTCCGTACTATGGATATTTCTGTCAATGGTGCTGCCTGAATACCTACAAAGAAGTACAACCCTAAGTGCTTTGTTGATGGAGGGCCAGAGCACAGTGCTGGGAGGGAAAGAACTTAGCTATGTCTTTCAGTCATAAGTATTTTTAAAATTCGAGAGAGGGGAGAGAATGAAACCAAACCAGCAATGGGAACACCTTAAAGGGGCACTTCATCTTCTTTATCCTTCTCTGACCACCTTTATGTCCTAGGAATTATCCTGATTTCAGTGGCATAGGCCGCTCTTTGACAGCAGAGTAGGGCCACGACTGAAATCAGTGTACACACTCACAAACTGACTGAAAGTAACTTGAAGATGACTACAGAGAAGGCCAAAATCCATCTGAACTCCAAAGAGCCACCCCATGGCCAGCACTGAGTATATGCTTTTTCTTCATACCCTGTTTGAATCCTGTTCAGATGGAAGAAGGGAATTTGATTGTTTTGACCATTAGCAGAAGTGTCCAGGCCACACAACAGCTGCATTTGGCATGGGTTGGGTTCCCTGAACACCATGCATGTATTTCTGGGGGTGATTTTCCACATGAAGAGGCAGGAGCACTCCCAGGTGCAGACCTCAAAGGCACTTAATGCAATGCACAGTGTGCAGTGAGAGCTTCAAAGGATGAAAGCATCAAAGAAAACCTCTGCAGCTGCTGCTGACTGCAGCAAATACATGAAAGGACATTATCACGAGGATTCTCCTTATTTTTTATTTCTTAACAGGGGATCAAGCAACTGATCAAAATTTCACCTGCATTGAAGTGATGGACTAGACCACAAAAGACTGATACTTTTCTAAGCTGACTCTGTGAATTGATTTTGAAGCCTGGTTCTTAAAGCAGTGCCCTGGCACTGTAAGAGAAGGGGTTGCACTGGCATCCCTGGAAATGAGGCATGGTTTCCCCTGCAGGGCTGTTGAGGAAGGTGCTGTCAGCAAGATTATGGCAGGGAGGGACTGACAGGCTTGCAGATATCTTATAGAAGGGAAAGGATTAGTAGAATCAGCATCTAATAAGTTTATTCAGCATTTTTGAACTCAATTGCCCTATTGATGCTTTTTTTATATATCAGAGGCTTGGAAATAATAACCTTTATTTAAGTGCTTATATTGAGCCCTATCAGCATTGCATGTTCCAGCATTAAGGCTTTGAAAGGGATATTTGATAGGAGATGATTATTTCCTAGGCCATTAGGTTCAAAAGCAGATTTTTTGGAAACAGGCATGACCAGAGCTGTTTTTTTAAAAGTGACCTGCAAACAGGTTTTTAAAACTCAGCAGCTTTGCCTTTTCACAGTATGCTGCCTCATATTCACCAGGAACTGAGTTTATTTCTGAGCACTGATGTCCTCAATGTTTGAAGTTCAGCAACTTGATTTTCTGGGTTTTTCAGGTGCCCTGCCTGTGACTTTGTGAGACTCCAACACACTAGGAATTGTTTATATCATAAGCTATATCATGTTGGTTACAGTTCAGTCTTCCTTTTGAATTTTGCATATGCTACTAGTCAAGTACTCCAGAAGAGTATTTTGTGTGTTTTGGTGCTAAAAATAAATGACTGTGTAATGAAAAGCATTGTAGTTAGCATTAAATTAACGCTAACAGTAATTAAAATGCATCCCTAAATTCTTTAGCTTGGATTTTTGGTGACTCATCCAGTGCCTTTCACTCTGTATCTGGATATTTTTGGAGCATGGATGAATTCCAAGCATGAAATATCAATTTAGACAGGACAAAAAGCATAACAGCAGGTTGGGGAAGTGACCAAAAGAAAGATAAATTTATATCTGCTGCTTTGATGAAGAGGGTGCCTCAGTATCTTGGTTCTCAGGAGATGAGGGTGTTGCAGCCATAGCTGGGGCTGGTTTTTCACATGTGAGTGAGGATTTGCAGCTTCCCTCCTGGTGCAGCCAGTGCTGTGCTACTCAGTGACCTTGTCATGCAGCAAGAGTAAAACCCACTGGAAAACCTGCCCTGGGACAGCCACAACCCAAAATCTCTGCTCCACGTAGCTCTGTGTAGCTGCTTGGATAGGTGGCATCCGTGGTGCTGACCTGCAAAACTGATGAGCCCATGTCTGCTTCTGTGTTTAAAAATACACATAAGGCCATTATTTCCATTCACCCAGAACAAGAAAATAGTTTATTAACACTTGTGAGTCTGCAATCCGGGCTTGAAGTTTTAAAGCCCTTTGTGATTTAGAGGTTTGGAGTCCACACTTTCACAGTGTGATTAAGGTGATGGTACCTGTATGGGGCTACTGGTACAGCAGAGTTATTTTATGAAGTTCCTTCAGTGTTCAAACAAATTCCACATCTCTGCTTCCTTCCCTACGATGTGATCTGAAATAACTTTGATTTCTTAGGCAGCAAAGCTTTCAGATCTTGATTTTCTGCACAGCTTTGCAAATGGCCAAGGTGTGATCCGTGGGAACCTGGTAGCACAAAGGAACCAGGTGAGGTCTGGGAGCAGGCAATGGGAGAGCATGCATGGAGGTTTGCTGTCTCTTGCCATCTGCTGCCAGATAGAAATAAAATTATCCCCATGCCAGAATTTCAGGCAATGCCTTGAAAGCACAGGGGCAGCACAGGACAGGTTCCCCTCTCACCACAGTGGTAAGAACAAGGACAAAGGGTTATGAGGGAAGGACTAAATCCCTGCCCTGGTTGTCCATCTGTAACAAGCTGTCAAGAAGCAGCTCCTGCATTTGGAGAGGTCCAATGGAGTAAAAAGCCATGTGCCCAAGAAAACAGAAGGTTTTTCTGTGCCAGTCACCTTTGCATCACCTTCCTCCCCTTGCTCATCAGCTATCCTCTACAGCCAATCAGCTGTTCACTTCCAGGATTTTTTAGAAGTCCACAGTGCTTCCCAGGAAAGGAATAAAAATGAAGTTGTGTGTTAGAAATGGAAGCCTCTAATGCAAACCAGGAGACCATCATTGGACTGGCAACTTGATAATGCTCAGGTCCATACTAGAGGCACGTACCCTCACTATTACAGATTAGATCAATTAAATCAATTACTGGTTAGAGTAACAAAATTGTGGCTTAACTCTGAGTAGTGTTAGAGGACGGTGAGATTTGACTGACAAAGAAAACACCATTAGAAGGCTATCAGTGCACAAAAAAAGGCTTGTGCTTACTTTTGACACTGCACATGACCTCAAAACCAGCAAAAAGGACATCATTAAGAATACACTATAAGTGATGCTTCCCTGAAAATCAGCTTCCTGTCTTTTTCAACCCAGACCTGAAATCTTCCCCTGCTCACAGAGAGGACAGCTGCTGGTCATGCTGTGGGGATGTGTGGGAATGCAGGACTGGCTCATCTCTAAAGTTGCACTGGATACTTTCAGATAAATTAACAAAGATCATTTTTTTCACCTTGAGAATCCACATTAATTTAGAATGTCGTCTGATCTTGATAATCTACAAAATGTCTTTAACTGGAGATCAACCCTAGCCCTTCGGGCATTTAAAAATAAATATTTCTATGCCTTAAATAATAAACACAAGCAAAAGCCATATTAGTATTTTAAATGTCAAACAGATAGCAAACATCTTTTTTGGAGAGCTTAAAAAGTATCCGGGTTTTTACATCATTTGACTCCCACAAGGAATTCACAAGGTTTTCTCAAATACTTAGTTTAAATACCAAAATTACTAAACATTTGAGAATGGTATCTGAGCATAAATGGTGTTGCCCTTTCCCTCAATTAATAGATTTTTGTGAGATACCTAAAGTGCCAGTGTTTTGAAGTGCAAAGAGAAGCGACAATCTCTCTGAAGTTTATTTGGCTAATGTGTAACTGCAAATAGTGGAAGGTCAATAAACAAGAAGAGCTTCGGGGCTTATGGAAATTGCTGACTCATGTTTGATGACACAGAGGTTGCCCAAAAGCCCCTGGGTCTGGGATGGAGCAGGTAAAACACAGCGAGGTTGGGTGTGCAGCATCCTCCCACGGCACAAAGGAAACATGGATGGGACAGAAATGCTGCCACAATTCCACTCCTCTGCAGGGAGCACACGGGGAGAGGGGCTCTGCTTCCCTTCTGGCACCTCCTGCCTGGTGAGAGGTGGCACTGAGGGGTGGGCAATGAAAGGGGGGGTCTTTCAGCCTCCACTGGTGGTACCCCCACTCCCAGCTGTATCACTGGAATGAGGTTGGACCCTGTTGTTGTGGGGCTGTGCTGCTGAATTTTTTTTTTTGGCGGGTCAGTCAGCTTTTGGGTTTGTGCCTGTAAAGTGAAGAATTAGGATCTCGCAGTCACTGTGAACCTCACGTACTGGATTGACTTCTCATGGGGATCTTCCTGAGGAGTAGGAATCTCATTCTCTTTCTCTCTGTGTGCAGGGCATGCAGGTGTGTGTGTGTGTGCATGCATGTAAATAAGGCCTAATAATGCCATTAAATTAATTCCTCCTGTTGCTATGGGAACACACACTATTGACTGAAGAGAAGTAGGTGCTATGGCCAATATCAGATCAGAGCTTTGGATTTATCCTCTAAAATTTTGGGGTTTTTTTTCCCAAACCAGACTGCAAAAAAAATTTATCTGGAGCTCCAGAGGCTGGGAAGTGCCAATCAGGAATTGTTGATCTTTTCCCACCTTGCAAATGAACCAATCTTCACACCTAATATTAGCAAGCCCCACCTGGCCCATCAGCCTGTGCCTGGGGCTGGTTCCCAAGGAGATGAGCAGTGGGCTCGCAGGGTAGCAGGAGCAGTGCTGGACATCAGCTCCTTCGGCACCTCCCAGTGATCCATTGGCTTGAGGGAGAAAAATCCCAGAATCACCCAAGGAGCAAAGGCTTGCAGGGCAGCTAAGGATGCCAAAATCACACCCCCCATTCCAGGCAGGGTTTGCTCCTGAACTGTCTCTGCTTTCAAATCAGGATGGCAAAGGGGCGCAAAACCGACAGGCACGATTTTGAAGATGTGGTACAAAATGCCTGGTGGTGAGGAGCCCTCTGCTTTGACCACCATCCCTGCCTGCCAGGTTATTAGAAAACAGCAACAACAGTAATAATAGTTAGGAGACATCAGTGAAGGCACAAGCTTTGATTTCCCCCTACAGCCACTTGCTGCAATCTGACAGCCTGTCAGTTTTTGACCCCATACACCTCGTTAACGCCACGTCACAAAAATCCCTAGTGTCACGCAGTACCAAATCACACACTTTGGAGAAATCCAAATGGATTTTTCTGCATGGAGGCATTGGTTCCATTGCAGACAGGTGTCTGATCCCATAACTGAGGGAAAGAAAAATAATCTAGAGTGGTGTGTCTTTTGAGAAGCCATGTTAACGACATTACTTAGGTTTACAGTGTATGATTTTTAACTGCTAAAGCTGTCTGCACATCTTTTTTTAATCAGGATAGCTTCTCCTCAACAAAACGTGCTGTGGAGGGTTTGTTGTTTTGGGGGTTTTAGGGTTTTTTTTTGGGGTTTTGGTTTTTTTGTTTGTTTGGGGTTTTTTTGTTGTTATTTTTTGTTTAGTTGTTTGCTGGGGTTTTTTTGGAGTTTTTGACAACATTTCTGGAACTACATCTGCAGGAGCTTCCATAGAATTATCTGAGCTATCCAGTTGGCATCAACATTTCCATCATTAAACCCACAGTCCCAGGCACCACATTACACTTTGGAAAACTGGCCACTTTTAAAGCCCTGAATATACATCTGAGTGCTTGGTATTGCATGCTGTTTGCACAACATAAATGTCAACACAGCCCGACCAGGGGTACCTAGGCAACAGCTAATTTTGAGGTCAGTGATTAACTCTTCTTTGTCAGAGTGTAATTTACCATCAAATTATCTCCAGCTGAATATAGCACTTTCTGGATTAAAAAAGGTCTTCTTGCTATTTTAAGACACTTTATTAATGGTGGCAAGTGATGTTTGCTGCATTTTGTCCTTGTCCAAATACGGATGTTCGTGAGACAAGCAGTCTCGTAGGGACTGCAACCCCCTACTCTGGTATTCCCAAGAAGAGAAACCAAAGGCTGAGCTCAGCCACTGCACACCATGCCACATGTTTCTGACCATAGAAGGGAACAATAAATTTTTATTTTCTATGGCACATATACAAATTTCCTTGATAAAAAGTGGATGTTACCAATTAGCACATATATGAACAGTGAAGTATAGATGCTCAACTTGGGTTTTGTTCTTTCCCACCCTACACAGAGCACATTCAGCTCTTCAAAATCCCTCATTTTTTTATTTACTTCTAGCTAGTGACCCAATCCATAATTCTGAGTTTAAAGCTCTCCATATCCTAGCACTGCATTTCAAACCCATATTTCTACCTCATAAGGCTTTTTG
This sequence comes from Luscinia megarhynchos, assembly GCA_034336665.1. NCBI lineage: Eukaryota > Metazoa > Chordata > Aves > Passeriformes > Muscicapidae > Luscinia > Luscinia megarhynchos. The sequence goes on from CM067565.1 coordinate 44,910,269, forward strand.
GAAATAACAGTGAAAAACCTGACATATTAGAAGGTCTTTCTAGCGCTCATGTCAGGAAGCAGGCCCTTCTCCAGGGATTACAGAGGTGAAACAATCATCCTTCTTCCTGGAAAACTACTCACTTGTGATCTACATTAGCATGAGCATTTGTGTGGAAGACTCCAGAGCTATGGACATTACACCACTGGGTCTCTGCATTTGGTGCTGCCAAGCTGAGCATGGGTTCACCTATGGGATGAGGAGGAGAAGAGCAAGTTGGATGTATCACTTTGTGGATTTTTTTCCCAGCCTTTCCTCTGCCTTTGTAGATGTAATCCTCCCTGCCCCTATGCTCTGCCCTGTAAGCACCCTGCAATGCTAATAAATTCAGCCTTGCCAGCTCTACCTTTGGTTTTACTATTGTAAAGCTGACATTACCAAGGGAAAAAGAAAAAGTTTCCTGAGAATTTGCAATTCTCAGTTACTGATACAACTAAATATTCATCAATTTGTTTCTTGCTGGCAGGCATCCAGGTTGTTGAGCAGTAACTGGCTTGTTTTAGACTTGCTTTAATTTGTTCTCTTAGAGGAAATGTCTTCTCTAAGGCTTGCCAAGCTGACAAGTAAAGAAACATGAAACTATATTTGTATCTGGAAGACTCATATAAAATACATAAAGAACTAAACTTTATAATAACAAGAGTATATATATGTAGATGCTATTGGTTTACACCTGAGTTATTAGTGCCTCTGAGTAATATCTTATTCGATATATAATATATTTGGCTGGTTGTATGGATCTGTGCCTGTGATATCAAATTCCCAGGCCAAGCACCCCAGGACAGCATTCCCACTGGCAGGCAGGGACCTTGCTTTCTCCCCATAATGTGCCCCACTGCTGAAGGTACAGCCTTCCTCTCTGAAGGAGAAAGCAGAATCTCTTTGCCCATTTTCCTGCCATTAACAGAAACAAATCCCACCTGTTCTACTGTGTCTTTTTAGGATGCAATCTTCTCAGATGCCTGGGATTTCTTGCAGTTTAGTGACTCAAGGCCACCCAGTGTTTCTTGGCTTCCACCTTGTAATTAGGGAAATTAGTTGAGCCCTAGAAGAAATTGCCTATGGAGATCAGACCAACTCCATCATTGAAATTTTAAGGGTTTTTTCAAGGGCAAATTGAAAACCAGCTACAGGGAATAGCTTGAGTACAGTTCATTTTGTACTGAGGCTGTGCAGAGATGTACCAGAGCAAGCATAGGAAAGAAAGACTCACTACAGCCTCACAAGGTGAGTGAAGCTGGAGTTTTGGTTCTGTCTCAAACTGGATGTTTCTGTATTACATGCAGTAGCTGCTTAATATGGTTGTTGGCCCAAATTTTAGGTGGGCCATAATTCAATTCCTGTGGGAGATGTGGGGCATAGAATCAAATCCCCCCTTATGATTTCCACAGGGACTAGTTCAGCCATTACATGAGTATCTAAAGGGCTGTGTCTGGGCAAATGCTCTCCCCTACATTTTATAAAAATGAGTGAATAAGCCCTTACTTGGCTCTCTACATGAGTCCCAATTTTTGGGAAGTATTCTGGGGCAGACCCTTCTTGGGCAGAAGTGCAGAACTGCTATCTCAGCCCATCCCTCGGCCAGACCCACAGATGAGCTTGCTCCATTTTCCAGTTGCATCCTCTTCTGATCTTTACCTGCTCAACAGATCCTCAGAATTGGGATTCCTGGCTTAGAAATAGATTTTTTCCAGTTTTGGGGAGGCAGGTACCTTACTGTTGTTCCCCAAGCCCTTTATAGAGACTGGCCTACAGAGCCACTTCTGTGCTGTAGGAGGGGAAATTACCCATGGCTGATGATGGGGCTGTCTTCCTGCAATTTCTAAGAAAGCAATTTCAGGGAGGAAGATGGACATAGTGCTTTTTCCACAATGAAATTTATTTTTAGCTTGCATTCTAGTATCTGGGAAAATTGTTCTCATATTCACTATTAACTTTAATGAAAAAATATCTATCTACACCCTCCTGTGTAGCCGCTGTTCATCAACTTATAGGATCACATGAAACAACAGAAACCAGTTCTTTTAGTTATTTTAGAGAAATAAATTTGCAGTTTCTTTTTACAAAGCTGCAAAACAACTCTTGTTATGTGAACTCTGGACTCCCTCTCTCAGATGTGTAATTTAAAGGCCAGTTTGAAGCCTTTTAAAAACTTGAGCAAAAACGTTTTGAAAAAGTTTAAAAGAATAAGAACAATAAAAGACTTTGTTCCACTGCACTTGATGACACATCTAGTGATGAATTACCTTTGTTGCTGCTGCTTTCTTTCCATCACCAGAACAAGCAGGGCAAGGAAGGAAAGGTTGCAAAATATGTGTATTTAGCTTCAGTTGATTAATCACTAATCTCTAGAAATAAATAGAGTGGACCAGAGGCTAACTTCCAATCAGGGTAAGCAATGACCATACAAACCCACATCCAAAGTTTCTGGCCTAAGTTATTCCTTTGGAAGCTGAGCCAGCTCCTCTGCCTTAGCCCGGTTGGCTGCTGGCAGTGGGCTGACAGATGTGGAGATTGCTAAGCACATGTGTTGATAGCTCTCACAGTATCTGCCCTTTCTAAACGATGATATGAAAGCTCAAGCGATACAAAACCAAAATAAACATCTCTGGGTGGTGAACACTCAGAAAAGGCATCTCTGTCTGACTAAGCTTAAGAGGTCAAAGCTGCATCCAAAACTCATCCTGTCTGCAGTGGGAGTGGGAGGAGGAATCAAAGCCTGGAACCTTGCCACTGTCAGCCAAGGGCAGTACCAGCAGCTGTGAAACTGTGAGTGCAGCAGGGCCAGGGGAGGTTGGGTGGGAATTCTACCTCAAAACCAAAATTTCAACCTAAGGTTCAGCCTGAGTCCATTCCTGATGACTGGTATTTGTTGCATTATTGAAAGTAGACTTTCACCTGCTTATGTGAAGTTTGTCCATGTACTTTCTGCTAGTGATTCAGAGTTCACATAAGATGCAGAATTATTTTCCAAAGCACCCATAAAATCCATTGGAGAAATGCAGCCTTGTGAATGCAACAGAGTAAACAAGGATTTTCAAGCATGTGCTAGAAAAAGTGGTAATTGCTTTCTTGCTTTTATGCAGACCCATGTAGCCTTACTGTGCAAGTGAAACAGATTTTACAGACATGCAGGCTGTTTTCTGGAATGTATTTTTATGAGAGGCACAGCAGCCAAGCAGCAGGAAACTTGTCAAAAAGGGGTGTGGCACCCTGAGTACTCCATCAAGAAGCACAGTCAAGATCCCTGTGGGAAACATGATGTGTGGTGGAGAAAGGGGACTGTGGAGGATGAGATTGAAATTCTAAATGGTATTTGAACCCCTCTGAGGTTCATGTCACCAACAGGTTTTGCAATGTGGCATGTTTGCAGGCGTGGCATATTTGCAAATATGAAGGAGCAAGCAGAGGGTATCACTAGTAAAAACCTAGAAATTGGTGTCACCAGGTGATTCACATGTTCACCAAGTCAGGAAGATGATAAACTTGAAGAAGTGCCTAATTGGATTGCTAAGGGCTTAAAACATCTTTTCACATCAGCTGCATAGACATCTCTGAAATGCCAGCTCTGGTTAGCTCACCATCTGTGTTATCCCCCCCTCTCTTCCCCTCCTCCCGCCTTTATTTTAAGGCTTCTTTATGTTGCCAGAAGAAAAATGACTCTTCAATATTTTCAGCATGTTATTGGAAAGATAAATTTTGAAGAGAAATTTTTGGTGGTTCCAACTCTTGCTATGTAAAGCACATTTAATAATACTTAACATTTACTCAGCCTACTTATTAATCATTAAAAATATCAGCTAGCAAAATAATCCATAGTTAACTGAAATTAAATAATCACATATTAAAATTATAAAACAATATTGCTCAGCTCTCAGAACAGATGGAGAATTCAAGCAGAGAGGTTTTTAAATCATTTGTTTCAGCAACTTTTTAATTTTGTTGCTGCTTAATTTTCAGAAACTCACTAAGATAATTACTGAGTTATATCATACATGATGCTTAGGTATGCGCTGCTGGAACATAGCTTTTTATATTTATATTCTCCTGGGAGATCTGCAGATCCAGCCTCAGACAGGAGGGCAAGATGAAAATACCTTGATGACAATGCAAGAGGTCTCACCAGACTTTTCTTTCTCTGCACCCTATGGTGCTGTGGGAAATGTGGTGGCTCTTAGGCACCAGCTTGGTATCTTGTCTCTGAATCCCCTTTTTTTCCCACAACCAGTTAAAATTGAGAGCAATCCAGATGGCTCACCTTTTGTTGGAATGACTGATGCAAGAATCTCTGCTAAGAAGATAAAAGGCCTTTAATGATAGCTCTGGAAATACAAACAGTTCCCAAGGAGGTATAACTGTTTTCATAAGCACGGAGCTGGTCCCTAACCCTGCCAATTGATATCTGGCAAGGGGAGGGAGATGAGGAAGGTGCACAGTGCTATTCCCTGGGCTCTGTAAGAATCGGACGAGGACTGTAAGAGCATCCTTCTTGAAAAGGAAAAAGCCCAGGGAAATGAGGGAACTAAAGAGCTGGAAGAACTCAGAAGAGACCTGACACAAGGAGCAAAGACAAGCTGGACATGTGCATCTCCCATTCAGAGACACACTACGGTGGTTGAGGAATTCTTTCTCAGAGTGAAATAGGTGACCACAGGCACGGGCTGTGAGACTAGCCCGCTCTCAGGCTAAAACTCATCTCACTCTGAGATCCTAACACTCTCACAAGGTTTCACCACACATGAAATCACTTCTGCCTCGGCAGCATGGGCTCTTAATGTTTTCAGCTAAGGAAAACTGTTTAAAATCCATAATATAAAAAATACATTGCCTTATGATACACACCCTATTGTAGCCAAGACCTGCCACATACTTGTTTCCCAGCAGTAACATGTTGGTCAAAGATGTGACAAATTGCCCACAACCAAGACCTTCCACACCACATCTCATAATTGAAAACCAGATAAATTACATTTCTCTCTGCTCTACAGATGCTGTAAAAATACTGCAGAACTTACAGTTTCATAGTGGACCCCAGCTGGTTCATGTTTGCAAATCTGACTTGCTAAGTTTGAATGGCAGCATTTTTAATCAATTTTGAAAGACGTTTGGAATAATTTATTCTGCCACAGTCATTTTAATTAATGCTGAAATTAACCACCTCTGTTTGAGGGCTAGACTGGAGGATTTCCTCTGGGCAAATACGGAATTTTACTTTACCTCAGATTTTACCTTGTCTTCTGTTGTCTTGCTCTGTAACAGCTCTTTCTTCACTGGGATTCTTGTGGGATTTCACTATTAATCTTAATCCAAGTTTACTTTGGCCAAGTTTACATTTACATACCTGTTCTACAGCTGGCAGAGGGTATAGGGTAAAGGCTATGTTCTAAACTATAGTAGGGATACTCGACCAAGTGCTTGAGTTGGGGACTTGCAAAGCCTTCTTAACTCTGCTTGAAAATGGTTTTGCTGCAGTTACTAATGCTGTTGTAATGACTGGATAAGTAAGAAAAAACCTACAGATGGCAGGACACCCCACAGGGACTGTGGACACAAGTTGTAGTGAAGGCAATTATTAAATAAAAAAGAAACATCTTTACAGTTGAGGGGATGAAGCAGAGCCGCAGGCTGCCCAGAGAAGCTGTACAATCTTCTTCCTTGGAGATATTCAGATTTGACCAAATGAGACCCTGAGGAAAATCTTTGCACCGTTGATGCTGTCCCTGCTCTGAGCAGGTGGTGGGACAGGAGAGATGTGCCAGACCTGACCTCCACTGGTCCCTTCCAAATTAAGCTTTTCCGAGATCTGTGTTTCAGAATTCCTGGGGAGCAATGGCTTCAGTTGTTTACAGAGGTACAGAGTGTCCACAGCTTGATGATAGTGTTTAGCCTGCAGGAGGACATTGATGGGGGTGGATGTAATGAGTGCTGACACTAATTCTTTTTGAATGTGCCCACCTTTTACTGTGGCACAGCCTGCATGCTCTCTTCATTTGGACTGTTCAAGACAATAAACACATTTTCTTCTAATGTATTTTCCAGAATTGTGTCTAGATTGTTTACAAGCTGTTCCCATAACTGAGAGGTTATTTTATTTCCACATTCTTTTGATTGTCAGTCACAGAACGAACACAGCCTCCCAGACTGAGGTGGGGACACCTTTTGGCTTGTCCCCTAGGAAAGCTGAGCTTCTGCAGAGGGAAACTACACACTGCCCACATTTGTTTGATACTGATTTTGCCAGCAATGGGCACGAGAATGCTATCCTTTGACCATGTCAATATGTATAAATATATCAAAGACAGGTGTCATGAGGATGGTGCCAGGCTCTTTTTGGTGATGCCCAGAGGCAGGATGAGGAACAATGGCTGTACACCGAAATGCAAGAAATTCTACCTCAACCTGAGGAAGAACTTTACGTGGAGGGTGGCAGGCCACTGAAACAGGCTGCCCGGGGAGGGTGAGGAATTTGCCTCTCTGGAGGGAGAGGGAGACCCACCTGGACATGTTCCATGTATCCCATGTGTGATGGGCTATATTGACTCTGCCTTGGCGGGGGATTGGACTGCATGTTCTCCAGATATCCCCTCTGTGACTCTGCTTCATCTATTCATGCTTTAGAGTGGAAATGTGCTGGCTGCTGCTTCGTTGTGAGACACAAAGTGTGAGACAAGGAGAGAGCTGCTATCTTTTACACCCATGGCACTGAGTCTTCTATTTGACCGTATCATTTCGGGGACCTCAGAAAACAGTGCGGATGCTCTCGGCGGTGAGCAGACTGTCAGCCCTAGGTATAGAGCATAACTGCGGAAAGGCTTTTCCACAGCTGTTGGGGCACATTTCCAGCCGGCGCTCAGAGCCCTCACAGCAAGCGCCGCATGGACGGCACCCACCGCGGGAGAACCGCGGAGGGGAGGGGGGAAGCAGCGGGAGAGGCGGCTCCCCGTGTGTGTGTGTGAGTGAGTGAGTGTGTGTGTGTGTGTGTGCCCACCCCGCTCTCCCGCTGCCCCCGGACTAACCCTCCGGCCCGCGCAGCCCCTCAGCCCCTCAGCCGCTCCCCGCCCCGCTGCCCGGGCAGTCCGGCCCGCCCCTGACGTGTGCGCGGGGCGGGGCGCGGGGGCGGCCGGGCCGGCGGGAAACTTCTGCGGCTTCAGCACCACAGACAGGGCGGGCGCGGTGCCGCCGCCCGGCATGCGCGCCCCACCGCCGCCCCACCGCCGCCCTACAGCCACCCCACCGCCGCCCCACCGCCGCCCCGCCTGCCCACGCCCCACCGCCGCACCGCTGTCCGCGCACAGCCCCCGATGGAGGCAGCGGCAGCCCTGAACGAGAGCGGAGCGGCGGCCCCGCGGCTGCCGGCCGGCGGCGGCAACGCCTCGCTGGAGCTCTCGTCGCGGCCCCCCGCGCCCGCCGCCCTCAACCCCTGGGATGTGATGCTCTGCGTGTCCGGCACCGCCATCGCCTGCGAGAACGCCCTGGTGGTTGCCATCATCTGCTACTCGCCCGCCCTGCGCACCCCCATGTTCGTGCTGGTGGGCAGCCTGGCCACGGCTGACCTCCTGGCCGGCCTCGGCCTCATCCTCAACTTCGTGTTCCAGTACGTGATCCGCTCCGAGACGGTCAGCCTGCTGACGGTGGGCTTCCTCGTCGCCTCCTTCGCCGCCTCCGTGAGTAGCTTGCTGGCCATCACGGTCGATCGCTACCTCTCTCTCTACAATGCCCTCACGTACTACTCGGAGAGGACGGTGCTCTGCATCCACACCATGCTGGCGGGTGCCTGGGGGGTCTCCCTGTGCCTGGGGCTGCTGCCCGTCCTGGGCTGGAACTGCCTCCACGACCGCACCTCCTGCAGCGTCGTCAGACCCTTGACCAAGAGTAACGTGACGCTGCTGTCTGCCTCTTTCTTTCTCATTTTCCTCATCATGCTCCATCTCTACATCGAGATCTGCAAGATCGTCTGCAGGCATGCCCACCAGATAGCTCTCCAGCAGCACTTTCTGACTGCTTCGCACTATGTCACCACCAAAAAGGGAGTCTCTACCCTGGCTATCATCCTCGGGACTTTCGGAGCCAGCTGGCTGCCTTTTGCCATCTACTGTGTGGTGGGGGATCCCGACTACCCTTCTGTGTACACCTATGCCACGCTCCTACCTGCTACCTACAACTCCATGATCAACCCCATCATTTATGCCTACAGAAACCAGGAAATCCAGAGGTCCATGTGGGTGCTCTTCTGTGGCTGCTTTCAGGCTAAAGTGTCCTTTCGCTCCCGGTCCCCCAGCGATGTCTGAGTGACTTTGTCAAACTGCACCCAGTGACAATCCACCCAGTGAACTATTACAGTGCCTGTTCTAAACTTCAAACTACGTCGTGAAGTCATTGGAAACATGCTTAAGTATTAGCACTTTATACATATTTGTATCTCGGAGAGTGGTTCGGGGTATGGAGTTTTGGGTTCCCTGAAAAAAAAAAAGTGGTTGTATATAAATTTGCACATCACATTTGTAAAGTGAAGACATTCCGGTACTGCTTAATTATAGCACCTTATTTCTAGCTGCTGACCTGCCAAAACAGTGTTGCCTTTCTGAAGGGCAGAGAGTAAGAAAGTTGTGTTCGTGTCGTATTTCTAAGTGTGTGTGTCGGGGGGGGGAAGGTGTGGGGTGTATGTATGTGATGTATGTGTCTGTCTATACTTTGCTGCACAACATTGATAAATTATAACATTTTGTATACAAATAAAAATATATAAAATGTAATATAACCTTGTGTGTTTAGATGCATTTAGAAAGAAGAGAGAGCAAATTGGCCAGTTGAGCAAAGTCCCTTTGTTTACTTTTGAAGGCTCCCCATGTAATTCTGCCTAAAGAGATCATCATTCACTATGGAGATGAAATACTGGACCAAGAAAGGCACCTTCCTGCTTCTTTGCTTGTTTTCTTCTTTAGTCTGGCAAAGAGTAATGAAGAGCACAAACTCTTTTTTTTTTTTTTTTTTAAACCTTCAACAACTGAAGAAACAAATAAACAAATAGCCTGGCCTAATAGGATGCTTGTTACAGTTATTCACCAGGTTTCCAGTAGCTTTAATTTTCATGTTATAAATTAGCCCTTTACAATAATGACTCATTTAAAAATTATCAGACCGTGGGTAGGAGCATTCTCTAAGCTGGGCTCTTTTTTTATTCCAATGCTAAAACGGAAAAAAGGAATAGGGGAAAAAAAGGCACAGTATCCTTTCCTAAAAGCCTATAAAATGCCACAATATGTGGACTTTCCTTATCATCTGCAGTTCTGAGGGGAATCTGAATTGTTTCTCTGCCTCCTTGTTTTTGAACTGCATGCTGTAGAAAAATCATTTAAGTGCATCTTTGCTGCCTGCCTGTCTCAGAGCAGTATACAGTCTCCTGACAATCCCATGGCTTAGTGGCTTCAAAGAGTCCATCAGAGGTCAATGTTGTTTGGAGTTTGGAACACTCCTTCCCTCGGGTTCAGATCCACCAGTAACTGATCTATTCAGAACAATAGCAGGTGCAGCAGATTTCAGAAGCAATGTTGCTGTCCATTTATTTATAGTTATGCTACACTTACATCTTGGTTATGTTACAGTTTATCACTACCATTTCTGTTCGTATTTAAGGGCTAAAACAGACTACTTCTATATGCATGGTACCATATAAAAAAGTTTGGACTAGTGCTTTTCCCGGTTTATGACAGGGTAATGGATCAAACTTCTGTCTGCTGGAGCAGTTGGGTCCACAAGGAGAGGCTGTGAATCATTACTGCTGTATTATGTTCAAGTATTATGAAACCCAACATCATTTCACTGATAATACAAAGATATTTAATTTAAAAGAAAAATTGGTATTCCAGACTGCTAGTTCCACTATTTTTATTAATTCTGATAATCACAAATCTGACATTGTAATTGATGACTACCTTCAGGCATGCAGTTCATCAGGGAACTGTTGCACAGGTGTTAACAAATATAATTCAAACTAGAATTTTATTATAGGTCAAAATACTGCACAAATTAAGAACTCTTGAGTTGCCAGTAAAAATAAAGATTTTTTTACCCCCTTTTTAAGTCCACATCTCATATGCTATATCTAAATCAGCAAATAAAAGAGTGCCTTCCCTCTAGCCCTATGGCTGGGTGGCGCAGAGTGTGCTCAAGCTCCCTTCCCCTTGCAAAGCCAGGGACCAAACTCCTGGCTGGAGCATCCTCTCTCTGCTCTGACCTCCCCCTGCAGAGACTCAGCCAAAGGTTCTGCAACACCCACAGCTGTAACTGCTGAGGGAAAAGACCAGTGAGTGCCTCAGACCGGTGAAATGTGACAAAGCTTTCTGTTAAAGCTAGAAACCATGCCATCTGCTAGGCTTCAGCCTCATAAATCTTTGTCTTTCCTGTGTTGACTGCAACGAAACCATGGGAAGGGGTTGCTGAGTGCAGAATCTCACACCCTGGCACTGACCCTGCACCCAGGTGTGAGATGTTGAGTAGGACCTGAGCAGGAATCTTTGGGAGCCCTCTACAGTCTCTGAAGATCAGCATTGGCTCTAGAACCCCCAGAAGAAACTTCTCATCCTTACTTTTAGTCCTTAGGGGGGCAGAATCTGCCACAGATCATCTCTAATGCAACCTCCCTCCTTTAACCCTGTGCACAGGAGGATTTTCACCATGAACTCATTGCACAGTGACATTCTGTATAAAAGTTAGAGAAAGAACTTTACTGGATAGAATCCCACTTCAGCAGTAAACCACTCAATCAAAGAGTGTAAAGGATCTAGGTGAGCTACTCTTCCAGTTTTAGTCCATGTTGCTTTAAATGAGACTTTGTTCTTTTTTTCCTGTTATATGATCACATTTTCAGTTACCACTTTCCCCAATGATTCACTGTATGTAAAAAATAAAGCTGGATCCCTTCTGTTAAGAATGTGACACTTTCAAAGTGTTTCCCCAAGTATTCTTCTCTTACAGGAAGAAAATGTGGGTAACAGCGAGCTTAGCCCATTCATTTTCCTGAGACAATACAGATGCAAGAGCTTTTTCTATATGCCACATTCAGAAAGATATGCTGACTCATAATTTCTAGGAAAAACTAAGATAACAGAGGAGAGAGAATTCTGATAGTCTTTGGTTAGCCCTGGTATTGGAGTTGACATCAACCACTTGCAGTAAAAAACAGCTTTAATTTTCAAAGTGAATCCAGATCTGCAGGAACACCTGAGCAGAATAACATAAAGGAGGCTACTTAATCTCTTCTCTTCCCAAACAACATCTCAATTTAGGTGATGGAAGAAGTCCAGGAGTTGTGTATAGCATGATACCTGTACTTTACTTTCTGAGTTTTTTCTTGAAACAGCAGACATTTGAAAAAATAGTGCTACATTTGCAGTAACTCATCCTGTTATCAGATGATGGCACTTTGACCTTAATCATGAAATTATTTGGGGACACAAAAATTCCAGTCATTGGGCAGGGCAGGGCTGTGATTTCCCCATAGTCCCAATGGGAAGTCAGCCCAGGGGAACCACGTGTCTGCTCAAGGGGGACCGTGTCTGCTCTAGTCCCAAAAGGCCGTGGGCAACTTTGCCTGCCTAAGAGACCAGGACTGCAGTGGCAATTGTCATTATTATTTCCTTGTCCCTGCAGGCCCATGGGCTCAATGGTTTTTATGTTCTCATGTCAATGGTGCAGTCTATGAGGAGAGAAAACACACACTGAGTGAGGTGCAAGGATCAGGCCCCATGTTTGGTTGTGGTGTATTCTTTGTAGTCTTTTCTGGACATGGAAATGAGATTTCCCGCTTTACCACCCTTAAAAATTCTTTGCTCTATTCTCATCTAGGTAAAATAATGACAGACTTGGTCTAAAAGAGCTCCCAGCCTATTACCACTGAAACCAGTGATGGTCTATTGCACTTCAGCCGAGATAATAGCAGTATCTCATTACAAAAAAGTTACCATTTTGAGACAGGCCTCAGCTCCAATCTTCATTAGAAACTAATGGTTCATTACCAACCTTGAAAATCTTACAGGACTTGCAATGCCTTGCAAGACCAAATCCCAGTTACTCGGTTTGCTCAAAGTGCCTCTCACTGTGATGAGCTCTCTTGTTTCAGCAGGAGCAATTACAGAACGAAGAGCAGAGCTCTGGTGAGGAAGACTTGGTTGGGAGCCAGTAAGGGCTGAAAGCCCCACACACTGCTTGATTTTCTGTGGGGTTTCTGCCCAAATCAGCAGTAAAACAGTAGAAAAGAGACTGACTCTGCAGGCTGCTTTGTATGAGTCACTGTATATTAAAAAGCCAGCTGGATTCAAAATCACAGGTCAAACAAAACCTCTTTATTTAGCTAAGCAAACAAAAGGACAAAACACTTTTAAACCTGAAAAGTGAGTCTGTACATATTTTTATCAATGTAATGATCCACAGGTACTAAGTAACACCCGACGAAGCACTAGAAGCTCTAATCTCCATTCTGCCTCTCTCCCTTTAGAAAGGATACATTTTTATAATGAGGTAAAAATCATTTCTGATATTGCAGCTGCTCCTCAACATTTCAGCTAACTGCTGTAACAGTCATTATTAAAAGAAAAAAAAAAGACAAAGGGGAATAAACAAAAATGTTTTCTCTTTCTTACTGCTTTATGATGAGATGTGTGACTTGGAAGGAGTGACCAGCAGGTGAGATTCAGTTCTGAATGGAGGATGAGCACATCTGGATCTCACCTTAAGGCTTGATGAGTTTGCTTGTTTGGGGGACAATCTGTGTTGTGAGATATCTCCCCATCACCTGATCCTCCTTGAGCTAGCTCCTCCCTTGAAAGCTTACAGAGAGCTGCTCCTGGGCTGCTGCATTTTGCTCACGAGTGCCTCACACAAATCCCTTGGGTAGAAAACCACGATGCCTTTCCCTGCGATGCTTCAGCTCTTTCCCCTGACTTCAGAAGGCTCTCCTAGGGACAGCATTCCCCCAGTGGCAGTTCCATGCATTGAGGGCAGTAACTTCAGTGTCCTGGAAATAACCCAGCTGCTACTGGGGCAGCTGGAGAGCGGGAGCGCTGACTCAGTGCTGACAGCAGAGGTGGCAGCTGGTTCAGCGGAGGCAGGCAGGGCTGCTCGTGTCAGCTCTGTCTGCTGCAAAGGGCTGACAGAAGGCAGCCAGAGGTGAAACTCTGGTCAGGTCTCTGTGAAGGCTCCACATGTTGCAGCAAAGCTTCACAGTGAAGGGCATTTTCCAGCAGATTCTCACCTTTTTTAAAAAATTAACTTACTTTGTCGTCATCACAAGTGGTGGGAGAGAAAGAGCAAGAGGAAAGACGAATGTGCTTGTGTCTGGTTAGGAAAAGGGGCAATGGTTCACAGTATGACTCATGGCATGGGAACAGCTTCTCTGGCAGGTAGTTTGGATACATCAGATGGCTGTGGTGTTCTCTTCCAGCAGTGGGTTGGGGCCACACACAAGACAAAAGACAAAAAATATTTCTTCACTGCAGAATTGAGTTATCCTCAATCCTAGACCTCCTGAGTTGAAAACTGAAAGTACAGGCAGATCTCTTGAGATGCCCAACCTACCATTCCGCCAGTGAAGGGAGAAATGCAGTCCAGATTCAACTTTTGTGCTGCTTTTGAACACAATTAAACTTCTAACTGCAAACCCAGACTTGGCAATCACCTACAAGACAACACCTTTTCCATCCTCTGCTGCTGTTCTGTGCCTCTGACACAAGATGCTGGGGTAGATCATCTTTGTGCTGTCCCTTGCACCTTCCTCAGTGGCACAGGCTCATTCTCCACCTGTGCAAGACTGGAGTTATAGCCATAAAATAGCACATTTTTAAGAACATGTCAGCACTTTAAGGTGAGAATAAGATGCTTAGGAAAAGAATTAGGGAAAGGATTTAAGCACCCATACTCCTAAAGGTGGGTCTCTCAGCAGTCTGGCTTGCTGAGTGGACAGGAAAATTCTGAATCAATCAGCTGCTCTGTGCCTTTGTCCTCTGTGCCCTTATAGCCAGGCAGCAGCACATCCACAGAATGCTTTGCCCAAGCAGCACCAGCAGCCTGGAAGTTGCCTCTTCCTACTACACATGGTGGGGATTGAGGTGTCTGTACACCTGTGTTTTCCACACGGCTGCATTTGCTAGGGAGGAAAGCACAGGAATACCACATAGGATAAGAATTACCCAGGTTTTCTGTCTCTGTGCTGTCCAACATTCCCACACACTTAATTCACTCCAGCAGGGAAAGGGGCTGAGCCCAGGACACAGGGAGATGGGGGTGTTTTATGCACTGTTGGGAACACTTGCTTCTCCAGCAGGGACAGACGGCTTGCTATGCTTCAGGCACAGAAGATGGATGGGGTCAGGAGGAGGCAAATTGATTGCCGGGGAAGGGAAGAAATTCTGAACTGGGGGAATATTTTAAAGTTTTGGTTCTTTTTCTTTTTCCATCCTACTCACTGTCTAGCTCCTGGCTGGTTCAAAACAATATTGTTTTTCCAGCGAAGATTTTCTCCAAGCAACCTTCTTACTGTGCAGTTGTTTCATTTTGTAGCTTAATTGAAAGACTGAGATTTTTCAGAAAATAATTGGAAAAGAATTTTGAACATGGAACTTGAACCTTCTGTCCTTTCTGAGATAAGGCATACTTTGTGTGGATCAGCACTCATTTTATCACCACCAAGAAGATGGTATGCATATTAATAATTATGTTTAAAACCAAGGCAGAAGGAGTGGTTCTAGAAATATTCTACAAGAGGTAGATTGTCTAAATAAGGGTTTAGTTTCCTATGAAATGTAATTATACCTATGACACTCTCTGAATGACTGAATTATTTTTTTAATCAGCACCTTTGCATCACAGAGAGATAATGTGATTGTATACCTGCAGGCAGATATAATTTGTCACTTCTAGTTGTTGCTGCTTTTTATAGAAAGAAGTACATCTAGGTAATATTACAATGCCGTCAAAAAAAATCTGTTTTGATGGAAAATAAATGTGTCAGTTAATATGGGGATCATGCTACATTCCAATATCAGTCTGACTTTTGATACTGTGGCCATTTTTTGTCAGTAAATGGGAAGTTGGGTTTTCTTAAAGAGTTTATCTGATTATCCCAAGCAGGGGTGTATTTTGTTTTAAACTTTATTTTGCAGCAGCGAGACAAATGGAAGACTCTTTCTGTTCTTGCTGTTCTACAAATGTCTCAAAGAAAACAATAAACTGTATTGACTCACACCGCTGAAATGAATGCATCAGAAAACCATTTGCAGGGAGAGCTTTGGGTATGGAGTGTGATCTGTGCACCAAGCATAAACCCAGGACTCTGAGTGGCTCCCTTACTTGGCCATGGCTGGAGACGGACTCCCCATCCCGGGGCTCTCAGCTGCCTCGTGGCGGCCAAAGGCCGTCACATGGGAGACAGGCATTTGCAGAGCAGCCCATTGTGCAAGGTCTTGCTTGTAGCCCTGGAACAGTGAGCTCTAAGAGTAATCAGACACTGCCTATTCATGGACAAGAACAGCTAATTGCATTCTTTTGATTTTGAATGAAACTGGGAAGATTAGAACACTTTGCTGTATCTGTTGTCACAGCGTTAGTTCCACGTGAGGTGTGTTTGTGGAAATAGAGATTGCAGAGCCCCATGACTGTCCCAGCCATGCTGAGGTAAATACCCTGCTGCTGTCTTGCCTGCTGAAACCCGTGGCTCTGTTAGCAGCATGCAGCTCTTACTGTGTCAACCAGAACATTTTCATCTTTCATAAGACATTTTTAGAAGTTGAAATAGGCTCTGTCTCTGTTTTCATTTTCATCAAAACTGGGACCTTTTGCCTAACCATAGTGATCATTGTATTGGTCAGATCTATAAAAGAATCCTAATAATACTCTCCCATCCTGCCATGCTTCATCTGAAATGAGCACTTATTACTTTATCTGAGCAGAAACACTTTGGATGTGTCTGATCCTTGACCTGGCAATGCCAGTCCAGCTTCTCTCTAATGTAGACAGCAGAAGAGGTTTACTGCACAACCATTCCCTCAGCCCATTTGTCTGCCAAGCTATGCGGCTGGTTCTTCCTCCCCAGTGATTCCCCAGTGCCTCAGGCAGTGCTGAGCAGGGCACGAGCCCCCTGACATCCCCTCCCCATTTTATCCCTGCCACAAACCAGGGAGTGTGTTGGTAGCAGCCCCCAGTGCTAAGGGGGCTCCCCATTTCTCATGGATACAGCACAGCACTGGACAGTGCAAGGCATGGAAGGTGTCTGATATTGTTCTGTGCAGTCATGGGTGACAGCTGTGTGGAAACCTGTGCTTTGTAATCCTCCTCCTCTTCTGCAGGGCAGAAAATGATGATATGGGAAGATGAGGTAGTAGTGAAATTGCCTGAGAGCTACCAAAGAACATCAGAAAAGTCTTTTTCCTCCTGGAAAAAGCTATCTGCTTTACAACACACAGATAGGATGCCTGCCTTCTCTTCCCATTTTGGGGACATCCATATGCTTCTGTTATTCCTGTTTATCTGTCTTCCTCCCCTGACACTCCCTTCACATCCCTTTCTTCCCAAAATGTGGTCTTTCCTTCTCTCTTCCCTGAAGTGCTGTGACAATGGTGTGTTTCCTGCTCCTGGCATGAGCTGCCTTTCCTCAAACACATCTCCACTTCCTTTTCTTTTCAGATGGCATTGCTGCTGCTCCCCTTGGAGGGGTTTCACATGCGAGGAGTTGGGTGGATTTTATTTCTCTTTCTACAAGTCCCCTCCCTCAGAAGGGACTGCTCCAAGGGGAAAAGTGTTACTTCTGTGCTGCTTTTGCTGTTGCTGCATCTGGGGAAATCATAAATAATGAAGATCTTTGGGCCACTCTGGCAGAGAGGCAAGCAGAAATGACTGCATCTATCAGGCAGGAAGCAGTGGGAAGGGATCAAAACAGGCAGGATGAGGGAGGGCAACCCATCTCAGGGCATCTGCAGCTGCCAGCTTCACCACAAGCTCCTCTGTGACTCCCTCAGGGAAGAGGGTGTCTTTTCCCTCCTAGCTGGGTCACAAAAACCCCAAGTCTGGGGCAGGTGGTGGTGCTGTGCAGCTTGGAAACTTTCCTCCCCACTCTGCTCTTCTGCCTCTCGGAGAGGCTCCAGTCATGGTCTGGAGTTAGCTGGCATTTTTAATCACAAACTGAGAGTGGGAAATACATTTATGTCCTTGAACATATCATCCACAGGCAGTAAAAGTATCTTTTAAACAACCTAAGGCAGCTTTTACATCATCTTGCCTTTCTCTCCATTCCCAAAAGCCTTAATATGATGTTTATAACTTTGTCTGTCCTGATATCACCTCTCTTTGCTTCCACACAGAGGCTGTTCCTGCTTCTTAAGATTACTCTCAGGTGGCCTCCCTTTAAAATGTATAACCCTATATAAATCCATAGCAACAATTTCTGGCTCTTGGGGCTATTGATTGGCTGTGCTGTGCTGCTGTGCTGTGCTGAGCCAGGTCCATAGCCCCGTTTCACCCCAGCAGAGGCGAGACAAGAGCTGCTGCTCGCTCGCTTTCCCATCGAGCTGTGCCTCCCAAGAGCTGCCTGCACACCCCATCTATCACGAGTTGTCTTTCTGCAAGCCCCTCTGCGCCATGACCCAACTTTTGGAAATGTTTCTTTGTATTATTGTTTCTGGCTTTAATTGCTAAGGTGTTACCTGAAGGCGGCATGACTGAGGAATCTGCAGAGCCTGGGAGCCTTATTATTGCTCGTTTGTGCCTTTGTTTGTGTTTATTTTTCTTTCTACAAATAAGACAGCTGCTTTGTGAAAATATCTTTCACAGCTACAGTGAAGGGGAGAAAGCCTGACACAGCCCCCTCTTCTTCTGTGTAATCTCTCAAAAGCAAGGGAGGAGAGGTTCATTTGGGTGAAATTTCTGTGTGAAGCCCCCTGTGAGAGCGCTCACTGGGGGCGTGCTGCCAGAGCAGGAGGATGCACTGAGTCACAGGTGTCTGTCTCACCCCAAGTGTGATTCAATTTTCTCATAAATGACTTGGGTGATGGAGCAGGGACAATACTCACTCAGTGGGCAGCTGTCAGACATCAGAGAGGAGCTGCAGTTACCCCAGAGGATTGACTTGGTATTCAACATGATCTTATCAAGTCTGAAAGAGATTCTGGAGAAAAAAACCCCAAAAGACATTTAGTTAGAGGCAAGCACAGCAAGCCAGTGGGAAATGAGCAGTGGGAATCCAGATGGGGAGTGAACAACCATATAGCAGACACAAGGAGGAGTATCATGAGCTGAGCTCGGTCAACAGCTTCTCCTCACCATTTGTGAGGGGTCAGGGGAGCTCCTCCAGTATGTGAAAGCTGCTGTAAAAAGAGAAGAAATGTTGTGCATCTAAAATCCATGGTTTGTAGAGCAATGAAGGATGAGCTTAAATGGCAGCAAGGAAGAGTCAGGCTTGGCCCTGGAAAACTGCCAGAAGCAAAGGAGCAGTGGAACAATCTGTGTAGGGAGGTTATGGAGACTTCATCTCTGGAAATCTCTCGGAGTTGCAAAGTATCCACCTGAAATAGCACAGAGAGAATGATCCAGTCTCCAGAGAGAGGGACAAGTTGAGTAAACCTGTGTGGTCTCTACCTGAGCTATTTTAGTCTGTCACTGTTACAGCCACGTGTACTTCTTTAATTTGCAGTTTGAATAGCAGGTAGTCAGGTGCTACAAATGCCACAGTTCTCTGCCTTCTCTTCAGTCCAGACTTTGTGATTGCCTTCCAATTCATACAAAGTCTAGACAGCAGAATGGAGCCCATGGAAGCAGAATTGATTATGAATTAATATGGCAGGCTTTCCCCCCAAAATATTTCCTGCAGAGTGTCAGCAGCTTCTTAATCAAGCATTGAATTAAGCCACTCTGGGGTTGCCCGTGTATGGGTCTATACACATCTTTTAAAATCAGTTTTTCTTTCATTGGACTTCCTTCTGTGCAAGCCCATTGCCAGAAGAGAGTGCTACAAATCATCCCTCACCACAGGAGGTGCTTTGGTACACTTCCTTTAATTACTGCTCCGAGCTGACCTCCAGGTTTTTAAAGAGTTGACTGGAGTCTCAGAACATCTGTACCTGCAGGTACCAGTCAGAGCATTCTATTTCATTGAGATACCATGCAAAAATATTATGGAATAAATCAGCTTTCCTCTTAGCTAAAGCTGAGTTTGGAAACTGATGGCAAAAAATCCCAGGAATAATGTTTCAGGTAAAGTGTTTTCTATGGAAATACTCTTATTATTTATTCTTTATTTATAATGATGTGAGGGCAGGGTTACTAAATCACTGCAAGCTCCTAATACCAGACTGCCAGCCCCAGATGTGAGCCCTTCCCATTCTTGTGGTGATATAGACTGCTCACTGGAGAACCCCCAGTGAGCAGGGAGCTGGTGCTGCCCAGAATATCAGGGGGTGGAAGAAAATCTCCTTGAGACTCTCATATCTGTAATATGTGCTCTGTAGCACTATAGAGACTGCAAACTAAGTCATAACAATGTGGGTAAACAAAGGGAATTAAATTCTAGTCCGTGTCATTAGGACACAGACATTAATTATAATTAATGGTAGCTGACAGAATTAGTGGTGTCTTACAGCAGAACTAAGGTAGGTGTGCACATGCATATGTGCATAGGTCAGTGACTGCAACCTCAGAGGACAGACCTTATGGCTTTGACAGAAAGGTCAGGATAGCAGGGTTCTTAAGGGATCACCCAGTTTCTGTCCTGCTCAGGCTATTCAAGGAACCTATGGAAAACAGAAAATAATGCCATCCCTCTGACAGACTTCGGCCCAGTTTTGCTGAAAAAGCTGGAGTAAAGCAAAGTGACTTCTTGAAAGTCAGTCCTCATAATTGCCAAACAACTCCACCAACTTCTACAGCTGGCAAATAAAATCAAATAAGGGAATCAATAAGTAATAATATAGCAGATAAGCTGACGAATGAGAAGCTGCATGTGTTCATATGGGACAGATCACATCAGACAAAATCAATAGCTGCCTTTGTCAAAGTTATAGGCTTGGTGACAGCAGCAGACATTTATCTAAATTACAATAACTTTCTACCAAGAACCTTGTATAAAACCTGGGGGAATAAATCTGTTCAGACAATCATGCTGCTGAGTTTGAATTAGTCAAACTTGGTTTGATTAAAAAAGAAGAAGACAAGAATTCAGTTTTCTGGACTCACTCAGAGATGCTGACAGGACAGAATAAGGATCAGGGCCCAGATACTGTCCAACATCCATAAAGCTGTATGGTGCACTGATCACTCTGTGCAGAAACCTATTCTTTCACTACCCTAAGTAATAGTTGCCTGAAAACCTACATATGGTTTTTAAAATCTGTGTTACAGAGCAAGTTCACTACCCATTGGTCTTTCATTTTTGGCAGTGCACACCTGTAATGCCTATTCTCTCTGCTGAACACACACAGGGCTGCAGGTAACCACCTTTAAAATGGTTGTAGCAAAACACATCGGAGACATGTGGGATCCACTGCCAAATAAAATGTTACCCTTCTTGAAATCCACTCAGAGCCTTTACTTTTGTGGGAACATCAGGCTAATACAGTACATTTAGTACAGCTATGTGACTGCAATAAGAGTTAATATTGTATTATAGTTGGTTCTTCATGTTGGTTGTGCCTTAAGGAGAAGGGGAGACATTACATTTTCTCTCTGTACTATTAAAAAATCTTTCTGTTAGGAAGGTATGTGACACAACAATAGATGCAGTTATCAGCAATAGGAAAACCCTAATCTGCAGATAACTAGCCAAAAGAAAAGTAATAGCTTACCCATCACCATTGGCCTCATTTATTGCAGCCTGCAAAAGGAAAATTTGCTCTTGGACAAGCTGCCAAAATCACGGGCGCCAATACCTCAATATCCTGTCACTAATAAAGGTGCAGCCCCACTGTTTGCACAAAACCCTTTATGAGATGAGGATTAGTTACTTAATTTAAAGTGGCTCAGGGGCTGTTTGCCTTGCCAGCCATGTGGCTCCTTGGCTGAAGCTGTGCTGGCTCAAACTGCAGCTCAGCCTTGCTCCACTTGTCCAGGGTCACTGGAAGGAGCAGGACAGGCACAAACCCCCCAAGCACACACGGGTGCTCTTGTGAAGCAGCAGGCTCTGAATTCATACACCTTCACTGATTTCTTTTTGTGAAACACTTGTTCTGCTGGCTCCACATGGAGAAGAGTCCCTGTGAGCCGTTCTCCATGGATGAGCAGCTTTCCTTGGGTCGAGGTCAGGACTTGTGCTATGAACATGAGACACAGAGGTCTTACCATTGTCCCTGCCTTCCTCTTCTTCCCAGGGGTGGAAAAAGCCACTCTGTGCAGGTTGTTCCACCATAGATCTGGGTGTGCAGTGGGAGAAGATTGCTGCAGCCCAGGGATGCTCCTGCATTGGGCTGCCTGCTGTAAAGGAACTTTCTGCAAACCAAGGGATGTTTCTGGAACCAGCTCTGTGCCATTGGCAGAAATGACACACACACTTCCAAGAGACTGCCTGGGCTCTGAAGCACTGTGGATTTTTTGGAAAAGAGAACTCAGGGCTTATCCAAAGTCATCTGGGTGCTTTTTTTTCAGAGAGCTCTCAAACTCCCTTGGAATTAATCTGTGGTCTGCAGGAGCCCAAACCTGGCACATCAAGAGCAAGGAATACTTTGGGGTTTAGGAGCACTTTGAGCAGCTTATAGGCCACGGGCTGGTTGATGAAATCACCCAGAGGAGCAATAGCTCTGCATCAGGGAGGAGAAGACAGGCATTGCTCCTGCATGGGGCTGCCTGTTTTAAAGGGAGATGTTGCAAAGCTCGTGCTGCAGGAACCAGCTCAGATAAGTGTTTTCACTGTTTTCCTGTGGTTTATGACCTTCCTGTTGGTTGAGGAGAGGAGGATGGTGGGGCTGTGACCCCTGTCTCTGCCCTCTGGGGTGTGTGTGGGTCTGGTTGGTGTGCTGAGCTCACTGCAGGTCCCTGCTCAAAGGAATCCCCTGGGTTTCGTGTCCCTCGTGGTGTGGAGCTGCTCTCAGAGGCAGCTGAGCCATCTCTGCTCCCAAGGCCACCAGGGGAGAGGGACTTCTCCATCACCCTGGGGACTCTCACAGGGCTCCTGCAGGATTTTTCCCCTGGTGAGCAGGAGACTAAAGGGACCCCCACCACAATCCCCATGCCCTTGAGCGGGTGGAGACCCTGGTCGTGCTTCCCATGGGTGACAGGGATGAGTGTCACCTGGTGAGTGTCACACCTGGGAGTGCTTTCCTTTGGGGCCCCTTCTCGCTGGGACTGGGGTGACCAGCAAGGCTCAGGACTCTGGGATGTCGCTCCCGGTGCTGGAGGTGGTTTGCTGCCTTTTTGCTGCCTCTTTAAAATAAAGAAATAAAGAAGGAAGGAGGGAGGAGGAGGAGGGAAGGAAAGTAAAAAGAGAGAAAAGGGGAGAGCTATAAAAGCAACAAGCAGCAAATGGAAGCTCTGCCATACTTGGAAAATAAGACAAGAGGGTTAAACGCTGCTGTTTTCTCTGGAGCAGAGCGCCCTGGCTGGGCGAGGGCTGTTCTCCCCCGGGCAGGGCTCGGCGCAGCGGTGAGATGCTGCCACCTCCCGATGCGCATCCCCGGCGCGACCCGCTCCTCCCGCCGGCGACCCGGGGCTTTTTGGGAGCCCCTGAAACGCGGTTTTGGACACGGCCTGAAGTGGGTTATGGCTAGCCCCGGGGGAAGCCAGCTCGGGGATAAAGCAAAACCGCACACACCGTCTCCTGGAACAAACGGCACAATAAAAGGGGAACGTCAGCTGCATCCTAATTTGTGGTGGTTCATCAGATGTTATCTAATCGTGGGTGTTAGTGATACAGCAGAGGAAGAACCAGCCTTTCCATAGCAAACAGCCAAAAGGAAAATATTTCACTTTAAATAGTATTTTTTTCATTATAATTACCATTTAATTATTATTCTTGCACTGAAATAAGAGAAATGAGAGGGCAAATGTGGTGATGAATAGCTCTTACTGGTCAGTATTGAGGGGCATGTAGCTTTCTTCTAGAGACATAAGACCTGCAAAGGGACAATGGGAAGTTCAGCATTCCCAAGGGTTTCCATCCTGCACAGGCAGATCAAAGTCTACTGGTGGATCCAGCTGCCCAAAACAGAAAGGTTGAAACACAGCCGTGGATGTTATGGCAGGGATGGGGACCCCTTCTGAAGACACTATCCCTTCAGTGGGGTTCTGCAATGTGTAGGGCACAGAGTCAGGATGTTTCATCAGCTAGGGCACTTGGGAACAGCCAAGGATACAATTCTGCATTCAGAAAAGGACTCTTTACCAGCGAGGGGGATAATGTAGACTCAGGGACAATGGTAATGTGGATTTAGGACAAAGGTTAAAAGGCTTTAAAGTGAAAGTGTGGACCAGATATAAGAAAGAAATTCTCCACTGTGAGGGTGGTGAGGCACTGGAACAAGTTGCCCAGAGGAGCTGTGGATGTCCCATCCTTGGCAGTGTTCAAGGTCAGGTTGGATGGGACCTTGAGCAATGTGGTCTAGCAGAAGGTATCCCTGCCCACGCAGAGAGATTGGAAGTAGATGATCTCTAAGGTTTCTTCCAACCCTAACCACCCTTGTTCTATTATTCTATGAAGGAACAGTATTGCCCTGTTTTTGAGTGGGGGGAGCTGTCATGGCTGGTGCTGACAAGAGGACAGTGTGCTTTTCTGGAGGCTCCCAAAGGGATGCTGGTGGTGCCAACCCTTCATCCCAGAGCCTGGATTTGGCCCCGCACCGAGTCATGATGAGGACAGAGCTCACACGGGCTGCAAGTGCCAGCCCATCCTGATGGATTCAACAGGTGCTACTCACCCTGCTCCTCTGCACTGACAGCCCCAGGGGTGCAGGCAGGCATGCCTGACACAGAGTGCTGTCTTTTGGGCTGGCAATTACAGGGCTTTCCCTCTTTCTCCCTTTCATCTGTTAGATGAAGTGCTGGCAGCTGAAAGATCCCAGCTGGCACATGTGCCGAAGCGGCTGCACATGCACCCAGGCACCATGGAGCACCCAGCCATGCTCCTGAGCCTGCTCTGACACATTTTTTGATGCAAACCCCAGCACTTGCTTTTTACTTAAGAGGGCATAGCTATGTATTTTAAGAATAAATGCAGTATGCAATCAGCATGCTGCCCTGGGCACCATGGGAATGAAGAAGCTTCCCAGTCAGGGAGGCAGCCAGAGGCAGCAGGAGCAGGGTCTTGCTCCCCATCTCACCACTGCAGAGAGAACATGGCCTGAAATTTTGCTCCAGCAGTGCTAAGAATAATATGTGAGATCAAAAGGCTAGTTTCATCCCTGGGGATTGCAAGTCTGCTGAAGGCTTGCTGTAGGAAGTAAGAGAAAAGCTGTTTTGGAAAGGCAGGAGTGTCTGAGAAGCGGTGGTGATGCTCTGCTCTATTTTTGGATAGCTTTCTTGTCAAAAGCAGCAGTTTGCTAACCAGCTTCTGATGCCTTAAAGCATAGTGCTAGTTAAAACTGAAGGTTTGCAAGGGTCTGGTTGTTGCACTGAATCGGAAGAAATGTTTTCAGGTGCATATTGAGCACAAATTGATACATCCTCTTGTCTCCACCTGATGAACAGGGGTGAAAGACAAAGGGCACAGACCACCTTCAGGCCTGCTGTTACCCCAGTAAAACCAGCCCTAAGCACAGGTCAGGGTGGCAATCTCGGGAACATGAGCTGGGTGCTGAAGAGCAGCACAGAAGTGGCTGCAGCCAAGGATGGATGCAAGCACAGCTCTCTGCTGGCTCCTTCCCACTGCTGTCCTGGTCTGTGCAGAGCTCTGCTTCCTTTCATGTAATCAACAAATTAGATTCTGTAATTTGCCTTACAAACAAGACTCTCATGTGCTCACTGCCTTTTTTTTTTAGAGGTTTAGCAAGCAAACAGTGGGAGACCAAAGAATTAAAGCCATAAAGTAATCTGCATATAATCAGTAATTACCATGAATCAAACCCTCCTTCAGTTCAGCTGGTTATTATTTCCCTGATAATGTAATTCCCTGCACTGAAAAAACTAGGAAATACTCATTTTCACCAGAACAGCAAATAATTTCCTGCTGTGCCTATAATACTGTATCATGCAGTTTAGTGACCATATAAATCCAGCTAATGAAATTTATGGAGAATATGAGGACTACTAAAAACAGACTAAAAACCTGAAGAAGTAATTGCTCCCATGTGTGTTGGGAGGGGATGATATTCTGCCAGCAGACCTCTGCTAAACACTTCTTAGAGGTGTCACTGCCTGGCCAGCACTGGGAGCTGAGGTGGCTGAGAGCAGGGTGTCCAAGCAGGTATTTGTGAAGTCTGAATGAGGGGATGATGGTCATGTGGGTCTGCAGCCATGAGAGCCTTGCCCTTGGGGGATCTTCTCAGGCCTTGTGGCAGAGGCCACAGTGGCCACTGCTGGGGCAGAGCTTCAGTACACATCTTCCCAAAAATACCTTCTGGTTTCAAGGGATGTGAAGTCAGAATTGCCGGACACTGTGGGGATAGGGCTGGCTGTACCCCCACTTGCAGGTTCTTCAGGACAACCTCTCACCCTGGGATTTTGCAAGCTGCAGAGGTGGCAAGCCAGTGGAAAACTTCAAAACCCAAGGAGGCATCAAAGCCTGGCCTTAAAATTTCTGGGGTTTAGGGTGGCAACATTTTCCAAGTGACCTTGGATCTCCGTCAGAGAGATCTACAGAGAGTGAGTTGCAGGAGCTATCTAGGAGGCCCAGATATATTTGGCAGCTCCCAGTGCTGGGCTGTCTCTGCTGTGGGAACAGGGGTTGAGTTGCTCTTCCTACTTCTGGTTCATCCAAAGATAATCATTGGCAGTGAAACTTCCCCTGACAGGTGCTGGTGCACAGGTATCTTGCAGAGCACAAAGTATAAAGAAGCAGAAGAGTTATCCTAATGTTTTCTTTTAATTAACCACAACTGAATTACTGCCAGGATTCCCACTGACCAGCGATGGGTGCTGGCTTGTGGGGAGCACCTGTCCTATTTGGGAGCACTGCTAACTTCTCTGTGCTTTTAAAACCCAGAAGATGCATCCTTATCTGGGGTGCAATGTGGGTGCAAAACAACCCTTGCCCAGGCTGTTTGATGACCTCCTACATCCCTGCATGGGGCTGTGTGTCCTGCTGGTGATGCTTACAAGCTGGTTTTGGCTTTGCCAATATGCAGCTGGGAAAAATCCAGCCTCCAGCATTTGCTTGGCACGAAGAGGAATTTCTAAACTACACCAGTGTGCCAAGACCTGGGCTGTGAGCTACTTTCTCACAAGGTTAGAAGTCTCAGGCAGTTTCTGAAGTTATTTCTGGCTGATACTGAAGTGCAAAATCAAGCTGTGATAATATGATACTGAGCATGGATCTTGCTCCACAGGAGGCACTAGGGAGGCACTTTCTCTGAGAAAGAGACCTGCTCTGAGATTTTAAAATTGTGGTGAAGGAAATGCCTTGCAGAGGAGCAGAAGAGGTTAAAACACAGTATAAGATCTCATTAAAGGGAGGTATTTTTCAGCTTTATTGGAATGATACTGCCGTGAAGCTGTGCAAAAATATCACAAATTTTGCAATAAATAACACTGACATTAAAGGCATTAAAATGGGAGAAGGTGGGAAATGAAAACGACCTGTCTGTAGGGGGCACTCAGCTGTCTTGTGTCTGAAAGTGAAGTTACTGAACCATCAGATAGAGAAACGTGAGAAGGGGAATACTCAGCCCCGTTTGGTGAGAGATGCTTGATGTCTTCTCTGATCTGAACCCAGTCGCCAAAAGGAAGATAGCTGGAGCAATTGCTCAGAGCCTGCAAATATGGTAAAA
This sequence comes from Luscinia megarhynchos, assembly GCA_034336665.1. Taxonomy (NCBI): domain Eukaryota; kingdom Metazoa; phylum Chordata; class Aves; order Passeriformes; family Muscicapidae; genus Luscinia; species Luscinia megarhynchos. The sequence goes on from CM067565.1 coordinate 44,937,196, forward strand.
ATAAGAATTTAGAAGAAATGGGCTGGAAGCAATTTTCTTTAGAGGCTGTTACTGATGCTGCTGTCAAGGGTTGCTGGCAGCTGAGGAACATGAGCGATGACTAATGTGGCAGAACCCATTCTCCAGGCACAGGAGCCAGCAGGGGGGAAAAGCCTCGCTGTATCTGCTCTGTAACCCAGTGCCCGTTTCCTGAGGTTTGTCCTTGTGTCCTCTTCTAGCTGGGTGGGGATGAGGTCCCGTCCCCTGCTTCTCCCCGCAGCTGCCTGGCGGCGCTGCCAGGCGCTCACCGAGCCCCAGAGCTGACAGCCAAGTCACTCGCCCACGGGAGCGCTCTCCGCACGCGTGCTGGCAAAACGCAAGTCCTCGAGTTGCCAGGAACCTGCTCTTGAAGCACTTAAACCCGGCCCAGCTCATCAGGGCTGAACGAGGGGAGGGAGACGGAGGGAACTCACATTTAAGGAGGGCTGGGGATGTACTCGAGATGCAGTTTGGGAATCAGGGAGGTTCTTCCAGCTGCAGCCACAAAGAGCGCGTGAAAATTCTCCCGTGGGCAGACTAACACCGCTGAGAATCGTTCAAGTGTGAAAAGTAGTCAGGAGGGGAAAGGAGAGGGGACAATTGGCAGAGGATCCAAAAAGGAGACCACTGTTGCTGCTGCCCCGGGTCTCTGGCTGTGGTTCCTCTCACTTGCAAAAGAGAATCGGGGACAGTAAAACTCTTTCTGGCCTGTGGCCGAGGAGACAAAGCAGACACTTGATGGAGCTCGAGTCGAATTTCTGCCAGATCTCTTGCCGACGCAGCCCTGGGCGGCAGAGCCTGTGCCGCCGTGTCTCCTGGAACTGCTGTGCTCTGCGGCAGGGCTGGTTTCGGGGCTCTGGCAGCTGCCATAACCCTGCACTGCTGCGAGCTGCACCCGCCTGCCAAGCTGGGGCTTCTGCACCACGTCCTGAGCCCCTCCCGTGGGGATCCCTGGGCTGGGATGTGAGATCGGCCACTGGGACATGGCAGGGTCTGCTCCCACCGCATCCTCCCAGCAGACAAGGGCGCACAGCCCCCGGTGGGGATCAGCGGGGACGCACTTCAGGGCAGGCAGCTGCATCCAAGCCAAGACAGTCCCATCATCCTCAAGAGTCTGTAGCTATGCCTTGGGGACTGCGGGTACCTGCTGGCACACCCGGGCCCCAGGGCATCTTTTGAGGAACGTCTGTGCATCCATCAGACAGACAATGGTGTGTCAGTGTCGACCTAAACGCTGAGGAGTGCACTCCTGAGTAACATGCAGAAAATAATAATCATGTCAACTAAAGGTCTTTCAATATGCCTCCTGCTTTCAAAATCCCTTTACTAGGAGATAACATAACTCCTTAATAATATCTAGTATGTAATGAGTACTGCTCCTATCACACTACTAAAAGAAAAAAACAACACACCAGAATTATGTCTCTTTTAAATTTTTGCTTCTTCAGTTCTTCATCTCTTCCATTTACTGATTTGTTTCTGGTTTGTCCATGATGGCTGCATCATTAGTTTTATCTTTTGATAAAACCCCCAAGTGACCAATTCTGCACCTCCCTAGTTGTTTGCCACAAAGCAGATTTTGGCTCTTCTGTGCACTTTATATTGCTCTCCTCCACCCAGTTCTCAGTAGGAGAGGTAGGTAATTTTTAACTCTCCCAGATTACAGTTTGAGAAAAGGGTGAAGACAAACAAAGGTTTCTCTTCATTTATATGGGCCATTACTGACACATTATATTTGTGTCAGACTTCAAGCCTTGGTTTTAACCAGCTGCTGCAAATGTACAGAGGTAAACAACAGACTCCATAAACAGTTCAATACAAAAGACTTGATTTAGTACCTTACAAGACAAAGCAATCAATAATCTATTACACATCTAATCACAGGCATGAAGAGCCCAGCAGCTCTCTGCACAGCATTCCACCAAACCAGAAAGGCAGTTGGAGACCACGGTAAGAGGGACACAAATCACTGAGATTGCAAATGCACGGCTCAGAGTTGATCTACAAACACAAATATTCAAATTCAACAATCACCTCTTGCTACTAGTGAATCATGCTATTGCTATCTGGAGACGAGTTGCTATGGCAGAAAGCTGTAGCAGTGGCAGAAGGCCAAGAATCCTGCCTTTGAAATGTTAACTGAATTTAACTCTTGACTTTTCACAGACAAGGTTCATTACTTTGTGTGACTGTGTCATATTAAATGAGTGCTTTGTCTGCCCTGGGTACCGGCTTGGAAGGGATATTATTAATCAGCAGGACAGCAAAACAGGTCAATAACAACCATTTGTCAATAAGGATTTTTTTTTAATACCTTCAAGTGTGCTATGTGATAACTGCAGTAGCATAAGGGCATTTTTCCACTTTAATTTCTTCCCCTTTTCTTCACTTTATATAAGCTAATAACCATTTCACAGTTCCTGGACATGCTCAGAGCACACCCACTAATGCAGGCATGATGGTGAGATGCACTGATTTGAACAGTACAGCCTGGGCACAGAAATACTGCTGCTCCATTTTAGTGACAACGTAGGCTTTCTGTAATATCCACCAGAAAAATCGGGAGTTTTATAGAGACTTGAGTAAGGAACAGGTATAAACATCAGTTGAAATGGAAATTCAGGGACAAGCTCTTCTTTCAGCTGCCTGGAGTGCAGATCAGGGTCCCTGGTTAAAGGGGAGCTGTAGGTGCATACAGTGCACTTTGCTTTATGATCTCAAATCTTTACAGCTGCATCAATAGAATCTCACATTTAGTTCCTGGACAAGTTAGGTTGGGTGAGTTAGGATTACTGAGATCCAAGGAAACACCATCAAATATTCATGCAGCAGTGCCTCTGACATCCTTTACCATTACAATGAGGGGTTAAGAAGGACACCGCTTTGGAAGGAAGGAGAACAACAACAGAACAAACCAGATGGTGTTACTGTGAAGGAGCTGTCAGAGAGAATGGGGCACAGAGATCTGCAGCCCTAGTTACAAAGATGCAGATTCACAAACTGTGACAATATTTTTTCTTCCACAAAACCAACAAAGGCATTACTGTTGCAGTTGAAAAAGTCTTGAGCAGGGCAGGCCATGTGCACAATTACAGCAAAGGCTGGGACGGCGACAGTGAAGCTGCAAGGGCTGCTGCACACTATTCCTACCCCAGTCTATCCCTCGGATAGTTTTGCCCAGCTCCAAGAGAAGGCTAACAACCACGTGTCCCTGCAAACTGGTTTGTAGCATGTAGAACACTTAAAACTCCACCTTCAGAAATCTCATTCTGACTATAAAGACTTTTCCTCTATTTTAGGATTCCATCTTCCAGGAATGAGATCACAGGATAAGAGAGCTCTTGCACTCTCTCATGCTTCCCTTCTCAACAGGCTTTTGACTATGTTTCTCAGACTTGAAGGAGTTACTCCAGGGAAGAGAAACACAAAACCTGTGCAAAACATCCACTACACTGATAGATAGCACTTTAAAAAGTCATCTTTTATCAATCATGATTTTAACTGCTGCATCACCCTGAGATACACTAATGATAAAGCATTTTTTTTTTAAAAAAAAACAACCCTAAAGCAAATTAGCCACAAGTTCCCAATAATATATTTGTAATTTTTTTAAGCTAAGATCATGATGAGATTTCAGCTGGTTTGTTGTTTTTTTTTCCAGTAGATGCACATAGATACCATTTAATGATAGTCTCTTGTTAGATCAGGTACATAATATGTACTGTAACTTTGTACACCACAGATTAAATACCTGAAATCCAAGGATCTCTCAGGTATACCAGTGAAAAGTAGGCTTCATTGAAACAGCAACACCCAGAAACATTTAAAATGAACCATTTATTAAATCAAACTGTTATTTTAACAGTTACATAAGTTACACAGCATGTTTAAGTCAAAAGATTTCACAAGGAAAAAAAAAAACTTTAAACTTTTATTATGCAGGCAAAATAGTACCACACAATATGTACCTGGGAGGGAAGAAGGGAAAGGGAATCTCTAAACATTCAAATAAGGCCATAATTATTTAAAAACAACAATAAAACAATAATAACCCCCCCAAAGATCCATTTGCTTTTCAGTGTGTTCAGTGCTGCTAACTATATGTACTTTTAGTGTACAGGTGTGATCGAGGCAGTGATATTTTGATAGCTAGGTTTAATGTTCTAAAACACTATCAGAAGTGGAATAAGGCTCATTAGTACATACAGCTGCCCTTGGAATGTCAATCTCAGTTGCCTTCATCAACTTAAAATTCACAAAGTGCACAGTTAAGATATGCCAAAAAATTGAAACTGCTACTCTACCAACAGCTGCCCATGCTTAATACTTAGTGGTCTATTGGAACAAAGTATGTTCTTTCAAAAGAGATGTGTAAGAAAAGCCACTGTAAAACATTTAGTTTTGAAGATGCACTAGGAGCTCTTTGTAAACTGAAAAGTAGAAAAACATGGATTAATTATGTTAAGAAAAGAATACAAAAAACACTAGAAATGACCATCAAACTTTCAAAGAACAAGCACCACAATGGACATTAGCATTCGATTTTGCAGTGTACAGCAACGTAAGAATTTTACTCTAGCCAATCTACTTCATCAAATTCTGAATCATCTTCTGAATCACTGTATTCCACAGCAATGCGACGGGAGAGGATGGTGGCAACATCATTCTCAATGCGCTCGTGCTTAGCTTCTTGTTCCCGCTGCTCTTCCACTTTGCGGAGCTGAATTCCTGCACAACAGCAGACACAAACACGTCACTCTCCTCCTTCAACACTGTGAGTGTATTTAGCTCAGGATTCACAAAATGCTTTGCAAGCAAAAACAAGACAGAAGATGCTTTCCTGCTCAGGTAGAACTTTTTTGTCAAGGTTTTAAGGAGTGGAGTGTCAGAATTGCAGTGGCAGGCAAGATCTTGAGTCCTTCTACTGCAATATTCTGATTTTCCATTAAAATACATTTTTAGTACCACTGTAAGTGATTAAGCCATTTTGCTATTTGCATTTCCAAATGTTTTCTAGAATCTCTATCCTTAATTTTAATGAAAGTTTATAGCTATCTGAGTATCCTATCAAGAGAGCACCACTTGTAACCCTGTTTTTTATCATGTAAGGATGTGGTTTGGGATGAAGCATTACTTGGAGATTAAAGCTGTGGTAACTTGAGCCTTTGTTTCTTGGGCATGATGTGGTCAAAAGTGTTTTCACCAATGACCTTGATTATACCAACAGGATCTATTTTCTAATTTTTGCTGGCATTCTCTACGCATGTTCACACGTCCCTGCTGTACTCAACTATTGTCAACATTTATTTAGACTTCAATGATGTTACCAATTCATGTGCATATAGACATGCATGAATATTTCAAATAAGTGCTATAGCCTATCTGCTGATATTACAATACCATACAGATTCTGTGCTTTGTTACACTTGCAGGGGAAGAGTAGAAGAATTTAGGACTTGAAACATTTGAGAGATCTTAACTACTGAAAGACACCCCACCAGCAAACAGCAGCACACACAGTGCAGCAGGGATTTTCCTGGCCATGGGCACCATAAGGTGAAAGGTACAGCTGGCACACCCAGCTCCTCATGAGATCATCAGGAAAACACTGCCCTGCAGCTCTGCCCTTCCCTTGCACTCTGCCATGGGCACCTTGCAAGGCAAAGGCTGCTCCATCACTGCACTGTGTCCAGATCAGATACTTAACAGCTTGAAGTCTTCAGCAATGATTTTTGAACATTGCTTATATCTCGTTGTAATACAGTGACAGATGATCAAAATTCCAATGCCAATTGATCTGTTTTGCTTTTATCTAATAGTCTGTAAAAACCAATGTTTTTGTCTTCTACACAATCTGTAGATGATCAGAAACAGCTACATTTGCAGGTAAACAGAAATGGAAAGATAATCTCCACAGATCATCTACAAACACATGTATTTTTTTCTGTAATCTAACTTCCACAGAGAACCAGTTTTGCCATCCAAACTAAATATCTGATAAGTGTAATTACAAATTGAAAAAAACCTGCTTACTTGGCAATACATACACTGTAGAGGATAGAAAACAGAAACAGACCTAAGATGCATTCCTCTAACTTCTCACACGTGTGAAATGTTCCATCTCTTAAAGGTCACAAGTATTTAGCAGGTTTCTGGGATTGTTCCTTTAGTGCTTAATAGCCAACGTTACCTTTCCGTATAGCTTCCAGCAGAACACTTCTAGCATCACTGATTACAGGAAGAGTTGAAGGATGGCGTTTGGGCTCAGGAGCAGGAATCACTTGGGCTGGTGGAGATGGAGGCATTATGGGTGCATGAGGGCCAGGGACGATGGTGGTGGAAGGAGGGTGCAGAACAGGAGGAGGGTGAGAAAGGTTTGCAACTGTGACCGGGGAGGAGGGTCGAATGCCAGGAGGTGGCAGGGGAGGAGGTGGGGGTGGTGGAGGAAGTCCCTGTACTTCACCTTGCGGAGGAACTGGGTGAACAGGTACAGCTTCACACACTTGGGCAGCTCTAGTGACAGGGGGAGAGGGCTGTGCTAGGGGAGGAGCAACCGGAGGTGGAGCTGGATGAAGAACTCCAGGAGCTATCTGGAGAGGAGCTGGTGGAGGTGGCACAGCTGGGGCCTGCAGAGCAGCTGTGGGAGGGGGTGGTGGGGGTGGGACTGGGGGTGGAGGGGTGGAAGTCATTGCAGCTCTTAATGATGAGGTCGACAAAGCAGACGGAAGGGGTGGTGGTGGCGGAGGAGGAGGAGTGGGGCTCACAAACACCGGTGTTCTGCCTGTTGCTGGTGACTGAGGGCGATTTTCTACCAAGCCAGGAGTAGAACTGCAACATCCAATAACAGAACAGAGTTATTAGAGCTAGAGAGTGGAAAAAATAGTTATAGATTCACTTCTGCAGCTTAAGAACATTGAAACTTGGGCAATAAAGAGCCCAGGACGTACATCATAGTATCTACTATGATGATTTCAGGGTGTTTGTCGATACCTCATAAACAATCTAGTTTACCTCATAAACAGTCTAATTTTCAGTATGGAGTATGCATCAGGTTTCCAAAAACCTCTGCTCAAATTCAGCTATTAACCAAACTTATGTTCTTATACAATGTACCTGCATCTTTATCAAAGACTTCCTAAACTAGTAAAATTCTTCCCTGCTGTCCCTAAGTAAATCCAAATTATTTTTCTCAAGTCAGGGAACTAGCAATTGATTAATTGCTTTGATTCACAGAACTTTAAAACCAAAATAAGACAATGCAAACAATGAGGACAAGGTAATTTGAAATATATATTTAAGGTGTGATGACAAAATGAGTGAGATTAATATCAAAGGTCATCACTACCAAGTACAAAGCGGTCCAGTCATATGCTAGATACTCATTATAGGACAACGAATAGGTGAACTGAAGAAAACAAGAGAGAACAGTAAACTTATTTTCCTAAAAGACCACGGAAGGATTTCTTTAAACTGTTGTGGTAAATTAATCTAAAGAGTTATGCATATAAGTATATGCTCATCTAAGGAGTAAAAATCATTCTTTTCAAGAGACTAACATCTTGCTGATGTAATAACCTCATCAGAATTAACTGTCCTCTATTCTAAGTTGTATGTACCTGACCTTAAAATAAGACTTTTGGAATAAAAAAATAAGGGACTGACAAAGAAATTTTCACTTCTAGAAATATTCTATGTATGTATTCACTTCTCAAAAGGTACAAAGAAATAGAAAATAAAAACACTTTGGGAGAGGGAAGCACTTGCAATTTAGCAAATGTGACGAATATACAGTTTTGACAGCTGACTGTCTTACTGTAATATATTCTTCTTTTCATGTAGGCTGAAACACAGCTCACTTGCACAAATTTCCAAAGCTCTCAGAAACACTTTCCATACAGTTATCTGTCTTGCCATTTAGCTCAGAAGGCAGCACGGCCACAGTACTAATGGCAAGGGAGACCTGTGTGCACCAGAGCACCGTGTGGGATTTAGATGCCAGCCTCCCCAGCAGCTCCTGGCAGCCCCGCTCCTGCAGGCTCGCTGGGCCGTAGGGGGTGTCTGGGCAGCGCAGGAATGAGGCTGGCAGCTGTTGGCGGGGCGGCAGAGGACTCGAGCAGCCCGGTGGATGTGCAGGGGTTCGGCAGTACCTGGCGCAGGGGGGCACGGGCTTCACTTCGGCGGTGCCGTGCAAGGGCGGCGGCGGCGGCGGCTCGTGCGGCCGCACCAGCACGCGCTCCTCGGCTCGGCTCAGCAGCTCCGACATCTGGCTGTAGGGCAGCGCCGAGAGGGAATACGAGCCGTCAATGTGGTCCACGTACGCCTGGGATCTGCACACAAACGGGAATGGTCCAACTTCACCTTTAGCAGGAGTATCAGTGCCCTCAGCCACTGCTCCGTACCTCAGTCTGACTTCTGAATGCAAGCGCCTTCTCTCCACTAGTGCTGCACATTATACAGTGTGGCTGTTCAACAATTTATCCCAGTTTCCCTGTTAGTACTTTTAGCAGCTCAAGGGTTTGATTTTGACAGGCATATCAGATAGTTTCTACAGTATGTGTGTACAGTGTGTGACCTTAGTGTTTATTAGTCACATTATTTTGAGTTAAATAAACACAGCAACGCAATCAGAACTACTCTTCTTTTATAATATTCATGAAACATCCATCGACATTAGAATGGCAGAATTTACAACTGAATAATTTAGCTGAACTTCTGTCAGGGAATCTTTATTCCAATAGATAGAGAACTCGCTGCTTTAATAGACATAGGACTTAATCAATATCTATTATTGAGTAGTAGCAGTAAATAAAAGTGATTCAACTTATTAATGACAACTTTAGACACACCTCAAGGACCTGATCAGTTAGTGAATTTTAATTAACTATTCAATTACATATTTTTATTTTAAAAACTCTTTGATAAATTTGGAGCAAAAGTGTTTGTAGAACACTTTCCAACAAGTAGAGCAACACTCTGCATTTCCACATACTGCCACCACTGTAGTATCTAAACCTATTAAATTCTTCAGGGGTGAAAAATCTTCCTTTATTCCAAAGCGTGGTGCTGTTCTGTATCTGAAGAACAAGTTCTGCACGTGCAGCGCTCCCAAGCACCTCAGCATTATTAGTAATTGCATTACTAGTACTGAGATAATCAAGGTTTAGGCCAGGATCCTGGATATAAAACAAGCATGTCTAAAGTGGAACCCAACATACAACACAACAAAAGGACAGCAGGAAAGCTGATGTTTCTGCCAATGACTTGACACAGCAGTTTATGGAGATACTGTAAAGCTGTTCCTAGAAAAATGCTAATCACCATAACTTAACTTGTACCCCACTGAGTGAAACGCACTGAGAGCATTTTCACATTCTGAATTGAGCTAAGTTTTCTACAAGCAGGTTTTTCTACTTTTCAGAGAGCAAACACTCTCTCCTAGAGTTGTCATAATTACTCACCATTGCTACTGAGCTTGTTTGAAGGCCTTACAAAGCTAAACAAAATACTCTCCTATGGTGCTTTAAACCACAGAAAGATAGTGGGGGAAATTAACCAGTTTTTGGGAGAATAATGAATACTTTTTAATGAAAAAACCCCCTAAAAACAACGAAGCAAAACACCCAAAACTCCTTAACCAAAAGTATATCCCCAAATGTCCTAACATTACTTGTCAGTCCTCTTTGCTATCAGATGTTTCTTGGCTGGTAAAATGGACTTGATTTTGCACCAAGATCAGAAGAATAAGCACAGCAGGTGTTTACCATGTGAAATGCTACTTTTAGCCACCAGCAAATAAATGCTGTGAAATGAGAATTCAACAGGTTGGATTTTGTAATAGGCTATAACCAGAAATGTCAATCAAATAATGGATTTGTTCAAGAGTAAAGAGAAGCTCAGCATTCTCATTTGAGTTCCAAGTGGACATTTGTTCACATCACACACACATGATATATTCTTGGCAGAGTTGGCTTAAGAAAAATGAAGAGGCTGGAAGCATGGGGATTTTGTAGGTCAGGACTGGAATGTAGTGACACGCCTGGATGCAAGCTGGCAGCCGTGACACTACACCATCAAGTTAAGAGGACAACACAACCTGAAGGATACAATGAGGATATATGCTACCCTTAAAAATAACAACATAGCAACTACCCCTTTAAGGACACACTAAGAATTTTAAAACTGAGTTTTGATTAAGCTAAATCAGTGATTTCCAGTGCCTTTTAAGGGGGCAGTAGCACCTCATCATTGACCATTTCTCACGCGTGCTCACTACGCAGTACGAATACACTTCACAAAGGATAGAAAAAACCAAAAGGAACCTTGATTCAAAATGTGAAGCTGGGCCATTAGCAACTTCAATGTGCTTATGTAAGAGGTTAGCATCATCTTCTGCGAGCTCTGGACCTTGGGCTAACTTCTGCCACTCTCTCCGTCTGTCATGAGGTGCCCTTGGCACTTTCTCTGGTTCATGAGGGCGATCCAGATTTTTCTGCTGTAGGAGAGTTGTGCAAACAAAACTGACAACTGAGACAGTGTTTTTTAATCACTTGCACATAAACATCAGCCACAAAATTATGAAAAACAATCCCATTTCAAATGCAAGAAAAATTTGCTTTCAGGCTAGACATAATATATAGAACAGAAAGACTTGTAAGAGCCAGAAATGTGAGTCTAGTGGGTAAGTAACTGAATAATATAGAGAAAAATACCTGTTTAAGTAGCTTTTTTATTCTAAGTCTGAAATCAAATTATGAATCTGACACTGGTATTTACTCTCTCTCCTACATATGAAACATACAGAATAATGGTCAAACAAAAAAGTAGCATTACCTTTTGCAAAAGTGCTTGTTTAATTTTAAGAAAATATAAGCTAAGTGTTTTATTCCTACTAATTTATTTCTAGTTTAAACATGTCTATTAGCATGTCATTCAAGCTTTTTTACCTGTAAGATTGTCAAAATTTTGTCTTATAAGTAAGTGTTTAAGTGAAATTCTTTATGTGAAATTCTTTATTCCTTCTGTATTTCTCCTTTCTGAGTGATTGCTAGAATATTTAAAAAAATTTTGGCAAAAGTTGGTTACATTAAGACAGAACGAAAACATTATGTCCTTCTTTATTATTTTACTACTACTACTACTACTATTATTATTCAATTGTTCAAGTTGATGGAACTGAATGAATACAAGTAGCTTTAGTTGAATAAAGGTGATTCTGTCAAGTCTGGATTGCTATTAAAGGAGCATATCTGCAAGCAAACCCTTTCTAGGAAAAAACAAAGAGAAGCCATATGAAGTTAACATATGTACCTTCTGCTTCCTCTTTTCTTTTCTTTTGTCCTCGGTGTCCTGCAACATTTTTTCCTTCCACAGATCAAAGAAATATGAAGGATTGGTATAAAATTTCAAACCCTCTTTTCCATCATCCCTGAAATACAGAGACACAAACAGGGCATACTATTTATTCGACAAGATATGAATCCAAACATTAAGACAAAGCAAGGGCATATTAAGGAATATATTGTATCTCAGACCCTGAAATGTTTCACTGAGAAACACAAAAGAGAGATCATTGACCTCCAGCACCATCACTTTTCACTATCTTTCCTGGCATTCAAGGTCCTAATTTTAGAAAGGTAACTTTAACACAAGCTCCAGACAAAAAAAAAAAGTCATATATTAGAAAACTCCCACTCCAATAACTCAAATCTTGCTGTTAAAATATTGAGCAAATTTGTGTGGCTGCTCATGTTCAGCTATTGATTCAAACTGAATCTCTGGGACAGCAAAACAACATTGAAGATGTTTCTACACAATTACCTGTTTAATTTCTTCCCTTCACATCCAAGTACAGCATATGGTTTAATAAATACAGAAAATAAAAATTAATTTCCTACCATATTACACTGAGTTAAGATTTCAGTAAAATGCAGCAAAATTTTAGTGCTTATAATGTATTTTGCTGCTTTCATTCCTCCAGCAGCTTCACAGTTTTCTAGACTGGCTCCTTAAATATTCAAGTACTACTGCATGTGAGCAAGGTGCCTGGATATATCCTCTCTATTACATTAAATAAGCTATAAATTATTTTTAATTCATTTTTTTACTAACCTGTAAGGGGTGAGAATGTTAAGTGGAGGAGGCTGTTCACAAATGTCGTAAGTTTCTTGCAAAGGAATTGGCAGAGTTTTGCGGTCAAACAGCTGCTGGTCTTGAATCGTGGAACTCCGGAAAGCTTTTCTCATTGTAATGTCCTGCAGTGACACTGAAAGGGGATATTGCCATTTTAAAAAAATCCCACCAGATAAATTTTGTTTGGATTTATCTGGAATTGCCTAATGTTGGTTAAAATATAAAGCACTACTATTATGCATCTTGGGCATTTTACAGCAAATACAGATTCATCTAGCCATGGCAAGATATCGTCAGACTATGTAAAAAACATGTCTGTAATATTCTACTCCATTATCCTCTATTTAGCTTCACAGGAAATTTTTCTCACCTAGGTATCAGAACTCTGTCTCTCCTAAGTAGTTCAACAAATTGTGTACTGTAGCTGTAAAATATGATTCAGTAGTCCAGAAGGACCTAATAACATTTGCCAACTCCATTTCACAATTCTTTTACTACTAAAACTGCTCTCTATCTTCAGATATACATTTTACCTTTATGGATCAGCAAGCCAAACTTTGTATTCCTTGCATGTAGGCAGCAGCTCCACCGAGGGCCCACTGAGATGCCAAAGCAGCAAATCACTTAAGCTTATGCTACTGAGATCAATGGGCTTTAATAGGAGGTGATTCTATGTTCCAACACATGAAAATAGTCAAATGCTTTTTAATCTGTTTAATTACCATGAGCCTTCTCTGTCTAATTCAGAGCCACCTTGACTTTTAAGCATGGTCATTAGGAATAATCAATTACCTTTATGCAAGATCCAAAGGAAAATAATACTACACAACACATTAAACAGGGATTGCAACTATTTTTACCCACTCCTGGCAAAGCCTACATACCTCCCTCAAGAGCTTTTTCTATTTCATTAGAATTTAGATAAAGATTAATGGAAAAGTGACCACAACTGATAAGCTTTGCACTTCTAATTCTGGAAACAGTACACCTATTTAGTCTCATATTTCTCTCCCTCCCTGGTCTTCAGTTACTGCACCTGTGAAGTCCAGGTGTGCCTGAAAGCTACCTTTGCAACCAGCATGAGACTTCCATTAGATAAAGCAGCAGATCTTTTCATTAGTTTGGGCTCTTTTTTTTTAAAAATCACAAACAATACCGAAAACAGTTTTCTGACAGAGTAGCAAAGAGCATTTTCAGCACACGCATTTTATCTAAAATAATTGTTTTATTGAAATAGTATTTATTTTATAGAAAGAGGTTGATAGCAGTGTGCCTTTATGCAAGATGAGAGGACAACTCTGGCCCTGCTATCACAAGGGCCTTTGGCAACATTTTAAAGAAAAACTTGTTTAAGCTGAAAACTGTGGGTTTTTTTTACTTGGGTTCCCGTAACACATACATATGTACATACACCAAGTTGGATTTCTATTGTGTGATCACAAAGGGGCAGAAGGCATGGCTTTTTCCAGAAGGCTTGCAGTTCCTGGAATGTTCTATCTTCTTACCTAAGCATATTGGCAACATCCTTCGTGAGGCTAAAGATGGGATTTATTTGATTTTCAGCTTGGCTTTTGAAGTTTATTACACTTGGCAAGGTTGTGTATTCCTGGAGAAGTTTCCTCCTTTTTACCCTTAGGTTCTAATTCATCACAGTGTCTTTTATTCTTTTTAATAGCTTTAATTAGCTTCTCAGAAGCCTTTTAAAGTGTGTGAAAGAAGTATTATAATGTCTGAATGTCAGCTAGGAGTCTCAATTTCTGTAGATATTTTTGCAGTCATAAATAACCCTATGTATTTTGTACCTGTCATGAAGTACAGGTTATCAGCTGGCAAAAGTTCAGTTAGAATAACTGAGGTTTACCTCATCTAAAAATGTAAGTCTTAGATCTTTTAATAATTCAGCTGCTTTTCATTTGGGTTGTTGGTTATACAAGTGGCACTAAATGTACCTGCTGAGTTGCTTGGCAATCCTGCAAGATTTCTGTCTGTCATATATTGGAGACATTTCCAACAAAAGTAGAACTGAGTATACCACTCTTTGAACCTGTGTACATTCTGAAGACAATGAACTTAATCGACTTATTCCAATAAATAAATACAGTACTTTGGTTTAATACTAAAATGCTCACAGAGTATATGACACCATATTATTGACAGTGTTCCACAAACTCCTTATTAGCATTCCATCTCTTCAATGAGCAAGCACAGCCAGGCTAACTCATAATTTCCCCTTTTCTTGCTTAAAACTCTACATTTTGTACACATGTACAGGGGATAACACACCAGAGAATAATCAATCAATCAATCCCCAACAATAAGCATAATAATTTTCTCTCTAAACCTAAGATACACAGCAGAGGCTTCATGGAAAAGATACACCCTAGGATTTCAAGGTGCATTTCCCATGCTGATCACCTGGCATTCCCTGAAAAGCACACCATGATTCCAAACAACAGACTACATGAGCACAGCATTACTCAGGAAACGGAAGGATGTGGCACACAAAGCAGGGAGAATCATGACATGGATATGACTCGCCTGCACAGAGGGATCAGGTAAATCCCACGTCGCACACCCAGCGTAATCCCGGCTGTGCATGGTTTGCCTTACAAAGCCACTTGTTCAGCCTGCCAGCTGGCAAACAGACAAAAGCCCTGCGTGGTTTACAGCCCCAGCAGGGGAAGACGTGAAAACCTGGCTGGTCCCGCAGCCTGGCTGATTGACAAACTGGCACTGCAAGGGGACGGGTCAGACTAATTGGATGTATGAATTCAGGTGTGAGAAGAGACAAGCAGCTGAAGAAGGAGCTGCAAAAGCTGCAGGCATTTGACTTGATGCTGGTAAATTTATGCTTCCAGCTGCTTGATTCCTTATAGGCATTAGAACATTTTATATAGCCCAAGATCCTAAATTTGATATGGATATATTTTTTCTGAAAGTCCACCTACTACACTACTTGTGTTCACTGCAATTAACAAAAAATGGGGTCTTAAACAACTTCCTTAAATGTTGAGATATTCACTATTTAATTTGAAGGTTCATTCAACAATCTAAACAAATGCCTGTTTGTCTTTATTGTGTCTGTTGTTTGGATCATATGAAAAGACATATTATATCAACCAGTCTAACTCTCTGTGCACAACAATATTTTCCACATAAGCAAAAATTGTCTGTCAGAAAGCTAAACTGTCAATCTTTTGTACACTTGGTTTTGAAAAAGAGACGCCAGTACATTTTTACTTTTAATCAACAACAAACTGGAGGGAGGGGGGAAAGGGTATTTAAATTGCACTCTGATTAGATACAATAACTGTTTTTTTCTTTTGGGGTGAAGCAAAAATTAAATAAAAGCACATCTGTAATGTATATACTAAATAATGTTTTATCTCTTGGCAAGCATCTCATTAAACTGCAATCCTCAATTTGTAGTAAAAGTAAGGTATAGAGCACACCAGTGCCCTGACAGAAGGTAGGTACTTTTAACTTTTCAAATATATTAAATACTACATTTTACTTCACCAGAAGAAAAAAAAGTTACTAGATTTATTTTTATTCTTTTACACTCACTCAACTACACAATTTATGATTAGGTTTTGGGCAAAAGCATACCATTCTCCTAAAGACAGTAAATAAATCAATCATATATATTCCTCTTAAAAACTTGCTCTCTTAATACTTTGTGCAGAATTTCATCCTGACAACTTTCAAGACTGTAAACTCTTGAATATCACAGCTGTGACTCCCTGCAGAACTAAAATTACTAGGGGAAATTTCATACAAATCAAAGGCCTCAGTTGCCCACAATACCCTTTCTCTGTCCAAATCTTACCCAGCAATTTGAAAAGTGCGAAAGAGGAAAGAATGACACTCTCAAACAAATAAATTAGTTGCAAATTGTCCATTAAGGGTAATTAATTGGTAGGGAGTGGTGCTGTTGAAAATTCTCTTAAGGTAAAGATTTATATGATTCAGTTCCTAAAGACATTGCAATCTCAAAGTCTTATTTCTACCTTATTTATTTTATACTTTTAATGATTATCCATTTAAACAATGACCAGAATGCATACATATTAGATTTCTCTGTCATCAGAATACTCTGACTGTGAGTTTGATAGTTGCTAAGGAGAGAGATTATTTCTGTATATCAGACATGATTCTTGGGCTTGTCCCCTATACAAGAAACAGAAATTTTCTGAAATACTGTTCTAAAAACTTCCAAAACAGCTCAAGAACTCCTTGGATAGAGAATGTATTTCGCTTAACTACTACAGGTAACAAAAATAAGATGTAAAGGTTAGAGCAATCATTTTAGGAGGACTCAGAAGCTGCATGTAGAGCAAGCAAGCCCCATTAATACGTGAATTACCCACAGGCATCAAGCACTGTATCTGCTGGTGAGTCTCAACAAAACCACCACATTGTTTAGCAAATGGTATTTTGTCCACATCCCTCTTTTTATACACAAAATATTCCAGTATCATGGTCTTACCATGGAACTATTAAGCCTTGGACACACTAATTTAAAACTGATTTACTCAGTACATAACCCACAAATTTAATCAAGGGCCTAAGAAAATTTGAAAAAGGAACATGGAGAGCAGTTGAAGTGCAGCCCACCTGCTCAGAATCTTGAAAGGGAGACACACTCAAATCCAACTTTTTTGTAGGTAGAGATGTGCAAGAAAAATTGACCTGCTATATAATTTAACAGTCTTTATTTGCCTTTGAGGATAAAATTTCTAACAAATGAATTGACACTAGTGTTACTCTCCACTTAATATAGTACATGTGGAGATAATGACCCAGTTTTCACATGCTCCCTGTTCTTAATTTTGATTACACTTATACTCTTTTATACTCAGCAAAATCTTCTTCAGAGTCTAAAGACAGTGAGTCTGCCTGTTAAATTGGGATTTACTACCCTTTCCTTCTAAGTCTCACAATGGTCTGAGTATCCAGACTTTAAAGTTGACCAAGTCTCCCACTTCCAGCAGTACAGAGACCACAACTGTCTGTCAAGCTTTTTAGGTTTCTCCCCACCAAATGTCACCTTTTTTTGTGCATAGCAAAACATCAAATCTGTTTTTGGCATTAGTCCAGCCAATCTTCTGAATCACTATTGTTTTAATGATGGGGCAATATTTATAGAATGTTTAGAAAAACAACATGTATTCAAAGGCAGAAGCCTACTGAAACACAATTCACAGCACTGTTTAATTCCTTTTCTGAAGTGTGCCAGGCTGCTCACCCACAGCACTTCTGCCATCAGGTTTATTTAAGCTGCTTGTCACAGTTGTAACAAATACGCTATAGAAATCAAGAATTTGATACAGTGCCTTTGAGATTAAAATACTCTCTGGTTTGAGGTTTAAATATAATTAGGCAGCTCACATTGAAAGAACCATTAAATTAATACCAAAATAGTCTGATAAACTTCGAGTTTATGAATTTTCCTTCTGCCCTGATATTATTTATTTCTGAGTGACAGAAAATTATTTTCCAATACCTCATGACACTATACATCAGTGCTGTACCATGAATCAGCATTTCAAAAAAGAACTACATAAATGTTAAAATTAATATTCTTTTCAAAACTGTCAGATTTTTACAGCTATGACATTATTCACTTTTAGCAGTACTGCACACTTAAAAGGCACAATTAAATTAACAAAAATGTGATCAATTAAGAAAAATATTCTTTTACTTATAAAATTTTCATATATATGGACAGAGTTAGTAATGTTACTTATAAAGTAAATAATGAAAAATGGTTGCAAAGAAATTATACTCAGGATTTTTTCTCTGACCTATGAGGATACCTTATATTGCAGGGCTAGTGAAGCTGTTGACCTTAGCTCAGCTTTATAGCAAGAATGTGTTTTCTCAGTCCTAAAAGGACCCCAATATTTCTCTTGGATACATATGGGCTTGTTTCCCATACAATTGAAATAAAGTGGAGTTTACATGACGGAAAGCAGAGAATTTCTTTTTGTCTGCATACAAGTTTGGTATCTTCTGAGAGAAAAAACAAGTGTATGAAAAGAACAAAGTATTTTAAAAATCTATTAAAATAAGAAATTAATAATACTGAAAAATCAAGAATTTGAAGACAGTGTAATAATTCAAACCAAACCAAGATCACAGCAACTCTTCTATGGCGGAAAAATTGTGCATGAGGAGTTAGGCTCCTAAAGATATAATCTTCACCTTGGCTTTATTCTTTCAGAGAGACATTATAATAATTCAAAATGAGAAAACACAGAGATTGTTCAAACAAATTCAGAGCTTTTTATCACTCTGATTCTACTAGAAACATCTTGTCAAGTATCTGCATCTCGTTTAGTGGATCTGACTTGGGCTGGTTTTGTTCATGCCACTTAGCTTTAAATGAATCTTAATTTCTTTCTCTTGTGTAATAGCATGGGCCCAAAGGAACCCATTATATCTTCTATTACTGCCTCCTGGCAAAGAGCAGATGAGACTCATTTCACAAGTATATCCCATTTTACTCATGCTGTTAGCTGAATAGAAGTACTGAAAGTTGCTTAATTCTTGCATAGAGAGTTAAAAAAGGTAAATTTAAATATTCCCCCTCTTCCCTCCCCTTCATGCATTAACATCCTTCAGCTATTCTAGTCCACATTAAGACTAAACATAAACTATTTATGATGAATTTCTAAAATCAAGCCCAAAACAGCATATTGAAGGAAAGAAGTTCCCTGATCCCTAACTTTTAAGGAAGTAAAATATCAAACATCTCCTCACCTCCTTTGTCCTCATCTGGTGACTCATTCCAGGCAGATGCTTGTGAATAAGGAGCACTAGGGTACAGCTCAGGGGCTGGATATTCTTAAGTTAATAAAAACAGTAATTTAACAGCTCCTGCCACTGAGGACTGCACGTGCTCCTCTGAAGTCGCTGCTACTCTATGGTGTGAGACAAATCCAGGGGACCACATTCAAGTCACCCCAAGCCATCCTGGACTTCATTGTGTAGACAGCCCCATTTCCAGCCCTGTTTACTTAACTGCAGTGTCTGTATCTTTATTTAGCTATACAGTTTAGCAAACACTACAGCACATCTTGCTCTGTGAAAATGTGTTGGCATTGGGAACTACACACTTCTTAAAACTACTTCTAGCAATCCTCCAACATCAAATAGTTACAGATTTTTGGTCCTGAAACCTAGAGCCAAACTTGCCAAAGGCCTTTTACATAGGATAGTACAATTTTCCATCTTGCTATTGTGTAACATCCCTGGATGCTTTAACTCAATGGCTTAATATGGTCTCTCCATTCTATAGAAATGTGAATGACTAACATACTAGATATGTTCATTAGATATATATCAACATACCTCCCCCTCTGATTTAAACCAAAACTAGGCTGCCAAGAGTAAATGTGGAAATGCCATTAACACTCTGGAGTATTACAGTTTTTACAAGATTACAACTGCTGACAAATTATTATCATACATGGTATGGATTTTTTAATCATTATCCAATCATGGCAAAAATGCCCTGGTTTGGGCAGGTAGAGACTTCATTTTTTCTTAGTATCTGGTATAGTGCTGTGTTTGGGATTTAGGATGAGAATAATGCTGATAACACACTGATGTTGTAGTTGTTGCTGAGCAGTGATCAAGGACTCTTCAGCTTCTAACTTCACCCTACCAGGCAGCAGGATGGGGGGCACAAGGAGCTGGGAAGAGACCCAGCCACAACAGCTGACCCAAACTGGCCAAAGAGACCTTCCATACCATATGGTGTCATGCTCAGCATAACTCAGGGGGAAAGGGTGTCTGGGGGCTGGGCTGCTGCTCAGGATCTGTCTGGGCATCAGTCAGCAGGTGGTGAGCAATTGCATTGTGCGTCACTTGTTCTGTATATTCTAATTTTATTATTGATGTTTTCCCTTCCTTTTCTGTCCTATTAAAATGTCTTTATCTCAAACCACAAATTTTACTTTATTCCCCCAAGTACTTCCCTCCTCCCACTGCAGAGCAAGGATGAGCAAGTGAATGTGTCGTGTTTAACTGTCTGCCAGGTTAAACCACAACAATTGGAAAAAGAGGTGCATGAGGGTGATTTATGCTTAGTTATCAAGAGACTTGGAAAATCCCATTAATGCAAGAATTCCCCTAGGCAAGTCATGATTTTGTGGAAAATTTGCTACTAGCTGTGAGCAGCTGTCTTTCAAAACCTGCTCTAAAATTAATGTCACGCAAAATACAGAATCAAACTTCCCTTTGCTTAATTTTGCTACTGGTGAAATTTTGACATCTATAACCTAATATAACCTGAAGACCACTCTCCTGGTTTGACACTTCATTTGTTCTGTACACACAATTGTAACCACAAAATGTAATAATACAAAAGATTATTATATCTAGACATTCAGAACTGAAACAGCTTTCCTATAGTTTAAAATTGGATCCCACAAGCAATCTGAAGTTGTTTCTCTTGATGGGACGTTCCTCTGCTTTCTAGGTCTTAACCACATAGTTTAGAACACCCTAAATTGTTTGTGTTACAAGATTTTTCACAGTTCCACCTGCAACCAACAGGTATCGAAGAAGGCAAAAGAGCTTCTTGGCATTTATGCATTAGGTGGTCAAACAAAGCCTAGGCATCCTTTAAAATTCCATACAAATTCTATCTTACAGGCATGAGCTGATGACTTTTGAGAATACTTGTTTCCTCAGGGCTAACATTTACAATACTTAAAGTAATTTAGAAAGAATCCAAGAGGTTATACAGCAGCAATAAATGAAGCTATACAACTATAATGTCATACAGAAAGTAAGATGGTACAAGTTTAATGTAAAAATCCCACTTGGACAAGTGCTTACACTTCATGAGAATTAGTAGGAAGGTTTAAAAAAGAGTATAGACTTATCTCCAAGCATTCACATAATATTACATAATATTATTAATATTCCTAACACACAACACTACTGAAGAGACAGATACTCCTGTAGCCATTTTAATGTAAATTCCTTAGTATCATTCAGTAACCATGAAAACACTGAGCTCAGGAAGCTGCTCAATACCATAAAAGAAACCTGTAGCAAAAATAGAAATGGGCTTTCTTACGATGCTTTGCTCTGTGTTCTCATAAATATATTTAAACTATTAAACTATTATTTCCATATCATCTATCACTGCTGCTTGACAAAGTGAAAAAATGAGTGACAAAATAAGAAATCCTCCCTGCAGGAGGTAACTTACATTCCTCTTCCTTTGGATCGAGTTGTGTAACACTGACAGATAAGCGATCTACACGTTCTTGTAAGGAGTTGACTCTAAATGAGAAACTGTGTGCTTCATTGAAAAGTTCACCAAATATATCTTCAGCATATTTACCTGAAACATGGGGGAAAAAATAAAATTCAAGCACACTACAAGACAGGCAAATGATTTGTTACTGTTTTAATTAAGTAATTCTGAGATGCATGAGTATCAGTTGTAACAACCTGTACTTACTGAGCCCATACAGAGTCCTTTAGAAAAGCAAATAGAAGTTAAATACTTAAAATGCAATTTATTTATCAAAAATGAAATTATTTAATACATTACAGGACAGATATTCAGCTGCTATAAAATTATTTAATTATGCTGATATGCATGGAACTAGACTTCACATTTTCTGGGATATTTCTAAAAGAACAACTTCCAGCATCTGAAGCTGCTTTTGTCGGAGCATTTACCTATAAATTTCAAATTTATAAATTTGAATTGACCTCAACACTGTTCTCAAAATGAAGCACTGTACAGAGAACTTCACAAAAAAAAGATGATCAGATATTCACATCTAGGTAAATTGGAACCAGCCATTCAAAATCACACACTAAAATAATAAATCCTACTTTGAAGAATCAAAATTCTAGTAACTGACCCATTTACACCGAAGTTAAAAAAAACCAAACAACCAAAAAATCCTCCTTTAGTTCACATCAATGGACACCTTACTTTTAGCACAAAAGAGCAGGAGATACAAATATTATGAGAACAGGATCAGTAATGAGCTTCTCTTCTACAGAATACTCCACATACTGCTTCTACTGCTCTCAAGACTCCATTTGAGTAGTCTGCCAATGTCACTGGAAAAACCCCACCAGATTACACAGCAGAATGTGCAGCCACACTTCTGAAATACAATGTGATAGCTTTCAAAACCACCTATGATACTGTGCATACGTAATTCATGAACTGTTTGTGCACTTATGTTGGTTTTGGAAGTATAAATCTCACAAATTTTCTAACTACCTGCTTTACACTCAAGTTCTGACAGAAATAAAAGGAAAGGACAGCTGTGGAAATTCTGCCTTTGGTGAGCAATACATCTGGAAGCATACATAAAAACGAGGACATTTTTATATAAACACATCAAAAGAACAAAAATTAAATCCCTACAGGTACTGTGGAAACTACTTAAAGATGCTGTGTGGTAAGCACAAGGCCAGCATATAACATTTATTAAGACTTAGGTAACAGCAGTAGAAAACCAGCATGACTATAAACAATGGAATATAAAAGAGAATATCAGAAGAAATGTACAGAAGGAGAAAATAGAAGAGGAACAACCAGCAAACTAACCATAAATATCCCTTCAAACACATGAGGAATAAGAAAGCCTGCCAAGGAGTCTGCAGAGCTGACTGGCAATGAAATGATAATGGAATACAGAGAAGACAAGACACCTGTAGACAATCTAATTTAACACTTCCCACTGGTGTCCACCAAAGGGAACTGGAGAGATCCTGATGCCAGAACTCATTGTGGGAGGCTCAAAGAAACTGAAGGGACTATACAAAAATTACAAAACTAAATGAACAAAACGATCAGCAAATATTAGGAACAATTGTGAATTTCCTTATACACACTGAAACACTCAACAAGGTTCAAATTTTTTTCAGGGAACATCTTGAGAGCTTGAGAACTACAGACCCATAAGCCTGACATCCATACAAATTAGTATAGATCATGATGAAGAATTGAATTAGCAGACATCAGGATGATTCATGACAGAAGAGGCAGCACAGCTTTTGTAAAGGGAAATCTCTGAATGCTTTAGAAGCACATGGATAGAGTGCTATGATCTACTGAGATTTCCAACAGAGTTTAGAAAGTCCCTAATCAAATGGTTTGGGAAAATCCTAACAGATGGGGCATACAAAAGAAATTGTACAGATATATAATTCCTTGAAAGGGAGAAAACAGGGCATAGTAGTAAATCACCAGTCTTCACAGTTGAGAAAGGTGAATTTTACTAACTTTCTATGGTGGGATCCATGTTATTTAGGATATGTGTAAATTACATGAAAAAAAAAGAGATCCAAGTTTGCCAATGATATAAAGTCATGAAAAAGAAACACACTGAGCATTAGGAAATACAGAGAAACTTCAGCTGGTTAGAGAGGCTTCCATGCTGAAAAGTGCTGGAAGCAGGGAGATTAGTAGGAATATCCTACTTGCTCTCATTCTTGGAGCAACTAGCCAGAGTGAGAAGCAGATAAAAGGCACTCCCATTCTGAGAACCTGTGCCTTGTAGCACAAGCACACAGAAAAATACAGATGGAAAGTAAGTAAAAGTCTTCTCAGCCGGCAACTGACCTAACATAAGACTTTCTAATGTCTTGAAACTCAGAAGTTTATGCTTTTTAACCTCGACCTGAAGCAAGTGAAATTACTTAAAAATGTGATCCACTAAGATTGTTGAAGTTTTAATATGCAGATACTAAGAATCTAATAAATTTCAGATAATATGTTCAGAACTATTAATTTTAATTAGATAACTCACATAACATTCAGAAACCTAAAAACTAAAATTAAAATCAAATATAAAACTTCATGTATTGAATCAAAAATTAATTTAGGGGCAAGGCATTAAAATTCAGCAATTTCCCTTTTATAGGTGTATTTTGGGGCTAAATTTTTATCTGTATCATTTAATCAGGCTTAAAATTCATCTACCTCATTAATGAGCTCCAATTGCAAATAATCTGTCTTGGAAATCTTTTTATTACATTGCATAGAGCCACAAACATACTGCAAGGAATAATTTGCCTATGCTTATGAACACTAATCCTCAAATGGGAAACACATTAAAAACAACCTGCTGTGTTTGCAGTGGTATGCCAACCATGATGTCTCCACCTACCTGTGTGTTGGTGGTCTCTTTATTTAGCCAGAGCTATATTTAACCAAATGCTTCCTCTAGCAAAGCAAAATGTTTGCTTTTTGTGAAAAGTACAACTGCCATTCCAAAGAATACTATATGTGAATGTATAAATACGTATATAACACACATAATCTGGTATTTGTGTTGACATCTCTGTGTATTCTACAGGAATCTATCTTCAGTTTTGAATGGATTACAAAGGACATTATTACAGGTGATAATACTGAACAAAGTGTCACAAACTCAAACAAGTAAAAAAAAGCATGAGGAAAAAGCACATTAGTAAACAATGCTGAACTCATTCCACATAATTTATAGGTAATATGTCAGAAGAGAAAGAATGCAAAATTAATTCCATTACACAATGAATATTCCAAAGTATCATTAGCACTTCAGAAAATTAACAATATTATGGGCCTGCTGAAAAACTCTACTCTTGTTTCACACAGTACAACAAAGAGAATTACAGTTCACTCTGACAATTAAAATATTAACGCCTTAGGATCCTGCTCACAGTTGGATACATAATACCAGATCAGAAAGACCAGTGGTCTTGTTTGCCTACTAAATTAAATGACAATATAGACTTCTGTAATTAAATTAATTCAGTGTCTGTGAAAAGCTTATTTTACTATATTTGCAAAACCTGCTTGGCATTTATTTTTATTAACAGAGCACTTAAAAATTTTAAATAAGAGGATATGTTATTATTAGTTTTAATTAAGGAATTTGTTATTCATCTTATTATTACTTTGATAACTTTTCCTCATGTATCAAAGGGCTCTGATCACCTTCAGTAAGAAGAAAAGGATAGAGGAATGCAGCTCTCTTTGGTGTCAGTCAATATCCTTTTTTGTGACAAATAAAATGTCTTGGAAATAAAGTTCTGTCCTTCCTTCCCTCTGTAACATGCATGTACTTGGACGGTTTTTTGACCAATTATTTTTCTGACTTTTGAAACAGACCTGAGCTGAAAACAGAACAGTAGCTAGTAGCTACTAACTGAAAATAGAGTTTAAAATTATACTGCTTACTGCCTTCCTCATTCTTATAAAAATTAAAATCACCAAAACCTGTATCATCCACTCCATTTTCATTCATTACCATAGCATTAAGGGTACAGTGATTTATAAAATGTCAAAATATACTGATCAGTTTTACAGTGCTTTGTTTTCATCGAATGTTCCTTCTAATTTATTTTCTATTTTCCCCCCATAATTTCTTAGGCATTTGTCCAGCCTCCCTGGCTTCTATCCACAAATGAATAACTGCTAATTATCCAACACCCTAAAATGAAGACATACTAAGATAAAAGAAACGTGGGTTTTTGTCTTGTTCTGGGGGACTGGGTACGTATCAGATGAACTGAAGTCAACCTCAACCTCCACATCAGGTTCTGGACAGTATTTCTGGCTAATTAAAAAGCATGACAAAGAGATGTCTTCAAAGACTTTATTATTGTGTTGTTCAAATTCTTGGAACCACTAGCAGTCCTCTCAAAACTCCAGTCCTTAAATCCACCTGAACTCTGGCATTCTCAATAGGAAAGGCCATTTAAATTAATCATTTTGCAACACTAGATCATTTACTGACAGATTTAGTTACAGGCTCTCAGACAATGAGTGGGACATGAGTCCTGAGCCAGGACTAGTGGAAGAAGTCACTTCTTCACTATCCTTCTGCATTGTTAAAGAAAAAGTGTTTCAAACCCTTCAACTGCATCCCAGCCTGAAGCAGCACACTGCAGATCAGTTATGGCATTGGCAGCCTTTGTGAAGTGTGGTCTGAATTTGGTGGAGCTACCTGGATGGACACATTGACCATGCACAGTGCTCAGTGCTATTACCCAGCATCATTTTCTGAAATTCAAGAGGATGACTGGTAAAACTCAGGCCAATGCAAGATGCAGCAAGCAGGACATTCAAAATGACAATTGCTCAATCTTGCCAGAAGTATTGATCTTAATTAACTTAGCCTTAAGTGATCTGTCAGACTTCTGGGGCTCAGTTGCATGTGTGTTTGCATATTTTAACATTTAAAAACCTAAAATCTAATCTAACACATTTATCACTGAACTAAATTATAAAAATACATAATATATTAAATATTTGGTGACATTATTAAGTACCAAGTATAATGAAGGGCTATGTCACTAAAATGAATGTTACTACTATTAGATATTAAAATAGTAAATATGTTGATATATTGAATTCCACAAACCTCAAAATAATATTAGTTTAAAAATATGAGTTTGACAATTAAGAAAATTGCATAAATTGGTCAAACATCTCAAAGAATAAGCTTAGAATTTAGTCTGTTACTCACCTACACACTATCATTCCTTGATTTCTATTCTTTAATTCCTGTTCACACACTATACAGTATTTTTGTCCACTATAATTTTTAAAAAATAAAGGTACAGAACAAGAGTAGCTATAAAACCTGTCATGTCCCACTGCCCAATCCCTTCCCAATATACTTAATACTATGCAAAATTACAACATTCACTACTGAATGGTTCCTTTCCACACAATATAGTGTATTTACTACAATATATTCTCTCAGGATAATTAGTTACCACATAAGCCACTCAAAATATATAACCAAGGTTCTTTTATAAAGCAAAACAGGAAAGATATGCTAAGTCTGTTAATATATTTTTTTCTCCTCTGTTATTTCCAACATATAATTCAACATATCCATAGACTGTTGATTCAGCTTCAGATTTTTACTACATCATTTACTTTTTACAAAAAAACCCGAGATGTATCTGAGTTTGAAGGTCTGGGCTTATTTCTCATCAGGATCATGTCAATCTATCAGCTCAGTGATTAGGAAACAGACTAAGAGTTAGGAGACTCGGAGATAAGGACCTTGGTAGATCCTTGGGAACTTCATTGGTTAGGGCTGAGCAAGCTCTGAAAAATGACAAACTAAATACTTAGCCCTGATGCTAATTAGGAACTTTCCTTATGAAAGTGTGAGGGCAGTCCACAAGGATTACAGTAGGAGTATCAGAGTACTGAGGAGACAACTTGATTCCTTTAGCCAGGAAAATTGAACCAGATGTTTATCAGACAACCTGACCAGGGCATCAAAAGTATCAAATAAACTTTGTTAAAGGCCTTATCGAGAGCAGGTCTGATGCTTCTTGTTGACATCCAAAAAGAAAAAAATCAGTCTTCCAAAAACTCCAGCCATGGAAGTCAGAGATGTCATTTGTTACCACCACTGAGGACATCATCAAGTAAACTAGCTGAGATTAACATTATGTATTCAAAAATCTGTGAAAGAGACTGCTGAGAGCTGAACTTATGTAGAAAGTAGCAGTGCTAATGATCATTTCACAGGGAGGTCTTGCTCTTCCTTTAATTTCTAACATAACCTGAATTCACTGATTTATGTAGGTAAGGAATTAATGACAGGCGAGACTTTTTTCTGCTAAGACACAGTTGCTTTCAACGAAACTTTATGGACCCCTTGCTCATCCTCTCATTACCATTTGGGATGGACAGAAATCAGCTCACATTGCCACTGTTGCAGAGACAACATCAAGAAATCAGATGGAAGATTTTGAGAGGATGCAGTTCTCTCAAGCTCAGTTAGGCTTTTGTTTTCAAGTCCATCAGTTTTCACATCCCTTGTGCACAAGAACACTTTCTCTTGTGTTCCCTGCAATTATAGTAATAATGAATTAAGAGGAGTGCCTAATGAAGAAAATTCACAATGAATGTCCTCCTGAACACACTGAGAAGGAGGATGGGCAGGGCAAGATGCAATACAGGGGTTCTGCTGTTTCTGGAATACTGACTGAAGCTCTAGCTGCAGGTCTACAGAGACTTACTTCCAATCATGCAGCATGCAGGAACCTTACCATGTGCTGGGTGAAGAGAGAGGCTGGTCTTTGAGCTCAAGAGGCCTGGTTCTAAAAATTATTTGCAGTCCCAACACCTTGAGGCTAAGTATTTCTAGAGAAATATTTCCCACTTACTGAATGTTAGCACCTTAAGCCATGACAAACTGAAGGTTTTCCTGAGCTGAAAAGGTGTTTCTCACAAGATAAAAGTGTCTCTCATAAGATGAACGCTTTTGGAGAAGACACAGTAAGCAAAAAATAAGAAAGAAAAGTAAAGTGGTCTGAGAAGAAAAAATAAGAGGGAGAAATAACCTGCTCCAAAGTCAGGCTTTCACTCCTGAAAACTAACAAATAAGGGTCAAGGAAAAGAAAGAATTACAAGAACATGGTAAAAATAGATATACTACACAGAAAAGCTAGAAAGAGGGAAAAGGGTACAAAAGGTTCAATGTTAAGTGAAAAATGTTTTCACTAACATATAAGGCACTCCAGCTTAGCAGAATTATGCAGCATTCTCTTTGGTTATGCAGAGGTAAAAGGAGAAATGGGGAATGACATCTTGCTATGATTGAATAAAAGGCCTAGTCTGAATGCCTGCAATGCAAACATTCATTAAAGGCACATACTCAAAAAGAGAAATGTTCTCCTCCCTAGATGAAGGTGTCAGAGACCGGGGCTGAGAACAAACCCCATCAGTTAGGTTTCTTCTGTGGTACTGAGATTCTGTGTCCATGGAATAGCTGAATAAAAGGAAAAACAAGATTGGTCAATAGCTGTGAACAAAATGAGGAGGCTACATTCACACAAGAGAACTATTTATCCACCTTCTAACAATGGCACAGCTGCACAATGCTATCAGTTGTGTTTCATGTATGCAGGAATGTTATGCCTTGACATACACCAACGTATAGAGAACTGGACTACTAATGTATGTGCAATATTGCTGCAAACAATAGGTAAGCACCTCCTCAAAGCAGATACTGTCAGAAAGAAAGAAATACAGGGAAGAATTGCTAGGAAACTAAGACAGCTGTTGCTACTGTCCAGAGAGTTTCTGTTCTGCCACAGTGCTAAGAAAAGCTGTCAGAAAACAGATCCTTTTATGAAGTAAGAGAAGACTGGGAATAGACAGGGGAATAAAATTACTTACTGCAAATTTTGTATGTTGTATCAAGACAGACTGACGTGTTTTCATGCTCCAGGGATAAAGGCAAGGACTATCACTCAAAGCAGAAATAAATATTTTGTCCTTTCATCTCTACTTCTTTTAAAGGTCAAAAAAATTCTCAAACTGAACAATTAGAACCAGGACATCAAATAAGCTATGAAAGATTTGATATATTTTATGGAGACACATGGTAGTTACTGACATACTGATGTAAAGCTCTTTTAATTTTATACTGAAACACAGGAAAACAGAATTCCTGTCATTTCATTGGTATTATTTCTGCCTGTATATCCTATTTAAGAGCAGCATCCAAGATCATAGAAACACAGTCCAGTTCAGGTTAAAAGACCTCCAGAAGTCATCTAGTCCAACACTGTGCAAAGCAGATCCAATTAGATCCAGATCATGTCAGAAGAAAGGTTAAGACCACCTGGTCATAAGAATCATAACCATACTGGCAGAAGACTGATCCTCTATTTGAGGGTCAGTAAATGAAAAATCTTAGAGGCAGAGATGACCGATTGCTAATCAGGTCAAACATCACTCATTCAGATTTGCATAACTTTACCAGCAAAAGCAAAAGCAGCTTTAGTTTAAAGGAAATGAAACCCTACCAGAGCTCTCAGTTTCCACCCTCGGAGTAAAGTCTCATTTCATCTACAACTCAAAGGCTGATTCTCAAACATACACATTATCCATGGAAAACAAAAAGGGAAGGACTGCAGAGAAGCTGGTTGCCAGGGGACTGCTGCAAAACCATGCCTGCTGGCTGTGACTCATAGGCAACTACTAAAATTTATCTGCATGTCAGCAGATCTCACTGAACACCCCTTATTGTGACACACAAAGTGAAGACTGGTTATTCGGGTTTAAGCATGAGACACAAAATTCCTATTCCAGAGATCCTGAGTATTTTTTAAATTGTATTACTCCTAGCATAAACAGGCAGAAAAGCTAAAATAACCCTGGAACAAAATACTTTCAGAAGTACCCCAACCTTTGTAACACGATCCCCAATTTTAAAGAAGAGTCCTTAGCACTGCTGAGAAATAAGGTCTATTTTGCAAAACATGTTCTATTTTAATTGTAGGAAAAGAAGTTTGGGGTTTTTTTGGTTGAAAACACATAGTATCAGACTAAAAACTTGGTATAAACACATGAATGCATGTTTCAGGGAAGAACCACACTGCTTTTACAAAGAGGAGTTATACACAGTTATGGTTGCATTCCCTTGCAAGTGTTTCTCTGTCCTATATGTTAGGCAAACCACGTAACAAATTCAATGGATATCCTTAATTTCTTTTTTTCTTCTTTAATTGAAGAAATTGAACTGACCTCATAAGCAGCAGTACATACAACATCAGATGTAAGATCTGTACACCAAGAAAACATAGCAAAGGCAGCTGAATTTCAACAGGTCAATCTGAGACCATGATGTTGAGTTAGAAGCTACTGTTGGGCTTTTCAGGATCAAATAATACTTCCAAATGAAAATGCCAATAGATATTTGGCTTGCCACCTACAAAAGCAAATTCCCCCAGATGAAACTTATAGTCAAGTAAGAATTTTTAAAACAAGCAAACTAAAATAAAATAATACATTAATAAGAGTGACTTGGAAAGGGAGGATAGTACATGAGCAGCTAGACTGGGAAGGATTTTTGGGAGAATTAAGCAAAATCACAGATGGTGATCATATACTGCATCCTGATATGATATGCTCTTGGTTCACTGAAAAGTATTCAAATAGTTATTTTCCTTTGTTACTGCAGCTATATTAATAATGTTCATAGTTATGTGCTGTAAGCATTCCTGTCTCAATTCCATAATTCAGTGTCCTCAGTTAAGCCTTTCACCTAATGGCACCCTAACAGCTTTGAAAGGCTGCCACAACAGACTCACCATACAGCATATCATCAAACCAATAATTAAATCAATCTAATCAAATAGGCTATATCACCTGTGACTCTAAGAAAATGATGGAGCTGAAAGACTTTTTACATTGTAGATGCATATACATGCACATTTAAATATTTAATGTGTTGGTAGTTTTAGTAATGTCCTAGAGGTTGAAAAGCACTTGTAGTATTGGAAAATCAAAATGTGATCATGCTGGTTCACCTGAGAACTTATTAAGTTCCTGCAACTTAAAGAAAAAACAAGCCAGAGATCAGCCATGTCAGCAAAGCTCCTTCAGAGTTTCAGAGCTCAAGAAGTATTCACTCCTCTCAAGTGCACCAAGGGTACAATTGTTGACAGAGGGAGAAGAAGGAAGAAAAATTTTTTAACTACTTTAAATACCATATAGTAATTACATTTCTGGGTTTACTATTTCAAAAGACAATTCTTTTTTCCTGAATGAACACAATGTGACCAAGGGTTTAAGCTGAGAGAATCAAGCAACCAGTGATATATTTCTCATTAAGTCATATTCCCTTCTCAAGAATTGCTGTAAGGTGAACATTTACTGACTTCATTAATTACCAGCCATCTTTTCCTGCCTTATTCCACTGGTAACAGGAATATATGGATGAAGTGCTTTAAGACATGCTGCTAAAAAAGGTCCTAGTTTTCTTTCACAGACATCCATGCTAGACACTAACAACAAAAGCACTACTTTCCAGACCCAGTGACAATTTTCTACTGAGAATTTGAAAAAGTGTTTGTACTTCAAACACTATGACTATAAAATACATTTGTTCCAAATATAGGTATTAAGACATTGTACTTACTTAGGCTACTCAGTTGTCTGATTATATTTGCCAAGGAGATATTTGTGACACATTCCAATTCATTCTTGATACCTCGGGGCAGAGCTGTGTGGCACAAGTGCCTGGGGTCTATGTTCCTTTTTACCAGCGGCATTCTGAAATGTATCAGAGGACCAGCAAACCTGTGAAGAAAACAGACACAGTACTGTCAGAATTTTAATTGTAAATATTTTAAATTCAGGTTATGTGTGAAGTTAAATTGACTAATTCTAATAGATAAAATTAGCTCCATAGTACTGATGGAATTCATTGTTCTGTGAGTACCTAAATATTTTCTTCTTTGCCCAAAGAAAGATTATTTCATTCTCCCTCTTTAAATCTTTACCTGACTCAGATTCCAGTGAAGTGACAAATAATTTTTAACAGTTCTTGCTTTTTCTAAACCCTCCAACTCCCTAAGAATGACACGAAAATCTCTGTAGTTTAAAACCATTAGAGAAAGATTGTATTCTTGGTAGACTACTTCCTTATTCAGGCCAAGCAAAGTCCAACAAAAAGTCCTTTTATTATGAGGCCAAAGTCGAACTAGTTGTTGTCCATTACAGTCAAAAGGTAGATATGATTCATTCATTATGTCATGTTACCAGCAGAAGTCACCCTTCTAATCTGAACATCACTTCTAAATCATACCTAGTCAAGGCAAGAAAAGAGAAGATGTTGCCCTTCCCCCTACACTGCTACTGACAAGTAATTCAGCTAACAATGCATCTTCCAAATATCAAAGTCTCCACAGTAGACTTGTAGTGCAATATCCTCCAGGACTCAGAAATCCTACCCCTTCACACTTTTCAAATCTAAATGGTAAATACAGCAAGAGTCTTTACTAGTTTCGCAGACAGCACAAGAATTGTCTCAGGCTGTGAATCCCAGGCTGGTAATTTTCTGCACCCATGACACTGATTGGAAGGAGTTTCCCAGAGGGCAAGTTACATCCCTTATCTTATTAGTGCTGCTTATTAAGACCTGCCTATAAAAAATCTTCTTCACAAAAAGCTGATTCCCTGAAATTCTGTATTTCTTCCACCATTTGTCATGTAACACTCTGACAAGACTCCCACTTGAAATACATAGAATGGATATATTTAATGTTGGTTTAACTTATTCTCCCTTCCCACTGCAGAAGAGATCACACTTTCTCCACACTAAAAGGAAAACATCTTTTCCACAACGCAACCCATATGCAGTCCTAGTTCCTCAACCATCCACAGCCTGCTTGTTTCACCTGTCCTCTGCCTAGAAGTTTTACCCCAAAATGTTCTCAAGATGCAACCAGGGCTTTGTGTTGAGCCACAGGATGCACTTTCCCTCCAGTATTTATTTAGCCACTGTTATCCTTACTTGGTCAAAACAAGTTTTTTTGCATAATAGGATAAGGTAGAGCTGAAATTCTGCTGACCTAGAATGGCACAGTGAATTAGAAGAGGAAAAGGTGACTGTAAATGAGTACTTTCACCTCACAGACTGCTTAGATTTCTCCTCACCTCATTTCCTGGGAGTATATTCTTTCACTGAAGCCAGGGCTCATAGGTGAGGGACCCAGGTGGGATCCTTAAGTGGACCTGAGAAACATCTCTGTGTTTCCAGGATCTGATTGCATCTTGTTCATTGCATTTCAACATCATGTCTACCACCCTTATTTTCTAGACACATCTAAAATATTCTATTCTTTTTATTTACTTTTATTTTCTAGAAATATCCCAAATATTTCCAGTCACAAAATACCTAATTACTGAAATGGTAGACTTTACACACAAACTAAATAAAATAAAAAGTGCAAATCTGAACAGTCTCAGATAGAAGCAGTGAAAAAGTGTTCATGAACACTTAACTACAAGTTCGTTATCATGGTTCCCCAAATGAAAATAAAGGAACCATTCTGTCCCTGTCAAAGAAACACAACAAATGATACATGAGAAATGTTCTACAGAAGCAATTAAATATTAATTCCAAAGTTGAGCCCTTTCTTGATTACTGCTTTAATGACAGTGTTGCATAAATACCAAGCAGACAAGTCTTAAAGATGGTCCAAACAAGTATATAAATAAACATTGTCACAGAAAAAATTCACACTTTCAACAACTACTAATATCTGAATAATGCTGTTGTGGCTGTCCTACACAAACACTTAGTATAACAAAAAAAGGTAGCAGCAGGAGCAGTAAGTAAGCTAAAAGGTATAGTTTTCAAACAGGAATAAACTTGGAAGAGAAACTAACGACAGAAGATACAACCCATGCCTTCAAAAATATGCCTAATGTTTGAAAACTGCAAAGCCTGAAGAGAGGATATTTACCA
Organism: Luscinia megarhynchos; assembly: GCA_034336665.1. NCBI lineage: Eukaryota > Metazoa > Chordata > Aves > Passeriformes > Muscicapidae > Luscinia > Luscinia megarhynchos. The sequence continues at coordinate 44,971,614 of CM067565.1, forward strand.
GATTCCCACAGAAACAAAACAAGGGAAGCAACAAAGGAAAATACCACTTAAACATGCTTAAAACGAAGGAAAAGGCATTTCACACAACGCTTAATAAATTGTGGAACTAATTGCCACAGGATGCTCTATACAACAAAAGTACCTGCTGGTAAATTGTCCATTATGGACCTCATATTCTTTGCAGTTTGTTGCAACCACTAGAAGGTCTTGATGATTCCTTCCCAATTGTAACTAGTGATCCCAACACAGGGAGTAACAGGTGAGCTTTACTATGCTCACACAATTTCTTCACTCCTATAAAAGATGTTTTTCCTAACGTAGCTCATAACAAGAAAGCTGAAAAAAATCTGAAATAGCTATGTTTATTAAATAGCTTTAGAGCTGTGAAAGAGGAAAAAAAAAGGCATTGTTACAATCTATTATATCCTTTAGGCAAAATGCAAAAAAATACACACACCTTCCCTCCCTCACATCCCCCTGCCCGAGCTCCCAAACCATGCATTACCCAAGCCACTGGGGCAGCAAAGGAAAAATTCATCCCTACATCATGAAATCCTGTTACCATGTCACTCCCAAGTAAGCCCTGGAAAGTGCTCATAACCCCAGCCAGGCAGAAGAGAGAAGCAGCTTGTCAGTGCATAAGAGGATCCCTCGGTTGAGAGGTTACATGACACCTCCTCAGAGGTTTACAGCTCTCCTCCTGTCACACAGGTCTCCCTCCCCTCAGCTCCGCTGCTTCCCAGCTCAGAGCTCAGGGAGGCAATCCTCAAACACAGCTACCTCCTCTTCCCCGCAATTCCATGCTAGTCTTTGGAGGCAGCTCCTCCGAAGCGAAGCAGCACTAGTTTACACTCAGTTGACTGGAAGTACTTTACTCCACAGTGATCTTAAAATGAAACTTCTCTCTACAAAGAGACGTCTTTTGGAGAGCCGCTATTGAAAACTCTTCTGCCCCACTTCCTATACATCGTTTGAAGCACTCTGAATCCACTTGAGAAGCCAACTCTAATCTTCTTTGCAAAACCCTTTGCTACTTCAGCTGCACAATGGCTGGCACAAACTCATCCCCCTCACATATGCTCCGAGTACGAGCGCAGAATACAACTGTGTGTACTTAACGCCTCCCTAATGTTTTTGTTAAGCTACCATGCTTTCATACGTGATTTTTCAGGAATTAGGTAAAATGCTCGAGTTGCTTTTCAGTTAGTTCCTATTACTTAAAAAACTAGCAGAACAATGGGGCTAAGGAGAGCTAATTAGAGTGTTTTCAGAAGAACAGACTTAATGAGATTTGACCAAACTTCTTACCAAAAAAGCAAGTTGTTGAATGTGTTGCACAGTCCTCTTCAGCTATTAGGGGGTCTTAGGGGATGAGTGAGACTCTTCTCTGTCTCATAGTGCTCAAGCACTGCTGGCAGTAGCTCAGAAACCTGTTCTCAGGGCACCTGCCCCCCACGCCCACATCCCTTGGCTCTGAGCAGGACAGTGTCCCAGCTGCTGGTGCTCACAGAAAGCCCTGGGGAGCACTGGGGTAGGAAACAAGCTACCACTTCCCCTTCAACACACTCCTGCAGAAGTATTTCAGAATTGTAAGATGTGTGGAGAAATGTTACATGACTTACTAGAAGCTTGTGAGAAATCTGAAATGTCAGTAGTCACAGTAACGATTCGGGTTTTCTAACAAGTACAGTAAGATGAGTAGGAATTAAAGCACAACAATAAGATGGGGAAAATGAACTAACCTGTCCAACAGTTTAACTGGAAATTAAACCACACTTAATTTTCATTTTCAGAAGACTAATGAAATTTCACAATCACATGATTTTTATTAATGAAAGTAATTTTCTGATTAGGTTACATTTCATCCTTACTAAAATTGTCATTATTTTCTTAGCATTAATGAAAGATGCTGATCTATTATTTTTTTCTATAACTACCTCATAATCCAGCACTGAATGCTCTTGCTTTGATGGAGTCAGATTTATTTCCAGCCATTTCTACAGCATATCTTTAGACCTCAGTATTACAATACTACTTGCAATTTTTCTTTAACAATGTGCAACAGCAATGCCTTTCATATGCCCCATTTAATTGATCACGTTCCAGCTGCTGGCAGAACAGACCACAGTTTCAAAAGAAACGATCAATTTAACACTTCCCCCACCCACCCTAGGAAACACAAATAGAATATTTAAAATTTTGTATATTTGCTTACATAATCGTGTACTAACTGCATCTATGCCACATACAAGCTAATAAAAAAACCTCAAATGTGTTAACAAATCTGGTAAAATCAGAACTGTATAAGTTTAAAAAAACAAATTCATTATCCTGGCAAAATTTCTTTGAATTATATTACAAGACATCATAAGTCATACCAGTTGCAGAAAATCCAAAGATGAAGTTTTTATAATGCACACCTCTACCATAAAAGGAAAATGTGCAAAGAATTTGTGTTCCTTGTTTTTCTGCAGCTCTCACTGCAAGATCAAGATCAAGTACAAGTTTAAGAAGAAACAGACACCTACAGTGTGGTGTCCTTCAACAAAGTAGGCCACAACCACCTACTGCTGAGTCAACACAACAATTTTAAAACTCTAAAGGAAATTAACATACCTTAAAGGATACATCTTAGAACTGACAAGATGACAACTGACATCTTAAATTGGCAATTCAACAGAAAAGTGTTAAAATTACAGTTTTGAAATCTTTTCTGTTGTGAACCATGTCACAGAATGGAAAACCTCCTTGGAATATTTCTCTCAAATCTCAGTCTTCCGCAACTCACTTCCAAAAATTTTTTCTAACTGCAACTAACTAGGAAAAGACTTTATTGTAACTATTAAAAAAAGAAAATAGAAGAAAATAAATGTGGAATATATTACTGGAATTTGATGTTGACATCACTGCTCTTTAAGAACGAGCATAAAATGAATCACTTGCATCTTAAGACCTCCTATATTAGATGGTCTATTTAAAAAAGTTGTTACACATTTATGGAATCACAGAATATCCTGAGCTGGATTAAATCCATCACGATCATCAAGTCCAACACCTGGCCCTGCACAGGACATTCCAAGAATCACATCATGTGCCTGAGAGTGTTTTCCAAACACTTATTGAAATCAGACAGGCTTGGTGCTGTGACCACTTCCCGGGGGGGCCTGTGCCAGTGCCCAAATGTCCTCTGAATGAAGAACCTTTTCCTGATATCAATCTAAACCTCCCCTGCCTCACTTTCATGCTGTTTCCTTGAGTCCTGTCACTGGTCACAAGAGTTTGGCCAACCTAAGGAGCAATGCGATAGAGGGCATAGAATAGAAGTTGATAATTTCTTTCTTAATTAAACCACAGAATCACCACCAAAATATTTCCTATTTCATTGTAGTTATAAATATAAAAATACTGTTCCCCAAGTAATAACGGCAACAGTCTCTCAAAATGTTCTCTAAATATTCTGTTACTGAACTGAAGATTACTCAAGGATAGATTAATATGTCAATGGGTCACTGAAGGCTCTAGCTCAATAACAGTTTATAGGAAAGCATCTGATTAGCAAGACATTTGATTAGTAATCAACAGATTGTGAAAACTAACCTACCTCATATAACTGTAAATACTTTTAAAATTAATTTGTGATATTTATTCTGTATTTAATATTGACAGCCTTCTGTATTGTATTATCTGTGGCAATTAGTACCTTCCTCCTGTAGAACAATCTGTAATCATCTCAGCACATCTGTCACATCAGATAAGCAGAAAAGCGAGCACGGTCAAAAACATGGGTAGGACTTGAGTTCTACTCAATCTCTAAGGCATAATTACAGTGTTAAAAAATTATTTTTCAGATACTTCCATCCAGTCAATTTTCTCTCATATGTGTATCACAGGAGTACAGTCTCTCATCCATTCCTGTATGCACACCTGCACACATACCTGCACACTCATCTTTGAAGTAGACAAAAAAATATTTGAAAATCAATTTGAATTTGATTAGACACTAACCACAGCCACATCTATTTTCTTGTCAAAATTTTAAAGTTTAATATTTATTCAGCAAAACAAATGATTAAAAAGGGCAATAATTTTTTATGTTGGAGAAGAAAAAGCTGTATTTTAAGCCCTATGTAGCTTATGACTACCATGAATTAGTATCAATAAAAGTGAAGGCAATTCTGGCAAGCTATGGGCGGAAAGAAATTGAATGATTAATAATTTGTATGCTACTTTTAAGAGCTTTATCTGTGATAAATTAGCTTCTCAAGAAAATCTTAAATAGCCACTGTCACTGAGATGACTCTGGTGATGGCAGTGTCAGCAGAGTTCTCAGTATGGGCAACAGTGCAAAATACGACTCCCCAGTAGCAATGCAAGTTCAACATCATTAACAGAAACAGCAGCAACATCTCAGGAAAAAGTTGACATATCAGTTCATAATTACAGAGGCTATCTCAAGTTTGAGAGGAAACACCAGCATATTTTCAGTGAGTGAAACTGCAATCTGGGTCAAGTCAATGAGCTCTGTGTAACAAAATACATCATCATAGCAGGCAGCAACCACTTCCCACCCTGTGAGTCCAGCCTCAGGGCTTGCACACCATTTCCCACTCTGCTGGGGAAAATCATTTACCTTTCACTCTGGCTACAACCTGCTCTTGAACTTTGGGCTTTCCTTAGTGTCCCCACTCACCTGTCTGGAATTCTTCCCACCTGTTTTTTCCAGGCTGCCTCTGGCCCCTTTTGTCCCAGTATGCAGGTAGGAGAGGTCGTCACCATCATTTATGCCCTCTCCCAAAAAATTTCACCCTGATTACACATACAAAGCAAAAACTTATGGTATCCTAAATACAAGGAGAGAATATTCAGGCCAATATTGGTTTCTTTTTCCCAATCCAAGTGCAAAATGCAACAGGGTAAAATAAACAGCATATGGATTTTGCAAATCTCATTCCCATTGTTAAGCAGAATTCCTACTAATGAAATGGAATTCAAACACAAACAATTCAGAGTGAACCAGCCTACTGACTGTGGCTTTTCAAGACAGGTTCTTTTTATGAGGCTAAACTCAGCTTGATTTCACATAACTGAAGTTTTTTTCCTTTGTTTTCACCTGTGATTTTCCAGAATATAAACAAGAACCTACTGATTTGTCAATTTATCAAGCACCAAATGTTACTTCCTTCATTTCCCACTACCTTCCCAACAGTTTACATCTTTCTATGGTGTCTTTTGAGTCATTCATGTCAACTGCAACAAATCTGCAGCAAAAGCAAAAAAAAATAAAAAACACCAAAAAACCCCAACAAAATCCAGCCATCAGTACTGCAGTTGTCCTGCTAATAACTGTAAAAATATCCTGTTCATCTTAATAAAGAAGTTATTTAAATCAAATTGCACTTGGAAAACTAAAAAAACATTAAAAACAAATTAGGTTCAACACTACCTACTCTAAACAGCAGGACTGCTGGGGGCAATAAGGCACTAAGCCAGTTATACTTCTGGCATACAGACAAAATTCAATGAACTAAGCTAGATGTGACACTGTTTAGCATGTCTACAGCAAGAAACATTTAGACTTACAAATTTCCTTCACATTAAATATGTTAAGCAAAAATAGAAATAAGAAAATTATGATTACTTTTTTTTTGTATAACATCTTACTTCTAAAATACATATAACATAAAAAAACACAGAACACACAGACTAAAATTTCTGATTAAAAAACCTCTCCTAGGTCTAGTATAAAAATAAAATAACATCACTAAGGATTTCCAGATGTTAGATGTGAATTAATTGGCATTTAGGCTTGGTTTTCCTTATAATTCTATTTCTTAGAATCTGAAACTAAAACTTTTGTTACAGGTATGATGACCCAATCCCTTCATGACATCTCATATTTTAGATTTACAAAAACAGTAAAGAATCAGAAACTGGACAGAATAGAATAGTATTCTGCAAATCCAAATCCTAAAGGCACAAAATACTAATCACCAATTTCTTTCCTTCCAATACAGAACTAAATTACAGTGAAGACTTATAAAATCAATCTGGTGAATAGACCACAAAAAAAGATGAGAATCATTATACCCAAATAGGCACAAGCTGCAATATCTACAAAAAACCCAAAAAAACCCCCAAAAAACCAAAAAAAACCCAAACAAAAAAAACCAAAACCAAAAGTCTCCATATATTAATGGAAAAATATTTAAGTCATACAGAACCACAACTCACTTCATTGTTAAGATAGTAATCAAGAAAAAATAGTGACTTCTTGCACTTGTACTTCTAATATACTTTCTGAAGAAGTTAATTTTAAAAATATGAAGCATATGCACATATTTGCATAACATACATGTACAGACACAGATGGCTACCTTGAAATAGAAATATTTTAAATTATTATATGTCAGATTAGAAAAAGAGCTTCAAAATTTTTTATCAGCATTACTAAATATTATTCAGAATAGCCTGTACTCATTAATTTTCTCCTAGTGAGCTCTTGTCAGGTCATTTGATTAATAACAATTTTGGAAGTATCCTGGGTTCTAATTTAGGTACAGCCAAGAATGTTTAAATTAATTTTTGATTACAAGTTTTCCTCTTTTCCCCAAAGGCTAAAAATGTATTAATGCATAACATAGTATGGAACTTGAAATTGCTTTTTGAGACCTATGTTTTATCTGATGACATTTTTCCTCTCTGCATTAATCTAGTCTTCCTGTTAACAGTTTCTATGTATAGTGTATAACACAAAAGCCCTATGATGGATTGCAACAAAAGCTCTTTATTATAGTCTTGACAGAGACAGATAACTAAACCAGTGCTAATTTAAAATCAAAACCTTAGTACTAGAACTAAAGGTAACAGGTGGTTTAAGTATATCTTATCATAACATGCTAGCTTTGAAAATTTTCTACAATTTTCCTTGAAAATTTAATATTCCATACACTAATGGTTACCTTTGTTACACAGTCCTTTGCCAATCCAGGATAAGACCTATTACAAGCACACGTGAATTTTATAACAATCTTACAAAACCCACCAAATGCAGATAAAAATCAATGCCAATACATTCTGCTGCACGGATACAACCACCCGCCTTTGAACGGACGATATTTTGCGGCAGCCAAGCATAAATATTTGAAGGGAAGGTACCTGAGCCTGCTGGCTGCCAAGCAAGGCAGCCTGGCGGGCAGCGGGGGGATGAGGCGCTGCACGCTGAACTCCTGCGCTCCCCATCGGCTCCGGGCTCCGGCAACTTCCAGAGCTCCCACTCCCAGCGAGCTGGGGCTCTGCGGATCGCAGCCAGCGCCTCCCACGCTGCCCCTTCCAACAGGCTGGCTTTGCACCCAGGCATTAGAATTCAGCACACAGAGCCCTGCCCTGACAACAGGGCTGTGCTTACAAAGGAAGCGCAGACACGCTCCCCCCGCTGACCAAACTGCCCTTTCTCCCCAGACACAAGTGGAGAACCCCCCGAAGGCAAAGCGATTAGGAAGTAATTATTCTGTGGTACCAAGCTACAACGGGTAAATATTAAATTGTGATGTGCCAAAAATGAAAGAAATTAGTTGCTGTGCATTGGTAAGGAAAGGAAGGAAGGGGAATACAAGAGTCTGGATATTGTGTTGATCTTACTGATGAATCTGAGAAAGAAATTGCATATTAATCAAATAATAAATGACATTGGGAATCTACAGTAGCAATCAGACCAATGTACAGAGGGTTGTTACTAAGAAACATCACACAAGGCAGGAGCTACTTACACATATATAGTTCCTGTACACTAATTCAGCAGTGATTCCTGTACAAGTATACAGCTCCTGTATATTGATTCAGCAGTGGTACATACTATATTAGCTAGTACTCCCTTATTAAACTATGGAACAGGTGTCAACCATGCCTATTGACAGTTTTTCGTGCCTCAAAACATTATTTGAGATTTGAAGAAGTGATGTTAACATTGCAAGAGCCACAAAGGAGTCCTGTATTTAAGAATGAAATCTTCCCTGCACTTTATGCTATGACACCAAGTGCCTAAATGCATTTTATGCTTACATACCAAACCCACAAATGACAGATTATTTGGTTTGATTTTTTTTTCACAGTTTCAAAGAAAGAATTAAGATATACCAACTATCAAGTGGGATATAAAGATGTGTAATAATCATCTTATTACTACTAGCTGAGCTGCTTTGTAGATGAATTCCCCCCCTTGTGAACAATGAAATTCCTGAGAAGAGGATTTGCTGCAAAAAAGTCAATGCAGAGAAACATTTTTCCCCATCTACTGCCATTTATGTTACTTAAAATGTTTGAAGAGCCATGCTGCAGAAAAAAGGTATTAACATCTACAGAGAAGTTGTTTAGTTTTGAATTGAAATGTTATTAAATATTCCACAGTCCAGAAACACTGATGACGATTAAATAACGATTTATATTATTATAATATATAGAATATAAAAATAAATATTATTTTAATATTTTTTTATACTGGCAGGCTAGAAACAGATCATTACATACTTCACTTGGTGTAACAAAAAGACTGGAGGACTCAGATGTGCCTGTTTTCTATGCAGTGAAGTGCTGTTTGGGACAATAATTTTTCCTTCAAATATCTTCATTTTAAATAGGGTATTTCAAATCTACTACATAGCACACATACAAAAATGTGACAAATTCTCCCTCATTCCCTCCAAACTTTGTTTGCCTATAATTTCAGACTACATACATTAATTCTTATTTTTCATTGTTTGTAAAGTTCAGGTATTTATGTCACACCTTTTCTGTGCTAGCAATTCTACTAACTTACAAATTTCTGTTCTTATTTAGCAGAAGAAACAAAATTGAGGGGTCCAGATGAGGATCATAGAGGGGGGAGCATCTCTGCTATGGAGACAGGCTTTATACATACCACATTCCAATATCTAAAGGTGGCTGCAAGAGAGCTGGAGAGGAACTTTTTACAAGGGCACATAGTGATAGGAGAAGGGAGAATGGCTTTAAACTGAAAGAGTTATAGTTAAATAGATATTTATTGTTTAGATTAGACATTAGGAAGAAATTCTTTACTGTGAGGGTGAGGAGGCACTGGGATAGGTTGCCCAGAGAAGCTGTGGATGCCTTATTCCTGGGAGTGTTCAAGAGCAGGCTGGATGGGGCTCCAAGAAACACATCTTAGGGGAAGGTGTGGAACTAGTTTATCTTTAGAGGTCCTCTCCAGAACAAATAATCTTATGTTCTATGAATGCTTCTAATTATGACATTATTTGTTACTCTTGCCTAGCTCTAAATTTGCAACTGCATAAATTCAATCTTGAAAATTCTTTTTTCCCCCAATTAAGTTTCTTGTTTAGATGTCCTTTGAAGGCTGAGGTCTGAGTTCGAGACTCTCAAACTCCTGGTCCTTTAAGTAGATATTCTGGAATGAAATGAGATTCTTTACAGGATGACATTTAGAACTTGCAATAGAAAGGTTTTTTTTTCCCTAGCCCTAACTTATATAACTTCCAGTGAATAAATAAAATTTTTACACAAAATTAAGAAAACTAGTCATGCCAATATTCATTGAGAAGAAATGTGAGCTATTTGCCCTTCTATCATAAGACCAATGAAGGATTATATAAAAGAATCAGTACACATTTAGTAAATTTATGTAGCAAGTAGGGATTACATGCAAGAAGGTTTTCAAATGTGCTGTATTTTAATGAATTTTAATATTTTGTAGTTTCTGCAAGCCATATTTTAAGCACCTTAAAATATCGTATAAGGAAAAACTTATTTTTAGAGAAAATTAAATTTCTTTGTAATTCTGTAAGCAGCATTTAAAGTCCTCATATTTACCTAAGTATTTTCCCCTAAATTTAAATATTCAAGTTAATTATAGCCAGCATTTCTTTTCATGCCTGAGTTTGAGAAGTATACTTTGCCATGGAATGAATAAATATCGATGAGAAAACTAATTTTTTTTTGGTGAAGATTAGAACAAATTAAAGCTAGTCCTCTCACGGCTTTTGCGTCATGGTTGATTGTGAGCTTTAACTAAAGCTGTTCCCATAATTGGGATATCTGTAGAATGCCTTCCCTCTCTGGTTTCCTCTAGCTATTTACATGTAAACTAACACTGTCACCTTTCCATTGCCCGAAACATTTGCAAAGACATGCATTTTAACAATACATACAGGAGCTCAACAATGTTTCAAATATCTGCTCCCTAAGAAGTTTCTCTTAAATTTGACAGTCACCAAAAATATTGAGATGAAATAGGAACCAGACAAACAAAGAATGACTGCATTCACTTTCTTTTCTTGACTCTGGGTTTTGAAATTTGATTTTTAAATTTTTTAAGTTGGTTTTGTGATATGCATCAAACAATCATCATTTAAAGCTACCAGCTTAAATAACTGAAGGCACAAACATGGAAGAAGAACATTTTGAAATTCACATATCCTTGTACTTTATGATTTGGGCTTGGAAATACAAATTCCATGCAAATGAAGCCTACAGTCGGCAAACTGGAGAAGCCATCTCAGTTTCAAACACAGAGAAACTTGTCCCATTTGGAAGCTTTTCAAGAGAACTTCACCAGGTCAGAAGAGTGTTTTCAGTTGTGCATTCTCCTTACCTCAGACTCCTTGGTAGAGAGACAGTAAAGGTCCACCTTCATGGCTTATGGCATCAACAGAATTAAGTCACTCTGAGCAAAAAACCTGCAGGTACATATTTATCAAGGAAAAGAAGGTGCTCTCAGTCTGCAGGGAAAACATGCTAAGGGCCATTACATGTGGCAATCATAGCACCTTCTATGATAAGAGAAACAGATCTCTGTTGGCTTCTTCAAGGGAGTCAAGGGACCACATACAGAAAAAGAAGGTAAATCTGTTTATTCTTGATACAATACAGCAAAAAGATTAGCCCAGCCAGCCACAAGGAAGGGCAGATCTAGTAAAGGATTTAATAAAGTTGGCTCTTTCTCTCTTAACAAATATTTAGCAGAGAGTAGATAGTGAAAGAATAGGGATGTAGAAATGAGATTATCTTTAGCTGTCTCTACAGGGAGCTCTGAAAAGATAGCTTGGAATTGTTAGACTTTGAACTAGTACATATAATTATCAAGTAATAAAGATGCCTCAAAGGTAGATAATGTAAGAACTCAATAATTTCAGTAATTCCTTTTGCAATTAAGATAGGCTAACGTAGAAATTCAGAGAATTTAGGACAGTATTAGACAAGAACTCTATAAAATGCTACTTACCAAATATTGGTGCTGTCATCAAAATACTGGTCTCAAACATAGGAAAAGATAGGAAATGGATGTGTTTGTCAAGACAGTGACATAATCACTTCAGCTGCCTCTGAGGACAGCAGCTGGAAATCATCATAGCCAGCTCAGTGCTGGAGACTTCACAGAATGCCCAGAAATCAAATCACAGGTGCCTAAAAAGAGCCATCCATTTCATTCACTTTTTTCTCTTTTTTAACCAAGGACATACAGAACAAACAGGAAATCAAAAAGGCCTCCATGTGCTTCAGGTTCACTCCATCTTTGAAGCACAGGCACCAAAGGTAGGATGATTCTTGCTTCCTGAACAATAGCCTTATGTTTGAAGAAGTCACTCAAGAAATGGAGAGACTGATTAAAAGATGGACACAAGATGAAGAGGAATGAATTCATGCCTCCCTTACTACAGTAATCAAAAGCATTAAGCAACAGAACACTTTTGTGTGAAGGCACTTGAAACCAAGCAAGCAAACAAGGAAGTCAAATCTTATCCAGAAACTGGGATATTAGCTGCAAATGGCAGAACTTAGCTCCCAGATCTTAATACCAGAAAATAATTATGCACTTAAAACTTATTTATTTATTTATTTATTTACATATAGTCATTAGGTAAAACCAGTTTCAGAATTATTGATTAGAACATTAGATATGTGATACATGCCCTAACAGTTTGATGTCCTGGTCACTTGAAAAGCATTTTTCCATTTTTCCTCTATTACTTAGCTCTTTCTTCCCTGAAAAGGGGAAGATATAGATTTAAATCATCTGTCTTGAGTGCTGTACCCATATTTTTCAGTGCTCTAATACAGCATAACCAACCAAATGTTCTATCAGTCAGAGACAGTAATGACCACTCTCAGATGAAATGAAATCAGTCATAGATCTAATCCCTAGCTCAACTTTTCAAGTTTCTCCTGGGAATAATAGAGAGTTCAGGAGGTTACCCACGAACCTAGACAAATTAAGCACTTCTAAGCATGTGTGGCTGACTTAAATTAAATGTCTCAATAAGACAGGGAGGAGCTTAATATATTTATAAACAGCATTAAGCAGTCCTGGAAAATAAACAGATGTAACTATCTGTAATGTGTATATTTTGGGTAGGATATGTCATGCTTAAACCACAAATCTAATCCTATGTAATGCAAAAGACAATGCTAACTAAACTAATCAAAGCTCCAGCTTACATCTAGTTACAACCTTGACACTAATATTAAGTACAATTCGCTATATGCCAATTCCATTCTAGATTAATAATTAATATTAATTTTCCCCATTTTAGAAGTGTTCTTCACTGACCAGTTCACTTTAAAATCCTGTCTCTCCAACTGTAGTTTAATGCTTTATTACCTTTCCTATTTTACATAATTAAAACATATTATAAGTGAATTTATGTTCATTAAAACCAAGAAACAGTATACCTCTCGGAGGGAAGACAAGGTGTGTAGTCAAGGAAGTTCAGAATATTTTGATTAAAATGTGAACTATATTTCAGGTCAGGAGGTGTTCTTTGGATATTGATTCAGGCTATTTTATTAACTTAGAGATAAGAAAACTGTCCAGGAGTCTGGAATTAGTACATTGAAACACCAGTCAGGAACCCATACAATTCTAAGACATCCCAGAAAAAGAATGGATGTGGAATTAAACATGGGATTCAGCATAAGGATGGGCTGTCACATGGCACAGAATACCTGAGTCACTAGTGTATGGCAAGAGGATGTAGGCCTGGAGGTGTTCAAAAGACATGTAGATGTGGCACTTGGGGACATGGTTTAGTGATGGCCTTGGCAGTGTAAGGCTACTGATTGGACTCCATGATCTTAAAAGTGTTTTGGATTAAAATTATTCTATGATTCATACAAATCTTCATGGGAATATTCACCTAACAAATTCAGATAGTATTTTTATAAGTAAAACTAGCAAAATTAATTAATAAAAATAATATTTCTATTAGTAAAATCCTGATTTCAATGACAGTACAGAATATTTTTATACCACTAAAATTCTTAACAAAAAATTTAAAATAATAAAAAAATCTAAATTTCTATTTTCCCAATAAATGATATAAATAAAAATTGTATATAAAATTCTTGCCTTATACTATATAGCACAATGACAGATCCAATCAAATAATAATAGTCTGCTTGGTTATTCCTGGCTATTCTGCAAGATATTCTGCAATCAAAACCTTTATCAAAAGATCAGAAAATACAAAGTAGGAAAGTAAAAAGTTTGCTCAAAAAAAATACTACCTTTAATGCAATCTGAAATAAATTAATGCTTCTGAATGCAACAAGTAAAAGCTAAAGCAGCCACCAAATGTCATTTATATTACTTGCAGATCAATGCTACAAGAGACATGGCTATGCACATAATAGAGTAGATAATGAGTTCCTACTAATAGTCTGGAGATGCTCTGCATCAGCAAGCAGGAGAGAATACCACACTGGTGAGAAAACTGATGCTGATGTTTATTCACTAAGATAACACAGTTTTACATTTATATATGGATGCAATGAAAGGTCCCAAAGACAAGGTTTTAAAAAGAAAACCTAAATTGGATTGGCATAATACAATTTCTGCACACTTCTGAAAAACCACAGCAACTTTATCTGTTTTTATAACCCATAACCTCAGTTTGGCAGTTTTCCCAAGGACCTAGATTCTCCTGTGGTGAAAAATACTACCAGAACTCATTGCTGAGCCCAGATTAAAAAGGCTAACAAAATCACCAGAGTTGATAATTTATATTTAACTCACATGGCAACTCCTACATGCTGGGAGTTCTACAAGAATTCAGATGATCATTGCCATGTACATGTTTAGATGAACTAAGATTGATCTTGCATGGCAACTCCTACATGCTTGGAGTTATTCTATGAGTGTTGAGATGATCATTCCAATGTACATGAGCCAGGGGGAGGGAGCAGCACAGTAATCTTGAGTATTACAGCAACAAGAAAGGAGGTTTCAAAATTTATACCTTGATCATACACTGAACCTATTTCCCACTAAAGAACTAATCAGAAAGAAACTAACAAAAAAAAAACCCAACAAAAAACTCCCAAACCAACAAAAAAACCAACCAACCAACCAAAAAACAAAGCAAAAAAACCAAACCAAACCAAACCTAAAAACACAAGAAAAAACAAACAAAAAAGAAAAACCATAGAAAGAAGACAACTCCTCTGGTTTACAATTTAAGCTACATCACAGTCTAAAGCCAATATCCACTTTACAACAGATATCACTACAGGGATAATATTTTGCCAATATAAGAGAAAAGGAAGAAAAAAGTAACAAACAGTGACATTGTAAAAGACTTTACACTTATAGCATTAGATTATCATTGTATAAATATTTGGACAACCTTGTCCATAAATAAAAAGGATTAAAGTAATTGTCCAGCCCCTGTAGTCATACTGTCATTCCTAATGAAGGCTGCAAGTTTACCTAGCCATAATTATTCCTCATTACTGATATCACTCAAAAACATTACTCTTATTGAACAAAGAGTAGCATCTTGTCACCTAATTAAACAAAATAACCAAGTGATTATGCACCACTTGGAGGAAAACTGTTGAGGATGAGGAGATTCCTGTTCCTTGTAGACCTAGTCAACGTAACAACAGTAAGTTAAACTGGGGAAAAAAAGCTTTAGGAATAGACTTTTCTCACAACACAAGTAGGTAATTTCACTGTGAAGGTACTTTGCTGAGAATGTTTCATTTAAATAGTTTTCAATCATCACCATGTTTTTTTAGAAATTTCTAATAGCCAATATTGAATGAGTAGAAGAAAAGTTCCCACACTTCCCAGAAGTCTGCATGAGACTGATATTTTTCATCCTCAAGAGGCCTCAGTTTCTTCACTGCTACTTCCAACTTTCCTTGAAAGTTTACCTGTTTTTCTAAAAATAACTGCAGATGAGAACACCAATTCTAAAAAAATCTCCTTTCAGCTTCTGGTGAGGATCACTGAACTAGTACTGAACATGTGATGGTGGGCAGCCCTGGACATCAGGCAGCTACACAGGGCATGAAGCCCGCTGAAGTGGCTCCACAGGGTGAGTTCCTCAGCAGGACAGCACTCTCATCCAGAGACTCACCATCACTCCAGGAAGCCCTGACATTTCCTGCAAGACAAAGTCACTCCATTCTGCCCTTTTGTGCAAAAAACCCACAAGGAGCTCTGCCAGGACTTCTCAAAGTAGAATTGCCTAGGGGACAGCTGGCCGAATTTCTTGCTGGTTTGAGTTGCTTTGGAGAGACAGTGGAACTCTTTAATCAGCCACGTTCAACAGAGCACATTTTAAATCCCTGCTTGCTTTCCTAACCCCCCCAGACTTTCTGAGGAGAAAAGAGGCAGCAGCAAAGGCAACTTCTGCCACTCCTCCCTTCAGCCTGCTACCTTGCAGAGGTCACTCAACACCATCTGTCTCTGTGTTGAACACATCCAGATGCTCAGGAGAATGAAGACAGCAAGAACTCACAATGAGCACATCATGAGTGCTCCTGTGAGAGTTTTAAAAGACTTAAAGAATCATAGAGCTGAGTAAAAGTGAGGGAAAGTTTCAGGTCACCTACAGTCCATTCTTCCACTACAAGTGGAATTATGCTCAAGTTATTACTGGCAAGTGCCCAGCTAACTCGCTGGAAACATCCACAGGTGTCTTAAGAAGTCTGGCAATTTTTCCCAAAGAAAATTGTTGCAACATTTCACAAAAACTATGGTCATCTGCATACTTAAGAACATATATTTCATTATACCTGTGAATAAATATTATTGCCACAAATAAAAAATACTGGGAAAACACAAGAGAAAGGAAGGTGTGGTGGGGGGCAGGGAGAGAGTTAACACAGCAAAAATAGCTCATCTAGGGAAATAATCTAACCCCCAGAAAAATGTGCCTTGGTTTTGTGCCTGACTCAAAGCTTCAATCACACAAGCTCTGGTAAATTTATCTTAAGCTATCAGTGGTGTCTGCTGATGTACTGAGCTGACAGTAAACGTCTACTACCTGTGAGGCAAATTCCAATTGTTACAAATTTTGTACACACAAAAATTAAATTCTTAATTGGTAATACCACTGGATTATTCATTTACATTTTCCTTTTGAAAAGAGGAAGCTAACATTATATTTAGTATTTAACAAGTTTTAAATTATCATCTTTGGCTTGGTGCATACGATGTGTTAAAGAAATCCTGATACTTCTTTTAGTATTAAAGGACACTCTTTTAGAGATGCTGTACAAATTAAGCATGAAGTTACTGCTTGCTCCTCTGTACTACCAATTTCCTCGTGCATTAATGGAACTATGTATAAAATAAGACAATTAGAAAGTGACAATGCAAAAATATAAATGAAAGGGGAGGACTTTATCATAGAGCTCTGAAGAGCTGGCTGAATTTCAAATAGAGAATTTAGTGGGTGGGGGAGGGAACACAGAGAGTACTTATGTTATTCTCATTATTTAAACTACAAGCTTCCTGGAGCTTGTTCATTGAAATGAGGATGGTTAATCTTAAGCATTCAGTAAATTCCACAGATCAGCTGAAAAGTCTTCTGAGGCATGGATTAAAGAACTTTCACAAGGCATCCCTAGTTCATGCATGGGTTAACTGCTTCAAAATACCATGTGCTAAGTCTGCATAGGTAGAGACCACACTCCACAAATCCTTCTAGAATAATTCTAAAATGTTCAGGGTGTTAAAATTGGATAAAATTAATCCAAAGAAGGCTAAATTATTTGAGTAGGTTTTCCTAGTAGAGCACACAGAACAAAGAGTACAGAAGCAATGTTGAAAATTTTGAAGGTTTTTCTGCTTATTATTATTTTTACTGCAGTATCATGTTGAGATGCTATTTAAAGCTAGATGGGGAATTACACAGCTCCTGCCCTGAAAATCTCATTTAGTTTTAGAGGTCAAATCTTAAATAACTGTGGAATCCTGACCTACTGGCATTGGACTCAATACTGGAGACCAGAATAAGGTAAAATTCAATTTCCTTTTTTTGAACAAAAAATTATTTTCCCCTTATAAGGACAAGGGATTTACATTTAAAACAAAAACATTCTGTCAAGTATATTATTCTAATGTTACTATTCTGGCTGATCTGTTCAGCTATTTGTTCTATTTTACTATTCTGGGCTTTCAACAGAAGAGCTGGAAAAAGTACACATTTGCATATTCTACATTACCAGTGTTTCTACATTAGCAGCATGTACTATATACAGCTCATACTTCCAGTGCATAGCACTAAAGACATATAATTTTGTACTTCTCCTTGCCATTTTTTTATTTTCTAACTTTCATTTTATACACAATAACATTTTAAAATGTAATTTTTAAATGCTTAATTTTATCAAATTATTAATGCCTATGTTTCAATATTTATGTATGCATTAATAATTCAGAACACATTATGTATACTTTCAACATTAGAATGAGAATTTGAAAATTCAACAGACCATTTCATATCAATTTCTTGTCCTAAATAAAAACATTAATATACCAGGCATTTTGGAAACTTTGTGAAAGAAAGCCTGGGAACACAAAAAATATACAAACAAGGATAACAGAACTATGTAATAGAGAGTTTGAAATCAAATCTAAGTATCAAATTAGCATTTCAGTGACTAGTAAACAAGCTGAATTGACATTTTAGACAGGAATAAAAGGTTTTGCTGCATATTGCTACCTACCAACCATGGTAGTGACACCAATTCTAACGGAAGCATCACTTGCTAATCAGACATCAGATATCAGAGATATATCAATAGCAGAGCATTCAATTGCTTTAAACAATTATGTAGATGGAAAAAACCAAAACAAATATGACATTTTTTTAGGTCTTTCAGATCAGAGGTTGTTTCATGGTTAGCATGACAAAACAAGCAACCATTGATTGGCATGTGACCTCACCAGTGCTGAATACAGGCAGACAGCCACTGTCCTGGTCCTGCTGGCCATGCTATTTCTGATGCAGGCCAGAGTGGTCATCTGGGCACAGCTGGCTCATGTTCAGCCCCTGCTGACCAGCACCCCTAGGTCCTCTTCCACTGGGCAGCTTTCCAGCCCCTCTGCCCCAGCCTGCAGTGCTGTGACCCAAGGGCAGGAGTCAGCACTTCACCTTGTTGAAGCTCGTACAATTGGCCTCAGCCTCTACATCCAGCTTGTCAAGATCCTGCTGCTCCATCCAGCTTGTCCAGATCCTGCTGCAGAGCCTTCCTGCCCTCCAGCAGATCAACACTCGTGCCCAAGTTGGTGTCATCTGCAAACTGACTTGAGAAAGAGCCTTGTGCAGATCTTCAATAAAGACATTGAACAGCCCCAGTACTGACTCCCGGGAACAGAAAAGTTACTTCCTGAAGCAATGCTTTCAGAAAGTGAAAGTTATGTGAAAATAAGGATGGCTGTCAAAAAGCCAGCAGGGGCTCTTAAAACAACTTAATTGCTCTAGACAGAAATAGAGACTACTGAAGGGTATCATATCAGAAGTGCAGTGCCAGAGAACACAATTAATAAAGCAAATGCTGGTGCAGGTAAAGTGTAAACTGCTGAAATAACAACTAAAACATTAACTAAATCATTACATCAATAAGCAGAGGTTTGAAGTGAAAGTAGCTATGGAAAAAGCTATGGTACAAACACAAAATAACACATCACCCAGGCTCCATGGTATCCATGAAAGGGTTCTAATGAAATACAGGATGGAACAACAGCTTCTTTGGTACCTAAACACTGGACCTGACAAATTCATGTCCAAGCTTGAGTAACAAAAATTCTTTGGGAGTACATTTAGGTAAGCATGAGATTTGATAATAAAATGTATCATAAAGAAGAATTAGTGAACATTTTACTAAATACAATCCATCATTGAGAAGCCAATACAGCTTCTGTAAAGACAAATCTCACAAGAGCTGAAATTCTTTGCAGGGGTTACACTCATGCACAAGGGTGATCCAGCTCATGCAGCCTACTCCCCTTTCAAAAAAGGCTGTAAACAAAATTCCTCACTAGAGCTTTTTCAGCTAAGTAAGCTGCTGAGACATAAAAGCAAAGGTTGTGCAAAAATAACTGATTAAAATAGAGGAGTCAGAAGATCAGAGTTCAGACTCAGCTCTCACAACAGAGGGAAGTCACTTGGACAGGGGACTGCACTGGGAACTGTCCTGTTTAACACATTCGTAGCATGGCAAGGGAGGAGGAGAAAGGAATGGCAGCTCTTCAGTGAGGTGAGAAAATCTACTGATGGTATATACTACAAGGTAGCAAAGAGGAGTGCCTTAAAGACCAGCAAAAATGCTTATCAGTCTGAGGGAACAGGTAATAAAACAGCTGGTGAAATCCAATTTAGATTCAGGTAAAATGATACATGTATGGAAAACTAATCCTGGCTTCATATATAAAACAAGAAGCTCTGAGTAGTAACACTAAAGAGCAGAAGAGATAATTCCATGAAAGCATCAGTTTGGTGCTTGGCCATACTAAAAAAGTAAATTATAAAATTCAAGAAGCGATTATGAAAATTAGGGAATATTAAGAAAGAAAAAGAGTATCAAACAGAAAAAAATTATTCTATATAATTCTATAAAATTACACTTGTTCCATACTTTAAATATTGCATGAAGCTTCTGTCTGCTTCTCTCAATAGAGAGTGGAAAAGGTTCCAAGAGGGCATGAGGATCTATGGTATGAACTGTTTCCATACCTGGAAAGCTCAAATGTATGGAATGCTTCTATGTACAAAAAATGTGAGTTTGGGAGCTACTGTAACAGACACATTCAAAATCTTTAGTGGAAACATCTTACATAAAGATTAGGTATTCATGTTTTCTTCCAAAAAAGTGAACAAATGAATAGCTCAAAAAGGCAAGAGTAGCCAGGTTCAAAGCAAACATGGCTGGACTTCAAACAACGAGCAGCAGCACCATGGGCTTCATGCAAGTTCATGTGATGAAGTCAAGGTAAGAACAGACAAGCACCTATGAGAGTTCACTAAACACACTTATTCCCAAGAGTTTACAAAACCTTCAAGATGAAGATACTCAGAAGCTGAAAGAATATTAGGAAGTATCATATGGGCTAATCCTATTCTTACTCTTCTCCAAGCATCTGCTGGTGGTGACTGTTGGAGTTGGAATATTGAGCAAGACAAGATCAGTGCAGAATTCATTTTCAGCTTAGATATTTGGAGGCAATTTTCCTGCAAACTAACACACAATCACATTACAAAGGCTGAAGGAAGGGAGTACAATCATAGCTAATAACTTTGCAGTAGCTTAAGTATTTAAAAGATAAGCACTCAAAGTGCATTCCACTGTTCTTCAACTCATACTCAGGCAGAGGCTCCTTCTTGAAAAGCTCAAACTCTTCTTGCAACTTAGTCATTGAACCTATGAAAGCTAGGCATGATGACTCCTACAGTAAATAGTTTATGTACAATCCTTTACTCGAACTATCAATTTCTTCAAATTTTAGGTATTTTCCTGTGTTTCTTGCTCTGTGTTGCTCAGCCAGCAACACAGAGCCCGACCTAGGCAAGAAAGTCCAATATGGCCAATCCTGTCATATGATTCTTCTTCAACCAAGTACCAGCTGATATCTACTGCGGGCAAGAAAACATAAATAGAAAACTATTTCAGAACTACAAAACTCTGTATGGTTAAACATTCCTTACAGTTTCCAATTTAAGTGTAGTCATGCCCACTCTTACAGATACTTGTTCTTTTGCCAAAACCATCTTTTATCTTAAGTAACTCTTCTTTCTCCAGTGTTTACCCTCTGATGTACTTAACCTGGGGGCTGTGTCACAACTCCTCTAAACTTGTGCCCACCAAATAAACCAAAATCCTACTCCTTAGCAGCATGTGTTACATTCATATAATCAAAAATATACTGTAATATATATAATGATAATATAATAAATAATATTATAATGTATAATTTCTGAATTTTTCAAAATTTTACATTAGATCTTCCACTGTTTTGCAAAATGGCACTATTTTATTTCTAGTTATTTCAGAAATACTTCATCTGATACAGACTAATGACAAATTTGCCTGTTACAGAGATTCATTTTTGCTTGTCAATTATTGTCTAGGTCAGTCAGGGCTTCTCAAGTTTTCTCATGCACTCTTCTACAGATAAACGAAAAAATGCTTCTTTTGACATTTGCACTTTCTGTTACATTTCACCCTAATCAACTTAGTCTTCAATCTTTCACCATTTAATGAAGCTTTTCAATTTCTCATCTACAGGTGAGAATATCAACAGCTTCCCACCTTCTGTCTACTGATTAAGACTGGTATCTCCAAGACACTTACAACAGGAGACAAGAAAATAATACAGAAAAACAGAGGCACAAATCTTAGCATTAGTATTGCTGGTACCTGTTTAGGTATATTTGACAAGAAGGTACAAGAGGAGTTTTGATGGATAATGGAGTAATTTTACAGATTAATGAATATCATTAACAGCCACGTGAGAAGCAGCACTGTTCCCTATGACTGTGCATGCAAATTGCACCTGGAAAGTTTTCTTTACACATGCACTGCCCACACTGTAATATACTGTGTACTGAAAACCTTTTAAAAGGTTTTTTTTCTTTGCTTGTGTTTCTTTTCCATTAAAGATACACTAATTAGGAATCAAAGATAGGACAGCTTTCAGAATATTTACATGAATTTTTTATATAACTGGGAAAAGGAATATTTTATTCTCTATGTACAGAACTATCAAAAATAACAAATGTGCCTTAAGTATCTCACTGAATTAACTGTACCAGTTTTTAACTGCTCTTGTTAAAGTGTATCCAAGGGTCATATACAAAATAAAAAGGCCTGCAGTAAAGGACACAGCACAAGAAAACAGCTAGCTGGTTCTAGAGATCGAACTCACAGGCTCCAGTAGGTACCTTAATTGTCTAGACACTGTATGCACAGCTTTAGGTACAGAAAAACAGTATTCACAACACTCAGTAAGGAAGAAAATACCTTCAAAATGAAATGTGCAAGAAAAATATGTTTCTGAAATTGCACCTCTTTTATCTTTTTAGATATCCAAGCTACACTAGAAGTAAGCACCTCAAATCATGTTGAACATTTTCAACATTTAGTTTTTTCAGGCACATTGCCCTTGTTCAGACAATTGGGTTAACTGATGCTATTGCCCAAATCTCACATAACATCTAAGCACTGATGCACTATCAGGAAACAAATATTCACTAATCAGAAAACCCCATCTACTCAGATCCATCCTTCCAGGAGATCCTTCTTTCTAGGAGAATGTCTAAAGCACTGGATAAAGACATTGCTTGTGAAATTTGGCAAAGAAAGAGAGCTGTGGTTTGGGCTTAACACCCTACCTTGCATCAAATGTGCTCCCTTAACTCCTCCTGGTTTATATTCCTGGAAAGTGAAGTAGCACAGATGTCCAGCCATGATTTCTAAATAGCCATTGCTGGAAGCTGGACACCTAAGCATGATGATGGTTCTATCTCCAGGCCTGGAATTGGCACAGTTTTCAAAGATTATGGAAGTTTTTACGAGAAACTTTTAGACACTAGTGGCAGCTAATTAGATTTTTCAGTTGTTCAGATCATCACTCTCTTGACTTTGACAATCTGACTCCCACGCAAAGTCAGAGCTGAGAAGGTATTTCAGAGTAGAATAGCTGTGCAGAATACATGCCTTCCCTGTTCTTACTCTTACCCAGCTCCACAGGCAGAGTATGAGCTTTTTTTTCCTCTATTTTGGCTTAGCTCTGCACAGCTCTAAAGCAGCACTTCACATATCCGTTTTTCTGGAAATTTGCCCTTTGGTTCTGTTAATTTAATTAAGTTGGATATTTTACATGCATTTTTTTCATAATGTTAGTAATTTTTTTTTCTAACATTAATGTTACTCTATATTAACAACCAGAAAATCAATGTGGTTTGTGGAAAGATATTTTTTAGTACAGAAAACATTTCCAGTATAAAACATAAATCTATCACCCCAAAAACTATCTATCATTTGTCATGATAATTAATTTTATGTGTAATGCAGTGATGATAGGAAATGTCCATAATAATTTCTTTAGCACCATACTTTCTTAAGTAAGTTCTTCTTACTTTTCTAACATATGATGAACATTATATACTCGTCCTCAATCAGTCTCTAAAATGTTAAATTCCATTTATTTTTAATACACTTACTCTCTAATCTCCCTTGCCCTAGTGGATTATCCCACAGCAAGGCATATCTCAACAAAATCACACGCTTTCAAGACTTCTGACAATTTCTATGCTTACTTAAGTCAAGGTTGTATATATACTGTATGTAGAATTGTTTATAAGGAGATTTCTACCACCTCTTTCTTCTCACAAAGAGAAACATATGGAGCTTACTATCACAGGCAAAAATTTTCACCATAAATGAATTTTTAAAGCTTATGAAAACAAAACAGTGCAGGATAACAAAAGCTGTATTGTTACAACTATAGGACATTCTCCAGTCCTACAACACTGAATAAATATACTCATAGAATTGCAACTGTACACACACAGACACACACACAAGAAAAAACAGCTAAAAGACAGATTGCCTGTCACAACACAGGGATCTGCTTGTGAATTGAATCCATTAATATACAAGATGGGTTTGACAATCTTGTGGTCAGTTTTCTATCACTCACACTTTTCCAGAATTCTAGAGATTTGTCTACACTTGAATGATAGAAAAAAAAGAAAAAAAAGAAAAAAAAGAAAAAAAAGAAAAAAAAGAAAAAAAAGAAAAAAAAGAAAAAAAAAGAAAAAAAAGAAAGAAAAGAAGAAAAGAAGAAAAGAAGAAAAAAAAAAAAAAAACCAAGACCACACACCAAAACAAGCAACCATAAAGTATTATTCACTTTACTTCTCCAAGTTCACTTCAGTTCTGTTAGTATTTAGGTTTTTTTACAGGTGAGTGCCAACACACTTTGCTGGTAGAAGTAAAAACAGCTTCCTATCATTCACTTTTATCCTGCCATCTATTAAGACCATTTCTCACTGGTAGTACTAGATTTGAAACGAAAAACCAAACAAACCAAGCCAACCAAGTGTAGATCAAGGCATGAAGAAAATATTTTTGATTTGTGACTTGCGCAGGCATACCCTGTGAAAATAAATCTGCCTTAATCCTCTTGCCTGAAAAAATCTGAAAGTTCTTTCCAAGCCCTTTAAAAATGCAGTCTCTTTAATAACTTTAAACTGCATTAGCAGTGAAAACAGCACTGTGCAATGAACATTTCAACCAATCTGTCTTCAGTATTCTCTGTATATTTACAAGATTCATGAAAAAGGAATAAAGGTTTGCATCTGATGAGCTGTTTCTACAGATGAAGTTAACTTTTGTCTAGGAAGCTACACTTTCCACAAACATGCCAGGAGCTTTCTGCAGAGCAACTTTCCAAATAGTTCTGGCAAAGAAACACCAGCTGACTGAGGAGGAAAGACAATGGACATTATTAAGATGATCTCTCCTAGAAGCAAGATCTGAGAGATCCAGTTAGCCAAAGAACTTTTTGTTCTTAAGGCCTGAACTTATTTTAAGGCTACAGAAGCAGCATTTGGTCATATATTTGAACAGCTGAGAACACAGGATTATCTCATGCCTAACACGAGAACTGTTATCTTTATTACAATAAAATATCTTAAATTTGATTAATTTGTCTTTATTTGAGACAAGCTCAGAATTTTTAATCAAACCATTCCAACAATCCTAGGCAACACATGTATTTGTAAAGTTTTGCAGTAATTCTGGACTTGATCATATACTTCTCACTATCAACTAATAATAGAATTATTATGGTATTACATAATATCAAGATCAGAATACATAGTAAACTAGCAATGATAATGATTTTTTGCAACACAAACAATGTATCTCTCTCTTGATTTTTCATCCCATTTATCTACCTGAAGAAGAACAGGGACTCACAATTAATGGTACATGTATCTTGCAGTACCTCCTTGTACAATCCTTGAGTTGTACTTAAACCAAAACAGAGCTGAAGTTTTAGATTCTGGTTCCATTGCCAGTGCTCTCCTTAACATCAAAAAACACCAACTGACACTGCAACAAAACAGTTCAGGAAACTGTATCTTAAAATGTAGATTCTGAACACTGATACAGAAAGATGATCACCACCTACCTTAATTAGTTGACTACAGACAGATGCACCCACAGAAAAAGGTTCACAGTTACAAAAGGCCATTTCACTCTTTCCTCGGGTGATGTTACCAAGATAAAAAATTATTACAAGCCAACTCTAAAGAACTGAGTTGCAGTTATATAATCTAAAAAGCAAACAAAGATTAGAATTTGTGAAGCAAAAAACCCCTACCATTTTTAAGCCTTCCTGAAATGAACAGACTTTAGAAAAGTAGTATTTCCTTTCCTCTCAAAAGTTGTTACCATCAGTAGAAAGCAACAGCATCAGTCACACTTCACTTACTCTCTTCTGCTGCTGATATGCTTCTCTAGAATTTTTCTAATATTAGAAGTAGTACTTACCAGAATAACTTGAATGGTAGGCTAATGGACCACTTTACAACCTAGGTGCCAATTCTGCTGAACAATATTTTTAAGAGAGGCACAGACACCAGAACTGTAGTTATAAATATGCAGAATTCTTAGTGTGATTACTGCTATCACGCTTAGCAGCCACAATAAGAACAAGTAAAGTTGTTATACTGTATTTTTCAAAAGCCAAGGAAATACACAAGGGTTTTGTTGAAAAATAAAGTTCCAAATTCACAGCTGAATTAGAAGATATAAACCAGCTTTTTTAAATTGCTACTTTAAAGAAAAATCAATTCAAATAATATGCTTGCCATAGAATATACTATGCAAATAATGAAAGAAAGAAGGCTGTATGTCTTTTTAAAGTTGTTATCTAATGCACTTACTAAATATTGCAATACAATCTTTAAAATAGTTTAGATTGAGGTTATCAGCTCGATTCTATTAACATAATGTCATGATGAAAATCAGGAAAGAAAAATCTATAATGTACATCTTTTTAAGACCTACTTTATGAAATAAGTTAAATTTACTATGTCACCCAAAAATATGGAATATGCATTCCTGAAAATAAATGCTTAATAATTGGCACCTTTAAAGAAAATTATTTACCTTTTTTCTCCTGCTCTCCTTTTAGCAAAGGAGTGCTGAAAGCTTCAGATAGCCAACATAGGTATTATTTAAATATAAATAAAACTTATTTGATGTAAGATCCCAAATATCATATCAAAATAAAATCTCATGCTCTATGACAATGTCTAAAAATAAGCCTCTCGCTGAGAAATAAGAGCTCACAGATTCCTATTCTCTGGAAATCCCAATCCTTTATGAAGTCACCTGAAAAAGAATGCTTTTGGAGTTCTACTCTATCAAAATAATTTGCAGTACGAGGACCAAAAGTCAAATGGATGCAAACATTAATTAAAGAAAGAAGAAATTTTTTAAAATAATCAGTCCTATAATTAATACTCTGTTTTGTACATACATGACATTAATGACAATGGGGTTTGTTTTGGTGTTAAAAAAATGGGGGTGGGAAGATTGTACTCAGTGGTCCTGATTTCCTAGGTAACACCAGTTCTCACTGTAATTTTTGCCTTCTACCTGAAGGATGACTAGTCTGCAATTTTGCTGTATTTTATCACAATTATCATAAGGTCCATTGGGAGTTGTTTTTGTTTTGTTTCATGCATTTTTGGAGGGGAAGTGGAGATCGTTTGGGGTGTGGGTTTTGTTGGTTATTTGGATTTTTTTTTCATTTTGTTTCATTTGTATGTCTGTCATTTGGAGTTTTTCTCCCCCAAAAAAGATTTTTAACATCACTACTGTTGTGCAGAACCCTTCTTTCCACCATTTGAAGATCTTTAGCAGAAAAACAGACACATGTTCTCAAAATATCCAGTTCAGGATCCCCCTTTTTTAGCCCACTAAAATACTACATGGGGGGCAGAAGGGCTGGGGGCTCAGAAGGTACCGAAGGACTATCTGTACTTTACATGTCAGTGAATCTGTACATTTCAGTGTACATAACACATAATTTTATTAAAGCCTCAGAAGCAAGATCAAACAAAACTATGCCATCATTTCCACCAGTGGTCACAGCCACATTGTGGGTATTTATTACAAAGAAGGAACAATGTCATCTTCTTCCTACTATGCATAGCTCTCAGCTGCTCATCTCTCCTTCTTTTTCCAGTCTTTAAAGCACAGTAAATTGAAAAATCAGAAGTTAAAGCCAAACCAACCCACCAAATAAAACACCTCTGTACGAGAAAAACAAAATCCATGTATTTCAAATTATTATGCATCTTTAACGAATTTCAATCAACTAAAAATCCAGCCATTCATCTAGAATTAAATAACTCATTCAGGCTGAATAGTATGGGTTTTATTTCTACTATTCTATGAGCATAAAAATCAGAAACACAACTATTGCCTTTGGACTAGGCAGGAGTTCAGCTTTTTATAGCAGATTGCCTCTCCTTACAAACCTACAGCATAGTCAGTACAGGGGCACTATAATATATATATATATATTTAGTTTCTGTATTAGTGTCTGTTTAGAAAAAATATAGAAACCACCCAGGATTGCAGGTAAATTACATCTAACTATTCACATTTTGTGTGCTGAATTATGTACATCCTACTTTTCCTCTGCCTTCCAATCCTACCACTGGCATATAAATGCCACTGAAGTGCTTTGTGCAACACAAAACAATAGTTTCCTTGTACATGTCATTTTGCCCACTTCAGGTTTTCAACTAATTTGCTGATTTTCAAAAGAAGTCAAACAACACTTGATTAAAAAAAATATTTAGTTTTTTGACTCCTCCATTGCTATATTTAATGAAGATGAAAGTGAAACCACTTTTACTAGCACATAAACTACTCTTCCAAACAGCTGGTAAGTTTAGCTTCCTTATGGCCCCATATGATGCCAAACCAGTATCTAAGTATTTCACTTGATGATATTAAAAGGGAGAAATGCATTTACAGTCTATTTAAACAACAGTTTGGGATGATGGCTTTTTATTTTCCTTTTCATTTTTTAGAGTTATGTGACCCATTATTAAAATGAGAAGTTTCAGAAATGCCCTTGGTGGGGACAGAAAATGGAAAGGAAAAAGAAGGGTATTATTTGTTGGTGGTGCTTTTTGTTCATGGTGCTTTTTATTGGTTTGTTTTGGAGGGTTATTTCATATTTTATTCAAAAAGCTTCTGCTAATCTTTCTTGAGAACGATGAATGTGATATAAGATAAAATTATTTAATTTCCCTTTGTCCATAGCCCTAATAACCCATTGTTTTGGGCTTGTTAATAATAAATTCAGTTAATATCTCTAACTCTAGCCTGTTTTGCCCATGACAGTATTTGGTGAGTGATCTCTTCCAGCTCTTAAGTCGTGAATCCTTCATTATATTTTCTCTCCCCTGTCCAGCTGCAGAGGGGAGAGAGAGACTTTGGTGGGTGACTGGCTTCCAGCCAGGGTCAAGGCCCGCCCATCCATCCCATCCATCCATCCATCCATCCATCCATCCATCCATCCATCCATCCATCCATCCATCCATCCATCCATCCATCCCATCCATCCATCCCATCCATCCCATCCATCCCGTCCATCCCATCCATCCCGTCCATCCCATCCATCCGTCCATCCATCCATCCCATCCATCTTTCCCTCTTCATCTTATTTCCTCATGTATTCTCTCCTTTTAAATTTTTTGTTTTGGTTTGGTTTTTTGTTGTTGCTGTTGTTTTTGGTTTGGTGGGGTTTTTTTTGTTTTGGTTTTTTTTTTTTTTTTGAGTAACTGTTTCTCTGCATTTCAATCCTGTTTTTGCAGCTTGGATCTCTGACTCTTCCTGCTTCCAGTCACCAAAAAGCTATGTGTTGCTGGGTGAAGAGAATGCATTACTTCATCCAGAGTGCCAGAGGCACAGAAAAGAAACTTAGGTCTGTGATCTGTCATAAGAGTTTCTGCAGCCAACATAAGAACTAAGACAAAAAAGTGGCGAGAAAAACCATACCATTTTTTGAAGACACCTGTTGCTTTCCTATGGGCAACATTTTCTGTGTATATACATGAAAATCTTACCTTTCTAAAACCACTCAACTGTATTCCCATGTTCTCTATCTGTTTAAACTAAGTTCAAAAACTTAAGATTAACAAATATTGGGCACAATGTAAATTGCCTGAAGTTGCATTTACTAAAGTTATTTATATATTCATTTTATTGTACTGAATGATTCTTTATGATACCTCTTTTGTTTATTGAAACAAAAAGATGAGTAATTCCTTAAATACTTTTAATTACTGGGATGGGGAGAATAAGTCTTGACTTAATATAACCTGACAGAATTCTACATAACTTATGACATTTCAAATGTATTTTAGCAACTGTTACTGCTATTGCATATCATACAGAAAACAGAATTATATGCTATATATAGAGGAACACGTGCCAAGACATGCAAACCATGCTTTTCAGGATTTCAATCAAGCCACTGACAGTACTTGTCTGAAACTAAAGCAGGCATAACTATAATTAGTTGTAAATGTGAAACACAGCTTTTCAGTCTTTCACTTCAAAACCATATGCACTAATATGATACATTAATTACAGTAAAACAAGTGAATTTAGACCTATGTGCAACTGTGTGCATAACTACACACTGGGTCACTCAGTGAAGTAATTACAATTTCATTGGCTTCATGGTTTTATGTCAGCTTCTGAAAACATAGAAACCTAAAATGCACACAACCTGAAGCCACCCACCATTCCAGAGGATGATGTGCTGCAACACAAGTTTCAGTGTTACCTTATTCCTCCTGCCTTCTCCCACCTCCTGCCCAATTTCTAAGGGAGGAAAAGATACAGAACAGAGCAGCAAGGACAATCTTCCATTATAGTCAACATTAAAAGACAAGCAAAAGAAGCCCACATGCTTTAACTTTTCAGAGATATGAAAAGCCATGAAGTTGTATCATTACCTCATTATATATTCAACGTGACACTAGCTACAGCAAAAACAAGTTAGCAACTAACATGAAGGGATTTGATTACTCATTACAGTTCATTCACTGCAGAGAATCACGAAAATGGATCAGCACAGAGGTAAATGATCCTTACCCCAATGACAACTTCTCCATGTTATTGCTGAGGAAAAGAGAGAGCAAAGGAACTTAGGTATTTTTGTTGCATAAACTTCCACCTGTTCTGTAAATGGAAAACAGTTACTAATCCAGATGTTATTTTGTATGTGCTGACCATAAACTTTTCACTGTTGGTATGCAAGCACAGGTAAACTCAGGCTTCTTTTTAACCAGAATCTTCTTTTGCTGCACTGTCTCCTTGTTATGACACCTGCTGATACAACAAAGTTGTTCTTTGTACATGTACCCTGGCAGGAATTCTCAGCTGCAGAAATTCCAAATGCAGGGATAGGAGGTATGTCACCACAGGCACTATGACAGCCCCTCAAACCACTGCAGCTACAAGAGGTTAAGTTGCTTGGATCACTTCATCATTCTGAACCCATTCACAGCAATTAGCAAGAATCCTTACTCATTTTACCTCATGTTTGATGAGTACGTGGATCCAAAGCTCACAGGGAGACAGAGAATCACAGAGACATTTCTTTGGAGGGATCACCAGAGGCAAAGCTCCCATTCAAGTGGAGATTATTACCAGCATTAAAGCAGGACAGCCTTGGTTTTGATCCATCATGGTCTAGAAACCTGAAAGTATGAAGACTACAATTCTCTGAGCAAACTGTTCCAGTGCTGCTCCATTTCTCCTAGAATGTTTCTAGAAGATCTAAGAAAGACCACATGTTTGAATTTAAAAGCTCAGTTTCACAGAAAGCAAGTCAGAACTCTGACCAATAAATCATAGAATCAATGCAGGTCAAAAAGACCTCTGAAGATCATCTAGACCAAGTTATGTTTCTTCAGGCCTTTCCAGCCATGTTTTGAGTGTCTTACAAATAAAAAGTCCAATAGAAGTGTCCTAACAACCTTTTCCAGTGTTTAACCAGACCCACCAAGAGAAAGTTTTTTCTTAAGTTTAAATGGAATTTCCTGTGTTTCAGCCCATTGCCTCTTGTCATGTCACTGGGCACCACTGAGAAGAGCATGGCTCCTCCATCTTCTTTCCTGTTTTCTGTCAGGCATTTATACACATTGATGAGGTTCCTCTGAGCCTCCTCGCCTCTAGCCTAAACCTCAGAGACAATCCCTCATGTTACAGCCACTCAAATCCTCTAAATCCTTTTGGCTTTTCACTCCAAAAGCATCTCTGTATCCTCCAAACACCTGAATGTGACTATTACACTCCTTCCTATATCCAAATGTTAAAATAAACAAAACCATTTTAAAAAGCATCCAGGTAATTACAGAAGGAAAAAGTCTACCCAAAATTTGTCACCCTCACAGAGTCCAAATTTCCAGAAACTTTTATTGATATTAGAATTAAATGAACATCTTCATTTAATACAATATTCAGATATTTTTAATGGCATCACAGCACTAACCTAGTGCTCATTGCATAATGACTGTTAATAGTGCATGTGCCAAGTAAGCATGGGGCATGCTTTATAATTCCACAGAAAGCTTTCAACATTGTTTTTTTACATTCATGAAAAGCAGTTAGAATTAATTTCCCCAAAGAAGCTAGGAAAGAAAACTACTTTAGTAATTTCAAGTAAACTTCAACTATGCATTAGGGAAAAAAATTACCTGAGATCACAAAACATACAAAATGCATGCACTTTTCTATTCTGTAAGCACAACATCCCCTCTGTACAAATTAAGCAATTTCACATATTTGCTACAATAACAGCTTTGCAGCTCTGAATAACATCGACTATTGTGGTATCTTCTGCTGGCTTAGAATTTATTATGCTAAGAATATAAATGCAAGCAGGCAGACAAATTCACTCTGTTTGCTTCAGGGATATAGATGCTATTCAAGCTCATAAACGAAGAAACATAGCAATAAAGATTAATGATCCAATCCTGCAAGATTACGTAATCTTCAAATGCATTTCCATGCAAATCAAGATAAAACAATTCGTCATAAGTTTATTTTCTAAATATCATCCCATGCACACAAAACCCTCAAAAATCCTAATTCTCTGCCCTGCCTGTAAAATTGCAGGCTAGGAAATAAGATTCAACATTGTTCTTGCCAATAATTTTCAACTCCACATAGTACGTGGTTGGTTAGATCCAAACCCTGAGAGAAAAGCAGGATCACCAGAATGCTTTCAGCCTCTCAGGAGCACCACCATTTCCTGAGTGAGGTAATTCAAGATACACATGCAAACTGCCATCCCAATGTGCTTGATAGGTAGTCCAGACTCTGTTCAAGACTTTCAAACCTGGCAGGGGAAAAGGGACTGCAGACAACCAAAGTGCTCTGCATCTGCAGTCTGCCCCTTACTGACACTCTGTCTCCCTCCCTCCATATAAGAGATGCACTCTTATACAGTCCTGTAAGGCTCCAGAAGATGGAAACAGATTGGCTGCTTAACATCAACATAGTGTTGATGGTTCTGAGGAATAACTACAATTGGGAGCATATTACATAAATTGCTTTGGGGCCATTTCTGGCTGCTGCCTTTCTGACAGACACAAGGAATCTGTTGGTGCTTTTGCTGCACCACACATGTACAATTAGCAAGAGTTCTGTCAGAAATAAACAGATCTCATGTTCTCAAAGTGAGCACATGACAAGAAGGGGTCTGTGAGAAACATCCCCTATATTTGAAGTTATACGGCTCTTACAGAAGACATGGAGAAAAGTCTGTCCATGGTAAGTTTTGAGAAAAACAGAGCTCCTGTACAGCTAAAGGAACTCGTCATACAAATCAAACTAAAAGGTGTTCTGTCTTACAGAAAGAGATCACTTCTGGTGATTTCATTCCTAACTTGTAGCCTACCTCCCTTAAGACCTTTGTCAGTAAGCAAACTGTCCATTAGATGCCCACTGCTGACATCATCTTTGACTTTCATTAGTGAAACACCAAAATTATGCCCCCTGCATGCTCTTCAGTCTCTCTCTCTCTCTCTTTTCCTTTCCATTGAAACTGTAAACTATAATACATCTGTTTCTGAAACAGTATCTGTTTCTGTCAGGGAAAAAGAACCAACCAAACCACACCACAAACACAACACAGTGAGAGCCCCTTCCCTTAATTATAACTAAATTAGCCTGCAAAATTTCAAGTTTAGTATCAAAGAATCCTTTGAGATATATGATGTTTATGCCAGCACTGTTCTATAAGCTACAATTTTGCAACTGTCTAAAATTAAATTTCGAAATTGAATTCTGAATGCCAAAAAATGAAAAATAAGAATTTTGAGGTTAGGGCATAGGAGTCTGCAGACTTGGCTCTAATTTCAAGTTTCTCACATTGCGTTAATTTTAAGCAGTCCACAAAGATTCCCTATTCCTTTAGTTTTTGCTTATGAAAGAAAATGTACACTTACAATGATTCTCATATGTTTTACTAAATCAAATTAAGCCTTGAATTACATAAATACCTTTAAACAAAGGATGCTGCATAAAAAGAATTCTCAGAAGACCAAAGTGCAATACAAACTGCAGAAATTTTTCACAGCAAAGTAAACATTCAGGTTGTAGTGTGTTGGAGTTATTCTTTATAAAGTACTTGTGATATAAAAGTTGCTGACATTTTCTATATCTTATTTTAAAAAGTATACATTTCTTTCTCTATGTTAGGGTAAAAAATACTCTGCTCCTTTACATACACAAAAAAGCCCAGACCCTGGAACCCAACTTCCATAAATATCCAGTATCTCTCTGCAGCAGCTACTGATATGCATCAAAAGCTCCCCTTAAAATGATGCTGCCCACACATAAGGATTACTCACTTAAACCAGAAGAGGAACTTTAAATTAAGGGTAAGCATTATCTTTATACCAAAAAAAACTTGAAAGGGAAAAAACCAAAAAAAAACTCAACAACAACAAAAAAACAACCCCAAAGAGATAGAGTTAAAAATCACACTTGTGGTCATAGCCAGAGAATTTCAGCTTCTATTTCCTAGCTGACCATAGAAAATGGACTGTGGCCTGTGTGCTTGTATGCTGGGTACCAAAGATATTAGTGTGCATCAGGTTTCCCATCAAAAGGATTTTTCTGTTCAAAAGGTTTTGAGTTTCTCTCAAGAATAATTCACGACAGCAACAGATTTGCGATCACAAAACATTTGACTCAAAATTAGTCCATTTTCATGGTTTAAGCTTAAAAATTTCAATTCATACATGCATGCACATCTCCCATTACAGTGTTCAGCTGTCATGCACTGCAGCAGTTGCTGCCTTCATGCTCAAAATAAAATTTAAAAAAAAAAAGGATTTCCCAGTCCACTGCATGAGCTTTAGCAAGTTTTTTACAGATCTATACCAGATCCTCAGATGATCTCTCACTACTCATATATGGACATCCCCTCAGTCTGCTCCTCAGCCAATTGAGAGCAAATGGGTTCTATTTGCATACACCTTGATGTTTACCCACATATTTAAAGTATCTACCGTTTTTTCTTTTTATTTCATATGTGTCTATATACATACCTTACTTTTGAATGTATTTGAAAGCACTTTTATCTATAAATAGATTTTTAGGTTCCACATTCCCAACCCTCAAACATAAATTCATAGCAATTCCTTCTTGTGCAAAATATTGGAGACAGAATATTGAAAGAATTGCATATGCTCAAAGCTTGTTTGCTTTTGCTGTGGTAATTATTACAATTCATATCCAAATATAGACAACAAAATGAAATACCAAACAACTGAGATCTAGCACATATCATAGCTTCCCCATGCACAATGTGAAAGTGAATCACTTGTACCTTCACAATAGCACTGACTAGTTAGTGTATTTTCCATGCACTGGAACTTTCATGGCAAAAAAACTTGTAAATTAACTTGGCATCCAGGGAATTCCCTCAACATTCAGATCAGGAATATGTTGCATTTTTTTAATCTATGTATCTAACTGAAGTGCTCATCTGGTGACATATCAAAAGGCAGAATTGTTTTTCTTTTTGCCTGGAGTCTTATCCCGACTCTGCTTTTTTTTCCAGTGGTCACTTTTGCTCTTCTCCTGATGCCATTTCAGGTTTCATAAAAATGATTTTTGCTAAGGACAACATTGATAACTAGGAAAAGAGACCTCTTTCCCCCAAACTCTGAACTTTGGTGTAGTATTAAACAACAAAAAATGGGCAAGATGATCTGAAATCTCTATCTATACTACAGGAATCTTTGATCTGTCTCAAAGATTTCCATAATTTGCTTTGGCTGCTAAGCAACAAATTAAATACCACTTGGTATATTTAAATGCATTATTCCTCCTACTGCTCTTCTGACTGAAAAAATACAGTTATAATAATGCCATTGGCACAGAGCAATAGTCTTGAGCAAAAGTCCTGTATTTCAGCAGCTGTACTCATAGCAAGCCAAAGAATATATACTTATATATATTTGTTTGCCCTGAAGTAAAAATTAAGAAATACAGGAATGTAATGTCCTACAATCTATTTCCAGAATCGCTGTTGTTTGGATTGTCATCATATCTACAGGGATTACAACCTTGCCTGAATTAGTCAACTCATGGCAAAATAATAGGTAAGACAAACATAAGATGGATAAGTAACTCCACCTGGGGGTCTCTCTTTGAGATCAACTAGTTTATTGGGAATGCAGCACTCCATTCTGAGATTTTACACATGTGGATGCTACATTTCCAGTTGAGAAAGTCAACTGAACAAAACCAAGTTCAGTATCCATCAAAAATACCCCTGCTCAGAAACCAGAAGCACAACACTATAGGCTTTTGCATCTAATATGCTACTACTACAACAAAGCACACAGAGAAAAAAATTTAATGTGGAGTTCCAGTAAAAGTGCAGTGAAATCACAACAGACCTTTGTTTTCCAACAAAAAACTAAGTGCACTTCACACACACCATAAATTCATAGAATCACAGAATGGTGAATCTAAAGATTACTATGTCCAACCCCCCTGCCTTTTTAGGAAAAGGGATACTTTCCAGTAGACCAGGCTGGTCAAAGCTCCATCCTACTTGGCTTCAAAACTCCCAAGGACAGGGCATACACATCTCCAGAAAGCCTGTATTAGTGCCTCACCACCAGTGAAAAGTTTCTTTCTAGTAACTAATCTAAACCCACCCTCTTTCGGTTTGAAACCATTCCCCCTTGTTCTGTCACCTTGTAAAACATCCCTCTCCAGTTCTCTTGCAGCTCCCTTCAGGTACTAGGTCTTCTAAGGCCTCTCTGACACCTTTTCTTCTCCAGACTGAACAATCCCAGCTCTCTCAGCCTGTCCCATGAGAAGTGCTCCAGTCTCCTCTGAGCATCTTCATGGCTTCCTCTGGACTTGCTCCAACAGTTCCACATCCTTCCTACATCAGGGCAAGTCCAGAGCTGGATGCAGTGCTCCAGTGGGTCACAGGAGAGCAGAGCAGAAAAGCAGAATCACCTCCCTTGACCTTTTGGCCACGCTGCTTTGGCTGAGTCCAGGACAGAGCTGACTCTCTGGGCTGTGAGCACACATTGCTCACATGTTGAGCTTCTCTTCCACCAACACCCCAAGCCCTTCTCCTCAGGGCTGCTCTCAATTGAATCACTGTCCAGCCTGAATGGAATGGCAATGCCCCAACCCAGGTGCAAGACCTTGCACTTGGCCTTGTTGAACTTCATAAGGATCAGAAAGTTTCGCAGAAGGCAAGAGAAGAGATCAGTCACATCTATGCAGTTGCAATTTTAAAAAATAAAATTTTTATTTTAAAAAATAAAATATTCAAAAATAAAGTACTGTTAAAGATGGAAAATAACCTTTGAGTTTGGAGAAGGAACACCCCGTTTCCTTTGACATCCTTAAAGCAACTATGCTAAATGTGAATTGAAAGCAAGTAACAGCATTTGGTGTGTGGGCAGGAGGCTTGCTTTGCTACTACCAGTGTTTGTCATATGTCTACCGAATATAAGCACTTTGGGTCCTAATCTTGCAGTATTAATTGGTAAAACAGTAACAAAACCATCAGAAACACAGGAAAGTTTTATTTGTAACATCTTAGTGTCTGTTTTGGAGAGCAAAACACTCTTGCATTCTTTATCTCAGTCACAGTAACTTTCTGTGAGCACATTATTCAAATTATTCTTTATTATCAGTGTCATTACTAGATGAACATTAGCCCATAGTAACACCTTTGTGAGGAATATTTTATTTATCTACATCATTATGATGGATTACTTTAATTTCAGCTGCAATATAAAGGAAAAATAAACTACTAGATTAAGTTGTCAGAAAGCATCTTTTAAAATTTCCATGAACAGAAGATTAACAAAATTAATTTCTTCACACACAGATCTATCAGACCTCATTCCTCTACTCTCTGTTCAAATTGTATCTTCAAAAGAAATACTTAAGATGATAAGAGGTTTAGTTTGATCTCATTATTTGTGTAAAATAATCCCAATATTAACTATATTAATCAAAACAAATTATGATGACAAATATATTTGAAATGCATGGGTATAAAGCAGGTTTGATTGCAAATATTGACAATGTGACTGTAATGTTGTTTTTGATTTATCTGTTCATTTTTCCTCATCTGAAAGCTGCTGGTGTTCCCATCCCCACAAAGGAAGTATTTGTCTATAAAAAATATCCAACAAGTAGTATATATGGAAGGACAGTCTCTACTGGGATGACATCTTCAAAGGCCAACAAAGAATAACACTGAATTAAAGTCACTGTATAATTGCTGGGACTACTACTACGAAATTCCAGAATTTTCTACACTATACAACTATTCAGTAGAAATAAGTTCTCATCACTGCAAAGATGAAAATTAAGAGAGGCTTATTCCTTTTCTTCATAATTTACGAGTTTGGAAATTTAGCTTTCTTCTCTGAGATATAAATCTAAGGAAGCACTTTGGGGACTGGGCCTTCAAGATGTCCAGGACCATATTTCTTTCACTTCTCCAAGTCCTTGATTCCTGAATCATCTTTAAATTATCTCAGATTGCAAGAAGTAGTGGACATATAATCCTGATCCTGTTTGGGCATGGAATAAAACCCACAAAACCCCAGACAAACAAAATCCAAACAAAATCCCATACCCAAACTCACTGTATGACAGTGGAAGAAATGACATGGAGATACTTGAGGAGTGAGTGTAAGTACAAGGAGATGACAGCTGGCAGGACAAGTGGCAGCCCTGCTGAGAAGGACCTGAGGGGTGCAGCAGACCCAGACCCTCAGCTGAAGAAGAGCCAACAACACCTTTTCATCACGAATAAGGCAAAGGGCACCCTGGGCTGTATTAGGAAGAAAAATAACAAGAACAAACAAAATAAAAGTTACCATTCTGCCTCTAACTCAGTACTAAGAGGGAAAACCTAGAATACTGGTTTTGGACTTCTAGCTTCAAAAAGACTATTAGGAAATTGGACAGGGCCCTTGTGGATGGTAAAGAGCTGAGAACTGCTAAGGGATTAAAAGAATAGGGAAAGGCATATATGGAAAAATTAACCAAGTTTTCCTAGTGTTATATTATTATCTTAGAATTGTAGGACTATCTGCCCTTATAGAAGTTGTTCCAATACAAAATAAAACAGGAAGACTGGAATTACTACTATAATAAAACGTGTCCCATCAGCTGAGGCATATAACATACAAAGAAATGGTCTGAATTAAATGAGTCCTGATGATGTCTAAAGGATTACTTTCTGAGAAGAATGTAGTGCAAAATAAACTCCTTGCCCTCCCTCCCTCCTCCAGCACTACTCCAATGTTTTATTTTAAAACATGCATTTCTTTATTCTGGAAAAATAAACAATTACAGATGTCTGTCTAATATGGCATCAGATTACTGATAACTAACTCATGCATACAAACTGCTTATTAGATTTTAGACTAATCTCTTTCTACTGTCTTATAGAACTGACAGCATAAAATCTTATTTCATTTGAACTGTCACTGTTATTGCCTATTTTATTTCCAACTCCCTCATTCTCAAGTTCATTAATAAAGTTTCCCCATCAATAATGTCACATTTACAATTAAGAAGTTAATTGAAAGTATTCACAGAATAGGGTGTCTCCAGTTTGAAATAACATATTTACAAGAATTATTTTCCTCTGAAAAATAGTCCAAGTTTAAGAAGAATGAGGACCAGTTACAGCTGAGATTTTAGAAAGAATGCTCTGTGTAGAATACTCATCACAATTATTTCTGACAAAAGTCCAACTGTAAAGTCCAGTTCCAAATCTACACAGACACCTTATTTTCTTACCCTGCTACTTTAAAATTAAGCATACTGTGATGAGAATGAAAAAGACAGCTTTTGTCTTTAGAGAGAAACTTCAGGAATTCCCTGCAGCCACTCAGCCTTCTCTACTTCTTTTTATAAGGAGCCTGATTCTATTGAAATAAATTACAAAGCCTCCTTGATTTCACAAGTGCAGAAATAGATTGACAAGAATTCTTGGAAAAGGTTTGCATAAATCTGCAATGAAAACGTTGCTAATAATTTAATAACCACTTTTTAAGCAGTACAGATAGAAATTCTGCAGTTTCTACCCCGTGTTTCTACTTTGAGCATGCAGGCAAAATTTTCTGAAGAGAGTTTTAATCCAAGAAAAACATAATCTAGAAAAAAAAAACCCAAAAAACCAAAAGAACAAAATCAACCAACCAACCACACCAAAAAGACCTTGGATTGTACCAATCCTGCTTACTGTAAGACCACACAACTGCAGGTGCCTTGAATGCAGGACAATCAGCAGGGACTGCCTAATGAAATCATTACCTCAAGAATTTCTTGACAATCTACATTCTAAAAAGCACATTCCTGAAAATCAATGAGCCTTATAGATATTAAAATAAAAATACTGTCAATATATATTATATATTACAATTAAAATATTATATCCATATAAAATCCATTATCTTTTCAAAATACAGACATCAAAGAGAAAGAGTGACAGGTTTTCTGCCTCAAATTCAGTGTCCACAGTGCAAGAATTTTATACAACATATTAGCCTAAGTTAGTCATAAAGTTCCAGATTGCATAATGTTCTTAAAACCAGACACTGCTGTAGATTGCTAACGTAAGGCACGGAAGCCTCATACCCACACTTAAATAACTGGCTCTGCAAAACCTTGTGTTGCTATCTTTAAGAACAAAAGCATCTGTCAGGAGGTAAAAAAACCTAACTGATATTCTAAGACTGTAGGATGAATGACAATGGCTAACAAGATATTACACTGACTGTCTAGAAGTCCTTCAAATAAAACAAGTATTGTTTATAAATAAGCTCTACTAATACCTACGGGCCTTTCAGTTCTACATAGGGCTACAAGCCTCAAGTTGCAGTTTAATCTAGTTTTGTATCCCATAACCCTCTCCCTTCCATCACATTTTTGTAAGATTGTAAATTCAGGTGTTTTTATTTTCCTGAATAAGACCCTGATTTAGGAAGGATCTGCATTTTGATCCTCTGCATCCTTAGTATTTTTGTTACCTTTCTCTGCTTGCCTTTCTTCTTCCACTTTGTTTCTAACCATATTTTCCACTGATTTTAGTTGTATATAGCATTTTGTTTCCCATATGGAAGGCTATTTTCCTTTTCCTAACTGCGATATTTTATTCCTTCTCAAATGTACATATCTGCATGCTTGAGCTCTCTTCCAAAGCTCCTTCACCTCTCTTTTCTTCCTAAATTGTTTATCAACATGCCACAATTATCTTCCTTTCTCCCTTCTCCAGCTCCCAGATTCATTTCCTCCTTATAGCACATCTTCTATCCTTCAATCCCTCTCCACCCTTTTAACTTCCCTCACAGTACACACAATCTATCTATATATATATATGTAATGCTATCAACATTCAATACATCATTAAAGAAAACCTTGAGAATTTTACTACCAATTTCAAAAGGGTGGGGGCTTTAAATAATTTAAGAGAAAAATTTGCAGCTTTAAAAGTTAATTTTCCTAGGGGAGAAATCATGCAGAAGCCTCCAATGGCCTTCAAATTCAGTAGGCATTTGAAAAAATTTGCTAATGTTTGGTTTTTTTCTATTCCATCTGACTCCTCCCTACAGTTTCTTGCTGCACTGCTTCACCCATCTTAACTCAATGATTAAACTTCAGTGCCTTCACAGATAATGGCATATATTGATCCCACTCAACCATGTCTTGCAGCTTCATCACACCAAAATGTGATCACAGAAAACTGACATCATAATTCTCATTCCATGCTGAAGGGAACCAAAAAAAACCAAAACAAACTTTCTCTTTTCCACACATGGCAGACTGACTACAACAGCTCATGTCTGTAGAAGTGTTGTCATCCCGTTCTTATCATTTGTCAGGTTCAGCTTTTTTCCAAGGAGGGACAGAAATTAAATAGATAGAACACACTTTGAAAACAAACAAAATGTCAAATCAGCGGATCCAAATTATGACTGACTAGTCTGTTTTCTTGTTTAAGCCTTGTAAGTAAAAGAGAGGGGACATTTTGCTGATGCATTTTTAGCTA
Source organism: Luscinia megarhynchos (assembly GCA_034336665.1). Taxonomy (NCBI): domain Eukaryota; kingdom Metazoa; phylum Chordata; class Aves; order Passeriformes; family Muscicapidae; genus Luscinia; species Luscinia megarhynchos. The sequence continues at coordinate 45,013,552 of CM067565.1, forward strand.
CAAGTTTTCATTCACCTCTTATTTAGTGGTTTGCTTTTTTCTTCATAGTACTCATCAGGTTTCTTGCCAAAGACTAGGCTTGGCAAAAGAACTTGGAAATCTCTCCATCTCCCCACCCACAGCCCATCTAAGTAGCTGCATTAAGACAAGAAATAGGCTCTCAAACCAAACTTTTTCTCCTTGTGGCAAAACTTCTCTACCCATAGTCTGTAACCAGAAAGAAAAGGAATATGACAAGGTTTACATTCTGACTTTCCACTTTTATGTTTTCTAGCAACTACCAATGGGAAAAAACCAAATTCATTTAGAAGCAGACAAATATAAAGCTCTTTTTTCAGGAAGATTATGCTTTCTGTGTAAAAAGCACAAGTTTATTGAAAGAGTCAAGATTTCACTTGAACATGGCAACTGACATCGAAGAACAAACCACGAAAAGAGGTTATTTTGCACACCATTGTAGCAGATTTCAGGACTGTATTTTATTTTGCTAAATCTGGCTCATTACAAAAAGCTGTAATACCTTAAAAAGCGTTTTCCAGGGATGTCCACATAAATTGTGCTATAACAGTGATTTAGCAATATCCAGAAATGAGACTATTATTGCAGACAGCAACACTTGAAGTTTCCTTTAATTTGGTGGCAGAATTTTTAAGACTCAATTGGGAACCTGAGCAAATTTTTTTTAGAACTTAACTGCCAACATGATCCTGAGGCTACTCGTTGCTCTTGTTAGTAATTTCCTATACTTTTCTAAATCCTATTTTTCACCTCTTAAACCTCATTTGTAGTTATTGGTTTCTTCCAGTCTTGAGACAATAATAAGATGAAACCAAATAGTTTTCTTCATTATTAAGACTGCTGACCAGACATTAAAAAGAGCAGAGAAGCTCTAAAAGTTCTGTTTGGCTTTCATTATAACAATTATAAAAGCCATGAGATGTTACATGACATCTATATTTATTATAGTTGTGAATGGTTACAGAACAATCCTTTAGGATTTCACACACAAATCACCTATCACTGAAGATGGCTAGTCTGACCTTGTGCATCTTTACTTTAATAAAACTGTTACAATTAAAAAAAAAAAATCACTAAGAATTATAGTTTTATTTTGTTCTCTCCAAATACAGTTCTGCCGACAATGAAAGCATAAATAAATACTTTTAAACAGTAACTGCAAAGTTTTGGTTACAAGTATACTTTTTCCAGCCCTAGGTATAAACAAATTAATTGAGTTAACTAAAAATTTCTTTCCTGAGCAAGCTTTACATATAATGATATTAAACATTCCCCCCAAAAATCCCCCTATGTATCAGCATTGTTAATAAAAACAAAAACAAAAAACCCATAAAATTTAAAAATACTGACAGTAAATTTTACCTTCTCTTCATATCATTGAGTCACAGATAACAGAATATTTTGAGTTGGAAAGAACCCACTAGAATCATCAAAGTCCAAGTCCTGGCCCTGCACAGGGCAGCCCCAGGAATCACACCATGCGCCTTATCAGTAGCTCTTTAAATTATACTAGTTATTACAAATAAACCAAAATGTTTATAGTCTTTACATTCCAGAATTCATTGGTCACACATTATTCTTTTGCTATCTTCTTTATCTTGACACAAATTTCTAGCTTTCAGTTTAAAATTCGACTCCTACTGAATGCAGTTTTTTGCTTAGATATATAATGACGAACTTATGAAAATAAGCACAGTACAACACATCATTTCAGCAGCTCAACCTTTAAAATATTTGGAAGTGTGATAAGCCTCACAACTAGAATAACAATGGACAGAAATTCTTTATTACTATTTAGAGCAATTAAAAAAATTCTCAAGAAATAACTGTAATTTACAACTCATTACATAGGCTGTTAAAATGATGAAGCCTTCCATGTCCATTGAAGTGACCCACCAATTTAAGCAAGCACAGCTTGACACCAGCTGTAATACATTCACTTGCCTAGCTTTGTGTATGATATCTACACATTAAAGCAAGTCCTGCATGTCATCATCCTACTTTATCACGCCGACAACACTTGCCTCTACCACAAAGAGAACAAAGCATTTTATTTACTGCCTCACTAAGCAAGGAACAAAAAGGTAAGAACTGTGAACAGCAATTTACTCCACCAACTGAGGGATCTTTACTCTTGCTCAAACTAGAGCCTCAGCAAGCATCACCATTCTGGTAGAAAACTGAAGACAATGGTGAGATGAAGGAAAACAAAAAATCGGAAGACTAATGAAATGCTTATTTTTAGTGTTCACCTGTCATAAAAAACAGACAAGGACAGTGAGAAGAGTTAAATTTTTTTTTTTTTAAATTTGCTTATATTTTTTGCCTAAAAGCTCAAAAATTAAAAGGCAACATTTTGTCAACGTCTGCTAAAACATGCTGTCAACACGTCAATTTTTATTGTTTGGAGTACAGCTATTTTTAGAAGAATTATATATAGGAGTGAGTTGAACTAGCTTGTTCACATTGCAAACTACTGCTTAATACTTCTGACAGTAGCTGTTGTCTTTCTTTTATGGCCAACTTAAAAAAATATTAAGAGAACTACACTCTTGAGATCAGAGTACAGCTCTAGAAGTTGTTTAATGGCTGAGTGAATGCAACTACTATTTCAAGCAGTAACATGAATTGCAGAGGTCAGCAAGGGCTGAAGTGAAATGTTCACTTCAATTAGTTTCTAATACCTTAAGTTCAAAATGTTCTGACAACGAGCAACTTATGAATTCCATGAAATATCCATTATATACATGTCACAACAGATCATCAAAGTGACTCAAGACTCTTCAGCTACTAAAAAGCAGCAGTCACACAACATCTGCAGAGATCTCTTTCTCCATGACAGCAGCTGTCAATCTGAGGGGCTTCTAATGTTGCACTGAAACATCATGTCCCCTTACAGATGAGGCTCTCTCTGGGGCCATTTTGGGTAGGTCTGACAGAGCATGGATGGCAAACACTGAGGTGAGAGGAAAGCCTTTAGATGGCATTCTCTAAGGGAAGCTCATCACTGCCCTTTAGCAAAGCAGCAGTTTTGGGTACCTTCCTTTCTTCACTGAAAGACAGTGAACCTGCTGCCTCTCTGTATTCCTCATTCTCAGCTCTGTTTTGTGGGCATGCACAGAGGTACAACTGAGCAGGGATAATCAAACCAAGGCAGTGTTTCTCAAACTGCAGCAAAAAGGTGCTCAGCAGCTTCACGGAAAATGGTTTGAAAACACTTGATTTAGAAAAAGTTCGATATATGCTCTAATTACCTGCACCACAGTGAAGGTTTACAGCACACACCAGATTCAGGAGGAGATGCTTAAGCATATCAGGAAATAAAAATGGGGAAACAACTCATAGGCATTGAATTTTTTGTTCAAAGTCTCTCTGCTGCCTGTGGGAATAGATCACCTTCATAAATTCATGCTCCATTGCTATAAAGAAGCTGACAGTAAATCAGCACTTACAGAGGTGCCATATTTAAAAGAGTGAAAGGAAAATACTGTGACTTTAAAATTTAATACATACAGGGAAGAACATGATCCTGCTGAGACTGGAGTTTGGGTGAAGGAGAGAAGTTTGTAATCACAATGAAACATAGTTGCATAGTCTATCAATTCTCATTTCCCTACCAAGTCATGATACCACAGTTACCCGGTCAGCTTAATTTTTGTCTGTCCCCAAACAGCATTCAAGACTATTAATATCTCTAAAAAAATAGAAAAATTAATTACCCGAAATGCACCTAACCACTCCATATTGAAAGATTAGGAGGAGGGGAGGCATTAAAAAAACCAAATCACCAGAAGAGTTTAGTTTTTCTAATAAATACACTAAGAGACACTGACTCCATTTCCACAGACCTTGGTGTATCAGCTTTTACATAAAAGACACACTTTTTCAGTACTGCACAAACAACTTTATTTTTACAGAAAACCCCAACCAACAACAACAAAAGCACCAAAACAAACATAAAAACCCCACCCCACCTTGCTTTTATTTATGTGTTGTGTCAAGCAACTTTTCATTACATACATTTCCATCAAATCTGACCGGACTGTTAAAGCCTAGATCTAATACAACATTTAAATGACACCTACATGGACAGCTGAAGACAGCTATCTGCTCATGTCTGGAAATGAGCCAGCACTGCCTCAGCCCCATCACACTGCCCACCACAGTATGGACTGCCTTGCAGAGAAGAAACCTCTTTTAACCTCTTCCAGGCTACCAACAGACAGTATGATACAAATCTAAAATCCATGAATGACAGTAAAAGACAGGTAAACTTTATATTCCATGCCTTTTCTAGTTTTCATCTGTCAGATTTAAACCCATAGGCAACCTTCTCTATCTACTGAAGATTAACACAGCTGCTTACATTCGTTCCTTAAAAATAAGAAGCAGCTGTCCTTATTTTCTCTTACAAAATGTGGCCAGGAGACAGGGCACCCATCTTTGATATTAGATGTGTTCCCTACAAAGCAGAAGCTTTTTCCTTGGTTTTCCAAGAGTTCAAAAGCATACCTCCTACCTCCTGTGGGGGACAATGCATATATTAAAAATTATAGACAAACACAAATTGGAATACTATTCACCTTCCCTTTGCCATTGTTCCATTAAGCACAAAACAATTCAAGGTTCACAAGAAGAGAAAAAGATCAAACATTAGTGTATGACTCAGCAGTTAGGATACACAATACATCCTCCAGATCTTATATTTTTAAAATAGATCTGCACGTCACTTATTAAATCTTATCTCCAAGGCTTGCATAAAGGCATTCTAGTCAAAATTCATACATGAACTACAGTGAAACCACCATGTACCAGACATAAATTTTCATTAAGAAAGTTCAGAAAAAAATAATTCCACGCCAATCTGAACAATAATATGATTATTATAATTAAATAAAAGTGTTTCATTGTCTGTTTTAAGCATATGAAAATGTTTCTATTTTTTGAAGAGCTGTAACTCTGTGCACTTAACATGCATTTTCTTTCTATAAGGCTCCAGATATTTCAACATTCCAACAGTCACACAATATATATTTTTCTGAAGTATTTCTTTTGAATCAAAGTACTGTTCCTAAGTACCGGTGAATCAGGCTTCTCTACAATCCATTCAACAACAGTGTTCAAATGGTTGCACTTGTTTCAACATGAAATCAAAGCCATCTATCATTTTGTCTGCAACTCCAGCTAAGAGGTAGCTGAGCACTCTAAAAATAAAGCTAACAGATGTGTCTTGGGATCTAAATGGACATAATATCTTGGAAATTAAGCTAAACTGCTAACCTGCAAAAATGGCATACATGCAAGGAAAAAAACCTCAAAACATTAAAAGTTTCATGCTGGAACCCAGAATTTTTGAGCAAGGTGGGAAATTTAAGTTATAAAGTCTTATAGTGTATGATGGAAGTGTTGCAACACGATCTCATGAATTCCTGAAAAAACAAGACATAAAACAGGTAGAGAAGAATCTGTCCTTCAAGTCTCTCAGCCTTCTAGAAAGTTACCATCAAGCAGAGTTCTCAGTTCTCTCCAGCAAACATGTATCAAAACAAAAACTGACCAAAAACCAAAACAGTACCTCAACATCCAACACGTTTTATAACTGCATTACACAGCTTTTTAGAGCTTTCTTCCGTCTCTACTTAAAAGCACGTCTTTATCTCTTTGCTTAGTAAAAGAAATATTTTTTCTAAACAGACCTTTTCTGACAGACCGTTTCAAATAAAAAACTGTTACTATTACTAAAGAGGCTCATTATAATCAAAGATGGACCAGAATATCTATAATCAGCATATTGTTTAGGATTCCAAAAATCTGAAACACTTACTTCTTACCATAGTCAGGCTCAAAAATCAGCCTTGGTAGCCAGTGCTCCATATATAAACCCCTGAGCTACTGGAAACCACTTACATTTCTGAAAATGCTCAGACACAGATGATGACCCATTTTGATTGCTTCCTATATACAAATGGCTTTGCTTTTCAATTTATTCCCAGGAACAATAAAAGATAAAATTAAAGGGGCTGTTTTATGTGACAGGGCAAGAGACTAAAAATATTAAAACTAAAAAGGATTTTTCTCTACTAGTAAGTTATTCTACAAGAAACTTCTTACTAAGTATTACTTTAGGACAACACTCATCATTAAGCAGCTATTTCCTATGGAAACTCTCTAATATCTAGGCAGAGAGCACGGTGTCAAAAGCTGACAGAAGTTCAGAATTAATAAAAATGTTAGGTCACAAATTTCCATATATTTATTAAGATGTTCCATCATTGGGCCACAGCAATCCACCATGAGAAGTTCAAGTATCACATGCTATGCTGTATTAAACAAATCATCAGACACTCAGAGGAATGATCCACAGGTTTTGAACCTTTTCCAACACTGATCAGACCTCTAATGAATAAACAGATAGTAAACTTATGAGGAACCTATAGCTTACTAGAAGACAGCCTATAAATATGTTAGTGCTTTAAGAATCTATGAAATATGATAGATCTTAAGAATCAAACCCATCTGCCTTAATTGGTTTCTTTTACCTTTCAATGTAACATCTCTACTATCACTTTTTTATGAATACTGCCAGTACTTGAAAAGATTTGTGCCATGAAGCACCACTCTGAACTTTCCTGCAGATGGGACAGATGACCATATAGGAGGAATACAAACCTGTGCAGAGCTTAAAGACGTGTAACTCACTTGTCACCCCAGAATAAAAAACATGTTTACCAGCTGAGTAGCGACAGGTATGGAAGAGAGGTACAATTCTCCCACAAAAACTGGACCTCTTTTAGACCAATAGTATAAAGGAAAATCTTTCTCCTTGCTAATAAAACTTCTTCCATTTTCTAGGCAAAGAAGTAAAATCTTTATAGTTAGAAGTAGAATGAATAAAAGTCTAGCTAAATTGGCTAGACACAGGAAATTTCTAATATCTGATTTCCATTTCTGGAAACATCATAGCTGGTAGACAATATACTCTTTTTGGACTGAATTGTACAAAATCTCTCCCTGTAGCATGGAACTTGCTTGATAATTTTTCCTCCTGCTGTGAAGATCATCTAATGATAGGACATTCGAGGTTGCCCAAAACAGGATCAGCAAGAGCAGTTTGCTCAGAGCATTAAGATGTAACAAATAACACTGTCCTGTACTACCAGCAGAGACCAACATTTACTGGGTAGCTGGGTGGCACAGAAGTGAAATTTCCTTCCCCACAAATCAGACAGTTTTTGTAAAGCCCTTGTTCCTGAAGAGAGGCTTTCAAAGAAAGAGCACCTGTGACTAACTCAACTTGTATTTTCACTTGTGTTCTCAAGCTTGCTAAGTTTCCCAGCTGCACATGGAAGTTGGGAAAGTTTGACAATCACAGCCTTCTCCTTTAATATGAACAAAAGGCAGAATCAGTTGAGGGTTAAAAGACCTCTCTAAGCATTTCTGCACAGACATTCAGTGGCTAGTGGCTGAACAAGATTTAACAAGTTAAGCATTTCCTTTTTTTACTGAAAAGCTGACTCTGCATGCCACTTTTACAAGTGCTGCTTGAACTACTTAAGTTCTCACATATTATCAAGATATAAATGACTTGTGATTTTCCCCTTTTGTTTTAATGACTTGAAGGCCTGTTCCAAAATCACTATGTAGGGTGCAGTTTTGTTTTATGACAAGAACTTTTTGTAGAAAACCACTTATCTCTGGTACAGCTGATCTATCAGACAATCTACATGAACCTGAACGTGCCCGGAAGGTACAATATTCTCAATCCATGAGGAGTTTCCATGTTGGAGAAATATATCTAGCAACTCTAATTTTGGCCACTCTGTAGCCATTACATCAGAACTGACAACTGGGAGCTCCTGGACAAGCCTGTTCAATATAGTATTTATCATAAATACAACCAGTAAAGTATCTTAAGTGTCAATCCCTCTTTCAGTTTTTCACAACCTATGCATCTACTAGGCAGGGCAGATACCAGACAAGAGCTACTCTGAAAGAAGTCTCCATACCCAAAAACACGCCCTCATAAACTTGCTGGACTGGTCTAAAACAGCTTCCCTTCATACATCACCTTTCATTCATGATTTTTCTAAACTTCCCATCCCCATGCTACAAGCCATTTTCATATTCAATCTATCCCTCTGTTGGACTGCTTCATTTGGTGTAAAATAGCTCATTACATCAAACAGACAGAAAATTACTCCAAAATCCAGAAATTACAACATTTATTTCAGCTACACAAAACTGAGAATACCCCACTGCAATGCATATTAATTTATTTGAGCAGTCACCTCTGACTAGAAAGAACAAAGTTCAAATTATTGGTCTGAAGCAAGTAAAGCAAGGAGTTTAAGCTAGTTCTGTGTGCTCAAGAGAAATAGTCTAACAGTGAATGACAGACATGTACAGATACATACATATATTGAGCAAAATACAGGTACATTTAGTGGGCACAGGGAAAAAGGTCTCCATTCCCATCTCACAAAAAATGTATGGCTTCAATAAATTGCTTTTTACTGACAGAAGGGTTTTTTGCTTTTACATCTGCTATTGGAGAGCTTAAACTCACATTTATTTCATAACCCACTCCTCACTTTCTTTCATTTCCTTGGGTAAATAATTCCAGTCTTTTCAATCCCTTGAAAAACTCAGCCATATTCATCATATCAAATTCTTTACAATACTGTGATTCATCTCTTTTAAACTAATTGACAGTTAATAATGCACTTTGAATAGCAGATAAGAATTAATGAATTTGTATACAATGGCAGTTCCTGCTGTTTTTTTGCCCACTTCTGATTACAGCTATAACTTCGATAACAGTACCTTATCAAGCTATAATAATGCTCAAATTTTTTGTTACATTAATACTGTTAATTTAGAAAATCTTCAGAAATATAAATGGAAACTAATTTCCTGCTTCCAAAACACACAGGTTTGCATATACCAACAAGCAGTTATATCTGTCATCCTGCTGTCCTTCCACAAAGCTTGCTTAGACTTCTCGGGTGACCATTCCAATACTTGTGAATTTGATTAAATTGTTCTACATTCTTAGTAAATAATTCTACTTTATTAATCAAATTCTACAGATGACTAATAAAAGATATTTGACAGCTCCTGTTCAATATTTAATAGAAAAAATTAAGTCTCTTAGAAGTTAATAATTCTGTTAATTCCTCTCAGAGATTTTTGTGATCCATGAAAATATTTTACCTCTCATATCATGGCTTTTTCATTTAACAGCCTGGTGTGAAAAATCTTCAATTACACCTTTTAAAAGTGTATGCAAATTAGAACTATATTAAAATTTAATCCACTACGCTACTATTGCAATCAAAACCCCTGGTAGATTAGTGAGGCACATTCGTCATTGCAGAAGCTGTACCAACAGCTTGTGATTTTAGCTATTTCACTGATTTCAGTTAGTACTACTGGGTCCACCATCAGTCTTTGCTGTCATCACATACCTCTATCTACAGGCAGTTGTGATGATAAAGGATGAGAATTACATGTGCATATATTTTCATTAAGAGCACTCAATTTCCAGATCTGTTCCCTACATAAACTTTATGCCACCACTTGCAGAGTATTTGTTGGAGACTCTCCTTCAGTAACTTAAAATCTATTGACCAATTTTCTACCAAATTTATTTTTCAAATTGGTGAAAACAAGAGACAAATGGAGAATAGACACTCTAGTAATACTTGCAGGAAACGAATACAGCTTACCACAGAGCAGAAAAAAAAGGGAAAAGACAGTACAAAAGCCTTAGCTATATATAAAAAAAGCTTCAACAGAATTTAATGCCTTTTATTATATGCCAAAAACCTACACCTGGCTTTAGACTAGATTCCTGTTTTCTAATAAGTTTTAAATGTCATACTGCTAGGGCATTTGTAATATTTTACTTCTGCATGGAGTCAGCTGTCAGAAGACTAAATTCATGTCCCAACCATAGTATCTAACTGAAAAGTCAACCAACAAAAGGTATATACTCATTGAAAATTATCCATTATTTCTTCTCTTTGTTAAGTGCCTTGCTAAAATGTAACTATATTTGTTTGTTATTCTGTAGTTCTTTGTATGTATAAGGTAATTTATTACATCAACAGACTAGCATAAGCAAGCTGTCAAGCTTCCCCCCAAAATACGGGCATGTATTTTCAGAAACATATACGCTTTTGACAACATTTTCAGTCCTTTTAACTGACTAGAAAAAAAAAAAAAACAAAAAAACAACATTTTTCAGAGAATTAGGAAAACCAAATATATATTTGTAATTATGCTAATTAAGTTTATATTCCTTAGTTTTGCTGCCTCTCCGATGCAGTATTCGTTCAGCCTGTGCTGTAAGATGCAGTTCACAGCACTGCATATGTAGCTGAGTAGTTCAAAGAAGCTGCACAGCAGCTTCCATCCTCTAGGGAAGAGGTGGCTCTGCAACAAATATTATTTAGTTTGACTGCAGAAAGTCATCTGAAATAAATACAACAGTCTAAGTTGTTCCAGTCTTATCCCGTATCATTCTTTCTTTGAAACCACACCTTGTAAACATGAAATATATAGCATGTAATCTGTGTCAGACACCTCAAGATCCCTTCCAAAAAACTTAAAGAGACTGATTCACAGATGTACTGGAAGAGAGAACTCTTTTTGCAATCTGGCGCCTTGGTATCTTTTAGAATCCGGGACATAGTCCAAAATACCAAAAACTAGAAAAGAGGTATTATCACCCTTGCAGCAGTCAGAGGCTCCAAGGTGGTAGAAATAGCAGAGCGGGAGTTATAAAATGTGCTTTAGTCTCCAAGCAGCTAAATTAGAGTGCACTGAGATGCATCAGACACACAAGCAGGTGCTTATAAAAGGGCCCAATCCAAATGCAGTAGCAGTAACCCGATAAGACTTACATCATGATACCTTTTCTCAGCAGCCAAAAGCATATGAACAAAGGCAAAAAACTCGTTTTCTTTCAAATGCTGTATTTCCCACACACAATAGAATGTCATATTTTAGTTCAATCCTCTGTCTGATAAGTATCATGCTTTTTTTTTCCCCCCTTTCCTCCAAACTGCAGACCTCCAGATCTTGGTGAATGAAAAGTGAGATATATATGCAAGTGGGCTGATAGCAATTTAAGAGTATTAAAAAACATAGAGGAAAAAAAAACTAGAATAAGCAGGATTATATGCATCATTTTCTGTGGAGAAGAAAAACCAGCCAAAAGAACAAGAGTGTGAGATAAAGCACATCCATCATGGAAAGCAACAAAAAAGAACTATGAAAGAGCAAGTAAATGAAAAAGAAAGTAGGATAGAATGCATTAAAAGCAGAGGAAAAAAGATTTCATGATCAACTATAGGGAAAAAAAAAAGACTGATGTGAAGGAAAATTTGTGAAATGTTGAGTTAAGATTTAATATTAATTAATTAATATTGCATCCCAAATGGGAGTTCCTCCACTTGGAAACTGGCTGGCTGAATCCAACCAAATTTGCCAGAGGTGTAGGAATTCTCAAAGATCCCTATAAAATGCTAAGTGCATGGAATCAAGATGCTGTGATTCTCCTGACCAAGGGAAAGGATTCAGAATGCATTAACACCCTGTCGGACATTAGACAATCCACAAAAGAAAGAGACTGTGCTAAAAAAAAATTCCATTAGAGCTTACAACTACTCTCAAGATAAAAAAAAAACAACTGAACAAACCCACACACATAAAAAAAGAAAAAAGAAAAAAAAAAAGAAGAAAAAAAGGTAAAAGCCAGGCTTCTACTGCTCAAGGAAACACTCTTTTAAAACACATCTTACTCTTTCCTTTTACCAGGGGAAAAGATATGTTAATACTTGGTATAGTATTTACCACTAGGAGTAATAACAGGTGTTAAAAGGTCCTCTTGATATGTAAAAGTGCTGTACAAAGGGAGACAGTTTTATCTTCCTTTGGAAAATTAAAGCAAGAGAAGCAAAGTGACTGCAAGGAAAAGCAGCAGTGAAAGAGCTGGATGGAAAGCAAAACCAAGCAACCCAAACCTCCTTCCACCCACTACTTCAGTCTGCCTCAGAACCAGCAGCATCCAATGAATAACACAACACATTTTGTGGAACTCAGTTAAAAAAGAACATACAGCATACAGTAATCAATGAGTAGAGCTTTTAGAAAAGCTGTATCATTCTTCCAGTTTGTTTTATACCAATTAACACCTTCTTGAAATTACAAATATGCAGTTGATAGTCAAGATGAGCCACTATATTAGCTCAATACAAATGATGAGCAGCAACTCCTCAGCTTTTTAAAGAAAACCAGATTTTAGATCATGGTGTATATTAGCCACCTACACTTCTAAAGCATAGGCAAGTCAGTTTTTCATAACCAGAAGTGACATCAGCTTGCTTGCTGAAAATTAATCTTTGCTATTATTTAAGCAACGAGAAACTTCAGACAGTATTGCTCTGAATGCCTTCTCATGTATTTGCTTATCTTCTACTGAAAGGCAGCTAATTTAAACAAGTGAGTGAACTTCCTAGGTTCTGCAACAAAAGCATCTAGAATCCCTGATGATTAGATTTCACTGGCAAGCAAACTCCGATGCTTGGACACAACATAGTTGAACATACTTAAGTCAACTACCAAAGCTTTGTGAACCAAACACTTAGAATTCAAGGATAACAAGGCAGAACTAGTTTAATGATCTTCAACACAGTTCTCCAGATAGAATATCACAAAATAGACCTTGAAATTTTTCACATTTCAGGAAGCACACCTTTCAACTTCAGACAATACCTACGATCTGCATGCCAAGAGGAAAAGGACTGCAGTCATATGGAATCAGTTAACAATTACTGCCAATAAACCAAGAGGCTGCAGTGAAAGAACCACTTTTGGTATTAATAAGCAGTGATTCATGTAAAACGTCATATAGCTTTCCTTACTTATGGATTCATCATCCATAGATTTAAGATGAAAAAAGTCAGCTCATTACCATATGAAATGCTAGTTCAATGTAGCATATTTCAGCTGTTGGAGATGCAAACAAAAGGTCTTGGTGTTGAAATGTGTGGGACTTTTACCTAAAATCCTGATTCTAGCATACAAAGTCATAGCATACCTGTGTCTGACAGAGCAGATCTTAATGCAGCACCTTGCTCCACTCCACACTATCTATATGCCCTCTACATTCATCTATCCTTTTTTAAAAAAAGAAGTGATACCTCCTCAAGCTAAGAAAACAAATGTTTCAAACCGAGACTGCTGAAAAGGCTGGAAAATTCAAAGTAGAGCATTTAATCAGATTAAATGCCGCTGTGCCACAATTAGATGTCACTGTGTGCTCACTTTAATTCCGAGAGCACATGCAGCTCGAAGGGAAGTCGTGGCACTGTGCCGCTCCAGGTGCAAGCGCGGGCAATGCGCACACCTGGCGCTACAGCCAGCGCTCGGCCGGCGCTCCGTGCTTCCCGTTTCTCCCGTCCGCGGGCACGCAGGAAGGCGCTCGGAGCGGGCTGCCAGAAGTTGGAACCCACGCGCTCCTCCTCGCCCCCGGCCATCCCCGCGGTCTCCGAGCCCTCCTAACAATGGCAGCAGTGTTCCAGCGGGCAGCTCTGCCCCGGAACGGGACCGGATCCCCCCGCGCTCCGCCCGGCATCCCGCCGCCGCCCGCACCCCTGCCCTGGGCAGCGCCGGTGCCGCGGCGGGGCGGGAAGGGGGAGGGAGGGGGCGCCCGGCCCGCACCTGGCGGCGGTGACGTCACTCGCCGCCCCCGGCCCTGCTCCGCCGCACCTTCCCCGCCGGCCGAGCCGCGGGGCGCCCGGGAGCGGGAGAAGGACGGCGGAGCGCCGTGCTCCGGCACAAGTGCGGCCGCCTCCCCTCCTCCGCCTCGCAACACGCCCCCCTCCTGCCCCTGCCGGCGGGGGCGGCGGGGAGACGGCGGAAAGCGGCTCCGCGGCGTGCTGCCCTCCTTCCCTCCATCACTCCCTCCCGCCGCCGCCCCCCGCGCGGGCGCGGACAAAGGGGAGGGGACCAACACCTGGCGAGCGCCGGTCCCTTTGTGGGGCAGGCGCGTCCCGCAGCCCCGCCGGCGATGGGGAGCGGGGAGCCGGGGCCGGTCCCTGCCGCCCTGCCCAGGGACCGCGAGGGAAGGGAGGTACGGGGGTGGGGGGCACTTACTCGCCTGCCCTCGCCGCGCACCTTCACGCCGCTCAGCCTCAGCCCCTCCCTCCGCGGCCGCCGGGGCGCTGGAAGTTCAGGCGGCGCCGGCCATTCCCAGCTGGCGGCTCCGTGTTTCGGGGGGCGGCGGCGGGCGCGGAGCGTCCCCGGCGGCTTCACAATAGACACCGGGCAGCGCGCGCGTGTCTCTGTGTGTGTGCGCGTGTGTGCGCGCGCGGGGGGCGGGGCCTCTCCCGGCGCGCCGAGCTGGGCGGGAGGGAGCGGGGGGGAAGCGCTGTTTACCCGGCGGCCGAACCCGGCCGCCCCCCCCCACCGCCCGATGCTCGGGCTGGTCCATGCGCCGCCGCCCCCCACCCCGCGGGCGGGCAGGTGGTACGGTCCGGCCCGCCGGGCTCCCTCTCCCCGGCGAGGGCGGGGCGTGGTCCCGCGGCTGTGACGTAACAGAAGCCGGGTGTGCCGGCGGCCAATCGGCGCGAGGGGGCGGAGCTCCCCGGGGCACGGCGCGGGGCCGGGGCGGTGGGAGCCCGGGGATGACAACGGGGGGTGCTGCGGAGTAGGTGTCCCCGCTCCTCCTGCCCTCTGTCGAATAGACGGCGAAGACGCTTTGTGTGCGGAAGAAGTGTGCGCCTGGGAGCTCTCCCCGGGCTGTTGAATATTTTCCCTTGCCGCCGCGCAAAGTGCAGGAGAGCGCCGGGGGGAACTTCCAAGCGCGGCGCCGCATTGCATGCTGGAGCTTGTAGTCCTGCTAGGGAGTCCTGAAAGGTTAAGCACCATCAACCTCCGAGTGGGATGTTCCCCCATCAAACTCCTGTATAACCCGTAACAGACCACAATTTATCCTTTAAAGTGTGTTTTCTGTTTTAACGAGCCACAGTTTTAAGACGCAACCCCACCCCGCCCGTTTTGCGGGGGACGGGACGCCTCGAGCCCTGCGGAGCTGCCAGGACCTGCCCGTCCCGTCATCCCCCGCGCCAAGATGTCGGCGGCGATCGCCGCGCTCGCCTCCTACGGCGGCTCCGACTCAGAGCCCGACTCGGAGCCCGAGACCGAGGGCGGCTCGCAGCGCCCCGCCGCCGTGCTCGCCAGCCGCGATGCCGTGCTGCACCTGCGGGCGCCTCCCGCCGCGCCCCCGGCCCTGCCCGTCGATGCGGCCCCGGAAGTAGCCGTGAAGGTAGGCAGCCCTCCAGGGCCCGGGCCCCCGCCTGCCCGGCGTTGTGTCCGCACCGCCGCCTCGGGACAATGCTGGGGACAGCCCTGGAGCAGCCCCAGGCTGGGGAAGCGGCGTGGAAGGGGCGCGGGGCCGGCAGGGGTGCCTTGCCGCCGCCTGGCCCTGTCCTGCCTTGCCTTGAGGTGTGGGGGTCGGAGCTGTGGAGGGAGGGCGTGTGTCGGGGAGCTCCGTGGATTCCAGCTGCGGAGTTAAGTTTATTAAAGCGTGTTAGCTCCATCCCAAAGTGTGCCTTGATTACAGCTCCTTAGATACTTGTTTGCTGTTCCCACTATAAGGTGTTTTCCCGGGTGGTGGGGTGAAGTAAATACTTAATAGGGTGGCTGCAACTGAATCCTGTTCTAAAGGGCAGCCTGAAAGCTGGTTGGTATTTCTGTTTCGTTATTGGTGGAGGAACCTTTATTTTCTAAGTTCAGTATCACATTGACTCACTTTTGTGATACCAACAAGGGAGAGGGAGTGCATATGATTTAGCTTTGTGATTTTTTGTGCAGGCAACACATTTCTATCCAAAGGAGCATCTTGCTGTGATAACTGTCGTTGTTACTGTCCTGCTGCCGCATGCTCAGAAAAGTTTCATGCCTAGTGACTTTGTTGTCATTAGTTAATTAATATCCTATCAGAATTTGTCATATTTTTGTGTAGATGTTGTATTGTATATAGTGACTACATTTGTTTATCTCTTAGAGGCTTGGAAATCTGGCTTCTCAAGTTGCAGCGTCCAGCAGGCTGTCTTGTGCACGTTACAAAAGAAATGCTAATCAACATCTATAATATTTCATGAGTGTTAGTGATTAGTGGCAAGTAGCCCTGGATGTGCTTTCCTTAGGCCTGTAGCAACAGGTTTTCCCTTTGCCAAGCCAGCACAAAGGTTTATGTAGTTGCTCAGGGACTGATGTCAAGGAACTGATCTGAATTTTGGAAAAAACAAAACTCTGGTGAAGTTATGTGCCCTCACATCCATTCCTTGATCTGGTTTGCACAAATGCTGTGCTGGTGCAGATAAATCTCCAGTGCAGAAACAAGCAGCTGGAGAAAAGAGTTAGGTGTCAGCAGCACATTCAGTTCAAAGCTGTTTGCCAGGCTGTGCTCTGGAAGGGCTATCCACCAGCACATCTGGACTGCCTCTACTAACTAAGATGGTGTGAGGCTTTTCAATATCGAGGTGTTTGATTATAATGTTGTCTATAACATTTACTTGTGAACATAGATGAGTTGCATGTAACTGCAAATAGCAGCAATTTCAAGCTGAGACTTTCAGAACACAGCCTACTGGAGCTTCTTTTAGCACCACAACCTACTCTGAGTAGCAGCAGGTCATTTCTTTGTAGAATTACATTAGGCTTTCTTTTCGGCCTTCTAGGGTTTGAGAAATAACTGCCAGTCTCATCTGCCACATGTTCTCAATACCTTCCATGTCTAAAAATGATAGTGTCCCACTGGTCAATGGTGGAAGCTTGCCAGATACCCCTCAGGAATTTACCCTGATTCATTAGAATTAGAAAGCCCTTCCTGAACAAATGTCAAAGACATGGTGTTTTGAGTGTAAGTCACAAGTCCTTTCTAAGTACAGGCCTGGAAAAACAGGGAGCTGAGTAAGTAGAAAGCAAAGTTCAGTAATATCACTTCACTTGTGCAAATGCTGTTTTGACATGAATAAGAATCAAGTACTCTTAAGTGCATAGGTATTTATTGCACAAAGGACCAGGAATGGGTAACAAAAGCTGATGGTGAGAAGGGTGGTTAGAAGGGTTAGTCATACAATAAATATAAACCACCAATTGCATTTTTGGCAGTTGAGAGTGCAAAACTTAAATGGCTGGTGTTTTGCATTCTAACTGTTTTACTTGTTTCTTGTTCAGAATTTTTGTCTGTTAGCTGATATAGATCTTATGTATGCTTTAAACAGGAATGAGTCTTCACTCTCTTTAATAGCAGGTGTCATTGTTAGCACATTCAGCTGACAGCATTTGGGCTACTGAAGTAAGCATATCAAATATAGCCCTAAGATGTGATTCCAATATGTATTTAATTTTTCTGTAGAAATCTGCTGAGTCCTTGTTTTGAAGTGCATCACAGTTACATAAAGTCACATTTCTGTGAAAATAACTTTTCTGTAATTGGAGGCTGTACTAATGGTTGGTAACTGTGTTTTGAAAGTTTGAGTTTTTGTTACATCCTCTTTCTTGCAGTCTGCTTCTTGAAATAGGCCTATTGCTGATAGTGATGTTAAATTGCCTGTAATAGATAACAGCTGTAATTACTGGTGACTCCAATCCAGTAATACTTCTACTCTCATTCTAAACTGAAGAGCCCACTGTAGAAAGTTGCATATTTCTGTTACTGGTTTTTTTAGCACTATTAATATCATGTGAGGGAAGACAACAGAGGATGAAAGTTTGTGCTTCTGGTCGCTTCATCCAGAAAAAGTTAGGTCATAATTGCAGGACATTCAGAGAGGAACAGTGGGGTTGAAGAAAGGTTCTGCTTCTGTTTGAGGAAGTATTGAGAAGGCCAAAAGAAACAGCTGAGGTATAAAGTATGATAGACACGTACAAAATCATTAAATGATTTAAATCCCTCACAGAGAGGTAGTTAAATACTTGTTCTCTTCCATTACAGAAACCATAAACTGTCTGCTATGAGTTAGGTTCAAAGCAAATGAAAGGATTCAGCTCTTCATGCAATGTGCAGTAGAGCTTATTGTGGTGCCAAGAAGTCCTGTGTATTGAGGAATTTTGCATTGTTACAAGGAGAGTCTGGACAAGTACTTGGAAGAGATCCATTGAAGGATGAGGTGTCAATAAATACACAGATTTCCTCAAGTCTCACCAAGACCTGGAAATACTTGGCTGTTGGGAGAGTCCAGAAGTATCATTATATACCCTTGCTCTGCTCTTACTCTCCCCTAGATGCCATGTTTCTGTAAGGTGGACTTTTTCTTTTGTGGGAACAGTGGACAGGTTAATCAAGATACTTTCTTTCTGCAAATACATCATCAAGCGGTAGGTAAGCATGACTGTGTTGTTAATAGAGGCCGTTCAAGAAAGGGAAGGGAGCCCAGAGACCATTGCCAAACCTAATTATAATTAGTTTTTCCTACAGTTTCTACTTCTATGATAAAAATCACCCTAACTTTGCTGATAGTTTTACCTTTACTTTTGAATTATAAATATAGAAGGAAATTCAGGAAATTGCAATTTCGGTGAAGAAATCACTTCACAGGAAACATTGCAGCTAAAAGCTTTGCTTTTGAGAGAACAATTGCTGTTTGATCTCTGTCCAGGGTAAGACTCAGATCAGAGTAGATTTCATGATGCTTCTCTGCAGTAATGCCCTTCAGTGGTCTTGAGGAGAGGACATTTAACTAAAATTACTAGGCTGGCCAAGCCCCATACAGGAGCTGGAGGATCTGTGTTGCCTTAATGTGAGAAGGGATCAGAAGTGTCAGTTTCCCTTTGAATCTAGTTTACCTGTGGCACTATGCAGGTTTCCAGAAAAGTTTTATGTGAGTGGAGGAAATAGACTTCTGTCACGTCTTGATGTTTTTTAAAACCTAATCCTGCCAGCTATGGAGAGAAGAATGGTACAAAGTGGCACAGGACAATTCTGTAGCAGTGATTGAACCTTAGTAGACTTGGGAAGTGTTACTTGTATTGTCTTTGAGTGGTAAGTTTTCCAGCTTTCTTTGACACAAAATATCTTGTACAGAGTAGTTGTTTGGAACTCCTCACCCTGGAAGACCCTGAGAATCTAGCCATAGTTCAACAAAACCATTTAGCTTATGCTTTTCTTGCAGGTTTATTTTTATTCTGTTGATGTTAGTGAGGCGGTCATGTACTGTTAGGAGTATAGGAGCAGGTAGAAAGAATAAAAGCTGATAACAGCCATGTGTTAATGTTGGAGCTTCACTGCAAATGCTATTTATCTCTTGGTAATAAATTTGTAAATCTTTAGAATGAGATAATGTGCATTTGACAGCCCAAGTGGTTTAGGCTAGAATTGATAAGTGACAAACTGCTTAAGTCTCGGTGGCTCATGGGATGCGGTCTTAATTTACCACATTTTAATGTGATCGATAATTAAAACTAATTAGATGTTATGCAAAGCAGCCTGCCCTTTTTAGCTATTTGACTAACTACTAATGACTTTACCTGGGGAACTGGAATGTTGCAGATTTATTATATGAAATGTCCAGAAAAAAAAGGACAAAAAAAAAAGTCCCAACATATAGACATCAAAATTCTCAGCTTGCGTGAGATGAAGCTGGAAAACATAAGCCACATTATATCCTTTCTAAGGAACAGAATTACCATCCAGTGTTGCAGTACACAGTACATGGTGCACCTTGGTCATATATTTAAGGCTTTGCTTTGCTGCCTGTTACAGGGATTTTGCCACTGTTTAATTAAAGAAATGTTTTTGTCTTGCATGCACATAAAGAAACTTCTAGCAAGCTTTTTTAACATATTTTTTGTATTATTGAACAATTTTTTATTCTATTAATCAAATGGTTTTCATAAAAAGTAACACTTGTTTTATGGCATTTGGTTAGGAGTTTTTTTGAAGAAAGGGAGGACTGTGGAACCTTTTAAGGAGGAAAGTTAATCTGATTACTGTATTTGTAGTCTAAAATCCCTTCTATTTCCTGTCCTCTTTCTTACTGCTTTGAAGTGGCCAATCTTTATGGTTGAAGAAGCATGCCTTGGAAGGAACTAGACATTTGGTGATCTCTGGGGAGTTGCAATGAAGCACCTCCTTGTCTTAGTGTCAAAAGCTTCTTTCTGTCTCAAGATAGATTCGTTAGGCAATGCTAATACTCCAGAGTACAGCCCTGTGTGCCATTCCCCTATAATAGTGTGATTGTGTTTAGTTAAACAAAAGGTACAAAAGGACAGCATTTAACTATCAAAAGAATTTTTTAACCTCATTGAATCATCTCTGAACTGTAAACCAACCTGATATTGCAAGTAAGTAGACATCACATCTATTAAAAAAACCCAAAACAACACAACCAACACAGTAAGTAGTTTGGTGAAATGACATCATCTGCCTCTTTTTGCCTTGTATCAGCAGTGTGTCTTGCATCTCTCTGGACAGACATTCATTCAACCTGTCTACCAAACTTCGGTGGATCTGTGGAGTGACTATTTTCAGTTTTTGGTTGTCTTTATTTCTGCAAAGTTGTGTAGTCTGAATCTCTTCTGTGCTGAATTAGGTTGCTCAATTTTTCTGTTCAGATCATATTTTCTTGGGTCTTCAGTCCCGTTTTTTTTCTTTTGAACACTTTTCATTAGTGTGTGTCTTACCTGACGTGTGGTACCCAGTGTAGCCACTGTGTTTCAGCTGGGTGCTTGTTACCAGTGCTGAGAAAAGCAGAGAGGTGACACATACAGCTAGGTTTGCAGCTTCTTTCTAATATGTTTTTCAAGATAGCTATATTCAGTAAAACATAACTTCTTAAAATCTTAAATCTTTGGTTCTAGGTTATATGGGGTGTATAGCCCTTTAAGGATACTACAGCATGCCATAAAGCCCATATTAATATGATTTCTGAGTTGCAGCAAACACCACCTGCTTCTCTGCCAGTCATACAGCTGAACTTTTCTCTTTCTCCAGAGGAACACTCTGTTTGAGAGCTTTTAGACCCCCCTTTTTATGGTTCCTGTGCCTTTGAGAGTGGAAGTGATCTAGGGTAGTACTTAGCCCTTCACTGAAATCACAGATGCCCTCCTCTTTCAGCTTAACTACTGATCATCTCCCATCCCACTGAGCCACTTGTGTCACACTTGGTGCTTAAGCTACATGATGGATTGCTCACCTTATGCTTTTAGATAAATCATTCCTGTGACCAAAGGAAAAGCTACAGCGCAGCAGAGAGATGATCTCTTAGATTACCTTATCTCAGTCTCAGCTCTGCCAGACTGCTGCTCCTGTGATCCCTTCTCTGTTAGCTAGAGCTATGGCAAATGCATCTGGAATGCTTGCAGTTAGGACTGTTGCCAGCATAAAGGGACAGTGTTGTGAGACCTGTATTACCTTTTTTTGCTTTCTGGGTCCTGGAAGGATGAGTTCTGCTGAAATGGTCTTCTGGCAATGCATGCAGTTGTACCCAGAGATCTTCACCATGTGCAGAGGTTGCTGATGAGTTCTTTTCTCTCATCCAGGAAAAAAAAATAAATAAAGCCACAACCAAAATACTCCAATGCAGGTATCTTGGCAGTTGGTGAAATATGGGCTAGGTTAATATTTTTAATGTTTCTGCTACCTGCTAGAGTCTCTTAACGCTGTACAAATTGGCACTTATCAGATGCTGACCAAAGGATAATTTGTCTATTGCAATTTGAACTCTTGCCATAGACTAACATTTGGCAATATGTTGTGTCAATATATATATATTCCTATCAATATTTCATTTCTTAAAAATACTGAGAAAGTAAAGTGGGTAGTTGGACCACATTCAAATTATTACACAGTTTAAAGCAAAATGACGTAATGAAAACATAACCATTATGTGCCTCAGCAACCTGTTATGAGATTATCATTTGATGCCCTAATATATGAAAAACATGAATAAGACTGGAGGTCTTGAGGAGTGTAGCTCTGATAAATATAACATGTGCTTCAATTTCAAGGCTCGGTGGTTTTCACACAGAAGGAATGTGCCTGTGGTGGTCTAGGAGTGAACATATTGTGTGGCTTTTGAGTGACTCAGCACTGTTCCACCAGCAGCGAAGTAGAACCAGAATTGCTATAATCCCCCAGCAGAGGATCAGCTTTTATGGCACAATCTGTTTCTTTTCTCAATTACCAAGCAGCATATAACAGAGCTTCGCAGGGAGAAAAGAGAAGGAAAAATAGCAGAACTGAAAAATGCTTGGCACTTTTGCAAACCTGGAGTTTTTTTCTTTTTCAGATTAAAGAGCAGGAAAAACTGTCCTAATTTCAAGCAAGATGATCATTGTTTAAATGTCACTAACCATTGATCAGATAAATTTTGCCTTATTCTCAATTATATTAATTTTTATTTTCTCAAATTTTGAGTTTTGTGGACAAGATGTGAAGTGTAGCTGAAAGAGTAAGCTGTATGATGTGACTTGAAAAAGTTGTTTGTGGAAAATGTCCTCATGGCATGGAGCAGTGCAAGGAATTGTAAGTTTGTAGGTACCAGAGGTTAGGAAGTGGTTTTGGTGTGCTCCTGTTCTAACTGGGGACTTGTGGTTTTTTGCTGGATGAAGGATTAGGCCTGCTGTGCTGTTTGCAGGCAGGTTCGTGGTGTATGGATGTCAGGGCTGTGAATGTACCAGTAGTTGTTGACATCCAAGCCCAGTGAATTGGAAAGGCTGTGGGATGAGGGAAATGAGGTCAGGCTGAGAACTGGTAGTGCTGACGGTTCAGGCGAGATCAGTGCAGTGGCTGGACCTGCCTGTTAAAATAATTGATAACATGGTGAGAGTAAAGCTTTCTGGTTGGACTTAACAATTCTACTAAGACAGTGGCCTTAGTAGAAAAAACAATTCATGGGATTGTTGATGTCATTTGTTTTTGTTTTGTTTTTATTATTTTTGAGTTTTTTTAACCTGCTTTTATTTTCCTTTTGCTGAGCAGTTTTAATCAAATATAATCAGGTAACAAGCCAAAGATCTTTCAGTACTGTTTTTCTTTTCTGTGTTCTAAAAAATCAGGTTTAAAAATCTTTTAAGTCTTGTATGCATGAACAAATTTGTAATTGACCTGCTGTTAAATTGGGGAGAAAAAAAGCTTCTGGGTGTAGCATGTACAGAGACAATATTAAACAAGTTAAGAATGTGCCATTTTGTTCTTTCAAGATACTGTAATATAAAGCAAGATTGAGTTTATTTGAGATAATTTTCTATTAATGAAGCAACTGCTAAAATTTGATTCTCTGGTGTGCTGCTTTCTTTTGCAAGTCACAAATGCTTTGAGATCCTGTTATAGGTAAGCACTGACTAAGCAATGATGCTAAGATACCTTTTTCAATGTGATTGCTAGGGATTTTGCCAGTATACTAGCACATCCTGGGTCCTTTTCAATTGCTGTTTTTTCTAGAATGAAGATACATGAAACAATGACTGTAATAATTCTGCAAAATAACATTCTCCTTTATTAACTGGGGTCTTGATGAGGGGGGGTGGTTCTGTTGATGTGAAAGAGCCTTCGTAAAGCCCTGAAACCAGGTCGTTTTGGGCACTGCTACTTTATCAGACATTTTCTTTCTTCTCTGTCTTCTATTTCAGCTGCATGTGCCCTTCTGTATTTTTCCCTGTGAGTTGCTTGAAGTTTTAATCCCTCTTTCTTGTCCCTTCATCTGTCAAATTTTTGTCACAACAGACTTGCAAATGTGTTAAAGTACTAAATCTGAATTACATTTATACCTTTCAGTATAAAAATGTACCTTTTGGAAGTAATGGATTATTGGATTCTGTGAAAATCGTTGTTATACTTAATGTTTGTATGTAATGTTGATATGTAATTTTTTTTCTTTGCAACTGTCTTTCAGAATAGTTACTTGTAATTTCTGCCTTCTGTCTTTTACAGAGTTCTAGCTTCTATACCTTTATATTAAATTCATGACCATTTCAACTGGTTCTTCATTATAAGTCTGGTTTTCAAACATTCTAAAACAAAGCTTTCCTTCAGTCTTGCTGCTGTTTTTAAAATGTGTGTATGAAATATTTAAAAATAAATAATTATTCACATGCAAAAATCTCCAAGTGTTTTAGATGAGTTTCTCAGTGGCCACCTGACATTGGTTTTGCAATCAATGTTTTTTAAAAATAGAAATTTTGGCCAAGGTGCTCTTTTTTCATAATGCTGAAAGTGTCAAGTTGAACTAATGCCGTAATTTGGACTGAAAGAAAGTAGTGTCATATATTTAAATGTTTTTGTGCGTAAAATGGGTTATTAATATGTCTGCTTTATTTCAGGAAGATGTGGAAACAGGGGTCCACCTTGATCCTGCTATCAAGGAAGTTCAGTACAATCCCACTTATGAAACTATGTTTGCGCCTGAGGTAAGAAACCATTTTGGTTTTCAGAGCAGAAGCGCCTTTGGCTTAAAGGGCAGAGGTTGTATAAATTTTGTGTGAATTTACTATAAGACAACTTCTTGGGATGCTTGCTGCATTTTAGAATATGGTTTGAGCAAACTAAAAAATAGATTCTACACAAGCATGTTGGTATTTTTAGTGCTTGAATTTTAATATTCTGCATAAAGCTTTTCTGAGAAGAGTCTTAAAATGTTTATCAGAATTATAGCTAGGAAAATTTAAAATTCAGCTGGGAAAATAGCATTATAAAGATGTTGAGTTAAACATGAACAGCATTGAAGTGGTTATTTACTATTTTCACATTTTTGCTATTTACTCATTGTGCTCATTAGGGCAGAATTAACATTTGTAAGACTTGCAGATATAAGACTTTTAAGAGGAGGATTTAACATTAAAATCAAAGTATTTTCAGTTTAATTATTCATATCAGTATTATGAATTTTAGTAACTTGAGCTATGCTAAATTTGTGTAGTGAAAAACCTTTTAAGACTGAATTTAGACTGCTTGGTGCCATGTGAACCACTTTCCATTTTGTTATAACTGACAGGCTATCTCAAAGATAAAAATAGCTGTTCAAGCATTTAACTTTTTACCGTATTTAACTTCTTTGTATAGTTTGTCTTCTCTTCACTCAGGGGGTAGCCTTCTAGGTAGACAAATACTGCATCAGTCTCAAATTTCTACATCAGTTATGCTGTATGTTTAGAAAACCTTTTGAGGTACCACATAAATTGGCCTTTTTATAGCGAGTGTGCAACATATCAAAGCCATGACGTGTGTGAACAAAAGTACTGTTTTTAGCTTGCTTCAGTGCTGCTGTGTGTAAATGTTTTTGTTAGGGAAACCTAATGTGGGACAGCCTTGGGTTTTGTCTTCTGAATGCTTGTACTGGTCCCATATTGAATGACAGTGTGTGTTGGTTCAGTCAGGTACCAGGTCAAGTAGTGGATATCAACCTGAGCTCTGTGCCAATAATACAGGCTAGAAAGTTCAATGTGATTACTGTGTGAAATAACAGATAAAGAAACTTATTCAGTAGTCACAAAGAAGTGATTTTTTATTACCATTTTTGAAAGACAGGTCTCTGTTTTTTCCTGTGGTTTTTTTTCTGAAAAAGTAAATACACAAAAATAACAAATTACTAATTCTGCTCCACCTTGTTTTAACTTTTTTTTTATGAAGTTTGGACCAGAAAACCCATTTAGGACTCAGCAAATGGCTGCACCTAGAAACATGCTTTCTGGATATGCAGAACCAGCACACATCAATGATTTCATGTTTGAACAACAAAGAAGAACATTTGCAACCTATGGTAAGTCCCTGACAGTGGAATTCACCTCCATCTTTATCATACCCAGGTTGGACAAATTATGACGGTTTTGACAGAACAATTAATAGGACTGTAACTTCTGTAAAGTGCTTTTTATCAGAATTAATAAAATGAGAAAAGGCTTTTGAATAAGAATCCATATGAATAGAGATAGTATTTACTTGGGAAAACTCACTTTGTAATTCCCTTTTGAACTAGAATCCAGTGTATGATCTCCTAGAAGCCCCTTTTAATTAATCTTTCCATTAGTTGCATCAAGTGTAGAAAACACTTGATCAAAATTTCACACTTCTCACATGACTAACTATAGATCTGTTATGCAAATAGATTCTTTCATGTGATTCTGCCTCAGAACCGTAAGGAGCCTTACTGACTTGTCAGGTTCTTCAGTGGTTGCCTCTTGATACAAACAGAATCAATCAGATTTGCAGGGAATGGGAATGCATTACTAAAATAGTCTTAGCAAAGACAGACCCAAAGAACTGTGTTGGTGATCAGTGTAGTGACTGCTTTCTTATCTTGAATAACATTTTCCCTTATAAATAGTGGCACTTGAAAAATAAAGTATTTGAGTCTTGGGGAAGCTTGAGGTTCAAGCAGACATTTTATGAATTGTAAGAAAAATGGATTTTTTTAATTTTTTTTTTTTTTAGATAGGAAAAATATGGAAAGACTGTGGATTCTAAACATTCTTTTGCACACATTTGAAAGAACAAAGCTTCCATGTGTTTGCATATAGCAATGGTTAATTTTTTTCGTATGTTTCATTGTAAGCTTTCATTTGTTTTAAGTTTGATTGCAAGTGCTTGTTCAGATGAAGTATTCTTTATATGCTTGAAATTCAGTTTTTAAGGCAAGATCTGATACTTCCTGTGTTAACTTAAAATGTCACAACGCTCAACTTTTTGCAAAACAGATTTTCCTCTTTCTTTATTCATATTTACATTCAAAATACTACTTCTTGCAAACTGTTTTGCCTCAAAAATCACCTTCCTAAATGAGTATCCTTAATTTCATTAGGGCTTTATGCATGCCTGAATTCACTGTGATGCATGAGACTGGGACTTTTTTGCTAACATCTGTGGTAGCTAGGTATTACAGTGGAAGAAAATGCCTAACGTCAGAGACTATCCCACACTCAATTTTTCTTTGTACTTGAGTTTTATTAGAAGCTTTCTTCTAAATGTTAAAAATTGAAATATATTAATGACAGAGTTTTTCTCTTACATAGTTTTAGCTAATAGGTACTTTTCACTGAGTTGTTAGTATATGGAATATAAGCAAAATGACAATATTAAGAAATGGATATCTAGTTTCATAGCATAATTTTAACTTACATGACTCTGATTTTGATGTTAGAACTTGACAGACAATACAAGTAGGAGCCTCAATTCAAGACCTGAATAGACAGATTAGATTTTGTTCTATGAAATTAAATGTAACATTTTGGGGGTTGAAATTAAATGTAACATTTTTGAGTGTAAAACAGATACTGGGGAAAAGTGCTGTAGGCATATAGTGTTTCATTAGAGATTTTTTATTTGAAAAGTTTCATTTGGGGAAAGATAAAGCTAGCAAGTCTACTCAAAACTACTTCTGTTGCTTATGTCATCACTGTATAGCAACTGTCTTGAAAGCCGTATTAAAAGTGCATTTAAAAGTGTATTTTTAAACCTTGTGTCACTGGCAACTGCGCAGCTATCATTCAGCTTTCTAGAAATGGTCAGTAGGTAATGATCTGGATACAGTGACAATGGAACTATGAAAAGGCAATACAGGCGATTTAAAAGGCAAGAACACACCAGCACTGGGAAGCTGAAGTTCAAGCTAGAAGGTGCAGTAAGTGAGCATGATATTCAGGCTCAGTAGAAGATCTGTTAAAAGCAGCGCTCCTTTAAGTTGTCGGAAAGGTATCTATTAACATTTTCAATGTTCTTTTTCCATTTGGAAGGATGTAATAAATATCTTCTCAGAAAACACCAAGTATAAAAATGCAACTAAAATTGCTAGGCATAAACCCAAGCCATATATCTTTCAGGACTGAGTCATAACCTATTAGAAGAACATGAGCAAACCTCTCTTTTAAGAGCTACAGATCTTGAGACTTCTGGTCTGTTACTCTGTTCAGCACCATTGCACTAAGGCAGGAGATCTCGATGAAATCTGCAATAGCTGGCAAGTAGATAAGCTAAATGAAGATGGAGGTTAGTAAATGAGATCATGTATCCAAAACAGCTCAACTGTCTCAAAGTCTTTCACAAAAAAAAGAGACAGCTTTATAATATGTATAATCCTGAAAGTTAATACATATTCATTGAGAAACCTGTATATTAATCACAAACAAAACCCGAGTATTTTTTGGCAACTAGTCTTTACTTCTTGTGCAGTGAATATTTACTCTTAAAGGTACATTTTTTTGTGATGCTGGGATAGCTGAGAACATCCATGCTATCATTGACTGAAGGTCCTTCCAGCCCTTTATTCTATTAGATAAGAGGGCAGCAATGGGCATCTAGTGAGGAGTAGAAGAAGAACCAAGAAAAAAATTATACACCTGAATACTTCTTTTCAATACGCAGTCTGTCAACCAAGGGAAATGGTTATATATTTATTAATTTTCAGACAGCTTGTTGGGGGTTTTCCATTTTTTCTTTTTGACAAACTTTTCCAGCTGCTTCTTGAACCTGTATAATTTTTCTTTGTACAGTATCCTCTTTCAGGCTCTGCAGCTTAGCAGCTCCTTGTGTGAGGAAGCATCTCTGTTTTGAACTTGGGGAACCTAACAGCTTTCTAGTTTGGCTTCATATCCCCTAATCTCTTATGCAAGAAAACAAAATGAGCTATCACTTCTTATTCACCATTTCTGTGTGATTTCTTATTTTATAGATCTTGGCCATAACTTCTTTTCAGCCTCCTTTTTCTTTCCACCTGCATAGATCTGATCAATCTTCTTGTTCCTCAGTTGCAGCCTTTTCATGCCTGTGGCTGTCCCTGTCCATCTTCTGTATCTCTTTTAGTTCCACTGTATTGCTCCTAAGATGGAAAGCAAAGCTTCCCATGTAGCAGTGGCTACATGTTAATCTCACTGTGAATTTGTTCTATGAGTAACTTGCTCAAAGCTACTTGCTCCATTTTTCCAGATCATTTATCAATATGTTGAATGTCATGGGCCTGAGCATGAATCCACCAGCAACTTTCCTGTGCTGTGCAAACCAACCATTTATTCTTGACAGTGTTTCAATAACTTTTCATCAATTTGCCATGTAAGGACCTGTAGGTTTTTTAAAGTGTCTTTGAGGCACCCTGTAATCAGTCTAACTTGGTTTTGTAAAGGCATCCAAGATCAACTGAGCTTTGTTCAATCGCAGGATTGTCACCTCAGAAATATTCTGGAGGTTTTGTGATTGTAATTTACCTGTAGAGGAAACTGTAGTGTCTGCTCTCCTGCAATATATAATGCTCATCCAAGTGCATACCCATTTTCTTTATTGTGGTTTCTACTTCTTGAATCTTCTAACTGTACAAATGTCTGGCAGATTAATTTTCATATCTCCTCTGAAACATCTTTTGAAAGACTGCATTGTATTTGATACATTCCTTTTCTGTCATATTGAGGTGATATTAGGTGAGAGTATCTGCACTGTGATTTGACTTTAGATCTCTTGGGTGACTGCCTCTGATCCTGGTGTTTTGTTACCACTTATTTGACTCTTTAGTTTCCTGGCATTTCACTTTGAGGTAGATACGGCATCTTGTTGCCCATAAAGAAAGTTCTGGCACAGGAGTTTACCCAAGCTCCACCATAATCAGCATGTGTTTAATACAACCTCACAGATGCTCTTTTCAATCCTTCATCTGTTGGCCTGCACATTGTCGGGTACACTTTCTGTCCCTGCCAGTTTTGACAAAGGACAAGTGTTTTATATCGCATAAGATTTCCCTCGCCTTTCCTTTGGGGGCAGGCTGCCTTAGTGTAGTGTTTACTTTGTCTGCTGGAGTTTAGTCTGTGTTTTCCACATCTGGATGCAGCTTCAACTCTTTGAAGAATTATTTCTAATAGTTTCTCTTTACTTACTATTCAGCTGTGCTCACTTCCTTCTGGTTGCTTTAAAGTAGTCTTTTATTAGCTGGCAGGCATTAGTTTTTTTCTCCTACATGGAGTCTTTGAAGTGCCCCTGCATTTGAAAAAGGCTTTACCCTTTGGTGCTCACTCTCTGTCCTTTTAAAAATCTTTTCTTAATATAGCCCTCCTGGTTTGAGATTGTTGACAAAGTAAAAGAAAATATAAAAGCATTTACGGCAATGATTTCAATGTTAGTTTTATACCTCATTAGGGTCTTTGTTAAAATGTGTGTCCTTAGAAAGAATATCTTAAAATCAAGTTTCCTGCACTGCTAAACTGGCTTTTTTTTTATGTGAATCTTTAGCGTGACTGCTTAATGGTACAAGTACATTGTGTAAAAATCACCCCGTCTTGGTGTGAGATTTGTGCAGTCTGCTACAAGGAGATGACTAAAATATGTCATTATTACTGTGCTTCTTTCCCTGGCACCATCTCTGTTATCATTT
This sequence comes from Luscinia megarhynchos, assembly GCA_034336665.1. NCBI lineage: Eukaryota > Metazoa > Chordata > Aves > Passeriformes > Muscicapidae > Luscinia > Luscinia megarhynchos. The sequence goes on from CM067565.1 coordinate 45,043,929, forward strand.
TATGGTTACTGCATTTTCTGTCTTAATGGTCACTCTGGGAGCTCTGGCAACTGTACTCACCACTACTTAGACCTGGAGTTTCAGTCCACAGGATCATTTAATGCTAATTAACACTATTAACTTGTTAATCTGATTTGTCTTTAAGCTTTCTATGGCATAGAGTACATTTTTCCCCACTGGCATGACTATCTTATTTCTGTATTCTTTCTACCTGGTAAAGCTTAAATTGTATCCAATTACATCAGAACTGTTCTACCAATTATGTTAGTTTATTATTTTAAAACAAGATATTTCAATGTTACTGTGCATTATTTTTAGCTTCTGTCATTTTGCATATGTGCTTGGGTTTTCCATTTCCCTGCCTTCAGTTTAAATAGGATTCTGTGATTCTTACTGTCCCTGTTTTCTGAGATTTCAGATTTCTGTGCTACCTTTTCCTTGAGGATATGGGTTTCTAAAGATTGCAAATACCTTACTTTTTTAAGTACTTTTAAGTATTGTATTTCTTTATGTATTCTTTAAGTGTCCCAGCTATTTTATCAAAAAGTACTCTTTCAAGCTTCTCAGTGCCACCTACCCATCTCAATAAGGTTCCCTTTATTCCAGGAGTTTGGAGAAGTGGTCACAGCCACTGGAGATATTTTCCACATTAGAGTTAAAATCTGCAGCAACTGAGAGAGGTGGGGCTGTTTAGCTTGGAAAAAAAGGAGTCCTAGGGGTGAGACCTTATTGCCCTTAGTATGAAAGGAGTATGCTGATAGCATAATCCATAAATAACATTGAATAAAATAGTCCAAGTAGGCATTTTATGATCTTGTGAAAGGTCCTCTCCCAGTTTAATGGAAAGCCATTAATAATTGTTCTGTGAGACTTTTTTAATTGGTAACCAGTTTTGCATCTGCAGTCATAGGTAATCTACCCTAGTTTGTTTCTATTGACATAAGGCAGTCTTCTTATTTTAATTTCAACTATCAAATGAAGGCTGTCTCTCTAGAAAATAAAATTCCCCTTCACATTATGATTTAAACTGCTTAACTAGCATTATTTTTTCAATGTTGTATTCCTTGGAGCACGTCAAAGAAGACTAGGAAGTCCTAACATACAGCACACTTTTGTTCTTCTGTATCTATGCTCTTAGCTGAAGGAGTCTCTTTTCTTGAAAATTCCTTTTTGAGTATTGATTAAAAAGTCAATATATGAGCACATATACATTTTCAGGAGCAGAATTACAGATTATATTTTACAGGCTGCACACAAACTGTTCATGAATATTTTAGCCATTTCATAGCTATTTGAGCATCAATGCTCATCCTAAAAGTGGACTGCTTCATTCATGCAACATTTGGTATTTTTAAATCTCTTCTTCACAAGATATTAATGTCCTTTTTAATAAGAAATAGTCTTCTCTCCATGAATCTCAAAGCTCTTTATGAGTACTCAGTAACTTGGTTATAGCAGGATTATGTCATCACTAACACTGATACTTTAAGAGCCTAAAATAACTGACTTGGAAATAACACTTGTGGGATTTTTTTTAATCTACTCATATTACATGCAACACCTACAGTCACTATTACCTCTTTACAATGGTAGGCACTTTATTCTCTGATTACTTTGATTCTACAGAGATGCCAGTGCAGAGTGGGTTAGTACAGCTGTATTTTTCTTCATACCTGAGCTGCCTTGGGTCTCTGTGTGCTGCTTTGCACAGTGCAGTGTAAACAGGCTTTAATGAGCTGTCTTTTTGGAATGCACATCAAAGTCTAATTATTTAACCAACCATTTTCAGGTGCACTGAAATGATGGATGTAGGTGGAATTGCATCTTTCATTGCTAAAATGTTGCTGGAAAAATCTGACTCCTAACTAAAACTGAAGGAGACACAGAAGTCAGGGCACATTATGTGGGATACCAGCTGAGTAGGATAAAAGCAAGCTGTCTTTTGCAGCTGCGTTTAGGAGTCCTAGCCAGAAAGAAAATATTCCCTTTCACATATCCACTAGAAAGTAGAAATTGTTCAGAGCTTTTCTCTGAGAATGATGCTGGACCAAATTCAACTCAACTATAAGAAGCCTCCACTTCCACGGGAAGCTGTGCTTGGCCCAGAGGCCCTATTCATGGGAATACTGTCCCTCTTTTACAAGTACCAAGCAAATAGAGTCCCGGAGATGGTGTCAATACAGTTGGAGGACAAGTAAACCACTGTATTGATTTTGACAGAAATCCAAAGTAATATCTCTCTACTGTTAATAGAAACCTTATAGCTTGGAAGAGAACTCATTGAAATAGTGGCTTAGTAAAAGCAGGCAGCTAAATTAGGGGAATTGCAGTGATTGCAGTGTTGGCTCAGTTTGATTGTCCATAGAAGTAAATCCTACTAGGAGTCTAGAATAAATTATTTTATTATTTAACCTAGATATAGTGGGGAGGTATATTTTGTAAGATGACCCTGGCAGATATTTCTCTCTGTATATATGATATTCATGGATCATCTGGACCTACATTGTTCCACAGCTAGATCTTTCCATGTTGAATCTACAGGGCTGGTCAGCAGGTTAATTGCTCTATTTGGACAGAAATACATGCTATGTTCTTGGAATGGCTCTTCTACGAATTTCAATAGGTTTTTTTTTTTTTTGTTAGCATCTAAAAAGAAATTAACTGGACCATGTTCTAGGAGAGCAGTCTTTCTGAAAAGTGTTTGGGGAGATGATCTCCTTTGGCTGTGGGAATGATGTTGATAGTTTCTCAACTTATATGCATTTGTATATGCCTTTATGAGCCGCTGGTCTCCAGAATGGACTGGATAATCTCCCCCTGCTCACAATTGTCTCTCTGAATCAACAAAAACATAGGAATTGGATTGCATGCTGTAGGATTTAATTCATTATGTGTGTGTGATTACTCTTACTTGTAGTTTAATATCTTTCTTTCTCTTTTTTTCTCCTTCCTTAATACAGAGAAATTCTTGTAGAGTCCTCAAGAGACGTTTTGTCACTTTAATATTTAATAAAAATTGGTATTATGTCCGCCAGGGTGCAGTCTTTCCCAAAAAAAAAAAAAAAGCCATGGTGGTCAGTATGTGTTCAGGGCACCACCTGTTCCTTGGAAACCAAATTAATTTGTGTATCTTATAAGATCATGCTATCCACTTCAGGAGAAGTGGAGAAAAAGAGTTGGATATATGTATTAAATTTGTAAATATTCTGAATAGCTGTGAAATGCTGGTTCATTTCTAAATTATTTATGTGAGTAAGTGCAGCAGATTTTGTTGTGGTTGGGGTTGTTTTGTTTTTATTGAGGCTCAATAGCTGTTGTCAGGAAATGAAGATGTGAATACTTAATTATTTTAAAAATTATAGGCCATGACTGCGTCTACATTAGTTAAAGCAACTCCTTTCAAGTTGAAGCTTTCCCCGGTTCTGGCAGGAGGAGGATTGAGTAATTTTTGCTATGGGAGGCAGAATACACAAAGCCCTAGAAAATGTGATTTGATTTGTATTTTCCCCCACCTCTGTCCTCTGCCTTCCATCTGCTGCCACCCCAGGACTGCCAAAGATGAGTAGCACTGTCTTTGACCCAGCAGAAGTAGTGAGCAGAGCAGAAGGCTGCTCCTGAAGCCAGAGGGCAGCCACTGGTTGGTTTCCAAGTGACTTACTGGCTTTGCAAATCAAGGAGCAGTGCCCTGCACTAAAGCAGCATCCATTTAACATCCTGTGTCTCCGACATAAGATTTTGAGCTAGTCTCTTCCTTATGCCATGTTCCTACAAGAAGAGGTTGCTATGGCATTTCAAACTCTTTGCAGCAAACTGGCCTGAATTCAGCATTGACTTCACATGGTGCAGGGGCATCCTGGGGTCCCTTCCCACCAGAGTTTGGTGACTGACTGCTTGTGATTACCCACCCTTTGTACCTGATGTTGTTAACTGTTGCCTGTTACATTTATTTGTTTCTCTGTGTTGTGCAAATCTAAGCATTCTGATAGCAATATGTACTCAAGGGTCTCATGGTACTACTTCATAGTAATCTTTATACTCAGGCCAAGTGAAAAGTTAATGGGATTCCAAAGTTTAAATCCTTCATCATCCCCAGAGTTCAGAGTCAACAGGAAAGAATTTGCAGAGGGACAGAGTAGTAAAAGCTGTGCAAAACTGAAAAGCTTGAAATAACAGTATTTTTTTTCCTCTTGTTCCAGGTTATGCATTAGATCCCTCTGTAGATAACCCTGAAGCTGCTACCAAGTATATTGGTTCTGTAGAAGAAGCTGAAAAAAATCAAGGTAATTAATTCAGAATCTTCTATAAGTTACTTGCATCTCTTAATTGTTTTCATTTCTTCTTTACTAAGAAATGGAATAGGTATTAGCAAAGGAAGATATTATGGGAGATTTACCTATGTCAAAAAAATACAGTAAAGAAGAGATGTGTTGCAATTTTAATGTGGGGGGGTTTTGTTTTCTTGAAAGTATCAAATGTTTCAAGTTGTCATGACAAATTTCAGAATAGGATTTGCGATGTGCTGTTGCATGAATACAATTTATCTGTACAATTTGAGATAGCTGTTTGGTTCTCCTAAATTCTGTCTTCACTAACGTTGCCATGTGTCTGCATTAGGATACCTGTATGTTGAGCTAATCACTCATAATCACCCATAACTCCTCTGGCACTCCTGTTGGGAGCTACATGTTATCTCTGCTTAGCAAAGTTAAGCTCTTTGGGCTATTTGGAAAAGAAAAACAGCTGGAAGGTTGCCAAAAATGGTAGCAGTGTGGCATGCCACTGGGAGGATTGACTACCAGAGGCATGAGGGTTTGTAATTAATACTTTGATATAAGATATTTAACACTCACAGGGACTTGTTCACATTGGAAAACCGTACCTGTGGAAACGTCATGGTTATTCTTTCCCTTGCATGTCTTTTTCAAATATCCTATTCACATGGGTATACAAAGGATCTTTATTTCTGTGTCCTCTTCCTCAGAATATATCCAAGCTTATTTCACTCTTTTCCTTCCGAAGAAGGAAATTACTAAGATTAGACCATATAAAATATTTTTTAAAAGACCCTTTTCATAATGGAGTTTTGTGCTTCATTTTAAGACAACTCTTGATTAATGTGCGATTCCTTCTGACCACTACTTAATTTTTTACATTACCTATTTTCCCCTTGTTTGTGTAAAGTTTCTTTTGTCTCTTTTGCACTAGATGACTATTTCTGCTGCAGAAAAACATTGTTTGAAAATTGAACATAATCGTATATACAAGTATGAAAAATTTAAAATACGTTAAAATAATTACCTACAAGGGTATTTCTCCTCTCATATCTATATCGTGTAGTGGTTTTGATACATGAAATTCTGAGGGTGCAATATTTGTGAAAGACTAGTATTTCTATGAAAGAACAGAATAGTGGTTGGAGGGAGATGACTGTCAATAGTGACAGACTCTTTTTAAGAGGGCCTTTAAGTAGCAATAGGACAAGGGTAATGATTTTAAGCTAAAAGAGGATAGATTCAGACTAAGTTATAAGGAAGAAATTTTTTATGATGTGGTTGGTGAAATACTAAAACAAGTTGCCCAGACAGGTAGTGGGTGCCCCATCCTTGGAAGAGTTCCAGTTCAGGTTAGACAGGACTCTGAGCAGCCTGATATAGTTGAAGATGTTGCTGCTCATTCCAAGGTGGTTGGAGTAGGTGACCTTTAAAGGTCACTTTCAACCCAAACCATTCTATAATGATTTTTTTCTAAATTAAAATATACAGTTGTGGCTGGGGTTTTGGGACACTTGTCTTATTTTCATTTTAGGGCTGGTTTTTTTTCAAACCAAGAGGGTTTTGAGGGATCAGAAGCAAAGAAGACTTTACTTTCAAAAGCTACACTAAAGCATGAAAATTGATGTATTCATACAGTCTGCTGATTTACTGTTAAAAATTTATGGTACATGCATGGATAAATATTCTAACAAGCAAGGATACACAGTTAAAGTGGTTACTCTGTTTACTGTGCATAGTTATCAGTGTTCATAGTTGGAAAAGAGACAAATGCTTTGGCCAATTTTACTCAAATACTTTTTCTATATTGTCCTTGATACTGAAAGGAGCAGTGGTTATGGTGGCTTTTTCTTGTAGACTGGCTATGGTGCAACCTCTGATGTATTCTGTGTTAGCAGTTATTCAGTGTATTGCTTCCTTCTTCAGGTTTAACAGTGTTTGAAACAGGACAGAGGAAAATTGAAAAAAGGAAGAAATTCAAGGAGAATGATGCATCTAATATTGATGGTTTTCTGGGACCATGGGCAAAGTATGTTGATGAAAAAGAAGTAGCCAAACCATCAGAAGTAAGTACTGCTTTAACAAAATGGAGACAAATTGTCAGTACGTGGCAGTGGTTTCAACAGAGATCCAGTTGCTCTAGTGCCTGTCCAAACAGGAGATCCATGCTATGCTTTGGGGTAATAGAAATATTTTGAGTGATATGTCCAAATAAGATGTTCTAGATATTCTGCTTTCAATTATTTGGAACACGTTTTGGAAATAAAATTCAATCTGTGCATGGAGTCTGATTAAAAGAAACAGCTTGGGAAGAAAAGTGAAAGTAAAAATTTTTGAAAAAAATTGACAAATGAAAGCCTCCAATATCACATACACAAATACACACACCCTGGACCATCCAACCAACAGATATCCTTCTTGTCTAGTCAGTGCTTAGCTTTAGTCTAGGAATCAAAAGGTAATTGTTTTTTTCAGTGTACATAGCTTTCCAAGCCTTTATGGTTTTGATAGGAGTATTCTCTTTATTGCTTAGAAATATTTCTAATCTCATTTAGCAAATAAATATGTTCTTAATAGTGAGTAAACAATAGTACAGTTCTGCATATTTGATTCTGAATGCTGACTTTTTAAGAGATCATGTTTTATTTTTTTCCAGGAAGAGCAGAAGGAGTTGGATGAAATAACAGCTAAGAGGCAGAAGAGAGGAAAACTGGAAGATGATAAACCTGGAGAGGAGAAGACTATATTACATGGTAATGGCACCTTCCTGGCTTTTCTCATTTTCTAGCTCACTGTGTTTTCTTGCCTGCTGTGTTAATTAGTAAGGATGGCAGACAGCCTCAGCACCTTGAAGTTTCTGTATTGGAGATAACAGCACTCACAGACAAAAGCATAAAGGACAAGGGGAAAGAGATAAACTTGGACTAATTCTGCTTCACACTGTGAAGAGCAGTGTGGAATTGTCGTTTTTCAGGGTACTGGTTTGATTTATTTATTTTTAATGTTACTAGATGCACGTATCCCTTTCCTGTTACACAGAGCAAATGTATCAAACTTATGAGTTTGGCTTAGTTTCAGCTTCGGAATTACTGTAGTTTTATGTGTCAGTATTTTCATCAGCAGGTAGTGCTCTGAGTTATGGTTTATGAACAATTTAGAAAATCACTTGAACTTTACACTTCCTCAATTTTTAATGTAAATGTTCTTGCTGTCATACTATGAATAATTGTGTATTAATTAATTACCCTACAGAAGCCTTTAGTATGTGGTACCTTCAAAGAAAATGATTTGGTAATTAAGTAAAATTCGGTAATTTTTTAAAACTGTTCCTTCAGCTGTCTGCATACAGAACAGGCCTGTGTTGCACTGCTTGGTGCAGATAGTTTGGTAGACAGGATCTCTATTTGTGTACCCGTTTCTATAGCCAGGCTCACACACACAAGCTGTGAGCATCCTTTCTAATGTGTGTTGAGGAAGAAGTGGTGGCTGTGAGATAAGCATTGCTGATATGAGAGCATTGTTCTGTTTATGTGTAGTAGATCATGATGGTATTTATTGAACAGCAGTAAGCATAACAAACATGAAATTTTAGCCACTGAGCCTCCTACAGACTAATGACTTTGTATCCAAGTTTTCGTGCTCTCTACCTGAAATTTCACAGTGACGGACGTTGCCATATAAACTGTGATCTTCTCTCATGCTAACGTTCCAGAAATACTCCACTTTCAAGATGTGTGTAAGCATGGATACTTACAAGAATACAACCAAAACTGCCATAACAACATTCTAGAAACTGAGAAATTAATTTAATCAGTGCACAGTTTATTGTCATGGCTACCCAAGATATGGCTACTCTGAAATAATCCATTTTCATGCACAATGCATCTCTGTGTTTCTGACTGTCCAATCACTTCTTAAATCTAGTTAAAGAGCAGCTGTTGGCTGCTGCTGACCAATATTGGCTCATGCTGGCCAAATGAAGCTTTTTTTCCTTGATTTGTAATTCTGTTGATGTGACTGACACAGCACAGAGCTGGCCAGAATGTGAGTTGCAAGCAAATGTCAGGGTTAGTTTAATCTGTGTGGTGTTAGTGTAAGCAAAGTCTTTTTGGTCAGGGGAACTCTCTTGCTGTTTGATGATGAGTAAAATGGGTATGGAAAAGATGTTTGGATTGTAAGATTCCAAGCAGACTTTGCTGAAATGACTTAATTTGAATTTAATTGATGTAAATTAAGATTCTACATCTGTATGAAGAAGCTGTTTTTTCTTATACCCCCTCTCTCACCTCCCCCTCAACAGTGTAGAGCAGCTGTGTTGAAAAAACCATAATTGTGTGAGTTGTTTAGCCTTTCAAAGATCATAACCTCTTAAAAATATGGATTCTTAGAATTCTGTGTTTACCTTTTCAGTTAAAGAAATGTATGATTATCAGGGGAGATCTTATCTTCATGTCCCTCAAGATGTTGGAGTTAATCTGCGTTCTACAGTACCACCTGAGAAGTGCTATCTTCCAAAGAAACAAATCCATGTGTGGTCTGGGCATACAAAGGTAGGAATGTTTGTGGGCATACAGCATAACAACCCATTTAATTTTCTGTCTGAGGCTCTATGAAACTGAAGAATCAGTAGAAGGATGTAGAAGGATTACATACTCTGCATGTAATTAGTTGAATTACATGCTTACACAAAGTGTTTGCCTGCTCAGTTGGAGTTGTCTAGCTGCATATACTTTTGTGTTGACATAGTGACTTCCTGACCTACCTTAAAGGGAAAAGTATTATTCAGTGACTTCTGGGAGATTTGATTTCCTAAACTACAGTGTGCATAACAATAAGGCTAATTTAGAGATTCCTGAGAATATTTGGGATTTGAGGGTTTTTTGTAGTAAGAGTACTTAAAGACTATTTAGTGTCAAACTTAGGTAAAATTACATAGGTTTTGTGAATATAGTACATCAGCATTACAGGTTTCCCAAATATAGCTAATACCTTTGAGAGGTGTGTCTTGGTAAGAGTTTTCTTTGATGCTGCTTAACATCTACATTTCCTTCTTGTGTCAGATACCAAAACAATATACACACTTCTGGTATTAGAAAAGTGTTTCACTGCTCAGGGTTATAAAGTATATACTCAATTTGCTGCTTCTTTTGCCACGCAAGTATTGCTTGAGAGGGTATATGCTGCACTGCAATGGATATCACCTTAATAATATTTGGAAGATAGAAGAAAGGAGGACACAGGGAATGTTTTTAGCTTTTATCCTTTTTTCAGTTGAGTCACATCTTTGAGCTCTTCTTAAATGATTGCTGCATCAACAAACTTACAGCTGCAGCTATCAGGGCTTTCCAGAATGACACCTCTTTCCCAAAGCTCTAGTCCCTCCCCTGCCTATTATCCTGTTACAACAGGCTGATGTGTAAAATGGCTTTTTCTTTCAAACAAGATGAATAATGATATCGATGAGGGAGGTGAAAGAAAAATCGGCTGACAAATTTAGAAAAACTGGGGGATATAAGTAGACAATAATAGGGAGGATAAAGTACCCAGCTCCAATCAGGGGTAGGAAGGTGGAACTGGATGGCATATGAATACAGTAATCAACATGAAATGGAAAGGAGGGACATTAAAACCATGAGTACTTGGGGGTTCTTTGGACTTCCCAGAAGGGAGTACCTGGAATACAGACAGTTGTGAAGATGCTGTGCCCAGGAAATCTGAGCTCAGTGGGTAGAAGTCACTGGTAGTATATGTAAGAAATTAAAGAAATTGAGCTGGCCAAAAATTCTTTTTTTTTTTTTTTTTAAATTCTGTACCTGCCCTTATCTTGTTATGCAGAGACAGTCCCCCAACTCTCAATTTGTATTTATTTGCTGTGTTTGCCACAGTAATGGTGTGGATGTTGAAGGAGGTTATATATACAGCTATTGAATCAAGTTTTTTCCAATAACATTTGTTCAAAATACATCACTGTTTCTAAAATGGAATGTGGGCTATTTCTTTTCAAGATGCAGTATCTTTATATTTTATTAAGATAAGCTTTAGCTTTTTGCTTGGAAAAGAGGGTAAACAAATTGTGGAAACATCTAGATGATCCACTTACTGTTAACTAATGTTCTTATTTACAGGGTGTCAGTGCAGTCAGATTGTTTCCTCTGTCTGGGCATATACTGTTGTCTTGCTCTATGGATTGCAAAATTAAGGTGAGTTTTTTGTTTTCATGTATACATTTTATACTGTCCTGGAATACAGACAGTGCATTTTAGGATACATAAACATTTGATACTTCTACCAAATACTTTTTGTCTGTGTTGCTTTTATTTTTCTCACTTAATTTTTAAATTACAAATTCATTGGAACAAAGATAGAAATAGTACACAAGACTGAGGCTGTTAGAACAGTGTTAGTTGTTTTTTAATAGCATTTAGAAGGTCACAAATTTCTCACGTTGTTGCCTTTGTTGTTATATTAATTCATTTTCTGTGAAGCCTAGTTTTACAACTAACAGTAGGTCTCTGCTGAAGTCTTTTACTGAAGCAGTTGTGGTGTGAGCTAATCTCACTTTGGCATATATCAACAGAAAGCTGATGTTTTGGGTTGTTTTTTTAGTAACAAAACTTCAAGTCATTCAAGTTGGTATATGAGATGGGAGTTTTAGATATTCTAAGGGGATTTTGCTAACAGGAAGTTTATAGCATTCTAGTGAATTTCTGGATAGATTGTGATTCATTAGTACATGGTATATGTTTGAACTTAATTTCTCAAAAGATGTTGCCATATATGTTTGCACTTAATTTCAGCATCATTATCATTTAACCATTGACGTGTTTCTCCCCATCCTTTTTTTCCTAGCTATGGGAGGTATATGGTGATCGAAGATGTCTACGAACATTTATTGGTAATAGTTATTTTTGAAACTCATTTATGTCTAGAACAATTTCCTTGAAGAATGTGGTTTAGGTTAGCTTATTTACTTGTCACTGAGATGACTTGTGTGCATTCAAAGCAATGTTCGGAATGATCATGGCAGTCAGAACTGAAAAAGATGCATGTTTTGTTAGGAACTTTGTCATTATTCCAAGCAATTTAATGTTGATATGTAACACCTTACAACCCTTAAAACAAAATGTTAGTGTACTACAGTCATCAAGACTCCTTTTCAAAGGCAAAATTTTGACATGAAATTGCCCCATCTTCATGTTTAAAACAGCAACCCTCTGTATTTAACCAGTGAGAGTGTCTCATGGTCTGATCCCACCTTAAATAGGTCATTCCATCTGTGCTGAGTTTTTAGTGCAAAAGCATGGGAAATCTTTTTTAGGTTCAGGTGCAGTCTTTGTTCATGTAACAGCAGATAGCTGAGATAGAGAGAAATTCAAACTTCTTAGCAGCATTGAATGCAGAACAAAAGTACCTGATTCTCCTATTGAAATAGGAACATTTCTAGAACACTGAGTGAATATATGTTGAGTAACAAGAGAGAAGTCTTTTTCTCACTTATTATTTCTGATGACAGCAGTGTGGCAAAGATGACAGCATGAAAAAGGTTCTCTCTCAATAGACTGCTCTCTCTGAACAGTGTGACTGTTTTTCTCAAAAGGTTCTTATTATCAACCAGATTTGGCTGCCATTTTTTTGTATTTCAATTACTGTATCAATATTTAACCTAAAATGAACGGCAAGTCTGATGTGGTGGTCAGACAAATGTATTGAGGCTGAGCAAGATTAACATCACATGAAAGCATTCTTAGATATCTGATCTAGTATTTCCCATGTTTTAGACCTGTTTTCTAATTTTAAACTCTCCTCCATTAAATGAGTCTTGTGTAGTGTTTGTCTCTCCTCTTTTTCATTAGATGTTGCCATTTATTAGAGTGGTTTAAATTTCCTCTGAAGTTCTGCTTGTGTATCAATTTATATAAGTTTGTACTTGTTTGTGCAATGCTTTGTTTCTCTCTCCAGTGTCTTAGAGCTGTGAGGGTGTTATGGGGTTTTATTCTCATCACTCTTTAGGAGTTACTTTTTCTTTCTCGCTTGAATTATTCTTTATGAGTTCTCAGTAGGAACTTCAATAAGTGATTTTCTTTTTCTCTTTGCATTGTTAGAGCATTTAGCTTGAGTAATATGGCTTGGGTGTTTTTTTTTTTAAAGCCCAACACACTAGTTCTAAGTATGAGTGGATGAAAGTTTACCATTACATTTTTTTCTATTTTGTAGGACACAGTAAAGCTGTTCGAGACATCTGTTTTAACAATGCAGGCACTCAGTTCCTCAGTGCTGCATATGACCGCTATCTAAAACTCTGGGACACTGAAACAGGTAAGCTTGTATTTGTAAGTGCTGTTATTTAGCACTGTTTTTAATTAATAGTGACTATAAAGATGTCTTAGCGTTAAGGTTGTTTCCAGTTGTCCTTCATTATTGTCTTGTAGTTCACTGTTTAGGCTTTCATTGCAGGATGATTAGTCTTTTTTCACATATGTTTTGTTGTTATCTGTAATGGTGCAATTGACTACCTGTATTTTCATATACCTTTTTGTTTGAGAAGTTTCATAGTTATTTGTAATGATCGAAGAATTTTCAGCAAAAAGACATCTTGCTGAATCATTTAATTGCATGTTTACATTTACCGGCATAAGATTACTCTTTATACCTAGATATGCTTAATTTAGAAAAATTATCTCACTTGGTCTTTCGCTTAACCTGAATTTGAAGAGCTTCCAAATTAGAAAAGGTGGTGATAACTGAGTAGCTGATATAGACTCTTGAAGGGCAGGTCTGTTGCTCTTGTGTGTGGGAGATACTTTGTAATATTCTGCTACAAGTAGTTTGTTAAAAGTTAAAAGAAGTACAGGATAGATTTTCTCAGTATTCTTTTAAACCTGGATCTCTTCCTAAGACAGGAAGTTCCCATGTTTGAAAAAGTTGTTAGCTTTCCGGGTTAGCAGTGGCACTAATCTTATACAGGTGATAGCCAGAAAGGTGTAAGTCTGATTCTCCAGTGTTGAGTCTTGAGTCTGAACTTAGTTATTTAGACAGGGCTTTTGGAATAAAATGGCTCCTGTAAATTACAGATAACCTGTAATCAGGGTATTTGTAGCTGAAGCTAAGAAGGGAGGTCAGGGCTTAATCAGTTGGATTACTGTTACCCTTTTCTAAGGTTAGTCTTGAGTTCTTGCCCAAATTTGTATCTCTTGTTGAGAAGACCTCTGATCCTAAGGAGGTGACGTTTTGCAAAGATAACCTGATATCCTGAACCTATCCTTATGTTCTTGTTATGTCCTGGTGACATACAGGGTATGTATACAGTTGTATTGTTTGGGAAGCTATAGCAGACTTTCAGAACAGTTTGTGTTGTGTGCATATTTATGCAGGTGCATGCACCTAAGAAGGTCTAATCAAAGAATAGGGCAAATTCTGCCCCCTAATTCTCTCAAGGACTTTAAAAGATGTATTGTCTGCTCTTAGTAAAGTGCTTTTTTCAGTATCTGCAAACAACAATCAGCCCATAGTACTTCCAACCTGATACACTGTAAATGGGTTTTCTGTTGCAGGGCAATGTATTTCAAGATTCACCAACCGGAAGGTTCCTTATTGTGTCAAATTCAACCCTGATGAAGATAAACAAAATCTCTTTGTTGCAGGGATGTCAGATAAGAAAATTGTGCAGGTATGTCCACATAATACTTATTTCTGTGAAAGTACTGGTATTTAGTAAAAAACAGGTTCTTATTCTGGCTCTTTTAATTGTAGTGGGATATTCGAAGTGGTGAGATTGTGCAGGAATACGATAGGCATTTGGGAGCTGTCAACACCATTGTGTTTGTGGATGAAAATAGAAGGTTTGTGAGTACATCTGATGACAAGAGTTTAAGAGTCTGGGAATGGTAAGTTTAAAATTTTAAATTTTACCTCAAAGTATATTGTGACCAAACTGAAAAGAGAGTTCATTTTTAAAAGTACACATAGTATACAGACCACTGGAATGTATTGAGTTCTAGCTAGCTCAGGAAGAGCTTTAAAACCTTGTTCTGTCCTAATGCCTGAGACACTTCATTGATTTCCTCTTCCCTAAAGAAAAAAGATAAGACAGCCCTTTCAGTCTGCACTCTGTTAGAGGTCTCTGCTCTCTCCCCTTCCCCCAAGGGTGTATTAGTCCTTAAATTAACTCTTAAAGCAATGTCTTCTGTATTACAGTTGGTGTGTGTCAGTTTTGAGTGTTTTGAACTTGAGTGTCCGTAGTATTATATGATACTTGGCCCATGTTTGAAATAACTAGTTCAGTGTAGCTTTACTCTAGTTTTGGCAATAATTGATACACACAGCACGAATACATTAGATGACAGAAAAGGGAAAGTCTGTCCAAGAAAAAATAACATAAAATATTTGAAATGGCTTTCAGTTTTTAACATTTAATCTGTGGAGAAAACAGATCACTCCTATCTTAAATCTTTTTTGCAAAATTCTAGGTACTAAGATCTTGAACTTAATATTTTCAAGATTTCTCTAGGATTAGAGAATTTCTTTTTGAAATGATCAGTCCCATATCGTGAGGTATTCATTTCCTTTTGCTGTTCACACATTCAAAGCTGTGTTGCATAATACAGACACTGGTTCGACAGTTCTGTGACTAATCAGTTCCTTCCTAGCTGCTTTTTTTTTTCTTTTTTTTTTCTGTAACCTAGACAGAGACTCCAGTCTGTGGTATTGGAATGTTACCCAAGCAGCCAGCTAAATCCTCAGCTTGTCTGTGATTGGCTGCTGTCATTGCCAGTAGCAGTGGGAATGACCAAAGTCTGGGAGCCGAGGCTTAGGCTAGACATAAAATGCTGTCACCATATGCCACTCCAAGAAAGCCTCTGTTTAGTACTTCATAAGTAGACCCATGCAGTTACTGAGCTCCTTAAAGAAAAATCTTTACCATGTCTGCTAAGGAATGTCTCCTCTTTGCTGAGTGGGAGGATGATCTTGCTCACACAAATCTGTTATTTCCTTGAGATTGGATTGCCCATGTTTTATGAGCTTTGTGTGATGGCTGAAATAAATAGTGAAGTGGGTGGATTTAGTTAGTCTGTAGAGAAAAGCAGGAAAGACAAAAAGGTTCTGGCATGGGAACATTGCAACCTGATTGTTCCAGTCACAGAAGTTTTTTCATTCTGAAGAAAAAAAAATGTAATAGCTTGCTGTATACTGAAGAAAGAGTTCCCTCGTTGAAATGATAGGAAACTCAACTTTAAGCAATATTCTGTAATGCAGTTGTTGGAAAATTATTTGGTTTTATAAAGAGCAAATGTAATGCCATCTTCCAGGGCATTGACTTGAAAATCTTCTCCATAACCTGCCATCATATATGTTAATTGGTCTGTAAGCAAATTTCTGTAATTTCAAGATCCAGATTTTAAAAATGCCTAAAATTAAGTTAATACATTGGTTATGGAAGATTTTTGGAGCTCAGAAACTTCCATGACAAATTACTTCTCAAATCCTTTTTTCCTAAATTGATAAGAAAAATTATTTGCTACTTAGCAGTGATTTGGTTACTGCACCTTTTGGCACTTTTCTTCATATGTTCTTCAGCACAATGTTTCTTCAGTATCCTACAGAAACAAAGTTGAAGTAATTATGACCTGAGTATGACCTTAAAAGCTAGTAATTAGATGTTGGTCTAATTGCTTAGTTTCAATTGTGTAGAGGAATTCTGTAGTCTGTTTTGTAAACACTTTGACTTGGCCAGAGCTGGTAACAGGATGGCACATCTGACTTCATCACAGTGAGAAACTCCTGAGAACTTAAATCTCCTTTCCCCAAGAATTTATCCCATGCACAAATTTCACTGGGCTGTACATAGAATTGCAGTTGGTTGGTTGCTGAAAGTTCAGACTTCAAGTATAGTACAGACTCTTGTAGATTATATAGTTTATTTAGGAATATTAATGGGAGCACTTGAAAATTTGCCTGCTTTTGCATTTCATGTGATTGAGATATTAAAGGGAGGCTTGTCATCTCTGTAAAGCTGTGCCCTTCAGTGGGCCCTTTTGCCCATGGCTCCTGGTAGAGATAGTGTAGTCTCCTGAGAGACATCTTCATGATGTGTGGGTCCCAAAAGTGGATTGGGTTGGACTCGTTTTGGGAGTTTGGGTTGGATTGGTTTTTTTCCTTCTTTCATTAAAAAGATTTTTCTGTACTTCTTGCCTGGGGAAGGAATTGTATCAGAACCCCAGAGTATAACACTTCTAAATCTTGGCTAGCAGATATCACTTCCTGGTATTTAAAACTGTGTGGCTTTTGAAATGCTATGAAGTGGGGAAAGGACTTTAAAATATTTAGATTTTAAATATTTGTCACAAAAACCAAATACATTAAGTGAGTTTTGAGGTTAGGCAACCATGATAGTATCTGTGTTGGTAATTTTTTTAAGAGAGCAGGCTGACATTACTTATTTAGCAATTTGACTGGAAGCAAATGTGAAACACAAAATGTATCTCTTCACTCTCCTTAATAGTTTTAATGCAGCATATCCTGCTGCTGTCCTAAGTGTGCCTGGTAGGTATCAACATAAAGCAGAGCTGTTGTGAATAAATTCTCATAGGTGAGCTTGCCTTCATTTGTAAAAGGAAGAGAAGGCAAAACAACTGGTGCTGCATTTAAATTTCTGACTGCAGTACAATTCAGTACTGGAGATGCATCTTCTGTCATGCACTTTGGTGGGGTCTTCTACTGGGATTGGTTTTACAGGGCATTGAGAAAGTTGCTGGTCTGCAGGAATGTTGGGTGGTGGGCACAGATCAAGGCCTGGCCTTGCTGCAGCAATAACCTTGTGTCCTGTTGCAAATGGAGCTGGAAACCCTTTGGGTAGGATGTGCAGCACAGGGCTGCACTTCCTGTGCTGTTGTGTTGATCAGCCTCAGAGATTATATGGATTTTTAGTTATTTCTTCACAGATCTGCTGCCCAGCAGTAGTCTTAGGTCTGCCTGTTTGGAAGCTGGTTATCCCTGGCCTAAAGTGCATGCTTTTATCCATGGAGTGTATTGAGTGGGTTGCCCTTCTTAATCTGAGGAATAAATGATTTTTAACTCACAGGAGCATTTGTGTTGCTTCCTGACAACAGAGCAGCTTCTCACCCTGCTTGCCCCTGTGTATGTTGCTTAACTGAAGATGATGGGAAATAACTTCCTCCACAATAAAGCAGGATGGTAATTACCTTGCTAATGCCGACTCTATTGCCATCTAACAAGGCTCAGGCAGCTGGGACAGGGCAGCCACCCACGCTCTCCACTCCGAGAGCATCCCAGCAGCCCTTCTGCTCTGTGAATTAGACAATGGAGTCATAAACATCCCCTTTGTATTAATTAATGTTGCTACAGAACATTTTGCATGTGTTTTCTGCGGAATACATTAATCAAATCTATTTTCTGCTGGAGGTTTCTTTTGCTTAATGAGAAAGCCATGTACATGCCTTCCCTTTTTTCCAGTGCAGGGTATGAGGAATACTGTGAATATGCACACACCGTTAGTAATTCAATTTATATAGTTGAAACCAAATGACAGTTCTGCAGAGTAAGGATTAGACTGTCCTTGTTTTTACCCTAGGCCTTTGTACAGGACAGTGTATGTTAAAAACATGCACTGGCACAGTCTTCATGCAATTGAGCTGGGTAGTTCAGCATTCAGTTCAGCTCAGAATATTTGGAATTGGTTGGCATCCCAGTTGGGGAGATCAGAGGAAAAGAGTATGTCAGAGAGAAGAGAGAGAGAGAATCCTGTTTTCCTTTCCTTTAAAAAAAAAGTCTAAAAAAGAATAATTTTTTTTAAAAAGGCAGAAATATTTGAGTTAAAACAAACTCAAGTCAATAAGATGTTCCAGTAAGATCCATGCATATTGTCAGTATGATCTTTGTAAGAGCTGCAGTTATATTGAAGGCGATAAAGGAACTTTGTGTTACAGTTTTGCTCTTAACAATTAGAATTATGACTCTAATTTAGACTCTGGCTCATTTGAGGTAAATTCACACTCTCAGATGTTATGATGTAGGTGGCTCCACATCTGGAGTTCTTGGGTGGACATTCATAATATTTTTGAGTTTTTGCATATTCTTCTGTTGGATGCCACCATGCATTCTCCATGGTTCAGTTGCCACATAAATCAGCTGACTTGAAGCAGCTCTTTGGAACATCTCCATGTCTTCATAAAACACATACTTCTTCCTTTTGCAGGGACATTCCTGTAGACTTCAAGTACATAGCTGAGCCAAGTATGCATTCCATGCCAGCCGTGACTTTGTCTCCAAATGGTAGGTTAACACTTTACTGCCTTCTTAGACCTAATTTACATAGGCACCTCTTACTGATTATATCTCTGTGATGTTGCTGTGTTGCATCCTCATTTCACCCCAGACTAACCCCCTCCCCAGTCACTCTGTACCCTTATTCCAGGATTGGACTGGATCTTGTTTTGATTTAAAATTCTAAAGAACAAGTATGTCAAAATGGGGGTTTATATCAGGGCAACTGTATCATTTTGAAATTAGGCCTTCATCCAGACAAAGCAAAAGGACTCTCCATAGAGCTACCGTGTTCTCTTGGTATATTTAAAATATTAAGAGAAGCAATGAAGGGAACTGACAATGGTGGCAAAGTGTTTAGCAAGTTCAGCAGTCCTTGTGGTGCCACTATTAAAGCAGAAACTCATGTTGTACATGATCCTGTTCCCTTCTCTCATGAATGTAATCCAAATATTTTTGCATAGCAAAAAATCCTAAATTATCTCAGTGTTTCTTTATATTAATGTTTCACTGGTGTTTATGTTCTTCAATTAGAATCATGCTGAAGAAGGATAATTGTTTAGTCCCTCAAGTAATCAGAGAAAATCCTTCTAACAGGACAAAATTCCTGTTATCTGTTTTGGCCAAATTTAAATAGCTTTAGTGTCACCATTATTACAGTATTGCCAGATCTGCTGTTAACAGTCCCATTATGCTGAGTAGAGGCTGTTCAACTTGTTCCACAGCCAATGTTATGTTGTCACTAAAACACTTTAAAGGCAGTTACAATAGGCAGAGTTCAGGACAGAAGTGTCTGTTCTGGGTGTTCTGTAGCACATCATCTTCACTGGATTCTCGGGCAGGGGTTAATGCACTGCCAAGATGCAAAACAAGATGAAGTTATGGTTAGAAAAGCCTTGATTTTTCTTTCACTAAAATATCTTTATTAATTGCTTTCCTTCAAGGCAGAGAATACTATATAGTTTGCAAATTCCTCAGTCTATTTTAGACCTATTTTCCCATAAAGAAAAGAGAGGATGACTGTCTTAGGGTACCCACAAAACAGGCGATCAAGTAGAGTGCAGCTAGATGGATTTTTTTTTCCCCTCACTGAGTTATGTGATTATGTGCGCCAGCAGGATTACACAGTTCTAAAAAACTTAACAGGAAGTCAGTGGGGTTGATGCAGCACGTAGCTAGAGCAGTCAGAGCTTTAGTAGAGTCCTGAGTGCATTTTGTAGGAGTAGGCATCCCAAATCCTGTCAAACATAAGGTTTCAACTCTTGGCAGTTGTACCAGGAAGAAGCAGTATCAACTGTTACTTAGAACCCTGCTACATAATGAAAATCTGGATTAGGATAGTGCAAGAAAAATTGTCAAAATCTCTAAAAACATCCCAGTTAGGTCTGTTTCTTCAGATGCAGCACCCTGACACCACCTTTGTTTATTGCATTTATAGGGAAATGGTTGGCTTGCCAGTCGATGGATAACCAAATCTTGATTTTTGGAGCTCAGAACAGATTCAGATTAAACAAAAAGAAAATTTTCAAAGGTCACATGGTAGCTGGCTATGCTTGTCAAGTGGATTTTTCACCTGATATGAGGTAAGTTTTTGTGGGAATAAACTTCATCTTAAAACTTGCAGGTACAGACACTAAATTTCCTCTTGAATCCCCTGCAAGATTCATGAATGCAGTCATCCTGTTAGCTCAGCCTTGGGCAGAGCTCCGTTGCCAAGCACCAGAACAGAAAGTTTACTCTTAGCACCCAGTAGGACCAGGAGAGGCTTCCACATCTGACTCCCACCTTTTTGCACGTGGTGTGCAGTGCAGGGTCTGTTCCTACACCGTGCACTTTAGTCTAGAGTATCTGGGATTTGAGCTCACCTAGTTTCCCCAGTTTGAAGGTTTGGTGTGGGTATCCTCATTCACTGTTGAGAGAGCCATCTCTTTCTTCCTGTTGGCTTAGTAATATGCCCATACATTTAGTACTGTCTGTACATGAGAGACAAGTTACTATAATAACTGGGAAACTTGTGGCACTTTCTCTTGGGTTCCAGTAACACAGTGCAGGGTATAATCACACTGCTTAGCACATCTACCTTGCAGGTGATGAATCACCTTCTGCAGGACTTGTGTGCTCTTGGAGCTCAGTGTGAATGCTAATTCCTTGGTAGGTATGTTTGCAGGCTGTGTCAGATAGGAAGCTCCCTGGGGGAAGCTCTTTTCTGTTGCTCAGTTGCTAGTTGTAATAGCGTACAAGCAGTCTGCACACATGATACAACTTTCATTTTATTTCTGTTAATGCAGCTATGTGATATCTGGAGATGCAGATGGGAAACTAAACATCTGGGACTGGAAGACAACAAAACTCTACAGCAGGTTAAAAGCACATGACAAAGTCTGTATTGGTGCAGTGTGGCATCCACACGAAACATCCAAAGTCATCACGTGTGGTTGGGATGGTCTGATTAAACTGTGGGACTAAAGAGGATGCTACAGAGACCTGTAAAGGTGCAAGTCCTGCATACATCTGAGATTAGGGTGCATTCTGCTGTAAGGATGGCTAGACATTTGTAATACTGCAATTCTCAGCTCACTGTATATATGCACTCAACACCAGGAAATTCAGAAGACTCAAGTGAAAGGATATAGTTCTAAATGTGGCATCTGGGAATGAGAAGCTAAGCTGAGGTCATCTGAAGCATGTAGAATCATGTGCCAGTTTGTCTTGCCTCTGCTTGTGCAAAACAATCTTGTAAAATAAAATAATTTTAAGAAAAACTATTTTGTGGTTCTGGCTATCAGAGAGTTTAAAGAAAAAAACAACAGTTGTGTAACTTTCTTCCTGAGAAGAAATCTTTGGTACCTACTGCAATAAAGCTGGAAAAGATAAGCACAAATACACTTGCTGAGATTTGCTAATTCACAGTAGAAATGAAGAATTAATTGGAAGCTAGCAGTTGTCAGGTGAACTCTTATCAACTGAAGATGCCATTCATAGTCTTACTTTCTGTTTGTAGAATCATGAGGATCACTCACTTTCACCTTTGCAAGTAGTCTTCATTTTCAGGGTTTTCCTCATATTTTTTGTGGGCTGTGTGTTGTTTTTTTGCCTTCCCATAGCTATTCTGTTTATAAGCATGACATATTAAGAAAAAAGGTGAATGTCTCTTGTTTTGTTTGGAATAGATTGTATTATAAGCCCCATGAATGTTTTGACAATTTAATGTATATATGTCACACTTTTTCTCTTTAAGGAACTTATTTTTAATAAATCTTTTTGTAAAAACTCTGTTTAACTTTATTGAATTTTTGTCTTGCAGTGTCCATGTAAAATATTTCCTACCATTTGGTATTTTAATGTGCAGTTGTATGAGTGTTCAGATAAACTCATTCTTTTGCAGTGTTCATTTAAAATTAAGGCAAGTTAGTAGCAGGAGAAAAAAAAATTTTTACTCCCTGTCTGCTCTCTTTTTTGGGCACATAAAAATAAAAGCATGTAGCAGATTTTATCCCATTGATCAGTCTTTAATTACAGTTTTGAATTATACTGTACTGTTTACTGTAAATCAAATCACTGCTCAACCATTACAAAGGATAGCAAAGGAATAATTGCCTTAATTGGCAGCAGGATAGAAGCTGAGACAAAGAATCCCAAATGGTCGGGATGGAGGGAAAGGATTGGTTTTGTGGGTTTTGGGGTGTTTGGCTGCAAGAAATTCTGGTTTTTCAAGGAGTGAGTTACACAAGTTAGGCACTTGTGAGAGAACAGGAAGCTTAAGCATTTTTAGGCCAACTCTAATGCTGAGCTAGAAAGTCATTCCACTGTCAGTCCATGCTGTTGTGTAACTGCACTGAATGTACACGTTCCTGGTTACTTTCCCATCCCAGCAGCTTTGTGTGCCTGAAAAGCTCCATGCACTATTTTCACAAGCACCATCCTGGTGGTAACTGGGTATTGACCAGCCTTGTTCCCATGCAAGTACTGAGATAAAAAACTGTAGAGCTTGGACAGAGAGGAAAGGGCTAGTCCAGCATGTCCTGAGGGCTGATCCTCTGTAGGGAGAGAAGAGGCTGTTCCTGCTTCTCTGCTCTTCAGGGTGTGGGTGGGAAAGAGCTGCTGCGGTCTTGCAGAGGATGAATTTCTGATGTGCTTTTCACAAGGAAGGTTTGACTCCTGAGCTGGGAGTTGAGCTCTGGTGTGTTGTGTGCCAGGTGCTGCTTCAAGAGAAAGTGGGCTGGAGTAATTTGGAATGGATTTTCTCCTTTAAATTTCCCAGTGGATATGTGGCAGTGTGCCCTGACTGTTAACAGTTTATGCGTAGAGTGAAATAAGGAAGAGAAGAGGAATAGAGCAAACAGAAAATCTTCCCACAGGAGCACACACTGGCTTTCACATCAGAAACATCTTTCCCAAATGGCTTAAAACCATTTAAATCATAATACACAAAATGCTTGCCTCTGTTGTTGGTACTGCGTTTTTCCATGTGTCACCTACCAGGCTGAAGTTTAGAGATATAGTTGTAAAATAGTATATGCAAAATATAAAAACAAGTGTATAAACTCTTGTAGTCACATTCTGGGTGTTGTCTTTGGAGGCAAAAAAATAAGAAATGCTTCAATCAATTCTGCTGGAGTTGATGAATGGGGATTAAACGTTTTCAGCAAGCCCAGAATCAAAATTGCCCTAGAAACTTTCAGGTAAAATCCTTTGTGCCTCACAGTTGGTCATCGCATTAATCTTTTGTGGAATTTCTCACATCTGCATTGAAGCCTGCAGGGGGAATGTTCACGAGGATAATTCCCTCTTGTTGCAAACTGCAAAGCTCACGTTGTCAGCTAGTTTGCTGTGCACAAGGATAGATATGTGTGTGAGTGAGGTGCTAGCCCAGACTTGTTTTTCCAGCAGCCACCTGGGATGAAATTTCTTTCTGGGCTTATCAACTCAAATCACATCCTTCTCTTCCCAATTTCATGTTTGACCAGAAATTGGTCTATTACAGATGTTGGTCAGAGCAAGTCTAGGCTGAGACCTCTGCGCTGAACTTGACCTGTGAGCAGACAGATCCAGGGAAAAGGCAGCATGGGGAGAAAAGGGAAGAGTGCATTTCGAGATCTCCAGTTAATTTTCCTCAGACACTAGCAGAGAATGCAGCATAGTGATTTAAGCTGAAAGGACATCTCAGGGGAATGGGGCTGAAGGTGAGTGTGTTGCACTGCCAAGAAGGAACACAGGCAAGCTGGACTGCAGGGCTGCCATCACGGCATCATTATTTTCTTCCCCTTGATCGTGCATCTGTAACTTTCAGAAATGACATGCCAATGTGTTGCTGCTTTTATTAATACTGATTGCTTTTATAGCAGAATTTTACAGATCAGTCAACTACCTCCATCATTCTTGGAGTTCTGTTTGGGAAAATTGATTATTCCTTTGACCTTTTGCCAGCTTTTTCTTGGACTTTTTTCGTATACAAGAAGGGGAAATAGCCCACATATCCTCGTGCATCTTGCTGGTAAGGAGGCTGGCTTTCTTGAAGCAGATGGTCTTGGCATCTGTCTTGCTCAGAGTTTATAATTGTCCCCAGTAAGATGGGGCTGCTCAGTCTTTGCCCTCATTATGAGGAACAAACATCAAAATTACTGTACATCCCGAAAAGTCCAAGATTGTTTTGTAAAAATCCCATTTTTAGCAGCAGGCAGATGTTAGTGTGCTGTATAACGCTGTAGTCTTTAACAGCTGATTTAAACAGGGAGCCTTGCAGCTCTGGCAGCCCAGTAACACAATGTACTTTCTTTCCTTCTTTCTACCAGCTGGTTATTACAAAATCCTGCTCCCTTTTGCTAGGAAGACTCCGTATGACAAGCAGCCTGCAGCAGGGGGAACACGCGGAGAGCGGAGGAGGGAGGGGAGTTCTGCTTTATAAACAGTATAACCTATACACCAGAAAAAATCAGTTGCCAGGGAGGTTGTTCTTCTGGAGACTACTTAAGGGACTTGTTACTGTAGGTTGACTTCACTAGCATACACTCAAAATTTTAAGCCTCAAATTTTGCAGTAAAATACATCTTTTCTGCTCGGCTTGCTGATAAGCAGAACAGACACCACGGCTGTTTTGCAGCACTCAGAGAAAACTGCTTGTGGCAGGGTTATGTTTACAGAAGCTGCTTGCAGAATTTAAAGCTTTCAGAAACAAGCTGCAATAACTTTCAGTGGGCCATGGACCTGTAAATTCACCAGGCATACTGGAAGTTTGTCCTCAGGCCCGTTTGTTATCTTGTATGACAGAGTATTTAAAATGTGTTAAATGCACTGAGCCTTTCTGAGCCTCCTTTTGCCCTGCCAAGCTTCATGCCACTGGGGTACTGCTCAAATGGAACACTGCTGTGTTGGTCAATAGAGTGAGAGGTTCTCATTAGGCCTTGGGGGTTTTTTGGTTAATCTGGAAGATGTCAAGGCTAACTGAGTCTACTTGTCTGGTTTGGGAAAGGAAGACAGCAACACAAGTCCTCTGGGGAGACATTTCAGTAATAGGAACTTTATGGAGATTCAAGACCACTGACAGTTGCTCAGACATAGTTCTGGGAGCTGCAAATTGTTCCCATTCTCCCAGCATAATTGCTCCCACAGTTGGTGTCTCGCTTCTATTCCCCAGCTAAACTTTTGAATTGTGTAATAAGTCTTTCCTTTTTTTGGTGGAGTTTAACTCTTGCAAAATGATATTAAGAGAAAAAAAAAAAAAAAATGCCCTGTCCTAGAAGAGTTGTAGCAATTTCATCTCCCACCTTAGTTTGCTCCAGGCTGATTTCCCCAAGCACCCCCAGGCCTTTGCTCAAGGCTGTTGTTCACATTTTGCTTTGGTATCCCCATACAGTCCTGCTCTTTCAGTTCCTCCTCATGTATTCTCTCAAACAATCCCTTCCAATATTCCTTGGAGATAAAAAGGGAACTCAGATCCTGAAATCATTTGTCAGGCCAGACATCTAGAGGAAAAGGAAAGAAGGCCCATTCTCTGGAGTTTCCAAAACCTTGCTGAGTTTTGTCAGAAGAGCTTCCCTGCAGCAAGCTCCTTTCTCTGCCCTGATGCTGATGCTTTGGGAGTACCTTGGGGCAGCAGAACAAATGGGTTTTGTTTGCTTTTTGTCATTATTCCTCCAATATTAAATAAGTGGAATAACATTACGGAATATTTCTTCGGATCCTGGATTCTCCTGTTTCTTGGAGCAATTTTTCTTTCATAAAGAAGAAGTTGGAAGTAATTTCAGGGCCTGTCCTGCCTGGTTAGTCAGTTTGAGAGGTCAGAATGGGGTAGTCTGGTAAAGTCCTAGTCCCTGTGTCTTGGTGCTCCTGGCTGGCATCAGTGGAGAGACCCAGGTCCTCCTAGGGCACAGCTGCTGCTGCTGACTCAGAGGTCTGGCACCAGTCAGGCTCCTGTCCCCACCTCCCTGCAAGGGCAGTGGCACCCTGGGCAGTGGCTCCACTCCAGATATCTGCAGGTGGATCAAGGGTGGGATTCACATTGTATGTGATTGATTCAGAAATGGAATTTCAGATATAGAGGGGGGGAAATACCAGCTGAGACACTAAAGCACTGCCATAACTTGCAGAAGTTTTGTACTGTGTATACCACTGCACTTTCCTTCAGAAAACTGCTTAAAGATCTGTGTTGGTTATCCACCAAAAAGAGCAGGGACATGCACTGGTATTCACATTTGAGTCATCCGTTCTAGGCACTGCAGAGCAAACTCCTCTTTTCCCTGTGCAAGGTGCTGCCTGTTGGGATAAGGGGTTGTAACATGGGCTGTCCCTGCAAAGGCCTCCTTCTGAACCAGGTAAAACTCTTTATGTGAGGTCAAACTGCACCATGAGCAAGGACTTCTATTTAAGGGCAGGGATCCATTTAGTACTCCAGGTGGTTCCCTTCAAGAGCCCAGTTTGTTCTGCAGATGCTGCCCCTGAAAGCCAGTGGAGGGGGACAGGTATAAATATGTCTCTGAATGTAGGTCAGCCCTGAACTTCCACTGCCACTAAACCAGGTCTCTACTGACTGCAATTAATTGTCACATTTGTTAACAAGCAGGAAAAAAATCAAGAGTGATTTCCTACTGAATAACCCTGAGTATCTTTTCAAGGACAAGGGAGTGGCTAATGAAGCTCATGAAATCAAAGTTTTGTAATGAACCAGA
Organism: Luscinia megarhynchos; assembly: GCA_034336665.1. NCBI lineage: Eukaryota > Metazoa > Chordata > Aves > Passeriformes > Muscicapidae > Luscinia > Luscinia megarhynchos. The sequence continues at coordinate 45,070,645 of CM067565.1, forward strand.
TGGTCTCAGCTGTTGAATTATTCACCAGAGAGAATGAGTTCCATTTTTTCAGGTGTGCTACTGGGTGATACGTCTTCTTGGCATCTGCCAAGAAAGGCCAGACATATGTTCCCTTTACACTTTCTTTGTTCTTTCACAGTTGAGAGGCTCCAAGAACAACCCTTCACAAGTCACTATGGGATCAAAGCCTAGGGCCAGAAGCACATGCAATAAATGACAGGTTTTGGAGTGCAGCAGGAGGTCAGGCCTTTGTTTAGGCAAATTTTGGAACCTCCAAGGAAGCCAATGTGACATTCAGAAAGGTCCTGGTTTTCCTGGAGGAGTGTATTAGTGTTCTAACAAATTCCCTCTGTGCTGCCATGGCCTCACCACGGAAAGCTCATGTTGCAGTATCAGCTGGGGTAGTTTGAGGGGATTCACACCTGCTGCTTCTCTTCATCTTCACCAGGTTATGCACAGCACCTGTAAGTTCTGATCCACAAATGTGTGTGATTTATAAATCACTGTGAGCCTGTGTGAGAGAGAAATGCCCTCGCCCCCACAAAAGGATTTGTGCAAGTAGAATTTCCCCTGCCCCTGGGTCATTTCTTCAAGGGATCCACTTTGGACCAACCTGAAACATCTCCTGGTGAAGTTGTCCAACTGATGCAATAATGGCTCCACATCAGGAGCAAGACCTGTCATTATGTCTTTGTTAGGTGGGGCTGGCACTGGCTGTGGCCACCATGCATGGCCTGAGGATTGGGCAGGAAGGAGATTCCTGGGCTGAAGCACTGGACTGGCTGCTCTGGAGAGCTGATGCATGTGCCTGCAGGGAGTGTGGGAGATACCTAGTGCACTGGGGACAGCAGGCCAGGAGAATGGGGGGGATAGCAGAGCTGGGCAATACCTGTAAAGGTGGTGCTGAGCAGATCTGGAGCTAAGTCTGACTTCCTCCATGGCCATATGGTTCCCAGTCTCCAGGCTGTGGCTACAAGGGCAGAATGCCCTGTCCACACTGTTTTTTAATGGTGCTCTCTGTACCTAGCCCTTGAAGAGGGGGAAAGCTGTGGTAATTTCTGTGCAGGTGTGATCTGGGAAGAGTTGTGGAGTGCAACACTGGCATATGGTTACTGCATGGAGATGGAGTGGGGAGACACAGACCCCACACAACACCTCTCAGCAGCAGTCTGTCCACTGCAGCAGTCAGCCAGCACTGTCTGGTGTCCCTGGGCACGTACCTGGCAGCTCAGTCATTAGGAGACAGGAACTGAATTCATTTAGAGGTCTGTCCTTTAGGTAAAAGTCATCAATAAAAGAGAAGGGGTAAGGGCATAAAAGCAAGACCTCAGAAAGGATGGCTGTAACTCTGCTCTATGAGATGTGAAGTAGAAAAGCACAGAGAGTGCATTAAATAAGCACTGTTCATTTTTTCCTATAATATCACATAACTGCCTCCAGAATAAATGGCTTTTATCTACCCTGTATTAGAGATAAGGTTTTCTTTAAAATTACCATAGTTATTGGAATCTTCTTTTGCCAAAGATGTATTTGCTGTAGCCTGAAGTGTTCCTGGCACTACCTGGAAATCCCAAGCAAGAGATTAGCTGAGGGTTTATTAAACTCTCTCGCTAACCAAAGAACCAGGATGGACCTTTACTCCACTTCTGTAATTTGCATATCACCATTTTTACTTCAGGGAAATAAATGATGGAAGATGTGCATCCATTTTGAATTTTAACATCTGAGAGAGGTCATGTAATTTATTTTTTAACCTCTATCTATTGGTTTCTTAAACAATAATAAAACATAATACACTACTAGGCTACTTACTCTAAGACTAGTTAGGAGAAAAAACCTGTACAGTGCTAAAGCCCATATTTTTATACTTCATTAATAAATCAGGACTTGCAGCTGGACTTTTGCCACCCTATTATTTGAAAAATGGGAGTTGAGCCATTCTGTGGTGCAGTGAGCATGGCCATTCCAACACACTAGATATTAGTTTAGGAAACCCTGGCAGCCTCTTGCATTTTGATGAATGTCCTCATGGCTCTGCATTGTTAAACAACTTCAGTACTTAACGTATGAGGGTTGTAGCAAGGCTGGCTGTCACCAAGAAGGCATTTCTTCCTCATTTTTCAAAGGTTGTGGATCTTTTGTATTGTGCATTGCCTGGTTCAGGGATGGCAATAGGTAGCTCAGCCATAATGAAAGTGCTTTGCCCAATATCTTGGACATGGGGAATTCAACCTATCCGCATCAGCTGAGGACATGGTGAGCATCCACAGTGCCCTGCTCTGGTGTGTCTGCAAAGCCCTGGTCCAGGTGGGATGTGCAGCAGCAGAGACAGGAGCTACTTTTATGGAATCACAGAACATCTCACGTTGGAAGGGACCCAATAAGGATCATCAAGACCTTCTCGTTGCTCCCCAAAGGACCTAAAACTAAACCTGGTTACTGAGAGAGTCATGCAGAGATTCCCTGGACTCTGTCAGGCTTGGTGCCATGACCACTTCCCTGGGAAGCCTGTTCCAGTGACCTATTACCTTCTGGGTAAGGAAGCTTTTCCTCATACCCCATCTGAACTTGCCCTGACACAGTTTCATTCCATTTTTTCATGTCCTGTCACTGGTCACAGGAGAGAGGACATCAGCGTCTCCCCCTTTCCAAAGTCAGAAACCAAAGGCAGTTAAAAAGTCCACACACTACAGACATGAAAGTGGTGACATCTTGTATTTTAATGCAAAGTTTAATGTCAAAATTAATCTAAAGATAAGAAAAAATCCAACCTGCTATACATATTTATTTTAGCTCCTCCCATTCCTTAGCTCTTTGGGGAATGTCAAAGGCTGCCAGGGGAACTGCAGACAATCCTCATTCCAGCCTGCAGAGCCCCAGCACAGCTGCAGTCCAGAGCACTTGCCTGGTCCACCACCTTTGCCAGCATCAGTGCAGATCCAGGGTCTGGCCTCCCTATTCCAGGGAGAGGCAAGGTGGTGAGGCTGGAAAAGGCACCAGGAAATGTTCAACCAAACCCCAAAATAAACAAAAAAGACCAGGTTGCATTTTAGCCTTTTACACATATCTCACTAGATCAAAACCCACTTGCTGCAGCCACTGCATGAGTAATTTCAACCAAGCTGTTCTTTGAGCAGATGAACTAGGGAAGCCCTGTCTTCTGTGGCTGAAGGCTCTTGTGGATGAGGAAGGGGAGTGCTGGCAGCAGCTTATCCAGCAGCTGAGTGTCTCTGTCCCACCATCTCCTGTGTCAGAAGCGTTGGAATCACTTTCTGCAGCCAGACTAGCTTAAAAAACCTAAGTCACGGCACTCGGAAGGTGCTCAAAGAAATAGGTAGGAATTTAGTTTGGTGGTGATTTCTGTCTCTGCCAAATCCAGCTGAAATTTGCCAGTGGGTTCAAGAACATAGTGTTCTTGCCTAAAACTTGTTCCATAGGAAACAAGGCCAAAGTAAAAGAGGTGCAAATCAAAGATGATCACTTTACAGAGACATAAGGCTTGACACTTTCTTAAAAACACACCTCATCACAAGCACCCTCCTGCCCAAGGGCAGGCTCAAGGGCTGGCCCAGCTCAGCCAGCAGAGCTTCCCAGGGCAGCCCCAGAGGAATGCCCTCCTTGCTGGCACACTCAAGCATGGGCCAACCTGGAAAAGCCATGCTCTCAGCTCCCCCAGACAGACCATTACAGAAACCTCTGTCCTCTGGGGCAATGTACCCACTGGCAAACATATTGCTATACAAATCTGCACCATCTTCTCCTAGAGCCAGTTTTTTGACAACATATAAATATAAAAGATAGTTCATTTTGTTAGCAGTCACTGCGTGCATACTTAGCAACTTTAGCCAGTGACACCAAAATCCTCTTCAATAATACTATAGGGCCAGATGGCTCACAATCACACATCATAAATTCCTCTCTGCTATTTCCATCTTGTATTTACCCAGCTCAGTGTGTAACAGCTACTGGCGTTGAAGGCTTCCTTTTTCAGAAACATCTGTGGTTTTGATAAGTCTTTGTAGGTATGGAAAAGCCTGAAGTCCTTCAGCTCCAGCTCTCGGAGCAGACTGTACCAGTACCGCACCACAGTGCTGTCATTGCCACTGACCTCAAACCCAGGCCAGTGGATGTGCACCTCAAAGACCAGCTGTCCTATCTGCTCAACAACATCTTCCAGGATCAGGTTTTCCAAAATTTTCCACTCGGCGCTCTCCACGTCTGCCTTGAGGACATCAATCTGCAACGAAAGCACCGTTACTACGGGAAAACGAGCAACTCTGCAGTTGTAGTAACATCTGAGGCCAGGGCTGACCATTTGACACTACACATAATTATTCACTTCGTATTAAAAAATAAATCAAAAAGTCTCAGAGGACTAACACAGGGAGTACACAGTGTTTCACGTTTGACTGTTGACAGCCCTTTTCCTCCTGCCTCCAGTCATGGCTGAAAAGCTCCTCCTATAACCAAAGCATGTTACCGGTTCCTTCACAGTTCTTGGGTGGCATCACAGCTATGAAAAAGAGAAGCAGAACCAAAGCACAGACCCAAACCCACTAACAGTGATTGCCTGCACCACAGTTGAGTAGGGTGCTCGTGAGCCATATGCTACATGACTCATACCAGTGCAAGACAAGACCAAAGCAAAAATGAACGCTGTGGAGCAGCCCAGGTGAGCAGCTGCCCTTGGCCAAGCTTCTGCTGAAGCTTTTGCAGGATCATTACAGATGCTGAGAGAGGATAACTATGCAGAGTCTTCAGGATTTTAAGGGCAGCTCCTCCAAAGAAAAAGGCATAGCAGAAAAGAAGACATGAAGGTGTTTGAAGGAAATAATTTATCTAACAGAAAAATGCTAGTTTTAGACCATTATTTAATTTTGTAGTGAGATATCCAGCAATTTTACTTCTCACAGGCCAACACAACGGCAGGCTGACTTTGTTTGGAGATTAGCTGAGGGAGGCGAGCTGAGCTTTAACGTGAAATGAGCATTTCCTCACCATTTCACACCTCGTAGAAAACAATGATCACAGTGCAGCAGTGGTCACAAGCTGCAGAGCTCAGCTTTTCCAGAGCTCAGCAGGGGAAAGTCCTACACTGTGAGAATAGGGTTTGCCTGTGCCAGTTCCACCTGAGCTGATGCTTCTGCCCATCTGCTCACACTCAAGATGGGGGTGAAGTGAAAAACTGAAGGCTTCATTTAATCAAGAAGGCCTTAAAAAAAAAAACCAAACCAAGAAAAATCCCCCAAAACCCAAAACTCAAACCAAGAAAAAAAAATCAAAAACAAAACAAAAACAAAACAAAAAAACCAAACCAAACCAAAAACAACAAAACCAACAAAAACCAAAAATCCAACAAAACTCCCAGATTCTCTCTGGAATTCTACCTTAACCATTGGCAGTATCAAAAAAGGCATCTGTGCAGGTGTAGGAGAGAAATTTGGGGAGGTAATGTAAAAGCATTTCCAAGGCAACTGTTCTCCTAAAGCTGCCCCATCCCAGGGCACGAGGCTGGAGTCATGCATGCCATGCCCCATCTGTGGGGTTCACAGACCCCTCAGCCCTGGGCACAGGGCAGGGGTTGTGCTGTGAGCACATCTCCAGCACGACCAGAGCTGTGCTTTGCAGGGGTCATGGCCAAGAAGCCACAGGGCCATGGCAAGGGGTGGCCACATCCACCTTCCCTTGTTCCATGGATGGCTGGAGATGCCAGGGGCTGAGGTGCAGAGCTCACAGCCACGTCAGCCCTCCTCGGGGGCTGTGCCCCAGCACTATGGATGGGCAGGGAACTGTAGGAGCTGGACACCTGCCCATTCTGGTCTCCATCTGTAAAACCAGAGTGTTAATCACTGAACGCCCTCTGCAGAGTGCAGGGCATGTGAAGGGCTGTGAGACTTGGGTGGAACAAGCTGGAAACAAAACACCACATTTTCAGAGCAGGACTTGAATGAGGCCCATGGTCACAGAGAGAATCATAATAAGCCAAGGCACCGCTTGTCTGCTCATTAAGGAGGCATTGTGCCTCCTTCACACTGTAGGAGGCAGGGGGCCAGTGGAAAATGACTGAGGGACTGTGGAATTAAAGCCCATATTGTGGTATGTCCGCATGGGGAGCAGAAAGGAAGGTTGCACAGACAACCTTAGCTCTGGTATTTCCTAACTTGCCTCTCTAACAAAGAGCCTGTCAGTCTGTCCATCCACGGGTCAGTGGAACAGTTGAACACGGCGCTCCTCGGGGTTCAAGGGGAGGCTGAATGTAAATCATGCAGCTCATGACATTTCAGCTGAGAGCTAAACCATGGGTGAGCTCACTTGTTTTCCTTCATACATTTAAATTGGTTATTTATTTTGCAAATACCAGCTCATAGCTCTACCTGTAATGCAGTTTTGCAGGCAGTTGGTTCCACACGGGTGCAATTGCCACAGGACCACACTGCTGTACTTAAGAAACCACAGATTTTTATCTCTGGGAGACTTATGTAACTTTGAAAGCAGACAAATTATTCGAACCCTTTCTTGGGGGGAAGGGGTGGATGGATAGGGGAAGAAATGTTTCTAGGCTTGTTTTCCCATGATCTTACTTTATGGCATCAGTAGGACATCTTTTTCCCATGGTAACGTTTCCAGTCCTCAGGTTTGTTTATTTTTCTCTTCTGACATTAACTGCTGCTCTGGCTGCTCAGCAGGCACTCTGCATGCTCTGTGCTGTATTTGCAAAACTGATCTGAAAAGTGGCCGCTAACCAGTGTTTCAGTAGGAGAAAATGAGTTACCACAATAACAGCTTGAACACATAATGAAATGACCAGGAATGAAATACAAGGCTGGTGGAGATGTGCTGCATACCCAAACCAGAGGCTCTTTGTTGCTCTTAGTGCCCTGCACTGCTCAGAAACCTGGAGAGAGGAAGGCACCTGTCTCAACCCACCAACTTTCGTGACTGCCTTCCAGGCAAGGTGTCCCTCTCTGCCCAGAGTCTCCACTGCATTCCAGGGATAGTGTAAAATGAATGGCAGAACAGCTCTGGTTTGGCCTATCTGAGCAAATTACAAGTATCCTGCTAACACCAAATGCAAGTTTTGTGGTGATTAGACAGCTCAGGAGATATTTACCATCGGTGATAAGCAGCACACTACTGATAAGAAATGCACTACCACCTTCCAGTTGCCTTGATCCAAAGTGCCAGAGAAAGGATTAGTGGACAAATCTATAAATTCAGAGCTCTAATTCACCCGGGAGCACAGCTGGAGTCTACTGCTGTGAATAAATCCTGGAGGGCAAAGATCTACAGCGCCTGAAGGTAAAGTATGGCAGTGAGTTTCAAGCACTCACAAAGGCTAGCTCCTCTTATCTTCCACAAAATCCTCTTATCCTCCATGAACTAACTAGGTTATCACAGAAAAGTAAAAAACGTGGATTTTAGAATGTTTCTCAGTTTACCTCCCTTGAAAAGGCACTGCAGCATTGTACTGCTTACACTTGGAGAAAAAAAATAAAAAAGGGGGCCATGCTCATGCATAACCAAGCATATAAAACAGCTGAAAAAATTGTGTTTTACTTAATGAAGGTCAACACATACTGTATGAAGGCTCATTTCTTCTTTTTAGGGTAATGACTTGTTACAAGTGTGCATCATTTCCTAAGGAAGAGATCTGAGCTCTGTTCGCCTTGATCGCGTTTGAAATACCAGGGTTAACGGGGATTTCAGGCTCTGTGCTGCCCCGTGGGCATCATTTAAAGCTCCCCATGGAGAAGAGTCAATTGAGAGTGAGTAGCTGGAGGAAGCAATTTAGCTGTATTACTTCCAGCAGGAGCTCAGCATGTGGAAGTGGAAGCCAGGAAAGGCAAAACCAGCAAATGCGGGTCAGGTACAGAGGATCCCTCCAGTTCTGTGGGAGCAGGACCGCAGTGTAAGCTTGGGAGGAGGGAGAGGAGAGCTGGCTTTCCTCTTTGTAAGCTTTCCTGCAGTTTTCAGGCACAGGGACAGAGCTCAGAACCACCCCAGCCTCCTGAACTGCAGGGCTGCTCTCAGAGTTCAAGAGAAAAATATTTCTCTGCTCTGGCTCTCTGTGATACCAGGTTACCATTTTGACATCAGCTGTACAGCAGGAAAAAGTCTGCTGGTTTGTGCATGTTTTTCTCCTCTCTACCTAAGTACAATTCTCTATTCTCAGAAAACAAAACTCTAGAAAAAGTTGTTTAATTTACATTTTGATAGCAACAACAGGTAATTGGGAGTGTTTTAACTGCAACTTCCCTGTTATCCTTTTCCCACATGCAGATTTTCAGCATGCTATTTTCCTCATTTTCTTTCTGCTCAAAATGCATCCACAGCCCATCCTCACCAGCAGGAGATGGCGTGGATGTAAAGTCCTTTTCATTCCCTTTTATTCTGAGTGAAGGCTGTAATTGATGGTAGCCAGGATGCCACATAGCCTAATAGCAAATTAAGCTTGTGAATGTCTCTTCCCTGCCTCTCTCTGAGCCATCCACTGGGGAGACCAGGACTGCTGGGGGCCTGGCCAGAGCAACACAGATACTGAAATCAGGAGGAAAGTCAATCACCACTGATCACTGATGTACAGCTCCAACCAGCAGCACTTCTCTTTCAAATTACTTCCCTTCCTTCCTGCCCACATTTACACCTCTCTGTGGTGGTCTGTACAGTCAGCTTCAAATTGGCTCTAGAACAAATGTGTCATTTGAGATTATCCACTCCCAGTGTGACAGATCGGGCACATCTTCAAGAATCTGCTTAAGGCATCAAAGTCACAAAGCTGATTTGTGCAGTTGGGTGCTTACAGGGTCTTTGGTCTTTTTTACAGTAAAGGGCAACTGTCCAGTTGAAGTTACTCACACAATATACACATCCCTGAAACAGAAAACCTGCAGTGAGTGCAGGCAAGCTTCATTCCTCTGCTCTCACCACTGACTCTCCACAGCCTCACAAGTGGCAGTCTATTTTCCCAGTTCTGGTGAGGTACTTCCATGAACCCATTACACAGCAGGAGTAGGATATTAACACTATGTTTACCAGAGAAAATGTTTCAAAATCGTATTTAAAAAAAAATTATTTAACTTTCTCACAGCCAACTCTCAGTACAGCAGGAGCTCACCAGATGCAGTAATGGCCCCAGACAAATGCACCATCCAAAGCCCACCCAGCCCATGCAGGAGGCATCAATCTCAGCTGTGTGCTCAGGAGCACTACGAGCACTTTGCCCGTGCTCTCCCATGGGGGACTGTTCCTAGGAAGGATACATCCTGGCACCCCAAGTGTCTCCTTCCCACAGCCTCAGAGCCCAGGCCTGGGAGCAACCCGGTGCTTTCATTCCACAGTTCTTCCCTTGGTCTCTGATGCCCAGACATTTCCAATATACTCTCTCAATCTGGAAGCAATTTCTCTCTGAGGACCCATTACAGAGTAAAAGATACATAGATCCCCCCCAGTCCAGTTACCTGGACCAGTTAAGCAATTACTCTTACTCCAGTGGACAGGCAGAGAAGAAGAGGCCTCTTAGCTGGCAGAAAGCTTCTCTTCATGACAGTTTACCAATGGACAACATAATCTTTGGACAAACAACCCCCAGATGATTTACAACATCAGCATGGCCTGAAATAATTTCTCCCTGGCTGCACTTGGTCAGGAGGTCACAGGTTTTCACCTGTAGCCTTCTGTCATCACAAACATCATTCTTTGTCATGGGACCAGCTCTTGGCATCTTTCCTATTTTATGTTGGGCACTGGACTAGTCAGAGACAGCAGGTCACTTGTTAATCATCTTCTGGTCATACAATAATACAGATGCCCAAGCCTGAATTGATTTTCAGACAGGTTTGATGGGTTTAGCTAGCTCTGCTCTATAATGATCCTTAAGCCAGACATCTTGTCTAGCTGGCTACCCAGCAAGACACCTGGGTCACCTGTGCAGTGACCCAGAGAACAGGTCCTACAAACCCTCTGCATGGAGCAGGCACACACTGCACATGGACATGGCTGAGGGAGACAACCTTCCCCTCACAAGAAAAACTGAGCATCACAGATCTTTGTTCTCCATTTCTTTAAACTGAGACAAGTCTCCAGGGCAGACAACAGGAGCCTCACCACTAGCTGAAGACTCAAAGTGATGCTTCCTCAGAGGAAATGGTGAAAAGTCACTGTGAGGACATAAGCCCTCAAACAGTGACCTCCTCATCTGCTCTGAGGGGCAGCAGCTCACAAGTGTGCACCTCTGCTCGAGAAACACTGTGCCCCAGCCCCCATTTGCACCCTGTTACCTTCTCCAGTTCACATGGCTCTCCTGCTGTGCACTAAAAGATGAAATCAACCCGGACCCCTCACCTGGTCCTTCAACCCAATGTCTAGATTGCCCGAGTAGGAAAAATCCCACCAGGGGTCTGCAGAAACCCTGACTTTAAATTATTTAACAGCCTGATCAGCTGCAAAAGCTCTTGCCCATGCTGCAAACAGACACTTTAAACACTGCATTGCTCCTCCAGCAGCTGAGCTGGGAGCGCAGCCGCTCTGTGTGCAGCCCTGGCTGAGCACTGCTTTCCACAACACACATTCATCCATCCATCCAATCCTGCAGGAGATGTCCTGCTGCCCACTCCCCACAAAGGAGGGAACCCTTTCCTTTCTGCTCTTTGATCTTCTCTGCCAGACGCTGCTGGATGCCTGTGGGAACGGATATTTACTCAAAAGAATGAATGGGGTATGCTAGACCCTCAAGCCTCTTCATTTAGAGGGGAAGCAAACATTTGCAGTCTGTTTGTGCTGCCCCAGCACCACGTGTGGATGGTGGGACACAGCTCCATGCTTGCATAAAGCCATTTATCCTGGTCTTGCTAAAAGTGAAAGCCAGCAGCAACAGGACAAGCACATTGCAGCAGGACAAGGGGGCTGTCAGTGCAGGAGGCTGCAATAGAAGGCAAATGGTGAAGGAAAATTGATTCCAAAGCCCTGAGGAGCGAGATCTGAAAGGGTGTGCATGCAATGCAAGAGACAGAGGGCTCAGGCTACTATAAAACAGTCAGAGTAAACAGCATTTTGGCTGCAAGACCTTCCATGGTTTATTAACACAGTGCCCATAGGGGCCTTCAAAATCTAAGTAATTAAAGAAAGGAAACAGAGTCCCATCTTCCAAAAATGTCCACCACACCTTAAAGAACATCACTTGCAGGATGAGAATCAGGAGCCCTGGTATATCCAAGCAGCTCCAGTTAAATCTGGTGGGGAACTTGGTTCCCATCTGCACCTGTCAGAGCAATAAAGTCCTTTGAGACTACACTCCTCCATGGAGATCTATTTGTTTCATTCCATTTCTGGTCCAATGTGCCAACCTGCCTCCCTTCTCCTTCGCTGTTTGTCCACCCTGCCATTTGCTTACAACCATGACAGGAAGAAAGCTGCATGTACATTCCTGAAAACATGAATAAAAACCATCACAAAATGCTTGCACAACTCAGATTTCATCTGGGACAGGCATTCAGGAGAGGCAGGAAGAGCTGCTAAGCCTCTGACCTCTGGATTTCAAATTTTTGAGAATGGAACCTTAAACTACTGTCAGATGGAAATAGAGACCCAAAAGGATCCAGACACTAAGGTGAAAGTATTTAAACAAGATATGGCCGATTTCAATGACAAGAACTTGTAAACCATGACAGGAGGAGACATAAATGTGGGGAGAAAAAAAAAATACATTTTTTTAGAAAGCTCCTAGAGGCTCTGGATAGGACATTTATCTGAAGTGCTTGTTAATGTCAACACCACTGGGAAGTTGTGAGAAGGATGGGTAGTGGAGAAAAACCAGGATGCTCACAGAAAGGGCGCTGCTCTCAATTCTTGTTGAACCCATGCCATGTCATGGACCACCACTCTGGTCAGATATTCAGTACCTGAATTAAAACAGCAAAGATTCATATTACTGTGTTTCATTACTGTGTTTAAGCCAGGGTTAGTGGCTTGAGGAGGAGCTGGGGAGTGTGCACACAGGTCTGAGCTCAGCAGGTGCCCTGACTCTGGTACCATGTTGAGAAGCAGGACAGGCTCCCCAGGCCCCTGCCGAGCTCCAGGTCTGGCAGGAGGAGGGAACCAGGACTGACTGGAACAGCAGCAGCACAGCAATGCTGACTCCATGGTGCCTGCAGCAAGTGCCATGCTCCTCTGAACACAACTCCTAGACACTGAAATAGTCAAATAGGGGGGTGGGATAGAACACAGCTTGCACAGCTCTCTAGCGAAGCTGGGGGGATGCAGATTTTTATTACTTGATTTTTTTTTCTGAAGGGTCTTAACAACCGCAAAAAAGGCAACAACAAAAAAAAGGAAAATAAAACCCTGAAATAATTGTCCTTCTTTCCTAACTTTTAGTAGACAATAATATGCTTTGAAAGTGCCTTTATTTCTTTTTTTGGAGGATGTCCTGAATAAGTTCTGCATCAACAGCGCAATACTTCAACACTTCCATTACAATTCAGGCATTGCACTAGGCCTGTTCCTAGGGGAAGAAAAGGCTATGGTTGCACAATATTCAGCCTATGGTATCATTAAAAAGATCTTTCCTCCATGCCTGACAATTGCATACTAAACACCTTCAGGTTGCTCTCTAGAAATACCAGTGCTCTTAACAATGTCTTGAGAAGTGCTCCTGTTGGAGAGAATTTAAATGAGGCAAAAGGAGATGTAAGGGACCAAGAAAAAACCCTGTAGAGGAAAGTGCATGAGACACTCTGTGCACACAACACTGAGAGCAAGAGGTGGTGAGCAGTAAATCACTATCCAAAGATCTTTGCTACCAGAAACATGAGGTTGTCAAGCCCATTTTTAGTTGCAGCCAAACTTTTCAATCTACTTACAATTAAAATACCTTAGGCAGCAGCAGCCCCAGCTGACTAAGCAAATACAGAACTATCACCACCTTTCATTATCCCTAATGAAATCCCTAAAATGAAAAAACACATACACGCAGGAAAGAAACACTTTGTGCCATGAACTTGTAGATTACTCAGGGGCAACTCTTAGAAGGCTACAGAAGGCAGCATTTCCAGCTCCAGCTGGAAATATCTGCATCACCTTGACTATCTCTTTGCAGCAAGGGGAGTAAGATTTGCCAGCTCTCTGAGAGACTCCCAAACAAAAGGTTCCCACGTGGCACCAGTTAGTGCTCAAACTGCAGCAATATCAGCCCTTGAATGAGACAAACTGCACCATAACAGTTTAGCTTGAGTCCATAAGCTACAACAGCTCCTCAACAGCTATCTCAAATATAGAAATTAAAGTTAATGGAGGTGAGGTTCGTGCTCCTCCATCCTGTGGCAGGTCATTTATTTAGACTACAAGCTCTAAATGCTATGGCATTGCATCTGCCTGGTGCAAAGGGGTGCAGTACTAAAATGGGACTTCACCGCACAGAGTTACTCCTTCTGCAAATAGATCATGACCAGCCATTTACACTTTGAAAAAAATCAGTGTTCTGGGACAAAACCCTTTCTACTGTGCCATTCAGAAACTGACATAACAAAGAGACAGTCTGATGAGTCACAAAAAAGCAAACAAGATGATAAGCAGCAACTGTGCAGACATTTCCAGGGAATGACATTTCCAGGAAGAAGGCAGTCACAGCCTGAGCCTTAGCAGAGACACCACTGGGACTTCTGAATAGTACTGATTGCTGATGCTCCAGCTGCAGGAGGGGCAGCACAACACAAATAAGATGTTACAGGAAATACGGGATCTCTCGAATGAGAGAAATCTTAGAAAGGCCAGTATGATAACCCTACAAAAGCAAAGGCTGTTCTTCACTGCTATATGTGGATGGTAAATAACAGCTGCAGAAAAAGGGGCACTTGAGCTTAAAGACCACTGATTGCACAAGAAAAACTGGATGTGAAAATAATGAGGCTAAAAATCAGATGAAGGGTGGGTTTTTTCCTTCTAGAACTGAGATTTTGGAAAAGCCCCAAATAAGCATAAAAAGCAAAGAAAAAAATAAGCCCTTTCAAGAATTCAGAATTCCAAACATCTGTTTTAGGATCTGTGATGCAACAATTCAAAAGACCTGGTCTCATTTGTTCTTTTTGATACTAAGCCACATGCAGTAGAGCAGATCTGAACTTGTCCCCCCCCTCCAGCAAGGTGATGGGGGCTGCTCCCCTGCTGCAGCAGCACCAGAGACAAGGACTCATGTCCCTGCTCCTGAGCTCCTGAGCCCCTGGCTTCTCATCTTGAGCTCAGGATTCCACATCAGGACCAGTCTGCAGGTGCTCATCAGCTGGTACTGAGGTCCTACTGTGAGTTAAGATGAGCTGAGTGTGCAAACACTGGTGGCACCCACACACCAAACTAGGGCACAGCAGCCCCTCTGTGAACACAGCTCACACTAAGCAACCCTGGCTCCCTGGGCAATACCTAAGTCCAGCCTCAAAGGGATAACCAAAGTTGCATGATTTTGTCTAGGCAGGGTCAAGAATTCAAAAGCCTGTTCTGGCCCCTACAGCCCTAAGGTATGCATAGTAAAGGGTAATTTCATGGATTTCATTGCTACAAAACTTGAACATGGAGATTTCCCAACCTGAAGAGTTTATTTTTTGTTTTGTTAATAAAATCACCATGCACAACTAAGCTGTTACAGATTTTTCTCTGGATTTTTATTTTATATCTATTTGTGTACTACCAACAAAGTTGATTTTAGGCAAAAGTGGTTAAACTTTTCCTTAATACTTGTCCTTTCTCATCAGCCTTCACAAAACTTAAAGTGCAGCATGAAATAAATTCTATAGTATGTACTTGAGGAGCAGAGCAAGTGATAAATTACTTGCCTAGGAGGAGATGATGTTAGTAATCAAAATGACTTCAGAGTATAGTGTTTTGAGTTGTGTTGAGTATTAAATAACAGGTGAAGAAAAGGAGGTTTTTCCTTTTGAAAGCCTAAATTGAAGCCTATTCAATAAAATGAAGCAAAATTACCCAAGTTGTTACAGAAAAGAAATCTTCATGAAGAGAGAGTGTAAATTAAGGCCTTCAAATCTAAATCAAGATGTAAAGATTGATTTGCATTTATTTTCATAACAAATAGTTTGGTCTCTTACACAATTTGTTTGAGATAACTTGAATGGCAGGAGTTGAATGCAGCTCTGCTGTCTCCTGAAAGTTACAGCTATGAGCACTTCATGATTAAATTAAGGTTTTACTCTGCATTCTCACATTCTCCTTTCCAGATTAATTTGTTTTACAAGAAACAATTTCATCCACTGGTGAGCCATACTTCCAAGGAATGCAAACTCATAGCACTTACTGAGGGCATGACAAGAGACTTGTCCTGCAGAGTTCCAGGGGGAAGAGAACTACTACTGAAATAAGAATTTGCATGTGTGAGCACACATGCCCATTTGGGACAGAATGAACTCTTGCTTTTTTTCTGCTGCTCAGGGCCTCTCTGTCAAAGGTTTTTAATTGTGCTTCACAGCACAATCTTTGGAATATAAAACACTTCTAGTAGCTTTGAGTAGGTTTGAATTTCTGGTGAAGGGTTAGCAGTGCATAGAAGAAGGACAAGAGCCAACAGGCATGAATGGAAATCAGGGATGTTCATACTGGATATAATGAGAAGCATTTTCATGAAGAGAACCATCCAGCAGGACAACAGCTGACCCAGAGAAGCTGGGCAGTCTCTGTTGTGGAGAAAACTCAGTGTTTTTCAAGACCAGAGTAGATAAAGCCTTGAACATCCAGGTCTGACTTCACAGCTGGCCTTGCCTTGAGCAGAGGACTGAACCACAAACCATTCAAGTTCCCTTCTGACTTGAATTATCCAACAAATCCCTAGGAAGGAACTTCTCCATGCATCTATCACTAATCCATGGGAAACAGTGGCACTGCAGCATCCTCACTCTGTAGGTAGCTACAGAATAGGAAAGTGAAAGCTTTCATAAAGTTGAACTTCACTGCCATAAGAACCACGGGTCCTCAGTGCCTTTCTCCCTTTTTTCCCCACTGCTCATTGAGAGTGCATAACAGAGTGTGCATGTTCAGCAAAAAAGTTGAGGGCAGAGGGGAAGGAGAACGGAAGATGAGCAAGATCAATTTTTACATCTTTATGCTTTCCTGTGGCTGATGAAATACTGCTCTTCTCAGAAGATACACCAGTAAATTTTCAGTTTAGATTTGTATATCAGGAAATAAGGCTCCCATGACATCCTTTGGAGATTATTCCAGGGCTTAAGAGATTTCACACTCTAAGAGTTCCCAAAATTACTCTGACTACATGTTTCTTTTGTGAGCCACATCCTAATACAGTACTAGATAAGTCCTCTGCCTCCAGGCTATTTACACTCCTCAGAGAACTAAGGACTGTTTTGCTACATAGCCAGGTAGAAAGATCAAGTTCTTCTAATCTTTTCTCACATCCACTCTGACTCCGAAAAAGTGTTTGTATGCCTTGGCAAAATATCAGGATGGGTTTCCCTGGTATGGATGAGGTCCCAGTATTGCCTGCCAAATAGCAGGTGTGCTCTCATCTGAGTCAGAGTGCAAATGAGCCCATCCAAGTTTTTTGATTCTCTTGCACACAAAACCCCCAAACTGGAAGTTTTCTTTTCAAGACTACAACAGCAAGAACTCCAGGAGATCTTGTCTGTGCAGTCTTCATCAGCCTGATTTTCTAACATCAGTGGAAACAGTTTCAGTCACTTGTAGGCTCTTGGATCAAATCCCAAATCTTAGAGAATAAATGGATAAAATGAGGCATTAACTTCAAATGCAGCTGCCTGGAATTCCTGCCTTGAAGTGGGAACAGAACAACATTGAGGGTAGGCGGAAGGGTTTTTTAAATTAAAAATGGGATGAAGAGCATGTTTTAATTTGCTAATTGAAAAAAAATGTTTCAGAAAATATTCTGTGAAACTGTTTTGAATTAACTTATTTATTCAGTCGAGGGAACATTCCACTCACATTCACCACAAGAATGGTGTCTCTACGTAATATACAACTTCCCAGACTGCCTTCCTTCTAACTGAAAGAAAACCTAAACAGAGAAATCTGAGGACAGTCAGCCTATTCAGGTATTTCACAAGTATAAAACACCAGAAAGTCTCAGAGTGTGTAACACCTTTATCCCCACTGGGAGAAAGTCAGCTCCTGACTTCACTAAGCCATAGCTTTGCACAGAGGAGCTCCTCAAACACTACCAGAGCAAGAGGCTTTATACACTGTTCATAATGCACCAAAACACTTACCCAAATCCCATGTCATATGTACACAGCTAGAGGAAAGCCTGGTTGCATGAGTTATGTGTGTATTATGTTCCTTGGCTGCCATCCAGCCCGCTGTTTTCAGAAAGTTACACACTTAGAATTCACCCCTACATCCTTCTTATTCACAGAAGTTGTTACAACCACTCTGTTCTACCATGAAAACCTGTCACTGACCTCAGCAGGTCTGGTGTATCACAAGACTTGTACACTTTTTCTGGATTGGATCAATGACTTTTGCTGTGTGACTAATTCTCCTAAAATCAAAACAATGCAAGGCACACATCAAAGAAAAGCTATCTCTCAGTCTCCCCAGATGTTTCATTAATGCACAGCCTAGTACAGTTACAGTATGACTAGAAAGAAGGAAAAGGCTCCTTGCTTTTGCTCTTATCTTCAAAATGTTCCGATCAGCAGAGCTGAACCAAAAAAAAAGCATTTTAAAAAAGTAAAATATGAACCAAAAGGACATCTTGTATTTTTAAATAATAAACCAAACAAACATTGCACTGCTTGCTTTGTAAATCTTACAGAAGAGCTCCTCCTTAGCCCAGGCTGCCTGTTTCTTAAAAAACAAAGGCAAGCACTACTAACTGCAGGCTATGAAGTATATTAGCATTTGAATTCATAATTGTATATACCCTGAAGGAAAAACTGTCTTAAAAGCAATCTAAGAACTTCCTGAAATGTATTATGGCAACATTTATTTGAGATCTGAAGATTCCTGATGTCTTTATAGTTCCTTAAAAACAAACTGGGAAACGCTAAAAAAACACCCCACTTATTGCTGCCAATTTCAAAACAGGATGTTTTTGTTTTTGAGGACTGTAATTAGGAACAGTGACCTTGAAAATGTAAGCAAACCATCCATTACCTCTTCTCTTCTAATTACTGCTGCAAATATTGTTTTCTCTTTGTAAACTTGTCTGTGTGAGTGAGTAGTTTAGTTTTCATGCTCAGGCAAAGAGTAGAACTTCCACAGGACTAAATGTGCTAGCACCCAATGTCAACAGATAGTTCAAGGGAAAAGGAAGTGAGAAGGAGAAAGAAAGTATTTGGTATATGGGATTGTGGCTGTTTTCCAGCACATAGAGGAAGCAAGATAGAAAGGCACCCCTACAAGAAGTGCATTACAAGTACTGCTGAAGAAAAAACCCATTATCAGGAGAGGACCTTGGAAAGTGCACGGTTCCCTCAGGCAGCGAGAAGGGAGATGTGGAGCTTTCCAACACCTAACCCCGCATTCAGAAACCTGACACCCAAGTCCTTCCTTACCTTCTGGTGTCCAAATTCATTCAGCACCGTGCCCAGCTTCTTAGTGCTGCTGTGCAGCCCGCGGGCGGCGATGGCGGGGTTGGGGTCCCTCCAGTCGATGGAGAGGCGGTGGTACCAGAGGCGGGGCCCCCGCTGCACGTGCGCTGCGCGGGCGCTGGGGTCGAAGCGATGCACCTCGCACCCGCTGCTGGCCATGCCCAGCTCAAACTGGCTGTCATCGCTGCCCAGCCTGCGGAAAAAGGGGAAAAAAATAATAATGCAGCAAAAAGAACTACTTGTGAGTAGGATGTTCTGAGGGTGAGCTAGCTTAACTCGAAGAAAATTCAAGTTCAATGCAATATTGGAACTAATGGCTCCTTTCTAGGCAAGAACTAAACCACTTTAAGCCAGGCTGATAACTTTCCCAAAGAGCTTTTCCTTAATTCAGAATGGAAAAAAATTGCATGAAAGTAAATAAAACATTGGAATCTTTGTGCGGTCATTATTCATATTCATATTTTATGTTTATATATATTTCTCTATTTTCAATTTGCTTTTTTCTTGACAAGTTTACAATACTTTCCTTAGTCTCTGCTGCACAAACTTCCAATAACCAAAGTCATAAGCAGAAGAGAAAACACATTTTAAATTTATGCAATGCTACTTTGTAAAAATGTGGCACACTTCACACCACATCTGTCACCTGTTACAAACACGACCCACAGTGACCACCAGTACGGGTAAGACACAAAATGCCTCTCTTTCTCTGTGAACAGGAAGACACAGATTTAAAAAAGCATATTTAAAAATAAGCACTTTACAACAGTAGCAGGGTTGTTATATAAACTTGAGAGAAAGATTGCTGCTAATTTGGTGAAGGCCCCAAAGAAGAAGAAAAATTAATAGCCCCATTGTACAGCAGTATTGTCCCAGTCCCTGCCTCTGTGAGAAGATGTGTTTTAAGAAGCTGTGCCCTGTTCCCACCTCCTACTGCCCAGTGGTTCACATGGGGTGCACTAAAACAAAAAAATCTGGTATTTACCATTGCAATCACACATCTGAGCCACAGGCTTTTCCTACTCCATAAAACGGGATGTTCTCTTCATTCCTACTCCTCCAAGCCTATTCCAAATGTGATTCAAATCATGCACTTAACATTAAACTTAAACAAAATTAAGCTGTTTGCTATACACACGCGTAGCACTGAGAAAAGAATTAAGATTTTTTTTAAAATCAGTTTTACTGTAAACTGCACAACTGAGATTATTCGCTCTGTACTAATAGCACAGGTTTTATCTGTTGTGCACAGACCATGACAGGGCAGTACTCTTAGATGTACTAACAGAGCACCTGCTACACCACACCACAGTTATCCTAAGCAATGGAGTGGGTCTGAAATAATTTTGGTTATTTGCATCAATATGTGAAACACAACACATTTTAAATCATGTCACACACTATGGTACAACCTTAGGCCAGCACTAAATGTTCCATATAGATGACACACAAGTAAAGTTAAAATGAATTCAACTCACGAAACAACAGTGTGTGGAAGAGCATTTGTTTTGGAAGTTACAGTATGAAATGCTGTAACAGTGGCTAAGCCCACTGTAACAATACCCTAGGAAGTTGTCTTCTCCTCAGCCATCCTCCCTTTCCCTGGGAAAACAGGAGGAGATGGGGTGTGCAAAAATAGCCTAGCGTGCTTTTAGGAACAACCCTAATTCACAGGATTCCAACCCATACAGCTGTGTGGGAGGAAAAGAGAGGAGTTTTCCTTTAATACATCCAACACACATTAGGAAAAAAGTTCAGAAGTTAACCAAGTGAATCGACATGTTTGTTTGCATGTGGCTTTCTACAGAAGGGACAGTGATGGACAAAGACCAGTGTAATCCCTCAGGAATGAGAGGCTGGCTAAAAATGAACAGCATGGGAATTGTTGGGGACAGTCACAGCATTAGTGATGAGCCCACCAGTGACCGACAGCCACATCTGTCCTGACACACTTCTGACCACACCAGCTGCTACAATCCAGAGGGCCAGATGCTTCTGGGGCAGACAGACCTCAGCCTGCCTCCAAACAGATTGCTGCTCATGTGGACTGCAAAGGGAGCTTCACAGTGGTGGAAAACAGGAAATAAAGTACAGATGAGGGTAAAGACAGGCGTGATGTGTCTTCTGGCACTCTAGTTAACAGCTCAGATTTATGCCTGAGGAGAGATCCAGCCAACAACAAATATACAGGAGAGAAAAGGAGGTCTTCTCCAAAGGAACTGCTTCGAAAAATGCCTGACCCACATGTGATCATGCAAAGGGATAATGCAGCATGAAAAAGATTTATAAAATTAGGTCTCCTAATAAAGATTTAGTTAATTAAAGAAAGGTGTTTTACCTAAAAAGGGATCATGATTTTAAAAGGAAGGTCATGAAAGACTCATGATGCCTTTCCTGACCATCAGGAGAGGGCAGCTGCTGCCTCCATCAACAGCAGAATAGAACATGCTGAAGAAGCTGACCTGTTTTTCCCATGGGGAGAAGGGAGCTTGGTGACAGAGTGTCCTGCAGTGGGGACAGAGCAGGGCACTGCCAGCAGCACACACAGAACAGACTGTGGGAAGGGAAGGGAAGGGAAGGGAAGGGAAGGGAAGGGAAGGGAAGGGAAGGGAAGGGAAGGGAAGGGAAGGGAAGGGAAGGGAAGGGAAGGGAAGGGAAGGGAAGGGAAGGGAAGGGAAGGGAAGGGAAGGGAAGGGAAGGGAAGGGAAGGGAAGGGAAGGGAAGGGAAGGGAAGGGAAGGGAAGGGAAGGGAAGGGAAGGGAAGGGAAGGGAAGGGAAGGGAAGGGAAGGGAAGGGAAGGGAAGGGAAGGGAAGGGAAGGGAAGGGCTGGCACGGTTCCCCCAGGCAGCAGGGCACTGATGCTGACCCGAGACACGGCACAGCACAGCAGGCAGCAGTGTCCCTTGGCTGTCCCCTGCTCCCAGGGTTCACAGAGGGTCACGGTGCACAGAGCCTTGTGCTCAGAATAGGCACTGGGCTTTGGCTTGCACTGATGAAGCATCACGCCCTGCATCACCCGGAGCACAGGCAGCACCGAGCGGCACAGAGGCTGCTTTGTCTGCTCCAGCACAGCTCCAGTGGACACCTGGAGCTGACCCAGCCTGCAAACTGCAGGTACTCCAGCTCCCACAGCGACCACAGCACAGAGATGTAAACACATGCAAGTTAAGGTCCAGCTTTCCCTTTCTCTGCTCCCCCTCCTCCCCCTCTCTTTCAAAGGAAGATAACTGAGCTCAGCAGCTCAGGAAAAAACGAAGGACCCCCTGCCTGAATCCTAAAGGTCCTACATACACTTTAGGATGCACCTGAAATGAAATTTATACTGTATTGCAGCAAGACTCTTTAAACCTCTGCTGGTAAGTTTCTGAAATCCTATTCATTTATGTTATCCCAGCTTGAGTGCCTGCCTGTGGTGTTTGTAACTGACTTAGTTTAATCTAAGCAGATTTAGCGCTAATAACTAGAGCTCACTAATGCATATTGCAATTATGTATCACACTGGGAAATCCTGTCCCCCAAGCAAAAACATTGCTGCCTCCCAGTAGTGGAAGCAACTAATACTAATCTAAAAAGATCCCCAGATGTTCCAGGCGCTGCTCTCTCCCATTCACAAGTAACCTCTTCTATAGCATTCAAGCAGGCAAAGCCTAAGCAGCATGTTTTATTCCAGTTTTAATGATAGATGGATTTAATTCAGGATTCCCAGTAACACTCCCACTGAACTTTCACATTTGTCCTCCATCCATCCTCTCCACAGAGAATGCTCTTCATTGGAAGCAGCTGCTCCCCATTTGCTCTTTATGAAACATATGAGATAACAAAAATGTTTAAAGGGGATTTTTGCCTTAGAACAAAATTACTTTTCTGTCTGTCATAAACTAAAGGAAGTGAGTCTGAGGGGAAGAATTATTCAGTAATGACCTCCAAAGGTTGCAGAAGTAAACTGGTGGATTTAAGAGCGCTTCTCCATAACCTCAAGTATTTCCCTTTTATTTTTTAGCTGTTTCATGTGATGCATCCTGGTTGGTTACTTACTGCTTGTGTGTATCTGATGATTGATGGGAGAGCTGACATCAATTTCAATCTCTGCTAAGCCCTAGTGCTCCATCACTGCAGAAAATCTGGCACTCATGCTTCCTGGACCATACACAGAACAGTATCACATATAAAGTGATGGTATACACACATTAGCTCAGTTTTGTTCAAAACCATCAGCAAAATACCTCAGTGCTGGTCAACTTCATATTTAATCTGCACTTCCTAGCACAGATTAAATCAACTGTGTTGTGCCTACTGGACAATTCAACAAAAATACCATTCTCAACCCACACTTGATCCTTAACAACAGGGAGAAAGGACATCAACACAGGAGCTCAGGTCTAATATTAATGATCATGCAGCTTGAAGGGCAAGGTCTAGGTTAATTCCACTGAACTTTGAGTACTTTGCCAAGAGATCTAAAAATCAGCAGCCACGTTGTCCCAGACTTCCACTATAATCAAAGGAAAGCTATACCTACCTCCAGAATGCCATTTAGCTTAGCTGATTTTCCACCTGAATGTGCTTGCCTCTCCCTACTGACTACTAGAATGGCCCTCAAGCAATAACTCAGTACTACAGTCAGACAGTAAAGTCTGCAACTGAGCATGGGGTAACACAGTGTCTCTCCTAACTTATATAGGAATATGAAAAGCCGAGTAGAAAAAAATTCATGCAGGCCTCTAACTTGCATTAATGTCAGGTAAGCATAATTTGAAATGTGCAAAGAACACTCAGAGACAAATCACATATGCAGAGAGATTTCTCCTGGCCACCGTTGCTTCTTATTTTCTAAGGGGTGTGTTCTTGTTCTGCCACAGAACAGCATTGCTGAACAAAACCTGACAGCACCTCCCTTTTAGAGGATCTGGGTCCTTACAGCTCAAATTAACTCAATCAAAATATAAACCCACCCAAATTTACCAAAACCATCCCTTTGACTAGAGGGCATCCTGCCTCCCTGCCACGCTCACTGCTGGTGTTTCCTGCCATGTACTAATGGCTGAGAAATGCCACCCCAGCATGGTTCCCTGCTGCCCACCCTCTGTAAACCCACAGCAGCAAAATCACAGGAATAAACTGGTTCAAGCGAGATGAAGCCTTATAATATTCCTCTAACCTGCCTCCCAGGACAGCAAGTGCAGTTTTATTAGGCAGCTCTATGTGGTGATCTGTGTAAAACGAGCTCCAGATCTCAGCAACTGTTCTAAAGCACCTGTGTGCTAATGGCCTGATGCACTCTGAGGACTGCCCTCCCTCATCCTCCTGGGAAACAGAATGTTTTATTAGCAGGGAAACAGGCTGTATGTGTGGTTTTGCTACCTGTAAAAGCACTTGTTCTGCGAAGAATGAAAACTTCACTCTCAAGTGCTGTAAACATCATAAACACTGCAAATACTTCAAACTAAAGCCACAGCTGCCTTCATCACTATCACTTTGGCACATGTCACCCCTGAAGGTGTTCACCAGAGGTGGTTAATGAAGTTTTATAAGTAATGCTGCTGAAATCCCTGGCAGTTATGCAAGTCATCTCTGCTCAAGGAAGATGCTGTAGGCTTCTCAGCTAATCTTTTTGATTCCCATCTTCCTCTACATGAGCTACCACTCACAACTCACCATCAAGCAATTTGTTTTCATATCAATATTAGAAAGGCAAATAAAGAGCCTCATGGAGAAAGGTTTTTTTTCCCTGAAAAAAAGTTTATAGATGTTTATCATCAACACATGATAAACACACCTGAACAAAGCTTATATGTTAGAAGATAACCTTGTTGCAGCCTGTGTTGTATTTATAGGGCTTTTTGAAGCTACTTGCCATGAAACAATTATTTTTTGAAAAGAGCACTTACCCAAGTGAATAGAGTCGGCATTGCTTGCTTCTGATTCGATGGATGAGGCTAAACCTCTCATCAAGACAGATTGACCAGGGCTTTTTTGTGGTTTTGGAGTACCCTTGCAAGCTGTTCAGGTTCATGTGTTCACATGAAATCTGTTGAAATCAAAGGATATTTCATTGTTAAGACAGAACTTTTAATTTGCTTTTAATTTGCCTTCTGGGGGAGAAGTGGAAAAAAGAAAAATGTTCATTGGTTTCATTTAAGTCTTATTGTCAATCTGATACACGGCTACAAAGATTTGATGATTTTTTTTTCCTTGCTTGTCTGTTCCGCTTGGTGAAATTTAAGGCTTACATAATTCCCCAGAGAGCAAAGCAGTTTGAAAAGCAAATAATTAAGCATTAGTACTATACCAAATTTCTTTTTTTTTTTTCCATGAGGAAAAGATGTTTCAGCATTCACTTATTTTTTTTTCTTTTCAAACCTTGGGGTGGACTCTGCATCTGAATAACGTTAAAATCGAAGACTGTAATTACAAAGTTGTAGTGTCTCTGCAATGTGTACCTTACTCAGAGTGTCCTGGATCTCAGCTCCAGAAGGGATTTAATCATTACCCTCTCCAACAACAAAGAGATATAAGCAAGTGCATA
Source organism: Luscinia megarhynchos (assembly GCA_034336665.1). Taxonomy (NCBI): domain Eukaryota; kingdom Metazoa; phylum Chordata; class Aves; order Passeriformes; family Muscicapidae; genus Luscinia; species Luscinia megarhynchos. The sequence continues at coordinate 45,095,731 of CM067565.1, forward strand.
ACTAAACAGAGGAACCATAGCATTTGTGTCTATGCTGAGCTGGCTTGGACATCTAGAGTCTAAAGCCAGGATAAAAACCCTGCAAAAGAAGAGATAGAGACCCTGCAGGGAGGAACACTGTAAGTCAAAGCCCTTGTACAGACCAAGAAAGCAAAGACTGAAAATGCACTGGTTTCACCAGAAACCTGGATGAATCAAAAATCACAGAGGAGTGAAGTCAGCTTTGCCAGCAGCTGAGCAGCAGCCTGAAACAGCCAAACCCACAGTGACAGAGCCAGCAAAGCCATGGCCCTGTCAATGTCACCCACAGAGGAGCCCCTGCCTGCAGCACCAGCTCTGCATGTCCATCCAGCAGCTCAAGCCAGCATTTCAACCCCAGGACACCACATCCACTCCATCTCCTTCCTCCAAATCCACCCTGGGAATGCAGGCACAGAGCTGGAGAGTGCTGCACCCTTTCCAGAGCCAGAGCCAGAGCACAGCAGTCCATGGAGAGCTGGTACAATTCTGTACAGTTCTCGCCATAGCAGTGGGAAGGAGGCAAGGGGAAGCAGAAGGAAGCACCAAAGCTGTGGCTACTTCTGCCCAGGAAAGGCTGCACTGCCCTGCACCACCATCAGCATCAGCATCCACAGTTTGCTCTTGAAGGGCCTCTCAAACCATGCAGCCCAGACATCAAAGTCAGGGGTTGCAGGGCACAGGTTGCTACCAGAAAAGAAGAAAGCAAAGACTGTGAAGAGCTGTAGGAACCCAGCTGAGCCATCATGATGAAATGTTGTTCTTTGGGCCCAGTACCAGCCCCAGCTGCAGGAATGGGAGCTGACACTGTCAGAAAGGGAACAACTGAAATGGTGGAAAGGACAAAGCCAGGTTAAATATCAGTCCTGAACAGACTGTTCTCATCTTGCTCCTTTCCTTCCTCTTCAGCAGACTGCAGAGGCTCAGTTCTCAGTCTTAAACTAAAAAGCACAGCTCTGGTCCCACCTGGAACCACAGAAATGAAACCATTTTACACAGAGGTGAGAGTAAAACCTGGAACCCAGCCTTTAATATGGCAGGCATACTCCACCATGTACCTTATAACAAGTAAATACAACTCTCATTCTTTAAGAAGTGTATGCTCTGAAAGATCATTACCTGGAGCTTTACATTCAAAGAGCTGCATACTGCATGACCACCTCCCTGCTCCTGCTTGGCTCATAATTCCCATGGAAAATTCATAAAAGCAAATACAGCATCTCTTCATACTGTTCCCAGGATTCACTAAGTTTTAAGCAATGATTTGCACTGCACCCCACTACCCATTTCCCTTCAGTCACATAACAATCAAGGAATAAATGGCACTGCAATAATAAGCACTAATTTAAGACACAGAAGAATAATGTACTCTCTACAGAAAACTGAGATTCTGCAGTGCTGCCACTTAATTGAGTCATGGCATTATGAGCAATTACAACAGTCAGAGTTTGAAGCAATTTTAACAGCTCTTCTACTGAATAGCTCTTGCTATTAAAAAAAAAAAATCACACACACACACACAAAAATTCCCCCAAACAACAACAACTGAAAATAATTAAAAAAGCAAACAAACAAAAATCAAACCCTGAACCTGCCTTTAGCACCATCATCAGTCTGTTGCATGGTTTACTGATGCACTGAACTCACATCTTGTTCTAGCTCACTCCTATCACACAAACAACAGAACAATAAAGATGCTTCTCCTGATCGTGAAATACCAGCACTGAAAATGCTTTTTCTGGTCACACCTTGACCCTGCTGACATGGCTCCTTCCTGCTCCAGCAGTTTGAGCCATCCTACACTCATGACATGGGGCTGAACTTATGCACAGTCATTAGTAGACACTTGCTCAGCAAACAATGAAAATGGCATCTCATGCTTATCTACATAAGCAGGATGCCATTTTTGGAAGTGCTCATACCAGTCATGGTGTTATCTCATCAGTTGTTCATCTTGTAACATCTTGCCGGGTCAGGAACAGGGATTCCTCTCATTTTTTGTTTTCACTTATGCTTATTTCCCAAACCAGGGTCAGTTACTCCAGCAATGAAACTTCTCGTTGAGTGTGTCAAAAGAAATAAACTCTCTGTTAATTGATGTCCTTGTAGGTTTTGACCCAACTAGTGGAGTTTAGCAGCATCTGCCACTGTTTATTAAGTCACTGAGATGAAGGATGTTTTCCAACTTAATGCGTCTGCCACAGTCTAAACTTTTGCACAACAAAACAAGCAGTTCTACACAGTGCTGCCCCCACACACATCATCTTGCCTCCTGCCCTCTCAGTGCTGGCATGAGTGGCAGCAGAGATGTCATTTTATTGAGAATTTATCCAGGGGTACCCACAAGCCAGAGGATACATGGACACCCTGCTATCCTCTTTTTTAGAGGTGTTTCAAATTAATCTCAGCCTTGAAAGCACTGCATTAACCAAGAATTTCATACGTGGATGACATTTCAGTGATGTTGGCACTTGGGGCTTTTTGCTGCTCTTCAGTGCAAGTCATGATGCTGTGATCTCTGTATTCAAGGGTCAATTGCTGACAGACATGGGTACCAAAAGCAGCTGCCCTGTTGGAATTGTGAGCATCCAGCACCGTTTCCATTTTTTATTACAGGAAATGCGCACGCAAATGCTGTTGAGCATAAGTGATGCTCTGTTAAGACATGATGGCCCAATTTCCATGTATGCTGAATGCTGGAAGTATCCATCAACACAATCTGGATTTGGAAATGCCTATTTTAAAAAGCACATAAACCCAGTAATTTCCATGTCCATCATTTTTATCCTGAAAATATCGAGATTCTATTGGTATCATTGAGACAACTTGTCCAAGTTAGGGTCGGATGCCTTGTTCTCATTTTACTGGGAACCTCAACTGCCTCCTTTTGAAGTAAAATGAGACTGGTTATCATATTATTATTAAGAGGTGGAGTGGTTGAATACACTCTCTTGATACAGAGTGTTCTGTATTTTTCCATCTGAGAGGGAGAGAGGGCAGAGAGAGAGAAACACTGCATCTAGAATTTCAGTCATATCATACTCCTGTCAGGACACAAACCCATTTAGAAATAAATAACATGGAAATAATGCATTCTTTCTAACCTGTATTTTGACTTTTATATTCATGTTGACTATCAGTGCTAGGTCAAGCAACTTTAGAAATAAATCAGTTTAAAAAAGTTTGGTGTGAGGTTAATTCCTTAGATACGAGGGAACAATCTGTGCCAGGCAAAGTGTTTTCTAAATGGAGACTGAAACGAAAAACCTACCTGAGAAGTGCTAATGTACTTTAGGAACCTTGAGGCCTCATAGTTGAGGGAAGGGGTTGGACTTGCCCATGGCTGTAGTTCAATGTGCCATCTTACAGTCTGTAAAATAAAGCAAAACAAAAAATACCTTAAAGGCAGTGCAAGCATAAATTACAAGGGCTAATAAACTAAGGAGATTTAATTTCAAACTAAAAGAGTTTCCTGGGGGCTAGTCTACACATGAAAAACATTTCAGAATGAAGCAGGGTTTCAACTACAGTGAAAAAGCATCTAACTATGATTTATAGTGATCAGCTTTGAAAGCAGATGTAGGTAATTCAGAAATAAAGTGCTCCTCATCCCAGATAACCCATTATTTATTATCATATTTATTATTAGATGTTATCCAGGTTAACCCAACACGTTAACCCATTTTTTCTAGGACACCCAAGTAAGCTGTGAGAAATGAATGAAGAAAACCAAGATCTAAATTACCAAATTCTACAGCAAAACATCTGAAAACAGTGATAATAATTTTAATTTCATGTCTATCAGATATCTCTGCTTGAAAGTCCAGTGAAACAAGGACTTGGATCGCAAACACTATCACCAAAGGAAACCCCTGCCAGTAACCTGTTTTCTTTTTTAAGATCTAGATATTATTTTAAAACAAGCTTCCTGTGGGCTTTCAGAAAAATCCTCTTCCTCTCCCACACTTGCTTGACAGATATACCAGAATTCTTTGTTTCCCTGAAAAAATGTAAGTGTGGCTGCCTGTAGCCCTACCACTTCTCATTTACATAGCCCCAAGGAAGTAGCTCTGGTGGGTGCTTTCTGTGCTCCCTCAGCTCTGAACCTCGGGCATCCTGCCAGCTTTTCCAGAAACACTTCCCACACAGAGTGGGACAGAAAAGGTCTTTCAGACACGTGCTTGCAGAGCAACAGGGCTCTGCGCTCCCATCTGCGCCACCTTCTCCAATTCTGCCCGCTGTCATCCCAGCAAGTTTAGACTTGTCATCTCTTGCCCTCAAGCAGATAAAAATACAAGCACGGTGTTAAGCTGCACTAAATCAAGATTGATTCCTCGTGGCTTTTCATCTTCAGGCGCCATAACTCACTTCTACAGCTGGGCAGGTAGTATCAAGCTTCCCTTTAATCATCCTCAATTAACTGAGCTTCCATAATGGACAGGATGGAATTTCTCCCTCAAAGGCTCACGCTGGCATTCAGTAAAATACAATCAGAAACCCCACTTGGATTCCCACAGGATTATATTTTAGACAAAGCCCTGGACATGTAGAGATAGCAACTGGCTGGAGAGGATGGAGGCAGACAAGTGAGGTGAGGCACCAAGCCCCCAGACAGACTGGTCTGTGGCACCAGGAGAAGAGCCAGCACAGTGACAGCAGGGATCCTCTGATGCCAGAGAGGAAGGCAGGAAAGAGAAGGTAAAATTAGAAAAGAAAGACTATTAAAGAGGACCACCAGACCAGATGGCATTTGCCTCAAGCTGGTATCGTGAATTGATATTTTTGTAGTCTAAGTAAACATAGTCTACAGTGAATGTGAGCCAGGAGGTCTGTACGAGATTTATTGTTTCCTTTAGGGGTTATTTTTCAGATTTGTTGTGGGTTTTGGGTTGGGGTTTTTTGTTTGTTTGGTTGTTTTTTGTTTTTTTGGTTTTTGGGTTTTTTTTACAGGAGTGCTGAAAAGGATATTGAGATTTTTTTTTTCTCCCCCAGCAGCAGACAAAAGTAGCATTTCTCACCCTGAAACTTCCTGCCTGCAGTGAACTTGGACTCCTTTACTGTGCACAGCATGAGCCTGGAAGCAAGCTAGCAAGCAGCTCTGCAGCAGCATGTCCCCCTGACCTCTGCAAACAGCGAACAGCAGGAGGATAGGTGCACACCGGGGAGGGAAATGCGTGTAATCTTTCAGAATGAGTCACAGTTCACACGGCTGAATAACGTTTGCAATGACAGGAATGCTGCTGTTTCAACAGGCTTGAAAGCTGAAATGAAAATGAAGACTGACAACCATTTTCAGGGGAAAAAAAGAAAAAAGAAAAAACCCCAAACAACAAAAAACCAACCAAACAAAAAAACCCCAACCCAAACCAAAAAAACACCAACCACCCAGATATCTACACATCTGTGTCCAGTTATTCCGAAATCTATTTGTGTGAGAAGTAGCTCATTAAGTAGAGGAATTGCAGGGTGGCCATTGTGGACTATTCAGCAGGAATTCCTTCTGCACAGAGTTGACAGGGAAGAAAAGAAATCTCTATAATGAACCACATGAATGAGGTTCTTCCTCAGCAGAGTGCAATGTCCAAGAGCCACTGCAGCTTAAACTCAGGTTCTTAAAATCTTGAAGACAATAAACTGCCTGCCCACTGACTCCAAACTATTGATAAACACATGAAAATGAAATAAAAACCCCAGTGACTTACTAAAGCAGTTTCACTAAAAAATAGGGGGGGAAAGGAAAAAACAGAAAGAGATCAAGCTTTTGTATAGTTCTTTAAATTGATGAGCACTACATAAATGCTATTTTTGTGACAGAGATCAGACCCAAGGCTCCTGTTTGAGGCAATGTTTTGAACAGCTTCTCAAACCTCACACTTGGTCCCTGGCTCCTCAGGAAGCAGCCTATTTCCATTCACTAAAGAACACACCACAGAATCCTGTTCCTAACACCTCCTCACATCTCTACAGGGTGTCTCAGGAGCTGCCTTACAGCAAGATTCACAGACAATGGATGGGAGAGAAAATCCAACACATCTCTCAGACAGGTTGCACCCTCCCAAAGGGTAACTCACAAATGCTGGTGATGCATTTTGGGTGAGCTCAGGAATACAAAATACCCTCCTGAAGGAGCTGTTCCATAGGCACATTGGTAGCCTTTGTTAATAGTTTTCCAGGTAATTTTCAGCCTAGTTCAGAGTGTTTCCAGGTAAGCCTTCTCAAATAAACTCTACAGATGCTTTGTTTATACCTGATAAAAAACAATCCTTATTTGGGAAGCTTCCCCTCTCTTGACTTTGCAGTTTTATTTACTGAGAGCAAACCTGACTGTGGCATTATGATTTGGATTTTCTCACCTGTATCATGGAAATCTCTAGAATGACTGAGAGCAGGTCCCTGTGGCTGCTGAACAAACAGGATGAGGAGCAGCTCCTTTCACAGAGGGCTTTATAGCAAGAGAGCAGAGGAACTATTACAGCCCAGGTATACAGCTCTGGGTATGAAATTCAGACAGACCTCCCCAAGGCTGCCCAGGAGGAGCCAGAAAATGGGTTCAGACAATCTGCATTTCTGCCTATCACCATGGGTGTGCTCTGTCCCTAGGGTAAGGACTCATCCAACCAGACACCATGACTGTGCTTCCCAAACATCAACATATCCATATTCCACAATATAAAAAGATGTCAGTACCTGGAAGGTTACAATGCCACTTAGAAAATATCATACTCCATATTTTAAAGTATCACTCTGTATAGATACATTAACTGAAATTAGCATTGTAAGAAAAATCGGTCTTCAGCAAGACTATCACAAGCACTGGTGAGACACTGACTTCAGCCACTCCTGAAGGGTAATGGATATCCAGAAACTGTTATTCCGAGTGGTGTCTAAATTTTCACCACATGAGATAACCACAGAGAAAAGAAAACCCTAAAGCAATACCATTGCTGTGTTAGGAAAACTAGGATGCATTTGAAGGTCTGATTTTTCTTCCAGGTACTTCACACTTAAGGATAGGGACTGATGTTTCCTTTAGACCAAACTGATAGCAATCTGCAGAGACTTCTCTCTGGATACAACTTTTTCCTAGATTTTTTTTTCCCCCTCATAGCCATCTGTGATAGTCATTTGATAATCCTTTAATAACCTGTAGTATATACGTGATATACTTTTAAAGGACTGTCATTTAAAATCTGTCCTAAAAATCTAAAATCATAAGATAAAATTTAAATCAAAATGTGCAAAGGGTTTACAAACCAGCAGTTCTTAAATTGTAGGTCTGCCAAATGTTTGGCTTTTTCAGCCTAAACTTACACACAAATCATTAAATTCTTTCCAGACCAATCCTAGTTTTAGTGCACAAATTCAAAAAGCCCAACCCCTTCCTTCCCTCCTGCTTACATTTGAAAGGGAATTAGTAAGTTTTTCATATTTCCATCTTTTTTAACTCAGTAGCTTTTTTCTCCCTCTTTTAATCTCCTTCCTTTTTATCAGCCAATTAAAATTCAGAAACATATTAGCCATTTGTGTAAACAAAAATTCAGGAATCCCATTGCCCTGCCAAACAGTCTGTTGCGTCCAAAGCAGAGACAAAAGACTTGTCAATATATACACAGATGTCTTAAGCAAATCCTCCGATTATATTGTGCAGCAATTTAATTTTTTTACATCCAAGGCAGGACCAAATGTGAGTGGAAATAATTTGTGGCAATAAATTCCATCAAGAACCATAAATATTTGCAAGCCATAGAAACAAATTACATACACATCTTCATCTCCAATTATTCTGTCTGTACCCTGTGTACAACCACACTCAGCAGAACAGAACCTGCCCATGGGTGAAATTTTTGCAGGGGTTTTATCAGTTTGAAAGGCAGTGCATGGCATTCAGATTCAGATTGCAAAACTTCAGATATCTACATGGCAAATTCATTAGATTGCATTCCTGAAGGCTTGCCCTGTGCAAACAGATTGTCCCCAGATACAATTTGCAGGGGCTTGGATGTAAATCTGTGGTCCCTCTCAAGCACCCGTGGCCTTAAGCACGTTAGTTTGTTGTGGTCTGACTGTTTGGGGCTTTTCCCTCAATACACAAGTGCCCTAAACAGTGAAAGCTGCGTGCTGCAGCCCACACAAGCCCAGGCCTTGCGGGACACGCCAACGCCTCGCGCGGGACACGCGACCAGCGCGAACCTGCTGAGGGGAGTGGGAGGGCTGCTGAGGATGGAGGCAGCCAAACCTGGCACACTGCTCCCCTTGCTGACAGCACAGAGCAGCTCCAGCAGCAAAGAACCCCTCGTGAACGCCCACGTTTCGTGTCAGAGGCAATTAGCTGGGTGACTCCCAGGGACAGCCAGGAGGGAAGGAACACCAGTGCGTGCAGACAGCCATCAAGGAAGCTCCCACAGTGGGCTGGGGAGCTGAGTTATTTGACAGGACAGATGAGGCAGGCAGGATCTTTAAGGGAATGATTCATCTCACTAGAGAGTAGACATATAAAATATGTAAGGTGAGTCAAGCACTGGAAAAGTCCGTCCATGTCTCTCCACAACCTGCAAAGGAGGCCTGAAGGATGGGCTCAGGAACACACCTACAGCACAGACCCTCAACACCACAGAACACCCTCAAGACCAGACATTCACACACCCCATGCTGCAGAGAAACATGCCTTTTAGAGGGCTGAGCCTACCCTTTAGCTGTGAGCCTAAAGCAACATTTAGCTGCACTTCATTCTTCAGCAGGGTTGAGTAATTCCAAATGTTTTATGTTTGGAGCGGCAGTATGTGGCATAAGTAAAACAAACCACCTCAAAGCGGAGGCACCAGTAGGAAAGAACAAGAATGCCTTCAGCCTTGGCACAGACCTTCTTGAGAAAGGTCAATCCATAGAGTCCCCTTCAGCTAAACGTAACCAGCACCACCAGGGCTCACAACTTGGAAAAACTGGCTACCTTACATCCTTAATTTAGGAGCAGCAGGGACACACACAGGCTCAGTAAGCTGTAATTTAAATCACAGGCTTACAAAGTGACTGACTCATATTTAAAGCTTTCAGTGAATTAATTTACAACACAACTGGCTTTATGGATATTCCATCCCTACATGTCTGAACTGTTTCTTTCTTTTCCTTTTTCATATTACTATTATTTTCTTTTTTTCTTTGCAGTTTGGCTTTCTTAAACATATGAGGTTTTCTCTTAAGAAACCATAGTGCAACCTTGCTAATACATTCCTCCTCTGAATGTGTGTGTCTGTATCAAGAGAAAAGCAGTGGGTTCCCTCTGAGGCATCAGGCATTGAGGGAATCACAGGGAAAAGCAGCTGACACCTGGTCCTGCAGCCACCTAAACTGAGAATTCCCACTGCAACAGTGAAGTTTCTACATATTGCACAAGGTCCATGATGAACTCGGGAAAAAAAAATCTTTTTTTAATCAGGAAATCTTTCTATTTCTCTACTTTTCCAGTTTTCTGAGTATATCCAAGACAGAGACATCTCTGACAGCACTGCACACATGCACACAGCCTTCCTTCTCCATACCTTGCTGCTCTGCCCTCTGCATGCACCACATTGGTACAGTGTAGGCCATGAAGGGAATCTCTCCCACAGGCAAACTCCAGAGCTAAAAAATCTGCAGTGTTACAGAATCACAGAATGGTCTGGGTTGGAAAAGACCTTTAAATATCACCAGGTATAACCCACTTCCATGGGGCACACATTCCACTAGGTCAGGTTTCCCAAAATAAACTGTATCACCCCCAGTACAGACCCTTGATGGACACCACTCGTTACTGCTTTGTCATTTAGACACTGAGCCACTGACCATAACCAGCTCCTGGATCTATCAGTCCATCCATCAAATCAATATCTTTCCAAACTTCAAGAGCCAGCCATGTTGGTTGCACCTAAACAACTCCCTGTCCTCAGCACGTTGTAATGTGTCTTCCAGGAGGATCCACTCCATGATCTTATCCAAATATTTGATGTTGGAAAAACAGGCTGAGGAGCAATAGCTTTATGCCAAGATAAGCAAGCAACATGTCACACATACAGTCTGGTTTCCCCATGCAGGAAGGCTGCTCAGGGGAGTAAATCCTGCCTATGGAAACCAGTCCCATGATAAAAGTGCTTTCTGCACTAATGAGTGTGTGTCTTAAATTTAAGTGGGTTTCCAACATGATCTGTATATGGAGAATGCTATGTCTGGACATGTGTGTTTTATTTTATGGAAGAGGGAATGTCTAGGATGCACTTAAGCCTCCCCTAGCTCTTCACTCTCTGTGCATAATCTTTTCCAAGTCTCTGCAGTGCAGCACGCATTTGTCTGCCTGGGAGCAGGATATGAGTGCTGCAAGAGTCAACTTAGGAAGCTCCAAACATCACCCAGAGGGCTCCAGGTAGAAGCAGTTTTATCAGCACTTGCTTCACAAGGCTGCAGTTTGCATCAGTAAGTAAAACTCCTATACTTAGCAGGGAAACGAAAAAAACCGCAAAGTTTTACACTGAAATGAAGAAAACTATTTTCTGACTTCAATTCTCATTAGAAAAGCTTTGAGTCACTGCATGGTAATTGAACCCAAGTCTTTACTCATGAAGAGCAAATCAGTCTGAACATGAATACATAACAAGCCCTGAAAAGGCAGCAATCACCAAGCATTTCACCTCTGCTTTCCTTCTGTTAATACTGATGTTTATTTTCTGCTCCTTTTGCTTCTCATTCCCCATCTGACGGTGTGAAATCGAGCCACACGCATACAAATTACTGCTCTGGGGGAACTGCTGCCCTTACCTGCAGGCAACCTGCTGCACCAGCGACCTCCATGCAAAACACCAACTTTGATGTCCTGGGAGATTCTGTTTCACACACAAAATCCACACTCAAGCTCTCTCCAACTCTACTTTCAGGTTTGTGTCTTTTCCCCTAAGTAAGTGTCTTACAAGACAAGCATGCACAGAAGAAAAGGATGCCCGCTGTTGGCTTCAAGTGACAGAATTTACACCACTTTAAGAATCAAGAAATTGATTTGGTGAAATAAAGAGCAGCTTCCAAAATTAACATAAGGAAGCCAGATCTGTAGAGGAATTTAGGTGACTAATGCTCCAATGAATTCAAATAGTAACACTGAATTCCCCAGGAAACGGTATTGGGAACTCATTTGCCAGTTTACATCAGCCACTGTGGACACCCCTGTAAATTCACCATCACCCTGTGGGCAGGTTTGGGATTTACAGAAAGCAGGGTTTCAGAAGACTCGCCAAAATATTAATTTGTGGGTACTTCGGAATTCAGAAAGCATTGTATCTAATTTATAATTTACACAGCATAACTACCACTCCTCACTACCTCTGAGGAATAAATCTACTGCAGCCAAAGGATCTGGGGGCTGCAGGGGTAGGAAAGGGCAGTGCTGCACTGGGGAACCTTTCCTCAGACATTCAAAGGTCACCAGAGACTAGCAGCTCTGCCACTGGGAACCCCAGCAACATATGGGAGACACATTTATTAAAAGAGAAATTGATTTTACTCTAAGAGACATACAGCTTTGAGAATAGCCAAGTGAGATTTCTTTGCTATGGTTCCAAAATAAAATAAATAAATCAGGCAGCAGCATTCCAGCGCTATCCAGAGGCTGACAGAATGATAATATATCTAATGGAGATAAAACCAGGAGCCAGAACAGATTGAAATTTATGGAAGTAAATTCTCAAAATTGCTTAAGCAGTTCAATCAGCTGAAATCCTTCCAGTGCCCGTATGCCTTTGCCAACACTTAAGGATAACAGCCAGAAACAGATACAGCAACTACTGGTCACTGCTCGTCAAATTCAGTTTCTGCTAAGCAGAGGCAATACTGTGGTTTCAGCCTGTATTCATAACTACTTTAGTTGAAGTGCTCTGGCTGAGAAATAGGGAGATGTCATAATCCATACAATAAGGGAAAAAAGCTATTTTCCTCTAGGTTGACTTCACTGCAATATTTAAACCATAGAATACAACAAACAGAATTCATCAGTAAATAGTCAGCTAGCCAGATAAGCTGAGTTTATTTTGTGCAAGTTCCAGCACACTGTGATTTACATATAGGGTTGCCTCTGGCAGCCTATCCACTGACTTCAGAGCCTGAGGCTAAGAACTGGGGGAAAAGAAGGTGCTTTAGAGTAAAATCAATGCTTTCACACAAATAAGAGCATTTCACACTTGCGAAGCCTTCTCCCTCATCCAAGTTGAATGCAAATGTCTAAACAGAAATGGTCCACCACAACTTCTAGAACTAAAGGGAGATATAAAGCATTAGAAAACCCCTTCCTCTTCATCTTCCCCTCCTGGGTAAGTACCAGGACAACCCTCTGTGCCCAGGGAGCAGGAGAGGGCAGGATTTGTCACTGTATGTCTATAATCTCATAAAGCTAGTAAATATCAGCTCTCACCCATGGGTAAAGCAAAAGGCTGACTAACTTCTACAGGTATTGGGATTTCAGAGGGTAAAACCCTAAGGTAAAATAGACAGTACTTACAGCAGGTACCAAGCCTACTGTTCCTTCAACTCACCATCAGTTCACTTGCTCGAACTGGGTTTTACTGGATAGCCAGGGAAGACTCAAAAGCCAAACTTCTCTTTTTTCTTCTTCAACTCCTTATTTCATAAAAGCATTAGATAATGGAGTTTCACAGAACGACATGTATTCTAGCTTTAAAAATACATTCCCTTTATTTTTTTAAATACGGTTATGGATTAGTGCCCTTAGTCTAGAGCTATGTAAAAGACTTCCAAATAAAATAAAACAGCATGTTGGGCAAGTAGTTCCTTCTGTCTAGAAAGGGAACAACAGCTGGCTTACAAATTGTTAGGATTTTAAGTAAAAAATGGTACATTTATTCTCCAATCTATAGAGAAGAAAATCAAGCTCATTTCAAAGCACACAAATTTGAAATATCTTTTGTTCAAGACAAGTATAGAACCAAGCATCATAATCCTGTGGAGGATGGGCTTGGGTAAATATGTACCATCCTCTTTAATCAAGGATATTTTCCAATGTTTTATCACTAATTCTGAGCATTATACAGATAAAGTACTGAAAAACTACATGGTTTGACCCTGAACTCATGATGCACCCAGAATTCCCACGGATTTCATAATGAATAATAATTGCAAGATCAAACCATTAATCAAGACATCTAACGAAGAAGAAACACAGCAGCTCAGCAGCAACCAATTGACACATAATTGCTTCTTGTTTAATTTTCTCAAAAGAGGGAAGGAAAAGGAACATAATGTTGTTGCTTCCCCCTATTCAGGATGAAACAGAGTTCGCTTCTTTGAAAGTTTCAGTGCCCCAGAACAACCATAAGGAAAGCCCAAAAAGAGACAGGGCACCAGTACTAAAAATTTTGGGTTTTTTTCAGACAGCTCCTACCCTGCAGTGCTTCTCTATCGGATAAATCTCACTCCTCCACTGCTGCCATCCACTCTGCAAGGAGCAGGAAATATTTGGAACTGATTCCTATTATTTTTAGGCTTCTAAGTGGCAGATATATTCTAACATTACATGCCATATCAATAGACATTACCATCTCTTCCCCCTAGCATTTCAAACAGTGTGTCTTTGTAAAATATGAAAGAGGATGCTGAAAAAAGGGCACTGACTTTGAAGCTCCCAGATGATTATTTGACTTAGCCAGCTGCTAGGAGAGGAATGAGGAAGAGGGCTGTGGATGGATGAGGCCAAAAGGGGAAGGACAAAACAACAACAGCAAATCTGTGATGTTAATGTCTGCTGATTTTAACATCATTATCAAATGCACACTTTTCCCAGCCAGGTCCAGCCCCCGGCACATCACTGATACTTGCTTCTCTGCCATAATTTTGTTTTGGCTAATTTTCCCCAGCAGACAAACATGTCACACTCACATTCAAAAATCGACCCTACCTTATCAACACTAATAGCAAGAATGTATTTTTAGCAATATCCCTAAGACAGAAAAGTTGCCTATCAGGGCCTTATAGGCGTTTCCTTGCTAAGCTCTCAAGGCCCACAAATTTATCTTCCACATACCAAGAAGAGCAGAGGTTTCAATTCCTTTCAGTTTGCAGAAGCCATGAGGTCAGTCCTGGAAAGAACCCAGAATTGTGTCTCTTCCAGAAGAACTCACAGTCCTGCACCTGAAGTAGCATCTGAAATCTATCAGAAAGTGGAACCCTTCAGTGGGTCACTGGTTAAACGAGCTGTTGGTTAGATCTTTCTTCCACAAGCATTGAAAGCCAGACGTTCTCCATGTAAAATCTGAAGCAGTTGGCTTGCCCCTACAGTGCCAAGAGACTTCAAAAGCCAATGTCCCACTGCAAAGTCCTCCTGGTCCTACATTGCCAGGGACAAGAGAAACCCCCATGGCATGATGGGGAGAGGCGGCAGCAGGAATAATACTTCTCTCAAGAACCCCAGATTTGGGATTTGCTAAGGCACAACAATTCTGTTCTGACTTTTGATGAACTCTGCAAAGCCATTTTGTTTCAGTCTGCAAAGCAAATGGAGAAGACTTTGGTGAGAAACAAGATTTCTGTCTTCTAACAGCTTCTGGAACTGCTACATTTACTATTACACAAAGATGCACAAGAGGTTTATTTATTTTATTTATATATGTGTCAGGGTGGACATAAATTACAGTAATAATTTTTAAATGTTGCAGAAAATCAATAAGAGAGCAAAATAATCACCAAGGGAGTTCCCCCAGAACCATACCTAGGACTTTTGTGCTTTTCTAGGGATCAGCAAGGACCCCATCCACCCATTCTCTGACAGTGCAGTTCTTAAGCATTTGCAGCCAGAGCCTTTCCTGGGGGCACCTGAGCTTGGTGGCACATTCAAAGGCAAGACTACTGAAGATGGAAGAGAAGATCACCTGGGGAAACAACATGTCATTGAAAATCCAAGCCCTTCCACTTAGCATAAACAGCTGGGAACATTTCCTCCATCTCCTGCTGAAATTGACCCAGTTGTTGCCACGAGAGTGAGTTCAAAATCATGGCTTTCATCTGTTACCCTAGGCATCCATCCATTTGTGCACGTGTTTTCTGCTACCCTGAGAGACTGGCTGACTCAAAATAGGGTAGCACATCACCCTGCCACTTTTGTAGGCAAAAACACTAAAAGAACCAGCATTAGGGTGAGTGTATGCCCACAGATTGTGTGATACATATGCTATACACCACAACAGAAAGAAAAATTGAATCACATCTTTTTTCCTCTTTTAGTTGTTCCACTGAACTGCAGGTCATTTGATCTTAGTCTTACAAACACGGAATGGATCTGGACAACGTTCCATCATGCTCAAAAGTATCTTGGTGCATATCTTCTGGCTACAAAAACACTCAAGTTGATTAAATGGCTCACATCCACTGTACACAGCTCTGGAGCACTGAGCAGCCGTCCAAGACAAACTCAGCTCAAAGTTAATTTTAGACCGAGTGATAGAGTGGGCTGTGTTGCGGATGCCATCGAAGATTAGTGGTGGTTCACACAAACCTTCTCACTTATGTGTCAAATCTTTTATCTAATCTGTGCCATGAGTGGCAGCCATCACTGCCAGGCTGCAGGACAGCCTGATCTACCACAACCAAACCAGACTGCTTGAGCAAAGGCTGGAGGTCTTTTCAAATGCTACCTAAATTTCCAAATTCTACATCTATTCTGTAAGACCTGATGATGCTTTCATCACACTGTCTGCACGAGTCTGCAAGGCAGCTGTGAGAAGGTTTTGTTCTTCACCACAGGACTTCAGTACTGCACCCCTTGTCAGGGGCTGCTGGAGTTTTGCTCTAGACTCACCCCAAAGATCCCCCAGCTGCACCTTGGTCTGAACTGTGGCCACAGCTCAGTGAAAGTGGCACGAGAGAGATCTCTGGCACGCTGGCACCTACTGTGCAGCCCCTGAGCAGACACAGCTCTGATAACTGCCTGGCTGGCTGAGTAAATGTTGATGTGAACTGACTGAACCAACTGGGGTGAAAAACCTTACTAGTGATGAAGTTAAACACTTGTCTCATAAGAAGGCAGATAAAGGTTGGAGATGCAAAGTAAAAACCTTAGGGCTATGCAGGAGAATTTTTACCTGTCCAAATCCTTTCTTTCTGGACTCCTCTCTCTCCACAGAAGGAAATTTTAGAAAAGAATGTAGACAGATTGGCCACTTTAAGAGCTGCTTGAGCAAGGAAAGCTGTGTGTCCTCAAAACTGTCCTCACTTCTTATTTTAAAACATGAAATGTGACAAAAGATCATTTTTGGCACTAACTATGCCACTGCTATTGGGCAGTCCAGGTGACTTGGCCCCCAGAGCAGTCCCATGAAACAGTTTGAGTTGAAGACAGCAAACAGGAACACTTTTTTTTCCTCATCTGCTACAGCAGTCATAAAGGATTCACATTTGGTACAGGGCCTGTGAACTGTCTCTCTGGGTTCAATGTAATGGCCACCACAGAGCAAGGCATCTGCAGAATAAATTGCCACCTCGATTCTTGTATCCTTTAGACACCTAGATTTATTTTCTTCTGTGCCACAGCTACTTAGAAAAACTTCTCTGGTCTTTATCTGCTGAAAGCAAGCCTTAAGCAGGTATTTGAAAGATTGTAAAATAAATCTATGCTATTGGATATAAAGTCTCCTAACACTGTAATGACTTTCTGAAGAATAACATTCCCCACCTGCTTCTCAAAAATTCATAAAGGAAGAACTATTTCAGGTAATAAAAAGTGTGTAAGAATCAAGGTTATTCTTAGTAATCATTTACCTCACAAGCTTACAAGTGACATCATTGTCAGAAAAAATATTACCATTTCCTATTTATGGTATACTATAAACACTTTTCATCTGCAGTTAAAATACAATAAAAGCCCACTGTTGCCATTGCTTGACTACTTGGAGAAGGATTCCTGTGTCTGGGTACTTTCTGGGTCCTCAGCTGCCCCTGTTTACAGGCAGAGCTGGCTGATGCTTCCCAGATCTGGTTATCAGCTGATGAAAACTGCTTTCAATAAAAGTTTATTCTTTTCTTCCAAAGACAATAACCTTGCTCAGTCTGTGCTATTAGCCTGAATATTTGAGCAAAAACAGACCAAGGCTGTTCCCCAGGTACTAACAGATTGAAGCCACAAGCTCCCATTTTGTGCTTATCTTACCAGATAAGCAACTTTGGGTTGGTTTATATTGGCTAAGTGCTGGAGGTAAAATTGTCAACTAGTGTCCCCTCCTCTGGGGTCCACTAAGTCATCATACAGAACAATTATGGTGAGGTCTGGTCTCTCTAGTGAGGTATTAAGCTAGGGCAAAGATTGCTTACTATAGTCTTAAAAGACCCCATTAGCTCTTTTTATTCTACTGATGTCAGATCATTGTTCAGGCTAAATTCCAGTTTGGCTAATCACATTGTATCTGCCAGATTGCTTCTCTAATTGCAGAGCAGGTAAATGTAGCCAGAGGGACCTCAGGAGGTTGCCCTGAAGCACAATGAAAAACATTCCTAGACCTTCCCTGTGTGGATACCCACCGTTCACATTATTCTAAGGAGTCTTTCCATTCCTTATCAACTGCAGAGTTAAAAGATTTTCCTAATATCTTGCCTGAAAATGAAGCCAGTTACTTCTTGTCCTATTTCCAGTGGACTAGGGAACAATTGGTCATTATGCCCTCCAAAAAAGTGTTTGTTTTTTTTTTTAAAGTTTGAAGAGTCTTGGCACATTCCCTCAAAACCTACTTTTCCCTATACAAAACAAGTACCAGTACTTCCCTGCAAGCTTGCCTTCCTGCAACCATCCTGCTTCTTAACACCTTTTTCCTCTGAATGAGCCTCTTTTCAGTTTATCTACCTGTTATTTAAGAAGGTGCCCAGAAGTAGCACACTTCAAGGAATAACCATCCCTTCAGCTTGCACTCCTCTGCAGCAGTATCCCACGTGCCACTCTCATCCATCAAAGCCAGGATGTTATTCCCTCCTCAACACAGCACTTAGGGAACAGCACTGCAGGCTGTAAAGCTCATCACGCTGGGACACAGGTGGAGGGGCTGGAATAATCTTTGGAGATCCAAGAGGCCACTTTGACCCATGTGGCTCCTTTGGTTTGGCTCAGCCAGGGCAAATCCACTCCTGCAAACACAGCCTGATGGAATTCCCTGCACAGCTCCCAAAGCCCTGTCGTGTCAAACTCTGGTGTAATGTTAAATCATTGCTCCAGGCACACAGAATTAATAAACTTATAAAAGTTAATCCAAATCCAAAACAGACAAGCTATTACATCATGGGATGTGGAAAGACAGATGGATAAACTTAATTTCAGAAAGACAGACGGATCAATTTAACTTCAGAATAATCAAGTTTTCTCCAAAAATTTTGGCTCTTCCTCATGAAGAGTCAGAGTAACTTTCTATAAAAGCAAAACTTACTGTACTTTCAAAGACATGAACCAGCTTGAAAACACCATGTATGCAACTAGGCAATGAAAAAATCTGATACATTTTTAAAATCAAATTTCTAGAAGAATTAAAAAGGACTCTTGGCATAAGCCCTACATATCACTGACACAAATGTAAATGCCACTGTCATTCTAAAGTTAAAACCCAAATGTAAATTTAAGTAAAATCTTAGCAATAGTGTAATGCTAAATCAAATGAGGTTATTATGAGCCTGCTGTATTACGAAATGCCAAACATATTTTACTCCAGATAATGTCAAAGATATCACTCCAAAACAATTTGCAGACAATTAAAGATGAGACTCTTATCAGTCCTCACTGCAGAGAAGCAGTAACTTCTTGGAAATAGCTCCTATTTAACGAAAACCACAATCTTCAATCCAACAAGAAACAGCAAAAGACAATTAGTCTGCATTTATAATGAAGCAAAAGACAAATGTATACAAGTGAAAGTAACACCTAAAAAAATATAATCTCAAAAGAGTTTTTGGTTTTAGGCAATAATATATCATGTTTCAAAATACGTTATAATTCCAGGCAAAGAACACATGGGCCCAGCAGCAAAATCTCATTCTTTGCTTTTAATCACTGAAGGTAAATACTTCCATATTCCTAGATATGATATGAAAGAGCATCCAAAATAACATCAGGTTAAGTTTGGCAGTGTAGCATACTCCCCACCTCCATGCAAATAAATCTGCCCAGAAGGCAAGGAATTCCAGCTTTTCTCAACCAGACTCTCGAAGAGGGCTCCTCCCAAATTCATGCACAAGAGCCAACATAACCTTGTTATTGCAATTATTGTGACAGGAATTTGCTGTTACTTCAAATTCCAAATGCAATATTTTTTTTCCTTTTGCCATGGCACCATGGAATAACCTTTTAAAATACACTTCACATGTCTGCAGAGCTCTGTGGGTGCACACTCTGCTAATACCTATTGCAGGAGCAGGTACACCTGGCAGGATCTGTGTTTCCACATAGCTGGAGTTTTTATCTGCTGCTTATGTTACCAGGTCAGTGCTTAACACAACTAGAGCTCAGAATCATAGTTTAAAAACATAATTTTATTAGCAACAAGGCAGCTTTAAGTGGGATTTTGAAATTCCACCAAATATAAGTGGGATCATGAACTTCCATTTGCTTTACTCTTGCAGCACAACAAAATCTTTCTGGTTCTTCAGATGACCATCACATGCTGTCAATGCCAATTCTTGCTTGTTATTTGTCACCAAGAGCAGCAACATCTGCTCTTTGGTAGGCTCAACTGGGAGCAGCACAGCTCCTTAGAGCACCATAACAGGCAGCTCCAGCAGCTCCCAGAGATGTCACATAGCTAAATTACTTCATTCCCTGCCACTTTCAGTTAACATTTTTTATATATGCATCTTAAGGCACAAAGAGATGCTTGGAACATTGGTGGTCAAACTTTCCCATCTGCTGCACAGTCATGGTCTCTGCTGACAGAGACTCACCAGAGGACAGGAAAAGCACAGGCAGTTTCCTGCAGACTTACAGACCATTTATGGACAAGTCTTCATCTTTCCCATCCTGTGTCTTTTTTATTTCCCCTTCTGGTGGTGTTGGTGTTGGTTGATGACTGCAGTTGTGCTTGGGAAATAAAAAACACAACTCTGCTTCAGGAAACTTTAAAGCCATTCAAAGCAGGCACCAAATAATTTCCTTATGTGCTTTTGCAGGTTTTTTTTATACAGCCACAAAGTAGGATATTCAACTTCATCTATGGAAACACTCTGTTCATCAGTGTTCTGCATTAATTCAGTGATGTAAGTGTGAGCACAGTTATAACCTAGAGGCAATTGGAAAATGGAGCAAAGTCTGGCCTTACTGGTTTTTCCTTGCTGCTGTCCTGCTGGCTCACACATCCCAACATAGTCCAACACCATCCCCATAAGCAGCAGGAGAGAAAAATCTCCCGTACCCGAAAGCCTCTGCAGGCTTCAGAAATGGACTGACAATAACTTATGAACAGACAGAAGACACTGAAAACACATAAAAGCCACAGCAGAAAGCAATCCCAACCTGATACAGCTCAGATCTGTGCAAGGAGCCTGTCCCTCTCCTCCAGGCAGCATTCACACTCAGCAGTACAGCACACTGGCAGCTGTTACACCCCAATGCCTTTCTCCAGAGCTGCTGACAGAAGCTATGGACCACCAATTTAAGCAGCCTTTTTTGGTACACACCCCCATCTTGTCATACAATAGTCTGATGTGAAATAACATGTTTCCTGATTTAAAAAAAAAAAAAATTACAAATCACCCGTTAATTTATTTTTTTAGCTATTGTGATTCTTCTCATAAAAAATAGCAGACCTCAGACCACTTTCACTTTATTTTACCATTATTTTTCCCCTATATTTTTATTTAACAACTCTATTTCAAAGTCCAGTCCTGCTATCCTCAAAGCCATAATTTTAAGTAGATTTTTCTTAGCCTGAAGAACATGTTGAAGTCAAATTGAACACAGAAGGCACTTGATGGTCTCAAAACTAACCTGGCAACAACTCCACCCTCTATTATATATACCAATATTTTTCCCTTGACTTAACTAGAGGGATTCAAATGAGACCTCAGCAGCAACATGCCCAACAACCACAAACCACAGCAGTGATGTTTATTTCACACACTTCACCTGGAGATGCACCAAAACACACTTGGGCTTTCCAGAGCCTCGAGCTCTCCAACACCTCAAGGTGCTGCCAGTAAAATGAGAGGGCCTCTCCTCTACTTCCCCTGCTTTTGAGGATTTCCTCAAAAATCATTACCTAAATTAGGATGTGTTTTACTTTTGCCTCTTGTTTTTTGGATGCTATTCTTAGCATATTTTCAAGAAACTCTCTGAATCCACAGGATTACGGGCTTTTTTCTCCATTAATGCTGAAATTCTTCCATAATTAGAATAACTTAAAGGCTGTGCTTTAGAATAATGCCATCAGCAACATTAGAACAATGCATCAGCAACAAAAGTCACAAAAACTGACACCGTAAGACCTCAAAGTGGTATCAACACCACAGCACAAAAGAACACCACACAGTTATTATCCTGAACAAATATATGGCAATGTTGTCCTCATCACTGCAAGTGGTGAAGGAAACATGGTGAAGGACTATCTAATTTCTTCTAAACCTTTCAGGAAACCAGAGGCAGAAAGTAGCAGTTTGTTTTTTGCATCACAGTTTCCCACAGAAGATGAGCTGGACCTAGAAGTCAATCTACGTATGAGTTCATTGTCCATCTTCTCGTGAAGTAAAAAATTAATTACTGGGGTGGAACAGGCAAAGAAAAGAAAGCAGATTTGAAGTTGAGACCACATGCATGACCTGTGAGAGATCACAGGACATCTGGTCAGATGGTGGTTTGCATGTTGGCAAGCAGTCTTTTCATCAAGGCAGTAAGGACAAGCTTTAGCCGTTCCACAGAAAACTGGTTTTTATTCTTATTGGGGCAAAGATCAGAAATAGTTATTTAATTTGACCACAAGGGTGGTCTTATCTCTTGCAAAATCCCATGCGCTCCTCCTCATGGTCATTCCAGCTTCTTTAAGAACCTGCACATCTCTGGACGGACCATCACTACTGCACCCTGACAGCAGAATCCCAAAGTACATGACAAACTACTCCTTCACTGCTCTTAAAGCTGGCTCCTCCCCCCCGAAAGGCTGCAAAGAAAACCCCACAAAATAACTATCTGAATCTCTGAGCCGCTCCTGAGAGCGTGGCATCTGCCAAAACCAAGGACGACACGGAGGTGGCCGAAGAAGGCAACATCCCGCTGCTGGCCACACACGGAGCTGACTGAGGGGTGGGGGTAGCACGGCACCCCCCACTCCTGCTGAACTCCAGATCCTAACGATGGTCCTCACTCCCCCAAAAACGCTTTACAATCATTGCCACTGAGGAACCCAGTTACAGGTTCATTTACCAGCTCGTCCACTAAATCTCCCATTCTCAGGCAGACCAGGTCTTAGAACCATTTCTCGACGGCCTTGCGCGAATGCAATGGTACGCGGACGCCAAGAACGCCAAGAGCCATGGTCTTGGCCAAGTTTGATCCTGCTGGGGACGCGTCAGGTGCGGAGCCCACCCTGACTCGGGTCGCTGTCCCCTTCTCAGACCGAGCTCTCACCGCGTCCGGCCCCGCTCCAGCAGCTCAGCAGCGCTGCTCAAAAAGTCGCTTGACCCCTTCCCAAGAAGTCGACATCACACCACCTCGCTTCACACCGCCCTCCCGGCCGCCTCTCCTCAGGTACCAGCCCCATCTCCGCCCCGGGCACCCGCTCAGCCCCTCGCAGGGAGCCGGGCCGCCGGTCGCGACACGGCGGCCGCTGTCCCCGAGCCCGCCCTACCTTCCTGCGGCTGCCCGGGGGCTGCGGGGCGCAGCAGGCGGGGGCTGCGCTGCCCCTCCGCCCGCTCCGCACGTAGGTGACCCTGCGCCGGCCGCCGGCCGCCGCCGCGCCCGGGCGCTGCTCCGCGCCGCGGGACGGGGCGGGAGCCCGCGCCGCCGCCGCGCCCCGGGGCTTCTCCTCCGGACACCAGGAGCGCCTGATGCCCAGCTGCAGGCACAGGAACAGCGCGGCCGAGAGCAGGCAGAGGCGGAAAGCGGCGCCCCGCCAGAGCGGCCGCTCCTTGGGCATGGCGTCGGGGGCTGCCCCGGCCGGCGCTGCCGCCCCCCCGCCCCGCCGCAGGGCTCATGCCGCCGGCGGGCCCGGCCGAAACTCGGGAGTCCCCGCCCCGAGCGGGGCCGGCCGGGGAGGGGCCGGGGTGCCCTGTCCCGGCCCGGCGGGGGCTGCGGGACGCAGCGGTGCTCGCCCGCCGGCGGCCCGAGGGGTGGATGCTCCGCGCCTCGGAATGAGCGGCGGCCGCGCCGCTGGGCAGCCGCAGGTGCGTGTCAGCGGGGACACAACCCCCGCCCTAACTCTATCAGCCCCTCTCCATGGCATGGCAGGGTGCTAACTTGCTAAGGTACGTGTTAGTTCGCATTATACACCGTGATGTCACGAGGTAGTGAAATTTTACTAGAGACTTAGTCATTGTTTATGTTGAAGTCAAACAAAAGGAGAGCCCGGTCCTGGAAGTAAGGACTTTGCTTCTTGTACGGTTAGAGCTGCCTGTGAAGGATAAAGGATTTTGGACAGCCGAGATAACACCAAAATCCTAGTTCCTCTGACACATCTTTGAAACCTGTCCTTCTCCCCCCTGTATTGTCTGGCAGTACAGATAACTGACTCTAGGAAAGTTGACTCCAGGGACATCTGGATCAATAGACAAGCTGCAAGAATGCTGCAAAAATAGACTTGCTTTGGAAAGTTTTACTATGATTAGTAACCAGTGGTGAGGCTGTTAGTGACCAGTTAAATCATGTTGGTCCTGAACTTCTGAAGCGTGTCAGAAGCCTTTGTGAAACATCAGTTGAGGTGTCCTAATTAGGCTGCAACACTTATAAGTAACTCTTAAGTTTATACTTTGCCTCCTGGCCTCTCTCCCGGGTAGTCACACCATCCTGCTGATTTTCATGACATATCCTTGGTTTCACGTGTTGAAGGAATGGATCTACATGAGCTCAGAGGCAGCTGAGAGGGGACAAGTGTCTTGCTCGTCTCAGTGGGAGCACAGCAGGCTCTGCATTTGTTTTGCAATGGAGAACTATGAAGAACCATGAAGTGCTCAGGAGGGCTTTGGTCCTAAGGCACAACACTAACCCATGACTAAGGCATGAACAGGGAGCAGTGGTTGGTAGGATTTTCTGAAGCAGGAGCACAGGTGGGGAGCAGGGTCAATGACAGGAGGCAAGCTCTGCAGGAACAGGGACTGGGCAGTGGCAACCAATTTGCAGCTCAGTGAGTAATAAATATATTCCCAGATGGGATATGCAGGATTTGGATACATGACTACTCCCTGTTTCTTTGCCAATCAGCTAAGAGGGGCTGTGATTCTTGTCTCCTGTGAGCAGTACTGTGCCTCCAGTGTCCCTGCCTTGTCTGTGGCAAGGGAGAGTCTTCCTGCACCGAGCTCCTTCTGGTGTCCTCTCCTGGGCAGTAGGCTGCTCTACTCCTCTCTGACTTCTGCCTCTTCACAGCCTGGAGCAGAGCCAGAGCTGGCTGCTGCTGGGGCAGCAGGTCAGAGAGGAGCACTGGCAGAAGTGCAGCGTGCCAGCAGCCAAGCAACCCGACCTGCTGGCAGCAAGATGGGAGAGCTGCACGAAGGAAGATAAAGAGGGATCAATGATCTGTCTGGAGAAGAGGGATTTCAGTGCAGCTCCAAGCACAGATGCACCAGCAGGTGAGGTGCATGATTCCTGCCATTTAAACATTGCTGTTCTCTATTTTTTAGGTAGACTATCCTTCTGAATTAGGTTAAAGCAATTCCATGGTTGTTTCAAAACCCTGTAAATGTAGGCCCCTCTCGGAAGGGTGTGTCAGTCCTACCTGCCTTTCCTGTAGCAGGGGAGTGGCTCCTTTTCCATAAAGTCAAAACAGGGCCTGACACAGATGACAGCTAACTCAAAAAAACCCTATCTGGAGCAATTTCCTAATAGATCTCAACACATTTCTTGATATCATCCTATCTTTTGATCAGCTTACAGCCAACATGGGACAGCCTCAGGTGTTTGCCACAGGGAAGCAAGTTGGCTCTGGAAGTGGATCTTTCTGACAACCACACACTTCACTGTTCACCCCCACTTAAGTGGTTAACAAATAGATCGGACAAGTCCTGGTGCTTGTGTAAGGAAGGAACACATTTATGAGGGCAAAGAGGGAGTGTAATTGCATCAATCATGACTGACATCAGCTTAAGAGACATGTACCCGGCTCCATTTGCAGGCATCACCTGGGGTTCATCAGCAGAAGGTCACTTGGGCTGTTGCAGGGCTGCCTGTGCATCACTTTGCTCCTCTGTGAAATGGCAACATTCATATGGAGGACAAAAGTAATGTTGCTGCTCAGGGAAGAGAGATTTTAGACATACCTCAAGAATATTCAATGCAGGGGTATTATTTCACTAAATTCTTAGCACAAATATTGTTTCAAGCTATCAGCACCTAGTCCATAAATAATGGTATGTGAAGGTTCTATTAAAATATAAGTTTGTGTGTGTATGGTAATGGAGGAAATCTTGAAGGCAGTTTGACTCCAGAAGTATAAAGTGCAGAAATACATTTTAAAACTCTCTCTTGAAGTTTAATCCTTGAGAAATCAAAGCTTTCCTAAAAGCTTGAACAATGCATTCTCAGATAAAAGAGGTCTACCTGAGCAGAATAGAAACTGCAAGGTCTTTCTTGGTTTTAGCATCAGAGTTTCATTTGTTGTTCTTCTCTCATTGTGTAGTTTCAGCAAAAACCTCAAATACTTGAATCCAGCCACTCTTCTTGTCATCACTGAGCTGTACCTGTAAGTGCTGACCTTGTACAAAATATTCCCTTCATTTTCCTAGAAAGCTGATAAGCCCCAGTTTGTGGGCACAATAGGAGTGGTCTTGATAAGGAACAGTTCACTAATTTAAATCAGTGTTTTCATTTTCCTTTTGTGTTTTAACAAACAATTTAATTTCTTGTGCTTCCTCCCCACCTTCCTGCCGTGCAATTTCTTATGAATGTAAAAAACACAATGGAAGGTTTCTAAAGATAGAGAATAAAAGAAGAATGTTAGAGAGTGATCTCAGGAAATCTCTGGAGACAATGAGAAATCTTATGAGGCTTAGCATGAGAATCAGTAAGAATTATGATAGTCCCTTAAACAGTCTCACTTCTTAATTTTAACAAGTGTATTATAAATCAATTCCTCCCCCAGGAACCGGCTGCAAAGATATGTGTGTGAGCAAAGCCTGTTGAGAAGAAGAGCAAATTAAAATTTTAGCATAATGCATGAAACTCCATTCCAGCAGGAGGATGAGCCTTTTCGAGGTGATTGCTGGGAAATACAGCTTCTGCAAAGTTTCATATCTTTCTCAAAACATGCTCTCTCTGAGACAGGCTGCAAATAACCTCCCCTCCTTGCTCTCCTAAAGCAAGATAGATGGTGTTAGAGGAACATTCATCAAGCTGAATCCAGCTGAGCACAAACTGCTGCCATGAAACGCAAAGGAGTAACTGGAAACAGCAACTCTGAATGGGAGCATGCAATTTCTGCGGAGAGCAGTGAGCTTCATGCCCTGATAACCAAAATCAGACATTGGTTTTACAGTATCTACTTTTTATGTAGGTACCACAGAGCTACAGCTCCCTCAGTTTCTCCAGGAAAAGTATTTAAACTGTTAAAATTCCTCTCTCATTTAAAAATTCGTAGATTTACAAATTTTTAGCACTGTGCTTTTGTAGTAAGTGTACAGTCCTAAACCTCTGGAAGGAAAAAGTTTAACACAAATGAAAATTCATTGCTTCAGTGCTATCTTTGCTGCTTACAGATTGACTACCTCTTGCCTGGAGATATTATTGGTAGTGAATTCTCTCCTTTGAAGCAGTTATTTAATGTTTCTCTCTCTTATGGCCATGAAAATGGAACTGAAAAGTTCAAACACCTTGCCTACGCCATTCAACTTCTGCCTCCACCCACTGTCAGGGCTTCTGTTTATCTTTTGGTTAGTTAAAACGTCTGCCCCAGACCCTGTGCAAAATTAAACCCCAGGCAGGAAAAATGCCACTAGGATTCCCTATGATTCTCCAAGGGCTGCTAATACAAGTCAATCATTCCTCCTATAAAATTAGTAGATGAATAGAAACACTCTTTTTGACTCTGTGCTCTGGACTTGATATGAGCTACTTGCCAAAATCTACAGGACAGAGCAAAGGAAGAGTTTTTCCCCTCTCCTTCCTCCTACACTCCTGACTAATGCTTCAGAAATCGGAGTGACGCTGTTCCGTGCACTTGAAAACAGAGATGTTCTGTGTAGAATTTCACAGGCACGGCGTGTCCTTCCCACAGAAGATGTGTGTGCCTCAGATCCTGAGTCTGCAGCAGTCAGAGCTTTAGTCCAGACCCGGTTTATTGCCTTGCACTTTTATGTGCAAAAGCTCTGCCATAGCCCTGAGGAACATGGAATTAAAAGTCTGTAGCTCCCCGGGTGAATTCTTGGTGATGGCTTTTGTGCAAGCCTGGCTTCGGTTCTGTTCCTTAAAACTGCAGCTCAAAATCCTGAAAGTATTTCTTTATGCACCGAGTGACAGACCTCTGTGGAGCCTGCACACAGCTCTGCCAGGTAGCTACAGCCCTTACTCCTTCCCATGCCTTAAACCCCACTGAAAACTGTGAAAGAATCTCTTTGTGTTATCTTCTAAATGTTAGCAACAGAGAAGTAAATTGGTCGTATTGGTCTATTACCCACTTACCGCTGCTGAGAAATATATGTCTGAACAGCTGTCAAGGCAAAAGCTCAGCTGTGTGAATCATTAAAACTGCTTCTCAGCTCGCCACTGGTAAGTTTGAAGATCACAACGAAAAAATATATGTTCATGCAGTCTCCCATTAGCTCTCCTCAAGCTCGTGGGCCATTTAGGCAGCTTAACACAAGATTGATCTTGCTGTTGAGCAGCACAGCACGAGGCACAGGCAGAAGCTGTCTTTCCTCCAGCTACAGGGGAAATCGAACTGCATTGCCATGCTCCAAATTCGACAAAAGATAATTATTGGTTGATAATTATTGGCCTGGAAAGGGGATTATAGCTCAAGGTTTACACGTGAGTCACACCCTTGTGTGTTTGCACACATACACTGTGCACACACATTCTCTGCAGGAATGAGAAGATGAATGAGATGGCCCTTTGGGAGAAGATCCTCTGCAGCTCTCTGCTACTCCTGGATCTCGACTTCATTTATTTAACCCCAATCCTTGGGTGTAGCTATGTTTCAGTCCGGAGCAGAAAACCAGTGCTTTTACAGTCTGCCTTTTACTAAATCGTCCAATCATTCTGAACAAGCAAAATTCTGCCTGCTTTTTAAAATAAGGGCTAGAAAATTTATTGAAGATATATTAGTATAAAAATTGAAAATGTGTTGCCATTTTAAAAAGAAGACATTCCAGTTTACAGGAATTAAGTAGTGATGGCTCACATGGAGTTCACTTACTGTTGCACAAAGATTTTTGTGATATCAGCTCATCATCTGATTTCCTCTGTATCTATACTGTAATCCCAGGCAGATGTCCATCTTTGCTTAGAAATTACCCTGTGTTTCTACTAAAAATCCTATTTTCTGTATGTTTTAAAGATTACCTTAGTGTTATTCTGGCTTCAGCTCTCTGCCTCTTTTTGGATGCAATAAATTTGACTTATATTTTTACACTTCTAAGCACGAGGATGAATATCTTTCATTAAAAAGTGTAATTTGGCATAGGGATTAATCTATACTTGTCAGAATTTGACAAAACACCACAGCTGGAGTAGTAATGATGGCTTTAAGAAATTATATAAGCCTTTTTATTCCATGTTTTTAATGGGCTTACACAGAACACTACAAATGCCAAAGTATTTATGTAGGGGATGGCAACAGTGCTGGAACAATCGAGCAGAGATCACTGAGACCTTCCTTCATCTGCAATCACTCGGGGAAAAGGGATCTCCAAGAGGGGATGAGGTGCAAGCCAAAGCACCGGGCCTGACAGGGAGAAGAACAGTAGCAAAATGTTTCGGGCAGAAGATTCACAAACAAATTAAGACCCATAATTAATATGCTATGCTCTTTTTCTATGGTCTGTCTATCAATGTTGTTTGATACACTGGTGTGTCTGTACGATTTATGCATCATTAAAGGCGTTAGGAAACAATAAAAGCTGGGAGTGGCTGGCAGCATCCTTGAGACCTGATGGGTGAGAAGCAGCTTTCCTAGAATAGGAGGCTTTCCAAAATATTCTGGACCAGTATGCAGGCTAATTTAATAATATGGATCCACCTTTAATAAAGGTTTCATCCACGTTCTGGAAAGCATCTCATTTTTTTCAGGACACTAAATTCAGTCTTTATCTGTAACAAGAAGGTTGTTTTTCTGAACTATTACCATGTGGTCAGCCAGTCCTCTCCCCCATCTGGTTGCATTTTGAAGTCTTAGATACAATCCTAACGAGGAGGTGAGAAATGGTCTGCCCTCAGCAGAAAAGATACCAGAGCTCCCCTGCAGCTGAGCAGCCTGTCTAGGAGCAGACGGTGAGGATAAAACTCAGTGTTCTTCCCGCAGGCTCTTTCCCAAGCAGTTTGCCCTCAAAGTCGTGTGGAGCAGCATCAATGATGCAGAGACACTGGTATTGATCTGAAGTGGAATAACCTCCTCAGCCTAGAGTTTGTATGTAGGTTAGGTGCTACCACAGGGCTCATCCTTTTGGCATGTGCCTCCCTGCAGAGTGTCTGCCTCCATCCTCAGCTGTGGATGTGGGAAGCAAAGGCCAGCCGGATGTTTCAAGGTGTGTTGGGAAGGACAGAGTGGGTTTGTGACCATGCAGGTGCCTCTGCCAGCATCACTCCTGGCGAGGAGCACTCAGCTGGGCTAATGCTGAGTGCCTCAGCTCCTGGCTTGTTCACAGGCTCCTTGCTAGGAGGAGGTCCCTTCGCCAGAATGTATTGAATTTCCTCAGGAACAAGGTCGTTTCTCTGTACTCTATCAGGAGATGAAGTACATGTTTCTGAAAGCATAAAGGCTTTTTTGCAGGGCTTGCTACTTGCCTGTTGCTCTCCTGTTGGCAAGGCTGGAGGCAGAGCCAGCAGCTACAGAGGAAAGCCTGCTCTGCCATCTCCCCATGGCCCAGTTAGCACAGAGTGGGGAGAAGTGTCTCACAGGACACTTACCTCCCCTGCACGGCAAAGGTGAAGCTGTGGCTTCTCCTGAACTGTAGCTGGGCCAATGCCAGAAGCAAGGCAAGCAAAGGGACCTCCTAGCTGGAGTCCAGAGCACCAAGAGGGGGACACCCCAACACTGGGACATGCCGAGCAGCAGCTAGAAGAGGCAAATTTTCCCTTTCTCACTTCTCTCTCAGGCTTAATGCAAAGCAAAGAAGATGATCACTGACATATAGTGGCAGGAACCTTTAGGAATCCAGGGCTTTTCACTCAATCTTTGTGCTGAAGTGCTCAGTCTTACACTGCAAAGACAAACAGCAACAAGATTGCTCTCAGCAACCCAGACAAGAACATTTTAGTGCATAATTATGGATGAGATGCAAAAGGACGAAAAAGAGGGAAAACATCTGTTCGCATAGAGTTTATTGCCGTTCACTTAAGAGGCCCATTAAATGCCAGAAAAAGCTATTTATCCTTCTGTTTTGAGGCAATTATCCTGCTGCAAATCTCTGCATCAGTTCGTCCTCAGATTATTCCTGGAGTGCTGACACTGTGCAGATACGCTCACCACACAGAAAAAAAGGTGCCCACCCAGGATTACAGAGGGATTTTCAGAAGCAGGGTAGCCAGTGCTTCTCAGGGTCTTTACCTCTGTAGAGAAAGGACTGTTTCTTGGAGTCCTTCCCTGGAGTTCAGCTGCCTCAACTCCTTTATTTCAAAAATATACTTTGAGCTTTTTTATTGGAAGCACACATAAAAGTGGGATTGCTCTTGTAGTCACAGCAATATGGGATGTGAGAAGTCCAAATCCAGTTTGAATGCTCAAAGGTGATCAGCTATCCCACTGACCAGGAAATCATTTGACTCACCAGGCTGCAAGGTCTGTGCAGAGGAGAGGCTTCATCTCCTCGAAGCCAAACCATGCACTTGTTTGGCAAGGAGGAAAGCAAGTGTGAGTGCATTGGTTCACCCCTCCCTCCCTCTCCTCTGACCTGCTCAGGCCTTTCCACAAGAGACTGGTGGTTGATCACACTGGGAACTCTTGGAAAGCTACGGTGGGGGGCAGTACTGACCGTACCAGGAACTCCTGCTGCCTTACCAAGGTGGGAGATGACAGCAGGAATAATCAGTCATCCCCTGACAGCCTTGGAATGTTCCTTATCTGAAATGTAGCTCAAGTGGAACAGTACCATCCTCACTGGAATTTCAAAAATTCCAGTAACAACTAACCCAGATTACAGGATAAAAATATATCAATGGCTCAAGCCAACCATGTCACGACCCTAAAAACAGTGGTCCTAAGACAGACCCTTTGAGCTCTTCTGGGCTGCAGTGGGCTGCATCAGTATTTCCCTCTCTGTGGGATGCCTCTCAGAGTGCCCAAACTCTATGCAAAAATCAAGAAAGTGTCACCTGGCAACAGAACCTGGGCTTATACGCTACTACTTGAGCCTCAACATCCCACCTCACCCTCATTAAGAAATGCCAAAAAGGCAATATACATATCTGAGGGTGTGTATTGACTTGGACACCCTATAGCAAATAGAGTATGCATATTATTATCTTGGATCCATAACTGTAATTGCTGTTTGTTGTTGATCTTTGGTTAATCTAACATTTAAGTGCTGCTAAATCCTTTAGGCATAAACAGTTGACCACGTGTGAGTCTAAGATCAGACCCAGCCATGTGTGGGAACTTCTCTGAGAAGCAGTCTGGAATTCACTCTGGATTCACTCCGAATTTCAAGACCCACCAGAGACTCTGCCTTAATCTTTCCTTCCTTACCCCTTTTTACATCCCTGGCCTCCATATAAATCACTCTAAATTGATTCTAATTGGTTATCCTTTATATGTATTATCCATGCAGTATTAGAGTAAGCCTTGCCATTGAGCTTTGCCTCACTTTTGCAAATTTATGTTAAAGTTTGTTTCCACTAATGTATTTGATGGTGATTCTTTAAGCAACCTAAACCATTCATTTGTGTGATAGAGAAGCTCCCTCCGTGGCTGTACTGTGTTCCCTGAGGGAAGGGTTGCTTTTCATAACTGTGTTTTAGCCAAAATGCTGACTGCAAGCTCACACACGGGTGCTTCTGAAACACCAACAGCTGGCTCAGTCACTTAACTCTCTGATGACATAGAAAATAAACAAACCTCCCCTTCTCTGTTTGGCTCACAAATCGAAGGAGAGGCTAATGTAAGGCTTAGGTATCAGCTGGTTGACTAAGACTTTGGAGAAGTTGAATCAAAAGGTGGGAGATGTGACAACAGTGGAAGCACAGCACATGATGCTCATGGTACATGCCTCTTACTGTGTGAGAAATATATTTTCCTTATGGTGGGTAATGGACATTAACAGGAACAGAGGAAAGTATGTGGGGCAGTGCTCTCAAGTGTTGGCTGCTATCAGTGGTGTAAGACAGTCTCAAAGGATGGAAGCAAAACACAGGAAAAATATTCCCTTGAAACTGCTTTTACTTTTGGAAATACCATTTGCATGAAGCTGTTCATTTTCAGAACAGTTTCTTCCTCCTTTCTTTTCTCCCCAGCACCTCCCTTTCTTAATAAGACAGGGTTTTGATTCATGTCTACTTCTCCTCCAAAATATGTAACTCTTACTTCTTCATTGAGAAAAACAGACACAAGGGAAAAATTCCCAGAAAGAAACCAGTCCATTTCAGATCTTGGAGAAGCACTAATTTTGAATATCTGAGTACCCAGAATGGTGTCTGGGCTCACCAGGAGTTGGTTAGGAGCCAGTGGACACATGGACCAGGGTGCAGCCCCACAGAGACTGCCCCACAGGACATCGAGCCCAGGCATAACTTGAGGGGCTGGGGGACCCCAAGACCCACAACACAAGGAACTGAGGACATTTGGCTATCCAAGACAATGGTTTCCTCTCCAGCCTTTTGGTGGGCGGAAAACCTCTCAGACACACTGCTATAGCAGCAGCTTTATCTAGGATTCTTCTTCTGCTTCTTCTTATTATTACTATTATTACTATTATTATTATTATTATTATTATTATTATTACTACTTTTTGTTTGGTTTTTTATTTGTTTTTTCTTAACAACCACTTCTGGTATGCTACCTTCACATTTTATTGTACTTTTTTAAAGTGTTCTCCATAAATAACTGATCAACGATCCTTTTTTAGAGCTCTATTGAAGCACCCAAGTCCCTTGTAGGTATGGGGGAACCCGACAGGCACCCAGATTTCCACTGAATTAAGCATCACTCCATTTGCTCTTTGAGATGAAGTGTCGGGTTTTTTCAGCAACTGCTTGATCCAACAACACCCTCTGCTGGGAAATAGGGAATACAGCAGGTTTGACTACAGTAGGGGACAATAGTCACTTGATTGCTGTGAAAACAATAAAAATCTCGGCCCATTATGTTATTTCTAATTACTACATTTATTCCTAATGAATTTGCAGTTTATCTCAAATAGCTCTTGACTGGAAGAGAATGGTAATGAATGGTGAATGCCAATTTTCTTGTATTTTCCAGAAATTTGTTTTAAACAGAGGCAAAAGCCTATATCAAGAAAATATTATTTGATGGCATTGTTTCTGTGAAGAAAATCAACAGAATTCCCTATTGCAGAAAGCTATTATTTTGTGCTCAAGCTCTAAAATCCATCAGACACCCCATCTGCTTTCTGGAATCACAAGGATTGATAAAAATATCTCAAAATATAATCGTTCTCTTTCCATACCACAGTTACACCTTTGAAGTTCCATGTGAGTGTCACAGATTGGTTGCCATCTGCCAGGGGTGCCTCTTCAATGTAGATCAGAAAGTGTGGATAAGAAGGAAATACTCAACAGTTTGGATAACTTATGTCCAGACACTCATGGACTTAAGGAACAGCACAGGGATAAAATGCTTTGCCCAGGTGACAGCTCAAGTCTTTCTTTCAGAACACCTTTCATCAGCACGGGGAGGTCTGGGAGGTTTAATGTTAATTAAACTGTTAATCCTCTCCCACATGTGAGTGTTTCTCTGACACTTGTTCTGTGATTCCAGATGAAAACTACAGAGCTGAAGCAGCAGTACAGACAGATTTAATATCAAAATGGAGTTTTGAAAATTCCTCAGCTGCCAGGTCAGCTTCAGCTGGAGCTGTAGAGGTAACAGAGGCCACAGCTTCAGCTCCTGGCATGAGTCTTGGGTGAGGAGCAGAAGCTCAGGGATGGCTGATGAGATATTGCTGGAGACTGACACCTGGGGCTGGGCAGTTGAAGCAAGACAGGACTCACCTGAACAAACTTCAACTGCCTGAAAGCAGTCAGTGTTAGTGAGCTGGCCTGAAGGCACTGAAATAGTGTGACTCCCCTTTGTAGGTAGGTGTACAGTTGGCACAGGCAGCATCACTATGTATCTAGGATATATTTTAGATTATTTAAATTTTCCATGCCCAGGGAAGCATAACAGATGTTCAGTTCTTCTGAAAATATTAAGGCACGTTCTTGGCAAATTGAAAGCTTTTGGAACAAAAAGATGAGGTTTCTGAATAGAATATTCAATCTTTGTGTGGCATTACTTTAACCAGGGACAAAACTTCTGTGAGGAGTAAGATTTAAAAAATAATTTCAGGCTAGAAACTGGGGAAGTGAGGAGGAAGAGAGGAGCAGAGAATCATGATGACAGTTGTTTAAAAGGGCCATTTTGACCTCTTTATAACCACATGTCTGAAATATCAGACATATTCCAGAAGGAAGATAATTGCTGAGTCATTGTAATAGCATGATAAAAATTACATGGGAAAGAACCAAAATAAATTCCCTCCAAATTAGGAAAAGGACATAAACTCTATCAAATTAAAAGCAGAAACAGAAAGGAAGACTAAAACTATATTTTGAGGAAACTTGCTACTAGACAAAAAGCCTTCTCTATCCTATCAGGAACAGGGAGCCTGCTGGAGGATTTTGCAGGTGACCAGGGTGTGCAGTCAGCAGATGATCAGGGTGGCAAAGGAGTTTGAGAGGAAACACAACAGCTAAACAGAATACTTGTGTCCGGGTTCAGCACAGAAAAGCTTAGTGAAATTCCCACGGCAGAACCATTTGTTACAGGGATAATGCAGGGAAGCTGCGTCAGATTGAAGGGTCATTAGATGAGGCTTTAGAACAAATAAATGCAAGGGATAGTAACAAATTCATGAAAAGCAGATGTTACTCACTTGTGGGTTTTTAAGGAATGCTAATGGAAATTGTTGTATTATAAGAGCCAGTATAAGCTTTTACTAAAAGGATGGCAAGTGATAGTGTTTCTTTTAAGTGCTGTAAGGGATCTAGAGAAATGCAAGCCATTAAATCTGACACCTGTGGCAGCAAACAGCAAAAGCCATAGTAACAGAATAGTTGCAAGGAGAGATACAGACTAAGAGGGGAGAATTGGCAGAGCTTTGCAGTGAGAACCTGTGAAGCTGTGCTCCACCACCCTCTGACAGCTTCAGAGGAAACTGTGAAGCTGCAGATGAGAGTAATCCACTCGCTATGATCTGCTCAGCTTCTGGAAACCTTTAACAACATCTGTCACCAAGGACCCATTAATGCAGCATTCCAAGTGGGGTCTCACAAGAGCAGAGCAGAAAGGTTGAATCTCCTCCCTGGCCACGTTGCTCTGGATGCAGCCCAAGACAGAGTTGGCTTTCTGGGCTGTGAGTGCACAGTGCTGGGTCATGCTGAGCTTCTCCTCAACCAACATCCCCAGGTCCTTCTCCTCAGGGCTGCTCTCAATCCATTTTCCATCCAGCCTGTATTTGTGTTGGGATTGCCCCAACCCAGGTGCAGGGCCTTGCTCTTGGCCTTGTTGAGTTTCACAAGGTTAGCACAGTCCCACCTCTCAAACCTGCCATGGATCCTCTGGATGACATCTCTTCCCTCCCTTGGTGTCGGCAAACTTGCTGAGGGTGCACTCAGTCCCACTGTCTGTGTCACTGACAAAGGTTTTAAACTGCACCAGCCCCAATACTGTCCCATGAGAAATCGTCTTCATTTGGGACACAGCCCCTCCTTGTTGGCAAGAACAGGATCCAGCATAGCACCTCCCCTTACTGGCTGCTCTATCACTGGAAGAAGGAACCTCCTGGAGTGCCTATGCTTTACTGTGTTATCTTCTCCAACAGGTATGTCCCCATGAGGATCAGGGCTTGTGAATGTGAGGCAATTATGTATTATGTAAACCAAGATATACTTCAAGGTGGGAAAGAGGAGTCTGAGAGAGAGTATGGTGGAGCTTTATAAACTCAAATGGACCATGTTGGGGAGCACCACAGAAGCACCACAAATGGTTATATAAGCAAGTCAACAGCTGTGTGGAAGACAAATCATCTGAAACACTAAGCTACCCCTCAGATGAAGAGGACTCTAGGCCAGAAGTGGCTGTTCCATCTGCTGGCCATGAGCAGAGCTAGGACACCAGATGGATAAGCTTTTCAGCCAAAGGTATTCTGACACTGTATCAACCAGAAAATTTTTAGAAGTAGATTAAAAGAAACCCCATTGCCCTGCAGTGAAGTGCATAAGCACAGCTTTGCTTTCTTATGGGGCTATGATCACTCTATTAGCATTAGTAGCATTTCTTGCTCCAGGGTAAGGTACACTGTTTGCCATTTTAAAGCTTAAAATAAAAATTAAGAAAAAAGAGCCCATTCTTGTATTCTTTTTCCATGTATTTTTATGTTCTGTGTTAGCTGAGGACAAAGCAGCAGTTTGACAAGCCCTATGCCAACACTGCTGCCAAAAGCAGCAGCTCTGCCCTCTCATACCACTGGAAAGGACAAATGGAGGGGGGGAACAAAGGGGGGAGTGCAAAATTAGCTTTCAGAGCTGAGAAAAGGAGGATGAGGCTGCTGAAGGCAGGGCTGGCTTAGGCTGGTCCCAGGAACTTATTGACCCATAATTTAATTTGGTGATGTTTCTTCTGACAGCTGTCCCCTGCAAATGATAACTGACTTCATCCCCCCTGAGAACAGCAGGAGCTGGCAGCCATGGTTGAATGTGGCCTTTCTTGGCCTTCTCAGGCCATCCCAAATGAAAGAAAATCCCTTGCTTATGAAAGAAAACACTACAGAAATGACCTTTGCTCCATTATTACAACTTTATTTATCAGTTTATTTTAATCACTGAAATTATTGAAGGATTTTGAATGGTTTTGTAATTCTGTGGACAAAAAAAACTAGACAAAAATGGATGATAATATTCTCAAGTGAGCCATTAAAATTTTGATGAGGCATTTAATCACTAAGAGGCAGACCTGTACCTTGATGGTAAGATCCAGTTTTGGGGAGTGATTATCTTCAGACACATTAAAGGGCTTGAATTGCTGAGGGGAGTGTAAAGACCAACAGAGCCTCTGCCATGGAGTGAGAGGATCTGGGCTCTGGTGACTCAGCTTTCTTACAGCAGAGGAGCTTGTTCATGTCAAGTTAGAGGCAAATTTTTCTTTAGAGTGTTTATCAAGTCTTAAATGGCTTTTCTACAAAACTGATGCTGATGTTAGAATCCTTGTTGGTTTGTCTCCAAATTATTCATATCAGCTGTTGCAAGGAAAGCAGACAGTGCTGTGAAATAGAAAAGGGATGTTGCATTCCAAAGTCCACTCTGAAAAATCCTCTTCAGTAGAACAAAGGCCATATCGATGTTGAGGTGGGGGGGAGGAGGGGAGGGGCTGGGGGGAAATCATTGGTGTCTGAGAGCAAAATCTGAGGGCCTTGAAGGAAAAAACCAGATTTGCAAACTAGTGTGAGAAAATATGCACAAAACTGTAACTCATGTGGGGCAAGAAACTTTAAGTTCCCTGAGGTGCAATATGAGCAAATGCAGTGATGGGTATCACAGACCTGTTCTTAAAATCACACTTGTCTGGTCGCTGTGTGTGACAGTGACCTAATACTGCTTTCTGTAAGAGCTGACCTGGAGCACTGTAATGCAGCACTACATGGGGTTTTCTTTTCCTTCTAAATCATATAGACAATGATAAAATTTGTTAGCAAGGTGCCAGAAACAAGGGCAATTCTAGATTAGATTTGGTACAAGAGGAGACAACTTATTTTTACTGAATCTGAGCCTACTGCATCTGACACCCTTTAGATGCACATGCAGAAATGCTGAATTGATGTTATTTGTATTATATTGCAGCAATCTGATTACTGTTACGTGAAGAGTATTTATGTATATCTTGTCTTCTTCACATGAGGCTAGGACAAATGCCCAGGGCAGCTGGAGGAGATGATCAGCTGGACTAATAGTTGGATCAACATATCATGCTTTTCCAAGGTGGTAGAAGATACCGCTGAGTATCTGCACTGGAATAAGCTGTTGACATAGCTCCCTTCTATACAGTAATGGACTAAAAGTCCAAGCTGCTACTAGGAGATGCAGCACTAGCTGTAAATGGAAAAGGAGCCTCTGGGATTCAAAGCTTGGCCCTCGATGAGGAGCCTTGAAGAGCAGAAATGCACTCTCCTACCAGGTGAGCAGCCTCGTTGGCTGTACCCCAGTGCACTGAAAAGCCACCTGCCCCATGCCCATAGTTGTGGACCACTGGGAGCTTAACTCCTCCTTTGCTCAAAACCTCTCTCTGCACTCTCACACACTGCCTGGATGGCCTCAGGCCCACCTTCACCTCGATATCCTGAGCTGCCTGCAATGAGGGCTCAAGGGAGCAGCATCTGTCAAAGATGTCTCCAGTAGTGCCAGCATCAGGGGAGAGACTCCAGCTCCCCTTTTCCCTGGTTCCTCCCAGGGTCACCCTGTGTACCCCTGGGTAGATGTAAGTTAAGCCATCTCCATCCCGGATGAATAGTTTCACCCAAGGAGCGTGAGCCTTGAGTACCTGTCCCCTGACAG
Source organism: Luscinia megarhynchos (assembly GCA_034336665.1). Classification (NCBI taxonomy): domain Eukaryota; kingdom Metazoa; phylum Chordata; class Aves; order Passeriformes; family Muscicapidae; genus Luscinia; species Luscinia megarhynchos. The sequence goes on from CM067565.1 coordinate 45,134,849, forward strand.
GGAAGAGCTGCTTGTCTCCCACCAGCTGCTGGGCTCCCACGCCTGCGCAGTTGACAACAATGTCATATTCACCGTGCAGCTCCCACAGGTCTGCCACTTTCCTGGTGTACATCTGGGTGCCAGTTGCCTTCAACCTGCAAAAAGACTCCAGAAGTGAGGCAGAAAAGAAACCTCTAAATCCTTATGAAATTACTATGAATATTAAGTAAATGAGGTAGATTGCCTTTGCCTTTACATACTGATCAAAACCAAACAATAGATGGGACAAAAAGCAAAGAAAATGCTATGAGCGTTCTCTTTGATTTGATTTGTCTGATTTGATCAAAGGTATTTAACCTGGTCAGGTTGGAAAAAGTAGAGTAAGCTGAGCAGTTTTAGACAAGGGTTTGGCATCAGACCCTAGGCAAACACTTAGGGTCCTCGTGGTCTTGATTAATTTCTGTAACAGTACCAAGCTTTAACAGCCCAAGCAAGCTGAGAAACAAAAGGTTTATTTACCAACTCGCTCATACTAGTGGCAGAGCTATCACACTACACCCCTTTTAGTGTCTGCTATATGCTGTCACATTCATTCCCAACTCACCTCCTGAGCTATGTAGCCATGTAGTGCCACGTGCCAAGCCCTAAGATCTGCACTGGGCAGATGTGGCATGGGATCCCCAAGGATGCCCCATAACTTTCTGGAGCAGCAGCCAGGAGTCACCCAGGATGGCTCAAAACACTATACATGCATGTGTGCTCTTCAGTGAAAAATCACCTCTTCTAGAGATTAATTTTTGAGCCTCAATTTCACTGCAAATCCTCCCCTGAACTTGCCTGAATTTTGAAGCCCTTCCCAGTGGAAAATCACTGGTATGAGATGGAGTCACTGCATGCTGTCAGCTGGATCCCACTGCTGGGCGTTTTGCTGGGGGTTTTAAGCATAAGCAAGGTCTGTGATGCACTAAGTGGAAAATCCCATCCTCTGCAACATTCTAGCAGCTGGCAAACTCATCAACCCCACTGTAAAGGCAGTGGTTTCCCACAAAGCAGTGAGTGAGCCAAGAATCCAGGGCATAGTTGGTACTCTGGGGCCTGATGTAGCAGGACACTGAAGCTGTCTGGGAAGAACAGGGGAGATCTCATGCAGCAGTTGTGGTTGGGCACCTTGCAGGGAGGGCTTCTAAGAGTAGCTGGGACTCTGTCACCATGCCATAAAAAATGCACCAATGAGAAAACCTGCTGAAAACTCCTGAATTTGGGCAAGTAAGCAGGAAAAAATTCCAGAAGTCTATTTTTGGCCAAGCAAGGTGGGCACAACAACAATTTTCCTTGTGGATTGCCAGGAGAATGGTCTATAAATACTGCTCAGGTCACTAGGGGTTTTGAGAATTAGTTACATGTTTAATATTCTCTCACTTCTCATCACCAGGGAGAAAAGGAAAAAAGAGCTTGATCATCTCATTAGACAACATCCTTGGAGAAATAAAAAGACTACAGCAGGAATGGGGAGGAAGCAGAAATCACATGGCAGATACTAAATGGGTTGTACAACTTAGCTGTCCTGCAGCAGAAATTTGCTTCAGTAAGGCAATGAAACATGACAGATCATGTGTAGTAGATGGCACGGACCTCACATGGCACTGGTGCCACAGGAGAACTCCCAGCCCGCCTGGCTGCTACAACAAGAAATGCTTTTTCACATTTTGCAGTGTGATGAAAGGCATCCAAGTAACCAGCTGAGCTGGCAATTTGTACCTTGGTGTCAGTACACATCTCTTTACTTAACCCCAAATCAGCTTGCAGGCTGTCTCTTTCTCTCAAGTGGATACAGCCACTACTCACTTTAGAGGTACTTATTTGGACTAAATACTTATCCCAGTATGTCCCAGGGTGTCAAAGCCCTTTTAGATCTGGATTCTGTCTCTCCTATGGGTCTCCAAAATTGAGGTTATCGGGGGGAAACTTAAAAATTTGGAAATTGGCAGATTTTCTAACTTAGATGTCAATCCAAGCATGAACTCTGAAGCCACGACTCCTCAGAGTGAGTGTGTCACCCATCTTACGCAGGCAAACATTTTCAAAAAGATTGTTACAAGATGATGCTGTTTAACATCTCAGGGTCTTTTTCACCTAAACAGATTAGGAAATTACTCCAATTGTTGAACAAATTTGAGATTAATTGGTTCAGCTACTTCGTAAGTCCAAAGTCTTCACAATACGACACCTTCCTAGAGGTGCTTATTCTCTTAGGGGCTAGACATGTCTTCAAAAACAAAGGGATATTATTTGGGAATTCTAGCAAATGTGGAGCTGCCAAATGTTTTCTCAGGACATGTCACGTTCCGATGTACCTTCAAGGTCTGGCTGGCTAAGTATGGCCCCTGTGCCTCCACTGGCCCTATGCCCAGAGTTGCTCACACTCCAGGCCCCACTGTACAGACACACTGGGAGAAAGTGGACATTGCATAAATGGGGCCTTTCACATTTTAGAAAAGTTGGGTATTTATTTTCTGTGCTTCTCCCCAAGCAAGAGCTTGTTGCATTTTCCGCAATGAGAAACAGCCTTTTTCCAGTTTTGTTCAAATGTAAGGTTCTCAAGGAGACCCTGTCTTGCCACCAGTCCCTCTGCCAGCGTTTCCCTCTGCATGCCCAGCCTGCAGCAAAACCTACCTCTTTTCCAGCCACAGCAAGTACGGTGGGCAGTCACATTTCAGGGTCGTAAAGGCCTGACCAAATCGGTGCTGTGGGAACTTTTGGAGTTCTGCTTCAGACATTGGCCGAAATCCCAGCACAATATCTGACCAGAAAGGTAGCTCTTCCTTGGGAGGGCTTTTGAAGACCTGCCAACTAAAAAAGACAGACAAAAACCTGGAAAACTTCACTGCTATTGCTCTGCATGTTATGTGTCATGGCAATCTTAGCACAAATCCAGGAGCTCAGGAACCTCTTTCCCTGCATCAGTGCAGCTCTGCAAGATTAACAGCAATGAGGAAACATTGCTGCCTGCTCCTGCCATATCTGCCTGGGCAAACAAGCAGAGAGTCAGAACAGCTGAGCTTGAGGGTGGCACACCAGGGAGAGACTGCAGAGAGCTGTTCCCGTGATAATGTATGTACAGAGCGTACTCATACAGTGTCCCCAGCACAACTGCAGACACCTGGCTGGACCTGCTGGGGCCACTTGCACATCTTGCACCATTCCTTGGGTATCCATAAAGCTACAGAGTGCTCAGTCTCAATACTCCCAAGAGGAAAATTTCTGAGTACATAATAGGCAGCATAAAACAACCCCAACACCCTCCCCTCCCCAGCTGAATCCCTGTACCTAGGTGCTGAAGGTGGAGGATCCTGCAATCCCATCCCTATGGAGACGATCCCTGCTGCAAACAACTAGTGGGTAACAGGATGGAAAACATCAGTTATTACAAGCTTTTTGGTGCAGGTCAGACTTGAGTGGGTTTTCTGTGCACACCTGTTCCTGAATTTTGCCTAAAAATACATCATATGTGAGCAACTACAATGCAATTTCTTGGGAATACAGACATAAAAGCTATTCCTTGAAGGAAATATCCCTGAAATCCACCAAAGAAAACCTGTCTGCCTGCTCCAAAACACAGCACAAATGTAGCAAAGGCTGCCCCAGGGGCTGTTCTTACCCAGAGACCAGGTGAATGCCAGCCTCAGACGCCTCGGCCGAGTTGCTGATGGCAAAAAGGTAAGTGAAGGTCTCTTTGAACCACTGCTTCTGCTTGTGGATAGGTGTGTCTGCATGTGAACAAAACCAAACGTGCAGAGTGGAATAATGCAAAGAAGAGAAACATACAAATGAGTGTCAAGGATTTGGGACAGACAGGGAACACAGGTCAAGGCAATTTTCTTCCTGAGCCTCAATGCACCACTGCACACAGCTGCATGAGGTGCCATGGGCAGTGCTGCCCTGACTTAAACAAACCTGGGTAGGTGTGAGGGATGAGCATCCCAGCTGCCACATCACTCGTTGTGTTGGGGCTGAACTGGTCTGAAAGAACTGTCACAGAGCAGCTGGGACAAGTCTCTGTGATGCACAGTGCTGTGGACAGGCCGATGACTCCTGCACCCACCACTGCAACCTTGGGTGAGGCCATCTCCAGGATGTAGAGCCAGAGGAGAGAGGTTCCTACCTGCATTTGGAAACAACATATCACAAGTCACTATCATCCAGGTGAGTATCAGTCTCAAATACCCACATGAGATGTAACATAGTCCCTCCCCAACAACTAACTGAAGGTTAAATGCTGCAGACAACTAGGACTGTGGTGAGGATTTAAAAAAAAAAAAAAACCAGCCTTTGATATGACAAAAAAGTTTTGAAAAGTCTTTTAGCAGCCACTACCTCATCTTCAGCACAAGAGAGTGATCTGCACATGCACCACTAGTGTTTGGGCTGGTTTGGGAAAGGTTTTCTGAATAAAACCTGAAGGAGTGAAGCACCCATCAAGTTTTCTATTGTGTCAGGCACAAAAGGCACAGAGCTCTGGAAAAACTGGCTTTTTAAAATCTTTTAAGTAAAAAGGTTACTTGAATATTAGGATCTCCAGCAGTGAGGGCTGTCACTGCCTGGGCAGCAGAAGCAAATCACACTGGAGGTCCCCAAACCATTCTTGGTCCTTGTACCTGCCTGCGTGACCCACTACCTTGGACAGATTCACGGGCATCCAAGGCTGCTGTGCTCTCTCAGCAGCACATGGTGTTCCACAGGTGCCAGCCAGTCTTGCTGCTCCAAGGGCCTGTATTTTTGACTCTCTCTGCCTTACTTTATAACTTGCTTTATGTCCTGGAGCAGCTCCACTCCACTCCTCATTTGCTGATTGCTACTCCAGGAGGTGCAGTGTCTCTATTTTCCCCTCTCCTGGACAAGTTTTGGAGCTGGCACCTGTCCTGGGGAGTGGCACACAGCTCTTGGTTGATAGTCACCTGGTTGCCCATCCCAGTAAGGTGCCAGCCTGTGTTCCTGGCCATGGCCAGCTCAGGTCTCACACTGGTGAAGGCACAAAGCAGAACTGAACCATGCAGCTCCGTGCACCCCGCAAACTCCCCAAAGCCAAGACTAAATGGGCCCCAAAAGGAGAAAGACTGGGCAACCTCAGAGGTGATAAATCCTTTAACAGCTTTGAACCAGGTGAGTAGGGGTGCTCCTGCTGGGTCAGGCACCCTTTCAATAGGTTACTGCCAAAATCTGACCAGAGATGTAGTAGGAGGATCCCTTCTGCCTATGACTAATTTTTTTCTTGGAATAGCTACAATATTCACTCTCAGAGAGGATGCTGAGGGTGACAGATCTTCAGTTTTGTGCCCTGATGGTTCTGGTTTCTCCTATGGGGCTTGCTTATCAGTGACTGTAGAAATCCAGCCTCACTAATTGCTTTCTGAGAACTTTTTCTGGAAACCAGTACTGTGTACTCTATTACAGTATTACAGTATTGTAAGTGCAGTGCCTGCACTTACAATGACAGGCTGATTTACCATCTTCCTGTGGCTTTTGGCATCTTTGATGTAAATTTAGGCAAGACAGACCGTGTGGAATTATGATAGGTCAGGTTTATTTATGAGATCATTGCTCATAACTGTTCACACAGCTTCTCACTTACCCCTGAGGTTTTACTACTTAAAATTTGATGTCTCGGCTGTGTAAGAAGGGAAAGAGCAGCAGGCACTGTTGCCTGTCGTTGCATTCTGCATCACAGCCAAGGATTGTTACAACTCATCTTCTTCCTCTCAGGGCAACACTTAAGTTTCTTTCTGTTAATTATCACATCCTTTTTCACAAGCTGACTACAGAAGTGCCTGCACAGCAAAGAAAGAGGGCACAGTGTTGGGGCGGGGAATGGACCGTGGACCAGAACTGCTGGCCTGCATAGCTGACACCTGGAAACCCAGTCTGGAAAAATGCTGGGGGAAGGGAAAGTAAGGAAGAATATTAGTAACAAGAAATTGGGGGGCTGGGTAATAATTCTGTAATTACTTAGGAAAACTGGTTCTGAGAAAGGTATCTAAACACATCTTTATGAACAAACCTTCTTACCCAGAACTGGCAGATGTGGAAATGGTGTCTGATTCTCAGAGTGCCCAGGGAGCCTCCCAACAGTCCAGGGACAAGCACAGCCCTGCTTTTTCAGCTGCCCTGGAACAAATGCAATGGGTACATTATCCACCTGCCCGAGTTGTGCTTTCAGTTGTCCCTCACAACTCTCCTCTGCTGAAGCCCTTGGACCATGGTGGAGATTGAATTTCCTGACTGATGGCCCTGTCCCTGGGGAAGAAAGGGGAGCTGTGGCTTGGTAGAGATTCAGGTTTCACAAGTCTGCCCAGTTCAGATGGGATTTTTGCAGATGAGCCAGTATGATATCAACTGATCCCTATGCTGCAAAAATCCAGCGAGGGCAGGAAGGGGCTGCTGACAGTGCTGGAGCCTGTGGGAACAGCCCAGAAGGCCACGACAGGCACCTGTTCCATGCAACACTTTTCCTGCACCTACTGCCACAGTCCAGGAGCACAACAAGCCTTCATGCCAAAAACTAACTGGGTGCAAAGTAGAGGCGACACACAGATTGTATCAGTGACAGGGCTCTGCAGAGCCACTGACCCCGCTTTGAGTGAAGGCCCACCTATGGCTCTGCACTGGCAGCACAGCCTGCATCTTGCTGGGTGGGGGGCAGAGGAGGAGAAACTATTTTTAGCCGATGTGGCAGCCCAGCTTAGTCCCAGCAGGGGTGACACTTCTCATCCCCTCAGACAGGCCTGAGCATTTTGCACAAATCAGCATCTAAAAGGCAGATCAGTTGCAGTAGCTTTTTGGGAGGGAGGTGAATGGTGTCAGGTACTGTTTAGCTCTCTGTTCCCTTCATAGTGTATGACGAACAGAACAGAAGCTAGAGAGAGTCACCTGGAGCTGTAATTCCCCAAAAATGAGGACACCAGTTGTCTGATGTGGGTTTCATGTCCCTGCCACCCTCCTGCTTCTCCCAGGCCAGAATGAATTAGTTTTAAAAATACTGAGATATTTTGTGACATGACTTCACCTCTCAACGCTCGCAGCTGAGGAGACAACGTCAGCCTTGTGTGACACAAGGGGGTCTTTATTCTTTCTTGCCTCAAATAGCTGGATGCCACCACCACTAAGTGCCACTAACTTTCATCTCCAACATCATTCTGGCAGTGGGTAACATGACCAGTATGGATAAATACACAGCTCCCCAGCACACACACATACACACACACACACACTGAGGAACGTGCACATCCACTGCCAGCTGCAGCTGCAGCCCACGGTCACAGCAGCTGGGCGCTCTCAGCTTGTGTCGCAACCCGGCTGGCCTACCAAAATAAGCATATTTACACACCCAAATAAACAGTGGAAAAAGCCCAGCTGAACTGTTGACCAGAAAAGTCAGAACAGGAAGTAACTAAAGAAAACCAAAACTTGTTGTATTTTAAAACCTTGGTTTGTTGTTTTGTTGGTTTTTTTGTTGTTTTTTTTTTTAACTGACTCTTATCATAAGTAAGTGCTCTAACACTTTTTTGAATGGTGTGAAGCCTGTGGTACTGGGGAGCAAGGCTCAAGACTCTGAGCTGCTGGACGGGCTCCTCATCCACCAGGGCAGCTGTACCCACTGTCCCTGTCAGTGTATGCCATGCAACACTTTTTCCCTTCATCACTTTTGTTTTATCACTTCCCCAGTTTACAAGCACCCTTGGTGTTACTTCCCTTCACATAGCCTCAGAGAGGGGTTTTTCTGGGCAAAGACTGATCCATTCTTGTGTATTTGGTGAGGAGGAACTCCTGATTTTGGCCTTTTGACTCTGGTCAGGTCCCCTTTCTGCTCTTTGTGCTGCCCTGTGAGATGTACATTTAGGAAGTGCTGCAGGAGAAATGATCTTTCTTAACCGAACAAAGGACTCTAGGGGCTCCTCGGGATCCCCTCAGCCTTCCTGCACACACAGCACCACTGCCAGAAAGCAGGATCCACAGGCGGCCACAGAAAGCCGCTGTCACGGGGGAGCACGGGGCTACCGGGAGGCCTCAGCTCCTCCTTCAGGTGGGTTGTTTGCGAGCATGGAGCACACCTTCGAAGGGATGACAGCCACACCCCTCCATCAGCCACCTGCAAGAGCCGCCTTCACCCAGAGCACCTGAGCGTGGAGAGGAAATCAATCCTCTCTGCGATCCCGGCTCCCCGCAGGGCCGGGCAGGGACGAGGGGGAGCAGGGAGCAGCTGCGATCGCGGGATTTCCCCGGCCAAACCCTGCGGTTCGCCGCTGACCGCCCGGTGTGTGGGCTGAGCCCTCCCTGCTCCGTCCCGGGAGATGGGATCTGCCCGCGGGAATTCCCCACGCAGCCACTGCGGGCTCTTCCCCGGCCCTCCGGCACCCATTTACTTCTTCACCTAGAAGTGAGGGCCTGGGAACCACCCGAGCGGGGAGAGCAGGCGATACCTGGTGAGGAGGAGGCCCCCGGTCCCGCCTGGAAGAGCCGGCGTCCCGGGGAGCGGCGGGAGGGCCGTGCCGGGGCAGCGCGGGGGCCGCCGGCCCGTGTCCCGGGGCGCTGCCGGGGCCCGGCCCCGCGCCCCGCTGGATGAAGGAGCTGTTTGTGCCCGGGCCCGGGCTCGGGCCGCCTCCGGCGCTGGCGGCGCTCCCGGAGCGCCCGGCGGCCTCTGCCGGGGCCGGCCCCGCCGCCGCCTGCCAGAACTTCTCCCCCTGATATTCCCTGCCGGGGAGGCCCAGCGGGACCCGCTGTGCTGCAGGGAAGACATTGTCCTTTTCCCTCCCTCACAGGCAGTCATGTTCTGCGTGTCTCTGGAGCTGCCGTGGACTGGCAATCGTCAGCCCTTGAGCAATCGCGGGAGCGGCCAGGAGGGGAACTCCAGCCATGGCAGGTCGCTGGGGAACGAGCGGCTCCTGCCAGACCGCAAATCCCTAACGAGCGCCGCCAGGCAGGGCTGTTTTCAGCTGAAAAACACGCGTTTGTCAAAAACAAACCTCTCTGCAGGAGCTCTAGGGTGAAATTGCATGCCATATACCTCGGTTTATTGCCTCCGAGGCATTAGCCGCTGGCAGGACATTTTGGCTAATGTTTGACAGCCTGAGCATTCGTCCCTGAACACTCTCAGCAGGACAGTGTTTGCCGACCCCTCCCCTCCAGCCCTGTCGGACAGCATTTGCCATGGATCTTCCAAGCAGATGCCTTTTTTCTGTAGCCATTTGAATTCAGAGCAGCAGGCATCCAAAGGCTATCTGTACGAACAGCAACAGCGTGCACCACGCACGTTGGATTGTTCTTGCCTCCCAGTCTAGCTGTGCTCTTAAAGCCTAAAACTAATGAACTTTTCACAACACTGATCTTTAAGATATATTTTTTTTAAGGTTTTCCCCTTCAACAGTGACAGGAACCAGGCATAATTCTTCCAAATTATAGTATGGCTTGATTTTCCTGAGTGTTTTGAAAATAGGGGCTTAAGACAGGGAAGGCAGCAGACGAACAGTGGTTTGCGTGTTTAGAAATTAAATTTTTAATTTGTTTGCTGTATTGTAAAATGAACACTATTCTAAGTATTCATTGCAGAGTATCTGCAATGGGTTTGGAGAGGATCGTTACACATATCGAAATCTACAAATATAAATGGAGGTTGCCGTTCTAGCTAAGATAAAAACTGCCTGCTCCTCCTGAGATTCTATTGCTTATTGCTTAGAACTTTGCCAAATTTGAATCATTTGGATCAAAATGTTCTGTGACAGATGTTTGTGCAAGTCTGAATGTTTCAAGGAATTCCCAGTGTGTTTTTTTCCTAAGATGCAGGAAATTCAGGCTGGTTTGGGATACCATATCTAATAATAATGTCATTGAAAAGAATCTTCTATGGGCCAAAGTATTTTGCAAAGGTGAACAAACACTTTGTGTTTGGTAAAATGCAAGTCGTGATTTGTGCATTTGGGAAGAGACTGCCAGCCTTCTGGCACAGAACAAACACAGCCCTGATTGTACTTGGAGCTCTTCCTGAACCATGACTGGCAGTGGCATCTCAGCACACAACTAACCCTGCTCGAGCAGTGCTTCAGAAGTGTTTCCTTTTACCTTAGCATTCCCTTTGTGTGCTATCCTGAACAGAGCCATAACAACGGGCAGAAATGACCTCTCTGAACACAGCAGTGCTGACCTATTTCAGATCTTGTGAATGGCATGCACCATTTATCTGCCACTTCTTTAACCAGTTCAAGCATCAGCGTCCATGGCAAATTACTAGTTCAGCAAGGAGTCTCAGCTGTGCTTCATTGTGCTGTTGTCCTGTGTTATTTATTTATTTCTGGGGGACTCGTCTACAAGGAAGAAACCAGCAGTGATGGCATTCCTGTTTAAAAGCTTTGTGAAAATATTTACTGAGAGATAGCCCATTTATTTATCCTGTTATCCATTTATTGTTTTGCCATGTTCCAGATTACCTCAGTCAAAACTACTTTTGAATCTCATCACTGGCAGTGAGACTTTACAAGAATCACCCCTTGATGCTGTTTTGTTCTTATTCCTATGCAAGTCTGTTCATCTCTACGTGGGAGATTATGAGGCAATGTTAATAACTAAATGCCTATGAGCATAGTCCATAGCTGGATCCTACTTATCTACAACAAATACCCAAGCAGTATCCATGGCTTGTATGCTAGCCCAGAATGCAGAGACAGAAGAGTGGGCTTGTCACTAAATGAGATAGTCCCCTTTACTTCTAATTATTCATAAATCTAGGTTACTAATTTGAAAAGAGTTGTTTTGTTCAAAAACTGGAATCTGCAATTACTGTTTATATACCAGTCATACTAAAAAGGATATTTCCCCATTTGAAGTATATACTTCTTAGGCTTGATTTTTCTCAGCTTGATTGAGCTTAGTGCTCTTGAAATCAGTCTATCAGGCTTGATTCCAATTTCTCAGCTTTAGCAACAACTATTTGGACCATTCATTCCAGTTACTTTCAGAGAGGAACATATATCACCCAGCAAGGACACATTAAGCCTTCAAAACACAAATGGTGAAGCAAAGCTATGAGTGTAACTTGATCAGAAAACACAAGATTAATAAAATATGCATGGAAAGTCGAGTCATTTGCTCTAATTAGAGATTTATGGGAAGTGAAGAATAAATAGGTTCCCGAGAAGCTCTAAGGGGACAAATAACAATAGAGCTATGAATTGCTGCAATTCTTATTTTCCTTGCACTGTCAGCCCACTCCAGTTCCCACATGAGGAAGCTATAGTTACTCTTCACATGTACTGAACACCATGTGCTTATAAGTACATTGTTTTGTCATTCCTGTGGTCACCTAGTCTCTTTTCTGGTAACTCATACCCATTCCTCAGTATCTGCAGCTATTTTTGTCACTACTGAATGTGTTTGAGGGACTACTGCTCCAGTCAGCTTACACAAAGGCAAGAAAGAATCATATTTTTCCTGCAGCTGAATGCAAAACGTTTCACATTTTTAATGCATATTTTGTCATAGTCACCACCTAACACATTACACAAATCTTGGTTTACACCTGTAAAGACAAACAGGGAAAAGACACACACATGATATTTGCCATCCTAAACTGTAGGATCTCCATGAAATGCCAAAACACCAGCCACTCTTTAAGGGAGTGTGAACCAAATGAAGAGTTGGTGATAGAAGTTCATTAAACTAGGTAAAGGTGTAAAGATTAAAAAATGTGCATCTGACTTTATTCTTGCACATAATAAATACACATTTAAAAAAAACCCATTAAAATATATTGTATTAAATCCACAAATTCTGGGCAAACAAACTCTGTCCTATGAGTACATACTTCCCCCATGTAACCAAAAGACACACTCCATGTAGTACAGAATCTTGTACAAAAGTATTAGGCTACCAGAACATAGAAGTGCTTTAGTCTTTTTTCCTATGAAAGGTAACTAATTGTCAGCATTGACTAGAATTTTCCCTGATAGAATAAACTCGGTTTTTGTCAATGCTCTATTTTCTTTTTAGTCCTTGTGTTTAATTTCTCCCCTAGGAATCTGTTCTAGGATTCAGACAAACATGTTTTAGATGTTTTCAAAGGGCACGGGATGAATCCAGAGCCTCCTTTTTGCAGTCACAAATGCCTTTCTGGACCCAGAGTCCATGGCACAAGTGAGCTCACCTTTTCCTAAGCCTTTCCAAAAGGCACACACAGGCCTTGCACACTGCTGAGCCCAATGCCACAGAGGCTTCCTAAGTGACTGCACCTAAGGGGTTGGTAAAAAAAACTGTGAAAGACACAAGAGAATGCCAATAAACCCTTCACTCCATCCCAGAGCTGGGATGTCAGGCCATTTTGTCTTTCCACAGAACCTCTACACAAAAGCCCTCAGCCTTCAAGGAGGCTTCACCCCTTGTTCAGACATTCAGGGTACCACCCAAAGCATATGATAATCACATATTATTTGCATAGCTTTTTTCTTCTACATAGTCGTTTAAATTGTAGAATTTTGCACAGAGAAATTGAATTAAGCTAAGTAGAAAATATATGTTTTTGTATAGCTTAAAAATACAATTATGAAATATCATACACATGTACTTACTATTTTTCATTAGTTACCATTAAACTAATAATAGTTGCTCTTATATTTAACCCAAAATGGTATGTCCTTAACAAATTGCAAGACTGTCTAATAAAACTGGAAATGAAATTTCAGACAAAAACATTTGCCATCATGTAACAGTGACCAGCAATTAAGACAGATAAGGATTCTAATTCATTATCTCATAAAACCATTGTGTAACTCCAGGGACATTGGTGAGCACAAAAAATTTGCACTAAGATAAGGATGACAAATACAAACATAAAAGGACTTATGAACTGAAGTAAGAAACTATGAAAGTTGATTCTTTTAATGAGCATTGAAATGAAAATATGCCCCACAGGAACAGAAGCATTTGTTCTCAAATTCAGTGCTTTGTTGCAAGAGGATTTTTAAAAATCTATGAATATTTAAGAGAAAGAAATCAACTCACCCTGATTTTGCTACATTTATAATGCATGACTAGTGTTAAACATATTTTTGCCCATATGGAAAAAAACAAGCAAATAGAAATGCTAGAGACATAGAGATACATGCTATTTCCTTTTTTTTTTTTTTTAATTAATATCCTTCCTCAGGTTAAAGAATAGGATATCCTAAGGCAATCTCTAAGTTATTGATGCATAAAATCACAAAAGGTATATCTGTAAATCAACAAACATTTTATTTCCAAGGAAAAAAAGTAACATTAGTTCAGGGAAATTCAGGAGTCACTTGAATCAAAGACCAAATACCAACTGACTTCAGTGACAGGAAAAAATGGCTTTTGGGGTTATGCCATGAAGCTACATTGTGGTCTAGAATCATAATAAATTTTAGTTGTAAACAGTATCACTATCATTGTGTATTTAACTTTTTTCTTGTTCTTTTCTTTACCTTATGTGTACTAACTACAGATGACCAGATCCTGAATCCCTCAAGACAAAGAAACACAGAAAAGCATTGGCTGTTCTTGGCAGGGTAAGACCCAAATCAGTTACTCAGCAGGTAAGGAAGTAGAAAAATTAATTATAAATATTCATTCATACCTTGTTAGAAAAAGACTATACTGTTCCTAAAAGTTATGAGTAGTGAGTTTTAAGATAGATGTACTATTAAAAGAGGGAGTATCAGTGTGAAAGAACCCCAAAATAAGGAAAGAATTTGGATCTCTCCTGTGGGGAGGGTGGTAGTAAGGCAAGACAGTATCAGTTTAATTCCTTGTTAGGTGTATTGCACGATGGTGGTTTGTTAGTATGATTAAACCCTCATTTAAGGCAGGGCAAGCAGAGAGAGTTTGGCAGTAGATCTTGCAGATAAAGAGAACTGCTCTGCTCTAGGAAGTGGAGGGGGACCTGAAAGCAGTGGAAGAATACTGGGTCTGCTCTTAAGCAAAATAAAAAACCACAGCATGTGAGTAATCCTATCTTCAGCCATCAAAGTATGTATTCAAAGTCATTCTCAGAATAATGATGGGATTACTCACAGGGGGAAGGTTAAGTGCTTTTGCTGAACTCATATATCTGGACAGAAGCCACAGTATTCTATGCAGGTCTTTTTGGAGGTTTTCTCTGCAAGCACTGGAACGCCCACAGAATTGTAAGAAGCATAAAGATTCCTTTCTTTTTTCTATGTAATTATCTCAGAGAAACTCCCTAAACTTAAATTTGCTGGGTTTTGCTTGCTTCAAAGCATGTTAATCCTCACTTAGGGTACTATTTTCTCCTAATACCAGGACCAAATTCTAGGACAGTGCAGTGAAGAATAAAATCTTTTATAAGGGGATATAAACCATTATTCTGGTTTCAGAAGTCATTGCAACTAATAAAACTGTGCAGATATAATTGAAAAATGTGGCCATTAATTTCTACAGCATATAGAACATCTACAGTAATATAGATATCTTTTTGGGTGGGTACATGGCAAAGACCAAGGAAGATTTGTTTTGATGAGACCATGCCATGAGAATAGAGGGGCCTAAGAGGGGAAAACATTGCTTTCAAACCAGGACTGAATTCACACAGCCCAGGCAAGAGAGGGCTGTCTGAACCTCAACATGCACAAGTTCCTGTGCTGCTCTCCTCAAACCAAGGGTGGTCAAGCAAAGGAGATGCAGATCCTCAGACAAGGAAGAAAGCCCCAGGTCTAGAGATAGACTGAAAAAGGGGAGGTGGTAGAAAGCCATAGAAAAAGCAGCCAGAATGATGCATTCCTATCTATCAGTCTTCTATGGTCCAGAGTCATAAGGCAGAACCACTGCACCAACAATAAGTCTTGATGCACACTTGAGGTGTAGCAGCAGTGGGATGTTTTGACACGGATTAAAACTACTACTAGTAACTCTTCTATTGATCAGTGTCCTCTAGCTACCGTCTTTTAAATAATATTTTTCTAACTGGTTTTGTGTGATATAATAAGAAAAAAATGAGTTATAGACAGCTGATCTCTGAGAAAAATAGTGAGTGGAAATCATTTCTACAAAAAATTAAGAGAGCCTGAATAAGAGCTATATGCCATTTATTCTTTTCCACTGAGGACTAAGAAGACCTTGCTGGGGGCATTTGGCAAAGTCTTGGTCTAGGTCTTAGAAGTTATGAAAAAAATCTGATGCTAGATCTGAGCTGAAATAAATCAGAAAGGGAGCACTGAAATAATGGTCTGGAATGAATATGACTTTAAATAGGATCAGGCAGTTTAGTTTTACCTAAACTAAAACAGCAGTAGATCCAGTGAACTTTTTTTTTTCCTAAACCCTTAATAAAAATACATTTGCCATTCAACAGAATGAATATACAAACTATTTGCACATCTTGCAAACTTAGTATTATTTTTTCAGTCAGAAGCTGTGCCATAGAATACCCTCCTTTGTTAGCAATGGCACCATTTCTAGTAGAAAACTTGAAAGAAAAAAAATTATAAATTAGTTTAAAATTATTGATACGACCTGATGCAATGTTAGGGCTTCTCTCTTGAACTTTGACAGAGTTTACTGCGTTCTGAAGTCTCAAGCCTATAACTGGCAGCTGTAACAGGATGAGACCAGGCAGGGCACTTTGTTGTAGGTTTACAAATCTAACTGCAGAAAATGTGAAGCAAAGAACTGGCATATTTTTTTACATACATGTAATCAGGTAGGTTCCAACATTTAGAGTAATTCCAGCTGGTCGCAGCAAGTCAGACCGGTGTTTTAAGGTCTGAGCAAGTTTGACAAGAGATCTAGAAATCCTCTCAAAATTTCTGCAGTAACTCAGTCACTTTAAAAAGGTTTCATACAATTGCTCTATTGAAAAGGGAAGACAGAATACAAAGTAAAAGGCACAGATGTTATAGAACAGTCACATTTCTTGAATACAGAGATCTTATAAATTAGATAGTGATTAAAATTGGGAACAGCCATTTTGCTGCTGGTTTATTTGTCAGTGCTGACTCTTTCTTGACCAAACATCTCTATCTTTTCTAATGCTGCACCACTATGTGCTGGAGGAGTCTTTTCTGAACAGCTTTTCTTGTTTCTTCCCATTTCTGTAGCTTCCTCCAAAGTATTAGTCAATGGTTTTCCCAGTGTTTCTGGAAGCATTATGGTTAATATTCCACTCAGAAGAGCCATGATTCCAACAAGCAACTGGAAGAAATAAACAGTAACTGTAAAGGTAGATAATTCTTTCAAGCTATCCATAGTTTTGATCTTGTTTCAGAGTAAATTTAAAATAAAGCACAAGAAACTGTAAAGCAAAGATCGTTAAGTCTTAAATGTTGCCTGTATAAAAGATCTACCTTTTTTGCTGCATAAATGAAAAGATTATGCAGCAGAATTAATGAATGAGGAAGTGAAGTGTTTGTTCACAAGGGATCAATACAGTGCAAGCAGGAATAATTCTGTTTGAGTAAACAACACCTATTACCTTCAGTTGGTATTTCCAATATCAGGCGCATATTTAAGAACTAATTCTAGGATTGCATACATTTATTTTTACAAACATATTCACAGAGCTACAATTTCCCTGCCACCTGTCATCTCAATTCATACTCCAGCTCGTGTGTACCTGTACCTGTGTGCTTGTTCCTTCTCTACACAGCCAGATTGGAATTTCTCAATATGGCTCATTGGCCCAGAGCCACAAAAATGCACATCTGCGCTCTTTAGCAGATGATGAGCTAGCTCTCAACAGGAATACTTTGCTAAACTCAGTTTCAAAGAACTGTTAGGTGTGCAGGCACCTACTGACATTTGCACTGGGATCACATTTTGGATTTGTCTATGGTATACACAATTCCACAACAATAGTGTAAGTGATGCAAGGATCAGGATAGTGTGGGGTAGGTAGAGAAACACTGACTTGTTCCAGGAATATCTACTCTTTTCCTTCACATTCCCTTTACATAGACATTTCTATGTCAAAGTCAATGACACTAATTCCCACTTTGTTCCTCTGAGTACAGAAAAGCATTAAACCCCTGACAATCCTCCAACACCAGGTTATAAATGACCCCATTCTCTCCTTATTGAAAAGCTTTCACACAGAACATCATGCCTAGTCTCGGTGTTTTTCCATTCTGTGACTGTGAACTTTGATGCTGTATTATCCTTATCTTTCCCTGTGCTGATTCTGAAGTTTGTCCTTTGTTTAATGCTTTCTTTCCAAGGGTGAGAGAGAACATTTGGAGTGTTCACTGAGACTGCCTAAGTCTCTCACACAAAACTTGAGACAAGAACTGCCCAGCTACCATCTGCAGCTAAGCCAGGCTTTAAGTCAGAAAGATGCTTTAAAATCAAAATTCCCTACTGTATCCTTGAACAGTGCTATTTGCCCTGCCCATGCACCATGCTGGTTTTGCTTCTCTTCCCTTCAAAAAAAAAGAGGACAGTTTGTCTCATGTACTCTTTTGAGAAGCAAAAGGCACACTGTTGCATACCCTCATTTTTGCATTTCCAAAAAATATAGAGGCAGACAAAAAAACATCAAAATACTATTAAATACTATAAACTACAGTGAAAATAAAAGTCATGGTCTTACTATGAAAGTTTAAAAAAATCTTAGCAATAATAGGACAAGAGGAAATGGCACAAACTGAGATCCGTTTAGACATATATGGTGGGAGTGATATTTAAAAATATATTCCAAAATATTAAAATCTCATCTCTCAGTGTCAAATTTCTTCTCTACTATTCAGACATGATTTTCTGTCCTGGAAAGACAGGATGAATTGACACATGGCAGCTATTTCACATACCCTCATTTATGTACACACTGTAGTCTGTCATAAGCTTATAACTGAGGATATTGGGGTCTGTAAAAGGATATTGAATCTTATGATAACCCATAAATTTGGAGTGT
The DNA here is from genome assembly GCA_034336665.1 of Luscinia megarhynchos. Lineage (NCBI taxonomy): Eukaryota > Metazoa > Chordata > Aves > Passeriformes > Muscicapidae > Luscinia > Luscinia megarhynchos. The sequence continues at coordinate 45,152,751 of CM067565.1, forward strand.
ATGAGAACTGGGTCACTAGTGATACTCAAAAGAACAAGTTTAAAATAACACTGTGTGTTTTGAACATGTGTGTCTTTTCTCTTTCTGATATTCTTTATAGATACTTGGCATTCTTCTCATGTTTTCCCTCCTCATGAACCTACCTCTCATTCCCCTGAGAACTCTCACTATTCTGTAAGTGTACACACCACCATCTTTCCTGCCTTTTCATCTGAGCTCTCATAACTCTATTTCATCCCATGTTAGTTTCCTTTTTTTGACTCCATGTGAAAGCTGCTGCATGCTGAGTAATTCAGTACATTTCCCTTCTCCCTGACCCTCTGAAGCATTTTCCAGTATTTCCTACAACAGAGCATGAAACAATCAAGTCACAGTGTATTAATTCAAGGACTTCTCAAATGTCATCTACCTTTTCCAGGGCAGTAGCCACATTTATCAATGAAGTGACTCACATTTAGTAAAAGCAACTCTTTTGCAATTTTGGCACACTTCTTCATAAGGCATCTGACATAATTTAGCCCTTTGCTTGCTCACTACAAATGTGTGCATTTTATATGTATGTATTTACTATTTTAAATACATAATTCAGTATCAGAAAATGTTCTCCTGATACTGTTCAAATGCTTATGTGTATATAAATGAAGTGTATTTGTGTTATTGTATAAGGTATTTAAGCATGTTTAAGTATGTTGAAATTAATTTGACAGGCATACCTGGCCACAGTGTTTAAATACATTGTGTTTTCAGGGTGTTAATTTGAAGTCTGAATTTCTGCTTAGTCAAACTCTTAGAGTGTTTCCAACACTTCAGTACAACCAGCAGATTCTAACAGATAGCAAAGAAACCTTCAGAAAATATTTACCATCATTTTTCTTATGTCCTCTTCCCTTTCTGGAGCAACATGTATAATTCTGCAGTGGTCTAAGACTAGGACTTGATATATATACTCCAGAACAGAAGATAATTTGAATTAAATATCCCTACAAAATAATACCTTTACTTCTGAGAACAAATTATTATTATAGCCGCCTTTTTGTATTTATATTTATGTTCACATCTCATGACTCTGAACCAATCTAAAATGTGATCTTATTCACAAAATTCCTACTTCAACAAAAAAGGTTGTATTTCGACATGAAAAACCAATAGTATTTGACAGAATGTTTGAATTCATTTATTAACATCTGTGTGGGCCTTTTAAATTTCTAATTTATGTTTTTTCTGAGAGAGAAATCAAGCCTCTTAAAGGGCTATTGCAACATAATTCTTAACTGAGAAGCAGAAATAGCTTATATAAGGAGCAGTTGTTTTACTGCACATTCTCTATAAAGTTGTCACATGAAAAACATACTTTGCAAGTTATTCAAGATTTATAGGCACTCAAATAAGATGCTTGCAGTACTTATAGGTGGCATAACTGTGCATGAGGCAGAATGCCAAACAAATAGCAGTAGTAACTGTTCAACAGTGTTTGCAATAGATCAGGGTGATGTGTATCAGTTTACTTACAAATGTAATCCATTTGATTTCACTTCCATTCCAAAACACTTACTTGACCTGAGACTTGGCACGCTATGCTCCAATTCAAGACAAGTCTATTTAATAAATTGACAAATGCTCTATAACAGGAGCTAATAATGGAAACATGTTAACTGTGAACTACTGCTCAACTCTACAAAAACTCTGGATACTTTTTTTATCCTGAAAGTTGTTCATAGCTGAAATAATTTCTGTGTTTATACTGCCATTTGCACCGCTCTCCAAAATGTTTGAGCACTCCCCTATCTGTGGTTTAACTGCAGCACTTCTGCACAGATAAATTTTATTTCATCCAGTAAGGGCAAAACACTGACAAGAGGAAAAAAGAAATGTTCTCCTATGACCTCTCTGCTGTGTAAATGTTTCTTTGTCTTTTCTGGGATCATATCTTGGTTTGTGTGGAGACGTTAAGAAAGAAAACATTTTTAGGAACTGGAAGAAATAACTTTGTTTGTGGTCTCCTGCATCCTCTTAGCTTTCATCAAAAACAACCAAAAGTATTTAATTTAAATAATGAAATGAGCTCACAAGAATTCTCTGAAACAATCTCTAGCATCTATAATTGAAGATTTTATAGTTGCCAAATCAAAGAGACACAATACCCTTGTTTAAGAAACTGCAATATGGTGGATAAAATTTGACTAAGAATCCAGGGTAAAGACACATCCCATTACACTTTCACTTTCTGACTTGTATAATCTACATATAACAGCAGTGCCCTAGTCACGGTGAATTCTAAGGGGTTTTTGAAAGAGTTCAAACTATTTAAAATCATTAATAAACATTTCTTTCCTTAAAGCTTTAATACAAACTTTGTAATTCCATCTGGTTTTACATATATAGGCATAATTTATCCTTCAGGAGAAAAAATTGATTGAGTTTCTAAACAGCAAATGCTTCTTAACAGAAATGCAATGAAGAAACTTGATTCATGTGTGAGCAGGAAACACATAAAATATTTTGTCCAAAATGGATCTACTACATAATGCCCAAAGAACACAAAGGAATGGTCCCACCTCTCTTTTCTGGGGCAACTGGTGGGAAAAAAAAACTAATAGTAACCTGACCTGGAGTTATCTAAAAAAAAAAAATAAGATGAGCTTAGTCAGTACAAGGTTCTGTTGCTTGTCAAAGTCACCTTGAAGCTCCTCAATATACCATTTTTCTTTCTCTATCTCATTAATTGTTTCATTCAGTTCTGGTGAAAAACACAGAATGGGAGCTTTGGGACAGGTGTGGAGACCAAATATAGTAAGCACAAAACCTTCTTGGTCTTTTGGGAGGCTATTCCAAAAGTGCAATGTCCCAGAGAAGCCATGGAAAATGTTAAGGCATGATGTAAGAAAATCCAGCCACCTGTGGTGAGTTCAGGAACGGAAGAACTATGCCTTTGAAAAAAAAGTGAAACTAAACCAGGAGCATGGTCAAAAACTGCTGGACTGCAAAAAAGTCTGGACTATGACACTTCCTAAATGTTACATGGTAGATGCAGAATATTTTTATTAATTTTATACTAGGATTCAGAGCATAAATATTTTTCTGTCTTCCATCATAAAACTTCTCAGACTATTTCAGTGATTCAAAGTCTACCTTTTGCTTTAGCACCATATTTTTAACAACATGGGGCTACTAGTCTTTGGGACTTAAAAATGTCAAACAACAACGGTTTACTCCATTTTCTTTTTGAAATAAGTGTTCAGCCTTTGGTTCCCTTGTCACATGAAAAACATACTTGGTGAGTTACTAAAGAGAAAACAAGTGACACATACAGCTTTGCAAAAAGTATTCACCATTGAAATAAATACCTACAAGTGGCATGAAAATCCAAACACTTCTCAGATATACACAGAAAGGAGCAACCACGCTTCCTACACGGCACATCATGCTTCCAGTTCCAACAGCAAGTGATCTAGACAGAAAAGAATTTGAGTAAGAATTCTGGCAGTTAAAGGAAACAATTAGAAGTGCACAGACACTTAAAACATCAATAGGATTTGTGTCTTTAAGCAATTACACTAGGAAGATATTGCTATGCCAAGGTAAATTTATATTGTAGTGAAATTCAGCTGCTTCTGTAATTGAGATTTAAAATATAATTATCATTCAGCACAGATCAAGGGATGAATAACCAGGACTTAAAAGAAAGGCACAACAAATGTTTAAGAAAGTATTGAGTATTCTTCTAGTTCCCCAGTGGAACCTATCAATGCACATGGAATGCAAAATAAATAAAACACTATGGTACAGCCAAACTCCATACAGCTCTGAAGCAGCTGAGGAACTCAGCCCATCCCAAGTCTTTCAGATCTCCAGCACTGATGCCAAGAGCTGCTGGATCTGGTGTCGAATAACAAAGGGAATTAAATATCATCAAATTAATGAAAAATACGTAGCTGGCGAGAGTTCTTACCTTACAATTGTTGGGTACAGTTCTGCTGTGTAGAGATATATAAGGCCAAATGCCACACCTATGGAAAATTTTCCAGCCATATTTGCTAAGATAATTAATATATTGAAATCCTATTGAAAGAGAGCACAAATAAATATATCACCAGAAAATAACACCCTTCCAAACAAAATTTACATTCTTCAAAAGTTGTGACCCTTCTTTAAACAATAAGCAATCCTCATTGCTTGCTTTTAAAAAATTGTTCAATAAGTTACTAGTTTCCATATCACTTTTTACCAGTCCTGGTTCACTGAAGCCCTGGGAGCATTTTACGTGTGGCTCCAGCAACAACAGTGAAACTTGTACTGAAAATACAGGAATCTATCTTAGACTGGCAGCTGCAACTTAGATCCAGCCTTTAATTAACTGTTCTATGATTTAGAAAGAGCAGCTGCACCTACTGACTTTAAGAGCTTTTAAATTCAATTTCTGCCATAGGAACACTTCCAGCCATACGTGACTAACCTGAGGTATGAACATAATTAAAACACAGATCAGTGCACTTAAAATAAGGAACGGAATGAGTGTGTTTCTCCTTCCCAGTTTGTCCATCGCAACGCAAGCAATGATATAGCAAGGCAACTCCACAGCACCTGTCAGTATGAAATTATCTCAGTTTAAGTCATTATTACACATATTCATCTTATAACTGTAACTTCCTCTTTTTTAGGAATTTATCTGATCTAAGGGGTAAAATCCAAAGATAACCAGTGTGTTGGGCTAGTTCATTTGGTTACAGAAAATGTGACAGAAAGCAGAGAACAAACAGCTTCTGTAAATACAGAAGTGGGAGTGGAGAAGGACAAGGGAAACAGGTTTCACAGCACAGAGCAGCTCCAGTTCTCTTTGGGGTGGAAAATTACAGAAAAGAGCAAGGCCACAGTTCTGTTTCTATGACCCTGATACTTCTGTCTGAAAGCTCTACATTTGCTGCTCTTCTCCTTCAGGTATTTTCACATTAACAGCTCAAGTGTGCCCACAGGGAATATTGCTAGTGTCACACCGACACACCTCTCAGGATTTGCCAGCTTCCACCTGGACAGGGAAGAGTAGCCACAAGTGCCTCCCCCAGCATCAGCTCAAAATCATCCCAAAGTGAAAGGCAATAAAGGTCTGTCCACATCCAGTTTTCTGAGTAAGCCCCACTAATACAGAGTGCAGTTCCAGCTTTCTCCCTTCTCTATGAAAGAAGAGGGCTTACAATATCCCACTCTTACTATAGATCATTCCTTCTTAATGTGTCTTTGCAGAGAAAAACTTCTGCTCTAAAGCATCTGGCATTTGGCTAGACCTGTTTGCACTGTGTAAACATGATTTGCCCCTAGACAAATAATAATGAGCCAAAGCCAGTTTGGACATGTTTTAAGCCAATTTGCTCAAAGAAGAATGCTACTATGTCCAATGGAAAATCAAGGAAGAACATAAGATACAGCCCTGAACAGCCTGGATTCCTTTACTAAGTGCACATAGCATGTCAATATGCCTACAATATCAGGAATAATCTTTTAGGGTTGTGTTGGAAAAAGCAGGTTGTGTCTGTTAGTCTGTTAAAATATTTTTAGAAGAGGTGGGTGCAGTGTACTTCACAGTAGCAGTTTAGTTATCTGTGGAATACCAGCTCCCACTCTTCAACACATCAGTCTAGCAATACACTGTAACACATGACAAAACAAACTGGAATAATGAGAGCCCCAGTCCTTCTGTGAGCCTGTGTACACGATCAGTCACATTCACTTCACTGAGAGTACTCAGCTGCACAAAGCCAAGCACATGATTTAATTCTTCACTGGCTCAGAGCTGCATGTCTGATCTAGAGTCTTCTGAAGTCAGTGGAATATTTCCACTGGTGTTAACAAACTTTGGATCAGGCCTTGAAAGCACAGAGCTGCCTTTATAAACAACTTACTTGCCAGAGAAAGACTACAGCCAGAATGATAAATCTAACAGAGTATTACAACTTAATTAAAAATACACTTTGGAGAAAACTGAAACTACTTCCTTCTGACAATTATGACTATGTTTTCTACACAGACAAACTTAATATATCTGTAAGTCATAAAAGGAATACTTTTTTCCTCCTGTTTTCTTAGTTTGTGCCTTTAACAGCTGTGTGAATTTTGTGTTGCTTGTCTGATTCCTCTGGTGTTTGTGTGGATCTGCTATAAGCTTCCAGGGCAAAGAGAAGAAAAGCCAGAATATGGTTTTACAATCAGAAAGACAGACAGAGAAGAATTCTGTGCACCAATAAATTTTTTTTTTTTCTCAGATACAGTGAAATTTGGAGTGACTGACACTCCTCCTGTGTTAATCAACTTCATGAAGAGTTAGCATAAGAACAAGATTAACAAACAAAAAAATTGGTTGTCAAATCTATAGATATTAAATGTTATGTTCCAGTTCTGTCATTAACAGAATAAGGTACAAAAATATTTACCTATGAGAAAGAGATTTAAATATTCATTGCCTCCTAGACTGACAGAACTGAGGGAGAAGACGTAGTACCCCAAGCTCCCAGTGAACCAGATCAGCCAGACTGTGATGGTCCTTCTTGCAATTTGCCAGTTACAAAACAGGTCTAAGATGTTGTGCTTCTTTGTTGAGGACGTATCATCATCACCTGTTCTGCCAGTGGCTAGATCATCTTGTTGGACTGAGCACAGTTCAGAAACTTTGCAGGGAGTGCTGACTTTATTCCATCTTGCCATTGTATCAATCACTTTTTGTGCATCTTCATATCTTTCCTCTGACAGGAGCCAAAAAGGTGTTTCTGGGAGCATCCAACAGCACAAAACAAAGGGAAGAGTTGCTATGGAGAGAAATATCTGATAGACCCACCAGGTCCGAACCAAAAATCCCACGAGTGCCACAATCATAATTCCCATAGCAAAAAAAGCATGGACATGCATAGAAGCCCAGGTTCGTGCTTTAATGCCAACAAATTCAGTCACATAAACAAAAGCCACAACCAGATAGCCACTTGAAACCTGTGAGGGTGAGAGAGAGAAAAGAAAAAAAAAAACCAAAAAACAACAGAGTGAGGTTTATTTCTACTCTCCTTGTGCACCAGCAGTAAAAACAAATAGCTAACAGTGTTCCACATCTGTGTATGCTTAATCGTCACTGCCCTGGTCTGTCTCACACTGACAGAAAAAAAGGCAACCATGAAAATGAATCAGCTGTAGAAAAAATGCACTCAAACCTTCAGACTGCCTGGACACTATTTAAAAATGTGAAGTGAATTTGGATGCTTCTCTGTAGTGGGGGACAGCCAGCAAGAGACACCTGCGAAGAAACTTAATTTGCTGATGTCATTAAGCCCTTCTCCTCCAAAAATCAGGTCCCTTAATGACATCACAAACTGAATTCTTGGGAAAGAGAGGTCCCCTGAAGTAATTGTCACTTCTGAAAATCTTGATCTCGTCTTTTAAACAGACTATTAATAACCTACATGTCAGAAAACTGCACATTTATGAAGAATTACCTTCCACACCCTTGTAAAATATCTCATTAAATCAAAGTTTTTACAATATTGGAAGAGAATCTCATATATATACACAATTACAGGTTCTCATATGGTATGCAATTACTGGCATGTTCTGTGTAATAGTATTTCTTAATTGAATATATATATATATATATTTATTCATTATATATATATATTTCAATTTCGCAAATATCTCAACATCAGATTCCTGGTCTTAAAACATTTCAAAACACAGCTAGAGAATATAGACTAGAAAATATTTCAGTATATTGTTTTGATTAATCAATTTTCCCATTAACAGTATTCTATTTAATAGTCTGTTCTGCACCCACTGATAGGAAAGCTGCACTGACCTCAGTGGCATGGGGCTAGAGTTTAGGACTGCACCTTGCAAATCAGTCCCAGTGGCCAGATAAAACCTACAGCATTGGTCTGGTCAGAGCTTTTTGCTTTTCTAAATTACCACAGGACCTGGCATCAATAGCCAAGGGAGTCAGCAGAGGGAGTCCTGTAGATCTCACTGTTCAAGGCTGACATGATGCAGTATTTCCTGCTAGGAAATTCAGCCAAAGGGAGCTCTAGGTACGAGGTCCTGTCTTAACTAATGCACTGGTAGCAGGAACAAAATTAATTATGGGAATATTTTCAAATATCTAACCCATATTAAATAAGTTAGATGATTGTTTTTTGTGACGGCATTCTAATTTCTTTATGCATTATGTAATAAAAAGCTCAGAAATATAATTTGGGCTGTAAAATAGTTATTTAAAATTGGTTACTATGTATAAATATTGAATATGTGTCAATATTGGATGCATACCACAGACACATAAAATTGTGTGTGTGGGTCTGCATAAACACATATACTGAAATACCCTTAAATACAGTATAAAGCATCTGGGTGTTAAACATATCTGCCTATGTATTCAGTATTCCAGATACAGCTTAAAAGACCAAAGAGATGCATGGAAGAGAAAATGTGCATCTCTCCTCCATCACTCGAAATGGTAAAGATAAAAATAATACTTATTATAGATTTGCTAGTTTAAGAAAAAATATATTCCATTTCTATCAATAAGGAGAAATGCAACAGCATCTGCAATGCAGAATCCAGAGTTTGCTGCTCACACTTGGTATTTAATTACCAGTCCAGCAGAGGTTGGGATGGAGGAAGTACCAAACACTGCTCCATACAGACGCTTTCTATAAATTCAAAGAGGAAAACTGCTGTGGTCCAAGAACATTCAGACTCTCCCTGCTCTGCTGAAATAAGTGCAACAGATGGGGCTTTAGAATAATGAAGTAGGGGAGGAAATAATAACAAAAGGGAGGTTTTCCTGAGAAGGGGTAAGGAATGACACGGAAAAAGGGCCAGGGTAAACATCCTTTCTTACCATAGCGAGGAGAAAGCGCACAAAGACGAAACTGTAGTAGTCAAATGTGAAGGCCACTGCAACGCCAAATACAAACTGACCAGCACTTGTGAACCATATAACACGCTGTCTTCCCAGTCTGCAAATCACAGCAGTAATAAATCATGAATAACCACAAACATTCTATTAAAATACACCTGTAACTCCAGAGCCTAGATGAAAGTTAACAACTCACCACAGAAACTCTGGTTCAGTTACCTGTATTAATTTGTCAGTAATTCCAGCTTCCAAGAAAAAGGATGAATGGAACTTCCATTCCACAATTCTTGGGTGGAAGCAATGTGCAGTGAGCATTACATATGTTCACTTTCAGTTTTAACTTCTACATAACTGATTGGTGAATTTACTCTTATTTATGAGGCACATAAACCAGTTTTTCAGATATTTTATATTAAGCAGCATTATGTTAATTTTTTTACAAAAGTTAGCTGTGATAACACATGCCATCTTTTGTCAAAGTAACAACCAATTTTGATAGTAATGAAAGGTTTCTTTAACATATCTTTGTCCAGTTCTTTAAAACTGAAGTATCTTACAAATGACAATCACATAGTTCCCCATAATTTTCTGATTTCTGACAGCACATATTCATGCATATAAAAACACAGAAATCCAGGAAGAAAGTAAACTAATGGCAAAAAATATCATGTCAAATACTAGCTTCAGCAGTAGATATACAAGACTCTATTGGGAATTGACTATATTCTATCTACAAATGCTCTGTAACACAAACCGCTTGGAATTATTTTTCTTCCCTGATAATAAATCCTTGGTCTCTTATGATATACTCCATTGCAAGCAGCTTTTCAAAAATGAGTATATTACTTTTAGACAGAGAGTTTGAGGACTTTCAGGCTGGTTTTTTTGTGAGTATTTTGCACTCCAATAAAATTCCTTCTGTTTTTCTCCAGTCTTGACCTGGAGTCATGATTTGGTCTTTGATCCCTGCCAGAAAATATCTCAGTAAGTCTTAGCTATCAGAGCTCTTCTATTGGGAAATCTGTTAATTGGTAATGGGAGGGACACAGAAACTTATTTCCCATGAGCCAGGATGTGTCAGAAAATAATAATTTTCCGCTGTAAATTCTGCAGTTGTAAATCTGCAACTCAGAATGTGTGTATTATCTTAACTGGTTGTCTATGGGTTGAGTTAATGGAAATGAGAACAATAAAATCCTAACCTTATAAATCATGTCCAAGTATTAACTAATAAAGTTATGAATTATTTAAAGGGACTCAAAACAGATGTTCGCATTATATTCTGGTTTTGTATTAAATACAAAATTTAAATTTACAAAGCCTGGGATTGGGAAGCAGATTGATTCCATGTGTTCTAAAAGCCAAATTAAAAAACCAAAAAAGTTCATAATTGCTTTTGCATTCTCATGTTGTGACTGTCACACTGCAGTGTTGTGCTAATGAAGGAAAATCAGAAAACAACACGCCTGATCTCCTTGTTCTGCTTACATCATTCTCCATCCAACAGAACTGCCAGCCAAACAGCTCCTTTATAGAAAGACTTGAATAACTCTAAAGCAGCCTTCAAAGTGAAGCACAGGTACAAAAGTGCCCAAGACAAAGTTAAGTTCAACACAGTTTGGAAATTTGATTCTCATATGGAGAGATGGACATGGCTGGGTGCTCTTCTGAGGAGGAATATGCCTGCTTGTGTTCAGAGAGAAATCCAACTGAGGCAGGCGGCCTCAGGCTCACCCTGAGGCTCACTGTTGCTTCTGAGTCCAGCTCTGATGCTGGATTCCAGTGCAGGATCTGAGATAACACCCAGGGAGGAAGCACTGGATGGGAATGGGCTTTGGAGCCATGAGCAAGAGACTGCTCGGGTCGAGTTCCTCCAGGACTGGTGCTCCTCGTGCTCGAACAGAACTTTGCACATGCTGGTAAATAAGTGAAGCTACAGCACAGCTCACCTATGCCCATTTTTCCTCTTATGTTCACGAGCTTTCAAGAGACTGAAGTTTAAGGTAATTTTTCAGGGGAAACCTACAACTGGACAGCAAGGAAAAATAATATATGGATGTTTGTTTTAAGAATGGGGGACTTGATTAAACCCTTGAAGCATTTGCATCAACCCCATTGAGCTGTACTCACGACAGGGATTAGGACAGGTGATTTTCAAATACATTATATTTAACCTTCTAGTACCCCTTCAGCTGTTTGTCATATTGCAAAATTAAAATCTGCATTTCCATGAGGAACCTCTTCTCATGAAAAATGAGGTGAAAATCTACTCCCAGGTTTTACTATTGCTATTACAATGAGGTATTGCTATTCCTGTCAAAATAAGTAAAGAAACAAATTAAAAAACCTAAAGGGAAATGCTAGCTGCACAGGGCAATTTCAGGGATCAAGGCCTAGAACAATGGATGACAAAGTATGAAAAAGTTTTTAAAGTAAGTGACTTAAGAATGCATTTTAAAATTAGTACATGTTATGGGAAAAAGAAAAAAAGTTAAACAGTTGTGTGAATAAAGCAGTATCCAAACCTCCTGAATGTTGCCTATCTAGTGAAAACACAATAACTGGAAACAACCAAAACAGGTATGAACATGTGGAGTTACTGTAGTCTGAAGGTACAGTTTTCAGAGGATGGCACTTTACCTGTCAGCAATGTCACCAAAAATCACGGCTCCAATCAAGACTCCAAGCATGAATGTAGGCTGGATTAATTTTGCAAGCCATTCTCGGTCACAGACCAGATCCCACTGTGTAACAACAGTGCTCTTCCACTTTGTATCATCATAGAGAAATCCATCAGAACAAGGAAATACAGACTTGTTGCCTTTGTATTCGTATGCCAGATCCAAACTGGCTTCTCGTTTGGACCTGCTGCATTGATCAAGTTCCCAAATTTCTCCATTTTCCAGCTGGACTACAATGTAGTTTTCTGGAGATGTCCACAGTGTCCAGATGTCCTCTATACTTGATGCAGAGGAGTTGTGGAAAAGAATGCTACTCACATTTCCAGGGAACCCACATACAAAGTTAGGAGTAACAGCCATGAACACAGATGCTAAGTAATGGATACCACATGACATAGCTTGAAAGACAGATGCAAAATAAACACATGCTTGAAATCTGTAAAGAGAAAGAAAACATTTTACTGAAGAAAACCCCTGTATACATTAAAAAATATTCAGTATAATTGTTTGGGTAGATCAGTAAATGGAGGTATCATTAATGTGTCTAGTGTTTTATTGTGTGATGCTCCTTCAATATTAGCTAAGCTCTGCAAGAGACCAAAGATGAGAAAAAGATCCACAGTAATCTGTTGTTAAGAAATGAATGCTGCTCTTAGTTATGTGTTTAGTCATACAGAGAAGACCATTTAAAATGAAACAATTCTGAGCTTAAGAACTTAGTTTGAAGCAACCTTCCACCCTCCAATTCTCTGTAGCACATCCCCTTAAAATAAGGCCTTAGATTACTTGAATGGTTAGAAAAACCAAAATGTTGCAACTTCAGGTTCTTAGGGATACAGGTATGTGCATCAAATAAAACAAACCAAACATATTACGCCCCTCATTTCATCTAAATGTATCTCTATAACTGTATTCCATCTGTTTTCCATCTCTCTTTATTGCAGCCAAAAGACAAAGAATACATGTAGACACACGTAGAAGATAGAATCTGAACGACATGAAATGTTGTGTACCAAAACAGAGCTCTGAACTGGGCTGGGTTTTGGCTTAAACAGGGTGTGCAGTTATCCATTGAAGATTATATCATAAAGCAAACCTAGTAAAAGAATGTTTTATACATAGCCTGAATTTTGGCATTTTAACAGCTTTTAAAACTTGCTTGAGATGCAAGTAAATCTTAGATTAAAAATTGCACATGTACTCAGAATTTCAAAAGACTTGCAATGAACTCTAGTGTCACTATATGCAAATTCTGGACAGTTTCTGATAATTTTAGCATAAGCAGTCATTTTCTCAATTAAATGCTCAAATTATGCATGTAATTAGTACAACATCTGTTCAGAAAAAAAACAAAATAGCTTTTGTTCTCCTCCCTTTTTTATTTCCTGAAGGCCAATCAATTGCAATAATTTGAAGTAGTATTCAATAAGCTTCTACACATACATTCTTACTGCAGGATGCAGCAGGCCTTGGCAGTGTGAAACAAAAAGCAGATTTTTTTTTACATGATCAGAGGCTGCTGAAGTTATAGGAAATTATGTCTAAAACCAATTCCTTTGAAATGTCTTTTTTCAAAAGTCAGAGCAATTCCAATCCCTGTAACAAATGCAGCCTCTAGATACTCCTCTCCAAAATGTATCTAACCTAGCCTTGAATTCCCATACTACAGATCTCAGCAGTACATAGACTAGGACTTTTAAATCTATCATCAAAACTTCTAAAGGATTTTTAAACTGTCTATAAGCAAAGTATTGAAGCAGAATTTAATGGCTACATTGTCTTAATACCCAATTAACCTTTCCAATGAAACAGTCCTCTTGTAAAACACGCCTCCATTCACCATCCTCATTCTCCTCCACCTTTTATCTTGATTCTAATTTCTTTCCTTGGTAAGTAAACCCAGTGGCCTATCCTGTCCTTCCAATGGCATTTGACGTTGCTGTTGTTCTGCTGCAGTGCTTTTTATCCCCCTTTCTCTTGACTAACAGCTCTATTGACTTTTCTACAGGAGTCTGAGGAGTGAGTTGAATTGCTAAACCCATCGTGGCAGCTCAAAATCTGGCTCCACTTCCCTGTGGAGGATACTGCAAGGCAATCCTCACACAGGTTCTGTGCTGCTCTTTCCCAAACAAAACCGAGAGATATGGGCAGGAGAAAATGAATATAACCACAGCAACCCTCTATCAATTCTCTCTCAAGAGAACAGTTTCTTGGGGATTAAGTAGCTAGCCATAGATCAAAGCAAGGCTGAAACAGCTCTGAAAGGCATTTGGGCTATCTTGGACAATAAGAAAGCAAAGGTTATTTTGAAATGTAACCCTTGGGACCCTATTCATGCAGACAAATATGGTCAACAATGTGTTTTAGTTCCTCTTACCTAGTTTCGTTTTAAGCTGTTCCCATCAAAAGGCACAAACTCATTTTAAAAATAGCAGAGCACAGCCAAATTCAACAGCCTGGGCTACTGTTGCAGTATGCAGAACACTAGAAAGAGATAATAGTAAATTAAACCCCTAGAAGCTGACACATCTTCTACTAGCTAGTAAAATGTGGCATACTTGGAACCAGTGTCCCAGTATTTGCAATATATGTCATTATGCATTAGAAAATTGAACTGCCACATAATCCACTTGGTATTTCTGAGAGAGAGGGAGAATGAAATAATTTCAAACTCCCATACACACTTCTTGAGTTTCCTGATTAGTTCTTGCAATACAAAAAATATCAGGATCATAATTTATCTTCATCTCAGTAAGAGTGAGTGGGAAAAATATATTTATGCCTTTTTTTTTTTAGTCAAAGAGGCTGAAGGGAGAAAACTTTTAAGGATAGAGTCTGAGAAGATGGCATGAAACAATGCAATCCACAAATTTTTACAAATTCAAAGCCCAACGGTATGACCAGGGCTATGAGCAGGTCTAGTTAATCTCTGCTCTCACTACTCATTGAGAGTTTTATCTTATCTCTTCCTGAACATTTCTTGTGATCATACTTCAATGATCATTTTGACAGACTGCTCCACTGTCAAATCTTTCTGCTGGAAAGTTTCTCATTAAATTTAATCTCTATGTCCCCTTTTCAAATATAAGACTATTATTAGCTTATAAAACACCCCGGTGCAACCTTGAATAAATCTTCCTTTTCTTTTATCACTTCATTGTACCGAATTCTCAGTTCTCCTGCTCCTCCTGTTACTGCCTACAACCATACCCTTTCCTTTTTTTGTGTCCCTTCTTCCTTTCTACTTCTGTAAAATGCAATAAAGGATTCATTTTAAAGAAATATTTGTCATACAATATTTTACCCATCTTTCAAGGGTTTAACTTACAGTTAGATATAGCTTATTCTTGTAAAAACATCCTTCAATTTTCAGTGTCATGAAAATCTTATTCAGTTTCAACAAAGAAATCCACTCTGTAGCACCATTATTTTTCTTACCTAATTTGCAGCATTAATGCTAAGCAAATACAAGAAATCAGACAGACTTTATTAACAGACATAATTTATGCTGAATATTACTTCATTTAAGAATGGGAAAATGGGTTTTTACAGCAAAATGACCATGTTGTTCAGAATTTCGCAGGAGGGATTGCACTATAGCTTTTAACCTCTACCTGCTCTATAAAAGAGGGAGCTGGAATCAGGGGAATAAGGCTTGATGTGAAGTTAGAAAAGCATTTGGAAGCACCTGGGTCTGAAGGCATTTGGTACTACACTAACAGGCTGCTTCCCTGCCTGCAAAAACTATTTACTGCTCTCTTCCAGTAAAATTCCACACTGGGCTGGCTAAGCCTCTCTCTGTATATATACTCTGTATGTGCATATTTGTGTATATACAAAACACACACAAACTATCCTGAAAACCCTGTTTTGCTGTGAAGGCAAAATCCACTGCTGACTACAGCAGTGTTTTAACAGCATCCCCACTGAAAAGCCCAACCTTACGAGCTTCTGGCAATCTCCTGTGGGTAGGAAAAGCTTTTTTCCAGAAAGACCAGTGGTACAAATGTCAGGAAATCCCTTAACCTGTACAGTTACCTAAGAGAAATGAATCAGACCATTAGGGACAACATAGGGAAAGAATGAAAAGTGTGTAGGGAGGTCAATATGTAGGGATGTAGGAAGATAAGTATGTAGGGATGGGAGGAGATGGGAGAACACTACAGACCCGTGGAATTTTGCTTTCCAGAACAGCTGGAGATTGAAAAGGGACAAAGGCACAGCAGAGAAGCAGACAGAGGGTTGCTGGCACAGAGACTGGGGGGGCAGAGAGCGCGAGCGAGGAGGAGCACAGAGCCACTGCCTCCTCTGCCGCCGCCTGGGATGCCTCCCCCTGACCCCCGGCACATGAGCTGTGTCTCAGACCCTGTGCTCTGGCTGTGTGGATGCTCTGCCCCAGTCTCAGAGCCCTGGGACAGTCCTTGGCCCAAGGTCATGCCATGGCCAAGCAGCTCCCTGGGTCACAGCAGAACATACACAGGTCATGCACTTCACTGACCCTCAGGCACAGGTAAAGTCTAGGCTGTCCTTGCTCCCTACTGTCAGTCATTAACTTTTTTCCCAAATTCTTAATTTAAGAACACCAAATCGATAAGAAAGTAATTTTTGACTGAGCTTAAATCTCTCTGTTGTAGACACATATATACTAGAATCCCTTTATTAACCACACCAAGGTCAATTTTAAAAGTTAAATTTCCCCAAATAAAGAAATACTGTTGTTCATGCATCAAAATGGCAAGAAAATATCATTGCAGGAACAAAAAATGCTATTGAAAGTCACCAAAAGAAAGCAAACTCTGTGATTTATTTTCCTGGACAGATCCCAAAAATGGCAGATTTTGGCAATAGGATTTTAGATAGCAGTCGTCTTCACATACACACAACAGATTATATAACATGTATTGCTGCAAATAGTAATTTTCAAGAACTTATTTTACATATATATTTTCCCTTTTTAAAACCCCCCCTTTTTGACATTTTAAAAAAAGTTCTGTAAACATGATGACTGTCTCCTAAAAGGTATGATAATTTCTCTCAGTGTTTTTCCATCTCTTCAATGACTTGCCATGGGAGATAATTATTTGGCAAGTACATTTTGTCACTCTTGCCAGGAGTGTCAAATATAGAAGTCAGGAAGACTTTATAGGTTACTGCTCCAGTGTAGAGATGCTTAATGAATGCCAGAAGTCAAATGAGCCTAAAATTGTCTTCACAAAAGCTTAAGCAAGACACAACATGAAAATGTTCCAGTCCCTCTTAAAATATTTGTGATTATTTCTCCAGTCTTTTTTTTGTTGTTTTTGTTTTTGGTTTTTTTGGGTTTTTTTTTGTTTGCAGCTTATAGTAAAAAAATATTTTTGCATTTTGTATTTCCTCTGCACATGTTTTAAGATCAGTAAGAAAAGCAACTGGTAATATCATATCACTACCTGAATATAAGAAATACTGTTCCATAAAGGCAATGAACTAGATCTCAGAGCACTGTTGCTCCGGCTGTAGTCTCATGACACAACATCTCTGTGGCACTGTCACTGCAAGATATTTTCTCTCTTCTCTTTTGCCACTGTTTATTCCCCCCTTGAGACACAGTGCACTCTAGCCTAAGCTGTGGTGGTATTTCTTTTGTGGACCATCTGTGAACTTTGGCAAACTGATCTGACTTGAATAGAAGTGTAAAAATAGATATTAAATTTTAGAAAAAGAAACACAAAACCAACAAGCTAGACAAGTTGCTCAGTCTAATTTATATTGCATCCATGCAAATTATCCATACCAGTCTATTTGAAAAGTGGTGCCTCTGGCATTCAAAAAATATTTGAAGTGCACATTGCCAGATATATGTTAGAGAATAAATCCCCAGCCTCAGAGTACTTTTAGCATTGTCAATTATTGCAGTGTATAGCAGGGACAAAACTTCTTGTTGGACACTAATTTTATATTAAATAAAATATGGTTCTGATTTCCTTGTCTGTTCATCAAAAAGAGGGGAAATTACGAGATACTGATCAAAATCTAATACAAACATTTAAATAATTTTGTAGAATAGACTCACAAAATGTTCTGTGATTAGCAAAAGATTTGTAGTATTCCACGGGCTTTACAAGAACTATTTTTACTGCTTGTCTTCTCAAGAACCTCATTTGTAAGTTGCTTAAGTCAGAACACACAGTACCTGCAGTGTACACGTAACAGGATGGATTCAGTGGAAAGAAATTTCCAGGTATTTTTCTATTTCTGAAAGAATTTGTGTTCAGTAACCACTTTAACCTCTGTATTCTATCCTGGGTTGGCTGGGTTTTTTTTTTTCTTTTCATGTGAGGAAAGCCATTCAGCATTCTTTCCACTCTAAAACCAAAAAGCTATGATGCACATCCACATTTATCTTTTGGGAGGAAAGGAACTGAATGTGACTCAAGAATATTTTTGTGATGGGACAGGGATACAGATTTGGAAGTAGCCTTAAATATACAACATGCACAGCCTTATTTGACTTATGGTGTCAAGAATAAACTTCCATCCCTCCTAAGGGCAGTTTGAACTATGCTGAAAGTTTCAGCCCATGTGGTTATTTACAGAATTTGTTTTCAGAGGCAGAAGATGCTGTGTGGAGATGTCCAGTTTAAACCTATCAACAGCACAGATGCAATAGGAATAAAAAAAATTGTGGAGATCAGGAAGACCCCAGGAATTACATATTATCATGACTGAGGGCTATGTGTGCATCAATGTGCAGCCACCAAACATCAGACAACAAATCATTCTTACATTTAAAATTGATTCTCTGAAGAATTCACTTCTATCCCATTAAACTTATGCACATTTGCCTTTGATTAAGACAAGTCCAGCATCTGTTCATCAGAGTCAAGAACAAAAATACATTGGCTGCTCACTACTCTGCATTTGGTATGATATCTTAGCTGAAGGAAGTCACATCAGCATGAAAATAAAGAAACAGTGCTACAGAATTAAGGGCCATATACATATATATTGAAACTTAATAGAACAGTGCTACAATTCTTCATTTTTGACTATTTAAATCAGGCACATAAGGTTCCTGTCATCACCTGTGACAAAATAATAAATATTGCTGGGTCTCAGCAGTTTAGTAGCACAGTTTTCACCTGTGGGCAGCCACGCCCAGCTGAAAGGGAGCTGCTGCTAAAGGTGCCCCAGTGTTTTTTGCTGCCCCAGGGCAGGGCCAGGCAGGACGATGGTGTGAGCATGGCTCAGCCACTCCAGCCCAATGCCCAAGCTTCTCATTCAAATGGCAGTGAAACTGGGAAAGACACAGAGGCTCTGGATTTGCACTCAAGCAACCACAGTACACATAAACATTCCTCTTGACTTTCCTGGGAAAGCAACCTCTGATTCAGGGGCAACACTTCCCTGGGAGCAACAGCAATTCCAAACTGGAGTTAGTATTTTTTTTGTTCTAGTTACCCACTTGCCCTTTCTTGTTGTAATTCAATAAATGAGATATAAGGAATGAATCAACAAACCTGGCCATCTCCTTCCGGCTAGCTCCCGGTTCATGTCTCCCTTCCTGTGACCTTCCATTGTGACCTTGTACCCTACCGGGACTTCCTGTATCCTGATACGATCCCCCTGTGTCCTTATCCCATTGGCTGCTAGCCAAGGCCACCCCCCATTCCCTCTCCTGAAGACCCCGGGGAGAGCTCTCCCCTTTCTCTTTCCTCCTGGATCCATCGGCCACGCCATCGCCTTGGAATAAAGCTGACATAAGGAAGAGCCTCTTTTGTAATCCTTTTCCATCCATGCTAAAACAGACATTGTCTTATCTTAAGTTATTAGGAAAAGACAAAGAATCGTTTTAGCACTTTCTGCTATACATGAGTTATATATCCATATATATATCAGGTAATTTAATTAAGAAAGAGTATGACCATGCAGTTTGTAAGCAATTTAGCTTTGTTTTGGAATTATTTGGACTGGTGTTACACACAGCAGAGTGGTTACACTTGAACAGTAGTAACACTTCAGGATCTATACTTGGAAGTTTCTATTCCAGGAATAGCATTTCTATAAACATCTACCATTTAGAAAATTAGCATGTACTCTGCATGATATATTGCTAGCATTACTTGTCACAGGGAAAACTCAGTTCCAGTTTCTCTGGTAACACTGTTTTCTTTTGGTCAGCCTCTGTTTTGTGGACAAATCCAAATTAGGTATTCATTCCCTTCCACACTGTACTGTTTCCATCAGCTTACATAAGCAAATCATTTCACATCATAATCTCGTAAAGTGTCTAATAGAATTTAAGTGTTTTTATTGAGATTCCATCTAACTATAGACATAGACAGTACTTCATCTATAAACAGCTATATTTCATTCTTCCTTGCCCATTTAGAAAATAGGATGTTTTCTGCTGGTTATACTGCTGACACAATGATCTATTTTTGTTCAAACTAGCTTATATTTATTTTGCTTTTTATATCCTGTCTATAACCCTGAAATTAAACGAACTGGTTGTCATATTAATTATTCTTACTTCTTTGTTTTTCTACTTATATATTTCTTCTGCAAAACTTTGAATCTGTTGCAGCTGATGGTACAAACACAGGAACTGCATATCTGCTTCAGAGTGGTGAAAACTGCCTATTCAGAAGCAATGAGCAATCTGTTTTTTTAAGATTAATTCACAAAGTAATTAAGCCTTGCAGTTGTCATAGTTATATTATGACTTTAAAGAACTTTTTGTTGTTGTTGTTTCCTGTTTATAGTCACACTTAAAAAGATTTGGATACAGACAGCTCATTTTCAGTAAAAACTCTACATGAATTCTCTTCATGCCATGCCACACATTGCTAAGCATACTACCCAAGGTTTTAAATTTCTGTATTTGAAATTTAATTCCTTCCTGCCTGAAAAATGACTGTAAAATTACTCACTCTTACAGGTTTTTTGAAAGTTCTCATGGAAAAATGTAAAACAAGTGAGAAGTCTGTGCAATTAATTTAAGAACACTGGACATCACTTTCCTAGGGAACGTTTTTAGCTGTTCCTGTACATATGAGTATCTTCTGAGTTTTCAGTTAGAAATAATATGGAAAATTAGCTCCATGGATCAAAGTATGTTTAAATAATTTCTGTAAATACTTGAGAGAAATGTCATGGAATTTTGGGTTGGTCCATTCTGTCAATCTTACTTAATGCAAGTAGTGGTTTTATCCATAGCATTACTTTTGCAGTCTTGAATATGGTTAAGGTAATTTAGTCTATTTCTATGGGCTACATAAAGCAGTTTTAACTAGATAATGTGTCATTTTACTCTCCTTGGCTCCATTTCAATTCTTACAATGTTCTTTGTTAATTCTGACATCCACCATAGTGACTCTTTATCAAAAGCAAAACAGAAAAGCTGAAGTAGATACCTTTGCTTTATCAGCTTTTAAAAAAAATATTTCATTAAAAAAATACTATTTAACAAGATGCTACATTAAGGGAATTGTCAGGCAACTCTATCTTCTAAAATTTGGGAAAAAGTCAACATGCAAATCAAAGCATCACTTCAGAAAAGGCAACTTGGTGTCAGCCACAGATTCTTTTCTGTGGAAGAGAATACTGCCAGTTGCAATCCTACCTATATAGAATCCTACATTTTCAATTCTATAGCTCTACAGCTTGAAGAAAGGGATTCAATTTAATGTAGAGTCTGGTATGGTCAAATTATTTTCTTCTGTTAAACATGATTTTAGCTTCTGGGATTGTTTTAGTATACCCATATTTAGTGGCTCTGTTCCACACCAACAGCTCTTCCCCCTCCCTGTAACAGAGCAGCTTGAATCTTTACCGAAGTCTTCTACAGGCTTTGTTAAAACCCAGTTAGCTCATGGAAGAGGAGTAAAACATACCTTCTTTCTTCCTCTCTCTTCAGAAGTCTACACTGATGACCCACCAATTGTTCAAGAGCTCCTGGGAGGGCTCAGGTTAGTAGCCCTGACAGCACACCTTCTCCAAGGCAAGGCAAGTTATCTCTAAAGCCACAGAAAATATGGCTACTGATAGCAAGAGGACTTTCAGCTTCTTTTGCAGGTTTGTGGCTCATCTCTCCAAACTGTTCCTCTTCACTGCAAATGCATTACCCATTCTTTACTTTCACAGTCCTGTCAGGTTCTTTCCTTCAGTCTTTCCCTTTATGGTATCTCATGCAAGGGAATGATGTGGAATAATCCTATACTCTAACTGCACATTTACAATATTTACAACCATTTTAGAGGTCCCATTCTCCACAAAAATAAAGAAGCTGAATTCTGCTCAGACCTACCAGGATTCTTCTACTTTTGCACTAACTGCCTCCTCTATTCTCAATAAGTGAGACAGAACTGAGGTTGGCTACACTTATCTACAAAGGATGACAGATCTTTGAGGAGTCTAAAATACAGGTGTAAATGAGATGAGGTTCCCATCTCTCTGAACCTGGAATAACATGAATTACCTCTCTCAGAAAGGTGGAGCTGTAGCAACTTTATGGTACTCCCAGCTCTGCTGACATACACCAGTTCTGAAGACACAGGAAAAACGATCAAACAACAATTTGTTCTGGAATATGATATATAAATTATATGAATAATTTATAAATATAAATTATTTAAATGGAATGGGTTATCATCAGTATAATTTCACCATTACAGTTCATTCAGATGCAATATAAGGTGCACAGTATGCAATCCATATACATCTATACTATTTCTCTAGATCCCCTTTCCACTTGGTGAGGAACCACAGACAAGCCAAGATTTGCCTTGTCCTAAACCACATAGTGAAAACAAGACAGATGGGTCACGGCCTCAGTGGTCCAATTTTCCCTCTGGACAAGGTGACTTAACAGATGTCTGAAGTTTACCCTACAGGTCTGTAAAGACACTGAGATGAGCTCACTAGCACTTTGATTTGGACAGCTGATTCTCCACACAGCTAGAACAGACTTTTACAGATGTATCAGGTAGGAACTTAGATGTTTCCCATATCTCTTTCACAACTTAAGAGAGGTGAATGAAGTCACAATACAGCTGGAAGAGTTCAGACCATCATGGATATAACACATTTAAATGGCACTGAACTCCATCCAAAGTGTGGTGCTGAGTGCACTTTATAGACCAGCAAATTATTCCCAGATCTCTGAAGCACCTTTTCAGCACTTCTTTACAACTTCTTGCTGCCTTATTGGCCTTTCCCATCTGTTCTTCAGGGCTTGTCCTGTATTCTTGCCTCAGCACCACTGCTGCAGCTGCATCTCTGATGCAGCTACCTAATGCTAATGTCTCCAGAGAATAGTAAGAGGAAACCTAACTTCACCTCTTGATGAAAATATTTTCTTGAGGAAAGAGTTCAATATATAATCCAATGGATGGTGCTTCTAGATGCCACAAATCATATTTTCACCACATGTGATTTTCAAAGAACATCTGCTCTGCATGAGATGAGCACTATAGTTTGGCCATCAATATATCATATTAAGGTATACATTAGCTCTCTAATCAGTTTCAGTGTTTTCCAGCTAAGATTTATCCCCAAGTATAGGGACAATTTGACAGATTGGACTTGTAGATCTCTGCCTTCTACAGTTGTCACACTTTTGCCAGTCCTGCAATTTTTAACCAAGATATAGCTACCTCAGCTCGTATCTTCTCTGGCTTGCTATTTTTTCCATATTTCTGAAAAGTTGAGGATCTCATGTTCTTGCTCAGCTGCTATAGTTTTATGCCTCAAGCTACTTTAAATAAAAAGTCAAAAGTATGTATCTCAGTACTATCCTTGTAGTATAGCAAAATGGTGCCACAGAAATTGACACAGAATGTGCTAAAGGCTCCTAGGGCCTTCAAAAAATTCCCTAAATTTAAAGGTGTTTTCTACTTGCATGATTTTACTTTCCTGCAATAAATTGGTCAAACTTTTTCATGAGTAAGGCCTTTAAGAAAAATTTCCTTCCAACTTTGAGATATCTTAGTACTGCTGAAAATCATTACTATTATGAGAAAATTACTGACACAGTTTTATAGGAATGGTATCCCTGTCCTAGGCATTGTATTACAGGGAACACACTGTCCAGTGCCTTACATTCACACCATAGTATTTCAGGATGAAACAGTCAATCAGCAGCTCCTTGACATGAGTGATAACTGCCTGTTGCTGCCATAACTGTGTCTGTGCTACAACTTGGTTTAGAAGCCACTCTGAGGGGTTGACAACAGTTCAGAGGTGAATCTCAGCCACCTGGTTTACAAACCATAATTGATTTACCAGCTTTAAGTTTCGGTGTAGAAGTAATGGATAGTACAGATGCAATTTCATCTTGCTTTTTATTTAGTCATCTTTCTATTATTGTAATTCAATCTACTTCTCTTACTATAATCTACTTTTTCAAGCCAGAAAGAGGCAGGCACCTCCAGGGTGGGGATGCCAGCATGTTCTGTGGCAGAACACTTTTGTCTGTGCAGATCTTGCTTTAGACTGCCCCCAGCATGACCTGGATCCCAGCAAATGCTGTTAGAACCTCTTGCAAAGCCTTTCACTTGCATTGCCACCATTATCCCAGAGCACTTGCCAGTATCCAGCTTTGGTTCTGAGTCTTGAGACTATTTCCACTTTTGCCTAGTCAGGCATGGATAATAAGGCCTTTGTTTAAGCTGCAAGAGTTTGCTCTCTGAAAACACATGGGCTGTCTCTGTTCTCCAAAGCTATTATGATGCTGTTCAACCAACAGGATTAAGGATTAAGTGCTATTTGCAAAATACCACCCCCCCAGACACAAAAAAAGGAGGAGGGAAAGAAATGCTGTGAAGTCCCCCTGTTTCATCCTATGAACATCTGAAATGAGCACAGGCTAACTCAGATGTTATAATATAGCATAGTTGAAGGAACACTTATCAAACATTTCTGTCAGACACCACCCCTGACAAGGAGCCAAAGAATGACTTAGATTTGAGATTCTTCTGCCTGGCACATTCCAGTAAATACAAACAGCTGTCTGCTAGTACATTTTGAAAACTGAATGACAGATATGTTGCAATAAACTTTTCCACTGTATAAGGTGGCATATAAGGGAAATAAGGTTTTTTTAAAAAAAAAACAATCCCCAAACCACAGCTCTTTGTTCACCTTCAGCAAACTACTCAAAAGTTAAACAGAAATTCACATTATATTGTTTAAAAATATTAATTTGTGTACGAATGTACTAAATACTAAATGCATTAGTATTTGCGAAAAATCTTGTAATGCTTCCATTTTTTTTGATTAGAACTTGTCTGTTCAAATGCTGAATATGAATACCATGGCCTGCTTCTCCATACTAACTTGAAAAAGGAAAACCAATTTCCTTCCATATCTAACAAGCACACTTCTCCACTTGAAAAATATATTTTTGTTGGGAAAGAACCTTTCAAGGTATCTGTAAAACACACGAGTTTGAAAAATCATTGCTTGAAAGTGTTCCTTTTTCCTTTTTGTGAACAGAAGTGGTGAGCACCATCTTTGAGATACTTGGTACTCCTTGTTATTTGATACAAACCAAGAATTTCTGGAAGTAACATATACTTCCACAGCACAATTTGCAGATGTAATCTGATCACAAGAGCTGTGAAACAAGAGAGGGGATAAGGGCAATGAAAAGAGGAGCCTCTAAAAGTTCTGAGGTGTGAAATGAAGACAGACTGTTTGGTGTAGAGCTTTAGAAGTGAACCAAGAGCTCTGCAGAGGAGGGAGAAAAACAACATTGTTAGCACTGGCCACTCAAATATTGCTACCATGGCACTGATCAGCAGTCAGCAGATGTCCACTACAAAGAATTTCTACAAAAGTCAAGCAAGTTTTAAAGCTAAGCAGGCTCTCTCATATATTTATAAACACTAGAAAAGTTCCAGGGTAATAAGGAGGTTGAAACTGTTGGTAAGTGTACTGATGTCTACTAAACCCCCGTGTTTGGCTGGAACAGGTGACTTCTATCCAAAAGGCAGCCTGTCTTGCTTCCCTCCTCCTCACAACAGCCAATGCTAATCTTTGCTTTGCTTGCTTCTAAAGTCCAAACTGTAGCAACTCCACTGACCAGGCAAAAAGTTCATAGAAAGACAACAGTGCAAAGATGTCAAAACCTGAATAAATACATAAACATCTCAGTAAAGATAAACAGCAGTAATTTTTAATTTATTAGATAGTCTAGCTGCTAGTAAAACGTATTATTTATAAAACAAACATTTGAAAATCTAGGTAATGTACTCAGCTTTGTAAAAGACAGATTCTTTCAGAAGAAAAGGCAATCTTTTAAAAGATTCTAGAAATACTTCATTACAAAATCTGGAAATAGTGTCAGTGACACCCAATCTTCCTCTCTCTCCCTGACAATTTTCACCACCTGCTTTTAGCTAAAGTATAAGCCAAGATTTGGAAACTGTTAATCACAAGGAAAACGCTGCTTACTGTGTAAGCTGCATCTCAGAGCTACCAGACGTTCCAGCTGGGAAATCAAATCCTTACACTCATCCACACTTACCATAAGGGGTACCTCCCCAGATCTGCCTCCAGACAGTTATTCCTGATTAGATCATGTCTCCACTCAGCACTGCCATGGTGCAGATCGGAGCCACAGAATACACAGCCTGTTTCTCACCAGCAACCACATATGCACATTTTGTGTCCTGCTGGCAGATTGAAGCCACTGAAGTTATTAAAAGTCCTTTATTAATTATTTAAAGAACTGGGAATTAGATGTGCAGGCAGTGTGAGCCTTTTCCTAAGGCTCACCTACCTATTATACCCACACTTTGCTACCAACCTTATGCCCACTGGTCGTGTCTCCACTTTGCCAGCACGGGGCCTGACAGTGACAGCCGGTGTCTGACTGCACCTGATGGGCCCCTGAAAGGGTTTTTGGAGCTGGAGAGGGTGGGCAGACAGGGGCTGAGGCAGGGGCAGAGAGGGAGAAGCCCATAGGGGCAGTCTGGCAGGATCTGCTGCATGGGAGAAGGGTGCAGCTCACTGCAGGTACATTGGGAGCTTTAAGGCTTGGCAGCCCTTTAGTGATGAGGCCATCTGAGTCAGACAGCACTGTCTGTCTGTCATCCAGTCTCTGCAACAGTGACCAGTGGTCTCATGCTCCTGCAGACAGACCCAAGAATAATGTTTAAAACAACCTTCTTGAATTTATAGGCCACACATGCTACCCCTGACAAATTCAACAGAGGCACAAAGTCTTCCTTTGATGGCATAAGCTACAGGAGCCATTACATTTTTATGGTTGTTCATGTGTGTTTCAAGACCTTATTAAGAACAATGGCATCACTGAGACTTGTGAAAGAGAGGCCAAACAGAAAGCAAAATACTGTCAGCATCCATGTGAATGTCAGTTCTGTAAAATTCACACTCTTAATCAGTGTGAAAGGTTTATATATTATCTGTATATAAATAAATTCTATATAGCTATATATTACACATATATAAAATGCATACACACTATCTCCATATTTCTATATGTATGAACAGCTGCTCATTCTCTACTGCATCTGTCAGATTTTAAGAAAATGAAAACAGTCTCAAAATACTAACAGTCATGCTTGGATTGCTCAGAATCTGTCTGTGTCAAATCTATAGAATCTATATATAGTGCATAGTTTATTTGAGCCTTATGGGAAGAAATGAACCACTGGTTATCTCTCAGTGCCAGGATGCTGCAAACTGAACAGAACTAACTCCATGGTTAAGATTATGAACAACTTTTCATATGAGATAGGATCATTAACCTAGAATTATCAAGGGATTAAAAATAGTTTTTACAATATTTTTAAATGGCTCCTCCCACCACAAGCTGCTATTATACTTACTGTTACACTATACCATAGTGTGGCCTTTGAAATCTCAAACAGCTGTAAATCTAACAATACTATGCAAATTTTGGTAGCCTGCATCTCATCTCAAAGTTCTTAAACTTAAAGCAGCTCCTAGTGAACTGCATCTCAAATAATCTGGTCCCTAGATGTCAAGTTATTGCTGTATAATTGGTCTCCTTTTAATTGCAAGGAGTAGTTTTGAAAACTTTATATAAAGTATTGATAAGTGTTCTCAAGTAGGAAAACCACTCCAGTAATTACAAATACCTTCTTTTGTGTTGTTTCAGCATTCAGTGTCAAATGCCTGCTTTCCACCAAGAGCACACAAAAAGAAGAACAACAGCAGCAGCAAAATCAACTGATTGCTAGGATTTCTCTCCTAGTTCACACAGAACAAGTTATTTTTGTTGCTGACCCAGAATTGATAACAAATGAGTTTTTGTTCAGATACACATGCCTGCAAGTCACAACTTAGTCAAATATCTAATTTAAGCACAGGTGCCACTTAAGGAAGAAAATGTCTTTCCATCCTAACCATCTGAAGAGGCTATTGATACCCACCACTACTGCTTGCACATGATATTAAGAGCCTCTCCTGCTGCAGTTCAGGCACTTCAACCATTACAAGGAGCTCCCAGGCTTTGTCCAAAATGCTGCTCCTGCCTGCCCCTGAGAGAAGATCAACATTGTGGGTTAGGCTGGCTCACTGTGCACCGAGCCAGAAAGCACAACACTGCAATTCAACAGCTTGAACTCGTAGCCAAATTGTGACACATGGGTCTATTCCAGCCATCTGCTCCGAGGAGCGTGTGCCTGCAAACCCCATGATGATCAGCACATCACTAAAGTGCAGAAGAGAACTCACTGTGAGGATGTGCACCCATTAGCCTTAATGTTCATATCCTCTAAAACTTAATTTCCTTGCCTAACTTTTCTTCTCCATTACCTGCTGTAAGCAGTCTAAGATACCAGCCCTGCATCCTGAGCTACAGAAGCATAAACACACAATCACATGCCACGTCTGTGTATCCATCCAATAAACCCAGACTTCTGTACACACACACACACCCCAGAGCCACAAAGCACATCAAAGGAAACCCGCCACCAAGTATCATTTACCCTACAGGTAAACCCTTGCTGATAAGGATATGTGCACAAACTCCATATCCACGTAACACAGGCAACAAACCCAACCTCAATAAAAACCACATCATGTCCTGCATTCACCAACCCTGTGGCCCTCGGCATGAACGGCCTGCGTTTCACACAGTGTGTGTGTGCGTGTGTGTTTGCTCACGCGTGCAATGAAGTAAATGAGAGTTTTACGTGTCTGCGAGAGCACGGCCGTGGATGGGTGGCTGCACGCACGTGGTGCCGGCGGCTCCGTGGTGCCATGTGGGAGCGGGGCCGTGTGGGTGCCCGTGCGAGCCCGGCACACGCAGGGATGCGCCGCACGCTGCGAGCGGGCACTCGCGTGGAGCGCTGCATGTGCGTGGAAAAGCGCGTGGGCGGGTGTCGAGTGCTGCAAAGGCAAGCAGCAGCGCCTGTCTGCTCCGTGCGGTTCACACAGCGCGGGGCTGTGCGGTATTCTCCGTGTGCGACTGACAGCCCCGGCGCGGGTCCGAGCGGGCGCCCCGCAGCCCGCGCCGTGCCGGGAGCACACGGGCGCACGGCGCCTCCCCCGGGGCAGCCCTGACACCCGCCAGCCGTGAGTGATGGCCAGCGGCCGCCAGCCCCGCCGGACGGGGATGTCCGGGTGCGACAGCCGCGGGGCACCCCCAGTACCTGCCGAAATGTCCCAGGGAGTCGAAGAGCCGCTCGGAGCTGAGAGCCATGGCGGGCGGCCGCAAGCCGGGAGCCTCGGCGTCGCTGTCCCGGCGGCGCGGGGAAGAGGCGCTGTCCTGTCCTGTCCCCTCCGGTCCCGTCCCGTCCCGTCCGTCCCGCGGCGCCCCGCCCGCCGCGCGGGCAATGGGCGGGCGGGAATAACGGCCGCGCCCCGCGGCGCCGCTCCGCACGGACCGGAGCGGGACCGGAGCGGGACCGGAGCGGGACTGGAGCGGGACACGGAGCGGGACACGGAGCGGGACCGGAGCGGGACCGGAGCGGGACCGGAGCGGGACTGGAGCGGGGCCGGAGCGGGACACGGAGCGGGACCGGAGCGGGACCCGGAGCGGGACATGGAGCGGGACACGGAGCGGGACCGGAGCGGGACACGGAGCGGGACATGGAGCGGGACATGGAGCGGGACCGGAGCGGGACATGGAGCGGGACCGGAGCGGGACCGGAGCGGGACATGGAGCGGGACATGGAGCGGGACACGGAGCGGGACTGGAGCGGGACCGGAGCGGGACCGGAGCGGGACCCGGAGCGGGACATGGAGCGGGACACGGAGCGGGACCGGAGCGGGACATGGAGCGGGACATGGAGCGGGACATGGAGCGGGACCGGAGCGGGACCGGAGCGGGACATGGAGCGGGACATGGAGCGGGACCGGAGCGGGACATGGAGCGGGACCGGAGCGGGACCGGAGCGGGACATGGAGCGGGACCCGGAGCGGGACTGGAGCGGGACCGGAGCGGGACACGGAGCGGGGCCGGAGCGGGACACGAAGCGGGACCGGAGCGGGACCGGAGCGGGACACGGAGCGGGACACGGAGCGGGACATGGAGCGGGACTGGAGCGGGACATGGAGCGGGACATGGAGCGGGACATGGAGCGGGACACGGAGCGGGACTGGAGCGGGACAGGGAGCGGGACATAGAGCAGGACCGGAGCGGGACCCGGAGCGGGACCGGAGCGGGACATGGAGCGGGACCGGAGCGGGACATGGAGCGGGACACGGAGCGGGACCGGAGTGGGACATGGAGCGGGACCGGAGCGGGACTGGAGCGGGACCGGAGCGGAACCGGAGCGGGACATGGAGCGGGACACGGAGCGGGACACGGAGCGGGACATGGAGCGGGACCGGAGCGGGACATGGAGCGGGACTGGAGCGGGACCGGAGCGGGACATGGAGCGGGACCGGAGCGGGACATGGAGCGGGACTGGAGCGGGACCGGAGCGGGACATGGAGCGGGACATGGAGCGGGACAGGGAGCGGGACACGGAGCGGGACACGGAGCGGGACCGGAGCGGGACATGGAGCGGGACATGGAGCGGGACATGGAGCGGGACATGGAGCGGGACCGGAGCGGGACATGGAGCGGGACCGGAGCGGGACCGGAGCGGGACATGGAGCGGGACATGGAGCGGGACACGGAGCGGGACCGGAGCGGGACACGGAGCGGGACCGGAGCGGGACACGGAGCAGGGACCGGAGCGGGACCCGGCAGCAGCTGCCTTGTCGGCGGCCCTGCGAGCCCCGCGGTGGCTCCGGGCCGGTCGCAGCCCCCGCGCTGCCCCTGCGGAGCTTTGGCTCCCGGGCTCCCGGTTCAACCTCCCGCACTGACCCCTTGCCTCAGCCCGCTCGTGTTTTCCGCGTTAGAACGGAATTAAAGGAGGCAGTTATGTGCTTAAATCCTCCTGTTACAATCCAATAATCCAATATATTTAGGCTCTAGTGTTATTTCACGCGGACGTTTTGAATTAAAGGCAGGTAAAACCATTTTTCCCCCCCACAGGGCAATATCTGAATCACTTTTAGGAGCCTTACAATCTGCACTGCTGTTTGGATACATCACCTTCACCCCCTTTCCCCAAAGTTTAGCACACAATGTAAAATAGAATTATCATTTAATAAAAGTAAAATATGTAACGTGCCTCATATCTGCTTAACTGTCATTAGTTCTCAAATTTGTAATGAAGCCTCAATTATATTTGGACTTACTTTCTGTCTTGCCCGTAGTAGGCCAAGATAACCAATTTGAAATTGTTTGGGCATTAGCAAAGCGAATTGCTACAGAAGACCTTTGTTGTTAACTTAGCAGAGGGTTTTGTTGGAACAAATATACTTTAGCAACCCAGTCACTCTGGGCTCTGAGGATTAGGCAAGGTAAAGGGAAAAAAATTCCAAAAGTGTTGCAGATGCAGCTCTCATATTTAAAGCTTTTCCTCCCTAGAGAACTTCATTTCCCTTCTCAGATAGATTAAAGTTGCAAGCTTTCCCTGCTCAGAGCAAGGAGCTGGACCAGACATCCTCCAAAGTCTCCTTCCAACCTAAGTTATTTTATGATTCTGTGATGAAAGACACATTTTCCAGCAGATTGCATGATCTCTTTCTAGGCTGCTCTGTAGAAAAACACAAAAGACTGAAACTAAAACAAAATAAATTGGTAAAACTACCCCAAGTAAATTCAACCTTATTACTTGCATACTTAATTTTTTAGGAAGCACAGAAAAAGCTGAGACGTAAACCCCTGTTAAATCCCTAGAAGTCAACCTTCTGTCTCCAAAACCTGACCCAAACCCATCTGCTACCACACTCAGGCTCTGCTGCTTCACAGGGAAATGTGCCTTTAAGAGGCTCTGGCACCAAGCAAGTACCACAACTGTTCCTCTGCACAGAGCAGATGTTGGGGCTTCAGGGTGACAATCTGTTCCAGCATAGACCTGGAAAAAGCAGATGTTTGTCAGGCTCCTTGGCTCCCAGGGACTCCTGACCACACCAGCAAAATGAGCAAATATTGTAAGTTACACAACCAGGAACCTGAATAATGAGTTCAGCAGAGGATTGCTCCCTGCAGCTGCTGAGTTTTGTTGGACCACTCACCTCATCCACCAGCTCTGAAGGCTTTGCCACTTCTGACAAAGTTCCCCATATGGCTCTATGCCTCTGCAAAAGGACATTTTTAACACTGAATCTAGAATTGTTGCAGTTACTTTCTTAGGATAGGTAAGCTGGAAAGCCTAAGGATAGACCTGTTTTCTTTCGGTAAAATTTTTAATTGCTTCATTTTTACCTTATAAATACCAGCATTAAATTTAATCATCCTGGGGTTTTGGGGCTTTTTTGGGGTTTTTTTTGCAGGGGGTGGGGAGGTTGGAGTTTTTTCCTGCTAAATGTTTTCCAGGTTTAAAATGGTATGTGCTTGAATGTAGCACAGGTACTTTAACAAAGCATTTCTTTCTTCAAAGAGCTGCACTAGCCAAATAATTATTTGCATAAACAAACACCAATGAATAGTAAACACTCTAGTTAAATACTGAGCTGCTGGTCATGTGCCTGGTTTTAGTGTCTTGCTTCCTACAAGTAAATTAATCAGTTTTCAGCAGCATTATGGTGGGTTGGGAATAGCTAATTTTGGTGTAAAAGTCGAGCACGAGAGAAAACCTAGTCCCTTTCAGAGCCATTTTTAAAGCCTAAAGAGATCCATAAATAGTTTTGTTCTCTTTGGAATCTCTTTGTAGGCATTCTTGTACACATTTCTGTGCTTGTCTCTCTGATAATATAATGACTTTATTGCCTATAGCAAAGGAATGTGCACACATTCCTATTAAAGTTAGTAACAAAGTCTGACATGCCTTCATTTCTCAGGGTTATTAATGTGATGTTTTTTAATGTCTGCCCTCTTAAACCTGTGGTGATCAGATACTTGCCTTGTCTCTTTCAAGTCTGTAAAGATGCACAACATGGTTTAAGCTTGCCTTTTCTCCTATCCCGTTATGCCAATCCTATGTGAAGTAGTAACTGTGCATTTAGTCTCCATCATTCCTCACCGAGATGCTTTTCACCAGGCACCTGGAAATAGTCATAGCAGTGTTCACATACATTACACAGCTCTCTTCCCAAAGGATTGTGCTCCATGGTAAACTCTTGTGCAACAGAAAATACAGGGAACATCAAAGAGGGCATGATAATTTCTGTAATTAAAATGTGTCAAGGTGAGGCCATCCACATCTAAACTCTACTTACTGAAGAGTTTTAGGGATTTTATTAAAGATTTATTCAGAAGAAACTGAAGCAAGGCTGTGATTCATTTCCTATAATGTCTTTAGGTGGGAACACCAAGGGTATTCACAACAGACAAACAGTCTTCAGGGTATTACAGAAGTTTAAAATGTTGGTCTTTTAACCCTGCAAAGGGAATGTGCAATGGTTTATCACAAGAAAACTTGAGTTAACCTCACTTCTGGCACCCACAAGCAGGCTGTTGTTCAACAGAGACATTTGATATTGCACAATCCTTGAGGAAGGAGTGAACTTTACAATCTGTAACAGGAGAAGAGACAGCTTACAAAACAATCTCCTTCAGTCTGACATTCCCACTAGGAAAAATCCAGCACCTGACAAGGGCTCTTCATGATTTCCCATTTTTTAAGTCAAATAAGAGTGTGACCAGTACATGAGAGGTGTTTGAGGAACATGCCTGTGACGTGGCTCTAATACATCCATGGTTGTACAGAGAGTTTCACATTGCAGCTGAACCCAAAACACCACAGTGGTGTGGATGGCAGATAACTGGTGGTGCTGCCACATCGTTCCATGGGCACAGATAATGACTTCTTAAACAGAGCCAATTCCTGACTGATCTGTTTCCCCACACCCATTGGCAAGGTTTGTAGGCCAGAGATGAGGAGCAGTGCAGTAACTGCAGGAAGAGAAGCAACAGACAGAGCTGATCTACCTACTGCCTGCTCTCCCCCAGGCTTTGAGGCAGAGTCCATCTGTAAGGGCTCTCTTGACATCTGCTTTTATCACACTAGTGAAAAAAAACCCTCACTGAAATCAACCACAACACATCTTGAATGTAACCTCTCACTTCCTGTTTTGAAGTCAGAAATTTCTGTTCCCTCGCAGGAAAAAACCTGCAGGACCCATGGCAAACATATTTATCAATGAAAACACAGCTTCTAGACAGTAAGCCCAAAACAAGCTTTACTTGCATAAATGTGTGTCAGCCATTGAATTGCTGGTGTTGAGGAACACTTGCAGAAAACTTGTCGTTCTGAAAGATTAGGCAGTGGTGCAGATGTTATTTTTATCTGGTAGAAAGTAAACCAAGGCGTTATATGCCATTTACTTTGGCAGCTTGGAAGTCTTGCAATTAAATTGCAGTAGCTTGTTCATCATTTTACATTTAACAGCCTTACAAACATGGCCAGCAGTGAAGCAAGCAGGCTGATAAAGCAGATCAGCACATGTACCCAGCTAAGCAAAATCTTTTGAGATTCTTCTGAACTACAAGGAAGGAAATCTGCAATTCCCTGATTTCTAGAGAGTCCAAGCACAGTCTGAAAGAGCCAGAGTTACAGCAAGGTTGATGGGAGAGTGGTTTGTTGGCAGCTGCTACAGATATGCTCAATATACCTCGTTTTCCTCCCTGCTGCTGCTCAAAGCAGGCCAGGCAGGCACGAGGCAGTGGCACCAGCCCAAAGTCATTCACTATGGCTTTGGCTGCATTTTTTCTTCCACTGTCTCCTGGACAGAACTCTGGAATAATCATGAGAGGTTCCCCTAGAGAACTCACTCAGGATTTGTATTCAGTGCAATAGAGGCCCAGATAGGATTTTGAAAGCCTAGAGCTGTGCTGTGGACACCCACAAGGATACATCTAACCATGATACTTCAGTGTGGGCCACATCAGCTTCACATTTTCCAGAGGTCTTCCTCCACAGTGTGCTTTTATATTTAGTTATTTCAGCCATACAGATGTTTAATGTACATGAACAGAGAGTTTCATCATGGAATCTTTCTTTAGTGGTCCAATATGAATAAATATTCCTCTTGAATAATCTTAAAATCATATAGAAATTCAGAAAAACAAGTTGAATGTTCAGGAAAACAATGGAATCTTTGAGGTCATTACTCCGTCTCTAGTCTCTGGGGTAACAGAAGCCCATTAGTCTACAAGGAAGATGGCAATGAGAATTTATCTGAATATTGTTTCAGTTTTGGACTACGTCTACAGGGTGTACACATAGAGTTTGTCTTTTAGGGGAAGTAGAAGCTAAACTCCATGGCAACTTCACAACAGAGCTCTTCAGGAATGTCGTATGAAAGACAGAGA
Organism: Luscinia megarhynchos; assembly: GCA_034336665.1. Taxonomy (NCBI): domain Eukaryota; kingdom Metazoa; phylum Chordata; class Aves; order Passeriformes; family Muscicapidae; genus Luscinia; species Luscinia megarhynchos. Next base: position 45,188,104 of record CM067565.1, read on the forward strand.
AATCTGATAGGTGTCATAAAAATACATTTTAGCAAGAGTCTAAAGAGAAATTCTGAAGAGAGTGCTGTAATTAAACAAAACACAGCACACTCAAAATCCCTTCTTTGGTTTTTATTTAATTATTGTGAAAGAGGGCAGATCTAGATTAGATATAAGGAAGAAATGTATCCCCTGTAAGGGTGGTGAGGCACTGGAACAGGCTGCCCAGAGAAACTGTGGATGCCCTATCCCTGGAAGTGTTCAAGATCAGGCTGGATGGGGCTCTGAGCAACCTGGTCTAGTGGAAGATGTCCCTGTTCACAGCAGAGCTGTTCACAGTTGGAACAGGATGGTCTTTAAGGTCCCTTCCCATCCAAACCATTCCATGATTCCATCATTATTCCCTTAGCAGGTTTCCTCCCTTCCTGCATTACCAGTGATCCCACATTCGCCAGGACACAGCACCAGAAAGAACACCAGCAGACACATGCAAATATTCTCTCCGTTCTGTCGGCTCTAAGGTCTTCACCACAACTTCCTGGACACTAATGTGACCAGCAAAGTGACAATGTGGCCTTGTGAGCTCCCTAGGGACTTCCTAAAAGAGCAGCACTGACTGCAACAGCAGTATCAGCAGCAAATTATTCTCTGCTAGTCTATACTTTAGCTGGGGAACAAACAAGGACTCTTTAAAATACGTATAATTAGAATATCCTGCATTTTATACTGGTTATGTTTTGATCTTTGGTACATTTCTTACCAAAATATATAGATAAGAAAATGCTTCAAAGAGGGTGAAGCGAACTCACAGTTCAATTTTGTAATCTTGTTAGAAGGAAACAAAGAAGTGACTAGAATTTATGCTGCATTAGAACCTGAATAAGGAAAAATTAATAACCAAATGGCCCTAGCAGAGACAGAGATAATATAAACTAGAAGCTGAAGGTTTAAGCCAGACTCATTAAAATGAGAAACAAGGTCCACGACCATAGCAGAAATTGTAACTAATCGCTGAAAACATCAACAAAAGGAACTGATGGATTCTCCACCCCTTGAAATTTTCTAAACATCATCAAATTAGATGTTTTTTCTCTTTATAGATAGATACCTATTTGCTTATATAGAGATATTTATCAAATGAGTTTTATAATAAACCAAGTTGAAAGTCTGCATCTTTCATTATGCAAATGATCAGACATACAAGAAATGCCTTCTAACTTACAAAATATATTCAGAGAGAAAATTGAGGAGGTGAAATTTTTGTTGCAGTTGATTAGTAAAACAGTGCTGGCAATTACTGAATTCCTTTCACTGCTGCCATGCCAATGTTTGGAACTCTTTTTGAAAACTGGACTTTCTTTGGGACCTCAAAGAAAAGCATTGTGGCTCCTTAACAGTGCAGAAAAAAACAGCAGCACGTCAGGTTAGCTTAAGCTCTTTAGCATGATTAACCAAGGAGAGATCTGACAGAGTTAGATGAATTGACTGAGGATGATACCAGTACCAGGTGTCTGCTCCACACCCTCTGCTTGATGTCTCAGCAAATATATGGGCTGTGAAACTGCCTGGATGAGGTTCAGGTTTCATATTATTTGGCCTTCTCTGTGTTGGCAGGAACACGGGCTGGACCTGAGTGCCAGCAGGATCTGAAGCCCCTGCATTTGGACTCCCAGATCCATCTGTTGGTGGTCTCAGCAAGGAGGAAGTGGCAGCACAGATTTCAGAGCAGGAAGGATGCCAAGAACAAGCACCTCAGGGATCTGGAATACACACTGTGTGTACTGTACACTGCAAAATAACACCCTGGCTAATAAAGCAGACCATGCGTCAACAGGAGCTACTCATTTTCTAATGTAATATGACTTAAACATATGGTAAAGAACAATGAAAAGAAACTGAAATTTTTGAGAAAAAATTACTTCCTTAGTACAAGAAAAGTACCAAAAATGAGACACATTTTGTGTGTTTCACAAAAATCATAGTCTTATATGTGCAAATATTGTCAGATACTCTCACTAAAATTCTAGTTTGAAGGCAAAAATTTTAGACAGCTTTGCCAACAGATTAAAAAAACTATTGCCCCACACAATTATAGAAGCACAATTATTCTTCATACCATTTAGGGATACAAAATGCCATGTGTGAATTTGCATTCACTGGGCTGCTTGGATTTAGGCTATGAAGACTCAAAGGAAAAGGAGGCTGACTTTCCAAAGACACAGGCAAGCATCCCTCACTCAGAAAACCCAATCTCAGGCTGATGTTGGCTACATAAACACTTTAAAGCTTTGACTATTGCTGCCAAGCTGAGCCAGATGAAATCCACAAATGATGGCTATAAAGCAAATCCAAACTCCAATTTTACAACCTTGTTGAAGCACAGCCCCGTAGAAAACCTCGAGCCAAGTCCTGTGGCCACATCCATTGTTTCTTAAGAGGTTTGGAGAAGCCACTCTCATCAAGCAATACTGCAGATGGGTCTTTCCATGCAGAAGTAGAACAAGGGAAACAGAAGTAAGTGAAGATAAGGCCAAAGCCAAGCAGCAGGATGGATGACACTACAGCAAGGACCTTCCAGGAGAAGCCCTACCAAGAGATGGTCTTGTCTGTCCTTGTAGGCACACCACCACTCCTAGACAACCGAGGAAGAAAAATTACATAGCTTGCAAATTCATTTGAGCAAAATTCACTGGCAATTCTGGCTATTATGCACTTAACTGTAACTGATTTCCTGTACAAGGTAATTCATATCTGGGTAGAGAATCCCACAACAGATGTCATTTCACACTTTGTAGCACACACACCCTGCACCAAAAAACCTTTGCATTTCCTGTGCCTCCCCTCACTTTAAAGGAGCTATCAACAGCCACTACTAGCTTAACCTGATACCAGCTGAAGCTGTCCCTCCTTTTCACTCTGAAATTGGCATGTGTGGCTGTTCCAAATTTGCGGGGTCCTGTGCTCTTTAGACAAGTATGAAAGCACAAATGAACTTAGGGGACATCCCAGAGAAGCTCCTATCCAAGGCATTTCAGCTGCTTTGTTTTCACTTTGCTACACTCAGTTCTTTAATCTCACAGTGAAAATTATCTGGACTACACTGGGGTTTTTTTCCAGTTACTTTACTCCCAGCTGACCCAGTTTATTCCTTTACTGGATTTCTGATGCCTGCTATATGCTGTAAGACCACAGTGAGGCAGGTATGCTCAGCAAGTTCTTGCCAAGCCTTTGGGATTAACAGTTTGTTTAGTATTCCTCCTACACCCTGTCATGCTGGCCTGGGTGAGATTTCAAGCAGAAAGCAGTGATTATTCAGAATGCTGCTCCTGTTACTTTTGAATTTGTTTGGCTGCCTCGAGTGGGACTGAACCAAGACTGCACAGCCTCGAGGACCTCCAGTCCTCTCAAGACAATTATTTTAAAGTATTAAATATAGTTTCTGTTCGAAACAAATCACACAGGATACACAGCTGAGTTTTCCAAAGGGCATTATTAAAATGCACTTGATTTTAATATCAGATCGAACCCAAACCACTCAGTGTTTTGACAGCTCAAAACTCAGCAACTCAGGAAACTAAAGGAGTGATTTTGTGTGCTTACTATACATCACCTGCTTCTCTGAGATTCCCCAATATACAAACAAAAATCATTCCAGGACAGTTACTCCCAACATAAACAGATGGAAAAATCGGGTCCACCATCCTACAGCACTACTTCAATTCAGATGGAAAAAACAGGCAAAGAGTTGTGAAATGAAAGCAGTAAAATAGTGAGGCTCTGAATTTTCTTCCATTTGTTTGAGAAACATCAAGCTATGATTGATTTGAAGCATACATGAAGAAGATAGAGGGGACCAAAAAAAGAAAATTTTTGGCTTTAGATGTGTTACCAAAGTGCTTGTTCCAGCAAGCTGGGTCTCTTCTCTGGTAAAGAAAAATCAGCTGAAATATTTTTTTTTAATTAAAATTTGCCAATTCAGTGCTGTTGAAATATTTTGTGGAAAGGCTATGACTTTGGCAAAGTTTCAGAGGAGCCCACACTTGTCCTAAGCAGTCCCTCAGCACCACTCCCTGGCTGCCTAACAAGGACTCATCTACTAGCAACACAAGTTGCTCTATTTTCAACTTCTCAGGAGCCCACAATTTCCAGGATGTGAGACTTGCTGCTTTCTCCAGTGCCAAGATTACAAGTCCCTTCCATAGAAAATCTGACATATTGGAGTCTTGCAGCTTGGTGGAACAATACAAAAAATATTAAAATGCCCTGTAACAGTGTCAGAGGAGGCTCCCAGCACAAGTTCCCAACTCAGCAGTTGCTCCTTTGGCAACAGGCACAGGAGTGAACAACAGGCATTGCTTGTGCAGGGATGTGGGCTGTGGTTGCAAATGCCAAGAGTGGTAGATTGAGGAGAGGGAAAGTAATGGATGGACAGTGATCCACACACTGAGCAGTGTTTCCTTGAAACACAAAGGTGTTTCTCTCAGCTTTACTGTGGCCTTTTGCAAATGGGGAGAAGAGAGGATGGGGGTTAGAGAGGATTTATAATGTCCTTAGCAAGAAAAAGCATAAAACAACTAAAGATGGAGTGGCTCCTAATCCCTCTTCTCTCTGACTGCCTTTTAACTGGCAATCAGAAGCAAAGTTAAGATTTAGTGGAATATGAAGGCATCTATCCAAGAAGTCCACATGATCCATCTGCTGGGTGCTGCTGTTAGTAGGAATTCCTTTAAGGAATATTCAACACAACAGGTCCAAGTAGCTTGGGAAGAAGAGACACATCTCCTGTGCACCTTTTCTGACAAGAGGCACAAAGGTATGCAGACTGTTTCTATCCCATTGTCTCAGCAGAGACTGTGTCCATGCTAAAACCTGGATGCTGGCAGCTGCAGCAACACAAAACTCAGCCCCAGCTTCAAAACCATTCCAGCAAGTAGGGAAGGAATGGCCATGTAGGCAATAAAGCTGTGTACATCATGCTGTGACCTCCAGGGTGGTTCCCACCTTGACACACTCTGCATGTGGACCAAAGGCAAGGTTTTATTAGAAGAACAAACCACACAGGTATCTTGAGGAAACAGAGCAAGAGCTGCTATTGCTGAAGGAGATGGCCCATGAAATCCTTGGGTGTTCTCTCAGTTTCTCAGTTGCCTTCTGATACCCCCTTCACTCTGTGTTCTCCCATCATCTCCCTTTCTCCTCTGCTCCATCTCTTCAGATCCTGGAGGAGCTGGTGAGCACTGGCCAGACAGGCTAGGACGTGTGAGCTGCTCTCAGGGGAAGCTGTCTCAGGTGGGTGTGGATGATCCCCTGCCTGCTGCTGGTGGTCAGCTCCATGGTCTTCACTCTCTGAGCTCAACAAAAATGTGTCCACACCACAGGTGCAGCCCAGAGCCACTGCCTCTCACTGACTGCAGTGCATGGGACTCCACAGCTATGGGGACCCTGGAGCAAAGCTCCTGTTCCTAGCATGTTCCCTTTTGCTCACCCATGCCTTCACCTGCCAAGGGCTGTGCTTGGGCTGTGGGACCCCATCTCTGCTGAGGAGCACAAAACAAGCCACGGCTGTGCTCTCCTCCACTCTTCAGGCAAGGACAGCAGCAAAGCTGTGGGCTGTGGAGCACCCTCCCTGACACCAGGAGGTGACCCCCACCTCCTCCCTGTCCCCTGGGTCACCCCAGCTTGCAACATCCCTGGATGATCTCAATGACCTATCAACACATTTGAGCCAGAGCAGCAAGCAGCATCTCCCTACCTTCACACACCCCTGCTCTGGGCAAAGGGCATAGCAGAAACAGGATCTTTTCTGCTCTTGACACCTGGCTTTGACAGCCTGGAAGGTGGCCAGATGCCTGGAGCCCTTCATAGCCCAGGGACTTGAGCCCAGATCTTGTGGGGGACTGGCTCTCTCCTGGGCATCGTGGTTCATGGGCTCTGCCCTCAGTTCTCATTTCCAGGCAGTGAAGGCACAACTGCTTCAGCCCATCGTGTACCACACAAATCCAGGGGAAACAGTGCTGGGAGCATCAGCCTTTCCTGCACACAGGACCAATACAGGCACAGCAAAGGAAAATGAGAAATTACCTGCCAGGCTGCAGCTGCTCTAATGCAGCCAAGGAGGCTGTGAGCCACCTTCCCTGTCCTTGGAGCAGAGCTCTGCCTGATTTCACATTGGTAGCTGGCAAAATGCACCATTGTCTTCCAAAATGTTCTGCCGTTATCCTTTCAGCCGCCAGTAGATGGTGATGCTTTATCTCCATCCGTGCATGCGTGCACCGCAGAGTCAGGGAGACAGCACGACAGCCTGCTTGACAAGAGATTAAAAAATAAAAATAAATGCGAAAGTCAGGCTACAGACAACCTCCTTTTTGTGCAGATGCTGAGTTTTTGCAGTCCATCTAATATCCCAAACCTCACTTGGGAATCCTGGCTAGAATTACAGAGCTGAAAAAACTGCAACTTCAGCTATATCACTTGCTTCCTAGTGTGGTCCTTTGTGTGTAGGTGAACGGGCACATGAGAGGAGGACTGAAGACAGAGCTCTTTATCAAAACTGCACGGTCTGGGCACCAGTGAGATGAAGAAAAAGTGTTTGTAAGAATGCAAATAATATCCTTCTCATCTCTGACAAAGCAAAATCCTGGAGATGTTTGGCAATCATTTTCTCTCAAAAAGATCCCTTTATTTAACAGAGTTCTCTTCCCACTGTAGATGACAAATGGTGTAAATCACTGATCTGCACAGTCCTCTGTGGAAAATCTGCTCTCATGCTTCCAGCTCTTACAAACTGCCTTCAGAGCCACACTTTGTGCAAGAACTGACCAGATCACAAAGAAAAAATAGATCTGGCTAAATGCTGCTTGAAATTGAAATGGCAGTATTTTTGTCATTCCTGATTTATTGGTATATCATTTACTTTGGGGCAAGAGTGATGGGGTTGTGAGGGATGTGGTCCTAAGCACAGGCAAAGGGTGGCAGGATAAGAAAGCCCTGCCTAACACTAAGCTGAGTGGCTGGCCTGACACCCCACAGGCATGCTAGGAATCACTGACAAAATATGGACCACAGCAGATCTTTCCTTTTTATTGCTCCAGTTACAGGCCTGATCCTCCTTTCTCAGAAGCTATGTGGGTTCCATAGGTGATCATTTTTGCCTGTCATAAAACCATTGCTAGCACACTCTCAGCCATTCAGCTGGGAGCCATGTTTTGGCTGTTTCCATCTCCATTGCCTGAAGAAATTACTTTTCAGTCTCGTCAGCTCATCCTTGTTCAGCCCGGACCCACTCCATATGTGTTCCAGGTTGTAGCTTCAGTGCCACCAGCCTGTACAGAACTTCACAGCTTGGGAATTGTCTGGCTCGTGCTCTATGAAGGGCAACAGCAGACACCAAACCTCTGGACATCTCACAGTAGAGAGGACAGAGTGCAACTCAAACTTAAGAGGCTGGGCTTGGTTCAATAATTTGCATAAGGCATTAAGGTTCTATAGGAGCACAGAATGGATCAGGTTGGAAGGCACTAAAGAGGGCCCAAGTCCCCCTGCTCAAGCAGGGTCATCCCAGAGCACAAGGCACAGGATTGTGTCCAGGCAGTTATTGAAAATCTCCAGTGAAGGAGACTCCATAACCACTTTGGGCAGCCTGCTCCAATGCTCAGTCAACCAAGCAGTAAAGAAGTTCTGGCCCATGTTCAGGTGGAGCTTCCAGTCCATCAGTTTCTGCCCATTGCCTGTTGTCCTGTTGCTTGACACCACCAAGAACAGCCTGGCTTCATCCTCTTGGCACCCTCCCTGCAGATACTGATAGGCATTGATGAGGTCCCCTCTCTGGCTTCTCAGGCCCAGCTCCTCAGCCTTTCCTTGTGAGAGAGATCTTCCAGATGCCTAATCATCCTTGTTACCTTCCACTGGAGCCCTCCAGGAGCTCCATGTCTCTCTTGTCCTGAGGAGCCCAGAACTGGACACAGCACTCCAGAGGTAGCCTCTGTAGGGCTGAGTAGAGGGGCAGGATCTCCTCCTTTGACCTGCTAGGAATGCTCTTCTTAATGAAGCCCAGGATGCCATTGGCCTTCTTGGTCCCCAGGACACTCTGCTGCCTCAGGGACAGCTTGTTGTCCGCCAGGATCCCCAGGTCCTTCTCCACAGAGCTGCTTTCCAGCAGGTCAGCCCCCAGCCTGTACAGGTGCCTGGGGTTGTTCCTCCCCAGGTGCAAGACCCTGCACTTGTCTTTGTTGAGTTTCAGACAGTTCCCCTCTGCCCATCTCTCCAGCCTGTTGAGGTCCTGCTGAAGGGCTGCACAGCACCCTGGAACATCAGCCATTCCAGGTTTGTGTCTTCAGAGAACTCACAGAGGAGGCATCTCCCCTTCATCCAAGTAACAGATGGATAAGTTAACCAATACTGGGCCCAGAATTGACCCTTAGGGACACCACCAGTGACAGGCTTCCAACCAGACCCTGTGCCATTATGACCCTCTGGGATCTGCTGTTCAGCCAGCTCTCAATCCACCTCACTGTCCACTCATCCAGGACACACTTCCCGAGTTCGCCTGAGGATGTGAGAGAATCAAAATCCTTGCTGAAGCAAAGATAGACCATATCCACTTCTCTCCCCTCATCCATCCAGGTAGATGTCACATCACAAAAGGCATTCAGGTTGTTCAAGCAGGATTTACATTTAGTGAACCAATGCTGACTACTCCTGATCACCTTCATCTCATCTACATGGATAGAGGTGGCTTCCAGAATGAGACTCTCCATCATCTTTCCAGGGATTGAGGTGAGGATGACTGGACTGTAGTCCCCTGGGTGCTCGTTCTTCCCCTTTTAGAAGAGCAGGATGACATTTGCTTTCTCCCAGCCCTCAGGCACCACTCTCAACCACAACCTTTCAGAGGTGATCATGAATGGCCTCACTGTGGTGTCCATCAGCTTTCTCAGCACTCATGGGTGCATCCCATCAGAGCCCATGGACTTGGGGATGTCAGTTTTTTCCTAGGTGGTCTCTAACCCAATCCTCCTTGACCAATGGGAAGTCTTCCTTCCAACAGTCTTTTACCTTTGTCTCCTGGGTCAGAGATTCCTGGGGGATAGTCTTGTCAGAGAAGACTGATGCAGGCATTCAGCAACTTCAGCTCTCCTCAGGTCCATGGCTGTAATCTCACTTCCTACCTTCTTCCTCCTCACCTGATTCCAAACTCCAAAGTATGAGCCAACAACATTCTTGGCAACTAGTGATATGAGCCCATAATGATATTATTAAATCAGGGAATCTAGAATAAATTCTCCCTTTTACACTAGCAGTACATGCAGCTCAGCAACATGGGCAGGCATCCGAGAAGAAAGCAGCCTGAATAAAATGCCCCCCTCAGTTGGGTTCCAGCTTCCTTACTGTGCAGTTAGCAGCATGTTTTTCCCCTCAAGGCACAATTTTCAAACAGCTAATTTGGACTCAAAATATCTCTCCCTCTCCCTTTAAGGTTTGAGAAGAAAGAAACACAAATTAGAGAGGAACTGTTCAGATTTAGCAAGAAGCTGTAAGCATTTTACCCAATGAAGAGAATAAAGCATCAGCCAATAATTTTAGAATCCCATAAAAGAGGCAAAAGCCACCCAAGCAGACCTCAGAGAAAGACCTCCAAAACACATGTACAGAAATAGGAGATAAAACAACAAAGAGCAGTCAGTTCCCAGAGGTTCCTCCTGCCCAGAGCACTAAGGATGAGTTTGTGCTGGCCAGGCCCAGGAAGGAGGGAAAAGAGCAGCTTGGCTCCAAGTATACCCTGGGAAGGAGCAATGCCTGTCACCAGCCCCAGCCTGTGTATTTCTCACCTTCTGTGAAATGAAGTCCTAATTTTGAGCCTCTTCTGCATGTGGGGAATGGCTAACTGCAGCAGCTGGCAAACGGCTCTGGAGAGAGTAGTAAAAGGCATCATTAAAATTCAAAATAAAAAAAGAAGAAAAAAAAAGAGAGCAACAGATACATTTGACAGAAAAATCACATCAGAAGCAGGTTGTGGGGAAATGCCTGTGGTGAAATTGCAGCTTTGGGCTAAAGAGGCACCTGCTGTGCCCATGGTTAATTAATTGCCATGGCATCAGAGGCTGCCAGGAACACCTCACTGTGGCTATGCAGCATACGTGGTGTGATGAGATGTGCCTTGCCTGAGAAAAACCACCACTCAGAGCATCCCTCCAAGCAGCTTGCTGGGGAACAAAACCCCTTTAAGCCATCTGGTGGGATAAACACTCCCAGTTAGCTTGGGTCTTGCAGTCCTGAGGCAGGTGGAGGTTCAACAGCCTGTGCCAATGAGTCTTGAAACCTTCATGTTCTTAAGCTGGTGGTCCTGAGTCAGCCACAGGAAGAGCTACTCACAGGAGATGTTTTCCATGTAAAGATTCCGCATGGTTTTCATATTTTCTGCACCCCTTCTTTACAAGATTTTGTGGTGGATAGTAGAACTGGGCCAGCTAGGAGCTGCAGCAGCATCTCCTCCCAGCTCTGCACAAGTCTGTGAAGGAGAAATGTGAGTCCCCAGACCAGGCAGGCAGGCACAGACCAGCAGCATCCACTTCCTTGGAGGCACAGAGAGGCTGCACCTGCCAGCCAACAGCTCCTGCCTTCCCTTCCTGCTGCCCCCCAGCCTGCCAGCAGTGCTGCCTCTGCCCACCCTTTCTGCCATTCCCCAGGTCAGGTTCCATCCCCCTGTCCCACTGGGGAGAGCTGCAGGGACTCCCTTGGCCCTGCCTCCATCCTTGTTTATCCCACTCTGCATCCAACAGGCACCTTGTCCTCCCTGTCCCTGCCCAGATGGGACCAGCAGCTTCCAAGGGGTGCAAAGCCTGGGCCAGCACTGCTCAAGGATGCTGTGTCCCAGTGCAACAACAGAAGCAGATATGGTACCTTTGTCTTTCTTTCTCTCAGTGCTAAAGTTTTTCCTTACTTCCCTGCCACTCAGCTCTCAGCTCCCTTAGCAGCCACCCCCTCTTATCCCTTAATTTTAGCCATGAGTCTCCTGTCCCCATTTATAAAAGGCTCTTAGGAAGCTGTCTGTCACAAGAACAGCTCCTGTTCTGAGCCCCTGCCACATTCCAGGGATGCAGACCGCCCCAACTCCGTGGCATTTCAGCATCAGATTTATTATTAATTATCGGTGTCATTATTACACAGCACCTACGAGCCCTGGCCGCCTAGCAAGGCCCTGCACTGAATATTAAGATGCTAATTTCCCTCCGAGATGAGAACTTGCTGGTCTCTCTCTGCTCATTTGTTTGCAAATGTCGTTTTCCTGTCGAGGCTGTATTCCCAGCAGGCATGGCAAGGAAATGCTTGCATAAACAGCCCCTGTTTAAGAAACCTTGTATCTCACACATTCCTGCCTTATAGCCCTAATCGGGATTACCGTGACACTGTAAGAAAAACGTTTCATTTTGTCTGATGCCTTTTAAAGATTTTATGGTGCCTTCAGAGCGCCTCCGTGCAGCAATGACATGGGGATGTACTGCGGGAGATGCAATTTTCTTCTGCAAAGCCCGGTTTAGCTGGCTGTGAGGGGCTCCATTAAGGCTCAGCTCATTCTTGCGGCTCTGTGTCAGGCTCCGAATGGCTCGCCGGTGTGTGACCGCTGCAGCTGTCCCGGGCTCAGCCCTGGTGTCGGGTTCCCACTGCAGGGGGTGGCAGTGGCCCTGGGCTGGCTCCTGTCCCGGGCCAGCAGCCAGCCCCAGCCCACGGAGCCGGGCGCCGCTGCCACGGGGCTGGGGCTGGCACCCTCTGCCGCCCAGCACAGAAACCCTCTGTTCCTAATGCCAGCCATTAGCAGGGAATGGCTCCAACACTGAGGACAGCTCGGGAGAACCCTCGGGAAAAGCAGAGTGAAAGGCTGCGGGTCTGCAAGTGAAGCACAAGTGCTGTTTCTCCTTCCCCTCTGCACTGAGCTTCCTCCGAGAGCTGCATGTGAGGTGCCGATCTCCCGAGCATCACCTTCCCTTCCCACTGATGAGGCATCTCCCAAAAACACCTGCATTCCCTTCTCCTCAGCTGTATGCTTTCCAGCACTTAGTGCAGCATGGGAATTCACGCTGCATTTTAAGGTAACTAAGCCAGCATTCAGTTACATGGCAAAGGGAGCAAAAGAATTTGGCACCGGCAAATGCAAGTACAGCAGTTCAGCTTAAAACAAACAAACCAATGAAACCAGGATCTCTCCCTGCAGGTATTTTTGGTGAGAGCCTGTCATTATTATCCCTCTGCCATTGAGCAAGACTGGCAGCGTTATCTCAAGTTGTGCAATACCCTGAATATTTAGATCTATCCAACAGCTCTGTTCTGTGGGGGATACAGACACACAGCCAGAAAGTAGCTTAGAGAGAAAGACAGTTTTCATAGCTTTACAATGAAAGTCACACACATGCATGGCACAGGCCATTTCATTAAACTTCTTTTTACAATCATGGTACCCATCCCATTTACAAATACCAGCCTTTTATTTAGGGCCATGTGTCTGCCTTCAGGTGCTGATACAAAGTGATTGGAGTGGGGCTTGCTGCTCCCAGACTGGATGTCTACATAGCCAGTAATAATCTCCTCCCCAGGTTAGGGATGTGATCATCTTTGCAAGCGTTTAAAAGTTTATTACAAAAAAGGAATAGCTAGCACACCTGAGTGAGACAGGAGAGGGAAACAGAGTGGGGAAATTTGTGGGTAAAAAAATCAAAGCTAAGAGGCAGGTATTGGCTCCTCTAACTCTCAAGGCTAAAAGAAGTCTCTGTCACAGGAGCCATAGGTCTTCTAGCACCAGAACTGCTCCCAGCTTCATTTCTGAACTGCCCACTCATAGCTTTAATTCAGGAATGGTTCAAAATGTACAGGAGGGTCTGAGCAGACATACTGCCTGGTTTTGCACAGATGGATGTGCTGGAATGTCACAATTCCCCAGGAAAAACTGCTGAAAATCTGTCTTACACATCTGCTACTGCTCACAACATGGGTCTAACACTACTCCAGCCTGCCCAGCTACAAAACTCAGCCTAATCTAGTCCTACTGGATAAAAAATAAATTAGTAGGGAAATTAAAAAAAGAACCATGTCCATGATGGGTGACATGCAGCAGTTTATTCCATCCCAGCTATTCACAGAGGGGAAAGAAGGGCAGGGAAAAGGCAGACTGAGCCATCAGCACAAAGAGCACCCTCCTGGGCAGGGTCTTGCTCTCCTGCAGAAGCCCATCATGTGCTGCCTGGGGCTGCCCAGTGTCCTCAGCGTGGTGGGATTCACTCTGCAGCCAAGGAGCAGCGAGCTGGCAGAAGGAGCGAAGCTGGAGAGAGCAAGGAGCAGAGGATCAGCTGCAGCAGCCCTTGGCATGTGGGCCAGTCTGCTGCTCCTGCTGCTGGGGCTAATGGTGCTTGACCCAGCAGGCTGGGCCCTTGCCGTGCCTCTGCCCTGCACATTAACTCAGCTCCAGCATTAGCTGACAGCTCAGACAAGAAGGAGGCAAAATACGTGTTGAGTAATCTGGAAAACAGGTTCCCTGTGCAAACAGCAAGACTCAGGCAAAACACTGCTTATCTCCACGGCAGAGACAGGGGAAGGGAGGCACTTGCTGTAAATCACAGCACTGCTCTTTCTTTCGTGCTTTATGGGGGCATGTACAGATCCTCTTTGCCTGCTTGCCTGGGCCCCAGACCACAAGAGCGTTCTGCTGTGTAAATAGATTCAGGCACTGCTACTCAGAGGCACAGGAACTCCCAGCTGGCCACTCTGAACTCACCAACATCTGCCCCATTGTGTCACTGGAGTGCTCAGCTGCCTGCTCCCCCCTTGCCCACATGCACCTTGCTGCTCTGCCTGCCCCAGCCAGGCACTTCAGCAGCTCCTCCTCATCCTGCAGAGATCACCCTCAGCTGCAGCATCAGTCCCAGTGTGGGCAGGTCCTGCTTCCTTTTGTGGTCTTGCCCTGCTGACCCCACAGCCAATGCTCCACTGTGGCATCACTCTCTTCTCATCCTCCTGCAGCCCCAGGGGAAAGGCACTGGTGACACCTGCTTTGGCAAGAAAGTGGCACAGCCCTGAAGCCAGCACAGCTCCGGGCTACAAACCTGCAGAGAGCAGGCTGGGTCTGGGATGGTGGTCACTGAGGGACTTGGTGGCAGAAGCACAGGACACAAGAAGCACAGAGACAAAGACACTGGCATCAGTACATATGTGAATTCCAGGCAGTGGCAGATCAGGAATTCCAGGGCTTCTCTTTGAAGGTCACACACCTCTGCCACCTGTCCAGAGCAATGGGTTTATGGAATTGCATTGGACCGTAATGCAGTCTCCAGTCTCACCAGCTGAGACAAGAGAGTGATGAACCCTCGGCCCTTGATCCTGTCAGAAACATTGTCTCTGGCCAGAGCAGTACTACCCAATCACAACAGCTTTCCTTTTGCAGCTCTCTCCTGGGCTCCATCCATCCCATGGGATTTGCCAGCAGATGGCAGGCAACCCCTGGCAGAGGTCCTCACCAGCCAGACAGAAGTCACGGCCAGCTGAGCTTGGTTACTGAACTCCTCGGTCCCACCTGAACTGCAGAAAGGACTCCTCCCAGCTCTCTAGCCCCTTCCCCAGTCCTGTATTTAAGGAAGAAGAGGCCCATTATCAAACACTCCATGCCAGCACCAAGGAGCAAACAGCTACTGCACCACAGACTTTGAATTTGGGGCCCTGTACCTGCTCACCCTGGTCATTGCCCAGGATGAAGACCAACACAAAAACCACTGTTTACAAACCCCAGCATAATACCATGAAAGTGTCCCTGCTTGTGGCAGAGGCTCTTGCCAAGCAGAAAATGGCAGCAGCTAGAGACAGGCATTTCTTTTTCAAGCCTTCTCTGGAAGGCTCCAGGAAAGAAGCTGGCTCAGAACTGTGTTCAAATTTTTTATGGTTTATGTGTTGGAGAGTATTTAGCCAAAGTCCTGTAGAGAAATGTGAATTTCACATTTAATTGTGTCTTAAGAGGGGAAAACCCACCAAAAAACCCCTCCTGACTAATACACAGCACCCTCTTTCTAAAGAGCCACCCCTCTGCTGGCAGGCCTGCAAGCCCTGGCTGTCCCAGGAGCTGTGGCTGGTGCTGGTGGGATGGAGCTGGCCCTGTGGCCACACCAGAGCAGCCCCAGCTCTGTGGGCTGCTGGGCTGGGCAGCAGATCTAGTGGCTCTTCTCCCTCCTCCAGCTAGCACCGCTCTGAGCAGCTGCCAAAGGCTGCCACACACTGCCTGTGCCTTATTCATGCTCCAGCACCCAGGATGTGCAGGCCAGGGAGGTCAGCATCTCTCAGTGGACACAGCAGACCTGTGGAGTTTTGTGCTCCTGTTGGCATCACCAGGAGCCAGCTGGAGTGTGAGGGGACTGCTGAGCACAGCATCCACCAGCTTGGCTGCCTCTGCCCTGCTCACACACACAGTTTGCAGGCTGCTGTGCTCCCAGCATGGTTGAAAGGCTGCTCACCTCTCCAAGAATGTCAGGAGCTACAGCACAGCCCTCACAGGGCCAGCTCTGCCCACACAGGGTGTGTGCTACCCCATACCTCTCATCTTCCACACACATTTTCCCGGGGCTGCACCAGCTGCTCCAAGCCAGCACAGCCATCACCCCTGCAGTGGTGCCTGCCAGGCACTGGGATGGCAAAGCTGGGCTTTGGGGTTTGGGACAGCAACAGCTCTGCTGCCCAGGTGCCTGGGCTTGCTGCAGCCCCAGAGCTGGGCAGCCCTACACCCTGTCTGCAAGTGATGGTCCTATGCCCTCACACTACCTCAGAGAGGCTTCAGGCCCTTTCAGGGTTCTTATTTTGGGACTGATGCTCTTGAAAGTCTTCATCAAGAACGTAGATAATGGGGTCAAATTCACCCTCAGCAAGTTTGCAGATGACAGAAAGTTGAGAGCTATAGCTGGCACAACAGAGGGAAGGGATGCCATCCAGAGGAACCTGGACAAACTGGAGAAGTGGTGCATGAGAACCTCATGAGGTTCAACAAGGCCAAGTGCAAGGTGCTGCAGCTGGGTCAGGGCAGTCCCAGGCAGTACAGACTGTAAGAACTCATGGAGATCAGCCCTTTGGAGAAGGATTTGAGGTTCTCATGGATGAAAAGCTGGACATAAGGCAGCTGAGTACTTCAGCCCAGAAAGCCAAACACATCCTGGGCTGCATCTAGAGGCATGGCCAGCAGGTCAAGGGAGGTGATTCTGCCCCTCTGCTCTGCTCTGAGCCCCCACCTGGAGTGCTGCATCCAGCTCTGGGGTTCCCAGCACAAGAAAGATGTGAACCTGGTAGAGTGAGTCCAGAGGAGGCCATGAAGATGAGCAGAGGGATGGAGCACCTCTCCTGCCCAGGCAGGCTGAGGGAGCTGGTAATGTTCAGCCTGGAGATGACAAGGCTACAGGGAGACCTGCTTGTGGCCTTCCAGTACCTTAAGTGGACTTACAAAAAGAAGGCAGACAGACTTTATAAGGGCAGATAGTGACAGAGCAAGGGCCAATAGTTTTAAACTGGGAGAGGGCAGGTCTAGATTAGATATAGGGAAGAAACTCTTTACTGTGAGCGTGATGAGGCTCTGAAACTTGTTGCCCAGAGAGTTGTGGCTGCCCCATCTATGAAAGTGCTCAAGGTCAGGTTGGATCTAGTGGAAAGTGTCCCTGCCCATGGCAGAGGGGAGAACTGGATGATCTTTAAGGTCCCTTCCAAATTCTATGATTCTACAGGTCTGTGGTAACATTTGCACTACTGGAGGTCCACAGCAGTGGCTGCTACAGGCTCATGCTGCCCTCCAACAAAGCAAAGAGAATAAGCACACTTTTATTTCAATAATCCAGTGAAGGAGTCAAAAAGGGGGTCCTGACTCCTCACTGGAGAGACTTGTGTGAAAAACAAGCAGTGAGAAACTCTTGTGGAATGGCACTTGCTCACAGTTCATAATACCATAGTTCACATATCATAAAATCTTAGATTTATTTAGGTTGAAAGAGACCTTTAAGATCAGCAAGTCCAACTGTAAGGTGAACACAGCCAAGTCCACCAAGCTGAGGCAAGGCCAGCTGAGCCTGTTCCCACCAGGCTGGCTGGGTCTGGCAAACACCACATATACCCACATGCACGTGGCTGTTAAAGCATGTTCTGGTGACAGAGAAATGTGGGGTGATTCAAGAGAAAACAATGAAGCCACTCCCACCTGCCCGTGTGAATGTGACTCGTGGGCTCAAATCCCAGCCAGATACAAATCAACAGTTCATAAATGAAATGTAAAAGAGCACCCCCTGAGGCCTGGCAACCTGACCCACCCCTCTCCCCCTACTAGGATGGATACTCTAATGGATTCTGTCAGGGTTTGTTCAAATCCTCCCTAAATGACCCTGTCCTCATTTCATGCCAGCATCTCAAAGCAAAGTAAAAATGCACATTTTCAACTGTTTTCTAGAAGAGAGTCTAGCTCTTACCCTCTTCTGCCAGAGTGTTCCCACTTCATTTGAGTGAGTGTAGTCTTCAGCTGGGAATCTTCCTCCAAAGCAGCTGCTGCCTGGGCGAGGCAGGTCAGACTGCAGAGAGGGGAGAGCAGGATGATGATGCCAGTGGGTGCTCAGGGCCCCACTCTGCAGAGCACGAGGGGCAGGGCAGCCAGTCCCCCCTTGATGTCTGAGGAAGCAACCATCTTGCAGCCCTGCACAAGATGCTGGAGCCCTCTTGCTTCAGACCCTCTGCTACCTCCCCTCCCTTGAGAGGCTGAGGCTGCCTGCCCAGCAGATGATTTAAGGAGGCAGCAGCTTCCTGCTTGCAGAGGGCTTGAGGAACCACACCTTGCCTAGTCCAGATGGGCCACCTGGAGCCACACACAAGCACAGAATTTGCAGACTTCCTTTTGCCTGCCGTGGCCAAGGAATCCAAGTTTCCATCAGCCCTTAGTGTTTAACTTGCAGGTCAGTAAGATGCATTTCCTCAGCGAGACTTGTGTTCCCCAAGCAGAGGATCCAGCTTCATGGCAGATGAAGCCATACCACTGAGCTGACTAACTCTCTCCCATGTAGGACTATTGTTTTCTTCACAGCTTTCTCAGCAGTCTCCAATGAGGCACACAACATTTTCACCTACAATGGTACATCATTTGTAGGAAAATGTGAAGACTATAATCCCAAGAGGGAGGGCTCAGGCTGTGCTCTGAAATACGTGCTGCCCCATTAGATATCCTGACAGACAAATATCTGAGCTGTCAGACAGTTCCCCAGGACAGCAGGCAGCACTGGCAGCAGATATCTTACCTGGCAGTAAAGGCAAAGTGAAAAAAACCACCCAAGGGCCTTCTGAATACACCTTTTCTTAAAATGCATCTCACATTAAGCATAAAATGTTCTCCTCAGGGTGCAGGTTGCCAGGTGTCTGGAGAAGAGAGGCTTTGTGTAGGACTGGGCAAAGCTGAGCCATAATACGAAAAGGGGCATTTTTGCTAAAGCTTAGAGCAGCCCTAGCTGATGAGAACACAGCAGGTAAAAAAGATTGGAAGGGATCAAACCTTCCTCAAGTCTGCCTAAATCCAGTGAACTGCTAGTTGCTGTGAGACCCTCCTGTGGGACAGCACAGCAAAACAAGAACTGTATCTGGGGCAGTGCGGAGCAGCAGAACACACTTCTCAAAACTCACCCACATGTGGGACTCATAAGATTGTCCAGGAAACCTCAGGGCCAAAGACACGTTGGAAGATGGGTACTGCAGCCCCTTGGAGCACACAGCCTGGTCTGGGCAGCCCAGCCGGGAGTGAGCTGGGCTCCCGTGGCGCCTTCCCTGTGCCTCTGCCCCGGGGCCCTGGGGAGCGGCGTGCGTGGGGGGAGCGATGCACAACACGCCCAGCGCTGCTGGGCTGGCACCTCGCTGCTGGGCTGGCTCCTCGCTGCTGGCACCTCGCTGCTGGGCTGGCTCCTCGCTGCTGGCACCTTGCTGCTGGCTCCTCGCTGCTGGCACCTCGCTGCTGGCGCCGGCCTCCCTTGCGCTGCTCGTGCCCCGCTTCGCGAGGCTGGCGCTTCAGGAGGCCCAGAGCGTTTCTGTGAAGCGCCATGGCGTCTGTAAAGTGTCCATGAGAGAGGCCCCGGGTGCCAGAGCCCGCTGTCCCAGACAGGAGCGGCACACCAGCAGCGCTGCCCTCGTCCAGGCCGCCCCGGGCGCTGCTGGCACCCTCCCAGGACGCCCACTGCCGAACGTGTGCCGACAGCTTGCACAGGGCGGGGGCCCTTGGCTGCTGGGGGCTGGGCAATCTTCCTGCCCATCCCCGCACGTGGGCCCCGCTCCGGAGCTGCTCCACGGTGGCATCTTGCATCCACGGCCCCTCGCATCCACCGCTGCTGCCACCTCTGCGCCCACCCCAGAGCCTCCCAGAGGAACAGCCCAACAGTTCACATCCATCAACAGCAGCAAAGCTGCACATCAGGTGTGTGCAGGGGCTGAGAGCTGCCCGTGCCACACAGCACCTTCCCTGGCAGAAGGGACGGCTCTAGCTGGGCGGAGGTGGGCCTGGGTCAGGTAACTGCGCTCCCAGCCAGCAGCTGCAGGGCTGGCAGCTGGGCCAGCACCCGAGGAAGCGATCACGTTACACGGTGGGGACATCTGGCCCCGAACACCCCAGGCTGCGGTACGTGGGGTAAACCTGAACCCTGCTCCCTGAATGCTCAGCACTGTTATATTTAGGGTGCATAGCTATGCTGGCTACACAGGGTATCCTGTTTTCCCAGGGCATTTTTGGGAAACCAGTTACTCCTTAGCTCCACATTTGGATATGTGCGTGAGAGCAGCAAGACAGAGGAAACTTTCTTAGTTTTTTTGGTTTAAGAAGTGATTCGAAACTATGAATGTCAACACAGTTTTATTAATCATTCTGGCCTAAACAAACTTAGGACATATCCCAATAACTTAAATGTGCATACTCCTGGAACTCACCTGTCGGGTAAGATCCTGAAAAATCAAAGCAAAAGTGTGTTTTGTTTTCATATTCACATGTAGCATATCCAGAAACCATCCCTAATGTCACTGAAGCAAGAGTAATTACCACTCTCCTCCTGTGTCCCCTCCATAGCCGTGCCATGTCGCACGTACTGGAATTTCAGCCTGCGCAAGGACAGGACTGAATGCTGCGGTGGTGCTCTTTTGAGCTCATTTTCAAGGTAATGTATAGGCTACCCAGAGTCAAGGCCAGGACATTGCTGGTCCCCATAGCCACACACGAAACATCCCAGCAGAGCTAGGCAGAATACAGACGGATTACCACATCTCAGATGCACGAGAAGCAGCAGCAATAACGCAGCCTTGGAATAGTACAAGCACTGTGTATTAATAAAAGCATGACGCACCGCGACTGATTTATGAGCTTGGCACGTTAGGTGGGAAGAGAATATGCCTGGTTCTGATAGAGCTGGCAGATTGTTCCTTTATATCCTCCAGCACACGATCCACTGACAAGTATTTTGTAACATTTACGTTAGCAAGTCACAGTTGAGCACGTTTCCACAGACAATATTTGTAAATGCTACCGTGCAAATTGGGTTATTGGAGTTGGAAGTGTACGGCCACTGTTCAAATATGATACATGTCACAACCCCAGATGACCCGAATGCACTTCGAACACCTCTAATGTTGCTCTGCATGATAAAAGCAAACTGCTTCCTTCCTGCTTTCCCAAACCAACTGTTTCAGTCACAGGGGACTTCCAGCTTTCATCTAGCAACAGCATGATGCAGAAGCTACTCTGATAATCCCCACTGGGACGTAACAGCATGGTGTGTTAGTAGACATCCCCACTGTTTCTTAAACAAGCAGGGATTTATTTCTATGCTTGTGGAATAACTGCAAGCTACAAGAAAACTTTCAGATGTTTAAAGAAGAGTGCCGTTATTACCAGGGGAAGTATTCTGAAACCACAAACTATGCAGATTTTCGTGCATTTATGGGTGGGCAAGACCAAAGTCTGTAAACTTATTGATGTGACCAAGTCAGTCTGCTTGCTATGTGCAGGGAATTTCGTAAAGGTGACTAACTCGCATCAACTTTACTGGGTATACTATCTACAGTTGTGATGCTGCACTTATAAATATTTCTCTTTCAAAAGCAAGTATTTCCCAAGAACTGCAGTTATTGCACAATGTCACGGTATGATTTGCCTCCTTGAATCTCCTCTGCTGCAGTGGAAGGATTGACACCAGCAAGGGAGAAGCCAATCTCCTTTGGTTCCTCTTCTCAGCAAGTTAATGTTCTGAGTTTTACTGCCAAAACCAAACTGCTGGGAACTGTCTGCTGTAACTCTCGCTGTCCACACTGCAGTATCTGTACCCCTGCAAAAACAAGCCATACAATTACAAAAGGTTGAAAACCAAAAATCATAATTACACTTCCACAAATTACTCATTCCACATCACACTAGATAATGGCAAGACATTTCAGAACAATAGATGTTTCAGAACTGCACAGCCTAGCAGCAATTATACGATCTGGTAATTTACAATCATCTCGTAATGCTGTCTGTCAAACTGGGGGGCCACGGAGCCTTTTGCATAAGACTTTAAGCCTTTAATTTTGCAGTTCTCTGGCTCACCTTTCAGCCAAGGAAGTGTGTTCTCTGTAAAAGCTGATTGCTTTTCCACAGACCGGAGTGACCTGAGCTTACAGGTCAAAGTTCAGCATCCAATGGTGTAAATTGTCTGCAAGACAACCATTGACAACCATGCCCCCGACCAGGTCATGCATGCAGAGTTGAGGTTATCTTTTCAGAGCAGGGCTGTGCCACATTGCCCAGACAAGGGCAGAAAACATTTTAAACAAATGTTTAAAATCACATACTTAAAAGTAATTAGAATTTCATTATAATCTGGAGAACTTCAGGCACCTAAAGTTGATAGCATTAAAACTTTTTTACAAAATGAAAAGGCTGCAGACTTCCACTCCTTCTTTTCCCTATAAAATATCCCACAGAATTCCTACTTGTGGATACAGGGAAGAATCTTACCAGCGTAGGCTTACATGCAGGCCATAGCAAAGGATGTCTGAGCCATACATCACTTGACATATTTGTTCCGTAATTAAAATTCTGTCTGCTGCTGATAGGTAGTAGAATTCCTTTCTTCAGTTCTTCATGTATCAGGTTTTTTGATATTTGAGACATGATGTCTTGTGGGATGGAGATGGCATAAAATGTATTATTGTTGGCTATCACATCACATCCAAGATTCAGTAGCAAATAACTAATTTTTTTAAAGTAATATTTTAAAAACAATTCAGATTTTTCTTTACTGATTTATTTACTGACAGTGCAAGCAAAGCAAAAATCTATTCTGGGAATAGACTGGTGCACAGGTATCCTTTCTGTAATGATTTCATATACCAGCTTTATTCAAACAACTTCTTACTGAACAACATCGTAAGACATTTTAGCTAAGGGAATGTATTGCTGAATACTTGGTTCAGCCACATGTTCTGTGCATGCAATGCACATGCAGAAGTTAAATACTCCCAGGCTGTCTGTCCTCTTCATAATGCTTCAAAGAACACACAAAATAATCATAGAAAGGGCTTGGAGTAGACCCTTCAATACACATACCAGTATGCCAATACACCAAGCTGAAAAAATTGATCGTATTCCAAGGCAAGTACATTTAAAAAAAAAATTAGGTAGGTTGCTATTACTTTCAGACTTGCAATAATAATAATAATAGTAGTAAAAATAATTACTATTATTAATTATCATACTATAATATATATAATATAATTAATAACTAATAATAATCCACCTACTCTGGATTAACTTGGAAATCTGTTACATAACAGCTGAGGTACTCCCCCAGCAATTTCAGCAGCTCAGCTATGACTGTACACACATCTTTCACAACCTTGTTGGTGATTTTAATCTACCTCAACAACTGTTTTTCTAATAAATATTTCTTGCAAATTAATAAAATCATTGTAGTAATTATGCAGTAATAATTTTCTAAATTACTATAAAACCACCAAAATCAGCCAAAGCTTCTGTTTTTATGTGATCATAAACAAGAACATTAAGCTCCCTGGAAAGTAAAAAAGCAGAACCTACCTGTTAAAAAAACATTACAGGCACACCATCATTAACCTTTGCTGGCCATTGGAAAAATGCTTGCTCTGGTTATGTGATCAACCCGATGAAATTGGTATTTGGCATTAAAATGATGCTTCCTTGTGTTGAAATAGCACATGGAAAGTGACACCACCACCTCTGTGTATTGTCCAGCAGTAAAACACCACGATACTACATGGTGTTTTATTCATATTCTAAGGTGCTACAAGCCCCAGTCATGAAGCTACTGCATCAGAACAAAATGAATGTTTTTGTCACAAGGAGCTTGCAAGAGGCGTACAGGGAGGGGATGGATGGATGCAGATGGACTGGAAGGCAAAATGAACACTGGAACTGTTTTCATTAACACAATAGATATGATGACTCCTTGCACACCAATAGCATAAAATACTAAACTTCTGTATACATCAAAGACAAGGGGTTTTATTAAGGGATGCAGAAGACACCTAGGAGAGAATTTTTCAGAAATTTATGCAACACCTCTTCAGGAACAATGGGGCAATTGGAAACAGAGCCTAAAAATGCTTATCTAAGAAGTCTAAAAATTAAGGGCACAGAGGCTGATCTGGTGGGACAATCAGACCAAGAGATAACTTACATAACTTCTTGATTTCAATAAGAGGGATGGTGCAACAGCAGGCTTTGGCAGTGACGAGCAAGTGAAGAGAGATGCTTTACAACTAATGCAACAGAGATGGCAGAGCCAGGGCAATAACACAAAGCAAGAAGCAACAAGTCAAAGCAAAAGACTAATAAACAACCCACTCTGCAACTTTCTCAGTGGCTGTGAAATCAAAGTTGTTTAGCTATCAAGGACAAAAAAGGGACACCATAATTCATATCAGTATGATCAGGCTGGATTAGACTGTAAACTACATGACCAGGTATGAAAAACAGAGATGCGCTGTAAAAGAATAGAGATTGAGACAGAGCTGGCAGAAGAGGTTTTAGAAATATCCAAGTCAAAGCTGTTTCCTAAGCACAATCATATCAACAAAAGGACAACAGAAGCAGAAACCATGACTGTTACAGAGTGGGGAATATTCAGTTGCATTGAGGCTGAAGGAATATCTCTGTCTTGAGCTGTCACAGAGACGCAGACTAAGCTTTTTGTCAGAAGGCCACTCCTCTTCCCACTTTTGTGTAAAAGACACATTGAAAAACAAAGGCAACGGGCAGTGCAAATAAATCCCAACCCATGCAATGTTCTTACCCATGCAACTGTTATGGAGAAGACAAGTGGGATTTTTGGAAGAAGCTATCTATCCATCCATCCATCCATCCAATATAAGTTGGATGGAACAGAAACACTCAGACTAGCAAAGCACAAAAAAATCCCACTTTGAAAACCCATCAATATGCTCTAGCTCATACTTTCCATGTTGAGCCTGAAATACTTGAAATGCTCCAAGGTCCAGCAGAAGAAAGCAGAAAGACTCTTACTTCTAGAACAGAGTAAACCAACTTTGTTTTTCAGAAGATGCATCTACAGGATTGTCATGCAAGTAATAATGAATCTCAACAAATGCCATTGGTGTAGCACACCAGCACACTTACAAGCAGAGAGCAAAATCTCCATCGATCCTGCTTTCCATAAGGCTTCATTCTGATAGACACATAGCCATGAATATCCTTGTGGGCATTTTAAAAGCTGTCATTTCAACTCCGAGGTTTTGCAAGCTTTGTTTTGTGTGGTGTATGATATCATAAACATCCTGAATATAATTACAGCTGCAATTTTGTGGGTTGTATTTTCCCTACTGGTAGCCCAAAGTTGATGTTTACAAAAACTTTCCTCCACACTCATTTGATTTGAACTTTTTATTATTATTACAAATGTATATTATTTTATTAAAAAAATTCACACTGAAGCAAAGTCAATTCCATTTCATTACAACCAAGAATATAAAATAAATGCAATTGAACTCATAGCTTAGTTTTAACAGTCATTTCAAGAGTGACATCAGGACAACTTAAAAGCAGTAAACTCTCAACTCTAGAATGAGAAACAAGTATTTTGCCTCGTGGTTTTGGTAGCCCATTGGCACGGGCACTGCTGAACGCAGCCACCACAGATCTAGAGCGGCAAAGTTTTGTGGCAGCACCAGGCGCATACACAGTCATTTCTAATGGAAACTACAAAAATGAAAGATGCGTGCATGAAATTATTAGGAAAAAAAAAACTGAGTAGAGACAGGCACACTTCCACAAATAGTAAACATGGGAATATACAACTAGAACAATTTGAAAAGTTACTACCTTACATATATAAAAAGTTCTTTAAATTGCTGTTAAAAAGGACATATTCTGTCCAGATTTTGTGTAATACTTTTTAGTGTCTACACAAGACAAATTTTTAAAAAAATTAAATAGCATTAATTTACTACTAAATATTTAGGAGATAACAGTGCATTAAGGACTTTTTTCATATCGTAATACACATCGCTCCTGTCTGGCGACATTTTTAGAAGATTACGTATGGCCTTATGTACAATACATTTATTTAATCCCAAAACAATTCTTTGCTTAATGGTGTTAAAGTACCATTCCTGAAGATTATGAAGGGGAACTAAGCTTATTATGTTTATATAAAATATCATACATATTTTAACACTTCTAGCTTCCCGCCACCCCTCCCGCTACAAATGCGCTTCCCTCCCCCTCCCCAGATACAGTGTCACAGATACAGTGCAGGAGTCGCAGCTTTCCCTATATTTTTCCTTCATTGTGCAGTTTGTGCTACATAAAATTCACCAATGCAGACCAGGCTGCTCATCCCATTAATTCCCCACATTTGTTTCCTCTGAGCTACGATGTGAAAAGCTGTAATCAGCAGCCCGCTCTCCCCCAGCTCTGCGCCTCTGGGTGCAGGTGTGAAACACTTTGCTGAGGGTCTACAGGTTATGGGCAGAGACACAGCTGAGCAATAAAGAAACTGCACAGGCAAAAAAAAAACCACATAAAAATGACATGGTCCTGGTTTCCCACGACAAACTGCACAATTCACTTCTGGAAGCAGAGAGTTTTTACCTCATGGGATAAATCCTAGGCAGCAAGGCTTCGTCCACTATGACTGCCACCCATCCTGGCAGCATGCATCAAGCTCTCAAGAAAAGGTGAATTATTTCACCCCCAAGAAGAAACTAAGAGTGTGCAGAGCCTACATTTTGAAGCCAGCGCTGTTGCCTTTATTTGCTCTCCTCCTGGTTGTGAAGTTGAAGGAACAGAGGAAGTCAGCTCGGCTTCACTTGTGCACACAAAAGCTAGAGAGAGGAGTGGCATGTGGTCATCTACCAACCCAACCAAGGCAAGAAATGCAAGTGCAGCTTAGAGAGGTTTTGGCAGTCACTCTAGAAGCTGGAAGCTCACTCAATTAAAGCACCTTACATTGCTGTGAAGTTTCACACCCTATATACAGATTAACCTACACCATGATTTTGCCTTATTGGCACAGGAGCCCACCTTAATTAACCAATGGTTCCCCGCCACCTCCTGATCTTGTATGAATTTTGATGATCAGCTTCAGGTCACAGCAGGGAAAAGAAAAGTTAGATAACTATAGTAGGAAAGACAAAATAATTTTGAGAGAACAGAAGGATGGAAAGAACAGGAGGGGACAAAAATCACTCTGCCAGAAGTTAATTTCCAGAAATGTGACATTCAAATTGCAGAAGTATAAAAGAAGTGTTACTTAATGGCATTGGTCAAATATCCATTTGATCAAAAGTACCTCATCCTAACATCAGTAAGGGAGGAGACAGAAAGAATGTCACCCCAGAGACACTGAAATAAAAGGAACAATTAAAATCTGTTCATTCAAACGGAGTACTACAGTATGTATAAAACGTAGCATTTCAAAGGTTATATACTGAAAGTATCCTTTGGGAGATTATTCTTCCCCAGAAATTATTTTTTCCTTTCAGTTGCTTCCTTTAGTTTTTCACCATCTTCTAATCCATTTGATGACAAAAGCAGATTTTAGCTGCTTTTCCAGAGCAGCTGGATGTTGTGAAAATCACATGATGGTAGGTATGGCCAAAGCAAGCCAACTACTTACAAAAATTAGGAAAACAGCACAAGCTTGAGGAGGAAGGGGGCACTAAAGATGGGAGATCAAATCCAGTAGAACCATGTATGTGACTAGCTGTGACAAAAGGAATTCTCCTCAGAGCAAACAGATCTACTCATATTGCTATATCTCATCACAACTTCAGCGTGAACGTGTACAGGTACACCATTTTTTTTGTGTGGGCATAGGACAGAAGAGACCACTCTGCAGTATAAAAACCTGTCACCACTGACCATTTACACCTGAAGTCCTCTCACTTAGCCTCTTCTCTGGACACCAGCTGTAGAAGCTCTGACATTACATGGCCAGTAGCTTTCTAAATGCATTCCTCTAGATTTTCTGCCACAGAAGTCAGCCTTAATTCTGGAGGCTGAAGCAAAAACGAAGCTGTCCCAAATTACATGTTGTGTCTCTCTGAATAACTGTGGTTCCAGAAGTTGGACAATAATCCTCTGATTATGCTTCTGAACTCTTGCTTAATTACTGGGGATTTTCTGCCAGCTACCCATCCACTTACAGTCCCTTAGGCACAATCAAAACATGTTTGCTCTAGGGAAAAAGAAACATTTCAGTGCAATCAAGCGCATCTGGTGTAACTAATCTGGTTAATCACAGCAATGTGAGGGATGCAGAATATGCATTATAAACAAGAAAAAGGAACAATTTTCAACATGCTTTTCAAACTGCACAATAATTTCTCTTAATTATAAATTCTAATATAAAATGATTAAATGCATTTGTTTTTGCAAGTCTTAGTATTTCTGTCACCTTTAAATTTTGAGAACTGACTCAGGAATGTGAAAGAAAGCTAAATTTATAGAACTCTCACACACATTAATTAGCTACTTAGCAGAAATACAGAAAAA
Organism: Luscinia megarhynchos; assembly: GCA_034336665.1. Classification (NCBI taxonomy): domain Eukaryota; kingdom Metazoa; phylum Chordata; class Aves; order Passeriformes; family Muscicapidae; genus Luscinia; species Luscinia megarhynchos. The sequence continues at coordinate 45,216,128 of CM067565.1, forward strand.
GCCCGTCATTCACATTCCTACAGAGACTTGAGAGCAGTAAATACGTTTTCCTGACTATTTTGGTGTCCAGCCTGGGAAGACATTCCATTCTTCTGTTCCAACAGATTCTGAAAGCATCTCCTGTTTATGTGACTGTCCTAGTTTCATTTAAAGTAATGCTTAATTTAAAACTAGTCGGAGCATGATCACTATGATTTCAAGAATTCAATGTGAATGAGATAAGAAATATCAGCAATCTTCTGTTTGGATTCAGTCCAGTAGCATGAAGCATATCTGTCACTGCAGAGACTTGGGTGGGTTTTTTTCTTTTTTCATTTTTCTTTTTTCATTTTATTAATTTTTAAAACTTTTTATTTTTAATACTTTGCCTGAAAACTAGACTAATAAAAACAGAATAGTAAAATACTCTGGAACAGTAAAATTTTGCTGTTCTTGACATCCATGAGCAAAACAGTAATATCCTGTGAAAATAACATAGTGCTTTAAAAAGGTGCAATATACCTGTATAGCTAAACTGGTTTGCCTAGTATAAAACTAACTATATACAAGCTTGAAAGCCTGGGAGTTCAAGATTTTAAAACTTTAAAATCCCATCAAAGAGATTGAAAAGACAGATTTATGGCAATCACTACAGCATAAGGAAGGTGCACCAGGAATCCTTCAAAATTCCAAAGGTTAAAGAAGTTAAGTGCTGGGTTCAGATCAGAAGGGTTCATTAGAGTAACCACAATGGAGCACATGCAAGGGCAGGGAGGAAGGAAAACTTCACAAGAATCTCCTTTATGGCAATAAAGGGATGGGGATGGGGCAGGGATGGGGGAAGTCTTCAGTCAGTGAAGTTTTCCTTTTATCATCATGAATTTTAATTCTGCATCATAGTTTGTATTTTTGGTCTTCTCATCATTATGAACTTCATATTGCTGGAGTCTTCTGGCTTCTAGTCCATTCCTTTCTGAGTACAGCCTGTCAGGCCCCTCAGTACCTGTGAGACTGATGAGATTGGTGATACTGAGAGCTCTGCTGAGATGATGTGGAATAGCCCATTGTACTCTGGGACTGAGAAGATCCCTGAATGTTGCTTTGGTAACTCAGGCGTGAGCTGGAGTGCTGCAGGAAAAAAGAGAGGGATCAAAAGAATGATCATAACAAGTCCAGCCTGTTAGAACCACACAGCTCAGGAAATTTTAAGCCTCTCTGGTGCTCATTAAAACATCATTGTTGGGGAAGCTGACTGAACAGTGCTACTATTTAGGGTACCCTAAAACAAGTCATCATTCTGATCTGCAATCAGCTTTAACACAGCACTCAAAATACACAAGAACCCTTGGAGACACCTAATGTACAGCAGGTACACACCCATTTTCTGATGAAAAACCACACAAGAGACAAGACTCTCTTTCAAAATGCATCTGTTTTTTAAACTTACATCTATTGTTATTGTAAATGCTATTAATGCAAATGCTATTAATGCTAAGGCTACAAACACCCTTCTCAAGATAGGCAACATTAAAAGTTATAGAAAAAGATATTATTCTTTTCTGAGAAAAAGACAACCATGACTCAAGAGCTACTCAACTTATCTAAATGAAAAATTGTCCATTGGGATTAAATAATAAAATTTTAAGTGAGTCTTTCAATCTGCTCCTTTAACTACTGCGAACAAGGACAACTGTTTAAAGATGGGCATGTGTATGTACATAGCCTAACATTCATTTTCCTGAAAGGCTTTTTTTTTCCCTTCCACAATTTGGGACAGTCAGCTCAGTGGACTCCAACCTCTGCAAGACAAATTCATGGATCTTGCAGCCTCCAGCCTGCTGAATTTGTCATTTCATTATCATAACCATTCCCCATCCAGAATTAGTCATGAGCTGCCCAATAATGCAAGTTGCAAAATCACTTGGCATGAGAAGCACTGCTCAATGGACAGGAGACTGTCCAGCAAGGTAAACCCCAACACAATCCACATGATAAGGCTGGTTGTACAACACAGTGTCTGAAACCTGAAATTTTTCTCAAAATTCTGGAAATTTTTTAAACTCCTAATGGAAAAGAAAAAGATTTGTGACAAATTCTTTGACTTTATAGGAGCTCTTTCTGGATGAAAAGCAGCAGCTCATCATGCTAAGCAAAATACCCAAGGTCACATAAGAAAGGCTCAGTAAAATTCAACACAATTTGCACTGTCATTTGTGGAAGCAACATATATTGTGGCCTGTGAATGACCAAAAAACTTCAACAGAGACTTCAGACCACAAACTAAATGAAACTCAAAGCAAAGGAAATCTTCTATCTACTTCTAAATAAGATAAAACAGAGTAAAATCAATGCCTTAAGACTACAAGTATGCATTAACTTGCCCACGCTTATTTTTGTTCCACATATGAGAATTTGTTTTTAACAAAGTTAGACTTGGACAAATTGCAGACATTCCTTTCTGGAACAGAAGACAGTCAGCTAGAAGTTAAAGGCAGATAGCCAAACACAAGTGTAAAAATGGATAATCAGACCATACAATTTAGTGAATGATGTAAAGGAAACATACAGATCATGATTTTGATGCCTGCGCTGTTAAAGTTTAAAAGGAAAGCGTCATAGAGGGCAAAAAATCTGAAAAAAAAAAAAAAAAGGAATATTTAGACTGCTAGCAATTTGTAAGGGGAAGTTTGCCAACAATTCAGAGAACCGGATAAGAATTCTATAATGGATATCATCAAATGCAGCACACCAGTCCTCAAAGTATAGACCAAACCAGACCAGCCATAAATACTGTGCAGTCAGACAGATGTACTGATCTCAAGCCTGTCTGGAACTTTTCAAAAAAGAAACCTATTTGTCTTTCCCCTTATATTGCCCACAATGCCTTTATGACCATTTGTAACTGAAGGAGTCAAACAAAAATGGGAGAAATATGTCTGGCACTGAGCAATCAATTGTCTGTGGAGAAGGTCTGGAGGGCTAAGTCAAGACAACTTTAGAGCTGGTGCCTTAAAACATACTTATTTTAACTTAAAAGCAGCCCAAAAAGACCATTCTCCAAGGTGGGATCCTCTTGGAGGCTAGGAGCAGACAGAATCCCTAGCATAATTTAAAATGTACCCTGTATATCTACCTTTTAAAAATTCTTATTTCAATTAATTAATGATCTAGAAGTATAAACTCAGAAGTGCTGAAGATCCTGGTAAGTTCAATGCTTTCTGTATTTAATGCAAGTCACTTTTTTGGTGGAAAATATAATTCTAGGAAGCAAAGACAAGTGTGCAAATTCAAAAATTATTCCGTGATAGTGCTTTTCCTTATGAATGCTGCTGTACTGGAAAACATAAAATCTCTTCTACTTTGGTCACGTTAAAAACAATGCATGTCTTTCTGCCTACTCTGGCATGAACCAAACAGATGAATCATTCCTGTGCTTAAATGCTTTTTTTTTTAATATTAGAAGTGGACTTAGAAAGCTATCAGAATAAACTACAGAACCATTTCATACATTTGACAATAGGAGGAATGAAATGGGACAGCCTAGTTCTAACTTTGCTTCTCCTTCTCAGAATTGTCTCACATCTGCTCCTCACATGGGATTTAATATTTCCAAGACTCAAGTATCTCAAACTTGATGCAATGTCGCATTACATCCACTAGCTTCAGCAAGATTACTCTAAAATATAATGTTAAGCAAATTAGGCACTTTAGGTTAAGTGCTTTCCTGGAGTGGACTGTCCTCAAGACTTTACAGGGTGCAGTAGATACAACTCAAACTGGTATTCTACTGAAAACTGCTAATCACAGAACAAAACCTCAGCATGCCTCGGGTTACACCAAAAATTCATTAAAACACGATCTGTTCTTGCGGCTGGGAAGGGGGAAAAAGACATTTCGTCCCTTGGCCCTACAGTATGAGAAGCAGCAAAATGTGCCGAGGTACCTGATAATCTGAAGGCATGACAGGCCCGCCTGAGTTAGCGCCTGAAGGCCCTATGCGTGGTTTCTTGTTGGGAGGCACCTGGTTGAGGCCGGAGTCCTGGCTGTGCTGCAGCCCCGCGGCCGCGGCCCCTGCGGCCGCCCCGGCGCCCGCCGCCGTCCCATTGGTCTGGCTGCTGCTCTGCTGCTGCGGCTGCGGCTGCTGCGGCGCGGCCTGCGCCTGCTGCTGCGGGGCTGCCTGCTGCTGATGCTGGTTCTGCTGCTGCTGGTTCTGCGGGAGGAGCACACAACACGGTCACCTGCGCTGAGGGGGCTGGTGAGCTCCGTGGGCTGCCAACCCCGCCGTCACCGAAGGGCAAAACACAGCAAGGCTGAGTGCCGGGAGGAGCTCGCCCTCAGGACAGACCTGCACACCTTGTGGGGTGTCCCACTTGTGGTCGTTCTGCCTTTGTAATGAAACAAACTGGACTTAAACTGCAAAGGCAATCTAGTGCCTCCTACGGAGGATAAAATGATAAAGCAGTAATCACCCAATGAAGTAAACCAAAGCACCCACAATGTCACTAGTGCTCAGTGGCAGACATGGGGAACCACAGTAAGTTGTTCTAAGCCTTGTTCACACAGTATCAAAACCACTTTTCAAATTTGTACTTTTCACCTTGTCTTGGGTTGCAGTACAGGATGGGACCAAAAGTATGTATTCTATCACCATCTGTTGAAACCAGGTAGAGCAGTCATATTCATCTTTTCCACAATCCATCCTTCCTCCAGGAAAATATTGTCTGTTAATGGGCCACTGAGTCCCACTGTATGACTGATAAAATTACATCATCCCGTTGGGAGATGCTCCAGCCAGGGGGAGGAACCAAGCTTTCCTGCCTAGATAAAAAAACTGAGATTTGGAACACCAAAGCAGCCTTTTCCCACTGGATTCCAGAGGAAAACTGGACCTTTCCATATCATCACTGGACCTTTGGAGGAAAATTGCACCCTTCTACAGGAGCACTGCTTCAACTGAACCACATCTGCCACTGCAGGACTGTAGCCAACACCCTGACTGATGGGGTGTCAGGCTATATTCTGACTCTGTCAGTGGTTTGGGGTTTTTTTGGGTTTGCTCTTTGCAATACTGTATTTTCTATTTTAATTTTCTTAGTAAAGTACTGTTATTCCTATTTCCCGTATCTTTGCCTGAAAGCCCCTTAATTTCAAAACTGTCATAGTTTGGAGGGAGGGGGTTTACATTCTCCATTTCAAAGAGGGGCTCCTGCCTTTTGAGAGACAGGTGTCTGCTAAGAACCAGGACACACCTGAAGAAGGCTGACAGCATTACTGCCAGAAGGGTAAGCAAATTGAGACCAAAGGAATTATATCATGTCTTTCTGGTTGCGAGAAAATTCCGTGGCAAAACCAGAAACAACTTTCATTACTATTTTGGTTTCCTGTTTTTAAGCACCTTGCAAGGAGTGGTGTACTGGGAATAGGGCCCAGCATGGTGCACAACATACAGGGTCAAAAAATCTTCTTGAAGTAGCAGAAAAGTGAAAATAGACCAGAGATGATGAAGACAAAAGAGGAAGAAACAGCTGAAAGAATCTGGCAAAGAAAGGAGAAGACTAGCAAAGGAAGAGAAACCAGATAATTAAGATGACACTGTTTCCTAGCAGGAAAATAAACAGAGAAAAGTGACACAGAAGGGAAAGAAAAAGTTAAGAACACAAGAACAAAAGACATTGAGAGGTCTTCTGGCTTCAGAGGGCTACAGACTAAAAGGAATATTTGAGGAAGTGAAGGTCAGAAAATTAACAGAGTGCAACTCTGTTGGTTACAGTTCTGGGAAAGACAACACATTCATCTGCTTCCGAACACCAGCAATGGTTTCTCCAGCCCAGCACTAAACCATCTAAGAGAACTGTAAAGAAATGCACTTGCACTCCAAATGTGAGATAGTTCACTTGCTCATTATAGAAAAAAACCTTCAACTGACACAGACTGAATTAAAAAACCTTTCTATCCTTCCCCCAGTATACTGTAAGGAACATTCCAGGATAGGGTTGGTTTCTTCCCCCCTAGAATATCTGCTTATATAATGACCAAAGCTTTAGTATGGCAGCCTTTTAATTAAAACCTTTGTTCAGCAGTTTCTCAGAAATTACGACAACCAGTTGCCACTAGCAGAAAATTCTTGATGTCCCCCTTCACCAAGAGGCTTTCAGTTACCTCAGGTAAATGACATAAAAGATCTGTATCTGTGCCATTCATTACAATGGTCTCCCAAGATACATTCCAACAAAATTTGCAGTGATGTATTCGTTTAAGACTACAAAGAAGACTTGCATCTTCAAGGACTTAAGAGGTGGCTTGCATTCCATTTTACATTGAGCAAAACCCATAATGTATCCTCCTGCACATAGTCCTCAAATCTCATCTCACTCAGATTCTATTTCCTGGGAGATTTAAACTTCAATAATTTAAAAAGTTAATCAAACTAGCTTGTAAAAAAACTATTAAGGAGCAATTTATTTCTCGTAATGGTTTGAACTTCACTTAACACAAAAAAACCGCCAACAACTAAGGTACTATTTGAGTTAGAATTCTGAAATTTGTGTTTTCATATTAGTGTTTGGATGCAAGTAAGGTAGTTACTATTGTGTGCGCTGAAAAACTTCAATTTTTTTAATGTGTAAACAAAAATTGAAGGACTCTCACTATCAAAGACAAGAGCTTATTGTAGGTCCCAGGTTTTGTGCTTCAGATTTTAGCACAAAATTAAGTTGATTAGCCTGACTTTGCTCTTGTGTGGAATACTACTGTTACTGCCTGGCTAGAGATGAGACCTGCTCTGTCAGTCTCCAGCTGGGGCCTGGCTGCACCACCTTACTGCACAAAAATGGCTTTTGCCAGCAAAAACCTTGTCCTCAGGTCAGTCTGGTTCATGGCAACTAAATGACTAAGCTCATGAAAGGCCTACACTTAACAACCCATTGCCATGTCACCTCTCAGGCAAAAATTACCAAAATGAAATTTTAGTCCTACCTAGAAACAAATCTAGCAGAAACTTGCCTAACAGAATTTAAATGAAGAAAAAAATACTTTCACTTTGTTTTACAAACTCTAATTTTAACCATTTTAAAGAATGGATGCTTATGCTAAATGTTATTTAATTCAGATGCAAGTTCAAAATAAATAAGAGACAACTTCTCCAGGTTTCCAAATGATTATACTGATTTTTACAGTTTAAAAACAAACAAGTCTAAAAAAACCCCAAACTTTTCATTTACAACATCATAAAGCAACAAAACATGACAGAGATTCAACTTTCAGAACAGCCTTTACCTCCACATTTTTTACACTGTGGGAACACATTACTCATTGAATGTGTGACTTGTGCTACCTAAATGGTCTAAGAAAAAGTTTAATTTGAAGTGCGCATAAATACCTGACTGTCCACAACAATCCTGAAGACCATTTATATTTTGGCTGTTTTAAATACAAACATGCCATTGTCATCGTCCCTGAAACATTCCCAAGGAAAAGTCAGCTATTTCAAGTATTCTGACTTAAATGTAAAAAAGCCAGAGTAATTTTACTTCATAAGGTTTATTCTTGCTTTTTGAAACTGTAAGAGTAACTCACAAAGCAAAACTAGCAATTAAATTACAATCAAATCAGTGTCATGAATTTAATTTTATTTTTACTCAGGGGTCTGTTTCCTCCTTTGGAAAAAACTATCTGGACACAAAAATATGGATAACTACCACTTGTTCTCAGTAAAGAAGAATCTGCAATATCAATTCTGAAAACAAAATCTGCTCTCTAATATATAGGTTTAAACTCAGCTAGCTTGCCATGCTACGCAGAAAACTGAAAGCAGAAGATTCATGTAGTCAAACAGTTTCTCCAAAAGACAACAGCCCTTCTCACATAATCCTCAGATAACTACAGTTCAAGACTGTTCTCTTCACATTTTGCTAGCTATACATCACTATTGGTGCCTCACTGTACCCTGGTCAGTGAAAATACCATGCTGTTTCCTACACTGTAGCACCATTGTCTGGCCTTCACACAGCACTACGGGACAATAGCTGTGGTCACACAGCACAGCTGAGCTACACTTACCAAGCAGATCAGACTCTGTTGCAAACACACCAAAATTTATTATGCACACAAACAAGTTCTCACTCATGTCTATGGGGCTATGGAAAAGAGAGTATTCAGAGCAGATTGTTGCTACCAGAACAGTTCAGATTCCTTATTACTCCTTTGTCTAAGAGCCTTAAAACATGATCAGGAAACTGTGTGCAGATGGATGAAATGTTCTGATGTAGTGCCAGAAGCAGGCTGCCACTATTTATTTGAGACCCCGACAGCCATCTACATTCAAATGGCTGGATGGATGCCAGTCATACAATGAAAATGCCATTCTTTTCATGTGCTCACAATGTATTTTCATCATGCAATGCTGGAGGAGGTAACAAGGTCATCTTGGAACGACAGCAGCTGAGAGCAGGCTACAGCTGACAGAACAGCCCATCCAGCTCATTCCCCACAGGTTAAGACAAACTGTGCTGCTGATACCACCTGAGACACCCCAAGGCATCTGATACTTTTCAACTGTCTGAGAAACAGTTTTAAGAGAGCTTTGCCTTGGAAACACGTTTTTGGTTAACTCTTCGTGTTTCATTAGTTTTCATTTGGCACCATGATGCTTTCTTATTGCATATTTGAAAGTAAAAAAAATCCAACCAAACAAGGAGTTTATTATACCTTATCCCCTTTCTCTTCAGGTTCATCTTCATTGAGGAATTCTCTTTTCGGATATGGAATCTGACAGCCAGCAAACACACTGAAACACAGTAGAGAGTAAATACTCCACAAATATGTACACATGGCATACATTCACTTAATGCTATGTTAAAACCAAGTGCATATAACACAACTTCATTTCTTGTATTTGACAAATCCTGTTTCCACAAGTGAGTGGCAGTGTGAGCACCCAAGATAGGTGCTGATTGTAATCAGATCTCTGTGCTGTTGGCACAAGGCTGTCATTTAGAAATCATGGCATGGTTGAACATGTGCAAATGCCAGAACGACCACTTGTTGATCCAGATGGTAAAATGAACAAATACAGTGCCAGAAGTTCCACAACACCCAGTTGGAACATGCATGGCTTACTGAATAAAGGGACTGATCCAAAGAGTATTAGTGTCTTATGAGCCTGCCTTGGCTTACAACAGGCTTCATAAATTTGCCAATCACAACAGCAGATTTACTTTCACTAAGCTTCAGTCTTGTTTAAGAAAAAAACAGATCACTTTTAAATTCATCTGACCAATGGAATTTGGAACATTCTTTAATGTTTATGGCAGACACCTTATCATAATGTTATCCTTTAATCCATGGGGAGCTACAGTTCTCCACAGGATAGCATCAGATAAACACTAAGCAGAAAATTACTGGTAGATCTTGACCAGTATCAGTTTCTTAGATTTCTGTGCCAACATTCAGAATACAATCAACATGACATGGTTTTTAAAAGAGTACAAACAGTCCCTAATATTGTTGCTATGTAGTGTTTGATTCTTTTCAAACAGAAAAAGAAATTTTAAAAACCCAACTAGTCTCAACTAGACTCCTTTTGCATTTTAGTGACTGTTCCCTCCTTTTGCTGTTGCCTGCTTGTTGAGGAAACAACAAAAGCAAAGGTAGAAGTCTACCTGCATCAAGTTCATACAGATCATAATGTTGTGCACCACCACACTTCCAAAAACTGGGAAGAGAAACTGACAAAGTCTGCCAGCTGGAATCGAATGTCATTTGAACCTCTCATGACAACAAAATATACAGAGATATCATTTTGTCCTCTCAAGTTTTCTGAACAAGGGGTTTGGCATTTCAGGCAGCCGTTTATGTCTTCACTTTTCTCATACTGTACCCTGTGAAAGAGGGCATGGGAGGTCAGAGAACCATCCCACTCCTAGGGAGAGGCACAATCAGCCAGGCAATGGAGAACAGGTCTCTGTGACACTGTGTAAGGCAGAACAGAAGAGGGCAGAGATTGATTCCCTAAATGCTGCAGTAACATTGTCACTCTGGCTTTGGTAGCATGTTAAGAATTACAACACTACTGTGGTAGTGGGTTATTTTTCATAACCACTCAGTTCAGGGGGAGTAGTACTGGTAGTAGCAATGAATACTGGTGAGGCACTAGTAGATACAGACACTTCTGTACTACACTTGTAGTTTCTACTGAGCATGGTTGAGCTGCTACTTCTTGTGGACAAGGGTAGGTACCTGTGAATTTTTCAGCTATCATGTAATTTCAAGGACTAGTATGTAGCAGAAAGAAGTCACCCCAGATGTGCACAGAAGAGGGAATACATACTCTGATGTAGGCAGAGGATCCTCTTGAAAGTAGGGGTCCTGCAAAGCCTGCTCTGAGGTAATTCTCTTCGTAGGGTCCATAGTAAGAAGCTTCTGAAGCTGCAAAATATAACATTAAAAATAGAAAAATGCTTATCAAACTATCATTTTTCAAACTATGACTTGTATGTCTTGGATTGTGGATTGCTAAATTATTTCTGGCTTGTCCAGACAAGCCTAAGTTAGCATTGCTTGTTCAGTGAAGTTCCCAAGAACTAGCATGCACATCCATCAAATACTGTGGTTGTGAAGTACTTCTCATGTAATAAACAGTTAAGTGTATCAGGCAGTATTAAGTGCTCGGGCTGAATCACTGCACTAAAGCAATGCTAAATTCAGCTTTTACAGGTTCATAAAACATAATTTCTAAATAATAGCCTTTTGTTGTGGTACATGTATAGCTTTTACACTGTTCTGCACTGCTGACAAAAGGAAGAAAGTATCAGAATGGACTGAACACAACCAGGACTCTCCATATTACTTCAGGAAGAGAAACAATAAATCTTCATTTCTTCCACCGACAACATTCCAGAATCAGAGCATTCTGCTACTCATGCCCCTCCCAAGCCCACTTTAATTGGTACCGAAATGAGAAGGAGAAGACCCTTCCTAGTAACCTTTCTTCCTTTCTTGGAGGAAACCAAGCACAAATTTATTAGCTAGGATGCTTTTGACTGCAGCAGGCTATAGATGAAGATTACAATATCAGTAGTATAAAACAGGAATTATATGCATATCACACCATTTAAAATAGTTACTTGCTTATCACATTCTTACAGTAGGAAATTTGGGTTCTCAAATTACATTCTACAGTATCCTACTCTCACATAATACTCCCTTAATTCATGCCAGTAGTGAACATAAATTTCCTTCTGTAAAGGACATCTCAGCTCAAACTCTCTTTCAGGTCTCCAACAAAAGCTGCCTGGATATTCAACAAAAGAGTGTGATTTTGGCACGGGTATTTGGGGCTTCTTGTTCTAATAAATTAAAAACCTGAGAAACAATTTTATATTCTAGATAAATGCTACAGCAAACAGCCCCAGTAAAAGCACTCACCCTCAAGAAAGGAAATACAAGGAATCGTCTTTCTCAATAATTGTACTTAACCCTACTTGATAGATAAGGTCTCAAAACTCTGTACTTTTGCCATTTCCTTCCCAACACTTCTTATTCACATACTTTACGGGCCATGGACCTCAACTGACTCACAGCAAAACAGAGCCATTTGGGCTGTCACTCCACCCATCTTTTCATTTGCAACTAAGTCCTAAATGGATTTCTGCTGCTTGCCTAGAGATACACCTCAAGATATTCCTGCATTGTATTCCCGCATTCAAACCTGGGGGGTTTGAATGGGCACTCATTTACTGCATTTTTGTGTGGTGATATAAACCATAATCCTACATTTTCTGTGCATCTTCACAGACTGAACTTCTAATGATATATGTTGGCTTTCTACATAGTGACCTCACACAATACAATACAGACAATAATTTGGTGCTCAGTATCTTTATGCAAACTCGACGTCAGCTAGAGCAGCTTCTGGCACCATTACAGGTTATGCAAATTTCCCAGTTCCTCCACAGTGATTTGCACGGACAAAAAAATGCACACTCTGTACAAGGCGACTCCTGATCTTTGGTACCAGATGTCATTGTTGACAGAAGAACAAAAGGGCATCAGCCCTCTGTCCCCTGGACTCCTTCCCTTAGCATTCCTGCTTCACTCCTGAGGATGCCATCAGCTAACCCATTCCAGGTAATATCACACACAATATCACTGCCAGCAAGATAACCTGCCTATCCATGATGCTACTGTGAACTGATTTCTTTGAGAAATTCTGATTATCTGTAGCTTCTGGGGAAAAAAAATTAAAAGATGTCTGGAGACAATTTGTTTTCAGGGCAGCAGCTGCTAAGACTTCATAGGAAACCAATGAGACTAGATTTCATCAAAATCTCATACTTCCTAGCAGGTCTCAAGCTCTCAGGCTCCACTGGCCTGACATAACTGCTATGAATACTATGCTTGTAACTTTTCCAGGACAGCAAGAACAGATGCCTCTTCCTGAATGGAAAACATTCTGCCCTTCACGCAGACATTATCATTCAGTGTCAATCAGCAGAATGGCATAATATCATTCTCTTTGTCAAGAGTCACTTGACAATCTGTTCCCCACGTACCACACTTCCTGTACTCATTAGCACAGTCTCGATCAATGACTGCTACAAAGCAGATGTCTTCAGAGGTCACCCTGCAAGATGGAGGTCATCTTACAAAAATGACTACCTTGCATATGAACAAGGACTTTCAGGGAGTCTGCTTCACAATACATGTACCTCCAATGTACAGCAATGAGATATCAGGACAGCAGTCCATACTCCTGGGCATTCCTATTCAGAGCTTTGGGATACTATTTGAGATCAGCCTCTGTCTCTGTGGCTGATCATTAAACCACCCTTCTTCAACCCGTGAACTCTAAGAAACTACCTTCCTCACGGAATTAAGTCTTCCTCATGATGTTCAGAAAAAAAGGCAAAGTGTGGTGGCTTGTGACTCTTCAGAGATCTGGTTAATATTTCCTCTGGGAAAAGCAGCCTACACACCCAAGATGACTCTCAACTCAGTTTTCAGCCTTGGAGAAGTAGCAATATAACTGACAGCAAGCAGGTTTTCTGGTGGATTTCAGTTTTGGTAGAAAACATGGAAATTCATGTGATAACACTAATGATGTCTCTTGCAATTGTCATCTTTTCAGTTAGACTTATCCTCCAGGTGATTCCAATGTGTGCCCAGTAAGTTGAGTTTACGGAATTTTAATTCATTTTTCTTCAAGTCTCACTCTTCTTATGGAAATTCTTCCTTTCCACCCACTTGGGACCAACCTATTCTGTTTCCACAGCTATTTGTGTCATCATCCAGAAGCCACTAATGAGTCAAATAGCAAATCTTTGCCAGGATATAGAGAGATGACTGCTATGCTGAATTTGTAACTGAAAACAGACTGCAGAAAGTCAAGCTGCACTAAAAGCCTCATTACAGAGCTCCCTGTACACAGCACTAACAAAATCACTTTCAACTTCATTGCAAAATTCAGACAGCACTAAGTCATCACAGAGACATCCAGAAATGATGCTGCATTAGACAGAGCAACCCTGTGTTGGCCTACAATGGATGACTCAACTAGGCAATCAGCAAATACATGTTTAGGGATTTTGTTTGGAATCATCCCCACTGTTAAAATGAAGAAAAAGAAAACCAAATTACTACAGGACATACATTTCTCCTTTCCTCTTCCTTTTATTTGAGCTTTTGGGGGCTCTTTAGCTCTCTGAAGCTACACAGAATCAAAACACATATTATACTCACTCTCTTATTTGCACAGCAGACCTAAAGGTAAGGCTGGGTATACAAGTGTCTCGCAGATCTTAATTAGAGAAGACTCTCAGATCTTCAATACCAGCAGTTGAAGCAATTTGTGTACGAAGAAAACACATTTAAAAAATGGCCAGTTAGTGATAAATAACTGTCTTTAACACTGGTGTTCATTAGAATGAGATAGGAAAACAGAGATATTACCCTTAGAAATGCAATTTCATTCCTGTCATCACAGCAATTTTCAAGTTGCACCTACCAAAAGAAAAACTTTGCTGTCAGGCTTGACTTTGTGTTTCTCCATGTACTTTATGAGGCTACTATTGGCATATCTGAAAAATACAGTTAAAGAAAGACATGTCTGAAATAATGGTGCATTAAAAACATGGAACTCTGTCAAATGACCACAGAAACATCTCCCAACCCTCAGTAAGTAAATTGTAAAAAGAACTGCTATCAGAAGACACGTCAGCTATTTATCTAGCAGTTGCACACAGGAAGTGTGATTTTCACCAGTAGGAGTGCTATCAACTGTGTAAAGATTATCTCCATGAAACATGCAACTTTTATAGTATATGGATAAGCTGTTGATAAGGACAATGACAGAGACACAACTTGAAGTTTATACTCTATTTTTCTAAAGCACCTGCCACAGAAAGCCTTCAGCAGTTCATCACAGCTCAACAGTTAAGCTATTGTTTCTCATTAGAACCTGGCAGAGCAGTTACATTATCATTCTGTCTCAGCAACCTCCAGAAAACCATACAGACCTTATAGCTCCCAAGCTCAAAATTGCCCTAAATACCTATGACCTGTGCCTTGTCTTTAATTTTTAGCTCCAGAGGTTATCTATAGCCATTTTCAAAAGAAAGAAGCTTCATGCACAGATAAGCTTCATACCTTGTGTAAAGACAGTGTAATGAATCCATGTCAGAGCTGGAAACAGAATCCAAAACTCCCAAATCCATGTCCTCTACCTTACTTTAAGGAGTCCATGTGACTCCTTACCAGCTCTGATCTATTATTATCACTTGACTAATTTAGCCAAAGCATCAGGAAACAGCGAAAGTGGAAAAATCTCAGATCCTGGACAGGTTTTGAATCACAACCTATTGAACATGCTACCTTCAATAGAAATTTCTGTCCAGTATCTTGCTGCCTCCACATATGCACTTGTCGAAAATACTAGTGCTTCCCTATTCTTTCTTACACAAAATGAACAACATTATCTCGAATATGTAATATGAAATGAGTTAAGGAAGCTCATTTGTCTGTGCTTGCCATAGAGTAAATTACACTTATAACAACCCCTCCTAGAGAAATTAGGAGGCCACTCAGTTGATATTCTTAACAAGCAGCTGAGGGAAAGAACGTCATTCATGCAAACCAGCTAATTCAAACAGGAGAGCTGCCACGTGTTAGAACCCAAATACTTCAAAATGCCCTCCCCAAAAAGGCAGAGTGTAGGAGCTGATTTCTGCCTCCACTGCACCCAGTGAACTGTTGTTACATTATCATTACTTACGTTGTTCTTCTAAAATCTTTCTGAAGAGTTGGATATTCTGGCATCTTCCTTATGTCTTCCCAGTCTTTATCTTCAGTAGTGTGGAAAAAAGAAAAAGCATTTACAATTCTGAACATGTAGGTAAAGTAATCTCAGGTAGAAAATAACTACAGAAGTTGTTTGACTTTGTGTTTGTTGGCCAGTGCTATTGTTCTTTAGTTGTCAGCATTTCCAGATCCATCAAACTGACAGTTTCTCCATACCTATACAAACAACTAGTAATTTCCTTTAGGGAAAAAACCAACAAACGACTCAGTAGCATTATGTCTGCTGCTTTAATGAAAATAAATTACCTGCAGGGAATCCCATTACACTGAAAATGCGGTCTAGCTGATCGTGATGAAAAGGATTACTTGTTTTGATGTCCTCCTGGCGACAGTGAAATATAGGTTCTGAAGTCAATAGTTCAGCAAATATGCAGCCAATTGCCCAAATATCTACAAAAGAAGGTGGATAATTAATGCAAATTTACTGTACTCAATTGCTCTGTTTCTTGTTTCTGCACAATTTCTCAACCTGTATAACCACAGTAAGACAAAATGATTCACATTTAAAAACAATGCTTTAATATATGTTAAAAAGGGTAAAATCTAGAGATATGTTTTCTTTAAACCAAGATTAGAGTCTTGAAAGCCAATTGGTACAGAGGCAGTCCAGCACTTAACATATTCATATTATGTCAGAAACCTACACAATATTTGCTTACAGCATAGCTTAAAGGGCATTCAATTGACTAAAGATTACCCCTAGCAAAGATACATTGAAATAATACTTCTACCACATATTTTAGAACAATTCCAAACAGGTAACTGATAACCAAATAAATACTAAGGAGAAGACTAATGGCTCATATGTTTAACCAAATGGTGCAAGCTAGTTAAAATGAGGAAGAAAATATCCTAATTTTAATAAAACATAGGAGAGTGAGTACCAAACTTTGAAAAAATTAAAATCCTACTTGACAACTGACTCCCACAGCAACAATACTCTGTCTCATCTACGTCCCATGTACATAAAGAAAACAACAGTATGATATTTGACAGATGGACTTGATGATCTTAGGGGTCTTCTATATATTGAAAGAAAAAAAGCCAACTTCTATTTAATAAAATTCCCATTCATATGCTTTTAAAGACTAAAGCTATTGTGGAGCAAAATGTTAATTTACAAGAGAATAGTTGTTCAGCTTACATGTATGCATTCTAGTTACTGCTCATTAGAATCCATCCTGGTGGTCTGTATGACCCAAATGGTTTACTGTGCATCTTAAAATGAAAGTGTGAATTTTCTAAAAAAAGGATTTAAGGATTTGCTACACTGATAAGTATGCTACACTGGGGTACTAGGATACAACTTTGGAAATGGTGTTGAGATCAGATTAATAAAAAGCATAGTCTGCTGAATACAAGAGTGTAGAGATTATGTAGCAAATCAAGTTAAATTACATGGCCCTAGGAAACATTTTTTATTTTTTCCTAATTTAAAAGAATAAATACAAAAAAATTTAAATTTAACTTTAATGTATAAATTTAAGAGATACAAAATTCTTTAGAGTTTAGTTTATTGGATTCAGACTAAAGAAGACACCAAGAAATGCCTCTTGCTTGTTGCAATTAATCTGAGACTCCAAACCCCACTTGCTGTCAGAGGTGGTGTTAGGCCCATGCTGCCCATGAGACATAGGGTTTGCTTAAGAAAAAGCACTGCTCTCCTTATGTAGGAAATAAAGAAGTGAGCCATCACATTCTATTTGCCAAAACTGGTCAATTCCATTCCCATCATGTTACAGGTGTGGAGCTTGAGGTGTCCCAATATATAACCCTTTCTTCCAACCTCCCTTAAGGAAAACCTGATCACATTTCATTCAGACTTTAAAGTTTTGACAGGGTATAACTTGCTCTTGCATTACATCACATTCTCAAGGTTTTATCTTCCTTTGATTTTCCTATTAGCTTTATCTGCATGAAAACAAGATCTTTAGCTGTTGAGATTTTTATCTGCTCAAGTAACTAATGCAGCATATTAATCACAATTGCTGCCTGGGTAGTAGGCATAAATTATCTATTCTGGAATGCAAATTACTTATTAATTTAAGAATGGAATCTTCATTTAACAGTATCTATTCACTCATTTTCATAACAGGCAGCAAATCCTTTTGGAGATGGCTTATCTAGAGGCCAAAAGAACTGCAGCTCTCTTAGTTTTCATGGCTTTCTACAGTGCTCACTGTCCATCACATTGTGAGGGAGAGGCCGGGCCACTGCTCATGATTCCATTCATTACTACTCTATCCAGACTGACTTTTTCCTTTTAATGAAAAAAAAAAAAAAGGTAAAATCTGGTATTCTCCCTGACAGCAAAGCTGAACTTGGAAACCCCTGATGTCACACAGCAAACTTCAAAACTGTTTTTCCTTCATCACCTGCACTGAAAGAGAAGACCCACTATACAGTGTACAGAGAGTGCATTTTAAACCCTTCGAGGATTCAGACAGACAAGCATTGTACCAACTGGATGTTACATCTGTATAAGCACTGGAAACTCCCAAGATGGTGTTACAACTTCCTGTGGGATGGCATTATTGCCATCAACTTAGATCAATTGTTATATTTTCTACCAGTTCATATGCTGGGGCTCAACCCTCTATGTTTCCTGCCAAATATTCTTCATCTCCAAAGAACTAATGTAAAGTAACTCAAAAGACTTGGTACAGAAAACCCAAAGCTTTAATTTATGTAAGAAAAGATTAAAGAGAAAAGGCCTTACAGCCATGCAGCTCAAGCAAGTCAGGGTCTTCTCTTCATGAAACTTCTATGTAACCTGATCTTGAACACATCCTTGGCATATATTGATACCATTCACAGTTAATGATTTTCTGCCAATATTAGCTAGTCCTTTTGGGGTTTTTTCTACAAAACATTCATAATTTGCAATAATAATGTACCACATGTGGCACTTCTACTAGCAGGAATGCTTCATTAAATTCTGCTAAGTTTAAACACTTCATAGATACAAACAGTCTTAGTAGGTATTTATCTCCTACACTATTCACAGTAGTCAACCAAATACAAATTTTAGGTCTAACTATGGGAAGAAAGCCCTTGTCTAGTGCGATTTAAGGTTTTCCATTTATGATCCTTAAAAATTAACAATTAATTCATTTATTTCAAATATATTCCAAGTAACACATACTGCTCCACAGTAGTGGGCACTGACAGAGCAGAGCTTAAAACATTCAATAGTATATTTCAAGTACAGCATGTTATTATTCCAATGCACATCATCTGCCTCTAGCACTAAAGGAGCTTCTTATAATGTTATATAAAAACTTCATTATAAATAAAACTTTTTTTAAAAGCACCAAAATAAATGGCAAAAATTATACCAATTACTTTTCTCCTCTCCCATCTACTAATGATCAAGATGGTGAGTGATCTCACTGCTCCTGAGCCAAAGCTAAAACTACTGAAGGTATCCATTTGTTATGTCCCAGACCCACTGAAAACTGGGACACAAAGATCCTACAGAGTTGCACTGGGTACTAAAAGTTTTCCCATCTGATGCCTTGGGAGGATGTTAATAAGTATACCAGAGTAACACAACCATTGCTATAAAGATGGATCTGTTTCCTACAGTCTCTTCTACTGTCATTGGGCATCAGGACTGATCCATGGTAAAAGGTTTTTACTGTTGGGCTGTGTTGTTTTGTTGATGATCTCCTCCACCCCCAAGACTTACAGATTCATCACTTTCCCCAGGTTTAAACTGGATCCCAGTGCAAGCCCATTTTGCTCCCTGGCTCTGGAAAGAGGGGTGGGAGTGACTCTTAACCACGCAACTTCCTCAGGTTCCATTCAAACCTATTATCCACTGAAATATCCTTCTACTATGACAATACTTCTCAAGTACTACACAATTTTATGAAAAGAAAAAAACCCCAGCCTTTTAAGGATGGACACTTGTGACTGGTAGACAGACTTCCCATATAAATGCCTGTGTGCACGGATTATTAAAATATTTGTATGGCTGTCTGTGTCCCAGTTTTAAAACCTGGGACTCTAATAGCTTTATAGGTCAGCTGAGAAAATCCTGCATGTCCTGCTCTACTTTAGCACTGTAGCCAAGAAGCAAGAACAAAGGGATGCTGTTTCAATGATAGGGCTGATTAAGCAGACAAATGCCTGTGTATTCTTTCATTTCCATGGCACAATAATCTAATTTCTGTATTTGTTCCAGTATCTTGGAAACATTTTTTAAGAATAGTATGACCATTTAAGACAATAAGGCAATTCATTAAGCAATAGCCTTGACTCATAAAATGAAACATCTTTTCCCATGCATATTAACCAAAACTTATCACTGAACACAGGACAGAGTCCAAGATTAAATACATCACAATTCTTAACTACATCCAAGAAAATAAATAGATAAATGATCTCTTGAGTCTCACAAAATCTTTAATAGAATTCTCTTAAAGAAAGCAAGTAAAGACTTGGAAAACATTCATTTAGGTGCAATCAATCTGAGGAATTCTTCATTAGTGAGGTCTAGCATAGCAGCATCAGTACTCAACCAAAGTGCTTTTTTTCCTGTTGCTGTTTCGAACACAAACTCTACACTCTTGGAGACCTGTGAATGCTGGTAAAGGCAGTGAAGAGCAGAAGGACAGACAGCAGAATACAGCTTCCCTGCACCTGGCAAGGGCTAATGCAACAACCAGGGTACCCAAGAGCTAGTTAGCAAGGACTTAGCCCAAACAGGGCTTTTCAGGCCACCTGTAAGAGCTACAGCATTTACTTAAGATCCTCAAAAACCTCCCAGTCAAGGCATGGACATCGAACACACCAACAGACTGAAAACCTAAAATGGGGCTGTAGAGGCAAAGGTGTCTAATTTTTTCAAATAGCCATCAATTGGTCTAATGAAAAGATGTAACTTCTATTACAAAAATATTCCATCTCATGCTAAGCACAACAGCACATTCTAGACTTACCTGGAATCTTTATACACAGGAATCTAGGAGCACAGAGATAGTACAGATAAAGAGTTTATTAATTTTTATGCTGGTTTTAGCATAATAAATTAGATTTAAGAAAATAATATATCCTTAAACATGGATTTCTTTAGTTTGGTAAGATGAACAGAACATGCCTGCTACATATGTTCTGTTACCATACATATACACAAGGGAAAGACCTTCCCATTCATACATTAAGGTCCCAATTTTTATGTGCTTCATTTAAACTTTAGTCAGCAAACAGAAGGTTGAGGAAGTGGTTACTAGCCTTTTAAATTTGACACCTTCTATGAAAAACTGAAAACGAGGTCAAACATTTACATGTGACACACTTTTCAAGGGGAAGCAAAAAAATAGTGTCAGTAGGTTAAGGATCTGAAATTTGCTTTCACTGTGATGTTAGGCAATACTAACCAATTTTTAACAAACAGCATCTCAACACACCTTGACTGAAGAATAGCTTACACTGTAAAGCCACAAAGATGACTATGCTGCAGACAGAAACAACACTTCCCACTAATCTGAGGGATGTTCACAGCCAGCCAACCATGCATCTAAGAACAATGTTTTATTTCAAAAGTGCATCATCTACTTTGCCATGATGTAACATCAAGATAATTCAAAACTGCAAAAATCACACTAACTTGAATTAATAATGAAATCCACCATCCTTACTCTTCTTTTAACCTCTATGCCTTCACTCCAGCATTTTAAACTAAGCTGCCTTCTCATGTTTGCACTAACAATTTAATTATTAATGTTAATTAATACAACCCTAAAAATTTTAAAGCATCTTGACTGAAATTCTGAGTTCACTTACATTGTCATTTTCTGTAGTGTTTTAAAGGTCCAGGCTTTCATCATTCTCTCTTGACAGAGGCTTTAAAGGTTGTCAAAATATTTTATTTTCCCACTTACATTTCTACTCCTCAGTATATCATTAAATGGAGATCCTGGATTAGATGATTTCAGACTTCTGCTATGCATTAGATACATTATCTAACTTGTAACACTAGACCAAAATTACTGTGCTAAGCTTGAAAACACAGGTACAATAGATTTAATACAGGGAGTGGCAATAAATCCAGAGGCCCTAAGCAGTCCTTTCACGCAGCAAAAATATGATTTCAAACAGCAAAATCCTGTAAAAGAACTTAATCCTTAGTTTACAGAACTTCACATCCAAGAATTTGGAAATTCCAGGTTCATGGTTCTAATTAAACTTTGTATTTAAAATGTCCAGATTCCTGCAGACAGGAATCATCAAGGCTGAAATGCTACCAACAATTGTGACCCCAGAGCACAAGAATTTAAGTTTTGCCAGCGTCAGTACCTTGAGAAATAAACCATCATCACCATTAGATTGCTTTTGCAAGGATTTTCAGTGATTGTCTTCTCAAAGACTCCTCTCCCTGCCCCCTCCCCAAAATCCTATATACCACATTTTCATCAGCAATTCTTTAACTCCTCACTTGTGTCTCCAAGACTACTGCTGTATAAACTAGATTATCTACTACATTAGCTATCAGTAGAGCAGCAAACTCCCTTGGGAGCATAGAGTGATGGTTGCACGAATGCAGAGTAGAGTGACAGTTCCATCTTCTTTCTTCTGTTCTCTCAGCTCATCCAGAACCTGGAGTTGCTCAAGCCTCAGGTGGTGCCATTTCAGGGCAAGGAATTAGGTCAGTGGGACAAGCACTTAGTTCTGGCATGGAAAGGGTGTTATAGTCTTGCTTTTTCCATAAACCTTAATCTTTAAATGGTTGGAGATGGCAGAGGAACATTATGACAACTCCAGCAACACCAATATTTAGTAAAGAACATATTGCTACTTTTGTTTCAGCAACAGCCATGTTTATGAGGGTCCAAGAGGTACCCTGGCAAGCTGTCAAGCTCTTCATGGAAACAAAGAAAAATGGCCTTCTAGTGACCACTCTTCAAAAGTCTGAGGAATGTAATGGGTGACAAAAGGCAGCTCTGTAGCTTCAAGGCTACACTACCAAGTATCAAACTGCAGCAAGTAAAGGAAGTATGAAAACTTATTGAAAAGGTCACAAATTTCTTGTACTGCGAAGTATTAGGCAGGTCTAATACAGAAATAGTTACTATTTCCTCCTATAATAATGACAGAATTAAGAACAGGCAAGATCAGCCACTCTTTGATAAAATAGTATTTCCTAAGCTTTTCAGGAAATATGCACAGCTTCGTATTTCATAAAATCATATGAAAAAAAATACTGACAATAGCAAATAAGAAAGTACATCTTCTTTGAAAGGGAAATATACTTTTTTTCCTAATTAAATGCAAAATACTTTAATAAACCAGCTTTTTTGTACATAGTGGAATTCTTTGCAGGTTAACTCCACACTAACTAAAGAGGAACAGTGAGTTTATCTGTTGTGTGTTCTCACTTGGCTTTTGTCTTTAACCATTACAACTTTTTAATAGATCCAATATGTCAGCACCTTCAGAGCTAACATAAGGTAAGCAAAAGCCCTGCTATCTGGTAGACTGAGTTATAACAAAGAACATCTGTGAAGAATACTTTCTTGGACTGTTCTAATTCACAAGTCATGGCAGTCTTTTCTAGAATTTACCAAACCTTTTGATGTCTACTTTTTATTTCAGTCAATGCAGAGGAATGCACATGAAGAAACCTTACCTCCCAGACAATACCATGGGACAAGCTCCTTTGTCCTTCCAAACACAGTGCTTTACTTTACAATATCTTAGCATGTCTGTTACCAAGGTTTTCAGCTTTACAGCTATTTCTAGTAAGGCACTAACAACTCCAACATGATTATAAGCAACTCCATTAGACAATACATGAAATAAACTGGTGTGATGAGTAATTTTGCTATCAGTTATTGACAAGAAGTCAACTTGTGAAGCAATCATACCTGTCCTGAAAACCAGTCATTCTACTCCATCAGTGCTGTAATGTTGAAAGTTTCAGTTCATATTGCTGAAGTAATTATGCCTGAAGATCAAACCGACGGATTAGCTAAAACAACTCCTCTGCACCAGAAGTATGCATCTTGTCAGGATAGTAAGCACTTGGTTTTCAGCCAAAAACAACTTTTAGGAGTCAGCTTTTCAGATTTGGTATCAAGAAGCTACACATTACTGCACAGTACAGTGAGGGTAATTTTGATGGAACTAACTTTCACAAGAAAAACTCCTGTCTTACTTCCCTAAGTAATCTCTCTTTAAAAAATTCTCAATCTTTTTGTTAACTGAGTTAAATGAGTTCATGACATATATTGCTCAGGAAGATTAGGGAATCAATGTGCTGCTGCAAAACTCATCTGTCTGTTAATGGGCAGAGTCAGTGAGATACTAGGGAAGAAAAAGCTTGCCTATGTGAGGCCCCATGGTTATTAACAGTTTGGAAGGAAACAAAGCTGATACTTGGAGGGAAAAACAATCAGAAGGAAAGAAGACATGGAACTAAAACTATGACCAGTATGGAGGATTTTTGACCCACAAATCATTGTTAACTCTTGATGTACATGGGACTAAGTTTAGACAGATTTTTGAAGGCACCTCTTGCCCAAAAGTGGGTTTTTATCACAGAGTATTGCTCTAGAGGATATTCTGCCTTCTGAGTATTTTTATATTATTTTTCCTGCTCTAAAATAAGCCATATACATTTAGGTCATAGTCATCATTATGCAGCAGCAAATCTGCCAAAATACTAAACTAAATGGCAAAAGCATCCAGGACTTCCCCTCATAAGTGTTGCAAGGGGAGAGAGTCATGAGAATACAAAAACTATTGAGTGACTACATGTGGAAGTTCACAGGTTAATTTACCAAGCAATCCAAATAAGGACAATTATCAGATTGCAGTTGTGTTGAAGATTTAGTGGTTTTGTTTTCCTTTTCCTTCTTTTTTTGTTTTTAATGTCCAGAATGTGTGAATTTCTCAAGTTAATTGCAGATGCTAAGTGACATCCAGGTTGTCAGACAAATAATCCAGTCATTGAGTTAACAAAAACTTTAATGTACAGCATACTTGTACTGGAGTTCCCTATTATCCTTAACTGACTTTATCTTCAGGACAACACCATTAAGTAGTGTCCTCATTTTATAGATAATGAAACAACACTTGGGATGGAATAAATTAAATGTGGCCAACCACATACAACCCTTGGGACTGAATCAGTATTTAAAGCCAAGTCTTTTGAGACCAGTTTACTGTCCTAAGAAATGAAATTTAGTCTGCTCCACATTACAGTACCTCCATTGGTTTTACACCAGCAGAGACAGATCAGACCCACAGCACTGCTGTCACTCTTCTGACTATTAAACTACTACACACCTCTCAGAGTCTCCAGAGTTCACAATGGCCACCAGTTAATTTCCAGACTTAACATATGTGAGAAGCAAGAGTAACAGAGGGGTTAGAAGAAGGCAGGAGCTAGATCACAAAATAGTTTATGTGCTAAAGTGTGCAACAATCCTGCAGATGATATTCCTTGAGTTGCTGTCAGCATCTCAAGTTTTCCAGAATACTTACTAATATAGCTTTAAATGTTCTAGTTAGGTGATCTAATAATCCTTTATATAACTTTATATTTCTTAGATTATTATAGTAGAAAATGCTTTTTTTTTTTTTTAAATAAAGGAAGCCTGTCTAGTATTTTAGATATATTTTGCTAATTTAGAGAGCAAGAGGAAATACAGCAGTAAATCATCCAGGAACTGCAATAACTAGATAAGAAAGCAACAATTAATCCTTGGAATTGAAATATTTTGCCTCTCAGAAAAAGCATAAGAACAATGTTGATAATCAAAATTAAGAAAGTTTACTACATGCCAAAACAAGTTTACCACAAAATATCATCTGAATCCAATTACTCCTCATGTTGTGTAAGATTTCCCAGAGAATGAACAAGGCTCCCTTCTTGGTACAGCCCGAGCTTTTTCTTTTAAGGACGCATAAATAAGTATTTTCCAAACTTCTCTAATTTAGTTTATTTTTCTAGTTTTTCCACAACCTGTTCTCCTCAAATCACAACCTCTCACCAACAAGAACATGGATTCCTATGCAGCAATCAAATGCTGACTGACTATGGATTTGTTCTTAATTATATCTCATGGATGCTTAAAAGCAGTCCCCCTGCTCCTGTGGCTCCACAGATGACAGGTGGGAATCTCCCCTGTACATTTTTCCTGAAGATTTTTCAATCTTCTGGCTGATCTCACCTGTAATTTCTTGTTTACCAGATTTTCCAGATAGGTCTTATTTTTTTATCCTCCCCACCCTCCCAGAACATGAGACCAAAAGAGCTTCAGGCATCAGTCCAAGATTTCCAGCGGCCCCACAGCCTGGCCAGCATGCCAGCAATCTGTGCACGCACAGTCGGGACATCTGATGTACTCGGAACGTGTGGGACTCACTGCATAGGCAATATGGAACACACATGCACATATTTCCATCCTAAATCCTACATAATACACCCCAGATATTTCCCTCTCTTTTATTCCTGCATGAGGTCAAATGGAGTTGTTGAAACTCTGACGGATCCCAGCATTCGTTATAAATTCATTCCTTCCAATACACCAAATATTTTCCTGTGACATTTGCTTTCAAAGGCATTTTGATATCTGTTTATACCTTTCACACATTTTCAGCTTCCATAACTGCATGGTAGACTGGAAATAGAATGAGGTGACAGTGCACTACCCAGGCTTTGAATTACAGTTTCTCTACACCTAAGTCTCATTTGGGCTGGTAAATGCAGTTACCACACAGCCATTTCTGACATTTCTGCTGACCTATAACTTAGACAAGTGCAAAAAGGTAGCTAAGAAATGGAGATTTCTCCGATTTCCAGATTTTTTTTTTTCCCCACTATAAACAAGCTCATCCTTTTTTGGTTCAGGACTGTTTTAGCCTTGCTTAATGGGTGGCTGAATGATCACTTTAAAGAATTTTTTGTCAACAAAATCCAAACCATCTAAAATACCATAAGTCATCTGATGCCATTTATCAATTGCTTTACATGCTATTGCTTTAATTAAGGCAAGTAGTAAAGAGAGGTAAGATAACATGCTTGTTTGATAGCACTGATAACCATACAAGCTGCAGCTTGATAAAAACAAGTCATAATTATGTTATTACCTTGATATGCTACAAGATGCCTCAGAATGAATCATATTGGAGACTGCCACATGCTTGCTTAAAAACCTATGATGAAAGAGTTCTTATTATTTGCTTTACCTACTAAAACATTCTTTTCTAATCTGATGTTCCCAGAGTGAAAAAAACCCACTCTGATTGTCTCCTTTCAAGCTCTAAGTCAGCTTAACTTTTCCTTCATTTTATCACAGTCATTTCTTTAGTTTCCTTAAAATTAAACTGCAGAGGTCTTTGCCCATACATGAAAGGAGGACTATACCTTGCCACTTACTTCAACCTTATTTCTTAAGTATTTTGATCATAAAGGCATTTTCTGTTGTGCTGGACTTTCTAGTTGTTCAGTAATTTTATTAAACCTTCCATGATCACAAGCAATTCACATTTTTGCAGCTACTTGGTTTCACCTGAAGCTTGTTCAAGTTACTTTTATTTGTAGGTTTTATGTCTTTGCTAAAATATTAAGATCTGATGAACACAGAGAAACATATTCTATTATTCTAAAATGCAGAAAATCTCCACAGGCTATAGTGAATTTAGTACAGATTCATATTGTAGTAATGGAATAGAGAATGAACTTCGGCTTCTACAACACCATTTTCCCAATTTTCATTCATCCAGTAAGTTAGTTACTTGTAACTATGGTAGCAGATACTACACGTGAAACTTTTATTAACAAGTAGAGCTTACATTACAAACATTCACAACTCAGGAAATATTACTCTCCATGAAGCCCTAACATGGGCTTTTTATTATCCTTTTAACATGCATATCCTTTTAGCAAAAGCTATTTCTGTTTTTCAGCAATAGTATTTTCCTGATTCCTCTATCTCTTTAAAACACAATGATATATATATATGATGAACAACTATCTGCTCTGCAAGGAAATAAATTAAAAGCAGAATACTTAATTAAACTGAATAGACTAAATAAAGGAAAAAATATCATTGAAAATCACCCCTAAAATAATGAAATATACTTATGTATTGTTTTGTGTAATATATAGCAGTTTCTAAACAGATTGCATTTAATCCAATTTTCCCTCAAAGTTGAATCCACAAAATGTAACTAAGATCAGTTCCAGAAATCAAAGAAAAAATCCTGAACAAGTCAAAAGTAAAAATCTAATTTCAGCCTTTGATCTTGTATGAGAATTATTTACATGCAAGCAATCACACCTAAAGGCTTTATTACATGAATAAAACCAAACTGGACACTATAGTAGACAATGTCCAGGATATTTTGAACACACTGCTAATAAATAAATTATTTGTGAAACAAAGATAAGGAAGACAGAATACAAAAAAAACCCATTTAAAATAAAGTAAAGCAAACATCTGAATCATGTAGCAACTGTCGGACAATGTCAGGATGTTGCAGAATAGAACTGATGACAATGATTTCCTAGCAAATTCAAACAAAAATATTTCTCACTATGAAAAAACTGAAAGAGAAAACTCTGCTTTTAGCCTTATCTTGTTTGTATTTACTAATCAATAAAAATCATGTATTGTCCAAAAGACACAGGGAAATAGCTATGGAAAACAAGTAGCTATACTAAATAATCTGTCTTTTTTTTCATAATTTGCTATATCTAATTACCTTTCTTTTCAATTATTGTTTCCAACTCAAGAGCAATTAAATGAGAATCTTATTTAATTTCTGAGTTATTATTAAAAGCAATATATTCAACTTCCTGAGAATTATGCAATATTAAGAGATATTAAAATACTATTTCTTGCACAGAGATTTAAGAGAAAGTTTTAAGAGTTGCCTCCTTTGCCAAAAACATTAGCATTTGAATTAAACTCTCACTAGCCTGCTTAGCTCATGAAAATGGCCTTTTTTAAGTGCACATAGTGCTAGAAGCAAAACACAAGTCTGGACTCAAACTGCATGAACATCATCGCTGCTGTCATTTTGTTACTCATGTCTTCTCTCTGCCTAAAAGCTGCACATAGCTCCATGCACCTTTTTTCTTTCCTCTTCTCTTCAATCACATGCTCCCCTCTCTAATCCTTCTGTCAGCCTACAAATCTCAACTTGCAAATTTCCTTATGTTCATTTCCGTGTTTTTTATTTCGCTGCCCAAACTGTTTTAAGTGCCCTCAGCACCCACACTGCATGCCAGGCACTACTATGTAACCGTTCACACCCCTCCTGGGTGATTCACTGGTGTGATACAAGAAACAAAGCCTCAGAAATAATAAACTACTAGCAAAACCAGATGTCTCCAACGTACCATCGTCCTCTGAAGTTTCATAGGAACTTCTTGCCTGTATTCTAGCATAGAGATCCCTCAGGGCAAGAACCAAGTTATTTATGACATAATTAAACAAACAACAGCATTATACTAATTCATCCTTCAAAGAGATACCCTGAGATAGTGGTACATATCACTCACCCAAATCTCCAAACAATATGCCATCTATCAAAACCAGGTAGCTGTCAGTTGAGCTAACTTCCCTGTACCACACACGCAGGTCACTCAGTAATCTGGTCCATTCACATCAGTGTTTTCCACTATGAACATAGGGCAATTTAAGCATCTCATTTACATGTGTTTGAGGCAATCCTGATGGTATTTTCTTTAAAACACTTCAGCAAACACAGACTCATTGGTTAGCAGCCCAGTCTGCATAGTGGCAGATGTGAAGCAGGCCCTAAGATTCTGGTCCTGCCACCATGGGATTGTGCCAGAACATGCAGAGGACATTACAAGGCTCCATCCCCAGCTCCCACTGGAGTAGATCACCTGGGATGCCTCTGTCTCAGCTGAGGCAGAGCTCCAGATGGGGGGTGCTGCCATGCAGGAGTCAGTCTGCAGGGTGACACTGGCCTCACACTGGGAGATACACTCTGGTTGGGGCACTGGGACACCAGAAAAGGAGCTGTGGGAGGAGGTGAACAGCCCCTGGGGCATCATGGAGAACAAACAGAACACAAACACAGTCACTTCAGGGATGCTGAATAGATTTCTAGTGCACTTGGGGGTAAACTACATGTATCATCCCTCAGATCTTCTGCTAAGGAAGAAGGAAGAACTGGTTGGGGATATGATAATCAATGGCATCCTCAGCTGTAACAACCATGAAACAGTGGAGTAACAAAGGCAAGAAGCAGAAGTAACCAGAACAATTAACAGCTAGAGAACCTGCTCCAGGAGAGGATACTGGGGGTCATGGGTTTGTTCAGACTGAAGAAGAATCTATGAGCAGCCCTCCCAGTACCTACACAGAGGTGACCATGATAATAGAGCTAGGCTCTTACAATGGCATCCAACAGGAGAGCAAGAGATTATCAGCATAAACCAAAACAAAAAATTGGAACCAGGTATAAAAAAACTCTTTGCTATGAGGATGATTTTGCAGTGGAACAGCTTAACCAGAGGGGGTGTGAAATCTTTGTTCTTAAAGGTTTTTGAAATGCAGCTGGACAAACCCCTCAACTGACCATGCAGAATTCATAGTGGGCAGTGTTTTGAACAGGAAGACAAACAAGAAACCTTTTAGGGTCCCTTTCAACATGACTTTCCTTTCAGACTTTCCTCACTTCTGATACTTCAGCTTTTGCTGTAGAATTCTTTTAGAGTACACAAAATAAATTCCTGCACTGAGGACTATAAACGGAAGTAGAAAGCAATTAAGAAATGCAAAGTGCAAGTCTACATCAGAAAGTCAGGTGTCAGTTTATTCACCCTCCAAACCTTCTGCTGTATATGGCAGTTGAATAAACAGGAGTTATTTGAAAAAAAAACACACTGCGAGCCTTGGTTGGTCCACCCAAGAGAACACTCAAACTGAGATGCCAGTAC
Organism: Luscinia megarhynchos; assembly: GCA_034336665.1. Lineage (NCBI taxonomy): Eukaryota > Metazoa > Chordata > Aves > Passeriformes > Muscicapidae > Luscinia > Luscinia megarhynchos. The sequence goes on from CM067565.1 coordinate 45,246,390, forward strand.
AACACAGTATTTTATGACTCTCTGAACAAAGGCCCACAGAACATCTCCAAAAACTTCTGCAATAGAAAAATGCTTGCCAAGAAAGCCACCTCTGTACTCATAAGAACTATTTAACACTATTAACAGAAGGTCACTGTTTCCCTTGCATTTCAGTATATAAGCCAACCATGCAGCCAGGATACCTCTGATGCACCTCAATGCTTTAATTCTCCAAACAGCTGGGCACCAAGACTGACTGTGCTTCTGGAACTTATTAGGGTGGAAAGAGCCTGGCTGCCAGCATTTCCTGAACATGGAGCTTCATAAGTCATCAAGAATAAATGATCTGCAGATTATGCACAGCACAGGAGTCCAGCCCTCTGTTTATCAAGTCACACATTTCATAGAAGCATCTACAAAATGCCATAGCTACGTCTCTCTCTAAGATTTACAACATTACAAGACTTCTAAATCAATATTAAGAAAACATATAAACCAATTCAAAGGATATTTTTGTTTTAAAAACAAAACAAACTAGATATTTAAAATGTCTAGGTTATATTGTAAAATAAAAGCACAGTCCTCAAGAAGTTTTTTTCTTGATTAATCTTTTATGGATGGGATCATCTGCTACTATTTCAGTAACAAAACCCCAAAACCAGCAGGTCAGCTGACTATCCAATCTATTACAAAGCTACTATCCTTACAGAACTTTCAGGCAAGCGTCTTTCTTACAGGACAACTCACCTATGGCCTTTGTGTAATGTCTGGCCCCAAGTAACAGCTCTGGAGCTCTGTACCAGAATGTCACCACAACCGGATCCAAGTCTGCCAATGGCTTCAAAGGAGAGTTAAACAACCTTGCAAAACCCATATCAGCTGGGGAATGGGGAGAAAAAATGAGAAGACTATTTAAATTTTAATACAAATATAACAAAATTCAACAATATTGTCAAAGACAATTATAACAACAGCTCAAAAACATTAAAAATTACAAATCAAAGTTTCTAACAAAACAAAAACTACTTACAATAACACTGGACCAAATTTTTCTAAGGCTAAATTCCATTTACTTAATTCCTAAGACTATAAAGGATAACATCTGACATGTTTTCATCATGGAATTGTAAAACTTTACATAACACAGACGCCTGGTCATTTCTTAAAACTAACAGAAACTTGGTTAACTGAAGCCAACAGTAGTAGTTCTCTAATGTACATTTTCTCCTTCATTTTTATACATGCTTACAAACTGAGTCCTTGTGACTGCTATATGATTTACTAATAGTGCAAAACTGAAATGACTGCAGTGTAAACTGCTTTGCACTATTTTTCAAGGCATGCCTCCTCCATGATTTGGAGGAATGATCTCCAGAGTCAGTCAGTGCGCACTGTTATGAAGGTGTATTTTAAAACTAAGCATTCATTCTATAGAACACAAGAATTCTCCTTAGAATGAGCCTGGTAAGTAACGGTAAGAAATGCTAGATGGGAAAGCACAAAACTTTATATACTGTCCAACCCACACATTTTAAACCCAATTCAAATCTGCAACTTTTTTTTTAAACAAACTTGAGTATTGCCACATGATTTATTTTAAGAAGGTAATAACCACATCACTAAAACTGAGAAGGCAGTTAGATTTTGGATAAAGTCCATCCCAGCTACATGTGTAACTCACCTTGACACTAAATAACTTTTGCGAAACAAAGCTTTGGATCTCTACAAACACGTGCAGTAATGTTATTTATATAAAAATTTAAAAACCCCACACAATTTATAAGTAACAATGCTAACTTATGCTAACTAATCATAGTAGAAGTCAAAAGAACCCTGGTCATCATCACTGTTCTCTGTGCTTATTACTTTTTGGTTTCATAGAGATGCTTTTATGTTTCTCTCAGTGAATGAGATTTAAAATTGAACTAGAGGTTGTAGATACATGCACTCAAAGAATACTGAAGATCTGTTTTTATCGTACACAGAAGATGGATTTTTTTTTATTATAGTAATCTCTTAATTGCACAATTATTTTCTCAAAAAGTTTACCTATTTTGACTCTTCCTCTTTCAGGACCTTCACCCATTACCAGAATGTTTGCTGGTTTCTGGAAAACAAAAGCAGAATTTGAGAATAATAAAATTACATACATGAATTTTATCATAAAAACATTTCTAGAAATATCTTTAGAAGTATTAAATTACCATACCTTTATCTTGCTGACATTTAGTTTTTTATCTCTAGTTACCAATTTCACAATTAGAAAACAAAAATATACTTTGACATTTCACAGTAAGAAATGCCATCTTTAACTACATGTGCATTTCTATTGTTACTAGAATAATTATATTCACTGGAGAGATTTTCTTCTAGAGCAAAGTTTTGTATTAGGCTTTTATGCTACACATCAATAATCTGGCAAGAACCACTTTTGCTTATTTAAAAGAACCCCTTTTGTTTATTTAACTTATTTAAAGTGATGCCAAATCTTGGCATGCAAATGCATAGTTGAGAGTCACTTTTGTTTTCATCCTATATAACCACATTTCTAGAAGTGTGCTTGTTCTTAGCATACAAATTATAAAAATCACATGGGCAAATGCACTTTTTTCCCACAAAGTTGATTTTCTATGAGAATTCCCTTGAAGAGGAGTATTCACACACAGCTGCACCCCAAAAGCTTTTGACAGTGCAGACAGCAGCTTTACAAATAGAACAAAACATTTACAGGCATTTTTTGCAATCTATTTGTTTGCAACCAGCTGTTTGTGAACACCACATAAAATCTGCACATGACATCACAGCAATTGTTCTGCAGTTAGCATCTAGGTTCCCTCAGACATCAATAGTCATTCCTTGGAAGCTTTTGCCCTATTGTGTTCACAGCTGTAAAAAAGTAAACAAGATTGAAAACATTAAGTGATTTGAATGAAGAGATGCATAACAAAGCTTCAAAGCAGAAATTTTTGAATGTTCATCCAAACAATAATTATATTTAAATCCTTAATGCCTGCAGAGGGGTCTGCTCAAGCAGGATTTGTTCAAGAATCTGAAAGAGATGTCCAGAAAACCAATGTCAGAATCTCACTTAAATTCTCAGTTCCTTGCTGCTATTTACCTGAAATGAGACACTCTAACTAAGGTTACTAATTTGCCTCAAAATCACACATCATTAGCTTTTTTGGAAAACAAACAAACAAACAAACAAGCACCCTCCTTCACCTATTTTTTTTCCTCCTTCCCCCAGGAAGCTGCTTTTCCCACCCCACACCCAGGGCTAACATTGTTTCTTCCCTGGCTCCAACCACTGCCTCTCTTTCCAGATGCCTCGTTTATTCTTCGTTTTTAAATCTATAATGCTCAACACTACAACTGACTTTTAATTCCCCAACATATACTGGAACCACTCAAGAGGCAATATGCACTCCCTTCTTGGAAAACATGAGTGATTTCAATTGACCTTGAGTAAGCAATCATCAGCAAATCTAGGAAAGAGAAAGATGATGTTTGCTCTTATCTAATATTTAATGATAATAAAATCAACACCTCAAGGCAATTGTCGAACTCTGGTTGTACATATATGTATCACCCTGAATTGAATATTCCAGAGAACAGAACAATCACTTTCTGCATATTCAGTAACCAGGCAGCAAGAGATGCATGCAAGCTCACACTACATTTTACCTCTGTTAGAAGTCATATGGATACAATTGTCCTAACCAAGAAAGCAAAACTCCACTTTTCTTGATGAAATTCTTCCTCAACTTCTGCCTAGCAGCTTTGATTCAGAGTTGAGTATGATGAGTTTGCTGAACTGATGTGCCCAATTGTACGAGATTCAACAAGGCAAAGTGCTGGGTCCCGCCCTTGGGTCACAGTAATCTCATGTAGTGCTGCAGGCTGGGGAAAAGTGGCTGGAAAGCTGCAGCTGCAGGCATTGGAACAGGCTGCCCAAGAAACTGGGGGAATCACCATCCCTGGAAATGTTCAATAAAATGAGGGTTTGGCATTTGAGAGCATGGCTTAGCTGTAGGAATGGTGGTGTGAGGTTAATGGTTGGACTGGATCTTAGAGGGATTTTCCAATCTTAATGATTCTATGAATCAAAAATACTTTAACAGACCTTTACATACAGAATTGGATTTTAAGCACTATAAAAATGCATTTATTTGTCAAGTTGATAAAAATGTTGTTACTGCACTGATTTATAGGTCAGGTTGTTTCTAATGAAAGAATTAGGTGGAAAGAAATAAACATTATAACTCCAGAAGATTTATTAAGATAAAAATTAAAATCTAAGCAGAAAGGATTTTCAAAACATCTCACAAAAACCATGTTCTTATCTCTGATAACACAATATTCTCCAAGCAGCAATTTCTTCACAGAAAAAAAGGTCCCAACTATTTTATCTGCTGACATAATCCACAATATTCATGGAATATTTCAGGTTGGAAAGGACCTCTGGAGATCATCAAGTCTCAAAGCAGAGTTAGTTACAGCAGATTGCTCAGGCCTGAGCCAAGTTGGGTTTTAAACTTCTCCACAGATGGAGACTTCACAGCCTTTTTCTGAAACTTCCAGTGTTTGACCACTCTCACAGTAAAAAAAGTTTATTGATATACTATACTTACATCTTTTGCCTCCTGTTCTACCACTGGATTGCACTGAAAGGAGTCTGGCTCAGTTTTCTTCATTCACACTTATCAGGCACATATACACTTCATAAGATCCCACATGAGCCTTCTCCTCCTGAGGTTGAGTAGCCTCAGCACCCTCAGCCTCAGACTCCCCAAAGCCCTAGGACACTCAGTGGCCCCATGACTATAGGAGAGACACTTGGAGGCTGGAGTCCATGGAAGCAAGAGACTTGTCCATTTATGTATCTTCATAGCCAGAATGTTTTGAAGAGATGTTGCTCTGAGTAAAATTTAAATCTGTTCAAATATGTAATCTACTGAGGATCGGAACCCTGCTTAGGCAGCCAGCAGAGAAACAAACTGATGCATAAACTTAGCAGATGTCATATTCATTAGCTCTTATGAACCCCTCTGAGAGAGTCAGGGGCAGGGGAAACAGGGAAGGAATAAAATGGGAAACAATTAAAAATCTATTTCCAAAAGAGCAAGCGCTTCTCCTGAGGCACCACCCAGTATGAAGAGAGCAGGGATTTCATGGATGGCAACCTGATGCCTGTAGGATCCCACTGTCAGTAACACTTCACATTGTAGCACGTTCCTATGAGGTGAGAAGTCTTAGTTCCAACCTGCTCCTTAAGTACAAGAAGCCTACATCTCAACTTATTTCCAACGTGAGCAAACTAACTACTTGATTATCTACTAATCAACACATTCTGAGTTCCTCCTGCTAATCAGAGCTGTCCTGACTAGGAAAGGCTTTTCAATGTACATATGCTAGATCTGATGGGACCCATCTTCTTGAGATGCAATATATGATGTCCAGTTCCTGTGCCCATGAATTTTTATTTAATAAAAGATAAACAGCTCCAGAATACCTTAGAATATAGGTCAAATATTTCGTGGTTGTTTTATATAATAATGGCTTGAATATTGTAAAACTCTCCCCAGAGTCTTCACAAGGCACATATCATAGTGAAAGAAACACAGCCCTCATACAGCAGTAGTGCTTGGCTAAACAAGAGGCACCAAGGCAGAGCAGCAGAACTTCAGGTGCTCAGGTATGAAAGAAAGATTTTGGTTTACTTCAGAGGGAGTAATTTGGCATCAGAGATTCTCAGGAGACTGTGTTATGAAGGTTTCTGTCATGAGGTAAGAGAAAGAACTATGAAAAGAGAATTCAAACCTCTGCTTCTTGGAGAAGGTAGAATGCGTTAGCTCTACCTTAGTTCTTAGTAATCTCTGAAAACGTAGCATTAAAATATCAAAACATTTTATTCCAAGACAGTCACTTAGTTGACAATAAAACTACAGTCCAGTATACTATAGTTACTGGATCACTAAAAAATCAGATTAAAAAGCAGGAATTAAAAAGTCCCAACTTCAAGTATGTTCATGCTATATATAAGTCACCAGTCTAGTTCCTGACACAAATCCTACCACTAGCCATTTGATGGAGGAAACAGGGTTTTAGCTGGAAGGAACCATCAAGAATCAAGCAGCAGCTAAAAGACCAAAAGCTGGCACAAACTTAGAGTAAATCATGTCTCTATCCAAGAGGACAGAATTTTAATAAAGAACGATTGAGATGCTTAAAATCATTAGCTAACTCCTCTAGAGTAAAGGGTGAGACAACCCAAAAAGGAGTATACTTTTCAACCAGTTACATCCTAATTAATACTCTATTTTCCTCATATTGTCCCCCCTTGCTGAGAACACAATCACCAGCTGGGAAGCAAAGTGGTGCTGCTGCATCTCCCCCTATCTAGTTGCTATAGGAACAACAGAAACAGTAAGAATTAGGAGTCTCACATTTAATGTAAGCTATAAAAATGAACAGGCAAATCCCTCCTGAGAAATTCAGTTGAGGTTTGACTGTTTAAAAGCATTTGCAAAAAGAACAAGGTCAACAGCAACAAACAACTGAAGCAAAAATCTGAAATATTTGCAAAAAAGGAATGAAGATGACAACGATTCTATACTAGTCTTTACAATAACTTCTTTACAAGTAATAAGTATGGATAATAACATTTACTTTTCTACGTTGGTGGGGGAGAGGGAATAAAGCAATTTTAAAAAATCTTGGTGGGAAAAAAATTAAAATGTTGGACTAACAAGTGTGTTTTCACCAATACTAGAAGTGTCAAGACTGGTATTCATGCAGACATCCATCTGAAGATACATTTCTAATTTTAATATTTAGACAGTAAAACAGAAGAAAGGTTGAAAGAAAATAAACCATCTACAGTATTAAAAGAGTATAACAGTTCAAAACAGGAACAACAAGCTAACAATAGATGGCAATACTTCAGTTTTAATGGTTGTTGTTATCTCCTTAAGTACAGCAGTGACACAATTCGTAAGAGAATTGGTGGAGAATTACAGTCCTGTGAGAAAATATCCATGGGGATATACCACTTACCATACACCATTCTTTATTGTTTACATCCAAACAAATGTGTTTCCCTTTTGGAATGTGTCACTGGACAAAGAATAATCTCAAATTAGGAGGCTTCTATTGTAAAAGAGATTGCAAACCTTACAGATAAAAGCACTCCCCAGTTACTGACACTGCCTTGTGATGAGGTCTTTTCAAGTCTCCATAATTTAAAATAACAATTGTAAACAGCACAGTGTTGATACTTTCATTTCACAAGCAAAAGGAAAGCAATAGCATTTTTGTCTCAGCTTTTAGCATGCTGCTCCCTGAATGACAAAGGTCCCGAGTGAGATGGCAGTGTTCCACGCTGCAGGCGCTACTCCAAAGACCACTGAGTCTCCCGGTTCAAGGTTAAGAGGGAGATGTTGACTGCCCACCAAAATTTGCAAACAAAGCTTTTGTTTTTCTTATCTGTAAGGAAATGTAGGCACTTTTCTGCCTTAAACCAATACTGTTCAAACACAGACTTTGTGCTCATATCAATAAACTGGCACATAGGTACTATGAATGTTGCTAATAATTGAGCTAATCAAATTTAATTTAAAAAGTTTAAGGTTCTTAAAACTTTTGGAGGTCTGTAGTGCAAATCATTACCACTTCCATTTAAAAGACATCCATATATTGAAATGCATGTAGGAAAACTGTTTTCCTCACTTCTCTTTTTTTAGAAAACTGTTTGGTCAACATTTTTCTGATACTGAAGCACTAGATAGAAGTATACCATACAGAGTAAAATATCTTCACATCTGCTTCTCTTTATCTTACACACTGCAAGCTCATGTAAGAATCACTACTCTGATTACATAGCATCACTTTCAGCTTGGTTTTTATCAGCTGTTATCCTTAATGCTACAAAAACCCAACCGTGTTTCATTACATTTTTGGCCTAAATTTGTAATCCATACAATTTCCTTCCACTATTTCTCTATTCTGTTGAAATGATTGACCTTGCAAAGTAGTACAATTTAAAAATCCCATCAAGATATTTATAATTCCATTTGAATCAATAATGTAATAATACAGATATTACCAAATTATCAAAAGGCCAAACAAAGCTGATTACTACAGTACATGATCTAAAGAATCAGCAAAATCACAAGGCATACAAAATGCTTTGAAAGGGTAGATCATTCAACTGAATTCAAAAACTTGTTTAAATCTGAAAAGGAAGGAAAAAAAAAAAAAAGAGGTAAACACATTAAGTAAATAAAAGACTACACAGGAAATGAAGAGTACCACAGAATGCTTTTATCCCACCAGGCAGAGTGCTTGTGCCTCTGGGATAACAGATTTTAAAATGAAAAAATAAATAAAGAAAAAAGAAGTTACTGCACAGAAGTAATTGAGGTTAGAGTAGAAAAGAGTGGGAATATATAAGAGAAACTCTGCAGACACCAAGATCAGTGAAGGAAGGGCACAAGGTACTCCAGTCTCCGGAGCCAAAATTCTCCTGCAGCCTGTGGTGCAGACCATGGTGAGGCAGGATGTCTCCTGAGGTCCATGGTGATCCACAGTGGAGCAGAGATCCACCTGTAGCCTGTGGAGAAGCTCATGCTGGAGCAGGTGGATGCCCAAAAGACAATTGTGACACAGGAACTTGTGATCCCATGGGGGACCCATGTTGGAGCAGCCTGCTCCTGAAGGGTTGCACTTCATGGAAAAGGAACAAAAAAAGAAAAGGACCCATTCTGGAGTAGTCTGTGAAGAACTGAAACCCATGGGAAAGACTCCTCTAAGAAGTTCATGCAGGAGTGTCTCCCGTGGGAGGGACACAGTGGTGGAGCAGGGGAAGAACTCCCCTCCCTGAGGAGGGAGCAGTGGCAGAACCAACATGGGATTAACTCACTGCTAACCCCATTCCCTGTCCCCCTGTGCCACTGAGTGTGGGGAAGAGGTAGGGAATCAGGAATAAAATTAATCCCAGGCAGGAGGGAGGGGTGGGGGGAATGTGGTTTTAGGATTTGTTTTACTTCTCATTATCCAGCTCTGATTTTGATTGGGAATGAATTCAACTAATTTCCTTAAATTAAGTCTGGTTTGCCTATGATGGCAACTGGTGAGTGATCTCTCCCTGTCCTTCTCTCACCCTACCAGCCTTTTTTTTTTTCTATTTTCTCTCCCCTGCACAGTTGAGGGGGCTTTGGTGGGCACCAGGCATCCAGCCCAGGTCAAACCACCATAAAATGGTACACAGAATTTTACAGCTACGCATTACCAGACTGTATCTTTAAAAAGTTCCCAAAATTCGTTTTATTACCATTAGAGGAATATCAGTGACAATAGAAACATTTTTAAATGTATGGTAACTTTTTACCCCCACTCTTGGTCCTTATAAAATAATTTTAAAACGAAATGTGTACAGAACTGATAAAGAAATGGAAGCATGTGCCATTCTTTGAGAAAAAAATAAATGTTCTTGCAGGATTCTGAGATATGGAAACTGCATATTCAGTCACAAACCAAGCTGTCAAATTATGGTAGTGACTAATGTATTTTATAGCAATATAAACATAGTCAAAATAGTCATTTAACTCCAGCTACCATGAATTCTAATAGCAACTACATTTGCAGAATTTACCAGAGACTGATGGTAAAACATATCACTAACTAGGAATAGGAACAAACTATACAGAAGATACCTGAAATACTTCTTTGGAGTGCCTTAGGTAAAGATTTCGGTTAAACACATTCCTTGCTAGTATTCATTATGTGTTGAAAGGGGAAATCTGCTGTTTTCATATGGAAGCTAGTTAGCAAAGAAATCTTTTCATGTTTATATACTCTAATAAAACTTGGCACAAAAGCAAAGGTAAAGGAAAGCAGAAAAAAAAACAAACTTTGGCCACAGTGCAACCATAGATCTGCATATATTTTAAAAAAAGGTCCATGAATTAAGCTTAAGGTGATCTAGCTTTCAACAAAAGCAAAGATGTCACTACACAAGCTTCATTACAGTATGATTTAAATAGCCCAAGAATCATATATACATCTGGAGGATCAGTTAAAATCCTAAAATGCTTGGAGGTGGATAGGACCTCTGCAGGTCATGTGGACATTTTGCAGCTCAGAACAGAGCCAAATTTGAAGCTGCATCAGATTGCTCATTATCATGACCAAGACAGCTGCAAATCTCCAACACTGCAAGTTACCAAGCCCTTCTGGTGGGCAACATCTGGCACTGTCCAACAAAAAAATTGTTTCCCATCATCTAATCAAAATGTTTTTTGCTAAAACATGGATCTGTCCCCTCTCCTCCTTCTGCATTCCCCTTATGAAGGCTTCGCCTTTTCCACACCCCCTGCAGCTCAAGTCCCCTCAAACCACTCATGCTGCTGAGCTGCAGTGCTAGCACAGCCGATGCTCACAGAGCCATCTCTGTCACCAACACTGCTGTAACCTACACTATTGCACCTTTGGCTCAACAGCTCCTGAGCCACACGTTTAACACCAGAAAAATGCATCTGAGACGACAGCATCAGCCTGGAAGTCCAGTCTCTAGAACACTCTCACTACAAAAGTATTATACCAAAGGTAAAGACAGACTTTTCCACTCCTGCCTTCATTTTAACCAATCACACACAGGCATACATTCCAATTAAGTTGCTATTCCTTCAGTTACTCTCATACATAACCACCCTAAACACAATTAAATCAGCGGTCAGGTAAAAATATTCATGTCTCTGTTTGACTTGATTTTTCATTGGTCAGATATTCTCTTGAGATATAATTACGCATAAACCTCAACTGACATTAATTCTTTAAATTCACTCCCCTCACTTCTACCTAGGCCTTCCCCAGAAACAGCCAAATCATCCACATTCCTTTTAAGAATACTCTGCTTCAAAATCCATTTGGAACAATGGTTTCTTAGGCAATTTCTAGAAAAAAAATATTTAATTCACAAACTCAAGGTGCTTTGATCATTGCTGAAACAGGAAAAGACTATTCACCAACTCTATTCCCTGATCAACCAATGGATAATATAGTTGCACTTATGTCATTGGAAAACTGACTGTAAACACAACGGGAATATGAAATAAGAGCAATCACATGAAGAGAATATAATTCTGCACTGCATAAAAGTTCAGAAATTAAGCAATCTTTCTTTCACACACCATTTCAGGTTTCTTACAGCTCACAGAGCATTAAACCAGTGCAAGAAAAAATGAAGACTCCAAACAATTTTGGATGCTGGGCATTGTTTTGATTTAAACAATCTTCACAATATACGAGTGTACCAATAGTTTCACCCCAATCAATGGAAACTCAATTTAAGCGAAAAAGAAAAGGATGAAAAAAGTCACATTAGGAGAATGCCAAAACATTTGACACAAATTAAATTTTATGTTGCTATGCAACATTATCCAAAGCATTCTGCTGTTACTAGTGCTGCAATAGCATACTTGAATTAAAAATGTTACATGCAACCTTGAGAAGGACAAAGAAGGGGGAAGTCAGAAACAAAGAGAAAAATATGTCCATAAATTTTCAATGAAAAATAAAAGGTCATAAAGCAAATGTTCAAATAATATGCTGAGTTCACATTGTTCCTGGGATTTTCAACACATTTCAGTACACGCTCCACCAAAATTCCCATTAAGCTACCCAGCAACCATCTAGGGCCTTGTCTTTAGACCTTGCCTGGGCTCTTTGGGAGCACCAAGCACAGCACAGGACAAGACAGATTGTCCAATCTCTGCTACCCCATTTCTGAACAGTGAGATGTGCAGGCCACCACGCCTGGGAACAGAAGACAGACTCATCTCAGGAATACTTTGGAAGAATGTTTTGCTTTTAAAGTATTAAAAAAAGAAAGAAAAAAACCAAACAAAAATGACAACAACAACAAAAAACAAAAACAAACAAACAAACCACAAAAAAAACCCACACAAAAAACCAAACACGAAACCAGAGCGGACAAATGTTGTTAGTGGTCAAGCCAAGTCTTTGCATCTCTGCCATCAAGTTCTCATTACACATTCTTGACACAGTCTTTACTCAGAATAACAACCCAAAGGCAAATAAGCTGAGAAGATATGTGCACGAGTGAAACATTACAGACACTACTATTTTCTTCACCTTTTCAAAAGCAAAAGCCAGGAGACAGTAAGTCTGACAGAACACTAACATAAGAAAGCCTATGCCTGTACTAAGCTTAGGACTAGAATTTAAGAGAAGGGGGAAATGACATGATGCAATTCCCACCTGTTGCTTGCACTACTTTTTTTCTGTTACAGCAGCATGAAAATTAGATACCATAACTGGTAATTCTTTCAGTCGCAGCACTAAATTCTACCATGGCCAAAACCTGGTATTTTATACAATATTCTGACAACTCCTCTTGATTTAGTAGGGTTATTAAGACAGGAGGATGAAGCCTCTAACCAGTCAAAACAATAAATGACTGAAAGTGAGACTGGTGACACCATCATAAAACATTTTCTTAATTGCCTTTCACAAGGTATCTTTGGCAGTAAAACTCCAATACCTCCCCATTCCCCCAAGAGTCTGGTAGAGTCAAATAATTAACAAAGCTTTTCTGACTGCAATAAATAATATAGTACAAAATGAATAGATATAAATGTAAGCCATTTTCATTACAAACAAACTTCTGCTTGGATAGTTTAGATTGACTGAATAAGGTTGAAATATTAAAAGCTCTTTAATGGAAATTTCAAAGGAGAAAAAGAATAGGGTAGCACGATTACCTGAAGTGGTTACTTCCATGCTGAGTGGGTCTTAATGAGTCCCTTTTTGTCTGCATATGGACATGGGAATATAGCTGAAGGGACTCAGAACTAAGGAATAATAATTTTTTTTTTGCTATCAGAGTATAAACTGGGCAAGATTTAGAAAAGCAATAAAAACATTAAATTTTACAGGACTTTAACAATCAAGGGTTTATGTCTAATAATATTTAAGATATTTTTATTAGCTCAGTTTATTACATACAGGCTCCATTTTTTATCCATTTTCGCATATGCTGTTTTTCTATGCTCATTATCTCAAGGATAAAATGAAATGCCATCTCTTCTCCCCTCCTTCCTCCATGTTGAGTCTAAAGACTAAAACTAACCCTTATCTACATGAGCAATTCAAATGCCTGTTGTACTACAGCATCAACCTTTCTCTTTCTGTGGAAACAATCTAGATCAGTGATTTATAATGCAACCCAAATCCTTATATATAGTCTTTCTTGGAGCATCTTCTTAAAGCAAGCTCCCAAGTTCCACTATTTGCAGGGCTAGGTTAAGTGTCCCTTTTTCTTCATGGTTTGTCCAGCAGATTACTTTTCAGGTTTCAATGAGAAATTTTACCACCCTAATACAAGCCTTATGCCTACAGCAATACTGACTGAGATTTAACAGTCCCCTGGACCTTAAGGTCTCTAACTCACCATCCAGTTACCATGCTTAGACAATTTACTTGTGTATCACTTGAAGCAGAACAACCCCACTTGTCTTGTAGTGGAAAAAAAGCAACTAGAGACCCCAAAGCGAGCAGATAGACGAAGTACCACTGTTCAACTGACACATGCATTACAAACAATGCTAAATAAAACGTAACCTTTGAAGCCCATCGTAACAGAACCTTTTTTCCTAGTTTATCACCATCACCCTGTTCACCTCAGGACTCAGATTAAATCTCTCTTTATCCCTCAGACACAGTTGTCTTCTCAGCTTCCTGACTTCTGGGAGATCCTTAGGCAGATGAAGACTCTGATTTTTAAGAAGACAAGCACTAATGGCTAGCATCTCCAGCAAAAGTTATATTTGAGACCTAGTCTTGTAATATTAAGTTAGAGAAGCCTTGTGCTCCTAGTTTTCTCTTGGAGGTTTTCCAAAGGTGTCTCCACCTGAACAAGCAGCTATGAAGTCTTTTAAGTAGCCAGTTAATGCAGTCAGCCTGCAGCATGCTACAACGTGGTTACAGATACTCGTTTCCACTGCTGTTCAGAAGAGGACTTGTTTCACAACACTAACCAGATTACAGGCGAGCAGAATCCCCACACCATCTCAAGAGCTGCCCTGCCTCTGCAGCCCACATCTCCATCACTATACTCCTTAAAGCAGGGTCCCTGGGCATCTGCAGTGCTCACCCCTGAGCCAATAACGTGCTCGTGTGCCCAAGGTACTCTGCCATAGCTGGGGCTGCAACAATTCTCTTGGATGAAAAGGCACTGATGAGATTTTATGAGGCAGTGAACCTCATAGGAGACACAGCAAAACATTTCTGGATATACTGCTATAGCAGTATTCAGTATTAGACTTGAATATTACAAAGTTAGTAAAGAAACAAAAAGATGGGATGATTCTCTGGAATCTTTTTAGGCTCTTTTCTTGCAGAAGAAAAAGTCAGAAAGAGATAATAAAGACTATGTTTGCAGATAGATTTATAAGTTACAGTATTTCTACGTGTTTTCTGAAGCCCGAGATGTATTCATTACCTGCCATTACTCCCACACACAGAGGAGATTAAGAGATACTAAGTAGCACATCTGCATGTGCTTACATTCATGATGTCTTGGTAATGTTTCTCAACACAAGTGCACTCTGTAAAATTTAGAATAATACTGCATTCTCTTTTCTCTCATTTTATCAGTAAATGCCAAGGAAAGGAGCTTAATGTTCAGCTGGGATTCAAATTTTTATGGTGCTTCCTCTGTAGTATAAGCTCCAATCATTATAAATCCAGTGTAACAATAAAGGTCTAGATGGTCTAGATGTACCTGGAAAATTGAAGACCCAACCCTTAAATCAGCACTAATTCAGAATTATCAGATCTAAACAATTGGAAATAATCTCATCACAACAATTATTCACATAAATTAAAGGTCATATGTGTTTAAGAAGGCTTTCCACCAATTAAAATAATTTTCTAACAGGCCAGGCACAAACAAGCACAAACCTTTTCAATACAGAATGTACTTTCCAGAATTACCATAAACAACTGAAAGGCATAGATCTGGAATACTGCTATTCCAAACATGAGTGAACACTGCCTACACAACAACCCAATTCAAGTATTTTATTGTTTGTTTATGCAGCCTTTCTTGCACAAAGGGCACAATATCTAAAGTACCGAAAAACAGCTCCTGCTTGGAAAGCTTGAGTCTGGGAAAGGGCAGTACAGCAACAAAACACAGGAGTGAACAGAGAGCAGTGCACGTTCTGTAAGGAAGAGACAGCAACTGCACCAACACAGCACAGGGCTTTGCTTTCAGGGATGGACAGAACTTGGACAACAGTAACCAGAGAGGCTCTTTTAAACAAAGCCTGACACATAAAACATTGAAACTGGGAGGAGCAAGGGACAGAGACCAAGGGATGCGTCTCCAGCCACAGGCATAGCTGGTGAAGGCTATGAAAGGTGTGCAAGCTACAGGGTGGGAAAAAAGGCTCTGAATACAAAGGCTGAAAACCTGAAATTGGTTGAAGAAAATGAAAGCTATTTAAAGTTAAGATTTAACATGCCAATTAGAATATTATGGAGACCACAAATTATATTTTAAGACTCTTGAGCATTTATCCCAGTTACTTAGACACTGTTTGTATAGTCCAAGATTGCTAAGTTTTCTTGCCTTGGAAAAGAAAAATATAGTCCTTTCTCAGACACCACTTGATTTACATAGCTTGATAAATATTTATGTTTTAAAAACTGTTATTGAAAATCAAACAGTATCACTTTAAAGAATCACATTGGTAATTTGTGTTTTAGTATCAACAGTCACAGCCTAAGACAAGCTAGGAGCAAAGGCTTTAAGAAGTTATTAGTAGTTACTGCCACCTTGGGCAAGGGTATTTTTGCCTGTTAATGCAGTTCCCAGGTTTTCACACAGAAAAACATCACTTACTTATTCAAAGGATGTTTGAACTCCACAGAATACTTTGCAGCTGTCCGTTTCAAACTAGCACCTCCAAAATTTCAAAGTAAAGATTCTGCAGATGCTGAGGCAAAGTATGCTGGACATAAGCAAGGAAGGTTCCCAACTCGACACCACCATCACTTCAGAGCTGGTAACACTGCTCCCACCTTTTCAGTCTATAAATCTCTTATTAGCAATGAGATCATGTTTGAGGGCCAAAAATTTCAGAAGAGTTTAGACAACCAGGTTTTGAATCTAAAAACTCTGGCCACAAAGATCTCACATTGCACTTCCGTGCTAGTGGGAAGTGCCAGGACCCCTAATACATTTGCTTGAACAACAAAAATCAATGGTTTTCAATGGCATACTTCTCCACAGAATAAATGAGTGAGATCCCGCTTAAAAATGGTTCATGAACACATCCATTAAACAGTTACATAACATTCTGAGTATTTGCTATGGGCATTTGCACGTGCAGAGTAACATGTCTGGAGTAGCCTTAGATATTCATGCAGCTGGATGATCAAATTAGGCTAAATGAAAGCAGGAGTTGTCAGCACCTCCACCAGCATGCAGGTATCTGCCATGGGCACGCTCTTCTCACGTGGTATCTTGCAGTAAGCACTAAGCAACTTGCTCCTTTTCATGAAGGCATGAACTGAACTTATATTTATCACACGAAACCACTGGAAAAAGCGTGCTCACAGGTAAGTAGAGCAGCTAAAGGGCTTTGAGTTCCTATCCCCATCTCAGCCACAATAACACCTCCTTCAAGACAACATGCTTATATTCTGACCTGCAAGTCTCAGAGCAAGAGGTTCTTCAGGTTAGAGACTACACTGATAACTGAAATGAAAACAGAGGTGCAGCAGATCAGTGATGAAATCTCTCTAGATTAATAATGAGTTTATCCACCCAATATCTTACCGTGGTTACGAAATCAACACAAGATTGAGGTGATGACACTCCGTCACATGCATGAGTATTCCATTTAGGCTTCCATAATACATATGGAAGTTTTCAGCCCTTAAATTTAAAATAACCTAGATAGATACAGTGACTTGAAGTGCTAATGGAAATTACTAAAGTTTATTAAAAGCTGCACAGTATCTAAAGCAAAATGTTAATCTTCTGTCCTAAAAACATTTTGATTTATGAATGTAAACAGAAGAAAAAAATACATTTGAGGAAGCAGTGATGGCAACTAGGCCAGAATAAGTTACACAAGAAGAAAGCTGTTTCTTTATTTCCTTTCTTCAGAAGTGTACAAGAGCTTTTTCGAGGAGAAAGAAAGTACATTAAATATATTTGCATAGTGTAACCTACTGTTACAACATGGCATTTCAGATTCTTAAAATTTGTTTCTGTAATATACTGCCAGTATCCTAATTTTTCATTTGACTACCTAATAATAATGCATCAGAAGACAATTATGTTAAGAGATGCTTCCATGAACAAATACATCAGGTATTAGTATTACTTGTCCTCATTAATGCAAACCAAAATGCATTCCTTGGCAGGATATGAACAGGTGATGCTTAAATATTTTAGATAAGCCAGCTTAAGACAAGATGTGAGAGTCTGTTAACCACTTTTGAAGATTAGGCTCTTTCCACATACAGACAGAACAAAACAAAAAAATCATTAAGTCACCTCGGAAAAAATTAATCTAACACATTAACATTTAAATAAAGCCTTGTTAATGTTTCTGCAGCTATTTGCAGCAATTTTACTATAGTGAATAGTTTTATAGTGAGCATCAAGATCCCTCTTACACATTGAAGTTGCTGTGCTATATCAAATACCATATGGAATGGCTGATTAATTATTAACTTGGAATGCTTGCAGACAGTTTACAGCACCACCTACTAAAAGTTTCTTTTCAATTGTCAATCAAGGCTGATTCTTGATTCAAGTCTGAGGCTGAAGATTTTCAACTTTCATGAAAGTTAGTTAATTATGATAGTTAGTTAGTTAATTATTATAAGGGACCAAAAACACCTCCAAAAACCCTGTAATACCCTGTCAGTAATACATATACTTCCAATAATCTAAATAATACAAACACTTCTGGAAAATTCTTTTTAAGTATACTGACAAAAAAGCTATTTTCTGTTTAAAAAAAAAAAAAAAGTCTTCCAAACCCTAAAATGAGTAAACTCCCTTTTTATTTTGTAAACTATTTTCCCAATAATCTCCAAATGCTTTAGAAGAATTACATAAAAATTAAGACATATAAGAACTATAGATTGTAGCAATTTAAATATATATGACCATATTCACACATAAAGCTACTAATGGAAGCTAAAAGTTAGAAGAGGTAGGGAAAGAAGATTTAGTATAATTTTTGAGTGGGTAAACACACAAAAGCTGTTTTTGGGAAACAAAAGCCTTAGAAAAGTCAGTCTCAACGTCTTTTTTGAGGCAGAACCTCTATAGTAAGGCATGTTACTGAATTCAGAATACAGAGACTAAGTTTTAAGTTTTTGTATGAGCATGATATTTTTTAATGAGAACCTAAAAGAAAGGAGAGTCACTCCACCTGAAATGTGTGAGCTTTTCCTACATGGGGGTCAAGTCATGAAACACAGCATTCTACCCCTACCAGCCACAGAACTCAAAGTCAAGAAGGCCAAAGGGAGGAGCAATAATTAAGATTGTGAGGATGAGATAGTGGAGTATTTCAGGAAAGTCAGAGCTGAGTCAAGGTTATATGAGTAATGTTAAAGAAGTGGCAAAAGGCAGATCAACAGATATGGAACGTGGGCAGAGGAGAAGGAAGTTGGAAGCAAATGAAAGATTTGTGTCAAGAAAAAAAGCCCAGAAGAATAGTTGTGAAGAAGGTTCTACGTGCCGAAAACAAAATCTGAAGTAGTTCAGAACTAATTATAATATTTTTCCATTCAACAATTATATCCTTTTAAAAAATGAAAAACAACCTGCGTAGACATGCAACAGCTGCGAGATACCGCCAATTCCTGAGAAACATTTTGTGATTCATGTCAAAAACATGAGCATGTTAAAGAGCGGCAGGTCAAGCTGCCCAAATTTTTCTTTTTCATTAAACAACTCCAAGTGCCACACTTTTAAAGTAAGACACAACTGTCCTTGCTACAGCAAATTTGTCTCAGCTTGCTAGATAAAATATCTAAGTTTTCAGTGCTCAAGTCTTACGATTTACCTCACTGTTGATGTTGCCAATAAGTCTTTAGACATTTTCACAAAAATCAAGTGCTTAAAATGAAAACAAACTCCCTGTGGAAATTTTTATTATCTTTTTTCTAACTGCATAAACAGGCTAGACACTCAAGTCTTGTTACTTAAAAGCAGATTATGACTTCTGAAAAGTTTACCGTGTAACAAAACGCCCTTGAGAAAATCCCTGGCTTTCAGGACACAACATCAGAGCACTTTATATTTCCTGTTACTCTGCCCCCATGTTTTGTACAGCCTATGCTCATCAGCTGAAATTCTTCTCTATAGTTGCAACATCAATTTTGAGAACAGTCACAAACTTAGGACCAGGATTAAAGTCTCAGGAAGCTTTATGGGAGGCAATAATAGTTTTGATAAAGGTTTAATGGCTGTAATGTTCCTACTAGTAAAAATCCCAAAGCTATCAACACATTTAACAACTTGAAATCTAATGTCAATAAGATGAAAAGAGACACTCACACCTTCAATTCTGAACATAATTTTTTGTATGACTGAAGTGCTTCTTGCATGATGAAGCCTAAACTAGGCACATGGTGTAGGAGGACTGTACCCAAAAGGCTGCATTGTTGTACAAACTAAGCATATGGGTATCAGTCAGAAAAACCCAATACCATACTGTCATTATTACACTGACATTTTAGTCACTTGCATTTTAATGAAATCACTCAGAAACAATGCAAAGCACTTAGAAATTAATGAAATAGCTGTTCAGTTTTATTGATAGTAAATAGGGCGATTTTATCTCACCCTATCAAGGAATGAGATATCAAAGGACTATGCAGTTTCTGCAGAATAAAAACATGTAGGTTGAGCAGATACTACAGAGCACCTAATGCAGAGCAAACCCACATCCTAGACTACCTTGCTATAACTTGTTCATGTAGTCCTACCCTCTATTAGTTTAAGGTTTTCAACTAAATTAAAATTATCAAAATACCAAAAAAGGGTTCCACACCATGTGCACCAAGCTGTATAGTTTAAAATGTTGCGACCTGCAACAGTCCATGCTGTCTTGGCTGGAAATAATCATCCAGGCAGCAGATGGCTGGAATGGATGCTCCTCTGCTGTAGCACTCCAGTCCACTTTTAGCAGCTCAAAAGGCAGCCCTGGGACCATGGGCTGGGTCAGACACAGTGGAGAAGCACACTCACATCACTGAGTGCATGGTACCCAGCATCACCCCCAGTGCTGCAGAGGGCTGGGCAGTGACACCACTGCCTCACTCTGGCACAGCTGGACTGAGCACAGACCACTTCCAGAACTGCCACAGAGGTACTTTTCAGGCCACTCAGAAGAGCCACAGGGTATGTTTAATGCAGTTTAGTTAATCTATTTCAACACTTTATGCAGACTTTCTTGAGTGTCCCACATACACCACCTATGAGAGCCAGGAAGAGAGATTAGCATCTAGTATTTTTCCAATGAAGCAAAAAGATAAGTCCTGAAGTGAGCAGAGCTGTGGAGAACTACACTTGACTAAGCTACAAACTATAAAGGAATATAAAAAGGAATATAAAATAATAGGAATACAACTTCACATTACAGAAGGAAAAAAAAATCTTGAAATGAGATAAACAAGAAAACAACTTGATCTAACATTTTCTCAAACTTATCACACCACTTGAAATATAAACACAGGCACTCTTATGGTAGATAGAAAAGATTACTTTTACATCCCCTACAACGTTTACTGCTACTACAAGCTCTTCCCATCACACTACAGAAGCTGGCACCAAAGAAGGGCAGCTCCCCATGAGAGCACGGAGACATGCACAGAGAAACAAGCTTCAAGTAAATCCTACATCCTAGAAAAGAGCAGCAGCCAGCAAGCAACAGCATAAACATTTGCTGACAGCAAAATAACTAAAAAGCTACTGAAAATGCATTATATTATCCAGCTATAACCAGAATTTCAAGCACACACCTTACCCATATTCTAAATGGGTCTGCAATTCTATTTGGTTTAGCTATAAAGAATTCAAATTAATATTTACTTGATAAACAGTTTTAGGGCTGAGACTGGGATTCACACTCTGAATGTCAAGGAATAAACCAAACTTTAAACATCTTATTCAAGAAATCATATTTCAGCTAAGCTGGCCAATAGCTAATCATATTCACAGTTAAACAGCCACAAAAACAGTTTTCATAGCATTAGAAGCCAGTATCAGTTCATTAAAATGTAACCTACTGGAGTTCACATTTATTTCACAATTTTAACATTCATCATCCACAACTGCTACATCAAAAGTAACTACATGAAAGGCAAATCAAAGCAAAAATGTACAAGTGCATTTCATGGATTAGAGAAGAATGCAGACAACAGAAGATACACTTCTGGAAAATCTTCTCTTTGGCAACAACCACAGTGCAAGACAAAATGGCTTGAGTAGCTGAAATTCCCCCATTCCAAGAGGATTTTCAGGAATCCAAAATATTGGCTATGGAATTTTATTTTTTGTGAGTTACATTTGAGAACATCAGCTACACAGAACATTACCATGCTAAATTTTGGGATTTGCCTCAATATTTAAACTAGCAAAACAAGTAGGCATAAAATCCTAGTACAACCTGACTTCAGTTTTATGACTATTTTTTGGTTAGGTAAAATACTTCAACCAAAAAAAAAAATCCAAAAAACATTCCCAACACACCAGAATTGGTTAAACAGAAACTAATAGAAAAATAACTTCAACCTATGCTCAAAGATTATACCAGTAGGAGCCAAAATGTCACAGATGTAGGGCTAGCTTGGGGGTGGGAGGAAGGGGTTGAAGGAAAATGTAAATAATTCCAATATAAAGAACATTTTTCAGATGCCACCAGCTAACTTCAAATAAAAGAATTTCCACATAGTTTTCAACCACTTTACATAGTAGCACAGGAAGGTTACTGAACTGCTTGGAAGTGCTTCTACAAGCCACTCCGAGGAACCAGAAAGCAAATTGTGCTCTAACACCACTGAGGTGCTGAACAAAGTGGAATGGGGTCTGTCAACACAAGTCTCATATTCACATGGGCTTTATCTTCAAGAGGGCAAGAAAACAACAGAGAATAGCAGTTTAAAAATCCTGTTATAGTACTGAGGTTTGGTATTCAGAAAATAGTGTGTTTGACTACTTGCACTGTGACAGGCCTTTTTTGTCTTGAAATCTTTGTTGCCTCATTGTTAAAATAGATGACAGAATATTATAAGTATTTCTCCAGCAGTCCAGATATCCTGAAAGAGCTGTTCCTGTATTAATTAAAATGTCTTGAAATTGTAATTCAAAGATGGTTTTATGTGAAATTTAGATATCTCCCTAAAAATGAAACTGAAGACCTAATGCCCAGTTTCTGAGATCACACAGCAGGACCACTTAACAGATTATGCAAAGTATTTCCTTTGTTTTAATTGACATAACTGTGGCATTTGGTCATAAGAGCTCCTGTAAGTCCAGTGATTCCTGAAGCATTAGCCAGAAAACATGGAGGTTGGAGAAGACAGAGGCCCTGAGATAAGTCATCTGGGAAACACCAGCTGATCAGTCATTTTCTGCAGCAGAGCCAGCTTCCTTGACAAAGCTCACACACAGTAAATCGAGAAATAAACTAACATCCTTTTTGCTAGTCACTGCAGCTTCCTGGATCACTAATCAAAGATGCTTAATTTAAATGCAATCAGCAATGTTACTGCAACTGCTTAGCAGAGCAGCAATAACTACAGCATGTTTGTAAATGAAGAGAAATGCACATGAGAAAGCACAAGATGGCAAGCAACACGGAGAAAAAAAATGTCCTTTTTACATTTTTTTCTTGATTATATGTTGTTGCATTAGGTGTATTCACTGATTGTAACATACTTTCCTTAAGCTTCACTAATTTCTATTACTATAAAACAACATGGTACCAACCTCTGTAGCCTTATTCAGAAGAGGTAATGAGTCCAAACAGAAATAATCCCATAAATGCACTTGTAGTCAATCCCATTATCCCAAGGGTACTTTCTCCAACAGATTAAAAAAAAAAAAAAGTAATACTTTTACAAAAGAAAAACTTCTAAAAGCAGCTTCTAACATTTGTATTTCTATTTAGAAAGCAAAACTCAGCTTGCTTACTACAAATGGTCTGCTGCACCAGTAAGCTTAAATACATCACATATTTACTAGAAACTTCCTTAAGGCAGATGGTACCTAAACTGGGGCTACTAGAAAAGATGATGTTTTCAATCTGTTTATTCTGCATCAGGAAAAAAAAAAAAACCAAAAAAAACCCCCAAAAAAAACCCCACCAAAACGAAATTCTAGAATTATTTTAATACTTTTGCTTCCTTGTCACCCATTTTCCATCTCAGGAAAAGAGATAAGAAGTTCACAGGCCATATGTCATCTGTTGACTTTAGCAGCAAAATACAGCCAAAAGAATATTAAATCAGTCCCTTTGTTTCTTCTGACTCATCTGAATTTACATCCAGTCAGTGTTTTATGAGCATAAGCTTGCTTCAGAACCTGAGGTAAAGCATTTCTCTTCAACTGTAATTATTTTTATTAGAAAAAATTAATCTACAAACATCTTAATACTCTTGCCACAAACCAAAAGGTATGCATTAGTCAGCCATGGAAAAACTGCTGTTTCCATGTACACAACACAGGTAACAGTCTGCACGTTTTCACATACCTTTTTAAATCATGTGAAGATTAGTTTTTACAACAGAAGGACAAAAGCAAAGTTCTGAATAATGAGAAACGCACCATTTTTTAGAGGTGCCCTCAATATATGTTTAATACTTAAAAAAAAAAAATCAAAGTATATGCTGATAAAACTCAGTTTGTTAATCAGCATGTAAAATTTCTGGTTCATTGATCTATCTAGAAACACAGATATGTGTATAGGCACTGACATACTGCTCTTCCTCACCAGTAAATAAAAAAAATTATCTCCTCTCTAACCAGATATAAAAGACAAAAAAACATGTAGAAACTGTAGAAAGTGTCCTCCACCCCAAAGATATCATGCAGATGGAAGAATAAATGATTAGGAAGACTGAACCCATACCCAGTTTGGGAAGAATGTGAGTCAGGAGTGCATGTCCGTACATATTCCTGCACCCTTCCCATGCACGCACACACACGATGACACAGAATGGTGGGGATTACAATTACAGTGGGTTTCAAAAGTTTGAAGAAACTGGCAGACAGGTTGACTCGATATTTATTTATAGGAGTCATGTGCATGCCCAAATGGGTGCAACGAGGCCAAGAAGCTTTTCAAGCCAGTACAAAATTACTGGCAGAAGGCAGGACCCAACAGTTCTACATTCCTACACAGCAGCTGCCTGTCAAGAGAGGGATGCATGAACCTGTATCTAAATTTACTTTTGATATCAGCACATAAAAATCCCATTTTAGAGTTGCTAGTAAAAGGGGAGTTTCCCACACTCAACTATTTACATTTTATTTTTCAAACCCACGGTTTGCTTGCATAGCAAAATGCAAGTGGGAAATTTAAAAGGCACTTCGGTTCTGCAGCTTTTTAGACAACTTTTCTAATAATTTACTGGAAAATTTTGGGAGGGCACAGGGAGGAAGTAGTTTAGTGATATAAACTAGTAATAATAAGCATTTATTTATCAAAGACTTTGAAATGAAAGCCTAAAAGCAAAAGCAAAATGTGAGTATCTGCACAACATAATTTTAAGTTTTCTGGTGCCTTCATACAACATGCAATTATTTTTATTTCTAGAAGAAGAGCATCAAACGACAAAATAAGTCACCTACTTAAGCCATACCATACTATACAAATTTCACAGCACATTAAGAAGTGAGCTATGAAATAGACCCATAAATAGGTAACAGATTGGGAAAACAGCAGCAAAGACAAGTTAAGTGAGTTGTGCAATGTGGGAGCAAAGTTTTAGAGCAGAGTCCAGGTATAGGTCCATGGTAAGATACTCTGTACTTACATACTGGCTAGAAAAGGACTACTATGAGAAAATGACCAGAGGTTTTCCCCTAAATTAAAAGTTGATCAGTCAAATAAAAACCTGGAAACTGTTAAGAGTTTTATTGAATTTAATATAACTGGATTACTGAAAATTTACTAAAATGTTGCTGTTCTACAGAAACATTGTGATGGGTCATTTAAAATACTTATGCTGAATAAACAAAAATATTTTTTAAGAAAACCCATAAATTATCAGAGTTAGAGGATGAAAACCTATTTAGTTCAATCATTTCTGAATAGGCTGTGGTTTTATGGAGATAGAAGTTGCAGATTCCCAGAAAAGTATCTGTCTGACCCCTCCAGTTTGGGCTTTCCCTCTCTGCTTTATTCTGACAGAAAAAAGCCAGAAGACAGAAGTAAGTATAGATATCAATTATCTATAGTAATATAGACAGATATGAGGAGTCAAAATTATGTCAGTCTCAATTGTCTGCTATGTCCTTCCACCAAAAATTCCCAGATTAGCTCTCCATAAATTCTGAAGGTGGGAGAAGCACACATACCCTCCATAATCCACTCCATAAAGAAACAGAAACTGCTTAGTTTAAGCACATAATGAAAATAGCTTCTCCCATTATAGATGACATAGTGAAACAAACTGCAGAACACAGTTATTATTTTCCCTTTCTTTAAGAGACAAGGAGATAAAAACCCTGGATATAGGAAACCAGTAGCAAAATCTTTACCACAATTGGATTCCTCCTTCCTCTCCTCAGCAAATTAGTTAAGCTAGAATGAAAAGGCTGATTTGGAGAGAACAGGTTACACTGAGAAAACCCCACATGGACTTAGATGTGCCCAGATTAATGTTTATGTAATAAAAACAATTAAGCAACTTGGCTCATTTTACAAAGTTACTTTATATGACCATCACAATCAAGTTTTCTAATTCAGAATCCTTAGAGCAACCATTTAACTCCCTGGGGAGAGGAAGAAGAAATCTGCATTTCTCTAGTGAGTTAGATTTCCAACATTCTTTTTTCAATCAATAAATTTAATATTAAGCAGTATTCTAAAGAAATGCCCAAAGATGTAAGTGGAATCTTTTATCCATATGGATTCAAACATCCCATAGATAATACCTCCCTTCAGGAAAATACATTGTGTTACAAATAGAAATTGCTTTTATCAGGTTCTAAGGGATAGGGTCTTTATCTGCTTTTGACCTTAAGCAACTAATTTTCAGAGGGATTATTAGCACAAGAAAGTACCCAAATTCTTTCAGTTGCTAACATGAACAGACATTGCAATCACTGTATGGAAGATCTCCCTTTTCTGATATCTCAGCAAGCTAAGATCTTTGCTGAACATTTAGATTAGTATAATGTAAATATTTCCCTCCTAGAAGAGGAGGGGACAAAGATCTCAGAACACTCTGAAAGTGTACTTCAAGTGCTGCATCTTTGAATTTGCTCTTAACTCACAGTATGGAGCACTGGTTAGACCCTGTTGAAGCATACAGCCCACAACATATACAGAGTATTTTAAAAAGCCAAAAGTTTAGCACTCAAAGGTTTTTCTCCAATATCTACCTCTATTAACCTCTTATTCATCATGAAACACTCCAGCAGCTAGCAGCACCAGCAAATCCTCCCTCCTCGTGTGCACAGCTTTCAGGAATGCTGCTACGTTGAAAAGGCAAAATTATCATTGCCCAATGACACATAATTCAGCAACAAAATCCCACTCAAAATGAGCTCACAAGAGAACAAATGTATGGATTTTCACAGACTTAGGTCAACTCCAAGGTGTATAAACTGACACAATGCTATTCAAAGAAATGAGTAACCCAGTACTCCTGTCCCATAGCCTATACTTGTCTGAATCTTGCCATAAAGGCTGAATGCTTTTTAACTGAGAGAAATTATTAGCATAGCTAAAAAAAATACCTATAAAGTCATTTAGCAACTTTCAGCTACCCTCAGGATACAAAAGCCAGACTCAAAATTACCGAAATACTACAAAAAATTGAAAGACACACAACACTAAACCAGTTTCCAATTTCTAGAAGCATGAGTGCAAGTCCATTTGGCATTTGCCTCAATCTGAGCACTTTCCTAAAGCTTGACTTGTGCTGGCAATCTTAAACTGCTGTAAATCTTGGATTACAAAGTTATACTGATTTAATCTTTTAAGAACACTTGCATTCCCTCCTAAGAATCAAAATAGCTTATTTTAACAGTAAAAATAACCAACTCTAATGACAGGAACAGCCACTGTTGAGCTTTCTGCCATCACCTCCTGCCTCTTGCTGCCTCTGTGCCAGCCCCTGCACACCCAGCTAAGCTCCCAGTGAGGTCCCTCAGGGACCTAACCCTGTAGAAAACAAGTTCTGCAGGTGAAAAGCTTTCTGTGACACCTCCTGTGGGTTTAACTGCCCGAATGAGCTCACCATGGGACATCTGAGTGTCCCCTGCCAGGCCAAGAGCAGAGGTGTCACTGACTGGCAGCAGTGAAGAGAGGAAAAAGACACTCTCCTTGTGCTAACAGCCTTCCATTAGCTCAGCCCAAGGAAAGAACATGGAATTCAAGTTGGGAAATTTACAATGTTCACCACTTTTATTACCCTGTCATGCACTTGCTGGCTACTGCTGACCTCAAAAATGATTTAACTAAAAATATCATAGTAATTCTAAGGTTTTTAAGTAATGAATTTGGTATTCCAGCTGCTTTAAAAGCCTCTTTGATTTAAGGCAGTAGTAAATTAAGATTTAAACAATGTTCTTCAAATACCTCTAAGCAAATACTTAACCTCCTAGGTTTCAGTTTTTTCACAACAACATTTGTTAAATAAATTACAGAGGTCATTTCCATGGCTCAGAAGAATTTGACTAATATTATGATAAATATTCTTGGAGAACCTAATTTTATTTTTTTAAGCAATGAAATAAGTAGAACATGACTTTTATGGATGTCACCATCTTTGGTCTACATCCAAATACAGGTTAAAAATAGTAAGAACAGAGTTATATTAAACCAAAAAAGTACAAGGTGTTTTGATGCAAGATTTGGTTTACATAAAATAGAAAAATACTTTTTCCAGCAGCTGTAAATTCAAACAGCTAAGAGAAAACCACCAGAAAAACTGCTCCCCATCTTAAGAAGACATTGAGGAGCTGGTATTTATGTACTACACAAGAAACTGAGTCCAGTAAAGTTGTGCTTGAGGTATCATTCTTAGTAGCAAACAGTCACAAACATAAGCATGCGAATAAAAATTACAGATAAATAAAAATTTTGGTTAATCCAGGACTTAAATTGGTTACTAGTTATATTAGCCTCTAATTTCAAGTGCAGACACAAGGACACAACCAGAATAACATCCATATTTTTCTTACCATGTTCAAGGTATAACTATTTGACATACCTGAATTCTTAAGAAATCCAGAAAAAAATTTAAAAGGCAAAGGATTCTGATTATACCTTTAAATCACTAGTGTACGAAAGCAACTTTTTGAAATTGTTTCCTTTGTCTTACTGAGGCATTCCAGAATCCATCCATTTACATTTATTTGCAGACCAAGAACACACTAAGACTTCACAAATTCCTTCTCCCTTCTCAATTATGCCAACTATCATTGCACTATCAAGCACTATCATTCCAGAACAAAAAATATAGTTGTCTTTTTCACAACAGCAACCATCATCTCCCAACATTCCAAAAGAAAAGACAAATACACAAGACAACAGCTTTGCTGCAACTCATCAGCATATAAGAACTGTAAAGTAGCAGCACCAGTCACGCCAAACACCTGGTGCTGCAGGCTGAAAATAATAACACCAGCAAGAAAATTCTCCAGGGTATTTTTTGTTATTATCTTAGATACCATCTTGTATTTCCTATCAAAATATCGAGTTCATGTATGGCATTTAAGTGTATATATAATTAACACTTCCATGAACAGCCAGGTCTCCTTTAAACAGAGCTGGTGTTAGACTTTTCAGGTGTTACTTCTCAAGCTGTAGCTAATTATAGCTGAGCACTCTGCCAAAGCAGCAGCTGACTCTTTAGTAAAGTAGTAATTACAACGTGAAAATCACAGTTCTACATGCTTCCTGTTTTTTAGTCATGGCTACTATTCCAAAGGCAAACCACACCCCCCACCCCTCCCCAAATATACTAACATCTGGCATTTAACAGAAAAACCGGCGATAAACAACCAAGGAACAAAGTTAACAAAAATGATCCATAACAAAAACTGAAACTCTCTCTGGCCACTGTTGTTAGGTAGTACAACAAAAATTAAATAAAATTCAGTTCAGAAAATGTTTGTGACTTGTGTTCCAGGCCTGCCTTACTTTATACTATTAAAACATTTTGCTGTACAACCAAAATTAATCAAAGTCCCTACTTACTATTAAAAACTCAAGAACAATCTATGTCTCACAAAACTTAATTAGTGACTGTAAGTTTCTGGACAGGCAACCCTATTTTGATATACTGGGACAAATACAAAAAATAGCCAAATAAAAGCGGTAACTTTATACACAGATTACCATATCTGAGAGTGTTGTTTGGCATATTAACCATCAAATTAGTTAAAATGCAAGTGGCAGCACACCCATATTAGTATTCTCTTTGTAAACCATGGTAGCAATTCACATAAGTATGAGGAGCGATGGAAAACTTTACGGGAAAAAGGGGAAGCAAGACAAGGCAACTGGCTGCCCTTGTAATCTGCAATCAACTTCAAGAGCCACTTCAGGTCATGAGAAATTTTAAGATGATAACTCTTTTATAGTTCTCTTCCCACGGTCAGAAAAAATACCACGTGGAAAAGAAATACTCCATGAAAAAACTACTGTTTCACTAGCTTTTATGCTAACTTGCACATAAGCCAAACAATGTAAAAGGGTATCAATCACTTTCCTATTTAGATGTCTTTTCAAAGTCATGCGAAAAGTTGTAAGAATGTTCAACCAACATGTATCAGCTGTCTCACGTACTGTTTTTGGATATTGATATCTGCAATCCCTTTACCGGATCTGGCATCATTGTCCAAGCTCAGATGACTCAGATATAAACAATGTGAAGGCATAGTTTGTTTTCATGTTTAAAGTCACAACTGGTCTCCTGCAACAATAACAGGAAGAGCTGTAGGGATCGATACGCAAGATTACTAACAGGGGCTTTTCTCGTCCTACCCAACAACACGCACGTGCAACTTTCTTAGCCAGGTAACACATGCCACACTTACCAGATCTCTGTGAAGCACCCAGTTTGCGTGGAGGTAATGGATTCCATCGAGGATCTGGTAGAGTAAGGATTTAACCATAGATCTTGGCAACTGCATGGGCTTTTTATTTGCTTTTGAGGCACGGTGAAACTTGATAATATGCTAGAAATAAAACAAGTAGAAACATGAAGAAAGTTAGGTGATAGATAGGTGAAAAGGTTGGGTGTTTCAGGATATTTTAACTACTTACACTAAATAATGGAATGAAATACAAAGTTTGTTGAACTTTAGAATTAAAGTAATAGTGATGCACTCACAACTCTCTTAAATTGTTTTTATTCTCTGAATTGCTTCAAAGAACAGCTGTGAAGTTTTTGTGAATATCTAAATACTGGCTACTTACCTCCAGTAAATGGTCTTGGACATTCTCCTTCCTCCCTCCTCCCTATATGGCATCCTTTTACCCTTGGCAGCTTTAGCAGAACCTTTCACACCAGGAGTATCTACCAGTAGGAGGACCACAATCTATGCCTTCACACAGGCTTTCCCTCCTTCTCTTCAAAAACACCCAGGCTAGCCAACTTGAAACTACTATTCCCCCCAAAATCAGAATCCCAGTAGATCAAATAAATATTTGAAGGGTGGGAAGGTGTAACTCCAAAAACCCCACACCATATTTGGGTGAGATCATGTTCAAACATCTAAAAATGGTTGTCTTCTTGCTTCCAAGTTATGGCTGCATACTTCAGTGATGATGACAAGCTGGTGGCTCTTGGATTAGTCTACCCACTAGGGGACAAATACCACTTGAAAACATAGAATGCAGTAAAGAACCTCAGTATTAGTTGAAGGAATGAAAAAAAAAAAAAACAAAAAACCAAAACATTGAAAGATTACTGACAGACCATGAAATAGCCATAAACTAATTCTAAGATCAATGTGGAGATGATGGGTTAGGTTTGGTTTTGCTACACTGTACAAGAAATAAACTGGAGTCAGGCCATTCTACCTTTTCAATCCTCAGCTAAGGCAGGGCTATGCAAGGCACAAATCCAATCTTAATACATGGTGATTCAGAAAATGACTAAATATGTTCATTCGGATGGAGAAAAAAAATCTACTTTTTGAAGGCAATTCAATGAAGCACCTCAAATAACAAAATTGTTTTCAATTATGTGTCTTTTGAAAGGTGGAAATGATAAAGGTAGTTTCCATTTTTACTGAAAACAATACAAAATGCTAGAGTAGGACTATTAATTGCTCTATTTTTAAAATAGGATTTGTCTAGCTCAAGATCTTTCCCAGGCTGAAGAGGTAGCCAAAGGCTGTGCTTTAATTAGACCACTGCTCCCTCCTCCATCATCCCCACTCCCCACCCAGTTTGTCACTACTGCTCCCAGTGAAAATAGTAATGTTTACTCATGGTAAATGCTACCTCTGGCTGTCACCAGTACTTTAGCCACTGTCAAACTGTACTTAGCAAAAGTGTAAACAGTAGTGTTTAAAGAGAAATAAAGGCAGAAAACGCCAAATAAATCTAAACAGTCTGCTTACTCCCTATCAACAACATTCGCACAGAGCATTCCACTACTAAATGTGCAATATTTATGGCTTTGTACTAAAAAGCAGTAGAAATTTACAAGATTGTCGGTTTTTAATATACTCATGAGGATCAATAAGCTCTTAGTACCTGATCCTTTAGTTGTGCAATCACTCTGGAAACTGTAATGAAATGCTTTAAGGGATTATTTCCTTAGAAAATTTTTTCCTGTTATGTCACAAAAAGATTTTGTCTCATAACTTCAACTAGGAGTCCCTAATACTACACAATGCTCACCAGATTGTGACCTTGATTTACAAAGCAGCAATGATACCATAAACTCACGAATTAGTATTTTTATTAATACAGGGTATGAAAAAATACAAAGGAACCAACAGGCAAAGGTCATACACAGAGGTCCATAAATCCAGTCCTGCCCTTTTTCAAGGTGCATGTAATCATTAGAAGGGATTTCAACACCCATCTAAAAACCAGCTACTACCCATACGAAACATTAGTCCTTAGGCACAGAGAAAAATTAAGGAGTCTCACGAGACAGAATGGGGCACAATTAACCACAGATGTGTTGAGCAGGAACAACACAAGCAGCTCTGCCTCTGGCTCTGCCTCAGCTGCTCTGGTACCTCTGGAGGTCGGGAGTGAGACAGCACCAGGTTGATGCCATTGGATTTCTGTCCCTGCCCTCCCATGTGGCTCCCAGCTAGAAAGGCTAAGAAAGCAAGCTTCTTTCTTGAAAGGGTCATTGAATTGCAGAAGCAAATTAAAACAGATAGGTTTGCTCGAAGCAAGCAATATCACCACTAGGTAAAATCCAATTTCCTGTAAAAGCAAATAATACCTATTGTTGCCAGCTAACTCTATGGAAGTTTATATCCAAAAGATTGCAACCATCACAGTTTAGAGAATTGAACAAAACCTAAAAATATACTGCAGGGCCAAGAAGTATAGGAAAAGCTAGATTTGCCCCATGACATTGGAATGAACTCACAGTGTTTGCGACCTAGCGCTACCAAGTGTTAGTTGTCTAAAAAAAGTAGCTAATCCAATTTCTTGTAAGCAACTAGCTATATGAAGAAAGAACACACCTAAAAAATGCAAACCAGCAATTTTAATGGCAGTGTCCATCTAAGAAATAGAAGAGCAAACAGGTGTTGTTGCTGAACATCATCTCTTCTACTGGAGGCAGCAAGCTTAAACTTTCTTTTACTTTCAACAAGCTTTTACTTTCTATTATCAGAAATATATCTATATGGCCATACCACTCTTGTGGGAAATTATACCTCAAATTAAACAAGCAAAAAAATAGGTAAGAGCATCAAATCAGAAAACAACAGGCAACCGTTTTGGTGACCTGGCAGATCAGGTGCACAGAAAGCTTCAAAGCAAAAGATGTCACAGCAGTACAACAATGTTAAAGGAACTTTTAAACTTTAACATTTATGCTGACTTCAGCTATGGCAGGGAGATGTGCTCCTTCCATGTCAAAATATTTCATATTTAAGAGTCTAAATCCAGGACCTCAGGGGTAGAAACTGGTACAGGGTACCAATACAAACTAGGATGATGCTCTTTATACATAAGTGCACTGTGCAAGTGGAAGAATCACTCTCCACTAGCTTCACTGTCTGAAGAGTCTCAAAGTGCAGCTTCAAGTACAGCACGTAACAGCCAGAACCTTCGACCTAATAAAGGCATGGAATAATTTACAGTAGTTACAGCCTGCATTTCCCATTTCCCAGAAAACTGACCTAACCAATAGGCTTCTAAACGACACTTCTCCCATTCAATAAATCTTTTTGCTGAATAGCACAAAATTAGGATTGTTCTGTGAGTTAGAGTATAAATCGGAACTGTGACAGGTATGAAGCACATTCTGCCTCTCTCTCTAGAAAGCTGGAGGTGCACTTGGACACTGCAGTTTCTTAACCTTTAGGTATACTCAAGTTCTTTGCTGAATCTTACCCCTAATGGATAATCATTAAGGACAAAACATAAGGACTTCCACAATGTAGGCAAGTCAGAGGCATGTTTGTAAGAAAATAAGCAGAGAGTGAAAAAGCTTCAGCATTCCCCATGTCTTTTTTCACTGCAACTCCTTAAAGATAACTCACATATCCTGACAGACCACCTGACAGAAAAGCTGGAAAATACCCAGACCCATTCAGCAAATTAATGGGGGAAGTTATTGTCAGTCCACACTATACCAGTTGCATGTTACGGAACAGAAACCCATCCACAATGTTAAGCAGACAAACTCAATTTAATTAGTTCATTAGAACACTGCAGATGCAAGCTCTCTTCTAATGTATTCTAAATCTTTCAAAATGAAAGAAGAACATGTCATAAGAGGTAAACGTAACTCCAAGCAATATTGAAATCTAGTCAGCAAAAGTAGCCATTTTCCCTTCTGTGCATCCATATTTCCACTTCCTAAATCTTAAAAATATGTTGCCACTGAATGGAACCCAAAAATGGTGTGAGCCAATTAGGCATTCACTATTAAATATAAATATAATGTAAAATTTTTCTATTGCTTGTACATATTTTGCTTTTAATTTAAACAAGACAGCAACTTTGTAGAAGTGATTTTAAGTCTTTATTCTAAATTAAATTAACACTTCACTGACCAACATTGAAATACACATTCCTTACCAATCTAGGAAAGCAAGGAAGCTATAATTTGCTGCTTGCAATATCTGGGACTATTTGTTTTACTTACTAACTTATTCCCAGGTTTCAACTTCAAAAATGTAATAAAATTGCAAAGAAAACTGAATTAACCACATTATTTCAATACGACCATTTTAGCTTTTGCAAAGGCAAGACTATACAAATTATAAAAAATGAAGAGGAGAAACAGAGCTAGACATTTGGAAATAAAATTATGAAACAATATTCAATCTAGAAGTTTGCCTGCCTTCTTCTGTGTTACCTAGTGCATTGAAATTGGTTTCAAAGATGAAACTGTGAGCATTTTCTAAATTCTTTACCGCAATTATAGCAAACATAATGCGTAACAACAGAGCAAATTCAAATCCCTAGGATTTACGCAACAGTTAAGTGAGCATTCAGTAAGATCTTAATTTTAGTCTGCTTCCAAGTCTGTGTTTGTATCATCCTGTTCCAAATTCCAAGAACTGTTGTTCAGTATGACAGAGGTTAAAACAAGCAAACAAGTTAGACCTAGAAGCTTCTCACAAAAGTAGGAAGCTAGCTAACAGAGGGATTTTATGCATGTCTGACTAAATGATGTTACAGTGAGCTCCCACCTTAACACACATGAGATAATCCATAGACACAAGCCTCTAGAAAACTTGACTGCTTGAGTTCTACTGCTTAAGGCAATGTTTGCTGAAAATTACATGTATCCTTATCAAGCTGAAATGCAATCATGTATGAAAAACTAAGCACGCATTGTTTCCGTGATTTTCAAAAAGAGAAAGCAAAGACCCAATAAACCCAAGTAACATTTGTTTGCTGTGCCAAAAATAAATCATAGTTTCATATGCCTACGTTTACAGCTCATTTCAGACATCAGAGTTTTAGAAACTAAGAAAATTTAGTCAATTTACTTATCACAAGTAAAATTAAATAATATCAAAACAGAAGTGGGTAGAAGCACTTTTACAGTGATCACTTCAGTTTCTAGTTTTGGAAACATTACAGCAATGAACATAAACTGTCCATTGAAAGAGGAAGGGAAAAAAGCATGTTTCTTCCCTCCAAATGGTGCCAGTGCATGGCCATCATCGAGTATCTTCTTTAAAATGTAAGTAACCGAACTGCCTAATGAAATATCTTATTCCAAGTGACAAGAGGTGAAGATCTTTAGTGATAGTGAAAGGAACTTTAATACACCAACTTTTGCTAATGCCAGACTGCTTTAAATATCTAAGGTTTGAAAAGCAGAGCAGGCATAAACAGATCCCATATAATTTTCCTAGGTTTTTCCTGGGTCTCTATAGGTCTTATAATATCTTTCAGCCCTAAATATTGCAAAACAACTCCATAAAATGTTAATAAAAATAATCAGAATACATCTACCCTTTCAGTATGCATAAAAGTGAAATACACAGTACTCACACCATCCTGTTCACATTCATTTTTCACACATTTATTTGCCCTTGTTTTGAGGCCTGCTCCTTCCTGTTGTTTCCTCCAATTCTCGTGCTTTGTGGTACAGAGAAGGAGTCTACCATCAACTACATACAAGCCCAGCCAAAAAAGCAAGTGTATGTTCTGAGAACATGACAAACAGCTATGTGCAAGGAATGGCACTGCCCTCTGTAAGAAATTCAACCATTGCTCTGATGGTCAAAAAACCCATTTCACTTGGAAGGAATCAATCATGACATAAAGACCTATGCCAGCCTGTTCTCTTGTGTCTTGATCTATCTTAAAGTCTTGTTCCAGCCTATATTGCTAAGAGAGAAGACTGCATGAAAAATCACTGGGCAGAATCACCTGAATTACACCAAAAGCATAGACATGACTTAGAAAATCAAGATACACTGTTACACTGAGAAAAGTATTTTTACGTATATAAAGATATTTCTCATCAACTAGCATCTGAATTATATTTATGATTAAGAGCTAAACTGAAGCATGTAGAAGAAAGAATTGTAACTGATTATACCATATTTAAGGAATATGTTAAAACTCAGCTGTTAGAGAAGATTGATGTGATTAAACAAATATGCAGGTTTATTGCACACATCAGTATGCAACACTCTCCCGATTTCATTTATCATAAAAGATTTTTCAAAACGTTGTTAGTTGAAATTAAGTAATTTATGTAGACTGAGAGCATCAAGTACTGCTTGGAAATTCACATGTATGAAGAGTATTTTCTCCTTTCCATTATTTGATAATTATTTTTTGGTACACATGACTATGCTAATAATCTCCACTCTATATTTTTAAAAAGTGGAATGTACACATAACAAGTAATTCCTATAAAACAAAGCCAGTCTGCTCATATATTTTTATTATCAACAATAATTCCAAGATTAATTTTACTCCACATTTCTCAGTAGTATTTGCTGCTAAGCACTGAGTTGTTAGAGATCTGGAATCATAGAAATCTAATAATAAGAGAGAAACATTCAACCAAACCTAAAAAATTCACAGATCATAGTTTAACTGGTCTGGGATAGTGAATGTATCATCACATTCCGTATTATCAAATCATACTTAATTATTTATGTACTTACTTATTAAGCAGTGTTTTTTTTATTGCTATAAAACACATTTAACATATTTTACTATGATAAAAATCTCGCCCTTTTTCAGAATGAGATCAAACCCATTCAGAAGCTTATTTAAGTTACAACATGTATTTCTAGAAAAGAGGATCTTAAAAATTTGATGTTACACACACATACTAAATGAGTCTGAGAATTAACTATGTACCATAACTAGGAAAGGTATATAGATAACCTATCAATACAAAAAGTTTAAGAAAAATCATAACAAAAATATTGCTTAGAATCAAAAATCCTGCTTAAAGTATAGAGACTATGAAACTGAAGTAATTGAATGTGTGTTTATCTGTGGTACTAAAGACATGTGCTTTAGAAAATACTTTCAATACCAGAATCTGCTGAAAAAAGGAACAAAAGAAAAGTTCTAAATACTGTAACCTCTAGAGTGGCTAAAAGTAAGTAGATTGATTAAAAAAATTCACCTCCAGGACAGATCTCATTTGTATCAAACTTTCCTAAAAATCCATTTTAGTAATCATGATGTATTTAAAGCATTTGATACAAATTTGAATAACATCTATAAATGTACTGGCTTTACACATGAAGCTCTGGACAGCAGTATACTTTCTAGAATTATAAGACTAGGGTGATAAAGAATATCCATGAAAAATCAGTAAAAAAAGAACTTATTCTTTTGCTGATAAGACAGCAGGAACTCTTTATTTAAAATAAATTTTTGACCTTTAAAAATAGAAAGTTAACATCCTACAGCTTGAGAACTCAGTTCTCATTGGCTGAGACAAATAGCCAAGAAAAATCATAACATAATTGTGTATTACACTAAGAATTCTGATAATCAAAGGAAACTAGTTATAAATCAATTTGTCAAAGTAATTCCTATATTCTTAGATATGCTCCATGGTAATCCCATGGTTTCGCATGGTTTTGTATAATGTAAATTGAGAGATAAGAAAAGAAAGTGTCTTTGATAGGCTTAGCTATTAAAAATGATCACTATCTTTGTAGTCAAGGTCAGCATAATTGGTGTTCACCAATACTTGCCCAAAGTAATTCCAATTAGTATAACTTCTACATTCCTTGGTAATGGTATCAGCAGAAGTTACAGAAAATTATTAAGTATGCGCTATCTAAACATAAAATTTCAGATGTGAGCAGTTTCATTCTTGGGAATTAAGTGAGAAATAAAAAAATAAAAAAAAACAGCTCTTGCTCTCTTACTCACCATAGAACTTTTTAATAAGTTTAATTAGCACCAACCCTTTAGAACAGGACATTTTTTTCAGTATTAGAAAATTAACAGAATAAGATAGCATCTAATATAGCTTATTCATCTCTTGCCAAATGTTTCCAGTACAGAAGCTAAAAAATATAATGATTTTAATTAATCTAATGATTGAATGTGATGAGCATTTACTCTTCTCACTGAAGCCAATAGGAGTTACTAAAGCTGGGCAGCTTTGAACAGAAAGATAGCTTCCATGCTTACTGGTTTTGACAAGTAACTCTAAGCTACCTACATCTGAAAACACTAGTCTCTGGAAATCTACATCTCTCTAACGACAGCACACTTTCAATTCCAAAACTTAAATCCTTATAAACTGATATATCCATGACAAATAAACGTATTTTGTCTTTATGTAGTGCTGGAGAAGCACATGGTGCTAAACAATTTAAAAAATAAAACAAACAAAAAAAAAAAAAAAAACCAACGTTCTAAACCCCTACTAAAATTTCTACCCCAAAGAGTTGAAAGGGCACAAGCTGTAAAGCACAGGAAATGCAAAACACAACACAACACAGACAGAATGACAAGTGGTTGGTATCACTGAAATGCGTTACAAAATAAGTGGATTTTCAGGAGTTTTTTGAAGGAGGATAGTGAAGGATCTTTACGTACGTTAATTGGGAGGCTGTTCCATGTGTAGGAGGCAGCGTGGAAAAAGACACAAAGTTGGGAGTGAGCAAAACAGACAAAAGGGGAATTAAGAGCGATGCTTGGGAAGTGCTGACAGTAAAGGAAATGAGGACCAAGGTTAAGCCAGAACCAAGAGTGCTTTGAACATGGCCAACTTTATGCAAGGGAGGAAAAAATTCCTGGCAAAGGCTTAAGAAGCGAGGAAACATGGGCAACTATACAGGAAAGAAGAAATGATTTGTGCAGCATGTCTCATAGAAAAAAAAAAAAAACCCAAAAGAGTTAGGACCAGTTCATATCATATACCTCATTGTAACCGACATTTCATTCTTAAATAATAGAAAATAATTAACTTCACTGAGATTATATCCAATACCCAGCCATATGGGAGGAGTGGCAAGAACATCAAACTGCAGTAATTCTTCTTCTAAAGCTGTTAAATCATGTGAAAAATCACTATGTAGTGTAAAAACCACACGCCCAAAGTAAAATTAAATGGAAAAGGTTAGGAAAAAAGATGTTTTAAACACATGTCAATAAATGTAGCAGTAAAATGTGTTTGTTATGACTGTTCCATAAAATGGGTAAACTCATTTAATGCACAAATAAATTCTGTCATACAGAGATTTAGCTGATGCACTTCTCTTTATCATCACTGCCACCAGTTTATGTGAAATACACAAACTCTCAGTGTCCACTGAACTTTGATAAAGAAAACTTGCAAAATACAAACCCACTAGCCCATAAGAGAAATAAAATTAAGACTTTCAAGCTTTTGAAGGGGAACAAATTACCATGATTTTACGTGTTCTGATACAGAAGGGTCTTTTTGAATGGTCTAAATTTACATCCATCCAATTAAAATTTTGTGTCATTTACAAGCTCAAGAGCGAAGTATGAAGAAATTGAGCAATTTGTCATTAACATTTGTAACAGCAACATCTATATTATTGAAGCCTTCAAAAGTAATACTAGAATTTATATTATCACTTCCTCTCCTTGCCAGTATTTTCAAAGGAATCATAAACATATTGGTTACACTTTGTGTTTGATATCCTTCAGGTTTAAACACAAATCCAGGTTAAAATAACTCACATCTTATCAATAGATGTAGAGCTTGAACATTTTCGTCTAAATTCAAGTCACAATGTCACAATGTCACTGATGTCCATCTCTACAACAGACTAAACCAAATCATATCAGATTTTGCTAGAAATTTAAAAACAGACATCTAAGTCTCTAATCCTCTTCTATATAATGAGAGTCCATCAGTAGGCCAAATTAGCTTACTTATTATTTTATTTCCACTCATATTGTCACAAATTGTCTGTTTAAAATATACATGATTGAATGGTAGTCACTTGCAATCACTCTCAGTGAGAGGACTCATCAAAGCAGTCCCTCTCCTTTTTTTCTTGTGTATGTGCAAAATGTCAGGAAAAAAGTATTAAATACATTTCCAAATGCAGTTTTAGAAGATTTCAATATAGGAATGCTTTCTTTAACTCAAATTAAAGCTTGCAGAAAAATCCTTTTCACTTCGAAAATCAATCTGACTCAAAAAAAGAAAAAAATTCTACATAATCTTTGGCAGGCTTTAAAGTGTAAAAGTAACAGGATTATCAGTTAGACCCTTAATTACAGAGAAAGAAATTAATGCATCTCTTCCTATATGAAGGTATGTCACACACACATCAGTTTGAACAAGCTCTTATTGCACAATGTCAAACATTCAGGGAAATCCGTACTTACCCACAAATCATGTTCAGCATAATCAAACAGCAGCCAAACCTTTCTGTCACTGTGAGAAAGGAAAACCTTCTGCAATGCAATCACATTGGGGTGCTTCAACTCCCGTAAAAGCTGCAGAGAAACAGAGAAGCTCTCGTTACTTCTGTGCTTGTTAAGAAAAGCAAACACAGCAACAAAACCACCAAATAGATTAAACAGCAAACAAGTAATCTTAAAACAGACCCTAGAAGGAAAGGCAGCATTGATTCAGCACATTATTTTCCAAACATCAAAATCAGGATATACACAGCCTCCGTGGCATGGGTTGCTGTTCTAACAGCATAGCTGCCAATTATTACCTACCTTCCTCTGTCCCACACTCAGGACAGAGCTGCACATCCCACCTATTCATCCTGCTTGCCATCAGTGTATGTCTTAAAAAAAAGTTATTACACATAAATATAACTGTTTTCTTATCAAAGGTGAATATCAGGATTTGAGAATGCCAGAATGAAGCGTGTGCAGGTGGGTCCAGTTCTTTGTCTGGACAACACAGTTCTTGATCACCACATAATTATTTTACTACCAATAATTTTCTTTTGCTTTGGATCCCTACCTCACTTGCCTCAAAGTTCGTAGGCTTTTGCTCTCAGAAAACAGGGTTTTTCCTAAGAAAAGTTAACCAAAATGGGTTTCCTGCTGGTTGTTTTAACCACTATTTTGTAATCCAGAAATAATCCTAAATTTATTTTTTGCTTGCCAGTAAGAAAAAAAAGGTCTCATCACTGATTAGGCAGCATATTAAAGCAGGCACTGCTGCTGAAGTCATCCTTCTGCCAGATTAAACCAGTCTCAGGAGGAGTTGGGAAGTGGTCCCAAAAACATAATTTCCATGGAATCACTTCCCCCCCTCCCCTACTCATTGTAGCCACCAGAATGACTGATCATTTCTGTCTTATCTGGAAATTGCTTGCATCTGCAGCACTAGTATATACATTACCAAGAATCAATCTATAATGGCAAAATTGTAAATGGAGTAGGTTCCAAGGCACATTTGGGAGA
The DNA here is from genome assembly GCA_034336665.1 of Luscinia megarhynchos. Lineage (NCBI taxonomy): Eukaryota > Metazoa > Chordata > Aves > Passeriformes > Muscicapidae > Luscinia > Luscinia megarhynchos. Next base: position 45,288,179 of record CM067565.1, read on the forward strand.
AATGAATCTTCCCTTTTTACACCCTACAGAAAAATACTCAAGATGTTTATTTTAGAGGAAATAAAATACAGATTTTAAATTATATTACCTTTTACTATACAGCTATCTGTCAAGACAAGAAATCTAAAGAATATCATAACTGCTTAAACATATTCCAGCTTTCCAGCAAAATGAAATACTTTAGATGGTTTTATTTTTCACCATGCAGGAACTGTTTTCTTATTTTTCTTTCTTTCCCTAACCCTGAGCCTCCTTTTCTGCACGCCAAACAACCCCAGTTCCCTCAGCAGCTCCTTGTGAGACTTGTTGTTTGCTACATTCTGGCTGTCAAAGTTGCGTGCCACAGCAGCCAATGCTTTAGTAGCATGAGAGTGACCAAGGAAAGGCTCTAGGAGTCCAACACACCGTATCAAGAATGAGAGTTCTATTCTAGCTATGCTGGACTTGCAGTGGTGCTCCACACAACTAGAGGAAGTAAAAAATTAAAATGGAAGGTACAAGGGATGAGTGTGAGCCACAAACACAAACTGTTGGTCAGATTTATGCTAAAAACCATGTCATCTAGAAACATACTACTGCAGGAGAGAGGATGATGACAAGAACTGAACAGGTATAACTCACTGGTACATAAAGAGTGGAGATAAGGGAAGTCATTCGAAGAGCACTGGAAAGACATGATCAGAAAGGAATATAGGGCAGAACCAAATATACAGCTGTGGAAAATGAAAGGCAGCAAATTTGAGACAAGTGTTTCAAAGACAAGTATTGATCCAAGACTGAGACAAAAAGAAACTAGGAACTTCAGAAACTATATTTTCATTACAGCAGACAGGTGGAAGACAACAATGTGAAAATTAGGGAGTCATAGCAAAGGTACTTGCCTCACTATTGAATCTACCACCTACCCTAACAACTTTTATGTTTGACTAGAATTTTGTCAATATTTACTGTTGGAGTTAGTGAGTCGGAGGTCTCTCTGAATTCTTAAGGGAGAAATCATAGTGCAGGGATTGAATTAAAGCCTTTGGATGGATTGAAGTATATTAAGCCAGTCACACATAAGGCAGAGGTATAAATTTAAGTTTTAGGATAAGTAAGTGAGTCAGTAAGTTTTAGTATGAGCTCTACTGCTTTTAATAAGTGAATGGTTTAGATACCAGAGTAGAAGTGCGAGTTCTAGTGAAGGTTGAAAAACACACTAACATTTTCAGTGGAGGCTCCAGGACCGTAGTTTTAGACAGTGCTTGACATAATAGAGTTACAGTAAGAATATTGCTTACATTTTTCAGATAGAACAAGATAGGTTGTTTGCATAGTCTATACATAAGCTGGCATGCTAAGAAACTAGAATTCTAACAGGTTAAGGAGTGGTGGTCCAAGTTTGTGTCTTAGCCTGCTGGAAGGATCCTATATAAGAGTATGTATTGGGGAGAGTTAGTGCTTTTCTGCTTTTCCTGCCATTGCTTTTCTTTTTGCTTCTACTCACTGTCATCAGTCAACACCCAAGAAGAAGATAGGAGCTGCCGCAGCAACATCTGCTGCCCGGAACCTTTGACAAGAGCAGCTTCTACTTCTGTTTGGGACTTTACACCAAAACTTAGCATGGACTTCGATGTCTGTGACTGTGCTGTTGAGACTGATGTGCTTCTGCAATAAATAACCTTCTTAGCAACTATTAGCTGCTTTGCTCATTTTAGAAGATAACCCAACGAAGGTGGTGCCGAGAGCACCAGAGGTCTTAACCTCACAATTTACCTCCTACACATGCCACATACATCTAACAGGTAAGTGATGCACTTTATGTGATATGGTTGTTATGTCCAAGCACCACCATAAACACCTTTCACAAATGTGCATTTCAGCCCTACCTAGAACCGCATGGACAACTTCAGGAATGTGCTAAATCACTGTCTACAGTTTTCCCACAGCCGATTGCTGTATAAACTTTAAACAAACAGAACAGATAAATGAAACATAATACCAATTTTATTTTCTTAGGTCTTCTGCAGAAATAAATTAGTTTGAAACTTGGTTGATTTAAGCCTGAAGTTAGAAGGAAGAAATTAATATATTGTCCTAGTAATTGAAAGATTCCAGTGTACCTGACAACATCCTGTATTACAAGATAACAACCTGAACATAAAAAGGACTTGCAACTACTATAATTTGTTAGTAAATGAACACAGCATTGTATTTGAATAGCACTTTAACACAATGTTCCTCTAAAATTTAAGTTCCATCATACCTAACTTGAGGTAAAACACTAGTAAGAACCTGTCTCAGTTATAATACATTTATTTCTTGCAGCAGGACACAAAGGAGTTTGTATAGAAAGACATTGAGCAAGACTTCAGAGTGAACTGTCAACATCTGTGCAACTTTGGCTGTCCTGTACAATAGCTTTCATCTAAACAGATTATCATGATTAATATTAAAATTATTAACAAGAGAATTGTACAAGCATCTTTGTTTATCACCATTCTTAGCTGATGCCACAGCTTAAAGTTTAAAATTATGCTTTTGGATAGCCCAAATAGCATGGAACAGCTTCTAGGATTCCCAGATGGATATCTGCTATATGCAGAATTGCTAGTAGTTTCTTCAACTGTCTGATGAATAATGAGTTCAGTACGAAGAACATTGTGAGAATTTCTCTTGCAAGTGAATGCCTCTTATAGTAGGGAAAGGGGAACGTCATGATGTGAAAGTCTCTGATGCCTGAAAAAAGTTATGTTGGCAAGAGCATTGGTATAGGAGCTGGAATCCTTGGAAATGTAAAATGTCAGTAGGCATGCTGAGGTAAACTTTGCATAGAAAATCCAAGTAAACAGTAAAGGTTGTACAGCCAGAGAATGAGTACAAGACAGTGTACAAGATTAAGCAAGTAAAGTGAGGTACCATAAAACAAAGAAAAAATAAATATCTGTAATGTTTTACCTCAATTTTAATAATAGTTGTGATACTGATTATGGAATGAACCAACACACAGATAACAGAATTGCCTCATGCTTAAAGCAGAAACCAGCACAAGTCATACACAAGCAAAACTCAGGGGTGGTATCAGATGATTCGCAAATATATCACACACATTCAAAAAAAGGACACAAAGGAGAAAAAGCATTTGGAGACTTGTGAATCCAAAGCATGCAAAAAACCAAATTTGAAACAATGAACACAAAGAAAAACGTGTGAAAAACAAACTATCCTGACTTTCTTCTCTGATAATTGATTTTCTACACAAGCAGAAGATCTGTGTTCTAATTTCAGCTTTATAATAGTCTTAAGTACTTAATCAGATGGGAAAGATGACAACTGGAATACATTCAAGGTGAGGGAAAAAACCCCCTAAAAGGGCAACTGACAATGGGACATATTTCAAAGTAAAGTAGCTCTATATATTAACTATTTGAGGGGTTACCAAAGAACAAGTATTAATAAGTATTACTAATAAAACCTATCTCAGTATCAACGTCATGAGTGTGAATGAAATTATCTGAATAAATAAAGGCAGCAAGCCTTTTCTTCCCAAGGAAGAAAAGGAATGTGATAATGCACCATCTCTTATGCTACTTTATTCTGCGACTCAGTATACAAAGAGTAACAGAAACAAGATTAAATTAATAGCACAAAATCTGAATTCCTGCAGTTAAAAATTAACCAAGAATTTCTACTATAGACTGAAAAGTCATCAGGTGCAAGTGACAAATGGTAGAACTGGATTACCATAAAACAGTGAAGAAAATTAAGATGGTAAATCTGATATTTGATATCCTAGTTGAGGTTCTTATAGGAGAGAATGGGATGTATTGATATGAATACATAAAAGGCTTCTTTGATATATATTTAAAATATTATTTGTGGTTTTCTTTGCTCAAATACCTCCCCCTCCACACCCACACAAAAGATTAACTCTCCCGGAAAGAGGCAAAGGGTGATGAAAGGAGCAAAACAATCTCTCTTTCAAAAGGGAATTCTCAATTACTGTACCTTTCCAAATTACTGTAACTGATAAAATATTGAAAGAAATAAGATGGATACCCACTAAAATACAAAGACATGAGCATCAATGATGAAAGAAATCATTACACTAGGTAATAATCATGGCTGAAGAACAGAAAGACAGCTAATAAGAGAGAAAATTACCCTGCAAGTTAGCATCTCATGAACAGGAAGGTTCAGGAGTAGCTTCTTAATAGCAGTGTATCAACATTGGAAAAAAAATTTAGTTGATCAATTTGATATAAGTCACCACTAGATTCCCTAGACAGATGCCTATGCAGTACATGTTCTTGTAGAAGCCTTCACGAAAAATGAGTTTAGTGAGGTTTTACTGATCATCTCCAGCAGATGGAAAAGATGACTGACAGCAAGCTCCCACAGCAATTTGGCTTAAATGCTTGAACAGAGCCTGCAAATCATCTATCACCATATAATGCAAGTTCCTTTTACAAGAAGTAGACCTGAAACTAGGAAGTCTCTTGATCTTATGAGATGTGTAAAATTCTCCCATTTTCTCCCAAAGAGATAGACAACTTCTATGAATGGGAGAAGAGTTGAAGTGTTACCAATATAAACACATGATCAATTATGAGGGCACTTAGCCTGTTTTAAAACAAGTCAGACAGTACATTCCTCAAGGAAATAAATCTTGCCCAGAAATACTCTTATGCCACAGGATGAATAATGCTTTCTAGCTACCACTGCAAAAGCAGCGTGAGGACAGACACTTTCATCTTGCTGCGAAGGAAACCTAAGAAAAATTAGAGAAAACCAGAAGACAATCCAGTGCTCTCACTACTGACACTAGTAAATCTTGCAGTAAACACGTATTTCTGTGTCAGTGATGACAAAACCCATAACCACCTTCAAATATTTATTCAGGGGGCAATCTCATCTAAGAGGTGTACCCACCTCTCTTGTAGTTTGCTTTAGTCTTTTGATCTATGTACTTCAACTGGTCTGGAACAGCACTGGTAGTTTCTTTGATGGAAATGCACACTGTACTGCATTTAATCATTTTCAAGGTCAGAACAAAAACCTTTAACAGGCAGAAACGTGGATCACAAGAAAACACAGGAAAGGCCAAAGCATGAGGCTGATTGCTCATAAAGCAATTGCACATTACAGAATTTTAAAGCCGCCTCATCTGTGATGAATCTATTCAAAGCCTCTAGGGTCACTGCAGTTATTTTTTAATTGAAGCTGGGCTTTTGAAAGGAACATAAAGATCATAATTTTACTTCAGAAGGTCTTCTAAAATTCCAACTTGTTTAGATGCTATTAATCAATACTAGACCTTCTCCTCTGTGTTATTAATATTATCCTTTCCATAGACCCTCTACTGCCTATTATCATATTGAGCTCATGCTGCAGCTTTTCCCTCAGGAAGGTATGCTTGGGCTTCTCAAAAAAAAACCAAAAAAACCCAAAAAAACCCCAAACCTAAACACCAAACAAAAAAACCCAAAACAAAACAAACAACAAACTGAAATAAGCCCACAAAAAACACTGAAAAACAAACCAAAAAAAACAAAAAAAACCAAAAAAATACCACCCAAGCAGCTATTCCTTCAACATGTAAGAACAATCCTTTGCTAACTGTGCTACAGGTCTTGAAGTTATCTTGATAAGAGGAGAAGTTATTAAGAAAAGAGAATTCAAATTCAAATAGGGTACCACATTAGAAAACTACTCAAAGTTCACATTTTTTTAGTGATCCAGCTGATTCTGAAGTTAGGGATTTTCCAGTTTGGATTCCCATTTCTACTTGGAGAAATTTCAATTAGAGAGTTACTTCATAACTGGAGAACCAAAAGACTTTATTGTAATACCTTGAAACTGAGCAGGTATGACAGCTTTTAGTTGTCCATGGCTGACACTTAGAGGTCCCAGAAAGATGCAGGCAACAAAAAAATGGACATGGAGAAATACAGATATACACACACACACACAAAAAGAAACCATCCAAAGAATCTAAAAAGAAAGGTAAAAATATAAGCACTAGCTTAAGCTGTGCTTTAGCAAGCACATATTCTTTGTGCTCTGGTCTGGTAAGGCCTGTTCTTGGACTGCATTTGGCAAGCAAAACCAAGTAGGGGAGGTAGAGTAAAACGCCAAAAATTAACAACTGCCACTCTTACTCAAACTGCCAGGAGTGCTGCCTGAATTTACAAGGCACACTCCAAATTAAAAATAACAAGCTAAAATATTTCAGAATGGGCTCCGAGTCCATGCAGACTCTCTTCTTCCCTCTAATTCTTCTTATATATGCATCTGATTTTGACCATTTTGATTCCAAGCAGTCCTTTATATTAAAAGATCCCTTCAAGTATGCTCTACACATTCTTCAACCTTATTTCTTCACACTTGCATCTCTTCAAAGCATATACCCCCCAAACTGCGAGGGCTCCAAACTACCAGAAGAGAAAGATTAGTATGTAAAAACAAAAAAAAACCAAAAAAAAAAAAAAAAAAAAAAACAAAAAAAACAAAAAAAAAACCACACCATAATCTAACCACTGAATTGCCAAATGTCAGGACAGGAAGAAGGCAAAAATGTGCCCCACCCTTCTCCTATGAGAAGGATTAAGAAAGCATTTATTCTATAAATGTTTTCATTTCGGGAGCTGAAAATGGTCTGGCATTGCTAAATAACATTATTATTCTGAAACAAAAGCTTGGCAAAAGACTTCTTGCAAGTATTACATTTTAACTAAACTAAAGAAATAGAAACTAGGATAACTGCATTTGTAATTTTTAAGGTCTCCAGAAAAAAATAATTTTCTTTGGCATTTGTCTTGAAGCACATGAGCAGAAATACAAGTATAAGAATTCTTTCCATTTCTTACTTAGCAGTATCATATACCAGAGCATAATAATGCTTAATAATAGAGATAAAGGACTACTGTAAAATCACTTTCAAAGCAAGAAATTTCTTAATTTTTAGTACAACTATATAAGGAAATGCTGACATTAAGATCACACAATATCAGCTTTGCTCCAGTGCACATATTAATAAATACGTAATTTATTTTCATATAAATTATTTCATATAAATATTTTCATATTTGTCTACAAAATAAATCAGAATTATTATTGAATTTGGGCAACTTCCTATAGGAAACCTCATTTCCTCTAGAACAATTGTAATCTACACTCTCTCTTCTTTTAAAGACAGCTGTGTATTTAATTTTGGCCAGCCTAGCAGAGATTTAGCAATAATCATTCTCCTCCCAGCTGAAAGGTATAGATAAGTTAAAGCTCTGTCTCTCTCTACAGAGATTTTTCTCCTTATTTGGTCTACAGTACAAGAACATTCAACCACTCAGATAATACCAAAAACTAAACTGAAAACATCTATAGAAATTAACTTGCTAAAAAAGTAATAGTGGATGCTTGTCCTTTCTGAAGATTTTAAGATACCCTGAATTTTCTTCTAGGTTGACTAGAAATTTATTCTGCTACTGAAAGGATAATGAAATTTCCCATCTAAGTAACAATGACTCGTAAACCTGAAGCTATATTAAAATGCTACAATGGGGCAGAGGGAATACAACACATCACAAGTAGCATCACACCATTCCCCAAGCCTACACATTCAGTCTGGAGTTTTAAACTGCAGCTAGTTTTCTCTTGCAAGTCTTATTTTAACATTTCCACACTTTTCTGAATTCCTGGCAACCAGTTATCACCTTGCTCTAGCACTGCATCTCACAGTGAATAAACAGTGATGGCAACTGAGGTGCTCTAAAACTCTTACAGAAAGGCAAATAAGATAAGTAGTCATCAATGCTGATCATACATTTTTCAAAGAAGATTTTCCTCTCGAGAAGACTTCAGAAAGATAAATGTTATATGAACCAGAGTAAGGCAAACAATGTTTTAGCAGAGAACGGCCAAAAAGCATGTTTTTCCAACCTCAATTAATTATAGCACCATAGTGATGCATCTCTCAAATAGTAATAAATTTCTAACCTATACAAAATATTGGGCAGGGATTGCAATACTATCCTGCAAAGATAATATTTTTACAGTCCATTTTTCCCCTTTAGTCCTAAAGTTTACTTATCTCCTCTATCTAACTAACTTTTTTATTAAGGCTTTTATTATTATAGCAATTTTTCAGTTTTGCGATTATTTGCCTTTTTCCACATTTTATACAATACAAACTCTATAAACACAAATTGTGAAACAAGTTATTTGAAGCTTTCATTAAAAAAAAATTTTAAAAAAAAATCCCCCGCCAAAAAAAAACACCAAAAAAACCCCCACCAAAACAGATCTTGAAAGAACTTCCACTCAATAACTTCATGTATCTGAGCAGTGACAACCAACCTTCCAACTTGGTAAATATGTTTGTTGAGCTCAGGGAAAAGTGCAATTCTGTGCCTCTACTTCTTATTCTAAAGTTCTCTATCCTAGGGTATAAAAATTTCCCACATTTGCTAGAACCAGAGTCCATCAAGTGTGACAATGCTGAGCTGATCCAACACCTACACCCAAGACCCAAAGTCTCTGCCAAAACCACCTGTAAAATTCAATGCATGAGGGGTTCTCTCAGATGATGCATAACAGATTTAGCTGCATAATCAATTGGTTGTAAGACTGCCAGCATCTCCTCTTAATCTGACAGCTCAATAACCAAAGCACTCCCACCAAGTAGCAAATCCAGCTTCAGTCCTCTCCACTGCTCTGACCTGCTGAACACAAGGGACATGGTGCCTGGAAAGACACCCCTCAAGCACTTCAGAACAATATTCCAGGTAAAAAGAGGTGACTTCCTTCAGCCTGAAGGAAGATATTGCTGCCCCTTCCCAGGAAAGGGCAAAAAAATGCAGCTTCTCAAGTGTGCATGCTGCAAGTTACAAATCCAACTTCAGAATTTAAATATACCCCTGCTTTGTAAAAGGACTTGGTGTATTATTCAAGGTCAGATGTGCTGCTAAGTACTTTCACGTCCAAGTTCTCAACTTGCAGGCAATTATTTCTCCAGTACAGAAATACGCAAGAATATAAATCAACAGTTATAATGAGACAACAGTCTAACAACAATTTATCATGTCCAATAGCATTTTAAGAAGGCACTCTTCTGATAATACAAGGTAGTAACACAACATTCTGTTGTAATTAAAAAACTATTTGGAAAAAATAACTAACTTAGCTTAATTTTTTATCCAGGGGCTGTATGCTAGATTAGGTATCAGCTATCCTGGGTCATGGTTTAGGAAGGTATTCTCCAATTTAGTGTTCCCACCAAAAGCACTTCAAACCATGTGTCATTTGCTCAGTCCTCCCTCTTTCCCAACCCCTCTGGAGGGCTGGAGAGAATTGAAGGAACAAAAGGCAAAGATTAGGCTTGAGATAAGAGAATTTATTGGAAACAGCAATGAGATAAGAAAGAACAGTAACAGCAACAATATTAATAAGCAAAAGTGTGTGCAAGAGAGGTGAATGATTCACATCCAAATGCTCACCATCACGGCACAGACCCAAAAGCGACCTCTTCCACCATTCATGGAAAATGGCATGAGGTGGTCCTTCTGCAAAAATTAAACCTGTCATTTCCAGAACCAGGACACTTGTCTGCCTAAAGCAAGCAAAGTCTATGCTCTGAGAAACTCAAAAGAAATTAAATTAAGTGCCTATGTCCCAATCTGGACCAAACAAGAAGGTTGATCCAGCAACAAAACGGCAACCTCCAGCCAAGAAAAACCCAACCAAACACAACCCTAATGGTTATGTTTCAGATGTACTCATTCTACTTCCCTGAGACTCGGATGCAGGCATTTAGATACATAATTTATAGTTATGGTCTTCTTTAAATAGAAAATTAAATCAAATGAGAGGTATGAATTCAAAACATATTAAGCATATTAAACCTCTGCTCCTTATGGGAATCAAAGCCGCTTTAGTTCTGAATGACAGCATCCATTAAACTTTGATGTACTTCAACTGATGTGCTCTTATGTCTTAGTTGTCTTACCTCTACTTAAACAAGCTAATACACAAGCCTGTAGTTGCAAGTGTAAATTGGGTCTAACACCACGCTTCAAATGAGAAACGTGCCTGCAGACAGCAGGAGCTAATGTATTATTTTGGGGGTTTAACTTCCTTTTATGAACTTGAGTTTGTCCAAAATAGCAAAAGTTGTGCACATAGATCAGGTTTCTTACATACTGTTTCCAGATAAGATTGAATTAGAAATACTACTCTCTCTGAGTTTTTACTCAATAATTATTTCTAGAATTAGTCTGTTGATAGTTACAACAAATTCAGGATTTTGTTCTGGAAGCACAACAATATAACACTCTTAGTATTCATTAACACAATTACCCATTAAATTTGTTCTGCTTTTGCTCATAGGTTTCCACTTTTTACCCAAATTTTCAGCAATCTTCAGCCCCACGTTAGACAAATCTAATGTGTGAAGCAAGCTAAAACAAGATGTTCATTGGAAGTCTCCCAAGTCATTAAACGCCTACCACAAGATTCTTCTCATACTCTCAGGATCAGACTGCAGCTGGATTAAAAAAGTCAGTTTGTAATCTAAAGCCTGCTATTTTTTCATTTTTTTACTAAATATGAAAAATCCTTTAATGAGACAATGAATGCAGCAAGATCACATTTCCCCTCAATAAGGACCATTACAGCTCAGGAAGGCTCAAAAGATGGCTTAATGCAAATTACAAAATTTGGTAAGCAAAGGTATATAAAAATATAAACAAGGTATGGTAAAAATACTCTTACAGCAATCCATAAGAACTCAGAACAACATGAGTTTTGTAACAAAGCCTTGAAAAGAACAGTAGGTTGTTATTCAATGAAGAAATAAGTAACTGGCTAATATTCACCAACATAAGAGGTTAAGCATGTGGCACTATGCATTTATCTTCCTATTAATATAATCCTTGCCTAAAGTGACTTTGACTGCAAGCAAATGGATAGTAAACTTTTTGCCCAAGACAGCAAAAGCCATATACCCCTGAAATCAACATACCACAAACATTCACATTAGACTTTCCTCCTGAGAACTGACTGCAGACAGTGTCCCAGATGTTATGCAGAAAGGAGTAATCGGAAGTCTCTCAAGACCTGCAACAGAATTCTTCCAGTATCTCATTAAGCATGCAATTAGTGGCAGCAAATAACATTTTTCTAATCCTAGCAAAAATGACAGCATTCATTTATGTGTATCTTCCTTCTGAAACAACAACTTTGGACTATCTGAAGAAAAAGAACTATATCTTTCAGAAGTTAGGTAAATTTCTTACACAATGATGCCATGACCCACTAAGAATTCAGCAAGCCTCCTGCATGCTTATTGCTTCTAATTTTCTAGTCTGGGCACTAGTGAACACCACATCATTCACATAAACCATTTTGCCATTTATAAGAACACCACTGCAATAAAAACACAAAATACATGTGCATCCCTAGTCAAAGATATAAGAGCTTGATTTCAAGTCTGCTTAGTATCCTGCCACAGTGTAGCTGAGGTAAACACATGGAAAAGAACAGGTTGAGCAGTGCATGGACAGTACAAGCCTTTTATGATACGAGCGGTCAGCTTCCAGCAACCCACTGGATCAGGGATTTAAAAACCAGAGACTGTTGTCTTCCTTCAGTTGCCTTAACTCTTCTGCTCCGATAAACACTGAATAACAATTCCATAATTAAATTCCCTAAGTCCGATTTTAGACCTCCCACACATTCCTTTAGCTTCCCTTCCTTCCAACCCACAGATTCCCAGACTACTTTGTCTCTGTTCATACACAAGTAGTTTTGTATCACCAACTTTGATTCCCTTGTCTCTACCTTTACTACTGCTACTATATCCCATCCAAAGTGGAAAGAGACCAGGATAGCACAAAGACATTCATCATCTGAACATACCAGGGATTTATGTGGTTGACCAAGTCCGATTTGCTGTCAGGTCTTGACTTAACAAACTCACTAGAAAAATCTTTCTAGTGACTTTGAATTTGCTTTGCTTTTTTGACTGCTCCTAATCTTGGAGCTCTTTACAGAAGAGGAGTGACAAAAGATTTTCCCCCAACCCTCAACTTGCACTGAGGTAATGATCACTCAAGAAGCCACTGCTGCCTGTGAATAGGTAAAATAGTTTATCTCCTATTTCCACTACATTAAAATTCAAAGAGGACAGACATAAACAATTTTATTACACAAGCTGCACAGTATTATGAGATCTTTTGCACTTCAGCACAGGTTAGCAAAGTAACAAAATCAGGCTAAGCAATTTTTTGTCATCAAACTGCCACCTGGTGCTTCATTTTCTCCTTGGGGGAAAGAAAAAAAAATCCACAAAACTATTTGACCATAGTCTGTAGAAAAAGCTGTAGAGCTATTAAATTATGCAGGTCAGAGACAGCTCTGGCACTAAAACAAAGGAGAAAGTGTCCCTCATTTTTCCCCTGCTTAAATCAGTCCCCGAGGAGAAAGCTGACTTCTTATGAGGCAATGGACATGAAACTCACTCCAGAAAGAGAGGCAAGAAGAAGGTGAAGGAAAAGCTGGTCAGGAGAACCATCCCAAGAAGAAGGAAAACAGCATGGCAGTCATAGGAGGAGTGGAACACAGGTGCATCTTACCAGCTGCTCTGCTCAGCAACACTGAGCAGGAGAAATGGCAGAGCTGGAATAAGAAGTGAGGATAGCTGCAAAAGAAAGATGCTAGACCATGTGAAAAGGATTAATGGACTACAGTGGTGTACCAGTGATGAGGAATGCAACTGGCTGTGGAAACAGTAGGGAAGAGGCAGAGAAGGGAAAAAAAGCAGGGGACACTAGCAAAACTGAAGATAGAAAAAATGGTGTTGGTAAGGTGAGGAGTGGGATATGGAAGTGTAAAAAGGAATTAACTGTGTGGGAAGAACTGAGGGAAAGAGAAGTGGAGGGGAAAGCAAAGGGCAAATACAAAAAATGCCAAGGAAGGACAGACACACAGAAATGCATTCAACACAGCAAATGTTCGTCCCAACCTTAGCACAAAGACCAGAGGACGGCCAACCCTCTGGCAAAACTGTCCTCTTGTTCTCCTCTTTTAAGTATTAGTTCCCATGGCAGTGAGGTTACTTAAGATGGCAGGCTGTGCTGTGAGCAGAAGGTCAGAAAGAAGAAAAAATGAGGCATAAAGAAAATGAACTGGTGCTGGGAAAAGAAGGGGCATAAGGAAGAAACTCTACTTCCAAGGGCAGAAAATGGAAAACATACAGTCCTTCTTAAATTCTTTTATTTTTTGAGCATGACCTTCAGGAATAAAATCAGTCTGAATGATTTGTATGGATAGGAGTGGCAGAAAAAGAGGAGGGATCAAAGTTTATGTCAAGTGTGATGAGAATAACCTGGGACTGGCAATACATGATACAATTAAACTGAAAAAATGGAGAAAACTCTCATGAAAGCAGGTGAAAAATCTGCAGAAGGTGATTAAGATTTTATTATAAGTAATCTAGAATATGAAACAAGCAGAAAAAGTAGTAAATGCTGCTGCTGACAGACCCTGTGATAAAACAGGGAAATGCAAGAATCAAAAATTATCAACAGAAGAAAAGCAAGCAGGAATGAAGTCACAAATGCAAAGTTCTGAATACTTACACACTTATCCTAAGAAGGTCTAAGCAACAGAATATGAAGGATGCTGTAGAAAGAAAAAACTGTACAATAAAGAAAAGGAATAGAAATCAGAGATAACATTTGAAAAGCCAGGAGCCAGAGTCGGAGGAAGGACAACAAATAAAAGATCACAAGTTATATGCAAGGAGTCTGGTAAAAAGGATTTAAAAAACCTTAGAATTAATATTTTTTCCTATTCAGACTGCAAATATTTTACAATGGTTATTGAAATAACTCAATGTAGTAAGACATTTTGTCCCAATCAACATGTCACTACTATACAATAGGATAACTCAGCCAAATAATCTAAGAAGAGCAACATGCACTTTGTTTCCACTCATTATGACATTTTCCACAGTTAGATAAAAATCAAAACATCACGTTCTTTATCAGAGGGAAAAAAAAAAAAAAGGAGAGCAAGTCAAGGATTCTTACTTTCTCCTATTATTGCCAAGATTTAAAAAAACATGTTTTTGCAATGCCCACCTAAAAAATAGAATATTTGCCTTTATATTTGGCAAGAAGCACGGAAAAGTTCAGGCAATAGGCCAGATCTTTTGTCTAAAATGCATGACGTTATAGCTTAGCTTTGCTAAGGACTCACAAATAGTGTCCTAAGAATCTGGTCCCAATGCCCTCACTTCTTATTTAATACCCAACATCAGATTTTTATTCCAAAGGTACAAAAGGAGATTTACACACGCAACTCCTCCTAAATCAGTTGTAAAAGACAGGGCCAAATCTTATGTTGAAAGGACTACAATAATCTCCCTATGACAAAGCCATATCCATAAAGAAAACAAACACTTGAATCCATACATGAAGTTACTTTAGCACAATTTTTCACAAAAACAAGGTACACTGCTGATGAGTGCTGCAGTGAGAGAGCTCAGACACTCCTTGTACTGTCACCTTCAGCCCCTCTCTCTTTCTCGCCACGGTCACCACCTGCTTATCTCAGCACACACAAGTTGTGTCCCCATTTGAGCAGCCCACGGTGGGGTTTCATGTATACACCTGTCTATATGACTTCTTTTTGCCCCAGCTTTTAATAGTACAGTCCCTACCTGAGTTGCTGTGCTTGGATTTTGCCGCAAAAAAAAAAAAAAAAAATTATTCAGTCTAAGAAAACACATCATTTAGAAAAGCCCTTCCATCTCTTAACTCCACTGCAAGCATCCTTTTACCCCACTGCCTTCAGATTCTTAGGTACTTTAAATGAACAAAATAAATTAATGTGATCTGACAGATGTGATGGAGCACTGGGGCTCAGTGGATCATGAAAGAGACACCACAAATATCAAACAGAAAAGACTGGAGGATATAGAGAAAAAAGGAATGATAAATGGAAGTCTTAAAAGGCACACGGATGAGTGCTATTTTATAAACTGCAAATATTTTTTAATAGCCTCATTCAGGAAAATCAATGCAAGGAAGACTCCTTCCTTTAAATTTTCTTCACTATTCACAGCATATGAATTGGACTGTATGCAACAACAAAGCAATTAGTTTAAATACTGCCAATGCTCTCACTGATAATTGGTTGCTTCTTGTAGGAACATCTGTTCCATCTTTCTCAAGAAATGAAGTACAGACCCTGTTACCTAGACAACAGAATCCTTCTGAGCATCATGCACTGTAAAAGGGCAATATCAGCCTAAGTCACACTGCACAGTTGCTCTCCCCACCGCTCCCTTATCACCACTAATGCAGCCAAATGCTGTGACTTTTTAACATTAAGCCCATACTTATTAGATCACATACACTAAACCCATTTTCACATGCATTAAAAGCAACAGCTGTGCCACTGTCCTTTGGACAAGCAACAGTCACTTTGAGGCTCTGTATTCAGCCAGCTTCCACCACTGTGATTGCCAGGTTGTCAAGCTGACAATGCTGCAGCTTACGAGAACTTTTGAGAGCAAGTCTTATCAAATCTAGAATTGTTCGCTTAGTCCCCTGCAACGCAGTGCAGAAACAGCCACTTTCACTGCTATCCCTCTTGATTACTGGAGCTATACTAGCACTAAAGGGACTCCTCCCTTACTGGCACTCACTAGTGTCCTCTAGTCAAATTCAGGAGAGAAGCAGCAGACTAAACGTTGAAGGCGCCTTTTGTTGCCTTAAACTCACCACAGTTCTATAAATATTGATAAAATGTTAACAAGAACAATGAAGTGCACCAGATGACAAAATTCCTTTGCTTGCTTTAGCAAGATGGATGGATTTATTTCTTCCCATGTGCATGTGATGGAAGACCATCAGAAACTGAAATCATAGAATCATTAGGGTTGGAGAGGGGCTTTTCACCAGAACATGGAGTGACAGGACAAGGGTCAATGGCATTATACTGAAAAAGGGTAGGGTTATATTAAATATTAGGAAGATATTCTGCATTGTGAGGGGGGTGAGACACTGGCACAAGTTACCCAGAGAAGCTGTGGATGCCCCAAACCTGGCAGTGCTCAAGGCCAGGCTGGATGGGGCTTAAAGCAGCCTGATCTAGTGGAAGGTGTCCCCACCCATGGCAGGGAATTGGAACTAGATGTTCTTTAAAGTCCCTCCCAACCCAAACTATTCTATAATTTTATGAAAATAATCCCAGTGAGAAAGCACCATAGATCCACGTTCCAGGCTCATCTCTGTTGGGGGAAAAAAAAAAAAAAAAAAAAAAAAAAAGAATGCATGAGCTCTAAAAGTATTGAAGACAAAAAGCTTGAAAATGGTCTGGACTTGAGATGCCCAGAAGAGGCAAAAATTAAGTCATCCATCTGGCCATAGACTACAAATCTGAACAATGGAGATAGCTGAAAATTACTAAAACATAAAATCACAGTAGAATTCCTTTTTTTTTTACTGCAAGGCTTTGAGCAAAGTTCAGTGAATTCACATTTCAAATGTGAAACAGTACAAAAGGCAGTTTAGCAACAGTAAAGCCACAAATATAATAAATATTTAGAGACAAAATGTAAAGCTGCAAGGATCACCCATCCTCAGAAAAATTAAACAGACTAGGTGAAACCTAGCCAAGCAGAAAATCACTAACACATAACAAATATAACACGTCAAAAATGAAGAAACAATTATTTGTCTGAAGTGCAAAGATACTAAGGCAAATGAGGATACTGAACAAACCTTGGAGTTTGGTCAGAGAGAGATCATTAATCACAGTAGTAAGAAGCTTTGTTAGGGTAGAAGCTTAGAAAAATCAAACCAAAATGGATCCAAGATAGAACTAGCAGACACAAAACCACTATATTGCCTGAAATATTAAAGACATCTGGAGATAAAGGAAAGCAAAGGAAATAGTACAAAAGGCAACTGAGGTAAAAATGAAACTAAAGTAATCTAATAAGCAAGTGAAAATATAGAAAGACAATGACAATTGAGAAACAAACTTTGCAGAGGCCATGGGATGAAGTAAGCTCATTAGCACAGAAATAAAAGGCAGGGATTCAGTGTCTTCAAGAATTGGCAGTAGATTTCCCATTTCATAACTGCCTCCAATCCAAATCATTCTACTGATAGCTTTTTTCAGTATTCCACGTATTCCAAAAACTAATAACGTTTTCCAGAAGTATAGCCTGTCTGGACTACATTAACTTCAGTATGCTCAGGTGGCAGCATATGAAAAAGCCCAAGGTCAAGTATACTTGTGGCATATTCACATACTCACAACTCAGTACATCCACTACATGCAGGAAACAGGCAAGTTCCAGGAAGCATCCTGACACTGCAGTGACAGAGGAAGCATGAGTGTGATCCTCTTTCTACAGGCCAGAAGCATTTTGCCAGTTAGATGGCCAAATGGAGCAGAGAACAAGACTATGATGCTCACACCTTTCTTACCAAAATGCAAACACAGCATCATGCTGTAAGAACACATCACAGAGTTAAAGAGACCAGGCTATCCACTTTGTGTTGTGCTTAACTACAGTATCAAAACAGGAAAGCCTCCCCATATCTTAAAATCCCCATACATTAATATCTCAAGACATCATAAAGACAAGAAAAATCTCAGTAGGGTACAGTAGAAACTGTATTTAAATAGAGCCACTGTTCAGTTTACCACAGAAATAGACAGAGGTTCACAAGAAAACAAACACCACACTGAAACTGTTCACATTATACAATTCAATTAAGTGAATAAGGTTTTAGTAGAAGGTGACATTTTGCCTTCAGTAACAAAGCTGACTACAATTTGCACACAAAAAACTTGCAGCGTAAAATATGACTGCAAACTAAAAACAGTATCCATTTAGCTATACACAGGGCCGAAGAAAATGCCAGACAGTTTATTGCAAAAAGGCAACATTTGATACAATTTCTGTAGTTTTTTTTTCTTCCAATGATGATCCATTTGCAATCCAGCCATCTCTGCTCTGTATTAAATTTATCCAGTTTAGGCACTACTTATAGTATTTCATTTCTGCCTCACAGACTCTATGGGAACCAAGAAGTCAGGCAGTTTACAGATCTGGGACACCAGAGAGACCAGCAAGGAGGATATTGTGTTGGGAATACATTACAGAAGCATCTGATAAGGATGGGGAATAGGGTGAGGTCTTCTCTACAACTCAAAGAAGTCTCTGATCCACAAGCCATCATTCTTATGAGAAGACATTTACCTCCTTGACATCCACCAGATCTAACTCAGTTAATTCTGGGAGGCTATCAGGAACAGCTTCTTGATACACATGTTGGAAGGGCACATAAAGGTAGCACATAGTTGCTCTCAAACAATGAAGAACTGGTTGGAGATTTGACAAGGTAGCTTTGGCTGTCACAACCATCAATGAATACACCTGAAGATATTCAGCACAGAGAATAGAAGGATCCAGGGAGATCATCTGCAGCTTTCCAGTACTTAAAGGGGGGTTATAAAAAGGAGAGGGACTTTTCACATGGACAGACAGTGAGGAGAAGAATTTTAAATTTAAAAAGAGAGAGAAGATTTTTTTAGAAGTTAGGAAGAAGTTCTTTACTCAGAGGGTGGTGAGCAACTGCAACAGGTTGCCCAGAGAAGCTGTGGATGCCCCATCTCTCAGTATTCATGGCCAGGCTAGATGGGGCCATGAACAAACTGATCTAGTGGTGGTACCCCTGGCCCATGGCAGGGAGGATGGAACTAGGAGATCTTTAAGGCCCCCTCCAACCCAAGCCATTCCATTATCCTATGATTTTAAGATCCTGAGTGAAGAGGGCATGTAGCAAAGCACAGACCTGGAGTTTCAGGACAGCATACTTCAGCTTACTGAAGAAACTGGTAGGTAGCCGCACAAAGTAGCTCTAAAAAGCAAAGTTGCTCAGGAAAACTGGCAAGTCTATTAAGAAATACTAGTAGGAGACTTGTTTGGCTAAGCAGATTGTCAGAGCTCAAATGCAAGTGTATAGAGAGGTGCAAACAGGGACAGACTACATGGGAGGAGTCTACAGACACTGTCCAGGCATGTAGGGATGGTGTCAGGAGAGCTGAAGCTCACCTTGATTTGACACTTAGAAGGGATGTGGAGTGCAACAAGAACTTCTGCTACTACACTGATTATGCAAGGCTGAACAGGAAAATGTGAGCCTGTTTCTAAAAGAAGTGGACAATTCAATAATAGGAGTTCCAACTTAAAAATAATCCATCATCTGAAAACCCATGTCATCACCCCTCAGCCTGAGGCATAAAAATAGTCACATGTAATGTTAAATTAGAGACATTCTAGTTATGCAAAGTCAATATATTAATCCAAACAATTTTTCAACTCCACGCAGAATAAACTGAAAACATGTACAAACTAATTTTATTTAACTGCAGGGAAAACACAAATGGAGGAACATAAGGAAAACATCCAATGTGAAAGAAACAATGCAAAACAGAAAACTGAAAGTTTATAACAAAATCAGAAAAGATCACAAATTTACAAAACATTCCAACTGAAACTTTAAAACATGTAAACATATATGTTCACTTGTGCACATGTACACACAGTCTTGCAGGGAATATTTAAATTTGACAAGTAAGTATTTTAAAACTTCGCATTATCAGCAACTCTGGTTTTCATTATCTGAGTGATAAAGGAGCTATTTGCTCTCAGTGCATTGCTGTCTAAAAGCTTAATCTGAAGCAGTTTGGCTTTGGTTTTTTGTTCATTTCTGCTGAAGGCACCATCAGCTGGTTCTGCATTTGTGTGTTCTGAGAATATTCAGAATCTGAACAAAACCACAAATTCAAAGTGAAAGTAACTAAGCCTAAATAGCACTGAACAGTCCTTTTCCCTAGTCAGTTGCACTGGGAATTTGGATTATATCCTAACTGATGTCAGTATCAAACTCATAGACCTTTCCTCAGCTCATACCATCTTAGAATGGGAGGAAAGCTTTCTTTTTCTTCTTTTTCTTCTTTTTAATGTACTTGCCATAGATTTCTTGATATTACTCTCCTGCTTTGAGCAGAAACACAACTTCAATGAAAGAAAAGCAATCTCTGCATGAAAAGTTGCAAATTTTGCATTTAGAAATCTAAAAGCAGCATTTCCCCTTTCCTTCTCCTCTGCATGCTCTTTTTTGTTGTTAAATTGCTGAAAGAGATAGCTGTAGTTAAGACAATGGAGCTGACTAGCTGCTTCAGATGATGTTCTACTTTTGTCAAATTTCTTGATTGTACCTCAAGCTGTGAAACTTTATTTTCATAAACACTACAGTGTATTTATGGGCTGATAAAAACATCAACTTAATTGATTAAATGAAAGGACTTTTATCCCACATATTTACTACTTGTGCACTTTTTTATTTAATGAATTTAACCGTTCTTTCAGATGTAATAAAATAGACAAAAAATGTCCAAAGAACCCTTTTGAAGAATAACCAAAGCAGGAATTTAAGCACACTCTTACACAAAAAGCATTTAAATTACACAGATTATACAAGATTAGACCATGTAATGCAGAGAGCTCTTATTCTTCCTATGGCACGCAAAACACGAGTTGTCATGTAGCTGAACCAAAAAACCTTTTTCCAGCTGATTCATACTCATAAAAATCACAATGCACAGACACTTCTAGCCAACACATGCCTTAGCTCTCTAATAAAAATACCTTCAAAAAAAGGTTTTTTCACTTATTTCACTACCTCCAGCTATTGAAAGAGGGAGTGGAGTTTCAAAGTTCCCACTAACAATCTTTTCCAATTAGGTAGTAGAGAATTTACGAGGAGATTTTACCTTGCCAAATATTCTACTCATTAATCCTGTCTTGGCATGGAAAAAGAAGTCCTGACATTCAAAAGGAATCTCCTACAGCAAACATACTCAGGTACATAGACTTTTTTAAAGCCTTTTTTCACTTAACCTTGCCTCCAACAAAGCCAGAGACCAAAGTCTACATAAGTTTACACAGCAGCAAGTACTGCAAGTCACTGTGATACTCATGGACAAAGAAAAGGTCGATATAGCCAAAGCAGAGAACTCGTACCTACTATGAAATTTTATGCAACTTCACTTGAAGAGAGTCAATGGCATTACAAATCTTCTAAGTGCTTTATAAATACTGAAAAGTTATCATTATTCCTGTACAGCTGACCTTTTCCAGGTTACTAAGAGATGCAAAGATGTTTAAGGTCAGCCTGGTCCACAGTCTCAAATTGAGTAATTTCATGTTTAGCTCATTTGACTAAGCAGTTTCCAGCCAGGGAGGTGAGAGCAGCTTGCAAATGATGTGCAGCACCTGACAGAGGTAAAAGCAAGTAAGTTTTACTAGCTCTACCAGCAAGGCATAGCATGTCCCCTTGAGTCCCTGTGCCATGCTGTCTAAGACACCAGAGGAAACAAATGGCACAGGCACAAAGTGCTTCAGGATGGAGATGGTACGTCTGGTTGACTTCCTTGGCTCAGCTTCAGCACCACAACATCAACAGCAAACCCAAACCCAAGAAGAGGGGGACACAACCCCAGAAGAACTGCCCACACAGAAAGGAAGGCCATGGACAGCAGGGAGGCAGAAAAGAACGTAATACAGTGAGGAAATGCCACCTTCAAGAGAGCTGGCAAACACAATAAGGTTACAAAGATATATTATTTCACCTGTAAGGCCTCTAAAACTTTGCCCATCCTCAGAACCCAAAATACTTGTATGCTGTAGTACTTTGGAAGATATACTGCATGAGTAGGCAAAAGGCCTGAGAATGATTTGTGCATGATAAATTGTTTTCTGAGCTTTCAGTAACTCGTTTAACATTATAGTCTGAATTTATTTTAGCCTGTACCCATAAATGCAAGTTTGAACAACAAAGGCCAACTAATGCTCCCACTGGTGTGCCACGGCATAGTGGCACCATTTCAAGGCCTCCCAGAAGGAGCAGCCTTCCCTAACAACTAGCACACACAAGCACAGGGATGTGGCAACTAGAATGGTTACAGGACCCAGACCCAACACTCACATAGGGCAAAACAGCACCAATTTAGGGCACTCCTTAAAAACACTAGGCTAGCAATGCTGGTTTGTGGCTCTGTTTCCTCCATTTAAACAATCTGCAACACCCTGGTCTCTTTTTTCCACCTACAGGAAAAAAAAAAGAATGAGCTATAAAACCACCCTGATATAGAAAAATTGAATTACGTTTAGACTTAAGGATACATACCGATGTATTTACAATTCACATTCTTGGTAAATGGCACTGACTAAGAAAAGGCTTATTACTTTTCTTTTTTTCTGAATCAGTTTTTCCCAAAATCTACTATTAAAAGTTTATAGTCTCTTTACTGTGAACAACGAAGTCCTTGAATTACTCAATATACTCTCACAGGAAGTGAAGCCTTTGAGACAAGAAATCTCAGATAAATCTGTATTACCTTGGTGCTTTTTTGATAAAGAAATTCCAAATTCTATTAATTCCATTACCACTACCTGTTTGAGGATTTTTAAAGTCATAGCTATTGGTTCTTAACAAATTATGACCAAGATGTTCAACATTAAAATAATAGCCTCAAGAAACAATACTCCTCTGGTCTGTTTCTTGTGTCTCCACTTCTTCTTCTCAAGAACCTACTTAGATACGGTAAGGAAAAAATGTAAAACACAAAAGCAGCAGAATTAAAGTCTTCCTTTCAACCAACCTCAGGTCCCAAAATAAGCTAATGCAAGCCTTGAGCTGAAAGAAATGTCACATTCATTAACTCAATAATCATCTAAAAATAGAAACACTATTTCATTGCTCTCATTCACATTTTACAGCTCTGCTCTTCAAAAAATGCTGTTGCTTAAGCCAAGCAATAATATGCCTCATAACAAGAACACACAAATAGTTAGCATTTCAGTTATCTTCAGAACACACTTGAGTTACAGGGAACTAATTAGGTTTTTACACACACACACACATACACACACACAATTCTCTCTCTCTTTGAGGTATAAAGAGTCCTTCCTAATGCTTTCATATTCAATACAACAGAACTGCCTGAAATAAGGATTCTTTAAGCAGGGATCACCCTACAGTTGAAATAAACCAACAGTCACTTGCCACAGGAACCTATATGATGATTTTACTGATATAAACTTTCTTCCAGAAAAAGCTTTTATGAATGAATAGCTGTAAGAGAAACTTTATAGGCTTTGAAGTCCTAAGTAAAGACAGACCAACTTGATTTATAATGTCAGAAGAGAAGAGTCGTCTGCCTTTTCCTTTAGGGAAAGCTTGGCAGCAGATCTTTTTATAGGTATTATCCATGCAATAAGAGTCACAAAATGGTTTTGGACTGTAAAACTGAATGCTTTTCAGTTCAGCAATATATTTCTTGAGTACAATGTCAAGTGCCTAAAGTTTACAGAACTATTAAAATATTTTGAACATACACACACAGTACCAGGTACACTGGTGCTGCTGTTATTCTCTCATCTTCCAAAGTGGGATTTAGGTTTGTTTTGCTGCTGGAGCAAAGGGGAAGGGTTAAATGCCAAAAGAACTACTCATGACATTTTTTAAATCGCCCCTGTCCAGGCTGATAATCTTTATTTAATCAGTAAACATTACCCTCTTTGTCACCTATATAAGCACCTTTAAATACAAGATAAGCTATTGATGCATTATTTAGAAGTCTGTATCTTTTTATGGAAAATGCACTTGATTTTGGCCTGTTTCCATATGACAAAAACTTTGTAATTTTTTTTCAACCATTTCACCTTTACCTTTTTCACAATTCTAATATCTGACCTGAAAGTTCACTGAGGCAAATGGTGACATGCTG
Organism: Luscinia megarhynchos; assembly: GCA_034336665.1. Classification (NCBI taxonomy): domain Eukaryota; kingdom Metazoa; phylum Chordata; class Aves; order Passeriformes; family Muscicapidae; genus Luscinia; species Luscinia megarhynchos. Next base: position 45,312,035 of record CM067565.1, read on the forward strand.
CATTAGCTCAGGTTACAGAGTTTTAAAATAAGGTTTGAAAAAGAAGGACATATAACTCATGGAAGAATTACCAGAACCACTGAAAGCAGTCAAGTAACTTACACAGTAGATGCCAAAATTCACAAGCTATGCTGACCTTCGTACAAAGCTCTACTAATTGGGGGAGGAAAAAAAAAAGTGATGTACCATGGGACTTAGAACATAATTTGATGCTCTCTCCTTCCTTACATTGTAGTATCCAGGTAGACAGAACCAGCTCCATATCACAGTGCTACCATGCCCACAGGAAAGTTTCCTTCAGACTAATCCACACATCTCCACGACAGTACAATTTAAAACAAAGAATCCAAGAAGCAAAAACCCCTCGATCTTGTCCAAAATTACTTTAGCACCAAGACTATAACCTAGTACTGATGTTAAAAGAGTATTTCCTATGTCCTCCAAAGGCAGAAATATTAGCAAAAAAGGTCACTGGGTAAATCCTGTGTAAAGTGACTGACAGCGATGTGGCCACCTCTCAAATCCACGAGTGACCTTGACCATATAGTGATAAGCACTTTAAAAGGAGAGCAGTTTTATCTGTTAAGTCTCTTCATACAGAATCACCATGGACACTACACTAAACACAGGCCAGTGGTTTGTTTAGCTCATGGACACCATGAGTTTCTAATGCCTCACATTGCATTGCACATCTGAATGCTGTATTTCAATGCAACGCTACCAGATTATAAAAAGCTTTAGGCACAATCCTAAGATACATTTCAACAGCTGACTGCACAATGACAGCAGTAAGACAAGGTAAATATTTGATTAAGCAAGTGCACTTCTTTTGCAACACAAGAAACACTTGCATTACAAAATTTTACTCAGTATCTAGCATTTTGTCATTAATGCACATTTTCAGCCATAAAAAACATTAAAGGATCAAATTCTACTTTCATTGGTATGTAATAAAAGATGTATTAAAAATATAATGAAAGCTGCTTTTCATTTTGCTATGAAATTTCTCTGTACTTGACAAAATTAAAAATGAGGAGAACAAACTGTTCTCAGATACTAAAGAACAAACTAGCATTAGTCTAAAATAAAATACATTGTTAGTAAGTGGACTTCAGACGGTAGTTGTACTCTTTCAGAACCTTTTTCTTTCAAGTCATTTTCAAAACATTCTTTTTTAAATTAAGTATTTATTTAGAAGCTCATATTTATTTCTTTCTCAACACATAAATGATGAAACAAAATTATATCAGAAAGAGGCATTATTACCTAAAAAGAGCTAAAATTATGATTTTAAAAGCTTCTTTAAAAGGCTCGGATCTGAATAAACTTCCATGCTTGCATATTTTAAAGAAAACATTTGGATAATTTTTATGTCACTTAATTCTAGGAAAATAAAATAACTAATGAGCAATAATGTCAGTAAAATTACTTTTGTTTAAGTACACTTACTGCAATCTCTCTACAGGCCGACATGGATATCCCTGTACCTTCAATTTGCTTCAGTGCATACTCCTTTTCATCTTTTCTGCACACACAAGAAAAAAAAAGAGAGAAAGTAAAAATATATTTAGTTCTGACTTACATTACACCAATCAATATAATGATGAAACACTTTAATTTGGTCTGGATCAAGAAGTTGAAAAGTCAATCTACTTTTATACATAAATTACACTTTGATATGAAAAGCAAGTTCTCTTTTAACAAAGACCTTACAGTTCCCAAACAAGTACTTCTTAATAAAAAGAAACTTGGTTAACTATACCCATTTCTCTCTGAAAACAGACATAATATCAGCAGATAACTGCAAACACAGAATTTTGGAGGACACTTCCAGGATACTGTCTACTACTGTGAAAACACTGCAGTCATATCCCCATGCCTGGAAAACTCTCCCAGAAATATCTGGGAAGTGCAAGCTATTTTCTTGATCTTATGAGCCACTCTCAATCCACTTTTATTTCTGAAATACTACTGTTTAAACTAATTATATAATAAGCACTGGCTACTGACAGATCCCTACACAGCACATTAAACTCTGTGCTCTGATGTACAAAGCCAGAATACGAGAAAACATTCAGCCCAAACACTGCACTGTATCCTTTTAATTAATCACAGCTTGAAATTATTTTGAGGGTTGACCAAAAGAATAAGAAAAGCAGGTAGAATCTTGAAGCCTTCACAATACAACAGAACCAGCCTACAACACGGTTTTTGCAGGATTCAGCTCTCAGTGACAGATGCTGGTAGGCATCGATGCCCACGGTGCTGATGCCCCTTTGCAGACTCACCAATCACAATACAACAACCCACGAGCCTCTATCCAAACTCCCCATGGCATTTCTGGTAGACCTCAGTTAGCCCTTCTTCCAGTCCCAAACCATTTTGTTTTGCCACACAGAAAGATACCCAATTTGCACTTGAGTCTTAATTTGACTTCAGTCTCTCTGACTTTGAACTTCAAGCCTGTGCCCTCCCAGCTCCAGTCTGTTTCCCACCTTTCACCTGACCCTCTTCCTCCAAAATTCACAGGATGAGAAGTGGCTGAACGGAAAAATACCAAGACAAGATGAGGTAACTTGAAATAATAGCCATCTACATATAAGTAACACAGCCAAGTATTATTCTCAGTAATTTTCAGTAGCAGCTAAACCCTCAAAGCATGTTTATAGTTAACACTGAACTACACTTTCTGAAACAAAATTTTAACATGAAAAATTCCATATGTTTTCCAACTACACATGCAAACACAGGTAATAAGAGCACACCTTATCTCTCAGGAATTGTTTCAGATTACACTAATTAGTCCAAATTTTAAACAGTAAATAATAAATGCCCGTCCCCTCTTATACATGGTACTGCTGTCTATCAGAGGATTTCCAGACACTGCCAAGTATTAACTCAATTCGCTTATAGAGACTGCTGAAGACAAAATTATATTGTCTGCAGAACCAAAAACAACTCTGGACATATAAAATTGATCATGGCATTCAAGCTATGGTCACATTTAAACTATGCAGCACAAACAGTCCCGTGCACAACTATCAGCTGGAATCCCAAAGCAATGTAGTCACTATAGCATGGCATCACATCCCTCTTTTGGCACATCTACTGAACCAGGCACAGGAACACACTGATATAGCCACCCTTGAACTAGTCCTACATGCAAAGTATTGCATCCAGTTACTCAGACCTTCACAGAGGGAAGGTCACTGCAGAGACCAGGCATGACACTTGGCACACGCTGCCCTCAGCAGCACTGCTGAACGCCACCGCCACGGAGAGGCTGTCAGCACTTGACAGACAGCCACTCCAGGCAGAACTTTAAGATACAAATGAGAAATTTTGAAAGATGTTTTTAAAAAACCCTCAAACAATCCAACAACCTAAGGTATCACAGCATGTGGAAAAAGTAAGCAGTCATACAGAGCTGCAACCCAAATAGTTCTAAAACTCTAGGTTTTGTAAAAAATGAGCAAGAATAGAGATAATGAAATGCTTATCTTTAATAAATGGGTGGCAAGGATAAAGAACTCCAAAGAGATCATATTCTTGACCTAACAATTTTTTATACTTTTTTTTTACCAACAGTTTTGGAATCAAACACAGTCTCCTTCAAATACTATTTACTGGCTTTGGCAGAAATGCAAGTCTATACAATATACAAAGTTAACTATCCTTATTATGGAAGCTTAATAGCTAATTAAAGCACTTTCCAAAGTATCCACCAAGTGGTATTTTCACTAATAATATTACCCATTCAAGATAATTTGAAAAAGAAATAAATATATTCAAAACTTCAAAAGCAAGTCAGCCATTGCAATCTGATGAAACACACAATTCTGATTATTCAGTGAAGTGTCCAAAGAAAATAACACATAGGTACTTTATTAGCTATTTCCCCACTTGTAAGAACTCAATAAATAATATCAAATGGTGTGTGTGATAGGTAAGTACACGGTTCAACTCACTAAAGACCAATGCTCTCGAGAAACACTTGAGACAGGGGGAAGTACTTATATTTCATTTTAGAAAAACTCCAGTGAACTCTGAATGCTTTTAAAGAAATTGTACAGAATTACACAGCAGGGAAGTTTTTTATAAAATCCTTTTCTAACAAATCCTATATCAGTACATTTTTTACTGGAGCCAAGCAAGCACAATCAAGTTAACACCAAATCCAAACAACAACCACAAACCACACAGCTCTGGTACAAAGCAAAAGACACCCATGCCAGGGATAGCCAAGCAGAAAGCAAGGTCTCTGCCCACAACCATTTCTATGTGGTCCAAAGAAACACTGTCTCAAGAACAGGTCAGCTAACTTGAATGTCTTCACCTCCAACTCTAAGGCAGTTTGTCTGAGGGCAGGAAGCAAGTGGCACAGATCAAGGTTTAATCAAGCAGGTTGTATCAAACAGCCACCCCAGGCTAATGGTGGCAAGGTGTTCACTAATCTGAGCAACAAACATAGCAATGCAGAACTCAAAGGGAAACCACACTTTAGGAAGCCGTGAATTCACAATTTTTATTAATGCTTTCCAAAACTGATGCAGAAGAATTTGCCTGATAAAACAAGCACCACATCACACCACTACAAGGCTTTTCTATGCTTCAAGCTCCCTTATCCAAAACTAGGGGTTTAAGATTAAAATCAGCATTGCTTCTGGCTTCAGAAATATTCCAATTCATGCTATTCTAGGAGGGATTAACTTTTTACCAAAATGATAGTGCCAGTATAAGATACTGCCCTCCTGAAAACTTCCCAACTGGTATTTCAGACTGCCATAGGCAGCACTCAAACACAAAGGTCCTCATGCATGCCAGCAAGTATTAAGAACATTCCTCCACTATAAAAAGTTGGTGCTCAAGATCAAGTTTTTCTCCACCATCAATAAATATCCCATTCTGCAATTAAGGTTACTGTCAATATTTTAATTTGTGCTGTGCAAAGGAAAACTGTCCTCTTGCCCCAAAAATACTCAGTGGTTGATGTCCAGCTGCAGTATTCAATACAGAAAATAAAAATATGATTACTACTTCTGGGTAACACTTTCAGCTTTCAGTTTCCATTTTCCAAATGCTTTGGAAAGAACAAAGTACCAAATTCACTTAAAAAAATGTTATTCAGAAGATTAGAATAATTATAACATTTCAAAGGAGCTAAATGTCTCAACTATTGCAATTGTACTTCAGAGACCTCCCATCGTATGAGAAACTACTTTACAAACAAGTGAATGGAAAACTAGAAACAACTTGCCCAAGACCAAAAGAAAACTAGGAGGATTTGAAAATAGTGCATGGTTCAAACAATTGTTTCATCCCCTATTATTCAAATTTGAAGGCTTTCAATGATGGTCTCTCTTGAATTCACAGATAATTTAACGTACACCCCAACTTTAGAATTAATTATCCACATCAAGAAATTGTCTTGAAAGACTGCAATCTCTCTGAAGCTAGAACTTTGACTATCACATCAGTTAATACAGATATTATCATTACAGTATATACCAATAGCTGCCTTAAATTAAGTGCACAATACCATAAATAATTAATTATTAAAGTACATGTTTTCTTAAGCAAAGAAAGTATACCACAAAATCATTTCAAAACTTAGCTAGGGAAAAAATGTAATAGAAAATAACAAATTCACCCCTGTAACAACAGTAATGGCATTTAAGTATTTGTGACTTTGTAGAACACAGCCTGGGAACACTATGGACTTCAGTGTCCTTCACAGTACTGCCTGGAACACAATGTCCAGGTATCTGGTTACATTCTGATCACTTTGTTTAATTGCTGCCAGACAGAATTAAGTCAATCACTCAGCAGGAGAGTTGCAAACCTTTTTGCTTCTGAGAAAAGGCAAAACCATGACACTGAAGTGCAACTCGAAGCTAACTGAAAACCTCATCTGGAATACGGCAGCCAAGCCACTAAAGAGAACATGCTCAGCAATGGTTACCTTAGGCAAGCTGCTCACGGATTTAATCCTGCACTTAGCATATGGCCATAGCCCTTTACAAAGGTAACAGCACCAGAAAAGAAGCCTATGACTGACTGGAAAAAGGGACATAATCCTTTCCAAACAGTAGTGCGTTCTTCTGCTTTAGTGTTTTTATGGATATAGAAGCAGTCACTAAGCCAAAAGAGTTACTAGATCAAAAACTCTACACGTGGTGTCTCTAGGGAGCATGTTCTTTACCAGACTAGGAAAGTAATTTTCTTTTACCTCTAAACATACCAAGCCTTATCCAGTCAGCAGCTCAGCCAGTTGGTTTTCATCCACATGACAACCAGTCATAAATGACAGAGGCTGTGAATCTACAGATTGATCTTAATTTATTTCTAGCCAGCAGTATACATGTTGCATTTCAATGCACTTGCATTAGCTCATTTTGAGACCTACATAAACTCAAAATGTGAAACAATAAGGATGGTAAGCAGAAATTTGAAAAGAAATCCCTGACCACATCAGCTCTTCAAAAGATTTGTCTTTCTTCACCTTCACAGGCAGCAGCAAAAACCTCACAGCAGCTACAGGCTGTTCCCACAAAAGACCCAGACAAGTTCACTATGACATGAACTACAACTGGCTGGTTTTGGCCATGAAAAGAATGGATGAAACCAGAAGGCATTTACCTCATTCTGCTACTGTGAAGAGTTGCAGTAATGTCTGTAGACTGCATGGCTAGTTTCTGTGCTGATGCATCCCCCAGAGGTTTGGTGGGAACGCTCTTGGTGTTGCAAACAGAACATCACGTGTCAGTCACAAGAAAGGACTTCTCATACAGAAAGGGCAGACATATATGTCACTTGGACCTGGGCTTTCCTCTTAGTGGCAGAGTTGCAAAATGTGGAATACATAAAATTTTCTCAAGAAGGGATGTTCTTTAACGTTTGATCAAGCCTTATCAACAAGATGAGAGATTTAGTCTGTGAAACAGACAGCAGCCTCCAAGCTCTAAGTGATGTCCAAGTGTTAGAAAGACAAATTGCTGGTTGTTAGAATTGCTAAGCTTTTTTTGTTAAGCTTTAGGGCCTGACAAGTTTCAGTGACCTCACACCCAGAGGGAGGTTAACAAAGTTGGGAATAGGGATGTACCACTAACAGCAGAACACAAAGAGTGCTGAATTTATGGGCCACAAGGACACTGGGCAGAATCCCCAAGATAAGGAAGAAACTAATAAACCTTAGCCAGCAACTGAGCTGAATCAGCTGTGACTGGGTAGAAGGGAATTCTGCAGGGGAGATCCCGACCACCGACTCACGGATCATTGACCCAGAAACCCATCGGGCCAAAAGAAGAGAAACACCGTGGGACTGATTAGCATGAGAAGAGAGAGAACCATTGACCAACAGAAGACAGAACACTAATTAATACAAGGATTAGGTAATCTGTAGCCAATGAACACTAATTCCTTTGTTTGCTGACATGTATAAATAGCAAAAGGTTTTGATCAAGGTTGGACTTGATTTGTGGAATTCCATTGGGCACCCAGGCTTGCAGAACTCTGAAATAAAATAATCAATGTCTCTCTCAAGTGTGTAGTATTGGCTTGTTGCCCACTGGGTAACAAATCCAATTTTTGTGGACAACTGCAGGGTGGTAAACCAAACTACCCATCAGACAGTAATTATTCAATCTTTAAAAGCTGAGCTTGTATCTTATCTGAAACATCTACAAGTAAACTTGAGGATGGGAGCAATGCAACAAGCTTACTTCAAACAGGACAGCATCTACTATACAACATTAAAAAGAACTAGAGTGAAAATATCATGTCCAAGGCTGATCCAGGAAAACAAAAGAAAAAAGCTTTTTGGAATGGAGACAATATGCTACAGTAAATACTGGATTTATGATTTTTTTTTTTTTTTGTCTCGAGTCCTTACAATCACAGTTTTCAAAAAGGGGCTTAAATGCTTCTCAGCTCATTGGTGCCATTGCCTGATGATACCTCCTGAACTCCACTAGGTCTCACTCCAAAGCCCAGACAACACCAGAATAACACAAGGCAGCAGCACTTTATCTGCAGCTACCTCCAAGACTTAAGTTCTACTCATGAAACCCTTTAGAACAACCTAAAAACACATCCAAAAGGAAGAAGTTTGTGTGTCTTTTTAGATGTCACTCTTCTCAAAATGCAAAACCAAATTCCTGAATGCTGTGTGGTTTACTACTGCATTTTTCAGTAATTTCATAGACTTGTCAATGTCAAGTGGCATAAATGCATGCCAAAAGAAGGCTAACTCAAGAATCATAATGCAATCTGAATTGTTTACATAATTACATTTTTTTTCTTGGTTAGTTGGTTAAAAAAAAAACCTTTCAAGAAAATAGAATTTTTTGGTTGATGAAATTAGCATTCTAAGCTTAAGTCTACTACAAATTGGCAGAGACATTCAAATACAGAGCAAATGATTACTTCAATTAGGCTTTTTTAAAAGATTCCTCACATCACGACAAGAAATGGGCAAAAGAACCATTACACGCAGCTTCACCTGCTGGAAAATCTGCCACGTTCCAGTCAGACTAAGAGAGTTCATATTAAAAGCAGCAACTGCATCATATTATTAATAGACACTCTGTGTTATCACAGCACCCCATGAGAAATTGAAACAGATTTCTCTTTATAGCCTGCAGAATAACCCCAAATGCATCTCTAAACCACACTAGCGATATCCTTCCCCTTGTTTACTCCTCTGTAAACCAGTTTATGAACTCAGGGGAAAATGTACATGTCAAAGAACAAGGCAAGTTCTTAAAGTGATGCTAAGCTACTTGGCATTAAACACAATGCCCTTGACATTGCCTGCTTCCACAGAGCTGAATACCTACAAATCCCCCACAAACTTCACCTAACATAAATGATGTGTTCTTCATGCATGAGGAGATAGCTGATTAAAAGGACAAAAAGTGAATCTGAGCACTGACAAGGTTTTCTGTCATTAAAAAAAAAAAAAAAAAAAAAAAAGCCTTTTCCCAGCTATGATTTCACTGACTGGGAGTGGGGAGTAGAGGTCTCTTAATACCAATGTAAGGAGACAAAGTATTCCAGCACCATTACACATAACTTAACCATAAGCTCTTCTCTTTATTCCATTAGTTTCTAATGCAGAAATTTAAAAGCAAATCTTTGTAGCACAAATGCCTTCTAACTGTTAACAATAATTTCAGATTATTTCACTTCACAGACAGAAATGAAGTGAAAGATCTCATTTCTAAGATCTAGGTAATACCAGACCACCAGAAATCTTACTAACCTTTATTTATTAAAATTCAGCCTTTACACTATAATAATAAAACTTTGTATTTGCAAGGAAAGAGAGCACAACTTCAGTCACTGCCACACTCACTTCAAATTTATTGATGAAAATTCAGAGACCTCAACCAGCTACAGGGTTGTTGCCATTGCTAAAATTAGACTGATTCCTAAGTATCTGGAGTGACTGAGAACTGTGAATTTCATACAAGTACATTCACAGCAGATTGGGGTAAGCAGACTTGACAGCCTGTTTGTAAGGGTAAAAACTGAAGTGTTCACATTAAACCCTGAAAGCTGTAAAAATATTCTGCTGCTCCAGGTACCTTTTTCTAGCATTTGCTCTATTTAAGCAGGGGAGAGAGCTGTATCTGATTTTCTTCCTTTACAGATAGGATTGATTACAGATAATGAACAGACTTAGGAAATACCTCCCTGCCCGAAAGGATACCGCATGTGAGGATTTGCTACCTTAAAATAAGGAACAGCAGCAGCAAGGAGAAAAATACCTCTGAAATAATGAGGAAACAAATTTTTATTTGTCAGCAAATTATGTACCAAGGTCATAGAAACATGGTCTTAAGACTATGCCGAAAAAATAATCTGCCATTTGCTTCATAAAAATCACTTAAGAAGAATGCTTGTGACTAACTGTAAATGTGAAGAAATGGGCTGTCTGGTTTTGCAATTTTTTAAGTCGTAAAGCCATACTGTAACTACACAGCCCAGCTTAATGTGCATCACAGCTCTTTCTATGTAGTGCTAAATCTGGCTAAATACTGCAACTTTGATATGTGGGAAATTCCTATCAAAATCACCAAGTAATAGGAAGCCTGTATTTCTTTGGGGTCTTTTCCAGCAAGAACATGTTTGAAATACCAGGTGCAGATTTTTTCTAAATTCCTATAATGCACTAGGTTCACCTATAGTGGAATAAGCAGAATGACTGACCCAGTGTAAAACCTAACAGAAGGGCAATGGTCTAAAAGCTGCAGCTACTCAGTTCTTTTCTGACTCATGACACAATCAAATGCTCCCACTAAAGTACATGAAAGCCCAGATTTATCAGAGATCTATCATAAAATTTCTGTTCTTTTTCTTCAGACTTCCTAACTCAAACCATCTACAGTGAAATTATCAATTCTCAAAGCCAGGCCTACATGAAAGCTTGCTAACACAATATGGTGTAATTCTTAGGTGGTAAATTAGCCTTTAGGTACTGAAGCTGCACCCAGATTTTCAAAAAGAAACAAGATCCAAATTCCATATGGAATGAGTAGGACAGAGTGAGACAAAGCACATTTACTATAGTTGAAAGGTTGTAAAGTTGAAACAATACCCTCACAATAAAGTAGAAGGACTGGAAGGAAAGTCCCTAAAGTTACCATAAGGTCTAATTTAATTCAGTCTGGGATGTAAAAAAAAAAAAAAAAAAAAAAAAAATCATAATTTTTGATTTTTTTTTAATGGAGCATCTCCACATTTCTTCCTCACTTCAGTGTCAGGGGATGAGGATTTCTCAAAGATAGAGGTCTTAATTCCAGCCATTAAGACAACCTTGCTACTTCTCAAAAACAAACAAGGTCTTTAGTCAGCTATTATATCTGTTCCTGGGGAAAGGGAGGGGCATTCTGTTTCCTCTGAATTTTAGAACTCCATGTCCCATAGTCAGAATAGGCTTCTATCACAATCTGAGGTTTAAGAACATAACTTGTTGAAGTTTTATGCTGTTTTTTTCCCCCATCACTGAAGTGACACTAAAAGTAGAATAAATGGCATTCTACTCATAACAAGTCTTTTGGTTGTTCTGAAGGTCAAGTTAAATTTGGTAATTTGTCTACCTCTATTTCTCATTTGAAGCATGACAGAACTGGGCAAAGGAACAACTGGTTATCCAGTACAATGACTAGTTTTAATCAAAAGATATGAACATAAGCTAACTTTGAAGCTGACAATGCCCTTGAGAACAAGACAACGACTGATAGAGAAACTCAGTTTCAGGAATAGACACATTCAAAGACATGACCTAACACCCACTCTCAGCTGCACTGACAATAATTAACACAAACAACAAGCACAGCATTTTTGAATGTGCAAGGTGTTAAATATTAGCATGAATCCATAGTAATTCATTATTAACACAGGTGAGAATTTTCTCTAAACACCTCCGAATTTGCAGAATTTATGACTTGTAAGAAGTATCTCTCTCAAAACAACCAGGTTCAGAGCCAAACATGCTGCTAGAAATGTCATGCATGAGTGGCCCCTGTATCTCTTCAGGCTCTCAGGCCCCGGTACATTACCAATGAGGTGGGAAAGTCAAGGACAATCACAGCCAGAGCTGAAGCCCAGCATTACCTGTGTGAATGCTTCCAAGTGCTCTAATAAAGATGGCAAAACAAAAGAGGGACAAAAGAGGCAGAAAACCTTCTGGCCACACAAAAAGGATTGATTCTTCCTTCAACTAATGCATGAGGAAAGCAGATACATTGCTTCAAAATAGCAAAGCATCCCTCCAGATGGAGTTTTCATTCCGGCAGATTTAGCTCCTGCCTCTAAGTCAACTGCCTGTAACTCTTAGTTTCACCTGACTGCAAAAAGAAATCAATAGCATTTTCTACTTAAGTCAGCACAGAGTGAACAAAAAAAGAAAAATAATCACAATGCACACAAGGCCCACTTTATGGGAACACATGTTTAAAGCCACATGGTCCCCATTTATTTACCCCAGAACCCTGATACTCAGTTGAGCCATCTGACACTCCCAGCACACACAGGAAACCATGGCCATTGCTCTGTCTATTGGAAAGCCTGTCTTCAGGGTGGTTTCATCTACAGATGAACAACTGTAGAATAATTCAAGATCATGAATTTTGTAGAAAACAGATGACAACTGAGGGAGAAACAAGCAGTTACACAGTGGCCTCACTAGAAAATACTGTTTTAAAGATTGCTAAGCCAAGAAAAGACAGAAACACACATGAATCATGCCCTTCAGGGATCCACTCTTTCAGTAATCTCAGCTTCTTCAATCTTTCTCACAACCAGAGAAGTCAGTTCTGCTTTCCAACAAAGTAAAATTAAATAAAGAAATAATAAAGGATAAAAAATCCTAATCACAACACAAACCCAACCCATACTTACAGACACCCATTTAGTAAAGGTCAGTTGACACCATCTCCACAACATTTCTTCCCTCCAGTCTTATTAGATATACTAATATTTCATAAACTCTCTCAAACTCCCACCACTAAATGAAAGGATTGTACTCCCACAGAAAAGTCTAAAAAAATGTTAATAAAAAAATCAGATATAGAAGTTAAGTTTCAATTGAGTTAAAGACTTTCCCTGGACTTTGTCAACAATTGGTTTAAAATATTTCTGCACTTTTTTCTTCTTGAATCTGTTGAGATAGTGAACATCACAAGAGGTATAACGATTTCTAATATCACAACTAGCATTTTTATCAGTCAGTCATCTAATTTACAGTCAAGCAAATGATGTAAACCAAGCTCCCAGAGCTAAGAGGTCTTTTATAAACCTATATTATTTAGAAAACATGAAACTCAAGTCAAAACAATAAACTTCTTGTATTTGCTACATAAGCAGAAACTGTTCTTCATTTCCTGAAGTCACATACTGAGTTAGCCAAAACGCAGTTGTCCTGGACCAGTTTCAGCATTCCTCCAAGCAAATGTACTGTTATTGAAACAAATAAATCTTCCTTAAGTTCTAACACTTTGTTTCAGTCAAAAAATAAATAAAACTGCAGTGTCTGTCAGTTCTCAAATGCCAGCAAAGGAGCTCAAAAGAACAACACATCTTTAGGAGCAGAATGCAAGAGCTGCCTATCACTGCTGCTAACAATCCCTTCCCGATCACACACACAGACCGTACCTCCCCTGCACCGAGCGTAAAGCAGCAGCAAGTGCACGGAAACAGAGTCGCTTCACAACACAGAACTCGGGGTACAGAGGCCAAAGGCACCTTCTGACCCAAGTCTATGAAAATCATGAGCTTGATTAGGGCCACAGAATAGGCAAACAGCATTTCAGCAGGCATTTTCAAACATAGGCAAAAACGTAATGTTATTGGTAAATCTCTAGTGCGATTTGGTTAGGATATTCCATGGAAATTTTGGTTACTTGTACAAACACAGCTGCAGCATTATGAACCATGGCAGCTTTCGGGGCTTTGGGGGTTTTGCTGATTTTTTGGTTTCTTTTTAAACCATACATACTCACGTTGAAAATAAATTTATGAAAAACACATCTACCCACAATATAACATATCAGATTGGATGACCCAGAAATGCAACATATTAAATTGCTACGTCAAGCAGTTCACACGACAAGTATTTAGTTTCTGACCTAGTCCATGGCTTATCCTGCTTTGCACCCTATTATTAGAAGGGGTGCAGAAAAGAAACTATTCTTTCCCCTTCAACTTCTTACTTCCTTTTCCTGCAGCTCTGCTGGAAAACCCTCAACCCTCCCACTTAGGAACAGGAACGTTCTTGTCCTCTTCATTTCCTTTACAAAGAAAAACACAAAATCAAAAAACACCACTAAACTTTGAAAGTTTTTCCTTCATATTTTATGGGCTAATTTATGTACAACTCTTCCTTTGCAAGTTTGGGAAAAAACTGATCTGCTTCTCTCAAATACAACCCCTTCTACATCTTACTGACCCCTTTCTTTCTCAGGCTCCTACCACTACCACACCACCTTTGTGCTTGTCACAGTAGCAGACAGCACATCAGCCAAATACTATTTGCTTTCTGAAAGGTGATAATGCACTTTACAGCTCATTTCTGCACTTAGTTTCAGAGAGAGTAACAGAAGAAATGACAAAACAGCCATGGCAGAAACTATATGCAAGAGTCTGTGGGAAGAACTAAAAATTACTCATCACCACTTGCGCTATCCTCTTGGGCAGGAAGCAAAGCCACGGTATAGCTGCAATAGCAGCTCTCATTAAAGCACAGATATGAAGTACTAATTATCTCTTCCTAGATGGGGACTTTTCTTTTAGAATGCATGGCAGGCAACTAGTTAGACAGGTTTGGTTTAGTTCTGCTGCACTTTCTCACATATATTGAGAGCATTCAGTGGTTAAGAGGTATTTTCAGGATTTGCAGGTAAATCTAGTATTTAGGTTTTCTTTGCTTTTGAGAGACTTCAGCCATTTCACCTTCCTCAAGATAAGAAGTTTCATCAGGAAAAGAAAAAATACAAAAGTGGAAAGCAAACCACAGGTTTTCAGATACCATAACTGGTACGAGATTTTCTTGTAGAGAGAAGTAATTGTTTAGGAACTAATACATTGCATTCTGACTTTGGTCAATAATTCTGATTTAGCCTGTCACAGGTTTATATTAACAAAGAGCAATTACAGCACAACACTCAAATTACTTATGTTCAAGGCAATGTCAAATAGAGGAAGTAAGAAAATATAAAGATACAAATTATTATAGACTCTAAAATGTCTTGCAAGTATCAACTTGCATTGATAAATAATACTCCAGTTTCACATTCAAGAGAGTATAATCTTTGCCACATCAGTGAGGTGCCTCTCTTTGAAGAGTAAATGCAACTGCAGTACACATGTACTCATTCCCCTGTCATTTTGCCACCAACGCTGCTCACTTGCAGCATTCAGCTAACTTGAGCGCAAGTTTCCTCTCCTGACAAACTCCTGCTATATAAATTAAATTACTTAAGTTTTACAAAGTAAGAATATGAGGAGAACAGTACACAAATTAATTGCTATACGAATACTGATTTAGGAGATCAAGCAATTACCTTTACCTCTTCTACACTAAGTTTTCTGCCACCACAGTGACCTGAGCCACCACCTTGACCAGATGCAACCTCTGAACAATGTACCAATATTAGCAGAAATACCAAATACATCAAGTTGCCCCAGGAGAAATTCTGTTTTTCCAAAGGAGCCATGCCTCATAGTAGATTTTTTTCTCTCTTAGTCAATATTTTTCTGCTTCTGCTTCAAACAAAGAATATTCATCAAATAAAAAAACTGAAACAAATGAAAGTTGACATGGCCACAACCATAAGCAACATTCCTGCATTAAAATTATATATTTGCCTTGGCTATATACTTCATCCTTCTTTCTCTCCCCATGTCCTACCTTTCATAGAACCACAGAATGGTTTGAGTTGAAAGGAATTTTAAATATCAGCTAGTTCCACCCTGTGCCATGTGCAGGGACACCTTTCATTAGAGCAGGCTGCTCAGAGCACCATCCAGCCTGGCCTTGAGCACTGCCAGGAAGGGAGCACTCAACTCATATGTGGACTTGTGTTGTAATTCAATAATTTGCTGTGAGTAAAGAACCTTACATTAGTGATTCTGCACACCAATATTAGTCCAAGGAGGAAAACAGACTCTCCTCTTCAGTTACAAGCTTACAGTACTGAAAGACAGGGAAGAGAAGAGAGAAATAATATTTCATTTGTGTTTCCTTCCCTCTGCCTGTATTCTACAGTGATGTTTCTGGACTTGAATCACTGTTCCTCAGTTTTCAAAAGGGAAAACTGTATAGGCAAAGAAGGTGACACCCGTTTTATACCAACTCTGTTTTTAAAAGTTACAGGTACAGTAACAATAAGGTAATCTGACAAGCTACAAAAGTATACTACTACAGTAGCATATAAACCTACACACTTGGTTCAGCTGATACATTGTAAGTATAGGGCAGTGCCACACCTTTTATGCTTGCCAAAGGATAACATGGCAGGAGGGTCCCCCAGGGTAGCACCAGCTACTGAGCTGGCAGCGAGCCTGGGAGCTGCCCAGGGTACAAATCCTGGCCCTTCTACTGCTATCGTTTTGAAAGCTGATCACTTCGTATTTCTGTCATTCCTTCAGTAACAAGATTAAAACTTTGCTAATACTTGCTTTTTGAAAGGTGTTCTGAAACATACAGATCAAGCTAAAATGACCTTTTTTTTTTCCTTCCAAGTAGGCATACAGGTAATATTTATTATAACCTTTGTTGCTCAAATGCAGCTAGCAAGTCAATTAAAAAATAAAATAGCCCAGGATTGAGAAAAAGCAGCCGCCTCAGTTGTTTGCTTACAGGTAAGCAGAAACAGCAATAAATAGAACGGTTTTATTCACATGAAGATACAGCTTTTGCAAGTGTTGCATCTGCTGTGGTTGCTACAGAATGAAGAACAGAGTGGCCTATTTTCTACTTGACTCAAGCATCCCACTACTCCTTGCGCTCCTGACTAACCAGCAGTGGCATCTTTTCAGCCTGCTGACTCATGCAAACATCCACCTGCAGGTGGACTGACATCCTGGTGACGGAACAGAAGTACCCTAGAGTGGCCAGGACTCAAAGACTGATCATTTCGAAAAAGCAAAGGAAAATAACTCAGGCATACACAGCAAACACAATTTCCAAACCTCACTCATGCTAAGACTTGCCTCTCATATGAGGAGGAGATACAAGAAGTGAAACCACTAAGCACAATATCATAGCTTAGAATGTGATCAAAGAAGTGACAAGGAATATAATCAGGAGAGGTAAGGCATGAAACAAAATTAGGTTTTCCTAACCATGACTGGAAAAGTTGCATTCTTTGCTTTACTAGACAGATGTGAATGTGTCCAACAAAACACTTAGCAAAAGTCAACATGATGCTTTAAAGCACAAACAAAAAAAACTGTAACAGACTTTCCAGACTTTACTGTTACAGACCATAACAAAAAGAGCTAAAAACCTAATATCGATGACTGAATTGCAATCATGAGGCTTATATCAGGATTTCCCCCATCAAAGTCACTGACCCAGTTTTAGCGTACATAAATAAAGGATTGGACAGCTTATATAAATACCTATTTTCTACACCTTTTGGACTACAGAGGTATTAATGAAAGTTCTGTAAACCCAGGTGCCTAATTTAGTTAAATGTAGAACACAAGTAGTACCTCCAGATCTCATCAGACCATACAAACACTACCGAACTAAACAGAAGTTGCAGCTGCTCAAAATCTCTAAAAAGATAATGGTTCCAATATAACACCAACATTGTTCAAATCTGACTGTCTATTTAAAAAAGAAAAAATCTTTTAACTTTCATAGAAACCAGTCAGCTCACTAGAAACATGCCCAAATGATATTCTACTCCAGGCTGAAAAAGCCAAACTAAGCTGTTGCTTTGTCAAAAAACTGCTTCTATGCACAAGCCATTCACGGAGATCTAAGCAACACAACCACTATTTTACAAGCATTTTATCGAAAAGCTTGCCAAGCTCCATATAAACACATTTTACTATTTCATAAAATTCATATGCCAACTTTTTGAAACATGAAGTGACAAGTTCTCTGTGGAATTTCTGCAGAGCTACAAGGTTCTTATTGCCCTCAGTCCCCTGAGACTGTAAATTGACTATATGAAGCAAGAAGCCAGAGTCTCTCTTTTATACAGGAATGCCTTACAAATTGGAAATACTGAAAGAGTCTCTGCAATCAGCTAAAGAAAAATTCCTTTACATGAGGCTCAAAAGCCCCCAGTGATCAGCACACAATAAATATGCACCACTGTTGGATTTCTTTTGCTAATTTCTTTCATTAGGGACTCCTTAAAGTTCAGAACTAATGCTAAATATCCTCCAACCTGCAGATGTACTTTAGTTAGGTGTTTACATAAGGAAATTCTCATATTAATGGTTTCAGTTTTTCTCTAATTTTTTCCCTAAATTGTTCACATCTTACTTTCACCCAAGGATCTAAAGTTACACAAAAACAACTAAGAGTGAACTCACAAATACCATAAAATGAAGACCAAGAAAAATGAGAAAAAATAAGCCACTTTTCAAGCTTCATGAAGCAAAGCCTCTGAGTACATAGTACAGTTGAATTTGTGCCATGTTCTATTACATGTCAATCTATCTGACAGCACTGAAACTTTGCACTTCCTTTTACCAGTCAGTTTTCTTACGGCTCAAGGTCTCCCTTTGATTATTCCCAGCTCTGACACATTAGCTATCTTTTTATCATATTTACTTTCACTTTACTACGCATTTGCATTTCTCATACTGCTATTATTGTAGGGATTTTGAAGACATGTTCTTTACAGTGCTTGTAGCAGCAATGTAACTCCTGTGATGGCTTTCCATTGCAGATGATGGGAGTGAAAAGTGTCTGTTTTTAACTTACATCAAATTTCTTTAATTAAAAAGTAAATCCAAAGCTCTGCCTTTTTTTTATGCTCTTCTTACAAGCAGCAATTTTAGGCTTACTATATCAAAGAACAGCAACAAACATTTAACTAGCATTTTTGGTGGTTTTATTACTGTTTCCTTTTATATATCCCATATATGTTTTACATAAACATTTTATATATAAATTAATACCTAGGAAAAAGAAGCAACCATGACCACTTAACTTGAACTATCAAAGGTTTTCCAGATATTGCAGCTGCCACCGAGTTCTTCCAATATTTTTGAGTTATCTATCCTCTAGTTCTCCTAGTACTCTAATATACCTAAGGTTGCAGAGCAAGCTAGTTAGAATCAGAGCTCATTTTCTGGTATTTAATTTTTCATTGGAATTAGTGTCCACTTTTCAGTTATTAATCGTTTTTATACTATAACCTCCTTATTCAGAGTTTAAATTTTCAAGATGCTCATGAATGGCATTTGTTCCTACAGAAGAATCCTTAGATTTCTCAATTAACCTAAAGCAGCAGCATACCCTTAACCACTTCCAAAATTTTATTTAAGAGCTGTCATTTTTCCAAGTTCAGTCTCTTCTTTTTCAAAGCTTCAATTGGCTAGAATGGAAGGATATTCCCTTTAGCATTCTGACAGAAAGGTATCACCCCCAATTCACAGGTATATTTTATCCAACCTTACAGTATGCTTAGAACACTCTGCAAACACAGCCTGTGTTTGTCCACCAGGCACACACCACAGTGAAACAGTGCTCAGTAGCTCTTCTGAAAGTAAAGGATGCTGTTTGGAACCCACATCTGCATGAGAGCCTTGCTCAGGCCTCAGGACTGCTCCCCTTCAACGACTGCATGCCAACCAAGCAATCCCAAATTACAACCCTATCGCCCCATTGCTCTCTTAACCACAGTGAAACTGGCATCCATGGAATATCTATCACCAGCTGTCTCTTCTCCGGAGAACAGAAGAAACCTTGCTTAACCAACATACGTGGGCTTAAAGCCTAAAGGACCCCTCTGGATCAAGCCAGCAGCCAGGTGCTTGGGGACAGGGAGCTGCATTCTGCTCTGTCACAGGAAACTGATAGGAGACACACCTGTGCGTAGGTACTGGACAGCAGCTCTGCCTACGAGGAGCGTATCCCAGACAGGCAGTCAAGCCAAGTGTGCCGGCACTGGGATCAGCGGCTACCTGGGGCTGGGGACACACCAGGGACGCACACCCGCCCCGGGAGCTGCCCGGCCGCTCGGGAGGGAGCCAGGTGCCCCTGCTTCCCAATCGCCTGCAAGTAATCGGAACAGAACGCCAAAGTACGAACGCGGTCACACAAAAGACGAAAGTGACGACCCGAAACACGGCGTGCTAAGTGAAGGCGACGCCAGGGCACAGCCTGGTGACACCGCACCAGGGATGGCGGGGGAAGCGGGGCAGAGCGGGACGAGCTTTAGGTTGGACATTAGGTAGGACTGCTTACATAAAGGGTGATTAGGCAGGGCTGCCTAGGGAGGTGGTGGGTCACCGTCCCTGGAGGTGTTTAAGGAAAGACTGGATGTGGCACTTAGTGCCACGGTCTAGTTGAACACGGTGATGTTCGGCCGTAGGGTGGACTCGATGATCTCAGAGGCTTTTCCAGCCTGACTGACTCCGAGCAGCCGGGCAGCGATCGGCGGGGCCGGGGCAGCGGGGCCCGCTCCCGGCGCGGGGGATCCCGGGCGGGCTCCGCGCTCCGGCCCCCGCGCTGCCACAAACTTTCCGAGGAGGGAGGGAGGGAGAGAGGGAGGGGAAGGAAGGAGGGGAGGGCGCTGGTGCGGGGGGGAAGGGGGTGTGTGGAGGGGGTTCTCGGCGCGGCCCTTACCCGTCCTTGCGGCGGGCCTTGTAGACGTGCCCGTAGGTGCCTCTGCCCACCTTGCATCCCTCGTACTCGAACAGGTCCTCCACCCGCTCGCGCTCGGCCGCCAGCTTCGACTTGAACTCGTAGTCCATGTCTCGCCCATGGGCGGGGAGGGACGGGCGGGCAGGGGGACGCGGCAGCCGGATCAGCACCCGCAGCTGGCGGAGCCCCCTCCCGGCGCCGCCATGTCCGGGGCTCGGCGGGGGCGGCGGGCGAGGGGGACGGGGGGGCGGTTTGTTTTTGTTTTGGTTTGGGGCTTTTCGGCGGGGGGGGAGGGGGCGCGCTCCGCCGCCGCCACCCGCTTCAACTGGGCTCCTCGCGGCGCGGCGCGCGGGGTGCCGGGAGTCGTAGTGCGGCTGCGGGAGGCGGCCCCGCCGCCGCAGGCGGGACGCCGTAGCGGCAGAACTACAACTCCCGGCATGCCTCGGGTCGCCCCGGCCGGGCGGCGTCGGCGCACTGCCTTCCCCGGAGACACCGAGCGTTTCAGCGGCCGCTGGGAACTTGCTGACTCTTCACATTGAGCGCAGAGGCGGGAGCGGTGAGTCGGCCAGACGCGGCGCCTCTGGCTGGCGGGGAGCGAGGGAGGGAGGAACACGGGGATGAACGGCGGACAGGCACCCCATGCTGCGGGGCACCGAACAGTGCAGCGACTTGTTTATCTCGCCAGCTGCCATTCACGGCGCGGCTCCGCCTCCCTGCGGGACGCTGCCCTGTGATTGGTCAGTGCTGCCCCGCCGTGCGGGGCGGGGCGGGCTCAGGCGGGCCCCGGCGCTGTGGCGCTGCGGGCCCGTGTTGGAGCCGAGAAGCGTTAGAGGTTTCGTGCGGTCCGATGGTGCTAAATAAACCCGTCACTTACAGAAATACAGGGGCACGTACTGTGTTTGTGCTCAGATACAGCCCAGGCATATTGTTCCGTCTTTATGATCCGATGCCGTAGCAGGGCTGTGCCCCTTCAGCCCCGAGCAGAGAGGTTTTTAGACAAGATGTGGCGCTACTTTGGGGTTCAGATTTCATCAAAGTACTTTGAGATCACAGAAGCATTCAGGCTCTTAAAGTTGTCTCAGTCTCCCGAAGATTTTTTTTGTGAAAAGCGTCACTCTGCAAGCTTAATGGCATTGTGGAAGTGCCGCACAGAGGTAACAATATCGGAAGAGCCACACAGAATCGTGGAATCAGGTTGGAAAAGGCCTCTGAGATCAAATCCAGTCTATGGCCAAACACCACCATGTCAGCTATAGACCATGGCACTAAGTGCCATGTCCATTCTTTCCCTAAATATCTCCAGAGATGGTGACTCCACCACCTCTCCAGGCAGTCCATTCCAATGGCTAATGACCCTGTCTATAAAGAAATTCTTCCTGATGTCCAACATGAACCTGCTGTGGTGCAGCTTGAGATGATCTCCTCTCATCCTGTCCCTTGTCTGGGAGAAGAGGCTGGCCCGCACCTACAGGTTCCTTTCAGGGAGTTGTAGGGAGTGTAAGGTCAACCTTGACGTGACCTTATACATCCTGCGGGTTATATCCCGCTCCAGAAGCAAGGGGCAGTCCCACCTTGTGTTTTCAACCCCAGATTACTCCTACAGCAGCAAGTGAATGAACCAGAATTAAATTAGAGGATGGGAGAATAAAAATGGCATCTCTCCATATACAGCAACGATCTCAGTTCATCACCTGCTCTGCCAGCATTACTTACCACAATGGAAAGTTTTTGCACATGCTGGATGGGAGGGTAGAGGAGCTGATGAGAAGCTGTCATTGCTGACAAAGCACAGGGAGGTGTCAACTGCACGATAAGGTACGGTGCTATGTATGATTACTAGTGCATAGCTAAGCCGTGAGGTCATAGCCAGAAGTTTGTTTCTCAAGGAAAAGCAGGAGTGTAACCATTTTGAGGTGATTATTTCTTCCAGAAGGCAATAGATGATTCAGAATTTCCCTTGGGATAGGTAGCTAGCAACTGAAATTCTCAGAAAACTTCATCACTCCTTTACCAAAGTAATATTTTCCAGAGAACTGCAAGTGCTTTGCTTCACAGTTGCAGATGTGGATCTTTCTGAGCAAGGCCTGATCAAGAGCTGGCAATTTTCCTGAACGGAAGGAAGAACACCATCAATCTTTCAGTGTCAACATTAAAGACATTTACTAAAATTAGAGCTAACCATTTAGATTTTTCAAAACCATTTTAGATTTTTTGGTTACCTAGTAATCAAAACCAACACTGAGAAGAAAGGAAAAAAAAAAGGAAACTTATCTGTAGAAGGTTATTTTACCCAGATTTTTTCTGTCAGTTTTAACATCAATAGGAATATGGACTACCTTGCTGTTGGTAACAATAAACTCTTCAAGTAGTTCCCATTGCCCTCTTTGAACAAGAAAAAGAGCCATTATTGCCCATTTTCACCACTAAGGCATTTGTTCTTAGTCTTTCAATTTTACAATGTACTCACAAGACGGTCTTTTATTATAATTAATTTTAAGTCCACAGTGCTGCTGAAAGAGGGCTAAGAGCACCCCCATTATGGTAACCTGGCACTTGTAAGCCAAGGCAACATAATTTCCCCTCCACCCTATACTGTACACAGCTCCCTAGTGTTTCAAGCAACCTTTTTATCCTTTCTTTCGTAAATTAATTGTGCTTTGCCAGTAAATTTTTTGGCCCTCGCTGCTGCTACTGGGAGGCTGTCCGAGAGAAACCTCTCTAACAGCTGGGAGCCTTTTAGAAATGTCAAACCTACATTTCCTTATGGCCAGTACCATGTCCATCTTTTCTTCCTGTGCAAATACTGTCCTGAAGTAGCCTTTCCCACTCTCCTCTGTGTACCCCTGCCAAAAGTATTTATAGACAGCAGTCTCATCCCCATACAGCCTTGCTTTTCCTGGACTAGTCAAGCCATGCTCTTCTCATTCCCCTCGTGAGCCCTGCCAGTGAAAGCTGGACTGGTACAAAGCTGGTCATGAAAAACACGGAACGTGACCTGTGCCCTGATTCCTCTCTCGTGACACAGCTCTACTTCCACTTTCTGAATCCATATGTTGGCCACGCAAAAGCCACTAAAAGTGTAGAACCAATTAAACAGCTTCAAGCACAGGCCAGCTCAGAGGCTGGTAAGAATGAGGCTACTGTCTCGTTTACGCAGAAGTTTTGTTGATTCATGGCTAAAAGATGGAAATGGGCACATTTGTTTCTTCTTGACATTGGAGTATACAGCAGGATTCTGTTTCAAGTTCATAAAGGTGGAAAAAACTGTTTATGTGGGCACAGGCTGTCAGACCTGCTGGAAACAGCTGCCTGGCATCTCCTCTCCAGGTGGTTCCCAAAGGAAAAGCAGCAGCAATTTACAGAGCAGCGACAGCAAATTGCTCGAGAGAAAGAGACAGAAAAATTACATTTCTATTGCTCTTCCAAGTTAATAGAACAGCTGTGATACCAGTAACCCATACTTAATAGCATCCATGTTTTCTTTTAAACGGTTTTACCAATCGTATTATTCATTTCTGGTCAGAAGAGAAATTACTATATCAATTTTAATATTCAGTGCCATATCATTTGTTAATTGTGCTGATACAGAAAGTTTGAGTAGACCTAGCAAAGAAAACAGAAAATTATGGGCTTGAAGACTGCAAGCAGAACTTTTTTCAGCCTGCCAGCCTGAATGAAGATGCCACTTGTCACTCATTAGAATTACCATTTCTTCCAAATCTCAAGTCACTGTGCTTGAGTTTCACTGGAGGTGAAAGGTACATCAAGCAAGACTGAAAGCTGAGGAATTGAGTATCCTCACCAGATCTCTAAACAATTCTCCAACACAGGTAAGGCATTAATTTCTAATGTAAAAAGCAAAAATTTGGTTTTTAACACTTCAATGTCAAGAAGGTGATACATGCAGAACATTGTTCTTCTTTGTGATTGCCTTGCACTTAAAATACGTTCTTATTTTCTCTCCAGCTTGCTTCATTCCATGGGCAACCTCTTAGAATTCTCTTTTCATTTGTTAGTGAGACAAAAAGATTGGTGGTCGGATATTTTATTTTTCTTGGCCACATTTGGAAGTAGCAGCACCTATTCTTAACTCACTCTCTTTAGTAAGCTTTTACTTGTTAATCTAATGAGGAAATTTTGATTCTTAGGGATCAAGAGAGCATTTTTTGCAGTAGATCTTGAGTGAGATATTAATAAACATATGCACTCAGTGTTGATTTCTGTCTGTCACATTTAAAACCAATGTTACTTCCCTTCAGAGTGGAAAGATGGCTCTCAGAATTTCAAGGGACACAAGCAGAGAAACCTTAGGATGAATAGAGGTCTCATATGTACTGTGTTATCATCTCTACATAAGCAGAGAAAAACAGACCCATTCCAGAATGTGTAGAGATATACTTGGGATTTTTACATATATTAGTGTGACTGTGAAGCACCTAATCAAAGTGGGACAGCATACTGGAGGATTTCTAATAGGGATAGATTAGAAAGTCCCCCAATTTGTTGTAAGTTCATATGTTATGATTCCCAGTAAATCTCTGAATTCTGGAATCTTTTATGTCAATTAACTTCTAAACCCCTATAGCAAAAGTATTAACCTTATTATATTGGTTGAAAAAATGAAGTACATAACTAAGGGGCTCAATCAAGATTATACTGGAAATTTAGATAGCATGCTAGGAATGAAAGAAGGGAGTGCTGACTTCTGCACTCATGATATAATTATTTGGCCAGCTCTGTTTTGTTGGGGTTTTTTAAATTCATTTTTATAGTACCACAATCCAAATAGTACTAAACCAGAAACCTTGTGCTGCTTTTCTTGAGCATAATCCAAGAACCTGGTCCCAGAATAGTCCCTACTGCTTTACTCCATGTTAAAAGAGCCCTTGCAAAAGCTGTTCCCTACCTTCTCTTTACAAACCAGCAAGTATGAACACTTCCTTGACAAAATCAAGGGTAATTCAGAATTCAGCAACTAAAAAACAGCAGGAGACAGCAAACTAAAATAGGGTTTTTTTGTGAAATTATAGTAATTAAAGTGAATTAATTAAAATTAAATAATTCTGCATTACTCACTGTGCTAGAGTTTGTCATTATGCCTTTATACCTCAACCTTATTGCTCAAGCAGTATAACTACATGTGTATCTTTCTTAGGATATTCACTTACTGCCTGTGAATTGTGAAACAAGATGCACAAACTTATTTACTTATTTCATTTGGGGAGCAACATGCAGTATTGTGGGCTGGCTTCAGTTTGACATGAAAAAAAAAGCCATAGGATACTATTAACTAATGTCTTTGTGTTCACTTTAGAGAATCAGTATGACAGCTGGTTTAGAAGGCAAGCCAATACCTCCAAAGCAGAGATTTAGAGAAAGCCTAGAATTCTAAAAATGTACAGGTTGCCCATAATTATGGAGAAAGCATAAACTCTTATTCCAAATATAGCAGCCTAAAATTTTGTGCTTTGGAGCTGCACAGTCAGAGTGACTGAGTTTCTTTGTCTTCATTGTTATGCATGGTTTCAGTCTTCCTGCATTGTTGGCATTCTCGTTCTAGCACCATCATATTCCATCCACTGCATTTTCTTGCCAGTTATTAAAGTTTTTGGAAGTTAAGTAATTCTTCGCATGAGAATCCACTGGAAAAGACAATACCATGTAATAAAAAAGGAAAGATGTTTCTTTGCTTACCCTTGAAGCGTATACACCTAAGCTGCTCTGAAAGCTTTCTGCTGTTAAATTCATTCCCACAGAAGAAATAGCATTGTGCTAAAAAGATAACCTGAACCACACTGGGATTCTACTCTTAGGTTTTCATTTTTTTGGATATAATAAGTTTTATACCACTGTATTGGCAGAATCCATCCTAAATACAAGCTACATCTACAGAGCAGTATTTGATAACAGGTCTATACAATGTACATAATTTATATAGAGAAAATATTATTCTTTAGTGTTGCTCCTAGCCAATCAGACTGTGATGCCCTATTACAAATGTTTTCAACAGGAAATGTTCATAAGGGCATGTCTTAGGGTAAAATTGTCTTAGGGTAGAAGATGGACAAGGAATAACAGACATTAGTTGTACCAAGTGAGATGTATATATAGGAAAACCTTTGAGTGATAAAGACAATTACATGATCAATTGTCTGAAGATACTGTGTAATCATTAGACTAAAACTAAAATCATTAGATATTTTTAAGAGAAGATCAAATAAACCTCTTAACCTCTGTCAGAATTTTTTTAGGCAAGGTAGCATTAACATGATGAGAAATTAGTTTTCTTGTTTTTCTTTCCAGACCTTTTTTCCCATGTCTCTGTTATTCTATATGGCAGAAGAAGGACCCTCAGTTCATGGATCAACCAGTTAAAAGACAAAAGAAAAAAGTAAACCGTGAGTTTTCATGGCAGAAAGGTTATTCCACAAGGATTCATACCTAACACTGAGCTGTTCACAGTTCATAAATTAACTGGGAAAAGGCACGAGTGATGATATGACAATGTTTGAAGGACATATTTAGTAATAGAGATCTAAAGCTGATTGAAAAGTACTGCAAGGGGCTTCCACAACAGTGTGTGAGCAGTGGCAGTTGAAAAGCAGTATTCCAAAGCACAAAGCAGCATAATGCACAAGGGGGTAAAAACATACAGACATGATGAATTCTTAAAGCTAGTGTCAACCAGGAACAGCCTTGCAGTCACTGTGAGTAGTTCTCTGAACAAAGGTTCAGTGCTCAGGAATGATTAATAACATGAGAAAGATCAACTTTTTTAGGAAAAGGATAAGAAAACATAATGTAAAACACATTTATAGTGCTGTGCACTACTTGCACGTTGCTTTCAGTTCTGGTTTCCCCATCTCAAAGTCCATACAGCAAGGATTACAGTAATTTCAGGATTGAATAACCAAACCCCAGAAAATTTAAATGGCAAACTACAAATACATTAACAGCTTTTAAATACAAAATACTGATACTGTCTTAGCGAGTCTGCAGTATTCAGATTACTGGAAGATGGGAAGGCATACAGATGGGATTATTGCTACCTCCTTGCCCTTTCTGATACTTTTTAATCCTGTGCTCCTTGGGCCTCTGATCTTGTCTACTGCAGCCATTCTTATGATCCTATGAAGAGAGACTAAATACTTTTGGATTTGTTAGCTGGGAGGATAAATGATTTGGAGGAGGGAAAGTGATAAATGGTAAAAAAATAAATTGAGACAAAGCGCCTATTTGATTAATATTGTGTCATTTACAGCTATTGTATGCTATGGTGCAGAGGAAACTCCTAGCACAGGAATTCACTGAAACTCAGTTTGTTAGAATATGAGGAGCTATGCTAACAAAAGAAGCAAGTGATCCAAGAGCTAAATCCCTCCTGCCTGTGAATGATTTTGTGTAACTATGGCAGAATTTGATTTAGAAAAACCTAAGAACTCCTATGCTGAGAGCCTCAATATGTTGCTGAAGTTCTGGTTTTCTTATTTCTACCCTAATTTTATTATTTCCTAACTCCATCTGTGCCTCAGTGGCAAAATCCTAAATTATCTAGATTCCAGAACTGTATTTACAGCCAAATAGGAAATGACAGCATTGGCTGCTGGCTCACAATGCTGAAGAAGTTGAGCAACTCTGAATTTTAAAGGGAAGCCAAATGGTCTAATGAGACCAGAAATGAGAAGTTCCATTGTCCTGCATGGTTATATTTCTTTGGGGAGAAGGTTTTCTACCTGTAATGCAAGGTAGAATATTTTTCCATCTATAGAAAAAAATTTAAATTAAACTATTACTAAAACCATCACTTAGTTTTATTAGCTCTGTCCATCAACCAGTAAAAAATTTGCACTCGGTCAAATTTCAGTCAGCCTAAAAAAAGAACTGACCAAAATATTTTTATACTTCAGGCTACAATATTGCCAATACAACTCAGAAAAAAAATATTATCCTGAGTCAAATTCCTATTGTTAATGCCATATATAGAAAAGACTTAAGCTCTGACCGCTGAAGAAGAAATATTTTTTAAGCCCTTGCTACCAGACCTCAAAAATTTTATTGTCAAACCCCTGTGGTGCTTTTGGCTGGATGAAGTCTCCAGGAGAAGGTGACTGTGACTTTGGCCTCACAGAAATGCACAAACAAGTCTAGAAGCATGGGGATGATGTATTCACAATCACTCTTACTACAGAATATGAATGCCCTTGCTGCTAACTTCTTATCACTTGCTTCTGTTTTATCTTCACTCAAATTTTACACAGTCACTCAGTAAAATTAGAACAATCAAAAGTGTTAAATCAGTGGACCTAAGCTGAAGTACATTAACTTTCACATTAATGTTCCCTTGAAGGATACGGTGCCCTTGGTTTCCTGTAGCCTCTGGTAGTACATTGTGTCTGGTTGGGAGTGGGTTAATTTTCCTCACAGCAGCCTGTGTGGTGTTGTGTTTTAGATTTGTGACCAAAGCAGTGTTGATAACACTCCCATGTTTAAGCTACTGCTGAGCAGTGCTCGCACAGCATCAAGGCCTTCTCTGTTTCTCACTCTGCCCCCACAGCACGTAGGCTGACATGAGCTGACCAGAGAGCTCCTGCACGCTGTGTAACATCATGCCCAGTTATGAAAATGGGGGGAGGTTTTGCTAAGTTGCCATTGCTTGCAGACTGGCTGGGCACCAGTCTGCTCGTGGGAGGTGGTAAATGCCTTTCCATCACTTACTTCTTTTTCTTCATACTTTTTTCTTTCATTGCCTTATGAAACTGTCTTTATCTTGACCCATGCCTTTTTCTTGTTTTGCCCTTTCAATTATCTCCCCCATCCCACCTCAGGGGGAGTAAGGGAGACACTGGGTGGGTGCTTAGTGGCTGGCAAGGATCAACCCACCACCCACAGAAAAGCTCCGAGGAAAGAATGAGAGGGAAATGGGATTCATCTTACTGGACTAATTGCTTTGCCATGACTCTCTTATTCAATGCTGTAGGTAGAAACAACCAAGTCCTTATTGTTAGGGACTGGATAGAAGTTACAATTAATTTTCTCTTTCCCATCTGCTGGTGCCAGCATAAAGGGAGTATGGATCTCAAAGGGATTAACAAACTGGTAAAAGTTCCTGTTGTGAGAACCAACCAAGCAAAATGTGCTGCTTCTTCCAACCTTTAATGCAGGCACAGGCAACCTATAGTTCATACATAGCTTCTGCAAGAGCTACACCATATGACAGACAGATTGCAGGCAGTCCACCTGTGGAAGTTCCTGCACCTTCTATATGTCCAGCTGTCAGAAAAAGCGAACAAATTGAGGCCAGTAAAGCCAAAATTACCCTGCCACCTTGGGCCCAGCTCTACTCTCCAGCAGAATCCTTACCAACAGCATATAATGTCATTCTAAAGTTTGACCTCTCCTTAGTGTGATGGGGTGTCACATGAACTTGAGCTTTCATCTCTTATCTTCCTTAATCTGAAACTGTTGTGTTTGATTCTGCACAGCCTCAGTCTGATACCATGACTTCCAAACCAAAATTTTCCCCTGACTGAAGTTTTTCTATTGATGGGTAAACCTATGGTAAAACAAGCTCCTCCAGTTACTCTGAGATTTCTGAGGAACTGCAGGAATTTAGATTTTACACATGCATGAGCTTCTCAGGACTGTTGGAAAGCAAAAAAACAAGGAAAGGGTTTTTTTGTTTGTTTGTTTGTCATCTCAGACTAAGGAGACTCAAATTTTATGAAGTGCATTTAGTATACTCTTTAAATAGACTTATTATTAATAAGTCTGTTTCAAACCACTTTGTTAGCATTGGAATAAATGCATCATAGGTGTTTTAGTTATTCTGGCTATAAAGCAGGAACAATCATCTTTAGACATCCTTAACAGGACTGTCTCAAATCTAATTAGTAGCTATGGGCACTCTGAGTACTAACCATTCCTTTATTAGTAGTACTTTATTATTGCAAAATGATAGCTGCTAGTGCAAACAAAGCTTTCTTCACATAACCCAGTGAGTCCATCACTTGCAATGGATTCTTTGGCATAAGACAAAACACTGGGAGCTGTAATTTTATCATGCTTGTTATAGAAGTGAGCATGCTTGAAATAGAAATATTTGTGCTATCAATAGTAACAGAAACAGTAGCAGTAGACTGGCATCAGATTACCAAGGTGTTCTCAGTAGTGAAATCCCAACCATTGTATGTAGTGAACTGGATGCTTAAGGAAAAGAAGATAAATTAAGGTAAATAAAATTTGTTGAAATGGTGACTGTTGTGCTGATTACACTAAGAATCCATTTTGGTGCTGAGCTCACTTCAGTCTGCTTAATTTTGATGTGTTGCTCTTGACTCTTGTCAGTCCCAAGTAGAGATCAAGTTCTGCTCTAAGAAATTAAAAGCCCTGGCTTCTTTGGATCTGTGCCCCATTCTTCATGCTTTCCCCATGTCCACACCTCAGGTTCACTGCCCGTCATCCATCTTCCCTTCCCCCAGTGCCCACAGCACCCTCCCAGCTACCAGCTGGGTGAGAACCAAGGGGATGTGGCTGCTTTTGAGCTGAGCATGTGCTGGCTGCCAGCAAACTCAACATAATAAATAACCTTTGAGCTCAGGCAGCAGCCTTGCAGTCACAGTAGTAATTTGAAGGAAGTAGTCTTTGCTTTGCTGAGCTGCTGTGTTTCTTGAAACTTGGAGGAATTTCATAGCCTGAAGTTTTCTGTCTCTGAGCCAAATGTAACTGAAATGAACTTACGGATTATAAAGTTATTAGAGAGGGTCTGACAAGATGAGTAGGCAAACATATCACCTAAGCCCTGTTTCCTGAGGCTTACAGTCCCAGAGAAGTATCCTTTGATGATGTAATAGATACAGTTCCCAGAAGTTTATAAATAAGGTTTAACGATAGAAGGTATAGGCAATATGCAAAATATTAATCTCAGGAGTTTCCATACCATTTACAATGTTCAAGGGAAATCTCCAAAGCCATTTAGCAGAGAAAGTGCAGTGGTTTTGATTTATTTGGATTCATACAGAAATTAGTAGACACTGGCAACACGTTTCAGGAGCCAGAACATGTGTCCTTGGTAAATGTCCCTGCTCCAGCAGTTAGGCATCATTTCCCAAACAAATATAGTTGTAGTTTATTGTCAGAATTATACATAATCCTAGACAGGATTATATAGAAATTAAAAAGGAAAAAGAAAAAAGTATTCATAGATCCATACTATACAATTCTACTGAATGGAAGATTATCACTTCCTTTAGGACTTCCTGCAGACAAAAGATCTTCTATTTGAACATCCACATATGAGAATCATAGACAGTGTATATATGACTGTATTTTCTGCTTTTATTAAGTGCATTATTTTTTCACATTTTGAGTATCCTAGGCTGTACCTGACCTGAATTCAGATGCAAAAAGAACTGGTTTTGACACAGTGCAGGTAACATGATACCTGTTCTAAAGCCTGATAAAATTGCATGCTTTCTTTTCTGTATAATCTCTTTTCCTTGATATCATTTGAATATTGATACCACATGTCATACTTATCCCTTCCAAAACACACTAAAAGCAAGGGGGAAAAAGAAAAAAAAGCCAAATGCAAATTCACCTTGACATGACCTTGATGGAAGAAAGACAAAGACGTGCTGAACTCAGTGGCATTCCTAATGAATTTATTTATGACTAGCAAAAATTTGGATTGCATTGAAAATATGCTAGGTCCCTGAAACAGTAGAACAATCCATCTAGTGTCAAAAATATGTTTCAGAAGATCTTAATGTCTGAAAGCATTCTGGTGGTCATACAAATTCTGGACAAACTGAAAATAGAGGAGTAAATTTTGTAAATTATTGATGAGGAAATAATATGCAATGACTATAGGTCCTATTGGTCAGGCAGCATAGCACATAATACACTTTCACAGAGAAAGGGGCTAATAGAGAAGTTCTGCACATATGTATGAGAAACAGTACTGGCAATAAAGATAAAATATGGAAGAAAGCCTCAGAATACAGGGAATTTGATTTCCCAGCTCAAACTGATCATGTGTAAAATGCAGATCTAAATGCTGTGCCCTGACCACTGCAGAGCTTTCAGCAGGCAAGTCACATAAAATCCCCTTCAGGACCTCTTTCCTACATACAGAAGCTATGTGGATTTATTTCACGCGCTATTAACCAAACAAGTTCAGTTTTTGTGGGTGGTTTCTCTTATATAGACTTAGAACTATTTTTGTCTGCTTTGCTTTATGACTGTACATTTACACCATAGGCACAAATTAAGTTCACAAACATTTGCTCCACTACTTCTCCCCAGCCCTTTATCACTGACGATTTGCAATAGGCTATTTACCACCACGGTTCTGCCAGACTGACCCCAAACAGGTCCCTGGTGCCAGTGAGGCTGGCAAGCAACCTCCAGTGAAGTATCCACGGGGAAGAGCCAAGGAGCACCTAGGCAACAGGTGTGGGTGCAGGAACCTGCTGCTGGATGGTGACAAGTGACAAGGTGCTGGATCTGCATCAGCTCCAGCTGTGCTGGGAAGGAAACATCCATCTGCTGCCCTGCTGACAGCTAAACCAGTGTAAACAGATCTAAACCATGCTAAAGCCTTGACTGCACGCAGCCTTGTGTAATATACTTGCTGTATTGATTGGAAAATCAATAATGCTAAGCAGGTAACCCCCCTGTGCAAGCACATTTATAGCATTCTAAAGGATGTTTTTTTCACTGATGGGATATTCCTATAAATTTCCCTCAAACACAATAAGTAATTTTATCATCATTATTAGATCTATCTATCTTTATCTCATAAGGCCATTTTAATTTAATATTAACTAATTGCCCTGCAATGTAAAATAGTGGAAATTTTAAGTAGTTTTAGGATGTCTTTATTAGCCAAATAAAACAAACTACTGAGCAGAGCCAATGAAGCTGCAGGATAGCTGGAAGGTCGGGCTGTAAGTTATTAAGCTGTTCCCATGCTGTGTGACATGGAATGTGCCTCACTGAGGGGTGCTGAGAGCCCCCAGCTGTAGGCAGGTCTCATTTGCCCTTTGGTGGCAATTTGAAAGGATACAATTTGAAACCAAGTAAAACAGCAGAATAAATTGATAATTTCTGATATTAAATTCCTTTGATCACAACATTTTATTTATTATACAATATATTTCAAAATTGTACCCCTTATTTTAAAAGTATCTTTTTTAAGAAACCTAGCCAGAAGTCATTGCTATATGCAAATATATATAGAATGCATAAATACATAACACATAAAATTATTCTCTTTTTCTAATCATAAGATTGCATTAAGATGGGTAAGGCTGCTTACCTGCTTTGATGCTTTTATCAGGACATTTGCTTTGTGGGTGTAACTTTTAGGTGCACTTTAGCACCGTGCCTTCTGCATGTTTACATGCCACTCTAAAGGTCTGCTCTTCCCTTTCCCTTCGCCTGAATCACAGAGTCCCCAGAACTCACTGTCCTGCTGAGTTGTGAAGCTGTGGACGAGCACAGTAGGTCTGGAGAACCAAACCCTGCAGGCAATAATGCATATTTGAGCACTTGCCAGTGCCCATGGCCACATGGTGGGCAAGTAATCCCATGCTGTGCCTGTCAGCCACCCAAGTTTCTAATAGAGTTAAGAATTGAATGACAGTCTTCCCAAAGGCAGGATCCAAGTTGGAGAGTTCAGAAATGGCTTAATACTTGATAGAAGCTCCACCTAGGCAGTCTGCAATGTCTTAGGAATGCAAATATTTTGCAGCACTCTGATCCTGGCAGGAGGTTTCTTCATTGTAATCTTATAACAAATCCAAATCCAATAATTTGATCCAGTGGGATAATTTCTGCATTAAAATAGCAAACTTGGGTATCTTTCTTAGTCAGAGGATTTGAAGCTGAATTCATTCTGAAAGCTCCACTGTAATTTATATATATATATATATGTGTGTGTGCGTGTGTTTGTATATAAAGAAATAGCTTGCTAATATAAAAAATAGCAGTACCAGCATATGAAGACAAGAAGTTTAATTTCTTGCTTTAAATAATTTAGATACAGCATTAAAAAAACTTTAGATGAGACTTAAGAGCACACATTAAGACCTGAATCCACCTACTATTTCTAGCCAAGATTCCATTTACTGGAATAAAAACATCTGGACAGGCAAGTACCAAAAAGAAGTGAGAGGAGCTGATCTCCTGACAATAAGTTGTATAAGGGTATCCCAGAGTAGGGGCAAATTCTGGGACAGCACATTGATAGCCATAATAATTATGTAATCTGGCTGGAGCTAATGGGATTATGGCTACCCTTCCCTCGTTTTCCTTTAAAATTGTAAAACAGAGAGCATCTGATGGAAGAAGTGTGTTTCCCTAGCTCAGGGATCAAAAACCTCTGAGAAGAACTCTGAAGACAAACTACCCCTGCAGAAAAAAACTAGCACTTCCTAATGAAAATCAAGACACAAGTACACCCTGTCCCAGAAAAGATTTGACAAAACATGACTCCAAACAGCTCAGCAGCTGAAAACAACAGAACCATTTGGTACTGCACGTGGGAAGGCTGAAGCAGGTCCCATTATCTTTGCAGTCTCTTGTCTGGTAGAGGCCACCTTGCACCATCACCCTTGTTAATTAATAAAAAAGTGGGAGTGGTATATCCCTTTTTTTCCCAAAACACACCATGTCAGCTCCTGGCCCAGAGCATTTCACATGTGTTCCTCACTGCCCTGAGTTCAAGCAGATAAACATTCAGCTGTGCTGTACCAGGGACTGCAGACCCTGCCTTCACATTATCTCAGTGAGATGCCTGCCTGCTACTGCTTCTGCATTTATGCAGAAAATGCAGGAACGCTTAGCAACTGGTCCAAGGACTGTCCTGGACAGACACAAATACCTTATAATCATTTCCATAAAGTCTCACGTAGTGTGAGACTGTCAGTACAGGAGGGAGCAAAAGCCTCAGAAGAGCTAAACAAACCCAATGCTCAGAAGCCAAATTTGTGGTTTGAAAGAAATTGCTTTGGAGATAGGGTTTGACAGGAAGATAGTCTGTCATTTCACTGTTGGACTTAAGGTTTTTCTGGGATCCCGTTGCGACTCTGAGAATTTAGCACACAATACAGAGAATAAGCAGTTTGTTGTCTTTGTTGTTTTTTGAACCAATAGTAGCTCCTGAGCTGTGTGTGGCATGTATTCAGAATGCTTTCCACCTTTGTATAGTCCCCCTGTTATCATCTGGCAAAATGGACCACTCTACTCTCATACGAAGAATGCTATTTTTGTGTTATGTTTATTACATTTTCTTATGTATTGTTAATAATCATACATAAACTTGCTTTCTTTTTAATACTAACATTTTCCATTAAATGCTCTTGTGTAATTTAAAAAAATCAATAGCCATATTATCTTCAGATTGCCTCATGTGTTCTGGCACTGTAAGAAACTAGGTGTTGGAAATGAAATGTTAAGCCACCCAAAGCCATGGCAGTTAATCACATTTAATACCTGACTAAACTGGACTCACCCAGAGCTTTTGGTAGAGTCCTGCTCAAGTCATTCCGTCCCATTATATGAGAGCCCATTAATAACTGCAGTTTCCATTGAAGTTGGGTGTAATTCTAGGAAGTCAAAGCTTTGTATCTCATTTCTCCAGTACAACAAAGGCTCTTGGAAGGGCTTATCATTTATTTTTCTATGACCTACATATTAACTGATATATACTGATATATACAGATACTGATCCTAAATCTATTTGCTTTTAATTGGTGTATCATCATGACAAGCATATGACAGGACACTGCAGAGAGTATGCTCTGCTGGTCAACCTCCATAGTGATGCCATAGTGCTGAGTGGCATTTTATTTACTCTCTATAAGGAATACATCCTCTATAGCTATAAAGTGTTAACTTTTGTTATCTCCATCCGTATTTCCACCACAAAACTGATGTGAAAACTCAGCTTTTGTATTGCCTGAGTAACGTAATCCCCCCAAACAGCTTGAAATGGATCAGAACCCCCAGCTCTGAAGAGCAAGCAGCGTGCAGAGTGTTAAGGCTGAGCAGGCTTCAGTCTGGAGAGACACAAGGATTTTTTTTAAATGGAGTGGGATTAGAGACAGATTTACAGAGTCAAGTACATCAAGGAAAGGGGATAGGAGTTCAAGGATATCCTACTGCATATTACTTAAAAAGGTATGATTTTTCCTTTGTGGGAATGCTTGAACTTGACTTTTTTTCACTTGAAAGGAACAGCCTTTTCTTTTCTTCTGTCTCTTAGCATAAGAAAGGAGCAGGCTTTTAGTGGTAGCTGGACTTTCTTCAGCTTGCAGATGAGGGAAAATTCTGATTTCCTCAGAATATATATTTTACCTATAGAAAAATGTCTCTTTCATCCTTCTGGATCCTTTTTAATCCCTCCACATAATTTTCTTAGGTTCCCAAGATATTTTTCACTCCATGTGGATATGCCCTTGGGTCATCCTAGTACATATGGTTGGGAACCTGCAACTGTGTGTACCTGGGCCTTTGTCACTGCTGGGGACATTACAATGGTCATAGCCACTGCTTCATGTACTGAGTTTGGCACTGATTATGCTGTTCCAGTTCTCCTGCTTTAAGATCCTCAACATCAGTTCCTCCTTTCATAGGACTCATAGGCAGTCCCCAGCAATTTAGCTTCCCTGCAGCAATGCCTTTACCCAGAGCAAGCTGTTTGGGAAGGGACAGAAATTCCTGCAGAGAAAGAAGTTTCAGAAATTTCCAAAATCCTTCTCCTTCCTGTTACCCAGAAAATCTAACAATCTCTCCTTTGTTGGAAGGTCCTAGAAAACTGCAGTCTCCATATTTGCTGAAGGATGGATACAGATTAAGGGGGGAAAATGGGTTAAACAAGAGATAATACACTTCCAGAGCTTCTTTATTCCACAAAGAATGCTGACCATGAGAATACACAGTGAAAGGGAGAAATATCCTGGGGAGATCACAGGAAAAAATCCTGTTGCAGAAAAACAACATGCTTCAATAAAAACAGAAAGGCAGATAGGTGCATCTGTTATCAATCAGCTCCTTAGACAAGTTGAGGAGTCGTGGAGCAAAAGAAACAAGTTTTCCCTCAGGCTCAAATTCCTGCTTGGAATTTCTCGAATGTCCATGGCTGCAAGCTGTAATTCCCAGTCTGCCCTGAGAACAGCAGCTATCCCCACCTTCCTTACCAGCCTGATTACCCAGCCAGGGAAATCAGCAAAACTCTGAGTGCCTGTACAGAAACCATTCTGGCTCACTGGAAAGAGGCAGGTTTAGCCCATTAATCTATCGAACCAAAAAGTGTTGATAAATTCTTGATCACATACATGCTCGTTGCTTTATTATTTGCTTGCTTTCAATAAGGATATTTAAATTGCAAAATTAACTTCCTGTGAGGTTGTTCTGCCGTACCAATTCAGCTTTTCTCCCTGAGCATGGAAAACTGCAGAGTACATTACCGGTGTGCTGAGTGCCCACATGCTAATGTTAGCAGCAGCCAAACCCCAGCAGTTTCTTTAGCATAAGAATAGGTTTGCTTTGTAATGACAATGCTGACTGAAAAGCAGACGTTTCTGTAAAAACACTTTCATTTAAAGCTTGACCACATCTCCTTGTACACTGAGCTGCCTGGCAAAGGCTCCGCGCTCCCTGGCAGCTGGGAAAGAGAGCAGGGCCCGATGTGATGGACTTCTAAGGGCAGGGACAGAGGGGGAGGGAATTCAGACAGAATGTTCTGGCCCAGTAGCGAGTGCATACACATTAGTATTTTGGTTTGGAAGGTATTTTGTTCTGCAAATGCCTTCCTAGAGGTGTTCACCGAGATCGTGTAGCTGGCAGCAATAGGAGGATTCCCCAGAGGTACCCTGCATCGGTGCTGCATGTTCTCTTTGCTTCCCAAGTGTGTTCTGTGCTCCTGGATATTTCCAAACCCTCCTCAAACCTCTGGACTCTGACCTCAAACCAGTGAGAATTCAGTAATGAATGTAGTTAATTTGAAACCAATTATTGTTTCCAAGGTCAATAATGGGAAAACTGACTAACAGCAAGTAACCCTCCTGAGAACACAATTCTGAAGGGATCCTGTGTTTCCTTTAACCAAACAATGCCATAGAAACTGACCAGATGTTTGCCTACTCAATTTACCAATCTACTGCCATGCTTTTCCTATTGCTTAAAGCAAGCCTCACAAAACCTGAACTAAAAGTACTCAGCAGTCACAACAGCCTGCTTATTTCACTCAGACCAGGCTTAATAGGGTGTGTTGCTTCTGAATTTTAAGAAAATCAACGACATTCATCTTGCAGTTTTTAAAACAATATTTCTGCATTTGAGAAGAAAGTTTCACTATCCACCCTTCAATAAAAAAGTCAAAGAAAAATGTTTCCTGTGACTATTTTACGTCTTCCTTGATCAGCCAAGGTTTACATCATGGGCAAATATGCCCATTTGTATTCAGAGGATGCAGACTCAGGATGTGCCCAACCTATTTTCCTACCACAACCTCATCATCCCCCGCTTCAGATTCCTCTGTTCCCCAGGCACCACCCTGATTCATAATCTCAAGAAAATAGGAGATGCTTAATGATCTTGCAGACCTGCACAACAACTGTGTTCGCTGTGGATTTTCCAGCCCAATTGATTGCCTACTGTCTGGTAAGCTGGCTTTGCTTGCTAACTTCTAGAGCATGAATGCTATTTGCTTATCTGTCATCAGAGTGCCTCTCACTTTGGTGTCTCTTTGATGAAGGCCAGGGCCAGCACCTTTTCAGCATGCAATTTCATTTATGTGGCTGTATTCACTCTGAATTTCTTCATCCAGTGCTAGTCACACAAGACCTGCAAAACAGCTTCACCTCCTGGTGCAGTGGTTTTTAGGCACAGAAACATTATTCCACAGTGTTATTTTTTTCCAGCTACTCAAAATTAAATCATTATTTTCCTATCATGAGTCATCATTTTAGAAGGAGTTGCTTAAGTTCCATGTATATGAAAGATATGCAGATGAGAAATGCAAGGTGCATTACCTTTTACAGATCTTGTGCTGATGGCAGAAAGTTGCAAAGTATGGATTTTTGTTAAAAAGAAAAAGAAAATAAAAACTGTGCAACACAGAAATGCATGAAACTGATACTAATGCCTCAAATGGAAAAATTCTGCAATAGAGGAAGTGCAGTGCAAGTTAGCACAGGGTGACATCACATTTTGGTGTGGCTCCACCCTGTACTTGGTGAAGCTGGGCTGTGTCAGGCTGAGCAGCCCTGCATGAATGTACTCTGGTGTTGCAGTGTCAGCTGCTGCAGCCTGACAGCAGTGTTTCATGGAGCCACATCTATAAACCCTGGGGTTGTCAGATACCAACTCCACTTTGACTCAAACTCAGATGCAGACATCAGAACTGCAGACAACTTAAATTAGATAATCCAAATTCCAGTGCTGATGCTGTAAAGATAGAAGACAAACAGTCTCAGGTCAATGTTCAGCGGGGTCTTTCTTACCATTCTTTAAAATTTTTCTAATAAAGTTTTTAATACTTTTCTTTCCAGTAAAGATGCATCAGCCTTTCAATCCCTGAAACAGCAAGGCATGCTTTTTTGTAGCCACTTTTTTGCACAGTCTATGTGTAAAATTCTTAGCAGTGTAAATAAATCATATTAATAAAATAAATTATTCCATAGGCTATGATTTATTATAGCATAGTTTATATGGTTCCTGAAAATGAGTAATAAAACTCTTGCTATTCCTGCACAGGTGGTTCATTTCTCTGCTCTCTCTTCCCAGACTGGACATACAGTTTCACTGCCACACTTACACTAACTCTTCCAGTAGAACAAGTTGATCCTTTGGTGTACCTAGAAAATTTAATGAATCCTTGTCTAAAATAGGTTGGGTGATTCATGCCCTAAACCTACCTGTTCTGCTACATTGACCACCAAGGGAATCCCTGGGTGACTCATCTTAGTTACCAATATCTGCATTGCAGATGTAAAAGTTAAATGAGAGTCATTTTTCTGGTGGTATCTGCAATTGCTTCAGACATTTCCTAGCAAAACTGTCATCTTTCAAAGAGCTCAAATAAATGGTTTTTTTGAAAGCCAAGAAAGCACTTGAAAGTCATCTGACCAAAGGAAATCACTGATCAGCCTTTCCACAAATCTTTTTGCCACAGAATGATTAATGTCTTAAAACTGTCCACAAAGTAAATGCACAAAAACACAGGTGAGAAAAATGCACCAACAGGGAAACATCCAGAAATCTGGATCAAATAAACTAAGACAGAGGAAATAGACAGAACCTGGGCAGAATTTACTGATGTTCTATATAAATAATATTTTCTAGTTTCACATGTAAAACCCAATATGGAAAGTTTAGTGTCCCAACTAGGCCAGAAAATTAAGAAACTGAAAAAAATCATTACTTTAGTGATCCTGTCAAATGAACAGTGTTAGCATGCTGAATTATATTATTTTCCTGATATAAACAGACATGGATACAAAGAAAGATAAATAAATTCTTAGATTACCTGTCTAAATCTCGCAATTTCCCTTATAAAACTAGTGATTGAAGAGTATGTCTGAATTAATGTTTTTAGATCACAGAAATCTGAAGTATATATATTTGATGTTTACAGTTTGACAAACTAATTTGAAGTTATCCACCTCTTGTACCCCAACAATGTCAGGTAACTATGGGTTAAGAAAATTGGTGCAATATCCCACCATTGTTTATGTGGACTACAATTTGGTTATAGAGCATCTAAATCAGCACAATTCTTCAGATGAAAAGCCTTGAAGCCCTTGATGACACATGAATTGAAGAGACCAAAGAGATGGTAGGTAGAGAAGAAAAAAAATTTTTAATACATACAATCACGTTATGTTTTTACACTGTCCTACATGATATCTTTGTCTCTAAACTGGAGAAACATAGGTTTCACAGATGGCCCACTGGGCGGACAAGGAACTGGCCACACTCAGAGCTGCAGTCAATGGCTCAGTGTCCAAGGGGAGACCAGTCACAAGTGGTGTCCTCAGGGCTCACTATTGGGCCCAGCACTTTGTTTAACATCTTTACTGGTGACATGGACATTGGGATCAAGAGCACCCTCACCAAGGTCACTGATGGCACCAAGCTGAGTGGTGCAGTGGACACACTGGAGGGAAGGGATGTCATCCAGAGGGACCTTGGCAGGCTTGAGAGGTGGGACTGTGCCAACCTGTGAAATTTAACAAGGCCAAGAGCAAGGCCCTGCACCTGGATTGGCGTGATCCCAAACACAAATACAGGCTGGGTGGAGAATGGACTGAGAGCAGCCCTGAGGAGAAGAACTTGGGGTGTTGGTGAATGAGAAGCTCGGTGTGACCCAGCAATGTGTGCTCTGAGCCCAGGAAGCAAACTCAGTTCTGGGCTGCATCCAGAGCACCGTGGCCAGCAGTTTAAGGGAGGTGATTCTGCCCTTCTGCTCTGCTCTCCTGAGACCCACCTGGAGCACTGCATCCAGCTCTGGGCCCCCAGCATGAGAGGGATGTGCCCCTTCAGGAGTGAGTCCAGAGGAGGCCACAAAGATGATCAGAGGAGGCTGGAGCACCTCTCCTACAAAAAAAGGCTGGGAGAGCTGGAGTTGTTCAGCCTGGAGAAGAGAAGGCTTCAAGGACACCTGAGAGCACCTTCAGTACCTAAAGGGGGCTGCAAGAGAACTGGAGAGGCACTTTTATAAGGGCCTGTAGTGACAGGACAAGGGGGAATGGTTTCAAACTGATCAGATATTAGGAAGAAACTCTTTATTGTAAGGGTGGTTATACACTGGAAGAGTTGTCCAGAGAAGCTGTGGATGCCCCATGCAGCATTCAAAGAGTGGATGGGGCTCTGAGTAACCAGGTCTAGTGGCAGTCCCTGCCACTGGCAGGGGGTTGGAACTAGATCCTCTTTAAGATCCTTACCAACCCAAACCATGCTATGATTCTATGATTCTGTTCCAAATACTAAGTTTAAAAAACAAATATTATAATTACACTGATGGTATTGCTTAAGATGTGTCTTTTCATAACCAGGCAGCATATATTCCATAATTGCACACACAGACTGAAATGACTGGTCATAGATACTCTGTTAACCAAATGACAAAAAGGCTCCTGCACTGGCACTTTGCAGTAAGTATAAAAGTTCAGTGTATGTCTTCCACTGCAGTCGGCATAGCTGGTGCACAAATTCAAAGCTGCAATCAAAGACAGTCGTGCAATTTAGACCTTATTTTGAAAACACAGAGGGAGGGGCAGTATTAAACTACTGAAGAAATATTTATGAAAAGGAAGGACACAAAGTAGATTCCAGTTTCATCAAGGACGACTGATCCATAAATAAAAAAACCAACAAAAACACAAACAAACAAACAAAAACCAAAAAAACAAACAAAAAACCCAAACCCTGCACTTATGTAAAACTAACTGGTATGTTTGGACAGCACCTTGTTGGATTTTATGATGAGCTAAAATATGCTCTCTAGAACAATTTTTCTTAGGGAAACTTTCAGAAATCAGTCACAACCTTTGTTTCAAGGTTTTAT
The DNA here is from genome assembly GCA_034336665.1 of Luscinia megarhynchos. Lineage (NCBI taxonomy): Eukaryota > Metazoa > Chordata > Aves > Passeriformes > Muscicapidae > Luscinia > Luscinia megarhynchos. The sequence goes on from CM067565.1 coordinate 45,354,946, forward strand.
TTTTGAAATGCTGACAGCAGCTTAGCTCTAGCATTGTCTACAGAGAGCACTGCTAAAGAGATACTTAAACGATGCTGTCATACAGAGTAGAATAAATTATTTCAATTGTAAATCAGCTAATTATATCTTAAATCTGATGCCTACTCCTCTTTGATATAAGAAAGCTTTTTTCTTACTCTAGATGAAATACAGAAGTGTGCCCAAAGCCATATAAAGAGCCATTTTTTGTCCTATCAGTATCACTCAGTGTCTCAATTTACCATTTGTTTCTCTAGTCACATGCTAGCCTCAAGTTTTCTTTTCACTTCATTTTTAGAGTTTTGAAATTTTCAATGTACACATTGACAAATAGCCCAGAGGTCAAATCCAAATTTATTAATATCTGAAATCTCATTATTTTGAATAAATCTCATTAGCTTAAGACCTAACTGGTGATTTTTTTATGCTTAGGCTTATTAAAATTGATGATAATATAACCAATGTAAATCCCTTCTTTATATAAATGAGCAATTAGAAACAATGTAAGCAATTACAAGCTATATAAATATTTATTCATTAATTTTCTGATAAATAAATGAAATTTTCCTTGTCGGAAGGCTGATTATAAATCACTCATAATAAATCTCTGCAGAAGCAACCAGCATAAAGAGGAGACAGTCTGGCTTTCCTCAGTCAGGTCTAAAAAAAATTAACTTGCTTTACCTCAAAGACAGACTAAGGGAAAACAAAAGGAACATAATATTAAACTGAACTTTTGGATATACCTAGGTTCTCTGGAGAGAAACATGAGTTTCACTGTTGTCTCCCCAAGAATCCTTTCAGCTTCAACCATAGGCTTTGTGTATGGGACCATAAAAAAAGAGAAGCATCTTTGTTAGTTCTGTATAAACAAAACTCCTCCATGTGGTTTACATCTCATCTTCCCAGGCTGGTTCCTTCAAATAATGTTTCCCATATAGCTCAGGTTGGGTACTTGAAAAGTTGGAGCTTTATCTCTTCTTTAAAATATAGAAACCTTTTGGGGTTTGGGGGTTATTTTAACAGATTGTTTTCCCTTTGCCTGCTGCACCTTTCTTAGTTTAGCTGCTTATCAGAAGATAATTAAAAGGTCTCAGATATGAGACTTTCAACAACTTACATCAAGGAAACGAGACATAGAAACTTTTAATAAAGATCTCTTATATATTCGTTCAGTATTAAAGTACAGTATGTGCCAAGGCAATTAATTAATTTAACTAATTATCTTGTTCTTTATGATGTCTCCACTGGTTTCTCACCATGGGCAGATGGAGAGAAGAAGGTAGAGCACATGGCAACCTGAATTCCTATTGTAAAAATAGGTAGAAAAAAATTTTGGTTTGACAAGAAAAGTCAAAGATGAGGAGAAAGGGCACAGTTCATTTTCCTCCCTGGAACCCCTTCTCTGAGGGTCAGTTCTGATTATTCTGTACCAGAATCACTTCTCTGACTAACAGAGGACAGTAGATAATACTATAAATTGCCAATCCTTCCTTCCAGGGGAGCTAAGAGGATTCTGCCATTCTCATTCTGTCATGCCTGCTAATACTTCTGTACATTAATTGTTTCTTAGATTTCTGTATTTTGCTCACCTCAAATTTAGTTTAAAAGTGAAATGTGTAAACGTTTGCAGGAACAAGGTTTGAGTTTGAGTAGTGGCTTCCTTTAGACTGGACTAAAATGACTGATATGACTAGGGGCTTTTGGAGACTGGGGAAGGGGAGAAAGTGTGAGTTCTGCTCATATGTGTGTACTGTCTTCTTCAGTAAAGCAATCTTCTCAGGGAGCCTTTTAAGTGAGCCTTTTCACTTTCAGGAGCACAACTACAAGATATCTCAAGCAACAGTTTCCATGTCCTTTTTAATTGCCCAAATGTAAGGGCTGACACAAGTTTTTAGAACACTGAAAAACAAATACCAATAAGGAAAAAACAGGATTACCCAATTCTTTTTTTGGGTCCCTCTTTGAAGATCAGCTGTAACTGGTTTAGATTTTGTTTGATTAATATCATATCTTTAGTAAGTTAGGTACAAATGAAAATTGAGGTAACTACAACTGAGCGAAAGGTATTTCTAAGCAAACTTTGTAGATAAAGTTAAAACATTTTTTTGTATTTGTGAATTAAATTCATTATTTCATTCGGTGTATTACAGTCATTAATCAAATGCATATGAAAACCTGTATAGGCATGATAGTAATTCCATTGCCATTGACCAATGGCAGAAGGGGGGGGTTGACAGATATACAGTGATTTGAGAAGGTAAAACTTGATTTGGAAGAAGGTCCAAAAGCAAACAATATTCTCAATCTCACAAAGACAAGCTTTGAGAAACCAGAGAACTTATTTGTGAAGTCAGGGACTGAGGAATTCAAATATTGCGGATAATATAATTATTTGAAGTGAAAAGTGTAAAAGTATGTGGATTTTGTCTCAAGAAAGCAGAAAAAGTTTTACTAAAGAGAGCTAGTTTGAATAAATAACCACAAGCAAACCCCAAAACATTTGCAAAATGGCAAAGAGGCTTAAGCACAAAGGAAATGTTTATCTGAGGGATGAAGAAAATGGAAGGACAAAGTGAGAATTGCCAAAAGTCAGGCTGAATTAAATTTTCAAAAAGATATGAAAAGCAAACAACAAGAAAGATTCTTCATCCCCATAAACAAAAGACAATAAAGAAAAGGACTGTAGTGCTATGGAATAAAAAGTGCAGAGAAATGGAAGATAATCTTGGCAAAATATAAATTGCACTTTGCTATTGATCTGAAGTGAATACTTTGCCTCAGATTTTAATGAGTTTATTGACTGATCAAATCAGTTTAGACAACAGCAGGAGTGTGGGGCAAAGCACCACGCAGAACAAGGACAGAACAGAACTCAAGAAAATGGATGCAGGACCCTGCACCTTCTCCACCCCATTTCTGAAAGGAACCGTGTGAGCTCATGGGTCTGCTACTAAAATGATGGTTAGTTTCAGCAGGGGAGTTTTTATGGCCCATCACCATAACATCCAGGCCTGCAGAACAGATACAAACTAGCAGCAAGTGTAACGTAGGTCAAAATTGAAATTTCCAACTTTTTCATTTAATTAATCTTTTCCAAGTGTAATTGATTGATTATTCCAGTAGCCAAATATTTGCAACTGGATCTACAAACTGAACCTTAAGAAGCTCAGTAATTTAATGTTTTTAATAAGACATACACTGTCCAAGTATTAAAGTTATGCTACTTCTGCCTTACAATTTCACATCTACAGAGTTTTACAAGAGTTACTTAATTGTCAGTGCTTCCTTTATTTGGTTTGGGTTTTTTTGTCAGCAAGTATAATTTATCTTGTGATAAATCATATGGCAGCACTACACTTAAAAATATCAGTCAAATCTGAACTAACTGCAGAGCAAATCATAATGGCACCCTGAAAATTATTTCACAGGACAATTCTTCATACTTACCTTGCTCATTTAATTTAGAAAGATATTTCCTGGTTGTAGGTAATAAATCCATTTAATCAGTAAGGAATAACAGCATTAGGTGCTGAAATCACTATTTTGAGCTAAAAATAGCTCCCATTTTTGAAAGATCATTTCTCCTTTTTGCTATAACAGTTTATAATTTCTACCATGTAGCAGAACAACCCAGATTTGCTGAGAAATTCTGTTCTGAGACCTTTGACTCTCTGAGCTGTGAAGTTGGCTGCGGTTGCTGTCCTTTCTGTAAGCAGAAACCTGAGAAGCAGGACAAGTAAATCAAAATGGAAATGGAGGAGCAGGGCCAGTTTGGCAACAGTGGAGATGAGTGCTTTTGTTTCTAAAGAAGTGAAAAAATGCCTTGAAAGTCATGCACTCGCTATGCCTACACTGGCTCTGCAGCAGCTTGCTTTCCGTTCCTTTTGTAACAATTGGGTAATTCACTGAGACAGTGCTCTTCCTCACAGCACACCAGATTTTGCTTTTCATGCTGACATAGCAGAGATGCACAGAATTAGCATGAATATAACTTTTACATAAATATTAGCAAGGAATGCTCTCCTTCACAAAGAGTGAGTGCGATCCATTACTGCCCGGTGGGTGGAGGGCTGCTAAAGGCAGCTTTAATTCCGTGCTTGAATCTCGATTTTTCTTGGCAATGCCTCTCGTGTAAGTTGGCTGCTCTAAATGACTTTGCTGCCACAGCCCCCTATGGATCATTCCAGCTACTCAAAATAGCTGTTCCAAGTGAGGAAACCTCTACACAAGAAGTATTCCCTAGAGAACTCCACAGGCTCTCTGTGCTACTGGGAAAGTGTAAAGAGACTGGCTAAGAAAACAGAATTCATCATAGTTCTTCTCCATTAAAACAAACAAACAAACAAACAAACAAAAACAAAATAAAAAACATTCATACTTTCTCTTCTTTCTTCTTGGACTTGATTATTCATTGACACCAAGCTTACCCCATTCAAGAACATGGGTAAGTTAGCTTCACACTAACTCTGTGAGCTCTGTGAGCTCTTTTTGCAATGAAAATGGGGAGCAGCTTCAGCACCACACAGCCTTGCATTCTGTTTCTGACTGCCCTAAAGCTCTGTTTTGGTATGCAGAAACTCTGAACCACTCTGACTGTTAGGCTTGGTAACACACCTAACATTTAAAAAAAAACCAGAAGTTACAACAATAGTCACAGCAGCTTTTTTGGTACACAGAATTTCCTCCTGCACACAGGGGAATGTACCTGGCCAGTTACAGCCTGTTGTGCCAGCAGATTACTACAAAGGAACAGGATCATAAACAATTTTTGGCCCTGTGTCTCACAATCATATGATGATATCTGAGCCTTCTTGTCTTCCCAAGCCATTCTTCCTCCAGATTCAAATGCCTGATTAATGTTATTAAAACAATTTCAAAACTGGTCTAGTTAAATTAATGCAACCCCTTTGAATGGACATTTTCAAACCTACTGGTCCTTCAGCTCCTGTCCTACCCTTTATCTCTGGGTAATCTCAGTTGTAAACATGAATTCAGCAAACATCTTTCCAACAGTGACTCACAGAACCTCTCTCTAATCCAAAACAATCTCCTTCTGTCCTTCCTGAAACCTCAGCCTGTCTCTTAGACAATACTTTGTTCATGTCTTGTTGTCAGTCAAGTTCAAAAAAGAGCTTTCACTGTTTCCCTCCTTTCCCTCCTCCACCTGTTTTTTGTGAATCTGTGAGCAATCCAGACTCCTGTGAAGAAAGGCCTGCAGTCATCAGCATTAATATAAACCTCTTTTTAGGTGATCTGGCTTCAAATATATAACATCATCCTGCTACTTTTCTAACACATCAGAAAAAATGCTATTTCATTTTACTCAGGGTTGAGATCATTTCCCTCCTCATGTCAGCTGGTGATACTGAGCTGTATTGTCCCTTGTTACACTTGCAAACAAATACTTCATGAGGTTTCATACGTTATCCATCCCACTGAGAAACTTCCCAGAAATAAAAAGAATACATTTTTCTTTTTAAATCTCATCCTCCTCCAAAATGTTTCAGAGGCATTCTTACAGGCAATTGGTGGGCCTGAAAACCAAAGGACAACAGTCACAGCTAGTGGGTTAGGGCCACTCTGACTGTAGCGAACTCTGTCTGGTAGCAGGTGCCGAGCCCTGAACGGGAAAAGTCAGAAAAAGAATGAATTGAGGGGGCATACAAGAGAACAGTCAAGACTTCAGGAAATGATGAAGTTTGTGAGCACTTGGCCCAAGATATGCAGTGACACACCATAGTCAAGATCAGGAAGCCAGAAACTCCGTAAGGGACAGGATCCATTAAAAGAAAATGACATACCTGGAGCAATGTGACACAAATCACTTGCAAACAGCAAGTAGGATCAAATACCTGACTGAAAACTAAAGAAAACTTTAAATCAACAGAAGATAGAACTAGGAACTAGCACTGAACATCTAGAAAGAAGGGTGGGTGGAGTGGTATTAGAAGTAAATGTGGAATATGGCTGGACTAAGTCCACAAGCTCTCAGATGCAGTTCAATTAGCACTTTAAGCAGATTTAATCCATTGTGACTACTGAAACTAATGATCCATAATTTCATGTGCATGTCCAAGCACAGCTTCTTATCTGTACCAATACAAGCATCTATGTAGCTGGGACATGAACTGGCTTGGGAAACTGATGCAAATTAAAGCTGATCACAATTAAAAACTATTAAACATCATTAAAGCTAAGTAACCAGCATTAAACCTTATGCGGTCCACTACACAGCCATTGAAGCGCTTGTACTGGCACAAGGAAGGAGGCAGCAAGGAAGTACAGACAAATGGCTGAGAAAGGAAAACCTTTTTTTTAGAGTTGTCACAACTCATACCTAGTTAATAAAAACCAGTGAAGCCCCAGCGCTGGAGAACGTGGTTCTCTGCCAGCTATTAAGGCTGTGCCATGGCAGCATACACTGCCAGCAACCAGCCACCTAGGGAGTGATTCACGTCCAGCTGCCTTGGCAATGACTCACTGGCTCAGTGACTCACTGCTCCGCTGGTGGACAGAGCCCACTGCCTATTATGCCGCCCGATACTGTCTCACTGTCTCCTAGTAGGGACTCATTCATCTGTCTCCAGCCATCTGCTGCTGCCTGTCCCATGTAGTGCAAGTACCGTAGGCTCATAGGGGAAGACGGGATTTTCTGTTCTACTTTTGGTCAGTTGCGAGCCTTTCCTCAGACTACGGAGTACTGCAACATTGAGTTTTATAATCTGTTACAGTATCGCTAAGAAAATGCTTTAGGTGACCATTCATCTATATGGTTTCCAACAATTTCTTCTAAGTATTAGCAAAAAAGAGTAGCAGGTGATCAACCAATGACCCGCGCACACAGATCCGCGGTCCCTCCCGTGCGCGCCCACGGACGCACATGCCCTGCCCGGCCACTGCTCCTTGTGCCACACAGCCGCGTAGTGACTCCCCGTTTCTCGGCCACACACGCTGGGCTCCTGGAGGGGGCGAAGGGAGCGGGAACTACGCCTGAGCGCTCGGCTGAGCTGCTCTTACGAGGGAAGCGCCTTTCGGCGGGCGCAGAGGGAAGGAGCGCCGGGTGCGGGCGCAGCGCTGCCGCCGCGGCCCCGGAACAGCCGGATTCTCGGGCTCGCCCCTCGCTACGCGCAGAATGGTTTCGGGGGATGCTCCCCCGCCGTCCCTAGGCCACGTTCAGCCCTGCTCCCCCTGGCACGGCTGCCTGCCGCCCACAGTCCGTGCTTCGCACCCATGCTGGGTGCGGCGCGGTCCGATCCCGGTGCGGCCGCCACACCGCGGCCCCGAGCGCTGCCCCGGCCCCGCCACCGCCCGCGCTCCATCTCCCGCTCCCTCTCCCGCTCCCTGCGGGCGGGCGGGCGGGCTGCAGCGGGAGGGGCCAGAGGAACCGGCATATGCCTGGACAGGCATCGCCGCCGCCCAATGGGAAGCGGGGAAGGGCGGGCCGGAGCGGCGGCCGCCCAATGTGCAGCGCGACCAGGCGTGATGCGGGTACCTGCGGGCCTATAAAGGCGGCTGCGTGCGCACTGGTCCCTCGCTTACACAGTATGGCCGGCGACATTAGCTAGCGCTCGCTCAACGCTCTTCTCTGTAACAGGGGAACACACGGACTACAAGGAACCGAACCGCATCGCCCGCCCGCACCCCCGCTCGGACTGTAACCCGCTCACACACGCTCACGCCGCATCCGCCGCCGCGCACTCCGGGTGGTTTTTCGCCCGTTTAAAAAAAAATAATCTTTCCTCCTCTACTTATTCCTCTATTTTTTTTTTTTAATTAATATTACGCAAACCCCCCAGAAGGTGAAACCCGCCCGGGACGGACTGGGACCCGGCGGCGGCAGCAGCGCGGCCCGTGCAGCAGCAGCGAACGGTGGCGGCCGGGGGCGGCAGTTTGGTTGTCGTTTAATTTCTGTGGTTGTTGGTTGCCGAGTTGTCTCACCATGAAGGAGAGCGGTGCACACTTCTTCGAAGGGACCGAGAAGCTGTTGGAGGTGTGGTTCGCCCGGCAGCAGCCCGCGCAGCAGGAGCCGCACCAGAGCAAGGGGTCCGGCGACCTCCGCACCATACCCAGGTCCGAGCACGGGTGGGGCCGGAGCGGGAGAGGCGGCGGCGGGGGCAGCGCTGCCCTTGGGGGGCGGCCGGCGGAGCGGGAGGGTCCCTGAATGGCCCGGGTGTGGCGGCGCTTTGGGGGGCGATGGCGGCCGCGCCGGGGGAAGGCAGGTTCCGGGGTGGCCGTCGGTGGGGGCTGGGCTCCCGCGCTGCCGGCCGCCTTCCCGCTCGCCCGGTGACAGCCCCGGCATCTCCCCGCGGGGGGTGACCTTCCGCCGCCCTCCAGAGACCCCCGGGCAGGGAGGCTCCCCGCTGCGGCGGGCGGGAGGTGGCGGTGAGGGGACGGAAGCCATTCCGCGCCGCCACCTCGTGCAGCCCCGCGCGGTTCCCGCTGGCAACATGTGGCGGAGCGGAGCGGAGCCGGGCGTGTGCCGCGCCGGCCGGGAGCGCCGCGGGGGGAGCGGGCGCCGTGTCGCAGTGCTGCTGGCGGCCGGGGCACGGCAGCGGCGCCCACCCCTCTGCGGCGGCTCGTCCCGCTCCCGCGGCCGGTTTCGGGATGAGAAGGCTCGGGAAGTCCCTGCCGCTGCCGTAGTGCGGAAAGCGAGAGCTCAGGAATCTCCCTCCCCGTTAATGCAAGCTGGAAAAGGAGATCTGTGGTGTCGCGGCGAGGGTTGATGGTTCCCTCTCACATGGCCGCTGTGGCGGCGACCTTCGGCACTGCGCAGCCGGACAGCCCAGCGAGCGGCTCCCGCCGAGGGAAGCGGGCGGCACCCGGGGACCCTTCCCGTGTCTCCCAGCGGTGCGGTGCCACCGGAGCGAGGGAGGCAGCGGGAAAGGGGGTGCCCCCTCCTCCCCCAGAAGTGTGGCCGGAGCCGCGGCTTACACGTGAGTGTCCTGGCCGCGCTCCCGGGCCGCGCCGCCGCTGCCGTCGCTCTCCCCCATTGAGCGGCCGAGGCCAATGGGAGCGGGCCGGCGCGGAGGGCCGGGCCGCGCCCGTCACCCAATGGGCATGTGGGGAATGCGCTGGCGCCGCGCTCGGCGCCGCCCGGGGCGGGGGAAGGAAGGGAAGGCCCGGGGCCCGCGCCGCCCGCTCCCGGCGCACGTGTTCGGCACCGGCTCCCGCCGCTCCCCGCCCGCCGCCCGGGAACGGGCCCGCGCCGCCTTTGTTAGCGCGGGGGCCCGCGGCCACCTGCCGGCACACGGGCCGGCTCTGGAGCCAGCTGGGCGCGGCGGGCACGGCGCTCTGTGCCGCAGATCGCCAGGACCCTGTTTTGGAGCGGGACAGCGTAGAAACACTGGAGCTGGGTGATCTTTGAGGCACCTTCCAACCCAGACACCGTTCTAGTATTCTATGGGATACTTAGACTTCTGACTGTAAGAGTCCAGCTGTAGATCCGCAAAATACCGCCTTCTGGAAGTGTCAGGAAATGGTAGCTGTAAGCTTGAAGTACAAAGCAAAATCTGCAGAACTATGGATGAGTTTGCAGGGACAACAAAAATGGTATATGTAGGTAGGGAGCAGCTGACATAGTTGGAAAAGGTAGGCTTGTCCTAAGCAAACAGGGCAAATCTGAAGGTAATACTCACGTGAGTGGTTCACCTTCAACATGCTCAGCTGTTCAGCTTTTCATGTTCGGGTGGTTGCTGGAGAATCTGGCTCTTGGTGTAGCCCAGTCTGCTTCTGCATATCACAAGCAAGAGAGCTTGTCATAGTGTATTTAATGTTTGGAATATGTTAATGATCTCCATTCAGAGATATATCCTCTTAGTCTTTACCTATGTTTTGTTATTTCTCGGCAAACTTCCCATGTGTATATATCGGTAGAATTAGCTAGTCATAGGTCTGAATTGGCAGTGAGCAGATAACTGCCATTTTTTAAAGTAATGAATAGCCCGTGTGTGTGCATGTCTGAATTCTCGTGGTTAGTAGAAGCTTCATTTCTGCTGTACCAGAAGCACTGCAGAATATTTTTTTTACCTCTGACCTGATGATGAAAATCACCAAGTGTGATTTTATACTCTTTGAGGCTTAGTGGTGTAGCAGATACAGGGTAACAGCTTATATAGTTAATGTCCAGGCAATCCTGGAAGGAATGTCCTGGCTGAAATACTTGCAGATGATGTGATCTACTTAATGGTTGGAGTCTGTAGTGTTTGACTTAAAATGTGAAAGATTCTAAAAGTAGTAACTTTGTAACAACTAATAACTTTGTGTTAATATGCAGATGTAGTTTAGAGATGGCATTCTGCAAATGCTTTCCTCGCTGACACATTCATGCTCTCTGGTGTTCCATTTGTCAGCTCAGACTCGTGTTTGCAAAACTGCAAACTTAACTTTTAAACTGCTCCCAGAGTATTTAATGTAACTGCAATGTGGGTACTGGGACAGTTCCTTTGTGTGGTTTAGATATGGCTGTAAAGTTTTAATAGAGTGGATAAAAACTGTTAACTGTTGCACGTGTGGTCTTGAACACGGTGTCAGCTGTGAGCAGACTTTGAAGACTTTTGTGTTAATTGGCTCTTAATACAACATGATAATCGAAGTTGCTTACTTTCTTTGGTAGGAAGCTGTGACACGTCTGAAAGTGCTATTAACCTGAGTCCAGTTGTAATTATCAGTGATACTGTGTTTCTAGCATGAAATGACCTTCTACAAACATTCTCTTTTGGAAAACTGTCAGAATTAAATTACCTGTTACAGCTGATAGATGCAAATGAAAGTCCTGAATACAATGTATCCTGCTGTGCTAATTCTGTAATGGTGATTGAATAAGCTACTTTATGTTGAACAGAATTTGAAATCAAAGCTGAAACTGTAGAACAATAGCTAAATTAGAATCAAGTTGCAAACCAGTTGAGCTTGCCTTTTGTATTGTAATACCTGCTTAGTAGTGAAATGTGAACCATTCATCTACTGAATGACTAAGCTGGTGTTCAAAGCTAAAAATTTCCATGTTGTTCGTGCTTGTTAGGGATTAGATATTTTAAAATCTTTGCAGGATATCATCAGCAAAAAGGTTCTTGAGCTGATGCAATTAAGACCTTTTTTTTTCCCACTTTTTTCTCTCCTGTGTGTAAGCCTGCTTTCTGGATATAAGTTTGGATTATGTGTAACATATTTCAGAAAAGATCTCTTGTGATTTTAATACATTCAATAAAGATCTAACCTTAAAAGAATGGAACTTGAGCTTTACTTTGTTGTGAAGTTTTGGGGTGTTTTTGCTCACTTGTTAATGAATTATGCAGGAAGATCTTGTGGTTGAAATAGTTACTGGCAAGCATCTAAATATGCCTACCCTGCTTATATCCAGCAGTGGAATGAAGTTAATGTTTTTGTGGTCTCAAAATAATTTGCTTTAATTTTATTGCTTGTTCTCACTCTGCTTTGTAAAATGTGGGGTTTTTTTTTTTCCCGCCTAAAAATAGCCTTAAACTATGTATAGAAGACAGAGGGTTTGCTGAAATCATGATGAACTTGCTGCAAGCCCTGAATTTCCATGGTGACTGTAGTGCATTCACTATCCCCACAGTAAAATAAGCTATTTATTCCTTCAGATGATGTGCAGCTATGCATTTTCCATCTCAAGAGCTATCAGGATCTTGAATGTACAGAAGTTTGAAACCATAAATAAATGATGCCAGTGTCAAAAGCTCATATCTCAAGCATACAGCCCTGAGGAATACTCTGAAATTGAGCTTATTCATGGACATTTAATCTGCTTCCTATTTGTCTATGTTATGTGGAGGCTCAAGCTGGAGAAAAACTGCAGGAATGAGGCTTATGGAGTAACACTGATACAACATTCTGGTCCTGTGCTACACAAAAGCTCCCAAGCTTTGATACAGTCAAGGATTCGATAGCAAGGATTTGAATCCTTGCCGTGTACTGCACCCTGTAGCCTGAGTCAGCTCACTGCTGCAGTGCTGCTGCACCTCTGCCCCTTTCCCCAGTCCTGGGCAGTGTTACCTGCCTGTTTCCTCAAACACTGGAGGTACAAGGAAGCTGGGCCATGAGCCCTGCCCTGCTCCTACTCCTGCAGTGCTTTGGAGCCAAAACTGAAGGGACTCTGGGAAGAAGGCAGGGCTGTGCTAAGACAAGGGCTTCTGTCACAGTGTACTTGTGGGGCTTTTTTATGGGCGATGCAGGGTTATCTGGAGAACTTTATGTAAGAGTTCAGTCTTCCCCTCATCAGAATGGATATTGATCAACTAGATTTTTAGATCAGGTTCAAAACTATAGGAAAAACGTTTTCTTGTAACTCAGAATTGTAGTAAAGCATGGTTTCATACAATGGAAACGAGCCCTTTTATTATCACTGCTACTGATTCTGATACTGCTTGCAAGAAGTGAAGACTCTCATTTAAGACTTTCTGACATCTTCCTGCTTTACCACTAAAAGTGCTGAAGCTTTTGGGTAGTTACTTTCTGTCAGAGGTCTGGGCCCTTAGTGAGACTGTAGAAAGCAAATTAGCTATTGGTGTATTCCTCAAAGGACCTTCCTAATGGTTGTTTGCTTAGCCAGGAGAACAGAAAAACTTGGGGCTTTTAGTAGATACTTGCTGCCTTACAGTATGTTCCTTCTGGAGAAAGTTGCACCCAAATTTGCCCTGAACTTTTTTTTTAAGTCCTGCTGTACCTGCTGGGGCTTATGCTTCCTCAAACACTTTGGATGTCCTTGGATATGAGAGATTTGAGAATGCCCATTGAATATCTTTGGATGTAAAGGATGGAGTCCCCATTCCACATAACTGTAATAATGGTGTAAAGCTGCAACAGGAGAAATATGCAGCCTTCAGAGTCCCAGATGTGGCCATCATTGTGCCATGCTGAAATATCTTGGTTTCATTCGGGTATGATGCTCTAAGTAGTTGGCTTGGGACTTTCTAGGTAAGAAGGATTTTGTGAGCAGTATTGCATTAATGTGGGTGCAATTTTCCACCCAGGTGCCTGTCTCTCAAGATTAAGTGCATATCCCTGGAGGGCTACTTAGGTTTAAGACAAGGGAGATGTGGACAGTCCCTCATCTAGAGGGTGTGACACTTTTATGCACCCCACAGATATTGCCTATGTAAATTTAATCAAGTTGCAAGCACCTTGAGCCTAAACTCAGGCTGTGTAAATGGTTCAAGGTAACCTATCTTAAATAGCAATTTATAAATTAAGTTATACTTTTAATAGGAAGTAATTCACATGCAGCTGTCTGCAGAGAAATACACGAGCTGCTGAGAGGTGCTTTAAAATGCTTGTGACTTTTGTGTGGTCTGTACTGTCCTACCCGTTTTGGGATGCTCGAAAGCAATGTTCCAGCTCTGCTGACACTGATGTTTAGCCAGCTTTTGTGTGTCTTGGCTGCATCTCCTCTGCATAGGCAGTTTAGAGACAGTTTTATGCTGTCTTGATCATGGTATTGGTAGGAATTTGCTTATTTAACTGTAGCTTGCTAATGAGGTAACTGATACTGATGTACTTCCTAAAAACACTTAGTAGGTAACAGGTGAGGGGATAAAAGGTTGTTCTGCAGGTGAATGCGTGACATTAGAACAAGATCTTACATAGTCAAGATTAAAATTCTTATTCCTTATGGTGCTGTGGAATTGTCAGCTGTTCTAAGGAAAAGCTATGCAAGAGTATGTATATGGCTTAAGCTGTCTTTAGGAGTTCCATATGATTTGTTTCCTTAGAATTCCTGCCCTACTGCAGTACAGCTTTTCCTTCACAGTGCTTTCTGGCTGCCTTAGGAAGGCCCTGCTACTGGGGTGGTGTGCTAGAGGAGGCTGGTGGTTACTGATAGGAACAAATTCTTGATGTAGTTCTTAATGTCTTCAAATTGCTCGTTAGCACATTCCCAGTTGGCCTGAAACAGCAGTATTGTGCTTGGTATGCTTGACTCTTGTTGAAGAATGTGTTTTACCCCTGAAGGTAAAGGCTCAGAAGAGGTCAATAACTTGTGTTCAAAAGCATGGTTTTATCTGTCAAGGAAAACTTCCTTCTGAATAAAGAAGCAAATATGTTGCTTTGGAACTTGGTTGAGATGAATTGTGGACTATTTATGAAGCATACTTCCTACAATTAAGCTACTTCTTAGTTATAGCTTTTCCCTACTGACAAAGCTGGTTGGCAGTTGAATGGAAGTTATTTGTACTCTGGTAATGAGTCTGTTCATAAGGCACTAAATATTCCAACACAGGTATAGGAGTAGATTGTTAAACTTGATTTTTTTTTCTTTTTCCCTTTTGGGATGTTCTGCTAGTCAGGTGTAGAACAAATAGCTTTTTACCATTCAAACAAGGGTAGTTCTTCACACTTGAGTAGATGTATTCCATTTTCATTTGCTATTCTCTGAGAAAGCGCAGTCAATTAAGGTGCATTGTGCTTGGCCATTCAAGAAACTAATTTGACTCCGGATAAGAAGAAGTTATTTGAAAATTCAGAAAGGGGGTCCTACAACTTTGAATGAAGTGGTCAATAAGTGAGGAGTCAGTCTCTAGCTGGTGTCTGCAGGTCTGCTGCAGAACTTGCTTCCAGTGGGAGCTGCCAATGACTCATGGATCATATTCTACTATGCTTGAGTATAGGAAAGCAGTTTCCAAACTGGCTTTGTCCTGATGTCTGGCTATGGGAAACAATTTAGGAAATAATAATGCCTTGCACATTGATCATTGAAGGGAGAAATTTGAAGAGCAGAAGTCCATGATGGCACTTAATTGTGGATCAAGTCTTACTTGGGTACCCTTTTTCAGTTGCAGCCTTTGCTTCCAAGTTAAGTTTTAACTCAGTTATGAAATTAGTAGTGTTCTTATGTACTTAAATTACTAACTCAGTAGATTTTTCCTTAGTATTGAATAGCTGCAATAACCATTGATAACCATTGAAATACTACTTTTAAGGTTGATTTTGTTTCTTCATTCAAGTGTGGGTTGAGAGTTTCAACTAGTGACAATTATATAGATCAAAAAAGCAAAAGGAGAAGAAATACAAGAGTTATAGCTGTAGTGAACTTAATCTACTTGGTACAAAATAGTCCCAGATGTTCTTCCTTAGCTGTTCTTTAAACAATAGAACATGCCGAATACTAAGGTCATCTTGTTTAAATAGATTATGTTGGATCAAATCCAGCCTTTCTTTAGTTTTCCGTACTTAACTTTAAAATGTGGATAGATACAGTCCAGTATCCCTGCAGAACTTCTCCCTAATGTGGCCAAATTTTATCCTGGGTGCTGCAACCCTTTGTTAGTGAATGTATGCTTCTAGAGCAAGCCTGGCATCCTGTCTATTTCTAAAGTTGTAGGGTTTTTCCTTATTGCTGCTCTAGACATATCAAATTATGACCCTGCCCTTTATTTCTGTGAAGGCTGAACATAACATTTAGTGTATGCTTAGCTATGTAGTGAGGACTTGAGCATAGCTATGATACACAAACATCTCATTTAACTGCAACCATAGTACCGAAATACCAACTGTAGTACCAACAAGCATAACAGGACTTGCTTTGCACTTAACACACAGTAGTGTGTTGTTGGTGCTATACTGACCCCTCACCGAACTACCAAACCTGTTACATCTTCCTCTGCTAATATGTGTCTGAAACCTGGACAAGACATTTCCCTGAAATGTGTGCACAGAACTGCACTACAGTGATACTTGAAGAAAGTGTCACTTGCCTGCATGAGGCTGAGGTTTTGACTGTCTGACCCAGTAAGAAGCTTGTGAAGGCTGAGACGTATGCTCTTGCAAAGCCTAAGATAGTTACATGCCCATTAATACTTGGACAAGTACAAAATCAGATTTGTAGTAATGTACAAATGGGGTTAGTACAGCTCAGCATCAGGGAACTCTTCCTCACCTTTCCCAAATGCAGTGTCAGACTCCGGGTGTTTATTTAATGGCAGATAAAATGTCAGTAGGGATGCTGGAATGGTTTGAACAATCTAAGACATTACCTAGTTCAATTTAGAGGAAGAGTGGCTGGCAAACTTATGCTGGTGTGCTGTAGCCAGAGAAAGCTAAATCCAATAGTATTATTACTAGCAAAATAGTATGATTTTCTAGGAGCATTTAGAAGATACTTTATATTATATTTATTTCACTCTTTGCATTACTAGTCTTTTTGAGGTGAGCAGCCACCTGCCTTTTCACATACACTTGAGTTTTAGGAACAGAGCTAAATCCAGTCATGACATTAGCATAGAGCTGAGTAAATGTGTGGGACTTGAGCTGAGCATTCAAAATAACCTTTTTAATTTGACATGGAGATCTGAGTGTCCGTGCTGTCATGCACAGACATGTCGAGCATTTCATCAGCGGTCACTAACTGTGATAAACCTCACTTTGATTTTAAGTATCCAGTTATATAACTGAATTTCTGAGTTAATCAGATTGATTATGAGGGGTTTTTAAATGGATAGGATTTTCTTAATGTATGTTCTGGTTGAATCATATATATATAAATATTACTATTCTGGTGTAATATGTACTTTAAATGGGAAAATCCTTGAGTATTAGTAAAGGTACAGAACTCCATTTCAAAAGGCATTCTGAATGAATTCATTGAGGGAGAAGTTAAGGCATTTATTTGCTGACTGTTTAGAAAGGCTAAAGAATATGTGAATATTTTAATTATACATACAACAGAATCTAAAACTTCCAACTTCGCAAACTGACCAGTTTTCTAAGGGGAAAGACTGGTGGCTGGAGGAGAAAGTGTGTTAATGGAATTAACAGTGTGTGCTCTGTCCTGGAGTACGGCTGCAGGGCTTTTGCAGTGCCAGTAAAGGGTGAGAGGTCTGCCTCCTGAGGAAGGATTAGGTTGACAGTTTTATATGGGCAAGCTGAGCTTGCCTGGTGATGAAAAATTGGCAATTTTTTCATGCTCCTAGCTCCTGAAGTTATTCTAGCTCTACTGACGGGCAGCTTAGTTTTATGCTGGGTTAGTAAATCTCTTGGATCCTGACATCTCTGAGGACAAGAGCCAGCACAAACCTGCAGGTGGAATATGCTGAGGGAAGGGAGAAGTAGGACAGCTGGCAGTCTTGTAATTTTGTGACGTCAGGAAGCTGTATCTGTTCCTGTCTTATTTATAGCAAAATTGACTGTATATATTGCAGTGTAGATTGGCTTTCCAAAGTTCTCCTAATCTGGTGTAGACATAAGTCTGAAGTGACAATCAGAGTAATTTTTTTCCAAGTCCGTCATTTCTCTTGAGTACTTGAAAGTCTCAGCTTAATTTGAGCCCTTGGTTTTTATATTTTTTATATTTATTTTTTTATACTCCCTGTAGAATGAGTAATATTTGTAAAGAATTGAAATATTAAACCTTTATACCACCATACTGAATTCTACCACCATAGCTACAGTTTGCACAGTATGAAGGAGTTCTATGATCCTGGTTGGTCAAAGAAGAATTCAGACCATTGAAATTTATTAGGATTTTGCTTTTCAGTTCAATTACAAACTTGACTCTAAACTGGTTAATTAAAACATCTTAATAATAACTTGGTTTATTACTGCAGTAATTGCCAATGACTACTGTGGTTGAAGTGCATAGAGGTTCAACCTAAAGCATACATTAAGTTACCTGTGGGATGCAGGTTATCCTGACTCACCCGGTTAGAAGTTTAAGGTTGCTGTTTGGCAGTTGTCTGCATGCAGCAGATCATGGTAACAGATTTTGAGGACTACTGAACCATTAAGAGCAATGAATGAAGTATTACTGTATTGTGAGAGAGAGTCCTTGTATGAAAACTCTTCCCATTTTGTGCTCTCGGATCCAGTAATTTGAGACTCTAGTCTTGTTTGGGATTTTTACCCAGGGTTCCAGCAAGCTTTGGTTTGTTTAACCTGTTGTTTGTGCTCTTCTATAATTTCTTCACAGGATTGAGTGGGACAAACTTCTGGAGAATGTGCATTGTTTGATCATAAGTGTGACAAAAACTGACAAGCAGGAAGCTTATGTACTCAGGTAAGGCACTGGTTCATTCTTTTAGTCCCCAGGAGGGAAAAAAGTGATAATATGTGTGTAAAAGTGTCATATGTGATTCACTTGGGTTAATGGCAAGTTGATGGCTGCAACTTGCAGGCATCTTCTGCTCAGAGGTGCAAATATCTTCATAGTTGATTCTTTTTTCCTTTAACCAAAAGGATCGACAGAGTTGTGGTGGCTTTGCACCTCATCACTGAATTTTGTCCGCGGGTAAATAAATGTCCCCAGTACAGAATTTCAGTGTTACTTCAGCAGAATAGGCTATAGGTGTCACTTCCAGATCACCAAAAACCTTTTTGGTGGATCAGCTTTAACAGCACATAATGCAATCAAGTGGAATGACTCTTGCAGCTGATCTAAGGGTATCTGTAAAACTGTAGGTTTCCTGGAACCCTGGAATTTTTGTTGTGCTGCAGTTAGCTGTAAGGACACTACTTTGCCATGTGTTTTTCATCTTGCAAAATACTTTCTTGCTTTTGTACATGAACTTTATAGACACATTTGACATTCTCTGGTTTACTTCAGATTACAAATACTGAAGTTTTTGTACTCTAAAAGACTGCCTTGACGGCATCAATGCCTATCTCCAGTTCAGCTGGGCTGTAGTTAAATATCTGACTTGGTTTATATATAGTTAATTTCTGTATTGTACTTATGAGGCATATCATATAGCTGTGCCTGTGTACCCACTTCAGCATGTTTGTATTTCTCAGATAGTTTGAGGGTGTCTAAGGTGTGTGCCTTTTCCTGTAATACCACGCTTGGAGCAGGTGTTTGTTTTGGGAAGTCATAACAGCTCTCAAATGTTAGCTGCATTCTATTGATTTGATCTATTTGCTAAGTATGTTTGTGCCATATCCTGAATGTTCACTTAGAGTAATGCATTTGGTTGGGATAAGGACCAAGACCAAACAGCTCCCTCCTGGATTGTTTTATGTAGAACACTTAATATATTCTTAACATCTCTTTTTCAGTGAGAGTAGCATGTTTGTCTCCAAGAGACGTTTCATTTTGAAGACGTGTGGTACCACCCTCTTACTGCAAGCACTGGTTCCCCTGTTGGAGCTTGCTAGGGAGTACAGTGGGTTTGACTCAATTCAGGTAAAGTGTCAAAAATCTTCCTTGGAATGTACAGAAAGCTTTTTGCTACTATTTCAAATTCACTCTTTCCAGTAAATATTCTGAAACTTGGACATTTGTGTGCTTCCCATAATGAGAAGATTGTAATGTAAGATTGCTGTGCTGTAGCAGTTGCCCTTTTATTTGTCTCTTAGTGGGTGCTGATTAACAAATGTTATTGAGCTGAGTTACTTAAGAGTAACTGTGCCCATGCTGTCTAGGGGGGAAAAAAGTTTGTAAGTAAACTGTCTCCTGAAGCTTAGAAATTAGGATAGGAACAACTGTGTGCTTCTGAAATGGGAATACAGGTAGCAGTGTTTTGACAATGAAAACTTAGGTCCTGTGAGAGTTCATGATAAATGCTTGCATTTTTCTAAATTCTTAGATTCAAGATGGATGGATATACTCAATACCTAAGATGCGCCTTTATTTTTTCAGAGCTTCTTTTATTCACGTAAGAATTTCATGAAGCCTTCCCACCAGGAGTACCCACATAGGAATTTCCAGGAAGAAGTAGAGTTTCTTAATGAAATTTTCCCAAGTAAGTTGATGAAACTTCAGCAGTTGGATGAAGGGTTGATGATACATGAGAAATGATGAGCTGTACAATAGGTACAGGCTGCCAGGCCAAGAATTCAGCAGTCCTTGCTTAAAAATCAAAAGCTATAAATGCTTATTTTCTGAATTTCTGATACTAGCTTGCCAAGGTCCAAATTTAAATCAAACTAAGCTTGACATTTAGGCCTTGTCTTAACTGGGGTCATCTTCAGGATTCCAATTACTCTGCAGAATTCTGAAAGCCCTATTGAAAAGCTAGGATAGTAATTTAAAGTAAGTAATACACTGAAGAAAAATGTGGGCTTTTCTCAGATAACTTACTATGCTAAAAACTGAATTTAAACATTTAATACAGTTTAAGACTTAGAAGAAGAAGCTTAAATTTTAAAGTGACAGGTTTTTGAAGGAACATGGAAGCTGTGGTGCTCATAAGTGCATTTAATAGAGGCTTTAAGACTAGCACCGTTTCTCTGTGCATAGCTAAAGCTGTAATATCAGTTTCCTGATAGTAGCATCTCAACTGGGGTGTCCAGACCCACTTCTGAGGAAGCTTGCTTTTCTGAATATTAACTTTGCACTCCTGAAGTTAAATGCCTGGTTATTTGATACAGCTGCTGACTGCATCAGTGAGCCTCGTGGGGTTCTGTGAAAGCCCTGTCTTTAAATAAGAAATGAATATAATGTTTTACATAAATGTTCAGCTGTGGTACATTAACTGGGGGCTTTTTATCTTGTCTAGATGGAGCAGCTTATTGCATGGGGCGTATGAACTCTGATTGCTGGTATGTATATAAAGAGTTAGAAGTCTTTACAGTAGAGCTTGGTGCTGTCAATATGTGTTACATATTTGATTTTGTGCTTTATGTAGGTACCTGTACACCCTGGATTTCCCAGAGAGTCGGATATCCAATCAGCCTGATCAGACACTGGAAATTCTGATGAGTGAGCTTGACCCAGTAGTTATGGACCAGTTCTACATGAAAGATGGTGTTACTGCAAATGATGTCACTCGTGTATGTTTGCTTGAAAACTGAGCGTTTTGGGAATGGTGGAAATTGGGCAACAAAATGCTTAATTCACTCAACTTTTAATACAAGGTTTATTTTGTGGTAGGAGAGATGTCATAGAAAGTGTCAGGTTAATACTTTGGGAGGAAAATGGATTGAACTCAATAATGTTTTGGGGAATATATGGGAACTTCATGTTTTCAATGTCCTTCCTTTAGTGAAAGCATCAATATGCAGTGCTTTGGGTGATTGGAAGCTTTTACTCTGAAGAATATAGGAATAGCAATAAAACCACAATTTGAGTAACTTTCAAGGAGTAAGGCTTGGACTGGAGCTAAGGAATGCAAAGGTTAGATATCAAAATCAGAATTAAATCAAGGAGCCATTTGGATGAGGGGAAAGCAGATTTGGGGTCTAAGCATAATTTGATGGGTTTGCCTCCTTTTCCCAAATGGGGAGGTCATGTGACATGAACAAGTTTTCCTGACAAGTACACTGACTTCATCTTGTTTTCCATCTTAGGCTTTGATTCTCATACTCTATTTGCTATTGAGATTTGGCTGTAGCTCAGGTACTGTGTGGTAAATCAAAACACTTGAGATTGCACTTCTTCCTAGGGTATAAGGTAGTATATCCATACTCTGGAGTAAATGTCAACAGTCTTCACTTAGTGGTTGAAGAGGAGCCATTGCAGCAGCAAAAGCAAATATGTTTTGGAGTTCTAAGCTGTTTCCTTGTCTTGGATGGATGCAGCTGGGCTCTGTAAGAGGCAGAGTGATAGTTTGCATGCAGCTTGTCATTGCCATTGATGCAGTGACAGGATGCAAACCAAGGTCACTACAGCAGTACACATAATCAGACTGACTTGTTATTGGGAGAATTCTGGTTATCTGGAGAATTCTTTGTGAAATAGATGTTCATTCGGCTTTTGAGTTAAATCTAAACAAGTGTAAGGATGCATGATAAACAGAGTTGTTTAACTTTCTTTCAGATGAGTGGAATTCGTGACCTGATACCAGGTTCTGTTATTGATGCTACAATGTTCAATCCTTGTGGGTATTCAATGAATGGGATGAAATCGGATGTAAGTTTTATAGTCATTATTAATAAACGTTGGTAAATAAAAATAAACAAATATTTGGTGGCAATAATACTTTTTTTTTTTTTTCCCCAGGGAACTTACTGGACTATTCACATCACTCCAGAACCAGAGTTTTCTTATGTTAGTTTTGAAACAAACATAAGTCAGACCTCTTATGATGACCTGATTAGAAAAGTTGTAGAGGTTTTCAAGCCAGGAAAATTTGTGACAACTCTCTTTGTTAACCAGGTGAGTTTGCTTGCATTAGCTTATCAGCTGATGAAATATGTATAGACACAAACGAAGCAAGGCTTGAGATTTTTACTGGAGATCACAGTTACCCGTTTGCCTCTGTATTTGAGTGGTAGTTTCTTTGGAAAGTAAAAACACTCTTCAGTCGTGCTTTGGCATGTACTAAATCTGATCTTCAGAAACCGTAAGATGCAGCATCCCAGTCCCAAAATTTTAATGACTTCCTATGTAGTTCTGTATAGGCATAATTTCTTGCTTTGGCATTTTTCTGGATTTGCCTGAACTGCTGTAAATGGTGTTGCTCTCAGCTAATCATAAAACCACAAAATGATTTGGATTGGAAGGGACCTTAAAGATCATCTAGTTCCAAACCCCTGCTGTGGGCAGGGACACTTTCCAGTAGAACAGATTGCTCAGAGCCACATCCAGCCTGGCCTTGAACACTGCCAGGGATGGGGCACAACTTCTCTGGGCAGCCTATTCCAGTGTCTCACCACCCTCACAATGAAGAGATTTTTTTTTTTTTTTTTTTGCTAATATCTAATGTAAAACCACCCTCCTTCAGTTTAGGTCTGTTACCACTTGTTCCACCACTCTGGCAGAAAGACCCTCTCCAGCTCTCTTACAGCCCCCTTTAGGTACTGGAAGGTGCTCTTAGGTCTCCCCAGAGTTTTCTCCAGGCTGAACAACCCCAATTCTCTCAGCCTCTCAGTGTCCATAAGAGAGGTGCTCCACCCCTCTAATTGTTCACAGAACAGCAGTACCATATGTAGGAAGCAGAATCACTGCTTGGGAATGAAACTTTCTGCACCACTGTCAGGAAGAGTTTTAAAATTTGTTGGTAAGAACCATATCTGAAATGCAGTGTCTTAATCCATCTCTAAATTGCAGTTTTAAAAGTAACTTTCTTTTTTTGTTTGTTTGTTTGTTTGTTTTCTAGAGCTCTAAATGTCGCACAGTGTTTTCCTCTGCCCAGAAGATTGAGGGGTTTAAACGTCTTGATCACCAGATTGCCCAATTCAGTGATTATAATTTTGTTTTTACCAGTTTTACAAAAAATCGCCAGCAACAGCACAGTTGATTAAGAATGAAGAAAAAGCGCAAAAAGAAATCCAATATAGAAGGTGGTGGTTGCTTTCTAGTTAATGATTCAGGGGGCCATGCTTTCCACTCCCACCACCTTGTAGTTGTGGAAAGCCCTAGGTGTAATCATAGTATAACCATTTTGAATTGTATGCATTATTATATCAAGGAGTTAGATATCTTGCATGAATGCTCTCTTCTGTGTTTAGGTACTCTATGCCACTCTTGCTGTGAAATTGAAGTGCATGTAGAAAAATCTTACTGTATGAAACTTTACAACACTTGTAAAAATGATTCAGGTAGAATTACACACAGTATAGTTTTTCTCCAAGTATCACCAAAAATTCCCCACAGACAAGGCTTTCGTCCTCATTAGACTTCAGCCTCAACCTACTCACTGGGGACAATTCTCTGTTAAATTGTCACTCTCTTTTTTTAAAATCTATGTTGTGATTTCAGTCTAAAACAGTTTTTGATGAACTTCTATAATTTCTAATGAAACTGATTTCTAATTAACACTTTCATGTTTGGAGAAAGTTCTTAAAAAAGTTACAAATTGTTTTGCTACTACAGGTGGTGGTTGATTTATTTTTAAATCAGACTGACTTTTCATTCTCTAATAAAACTTCTAGGAATTTGCTCAGCTCTCCTGAAGAACTGGGCTGATGCATCGGTCCTTCACCTTTAGTAACTTGGGTATCGGTACTAGTGCAAGCTAAATTTTGTCTCACCTTAATGGTCATTTGTCTGTCCACATCCCCAAGCTGTCACACCGCTATGCAATGGCAGAATTTGATGAAGGTCCAAGACTTGACAGGGGAAGAGCTGAGCCAGGCTTCAAGTGCTTTGGCATAATTGTGTGACAGCTTTGCAAAGTGCAAGTTCGTATTGGCAGCAGGCATCTTCTGTCCTAATCACCTGTTATGTCGGAACAGGAAGCTGGTGCTCCTGAGCACTGGCAGGTGGGGCTAGTGCAGGTGTGGGATTTGCCAGTCTGGGTGTCTTGATTGGTTTGGAGTATTCTCAGTAAAACCTGTGACCTGCCACTTCGGACTGTAAAGAGTGCTTCTGAACTGGTCCAGTGTCACTTCATTTTGTTGTTCCAAGCAAAGCTAATGCCTCTGTCTTGTGACAGTCCTGTGACATTGTTGTGCATGTGACTTATGTTGTACTTGAGTGTTGTGACTTCATCTGTTTTTTCCTCCTAATTGCTAAGGTGGTTCCTCTTACTGTGACTTGAGGGCATTAAGTGAAGGTATAGAACATGAACTGTCTGGGGCACCTGGACAGAAGTGAAGTAGAATGCTATTCATGGAGCATGAATAAGTGTGTAATTCAAAGTCACTTTAATGAGTATTGACTAAAATGCAGGCTTTGAAAAGCTGGCACACTTTCAGTTATGTTTGTTTGCAAATACTGGGATTTTAACAGCTGTGAGACCAACATATTAACAACAAAATTGAGATTATTTTTCCCCTCTTGTCCTTGCAATGTTTTGACTCTTTCTGGTTTGATGCAATGGTTCTTTTGTTCCTTCCGTATTTATAAATGAAGTGCTTTTTCAGTGCTTCTAAACTAAAGTTCTGCTTGGTTAGAAATCAAGTGGTTGGAACATTTTGATTTTTTTTTTTATTTCAAGCATATTATTGATGTTCTTTACCAATGTTATCAATTACATGCTGTAAATGGCACTAATGCTTTTTGGTGTTAATATTGAGGACCAATATTTCAATAGGGTTTTTTTTGTTCTTGCATTGTCCCAATTGTTCTGACATTTTTTGGCTTGAGGTCCTTTAAGTAGACTGAAGATCCCTTTTCAAGTAATACTGAAAGAATGCATCTTACAAAAAGAAACATAAGCCTCGTCTATGAAAATGAAAGATGTTGAATGGGTTATTGAACTGTCTGGGTGATCAGGATGGGGGGAGTATGGTGTTTATAATTTCTGTGGTGTTAGACTTTGATCATTTAAAAATATCTGTACCACAACTTAACGCTTCAATAAAAGTTCGCTTAAATTGTTTGTAGTGATGATCCAGATATTCTATCCTTCACTCTCTTCATGCTTTTTGGTACCAAATGGTTTAATTCTGAAATAGATTTATGTCC
This sequence comes from Luscinia megarhynchos, assembly GCA_034336665.1. Classification (NCBI taxonomy): domain Eukaryota; kingdom Metazoa; phylum Chordata; class Aves; order Passeriformes; family Muscicapidae; genus Luscinia; species Luscinia megarhynchos. The sequence goes on from CM067565.1 coordinate 45,380,204, forward strand.
TTACCGTCCTAATTTGCACTGCTCCTGCAGGGGATGCATATCAACACACTGGCAGTTTAAAATGAGGCAGCATGTGAAATGAAGCCAAGTGAAAATGTTATGCTGTTCTTGAAGCTAAAACTGTTTCTCTAAATGAACACAAACATTTGTTGTATATGTTCAACCTGTATAATTTTTTCTTGAGCGTTAAACATTCTAAATAGCCTTCTGAATTAAGACAGTTGCATCTAAGTAACAAATTGGCATACATTTATGTACTTAAGCTTAGACTGTCTTTGAGAGTTCAAGGTGAGATTTATCTCTTAAGGTAGGCAGGTACCTAATCTAGATAGTAACTTAGATCCATAAGCTAGTGGCTAGGAATGTCAGTGCTAAGCAGATGCAGCCAGCACAATTGAAAATTCCTTGACTTCATGTGTTAAATCCTATAGGAAGAACAGCTGCAGTTTAATCATACTTGCAGAGCTCCAGCAGTGCTGATATCCCCCAAAGTCACCTAAGTATTGTGTTGGTTTTGGAGGCCTAAAACCTTTAAATTCCTTAGTTCTGAATACAGGTTTCAGTAGGCACCCAGAACCTTATCTGTGATGTTACATATCTCTAATGTTGCTCTGGATTGTAAATAGGAACTTATTTCAAGTACTTAAGACATTAAAATGCCCAACAAACTCTATGAAAATAAGAAATTCCAATTTGCAGCATCAAGAAATCCTGTTTTAACAATCTCAGCCATGACAAGTTAGCAGTAATCTACGTGTGAAGGGTACTGATGGAGCTGGTGAAAGAGCTCGTCAAGCCACTTTTAATTATTTAGCAGTTTCTTGGTTAACTGGAAAGTTCCCAGTTGGCTGGAGGGGTAGCAAACAAAAAGGGCCACAAGGAGGATCTGGCAGCCTGACCTTGTTGCCAGGGAAGGTCATGGAGCACATGATACTGAGCACTGTCACACAGCACATATAGGACAATCAGGCCCAGACAGCACGTGCTTGTGAAAGACAGGTCCTGATTGACCAACTTGATCTCCATCTATGGCCAGCTGACCCACTCAGTGGATGAGGGAAAGGTGGATGGTGTCTGTCTGGACTTCAGTAAATCCTTAGATGCTGTGTCACAACATGCTGGAGAAATGGGGTGCACTGTTTGCTGGGTAAAAAAACTGGCTGGGTCATCAGACTCAGAGAAGGGGATGAGTGGTGCCATATCCAGCTGGTGTTCCTCAGGGCTCAGTGTTGTGGTTGCAAAGCTGGGGATGTCTCATCCAGTGGCAGGGGCCATCTTTAAGGTTCCTTCCAATCCAGACGATTCTATATTAGACTGTGAAAGGGATGGGCAGACCGATGGTGGCATGATTAGGGCAGGAAAGAGGATAAGGCAGTTCTGTGCCTGAGCACTCATGTCCTTCCAGCATGGGGCAGAAAGGGAGATGCTGACACTGGTGCTGGTACCAAGCCACTTGAATAGGCATTAAAAACCAGTGGTTTTCAATTCTAGACCTTTTCTGTGGGGTGCTGATGAGAAAGTGATGAAACTGCTCTGGTACTTACCTGGGTGGGATGGCTCTAGAAAGAGGTACTGGCTGTTACTCTGGCTGCTGCTTCAGTGGTGCAGGATAATGTGTTGGTGGAAGTGTTGAAGGTTGCCAACGGGTGTGGTGTAAACTCAGGTTTCCCTAGTGATAATCCCAAAAGCAATGCCACCAATATCTAAGTGCACAAGGCTTGGAAATAATGCTGAGGATATACTCCCAAGGTCTGGAGTTCTCCCAAGCTATTTCAAGTTAACTGTTACATTTTCTTCTACTGTTTGTTATACACTGTACTTACAATACTGGAGCTGCTGTTATATTTTTAAAAATTAAGCAGGCCCTAGAGAGTTTTGCTTCTGCAGCTGCCTGAAAGGCATATCTTTATATAAATTTTACATTCTCTTTAACATGCTTAGTTCTGCCTTTGGCAAGTGCTATTAATTTCAAACCTATGTATACCTAGTTAAATATGTACAGTCACTTTTAGAAGCAGGACCAGATGCATGAATACCATAAGCTCAGCATTTTTCACTCCTGGATTAACCAGAACGTGAACACACATTTTTGTATCATGTAATCCCTAATGCAGGTGCTTTACCTAATCCCTAACTCTATGTTGTTTATAGCCTTCCTGTTATTTTCCCCACATCTTTTTCTAGATTGTATTTATCCTCTTGGTCTATTACTCTTAAATTTTTCTTAAATACTAGGATTTCAAAATAGCATCTAAGTCATCTGCCCACTTAAAGACATAGAATCACAGAATTGTTTGGGTTGGAAAGGCCATGGGCAGGGGCACCTTTCACTAGACTGACTTGCTCAAAGCTCTTTCCAGCCCGGCCTTGAACACTCAGCTTCCTCTAGGCAACTTGTTCCAGTGTCTCACCATCCTTAAAGAATTTCTTCCTAATACCTAATCTACACCTTTGCTCATTCATTTTAAAGCCATTACCCCTTGTCCTGTCACTACATGCTCTTGTATGGAGTTTCTCCCCATCCTTCGACCACATTCCCTTCAGGTCCTGGAAGGTTGCAGTTAAGTCACTCAAAGCCTCTTATCCAGGCAGAAAATGCATATTTTCTCAGCTCTGCCACACAGGAGAGGTGACACATCACTAATAAACTGGACTTGCTCCAACAGGTCCAAGTCCTTCCTGTGCTGGGAGCCCAGAGCTGGATGCAGCACTGCAGGTGGGGTCTCACCAGAGCAGAGCAGAGCAGAGGGACAGAATCCCCTCCCTGCCCTGCTGCCCACGCTGCTTTGGATGCAGCCCAGGACACGTTTGGCTCTCTGGGCTGGGAGTGCTCATGGCTGGGTCATGCCCAGCCTCCCACCCACCAGCACCCCCAAGTTATTCTGGGAGGACTGCTCTTGATCTGTTCATCCCCCAGCCTGGATTGATATGAGAGTTGCCGTGACACAGGTGTAGCACCTTGCACTTGATCTTGTAAAAGCTCACAGGATTCCCATTTCTCAGGCTTGTCCAGCTCCCTCTGGATGGCATCCCATCCTTCACATGTATCAACTCCACCACTCAGTTTTGTGTCACCTGTAATTTTACAGGGAGTACACTCAATCCCTTCATCCATTAAAGAAGTCATTAAAGAAGATATTTATTAAATAACAGTGGTCCCAATCTGGATACCCCAGTATTCTCCTCTGCATTAGAAAGGTGTAAAGTTCTGGCTTGAGTTGGTGAGGTTGGAATTTTCTACTCTTATTTCCACTAGAAATGGACTTCTGGCTCCACAGTCTAATTTCCATCTTCAATTTCATTGCCTTACTTTATGGGCAAAAGTAAGTATTTTTGGTACTTGTTTTACACTATTAAACCTGCTGCACCAACAAAGCCATGGAGAGACAAGGAAAAGCCAGCATAGGATTAAACAGTCGTAAATTGCAGTTACAGGACTAAATTTCAGCGTCCTCTCCGTGTGGACAGGAATTGCACAGATCTAACAGAACAAGACAAAATGTTCCAAATCCATTGTTCTTGCTCAGAAACTTGGAGCAATTTGATGCCTCTTCATCATCTGCTTCTTCCAGAAGAGGCACTGACCTCCATATGACAGCTCCATCAACACAGCAGCCACTGTAGCTTTACAGCCATCTCCAGTTCCTAAATTTGGACTTGTTTCTTTCAGAGGAACTTGCTACATACCTGTCAGCTTCACTAGATTCATGTTTAACAGCACTGACCTTAAAAGTTAGGAAATACTTAGCCAAATACAAATACAAGGTCAGATTTCAAATACAAAGAATCCAAGCTGTTAAAAGGTAGATTAAACTAGATTCTACTTAACTAAAAGATTATTTCTTAGCTGCTGTGACATTTCACAGCCAGAACCCCTAACAGCTTAGGCAGCAATAACACGTGTTCCATACTATTTCAGTATAGATGAAACTTAAAACTAACCAGAGGGCCTAAGCCTTTGAGGACTTCTCTAATGGAAACACTCTCCAAACTCTCTTCTTTTTGTTAAAGATGCTTCTCTCCTTTTTTTATTTCATTTTCTAAAGCCAAGATAATGTAACAGCACTACCTGAGAGGAGAGGGAAGAATGTGTATTTATTAAATAATTAAAACATCCTCAATACTGTTACAATATCCTGCAATGCATGTATCATCAGGTCTACTCATTGTAAGTTCACTTGCTTAGGCCTGGAGACCTGGGCTCTTTCCTAAACCCACATTATCAGCTATGTTATAGGTAGGACACTCGATCCAAACCATCTCTCTCACAGCCCAAATTTACCAGTTTTAAGGGTTATTGCAGACATGTATTTTTCAGATAGTGCAGAAGTTTTTTCACCTTATTTGATGATCTAATATTTAATTGTTTCTAATTCTCAAATCTTAAAATCTTACTAAGAGTGAAAATCTGGTATAAAATCAAAGGTGTTGATGAAGTTGCTGATTAAATAAAGGCCTGGTTTATTTATTCCTCTAAACTGTTGTGTAATCTGGGGGGGCTTAGAGGAGAAGGACAGAAAAATAAGAAACTTATTCATTCCCCTTACAGAAATTATATTTTCCCTAGTATGCTGTAGCAAAAGCTGGCATATATAACAACAAGATAAAGCTGCAAAGGCTTCAGGGCATAATTGCTGAAGCTACAGTACCTACAACTGAAGGATACTGAGCATGAAGTTGATGGGGCTAGTAAAAGCAGTAAAGCAAACAGACAAACAAACAGCCAGTGTTGTAATTGTCTGTGCTCTAGTATTGCATTGGTTCAGCTGTTCTTGCACTGGTTTTAGGCAGATGATCAGCTGTAAATTCATAGGTTTTAATATTCTAATTTTAAGTAGGGTAAAAAGTTTATTTGTAGTTGTACTCTGTTGTTAAGTGCCATGACGTGAAAAAGCTGAACAGTTTACATTTGTGCCTTTCAGTTCTTCCATTTAGTGTGCTGCTACAGAACAGAAAGATATATTTTCTGATTACCTGCTCTCTTAACATTGTAATTTCTTAAATACTTCATTCCTGAAATATTTAAACTATGCAGACCACCCAGAAGGGCTCAGCTAGACGTTTCAAACCAGTAAATTTCTCTTCAACTGCTCATGTTACTGTGTCAAGGAGCTGGTAAGAAATGAATCAACTACTCGAAAAAGCTATCCAGATTGATTTTTCACAAAGAGAATAGTCCAGAGACACACAGAAATCACATTTAAACCAGCTTTAATAAAACTGTCTTAACTCCTTCTTAAAGAATGGTAATCCTAGCTATTCTTACTGAATTTGGTTAACTGCCATCTCATTGAGCCACAGCCCAATTTCCTGTAGTAGTCAAATTAATAGACAAAAAATAAATGGTTTACAGAAACACATGTTCAGTCCATAGTGAATATCTCAAAATATTCAGGTTTTTTTAGTTTATGTGATGGTGACTCAAGAAATTTTTACCATTTCTGTGTTCCATGTGTAATACACATTTTAGATACTGGTATACACTGGTATATATTTATATATATAAATACAGGAAAACTATAAACGACACCTAAAATATAAGCAGTTCTAAACTACCATTGTAGTAGCAGTTCCTCAAGTTTTATTATTTTGGAATCCCTTATTTTAAAGATTGTTTAATACTCTGTAGGCACTTTGAATTATTTTGACTGCTCTGTCTGCAAATCTAACCAAATTGCACTCTAGCAGTGGAGCCTGAGGTCTGAGACAGTGTGATGGGAAGTTTCTGTTGTTCTGAGAACTATACATCCCATACAATTTCCTAATGGACCTCTTATCCATCTGCAGAAAGATGTATTTTAATGCATTCTGGGGTGAAATGGGAAGATTTTAAGGCAGACCTTTTTGCAGATGCTGGATCATTCCTTCTACTGCCTCAGGGACCCTGTTGGAATCAGAGGAAAGGTTGCTTGCATGCTGAGGAGAATAGAAATGTCACATGCATCTCTCCCTTAAAAGGATGTTCTGTTGCCATACAAAAAAAAAAAAAAAAAAAAAAAAAAAGCAGCAGGATTTTACTGTGCTGATAAGCAGCTTGGAATACACTTAAATCTCATGTAATTTGAAACCACACAGGAAGACAGAACAACTGCCTCTCTAAATGCTTTAAGGATCAACTGGGAAGGACTGACCTATAGGTCTTCATCTTGAGACTTGGCCTTCTAGTGAGTCATGAGGACTGCATGCAGGAATGGAAGTGCTAAATCTTCTCACAATCCTGTAAACCAGTTATACAGTATGGAAATAAAGGTATTTACTTCATTTTGCAGAGATCAGTGGCAACTAGAATGTTAGAAAAGGTGGTAAGATGGAGGCTGAGTGTAATGATCTTTCATTGGCAGTTACCCTAAATCCACAATATTATGAGGATTCTTTTGATGAGACAATCTTAAGGCTTCATAAGAATATATATATATTCTAAATCAAGGTCAAGAGATTTGAACTACTCACCCTCTTCTGAGCAACCAAAATGACACTGATCCACTGATTAAAGACACCAGTGTAAAGATTGAATAGTGTAGAAGTTGAATATTTTTTGAAGTTTCTTCTGTCACCAGCAGTGAAGGTACTCATCATAATATCTCTTGTTTCAGGGGTACATTAGGATTCATTTTGTATTTCCTAAAATGCTTGAGCACACTTCCTAAAAAAGAAAAAAAAAAAAGAAAAAAAGAGATTCAGTTTGGGAATTCCAGAGAAGCAGCAAAGCCAAGTAAATGAATCATTTACTGCTGGTCACTTTTTGTATCTGCTTATATGAGGGAAAGAGCTGATTGGAAGAGCATAGAAGAAGGAAAGAGAGAAAATTATTTGTTGCTTCTAGTCACAAATTCAGGGCTGTTGCCTGTTAATTCTGTGCTGATTAGAGAAACTGAAGGAAAAGAGAGATGTTGGCAGTGACCACTGCTCCTGTCAGCAATGCCAGATCTGGCTATTCTGTAGCTCTTGCCAAGCATACAATCCCTTGCCCAGACTGGTCCAAAGCTAGTCTTTCCAGCAGTATCTTTCCATCTGGATTGCTCCCAAAATGAAGATGACAGAAGGGTATCTGTAATGCTTATAAATGCTTTGCCTTGCCTTTTCTGGCTTCCAGCATGGTGGATAAGCTTAAAGGAACTGAAATGGTGCCAATTACACATCATTATGTGTATTAACACACTGAATGTAAGGGAGAGCAAGTCTAAGGTGTTACACTGTAGATTCTACAAGGGGAAAAACTCTCCTGCTTCCAAGAGATCTGGGCATGCTTTCATGCACAGTGGAAGTGTACGATATTATATAACTATTACTTAAAGACAGAAAGTTTTGGGTTTTACTATAATACCTTCTGAATAAGTATCCTCTTCAAAAATAAAGTATTTTTATATCTTAAAATTGGTACCTGATGGCTTTTTCATAAGAATATATGTATCTAAATGGCAACATAAACTTCTGTTTGTCTTCTTTGCAAGGGGATTCTGAGCCCATGATAGATGTTAATGATTGACCTTATGGCTAAGATGTTCAAGTCTGCCATTTGGATGTCATGTTCAATCCTTTAAGGAGGATAAAGCAAAAATATTGGATTAAAACACAGATATGACTATAAACTTATGGCCATCTTCTCTCATCTCCTATAATTTTGATTCTCAATTGCAGTATGAGGACCCTGGCAGATTAAGCAGTACTTAATAGCAATCTTCTTTAAAAAAAACTCATGTAGTACACGTTCAGATTTATGTATTTTAGTATCAGTCACTATTCAATCAATAACATTTTATTCAGTAAAGTTACTCAGAATGCAAGAACTGCAAAAAAAAGTTATGAAATTAGTTACAAAGCAAGGTGTTAGAAGGTGATGCTCTGGGGACCTAGAACAAATACAACACATGTTTGTAAGAGCAGAAATAGGCACAGAAAGTCCTGAATTAATTATGTGTAGAGGGTGTTTTTGTTTTGCTACTGACTGTAAAAGATGATCCTTAGTGTAAACAACTTGACTTCAGAATCTCCAAGACAGCAAATAATGAGAGCTAAAAAAGTCAATGCCATCAGAATTCAATACTTTCCATTTTCATTATAGACTTGTATAAAGTGCCTCAAGTCTATCCACTGTTTGGAAATACATATGAGAAAATATAAATTATTCTCCTGTAAGAGCAGATCTCTATAGAAAAAAAAACCACTTCAGCAGTAAGTGCTGCTGAGGCATTTTCAGACAGCTAACAACTCCCTCCAGAGCTGCCTAGGTCCTATTTGGAATTTGAGCTGACAATTGTATCTCCCTCTTGATTGGTTTCTGGGGAAAGAAAACAGTGATGCTCCACTGCAAATGTAAGTAATAAAGGATAGTAAGGTCTTCAAGCCTTAAAGGTAATAGATCTCTGGGGTTTTTTTTAAATTGCCTACCTGCTTTTCTAGGGGGAAAAGCCCCCAGCAAATTAAAATCATTATTTTTTAAAAAAGAATCTGTCCTGATACAGGTTAGAAGTCAGAAGTGTACATTCATACGTATTGAAAATACCATGAGCTTACTGCAAGCTAAATGAGACAATTGTCAGCAGTGAGTTTATTTTCTTACATAAAAGTGAAAATTTCACTCACAGCAACTATAAAAGTATAGATAAACTCTTTCCCACCTCACGCCCTGACCTGCACTTCTGACTAGCTTACAGAGACAGTAATTTCTTTGCTCTATTCACGCTTTGAGCCAGCTGGACATAAGACCAGCTTCTTTCCAGAAATCATGTGGCCACATTAGCACAGTTCTGAGCCCAAGCTAATGTATCCTGCTCTCAGCCAGCCTTATTAACTCAGGTTCAGCAACACACAAATCACAGCTACACAGCTGCTGCGCTGGCTGGCTCAGGGCACAGGCAGAGTGAACCTGGCACTGTCTGCATCCATCCATGTGGATGTACCCTCAGATAACCCTAGGCACTGTGTGCCCTAACAAAAGCTAGTTTTAGGAATTGGTTCTCCAATGAATTGCATTTTAATTGCATAATACAAACTGTACTGGAAATGGAGTAATGAAATCTTACAGGATATGGTGATGTGAGTTTTTGTCAACATCACCACAACAGTGTGGTACCTAAGCTGGTCTATTAACTAACTTTAAAAAACAAAACAAATTCATACAAATATAAAACATTTTGAGAGATCAAACTGTCATGGGAAAGATTAGCATGTTGCAGTTTCTGTCCTTGTTTTCCAAACACATTATCTAACAATAAGGTGAGTCAGGAAGCAAGGACTACTGAAAGAATGTGATCAACTGTGACAGTGTCCTTCTTTCCACTTTTTGCTTGGTGTTTCTGAATGATATTCCTTAGTCATTGTAAATGGTAAGTGTGCTTTGGTATAGATTCAGGTCCTTTTTCACCATTCATTATTCTTCCTTCCTCTTGAAAATATAGGCAAGACAGGCTGTCACCTCAAAATTACTTTTTCCAGTAGCTTTAAAGCCTTAAAAGTCACTCACGATACTTTTCACAGCCTTCCTACACAGAATTCCTAAAGAGCCCAATAACAGCTTTTATCCAAGTACTGATCCCTTCATGAGTAAAAGCGGTAATTGTAGGCATACCAAATGCCATGATATGTTAAGTGACAATGGGAAATTCACAGGGATTTCCACTTCTTGGGTTTTCATCTGCTGTCATTTATCTACTCTGTTATATTCCTGTACTTCTCTGTACAAGAGACAGTGGAATTAAATATCTGGAATTAAAAATAAAGCTGCTAAACACAATTTATTGCTCATAAAAGGTTTCACCTTTTGGGCCTAGCTCACTCAGCACGTTGTCTGCAGCAGTGGCCATGAAGTGAAGAACACAAGTACATGTGGTGTGCTCCCAGCTGTCAGCTCAGTTATGTCCTTGGTCTGATAGGATTTGCCCATGTTATTATTCCCAGTGGATTCCTCCTTCAAGTACTTGTCCAATCTCCCACTGAGCATTGAGTTCATATAAAATTTTGCCTTTATGAATTTTGTAAAGGAATGTAACAAGTTTGTCAGCTTTTTGGTTTGTCATTCTGAACCAAATTTGAGAGCCTAGAACAGCCAGCCATACAGACAAGACAGATCAAAGATCCACCTAGCCAGTACCCTTGTCACCTAAATTAGCCCACAGTGAATGCCTGGAAAAAGCAGCAGAACAGGTAGGACTAGCATGCAAAGGTATTTCCTCATTCTTCAGCAATCTTTATCTCAGGAGTTCCTGAGACAGAGAATGGTTGCAATTCACCTATCCAGTCATGTGTTACATCTCACAGTAGGCTTTCATTTTTAGAACCCCAAAAATACACTACCATCATCTAACTTCCTTACCTCACTTTCCATCTTTGATTTTTTTAAGAGCTTTTTCTCAACAAATAATTTAGAAATATATTTCATAGTTCAAATTTCTATGAAAATACACTAATAGTCACCCTTCATTTTAAAAACAGACCATTTTCTCCTACCCTGTATCAACAACCTATTTCTTGGCAGTTTAGTTTCTTTTAAGAGCCACAGTTCACGGTAGTCTGTTATGCAAACAGATTTTTTCTTTATGCAAGTGCATCAACTGCAAGTACAACAAGATCACTATTTCAGAATGGCTCTTCTATAAAAACAGTTTGAAGCAGACCATGCATGATGGTAATTAAAAATCAAGTCCAGGCCAAGAAGCCTAAAATTCATGACACCAAAGATTTTACTCTCATTACTCTGATCAATGTGACATTTACCTACAACACTCAAGAGTACACAGAAAATCTTTTCTGTTTTCTGTTTTTACAGTTCCTGATTTTCCTTTTCAGAAAGTGTTTGCAACCATTTAGATACTACTGTATTTCTTATTTGGAATTCATTTTAACTCTGATTCATCTCAACATCCTTCGGTAGTGTAAAGGGCTCTTTTCATCTTTTCTACATAATTTATACCTGGTGTTTATTCTCCTTCCCTCCAGTGTCTCAAATGTGTAGTATCACACTATCCCAATTTAAATCAGCTTTTCTTAGGCTCCTTTTCTGGGTTTGGGGGTTTTGATGTTTATGGAGCAATACATTTTTAGTAATTAAGGAGATACAGATAACTGAGTCAGTGCATCCTTCTGTTGGTTGTGTAACTGGACTTACTTATGGAGCTACTCCACTCTATCCTGCCTCACTTTTGGCACTTCTGTCCTTCTTCTTCGGAGACATAGAATGCATTTATGATTTCACAATATGAACTAACACTGAAAAACCAACATTCTTACACCTTGGAGTAATGTTACAGTAAGAAAAAACAATACATTTAGTATTGACCCTCAGGCTTCAACAATATGATTCTTTATATTTTATGCTGTGTCAGAAATGTTTTCTGCAGGTCAGTGGGCACAACAACACAAGCATTAAACTACCAGAAATTCCAAACTGCTGCCAAGTTACACCTCAGTAAAAGCCTACTGAATCAAGACTCTAATGCTTCTGATGCAGATTGATTAATAACGGATTTTTATTTCCTGCACTGCAAATCACTCTGGCAGCTCTTGAGGTGTGTAAAAATTGCTTTTAACAGCACTTCACTAACAAGCAAAAGGTGTTCATGTAGATGGAAATCAAAACACAATTAAATAAAAATATTTAACTTCAATAAATTGTAAGCAATGGGAACATTGATCAAAATCAGTGAATAAATATGACAGAGAAATAGCTTCCTGATTTTACATCACTGTATGCAAAAAAGTTCCAAGAGTCATTTATATCAGTTTGTTTAAAATACGTTTTAAACAAATACTCTCCTATGAGAAAAAGCTGAGATATTTGTGGCTGTTCAGCCTGAAAAAGAGAAAGTTCCAGAGGTACCTGTGAGCAACATCCCAGTACATAAAGAGGGACTTTTTAAAGAGAATAAGGTAAGACAAAGGGGAATGGCTTTAAACTGAAAGAAGGCAAGTTTAGATTAGATATTAGGAAGAACTTCTTTACTGTGAGGACTGCTAGGCACTGGAACAGGTTGCCCAGAGAAATTGTGGATGCACAGTCCCTGGGAGTGTTCAAGGCCAGGCTGGATGGGGCTCTGACCAAGACAGTCTAGTGCAAGGTGCCCCATGGCAAGGGGGTTGGAACCAGGCAATCTTTAAGGTCCCTTCCAACCCAAGCCATTCTCTGATTCTACGAAATACAGAGAGGTCAGCTAGGAATATACACGAGCTTGGCTCTGAATAATAATTATTCCTGGTGAATTTTGGTCAAGGGTTTTCAGCTATTTTCAACCCAACAAGAGTAAGAATTTTTCATCCTGGTGTCTCAAATAGCTGATGCCAGATTATCTGAGATCCTGTAAAAGATCCCAAACTTTGACATTTCATAACTTAGTAGTCAGCTCTATATATAGACATCTCCTTCTGATCCAGCTGGATAACAAGTAATTTAATTTACTCCCTATCTGTTACTCCTGCTTCAGAAGATTGTCACCTGCCAGGTTTTACTGAGAGGGATCCCTGGTTCAGAACTCCATTAAGGACACTGTAGCAGTTCTCAGCTGTGCCAGACCACTCTCCTCCTGACCTATCACACATAGACATGCAGATGCATCCCTCCCACATGTGGATACAGCACCAAGTTTCTTCAGAGTGTTTCCAAGGGAAGGAAGCATTTGAAGCTCTGAGCTGGCTGTGTACAGGAGGCAGCATCCACTACTTTTAACAGCCCAACTCTTTTTCCCTAAGAAAGACAAGACAAAATGTGTTTCTTCGAAGACTTCTGCAGGACTCCCCATAGAATAAGGCCCTGGAGGGAAGAGGGAGCCCAGGAAATATGTAGGAAGTCAGGCAAAAATGCCAGGAGACCTCTTTGGGTGAACAAGGAGCACCTCCAAACTCAAATACAAAAAGGAAGCCTAGAGAAGGTGGAATCAAGGACAGATAACCTGTGAGGAATACAGAGACACTGTTCAGGTGTGCAGGGATGAGGTCCTGAAAATTAAAGCCCAGCTGGAACTGAAGCCAGTGATGGATGTCAAAGACAACAAGAAGTGCTTCTGGAGGGGACAAATGAAAGACTGGGGAAAATGTGAGCTCACTGCTCCCCCTCCCCTTCCTACTATACAATCTCACTCCACTATTTTAGACTAGACACAGTAAATAGAACCTGTACCCCTTACTGTATATCTACCCTTCTTTATTTTGTTTAATAGAATTCCTAGGATTTCCTTACATAATGTTTAAGGAGTTCTGGAAAAGACAAAGGCACATATGCAAAGGAAACAAGTAGGTGGTGTTTTTGTGGGGGTTTTTGTTTTGTTTCTTTTTGGTCAATACCTGTGAGCTGGTTTGGCTTGCAAATTCCTAACTGAAGAGGCTCAGCAATGTAGCTGCAGAGAAATGGAAATCATCTTCTGTAATACCATCAGCAAATTACTTTTGTCCTGGGGGCTGAATTACCTTTTGCAACCCCAGCTACAGCCAGAAACACACACTAGACTCTTACAAGCTTTCTCCTGCATCTCTCTGCACCTTACAATGCTGTATTATGGCATTTAGATGTTTCACATAGTAGCATTTTACTGAGAGTCTCTTCTGACATCCACAGGCAATCACCTTCTGTCACATCATTGCTTTTAGTTACATTTCCAACTGAAAATAATCCTAGGAACTACAATGCCCTTCTCCCGAGGTTGTCAATTCAGCAAATAGCACAGATACAAAGATTAAGTACAAGTTCTGTGTGTATATCTGCACACACATGATCTATTATAATTTTTTGAATGCTAAATCCTATGTTTTTTCACCACATAATACAAAAGGCTTTTAACTCACTATCTAAACAGACAGAAAAAACCACAAGAGCTTAAACAAAGACTCTTATCTTACACTGTGCTTTTACAAAACATTTAACCTTTTACTTAGACAGACTAGTGCCAGGGCCTCACAAAGAAAGTAAAGTGCTCAGGAGGAAATGGAGAAAGGATTTCTGCAAAAGGATTCAGAAGGAATTTCAAATATGGAGATAAAAATCAAAAGAAAATGGAAAAATGAGACAAGGTAGTAAGCCAGAATTTGTTCACTATGTGTTTCAGTGAACTTTCTCTGATTTCCTGTAATGTACCTTAACTGCAACAATGTCTATTTGCTAAACAGGTAGTCCAAGCCTCTGATCTGTCAACTTCCACCAGTGAAATTTGCAAACTACATGGCCCAAAATAAAATAAGTATTAACATGCTTAAATTGGAGGTGAGCCCATGGAAACCAGTGCATCCATATTATGAACCTATATCTCAAACATGAGCATTTATTTTAAATGGACCATTTAGTTCTCACTGACTCAGAATTACGTAAGTGCCACCAAGGAACTGGCCTCTGGCAGCATGCACACATAAATCTGTTCAAGCACTGACAGGACTGTTAGCTGAGGCCTCAGAAACCCAAAATCTGGGTCCTCAAGACGTGTATTTCCATATTTATCTCATCAAGAAGTTCAATCTCGCTGGCAGACTCCGAGGGCAGTCTCCTTTAAGAGATAAGTTGTTGAAATACTCCCTCCAGGATGGGAAAGACCACGGTAAACCACTAATGCCCACGGCAAATTTAGCCTGACAACGTGATAATCTCTTCTAAAATACCTTTGGCACTAATGCACCAAAAATTTCCCATCATCCAACTGCATGCCCTGCATCACCATAACTGGGAGACTCAGATGAACCCGGATTCTACATGACACTGAGGCTGATTTAAAAGCAAATAAATGCACTTGCTCCTTCACAGCAGTTCATGCCAGTCTGATTTACACAGGCTGATCTGGCACACATTTACATTCCTGTAAGGGCTTTCTGTAGTTTTTAACTGTATCACTTCACCTCCACCCAGCTATAAAAAGAGAATGACTTTAGTAATATAACATTACAGAAGCACTGTAAGTTATGACAATTAATTTTTTAAAAAATTATTCAAAATAGAGTTGATTCTGCTTTATTGAGGTAGAGCTTTTTTTACAACAACAAAAGTTTTATCTAAAGTAAAGAAGACCTGGTGCAAAAATTAAAGCTAAATACAGACAGTGATATAAAATGTTATTTTAAAATATCTGAATATTAACACTTGTAGTAGTCCAAACATCTGTTCCACAGCTTTTATTCCCTTGCAGTCAAAATTCAAGCCTTTGCAATTTGCCTGGTGAAAAGGTAACATGACCCAGCACCTTTTTCTGTATTTAGAACAAATCCAGATTTATAGGCTGTTTTTACCCCACAGCAGTATGCAATATTCCAAAACAAGACCTAAGAAAAAGTAATTAAAAATGTGAAGCTTAACAATAAAGAAAATAAGACAAAGCCTAAAGCCAAAGAAAAATCCTGCTAAACTTATTTTATATTATTAAGATCTTCAATTTTTCTAGGAAAAGGAGAAATGCACTACATCACAGCTATCTGGACATAGTTAAACACTTGATATGGTGCAATGCAGATATTTATGTCTATTTTATGGAAGTTAAGGAGAGGCTGGAAGCAAATTTTCAGCAATTTCCCTTGCAAACAGTTTTTATTTAACATTTTAATTAATGACTTCAACACAATGAGTAGGGAGACACTTTAGGGCCTGACAGGTTTCAGTGACCTCACACCCACAGGGAGGTTAACAAAGTTGGGAATAGGGATGTACCACTGACAGCAGAATTTATGGGCCACAAGGACACTGGGCAGAATCCCCAAGATAAGGAAGAAACTAATAAACCTTAGCCAGCAACTGAGCTGAATCAGCTGTGACTGGGTAGAAGGGAATTCTGCAGGGGAGATCCCGACCACCGACTCACGGATCATTGACCCAAAAACCCATCGGGCCAAAAGAAGAGAAACACCGTGGGACTGATTAGCATGAGAAGGAGAGAGAACCATTGACCAACAGAAGACAGAACACTAATTAATACAAGAACTATGAAACTTGTAGCAAATGAACACTAATTCCTGTTCGCTGACATGTATAAATAGCAAAAAAAAATTGATAGTTGTTCGGCTTGATTTGTGGAATTCCACTGGGCACCGAGGCTTGCAGAACTCTGAAATAATCAATGTCTCTCTCACGTGTGTAATTATTGGCTTATACTGTAATTACTATTGCGCACTGGGAAATAAATCCGATTTTTGTGGACATCAACATGCTGCATTGATAAATGAACACATTATCTCAGAAACCCTGGTCAGAAGGATGTATTCGATGTATTTGAACCTGTCAAGATAACTAGAAAGCATCATGCAAAGGACACGAGTGGTAGGCAGGAACTGCATATTTCATTATCTGACAAAAGCTTTCTAAACGAATGGTCTGTACCAGAAGAAGGACATTATTTGTGTTAATAATGAGTCTGGTAGCCCCCTTTTTTGGGAAAAAAAAAAAAAAAAAAAAAAAAAGGATGATCTTTTAGGGATTTCCATTTCCAGTACCACACCTGAGACCCAGGAAGAGCTCGCCGAGCGTTCGGGAGTGCCGAAGAGCAGCCCGTGTTTTTGTTTTTCAGCACCGGGGAGGCGGCTCGGAGGGAAGGGCGGGGCCGCTCCGCTCTAAGATGGCGGCGCGGGCCCCACGTGGTGCGCGCTGAGGCGGGCGCGGGGCGGGCGCTGGCGACATGGCGGCGGCGGCGGCCGGCAGCGAGGGCGGGAGGAGCGACGGAGCGGAGGAGGACGAGGTGGAGGTCGGTGGATGGCAACACCGGGGCGCTCCGCAGCCCTAGGGGAAGGGTCCGGCCCCCCGCGGGGCGTGGCCCGGCCCCGCTCCGCCCGGCCGGCGGGGCAGGCAGGGAGAGGGGCCGGTCGCGGACCGGGCGCGTTTCCCGGGGGCCGGCCGGTGTCTCGGTCCCCACAGCGGTCCCGTCCCCAGAGCTGTGCGGTTCTGGCTGTTCTTCCTCGGGTTTCCCGGAAAACGGCATGGTCAGAGAGCGGACTCCCCGTTTCTGTTGCTTCCTATCGCTATAAAATCACTGAATCAGAGAAGAGTTTGGGTTGCAAGGGCCTTTAAAATCACCTACTTCCATCCAACGCCCTGCTATGGGCAGGGACCTTCCAGTAGACCAGGGTACTTAAAAGCCTCTTGAAAACTTCCAGGGATGGGGCATCCACAGATTCTCTGGGCAATCTGTTCCAGTGCTGCAACACCCCCTCAGTAAAAAAAAAAAAAACAAAACCAAAACAAATAAAATCATTAATTAAAATTTCAATATCTAATCTAAACCCACTCTCAATTTAAAGCTGCCCCTTGTCCTGTCACTATAGGCCCTTGTAAAAAGTCCCCCTCCAACTCTCTTGTAGGCCTTCTTTAGGTACTGAAGGTGCTGTACGGTCTCCCCAGAGCAATACTGGTGCTTATTTTTCAAGGGTGGAAAAAGTCATCCTCCGCTGCTCGCTAGGAAGAAAAGGCCAGGAAAATTCGAGTGTGAAACAAATGTCTTATGCAGTAGTGGGTCACTACATTTCCCTGGGTATTACAAGAGTTCTGTCTCTTGACAAAATGCAGGATAAACTCCAGTTTGGGGTCTGCTTATCCTGAAAGGCTGTATCTTTGTATGCAGTTCTTATTGGTGTAGATTGCTTTTGGTTGGGGCTTTCCCCCCACCACCCCCCCCGAGTTCTGTTATATTCTGTTATAGCTGTACATTATTAACTTTTCTTGTAGGAGCAATTGGTCATGGTCGAGCTATCAGGAATTATTGATTCAGACTTCTTAGAAAAATGTGAAAACAAGTGCAAGATTTTGGTGAGTGATTACAGCACAATAGGAAAGGGGTAAGTTATTATGGATGTGAACACAGGAGTGAGGCTGCTTCTAGATTTCTTGACATTGATAACGTTAGATATAATTTTTGATACTTGGTACTTGGCTGCATGTTGTGGGCTCTCTTTCAGAAACAGCATAAAGTCTGAATCTATTATTGCTTAAATATAAGGAAACTTTTTCAGATGTGTATATATACGCTTGGGCCAGTATCTGCTCTGATTTCACTTTCTAAGTTAATTTTTTTTAAATTATGTATTTCATACATTTAAAAAAAATTGTTAATCGCACTTCTTCAAATGACTAGAATATAGCAGATAGGTAAAGCAAAACATTTAGGATTTGCACTGTATTTACAATGGGGTTTTTTGCAGATGTGTCCTGGCAAGTTCAAGTCTTGTAAAGGACTGAATATTAAGCATTTGGTAAATGGTTAAACGGTTTTAGATGTTGTTTGCTTCACTGCGAGGTTATTGTAGGAATCTGGTTTCCCTGTCCTGTTCGTTTTCAGGAATAACTTTATCTGTATAGGACAGATTTTATTTGCCCTTCAAAACCTATGTAGACTATGAGAGCTGTATAGGTAGTACAAATACTACTGATTTACAAATACTTTCTGAAAGTAGACCTTTATTATATCCTGAAAAGATGGAAAGAGAACATCTGAGCGTGCCACTGATCACAATATATGTGAGTGGTAAAGTAAATTCTGAATGTCTCAGAAGTAGAAATACAATCAAAATTAATAAAATATTAGTCTTTGGATGGATATGCTTTTATAAGCAGGCTTTCCTTCCTTATCTGATCTAATTCTCTTGAAATTTGTTACATGTATCATTCATACTGATGGCTGAATGGTAACAGATGCTTCAGTACTGCTGGTGGGATTCTTTTAAATGTTGTGCTTTGGAGATTCCCTTGTAATTTTACTAGTGAAAGGTTAAAGTATCCATACAGTGTCCTGCTTGTATCCACGTCTACTTGCCTTAGCTCCACAGAGTAAACGCTCCTTGAGAGTTTCATAAGGGACAACTTTTGTTACATCATTAATTAAAGTGTTTATTCTGTGTTACTCTGTTTAACAAGTTTTCTGTGGTGCTGGTCACATAAAGTCCGCAAAGGAATGCAAATCAGCCAAAGAAACTAAGTTTTCAATGTAAAACCCCCACAATGCTATTGCTTAGTATTGATGTGTTATTATTTTTATTTACTTATTGTAGAAGGAAAAAACCTACAAAAAATATGTTCTATGTGTTAGCTTGATATTATTGGTGTTCTCAATTTATGCAGAAGAAAGAGAATTCCAGAGTTTAAATCTTGATGATCTTGTACTTTTGAAACACAGAAATATCTAAGAGGACAATTGCACAAATTCATATTAACCTGTGTGATATTCTGTATTTTATGCAATTTACCACATAATGCCTTATCTTCAAAACTTTTAGCGTGTGCTTGTCTTCATGTCCTGAATAATTCTGATGTTCACAAGGTACTATTCAAAGTCATTTTGTCTTAATTAGTGTGTTCTGTTCAGACATTGATTTTTATCAAAATACAACATATAGGTATATCTTGTACAAGAAAAATGGGATGCTGGCTTGTGTGTGTGGAAAACCTGAGCTCTAGAGGAACGGAATGAGCTGATAGAAGTGCTTCCTTACTATTCCACTCCTTGTTTGAAAAAATAAAACAGCAACAATTTCCAACTCCTTCACAATATAGACACACAGTAATCACAGTAATTTCTGTGGTCTTGCAGTGGCTCTTCTGGTGCTGATGTAATGCCTTATCTGGGCTTCTTCACCCTGTGTGTTTTCCAATTTGAAAGTTATTCCACTTTCTAGAACTTGTATTAATTGAAGCTTAGAAAATGGCATCATCTTCATGCAAGCACTTACATTTTTGTTAATTTGAAATGAAGGTTACAATAATTTCCTAGAGGATATAACAGCTCTTTAACTTATATGAACTGTTGACAACAGTTTGATCTAAATTTATTGTAATATTCTAGAGCATTTTCCATACAGTTCTATACTAGGCTTTATTATGATGGCAAAAAGAGAATTATCTGGGTTTTTTTGTACTTAATATACTTAAATGAGCATGTATGATGAGGAATTGCTATGATCTGGATTCTGCTATGTCTGTCTTTGCTGGTCTTACAGTGAGAAATTCACCTTCGCTAATACAAACCTGACATTAGGCAATTTTATCCTTCTTTACATAGGGAATAGAGACAGAGAGGCCCATTTTACAAGTGGACAGATACGTATTTGCAGGAGAATATGAAGGTAGGAAAACTTATGTGAATACAATCTCTCCCTTTTCACATGACCCAAGGAATTTTCTTAACATGAGGTGGTTTTACTGCGATTGGTCCTGTGAGACACTGAAGTTATGGGTAGCTGTGTAACACCATGTAGACTGCTGCTGCTCTGTGTTCACTGCTAAATTAACCATGCATCCATGGTACTTCCAGGAAAGTATGTCTGGAAGATGACCCTGGGGTGCACTAGATAGTATCACTGCAGACAAAAATGTGGGATATAAAATGCCTTAAAGTGCTGTTGTCTCCTGTGTAAGCAGGACTGATACGTTGTGCAATCTGTAGTTCTCTCATTTGCTCTATGATGACAACACTGATCTGGAAGAAAATGGTCTGGGATCCTCCCTTGCAGTGTTTTCCAATGACTGTGGTACTCCTGCCTGTTCCTGAGTTCCTTACCAGAGCTGTGCCTCTGTGAGGGGCTGGAAGTGAGAACATTTCCACAGCCTGGCCAGTGGGTGCATTATCTGCAGCTGATATAAATTAGTGTCTCAAACTTTCTCACTTTGTTTTTCATAGATACCTTGGGAACCTGTGTGGTTTTTGAAGAAAACACAGAGCAAGGTAATAATTGTGATTTGATGTTCTGTTTGTTTCAGTAGCTGGGAAGGTTAAAAAAATTTATCAGTGTTTCAGTTGCTAGTGGAATTCACTATAATGATTGGGGTTTGGTTATTGTTTTTTCTCATGTCTTCTTAGTAGATGCAGAAGGCAACCAAAAAGTGCAGCTGAAATACAAGTGCCACACAGTGAAGAAGTTGAACATGACAAGGACCCTTCTGACAGAAAAGAAGGAAGGAGAAGAGAATGTTGGTGAGTGATTCTGCTCTTATGCATGTGGATATGAATGGATTATGCTTGGGAGTGTCAGCCTTTATTAATTGTTGGATTCAAGAGCATTCAGGAAATTAAAGGAACTTTCTTCTTTAGGCACCATATGTGTATATTTAAATTTAAAAATTAAGTATGTTTCTGACCAGTGCTGCCTCCAGAAATGGCTATTAGGAGATCACTGCAAAGAACTGTAAGAGCAGGGCAAACGTATGCTGATGCTCCCTGCTTCTCTCATCTAAAAGTTTCAAAATCAGAGGTGCTGCTTAGTCCTTTGTTGATTTTTTTTTTCCTACTTCCATTAGTTTTTTCTAATGACTTTCTGAGTATCTTTAATTGTTGAAAAGAACTGAATTGTACTTACTCAATTTACGATTGAATGGAAATTAATTTAAATTACTTGCTAAGACATACCCAGAAGACCATTTATATTCTGTATGCAGAACTTGGGGTTAATATATTTGCTTTATTTGGGGTTTTTTTTGTACAAAAGTCATTACTTTTACCTGATTAAACACTGATATATAGATATAGATATAAAATATGTAGCAGTATTCATTAGAATTGTCCTACTGCTTTTAGCTGCTTTTTTTTTTTCTCAAGTGTTACTGCTTCATATTTTAAGAATATATAGACATATATATAGACATTTTACCTTAAATATGAGTAGTCAGCTGGACACTGTCCATAGGAAGCATAAAATGAAATGTCATCTAGAATCTAACCAAATATTAACATTCATATCAACACCAAGTACCACTTCTCTCTATAGAATTAATTATGTAATACTAAACTGAAACTATTATTGTGATAGTATATGTAATATTAAATTGAGACTAGAGAGTATTTTGGTTATTACAAAGGCCTTTTTTATCCTGGAGCAACAATATTGATGATAAGTACTGAAAACCACTTTGTTTCTGTTCTGTGACAGGAATTTAACCTGTGCATACTAAGTAACTTGTATATTAAAAACATGTACTGAGTAAAAATTAAAATGGGAGTGGAATCCCATTTCCATTTGGGGTTGGTTTCAACCTATTCCAACTTGTTACACTTGAGTTAAAGAGAGGGCAAGAACTTGTGTCCTGTCTCTGATGCCATTACCTATTGCCAGAAGATCTAATATTTAGGTGAACAAATATTCTATTTTCTTCATTGCATTCATTAAATATTTTCTCTGCATTTTGATTTATGTTTAAGTTACTTTAAGAGCCTAATGGTGGTATCTGACAGCTAAATACAACAGGAACTGCCATACTGGATCAGAGGAAAGATCTTTTTAGTCCTGCATTGTATTTTCTGACTATGAAAAGTACTAAATGGATATGTGAAAAGTAATAGGAGAGGGATATGCACATCTTTCATTTCAAAGTGGTTCTTTTACCACTTGGTAAAATCTTGGTCAGATTCAGCCTTAATAACAATGAACTTAAACTAAGAAAAAACTCCTATTAACTCCTTTTGTCACTAATAGAATTTTCCTTCTTTACATCAGGTGGAGTAGAGTGGTTGCAGATCAAGGACAGAGATTTTTCCTACAGCAGGCTTAATATGATTTGCAGTTTTTTGCCTGAAAAGGATGATTCTGAGGAGTCAGCTCAGGCCCAAGATAAATTGACTGAAGAGTCAGAGGGAGAGGTGAGCAGCAAAGGAAATTCTAACATGAACTGTGACCTGGAAAAGCAGCACACCTTGGAAATAGATGCCCCTATTCCTCTGCCTGACACCACTGCTTCTGGGGCAGAGGAATCTCCTTCTGGAAATGCTGCCTCAGAGGATGTACCTCCATGATATTAACTCTAATCTTTTCAGGGTTTCTTCATGGAACTAATGGGCCAACTTTTATGGACCATGACATGGTTTCCACTTTGTCTGAAAAATGAATAGTGGAAAAACAGATATTATGTTCTTGTGCTATGCTTTTGTGTTTGAGTCATAGTGGGAAGGGCTTTTTTTTTAAAATTACTGACTGGAAATGTATGTATCCCTACCTCAAAACTGAACAAGTGGAAATGGTTACATAATTAAAAGAAACTCCTACCTTACAAAAATGTTGATATATTGTACAGTCTCAAACATTTTGTAAAAACAAAGAAATACCATTGTTTAAAATAAAGTCCTGAATTTTTCAAGTATAGCTTCACCTTGTGTGTCGTATTCAGCCACATACTCTGTCTGCTCTTGTACTGCAATTATTGAAAGAAATCAAATAAGTGTGGCTTTTATTGACTGTTTGAATACTCACCAAACTGCTTAGTTTAGATTCTCTCTAGTGTCCTTTGTCTCCTTGAGGACTTTAGAAGTCTTTCATGTGGGAAGGGACTTTATGGGGTCTCTTATCTAGCTTCCTATGTAAAATAGGCTCAACACTGAAATTCAGGGCAAGTTGGTCAGGGCTTTGTCCACTCAAGTTTTGAAAACCCCTGCAAGCTTGTCAGCAAATTAAATCCAGGTCTTAAAGAGGCATCTGTCATGCTGCTTCCCCCATTTTCTATATAATATAATGTGTGTTATACAAAAGGAAGTGTAGCCATCCTGTTTTTCTTTTTCCTCATAGTAACTTCTTGGCTCTAATCTTCCTCTCTGGCATTTTTCTGAAGCATTTTATACTTAAGGTCCTGTACCCATGCATCAGTGGTTCCCAGACTCGTCCATGTGACTATTGTGGTGTCTAGCTAGTCTGTGGGTTGATACTGCTACATTATTTATACTGCCACACACTGTTCTGTATCATTTGAGTGTGTGGCGCACTCAGGATAATGTTTTCAAAAGCACAACAATTTTAAAACATAAAACATTTCTCTCTGACCTTTCTTCTTTCCTACCTTTCTCTGCCTCCCTCAAAACAGTCTAACTGCAACAGTGCTGTGAGGATGGGAACACCTAATTAATCCCAGCATAATTATGTAATACTTTAATTAGTAATGATCAGAGGAGAAGCTCACCCACAGCATTGTTCACAGCACAGCGTCAGTAAAGAGAAGTCATTAAAACGGCAACAGTTTCAAACAATCAATCCCATTATTCTCTCTCTCTTTTTTTTTTTCTTTTTTTTTCTTTTTTCCCTGTGTAGAAGCAACTTGAATCCTAGGGGAAAGGGAGGAAGGGAGAGGAAAAAAGAGGAACATATTCTGCATGCCTGAAGCATGGGTGTGGATCTTTCACGTGGTAGTGTTGCATTTGAGGTTTCAAGAAGACGGCACAGCCATCCCTCTGGATTTAACTGCAACCATGGAAGTTTGAAAATATCATTCACACTTTGATTTGTGTGATGCTGATAGATAGAGGACAATTATAAGTGGACTTACGATCCTGGGAATACGCAGGCTCTCGAGTGCCGGAGGGAGGGCGTGCGGTGCCCTTGGTGGCAGCGGAGCCTCCTCTGGCTGTGGCTGCTCCAGCCACCGAGAACACAGAGGCGCCTCAGGAGTTTGAGAATGCAAACACAGCGACCCTCTCATGTTTTCTTAACAGGTTACTTAGTCTGGCACTATGTATGTGAGGTTTTCTCCCTACGTACAAGGAGGATTCCAGCAGCACTGGTTTTTCAGTGCTACAGTGAAGCTGTTTGTTCTAGTTCATCTGGTAATCAGTATTATTTTTTGAAAACATTTTATGTATATTATACACTATGAGTACATTCATAATAATGCTGGGTTTTAAAAATATTTTAAATGTCATTCCTAATGGTCGAACTTTTGTTTCTATTATTATTAACCCTAACTTTTGCAACGATATAACCTGTGGGTGGAGAACCTTTTCCTGATATCCAACCTAACCCTCCCTTGACACAACTCCAGGTTATTCCCTCGGGTCCTGGCACTGGTCACCACAGAGATCAGTGCCTGTCCCTCCTCTTCCCCTCAGGAGGAAGCCGCAGACTGCCATGCGGTCTCCCCTCGGTCTCCTCTCTCCGGGCGGAGCAGGCCGAGCGCGCTCCGCCGCTCCCCGCGCGTTCCCCTCACACCCTTCCCCGCCCGGCTCTCGCCCGCGCATGCGCCGCGCCAGCCCCGCCACCCCGGCGGATGTGACGCGCACGGCGGCTCCCGCACGTGAGGGCAGCGATGGATGCGCTGGACCGGGTCGTGTGAGTGCCGGGGGGATCCTGCACCGGGAAACGCGAGCGGGCGGGCCCGGGGCGGCTGGCAGTGGGGCAGCCAGCAGAGACCAGAGCCTTATGGAAAACGTGCGCGAAACAGGAAACCGAGCGCTGCCGTATATTTAGTGGTGGCCTTTACTCAGTTGGTAGCTTAAAGTAACCGCGTTGACCAGCTGGTGTTGAATTTGTGGGTTTCCGTACACCTGAGAAAATTATTTTCATTTCTGAAGTTTCAGTGATGCCCAGTGACAGCATGGCGAGCAGTTGCCATAAACTAAAACACAAAAAGTCCCACCTCAACATGAGGAGGAACTTCTTTACATGAAGGGTGGCAGGGCACGGGAACAGGCTGCCCAGGGAGATCCTGGAGTGTTTCTCTGGAGACAGTCCAAACCCATCTGGACACATTCCTGTGGCACCTGCTCCAGGTGGCCCTGCCTTGGCAGAGGGGTTGGACTCAATGACCTCCAGAGATCCGTTCCACCCTTGACGATGCTGAGATACCTCTGTGTGTGGGCGGGTATTGTTTGTTCTAGAAGAACATAACATTAATGCTTCACTGAGACGATAATCTGTTGGAGAACTGTAATTCTTAAGCCAAATAGCCACTGACGTGTGTAAGGTCTGTGCCCCTGCAAAGGCTGCGGTATTTCACCTGCGTAGTGCCAGGGCTGCTCACTAGCTCCTGACAATAGATAGATGTGCTGTACCTGTGCTTTTATTTTGGGGGCTGTTGGTGGTCTCTGAGGAACTTTGTTTTCTTCTCATAAGCAAGTTCCTGGCTTGTTGAGGGAGCTGGTGTGAGGAGAATTCTTCAGTAAAATCACCCCTGCTAATTTGGGGGGACAGAGAGGAAGAGGAGTGGCAGTAAAAATACACCTGAGACAGGGCTTTTGGCACTGATTGTAATTCTGCAGGGTGGGATTAGTTTGAGTCATTGAAACAAGTTACTTGAACATGGTTTTGTTCCAATTCTTGTTTGGCTTCTCTGTTATCTGTAGTGTCAAGTCTTGTCACATATATTAAGCTCTTAACTTTTAATTTATTGTTGCAGAAAGCCTAAAACTAAGAGAGCAAAAAGATTTCTTGAGAAGAGAGAACCCAAGCTAAATGAAAATACCAAAAATGCTATGCTCATAAAAGGAGGAAATGCAAATTTAACAGTGACCGAAGTGCTTAAAGACATTGTAAGTTGTTGGACATAGCATGCAACCTTCCTCTCTCTTTCTTACAATTTGCCTTCTCTGCTGCACTATCAGTATTTGTATATATGTATATATGTACCCCAAATCTCGGAATGACCAGTACTCCAAAGGTGTCATTACCTGCTTCTTAATGGAGATTGTTTTCTTCCAGTTTCTTCTTTGTCAGAAGTTTTAAGCTTACTCTTTTATTTCCTCACAATTGTCTAGTATATGTGGTGAAGTGTTGCCAAGTCTGTTTGAAAACAAGAGGATTAGAACTGGGACTGTATTACACAGCTCAGTCGTACCCCAGAATCCTGTAAGATGACTGTGTATATTGATAGGGAGCTTTCACCCTCTCCTGAAACTAAGTTACCAATCTTGTGTCCTAACTCCATAGCTCAAAATATTATAGCTGTTCCTACACTCATTTTTCTCTTTGCTTTGCTGTTTTCCTATTCTTTTATGCTTTTTATAATCAAGTTGTTGTTCCCTCCCTGTTTTATGCCCCTTAGAAGCAGAGGGGTTGCATTACATGGCTTTGATTTCAGCTATTTCTCAGTTAATTTTTAATTTCTTATTTTTACAAATAACTTCTTGTGCAATTAATTTGGAAACAAGATTGTCACCAGCTCAAAGGGTATTTCTGTGAGCAGGCCTTTTGAGGTATCTTCTTCTAGCCTGCTCTGCATAGTTACTGTTTCACATGATCCTGTAAGGTATTGGATTGTAAAAACAACAGCATGTTTTAGAGATGACATGTGTTAAACTTTGTGTTTTGCAGTATGCTGTGAAGAAGCCTTTTGCTGTACTGTATAAAAAGTAAGTGATCTCACTTTGATGTCTTTGAGTCTTCCGACACACAGACAGCTTTTGGTAGTTTCAGGGCATGAATGGAGATGCAGGCTAGTGCTGGGGGCTTGACCAGTGACCAGGGTGCAGAAGATGATTGATCATAATTTTCAATAGACTGGAAACATGCTATGTGTGGTTCAGCATTGGTGCTGAGCCCTGTTCTGTAGCAGGTAGTACAGAGCAGGATTCAGCTCCAAGTCTTGTTCAAAAGGGGAACCCATTGTTCAAATGAGAACCCGTCTGTATGAATGTAGTGCAGAAAAAACTGTAATAGCTAAATTTAATGAATGAACAGGCAAAGGCATTTATTTATAGTCTCACTGGTGGTAGTAGTGGTGGTCTTCTGCAGATCAGGCCCCAGGAGACAGGAAATTTGGAGGAAAGTACTTAGAATGGCAATGAAGGCACTAAGGCGTTCTTGGCAGGAGTAATATGACTTGTGATTTGATCTCAAACTGAGCTGGAGTTTCTGGTAGAATGCAAGACCTTTTATTATCAGAGAATTAATACAAAATGGCTGTCTGGGTCTGTTCTTTTTAGTTTTTTTTCAGGGTTTTTTTTTTTTTTAACTTGTTTTTTACTCCTGCTCTCAGGAAAAATATTACCAGGCCTTTTGAGGACCAAACATCATTGGTAAGTATAAACAATGTTTTCTCTTACAACAATTTTGAGCAGGTTGTCCTTGTGTGCCAGAAGATGAACCATCAGGAAAGAAGAATAGTCTGTTTGGAACCAAGGGGTAAAAAGAAAGCATAACACTTTTGGAAGAGGCAGACCACTTAGGAGGACCACAAAGATGTTGTGAGGATAGGCAGGGAGAAAAATTAGAAGGGCCCAAGTCTATCTAGAACTTGAGCTGGTTACTTCCATAAAAGACAATAAAAAATGTTTTTGCAATTACATCACCAACAAAATGACGGCTAAAGAGAATCTCCATCCTTTACTGAATGCAGAGGGAAACACAGGGAAAAAGGATGAGAAAAATGCTGAGGTACTTAATGCCTTCTTTGCCTCAGTCTATAATAGCAGCACCAGTTGCTGTCTGGGTACCCTGAGCTGGAAGACAGGGTCAGGGAGCAGAATGAAGCCCCCGTAATGCAGGAAGAAATGGTTGGTGGCATGCTGCACCACTTAGACACAGACGTCTATGGAGCTCCATGGGATCCATCAAGGGTGCTTAGGGAGCTGGTGGAAAAGCTCACCAAACCCCTTTCAATCATTTAGCAGCAGTCCTGGCTGACTGGCTAGAGACATTTTTTAAAGGACAATTTCACAATGTATGTGTTGTTGCAGTGTATGCAGGGCATGTTCAAAGCATTTGAAGTTTTTTACATACTTTTTAATAAAGTATACAGTTATTAGAGAGTGTACAGATATCAACTCACAGTGATTACCAGAGCTGTAGGAGCACGTGTTTCAAGGGGAGTCCCCTCTGATTTGTTCTTGGCCTGTCTAGAGTCAGCATTTCTCAGGGATCTGGTGGCAAAACTTGATGCTGAGCTGTGTGATTTGTACATGCCATTAATCCAGCCTCTCCAAGTGTCTTTCTGACCTCCCAGGGGGGCAGAGCTGCAATGTCCTCTCTGAGCTGCTGCTGCTGCTGCAGGGGTGGGAGATGAAGTGTCTTTCTGTGCTTCACAACTTCCAAGTGCAGATATACACTTGTGGGAAGCACTGGATAAGTTGTGTGTGGGTACATCATGGAGCCACTGTTGATACACAAGATGAGGAGCTGCCTTGGGAGGCAGAAGTGCATAAAAAGACATCTTTGAGAATGAACTGCTGTAATGTTGGCTCTGAACATTGTACCATAATAGGTTCTCTAATCTGTTCCTCCTGGAGAAAAGGTCTGTGATAGTCACCACTGGCTTGGTTTTAGGCAGCATCTTAGTCTAAAATAATAAATTTGATATGATGTTGTTCTATAATATGACTCTTGTCCTACTATAGCCGCGTGCAGATGGTTGTTCAGAAGCTGTCAGGCAAAGCCAATATGCTGCATAAAGCTTAGTTGGGAAACTACAATGAGACATTACAACAGCAGCCAGCTTGCCAATACTTACTTGTCAAGTGGTTGAAAGTATTTTGTGTAAAACCAAATAATCAGGAATTACAAGAAAGGGTAGTAAAGATAAAATGGCAAGAAAAAAATTGCCTGACTTATATTTTGAGATGCAATAGTAAATTAAAAAAGAAATTATTTGAATCTTGAATCCAGCTGCCAGTTTTAGCATAAAAGCTGAAAAACACTCATGACATGCTCAAAACTCTCCTGGTAAGTGCAGTTGCTCTTCTTATTAAGCAGCTCCTAAACTCATGTGTTTGTGCCATGTCCCTTTGCAGAATATTTTAAACCCTGTGAACTGCAACTCAGAAGTTTGATTCTTTTCTTCAATTGCAGGAGTTTTTTTCCAAGAAATCAGATTGTTCTCTGTTTCTCTTTGGCTCTCATAACAAGAAGCGACCTAACAACCTGGTAATAGGTAATAAGTCTCACTTGGGTTTTTATTGGGATGACAGGTGTAGTTTCAGTGAATATTTAAGTACCTGGATTGTCTTTTTTACTCTCGCAGGTCGCATGTTTGACTACCACGTGCTAGATATGATTGAACTGGGTGTTGAGAAATTTGTATCCTTGAAAGAGATTAAGGTAAGGAATTGCTAATTCAGTATTTCAGTGACACCTACTGGTGGATTTTTTTTGTTGCACTTTTTTCTGTGCGGTGAAATGAATTAAATTGTTTGAAAAAGCGTTTCATGCAGTATATGAGGATTGGTAATTTGTGTACTCCGAAATGTTAATTTTATGCTCCACTTTTTAATTTAGTTTGCTTGGTCTATTCTGTCCCTTTTGATCACAGGTCACAGCAGTTTTTCTTTCAGTGTTAAATGGCTGGCCACCTGTTAAGTCAATGATATGTTCCCTAACTGTCTGAATTTTTGTTGTTTTAAAATTCTTATTCCACAGAACAGTAAGTGTCCTGAGGGAACAAAACCTATGTTGATATTTGCTGGTGACATGTTTGATGTGAATGAAGAATACAGAAGACTGAAGAGCCTTCTTATTGGTCGGTATATTGATTATTTGGACAGTAGGATTGCATGGATCTGTAGTAATATGATCTGTTGGGAAAAGATAGTTTGTCAATAAATGCTTGCTTATATTCAGCACAAAAGGAAAACAAGAATGAGCACTTGTAGGTTTCACGTCACATAAAACTAAAGTTAACTAATCGTGATGACTTGTAAAGGGAGGAAAAAAGAATGTCCTAAAATACTCTGACGATGAAACTTCATGTTCACTAGAGTTCATTACTTTGGGTGTGGGAAAACTGTCATTTTCCAAAATGTCTTGGCCTTCAAGGGTCATCACATTTTTAACCAAATAATGTTTTGAAGTATCTAAATTGAAGTCAGTGGATTAAATTCAGAAAGTGGGGTATTTTTGCTTCCAGAAAAGTCAAATCAGTCTAATTCAGCTTCTGTTTTTGTAATGAAAGCATTTTTTATTGGAAATTCCACCAATTCTAATAAGCATGTCATTGCTTAGGATACTTGGAGAGAGTAAAAATCAGCTGTAAGTTGTGCCCTAACCTTAAGGCAGGCTTGGAGTTTAGGAAACAAACTGGCTGAAGTTTTTTACTATCTTATAGTTGGAGGCTCTGGAAGATAAAGCACATTGTAGCATTATAGAATTTACAGGATATTGTGTCTCTTGACACTTAAAAAATGTCTTTCGCTTGGCAAAACTAGATCTAGTAAGTAGGGCAGAGTGATTTTTCTTTGTAGTAGTTTTCCTAAAAGTAGATTACTGGTTTATTTTTTTTTTTTTAATGTTCTGGGAAAATACTGAACCTGGCCCAATAAGAAGAGTCTCATTCTTTCAGTTCCATTCTTAGGTTTCTAAGCAAACGGATAAATGATTGCTCTTTAGAAAAACCCTAAAAATGACATTTTTTTTCCTTAGTATTATTCCTTAAAGCAAGATGTTTCATCTGGAATGAGACTTTAAGGGAGCAGGAGAGGAGCAAATTTTCATCCTCTCAATGCAACTGACTGGTTGGGGGATGGGTGGAAGGGTGGTAACTGAGTGAGTTTTACTGCTGCATGTTTTTGTCACTGTAAATGAGTATTTACACAGGAGGCAAGGACATTTGCTGAATGTAACTTTTCAGGCATCTGCACAATGATGGTTATCCAGATGTGCTCAAACACCCCATGATCAAACAGCTGGAATGGGAGACCTGCATAGGAAGATAGTTGCCAAACTAGTAGTCCTTCCTATTTCTCTTGATGTTTCTCCTTTCTCCTCTCCTGTTAATAAACCATTAATGACTTGGCAGTCAACTGTTCTCCACACCCAATCTTTCTTCTTGAACATATGCCAGGTACTCCAGTTCTTATTTGTTCTGCTGAGCTCTGTGAAATACCCAGTTGTAAAACAATAGACAAAGAAAAAGGTTAAGGAGAATAAAGGCTTGATGGTATCACTAACAAATTAAAATCGTTTGGGTATTAATCTCACCTGCTTCTAAACTGTCCTTAACAGATAAGGAAGAGGTGATTTGTTCTATTTCTGAAAAAGATGGTGCCCTTAAGCTGCTACTTTTGCTACGAAAGATGGGAGAATGTCTTTATAACAGCAGCTGCAAATATTTTGTTGCTGTACCAGTATTGTTGGGATCCCAGAGGGAATATCAGGTAGCTGACAGCTTCTGGTTGCCAAAGCAGTGTGATGCCAGTGATGCTGAGGAACAACCAAGCTTTCATTGGCTTTTGTGATATCAAAAGGGCTTATGCATGTTTGGACAATTGTCTTACAGCAGTTTCTTGGTAAAATTAAGTGCAAGGGTGAATTATTGTCTTTGTAGTAACTAAATGCTATAGTCTGGTTAAACTGTGAATTGGAAGAAGCTGTTAAGGAGAAATAAATGATAGATGTATTTTCTTTGGAGACCTGGAAGGCAAAGGCATCCCACTTTTTTTCTTTTGGTTTTTATTGCTATCCAACATGATAGTGTCATTCATTTAAATGATCTAAGTCTTGGAAGGCATCTAATGAAATTCTAATAAATTTTTATGCCTGTGTCTATAAGATGTTTCTCTTACAACACTGCCTGCTTGTTGTTAGTTCTGTTACTGCACATCTATTTTATCCTAAAAATGGCCAGGTCACTATAGGGCTTGCTTATACACTTGCTAAAACGTTGGTTTGCAGATCTCCACAGTGTTAGATTGGCTGTCACCTTGGTCTTCAAACAGCCTTCCTCACACAGACTCTTTTTGAGTGTTTGAAAAGATTTGAGGGCTTTTTCTGGCCAGGAAAGGGGTTGGCTGGAAATGTTTGAACTGAATTCATGCTAACCAAAGCTACATAGAATACAGTGTTACCAGCTTGTGGATATGAATTGATAGAGAAAGAGTTACATTCCAAAATCAATTAGGAATTTAATCTGGAAATAGCAAGGTCCTGAAAAGCTCTCTGTAGGAAAGAGTATATTAGACTTTCTGGAAACATGTTTGAGGACAAGGTGGAAAGAGAACTAGGAATGGAAAGAAAGGAGAAAGCAAGTCTCTAGTCCAACCAAAGCAAGAGTTGTAAATGAAGAGTATGTTAAAAAAACTTCAACTCTCTGGGTGTACTGAAGTGTAAGGTTTCTGCAGCTGTTCAGCGTTGCCAGGAAACAAATTCCTGACCACCTGCGTTTATTGGAAGAGATGTGGGTAAAAAGATGTATGATGCCACAGGAAAATATGAAAGGGAGGTGTTGCCAATAAAATCACTGAATGTAAGCTTGTGTACTTGCAGAGAACTAATTGAAGCGGAAAAAAATATGCCACAAGCAAACAGAATGTTTTATTTGCAACTTTTCCCCTAACTACAAGTTAGAGTCGAAATAAGAGAGTATTTAATTGACCAAGAAAGTTTCCTGGGCTGACTCCATCTGGTATTTGCCAGCCAAACTGTGTTTTGGATGTCACTCCAGTGCTGATACTCTTGCAAAAAGGTAGTGAAGGAAAAGACAAGTAGCCAAAGGATCTGAAAACAGGGCAGAGCAGAAAAGAGTGATGTATTTTGCATGTTAGCAGTCCTATGTTTCAGCATTGCCCTGTCATGTTTATTAGCACACCTTGTTCCCTTGGTCAAGGTCAAATTCTTTCTCCACCCTCTGCATATGTTGGACAGATTGCTGTGCTCATTGCAGGCTCTCTGATTGCACAGTGTATTTTCATAGCCCGATATAAGAACCTTGCTAGAGGCAGTTCATTTTGTATTTAGCCTGTATTTCAGTGTTCTCTTTGCAAACTGAGCAAGTATTTGAAGTGTCTTATTTTCATAAATGTGTTGCTTATTAATAGACAAATATTGCTTTACCTAGAGGACAGAAGTGCCTTGTTGTTAGGGAGATATGAAAGAAATTATATATCTAAACTTTTTCCCACAGTCAGAGAGAGAAAATGTAGGTAAGAGTAAACAAGATGCAGTTTTGAACTGCTATGTACTGGTTTTGATCCCTCTTTCTAGTGCTCCAAATCTGGCTATGATTAAGATTTAAGTATTAGGTTTGAATTATGTCTTTAAACAGATATCTGAGGAACTGGCTTCTCTGTACAGATCTGTGTTTGTCTGAGCATTGACTGGCCTAAACACCAAATAAGATAATTTTTCCCCACTGATTTTAGATATGAATATTTAAATGAATAGACAATGCAATTATTCACATTAGCTCAATAATGCTAAGTTGCTGCTCTGAAAATGTATTTGCTCTTTTCTGTGCACTTGCATATACGTTATATATATATATATATATATATATATATATATATATGTAGGTAGCATGTATATTGCTACCAGATTATCTCTGGGAAGTCACTGTGTTCCTCTCAGGATATCCACACACATTTGGATTCACCAGTGCACACTACATGTGCAGTGTTAAATTTCTGTCCTGTGTATTGGCCAGGCTGCAGTTTTAAGTAGTGGCTATTTTGTGAGATTCCTATTTTGAAATGGACCCACATTGCCAATTTGTTACAGGCATCTGTTTGCTTTATTTTCAGCCAAGAAACCTGGCATTTATTCCTTTTAAATACTCTCTCAGATTTCTTCAGAGGTCCCACTGTGCCCAGTATTCGTCTGGCTGGTTTGGAGTACGTTCTGCATTTCACAGCTGTAGATGGGAAAATTTACATGAGAAGCTACAAGTGAGTATGTGTTTTATCTATTTGTCTGGGGTTTGGTACACTTGTCAACTTTAATCTGTAGTTGTGAAATTGAACTGGCTTGAGCTGCATTTAGAACGTGCAATGTGTAGAGGTGCTCCAGTGTAATTTGTACAGCAGAAGGAAAACACTTGAGCCTGCTGCCTCCTTCCTTGTTGAGCTTCTCCTGGCTCAGAGGATTGCTCTTCCATATGGCTTGCGTAGAAAGGTGGTGTGAATTTGGGTACTGTCTTAGACTTGGTGGACTTAGTCTGTTCACAGGCTGATTTCTATGACTCTCCTCGCTTAGGTGTTTGCCAGGGCACAACAGGGAATAGGCTGCAGACAGAGATGCACAAGGCAGGACAAGGAAATCTTTCTTGTAGCATTCGTGTTCACCCTCACAGTCACTCCCTGCCTTAGGAGGCTGTGAACATTCATAGCTTGTGTTCCATGTGATTTTGATTTCGCTTAATACAAAATCATTTAAATCAGCCTCATTCTTAAAAATAAAGAACCAAAACATTTTTTCAGATAAGTGCTCAGGTTATTTTGCTGTAAATTATAGTGAATATTTTTCATGAAAAATAATACCCAGGGTGCTGTTTTGAATTTGAAAAGTGATATGGCTTTCAGGCTGAGTTTTAAAAGTGATACTGATTATACTGATGTTGTTAAAAAAAAATTACTTTAGCCACATCATATTTTGGATGTGTTCAAATTGTAATGGGACTGATTGCTTATAAATTGTTATTGATGGATGCCTTTTCAAGTTTAGAGTTAGTGGTAGCAGTTGATTTAATAGTATTTTGAACTGCAGGATTGAACCTATTCTTAAGGAAGATGGATAAATCTCTAGCACAGAGGACAATGTTGACTTTGGTTGGTTTTTTCCTCCTAGAGTGCTTCTGAAGAAATCTGGCTGTAAAATACCCAGAATTGAACTGGAAGAGATGGGACCTTCATTAGATCTGGTTATGAGGAGGACACATTTAGCCTCAGATGACCTTTATAAGCTGTCTTTGAAACAGCCAAAAGGCCTGAAGGTATGTACCTTGGAAAGGGCATTGCTTTCAGATCTCTCTGTGAAGACGAGCAAAGGCTGAAGAATAACTTGTGTGTTTGACCAGAGCTCACTTTCATCAAAGCCAAGTGACAGTCCTGGGGCCACAGCTCTTCTGTGGTGCTCAGCTGGCATCCAGACTCTCCTAAGCACACATAGCACAAATCTTTGTCTCTAAACTCCAACCAATGTATGAGATCTTGCTTTTGGGCACTTGATTCTCACCAGAGCTCCTGGGACTGTACTCAGAAATATTAACATTGTTCTTCTCTTGCAGCCTAAGAAGAAAAAGAATATCTCCCATGATGTGTTTGGTACAACTTATGGTCGAATCCACATGCAGAAACAAGATCTTAGTAAACTGCAGACACGGAAAATGAAAGGCTTAAAAAAGAGGCCAGCAGAGAAGTCAGCTGAAGATGGTGGGGCTACTCCCAAAAAGTTAAAGTCTGCTTGACAGTCTTTGAAACAGCTTTGAAAACTCTTTGTACTTTCAAATTTACAATATATATTGTAATATAAATTGTCATACATAAAAGACTGAGCTGCTGTTAGCTTTAGTTTTGTAACAAAAAAACTTTGATCATTTGTCATTTTAAAGGGAAAATTGGGGTATTGAACTTTAACATGGGCTTGGTTATTTAAAATAAAAAACATGATAAAACTTTCTTAGTTTTCCAAAGCTGAGTGTTTGTTTCTGGGTATTAGCAATATATGGGAGTCAAACAGGTGACTCATTTCCTGGACAGTTTCACAGAGTGGATTGGAAGGGATTTTAAAGATCATCTGGTTCCAACCCCTTGCTGTAAGGAGGGACACTTTCTACAACACCAGGCTCCTCAAGGCTCCATCCAACCTGGTCTTGAACAATTCCAGGGATGGGGCATCCCCAGTTTCTCTGGGCAACTTGTTCCAGTGCCTTCACTCCAAAGAATTCCTTCCTAATGTCCACCATGCTTTGTTCTTTTAGCATAGAGGCATTTAAATTGTGTCTCCAATGAAGCAACTTGCTGGTGGGAGAGGCCTAAATTTCTCTGTGCTGCCCTTCAGGTGCTCTCCTGTTGACCTGCAATCCCTCTCCAGGCTTTGGATATCTCTTGTTGGCATCAAATCAGTCAGAGTGGGATTGATTTAGGTTCCCTTCCCCCAGAAACTTTAGTTTTATTGCTATTTTGTTGGGAGCCCCTAATCAGTCAGTTCTTACATATTCTGTGCATGACCAGAGCAATGAATGTGCATAATATGCATAGCTCTGTTCATTTATTGTTTATGTATTTCAGATTTTGCACAACTGCAGCACTCAATAAACTTCAAACCATTTTTTAAAGTGTGAGCTCAATACATGTGTGATGGCCAGGCTTTGCTTCTGACTATTGCACCAGGCCTTGCTTTGCACTGGCAGAAGTGGGAGTGCTTAAGGTGTTTTTACTGTGTTCATCACCATGGTAGCAAAGTACCTGATATTTACTTTAGGTATAAATGAAACCTTTACAGGTTGAATTTCAGTCTTTGCTGCTTGATCTGTGCCCAGAATAGAAGTATGTGTAGCAACCACTAAAGGTCCGTTTTTTCAGATATTTTTTCTTCTTACCCTGTTTTCCTCCCAAATTTGTGCTCAGCTAGACTTGCATAAAGGGGATGAGCATTGAAGAGTTTAGTGAGACTTTGGTGTGGTGTTGTTTTGGGACACATTGAAAAACCTCAGTTTTTTAAATCTGCCTGTCTCTTTGGAAGCTGTTTCTCTGCCCTTTAATCATAATCGTTATAGAAGTATATACATAAACACAGCAAGCTTGCTCATCTTACTTATGTTTTTAATAATTTTCTTGCTAGCTTTCTAATCAGCTGAAATGTCACATCCGAAATTGGTGGTTTGTTATTTTCAATTGTCTTCCGCATCCTGGATGGAAGCTGTTGGGCGGCTTTGCTTTCCTTACGGGAGGGCTGAGCTGGAGCTGTGCAAATGCCACCCATGGCATTCTTGCAGTACTCATTTGATAAAATTTGTAGTGTGAAAAAGGAAGGACTTTAAAAGTTTTGCTTCATTTTGGGGGCACAAACATATTTCTCATCAATGTATTTGCATGGCTATCTCCGAACCCTTTTCTCCAATCTATAACCTTATGTTTGAGAAATTGATGATTCCATAAAGTTCTTCAGATTTGTATTTCCCATTGTAACTTTCTGAAGTACAAATCACTAGGCTTTTGTCTGAAAGCTGTAAAAGAACATACTAGCAGGCAATGTTGTCTTTTACAAGGTTTGAGTTGTAAAAGTAATAGCAAAATACTCTTTAAAAAAACCTCTAAACTCATGAAAGCATGCCCATAGATTAAAAGACTAATTTTCTAGATTTTCCTAATTTGGAAGCTAATTTTGGTGCTTAATTTGGGTTTTAAAACTTAGCTTCTTACCAGTAATGTAGACCATCCAAAATCCTGTTACCTCTTAATTTAAAAAGTGAACCAGTTGTTCAGTAGGAGCCCTCAGAGAGAAGCTGTAGCATTCTAGTGTGGGGGTTTTTTTAATGCTGCTGCTGATTAGTTTCTTATATGCAGTTTTGAACAGGTTAGGGCTACTTCACTTTCCAACACCTGAGTATGGTTACTTAAAGCTTCAGGAGGTAAGAAGTTCTTGAGCATGGGAAATCAGTCAGTGGGGAGAACCCAGGTGCATTTATTTGCCCTTTGCAGATGAGATTTGAAGTGCCTGGTGTCCCTCACCTGTGGCTATTTGTGTGAATAATCTTTTATATGTAGCTTTTTTTACTGATAAAATACAGCTATGTGGTGGACAAAATGTATTAGATATGTGAGGTGAGGAGAAATTCTTTTGGACATACTGTAAGGATATTTAGGTTATGCTTTTTCATGCCAGTCACTTTCAGGTTATGTTGTTAGCAAGGATTTAAAATTACTGTATTTCTGATAAATACTTTGTAGTAGTACTCAAAGCATTGCCATTTTGGTGCAAATTCTTGAGTGTGAAGTGGTAATGCTCTCTTGTTTTTCACAGCAGAAACGAGCTGCTATGATCTCTGTATGACGAGATAGGATGGAGCTGAATTAACAAATGAGACCACCTCGTGCCCTCCAGAGAAGTTTCAGCCTTGCTGTGAAGCACTGATAAAGCCACAAGGCTGGTGGCTGGTGTGATTTCAGGGGTACAGCAGGTACAAGCACACATCTGCTCCATGGGCAGTAGCTGCATTCCGAGTATCTGATCAAGGTGAATGGTGATAGGAGGGCTAAATATAACCTTTCTAGTGGAATGATCTTATTTACCTGAGCCTTTCAAAGAGCAGGCAAATTTGTCTGTAGCTGTGTGCATGGGGAACAGAACGTGCAGTACTCAAAGAGCAGCTGCTAAAAGGGGCTTGCCCCACCTCAATTGCTCTTTGTTTCCAGAGTTCACCAGGCTCTGAAAACACATAAACATGGCTCTAGGGGTTGCCTGGCATAGGCAAGGCATAACTGCCATGTTCATCTCTTTCCTCTGGCTTTCATCTACTTACCTCCCAACACACAGGAGTTAGCTTTATTTATGGGTTGAGCCTAGTAACAACTTTGGTTTGAAGAAAATACCTGTGGGCAAAGCGTGGCTTCTGAGGCTGTGCCTGTGCAGGTAAACAGAGGTGAAGATGCAAATAGGCAGTCAAGCCCACACTCTCTTTAGTCTAGCTGGCAGGATGGCAAGGGCAAGAAGGGTACAGTTTGTGCCTTCTGTAGACCCTTGGTCTCTATGCTGATGTTGCCCAGTTGTGCTGCTGGTGGCTTTACTGCTAGTGTTAACCAGGCTCCTGTCATTATAGATAACTGATGATACACATATAATATACAGCCTATGTGCAATTTAAGTCTTCTTGACTTTTTTTAGGTGTGGTGGAATTATAAAAAGTAGGAGGAGAGGTAGATATTGAGTGCTGAAACCTGCTAGATTCTGGGGATTCCCACATTTTTGAATGAACATAATCACAACCTTAGCTCTATGCTAGTATAATGTGACAGACTGAGCACTGAGAGCAATGAGAGGCGTATATTTGAAAAGAGCATGTGAACTCTCTTCTTCTTCCTGGATTTGGTAGGTTTGAGCTTATCTTTACAGTTCCTTAGCAACCTTATTTATTTTCAGTAAGTGCTTTCTGGGTTTGATTGTGAGGGTTTCCCTCCACCACTGGCTTGGTGCAGCTGGGGAGGGTTAGAAAAGAGCATGAAAAGAGGAAATGGCAGACACATTGGGTGTCACACTGACTGCTGCATCCTTCAGCCAGGGAAAAAAAGGCTTATTCTGGATGCTATCTAACATGAGGGAGCAGGGGAATGGGGTAAGGAGACTAGAGCAGAACTCTGTTAGAGATATTTCATTATTAAAGAGAAGAAAGTGGAAAATGTTAGCTGTGCATAATATATATAACATAGCCATACATAAAACATGTTAACATGTGTATTACACATGGTGCAGAGAGTTCTGCCCTGTCTCCCAGTGCAATTTATCTCCTCCCTTTGAACTCTGCTTAAGTGCCTCTAGCAGTACTGACATATCCCAGATGCAATCCAAAAACATAGCTGAGAAATAGGTCAGTTGCATCAGAAGTCAGGTTTCCTAAAAATGTACAACGAAAAGAGACATGAGACTTCTGAATGTGAAGTCTCTGTAGGATTGCCTTTCTAAATGGATGAATGTTCCAAGTTAGCAATATGACTAGCACTATATAGGAAGAACAGCTTTGCTGTCACACAGCTATACAGAACATAGTGAAAAATTTGTAGGTGATCTGGGATTAAAATTTGTCCTAAATAACATGAGCCTCATCTATTCATAGGAATCAGTGAACACAGCAAATGTTCTCTGATCAAGAAATTCCTAAGGCATCTCTTCTTCATTTCTTGTTTTGTTGGACTTTGTGATATTCTGTTTACTTGATCTTCCCCCCACCCTGCTTCTCGAAGATAAGCACAAGTAATTCAGGGGAAATAGACATAAAGTTCTTAGTAGAACATAACAGAGAGTATGCATGGTTGATGACAAAATCCCATTTTCTTCCAACTTTCCCCCTTGATAATCCCATAATTCTTTCTGTGTGCAACATGACACCTACGAAATCTGGATTTCTCACTCCATCCATAATCCTGAAGTACACCCATATGGGCCCTCTCTTTTGTTGTGATTGTTGCAATTTGTTCCTCTTGATTCCTTTCATCCTCTCAGCCTCCAAAACAAACGTTACAGAGCTGCAGTGCCCTTTTTCCACCGCTTGCCCAGACCATCTCTTTGCTCTGGCAAGAAGCTGACCTTCTTGTCTTGTATTGTTTATGCATAATAAACTGTATTTTTCACATACACATAGCTGCAATGCACAGTAAGGTGAACTTCAGAATTTAAGTTTCTCTCCCCGTTTCCCAACATTTAGATGTCTTCCTAGGAAAACACAGTGCTCAGCAGGCATGCAGTGAAAGGGCTGTCACTTAAGGCAGAGCTCTGTGATCAGTTTTGAGGCTGCTTTACCTAGTGGCAGCTTTAAATCTGCAAAACTTAAAAGTTTTAAATCTGCAAAATTAAACCACTGATCTTTGCTGCTGGCAGGAGAATTACTGATGCTGCTGTACACCCTGGAGTTATTGCTGTAGCAGTGACTATCTCTGTTAGCTGTAGATAGGCATGCTGGGGCCCAAGATGGTCTGTTGCCAAAAGATAGTTTAAAACCCTTTTCCCTCTTCACTTGTTTTTCAGATAAAGGCATGTTCCTTGTACTAGCTCCTTGTTTTCCTAATCCAAACAAGTCCATGAGTAGCTGCATCTTTTCAGTTTTTCTTGCAATTTGCTAATGTTTCTTTCCAGTGGCAACTGAGCTCCTTGGCCTAGAAGTTGCTCTCTCCTCTGAAGGAAGGTGAGGAAGGGACCACAGAAGTGAGGAGGAGGAAGATTCAGGCAAAATGTCTCCTCTC
The DNA here is from genome assembly GCA_034336665.1 of Luscinia megarhynchos. NCBI lineage: Eukaryota > Metazoa > Chordata > Aves > Passeriformes > Muscicapidae > Luscinia > Luscinia megarhynchos. The sequence continues at coordinate 45,421,426 of CM067565.1, forward strand.
TCTCCTGTGTGTCATGTTATTGCCTGTGACAGAAACTAGTCTCCCAATGCAAAAAAGAAATGTGAGATATTGGGCAGTCTAAATTCACCCCAAACATCTCTAAGCAAAGTTCTTGTGAGCCTCTCACCTGTTTGGTGTGAGTCACTGCCAAAAACGGGCAGTTACAGCTGCTGAGTGTGATGTAGAACTTGCACTCACCTCCCATTGCTGCCATTTAATTTATTTTTTTTCCAGTTAAAAATAGATTATTATGAAGCATTAATGAGGCTCTCCAAAGAGTACATGAAACATGCCAATAAACAGTAATGAGCTTTTAATTCATAAGAGGCAATAGACTTCAGGTCCTGTTGGCTTATTTTGCACACAGGAATAATTTCTTGCTCAACAGGGTTATTTGAAAGAAATGTTAGACAGGGTTTATATGTTATGTTGTGAAAAGAAGTTTGTAAATGCTTTACTTCTTTTTTGTTTCTTTTTTTCCTTTCTTCTCTAAACATGCTTGAAATACCTAAGGGCTTCTAGGATATTGTATGGAAAATAAAGTTGTGTAGTTGGTGAGTGAGGGGTTTCTCTTTGTGTTTCAGATGTTCACCTCTTCAGGGCTCTGTAGAAAGGCTTGCTTGAAAGATTCACAGACTTGGTAACTCCTGGGCACTTCCCTCTCTCCTTCCAGAGAGAGAGAGACACCCACCCTTCCTGCCATTAGCCTTCTCCAGTTCCTCAGAGGCAGTAGGTCATACGTAATAATATTTCTTTAAAAAAACCAAACAAACCCACAAACCAAACACTTTTTAGATAACACCATGTGGGGAGTGCAGCAGCAGTGCTGACATAAGTAGTTAGGAAGGTGCAGCTGTTTGTGGGACTGGCAATCAGGTCAGGGAATTGAATTCATTTGAAAAGGCAGGCAGGGGAGAGGGAAGGGGCTGTGCTTTGCTTTGAAGCCTGGATGAACTCCCTGATCTGGCTCACAGCACAACTGGATGCACACTGCTGCACTGGGGAGGCAGCAAAAGGCTGGGGCTGGGATGGGAGATTTGAGGGAGCTCTGCTACTTGAGTTGCTGCTTATAGCAGTATCTGTAAGACAGTGCCCAAGTTTGAGAATTACTACAGTTCTGAGTTTGCTCTCAAGGAAATGAGTGGAGTTTGAGACCTATATTTGCTAGTAAGCTCCACAAGAGCTTTCCCTGTGACGGTCTCTTTGAACACCCTTTTGCAGATGTGATAGCAAAGGTTAACTAAGCGGAACAAAGGAAAAATGTGGAAGTCATAAATTCCTTGTTGGTGTGGTCTCTGTTGGTGGTTTCCATGCACCTTCCTGTGGCTGAAGCCTTTGCTGTCTGTGCTGGGGTGGAGCTGGCACAGCTGTCAGCGTCGCTTGGTCGGGGAAAAGTTGAATTAAGTGGAACCACTGATGATTTTTCATTTTCTTTGCAAAGAAAACCTCCCAGAAATGCTGAGCTTTTCCAACAAAGACCAATACCAGCTAGGTCATCTCTGTGCCATTTTTAGCAAAACAAGAAGAAATAGGTCCAGATTGGTTTTTAGGCAACCTTCAAAATAATATTCAGGAAACTTCTCCTGAAGGTCAGGAGTAACCCCCTGACAAAACTCCCTGTGTGGCTTCTGGTTTAACTGGAAAGCTTTTTTCCGCTATGAACATACAACTTTTCCCTCTGATGCCATGGAGCCATTTCATGAACAAGACTTTTTGAGCTGCATAAAGTGATTTTGTTTAATGAACTTGACTAAAAGATTAAGTTGGGCTTGTTCTAATCTGAGTATGATTAGAAATACTTCATGTATGTTTTACTTAGAAAGTTAATGCTGCATCTTAACATAAGCCTTAAATTTTTGAAGGCAGATTTAGTTATTTTCTCCAGCTATGAAAAACATTTTAAATTTCATTCAAATTTCATTAGATCTGTGTTACTGTTTTCAGGATGAAATAGCTATTTAGGTTCTTAGTTAGTTTTCTTTCAATTCCTGGAAGGAAATCTATTCTGTGGCCTATGTGGTTAAGTGACTGAAAGATTTAAGCATGTGTAGACAAAGCTATCCATGTTAAGGAAAAAGTATTGTTAGAGTAATATCATGAAGAAGTGAAAGGTGAAACTCTTTTTCAGGATGTGAGCTGCATCGGACACAATAAACCTAACCTAGAGGTTTGACATTCCTTTAGGGACTCATGCTTGTGGCAGGAGATTTATGCCTGACTGGTATGCCTGAATAAAAAGATGTATTAAATGCTAGCAGAGAAGAAGGAAAAAGCTTGTCAAAACTTGTGGTTTGTGAAAACGGTGCCAACATTTTCACAATGCTGGTCAGAGCCAGCTTTACTAGGGTTGTAGTCAATTCTGGGAGTTGAGTTTATAGGGAAGTTTTGTTGTTCTATTAAAAGGTAGAACAGGATGAACTTTTCAACCTAGGTAAAGAGTTTCCATGGGCCCAACTCTGTCAGCAAAACAAATGAATGTTAAGAAAGAACAGCCAAATTATTAAGACAAGACAATAGCAGAAGTGTTTTCTCACAGTAGAAGTCTGAAATCAGAAACTATCTGGTCTTATATGTACCCTCTTGGACACTGAACCAGACACTTGGTCAGAGACTGAACATGGCTTTTCTGAATGGTGGTAGTTTCTGCTTATAAAACAAACAAGCTATAAGACCTTGTCCTTCAAGCTCTCCTGTTTTACTTGCAACCATGCACTGCAGAAGTGTTGAACACAGTCTGTCCTAGAGAATCCTGCTCCTTGTTTTCCCTGCATTGAAGGAAACCTTAATGAGAACAGGCATTCCTCTTTGTTTGGGAATGTTACTCCTCCTTTGCGTTTTGTACATGCCAAGAAGTACTTGTGAGATTAAGGTGGTTTGTTGTTTTAGATCGATAGTTTGGGTGTGGGATACATCCAGTTTCCATGGGCCAGAAAATCTCAGTGAGCTCACAGCTATTCTCACTTCCTGCTGAGGGAGAGATCTCAACAAGATCACTAAGGTTTAGCAGTTGTGTGAATAAAGATATCTCCAAGATGAATGTTTTCAAGTGACAGGAACCTTCCTTTTCCAAACAAACACACTGGTGTTTCATAGTCAGTCTATGAGAAAAATAAGCTGCTAAAAAAATGGAATTTTTCAGAATCACAACATTTGCAAATTGCAAACACAATATTTGTGTTGTTCCAAGTCAGAATAAAAAGGCCAAACTTCCCATTGTATAAAAACCCTGGGGAAAGGAGAAAGTTCGTTTGTCACCTTTGAAACATTCATACCTTTATATTTGGTGTATCATTGACAATAATGCAAATAGAACTCTTACTCTTTTGTAAGTTGAAGGGAAAGAAATTCAGTTTAGTAAAAGCACAATGTTTTGCATTTTTACTTCTACACATTCTGAATTTCCACCCATGTCACAAGACCAAAAACAACTACATTCTGTTTGCATCGAGTCCTTCTCATCTGAAGGGATATGATTTAGACACTTCCTTTCCCAAAGGTAAGACTCACCTCTTATATGCTGGATGGGTTGTCCCTGTGATTTCCTCAAATATGAGAAAATTCACTGCGGTGTCTGTGGTAGTATGGAACTGCATTTGTGCTTCACCCTGGAAGTTTAAAATTAGCATTAAATACCCACTAAGTTCCTGGTACTTTGGGATAGAGAATGAGAACAGGAGCCTTATTTCAATACCTCTCCTGTTATTTCCCAGTATAGAGAAATCCACTCAGTTCCTGAGCTGAAAGTAGTCTTTTTATTGTGTTTTGTCGTTACAATATTTTTCATGACTCTTCCTATTATTTGGGTAAGTATGCAATTTTGGCACCTTAAATACTCTGTATTGGTTAGTTTAATAATTTAGTTTTGTTGAGTGGCACAAGAATTATTGGGTAATGTGGAAGGAGCAGAAACCCCAAAAGGATTAAACTTGAGGTCTGATCATATTCTCAGACCTTCCTTAGGTCTTTTACTTGAATATTATCAGATAAACATTTCCTTTCACCTGTTTCATGCCCATCATGATCAAGGCCTCTGTTTCCTTACTGATTTCTTTCCCAAGCTGAAGTGTCTTGATCAATTTAAATGTTTTTCACACAAATTATAAAACAGGACAAATATTGCTTATTTATCCTCTTTTTACTCTTTCTAGGTCTGTTCTTTCTGAGAAGAGAATTGTGTGTGATATCAAAGGTATTTTTACATGACTAATTCTGACTTGTGCAGCACTTCTTATTTTCTCTTCTTAGATTATTGCTCAGATGAAGGCTGAATATTTATGTGCAGCGTTGTCTTGGCAATGCCAATGCCAGCAGATGAAAGAGCTGCAGAAACAGGAGGACCCTTCCAAGAAAAGCTGCAGCTGGGGCATTTGCTCAGCTCCAGACTTCTAAATGTCTTGCTTAGGGACATGGCTTAGTGGTGGACAGGGCAGTAAAATTTTTACAGTTGTACTCAATGATCTCAAAGGTCTTTTCCAACCTCAATAATCCTATGATTCTAGGTGCCAGTTAGACATGGTTTAGGGAGCTATTGCTAAGTTCTTCCATAACTTGTAGTTTGATAACCTGTTACAATGAAGTTTGATTGATGATGTAAAGACGACTGGCACCTGCAAAGATATCCATAAGACCATTGGAAAGGTGCATTTTAATGTCACACAAATTAAATGCATTGTTGTTGCATTCAAATGATTAACAAAACTGACATCAATTAAAAAAGGGAGTGAGACCTTGCAATTGTAGGAGAAAGGGAAAAAGTCATCCTGATACTCACAGTCAAAAAAAGGAAATAAAATTTTAAGAATTGGTATGTGGAAATAACTACAAGAAAAATGAAATAGAGTATAAAAAATTGCTGCTGTATGAATCCAAAGTGTGCCCAGACTCTGCCTTCTGTGTGAAGTTGAGCTCTTCCCATCCTCCACCTTAAAAAGGCCTATAATCAAACTCAGAGAAAGCCAAAGCTGTTCTTAAGATGTGAAGTAGCTTCTACAGGAAGAATAAATATGTCTTCTTCTTGGAAAGGATACAACTGAAAATAAATATTGCAAAAATACAGGAATTCATGGATGACAGAATCATTTAGACTGGAAAATACCTCAAGGAGCATTGAGTTCAACCATTTATTAACCCAGCACTGCCTCATCCAACATTAAACCACATCCCATGTGCCACATCCACTCATCTTTTAAATACCTCCAGGAATGGTGATTCAACCACTTCCCTGGGCAGGAAGCTGGACAACCCTTTTAGTGAAGAAATTCTTCATAATACCCAATCTGAACCTCCCTTGGCACAACTTGAGGCCATTTTTCTTGTCCCTGTTGCTCTTTTATGGGAAAAGGAGGTTGATTTGGGACTATGCAATGAAAAAAATCAGTGACACATAAATAGATGCAATTTTTTAACACAGGCACTTAACCTATGGAACTCCTGCTAGAAAATATGAGTAATAGAAATAACTCCATTTATCATAATTCCACTAAGGCTGGGGAATACTAAGAGGAAGTTTCTACTTTACTTCTTTACAAATCAGCTGTGCAGTGGAATGGTCTGTGTCTGCATGAAGAGTTAGGGGAAAAGGAAGACTTGGTAGAATAGAAAATTTAAGGAAGGATGGGAAAGAAGATGGAAAGTGTGAGAGGCTCTGGATTGAAAGAATGAGGAGAAATGTTTTGACTCCAAGAGCTGGGGAGGTGGCTTGTGAAAGGCATTTGGAGGTGGAAGGGCTTGGGACACAAAAAGTCACATCTATGGAAAAGCAGATGAGAGAAGAGAGTCAGGGGATGACTGTGCTGTGCTATACAGGATTTTGTTTGAGAATGGGCAGGGATTACTGTGGTGCCTCCCTGCTGCCTCTAAGCAGCTCTTATCTGGAAACAGAAATTTGCAGAAATTTGGTCTTCCTCTCCCAGCAGCAAGGGTTTTGTCACCCCCACATTCTCCTTTTGTCACTCAAAACTATAAAAATTAATGTATAATTTCCAGATGAAAATGAAATTATTTTACCATCTATTTTAAAATCAATACTTCAGCATCATGGATCCCCCAAACTCATCTCCTCCTCTATAGTTTTTCCCCTCCTTTTCCGGCGTGAGCTGGAGAAGTGTGCACATACTTCTGTCCTGCAGGCAGGCTCAGCTGACAGTGGCACCGTCTCCTTTGCTCAAATCCATTTCCAAATTTAGTCAGGGAGATGTAGTAATAAATTGCAGACAAAGCCCATTCCTGGCTTGGCCAGCAGATGGCAATTCCTGCTTTGTCAGATATGCTTAGGCAGCCTTTAAGGCGTACAGAAAGAGGACCTTGCAGTAGCTGAGTCTCAGTAACACTACACTGAGCATAAAAACACCTTTGGAAATTGTGTTCAGGTTTCCTGTCAGCTACTACCAAATCAGATGCCAGAGCTACTCAAGTGTGTGAAATCTTCATTGTCATACATAAAGGAGAAAAGAACTTAATGTTCTGTTCCCTCAGCAGTTAACTCTGTTTTGCTGTTTTAACAAGCAGCACAGGAACTTTTGGTCCTGTTTTAATGGTATTGCAGAATCTACATTGCTTTGGGGATGTTTTCTGTCACATCAAATATTCCTGACATGTATTGACATGGAAAGCTGAAATTAAAGCTAATACAAGAGGGTGTTTCCTGCTGTTACAAATCTATGTGAAATGACCTGTTTCATTTCAGAAGGAAAAAAAAAGGAGAACATGCAGGTGCAGATAATATATGTATTAAATTACAGATTTCTGGAGGAGGTTAGCAGGGAAGATTGCTGCAGAGAAATCAATGTAAATTTGAGTTAGGCTTTGTTGTAAAAGGGAAAAGTTTCGGGCATGATGTAAAAAGCCAGCAAGATAGAACAATGATTAATGGACAAATACATTGATATTTTCTTTTTCCTTGCCTGACTTTCTATTTCATTTTCACACTGAAGTGGCTCTGTAGGGCTAACTACAATGTGTTATTTAGGGAATGTTGTGGGTTTTACATCTCAGGATTGGTAACTCCCAATGTAGGGAGGAGAAAGGGTTAAGAATGGCGTCCAAGCTGGCATTACAGAAATGACTGGACCAGAAGGGGGTACAGAAGTTCTCAGTAAGTGTGGGGGAAAGAAATTTCTTAAATAATTTCTGGTGACTTTTCTGCTTGGAGAAGCATAAATAGGATATGAAGTAAGGTTTATCTACCCTTATGTGGCTCAAAGTTTAGTTGTCCTGATGTGAGACTGAGGGCTAAAGGGACAATAAAAGGAAAATTATTGGAAGAGGTACTAGGGGTCCTGCCAAGAAGCCAGGTTTACTTTCAAACACTCAATATTTGAAACTGTGTTTTACTTTCCAGTTGTACTGATACCATCAAAATATAATGACAGATTTCATTCCTAGACTGAGAGTGTGAGTAACAGTTTTTAACCCAAGGTCCTTTCCCAAGCTACTGTACACAGACCAGAAATGTGCCAAGTCTGCCCTTGTGTTTCTGTGGCCTGTGCTCGGTGACACCCTGAGTTACAAGTCTTCTCATTGTCAGAAAAGAAAGTGCTTCCTTGAATGAGGAAGAGTCTGGACCACCAGAAACAAGCCAGCTGAAGCAAGAAGTTGGAGGGGCTGTCTGGCCCCAGGCTGCAAAGGAAGGCCAGGATTTGCTGTTGGTGAAATTTTTAGGCAGACCACAGGGACTGTGTTCAAATGTTTGTTTAAAAAACAAACAAACCTGTAACTCTTACATGTTAATGGGTAAGAAATTCTTGCTCTAAGCCTGTGCTCATTGCTTTAACATCAAACTTGTTTCTGAAAACTGCTGTTAGGAAACCATTTTATTAGGAAAGAGCAGAAAGGATTCATCCAGGTTATCAGGAGAGCTGGTTTTGGGGTAGGAGAGAGAAGAGGCTCATGGTGATTAAAATGGAGCTAAACATGGATCTGCATCTGCCAATTTGCTTGAGAAATCCAGAGTTAGGAACACTGTGTCTCTCTGCATCAGCAAAGCTGTGGAAGTGGGAGATGGAGTTTGATTACAACCAGACTAAGCTGATGCCTAATCGGAGAACACACATCAGCCCTCCTGTGGCAACTTGTCCTTCCAGGTAGTATCTCCTCATATATTGCTCTCCAAAAGGAGAGTGACATCTTGTCTTCAAAAGAAGCACACATCTTGATTAGAAAAAAATAAAAAGTCTAGCTCTCTCACACTGATCCTGCACACCAGGAAATGCAAAATGGGATAAGTTCCACTCAAATCCCTTTGGAAGTTACCCACACTCCTACTGTGGAAGTTGAAGTCAAACACAAGGTTGGGGATTTTTCTAAGTGTCTGTAAGTCCAGGCTATGCTTCATTGCAGAACCAAAAACTTGCTTTTTCCAGCCGATAGCCTTGCAAAGTCATACTGAAACCAGAAATACTGTGTACTTTGGCAGAGGTATTACCAGCCATAAAGATCTGGCAACTGCAACCTGTGTAACAATCTTGCTAATTGTATTTAAATTGGAGTGGATCAACCCTTCTAACGCTGAATACAAAACTTTACTTTTCCCAGGGAGAAAAGCAGATAGGAGGCTGGATGTATGCAGGTGAGCAGGGTTTTAACAGGAGTTTCTGCAAGAGGATTTGACACCAGGTTAACTATTCCCATTTGCTATGTGGGTGCAATTATTAGATTGCATAAAGTAAAAGAGGGTCTAAAGTTAAAGCTCTGTAGTAACCCCACAATAATTTATGTGCAAACACAACTCTGTTTTTACTCTATAATCATTCATATGCAAACAGTCTTATGTGAGAATAATTCCTTTTCTTCTTGTTCAACTTTTTCCAAATGGAAATATTTCCACTTGAAATATTAACCTAACTCTTGTAACAAAAGGTCCTCTTGTATATGTGGGTATATAATGGTATATATAACAAAAGGTTGGTAGTATCTTAACTTCTGCTTTTCTACTGACTCATGGCAGCACATCAAATATCCTGCAGAAATACAATTAGAAAAATGTCTTAAGATCAAAGGAACTACAAAATTACAATGCCTGGGAACAAAGTAGGTCATTAAAGGTTAGCAAACATTCTTTCTGTAAAACTAAGAATCCCAAGTTATTTTTAACATCATCTCCTGATGTCATGGGTGGTTTTCTTGTTGGGAATATTAGGCATAATTTGACAATTCAGAAACCCGAGATGACTTAATGATTAATAGTGTTATTCTCCATAGCAAATTTAGCTAAAATAGAATTGTACATAACTTAGTACACAGGTTTCATGCCCATCCAGTAGCATTATAGGTCTTATTAATGGTAAAATCCTGCTAGTGCACAGCAGTATCCTTCAGTAAATTCCAGCAAAGTGAATTCTGGAACGACGATAGCACTGCCTGTGAATGGTTATAAATTAGATTTCTAAGTGTCTGGGAATTATTCATGTGGTTTAAGTGGCTTGGGTTTATATTGTCTTATTGCTTATTTGGCCCAATTTGAACATGCAAGCTTTCCCTCAAAGGGTGGTACTCTGTGTACTGTATTATACATACAGTTGGCAACTTCTTAAAGGTTTAGATGTTACTTGAAGAGCTTACAGGAGTTGAAGGCTTTTAGTAAAATAATTAGGTGGAGTGTCATTTAATTTTAAATATTACTATCCCAGGGAGTTTAAATAAGACGACCTTGATTTCACCCTGATGAGAGGAGGGAAGTGTTTTCTTTAAAGTGGTTCTAACTAAAATATAAGACACAAACAGACACCTAAATGGTTAGACCTTTTATATACTGAATAATTCTGCCTGAAAATGGATACTGCATCTGTTATGTCACAGTGTTGGGATCAGAAGCTTCTGTAATGCAAAATCTTTACAAAGTCTTTATTTTAAATAATTGGGAAGATCATTATGATGATAAAGAAAATTTATTGTTAATTTTATCTGTCTTAGGGAATGCATCTAAGATTCCCAGAGAGGAATCTTAGCCTATGTTCATCTCTTGAGTTACAAAATATGCTGTTTCAGAGGGAGGACAAAGAGCACTTGGGAGCCTCTGAACCTAAACGATTCACATCTGGATTTTAGGTAAATGCTGCACTATAAGGTAACCTTGTACTCCTCATGGGTGAAGCTGGCCAGGGAGAGCACACTGTCTTGCTCAGCCTAAGTAACAGGGAGGGCAGTTTAGGATCCCTTAATGGAATTGATTTGTGTGAATATATGCTATACTAGAAATCTTTCTGTACTCATTTATTTTATTTTTGTATGTAAAGTAACAGTTATTCCATTAATCTTGTAGGGATGGATTTTATCAGAGTATAAATAGAAAGTGCAGGGCCTATGAATGTGCTTACTTTTGAACAAGTGGTATATTTTTACTTAACCACAAAGTAAATACATATTTAGAGGAAGGCCACTGATACAGGACTTATTTAACTTTTAAAAATCCCTGTCAACAGAAGGATTAATTTAATTCTGCATTTGAAAGAGAGGAGATATTTAATGGTGCTAAGAAAAATTGTTATTTTATTTCACAAAATACAGTCATTGCTAACTAATATTGCATTTTCACATACCTTTGTTAAAATCTATTTTACACATTACCATACTATTACAATATATGGGAGGAATTGTGTGTTAAATAACCTATCAGTTGGAGAAAAGTGAACCAGAGAAAGTATGTAATTTTTTTTTTTAAACTGACATGAAAAAGAGTGGGATACCCAACTTCCAATTCAGGATTTCAGATGATAGTTTAAAAGTAGATGTAGACTGAGGACAATCATTTAGAATTAAAAAAAAAAACCCTAAAAAATCCCAACAAAATTTGTTAATCTTTCACATATTAAAGAAACTCTTCATGACCAGGAAAACAGAATGGAATTAAGTCCTTCTGTACCAGCTGCAAGGTAGATGCATGAAATGATTTACCATATATTTAATGTCTGATATAGTTTAAATACTTCCATGCAAACACGTACAGCCTGACACTATTCTTTGTTGTATTTAGTACCCCTATAATCTTCTTAAAATGACAGATTTTTTTAAATGTTGTATTTCTCAACACAAATCTGTTCAATTTGCAAAGACAAGTAGACTTTCTACATGGAAGACTTTGTTAACAGTTTTCATACGCCTTAATATTTGAATTGACTCACTTAGATACACAGTTTTGCTTACCTAGTAAGTAAAATGCTGACAGTGTTGTAAATCATACCTTGAAATGGGGCCACCACCACCTGCTAGCCCTTGCTATAGCCTTTAATACAGAAACACTTTCAAGAGGACAAGTGCACAAGGCTGATCAACAAAGTTAATTTAACTTCCATAGAAATTAGAATTCTTAAAAATCATGTGAGCCAGATTAGTCATTTCTACTCCTGGCGGTTTTTACTCCAGGTATTACTGTCAGAGGTAGTATTTTTTTTTTCTTTTTCAGCTTTTTGCAGCCTGAAAATTTAGCTGAGTGGCCACTGAGCAACCAACTAAATTCTGCTTCTAGACAGCAATTTGATTTGGTTGATTTGGTAAAACATTTGCTTCTCTGATGCTCCAAACTTCTGTTGAAAACAAAATTGAGTTCTTGAGATTGCAAAGGTAGTCTGGAAGATATTAAATCTACATAAACAAAGGAAGGAACTCTGAGGTGCCTAGATCCTATGATAATGCATGCAGTTTGAAATATTTGACCTGCTTCGTGGTATCAAACCAAGCCTGAAGACAGCCTAAAACAATGGCTTGAAGCAGTTCCTGCTCATTTGAAAGAGAAGTTAACTTTGAACCTGAATGAGAATGTTGCCAGCACTGTTAGTTATTTCACTGCCAAGAGAGAGGTGAATGATCATGCTAGGACAATGTATTCTTCATGCTTCCTCATTTAGCAATAGGATCAAAACAAATTCCGTGTTTGAGGTCAGAATAAAAATTATCTTAAGATGTTCTTCAACTTAATATCCACGGGTGGTATTAATTTCACCAAATTTTAGGTGTCTGGAGTTCTCACTTCTCACTTGTACATCTAAGCAAGGTATCTGGGCTCCTTCAGTATCACTTATCATAAATGTTAATGTTTAAAGTAATTTGTACTCCTGTTCCTGCCTATCAACACTACATAAATTGATGTCCCTGATTAGATGTTCACAGTGGTGACAAGGTAGGCTAGAGAAATCCTACACTAAAAGTCTGCCATCAAAAATTTAGCTTTGAGCAGCTGGGGATTGGCAGGGGCAGTAGGCTTTGACAGGTAATGACTGCCACTTTCTTTCACTTGCTCACCTTTAATAGTAGCAGTTATGTGTCCACCATATTCCAGACAATAGCTGGTGAAGTCCCATCCACTCTTTACTGAATGATAAACTAAACCTGAGTTTTAATTTGTAAAGGAGCCAGACTTGAGCCATAAGGTGAACCTAAAAAAGGAAAATGTTAAGTCTGGAATTGATGTTTTAAATAAATGCAGTTGTGGGAACTGGACTAAGCTAAGGAAAAGTATTGGCTTTTCCTTAGCTTCACTAGTTAGACATCTATTTTACTTTCTTTCCCTGTCTCATACTGGTTGCAATTAGGAGGGAATCTATATCTTGACAACTAATAGCAGTCTAGGAAACTTCTACTGTAGGTATTATCAAATTTAAGTTAGACATTTTCAACACTCCCCACAGTAAACAAGTACAATCTGTGGTTTATACCTTTGAAAGTGTGACTCATCTGCTCAGCAGTCAGATGCAGCCCTGGTAGTTCATACGACTCAGTTGGAGCCCAGTCTAAAACATCAGTAGAACATCCTGTCTGGCTGAGAGATGCATAAACACTGCTTACTGAATAGGATTTAATCTGATGTTGATCTTCAGGCAGTTGGCGATACCATATGTTTTTGCGTTTTAATGGTTATCCTGTTTATCTCATCTTTCTGACCTAAGTCCAAATCCTTCTGCTGAATAGGTGTCTTAATAATACTAGCTGAAAATTAAAGAACAGAAAGGCTTAATCATTAATATCATGCATTAGTCTAACTGGCCACAAGATTTTATATTAGCCTTATGTCCTCTCTGTATAGTTCCTCTGTTTCTTGGATTTACTTCTGCTGTACTCCTTGTTGAAAATTTGTGGTAAAGTTAGGCATTTTACTCAAGACCTACTTTTTTTCTGGATGATGTAGGCATACCCTTTTCATTGATTACAGTACAAATTCTAATCAGATCAACAGAATAAGGAAGAATTAAACTCTCTGAACACATACTCTTCAGGCTTGGCATTCTGTGCAGTTTACTTTTGCTTGAAAAGCTTTAAAAATAAAATTATTTACGGAAAAGCTGTCTTGGTGTGTCACTAGCAGCATGCTTCAACAATATAGGTATTTTTTTTAAGTCATAGACAATTGAAATATTCTTTATGGTCAAAGAAAATGTTGCATGTGAGAGCTACTGAAGTCATGGTGTATTTTCAATAGCTTGTGAGAAAGTGAGTCAATGTTTAATGGGGAGCTGGCTAGAATTTCAGGTAGGGTTGCAGAAGATGCCATTTCCCAGTCCCTGGGGCCTTTAAAAGTCCACAAATGATAGGAAAAATTCTTCCTTTGGCATTGGTCTTTTATGTATTGATCCTAAAATAGGCACAGCCTGAGTACCACCATAGCAGATGTCTGTTGCAGAGCATTATGTCGTTTTGCATGCACAATTGCTGTTTGTTATCAGCTGTATGGTATCAATAAAACATGTAAAAGAAGCACATTACCATAAGCAGGAAGGAATCTTAGACAAACCCAAGGCTTTCCTCTCATCACATTTCTCAGCTTATCCATACTCTCTTGGTTTTTTCCATTTTTCTCTCTGTTTTGCTGTTGGTCTTATGATTTTTTCTTTTGGTTTATAATAACAATTTTGCTGAAACACATGCAGTTATTTATATATGAGGTATATCTTCTATATCTATGTAACCTCTTTATTTTCACTGTTTTATGGTGATTATATCATGTCCATCTTCCTTCCTTTGATTTTGCAACTTTTTTCTTGTGAACATACAGGGCTTAAATAATAGAGCCACAAAGGTGGCTTTCCTTTCACTTACTTTTCCAGAGTAAGTATTATTTTTTTCAAATAATACTTTTAAAATTCTTTGATAGCAATAATTTAAACACTAGTTTAAACATCAGTGCTTTTATTGTAAATCTTTGGATTACAAAAAAAGAGAAATCAAAAACTTCAGATATGAAACTGCAGTCAAACCTGCCCATATTCTGTTTGCAAAGTACATTTTCCATGGAAATTATCTGACTATGAAGAATGAGACTTTATTCTTCTTGTTCTTTGGAACTACTAGGGAAATAGCTGAGATCTCAAGAGACCTCTCTCAAAAGGGAAGAGGCTCAGCTCTTGAGAGGAGCAGAGCGTACCAAAGAGGTACAAAGTTTCTCCAGACACCTACTTAAGGCCTGTAGAGGAAGACCCCACAAGCCTAATATTTTTTAAAATATAAATACTACATTTTTTTTAGTTTAGCTAAATGGCAATAGGACAACAAGGTATAGAATTCTGAAGAAATATTCAGAATAGTTATAAACATCACATTTATAAAAACTGTTTGTACAGAATCTGATTTTTTGACTATGAATTCTCAAATGTGAGGAGAAAGGCAAAATAATTTGTTCATACTAATCAGGTTATAAGAAATACTTAATGATTGGAAAATAGAATATTTTTTTAAAATGCACAGAAGTGAAAGCTGCACACCATATGTTCACAATGGGTTTTCTTAAAGACACATCCTTTATCTTAAAAAGTGGGGGAATCATTATAGTGTTTATAAGAAACAGGCAAACTGCAGTACATAAATATTACCTTGAAAAATATGCAGAGAGGGAAATAGTTTTGAGCTTAACTGAACACTGCCCAAAACTGAAAAAATATGTGGCACTTCCCTCGAGCTGATTTGACTTTCCATCATACAGTTCACAGGCTTCTATTCAGGACTCCCATCTGAGGAGTCTCACTAAGAGTTAGAAACATATATAAGAGTTTGTGGAACCATGACCCCTTGGATCTGTCATATTAAGATCCAGTCTTGGATTTTGCCCTTGTTTATTTCTAAGCAACTGAAAGTTTAATCAAGTTAATTGTTAATTGTTGCTGATGAGTGTAATGAAGATTGAATCTGAAAAAAAAAAGGGTTTTTTGCTCTGTCATAACTGTTAAAAAAATGTTGTATTGTGGTGGAGGAAGCTTTATTGTAGGAAAACCCAACAGATTTAGAAAACAGCTTCTGGACAAAGACTTGGGGGAGAATGTAAACTGTTAACTTTTGCATGTTAAATTGCTTATGAAGTATTTTGAGCATAGTTAAGCTTATCATAGGCTTGGGGTTTTAATAAGCATCCAGATTTGCTCCTTAGGGGGAACAGATGTGTTTTTCAGTGGTCGGCTAAATATTCTCTCTTTGCTTTGACAATCATTATAATAACAATAAATGCATTTTACATTGTTATATGGTTTTCCTTCTTTAGCTACTACTACTTTTCATATGGAGAGCAATGTGTGCTGAACCAGAAGACGCGTTCTTAAGAATCGGTGCTTAGCTTTGGGCTTTGTTTTTTTTCCGTGTGGCCACTGGTAGGTAGGATGGAGAAGGTGATTCAGGGTCAAAAAAGGAGGAAGAGACTTTGGCAGGCAGACTGGGGAGTTGGATGGCACAGCAGGCACAGCAGTAGCAGCCCAAGCTCTGAGGGAAGAAATGGGGATGGTGTATGATTGCAGGAGGATGCTTTGAGCCCGCAGAATCTCACGGGGAAGGACGAAGATTTAATCCGCTGATTTTCTTTCAAGAAGCTCTCTTCCTCATCAAGCCCAAACTGCTAAAAACGTGAGTAGCTGCCAAACAGCGGAACAGACGTGCGTCTGCAAGCTTGGAAGCAGGACCATAAGTCAAAAACTTGTCATTTAACACTCCTGACCTGCGCTTTCCCTATCCTCTCACTTCCCTGGCTGTGGGGAGGAAAGGTCAAGAGTGGATGCCTCTGTGCAAATGGGAAACATGTCAAGAGGTGTACTTGCCGGAGCAAGTACTTTCCCTTCCTCTGTTAAAAGCAGGAAAGACAATGGGCAGAACGGCTGCCGCACGGTCTCCCCGGGCGCAGGGTGTCCCGAGGGGAGCGGACAGCGGTCCGGAGGCCAGCGGATGCCCCGAGGGCCCTGGAGCCGGGCGCTCGGGGCCGGGAGCCGGCAGCCGCTGCTCCCCGCGGGGCGCAGGCGGGCGCTGCACTCGCAGAGGCCCGAGGGCGCGGCAGGGCCGGGAGCCGGCTCTCACCGCCGGCGGGCTGTGTGCGGCGGGGGTGCGCGGCTGGGGGCGCCTTCTCTCCGTTTCGTCGTTGTTTGCGAACGGCCGGGGCGGGAGCCCCAGAGTTCTCCCCCCGGCCCAGCTCGGGCGGGACAGCGCTGGGCGCAGCTGCCGTGCCTCGTGGGGAGCGGGCAGGGCCCGGGAGCGGGGCCAGCGGCTTGTTTACCGCTGTGCCCGCCGAGGCGGAGCGCGGTACCTGTGTGCAGGCTCGGGGCGCCCCCCGCCCCTTCCCCCGGCCGCTAACCGCGGAGCTGCAGCCCGGCCCGCCGCTCCGCGCTCCCCTCCCCGGGGCCGCCGCACCGTGCGCTTGCCGCCGCCGGCACGGCGCGGGCCCGCCCCGCTCCACCCCCTCCGCCGAGAGCCTGGGCGGCGGGCAAGGTGGGGGGGGGCCGGAGAGGAGCGTGGCTTCGCCTGCCTTTCCCCGGCCCCCCTCCCTCCTCCCCTGCCGCGGCCAATCGGCGCGGAGGGAAGCGCTCCTGCCGCTGACGCCCCCGAGGGAGCCCCCCTTTTAAAATAAAGCGGCGGCCGCGCTGCGGGAAGACGGTGGTGTGTGCTGGACTTGCTCGGTCCCGTACACCGGCTGGACAGAGACGGACAGAACACCGCATGATGCCCTCAGCTCCCGCGGCCAGGGGCTGAAGCGGGCGGGGG
The DNA here is from genome assembly GCA_034336665.1 of Luscinia megarhynchos. NCBI lineage: Eukaryota > Metazoa > Chordata > Aves > Passeriformes > Muscicapidae > Luscinia > Luscinia megarhynchos. The sequence goes on from CM067565.1 coordinate 45,438,364, forward strand.
ACGAGAGGTCGCGAGGGGAAGGAGAAGGAAGGCGGGAGCGGCGCGCCTGGAGGGTCTCGCGGCCGCTCCGAGGATGGCGCCGGTGAGCGAGCAGCTGGAGCCGCAGGGCGCGGGGGGAGACCCGGCCGGAGCGACCCCCCTGCCCGGCCCGCCGGAGGGCGAGGAGCCGCGGCGGGAGAACGGCGGCGAGTGGAGCCCTCGGCAGCGGCGAGAGCGGGGCCCAGCCCCGGGCGGCGGCGGAGGGCCCCGGGAGCCCGGGCTGCCCCGGGAGCGCTGCGGCGCCGGAGCCCCCCGAGGGCGGCTGGGGCTGGGTGGTGATGCTGGCCGCCATGTGGTGCAACGGCGCCGTCTTCGGCATTCAGAACTCGTGCGGGGTCCTCTTCGTCTCCATGCTCCGGCTCTTCGGCAGCAGCGACGACAAGCAGCTGGTCTTCAAAACAGGTGAGGGGCGGCCGGGGAAGGGGTCGGGGCGGCTTCCAGCCCGCTCCGCTCGGGCCTTCCTTGGGCGCAGGGGGGTCCCGGCCGGGGGCTCTCGCTCCGGCGCCTCAGTGTCGGAGCCCCGGGGGCCGCAGGAGCCAGAGCCCTCCGAAGGGCCGGGCAGCGCCGGCTGGGGCGCTCGGGAATAGCCCTCGGGAAAGGGCAGCTCCCCTCGCCTCCCTGCCCCGCGCAGCCACCTCGGGGGTATCGGCAGAGGCGCAGGTGTGCTCTCGCTTCTTCCAGCACTGCTTCTTCAGGCGTCCGCTGTCTGCAGCCTGGATTGCAATACACGCAGAAACCTTTATTCCCCTGCCCCCGTTAGCCTAAAGGTTAGTCTGAATGATAAGTTAGTAGTGGGGTATAGTGACACTTAAAATATGTTAAGAATGGGTTTGACCGGTTGCCAAACCCAGTATATTTTGATGTGCAGATTTACTGCAGCAACCAGTGTCACAAAACTCACCAGTGAAGTTAACGGTATTTACTAAACTTTAAAGGCATTGACAGTACTCTCACATATTACTGATCTAAAGCACTTAAGACACAAAATATTCAATTAGTTAAAAGGTAAGCATACATCGTTATATTTTATGCAAGTTTTCTGTGGAAAGTGTCTTGTGCTTTCTGAATTCGTAAGTTGAGGAAATGCAGGTTTTGGCTCTTGGAATAACAACAAGTGAAATTAAGGAACAGTATTAAAACTATATGTTATTATAATAAATAATAAAGTTGACTTACATAAAGGATAGCTTAGCGTTAAATTATTAAAATGAAATACTGAAAAATAAACACTTTCTTTTATGGTTTTGTTCCTTTCTTAAAAAAGAGTCTAGCCTTGCAGAGTCCTAAGCCTTCTAGAAAACTTTTTCTGTACAGAGTGGGTGTTACAGACCTTTTGAAATTTACTTGAAATTTACATCTTCTTTAATACTTGCATAAGCTGGCCTAAAGTACAGATGTTAAGACATAGTAGTTTATTTTCCTCCTGCAGCTTAACAACTGTTGTTGTCAGAAGTAGAAAACTAGGGCAGGTGTTTAGACAGCAGTAGGAAAGCTGAAAAGCTGTGATGGAGCATTAAGTGATGTTCCCTCTGGCATTGAACAGTTTTGTATATCATTTGCAGTGATGTACAAGGTGTATTCCCCAGTGTGCTTGAGCTAGGAAGATGGGAAGCTACATCTGCACATCAAGTTGGGCAGTGCCTGCTTCTCAGAAGGGAAATACACATCCTGAAATAGGTGCCTAGGCTCCTTAGACGGTACAGGAGAAGAATGAGATTCAGAGAATGTGCTGAGAACATTTGCATACTGGCCTGGGAGCCCTTGGCCAGTCAGAAATGCAGAAGCAAATGAGTGGCTGATACTCTGCCTGTTCATTGTACAGAAGTGTAAAAACTACTTTTCCTGAGTCTCTGGTTTGGTAGTAAGTAGTAACAATCTCTTAAAAATTGTTGTCTTGTACTTAAAATAAAAAGTCTTTAGGCAGTACTTCAGTAGTTCAAATAATCAACAAGAGAAAGACTGAAATTATCTCCTACCTTCCAGAAGGGTAATTGCACCACTGGTATCTAAGTGAGGTGAGATTGTGAGTGTGCTCCACTCATGTTTTTGAAAATTTGCCCAATCGCGGAAAAGAGTGAGGGGGTGGAAAAAAATGGAACCCAGCTTTACAGCCTAGTTGTTTTGTGTCCTGCTTAGAAGAGCAGGAGGAGTTCTGAGTCCTGAATGCAGCCTGCACCTCCTGTATTGCTTTATAAGTGATTTGAGGGGCAAAAAAAAAGCTACAGCTGCACACTGTTGCACTTTGTTTTGCTTTATCAGATGTACTCTGGTTTGAATAACGCAAAAGGCACCATTTCTTTTTATTTCTATTTTTTTAATCCAAATGGGTTCAAATTGGGGGAAATACTGCAAGATAGCTGCCTTGACTAAATGGCTTGTGTGCATGTGAAGGAGCAGTGCAAATACAAGAATTCTCCTGTAAACAAAAGCGCAGCAGATAAAAAATGTTCCTTTCCTTCTAATGCCTGAAAGTACCTTGACAAGTTGGGGTACTGGAAGGGAGAAGTCACTATGATTTTAGTGTTAGAAAAAGTCTAGCCTGATCATTCCCATGGTATTGATTCAAATCGATACTTAATCTGCTGAGTCTCTTCTGTTTGGACTGATTGCAACTCAAACCTGGTAACTGAGTTAGTCAAGTTTAATGAATTGGAAAACTGGAATTTCTAATGAAAGTTTTCTTGCTGTGGGGCTTTGCTTTGGAAAGAAAAAGTTTAATAGTCTAATCCTTCTGGGAAAAAAAAAATATCTGAAATGCTGAGGTTTTTTTTTTTCAGAGGCACGAGTATTCCAGGTAATTTCTTTTCTAAGGACCCCAGGTGTCTGTGGAATTTTGCAGTTGATCCACAGTACCAAAGAATTCAGATCTGTTTGTGGTTTGTTAGTTTTTTGTTTGTTTGGGGTTGTTTTTTTTTTTTACTACAGGATTCCTTAGCTGTTGCCAGAGGTTTTTGTGTGCCTGCTCTTTTGGGACCAGCCAGTAGTAGTCTCTTGCCTGGTGTTTTTCCTGAAAGGAGGAATTTAGTAGGTTGTAATAAAAGCTGCTTTTGGAATCTCTTAACGTCTTGTAATATCTTAGAAGTCAACGCAAGGCAAAATGGGAGAGCTCTAAATATCATAGTCTATGCTGTTTTTGTTAGTGTTAGTAGATGGGTGGATGTTGATCAGTGTGAATGGCAAAAAGGGAGGAGGAAGAATGGAGGAAGATGTAGTCAAGAAGTGACTCTGCCTTGTAGGTGAGGAATGGAAGGAACCAAAATATAGTTAAGGCTGTTTACAGCATGCAGCACCAGCACTGATAAATAAGATAAAAAACTATAATTATGTTTCTTCCTGGTTTTAGAAGTATTAATGAAAAAGCTTGTAGATCATAGAGGAGTCAAAAATTCCTCCAAGGGACACCTTTTTATGAAAAAAAAAAAATTGAATACAACTAGTACACAGTATTTTGGTATTTGTATTAGCAAAAACTCATTTCTTTGCTTATGTAGTGCAGTGTAGAAGCAATTCCATTGTTTCCTTGTGTAGCCATTTTTTGTTTGAGAACTAATAGATTCACAATTCCAGAAGAGAAAAAGCCCCTAGTTGTAAGTATGAAACTTCTAGAAAGGTGTGCCTGAAGTCTCAGGAAACTACTCTGTTCATTGTTTATATTTCATTGTGTTTGAGGAACAAGTTGGGTGGAAAAAAACAATGGGAGCGAAATACAGGAGGCTTGTGGCCCTTGGAAATAGGAACGATCTGGTGTTCAAGTGCAATTGCAGCCTGATCACCCTTGAAGAGAAGGATTTGGTGCAGACTAGTCCAGGGTCTGGCAGGAAGAGCACTTGGTTCCTTTCCCTGTTGGAGTTGTCACATGGGGATGAGGAGAACTGAGCTGATCCTGTTATCTCAGATTTGTGTGAGCCACATATAGTCCCATGGTTTGGCCTTTTGATAGGTGCCTCTGTTACATAGGTTTTTATGTGCATATGTACCCATACTTGTTTTCAAAAGGCAAATGAAAACTACAGGGAACAGAGAAAAATGGTAGCTTTCATTTAAAAAAAGTCACATAAAATTAGCAGTTCCACTACTTTAATTGCTCCCAATTCTGTGATTTGCAATGCTGGTTCTGTAACTCTGCTGGATTATTCTCTCATGTACAACCATTAAGTACACCAGTGTGTGTGCAGGTATCATCTGCACAGGGAGTATGTACTGCTATTAGAGTTCTGCATCCACGTGTTTGCTTTGTTAGCCAGTGTTCCTAGAAGATACCACCTCACTCTGCCTGGACTGGTTATCTGTGTGCCTCTGGGTTTGGCTCTCTAAGGTGCAGCCTTTGGGGACGTACCTGGATGTCAGGATGATTGATTGGCTGGCTCAACACTGTTGGCAACATCAGGAGTCTTTGACCTAGATTGCTGAGAGTTCAATAGGGCAGGGAGGAGAATTCTGATTTTACTTTCACATACAGGCTGTAATTCAGATACTGAGAAGATAATGCTGAATAACTACAGAGATCTACAAGGGATAATTTCACAGAACAGTTTGAACTTTTCCTTTATATTCTTTTCTTGAGTCTTTTGATATCTTTCCTGAGTTTTCCTCCAGAGATAAAGACTTTCAGCAATTTTGATGTAATTCAAGTCATTGTTGTGTAACTGGCCTTCAGAGCCAGTTATGTTTCTCTATCTGTGAGCTGCTGTGTCCAGTAAATTGGGAACCTTGTCAGGCTGGACCTGTGTCACATGGCTTATGAGAGAGCAACTGACTTTTCTTTCCAAGTACTAAGTCAAATTTGGAATGCAGAAGTTATCAGAGCACACAAGTATAGTTTGTGTGAGGTACAAGGAGGTGTACTGCTGTATAACACATTGGTCAATAAGGATTACATTGCAGTAGAGGATGTAGTTCCACAAAAAGCTGGACTTCAGTTTTGAACAAAAAACGGCTACACAAGGAAACAATGGAATTGCTTACATAGTGCACATGATTATCTGTGCTGCTGTAGTCTGCTTTCCTTCTTATGTTTGTGTGGCTATTGAAGCCAGAGAGGGGGAACTAAGAGTGAGTTCTAACCTGATATATATAAATAGTGAAACCTGATTATATATGAGTAGTGATTAATTTTTTTCAGCTGTAGTCAGTTTTGCACCCCTTTGACCTGGCTTTGTGATTATAAATACCTATGTAAATGAAGATTCTGAAGTATATGATATGGTGGCTGGGTCAAACTGGAAAGTTGAAGGCAATTTCTGTAGTATGCTGTCTTTGTTTAGACCAGAATGATTAATACCACTAGTGTTTATGCATACACACATGCAATGTCTTTATGCCCCTGGAGCATTTCTCTTGTAGTCTTCTTCACTTCCCTGCAGAGTGATTACTTAGGTAGTCTTTTTGTGGTTGTTTGGGGGTTTTCTTGTGGGTTTTTTTTTTTTTTTCCTTTTACTGGATTTCACATTGGTTAGATTCTTCCAACTGCAGGTTAACTTGCAACAAACAGCTTTGTTAGGGAGAATAATCTTCTTAATATATCTGAAAGCTAGTTACCAGTTAATTTTTCTGGGTTTCTTTAGAGACAGTACTTGAATTTCATAGTGATGAAACATCCCTGTAGAATTCTAAAGATGGTTGGCAGTTGTCACCACTCTGCATTAAATCCACATGCCTCTAGTTATGAGCTCTGGTGTGCTACCTGTCAGACAAAGCTATATCCTCTAAAATCTCCTTCATACAAATCCACTGGAATACTAAGTTTTACTGTACTCTATTTGTGATAGTTCTGTTGCATGTGAAACACCTTTCATAGTCCCAATGTTATTTCTTTGTCAATGTCTCTCTTGCTCTAGCTCTCCGGAATGTAGAGAGGAAAGGTACTGTGTCATGTTACAAAGTGAGGCTTTGCCGGTTTCCGGCGTGGGTGATGTACTATGATGACATTGTGCTGTCTATTTTGCATTATTTACATAACATCATGGGTTTTTTTGCTGCTTATTATTAGTATCTGCAGTCAGTAAAGCTTAGTTGACTTTGAAGTTTTCCAGTGTGCATTACTCCCTGCTCTTCAACTTTGTTTTGCTTAATTGGTCCCTGCAGTCTCTTTGATGCCATCTTTCTCATCCATTTTCTAGCTACCATTCTTTGAGGTTTCTCAGATCCCTTCCTCATTTTTGAGTTGCTTTAAATAACTGCTGTCTAAAGGGGAAGTTAGCAAAATGTGTGTGTTTATTAATAAACCTTTTTCTTAGACTTAGCAAGATGTACCTGTGCTTAGTGTTTGTCTATCCATAAGCATGATTTGATCTTTCAACACAGTTTGCTTGCCTCTGGACACTTTGTTTCCTGATAATGTTCAGTCTCTTATCTCCTTTTTATCAGTCTTTTTTATTCTTTTATTTATTAAGTGATTTCTTTAGCCTCCTGAAAGGAGTGTTACTGAAGGTTGTATTGAAGTTTAAATGCTATTAATCTCTCTTTCTATTATTGAGTTACTAGTCTAGTATGAGGCAATGTAGTGGACTGCTCTTAAACTATGACAGAATAGTATGTCTATATGTCTATTTACTCTTTTGAGTTAATTGGAGATAATAACAATAACATTTCCTCTACTTGGAGCAATGTCTGCTAGAGCAGGCATCCAAGGACCTTTCCCAGTTGGGTTTTGATCATTTAGAACGATGGACACTCCATCCAAAGTGCCTCCAAAGCCTCCAAAATGCCATTGTTTGACTACTGTGAGCAAAAAAGATTTTTCTTACCTTTAAATGGAATTTTCTCTATTTCAATTTTTGTCCATTGTCTCTTCCTTCCTGTCAGAATACCACTGAGAAGAGTTTGGCTCAGAAGTTGAAGTCCATCCATTGTCACCTCCAGTGTTGCACATTGTGCTGACCCCCTCCCACATTTCCCTCACCTGGTAACACAAATACTGCACCAGCACACACCTCCTCAGGTGTCTGAGTGCCTGCTGCCTGCCATGCTCTTTTAGTGGAATTCTAGACATCAAAGATCATACTTTGAAATGAGGAAAATTTTCAGAAAGCTCTAACTTATAGTGTTGTGTATTGCTAAGGAAAATAAGGATTTTCAATAAACATTCATCTATAATGCTCAATAAGTAATTGCCTAATTTGAAATAGCTTTTGCTCTGTGAACTCCAGGGAAGGAGATGCACTCATTATTTGTATCAAGGCTAATGTAGCACTGATAATGCAATTGCTTTGTTTTAAAATAGTCCTTGTGTGAAGGAATGATATAGCTTCTTTCTTCTATCTTCCACAGCCTTTTTTTATTTTTTAATTTTGTGAACAAACCATGCTGCCTTAGACCACTGCAGTTCAACCTTCAGGAAATATGTGCAGATAGTATAAGATCACAAGGAAATATTTTCTCAGAATTATCCTATCTGGTTTTGTTTCAGAAATATAATTTATTACAATAACAGCAGCTCTGTTTTAGATATTGCCTTTAATTTTTGTGGGAACTGGATAGGAATGACTGGTTCTAATAGCTAAGTTAATAGCAGCCCTTTAGGAAGGATGGGACCAATTTAAAAATTATCAGTGGTGGTTTGTTCCCACACACAGGAAGGAATTAATGGGATGTTGAGCCCAGCCTCTTTATCAGCAGCATGTCTATAATCCCATGGGACATGGTATCAGTTAGATGGTAGACTGGAACTGGAAGTTGTAAAGCAATTTTCTTGCTGCCTTTTTGCTGAGTAAGCAGCAGTAGTGCAATCTTCGGCTGTTTACCTTCTGCAGTGTGCTTTGTTCAGCTGGGCTGTACTTTATGTATATCTTCCAAGTACCCAATCGTTTTTTTTTCTTTTGCATTTTTAAGAAGAGAAATTGGAGAAATAATAATTCAAAACACGTTACTATTAATTTAATTCTCTTAGTCACTGGCTGTTGCCCTCTTGGAAATGATTTGTAAACCATGCAGTAAAGATTATCTTCTTGCTCCCAAGCTGGATTTTAGCAGTTTTTTCAAGATGCTTCAATAAAAATATTGCAAATAGGAAATGCATTGCTTAAATGAATAAGTCTTCCTACTTCATTGTGATGGAGTATGTTGATATTGGTACCATGTAATTTTAGCTGTATTTTATCAGTGCTGTAACTGATAACAGCTGTAACAGAGCAAGGAAAAAACACTGTTATAATGTTCTAAATCAACTGTGATCTTTAAGCTTTTGCAGTCTGGAATAAATGAGCAGTCCTTTCTTTTGGACCAAAACATGGCTTAGTGACAAGTTCATTAGATGAAGCCTGGAACAGTGTTCTTGTGTATCAGGTAGGAAAGTATGTTTTGAAGGAAGAAAAACCCCCATTTAACTACAACATCGAAAGAGATTGTTCTAATTAGAGGTGTCCTAGTTTTAGCACTTCCTATACTGCACTGAAAGCTTAAGAGTAAAAGAATTCAAGAGGACAAGAGAATGTTAGTATACATTACCAAGTGATCCCGAGTGAGTGTTGAGATGGGCTGTATCTTTGGAGACTTTTGTCTATGTTGCCTCTGGTATCGGCACTCTAAACCTGCCTGTTGTCCTTGGACTGACTTTTGTGGCTTTGCCTTGTTTGTTTTCTATACCCAGGCATGTACTAGCCATGTGTCTCTTAAGGAGCTACTTAGTCTGCTCTAATTAGAGTCTGGATGGCAGCTAAACCACATCCAGAGCGAGCAGTTAAGCAACAAGGACATTGGTGTAAAGTAAATGGATTTGGTTGGTCCAAGGAGGTGTGTAGCTCTTGTCCAAAGAGTTGAAAGCACTAAGTGTGCTTGGGGTACACAGCCAGGGCTTTCTAGGACAGTAACTTGATCCCTGTGTTGTGGCTGAACATGCTGGGATTGGAACAATCTCAGTGGGTTCCACAGGTCAGACTGAGCCTCTTTGTTGTCAGTGTGTTCCAATTTGGTATATACTGTAGTAGTTTCAAAGTGGCTGGAGCTGGCTGATGACATGTGCTTCTATACAGTGTGCTTGTTTTTATGAGAGGAAGGAAGATGTGGTGGCAGTGCTTTACCCAAAGATGCTGTTATCCTCAAAGCACGTCAGATTGAAATTGACAGCCTGAACTGTGGTGCATATTTTGGACATGACAGTGGTATGTGTCATGGTTCAGAGTAACAGCCTTATCAGAAAGTTGATTTAGTATGGCTAGATAATATTTTTTTGAATCTTGAGTGTACTATTTATATGATGACTTTTGGATTCTCCTTCAATTTATCTGTGAAAATACTGCCCATGGCCCCTTGAGTTCATTGGATTAAGTTGTCATGTGTGACAAAACTGAAGGTATGTACTTTAAAGAAAGCCTTTATGATTTTGACACAAAAAAGGGAGTTTGAAGTTGCCCTTTGTTCTTTTATAAATTCAAGTGATTTCTTACCTTTGAAATATTTGTCGCTTAGGCTCTTCAAAACCCAAAATTGCATTCCAGACTTGAAAGAAATTAGAACTCTCAACTTATAATTTCTGCCACAGCTGGGTACTGGCAGTGATCTAGAAAATTAAATCAACACTAGGAAGTTTCTGGAAACTTAAATGTGCAGCCTGGGATGTGTTTTCTAATCCTATCAGAGTAACCCCATTTTTTACAAATTGAAGCTTGAAGCATTATCAGCTTTTTACACCTCTGTACATATCAAAGTATTTTGTTCATAGCGCAGCAGTTTAATGAATATTTAGTTTCATGCAGTGAAGTCACTGACCCTTGAAGGTTCCAGGGAGGACTGGGACAGAATTGGGTAAATTAGTGGGAGGGTTGGAGTAGAACTGCACAAAATTGGTATGGACAATGTTAGCTCTTGTATGCAGTCAGAAGTTTAGTCAGTGTGGCCCAGCTCTAGTGTTCTGACTTTTTGTTTTTTCTGCTATTAGGCAAAGAAAACAGTATGTTGCATGCAATTTATGCAACCTCATGCTGCAGTATTCATCTTTTGTATATGTGGTTTAAGGCACTTAATGTATGTTATGCTCAGTTTCTGCATTGAGGTCTGTGCCAACAACTGTATACTGTATTAACTTTATCTGAAAATGTTAATATTTCAGGAATTGGTCAAAACACTTTAAAATATTTTAATAATTTAATAATTATAATAATTTTATAATAATAAAATTTAGTAATTTTAATAATTTAGCTGTGTCTAAGGGTAATTGTATTCGGAAAATACAGGTCAAGAAAGGCAGATATCCTACAAACTACTCTGCTGCTTGTTCTTTGGGATACTGTCTCTGAGCAATTGAGATTTCTTTTTTTTTTTTTGTGGTATCCCACTTACCACTATTCCAGGTGCATATTTTCCTGATCAGAGTAGGTGCTACAAACAGTAAACTTAAAACCCAGGTGAAAAATGTTATGCCTTTAAAACTGCCTCCATCTGGACCTCCATCTGGTTGTTCTGGAGTTTCAAACAAAAAAGGATATGGGTTCTTAATGGGACAGCGTTCCTCTAGGTTTTAAGTTAAGGATCAGAATGGAAAGGATAGAAACTTAAAACTTGTAGCAAATTTTCACATTGAAATTATGTTGTCTTCCGAAGGTGGTAAATCTTAGCATTTCTCACAGGTGTTCATAAGCCCTGTGACTTCTCTAAAAACTGAGGGCTAGTCCTTTAGGATAGGACCTCAGCCTGAGAGATTGCTGGTCAGTGTTTATTGTGCAGAAGATGAGGATTATATGAACAGCGCACTTAAAATGAAAAGACTAACTACTTTTTCCAAGACATTGCTTTAACAAAAGAGGGTCAGGGCTCTGTTTTTTCTTGATCTCTTGCGGAGATCTATAGAGTGTTCTGTAAGCTGTTCTGGAATTCTTCTTCAACACACTTATTTGGTTTTTTGAAGAGTAATTTCTGTGACTAAGATACCACAACTTGGTTCCAATGGCTTAAAACCTGGTTGCTGCTTTTCTTGTGTGTTAAACTAAAATGTGGAGTGGGGGAGGCTCCGTGGACTCTAAAATATAATTAGGAGTGCTCATACTTAAAAATGGGTAAAGTGGACAAGGTGACCCCAGCAGTTACCATGTTCCTGAGAGCATTGTCCAAATGCTTCTTGAGCTGTGTCAGGCTTGGTGCTGTGACCACTTCCCTGGGAAGCCTGTTCAGTGGCCAACCACTTTGAGTGAAGAATCTTTTCCTGATATACAACCTAAACCTCCCCTGACGCAGCTTCAGGCCATTCCCTTGGGTCCTGCCACTGTCACCACAGAGAAGAAGAGATCACTGTCTGTCCCTCCTCTTCCCTGCATGGGGAAGTTGTAACTGCAGTGAGGTCTCCCCTCAGTCTCCTCCAGGATGAACAAAGGGACTTCGGCCCTTTCTCATGTGGGGCTTTCCCTCTAGGCTTTCCACCATCTCTGTGGCCCTCCTTTGGATGGTCTCTAACACTTTATACCCTTCTTATATCGTTGCACTCGAATCTGCCCCCAGCACTTGAGGTGAGGCTGCCCCAGTGCAGAGCAGAGCGGGACAATCCCCTCCCTCGCCTGGCTGACCATGCTGTGCCTGATGCTCCCCAGGACACAATTTACCTTTTGGTTTATAAACTCTGCTTTATATGAACTTTAAATTTTGTAACAGAAAAATCACAAGGGCCAAAAATCTAACTTTCTCTCAGGCTCTCCATGTCATTATTGCCACAACTACCACCTATCTTTTGTGCAAAACTCATAGCTTGAGAGTGGTGAATTCATTTTAAGGTAATCTTGCTGCCAAGTGTAAAGTTACATAATGAATAAAGTCTCTTTTTTTTCTTGAATAAGTGCCTGAAGTGGCCAACTTTTTAGTGAAGTGTTAAGTGTAGCTTTGTGTGAAACAGACATCAGTTGAATTGTGGGACTAACAGTTGTGATTGGGGGAGCACATGAATGTTTAGTGGGAGATGAAGAGGTAGTTAAAGAATGGCTTAGCAGTGTTTACACAGAGGTAGTTAAAATAAATGGAGTTCAGGGCTAGAATAAATGCAGAGGAAGGAAAAAAGAGCCTCCACTTATTGTTAGGGCTGGTGAAGAGGAGATCAAAGGTATCTGCTTTTTTTAAAAGTGGGACATCTTGTTAAGCCACCCTCCATTGAGAATGCTGCTTCCACACAGATTTGTTTGTTCATATAAGTAGTGCTTATCTTCCCAACTGACTTGCACTGCTTCTGATTACAGCTGTGCTTTGTTGGCATTGTTGTTTGCTTTGGCAGTTACTTTTTGTCTTTACCTCTCCGTTTCTTATATAGTGTTTTCATAATTGTAAAGCATTTTCCTGTGTGCAATTGGTTTAGCTTAGATGGGCATAGCTTGTGTGAAATTCTGTAAGTGGTGGATTTCAGTTTGGAGTAAGACAAGGGTATCACAAGTGTTTTGTCATAGACAGTATCATAGGCTTTTAGAGCTGGTCTGTTCATATGCTTGCCTCAAATTTAAGGAGAGTTTCAAGTATTATAGTTACATTTAGCACTCAGTTATATCTGGCATGTGTTAAAATAATAAATGGGTAAACTATATATAGTTGTTCTTCTCCCTTACCTTTTTTCCTGTTTTTATCTGGGTCACCATGGGAGTGCTGAAGCAAATGTGATGGTTGGTGGGGGTTTTTTATGTTCTGAAAGGCATGATATATACTGAGGTGAGACACAGTCTTCCTAAATGGCACTGGTGCCAGTCATTCAGTCATGTTTGGGATCACACTGTACCAGCAACATGAGTTTTGCTTTTATTGGTGGTTTTTTTTTTCCTTTAGCTTTGCTCTGCTTGTCTGTTTTGCTGCACTGGTATATTGTGTGGCATTTTCAGGCAGTGATGCAAAATAAGCAAGAGTGGTGTTACACCTGGGCAAAACTGGCAAGGTGTGGAATTCAACTGGCAGATTGTAGTAGATGAAGGTCTGTTGAGTGCATTTAGTGGTTTGTGGAGAGTTACTCAGCTGGGCAGATGCCAGCTTTTAACTTTGGGGTGGGCTGTAATTCTGCAGTTAACCCAAGCTGTGCACTGCCTCTAGTGGGAGCTTTGGCTCCTCACTCACACAGGCATCCTCATTCGGGTGCTTTCACAGGGAAGTTGAATCCAACTCCAGGGGTCCTGTAGCACACAAAAAATACCGTCATACCCTTTGGAGTATGTAGTACATCTTTGTGGTCTTTGCTCTAATAAGTATCTGCAATGACGTGCACACCAGTGCATGCTACTTAGAGGTCACATTTGCAAACCTGGTTAGTTGGGTATTTATGGGGTTATTGCCAAAGTTATTTTTCTTTTGAAGCTTTATCAGAGCCTGATAGGTTCAATACAGAAAGCAATGCCCCGTGGAACTCTTTGATGCTCTGATCTTGTATGCAGTCAGTAATTTAGCACTATTTGCTGATGAATCTTCCATGTGATGTATGATCTTCAGCTTTTAATTGCTCTAAAATTTACTTAATATCATGGAAAATGTGCTGATGCTGACTTTGTGGCCAATACTTTTGGATGATTCTGGAAAGGTAAATTCATCTTGTATTTGAAATGATTAAATTAATTTATGAGACTCCCAACAGACTGTAATTATAGGTGCTGGATCCATTTCAGCTGTTTCCAAATATGAGGTAGTTACACTCAGCTTTTCTGAGTATGATTGACTCCAGTGGTTTCTTGATGAGAAAGGTTAGGTTGCAAAGAAGAGTAAAAAAATCAGTGTGAAAACATCCTGAAAGAAATTTACCAGCCAGCACTGGTAGACTTGTAAAGCTTGTTCTTGGAGGCAAGATAGGGCTGCTTGGTGTGTCCTCTCCAACCCTCCACTACCCTTTAACCTTTTTGTTTCCAGTTTTGGTCTTGGCAGGCCTATAGAGCTGCTGGCATATATAGATGCCAGCCAGTTATGTCCTGTCTCTGGGAGAGGGAATTCATGCTGAGTCCCACATTTGGTAGAAGTTGGAAACTGCAAATTGCTTCCTCTCTGAAGCAGTGCATTGCTTCTCTGAAATTTGTCATGGCAGGACCTAATGCTTTGCCAAAGTATCTGAGAGATGCCAGTTGGTACCTGCCATTCAAATTGTGTTCAAAAAGTGTTGGCTGGGCTAATATGCTATTTGAGGCTTTTGTTCACGCGTTAATTGCATCTCAGGAGGATAACCAAATACATGTAAATGAAACTTGGAATATTCTTTAGGAGGAAGCTGTCTAATAGACAAACTATCTAACTAGGATTTAGGTGGATATATCCAAACACAAGTGCAATAGTTCTGGTAATGTTTTTTCTTGTTCTAAGGAAACCACTTAAAAAGACCTTGCCGCAGTTAAAACTTGAAAGTATTTAGCTATAACAAGAAATTAGTAGTTACTTTTAGTTTATGTTGGTATTAGAGGTTAATAGAATAGAAAATAGAATAATAGAATCTGAAAGCCTAGACATTGTTTGCTGATCTCTTGATGTAGAAAAACCTGATTATGATCCCTTTGGTACTTACTTTTATATATCTGTTCAACACATATTATATAGGAAAATGTTTCTATTTTGTTTTAATCATTTATTTAGCTTGAATATTCTGCCTTTTTTGTGTTGGGGACTGTGTGTGGGTGTTTTTTTTTTTTTCTTTTGTTTCACCAGTTTGTTTTTGTTTTGTTCTGTAGTTCTTTTAGTTCCTCCGATAATAGACCAGTTGCTATGAAAATAGTTTGGAATAGCATGCTGTCTGGTTTTGGCTTAAACAGGTGTAGGCAACCAGTGGCACTGCTGGGTATCTGCATGGAAATGAGGAGCCACTTCCTTCTTTTCCTAACAGCTATTGTCTGTATATGGGCAGCATCTGGAAAGGTCAGTGGAGCTCTGTTGAGAAATAGCTTGAAGAATATTTTTGGTTTTTTACTTTCGGAAATTATTCCCTTTTCCCCTTAAGAATGTTTAGATAATTAATCTCAAGATTTTGCTGTGCTGTTGATCTTCAGGAGCATATTGTCAGATCTGAGTTCCTGTGTGTGTCAGCTCTTGATACTTTACTGATGAGACTTGCCAAGATGAAGCCCTGGTTTCTACAGTTTCTGTTTGTAGCTGTCTGCTTTTCTGAGCTCTCAAACCAGAGGAGAAATGCAGGAAAATGGAAATACTCTTCTGTTATTTTAATAGTTTGACTACTCTTATTACATTTACATTCCTTACATTAATGTAAGTGTAATATGTTCTCCACTTTCTACTGCAGAGATGGAAATGTAGAAGTAACACTTAATCCAATTAATCTATTTTCCTGCTCTAATTCATTGTGATGACTTTGAGCTTCTGCTGGTAACTGAGCATGAGCTGCTTAAAGTCACAGAAACCCAATTCCTATTATTTCTGCTCATTGAAGAGAATAAATGAATTACCAGACACTAATCTTGGGATAATTGCTTGCTGAGCAGGAGATCTTGGCTCTTAAAGAAATTAGTTTTGTAAGTTTATGGAGCTGTCAGAACTAGTGAACTATTAAAAAAAGGTTAACCACAAATGAACAGCAGCTGAGCTTTCAGTCTTTTATTCGTAACTATTGCAGTTGAACTTTACAATATAGAAATATATGTGGTGGAGATAAAAGTTACTTCTTCCGCTTTGTTGTAGTTTAGTCCCAGGCAAAACTGAGACACCATTATGAGTTTTACTATTATTTATCAACTGAAGTTTAAGTTGCAGACTGAAGTTTGTCAGTACAGTGGTAGGAGGTATGTGCAATAAGATACAGTATGTCCTGCTGTTTTGAATGACCTAACCACTTTGGGTTTGAAGTAACTGCTGTTTTGGGTTGGTCCTCTGATTTGGACATAGAGGAAGGCATGTGCTTTTTAGCTCTAGATAGTCTACCCTGTGACATTACATCAGTTTTCCTTATTTCTCCTTCATTTGACATGACTTAGGCAGGTTAGTGTCCAAAATTCTTTCTGAGTTCTTTGCATGGCTTTGTGATGTATGTCTTTAGGGTATTGGTATTTGAAAGTCATGTTGCTTTTTGCTGGTGGTCCTATTGCTTTGCCTTTGGAGACCAGCATGAGGAAGGTGTTAGGAGTCCTCATTCACAGTTCCTGCTCAGTGGCATTGACCTCACTGGAGTCTTCTAATGGGTCTGGGAGCAGACTTCCTCCCCCACACATGTATCTGGAAACATTCAGAGCCCAAAAATAACTAGATAAGCAAGCAAGCCTTAAATACACATAAAATTCTTCCCTGTGGAATAAAGTGTAGAATAATTTTCAATGCCTTTTATTTGCAGGATAACTAAGGAGTACTTTAAGGGTTCCTGGATCTTTCTGTCCTGATGGGTATTTTCTATCTCTGTAGATTGTTGCTATGGGCAATCAATGCTTTTGGTTGGTGGTGGTTTTTTTTTTTTATTTTTTTTTTTTTTTTTTTTTGAGGCTAGAAGAATCTGTATTTGTCAAATTCCTATTCTGTATCTGGTCTTTACAAAAAACAGTATATAGTCATTCAGATTTTTTTTTACACTGTTTGTTGTAATGTTTAATTTACATGTTTGATCAGAACTCCACAGGGATTCTGGTGAAGTGATAACAATGTCCTGGGTTAACTTGGATTAAGTACTCTGATTGGAAGTAATTGTTTCCTGCAATATGTTTCTGCCTGTCAATGAGAACTGCACTTCTGTCCTGTAGGCAGTCTCTTTATTATAGAATCTCTGCTTCAGACTTCCTCAGCTTGAAAAAGTGAGCTTTATTTATTCTTCTTCCACTTATTTTAGCTGCTGTCAAAATATCAAGATACAGCAGGCCTGTTATATAAGGACACCATTATTGATGTTCTTTAGGGACTAATGGTTATCCCTGTAAGTTGTTTGACTTGTATTCAGAGTGGGCATGGAAGTTCAGAGCCCTCCTCCAGTCAATGTCCAGATATCATCCACAGGTTGATAACAGTGGAAGTGTAAAAGCTATGTACTGTCACCGGTATTTGTTGCAAATACATGTTTTATTTTCAACACACAAGAAGGAAACAGCATTTCCTTTTGCACTCAGGGACTTCTGTTTTTGAATGCAGACACATACTTTCAGGAAAGTACAAAAGCAGAATCAAACCCAGCCTGCTGTTTGCAGATTTGTTCCTGCCACAGCATAGCCCCAGTGCTTTTTTTAAAATTTTAATAAAAGCTGCACACAGTGGAAATGAATCTATTATGGGGAAAGAAGTCAATATTGTTTATATTTGTCATTGCAAAGTTGAATTTTGATACTGAAGATATTAAGGTAATTAGAGTTAGATTTTGCAAAAAAAAAATCTTTGAATAGATTGGTACACAATGCTGACCTATGTTATTTTAAACTTATGGGTCTTCACAAATGCAGTTGGGCAAACAAGAAAATGGCTTATTCTTGGTATTTTTTGGTGGTCAAGAGTATCTCACGGTGCACAGCATATCAAAAGCAGAATAAATTGAAAGGAGTGTTACTTTTTCCCTACTGTTGTCTTTGAGTTTCCTGAACTACTGCTAGTGGACTACTGCTAGTAGAGACTTCTTGATTTGATATTTCCTAATGCTTTTTTACTTCTAATTTAGAGTTAATTAGAAGTGCTTTATACCTTTCTTGAGTACTTGAAAGTTGGTTTTAAACTCAGATGGTTCAAATTGTGAATTTTATGAAGAAGTTAGCATATGCAAAAGAATCAGTACACACATTGCACAATCACAGAACCATTAAGGTTGGAGAAGACCTCTAAGATTAAGTCCAACCATTAACCCAGCACTGTTAAGTCTTATCATTAAACTGTGTCCCCAGATGCCACATCCACATGTTTTTTGAACACTTACAGGGATGGTGATTCCACCACTCTCCTGGGCAGCCTGTTCTCAGTGCCTGACCACCTTTTCAGGGAAGAAATTTTTCTTAATGTGCAGTTCACAATATCTCCTGGTACAGCTTGAGGCCGTGTCCTCTTGACCTATGACTTCTTACCTGGGAGAAGTGACCAACCCCTGCCTCAATACAACTTCCAGACCCTAACTTGAATGCAAACCAAGAACATGACATATTAAGAAGCAGTAGTGGCTTATTTTGGACACAACTTATTGCGTACATGCCTGGCTGTGTGATTTACTGCTTTTTTAAAATGGGATTTGTGTTGCTGTGACTGAGTGGTTGGGTTGTGTCAATGTGCTCACTGGCATGAGTATGCTTGAGAAAAGAAACTGACTTGGTGCTATGATTATACCTGATTATACAGTTCTTTTGAATAATTAAATTCAACTTCTGTCTTTTAAAATAATATCTTCAGTGGTATGAGAACTCTCCCAAGGAGAATCAGGAGCTGCTGACAGAACTATGTAATAGATTCTCTAATTTTCTGGCAGCAATTTAATTATTAAAATTGATGTTTTATTTACTGTTATAAACTTGAGCTACTTGGGAACAAACCTCTAGGGTAAACTAAGGAATGTTTATCAAAAAATGTGGTTACTTGTTATTTCTGTTGTGTTTGGTAGCTATGCAGAAAAACTCATTGCATAAAAACATTCTGAAACCTCAATTTGTAATGCTGTGCTTTGCATGGATCTTCCTGTTAATTTGCAAGGAAGATTTATGACCTTTTCCTTTCAAGCACACTGTCAGTGGATTTTAGAGCTTATGAAAACTCTCCTATCTATGGTATCTATATTGATGATAGGCTGGGTAGGACCTCTATATTCCCTGTTCAGAACAAGTTCAGTCAGATCAGATTACTTGGGGCCTTTGTCCAGTTGAGTTTGGACAGAGATCCTATATTCCATCTTCTGCCTCTTGTGTTATAGCTGTGCACCTTTTGAGCACTGTAGTTACATTTGCACTGCCTTTTAGGTAACTGTAGATGTCAATAAGATCTGCACTCCTTGTGCCTTCCAAAACTTTTCCTAAGGCTGAAATCCTCCAAATTTGCCAGTCTTCCCTCCCACATTAGGTGCTCCAGCCCTCAGTTACCTTTGTGCCTCCTTCTGCTCTCAGACCAACATCTGTTTGAAAGTCTATCTCTTGCTCTGGGTGCAGAAAAGCCAGAGCAGCTCCAGATACAGCCTCATGAAAGTGGGATGCCCGTGTCCCTCAGCCTGCTGGTAACGCTCCTGCTGATGCAGCTTGGAGCGCAGTCAGGTTTTATTGCTGAAGGGCACAGTGCTGGCTCACATTCAGCTTGTGTCCTGAGGTCTCACGTGTGCCCTTCTGCCAAACTGCTGTCTAAGCTATTGACCTGCAGCCTGTACTGGCTCCTGTTCCTGCATCCCAGGTGCAAGACACTTCATCTGCCTCTGAATTCCTCGTGCCTCGTTTTCTCAGCACGTTGGTCCCTGTCCCTGCACGCAGCAGCCCTGACCTTAGAGTATCAGCCACTCCTTCCAATTGATACAAGTTGGTACATGTGAAGGGTTTCTTATAGTACTTATCACTTATAAAACCAGCTGTATCTCTTTAAGGCTAATAAGAGACTTTCACACTGGAAATTTATCTAAGACAATGTTCTGTATCCAGTAATTGATGCTTACGAGGCTTAAAAAGTAATTTCTCCTGTTACATTCCCCTTGGTGAGTCTGATTTTTGAACTTGGAGAGGCTGACGTTCAACTGACATCAATTGCACTTAATACCTGTGGACTTAAGAACGCTCAGTTGTAGAGGAAGCACAGTTAAAATCTATTTTCTTAATATAATCCATGCTTCCTTGTGTTCTAAATGTGCTTTCTGACAATTTTGAGATCCCATCCCATTTTTGTTTGAGAAATTTAAAAGTAAATTACTCTATTAGATCATGCATATATATGCTCTGTCTTAAAAAAACAGAACCAAAACAAACAATAACTTACTAAACAAAAAAACACCTTTCAGCTGAAGTCACCTGAATTGTGTTTTAAAACGAGGAATTTTGTCTCTTCACACCTTCTGTTTTCCAGGTGATTAGTTAATATTGCCAAACAGCAAGGGACTCCAAATGAATTCCTTCTGGATGTTGCTGGCAACTGCTTTCTGTATGCTAATTTGACCCTCCTTGTTTCTTTAACCTGCTTTATTCATACCTTCGAGGGCTTTTCTCTTATCAAATGGAAACTTTGTTTTTCTAAGAATCTTTTGTGATGGATGAGCCCTTTATTGGAAGCTGCTACAAGTTCCATCCATACTTTGAATGGTATGTTATTTTAGCATATCCAGATAATTCCCGAGAAGTGATTGTATCTACTAAACACTGTTTTTCTTAAAACCTTTTATTTATTTTTTTTATTATTCAAAAGAAATTTAATCGCATGATTCACGATTGCTTGATGAATGATAAGTATTTAAAGCTGCTTTAGATGTGCAAAAGTTCATGATATTCGGCCTCTTTGTCACCTCAGAGATGGTGACATCAGTGTGGTGAACAACTAGTTCTGTTTTGTTTTAGTGCTTTCTAGAAAAAAATTAGATGAGGGAGAAGAGTATTCCTGTAGAAAGAAAATAAACCTTGTTAAAGAATAAGGCAACTCTCAGTTCTTCTAAGTTTTATCCTAGTTTTTTGGCAAAATGCAGAAAACATACTTTAAAAATATAAATTCTTTAATTATGTACTGAAGAGCCTTTGTTCTTTTTGAGGAATAGTTTTAAAAACCATTCCTGGTTGTGTCTTTGCCACATGGAAATGCTGAGGTCTTTCCCCCTCAAACAAGAAAAAAGGTTTTTATTCCTATCCCCATACTTTTAAAAAAATAATACTTTTCTTTTATCTGGCAATATGAAAGCCATATGAAAAGGGTCGTGGTCTTGAAGCTTCTACCAACTTGTACCTAGCAAATATTTAGTGCTGACTGTCAGGAAACCTACTATTTATGTTCAGCAGTACTGCAGTGTATGGCATCATCTGTTTGCCTTGGCAAGGTCATGAGAAGTTACTTTCTGACTGGGGGTGAGGGGCAAGGGAGAAAGATTGATAGAGACTTTCATGCCAAGTTCCTTGCAGAAAAGCAGTAATGACCCAGTTTGACACTAGCCATCTTGAATATGAGCAGCTTGGGTGAATTTTTCTTCTAAGGAGCTGTCCTTAGTTGCATTTATGTGTGGAAGAGAAGCACATAAAAATAGCATTGTTGCTTTGGGTCTTTTTATTTTCAAGTTTCTGTAATTTCTCATATGAAGTCTGTAATATTCTTATGAGTAGTAAACTGATTGTAGAACTACCAGAATCATTTGGTAACTAAGTTAGAAGCTTTTTGGTGGTGGTTTGTTTTTGTTTTAATTTATTTGCTTCAGAGGTCCTGAAAGTAGAAGCGTTGCCTCAAGCTAAGGATGATGTTGGCAGGAGTTGTGCAAACTTCTTTGTGTAGTTTTTGCCAAAGAACCTAATTCTTGACCTGAAATATCCCTCCTGTTTCCAGCTGTGAGCTTCATGAATGAACAGTATGAATTTTGACAAGCTGATCATTATTCATGCAGAATAATTTATTAGATCAAATTTTTGTTCCTAATTAGTTTCCTTTTGTTTTTTAACAAGCTTTACTTTGTTTTCCCTGCCTTCTTATCAGCTCTTGCTTTTTGCTCATGTCATTGGGTTGAGTAAGTAGTTCTAAGAAATGACTGAAGGAGGCAAGTGACGTGTGACATTGCATTGTCTAGTTTAAATGTCAGATACCACATGTACCTGTCTAAGAATGTATTCAAATAAAACGTAATTGTATTGGTGCATGGAATTATCTGAATTAGTCTTTAAATTGTGATGTTCATAAGCCAGGGATATCCAGGGAGAGAATTAATTAAATTGGAGCTTTAAAAGAAGATTGAATTTGGAGTGGTTTGGCATTTCAATTGCTGCATCAGGTTTTGTTTCACAATAAGCCAGTGTTATGTGCTATTCAGAAAATCAGGAATTTCTCCTGCTACAAAATCTTTTCCTTGGTCGAATAGTGTCAAATGTTGAGTCAGACATAGAACAGTCTGAACTAAAGCTAGTATGTGTGATTCCTTAATGCCTGAATGATATAGTTATAGTGATGGAAGTTATGGACTATTTCCCTCATTAATACAGTATAATTCCCCCCCCCCGTCACCCATCCATTCATCTCCATGATGAATAACGTTTAAGCAAAGTTCACTGTGAGCCCTCAGAAGATGGGGAGGCAATTCTTGAACAAACCAGCCCAAAACCTAACCAACCCTCCCCCCTGTGCATGCACACAGTCCTACCCACGTACTCAGTACCTGCTGTTGGATAATCAGACCACACAGATGAATGTGTTAAAGTGATCTTGCTGGAAATCTTACCCTCCAATGCAATGAGTGATGGGAGATTCCTGCTATCAAAATCCTCATGTCTGCTGAGTTATTCTTAGGTCAGTAGTTACATGCTGAATCTGGACTTTTGTACCTTGTAGGAGATCATATGAGGATCTCTTAATCCTGTTCCACCTCTGAATCATTACTTAGATTTGAATTTATGCAGTCTCTTGTCTTCCTTCTGTGGCTGCCTTATATCTTCAATCCTGTTGCTTATCTTCCCACTGTTACCTCTCAATGACCTAACCTATAGTTTGTCCTCTGCTATAGTGTAAAGGTAGTCCTTGTTTTACTGACTTAGGTATTTTGAGGACCAGATGTGTGGGTATACTTTGATCTTTGATCTGCTAATCTAGGTGTGATCAACATGTGCTGTTGTTTTCTCCTGCTATTCTTTCTGGTGTTTCCACACCCAGGCATTCCCATTCATTGTCCAATCAGTCTTAATGCTTCCTTGTCTCTGCATTTGTACAGAAAGGGAAAGATCACATGCCTGTTTCACAATAGCAGTTTCTCATCTGTTACTACTCCTTAAACTATTAAAATATGCTTTCCAAACCTATTGCCTGAATTGTTATTAAAATTTACTCCCTTTTTGTTTGGTTAGCTACTTCACCTGCACATTCTAGTATGGTGCTTCAGTTTATTAGAATCTTTTTTTCCTATTCTGTCATTCAAGAAATCTGCCTAGTTTTCCTTCTTTCCCTCTTCTTACTTTCTCTACCTTGCTGGTGCCAAAGGAAACACAGGACTCCAGTGTCACACTAGCTTTACTGTTGGAGCTTATGAGCTTAATGCTTTGCTTGGTTTTGGTATTGCAGCTCCTGTCTTGTTCATACCTGCAGAGTTACCCATCCTCAGATGTTAGATCTGCTCAACGCTTGGCAATTCCTCAGTTTCAGGCTCCCAATTCACTTCCTCTCTTGGGCTAAGTATGCATTCCCTGTACAGTAAAGCTTCTTTTGTTTTCCTTAAACTCTCTGAAGAGCAGCCACCCTCTTCTGGAGATGGATTCCTAGAGAATTGGTGGGGTTGTTACCAGGTTTGACCTTCCAAGGGTTCCTCATATTACTGCTGATTTCATCCTTCTTCGGCACCCAGTGCTTTTTACTAAATAAAGCACAAGCCACAGGGCTTTCTGCACCCCAGTCTGCACTCTGAATTGAAACCAGTGAGGACTTTTGATTCTTTGTTTTCTTTGGGCTGGCTGGGGGATACTGAGTGTCAACAGCTTTTCTTTGAAACACTTTAGCTAAAGAAACATGACTGCTATAGTTTAGTTTAAAATAATTTTAGAATAATTAAAAAATAGGCACTATTTTTTTGCTGTCTGCACTCCCAATAGTTAATTACTTGTGCAGCCTGTTGGATTGTACTTTTGGTTTCATTCTTAATTGAAAATTCTCCAATATTACTCATGAGCAGGCCAGCTAATAATTCATGTTGTTTGATTACTTTTACCTAGTGCTAGTTTACATTATGTTATCCTATCAAGGTCAAGCTATGTGCAACAAATTTCAATATTTCTGTTTAGGGATCAGGCATGGAAGTCTGGGGGTGATGTGTTTTTTTGGAGGTTTTTTTTGTTTTTATTTCCCCATGAAGATATTTGGACTTCATGAAAATTTAGAACAGCTGCTGAGCTCTGTAACTTGTATTCCAGCTGCTGCAAGAAAAATGTTCTGTCCTAGCAACTCTTATGCTGTGCTAGTCTTTGGGAGGAAGTACAAAGAGGTTTTCTTTGATGGAATAATGCTCTTTTTATCAGTATAAAAGCTACTTGTGGATTTACCTGTCAGGGACATCTCCAGGGGGATTTCAGTGCAGCTGCAGTGCCTTCTTACCCCTTGATACAATTTAGTGCTCTTGGGAGTAAATGCTCCAGTCACTCTTCAGGAGGACAAACCTGTTGCCACCTGGACACTGTACATGAAAACTCCTTTGCTGAGATGATGGAATTAAAGATGATCTTTCAGAATTGGAAATGTCTTGTTTAGCCAGCTCTACTGAGCTTTGGACCAGAAATGGAGGACTAGTGTATTTTAAGTAGGGGCTATAATTAATGTTAATCTAACTGTTCACGCTAGTGACTGTTACTGTTGCAATAGCACTTTTGTTGTGGTGTTATTTTTACTACTTCTCTTCTCCTAAAATCAGAAATGGGGAATAATAGTTCACCTACTCGTGTGGAGTTAAACTGTGTAGGTGGAGAATTCTTAGTGTAATTCCTTAATTGATAGAATTCCAGAAATAGCACTGAAATAAATGTGGCTGTAGAAATGGTGGTAGTAGCTGAGATACTTAGTGTTAAGGTAGCAAGCTGATGAAATGGAACATACGTAAAATGCAGAGATTCTGAGAAATCAGAGGGAAATGTTATTGGATGGAGAGAGCCTTCAGCAGAAATAATTGGGTGCTTGTCTTTTGTGATAACTGTTATACTATTCTGCAATGTACTAGTATGCATTATAACTGGAAAAAATCTGTGCTGTTTTTATAACAGTTCTTGCTTTTGACAGAACAAAAATGCTTTTCATTGCAAGGAAGTATTTCATATTTTCCCATTTTAAGCAAGACTACTAGTTTCTAGGAAGAGGTGTGGTTTTAGGCTTCTTGTCAACAAGTAAAAAGTTTTTCTAGTGAACAGTTAAGGGGAAGGGCATTGAAACTTCCTGAGATCTTCCAAATCCCATCAGATATTTGAAGGAGGCAACTGATTCCTTGACTAAATTTTATAGTTTCTCCTAAAAAAAACCCCAAACCCAAAACCAGCTTAGGTTAAGGAATTAATAAACAATGTTTTAATCCGGGCTTTTTTTTTTTTTTTTTTAAATTACACTGGACACTGTGTGCCTGTTTGTTTGCTCATGGCAGGTACAAAGAGCCTTTTTAAAACAGGCATCCAGAAGCTTGAAGAGCTAAAGGCATTGGTGAAAAAAGGGGAGGAAGAGAACCAGCAGTATGATTGGCTCCATTTTGTGGTGTTCTGCCTACCTATTTTTTAAATAAGAGCTTTGGACTTCTGATATTTTTCCAGAATACAACAAAATAGTCAATAAAAACATTGGTTTTATTACTAAGATAGTGTGATCTTTATCAAGCAAAACTAATTTTTTTCTTTAAAACAGTCTTCAGAAGGTTGTCACCCTAACCAAAATTTGGTGGACTGGTGTGTGTTGTGATTTTGGTTTTTTAAGCATGGTTTTTGTAAAGAAGGTGGACGGTCAAAGAATAAGTAATGTAGTACCAGTATTATTGGAATAGAAAGATGTTTTTCTTGACTAAAAAATCCCAATTTATTCCAGTTATGATAGTTTTTTACACGCTTCTAATTTTTTTACATGGGATATATTGGCATTACTACTCCCTTATCTTTGATGGGATTTTATCTATATAAAAACCTAACATATTTACTTTGTAAGGATACTCAGTATTTTGAGAGCTGATTTGATGTCTTAAGCATAACCATATAATTTTTGGAAAGTAATACTATACAATAAAGGAGAGAACCTGTAATGCTAAAGAGGACTTAGCTATGTGAAAAATGCTGTAGAATAAGATTTGTCTTATCTCAAGGAAAGTTTTAACTCAAAAGAAATATTGTCATTTAAAAAATACTAAGACAGTGCTCAATTAACTCAATTACTTGCCTGTTTATTTGTATTTTAAAGTTAAATTGCTGTGTTTTGCTATGGAAATACCTGGTGCTGTGTGTGAAATAAGGAAGTTGTGTGAAAATGGCTATAAAAAACTGGGTTGAAATTTGGTTTTTGGATAAACTAGGACCTCCCTGAAGAGAGGGAACCCATGCTGCAGTAGATTCACTGTGAGCCCATGGGTGGAGCAGCCTGTCCCTGAAGGTCTGCACCCCATGGAAGAGTCTGCACAGCAGTTCAGGAAGAACTACTGCCTATGGGAAGAACTCATACTGGAGAAGATAGTGAGAACTGTCCCACCTGGAAGAGACCCCATGCTGGAGCAGGGAAAAAGTGTGAGGCGGAAGGAGCAGCAGAGACAACATGTGATGAACTCTCTGCAGCCCCCGTTCTCTGTACCCCTATGCCACTGAAGGGAGGAGGTAGAGAATTTGGGAATGAAATTGAGCACAGGAAGAAGGGGAATGTATATTTTAGGATTAGGTTTTGCTTCTCATTACACTAATCTGATTTGATTGGTAACAAATTAAACTAATTACTTTAAGTTGAGCCTGTTTTGCCCATGACAGTAATTGGTGACTGATCTCCCTGTCCTTGATCTCAACCCATAAGCCTTTAGTTATTCTCTCTGCTCTCCTGAGCTGAGGAGGGGAGTCATAGTGTGGCTTGGTAGGTACCTGGTGTCTGACTGAGATTAATCCACCAAACCACCAATATTCAAATTCTCAGCTCTAAATTATTAACTTGAAGTGTGGTGCTTTTTAAAAATAGTTTTTAGGGAGCGTTTGCTTTCCTGTTTGTCAGTAGTGCTTCCTAAGGAAAAAAAAAAGAAAAAAACAAACCCCAAAACATTTTTATCAGAGAACCATAGCATAGGTTGGGTTGAAAAGGACCTTAAAACATCATGTAGTTCAAATTCCCCTAATGCCATGCCTAGATGCTCAGGGAACCCTGTGGTATTCTAGGGGATCATTTTTTTTAAGCCAGAAGTAATAATTTTGGATACCAGGAAAGCATTGCCAGCTATGGGAGTGTGAGGTGCATCTAGTGCTGCTGTTCCTCCCACTGCCTCCTGGGAAGCACAGCTGTTCTGAGAAACCACTTCTGGTTTGTGGCTTGTTTTTAACTAGGGGAAAGTGGCATGTTTAGAAACACAGATAACTTACTGCCCCAGGGTATGCTGGCATTACAAGAGTAAGTCCCTCTGTGGTAGGATTTTAAAGATTGATAAAAAGTGACTTTCCCAAATTCCTTCCCATTGGTTTGACTTCAGGATCTTGCAGAAAATAGGATTTGCACAGTATGTTCTATCTTGAGGGAGGGTGTCTTAATTCAACAGTTTATCAGGTAGCATTTTGTTTAATATTTTTTTGTGCTTTTCTAACTGTAAATGTCAACCAGATTATAACTGCAACCTGTGATATTTGCAGTGTTGAGACTTCACTCAAAATCCTTTGTTCATAATAAGAAATATGCAGATGTGAACTCAGCATCTGCTGAGTACATGAACAAGCTGTGTTGCACGTGTCCTGTATCTGTCAGGCTGACCTATGCAGCAAGTCACATCCAGCTGATTAGCTAAGACAAAAATTCTGTGTGTGTGCAGCTTAGCAATTTGTTCAAGTTTTCTAGATGAATGGCAACATGGCCATTTGGATTGCTGGAAGTTGGGTAGATAACTGCCTAGGTAGCTGGCATTAAGTTAATGAGAAATAGTTTATTGTCCCAGTGAGTCATATTGGCACACTTGAAAATTTTGTTATGGGGATGAGAGAGAAGAACAAGGTCAAGAGTTAGTGGCTGGTTCACTTGGTTGTGAGGGTTAGAGTGCACATGAGTGTAACTGATATAAAAGGCACATGCTGACATAAGGATTTATTCCTTCACACGTGCTGTCTGCTCTTATCAAGATTTCCATGCAAACGATTTCCTCTCACTATTAACCCTAGAAAATGGAGGAAATTTTGATTTGTTTGTTTGCTGTCCAAAAACTCAAAATGCTCCTATTGCTTAAGTTTTGTGTTCTTGAAGGGCAGAGAGGAGGAGATATGGGTAAAAGAAAATTAAATGCTTGGAAGTCCCCTTTTCTTCAGCCTGTGAAAACAACATCCAACTCTTAGTGTTTTGGACTTCTGTATCCACATGGCATTGTATTTGTGATAGGACTGATAAAATTGTGGTAAAACAAAGCATCCTTTATGAAGGACGCGTACTGAACTTGTTGATTGCCACCTCACTTTACCTGAAGGTTCCTTGCTTTAAAGTCGAATGTAGCTTTTCACATAAGTATAGCACAAAATAGTGTTTCGATGCCAAAGACAGAAATTTGCTGTATGGTTCAGTGTTTGTACTTGTATTATTAAATGCAGGCATGTGGCTCTGAACATTTGTCTGGTTTGTGAAGTCGTGTTGCAAAATAGACACTGTTTGTGCAAATACAGATTCCCCTCTGAAGCAGATGCAAGTTGATCAGATCTTACCTTTAAAAATACTTGTTTTTTGCAGCATCTAAATGATTTGCCCTAAAATCGCTTGTTCTTCTGTTTTATTTGGCCTACTCAATAGAGTTTGGCTAGTCTACCTTTTCCTCTACGGTAACTAGTCTGTCCCCTGCTTAAAATGCCTGTTGACTGATGACTGCTTTGGAGAGGAGAGTGGGAAAAGGTGGTTTGTAACACTGGAATATCTTTTGGATAACAGTTTGTGCCTTGAGGGTAGGGATTGAAAACCTTAAGTTTGATTATTTTGTAGGGGCATACAGAACATAAGGGGGATATGTTGATGTAGTCAGGGAAGAAAAGCTGTTAGAGTCTGTCGATCTGAAGTTACTGCCATGTGATGGAGTCTTTTAGCCAATCCTGATAGGTTCAGAAGGATCATTTAATGTGAAAAGTTAGGGTTAGCTTGTGAGTTGCTTGGTGGCAGTCTGTGCTCCCAAATTTTAAATAGTGTACCAAATGTACTCGTGAAGTAAGATTCCTTTATCATGCTGCTTATATCTTCATGGTCTCACAAAGACTTGATACTCTAGAAGTGAAATGAATGCCTGTGTCAATTAAAAACAACATGGATTTGCAGGTCTCACCCCAGTGCAAGTGAGATGAAAGATTGAAGGAAGATTGATAGTTTCATTAAGAGTTTAGGAATTTGAATATTGAGGTTTAATCTATGCTATCACTCTAAAACATGAGACCATTGTATAATGTTTGGAATGTATGCAGCTGTTGGTTGGGAGCGCAGTTAGGATTAAATCTTTCTGGAAAATCAGTGTCATCTTTGAAGTTAATAGCTAGTACTTCCTTATGCAGAAAATTACTGATCCTAAATCAAAACATAACATGATTCTTGGCCTTCAACTGTTTGGAATTAAAAAAAAAAAAAGAATAAGCAAACCAGTACTAATTTGAGAAGACGAAAGGAAAGATTAAAATGTGCCTGGACATCAATTCTGGAGCTCAAGTTTTTATGGCTATTAGTTAAAAATGTGATTACATTGTGCTTTGAAAAGAGTCAGCAGAAAACATTCCTGTATTACTCCTAAACGGAAAAACAAGTGGTTACAGCTATTTCTTATCGATTTGTTCCTTGTTTATTCTTCCTACCACAGCATTTTCAGACTTTATTAAGTGTCAAAGGTCAAGCTCAGTTTGCTATGAAACCCAAATGCACGTGTTTTTCTGTTAATGATTTACTTCAGCCTTCCTTTAAAGGTTCCTGAAGGCTTAACACTTAAAATCTCTAGCAGCAATATTTTGTCTAACACTGCACTTTTGAGCTTTTGTTTTAGCTTCTACTAACTTTAGCATTTGTTTATTTTCCTCTAACAGAGTTGCAGTCTCTCTAGTAGTAAGGGTTGTTGGCCTATAAGTACATCTTTAACTATTTCAGGTTTATACTTACTCCCCTGTTGTTTGAAGAAAATTTTATTATATCTTCCCATACTTGCTTTGTGTTCACCATTACTATCTGTTTTGTTAAAGGGGAAACCAACAAGACAAAAAAATAAGGCTGCAACACTCTACGTAAGCTTGTGTTAATTCAGCAAGTGTAAATCAGATGTTAGTTAAATAATTGGCTAGTTGCAGTGGTGTAGGATGTTTTGACAGTATATGAATACTGTTTTTTTCCACTGTTCTGCTTTCCTGCTGCTTATGCACACAAGTAGAAATTCTGATCTTGTGCTGTCATTACTTTTGAAGGCAGAGGGTGAAATTAGTCTAGTCAAATTCTGAGAAATGGCAAGCCTGGGGAGGCTCACTCTATTAGGGATATGTGACTCTTCTGGCACTTGGTGTTGTGTCTGTCACATACCATGTGAAAGAGTATGGTGTAAGAAAGAAGCCTATGTTTTGACTTGACAGAATGTTTTTTACACCTACAGGCTTGTTTTGCTTGTACAACAATGTTATAACACAGTGGCAAGTTTATGCTTCTTTCCACCTTCTCGCATTAAGTTCAGCATGGCATACATCAACCTGAAGTGGCGTTTTGGATGGTCAAGAGGCAATACACTGAAGAGATGCTATACATAAGCACAGGAAAGCTTACAGCTGTCGGCAAAATCTGATAGTTCAATCTTTCATTCAGAATAAGCTGGTTCAAACTGCCTGATAATGACCTCACGTTTCTGAAAGCAGAGGCTGTGCTTTCATGCTTTGTGATAGGGAAACAAGGTGTCTGTTCTAAAGGTCTCCTTGTAGGGATTTAGTGACTCATATTTAGTTATTTGATTCAGGTGCATCATAACAAGCAGTATTTTTCAGTGATAAGGAAATCCCCCAATGCCTTGTGTTCCTGTTGGATACTTTCACTAGTTCCTGGTTCATAAATCTTCATGTGTTGGCCATGATCTCTGGGTGTGTTGTGGAAATCTGACTAGGTCCTCTACAGATAATTCTGATTTCCAAAGCATGTTCAAGATAGCCTTGGTGTGCAAAAGAGGCGGCACTTCCTTGTGCTAAATTACTTTGCCCAAAGTATTTCAGAATTTTAATTTAATTTAGAATCCAAAATATTTTTTTATAGTATTGCTTTAAGGGAGAGCGAGAGCCTAGCTCAGACATCTGCAAACTAAACATGGGAAAGTAAGCAAACTGAAAGCTTGTCATGTAACCTGAGTTCAGAGTATAGGATACTTCCTGTGGCAGCATTATGTCATAAATTTATTTTTAGTCCTTAAGCACTACTTTCTCTAATGGGATCAGCAGTTCTTTTGGATAGAAGAAGCAGTGCACTTTTTTGACAGTAGGGATTCTAAGTGTGTCTGTACACGCATTTTTAACATCTGCTTTCCTTTTCCACTGACATACTATTCTGGGATCTGTGGATTACTCAGTAATAGGAGTGGCAGCATGGAAACCAGTTGCTTTCCCTTTTGCACCAATGACTGATGAAATTCCTCACAATTCATGAGAAGTTACTGAGCAGGTTCTGAAACAATTTTCACAGGTGGGTGTAAGCAAAGCATATAGCACAAGGTATCTGATGTCTTTGAGTAATGATAGGTTAGATAAAGATGAGGTGGCAATTTCAGGGCGGCTGCCCTACAAAGGCTCTCAGAGGACATGGGAGGAGGATATTGGAATATTTGTTGGGTCTAATGATGGTGTTGATCTGTTAGGTAACTAACATCTGCCGAGCAATTCCTTCTTTTGGAAATTGCTGGCTTTCCCTGGACAAAAAAAAAAGTAGATAACGGATAAAAGAGGATGTATCTGAAGTGCCTTAGGCAAAGGATAACCCAGTGCTTCTGGGCACAGGCAACAAGAATAAAACAATACTGATGGAAAAATTTCATCAGTAGGAGGTGGATACAGTAGTTCTAAGCAATGGATTTCACATCTCTAATTTTAATAATAGGTCTCATAAGATCTACTTGTTAGGATCTATTTGATTTAGAATTCAAGAATACCTTCAACTCCTTCCCATTTTTAGGGGGAGAAATGGTTTTAATCTTATGGCTTGGTTTTATTTCTTTTTTATTTTTACCTGAAGGAGCTCATTGCCAACCAAATTTTTTTTTTATTTTATTCTGAAGAACTGAAGTCATTTAACACTATCTTCAGAATCCAGTTTTTCAAGAAGCAGGGGTTTAGAACAGTAGTGTTCCATAAATTACATGGAATGACTTGAGTTGGAGGAGACTCTCTGGTTATCTGATCTGACACCCTTCACTCAAAGCCAGCCAAGTTAAAATACATTGAACTTCTGAGTTAGATCAGATTGCTCAGTGTTGTCCAGTCAAGTTTTAAATACACCTAAGGAATTTCCACAATGTTTTTGTGTCACACTTTCTGAAGTCTTACTACCTTTGTGGTGAAAAATTTTCATGGCATCTAAATGGAATATCCTTCAGTTTCAGTTGGGTTTTTGTCCCATCGCTGTGCACCATTAGGAAAAGGAGGCAGCTTCAGATCTGTAATAATCACTTGTAAGATACATGGAGGCACTGATTAGATTCATTTTGAGCTTCTTGTGTTCTGCATGCTGAACAAATTCAAACTCTGTAGTGTGTCCTCTGACAGGAGTGTGTTGGTGGCTGACCACAAGACTTGCTGTGTTCTTCTGTTATTGCTGAGTGATTAATATGGCAGATTAAATTCAGTTTACATGTATCTCATGAGGAAAAATGTAATCTAAATAAGTGGTACAAAAAAGGTGTCTACATCTTCAGTCACTGTTGCCATTTGTAGGAAAATAAGGTCATGGATAGTTTTCTAAACGTATTTACTCTGAAGCAGCTGCAGTCCATAAAGAACGAAAAGAGGGGGGGAAAGGAAGTATAAATTAGAACATAGAGACTGGGAAACAAATTGCTAGCCCAGAAACTTATTAAATGCTGCATGCAATTCTGGCTACTTGGTCTCAGAAACAGTGGGATGTACTCAGACTCAATATAAAGAGGCAGAGTACATCTTCTGGATGAAGACAGACTGAATCAAAAAGTTTCTTCATTTTGGAGAAGAAATTAATGTGAACAGATCTGATTAAGGCATATAAAATCATAGGTTTCAAGAGGAACCTCAGCAGGGATGATTAATTTGTGTTTCTTACAGTGGAGGAATTAAATATGAGTAAGTTCAAAGCCAAGGGAAGTTATTTTAAATGTGGTGCTGGTGTCTGAGCATTTTCTATAACAAAAGCAGAGAAGCCAAAGTAATATCGATGGAACTAAATGTTCTTGTAGAATGGTTAGATGGAGCACTCTGCTTGGGCTGTTTCTAAGCTGCTTATTGCTGGATGTTGGGAGGATGTAGTCAGGGGAAAAGCACAGTTCTTTGTCTGAGTACTTTGTGGTGGTCAGAAACAGGATACTGGGCTAAATCAATCTTTGATCTACAAGGCATTGCAATTATTTTATTATTTTAAAAATTAAATGCCATGTAAATGTGATTATATAGGCAAGGAATTATTAATACTAGCTGAGACAAGCAAATTATTTCCAGAAATAACTTTCAACAACCACTTTTGCTTCTTCCAGAACAGGATCTCTCAAATTCACAATTTCCATAATGAATCTTTTTCATGGAAGCCAATCTTCTGCTTTGCTGAAGAGAATATCCGTGTGTGTAACTGGCTATAATAGAAGTATGGGTCCTTTACTCATTCCATAGTTAAATTATGGAGTTTTTTGCTGTAAGAAGTTGTGGATGCTGAAAATACAACAGTGTTCCAGGGAAGCTTGGCAGTTCATGGATGAGAAACTGCCAGAATATTGAAAAATACAGTGGGAAAAGAAGTAATGTCCAAATTTATATATAAAGGAAAACAATAATAGGCTTACAAAATCTCTCAACTGTTAATAGTTTGAGGCTGGGAGCCTTAAACAGACTTCCTTATTCTTGCATAAATTGTAACCAATAACTTAGTGAAAGCTAAATATTATTCAAGCTTATAGAAGTTACTAAGTGCCTTTATTTTTCTTGCCTCACATCACTTTGTTTTCTAGACAGTAGTATTTTGTTCCCTTTTCTCATCCAGAACAATCTCAAGGGAAAATAGTAAAGAAAAAATCTTATTGAAGAATGAAGGGTGTTACTACTGTGTTGAGCCAACCACTTAAAAGACACTTGAGGATAAAACTGCTAAGTTTCTTATTGTAATGCTTAGAAAAATTTGATTTTAAAGAAGAATGTTTTGGTTGAGTAGCCTTTAATTAAATTTGTGCATGATAAAGCATTCCAATGGAACATGATAATAATGTTTTCTTTTTTGTTGTCCTGTAAATCTTTAGTGCTTGACTCTTAAAAATGAATTAAAATATTTAATAGCTTGGTTTGTATTTTGGCAGATAAATATGTATTGTGTAATCTAACTAATGATAGTAATTCTGAGAGTGTTCAGATATTAGATACTATATTTATAGTAAAGACACTATTTGAAATAATTTTTAATTTTTAAATAGTTGTGGTAGAACAGCAGCATAGTTTTTGGAGTATGTGGTATAGTTGCATTGCTGTAGACTTTTGAACAGAGGAATTAAAGAAATATCAGACTATATGTTCAGATTTTCAGTGAACTGATCAGGAAAGAACATTTAGCTGTGACATTCATGTTTGAATAATTCTAGTTATAATAAAACTTCGAGGTTTTGTAGTACATTATGTGTTTCAGTGGCACAGAACAAACAAACAGACTTTTCAGTACAGCTGCTTTCTGGTCTGATACTTTTATCTTAAGGATGACTACTTTTCCATCCTTTGGGAAGCCTAGGAATTGTTATATCTACAAAAAATTACATGTTTTGAGGAGCTAATTCTTAACTTCCTGTGCCTTAAGGAATGTTTAAGCCCATAAAGTAGGAATAGGTTTTCTTCTATAGCAATCAAAATGTTTTGTGTATGAATATGAATGCAGTTATATGTAGCAATTAGGTGCTGTATATTAGTATCTGAATTAGCAGCTCTGGAATATGGCCAGCTTGTGCCAGGAAAGCAGCCAGTAGCCCAGAGGAGAAATACTTTAATATGTAATAACTGCTTTAGAGAGCTCTCAGTATTCTGGCAAGCTGCATTTGTGTTATTTTTGTATTACTTAGGACAGTTGTAATATGTTTAAAAAAATGTGGAAGAAAATTCAATGTACGTTTTTCATAATGAATGAAACAGTGTAAGGATTCTTGAAAATGTACTTAAACGAAGTGAGATCAAAAGTTACTTGCATCTATTGAATATATTTTAAAGCACAGTTTTTCTTCACCAAATTAAGATATTACAGCAATAATTACTTGCCTTAGGGCATTTAAAGATTTATTCATGTACTGTTCTGTTTATTTTTGGTGCTAGGTTTCTTCACAAAGCAAGAAGACAGTACATTTTCTCTATCTATGCATACATGTGAAGTTTACCTTCAAGAATATTATTTTCAATAAATAATAAAGCTGTTCATAAAGGACATGTGAACCATGTCTTTAAATTACATTTCTGTAGGCTAATGAGAGCAACTTACTAACCTGAAGTAGTAATTTAAAGGGCTCCAGTTCTCATTAGGTAGATAAGTGGTACAGCATGGGCTCCCACTTCTGCAGAGGAACTTATTCCCACATGACCATTCCATTCTGAAATGCTTCAGATAAGGCACCATCACTTATCTTAACTGTCTCTTGTGTTGAAAAGCAGTGAAAACTTCTCTTTTAGGCTCTGCCTTGTCATTATTGTAATAATAAGAGGGAATCAAGTGATAAAAAAGGCATAGTTCTTTTTCATGAGTATTTGGAAGCACAAAGACACAAAATCAACATGTTGTTAGTTTAATTTGAGCTGAATGTCTTCACTTCAGCCTTTTATATTCTAATTATTTTATTAGCTGTATAGGCCATTAAAGAACACGGTAATCCTTGACTTCACTAAGTAGAATGGTGATAAAATCAGAGCCTGTAGCTCTAAAGTAATTTAGTTTGTTACTTTATGCAAGCTACTTAAGCTTAGTTTCAGATGCCTGTCTTGTCTCCATGAATAGGGTCCATGTGAGATTGGATTCTCAAAACCAGTTGTCTGTGGTGTGCTTGTCTTGTGTCTGTCTTTGTCTTTTTGTACTTGGGCAGGAAGGATGACAGGCAGTTCAGCCATTCCTTGGTACCTTCCTACCATGTGAAACTTGTGGTGGCTGCTTCTCAAGACTTAGCTGCCTCTTGGCCTTGCAGGAGGGGGACGGATTCTTAGTGCTGCCCTGCAAATGACGCAGAGATGCTGAGGACTGTTCATGGTGGTGCTGCCACCATGTACTTGGGAGGGTGACAGGCCAAAATAGACATTCTGTCATCGGTGTTTGCAGTTTCCTTTGGACAGTAAAACTGCAGGCTCACTCCGGGAAAGATAAACAAAAGGATGGAGGAGTCTTGTAGAAGTTGGACTTCTTAGAAGCATTGCAACTGGCTGGTCTCCAGGCTGTGTGAGGGCATCTCCTCCCTCAGACTGCTGCTTACATACTGGTTTGTGTAAGGTCTTGTCCCATAAGTAGCCATCTGGGCTGTAATATGGGACAGATCTCAGGGGGGTTATGTCCTGACACACCCAAGGTGCTCTTGAGCACACCTCAACTGCAGAGAAAGATTAGACCTTTCTTAAACTTGGCCTTTGTTCAGGCAGTGTCACAGGGTCTTTGTTCTTCCTAGTCTCTTGTGTTGTCCCTTCATAGCTTGAGTTTTTGCTGCAGAGGTGCAAGACTGACAAGGCTATCGTATATGGGATAGTCCTACACTGGAAATGGCCATAAAAGTAACTCACTCTTTAGATTGTGCCTTGAAACTCTGTTATTTTATCACATGATCAAAAAATCCCAGTAACACACATCCCTCCCTCTCTTCCCAAACAGTTCCCATGGTTTGCTGAGAGCACTGTTTGCCCTGAAATAAAGGTTTTGTGCCTTGTACTCATTTCTGGTTTTCTCTAGCCATTTATTCACTTGTCTTTCATTTACCTTGTAAACTCTCAGAAGAAACAAGTTTTTGCTTGTCAGTTTCTTTTTCTGTCTTTGAGTGCCTTGCAAAGCAAGGTCTTGGTGTGTAGGGCTCATTGGCACTTCAACAACACACCTCCTTAGCCTTGATACTGGTAGATCTACTTGCAAATATACTTCATTTAGTCTTGTGGTTACTAATGCTTTTCCAGGTAATTTTATTTGCCTTCATCACTGAATCACATTTCTTTATCTAACTATGTCTTTAAGAAAGATACTCTAAATGAAATTCCAATTACACAGATGTAAAACTCTTTTTCAGGTTGAAAGAGTTATCCTGTCTTCTGTACAATTTGAAGTGAAACTAAAATATATTTTTCCAATTAATTTTGAATTAGCAGCTTTTTCCACTTCCTGTTTAGGTCATTTTTTTCCCCCATATGTGGGGACATTTCCAATACATATGTTACTATATATATATATATCAAACATTTTAGTTGTAACTGTAACTTTTTAGCTGTGCTAAAAAAGCCCTACTTATGGCTGAAACTATAGTGGATTCATCTGAACTGAATCTTAATGATCTAAGAAGCCAGGTATGATTTTCACAATGTCTGTAAAGCTGGAGCAGTATCAGAAGTAGTGAAAATTTCCCATTATATATGGAAGTGATTTTACTAACTCATGTTTGTTTAGTATAAAGTAAAATCATATGCCTAATGTGCATATTACAGTATAGAAGGCCTATTGCTGATTATTCCTTATTGATGTTCACTATGATCTACATCTAGTAATGAAGTTTTAAAATTATTAATTTTTTTTTCCACAGATGTACCTGTTTAAAGTCATTAAGGTCTAGCATTAAGTCAAGTGAAATGAACTAACTGATGTCAGAATGGAATATGGATCCTCAGAGGTATCTTTAATGACCTAGGCACAGTTTGAATGTTAGTTACTAGAGAAATGTCTGTGTTTATAAAAAAATGAGTAGAAGCAATAGCTGCAGAAAAGTTAATTGCATTCTTTGAGCTGATAAAGTCTAAATTAGTTGATTATGTAAATAGTTTGGCTTTTTTTACCATGTTAGGTAAATACATTAAGATGTAATTACATAATTTTTAAAATAGTTGCTCACTTGCTACCCAATTTTAGTTAGTTCAGCAACATAAAATCCTTGATGAAAACAAGTATTAACTGAAAGCTGAAATCACTTGGTCTTTTAAAATTTATAAAATGTCTTTTTTTTAAATTTTTCTTTTCTATTTTGCAGCATGGGTTAGCTCTCTTTCTATGGGAATGGTCTTCTTCTGTTCCCCAATAGTCAGCGTATTCACAGACCTGTTTGGCTGTCGAAAAGTAGCTGTTATTGGAGCTGCAGTAGGACTTGTTGGACTACTTTCAAGTTCTTTTGTAAGGTAAAAAACTTAAATGCATAGCTTTCAAAATGTTTTATCAATTTATTATTGTTGTAATAATGATCTAATCAACAGAAGGTATGAACAGTGCTGCTTTATATTATCTGTAGAAAACTTGTTTTATTTGGGTTTGGTTTTGTCTTTCAAACTATGACTCATGAACTTGCAACTTAAAGTATTTTTAAAAATGTTTATAAGTAAAAACAAGAGGCACTATTTAACCACTACATAAAATGTACCAACAGCAAGACTAGTGCTGTAAGATCAATAGTATTGTCCAGGATAAACTTGTATGTTTACTTGATGTATATTGTGTTTTAACAGATACATAAACATTGTTGTTGTCTTCCCTTCCTGCCCTGTACATTTAATTTTCTTTTGAAACGGTTTTAATGGTGATAAAACCACAGTAGGGCCCTCCAGGAAGCTGTTAAAATTCTGGTGAAATTGGATGTTTACTTCTGTTCTTACCGGTCCAAACATGGAGTTAGAGAACCTTGGTATATTGACTATACTTAAGGCATATTTGTTTTGTATTTTTTTTCTTCTAGTTTAAAATTAATCTGTATGCTTCTTTTCATTTTTTCATTTGTATGTAAGTTTTGCAGAGTAAATCTTAAGCATTTCAAGAGCGACTGATTTGTTGGATGTACCCTGTAGAAGAGGAAGAAACAGGAAGTTTACTTAGTTTAGTCACCATCAGAAATTGGTCAGTGAAGGTAGAGTGTAAAATGTAGCAGAAAATAATCCTCTAGTTCTAGTTCTCAGACTATTTTTTCCCCACCCTTAGCAGAATAAGTATAGGAGCAATCAAGCTACATTCAGAAGAGCTTTCCACTTAGGTGCAAATGTATTTATACAGGCAAAAATCTTGTGAAAATGTCTCTTCTGTGCTTGTACTCTGAACCAGATGGATGTGAGCTGCTGTGATCTGAATGGTTAATCCTGATACCCAATGGAACAAGGGCACAGAAAAGACATGCAAGAGCAAGTTGTTTTGTAAAGGCTTCAAAAATATTTCAGCTTAACTAAACTTTGAAGGGCACTTTTAGCAGTGAATTTTTTTTAAGAGTACATGCCAGGTTGATGTGCATAGTTTGTTTCATTGTTATTCACACTAAAATGATTTATGCCCATGATGTTATCAGCTCATTAAATGATTATAGTTCAGGTACAGAAGTCAGTGTTCTAGAAGTAAAATATTTTAAAGCAGATATGTTACTATGATCTATTGCTTTTGCATTGCACTGATTTCTTAATATAAATTCTATGTCTTAGGAAATTGAGATGTGTTTATAATGCAGGACAATATTTTAATATGCATGTTGTGCTGCAGACTGAGGGAATTTACATATGGAAGCACAAGTTCACTGTCTTCACTGTATGATGTTGCTCCTCTCATTTTGTAACTTCTGGTTTTATTTTTTCTGGTTATTTTCCATTAATAAAGGAAATAAGTCTTTCCCCTTTATGTTATTTCTGCTGGTTTATGTTGTGAATTGTCGGTTTCAGAAATGGGTACTTTAATATAGACAGTGACAAAATTATGTTACACAAATAATAATTTTTCACTATAATACACAAAACCAGAGTACCTAGATTCAGACCTTTGTTAGTCAAATACTGCTTTTCTAAGAAGTTCTGTAATTGCATAGGAAGCTTGTGGAATCTATTTTTGTCCAGAGGGGTGCTGGCAGGTTGCATCCTGTGATGAAAAGCACTACATAAAGCATTCATGCTCTTTAAAAAAAAAAACAAGTTAGAGATTAACTTTTCCAGAAGTGCTTTAAAAGCAGTTATTAACTGATAAAACAAGAGGTGAAGGTTCATTGTAAACATAGCATTAAAAAAAATTATATGAACTCTCGTGTGCCACCTCAGAAAACTCATGTAAAAATTTATTGCACTCTGCCTGCATCTAAATGTTAAAAAATGTTTTCTTTCATGAACTAATACTACAGCACTAATTTAGCTAATTATACTGCTTCTGTTACTTTGTACTTTTGCCAGTTCTTGCACCAGTACTTTTTATAGTTGTCACATGTTTGTGATCAATTACAATGATTCTGCTTTATTTTAGTTGCAGAGTAAATGGTAATAATGATGAATTTAATGATGAGATGAGATGTCTCATTCCTTATTAACAATTTTTTTATAGTTCTTTCATAGCATATTCAATATATGTATCAAAAGACTGAATTTAAAATATTTATTCAGAAGATGATTTTTCTAAAAAATTAATACCTAAAGAGGCTGTAATTTATTAATAAATTACATTACAAATTTTTTCAGTATTTAAATATTTTGTTCTTCAGTAATAATGTTTGCCACATTTGTTATTCTATTTTCATAACAAACTGTTTAATTGATTTTTCTGGGTTCATGAGGAAAGTTCAGTATTACGTTTGAATTGCTAGTATAGTGAAGAAATGTGTAAATCAAGAGAGTACAATTTTCTTTGGAAAAAAAATCAGAAAACCCAGCAATGTTGAACTTAACATGTGGCTAATTTGCCCTGACAATGATTTTTAAAACGTTTTTTAGCCTCACTATTTGATGCAATTATAATTGAATGTAACTTTTCTTTTTCTACCCGTTCAGTGAATTCTATGAAATTTTTCAGTGGAAGGAGATAAGATAGTTGCTGAATTAAGCTGATACAGTGCTATTTAACTATAAGTATATGCAAACTCTTATTTACAGCAGTGAGTCATATTGATTGATTGTGAAACTGTTTTGTTGTCACTTCCTTACACTGATGATTTGTTCTTTTCTTTTGGCGCAGCACCATTGAGCCCCTGTACTTCACCTACGGGATCTTGTTTGCCTGTGGCTGCTCGTTTGCCTACCAGCCATCCCTGGTCATTCTGGGCCACTACTTCAAGAAGCGCCTTGGGCTGGTGAATGGCATTGTCACTGCAGGCAGCAGCTTGTTCACAGTGTCCCTGCCCTTCCTCCTGAGGGTCCTCATCGACTCTGTGGACCTCTACAACACCCTGCGCGTCCTCTGCATCCTTATGTTTGTTCTGTTCCTGGCCGGGTTTACGTACAAACCTCTCATTCCCAACACCAAAGACAAGGAGGGAGGAAAGAAGGGAAAATTCAAATTACCTCCTGCCAAAAACATTTGCAATTTCTCCATTTTCAAAGTTCTCAGTTACCGAATCTGGGCTTTTGGGATCCCAGCTGCACTTTTTGGATACTTTGTGCCTTATGTTCACTTGGTAAGTGCACATTTCTTCCTAAGTGTGATGTGTTTGAAACTATACACGCTTGCTTTTTTTTTTTTTTAATTGGTTTAGAAAGCAATGATTATAGGAAGATGGATTTAAACTTCAAGTTGTGTTGGGGAGAAACACAAAATTAATTTGGATCTTGTCTTATTAAAAGAGTGCTTTAATCAGAAATATTAGTTAAGCCAGTTGAAATCTTTGTTCTCAATGCAAGATTTAAAATGCTTTAATCATGAAAAGAGAGATTTGAAAAATTTTCTATATTATTCCAAAGAGAATTCTTTTTTTAGTAGTCAGCTGCATATGTTGCCAATGACACTTGTGTATTTTAGAAGAAATATAAAAGGAGTAAATAACGGGAAACGTGCTAGAAGTAATTTTTGTTCCTTTGTACTGAGGTATGTTCGAGTGTCAGTTTTTATCATCTATAGTATTCAGCATTTTTCAGGTTTATTAAAAGCAAAATACCTGGATTTTTCTGTCTTTCAAACTTCAGCCTTGTAGTTTACTGGTACAGCATTAGAATAACTGCTCCTCTTATCCTGTCCCTCCCAGATGAGCTGTGTTTTTACTGCTGTATTCAGCAGCTGATGGAGCTTTGGCTTCTGATGATGGGGAAGATGTCAGTTAGCCAATTCCTGTACATGTACTAGAGTTGTTTCCCTAGCAGTTTTGTTTTTTTCTGTGGTACACTCCAAAACTAAGAAATTTAGGTGCAGCTGGTGATACAGAGGCATGCATTTATATCAGGCTGGCTGACATGCATTGCACTGCTTTAAATGGTGAATTATTCTTGGACAGCTTGGTGGTGCTCTCTAAACTGAAGTGGTGCAAACCAAAAGGCTGAAAAGGAAAAGGTGGGGAATAAGCCCACAATCTCCACCATTACACATGCTCATATTAAGAGTATTTGATAGAGCATGGGCTAGTAGAGCTCGGTATGAAAACAGGAGGGTCATTTTAACATTCATTATTCACCCGTGATAGAACAGTGAGATTAATGATAATAAATACCTTCACTTCAGTCAAAAAATCTTCAATACCTTAAAAGCCATTTTTAATGCAATATTACAAGTGTTTGTCACTGCTTTCTGATAATTGTTAGATTACTGACTCTGCATCAGATATTTATTTTTAAAATTACCTTTTGGTGGCAGCTAGTGTGTTTTCAAGCAGCTGTAAACTGACTTTTACTAACGGTTAGTTCTTGTAACTTAGTTTTTAATCATGTAGATCTTATTGTATAACAGTTCAAATTAGCCTATTTCAAAAGACTGTGCAATCCAGATGGCATCTTATGATATTTTCCCCATAAGCATTTGTCCTGGTTTGAAGGACAGGTATCTGCCAATAAAGGCAGAAGTTTTCCTTTGAAGTGGAGACCTTAATCCAGTTCCCCCCCCAGGCATTATAAATGTTCGAATTCAATCAAGACCCTGAGGCAAAGATAAGGGGGTAGGAATAAGAGCTCCTTTACTAATA
Source organism: Luscinia megarhynchos (assembly GCA_034336665.1). NCBI lineage: Eukaryota > Metazoa > Chordata > Aves > Passeriformes > Muscicapidae > Luscinia > Luscinia megarhynchos. Next base: position 45,481,289 of record CM067565.1, read on the forward strand.
TATCTAACCTTACAAACAGAAACAACAGCAGTTGTTAAAACTACCAACAACACAGAAATTATAACTCGGTCCCAGTCCTTTCTTTAGCTGTGGGCACCCTCTCTCTGCCCTCGGTCCCGGTGCTGCAGACAGACAAAGCCCGGCTGCCGCAGAGAGGCGGGAGCGGGCGGGAGGGGCGGCAGCGGCCACGCCGGTCTCGGGTAGAGCGGCTGGAGCGGCAGCTCCTCACTCACCGCTGTGTCCGGGTGATCAGCTGTGTCCGCAGAGGCAGGAGCTGCAGCGGGGCCGATGCAGGGCAGGTGATCGCAGAGGGTCTGGCCGCGTGGCTGCAGACGGGGCGTCCTCCTCCCAGCTCGCCGGAAACACGAGTCCCTCCGGAAACACGAGTCCCCCCTCCGGAAGCACAAGAGCCCCTCCGCCAGCCCAGCTCCCACCTACACCCCCCTGTCCAGAGCCATCAGAAGTCCTGGGTGCAGCCCAGCCAGCTCCCCCGGCATGACAATGGGAAAAATTCTCCAAATTGACACAGTAATACAAAAACACTCAACCCCCAACATTATCCACCTTGATTTTTTTCCCATGCCAACATGCTACAGCAAATTAAAACTTATAAATCATATACATACATGCAGTTACAGGACTAGTATCATAGACAGTTCACCCTAGAACAAGGTCTCCTTGGGGTATGCATCGGGTCTCTCCATCCTTTTGCATCACCCACCAAGTGCAACCTGGTCCTTGAGCGAAAACCACCCCACGAACAGGATTGTCTTTGCTGGAGGCAGAGTTCACCCAAACAATTTTTCCTAACATGCCTCTCAGGTGTACCACTGGGACCTTATCTCCATCTGGTGTTCCCAAGGGCTCAGATTGGGCTGGGCCTGCTCGGTTAGTGGAACCTCGGGTATTCACTAACCATGTGGCCTTTGGTAGATTGATCTCCCAGTTCTTGAAAGTCCCCCCACCAAGTGCCTTTAAGGTGGTTTTAAGCAGGCCATTGCACCGTTCGACTTTCCCAGCCACTGGTGCGTGGTAGGGAATATGGTACACCCACTCAATGCCGTGTTCTCTAGCCCAGGTGCTTATAAGGCTGTTTCTGAAATGAGTCCCGTTGTCTGACTCAATTCTCTTAGGGGTGCCATGCCTCCAGAGGACTTGTTTCTGAAGGCCCAGGATGGTGTTTCGAGCAGTGGCGTGAGGCACAGGGTAGGTCTCCAACCATCTGGTGGTGGCTTCCACCATGGTCAGCATATAGCGCTTGCCCTGGCGGGTCTGAGGCAGTGTTGCCCGATCCGAAGAAAACACAAACAACCGAAGTCGTTTATGCGGTGCTTTATTGAGGGCCCGGGAGCCTGCGGACTAGCGTCCAAAGGCAGAGCCCCGTCTCACAGAAAATTTACAGGGTTTTTATATGCTTCTGTACGTGATTTCTTCATTTTCGATGCCTGGTACTATAATCTCTCTGACATTTAAGGTTTGCCAAAAGGTACATTCCCTAGATAAATGGGTACACTCCTTAAGATAAGTGATTATCTCTTAACTACACTGCTTACACTACAAAATGTGCTATAAAGTTTATCTGCCGGTTAAATGAGGCCTACCAAGCCTTAGCATAACTACTACGAATGTCAGCTAATAAGGTTCACTTCTATCTTAATACAGTTTATTGAATCAAAATGGCAACAGCAGTGTGATGTAGTCAATCTGCCAGGCCTCTCCGTACTTGTACTTGGACCAATGTCCACCATATCAGAGGGGCTTCACCCGCTTGGCCTGCTTGATGGCAGCACATGTCTCACAGTCATGGATAACCTGAGAAATACTGTCCATGGTTAAATCCACCCCGCGGTCTCGTGCCCACTTATAGGTGGCATCTCTGCCCTGATGACCTGAGGCATCGTGGGCCCATCGAGCCAGGAACAATTCTCCCTTGTGTTCCCAATCTAAGTCTATCTTTGACACCTCTATCTGTGCAGCCTGATCTACCTGCTCGTTGTGCCGGTGTTCTTCATTAGCCCGACTCTTGGGAACATGAGCATCCACATTACGGACTTTCATGGGTAGTTTCTCTACCTGAGTGGCAATGTCTTTCCACTCATCAGCAGCCCAGATTGGTTTTCCCCTACGTTGCCAGTCAGCCTTTTTCCACCTCTCCAGCCACCCCCACAGAGCATTGGCTACCATCCAGGAATCAGTGTAAAGGTAGAGCTTTGGCCATTTCTCTCTTTCAGCAATGTCCAAGGCCAGCTGAACAGCTTTGAGTTCAGTAAGTTGACTTGATCCACCTTCTCCTTTCGTAGCTTGTGCAACCTGTCGTGTGGGGCTCCACACGGCTGCTTTCCACTTCCGGTTCATCCCCACGATGCGGCAGGAACCATCGGTGAAAAGGGCGTAGCATTTTTCATCGGCTGGCAATTGGTTGTACGGTGGGGCTTCTTCAGCCCGGGCCACTTGCTTCTGCTGCTCTTCATCAGCAAGACCAAAATCTTCACCTTCTGGCCAGTTTGTAATTATCTCCAAAATCCCAGGGCGATTCGGGTTGCCAATACGGGTGCGCTGCGGGATGAGGGCAATCCACTTGCTCCATGTGGTGTTGGTGGCGTGGTGGGTAGAGGGAACCTTTCCTTTGAACATCCAGCCCAGCACTGGCAGTTGGGGTGCCAGGAGAAGCTGTGTTTCCGTGCCAATCACCTCTGAGGCAGCTTGAGCTCCTTCATAGGCAGCCATGATTTCCTTCTCTGTGGGAGTGAAATTGGCTTCAGACGAGGGGTCGGCCTATATCCTTCGCTAGAGCCCACACCCACTCTGGGTGGTTCATTTCTGCGGTGGGCTGTGGGGCAGCATCAGGCTCTGGGGCAACATCCCTAGTCCCTGGGGCAGGTTCTGGGGCAACATCCCTAGTCCCTGGGGCAGGTTCTGGGGCAACATCCCTTGTCCCTGGGGCAGGTATCAGAGTTGTTATCCAAGCCAATATTCCCCTGTCTCTGAATGCTAAGCCGATCAGGCATATCAGCAACACCAGCCACTGTGTGATGTCATTAGCATTTAAAGCAGATCTGAAATCCTTGAAAACTGGTGGGGTAGCCTCAAAAACTGGGTGATGGGTTGGGAGAAAATTTCCTTTGCATTCTTTACCTCACAGTAAGTACCATTATTGAAATAACCCCAGAAACACGCAGTTAGAGTACGATAGCTCTGGATCCATGTGGCCACTTCCCAGAAAAAATTAAAAACCCATGAATTCCTGACATAATCAATCCACCAAATTAATCGGATAATAGCTACAGTAGCTTTGGTGATATTCAATTAAGGGCTTGCAAATGGGAGAGAGATATCTGTGGCCACATGGAGCCCAAACCAGATTAAACCCGACAGCATGTTACCACTTAAGAGAGCTGTTACTCCTGCCTTAACTCTCCTCTCAGTGCCCTCGAGCCCCACGTTGGGCGCCAAAATCTGTCCTGGTTTGAAGGACAGGTATCTGCCAATAAAGGCAGAAGTTTTCCTTTGAAGTGGAGACCTTAATCCAGTTCCCCCAGGCATTATAAAATGTTCGAATTCAATCAAGACCCTGAGGCAAAGATAAGGGGTAGGAATAAGAGCTCCTTTACTAATATATCTAACCTTACAAACAGAAACAACAGCAGTTGTTAAAACTACCAACAACACAGAAATTATAACTCGGTCCCAGTCCTTTCTTTAGCTGTGGGCACCCTCTCTGCCCTCGGTCCCGGTGCTGCACAGACAAAGCCCGGCAGCCGCAGAGAGGCGGGAGCGCAGGCGGGAGGCGGCAGCCACGCCCCGGTCTCGGGTAGAGCGGCTGAGCGGCAGCTCCTCGCTCACCGCTGTGTCCGGGTGATCAGCTGTGTCCGCAGAGGCAGGAGCTGCAGCGGGGCGGATGCAGGGCAGGTGATCGCAGAGGGTCTGGCCGCGTGGCTGCAGACGGGGCGTCCTCCTCCCAGCTCGCCGAAACACGAGTCCCTCCGGAAACACGAGTCCCCCGGAAGCACAAGAGCCCTCCGCCAGCCCAGCTCCCACCTACACCCCCTGTCCAGAGCCATCAGAAGTCCTGGGTGCAGCCCAGCCAGCTCCCCCGGCATGACAATGGGAAAAATTCTCCAAAATTGACACAGTAATACAAAAACACTCAACCCCCAACATTATCCACCTTGATTTTTTTCCCATGCCAACATGCTACAGCAAATTAAAACTTATAAATCATATACATACATGCAGTTACAGGACTAGTATCATAGACAGTTCACCCTAGAACAAGGTCTCCTTGGGGTATGCATCAGGTCTCTCCATCCTTTTGCATCACCCACCAAGTGCAACCTGGTCCTTGAGCGAAAACCGCCCCACGAACAGGATTGTCTTTGCTGGAGGCAGAGTTCACCCAAACAGTTTTTCCTAACATGCCTCTCAGGTGTACCTCCATCTGGTGTTCCCAAGGGCTCAGATTGGGCTGGGCCTGCTCGGTTAGTGGAACCTCGGGTATTCACTAACCATGTGGCCTTTGGTAGATTGATCTCCCAGTTCTTGAAAGTCCCCCCACCAAGTGCCTTTAAGGTGGTTTTAAGCAGCCCATTGCACCGTTCGACTTTCCCAGCCGCTGGTGCGTGGTAGGGAATATGGTACACCCACTCAATGCCGTGTTCTCTAGCCCAGGTGCTTATAAGGCTGTTTCTGAAATGAGTCCCGTTGTCTGACTCAATTCTCTTAGGGGTGCCATGCCTCCAGAGGACTTGTTTCTGAAGGCCCAGGATGGTGTTTCGAGCAGTGGCGTGAGGCACAGGGTAGGTCTCCAACCATCTGGTGGTGGCTTCCACCATGGTCAGCATATAGCGCTTGCCCTGGCGGGTCTGAGGCAGTGTGATGTAGTCAATCTGCCAGGCCTCTCCGTACTTGTACTTGGACCAATGTCCACCATATCAGAGGGGCTTCACCCGCTTGGCCTGCTTGATGGCAGCACATGTCTCACAGTCATGGATAACCTGAGAAATACTGTCCATGGTTAAATCCACCCCGCGGTCTCGTGCCCACTTATAGATGGCATCTCTGCCCTGATGACCTGAGGCATCGTGGGCCCATCGAGCCAGGAACAATTCTCCCTTGTGTTCCCAATCTAAGTCTATCTTTGACACCTCTATCTGTGCAGCCTGATCTACCTGCTCGTTGTGCCGGTGTTCTTCATTAGCCCGACTCTTGGGAACATGAGCATCCACATACGGACTTTCATGGGGTAGTTTCTCACCTGAGTGGCAATGTCTTTCCACTCATCAGCAGCCCAGATTGGTTTTCCCGTTGCCAGTCAGCCTTTTCCACCTCTCCAGCCACCCCACAGAGCATTGGCTACCATCCAGGAATCAGTGTAAAGGTAGAGCTTTGGCCATTTCTCTCTTTCAGCAATGTCCAAGGCCAGCTGAACAGCTTTGAGCTCAGCAAGTTGACTTGATCCACCTTCTCCTTCGTAGCTTGTGCAACCTGTCGTGTGGGGCTCACACGGCTGCTTTCCACTCGGTTCATCCCCACGATGCGGCAGGAACCATCGGTGAAAAGGGGCGTAGCATTTTCATCGGCTGGCAATTGGTTGTACGGTGGGGCTTCTTCAGCCCGGGGCCACTTGCTTCTGCTGCTCTTCATCAGCAAGACCAAAATCTTCACCTTCTGGCCAGTTTGTAATTATCTCCAAAATCCCAGGGCGATTCGGGTTGCCAATACGGGTGCGCTGCGGGATGAGGGCAATCCACTTGCTCCATGTGGTGTCGGTGGCGTGGTGGGTAGAGGGAACCTTTCCTTTGAACATCCAGCCCAGCACTGGCAGTTGGGGTGCCAGGAGAAGCTGTGTTTCCGTGCCAATCACCTCTGAGGCAGCTTGAGCTCCTTCATAGGCAGCCATGATTTCCTTCTCTGTGGGAGTGAAATTGGCTTCAGACGAGGGGTCGGCCTATATCCTTCGCTAGAGCCCACACCCACTCTGGGTGGTTCATTTCTGCGGTGGGCTGTGGGGCAGCATCCATAGTCCCTGGGGCAGGTTCTGGGGCAACATCCCTAGTCCCTGGGGCAGGTTCTGGGGCAACATCCCTTGTCCCTGGGGCAGGTATCAGAGTTGTTATCCAAGCCAATATTCCCCTGTCTCTGAATGCTAAGCCGATCAGGCATATCAGCAACACCAGCCACTGTGTGATGTCATTAGCATTTAAAGCAGATCGGAAATCCTTGAAAACTGGTGGGGTAGCCTCAAAAACTGGGTGATGGGTTGGTTGGGAGAAAATTTCCCTTGCATTCTTTACCTCACAGTAAGTACCATTATTGAAATAACCCCAGAAACATGCAGTTAGAGTACGATAGCTCTGGATCCATGTGGCCACTTCCCAGAAAAAATTAAAAACCCATGAATTCCTGACATAATCAATCCACCAAATTAATCGGATAATAGCTACAGTAGCTTTGGTGATATTCAATTAAGGGCTTGCAAATGGGAGAGAGATATCTGTGGCCACATGGAGCCCAAACCAGATTAAACCCGACAGCATGTTACCACTTAAGAGAGCTGTTACTCCTGCCTTAACTCTCCTCTCAGTGCCCTCGAGCCCCACGTTGGGCGCCAAAATCTGTCCTGGTTTGAAGGACAGGTATCTGCCAATAAAGGCAGAAGTTTTCCTTTGAAGTGGAGACCTTAATCCAGTTCCCCCCCCAGGCATTATAAATGTTCGAATTCAATCAAGACCCTGAGGCAAAGATAAGGGGGTAGGAATAAGAGCTCCTTTACTAATATATCTAACCTTACAAACAGAAACAACAGCAGTTGTTAAAACTACCAACAACACAGAAATTATAACTCGGTCCCAGTCCTTTCTTTAGCTGTGGGCACCCTCTCTCTGCCCTCGGTCCCGGTGCTGCAGATAGACAAAGCCCGGCCGCCGCAGAGAGGCGGGAGCGCAGGCGGGAGGGGCGGCAGCGGCCACGCCGGTCTCGGGTAGAGCGGCTGGAGCGGCAGCTCCTCGCTCACCGCTGTGTCCGGGTGATCAGCTGTGTCCGCAGAGGCAGGAGCTGCAGCGGGGTGCATGCAGGGCAGGTGATCGCAGAGGGTCTGGCCGCGTGGCTGCAGACGGGGCGTCCTCCTCCCAGCTCGCCGGAAACACGAGTCCCTCCGGAAACACGAGTCCCCCCTCCGGAAGCACAAGAGCCCCTCCACCAGCCCAGCTCCCACCTACACCCCCTGTCCAGAGCCATCAGAAGTCCTGGGTGCAGCCCAGCCAGCTCCCCCGGCATGACAATGGGAAAAATTCTCCAAATTGACACAGTAATACAAAAACACTCAACCCCCAACAGCATTGTAGAGATGCTTTAAAATAAAACCAACTTCAGAGGAGTGCGAGTCAAGTGTTCTAGAGTAAGCTATTGGACCGACCATAAATTATTCCTAACCCTTGCAGAGAACCGAAGAATATGGCTATACACAGAGGCACAAAGAACTTCTAAAATATATTTATTGAACAAAAAGCATGTGATTTTTGTGAAGATGCTTGTATTACTGCTTCCTGTTTATAAATCATCTAAAGCAGCTAGTTGGCTCATAGAGAACAAAGCCTCTTATATTATACTATACTGTGTAATATTATAATATGAATTTTCTTTTTAAAGGGTCTGTCACTCGTGTTGAGTGCTTTCCCCCCATCAGACTGGCACAAATTGTGCTTATGAAATAAATCTCTAGTATTGAAAAATAATTTGAGGCTGTTTCTAATATAGTGTTTGATAACTCTATAAAACTTACTCCAGTGTACTGTTGGAATCTAATATTTTAAAGATTACCTAAATTATGTGAAGATACTCTTTTTGCTCAGAGTTTTGGAGAAACCATGATGCTTAAGTGTTTATAACATAAAATCTTTAATGGCAGACAGACACATGCTTTGAATCCCCCCTCTCAGAGGGGAAGCTTCAGCTTAGTAAAACTTAGACTGAGTAGTTCTTGTCAAAACCCCTCCCTGAAATCCACAAGTTTTCATTTTAATTAACTTGTATCTAAATAATCAATGTTACTTAAAGTCCCTGTGGATTTATATTTGAGAAAGTAAATAAATGAAGGCATAGCATGGATTGTGCCCTTCAACACAGATACTTCAGCTCAAGTACATAGCTCTGGATGTTTTTTATCCTAGTTTTGTCTGCTTTTGATTAAAAAGCCACATTTTGTATACTTCCTGAAGTACTCAGAAGTAAGCACTTATAAATAAGTCAAAGGCTAAAAGAAAAAATAAGGTTTTTCACTGGTACATCTACCAAACCAGAGATTACTTTCCTCAGCTTTTGAAAAGGAAAGTTGCTATTGTTTTACTGTTTATTGTATTTTTAAAACTGTAGTAATACTGGAAAAGGGATATGATCCTTAGACAAATGACAGCTTTTGTTATGTAAAAATTCTTCAATTTTTCCCGCTGCTCAGGATCTCTTGAGGTCCCAGCCAAGGGTCTCTACGTGTTTCTGTGCCATCCCCAGCCTCTGTTCATGCCTCTTGCATTTTCTGAAGCCTGTTGGAAAGGAGAATACATGCTGTGACCCCTGTAGTAAAAAAAAAAAAAAAGTAAAAACTTTTTTGGGCTTTGAAATAACAGAATTAACCAAGTCTTTGCAATTTAACTCTCTGCACTGTATTTGCTATATGGAATAAAAGCTGTTAAAACCAAAGAAACAACCTGCTCATTATGTAGCTCTAATTAAAATTAAATGCACTCATGAATTGACTATATGGCATGCTAGATATGAACTGGTAACTCTTGCCAGCTCCTTGACATGAATCCTGACTGGTAGGTATCAGGCATCAGTTTCCTTTTGGCTCTTGCAGGGGAGAACCAAAAGGGAGAGCTTTTCTTATCCCAGTTTAATTGGTGTCAAATTCCATCAATAGGTGTTCTGTTACATGTAACTTGGGAATTTGGTTGAGATAAAGACTATAAATAAGTTTTGGTTTAAGTTTATTATATACTTTCAGCATTAATTGAGATTGTTGAAGAACAAACTGATAAATCATAAGATTACTAAATCAAATGGTATTCCTCTCAATTTTAAAACCAATTCAAACTAGTGATTGAGATTTTTTTTTTTTTATGCCTCTTTAGAATAGACAGACTGACAAGTAAAATACTTGCTTAGTCTATTTTGGTAAATTGTGAATTCATAACAGAAATCTGTGAAATCAGCAGAAAATGCTCTTTCCAAGTGTTTTTAGTAAGGACAGTCTCACAAGGAAATGAAGTATATTTGAAAGAAAGTATACCTAGTCTGTGTGCCACTTGTCCTACGTTTGTTTCAATAATAAATAGAGAGCTTCTGTTTTTCAGCAGCCTCATGTTAAGGGATTAGTGTTGCTCTCTTACCCTTAAAAAAAATATTTACTCAATCAGGATCATGCATCCTGAATACTTAGGAGCTTGTTAGGTCATTTCTGTTAAAATTTGATACAAGGTCACATGCTTGGTAGCTTACAAGATGTGGTTGCTTTTTGTGCTTTATTTAGCAGGGTGAAAAGAAATACTGCTTAAAATGAATGTTGTCACTGCCTGGCCTTCTCTAAGCAGTGACTGAAGTTGTTACCAGGTTTCAGTGTGAATTTAGGAAAATATTAATTATGACACCCTTACAAAAAGGGGCCTGGTGTTGTTATTTTGATGTAGCAATATTTAGCCACTATGAGGAATACTGCTAGGACTGATAGTATCATCTTAATACTTTGAGTGCAGTGTTTCAGTCCTGTGGTAATTTCTTTTGGGGTGTTTACCAGTATAGTTTGATTTAGTAGTTACTTTTATTAAATGCCTCTTGCTAATGACAGGTCCTGCCTTATTTATAGTATTAGACACCTTGCAGGATGAAAAACTGAATTTAACAACCAAGTGGTTGGAAAAATAAAGTGCACATATTGCGTGTTCTACTTTTTAATAAAAGCAGCTGGATGGTAGATGATGCAATAAAAATGTGTCTTGGTAAAGTTTGCCTTTCTAAGTTTAAATATCTTTTATGAAGAAAATACTCTTAAAGAATGACTGGTTATATTTGAAAATTAGGCTTTTGGTTTAAATACGGCTACAGTCTTGTATACAATGCTACCCATTAATTGGTATGCAGTGTGAAAGTTACTATGACACTGACTGCCCTTTTAAAACTTCAGAACAGCTCAGGGAAAATATCCCAGTATTTCTCACCTTGCTTTGCTGCCTATTTCTTAATTTATTGTGTAAATCTGGCTTTTCCTTTTGATGCTTATCCATGTTCATAGTCCACAAAGGGTATGTACTCACATATGTAGAGAGTTTTGGTTAGCAGTAGCTATGTGGAATGTGTGTGTTCTCTGTTTGTTTCATGTTTAAGAGATGAAAAAAATTGTTTGTGTTCGGCCATTTTTTCCAACAACTTTCTTGGGAGAATCTGTCTTGGTAGGCAATTAAATACTGGATTTCATGTCCTCCATAGATTGATGCTGAGGATTCAATGTCTTGTTGCTTCTCTGAAATCTGCATGGGCCAGGAATAGGCTCATCGGGACCTCCAGAGAACAGGGAAGTGAGATTGCAGACCTGATGCTTAGGGAAAAAGAAGGTAGATACTTCTGCTGAGAAACAAAGCATCACCTTGGACTCTGCTCTAAGATTCTTGAAAAGAAAAAGCATCTCAGAATGCAAAGTAAAGATGCTTCCAAGCAATTTTATTCATGGGAGAGTCATGAAGCTGGCTAGAGTTGCTGTAGAGTACATGTTAGTCAAAAGAACTTTTTCATGCATATAAACAAACTCATTTTCTTGGCTGCATCAGAAAAACAGACAATTTGGATAAATATTAGTCTGTACTCTGGGTGGCTGTGTCTGTCTCCAGATCTTGTGTTTGTCACTTGGAAGTTGCTGGGTCTAGTGAAAGGATAGTACTCTCTGCTGGTCTGTGCTTCCTGTCTTTTGCTGGAATATCCATTTTGTTCCTGCTCTTTAGATAAGAAAAGTAGTCTTTTTCACTTTAGAAACATAATAATTAATGGGAGGACATGCTGATATGGACTAGAGCTGATGCAGACTTGTTTTCCAGATTTGATTCTTCCCTCTACCTTCTGATCTGTAGTTTGCGTCTTTCTTGTGATTTAACTGTTCTACAACTACTTTATCACTTTGGAGTACCTTTTTAAATCATGCCTTGAGGATGACTTGATTTTCACCTCTGTTCTTTATAAGCCACCTATTTTGGCTTGTCTCTGCCCATTTCTTACTCTGTCAGTGATGTGCCTTGTTTTTGTTAACAAGAGATCAGATTCTGCTGTGCAAATTCAGTGTGTTTGAACCTTTGCCCCCTAAAACATGTGCCAATAAAAACTGTTGTCTTGTGCAATCAGCTTGGAGAATTAAGAGCCAAGTTCTTGTGAGATCCTCTGTAGTAACAGCTTTCATAGGAACTTGTCTAAAATTCTTACTATGTAATTTGAAAACTGTATTTACTTCCAAATACTCTGGAAGTTTCTGAAACTTATTCAAGACAAAATATTCTATCTATTCTGCCTTTTATGAAAAACTGACATTTTCCACTTGCAAACTGCACCCTCCCCAGGCAAAAGCTTTGGAAGAATTATTCTGGAAAAAATATAAAGGGGGTAGAGAAACCACCTAAGATTTTTCAGGCAGATCTGACCTGCCATTGGGTTAAGTTATGATAGTCAGGATGAATCTCACTGCAGTGTTTGATGCTCTGCCCAACAAAATCCTAATCATGATCCATTTCATTTCTTACAAATATTTCTGTAACTCTTCAAGCTTCCCCGGAGGGGAGAGCACTCTGTATTGCCTCAATGCTGTTAGATTTGACCTCTAAATTACATCTTCTCATTTGAGTGTTTTGTCTTCTGCCCTTGTCCACAGACAGTGGCAGTGACTCCATGTTCTCTGCAGTTGGAGACTTGCCCAAGGAGCCATAGTAGAAATGATTTACCTTGCAATATGTGAAGCTGTTCAGGTGTTGCATTGTGTGTCGAGTCCTAACCCTACACCTCTTTCCTCCCTGTAATTCTTACGCCCCTGGATTCCACAGTGGGGACAGATGGAAGCACAGAGAGAAATGTTTTCTTCTGTCTGAGGGCAGAGCATGGTGAAGAGTCTGATGTAGTGCCTAAGGACTCTAATAACCAAAAATCTCTAAACTTTAACGTACAAAATCTGCATATTCACAGTAAGGTACATACACATAATACATCTTGTAAGGCATGAACACGTCAGTTCTTCTAAGGTAAGTGCTGTCTGTTTTGTCAACCACCTGTATTATGTCATAAATTTGCTACTTTTAGAATGTTGTGTAAAATAATGAATATCCAACGGGTGTGTCTGGATTTTTTTTTTAATTCCAGCTGGGAAAAACGAGCCTCTGTCACCCCATTCACTTGCTTTTATGGGCTGCTGTTCAAGAAACCTCTTCAGATCTCCTACATCAGTCATTTGTCTGAAGTCTATCATGTCTTTTATTTCCCAGAATCTACTGTTAGTCTTGTAATGGTAGGAAAGTATCTCTTTAATTATGTCTACTTGTAACTGTGTGTCTGTAGGTATTTTAAAAGAGCTAAAACTAGGTATAGCTGTCAGTTTTAGCACTTACACCTTTCTCATCCACTTAATCTATCGTATTTCTTTCTCCAATGGAAGGCTAACAAGACACTGGTTTTGTTAAGGTCTGATGTAATTATGAAGCAGGTATCTCTGAGACCCAAAATCTTCAGTGGCTCCCCATGCTTTACTTGCTTTTCTAATCTTTACATTTATCTCCCTTCAGATCTCAACATCTGCTGCAGTTTGACTGCCCAGGTTAGTGAAATTTTCCCCCTTTATCCCACTTCTATTTTCCTATTTCTGTCATTATCTTGTGAACCCATTTCTTTTCCAGTATTCCTTATTGTTGACCTGGAAGTGTTTATTCTTGGTTAGATCATCCACTTTGGACATTGGGGTGGTGGTGGGAAAAGAAATTATTTCCTACTTTCTACTTGTAATTGCTATTGAAAGCATATTTTAGATATGTTTTTTGAATAAGTACTGAAGATAAGTATAGAAAGAACAGAAGCAAAAAAGAATTAAACAAAGGTTTTTTTGGGGATTTTTTAGAAGTAAAAGTAAATTAAATTAAAAAAAAAATTAGGTAGAAAGTATGCTCAGGTGCAAATTACATGGTGACCCTGAAGGATATGAGCAAAATATTCCTCAGGTCTGTGTGATACTGGCAGGTTGAAAGGTCTGAGTTATGATTTCCTTTGTACCTGTCTCTGACAGCACACTACTTCATGTACTCTGGCATAGTACAAACTATTCTGATAGCAGATGGAGAGTATAGTTCAAAGTCAGAGTAAATTGCAAAGGGTGTTATCCTTTTGTTTTGTTTTAATTTATTTTAGTGGTAAATTCAAAGTCCTGTCTTTGGACACTTGAAATGAAACCTCTTAACTTCATGTGCCCAGAAGCCTGGAATCACAGCTGGTTTTGCCCTGCTGTCCTCATACAGAGTAACAAACACTCATTGCCAAATTCTTTCACTCATATACAAACCACATTTTGTGTCCAGTTTCTGCTCCAGGAAGAGCTGTATGCAAAACCTCTTTGCTTTTATGTCCTATTCAGACTTGTGAATATCTCACTGTCAGTTTTTAATCTTCCACTGAGGAGATCTCAGAACCTAGCTCTTTATATTTGATTGTATTAATTGCCAAGCTCTGAGCTGTTTGTAGGTTCTTTTCTGATGATTGAGTTAAATTTTTCATTACTACTGAGCAGAATATTACCTCGAAAAGGGAAAAGGGGTTTTGGATTGCTCCAGGTATGAAAAAAAAGGGAACCTATATCTCTATATCCTGAATAAGGACTGTGTCTCTGTATGAGGAGGAGAGACTATCATTTTCTTAGGATTGGAATGAAAATTTGACTACTTGATTCAATTTCTGAAGGCCTTGATCCAGTGTATTTAGGACTGTCTTGAAGAATTGAGACAGTTGAGAAGTTTCTTCTGCTCCCCAGTAGAATGAGTCAGGTGCCTCACCCAGGTTTGCGAAAGCTGGGGGAATTATGACCATGTCCATAAGTAGGTCTCTAGTACTGAAGTGCTGTGGATGCCCTGGGAATTCTGTGGTGGTTGAACAGAGGTTTGAGAATCTGTTTAAATTTTACTTGCCTGGATCCTGTGGTTGAAGGAGTCTGGTTTTGAGAGATGTGATATAAGTATCACAGATGCTGTTGTTGAGAAAAGACATCAGTCTCTCTTAAGACATGACAGTAGCATTGTACAGTATTTGTACAGGATATCCTAATCCTTTCCTTTGATGTTCCATTAATCATAGCATATCATATAATGTGCTTGGCTTCAATTATATAAATTGTAAACTGATAACATTTTATTACATTAGTAAATGCCGCAAGGATTTGAAAATAATGACTTGTGTTTTTACAAGAGTAATATGTGGCAACGTTAGAAAATTGATTCCTTCAGTCATAGGTTTCCTTTTAATCAAATATGCAGCAGAGTTTTACCAAGCTAGAACCAAATGAAGAGTTTTTAAGTTGTAACACTCCATAAATATGTATCTGTGACTATTCTAAGACATCCAACAAATCACTTTGGGAATGACAGAAAATAAAGCTTGGAAATATGCTGGTACTTTGTCCAATTTACTCCGGATTTTTTTTTAATACCAACTTACTTTGGTGTAGGACCTTTTTAAATAATTATTTTTTAAAAATCTTTATTAATAAGTCATACCTATCATATTTGTTGCAAGGTCTTTCTTTTGGATTCTGTACACTTAGTCCATGTAATTATGAGTAATGTACAAAACAGGACATAAAAAAATTAACTGAGGTCTTACTGTTACTGAGCAGTGTGTAAAGGTCAAGTCATGTCCTGAATTGATGTATCTTATTATTCTTGTATTAGATATGTATTCTAAACTGGCTCATAAGAATTGTTTGAGAGAATTCCTAAATGCTGGCCAAAGTCAAGATTTGTTACATTTGCAAATCTGCGTTCGTCCTTAGTTTGTGGTGTTACCTGTTAGATGTTTAAAATAGTTCTGCTGTTATTCTGGAAATTCAAATTAATGTGATTTGCCTGTAACTCTCTAGGATGTCCTGATAGTAGCTCATAATTGAGTTTTGAGAGTAAAATAGGCCCTGGAAGCAATGCTTTAGGCCACAAGAAAGAGATACAACTGAGACTGTAAAATATAGATTGTAGTCACAAATAGGAATAATTTAAAAAAAAAATTTAAAAGGGTAAGTTTTAGCCAACAATTAAACTCTCATCCCTTGTGTACATAACACTTCAGTTCTTGTGGATCCCTGACTTTATTCTGCATCCTTGTGCTCAGTCACTGTGAGCTTCCAAAGATGTGTGTGTGCTTTATCTGTCTTGCTGCTGCTGCTAAAGCCACCAAGCCACTGATTTCCTTCTCATGCTCTTTAAGATAATGCTAACAGCTCTGAGATTTGGAAAAAATTATTACTATTATTGTTATTGAGTTATTATTTATTGGCTTATGGTTTCAGGACTAGCTACCTAAAAAAAATCAACCCTCAAAATTATTTTAACTGTGTAATTGTCAGCCTTGATATTTTTGAATTTTTAAAGCTTAGGGTTTTTATGTTAAATATGCTTAACAGTTAACCTGTTTAACTGTTGTGTTCAGTTTTACTTAAGAAATTCAGATTGTTCTGAATCTTCATGATGTATGAATTATTCTGTTTAATCTGCTTTACTCAGTGGAATAAGAGAAGATTTCCTGTTGGCATGTAATGAATCACCTTGTTTATTTAATTTTTTCCTTGTTCTCTACCATAGTTTAAACTGACAAGAGATAAAAAGTATTACCACTGTTGGGACAAGTGTGTAAACAGGAATTATTTGAAGATGTGTATATGTGTATTTGTCATGCGAAGAGATTTAAGTGTAGTAATATTTCATAAAGATTACCTCAGAATATTGGCACTCCCTTAAAAATTGATCCAGGTTAGGTATTAGTAATACTATTTCTGTCTCTTAACATGAATTTCATAATTTCTGCATAAGTGTGGGAGTTGCTGGCTCATTTTGCTGGTTTTTTGCTCACCTGTAAAAGTTTCTTTGGTGGAGTCCGGACTAGAAATATATTTGCCTTAAATGATCCTCCTGGTGCCCAGTGTCATAAAGCTTGGTGGCAACCAAGTTCCTTTTTCTGTTTCTCACCCTCCTTACCCCCCATTTTTGTGGTGAGTCCATATGTTGGACAATAAACAGTGAATTATCCAGAGTTACTTTATGCTCTGCTTTTAGCACTTTCTGAAACTTCCAATCATGCAGGACAGTTCACTGCAAAGACAGTCCTGGCTATGGTGTTGATCCAGCTGATGGGATGGCCAGGGTGCCACCTGGACTTGGTGAGGCTACTTCTGTCTGCCCTGGAGATAACTAAATTGCATAGAAAGTGAGAAGTGCACAGTCTGTTCTTGTAGACCTTCCTGGAAGTGGGTTGGGGGGTTTCAGGGCTCTGTGGTCCTGATTCCACCCTACAATCCATACTGGCTTCTTGACCTTATTCCTGTGCCTGCACCATTCTTATCTCTGGGAGCCAGAACAAGGACATTTGTCCTGGAAAAGTGCTGCCCTACCTTTGCATGGCCCCCTTCTTCAGCCACACACTGTTCTTTTTCACAGTATGTTATTGCCAACAATCCTTGGTTGGCTCCACAGCTATCTGGCTATCAGTGTTTGAGACATGCACATAAGCCCCCTTATCTTCTAGGCTTCTACACCCCCTCAGCTCTTTCAGGAAACTTAAATTGGAGCAGTTAATAGCATTACTAGTATATGAATGGTACCAGCAGTGCTCTCTAAACATTTCCTTTTATCCTTGTGCTTTCAGTGTGTGTGTTTTCAGTGAAAGTGTCAGACAGCAGGACTTACATCAGTAATTGAAGAAAATGGTAGTTTTCCTCTCATGTGCTTAGTTTCCTAGGTTATATGTTGCCATTGGCCAACTCTTTTGGTCAGAGACACTATTGTGTTTAGCCCACTAAAGCTTTGCTTGACTGGAAATCCCCAAAATGGAATATACATTGGGAAAAAAGTGGTTGACAGAATTATTTCTTACTAGTTCATAACCACTTCTTTGAGGTTCAGGTTGTTTTGAAAAAAGAAGAATTGACAGCTTTGCTCAGACTGATGTCTTTGATTCACTATGTGAATGTAGCTGAAATGTGTGTGCAGTGAAGGGAAGGCCTTGGCAAAATCTAGATCTTGGTTGGTTGGAGGGAGGTCAACAAAAACTTCCAGCATTCCAGCCACTACCAAGTGGCTGATATTTCTTCTAGTCTCATTCTAATAGTAACGAGAATGTAGACAACAAGATCTGTGTGTCTCACCCTGGTAGTAGAGAGTACAAGTATAAAGGAGAATGCTGATGCCAGGGATGCATTCTGTTCTGGCCTTGACTGTCTATATATCTTTATCTGGAAAACTGGATTGTACAAGGATAAAATTATCTTTTTAGAAAATGAAGAATCTGTGCTACTCTAGACTGTAATTTTGCCTGAGCTCATCAGGTCTTCTCTACATTTGGAAAAATCAGACCTGCAATTCAGTGTACGCACCGCCCTGGGTGAAGAAGCAGCTACATTACTGAGAACAGGCACAACACACATTGAAATGCTTTTGCCTTTGTGTGGCTGGGTCCCCACTTGACTGCTGTAGACAATGCCTGAAGTGTTGTATAATTCTGTATAGTTCTGCAGTGAGGAGAGCGTTAGTGCCTGAGAATGTTCACAAGCAATTGCTTATCATGGGATTTTTGAGTAGTTCTAACATCTAAAAAGCTGTGGAAATCTGAATCTTGCTTCAGCTACTTTATGCATATATTTAACCTAGAGTTGCCCTAGAGAATTAGTCCTGAATCGCTGTATTTTCAGACAGTTAATACTGCTGCTGCTTACAGCTTACTTAGTGTCTGTGTCACTGAATATGCTGTTTAGGATCTGAGCATCAGCTCTGAGAGATCAGGCCTGCTTGCTTCAGGGCTTTGTTCACTTGGTCCTGAAAAACCTCCAAGGAAAGAGACTGAATAAGCTCTCTGGACAGCCTTCCACTGCCTTCTTGAGGAAAAAAATTCTCCTTATATCTAGTTATGGTGCACTTAAGAGTAGAGGAAGCAAAAAAAAACACCACCAAAAAACCCAACAAAAAATCCAACAAAAAATCCCCAAACCAAAACTAGTATAGATATTTTAAAATTGGGATGAGTAGTAATTTTCTTGATTAAGGAGTTAATTGAATCAGTATTTTCCGTCCTTGATCGAAGAGGGGCAGCATTTCACCCCCTGTGCTGCTTTGAGGAATCCAGTTACTCAGTTGCAGGTGCAGGGTTAATAGTTATCTAGATGTAGAGCTTTATCTTGCCTCTTGTAAAGCCTCCAGGGAGTGGATGGATCAGGCCTGCTAATTAAACAATCCAGAGGCTGCAGAAACCTGGAAGTGGAACAGGTGACAAAAATTGCAAGAACACCTTGGCTTCTCTCGCCAGCTGGGCCAGCAGGTGTTGACAGGCACATAAATGTAGGGGTGGGAAAACTGTCAGCTTTTCCTTTTCTCACCTTTGGCAGAAAGGGAATAAGTAAAACAGCTTATCTTTTATGCTTAAATGTCATTTCAGATGAAAAATTTCATCAGATTCTGTTCCCAAATGTGTCTTACAAAGCAAAGGGAAAAACAGAAAGAACAAGCACCTGTCTTCAATTTAAGCTAGAAGATTTTCTTAAAAATTAAGGGGGTTTATTCTAGTTTTATTCTTTCTTACAAAATCAGTTATATTGGACAAATTAATATTAGATTTATTAGGCTTTCTATGACATGTAAAAAAACCTCAACAGATTTTATACTTAAGAAAATTGCTCTTACTCAACAAGTCCTATTTTCTTGTCGGAAAAAAGGGCTCTGCTTGTACTGTAACATTCTGGCCAAGAAAGAATAGAGATGGTTTTCCTCTAGAAGCATTTACTAAAATAGAAATAATTCATTTTATAGATAGGAAATTAAGGGTTCTCTGGTTTGAAGTGATATCAGCCTGTGATTACCGTCTCCCTCAAATGTTCTTACTACATCTTGTAATCAGTTTCTTCTGTTTACTCTTTCATATCTCTGAACTTTCACTTGTTTTTACTTGTTTTGCTTTTCTTGTTCAGAACTACTTATCAACACTGAGATTGCAGAACTTTGCAAATGACTTCTACATCTTCCAGTGCCCATTTTGGTATATTTAGTATTGCCAAGCATTTTCCAAAAAGCAATAGTGCAAAAAATCTCTTGTGGGTAATTTTCTGGTCTTTGGGGATGGTTAAAACAAACCAAGCCAAAATCCCCCAAACATGACAGCAAAAACCACAAACAAGAAAACATCCTGGAAGTAGAGAGAATATAAGATATTCCAAATCCATCAAGCCAGTCTGGTGACATATTACAGGTATTATATATATGATGATATATTATATATATATTTATTTTTTTTTACCATGACTTGAAAAGTTGGAATTAATGACACTAGTAGTCCATGCTGTTGTGGTCGATGGTCTGCTGTCAGGACCATCCATCAATTTCTTTAGTTCCTCAGGCTGAAGTGGCTGATAAATCATTCTTCCAGTCTGCTGTTCATTTCTGTGTAGCTGCTCCCTCTCCTGGGAGTGCTTGCTGTTGTGTTTGGCACTGCAGCTGGATTCTGCCCCTTGTCCTCCTTGCCCCTGGACATCATGGAAGTTGGGATGAGATGTTCCTGAGGGCCTCTCCTACTTGCACTGTCTGGTCTCCAACTCTCTGCTTCCTGCTCCTGCCCTGACCGATGTTGCAAGCTTGGTAGCCCATGTGGCTTCTGTGTTACTTTGCATCTATCACTACTAAATTAAGAGTGGTTGGAGAGAATGTGTTTAAGTTATCTTTTATGTCCTGTTTTGTATTTTGCTTTGTTTTGTTGGTGTTAGAGCCTTCTTGTTTTCCTGAATTTAGTTCATTAGTTGTGGATAAAGCAACACCACACTTCAAATTGTTTTTATTGTGTTGCGCTAAATACTGTGTTTTAAAATCTGTAAAAGCTGAGTAAGTCAGATGACCATTTGTAGCTGAGTTTGTAAGTCTCAGATTGACAGATTGGTTCTATTTCACTCAAGTTTTCCAAGGTCTATCTTTTCATTCTAAAGCAAATTTATTTTCTCTTTTTAAACAGATGAATCATGTAAAAGACAGATTTGGTGACACTGTGCCAGAAGAAGTGCTTCTGCTATGTCTGGGCATTACTTCAGGAGTTGGCAGATTGGTCTTTGGCAGAGTTGCAGATTACATTCCTGGTGCAAAAAAAATATATTTACAGGTATGTCTTTATTGTTTCCATATTTCTTTCAAACTGTGGATTCTGAAGGATTTGGTTTTGGGTACTATTAATAAGTAAGCAGAATTAACTGATTGGAGATTCAAATTTGAGAAATTTCAAAACTCTAGTAAACTCAGTTTATGGGTTTTGATACTAGGAGCCTTTGGAGCAAAGTTTATGAATCTCTGATTTTTGTTTTTAGTGCTATGAAAATGTCTATTTCCTGTTTTCAGCTGGGAATGAAAGAAATTAATGTTCATTAGCATGTGAGTGAGAACCTTTGGGGATTCTCTAGATTCTTCTTTCTGTTTTCTCCCAGATTATGATTTCATAATGGTTTTCCCCAGATAGGGAAAAAATTAAGCCATGTTTCTCTATTGAGGGTTTTGGATCTCCTGATCTTTGACAGGCACTAATTTGGTGTCAAATATGTTCTGTTCATAGTACACAGGGTATGGCCATGGCAATACAAGAGCTGCTTAGTTGAGGAGATTTTGCAGAAGGAGCCCTGGCTTCCAGAAATGCTAAAGCTTGGAGATGGAGTAGAATATTCTCTTCTTTCCCTCCACACTTATAAACTATATTTTTTAAAGAAACCTTTAGTGTTAAGGATTTTGGAAAAGCTTTAAAAACTTTAGTTGACTTTCATATTGGCAACCGCGAGGTGTGGTCTCCATTTGGTCTCTTCAAATGTGTAGCAAGGGAGGCATCTAGTGGGGATTGTCTGCACTACAGTATGGAAATCAAAAATTCTTAGGAAAGAATTACTGTTCTGCTGTAGTTGTTGCCATGGATGAATTTTAGATTCCTTGATGTTTTTTTGCAGTTAGGTGGAACATTGGTTTCCAGTGCTCACCTATGGATGGTGCACAGGCAAAACTGTTACTGCTTTTATTTTATTTATAATTCTGCTTCATTTTTCTGAAAGACAGCTTTATTCCTTTAATCTAAAGCAAATAAATAACCTAAGATTATATTAGAAAATCTTTGCAATTGTGCGTGACTACAGCAGTACATCAGGATACCTTTTCTTTATGGAAAAATTTAACGTTTTCACTTCTGTTCAATATAAGCACCCTGAAATAACCACTCATAATACTGATATTTTTCCTTAAAACAGTGAGGAGTTTAATTACAGTATTCCAGCTATCTTAAGCTTTTAATATTTGTTACTTATTTCTCCAAAAATATTAGTGCATGAGAAATGACCTTACACAATCACTGTAGGATAGTGGATTACAATTGTATTTTCAAAGTTTGTGAAATAGGTAGTGGAATCTCTTTGCCTGTCACGAGTTAGATGTTTGTTTTATTTTAGTATGTAACTTCTGATAGCGGTAATCCATGGAGACTGATCATTTTAAAGTGAATACAGGCAGGCAATGTAATTCACTGCAAATGCAAGGAGGTTCAGCTGGTCCCTTACAATCTGCAAGTTTGATGCAATGCATTTTTGGTTTTTTTCCTTGCTCATATTTAGGTGGCCTCATTCTTTTTTATCGGGCTGATGTCTATGATGATTCCCCTGTGCAATGTCTTTGGAGCTCTCGTGTCTGTGTGTCTCTTCATGGGCCTGTTTGATGGGTGCTTCATTTGCATCATGGCTCCTATTGCCTTCGAGCTCGTTGGCCCTCAGGATGTCTCCCAGGCCATCGGATTTCTGCTTGGGCTCATGTCAGTGCCTATGACAGTTGGTCCACCCATTGCAGGTGAGTGTAGCCAGGGTTTGTAGCTGTAAATGTGTTTCTGTGTTTGCATGACTTTTTGGCCGTGTTTCCTGTTCCTTCATCATGTGCAGGGCTTTGACATCAGGAGTTTTCTCTGTGTGCTTGAGAAGATACAGGAAATTTACCTGCTGCTTGTGGGTTATTAATTTACTGCATTTTTCAAAGTTTGCTCAGTCTTTTTCATTGTTATGCAGGTGTAAAACATTCCTCAAAAGAAAGGTAGGTTTCCAGTTGGATTTAGGACTTGACAGTTTCCATTTTATGCAAGTGGCAGCCTGTTAGTTGCTTGTGTTACAGAGGGCCTCCAAATTAAAATCTGAAAATTAACTGGATTCTAAAATTTGCTCATGTTAAAACCATTGTGAGGATAAAGGCTCCAGTCACTATAAATAGGAGTGCTGGCTTTATTCATCCTTTGGTGGGAGACAGACAAAGTACAGGTTTTGAAGATGAAAACTTGGAAGTTCTTGGAAGGTAGAAATAGCTAAAGCTGCATTCCTAACCACTGATGATTTTCAGTGGTAATTTACCCTGAGGTTTGGTGAGTGCTACTGAAAGGTACTTTGTAAAACCTAATTGAACTATGCAGCGTTATAAAGGACAAAATTTTAATGCTGGAACAGCACAGACTTGGTGCTTCCTGATCTGCTTCCTACTGTCACAGCTATTAGTACTTAAATGGAATTGGACTAATGGGAGTAATTTGGAAAGAGCAATTAGAGTGAATTATTGGAAAACACCCTTTTTAATAAGAGGCCACGAGGAATGCAATATATGGAATATATCTAGATTTATAAGAATGGGCACATTGGTCAGAGGCAGCTGTTACCAAAAGGAGGGAGAATTTCTCTAAGTCATGGCAAGATATAGGTGCTGGAGAAGCTCAAATGAGCAACTTTCAAATTGGAAAGATGGTACATGTTTTTAGTGGCTGGAAAGCAGTTTTAATTGGTTGAGGAGTGACATACTGAGCTTTTCATTACTGTTCAAGTCAACTCTGGAACACCTTTCTTACCTCCATGTACACCTCTGGTTGACCATCAGGTTGTCAGCTTCTAGCAGTTAAAATCCATGCCAGCTCTTGAGTTTGTGAACCCAAAACCATGACCTGTTTTTTGTAGATTCCTGAGGCCCCATTGTTTATGAGTGGCAACTTTCTGCCTTCCAGGTTTGCTGCGGGATCAGCTTGGCACCTACGATATGGCATTTTACCTGGCTGGAGTCCCTCCCCTCATTGGAGGAGCTATTTTGTGTTTCATCCCCTGGGTCCACGAACGGCAGAAGTTGAAAGAGAGAGCAAAACCTGTTGATGGAGAAACTACTGAGAAAATGCTGGAAAACGAAAGCACTTTGGTGTCAGACACGACAGAAAAGCCAGTCAAAGAACTGGATTCTGGCTTTTGATGCCTTTTTCTTTTCCCTGTACCATCCTGACCTCCTCCTACTGAAGCTAGATTTCTACTTTTTGGCTGAAGATATTACACGATACTGAAGTCTTGAACTATTGCTCAAATTGCAAAACTGCTAGAAGAATCTTTTATACCATTGAACTTTTTTGACAAGTCTTTGAATTTGATTTCAAGCCACATTTTCAAGATATTTGAAGTTTTGTAGCTTTAGTGTGTACGTGAATAGTGATTCTGTGTGTGAAGAGAATATTTTTCTAATCCATCAGGACTGATTTCTGGAAATGTGAAAGCTGTTTTTCCTTCATTGACCTAGGATTTTTCAATGATGTCTATGATCCATCCTCTGCAGGCACACCCCTGAGTGTTTATACATATACATATATATATGTAGTAGCTCTTATGACTGATCTGTTTTTTTGAAGTTTATCATGCTGTTTACAGTCTTTTATAATTCTCTATTGTGAACACAAATACGCATCCTTTTGCTGAAATGATTGTTTCATTAGAAAGCTAAATTGTTATATAACTGTTGAAACACTCACTTGTGTTTGCATTCACCTTTCACAGTAGCCCAAAGAACATTAAGGATGGCATTTTTGATGGGCTCAGGTTTTGAATACGTGCAAACCAAGCTCCAAGTGCAAACACATTCAGAAGTTAAGCTGCTGAATAATAGATTTTTTATTACTATTATTATTATTATTATTATTATTATTTGGTGAAGGCAATACCCTTAAGGTGTATGTGTATAAATCTTTTTTCAGCCAAACCTCAGAGTAGTGCGTAGTTTTGAAACTGTACTGACTAATTCTTTGGAGCAGTATTGTGAATTAGACTAAATTTCAAAGTATTCCGTTGTACTTATTAGGATTTCTTTTTTTTTTGGTTCATAAAACCAAGACAGCTTTAAAGGATACATTCTAAGTGCAATACCAAGTTGTTTTTAATGTGGAAATACATGTGAGCTATTAAAACAACATTCAGCAATTAAAGATTTTTGCACTAAGTGAACATGCAGGTTTATTACACGTCTTTATAGCTGTGCTCAATTGCATATAAAGTATATGGCTCCATATTTTATTCAAATATAAAGAAATGTCTTTTCATGTCCTACTTCTTGCTTAACATCCTAAACAAATGGCCCCATTGCTTATGTATTCTATGTGTTATACACTGTTTGTCAAGCAAGTAACCTCTTTTTCTGAAAAATGTTTAAAAGCATAATACTTTGAGATGAAAACACTGCCTTTCAGTTGATCATAAAACACTTCTAAGCACATTACTTATCTGTGGATATGGTTCAGCAATCACTGGAATACTTAATCATTCTTTATTTCAGGTCCTTTCAATACCAATGATTTTTGTTGCCTCATTTAAAACTGTCATAGCAGAGTAAACTAAATGTGATCTGAACAAAATGTGTATTTAAGTGCTTTTTTTAATTAGTAACTGTTCTTTACATAAACCATGGAGGCATACTGTTCTTCTTTTTTTAAATTATAGCCTTTACTATCTTTACTATTTTCATTCTTCTTTTTCCAGTTTTGTTGTATATTGCTCAGAAAGCCCATATAAAACAGCAATACTATTGCATTTAATGTTTACATTTAGCAACTGACAGAAATTCTTTAAATATAATCATGCAAAGAATTCTAATTATTGTAGACCAAAGCTCAGGCTTTTTTTATGTTGCAGAATTTCAATCCCCTTTGCATGAGTGAGGTCTAAAAGAATTGAATATTAAAATGTTAGAGAGACATATGTGGAGGGACTTGGAGTTGTGGGGGGAAAAGCTAATCTGGAAAACAGAAATCCCTTCAGGTTCACTGGGACTTGTGCTTTGGCACATTGTAAGTACTTCTAAAAATGTCCTTAAATTATGCATAATAGTGTTAATTAAAATTACTACCTTCATTACAAAAGTGATGCTGACAGCCAATGCTGCTCTTGTCTGGAGTGTTTCTGTCGAACGTGATATTCAGTATTACTTTTCCATTCGGACAACGCAGAAGGTGTTGTTGGCTAAGTGTTGGTAAAAGACTCTCGTTTCCTGTTGTTCTGTTATGAAAAATTAATGTTCATCATAGATCTTGCATTTCATGTGTTTTTAGCCCTGAGTTTTATACCAAAAACAAAGCTGCTGCTTTTATCACTGATGCAATTTGAAATGATTGAGGCCGGGTATCTTGGTGTAATTATGGCATCTTTCCAACTTGCTGCTCTGCATCTCTAAATTATCTGGGAGAGTATATAAAATAAAAGTTGTAAAGATTTATAAATGACATGGGAATAGTATATCAATAGTGTGGATTAATTATTGCCATGCTGTTAAAAAAATAAAAATCCAAACTCTCATATTTGCATAAAATTTACAAAAATCCTCAAACCAACAAACCAAAAACTGCAACAACCGTGACCTCCATGAGGAAGGTACATTGACTAATTGTTTAGGAGTGATTCCTATGGTAAAATCAGCTAGTGAGTGGGATATTGGATGAGAGTTTAGGAGGAAGGAAGCTCTGCTGGTGTGATGGTGCTGGAATAACAAACCCATTTCTGAGGCAGTGCTTGTTTTGCAACAAGGCTAAAATTGGAAAGGTTTTTCAGAGAAGATAAAGCAAATTACTGTTCAAGAACTCTATTAGCATCTTTTGTTAGCTTGTATCTGTGGGGGAAATGTCCAGTAGCAAATGCTCTTTTCTGGACAAAAGCATAAGGTATTTGTGTCCTAAAGCTAGGTAAGATGAAAAACAAGATTGTTTGTGCTGAGGCTGACCAACCACTGAGAAACTTATTGAGAGGCATACTAGATCCTGTATGCCCAGAGGTTTTAAAAATGAGATTAGATTACTCTATTTTTTAAAAACCAAATAAATCCCCCAAACAAACTAAAAACATGTAAAACCCTGCACTAATAGCAAATATTTAGTAAATTTATTTAAAAAAAATATTGTAGAAATGGAGAAAATGACTGAACGTTCAATTTTATTTTAACTGAATAAATGCAAATAAGATTTTGTTTTCACACCTAAAAATAAATTGTTACCTGTTCATGGGAAACCTGCTGTAAATCCTGTTTTGATGACCCAAATCATGCCAGCCTTAATCTTGTTGGGGGTAGATTCTAAAATAGTAGCTTAATTCAAGAAAACCTCTAAATCATTCTGATATATCCCTCTCTTGAGAACAGTTTCTATAGACATGATTCTTGTATCCTATACGCAGAGTAATCATCTTTTCATTGAATGTTCTCAGGGTAAATCTTCAGAAGAAAATGAGTAGGAAGAGGTTCACTTAAACGACAGCATCACAAAGGACAGGAAATTTCACACTGCCATTTTAATACACCAGATCTTGAAACCAATACTAATTCTGAGCAAGACTTTATACTTTTTCAGTAGGTATGAGATCCTTTTATTCTTTAGAAAACTGTTCAGCAAAGAGTCTGAAATAATGGAAAACCCTTTGGGTTCTTAATTGCATCTCAGCTATGCAAAAGGATCCAATGTGTAACTAATAAAGTATTGTTGGATTTGTCCTGGCTACTTTTGAAGACCTGTACAAGTTTCAAAGCCAGACTTCAAATTATAACTTACAGTGTCTTGCATCCTGGTGTTTGTCTGCTCAGCATTAGCATTTAAATTGTTTTTCTAATTTTATTTCCAGTGGCAATTTATTGTCCCTGAAAATTGCCCACGTGAGTCAAAGATGCAGTAGCTGCCATTGTGAAGCAGAAGTGCCCTGCTCAGTTCCTTGCCTTGGGTAGTACAGGTGCTGCTAAAGGGACAGGAGGTGCTTCCTTGCAGCCACCAAAGGGTCTGTGTCAGGTTGGGAATCAGTGCTCCATCCTTCAGGTCATCCTTAGGGGTCTGGGCTCTCTCTCCCTGTGCTGTCACGGGGCAGTTCGCTGCCTTGCTGCCTGCAGAGGGGCTCAGCTGTGCCCTCTGAGCTGGAAGCAGAGGCAATGCTTGGTCTGGGGCCCAGATTCCTCCTTGGAGAGCTGCAAGTGTTACAGATGCCTGAAAGGACCCTTTGCTATTAAGAGTGTGTATCTATAAATACAATGTATTTTGACCAGGGTGGGCACAAACATGCTGCATTTCACTAGAGGAGGTGTAGTTCTGAAATGTGAGAGATGGCTGAAGAAAAGGTGATCCCCTTCTTTGTGTGCCTCCCTGTTGACAAGCACAACACCAGTAGAGTTCCAGCCAGCCAGTGAGTTTCTGGTCATGTAAACTTTGGCATATGTGCAGTATGCCTTCTAGTCTATATATATCTTGTGTCAACAGCTGTAATGTTTTGAAAGTGCATATGCTAAGATTAGAGTGATTTTATACTAAAATGTTTGCTAATTTTGATAACACTGACATGTTTAGGTATCCTTGTAGACATCATATTTTGTATGTTGTTTTTGATATTAAAGGGTACATGTTTTGCTAGCCTTAACTCCAGTCTTTCAAGTTCTGCTTTGTTAGAAGGGTAAGAAATGAATGTTTAATGTTTTTCGTGGTGCTAAAGTAACTGTGATCAGTCTCAAATTATCCAGAATAAAGATGGCAGTTCTTAAGTGCCCCATTTGTTACTGTATGCATAATTTGTAGTCTTATTCTTGTGTAAAACTTGTCATTTTGAAATGTAATTCTGTTGTATTCTGATAATTATTGAATCTAATGTGCAGACTTGTATACAAAACGTCTTTACAGCTTTTATTGCCACTGTGGTTTGACTGAAATGTCCCCATTACATTTGCTGCTCCTACATTAATATATGGTGCAGCCCATTTCACCCTGATTTTGACAACCCATTTTAAGACTAATGATTTAAAAACCAAAGCTACTGGGGTACTTGTTTCTGAAAAATTAATCTTCTCTATTTTCCGTTCTGGGGCTTAATATCAAACTTGCAGAAGCAGTTGTATTCACAAAAGGTGGGAGGAAAACTGGTAAAATAAGCTTGCTTGGTGTTTTAAAAGAATTCTGACTTTGCTTCATGAACTGCCAGTGTAATTCAGTGGGACCTTTAATCATTTACTGGCCTGCTACCAACTTCCCTTTGACTTACCTTGGTGGTATGAAGTATGAATTGTTTCCTCATTTGTGGAGGCCCTTGAGCCCAGTGGGGAGCTCCTGGGGTAATGCCCTGGCAGAGTCTGGCACAGGCTTTGAGAATGCCTCGCACCTTGCAGTGAGATAAAAGGCTTCCCCCGTGGTGCTCTGCAGCACTCTGTCAATCTGCCTCCATTCCCCTGTGGTGCCTGCCCTGGACTGCCCCTGACCCCACACTTAACCCGGGACACTGCCTTGTTTTAGGTCCTTTGTCCCTGATTCCTTCGGTGGGACTTTGCCATAAACCTCGCTGGAACTCTATCCAGGGCCCCTTCTCATCTTTCTTTGCTGACCTCTCTGTGCTGTGTGGCAGTGTGGTTTCAGTGACCATCTGTGCCTGCCCGAGCAGCTTTCTCAGAAGACGCTCTAGGAGAGGTGGCACAATCCCCATCCACTTCCACGCTGTGACACTTCACACTCAGTGACAGCTTCAGTAAGTCCCAGGAATTCATTCACCTTTCCTTTGCAGTAGGGCCAAATGTTTATTTTCTTTAATAAATGTATCTGATGATATGGGTGGAATATTATGTTTTCACCTGGGGTTATTCTCTAGGCTGCTTGTAGTTTAAATTAAAATTTGAAAAAGATGCCCAGAACCTTTATAAGTGCCTGGGTGCTGTTGCCATTTGTACACACTCAGTGTACAAAGCTTCTTTCTAAGTGTGTAAAACAGTGAGGAGTATAGCCTGGGAAAGGCATTTCAAATCCTGCTGTACCTTTTTCAGGAAGCTGCTTTTATAACAAGGCAAAACACTAACATCTAGACATGTGGTTTGACTTGTGTGTGCCTACTGCTATTTTATAGTTGAAATTATTTTATCTGGAATTGCCTCTACTGCTGGACGTATCAACAGAAGCTCAGCAGTGTTCTGCAGATACCTCACGGTTCAGACTCTGCACCCTTGTAAAGGTAGGAATGTGGGATCGATCAGGTTTAAACATTATCTGGCAGTGTTACTTGTAGCAAGAAGGGTTGTTTTTTTGTTTGTTTGTTTGTTTTGTTTTGGTTTGGATTTTTTGGGGTTTTTTTGTTTGTTTTTTTGTTTTTGTTTTTTGTTTGTTTTTGTTTTGTGTTTTTTTGTTTTTTGTTTTTTAAATGCCTCAATGTACCGAGGCTATCCTGAACAGGAAGGTACTCGCAACATTCTTGCGAGTGCCAGAAGAAACGGGAACGGGTTGCTCTCTGTCCATGCATTCTTGTATCCCAGTACCTACTTGTTAGGAGCAGCTCGCAAAACAAAGCAGTGCAGTTATTATTATCTTTTGAGTGTTTGTGATGGTTAAACTCACCAAGTTCGGTGAAACTCAGAGCCTTTCTTACAGGGAGCAGCGCCTCGGTGCCAGACAGGGAGCGCGCACGGAGACCGCTTGCGGTCTGTGAGCCGCTCCACGTGAGTGCTAGGAATTCATGTAGTTCTAATACTTAAAACTTTTAATACCTCCCGGCATGTTTTAATACCTGTCCTTAGCAGACCCAGAAGCTCTCTCTCTCTCTTGAGAAGTTTTATTAGCCTGCCATAACACACGACTGAGTTGTGGAAGACAAAGACCTTTTATGACCGGTTGTCTGAAAGGTCGAGTGCACTTTGTGTGATAACACAGATTAAAAAGTCATTAAAATAATAAATGCTGGTTTATAAGGGCAATTCCTCGGGCACTGTGGCACAAGCTCGCAGCGGTGTGGAGTGCCAGCTGTCCCGGGAATGTCGCTGCCCAGCGCCGAGCCCTGTTCCCAGGAGGAGCCCCCGGCGGAGGAGGAGGCGGCGGCGGCGCCCCCCGAGCCCGAGCCCGCCGCCCTTCCCGAGCCCGCCGCTCTTCCCGATGCTCCTCCCGCTGCTCCCGGCGCCGTGCGCGGGGCGGGGCCGCGCTCCCCGGGCCCGGCGCGGCCCTCGCAGCCGGCGGCGGGAGCCATGGCCGATGATCGGGAGCTGCGCGTCCGCTTCATCGAGCCGGACGAGGCCGAGCCGGAGGCGGGCGCGGCCGGCGGCGGATGGCGCTGCTGGCGAGGCGCGGACGGGGCCGCGCTGCGCTGGTGCATCAGCGGGGTGCTCTGCGCCTCCTTCCTGGGGCTGGTGAGTGAATGAGCGAGCGAGGCCCGCCCGGGCTGCGGGGAGCGCTGCGGACCCTTCCCGGGACGGGCGAGGTGACCCCGCACTCTGCCCTGCAGGGGATGAGCATCGCGGTGCTGGGTCCCACCTTCCCCAACCTGGCC
This sequence comes from Luscinia megarhynchos, assembly GCA_034336665.1. Taxonomy (NCBI): domain Eukaryota; kingdom Metazoa; phylum Chordata; class Aves; order Passeriformes; family Muscicapidae; genus Luscinia; species Luscinia megarhynchos. The sequence goes on from CM067565.1 coordinate 45,512,136, forward strand.
GCCAATGTCCGCAAGAACGTCAGCGACATCTACTACATCTTCGTGGGGCGCTCCCTGGGCTCTCTGGCCGGGTCGGTGGTCGGCGGGGTGCTCTTCGACTGCATGAACGCCGCTCTGCTGCTCGGTGAGTGCTGCGCCGCCGGACGGTGACATCGGCCGTCGGGCCGGTCCGGGGCAGCTTCTGCTTTTCCCGAGGCAGCGGGGCCGACCCCGGGGCCGGCGGGTCCGTGCGATGCGGTGCTGCTGTCCCCGGGGCCCGCGGTCGCTGTCGCTCGCTGTCCCATGTTCCGCTCTGGCGGGCTGCTGACACCGCGTGTGCCGCTCGGCAGCATCCCTGCCAGGGAGCCCGGCCCGCCGGGCACGGCAGCGGCAGCGGCGATTGAACGGACACAATCTCCGCCGACTGACCAAATGCCGCCTCCGGTTTGCTCTGAGACGTGCAGCTGGACTCTTTTTAGTCCGCTCAAAGTAATGCGCACGGTCTAGGTGCTCTTGGAAGATAGCAAACAGGCTTCTGTAGTGACATTCTGCAACACGTGGAACAGGAAGCTGTGCTTTGGTTGCCGTGTGTGCAGCAGAAACCTCCAGCAGTCAGACTGAGGCTCATTTCTACGCGAGGAACTTCCCCTTCCCTTACTTCCCTGACTTAATGCTCGTCAGCGTGTACTGGGCGAAGTCTGCGGCTTTTGACTGGAGGGCCGTAGCCAAATTTTAACTTACTTAGTGGGAAACATTAATTACTGTCTGTAATGGTGGAAGCATTTAAACTGCAGGGAGCGCAGCTGATGATTTTGCCAGTGTTCTGGACTTGTGGAAACTTGCTCCTGGACCGGCTTTGTCCAGGCAGAGCGGGGCTGCTCAGCCATGGGCCACACAGCATCCACAGAGGAGGGGAGGGGCTCATTTTAGAGTTCTGTTAGCGTCTCATTCCCTCAGAGATTCCCAGAACACACCTAGGATAGTGGAAGCCCTGTCTTTTTTACTTTTAAGTGCCTTTGTGCTCTAAGTTAGGGATTGAAATGTATACCAGGGCTTGCTCTTCTCCTTAGTTCAGAGAACTGTGCTTCCCTTAAGGGCGGTGCTGTAATCACATGGTCAGTTCAGATAAGATCCCTTTTTTCACTGTTGGTGTTTTCAGTTGTGGAGTGGGTTTCCTTCAAGTTCCTCCTTGTGCACCTGACAAAGTCAGTCTTTGCCTTCTGTAATGGAATCAGTGCACAGACCTGTAGGAATGCATTTTAACTTAAAATAGTTTAGTACATTTTCTTTTCCTGAGGATAGCTGTCTGTCAGCAATGCCTAGGAAGTGATGGATCTCCTAATCCGATCTCCTAATCCCTTCCAGTTTGGTAGTGCTTATGGCAAGATCATAATTTGAACCACTGAATCTCTTCTCACTTTTATAATCTGAGGGCTGCCTCTAAGAGATTTTGGCTTGTGTATTTTTGCCTCCCATCTTTCAACTGCTAGAACTCTGCTACAGAGAAAAACTCTATACAGAGGAAAAATTAAAAACATCACCTGTGTTTGTTTAAGGAAACTTTTAAGTGCTAATCATCAGGCAGGGACCTGAAGTGGACAGCTGAGCCCCTGCTGAGAAGTTATTTTCAGGTCTGAATGGGGCATCTGAGGAGCTGGTACTTTATATTCCCCATCTCTAGTGTTTTCTTCATGCAGCTTAGCATGCACACCTTCAAAAATGTTTTGAGGCATGTATTCCAAGTATCTTTGGGCTTCTGGATATTGTTGCTGTTTCTATTTGGAATCAACCTAAATTCTTACTTACATCAGCCCCCATTGATGTTTTAAATATCTGCTGTATTTATGATCATGTATTGATTTGGAAAATAAGGGCCAGCTAAACTGGTACAAGCTTCCTAAGAACCTAATACTGTCTGTTCAAGATACTAATTGTAGGTTGTTTTATTATGGAGGCAATTATAAGCATAGAATTGAACTGCTGAACTTCCTCCCAAATGGTAATAACAGCAATTTCCATCTGCTAAAAATATTTTTTGAAATGGCATATTGCAAGCGTAGCCAATAATGGCAAAACTAATACAGTTAACAAATTGCTGCTAAATGTATTGATGAGAAATTTTGTAGCTCTGTCTAAAACTCCAGAAATCCCTTCGAATACATCCCTCATGAGAACAGAATATAAATAAAAGTCAGCATCTTTACATGGAGATCACTTGGTGGACAAGGTACAATTACTTTATAGGATTTTTAAGACCTTAGTTATTTGGGGTCTTTTAAAAAAATGGATCCAAATTAAATGTTGTGCAGTTCTCAGAGGACAGGCTTGACACTGTTCAAACTAATGTTTTACTGATTTCATGGTGAACTCACATTTCTAAATCAGAAGTTTGAAAAAGACTTCCTAGTGTCCTAGCAGGAGATGCTGCTCTTTTTGCTTTAGCCAAACAAGTTTGTCATGCAGGGTTTATATCCTGATGAAATTAATTTTTTTTCCAACTAAAAAAATGATCTGATGAACTTTCTAGCTGCTACTGCTAGCCACAGATTGAGATATTTACATTGCATCACTTATTAGGATTTTCTGCTACTTTAATAATTATGAATTTATTTGTATTTCTTGGTCTTCTCTGTTATTTAAATGAAAACTGTAGTATGTGAGTTTTTTGTTTTGTTTTTTAACGTTTCCAGCCGTATCTATGCTTGGAACAGCAGCTGGTCTTTATGGGATACCCTGGTGTAAGGAATCCCTGCTGTTAACAGTCTTGATGTCAGTTATTGGAGGTTCCATGGGAATTCTGGACACAGGTAAGGGACCCTGTGGTCTGACAATTCTTTCACCAAAATAATTGGAAACTTCAAGCATACTAAAACCGTTGCTGGTTTTTCTTGTGATACATCTTGAATTAAAAGAGGGGAGCTGTTTACCTGGCTGTGATTCTTGGATTAATCTGGTCCTGAGGCTTCCTCTGTGTGTGTGTGTGTGTGTGACTGGCCTTTTTTTAGGGGATGGGGAGCAGGGTATCTCTTGCTTGGGGAGAAGATTAATTTGCATTTCAACGGGCCATTACAGGCTTAAAGGAAGTGCCCTGTGCTCTTTTAGCAATGTTTTCTTTAAATTACACATTTACAGGAAGCTGGTCATGATGTGGTTCATTAGCATTAGCTGGGCTTAAGTTAGTCCTGAGCAAAGCCTTGGTGTTTGAGATTCTTACAGCTGCTGCTGGCAGAGCTGCCCACCCACAGCTGGCTCAGCAGCAGCTGGGGGCTCACAGCACCACAGTGCCCATCTCCCTGAATTAAGGGATATTTTCCACCTTTGGCCAGCCATGCTTAGGTGGCTGGGAATTTGTTCTGTCCCCCAGATCCTAAGTCTGTGGCATGTGCAGACTGCAAATGGCCCAGGCAAAAAAACCCTGAACTCAGCACTTTTGCTGGAAAGCTGTTCAAACTGTTTCTTAGCCTCTGCTTATTATTGGACAAAGATGTTCTCAGGGGTCTTTTCCAACCTAAATGATTCCATGATCCTGAGATGTGTTGATGAAGTTGCAGAGCAAGTATAGGTGTGGTCAGAAAGGTCAGTTATAGTGGAGGTATGAAAAATGATCTCCCACAGAAATGAGTCCCCTGGGCACAGCTCAGACAGGCTGGCTTTAGCAGGCAGTTTGCATCAGGAGGCAAGGCCACAGCACAGGGTTTGGACATGCTTAGAGATGCCTGGGAAACGCTGGCATATCTGTATGTGGAGATTAGGAAATGCCCAGAAGGACATCAGTTAGCAGTGTGTTCTGGTATTGCTGTAGCACGTGGTGCTGAAGCAACACCAGGCAGCCACTCCTGGCACCTCTCCAGCCATGTCCCAGCAGCGTGTGCTGACTCTGCTGCCCTACTGCAGGAGCCTGGGGATGCTGACTAACCAGCAAGGTACTTCTGGAACTGGCTGATCACCTTCAGGGCAGGTTATTTCTGAGAAAAGAGCTGACTCATGTGTTAACTTGGCCATCCAAATAGCTCTGGAGGCATCCCAGGGAGGGCCTGGCTATGGTGGCTTGGCTGGTTGGCAACACAGAGGAATGATGGCTGCACATGTGAACTGTCTGCCTTAATTCTGTGGGGTTTGAAGGAGATTTGCAAAGATGTAAAAAGAGGACAGCACAGGATCCAGTAGTGAAGAGATGGTTTTTAATGGCACAGGTCATGCTAAATAAACTGAGTGCAGAGCTGCCTCCAGTAAGATTGTTACACACGGCACTTGGTTTAAAAATTCTTTTTATGGGGAAGTCTTGTCAGTCAATGGTAAAAATACCTTCAGTGGGTGTACTGCTTGGATCAGGCCTCAGAGCTGGGGAGACTCCCCATGCTGAGCAGGAGTAGCAGAAGAAGCTCACAGCAAGGCAGTAAAGCAAAGCTGAATTGATTTGGCAAAGTGCTGCTGTACTGCAGCACAGGAATTTGACTACTGTTTTGTTTTCCTGCATTCTTCTGAGGGACTACTTCAAAACACCTCTCTGAGATCTTATTTCCTACCATTCTTGTTGATCTAATAGTGTTGTAGTTTGGTGTTTGCAATGGTATTGATGTAAACCCTTCTGTTTCTGGAAAGTCATTTGAACACAGTGGGGTGGGCCCAGCCCATGAGAAGCAAGTGCATTGTTATTTTTCCTGGGGTGTTTAATGAGGCCTCTGATTCTTAGCACTGGACATTGTTGCTTTTGATACTTAGAGAAATGAGAAGCAGCTAAAGTTCCCATTTAAAAAAGGCTGAAAAATGCTGCAAAATGTCAAGTAGGGTAATTAGAACCATAGAATTATAGGGTCCCTAGGTTAGAAAATACCCTTAAGGTCATTTGGTCCAGCCATAAACTATGTCCCTAATGCCACATCCACATGTCTTTTAAATATCTCCAGGGATAGTGACTTAACCACTTCCCTGGGCAGCCTGTTGTAATGCTTGACAACCTTTTTCCATGAAGAAAGTTTTCCTAATACCCTATCTAAACCTCCCCTGGCACAGTTGTCTGTCCTTTGCTACTGGATTAAGCCACTGTATGACTCTTTGTTTTGACTGCTGTGAATATCCTCCTAAGGCTCAAATAATCACATGGATTTTAGGCAGAATTTCAGTTAACTGCTGTTTTGCACATTGTATTTGCTGGCATTATTGTACATTGAATTTATAATATAGGTTATTGTTTGTTTTGTTGTTTTTTTCTTTTCTTTTAAACAATACCTGGTCTCCGACTAAAATGAATCTTTCTCTCTGTGATCTGCAGGTGGCAATGTAATGGCACTGAATACCTGGGGATCAGAGGCTGGGCCACACATGCAGGCTTTGCACTTCAGTTTTGCTGCTGGTGCATTTCTGGCTCCGATCCTGGCTACAGTGGACTCAGGGGGTTCTAAATCTGAAGAACTTCCAAGGGCTGAAAAGACAAACCAGTCTGTCCTGACGCCTGTGCCAACAGCATCAGCTGCAGCAACTACACCAGCACCAAAAGAACATCAGGACGGAAACTTTTTGTGGTCCTATATTATCATAGGGACCTATATTCTCTTCATTTCCATCTTCTTTTTTGTTTTGTATTCAAAGACCAACTCAGCTAGAGACAAATCAAAGGCTTCTACGCAGAAGGGCAAGCGTGCCAAATACCACTGGCCTCTAATTGGTCTCATGTTTGTATTCTTTTTGTTCTACGTAGGAGCAGAAGTCACTTACGGCTCTTACGTATACACCTACGCAGTGGTGTTTGCGGAGATGACGGAAAGCGAGGCAGCTGCTTTGAATTCCGTCTTCTGGGGCGCGTTTGCCGTGTGCAGAGGAGCGGCGATATTCGGTGCCGCTTTCCTGGCCCCCGTCACCATGATCATCATCAGCCTGGCGTGCTCTGCTGCCTCCTCCTCAGCCCTGGCCTTCTTTGCCCATTACCGAGCCTCGCTGTGGGCGGGCACCGCCGTGTACGGCGCGTCCATGGCCACCATCTTCCCCAGCGGCATCTCCTGGATCGAGCAGTACACGGTCATCGAAGGGAAATCGGCTTCTCTCTTCGTGGTGGGCGCGGCGCTGGGCGAGATGTGCATCCCGGTGGCGGTGGGCTATCTCCAAGGCAGGTTCCACGACATTCCTGTCGTCATGTACACGGCCTTTGCCACGTCTGTAATGACAGTGCTGCTCTTCCCCGTCATGTACAAACTGGCCAACGCTCCCCAGGACAGCGACTCCGAAGTCGTGAGCGAGAGCGAGACCCGGAAAGCTCTGCTGTCAAACTCGAGGCTCACTGAGGATGAGGAGGATGAGGAGGAGGTGAGAGAGTGGAATGATGCTGACTTTGAGGTAATAGAAATGAACGACAAACTGAAAAACTCGCTGATGGACACCTCCCTTAGGATATCAGGGGACTCTCCAGCTGAAGCCTCTCTCCAGCCCCATCCGGACAATATATTGGGTGATGCTGCAGTGGTTGCTGGTGGCTCCCCTGGGAGACAAAATGGGAATGTTGACTGGGAGAAGTGAATAGAGTCAAAGCAGACTTTTTTTTTTTTTAAATGGAAATGCAATTGAATTGTAGCTGTTGTCAAGTGGTTCAGGAATCCTTTCATAGTGGTGCAGAGCTCAGCCCTTTCATTTGCTCAGCCCTTTCTCTTTCATTTTCAGCCTGCAGGGATGTGTCTTGGAGTGGGAAGGTCCTCAGTGATGTGAATGGGGCAACATGATAAATGTTTGGCTATGCCAAAACTGTTAAAACATAAGAGATGTTTTCTAAATGTCAGGCATGCATCCAAGGAAGAGCTGTTGTAATAACTGGGAAAGAAGGGGACTGCTGCTCAGACTACTCAGTTTCTTGAGGTGGGTGAAAGGTGCAGGTCTGAGGTGCTTTACCACAAAATGGTTTCACGAGAGAGGAGAGAGATCTGTTATGGTAATGCTGAACTTTCTTACCTTGTGAAGGAGGACTGTTTCTACTGCGTTTGAAAGTTGTGTGTGATCAGATCAGTTAAAATTTCTGGTGATGCCCAGCAGCTGTAAATTGAATAACCTTTTGGCAAACTATAGAAATTTTTGGTTCTGAGACAAAGACAAGAAAAAACTGGAAATTATTTCTTAGGAGTGAAACCATGCCTTTGGGTAATTTAAAAGCAGTTTATGAGAAAGGACACAAAATGGGTCATTGTTTATCTGCTCAAATGCATAACTCCAATCTACTAAACAGTGGCAACAAATCTAAATAATCAAAAGTATTTGTGATTTTAATTATGGCACTACCACTGAAATCAAAAAAATGCATGCAGAAGATGTAAAATTATCATGTAATCTTTGAATGGCTTGGGTTGGAAGGGATCTTTAAAGATCATCCATTTCCAACCCACTGCCATGGCAGGGGCACCTTCTACTGGACCAGGTTGCCCAGAACTCTATCCAGACTGACCTTGAAAACTTCCAGGGCATCCACAACTTCTCAGGGCAATCTGTTTCAGTGCCTCACCACCTCCATAGAAAAGACTTTTTTTTCCTGGTATCTGATCTAAACCCACTTTCAGTTTGAAGCCATTCCCCCTTGTCCAATCACTACACACTTGTGAAGTCCCACTCCATCTTTCTTGCTGGCTCCCTTCAGTAAAAGAGGTTATTTAATATAGGGTATTTTTAAGCCAGCTGTTTAAATTAAGGTTATAGCAACTACTCTATCTTCCTGTCCCAAGACTTTAACAGGGTAATGTGTCACAATGAAGACTTGAGGAAAGGGAATTATGAATGAGACATTCCTTTCCAGTATGACTACTTGTCCCTGGCCAGTTGGATTGGTGACATTTGGGTTTTACTTCTTTGGGGATGACATGGAGATGGACTCTCCCTAACAGAGAAGCCGTGGTTTGTATGTGCAGGTTTATTGGTTTGTATGTGTAGGTTTATTGCCACTAAGCAGGAAACCCTGGGCAGGTATAGCCATGCCAGGGAGCCCTCCCAGTAAGAGAAAAAAAAAAGAAGAAAAAAAAAAAAAAAAAGGACCAGCAAATGGCAAAATCTGTCTCTGAACAGTAATCTTGATATTTGTCAGCTGGGAACTCCAAGTTAGTTAAGTGTTTTTTTAAGTCTGTGTGATCAGAATGCACTCGTTTGGGGCTTTTTAACTTTGCACTTTTATTAGTATTTTTCTTGCTAAGAGGTTTCATTTATTAACAAAAGGGCTCTAGGTGTAACATAACACAGAATCTTAGATGGATTCCCTGAATTTCCAGTCTGCTTTTGTTCCCTCTCTTGCTCTCGAAGTGTGCAACATAAGTTTGCATGGCCTTTTCCTTTCCTGAGAAGTTAGTAAGAAGCCAGGATCAACTTGTAGTGAAAGGTTTTTTTGTTAGTATCTTGCCATGTTGCAGGGCCTGCCTCTCCCTCTGATGCTAGCACTTAAATGCCATTGTGTTTTTGACGGACTCCTTCTGTGGCATCTTTTCCAATGCAATGCATGAACCTGCACTTTAAAATGAAGCTTGTTTCACTTGTGGCACAAGGGATCTGTTTTCTTGCAGGAATGGTAATTGCTTGCAAATGCCAGTCCTTGCTTAGGCACAGGTGACAGGAGTGAGTCTGTGTGGCCCTGTGTGCTCAGCTGGTTTGATGTGGAAGCAAACTGGTGGGCAGAAGAGTGGATGGAATGAGGGCAGCTGGAACCTGCATTTCACTGCTTTTCCTCTTCCTGTTTTTCCTCCTGCATGCTGCTCCCTGTGTGTGGAAAATAGGCGAAAGATGGTGAGGACAGATCCCACTGATGGAGGGGGAGGGAGAAGGTGCAGGACACACAATGAAAGATCTGGAAACTGTTCTGTGGCAGCTCCCCATTGGAGCTCTCATTCCTCTGGCTTCACCTGTGTTGATGTTGCTATAAAAAAAGTCTCCCCATACCCAAGATCATGTTGCCAGAAGAAAATAATTTTATTAAAGATACTGGGCAAGCAGGGAGATTCTAAACTCCTCCAATTCATATGCTAATTTTTGATGAAATTCCAGATCAGAATGTTCTACATGTCAGACTGTTCTCAGGGATAGTTTACATGGATAGTTTCCTTTATATTGTTTGCATAATCAAATATACTAAAAAAAAACCTCAGAAAATTAAATCAAACCTGCATTGGGAAATATGCTGTAATCTCTTAGAAGCTTATCTATTGCATATACACACACAAATTTGCGTTTCTGACCAGCATCTTTCCAGCAACTGTAAAAATATTGCACGAAACAAAGATTTTATTTTTTAACTCCTGTGTAACTTCAATTCATCCCCATTTCCTCCTTAAAAAGCAAGAGGCCTGTGTAGTAGGAATGGAACAAGAGGCTGGAATGCCAAGGTAAGAGAAACCTTTTCCCATGAATAAAGGATCCAAAAAGCAGTGGCTGTAAAACAGTGGAAGCTGAAGAATTATCTATGCAGAATCACTTTCCACTGATGTGTGGAGACCTGCCTAAATTTAGCATCATCTTAGTGAGGACTTGGAGCCTTCAGTGTCTTAATTCTGGTCTTAAACTTGAACTGAGACAGATGAACAGAAAGAGTTCTCCTTACCCCCTAACTAGCCTGTTTTTAATAGCAGGGGCTGCCCTTAACTGAAAATGAAATGCTTGAAGCAATTTAAAACAAGATCTAGGACATTTCCAAGGATGCACCTTGCATTCCAGGCACCCTCAATGACCAAAATTTAGCTCCCTGCTCTTGGATTTTGGTGTTCCTCAAGGCTTGTTTTCAGACAATAAATTTTAGTTTTCACATGTTTATACTTCCTTTCAAAGTAAACTGCTCCTGGAATATACAGCTGAAGTGGGGATCTATTTACAGTGCAGATCTATTTTAAGTTATGGGCCCTCCAGAAAGCTCAAGTACTTACATATTAGGTGTTGAAATTACTTGGAGTAACTGTATTACATTACTACTGCCCTGCTTGTGCTAGAAAAGCCATCCCTCTGTTGAGGACAAGAGCTTTAATCCATGGACTAGATACCTGAATGTGATAAGAATCCTATTTTTGTCCACAAACCCAGGAACAGTATGAAGATGAGTGCTCTGCTCCAGTGTGAAAGGTAACCTCTTGCAGCTAAGTGTCATTTAATACTTTATTTATCCTGAAGCACTGCCAAGTGCTGGACTGTACTGCAAGCACTCACTCCTGGCATTTGCACTTTCATTCTGTACATGACCAATGCTTGAATGCAAGACCAGGCAAAGTTTTATGCCTTGATGTTTTGGATTTTTTTAAAGTTATTTTGCATACAAGCGCATCGCAATCTGTGGATGTTCTATTATAGATGTAATATTTTTTATTCTGCTTGGTGTGGGTTTAACATTGTACTGTGTAATGTGACATTTATTAGACTGACTTGTGTCTTAACTGTAATAAATTCTTACCTGGAGAAGGCACTCAGGTTCCTTGATGTAAATAAAGTTTTATTGTATTTTTTAAACTTCCTCTGGAGTTTTAAATTTAAAACTCGATCCTTTCTTGACTAATGGAAAACTGGAAATGTTTCTCTTCTGGTTTGGGGAAGGCCTCCAAGAACTGCTACTGCTATTTTAGATCCTGAAGTTTAGGCTGCATTCTTAACTTTGATTTGAGCAGTCTTGTTTTTACATTATTGTGTGTGCCAGAGAAGGGAAACAAATTGAGGGTAAATATTTTTAAAACCCGTATCATTTTTTACCATATCATTTTATTCAACTTTAATATGGTTTCCATTATTAACTTCTAAAACAAAATGATTTCCAGTTTAGAAAACAATGCACTGACCACATAATTCCTTTTCCATTTTATACAGTTATACAAATATTCTAAATACACATTTTGTCAAGATGGTGGCAAATAAGATTTAACTGTACAGTACGTAAGGAAAGAAAATATTTTAAGCATATTTAGAAGCAATAGAAATGTCTATACAAAACAAGCAAAAATGGAATAAAATTTTATATTTAAAGTATTGCAACAGTCCCACAGGTTTGTAACAAAAATGTCTTTGCACAGTTCCTCACAATGCCCCATTAATAGCTAAAGCAAGACAGCAATTTTTAGAAAATAATGTTTCAAAATGCTACACATGGTACTACTGCTTGCACAGTCTGATCAAAATAACAATCTACTTGGAATCAAGCAAAACTTAGGAGGAGATATACCAACCAACTTTAAAATTATCTGTATAAAAGTCATTGCACATTATTTTACTCAGTTGTTTGAAAAGTAAAAAAGTGTATTTACAAAATATTTCGCAGACAAAATTATAAAGTGAATGGATAATATATAAGTAACACGTCTTGATACTGACAGTTCAAGAACACACACAAATGGTTTTATCGTTTCAAGAGGTTTTCAGTGCTCCTTCCTCCAGGAAGTAAACTTGACTTCTACTTTGAAATGGATTTACAAGATGTTACACAGAGCTATTTCAACATCAGCATTATAAAACAGTATGTTAGAAACATGAAAGGAAGAAGAAATTTTTACATCTTAAAAAGTGAGCTATTCATAGATCAACAAATGGGTTGGGTTTGTTTGTTTTTAATTTAGTTATGGTAAGTGTTCATTATTCTTCAGATAATAAGCCCAACAGTTAAAATGGAAATCCTGGACTAGGTGAGAATTGAAAAAGCACCATGCACAATAGTCCTAGTGTGGTAAACACTGAAGAAAAAAAAATAGCACCTGGAATCCTGTAACACAGATCATTTAAAACTGGTCAAGCAGCTGGCGGAGATAGGGTGCCTTTGACAGTTCTCTGCTCACTCTGGAGAGCTTGAAAAGTACTGGGCAGTTGAGGGAGACACACTGGATCTGCCGATCAAAGCAGCCTGTGCAGTTCTTGCATATCTGGATTACATGAGAAAAAGCAAAACAATTATCTTAAATGACACAAATGAGGCATAAACCACTAGGGACTACTAAATCCTCAAGCCTGTATCAGCAGAATAGGCAGAGCCCTTCTGCACAGAGCTTCTCCCCAACATGGAGGGATCCACAGCAGCTCCCTTCTCTGCTTCAGCCTCTTGGGCTGCTGCCACACAGCTCATTTGGCCACTGGTGGGTGCCTGGCAGCATCACCCACTGAACTGGGCAGACAGCAACAGCAGGCCTCAACAGCTTGGGTTTCAATCCTGCTAATTAAGCTCTACTTGCATGTGGTGGCATTTGAAATAACAAAGTAAATAAGTTGACTGGGTTTAAGCAAGGCAGTGTGTTCTATTTGCAATAAACTTACTCTCTACAAAAGTCTCCTAATGAAAAAGAACTCTTATCCTGCAGTTATTCTCTGCAGAGAAAAGGGACTTTAAATAATTAATTACTCATTTCAAGATAAGCTTTAATTAGAGTTTTACCTAGTCAGAGTCAATCAATCCCAACACAGAAATACACAGGCCACAGAAGTTGCACTGCTTTCCTTGTTCAAGGAACTACTTTTTAATGCTGCTTGAAAGTACTTTTAACTTGAGATACCCAACGGAATAAAATAGCAGCAGGCACAATTTTTCCAAAGGCAGATACCTTTAGGAAACTAAAGGCCCCTGCTTTGCTGTTTTATTCTTAACCTTCACAGCATTTGCCATCTCCAACAGTTTTTCCAAAACCTTTGAAATTTCCTTCCAACCACCTCTGTTTTGTAACATTAAAATGCTACAGTTTATCCTATCATTTGCATAGCCTGATCAACAAGCCCAAATTGTATCCCTTTGGTTCTAAAACTAGTTCTTTTCTTTCTTTCCATGTTCCATGCTGATGCCAGGTCTGCATCAGCACCACATCCCTGCAGACTGACAACAGCCGGAGAGGGGAAGCCCCTCCTGGCCAAGTCCCACAGGTGGCACCTCAGAGGATACCAATCCTGTGACCAGAAGGAACAGGATTTTGGAACCTCAAACTACATCTATCCTAGTTCTTCTGAAAGAAGCTGTAGCTGGTTTAAATGCAAGGGACCAAACTAAGTGGTACTTGAGACGTGTCCTAAGCTCAGTTTGTGCTGAGGGGAGAAGTCTGTGGTTTTAATCTAGAGCATGTAATTTTTGAGTGCATTTTAAAATAATTTACAGCTCACTGTTACATCAGTTTTCTGCTGGCTCCAGCATGTCTATAATCTCAAAGGGCTAAAAATTTAAGCTGTGAAGGATATATTTGCCTTCATATTAAAATTACACAGATGATCTTACAGAGACATCAAACACTGACTGGGACAGGATCCCAGGCCTTGCTGAGCTGTTGAGCGTTGCAGGGACAAGAGAATGCACTAAACAAACTCCCTGATCCTTCTGTGGGGCTGGACCAGTCTGCCAAGTTCTGCTTTTTCCCAGAACAAGAGTAGTGCAAAGGGGTCAAAGTTTTTACAGCAGGAAAACTGCAGAACACGCAGTTCCTCATTTCAATGAGGAATGCCACTTGCAACGAAGATAAGGGCAAATATTACAAAATAAGCAATAAGTCCACACCTTAGTAATGAAATATTTATGAAGAGAATTATAGGGTGTTTTTAGCAACCCCACGAGAACCTATCAAATCAATGCTTAGATTTAGGAACATTTATATCCCTGACATTCAGACAAGTCTTTAAAATGGTTTGTGTACTAGTGCTAAAAATAAATTTTAACTAAAATATTTATTAATTATAAAATATGATAGTATGAAAATCTGGTGAAGGTATGCATATGTTTCCACAAAGGGAGGCATTATGCCTTGCTGTTATGTATTCATGAGCACAGTCAGCTACCCTCTTAATTGACTTCTAGCTCAAGGGAAAAAAGCAGCTTGGAAAATTCCTATCTAGAGGAAAGGTAACAAGAAAAAACCCAAGCTAAACTACATCCATGTTATACATATAAAGAAATAAATTTTCCAGCCCAAACATTTTTGTTTCTAGAACATCATCTGTTATTTTAACGCAAGAAAGAGTGAATCTTCTACACTCTTACAGCTCTCTGTCATTATATAAAGGGACCTACAAACCATGTAAGGAACTCTTAAAAATCAGAAGAAAATGAGAAAAGCATCTTCTGTTCTGATCTCCTCCTTTGCCTTAGCTTTCCACAAAGCCTAGGAGAGTAACAGCTGCTGTGGCTGCCTTCAACAGAAATGGGAAAAGCAAACAAGCTGCAGCACATTTAACACCAGGACCATATTTCCCATTTCTGTGGGAGTATTCAGTAACATACTGCTTTGAAATTTCAGCCTCTGTCTTTTGCTGAGCCATCTGACAATGCTTTAATCATACCTGGACCAGCTGTTCTTGTTTACGCTCCAACTCTCGGATTTCTTGGTTGAGAATCACTGCCACATGTTGTGGCTGGCTTCTGCATTTATTACAGATCCCATACTGGGTCAGTTCATCACACACGGGACAGTGTAAGGTCGTGAAATACTGGGAGATGGTGCCTTTGCGTCCTTCCAGCTCAGTGTGAGCAGCTGAGGCAGCCTTCTGGATCTGTTAAGAAAAATAATTAAGAGGTAATGAACTTCCAAGAGAGCAGCTTGCCTTATTCCTAGATTGCATACTTTTTTTTTCCCCAAAGGAGCAAGAAAGTGCAAGATGGCCTGCAGGGCATGGGTTCATACACAAATAATGAACAGGGACCACAGCACTCTGAAGAGCGCAGCACTGGCCCTGAAGTGATACACTGAACAGAGCCCTCCTCCACACCTATTTCACAGGGAATTAGTAACCAAAAAAATCCTTGGTCACTTGCTTAACTCTTGATCTCACCTCAAACTCTGCCTCCTGCAGCTGTTCCTTTTTTAGGTGCTGATGTGATTCACATCCAAATGTGCCCTGGCTGCAGCCGCAGGGCTGCCTTCTGGATGCTGCCTGCCCTCGAGTGTCTGTGCCAGGCAGTCCTGGGTACAGCTCTGCCATGGTGCTTTGGTCCATGGCATGAGCTCATGGCTCTGGTTTCCTTGGACAAGGCTCCACCACTGGCCCATCAACCTGGGAAGCTTGTTCTCTGCACTTACTCCTGCTGCTGCATGACCTTTGCTTTGTGCTATCCTTCACTCTCCTGCTGCTCTGCTCCCTGTGACTTCCTTGCTGCTCCTTGGCCTTGCAGAAAGCCAGGGCTCTTTTTACCTTTTTAGAACAGCTTGTTGGAGATACTTAAGATGAATGCTGCGGTGCCATTGGAAAGGTAAAGAAAAGAAGAACTGAAGTCAATCAAGGCTGTATTGGGAAATACAGCTATACTGCTATATTGCAGTGGGAACACAATGTATTACTATGCTGCTGAAGTCTGTTCTGAGCAGAGTAACCAAACTACACAGATGCACTGTCTTTCACCATTCCTTTTTGTCAGGGGAGTCACAAACTAAAAATCCAACTACCTAATGCTTCTTTTCCTGCTTCTTGATGACTTTAATTTCTAGGGAAGTCATGTTTGTATATTATTGGTTTTAAATTTCTGGTGATACAAATTTTTAAAGTGTTCCTGCTGCTGGGGCATGTCACCTTTTCTATACAAAGGAAAGATCTTCAGAACATTTTAGAAAAAACAGGAGTTCCAACATCTAATATAGAGAGATTTAAAAGATGGTACGGCCAAACAGATGCACATACACATACTGCTAAAAATACAGAGTTATGGCAAAACATTCTCTTAAACTATAGAAGGGATCAGGAAACAGAAGATGACTGTGATCAACCCCGCACAGAAGGGCTGGCTGAAAAAATGATTTACTATGTGAAAAAAAAACCCCACAGAGAAGATCTAAGAAGCAGGACTGCATATTTGAGCATCAAACACTGCTTCACAAAATAACCTTTGCCGTTGCCTCCTGACAGCCTCATTCCACTGGAAGTCACACCAAGGCCAAACACCGCACACAGATGCGCTGCACTTGCTAACTCCTGTTTGAAGTCACTCACCCGGGGCAGCTCGTGGTACCAGCTGAAGACGTCTATGCCAATGAGCGAGAACACCCTGGCCAGGGGCGGCAGGATCTGCTTGGTGATGTAGTAGGTGGCGTTGAGCCGCAGGCTGGGGTCCTGCAGCACCTCGAGGGGCCGCCGCACGAGCTGGATCAGCGGCAGGCCGGGCATGCCGTACACAATGACGTAGGGCACGCGCTCCCCCACGCGCGGCTCCGAGCGGCGGTCGTAGGCAAGCATCCTCCTGTCAAACACAGCCTTGAGAACCAGCCAGAGGCACACTCACAGCTACTGCATTCGCCTGTAAGCCTCCCCATCTGACTAGACTGGTTGCTGTCCAGATGACTGCAGTTAGTGGCCATTATGAAGCACAGGACCAAAATCTTTTATTTTTAATTTGTCCTGTGATGGGACCTAAACTTTAGAACTTGGGACACAAACCCGAAAGACATGGTGTGTGTCAGGTCACTTGGATTTGAGTGCAAATTGTTTTCTAGCTACCACTTCCTTAAAGAAATATTTTAATAAGAAACAGCCAGGGTACTAAAAAGAGCTCAAGTACAATCTGCTTTCTGGTCAAATTCTGGTTCTTAGCTTTCTGAGACTGCCAGCTCAGTAGAATGATATCTGCTTCAAACTGAATTATCCTTTGCTCAGAAAGCAAAGGATAATTCAATTTGAAGTAAGTATCAGTTTTGGACTTGAATGTTATTTTATTAAAAAAGCATAGTTTAATTAGAAGATCTTTGTATTAAGCAAGGTGACAAAATATTCCAGCTTACATTATCTATTTTTCTATTAGTGATCAAGGATATCAACTGGATGAAATACTAACTTTAAGTTAGGTACTTTATTAACAATGAAAAACTATGCCTGGTAATGTATCTCATAGCACTAAGAGACATCACTGTCACAATTTGTAACATATCTAATAACCATGAATGATGAGTAATCTTGGAGAGTCCAGACCTTGCACAAAATCCAAACTCTAAGTAACAGAAGTGAACACACTATTACAGTGTCCTGACAAGACCTTCCTCTTCAATGTGTGGCTCTTTCCAGGACTACAAAATGGCTTCCTAGAACCGTCTCTTTTCACACACAGAAGAAAGTCAGGGACAACTGCTTCAGCAGCATTTGAAGGAGACATCTGACTGCTACCTGTGACTTGACAGTACAAAGGGCAGAGAAAAAATATCCACAATCTGCTACCCATAACGTGTCTATACAAAGATCAAGGAAAAGTCCTATGAGCTACTCTCCATAACCTGTCAGCACAAAGGTGAAGATAAGAAATATCTATGATTAGCACTTCTTGATCTCAATACCTGGTGATTTCCAGAGCAGGTACACAGGCTCCAGGTTTGTATGCTGAGCTCCCTCTGTACTCTTTTGCAAAGATGAAGTCCTGCATGCTGGCTTTTCCTTCCAGTAACTTCATGCATTGATTCTGAACATACTGCTTGATCTGACTTATGTCCCGTGTTTCAAATAGCAGCTTGATAGAACACTCAAGTATCTTTACAACCAAAGGAGAAAGGTGAGAAAAAAAAGTATGTTTGAATTAAAAAAAAAAAATCCAGTTAATTCAGTAAATTACATGGAAATACAAATACACTGCTTAGAAAAGTACCACTGGTGAATTAGGATATTGATAAGACAACAGGTTGTAATCTCTTCCACTCAAAGACATTCATAAACACATTAAACACATTACTGGACAGCTTTTTCCTCAGTCTGCCATATCTTTCATGACATCATCCATAATTCAGCACTAAGGTTTTTTCAACAATTATAGAAACTTTCAAGAGAGAGAAGATGCTTTTCCCTGTCATCTCAAATATTTTGCCATGATTTCAATAAGCCCTTGTGGTAACCTTTTTTATAGGCATAAATTTCTTTTATTTTGGCTAAGAACAAGATTTCCTAATTTATTTTTAACCTCTCAATACACAGCTTAAAATAAACAGGTAAGAAAGGGTATTTTAAAGCAATTCTTAGCTGAACTAGATTTATGTAAGTGAGCTATTTGGAAGACAAATCAGCGTGTCTCACTCATTTGGCAGTAATACTTCCAGTTGAAATGAACTGAATCAAGAATGGTCTTTGAGAGGGCTTACATGGGCCAAGGGCTTTTTATGGGATAAAATAAAAGCTGTAAAATACAAGTCCTTGTAATGCAGTAAAAGATCTTCAATTTATCTTTCAAATGGCTCACACAAGAAAAACAGATGAAGATTAATATACCTCAAAGGACTAGGAACTCTGTGAAAGGACAAATATAAAATGAAATAACAGAAGGTTATAATTTTCATTCAGGAAGAAATCTATGAATATTTTACCTTGGAAACAGCAGGACAGGAGTCCCTTCGGACTGTCTCTATACCTTTTGCATCAAATACAGGGTCCTTCTGGTCCAGTGTTTCATACATGTAACCCACGTATCTCTTTTTAGTTTGCAGGACACATGGCAAGTAGACCTGGAATGTTTAGAAAGAAGACAACTCAGTCTGGATTGTGTTGGGAATATAAAGTGACTTTGAACATAGAGGGTTTCCTAAGGAATACTTTGTTGGTTTGTTTGTTGGGGTTTTTTGTTTGTTTGCGTTTTTGTTAAATCATTACAACTGATAAAATAGACCAAAGGACTCTTAAAGGATGGCTGAGGAAGTTGGGATTCTGCAGTGTTCCATTCTTATATCACTTTATATTTCATTTAGCTGAAGCTCAGATGGAAAGTGACACACAATATAAATTGTTGCAAGCACCTTTATTTTTCTGGATTGCACCTGTCACCATTTCTAATGTAACTCTATTATCTTTCCTTCTTATAAAGACAACTTCATTTTAAACACCAGAGAAGAAAATGTTCCTAGCAAAAGTAGTGGCTTAGAACTGTCTATTTTCAAACTTCATCTAATAAGGAGATGCCAAAAATCTGCTATTATTTTCATTTGAAGAAAGTATGCTTTTTAAATGCCTGTGCTCGGAGAACAGTTTTCTCAGGAATGGATTTTTAGGATCAAGGTCTCTTTTGCTTGTTTTCTCTGACCTCTTATTTCATTCTTAACTGTGTAAGTATTCCTTGACTACTTTCAAATGAAAGAGTGGAGAACAATTTCTTCTTCGTAGTCTGATTGAATTACACTGTGTCTTTCTGACTGTCATGGAAGAGGGAGCAGTGAGTTTAGGCTGCCTCAGGCTTAAAAATTTTGATTGACCTTGTTGAGTCAGGTATGTACTTTGAAAATATCCAGACCACCATTTGTACTAGTGCTAAGTGACCTGAACACATTGCTAATGACTTTGCAGTGACAAACTTCCAGCAAAATCAGTAACATATTGCCTTACTCTTCTAGAAAAGATTTGTAATGGTAAATATTTCTACCAGAAGCCCACTGAATGGATTTTTAATGATTTTTCATTTTACAGGTGTATGTATCACATGGACATATGCTGAAATGTGCTATGGCTGGCTGAAAAATAAATATCAGGCTTGCAATTAATGCATGGGAACTGGAGATGGTGAACATTTCCTCTGCTAAGCTGACACATTGATTCAATTTTAAGTATACAATACCAAACTGAGGGAGATATTTCCAAAAACTGATGAGACAGGAATTCAAACCGCCTGATGCTGCCAGCACAAGAAGCCACTGACGTGAAATTAGAAATATTTCTTTTTAATGTTCACACTGAAGTTAGTGCTCCTCTGAAAAAGTCTCTGAGGAATTAAGGAGCTTGCAATATACCCACAGAAACAGCACAGCCCATGACTTGCTTACCCTTACATTAGGGTTCAGAAAAATCTTTTATCTTCAACTTTTTTTTTTAGGTTTTCTTTTGTTTTGTTTTTGTTTTGTTGTTGTTGTTTTCATAACACCCGACACATTTCAAGCAAAATATTTTCCTTTTACCTTTTCAAACTTCAGTTTAACAGGCTTGGGATTTGTTGCTGTTACAGCTTCAGCAATTTCTTGACCAATCTTAAAAGACTGCTCCTTTGTGGCTCCTTTCAAGAGTACAAACATGCTACAAGAAATCAGATATAGGAAATGAGTGCCAATCTATTTAACATAGCTCCTGAAAATCATAAGCTATAGTTTCCTGCTAGAAAAGCAGGAATGTTATCATGAGTTGTACTCCCTTTCTTCAGCTAGAAAAGCCAAAAATCTGAGAAACTTTGGTGTCCAGCATGAGATGAGGAGTGCCAAAGGGCTGTGACCATCTGATGAGGCAGGGAATGGACTGCTCCCAGGCACTGCAAAACTGGAGTTCCCAGGAAAGAATTGTAAAGAACTCTGGTATATCTTTTTTCTCCCACTATGGGCAGAAGCAGGATTTTACTTCCTTTCTCCAACATTTATTTAATGAAACCACTATGAATTCAGTATCTTTGAAATGTCAAGTCTTTTATCAGATCTGGCTGAAATCAGTCACTGGATTTGTAAGTTATTAAAAAAGGACAGCCAGTCAAGCTTTGTTTCCCAATGGCTGAAAAATTATCCAAGTGTGGAACAGAGATGGATATACCTAGAGTATGGCTATTATTTAGATGAAAGGCTGACCGAGAAAATGTATGCCAGGCAGCCTAATAATATCTTTGTATGCTCTGGTGGCTGCTTTTGAATTGTATCCACTTCTGAAGCTTAAAACAGTGCCTTCCTCGAGGTGCAATGCCTACTGTGTTATAAATACTCTATTCTTTAAAATAAAAATGGCATCAGAAACAGGCACAAAAATAATAATTTGGTAAATTAGATTTATATTAATTCACAACTGAAAAATATTTTCCCCCTCTTTCTGTTCCACATAATTTTCAAAATAAAGAAAACCTTTAAAGTGCTTAAAGAAACCTGAGCAAACTCAGTATTATTCACTTTGCATATTCTGCAGGCATTAAGCAACATCCAAAGAAGATCCACATACCCCTTTCAGAATCATAAATTCGCCTTGTTCAGACAAAAGCAAAATCGATCTATGAAGAATTATTATAATTTTAAAACATTTTAAGAAGTAGACCATGAATTACCTGTCTGTATCACCATATACAACGTGAGCACCCCATTTTTTTGTATCATTCACCAGTTTAATGGCACGCTCCAATGTTTCTCTGGCTTTGTGGACAATGCTGTCTCCAATCTGCAAAGTTAGATTGAAAATCTTTATTCTATTGCTAAACCAAATACTAGCTCTTGGTAAATATAGTCTAACCATGCTTGATCTTGTTATGAAAATCACTGCATTGAGATTATATATTTTATTTCATGGTCTAAATGGATGTAATAAATAAGAAGTTTGCTTAGCTTACCCAAAAATAACAAGAACTAAAAGAAAAATTATCAAGACTTATTAAGTATTGAAATAAAGAAAAATTGTTTTAAATTTCTTTGGAAGTATTAAAAATCTACAAAGCAAGACAAGACTGCTCAGGATCATTTTCTCTAGTTTTTGGACTCTGCTGATTCCTGTGAAAACCAAGAAAGAGCTACAATGCTTTGTTTCATTTCCACTATGAGAACTGTAATCTAATCTACCTTTGGAAACAGTTCTACAGAAATGACAACTCCAAATGCTCCTTTACAGGAGGAAGACACAGAAGAAGAAGAGGAGAAAGAAGAAGACAACAACCTTTATATTTTTATGGAAGATCACAAATAAATCCTAAGTTGCTGATTTTCAGTACTACAAATAAAAACAGCTTTTTTGAAGGTATTTAGTTTGTTTCAAATAATAACATTATGTTTTTCACTAGTGTCTTTCCAAAATTTTTATACATTTTTACCTGCAACCCTTACCTCAGTGCATGGCATTCTTCCAGAAAAATTAGCAGCAGTATAGCCAAAAGTAAAATTAGCTATGTATTTAAGACCCAACTGACGAGCTTCAAGCATTCGAGTCACAGCCTTGTCATGCTTATAAGCCTTCATTGACTGTTTCACCATTATCCTGGTCTTCAAGATTTCTTCCAGCATCCTTGGCAGCACACCCTTTCTTACAGAAGGCTGCCATAAAGGGAACAAAGGAAAAATGGTGTTAGAAAGTCCAACATAAACAGTTAAGAGTAAAATCAAACCCCTGAACTGCTAGTTAACCACTGATAGGAAGATAAATTAACTAGCAAGATGCCCTAACCACCAACAGTTTGGCTTCTGCCACAAATATTATAAGGAACCTAAAATACAGGCAAAGCTCTTGAGAATAGAACAAATAGCTTTTTGTTCTTTGTATTCATCAGCTCTGCTGATGCAATGTTTAGATAACCTCATTAACTAAAATGGGCCTTCAATATTTAGCTCTTAATTCTCAAAGTATTAAATGCTGAAGGAACGTTCTCTTTAAAAAATTCTGCAAATATTCTTCATTTAAAGTTTTTGTTTTACATTAAATACAGGTATGCTGGTGATTGCCTAACTATTTTTAGCAGGTCCAGGCCATATTTATTACAAATGAGCCAGCAGGACACATTACAAAATGAGAACAATAGAAAGCAAGTCAGGGAGTTTCATTTCCCAAATCATTACCCTTTTTCTAAGAAAGCATTCTGCTATACAGGCAGAAGAAAAATGAATTGTTACACACAGATAATTACTGTTTGATCCCCAAACTGCACATGTAAAATACAGTTTAATTAGAGATGAAATAAGCCTTCAGTATAAAGGAAAGCATAAAGACATTTTAGTTGCTGAAATGCCAGAAGTTCAGCACTTTGACAAATAAACAAAACACCGTGAAATGAGAGAATGAACCTCCCCTTTCTGTCTGCTCTTAATGCAGCAAAATATAAACTACAATATCAATTTGATCCTAAGTCAGCCAACAGGCAGTGAAAATGCTGTCACAGAGCACCAATATCATTACCTTGACAAAAGCTACTCCACTGGGTGACACTGTGATGTCGTGTCTAATCTGGTAGAGTAAGTCAGGAGGTACTCTCAAAGATGTACAGCCAAATTTGAATGCATCATACCTAATAAAAAGAAAATTTAAATATGAAGACCATTCATTTACAGAGTAATCAAGCAAAAACATCAGCTCACATTAAAATGCTAATAATGTCAGCAAGACAGAATAATCTCAGGTATAAACAAACATAACATAATTTCAAATTTCTTAGCTACATATAGAAGGTTCTAGGAATAAAGAAGTAATAAGTATCTAAATTCCAATGCATGCATAATTTATCAATTCTGCTCTGTGTTAAGAATTATTACCAAATACTGAGTTAGTGGAGGTATGTACTCAATACTATAATCCCCTATGGAAACCATGCATTTTTATCAAGTACCACACTGCACTTACTTTCTTCCTACAAATTCAGAATTTCAAATCAGAAACTTGAAAACCTCATGGTGACACCTTGCAATTATTGCAGGCATCTTTCCATTCTTCAAAATACTGTTTTATAGAGGTAATTAGAACGAGCAGTGAGATCTTTTTCCAATTAACAGAATAACTGTTAAGCTCAATAAAAGATGCTACAAAGAATAACTCAATTGTACCTTTTAATTTTTAGCAATTAGAACTAGAGTGAACTAGAAGTGATACAGGGACAATCATAATTCATTAAGGAATAACCCCAGCCTAGCTTTGAATACAGATGGTGGATTTATAATAATTTTAATTTATTCTGAAGCAATATTAAAAACCAGCATCACCACAATAATCTAAGAGGTGTATATACACACATGCACAGAGCTGCTTCCAGGGGTTTTGAAGAGAACAGAGCCTAATTCTATATTTAATTAAAAATACATATTGGCATGTATATGTATGTATATGCACACATGCACACACCTACATGGTAGATTTTTGTCATCTGTATTGTGTAACAGAAAATGGTGCTATTCATATGTGCCCATTGTCTCCAATGGCAACCAGGGGGGCTCAGTACCTTAGAAAAGACACTCAAGTGTCTGTGGAATCAAAAATTGTAAGAAAACAGTAACAACTTACTTTCCTAAGTTTTCAACATGTCCCAGGCAGGTAGAAAAGCAGTAGTTGTATGCTATGACAATGGAAGGATATAAGGACTGGAAATCCAAGACAAGAACAGCGTTGCTGTAGAAGCGGGACTCTGGCTCCATTATCAGGGGAACACACTGTGGGGCTTTCATCTGAGCTCGCTGCTGGACACTGGGAGTCACAGCGATGTAGTTCATTGGCTTGGCAATGCGCAGCATCACAGACTCCACACGGTACTGCACAACAGTTTGCATAGAACCATTATCACTTCTAAACTGCAGAACAAACTACTGCAAACACACACTTAGATTTCCTGAATTTAAACTAGTAGTTTAAATAACTGCTTTTCCAAAATAAATAGCCATGCTCTTAATGTATATTTTAATTGTATTTGATATCACCAGATCATCTTCAGTTCCCTCCCATCCCTAACCATTCTATGATACTGTACTTTGTATTACATATAGTGGAGCTTTTCCATGTGTTTCCTCTTTGTTTAGCCCTAATCATTGAAAATTGACTACTTTTTGTATATGGAAAAAATAAACATCCAACAGCCTTCAACAATGTATGTCGATGATCATGCTACTGTCAGTGAATGACCATTTGCTAAACTGTTAGACTTGCAGATCACTGAAGAAAACAAAACATAATACACAGTAAATGCACTGGGTATCATGCTTTGTACCTGATACCACAAGTAGAACACAACAAGGAAACAGAACAACAATCACCCTGTTCAAGACACCATAAAATGTCATATGTGTACCTGGCAACAAGAGAAAAAAACCCAGCCCCATTAATTTGTGTATTACTTAATGCTTTACTAAAGGCTTTACAAGCACAAATGGGCAGGTATGCACCGTGTCCATTCACAAAAAAACCAAACAGCTGAAAACTACATACATGGGTGGCAAGGGACTGAAAATCCCAAAATATCGAAGAACAATTCTACATAATTGTAAAATCCTGTGCTTTGTAAGCAACTAAATCACTATTAAAGACCATCTGCCTGACACACTATGTATTCAATCATTGTACTGAATGGCTTAGATATAATTTCTTTAATCTTGAAGCTCTAAATGAACTTACAGAATCAACAGCTTTAACAAGACCCTGCACCTTAAAAAGAGGTTGGAGTTTGATGTGTATTTAGGGAGCAACATGAACTGCCACTACTGCCTTGCACTTATTGCACACTATTTTGTGTCCAGTGATGAACTTGGACATGTGACAAAGTGGCCAGGGACTGGTTCCAGCAAGAGGGAGATTTGGGGTTTTTTCCCTAGTTTTCATAGCATCATTGAATTTAGGTTGGAAAAGACCTCTAAGATCACCAAATCCAACTGTTAACCCAGCGCTGCCAAGCACCACATCTACACATCTCTTAAGTGACCCTGGACAGCCTGATTCCAGTTCCAATTCCTGACCATCCTCTTGGAGAAGAAATTTTTTTTAATATCTAATCTAAACCAGCTATGGAACAAATTGAGGGCCATTTCCTCTTGTCCTGTTGCTCCTTACTTAGGAGACTCACTCATCTCACTACAGCCTCCTTTCAGGGAGTTCTAGAGAGCAATAAGGTCACAGTGGCATTTTTGTTATCTAGAAAAGTTCCAATGGAAACAGAACATATGTGCACAGAAGGGAAGAGAAAAGAACAGTCAGGATAGAAAATGCAGCATGCTTCTGTTGCTCACTCCCACTCACAGACATCTGAGAAAATGACAGGCAGAACAGTCTTTGTGGGCTGCAATCATGACAGTTTAAGCATATCTATGTTGGCAGTTATGCCAGTCCTACACTCTCTGTCCCTAACTGTGCATTTCTCTTCCCTTGCTCCAACAGCAGTATTTTCTGATAATATGGCAAACCACGTCGGGGAGCTAAACTGGCAAATACCTACAGAACACCATGGTTCTGGATGGTGCCTGCCAGCCTGCTCCCCTTTCTCCCCAAATATAGGGTCATTACCAGAAAGACCAACAAGAACCTGCTCTGGGTCAAGAGACGACATAGGCAACTGCAGTCTAAGAAAAAAGGTGGCAAAAGTTTTTTAATAGGATTGAATTGTTAAGGAAACTGCAGCTTCAGACACTCCCATATCTGGCAGGGTTATGATAACAGAAGAGCTGTAACACATGACAAAGTAGCTGACTCTCATTTCAGGCGCTGTTCAGGTCTCACATGTAGCCATGAAAGCAGTTCAGTTAGCCTAGTCACTCACAATTTGGGCGAGGAAAGCTTTTGGTATTATTGGAGACTGCTGGGCTCCCAAACAAAGTACCCATCTTGTTCTGTTCTGCTCCCTTTTCCCTCTGATGCTGGTATCAAAGTAATAGCACCACAAATATCTTGTATTTAATAAAGCCAGTGCCCCTCTTGTCTCATTGTAAAATCTCACCCAGAGATCTGTTGCACCAGAAATGTAACTTAGAACATATTCAATGCTGCTTTGTCTGCCCTGAAAAAAACTAATCTCATCTTTCTAAAACATGATTAATTATATTTCTTAATGTTTTAGAAAGCAGTCATTTTCAGTCTCATCTAAGCGTGAACAATACCAACTCAAAGGGAAAGTTTAGTGCTCCTGAAGGCAGTAGAAAAGATCCACTGGTGTGATTACATTTGGAGAACTCTATTTTTAAAAACTATTATAAAACTCTGAGATTAGGCAATTCAAAACCAGCAATAATAGATTGAACAATATTCTTTATGTTTCAATTTCGTATTAATTCATGTTAACAGCCTTCTGTGATCCTATAAAAATACACACATGGACTGAGAAGATACCGAAGAACTAGAACATTTTGTAAAAACTTTTCTTTTTGTGAAGTATAAGGAGAATGAAGTCTTACCTGAGAGCCTCTTGTTAATACATGTAGGAACTGAATGCCAAAAAGTCTTGCCATTTCACTTGTTCTGTCAATCAAATCCAGTTTTTCTAACAACAGGAGATTCCCACGAACCCGGCTAACATAATGATCAACCATTTTCCATCTGTGAGAGTGGACACGCCATTATAAACAATCAGAAGAGTACTGCTCTTTCTACTAAGACAAATATTTTTATGGTAACTTGCAACAAATCAGCAAATAAATTTTTGTCTAGAACCTTTTCATACATCTCTTTTAAAAGTGTGGCATATATAAATGTATGTATTCTAAAGGTATACACAGAATGTGTTACAGCAAGCTACATATAAGGCATCTCGCAATGACACATTATATCCTGTTCTCCTCACAGCCCTAAAGAATTACCCAGACACAACTACCGCCTCCTCTCCACAAGTTTTTGAACTGAGTGGACCTTTGTGGAAACATCCTTCTGTATTAAGAATGCCCATCACAACTTAACATAAATTCATAATTTCAGTATAAATCACATTTCCACTTAGTTACAATATTCAACTTTTACAGCAATTTTGTCACGAACAACATGCAGATCAGTACTCAGTTTCACAAATTGTTCATATCACACAATACCAAATTGCTTCAAGAAGACTGAAGCTGAATAGGATAAATGTCATATGAAGGTATTTTTAAGCAGCTATAGCTACTGCCTTAATATCTTGTGTGCTGTTTTGTAATACTTTTAAGCCTAGCTTGCTCGACATGCACCTGAAGTGAAACAGAAGCCTGGCAGATCACTAAAAGCCCTTCTGATGAATAGTATATACAAAGTAAAATAAAGACATTACAGAACTTCAAAATGGTACATCTCTTCAGGTATGTTGAACATGTAACTGAAAGTATTTTGTTGTAATATTGCGTATAACTATACAACATCCAAGCAAATAAGCTCATGTTGCTGCATGTACACTGCTCTAGTGTCTGAGTTAAATTGATTATTTCTTTCTATGGTGACTTTACCTTACACCTATATCCAATGTTAAGAATCTGGCCTTAAAAACAGCAAAAAAAATGGATTAATAGATCATTACCTGTAGACATCTGCCTTATTGTCAAACCAATCAGACAGAACTCGGAACGTAAATAAAGGAAAACGATGATGAAGAACATGAAAGCCCACATTTTCAAAAGTGTAATTTGTTAGATTCACCTAGAAAAACACAGTAGACATGTCAAGATGCATGATGGCTTTCATAATCAAAATCTCTACTTTTCAAAAACTGCAAGAACTAAATCTATTAATTTTTAATTAGCATTTTATTTAAAAAGTTAGTATTTATTCTTAGGACTCTCTAACTGTTTACAATCAGGAAAAAGCATCCCTTATCAATTAGAAGAAAAGAATATGTAGAATTAAGCAGTTCACAAAGATCAGGTCTGAATTTGGGTCAGAAAAAGATTTGTAAAGATGGGTTTACTTGAGTATTAAATGGAAAGCTATAAATGGAACAAAAAAAAAACGATAAAAAAAGAGTAAATCTGAAAACTTAAAATATGTTCAAGTACTTCATGTAGTAAAAAGCACCATACTAGACAATTTCCTAAAACAAGTAAGTTGCTTTCAAAACCCACAAATCAGTGAAAAGGGGTATCATTAAGAAACATTACTGAAAAATAAAGGTTTCAGTACTTTACAGTTCAGAGATACACAAAACCCATTCTCACAAACTGACAAACTAGTATATTTGAAAAGGTGCATAAAGAAAAGAAACTAGAATTTACACAGGTTACATGAAACGAAGTCAACAATACTTTCACAAAACAAAAAACACTTTCAACAAAGTCTGCAATAATGAAAAAACTCTGTAAGCCAAAACATTAGCCTTTTAAAAAATTTACCTCATGTCTCATCATTCTCCAAATATTCAAGACAATTCGCCCAACAATATTTATTTCACTCATTGTATCTGCTCCATATTCATCCAGCTCGGTGGCAAATCTGTTCTCTTTATTTTCATCTAAAGACATTAAAGGAGACTACAGTTAGACAAGTTATAAGACAGTCAAGACCAGATCAAGCCATCCATCTTCCAAATTTGTGCTCTCTAGAAAAATAAGAATTAATAGAGATTACTGCTGAATCCACAAAATTATTTATTTACCAATCATCCACACAATCTCTAAATAAAACTCTCCCAGGTTTTTCTGCTCTTGCCCTTGCAGAGAACTCTTACTTCGGTTTCACTGAAATAGTGTCCAAGGCAATATATTCTCCACAGTGAATATACTGGTTGTGTAATACTGAATGTTACTTGAGAGTCAGCTGCATAAGCAGTAGTGCACAACATGAAGACAGTATTTTTGGTATACATTCCAATTTTGGTGTACTTTCCAGAGGTTACACAGATGTTTTTTAAAATGTACCACACAGACTAAAATCCATTATGAAAACACTGATTCTCAGTCTTATTTCTTATTAGTTTAATGGGAGAGAAACCACTTCAAGGCAATCTCCCCACAATTCTAAATCCATACCCATTTTTGCTGTTTGCTTTGTATTCTGCCACCACTCATTTATCAGGCACAGCACAGTCTGTACAGTACCCTGCTAATAACAAGCAGAACACTTTGGACAGAGAGTGCAGATGCGTGGATACACACTGCTTTGCAATAATGATCAGAACTGAACAATTAGATCCTCAGACAGCCATGAAGCACATTTACCCTTGATGACAGAAGTAAAAATTGCTTGAAATACTGCAGAACTGCCATGAAACAGCATAATATAGACTAATTTTGTATGCTGATCTTCAAATGTGTGCTAGATCAATTAAAACATGTTTAAGAAAACCTATTTGTCATTTACTGACCTTATCAGTAAATCACAGATCCTTGACAAAATTGAGCAGACCTTTTGTACATTCCATCAAAATGCGTATTATCTTTTTAACCTCATTGTTTCAGATTTTTAATGAGGAAAACCAGCAATTTCTCTTTCCATGTTTGGATGGAAAAAATACCCCACCAAGTAGCAACATTTTTTCTTCTACTTTTCTTCATTTCCACCTGCTGGATCTCCTATGAAAATGAAGAACTTTTATTTCTTTCCCCTCCATATTTTTTTTTAATTGGAAGCAGAACCTATCGGTTAGTTCTTCTTTCTGCAGCATCACCCCAGATCTCCTTTGACTTGTTTGGGAGATTTCCTATATTAAATTTGTTTCATGTTCTGCTGGTAAAAAACAGGCAGCAAACTATACTGTGATCACAAGAGAGACCCACGACCTGATGAACTCTGCCTGTGATGAGCACAGCTATATTACAAAAACCTGCACTACTTTACATCTGGTGTGGGAATATATCACCAGAACCATGTAAGCCTCTTTGGGAACTGTGCTGGTAAGAAATAGAACAGGACATTCCTCCTATCTTTCAAGTGCATGAGAAATGAAAAGAAGTCTTATCTCAGTCTCTCTTACCCAGTCCCTAACTTTGAGCTGTGATGCAAAGGAGGAAACAGGAGCCCACGGTGCGCACACAAAAAATGCCATCACACAGAGTCACAGTATGCACTTCTCTCATGATGTGCCCTATGACTTATGAATGTAAATGGCAGAGGCAGCACCAGACTCAGACAATAAAGCAACACCAGACAGAAGCCCAGCATTCTTTTTGTTAAGTTGAAATCACAGGAAAGGAAAGGGAAAAGGAAAAGGAAAAGTCCCTTCCACCTTAATTTCAATAGGAGGAAAGAGAAGCATACTTCTTGAAGAAGCACTTCCTCTTCTGAAAACACAGAATGTGAAGAAGAGAGGGAAACGTGAAGCATAGGGGTTGGAAAAGCAAGAGGAAGATAGATGAAGTCAAAACCATGGACAAGGAGGCCACAAAGCAACAGAGAACACAACAACTTGTGTGTATATGGTCATGCATGCAAGCCCACATTTATGGCATAGCATTTCATGGAAGACATCATCAGTGTAAACATTTTCTCATCTTTCTGCTGTAATTCTGTCAAAAAAAGTAACTTACCTTAAAATAATACCAGCTCTTAGAAACATTTTTCAGTGCTATGTATTCCACTTCTGAGTGAGCATCTATCAGCTAGCACAGGAACATTGGCACTACAAACACCAGTGCTGTGCAGATCATGCCTGTGCTCTGCATGCCCACTTGAACTTCACAAAAATGTTAAGGGCCACAAATCTGATTTCCTTCACTGGAACTGAACCCCTGCTGTGTGGGACTTCATAGCTGTAGGGAAGGAAACCTGACTGTGAAATACATGGGGATTTGATACTACCATTAGGAACCACACCTCCTTTGAGGACCCATTCATGTGTATCCTGAAATCAGTGACTTGAGGAAAAGCTCATGTCAGGATGATGAGTACTATTAATAACTTTGCTGCTCTAATTGTTTGGTTCTGCATCAACTACAGTGCAGACAGAGCTGTCTTGCAAGACAAGAACTGCAACTCAGCCTTTGAGAACAGCAGAGGCACATGTCCTAGTCTGAAGAGATTGTTCAGCCATACTTCTACAGTAGAGCAGTAAATCTTTGTGATCTTTGGAGGTTTTATGAAACCTTTGATTTACAACACTTACTGTTCCTCTTATCACATACACTGCAAATCTTCAGATGTAATGGGTCAAAAATTTTTCTGAACATCCTTCAGTACCTCTGAAAGACTGTACCCAGAGGCATTATTTTGCAACTAGTGCAGCATCTCAATTTGAGCCATCAAAGAAATTGAATAACAAGGTTCATGCAATCCATTATTATTCCTGAAGAATAAATTTGAGAGCTTTGTGCTGAAGAAAGAAACTTATGAGCACTGATGACCTATTCATATTTAAACTATCATGTGATCCTGTTTTCATAAATAAAGCATTTAAAAATTCCCCAAGGTTCAATTGCCAACAATTTTCAGCTGAAGATATAAATTTTTTCTTGCATTTGCTTGTCTTTGGGAGGACTCTGTAACTCAGTTCTTTTCCAAACATGTCACAAGTACAGAACGTATCAAGAGTGTACAAATATTCAAACCTCAAGGAAGGAGTGTGTGAACATAGTGCTTCTAAAATATCATATTTTCCTGGCCAGGCACACAGGACAACTATATGGAAGATGACTCCTGTGCTGGGTATGCTCAAAGACTCAAGTAGCCCAGAATCATGCTCTGTCACATACTCAAAGGCAGATGCTTCAAGATGGGGGAAGCAGTTACTGATGTTCTCCCTACAGCTCCTCCAGCTTCTAACCATCTGCAGCTTCCTGGGCCAGACATTATTTTCACATATATCATAGATCCCAATGGATTTTTCTTGCAAGAATTTATAACCTTTTAAAGCAATGTACACTTTAAGCATTTGTACTCTTGTGACAAGGAACTCAAGAGTTCAGCAATGCTGCAATTAAAAATCAGCTTCTATTCTGTAGCTGCCACTTGTGAGCTTCACTTGATTTCTGGTTCTTGCATTGGAGAATACCATGAAAACCCAATCTCTATTCCCCTTCACATTTCTCACTATTTCAAAGCCTTTTACCTTTCCTACACCATTTTGTCTCATCTGGAACCCCAAAT
This sequence comes from Luscinia megarhynchos, assembly GCA_034336665.1. NCBI lineage: Eukaryota > Metazoa > Chordata > Aves > Passeriformes > Muscicapidae > Luscinia > Luscinia megarhynchos. Next base: position 45,544,389 of record CM067565.1, read on the forward strand.
TACTTAAATTACTAGACACAGTGGGATTATCCTTCTCATCTTTACCAGCTCCCCTATATTCACTTTGATGGGAGGGGAGGTTATGAGGAGGTTACAACCTCAGTATTTGAGGTACAAGCACACTACAGATTTTTACATATTTTTCATTTACATTCATATTCATTGCTTTATATTGTCCTTCTTCCATAATTCCTAACATTCGCTTTTTGCAACCATTACAAAGCAACAGGCTCAAGTTTTTAACAGAACAATAAGTAATGGACTCCTTATTTCACAGCTATTTAATTTCTGTACAGATCTTTGGCTGGAGCCCTAACAAAACCAGCTTTTTCAACTGCTTTGATTTTTTAAAAACTCCCTCATCCACATCACCTTGATGACTACAAAGAGACACAACAAATTTTTGAGACGGTTTTCCATTTAAAAAGTCATCCTGACTCTTTTCAGGTGCAACAGGACATTTATTTAGCTGTTCACTAACTCCATTCTTCAGAACGATGGCTTCTATTTATTGGCTAAGTACAGACACCAGGCTTGCCGTTCTCATCCAAGTTTTCTTGCCAGTCTAAACAGGCTTTTTTCCAAATGCTGAAGGGACCCATCATGCACTTGGGCCCAATAAAATTTGTCTAAAGTACAAGAATAGTCATTGAAAGTGAAGATTTTATTACAAAGCTGCTGTCCAGGACAATTGCTGCTCAGGAGCAGTTTTATGTTCTTGTATTCCAGCCAGAGAAACCACAAGTGATGATTATGATAGGTACTCTTAATGACTGGAGACAAGGAAAGCAAAAGAAGGTTTGGTGGCAGAAGCACATACAAGAATTGAAAACTTAACACACAACTACAGAATGTAAATCCAGGTTCATGAATATGGGACACACAGAGAAGCGGAATACGCCAGGAATTTGAAAATTCAGAAAACATCAGAATCTCATTGGTATTTCTAACTTTTTTGGGTGTGTGTGTGTGTGTGTGTGTGTGTGCGCATGTGTGATTATACTATTAACAACACAGGACTAAGAACAGAAAAAAAAAGGTCTACCAGAAGAAATACTTCGCATTTATTTTTTAAGTTTGTTCATAGATTTTAACTTGCTTCTACTGGAACTGAACTGAAGCCCTAAACAAGTTAACTTACCTGGCACACGAGAAATCATTTGGCATAAATCAACATTCAGCGCCGCAGCCCTCTGTAAGAGATAACCCCAGGAATGCATCTGGACTTCATAGCCTAGCAAAATGTCTGGGTCGTATCTAGAGAGGTAGGGGGAAAAGAAAAAATGAGCTTCATATAATTTACAAAAATATTTTCCATGAACAAAGTATTAACAGGATTGCATTCAAATTATGGCAAGTTTAAAAAAGATGCAGTCACAATCGGTTTTTATGAAAGGAGCATATGGACTAGGAGACAACATTTAAACAGGCAATCTCTTGGTATTTTTACTAATGTTCAATGGCAAAAATATTAGGAAGAATATTTTCATTGGAATTTTTTTTTTTACACACTTCTGTTATTTCAGTCTTTACAAATAAAGAACAAAACTGAGGTCTCATCAGGTTTTATTGATGGCATCAGGATGTATCAAGTATAAATTGAAACTTAGCTACTGGCCTGAGACAGATGTGCAGTGAAATACAGCCATGCCTATGGGACAGAATTTGCCAGTAGGTTAACTGGAATGTTGACAGATAATATTGTGTCACGCATACTGCAGTGTAACTTTGAGTAGTCAGAGGGAACTTTGGGTCCTAAATGATGACCCTTTTTTGGGAGTTACAATTTGTAGTTGAGTAAGAGCTGTTTAAACTGAAACATAGAGAAAAGCAACTGTATTTACTAGCTCTCTTTAAATAAGTCTTTATTTCAGATAACTTTCTTTCTAAAAGACACACAAGAAAAACTCATTTTATGCTGTATCTCTTTGCAGCTGGAAAATTGGACTGGCTCAAGTATGACAAAAGGAAAAGTCAGAATTTACTTGCGACACAATCACCTCCAATCAGACTCAGAGCAGAGCTCACTAGACAGAAGGAGAAACAATGGTTTTAAAGACAAAGCACAGGTAGGAGTTGGCTCAGAGGAGCCAGCATCACCTAACTTTTGAGTACATCAGAAGTCATGGTCTGGCGACTTGCTCAATAGCCTAAGAATGATTTTGTTGGGCTGGGCAGAAAGAGACGGGACAAAGTAACATGAGATAGTTGTTATTTTTATAGCAAAAAAGAAAGAAAGCTTCAGGATGAATAGCTGCTTCTCAGTTAAACTAAATTATCTTTAGCATATTTTCCAACCTCAATGATTCTGTGCTTCTTTCAATGCAGCTAAAGGGTTTTGAGTTCCAGCAGGCAGTATTCAATACAACTGAATGACATCAGGGCAGCTGTCAGGAGGTAGAGGATGGATGATAGGCTGAGGATCCTGTACCATAGTCTATGCTCAGCCCTACAACAGGATGCAGGCTTATAGACCTTATTTTATGGAGGGAGTAGGCAGGAGTCTTGATTATGAACAGGAACTCTGTACTTCTTGCATCCACAAACACGTAAAAAATTACAAACATTTCCTGACTGTTAAATACAGAACACCCTTTCCCTGAATACTGCATTAGTTGCATCATAGACACTACAAAGAAGCTTCAGACTTTATTAGGAAAGTGTCTTCCTTGCTTATGTGTCCTAGCCAAAGGCAATGACAACTCACTTTGAAGACACTAATTACTCTGAGAATACCTCCAAAAAAGTGTTTTTTCACATTTCTGCCATGGACACTAACGTTCTGTGAAAAATAGTTGAACGGTGTTACTCACCATGACTCCCTCTTTATTACAATCTGGGCTTTTGCACCTGCTAGAAGTTGCAAAAATCCCCTTTATCACCTGCTTCTACTTGTGAGGGAATGGTTTTGATATAATTTTTGCAGAGGATTCTAAAGTAAGTTTTTGATTTCTAGTATTCTACAGAAAGTAAAAGAACTAGCACTTTGTATCTGGGGGTATTTTGCCACCTGCTGTTCATGTCAAAATAATAATTATTAGATTTTGGAGGCGGAAATGATCACTAGGAGTGAAAGCAGTAACTTTACTCAATATGGAAACCTATTCTACCAATGGTAGAACTCCAAAGCTACTTGGAACAATTTATGGACAAATGACTTAAGCTAGCCTGAAGTTCATTCTAGCAGCGGAATCAGTGTCAAAAAGATTTATGACTGCTTGCTGCTCTGCACAACATACAATGATTATGAAATGATGCTCCAAAATTATTAATAGCCCCATTTCAGCTTTGAAATAAAAAGGAATTGTGCCAGGTTTTATTACAGGCATACAATAAACATTATAAAAATTAAAATATTTTCAAATTAATTCTTGAAACTAAACTATCCTGGTCCTAGCATTTTGCAAACCAGTAGTGATTAATTAAAATGAGGGAAGTAGTCATTCATTATCATATTTGAAAACTGGTGCCACACAATTCAAAATGGAAAATACTCGTAGATTTTACACAGGACAAGGCATTATGCAGATGAGTTCCATGATAGATGCAAATGTGAATCAGAAACTTGTGAAGAACTGCTTAAGTGGTACATAAAACAATATTTGTTATGCCAGAAATATGCTTTCTCTTATAAGCCTGTCCTGAACAGAAACAAGAACTGTTTGGAAACAGTAAGTTAGTGAAGTTTGTCCTTCACCAGCTGATGAAGGACAGTTGCTTTTGGTTTTAACTTGTCCAAGCAGGGTATTATCTTTCTCACTTCCTACTCAAAAAAATTTAGTGGACTATTATATTACTACTGCAACTGAACTCATTTCACCAGTTCTGGAGGCAATCTTCTCATTACCTTTTAATCTAATGAACAAAATGACCTCTGTAATCCATCTGCATATACTCTCAAAAACTGTTTCTTTAGTATCCTTCAGGCGTGAAGGTGTTCTTATGGGACAAGACATAAAAGCCCTTTAGTTTATGTTTTCAGATATGTGCTTATTCTTATATAAACAAATTGTATCTATCTTAAGTATCACATATTTTAACACAATTTTATGTAAATCCACATGTAGATTGGAAAGCTTATTAATAAAAAGATTTTTTTAAAAAGCAGTGTACTAGTTTTTAACTCAGTCTTGCTTGTCTAGGTCATCAGGGATCGCTTGTAACTGCACATTACTGAGTTATGGCCAACACTTTACAGCACATTACTTTGCTTTTCCATCCCAACTAGACACCACCCATGTATTAAGGGGAGTGTCTAATTTCAGCTAATTTTGGCATCTCAAGTTTTCTGAACTGGTCTCTATTGTCATTGAACAAAAAGGCCTCTTTGGTGAACCATTTTTTGTATTTTAGCCACCTCTTGCAGACCAAGATTCTTTTCTGTTTAACTTTCTTGGTGATAAGGACAGCTAATTAGAGACTGAATGAAGTACAGATGTTTAAGTTTCAGTCAGATGACTTATACAAAGCTATCTAAATGGAAAATCAAGGTAGAGTAGCTAGTAAATGGTGAGATCAAATTTTACTGTAAATTCCCATATTTAAAACTTGGATCCTGCTAAAAGCATGAAAACCAATAAACTAACTACTGGCAACTGAGTTGCTCAGATACTGCAGTAAGTTACACATGCATGTAATTTCAATGTGTATCTGCATGCACTCACAAGTGTATCTCGGAAGGAAAAAACAAAGTAACATTAAACTGAAGAACTCCTTTCTACTAAGTAACATTCAGAACCCTGAACTCCTGCACTACATATACATAAGATCCACCTTATGCAACAGGTTTAAGAGACCTATCAGATTTCTTGCACCTCGTAAGAGACACTGTTTCTTGCTTCTATATTCCTTTCTGATGATGTCCCCAATATATGCAGCAGCAATGCCCTCTCCTGCAGTCTAATCTTGTGTACCAGCAGTATCAGCGAACAGTGACACTTGCCCAAATCTCCTGTGGTATTCTATTTGATATTAGAGAAAAAGAGATGTCTGGAGCTAAAAGACTACATTATTCTACATAGGAAAAAGAACAGGCAAACCCAAAGTTTAGCTGATGTGAGCTCAGCTGAAGTGTGACTCTCTCTCACTTTCTCTCTCTCCTTTTCATGTGGTGCCCCAGACAACAGGCTGTGAGATAAGAGGACAAGTTTTATGTTTCATCTGCCCGTCTCACAATTTTAACAGTATACTATGAAACTGGTCCTCATCATCAGCTCAAGCTATTTTATTAGAAGAAATTGTAATGATACCAGCTGTTACACCTGCAAGAAACTAGTAAATTTTAATAGTGATATTTGAAAGTTGCTGGCTAGGAGTAACACGACAGGAGTAAGAGGTGTGCTTGCCAACATATGTTCTTTTGTTATAAGGATGGGCCCTGATACTGCTTTGCATGCTGTTGCCAGACTTTTGCAAAGATGAAAAGCAGCATTTATGCTGGCAGGATTGAAACACAGCAGCATTAGCATTCAACTCATACATGCTACAGGGAGAGAAATGTGATTATTTTCCTTTCCAGCTAAGTCGTATATGCTGCTATGACATCTCTTCCTCTTCCTCATCTGACGATTTAGTGAATGAACATTAAAACTCCCAGTTACACCTTCCCTTCTATTATGTGTCTGCTTTTCCTGACTGTTATTTTTCTTCCAGCTATGATTAAGAGAAGAATGGGGGAAACCATGCCAGACTTATGATACAGACAAAAGCAGTAACTGTGCATAGCAACAGAATACTTGGCGACTCAAATGCGTAACTGAAATCTCTGAAAACATTTTTCCAGTTTGCCTGAGACAATAAAAATCCATGAAGTTGATACAGGACATTAAATACAGATTTCTACAGGAAAATGTCACTGATGAAGATGATACTGGCCTGAAAAAGAAGGTTAGATTAGCACATTTCTATTTTAAGAAGAAAACGTTGCTAGAGCGTTTGCAGAAGAAGAAATAAAATGCACTGTATCCAAACAAAAAAAAAATCATTAGCATTATATCTTACAAGAAAAACATTATAAAAAATATTTAAGTCTTAAGCATTAACAGTTAATTAATACACAAATGTTATCCCCAAAATGTAAAATCTTACATTATACTCTGTTAGTGTAATTTTATCAAAACTACTTCAATGGAGACAAGGAGTTGTGGGCATCTGATAAGTTTCAAGTAACAATGAATCTACTACTTTTCTTTTCAAGCCTGCCCTGCTTTCATATCTTCTATGTGTCTGAGACGGGGACTGTGCATTCCCACAGGAATTGCCCAAATTTTGCTCCTCTCACACCTGCAGGACCAGCCCTTTTCTGCTATCTGCTAGCCTCTGCACTTGAAGAGAAAGGGATCAATTTGCCATAAAAGTGAAGGAGAGGCCCAGACACTTAATTTCTCTTTCATGGGAATCCACTGCTCCATCAGGCTTGCACATCTCTAGTTTTCCTATGTTTTAAATCCCAGTGCAAACATTCTTGTAGCATTTCCTTCCACCTTCTCGTCCTCAGTCAGCTTCCCTTTGTCAGGGAAGTATGTAAATGTGTTTACTCTTTTTCCTGCCTTTCGGTTCAGGGAGATGGTTCTCTTACTTCCTCAAGCAGAAAGATTCTTCCATTTTTTTCTCCCATGTCAGTGCAGTTGACAGCTTATGGTCAATAGAGGTTGTATTCAAGAAAGCACTTTGGGCAGTACAATGGAAAGCTTTAGGACAGCAATACATTCCAGGCTACATTTCAAGAAAAAAAAACCTCCCCTCCAACAGTTCCAGAGAACCTACAGCTTGGATCTCTCTGCTTCTAGGACATCCATCCCCAGTGGCTGCACAGGATTAGAAAGATGTTGTCTCTCAGCTGCTTTATGCCAGTTTTGAGCTAAAGCCCTTCTGATTTTCGTTTACAGCCACAGGACAACTTACCAAAGAAGGGAGATTTGGACCTATGCAGGAGCAGCTCCCTCTCAAAGCCTAAGACAGTTGTCAGCGTACCAAAACCCAATCTAATGATGCTTTTCTTTTTCACAGATCTGTGCTGTTTGTCTTTCCCTCCCTCTTCCAAACTCATATTTGTGGCTCTTCCTTTCTGTTTTCTGACTCTCAACCCTCAACCTCAGTATTCCAATATCTTTTTAAATAAAAGTTGTCTCTGCACAGACTTTGGAATTTGGTAATCGCACTTGTAAGTACTTCTACTTCACAGCTTAGTCACTCCCAGTACTCTCCTAGAAACAGAGGTGCTTATTCTCCCCAGTATTTGGACAAATCTGTGAACTTTCAGTATAGATGAAATTCCAGAACATTTAACCTGGTATTTACTTCACAGATGCCAATGTATTAACCATACTGTTAATACCATTCAGATCTGGCACAGCCTAAACAACCTCACAGTGAAGGTATTAACTGAATCCAAGCTCAGTTCATCAATTATAGAGAACTTTCTGGAGCAAAACTAATCTTCAGTGAATGTAGAAAAACTTTAGCTCTGCTACAAAAGGTTTGGGAAACACTCTTCAGTGAAAAAAATCTAGTCAAAGACACTGATGAGTTATGAGTATTGCAGAAGTTACAAATTTCCAGGAATAACCTTTCCTTCATCTGCATGCTGGAAACAGTGACCAAGAATTCTCTACTGGGTTCTTCCACAGTTTACATGTATTGACAAGAAGATACAGAATCAACCACTATTTATTTTCAGTAGCCAGGATGGATAGAAAACAAAAGGCCTAAATAAAGTAGGATGGAAGTTGAAACAAGTATGTATGTTTCACAATTTCACATACATGGAATAAGAGAAAGAATTATGCCAACTACTAAGAGAATGACTAGAAATAAGAGCAAGAATTCTAAAACTGGACTGTGTAAGATAATTCCTCCTGCAGCAGAGATCCTCTCTGTCCAGTATTCCAACAAGTTGATAAAGTCTGTTCATGATATTGACAATCAAGAGTGAATAAACAGTCTATCATTCATTATGACAGGAATCTGGAATTTCAGTCTTCCAACCTTTCTGCCAACAGCCCAAGAAGCCACAAGAACATGAACCAAAACCAGGCTGAAGTCATGTTGGGCATGCTTCAGTCACAAGAGCCTATTACTGTCCAGCCTGAAGCATGTATCAGAATATAAGATACTGAAACAATTGTCAGCTTAAAAATTAAGGTGATTTTGAGTGTTGCTCCATGAAGTTTAAGGGGCAACATTTCTTAAATATAGCTGGATAGTTTTCTTTCTCTCATCTATCAGACGTACTAATAAGTGCATCACCAGAACAGCTGAAGTACCTAGCTTGTACTAGAAAAATAGTAACACTAAAAAGATCAACAGAAGATTGTTTAAAAAATAATTACTGATTTTCATTAAAGCTGCTTGCTTGTTAATTTCTCATTGAGGAAGTTTTTGCAGTCCTACTTCTTAATTACATAATTTTACCATCCTAACTCCTTTGGTTAAAGCTACTCTGGGCCTAGACACTTGTTTTATGCTTAAGAAATATAAAACATTTACTCCAACAAAATTTCTCATTTTGTGCCCAAGCTACAGAAAATAAAGTGGGAAAAAGAGCAGCAAACTACAGATCTGGTCCAAGTTTCAAAAACCAGCTTTTCAGAGTCCCTCAGACTCTAAAAAGTGTCACAGTCTGAGAGCTGAGGTGTTATTCTAGAGTTGGGAGGGAAGTAGACTAGGATGATGACAGTAGTTCTATCTCTCCAATAGGTCACAACTTTTATCTTCCAGGAATACAAATCAATTAACCCAATCTTTGTGGATGAAGTTGCTGCATCAAAAAATATGCTAGCACACACTACAGAAGATCTCATAAGCAGAGATTTCTCAGTCAGGAACATGGTACATTCCATCTTGAAGTACACCAAAATTGCATGATTTTTTCATTCCGTAGTGCCTTCAGTATGCACAGATATAGAAGACTTCTGCTCTTCAGTGATAAACATATTAACTCCTGACATCTCTCTACCATATTCTTTCTGTCCTGCCACTTTTTAAACTTCCACACAATTGGCGGAGAATTCTTCATTTACTGGCAGTTTCTCATTCTGAGTAATTTTCCTAAGTTTGATGGAGCACTAGATTTCCAAGAAAGAGAAAAATAGTATTATATTCCTTACCTGAATTTTGTCTTCTCTGAACAGGGATCTGCTGCTCTGTCAGGACCCACCCTGTGCTGGTTGCATTCAGCAACTCATATTGTATTCTGGCTTCATGGGGTTGGTCAAAGCCTTTCTCATCAGAGGTTTTCTGGTTGGAGAGAGAAAGAATTGCAAATGTACTCTGCCTAGTTTGTTTTTTTTTCTTGTGCCTCTATTCCAGCAGGGTGACTCAGAGTTTAAATCTGTTTATTTTCCTTGAAATTTTACAGCTTTGCACCTGTCAGTAGAGTCTGGAGAGACATCTGTGGTTCCACCTACGCACCAGGCGAGAGGGCTCCCAAACAGGCTTCTCAGCCTGGAGATGGGGAAAACCAGCAGTTTTCAAAGTTTGATTGAGCAGGGGAATTCCATTCAGAGAAGACAAAATTAATGATGGAAACTGATTTTTCAACAAACCCTTATTTTAAACTGCAGCAGTTTCAGTACCATGTAGATTTTCTTGTGTCTTTCCTTAGAGTTCCTAGAAAACTACCGTCTGAGGGGTTTTCTATAGTTCTCAGCACTCTTAATATCTTCTATTCTGAGAGTTTCAGAGAGATGTGTAATGAATTCTGGGGTTAACAGGAAAGTTGTCTGTTAAAAAAGATTACTTTTATGGCTGATAAGTTTCAAGACTGTAACTCAGCTCCTTAAGAGGATCTGAACGTTCTTGCTGTCAAGAAAAGGAAAAGCAAAAATCACTTTTATTTGACACACCACCATGCTTGTCCACTCTAGAAATAAGCTTTTGAGAGAAACAACAACAAAAAAAATCAGTATTTGAAAAAGACTGGCAAGGGTTGAAGGAACTATATCTGCTGTTCCAAGCCTGAAAAATAAAAGCAGAACGTACAGATATGCTACCTTTTTACAATATTCACTACTTCCTGGAAAAGAGTTCTTTCATCAGTAGCGTAACTGACTTCTAGTCCTGTAACTCCAGATCTTGTAAGCAAGGGGGCTTGGTCTCTGCTCCCTAGAAAATAAAAAGTAAAAAAACCTGTCACAATTCAGAAGGAATTTCATTACTTCAGTCAACAATACTGCTTTAGAATAAAAAATACAACTTAGAAGAAGTACAGAACACAACTTACTTATATCTTTAAAAATTAGCACACTTAATTCCATGGACTTATTTAGTTCCTTTTGCATGGAGTAATTTCTTCTTTTCACTTTGTAAAATTCTGCTATAGTGGTAATCTTGCACAGATTCTCACATATAAACAAACTTGATTCCTGAGAAATGTCACTATTTTACATGTACAAGAGTCCAGCTATTAGAAAATTACTTTTAATAAGAAATATTAAATGACTATATGACAGCTCACACACTGTTTTTATGCAAAGTATAATTTTAATTGCTATCCTTGCAAGATGTCTTACAGAATGAAAATGCTTTAAAAGAGTATAGTTCTTTTTTTCAGCACACTGCTAAGTTACTGACAGAAATGGAAGAACATGAGCAACTGCTCACTTAGTGGACATTAAGAGTGTTCATATTGATAATGTCTGAGTAATATCTAAATTTGCATGCATGCAGGAACTTAGCATTTGCCTTTCCATATTAAAAAAAACCCCTCTTTAAATGATTAATGTGCAACACATACTCTGTTTTCTTTATTCAACTGATAGTATGATCTCTGTTATGACAACATTGTAGATTTTAGGAACTAGAGTTTTTAAAACGCATTCTACTTTGACACATTCTTAAGATCTTAAGAATTAAGAAAAGTGTGCTTTCAGAAATAAATGTTAAAATGAGTACTGTGACTTACAAAGCAATAATAACACAAAAGGGAAAAAAAAAAGTATCTCAATGTCAAGTGACTCCACAAGGAACTCAAAAACTTCTAACCAAGAAAGCATTGACAGCACACACCAATTAAAGCAACAAATGTCACAATAACATTTAAACACATCATTTTATTTCACTAACAAAACCAGATCAGAACATTTGTTTTTTCCAAATATCATTGGACCTTTTACAGAAAGCTTTTTCTTGATATATTATCAGTGGCACACACCTAGGGAGCCATAGTGGCTATACTGTGGAAAAATCTCACTTAGTAAGATAATGGAAATAAATTTTTTAAAGATAGTAACAAGCATATAATACCAGAATAAAATTCACTTAGAATAATAAGAACTTAGCTTAACATGATATAATATTTACAGTACTTTGAAAAATAAACTGGTAAAAGAAGAAGCTGTTGCCTTATTGCTAAATTTATTTTTGGTAGGTTTTTGTCCACGCTTAAAATTTTAGACAGTATTTTGTGGTTTGATAGACATTCACAATGCCAAAGAAACCCTGAAACAAAGAGGACTACCTTGGGGATATTTTTGGTTTGAGATTTTTTTTGGTTGTTTTTTTTTTTTACTAGCCTAAACCAGTGGTACTCAACCTTTAACAGCTGGAGAGCCACTTCTTAATAAAATGGAGTTGTAGAGCACCATAAAAATCAAGTATCAACGGTGTGTTTCCCATCATGACACTTCAATGTGTGATGATGCTGCCTTAATGCCACCACACACTGATACATCACGACATGACACATCAGCATCCTCTCTCCCAGCAGCACTCTGTCTTCAATCCCTTCTGGCTGCTAGGAAGGAGTGGGGTGGAGGGGTGGAAGGGGCAAAAGGGCAAGTTTTCCCCCATTCTGCCCCACAGCTGCTGGGTGGGAGGTGATCTCTACTCTTACCTGTGGGGGGATCCCAGCAGCTCCTTTTCTTTCCCCCTATGGGAGGGGGAACTTCAGCGACTCCCACACTGCTGGTCCATTTGCTCAGTGCTCCCCGCGCTGCCTGATAGAGTGGAGCGCCGATCAGATGCCTACATTGCGAGAGCCGCCTCTAGGGCCATGAAGAGCCACATCCGGCTCTAGAGCCACAGGTTGAGTATCACTGGTCTAAACAAAGCCAAAAAGGTACAATAGAATAAGGGCCCCTGTTTAGATCCTAAAAGGATCAGATAAAACCACAAAAATAACCCTTAAGTAAAATATAAAACATACTGTCTCGTTTTTAACATTTTCTACTTGTAGCTATCCAGCAACTTGAGTAGGAAACTAAAGGCAGGTTTTCCTCTTTACACTTTTAGAACACTGCAGGAGCTTGTCCACAAGTACGCAAACATGGATATTTTGCACACGCAAATGTTTTTGTGGTTTACAGCCCATGCAATAGTTCTTTGGAAGATATAAGCAGGAAAACTCCATATTTAACACCGCCATTCAACAAGACAAAATTAAATGAGATACACAGTAGTATAGATACTCTATTACATTTTGCTTGCTACTGTTTGATTACTACGAAATAGCATTTTTGTAAAATGTATTTAAAAAAAAAGAAATAGGAACCTTGGCTTGAGAGTGTCCTGTCTCTATCAATCACTATAGCACCAGTGATTTCTTTTTTATCGGTATTTGGCAGTGCTGAGTCTGATGAGATGCAATAGAATAAAGCACAGATCGGATCAAACTCTGGATCTGGTTCCAAATCTCGTCTTGTTCGAGCATGTAACTCCATACTGATGAGGGTAAGGTGTTGGACCTAGCAATAAATAAAGACAGTAGGTTAAGGTTCCTTAAAAAAAAAATAATTAAGAGACGACTATCAATGCAAATGAGGACAGTGCAAACATTTATAAGGTGGTATTATATTGTAACTACAAGGTTCCACCTGAAAATTAACAGAAGTGATTAAACATGCATCTTTGGAGCTGACTTTTTTGCAAATAGCACCATCTTAGGAAAAACTAAGAGTTTTATACTCAGTTATGAAAATTCAGTATGTGTTTCTGAGTATTGTATTCTTCTATCAAAAGCAAAAAAAAGACAAAAATCAGGTGATGTTCAACTTCAACAATTATTAATTCCTGTTGTCTTTTCAAACAGCTTTGTATATTGAGCTGAATCACATTTCTGAACTGATCAAGAACAAAGAATCACTCTTGGTCTTTTCTTCTCCCTTCTGTCCCTCACCCAAGACAAGCATGAAGACTAAGTCTTACAGGAAGGTAGGGAGAATATCTAACTTTGCCTTCAGTTGCATTTATCATCTTTCACATCATATTGCCAGAGCTTTTTGCAGAATGGTTTACAGTAAGGAAATGCTAATCCCTATATACTGTTCCTACATACGTTTTGACTCTGCAGTAAAGACAGTATTATTTAATACTGTTTCCACATTATGTTGTTGCTTTGTTGTCTTGCATAATAGTGCTCATAATGTGGATTAATGGAGAGGTTGGACAGATTATGAGGGAAAAACGAGAAGTATTGCTGTGTATGTAGGATGCCCTGGGGGCAGCCTGATTTCCTCTAGGTTTGCATGCTAAATCACTAAAAATATCACTGAGTGAAATTTTACTATCAAAGCTCCATCTCTATTTCCCCCAAGGTCACTGGTTTCTTGTGGCTTCTCCTATGTCCTTTACTCAGTACTATCTCCCTATCTCCTCTATAAACTGGCCAACAGCTAATTCCAGGTGTGGAGACTGTCTAGGAGCACATATACACAGACTGTGAGCCAAACACAGCAGTACTGTATTTACATTGCTTCCCTTTCTCCAGCACTTTGATTCCTCTCCCCGCACCAAACACACACCTACATTAAATATATAGAGATCTTCTTTGAGATAGGCATCCTTATGTCAAATGTAGTAGAAACTGCCCAACAGGTTCAGAAGGTAAGAAGTACAAAAATACCAGGAGGGCCTTACTGATTGCTGTCACATGCCTTATTTCTTAAGGAAACAATCCATGAAAATGGATGGTCAACTAGTTTTTCAAGTAATGTTTTACTGCAAAACTTACTATTTCTTTCTTTTTATTTTTCCCTTATTTTTATTTTTAAAGGGAGGTTTACCATCTTCACAACCAAAATAGTGTGAAGTCTAGTTCAATACTGTTAGAGGCATTGGACATCAGGAAGCTGAAACTGGTAGGTCAACTATCCATAAGCTGCAGACAGCACAGATCGCTTAATTTTTAAGCCACGTAAGGACCCAGAAGAAAAAGATTTTTTATTTCTGCCAGTATAAAAGCAGCCTGAGAAATTATCATTTTACAAAGTGACATATAACAATAAAGTTACCTCATGTAAAGACTTTGCTTCCTGCAGGTTTTCCACACTGACTTTAAAACCGTAAGTATTATTTAAAGACGGTCCTTCAATCTGGGAAGTCTCCTTCTTTGGAGCACCAAGGGCAGCAAATTGATTCTTATGAGGCAGGGAAGAAAAAAAGCACAGGATAGTGAGAAAACACAGGTTTTAAACTCATATGTAATATTAAATAATATGCAATATTAAATACAAATTTATCAATGAAAACAGAAATACTACACTGCAAATTACTAAAAAGTTCCCAACCTTTTACTATCTCCTCATTTCATTTTTCAACATGCAAAAGACAGTTGTATCTTTCTGCCTTATAGGAATAATTTTAATTCATAGGAAAGCAAGAGGTGCTTGAAATACTTAAAAAACTTCCCAAACAACCAAAAATGCCCAGAACCCTACCAAAAAAAACCCCAGTCCCACACATACTGGCTTTCTTGGAAGTCTGAGGATATGGAAACCAGCAATTCTCTATTCTCTCTTGAGCAATAATTTGTCAAAAACCCCTGTTTCAGTCATCACTTTTTAAGGCACTGAATTAAAGGTACATTAAGTACCTCCTTGAAATAGGTAAGAGTACACTGAGAAGAAAAAACTACTGGGTCACGCCAGTAATGCACCTAGCCCGCCATTTGTTCCAACATGGAGAGCAGAAAACTCTGCTCAACAAGTCCAACCTCTTTCTCCTCTGTTGACACACCACAAGCTGCCCTCCTTGTTTTCAGAAAATGCTTAGAACATTGTCTGAAAACGAATACACATAGAGACACATAAATACACACAGGTCTGGGTATATGTATATAAAAAAGGGAAATCACACTAGAACTTAAAAGGAATGTTGTATCTCAAAGAGCAAAATATCTTTACATGGTGTCTCTTTAGTGTTTCAGTAGTATCTCACTATCCTAGAGCAGCACCCTCAATCTCCAACTTACACCCACTTCCCCCAAAGTAAACTCATAAATTGCCTCCTAACTTTGATTGTGCTCTGATTCTGTAACAATTGTACCCTACCATTTTAACTGTATTTGCATGATCTTAACAGCAAAAGACAAAAACAACAAAAAAGAAAGAATGGAACTGTGCATATGCTGCATAAAAAAATATATCTGTACAGAACATGTTAATATACCTTCATTTGTGTGGTCAGAAGTACTCTTCGAAGACCATCAGTATTACTTCCTCTCTTGTGGCTCATTTTCTGAGCTTTGGGCTCTGTAAACACAAGAGTGAAAGACTACTTAGCCTCAATGGTATCGTCTAGGCATTAAACAACATGTAAGAAACAAGAGGCATTCCACTAACATTATAAACAAGTATTACATATATAAGCAAACACAGCTTTATCCTTTGTCAAATCTAAAGCACGACTGCTACAGTTTAGTATTTATGGACATTTAGGAACAGAAATAAGTTACAAAGCCTCACATCACTATCATCTTGAACACTGCAACTCTATTCACAGTCTGAATTGAGATTATTTTTAGAAAAATACAAGCAATATAGTCAACAAGAATAAAAAAATCCCCCTAATAAGCAATTTGACTTCTAAATTGAGCTTCTAAAATAAGACCTCTAAATTAAGCTTTTAAGCAGGACTTCAGAATTCAGATACTAGAGACTGTTAGGATGCAAATGGATGTTCTACTTCTAGACTTTTTCAATAATTCAATAGTTACTTCAACAATAGTGCACGGAATTTTTCCTTTCAAAAGCTACTTTAAATATATTTTTGCAGAGATACAATTTTTTTCTTACTATGCCAAAAGAATTATATTCAGATTTGTGTGTGTGTGTGGGTATTATTAGATCACTTAATGGATTTACCTGTAGATAAAGGAGTAAACCCAAGACCTTCAGGTATTCCATCTTGGTTTTTTCTGTGCGCAATGGGTGTACTATGTAGACAAATGGATTCAGAATTTCCAGGATCTTCATTAACTGGAAATGGGGATGTGTCAAAGGATGTCCTAATGTCCTCTTCGGTGCGTGGAGAATTTGGTGTGCTTCCAACATCATTTCCTTCCACAGAAGACAAAATTATTTCCTGATTTTTCCACTCTGTGTCTTCTAAACTGGACTGTTTAGGATCTGGAGATGCCACCTGCTGCCAGGGAGGAAGCACTGGAGAATCTGGTGAACTGTAACTGACATAATAATCTTCCTCCTCCTCCTCCTCCTCCTTATCACATTCTAGAGCTGAAGTAGTGTGTGTCTTGCTTTCACATGAAGTTTTATTAGAGTCTATGTCATTTTTAGTATTTACAGAAGTTCCTATAGTACTTACAGACTTATCACAGGTTTCCTTGGTTTGCATTTTTGTATTTTCTGCCACAGAGGCAGGAGAATTCTTTGTAGGCACAATAGGTCTTTCATCTTCCAGGCTAGACAAATTCAAATCTTTAGTGACTTTTATTACTTCTATAGATTTCTCTTCAGACAATAGTGCAGAGCTGAAACTCTCATCTGCCTTTGCCAGCTCAGCAGAATGATTCTTAGGCAATTTCTTGAAATGTTCATACTCTTCTTTGGCGTGAAGCCATATCTGAACTTGCTGTTGGCTTGGAGCACACTTGCATGGCATTATGACTATTTTTTTGTCTTCACTAGTTTTATGGCTATTACTTTCTCTTTTATTAACAGTAGAGTGACCATAATGAGGAGGAGATCCTGGTCTAGGACTTTCTGTCATTGCTGAAAATGCAGTCTTCCAGAGTCGTAGACCTTCTAATGAGAAGTCCCCCTCAAACTCGAGAAGGTCATTTGGAAGTCTGGTTTCCACTGTGAGAAGCCGTCCTCCAATCTCCCTGTGAAGAAAAGAAGTTTGAATTACTGTTTTACTCCAAACTGCACTGCAGGCAGTCCTCCAGACGATAGAAAAGCAGAGTACTACTAACTAGTTTTCTCACTATGCAATTCCCATGTGCAGTGTTTTTATTTTACAAATGAAGGCACATTCCCACTTACTACAACAATATGCATAAAAAACCTGAAGTATCATGAAAGAAAATGGGTGTTTGGACTGAAAGCACAGTAATTATCAACTTGAAATGGATGTATATCAGATGGGATCTTTCACGTATCTCTGCCCCATAACAGCATAAAATTGTTTAGAGGAATAAATTAAATTTAATACAATCACAATCACATGTAGAGGGAAATGCATTTAACAACAGTACCTTGGCTTTTCTGGAGCATCTGAAGGATTGCTGCAAAACGGTTCCTGATAAACTGTTTCTGCGAGATCATGATCCAGCAAAGTTGCCATGATTTCTTCACGACTGGGTGGGGACATGAGAGGCTTAAGAATGTGAGCAGTACGAGGTGTAAAGCTTCCATTCTTTGATTGTGAGGGAGAACTGGTTGATCTTGGTGAACTATCTGGAGTTGGAGTTAATGCTTCATTGTTTCTTGAAACATGTAATTCTAAATCCTCAGAAGCTGCATCTATAAGTTCACCATCAGGTGATGACAATAAGGATGTAAAAGAGGTATTAACTGCATCAAGTGGTTGGCAGGGCTCAAAAGTGGTTTCTTTTCTAATGTGGCTTTGAATCCAGTCTGAGCAGGTTGGCTGAGAAAGGTTAAGAAATCTCTCTTTATTTACTGTACTTCTATTCAATTTGAATTTTTCATTTAAACAGACTTCAGTCTCTTGGGTACAAGAGGTATCGATAAAACTAGGTCTAGAAGTTGAAGAATGAATGGTTTTCCTCCATTGACTATGGCAGTGGTTCTCACTATTATCTAGTGAGGTCTTCTCAAAAAGCTCAGGGCTCAGGGAACCAGACCGTAACCATTTATTTGTGCTTGAAGAATGTTGCTTTTCTTCCTCAGATTTTTGGTCATTATGACATAGAAAGTCACTTTCTGTTATTTGTCCAGAACCAAGATCCTGAACTGCATCACTCAAGAATTTCTGGGGCAAATTTTGATCTGCTGGGACAAACTGGCTTGCAGAATAAAAACTGCAAAATCCACTTTGCCCTATAGTATTAATATCAAAGTTGTAATTGTGGTCTGGAGATAAGCTGTCTTCAAGTGAGTAACAGCTTTCAAAACCGGGGTCTGAAAAAAAAATGGGGCTGTCATCAGATATGGAATGATCAATGCGACTAGTAATTGGCTGGCTTGAAGACTCCATTTTTGGAAGTTTTGCTGTTTTTTCTTTAGGTTTTGTGCTCCTGGGAGCACGAGATTTTCTTGATGATGTGACTGACCGTGGCCTTTTGATGGCTTTATTCTGTTCAAGAGGGCACGGTACGCCCTTACTCAGCTGTGGCTTGTCCGGCAACGGCTCCTGTGCAATACTGGCATTCTGAGCTTTCTGCTGTCTCTTCTGGAGCAACTCTTTCAAAACAGCCAGACCAGACTGTCCTTCACCAAATGCTGATGGGGCCACTATGTTCCTGTTTTTATACTGGGAGATGGGTTTTGGTTGCATGGCTGTTTCTGACAGAGGCCTTTGTTTCGTGGTTTCTGGTTTAAAATGTGACATATCCAAAATAAATCCTCTCTGATTTTGATTGCAATTTAACTGTTTCACTGGACTCTTCAAAGATGTTACAAAACAGTTTTTAGGCAACTGAAGTGGCCCAGGGTTTTCCTCAGATGGCTTAAGAGTGGAAGAACAAGGATCAGAATGCTTGGACGCCTCTGGTAAACAAAAGATCTGCTGTTGATTACTGTCTTTACAATGCAAATAGTTAGCATTATGTAATTGATCCATCTTTGCTGTGTCCAGAGAGTCATGAGTTTCATTTAATTTCCCAGCTGGTGGCAAATATCTGATTTGTAAATTTTTTATCTCTTCTGCTTTTGGAGAAGTCTTATCTTTTGAGGTATGAACATTCTGTGTTATGTGAGCTGAGTGATTAGATGGATCAAATATGTTTTGAACGAGAGTAGAATCTTTCATTCTAAATACAGCACTCTGAGTCCTGGACCTTTGAGAGCTCATTTTTGGTACCTCCCTTCCAGATGCCACGGGAATAGATGTGAAAGATGAATGAGGGTCTTCCCGTGGAGCAGGCAAACACTGTGCATCTACAGGCTTATCAATTTCCATCAGTGAGTGAAAACAGCCCGATGAATTATCTTGTGCATCAGCCGAAGGGAGCTGTGCTGATGGCAGATATGCAGCTGAATAGCCAGGAAGAGGACTGTCTTTGAGGTTGTGAAGTGGCTGAGAGCAGACAGAGGTGTAGGAAATCTCATGAGGATCTTGATGTCTCAGCACAAACTTGACTTCTGCAGTAGAGCAACCCTTTCCTTTTTCATCTTTAAAAACAACACGTTTTCTTGAGGATGCTTTTTCAGCTGTTCTTTGTTTTGTTCTAGGTTTCTTCTTTCCATCATCTGGTGTTTTATCAGCCTGATTAATCTTTTTCTTTTTCTTAGTAGATACAGTGGGGCTAGCAAATTTCTTTTTAGATTTCTTAACCTGAGTTTTTGCTCGACTAGTTTTTCCTACACTAGTATTAACAGTCTTGCTGCTGTAGATACTGGGCCCCCTACTAAATAAAGCTTCTCTGTCCAGGTTGGTCAAAATTTCTTCTGCTTTTGGATCAGTGGGAGACCAGCAGCGAGGTGGAGATGTGTTTACTGGGCTTGTGCTTCTCTCAGAAAGAAAACCTAACTTAGACATAACATCACTATAGTTATAGTCACAGTCTTCAGCTTCAGCACTGTAGGAGGGCGAAGGAGGAGAAAGAATTGTATGAGTCCTTTTTCTGAAAGACAAAGTTCTTTTAATATTTGTACTACCTGTTTTTTGTGGTTTTCCAGCTTTTTTCTTGGTTGACTTATGCTTTGCTTTCCTTTTGTGACTTTTCTTTGGTGTTAGTGGATAAATAGGATATTTGGTTGCAGGAGAGTCAGGAACTTTTGGCCAAAAGTCCTTTAAAGGTGCAAGCTTTTTATATAAATTCATCTTTTCCTCTGTGAGTACTACTCTTTCCTCACTAGAATCTACTTTCCCCAATTTAACAAGCATATTTTTTCTCCCTCTAAATCTATTGATGATAATATACTTAATAATAACAGGTGGCAATTTTTTAGAAAGCTTTCTACGCTTTCGAGACTTCTGAGACCCATCCAAACTTTCAACACTTTCTATAGGTTGAGGTAGATTAATTTTTGAGTTGTGTGCGACAAAGCTCGACTCACTGTCTTCAGTCTCATAATTTACCTTCCGCTTTGGTTCGAGCGTGTATTTATTCCCACACAGTCCAAATGACTGCTCAGCTTCAAGAGATCCATCTGCAAACTGGCAGTCAGTGTAATTAGCAGTACTTGTAGGCATTTTGTTTTCAAAAGCCTCAAGAGGAACTTGAACTAAGTCACTAGGTAAAGCACTATCCTTATCAGGAATGCTACTACAAGCATTACCTTGTGTATAGCAGCCTTCCTTCACTGATGCAACATCATTTACACTTGCAGGTTCCTGACGATTGATAAAACTATGCTTCTTTTTATTCAGCTTCAACCTGGACTGTTTGTTGCCTTGCTGTAATTTATATGTCACGGGAGCTAACTTCTGGGGTCGACTGAGACAGTTAGAAAGAACAACACTAGGAAAGAACATATAATGTGCTGCCTGTTGGCTGAGGCTTGGCTTTTCTGCCTTGTGCTCCTGAAATTCTTCATACCTAATTTTAAGCTTATTAAGGCCACCTTCATCACTGTTATTTTCAAGTGAATGTACCACAGTTCGACTGCCTCCTGAACAAGATACCAATTCACAATTTTCTGTAGCTGTTGCTGGAAAAAAACTATTTATATTTGCATTGCTGGATTTTTCATTTCCTTCAGAGGACATTTTACCTTTGGAGTGGCTCATATCAGAAAAGTTATATAAGTTTTTATTCAACATGTTGTCACCAATATGGCGGCCCACATGCATAAAAGAGACATCCTTGTCAGCCTTTCTAATGCTAATATACTTCCTACTAGGTATTGGTCTGTTCACTGATGAAATATCATCTTCATAGTCAAAAATATTATTTCCACATGAAGGAACTGGGAGAGTATCTTTCTTGTTACTCTCTTTGTGAGAGTTTTCTGCATGGGCACTATTGCTGAATGGAGTTGGGTACTTTGCTGAGTAAGTGCTTTCTTTTGTAAGAGAATGGACTGAAAGTTCAGGTCTTGTTTCTGTGTTTGGTTGTGAGAGGTCTTCTACAAAATCTTCATTATTCAAAACATGGTTAGAAAGGGCACTTGTGTGTTTACACTGAAAAGTAATTTTAGCAGAAGATGGGGGTTCTAGTGTAGCAGCATCTTTGTGAAAAATTGAGGTCTTTACAGACATTTTGCTTGTTGCAATGACGGAGGAGTGAGTTCGAGAACTTTCATTATTCAAAGGATTGTCTGAAATGGAAGAAAAGCAATTTTATTCTAGTTTTCCTGTAAAAAAATAACCTAAGGCACTAACAATTTTAATAGTATTTTCCTGAAAGCCTTCCCATCCAAATAACAAACAAAAAACTATTGCAAATCACATTACATTTATAATCATGACAACTAGAGACCCTGATTACATGAGCTCCTTTATCAAAATCACATAGTCAGTGCATTTGTCTCAGGCATTTGTCTCAGTCTGTCAATGGCAGACTTGCACACAATTGTCAGATTTCATGCTGACTTTCTGAAAGAAGGCTTCACAATAACTTTCAAATGACTACATAAAAACAGACTGATTTCTAGGAAAGTTGTACCCTGCTTTTTCCCTGAGAAGTGTATATATTCATTGGCTCTGAAAAACAAAAAACTTATTTAAATGACCTTCCCCATGCAGAAAAGTCATTGCACAGAAAGCTAAAGTAGTATATCTCACAACATGGCAAGGGCTTTGTATAAAGTGTGCTGAGTGTTAAACACAGGTAGTTTCCTACACTTCTATAAAGCAGAGCAATGCAGCATCCATTCATGTGTTCATGCAAGAAGGTTGCACCAGTTAGTTAGACCCTGGATTCATATCCATGTATTAATGTTCCCACATAATCTGAGACCAGCAGGCACTGCAGTAACTTGTCCTGTGCAGACTCATCACATGGTATCTGTGATGATTTTCATCACCACATTTATTGCAGGGTAAGTATGGACAGAGATGTGGTAGCAAACTAACAAGTGTGAACTTGCTCATAACCTTGCTGAACAAATAATTTGACAGAGGTTGTACCACTCCAAAGAGGCAGCTACCACAGACACCTGGCACACAGAAATTTGTTCATGTGTCCACCTCTTTAGCTGAATTGTTGAAGGGGGATAGAAGTTGTGAAACATGCTATATGACCTGGAACCAGTGCTGCACACTGAGGTACTAGACTGGGGATCCTTTGGGCCTTTACTGTAAGTCTCAACCAATCTGAGGTTTATCTTAGATTCATACTGCCTTTGGCTTAGCAATTTATTTGCTGCTGGCTGAGAAACATAAAAGGAAGTCCCTAGTCTGTTTCTAATGCATACACAGAGTACCTGAGCTGTGAAACACAGCTGGAAGATGCTGCCTATAATTCTTTGAGGGTAGGAGTCCACAGAAGGAATGAGGATGATTAACTGAAAACTCAGAAAATGGGAATTTGGTGATGTCAAAAAACACCTGGGAAATATCTGGCTATTTGGATTCAAAAACTGCAAAAATACTTGTCAGTCAGTCAGATCATATGGACACAGATTCATGTGTGGATAGGCATTTTCTAATTTAAATGACCTAGACTGAGATCTGTTTTGAATTTACTGTGTCTCGTATTACAAGAAATTAATATAAAAGTTCACAGTAATAAACTTTCAGAGCTGATGTTCTGCATGTAATATGTCTCACACTTAAAATATGCTTAAATTTAAATCATTACTTAAGGAACAGTCTCATTAGCCGGCAGCATCTCTTATTACAACAAATTAGAAATAAGGCAAATAAGGAAATCACAACTGTATATCTGCCAAAAGCAAATCATATTAGCAGTACATCAAATCATGTATTAATCCTACCATTATACCTATAAAATCAAAGGAAAAAGCAAACTATGTTTTAAACACTGAACACAAAAGAATAGCTGTGAGTTTATCTATAATCTACCTAATAAGATCATATATTTCACTTTCTCAACTGAATATTATAGTGTGACATGCATATTTTCTAATGAAACAAATAATATTATTTATATATTTGCCTAACCTCAAAGTGTGCATTCTAATGTTGACTAATGTTATTTGATCTGCCAGCATGTTTATAAAGATGTCTACAGATTAATTTATTTTTTTTACAGATTTTGAAAGGCAGCTCCTTCTGCAGCGGCCTTGCCACTGCGTAGTTTTAACTCATGAAATCCCAAATGTGAATGCAATCTGAGGAATGAAACACAGGTCCAAACAAAGGCTCACTATATTTTAGCATGTGTGGCAAATACTTGCAATGAATCATCTAAATCTACACAGTAATACATTTATTATTTACAATAATCCTAGGAGGATAAATGATCTTACAGAATCATTACTTTTAATACCATATTTGGTTTTTTTCCATAAAACTAATAAAACTATGTCCTTTTTGCATCATTGATACAATAAGAAAAAACAGATCCTGGTAATTCATAGAGAGCATTGAGATTAAAATACAATTGTTTTTTAAGGAAGATGTTAAGGGCCTGCTTCTGCTATCTGTTGAGAACTTTTCCTACCAACTGAAACAAGGACTGAAAATGGTCATCACTTTTGAGAACTAGCAATTTGATGTGAAAATGAACTATGACAACTTCCAAAGCTGATTTTCTGTTTACTTACCACCATTTTCATCTGCAGTTCCATCTAACTGAGGTATTGAGAGATTAGTTAGGAGCATATTGTTACTGCTCCAATCCATTTCTTCCTCCGAAGATGAATCCTCTTCTGTTGAACTTCGATGCATATTTTTGCCAGCTGACCTGGAGGAAAGTGAAGGAACTAATTGATGCATAATACCTCTATTAGAGAACCAGGAGCCACAGGGAACATGAAACTCAATGAGGTGTGGTGCCATGTGGTTGTGTAATTTTGGGAAGCAAAAGGAAACAAAAATTTTGCCACATTTCTCACTAAGAAAGTAAAAATATTATTCAATGTTACTATTTTATGAGTCAACCATTTTAAACAGCAGGATTCACTAACCTAAGAAGATACAGGGAAGGCATTTAGATGGTTAATTTTAGTTCAATTTTAATGAGATTTAATTCTATTGCTTCAAAGTGCTTGAAATTTGAAGACTAAACCAACTACGCAAAATTACTTCAGTTTAGCTGTCAGCAAACAGATGTTTGCTTTTTTGTGTTGCTTTTTTGTGTTTTGTTTTTTGTTTTAATAAATCTCTACTGTATTATAACAATTATCTCTCTTGGCAGGCTGAACTAAATCATGACCAACAAAACTATGTTTCATTCCACCTCTCACTGAATGTTCTGAAGTTGTTGTTAAAACTTAACCTGCTTTTACTAAGTTAACTGTTCTACGTTGCCATGTCCACAGTCATAAATTCACTGGGAAAAAAAGAAGCAAATCTACAAAGAAAAACTACTATGAATTTTTTGTGTTTTTACGGTGGCATGCTTTATATGGGCATGGGGGAAGGAAGACTATCATAGAAAACCACAAAAAATAAATCCTCCAGAATATTATAACTACAACAACTTAGGAATTTCATTTCTTCTTTAAAATAAAATGTGAGATGAACAAAATTCTTAACAGAAATAAGCAATTCTGTGGCTACACAAAAGAAATCCAGATACATATTAAGTAACTGAAGTTTGGGGTTTTTTGTTTGTTGTTTGTGTTACACCTCAAAAGATATAAATACAAATGTTTTGAAGTTACAGGAAGGAAAATTGGCAATAACCTAAATACAATTTACTTTTGCAGAACTATTTTATGACTGGAGTTAGACCAGCAAGAATTACATGTATGGTACCACCCCAGACATCTGAATGCCTGCACAGAGCTAATTTAGATGAGGACAGATTTGTTAGTTCAGAAACAATAGACTCAAATGTAACCAATGTAATTTCCACTCAGGTCTGGAAGCATGATTTAGAGAATCAAGTAACAAGCACAGCTAGATACAGTCTCCATGATGTAAATGAGCTTAGTTGTCCCTCTTCTAGGTTCCCAAAACATGGAAAAGCACAGCACAAACCAATTAGCTTGATATGCAAATTAGTATCAAACTGGGGATGTTTCTTCCAACCTGAATTATGCTGTAATCCCAGGTAAATATTAGTCAACTTTAGTAAACCAAATCAGGCTGGAGACGACTTTTGCAGATAAACTGGATTTCTCCGCATTCAAGCCCATCAGGAAAATTTATGTAACACACATGATATCACCATATATGAACTAGTCCAGGTCTTGGTGGGCGTTTTTCTCCAGTTCAATACAAATCTAACCCAAGATATTTATTTCACTCAATAGGGTGTGGTTACTCCTCATTGGCTCAATATATTTTCTGAGATAATGCAAGATAGTAAATACTCACTAACAGAAAAGCCATAATATGGATATGCAAGGATGCATTAGGAAGCCATACAGGTGGGATAAGCCTGAGCAGAGTAAACTCAGATCTATCATTAGACTCAAACTGGTTCTTCACGCATGAGCAGAATCATGCAGGGGACAAAGATACCCATGGCTTGTGTCTGAAATCAGTCCAAATTCTGTACAGAGCTCAGTGAAACAGAACTTTTAATTCTCTCTAAACAGAGGTTCACTCCCTGTGGAAGCACATGGTATGTACATTTTCCCTAGTGGTTTCTCTCTGGGATTAAGGTGTGAGCAAGATAGTGAGATAGCTCATCAAGTCTCTTGAGTTTTAAATAGGATTTTTTACCGTATGAAAGCAGTTAATTGCTTCACGATCCCACCTGACTCCTGAAGTTGTACAGTCAAGCTCATACAGAACTGTGCCTGAGCTAATAAATTCCGCAAGATATGGATTTTCACAGTAACTATCACTAAACTGAAGTTTGATCTTAAGTGTTTTCGATGGAAATTTCAACTTTTCAGACTACTGTGAGGGAAAAAAAACATAGAAAATCAAAGGTCAGATAGGAAAACTAGCTTTAGAGGTCAATTATCTCTAGAACTAGGAGACTAATGAACTAACTTCTGGTTTTGTTACAACTGTAATGTGCCTTTGGGAAATAAAAGAAGCATTTCTACACCTCTCTGGTTCTCTGAAACACAGTATGATTACAATTTCTGATATAGGAAAAAATCCCCAAATATAAAAATGCTGTGTCTGTGAAGTTCCTCATACTTCAAACAGAAATATAAATAACAGAAAGTGTGCTGAAAGCAGGGGTCAAGAGAAACTGGATATAGCTTCTTTCAATGCCTGTCAGTGCAGACAGTACAAAAGGTCATTACAACCTGAGAAGGTGTTCCAAGAATCTTGGCCTTAAACATATTGAGGTTGCTGACCTTTAGCAGTCAAGCAGAGTGAGCAACATTCATGTTTTGATTTAAGCTTTGAACATGGAAACAAATGGATGTTTCTTCCTCAGGTCGCTTGGTTAATTTTCATATGAATACTTCATAAATATTGACTTTAGTAAAAGATGTACAAGATACACCTTAACATTTGTATCATATCCAAGCTTTGACCTTACAATCAAGTTACCACTAAAGGCTTTGTTGTATTTGAACTTGTAGAACAAAAAGCCTACTTAATTTTTCCTCAAAGAGCAAACTCGAAGCTTATGCTTGGCCAAACCTAGACACTTAAATCTTTATTTCCAGGTGACACCGATGATTCACATAATCATCCGAACAAATTGCATCCCATCCCAAGAGCTGCACAGATTTTTCCATGCTGTCAACAGAGACCTCTCTACATCTCATTGGGCTCATAGTATACTTGAAAACAAGATGGAAGGAAGGGAAGATCTGGCAGAAAAAATAACATATTAAGGAAAGAAAATATATACCTCCGTTTTTGCCCAGGCTCTTCCATGCTACTGTCCCACCTCTGGGACATTAGCAAGCTCAGTTCCATTTCTTCTTTCTCACACTGTGGCTCATTTTCTTCATCATCACTGTTCTGAGAATTTCGCCAGCTTCCAAGAGAACGATGGTGAGAGAGTGTTTTTTGATGTCCCATCTGATATCCATCATTCTCCAATCCAGCCAACAGATCAATCATGGCCTCATCAGCACTACTGCCCACTGCAGAAAAAGCCCATACAAGTAGAATCTATATTTTGTTCTACTTGTAAATGACTAATTACAGTCTACCAGTAAAAAACAAAACCAAACAAACAAAAAAAGCTCATCACTGTTTTAAAATCTACTAGCTTGTTACTGTCCAAGGCAAGGCATGCTACAGAAATAAAGCTCTTCTCCTACCTTATTTGTTCAAATTTTATTATTCATCTTTTCTAGCTCTGTATCTAAAACTTTGACAACTTTCTTTATTTCTACTACTTCTACTACTCCTGATTGTACTAGATATAGTGGACACACTTCTCTCTCTTCACTCTCCTATTACCTCCTCACATTCAGTAAAGCTTCACTCTCCCCTTTAATTTCAGCTTGAGTGCTAGCTTCTGAAGTATCATTGCCTCCTCTTGCTCAATAGCTGCATTAGCTTTGTTAGGCACTTCTTTCTGTATCACTTCAGGACTTTCAATCACTGCACCTTGTGAAAAGGGATGCTGATTTTAACCAACTATTCCTCCTTCTGTTCTTAACTATAATGCTCAACTTCAGCTCCCTTTTCATGTCACGATAAGCTGTTCTATTCCAAGGTTTCCCTAAACACTGAAAGTTTACCTGGTTTTACTCCTCTCTTAAATTTTATATTTTCTTTTATTTAACCCAAGCTTACAGTAATTTATGCATGTATCTTTTTTATTTTTCCTTAAAAATCCTTTCAAGTCACAATTTTTTTCTCACTTTCATCCTACTTATCTATCATCTGACCTCATAAGCAACTTATGACCTCCAGTCTACCAGGCATCTTTGTTACTTCTCTCTCCTTTTCTGGCTGAAGAACTACCATCTCTACTTTCTTTCATCAGGACGCATCATATGATTACAATGATCTTGAGAATTATATAAAATAGATCTCAGCATTGGTGAGAAAGGCATTATTCAGATTTTGCAAAGGCTTCACAAGATACCATGCAACCCTTTACAACAGAAACCTTATCTTTTCCCAGAGTTTTTGAATCAACCCATTTTCAATTATACTTTCTGTTCTTGGCTCCTTTTCCCATTGTGAGGCTCATCATTAAACTCCAACATCTACTTCATGTTAATATGAACCTTGGGGTGTAATTCACAGTGAATAGCAGAAATCATGTGAGTGAACACTGGTGCAGGCTATGAGGGAGCACAAGAGACTCCAATATACAGCATGTTACACAAGAACCCAGGAATCAGCATGACAAGAAGGGAGAAGAGGAAAAAAGATCAAAAAAAGTAATATCAAATCTCAATTTGATTACCTAGTCAATGGAAAAAAACCAGACCATTTCAACACTCTAATCTGGTAGAGCAATTCAAATGTAGAGTCATAAGGCATACTCTACATACTATTTTAGCCACTTTTTATCCTCTCAGGTCGTGCTCATGTTTGCCAGCTCCCACAGAATTTCATATAGTTCTTTCAATAAATCCAAATCCTTGCCTATAAAACTTCTATAATCAAAATCTTGCCTATTGTTGGCAAAATAAAACACCACTACACTCTTAATCTAACTTCATCTACTCCTCCTTTCTTAGCAAGAAAGGATTTCAAGGTTGTATATTGTATTACCCAGACATATATTGTTGTCCAAGCACATACCCTATAGGTATCAAAAGAAATGAAGGCTACTATGGGTTTTAAACATTCCTCCCTGCCCCACACTATGTGGTTCATATTGGCATTATACAGTATGTTTACCAAAGAACATACATAGAGATAAATCATGAAATATATGCTTTTCATCTCCTTTAGAGTATTTGAACTATTTCTACCTCA
This sequence comes from Luscinia megarhynchos, assembly GCA_034336665.1. Classification (NCBI taxonomy): domain Eukaryota; kingdom Metazoa; phylum Chordata; class Aves; order Passeriformes; family Muscicapidae; genus Luscinia; species Luscinia megarhynchos. The sequence continues at coordinate 45,573,633 of CM067565.1, forward strand.
CACAGTTTTTCATACAAGTTTCTTTTTTGGTTATTTTATGGTTGTTTCCCCCTCGTGTCCTCCTCTTTAATATTTTGCTTCTTGTTTTTTGCCTTCAACCATTCTTTGTAACTAAAAGTTTTGGGAAATGCTCTGCTGCAACTTCCCTCTCATTATCAACCTACTATTACCCAGTATCTCCAGACAGCTGAGCTTCTGAAGACAGATCATATGCATGTTTTCTACCTTAACTGTATGAAAGATTCAGTCAGTAACTGCAAGAGTATCATGGACAGCCAGTCAAGATCATCTTCATTCTGATGGTTTTAGCCTTATAGCCCTAGGAGCACAAGGAAGGGCAATACCCACAAGAGAATGCGTTGAGCTGACCTGGCAAGAGGACAGGGCTTACTGAACCAGTCAAACAAAGAAGCCTCTACAAATACAGTCTTGGTGACATGTTCTTAGAAAACATAGGATGTATTTTGGTGGTGGTAGGGGTGTGTGTGTGTGTGTGTGTGTGTGTGTGTGTGTGTGTGTGTGGGTGTGTGTGTGGGTGTGTGTGTGAAGTCTCAACCTGCTTGAAAAACTCCTTGAGATAAACCAGTTACTTTCTTTCATGATGGGTAACCTAAGGGAAAACAAAGACAGTGGAACAATAAAATAGTCTGTAAGAAAAGACATTCCAGTCATACTCACTAAAAGCTGTAGTCTGATTCAGTCTTTGAGACAAAGGTTGAAAGCACTGGCTATTCTCCACAATGTTTAAAATTGCTTCTTCATTAATAACTGCTTCCTCTTCTTTATCAGTATGCATCCTATCGGAGTCTTTAAAAGAAAAAAAAACCAGAGAACACGTAAAACTTCCAAGTCAGACACACCAATACATTATGAAAGCAGGCCACTTCAGAATGGATTTTACTATCCAAGTATATTTCCATTATTTGCTGTAGCAATTTTAGAAAGGCTTACTCTAACAATAACAAAAATAAAACCAAAACTACTCATTGGTTTTTCATAACAAACAATCACAACCTCCTTGGCTTACTTTTTCTGTTTATAGTATAAACAGCCAAACCATAACATAGGTTTATGCCAAAACAATTAGGATATTAAGAAAACTCACCTTTGTTCATCTGTTTATCATCATGCACTTCTACTGTATTAGCTGGTGTACATGGAAAGGCTTCAGGTGAAAGTACCTCAGAATGTAGTGTTAACTCAGCAGAGAACTCCTCTGATCCATTACTGTAGTCCAACGATCCTGACAACGTTCTAGTTAATTGAAAAGCAAGTTTTAAATGCATATTTAAGGTTTGCATAGAATACTGTATTTTATGACAAATGGCTAAACACTTACACAGAGAAGTCATTTTGCTTGAGAATTTCTTTAAGTCTCTTCTGAAAAAATTTTTCACTCTCTGTTGCTGGCACAAATCCACGGTCTTTAAAATTTGAAAAATATTTGTTATTCAGTTTTACTTTGATCTCTCAACACAGAGAGCAGCTAAAATGACTGATTTTATTAGGAAAAGGCTCAAAGTTGAAGTGCCTGCTAATTTTCAGCGCCAAATCTGAGGGCTGACTTTCCAAGTGTATTAAAAAAACTTTAAAATACTTCACATACACCCACTGACCTCATTTGCAACTGTATCAACAGAATTTACAAATTATAATGCAATTACACCAAGGTGAGCATCGAAGAAAAATCAGTGAACAATTTTGAGAATTCTGGCTTTTGCAGCCTGAATAACATTACACAGACACACAGAAAAAAAGTCAATCAGAAAGTAGTCTGCCTTAGCCAGAAACCTGCCTCTTTCCTTCTTGCAGTCCTCTGTCTTACTTTCCAAATATCATTCATATTTTAAAAGAAATATGCCCTAGGTTCTATGGAGAATAGCCTGCTTGTTATACAATTATGTTGCAGAGCACAGTCTTCCCTGTGTAATGAATTTTACATAAAAATACAGGGATTTGTCTACCCTATTAGAATTTTAATCTAATATCACCTTAGCAATAATTCTGCAAAAATTAAATGCGACTGCCCTTGTGCATAAACTACAACGGAAAGCTTCAAGATAAAGAGATTTAGTTCTGTCAGTATTTGAATGTTTTCCATCACAAAGAATGCAATCTTAACTGCCATTATCATTCATTCTGTCTAGAATGTTTTGCAGACAGCTGAATCATGATGTTGTTAGGCAAGGTTACATACCCTTGCCTTTCAAAATTGGAAAACACATACTGGACCATCAATAAGCTCAGAAGTGAAAAAACAGTACACCTAAAAACCCCTCAAACTTGATACCCAATTTAAATTCTGTCCTCTTGCTTGCTTCTCATTCAAAGTTTTGCATTAACATCCGCACAATTTATTTTTTTTTACCTTGTGACTCAGGTGGCTTAATCTGAGAAGATTCACATTTCTGTCTCCGTCGCTGCTTTTCATCCTCCCATATAGCTTGCAAACCAGGGTTCCTGCCAATCTGGGCTGAAATATGCAATTATACATGAAGGGAAATGTGCCAAAATGACAAAGCATTCTTTCCCCAAACTGGATTCTGACACTTTTCTTCATCTCTTTGCCATTCTAGCCTGCTATTTTTTAATTGTCATTCCTGCCTTACTCTAGGATTTGCTATTATGTAAAAGTTAAGGCGTAACTTCATTTGTTTTCTAGATCTCCTATTTGTAATCTAGATGTTTGGCTTTTTTTGTCTTCCCAACAAGCAGTGTATATATGTGTATATATGTATACATAGGTGTATGTACATACATATGCATACATGCACACATATGATGTTGGTAATTTCCTTTACTATTCTTCCTATGGGTCTGAAAACTTCTGCTACACATTCATAAAAATCTCTTTATATTGCTATTATTGCTCTGATAGGACACTATTTTTATAACCTCTTTTCTTTCAGAGTTAATTATTTTTAAAAAACTTTATAAATTTGGAGATCAACAATTCACTGGCACTGAAATATGGATTGTGATTTAATGAAGATGAGCTTTAAAAGAAGAGTGAACTATGAAAACATGGTTTCTGTTCTAAAACCATTTTACATGGAAAGTTATTAATGTTTCACCTTCAATATCCAGTTGATTCAAAATGTCAGCAGCTACTGCATCCACCTCCAATTCACAGGTACTTTGTGGCTCAACACCTTTCAACATTAAAGAACTGTGACAACATAAATACCACAGGTTAATTTTATCAATACACTGAGTTTGAAACATGCATCATAATTGTTTTTTAACTGGACTAATATCTAAAATCATTCGGAACAGGAGTGACTAATTGAATCCACAATTATCAGTTGCCACCCTCACCTGCAAGTCCTTAAACAAATGATCATATCCAAATCTAATTAGATAAGAAATTTGTATCTTCAACTTAAAGGGTTTAGCTTTTTCTTTTGTGAGGAGAAGAGAAAGAGCTGGTAGAGAACTACAAGTACTAAAGCAATTACAATAATGTTCTCCTCCTCAAAGATAAGATGAAATTTTCTACAGAACTCAGCCAATAGGAACAAGTATGTAGGCAGGATCATGCACCCAGAAAACACAGTGGTAAGAATTTTTGTCTCTCATTCACAGTTCAGAACAATGCAGGAGCACTGTAACATTTACAGCTAGCTTTTCTGGAGATTTTTCTTTATTTAGCCTGGTGAATAAAAGAGTATTAACAACCCAAAACACATGCTGAACTAAGGATAACTGGCTTGATGAAGACTTAAAATACTAGAAACAGATTTAAGATTTTTGTACAATTATCCAATCATCTTCCTGCTGTGCCTTTTCAGATCTGCAAATGTCAGTGACTCTCCACCTGTTGCTGTCAGTGAACAAATTTTAAGGAGTTTATGGAGGAAGCTAACAAACAGAAACTACCTCCCAGGTGTATTGTAAAAGTCTATTTACCCTTTAAAATCTTTTAGGACAACACTGAAAATCCACTCCAAGCTCTTCAACTTTCTATAGGGCCTGTAGCAATAGGACAAGAGGTGATGATTTTAAACAGAAAGAGGGTAAATTTAGACTAGACATTAGGAAGATTTTTTTTTTTATGATGAAGGTGATGAGATACTGGAACAGGCTGTCAAAAGAGGTGGGAGATTTCCCATCTCTGGAAACATCCAATGCCAGGTTACAGGGCTCTGAGAAACCTAATCTAGTTGAAGACATTCCTGTTCATTGCAGGAGGGCTGGAGTAGATGATAATTAAAGGTCTCTTTGAACCCAAACTATTTTATGATTCTAGACACACTTTTAAAGACAATCCATTGCCATCACATCCCTCCCTTCCCAGTCATGCCATCAGCTGAGAAGCAAGCCCACAATATGCTCACAATGCATACTTCTCATGTCACACACTTTGGATGTTCATTCATCAAAGGATTCAGTCAGAGATTTGCCTGCACAGTGGGCAACAGGAACTGCAGACAAGCTGAAACTCGTACTTTAATTCCACAGTAAGAAACAACTGCAAGATCACTGGGAAACGAGATTGAGGGAAGAGGCTGCAAGAGTGGTTAGCTCCCTTTACAAAATCAAAACACTTCTGGGAACAAGCAAAAAGAGACCACGACACAGGATGGTCAGTGATATCAGAAATGTGGTAAAGACTTGCCTTGACTTGTCTGGAGGATACAAAATCAAAGATCCGAGCTTCCCACTTTCATTAATTTCCTCTTTTAAAATACAATAAAAAACCCCAAAGCTAATGGGGGTTGGGCAGAAAGAAGGAAATTTTTTAAAAGTTTAAGAAAAAATGTGTTTTAGTGACCTATTTCTGAAGAGCCTGTTTGATGACTAAGACCATTAACTGAAGCATTTCCTTTTCCTCTGACAATGATGGCTTTCTATTGTTTTCCCTTCATTTAGCTAGGATGTTTTATCAAAAAAAAACCAGCGCCATGCCTTCCCCATCAAGAGTATGGCCAGTGATTTGAGAACTGATCAAGACCAAAGACAAAATTGGCCAAGACCTTCCCAAGTAATCAAATTTCCTACTTATAAGAGACTCTAATATGGATTTCTCATATAAAAATAACACTAAATTCAACATCGCTGAATTGAAAACAAACTGGTAGATTTTAATGTACTTAAGTATTTTTCCAAAGTAATATTATTTTTGAAGCATGTTCTTTGTCTGCAACTCATTCAAACAATTTGAGCAAGTAGAAGGAAAAGAGTCAGCTCATTTTGCCCAAGCTCTAAATCAAACAGATATGAGCAGCCTTTCTGTCAAAAACTACAGTATTTCAATTTACATGGCATATTATTAAAATTAAAAACACTGAGCTAATAAGAGGCCTTTTCTAAAACAAATCTAGGATTTATCATTATAGTTGTCATTAACACTCATGATGAAGGCAGGGCTGGCAGTCAAAACTGCACACTCTAAAGTTTATGTGGAAGCTAATAAAGACACCTGACACACAGTAAATTCTTCATTAGACTTGAAGAAATGTCTTCCCAATAGAACCAGTTCATTAGCTGGGTATTGAACATCCTTGTCAGGGTGAGCTGCTCAACACTTGCACTAGCTGAAGTCATGGCAGTAGCACTACAAGCTTCTGCAACATTCAGGTAAGCCACAAAGGCCAAGAAGTCATTTGTCCCCACTTCAGAAAAACCCTTGAAGGGCATATGAAAGCAGAGCAGCTTTAACTGGCCTTTCTAACATTTTAATTTATGTTGATTAAAACAAAACCACGAGGTGGTGAGGGGGGAGTAAGAGCATCCTGAACTAGAGTTATTAAACACAGTTAAATGTTAAATATGCTCCAAAACATGCTGCTTTGGGAACTGCTTCATCTGAGTATTGGCAATAGCTTGGTAAACTGCTAGGTCTGGTGCTTTTGCTCACCTAAAACAAATGTGTCCAACATATTGGGAAAATACACAAAATAACCGTATTTCCCATTCTCCCTGATCAAGACACATTTCCCCAGCAGCTGCAGTGCTGTTTTCAGCAGGTGAGAAGACTGCATGAAGAAGACAGAACACATCTAGTCTCCCAGCTGTAGTTAACTGAAAATATGAACTATTTCATGTCATTAGCAGTTGCAATGCCTTGGAAGATAATTCAGAAGTGGCCTGCTCCATACAGATTGCTTTATCCAACAGACTAATCACCTGCCTCACATCGCATGCATCAGTTTTGCAAAGAAAAGTAGTGGTTTAGGTAATGCCAAACCTGTGACTTGAGAATATCTGTATTAGAAAAATTAGCAAGTCCCAGGCAAAGCCTTTCACAGCATCTGTGTTTCATTTTGTAAGAAGAAATGTAAAGAGAATTGTTCACAAGATAAAACTTGTAATACAGATATATGAAAGATAAGGTAAAGTGAAGTAGTGTAGAAGCAACCCAGCTGCAGGAGAACAAAAATTTACTCTCTGAAGAACCAAGATAAATCAGGGTTGCACAACACTGAGTTGCCATGGCTAGGCTATTTGGGATAGTCATACCAGTTAATTTTAAATTGCCTTTACACACTAGGTGAAAAACTGCAATAAAAAAACATTTTACTTTTTATTAAAAGTATTAAAAACTCCAAATACATTATTTTGAGAACTGAGAAAATGGTCCTTATTTTTGAAGAAAGTAATAGTGCACACTATCCACTAATATAAAAATTATAGTTTAAGACGAAACTTGTGCTCGAAGAAACTACCAATGTTTGGCTTATCAGACGTTGAGGCAATTAATTAAAGCTACAGTCAACACTTTTTTCAAAAAGTGCTCACTACATACAGCTAGGTAGATCAAAGCCCTTAAAAACCCTGAAGAATAATCAACAAGGTGTCAGTATCTTAATTCACCAATATTCATGAAAGCCAAAGGAAACAAGTTCTGTAATGGCCATATGTGAGGTATTTGTAATGTTAAACTGAGCAAAAGGGACAAAAACTAGCTCCATGGAGAATCTGAAAGGTGTTACTCAACTGTGCTGATAAGCACTCTAAAATTTGACATAATAATTTTCCATACTCTGTTCTTGGCAAGAAAACATGTCCTTCTTTTCAGGATGTTCAAGTGACTTAAATAATGTGCACATTATATTAAAAAATCAAATAGCTAAATAAAAATATGCACAATCTGACAAGCGAGAAAAGCAATTTTGACAGTCACAAACCTAGCAAAAATCTGCAATATTACATATCTGCTAGACTGTGCAGAAGTGTTATTTGTCAGATCTCTCCACTTCCATATAAACTAGTGTCTAATAGCAAATCTAGGATTTAAAAAAAGAAAGTGATTCTCAAAAGCATTCTACCAATCATTCTGCTTTTAACACATGTCCAAGTGGTAGACTAGACTGGCAGATACTCTAAGTCTGATGTTTACAAGAAAGTTCTCAATGGAACTCACAGAAGTGTTTCATCATTTATTATCAGCTGCCTGAGTGGAATAACAAAATGTGTCCCATGTCCAGAACTCCTGATATCAAAAACTGTTGGATTAACACTACCAGGTTCAAGTGACTGCTGCATCTTTCAGGGTAGGCCTTGCAGATTTCAGTGCAATAATACTAGCAAGTATTATACCTAAAAGCCTTACAACATCAGAGATTCCTGGGCACTAGAGATTTTGGACATTTGTCTACTTGATAACAGAATCACTCTAGAATTACATTTTAAAAAAGTGTCTCTGGCTCAATACAGTGCACTTATCACAGCAGCAAGTCAATAATTTGGAGATTTGCCAGGAGCAAGACTGGGCTGCAACCAGAAGCAACTGATGGCTGGGTTGAATGCTGTTCTTGGTAAGTGGCCAAGTAGCAGGGTGCTCTTTAGCATGAAAGAGAGAGTTCAGTCACCAAGAAACTTTGGCACAGTGCTCAAACGTTTTTAGAAATAAAGAACCATCACCAACATTTACTCATGCAAAATGCTGCTCATGTTACACATGTGACTTTTAAATTTTGCATATTACCTTCCAGGTATCCAGAACTGTATTTCAGCCAGGTGATATACTGTGTTCCAAAGCCAAGAAATGCCCAATCACTGGCACTGCTTGGTTAAACAAGAGAACTTGTTAACTGCCACTTACAGCAAGGACTTGGCAGATACATGTTGGACTATCTCTAAAATGTATTCTTAATGTACACAAAGGATAATGTGTCCAAACAGACATCCTAGTCACTAGGAATACAAGACAGGCCTAGAAATTTTGTGGTCTCAAACAACATTTGACTGTCTTTTCCCTTCTTGCTTTTTCTTGACAGAACAAGTAATAATGTAAGCATACAGCTGAAAGGTAGGGAAAGATTTATGCGATCTTCACATCTGATGTAAATGACAAGCAAAGAAATTTAGAATTTCAGTGATATTTAGAAGAAACTCCAAATGCTACTGAAAATAGCAGTCAAGTGATAAAATTACTGTAAGTAAAAAATTTTGCTAAACAATTCACAAAACAGCTATATATATCTCAACTTGAACTGGATAGAACTTGAAGAGGACTGGACAATAAAGTGAGAGGACTGTGCAGGTATTGCACATGCAACTAGAAATGAACACAGCTGTTGATATGTAAGTAAGTATGTTGGGAATACAGAACATACTTTGTTAAGAAAAGAGAAATAAAGGAAGAAAGGCAGCTTTACAGCTACTGAGTAATGCTGCAGACTGCAAAAAAACCCAGTTGAGTCACAGTCATTTCAGGAAACAATTAAAATATTTCCTTGGATAGGTATCTCATACGATTTAGGTCAGATTTACCCTCAGTAAGGCTGATCATGACAATTATAGACCCATTAAGCCAATCTAGAAGCAAATTTTCAGAATTTGAAAGGAAATGAAGTAGGAAGGGAATATGAAGGTGGAACTGCAGTAAGAGTTTCATCACAAGAACACTGTTTTAACTGATGACTCCCATAAATAATCTAGGATAAATTTTAACAGGCAAATAATTTTGTGTAGGTACAGAACAGAGTAAAATCAGGACTGGAAAAGTTTATGTTTGTTCTTTGCTATGGCATGTACATCCTACAGCACGGGGAAGACAGTCATGCTAAAACACCCTCAATATAAATTTAATTTTCTAGACAAAACAACATTTAACACAGTATCAAATGTAAACCATTTCAGTTGCAGGAATCATAAATGAGTTCCTAATTTATTGAAGGATTTTAAGAGCTATTTGGTTATATAAAAGGGACAGAGCATCGATATAAAATGTGTAGAACTGAATATAGATCAGTTACTTCACAACTCATTAATATAGCAGTGTAGTAATGAAATATGTTGATAATGCAAGCCAGTAGACATGCTGGATATATAATCAGATGTTTCACAGTATGAGAAAACAAAAGCAGGATAACTCAGAAGTAGAATAGAAACAGGATAAAATTTAAAAATGGGATAAAATATCCTATAGGAACTTATAATGGAATCCAAGCAGAAGATTCTCAATTGGAAAAAGAATGAAGAGAAACATCTTGTACTAATAAATCCTAAAATGCTCAGAAGCCAAATTGGCATGATAAATGAAACTGTAAAGAGTATAAGGAACTACCACTATCATTGCATACGGTGCACAGAGAATTTGTGTGGTATGTTATGTAGTATTCAGGCTTTACGTGCAAGAAATAAATTCCTGCTGGCAAAAGTACAGCAAACAAATGCCAGGGAAATGGACAGCCTTGGTATTTTCCCACTTATTGTTATTGTCCCACTCCTGGAACACATGGGAGTGCTGGAGAAGGACTGGCACGAGTGAGGTGCTGCAGCCCTGGCTGTATACATGGAAGTGTTGAAGGAAGAGGAAAGAAGACCTGTGATTACAGCCATGAGGATGCATCCTTGGCTCCTGTTCTGCTGAGCTCATCCCTCCCTGGTTTTGACAGCAGGAAGCACTACTCTTCTTCCTTTTTATCTGCCTTCCCCACATCTGTGTAAAGTAACATCAGATAATCCTGGTCTAACTTATGATTTTTTTAATGTTTAAGTAAACTGGATTGCAGAACCAAGCCAAATATAAGTTGATATGGACTCTGAATGAAATATGCAGCCAAAAAGAAGAAACAGTCCAAGAACAACTGCATAAGGGGACCAGAAGTAAAATTGCAATACAACCGTCAGTTGAATGTTGCTGCAAAATCCCCTTAAAGCAGTAATAAAATCAGAAAACCAGATGCAATCAACACAAGCTCATGTTTTTGCACACTAGAAAAACCTGAAGTATGGTTTAATGCACACACTTTCTACTGGGGAAGCAAACTGTCCCAGTATATAACACTAACAGCAAGTGTGGCATATTGAGCCCAATAAGGTCTTCAGAGAATAATGACAGGATCCCCCCAAAGACTGAGAATATTATTAGATGACAGAAGGACCTGCCAAGTGTTAGCAAACAGCTTAAAGAATGAACTTGCTGCTCATTCTTTACAGAATAAAGTACAAATCAAAGTAGCTTCAGATACTGTAAGTTTCTCTCTCTTCCCCAACTCTGGTCACAGCCCCCCCAAAATTCCAGAAACATTTCATTTTCTTATAGAAGTAAAACGATTACAAATTACAAACTGTAGAGCAGGAAATGTCTAGGAAAAAAGGAAAAGCGTGGGAGACAGAGATGAAAATTCTAAGCTGAGGTTCTTATGTAGCTACCATTTGAAACAGACAAACTGAGATTCTGATAACACACTTTTCATAAAATCAGAGTCATTAAGGTTGGAGAAGTCCTCTAAGATCATCATGTCTAACTATTAATCTAGCAGTGCTAAACCATGTCCTCCAAGCACCACATCCATGTTTTTTTTATCACTTCCAGGAGATTCCACCACTTCCTGGGCAGTCTATTCCAATATCTGACCACTTCCTCAGTGAAGAAACTAATATTCATTTTAAACCTCCCATGGCACTTTAATGGTTTATTATTGTAATTATTGCTTTATTATTGTAAATTATTGTAAATGAATGTAAATTATTTTATTTATTGTTTATTACTGCAATTATTTATTACTCCCCTTTTATCAGACCATTTTATTTTGTCCTCCCACTTGTCACCTGGGAGAAAAGACTGACCCTCACCTGTCTAAAACCTCCTTTCAGGCAGTTATAGAGGGCAATAAGGTCACCCTTGAGCCTTCTTTTCTCCAGGCTAAACACCCTCAGCTCCCTCAGTCACTGCTCACAGGACCTGTGCTCCAGACCCTCTGTTGCCCTTCTCTGGACTCACTCTAGACCCCTCAAAGTCCTTCTTGTAGTGAGGGGGCCAGAACTGAACACAGAATTCTAGATGTGGCCTCACCAGTGAGGTCACATTAGTTAAGGATGATTACAAAATCACAATCTGTGAACTGATGTGTAAATACACTCTGTAACTATTAAGCTTGCTTAACTTTTCATCAAAGTCATCATTCCAAAACCCAGAAAGTCGAATTTTGCCCCATTATTCCCCCTGCTGGACTTTTTAAACCACAAACCATCACGTGACCAAGACTATACAGAGAAACTAAATTATGATAATTTGTGTCACATAATCACTTTTTTAAAAAAAAATATGTAAAACACATAAAGGTCCTTTAAATGAGAGACTGGAACTCTGTATTACATGCAAGCTGATATATATATAGGAACATACAACAGAATATAACATAATACAGCATACAACAGAAAAACCTGAGATGCTGACCTTGGTATTTCATCTTCTTCCCATTCAATGAAAGATACATTGCTTGAATTTTCTGGCAAATGAGTTCTATGATGTTTACTTACACCTGATGTATCACCTAAGGAAAAAAAGCAGAATGAGAAATTGATTAATTTATGTGGCAATAGTTTTTACAAGTATTTCATTACATAACTGCATTTATTATTTAATATTACCAGTCCAACTGCTCCTAAAGTATAAATAGCACTGCATGATATCATCTTCACCCATTAACTATACAATCATATAAATGATCTAATTTTCTAACATGTAGACACATATAAAAAGAAAAATGCACTACCAACACGCTGACATTATTTGAACTACATTTGTTGAACTCTAATCATATCTTAGCCTAAATTCCATCTTCTCCTATGTGCGAAAATTTCAAAATAAATCATAGAGTCTGATGTAAACTTCAGAATTTCCTGGGTCCACAGCTCAAATCCCAATGAAAATTAGAAGCCAAAGAAAACACTAAATTCTACTTCACACTTCTTATTTGTGAGCTAGAAGGGAATATACAATATATTCCAGATACAATGGTAGTAGCAGTAAGTAGAAACTTGCAATGAAGCAGATGTTGTCTGATCTACAAATAAAGAAAACACTATGTTTGCTCAAAGGTCTCTGTGTAAGGAAGTGTGCTCCAAAGTCATGCTGGTGAAGTCCTCTCTGAAGAATTCCTACCTCCCTTGACAACTGAACCCTCAGTCTTCAGAGAAAGGAAAAACAATATACATAGGATGATGGCACAATAAAGAACAAGGCTCAGGGAATGGAATCAGAGGGAGGTAGAATGGGAGAAGACCTTGAAAATTACTCAGTCTCCCACTTCTACCTGAAAGACCAGATCAAACCTTGAATTTTCTCAGCTATACTGGTGCCATGCACTAGCAGTTTTCTGGTATTCAATTTATTTTTCAGCCATGGCAAATGATTCTGCATTTGTTAAAGTTACACCAATTAACTCTTGATTGTCAGAGGTCTTTAGTAATTAAATATTTCATAGAACATGTATTTTTATTCTATAAATTTTGTAATAGTCTTGCTAATGTGAATTCCACTACTTGTCCTGTGCAGCTAGTCCAGGAAGAAACACTGCCATGTTTTTATTGAGTGGCACATCAGCTAATTCTCCATATTAAAATGTAAGCTGACTATGCATGGAAACATCTCTTGTTATTTTTCATCTGCAACTTGATTATTTTAAATTGATTAAATGGGACTGAATAGTTACATATTTTAAAGAAAAATATATCTCACAGCAGCTCTGCAAGATTGTAGGATAACTGGTAAAATATATACTATTATTTTAAAAGATAATACGCATTTCAAATACCACATCACAGCAGCTTCAGTGCATTATTCCCTTTCTTATTCCCTATCATTGCTGCTTTCATATACTTCTAAAAATCAAGGCTCAAATTCCTGCATCAGTTTGTTTCTTCAGTAAAGTTAATCATAGGGATAGGAATTTAAGGACACTCAACATTCCCCTTCTCTTGTTGGAAAGATCTTTAAAGACAGCAGCAATAACACATCAAGAGTCATATTACAGAAGCAGATTCAGCTACTGAAAAGTTTTGCAAACAGTTACAGTGGTATGTGGTACGTGAATGAATAGGCAGCCTTCTTCACAGCCCCTAAAGACAAGGACTTGAGAAAATGAACTGCTGCACCTTCTGATACAAGCTGATCAAAGCAGAATATTGCTGCTACTAGAAATTTGCATGCTGACCTCTCACAGCCTTCAAAAAGATCAACTTGTGTCAGTGAGAAAAATACCACTACGAAAAGGCTCCCGAGGCTGCTTGCTTACACTGACAAACAAACATATTAATTTGCCAGGTTCATACCATCATCTGCAGGGGAAGTAAGGTAAGTGTTTGCTGCACATCTTTTGGCAAAGGCTTTTACTGCTGTCTACGAAACAATGTTTGGCCCAGCCTGTGTGACATAGCTATATCTGACTGAAAGGAATGCACACTCCCACAACACAGAGGCTGAGGAACAGGCAGGTGAAGTGTGTCAGGTGTAAGCAGAGGCTGTGCCTTCCACACCACTCCAGCAGCCTGAGTCAGAGAGGGTTGCTGTACAAGGACAGGCTCTTGGCAGCAGTGCCTCTGTAAGGCTGTGCCAGGGACAAACCGTTTGTCGCTTGGCTGTGCCAGGAGCAATAGGCAGTGATCTGTGCCTGGGGACTCCAACACTCTGAGGCAGGCCATTGATGTATGTGTGATGTGGAGCCATGCAAAGCAGAATGAATCTTCCTAGGAGCACTGCAGCCACTATCTGATCAAGCCAGACAAGGTAGTGTAATTTCTTTCCTTTTGTTTTATTGGATTCTTCCCTATAAGAATAGTGAAAGTCCACTGGTCTCAGCCCCACGCTCCTTTTTCACCCCCTTGTACCCATTCAAGACTTAGATCTCTCATCCTTAAATAAATGATGAAGGAGAATATAAACAGCTTATGTTTTTCATCTATCATCTGAAAGAGAGAAAAAAAAATGCTATGGAAAAAGAATGGAAGGAACTATTTGATACAATCACATTGCATGTTTCCAGAAGGCTGATATGAATATTTGGAAGACCAGAGGTACCTGACTATACTTCCTCAAGACTGAAAATCCTGAAGATGCTCTGTCCATGGCAGAGCTTTTACCTTCCTACAGTTCTGACACCCACAAAAAATGTAGCCTATTGTTGGGTACAAAAAGAGTATTTTCCTTTAAACAAGAATTAGTTATGAAACTCCATTGGCTATTCTACTGAATATACATGCATAAAAATAGGGAGGAAATTCACCATGATTATCGCTCGGCATTTTTACAGGAAGGTATTTCACCATTCCTTTCAACTTTTGCTTTAGCAAAATTTAGGAATAATTATGATTTAAGTAAACAATACTTATTTTACTAAACGGTACGTACCAAAGGCATACTTTTCCTACTGTTATCTCTCCTTTATAATGAAGAATTTAGAACAATTAGGGATGTTCTCACCAAACTTAATTTTTATGTCAGTGTGTACAATCAAAATGCCAATTTTTTTTAAATGCCTCCTGTGCTCACACACTATAATTCAAATTTTACCTTAGAGCAAATGACTTTAGCACAAACACAAGCATTTTAATTAAGAACACTGTCATCAGAGCAAAATCATTTGCCATAATTTTGTAAAGACACTACTGCAACAACAAAAAAAATTGAATTTATGTAAGAATCAAAATCATAAAAAAGCAACAGTATTATTATGCTATCTTTCATGTCCATTCTTTAACTAAATATCAACAATTTTTCATCTTCTAGAAAAGAGGTGTGGTCATCTTGTGAAACGGTCAAAGCTGCACTGCTGACAGAACACGTGAGATATACAGCATCTCACTTCAGAAAGCAGGCTCTTCCTCAGTCCCCACACAGAGGCATAAAAAGGAAAAAAAGCTACATATGGCCTTTGTTTTGACACAGAAAGCAAACTTTAGGGAAACAACATGATACTCATTCACCCAAAATAAAGCAAGAGCCTGACAGCTAGAGACATCTTGTTCAAAATGGTAGTTTTTAGCCTTAAAAACAATTATTTGGTCTTAAGAAATAAACATCTTACTTTTTCTCCTTGCCTTTCTGAATTTGACAGCAGCCAGGTTTATTAAATTCATTCCATATAAATTGTAGTCTATAAAGAGTTGGAGGAGGTAGGGAATATGGGCTTCATGAGGCTGGTAAGATTTGTTCATTATGGCTCCACCTTGCAGAAGCTCACAGACTCTAAAAGACAAATTAGGACATAAAAAAATTATTTCAGTACAACAATACTGATATTTAACTTTAACAAAATATAGAATACTTAGACATTTTAAATTTTGCCTTAGATGTATTTTTAACTTAAGAACTGTGTTTTCACAATAACAGATAATCAAAAATGATCTCTGCTAATGATAAAGTATTTGGGTGTTAGTTGCAAAGCAGACTTGAATCCTTCAGCTTAAAAACCACGAAGCTCTCTGAAAAAACATCCTACAATATTCTATTCCTGCAAGTGATCCAAAGGCCACTATAGACCATGGAAATCCTTCAACAGAACAACTGTGGCAGCTGTATGCCTACACAACAGTAATAATTTTGAAAGTCTCTCTAGTTCTTGTTGACATATGTATGATATATATGATATATATAATGTCCTTCATGGTTTTCAAGCTACACACAGTACTTTAAAACTCTGCAGAAGGACAAATCCTCTTTTAAACAGCAACATATTAAAAATAACTGCAAGTATTTGGATAATTATAAACCAGTAAGTTTATCTCAAATTAACAGTATACAACTATACAATAAAGAAAAGCACAAAGCATTTCTAAGTATAACAAACCAGGATTAAAAATGAAATTCTATGCAGAAAAAAAAAAAGAATAATTTAGGTGAAGTGTCAGTCCTTATTTGGGGATAGGAGCAATTCAAATGTGAGAAGCTCCAAATTTTAAAACAACTGTCTTGTCATACATTAATACAGAAATCTTAAATAATGCAAAATTTCTCTTGCCCAGAAGAAAAAATCAGACAATCCTGCCTTATGATCATGTATTGGACCTTCTTAAAAGAAAGTTACACTATGTAATAGCACACACTCAAGGGAAATAATTCCTCCTTATTCATTCCTGAATTTACTGCAGCTACTTTGACAGTAAGATTGAAATCAACAGCACTTTCATACAACAGAACATTACCCTATTGAGAAACAGAGAACCTGTCTAAGAATAAAAGCTATTTAGATTTCCAAGTAAATTTTGAATTCAGTAATTTTTTACTGGAATTAAAACCCACCAAAATTTACTTCATAACAGATGAAATGAAGCCATATGAAAGACAGCTGCATCGTTTTCCTTAAGAGTTACAGGAAAAGTAAGCTGATGCAAATCTGTTTAAGTCTTCACAAATTACAGTAAACAGAGAACAACTAAAGCATGTTTTGGTATTGCTTTCCTAATATTCTACTGCTTTAAAAGATTATTGGTGTGTTTAAAACTGGTAAATTTTCAAGCGTTTTTGAAAACCATGAGACAATAATTTTGGAGCTTTTGTTTTGCTAAGTTACTGGTGAATCTTGTTTCAAACCTGACTTTTTAATTCAAGATATAAGGAAATCAGACAGAACTTCATACTTCCACATCCTTACCTTTTTACCATTGCAGGATTGTAAAGATAAATCTTCATAAACTGTCTCTCCTTTTCATGGTAACCATAAAAAGGCCTGGAGAGAAAGAAATAAAAGCAAGAAGCTAGCCAGTTATGCTATGGCATTTGTTCAATGACATTTTACTATAAGCAGTATTAAATAAGCACATGTATCTACCCAGCTAAAGATGAAGTCGTATTTCATTTAGGTCTTCCCCAATAGTCTCTTATGCAAACAAACAAAATACCTGAAATATTCTTATGCTGCTTTGAGGCAATGAGCAGCTGGCTTTCAGTAATGACTGTTCAGAAATTCTTGTGCAAGAGAGGTGAAAACCAGGAAGGTTCTCCTAATTGCTACCTGTTCTTTTCTCAGTTATTCAAGTAAAAGTTGTGATCAACAGTTTACTCTGCTCAGTTTCCATTATTGAGGTGAATGGCTATACTACAGTCTACATAGTTCTCACAAAAAGATCAACATCAAGAAATTTGGTAGGTGACCTTTGTTACTGTAAAAAAAAAAAATCAGAAAGTTCTGATTGGAAATAAAAACAAGTTATTGCAGCCACTTTACTCACAATATCTAGAAACCACCAAACCTGGCTGGGAACAGAAATATTATCTTCCTACACTTCACAATTAGAAAGAATGCATTCCAGAAATGCATGAAAAAAGCAAATAAAACATAGTGTTGCACAACACTGAAAATTAGCATTTACATTGTTCTGAAGATGAAAAATGGAATGCATGTATCTCAATTACCTGTGCTCTTCCAGGATATTTTCTTATTATTCATTATGATTTGACTCATTTTTCAGCCCTTGGTTATGCAAGCTAAATAAAAATTAACTAACAGAATCCTTAAAATGCAAACATTCAATATAGAAAGCTACACCAAATAAAACACAATGGTCATCTTCACAGATTAACAGCAAATGTATGTTTAAGAGCCTCCACTTCCTGGCCTGTGCTGCTCTAAGAATCAGACAGATAAACGCAACTTGAAAGTCTGTGCGGGCGATGTCACATGAACCAAATAAAAAAAAAAGAGAACACCTAGAATCAGGCTCCTGCAAAACATGGCTGGTCTCAGGGAACCTAAAATAATCCAGAGGTAGAAAATGCTGCACGGAAAGTACTGCTCTATCAGCAGAGACAGAAAAAGCTAAGAACAGATTTTGCAAAATTATAGACACCAGGATACAATTTAGGAAAAAATGGTGTGTTAAGGGGTTTTTTTTGGGAAAACCTGTTAACTATGTTGAAGTCAAGGCAAGTGAGAAGAGTTATTTAGAAGTTGTACAACCCTGTCTGAAGACAAACATGGGTAATGAATGAAAAAGAATTTGCACTGCAATCACCCATGTCCAAAGTACTTCTATGTAGTACAACTGCAAAAATCTACTCAAAACAAACAACCAAAACTCCTGACAGGTCATACTTACATTCCAGATACTAATGATACTTTGAAGACATGTTGAACAGTAGAAGATGGATTGCCTAAAGCCACATTGAGTGCCCTGTCGATGCTGAATGCCACTTGGCGAAGGTAGCATTCTGGGTGCTGTCCAAAACCATCGTACGGTACATAGAGGTAAGGAAAGATACCATGCAAGTGGAGACAAGTCTTCTGACCTACAAAAAAAAAGGTAAACATTTATTCTCTAATGACTACTTTTTCTTCTTCTAAGTGTTGCTACATCTGAATTTCTTTCATATTACTTTCAGGTTCTGCAGACAGGATAAATTTATGACACAAGTGCAGGTGTGTTTCAAACAAAAGGTACTAATGTAGAGCAGTTCTCAACTTGATTCATTGACAAAATCAATACAGAACAGATGTGATTATGTGACATACACATGATTACACCTGTGTAGCAACAGAATTCACTATTAATTATTTTCTTTATAGCAATAACACAACATCTCTCTAAGAATAACTTTGCATACTGAGTAAATGTTGGATGTTTAACAATTTCCCAGCCTTTGTGAAAACTTTTCAGTTATCAATCATGCAACCTCTCAGAAATTAAAAAGAACATCTAGAGCACCTATGAGGCCACTCAGTATTCTCGTTATTAAGGCATAAGTTGGGATGTGGAAAAAAAAACCCAAGCAATTTTCAGCTTCTAAAATCTGTGGATCCCTCAGAGATTTCTGCTGTGTATGCAAATCTCTAGACTTCTAAGAACACGCTTACTTCCCAGCACTGGCTTCTGTGAGTCTGCAGTAAGAGCAGAGTGAAAGGACACACCCTGAAAACCTCTGTGCTAGACCACAGTCTGAGCTTCTCATTCACACAAGGCAGTACAGTAATATGGAGTGGGACCTCCCAAATCCACCACATTCTTAGTCTCAACTGCAATGCATGTTATCTCTTCTTTTCTCACCACAGTGCAACAAAGCAGGCGTTTGCTGGAATCCATTTGCCACCTTTTCAGTGCCCAAAATAATTCATGGCTTCTCACTGGCCAAAGAAAAACTTTCACAGAAAAATACTGTAAGCATGTGTTGCAGATTAACAACCACCACCACAATGATAGGCAGCACATATCCCTCTGCATTTTGTTTGGATGAACTCTCTGCGTGGGGACAGCAAAACTGGCTGTGCTTTCATCACCCAGGAGCTGAATGTTACAAAAAGGGAGCACAACTTCACTGGTCCACCAGACCAATGAAAAGACTTCCAAAAGTCGACTCTTTCAAACTGAGGTTATTTCTCAGCTGGTGGAGTTTGCCTGAAGTATTTACACTCAATCATACCCCAGTGGCCACCCAGTGAAGACAGCTTAAGTCCACTAAAGTGCAGCAATAACAAAACTTTCAGGCTGAGGATTGCCTGTAAATCTTTTACACCTGTGAAAGCATGCCCAAAAAATCCCACTAACAGCATAGCTTTTTTTCCCCCTTTTTTAAACTGGGGTCAGATGCATTGCTCTTCAAATTATGTTTAGAAATAAAATAATTGCTGAAAAAAATGGTACTGCAAGTCCATTTTTCGAGGTGAATTTTATTCTTCTTGCAAGTCAGCTCCATCATGTCTCCTCATCAATGTTGAAATACAATCTATATATGCATTCATAATGTTGAAGTCATTATCTATGAATTCTGCCCATGTCTTTAAAATATTTCAGGAAAATAAAATTCTTATTTATGTACCATGTTTTTCAAACAATAATACATTAAGAGAAAGGGGAAACTAAAGAAATGAACTACAGGATTGGGGTTTTTTTGTTCAAAGGAAAAATAAAGGACAGTAACTGCTTTATATGGCAGAAAACTTCTTCATCCCTAAGGTGGAAAAAGTCATATATTAGTAGCATGTGAACTGAGAGGACTGAAGTGGCAGCAAACCATTTATTTTCTATACCAAGTCACCAACAAATCTGAGTGTATACTGATGACTGCACTTAGGATTGATTTGGCACTAAAGGAGTCCCCTATCCAAATATAATTATCAGAAAATTAGCAGCTGTTTAAAGTTCTACAGTTTCTTTATTCAAGTTCGTTTGGTTGGTCTTGGGGAAGATTTGAATTTGGGGGTATATTTTTTTTTTTTTGTTGCTAAGTTGGAAAGGGTGGGTTGTTGTTGTTTTTTAAATGTATCCCAGGATCACGTTGGGGGAAATTCAAACTATTTCACAAAGTAATTTGTCTGAGTGCTCACTACAGCTTAAAAAAACAAGTGAACAAACCAACTCACCCCAAGCTAAATTTGATATTGGAATATAGACTGAATTTCTGTATATACAAATATACATGTCCATTTCCTCATGAATTTTATAAATTCAGGTGTTTGCTTCCTAGAGCTTGTCAGTCAGAACCAGTTCTGCCCTTACACTTTTTATTTGCTCTACTAGATATGGACTCCTTTCAAAAGCATGATTTTTTTTTTTCATATTTTAAAAAAATTCCTTAGCTTTAATGGTTGTCTAAGTATTCTGAGTTATAGTTAATTTATGACCCCTTAGAACACAAAATTGCAAAGCACCAGAATAAACAGAACAGTGTCAGAGTCTAAACTTACTGTACTTAAATTCAGGTTCCTTTCAAGTTAAGCAGTTCTTTAACAGCTCTTGCTGAACAGACAATGTAATTTTATTGTTGAATAAAAAAGAGAACGCATACAAAGAAAGTTTCCTTCTGTTCCCTTCCCCTGTATTCCCCTTTATGTGCAAAAAACCCCATGGTAAACACTATGGCTTTCGATTGAGCAGAGTCAAACTACCACTTAACTCCAGGGAAATCTTATAGAACACACACTCTGAGCTGCTTTTCATTTTGGATTCTGCCAAGAAAGCAAACAAGTTACTGCTGAGCTAGGAGTCCTATTAGGCTAACAGCTGTCAAGTTACATGGGTTTACATAGCCACTTACTTTGATTCTTAATAGTATTGATTTATTTATCATGATATTTGGTTATACTGCTATTTTTACTTAAAATCAACATTATTACAAGTCTGACCCTGCCAACTGTTAAGAACAGTCATGTATTTCCATCATTTAGGTTAAATCATCAAAATGCACCAAATATCATGGTACTGAGTTTGAAGCCCAGACTCCAGTAATAGCAATCATGGTTTGCACTAAGCCATTAAACTTCTAGTGGAGCTTTTCCAATAAAGCCACAAGGAGAAAAAAGACCTACCACTGAGGATTTCAGGCTACACAGACCTGCCAATTTACATTAATTAAAAACTTGGCTTGGGAAAAGGTTAATGAGTTTTATGGTTTAAAAATGTTAATCTTATGCTCTTGATTCTGTTTGGAGATACAGAGAAACAAATTTGTACCACTACAACAGCACTGACTGCTACAGTGCCCACTCACAGTGACCAGATGATGTTATTTTTGTATCTGTAGAATCAGCTTCTTTACACCTGTAGAATCGGTGGAAGTGGTGCTCAACAGCGGATTCTGCATATGACTGCTCTCTGCAGAATTTCTGGATATAAAATTAGCCACTGATGGGACAGGCAACCAAAATACTTTCATTCTGTGGCCTCTTCATGGACCTAAAAGAATGAGGTCTGCACTGGCTGAATTATCTGCTGATCAAGCATCCCAATATGACTCAAGGAGACTGCTAATTAAAGTACAGACACCTACAAGTCTGCTTGCTGTAGCTTGCTGCTATAACATAGGAAAAAGGCAGTACACAAAACCTTGAGATTTTATGAGATACTCAGTTAGCAAACTGGCCATTTTCTCTGAAAAGAAGGCACTGCCAACTAAACATCAATATAGCTGAATAATCATCATCATAATAATGAACTGATACTTCAAAAATAATACAAATGTAATATTTTCATACAACATTATAAAAGCAAGTGGCATAAATGTTACAGAAGTATAAAAATACAGCATTTGCATACTTGACCAATGAGAGAGATATTACAAAAGTCAATCTGGCTTTTCTGGAAGATGGTTGACATATACATTACTATTAGGAGCACATACCAAGGATAATCCCTGAGTTACTCTATAATTTTTTACTATTACAAGAAAAATCTGTAGCATCCTAAAATAGAAAACTTCAGTATTATCAGAAGAGAACCGACCTGGATGATAATGTAATGCAAAGATACTCAGTAACTACTTAGCAAGATACAAGAACTGATGTCTTCTGACCACCGGAATGCTCAGCCATGCAGAATGATCTGGTAGAGACAAAACTGAGATGCAGTCCAGAATGGCTGAAGCTGAAAGGGACCTCTCAAAGTCATCTTGCCCAGTGCCTTGCCCAAGCTTATGAGCACCTAATTTCAACAAGTATAAGTTAGAGAATGTGAGGACTTTTATTCAAGTGTCCTCAGAGAAGTGCTTTTGTATAATTTGTAAACACTAACTTTGATTTAAACTTCTAAAAAACTTTCTTCCACCAAGATCAAACTGGAGAAGCTTCTGTATAAAAGAAAAATGTGAACATTATTGATAAAGGAACTTATTTAATTGTCCTGCTCAGGAAGAAAGTTTGCAAACAAGATAGAAGGAGCGCATGAATGTCTGTGATTATATTCCAAGAGATAACAGAAGTCCATCTGTTCCAGATGGAATTCCACACATACACCTGCTGGCTCATATTCCATCAAGGGGAGACCTTACAGATAGATATTGTCTCCATTTATTTCCTCCAGAAAGACTTACAGTCACATGGGAGAATTGCTGGAACAAAGCATGTAGATGATCACAGAAGACAATCAGGTTGGCCAAGAATGATTTACCTTGAGTGAACCCATTCTGACTACTCTAATTTCCAATAATGAATGTTCTACATGTTCTACAGTTGTGATACAGTTCAACTAACTTTTCATAAATGATACCCAAAGCCATGTAACTCCTATCTTGCAATTCCTATTTAGAAACTGATTACAGAACCCTCACAAACTGAACTCAGTGCTGGAAACATTTTGAATAGATGTTTTCTTTAGTTTTTAGAAGACAAAAACTAAATCTAAGTCTAGATAAATATGACTTCAGAGAACAGTTCAATGCTGGTCTACATGCAGACATATTTTGCTGTGATATTTCTGCTACAGAACAAGCTGATCCCATTAAGAAGCTAAGCAAAGCCTTCAGGAACAATAGTGTGGGAGTAAAATAAAGACTATAGCAGCATCTATAAGCATGGCAAAACCCTGAGATTTTAGGAAATTTGGGCTGGGAATTAATAAAGAGATGCAGAAGACAGAAGACAAATGGCTTTTCATACACATGCAATCTATTAGAAGTACTTTAAGCACAGTTTTGTAAGTGGAAGAGCTAGCTAAGCATGGACAAGTACTAGAAGAATGCATACAAACATGTCAAGCATCACTACAGGATGCAGAAAAAAATCAGACAATCATAAGGGATTTCTTTCCTTTAACAGCAACTGTAAAGCAAAATAATTAGAAATCAAAAGACATGACACTACCATCTTAAAAATAAAATTGGTATTTTCAACTAAATATTGAATCACATCCAAAAACACTTGAAAAATGAACTGTGAATAGTGACGCCTACAAAGAATTAGAAAACTAACAATCCTGTTGTAAATACAATTCTAGGAATTAAAAGTTTTTAAGTGGAATAATATTAGAATTTAATTTCATAGTAATTTCTTCATGCAATAAAAGTTCTTGTGTCTTATGCAATCTCAGCCTTTCTCAAGGAAGATGCTTCAGAGAGCAACACCAAGTTGTAACACTAGTACTTCATCTACTCTGATTGGTAGGTGCAACATGGGTGAACAGTTTAAATAGTGCTTTCAGTCTAAGCTGTGCTGCTCACTGGGGTGGGCTTGTCAAGCCTGTACCACTGAATACTATCAGAACTGAGCTACTGAAAAAGGACAGGTCTCAATTACTTTTTAGTGCTAACACTGTGAAACTATAGCCACCATACCTTCCCTCTGACACAAAGCAAATAACATAAATAGACTTATAAGTAAGGTAATGTTTTGATGAAGAAAAATCCCTTTCCTAACAAAACTTGGGAAGATCTTTCCCCCTTAAGACTCTTGCTAAGTCATTCAGAAACATACGAGTTCACACTTTTAATCTCAAAGTTCTTCAATAGCATATTACATTAATGTAACTTCTTCAATGATTAAATGAAACTTCCAATCTTCTCCCAGAGTCATCAAACAAGTCAGCTTTTCCACAAGGACTGAGAAGAAAGTGAGAACTACATACACTGCAGTCCTGGATACCAGAGAATGCTGGATGTCAGAGAAACAAGAATAATAAAATTAGGCCTTGCAGCAGCAAGATATTCTCAAAACATAATCAAGAACAGAGTGCACAGACTTTATTTCACATATAATATTAGATATTTGTGCCAAAATTTTCAGTTTTTCCCAAGGGTGTGAGAAAACACTTATTTCAGTAACACCTGTAAACGGGACCAAAATAATATTTTTCTTATATTCGCTGGAATCCAAATGGAGTGTTTGGTTATTTAAAATTACTTAGCCAGTAACTGTTCCTTGCAACATGTAATACCTCTACTCTTATGAAGACCAAAAAAAAATCCCAAAAAACAAAACCCAACACTAGGAAAAAAGAGGCCTTTGACTCAATGCAATTAAATTATTCATCAGCCTTGATGCAGGGATCCTTAGTGAAGGAGAAGAGCTGGGTTTTCTGTCTGTAATTTAAAATTACAGAAACCTCTGTATAACTAGATGCACATTGCTGTGATACCCTGAGCTATGGCAAGAAACAAAGATCAAAGAAAAGCAGATCTCTGAGCACTATGGAGATTTGAGCAAGAAGTCCACAAGCTTCCTTGAATTTGTACGGGGACAATTTCCTCTAAGGTTAAGATACATCAAATAAAATTACATTTGAAACACTGATTTTTACTGACATTTCCAACTGACACCCATGTAATTCATTTGCTCACTGACAACTTTTACATTAAGTATAAGTTGTCTTAATAATTTGAAATATTAAGCCTAAGAGACCACATGGTTCACCAAGTCTTGTCTTGTCCAATCTAGAAAGCAATGCAATAGTCACACAAAACTGAAGATGACCACTAGATACTTTGAATCGTGAAGTATCCAAAGAAGAAATAACCTTTGAGACCTCTCAGGTTAGAATTTACATTATCAATTGTAAGTTCCAAAAGCAAAGCTACTATCATTGTCTTACTGAGAATTTTTAACATATATTTTTTAGTCTAATATAAGTAGGAGAGCCAGTGATTTTTTTTTTACACATAAACAATGAGCAAACTTCAAGAAAACACATAGAAGTTGAAATAGTTTATTTAACACATCAACTCAACGAAGATATTCTGATTATCTCCATAAAATTACCTCCTCCTGACTGGAATTGATTAGGATGGATCTTTTCTGAATTCCTGCTGAGACATTAGAAAACAATCTCAGAAGTACTACTGATGAGCCTAGCCATTTATAGGATGCAAAGGTACATCATCTGAAAAGAACATCTATTCCCTACTGTTATCACCAAGCAAAAATAACTCAAATACAACTCAAGAAATTTATTGTTATACAGTTCAACTAAAACCAGGGAAGTCCAGAGATATGGAAGATAATTTAAAAGTATCTCCAGATATAATGGAGACCAAAGAAGGTAAGCATCTCGAAAAACAAAGATAAGCCAAGTACAAGCCATTTTTCAAGCTGACAGTGGTGAGTTATGAGAAACAGCCATAGTATTTTCTTCTTTTCTTAAGACACACAAGGTGAGGTCAGGCACTCACTTATTAAGGACCCATCTATAAAATGAAACCCATATAAGATATTATTCTTGCTTCCTCTATTGACAGATTACTTATGTAAGCAGCTGGACAATATCAGTAACTATTTCTCAAATGAGGGTCAAAAAATCAGTATGAAGCCAGCTAAAATGAGCTAAAATACACAAAGGAGGCAAAAGCAGCTGGCCCCAGCTACAGATTCTAGCTGTCATATTGGGCTCTTGGCACTCACAGGCTGGCAGCACAGTCCAAGCTGCTATTCCAGTAAGAAACACCACCACATGAAAGCAACACAGGAAGACTATGTTAGACCACTCTGACCAAA
The DNA here is from genome assembly GCA_034336665.1 of Luscinia megarhynchos. Taxonomy (NCBI): domain Eukaryota; kingdom Metazoa; phylum Chordata; class Aves; order Passeriformes; family Muscicapidae; genus Luscinia; species Luscinia megarhynchos. The sequence continues at coordinate 45,599,996 of CM067565.1, forward strand.
GCATAGCTGAACAGAAAAGAGTGTATTTACTAGACCCAGGTAAACTGATGAGGTGTACTTTACCACATCCTGTAAAAGATGAAAAAGCAAGTCAGTAGTAAAAAGGGGGAGCAGAGCAGTCACACTGCTTTTGGTTTCCACTTCCCTCCACAACTGTTCACTTAAGACTGACACTGCCACACAAATTCTATCTTACTGGTCTTTCTTGGGTGCAAGTGACACAAGTCACACATACAGAGAATGGTGCACAGATAGATATTCAAAGAAAAAGTTGTCATGGCTACGGATCTTTCACTTCTACAGGTGGCTCGTCTGCCTATTTAAATACTGTGATGTGTGTGCATTGCTCAAGCCACAACTCCTCTTTGCCCTGTGTCACACAAAACCAACCAAAACATTTTTGTTCAACAGGAATTTTCCTGTCAGCTGCAGAGCTACTTAGAGAAAAAGCACCATAAATTATTGCCAAAAATTATTTGTTACTCTAAACTGCAGGGAAAAAATACCCTGGCCCTGTGGTAAGGTTAACAGTGTTTTCATCAGTATAATCTTCCAAATGTTGACTATAAATTCCTGGAAAAGCTTGTGTAATCTCCCTAAAATTATACTCTATAGAGTATACACACTCTCTTGAGTCACATTAGTTTATGGTAACAACTAAATGACATCACGTTCTGCTTGTTTACTCTTCCTGTATTCTTCAAACAGCACTAAATAATTTTATAAATATTAATTGAAATTTTTGGTTTTGTATTTGCATTAAGTTTTATCACTTGCAGGTAACTGTCTTTTCAACCCACATCCCGAGCTGATGAAAGCTAGAGGATGTGCTCCACAAATACATTAGACTATCCATAAACAACTTTGCAACACTTGGTATTCCTTCTCACACATACCCTTTTATTTTATAAAGAAATTCCTAACATCTTTTGTATGTTTTAGGCTTATAATTTTTGGACAACCAGCAACTTACTACGAAGTACTTCCTTACTACAGACCCCTTCCAAATTTCTGTGTAAGCTTTTGAAATGACTGCATGTTGTGTGACAGTAATAGTAGGGGACAGAATCTCATAACCTAGAAAATAAGCTGTGTTCTAAATATCTCACTAACTCTGTGTTCCAGGTTTATGTGCAAGTGGCTGGCAGAGGAGAGGCTGCTGTGGGAAGAGGCCAGAGGCTGCCCTGCACAGGACACAGCCAGACCCAGCACATACACACTGCAGAACACAGCTGAGTCCCCCAGCCAAGCTGGGGACACTTCTCGGGAGAAAATGTTTAGGAAAGGGAACACCAGAGTCAAAGAACATCTCCATGGAACAGCAGATATACCCTGCAGGCAATAGAGGATGCCACAGTGGAGCACAAGGATATTCCTGAAGGAACTGGAGCCCATGGAGAGCCCACATCAGAGCAGAGGAAAGACATGGTGAAGAAGAAGGCAGAGAGACACCATCATGTACTGGCTGTAACCCCCATGCCATTCTCCATGTGAGCTTGCATGGCAGGGGTAGGGTATGTGAGAAATAGAGCTGAGCCTGGGGGAAGGGGGAAGAAAGGTGTGCTGTTTTGAGTTGTTTCTCACTACCTGACTCCATTTTAGCTGGCAATAAATCAGCTATTTTTTCCCACAGTTTGTTTTGCCTGCAATGATAATTGGTAAGCAATTTCCCTGTTGTTATCTCAACTTATTGTTTTGCTGTTTCTGTTTTTTCTACTTTACCCCCCTGCATTACCAGACTGGGGGTGGTGGGCTGCACAAGCAAGTAACTGGATGGGAATTTTGCTGTTGGCCAAGTCTGGCTCTGCACACACCACTTAACAGAACTGATCCTCTGGGTGTCAACCTCTAAAACATATTATGTCAGACAGTAAAGGTACACAAAGAAAAGTAAGTCTTAGTGTTAGTAGACTCCTACCTTCTTGTGATCTTGAACTGCACCAGAAAACTTCAGAGGGTGTTACAGCTGCAAATCTCTGCTTTAAGCCTTTACTCAGAATAGAAGTTTCAGTCTACCTGATTTAACTTAATGAAAACAATACACAACTTTAATCACTAAAGTAACAAAACCTTTCAATGCAACATTAGTATATTTAACCACAAACTTGACTAAAATAAAGTAGTCCTATTATCATAGCTTACATTAAATGATGCAATGGTATAAATATTCGTCCATTTGTTGTGTTAATACATAATTAAACAATGTGGGAGCCAGTATTATCCTTCACAACAAACCTACTTAAAAACATATTAGTGAAAGATATGCCTGTTCACGAGACTTCCAAAAAAGGTTGCGTGTGAAGGTGCAGAACATTCAAGACATTTCCATGTGGGGAAGAAATTACAGCAAGCAGACAGAAAGATAAAATGCTCTCAATTCACTGAAGCTTTTGAAGTTGAGATTGCACATACCTCAAATCCTTACTATAGTTTTTCCTAAAGATTCTCATTACTTGAGATTCTCATTACTTCATCCTTGAAAGGATCTTTCAAGCAGCTACACAAGGGAAACAATTTTCATCTGGTAATAGCAGCACTTGGTGTACCATGAACCCATCCTCAGCCATACTCAATTCTATAATGCAGTTAGAGAGGGAGTGGCTCTATACATGACTTAGAGAAACTGTATTCTTGAAAACTGGTGGTCTGAATCCTGATTAACCTAACAGAATTGTAAATCCTCAACAATTCTAAAGTTTGTATCCCACACATACACAAAAATGTTACCACTCCCTTTTCCTTCATATAATTCTTAACCTTCAGTTCAATTTAGCAGTTGTTTAATAAATACTTATCATCAACAGATACTCAGGATTAACTTGAGATGTACTGTGCAAGTGCAAATACAACAGTTTTAAATAGTGGAAACAATAGCAGCATTAGAAAAAAATTCAGATTACAGCATTTTTCAGTATTTTAAAAATTGTCTTCCTTCACCTAAAGAGCACAGTATATGGAAATTACTCTACAGTAATATTTTATTTTGCCTGTCAGTATATTAGCCTCCTTGCTTTACAAAAGACATGGCATTTTAAGTTAATGTCAAATGTGCTGAAGGATTACTTAATCTCTCCACTGCTCTGTTCAGATCTGAACTCTCCCTTATCACCATTTCTCCCTTTCCCCAAATCTGCGATAGCAGTGATACATAGGCAGTGTCACAGAATAACAGAATTAGGTTGGAAAAGACCTCCTAGATCAAGTCCAACCTAAGACCAAACACCACCATGTCAACTAAACCATGACACCGAGTGCCACATCCAGTCTTTCCTTAAACATCTCCAGGGACAGTGACTCCTCCACCACCCTAGGCAGCCCAGTCTAACGCCCAACTACTCCTCTTCTTTGAAGAAATTTCCCCCAAATGTTCAATCTAAACCTCCCATGGTACAGCTTAAGACTGTATCCTTTGTGACTGAGATACTACAAAAGTTTTTCAATAAAAAATAAAAGTAATATTTGAGCAATAATGGGATTTTTTCTATGGTTTTGTTGAATAGCATTAATAAAGTGTGCATCAATAACTACATAAGTGCATTAAAATACAAAGATTTCCCCTCCCTAGGTTCTCAGTAGGCCTACTGCTGGTCTCCAGTGAGCACAGAAAACAGCAAAAAACTACCACCACAACATAACCCAACCAAAAAAAAAAACAAAACCAAAACTCTGCATGAAGAGGGGGCACAAAAAGATAAACAGAGATTTAAAAAAAACCGCACAGTGGGAGGTGCTGGTGCTGGGGCAGAACACGGCCAATCTACTGACAGAAATCTTAGTAAGTGCCAGAACAAATTGCTACTAGTTAAGCCCTTGACTCCTCACATACATTATTAAAGTGCATTTGTACAACTGATAGTGACTCTCCCACAAAACCTTAGCTACACATACAGAGTAAAGGCCTGGAATCTGCAAGTCAGAACAACATGCTGAATGATCTACTAGCATAATGCATATCTCATTTGTCATAGTAAGAAATTTATGCCGATGAAGCAGACATCAATGCATACAGAAAAGTTCATCATCGAGGCAGGCAAACATCACTGTAGTAACAGATAGCATTCCCACCTCTCCCTCAGAATTTTTATTGTGATGCTGAGTAGGTCATATGTTAAATAGGCAGAGGAAGCCTTTATTACACTGAGACACATAAAATGGTTTAGAAAACAGCAAAGTAGTTCTATGATTAATTAAATCATTAAGCACTGTAATGTTACAGAAACATAAACGATAATACTTTCTGTTGAAACACCACAAAAGCTTAAAAAGATTCAAGTCTAGTATTTTCATTTTGTAATGTCAGTTTCTCATATAGAAGTTACTGTAACTACCACAGTTCAGACTTGCAGATAACTTCCAAAAGAATTTCAAATACATCAGTATTACAGGGAAAAAACCCTCTCAGAGTGAATGTGTAATTTGGATTGAATTTTTGACTGGGGATGATAAAAAAGATTATGTCTACTCACTGAATAATTGGTTAGAATCACTGAACACCTTGTGCTAATTGCTAGGGAAAATGAGAAAAGATAGTATTTTATCACGTTATTGAAAATCATCCTAGTATTTCATACATAGGAAAATACTTATGACATATTTTCACTCTTTTAACGAAGAATTTATCACGCAACACTGCTAAACACGGACTCCAGAACTCCTGCAGCAGATGAGGAAAAGATGAGATGGGAAGGGAACTAGTTAAAATTTGACAACTCTGAAGACTGAAGATGAACTTATTCATTGCAAGTGGGTTACACTAAATTACCTTTAAAGGTCTTTTCCAAACCAAACCATTCTGTGGTTCTCTGAAGGTGAAAAACCAATTTGAATTGACCAGCAGATGCCACTTGACAGATTCTGCTGATCTAGATCAAGATCCAAGGTAATTTGTTCTTTGTCTCAGGTCATAGAAGGACCAAAAGTCTGTACCAAAATATATGTTGGCATTTCCAAAGCTCTAGAAAGCCATATTTCTTATTTGTTGCTTAGGTGTAGCCCATATTTCAGGTTAAACCTCCCATGATTTACTACAATTTGATAAACAATATAAAGAAGCAAGCCAATTAACAGCAAGACACCGAATAATGAAAAAGTTTGAAGATTAAAGCATCAATCAAGGTTGCTGTTAAGTCATAAAATTCCTACAGAAAACTGCAATATACTACCAGAACATACAGAACTAAAAAAAAACATTAATGGTATCATGACACACAGGCTTTGCTATTAGAGGAATAACATCAGCTCTTACATATCAGTTCTGAGAACAACTGTCTACCAAACACAAACTGATCAACATTTGGCCTCAGCACAAGTGACATCTGTCACACTATTTAACCTTCTCAATCAAGATCACCCTAGGCCAAAAAGAGCAAACCTGGCAAACAAACCACCTTTGATTGAGCCACTGCTGTATACTGTCCTTTGTGGTGAACATATACTTTTTCATTTAATTCCAGCTCTGTAAGAGCAACAACTGCACGAGTCACCTTGTGGCTGGAATGAATAATGTACTAGATTCCTTATGCACTTTAATCTAAAACCAGTTTTATGACAGTACTGCATGTTCAGCATCTGCACATATCAATTTCAGGAAGCTTATCAAAAGGTGAAATTATGAGTGGAGTTTGGTTGCAAATACTACAGGCTGAAGTAAGATTTACTTCCCATCAAGAGAAAGCAGTAAAGTACTTGCTTACTCGTCTGTTTTTTTCCTCTAAATATAAATGCCAAATTTATTTAAATATTACCTACAAATTACTGTTGAAATACAAATACGGTCTAAGTTACTACATTTTAAAGTAAATTTTTAAAATATATATATTAAAGCATATTTGAACCTAGCATATATAACTGTACATTTAGATCTTTGAGTTTTCAGATTACAGTGAACTGAATGGAAAACATTTCAGTGTTTAGATACTACCTTCTTTCCCCCATCCACTTTTAACCTCATCAATACTTAGGAAGAAGTGAAATAACACACATTTTTACAAACCTGGAAACTTGCTATACAGGTTCCTTAGTTTTTAATTTTTATCCTTTTATTTCTCTAAGAAAGGTAAGGGAAAGGGAAAAAAAGAAAATACAGCATAAGGAAACAAAAAACCAATCTCAAAATCTTCTTTGCAATCCATGCATTTCAATACAAAAAACATCTTCCAAGTGTTTATACAGAAAGAAATAATACTGAGAGGTCGTTCTTTAGAAAAAGCAATTTGGCTGTATAGTAGAGACAAAAATCAGAAGAAAGCTAAACTATCCAGATCAGCTGGTCTTGCTCCTGCTCTGCATTTCTCCTTTGAGACTGAACAAGACTGTGGAAATCTGCACTGGGAACTGAGCTGGAACACTGACCTGGCTAAAAACTCATCCTGCAAAACAATTACCCTTTCAACACGTATCAGTTCCCCAGGCTCACCATAACTGCACAACTTACTGTGCCAGCACACAAAGACACGAAACCACACAGGGCAGTTGTGCACACTTCTGGCTTCATACAGTATCAATGTCAACTAAAAAACCAGCATATGCAGCATTCTAAACTATAATCTTATTGTTAGCTGCTTTAAAAGCAAAGGGAAAAAAAGTCCTGTACTGCCACATTCTTACAAGTGGGAAGGAATGGTTGGTACACCCATATAGCTTTTATGCTGTGCCCCTTCCACAGAGAGATAAAAAGCAATTATTTTCTGCAAATACAAGAAAATACCAGTTGACTAACTGCTCTAATGTATTTAAACAAACAAAATCTCAAAATGTTTCCTGCATCTAAAGCAAGCTGGACAGACAGTATTTTACAGTATTTTTGGCAAACTAGACTGAGAAGGCAAGTAACTTCCAAGCACTAATAAAACAGAAAATTATTTGTTCTACATTTTCAAGACACAAATCCTATTATTCTTGTAACTTGTAAACTACATCATATGACTTGAGTTTTGTGTGGAGAAAAAGAACTAATTAATCCAGAGAGTAAAATAAATTAAGTATTTCTAAAACTAAAGCAATTATATTAATATTACTATAACTCTATCAGAGTTAGAACAATGGCTACTGAATGGTGAAAGTCACATTTCTGCCCTTTCTCACATTGCAAAAAAAAAAGGGATGGCGGTGGTGTTCACAATCAAGAAATGTACCTGTAAAGTTGTATACTTTGCAGTTGTTTGCTGAACAACATAAATGGGCAGAATGAGAGACCAATGTGAAATCATGTGTTCATACTGAAAGGGTATGAGTTCACAATATACCAGACATGAATAAAAATCAGTACAGTTTGAAGTGCACCATTTTAAGACAGATTTACTGAATAGTAATAGTCAGAATACAGCTGTGATTCCAAAACTGATTTAAACAATTAAAGAGAATTAAAATATGACAGTGTCATACAGCAATAAATTGTCTTTCCAGCATAAGTGAGACAATGCCAGTTTTGGTAATTACACTTACAAATAAAGATCTCTGTAAGGAAAACAAATATGCATGAAAATTCACAAAGAAATTATAGCAGAAGAAATTGGCTCAGCATTGGAAATTCAAACAAATCTGCACAAAGTTACTGTGGCAAAACTATGATTTATCAAATCACTTAAAGTGGAAGAAAAGCAATCTAACTGGAATAGGATACAGCATTCAAGACACTCTCACCATAATCTGCAGTTAGGCATGCAAAAGAATGCAAATTTACTTAAAACATTTAGAAAGAAGTAAGACTATTCTTAACATAACTTTTAAGAAGTACTGATGATAGAAATCAACACTGTGGCTTGCCATGTGACCAGGTTTACATTTTTGCTCCAGAGAAGTTTGAGGTTAACCAACTAATAATTAACATCTGCACTCAACTGGAAGATATATAGCTCTAGGGATGTGTATTACAAAACAGGCTATGTTCTAAAGTACCTTTATTCTAGTTTTAAAAAGAGCTTAGAAGTCCAATTTGTAGCTCATTGCTTATAAAAAAATTGTGCAGACAAGCCCCCTGTGTGCACTATAAACATGCATAAAGTAACTTTCCTTTTTCTAATGGAACCACATATAATAAGTGACTGTCTAACTTCAAATGGAGCAAATACAGTCAAAATGATTTTTAAAACATTCCTACTCCCAAGTAAATTATTTCAGCAAAAGAAGAATCACTGCAAAAGTAAGTAGACTCAAGACAGTACACGGGTAACATTACTACCCTTCATGTAGTTATCACACCATGCTTAAACAACACGAGCTGTCTTGTTACCTGCCTGTATTTTAGGGCCCATAAATCCTTTCTATATGTGTGAGCCTCTTTATTTGCAGCTCCCTATCTTGACTCATTTCACTATGTGTTCTTCAATCCAAAACTTGTATCACATACTTTGTGGTAACATTGACTATATAGAGATGCTCCATTCTGCTGTTCCCTGAATAGAGAGAGGGGAAAAATAAAATACTTTATTTCCATGTGTGTAATTGTCAGAAGAATAGACCTACTATGAAATCAGATGCATCTTTTTTCTTGGTCCAGAGACCTACTTTTTGTTACAGCATGAGATTCCAGCAGTCTGATGAGTTAAGCATCACTGCTTCAAAGGGGACCCTTTCAACAGGTAATTCATCCTACATTAAGACCACAGTTTTATAGACAACATCTCTCCAGTGTTTCGGGGGCACAAACAGCTACTTCCAGAAACAGCAAGAAAGCAAAAAAGCTATTCCCAGACATGTAAATTTAGAAATACATTTTACACAGGCATGTTACATGCACTCAAATTTGAGTAAGCTGGAGGAAATTTCAAGCTGTTACCAGAAGATGCATTTTCTAAGAAACTTCCAATATTTTCTACCATGTTTCCTTACTTTTACCTGTGTTATAGTCACCAGATAAATCAGGTTTCTTCCTACTACCATCCAAGATGAAACTTTACAGCAATGTGTAACACAAAGCAAAAAAGCACAAAAACCCCATAAATGCACACAGAGAATCCTATCTTCCTGATATTTGTAAAATTTTAAATTAAATTGTACATTTCACTGTCTTTCTTAAACAGAGGAATGGTCAATGGACATCACCTCCCTGAAGTCTTGTTAGGAATATGTTCAGCTCAAATAATCAAAGCCAGTGATGCTAAATCAGAAATATCAAATGCAATCTACACTGCCAAGCAAATAATACTGGTTCTATGGTATTTAGCTTTATGAGAAATACAATGCACAATGCTTGACAGTTTGCCACTAAGAGTACAGTCCTCTCAACTAAGACCATAGCTGCTGCACTTGCCAGAAAGTAGTGATCCTCTGAAAAATACTTTCTTCCTTTCTTAGCTCTCCTTTCAAAAACTGGGTTTCAACCAGGACAATATTCACTCAAACTGGAGCGGTTACTCTGTGATGGACATAAATGAATAATACCAAATTTGGTGAATATTCAGTGAAGGACATCCTACTTTCAACAAATGAAGCCCATTGTCTAGAAGAGACCAAATCCTTCAGTGGCTGATAAGGATCCTGCACTAAATGTGATGATGTCAGCTACTCCTTCTACAACAACAATTATCTCTCACACCACTTGAAAATTCTCCAGTGATTCATTCTGACTTGTACTTCATCAACATGGGGTTGTGCAAAGTACAACTGAGTAGGAAATCTGCAAAGGCATGGAAGATTCTTTTAGGGGATGGGTCTGACTATTTGGAAACATTTGCTTTCCAAAACAATACTGAGCCATGTTTTGCAATGAGCGCTCACGCTCTCAAAAAGAGACAAGGGCAATGGCAATGCCAAGAAGGTCTCTCAATGGCATAAATCAAATCAATACCAGTGAAATACTTGTATTGCCATAAATAACTCAATCTGTCTAGAAATAAAGAGAACTGCTTCAAAGAATATTGTGATGATCAGAACACTTGATATTCAAGTGCTTAACACTAATACTAACAAAAACACAGCTGCTTTAGAAAAGAACAGCAGAGGCTTCCTCCTTCTATTTCACATAGTACAGAAGCAAATTAAATCTGGCCTGATGCTCGTGCTCTCCTGAAGCTGCTTTTTACAGTGTTACTTTTTATATGCTAGAAAGAGGTTTGAATAAAAACAGATTGGGCTTGCCTAACTACACTTGTATTTACTAAAACAGTGGCTTTATTACACTAATGCACTTGCCCAATCTTTCAGCAGATCTAACCAGATCCAGCAGTACTGAAAAGGTGTCTCATGTGTTGTTTACATCCTTCTGGAGAAAAGTTTCCTCACACAAAGGAAACAAGAAAATAGCATCTGCCAAAATACAATAAACATCACAAACGTTTAACAGTGATGGATAAATAATAAAGCCAAATGATCCTATGAACCCAAACATTCTGCTTTTGCAATTGGCCAAAATGCTACCATGCACAGCTTATCCTGTTTGAAAAGGAAAAAGAACCAAGAAGCAAATAAATTCTAAACACGTCACATTTATTTTATAAGGTATGCATTCACTACAGGATTCTCTCTTAGAACCAGAACAAGCAGACAGGAAATAGAAGCTACTTGCCCTTTATGCCCTGAGCTACATATGTGAGAGCACATAGTACTGGCATCCTCTCTTAGGTCACAAGCAGTCTGAAAAATCCAATCCTGCACATGCTGAATTATTAATCAGATACATTTCTAAGAACACGCACATCGCAAAAACTGGTTTATCAAACTAAAATTTACTCAAATATGCATTTAACAGCTGCTTTTGGAAGACAACAAAGGCTTCACTCTATGACACTAATCTCCCTCTCCCATAGTTAGAAAATGGCAGAGAGAGACCCAGATTATCCACGGAGACATTTCATGGAAAAGTTACATTTAGTATCAAATCCTGATTCCATTACGGCACTGACACCAGCTGAAGACACTGTAACGGATTGCTCAAATGCTTTGAAAGCACAGGCAAGATGTTTTGCCTGTCATCCCTGGAAGTATGAGCACATGCACAAGTTACAGCAGGTTGAACCAGCACATAAATTTACAGCATATCAGCTGCTCCTGCTATGACAGTTTGCATAGCTGTTACTACAGGGTAACACCATTAAAATGGTGCTGCAAAGCTAGTGAGCTCTCTCATGAGCTCCAAGACAGAGAAAGCACAATCCCACCCATAGGTTTTATCTAAACTCCCAGTATTTTGGGTCATCTGTTTACATACAGCTCACATCTGCACAAGCCAGTGAACTCTGAAGTAAGACAGAAGGAACTTAATAGGGAGCTGGAACGCAAATCTTTCTACTTCACACACCTATGGCTAGTACTCCACATTGCTGAGACTGAACTACAAGCAGCATTTCCCAACCAGAAGAACCCCGCATTGACACACCACTGAATCATACTGATGCAGTGGACTGTTCTTTTTTTTAGGTTATGGGGGAAGACTTCTTCAATCTGTCTGTATTCTAGGACATTACAGACCTGGTTGTCCAGTGGCTTACACGACAAAAGTAGCCATTCTAGAAAGAACTACATCTATCTTTAGAAGATGTGGCTATCACTTTCTTCTAACAGACAGCTCAGAAGTCTTTAAATTCCTCTCTCTAGAATTCTTCATTGCTTATATGTTTGTTCAAGTTTGACTAGCCTGAATTTTAGGTATTTTTTTCTTGTGGTTTTCTTACTAAAAATTCATCACTTCTCCACAAGCACCTGATAGCATCTAATAAGAGTTTATCTTAATATCCTCGAGAGGGAAAAAAACCCATTTTGAGCATTATTCTAAGACTCCTATATTTTTCCTGCATAATTTAAAATGCATTGGCACAGAGTCACAGTTTAGCACATCTGTTTCACAAGTGCTACCTTCAACCTCTGGCATTCTGTTGTAACAAAAAATTACATTAGCCATTTCGGCATCATACCAATATTCATTCAGCCACTGCAATGACCTGAAATTCTTTTCACAGTCCCTGTTTTCCATACCATGGACTTTGTTTACATTCTTTGTTCTTACATACAACACTGCACTTTGTCTGAACATTTAACCTCTACCAAGTGATCTACATAACTATGTATGACTGCTACTACTTTCTTTCTTGAATCCTATGAACATTACATGTTACTTATATAGATTAATTGCATGGTCAACTTGCACTAAAATAGATTATTATAAATAAGTATTATAATCAGTATCTTCTCGTGAAATATTTATGCTCCTTAAAGGGATGTAACCTCCAAAGTTACTGAACTCTTATAAAGATCGAGCTCCAGCTCTTACTCTGCAACCACACATAATTCAAAACAAATGAAAGCATACGGTATCAGGTGATACATTTAACAGAAAACTTTTACCTTGAATTTTACATTGCAGTGAGAATTAGAATAAAAAATTCTCAAGCAGCTCTCCAGTGTCCTCTAATCTCAATAAATTATTTTAGTAAGTTTTACTACAGTTAGAAGGGATATTGTCTAATAGGCCAGAAAGAGCCAATATGCTTGTACTTCATGGCATACAGCTAAGGAACTATGAAGTAAACAAGAAGTACAAGAATAAAACCCTAAAAATGTATCAATAAGAATACCCAAAAATGTGCAAAATTATGCAAAAGTATGTTTATCATAGAACTCAAAAACAGTCCAACTGAAAGCAGATACATTGTGTATTAAAAGCATAGTAACATTTCTAACTTCATACATTTTATCTATACATATAATCATTAGAGCCTGTAGGTATGTTCGTTCATTTCTGGTTGAAATGTCTGCATTGTAAAATTTTACTTGTGGGATTAAAAAAGCTCTGTCAAACTCAGATTTATTTACTTCCTTTTTTTTTTCTCCTTTTCACTTGTGTTGCAGTATTCCTAGTTTAATTTTACTCACTTTGACCACCAAAGCTGACAATTTAAATCTTCTGAAGGGATACTCTGCACATTAAGTGAGTTGTTAAATGCCAACAATCAAATGCAACCTAATCCGAACTATGCAAATTTTACTAAGTGTTGGCTGTTTGTCTTTGTATGATTGAAGATTTAATCGCTTACTCAATATCTTGTCTCCTGAAACTCAGTTCTTAGAAGTCTGTAATGCTCCCTCATGAGCAACTACAGTGCACCTCTGTTAGCTGTACTGAGCTTCTCCCTTATATTACCTGGGTGAAATCACCCTCTTTTACCCAAACAGGATATCTATTACACTTTCATTTTCAGGAAATCACAAATTATATGTCTGTCTATGGTGGTTTGATGAAGACATTAGAAGAAACTCAAACCACAGAAATGATAAAGTAAGTGACCTAGAATTACAAAGTTTTTCTAAACACATCTTGTGACAAAGACCATCTCAAGTAGGCGCAGAACAAATACTTCCGAGTTTCATGACACTGATACATAGAGACTCCTTCAGAACTGAGAAAGAGCTCCATGAATAAATACCACACAAAAATGACTTAAGTATTCTTTCTTTTAATTGAAGACAATAGAATGGCATACAATATTTCAACAAAACACAGAAAATCTGAAATACAAACTAGTTGGATAAACCCATTTTTAATGCAGGTATATTAAAGGCAATTCTTCTGTCATATAACAGATTGGCAGAACAGTTGAGTTTGAAAGCACCCTGGGCACCATCTAGTCCAACCTCCCTGCTCAAAGCAGAGTCATCTAAAGCAGATGGTCTAGGGCAATGTCAGTACTTCAGTTAAGGTGGTTTTTTTTTCTCCATTTGACTCCAATTTCTAAACAAATGCATTTTAACAAACGTTTAAGCCATCCAATCTCAACCATCAAGCCCTTATGTTAGCCTTAAGCCCAACAAAAAATGAAACAAATGAAAAAGTAGTGGCGTAGTTCTTCCTGAAGAAACTAAATATAATTAATTATTATGTGTATGAAGCATCCTGATTTGACATTAATTATATCGGCATGTCTCTTCAGAAAAGAGATTCCTAATCTGAAAGCTAGTGCTGTTCAGTTTAATATTCACGTATGTATGTTGTTTCACTAACTGTATTGATTATTGGGCTCTACATTTTCCAGAATACAAGTTACATGCATGTAAATATGGTATTACTTTCTAGAGCTCAATGAACAAACAGTAAAACACTCTGGCATTCTGGACTACCACGACTGGCACTCAGATTGGCATAGTTTTAAGAGCTATTGTCTCAGGCTCTCCAAGAGCTCAAGCACACATTAGATTGACTTCGTTTTAGTGTTGAATGTTTCCTTACAACTACAACTACAGAACTGGTTCTCATTTGAAAACAAAAGTTAAAATGACAAATCACAAAACAAGGGTTCCTAAGAGGCTTTCTTTTATGTCCCCTGGAATTGCTGCAATTATTCTTAGAAGTGTGACTTTGTAAAAAAAAATCTGCTTAAATTGAAGATGGCAAGGAACAGTATACAAAGTTACATTAACAGAACTTTATTGATTCAGGTCTCAAAAATTATGTCTACTAATTACCATGTTCAGAAAAAGGTATCAAATACATATAAAAGTTTAATATAAAAATTTCACATCTTACTATATTAAGCCTTTGAGTTGAATGGATCATAAAAAGCAACAGGAATGCTTAAGGAACACTAACAACTTGCATTTCCAATACACTGAGAAAATCAGAGAACATCATAATCACTAATCCTCAATTCTGATCTGTAATCTGTTCAAAAGCTGCATATTTCAGTAATAGGGTGGAGACTATCTACACTTAAGACACTCAGAGGACTTAATTAAGCTCCTCAGTAGAACTTGGTAACTGGAATAGCAACATCCAAACCAAATACAGACCTCTCACTGCATTAATGAAAGGGTCATTAGACTAAGGGTTTTCATACAAAAGCAGGGCTAGTACACATAGGAAAAAAACAAAATAACAAAAAGAATGCTGGAGAGTTTATGATTGAAAGCGGGAGCAATGTGGACAGGGACAGAAGTCTCAGAACACTGTACATTTAGTAAGTAAACAGGATAAAGCCTCCTTACCACACTAACAGGCAAAAGTTGCAAATAACAATACAGATTAGCTATGAAAGGTAATTTAATGTGTTTTTAATATAATTTTTGATGAAATTTTGAAACCCTTGAAACTTATTCCATACTAGTTAGTTTTCTGTAGTGGATTCATTGCTTTTTACCCAAGAGCTTACAGAAATAAGCATTTATTATTAGGTCTTTATTTCAGCTGGTGGCAGAATACACACAGAGTAACCTTCTCGAACCATTGCTTCCCCGTGCTACAACTAATGGAATAGTAGAAGTTAGCCATGAAAGAAAACAAAGAACTAGAAGCTACTGAACACATTTTTCTTTTTATTGTCAGAGAAGCAGTAGTGTTCATCTCTTTGAAAAGAGCTTTTGCTTTATTCATGTGTTCAGACGCACCTAGGAGGCGTTTGTAAAACACCAGTCAGTGACTCTGCATCTTCACTACTCTTTGTTCATCCACGTATGTCCTACTTTTCATGCTGAGATCCTCTAAGAGCGTTTAGCAGCACATACTGTCAGCTTACATGCCCCTTGAGAACAACTGCAGCCAGACTGGAGGACTGCAAGCCCCCAAAATAATTTGAGCTGCATAGTCACAACAAGCTTGAGTAAGAAATGTGCTTGAATTCAAATCTGTGATTTTTCCTAAAATCAGTAAGCTTGACCAAATCTGAAAATACAAGTAGGTTGTTAAAGTAAACTATATGATACTTTTAAAATATAAGTAAAGTAAAATATATGATACTTTTGGAGAACAACCAAAGAAGGACTGCTGCTAATTGCTTAGTGAAGACACACCTTAAATGAGCACTTAAGAGTCTTCCTCAGAAGCAGTTATTTACGTTTTCAAGATTTGAAAAGAAAGATCATGTTCCTGAAGCCATGCAACAACTTCACACTCATGATCAGGAGACAGATGAAAAAGTTTATACAAGTTCAGAAGTACAGTGAGGAATCACAGCTCCAGGTTTTTCTCATCCCTAAGGTCTGTTGGACAGTTATTGCTGCAGTTAACTCACAGTCTGTAAATATTTCTGATTACTAAATGGTTTTAGGCTGTTGAAGTATAAAGTTGCCATCATCTCTTGCTCCTTTAAAAAAGAAGTAAAACATTTCTCAGGATGTACAGTTTTGTAAAGCAACGAGCACTACTTAACTAGAGGCCCCAGTTCAAGTCTAGTAAAATCTCTTGAGAACACCAGTACCACAGAACAGAAATTTTCCCATTCTCATGCTTCAGATTTGAAATTATGTGCGGTTTTTTTTCAGTACTAATGGTTTCACTTCAATTCTGGACAATGATATTTACTTCACTGTCCCAGCTCCTGGTCCTTTTGAGGACAGCCATAATCAGAACGAAAAATCTCTGCTTAAAAATATTTTATATAGTTGGAACCAACACTTTGCTGATTATTTGGCATCCAAGTCAATTAATTTGAATGTAGTTATTTTACTTTTGATATGAAGTGAATAAACAGCAAAGCACAGACCCAGCAGAACTTCTCATACAGATGACTGCTACATCACGGTATGAAGGATTATGGCTGTGGGCTGAGAAAACAACCTGAAACCCTCCTATTGAGAGAAAAATAAATAATAAATCTTGTGCAAGCTGAAAGAGAAGTTGGCTATTAAAACTTCCAAGGCTCTAGCCTTTTCAGAGCTAAAAATTTCCTCTTGAAGAGGCAGAAAAGAATTGCCATCCAAACCACCAGAAGACCTTGAAATACAAAAACACAGGTAAAGTTATTTATTTTCTCTCTTGGCTTTGGCCAGAACACTAATTCACTGCTGTCACTGCGATGTTTCTGCACTGTCCTATCCTAAAATCAATGTCCAAAATCTTTTAATTATATGTAATATAAACAGATTTTAATCAGGCAAAAAAATTTAAGAGAAAAAACCCCTATGTTTCCAACTCTTTGATGACAAAGGCAGTCTTCCAAATAAAGCATCATTTAAATGCTGTGCCTGTAGAAAAATTGTTCCTCTGCCTTTACTGTTGCTATTCATAGTTCTCTAAGCAGCTACTAGTCCTGACCAGATGACTGTAACGAATTCAAACACTTCTGGCAGAGGCATGTTTATTATTTTCCAATATGACTGCCTGCCAAGTTTCCCTGTCCAGGATTTTTTTTTAAATAAAGGAACTATGTGAGCCAAACTATGTCAGGGACTACCCTTCAAGCAATTCTTTCAGGAAGTGGAAGTGCACTATCATATATGCAGACTTGCATTTGAATATGGCTCAGAAACACTAGGAGACACAGTCAAAACTTATTTTCAGAGCAGAAAATGCTATGCTGTGAGTCTTGAAAATCACTTATCAATACAGAGTAGTCAAATTCTTTTTTAGCACACAATAAAAAAGCATAAACTTTAATGAAATAGGCCTTCTTTAATTCCCCTCAAAATGTAATCTTTTAATGAAACCTTCTGTTTAGTGACTTTCCAATATATATATTCTACAATGTCTTTTGTCCAGTCTATTGCTGATTAGGTTGCTGTACAAACCTGCACACAATACTATGGCATAAAGGCATATATCTTAT
The DNA here is from genome assembly GCA_034336665.1 of Luscinia megarhynchos. Lineage (NCBI taxonomy): Eukaryota > Metazoa > Chordata > Aves > Passeriformes > Muscicapidae > Luscinia > Luscinia megarhynchos. The sequence goes on from CM067565.1 coordinate 45,617,464, forward strand.
GAGGAATTCTTAGAAGCACTAGTGCACATCATTATCTTAAATGATGATCTTGTGATTAAAATACGTAGTAAGGAGGAATCCCAAGTCACATCTGCCATGACCTTGTACAAAAGTCATTCAATCCCTCAGTCTTGATTCTGTATCTGTAATAACCAAATTCATAATTGATTAAATATTTTAAAGTCATTCACTAACCACATATATGGCATTCAGAGAAAAAAGCACTCACACAATTTATGTATGTGACAAACACTCAAAACCCACTCTTTGCAGAAGTCAGATTAAAAGAAAGAAAAGTCAAATGTCTTTGCAAAGATTCTGCACATTTTCAATCTGAGCATAATTCTGCAAGGCCAAACTTAAAGGAAATATTATCTTGTGAGAGTTTAATCCAATTGAAAATAACTTCTAATATGTAAATGTACAAACTAATAACCAAGTAACAGCAATACTGCTTAAATGGGCAGTGGTTTGATATGGTAAGTATTTTGATTTATCTTGCTCTTATCAGGTTTTGAAGTCTTGATGTACAAAATTTTGTTTAGCATGTAAACTGGGGAGCTGTGGGGGAGAGAAAATCCTTAAGATATGACTGCATGAAAAATAGCAATCACTTCAAAATTAGGGCCAAAAAGAACTAAAAACTTAATCTCATACACCAATCACAAAGGAGACTGTGGGTTCTCCTCATTCTTTCCTACAAATAAGTAACTACGCTTGACAATTATGCATTAAAAAACCCAACAGGACTCCAATTACTGGTTCTAAAAACATCTGCAGTGCATTTCTATTAAAATAAAAAAACAAACAACAAACCAAAAAACTGTAAGAATGGAACCAGAGGTAGTCAGAAACATATTAGTTTTATGGGAAATGTGATTCTTATATACTACTGAAAAATCAAGTCTTGCTGTTATATAACCATATCAACCAGATCATCTACTGACAAGTTTCCCTGCACCAACTGATGAATTGTCCATTGAAATGTTGATGTCTCGCGTATTAAGAAACTGTCTTAAAACAAAGAAAAGATCTAACACATGGTTTCTTGCAACAATGGTGTGTTAACAAAAAGTCTGCAAATGTGACATTTTGGACACACTGATTGTGTTATTGTGGCTGCCACCGTTCAATAGCTGGGGATCAAGAACTCCATTAACAAACAATTACAGAACATAAAATATTTGTCTCCCCACTGAAAAAGGTGCAAGCCATTTCCAAATATATATTAATTATAATCATCACAAATCTATTGCATTTCTTTTCTTTTTTTCTCCTTTCACTTAATGGAAATTATGAGTCTTAATTAAATCCAAAATTTCTTTTGTTTCACTTTATTTCTTCAGAAAAGATCACTTCATTTTCATCACATTCTTTATAAATAGTAACAAACATCTTTTTGCCTTCTTTTTTAACACATTTTTTAATTGCTTGAGCAAAAGTCTAACAGAAAACTTCAGCAATTCCAACCACCACTTACTTCTTTGTAGTAAAGCCTTTTGTCGATGAATGGGCCTATGCAGAAATAACCTCACGAGAGATGATCTTTAGAAGCCTTTTGTGTCGGTTTCACGTGGTGTGGGGGATGGGTGGTTTCACCTCAGGGATGGCTCCATGAGGCTGGGGAGTGGGAGGCACTCTCCCGTTTCTGGGAGCTTCCCCTGTGAGCTGCTGGCACCAATCAGAGAGCTGATTTGGTGATGGACAGCTCAGGAAACCAATGATAAAAGTTATTTCGCTTTCACCAATCACAGTTGCATCGAGTTAACTGCCTCTTTCGGTCTCCGGAGGTGTGGGGGTCCCTGGCTGGGGGCTCCGGCCCGGCTCCGGGCTCGGTCTGGGGTCCGGCCCGGCACCCCGGCACCGGCTCTGCGGGGAGCCCGGCTCGGGGGCCCCCGGGCTCCGCATGGCCCCGGCCCTGCCGGCTGGGCTCGGCTCGCCTTTCCACCTGGCAGAGAAGGACTCCAGCTGCCCACCTTTGTTTCTTTGCAATCTGGATACAATTGTAACTTCTTTATGCCTGGATGGGATCCTGGATCTCCTAAGTTCCACTGAATGAGAAGAAATGAAGCATGGAGACTACAGAAGTCAGCGGAATGAAGATAAAGTTCCTGGTGGGAAGAGATCGAAAAGATGCAAGTAGCTGAAAACCTTTTTTGTGGGCTGTGGGGATTGTGACTTCACTAAAGTTCCTTTAAACCATGGAAAATACATGGGGGGTTGAAATATTTGAGAAAAGGATCCTTTGCCCCGAGGGAATGGGGGTCTCTGTTCTGGGACTGGACATGAACAGAGACATTTAACAGAGAAGACAATGAAGAGAATTCTGTTTTTTGCCAGCTTGCCTTTAGAGGTGGTACCCCATGTGTGCATCGTAACCCATAACAGGGCTCTGGAAGGATTGTGTAAATGGGAGGAAAATTCATAGTTCTGTGGGTCTCAGGCGGACGCAGACTGTGAAGGTGAAGACACCCCCTAAGCCATAACCAGAAAAGGGACTTTTCTCTCTGAAGAAAACTGAACTGGTTATTTGAGTGTATAACGGACTGAAGTGTTCTCTCTGTATGTTTTTGGTAAGAAATGTGGAATGAAGGGGAGGAGGGAACAACCTAGGAATTTTATCCTGAATTCTAATTTTTTTTTTTTTTTGTATTACTAATAAATTTCTTCTTGTACCTTTTTAAGTTTTGAGCCCTGCCTTGTCTCTACTCCCGGGTCCTGTCTCTAAAAGAAATTAAATATATTAAGGTTGGCAAACCCCAGTCACACCGTGACACCTTTTCAAAGCTAAACACTTCAACATACAGCTTGGCAATAAGAGAAAATTATGTCCAGTTGCAACTGATCTTATTTTAAAATGTGACTGAAATTCCTGAATAGCAAAAGAGCTTTTGACCCCACTGTGCAACTACAAAAACGGTAAAAGAGCAACAATTTTCACTACAGATGTGACCTGTGCTTCATGACTTCAGAACTAAACTTGAACTAACTCATAAAATCAGAAATTACCTCAGGCCAGATTTACTTTACTTCTGAGTTAGGGATGAGCGTATACAGAAGCTATTTGCCAGAAAAACAAATAATTCATGCAGTTGGCACCTTGTACTTTCACATGGCTAGCCTCCAGTGTCAACTTGTAGATTTCATTGTTCTAAATGCTTGCAGCTACTAGAACACAGGTTGATTTTAAAAATCCACTTTACTCTTTGGTACTTTTTTTAAGATATTACACAGGATTGAAAGAATACAAGAGCTACAAGGAAAAAAGAAACACTTTTAAAAGTAGCTGATTAGTACTCAAACAGTAATAACAACTAGGAGTTGATTGTTTATTCCTTGGCTGCAATGCTGGAAAGAATTTCTGGAATTGCAATTAAGGTTCAATTCACTACAACTATGAAAAGCACAACATGCCTTCTCTTTCACCAGTAAGTAGGATTCATAGAAACAAAGTGACACAGAGATTCTGGGTGGCACCAGTTAACAGTATCATTAAAGAAGATTTAGAAAACCAACACCAAAAAGAAAAGAACTGCCCTCACCTCCACAGAAGTTTACTAGAAGTCATTTATTTTGTATTGATGACACTATCATCCTTAATTACAAATTTCATCCTTGAAAACATTTTTAAACAATGTTTTCCCAAACATCTGAATTTTCTCTAAAAAAACCCATATAGCCTATACACACTTCAAAGTATGATGACATGGGACTGCTCATATCCAGTCCCTCTGGTATTGAACAAAGATTTAGTGGACAGATTTCCCTATCACTTACTCTTTCTCTACTCTTCTGAAAATTCTAAGAAAATGAAGGACATAAATACAACAGCTGGAGAATTTTCCAAATAACAATTAAATGGAAAAAAGTGAAAAACTAGTCATATCTAATTTAAACATAGAAAATTTTGTTCAAAACTGTATCATAACATTTGTAACTGCTATATGAGGTTCTTCTCAGTCAAAAAGACTATGGTTCTGAGTATGCACTGAAACACGATTTAGAGATATTGAAGGATTATACTCAGAGTAGCAAAATATATCTAATTCCATTACATCGAGTTACATTTAAGGAATGGCTGGTATCTGCAACAGATCATTTCACATTTGAAGAAATTAAAAACCATTTTAGTAAGTTTAAAGGGAAAAAAGTTGAGATTCCTTCATGAATGCAGATGGAATGGACTTCTGATTCCCTAAGATTTACTTTTCCTTTTTTCTTCATCTGTTTCTCCTCCTGCAATTTTCACACCTCCAGTACTAGAAGTATCTTGTTTTACTGCTCTGATGAACCCAAACAGCACACCTCTGCAAAGCTGCAGTGTGTGCAGTAATTCAGAACACAGCCAGTAGAAAATAATCTGCCTTTCTCAGTTACTCATTACAGAATCAATATGCAGCTCACAAAACAGTCTGAAGCTGTAAGTTATTTTCAGCTCTAGAACAGTTGAAACTGCAATTACACTGTGCTAACAATGAACCCAATTACTTGAGGACAACAGATTGAGTCTACCTCCATTAAAATTAAAAAAAACAAACAAAAAACCAGAATGCTAAAAACACCCCCCAAAGCCTCCTCAGCTCAGCAAGCACATTGAATGAGTCCTTTCCCCTCTCTTGCCTCTTCCCTGCAATTCTAAGTGATTCCTCAGTGTAAAAGCGCTAACAAATAACCACACCTGACCATTTACTTGTCACAACACAAGCCAAATAAAATCAGAAAGCTTCAGAAAGCAACATTTATGCAATGTGATGGTTGCTGTATCAAATTATTGGACCAAGAAACTCTTGTTCAGTACTGCACACCATAAAACATTTAAAATTAACTAAGTATAGAAGAAAGAAAATGCAAACCACTGGATTGGCAACTCATCAAGTTATCTGATGCAGAGATTCAACTGTATGATCAAGTTTCAACTGATAGTTTCTGCAAAGCAGCTGTAACAACAGAGAAGTTTTGTACTACTCTTTAAAACATTGCATGTGCTTTTCCTGACCCTTACATACCAAATTATGTATCTTCAGACAATAAAAGCACTACATGCAATTTTATGTCACCAGGTTTTCTCCTAAATCAGTTTTTTACTCAGACTTCTCTGGCCAACTCCACCCTGATCTACCGTTATTTTTCCAATATCATTTTATCTCCACAACTTTATTGCCAAATGCATAAGCTTCAGCTTCTCACCATTACATGTTCTGCTGTCAAAATACCAAATCCCTAGTCATTAGGGTACTAGAAATAAAAAATGCAGTCACTCATCCTTTAAAAAGTAAAACTGAAACATTCACTGTAATTAAATGGCTTACTGTGAGTCAGATAGCTACAGACACCAAATTACTAATAAACATAAAACACTGCATTGCTAGTGGTTTCCATAGAAGAACAACATTCTGAAAAAGCCAAAGACTAACCTGGAAAGAACAAGATATTGCTATGGTTTTCTTACAATAAATCAAACTTATACAACACAAGTAAGATTTTTATGGAAGTAACTGAGTAACATTAACAAACAGGTTACAAGAATCCATTTGGCACTAAAAAGAGATGATCAGGTGGAAGAAATGTGCTGTTTTTCACAGCATTTGTGTTTTGTTCTGTTTTTGAAACCTGCCACATATGCACCTAACATTATGCAGGCCTACCTATCTTTCTCAGCCAGCAAGAGATGCATTTTCTTGTGCAGCCATCACTGCAGAGTCTGGCTTGAAGTCTGGCTGGTTTTAGTTAATTTTTATTGATACACTGGGAAGATGAACACCAAATATTTGTTTTACTTACATTTTCACATCCCTTAACCTAAAAATAATACTAATTGTCATGAAAGTAGGCAATACAAAAGGTGCTCACAAACTGTATAGCACTGATGAGAAAGAATACTGTAGTTCTTCACTATGTTCTATACTTCCTGGACAATTCTCAGTAAGGGGAACTTTGTTTTTCTCTCTTCTCCCACTGCACAGAGCAATAAACCTCATGCAACATCTCATGTACCTCCAGCCACAAGTCCAGAGATAAATTTCAGGGGACAAGTCAGCCCCATGAGCCAAAGCAAGCAAATCCAAAAGGGAGAAGCCTTGGATAACTGGTCCCTGTTATTGCAACTCCAATATCAATATTTTTCACAGTCCTGGCTCTCAGCACTCTCCTTCCTCCAACCTCCCCTACCTCCCAGCTCACCTCACATGCTCTACATATTTATTCCTGATCCCAGTCTTCCTTTCAACACATCCTACCCTTTCACTGTTTTTCCATTCAGGAAATCCCTCCTACAAAATTCCACTTCAAAATAATGACTAACAATGCTGCCATGCCATCTGTTTTTGTAACATATCACTCTTTCTACACCTTTTAATGCTCCATTTATACAGAACATAACTTTTTTTGGAGTGAGGACTATCCCACTATTATCTGCATGCTGCCTAAAACAACTGGTTTTGATTCTTAAATCTTTCATCTTTAATATAGCAGTGGTAAAAAATGACTATTTATTTCCTTGATTAGATTTCCAACTGCTGGCATAAGAACACAAATTCACCAAAACCTGACGTGCTGGCACAATCTGCAAATGCTTAGCAGTACTTTATTCTGTTCTTCCCATCTATCATCAAATGTGTTGATGGGGGTTTTTTTTGGTTTGGGGTTTTTTTGTTGTTGTTTTGTTTTGTTTTTCTTCTTGTGGGTTTTTGGAGTTTTTTAATGCATCAGACTGAAATCAGGAATCTGTACTAAAAAGATACTAAATTAATCTCTGCATGGGAATTGCAGGTTTACAAATGCACATGTCAATGCACAATTCCTCAAGAACTGCACATCAAAAAAAACCATCACCAACAAAAAAACCACAACCCAAAAACCCATAAAACCAGAACAAAGAATGATCTGAACTACTACGGCACAAACGTACAACATATGTCACTCTTCTGAAATAAGAAAAACATAGGACAACTTAAAACTGTATTTCCAATATAGAACACCTTTTTAGTCACATGATGACTTATATTCAGTTATTTTACAAAATTCTCATATTTTCCAGGCAAAACATACCATCAAAACCCAGCAAATCCAGATCCAGGATTTATTACTTTTACATAGTCATAACATACCCAAGTATCTATATAGACGTTTTAGAAATGTCAGAAAACAAACCTTGTTGTAATCAGAATTGAGATGCAGTGCTTATACTTTCACCTCAGAGGATGGCATGTTAAAAAAAGGAAGGGGTAACTAGACACACACTGGAGATCTCTAAAACAGATTTGACTGTTATACAGCAAGGAGAGGAATGCAACTCAAGTGCAGAGAAGCAGCCTTGCAATAATGGATCACAGAGGCCAATCACTTGTGGTCTACTTCAGAGGTCAAAACACAGGCCAAGGTTGTTTAACACCTTCATTAAGGACCTAGACATTGAACAGGTGCACCTCAGCAAGTTTGCATATGATAAAATCTAGAGGAGTGCCTTATACACCAGAGGGTTGTGCTGGCATTCATAACAGGCTGAAGAAATAGATAGAAGAACTTTATGGAGCCTCACAAGGAGAAACTAAAAGTCTTAACCTGGGAGGAGTAACTCCATACATTACTAGGGGCTGGAGGCAGACTGTCTGGAAAGCAGCTCTGATGGAAAGGACCCAGGGGTCCTGAATGTAAATGAGCAGCCACAAAGAAGGCAAGAGTGTCCTGAGCACCACTAGGAGGAATAACACCAGCAGGACAAGGGGCATGATGTTTCTCCTCTACTCAACACTGGTGGGATGCATCCTGGACGGCTAGCTTCAGGTCTGGGTTTTCCAGCACTAGACATGGACATACTGGAGTCAGGCCATAAAGATAATTAAGGGCTGGGAACACTGAACATACAAGGGAAGGCTGAGTAAGCCAGGATTTTGTAGCCTCAGGAAGAGAGGGTGGGGAGGATCTTATCAATGTGTATAAATACTGGATAAAAAACACTAAAGAAGAGTGAGTCTGACTCCTCAGTGGCACCCAATGAATGTGCTCATCACCTCTTGTCCAAACTGAAACACAAGAAACTTAGAAAAAAGTCTGGTGGTTTTCTTTATTTGTTTGGTTAGGTGTGTTGTGAGTGCGGTAAAACACTGAAAGTTACTTAGACAAATTGTGGCATTTTCATCCTTGGAGCTGGTCTAGATAGTCCTGCTTTGCCCATGGTGATTAGACTCACAAGACAATCTCTAGAGATGTTCCTTCCAACGTGAACATTAATCAGAGGGTGAAAACACACTTCTACTCTAAGAAATACACAAACAGATAACTCACAGAACTGGGCTGTTTTCATTTCTACTATTTTGGTCTAACAGTAAAGATGGCTAAGTGCCACTTCCACAAAGCTAATTCAAACAGCTCAAACATTAAAGTATTTGATACTATAGATTCATTTTACCTCAGCATAAGAATCTGCCTGTAATCTCTTCTGATTTCCACCAAAATAGGTTTCACTGCTTCATGAATGTGAATGACACAAATCCATTTGCTTAATGGTTGATGGACAAAGACATACAAAAATACAAAGAATGATTCATCAAGTATTTTTTAACATTTTAGCTATCTTAAACATGTAACTTTTCCAAAGAAAATACAGAACTTTCTATATCAAGAACTCCAGAAAATAGTCTCTTCATCTAGTTAATAAGCATAATAGGGTGGCAGAAATAAGAATTTGTTCATTATTGATCTGAAGGCAGTACCTGCCAACATGAGGGCTGAATCAGTTTTAAAATTCCCACAGCTTAATAAGATCTGTGCTATGCAGAAACCCACCTAGGCAGTTGCAAACACAAAATGAAAGACTCATTATACATCTCATTATACGAAACTCGGAAAACTTCTATTGTAAACCTCCCCCTGAGGGGTGCAATGTCAGGTATTATGGATTAGGTGCAACATTCCACAGTCCTTTCAATATTCATACTGAGGACTCCATGTTGATATTGCACCTAAAATAGGACATACAGCTTTTCTGTAGTAAACACTGGTTTAGTCAGCAAACAGCACAGAGGCACAACCTGAATGTAAATAAGCAGGGCTGCTCCTACTTTTTCTCTAATTTTCAGGAAAAGAACATGTCACTAAGGGACAAACACAGCTTAGCAATAGTGTCTGCACTGAATATACCCTTGTTTCTTCCTCTTTCCAAATTTATCCGTTTTCACCAACACCACCAAAACATTCCAGTAGCTTTCACAGCCGCAGGGCAATCAGCTTAAAGACAGTTAGCTACCTGACAACCTCTCCACACCATTCAAAAGCAGCTGTGTTTACCTGGATGCACAAACAGGCTGCACAGAGCACCTGGATACTCACTGCTGACAAGAGTAATCTCCATAATCACAGAATGGTTGAGGCTAGAAGGGACCTCTGGAGGTCACCTGGACCAAATTCCCTGCCCAAGCAGGGCCATCTGGAGCTGGCTGCCCAGGACCACATCCCGAGAACTTTTAAGTGCCTCCAAGGATGATGACTCCCCAACCTGAAACTAGAGAAGGCATGTACATATACACCAAAGTAGCATAAAATGAACTCATAAACATGCAGTCAACATGTCATACTGCAAATATATGAGTCGGGGAAGAAGCTATCCAAAATGGCTGTTTGCATACTGATCACAGGGAGGCTGGAACATACAGACATCAAATGGTTCCCTAATAAGCCATATGGCTCAGCCCAGTCAGCAAGTGTGAAATTTTATTTAAATGCCCTGCCAAAAAACACACAAACTTCTGCACACCTTATAACTCCCCTGTAATAAAAAGCAGCTCTTGAAAGAAAAGCGCCTTAACAAACATGCATGAAGTCTATGCAAGAAGTGACATTTCAGACAGTCCCTTCATCTCGCACAGACTTTTCTGGTATTTGTTTAGATTCTTGTATATTTTGGGCTCTATTATCAGTCTTAACTGTATCGCTGGCAGAAAAATCCTACCTGTTTGCAAGCTCACATACTTGATTATTCCACTGTATTTTTCAAAATTATTAGTTTCACCAGAATACATATAGGTATTGTGAATAACAGTGCAATTATATGTAATTATACATCTTTCACAGGAGATCTTTGCAATCAATCCCTGGACCATGTGAACCAAGCCTATGCCTTAACATTATAATTGTTACCACAGCTGTAACTTTGGTCAACATATAAAAGAACTTTACTGTTCACATTATTTTATGTGAACAGTATTGTACAATATAATGATTTGTTTTATCATTACTGGGCAGTGTAGCAGCACAGAAATAACACTGCCTGTAGACAGCAACTTCTTCACTGTACTATCAATTCTGCTATTTATTTGATGTAGGACCCTAAGTAAATTCATCCTTTTCTTTACACAGGCATACCTTGCTGTCTGTCAGAAACATGTTCCTGAAATTTGAGATAATTCAATATAGTGAAACCATTTTCCCCACAGAATAAATGTGATACAGAGGAGCCATACACAGAAACTTTAAAAATGCACACAATTGTAACATCCAGGGCCACTACACACGACGTGGCAGACAGCGAGGAAAAGGCAAAGAAGCGAGTTCATCAGTTGTCACCTCAACATCCAGCGATGACAAATCAGGAGGCTGAGATACTGGCCTTGCAATAGCTGGAGATAACAGAGTCTCTTTAAGGTGAAATTAAAAAAAAAAATTTCAACTGCCAATTGTGCTGGTATTTTGACGAGCAGGTCTCCTGTGACATGAGACTGAATCTTCAGTGACTCTGTCCAATCATTATTAAAAATTTCAGCTGCTTCATTTGTGAGACAGAATATTGACTGTAAATCTTTCAGTATGAGTGTTCATACTGCCTCCTTCCAAATGGTTATATGTTCACCATCATGTTTCTCAGAGGTCCACTGCACACAGAGGTCAATCAAGTCAACCAAGGGTAAAGGACAAAACCAAGGTAATGACAACAGGTAGTAGAAGAGGGTATATTAAATGATCAATACTGGAACTCTGAATATGAGAGACAGAAGAAACTGATAGCATGGTATTATCACACCTGCTTCCTTCTTTTAGAGATTTATCTTGTCTACTCAGCCTGCAAAAATTACTAAGCAGGAGCTGTTTCTCACTGAGCGTTTACACATCATCTCATCCTGCCAACCTCAGTTGTGATATGCATGTGCTTCTCTGGTAAAAATAAGAGAGACAACTATTTTCAGACCAGTGTGCTATTTTGAGGAGGCTCATTTTACACACTGAAAAAGAATATGTTTCAACAAGCAGCCAAAAAGCACCCTTAAGAAGTATGTAACAGAACTGGAAATTACAGCTGAGATAGATAAGCTCCTGGTCTACTTCCAGGGCCACTAATCATAAAAACCAATCCCAGATTCAATATAGATGCAGCTACTTTGTGGGACACTCTGAAGTCAGCAGCTGATTGAGTTTTAAGCATGTAGGGTTAGTTATGCATGTATTTTTTCCATTGAATTACAACAGCACAAAAATATTCAGTGACTTGACCAAGAGGTACTCTACAACAGGAAGAACAATATTAGTAATGAACCCAGTATCTGGATTCTATTTAGAACATCAATTTTGTCACAGTATTTTAAAGCTTACTTAAGAAACAGAATTTTAGCAAGTTGCATATATACAAGTATGAAATTGGCTACTTTAGTTTCATGCTAGAGAAGCAGAATCTCAGTTTATTCAGTCAGCCTCTCACTGCTCAAATAACTCAGCAGGCAATCTATACAAAGTATGCAACAAATGCCTCTTAAAAAAACCAAAAAAACCCCAACAACAAAAATCCAGAAGGCTCTTAAAAAAAACCCAACCAAACACAAGAACCCCACCAAAACATGGCTATTTAGAAAACATATCCTTTTAAGACATTAGGCAATTTTTCAAACAGTCTTCAGAAGTATGAGAAGCCTGTCAGTGCAAGATGCAGAAAAGTTATGCTGGTAGTGAAGCTACACTGTACTACACAAAAATCTTTTAGGCCAAGCTGTAGCCCAGAGAATAACCCTTTATCAAGAGTTGTAAGCTGCTATGTTTTGGGAAAGGGTGTAAAAAGGTAAAGCAAAGGCACAAGCCTCACCACAATGGCTACATCCTCTTTTGCATCTTCTCACTGTGAAGCCACAGAAGAAAGTGGAAGAGTGTTGGCAAGAAGTAGTACCCACTTCTAGGAAATGGAATATGGGAAGTAACAGCAACTGGAACAATGCTCAGCTGTGAACACTGAACTAAGGGAGTTACAAGGAATGATCACTGTGGGAGACAGTGTCTGAAATGGTAGTGAAAATGGGGACAGGAAAAGTTCATCATGAGCTGAGTGTAGAAAGCAGCAAGATCCTGTGATGAGTTCAGTCCTTCTCAAATGGGCAATAACAAAAAGACAGACATTGGATGGGATCAGATATACAGCCTGGCCAGGTCAGCGAAGGGGGAAAGGGGAGGGGGAAGAACAGAAGAAGGAAGATAAGCAGGCCCCTTCACTGAGTCATACCAGAGCTACTGCAGCTGGAAGGGAGCCAGATTTTAGCTGGAGCTTTTGCCTCTGCTTTTCTTCCCTCTTCTCTCTCAAAAAACCAAGAAGTTAAAGCACCAAGCTTAGATGTCTACCTGAAATACATTTACATTTTGCAGAATGTAAGCCCCTACTCTGTATTACATTTAGCCTCAGAAAAACTTGTAATCAAAAGCATGCAAGAGCAACTTAAAAACATTCTTTTTTTGGCTGGGTTTTTGTGCTGCCCTAAGTAAGATTCTTTTTGGATCAGCGATTTCATAATGTAAAATACAAAATCCCTCCAAACTAGACAAATACATAAAGTGGCAGTTGAGGACAGCAGTTATATTGCTCCTCAAATTACACACTGCTTTTTCCTACGTAAATTCCTAATCTGCCTTCTCCAAAGGCCCTCCTGTCAACTGAACACACATTTCTCAGCCTAACACCTTTCAAAACCAATTTAAAAATGTGCACCTACTTTTGTAAAATTTATCACATATCGCCTCAAATCACATGCACATCAATTTTCTTTTTTTGTTAATGTTTCAACTATATGTTTGACAATACTCATTATCGCACACCAACAGGTATCTCCTATGTGGTTTATGAGTAGTATCCTCAGCTACTTGTGCTCATCTTGTTAAGTGAAGTGATAATTTAGCAATCTCAGCTTGCTTATTAATGTCTCTCCTAAAATGACACCCAGTTCATCTAGTCTCCCTGACTTTTTAATGAATGGATTTACAGCTCGGTTCTTTCTGCAGTTGCATAAGCATCCGTCAGAGATGCTCAACTGAGCATCCACATACATGTTCTGAAGTGGTCAGTGAAATCTTGAGGACAGATTCCAAGAGCCTGAAATGGCCAAGAGCTAGTAGGAAACAAATCAAAGCTTTAATACCTCCACACACTGCAAGAGATCTCATAGTAAACAAATCTTTACAGTAGCAGCAAAATAGAAGCAACACGAGAGAGCAATCTTCTTCTGAGATTACCAAAATTTAATATAAGTTTGGAATAATGCTTAGGGTGACTTACAGTGCTTAATTAGCAAACAAGAAATGAAATTCCACATACTTTTTCAGAGGAGTGAAAATAATACGGATATGGCATCCAGTCACTAGTGGGGTTCCATACGGCTCCATCCTTGGCCCTCTTCGACATCTTCATTAACGACTTGGACACAGGATTTGAAGGAAAACTAAGTAAGTTTGTAGCAACACTGCGTTGGGAGGAGCTGCTGACTCCCTCAAGGGCAGACAGGCCCTGCAGAGTCTAGAGAGACCTTGAAAGATCAGTGAGATGGGCACCATCAACCACATGAGGTTTAAGAAGGTCAAGCACCAGATTCTGCACCAGGGATGGAGTAGCCACGGTCTTGTGTACAGATCAGGGAACAAGATGCTGGAGAGCAGCACTGCAGAAAGGGACATGAGGGTTCTGGTCAGCAGCAACTTGAACAAGAGTCTTTGAACTACCGAGAGCATCCAAAGGAGGGCCACAGGGATGGTGAAGGGCCCTGAGCAGAAGGAAGCCACACGGGGAGCACTGAGGTCTGCTTGGTCTGTTCAGCCTGGAGGAGACTGAGGGGACACCTCACTGTGGTCTTACAACTCCCTCATGAAGGAGGTGCAGGTACAGAGCTCTTCACTCCTGTGACCAGTGACAGGACACGCAGAAACAGTGTGAAGCTGCATCGGGGAAGATTAATGTTTGATATCAGGAAAAAGGTTTTGCTGACATTGTAACAGGTTCCCCAGGGAAGTGGTCATAGCACTAAGCCTGACAGAGTTCCAGAATTTGGACAACACTCTCAGGCAGATGGTGTGACCCTTGGAGTGTCCTGCACAGGGCCAGGAGTTGGACTCGATGATCCTAATGGGTTCCTTCCAACTCAGCATATTCCATGATTCAATGTCTAAGACCTATGGAATAGCCTCTTCCCAAACAAAACTATAAACATACCTGCCTTTTAAGACTACAGATATGTCTTACCTTAAATACATCTGTTTTGAAGCTATATATCCAGATACTTATGTGGTTGCAAAAATCTTAACAAGATTCAGATTAGCAACAGGAATGACAATTCAAGAATTGACAATTCAGCTAACAACAATACACTAGCAGAAAAGTAAGTTTTCATTATGATTTCACTCTAAACAACAGACCTTGCAATTTTTCAGTTTTTTTCTATTTTTACAAAAAGCATTTACAAAAGTGCTAGTTAGCAGACCATACTGCCTGAGAATAGAATGTGAGTGTTTCATATTTGAGCATTACCTAGTGAATTAAAATCTATTGTTTTTATGTATAAGCAGCAATGAAACTCCCTTAGAGATACAAATACTGGTGTATCAGATATCTATGCTCTTATACAATAAAGTATGAATTCAAACTGCTTTCATTGTATTACCACCATGGCAGTGTTGCAGCATTTCTGAAATTATACTTTCGTCCACAACCCTATGTCAACACATATCCCAGGTCTGCTTAAAGCACCAAACAGCTAAAATTGAATGAAATGGCTCAACCAGCTCACTTCACCTTTTGCTACTGTAATCAGAATTTTACCCTTTAATTTCACAAAATAACAGAATATAGTAGGTGGATCTTTGGGCTTAAACAAAATTTTGATCTCCCATCTTTCAAGCTCTTATTATGCAAAGATGTAGGACATCAAGACAGAATTTGCATAGCCTTGCCAAATACAACAAGATTTCTTCCTCAAAAGACACAAAGAAGTTGTCAAATGTTATTGCCAACACAGTCCATTCTAGGAGCTGATCCTTCACTTTTAATTAGAAGTCTGTTTTTTTCCTCCCCCAACCACAAGCTGCTTCCATTTTATAGATTGTACCAGTAAACCTTTACAAATTGTTGAGTACTAGATTACATAAAAGCCTTCAAAGGTAACACTGGCAATCCCTGTCATTCACTGAGTGCAGTACCTCCACAAGATGGGGCAGAAAGCACAGGTGGGTGCCTTCAGGACCACTATCTATAGCTGCTGCTGGACACAAGGATACAGTGGTACCAGACATTTGACTTTCTGACATCTGCATAAGCCACTGCCACATACCAATCAAACCCCCCTCACTCTGAAGGTGAAATTTGGAGTCTGTTCTGAACCTGACTCCCAATTAGCGGCACAGCTTGGGCACACAGCTATAAACACACTAAGAGTCGTGCAAAGTTAATCACACTGGAGGTGGAGCAGCCATACAGCCATAATGGGTTGCTACCATGGAGGCAAAAAGGCAAATGGAGGCAAGGCACACACATTAAAAACAATGAAAAAGGGTTATTCCCACCCAGAACAACTCAAGTGAAGACAAGCATCACACTGTCTGAAAGCCAAACAATAAGGACATCCTATTGTATTAGACAGTATGCTAGAAGTTGTTTTCACTATCCCTTTTTCCTCAAAGAAAATGTCAGTGTAGATGTAAGTGATTACACTTCATTTTAAATTTCAGCTCTCAAGAAATAACCTGAGAATCACTGTCAGAGTACTTCTGACAATGAGTGCTTAGGTCCAATACCTTTGAAGAGAGAGAATTACATTTGCCTGCTTTTCTAAAAGAAAAAAAAAAAAAAGACAATGCAGAGATACAATAAGAAGCTCATGAAGCTTAATAGCAAACATTACTAGAGGTACAGAACATTAAAAAAAATTAAGAGTCTAAAAAGGAAATGCATAGGATAGACAAGCAACACTGCTTTTGCAGACTCTAGTGAATTGTCTTTTCTAACGAAGACAAATTAGAAACACTTCTCTTATGCAAACTAACATTAAAGTTTATGGTTAGGGAAGCCAGGGATTTCCTACTGTATTCCTAATAGCTGGACAACTAAACTACTTCACTGTTTACTTTATGATGCCACATTCATGATATGGCATAGCCTAAACATTTTCTTAAAAGAAAATAAGCTTTAATGAGTTAACCACACGCATGCACAAAAATCCTGCTACCTGCCAACAACCTCAGGCTCTACATTTTTTAATCATGAAATAGTTACTCCTGCCATTACATAAATATTATTACATAATATCTCCTTTGTACGCAGAATTAAAGCTACAATAAAATAGGTTCCACTATTTCAATATTGTGTCTATTAATCCCACTCATTCACTTAATAATTTGGAGCTGTAGTTGCATCAGAACACAACAGCTTGAATATGTCACGTTTCTCTGTGCTTAAACAGAGAAGACAGTTAATTCTGGATTAAAAAAAAACAAACAAAAAAAACAAGTCAACAAAAAATACAACAAAAATACCTGCTCTACTATAATAACTGCCTGAAGAGAAAGACACCTCTGTTGTGCTCTTTTATTACACGTTTTTTGTCTTGCCTAAGAGTTAATGTACGTGTATCAATAGATAATTTTCAACACATCAATCAATAAAATATGCAGAAATACCTTAATTTCCAAGGTCAGCATTATACAGCATAAGTGAAAAGAGATCACAAGCAATGATGCTTAGTAGGTCTAATATATCAAAAAACCGAGATTAATACTTAACGTATGGGGAAACTACAATACATATTAAATTAATTTTCGTAAGTATCTAATTTGTAAGAAATTTGTTCTGAGAACGTATTTGTTTGCACTAGTCAGAAACGCATCTGAGACGTGGGACGGCTGCAAGCACAAGGCCACAGGGCGGAGAGGCAGCGAAGAAGCGGCATGTGACATTCGGGAGTCTCGGGGGGCAACATGTGGCCGGCGCTCAGGACGCTCCTCTCTGCAGTGCAGCACGGCCCCGGCGCCTCGGGCCGTGCGCGATCCCCGCCGCGACACGAGCCCCCACTTCCCAAGTGCCGCACAAGTCCCGCGTGCGCCCGCGCCCGGCGGCTTCCCCTCGTCGGCAGCTCCCGGGAAGGGCAGGACCGCGGGCACCGGCAGCGGGGCGGCGCGGGCCGGCCCCGGTGTTCGCACGGCGGAGCCGCTCTCGCGGGGCAGCCCCGCACAAAGCGCCGGCGTTCCCGCAGCCCCGCCGGGCGGGCGCGGCGCGGCACCCGGGGCAGGTCCCCGCTGTCCCGCCGTCCCCGCGGCCGCCGCTGGCAGGTGAGACGCGCCGCAGCGGCGGCGCCGGGCGCGGAGGGGGGGCGCGACCCAGCCACAAAGAGCGGGAGCGGGGTGGGCGGCGGCGGGGCCGGCGCCAGCGCGACCCGCGGCGCCGCAGCGGGGGGACGTCCCCGTCCGGGCGGCCGCCGGTGGCGGGGCTCATCCCTTACCTGCAGGGGTGGCGCCGAACACTCTCACGACGGGCACCCGTTTGGCCGGGGCCTCTCGGAAGCGGGACTGGCAGGGGTCCAGGCCGGGCAGCGGGCTGCCCATGTAGTAGTCGGCAGTCACGATCCGCACTGAGAACATGTTTGTTCGCCGCCGCCGAGGCACCAGCACAGCACCGAGCGAGCGCGGAGCGAGCGCGGAGCCCGCACGGCTCCCCCCGCCCGCCGCCGCCGCAGCGAGCGCGCGCGCGAGCGCAACACTCCCCGCGCCTGCCGCTCCTCGCCCGCCCGCGGGAGCGCGCGCAGCCCCGCACGCGCCTTGTCTGTGTCTCCGCTCCCCCCGCCCCCCCCGCCCGATGCCGCCGCTCTGGGCGCGTGCGCGGCGGCGCGCCCCCCGCGCGCTCCTACAGCCCGTGCGGCCGCGCGCCCCTCAGGGACAGCGCGGGCTCGTGCCCCGCGGACGCCCCGGCGGCGACGGCGGCGCCCCGGCCGCGGGCTGCAGCTGCTGTTGCCATGATGATGTCGTCACGGATGCAACCATTGGGCGAACGTGTGGGGGAGGTGGATGAGCCATGTGTTGCGGGGGGAAAGGGGTTCAACGAGCGGAGGAGGTGTCCCTCGCTCCCCGACACACACGCGCTCCCCCCCCCCATCTTTCGGTTGGGCTCGGCAGGCCGGGCGCGAGCGCGCGTGGGAGCGGGGTTATGTGTCTCTATCGCTTCCCCTGGTGGCGAGGGAGGAGGCAGGGAGGGAGAGAGGGACGGCCTCGGTGATTCGGCGATCGGCCGCGCGGGCTGGGGGTGAGGCTGCGGAATCCCGAGCCGCGGATGGGGCGGGAGAGGCAGCGCTGCCGGGACACGGCGGGGTTAAGCTGGGTCGACCGCCATTTTGAATGGCGGGGAGGTGAGTCTCCGCGCGCCGCAGGGGCCAGCCAAAAGAAAAAAAAAAAACCACCAAACCCTAAGAAGATGGGGGCTCGGAGGGAGACGGCTCTGGGAGGAGGGGGCGGAGCGGCCGCGCTCCCGCCGGCGCCCGCGCGCCCCCGGGCTGTGGCGGTGAGCGCGCGCGGCGCGGGAGGGGGCGGGGCCGGGGCGGCGGCGATTGGCGGCGGGGCCGGGCGCGCGCAGGGGCGGGGCGGGGCCGGGCCGGGCGCGCTGCGGCGGAGCGGCGGGGGCGGGGCCGCGTCCCCGCTCCCTCAGGGCGGCCCGGCCCCGCGGCCCCTGCTCCTGCTGTCCCTGCCCCTCCGCCCTTTAGGGGAGCTTAATTTGGGGTTTGCAGCGCTCTCGTGCAGGTTTTTATTAGAAACCGTAAAACAGGCTTGACTTTAGGTTGAGGCACTGAAAAAACTTGAGTTTTACGTTTAAAATTCCTGTTGTAGTCTCTTTGTCTGAGAGCTGCGGATCCAGGGGTAAAAACCCCAAACGTAGCAAATATCCGAAGAGTTGGCGGTGTGGGAGATGAGCCAGATAAAAGGCCGAATGCTCTCACACGCACTCAGAGCGGTGCTGATACATGTGCGTGCACAACTGGATGATACGAGACAAATGTATAAATCTCTAAAACCTGACAAACGTCCAATGTGTAGAACACATGTTTCGCATTTTGGTTACATGTGTTTCGGGTTTAGATTTGAACAAAAGACAGGTCAGGCAGTTGCTACCCTTCATTTTTTTCATTGTAATGAACAGGAAGCTTGCCTGTCTACTCAAGGGTAACTGGTTTCCTACTCTTTCTTTCTAAGCTGTTTATTTTCTCTGGCTCACATCTGTTTTCCTCCTTAAACTCATTTGTATGTGAACAGAAAAAAAAATCCAACTACCTAGTCATCAAGAAATCTTGTATCACAGAAGTGATTGAAATAGGGTTGAAATCCAAATTATTTTCACGATATCTAAAGAATAACTGAGTTACAACTTTAATTTTTGACAGTTGTGTACATTTGCAAAGCTAATATTTGGAAAACCTTTGGAACTGCAAAAATACTCATATGAATACTTAGATTTCACAAAGGCTAATAAATCACTAGGAGCTTACTGGTGGGGCTTGTTAACACGCAGCATCTCTAACTATTGTTACTGGAATACATTTCGTACTGCTCCTTCACAAATCCATTTCCTTAATTTTACATAGAACTTTGGTAGTGACAATAACAGTTCTTGTTACTCCATTCCATGCTCTGTTTTCTTTCTGTTCACATGATCTTCTTAACTTGCCGAGCATTGTGCCTTCCCACCACTGTGTATTTCACTGTCAGTGTAATGTCTTTGAATGCCTGCAGATGTGGTCTGCCTGCATGAGCTGAAGGTATGTCAGCAGTCCTCTTATGTGCTGGGGGGTACCCAGCACTGCTGTATTCTGTTGTCATCTGCACAGGCAGGAGAACACGATGTTGTATCTGCCCCTCAGCTGGGTTGGTGAATAAACCAAGACATTTGAGCCACTGGTAGATTCTGGTTTCTCCTAAATGAGTGTGGTGTGTGAGACGTAGCACGAGTTCATACCTGGGAGTCCTGCTGAGGAGAAACCAGTTGCCCATGGTAGAATAGTGTGGAAAGCTGAAATAACTAACTTCTCAGAAGCATAAAGCAGGATTTGCTAAAGCATGTCAGGCGCAGTCTTCTATTTAAAATGTTATTTATTAAATCAGGTAGAACCATGCTTTGAAATCAGAAAGGACAAGAACAGTTGATACCTAACCTAGGGGTTGTTCATATGAAGTATTAATTTGATTTCTGAAAGTGTTATTCTCAGAGAATGTTACTCTCAGAATAAAAGGAAAATAACGTGACTTTCGTCTTTGATATAAATAGCTTAATCAGAGTCTTAAAAGCCATGCAGACACTTTTGTGGAACTTGCATGCTTTCTGAGCCGTGCCTTTTTAGTTTCCCTTAGTTTCCTGCAGTTCACTTCTGCTTTCAGTTTTGTCTTGCAGTCAGTCACTAGGTTCATCTGCAGGGCTGCACCAAGGTAAGATTATATTTTCAGTAAAGGTTTGAGTCAGCACTGTCACAGGAGATCCCCTGCCCTCCTCCTCGTGTCAGTGCAAGCATTTGAATAGCTGCATAAGAAACGACTCTGAAACTGAGCCAGGTAAAAGCGAGCCCACTGAGAAATATGGGTGAGTTTTAACCTCTATCAGGTCCTTGATCTGCCTCATTATGTAGAGGTGTGAAACTCTGTGCTTGCACAGAGGAGGAGGAGGAGGCAGTGCAGGGACTGAGATTGAGCAGCAGGAAGAAAGAGAGCACTTCTTCCAGAAAGCTTGGCTTGTGGTGGTTTAAGCTGCTGAAGTCTGAAAATCGATTTAACCCTTTCCATAGATGACAGGCACAAAGCCGGTTTCTGGATTTCTTACGTTTCAATCTGTGTATCAGTATTTGTTTTTAGGAGTTGTTTTATGTGTTGTTCATTCATGTGTGTATGCATGTATGATACATAAATTTTCTTGTAGTTTACACTTCATTACCTGAAAAAGCTGCTGTCCTAGGGTGTCAGTAATTGTAAAAGGAAACATCCTGGTTAGAGAGCACTACCACTCATTTTCTCTGGTACCTCCAAACACTATATGTTCTCTCTGTAAGATTTCATCCCATTTTCTGTTATAAAGCAAGTCACCCCCTTTCTCTGTTCCTCCAGTTGCTAAGCAGCAGCTGTTCTCCCCATTAGCCAGCCAAGTATTTGCATGAAAATAATCACTCCTGAATATATAACTGGTCCTAATCATGCACAGCTAAACAGCAGTACAATCAAAATTTGAGTATTAATAGTATTATTTATCAGCATAACTGATAACTGTCTTTTAAGTCAGAATTTCTCCATACAGTAAAATCAATAAAGGTTTGCCGTGTTTTTTAAAACAAAAGCCATGACAGTTTTCAGTTTTTGTTTAATGCTTACTCTGTAGCTACTTAAAAAAAAAAACCTCACAAAATGATATCTGCAGTTCACAAAAAATTTTAAATGCAAATATGAGCAGGCACAATCATCTTGTGACTAAACATGATGGAGGCCAAGGGAAAAGCCACATTTTTCAAATATCTATTTATAGTAGCGGAATGCAACAAAATTTGATGATAAGACTTTAGACTATAACACAAAGGTAAAATTCCCAGCAGTACATTTTAACTTCAAAACCCACTTAGTCGTCCATGTTTGAGTTCCTATTGATTTCAAGGATATTCAGTATTTCTGAGATCTGTGATCTGAAATCTTGGAGTTCTTTCTCAGTCAGAGGATTTATCCAAACTGTTATTTCAGAATGAGAGCTGAGTGTGGCTCACGTATTCTCAAGTGCTGTTTTTCCAGGTGACAGAAACACTATTTTTGCAGGGAGAAAATCTGGACACATGGACAAAGAGTGATATGTGGTCCACCCAATTGGTATCCCAGCCTAGATATCAGACTGTCTGCATTCATTACACATGGAGACAGTGTAATGGAGGTTATTTCCCAGTTCAGCCCCACTGACTAAGTGAATGAAGAAGATCCAAATCTTCACACTGAAATATGTGGGACTATGCTGTATAGTTCTGGCCTGCCCAAGTGTCCTTGCTTTGTCATGTGTGACAGTGTGTAGTCTTGTGTTAGACTCTAAGGCTCCATACACACCCGGTGCAAGATGTCCTCACATGAGGGTTCTGACAAGCCTTGCTATACTCCAGGTAGTTAAGCCCACTAAAGCCAGAATGTGAAGCAATACCATGCATGCACATCAGACCAGCTGAAAGTCAATTACTCTCTGGATGTTATCAGATAAAAATCTAAAGACAGTATGTGAACAGCTAGGAATTGAGCAACCTCTGGATACCAAACTGCCTCAAAGTGGCTCTTAGGCTGCTGAATTAATTTGTAGAGATAACAGTGTTTTGGAAATAATGCTTAAGATCCTAAGTAATAGGATGTATTTATTTGTTTTAATTCTCCATTACTAGCTACAGGCTAGGCAGCAGGCTCTGAGGTGTAGTCAATGGCAGTACACCATCAGTGTCTTGTCACTAGAAACCTGACATGAAAACAAAACTAGATCTCAATTATGAAAATATTAGAAGTATCAAAGAAGTCTTTTAGCAAAGACTCTTAATGAACCTGTCATGGCAAGAACAGTGCCATGTGATTGGAAAGTCACAAATATGCTTGAAGGAAAGTTCATGGGCATTGTGTGGGACATGGGAAACAAATGACAACATAGGGTATGCAAAGGCATAGAAGTAAAAAAACATATATATCTTTGGTGTAGTAACATTAGATTCTGTTTGGGTTACTGTATTTTTTTAAAATAAAATAATCATTTGACAAAATTAAGTAAATTTCGCAAAATCATCAGGCTGGAAGAGACCTTCAAGATCAGCTAGTCCAACTGTCATCCAAGCACCACCATAATCAGATTTAATCCGTGCTTCATAGAAAGATTCGGTGTAGTGTCATATAGGAAAAAATGGAAGATGCATAACGTAAAGAATCGCTGATGGGAGGTACTGATGAATTGTTTTGAGAGAAGGACTATAAAACTGAAAGTTGGCTCCAGGTAAAGTCTGCCCATTTCATGTCTTTAGTGCAGTACTAGTTAGCATATAGTTAAAAGTTGCCAATAACCTTAAATTTGAAGGAAAACAGCATATCAAATAAGATCCAAAATTTCGGGGTTAAGAAAGAACAAAAAACATTTAAGCCAAAGAACACTCTCAATGTAGAATTTTTAGACATAAACTGAAAATGAACTTTCCATGTAAGAAGGTTTCTATCCAATGGACGAATGGATTTCTTCTCTCAGTGAGAGCAGCAGGGCAGAGCATTTTAGTAAGTTTTAATATGGAGATTGATGAGATTATGGAAAAGGTTGTATGATGTTTGCTGGTTATTCCACATGACTGCACCTGATTATCAAAATTCTAGAAGTACTGCATGTAGATTCCTGAACATTTCAATAATGGGTTCCTCTAATCAGTGCTGACAATTTACCATTAGGATAAATGAGTTTTCATCATTGTTGTACAAAACACATTGTATACCAGGAAGATGGTACAACTTTCTGTTTCAGAAAATCTGGACAGTAGTGTAAAAGCCAACCCTTCTACAACATGCATTGTGGCCTTATGTAAATGTTCCTATCTGTAAATGAATTGTATGTACAAACTCACATACATAATCTTTATGTAAAAATGCAAACTAACTTTGACCATTTTTATTTCTTGGATTGTATTTTCATTTAGCAACTTATGTTTCAAACAGTTTTCATTGGGGTTTTTTTTGGGTTTTTTTTTGTTTTAAATAATGAATTTTTTCTATTATTTTCAGGTCTTGCTGTTGCCTGCCCTGAATCAGAGAAAGCTGCCACTGAATGTGCCTACAGGAAAATGCATAAGTATTCAAGAAAATTATATAAATTGAAACATAAAAATTAATAAAGAATTGCATGCGTAACAATGCAGAACTATGCCACTTTTTTAAAAAATTGAGGAAGTATATTTAATTGAGAAGCAGCACATGCATGTAGGAAAAGGGCCAGTAAACACTTAATTGTAAAGATGAGGTTCCTGATCTGCTTTTTCAGAATTCTACATATCAACAAGTGATTGAGTGGTTGAGGTTCCCTTCCATGCTTGGAAAATGACCTAATGTCAAGAGTAAGATAATTATATGATTGCATAAGGAATTCAGTTTAGTATAATAAGAACACACATTGTTGGGTAGCAGTTAACAGTAAGTGACATTTAGAGATTGCACAAATGACAGTGAGAATTTCATAGATGGAATTTAATTAAGATGAACTGATTTAGTCTTAGAATTTGAGGAATAGTGCTAGAATTGTTGGCATTGCTGAACTAGCGGAATTTAAAAACCTGTCTATTGCTTTGTACTAATAACTGTAAAAGTTGGGAATGGACTCAAAAGAGAAAACAGTGTGTAATGACGTATAAAATTTCAGCATTAATACTATTTTGAGAAATGGTGTATTCAACAGAGTTACTGGCAAGTAGTGGAATACAAAGAAAAGTGGTTGAGCATTTGAATAGCTTTATAAAAAAAATATCAAAGTAATAGTTTTATTTTTACAGAAGGGCTGCCAATCCCTCCACACTCTGAAATTTTTATTCCACACAATGCAGCTCAGGTAGATGATTTTAAGAATTGCTTTAAACAGGCAAGTGAAACATAATTTTTCGTATTCTAGTTCTGATGAATAGCTGAAGCATTTAGTTGAAAGTTTCCATTGAGAACTATGTCTGGTGTGAAGACAGTTAGCCCAAATGGTTCAAATAATAAGTAATTAGAAGGATATCATAATGGAAAATTTTCAAGTACTATAACTGCCAAAAGCTGTATCATCCTTCTATAACTTGTGTAGCCAAATACACATGAGTATGTGGTTATTATTTTAATTTTTGTTGTTTTAAAATGGGAAATGTGTTTCTGTGAATGAATCACAGAAATGGGGCTGGATGGTAAGGAGTGAAAGCCATTTAATTTTAGATGCTCTGTAGTCTGACTTATGGGAGGCATTCCTCATTCATGCATCAGACAAAGTGAAAGAAGCCTCAGCGCAATATGTAGATCACAAACAGCCATCTGTTATCCGAAAGGAAAGAGGAGTGTTGCTATAAGAGTAAACTTAAAATGTTTTAAGATTAGCTTAGAGATGGCAGAGCTCCATTAAATATTTTGTCCATCTCTGTTGGTATTGGTCCCTGTCATATATGAATGTATACATTATACTGAAATTTTAGATGCCTGATATATTTTTTTTTCTATTAGGACAATTACCTCTAGTTTAGAACTCAGTATATGTTTCACTGAGTTCCTAAATAAGTATGTATATATAACCTTTTATCACCTCAAATAATTATTTTTCCTTCTTGGGGTTTATTCCTTTGAAATAATTTTCCTGATCAAACTGTATGTTAAGAAAAAAGCATTTTTAGCTTTTTATATGCTTAGCTTAAGCTAAGTAAAGTAACACTTGTTTAGGCTTGTAACATTTCCTTTTGATTCTTTCCAGCTCCCAAAGAATTTCTGTTATTTTTATGTGAATTCCATCCAATTTGCATAGATCTTTCTTGTAATATGCCTTGAACACAGTTGTGATTTCTAGACATGGTTGTAAAGAGTGTGGATAAAGACTTTATGTTTTGTGTCCAGGTGACTGTATGACCCCCATTTGTAGGGCAGAATTAATTACTTGGGAGTTTTGATGTTTGGTCCACCACAAGGCTTGAAGGGCTCTGTTGGCTGTCCACAAATAAAGTGTTGTAGAGTCTGCCTACAGCAGACATTACCTTCCTGCTCCAGAATATACTGCTTCCAAGTGTGCAATCCAAATCTAAATTAATCTCTTTGTTGGTACACTTACAAATCTATTTGTAGTTTCTGCTTGCTTGTTATCCTTAGATCCTTTACAAATATGATGCCTCTGGGGTATTTCCATCCCACTGAATATATTCCAGAATCTGCTCCAGAATATTTCTCTCAGTCTTTTCCATAGCAGTAGCTTGCTTTTTCTTGTATTCTATTTAATTTTACAGTTTTCTGGCTGCATTTTAGCCTCACTAATTTATGTTGAAGCATCTCAGTGTCCTCAAAGTTGCCCACATTGTAGCCTCTAGGGGATTAATTAAGCTGTCAAATAAAACAAGACCTCACAATGGTTCCTTGTGGCACCACAGGTATAGATAAATGACTGTTTTTCCTTTATTCCAGCTTTATCTTGAGCCCTATATAGTCACTATTTTCTTTAAGCTACAGAATTTTTACACAGTCCATTTGGACATCTCGTTCTGCATTGTAATCTATGATGCACATCCTAAAGGATTTTTGAGGTTTTTTTAGAGTACAATATACATTCTAAAAATTGAGTTACATAATATCTAAAGAGTTCCTTTGGACCCTGTATTTTGGTCTGGCTTTTGGAGGAAGTGGTGGTGTTTCTTTTATTGTAAGCTAAATATTGCCTGATATTCTGCTGTCCTTTAAGACTAACATTTTCAGGCTTGCTTTGTCTGAAATTAAGTTTAATGCAATTTCAGAGGTAAGGCTCTTATCTAGATGTTTAAAAAATCATTTTGTGGCTGCTGAAGCCTAGTTTCAAAAGTGTTCACTTACTGAATACTTTTTGCTACTGCTCTTTTTTTTTCAATACTTGCACTGAAGGAATTATATTACTATGTTATATTAATACTGAGATATTCTTATTATTATTACTATGACAGTCTAGCAGTTCTATTTGTACTGTACTATCTGCTGAAGGCCCTGAAAATGCAGATCCCATCAGCACACAGATCTACCTCAACAATTTGGGTCTTGCAAATAAAATTAATTTTCATAGCAATGTATTGATCATTTTATGTCTCAAAGCATGAGGTGTAGGTACCATTGGAGATGAAAAATGGGGAAAACTCCCAATTCATAGAATAGATCTGCTAATCTAATGCAATGTGTTAACTGAAGTCAGGACAGATTGAAAGGCAAGGTACTGTGATTCTGTTTGCAGATTTTGGGGAGGAAAATCATGTGTGCTGTTTATAAACACGTAGTCGCATACACAAGTTGGCTATGTTCTCTCTGGGAGCTGTGCAGTTAAGTGACTGGGACTGGATTCTGTTACAATGTGGTGCATGTTTCCTGCTGTGTCTTGAGTAATCTTGCAGATGTTTTACTTAGAAAATCAGTGACACTTGTTTTTGTCCAAAGGCAGGAACTTGATGACTTGGCTAATAAGGTGAAGCAACACTGTCCCCAAAATCTGTGAAGTATTAAGTACTGTTCCATATTCCAGCCTCTTTACATACTCCACCTTCCTTTCCCTGTGCTACTTTGTGAGCTATTTTGTGGAGACTGTATTTTGTCCTGTATTTCCTGAGGTCAGGACTGAGGCTTTTGACAGTGCTTTTTTTGGGGAGGGGAAAAAAAAGGTGAGTAAAACTACTTATGCAGAGGGGAAAATAAGAAATTTTTATGCCATAAAAATAACTTTGAAAGAGTCTCACATTTTTCAGAGAGGGAAGAGAACCTTCCAAGAAGTGATCACATTCTCAAACTGAGCTTTAGACACATTCTTTACCTTTAAAAGGAAACAGAAGATAATCGGTCAGTAAATCAAGTGTAGTTGTGTGCTTGTCTGCAAAGCTGTAGCAACATTCAGAAATAAGGCATTAGTACTGGACATTTGAAACAGCAGTTATCAGTGCCAAGGTCTCTTGTGCTTTGAGGAAAATGGGTATGTCTTTCATTAAACAATACCTTTTCTCCATACCCTGATTTTTTCCCCTTGATCATTGTCTAGGGATAGCAGCTATGGTGGCTATTCTGGGTAGATCTTTAAGTGCACATTAAAAATCAGACTCTATTTTTGTGCTGTAATGAATAAGCTTTTAAAAGCATTCTAAGTTTTTTTAATATACCTTTGTTTGAAGAGGAAATTAGATTTCTTACGAAAAATGTCCACCTTTTCTTAGTTGCTCTTGGAGAAAAAAATAAAAAAAGCCTGTTTAAATGTTTTAGCTGTCACTACTTTGTGATCAAGCTTTCAATACCAGTAATCTGAGTTTCCCCTCTGTTGCTCCAGCCAAAGTTACTAATCAGTTTCCTAATTTCTCCTTTTTCTTACTGGCACAGAATTGCTTTTTTTAGAAAGTACTTCAGAAATTAGTTCTTTTAAACAAAGGAATCCATAGCATTGATGTTTTTCAAGCTTATCCTGAGTAGCTTTAATCTTTTATCATATTTTGAAAGTATTAGCATTTTTTAAATTAAATAGTTCTGTTTAAATTCTACTCAGATAAAGAGAAAATACGGCAGTAGTTGCCAAAGGGATAAAGTATATTACCTGGAAACATAAACAGCTTTATTTCTTGTGTTCTGACAAAATTAGATGAATGAGTCTGTTACAGGCACACCTTTTCAGTAAATATTGTATTGTTGTTAGCCTAATATATATATTCTTAAGAACTCAAAACTTTTTAAGCTTATTTTACTTTAATAATTAATAAAATTATAAGACTGCTTTTTCCAAGGCTTAAAAATTCCAAATTATTTGGTATGAACGGTAGTTTTAGAGTAGAATTCATAATTTCCTCCTTTGGATCCTTTTTTAATGTTACTTGCCATATATTGCAATTGTACTGGGAAATGTAAAAAGGCTGCTGAGATCACTGCATCACCCTGCCTTGCAATGCTGTCCCTGACCACTGTGGGAATGCTGCTTTGAATGGCTCTTGCTCTTATGGTCCTAAACTGCCCCCCAGCATGCTGGCCCAGGTGATAAGCAGGCTGGTGTTCAGGTTTGTTCCTTTGGACCATTTTGCTAAATCAGATCAGGTTTTTAAAATGTGCCAATTTGCCAAATTCAGAACAATACCTTTAGGGATTATTCAGTTCCATTGATTGATTTATTTTCTACTTCAAATAGAAGCACAGAATGGTTTAGCTTGGAAGGCACCACAAACATCATCTAGTTCCAAACCCTCAGCCAAGGGCAGGGACACCTTCCACTAGACCAGCTTGTTCAAACCCCCCTCCAACCTGGCCTTGAAATGCATTAATTACTTTTCATAACCTCCAAATAAATGAGTACTAAAGGCCCCTGCCTAAAGATCCTTTGTCCCTGCACTCAGTGTTGTGTATGTAAGCTATCTAATTATTGTTCAATGAAGAAAACATAAGCAGGCCTAGGAAATAAAAATTTCCTTACTTTTTTTGTCTTTTAAGTCTTCCATTCATCAGCAATGATTGGCAAAATCCCAAACTGGAGATAAGAGATGCTTTACATGCACCTACCTGCTGATTGAAGCATTCTCCTCAGAGTGTGCCAGGACTGTGAGACAGGAGAGATTGGCTTGGTGTCCTTCAAATGGAAAGCCTAGAATCCAGTCTGCTGTTGCCTCTTCAGCTGCTGTTGAATAATGTACTGTCCCAACCACTCTGGCCACGTGAAAGTGTGCAACAAAGGTATATATCCCAAAGGAAGGGGAGATAACCTCTGCCAAAGAATTAGTTCTAAAAAAGCTTATTCAGCAGATGCAGATTTGTGCCTGAAGACTGACCTAAATTTTGCTAAGGAGAGAGACAGACTGAACAGCAATAAATGTCCTGTAATCTGTTGTCTGTGTGTCTTGGTTTAAAAGACAAGTGTCTGCTAAGGAGGGCAGGAGCCTCTTTTGAAATGGAAAATGTAAACCCCCTCCCTCCAAATTATTACAATTTTGAAATTAAGGAGCTCTTAGGTAAAGATATGGTAATAGAAATAACAGTTCTTTATTGGGAAAATTAAAATTAAAATACAATAATACAAAAAACAAAACACTGACAGAGTCAGAATACAATCTGACACTCTGCTGGTCACGTTGTTGGTAATAGTCTGATTAAATGGTGGCTACAGTCTTTTTGGAGTGGCAGGTTGTGGTTCTGTTGAAGCAGTGATCCTGTAGAAGGGTTTGGTTTTCTTCTGATTGTCTAGTGGTGATGAAGATGGGCCTGGTCTTCCTCTGAGAATCTAGTGGAAAAAGGGCTACTCTGATATTCTAAATTTCAGATTTTATCTAGGTAGGAAATGCTTTGCTCCTTCTCTGGGTGGGGTATCTCAATGGTTTGATGTAAGTTTATTAGCTATTCGTTGAGACTTTAGGGCACATTAACAGAAGATATCTTTCTGGACAAAGGATGGATCACGAAGGAGAGAAAGAAAACTGCCCCACTTGGTTTTAACAGCTGGCCTATTAACAGAGGGTATCTCTCCCCACGGAGTTACAGAGTTATGAGGAATGGGTCATGAAAGAGATAAGGAGCACTGCTCCACCTGGTTTTAACAGATGGTGATAGGATACATGTTTCTTACATTTTGCATTGCAAGGTAAGACACTGGGCTACTGTAAATACCTCTCTAGTTCAAGCTTTTAAGAAGGCAGGAGTTGTGGTGCATTACTGTCACCAGGTACTGCTGTTGCAGGACTAAACTCTGTCAGTTGCATACATTCACCCATCTCGTTGGGCAGGCACTGTGGCACTAAGTGGGAATAGCTGGGGTCTAATAGCTGGCCTCTAATCCTACAAACCACTTACAGTTTTGCATTGTTATATGTTCATTGTGTCTTAAGTGGAACTACTTATTTGGGTGAGGTTGTGGGTGTAAATGCATGCAGGATCAGATCTGGGCAATCACATTTTGGCTTATTATTCATAGCAAAGCACTGCTGCAAATCGGGTATCTGTGATGTTACCCCTTCCCCAGAAGGGGTGAAGGGGTATCTGAAACTGAACATGTTTCTGTGAAATGGCTTGCACTCCATTACTATACCTGTCCAAACCAAACACAAAGACACATCATAGAAAGCATTTCAACTGTTGAGAGAGTCATAAGGCATAGATTTTCAATGCAAAAGGTCATGAGGCTGCAGTTTCACTGGGTAATGTGCTGCATTTGCATAGACACATATTCAGACAGTTAATGGTAGTGCAGAATGCTTTAATGATTTTCATTTGCATCAAGCTGTTCTCACCTCTTAGGAACATAATGGATAAATAGAAGAGGCCTTTTGTTTGCTCTTCATGAAAGTTACCAGTGATTAAGTGGTGCTGAGGGAACAGACTCGTGCTCTCATTTGAAAAAGAAAACCAAAATCAACAACAAAACTGCCCATCAAAGCTAACTTCAAAGTGACCTACTTCATTTTGATTTAAAATGGCACTTGAGTAATTTATTTTAATGTTATGTAGATTTCCTAATTCAAAACAGAGAAGTGGTCACTCTTAACTGAAAATACAGAAATAGTTACTACATCAGTTGAAAAATACTCATAATTTGTTAGGGTACTCTTTATAGTGTTGACTTACAAACAAAACTATATACACTTAGATCAGGTTTTCTTCCAAATGGACTCAGCAGTTACATTTTTTTTTAATAAAAAAATATGTCCAGAATAGTTGTGAGTAATTTGATACTTTTTGCACTATGCTGTGGTGTTTCACAAGAAAATCCATGCCAGAAGCTTGCTAGAGAAAATCTTGTAATGATTACATATAGGGTCTCCCTGTGAAAAACTTCTCCACACCCTACTGGAATGTAAAGGTATAGAGACTTCCAAACTATGTCTTGGAAGTATCAGCTTCTTGGGTCTTCTGTCATGCATCAGCTCAAAAGCGCCTTCTTGAAAAGGGCTTAAAGGAAGTTATCTTAGTCTCTGACTCTGTTAGGTTTTTAGGCACTTTCTGAAGGATTTCAGGTACATTTCAGTCTCTCAGTGTAATCTTCGAAAAAACACTGAGTGGCTTTTTGAGAATAAAGCTCTGTTCTTAAATACCTTTGTCTCAGAATAGTCATGCTTAGATTTTTGTTCCTAATTTGTAGGTACAAAAATTGTAATTTCATTGCCCCAATTTGCACACTGGTGCCTTGGGATCAGTATTTTCTATTATGTTTGTCCAAATGTGCTAGAGTTTCAACTTTATGTGTCACACCGAGAAGCTTAGCCAAGACACTCCACATCCCAAATACCCAAATTTCAGTAATCCCCACTCAGGGTACAAGGGTGCAATATTTCTGAGAGCTGCTAGAATGAACAGGCTTTCAAGTACTTGGGTCTTTTCAGTTAATTACTTCCAGTTCTTTCAGTTTCTAACTCTCTGCCTTCCACATAGTGATCTTGAGTGCTTCTTGTGGCATTCTGAGCCTGTCATTTAAATCAAGGTATGGAACTTGACTTCAGGTATTTGGAATATTCTCCATTTTCACAGAATCAGTAAGATATTTGGGGAGCACAGAATATGCAAATGCAGACCTACTGAATACATAATTTTTATGGCCCTTGTGTTTTGTATTGGCTTTGTAATTTGTCTAGTGTTTGACTAAGGGGTAATTAAATTTACAATGAGAATATATCAGTTCCCCCTTCTCTTCACTGATTTTAATTCTTTACTCCTCCAGTTAATTTTCTTTTAAATCAGCCTTTGTGTTCTTAGTGTACCATGAAAGGACTAGTCAACAGCCTGAATACAGGGGCAATTGAGGGAGATTTCTGTCTGCAATCAATCTCCCCACTACAAGAGGAGTGCTGGGTATCCTTACATGTACAATAAAACTGGCTGAATTCAGTGACCAGTGACTGACCAGCATAACGATTCCTTAGCAATTTATGGCAGGTTTGGAAAGAAAGGATTCAGGATTACATTCAAGAGGTCTGTACGTGCAAGCTGTAACTATCTTGTGTTAGGAATAAAAGACCTGTTTGGAGTTACTTGTAATTTCAGTGTATGGTAAGATGCAATGTCTTCTCACATGAAAATAAGACCCATTATTGACATCATATTTCAGTACATATGTATTTTACATGTATTATCCATATAGATTTTTTGCATTTTGTGTGTTTATAGCCTCTCAGTGGTCTTGATCATCTTAATCTTGGGTTTTAGTTATGCACTTGTGTGCAATGAATGGAACTATAGCTTATGAAGTATAAATGACTGAGGAGATATTCCAGAAGCAAATCCTAGAAGTGAAGGTGAAGCATTTTAGCTGATGCTGACACAATTGCAGAAATTCCTTGCTGTAGTAGGAAAACTTTGTTCAAAACCAGAAATGTTCTTATGGTTTCAACTGAGTGGCAGAAAATTACTTCTGTGTGGTCATCCCTACTAAGAGATTCTTTAAAACCAACATTTTCCATTTTTCCTTGTTTATTTCTTTTTTGGCTAGTAGTTGCCTTCCTGTATTGGATTTATAAACTGTGAATCTAAGGAGGATTAAATGCTTTTTGAAGAATTTGATCCAGATGTATATTACTGTTTCAATAGATATATTTAAAGTATTTAGGATAAGGAAGGTTTTTTTGGAATTTGGGGATTTGTTTTATTTTGGTTGTTTGGGTGTGTTATTTTGGTTGTTTTGGGTTTTTTTTTTGTTTGTTTGGTTTTTTTTTGGTTTTTTTTTTGTTTTGTTTTGTTTTTATGTTTTTTGTTTTGTTTTTTTTTTACTATCCCAGTTAACTTAGAAGCAGCCAAAGTCTTGCTGTGTAAAACTTCAGGAAAGTCTATAGTATTTCAGCAGGGATTCATGTGGCCCTTGGGTTTTTGGACTGTATCGTGTTGCAAGCTCCTAAAAGAAGACTGTTTGGAAAGCTGCAGGCTTCCCATCTTTTTGCCTGGAAAAGTTATAAAATGGAACAGGCAGGCTTTTCACTGAGCTGCTGAGAATGCAGTTCTGGCTATGCAATCAGGACTAAATAAGGAGCAAGATCTGCACTAAAAATAGAAACAGAGGCTGATCCAACTGCAGCGTGAGTTATAATCCTCACACAGCAAAGGGCTGGTAGGTTCAGCTGAGGACACACAGTTCCAGAGAATCAAATAAACTTTATCCTGCCCCTAAAAAACCGTCATACCCTAGCTGCTCTAACCGGATTTTTACCGTTCAGCAGAACTATTAATCCTGCCTATAAATTATTTAACATGTTTTTTTCAAATGTAGATCTTTTACTATTATTATTTTATTTGAGAGAGGATTATATTTGTGACATAGTAAGAGAGAAATGTGGGTTGGGTTTGTGTAACTGTTTGAGGAACATGGTGGAAAATGGCACAGAGAGATTTACTGCACTTTTCCTCTCAGCTGTGTAAATACGATCTTATCACTGCTTTGTGCCTTAAGCTAACATATCCACCGACGTGACTCCAGCTGGGCACAGTGAGCTGATTTGGGTATCTGGCCAGGCTTGGGCTCTTGTCACAGTCTGTGCAGTTCACAGTGTGTGCTTTGAGGGAAGTTATTCTGCTTGTTTCAAGAACAAAGTACAGAACTGTGTACTTCATTCCTGTGTCCTCCGCTCCTCTTTGTTGGTAAAATAGTTCAGAACATAATCTTTCATTTGTGTATTTCTTTTCCACTAACACATACCTCATAAACTTAAGCCAAACTTGCCAAGAGAGTTCAAATATATCCTTTGATACAGAATATAATGCTATTTCTTATTTATTGATAGGAACATTTGGTTATTAAATATTTGGATTAAATGAGCCCAGCCAGCTACAGCTATGTTCTGCTTGCTTTCCTTGCCTGTTCCTTCATTTCTCCAGGCAGTGATATGGCAAACAGGAACAATTTTTTCTGTTACTACAGTCTTAAAAGGCAAAGAATCTGTAACAGACTCTGGTAATTCATCATAGAATTTCAATTATTCTTAGATTACATATAAAAATTTTAAAAATTAGAAGACACCAAATCACTCATCTGCTAACTAAATATTTAAAATATTTTAATTAATTTTTAGTTTTCATTTAGCTGCAGAATTTGTTTCTGAAAATACACCCTATATAATGTATTTTTTGCCTGTTAATCCCAGGAGTTGCTCAGTCAAATTGGAAGACAGAGAGTGGAGGAGAAACATCTGGGTCATTTGACACATGCAAAAGCTCACATAGCAGTGGGAGTAAATGGAAGAAGACCAAGGACAGAGATCATCAAACCTTGCACAGGCCAAAAACAAGGCAAATAAAATGCACGGTATCAGTGAGTCACAAACCAAAGGCATGGTTGCATTTTCCTTCTTCAGTTCCCTTCACACCATAACATGAGCTACAATATTCCCTGTTTCCAGACTCCTATCCCAGTACCCCTGTCTCCTCTCTTCCACATCTGATACTGAGTGCACAGTTTAGCAGAAGCTGCGAGCAGCTGTCTTGCAGAAAACCAAGCTGATCAACAGCATCTTGTAGCTGGGGAGGCAGAGCCTCATTCTCCAGCTGAGTTCAGAGGCCTTTTTTCTTGTTTTGTTGTTGTATTCTCATTATGTGTGCTTATATTTGAAGATCTTTGTTTTCTGGGGCGAAAAGGAGTGTGTGCAGTTCAGGAGGCATGGAGAAGGGATAATCAGTGGTAATTGCTGTGAATGTTTTACAGTGAAATATGTGTATCATTGTGTTTTAGTCATATTCAAAACTTAAACTGATTAATTGTCTCATTTTTTGACATAAACTAAATCTTTATAAGAATACATAAGGTTATGCATTAGTTTTACAATGGGTTACACACACCTAGTTTTCACATACTGTTAGCTATTTAAAAGAAATAATTTGGTGTAATAAAAGCAATATAAGCCTACAGTGCCGACACAGTAATTTTAGTGACTTTATTAAAAGTAGTTAAATACTAGTATCAGTTTAGTGATAACACTTAAAAAGTTACACCCAATCCAACAAAGAATTGTTTAGATTATGTATGCAAAGAGGGAAATCCTTTTAATAACATATTTTAGGTAACTGAAAGTTGCACAAAGAGGAAGTGGCATTGCTTGAACTCAGTTTCAGCCCACAGAGAGGCTTCATGAACATCATATCCATTTACAACGAGTCTGGTTCTGGGTTAGAAAACAGTGGTGGTGAGCAATGCATTATAAATGAAATGTTAAGAGATAACTCCAAAACTCCATATGAACAGGTGTGAGATTCTACCTTACCTGCCTCTTCACTGTTAATTCTGAATATAATAAAAACATGGAATAATTTCATAAGTCCTTATATAAGCAGAATGAATGACTCCAAATTAAGAATTTTTTTCTTAAAGAGGATTTGTTTGTTTTTTATCAGAGACCTTTTGAAGTACAAGGGGAGGTCACAGCTGTTCACTTCATTCACATGTAGTCTAATAAAATAAACAACATATGTATAGGTCGCAAGAGTTTAGCACTCAGAACATGGGGATTTGTGTGTGATTTTGAAAACTGTAAATAACAAATTACGCTTAACCTTTATCATTCTGCCCGTCAACCTGATTTGTTAGTAAAGATTTGTGTTGGAATTAAGGTTTTCATATACTACAATGTTCAGAAAAATAAAAGCTCCCCCACCAAATGCAAGATAGCAAGATCCACATTTGCATCCTTCCTCGGTCTTAATTCCAATTGTCATAAGTGTTATAGATTTACATAATTACTGCATTTGCCTAATCACTTAAGACCTAGATCTGTGCTCCAATGAAAGCAGACCTGTAACCTTTTTGAAAATAATGCTTAACCACATTTTGCACTGTGAGAATACAGGAGTGACTTCAGAAATGGGCATCTTGCCCTTTCCTTAGAGCATGTTGGCACCTGAGTGAGTTTGGTGGGTTAGTACAGGAGCATCCTTATGGTCATGGGCAGTCTGCTGGTGGTCCTTGTGCCATAATGTATCTGGAGTGGATAGGGCTTAGGGAGGAGGGGCTATGGATTATACCATGTTTGCTCCTGGTCCAAAGGACTTTTGGTTCAATTACAGTGTGGACACAGCTGCTGTGGTCTCATTTACCCTCAAAGGAGGGCTTTCAAACAGTGAGGATTAAAATAACAAACCCCAAATGCACCACTCAGTTTCTTATAAGTCCAGTGGGAAGATTAGCTGGAAAATTCACACATACAAATCAATGTATCCTTCCCCTTTTAAATTTTTTTTTCTTGTTGAAGGCACTGAGCTACAGAAACCCATTAATTTAGACATGGTCACATGGATATTTGCTTTGGAACCCGGCAGTGAATTTCCCTTTGACTTCCCCAAACCACAGAACCCTTACCTCTCTTTTTACTGAAAAAATTCTGTCAGTTAAGGAAATTGTGCTTGCTAGACTGAAACACTAGAAAGTAGGTAAGTGTTTCACTGCAGACTAGGTAGTTGCAATTCTATGATAGTATAAAGTAATTCCTTGTAGGAAATGGGTAACTTACAGGATATAGGTTAGGTCTTGACACCACACAAGTCATGACAGGAAGTTATTGTCATCTGATAGTTTTTGGGTGGCCTCTTTACAGTTAAGTCAGACTCTCAAACCAGTTTCCAGTGGACAAATATCTGAACCAGAAAGGTCGTCATGATTGTAGCAATCTCACATGACTTCACATCAATAATGTGAGAATGTGACATTACTCTTTGTGCCAGGAAGAAATTAAATTATGATATTTGCATAAAATCTTTTTTTGTGTAGTTGAGTCTGCAGAATATCTGCTTAAAAGATTTCAGCAGATACTCCTCCTCCAAACACAGACAGGAAATCAAAAACAGTTGAAGGCATCTTCTCAGGATAGAGTTGCCCTGAATGGACATCTTCAAGCACAGGCCAACAAGGCAATGATTTCCATGTTCCAGGGATAGCTGTTTCCTTTTGTTCTTTCCTGTCAGTTCTTCAAATTGGCAGATTACTTGGCAAAATTAAGTAAGACTCAGCAAAATTAATATTTTTAATTACTACTTGTCAAAAGAGTCCTGCTTTCCCATTATCCTGAAAAAAGTAACTGAAGCACTAATGGACTTCCAGCATTTGGAGCCACCAAACAGAGGAATGGTTTGGTATCTGTACTTCAAATTGTTCCCTCTCTTAGCCTGCATGCTGGATAGCTGTTAAGAATAGGAAGTGCTGCTTTTCACTCATTCTTGCACAATGGTAAGATCTCATTGAGGCAATTCTATTTGGCAAAG
Organism: Luscinia megarhynchos; assembly: GCA_034336665.1. Classification (NCBI taxonomy): domain Eukaryota; kingdom Metazoa; phylum Chordata; class Aves; order Passeriformes; family Muscicapidae; genus Luscinia; species Luscinia megarhynchos. Next base: position 45,655,609 of record CM067565.1, read on the forward strand.
AAAATGAGATTTTCCTGCTAGACCTGTGAAGTATCTTGAGTACATTTCAGGAATTGCTTCATGATGTTTTAATCTTCTGGCTTTGAAGCAGTGGCCAGTCCTGAAAGACCAAGAGAAGTTGAACTTGCAACAGTCTATATTCAGTGTCTTTGCCCACCTCGCTGAATTCTTGAAGGTTCTTGAAGTGTACATCTAAGGTAAGTGTGGTAGTTCTCCTGCCTCATGTTGGGACCAGTGTCTGGAACCATCAGCTCACAGAAGTCCCTATCCTTGACAAAAATTTTATGCTCTTAGTGACTTTTGGCCATCACTTCAATGACACGAGAAATGGAAAAATCAAGTTGATCCCTCTTCTGTGCTCTATGCTTTGGATACAGAGCACTTAATGGAATCCTCCAATTTCTGTCAATGATAGTTATGGAGCTCCACCTGAACTAGAGAATTCATCTTTCTGCATTCCTCTGTCAAACCACATTATTGGAGTCAGTCATCTCTTTACACTTGGGATGTAACAAGTGCCCTGTTAGCTACAAAAAGTGAAGTATTTGAAGATATTCACTTGACTTTTCCTTCCTAGTTATTGCAGAGTGCACGTCTGTTTTAAGATTGTTATAGCAATTCCAGGTAAAGCACTAGATCATACTCTGTCAGAGCAGCATCTGTGCTGACAATTTCAGCAGGAAAATTATTTATCTTAGACATCTACAGAGCATCATCCTGAAGCTCTGTCTTCCCAATTCAACAGATGTTACATATATTAACAACTCTTGATGGGTTGCAACATAAAGTGTTGCTCCTGTTGCAACCTCGCAAGAATCTGAGTCTGCCAGGGCAGGGATCTAATGATTGTTATTGAGTACACTGCAGTGAAAACACGGATATGTGCTACATATGGGTAACTGCTAGGAGGAAAACAGAGAATGTGTTACCTATCAGTAATGATGAGTGCTAGATGTGCACATATCCCACACATAGCCCCCTTTCTCCTTTTGTTGTATTCCTGCACCCTTGGGATTCTCACACAAAGGCACACTGAGTGTACTGTTGTCCAGATTAAAATCTCCAGGTGCCTCAAGGCTTACATGTGCTGTATCAGCTCTGTCAGCTCCTGCAGTCCCATAAACAAACGTGCAGCTCCAGCAGGTAGGCATATATACCTCTCATTGAACCCTGGTGCTATATCTTAGCAGTCATTCAATCACAGGAATGAAAAGCTTTCCTGCAGGTTCTTTGTGCAATGCAAGTAGTAATGCCAAATAGCATAAGCATGTTCAATCATACAAAGGATAAAAGTAATTTTAAAATGCACACTCAAAGCAACAGTAAGAGTACCTGAGCAAACAATATTTGAAATAGAGGGAGTTACTACTTTTAAGATATTTCCTTTAAACTCCAAATTTTTAAACTTATTAATGGAATGTGGCACCAATAAATAGCTTATTCTAAACCTTTGTCTGTACAGCAAGTGTGCAGTTCTACTGTCATGTATAAAATTTAAGAATACAAACAAAATTGCCAGCAAACATCATCAGGCAAACAGTTATAAGTCAACAGCAAGCCATCATCCCTAAAAGCAAAAATATGGACCTATCCACAATGAAATTAAAATTGCCAAGAGCTCATCACATTTGCTTTCAAAGAATTCTGTACATTTCCAAATCACAGCCAAAAACACAGGTAGACATCTGTCTGCAGTCTGCATAGTTGCAAGATGTGTCTTCTGCCAATTCATCCCTTAAATAATGAGCATTTCTGTGCAATCCTGTTGTTATTGTACAGTGGCTTAAACTTTTCAGTATCTCATAAATAACAACAGTAACCTAACCTGAGGATTAGACAGTGCAAAGTCTAAGAGGAAAATAAGGATTCAGGAGACTAGACAAAAAAAAAAAAAAAAAAAAAAAGAGAGAGAAAGGTAGAAAGGACTGAAAATGAGAGAAGAGCAGAAGGAGAGCAAAAGAATAAACTCTGAGGAAAGAGTTAATGTCAGTAAATGTACTATCCTTATCCAAGAAAAAAAAGAGTGAAGCACTAATGGAAACAGGAGGGCATGTTCATCCAAACTCATTGTAGGAAAGTAGGGCAATTGCTCCTCTTTTGTTCTTTACCATGTTTTAATACCACTGTATAAAGTCATGCACTGTAGCTGTTGAGGGAAAGGTATACCTAGAATTTAAAAGTAAGCATGTGCCATACGAAGAGTCATGAACCACAGAGATAGGAAATAATGGTTGTGGTCATTCCTAGAGAATTCATGGGCCTTCTGAAAACCAGGGATCAGATTCAGACTTGATTCTCTCAATTTGGTTAAATAAACCACAACTGTTGCCAGGACGTTTGTTTTCCTGTGAGTCAAACTCCAGTCTTACCTTTGCCCTTTTGTCTCAGTGGAAGATCAGCATGTACATATGAACACAGAATTATTTTCTTTTCCATAATGATCGAACCCAAATGTTATTTTACCTTTGCCAGCTTTGTGTAGGGTGATGTGCCATCTTGCATATTTATTTTCCTGGAGTGATTCCCAGAAGTATGCTTTTTTTCTTGCTCATGCTATCACTAACTTTATTTATGAGTTGAGTACACCAGGTTTTCAGTCCCTGGGGCTTGAAAGGAAAGGCCTACAAAGGAAATCTGTGGACAGTATTTAATATACACAAGTATGAGACCAGTAAAAAGGCAGCTGCAAATTTGGCACTCCAAATTGATTCAGGGTTTCAGACTAGATCATGGATAAGTTAGCATCCATGGTTTAAAGCACAAACACCTTTATCTGTTTTGTCATGTAGGAGGAAGGCTCCCTTATGAAGTGAAAATGACTGAATGTGCATTTTTGCTTGGTTTACAGATTTAAAATTCCTTTGTTCTCTGATGACTGAGTCTAATAGCAGTATTATTATTGATTCTTGCTGATTGCATAGAACCATGTTTTAAAGATACTTTTTTTCTTGGTATTAGATACATGAATTCCCTTTGGCAGTAAAATAAATCAAGATAAAGCCCTCTTTCTCACATGCCATCACAACTGATGAGATCTGAGAGGTGTATTATCCCTTCAATTATAGCTTGCAATCCCATTAATTGAATAATAGCATGACCTGGGGAAACTTAATGGCTAGTAAGGGTACATAGGAAAGCTCACATACAGTTTGATGAACATTTTTAAACTGCTGTTGTGTTTACAGGTTGGCTGCTTGAAAAAAAACACAAACAGTTTTTACCATCCTCTAGGACTTCTTTGAGATGCCATAATTGCTGGACCATTCCTCAAAACAGAACTTATGGATAAGCATTCTGATGGTCAAACCAAGGAGCAGGGCATCTATTCCCCCCACCAGTGCTATAATTCATCTGACAAGTCCACTTGATATTCCTGCCTGTGTTCTTCATCTGGCAAATGTTTGCTCCCTACATCTCTTTAGTAACAGCTGCACTAGGTGTGATGAGGCTGTCGACTCGTGTAGCATGTTAACATGTTGGGATTGTACTTAAGGATGCTCCTAGACTTGCCTCTGGGCCAGCTCTAGTGTCAGTGCAAACTGCAAGCATGGGATCTCGCTTGCAAGGCTGTCTGTGCACATCTGGGGGCTTGGTAGCTGGTATGTGGTGGGTGGTTTAGCAGGCTGCTCAGTGCAATGGACAGGGCATGTGGCACTGCTCCTGTGCCTGGGGAGCAGAAGGAGTGGGGAGCACAGTTCAATGCCAGCCATAGCCAGGATCATCCTCCCAAGTGCTGTGCTAGAGCAGGATTTCTAGTGGTGGTGCACAAGTGATGGTGCACAACTTCTGTGCCAGGCTGGGCAGGAGGGAAATGCAAGGGCTGTAACTCTGATGGAGGAATTAGCACTGCCAGTTTGGTCCCACTCTGTGGCATTGGCAGCTATCAGACCTACTGGTGACAGGCAGGACAGAGCTGCCACTCTTTACCTCTTGTTTCTACTGACACCTGAACTGCCAAAGCAATTTTCTTTAAGGCAATTCACCCAGTGACCCTAAAGAGCTGATTAGTCAGTGGGATGATATGGAGCAAGGTAGCCTGAGGACAGGCATTACTGTGGGCTGGCTCTGCAGCTTCTGCCACCTCAGCTACTACTCTGTAAAGTCTGGGATCAGGACTGAGGGAAAACCAGTCAGTAACTAGCTTAAAGGAAGGGTGGTGGGGGTGCCCTCATTAACCCTTTACTGAATTAAGGATCCCGGGTAATACAAATTTCCTCACTTAGGAGTCCAGCCCTTCTCTATCTTTGCATACTTCCTGACACCTTTACCATGCCCAGCTTCTTTAAGGTTGCTTCCAACCCGATCCTATGGTTCTGTAGGGGAAAACAAAACACCAAAGAACTAAAAAAAAACAAACTGAGCATAAACTCACAAGTAACATATGCTGATTTGGTTTGTTTAAAAACAGCAGGCCATAGTTGAGAGCATCCCTTGTAGTTTTGGCCCAGCCAATACCTGTAGCACCAATGAACCAGGGTACTACACCAGCATCTGCTCTGCTCTCTCCTCACCCCCAGTTCATTTGTTCATTCGTTGCTTCTCCTTCTCAGCAGCACAGACTCTCTTCTTTGATAAAGAAGATATTTAGATAAAAGCCTACCAGTTGCCTTCTCCATCCTGACACCTCAAAGTGCCAGCAGAGCTCCAAATCCTTTTCTGTGTAGCAGAGCCCTGACAAATAATCAGGTGGGAGCAGTGGGTGTGTCCTGGTACAGCTGTTCCCTATGGTAGCAGGAGCAGCTGGGTATTGCAAGTCAAGGGGAAGAGGCAGTTGGGGTCTTTCCTTCATCTCAGTCACAGGACCTGAAGAAGACTTTCTTAAAGGCAGCCTATCCATCACACAGCTCCAGTGACACCTGAGTCAGGGCCTTGAAGAAGCAGTGCTGTATTTTATGCTGGCTAACAGGACAGCAAGTGCATACATCCCATGCTTCATGCCAGAGCCAGGATGCCTTTTGCAGAGGTGCTGTAGCTTGTTAGGCAGAGACAGCTTGGGTGAGTAAAGAAGAGAGGCTGTGCTGCTGAGAAGGAGAAGCAACAAAGCTGTGAACTGGGGGTGAAGAGAGAGCAGAGCAGATGCTGGTGTAGTACCCTGGTTCATTGGTGCTACAGGTATTGGCTGGGCCAAAACTGCAAGGGATGCTCTCAGCTATGGCCTGCTGGGTTTTTTTTTGTTCTTTGTTTTGTTTTTTTCCTGTAGAAGCATAGGATTGGGGTTGGAAGCAACCTTAAAGATTATGTAGTTCTAACCATTGCCATGTTTGTTTGTATTATTTTGTTTTCTTTAATAAGAAAGAAATAATTCAGAGGCATGACTAGACTTTCTTGCAAGTAGTTACATTTAGCTGTAATCTGCCTGGTGACTTGTAGGAGAAAAATTGCTCTAGTTTGAACTGGACTGAGTAGCAGGGATACTTTAATCTGGGGCAGCAAAGAGAAGATTGTATAACACTGTTGTGCTGTCCTGAGTGGGTGAAGAAGCCAGTGAATTGCGTGATTTTTCCATCTTTGTAATCAGTTTGTTATGCAGAGAGCAATACCATGGGATTCTGCATTTTATCTGCTGGGTTTTCCCTGGCAGCATTTGAAGAAGTTCATTATAAGTGTTTATCACATGATCCACTTAATCAAACCCCTGAAACTTGGAGAATAAGTAATTCTAACAAGACCCATCAGAGCTGCCTCATAAGCTACTTACTGATGTACTCTTCCTTGGTGAGTGTACAATGAGTTTCCTTGTATCCCAGTCTATGATACAGGAAGTTCATTATCCCCAGTCCGAATTCAGACGTAAAGAAAGGAAGCAGGGCTTACAAAGAAGTGACAGATAATTTGCAAAGGATTTTAGTTAGCCACTCAAATCCCTGATAAAGTCAGACTGTAAGCTCTTGGTAAGAACAGCCTTCTGGTATTCAGCATTAGGCACAAGGCAGCTGTATCTACATAGCTGCTTCTAACAAAGTAAAATGCAGGCAACACACAAAAAAATATGAAAAATGCTTCTTTTGATTAGAGGTTCCCTAATGGAAGCATGTGAGAGAAAAGAGAAATCAGAACTGAAATCAAGCTTTTACATCTTGCACATCTCCAGCATGATAGTCAGAGCTGATAGCTGGGCTGATGTGAAATGCCTCCAAAGCCTTTGCTAAATGCCCATGTGCACCAAGGGGTCGAGGCACTGAGACTTGTCTGACAGGCTCAGAGCTTTCAGACACACTGTTTGCAGCCTGTGCTTGTACCCCATATGTCTGGTGGGATAAGTGCCTTTCCCTGTGATGTACCTAAGAAATGTCCTGGTTGTAGGGAGCAGGTAGGTCAAGGACCCCTCTGCCTCCTTTGAAGGCATTCGTTTTACTGAGCTTTGCCACAAGCAATGTGACACCAGATTTCCTGGCACGCACTGGGTTTTCTCACCAATGCTGTTTTACAGGCAGTGTCTCATAAAGGCTTGTCCTCTTGCTGTCTGCAAAAGACCAGTTTGGATACCACCACAGATGTAGGCTTAGACCATACTTAATAGAGAAATGCCCTGGATAGTTTTTGCCAAGCACCACCCTCTCTCCATACAATAGCACTGCTGATCTACAGCTCTTCTTTCATGACATGTGAAGGCAGTACCGGGTCACACCAGATCCAGTGTTGATTTTGTGGAGGGATGCACAGGCTGAGCCTGGTGTGGATCTCTGAATAAACAATTTTTTGTGCTGAAAAAAACTGCTGTTGGAGCCAGGAACATTGGAGCTGTTTGAGACCAGCTACTCTGTAGGACATCAAAACCAGGGAAGTGTGCACAACTGAGAAATATGGGCAGAAGAAAAAGGATAATCTGATTTGATGAGGATGGTGCTTTTCCCCTAGTATAGCTCCAGTAAAACAAGTCACAAAATTCACACAATCGTCTGGGCACTGCTCTGAGGGAGTGGTGAAACCTGTCTCTCCAATGCAAGTCCATCCAGCCCAGAGCTTAAAATTCAACCTGTTATTTACTCCTGGGAATAATTAACTCCAGCAAGCAAGGAGTCTTGACTGCATGAGTCAGTGCTAGGGTCTGAGATGTGCAGTTTTCATTCCTTGTGTTCTACATGTGTACCTGTGTGTCTTGTCTTGATGCAGCTGTCTCTTGACTGCTGATACACTGATATATCAAATTATCATCACTATGGCTGTATCCTCAGGGGGGACTGTGCTGCTTTAGTAGGTTGGTCTCCAAATACTAAGTTAAAATGGGACACAAGAGCCTGGAGGAAAGTACTGTTTTTCTCTCCTTTTCCTCTCCTTTTTAAAAATAGTAAATGCTAAGTTATTTTACCTCTTAAAAAAAAAAAAAAAAAAAAAAAAAGGAAAAAGAGACCAGAAGAGATGAGTCTATGCTAGCTGATTAGTTTTGCTGCTGCATTCAATTTAATACAGTGTAGTTCTCTTCCTCTTTCTCACTTCTTTATTGTACTTTGTCTGTCTTCTCAGATGCTATTGTGCCTATTTTAAGAGCTCCCCTTCATCACTCTTTTGGGATAAACCTTACTGCTGGCTTTCTGCTGTTTCAGCTTATACACAGCTGGTGCTGCAACGAAAAACTTGTCTCTTATAGGGCTGTGAGGAGAATGGTCCCATAAAAATCAATAATTTTTGTATGTACGTGGTTCTTTAATCAGTAAGTCTTCAACAAACTTACCTAAATGGCCACTTTGCTATTGTCTCAGCTTCTTAGCTAAGGAGGGTGGACCAGAGTGAGTGGGTAACCTGCTGCTGTCTGCAGCAGTGCAGTAATAAAGTGAAGAATAAAACTTCTGTTTTCCAAATGATTCTTTGCCCTTTATGTGGGGAAAGCCAGTACTAAGCATCTGGAACCATTGCTGGTTGGGATATTTTCAGTCTGTAAAAAGGGGTGGTCAGTTGTCCCCTGTATGCTGTTGGTTTGGCATTTGGGAACCACTAGTGCCTTATCAGTGCTGAGGCTGGATTTCAGTGTCTCTGTGCAGTCTGTTTGGAGGGAAGTTCTGGGAGGAAGACTGTGGCAGGAGCATCTGGCTCTGTGCATTTGCACATGTGTGAAATGCACACAGCACCCACTGAGAGCTGATGCTACCAGATACTGACTGGGCTGGGTTTGGTCAGTGCCAAGCTGGGCTCAATTCCCTCTCCAAGCCTAGGGATGAAAGATTCTTTAATGCATTCGCTGCTTCTGGGATGTTCAGCTCAATCCCTAGTAGTGTTATCTGTTTAGAAATCTTTCTCACTGAATTTTTTCCTTTGAAGACTGCAGGGTTTTTAACAGTGGGCTGCAGCACCTGCTGCTTGCTGGAAATCCCGAGGCTGGCACGAGAGCATTGCAGTGCTGAACGTGGCAGTCACAATGCATCACATTTACCAGATTTTCCCTGGGCGTAGCTGATGAAAAACAGAACAGACATGCTGCAAGGGCTGTCAGCCCAAGTAAAGGAAGGTGGGTTTGAAGAAGGCCTCCAAGATAGTATATTTCAGAACACAGTATATTTCCAGAATGTATTTCCTTAGAAAAGAAGTGGAAAATCCAAGGAATGAAATTCAGCCAGAATAAGCTCATCGCAGCAGGTGCTAGTCATGATTTTTTAAAAATCCATTTTAGTTGTTAACTATTTTAGTAGTTGGGGGGGGGGGGGGGGGCTGTTTGTCCAGTATCTGCCATTACACTACCTTCTGCAGCCCTAGAAAGCCCACGGTTTTGAGGTTCTCTGGAGCTTTCCAACATGTGCATTTTCCCATTCTCAGAGGGTGCTATGAGTCAGACAGAGAGGGCTTCATCTGCCCAATTGTCAAAGTAGGTCCTGGGAAGTTTCCTACTTCTTGGCAGGTCTCCCTTCCTGTGGGGATTTACATCCACTGGGTTCATCCAAGTTTCACCTGAGATTCCCTGGATCTGTCCATTTAGTGCCAAGGACTTGGTGTCTGCAGAGGTTGCTGTGAAACTCCTCTTACCCGAGGGTTAGGTGGGCAAGCAGGTGCTTGCCCCTCATCCTCGGGAAACTGGAGAAGTCCCTGATACTTTTCAATAAAGAACAAATGTTTCTGAAAAACCTGCCTTTGCTGACATTTCTTGCAGTTTGCATGGATCTGTGCAGTGGCATGCAGTGCTCAGAGCCACGATGTGGGGAGTATGTGTGTTTGTATTTGTTTGGTCCCATCTACATCAGCAAGCCCTTGAAATGTAGCCTAGCTGGCAGATCTGGTCAGACTGGGAAACTTAACTTTAGATGGTTTTTGTTCGTTTACAAGTGATCTTGGCCAGAGACAGGGATACACAGCTGGTGGTCTGAGCACTGATCAGGCTGAGGCTGGGCTCCAAGCCGATGAAGGCTGGAGTGGGGCTAAGCAATTCCATCTTATTCTTGGCCTAATTTGGAGGTGGATTGGACAGGCTGCTACTCTGCTGCCTTCTTCTGTGGTCTGGCATCTCAGAGCCTGGTTTGGCTTTGCCTGTGTGGGCAGCAGCATCCAGCACCCCTCTGTCATGGCAGTGGAACCTCTGCTTGCTCAGATGTCCTTCTCCTGCAGCCCAGCGAACACCTCTTGCTGTGAGCAAGAACTTGTAATACAAATATCACACAAATACAGGCATTTCTCTTCCTGCACTGGTTGCAATATGCAGGTGGGAGAGGTGCATCTGATGTCTCTGAGAGGTTTTGCAAATGGCTTCTGTGAGATGTTCATGTGCCAGTGTGGTTCATGCTGGCTAAAGGGACTGTGTGAGCATCTATTGGCACAGCTCAAAGAGAAGTGACACACTGGAGATGTAATGATACCATTGTGCTGTGTGCCAGCCTGGAACTTCTGCAGAAGACTCGTGTTGGGGGTTCTGGGGAGAAGGAGCAGTGCCAGCCCAGCAGTACTGTGAACTGGGTGCTGTGGCAGTGCTTCCCTGCAGCAACATCAGGGTAAGGGATATTGGAGCAGGAGGCTGACGAAAGATGTGACCTGGATCTGTTTCCCAAACACTGGTTAAACAACAGCAGACTGCTACAGATGTGGGCATGGAGGAACCTGTTAAATTAAAGCCAAAGTGTAACAAGAGAGGTGTTTGCTTTGGAAGATAACGTGTTCCTGTTCTGCACACTGAGGGTGAGAGAACTCTCTGGGACATGTTTTACTTCATTACCACAGCAGACCTCTTGCACTGCAAGGCCACAGAGCTCCCAATTCTTCCCTCCCACATGCCCTTCCCTTTTAAGACCAGGGGTCTCTGTCAGCTTTACCAACATCTCTATCTGACAACCCAGAAGCATCCTAAATGGTGGGAATTGCTGCTTATCTCGTTGCAAGCTTCCTGACCACACTGCCCAAGCTCACTGCCCAGACTGATGCTGTTATTGAGATGCCCGTGTCTCTGCTACCTGCAGCCTGGTCAGTGGCTGGAGATGAGGAAAGGCTCTCAGCAAGGCACCCTTTGGTGGAGCTGTTTTAATGAGCCAGTTTCATTGTCTGCCTTGCTGGTGGTCCCAGAGGGGCTGCAGGGAAGTCTGCTGCTTTATTTTCTTAAATGCAATCAAATGATGGCAGTTAAGACCCTACCAGGAGCAAATGAGCTCTCAGGGCAGTATTTCTTGTGTTGTGTATAAGGCTTTATTAAATTAACTTTGTACTTGAATCACCCTACACACCCCTGTCTGGAGAGGCCAATCTAACTTAACTGTGGGATAAAATTTTGCAACCCTGTTTCTGTCACACATGAAATCTTTACCTGCATTCATGTTGTCTGAGTTTTGGCAAGCCTTCAAAGCAGGCTGTCTCTAAATCCTCTATCTTAATGCTGCACTCATCCCAGAGTTAAATATGTAACTCTCTTGCTTTGCTTACTTTCCATGCTCGAGACAATGGATTTCCTCTCCCACACACCCCTTGAAAATGTACAGGTGCTGTGAGACAAACCCCTGGTGCTGCCAACATCCAAGTGATGCCTTTTGCCTCTGTGGGCACCTGCAGCTTGGCAGCTCCAGCTGGGCAGCAGCACTGCCACCCTGCAGGATGGAATCTTGCATACTTTCAGCTACTTCTCTGTTATTTGCACATAGAGTTAACAACTGACTCAAGAGTTCATCTACAAATACATATTTAGGGCTGCTCTTGTTAAATTTTCCCTCTCTCAGCCACAAAACTCTTGTTTTCTGCAATTTCCTTTCTGTATTTTCCCTTAACCCTAATCTCTTTTAATATTAATGCATTATTTTTGAAACAGCTGGTGTATTCTCAGCCTCTTCTTCTTCTTCTCCCTTACCTGCTGATTATTTCTTTTTTTTTTTTTCATCCTCTATACTTCTGCTGTTTGCAAAAACCGGCTTTTCTCCTGCCTCTCCCTCTTCACAGCTCCCACCATCTGTCTCTCTACAAATACAAAGCTTTAGGGGGAATGATTCACTAGGCTGCTAGCTCATTACTCACACTCTCCCCATCATGGTTTCTGTCCTTGTAGGATGCTCTAACTAATGTAAAGATCAATGAATCCTGGGAATTGTTATTCGATTAAAAAAAAAAACGCCCAGCACTTAAATAGATTGGGCTCTTTATACTTTACAAACAGCAAAGCTCACTTTTTCTTCCTCACTCTGCTAGTATTGTTTTGCAGAAAAAGATCATTTAAACAGAAGAATAGAAATAATCACCAGACCATTTAATGCAACCTTGTGCATCACATGATGCAGGAGAGTTACTTAATGAAATTCCCTGGCCCAAACCAAGCAAATCTGTGGTAAATCTAGAGCACATATTTTCGGATGACAGCCAAAATGATGAAAGGAATTTACTACCCAGCCTCACTAATCATTTTGAATGCTTAACTGCACTCCCTAATATGCTGCTTTGCAAGCAGCAAGACTGACACAGCCTCATTCCCTGCATGCTTCTCTCCTCCAGACCTGTGCAGGCTGTGTATCCCAAAAGGCCTCCCAGCCCCCTGCCAGGGCCAGGTGGCCAGCTGTCCACCTCTGGGAAGAGACCAGAACCTCTCCCTCCTCAGCATGTGGGTTTGGGGCTTGCTCTTTGCTTGGGTAATTCGTTCCATGAAACTAAAAGGCTCTTAGTATCTTTGAGCCCTCCCTATTAAATGTGGCAGAAATTGGCTAAGAGGCTCAGAAGCCATTCGAGACAATTTCACAGTGTTAAAACACTTCAGATACCTTAAAATAACACAGGCAGCCATACTGAGTTGGCAGATAATGCCACAGCATTTCAGGAGACTTGCTCAAACTAGAGGCTGAACTTGATGTTGTAGTGCACTCCAGGTGACCCCAAATGTCGACCCACATCCCTTTTGTCTTTACTTTGTGGACCATTTAAGATAGATTTGTGTCATGATTTTAGGCTGTCACCACATACTAGGAAGTTATTTTCTTAATTGAAAATTTATCACATGAAAAACAGACCTCCCTTCCCCACATGTAAGTAGGTGCTAAGAAGTACCACTGCCTAACAGAGTTTTATTGTGCCTTCTCAGGAAGCTGCCAGCATATCAGGTATTAGCCTGTTTCAGTTGTTGAGCTTCCCGTTTGAAACCAGAGTTGCAAGAAGCACACCAAATACCACAATCAAAATCATAGGAGTTGACACCATTGAATACATCTTCTCTTAAATGGCTGCAGTTTTGTTTGCAAAAATCTGCTAAAGAAAATTCTGAGTTTCAATTTTTTTTTCTCCATGAGCACCACAAAGCACATCCTGCATCAATATACCATGCTGGCACCACCTCCATGAAAAGCTAATTAAATAATTTGGATACTGTACAAGGAGTATCAACTTCTGGGCTAATTTTCTTTTCAGGCTACCAAACACATATACTTTCTGTGTTTGGGTCATTCTATGACAAATATTAAAGCTGAGGACGATCTTGGTAAGACTGCTCTAAAGAATAAGGGCTGCAGAATTTTAAGCCACTGTTACCTCAGTAAGGTTAAGGCTGTTAAATACCAAAAATTCCTCACCGAAGTCGTGCTTATGTGGTCTGTTAAAAAATGTTCAAATTTTAAGAGACGTGATGTTGTTGAGCCATTCTGGTGGCCAGCACCCTGTGGCTCTCCATCTTTGATTATTTTATTGTTCCATACTGCATACTGCAAATTGTAGCAGTCAATGTTCTTTCTCTTAACAATCGCTGGCTTTCCAAATGCCAATTGTCCTTTGACATGCTCTGTTTTAAATAAGGGCTGAAGAGCAGAAGTGAAGTGAAAGGGCTGCCATAAAAAACACTGCAGTGTTCCATGGCACTGACAGCACTCACATAGTCATGCATTCACCTCTCTTTCTGGGGACTATTGCTGCAACATGCTGGTGGTGTGAGGGATCAGACTGTAAGGAAAATCGAGAGATTTCAGATCTAAAAGTCTTCTAATTGAAGAGAAGTCTCTTTATGCAAGACAGGCTAAGGAAAATCTGCCTTACCCAACCCATTTCTCTGTTGTCCCCAGCAATAATAGAAGTGGACACGATATACAAGATTGCCTTACAAAAGGCAGATATATTTAATAGTGCATATACAAACTGATGGTTCAGTAATGCTATACAAAGCAGGAATATCTTTAAAGAAACCCTGAGCAAAAAAGAGGATGTAATTTTTATTTTACGCTTATTGCAACATTATTTCTGGTATTTGTCTGCTATAATGACTAATAAAAGGAATATGTTAAAACCAGATGTTAAAATAAAAGTGGGCATTCTTTCCATTTGTAGCTTATTTAAAAATTTAGAGAAGAGAGTTCTGCCCCATCGGCTTTGGAAATAGATGTTTAACATGGTAGAGAACAAGCTGAGCCTGAGTAACCCAAGACAACCAATTCCTTTAGCAGAAAGAGTGTCTTCTGTCATCAGAAAGAGCCATCTGGAAGAGTGCTGGCTCCCTGCCAGGAACAACCCTTTAACAACCGCTCGTCATGTGCTTTAAGTTATCATGTTCATAGCGGCACAACCTGGAGTGTTGGTAAAGGTCCTATTGGAGGAGCAACGTATTCCTCCTCCCGCAGCAACCGCAGAAGGATGTTCTTCTTATTCTTCGGCCAGTTGTAAATGTGAGTGTTCTGCAGCCAGGTAGGCACGTGTTCCTGAAAAAAAACAAGGAAAATAAAAGCCAAATCCCATAAATCTTTCTGAATCTCTACCAGAACCTTTCAGATTCTGTCAGACCCTGCCAAAGAAGATTTCATTTTGTCTGTTCTAGGCACTTCCTGTAACAACAAGAAATGTTAACTTGGCTTCAGAATTATATTTGGGTTCCTAAATAAATGAACTCTCTGTGATCTCACAGCTTGCTTGTCTCTCTTTCTCTTCTGCCATAACGTTGGCTAATTTCACTACATTTCAAAGGAAGTCTGATGTCAGTGACAGGCATTGAAAAGCTTGTGAAAATAAACATGAGGGAGGGAGGAGGGAGAGGAGAGGAGAGGAGAGGAGAGGAGAGGAGAGGAGAGGAGAGGAGAGGAGAGGAGAGGAGAGGAGAGGAGAGGAGAGGAGAGGAGAGGAGAGGGAGAGGAGAGGAGAGGGAGGAGGAGAGGAGGAGGAGAGGGAGGAGGAGAGGAGGAGGAGAGGAGAGGAGAGGAGAGGAGAGGAGAGGAGAGGAGAGGAGAGGAGAGGAGAGGAGAGGAGAGGAGAGGAGAGAAGAGGAGAGGAGAGGAGAGGAGAAGAGAAGAGAAGAGGAGAGGAGAGAGAAGAGGAGAGGAGAGGAGAGGAGAGAAGAGAAGAGAAGAGAAGAGAAGAGAAGAGAAGAGAAGAGAAGAGAAGAGAAGAGAAGAGAAGAGAAGAGAAGAGAAGAGAAGAGAAGAGAAGAGAAGAGAAGAGAAGAGAAGAGAAGAGAAGAGAAGAGAAGAGAAGAAAATTTCAGTGCCCCTAGCACGGAAAGGCCACCTTAGTAGCTGCTAAAGGATCTATACAGCACATTCAATGTTGGGATAAGGATCAATAGAGAAAGACTGGGACCCCACAGGAACATTTCCCATGATGGTAGCCCTCTCCCCCTCCCACATTTCTTCACTAAGCATGGTGTGCTATGACCACCTGAGCAGAAGGCTGAAGCTGATGCTGAGCTTGAGGAGAGACTAATGCATTTCCAGATTAGCAGGGTCAAACCTCCACCAATCCCTGCATCCTGGAAAAGGTGCAGTCCTTCATAGGGGTTGGCTCATGTCCATTAACATAATGAAGCTTGGACCACCATGGCATTGGAGACTGACAGCCGGCTGATGGAGACAAGCCTGTTCAGACCTCATGTTCCCATGTTCCCACAGCCTTGGGAGGTCACCATATGGACAGCCTGGATGTGTAGGGGTGAAGGGCTATTATAATACCATTTATTAACAGAGGGACAGATCCTTGACCAAAATCAGTTTATGGTCACCACGAGACAGAGATTTGTTTTGGAACTGGAGACACCAAAATAAGACAGCAGGTAAGCAACATGTGGAGCCATGACATGCAGCACTTGGTCCCTGGACCTCTTATTTAGCAGTTTTTTCCCAAGACAGCCCCTGTTAGAAGCAGCAGTTCCTGTCAAGCTAGTGGAGTTAGCTCCAAGAGGACCGAGCAAAAAGCTGCTGGCGTGCACATGCCTGGCACCTCGCCAGGGGATGCCCTGGCATGGGCTGCATATGTCCTGCTGCCAGCAAACAGCCTAGCTGCAGTCCAAACCTTTCCCTCCCATGATCATGATTCTCAAATTGGCTGTCTTTTCCTTGGCCTGTACAGCTGTAGGAACAAGGCTGCTTCGCTTTCTCTGCTCAGTTTGTGTTAATTGATGCAACCACTCTGTTAGAGCTGCAGGATTTATGTATAGGAACAAGGAGATAAGTCACACAGCCACCTACAGACCCATTAGTATGACTCACCTAGGCTTCTGAACAAGCATCTTTGTGTCTGGCAGAGGTATCTATAAAGCCTGACCTCCTCTTTTTCCAGTGGCTGAGAAAGGATAGGCTTTGGTCAGTGGTCTCCCTAAAGTGGAGGGATCCCACATCATTCCCTTTGGTAGGAACAAAAATAAAGCTTCTTGCCTCCACCTGCTATCTTTTTATTTTGGCATAGGAATGGATTTTACAAGTCCATTGACAAAGCTCTTTGGAATTGGCCAAGAGACTCAAATGTTACTGGGAGAAAGAAAAAGATGACTATGTTTGCATGCACATGCATACCACTGTTACATGGAACTTGTTTCTTTACTAAATCTTGTTAAAAGCTATAGAAGGAAATGCAATTAAATACAGCAGGGGTTTTACCAAAATGAGCCCTTTCACTGCCTTTGATAAGAAACTACATTTTTTGGACAAAGGAAATATAGTAGGTATAGTCAGTCTGGACTTCAGAAATGCATTTGATAAGAGATCCACATGGGTAAATCATTAGTTAAGATGGAAATTAGTGTGAGAAATGTGTAGTAGGTAAGAAATCAGCAAGTGGGGATATAATGAGAGAGGCGCTATACATCCAGAGACAAGCTCTGTGCCTTGCTTCCAAAACTGCTCATGCAGTTTCCTTTAATACCCTTAATCGTTTAATACCATTAATACCATAACGAAGTCAGTGCAAAAAGCACCTGCACATGAATCAGCTCTGGCAATAGTTTTAATTTGAGGGAGGTTGTGCAGGGGTAAAGGGCAGCTATAGCTGCTGTTTTAATCCAGAGTGAGAAAGGGGCTTTTCCTTGCCACGCAACAGCATCTGGCATTGCAGGTGGGAGTAATGGGAAAATGGTTACTGTCCTTTGCATTTTTAAAATTTGGCTGTTTATCTGTGAGCTGAGAGGAAATTCTCTGTATGCCATAGGGAGAGTATTTGATAACTCCGCAGTTCAAACTGTTAGGAAGAGGGCAGAGTGTATTAGTGCAGAGGACAGGACTGTTCAGGGCTGTGACAGCAGAGCCTGGTTTGACATCTCCTGCCTTCCCTGGCACCAGCCCTGTTCATCTCATCCCTTGGCTGCTTCCAGAGGGAGTATCTAGCATGGGGATGTCTTGGCTTAACGCTTTGGTCATCAGGTGGCCAGATAAGGAGGACACATTTCTGTGGATTGTTGTGATGCAAACCTTGCACCAGCAAGACCCATGTTTCCTTTAACACTGTATGACTGGAAGCTGGAAATGCCAGTTCCACCTTAACTGTGTGTTGTGCGTTCCTCGCCTCATCATTCAGTTTCCTAATGAATGCTCCTTGGAATCACATAGATCTCTTCCTGTTGGAGGTCGACTAATTTTTACATACCAACAGTGCTTTATAATGTGCTGTGTATGAGATTAACTCATCTAATAGCCCCATCCCCAGATGAAACCTCCAAATCTTCATTTTCTGTTCTTTTCCACTGCCAGCTATGCTAATACTTGAATGTATAAAGGACAGTACAAAAAAAGACAAAATTGAAGTAATTTGCCGCCAACATCATCCAATTGTACATATACTTGGCAGTTTTTCAGGTACCTCACTTCCTCTGACTGCCTCCAGACTTCATTACTGCAACTTGTTCAGGCTCTGGTGCTCTCCTTCCACCCATGATGTCCTCAGTTACATTATCATTAAGTAGCTAGATGAAGGTAGGTGATGTACCAAAAGATTATGTGGAGAGGCTAAAGCTTAACAGCAGTAGAAAATGCTGATCTGTTTAATTTAATGAGAAAGGCACCTCTTGAAAAACTGAAGGGTTATGTGGACTACAAAGGATGGGCAGAGGAGGCCTGGAGCCTGATGCTTTGATAGAGGCAGCTGGATAAAACAACCCTGGAAATTCCTGGAAATAGTCTTCTGATAAATAAAGTTGAGCCCAAATTAACATAACTTATTGTTCTGTCTCAGAGCCCCAAGACAGCTATAGTGCCTCCTGGGGCACTTTTCTCTGCAACCCTTAAGGTGCCAAGTGGCTCTAGACTGTGTGGTTTGTCCACATGGTGGGCACTCAAGTAGCTCCAAGGTTAGGAGCCCTTTCCCCCCATCAAAGACTGACTGAAAATGCTAACTGCTTCCCTGTTTGGCCTGCCCAATTCCCACCACTGCTGTCTTCCAGGCACTTAGTTAAGGTAAATAGCAGACTGAGATCACTCAGGAAGGGATCTGAATGACATGACCGTTCAACCCACAGGACCTCACATATTTTACAAAGGGACATATTTTCAAATTTCTGATCTTAAATTGGTGCTTAAATAAAGAACTTCATTATACTAAAATCTGCAAGTGCGGTGGGGCTGCACAGCCCTATAGCCATTGATAACATTGTTTAAATTTTGACTCATGTTTCAAAATTTGGGCACCCAAAGAAATATAAAAGAATTTTCCCATACTTTTCTAAAATGCAGCTTTTCTAACATGTACTAGGGGCAACATGATAGCTACCCAACAGTGCACAAAGCATTTAGTTATGCAAAGTGAATATGAATATAATGCAGGAGATTGAGGAAGCTGTAACTGAAGCCTTTTAATATTTTTGTTTTTGTAAAAATCCAAGAGATTCTCTCAGTGAGGTAGAAGAGGTGGGAATCTGTTGCATTACTTATTTCTTATTCTCAAATGAATCTTCAAAACAAGTAAGGAGGGCAGATGAAATTGCAAGTCCCAAAAAATCTTAGTTTGCCTTTGATGAGCCTGTTGAAGTTTAAGGAACAGCCTAATACTTTAGTATTTATTATACTCTTTATTTTTATATTCTCAACACACCCTCTTCCAGACCCTCTCTTCACATCAGTCATAAATCCTGCCCATCTCACTCATCAGCATTGCATTTGGACAAAATTATAAAAGGGTTAATATAAAAAGCATGCTTCCTGGATAGATTGCCTCTCTCCATTTAAATTCTTTCAGTGCTCAAGGCAATTTGACTTTTAGTTGTACATTCATCATCAGAAATACATTTATACGCTGATTTATATTGTGGATGAAATGTTTTTTATTTGCATGTACATAAACCTATAAACTTTGGAATACATAAACCTATAAGCTTTGGAATATTACTTGTAGGCTATTAAGAATCAAGAAATTGAGTGTTTGGGTTTTAAGATTCCATCTGCTACACTGTGATCAAAATAATATGCACTTAATCATGTGGCAAGTATATAAGTATGCATGTATGTTACCTTTTTGGCATTTGGAAAAAGCACAGGGATGAATCTGAAGTTCATACTTCCTTGCTGTATAAACTCAATCTGCATCTGGAATAGAACAAAATGCCAGTTTTATTGTAATGACATGACAATTTTTCTCTGCATGCATCCAAACTCTATGTATGCTCTATTGTTCGTGGACTCGGTGTTGTTTGGTTTGGCCACTTAATCTAATTCTTCATTGCTATAGAAAGGATACAGGAAAGATCTGTCAACATTTCTTGAACATTTAGTTTCATGGTGTGAAATAATTGTGGGTTTATCTGCAGATGCAATCCCATGAAATCCATCTCAAGCTGGTGAAGCCTGAATTGACTAACACCCTGTTTGGCCTACAAATGGGTGAAAGATTTCAGCCAGAGGCCAGGTCTGTGTCTGAGCTAGGGCGCAGCCTGTTCCCCATGGCCTGGACACAGGCACTCGAGGGATGGTACAGACAGCAAAGTACTGCTGAGAGCTCATCCGCTGGTGACAGCTTCTGAGAAACCTGACTGCAGATTCAAACTGGGGGATCAGATGGGATACAGGGTGAGAAAGGCAGCTAACTGCAAACTAAGGGAGAAAGGATCAGCTTCATGGCTCTATGGGCTCTTCTGGGCTAAACGTCCATCTGTGACAGGCTGTGGAGATGGGTGTCTCTGGCACCATGCACTCCCCAGGAGCCCCACATTGCATCTCTGGCCTTTGCTTTGCAATTATATCCTTCAGTCAGCTTTACTGCTGCCTAAGAAAAGACCTCAGTTCCAGGATGGCTGAAGCAAAAGGGCTGGTTTAGAGGGAGGAAGGCCAGGCACTGTCAGATAAGATTGTGCTCAGGGCTATACACAGGCTCAAGAAGGTGAAGGAGGGGAAAAACATTGAACAATAAAGAATATGAAGAAATAAGATGAGCATGTTTAATAGGATTTTTCTTCCTTGAACCTCTTAGCAGATGTTAATGAGCATACTGAGCTGATGAGAGGAAGGATTAATGAATTCCAAAGAGGGGTGTTTAACTATGGGGATTAGGGAAAACAAAGAAAAGAACCTGCCATTTGGAGACAGATTTGTCTTTTGAGAAGAAGAGACAGTCTTTGTAAAACAGCAAATGCATGTCCTTCCTTACCATCCTGTGGATGTATTTAGTATGTAAGCCGTGTTCATCCCTGTCCAGCTGGGATTCAGCCCCTTCCACATCCTGTTTGTATTTTGGACTGATTGCTATGATTATCATCACTGTCTTCTGTTAGGGAGAAAAGCACTTTTATGAAATTGAGAAATGCAGCATGTTTGGTAGAGGCAGATCGGAAATCTGCCAGTTTGTGTTTTAAGTGATCTTTGCGTTCCTGGCAAACACAAGAGGATCTCATTCATTCTGGCAGGAAATACAGGATAACTCATGCACTCGTTCTCCTCATTATTTCTCAACATCTCAATATAGAAAACCTAAATGTCAAGAGATGTATTAGCAGCTACCAGTTGACACTTGGAATCCCTGTCATAAAAAGCTACTTTTATCAGTGTAGAGTGTCTATGTGCATACACAGAAAACTTTTGTCTTCAAATTCAGACCCAAATGTTTTCCAACAGCTTACATAGAAGTGCATCTATTTAGTCAATCTATGTCTTTTTATACGAAAAGCTACTAAAGACAATGGTCTGTGGAAGCTACTTCTAGGGCTCTCAGTAGCAGAAATGACATTTTTTCTTGCTGATATTGCTAGCAAAGAGTGCAGAGAGGTGGCTGTGCAGAGACAGGGGCTGTTGCGGAGAGTATGGGCAGGCTTAGGGGTATCTGGCAGCTCTGCCATGATGGGCTGAAGGCAATGCTCCTCCACCTTGCTAGGATAGCCCAGATCCTGCCTCTGACCTGTTCAATCCCAGCCCCACACTGAGCTCAGGTTTCCTTTATATCTGGGAAATGTCTCTCCTCCTTAATGGCAGGCCAGTTGAAATGCAGCAGATGAAAGCTTCCTACTTGTGTTTACCTGGGGCCTGCCTTTCATCCCCGGCACATCAGGCTCTGTAAGGCTTCCAAGTCTTACAGTCAGCCTGGCATGTAATTAACTCTTTCCTTCTGTGCTGTATCAAGAGAATCTGCCCCACCACAGGGTCAAATATGGTAAGGAGCCATTATCCCTTACTCTGATTCAACATACTCCAGAATTACTTTTGCTTGTGCTTGACATGTGTGTAAGCATTTACAGATGTTGAGGGTATGCAAGAGACATGCCCAGTTGCACACTTTCCTCTGCTTGTGTCCAAGCAGTCCCTTCCTCTACACACATGTAAGGGTTTTGAAGTTAGAAACTGCCTCTACAGTCAGTAGGGAAACCAAAGTTTTCTGGGGTGGGTAGTCAGAGAAAGATCCTCAGGTGGAGGCAGGAGATTGTTCTCTGCTTGTACCAGTTTCTCCTACTGACTGTGCACAAGTCCCAGAGGATATCTGTCAGATTGGATTTTAAGTGATAATGATGTTTTTGGCAAAAGCAAAGTCACCCTGCCTTCTGGTTTCATTTTCTACATTACACACAGTGAGCCCAAGCCTAATTTGTCCTGATGCAAGCCCCAGTAGGCATGATTGCATTTCCATGGCAGAGGTCCCAGGCTGGCTCTGCATGCAGTTGTACCATGCCTGCATGGACACCTGCAGGAAACCTGAACAGGGCTGGCTCAGATGGTTGAGCTTCCTTGCTCAGGTGGAGCAGAGTCCACCACTTCTGTCATCCTGTTCCTGAACCATGGAGATCTGGCCAGGGTGAGACTGGTGGCCACTCAGCATGGTGAGAATCCAAAGAAGCCAGCCCATGATGGCTCCTGTCCAGTGACAGAACTGCCAGTTTGCACCTAGCTGTACTGGAATAGTCCAACCATTTGGCTTGATCTTAAAGGAGATGTGCACTCACTGCTCAGGGGAACTTCAGAGGAAGTTGTTGCTGCAGGGGACAGCACTGGCAGCAAGATAAATGTCTGCTTTACTGCTTAGATGGATACAAAGTGATGAAAGCAAATCTGTATATCAACCAGGAGAGTATCAATTTCCAGTTTAAATGTAGGACAGTTTATCCACAACCCTTCAGTGTTTTAGGTATCAGTGTGAAAGCTACAGGTGAAAAAGATGAACATTAGCAATGACTATGCAGACTGGGATGAAATACAGATATCATTGTAACCAAGCACAGCTAAACCCCACTAGTTTAAAACGGGATGGAGGAACAACTTTTCCAATGGCAACTTCAGGCTGGATGTAACAGGCAGCATTAGAATCTGGCAAGAATGCCAGGATTAGCACTTCATTTCTCAAAGAAAGAGCTCTGGGAGCATCAGATACAGATGTGAGATTTGCCTACACTCTCTCTGCAATGCCTCTGCCATTTCTACAGGGGCAGGAAAGACAACAGTAGGGTCTCGCATTTTCATTCTGTCCCTGCTGTGTATTAGAATAATTCAGCCATTTTCCTCAGGTCACCTCTGCTATAAACAAGGTTAAATTGCCCTTACATACATCACCTAGGTAGCGCTCCATCCACTTAATGATGTCAATACCTCGTACCGTGTCCTCAAAGATATCAATCTGCAAGAGAATGGAAGTCCGTGGTGAGCATCCCTTCACCTTTCCTGCCTGTTTTATGGCACTGACAGAGCACCTACTCCTTCCTTTGTTTATACAAGCATGCCCAATTCCCCTAGGAGAGAAATGTGTACATGCACTTCTCTCCTTCCCGTGCAGTCCGGAGCCCAGCTGGCAGGCATAGGCAGGCAGAGGGGCTGCTGCAGGCACACTCCTGAGCTCCCACTCAGCTGGCCCTTTGACTGGCTGCCCTGCCAGCCCCCAGCTCCCAGGCATTTTTTACTGGACAGAAAAAGGTGCTGCCCACCTTCTCCATCTCTACACCTGCAAATACCTGCTAATTTTCTGACTGCAAGGGGTGTACAGAGTGTGAAGCTTTAGCTTCATATTGAACTAAATACTCAGGGTATGTGGTGGGAAGTCAGCCAGGTCACTGACAACTGGGTGCAGTCACCCAGACTTCAGTGACAGCAGAGCAGTGGAGGACTTCATAGGACTGAATATGACCAACATTGCTTGCTTCTCTGCATGCCCAGTAAACCGAGAAACCAGAATCAATGACTGTGACCAATGGAGTAAGTATTAACTTCTCCAAGTTTTCAAGATAAGAGTCATGATCTGCTCTCAAGTCTTTCCCTTTCTGAATGCAGAGAGCCCACTTGTTTCCCTGCTTTGGGGCCATTTTGCTGTATTTATTATTCTGTAACAGGCTCCAAGAGCTGCCTGTCCAGCAAAGGTGGTATTAATGAGCCTACTACTCCATAAAGCTATGGTGCCCAAAAACCTTCTTATGAATTGGTTCATAGTAGAGAACTGCTGGAGAGAAGTATAATTGCAGTCTCTGTAAAAAAATCTTTGATTCATGAAAGTAAATAAGCATGTGCAAAGCTCCCCACCGAGTCATATTCAGTTTAATGATAGCCACTTGCTTAAATGCTTTCCTGAATTGGAGCCAAAAATTGTAGGTTGAGGGGTCAGATAGCATATGCTCTTGAAATAAGAAAATATGAATCAAGATTTTGATGAACACTGAATCCTAGAACCTCTATGGGCCTCTAAGATGAAGCAAACTCATGAGAAATTCAGTAAAAATCTGAATGGCTTATGGGATTAGACAGCATGACACAGACCTTTTCAGGCCAATGATTTTTAGAATACCTTTTCAAGTATAACAAAGCAAAATCACTTTTAAAGGGATAACAAAGCAAGTGAAATCATGAGATGGGCTGTTTCATTAAGCTGTGTGAATTTTAGAATCTACTTTTAGATCTTTTTTAGCAGAAAGTTACTCACATCTGAAGAATCAATATTGTAATAGCATTGGAGAAAAAAAAGGTAGGAAGGGATGAATATAAAACTGACCTTTTGTAATACTGATATTACAGATCAAATATGAGACAATATTAATGGAATAGCTCATGAAACCTCATACAATTGCCCATCTAGTGTCAGTAAGTGAAATTTTCCAGGGTCATTACTAAAGCATATTTCAAAGCACAAAATTCAGTTAAAAGAAGAATAAACAAAAAACCAGATCATTTAAGTTACAGCTTGCAAAACCAAGGCTAGTTCATTTTATTTGTATCTTCTTTAGCCTATGAAATGTGATGATAACCAGAAAAACATTTAAATGGACAGTATATTGCCTCTGCTTTTTTTTGAAAAGCCTCTTCCCTGGGTGAAAGTCATTCTTTCCAGAAGGAATACTTACAGCAGTTTGAAATCCGTTTACAGTCAGGAAGTTCACAAATTTCATAACCTCCACTGCTGTATCCACCGAGTAGGTTATAAAGACCTTGCCTGGGAGAGAGAGTCTGTATGAATATGGAACACATTTAAATACACCATTCAGAGGGTGAGACTGTTACAGCCCTCCTTAAATACACCATTCAGAGGGTGAGACTGTCACAGCCCTCCTTTGCCATCATGCTGCACGTTCTGCCCATGTAGGTCTCTTTGGGTTGTTAATGAAATGGATGTGGGATAGTGCAGTGGCTCAGTGTTGAAACCAACCCCCTGTACAAAACCCTGCTCTAGATCTGAGCTCCTCCTGCCTTACTGGCAAGCTGCAGAGGGTAAATCCCTCTGTTGCTCCCCCTGCCCTGTGGCAAGAGCTGTTTTTTCCCAGTGCTTGGGCATACCTGAGCTCTCACCCACGGCTCGTGTTACCTGCACTGGCTGCAGCTGGCACAGCTTTCCCCAGACCCACTGATATGACACAAGCTGGAGGGGCTCTTATGCATGTCATACTGCCTCTCCTTGGAGCAGCATTAACCCCCTGTGGAGGCAGGATGTGTGGCTGGTGACAGCAATGTCCTTGCCTTTGTGGGAGGAGTTTTCATGGATTTGCATCAGAGTAAACCAGCTAGCCGATCTAATCCAGCTGTTCATGTACCAGAAATGACCCTGTTTTACCCAGTAATTCCTCCATCTAAGACACACTAACTGATAAAATAGGGTCTGTCCAAGAGTGGCATCTGGTATCATAACTCTCTCCCACAGGCCAGAGAGATGTGACTCTCTGGATTTGGAAGATGATACACAGAATGAAGAACAAATGGAAAAATCAAAACCACAGGAGAGCTGTGAAGGGTTCAATGGTACATCTCACCTACTAGTCAGCTTGGCATTTAGAAAGAAGCTATTTTCCTGAAACCTGACTTTCCCCTAAGAGTTAGAGGGTGAATGCATTTGTAGTGGCAATAGAGGCATGTCAGGCAGAGGCTGTGCTGTCCTCAGCATGTTTCAGAGTCCTCTCTGAACTTACCAGTTCAGGGAGAAACTGAGGTCAAGGCTAAACATATTTGTCTGGTTTGGGACAGGCAGAAACACTTTATCCCTCAGGCTTTGTTTGTTATTAGTCTTTTACTGTAAGCTCCAGCCCCTCCTGCCTCAAAGGGACTTCCTGTTTAGCAAGGAGTCATGAAAACAATCTAAACAGTATTTACTTTTTGTAAACAAAATAACAAGCACTTAATGACAATTATGTTTTCAGGAGTCAAGGGGGTAATTCCATCCCACCAAACACAGACACTCACACCCAACAGATGTGGTGATGCTTGGTACTTTCTTTTCTTGTTGTCTTTGTGTCTTGTGTAATTTCCCCCTGCCTTCTCCTCCCCCTTCACCACTCTGGAGCTCTCCCACCTAAAGTTGTTAGGCTGTGCTGTAAAATCTTGCACAGAACAAATTTGCTAACCACTTACGCAACTCCTCCGGCAGATTGCTGGTTCTCAGAGTTCCCTTGGCTACAGGGTTGCTGAGAGGTCTTGGGACAGCAGCTGGAGATGGAAAATTGTCAGAAGGACAACCACATGCTTCATCCAGGCCACATGCCTTGGGGGGCAGTTGACCATTAGGTAGCTGGTTTCTACAAAGAAAAGCAATGGAGCATTTAGAAAACACTTATTTTCAGGTGAAATTCAGAATTTCTTTTTCCTTTTAATAGCACACTAAGAACTTTATCTGCATATTAGCTGTGAAAAGTTCTTGCAGAAATGCTTGGCCCAGCACATCTGCTTAGTTATTACAGTGTCTTTGGAACGGATACCTTGGTGACAGGCCACCACAAGAAGCAGTTTATCGGAGAAACAACATTAATCACAGGAAGTAAGTCACATCATAGCTGAAAGCTGTTCAGCTTGCAATTAGCAGAGGCAAAAGCTGTTTCTGAGTGAGAAATCATAGCGTGTCATGGATGTTGTTATGCACGTAACAACAGGGAGCAGGGTGGCCCTTGGGTAACCTCTTCCCATTATCTAAAGGTAAAGAATGCCTCAGATGCTCTCACCATGTCCTGTGCAATGCAAGAGGCTCACAGAGAGGTGGAAATTGGGAAAATGGGTCTACAAGGGCACTCCAGCTCCAGCTCTGGAGGGCCCCCACTCTTGGACAAACCCTGTGTTTTGCCAAAGGGAACAAAGTTAATTTCTTGACCAGAAATGGCAGACCCAAATGAGAGTTTCTCATGTCAGGGACTGGCATTCCAGACCTACAATAACCTTGCCTAACATCTTCTCCATTGTAGTAAACAGACAGAAAGGGATGATTTTGGGAAACTTAGCAGTTCTTGTCCTACTACACTTTGGCTTCAGATTTTAAGTCAATGGGAAGATGAATCTATAGAGATTTTTATGTGAGGTGTGCTTGCAATATGCTGGGTTGAATCTGTTGGATGAAATTTAGGTTTCTCTGAGAGCTTTTCCCCACAGAGCCATGATGTTTAGCCAATCAAGACCACTCTCTTTTTTTCTTAGCCTTCCTTAAATGAATGATGACAGGCTGGTCGCAGCGTGTTTTCTGTTGTCACATTAAGATCTGGTTTATTCATTTTGGTGCAGATGTTTTCTGTTACAAAATACTCTATAGGCAAATATTACCAACATATAACTGCTGTTCCTGGAGTCAGCCTGCAAGCAGCAGCCACACAGCCACAGGACAGACCCCAAGTATTTTGGATCTCTTTTTGCAGAAGAAAGTACTAATAAAAACAACACATGCCTCATCAATGGCCACAAAACACTACTCATTTATTAATTTACAGATCTTCCCGAAACTGCACCTTATCTAACAAATGTGCCAAAAATTGGGAGTCTGGTTTTAAATTTTACTACCACAAAGGATACTACCCCCCAATACTTTTACATTTTCATATGAACTCTTCAGTGCAATTCTCTCTGCTGCAGGTACTCCCTTATCATGGTGTCACTTTCCTGTCACAGCCCTTAAATTTTCACAGACCAGAGCTGAATGATATTTCAACTATCTGCCCTCTTTTGTCCTGCCCATTCTCACAGTTCTCTGCCAAGACCATATCATGGAAGTGGACGTTTTCAAACACAGATGTCTGTAAGTTTAACAACTCAACACAAGTATTGTGGCACTTGAATAAAAACAGTCTGATTTCAGCTATTCTCAAAACCTGAAGCTGCAATTTGTTTTTAGATAGCTGAGTCTGAAGGAACTCCTGGCATGAACAGGATTTCCCATCTGCTAATGAGATACTTATAAGAATATAAGGCCTGGAAAATTAATATTTCAAAATCAGTCAAAAAGCCCTGGATGAAAAGTGCCAGATATTCTGCTATGACAAATCATAGAAAAGGCTGCAAACAGCAGTGTAGAGATATATCAGCAGCTAATGGGATTTTTTCCCTTCTTCTGTGTACCACAGAAGAGGTAAGAAGGAAATCACTGGAAGCCAGTGATTGAGTTGTCCCAGGCTGGTAAAGTGTAAAGCTGAAGATGCCAGCAAGCGACCAAACTGACCTTTGCCTGAGAGCAGGACAGCTCTAAGGTTTCAACTGAGATATTTTTCAACCCCTCACCCCCCTTTAGCCTTTAAGCTTTTATCTTCCTTAACTCGTGCATTTTAGAGTGTACTCTTAAAGTACCAGGTATCTGACTTTGAAGTCCTTTAGGGGAGGGTCAGGCCCCCATTGGGTGTAAAACAGCAAATAAAGAAAATAACCCAGCATCTCACATGTACTCCTGCAGCCTGGGCATGCTCACAGTACAAGGATTCAGAATCACTGGTTGAAAGCCCACAAAATCAGATCAGAGGAACTTCCCCTTCCCACAACCCGCACCCCCCCAGGCATACTTACGGGAATCGAGGAGGACCAGGGGAGGAGCACGTCCTCTGGGGCAGTCGATCTTCCAGTGCCTTTGGGGGCACGAAGGTTTGAGTAATTTGGAATGACTTGCTGGGCTGGGCGGATAACTCTCATGCAAGGTCCAGGAACAGGAGGAAGTGGTTGTGATGGCTCTGCAAAATGGTAAGGAGCTCTGCCATCTGGGAGGGTGAGAAAATAAAGGCAGCAACTATCATTTCAGCCAACACATTTTTGCCTCAGTTTGTGTTTATTCCTTTCCAGGCATGTCTCAGGAAACTGAGCAGTTTGGAGGCATTTGCAGGTATCTCGCTCGGAAAGAAGCCAGATGGAGGAATGTTTTAAGAGTCTAAAGCTTGCTATTTCCCATTCACATACAGCACGGTTCAGACGCCTCTTTGGGGTTGGGCTGTTGGGACAGCTGACACTTAAACATTCAGGGCTGCCTTCTCCCTGTGCTTACTGTGCCTCAGTGTTTTTTGGTAGGTTTTTTTTTTTAATTTCTTTTTGGCAATGACTTGTGAAAATGAATCATCCCAAAGTTCTCATGAAAGCAGATGCAAAATCCTGGAACAAATCAGTTTGCAACACTAAGGCTAAACAGATTGTGATTATTGTAAATGAAAAGAGGAAAAATAATCGCTTAGTGTGTTACTTCACCCTGTGCGAATTTTCTGTCAAAGTGACATTTTAAGAACTTGCTGCTGCTCCTGTTCCCATCCAAGAGGCTGCAGGGGAAGCCCAAAGTGATAATTTTGCTCAAGTAATTCTGAAAACCTTTACTGTTACTGGCCACACGTAATACTGATTAATAACTATTGTACAGCGGAAATGTTGGCATTAACTGAAAGAGAAAGCAATGTAAGCTGTTTGTTTCCCAATTGGGGAAGAGGAGTTTTTTTTTTTTTTCCTCTCAGTCTTTCTGCTTGCAGTTTTCATTAGGCAGCAGCTCTGTGCACTTCCAAGCTGCTGTGTGCAGATCAAAGTCCAGCCTGGCAGGGCTTATTAGCACCGCATGATTATGGTGTTATGAGCTGTCTCTAAAAGCTGCAGTACTCAAATGCTCTTTTCCCCCAAAACTGTTTTTTTAAATCCTTTTAGCTATTTTTGGGTCATGCTTTCTTTTCCCTAGCAGCCGTGAGGAACTATCTATCTTTCTGGTGTTTTTAAGGGAAGGATAAGAAAAGAAAACAAGGCTTTGATGAAATACTCCAATTCCAAGAGCGAACACTTAAGAAAAAAAACCCCTCCAACCAACCCCATAATTACAGAGATTCCTGACGAAATTGTGAGTCAGCAACATTGTATTTGTTGAGACTGGTTTAAGAGATTTTCCCACCCCCCTCTTAACTATTTGTAACAGGACAGGGTAGTTAATACGGTTTCCTCCTGGATTCCTCATGACCAGCTCTAGGGAAGGTGACAGGGTTATGGGACAGTTTCGTTTGGAGGTTTAAAGGCCAATGTTTCACTAGCTTTCTTTGGATCTGGCTGCTGCTACAGTATATTGGATGCAGCACCAGCTCAAAGCACAGCGTGGCCAGGCGTGTGTGCCCACACAGCCCCACATCCCTCAAAGACAAATATCTGAAATAATGGTCCCTGGGCACACAGCATTGTTGTGAACATTTCTTTGACTTCAGAAGCAGTTTTGTTATTGTATCTCAAATAGCAGGTGCCCTGAGCCAGCTTAGAGCCTCCAGGCACAGTTGCTATTCCCCAAGGGAGGTGTGTTGCACTACACAAACTGTAGAGCTTTGTTGTGGGTTGCCACTGCCCAACAATTATCTGAGATACAAGGAGCTGTCAGGAGGTGATTTACACTGTACCAGGCATGTGAGAAACACGAGTACAGTTGCCAGCTTCGTGGTCCTGACCAAATCTGCTCCAGCCGTCTGAGTTTATTTTACTCTTTTTGCCCTCTGGATATGGCTGGAATGGTAGTGATTTTTCTGAAGAAAACCTTTTAGAATTCCTGCTTTCAAACAAAATGTCTTCATTCAGTAAATGTCCTACTTCTCACGATGCCTGCTTGTGGAGGTAAATGGAGGTACATAGTGAGGAGTGTTGTGCAACCAGCTCTTTGTCTGCTTAAAGCTGGACTGAAAGCAGAAGGTACAAAAAGAAAACCAGAGGACATTTTCCAAATGTTAAGCTGATGTTGTTGGAAGTCCATCTGTACCCCCTTCCCCTTTGCAAAGCTCCAAAATCAAAGCTGAAAACTGAGTTTCTGAAACCCTCCTCTTTCATACACCTAATTACAGCACATTGCTGGAATGACAAAACTCCTTAAACAGATGCAATATAAATGCTGGGGAGTCAAAAAAAGGTTAAAAAAAGAAAAAAAAAAGGTTTATCAGAATAGGCCTAAAGCTTTTTATTACAAAGCCAGCCAAAACAGGTCAGGGTCTCATGTGTCTAATGTAATATAAATTATATTAAAACAACGATATTGCTGTTGAATGTTCAAAGCTCACTTCATAACAGATAAAAATCTCAGAGACGGAAAAGGAATACTAATTAATAGCAGGATGTAAACTGCACTGTAGTCTCCCAGAGCCAGAATGCCCATATTGAGGGAGTCACATCAGCACTCAGCGACGCAATCACCAGCAGCTGAGAGGGCTCCATTTTAAGTAATGAGCTTTCATTTCAGCTGACAACAGAAAAAAAAATGAGGATGATGGATGTCACGCTCTTTTCACATAGAAATAAAACACATGGGTGAGTCTGGTCATAATGCTGGGAGATACTATTTATGGAGATCAAGGGTAACCTCCCATCCTGATCCTGGCAGGAAATTCTCAACTTTGGGGATCCAAGGAGAAACAAGGAAATCTCTGAAAACAACAGGAATTGAGTTGGTATAGAAGGCTGCCGAATGACTGATGCAAGGAGGAAGGAAATGACTAGAATATGAAATAGCAGGGAGAAGCTGTGCATGCTTAGCGTGATCAACAAAGGCTGGTTTCTAGGCAAAACCATTTGCCTGTACTCGATGAGTAACTGCAACCTCTTTAACTTAGAGGTTCAGAGGTTTTGCAGCAGAGAGTCCAGCCACACAACCCAAAAATCTGAAATTGTAAAATGGACTGCAATTAGATGTTTAAAGAACTTAATAACTGCATGCTGTGCAGGGAACATGCCCTTGGTGAATGATGGCTGAGATACACCCGGAGAAGCTCCTGTGGGGTGAGAGGTGCTACTCACATGGGCCTTGGGGCAGCTGCTGTGCCGGGCAGCGGTGCCTGAAGCAGCCGTGGGCTTGCGAGGGCGTGTTGGGATGGGGCAAGTGCAGGCACATAGGGCACTGCTGATGCTCGGGTCCCACAAACTCTCTGGAGATCAGCGGTCCTGGGAGGTCCTGGGGGTTCAGCACAGACACCAGCGATAATGGGGGCTCCAGATGCCTGATGCCCATGACATCTTGTGACTGGGAGTTGTACCCTGTATCTACAGTCCCGAGCTCTGCCAGGAGTCTGTTTCCTGACGGTTGCTGTGACTGTGAACTCCCTTGGCTGCTCTCCTCCAGCGAGTCCTCAGGAACATCAGACAAGATCTCCTCGGATCTACTGGAGTTGTGCCTGGTGTCAGCTGGAAGCTGTGATCTTGGCTGCACGCCTGGTTTGTCCATAGCTACAGAACGTGTCTTCAAGGGAAATACTCCTGATATTGATTCACCAGGGGAACAGAAGTGTCCACCTCCATCAGGATCAGTATATCTGGACCACAAGCTGCTGTCTGGCTCCATGGACAGTGCTGAGTGATGATGTGCTGGTGCTCTGCAAAGGCAAGATGGATTGGCCTGAGGTGTTCGAGCAACACATGGGTTCTGGGCCTCCTCATCCTCCATATCCTCTCCAGAAGGCTGCAAAGCCTTTTCCAAGACATGTTCAGGTAACTGGGACCATGGCATGGATTCATCCACTTCGACTGGTATGCTTCGACCCACGAAAGTGCCTGAAAAATTGAGAGAAGTAACACTGGAGATGGACAGCCACACAGTCAAATGCCCATCATCCAACATCATTCAGCAACTGTGAGCTGGAATACTGAAGAGCAGTATGTATTCTTTATATTCTTTAACGCTTTTTAATAAGATGGCAGAAATCAAAAAGCAAGAAAGGTTTGGCTGACTTTTGGCAAAACAAGAAAGTAGAGTGTTAGCAGGAGTGAAGCTAGTAGAGAGTTATAATTTGGACTAACCTGACACAGAGGCCATTTTCAAATTTTTTGGTTGAACCAGAAGTGAGTCAGCTGCCTTACTGCTATGCCAGGATTTTGCAGCAAGCTGGAAAACAAGAAAAAGGACTCTTGTGAACATGGTACAGTTTCACATGGGCAATAATCCTAAAATAACTCTATCTCAGATGCTAGAAAAGACATAGCAGTTAAAGTTTTGGAAATTGTGTTGCGCAAATCTAATGTTTTTTATAGGATTTCTGAAACCTACTGTTCGTGCTGACACTGGAGGGGGGCAAAAGCAGATGAACTGTCTCTCAGAAGTTATTCTGGCACCTGACAGTAGATCAGACAGCTTAGGTCTGGAAGTTTGGTTTAGGCATAATCCAGGCAACACAACCACTTGCAAGTATTTTACTCCTGACCTTCTAATAACAGCTGATGCATTGGATCTACACTTCATCACACAGCTAGTGAGTAATTTCAAGTCGAAATCTTGTTTCCAAGTGCTGCTGCTTAATTTATTGCACCATGTCTTCCAGTCTATTATAACATGACTCTCATTATTTTAAATTGTTCAAAACTAAAAGATAATTTAGAGACATTAGTTATTGGTTGGATTTTTCTTTTCCTTTTCAGAACTGACTTGATCCCAATTCAAAAATATCACTTCCTTTTGGGACTGCTATAAAGCAAAATTTGTCCGGTCAAGTGACTTCTGATGATGGATGCCTCTGCTTCACCCTGAGTCAGGATGACAGCAGCAGTGATGGGTGAATGCTGAGCAGCCTTCAGGAAGTGCTGCCATCTTCATCCTCCTACAAGGTGCAGCTCAGCTTCCTCCCAGCAAATTCTCTCTCACTTTGGAGTACAGAAAAATGCTCTTGGTGCTCATTTCTCCAGCCATTCACCTTCTATCAGATGGAAGAAGCTACAATCCCAAGTAGGAGAGTTATCAGAGGAGAAGGGACTAAGCACTCAAGCAATGGGAATGACAACATTTGGCGAAATAATCTGGCCTGAAAGCCTGGTAGAGAAAGTCAAAATCACAACATGCTTGAAGAGCTTTTAGCGATCTAAGGGCTACTCCCAACTTCAGTCACAGTATCTTGAATAAAAAAAAAAAAATCAAATGAAGAACAAATTGAAATGACTACTCTATAAAAAAGAGTCGAACAGGATCACAGAGAGGTACAAAGCAGTGTCCCAGCCTTTATCCTGGCTTCCACGGTGATTCTGTAAAAGTAAATGTTGTGCTCCATGTTACAGGGCAAGGTTGAGGCTTTACTTTTTTGCTGATCAGATCGAATAACACATACTTCCCCCTCAAAGTACCTCTGCCACAGAAAATTCTGGGTGTAACATTTGCTGGGAAGTAGGATATAAACTGTGCTTTGCTGCTGGGCTGCAATGTAAATATTCCTCCTCTATGTAACTTAAGCTCCATCTGTGCAGAAGATTTGCCATATATTCATACATACCCTGTGTTATATTAAGCACATCCACAGGGAGAGTTATCCTGGGATAATTATAGTGGGATAATTACACTGGTAAATTTTCCCATGTAGGCAAGTCCGCAGAGCAGCTATTAGCTGCACCAGCACAGCACACACGCTGCTGCTCTGACAGCTGCAGCCCCTGCACGAGAGCACTGGGTCTGGTGCCAAACCAGCTCCTGCCATTCCAGTGCCCAGGCTGGAAAGGCTGACAGTCAGCTCACCACCATCACCTTCCTCTCCCTCAGGTTTGCACCCCTTTTCCTCTATGCCAGGTAACAAACACTGGCCAAGCCTGCTGAGTCCCGGTTTTCCAACAGGCAAAATTGATGTGATGGGAAAGAGAAAACCTCGAGCCCTCAGCACGCAGGACTGGGTCAGGGACTTGATGCTGTGCTGTGTGAGGGTGGCAAAGCGTCCTTTGCCCGGGACTGCCCTGGGGTGGTGACTCACCAGGTCAGTAGAGCACAGTCAGATTTACACCAACTGGGCTGAATGCTGCTGAGCGGTCCCTTGACAGAGAGGCACCTGTGAAGGAGAGGTGTCAAATGCCCTGCAAAGCATCTATCTTCTGCTTACCTCAACAGCTGTGCAAACCTGACCCTTGGATCAGCTGGCCTTGAAGTGCCTGCTCAGATATGCTTCAACTTGTGGATATCTCGGTACCTTTGGTTGTAAAGTGAATGACACACACTCCAGCAGCACAAATCTCTTTGCAAACTCTTATGTCCCCTCTGAGCATCTCCAGTAAACTTGTGCAAAATTGACCCTGGTGTTCGACAAAGCACAATTCAGCTGTGCACTGGGGTACAGCTCCACCTCTGTAGGCCACATGCATTGTCTAATCATCCCTCCATTGGATACAATCCTTAGCAAACATGCAAACTAGACTTTTCAGAAACAGATTTGCAATGCCTCATACACCAAGATACTGTTTTGATGGTCTCTGAAGTATCTGGGTGAAAATGCTAGAAAACACTTTGAATTCAGATCCTTTATACTCAATAGCCGTTATTTTAGAACTGTGACAAGAAGAACAGATTTCTGTGGAGAAACTGAGATCTCAATCCAGAGCTCAGTGAAATAAATGGAAATCTCTCTATTGACTTCTGTACGTTTTGGATTGGGTGTCAGATGGGATTTAAAAGTTACTAAATTTCTCTGGAGGCTACAATCTTCAAAGTCTTTGGCCTTTTTTTTAGTTATATTGCTAACACCTGGCTATCTATGAAATGAACTGCATGAATATAATGAAAGGGACAATATGGGCAAGAAAAATTCAGGTTTGCTTTCTTAAAAGTTTGTTATTTAATGTATTTAGTCTGCCTTTTGGAGAAGGGAAACGAAGACTATTAAACTGTATTGCAAATCAGCCACCAAACTCTTCAAATGTCTTACTTCAGAATATTTAAAAAATGTCCTCCCTATTAGTTTAACCTCTGAATAGATAAATGTCTCTGTATCTCCCAAATCAACTTAATATTTAAAAGACAGCCTTATTTCTTTCCCTGTGTAACATGAGCTTAAAAAAACTACTCCAAATACCTCAGTGAAATAATTTGGTCAGACAGAAGAGACAACCAATTCTATCACTTATGTTTTTACCTGCAAAAAATTCTAGTTTTTTAGATAGGTTTTTGCTTAGACCCTGCTGCAGGGTGTGAGCAAAAGCCGAGCTTTGAAACCCACACACAGCCCCTGCTCTCACAGGGTCGAGGTAGGAGGCACCAAGGGGATGAGGGCTTTGGCATTAAAAAAGTAGGAAATGTGACTTCATCCTCCTCCTCCCTCAGTAGCCCTGGCTGGAGAGACAAGCTGTAACAACAGCAGAGCTCTGTCTGTAGTGATGGCCCCGGGGATAAATTAACCCCAGGACATGCTGAACATTTTTTGAGCAATGCCAGCAATGGCATGTGGATGGGAATTCCCAAGAGAAATCTCCATACTGCTGAAAATGTAACAGATTATTCAAAAACATCCTCCTCCAACAGCAGTACTTCAGGGCATTATTTCTGCTCAGCTTGCCTTTCAGAAAAAGACCCAAAAGAGCCCATTATCCCTGTATTTTACATTGCCTTGTGCTGCTGAGTTTAATTTTGTTTCCTTCGACTTTTCTAGTTAGTATATTCTGCAAATACAGTTAAGCATGGGGCAGAAAAATTACCTGCTTGGTCTCCTGTGCTGAAGAACTAGAGGAAAGGAATGCTTCAGCATACTGAAATACCCTCAGAAACCTGTAGCCTGATACCTTCTCTGGCAAAGAGGCTGCTGGAGAGCAGAGATCATGCCCAGCCTCGTTCAGAAAGACACCTCAACTTCAAGTCAGTTCATGATATTGCCAGAAAACGTCAAGAACTTAATATCCCCCCTGCACCTCTGACTATTCAGGAGATTACTGATAACCAGCTGGAGCCATTGTATGTATTTCTGCTTGCAATAAAGTGCGGAGGCCCTTCCTAGAGGGACAGGGCCTGGATTGCTCCCAAAAATGTCAAGGGAACTCCTTAAACCACTCTTTCCTTCCTCTCCTTATACACCCAGTTCTGCAGTGTGCATTAATTCAACAAATAACCTTTGTGGGTGGGTGCTCAGTGATTCAAGCTCCTGAGAAGAACCCCCTTCCAGCTTTCTTGTAAGGCTTCCCACAGCCAGAGAGCTTCTTCCTCTGCTTCTGCCAGGGAGACAGGGGAAGCCACCCTGACCTCCTGCTCACAGCCAGCTGCTGCTGGCCATGGCCACCTCCTGGAAACCTGCAGGGAGAGCATAAATGAAGGGGAGCAAATTCTTCTGCAGATCAGTAGAGATGGAACTGAGCACCCGAGTTTGAAGCAATGGCCAAAGTCCCCTAAAAATCCTTCCATGGAGGCAAGGCAACAAGGGGAAGGGTGTTTGGCTCAGCTTATCTGTGCTATTTTCTTGCAGCTGATTGCAAGATCCATCAGGTATTTATTTCATCTGTTTCCCAGCACGAAGACTTGTCAGGATGCGCTGTCCCAAAACACACACTAACCCATCTATCTGCTTTTGATTAGAAACCTTCTGTCATGAAGGAGCAGAGGAGAGAGAGACTGCAACACGAGCATGGCTGTGCTCCCTGCCGCTTCTGGAGAGGGGGAAAATATCTTTGCTCTTTTGATCAAAGTTTTATTTGTCTATCTTGTTTAAACAGAAAACATTAGAATGAGAAAGAAACCCCACCTTCCCTGGTGCACAACACACAAGGACAGGGTTTTTTTCACAAGTCACAGCATTTCTGAAATGGCAGGGGTAGAGATTAAGGCAAAGCTGAGATCACAAGGGGTGGGGACAGACAAGAATTTCTTGATTTCTAAATAATTCCTGCGTACTTTGGCTGAATCCCTTAAGCTCCCTGGTGCTGTTTTTATCCATCTGCAGGATGGGAGTAAGTGGATGCAGAATTTGCAAGCTGCTGTGAGGATGCACATGCTGAGATCCCAAGGAATGCTGTTGCCATGGGGGTGAGATGAGCATAAGTGTGTAAGAGCACTTGATCTAAGTGCAGCTTTCTCTATAGAAGCACTAGGCACAACTTTCCTCAAAAAAAACCCAGAGAGAAATCCTTACAGGAGAAGCAAGTGCAAATGTGGGAACTGGTATGGGTCTACAACTTAAGTAAGCACTGCCAAGGAAATCCAAGCTTCAGAGTTTCACACTTCAGTGTGAGAAATTTTGGCTGCTTTCATCACAGACGCTGACCCTCTCCCTTGGGTACCCTCTACAGCAAAGACTAAGGCAATGCGTCACATTCCTATCCCAGACTTTCAGCCCTCTAGGGCAGGTAATGTTTATTTTTATGACTTATGGAAAAATTAGAAAAAGAATATGAAAACAATGTTCCTCTGGCTAAATAGCTGCTCTATCAAAAGCCATGGCAAGAAAATCTGTATGTGCCAGGAGAACATACTTCAAATCCTACTGCATGGCAAACATCTCATTCTCTTTTGCAAAACTAATGCTGCTTCGTTGGAAAATCCATGGTGCAAAGGCTAGAGCAAACCTGATTTTTTTTGCCTTTTTAGGGCAGATACTGATAAAGATGTTGAAGGAATGCTGGGCAATAAGTGGCAAGAAACTAGAAGGGTGACACCCTCTAGCAGGATCCAAACAGGCATCTCAGAACACAAGCAGCATTCCCTGCCAGTTTTCTAAACTTTGTGAAATATGAAAATGTCTACAGTTATCTTCAGTATCCTTAAAAATGCAATTGTTTTCCAGAGGCTACTTCCCACCCATTTCTGGTGCTGATAAAACACTCACAGGCACTTAAGAACCCCCAGTCTGTGATATCCCATGGCACTAGGAAATCCAAATTTCCTGTCACAAAACTGGGGCTGGCTCAATGGGGTGGGATGGAGGGCACCCTGAGAGGCATCAACTTCCTCAGTCTGCCTTCCTGTAGCTTCATGCCTTACACTGAAGGCTCTGGTTCCTAAAGAGCCCCTGGTATTTCACAGGGCTGATGTCTCTCCCACCCCTAAGCACTCTCCCTGCTTTGCAGCTCGAGGGCTGCGGGGGTGGTGGGAGGGGAGGCGAGGGAAGCCTGCGGGACCTGACGTGTCTCCCTCAGCTGGCGTGAGAACTGCCTCGCTCACTTGCAGCCATGAAACGTGCAGAAATGTGTGTATCTTTCAGACATGTACCCTCTGCCAAACTTCAAAAGCCACTGCTGGGGCTGGGGGGCACTGACAGACACGAACACCATAATTGCACATGCCTTGCTTCCTGCCTTAGGAAGCAGAAAGAAAGCTCAACTCCACTGAAAATAATAAAAAAATAGAGAATACAGCATGCTTCCAGATACTGCCAGCACTCTGCAAGGGCAAGGCTGGCTTCAGAGGCTGGTGGCACTGCAGGCACAGCACCATCGGCAGCCACCCGCCCGTGCCCCTCGCATCCCTGCTCTGGCAGCACCTGCCATAGGTGTCACAGCAACATCTGGTCATGGTGGGACACTGGTGTGGCCAGTCCAGGCCTCGAGCCCACCAAGGCTCGCAGGAAATGGGAATTTCTGGTCTCGGGGTTGCTGGTGGTGGTTGAGGACCGTAAGCCCAGATGTGCCAATCTCGGTGCCCAGCCAGCGCTAACGCTGCAAAACCTGTATCCTGAAACTGGGTGAAGTGGGAGCGGGTTTTATATGGCTGATTTTATTCTAACAGAAAAAAAAAAATACTACCAGCTTGCTACCACTTGCCAAGGATATAGAGGACGGTGCAAAAGGGGTCTGTGATCCTGTTTTCTTCACGCCTTGCAGCCACCTCTCCCTGACCATGTCTGTGGCCCTGTCCTAAGCAGCCCCAGGTCAGCCAGGGAAGGGAAGGGAAAGAGAAAAAAAGGGAAAAGGAAGGGAAAGGGAAAGGTAAGGGCAAGGGAGAGGGAGGAAAGCCATGGGCCAACACAGCACCTCGAGCCTGCAGAGCCGGGCAGGGCGGGAGCGGGATCGGGCCTGGCCGCCAGGCATTGCCAGGCAACTACGTAAATAGGCAGGACAACATTTCGACACCAGGCGTGTCCGTCCCCAGTGTTTACCCGAGAACCCTCCTGATTTAAAAAAAAATAAAATAAAAGAACAAGAACCACCAAACAAAGCATACTGCAGCGAAAAGGCTGAAACATGTTGTAACCATCTGTGGAAGCCGGGCCCTCATGACACGAGAGGGGGAGAAAGCGAGCGAGACAGCGATGTGAGGGGGGAAAAGCCCCAGCGAGAGCCAGCGTGGGTCAGGAGCTGATGGCAAACGGGGGCCGAGAGAGGCCCCTCGGGCACGGCTTACCTTGCGGGCCGGGAGGGTCGCGCTGGGCTGCCCGAGGAGAGCCAGAGGGCTGCGCGCCTCCCGCGCTCCCCGCCGCGCCCGGGGCTCCTCCTCGGCCGGCCGGGCGGCTTTCCCTTGCTTTTACGACACCCTCCGTGCCTCTCCCAGGTAAGCGGCAGAACTGGCTCTGCAGCAGGAAGTGGAAGAGGCAGGCAGGGCCGGCGTGCGGCTCGCTGCCTCTCCCGGGGGAGCCGGGCGGGCTCTGCGTGAGTGAGCGCCGCGGATAAATAACTCGGGGGAAGCCCGCTGTGATTGCTAAACGGTGTGCCTCCCGGGAAAGTCATCCCTTGCCTGCAGCCCTCGGCCGCGTACTGTCAGCGCCAAATGTTAAATCAGCTGTGATTCAGACTACTGAAGACAATCACATGATGCGCGTAAGAACTATATAAAGAACAACAAAAAAAGGATTGCTCGTCTGGTTCTTTCTTTTAGGTTCGATTTCTAGACGCTTCCAAGTTTCTACACTCTCAAGGAGCAGAAACTCGCTTTTCCTACAAGCTGAGACTTCTGCATTCTCACAGCTCCGGAGCTGCCCCAGGAAAGCCACTGCGGCCGCTTTTGTCCCAGCCCACACCACTGTCCCGACTCCCCACGCAGAGCCGAGCAGCTCTCCCTGATCTCCAGCCTCATTTTCTCAGTGTAACCCTAGGAAGGGTTCGCTTAGCCGCAGCCTGGGCGCGGCTCCTCACGCTCCAAGTGACCACAGGCGGACACCCCTGGCCGGTCTGCCGCGCACACAGGGACATCCAAACCATCCCCCCAGCTCCGAGC
The DNA here is from genome assembly GCA_034336665.1 of Luscinia megarhynchos. Lineage (NCBI taxonomy): Eukaryota > Metazoa > Chordata > Aves > Passeriformes > Muscicapidae > Luscinia > Luscinia megarhynchos. The sequence continues at coordinate 45,696,139 of CM067565.1, forward strand.
TCTGGCTGTGCACCCCTGCTCCTTCCCTGTGCCCTTCCTGTGCCACTGGGGCCGGAGGAAGGAGCACGTGCCCGGCATTCCTGCCCCCGGGAAGGGCTCTCTCTGCATGTCCTCCGCTCTGCCGGCCGCTTTCTGCTCCAAAGGCAGAGCGGTGGCCCAGGCGATTATCTCCTCTCATCAGGGAATGACTGCCCACATTTTTGGAGGGAAAGCTCCTGTGCCAAAGCAAAGGCCAGCAGGACACCAGGGCTCCCCTTTGGAGCATCCTGAAGTTGTCCTTGACTGCTGCTGGACTTCCTGGACAGTCCCTGCCAGACCCAGATGTGATGAGCACTAGATGCTTGTGGCTGGAGTGGCTGCCTTATAACCACAGTCATTGGAGCCAGCTGAAGGTTTAATCCCTCTGGCCTGGCCTCTGCTGCACAGCTGTTTTGCACCATGAACTCCCTGACAGCTGGCATTTTCATCAAGGCTGCCTGAGCTGCACCACACTGGGCTTGGTGCTGCCTCTCCTGCCAGTTTTCCCACCGGCCTCCAGCTTGGGAGCAGTGGTGGCTCCACCGCCACCTGTGTGCCACAGTGGGTGAGGGGCCCACAGCCACACAGGAGCCAAAATCAGGGCCTTGGTGAATGTTGACAGGATGGAAGCAGGGAGGGAGGGTTGCTCTGACCTTCCTGGGATGCATGTGAGGGATGTATGGAGTGTTTGCTGTCCAGGTCCTCAGGGAATGCAGGCAGCATGGGGACTCAGCAGGAAGAGTGTCCCATGGAACATTGCATCAATACCCACATTTGTGGGGTTTCTTTGTAAAAGACTCTGCTATGGAGCCATCAAGCACCTCCCTTCATGCAGTGGATGGCCTCCCTCACTGACAATGGGTATGGACAGTCCTCTGTTCTCTGCTGGTCAGACCCTGGACACTGGTCTGTAACATCCAGCAAACAACAGTGTCCACCTGCCACCCCTGTAGACAGCTGCCAGTTGGCCAGGACAGGAAGGTTCTGGCTGTGAGATCTGTCCCTCGTGTGAGCACTTCCAGGTCCAGAAACGTAGAGACCTAATGGAGTCTGCAAATGCAGCCAAAGAACCAGTCTCTGTCCCCTCTTTAACTTGCCAAGCCCCAGAAAACAGCAGATATTTGGAGCAGTTTCCTCTCACTTGAGCTTTATGTACTTTATTAACAGCCTGACAAAGAGAGGAAAAATAGCTTGAAAGTCACACTCTGCTGACTCTGTTAACAGCACTGTCTGCCGAGTGGGTTTCAAAGGTCCAGCCCAAACCTAAGTACCCTCCCACAAAGCTGTAGAAACTGCTGTCCATTAACTTATTTTTAGATTAGGAAACTTAGACAATGGATACCCGTTTATTTCAGCATTTCAAAAACCTCCCTCATCCCCAAAACCGAAGCCATCATAATTGCCTTCTGAGGGCCTCTTTTACATTTAAAGTCTTCCTACCCTACTGACTTCTCTCACTGAAAGACAGATAAAATTCTGAAGTCTCTAAAGTTAGTATCTCATCTGTACATTATTTACAAGCAGAACATGATGAGTCATATTGGGCCTGTCATAGAAAGGACAGATTCAAGTGCAGGATGATTTTCATTGGCAAGGCAAGTAAAACAGACCTTTTTTTTTTTTTTTTTTTTTTTTTGCCCTAATCCTGCAGGAGTTGTAATATTTCTTTTTTCATTAGGAAGAAAGTGTTGGTATTGAGTGCCCCTTCTCATATTTCCTACCATATCTCTGTATTTGGAGAAATAAATCATGAATGTTTTTGCTTCCAAATGATTAACTGTTTAAATAAAGCACTGTCATGTTGCTCCTCTTTTAACATTGGTGCTGTGAATTAACCTGGAGACATTGCAGTGAGCCTTTAACTCCCTCTGCCTCAGCATAACTTGCAGGATGGTCTCACTCTGGCTCTCTGTATGTGGCTCGCCCCTTTTGCTTTTGCACTGTGAGGAAAACTGGGGCTTTCTTCCATGTCTTGCTGTTTACATTGCTAGGCACATGCCTGCAAAAATATTTTCCACTTACTTTATTCTAAGGCTCTTGCTTTGGCATTTTTCAGTCACACCCTGGAGAGACACCTGAAAGGAAACAAAACAGTACCTGGATGTTAGCTTTGTGCAATGCTTGTAATTAAACCCTGCATAATGACAAAAACCCCTCCTGCCATTTGTTAAGATTTTCCCCACAGCATTATGTATCCTCTTAATTAAGAGCAGAAGCTAAGTAATACCTATTTCATTCCCTCTTGCGTCCAATTAGTCACCCATTGATCATTACCCTCTCAACATTTGACAATCAACAGAGCCCCCATTCTCTGCAGGACAGGGATGTGTAGTCCCTCAGAAATGACACGTCCACAATAACGTGAGGGGAGCTGTGTGGATGAGTAATGGGGCAAGAGGTGGGGAGGAAGGGGAGGAAAAGGCCACCCAAGTGGAACAAAAGACATGTAACATATGCAAATGTTCAATGTATGTGTTTTATACACTGGATGTATATGAGGTCATAGACAAAGCTCAGCTGGCGGCTGCACTGCTTTTGGGAGGCATGGGAATTTGTGGGAACACTTGAGCTCTCGTGTGATCAAACATACCTACTCCTCTCCCTTTAAGACACAAAGCTGTTCCCCATGTGGCTTCTTGCCTTTGCTTTTTTAGGAGGGCAGGATTTAGCATCTGCTGCTCCATTGTCACTGGGACTATGGGCTGCAGCAACACAACCCTGGCCAAGTCACCCCAAGACCCATCAGCAGCTCCACCCAGTTGTGCCTGAGCTGCTGCCAACAGAGCAGCTCTGGGTGTCCAAGGGACCTCCAGGGAAGCTGCATTGCCACTCTCTCCTGGAAGCCTGTCCCAAGAACAGTGGTGGCCCAGGCCCTGTGTGGTGCCAGGAGGGGTGTGCTGGGACCTTTCCCAACACCAGGGACCTTTCCTATATGAGTAGCATCTTCTAGCTGGGGAAATCCAGCAGACTGTGGGATTGAGAGGCAGCCCAGAGCCTGAACTGCAGCAGTGAATAAAGCACAGGGAATGCCAGAGCTCACAGACCTCTGGCGTGAGGCAGAGCCCCAACAATCAAAGCAACCCTGCATTCTTTTTTCTTTTTTTCTTTTATGTTTTTCTTTTTCCGGGTTAGAATCCATCCATTACAGGGCTCAGAAATTTTGTGTGAAGCTGTGACAATAGGTGGCTGAGCAAACTTCACAAGGCTCTGAGTGAAGGAGCTCAGCAACAAATGGTGAGGAACCAAAAAGCAAAACAGAGCCCTTGGCAAGCTCTAGCCTGGCTGTAGGGGAAGAAGGATAATCTCATTTCTTTACTCTTTGCCCTTTTAGCTATTCACAGAGATTAATGCCGAGTTATTCCCAACGAGCCAAACAATCAAACTCCCATCTGGCCCAGCCAGGCAGAACCAACACTTGCCTCGCAGTCACAGGCCACACCAATCCCGTGATTTTTTTCCCCCATCCCGAACATACGCTATTTTCCTCTACGCTGTAACAGAGAAGATATTTACATTTGGAAGCAGAAACCGCAGTTCATGCTGCTCAGCCTGCTCTAATCTCATCACCCAAATCCCTGGGCACAAGGAAGCACAGGCGCTGTGAGCGCAGCTGGTGCTGCAAACACAGCTGCTGCTGCAACCTCTGGCTCTGCCTCTCCACCACACGATGCAGTGCCTACCAGCTAATGACCTGCTTTTCCTGGGAGGGCGGGTCTCTCAGCACTCCTGCACACTCCTGCTGCAGGCTCCAAACTGCAGCCATGCCCTTGGGAGAAACGTTTCCTCTCCCCGACTTTAAAATCAGCAGCAGGCTGCTCATTGCAATAGCCAGAGACTCACAGCATCTCTGGCCGGTAGCAGCAGTGCTCTCCTGGTTTGGGAGTAGGGATTGTAACAGATCATGTAGTGGGAACCAGCAGGGGAGGAGAAAAAAAACCAACAAAACCACGGAAAAAATACAAGAAGAAAAAAGAGCAGCTCTTTTGTTGTTAACAGCATTTTGTCCTCTAATCTACTCGTGTCCCAGTTTTACATTTTTGTTAAGCATTCAGCTACAGGGGAGGAATACAAGGAGATAGATTGATGTTTGTGTAGGTGTTTTTATGTGTGAATTTCCTGTTACATTACAGATAATAGTACACACGCACGTAAGAACAGGCTCTGTATTAAAAATCAACAAAAAATATCTCAGACTTAAGAGAAGCCAGCATTTCCTCTCTAACATTCAAAATGAACCTCAGCAGCCTGGTTTTAGCTGTCAGAAGTCCTGAGAAATTTAGAAGCACTGATATGGAAACTCTAGCACCCTACTCATGTGGCAATCCCAGCAAGGGGCCTCTTTTCCTTTTCTGCAGAAAGGACACGGGTTCTGGTTTGGTCTGTGCAGGAAAGTCTGAAACTAAAGTGCTCCTTTCTTCAGTTAAGATGGCAGGGAATGCTGCTCCAGTTGACAGGAGACCCCTCAGTGATAAAATATCCCTGTGTATGAGTCACAGGAAATTATAATCACTGCTTTCCAAAGACTGCAGAACACAATGAGATTTCTGAGCTACAAACAGACTTCAATTATTCTTGAAAGACAGACAGACCCTCAAACTGACACGACTGGAGAAAATAAATATCCTTTTGTCTGCACTGCTGGTGGTAATTTCCCATTAGACAGGAAAAGGCTTCTTTGATGAATGAATATTGTCTACACTTTAGAAGAGGAGCTACTGTATATCTCCTAATAGTTCTTGCATGGTTGGGCTCATCCTCGTGTGAGGCCCTTAAACCCCTTGGGTACAATATGGTAGCATTCATTAGCGTGCTGCATTTTTTTATTGCAGCACTTGAGAAAAGGATGGTGCACACTAAAATAGATTGGAGCAACTTTCCACTCACCTTGAAGTTATGTGGCAAGATCGAGATATTTAGCAATCTGCCTTCTTGGGCTGCAGGTAATCCTTTCCAGTCTAAAGGCTTCAGGAGAAACACGCTGGAGACAGATTTTCCATTTGAGATTATTCTTGTAATTTTACCAGTTAATCACTTTTCTGTTTTGTATTTACTTTGTTTTTTCTGCAGTGGTAATTAAATCAAAACCAGAGTGTCACCCAGAACTACATTGAGTTACATTGTTTACAAATGCCAAAGAATATCATGTTAGTGCCTTTGACAAAACTTTTGTCTTTTTCAAAGGGCACCAAGTCTCACATAATTGCCTTCTCACAGAAATATAATAACCACACTAACCATCCCTTTCGCAGCAGGGTCCCATTTCCACCAGTCACTTTTCCTGAGACTGGTCTTGTATTAAACTTGGCTTAGAGATGCCTGTGTCACCCCGTGGAGTCCTTTCTGCTGCTGGTAGGTCTTCTAGAAGACCCCTTCTGGAACTCAGCCACCACACCATGGACTGGCTTGGAATGAGGCGGGCTGGTGAAGGGGAGCATTCGGCCAATTGTTTTTATCTGGGTGGAATTTATTTAGTCTTACATTAAAAAATTATTGGAAGGAACAGAAGATTCTTATTCTAATAAATTCTACTTTTACAGCCACCACACAACTACTTGTGGTGTATACACAGTGCTTAAGAAAAGGCTTTTATTAATTTATAGCAAAAAAACCTAACAACCTTGTTTAAATTTTTTGCTAATGTTTTTATTTGAGAGAGATTAAAAAACCCAAACAACAAAACTCCCAACATTAAGAAAAAGAAGCAGAAGAGCTACCGATGAGAAATGGTCTGGATTTGCCACTCAACAGTGGCACCAGTCTGCACACAAGCCAGCTGCAGGCAGAGATCCGGCAGAGACCAACATGGTACTCAGACACCGAATGCAATACAAGAAACAGCAAACCCAAGGATCAGAAATAAAGGCCATAAAACCCCAACAACGCCCCGTCTGAGTCTTGCTTCCAATGAGAAACATAGGCAAACTAACGTTTTAGGCTCGTCCCGCATTCCAGATGGAAACTGCACTTAAGTTTGTGGCATAGCAAAGGCTGCTAAGGAGCTCGGCAGAATGGCCACGCTTTGCCACCGCGCTCTGGGCTGAGGAGGTGACATTTGGCTTCGCCAGCCCGCTGAGTTACTATGGAGTCCTCAGTTCCATGGATGATATTTTAAGGCAGGGGGGTAGCTGTAGGAAAAAAAAGAGGGCCACGACTTGCTTTGTAAGTACTAAGAGGAAGCTAGAAGTCCAACAAGGATCATGGCCTCTTCAGTACTCCACAGCTACAGGTACAGCAACATTGAATATATAATGTACATAACATTACTTATAGACTCTACATGTAAAACGTTAACCAATTTATCATGGAAATCTGGTAACAAGCAACATTGCCATATAAATTCACACTTTGAGAAAGGCTAAGTGTGGAAGCCTCCTTTGCAAGAGGATTTTCAGTCGAAGTTTTGTATAGAAAATATTTAAACAATGATGATAATTTGTTCTCTGAATCTCAATTAATTACTGGGTTAGTTTTCACAAGCAAAGAAAGGTTCTCTTTAGAAAATGTGAGAATCTTCAGAATATGAATTCACAATCTAAGTACTAAATAATTAAAAAAAAAAGTCTCAACTGTCAGGAAGTCCTACTTGTCTGCAAGCTTTTAAAGCAGTAACAGCAATACAAGACATAGAAAAGCTTCTCCTGCAACACTTGTAAATGTAAAAGTATTCATGTTAAATGCAACAGAACTAATAGAGAACAAACTGCTATAGAAGAGAGAAATGAGAGACTAGCTATGCATTTAGCCATCTTCCTTACAGTTGAACTCCAGCTATTTAAAAACACATTGACTTCATAATTTGGAAAATGATGTCCCATAGGTAACTGGTCTGCATACTCCTATGAAATATGATGCCCCAAATGGCATGACACCCCTTCTTGAAAAGTTTTAATCTCATGTCCACCCTTAGCTCCACAGTTTAAACAAAAAAACAACTATCCAAATGTAAAATGCTCTCTCTTTTTAATTACTAAATTAAGAAAGTTAAACAGTTTTAAAATGTAAACTTGCGAATAAACCATAACAAAATGTAATTAAGACTTTAAAATTTGCAACTCAGTATTAAAAACTCAATAGAAATAGAAAGGAATTTTTTTTGTGTTTTTTGGTTAAACGTAAGTAATTCAAGGTTGGTACAGACAACTGAAAAGATAATACTTTGTTCTGTGCATCCCCCATGAAATGTAAAGAAGTGCATAGTAATTCCACTGGAGAACTTGCAGACACAGAGAAAGTAATTTCATTAGCAGTACAGGACACTTAACACACTTATTTTACAATGGAAAAATGTTACACACAAAACAGAAAAATCCTAGTTGCATGACCAACAGTTTAGCAGGGGGACATGGCTAAAATGCTATTATTTTAAGACCATCTGAATGTGGTTACACTGCTTAATAAATCTTTTTGAAACGTTTCAGCATACGTGTTTTGATACAAGAAGTCTTTGCAGTTTCAATTTTCCAGTTCAAAAGGTGATGGTGTAGTTTTCTTGCTTTAAATATGTTGGTTTAAATTTCAAGAACAAATCATCACACACTTCTCAAACATTGGAAACATTACTGTAAATACAGCACGTGATTCCTGAAAGAGCAAAGTTACAACCATCTACAGGTACATAATCATAAACAAAAAGTGCAATCCAATTTAAAAAAATCATGCTTGGCAAAAGCCAAAAATTAGATCACTGGCTTTCAGAATCCCACCAGTGTTTTCATGTCTGCAGTAAAATTATCGCTTTCTGGGTACAGCTGCAGAGGACTCATTCAATTCCAAATGAGCCTCCTCTGCAATAGCACCCATATACTGTATGTACAGGTATGTATATATATTATATATATTTTATATATAAAAAAGCAAAAACCCAAACACCTGTCCTGATTTTTTTATTTGTTAAAACATGAAAAAAAAATGTTTTAGACAAAGAGGCCACTTCTGGAAAATAATACTTTTAGTTGAATCAGGAGAAGACTAGTTAAAATCACATAAGTTTTGCATTTTAAAAAAAGGAAAGCACTAGGATCAGTTATTGGCACTGAGTTACTATTTACAATGAACAGAGGTTTTGCAGTTTACATAACATCAATACAATGCAGTTTTGGAGTCTCTGATTAAGAAAAAACAAGTGTTTTTCTCCTTTTCATCCAGGACATTCAGATTATTAGGACAAGTGGTCATAGGCATGGGCTGTGGAAGTTCCCAGCTTCAGCCCCTCCTGTGCACTGCAGTGCTGGAAGATGTTGCACTCTGGAGAAGCCGATCACAGAGCTGGAAGGTGGAGAGCAGGTGGGACGGGGCTGAGAAACACCTGGTAATTCACGACAGTGTCTGGAAACCAGGGATTTACAGGTTGTCACCAGGCTGGTACTGGGGTTCTGTTGCAGTGAAGTAGTCTTCAAGAAAACCCTGTAAATATTCAAAAGTTGGGCGCTCCTCTGGGTCTTTTTTCCAGCAGTGAATCATAAGCTCATGCAAGGAGATGGGACAGTCCTGAGGACACGGCATCCGATAACCTCGTTCTACTTGCTCCAAGACTTCACGGTTATTCATGCCTGTGAAGGGCATACAAATCCACAGTAAATTACAGAAAAATCAACCAAGTATAACTGTATCTACAACATATGTGGTTTGCTCAACTATACCAATTTCTTTTGGTTAAGACAAGCGAAATACAACCACACTGATGTCCTGTTTCAGCTCCTCATCTACTGCAAGGTAACCTGGATTACCTTAAATAATAACAGAGAGTTTTAGGATCCAGTAATGAGCAGAACACTGCTCCATGGTTAGCCTCTTGACTTACAGTGAGCAGGATTTGGTGCTTTCCCTCTCTGACAGCAGGAGCCATGAAGTGTAATATGTGATGTGCTTAATGAAAACAAATGCATTGCAAAAAATGGAAAATTCAAAATTCTGGAAGTTAAAATGAGTTTCTGAAACCCTCACAGTGAGCATGGGCCTTTCTGAAAGCATTCTATGAAGTGATGCTGCAGGGACTTCAAGAAAAACTCTGCTACTCCTGGCTGGACAACCAGAGTTGTCCAGCATCATTGCCTTCAGTGTCAACCCAGAAGCTTATTATTGCTGACCTGCATTCCCTCCATGTCTGCTGCTTAGTACAGTTTCGACCATATTAGACTGCTCCCAAACCAAAACAGAAGAAAGCTGCTCACAAAACAAGCCAAATGCCAAGTAAAACCTCTCCACTAAAGAACCACAGCTCTTTCTCTCCCAAAAGGAAAAAAGTAAAAAGTTGTATTACCTTCACAGAATCATAGAAACATTTAGGTTGGAAAAGACCCTTAAGATCACTGAGTCCAATTGTTAACCTGACACTGCCAAGTCCACCACTGAACCATGTCCCTAAGCTCCACATCCACAGACTTAAGTATCTCCAGGGATGGTGACTCATCTTGCTTGACTCTGAGAGTAAGGCCAGGCGCTTTGTACTTTTTCTTTTCTGTGTAACCCCTTGATTCCTTGGCTGAAGTGCTTCTCACCAAACATTAACTGCAAGTCATCCTTGGCTTTAGTTTACATCTCTCTCCCAGTACTCTCTTTTTCACAGTATCAGAGGTAAAACTGGCACTGCAGGCATGCAGAGGTGTTTCAGAGGAGGATTTGTGCTTGCCCTGCCAAAGTCCCCTGCTGAAAAATATCTGCAGAATCCATTCTGCAGACCTGACTTAGCAGGTCCTGCCAAGCAGCTCTGCAGGAAAACCAGCAGGGACACCTTAATTTCTCCATGGCTGAATCTAGAAACCAGCACCTTGATGTTGCACAGTTATCTTATCCACTTCCTGGCTTCCACAACATCATCCTTCCCTGGGAATCCTCCACTTTGTTCTCACAGGGTATCCTTTTGAAGAGTTTGCTCATCTCACCTCCAGAACACAAAAATCTTGCAATTTTTGTAAACTAATTTGTGAGGAATAATTCAATCACCTTCTTCAATACAGATTAATTTATCCACTCTATGCTTTGACTTGTAGAAATGTCTGGTTTTGGTTGGGATAGAGTTAACTCTCTTCCTAGTAGCTGGTACAATGCTGTGTTTTGGGTTTAGTATGAGAATAATGTCGGTAACACACTGATGTTTTAGTTGTTGATAAGTAGAGTTTATCCTACGTCAAGGACTTTTCAGTTTCTCATGCATTGCCAGTGAGGAGGTGCACAAGAAGCTGGGAGAAACTGTATTGTGCATCATTTGTTTTTCTTGGCTTATGCCTCTCTTTTTCATTTCCAATAAAATTATTATTATCTTTTACTTTATTTCAGTTATTAAACTGTTATTATCACAACCTCTTGGATATCAGCAGGAGGATATTACCCTGTCAAGATAAGAAGGAAAGGTTTAACCTTTTTTCTGATTCTCCTCCCCATCCTACCTTTGGGGGGCCTGGGGGTGGGCAGTGGGAGTGAGCAAGTGTCTGTATGGTATTTAAGTTACTGGCTGGGGTTAAACCATGACAGGGAGTAAAATCCTCACACTTCATTGCATTTAGGCTGATAACTTGGCTGTAACCTTGGATTTGGTCTCTAGTCTGTATCCTTATGTCCTGGCTATGTTTAATTATTAAGGATGCTTAGAAAGAAACATCTGCAAAATTCAGCCTTTTCCAACCATCCACATCTAGAGTCTCACGTTAGGGTTACAAAACCCATTTTCCTCTTATCTTGTCAGGGCAATTTCCTCCCACTGATATCCATTTGCAGCGCCTGGGAAGGATCATATTCCTATCCTGTCACTGTAACTACCCCTGGCATGGTCTCCCCACTTATCCCTTGTATTTATATTTAGGCTCTCAATTACCCATGTCATGGTCACAGCGTGGTTCTGCTTAGCTTAATGCAGCATCTCCCATTTTCAAACACGAGGAGCACTTGGGTTTTAAACATGGTCGCAAGGGAGAAAGGAGAAGTAGCACACTGTTTCTTTTGCTGCCTATTGTGCATTGTGGAACCTCTCCAGAAAACTGTCTCATACTCTTACAGGCCTCTCCTTAATGCTCCCTTTCACAGGGATAATTTCGAAAAAGAAAGGTTTGATTACTGATTTACAGTATTCCCTAACCTGCAGACCAACACTTCAGCACTGGTTTCTTGTGTTTCATTTACCAGCTCTATCCACCCACCATTATTTTTGGTGTTAGATGTTTATAACTAGGAGCAAACACTTTGAATGGCTTCGAAAGTGGACCATGGTTAGGTCTTCAAAATTATGAAAACAGACTAGTAACAAGCCTCTGCAGACATCAGATGCTGCATAGAGTTATGGTTCTCCTTTATTATTGACTCCAAACTGATGTTGTTAGGTCACAGAGGCTCACAACAAACCAGAACACACTGAACAAACATTTCTGTGTTCCTCACTCTCCTGGAAGATAATTTCCAGAGATATTTTACCTTTCATTAGACTACAAAACAACACTACTGGTCTGTTAGACACCACAAACCCAAGGCAGCACCAACCCAAACTTTCTGGCCTTGTTCTTTTCAAGATACTACAAGAAAAAAGCATGCACATTTTGTTCACGTTGTGTTCTCAATATTAGTTTTATAAATTGGTGTTTTGAACAAAAATCTACATCTTTTTCCATATCCTTGTCTTTGAATCAGCTGAATTAGCTTGTGTTTTGGGGTGAGAACTTCTGCTGTGCTTCGCTTCCCTTACATATTAAAGGCTATGAAAATAACAGTTACTGGTAACTCATCTGTTCCTATATATACATAACCACTAACAAACTGCATTCTTCACTTTTATTTTGGCAGTACATCCTTATGTACATCATGGATGGAAGCAACAGCAGCAGAAAAAGCTCCCTCCCAACTGATTTGCTCTTCTAAGATATCAAATGTTTGGTATTTTTATCCAGTGCTTTTACTCAGTGCTGCAAAGCACACTCTGAAACCTGATAACGAACTGTGTGCTGGAAGAAAAACCCTGAGGAGACAGAAGGGGAAGGAAAACATAAACAGCTCTTCACTTTCCTTTGTTTAACAAAAAGGTAGAAAAAAGAACATGAAAGAGACAATTTTTTGTCCCTGGAAAGTGAGTCAAGCTAGGTTTTTTCATCACAGTTTAATCCAGGAAAATGCCCTTACTTTTCTTTTCTCCTTTCTCCTTTCCCCTTTCCCTTCCCTCAAAGTAAGCCCCAGTTATGAAACTGAAGGAAGTAATCCTCATGTTCCTCACTGGAGTTCATACATCCAGCAAGGGCTGAAGCACGTAGGATTTGCCAAAGAAATTCTGTTAGTTTTGACATGAACTGATAATTTAAAAACAGAGTTTCAAAGACTTTTATTTCTAAATCGATTGGATTATTAGTCAGACTTACAAAAATAGCAGTGCTTCAGGTATACATTTTACCTCTTAAATGGCCTATTTATGTTTACAAACCTATTCTATAGACTTATCTTAGCCTGCAAGTTTTAGTGTTTCTCTTTTGATAGCAGGAGCCTGTCATATCTGCACTTCTAACACCACAGAGAGAATATCTGAGCAGTCTGTACAACTCCTCTCTCCTAATGAATACCCAAGAGTTTCAACTCTTAATAAATAATAAATGACATTCTGCTTGCAGTATGCTTCCAGACCCCTTAAAAGTTTATCCTAAAATCCTTAAATCTGTGAAATAAAATACTCAGCAATATTCTTTTGTTGGGTACAGCTATTCCACCTGGGTTGGGGCAACACCTGGTATCAATCTGGGCTGGTGGATGAACAGAGTGAGGACAGCCAAGAATGACTTGGGGGTGCTGGTGGAAGAACAGAGTGAGGGCAGCCAAGAATGACTTGGGGGTGCTGGTGGATGGGAGGCTGGGCATGACCAGCCCAGAGAGCCTGGGCTGCATCCAAAACAGCGTGGGCAGCAGGGCAGGGAGGGGATTCTGTCCCTCTGCTCTGCTCTGGTGAGACCCCACCTGCAGTGCTGCATCCAGCTCTGGGCTCCCAGCACAGGAAGGACTTGGACCTGTTGGAGCAAGTCCAGAGAATGGCCCTGAAATGAGAAATGGCTGAGAAAAATGGGATTGTTCAGCCTGGAGAAGAGAAGGCTCTGGAGAAACCTTACTGTGGCCTTTCAGTACTTGAAGGGGGCCTGTTAGCAGGGCCTGTTGGCATAATGGTTTAATCCCAACAAGGGGTAATGGTTTTAAATTGAAGGAGACAAATCTGGATTATGTATAAAACAAAAAGGTTTTTTACAATGAGGATGGTAGAAGACTGGAGCAGGTTGCCCAGAGTGGTCATGGATGCCCCATCCCTGAGAACATTCAGGTGCAGGCTGGACAAAGCTCTAAGTAACCTGAAATATCCTTGCTTATTGTAGTATTGGACCTTTCTGAGGTCTCTTCCAAGCCAGACTATTCTATCATTGTAGAATTCTATGAAAAATCAGCTTGTGCTCATGATACTTTAAGAATTACAACTTGGCCAAGAAGAAAACATCCAATTCCCAAACGATAGCTTTTCCATTAGCTTTTTATTCCCTGAGAAGACCAAAACCCAAATAACCTCCCACCATCCAGCTTTATTAGTGAAACCTTCAACAATCTCAGGATGCCACAGGATATGGCCACTCTAATGCTCTGTACAATAAAAATCTGCTGCCCATATAGACTGGGGACAGAAATGCAATACTGCTTGGCTTTTCCTAGAAAAGTTGTAGGAACTTTAAATTACAGTGGCTTTAAGAGTTACTTTAAGAGTTATTGTGACACAAAAAAGGATCTGGAGTTTCCAATTGTGGCTAAAGAAAACACTGGAAAGTACTTTGGTGTGCTCTTAGGAGCTTGATTAGATGGAGCACAGCAGATGTGCAAATAGCATGGACCTGGGCAACACTGCTCTCCCAGAAGAAAGGAAACATTGCTGTAACTAGGGAATGTCCCTGCAACCAAACTAACGAGCTATACAGATTACTTTGGGACATGTGAAGTCCAGTGAGGAGAGTGGTTGTTTTAGGCTACTTTATTATGGGTTTCTTCTCTTAGACTGCAGTGGGATGCCAAGCACCCATCAAACCTCTCTCACTCCACTCCACAGCTGGACAGGGAAGAGAAAATACAACAAAGATGAACAGATGCAAAGCATTTGTGAATGGAGCTTCCTTGCTTACAAATAAACTCACCTGACCTTATCTATCCTATGTGGTGAGTACAAATCTTTCTTAATCTCCTATTTACCATCCACCTGGCTATGCTGGCTCACTGCTATGTACTTGGCCCCAGGCTTGGGTACCACATGCTCTCTGGCACTCGTGGCCCAGCTTCCCCCAGGGATGGGGAGGCTGAATACAGCTGCTCAAAGGCTGCAGGGCTGCTTGGAGCCCAGACTCAAAGACCTGCCTGGCCAGAGGCAGCAATGGGAGTAGCATCACGGTGGCTGTCACACTAGAGTTAAAATGAAAATGCTCTTGATGTGACAACTGCAGCAGAAAGCAGAAGGGGCAAGGTCAGACGTGCTTGTTTGGTGTGGCTGAGATTTTTGCCTCTCACAAAGACAGCATGTTAAAAATCCACAAATTCTCCAACTACTGCTAGGGAAGGGCATTTGTCAAAGAGAAAAGAAACTGACACTGAAAAAGGCCCACTCACAGACTATTTATTAAGCTTGGCTCCTCCTCTGGCCTATCTATTTTTCATTTCTCCACTGTAATAATGAAAATAGAACCAGAAAGACTGTGAAAGTTGCTTATTTAAATCTGTTGCCTTGTGAAAAGGCTAAGAAAGCATAAAAAGGAGGCATAAATTAGTTATCAGAGTGGCCCATTATAATCACTGACTGAGAAACAGGCTTGGTTGAAATATGAACATGAGGACACCTTCCTAAAGGTTGGTATTCCTTGTGGGAGCTATAGGATTTGGGGCAAGGCTTTATTATGAACACTAGACTGTTCTTTATCTCCACCAGCAAAATCTTTACTGCTCATATATCTCACCACAGCCTCTCTTCCAAAATTGGGCATCAGGACAGGAACTGGTTGAAATCTGTAGGACAAAGAAAGCCAAGTTCTGTTCCACCCAGTCTGTTTCCCTGCTGTAGACTGCCTGCCTTCCCCCTCTGTCCTACTCATTGTGCTTGTCCCTCCTTCTACACAAGCTTAAAACAATGCCTGATTCCAGGCATGGCAAGGCAGGAGCTATGGTGTCCTGCAGGCATGGGTACCACCCCAGGACCGGGATGTGTGCTGTAAATCATCTCTCAGGCACTAGGAGCTTGTGAAGCAAGAGAGCAACCCTTTTGTCTGAGGGCCTCTCTCCACTTCTCCCAGCCTGCTACAAGTTGTAAGTAGGAACATCATGACAACATGCCCACAACTATTTCAGAAACTGGATATTACAGCAGTCAGATAGCTCCATGCCCCTCTGTGTTTCAAGGCTGACACTTTTCAGTGTCACATCCTGGGTACCAAAGTGCTGGCAGTGCCAACAGACTGCATTCTCTCACCTCTGGGCTGTCTACTTGGGTGAAGAGGGCTGAGTCTTGCCTCTCAGGGTGACAGAAATCCTATTTTTCCTCCTCGTGCAAGCCATGCCATAATGGCAAGACAAGCCCTGTCAGTGCATCGGAACCCTATTCCCTGTCTCAGACTGGGATTCATGAAACTTTGTCCTTAAAAAGACCTTCCTCTTCCCAGCATGAAGCAGGAGATAGATGGTCCTTTCTATGTCAGGGGAAAAGAGACTGTTTTCTAAGGAGCTCAGGAGGCCTTTGGCACCTTGGGAAGTCCAAGCTGTCCTTGAAATCCGTTTGCAGAGACAGATCCTTCTGAGAAGACCCAAGTTCCCCTTCACTGCTGCCTCAGCCTATAAAAGCTTTGCTATTTAGGGCCTGGAAAATGAGACTGGACTGAAATCTGTAAAGACTTTGGACATTCAAATGTAAGATCCAGGTTGCCCTTATGTAAAACTGGCAGAGGGGGGTGATGGTGACATGAGAGTGGTTAAGGCCTCCCAGATGAGCAATAGGGGGTCCTGGTGGGAAGGACCCACCCATAGAGCCTGGGCAGGGTGTAACCAGGGCAGTACATGACTGTCCAGGAAATTGCTGACTTAGCAAAAAATTGCTTCCAGCTACTTGGTGTCTTCCTAGTGCAGGTGGGGGAGAGTGAGCCAGAAGGACTTTTGGCATGTGAGGGCTTTATGTAGTGAGGGATGAAGGGGTAGGATGGTGCTGAAAGAGGAGAGATCCTGCTGGTTGTCTTTGATGTGCTCAAGCTGCCGTGTAATAAAACTGTCCAGAATTTCAGGACACAGCCCATGCCTGAGATTACTGTCATGGCTCCTACAAGAAGTTATATATTGCAAGTACTTAAAGGCACTGCCTGTGGACTCTTTCTCCTTCGGTGAGGGAAAGAAACACTTATGAAGTGCAGACATCCTCTGCAGCCATGGCCAACCCTGTGTTCATTCACAGACTTGTGAGTAAACATAGGGCTTAAACGGTTGTTTTTGCACAGAATGGTATTTTCACCTTAACTCTGCCCTGGCTGGTGACAGCCCCCATGCACCCACTCTGCTGGCAGTGACTAGAGAATTCCTGCAGCCCAGTCAGGAACATTGCCCACCCTCTGGGAGCAACACTGCATCAACTAAAGCATATACATCTTTTTTTTCTGTCTTGGACCTTTGCACAGCATGCCATGTCTGCTTAAACCCTCAATAAACCTGCAGAAATCATAGCTTTCTCACACCACTGCCAGGAATCCTTAAGGCAGGAAGACCTTTGCACTGACTGGTGACACAGCTTCTCTGACTGGAGGCAACACCCCACATGGGGAAGTGCTGGGCAGAGGGACTCATCCATTCCTCAGAAACATGACATTCTATTTTCTGCTATCTCTTTCAGTTGTCACAGCCACACCTTTGTTAAGCTGCTCCCTGTTAATCATGCCAAAGTTCACTGCTGATCACGAGGTGCCTTCCAGTCCCAATATTCTTGGATATCAGCTACTGACTGCTAGGTGCTAGCAAACATGAAATTCCTGGTGAAAGTCTGGAAGATTAGTTTTGCTGAGTTCAGTCTTCTGAAGTGGTGTGAGACACCACAGGATAAACTGAATGAACTGAATGATAAACTGATGAACTCCACCTTGATGCTTCTCCTGCTCAGTTTGATATATGAATCTGACTGCTTGATCACAGCACAGATTGGAAAATTGAAACTGTTGCAGGGCAGTTTCCATTAAATCAGCTGCAGTGCACACAGCCAGACTGTTGAGCATTTAGATGATTTTCTTTTTTAAATAAAAAGACTAAAAATGCAGCTAGATGCGTCTTGGAACACAGGGCATCCCCTGTTGTTAATATCTGTGCTGATGAAAAAAAGGGATTAAATTATTTTCCATGTAATGAATGACTTTCACCTCACTCCTTTCCTCTTCACCTGAATGCCTAAAATATTCAGGGGGACAACAAGAATAAAAAGCTCTTTCTGCATAGGCAGATCTAATCACCCCCTCCAAAAAAATCTTAATCCATTGGACACTTGGCAGGGTTTCAACAAAGAGCCATGGGGCCTCCAGTTCCCCCATACAGAGAATCTGGCCCTGCTGTGACCCTGCCATGAGCTCTGGTCTGCACATTACAGAACTATTTTCTTCCCTTTCCATCCATCTCAAAAGCAAGGATTGAAATTTAAGTTTATGAAAAAGAGATTTGATAGTACCGGATATTCAGAGAGTCATCAAACCTTGCAGTGAACCAGAATGACAGAATAAACGGAGTAAGGCCTCTGAGGGAGTTTAACTGTTGGTATCTTAAAATGCAATACTATGGAGAGCTATTTGCTCCAGAATATAATAATTTTACACTGCTTTCATTAGTTGTCTAGAAATTATGTTAATTTAACTGAGCACAATTAAAACAGTAGAAATGAATATGCTGAATTGTCCCCTTGTTATTTTTATCATGACCATCACAAAGCAGCTTTGAGCCAGAACTGTTTTCAAGCATTCATAAAACTTACACATTATAGCCATTCTCCTTTGAGCTCAGTGAATATAAATAAACATTCCAGCTTAAACATATGGCCCATTCACTCTTTTTTCTTACCTGGGTATGGCACTCTCCCTTTTGTTACCAGCTCTGTCAGTAGGATCCCAAAAGACCACACGTCTGACTTTATTGTGAACCTTCCATACAGTGCTGCTTCTGGTGCAGTCCATTTAATGGGAAACTTTGCACCTAAAGAGAGAATACATGAGTCTCAACCAGCACAGAGACAGGACCAAAGCACCAGGTCACAGGTGGCTCTTGTGTTCTGCAACAGTGCAGGTGGAAGGAGCTGCAGACAAGTGTTAACCAGCCCTAGAGTACAGTCAGAGAGGACAGATGGGCAGAACATGAGGAAAGACTAAGCAGGGAAGGGGCCAGTTTGTCCCACACCCCAAGAGAAGGATAAGACATTTTAACTCAAGTTTGATGTTGTATAAAATGAAAAAAAACCCCACCAACCCAGTTTTAAAAACAAATAAGCCAAATATAATAGAAATAACACAGTTAGCACATATAAGCAGAACTGAGATATACTGGATATGTACCTCACAGTTTGCCTGCTCAAGCCAAGCAAAATGCAAACAAACAAACATGGTAAAAACAAAAATTAAAAGCAAATCAATATTTCATTAGAAACATGCAAGGACTTTAAAATAATACTGCCATTTGAGTTGCTTGGAGTGCTTGATGTCAAGGCACAACTTTGGCCTGTGATTTATAACTTGACAGTGTACTTTAAGCTCCTGGCACTGAAAAGCCTGTAGTGCCTTAAATACGTGCAGTTCTAATGTGCTCATCCATCATCAGAGCTTGCAGGAGCCAGTTGCAGCAAGGATAGTAAGATAACAAGCCTTTAAACACTGATTTATTTGCTTTTCCAATCACTGACTGTTTTCTTAGGGAAAATATTTTCAATATGACTTTAAAGAAAAGTCTTGTGGTAATAATTAACTCATAGTATGTACAAAAAATATGCAGACATTTCCCTGGTGCCTTGTATTAACATACAGGCAAAAGAGTTGCATTGCTTATTGCTGATCCCTAGTGACAAACACTCTTGAATTTGGAAACAGACTGCCTTCAACTTCACATCACCCTCTCATAAAAGTTCCCTTCTCTTTCAGGAGGAGCACAAAAGTGTAACAACGTGGACAAATCACTCTCAGGGAGTGAACTTATGGCACTGTTTAGACTTCCCTGCTGGCATTGCTCTGCCATCACATCCAGGGCTCAGTGTCCTGCATCTTCTGCCATACACCCCAACCTGATGTGACTTAGAGCAAAATGTAAACATGGTAATTCTCATCTCCTTACTTAGTAAAACTTCGATGTGCTGAAATTTTCTCTGCTCTACATGTGAATGATCCTAAGAGAGACTAGTACCCTAGTACAAATACATCTTCTTCCTAGGGAATATTGCAGTTGCTCAAGTAAGTCCTGCTAACTGACTTGAAAATGTCCTGCTAAAGGGTAAAAAAGATGCAAGGGAAAGTTTCAGATACCTAATGCCTGAAGTCAAGTTAAGCATCAACACATCACTGGTTAGATTTGCAATGGTGCCAGAGGACTTTTGGATGCCTGCTCACTTTTAAAAGTTTGTCTCTTATGAATTTTCATTGGTTGATATACAGGCAAGAACTAGAATTTGGGTGCTTGGCTTTGGTCTCAATCTCCTTCACTTACACTTCCTTGTGTAACCAATTTTAGTTTACAAGACTCAAAATTTGCAGAACTTCTTCTCTTTTTGCCTTGGCTGTGCTGTGTGAGTCCTTTTCAGCAGAAGCTGCCATCACTTGAGCCTCTGTCCTAGAACTGGCCCTGCTTCAGCAGCACCAGCAGCCACATGGGGCTGGCAACTGGCTGCTCCAGCTGCAGGGAGATCCTGGGGCTCTACAGCCCATGCCCATCCCTGGAAAAACTGCAAGCTGTGTGTATCTGGTGCCCAGGCCTGCAGTGCATGCCTTTAGATGGCCCTGAACACGAGGGCCAACGTCCCTCTGCTCTCTCCTACGTGCAGCTGAGATTGTACACACACCCTGTGCCAGCTGAATGAAGGAATAGCTCCAGGCTGGCCAGCAGCCTCAAGCCTGGGATGTTGGCTGGTGCTGTGTGAGATGGCCATGCAGGAGGGTTTGATTGTTCACATGTTGCACACATTTTATTCAAAAATTTTCCTTTAATCAGCTCTGTTTTTCTGAGAAACGTAGCCAAATCTGCTCTAATTCCCCCGTGCTTCATACTCAGATCCAAAGGTAGCAACCACCTACAACTCATTTTTGGAGGAAGGAAATCTCTTGAGACTCTTTTGTGGCCAACTCCCCCAGTATTTTTGTCTTCCTCGACCTACTGCCAGTGTGTCACTGGGAGATGAGTATGCAGTGTGTTGGCAAACCACAGGAAAATGAGAAGCAAGGTAAGACCCTGAGAAGGGGGATCAGTTCCAGGACATCCCATTTCCTGAGAACTAGAGCAGTACAGGCCTCACTGCAGTGTGATGAGTGCTGCTGGAAAGATGGATGGCCTGTGCTGAGGATTCTCCAATGACAGGACAGCTATTCATTACTTCTCCATGTTGCCCCTGCTGTGGATGATTCTCTGTATAAAGCAACTAATATAAAAAATCACGTTCTGCAGTTTGTGCAGTATTTCCTGAGAGATGACAGATTTGGAGTGGTAGATGGGGAGGAGAAAAATGCAAGGTTGGCAGAGAGCTTGCTAGCAGAGCCCTGCCTCATGGTGTTCTGGCCCTGCAACACAAGTTGGAGGCTAGATGGTCCAAGAGAGTCTGCATCCCATTGTGGCAGAGCTGTCAGTGAAGGGAGAGCAGAGACCAGGGAGAGCACACCAGGCTGGTCACCTGCAGGTACAACACGTGCACTGCCATAACACAGGGAGATCACACACAGCTTGTGTGAGTGGGGCTGTGTGTTTGTCTAACAGGGATCCCTCCAAAGTGCTGGAGACAGGGACAGAGCACTGCTGGGAAAGCACAAAAGTTCCCAAATGTGTTGAGCACTGCCCTGAAGCCTCCTGTAGCTACATGGAGCGTTAGCACAGGCTGAATGCTGTGCATAGTTCCTGATGGACACACAGCTCCTGTGCTTACTCTCTTCCCAACACACTGATTAAAAAACCCTTTGCCTCTCTCTGCCCAGGCCTCAGAAGCTTATGAAACAAACTGTGCTGCAAGCAAATTACAGCATCAGATAAAACATGTATTACTGACGAGCATGTTAAAAAATCTGATAAGCCAAATTACCCCAGCTGACAAGGCAGCCCATCTCCTACTCTGAGGGCAGATTTTGCATCAGTGGGGGAGGGATTTCTCTTTTTGTTGCTGTAACTTGTTTCATTACAACCAGCACATCAGTAACCCTGCACACGAACACCAACAGCACACTGCATTCATCAGGTCAGGATAACCTGTCTTTGCCCAAAACAAGGTACTAATCAGCAGCTTTTATCTCAGTCCTATTTTTTTTTTAAATTTTGCAGCTCGAGGAAAGCCTTTTTTGGGTTTCTGCACTGCTTGTAACCACATGAAACCAAAGCTGCTGATAAAACTTATGGTTAGAGCAGCCAGCCCCCAGCCTGTGAATACTTTTGTGAGGCTCAGCCCTACTCTTAGGACCTCTGCCTGGCTCTGCCCAGGCATTCACACAGGTTATCTCCCAGGAGGATTTCCTTGGGAAAAATCAATCCATGGCCCTGCTTTAATTCTTTGCTGGCTACAAGCAGGCCATGTGATGAGAAGGAGCAGGGGGGGCTGGGATGACGGAGTGACCTTGAGATACAGCTCTCAGCATGGTTTCTTCTGAGGGAAGCGAAAATCCCGCAGAGCTTTGGTTTCTTTTCAGATCTAAATCTTGATGAAGTAGAAACCTCTGAAATCCATGCCCCAGAGCCACTGCCAGCTTGATAATGATCCTGTTTCTGGAAATGCTACAAAGCTGCTACCTCTTGTACCTTAAAACCAAACCCAGTGAAGGAGCTCTGAAACCCAAAAACGCGGGGGAACCTCTTGGGTTAGCAATCGAGGAATGCAGTGTGGCACTGGATCGCTTCTGGGGCTGGAGGGGGAAAGCTGCAGAAGGCAAAAACGAAGTGCTGAAGCAAGCATGAAGCAGGAAACGAGTCAGCCCCGGCAGGCGATGATGAGAGCCGTGTGGGAGGGACCGCGCAATTCCATTTTTTGTGCTGGGAGAGCGAACACGGAATTACAAGCTGGCAAACCTCAGGGCGAGGAGCGGGCTCGGCAGGCGGAGCTCTCCCCGGCTCTGGCTCTCCTGCCTGCAGCCCCCATTCCCCTCGCCCTTCCTCCGGACCTGGCCGCCCTCCTGGCCCATGGATCCCCGGGACCCCCGGCTCGGAACCAGGAGTGCTCTCTCCTGTGCGCTCCTGGGAGCCGCAGGTGAAGGAGAACAAAGCCCGGTGCGCTACAGCCTGCAGTGCAGCCAGTCACAACACAGTCTGATAGCTGCTGAACAAATCCCTACAAAGGCACTGCAGAGAGCCGGAGAGCCCTGCCTGTTTCTAGGAAATCAAACTGAGCAGCATCACTTGATTTTAAGCAGGGCAGGAAGGAGTTACTTCTAACTAACTCCTTTGCCTCTAAGGAGGCAAAAATGATCTGAGAATTTACAAACACAGAGCTCCCAAAATAGCTCTGGCTCGTCTGGAAGGCATCAGAAAGATCCTTATTGTTTCATGTGTGCTTAGAGTGGCACTGCTGCAAGTGCTGCTAGTGTCTGCAGTAGAAGTACAACTGGAAAATAACTGCACTTTTTTTTCTTTTATTAAGAAAATTTTAAATTTGTATCAGCTGCTGCTGCTTAGAATAGTAACAACTCTAACCCAGTGACTCTGTGGAGCACTGGCACTGTCCCCAAAAATGCCATGTGCTTGGCCGAAACTGTGAAACAACTGTGAACCATATCAGTGTGAGGACAGCAGAACTGCATGGGAAATCCTTTGCTGGAGGTGATGGGAAATTTCTCTTTGTCCTGTAGGACACCAGGACAAAGTCCTGGTCTTGCCTTACAGGGCTGACACAAGCATCATCACCAGTGGAAGGAAGCAAGTCTCCATGCCTGACACTGTGTGTGGGGAGGATGTTGCAACAGCAGCAGCCAAAAGAAGCAATGGGGCAGGCTGCAGTACAGCTACCAGTGTAGCCTTTGAAATGGGCGTCACTCTAAACAGGCATGTTTTCCCCTTTGATTACTCACTTCCTCTAAAAACAAGAGGAGCCAAATGCTCATTAGAAGCTAAGGGCTTTTTTATTTTTTTGTATTATTTAATGGCAGTGTATAGCTGCTGGTCACACACTTTAAATCATTAGTGGCATGACCATCTCTCTCCTTCCTGACAAATGCTGAGAAATGGCAGTGCAGACAACGAACTGCTTTTTATTTATCTCTCATAAATCAGGAGCAGTCAGGCCTCCTTTGTTCAAACCCAAAAGAAAATAAACCGGTCAGTAAAACATTACCACCAGGCTAAGCAATACCCACACAGGTTCAGGAATCCTGCACTCCAACCCGCTGGGGCTCAAAGCATCCCCATCTGTTTCCTTTCAAAATATTTAATCAGAGACAAAAGTGACAGTGGGGGAAGGGAGTAGGAGATCAAGCGAAGCTGGAGAAAACCACCTCTTCCCCACGCCAACAATGAGCTCTGTACTAACACACATAAGCCAAAAGAAGGATGACTGCTGAGGAGAGTGAACAGAGACTTTAATCTTCAGATTTTGCAAGGAAAAACATTTCCTTTCTCCCACAGGAGCTGCCAGTCTGGAGCGCTCCCTGTTCCCCTCCCCTCTGCTGGCCAAGCTTTCCTCCTGTGTCAAAATTCCCACTGAAGCAGTAGTCAGCTAGATAAACAGAGCAGTCCCCAGATGCATCCCTTTAGAGGCTGAAGTAATAGGTCATGGGAAACAAGCAGAGGCAATCATTTCCTCCTGATACTGTGGTCTCCAACAAGCATTGCTCAAACTGAAGCTTAACTAAACAAGCCAGAACTGAATTCCAGTTAAAAAAAAATAAAAATGCATTGGTGCATTAGAAACGATATTTCTCTCTCGATAAATTAAAGGTCTTATGCTCACCCTGGCTTGGAAGCCAGGTTAATTGCCATGAAATGTAAATTGAGTTTGTGCTACTTGGTGAAAAAAAGCACCCCTTTCCTACTCCTTAAAAAGGGACAAAAAATATTAATAAAAGTAGGAAAACCTTTCTACATGATGCCTGTGGTAGAGCTCTGAAGGACTTCAGCCTGACTGGGAGGTCAGGGGAAGGAAGTATTGTCCATTGCCCTCAATTATGGGAAGGACGGGTGACTTCTCCATACTGGCACCAGGAGATGAAGCCAGGCAAACATGACTCAGATCTCCACACCATCAGCAATGCATTTAAAAGCCAAACTAATTCTCCCTTCTCAGACACTTTTACCTCAATACAAGTGATTTTTGCCATGGAAAAAGGGGCAGGAGATACTCACTGCTATGCTCCTTCTCCCTGCCAGGCTTGATGTTAGACTTTTCTCAAAGTTTCTCCACTCCAAATTCAGTGATTTTTATTTAAAAATCTAAACTTCTCCTCAATAACAGTCAGGCAGGTTTTCACAGCTTTTTTAACATGTGAAGAGAGCAAAACTATTCAGAGAGATTTACACTGAGAGGCAAACAGGTCATCATAGGATTTCCTAGGGATCAGGAGCCTGAAGAGATTTGGCCAGAAGTAGGTCACATACTTGTCTATGAAAACAAATAATTAGTCATGTAAAACTATACATTGGGTGGTTTCCAAAGGGAACAAAAGACATGGCAGCAAACCAGGCAGAAATGGAGATAATATAGGACACTGTTTCAAAGCCATTTTGCAGATTGGATCTGCCTGCCTCGTTCAGGGAAAACTCTTGTTTTTCACAGGGGAACAGCAAGCAGGCAGCTTTCTGTCTACCAGAGCCTCTCCAGACACTCTTATTGCTCTAGAGAGAATGAGACAAGCCTATTTTTTTCTAACAAGAAGCAATTCCCACCCTCAGGCTGAAATCAATAGTAGTTAAGGCTCTGCATTAGTATCTGTCACGGGTTCTTCAAGGACCCCACCAAAATAACCAGGCCTCACTGTCTGACTGAAGCAGGCACCTTTTAGGGTGGATGCAGCCTGTGCTCCACATCCCTGTGTCTGGGGACTGCCAACAGCAGTTCAGAGGGGTGGGAACAGCTTGAGAGCTGCTGCTGCTGCTCCCAGGCCAGGGCAAGGCATGCTGGAAACTCTCTGGCTCCTTCTGTCAACACACAGAGAAAAAGCTACAGAGAGAGGTTAGCTGTTCCTAAGAATTAATGACAGGGTCCACGCTGCAACAGGGACTCACAAGAGGGAGTAAAGGCAAGTTATGAAGTACTTAGCTGGCCTGGGCTAAGGGTACAACAGGGTTTAATGGGATCCTCCTTGGCTTTGGCACTGAAAGGATGGAGTGGTGTTTACCAACACATATTGAGCAAGCACTACCGAAGTACTGCCAGCAGAAAGAGAACAAAACTGTAGCTCTGCAGCTTGGACCAACATCTGATAACTAAGCATGACTTGTAAAGAATAACTAGAAAGAGGCTGTGACATGGCTCAATTTGAACACACATGCTTTTTAGAAAAAGCTACAAAACTCTTTGATACATTTCTATAGTGTATCAGTGGTTGTCTGCGCCCAGTACACCCTGTGTAGCACTGGAAAATGCCATTTCTATTAAAACAACTTTTTAAGAAGAAGGAAGGATTCCAGGAAAGAAGAAAGAAGGAAAGAAGGAAAGAAAGAAAGAAAGAAAAAAAGGAAAGAAGGAAAGAAAGGAAGGAAAGAAAGGAAGGAAGGAAGGAAGGAAGGAAGGAAGGAAGGAAGGAAGGAAGGAAGGAAGGAAGGAAGGAAGGAAGAAAGAAAGAAAGAAAGAAAGAAAGAAAGAAAGAAAGAAAGAAAGAAAGAAAGAAAGAAAGAAAGAAAGAAAGAAAGAAAGAAAGAAAGAAAGAAAGAAACAAAGAAACAAAGAAAGAAAGAAAGAAAGAAAGAAAAGAAAGAAAGAATATAGTGCTTGGAGAGGCAGCTCCATTGCACCGAGGCACAACTCTTTGGCCTGTTTGAAATAAAGAAAGTAGGAATAGTACAGGAGTGATAATAGTGGTCAGTAAATACTAGAAAGTACACTACAAATGAAATACCCTACATGCACTTATCTGGATTACCACATTCAGACTCTCCTAACTAGTAAGTAAAATATCCTCTTTCCTATGGCACCATGAAGATCCCGTCTTTGCTGTCATTTCCAGCTGTGTTCTCACTCATCACCTCTGTTCCATTCTGGTTTTCAAAGAATAGACAACAAAATAAGACATTTTCTTTAGGATATGTATTCAGCAGTGAACTTCTGACTAGGAGTTAGGTCAGGATTTACTGAAAGCAGCCCCGAAGCATAGGAGAGAGAGCTTTTCAAAACCATGTTCCACTCTTTCCCTGCCACAGGAATGACACTCAGCGCTACACCTGCTGCTGCATTTACCTTGTCTGGCTGTATATTCATTGTCTTCAATCAGCCTTGCCAATCCAAAGTCAGCAATCTTGCATATCAGGCCGTTGCCCACCAAGATGTTTGCGGAGCGCAGGTCCCTGTGTATGTAATTCATCCGCTCGATGTACGCCATTCCCGCGGCCACCTGCGGGCAGCAGGAAAGACAAACGGCGCGTTTAAAGCAAACTCAGCACACACGTGGGCTATAAAGCACGCACACCTCACTGCTCAGCACTCTGGAGACACACCTGGGCTGCCATGTCCACCAAATTCGGTAACTTCAAAGCTCTGCCTTCTCCATCCTTCAAGAAATCTAGCAAACTCCCTGCGAATGCAGAGTTGACACAATAGAGAGATGTTAGGAAAACAGCTCATCAGAATGGAGGTGCAGCAATATGTTCAGTATTAAAGACAGCAATGTTTCAAGTTCAAGGAACAGTTTCAAAAAACCCCGCAATATCTCCAAATTCTCCTATTGCACTCACTTCACTCTTTAAGTTGGCTTGCAAAAGAACATGCCACTAGTACAACGAGAGTTGCAGGGAAAGGAAACAGGATTGTTTTAAATTTTCCTGACCATTACTGAGAAAGTTGATATTTCTTAACTTTTCCAGTGCTTTTTAAAACTACATGCCTGCTGCTCTCTAAAGGCCTCAGCTAACTGCAAAGCAGCAACTCAGTTCCAAGCCACACAAGTTATGGAAGAAGTCAGATCCTAGTTCAACCTGCTCCAAGAGAAAGGTCAGCCCAGAGCCTGGTGAGCCCAAGGGGGATAGCATTTGCAAAGGCTGTTTTTCCTTAGAAATCGGTCGTGCTTCTCCTCTAGGCAACACAGAACTAAATACAACATGAACAGCATTAATTTTAGAAAACAAAGAAGAGATGAAATGAAAGCAACTTTAGCAAAAGTTACAAGAACATCGCTTTCCTGTGAAAGGGAAAACAAGAAAGAATCCTGTTGCTTTAAAAAAAGAGCCTAGGATGTTGTAGCTTCTGTCATAATCTTGTACCTGAACAGAGAAGGGCAGCAGTCTCCTTTAAATAAGGTCAGAGAATTGGTTTAATAAATAAAGGAAAAAGACAGATGATTAAGCGTTTCTCCCTTGATAAATCATCAGCCTCAAGCTCAGATCCAAAGATGTAAAATGTTACAGTACAAACCAGTAAAGTAAGCCAAAATAAACCCCATACTTCAGAAGGGTTTTGAAAAGTCTTTATTTTTAAAGGGAAAAAGCATATGCTTGTCACTGAGACATGATTAAAGTGTGAGTTAGTCAGGGCTTGGATGACTATGAGGAGGGAGGTGGGCAAGCACCTGCCAGGAAAATAAAAGTCAACTCCAAATAGACTGAAAGAATGCACTTAAAATTTCAGAGTGTATCCTCCAATGTACAATGAAACTTCCCTGTGAGAACTTATGTTTCCTATTTGGTTCATTTGCTTTTCCAAAACAAGCAGATTTTTTGCTCTGCTCTCAGCACCCCTGCTGGAGATCTGATGGAGCAAAAAGTTTTCTTTTTCTCGTTTTACTACACTGTTACCAGCTAAGTAGCTCAAGGAAGAGACAAGGGAGAAGGGGAAAGTGAAGGAAAAAGAGGAGGGAAAGAAGATAATGTGCAAATCATGTATTAAGATGATAATGGGGTGGACTGAAAGCGAAGCATGATCTGAGAACGAGGTGTAGTGACAAGATTCAGGATTGGCTAAATGAAGAAACAGAAATCCTAGGCTAACAAGTAAACACTGAAAGATGATGTCCTAAGAACTCTCTGATGCCAGGAAAAGCTAGGATCTTGGGAAGCAGCATGAAAAATACTAGAAAATACTGCATATCACTGGTCAGGAAGTTTAGATGCTGATGCAGTTGGAATCACTTAGCCTGCACCAACTTCTCTTTCCCCCAGCTAGTACAGATTTTCTTTGCACATCAGGTTTTGGGCCCAGTTCAGAGTGGGATTCATAATTCTTCTCAAGCCAGAAGTGACTCCAGTTTCCTGTTCCCTCTCTCCTTCCTCACATGCACCCCGCTGCACTTCCCCCTGTATCCCCAAGGAGAACCAATACAGAAAAAATATTATCAAGCACAGCAGCTCTGGCTTCACCTTTACTCATGTACTCTGTGACAATATAGATTGGCTCTTCAGACACCACAGCATAAAGTTGGACCAATTTGTCATGTTTTAGCTTCTTCATGATTTGAGCTTCCTCTAAGAAGGATTCTGGAGACATGGTGCCAGGCTTCAGGGTCTTGATAGCCACCTTAGTATTTCCATTCCACGTACCTACAAGCACAGACACTTAGTTAGATTAAATATCTTCTGCTCCTTTTTCTACCTGATGCCTAATATAAGCAAGGAAAAAAATAGCAAGAACATTTAATATAAGGTTTTTAAAAAAAAGTTTGGTTTCCCATGTTGCCTTATCATTATATTCCTCCCACACCTCCTTCATATTTTAGTCTTTTTCTGTTACACTGAAAAATAATATTCCCATTGGCACTGAGGCACAATTGCTGTTGTGCTACTCAGACAATGTTTCCAGTGATCTCCACAGAAACCTTCTCTGAGTAAGAAACATGGGACTGTTGAAATCCATCTTTGTGTATTCCCTTGCTAACAAGAAATTGCTACAGACAACAACACAGCTCCAGTCACAGATTTGGACAACAAAACTGGTTAAACCAGAACTTTTCATTTGCAACACATTTTAAGATTTTGGTTTTGTTCTGGGTCAGATGCAAAAAAACCACCAAACCCAACAAAAAACCAAAAGACTCCTGAAAAACAAATCCTGAACTGATTTCATTTTAGAAACACAGGTGTGTTTCCAAACTGAAATGTGTCTTTCTCCTTCCCCTTCTTATTGTCAGGAGCTGCTGACAGAAAATCAGGTGATGTCCACTTCACTTTGCTCTTTACTTGTGGTCAGTGAAATGGACAAGTTGCATCATTTTATAGCCATCACCTACCAAGCCTTCTGGAACACCCAAAAGCCTGCACAAGAACGTGGAGAGAGCAGGGGAGGGCTGACTCAGGGCATCCTGCAAGAGGTGGGGACTTCACTTGGGTATTTGCAAGGGGGAGGAGGAGGACTGGAAAGAAAGGAAACCCAGAAGACCTATTTATGTTAACAGTGGGATTTTTGTTTTGTTTTGGTTTTTTTTGTTCTTTTTTTGTGTGGGAAGGAAAAGGAAGGAAAATGAAAATGGGCAGAAATACCACTTTCCTACTGCCTTCTGGTTGTCCTTTGCCCAGACTAGTCAGAACCTGCTCCAGAGTCAGGGCTGACACAGCTTTGAATGTGATCTGTAGATAGGGAGCTGCTGTGTCATAAGGAAGGACAACACTAAGTGACTTCAGGAATTAATCACATTAAAAACTACTTTTCTGTAGTTAAGCATGAGGATAGCAGAAAGCCCACAAAGTACACAAAGGCTGTGTCATGAAAAAAAGTGATGTGTAAAATAACCCAGTTTGTCTTTTTTAAAAGTACATGAACAATAACAGGGCTCAGCTGCTGCATCGGGAACTGGTTAGGCCAAAATATCTTTATCATGAACTTTTGCAAGCTGCCAGAATATAAAAGGAGCCAGAAAATGGGTCCTTTTTTGTGCAAATGCTCAAGTCTCACATCCACCTTGCCTGGCTGAGGATGGCAGAAGAGCAGTGGAGGAGCAGCTCCTCCTGTGCTGCTCCTCACTTTTAAAGGGCAATCCCAAATGTCTAGGGGGGCTTGAGGCACATATTAGTCAAAAGTCTGTAGTGCAAGTTTGGTTTTCATTATGCCTTGATTACCTTCTGCCCGTTCAGTGCCAGGTATCACTCCTCTGTCACTGGAGTAATGCCTTAACACCTCTGCTACCCCAGCACACTTCAGAAGGACTCCTGAAGCCTTCATTTCTCTCGGTTCTTCAAACCAGAGCTGAGGCAGGACTTTGCTCTAGTGGCATTCCTCTGTTAGCTGGGAAGGATGTGGTTTTGCCTCTAATTTCAAGCAGGGTTCCAGAATCTTTTGTGATGGGTGACAGGGAGTCACAGCATTTTGTCTGGAGTCACTGAGGCAGTGTGCCATCAGTCACGGCCACTTTGCAGAGGTTCCACAAATTATATGAACCAGGAATAAAACCAGAGTTTCATGGGCACCAGACTGGCATTAATAAAATAAGATCTCACCTCATGTGTTAACAGGACTAATTGTGTACTCTCTGTTTTAATAAAAATCCCAGGACTCATTCTACAGCCATGAAGTGTTTTCAGAAAGTCTGTTTTTAAATACTTTTATGAATTTCTCCAGTTAAAAAAAAAGAAAATCAAACAAAAATGTTGACTTATCCTCTCATCCCTGATTCCAATTTAAATTCTTAATTTTTCTTGTTCTGTTTTGATATATTTCTCTAATAGAAAAGAATTCCTCCCATATGTAGTTGGTTACTACTTAATGTGGGTTTTATTAATTTTTACTGTGTTAATCTACTCCAATTTGGTAATGCTTCAGGGCTGTTAACATATTTTTTAGTATGCATTAAGAAACATAATTTCACAATTGTAATAATAATTTTTGCATTTTTGACAGATACTTGGTACTGGTACTTGGCACTGGTACTTGGCACTGTATTTCTTATAGCTGAGTTTTAAAAATTTTTTTTTTTTTTTTACATTTGTTCCTTTAACTTGTTGCATTGGCTTAAGCCCTATGGCACACAGGGCTGACTGCTAAATATTAACATCAACCAGAAACTTGTGTATGCATTCAAGATGGAGAACAAGGAGAAATTGCAATTATCTGGAAATGCCAATAGAAATGTAGGTAGCTTCTTTGCAACAGGTCAGCTGTAATTCTGTGAGATTCTATTTCTATATTTCTAGTCTATAAATTCTATATATCTCACAGACTTGCTGTTGTGCTCCTTACTGTACTCCTGCAATGGGAAACAGCTGCAAGAACACAGGAGAACCCACTGGCTGTTTTGGCTGTACATATTTTTGTGTCACTGCAACAAAAGGAGTGGTCAAACTGCCCCCTCAAATTCTTGTGAAGAAACAACATATAGTGATTCTTTATTTGAATTGGTAATTTTAGAGTCTATACAGAATGCAATTTGGCACAAAAATCGAGCCACATCTCATGAAATGGCCACTATATTGTGCTTTAATGCTATGGCCATACTAAGATTTCTGTAAATTGTAAATTGCTATTGTCTTGTACTCTTTAAAAGAATGAGGCTCATGATGGGTAAATTAAGCTGGCAAGTGTGCAGAAAACAATGTCAGTGGATTTGGAAAAGGTCAACATTTCTGGGCTTCAAAGTGGGGGTTCCACTGGGCCTGGCAAGTTTTGCCTCTGTTGTCCCCAATTTCTATACTGAGTTGCAGATACAAATTTCAAAGAGACTTGAAGAAGTGGATGCATGGAAAAGCTAATGTCAGCTTGCTGATATTTGCCATTATTTTTAAATTGGGAGAGTGGATGGAAACATTTTCAGGGTCTGATTCCATCAGTGCTACAACATATGAGGAAAGAAAAATGTCTACTTACCAGATTAATTTCTGGTTAGCCATTCTGCCCTACAGGTTTAGCATCATTCCTATTTTAGCACCTAGCAATTGTGTAGTCCCCCAAATAAACCCAATGCACTTAATGAATTTTAATGCCCTAACCTCTCATGCCACTGCGTGCAAGTGAAAGGAAGCTTCCCCATGGATTACTGTATTTATGTTTGACTGTTTCAGGCAATATAAACTAACATTTCATACTATTCTGATCTTTTAGCTTTAAGATCTATACTTGAAATGTTTATTTCTGCCAAGAGGGCCTTAAAAGATGCATCCAAAGCAAAATATATTCTCTGCCTTACCACGCCACACTTCAGCGAAACACCCCTGACCAAGCTTCTGTTCCAGAAATAATGAATCACGTGCAACTTCCCATGCATCTTTAGCCAATCCAACAGTTTGTGGGGTATTATTCGTAGCAATCACAGTTAAGTTAAAACACAAACCATCAGCTTTCTCTATAGGAGAGGAAATTAATAAAAAAAACACACTTATAATCCAAAATTATGCATGCATTGAGAAAGATGGAAGGTGAGGGTCTCTCAGTGCTGCATTAAAGTTCATTTGCAAACACTGGTTTTTGGATTCTTTTGTTAGCTTGCAGAAAAAGGCTTCTTGGTGTAGCCAAGAGATTACTGTGTGAGCCTTGATTTATTATTAAGACAGTGGTAATTTGTCAAAATCAAGACCTTCCAAGGAAACATGGATTTTCAGTTTTCTTTTGCCATCAATTATAGTGAAAGTTGAAGATTAAAGAATTTCAAAGTCAAAGACATGATTCCAAAGACATTTTTCTAAATAGTTTTAGCTTTACTGATTTTTTTTTCTTGTGGGTCACAACGTCCTACATTTTCACCTTCCATCTTGTAATCCCCACACAAAGAGCTATTTTAGAGTAATTATTTTGCTCCATACCCATCCATACTTCCCCAAACTGCCCATTTCCCAGTCTCTTGATCAACTGTAGGGATTCTCGTGGAATTTCCCAGACATCTTTGGTTTTGACAGACAGATCAGTAAGCCTTGGCATTCCTTTATGACAGGGGACTACTAAGCGGCAGCAAAGACCTGCAGCTCTCTCTGATGGAGCCAGAAGTGAAGCCAACAGCAAAGGAGAGGAAAGAAAAAAAAGTGTGACATGAAACAAATACAGTAAGCATAAAAACAATGCTACTCACAACAGCTGTTAGTTGCATACCACAAAGCATCCTGGAAGATTAGGAATTGAACATTGAAACATATTCATTTGAGACAGAACAGGAAATATTTTAGTCTCTGCACAGTCTGAAATGGAAGGTGACCACCATTGGTTTCTCTTGCAGACTCAGGATTTCCCTCCTCCCACAATGCTGCATTAGGATAACCTCTTGAGTTGTTGAGTTTACTGTGGTGCAGTATAGCTTTGTAAAAATAATCTGTCAATTACAATCTGATTTGTTTCTGTACTGGGTAAAAGAAACACGGAGAAGATTAATTACTTATTTTTCTGGAAAATCACAGCCACGAAGATTTGGTGGACATTTTGTGGCCTGGAAAAAGGCATTTTCTATATCCTGCTCTGTAAAAAGGTGTCTTTGTAGGTGTCATGCAAGTCTGACATTCTTTCTAGAGCTAACCTTCATTAGCATATGCAGCCAGTCCTACACTGAGGCAGGTTCATGATATTATCTCTTGCAAAGCTTCACAGAAGACTGAAATGTGACAAAAGTCACACAAGATATTTTGGCAAGAGTAAAAACAGTGATATATACATACATATGATATACACACATATTAGTGAGGAGTATACCATGCTGCACAAAGCAGACTACAGACAGTATAAAGCCTGCACAGACTTGTATCTTAAAGCAGGTGCAGCAGAGCAGAACAAGGTGGGGAAGTGCAATTGCACTTCAGATTCAAACATAATCTATATTCTTCTGTGCAGAATTTCTTTCTGTGCATGTGAACAGGTTGTTTCAGCATCATAAGGTGGGCAAACACTGAAGCTCCTTGCAACACCAAGCTCCACCTCATTACCACAACTGTGCACAAAAATAAATGGCTGTTTCCAGATCTATTTGTTTCTGCATCTGTGCATGGAAAATATGCCACCCAAATAAGCTGACCACAGGAAACTAAAGTTTGACATATATCAACTGGTACAGTGAGGTTGTAAATTATCTTCTTTATATGTGAGGTTTTTATACCTCATTTCTCTTGAAGTAGAGTCACCAGAAACAACTAGAAATCCTGCCTGGCAGTATACACCCATCAGGAATTGGGTGGAGAAGACAGCCAGATGTCTAGTATGAATAGCATAAGAATACAGCAGACAGAATACAAAGAATACAGAAAAAATGCCCCACAGAGAAGTTGATTTCCCAAGTAAAAATGATGAAAAGTTTTTGAGCAGCAAGCATTTGGGATAATCTGTTAATAATATTATGAAAAGCTAAAATAAAGGGAAAAAAACCCCAAAGAACAAATAATTCAAAATATAAATTTCTGCTTAAAAAATGACCATGCTGAGAAGCATGGTGATCTTCTGTGTAAGAACCAGTGTGTTCTATGCAGAGGTTTGGGGGACTTTGAAGCTGCATTTGTTGTACACCAATTGCCAGTGATGACCAGATGTACTTTTGGGTGGAATACTGCATGCCACACTTTATTCACAGGAATAATTTTAAAAAAAGTTTGGTGGGTGGACACAAATAGTATGCATAAGGAAACATGCATATTGCCTTATTTATTTAACATAATTTAATTGTTAATAATTTGCACATAGAACAAAAATCCAGTGGGAAAATACATGTAATGTATCTAATATATGCAAACCTTTTGGCCATTGTTTTAAGTGACTGAATTCCACAGTGCAATTCCTATTTGCTTTATTAACAATAGTGTGCTGCAAAATGGCACATATTAGCATTCACTTATTCATAGGGAATTCATGCTTGGAGATGTGCTAGTCAAATTTGGCAATTCTGCTTGCTTAGAAGAGGGAGAGCTGGCAAAATCTTTAGAACAGTAAAGTGTCAGATTTTAAAAGCTGTGCTGGTGTATCCTGTGAATGGCAGTCAAAGGCATTTGTAACTCTAACGGGAAAGGGATAACCGGAGATGTATTACAACAAGCAAGAGTCATAGATCAAATGACTCTTGAGGGCATCTTACCCATACATCAGCTCAGTAGCAAACACTTTTGTTCTAAAATACTTCAGAGTGCCATATATTATCTGAAAAATTACCTGAGTAATGCTGAACCAGCTGCTGAAGAGTTTCAAATTGTGCCCGAGTTGTGATATAATATCCACCATTGTCAAGTTTACGAATCTTATAATGTTTGACATGATCTCCTTTCATATCATCCCAGTCTCGAATAGACAGGGAATAGGCACCTGTTCCAAGCAAAAGAGAAATAACAGATTGTAATAAGCTTTTAATCACAAAGATTTCTGCTTCCTAGTCAGTTGTTACAAAGTGAAAGAGAAATTGCTTCCAAAAGGCTCACTATATCCTGAAAAAGAACAAATTAATCTAACACAATGAGATAAGTGTCAGAGAAATCCTAGATGTTCACACCATGTCCCTTTCACAATGTTCTAGAAAGATACTGGGACTTCTGTGTAAATGAAAATTCACATTTTAGCATTTACTGCTCCAGGATGTTAAATTGACTTTTCCTATTCTAAGTGTCAGGTTGCACTGCAAATACTGTACTTTATGTAAATGCCAGTAGGTGGTAAGTACCAAGATTTTCACAGGAAGCTCTGGAGATAATGACTTTATATATGGGTAGTGTTGTTACCTGGATGGATCCCAAACTTCTTTATAAACAACCAAATAAGAACACTTTGTACACCACAGTCTTTGGAAGGCAACACTACGCCAAGACTGAGCACCAGTAGATCTGCAAGAACTTCGTGTTTAACTTCCCAAATCCATGTGGGGCTTTAGAGCTTACTAGTGGGATTCAGATGCCCTAGCCCAGGGATTAAGTGCCATGTGAGATGCCTCAGGACATGCTGCTTGGCAGTTTTCCCACAGGCTGTCCCATTTTTCCAGCCATGTGGATGCCCTGCAGGCATTTGAAGTGGCTCTGGATGCTCAGGTAAAGGAAGCTCAGTGGATGGGCTGGATTTAGCTTTAGGTGCAGGGATGGCAGTCTGCAGGTGGGCTGGGGGCTCGACTCATGTGCCCACACATAAGGCTCTGGTGCTATGGGGGCAGCTGAACCCCAGCCCAGTTTCCAGGAGTGCTCTGCACTGTGGTGTAATGCCAGCGTGGGCACTCTGTGTCTGCAGTCACAGGCAGCTGAGCAGAGCCTTGGCTTCCTGCTGGCTGCAGAAAAAGCTCACCCACCTGCGTGGGGACCTGCACGTTCAGGTGTCTCACTCTGGGGGACAGTCCTGTTTTACATCCAGTGACACACTGGATAGTGTTCTCTACAGTGGTTCTCCACAGTGTCAAAACCAAAGCCACTTTTTTTACAGCATAACGCAGCATCTGAACAAAAACACGGCCCATTTCAAAGGCAGCAAAGAAAACAAGTCCTCACTCATGACTCAAACAAATGCTGTGTTTACTCAAGGGAATTTAGGCACTAAAAGGAGAAGAGGAAACTGTGAGCTGCAGAGAGCTCAGGAAGGTCTTTCTGGAGCCTCTGCTGCTTTCACTGGTAACCATGTCAGCTAAGGGCAGAGAAGGAAAACCACCAGCAAACAGTTTTGTATGACATGAAAGGTGGTCCCACTGCAAGATGCCTTCCTTGGATGTATCCTCAGCAAGAAGCCTGAACATTAGCTAGCAACAGGTTGCACTGGTGGGTGGCTCATCCCTGAGGGAGATGCAGTGAGCAAAATGTCTCCACCCTAACTCCAAGGACTTCCCAAATTCCCTGTTGTTTGTCCTCTCTATAGGAGGAAAAAGGCCAGCACTTAAAACAGACGATTCTGGTTTATTTGAATGGGAGGCACCCTTAAAAGAGTATCAGGGGTTGTTTTACGTCTCTTTTTTTTTTTTTTTTTTTAAATTTTATTTTCATGTATTTATTTTGGTGGGGTTGGAGCTAGATGGTCTTTAAGGTCCTTTCCAACTCCAGCCTTGCTGTGATTCTATGATTTCTAAGTGCAGAAAAATACTGTTTGTTCAGGACAGTTTTCTGAAGAGGTTCTCCCCCTGAATCAGTACATTTCTCTGAACTAGAAGTTCAAAGCTCTTTGGTGATTTGCAAGCACATCTTGTGCATGCTTTGTACCACCACTCTGGGCTGTACATTGTCAGCCCCCTTTCAGAATTTTCCAGGCACGCTTCTCCACCTCCGCATTTTTGAGTTTTGATCCGCTGGCGGCAGCTGTATTTTCTTTAGTCACGCTCCCTGCGTATCTGGTCACTATTTTAGATTCTTTAGGAAAATGTAAACAATCTGTGGCTCCAGGTCTGCAATCAGAGCTGTGTGGGTGGCCCTCTGTGGACCCCCACTGACCTCAGATCAGTCGGGACTGGAGCTTTAGTTCAAACCTGGACATAAACAAGAACTAAGATGTATTTCACTATTCATTTATTTAGGCTGTTGGATATCTATACTATTCACTATTATATGATGATAAATTTAAGTACAAGAGATATCAATAATAAAAATTTGGGATAGAAATACGACATTACAATATATCATACTAATGATTTTTTTAAAAAAGCCAAACAACTAAAACCAGACAGTCTTGAAAGGTGGAGATTGAAACCAGGTGAATGATTATACAGACAAAAGCTGATGAAGTACCTGGGTAGTCAGGCTTGAAAAAATGAAAAGCCAGCTCCATATGATTTATTTTGAAAGTAAGAAGAGAAGGCAACCATGATCAAGGGAGGTTAAATTAATACTGAAATCATCCCTGATGATACTCCTAACATGATCCTGATTAATTTTATTATTGTTATTATTTAAAACAGAAGGGACAATTCTAGGTCATAAAACAATTCCTGCCTTAAGCCTATGATGACTAGCTGGGGTAGGGCATTTTGTGAAGACTTATGGTAGAACACACCATTTGAGCCCACCCAATTGATTTTTTTCTCTCTCGAGCAACAAGCTCTCTGTTTTCTTCTCAAACACCACAAGGATGAGAAGGGAAATAGGCATTTTTTACAAATAAGCATGAATGTTTGTTTTTTTTCCCTATGCCTTTGATGCAAACTCTGTTTGAAGACGTAGAGAGCCTTAAGTTTGAATGCAGAGAGATTAAACTTGCTGCTCCAAGTCCACCCGTGATGGATTACTGCATTTTTCCAATGCTTTTGTGTCTCACAAGAAATTAGAAAAACCCCTGACTTAGCTAAGTAAACAACACTGCAAAACACATCCCCCTATCACTGTATAAAAACTGGGGAAACCAGACTAAACTGATAAGGTGGTTTAGAGAAACACTGTTGTGTTTGCTTTTAGGATCCGTGGCTGCATATATGAGTGAGATTTTAAACTTGGCACAGAGTGGGATGAAGTCCTGCTCCTCATTCACATCAGAGTAACTGTTGGTGAAAAAAAACAGGTGGAGGCCTGTCTGCCTGGAACAACAGTAAGTCTATTCAGATTTTTCACCAAAAAACAGTCTTCAGAATTATAGGCAGCAAAGGAAGAATCCAGTGACTGCAGGAGGGAATGATGCAAAATTTACAATTTTGGATGATTGAAAGCAGCATCTGAAGATAGATCAGGGAGAGAAGAGTGCAAGTACTGCTTCTCTTCTTTAAACTTTTTCACTAGCCATGACATCTTGCATGCTAAGCCTAGCTGACAGTGTGCTCTGATCAAAGGACCGACAAGCTGGTGCTTTAATTATGTGAACCATCATTAGACTACAGAACTTGTATGGAATTAATTCTAGTGACTTATGCCTCCCACAGCTTTTATTTTGGACTGCTGGTTAATTGAGAAATGGCCAGGTTTGTTTTTACTTAGTTGCAGGTTTTCTGCTCAATAGTTGTATGAATTAGAAAGATCTTTTCATACATGTGAAGCTTTTGAAGAAGATGTTGACAGGCCCTGGGAGCAAAATGTAAAAGCAAAAATAGCACCCACCAAGAAAACTGAAACTCCTCCAATATTTTTAGAGGGAAGGAGGAGAATACTCCCTTCCACTTGACTTCAACTGAATTGATACAGTTGAATACTTTATGAATATATTAATTAGAAGTATATTCAAGTCTTTTCCCTGTTAATATGTGAATTTAAAACTGCTGCATAATTATTTTTCTCCTTTTTTGGTTCCCCTAAAGGATCCAGCATTTCAAAGGATCACACCATGTGGCTTGCACTGCAGATACCATGGGTTGAACGTGAGCTGTACTTTGGTTGTTCTCCACTTTGAATACTCACCCTAAAACCTAGGATATCCAGACATCCAATTCCCTAACACAAATACATGCAAAATGATACTTATCTCTACCTTCATACCAGTGAAAAGAGTATTCCACAGACTCAGCACAGTTTTTCATTCATGGTCAGAATGCCTTTGCCCAGCCTACCTTTGGTAGTTTCGCTTTCCCGGATCAAGAAGGTACCTCTGGGGTTTCCAAACGACAGCAGCTGCCTCTCGGCATCTTTTCGGCCAAGCTTGCCAAAGTACCACCTTAGGGAAAGATCACAAGATAGTAAGACAAATGCTACCTAGCATTGCTAAATAGTGTCACAAAGCCCAGACACTGAGAGGATTTTGTGTGGAAACTGTGGTTACCCAGATACAGCTGACCATTTTTGTCACACCGTGTCTCTTTTATCGTGCTGGAAAGCCAACGTGACAAACTGTGTAGTGGGTGCTCCCCATGTAGGGCAGTAGCTCTTTGCATTAAGCCCATAATCAGCAGCTGCTGAGAATGCTTGGTGTCCTCTGACAAAGGCCAGACTTGGGCAAACAGAGACCAAGACGTGGTGGGTGGAGGGCATACACAAGGAAAAGGGCAGAAAATTGTCACTGCTAAAGAGCAGTATTTGTATAGATGTTGCTATAAATATTTGACTTGCACAGTGATTTAATAGTACTCAATGTTTTTGATGCAGCACAGCTATTAAATCTAAGTAGAAGGACAAGATTCAACCACTTTACTTGTGGTTCTATGGAAAGCTTTCAGAGTTACAGCCTTTTTTGCTTCCTGCAGCAATGTTTTTGTGTTGTTTCACAATCAGCCAAGGACAACCTGAAGTGCAGACTCCAGTAGTACCTGCTCAGCTCTGTAAGCTTCCCCACTGTATCTTTTATATCGAAAATAGTGTGGATACACACATCACTCCTTTCTTGGCATAGAAAAGAAATCCTCATTAGGCAGCCTTGTGTATGCATTGTGGGCATCCTACCTGTCCAAGGATTTGTATCTGTTGATACAACGTGCCCTCTTTAATGGACAGTTTGCACACTAATTGACTCAAAATATTTTTACAAGTTGGTTCAGGAAGAGCAAGGACACCTTTTGGTTTAAGCTTGAAATTAGCTGACAATTGAAAAAAGGAAGCAGACCTGTGTTCTTTAGATTTTCCTCCTTTGTTTTGACATTGAAAAAGCACTGAGCTCGTGCTTCTTTTGTTACTAATTACCTAATTATTTATCAGTGCAGTTGAGAACTGAAATAAATATAATGTAAGTCATTTGAAAAATAGCTGCAATCAATCAAACCCAACTCCTCACACCGCCTTCTAATACAGCACTAATGGGTCTTCAGAACAAAAAAAGAAAACATACTCCTCTGCTTGGATGGAATCGACTGGAGCCACATAATTACTGGGAATGTAACCAGTTTCTCCTGTTGTCAAGGAACGGGCCTCCCACCAGTCTCCTTCCCTGTGGAAACAGAGGTGAGGAGAAGAAGTGAGAGCAAGACACAGCTGCAAAGACAACGATTTGACTCTGTTAACTGCACCCAAAACTGCGCGCCGTAAGAAACCACAGCAACTCATCTCCTTATCACTGGCATGCTTCCCAGAGAGCTGTTTGCACCTAAACCCAAATAACATACGTATTTCCTTGCATCTAGAATTACTGCAGCCGTGATTAGTACTGCAGCCTTTCAGATGCAGTGTAACAGTGAAGAGGCAGAACAGCCCGGTGTAATTCGGGTTTGGCAAGAGCTGAATTCTACTAGAATATTAAAATCTATGTCCACAGCAATTATTCTAATACAGACCCTTGAAACAGCTTATAGGAAAACTGCCAAAATGAATGCTGTGTTCTGGTTTTGGCTGGGATAGAGTTAATCTTCCTCAAAGTAGCTGGTGTGGGACTGTGTTTTGGATTTGTGCTGGAAGCAGTGTTGATAAGTCAGGGATGTTTTCATTACTGCTGAGCAGCATTCCCACAGTGTCAAGGCCTTTCCAGCCTCTCAGCCTTCCAGCAGAGAGGGGGTGGGGGTGTGCACGGGTCTGTGGGAGGGGACACAGCCGGGAGAGCTGACTCCAGCTGACCACAGGGGGATTCCATAACACAGGGCATCACGCTCTGCATGTAAAGCTGGGAGGAAGAAGGAAAACGGAGAATGCTTGGAGTGATGGTGTTGGCCTTCCCAAGTCATGGCTGGGCATGATGGATGCCTGCTTTCCTGGGGATGGCTGAACACCTGCCCGCCTGTGGGAAGGTGTGAATGAATTCCTTGTTTTGCTTGGCTTTTGTGCATGACTTTTGCTTTACCTATTAAGCTGCCTTTATCTCAACCCATGAGTTTTCTCACTTCCACCATTCTGATTCCCTGGCCCCACCAATGGAGAAGTGAATGAGTGGCTGTGTGGGGCTGAGTTGTTCTCTGAGGTTGAACCACAATGTTGCATGCATTACCAGCTTTAAATTTCTATAAGTGTAATTAATCTGAAACCCAAAGATATCAAAAAGCCATCTATCAACATGGCATTTTAGACAACCCTTAAGGATCACACTTCATTGTCTAGATTCCCTCTGCTGGCCACCTGGAGGAGGTAGCACAGGACCAGGCTGCATTTTCAAATACTGACGAAAGCCTACAACATTTAAACGTGAAAAGGTTCATGCAGGACCATCTTAAGGCAGCACTCTGTAGGCCAAGCATGAATTTTTGCCTTACACTGGTGCACACAGTGGGACATAGTAATGCCTTTCAGATAATGCACATTGCTGCAGGATGTGCAGCTTTTAAGAAGTTTATTTCTCAGCTTTTTGCAGGATGCAATGATTTGGGATTTAGCAATTTCTATTTCATTCTCAGGACCAGATTCACCAGGGTTTAACTCCTACCACTACTAATAAGCATTCTCTTTTCTACTTCTGGACTGCTTACAAAC
The DNA here is from genome assembly GCA_034336665.1 of Luscinia megarhynchos. Taxonomy (NCBI): domain Eukaryota; kingdom Metazoa; phylum Chordata; class Aves; order Passeriformes; family Muscicapidae; genus Luscinia; species Luscinia megarhynchos. The sequence continues at coordinate 45,738,538 of CM067565.1, forward strand.
TCTTTCTCAGTTCCCTCCTCTGTAAACCAGAGACTTGGTCACTAAATAAAACACTTTTATCAAATGTGACTGGTGAATTCAGCCTCTTCTGGAAGAAAAATGTTATAGAAAACACAGTATCTAAGGTAATACTGGAAGGAAAGGTTGTGTCAAGGTGAATTCTTTAAATTTTCAACTTCACTTTATTTAACAGTTTAAAGGAGAACGAACCGTATGGAAAACAACTAGAGAACAATCAAAAACAAGAGGCTTCCAATTTTACAGTTCAAGAAACATGAAGTGCAAATAGCTTTTGCAGAGGCTGGCAGTTGACACTATTTTAATACACCCTGTGTGCATTGGTATGTCAGGCAAATGGCCCTTTTTGTTTGTCTCTCTAGTATTGCCTGTGAAGTGCTAACCCTTCCCCCATATGCTGCTGCAGAACATTTCTGAGGCATTATGCCACACTGAGCTAGATAAATTGTCCCATTCCATCTCTTCTCCTCACTGTGCAGAGAGTCCACTAGATGGAGGTATTTTGTCGTATCTAGGGAGGAAAAAAGCAGTCCCAAAGATGATCACAACATCAGGAACAACCCCCTCTGCTTTGACAGAGAAGCTCAAATCTCTCAAAGCACTGCCAGAAAGGAGGAGGAATGCAGGCTTTTTTCACAGCTCTTAATTTTAGACCTGCAGCTAGGTAGGAGGCAGCTAGTCAATGGGGCCAGACAGGGTGTGGTGGTGGGAACGCTGGGGATGGCCCAGTGCTTTGAAGCCCCAAAGTCAGACTCTGCTCTGAACCACTCTGCAGGTACCTCTGTCACCCAGACTGCCTTTAGTAAAATTTCTGAGCTTAAATCCCAGGCATACCCCCTATATGTCATTTCAGGTGTTGCACTGAATGTTTATTCCAAAGCACAAATCAAATTTCATTTGTTGAGACCTAAAGCAAAACCCAAATCCAAACCCCTCCAAAAACTCCAGACAAACTACATTTTTGCATATATATGCTTTCCATTTGCAAACAGCATTGACAGGTGGTTAAAAATGGGCTTATTTCATATAATTCCTGATGTAAGTGAAGAGAGGAAGCATTTTTACAAAAAAGCAGTTTTCTGGAGATTCTCAGTCTGGCTGTCACTACTCCAGGGGTGTGGTTAGGGCCATGTTTATAAGCAAATAGACCTAACTATGATGGGAACTGAGCTGCTATAATCCTACAGTAAAATCAATGAATGCTTGGTGTTTTTTCGTTTCTTAGAAACTCTTCTTCCAGGCAGTAATTACCTGCATCAAAATGCATGTACTGCCGCCACTGACATGAAGGGGAATCTTTCTGTCTCACCAACTCCAAGGATGATTGCTCCTTAAGTGCTGGTGAGCACGGCCAGATTTCACCAACTGGCATGTACAAGGTATTTATAATGTGTGGAACTTCTTGTTTGAAGTTATGGCACACTTTGTGCAAGGTTAGGAAAGCAGAAAGCAATGTGAACAAAAATGGATCATAGGTTTAAAAAGGGCTCTTTTCCAACTGCTAATTTAGAAGCAGAAAGGTTTTAAACTGCTGCTCCCTCTACAACTTGTAACTGAAGTTTCTCTGCTTTCATCTACATCAAAGCTCTTTAGCTTCATGAAATATTCCACAGAATTACCTGATTTTTTTTTTTTAACTTCAATGCACATTGAGCCAATTCCAACCCTGCAGTTGCTATATTAAAATTACCAGGAGTTGCACCAGGGGTGAATTTCCCTCATTGTCACATATTATAAGAGAAAAAGAGAAGACCAATATCACAAAGCCTTTAGAAAGTGACATACTTGGTTGTTAACCCATTTTTACCTCTACATGATATCAGCAGTGAACATAACACAGAGCCTGCCACTTTATTCTCTTAGCCAAGAATTACCAGATGTTTAGATATAGGTCAGTAGCACAGTGAGTTTTAGAGGATATTTTTAAATCTCTAAGGGATTTTTTTTCTACGGGCAGTTGATAAAATTAATTTAAAGCTGATAATTTCCAGGATGTAAATGTGGTTTTCATGTCAGATGCAACAGAACTTAGGAAGTTCTGATTGCATCATCTACCTTTAAAAGGACAAAGAACTTGGCATGTGAGTCTGGATAATGACTCTTTTGTGGATCAGCTTTTAGCTCATTTCTGCGTAGGGATACTTGCAGCAGATTGGAAAAAGTGTTAGTACATGCCTTGCAGAACCTCTGTAGCTACTCATAAAGTACAGAGCTGGTAGTCTCAGTTCTGAATGTGGGGTTACTGTAAAATGTAAGCAGTAAATCACACAATCTAACACATTTAAAAGTAAAGCTGCATGTGGTTGAAGTTTTTTTCCCCAACAATATACCACTTAGCAAAAGCACACTAAATGCAAGGATGAGTAAGCATAGAGTAAATCCCCTCCACACTTGAATAACCAACATCAGATTTTACTAATAACATAAGCAAACATTATTGTAAACATTTTAAGTTTGAAACTATTAAAAAGTAGATTCCCAAGCCTAAAACTTACGAGCTGTTAAGTATCTGGAATTTTTCTCCTTTGTGAAAACTCAAGTCATCTTCTGTTCTTGCTTCATAGTCATAAAGCGCCACAAAAAGAGTTACACCTAAAGAAAAAGACAGGTGGGTTGTACTCCATCACAAAAGACAGGAGGAAAAGGAACCTCAAGAGATGATGTGGCTAAGCCACAGGTAAGCTACTCCAGTTGCTTACTCCAGGAGCAAACCAAACTGAGCCCTCCAACTTTTTGAAGGATTCTCATCTCTCTGGTCTTATGCAGCCAGTGGGCACTTCACCTCCTTCACTCTGTACAGTCACAGGATCCCAAGCAGGCAAAGGGGGTTGAAAAGACAGTTTAGCCATAGCTATGCCAAGTTTAACTACTTGAGGTGGCTCGGCCCACACTTTACATTCCCTAGTAGAGGGATGAGGCAGTTAGCCAAATTTGGCATGTACACATAATTTCTCAGCCCCAAGTGAACCTGCAAATTAGCAAAGGTAGGGGTAAAGACCCACTTCCACCTTACTTCAATTCTTCACACTATTTCATGAAATAACTCTTCCTAAAAGCAACCTGCTGAGACAGCCAGGCCTCTGCTGTAGAGGCATGATTGACACTACCAGCACTAAAATAAGACTTTCAAGCTCACCTGTTCCTCCTCTTGTGCGCAGTGTCCCTGTATGAGAGGAGGAGTTGACTCCACCAAACACGGTCAGTCCTTGGCCTCCTGTGGCATGGAAGTTGTTGTAGTTTGGAATTGAAGTCACACCAAAGCTGGGATAGTGCTGTGGAGTAGGGTCTGTCCCATAGCGGTAGCCTGAGCTTTGAGTTAAACTGCCATCCCTCTCGTCTGTCAGTTTTGTTGCTTCTTTGTCCTTACATTGCACACAGCCCATTATCTAAAATCCTAGGAGAGGAAGGAAAGGATAGGTGCTCATTTGTTGATGCTCACCAGATCTCTTGCAAATGCACATGATGAGGTTCAAATTAAGTACACTACTCAAAAGTTAAGTACTTTGAAAAAAAACCTGCAGTGGTTTGAATATAAACAGCAACATGTTGGTAAAAAGCTCACACAAAATCTTCCCGAGGCCTTGGAAAGGGGGTCCTGCCTGCTCTTAGGGTAGATCTTTGTCCAGCCCTGACAGGCAATATTTTGCACAGAGGGACAAAGAGGATGAAACCCATCTTGCTCACCGTTTGCCAGGAGGATGCAATGGGCAGGCGAAGGACTCAGCCAAAAAAGTGCAGCTCGAGGTGTTCAAGACTGCCCTCAGAACAACAGAATGAGGCAGTTTGTGGTTCATGTTTGACTTTGCCAACTACACACAAATGGACTTCACCTAAAGACAATAAAACCCTTCTTCCATTGCTGCAGCTCTGCATGGCAGGCAGAAAACCAGCCACAGTGAGCCAAGAATTATTACAGCACGAAAGTAGCAGGGAGATATCAGAGGGCACTGAAAAAAAAAAAAAAGGAAGCTCCTTTTCATGCAGTACCAAATTGAAGGCTAAAACCACTGGTAACAGAAGGTGGGGCTGGCAAAGGCACACACGTTAAGAAACTAGAGAAAGTCCCAGAAGAATTAACACGTCAAATGCAGAGCAACTCCAAGTACAGAGTCTGCACAGGATGAAACTTAAAAGGTTTCAAAAATTACAGCTTCAAAAAGATTGCTCCAAGTTTTTTTAATTCTTGTAACCTCTTGTTTAGCACCCTAATGGGGCACTACCAGGGACTGGGTTAATCTCTTTTTATTTTATGTGCCTGCCTGCCTCTGTGTGGAGGGAGACAGAGAGTGCTTTGCCACATCGCAGAAGCAGCCCTGCCAGGTTAGTTCTGTCACCTGTCACCTTTCTTCTGCTAGCTCTACCTTTCTCTAATCCATGTGATGGTGTTACTGAACTCTTTCCTACTGGCTCAAGTTGAACCAAGACACAAAACTTGAGTTTCTGGAGTTGGGTGTGTTGAACATAGAGAATCAGATACTTGTCTGGCTGCATCCTTGATCTGAACCAGTTACAGTGACTCTTAGATGGAACCTGGCAAACAAACAACATACTCTGAACAGTGGGGTTGGAAAAGAGGTGGCAGAAAAAACAATATCTTAAAGAATTAATTACTACACATATCTTTTTTCAGAATATGTAAATAGACAAAGAGAAAATGCAGAGAATGGAAAAATATATAGCGAAGTACATTTTTTTTCTCCATATTTCACATTTCAGACAGTATCTGTCACTTTGAGTAAATAAAAAGTCTATGCTTTTAAAAATTTCCTAGCTTTTCTGTAGCTGCCAGGCTGGCTATTTTCTATGCCTTACCCCAACATCAACACAGGAAATTGGTTTTGACAAACTCATGGGATTCAGAAAAAGTATGTTTCACCAGTGCTAATGCTTGAAAAATTATGCAGCAGCTGCCTGTTTTTCTGTGACAGTCCACAGTCTGGATACCTGCTTCCCACATCTAACCTGCCTAATTAAAAAGAAAAACACTTCTGTTGAAGGGTATTTTCTGCAATTTGCAGACACTTCCAGTTATTCTAGAAGTCTGCTCAGAAAAACAAGCACCATTTTATCTGCCCAATGTGACACTATCTACAAGAAGGAGCAGAGGGAGTATCTGGGAAAATGCAGGCCTGTCAGTCTGACCTTGGTGCCCAGGAAGGTTATGGAACAGATCATCTTGAGTGCAACCACAGGGCACACACAGGACTGCCAAGGGATCAGACCCAGCCAGACTGGGTTTAGGACTGGACACAGCCCCTGGTGCCATGGTCTAGTCGACAAGGTGGTGATCAGTCAAAGGCTGGATGCTATGATCTCAGGGGTCTTTTCCAACCTAAATGACTCTGTTACGCTGTCATTTTATTTTTATTTATTTTCTGGAGTTGTATTGCCAGTGGTTAGCATGGGTCTACCCTCTCTTGCTCTTAGCCTGACTTAAAACTGGACTTTTTCCAGTTTCATTATTTCCTTCAAGATAGCACACCTACTCAGCAGGGTTCCCTCACCAAAAGGTTTAAGAAAAATGGACTCCTGGCTTTTCACTTGCTGCATGGGTGGCATGAGCTGGTATCCCTCAAGAAACTAAAGCAACAACTGGTTGAGGGAAAGGGGTTTGCAGCCTGGAGGCAGCAAAACACACTGCTGCAGTTAGTGCTGCAGTAGCCATGACCTCCTCTGCTCGCCCTGGAAGCTGGGTTGGAGCAGGAGGTGCAGAGCATTATGCATCCCAGGACCAGCAGTGACACCAGGTGAGCCCACAGGGACCATGAGAGGTGCAGCTGTGAAAAACTGCTTGTGGTATCATGAGTACTGCTTTTACTGTTTCAATAGCAGGACAGTCTGGCTCTGGACACTCTTTATTTGGAGATATCACTCAGAAGTGAGGTTTTCCTGGCTCCTCTCAGAACCAAGGAGTCCTGTGAGCACTGCCAGGGAGGAAAACAGGACCACGTGGAAGGCAAGAGCCCTGTGGGGTGATGGCTCATCTCCCTGCTCTCAGCATGGGCAGAGCCCAGGAGGCTTTGGGTGGGAGGGATAAATCTGGGAATCACTACTGGGACCCTGCTACACCTCTGTGAAAGCCTGGCTGTGATGTGCCAAGAGCAAAACATGGGCAGTGAGCAAACGCTGCATGGGAGATACCATGACAGAATCCCAGCTCCACAGGAAGGGCAGAGAGGTGCTGAACACCTGAGCAGGGAAGAGTAAGCCATTAAATCAGCCTGCTTAAAAGCTGCAACATGGGCTTATTCACCTCAAAGCAACTAAGTGATATGCAAGATTTACTGTTTAAAGAAGGATTTCACAGCCTTTTTGTTGGCTTGCAGACTTGCATCCCTGTGAAACTCTATCACCTCCTCCCTTTCCCCTCCCAGCTCCGTTTTTTCTCCTCTTATTTTTTCCCATGTGCTTTCATGAAAACGTAGAGAAGAAAATTAAAGAAAAAAGAGATACGAAACATGAAATCTGGGAGACCAGAGGGAGGGAAAGTGGTTTTCTTGTTGCTCATTCACAAACATTTAGCTGAGCAGGGAAAAAAATCCCCACTGAAATCTGGGAATATTTCACGTATAAATTTACAACTGCTGACAAGACAGCCCTACATATTTCATTTACACATTGATAAGGAAAAAGTTGAAATGACAAATCATCTGCAAAAGGAAAAATTGCTAAAAGTATTTATTCTGAAAAAAAATAAAAAGCAAGGGGATGGTATACATATGTACTGGTAGTTTAAAAAATGATTTGGGTTTTTTTTACTAGGAATTATATGTATGGAGAACCAGTGAATTATGAATGTCTTGATTTTTGTGTGGTTTTTGCTTGCTTTATCTTTTTGCTGTCAACAGCAGCACACGGGGAAGGAGGATTTGATGCAAAGTGAACGACTGACAAAATGGGCTTTTTCTTTCACTTGTCCCCTCCCACTGCCACAGTGTCTAGACAATCCAAGTATAAAGACTGCTTGATTGCAGCCTCTTGTGAAATGTGACAGAGGGTGTTACATGCACACATCTTTTCAAGCCAAGTCCCTGAAAGTTGTCTGTTCTTGGCTCAAAGAAACAGCATCATGGGGAGTTGGCTAAATGTGAGAGAATACATGTATGCATGTACATGCCTAAAATGATTTCAGCTTACTCAGGGGTTTCAATAAATATCACCTCCATTCAGCACTGGCCTTTGTGTCAATGAATGGAATCCAAAAACCAATCTCCTTCAGTATCACAGAGCAGGATTTTAATATCCAAAAGTTTCATCTTCCTGCATGTCAGCATTTGGAGCTGTGGAAGGCTGGAATTATTCAGTCAGCTCTGAGATCACCAGACAAAATCTGGAGTTGTTTTACACTAAACTCTCTAGAGATGAGCACACAATGTTGCTCATCCAACATGCTGTGCATCTTACAGTAAGGGAACAAGTTTTTAATCTATTTCCACTAGGAAAGGCAGCATTTCTCAGATGTGTGAGTTATGGGTCACATAGCATTATAGTCTGACACTGGTAATGTTAAAAGGTATGTAACCAGCCTAATTAAAATGAACTTTTCTAATGCAAGCAAGTAGAATTTGTTTATTTTGAAGTTGTGTTTTTATGGGCAATGTAAAACATGTTTTTATGAAAACATAAAACCCCCAATTTTCATGGGTTTTGAGACTTCCTTAGAGACAAATGAAAATAATCATTATATTATTTGTCTCCTTTCTTATCCTTATTACATTTCTTAGACTTCAACATTTACATTACAAGCAATCCAATATGTGTCTAACCAGAAGAGTCATTTCCACCCACATTGTGGAAACGTTAGTCGACAAGGATATAAAATTCATTATATCATTATTAATAATTTATATAGTCATAGCACCTTAATCACTTTCAGGTAGGATACAGATGAAGCCTAAGGAGATGTATTAAAATTATTATTATTATTACAGTAAATCTTCCTCCTTCGGTTTTTCTTTTTGTTCTTGATACAAACTGGAAGCCAAAACTGAAACACTCAACAAAGCCAGACATCCACTCCATTAACAAAAAGAAAAGCCATCCTCTGCTAGCTAATCAAAGCCTAGGAAAAGTCCAAGAGTAGCAGGAAAATTCCTTTTTTTATATTTCTATTTTAAAAGTAAAAGCTGCAACATGTGATATCTGAAAAGCAGAAAGTACTGATTAACCTTTGCTTCTCAGTAGTAAGCATATGGATGGGGGGAAGAATGGTGCAAATTCACTCCTTCCGAGCATCAGAAGTTTTCTCAGAAGCTTTTGCAACTCGCAGCTGAAAGTCTGAATTTCGGTACATCTTCAGAACCTTCTTTTTTTAGAGCTGTGAGTGAAAATAGGTCCTTAGAGTGTTTGAGAGAGAGCTACTGGGAGATGCAGGGGAAAACTTGTCTACCCTGCACCCTTCAATCCATGCTGTGGCCTCTGTCTCCTTGCACTTGAAAGGGAACTGGCACAAGAGAGGGCTCCAGCCTCCTAAGGAGATGGAGAGCAGGTTCAGACCCAGAGCAGGTTCAGACCCAGCAGGGTGCCTTCTCTTTCCTCCTGGATTTCTCTGGAATGAAATCTCGTGGCATATTTTTAAGATAACTTCTCTCAGTAAAAAAACATGAAAGGGATAGGCTGGATGTCTGGTAACTTGCAATTGCCTTTTTTCTGACCAAGTCTTACAAATCTTGTCTGGAAAGCATCAGGAGGGAAGCTGAGTTAAGAAATAGTTATGTTAAAAGGAAATCAGAAGTGCAAAATCCTTGGCTTTTATTCAGTCTCTGTGGCGAACAGGCATGAATCAAACTAGAGGGTTGCATCCAGCATGGCTGTGAAAAATGAAATCTCTAAGGGCCATCTTCTTGGTGCTTTATGTTTTGCTGAAAGCACTACAGAACTATCAGTCTGTGACATCAAATAAACCAAATTTTATGAGCTACTGTAGGATTTAATATTCAAAATGCCACATTCTGAGTTACCGTGAAGATTCAAGTAGGACAGAAAAGGCTTTCCAAGAATAAGAACTCCAAGAATTTTTAAAAGAGACTTTAAAAAGGACTGTGGAATGCCTCCTGCAGGCTGTATAGAGGGAACAACCAACACAGAAATTTACCCTGAAGTTGAAACATCTTACTTTCCATGCCCTATTAGTAGGTCCCTAGAGAGAAACTGATGGATTATGTATTTTGAAACACAACTCTGAGACACATTAAACTCCCCAATTTTCAGAAAAGGCTCATTTGCCCACTTTGACCATTACAAGTCACTGGGAAGGCATTCCAAGTTGGGCAACAAACAGGCACTTAAAACTAGCCTTATGTAGGTCAGTAATTCTCATGCTGTCTGCTTGCTGACCTCTCTTTGACTCACATCTATGCTGATGGGAGCATTTCGGATTTCCAGAATTAATACTGTGTCAGTTTCAAGCCAACTCAAATGAAACAGATGGAATAAAATAGCAGCACTTATTGCATTATTTTTGTTTTTATCTGTTAACTTTGAGACATTTTAGAGGAACGCCTACATTCCAACTTGGCCAGTGATTCCACCATTTTTAGGTCAGAGAGGTACAACAAATACTTTAAAATTCAAACTTCTGGGTGTTATTCATTATTTCCCAGGCTTGTGGGTTGCAGGTTACTATATATACATTAATTTTTATACTAAGGTCTGATCTAGAAAGAATATAATTTTACTGCATTGTGAATAGATCTGGTTCAGCCTTGAACAAAGCTGGGCATTTGTGCAGAATTCTTGCAAATCTACATGTGCACCACACTTGTCATGCTGCATTAAAAAATGTAAATCAGAGAAGACATAGTACTACCACTGGATGTCCTCTGACTGTTAAAGATATGCAAAAAATCTCACATAGACAAAGTCATATTCCTGAACAAACAGCCAGAAACACCAGGGCAAAACTTCAAGTATGTTTCAAAACAACACTCAAAAATTCCTGGGCTGCATAATTTGATTTTTAAGGGAGACCTTTAATGCTTCACTCCCAGATTCTGCTTTAGTGGGCTGAGCAGAAAAAACTCCAGCAGTTCAACTGTTCATCTGCAGCAGTCAAAAGTCAGGCTGCTGCCCAGTGTCCATGGACATCCATGGCTGGAAGAGCAGGAAGAGCAGCCTTAGCTGAGCTCCTGCTGCCATACTGCCCTGATTCAAAGCAAATGCCTTTTACAGTGCTGGAGTGCTCTTACTATTGTTTCTTGTCAGCTTTGGAAGTCCTCTACAATGGTGGCAGAAGCGGTTCAGGAAAGGGAGCAGCTCCAGCTGCTGTGAGAAGAGCAGACCCTGGAGGGGAACTTTGAAGTGCCATATTCTGTCCTGCTGTTCCTCCCCATTACTGAGTGACTGGGGACACAGCCCTGGAAACAGCAGCTTCCTACAGACACTACAGACAAGGTTTTCGTTTTAACACATGCCTGCAAAGCGTGGCCCTGTGCTTGCCTTCCCTCTTTTCCCTTTGAAAAATGAAGGTTTGGGCTTCACCTTGCCTGCTTCATTCAGCTAGCCTTGGGGGTCAGGACAGGGAGGAGAGGGTGCATGAAGGATTTCACTGAGTTACAAGCAGAGCCCTGGTTTGTGCCAGAGGCTGTGAGCACAGCTGTCCATGGGACAGGGCAAGGAAGGAAGGAAGAGCGATGAACGTCTTGGTCCCTCTCTGGTAAGAGATCTACTGCAGCCCAGACAATCTGTTTATTATCCATACAGCTATATGATCTCTTTATTCAAGTTAGAGAGGAAAGAGGAAGTCAGTGTTCCAGCTGGGCAGGAGGAACAATAACCACATCCACGTGTTCTTTGAGGGGCAGTGTGGTGGCGGGACTGGCTGGTGGGGACATCACCTGGCAAGGCCACAGGAAGCTGAATTACCACAATGCTGTTTGAGCAGCCGTAATCAAACACTCCCCAGTGCAAGAAGAGAAGATAAACCCTCCAAACTGCCCATGAAAGGACACGTCTCCACCCTTTTGGTTTTGTGCAGCTTCTTTGCCAGCCAAGTCTGTGAAAGTCGGGGCCTCATCTTTTTCAAAAAGCAGTGAATTCTCTTCCACTCCCTGTGATACATCCCTTTCAGCAAAACCAAACCAGAACAAAACACAAGAAGCAATTAAAGGCTCATGCTGCAATCTCTTAAAGTTACAGCAACTGAGTTATGCCTCGTACTGTCTCAGGGCTTTTATTACTTTGAAAAAAGATGCCCTAGAAAAACGCAGCAATTCTGAGAAAAGGTTCGTCTGTGTTTTGTTCTTTTTTTTTTTCCTTTTCCCAGCAACCTCCAAACTTCACTTGTAATCCAAAAGAAAAAGTCTTATGTGTAACTAAATTCAGAGGGAATGCCTGCAGGTTTTACACTCGTAAACTGAAGAGCAAATCAGATTCAAAACTGCACATAGGATTTTTTTAATGCTTAAAATGTGTTAAAATAATCTTTGAAATTAAGAACTAATGGCAGCAGCTACATACAGTAAGCACACTGCTTACTCTGTGTAGTTAACCCCCACAAAGGATGGATCTATCCCTGGTTCTGAGAGTACACCATGTAAATTCAATGGTGTGATTTCGAGCTACATTTCTCCTTCATCAGGCTGCTTGTGGTAGCTCTGTTCGTGAGCAGAGAGAAGTGGATGGATGGTGTGCATAAGCATTTTGAGCTAATGTGCCTAAATTTTAAAGTGCCTTTTAAGTGTGCAAATTAGAAAACCTATAGCAAGAGAACAACTGCTGCAAATGCAGGAATAATTTTGTCTTGGAAAGAGAAGAAGTAAAACACTGTCCCCACTGATTTCCTCTTTCTTTTCTCCCATTAGGAGAACAGAAAGATGATTGCAGGTTGATTCACACTGTTCTGATTTTTTTCTTTCAATTCTTATTTTTAGATTCTACCCAGGATTAATGGCTGTTCATCTGACCCACAGTATGGGAGCAGAGTGCCAAATGTGACTCAGGATGGGCAGGGAAGGAAGGGGGGAAAGGGGAAGGGCGCATTAAAGAAGTTCTGCCTGTTTGCCAACGTGGACCATGAAAGAGGCATAGAAAAAAGATTTTCTCTCAAAAAAAACCCCTCACTGCTCCTTCCCATCCCCCTTTGCCCATGCAGGAATGAAACTAACCCCTTCCCTACCTTGTCTGATTTCTGTTTTGTGACTGAAGAACTTGGAGGATGTGACAGCAAGAAAAAGGGAGCAAGCTGAGTTTCAAATCAGGAGACTTACTTTGAAACCTTTCCAAACAACATTCCCTCCTGAAGGGGCTATTACTTCTTCGAGGTTGCTACTGTTAATATTTTAATAGAATTATTTATGTCCCTTATTTGTCCAGTTACATTGGGGGGAAAAAATACTCTTCTTCCTAAACACAAGCAAATATTTGCCTGTGACCAGCCCACAAAGAAACCCCCAGCTTTCTCACCATCATTGTAGCTGGCTTCATCTACAAAAGCAATGATGCTGACAGGCAGGGTTCCCCAAACTAGGTGGCAACCACGTTGTGATAAAGGCAGTGAGTGCTGAAGGAACTGACTACACCAGTAATGGGGACACACAGAAACGTGCCTGTGCTCATACACCCACAGAAAAGTTCTCTAGTGAACTTTTTTCTCCTAGTTGTTCTCTCAAACTCAGCTGCTGCCTCTGTGGTTTCAGTGTATGACAGCAGCTTTCTGTTAGATGACATCTTAGGTAAGTTTATTCTGTTCTGGATGGGGTTCAGTTTCTCCTCAGCATCCCAAACCCTGCTGTGTGTGCTTTAGCTTTGTGACCAAAACAATGTTCATAACTCACCCGTGTTTGTGTTATTGCAGAGCAGTGCTTGCAAAGCATCAAGGCTTTCTTTGTTTCTCACTCTGCCGCTGTAGCAAGTAGGCAGGGGGAGGTTTGGGAAGGGACAGAGCTAGGAAAGCTGAACCCAAAGGTGTATTCCACACCCTCAGTGTGTGAGGAACAGTCCACAGAGGTTTCTCTATTTCTGTGTATTTAAAACAAAAAGGCAAAACTGGTGGGTAATCTGGAGCAGACAGGGAAGGTTTCACTGAAAATGACTGTCCTGTGAAATATGTCACCTCGTGAAATACACAACTCTTGACAATTCAGGAGACCTGGAGATCTCTAGAGTTCCTCCCTGTTTCCCAGCACAGAGACAAAAAACTGAAGGCCACTGAAATTACCAACTGTGCTGTCCCCACAGCACAGATTTGTGGATTGTGTTGTAAAGGGAAAAGGACATCTAGATAGGGAACAAATTGACACTTTAAGCCAGGCTGGCTGGGAGGTCAAATAAGCAACCACAAACACATTCAGCACCAACCATGGTATAGAGAAGAACATAAACCAAAGCAAAGGCTGTGAGGGATGATGACCCTTTTCAGTTGCTTATATGCTAATTACAGGATTCTGAAAAAAATAGATAAACCCTCTGCTATGAAGTAGCAATGCAAAATAGTACTCTTGACAAATAATAGCTATATTGAGACATTATATTATTACCTGAAATAGCTGTAGCCAATTTAAAAAATACAAATGAAAGAGGGTGGTGTCAGGCTGTATGTGTCACAAATGACATCTGAGTGACTGACAACTTGGAAATAAATAATCTTGAGAGTTACAGGGATTATGAGCTTCTTCAACACTTACATACAAGAAGTACAAAATCTCTTCTTGTGTTACTCTGGAGACCTTATGTCACTACCCCTATTGCAGGCCTGTTGTTTCCAATAGGCTACAAGTGACAAGTTACTAACCCCAAAACTCAAAAAAGGATTGGCCTTACTAACCCTGTGAAACTAAGCTCTTGCCAATGAGTCATCGACAGCATCGGCCTCGCAGCACCAAAGGGGACAGGAGCAGCTCACAGCACCATCAGCGCAGGGTGAAGAGCTGAACTCCACCTGCACAAGCTAAACCCCACAGTGGTCACACAAGCACCCACCCCACGTGCAGCAGGACCCACTGGCTTCCTGCCCCAGCCAGGGCAGGAGCTGCAGTGCTGGCACAAGCCCAACTCACCGCTGGTTGCGTAATGCAGCTGCGCCTGAACCGCCTGTGAGTCATACCTGGTTTAGCATCCCCGCTCAGGACTTTGTCTTGAGAGAAACCAGCACAGACCAGAAGGTTACTGGTTGCTTAGACTGAAAAGCACCAACACTTCCTGTGCAAACAGCTAACATTGTCTGCAACCAAATCCAGACCAGAATTTTATGCAGTATGAGAGCGTACGCTCTTTATAGATACATAAATTAAAATCCTAGGGCATGCTTTGTGAGAAGCAGTTTCACAAAACTAGAGCAAATGGGAGGCAAATCAGGCTGAAGGCAGAACATAGAGAAAGTTGCTGACATCTGCAAACAGTTTAAGACATTTCCTAAATGCCTACAGTGTTACAACCATGGAAATGGGCTAGATAAAAATAACACACAACGAAAAAAACCCAACAGCTGGGTTTACCAGGGAAGTGAAAAAACATATAGTGTTATATAGAAAACTGGTACACGAAAGGGGAAAGAGGAAGAGAGAAGAAAAAAAAAAGCTCAAATAAAGATTATATAGAGGAATCAAGAAGATATTAGAAAAAAATAAAGGCACATGAACTCCGAAATCACATTTTTAAATTTTTCTAAGCAGATTACGAAGGATGAATCTTAACAATAAAAACTGTAGAATCATTCATAACAATATGACAGCAGCAGAAGTTATTCAGTAAATGTTTCCGATTAGCACACAGGTAAAAGGCCGGATGATCTGTTTATGATGATGATAATGAAATAGATTCCCACCACAGCAGCCCCTGGAGAAGGGATGTTAAGCAGCAGATAAATGGTTCTGGGCGATTCAGATTAGTTGCTAGAAATAAACTTGTCTCATAAGGTTTATAGAAGTATCCTTGGAGCTGCTACTGCATCTAAAGCAGTTCTTGGCCCCTGGGGAAGGACCAAGGACAGGAAGAAGGCTCAAACTGGGCTACTGTTTGAGAAGGGTAGAAAGTAATTACAGGCCATTTGGATGAGTATCCAGTATTTTGCAGAGGATGGAACAACTAATATCAGTCTCAATTAAAACTGTTTTTCAAAGCTCTGTAATTAGCATCAATTAACTTGGCTTTAAGGAAAATAGATCCTGTCAAACTAATTTGATGTAATTTCTTGCAAGAATTACAAGTTCACTTGATGAAGGCAGCATCACTAACAGTATTACAAATCCAAGTCATTTGACTTGTTCTGTAGAGTGTCTTTATGAATGCTTTGAAGCCTATATGGAGTGTCTCCATCTGCACATGCAAAGCTGGACTCCATTGGTGGTGAGCACCATATAAGATCAGGCTAAAACCTTAAACCTTTTTTATACTGAAGTCACTTTTGAGTCCACAGTCATATTAGAAATATTAAAAAACTGATAAATTAAGGAAACCAAAGTGTAACTGCAAATGACAAACTATTCATTAGCAAACAAATGGGTTCCTATTGGATTTCACAGGCATTGGTGATCATCCCTTTACTATTTAATAGCCTTATCAGTGACCTGGATTAAAGCTAAGTCATTCTGGTGAGACACAAGGCTGGGAATGGCAGAAAACAAACCACAAAGGACAAGCCTGACACAGAGCAACTGGGGTATGTAGAAAGATGGGAGAAACCAATGTAGGTGTTAATATGGCCAAGTACAAAATCACCCTGTCAGAATGAAGAATCCAGGCCGTACTTACAGGATGAGAGGGAGAGAGAGGACTCTATCCTCCGAAGCAGAGACTGAATATGAGACCCGGGGTCCTGGGAAGCAATCAGCTCGACATGAACTCCCCACGCAAGGCTGTGGCCAAAAGGGCTAATGCGAGCCTCAGCTGTACAAACAAATGAAAATCAAAAGATGAGTAGGTAGGTTACGGTGACGCTGCATTTGGTTCTCGTTCCTCTGCTCCGTGAATAACGTATCAGGTTCTGCTGCTCCATTCTACAAAAAAAATGTTGGAAAAACTGGAAGAGTGCTCAGGGAAGAGAAATTAAATAACTGAAAACACTGGGCTACAGAAGGCTTTGTTATAAACAAAAAATCTTAGAGGGAATTTTGTTGTTTCGTTCATGGTGCAGCAGTATTCTTACACTGAATAAATTTGATAACAGCAGGCTCTGACCTAGCAAAGGTAGAAATTACATCAGGACTGAAAATTATTCCAATTCAGGCTGTGAATAGGCAAGTTTGTTCTGCTTGTTCAGCAGTGATGTGTTATAGGCAATTAACCAGTAATTAACCCTCTGCATCAAAGGTTATGAGGTACTGCCCACCTCCGCAAAGTTGTGAAAGTAACCATGCTTGATTCAGAAAGGATGCACAACCACATGGCTTGGGTTAATTGTCACAAAGCAGGAGCTCCTGCAGGTGAGCTGAGTGGTCACTGTGTGTGTTGTCACCAAGAAACTCTCCTCCTTGCACGGTGTTGATCCTGGCAGCCCTCCTGCTCACAGCTTACAAAACATCTCTGGGGAAACCCCAGGCTTTTGGGGATGAGGTGCCATCTAAGAACGGATGACACCCAACTGTCCATCTTCTGCAGGATCTGCAGGCAGCCTCTCTCAATTCCCAGCACCTTGCTGCACACATAACCCACTGTACAGAGCTCCTCACACTGAGATGCCAAGGCAACCACTTTTAGGAAACTGATGGGTGCTGTTGTGGCTCTGGCACTGAGAAAGCACCGGTGACTCCTTGTTTCAGCAATTCATTTCACCTGCTGCCTGCCACTGGGACCTCATCCCAGCACACCCTGGTCACAGAAGGTGACCTCAGAGAATTATACTGGGGAAAAGAGTCCTCCATACCTCACAGATATTTCCTTTCCCAAATTCACCCTTTTAGGATGAACAGGAGGACTAGCTACCTTCTTCAGGAAAACAGGTTGGATCCTTTAAGCAGAATGAATGGATATGAGCAGTACTCCTGCAGGAACCTCCCAGGTCACTCAGGACACCTACGTGTCTCCTTCCCTTTCTGCATGCCAAGGGAACTGGGTGCTGCCAAGAAAGCTTCTGGCTACCTGTCCCAAGGCTGGGGTTGGGCATTTGCGTTCCTGAGGACCATGTGTTCAGCTGTGGGGCCCTGGTGACCGAATTTGCTTCATCTCACAGCCTGCCAATAATTAAATTTGGTGGTTTTAAGGAGGCAAACACAAGCTTTCGTGCGTGCTGTCTGTCTTAACCTGGGCCTTTGGCCAGAAAGTTTTAATCCTATCAACGTGCAGGAGTGGGAAGGCTGGAAGTGTTTGATTTGTGCCAGTTGCTGGCATCATCTCATTTTAAGCTTCTGGAATGAACCCATTTATGACTGAGTGCTGCAGTGTAAATTCTGCAAATAAAACAGATAAAATAATCTCAATAACTTGAGCTCAGGACTAGTTCACATATGCCGCTCCAGAGATTTAGAAGGCGTTATTTCATACAAACATCTAATTAAATTTAATTATGGTTCTACAGTTATTTTTATGTTCAACAGTTGGAAAAGATGTGTTTTTCAAACTTTTGGTCACGCTCAGTAAGTGATGCCTGCTAAAACACAGCATGCACAGCATAGTAAAATCTTGGTCGTATGTCACAAACATAAAAGAAACATCTTGTCTTCAGTAAACGTGTAGTACAAAGCTTCTGCAGAGTGAATCACAGCAAGAAAGTTTTGTAAAAATTTTAGGGAGGAAAAGGGCCAGTCCAAGTGTGGTGTGTATGACTGTATATGTGTACATGCATTCACACACACCCCACCCCTTCAGCTCTGCTATACCTGGCATTCCTGTCAACAGTTCTCAAGATTCAAAACTGTGACTGGCAACTCTTCAGTCACTAATAGGGCAGAAGCTTAGGGAAAGCAGATGGAGGACAAGGTTTCAGAGCTACTAATAAAAGATGAATCAGAGCCTGCAAAAGTACCCTTTGAATTGTGCATTTTTGCA
The DNA here is from genome assembly GCA_034336665.1 of Luscinia megarhynchos. NCBI lineage: Eukaryota > Metazoa > Chordata > Aves > Passeriformes > Muscicapidae > Luscinia > Luscinia megarhynchos. The sequence continues at coordinate 45,756,475 of CM067565.1, forward strand.
CCTTTATACTTTCTGTCCTCCTAGATGCATTTTTCCCTCTCTCCCTCTGGCATGACCCCAGCTACATCCTACAGCATGACAGTGTTCTGTTAAGAACATATGCAATGTGTTTTTTATGTCTTGTAAAGGCTTATGTCAAAAGATGTACCAAGGATTACATAGGCCAGACTTCAGGAATAGAATTTTACAGATGAAGTAACTGTGATAATCTTCCTAACTACAAACCACAAACACTACATAGAAGCAAAGAGCTTTAATACATGGATTCAAAATATCTTTTTTTTGAAATATTGCAAAATAAATCAGATGCAAGGCTTTTTTCTTTCTTCATCCTAGACACACAGGCACAGAATTTAAATGGGAGAATGTGAAACTAACATCCCATCTGCCTTTGTAATTCACCCAGACTAGACACAGAAATGCTGTGGAATTTAATGCAGTGAACCCCAGAAGTGTCACTTTCACAAATCTCAAGAGGCATCATTGACCTGAGGTTGGCTGCAGTTTCTGCCCCAATTCCAGTTTAATGTATTCCAGTCTGACCCTCAAGCGACAGTGCTGCTGGAGAACACGCTAAGAAACAAATGCAGGCAATTGCTTTGACATAATTCTTTTGGACGCAGGCAGATCGAATGTGCTGATGTCAACAGAGACCAGACAAGAGTTTTATCCAATCTCCTTTCCTCACTGAAGAAAACAATGAGAGGAAACAAAGCACAACCCAAACCCCAGCCAAACACATGCCCTCCTCCCAGCAGCAATACTGATACTTGCAGTCTAAGAAAGGGAGAACCAAGACAAACATTACTAAAGCAGCATTTGTATGTATTTGTATGTATGTAGCATTTCATTTATGGCTTACATTTACACAACTTGTGTATATAACGGGCTCCTTGCACATAACATGCATGAAACATCTGTCCTATACAAGATAATAATTTAAAATCCCAGGAAAGCCTAATGCAGTCCTCTAGGGCCACAGTACATTCAAAAGAGTTCCTAGCATAGTTCCTTCAATTTAATGTAAACCACTCTTCTTCCCTTTCTTGAATGCTTCTAAAATTTAGGGGGCTGCATGGACCTGCTTTCAATATAATTGTCAGGACTGTATCTTCCTACCTTGCCACTCACTTAAATATCCAAGCTCTAGCATGCTCTGAGGCTGCATAATTTGAAGTCAGAGAACATTGAACACTGACTTTTTTTTCCTGCACAGGGACAGCAAGAAGAGAAGCTGTGAATATTTTTTTCCACGGGAAAGATGCATTATGATAGGAAACCACATCAAGGATGCCACAATGTTTATCCTGAGAATAAAAGACTAAGCTAAAGATTTTCTTCTCCACCTGGTGATATTGCTCCTGAAAAGACTTCTGTAAAAAAGAGGAAGACCCACACATCAGTGAGTTTTTCAGAACTCATCAAGGAAAATACCAGGGTTGAATGTGGCTGGTCCCTCAACTTTATACAATAAAAACCAAACAAAAAGCAGATCCCAAGCTCATATCCTCCTCTCCTTTTTACTTCCTCTCCTAAGAAAGGTTTCAAGCTCTGCTATTTACAGCTTTTCTTTTCTCCCAGTCCTCCAGCTCCTCCCCCATCGGTCCATACAGAGAGATTGTCTGCAATGATATAATGCAAAAACCAGATGAGATACTTAAGACTTCCCCTTTCTGTGTGCCTGAAGCGCTTCCAGGAAGAGAAAGTCTTGTGAGGATTCTCACTTTGCTCTTCTGCAGCTACTTGTGTGGGTCAGTCTACCACAATAAAAGCCTGCATCTGTTATCTGACCACGACTGAGAGACAGATAAAGATTACCATTTTTAATGTCCGTAGGAAGTGTGGTCTGAGAGAAGAGTGATCATGTGTGATACCCACTGAAGCTGCTTGATGTGGAACCTTAAACACCCATACACAAAGTAAAAGCAGACTTTTGTCCTTTGTCTACTGCCCTTTATGTGACCTGCCCCCAGAATGTGGCCACAAGTTGCGGTCCACAGCTTGGCCGAGCATCAGAAGCCACAGAATCTTTTACTCTGTGTTGGGACCTGCACAAGCGTCACAAGGTTCAGGCAATAAGGATTTTAAGGCCACCCAGCATCAGGAATTATAAATAATTTAGTCATAAAATCATAGAGTGGTTTGGGTTGGAAGGGACCTTAGAGACCATCTTGTTCCAACCTCTTGTCACGGGCAGGAACAAATTTCACTAGACCAGGTTACTCAAAACCCCACCCGCCCTTGCCTTGAACACTTCCAGGAATGGGGCATCCACAACTTCTCTGGGCAACCTGTTCTAGTGTCTCACCACCCTCACAGTAAGAATTGCTTCCTCATATCATCATCAACTTACCTTGCTCAAGATGTTTGTTAATGGCATAGGAAGTGAGATCAAGTGCACCCATAGCAAGCTTGTGGATGACACTGAGTTGAAGGGGTGCTGTGGACACTGCTGGAGGCCTAGGAAGATTTCAACCAGGCCTTTTCCCAGGTTCTGAGCTGTTTTAGCTTTAGCTTCCAGGCTGTGAGACCTTTCCAGCTCCGGCCAGGATTCTTTCCCAGATAGAAAGGAATTAATAACATAAGATTAGCACCTGGTGTTGACCGTGGGACAGTGTATGTGACATGGGATGTTTTCTCCTGTTACCCAATAACTACTGTCCTGTCTCAGATTCACAAACTGTCCTATAAATATAGGTTGGTTTGCAATAAAGTGCTTCTTTTGCCCAAGAAGAAGTGTCGCTATTATTATTAGCAAATAGCGACAGGGTGCCATTGACACACTGGAGGGAAGGGATGTCATCCAGAGGGACCTTGGCAGGCTTGACAGGTGGGACTGTGCAAACCTTGTGAAATTCAACTAGGCCAAGTGCAAGGTCCTGCACCTAGGTCAGGGCAACCACCAGCATCTCTACAGACTGGGGGATGAAGGAACTGAAAGAAGCCCTGTGGAGAAGTACTTGGGGGTACAGGTGGATGAAAAATTGGATATGAGCTGGCAACACGTGACTTTTGAAATGTTTTACAATGAGAGTGATGAGACACTGGAACAGACTGCCTAAAGAAGCTGCAGGTGCTCTGCTGGTAGAAATGTTTAATGTCAGGGTAGATGGGATTTTGAGGAACCTGGTCTATTGGCAGGTGTCCCTGTCCAGGGCAAGAATGCTGGAGTAGAACTTTAAAAGTTCTTCCAAACAAACCTGTGATTGGTGATTCTGTTACTGAATTGGATTCTCACCTCTGTGATTCCTACCACAAAACACAGCTGGTGCAGTTCATGCAGGTGGTGCAGTTCATGCAGCTGGGACTTAATGGTGCTGTAAGAGAACGTGTGTAATGTGGGTACAAACCCATATCACTGCAGAGAGAAATAAAGAAAGCACATACACTCCAGGATAATACACATGAAGAAGAGGAGATTAAGATACCCACATGGTTCTTTCTAAATGCAGATGATACAAAACAAAAAGCAAGACCCAAGTGCACTCATACCTTCCCATTGCCATTTGCATGAAGAGTCAGTCTATTATTTCTTCCGCATGGTGAAGCTGTCGCTGTGAGGAGAATCACAGCAGCAGTTATGTAGTTCACACTCACTATCTTTTCAGAGCATGAGAGATGTGATCATCTGCAGTCTTCCAATACTTCTCTCCAAACGTGCTCCTCTGACTCCACTTTTCAGTGACAGCAGATAATTTGTTGTTTGGCTACTGTAGGCTGCTACAGTATTTTTACAAAACAGGAAATGTGTGTTCCATACATAGGGAGACTACACTTACAAGAAATAACGCAGGAAAGTGATCTAATTTCTCTTCTGCTTCCTTCCTTCTGCAGTGTGCTGCACCAAGATGTTTGTTCCAACACACAGATACCAGTTCAAGGCCAAGATTTTATTTACCCTGATTGTACAAAACAAGCCAGCACTTAAACTGCAGCTCAAACACCTCAAGCTGCTGTACTCCATTCATGTTCATCTAAGTGATTTAGGTAAGTGGGCTTAAAATTTCTCTTTTCAAGGTTATTGTGCCTGTCTTATCCATGGCTGGATATTTGTATGTCAGTGCTAGAGATTTAAAACTCCTGTGAATAAAGAACATTTTCCAAAGGTGGAAACAGCAGATCAAGCAGGAAATGTCAGTTTTGAAGTGAACCTCAGTATTGCAGACAGTAAGAAAATGTCCATTGTGCTGCATTTAGGGAAAAGAACACAACATCTTCACTAAGCACTGCACCTACCCATGGATATTACTTGGCTACCACTGCTGAACAAAGAAATCTGAGTAACTGCTACACTTCTCTGCTTTTGGAAAACCAGTTTTTAATTTAGGAAGTCTGGGGTAGCCTTTTAAGAGAAAACTTTAAAGCATTTTCCTATTTATTACTGGGACTGACAATGCATGTATATAATAAATTATAAATTGCCACATGCTACTGCCTCCTGTCTGCAAGCTAAAAGCTGGCAAGAGACTCTACAGTGCTACAGGGCCAAATCTGCATCAGGCAAGTTGTTGAATTTGGGAAGTTATGAACACCAGCAGATTCACAAGCTGATTGGTCAGTGCTGACTGCTCAATGCCAAAGTTCTTGGAAAGGGATAAACAGATGTGGTCAGGAAAGGACAGAACTCTGACTTGGATTGCATAGCTGTAGATATAATGTCTGAGTTCATTTGTTCTCTATCTCCCATGCTGAAAACCATCAGTCCATTAAAACTCCCCACTGAATCTGGCATTTTTTGTGAGCTAACAGGACAAACTCTTTCATATTAAGTGTTAAGAGAGGTATTTAAAACACAAATAAAATCAAGGGATACTTCCAAAAGTTATGTTTGTTTTGTTTATGATGTCAGTAGTGTATTCTTCTGGTTAGGCAATATTGTCTCTGAAATGCAGGAGATTTCCCCATGGCTGGGCTGGAGCCTCTGCTTTTTGTTTGGGCACTTAACCACCTTCCCCTAAGATGAAGCATGAAAAACAAGGCTCCTTTTTTCCTTTTGTATATTTTTTCAGAGCAGTTTTTTAGATGCCAGGAGCATAAATGTAAGCAAAAAAAGAGAGTCTCGACCTTGTCAGCTTCCCAGAACTATATCTTGTGTGCTGGTGCTTTTGTTTTCTTGCAAGTTCAGCACTGCTTTAATGGCAGCACCCTGGATTCCCCCTGCCCCCAACAAGTGATACATATTAGTACATCTGTTTTCTCTGTAAAGTCTTTCTGCATTCTTTGCAGGGCACAGGAAGGATGTGGGCTCCTTTTCACATTCAAATGAGGCAAATTAGCCTTTGCCTGGTTCCTTCAATATAATGCTTATTTTACATTTAAGCGTGAGAAAAAGGGAGGAAATAAACCCCAATATGTTAGGTGAGTTACATGTTCCATTTTGGTGCAAGCCTCACTGAGCCTTGTTTTGTGAACTGCTTTCCACAGGCCATGATTTCAGGATGATAGTTTAATTAGTTCAATAGTGTAATTATGTAAAATGACCAAATAGTCTACACAAAGAAATAGCTGCCACAGATGCATTAAACACGAGAAAAAGCTAAAAATGCCAACCTGAATCAGCAGGGTTCAGGCAATCCAGGGCTTGAAAGCAGACTGCAGGAGAAAATCTGAGTGTTCTAGTGGAAACTAAGTTGAACATGATCCAGCAATCCTCCCTTATGGCAAAGGCGGCCATCAGCCTCCTGGCTTGCATCAGAACAAACCACTTCCAGCAGAGTGACAAATATGATCCTTTCCCATGTATTCATCACTGGTAAGATATGACTGGAGTGCTGGATTCAGTTTAAGGATCCCTGAAAATTTGAGGCTCTCTTGTACAGAAGAGATATTAAATTATTTGAGCAGATCCAATAAAAGGGTCACAAAGATGGTTAAGGGTTTAGAGCATCCATCCTATAAGGAAAGGCTGAGAGAGTTGGGACTCTTCAGCCTGGAGAAGAGAAGGCTCAGGACAATTCTATTAATGAGTATAAATAACTCATGGGAGGCAGTAAATGAGATAAGGCAGTGGTTTCCAGTGACTGGCAATGGGCACAAATTAAAGTACAGGAAATGCTGTTTAAACATGAGGAAAAAAATCTTGTTCTGTGAGGGTGTTGAACACTGGCACAGGTTGCCCAGAGAGGCTGTGGAGTCTCCATTGCTGGAGATATCCAAACCCCACCTGGATATGACTCTGAGACACCAGCTTTAAGTTGGCCCTGGTTTGAGCAGAGGGTTGGAGTAGATGATTTCCAGATGCCCTCTCTAACTGCAGCAGTTTGTGATTCTGGCAGGTCATATGAAGACCTGCTACACTTAAAAAATCCTCCTCTCACTCCTTTTGCAAGATAGAGACAAATGCAACAATTCAGTAAGGTAGCAAAAGCATAGTACACATTTTACAGGGAAAAGGTGTGGTTCTGATTCCCTTTTTTTTAATGTCTTGTGCTCCAATCCAAGAGGTAAAGCTAAGAGATGAGATGCAAGTAAAAACCAAACAACTGCTTGGTGAACTGTGCTTCACCCCAGACAGTCAGCACTAGGTGGAAATTTAGTGCATACTCTTAGCACTACAGCAACTCCTTGCAGTTAATGCACCCTATGCACAAGGTAACACATCCCACATACAGAGTCAGGTGCTGTAAATTTACAGTCAGCTTCACTAATGGAAATCTCCTCAGGCAACAAGTCCTTAGCTCTGTTGACAGTCATGTGCCAGGTTTGACAGGTTCTACTGAGAGACCTGGGAGAAGCTTTGACACACCTGTTAATGCATGAAGTGCTTTATCCATCTCGGTTGCCATCCTCATCCACAGTTCTGGGATGCACCAATCCCACAGCAAGCAGTAGGCTGTGTCCTTGGTCTGGAGGCTTGCAAGACCCATGTCCCTAGTCCCTGTTCTGCTCACAGACTACCCCCTGTTAAATTACTGTTGTTCTAGGTTTTCCCCCTGTTCTGACCTGAGCCACATACAATGCACTTTCCCCACAGCCTGTGTGAGCAGAGCCATGCTCCACCCTCTCTGTGAGAGCCCTGAAGCCTCCTCTGACATGGAGCAGCAAGAGCTCCTACACCCTCAGAGCTGACACTGGCTTTTCTGACACCTGGCTGCACAAAGAACACACCTCTCCCCACTCCAAAGCCAAAGGCATCCAAACTGATCAGTCTCGCAGCACCACCATGTGTGCCAGTCTGAACTCCCCTTCACCTTCCAACCTAGATTTAGATCCCGACTTCCCCCAAAACCTGAGCAGTGTCAGGCTCTAGCTACCCTCAAGCAGTAGCAGCAAAAGGGCTGCTCAATCAGACACTGATGCCTTTGACACTGGTTTACTTAAAAGTGTTGTGCCAAAGAGGTAAGTGGAGGGCCCTGAATAATTCAGAAAGATCTCAAAAACAGTGCAAATGAAAATATACTTTAGGGATCATAGGAACAGTCAGTTTCTCTCTACTGAGGCATCCATAGCACTTTTAATCCATAATTTCCATTTTAGCCTGTTAAAATAATGAGATTTATTATTCCTGTCACATGTCCTTTCTGAAGATGCTTGGAGGGTGTGGGAGAGGTAAGAGAGAAAATTAGTTATCAGTCACCACTTGCCAAGAGTAGATTAAGCACTCAGGAGTTATACATTCATGTATAAATGACTCAAGGGAGTTTCACTTATTCCTTTTCTTCTAGCTTATATTTTTTTTCTTCCTGTCCTGCAGCCCTTGATCCCACTGCTCTCAGTCACCACCTGCCTGCAGCGGACAAGTTGGACAGTACCAAACAATTCTGGATTTCCCTCCCTTTCATCATGAGAATTCATTTGGACTCTCTTTCCCAGACCTCAGAGCATGCCTGATTCCTGGGAGCAGAACAGAGAACAAGCATAGAGTTAATCTTTAGCAATGTGATAAAAATCACTCTCTCACAGACAACTGAAGAGGGATTTCAAGAGAGCTGTTGTGCCAAGCACCTGATAGCAAAACCTGAAACTGCTGCCAACCCACACCTTCCTGCTCACAGACACAGCTCGCTCAGTCTCTCCCCAGCACTCCTGCTTCTCTGCTAAAACCCAAGTCACCACTGAGCAAAGCCTCTCACAAAAATGAGGCCCCCCTTTCCATAACAAAGACACAAGCATGGCCGCATTATGGGTGGAGTCACCTCATCTCTGCTTTTTTTTTTAAATTAAAAAAATAGTTGCGAAAAGCAGATTAAACAATCAGATTGGAGAGATGGCATAGGAGGATAGGACACATGGGGATTTCATGGCTTTGGTGCAACCTAAGAAGCCACCAAGGAGCAGGCAGGCGAGCAGCTGGGATGGAAGGGAGGAGGGGACAGCAGGAGATGTGGAAAGGGAGACCAGCAGCTTGCTCTCCCAAAGCCAGAGTGGCAGCTGGCAGCTACATGTTGCTGGTTGCGTGTGGGCTGTGAATATAACCGAGGAGATGAGCCTTTAGGGGAGGAGCTGTCTGATAAATCATTAATGAATGAAAATATGAAGTAATCAGTCTGCCTGGGAGGCAGAATCATCTAATGATGAGGATGATGGACTAGGAAGCAGGAGATGAGGTTCCTATCTCACCCACAAGACCGCTGGCACACGAGCTCCTTTTGCTGTGAGTAAGATACAGCTGCTTCCTTACACTGAAGGGCCTCTCTTCTAAAATCAACACAGAAACCCCACAATCTAGGTGATAATAAAATTTACAGCATCCTTTGTGGAAACTGCACCCCCAGCTTCTCTTTTGTTGCAGGCAGTGCACAAAGAACCAATATCCCTTCTCAGAGACAGTCCTCACTAAACCAGATTTTTTTCAAAGCAATAACAAAACCTAGTACGACCTTTCAGCAGCACCAGTGGCATTTAATTTTAAATCGATTAACTACACACACAGTACTAATTACCCATGGGTGGGTTTTTTTTCTTTTTAGCAATCAGACTGCTGGCTAGAAATGTAATGGTATGTCTTTATACAGGGACACTCTGCTTTCTCTATGCTCTCTGAAACGAAGAGGAAAATGGTGAGAAATGATGTTTAAAGGGGCATTTGTGTTTATGGGGATAGCTGCAGGGGCACCAGACACATGCAGTCAGGAAGTGATGAGGTTGATAGGGAAAGGGGCAGGAGGTTAGCACACTTTCTTTTGCACAGAGACCTAGCAGAACATGTCATGCTGCACAAAATCAATATAGCCCTTGCATGAACAAGGAACTGTCAGGTTTGTACAGTTCTCAGGCTTATTTGGAAAGATGCTCACAAAGGTGATTCTTGATTTTTATGAAATCTTTAACTGCTGTATTTCCTCTGTCTTAAGATCCCTGAACATTCACGGCTATTGTTTTAAAATAGTATTATTCTAAAATAAACACAATCAGAAATATTATTTTTAAAAAACCACCGAAGACACACATGGCACAAATTAAAACCATCTAACGTTGGCACATTTGTGGGATAAGAGGTGCAAGGGCTTTGTTGTCCAATGTACTTAAAACATGATTTTCCAGAGTGAACAATGCATAATTGCTGCAGAAACCATAAATAGAAGACACATATGGCCATGACAGAGACTATGTTTATAGAAACTCAAGCACCTGGGCAGATCTGTGGTTTTAACTACATACCTTTTTGTGGTGCTGAAGTCCAGTTTAATTATTCTGGCAAACATTGCTGAGCTACAGCAAGTCTATTACAGTTTATGGAAGAAACTGCTCAGGCAATTTTACAAGGAAATTGCCTGAGTCTAATCTAATTGCTAAGAAGTAGCTAAAATTACATTAGTCCTGGAAAGACTAAGAAAGAAACAGGAAGCTCCAAAAGGTTCAAGAGGCATCACAAGGCTGTTCCTGTAAATCACAGCACTGCAGATTTGAGGATGAGATCCCTGGAGAGGCTCCCAGTCACAGTCAAGCACTGTTTTTCACCCAGAGCAAACATAACACAGGTGAGATGACTTACAGCACATAAAAGCATGATTTCTCACATACTTAAGCCTTCTTCTGGTTACTGAATACATTTACATAATAAGTGGGGTTTGGAAATTACCCACTGGTGAGATAATACAGATTTAAATGATCTGCAGTGTCAGTTTCTTCTACTTGCAAGCTTTAGCAGCCATTGCAAAAGATTTAACTGGGCTCCCATTGAAGAATCCTATTTCTCAAGATTTTGTTTAATCATAAGATAAGCAACACCTATAAAATTTAATAAATGGATTAGGATGGCTTAGATGTTTCCAGACTCTTGCAGGGTACTAGCATGCAATATCAGAAGGAATTATTTCTGTAAATTACAAAGAGTTTAATTGGAGGTTGCTGGACATGTCAAGCTTGTTAACACAGTATATGTGTCATTACCTGCCACATAATCACAGAAATACCTTTGGAGAGTCACTTACTAGCTTATATCATGCCAAACTAACCAAGAACAGATTTCTGACAGCACCAGCAGCTATTTTGACACTCTGCATGAACCACCATGATTTCAACTGGCATACAGCCTGTTGTTCTGGGTTAAAAATAAATGAAAAATAAAAGTATTTTAAAAATCAGCCCCCTTCACATTCCCTCACACCACTGACACAGAGGAGCCTAGGACAGAAGACCTGGACTCCAACTGGTTGAATACAAGGAAGGGCAAGTTGTGAGGAGACAAAGCAAGCTCCAAGGGCATTTCTCTCAGACTTTCACAGTTTTCTGGTACTTCAACCATCCCAGTGAGACTTGCACTGCTCTCACTGTCCACTATCATTAGAGAGCTGTCCATGAAAAAACAGATTTCTGTGAGAGCTGGTTAAAAACCTGAAGAAAATATACAACTAATTTCCAGCTGTGCCTAGGGTGTCTTCTTCCTCCACCCTGGAACAGGAAAATGGTTTTATATTTTTTATTGTGCTTTTACCTTTTTTAACCTCTTATCTTCTCTGGTGTTAAACAGTTAAGGAGATTTCTTGTCTGAGTGACAAGTAGAAGCATCTCCAACCCAGTGGAGCCTAAAGCCACACCATAAAGCTCCTGGAATTCATCCCAGACATAAGAGATTCGAAAGAACATATCAAGACATGGACTACATTCATGAGCAGCTTCAAAAAGAGGAGAAATATTCTAGGAAAAAAAAATACACGGAGAATTGCTGGTTACAGTGGAAGGAGAACAGTGGCAGCACTCTTACACCTCCTACTGAAGCAGGATGGTGGCCTGGAATGGTACTGGGCTCTCATAGTATTGAGCAAGAGTTCTCTTAGAGAAGAACAGGTGGTTAAAAGTTACAGCTTAGGAATTTTTAATTTCTTTAATCAGAAGCATGGCTGGGGAAATATTTAACAGTAATAGAAACTATTGATGTTAACAGAAGTACTTCATACAGCAATTATAAGACCCCTGCAATATGAATGACTTTCAGTGCTGTCTCAAACATATTCCTCAAAGCAAACCCCATCATTTTCTTTTGATTTCTGGAAACTTAGAAGTGCTGTAAAAGGGGTCTTGCAACACCAGAGTAACAGGTCTGTTTCCCATGAAATTTAAAATTCAGGTCTCACATATATTCACCCAAATTACACATGTAGAAAAGTATGGATAAAAGTTAGGGGACCTAAACTGGATGGAAAAGCAAGCTAACAAAAGTGATGTGAACGTGAGCTCTTCCCAAAGACCACTGGCTGTGCACAGCAAGCAGCTCAAGTGCTTCCTCCCTCTGCCTGGAAACACAGCTCCTTCCTCAGAGCTCTTCTCAACATCCATCCACCTCTGAAGTGTTTTCAAGCTGGGCTGCTTTTTGCCTGCTGTGTAGTACACAGTCCCTTTGCACACTGCTGCAAGAGATGTTAGATGATACAACTTCTGCTGAGCATAAACCACGTGAAACTGCTCAGAGCACAGCAGGAGCTGCAGTTTGTGCAAGATTTGCTACTGCTGATGGTAGCCCATGGCATATTCCACACACATGACCAGACAAGCAACTGTGTTGGGATAACAGCTACACCACATGTAGAGGGTGGCACACACATGGAAGGCACAGGCTGCACTAACACAGAAATGGTGAATACGTTAGTATCAACACACATGTAAGAATTCTGTTTTACACTCATGTCTTCAGCACGCTCTTACTTCCTTGGGGTGAGCAAAAGGCTGTTGCAAACAGCCTCATAGTTCAACATGAGCTTTCCTTCTGCTTTGTCAGCTTTGATTAGTGCTCTCTCTCTCTCTATCTGTGTCATCTGAAACACTTGGCTTATAAACAATCTAATCCAAAAAAGAAAAGAAAGACATATACTGTAGTTTACAATTGTGGCTGATAATCCCCCAACACTATGTAATGGCATACAGGAAACTCAGTGGTTAAACTCAAACTAAGCCTCCCTGTGTAATTACAGTCAGTTAGAGGGCAAAACTTAAGAGAAAAAGCATTTTAAAAAGCAGATGGAATGATCTTGGGCTTCTACAAAGGCATTTAGCAGATACCAAAATGGTCATAATGGGTATCTTAAAAATAGGACAGTGGACATTGCATTGTCTTCCCTGCCAAAAAATATGTCCCTTCACTTGTATACAAATTTGTTTCCCTGTATTTTGACACATTTGGCATAATGACCATGGTCGAAAACAATGAGAAGTCTACAGCATCTCTCAGCTGTTAGTCTCTGCTTCCTATGTATTTTGAGATACCCTGCTCTATAGGCAGAGCAGAATTTCCTGTAACTTTCAGATCTTTCATCAGCCTCTGTCTGACAAGAATAAAGACATGGAGTAGCCTAAATATTTCTCATCAAAGGATGGAAATGGAAGGAAATAGGGGAAAGGGGGATTATGTTTGATAGTAAATGGCATGCAGAGAGACACTAATTCCCTAATATTGAGGAATTAGCAGAGGAGGAAAAAACAGACAAAAACTCTTAAGTGTCACGCACAAGCAACAAATGTCATGGAAATGAGGACTTCCCCAGACTGATGATTCTGTCCAATTTCAGCTGACCAGACTCAGCACCCCTCAGTAACAGATGCTGGTGACTGATGCAATCACTAGCTTAAAGCATACTGTACTTCAGTTTGGTGTAAGTTCCCAATGAAGAAAGAGACAAACTTTTAACTTTTGATAAGCAGCAAAAGAGGACAAGAGATGACCCAAAATCCTATTTCCATAGTGTACAACTGAAGTTTCTTTCACATAAAGTCTTCTTTCTATGTAGCATCGTAAGTGCATGAACAGGAATGTTTGTAAACCAGAGATGTAATTAGTTAACATTTCAGATCCTATTTAACATCTATTTTTAACTAATAATTTTATAAAGAATCTAAAATGTCTCATGCTATTTTTATCCTTCTGCCTGTAAAGTCACTATCTTTAGTTATCATGATTTTGCATAAAACAAAATACAAGGTAAGGAATGCAGTTTCATTAAATAACAACACAGAACTTATGTCAGCAAATCAATGCTATCTGAAATCATAGGATCACAGAATCACACATAATCAATTAGGTTGGAAATGACCTCTGAGGCCGTCGAGCCCAACCTATGAACAAGCACCACATGTCAACTAGATCATGCCATTACCTGCCACATCCAGTCTTTCCTAAAACACCACCAGGGATGGTGACTTCAGCCCATCCAACGCCCAATCACCCTTTCTGTGAAGAAATTCTTTCTAATGTCCAACCTAAAGCTCCCTTGGTGCAGCTTAAGGCTGTGTCCTCTCATCCTAGGGCTGGTTGTCTGGGAGAAGAAGCCTACCCCCACCTGGCTATAACCTTTCAGGTGGTTTCAGAGAGTGATAAGGGTTCCCTCTGACCTCCTTTTGTCCAGTCTGAACAACCCCAGCTCCCTCAGACTCCTCATATCACAGGTGTTCCACACCTCATTGTCACTACCCTCAACTCTACACAGTCTAAAAGCTCCCTAATAGGCAAAGCCTCCTCTCCTTCCTTTCCTGTCTCTTCTGAAGAGCTTGTATCCATCCATTGCAGCAGTCCAGACATGCAAACCATCCCACCATGTTTCCATGATGGTAGCTATGCCATAGCTTTCCTGGAAGGCTGTCACAGGATTCAATATCACCTTGGAAGATTAGGAAGGCTAGTGCTCAGCACTCAGCACAGCATTCAAAACCCTAGCAGAGTGAGATAGTAGATTTTGTATTTTTACTACTACCGTTGCATGACACGATCAAGGATGCACACAACATTCAAGGCTTTTCAAGCCTTCGCCAGAGGGAAAATTTCAAAGCAGACTTCTCCCTTTCTTGCAATACTAAACTGTCTGGGCAGGAGTGACATTTACACAGTTGAATCTTTTATTATTTTCTCTTCTTAAAAACAATAGCAGCAATATGACTTTCTATATTAGGTAGACTCCTATAGGTGGGTGCTGAACAGGTATAAAGGTCACCAGGACAAAATGCTATTTATGAGAAGGCTGTATAAACTTCTGTTAGCTCTGAGGTTTTCCGAGCTAACATGAACACAAACTTGTCATGAATACAGATATTTTCAAAAATGGATATTTTCTAAAAATCACTATTAGTGAGTTCCCTGATGTCTTGGGAAGAGCTGACTATTCCAGACCAGTGGAGGCTGCAGAGGACCCCTTGGAGCTCATAATGTTATTTCTATTGCTAGCAGGGCAACTGCAGAATGATGTGGAGCACTCCCTAAAACAGAGCTTTCCACCTCAGCTAATGGAGTGTGATACCTCAAACAGTAATCTCCCCCATCACTGAGCACTGGCCTTCAGGACCCACCTATGTTAATTTTTATTTCAGAATGGGTATTGTGATACAGCACTGCAGGCATTCTCAAGGCATGCATTAATGCATCATCTCTACACTAGTTTCTGTTCCTGATTTTTCTGGATTGCATCCAAAGCTTTCTTTTATCTTTGAGCTTAGCAGAATGATAATATATATAACTCAATGTCCAAAAATATTCAGCTTTGGTAATCTGCAATGAGATCTCTCCTCCTCTTCATGATCCTTTATATGCAGTTTCATTATGTTTGTGTCAGATGAGCACTTAAATGAGAGGCAGATGTAATGAGAGATGAAGAACTAGAGCAGTGTGCTTATGCTATGAGGTGGAAACAGACACATTGTACCAGGAGATCCATACCAAAATCTTATTGAAGAGATCACGTGCCTATACGCAATATATTTAGTGCTCAATATAAAGCTTCAAAATAGCAGAGAAATCTCCCAAGCAAATCCCATAATAATTAAATCCTGATACCACAGCATCCTGTATTGCACACACATGCATTCTGTCCTCAACTTAGTTTCAGCAACCTCCACTGAACCTGGCTGATAAAATAATCTCCCAAATGACTGTAACTCTAAAATCTATTAAACCCATGAAGTATTGATGAGGCAGAATTAATGTTGAGAAGATTACTTTAACCCTCTCTCTCCTCCTGTATTTCCTAAAAGAAGCTATAGAAGAAAAGCAGCTCTGTGGCTTGGACTGCAAAATACAGCACACTTAGGTCAGGAAAATCTGCATCTGTCTGCATGCCCTAAACTCTACCTATAGATCTGTTTGTCATTACAACACTTATTCCTTGGTAAGAGTAATAGCCACAGAAATGGCCTCATCTGATGGCCAGAGATCACACTCTACTTTCTTTTTATTCCCAGACATGATCTGTGTCTTGCACAAAGCAATACCAGGCTCTCTCTTACAGTGTTCCTTACTCCCTGCACTGCGGGGCTCATTAGCTGTGGGTTGAGAGCATTACCTACTAAGACCCTGTTGCTGCCTGATTATAAACTTGGCACAAACAGACCCAACTTTGGCAATATTCTCCATGCTGGGAGTCTGCTGGGAGGCTATTTTCCCCCTTGCTTTGTTGCTGTTTTGGATTTTTGGCATGACGTCAGCCAAAATTTTCCAAGGTAATTCTGAAGCAAGGCATGGGAAACTGGAGTGATTTATTCATGTGAAAAGTTTCTGGTCGATCCTTGAACAGCTCAAGAGGTTTTTGTGATTTGGACCATAAACTTGCAAGGTGTCAAGGCAAAATCTTTGTGTTTTGATCTCTGTAGAAAACTCCCAAACATGACTAAATTACTAACCCCTTAAAAAATAAACCTTAATTTGCATGAGCTCACTAAGGAGGTGATGCTTCCTAGCAACTAAATTCCCTGGAGATGAACCTACAACGCTCCAGGATCCCACGAGGTTGGGTGGCACCTGCCTGCTTGAAGCTGCAGTTACACTGCAAGTGGTCAGAGCTGCCATGAGACCAGCTGCGAGGCTGTTCCATTTCTAATTCTGAGCTCCTAAAGGGTTGGATGGCCCTGGATCAGCTTTGTATCCAGTTCTCTTCAGGGGAGGAAGGGGAACATAAGGTGTGAAACCTGCGTGTGATGGAACAAGGGCTTTTGTGTCAACCACACAGCGCACATACAGAAAAGAGCAACATTGATGCAACACTCCCTACAGCAACATCCGAATTTTCAAAACGCAATGTTTTGCTTTCAACAGAGCAATTGGAAGGCATATTATCTAGATTAAAAAATAACACAACCAATTGAGCACTTGCTAAACCCTATCATGGATATTCAAGCTGCAGTAACATCATGATCCACTGCAAACATCTTTGCCATTGAGCCAGCCAAGAGAGCTGGGAAATACAGCTGTGTGAAGTGCTCTGTTCCATCTGCTGTTTTAACTGTCCTTCCCTATTTCTTCTCCACACAGACATCCACATAGATGGCCCACCGATCAACTCACTTTTGCTGATCACCTCAAACTTTGGGGGGAGGAAGGGAAAAAAAGCTGTATTAAATTAATTACCAGTGAAATGTAGGAAAATTACAGAGTCTGAGACACAAAGATCTCTTCTGCAGGAGACTGGATTGTAACCTCGCTGTGTAGGGTTATCAGATTTAATACAATGAAACAGGTATAACAATGCTTCACAGAGAGCAGACTAAATCCAGTCTGGTTGGGACTGGACACATGCAGCTCTGGGCAGGGGACAAACCACATTTCTCAGAAATCTTATGGACCAGATTTAATATTTACTACACCCAGCAGCATCAACATTCACATCTTCTGAATGAATTAGACTGGAAGAAAAGAAACAGACTAAAGTTGAAGGAATTACAAATGTAGCATAGAAAATCATGGTAAGCCCCAAATATATCAAAATGTTCAAGTGTTTCCCACAGTTCTCTTCCTAAGGAGAAAGATAATCTTCAGCCCATAGGAAGAGATAATGAAGATATGCAACAGAAGAACACTATGAGGCACATCTGTGCCCAAATAAATTACTTTAGAAAACTAAAAGATGCTAGAAATAGAGCCAAAATGCACCAGGTCAGCCCTAATTACAGAGAACAGCTAATGACTCCAGCAAATCCTCTTGTGGGTATGGAAGAATACAGGTAATAAAGCAAAAGTCCCAGCAGATTATTTTTGTAGTGAGAGCACAGATAATACACAGTTCCTGTATAACACTTTCTGTCAGAAACCTGACAGGTGTGAAGAATTACCAAGAGAAATGCAACAGCATTTTTGGTAGACATCAGGGATATAAATAATTGCACCACACAAACTGGACACCCAGGCACGCACAGGGCATCATAGTCTTTCTAAAGGCAAACAAATTTACTATGTTTAAAGGCACTGAAAATTCGATTTCATATAATTTCTTAATATCAAAACAGCCATTACCTGCTACTTTTTTGGTGTTGTTGTTGTTTAAAATAGAGAAGAAATACATGACTGTTCCAACAGGGGGAAAAAACCAAAATAGCAGATGAGTGTATTAGCAGGAATCCAAATTTTCCTTGATATATCTGAGCTGCAGATATAGTAACTGAATCCATTGTTTAAGATGTGCAGGTGCCTCTAGTACAAGGAGAAGTGTGCAAATAGGAGCAAAGTATCTCATATTTCAGCTGAACCATTAAAAAGCCCTCACCCCTGCCCAAATTCAGAGGGAAAAGGGCCATGGACTCCCAGGCTCTGAGATACACTTTCAACGTCAAGGCCAGTGTTTGAAGCATTCACAGCTTTTCTGGGAGGAGGAAATCTATAGGAAATGGATGAATGCTCAGTTGCCCAGAAAGATGTAGGTGAGGTTTATGGTACAGCAGTCCCTCAATTCACTTCACAGCTTTATCCTCCCCTGATCTTGATGGCTGTAATCAGCTGCAGGGACAGAACCCCAAGCTGTACAGTGCAAGTCATGCTTAGAAATACAAAAAAATGTTATGAAAAGCAAGAGTTTCAAGGGCAGTGTGGACTGGCAAAGAGCAGTGTGACTGTGGTAAAAAATACAACAGAGATCCCCCCAAGGTTTTCTGTCCTACATCAGCAGGCTCCTCGTGACTCCTTGTGATGTGGAAGGGTGGCTGTTCTGTGACTCCCTTCCATGGCATGGTCTTCCTGGTCAATACAAACCTACAGTGCCACATGAATATCTGCCCTGACACCATAAGGCTGCTTTACAGAAATCTCATCAAGTGAAGGGTCTTCTCACCCTGTCATCAGCTTAGCTGAGGGAGTTTTAAATCCAGCCAAGACTCCCCTCCCAGCATTCAAGTATACATCTCTAATCAGCTCTTAAATCCATTATGAATGTTTGATGTAGGGGCTGCATGACCTTTTTTAGGACTTTGATACAAGATAAATAAATAACTACTGAGCCTCTGAGCTATGTCAAGATAAATTCAAAACATCCTCTTGATGTCCAGTACTTCTTGGATTCAGTAGGTTAGGGACAGAGGCTGGGCAAAACAATTTCCTTGTCTTACATTTTTTGCAACTTTTTTTAAACTCTCTGGGAATTTGTAATGCCATAGGCAAACATACAGTGGGGTCAGAGATATTTCAGAGATCTCACACATTATAAACTCAAGGTTCCTGATTATTCTACCTCAAAATAAGATGTTGCAAACAGTTTGAAGTGGGAAGAGTGAAAAGAATAGCTGTGACAACATACAAAATTTGCACTGTTTATGTATTTTAATGGGTGCAGGAAAACAAATTTTAGATCTAAATCCTGGAGCATAAACCCAGTTCCAGACTACCTTGAAAAAATTCCAGGATGTTCACATGCCAGCAGTGAGCAGTGCCTCTTTTCATTGACTTACATCACTGTAAGCAAGTGAGGAAAGCTGGCAGTTTTCAGGTGCATCGGTTTGTCACCAAATTCCTCTTCCACATTTCAAAATTCAACCAAGTCAAGCATGCTCTTTGGGTCTGAACATCAGCTACAGGCTGAGAAACATTGCTCAAATAGAACCTCCGTGAACCAGGCTGTGGTTTGTCTTTATCCCCACTAGCAAATTTACTGCATCTGCATGACATCACATTTCCAGGGAGCCACATGAAGCAACTTTCCTGATTTTGAGGCCTTCCTCAAGACTTCCCTCTCACAGGCAGAGAAGATGCAGAGTTTACACTGATGGACAGCGAGCAACAACAAGAAAGCACTTTTTTCACTCTGAGGATGGCCAGGCATAACAGATGGCCAGAAGGGCTGTGAAGTTTCCAGCCACCTGAATTTTGAAAATTAAGGCCCTGAGCACCCTGACCTAATAGGACCTGTTTCAAGTGGGGGTTTGGACAAGACAACAGTTTGTACAAGTTCCTTGGCAGTTTTGTGGCAGTTTTTTCCAACCAGGATTATTCCATGGTTCTAAGAAGCGTGCTTCTTCTGTCACTTTGCCCTTGCTGCTCTTGAACTAAGGTCAGCCATGGAGACTAGGCTGGCTTTAGCTGAAGCATCTCTGAAGGAAATTAGAAGACAACCACCCGACTACCAGGTCTGCTGATAAACTTTTTTTTCCTTGGTGTTACATAGCATCATTATTCCCAAACAGTTCTCCTCTTTCACCTGTGAACTTTGTCACAGACCCACACAAAGTTCAGCCAATATGTAAGAAAGGACACTGGGCAACTTTTAGGATCAAAATATCAGTACTACCACCAAGAAGAAAACTAGATATAGATCCTACCCTCTTTTGTAGTGAAGTCACAAAATTTTGTGGAAGTCACCACAAAATCTCACAGACCAATGAACTCATGCTCTGATCTGTGGCCCATCTGTGACCCTACAATCAAATTCTAGTTAAAAAATTGTTGTTTGTATTTCTCATAGGGATATAGATGCAAACTTGTAACATGCACAATTGCCAGAAAAGCTTATCTGAAAAGAGAAAATAATTTAAAAGAATGAGCTGCAGTAGGGTTTGCCCAGGTACAATTGTGCAGGAATTTTCATGTATTTGGCCAGCTTCTTTGTGAAATTCTAGGCTTGACTATCCTATTTTTTCCTGTCTCTAAGAATAAATGTCCTGCAGAAAGGTAAGTGATCCACATTTAAACATCTGCTAACTAATCCAGATCTTCTATATGATGTAACAACATCTGGGGATTTTTAAATGGTAGAAAAGAACAAGTCTTCTCACAGAAGCCAGTCTTTAATTTTCAGTTTTCTACCCTGCAGGCTATCTGATTCTTAAGTCTTCTGCCAGTGGAGAATAAGCCAGTTTTCACCTGCAATCTGCACATTTTGCCTGGAGAAAAAGCACCAGCCCAATATGCTGCTTGGCCAAGGGAAAGCAGGGACATGGTCTTCCTGTTTCTCTTCCCAAGGGTGAATGATTGGTGCTATTCAGAACTGTGTATATTGGTGGTCTCCTAGAGGGAAAAGCCAGATGAGCCCACAAACTGCTCCAAATCTGCTGCCTTTATTTTTTGCAGGTTGGAAAAGCTTTCTCTGAATTACTTCCCTCGAGTTGGGACATGTCACTAATTACCTCCTGCTCTTCTCTCTCTCCTTCTACTTCAGAGTGGTGCAGCTCAGCAGCACAGACCCATGATGTGTCATATTCCCAGAGCACTGAGGACCAGAGAAGTCTGTTGGAAGCTGATGCCTCTGGAAGTGTTGAATACAGCACAGACAGACAAGCAGCAAAGCTTGTCATCTGGTATGGAAAGGAGGAATAGGAAAACTGCTATAGCACACATTAACTATCTCCTTATCTCTCAGACATAAGCAAACCATCCCAGTTCCACATGGCAAGGGTGTCAGTCAGGCATTTTGGGAAGAGATGGAAAGATTGTAGAGTCCCCAGCACCTTGGGAAACACATGCTCCCTCTGCATCACTTTTGCTCCTGATCTTTCATACAGCTAGCATGCTTTTTTGGTACTCCTTGTTCTAAAATTAGGCCTTTTTATTTCTTTGACTCCAGGTTTTAGCTACAAACAGAATAAGCAGATGCCACTGGAGCAAATGAAAACACATCCCTCGCCCTGAGGCCCAGCATGCTGCTCTCTGTCAGTGCTTCTCATACTGCCAGTCTCCATACCAGAGAAAGAACACATATAATCAACTATATGTCTATATTTTCCAGAGCTAAAAAAAAAAAATTAAACTGAAAAAAGCTATAACAATTATTTTGAAATTCTCATTGAAAAGCAAAACTGATCAAGACAGCACCACTTACCACAATTTCCCCCCCCAAGAGAGCAAGCTTACATTCACCACATTTCCTCACAAATGGCTCGAAAACATGCTCTGTAAAATAAGAGAGAAAGGGAGAAAAATAATAAGTGACTGGAACACCACAAATCATGTTACACTTTCTTCTCTCTCTACTAACATTTATCACCAACTTCCACCACTTTTCCTGGTTTAGTGAAGGAGGTAACTGGATCTGAACCTCCACAACTAATTATTGAATTCCACTGGTATTATGCAAAATATTAAAATAATTGCAGGACTCCCTCAGACTGCTCAGACACATCACTGTCACTGACATGATGGCTATGCAGACTTCAGGCAGACAAGGTCAACAACATGAAAGGCCCAGCAGCACACAGCAAGTGTGCCAATTATTTTAGATCCAGCCCTAAAAAAATTTGCCAATCCAGTACCTCTAAGTCATTTTGTTTTAACAGACTGGTTTTGGAATTGGATGCACGTAGGTTCATGACAGCCTCTTTGTTTGAAAACTACACAAAGGGAGAAAAAGGGGTTGTGCCACACTTCATTTTTAGACTGTATTAATTACTTGGCATTCTTTAGGAGAACAAAGAGGGAGAAGAAGGAAGCCAACACAATATCCAGCTTGACACACACTAGGACCCATTTGAAGAAGATGGAGAGCAAAAGTGACAAATGCCATCATTTTGCCGACCCTGAGTAAATTTCAAATGACAGCCAAGCCTTATTTTTCCTTGAGGCAAAATCTTTGAAAGAATAACTCGTGGAGCACAGACTAACAATGATGTTAAAATGTTTAGTTTGTAAACTCCTAGAAGATGGAGGAGACAAGGATTCTGCTGGTGCTCAGGGTTGGGAGTGGTAACCGTGCAGCAAACAGAAAAGAGCACAATTTTCAGTGCCCAGACATCCACACCAGTGAAGCCAGACTAAATTTGAACTGCTTTTTAGTCCCATTTTTCCCCAAGTACATGACTGAACTTTCCACCAGAGAGGTATCTGTGAAATTACTGCTGGATGAGTAACTTTACAGGTAGACACAGATTACTTGGAGCCCGGCACTACTGATCATGAAAACCTGCCTCAGCTGCAGAAACAGCAACTCTTGTGCCAGCACCTCTCCTAAAAGATGCTGCAGGCATAAACAGGAAACAAAAGGGGAATGGCTTCTCAAATGAAATTATTTTTACTGGTCATCATTACATAAAAAGCAGTTACGAAATTAGAATTTCTATTAAGGAACAACCAAATAAATATTCCTTTAAAACATGGAAACTGAATCACATTCCCATTAGCAAGCAGACATCTGATATTATAAAACTCAGACTTCATTTGAGTGGAGGGTTCAGGGTGGGGAGAAAAGAAAAAAAAGCATAATTACAAATCAGAGGAGGCTGTTGTGAGATTTTAGAGATTTTTAAAAACAGATATTTTCTAACAGAAAAGTATAAAGGTAAGCATCTTCTCTGCTTGCTTTCTTTGTTTAGCATTGAGAAAAAGAGTGGTTACACCAAGGAATAAAAAAAATTAACACCCCCTCCTCTCCCATCACCTTTTGTACAGCTTGGCAGAGTTTATGAAAACACTGAAAAAAAGCGGGTCTTAACTGCTTTGCTCAAACTCAGGGAAGGTGGTTATTATTCCAGTGCCATCTATTTCCCTCCCTAGCTTCCAGGCATTTGGCCTGGAAAGAAAACATCAAGTCAAGAAACTCTACTTCTGCCTCCGAACTAATTGGATAAAATCTGCATGCAGAAAAGTTAGAAGCTTAAGAAATGAGCCAGGTCCAAAACAATCCACCTCAACTCTGGATTAGCTCATTATTTTCTTCTACACCATGAGACTGATTTAATAATTCCCTCAGAGGAGTGACAAATAAGGAAACTCTGTACTCCATGCTGCTGGTCCCAGGAATGCTTGAAAGACAGAGGCTGGCACCATTGCCAAGAGGGGCTGAGCTCCCCCCAGCACTGCTGTGGAGCTTCTGGATCTGGCCCTGGCAGCATTCCCTTCCTTTCTCCCTTCCTCCCTCACCCCACCACAAACGCCTGTGCAGCAACCAGAATTAAACCAAAATGGGCAAATTCTTCAAACACGTTTGTAAAGTGACTAAAATAAAAAAAAAGCAATATATATAGAAAAGAAAAAGGCCTGCCCTGAGTCTAGGGTAAAAGGGTGGAAAAGACGGAAAGGATGGACCAAGAGTACAACTCCACTTGTTACATGCAACATTCCCATGTCAAAGCATGGGAATGAAGGCAGCTGCTTCAATATGTGCCAAAGGAGTCTAGTCCAAGCCTATCACTGAGACCATGTATGAGAAAAACTGGCAAGTGGGCTAAGGAAAGGGGTGTCTTGTTGAATCCAAAGCACACACACAATTTGCCACATCTCGAGCCTTGCAAGATCTTCAGAACTGCAGGGATGGCAGATAGAAAGCTTGGGGAAGCCTTTTGCTTGATTTTAGATGATAGTGAAAAATAAATTTGCCCTATCTCTGAGGCTACAAAGGAGAAGAGAAGCTTGAGGTGAAATAGGGAGGGAGAAGGGAAGGGAATTATTTTGCTGCATAATTGAGGGTGAGGGCTGGACATATCTTGCACAGTAAGTCAAAGATTATTCATTCTTTCTTTGTGTTCTCTCTGGGGCCCCGTACTCAACTCAATCTTAGTCTGAATGATTTTCATTCTACCCAATAATGTAGGGGAAATATTCCTTTTTTCTTGAAGGCTTTGGATCATGATGCATATCACCAAATTTTGTTGAGCAACTTTTCAGAGAAGCTCTGCTCACTTTGGAGAGTACAGCATGAGAGATGCAAAATAAACTAATACAGGCCTCAAGGCCCACCAATATAGGCTTTTTTTATAATTAGTATAACAAATAGAAGAGGAAACAAATGGTTTGACCAACCAGTACCCAAATGAAAGCTGTCCAAGAATCTCCTCCTCCATGGTAAGATACAGAAAATCCTTAGGACACCAATAGACATGAAAAGCCGCACTGAATTTCAGAGCAACATGATTTGAAACACTAAAGAAAAGCAAAACACTTCTGGGGGATAATCAGAGTTATTATCTGCCAGGAACAGCCTTTTCCTGTGGGCAGCCTGAGCTTCAACAAACTGCCACCTTTTACCAAAAACTCATAGCCCCCTCCTAGTGTTGCATATACATCAGCAGTATATTTATGTAGCTTTGTGGGAAAATTACTTTCTTTTTGTAAAGAAAGAAGTATTTAGTGAAACAGAATGTGGCAAGTAGCATAACAACATCATTTGTGTGTTCAGTTTCATGACACTGTCTGCTTCTTGAGACAACCTCTATTTTTCCTCATCAGCTTTCAGATGTGTTTTTGTCAGTTCATATTGGGATCAGAATTAAGTTTATTACTACTGGCAAAAGAGAAATCACTGAAAACAGACATAGTAAGTACTTTTTTCTCAAGCCTGCACTCCCAAATCCATCAGCACTCAACAACTTCAAGGATCTTTGGATCAAATGCATTGTGTATAATCCTAGATGTGAATGCACAAAACTCCTGATTGTTCATTGAAGCAAAAACTGTTCAGTGACAATTTACCCACCAATGAAAACAGATAATAGCATGACTGGAAGCATAAAAAGAGCCACACAGAGGGTGCTGGTCTGATACATGTTGCGGTTCATATGAGCTTTACCCAGCTGGAGGAAGTGGCTGGTTGAAGTCATAAGTGGTCTGACATACTTTTCAAATGCTAGTAGATGCAATTGAGTTTATGGTACTCAAACACAGAAGAAAATCTACATAATTATAAACATCTGTCAGTTTTCTACTAGCAACATGCTTCTGCTGCTGTTTTTTCAAACCTCAAGTAGAAGCAAGCGTTCCTGGGTTGCTATTTTACTTGGCAAAAACTGGGACGATGAAGTTTTTCATGCTGAACAGTTTACAAAGGAACATGTCTGGATCAGGATGTGTAACCAGTAAATGAGCTGGAGCCACTTTGTAAAGAACTGTTAGTTAGTCTCTTCAGAGTAGTAGCCTGCCTTTTTCATCTGTTTCAATGTCAGTCATGCTTAAATTACAATACATCATACCACATAGATTT
This sequence comes from Luscinia megarhynchos, assembly GCA_034336665.1. NCBI lineage: Eukaryota > Metazoa > Chordata > Aves > Passeriformes > Muscicapidae > Luscinia > Luscinia megarhynchos. The sequence continues at coordinate 45,781,995 of CM067565.1, forward strand.
TGGGCAATGAATTGGTCCAGAAAGTACTTTTCAGTAGTAGGTTACTCGGACTGCTCTAACAACCTCAAGTCACCCTTTTCAGACTGGTTGAGGATTCAGTCACCCAGGATGCTGCTGACATTGCTGTTTGAAAAAATCTCTGGAAGCATACATGTTCAGTTTTTAATAGGGTGCATGCAGCACTTTCCATCTATTCCCACCACCTAAGATTTGTGACCCTACTAAAACCAAAAACCAACCAACCAACCAACCAACCAACCAACCAAAAAACCTCCAATGGACCAAGAAACTCTTTCTAGAAGCAACATTGAACAGGAGAAAAACAATCTCCTACATGCTGAATTGACACAGCCAGTTTATAAAAGAACTGCACATCTTAACTTACATAAAGTAATCCTTTACTGTGCAATGCCAGATTACACATAAAGAGCCCTTATCCTGAGAACATCTGAAAGCTTTCCAACAATAAAACATTTAAAGTTTAAGGGAAGCTTATAGGCTTGTTCTTACACAGAGACAAAAGCCTCCCTGTTAGCCTGAAACTACCCCTTTTCTAAGTGAGGTCCCAGATAGCTGGCACATGATATGAAAAAGCCCAGTCATCAACAGGCTTGGGGGGAGAGAGCTGAGGGCAGAAAGAGGGAGCTCCCAACAAAATCTGCTCTTGCAACAAGTCCAGACACAACTCTGGACAACAGCAAAGGGAAAAAAAACACTCCAATCACCACCAGCATTAGAAGACTTATACTAATACACTACTATTCTAGTGGTTTCTCCTCCCATGCAACAGTGCCAAAACTTGGAAAGAGGACAGTGGCTATGGGACAGGCACTCTGCATTTTTTCATGTGGAGGTCACTGGATTTCTAAAACGGTTACTGGAAAGCTTCTGCACATGCAGGATGTAAATAAGGATAACTAGGTCCCTCTATTAAAGGAGTCCAAAAGTAGCTCAGTAGTTTCAAAACAAGAATGTTTGTCAGCACTAATAAACTTGTTCCTGTCTAAAAACACGTCTGCCTTTCCCATTTGGAGCAGAAGGAACTCAGATGTAAAGTCACCGTTGCAGTGGCAACAAGTCTTAAGAAACAGGAAACGTGGGAGGAAAACACCGGGAAAACACAGAGGCTTTGCTCGAACTTTTTCTGATTTAATAAAATGGAGCTATGAAGAGAAAGAAACCCCCAAACTGTGCTAAAGATCAAAAGCTGAACTGATATATTGACTTACCTTTAGCAAACATGCTGCTGTTAGCTGGTCCCCATGCTCTGTGGCTCCCAGCCCTGCCAAAGCAGGCAGCTTGCTCTCCTTCACCCTGGGCTGTGCCTCTTGATATTGCCAGCTCTGTATCAGTAATATCAGCACCTTGCCCTTTTCTCTACTTTCTAGCTGGATAAACTAAACAAAATCTTCATTCACAACTCCTTTTCCAAGCATCAGCTTGGCTTTGCAGCACGGCAGAGCTGAAAGCACAAAGCTGGGATGTGGAAACACGGCACCATCCAACCAGCAACTCCTGCATGGAAAGCACCAGCACAGGCACACAGTGTGGCTGTGCATGGAGACCCAGCAGAGGGAGATGCAAAGAATCAAAAGATGCCAACAGCTTTAGGAAACTCTCAGTGGGACAGCCAGTGGTTACAGTGGGCAAGTGGAGAATGACACAGTGACACAGACTGGCGACAGAAAGGCGATCGCGATGGCACTCACGGCTCATTTGTAAATCCCCTTCTGAAAGTGCTCTGAGGAGAACCCAAACCCTGGGCACCCCTGGGAACCCACACTGTTGGGCAGAGAAGCAAGTGCAGCTCTGGGTAAGCCAAAAGCCAGCAGGTGCCATGCACAGCTCAGCCTCCCCCTGGGTGCCTGTCCCTGGGTCAGGAGCCCGTGGGCAGCCACGGGGCTGAGCAATCCATAGGGGAAGCTTTTAGCAAGCTCAATACTGAGCAGCACTCACACTGGCAGTGCTACATAGGAGGGGCATGTGATTGTAGCAGCACTCTTCAGTTCTCGAAATACTAGAAAAATTACTTCATTAATTACGGGAAGAGCACTTGCATTTATCTTTACAGAAAAAGGAGAAGTACTATGCCCCAAACAATTTTCTAAAATATAAATGAATGGAGACCATAGTCCTAAAAATAGCCTGAACTCTCGATCCCTCTGAGCTGGCTCCTAGGAATGCTGCTGGGCATCTCTGGAGCTGAGGAAAGGCACAGGCAGACAGTGATGCAGGGACATGGTGGCTAGAGCCAGCGCTGCATCGCTGTCCCACACCCTCAGCCTGCTCATCCTTACCTGCCCAGCATCCCAATGGCACCAGTGAATCACTTCTATGGCCAGAAACAAGTACTCACATCATTATGAAAGCTAAAAAAGACAGCAAGGGGAAAAAAATCCCATGCATAATGTAAGGTTTCAGAAGCTTTTGTTTTAATAATTGATTTTCCAGTTTGTTTCCAAGAAGAAAATGCTTTCCTTCTGAAGATACTGGATTGACCCAAAAGGACCTTTAGCAGAAACTGACTAAACAGTGTATTTTAAAACCTTCTGGAGAAGCAGTAAAGGCCATTTAGAAGTGCAATTACATTGCAATGCAAATGTATTTTTTGGTATATAAAAATTTGCTTTTATAAGTAATTGTTATTACAAATAAATTTCCCCTTCCCCTTAAGAGAGAATCTTGTTATACAATAAATATTTTTGTGCTTTGATCACTGTGCAAGGTTTTAATTAAGGACATTATTTCCATGACATATAATGAACACACACATAGAGAACAGATATAGAATATATATGCTAGTGTTGCAATATTACAGTACCCATAATGCCAGCCATTCCCATTGTGGAAGAAATCATTAAAAATACACACGTGGGAACACATAGTCTTGAAGTCCTGGCAAATTTGTTTGGAGGCTTTAAAGGTTAAAAGAATTCAGCACAAGTATCTCTTAGGACAAATTAGGGGTGTTTACTAAGGACTTCTTGCAGTTCAGTCAATACATGGATTTAGCTAATTTTGAGTGAGCCAAACAATATATCTTGTAATACTTAAATGGCTTGATCACTTCCTATTGTGGTTTCACAACTGCTGTAATTTCAAATTTCAGAGTGAAAAGAAAGCATGGCCCAGTCTGCTGGGGTGGCAGGCAAGGCGAGTCTTTGCAGAAGCTACTCCACCTACATGTGTCACACTTCCTGATGTGCAATATAAAAATGTTGAAAAGTGGCTGAAATTTTGCAAGAATGGGCTATTTGTAAACCTATTTCTGTATCAAAGAAGGCCCATGATGTGAAAAGTAAACAGTGTAAGAAAAGAATATAGCAACACGATTAGAATACAAACAATGAGAATGCTGCACTGTAAACTAATTATTAACTACAACAAGCTGAAAATAAACTGTTTCCTTTTGCCATGTTCACTTTAATCTTCCGAGAGGCAGGAAGGGGGAAGACAGGAGGAGGCAGCAGTTTCAGACTTGTGGAGCTTATCAAATCCCAGATCGGATGATTAGAGCACAGCTAAAAAGAAAACATCCTCTCTCCCCACCTCCCTCCCTCCCAGAAAGGAAGCACAGCCTTTAGGACCAATCTACAGTGTTTGTTTGCTGCTCTTTAAGGGATTACTCTGGAGAGCATTTTTCTTAAGCTGTTTTTATCTCTTTCTGGAAGTTTCAAAATAAACAAGAGTACTTGAAATAGAAGAACAAAAAAACTTGACTTTCTGGTTTATTTTTTTTAATAGTGAGGCAAGTAAAGAAAATAAACAAGGTCCTTCATTGTCACATAAGACAAAACGGAAGAGAATATAACCTTTAAATCTGGAAAACATTGCAAAACCTAGCAAAAACCACCAATGGGCTGAGGATGGGATAAGTGGAAAAACAAAACAAAAAAAAAAGGGCTGTCCCTCATGCTACTACGCTGATTATTTATTTACTTACTTTAATGATGAGACCTGATGTTGCTGGCTTCTATATTCAGGAAATTAAATAAATAACTAAACAAAAGGACCGACCACAAAAATTACTGTATTTTGACCATTTAGTTTCAAAAAACACTCTAAGCAACCAACCCTGCTCTCTAGTGGCTTCCATAAAAGACTCCCATAGTGCAAACAGGAAATTAAATCCTCAGGACAACACACTATGAATGAAAAGATTTTGCACTGATGTAATGCTTCAGCCTCAAGCTCTAGATCAAGTCTTTATTCTTTCACACTGCCCTTAAAGCCAGCAGGTTTTCCCTCAGAAAGCAAGTGTCCCAGTGTGAACCAGAAAAATACAAGGTTCACGTAATTCCAGGATTGTGCTACATTAATATAAACCTCTTTGCAACGCAGAAGCCACACAAATGCATTTATTTCGCTGAAATATTCTAAGGATTTAAAACGTCATTACTATTCAGTATAACCTCCCTACTTTTTTTTTTTTTTTGTCTTTTGTTTTCCAAGATTAAGCAAACGCCTGATCAGTGGAATTAATGAAACTGAATTTCCAGCTCATGTGGACTCGTGATGCTGCCTTCACAATGAGAGTGTTTCCCATATTGCACCCTGGTGCTCTCGGCTCTGCCATAGCCCCAGATGCCTGTTACCAGTTGTATTTCCTGCACAATCCCCTCTGCAGCTCTGGTCAGCTGCTCCAGGGCTGCCTGCAGACCCTGCTCCTGCTGCCACCACGCCCAGCTAATGCACTGCAGGAAGAGCTGGGAAGTCAAATGCTGCCCCTGAAGGCCCCTCCCTGGCTGGAGACAGCCTGCAAACTTATAGAGGAGGACTGGTGTACAAACACACTGAGTTAACAGCCTAACCCCCACTTCCTCAGGAAACTAGGCTAAAAAATCTGGTTTTTCTCTTGCTATGTCCCACTCTTACACCGCCAACTATGCAGATGCAGCTTTAAACAAAAAAAAAAAAAAAAAGGAAAAACGAGTAGCACAGACATAAGGCTTAAGGGCCTATATCCCCATACAGCATCTGGATTTCTGTCTCAGACATGTTTCAGAAGTGTCATTGATTTCCTGTTTAATATTCATGTTTTATTGCTGCACAAAGCCAGCCTCTGCTCAAAGAGCGATATATTTCTCTCTTATGCTCCAAGAAGATCCTTAATGAGGGTATTCTGGTTTCTTGATATTCAGAGACCTTCTGTTGGTATCAGCAGAAGATCAGCATATGCTCGAACACAGCACACGGAGAAGTCAGCTCTGCCTGTTAAAACAGAGCTACAGGATTAAAAGGGACCTTGAATAACCATCCAGGTGGCTTCCCTGCTCAAGGCAGGAACAACTATACTTATGTTATTCTTTTTATTAGGCCACCTGACCTAGCTGGGTAAAAAGAGATGTGCTTTGGGGCTCACAGTCCCTTCTTGAGCCTGAACCTCTCCCCTGTGTTGCCCTGGTCCAGCCCTCAGACAGCCACTTGGTCCTGTGAGATCCCTGCCCGCAAACCCTGCCTTCCTTGCATTGCCATGGTTACAATGCTGCTATTACCATGCATCCTCAGCCTATTTTTAAAAGCCTGCAGTGACAGGAGATGCTGGTTAAGGCCTTAATCTCAATAAGGTCTAAAATTACAATGAGTGCTTACTACTTGTGCTGCACTCTGAAAGCTGAAGATGGGTGGTGAGCTGCTCTGCATAGCCTGCATCCCAGACAAAAAGAGAACATTTTAGAGGAGAGACCTAAAGGACAAGAAAAAAGTGGTCCTGCTGATATTAACAGGGTGGGTTAGGTCAGCAGAAAATCTGGAACAACACGTCAGAAAGCAACTCGTGTGCACTGGAGGAGGCAGGCATCACAGGAGTCTGGAGCAGAATGATGCCCTCTTGGAGCTGGCTGACAGATGGGAAGTAGAGAGGAAGGGAGAGTCTGATGATAAAGACAGGAACCTTGTGCTGAATGATGAAATCAGTAGAGGAGTGAGTAGGGAAGGCTACACTGCAAACAAATGAGGAAATGGGACACATTCCTTTTGTAAAGGCATTCTGGACAGATGGAATTATAATCTGAAAATGCCAGAGAAAAGGATGTTGCAGTAATTCAAGACAACAAATGAGTGCTTTGATGTGAATTTCAGTGGTGTGGTGTAGATAGCACAGGGTATTTATTAAAAGACCATATGCAAGAAGAATCTGCTGATCTCAGAGCAAAGACAGAGGGAATTGAGAGATGGACAGATTTTGGCCTGGCTGAGGGACACTGATGTTGTCCTTGGCAACAGCAGTGTGAGATAATGGGGAGAGCTGCAGGTGGAGGGAGGAAGGGGGTATCAATGGATATCTGTTTTAGCCACGCTGAATGAGAGTTGATGGCTTGCTATCCACAAAGAAGTGAAGAAAGGCTGATTGAAGTTATAGCTTGGATGAGGGGAGAGAGAACTAGTTTTATGTTCCAGTCTTAACAACCTTATATATCTTTGTATCTATGATGGTGATTATATAAATATATGTGCATGTATGTAAATACATATTTGTATAAAGACACATTTGCATATATACATGAAATAGCTCTAAATAGTTCTGTATGCAAAGGAATCAGAGATAAAGCTGTAGTCAGAATAAGAGAAGAGAAAGAACACAGCCCTATACACCCTGACAAAAAATAGAAGTGGAAAAAGGACTTTCTCCTTTTTTTTTTAGCATTGGTAACAAAGCATGTAGCAGCAAAATTCTTGCCTGTTAACCCCCTGGAAAGTTTAAGCAGTCAAAAAAAAATTAGCACCAGGACTGCATCATGCAGGTCAACAAATCCTTCCACATTTGGAGGGCAGGTGTCCCGTGCACCCACACTGCCACACACCTCAGAGGATGTGTGAACAGCTACTGGCCCTGTCAGCAGAGTCTTATCTGACACAACACCCCTTACAGCACGGAGAGGCGCATTTTGGTCCAGTGATGGATGCGTGTGTAGCCATGTGTCAAATCTGCCAGCAGGCTGAGTGCTGGAAACAAATGGCACTTTCAGAGCAGCGCATCTGGGTCACTGCCTGCTCTCGCTGTGCCTGCGAGGGCTGTGGGGAAGAACAGTGCAGCAGGGAGAAGCAGGCTGAGGATTCCAGGAGCTGTGCTGGCAGGTATTATCTAGGCCACTGTTTGTAAACAGGATACCCTCACCCTGGAACAACAGAAGTGGATTTTTGGTACTGTAAGGGTAAGTCTTTTGCATCTCTATGTGATGTGACCGGTTTATTTTCTTTCTAGTCTCAGTTTTGCAGGTGTAAGCAGAATAATAAACCCACATTCCATGTCCCTCCCACCCTGAGTAAAATAGACTGTAAATCACTGAGAAATAACACACAGAAAGTACTCACAGGCTCCTTTTTTAGTGCTGTAACTAGTTTGGACTCGTGCATTTAGGAAATGTCACATTTGATTGTGACCTAGAATCAAGTTCACTGTGCCTCGCTGCAGCACAAGACGCACCATTCATGCGGTGCCTGGAGCGCAGCCTCCAGCTGCAGAATGTGGGTTACCAGAAGCAGGAGACATCTGAGAAGGAGCATTCAGAGCAGCACGTGTGCCACTTTCAGCCCTGAACGCATTTCATTATGAACTCTACAAAATGTATGAATGGTACAGGCTGATGGTACAATCCCTGGAAGTACATATCCATAACAATCCTATGGAAAAAAGAGGGATGCACGCCTGAGAGCTGCAAAGAGATGAGACTTTTTTTTTCTCTTTCTTTTGAATATGCAAGCCAGCTAATTAATTTCCCCTCCAAAGGACCATTTGCACAATCTGGGAGCTGCTGCAAGGGCCAGTTGTGAAGATTTCAACAGTAAACACCATCAGCAGCAGCTAATCAATAGTCATATTTTAAACCCAAACTATACACAATGAAAACATCACACTCCTTTCCCTCGCATATACTTTAGCATCAAATGACAAACTGTCAATAGAATTTGGGACCATGACAGTCCACAAAGCCATTGGCAGTGCAGCTGGACAGTCTGTGCAGAAATGTTACCTGGCATGTCAGGATGCCCTGCTCACCACGCAGTGCAGTTTTCACCTTGGATAACAACCAGTGTGTTTGCTCTGCTTCCCCTCCTCATGCTACACACGTGCCCATCCACTGCTTACTGCACTTCCAACCCACCCACACAGACAGAGAGCCAGAGAGCTACCAGTACTTTGAAACACCTCAGGCATGGAAGTGTATCAAGAAAGGGATCTGTATTTGACCTTGTCATACACACGTATGGGGAGTGAAAACAGTGGTCTCTGCAAGCTGATGGAGCATTTTAAAAAAGAGGACAAAAAGCAAGAGAGAGCATGGTTCCTCATAAACACGTGTGTTCTATCAACTGCCTGAACACCAAAGCACTTCCCTTTTCCGGACAGACACCTCTGGGTCACATCTTTCAACTCTATGAAAATTTCAAGCTCATTGGCTTCCATTTCACGTGAAGAGGGGGAAGGGACGTGGACTGAGCATCAGATACTCAAATGCAGAAATGGATTTAATGGAAACTGAAAATCTCCCAAAGAGAGGGCTTCCAGTACCAGGACTATGTAAAAGGAAGAAAATAAAAAGGTGCAGAGTGACAGATGCATATCATGCAGTTGGGACCATTTATGTCCATAGAGTTTTCACTGCATGAACAGTAAGAGAAAACATTTTCCTCCTGGGCAAGTTCTTTCTCACTCTAGGATTCACAGTGGAGCAATTACAAGCTTCCTAAAAGCCCTGCAAAGCTTTCAAGGCTTGCAGTAGCTACAGCTTCTGACCCAGACTCACTGCAAGCATTAGTAGAGAGCAGAGCAGTAGAAAACGTTGCAGCCTTGTTGAAGGTTTAAAAACCTATGTGCGTGGACTTCAGCAAGTCCTGCCCTACTTGCCTTAAAAATATCCAGCTGTCCTTTCGGTATCAGTGATGTAAAAAATTATCATTGTAACAGGCCTGTTTTGGAAGGCTCAGTCCTTTACTCCATCAACAGAACAGCGTTGCCCTGCAAGTGTCTGGCTTACCTCTCATTTTGTGGGGGGAAGCACCAGCAGCAGCACGTACAAAGTAACAAGGGTATACAAAGCATTTTGTAGGCTTGGAATAAAACCCTGTTTGTAGGATTCACAGAAAGAATTTATGCTAACAGAGCAAGCTATTTATAGCAACTCTCCATAGAAATGAACTGTCTCTTGGTTCCTGTCCTCGTGAAACGCAGCTTTGCAGCCAGAGAAACCCTCTCTTTACTCCAAAAGCGTGGTGAAGGGGGGCACGGGGAAAGGGAAGCTGATCTCTGACACACACCCTGCTGGCTCCAGTTATACAGGAGATGAGGTCTGCTGTGCTGTGGCACAAAAGGGGACGGATGGCCTGAGCCCAGGGCAGTCAGAGCCCCCTTCCCCAGCCCCCTCAGCCGTGCAGTGCTGAGAGCTGCTGTGCCATGGCCTGCTGCTCGCAGCTCGGAGCTGTGCCTGCCCTTGCTCACGGACACAGCATCAAGGACTGCTCTTCCCCAGGCTCCTCAAGCCCTGCGTGTCTAATTAGGGGCTCTCAGGCAACATTGAGCCAAGTGTACCTAAGGAAGGTTACAGTTCCTTGAAAGAGCACAGGGACAAACCAGGAGGGAGAGAACCTGGTCTCTCCCCAGTCAGCACTTCAGAACATCCCAACAGGTACATATCCTCACATTTCATATCATTTCCAAAATAAAGGTTTACATTAATTCTGACCACACACAGCCAGCCAGCTAGAAACTCACATTCCTGTATGCACACCTTACCATTTCAGCAAAATCATTACACGAAGTCTCACCTATTTGTTACAAATGACCCAGATCCACAGCCTGCTTACTGTGAAAGCTGAATTAATTATTTCTGCCAGTTTGCTCAGACAAGAAGCTGAGCAAACTGCAGCACATGACTGCACCCTCAGCAAGTTTGCTGACACCAGGCTGAGTGGTGCAGTCGACATGCTGGAGGGAAGGACTGTCATCCAGAGGGACCTTAGGAGGTTTGAGAGGTGGGAGTGTGCAAACCTCACGACATTCTACAAGGCCAAGTGCAACCAGGGTCAGGGCAATCCCAAACACAGATACAGGCTGGATGGAAAATGGACTGAGAGCAGCCCTGAGGAGAAGGACCTGCGGATGTTGGTTGAGGAGAAGCTCAGCATGACCCAGCACTGTGCACTCAGAAAAGCAAACTCTGTCCTGGGCTGCGTCCAGAGCAGGGAGGAGATTCCACCCTTCTGCTCTGCTCTTGTGAGACCCCTGGAATGCTGCATCCAGCTCTGGGGCCCCAGACATGGGAAGGATGCAGACCTTCTGGAGTGAGTCTAGAGGGGGCCACGGAGATGATCAGAGGGCTGGAGCACCTCTCCTATGGACATAGGCTGAGAAAACGGGTTGTTCAGTCTGAAGACAGAAGGCCCCAGGGAGACCTTCTAGCACCTTCCAATACCAAAAGGGGCTGCAAGAGAGCTTTAGAGACTTTCCACAAAGGAATGTAGTGATAGGACAAGCGGGAATGGCTTTAAACTGAGAGTAGGTTTAAATGAGGTACAAAGAAGAAATTCTTTACTCAGAGGTAGTGAGGCACTGGAACAGGCTGCCCAGAGAAGCTGTGGATGCCACAGCCCAGGAAGTGCTGAAGGTCAGGTTGGACGTAGCTCTAAGAAATCTGGTGTCCTTGCCCTTGACAGGGTGGTTGGAACTAAATTATCTTTAAGGTCTCTTCCAATCCAAACCATTCTATGATTCTATAAAAACAAAAACCTATTTTGGAAAAAAAAAAGCAAAATGGAGCACATTTGCTATTTCAAAGTACAAAAATAGCAGATGAATAAATTAGAAACTAAAACATGCACACGCAGACAAACCCCTAATTTCTTTTAAGTACTTACATAAATAAGATGCAATTGATTTCTATATCCCTATCAACAAGGGTTTTGTTTTTGGGCTTCTGTATCTCAAGATCAGTGCTATTTGGCCAATAAACTAGACCATGGTGTTCAGAGATTACAGTTCAGACTGACTTGGAAAAGAAGCAAATAATGAACAAGTATTTTTGATCTACAAAAATTTTTTATATTTTGTCAAAAGCATTATTTCAGACTAAAATAACTTCACTTTTCCCAGCTGGGACCCTACATTTCCTCACTGTGCCCTGCCCTTTGCAAACTGTAGAGAGAACACAGGCTCTCACTGCATACTTTTGTCACTAAGTCTCATCCATCAACAACTCTTCAATAAAACATCTCATAGATGGTTCCCTTACACTGCTTCCTTTCAGTATCTCATGCTGACACTCTTTGTTGGTTTACAAAAAGGCATATCTTAAATCAAATGATTGTACCAATAATCTTAAATTAGTCTAATGGGAACTCTGAACTGAAAATAAAGCTCCAAAAGCTATAGGGTATACATATATCACGAGACTTTAATAAACTATAAATCTGTTGATTACAATCTTATTTTGTAAAGACAGCATTATCTTAAGCCAATTTGTTGCCTAACATAATAGCATTTGGTGTCTATAATGAAAATTAGATTATATCAGGGCTAAGTTTGTTTATAATTTTAATTAACAGAATTAGACACAGTAGAGTGTTCACACAGATGAAATAATGAAATGCAATACGTTTTCCTTTCATTTCCATTCCCATTCAGCACTCTTTGAGTTCTTGCTTCACAATACCAGAAACATTATTTGAAAAGGGAAACTGCTCCTCCTGTATTTCACAAAGAGTTTGATCAAGCTGATACATGACATCCCTTATTGAAATGGTGTATTTCCAAAACAAATCTGAGGTGCTGATGAAGATAAACCCTGAGCTGTCCCTATCCTTTAGATGCAGAGGCTGTTCTGCTGCAATTATCCATTCACCTCAGTTCAGCTGATTTTCATGTTGGTTACATTTGCACTGACCACTGAATCTTTGAGACACAGGGGTTTAATATCAATCACTCCAAAACCAAAATGTTTTGGTTTAAATTATGAAACAGTGATGGGTGAGCAACATGGGAGAGCACGTGTGAGGAAGTTCAGAGGTTGGCTGTGCCACCCCAGCAGTCCTGTCTGGAACCACAGCCTGGAGGGAAAAGCAAAGTGCACACAAAGTTTTTACACCCCTGCATTCAGTAGACAGGTACACCCACTAAAATATAAGCTAAATGTGATATTTTCTTGTGCTGACAACTCTGAGTCCTTCAGACTTGCAGATCACTGATTCAGCGACTTTGCACCAACTTATTCATTGATGACTGACCAAATCACAAACCTATGGGTGAAAAACATTGTGCAGGCTTCTACATGGTCACTTCACCACCCCCATCTTCCTTCACAGCAATATCTGTGTGACATGGCTGTATCCATATCATCCCTAGCTCTTGGTCATGGTGGCACTCGGCTTCCTTTGGGAGGAAATTAATGACATTTGCTCTGCTGCAAACCATGTTTTTTACATATGGGCTGTTTGGGAGGATTGTGAGGACATGAAGTGATGGTGGTGTGCAGCCAAAGCTGCTTTTAAGCTTTTGCTCTGCCCTGCTCAGCCCTACCATGATGATTCAGTTTCTTTGCAGTGACTGGAAATCAATGGCAAAGTAAGAAAGTTTTCCTTCTGGCAACTGGTATTTATAATTCTCTCTGTCCAGTGTCATAGGCGAGAAAGGAAAGAGAAGGGAAGGGAGAGGAGATCCCACATACTTCAGTTATTTATTTAGATTTGCTGCAAATATTCAGAGGTCTCAATTGTCCTGTTACCCGGACGGTAAATAGCAGTAGTGACGCACTCCAAGAAAGTATCCCCCAAGCCTGCTCCGAACAACAAAAATAACTTCTGCCAGCACCAACTGTCATATGTCAAAACTCAACGCTATTCTTGGAGCAGATGCAGGCTTGGGAATTTTTCTTTCTTTTTTTTTTTTTTCCTAGGCGAAGTAATTTCAAAGCAGTCCAACTAACACATGTGATGTGTGCGATGGTTTTGGCAGCCGCTAATTTTCTAAATGATAATTACTGGCAGTTTCTCAGCCTTAACAGTTTGAGACAGGCAGTTTGACAATGTTAGCGGACGCTGCTGAACCAAAACACAGTTCCCACGAGCTCTCTCACACACTTCTTTGCTCCTGCTGGTTGAAGAATTTCAAGTGCTCAGCTATGATCTGGCAAATCCTTACCCTGCACTGGTCCTCAGAGCACTGCCAGCAGAGCTCTATTAAATCTCCACAGCATACACCATTAAAAAAAGGAAAATTTTTTTTACAATGTATTAATTGTACCCCCTCTGACACATGACTGCAAATAGCTCTGGCAAACAACTGCACCTCGATGAATATAAAGTTTGTTTGACCAAAGAGGAATTGGAGTTGCTTGGCACTGAAGATGAATACAGCAAAGCTCCAGCTGACACATCTTTCACAGACAGTCCTATCAGGTCTCCTGTACTTTATCCTCTATTACAATAACAGCAAAAACTTGCTTGAAGCTTTGGATTTAAAAGACCAAGAATTCTGGGCAAACTGAAGTATTAGCCTCTTCAGACCCTAAATTTATCTTATTAGCCCTTTGCCAGTGAAGTGCCTTCACAAATGAACTTTTACAAGCTCTATTTTTTCCTCTAGCAGATGCAAAATTTTTATTAAATACACTTTATCGGGATACTATCAAGAAAAAAAAAATTCTGCTTTTATACTTTTTTAATCCTGAAAGCTGATCTTCCATGTTACAGTAGAATGCTGTAACTCTATACTTGGATAAGTTGAGGAAGTTAAATCACAGTTACTAAATCTCTGGAATGTCAGAGTGCCACGCCCACTTTCATCCAAGCCTTCAGTACTCCTGATGTTTTTTTGCTTCTGCGAAGTCCAGTTCATGCCATTAAGTGTCTACCTGATGCAAAGAGTCATCAGCTATGTGCAGCTTTCCCCTCTTGCAGGTCTCCTATAGAATTTCTAATTATAATCTTTCTGGGCCAACAATTTCAAAGGCTTAGTCACAGAGAAGAAGCGTGGTTTTTGTCATCATTTTGCATCCAGAACTCACCATTCTCACCGACAGAGATTTTATAGAGTAGGATCTTCACAAGGGCAAAGTGAGATGCTTTACATCAAAAGGATCAACACCACTAAGGACTCCTAGTATGGAAGCTTTGCATTGTTCTTCTGATCCTTCTAATTTTCAATGGGAAAATTTCCACTCATTTCCATAGGACCATGCTTCTTCAGACCATGTTTCTTTCAGAAAAAAAAACCAAACAGAAAGCATGTATAACTGCTCCCTACTGTCAGTAAAATGTAACTTCCTTTTCAGGGAGCAGCAAAATCCATCACAAGTGTTGCATTCACAAAATCACAAGTATTCTCCCCTAACATAAAGTACAATACCTTAGTGAAAATATATTGCAGGACTTTAGAAAGATAAAAGGGACAAATAAACCATTTAACCTTTTTGTTTGAAAAACCTCAGATAGGAACTGGAACCTTTCTTTTAAACTTTACACTACCACAGTGGCCTGAATCCCAAGGCAAAGCAAACACCTGAAAGAGAAAGAGCCCAAAACCCGGAACATAAGCAAACCCCTGAATACATTGGAAAACTAAACCAGATGACCCCTTCATTCCCTCTCTGCCAGGGAACTATCCTCCACCTCTGAAGCCAGAGAGCACCCTAGCAGGTCCATGCCCAGCTGGGGAATACTTCTTGCCCATCAGCACCATTGCTCAGAGCATGGCTGATGTATGAGATGAAGGCAGAACCTGTGGCCCCATGCACACACCCCTGGGGCAAATCCCAAAGCTTTCAGCAGGGACTGCAGACAGGTAGCCCTGCCTCAGCCTCTTATGCCCACCTGAGAGTTCCCTTCAGAGGGCAGAGACTCATTTTGCTGGAGGGTGCTTAGAAAAAGTATGCAGAGCATCATCATTAGTCACAAAACTCCAGACTGTGGGAGGCAGGTTGATAGTGGATCAAACATTCTACCCTGTGTAGGACCCTCAGAAGAAATCTTAAACTGGAGAAAGTGGTGTGGGGTAAAAACCTACTCCTTTCTGCTAACAGTGGTGGAAGAAAGTCCTTTTCAGAAGGTGAAAGAAATGTAATTCCAATGTACCTCAGTGCCAGGCGATGCTGTGCAGTTACTGGAGGAAATTTTCAGGACAGGTCAGGAGTGGGCTTGGGGAAGAATTTATCCCCACAAAAAAAACCCCCAAAACCCACCAACACTCATCCCTCTCACAGTGACACAAGCAGCTTGGCACTGGTAGTATCTGCTCTACAATCTGCACAATGCCCTTCTGACTGGGAGCAGGGCAGGGTGGCACCACTGGCAGCAAGTGTGGAAACCAAAAGGTCAAAAATGAACATGGGTTCAAGTTCTGGAAACACCAAAGTGAGTCTGTACTTTGGGACATGGAGGGATGTTGTACAGAGCCCCTCCACTGCTGCACACCTCATAGCCAAGACTCCAACAGCTGTGTCTTAGGATATCATGCCCTGAACAAGGCAGAACCTCACCCAGACTCTGGTCATGCAGTACAGGGAGACAGAGCCCCACAGCTTTGTATAAGAGCTGTGACAAGCAATCTGAAGATAAAGCATCATCTGCTTCATGACACCATTTTCTTCCAGCTAAGTACTTATTCCTGCTGCAAAACCACTACTCATTTCTTCAGAACAGTGATTTCTGAGGAGGAAGCATCTGCCAAATCCTTCTGGACTGCATCCCTCTGGAGGAGTGAATGCTGATTCAGGCTGTGTCAGCTGCAAGTCCCCTGTGCAAACATGAGTGACCAGTGCTAGCAGTGGCTTCTCACCTTATTTCTCTGCAGAGGCAGGTGAGTGCACAAGGGTTTGAGAGGAAGCCTGTGTTGTTATGGAGGCAGACCCTGGTTTCACTTTCTGTTCCGTTCTC
Source organism: Luscinia megarhynchos (assembly GCA_034336665.1). Classification (NCBI taxonomy): domain Eukaryota; kingdom Metazoa; phylum Chordata; class Aves; order Passeriformes; family Muscicapidae; genus Luscinia; species Luscinia megarhynchos. Next base: position 45,797,859 of record CM067565.1, read on the forward strand.
CAGGCTTCTGGGCAATAACTAGGGAGAACTTCACAGTGGGGTAGTAAAAAGCAGTACAACAATTTTGTTGCTTCCCTTTAACTTGTGCACTCTTTCATCTCCTTTCACATGGAAAGATGGTTAGTAGCTTTCTCAGCTGTGACAAATTGTGAAGATGATCGTGGCGACTGTTGTTAAAAGATTTAAGGGAAAATCCCAAAAATGGTATTTAGAAAACTGACTTCTAAATTCTATTCAATATAAGTTTAAAACCTTAAGGATCACCTTGACTTTAGCTTTACAACTTTAACAAGGTAGCTAACAACATTTTTATTAATCACCTGTTCCTTCAACTTTGTGTTTTTACTTCCGTAAGAAGAATGTGGCAAAATAACTAGAACATGCTTCTTATTAAAATAGAATAAGAGAAAGTCAGTGGTGTGCACAAGCAACTGAGCCTGAAGGTTTAAAATATTTTGCAGTGGTATTTCTGAATGCAATCTGCATTAGAAACACCCACCCAAACAGCTAAACACAACTGCAAGCATCCATCAGGTATATGCATACATGTAAAACACAAGCTTTCTTTAACTGTAACCTGATTTACAGGGGTGACCACACAGAGCTCTCAGACTGTGAAACATCTGTGTCAGTCTGATTTCTCTTTCCCTTTAAGCTTATCTCCTTGCACCCTCTGTAGCTGTGATTAGTCATGTGTGCTTGGGAGAGGAAGATAACTTGGTAACAGCAATGTAGCAGCAAGGTCACTGGATGCATTTATTTGTCTCTATGGTCACTCTCTATGTTTCTCAATGCACCCAAAAGGAACATCCTCCAGCTTCACCATGGTCAGCAGAGCATACAAAGCAAAGTCAGGTTGTACTTGAATAGGCTTCTGCAACCAGTGTGGATGGCAACTCAGTAAACAATCCTCCACCCATTTTAGGTTGGGGAATTTAGGTGCCAGAAACAAAAACTGCAGGTATCAGTGAACTTTCTGAGAAAGAAAAATTATAAGTTTCCTTCCTGGCAAGTGTGAAGACCTTAACAAACTGACCAACATTTCTCCAAGAGAAAAGGGGAGCAGAGAGGAACAAATCCAGGCCTCTCACAGTGGCTATGTGGTATCTGAGATGCTACTGCCAATTTCCCCAGCAGTGTGTTCATAGTGGAGAGAGAGGGAGAATAACCCAGGGCTCACCAAAGACACTAGCAACTTCAGCCAGAGAATGCTCTCTTACCGGTAATTCAGTAAGTTTGGCCAGATATCTCCTGAAAGAAAAGACCTTCCAGTTTCAAAAGCTTTACTGTAGTGCTGTTTCATGGGAGATTTGCATTGACACCAAAATACCCCTGGAAGCACCTAAGCATCTTATTGTTCCTAACAGAAAAGTGCCCCAAAAAGAAAAATACTCCATTGAGTACCCAAATGATCTACTGGTGCAGCTCCCAAAACCAAGACTGGAAAAAGGCAAATAATTAAGGATTTCACACATGTCCTTTCCCTCTTCTGTACATGAGATAATAAAAGCTCAAGGCTTCAGTATGCAGAATTGAAAAGACAACAACCCCAAAACTGTTCACTCTGTATATCCTGGGGAAACAGCAGTTGCATAATTTAAAATTGCTAGTCTAATGCTTTTTCAAAACCTCAAATGGAAAAATTATGAGTATCTCCTAATAAAATCCCACATAAAAAGTAGGACTCTACTCCAAGTTAGCAGTCTAGAAAGCACTTCAAGGTCTATGCAAATAAGGAGTTGAACATTATTCAAAATGGTTCTAAAAGACTAAGAGAAGTAGGCTTTCTAAATGACAATTACTATTTTTAAAAGTGATTAATTATCTCAGGCATACAACTTGGTATCAACCCAGGACAATGAGGCTGGATTTTTCCAGGCAGTTTCCTCAAATAGTCCAAAAAAGTACAAGTCACTTCGTGACAACACCACTTTTGGGCACCCCAGAAACAGTTAAGAGATTAAAATCATGCACATTGTGATTTCTTAGAATGCCTGGACAGGGAGAGGTAGCTGGAGAAGAAAGAAATCTTAAACGCCCATCTGAACATCCCATGAGACACACACTAGTACAGTCAGGGTAAGAACCTAATTAGCTCTCAGATTAATCACACACTGTATGTGTCCCTACCAATGCCCAAGCTGACAAGCCTTGCCATGCAGATCTCAAGGATGGGACAGTGATGCAGGGTATTCCACACCAAACAAGCCTCCTCCTTCACACCTGAGCAGGAGATGTTTGAACAGCATCGTGAAAAGCACAGCTGTGAAGAAGGAAAGCCAGACAGATGAAGCAATTACTCCTTTTTCCTCAAGGCCACATGATTCTCGAGATAGCTACTGTTATTGCACCACCAGTTATAAGCTCCTACACAGGAGGTTAATGGCAGCTACCTTCCTTCACACTTACTAGTGAGAACCGTTCCACAGAAACAGAAAATCTTTATTATTTATTCACCAGTTTCCTTTTACAGTTGAAAAATCTGTAGGCAGTATTAACTCCTACCTGCAGATCTGTCTTCAGACAGCCCTGTCTGTAAACAGTCACCTCATTCTCTTGGGCAATTAAATTATATTCTGGTAGGAAATCAGGAAATCGATCTCACTTCCATCATCTCTTGTTCTGCAGTCACTCCAGAAGAAGACAGATATAGGATTAATTCAGATATTGACCATGTGCCATGAGATCAGAGCTTCCCTCCAGTACAGGACACGAGCTGCTGTGACTGGCTCTCTGGGCAGTGGTGCAGGATGTGTAGGATGGCAGCTCTGTGAAACAGGCTCTGACACTCCTCCTTCTCTTCAGTGACTGCAGTGGGACATCTGTGCATGGTCTGCACACTGGACATTACAACACAGCCTGCTCTAGGGCTTTCTGCAGGAAATGAGCCATCTGCAGCTGGAAAGTCACGCCCACATCTGAAATAGTGCTACAGTTACGGCAATGGGTAGCCAAGAGGCAATTCTGCACAAGCAGCACTGCTGGGGGAAGCAGACAGGTTGGTGCTGGGAAGTGGTGACAGAGTGAGACACCTCAGAGACCAGTCCTCACTTGAGCACAGGATGGTTACAGCAAATGCCACCCACGGGAAGGAGCATCTTTAAGCACGGGACAGTATTTTCCATAATATTACTATTTCAACATGCCTGTTGGGCTTCACAGGACCAAACATCAATGGCAGCTTCAACTTATCAGTTAATACAGGCCCATGAAAAAACATGTTCACTACCAGTTCTACTAAATTATGTGATGACATATTATTATTTTCAGGTAGAAACAAGATCTGTAGCACCTCTGTGTCCCAGCATTCTCCTAGAAAGTACCACAAGATACTAAGCAACTATACATTCACCAGAAGTTGGTTAATTATTAAGAGACTCATGTAATACAAGCTCCAGTCATTTATTTTCAAGTTGGAAAATACATAAGGAATCACCTTATAAATAATTTTTGATGCTTTTGGTTGTTGCTGATTTTTTTTAAATACTCTGAATATCAGATACTAATCTCTGAGTTTCTATGAAATTTTTATTGTACTTGATAACAGATGAGTAAATGGAAAAGGGCATCATGATTGTGTGTTTTAAGGAAAGAATGTGTCAGAATGTGTCAATATCAGAGCAAAGAACAGTGGCAAAACTGGGCTGGCTTTATGTCTGCTTCCCTTTTGTTAACTCCAAATGAGGCTAGGAAAGAGGAGACCTGCAGAATCTTCTTTGGCTGCCAATACATGCAGGAATAAAAATGGAACGCTATCTGGGGAAAAAAACCCAGACCAGCTGTACTTCTTTTGGATTATGGCAGGCAAAAAACATGAGAAAAATGCTAATTTTTGATAAACATAAACAATGCAACACTCAGCCTTAGAGAGAACCTCGCTCCCCACTGCCCCTGTGCAGACAGACCATGGGGAGGCAGGATGCTGCCCTGCAGCCCATGGGGTCCATGGTGGAGCACAGACCCACCTGCAGCCCCTGGAGGGCCCCACCACAGGGCAGGAGGAAACCAAGGGAAGCTGTGACACTGTGATAAGTTTACTGGCAGGACTTGTGCCCCTAAGGGAGATCCATGCTGGAGCAGCCTGTTCCTGAGGGGCTGCACCCTCTTGGAAGGGACCCACACTGGAGCAGCTAGTGAAGAGCTGCAGCCCCTAGGAAGGACAAGTTCATGGAGACAGAGTGTCTCCTGTGGGAGGGACCCCACACTGGAGCAGGTGAAGAGTGTGAAGAGGAGTCCTTCCTCTGAGCAGAAAGGAGCAGCAAAAACAGTGTACAATGAACTGACTGCAGCCCCCATTCCCCATCCCCCCTGCACCACTGCAGCAAGAAGGTGGTGAAAACTGGGAGTAAAGTTAAGCACAGAAAGAAGGAAGAATGGGGGGGAAGGTATTTTATGATTTAGTTTTTATTGCCCCTTGGAAGTTTCATTACGTTCTTTGTCCCCTGTGCAGCTGAGGAGTGATAGAGCGGCTTGGTGGGTACCTGGCATCCAGCCAGGATCAACCCAGCACAGCTCATTATTCACCAATAACATTAGATCTGTCAGAACAAAGTATAGAGCTGTGAATCTGCCTGGTTTATCTAACTGAAAGAATTAGGTCTCTGAAGTATTGCTTCCATTGAAAAGACCTTCCTGACTTGGCAATCCGAGGTATTTGGAGACTGTGTCAGTAATTTAAACACACAAATCAGGCCATTTCCTTCCTAATACCAGCTGTCCAAAAGGTTTTGTGAAAGGGATACTCACTTTTTCCAAAAACATCGAATAATATAGAGTGCACACACAGGAGTGTAGGTATTTTGTACAGGGTGCAAACATGAGAGAGAAACAGGAAAGTAAGAAAATGAAAGTGGACAGATTTGAGATTCAAGAGAGCTCTCCAAAGAAAGCCAGTAAAGCTATTTTTTATGGCATAAATAAGAAGTTATCTCCCTCATTTGGTTTGCCTTACAGCAGCACAGTAAAGCCTGACCTGAGATGATGTTCTTGTCAGTTTTCCTAGATAACACACAGATATTAAAAATAGTAATTTTTAAAAATCAGATTAATTCAGCAGGTGAAGTACTCCCCAGGCCTCAGACACTGGATTCACAAACTCAATTCAGTCAGGGTGAGCACATCCCTTTGCTCCTTGGCTCACATGAGAAAGGGGAGATGCAGAGGCAAGGGTCACTCACTGAGCTGAAATGAGGGGACTCAGGTGGCTGCCTCAAGAGCGATGATTTGGGCTTCAGAAAAGTTACATCAGCCACCTCTGATGCAACTTAGGTTACCTCAGGTGATGTAACTTATTTATGGGCTCTTAAGTGAGATTAGAAGTCATGGGGGAAAGGAAATAGATACTTTTCAAAATTGACATGATTTGGAGGTTTCTTAGTGAAAATTGTCTCACCATTACTTTGCCAAATTAACCAGAAGAGGAATTAAAAGCACAAACATCAGCAGTGCAGTTTCTGGAATTAGAAATCAAGACTTGTCTGGTTCTCAGGCCTTGAAGTCTTAATTTAAACAACTTTGGGTGGAATATTTTGTGCATCTCCCCTAGGAGCCATTATAATTAAGTCAGTGCCTATAGGAAAGCAGATGATGAAATCTTTATGCATTATGTATGCACACAGAGAGGAATTTCTTGGAAATAAATCTCAAATTTTGAACCAATAAGTATGAGAAATTATACTAAAAGGTACAGAAGCAGTTGATCTCGACTGAGGTAATTTCTACTTGTTTTGATCCACAAGCAAAAAAGATGTTCAATGGAGCAGATGCTTTTGACAGGATTCCTCACTGGGATGTATAATGGGGCAAACCCAAAGAGAAGCTGTGGCTGAAGGAAGCACGAGCCCTGCAGCTTTCTCGGGGTGCTGCATCCTCCTGCTGGACCAGGACCAGGCGTGGCAGGTTCAGCAGGCTGGCCAGGCATGGGCTCTCAGCCCCAGACGTGCTAAGCTGAGGTGCCTGGAGCTCGTGGTGTGCAGCAGGACAGGGGTCCTGCTGTGGAATGAGCCTAAGGCATGAAAACTGGTGAGCTGGAGACCTAACCAGTTAACACTGATATCCTTCAGTGTGCAGAGAACACCAGCAACCCTGGTGAAAATTCTGATCACCTCATGGGCAGGAGCACCAGCTCAGCACAATTACTGCTTCAGGTTGCCTACTAGTGGAATTCCATCTGTGGTCATCAGCTTATCCATCTCTTGATACTAACCTTTTCCAAAGCCCTAATGGAAAACGGGGAAAAATATTCCCAGGGTATTAGGCAACTTTTGTGTTCATGCAAAGCTCTTCCTTTGGCCATCAAAGATGCCTATCAGGTTATTGACTTTGCTTTTGAGGCTACATAAAGTACCTTACCATTCAAACTGATACATCTTCTCTTTACAGCTTTGGTTTGGTGCATTGACAAAGTGAAAAGGCTCCCATTTGACAAGCACTGCCTTGCCAAGCTCTAACACAAATCAAACAGCATAGCAGGAACGACTAATGAATAAATCTCAAAGGAGGTAAAAGGATGTTTACAGATTTCCACAGAGATGTGGTCTATTATGAAGCTATAACTTCCTATCTATTGAGTGTTTACTAGAAAGGCTCAGTATTAAGATAAAGTCTTTTGTGGACAGGAAATGATCCAAGAAAAATTATACAGATACAGCAATTCACCATCAAAATGGGAGGAAATACTTTAAATGCTAAATAACTAAATGCTTACATGGTACTAGAATACTATTTAAAATTAGGAGTAAAGATTTCTCTTAGACATGCACTTCCTCAAAACTTTATATGGGATTTTATCCAGCCCTGTTTTACTCAATCAGATGGATATAGATTCCAAGGATAGTTTGACAGATTAACAACTGTAGGATTAGATATATGTGTTTAATTAAACACAAAACAACATTGTGTGACAGATATATTTGAAAAGCCTATTCAGTTTAAGTATGATTGATACCTACAGCTACATCTTTAAAAAAACCCCAAACTTACAGCCCCATACATGAACAGAGAACTTACAGGAAATAATATGCAGAAATATTTCAACCTTAGGCCCACATCTATTGGTCTACTTTCTTCTCTCATGTATGATTTCATGAAGTTGCTTTATTACAAACAGACAACACTGAGCTTGGGGAAGAAAGATAGAATCCATCAAGATTATATATTTAAAATTTCAATATCTGTTTTATGAATTACAACCTAATCTACATTTTTTGACTGCAGAATGATATGTTACACGTGGCAATTTTAATCTAAATTCCACAGGAAAAGCACTTCCCATCTGCAGCTGAGCTCTCGGTGCACACCCAAAGGCTCCATTCAAAATCTGCTCCAAGGCAGCCAGCACTAGCACTGCACACGTAGCCATGCGACCAGCAAACACAAAGAGCTGCTAACTAGTCATGAGAAAGAGAAACTAGTGCATGAAAGGGACTGAAAATGGTTCCATGCAGCCAATGGCACCCTGCTTTTAGAGAAGTACTTTGAAAGAATACCACAGAAGGGCCTTTTTGCCAAAGAATTGCACTGTCAATGACTGGTTCATCCCACTGATTACGGTCTTTCCATTAACTTCAGCAAGTTCCCCATCAATTTCCAGATTTTTGTTATTAAAATAGGCTAACAAACAATCTAGGCTCAGCTTACAGCTGAGGCTGGCACTTTATCACTCTGCACCAAATTGTCACAGGAGGGTTTAGCCCTCAGTGCTGTGAGGAAAGCTCCACGTAGGAGGGGAGTATCACTGCTTCTGAGCTGGATACAGAATCACAGAATAGTTAATAGGGGTCTCTGGGTATTCTCTAGCCCGCCCACCTTACCAAGGCAGGGTCACCTGGAGCAGGTGACACGGGAATGTGTCCAGGAGGGTTTTGAATGTGTCCAGAGACTCCATGACCTGCTGGGCAGCCTGTTCCAGTGCTCTGCCACCCTCAGTGTAAAGAAGCTCTTCCTCATGTTGAAGTGGAGCTTCTTGCATTTTAGTTTATGGCCATTACATATGAGGTAGCTGCTAAAAGTACTTTTTTTTTGGCTCCTGTGATATGTTCATATAAACACACATTCATCATATGAGTAAGCATCACATATTACACAAGAAGCATATATTTTGGTCAAATCATGAAGCTGAAAAATAATTTAAAATTACACTAGGAAAATTATTTTTAATTTGCAATCATTTAACAGGGCATCAGAATATTTTGGGGAAGGAAAAAAAAAAGGAAGAGATTAATTCTCACTTCCATCCTTACTTTATCAGTCCAGAGCTAAGTGCTGTTTAGTTTTCAGCTTTTTTACCACAACAAAGCTGGTACTCCTTTATGCTTTCATCAAGATACATGTCAGCTGGATACATTAACAAGGAATTAAATTTGTATTATCTGTATGTATTGAGAAAAGTAATTTAAAAAATAATAAAAAAATAAGGTTTGATTTTAGATTACTGACATGGTGAAACAGTGAAAACTAAATCAAGCCAAGTATCTAGTTACTTTTGGGTTATTTTAAAGTAGTCTCAAAGATACACATCACTAGAAAACAACTGCAGCTCAAGTGCATGATTGAATCCTGAATCTATATGTTGTGAATGATGACAGATGAAGGTTTATCTAGGAACTTCAAATGTCATGGCCATTTGGAATGGAACTGAACACGTACAAAGACAACTACCGTCTTACCCAGATTCACCAGGAAACATTGTTCACTATGAGGGAAGACAGTGGCCTCCTTCAAAGCAACCTTCCATCCTAAAGTGCAGATTGCACTAACATGACTACAAGGTAAGTGTTTAATAGAAACTTCTGTGTAGATGGAGACATAATATAGTCCCATGTTCTGGTCCCAAAAGCTATATAATAGCTTGTGACAGTTTGTGAGCTTCTAGCAGAAGGTGTACTGGGTGCTAGCTATTCACAAGCATACTTTCACCCTGTGTTATAACTGCAGGAGAGCCCACAGTTACTCCAGACAAAGGGCTGAGAATTTATACAGCAGTTGCTGCTCAGAAACCCACAAGCTGCAAGTATACACCTCAACCTATTCCACACTTCTTGTTTTCTCTTAACACCTCATTTCTCTTAAGCTGCTACTGCTCCCCACACTCATTTAATGGGTACAATACCAAATAAAGATCATGCTGAAATTACCTTTAAAAACTTTTTGCAAGCAATTTTTTCCTTGCATGCATGAACTGATGGCAAATATCTTCTAAGTTAATTTCCCCATTGCAAGCAACCAAAAGGATGAAACTGCACTCATTAGAATACACAGAAAGAAAGCAATAATCCAAAGCTCCATGCATGCTTATCAGAAAACTTTGAATTGCTCTTCATCTCACTGGCCAAATTTAGAAAGAAAATTATATTGACTCATTATAACTCAGATCACAAATGAACCATTTAAAAGTACTTTAAAAATGAGGTTTAAGAGTCATACAGAAGATACTTAAACTAAAAAGGGAAACTGAAATTAAAAAAAGATAAACATCCCAAAGGTTTTAATTAAATGGCCGAAGTGTTAATTTCTAGAATAAAACAGAAAAACAGCTGGAAGCATTAATAAACATACTGCCAAACTAAAATTTACATGTCAACAACATAAAGGCAATCTCCAGTGCAGTTCTCCCTCCAAAAGAAACAAATCAAATCCATCCACTAAAAAACCTGCTATACACAACATTACTTGTACTTAAAAAAACACGATTGCTTACGCCCTACAAAAATGGGGCAATCTGGGAGTCATTTTGTCAAAGGAAATGTCTCTGAAGTGCACAGAATCACAGAATATGCTGAGTTGGAAAGGACCCATAAGGATCATCATGTCCAAGTTGTGGCATTTCACATGGGAGCAGCCCCAGCTTAGGTCACAGAGGGTCAAGGTTGTGTTCTCAGGCTTAGAGAGAAGACTAGAAAAGCAAATCAAAGCAGTGAACTGCTAGAGGTCAGACTCAATTAAGAGAAACCCTTCTGGCCTGTGCAATGAAATCTCATCAACTCCCTAGCAGACATTATTGTACCTCCATTGACTGAAGAAGTGAACAAAAATTCCATTTGGTCAAATCTAGCTCTGATTAGTGCTGCTGAAACGCACACAATAAATTGCCAAATTGCTTCAGTAGCCAAGATGACTCTGGCTTTCTTACAGCTGCCAGTGACAGATGTAGTGAAAGCAGAGACCTTCAGCAAATACTTGAGTTTGGTGGAAAAACACTGTTTCCCTTCCATCAGAGCCACTCAAATTTGGGCTGAAGAAATTCACAGGAGGATAGAAGAAGTGGATGCTGACACAGAGGTGCTGACTGGAAAGAATACTGGAAGCTGAGCTCTCCATCTCGCTGCCCAGTGTCCTAATGTGAACCACTAGATAAAGGGAGCCAATCCCAACAGAGAGGCCAACACTTATTGGAGTTAAGCTTTTCATTTTGCATCCCAGGACATAAGAGTCCTGAGGAATCTCAAAAAAAACCAACCAAACAAAAAAACAAAAAACAAAAAAAAACCAAAAAAAAACCTGACTGATGAGACTAGGGTGATGAGCAAAGCCTTACAACTGGGGCAAGGACTGGAGAGTACTTTCTCCAACATCTGGCTCCACACTGGAGAGCCACATCTCTGGCTCACAAACTAGTCAGTGCTGCACAAGGGCTTTCCTTCTCCACTACAGTTCCATCTCTGAACCCACCCTGCTGCTCCAAGCTCCACCAGCAGTTTGCACCTTGCACATAGCAAGGTGAGCTTCCCCTCTGCACCACTACACCAATCCAAGCTCACTAAACTATGTAATCACAAATGTTGGCTGTTCTGCCCAGCTGGCTTTGCAAGTTGAGATTTAAGGCTCCTGACAGAAGAGGAGCAGCAGGGGCTCATTCACCCATCTGTTTTAACCTGGCTGCCTCAGCTTCACTCAGGGCTGTCACGTCAGAGGACCGCAGGCTTTCTCCTCCATTCCAGCTCCACACCTTCTGCAGAGGACAAAGAAACTCTTCTGTGGCTCTGGCCACACAGCCCAGCACTCGCTGAGCCAAGCCATAACCCTCATTTTAACAGGGTGAAAATCAAAGAGCTAAGCCCAAGGCAAAAGCCTTTGAGCACTGAGTGCATTAGCAAGCACATCACTAGAATCTCCCTAACAATTAGAAGTGTCAGAACGCAGATGTAATTTATGCACCACACATACTACAAAACTGAGCGAAGAAAAATTCTGAAGTAAGCTGCCTGAGGCAACAACGTTATTGTAATAATGTTTTCTGTATTATAAACCGTAATGATACTTGTTATAAAGTCTTCGGTTTCAAAAGTTTTAAGTGGTAGCTTTACTCAAAATTTTCTTTCAGAAAGGGGAAGTCTGGCAGTTCTGACCTGATTTTGCCGTTTATGTGATGGCTGCAACACTGAATATCCTGATGAAAGGAATCTCTGCTGAAGCCTATACTCTCTCATTTCTTCTTCTTAGAGCTTATTCTGTAGCACTTCAGAGAGCTCTAAGACATTACTGTGTCTCTACCCTATGAGACATAGTACAGATGCAGCTGCTTCTTGGGATTTCAAAAATAATTAAAGGCACAAGACAACAAAGAAAGGATGGAAGAGAGAAAAATGTGAAGGAGGTAACACGAGCCTCTTGCAAACAAATGCATGCACATTCAAGTCTGTTAAAAGGTGTACCTTTTTCCATGTGATATGTTATCTTTTCTACCAGGCTGATTTGATGGAATTACCTCGGAGCATTTTTATTGTGAGAAAGCAAGGTGGCTGAAGTTTATCCATTTTGTTACAGATTTTCTACATTTCAATACACCCTCAGAATTTAACATCTTCCTCTGCTTTTTAAAAATCATGGCAGAGATAACATCTGATTTAATTAAAAACAACAACTGTGTCTTTCCTGAAAATAGATGTATATTTGACAGGACTAAGTTCACTACCACTGTTTTAGCTGCTCATTATTAGTGGCAGTTCAGAAGCTTCTCAGAGCTACACTAAGGAAAATGTTACCAAACAAAAAACCAGAAGCAGCAAACCTAAGGAGAAAAAAAAGGAAGGGAAGGTAGATTACTTCACTGTAGGAGGGGCTGCTGTGACTTCCTGGATGTCTAAAAGCGCCTGTGCTCCCTGTGCAGGAGCCAAAGAGGGCTCAGGTGGACAGGTCTCAGCCACCCAGCCATCCCAGCTCTCAACCTGGCTCACACAGACGTGTCAGAGAACAGTCACGGGAGTGGAAATGAAGCATCACACAGCCCACTGCAGCTCTCTTGCCCTGCCTTTCTGAATTCCGCGGATAACAAACGCACCCGGCTAAGGCTGAGGTTGCCTCTCCCGCAGTGCCCTGGCTCTCCGCAAGGAGCTGAGCTCCAGGACCTCTGCACATTCCTTGTTACCCAGGTCCTGGAGAGCTGCAGCCAGGCAACGGCGTTTCAGACAACGAAACACTGGAAGGGAAACCCACAAACAGTCTTCTCTGCCCCCATGGCACACTTGGAAGACACAAAACCCCACTTCTGACAGGAATTGCCTATATTTCCTGTAAGAAAGCTGAGAGGAGTATGACAGATGACTGTGACCACCTTGCAGCCCCCAAAGCACAGTTACTTCTGGAGCACTACAGCAGTGACAAACAGACAGCAACAATGGTAGGTGGGCTGGAGCCAGAATAATTCCTGCAAATACACCACACTAATGATTGCATATATTAACATAAACATGTGTTATTTCTGGATGAAATACATCACTTATCACCACTGGTCTGGAGCATTTGCAGTTTCCTAAGTGAGGGAAATGCTTGTGAAGCACAAGTAGTTTGTCATTTTATCAACAGCTCTCAAACCTCCAAAAATACTTCTTAACTACATCCAGAAAAATTACAGACCACAGCCATGTTTGCCTTGTGATTACTTGAAAGCTAAATAAATCTTCTCTTTGAAGTGGAAACGAAGGTTTTTGAAGGTTCTACTGAGTTTTTGGCCACAGATTTTATATATAAAAGCACCGATTTAAAACTTATTATATCCCAACCAAGATAATTTTTGGAAACACTCTGCTTGCTTCTTGGATGGGCTTATATTTGATTCAATCATAGTAATTCTGCAGCTCTCATAATACTGAGAATTAGTCAGGCAAACAAAGAAAACGACAGATATTTCCATTTATAGATGACTGGCCTGCAGTTTGGTGATCTTGCAACCAGGAGAAATAATTCTCTTCTTTTCCATATCACATGGCAGAAGCAATTACAAACAGCCTCAAATTATACGAATTCTATTCTTCTGATTTCATAGATATAGTCTTGTCTTAAGCCTTTAGATTACCCTCAGTTCCCTACTCCAAAAAAACTAACACTACACTTACATCTCAAGTCCCAGAGACTTCACTAACTGCACATATAACCTGCAGCTTTTTTTCAAAAAAATTATTTCAGGACCACAACAATCCTGAAGAAACATTGAGGGCCAGGTTAACATTGCCTATAGAAAAGTTTGTGTGAAGAGATGGTGCTTGACAACATTTGCAGAACCATCTGGGCAGCCTTGCTGCTGTTGAAGTCAAGATGGGCATCTCTGAATATAGCAGAACCTTAAAGAACTCAGACTCAGGAAGAAGATCCATTATAGAAAAGAAGCCAAAATACAAGGAATAAGTTTTACTCTAAATTAGTATTTGCATGGTCAGTACTCTGAGCAACCTGATCTAGGTGAAGAAGTCTCAACTCATTGCAGGGGTTGGATTAGGTGACATTTAAAGGACCCTTCCAACTCAAACTATTCTATGGCTCCGGGGGAAATCAGTGGGCCAGGAATGTAGGTCCATTCCTCCATATCTGCTATGAGCAGAACAGCACCCAGCTTTGCTGCACTGCTGCCAATGGTGTTAGAAGGGCTATTAAATGTCACGAGTTAGATTTTATTACAGTCTAATTACAAATGAGGTAAGAGAAGATTCATTGTCTGCTCTCTGTCTCATGTGGTATTAAAAACCTTCCCCAAGCAACACAATCTGGTTAAGTCACACTGAGCTACAGACTTGTTGGGTCACAGGTCTGACCTAGGCATAGCAACTCTGCATTTTGTCTAGTGAAGATGAAGGAAAAAAAAAATCTGTGTGATGATTCCAGCACAAAAGGAAGAAATGGATCAAGCGGAACTCTGACATGTGAATTAAAAATCCCAAATCTTAATGACAAAAAAGCAGCAATTTAGTTTTGGGGGTACCTGTAACTTCCCAACACATTGCTCTTCATTGCTTAGGAAACCTTTGCGTCTGTGGACCCTTTGTGCTGGAGTTGTATGCCCTGAGTTCAGGCTCAGTGTTCTGAGGAGCTGCAGCCAAAACAACCCAGTCACTTCCAAGAATGTAGCTGGGCAAAAAAGGGAACCTTTTATTCTCAGAACACAGGGCATTGAAACTTGTCCCAGCACAAATTCTTTTCACTCCCTACTACTTGAACTTGGAATTCTACAGCAGCTCTTCCACAGTGCTTTATCCATGGGTTTGCATAAGTCAGGTGAAATAAAAACATCATCCTGACAACTGTTTTGTAAAATCTTCCTGTTTAAAATTAGATATAAGGGAATGGATAGCCAGTCAGCTAAATCAAGGGCTTAACACTTCTCAGTTATTTGATAAGCACGTTTCAACAGTGCTTACTTGTACAAACATGATGGTGTTGTCATGTTTGATACTTCCATTTCACAGATGTAACTAAGTTCAACCCAAGCCCATTGAGGACTCTTATCAGATGAAGGCTGGAGAGATATTTACTTGCAGGAGATGAGAGAATATTTAAACTTTTATCATGGTCCATATAATTTTCTTGAGAAACTTTTATTTCTAGCCATCAGGGATATGAAGTCTGTGTATAAAATATACTGTGTGCTACAGCAACTTCTTTTCCATTCAAAAGGGCTGATTCCCATTTTAAAAAAGCAGAATTAAACTGCAATCTCAGCTCAGCATTAATAGGAACAGCAAATAAAGTACCCTAAGATAGAGTTCCTATAACATATAACTTATCTGTACAGAGCAAGCTGGCAGAGCAGTTACGTCTTTAGCAAACCAGACTCAATATAAAAAGGATTTACTTGCATGCAAGAACATTTGCAGTCTCTGTGCAGTTTTACTTTGAATAGATTTAACATTTAACTAGTTCAACCACATTAATCCTTGAGCTCCAGACTCTTGGAAAAGTATTCATCATTCTTCATTTCGAACCAAAAATGACATTTGTGGCAACAAAAGGTGGAATTTCAAAGAAATGTATGCAAATTTTAAAACATCAGTATCTAAATAAATACAAAAACTTTCTAACTTCCTCAAACAAAAAAAAGTAAGATTCATAGCAAAGCTATGATTTCCTCATTTATATCAGAATAAGTTTTAAGCTTTAAAAGCCAGAACTTGGAGCAGCTTTTTCTCAGATAGCAAAGGCCATCACTTTTGAAGTGTCCCAATTGCAAAAGCTGAATTGCAGCAATAATGATGAAATACTCCAGTCAGAAGGACCCCTAGATTGAAATTTTAAATGAGAAACCGACTCAGTGCAGTTACTGATAATGCAAGTTAATTAAGAGCATTTTTGAACATTTGTCCTATTTCCTCTCTGTGATTTCCAGGTTTGCTAAAGAGTTTCCTATTGTGCTGCACATCATGCTCCAGGGTACAGCAATAGCTGCCCTTCATACAATGCCTTTGTTTGATACTTTGAATTTTACAGTTTATCTGGAGATAAAGGCGTAGAGAAGCAGATTAAAGGAAAGTATGTTTTGACTTCCATTACACTGGCTTCCTACTAGAGAAGGACAGATAGGTGTTTATACAGCTAAATCCATCTCTGGTTGTCTCCCATGCCCTGACACTGCCCCTTCCCCTCTGCTGCAGACCACAGCCTTCAAAAAAACCCCACCAAAATGAAAAAAACCCTAATGCCTCCATGTGTTAATCCAAGAAAGGAAAAGACTATGAAACAATTGAGAACAAACAGGAGAGCCCTACACCAGTACATCCCCCACTCCAAGACAGCTAAAACTATGGGAGACTTTTTGACATTTTGGCATGTGTGAGAATGGACCAGCAGGCAGAGGGCGTTGCCATGTTTTGCTATCCTGAGTAATATGTAAAATGCCACAGCACCTGGCCCACAGCTCTGGTTCAGGGAAGATTAGCTTGCTCTTCATCTTAATAGTACTGGGTAACTTTGTCCCTGTCACAAAGGGAGACTTACACAACTGCTCCACCATCACTGTGGTAAGAAAATTTCCCTGGAAGCCAAAGCCTCCCTCTACTTCAGAGGAATGTGAGAGATGATCCTGCTTTCTGCAGTGGGGGTCTGATTTTTCAAAAATAGCTCATCCACTGGTTTATGAAACTGAGCTTATGAAACACTAAGAGTGTCTCCTATTAGTTTAATCAGATTCCCTGCCCCTATAAGCCACAACCCCAGAAAATCCAGATTCTCTTCCATTCCCTGGAGAGCTGCTGTCTTGTGGATGGCAGAAGAAAGGAGACTGCCTCCTGCTTTGCATGCAGACATTTCCATCCCTCTCCTGTAGAAAGCACTTCACCTGCCTGTCATTCTCTTCAACAACCTGTCTTGGAAAACTACAACAGCTTGAGCAAGTCTCATCTGACTTGTGGGTCTAAACTTCAGTTATTTGTTCACTGTCCAAATCTCTTCTGTCACACTTCAACAAAGCACCTTTCTCTTTCTTCTTCCTTTTTATTTTTAGTTTTAAATTTTACTCTCCCAGGCAGACTCAAAAAAATTCCCTTGTACAGCAACTTTTCCTCTTAGTGCCACATTAAATTTGCATCATCCAAATAAAAATTCTCATCTTTTCTCCCACCAGTTGAGACTTCTGCTGCCAACTCTCCTAGCCCTCTTAATCAAGCATATTTGTCAATGAACTTGCAATTACAATATATGTGCTTGATAAAGCAAAGATATGTGCAGAAATAAACTAACAAACACTTCCATAAGTTAAATAAGACATTAACCTGCCTCTTGCTTCCCTCTCCCCAGTTCAATCCCTCTCCAAGGCCTCGTATCCTCCTTTTGTCTGCAGCCACCTCCATGCCTGCTGTTCTGAGCTGTTCTGCCCTCAGCTTGACTCAGCATTTCTATACTTCAGCATCTTTATCTCTGTCTCACCAGCCTTATGGTTAGACTGGGACACTGCAAAAACCATTATGCCACTCTTCAGTGGCATAATAACCCAAGTTAAACAAAAAAAATGTTCCAGCCTGCTACATTCTAAGCAAAAGCACTTTTCTGAAATACCAAAATGCATATGCCTACATTTTATAATAACACAATCTTTCTGGTCAATGAATATAAAGCACTTCCAGGTTTTTTTTTAAAAAAAAATTCATTTGACTTCTTGGATTCAACCCACTCTTATTAATTATACAGGAGTGTGGGGTTTTGCTCATTTCATGGCTATGTCATTTGCTTTAGCTTTACTGTTTCTGTTTTCTGTAGATGCTCTCCTGTCCTGGCTGTGTTTTCTATATGCACTACCTCTACCCTTGAACCTTTCTTCAATCTTTATTAAAAAAACCTCAAAAACCAAAAGACCAACAAAACTCCACCTGAATTCTCTTTCTCAGCTCACCCACGTTCTGACAGAAGCCTGCTCCAGCTCCCAGGCTTGTTTGAGATCTGCTGCCTGCATGCTCTGCCTCAGAGCCCTTCTGGGCAGCTCTGCCCCCCGTAACACACACTGGAGGATTAAAAAAATACCCAAACAAGAAAGCCAGCCCCACCCGGACCCTGCTACTGTTTCTCCTTTACCTTGGAATAGAAACACTCCACTAGTGTTGATTCTTTCAAAAAAAGAAAAAAACAACCAACCAAACAACCCCACAAAAACCAAACAAACAAAAAGAAAGGGCTGGCTGCAGCTGTTCTCTGGCAGACAACATTGGTCCACCTCAAATAGAGAAACAGCTTTTATTTCCATATAAATAAACAGCCTCCACTGAGGAGGGGAGGAAAGCAGCACAGAAAAGGAAATATTATGAATATTGCAAACACACCATTTCTAGTAAGTTTTTGTCAGTAGATCTTCATTTCTTTGCTCCTTGCAAAGGTTATAATACCAATCCATTTAAATTTCATTTTGTTTGCAAGAAACAGCACCTTCTTTTCACTAATGATTTCCTGACTTCAGCAGGTTCACAGGAGGTTCACAATCCCTTTATTGTCCACTTTATTAAGAAGCATGAAGGTTTTCATTTACTGCTTGAGCTTTCCATGAGCTCTAAAGATCAGGAGAGATACTACTGAAATGCAATTTGATTGCATGTAAGCATCAAAAGAATAAAGTGGAACTAGAACTTGCTGATTATTTCAGTACTTGTGACCAGCACAAAGTTCCCTCACTTTGTAGATAGATGCTACTTTTTCTTCTAAACAGCACAAGCAGTGTATCCTGCATGTTCCACTGACATCACTTTTTTCCTGAACACAAAGTAAGTCAATGTGGTTTTCACTGTTTCATTCCCTGACCTCTTCAACCAGCCTAGGCTGCAGCTCTGTGAGTGGAAACAGTACATTGGTATTGCAGACCACTGGATTGGTGGGGGAGAAGGCAAGGAAAAACATTTAGGGGTAAATTAAAATCCCTTTTAAAAGTTTTTCTGGTTCTTAAAAGTGTTTGAAAATCATATAGACATGGTGTTTCCTTCTCATAGGCTTCAGGGGAGTTTTACAAGCAAGATTTTCATTGTACCAAGACACAAGAAGATTTGAAGTCTGGTTTCATCCCACTCCACGGGTGGAATGAAAGAAGTCTTAATGAATAAGTGGTAGAAAATTTCAGATCTTGAAGAAGTGAAACCCTCGATACCATGGACATCTAGCATCTTTTCACAGAGTTTTTGTGACACAGATGCTTTGGTCACACAGCAGTACAATATGTACTACTGCAAACTTGCTTAAAAGCACCTTTCCCAGACTCTGTGGCAAATGCACTAGAGCTGTATTTCAGAATTTTTTTCATTGAGTAATTTTTCCTTCATATGCTGTTTTAACATGAGTGCCTCCAAAATGAATCACAACATGATTATTCTTCCACAAACACATTGTACTGGTGTGTAGTAAAATTTGTCAGCACAAAACACTAGCGATCTTAAACAAAATCAAACCAGAAAGAAACAAAAGACTGTACAGTCCATTTGGGAAATGCTTCCTGAAGCTGGAAAGAGAGAGGCTCCCTGCAGTGCTAACATCTGCACAAGACAGAAAATTTATTTCCCTCTCTCCCCAGAAAGAAATAAGAGATGGAGGGAGTAGAGGAAATGGCAGACAGCAGATAATCTCTATTGTACACCAACAGACAAAATGACAGTGGAAAAGACTTCTGCCCTCTGGGGTTCACAGGAAACCAGTCACAGGATATGTGTCCCTTTCAGTTCAGTAAGTGTACACTCTGGCAAGTTGTGTCATTAAACACAAATGGATTTTTCTTAAAGTTACAACCACAAGCAGCATCACATTATGCAAAATCTCTTACTATTAGTATGTTGAAGAATATGAATATATTCTTAAATAAATATTCGTATATTTAAGTCTAGAAGCAACAACTCATATATATATATATATATATATATATATACATACACACATATATAAAACTTATGATCTTCTCCATTAAAGACCAAGGAAGAAAACCTCTCAGAGACACAACTGAGCTGGGGTTGGAGTTTTTTGTGTTTAAAGAAACAAAACTGAAATTGCAAATCCAAGTTCCATCAAAAGGCTTTCAGGTAACCTTTTCTCAGAGCACATTATAAATATTTACCCACTTCTCTCAAAATGTCATCAGCATTGTGTTGGGTACATGCACTGTGGCCACTGAACCAGCTTTTACTCGTACAATAATGTTAATGGGCAGAGGATATGATTGCATTTTTATCTTTTCTTTAGACTCCTTAAAGTGTTTCATCAAGTGTCCAAATACTACTGGCCATGGGCTTTTCAGGATTTTCTTTTTTATTATAATTCATAAGTAGCTTATACGAGCACACCAGGGATTATATGATTCAAATGCTATTTTTTGGCTTTAAACATATCTTTACTTCTATTAAAAGTCAATTGCCAAAAAAGATCTCCTCACCCCTGACCTCCTTTAACAATCCTCTCCCTTCTCCTAAAAACCAATGTAGCAGTAACAAAACAAAACAAACAACAAAACCCCCTCAAAAAAATAGAAAAAATAAAAAAGCAGAAAACCCCCAACTTTCAATATTTCTGACAGTCAAACCTGTCATGTTCAAGGTAAAAGTCATTATAACACTGAAAACTAGAAATTTTTGAAAAACACAAAGAACATAACCTTTTCGTTCTATTCTATTTTTTTTCTGATTGACACATGCCAGCTGTTCAATGACTGTTTTAATGCTTTCTACTTCCACTGTCAGTAAAAACAAGAAATTTCAGTTCACATTTAACAAAGAGCTCATTTACAAACACCTCATTTAGCAAGTAAAATTTGTAGGTAGTTTCATCCTTGAATGTCTTCTGTTCATCCTATAATCTCACTCACCAGCACAAGTGCATTTCACAATATCCTATCCAGCACTATAGACAGATACAGTGGCATCTATCCACGTGCCACAGTAAAGAGATTTATACACATCCTTGAAGTCTCTTGCTGAGTGTCAGAAAAGGACAGCTTGATGAGTTTGTCCTTTGACATGCAAGGAGCCCAACCAGCTTTCAGGAGTTTTTTACCTCTTATTTTTAAACAGAAGATGAACTATGTTTTAAGTTAAGAGAAATTAACCAAAGAGTATTAACAACTGTCAAATGAGATGAGGAAAGTGAGGTCATAGGACTGAGCTCTCTGTAGAAATGCACGAAAAGAGGTGCTGATGGTTAATTAAGATTGTGTTGATAAGTGCCAAAAGTCAAGTTCTCAATTTCCCCTACACCTTTCAAGTATAATTAGGTTTAAAATAAAACAGAGTAACAGTGCTGACAGACACGGGATCGCTTGTTTATGTTCTGACTCTGCTCCGTGGTACCTGGAAAGGACAGTAATTTTTCATACATATGCATTAAAGAGCTGCTTCACATTCTTTGACTGAAGAGCTCTTAGCATGGTACAGGCTGAACTCCTAAATATTAGTGTCAAAAAACTCCCAACCAAATTAAAAAAAAAAAGCCACAACCAAGACCAAAGAGAAACAAAAGCACTCTGGGTACTCCAAACTAAAGCCAGGTAATTAGAAACACAGAAGCCCCATTTGTAAGCTCTTCCAGGCTTCCTTGCAGTACAAACCACAGTGTCCCCAACGCAGTGGGGTGCGCAGAAAGCCAGCCCTTGGCTCAGAGCATTCCCCGCACACGGGTACAACAGGCTCAGGAAGGAGAGGAGGAGCTGGGAACACCTCCTGTCCCGACAGCCCCGAGTTTCCATCCTGCATAGTGTCTCGCTGCGTTCTCACAAAGGCTGGTTTGTCATCTTTGCCACAAGCACTGCAGGCAGCAGCAGCTGAGTGTGGCTCACATGTGCTGACTTGCAACACCAGCTCGTAGTGAGACCTCTCTGGTTAGCGAGTGTGCTGCTCCATACCCGAGCAGCAGAAAGCCTCAGCCTTCGCCCTCCCCACCTCTCTGCAGATTCCTGTGCAAAGACCAATTACACACGTTTGCATGATAAAAATATTAAGGTTCTGTACGAATTTTGCACCCAAACCCCAGGCTTCCCAGAGCTGTTTCTGGTTGTGCCGCTCTGCCCTCCCCCAGCGTGCCCATGACTCCACTGTGATGAAGCTCTTAATTACGTGGTCACACAGAAAGCTTCCCATAAGTGCAGAGTCTCCCCTTCAGTGCCTAAAATGGCTGGTGCTTATTCAATGTGGGCAGTTTAATACTTTTTTTTTTCCTTTTGACTTCCACTGTCATTTTACAGAATGATCTTTTCAGCTTGCTCCAGAAACACAACCAGCTCACTTATGGGTCCCTGCACTGCTCAGCACTAGTTCTCCCTCACAAAGCATGCATTTTTAATAGCATCCTAAGACACCAGGAGTATTATTGGTACTGGATGACAAAGACAAGATAAAATCCAAAGTTCTTTATTTAGGTGCCCAGTTTGAGAGAACCAAGGCCTGATTATTCAGTACATCCATAGAGCAATGACTCCATTGACTTCCTTTGCAATTTCACTAACTTGACACTTCTCCAGTCACCCCAGTGTTTGTTATATTGCTACACAACAAAATAAGTCACTTCTGTTAACAAAGTGTGCTTAAGTGGAGCCTCTTTCCCAGATGCCTAGCAGGTTCTTGCCTTTTCCTTCCTACAAACTTCCCCACCACTTTCACGTGGCACGTCCCAGCTCCTGCAACAGGTGAAGCTGTGATTCAGCAGGAGATAATCTCTCCTGCTACTGCCTTGTTCTGCTCCATGGGGCACTAAAGGAAACGGAGATCTTCTCAGCTGAAAAGCCCAGCATCACATCAGGTAACTAAAACCCAAACTGTAACACACAAACACTGATACTGCAAGCACTTAAGCGTCCTTGACACCAGGAAAAAAAAAAAATCAAGGAAACGTTCTTTGAAATGAGACTATTTTAGGATTGTTAAAAGCAAATGTTTCCCATCCTTTGGGAAGTTCTCATCACATGAGTGTGTGTGATTAATCAGCAGGCTGATGCACAGTCTCTCCTTTTTAAGTTCAGGAAGAAATGGGAAACTTCATGTTGTTTTTACTGCTGAGTTAACCACAATCAGTGGGGAGGACAAGGGGTACACATCACATCATTTATCAACAGGTTTCATGAGTTGTTGCTATCTGCCGAAGGAAGAGTCCAAGCCCTCAAATCTTCAGTTCAATTACCTAAAGATTACACAAAGCAGACTCTGCAATCCATGACTTCTTGCTCAACTTGCTTTAAAGTCCTTTCTCTGCTGGAAAACATGCAGAAATGGCTAGAAGAATTGGTCAGGATGATTAAAAAGGAGAGAGAATGGGAAAGGAGCACATGAGAGACTTGAAAGATGAAGGCAGCTTTTACAAAGTAACAGTACATTTTACTTGCACAAGAAATGCAGGCAGGAACAAACCTGTTCCCTTTTGGTCCACTGTTTCTTCGAGTACATTGAAGATAACAGAGATGCTTTGTGCAAATACTGATGACAGATAGATATTAAAAACTCTCCACGTACCAAAGGGTGGAGAGAGCAGTTGGAGGTGTTCTTCCCTTGAACTCCCTAGAAATCAGTATTGACCTGCATTCACTGTATCCTAACTTGTGCCATTAGGACTGGAATGTTTTAAGACCCCTGCATATCCTAAATTTCGACCATGCACAGTTTTGTGCCACTCTTGGAAGCTGTTCTCAGAAAAGCAAGATTCACAAAACCTCAGCTGGCATCTGCCCGCCCTTATTTCAACATGCCTGTGTGCTTTGTGGTTTGAGACGCAGCCTGAGTCAACGCTGATGTAAATACATACATGTCACGTCAGTTCTGGATACAGACATTGCAAAAAGCCTGAGAGGTACTTGGCAGAGATTATGGGTGGGCACCCCTCCCACTTAGCACCCATTACTGAACACTGCTGATGTACATGCTCTATCAGCAGCTGGAAAGCTCTGGGCAATTATTTGCAACTGAGCTGGCAACTCAAGGCTGTTCTTCTGCTCTTAAGAAAACCAATTTCCCTTAGAGAAGCAGTAGGTTATTGGCATAGAAGTACTGGTAATACCTTAGGAGCCACACATGTCCAAACACTCCATTCTCCTCTATGAGGACCATAGAAATTCCCTTTCAAGAGGCAGCAGAGCTATTGCAACTGCAAGCTTCTAACTCTGAAATAGGTGGGAAATTATCTGTTCTGGACATCTATTAGCAGACTCCTCAAATATATAACACAGAGAAGAGCATAAAAACAAATTACTGTGTGCATTATATTTTTCTTCTAGACATGTCTGCATAGCAATTTAGGGGAAGATCTCTGGGATAAAAAAGAAGGCATTCTACTGGATGTGAGTAGCCTGTTAAACCTTCTGGAGGTTCAGGGTGCCATTGGCTCTGTAGTAAGGATCCACACTAAGTGTCTGCAGCTCAGCCTACAACTGTAGGATGCCTTTGCACTAACCTGCCAGCCCAGGTGCTCTGCTGACAGATGGACAGTGTGGACAGATGGACAGACACCTATACCCCCCTTTACCCTTTTCACCAACACCTCAGCCCAAGCAAGCTGCCTAGGTGTGAGCAGCCTGCAGGAGGGTAAACCCAATAAAAACCATGTAATCCAGAGTAACTAACAAGTGCCCAACTCAGACCTCATCATGCCTTTGAGACAGCAGCATCTGGCAGAAGGCAAAGCCCCAGAGGAAGAATACATAAAAAGCCAAACCAAACCTAAACCAAGCAAACCCCCCCCAAACTCTGCCCAACCTTGAATAAATCTATTAGAGCTCACAGATAAATCTTTTTCACTGTATCAGTTTAATAAAAGACAATATCAGTTTAAGCCAAGGGGCACAATTTGTCCAGTTCTACTCAATGAGAACTAATGCGGGATGCTTACTCACAAAAAGTGTAAGAGATGGTTAACAAGCTGACAAACCATTCAATTCTTAACAGGAAGTCTCAAGTAACACCAAGTTTCTCAGCACCCAATATTGCAGCAATATATTTCTTCCTCTCTCCTCCCTCCTTCTTTCTTTTTCTCTAGAGGATGAATTTGTCTCAATTCCAGTAAAAGCAGAGGAAGTAAAGGAAAGCAGCAGGCTGACTGGTACCTTTGTTGCTGTTGAAAATGCAGAATGAATATGAAATGTCAGAGCATGATACTCCCAGAGGAAAGGGCTGGCCTGAGCCAAAACTTCTAGACTAAAGCAAAGACAGAGAAACCTCAGCCTGCAAACAGAACAAAAAGTTTTGTCTGCTCCCCTTTTTGCTCAAGTCATCCCCAAAATTTTCTTATGCCAAGTAGTCTCCATAACTGTCTCTGAAATTGAACCAGCAAGACCTTAAAGAGAACAATCAGACATTTCCTGAACTTCTGGAGAATGAAAGGGATACAAATGAAACATCTTTTTTGGGACATTAAAATCCCTACTCCTAGGAAAAAGGGACTGGAAATTACACATTCTGGGTACTGCCCATGTTAATTTAGATAGAGTAAGGCATTATTTCTGGTTACACACCAGTCAACCATTTTTCCAACAAACTTGAGGAGGAACATTACTGAGATGCAGATGCAGCCAAGTCATGTCACTAAATGCCATGATGGCTGGTAGAGCCAGCCTGGGAGATTGCTGGGTATGCCTAGAAGGCAAACTGGCTATCAGGCTATCAAAGCCTCTATTGAGCACTGTGAGTTCAAGTGGCTTGGGTTGCTTTTGCTCTGTAAAAGCCTGATAAATAAGTCTACTGATAAAGATTCTGCATTGAAATAATAATAATAAAAAATCTTTACTTCAGGTATCAAGCAGTACAGTTTGAATTTCCTAGAAATAAGGTCACTGAATTTAAATATCAAGCTGTAATCACTGGGCCAACTCTGTTTCTTACTAATGCATCCTCCTGTTCTCCCCTTTGCTTCCTAGTCAGTTGTATTGTTGAACCTTCCCTTGCACCTTCCCTTTTGCTCCATGTCTCCTGCCACCCTAAAAAGGTGAGAGAACTACAGCAAGTCAAGAAAAACACACATGCTGTCTTGGTTTGGCAGCATCCAGGTGTTTGACATCTACAAGCACTGAGTTCAAGAGTCCCTTCAGGAGGGTTAAAAGCAGCATCTCATCTACACACCTGCCTCTTCTGAAAAACATTGGTCATGAATATCACTCACAATAATCTTCAAATTCACTCTGAGACATGAAAAGACTCCAAGTTTGAGGTACAAGGGAACAAAGTGCTTAAGGCTTATGCCTACAAGAAACAAAATATACAATAACCTCTGCTTCTAACATTTATTTCTTTTTTATATTAAAAATCTCACTTTTAACACTTTTAAAATTTTGTAATACATGGACAACTGTACCGTGTGGTCCCTCACACTACAGGGACAGGAGACTGAAAGTACAATTTCATAAAGCCATAAAAGTGGCATAGATCTTCAAATATTTATTATGTAAACCCAAAGAATTTCTCACATCTCATATTATTCTTAGTTTGCTTAATAAATAATTCTCCTAAAGAATGCAAATTTGTACACTGGCCAAAAAAAAAAAAAAAAAAGAAAAACAAAAAGAACTGGTATTAAAAACTGAAACAAAGGAACCTGAATCACAGGTGCCAACAAGGAACTTAAAATTTATTTTAAGAATTCTGGCAACTTGTCACAAATGAGCTCTCGTAGGAATACCAAAATTAGGTTAGCAGTTTCTTGTGAACATCAGGTAAAGAAAAAATGCCCCGAAAACACAACAAAACTACTGCCAAGTAGGCTTATGCTGCTTTTTTTCAGGGCTTGGCCGCTGCTAATTAATAAAAATCATCATCCAGGTCTCTCTCCCTTTGAGTCAAAAAAGGGTGGAATGTCTTCTTCAACATGTTCTCCCACTCCTGCAAAAACCCAAAGGAAAAAGTGTTGAAAACCAGTTAGCTATATATATAGGCAATGTATACATGTATTGCACCTCTACTCCAAGCATGTGGCACATACTCAGATTTAAGCACATCAGCAAAGGGAATCTGCAAAATTATGATTCAGATATAGTTACTTGAGATCCTCCCTATCCTTTTGTTTTAATACATTGTATGCCTTACTTTGCCTCTTTAGCATATGTGGCAATTGCTCTTTTAAGTTCCTGAGAAGCATTTCTTGACAAAATGACATTGAAAATTCCTACACCAAGGAACCAGAGGGAATAAGAAGCCACCTTAAAACAGCAGTCAATACATGATGTGCTCTGGGTCAAACCCCAAGGCACCACACACTTGTCAGAGAATAAAGTCACAAGAAGATGAGGAAAAAAATCTGACTCACATCTCTAACATGAAAGGACCATTTCTGACATTTTTGGTTCATACACATATTGCACAGAGGCAGCCAGTGTGCTTGAACAGCCAAGGTCAGTTATCCTGGAGGGCACCTGTCCTCAGGAAGGTTTGAGATTTGGCCAGGGTGGAAGGGGTGAGCGCATGGGGAGTCAGTGAGCTTGTCTGGTTAGACAGCACTGACAATGCTTTAACTATTGCAAAACAGAGAAGAGAAAATAGTGTCAAATACCTCATACTGAGCAAAGATCCAGCTCCTACCACTCCTTTTGTAGAGGACTTCCCTTATTTAATTTTTTTTTCAGAGAGATAAAAAAATATATACAAAGAAGTCAGTGTATTGCTTAGAAACTTCTGCCAACATTAACATAAGAAAATTGAGAATATTTTTAGGATCAGCCTCTACTACGCCCGTTTATGCATCAGCAATTTCAAAACAGCATAGATCAGCCACAAAACAACTCTACCAACTAGTCTTCCAGACAGAGCAATCAAAGTATATATATATATTAAAAATACCTGAGTCACACTGGTGGAGCCGACCTCCAACACAATTTGAATGTGTTAGATTTAATTAGAAGGTGTTGACAAGCACACACACATTTATTCCATAAGAAAAAGACAGTCACCTTTGAGATCAGCAGCAGCAGCAGCCACCACACTATCTTGGATCCCAGTGGCCAAATGAACATGTAATATCTCTGGCTCTAAACTCCCACCCCCTCTTCCTCTCCTCCAAAACCACTC
Source organism: Luscinia megarhynchos (assembly GCA_034336665.1). Lineage (NCBI taxonomy): Eukaryota > Metazoa > Chordata > Aves > Passeriformes > Muscicapidae > Luscinia > Luscinia megarhynchos. Next base: position 45,825,548 of record CM067565.1, read on the forward strand.
AAGTATTTAAATATTTGAGATTGGTAACACTGGCTTCCAGTCTTGCCATCACCCAAATTTTACTCAGGGTCAGGATACAGAAGACTAAAGCTGCTGGCACTGCCTGGAGCAGGAACTGATCTCCTGCACTCAGTGCTGTTTGTTGCCTCATGCCCCAAGGTTTCCACCAAGATAATACACATCACACTCTTCGGAAAAGGAGTTTTTGAGACTTCTCTATCTTGTTGGCAATAACTAAGTTTAATCTTGCATAGCCCGTTTAAACAAATATTAAATGTGAGTTGAAACACACCCACCTCATCTTCCCATTGGAACTATTTTACTCAAGCTGCAACCAAACACCAGAAAGCTTGTGAGCTGTTCATATGACTTAAATCAAAACTGAAACAAAATTTCTGAATGCTTTCAACTCTCACTCTCTCCCCCATGGGGGCTTAAATACTGGACCAAGTGACCCTAGTTTCTGATTAAATAAAAGCAAATAAATGAAAGCATGCACCCTCCTGAGCTGGTGAACCTCATGAGCAGCCACGGTGAGAGCTGTTCACCAGAATCACCAACAGCACCTGGGGAAGGTCTGTGTCCCTGAGGGTTCAGGGGGTGTGTGTGTGCCCATTAATTACTGGGAACAGGCAAAACTCCCCATTTGTCACACAAACCAGTGATCAGATTAGTAGTAAGCCTCCACTCTGAAATATCTATTGCACAAAGTCCTTCTGCTATGTAACAATGCCTCTGCAACCTGAATGAGCTGTGTAACCCAAAGGTGGCTTCCATACCAGGAGGGGCTTCTTGCTTACTCTGGGCTGCAAGCAACCTACAGTGGTAACTGTACTGAGTAAAAAATTACAACTCATTTTCTGGGCCTGGGCAAAAAAAGTAATCCGTCTTCTTATTTTTTAATCACCGTGAATATAAGCAGTTCTGCAACATTGTGATCAGAGCATTGTGAACACCCATTAGCTCAAGGATAAAGAGCTCATTTGTGTTGGGAGATGAGAGGATTTGCAGGCAAGGCAAGGAAGGTGAGCAGTGGGGAAGACCAAGGTAAGCAAACATGAAAGACAGGATTGCTGTAAACAGGGCTATTGGAACAGAACAGATGAAAGAGGGACCACTAAAAGAGCTCCTGGCAGCCACAGCCAGTACCACGGAGCTAGAACAAACACCCAAAGAAAAATCAGAGAAGGAGGAAAACAGTGGTAGCAACAGCCAGAGTAGGAAGAGAGGAACTTCTCTGGTGGGAATAAATATTAAAGGTTAAATTAAAAAAAAAAAAGAAAGAAAAAAAATTAAAAAGACCAGCCTGACATTTCCCCTCCCTTGGCAACCTTCCCCAGCTCAAACCTCTCAACCACTTCCTTTTACACCAGTGGGCTGTTTAGACTTCCTTTTTCTTTGATGGAATAGATACCCAGGAGCTCCTCCAGGCACAGCAAGCGCTCAGCTCAGCCATCTCCCTGACCACCAGTCAGTCAGGCAGCATCAGCATGCACCCAACACCTCAGACACTTACCTTGCCAAAGCTACTTGTGAGCCAGAATTCCTAAACTAAACATTAACACATTGCACATTAAAGCAGGCACGTGCAGGTATAAAATCTACACCTTCAGCTGATCTCCCATGCTGGACCTCTGAGCTGGGTAGTGGGAGCAACACACTCTTAGGAGCAGCAACAACTGCAGGATAAGTCACACATGCACAGGTTTGCTGATGGTTGGGGGTTTGTCTTGTACTCCAGTAGTTCTGTGTCTTTTCAGGCAAATATTAATTTCAGTACTTAAACCACTAATCATGAAATTTTCATTTTGTGTGTGTTTGGAAAAAAACAATCAAATAGTGTAGGAAGATTAGACCTCGAAAAACACAAATTGCAGCAAATCACACATAGTACATCAGTCACCTATAACAGCCCACTCAATATGACAGAGCCTCAGAAACCTAGTGCAGAAGAAAACACCTTCTCACTATAAAATTTTAAGCACAACTTTTTGTCCCAGAGCTCCTGTGAGGCTCACATGGATGGCACAACTCTTATTTCAATCCTCATACTTGCTGCCAAACATTAACTCTAGAGCGGGTAACTTAGCTGATAGCCAAAGTGATTGCCAGGAAAACAAACAGAATACACACAATGCATCTCTTTGCATATGTTGTTTACCATGCATCTTCTTCACTGTTTTACCAAAACATGATGCAGTCTTACTGCTTCAAGTTATATTGCAGCATGAAGCGTGAAGGACTGGTGCAAAAAAAAAAAATCACTAGTGGGAAATTGAAAACTTTTGCAGTTTTCTGTACACAAACACTGGATTGGTCAGTTTCTTTGTGTAACTTAAGCAAAGGACCATCAGTGCTCCAGCTCTTTTTGAGGTGACAGAGCCTACAAGTACTTGCCTGCAAGGGAGAGTTTTCACCAGCTCCAGCTTGAGGCAAATTAAGATAACTGGCAGCAATTGGAGATCTGGCACCAAATAAGCGATTTAATTAGCTGACAGGTGTAGCAAAGTAATTATTCCTCTATGCAGCATTTGTGAGACCACATCTGGAGTACTCGGTCTGGTTTGGGAGTCCTGGGAAAAGAAAGACTGACGTACTGGAGTGAGTCCAGTGGATGTCCACAGAGCTGCTGCAGCACTTGACATATGAAGGTGAGATTGAGAGCTGGGCTTGTTCAGCCTGGCCTGGGAGACCCTCAAAACCTGCCTGGGTGAGGCCCCAGCTTTGAAGTTATCAGGGAGGTTATTTCCTTCAAACCTACAGTTCACCTCAGAGATGTTAGAAGAACTATTAAAAAGTAGTTTAATGGGAAAACTAATAAAAAAGTACTTCTAGAAAAAAATATGTAAGCTCTAGAGACAGATCAGTTACAGAAAATAAATTTTTACGCTATGATTGGGTAAAAATCCCATGGGTGATCATTCCTTTAAACAATATTAGGAGTTTCTCCCAATTGTCCCCCACCACATTTTTAAAGTGTGATGTGAAAGAGTTCAAAGCTACATACTTGTCATAATTTAAAAAAGGTTTAACAAGTTCCCATGCCAACAATCATGAAGTAAATCTACATGACGTGGTTTGACTGCCATTTTCAAAGTATTTTCTCAGAAATTACACCTCACAGTGGCAACATGCTGCTGATTATGGAAGAAGTTCTTATAGCAGTTTGGGGTGCCCACATTATCGGCAAACAGATTTCATTTTTCTTACACAGTTGCTTCCACCTGTATTTTCTTAATATTTTTGTGATATTTCACTTTTGGAAGAGAGTGTCAACAACAGTCCACTGGCATTAAGAAATCCACAGAGAGGTATTAAAACTTCAAAATTAAACTTGAACCACAAGCTCTCTGCACTAGTTTGCTTTGGTAAGACCTCACTCATCAAGAATTACTCTCCAATGCTTATGGTGATACAATTTGAATGCATCCTTCTTTAAACAAGGTAGATTGAAAATAAACATTGCATACTATCTGTGTCACCTTAAAGTTTGTGGGTAGCTGTAGCTCCTATGGAACATCGTGGGGCAGATAATGTTAAAAAAGAGAAAATAACAACAAATAACAGTAAAAAATATTATGTTTAGTAACAATTTTTTAAAAGCTAGTTTGAGTTGTCTGATGCTATGAAAAAGAACATTAATCTAATTAATCCACTCTTTCTGGTCATTGCTCTCTTGTCTCTTTTTTTTTTTTTGTGTCAAGAAGTGAAGTACTACAGCTCTACACCACCACACACAGATACACTCACAGCAACCACGGACACATCACGGTGCTCCTGGAAGCAGGGCAGCACACGAGCACAGCGTTCCCTGGGCTGCTGGGGCTCTCCTGGATCTCACATGAGCTCCTCTCCCACCTTGGCACAGTGCAGGTGTACCTTGGGCCCCAGACTTCCCTACTCAAGGAAATAAATGCTGTTCTCAGCACAGTCCTGCTGTGCCACACTAGCTCTAAAGGATGACAAATATCTTCTGCCTGACACAAACTTACATGACAAATCATGGAGGAGTCGACCACAAAAGCAAGATTAAGCTGACTTGTTTAACACCTACGTCTATACACTCAGCTCCATAAAGCAGAACTAACTACTCACTCTACTGCATGGGGAGGAACAAAAATCCCCCAACCCCAAACATCGTAACCTCATGATTTTGAATTAAGATTTGCTGAAAATGTAAGCAAGAGCAGGGACAAGGTCACCTCACCCTTAAAGAAGTCACTGAATCACACTGATGGTCAGTGGTTTAAAAAAAAAAATCTATAAATGAAAGAATGTTTTTAAGCTTTTAGAGGACCAGCAGCAAATTGGTGTGAATGTCGAGTCATCAAGCAGTGCAAAGCGATGCTCTCCCCACCCTGCCTGCATGACTGAGGAGGGGGAAAAGGGACACAGCCTTCCCTGCACACTTTTATCTGCGGCCCTATTTGTTCCTTTTTGGCAGCCCCACTTGAACATTAGGACAAGGAGTTCTGCAGTTTTTGGACATGCCAGTAGTGCTGCCCTAAGCAAGAAAGGCAGTCAATGCTTGTGTTCTACCTCCTCCAGTGCACAAAAGGTCACTTCTTCCACAAGGTCACAACATTTAGCAGCTCTCTTCCCAGTCAAATTTTTGGGCTCACTACTTTTCCTACAAAAGAGGAATCCTAGAGAGGTGTTCAAAAGAAATTGAAGCCAATGCTATGTGTGTGCTTTTGAGAGCATACAGCCTGCTATACTGAGAGTTAAATCTGTCTCTTCAGCTCGTCAGCTCCTGCACACTGGTCTTATCCCAGTTGTAGGCTGATGGGCTTACAAAGTGTTTCAACAGTGAATACCACTAATGCAATGGGTTTCATTAAATACTTTTTTTCTCCTTTTAAAGGTGGTTTGCCTCGATCTTTCTGAATAAAATAGAAGAGATATTAAAAAAATAAATATAAAATAAAAATAAAAATAAAAATCCAACAGCTATTTCTCTTTGCAAGACCAAAGTGTGAGGTCTTATGAATATAAAACTCACTGACCATTCAAAGATACCTGGAGAATCTAATATTTGGAAAGAAAGGCCTGCATATTTAACTAACGACTGTAAATTAATATTATGAATAACCTCAGATAGTGTGCTATTCAAAAGATTAGTTTTAAATAGTTTTATTCCTTCTTGAAGAGAGAGAAATCAGTAAAACATTTTCAATTAATTTGGAAATGGGACTGAGAGTGTTTCTTGATGAAATCACCGATTTAAATGTTGCAGAGTGATAACATCCAAAAATTTCATAATCTGTTGGCTATCTCACAGATCAGCTCCAGAAGGAAATTTAGGCGTTTTCAGTTACTTCTCAGGAAGGAAGATAGGCAACAGAACTGGAATTTTTGCTGGTCTTTAGAAAAAAATTTTGCTGAATACGGGCTCCCTCTCTGTAATTCAAAATTTATTAGCATACAGTGACAGCATGCAAGAGGACCTGTTCATAGAAAGTCCTAAAACCATGCAAGAGGTCATTAACTTCACCATAATAAACTCCCACCACCAAGAAAAACATTGAGCATTTACATGTAGCTTAAGACAAGAAACAGTCTAATTGCCTACTCAGAGAACAGAGGTTTTCATACCAAGTCTTAGAGATGTTCTTTTTTTTCTTGGAAAAAACATATCATAGCTGCCTAGTGAGGGGCTGCTCATAAAGAAAAACACAGCCCAGAAAAATATTCTTTTTTTTTTAGGGGTGTGAGAGTTGCTTTTGCTTATACCTGCTCTCCTCCCCTGTCCCTGGGGTGAAAGCAGGGAGCTGGAGGACACAATCATCACCTTCAACTATAAGCCCCAGAGCAATTCTGTGGTTTAAAGGTCAGGTATAAAGATGGAAAATATACTTGTTTAAAAAAAAAAAAAACAACCAAAAAACCCTCAACACAATTATCTGTACATTGTTATCAGGAGCCAAAATAGGAAATACATGATATTCCAAAGTCATGCCAGGAAAACTTTCAGAGCTGTCTTTTTTTGTAAGTGGTACAGCTGCAAGTCAAAGATCAATGTTAGGCAAAGTGCTCTTTCACACACAGGTTGTTCAAAAACAAAGGAGGTTGAAAGGTCTTTATTAATACAATAAAAAGCCTTCAAATGAATGTTAAAGTTTATTCATTAAAAACCAGCAAAACAACAAAAAAAAACCCCAACACTCCCACCCCCTCCCCACTCCCAACAAGTAAAATAAAATAACTTGTAAAGAAAAAGGATGCTAGGGATCACCAGACAGATCATTAGAGAACTCTTATGGAATGGTAAAGTTTTTCTTTAAAAAAGCAGAAACCTGAATGGGCATTTCATATTAATCTTCATTCTCACAGCCTGTTTAATTTCTCTCTATATCTTCATATAGCAAACTTAGACGTGCCGTGATTGAGATTATCTGGCAAAAATATATTCAACTTGGACTATACCAAAAAGGATTGAGAACTATTTTGGTCAAATCTGTTAACAGAGGAAAAGTGGAGCCAAGAGGAAAAGGACAATTTTAAACACAGAAGATATTTCATGCAAGCCAAGCCAAGCCAATCATTTGAGGTTTCCTCCTTACTCCTCCCAAAACCAGTAAAACAAGAGTTATTTTCATGTTAAAGTGGTGCCAAACACTTCTTTTCTGTTACAGCAAATGTCCTCAGTCACACACACACAAGGACAGCTTCCTCTGCCTGCTTCAGCCAGCTCTTCCCTTGGTCTGTTCCATGTCCCTCCACCCCAGCTGCCTCTCCCCTTCTCCATACATTGTCCTGGTGCCACTGCCATCACTTTCAGCTTCAAACCACTTTCCAAATTCACCACTGCGAGTACTTTGGTGAATTAAACAGCATTTCCCAAGCATTTTTGGGAGCTTCACTATTGCTAGTACGCTTTCTCTGAAATGTGAGGTCTCAATTTCAGGTTTTAATCGTCCTTGCACAGCCAAAGCTTTAGATGCTAATCTGTCCGTCAAAGCTCCCAGAGCCACTGCAAGGGAGCTTGGGGGATGTGCAGATGATGCTCCAGAGGCCACGCCAAGAGCTGGGCAGCAAAGTGAGCTGTGTGGGGTAGAGTCTTTTTGTTCAGGGCTGGCTGGCCACAGCGCCTTTGTTTTGGGGAGAGCGGACTAGCTGCGCTCACAGCACAGGCATCGATACTATTAAAAGTATCTCCGGCTCCTGTGAGCAGCTCCAGCATACTTTGTACTTTAATGCACTGAACACATCACTCACACCCGCGTCTCAATATCCCTCCTTCCTGGCTGTGGCCACAGGGAACCTAAAGCAGGATGGAACAAAGAATTTCCCTAGGCTAGAAAAGGCCTCCAGTCATTGTTGCCTCCTAAAAAATCCACCAAAATAGAGTAAAACAAATAAGCACAGAAAGGTCACCTTCCCCGTTCTCATCAAAACATTCTCACATTGCAGCTGCCCTGTAGAGTTCATCACATTAAAACACATCTCAGTATGATGAACATCAATGAACTTGCTCTAAAAATTTAGGTTTCTGCCTTAAGCAACAAGGACTTATTACTCACAGATACTTTATGAAAATCATAGTGTGGAAGGGACAACTTTCAGAGATGCAAGACTTCTCTGAATCAGGAGAAGCTGGGCAGGAAAATTTGGGGTAACTTCTCCCTATAGCACCTGGTCACAACCAACACCAGTAGATCCATTCCAACTGGGATGTCTCTGATACAAAAAAAGGAGCTGCATTTTAGGAAGGGCAAGTTTAAAATTTGCTGTCCTCTTCCCCCGTTGATAAAAAGATTTAACCCAGACCATCTACTTCAAATCAGTTGATACTGCCAGGGTATCTTTTTTGATAGCTTTTTCAGATGAAAAACATTAATTCAGATTAATGGTATACAAGGAATAGAGCTGGTCAGGAAAAATCCAACAGTCATTTTCCGCAAGATTATTTAGTTCTATCCACACCTTAAAGCTCCACAAAACTGCTGCTGATTTTATACTCCAGTAAAAAGTCAAGGTGTCAAAGGTTCATTATTTTGCTCTAAACAGGTGGCAGTATTTTGAGTTGAAATCCTTGCTTTCACAGCAAGTTACCATTTAAAACAGTCAGAAGCAAGATGAGGCATCGTGTTTTGACTGACTTGAAATAATATGATTTTTCACCTCCCCCAGTAAAACTAGTGATACTGTTCAATTTCATTTCCGTTCCAAGCGAACTAAAGCTCAAAAAAAGCTCTACAAAATGCGATTGTTCTCCTGCAGCCAGTGGTAAGGACAGCAACAGGGTGCCACTTCTCCTTGGCCGTAACCCCAGTAAGGGCAGGCCTGTTCCTAGTTTCAGGGCTCAAGGACACGTCCCACAGACAGGTTTGACTCGACCACTCTCGCACCGGGAGGCAGATCAGCTGCCCGAAACCAAAGCCCTGCCTGAGCTAGTGAGGCTGCCCTGGAGCACAGCGCTAACGGGGCTCCCGCTCGCTCCCCAACACTCCTGCGCGCACCCGAGTGCTTCGCCCTCCCGTGTCTCATCTGCACCTGCCACTTCTCTGTCTGCAACTCAGGCACCGAGGGCGGAGCCCACGACAGGATGCAAATGCTAGAAATCCCAACTCTTCTACACCTGCATGCTTATCGTCTACTGAAACGCAAAGTCGGCTGTTGTCTTTTTCTGTTGTTTTTGTTTTGGTATTTTTGTTAGTTTGGGGTTTTGGTGTGTTTTCTTTTTAAAAAATAGATATAAATAACTACTACCTTACCAACTCTAATAGTTAACCTTAAGCAACCGTGGTGAGCCACCCAGCAAGCAAGCACAATGCATTCAGCACAGCACAAGAGGCAGGGAACACAGCTCTGAGGTGCACAGTGCATTCAGCACAGCACAGGAGGCAGGGAACACAGCTCTGAGGTGCACAGTGCATTCAGCACAGCACAGGAGGCAGGGAACACAGCTCTGAGGTGCACAGTGCATTCAGCACAGCACAGGGAGGCAGGGAACACAGCTCTGAGGTGCACAGTGCATTCAGCACAGCACAGGAGGCAGGGAACACAGCTCTGAGGTGCACAGTGCATTCAGCACAGCACAGGAGGCAGGGAACACAGCTCTGAGGTGCACAGTGCATTCAGCACAGCACAGGAGGCAGGGAACACAGCTCTGAGGTGCACAGTGCATTCAGCATGGCGCAGGAGGCAGGGAACACAGCTCTGAGGTGCACAGTGCATTCAGCACGGCACAGGAGGCAGCTCCATCCCCAGTTCTGGGGAGCAATATCTACAGGGATCACAACTCAGGGTGCTCCACAGCAGGCACGCAAACCCTTTTGTGGGTTTTGCCTCGAGTAAATGGCTGACTTGCACAATACAGATCTCTAGGGCTTTTGTCACCAAAGGAATCCCTAATTGCTGGATTTCAATGAGACTGCTCGGGTGAACTAGATTTGTCAGTTCAAGTCCTGTTTTTGGAGTAATGGGTCAAAACAACTTGTGAAGACACTTCTGTGGGAGCTGCAGGGGTGGGAGAGGGCCAGGAGTTCCTGGTTTCCTACCTCTGAAAGGAAGGTCACTTCGAGAATACACACTGCCAGCAGCAGACTTGCCCATAAAGCAAATTACAAAGCACTGTCCATGACACAAACAAACACCATTATTATACATTCAAAGTAGTGCCCAAACTGAATTAAGCAGAACTTTACAGAACAAGTTTGAATTAAATATTAATGTGCAGCCCAGAGAGAAGGACGAAGGGAAAACACATGCCTCCAAATCTTTTCTTCCTGAAGTAAAAGCACAGTAATGCAGCAAGACAGAAAAGTGAAGGTGCTGATTAAATAGAAGCAATTTGGCATGACATGGCCAACAGCTCTAAACTTTCCTTAACACAACTAAATATATAATATTGTAAATGTATATTACAGTGTGAAATCATCACAAATGTGCTGGACAGTTTTCACTCAGCCACAATTTTATTACACTGTAAATCAGTGCAGATGATACCATGTCCAGATTAGTATTCAGCTTAATTCAGCTAAGCCAAAGGGCCAGTGGTCACAGAGGCCCTCACCATATCAGACTCTACTCATGAATTTCAGATGAACCATTTAGGTATTTCACATAAGGGTATTGTGTAATCTATTGTAGTCAGTCAAAAGTAACTAATTCCTCAGCAATGGTTTTCTTATTCACATGAATTAGAAATTTATCACTGGGTCCTAACTTTTAAGGACACTTGTTAAAATTATTGATAACCAACTTCTTTTTACCACCCTATTAATTTCTGGCTTACACTGACTGCCATGCCTATATACCAAAGTAATATGTCCCTCACTGAAGACATGTATTTACTCAACATCAAAATAATTTCCAGAGAAGGCTGTTCAGAGTTTTGTACTTAACTGGTATTTTATGCCACTGTGTCTTTCACCAGCAGGCAATGCAGAATTTCTGAAACAACATGCCTGAAGCATAAACCACAAAACACCACAGCAAGTGGCCTACCATCAGACAATTCCATATTGAAAATAGTTTCTTTTGCCAAAGATGAGCCATGCAGATGAGGCAGTAACTTGTTGGAGATGGCAAAGAAGGATGCTTACAGACACCCTCTAAGAAGCATCTAAAGACTTCAACAACTCTGCAGCCTACTATCAACAAAATACAAATTTCTAAAGCATTAATTAGGCAATCTTTCTTTCTCTTTTTCATCAAAATTATAGCTTTATGGGGTAAAAAGGACTCATGGAGGAGCCCAAAGTCTTTTTCACAAGAGATACCATTCTTAAAATTGTTTTTATACTGTGGAAAGATACTGACCTTCTGACATCCATCAAATGCTACCAGTTTCCTGAGCACACACACCAAGGTGCTGAAAACTCCTGAAACACTGGAGGAAAGGTAACAACCTTTCCACTTTGCTGATACTAAATAAATGTGCAACTGTAAAAATGAACCATAGCCACTCCAGTTTCCCACTGGGTCAAACAGTGGCTACAATGGATGTAACTGAGAAATTGGAGATGTTGCCTTCCTTCCCACTCTGGCATTTTTCTTCTGCACTCCTTTGTTCACTTAACAGAACTTTGTTTGAAGTGTGTTTTTACTCCTTCACTGCATGACCAACCCACACAGTCAGAAGACAGGCTTATAAAAACCACAGATCTCCAGCAGGGAGCTCAACGGTGGGTGTAATATTGGACACAGCTCTCCATTCATCATGCACATTCTCTGGATTTCAAGTTGACAGTGTCCCTTTAGCTTACTGTTCCTCCTCATGGGAGACCAGACAAGTCAACCCTAATGAAAACACTTCCTCCACCAGCATGTAAACAAACAGATCTTCACCTGCAACTGTTCTCAGCTTCTAGAACGCTGGTTAAAAAGATATCAAGACAAAAAGAAAAAAAAAAAAAAAAGAAAAGCAAAAAAAAGGGGGTGTGGGAAGGAGATCCTGAAAAGTGTTACAGCTGCAGGGATGGTGGAAGGAAGGATGTGGGAGTTAAGGAGGTTGTATACAAGGAGGAAAATGACAAGGTCTCAGAGGCGTTCCCAGCCTTGTGCGTGCATTTCAAAAGCCCGGTCCGCCCTGGTCACTCGCTGTTTAGCATTTTAAGAATCAGAGCGTATCAGAGTGGCGGATGAGCAACTGCAGAGGGTTGCCTTCCACTCAGCCCAAACCTTCTCCTCCAGCCCCTACTCAGCCCTGCCCTCCCCGTCACTGCTGAGCGGACCAAGGTATCATGGTCCTGCTTCCACAAAGTGACCCCCTTCCCTGGCCAGCCCTCTCCCGGAGCTCACGCACACGCAGAACCCACGCAGCGCAGAAATCAGGCGAGATCCCGAGGAAGCAGAGGCCAAACCGAGCATTATTAAGGAGGTCGGGCGACACGTACACTGTGGCTCTGCAGACGCAGCAAAACGCTGGCACCCATGGTGTGGCGTTTGGTATCTCTCCCTAATCTAAAATGTGGCTGAAAAGGAACTGGCACCAGATCAGCGGCCTCGTCTGGGAAGGAACAGAGAGGCACTAGGGGAGAGACAAGAAACAAGCCTCTTTTCACATCCTACCACCCTTGGGCATTTTGTGCGTCCCTTCTTTCTTCCCTGAAAGAGGCCTTTGTCACAGACGCGCAAATCCTATACGATTTATTTCAGAGGGAGAGAAGGTCTTTTTATTTATTTCCCCCCCCTCCCCTTTTTCGCAGTTCGGCGACAACAAATACGTCCCTGTGCTGCGCCCCTCGCCTCTGCCCGGCCGGGTCCGCGGGGGCACGGGCGGCCCGCGGGCAGGCAGGGGCGGCGCACGGGCGGTCACCGGCGCTGCCCGGCCCTGCCCGGGGCCGCGGGTGCGGGGGAGACCCGCAGCAGCGCGGCCGCCTCCCCCGGCCGGGAGCCCCCGCACCCCATCACCGCCCGGGCGCACAAAGGAACAGCCCCGCCGCAGCATCCATCCATCCATCCATCCATCCATCCATCCATCCTCCATCCATCCGTGCGCGCATCCCCCGCCCCCGCTCCCGGGCGGGCTCCGGCCCCTCCGTTACCTGAGGCGGCTCGGCTCGGCTCGGCTCAGCTCAGCTCAGCGCGGGGCCGGGGCGGCGCCGCCGCACTCGCATCCTCCTCGCTCCGCTCCGCTCCGCTCCCCGCCGGCTGCCCCCGCCCGCCCGCAGCGAGGGGCGCCGCTCCGGGCGCCGCTGCCTCTCCCGGGGCAGACGCGCTGCGCCGAGCCGCGGCCGGGCGCGGAGGCGGCGACTCCGTGCGGCGGCACAGCCGCAGCCTGGGCACGGATGAGCTCGCACGGGCTGTGCGCGCCGCTGCCTCTCCTCTCCGCTCCGCTCCGCTCCGCCGGGCGAGCGCGGCTCGGCGCTCCCTCCCACCGGGCTCCTGACAGATGGCGCAACCGCAGCGCCGCCGCCGCCCGGCCCCGCTCGCCCGCCCGGAGCCGGCAGCCCCCCCGCCCGCCGCGCCCCTCCGCGGGGGCGGCCCTGACTGACAGCGCCGCCGGCCAATGGCAGGGCGCCGCCCGCGGCCGCCGCCGCTCTGATTGGCGGGCGGCCGGGGAGGCGGGGCGCGCCGCCGCGGGCGGGCAGCGCCCACCGACGCCCCCGGGCAGCGGCCGCGGCTCCGGGCGGCCGGCGCGGCGTGACGGGGCGGACCCGGGCCGGCGAGCGATGGGAAGGGAAGGGAAGGGGACCGGGGGCGAGGAGGAGGGAGAAGAAGGAGAGGGGGGGTGGACGCTCAGTGTCGGGGTTCGCGACCGGCTGCTGCCGGCTCCGGAGCGGTTCGCGATGCTCGGGAGCAGAAGGGAGGAGTGAGCTGAACGTCTCAACATCCCCGATGAATGGGAGAGCAATCTTAAGGAGATTATGCGTCTTTGTGAAAGACGACGGCTTGTTTTACTATTATGATTTTTTCATCCGTAATTCTTGAAATTGACAATAGTGGGTGATAAGGCTACGGCGTTAATGAAATACGCGAAGGTTTTCCAGAGTTATGGTTTTATTTCACTTTCCGCATTTAATCGCGGAGTATTCAGCCAGCCGTGTTGGGAGGAGCGCCAGCCCTGCGATGTTTGTCTTTCAGGGGTGTACCTGCTGTCCCCACGGCACCGCTGATCTCCTTTGCCGGGGCTTCGGTCTCGCACTGCGGTCAGAGATGTGCGGGCTGCCCTGTCCTCCTGTCCTGCTCCACAGGCAGGCGATCGGAAAAGTTCCCCGTACACTTTGTTCCCTTCAGGTTCTCAGCAACGCCATAAATCCTCCCAGCGTGTCTCAAGGTGTTGCAGCCGCCTCCAACGCCCATTGGAAGCAGCACATGCTCCAGCTTCAGTCCTCTCCAGCACCGCCCCGTCTGTGACCTTGGGTGCTCCCGTACTGACAGATTGGCACATCCCACTGTCACTTGTCTCCTAGGCTTGGAAAGCTCTTTTGCCTTAGGACTGAAGAAATTGCAGTTTAGGCTTCAACAAGAACAGGAGAGACATAGAAAATACAAATGGAGAGGGAGGAGGGAAACTTAATTAAATATGTTGAAACAGCAAAGAGAACTATAGCACAAGTTTTCAATAAATGAAGTTTACATTTCTCCCTAGATTTTATTTTTGTATGCCGGTACTTAACTAGAGAATTATGTCATCTTGACAATTTGATTTTCTGGTGAAATTAGAGTTTTACAAGTTCAAACATTAACTTGTCTCTTATCAAGATGTCTACAACTGGCTGTTCAGAACAAAAAAAGGTTTCACTTCTCTGGGTGACTGTGTAGGTTGTGTATAGGTGACTCTTGATCATTACATTTCAGGACCAAACAGAGTTTGTTCCACAAATTCACATGGAGAATTTGGAGAAGATGGGGAATTCCAAAATAAAACATCACTTGTGTCACTTCTCGTTTTAAACCTGACTGTAGATGTACAAAGAAGCAAGATTTTCAGGCTCCTATGTAATTAATTTTTAGTTTCCATCCTAATCCTTCTATGCAGATTGATTTTTAAAAATAATTTATTTTACCATGTAAAAGGTACAATCAACACAAGAGTAGAAATGTATAGATCAATTGAAAAATCAACTTTTGATTTTCCTCCTGTTGGAGGAAAACTGCAGCCTGGTGGAGAGGTCTGATGATGCCTTTCCAGAAACACTGATTGGGATCCTGATGCTGTAGAGTTTGAGGAGCTCAGGCTGCAGCCTTTGGGCCAGCAGCAGGCAGCAGGTACCAGTTCATGCAGAGCAGAGCTTCTGCTGGCCCAGAGTTTGGAGGCAGAGCAGCTTTATGGACTTCCAGCTTGGAGACTATCAGGACTGCAAATGGTGTCTTAATACTCCAGGCTCCTCAGCAGAAAGACAGCATGAGGCTCTAGGGAAAGGGGCATTTTTGCATTTTTCATGCCTTGTTTGCCTTTTTTATGGGCTTATACATAATCTTACCTTCCCACTAGTCAGTAGAGGTTTCTTGGGACCTTAAGAACCTTGGAAATTAATCAAACAATCAGATTTTCTTTCTGCAAAAGTTACTGGAAACAAATACATTTGGTTTTATAATAAAAAAGTGGGATAAAGAATCTTTGTCTTAAATTTGAATGCTCTTGCTCTGAAAGAAAACCAGAATGGCACAAAGAAAAGGAAAAAAAAAAAGGAGATGAAAAGTACTTGACACTCATTTCTTGAGCCAAATTAGAAAGTAACCAACTAATCAATGAAAGCAGACCAAAACAATGCAGCAGCACAGAACTGCTGTAAGCCTGGGCAGAACAGCTGGCTCAGCAGCATGTCATTGAAAGCCTGATTCTGAGCTAGTACAGCTGAAGAGGACAAGGTGTGGAGCCAGGAATCAAGTGTTGGTAGTTGCAAGGGAAGCACAGGAAGAAGCCTTGAGGGTTCCTGTACTTCCCTTAAGATCTCAAGGCTGCTGTGAGTTCCTGCAGCCCCAGTGGCAGAGGACAGAGCTGCTGGAGTGTTCCCTCTGTGTGAGTCAAGCCCACATGTCGCCCCCTGCAGCTCCTCCTCACACAAGTCTTGTTCTTTAGTACTCACCACCATGGTTTGACTGTATGGACATTTGCCTTCAGGAATCACCCAGAAAAACTGACAGACATTCTCCCTGTTAAACAGAATAAAATAAATAATTAAATTTACCCGCATAACATAGGAACAGTTCTTTATACTCCCTTCTTATTCTCTCAACTTTTCTAAATACCTTAACCTTAAGTTCATGGCATTGTTTTCTCTCACCTTCTTCTGTGTAGCCTTCCTCCTCATGCCAACCTATTTTCTTCTTTCTCCATCCTCACTTTAAAACACTTATTCATTAAAATCTTGAAATAATGTCCATTGAAATGCTGCTTCTCTATCAGTCATTTTCATGGAAATACCTTTCATGTGAAAACCTTAAACTTGCAGTCACATGTACAAAAAGGTGTGGGGTCAAGATTTTCTCCTCTCCTTCCTATTCCCTGCTCCTATCTTCCTATAGAGATACACGGCTTCTCACAGAAATAGGAGAATTACAAAGTCTGATTAGGATTTATTAGTATTAATAATTTAGCACCTTGGAATATTAGGTAGCAGTCATAAAATGACACACAAGTGTCTTTTAGACTTGTCAGTGGGCAAGAAGTCAGTGACAGCTATCATGAATGTATGCTGAATAATATCCACAGTTTTTAATGAAAGGCAATATTTTGAGAAGCAAAACATGCTCATTGCTGCAATAACAAGGAGATGAAAAAGCAGCTCTTTTGTAGAACAGGGCAGGACATCAGTTAAGTTTTCTTAGTTGTGTCAAGCCACTCTTGGTAAAGCTAGGCTGACTCTCAGGAATGACCATCAGAATTATTTGCTGGATTCCTCTGAGCCATAATTTGTAAAAGTCAGATCCCTAAGGAACTTGTCTTTTAAAAGATCCACAAAGTATTAAATGCTAGAGTGCCTTTATTTATTTATTTATTTATTTATTTATTTATTTATTTATTTATTTATTTATTTATTTTTAATAACAAGTGTTATGATTGAGATTGCCTTTCATAGGGATAAACAAATATCATGCTCAACTTCTTCACTCAAACCAATACACTACTCACAGACCAACAGGTCACTAATCTGCTCCACCATTTTATCTTCTGTCTTGCACTTCCTCCCTTTTTACATTGCTGACTTGGCAACACTTCCATTCATTTTGGTTTTGGCTGGGTGTATTTTACCAGCCTGTCATGTATAGCATGTTATAAATAATTACAGAGTAGTGGGGGGGAAAGGGATCTGAACTTGCCTACAGTATTTTAGGAGGCTGACAGTATTTGCCTCAAACATCCCACTGTATTTCAGGAGATGCTTCAACTGGGGAGTGCTAAATGGGTCTTGCTGACTCACAGGTGGTTGCTGCCAGGGAATGCTGAGGTGGCAGGTCTGCCTCCCTGGGGACAACATCTTTGAGGTGTGAACAGCAACCTGGAAGCAGAAGGGAAGGTTTGAACGGAGCTCTTCATCATGCTCATCAGCAGTAGTCACACTAATACACAGAAGCTGAAGGAAGGGTATTGGCAGGGATAGGAAAAGAGCACTTTGGCATTTGTGTGTTAGGTAGATCATCTGTGGGAGCAAGCAGACAGAAGAAACATCACCAGCCTGTATCTTTAAGGAATAAACAGAAGAGGCCTTCCTTATTGCTGGAGAGAGTCTAATCTCAAATATATACATTTATACAATCCTGCTTTTCTGACTGTCTTAGAGTATCCCAAAAACAAAAATTGGAAGAGTGTTTCCTCAGACACTACACAGAGGTTTTTCCAAAACCAGCAAAGCAGGTGTTAAACTGTAAGAATATAAATGACATCACACATTTTCTAAAAGTTAAATTTCTGTGTTTATAAGCTCCAGATGTGTTTGCACACTTCGTGGCTACACATGGACACAGGGGAAAAAACAGATGTGGGACAACCTTAGGAAATCCAGAAGTACCATGAAAATATTAAAGCTGTTTTTCATAACTTCCAGATTTATTAGAAGTCACATCCTACTCAAGTCAGAAAAAATTTCTTACTCTTATTTTATGTACTCAGATAAACATTTACAATTCTCTGTGAAAGCTGGTAAAAGGTATTTACTTTGAGTAAAAATATTTTTTAAATGGCAGTGAGAAGCCTGTGGGATAAGAATACTGGGGACAACAGTAATTTGTTGCATTTATAATCAAGACAAGGAACACAGCAGCTCTCTTATTGGGATAGTTTATTTTCAAAGATACAGAAGGTGGTGTGTATATTGCATAACATAATTTTGTAGAGATGAAGAACAGATAATATACTTACAAATGTCTCACTGTCCTCCTCCTTCTGTCAGCATTAGCCCTCTGCTGAGCAGAGGAATGCTGGAAAGTCTGGCTTCCTGCAGCAAAATGAAACCCAAATTTGTTCTTAAATACACGTTCTTCTCTTACTTGTAGACATCAACACCATAGTAGATGCACTGATAAACTGCAGATATATTTCCAGGAAATAGGGCCACGTAGGGCTTTGTATTCCCAGAAGTATACACTTTTCAAAGAACTACCTCCAAACGTCAAAAAAAAATGTAGTAAAGAGTTTTTTGTGTGTCACTGTCTCCAAGCCACACCGTGTAACAGAACTAGCACAGCAATCTTCAGGTCTAAAATGTCAGCAGGCACTGAGAACTAACTGACTCCATGAGGATACTCAGATTATCCAAGGGACTACTTTGACTATAGTGCTTCCATCCCCAACATACAAAATGGGGATGAAAATGTCTTCTTACTTGGGCAGCCTGGAGATTAATTACTATTTGTGAAGAATTATAAGTATATAGTATATAGTATAGGTATTCTGAGCAGGCTGTACTGCAGAAGCATGAAGAAAATTAGTAATATTCTTTCCATTGTGGGGCTGAATTTTTGCACAGTGCAACCTCCTGAATGTGAGGAGAGGCGTATTTCTATTTTTCTCTCTAATCCTTTTGGCCATTACGTCACCAAATGAGTCAGGATTCTCTCAAAAAAAACGATTCATGTTCCTGTGACTAACTGCTGCATGCACTCAGGGAGGCTACAGCAAGGTTATGTAAACTGTCCCAGTTCTGGCACTACCCAACTGTTGAACTCGTGACCTTCCACTTCTCATGTTCTTTTAATCTATTTTTGGATGTGATTTCCCAGTTTGCTTGGTTTGTTATTTTTTTTTTTTTCCTTAATGGTAAAATAACCCAGAGATCCGTCAGCTGGACGTAGACTGGTTCCATGTGTATCACTTGCACAGACATATGATAATGAGCTTATTAGAGGGTTGGGAGAGTCCTTTGGGTGCCTGTACTCCTCCTCCTGGAAGCTGCAGTTACCACTCAGAAGCAGTGGGCTGTCCTTGTCTGCCTGGGACAATTATTAGGAAGGAACAAAGTACATATCTTAGCAGTGAGTTTCCAGCTATCTGCTGACAGTGGAGTGCTGGTGGGTGTTCCCACAGTTTGGAGTGGGTGCTGAGCTTCTCATAGATTGTCTTAGGTGCTTTCTTTCCCAAATTTTCCCCTTTCTGCTCATGCTCATAGACACTGTGGTCTCTGTAGCGCCACATCTCTTTGTCCCTAGAGCACACCAACAGCCTCGATGCGCTGTTTTACTGACAGTAACCCTCTTCCTAATGAGATGCTGACTTGTGGACTGGATTTCAAGTAAGCATTAACAAGATTTGCATTTGCTTTCAGCTTATTAACCAGAGCCTCTTCCGCTGGTGTTGCCTCCAAGGAAAACACATCCAAGCCAGCAGTGTGCTCATCGTGCTCTTTACCCACACTGTGTCTGCTGGCACCTGCAAATGGATGTGATTCAGTGCAAACCTCCCACAAAGCAGCCTTCACCTTGCTGTCATCACATTGGCAGCACCATGGAATGCTGTTGTGGAGCTGCAGGTTTGAATAACACTGCCCTCCTTTTGCATCATTCTCACCTCTTGTGGTATTTTGAAGAGACTATTTTGTTGACAATGTCAAAGTGAACCTGTGCCCTCATTGGCTTATTTTTCTAACTGGGAGTCTTTATTGCTTGGCAATTGCAGTTGCATCTGTCATTAGGGATGAATTCTGGATCCTTCAGCTAAAGAAAAACCAATAATCATGGCACTATGCCATAGCTGCCTGCACACAGATGACCATGCTCATCATTTGGGCATTTCCTAGCTGCACTGGAAAACAGATATAGGATGTAGTGAAGGCAAGGAGAAGGAGGAACAAAATGTGGCCACACTGCTCTCTGAGACATGCAGCCACATGTCCAACAGATGCATCAGCACGGAGCTGTCTTCACCCAAGTGCAGAACTAAAAACTTTCTAAAACTGTTTCTGCCCAAAACCAGTATCTGCTCAGTCTGCAACAGATGACCATTTTGCTGAAATGTTCAAAGCTCCCATGATTCTCAAATCTTAAAGTACCTGAGTATGAGATTGCTCCTCAGCAAGCCTCCAAAAGCTGGAGCTGCATTCAAGGGCGAGGAGCAGCTGCCCATGTAAATGCAAGATTTAAGATGAACCAAACTCGGAGTTGTTAATCCACTGTAGAAGAGAGAAAACACAGAAAGGTACCCATAGGAATGCAAAACCCAAATGCACAGAGGTAAAATCTAGACAAACAAAATTAAAAGGGAAAAATGAATAATCTGAGGAATAATAAAGGTCTCCCTGCACAACGACTTTGTATACAGTATTCATGGAAAGAGAAGTCATTGAGATTAAAAGTACTGATAAAAGAAATAATACAAAATAACATTGTCAAGCAGGCAGGAAGTGAGACCAAGAGTCAGATTTTTCAGACACGTGGTATTAATGTGGTGCAAAGGCACAGAAACAGAAATGATGCTGTAAAGCTCAGAAAACCTAGCGGTATGAATGCAAGGTAGCATCAAAAAACCTGCTCCAAAATAAAATCCCATGATGCAAACTAAGAAATCTCTCAGGAAATCAACTGCGAAAGAAGCAGTAGGGTAGTAGGAAATATGTGAAGCGATAAGATTTCAGTCTTGTTTAAAAGAAAAACCAAAGTACTGTAATGATGGTAGGATGGCATAAAATTCAAGCTGCCAGCATTGCTCTGAGTCACTTGAAGGTGAGGCCAACAGGGCTGTCGTGGGTGTCACTGTGTGAATGTCTGTACCAGCTCAGGTGAGATAAGCATCTTCTGTTACGCAGATCACAACGACTTTGTGCGTGAGGGTTTTGCTGCTCCCTTCTCTTACACACTTCCTGCCAGGAACAGCAGGATGTTCTTCCTTTTCAGACACCCATGCTTCACTTCACTTCAGTGCTTATTTCATTTGAGAACTGAGAAAGGATGGTGGGTATCAAGCTCCCTTTTCCCAGAAGTGTCTTTTGGGTGTCCCTGAAGCACGTATGTAACTGTGCTTCCACTTTCCCTGTGCTGTGACTGGATGAGGAAAAGCTCAGCAAGCACCACAGCCAGGACAAGATGCCTGGAGTTCATGACTAAATACCTTCCTGGACGAGGATTGCTGGCTTTGGAGAAGCAGTATGATTCCCAGTACTTCATGGCCAATGGTGGTAATGTTAAAGGCACCCAGGTAAGTCAAATGGCTCTTCTGCAAGATTATGGACCTCATCTAGATAAAGAAAATTGGCAATGGCATTTAGGCTCCTATCTGCAGAAGAAGTGAGTAATCCCTGTCAACAACAGAAGTGGGATTAGCTGAATCTCCTGGGAGTATCATGTGTCTCACAACCTTTTGCTGGCTGCAACCTGAATTGATAGAGTTCAGTAAGTGAAATAAAATTTGACTGTAACCACAGTAAAATGTGCTTTTCTGCCATGTCATTCACATGCATTTGCTGACTTTCTTAAGATTATCTGCCAAAGAGGCAAAAGCAATAAAGATCTAAAGATAATTTCTAAAAGGCTTTAATAATAGCTTTTTAAGCTAGCAGACATTATTTATACTATTTCCCCACCACGAACTAGCTGCTGAATTATGAAAAAAAGGGAAAAAAACAGCACAGACATAGTTACCCCATATAACCATTACATATCACCAGAAAACAGATAATCATTTATCCTGAACCCAAATAAGGCTGTATGACTGAAAAGGCAACTGCAATATGTGATGCTAGTGAGTTGTAGTTTGGGGTACCCATTCCTACAGCAGAAGACAGCTGGTAGCTTTCTGACTGAGTTCATTGTCACCACAGGACCAAAGACACCCAAAGGAAGAAGAAATGTCTAGCAATCATGTTTGATGTGAGTCGTTTCACCATTAAGTTTGAGGGTGTAAAGCAGCTCAAGTGGAAAATGACACTAAATCACTAGAGAGCATTTTAAAAGAGTTATTGCTTGTGTCTCTCCATGACGCTGAAACTGCAATGCTACAATTTTGAGGTACTCAACAAAAAGAGGGAATTATCTATACATAGCTGACTTAATTTTCTGGTCATGAAAGTACAGCAGATGAACCAAGATATGAGATCCTCAAATTGCTAGAAAAATGGGTAAGAGAAAGGCACAGAAAGCAATCAAGCCAATTATTTACCATTGTCAAGGAAGCATCTGAAAGGAAGCTGACAACAAACCATATGAAGCAAGTACTCATGTCTATAATTTTGTGGAACTGGGCATATGCCAAAGGAGAACTCCCACCCACATGCACAGAGTGCTTGAATTTTTGAGGCAGTCTGGGCATACAAGACAGAGCATCACAGATAAAGGCATTTGGCTCACAGCATTCAGATCACAGACGTTCCTCAGAGCACCTTCTGAAACTGAAGTGTGTCTCCAAAAACCTGGAGATGTCACTGTTTGGCAGACATGGCCAGGGGTATCAAAGACCTGGTAAACAGTTGGGGTTCATGTGGGTATGTGCCAAACCAACCCAAAGCTGATGAAATGTACATAGCATTTAGTTTGTGCTCTAAATAAAGAAGAGTGTGGGAATGAACTAGAGTATTGGTAGCACATTGTCCACACTGTTTAATTGCCATTCTTGGCTTCTCTTGCATGATTCAAACTTAGGTTTCTTCAAACAACTACCCTGCAGATTAGTAGGCATGGTCTAGTGTGTTCCATCTGAAAATCAGGACGAGGAATCAGCCCCTGATTCTTCCCTTATTCAATAGTGTAGATGTAGATGGTTGCAGGTACTTCAGAAGAAGTTAAATCTTGGTTTTGCCCTCCTACCCTCACCACAGATATTTTTTGCTGCTACCTAACTGAGCTGACCTACCTGAGATCCTGGAATTGCCTTGGATGTCCATCCCTCCCTGTCTGTGCACCCACTGTGGACTGTCTTTCAGTCTGACAGGAAGCAGATGACTGTCAGACACTGTACTGGCCACAGCAGGGAATCATTTCAGCAGGCCTGGTGCTCTCAGCCTCGTGCTTTCAGATAACTGCCCTGACTCAGGCCACTCTGTTCAGATGATTTACCTTGCAAGGAGTCCTTCGTCACCATCATGTTACGATGACAAAGCTTAATCACTGCTTAAAAGTGTCACACACCTATAAAAGCAAGCTGCTTAAAAGTGTCACAGACCTATAAAAGCAAGCTGCTAAAAAGAAAATATATGCCAAACCATCCCTGAATATAGTAACATTGCCTGCAGAAAGTGTTAACAGCAGCCTGGTGAAAATGCTTGCTGTCAAGATGAATATATACCTTTGGTACTTTACCCCATCAAACAAAAGTGGTAGTAGAGCAAGAAATAGGATGAAAGGGAAATACCTATGGGCCAAAGCCTGCCACTGTGGGCAAACTACAGTCCTCCAAGAACTTGACATTAAATTGGTAAAGCCAGACAAGAAATCATCAGCCCACAATTACTAAATACCCCACCACCAGCAGTGCAAGGCTGTTGGTGGTCAGTGGGAGAATAGCCTGATATATATTTTGGTATTGAGCACCTAGAAAGTGTACACCTGACTCTTTGCAATGCCTCACACACCCAGGGTGTTTGCAGTCAAACAAGCAGATCACTCAAAGGGAGATTATCTCAAGAGATATTTAGGTGCTATCTTAACACACAAACAAGGAGCAGTATTCACACATTTTTTCGAGACAAATTTAAATGTTGCAAGACAAATCACCCAAGTGGGAGGCGTTATACCAGGGTTAGGTATGGGATTGTGTCTAGGGACATCAAAAATTCTTGTCATGTAGTGTTTGACAAAGGTAGAGGGCTGCAGCCACGTTTGGCTCTGCTGACACTGGCTGTTGCAGTTCAGTGGGAATAGCTGGGGAAGGCTGGGGTGCCTGCTGAGGGCTGCCTGGGACAGGGAGCCCAGTTTGTTCCTACACTGCTCCCATGTGAACCATTCCATGCCCCTTGGTCACCACACAGGGCAAAGGGATTTTTATCTTGTCACTCCTTCTTTCTGTCTGTGCATGTGTACAGAACAAGAGGCATGATGTTTTGGAAGGACTTGAAGGCCAGCCAAAATGAAAGTGAGTGAAATCATTGGAGCAGCCAAGAGACACTAGCAAGAGGAAAAGTGGACACTGAAGTACAGAGTAATCTTTCCATTAATTTCAGGGCAGGCTGGATTAAACCCATACAAGCCCAAGGCTAGAAACAGGAAATGTCATGCCAAATGTCATGCAGTGAATGAAATCAAGCAATTTGTGCACAGGGAGGGAACAGAGTCTTGTCCTACTATGGATGGTGACATACTATTCCAGCACTCTAGAATCCTTTAGAATGAGTTTCCTCATTATCTCATTATTTAGGATTTTTTTGTTTTGCTTTTAATCCACTGTGTTCTGAAAGAAAAATATGAAGACAACCCTCTTCTTTCCTCTGTCCTTGGGAATAACAGGCCATTTCAGGCAAAGAAACCTCTGGCACTTCAAACAGCAGAGGTAGAGCTAACATTCCTTAATAACTTATTTGGTGGCATAATATGACAGTGCCCAAGAGATTCATGCTTTGAAAAATATTTTTGTTATTTAAATTTAGAGAAGGGAGCATTAAATCACAAGCCAGGAATCTCTCTTTACTCTTTGGGGCCTGTTACTTTGTTCTGCTTTGAGGTGTGCAAAATTTACTTTGTCATCTCTTGCTTCTGGAATAGTTAAAGTGTAAGATTTTCTTTGACAAAACAATCTAATTTTCAGAGGTTTGTGCTTCACGCTTCACAGATGCTCGGAGTCAGATGGGTCTGATTCTCAGCTCTACGAAAACTCATTGTAATTACCCATGGAATTTTAAGGGAATTCTTAGGTCAGCACAGTGAGGAAAGCAGTGAATTTCACTATGAGCATGTCTCATGGATGTAAAGAAACACTATCAGTTGGGTGATACTGATATAAACCAGTATTTTATATCACAACACATATGGTGTGTAGTTTACCCATGAAGACTGTGAAGGTTGCTGTGGATGGTATTCTCTGCAAAACAGATATTGTTAAATACTATCACTGAAAAAACTGGGAAATGCTCCATAAACAGTCCCAAATACACAGAAAATCAGCAATCTATGGCTTCTCCCCCTTGTTCTGACCTGGGCTATTGTTTTGAGCTGTTGCTGGCACATTACTTTTGTCCTGTCCCAAGACTTTTTTTAAGTGCAGACACTCAAGATCTAATCAGCATTGACAGCCCTATGAAACTAAGGGATCATCACTTAGCACTGTGCAGTGCAGCACACTGCAGAAGCCCCACCAGCTAGCATCACATGAGCTCTTCTGGAACAGGAAGACATCATTGTGCTGCCTGTTTTCCCAACAAATATGCTAATTTCATGCCTGCTTTGGGAACCAAGGCAAAGATTTCTGCTCGGTGGTTTGTATGCCTCATATCATGCAATTCTGAGCAAGACTTTTGGCATCTGGTGAGCTCAGGCATTTTAACTGTGTGGTCTTCAGAGTAGATTCCCCTGTAAAAGCAAGTAGAGCTGCTAAACAAGATCCTTTTGAGAAAGAAAGGCAGACACTAAGACTGGAGGGCTGGCTTAGGTGAAACTAAAACGGGAAGGGGCAGAAGAAGAGGTACCTACCATTCTTCCACCATCTCTCTCATGCCTCCAGAGCCAGTCAGTATTCCTGTGGTAGCCCTCACTCCAGAAGGCTCACTGGGCTTGCTCCATGCTCACACTGCTGACACACAGGAGCCTTTGTAGAATCACAAACCCCTCCAGCCTTACTGCAGTCACACCAACTTGCACACCAAAGAGCAAAGTTGCCCTGGAACTGCAGTCAACAAATGTGGTGGCTGGCATTAGATTGTGTATTTAATATTGCATTTGCCAGTCTAAGGATCAGCTGTTGACAGTGATATGATCTGTGCTAGTACAGTTGCAGAGCAATGTCCAATTTGCATGGAAGGAAGAGAAAGTATGGATTTTCTTTTTAATTAATAGCTGCATGAAGTTACACATGAAATGCTGGAAACTGTTTTCAAGAGTGTTTGATCAGTCAAAAGCTAGGTGAGATGCTCAAAAATGTCTGATAAGTACCACTTGAGGTTGTATCATATCTAGAAAGTACAATATTTACCTTTTGTATCAGAACATTTACATAATAGCAAAGGGAGTGGAGAAGGTAGCTGCAAGGAACTTGACCAATTCATGACCTAGAACAGTAATATGAGGCTTAAGTACAAATTTAGAGGACTTCAGGACACATGATGGATAGCAAATAAAAGAAGTAAAGGACCAAGGATTCCCTTGCTTTACAGAGACTTTTCTCATTACCTGAACATCCTCTGTTCACTGTTAAAATACATGAGTGAGCTGTCCTGGCCACCTGAACTGTGCTTCACAAGGCCAAATAAAGAAAAAAAGCAAAACAAAAGCCCAAGAGTAAGCATATATGAAATTAGATATCCACACTTATACACATATGGAACTCCTGCCAGAGAAAAGGATGTCAGTGTTAGCATCCTCACTGGTGGTCAAAAGAAGAGAAATGTGGTTCTGTGGTGAGCCCTCAGTCCAATACAGTCCATTCTGGCAGCCCCAGGGTCTTCTATTGTAATGACTTTTTCTGGGAAGAAATTCACTATTTATGCTATGATTTTGTTCTGTATATTATGTCTTATTCTGAAAATGTTTTTTATTAATGTATTTCCTTTTATATGTGCCTACAAATTGAATATATACTGATGTTTACATAACTGTGACTAATTGTACTTGTTTATAAGAATCTGGGATTTTTGTTCTTACTCAGCATGGGCTTTTCATGCAGAGTTTAGGAGTACTGAAATCTAGTAATTTCTTTATTCTTCACCAAGGGTGTTTTTCCTGATCAAAATTATTCATATATCCAGAGTAAGAGCATTCAAAGACATTCAAATTCCATAAATTAATCCACACAATACAAACGTACAGAATTCAATTTTCTTCATTCATCTTCACCAACTGCTATCATTTAGCTTCAAAATCATTCTCCTTCTCCCACTTACCCTGACAGACCCCACCTTTTTTTTTCTGTTATGCAAACTTGGCAGATTTAGGCTGTGTATTAGGTATGTTTGAGGATTATACTTTTGCTTTGTACTGAATGGAAAAAAATTTATTTTTTTTTGCTTCTGAATAAGCTTTAGTGTTTGTCACAGGTCTGAGTGTTTTGGAAAGGAAAGGGAAGCATTAATTGCTCTTACAAGTCCACTTCCCATAGCTTGAAAATCTTGATTATCAAAACAGCCTGTATGTCATTTTAAGCAGTCTTTTTCTTCTTTGTCTCTAATGTACTCATAACCTCTCAAATGCCTTTTTTTATCTACTTACCCACTTTTCATATAATATCCTGAAACTAGCAACATTTATCATGGAAATGCTTTATTGTTTTAAGTATTTTGACTTTGCTGGGAAAGCACATCAGCTTCATAAATAAAAAGCAGTAGAGATTTTCTGTTTTTATCAAATGTCATTAGGCAATGAGAAGAACTGTGAGGTGCTTTTATTGAAGTTGCTTTCTTCTCAATTGTTGCTAAAGGCTTTCAAAAAAGGTAGGATCTAAATGGTAATTCATGAGAGCACTTCCAGGACTGATCATGATGTCACAGTGGGACTATGCTGATGTGCAATTATTGGGGGTTTTTGCCACATTTAGTGGAGTTGCTCCCAATTTATATTAGCACACATGAGAATATTAACAGAAATAAAGTCTGTGAAGCTCTTGGAAATATGTCATCTTATGTCTTTGCTGTTCTGGACTTCAATTTCCCCATCATTTGAATTCTGCTTTGAATCTCAGCAGTTCATTAAATACTGTGTCAGTGAAGTCAGAATTTGGAAGATCTGTTAATGAGTTGCTGTTGGGGAAGGAACCTTAATATGATGGATGTGGTTTTGGATTTACTGAAGTAACTATGAAGACGATTTAGGAGGCTTATATAAGAGCACTGGATGATTTAAGGAGAGGAGGAAGTTAGCTGGAATTCTGAAAGATGGTCCTGTTGGCTTTGTGAAACACATACTCTTGTTTCTTCCATGGGAAGAGGGACAGCCCAGCAACCTTCTCCCCCACCTGGATATCTGTAATCTTTGTGCATAGTATGAAACAAAGAAACATGGTAAACTGAGACTCCATGACATGCACTGTGAGCAGATCTCCAATATTTTCATCATAAACATTTATGGCAAGCTTAATTCTCTCTTCCTTTCTGTATGTGGCAGTTAAATTTCAGTTCAGTTTCCTGGGACTGGAATTTTTGTGTGCCCCCCCACCCCCCCTATTTTTTTTTAATTTATGTTTAACTTTGAATCTTTTCCAAAAGGATTCTGAACTTTATATCTTTGCTTGGCCAGGCAATATGTGCACTTCCTCTCATGAGGCCCACCACTGGGATGGATGCAAGAAACTTGATGAGGTATCTGAAATTTCTCCAGAACCCACCCAGCTTATCCCCCTTAAGTGACCTTTCTGAAGTCAACAGGCTTCTTAATGCTGCCTACAAAGTGATCTTTTACATTAAATTTATGCAAAACAAAAATAGATCAGAGGACTCTTTGAAGACTAAAGCACACCTCTAGCTGCCCAAAATTTGGTGATGTCCAAGGCCTTTTTTCTTCCTTCCAGTTTTTCTTATTGTACTACATATTTAATCTTCTCTGCCTATGAGGAACCTTATCACCAAGTATTAAAAACACAGCTCTGGTAGACTGCCTTGAGGAATAAAGTTGTCCACAGCCCTTGTCCCAAAGCAGGTCCAGTTATATCAGAATGATAACAACTCACATGTGTCACATTTGCTTTCAGAAACCCAGAGTGATGAATATTCCACAGCCTCCCTAGGCAATCTTTCCCACTGTTTACTGTCCTTATCACTAGAGGAAGCTGTCTCTAGCACCAATCCTTAGTCTCTCTTGGTGCAATAGAAATACATTACACTTGGCCTATCTCCAAAGAACATATGAATAATTTCTTTTTTCCCCTTTTTGCATCTGTCTTGTCCTTAAAGACTCTTAATGTCTCTCCTCAGTTTTTTTCCTGCTACACCAACCAACTTCAACCCTTCCTAGGAGGTCATTTTTCCTACATCCTAATTTTTTTATTTCTGTCTTTTTTGAAGGATAGTGCCCCAAACTGGTTGATGTTTTCCATCAGAGGCTTTAGAAGCAAACACCAAATAGAAACATGAAGATTATTTTACATGTTTTAATAAAAGTTCTTCTGCATGGCTTACTGAAGTCAATTAGACCCCTTGTAACCTTCTTCAGTCTTGTAAGCCCAAGTTTCCACCAAGCTGAGGTCACTTCCTTCAAAGGGCTGCTCAAGCTTACCGTGACCATGAGCGAGGTGCTGTTTGGAGAAGTAATAAGAAGAGTGTGGAAAGCAAACCAAAGGAGTGAGGACCCACTGCAGGATGATGCACAGTGTGGACAGACCCTTTATGTTTTAAATCTGCTTGGAATCATGGAATATAAATGAGTTAAAGAGATTTTTAACTTGTAGGAAAAAACAAACAACAACAAAAAAAAACCCAAACGAAAACAAAAAACAAAACAAAAACAAAACAATAACAAACTAAACCAACCCAAACCCACCCAAAATCAAGAAACCAAACCAACCAAACCAAAAATACCCCACCAAAACCCCTAGACTGGTAACATATTTAAGCTCTAGAGCTGACAGGTGCTGAAGGGATTTAAGAAATTATCCAAAATGAAAGCAACTGCTTTCAATACAAAACAGCCAAAGTGTGTGGGGACTGTCAAGTGCTCTGCTTTTAGTGAGCCAGACACAGCAATGAAACAAAACCTGTGATGAGGGGTGATGAACTTATTCTGGGGTGATTAATAAAACAACATAATTCTTCACTTACATACATTAAAGAAGTAAGCCAAATATTTAGACATTTACTGTGGATGAGATAGTTTGTCCAGAGAATATCCAGGCACTACCATCTGACCTGGAAAAATGCCCAAATGAGAATGCTAATTTTTCAGATGTTTTAAATTAAGGACTGTGCCTGGAAGTTAACTTTGTCACTTAACAACAAAACCTCATTTTAATGCAGATCTGCCTATTGCAAGCATAGCAATCACCAGCCATGCCTCTCTGAGTCTAGTGCTGACTTTACAAGTTGCATGTGGTTTGTAAGTGAGGGGATGAATAGGTATCAAACACTCTGTTCAAATTTACCACAAAGACATCTGGATTTGAGAATCTACCAGCAGGCAAGTTGCTAATGATCTCAAATGTTTCCTTCAAAGAGAATGACTTGGTTAGGTCTCTGTACCCTTTAAAGATCTACAGGAAATTCAAGCAGGGAAATGGCATATGTTTATTTTTAGTCATGGATACGACTTCCTTCAAAATAATACTCATGTCAGTCTTGTGAAGTAAGCTACTTCTTGGTGTTGTGCATTCTCAAAATGCTCATTCCTTCATGCCTTGCAGAATTAATAGTATTTTCATTGAAATGGCAATATTTCAGCATGGTAGTCATGAATGTCCCTGTTTTATGATTGCCTTGGCAGGGATATGTGTCCCTAAGGGAAGCATACTTTGGGTAGCTTTGAATCAAGGATTACCTTTCATCAGCCCTGAGACTGAGGAGGGATGAGGCATGGAAGAGAGACAATGATGCTGTGGCAATTCCTAACCAGTGCTTCAACTGACTGGTGCAGCTCAGCAGATCCTGCTTGGTGGCTCTTCAGGACCAGCCACCACCAGTCTGACTTTCAGCCTTAATGCACTGGTTCAGCTCCTTATCTCTGCCCTAGCTGGGTTGGCTGCGTGGAGAAATCCCAGCACTGATCAAGCCAGGGTTTTCCTGCTCCAGAAATTAAGGGTGATGACATAAAAGCCTTAGGGATCTGTTCAGCCATGGATGTTCCAGCCCACATCCTAGGAGTCTAAATAGCCTGGGAGTCCCTAAATCACTCCACAATTTTGCTGAGGACTGGATCAACACTTCACAGTTGTTGATGGATATGAGAATCTGGTAAAGAACCCTGCGGCCCCAGGGCTTCTCTGCATTGAAATGTCCAAGTTTTTGCTCAGTCTAAATAAATATGTTGCTAAATACCTCACTGGAGTACTCAGGGAGCACAGTCTCTTTAGCCTGTAGGGTATCTTTTAACTTTTTAAACCCACAGGATGGGTCTTTGCCTTTAAGCCTAGTCCACACAAATGTGTACACAAAGTCCATTTTTTCACGGAAAGCAAGGCCCCAGGATAGAGGATGTTGACATTGGAAAGATTTCCTAGACAAACTGTTTTCCTGCCCTGATTGCTCTCTGGGGTCCTGGGCATGAGATGCATTCTGTTGTAGGGGCAGGGAAAGGAGGGGGAAACAAAAGCCCCCAAAAGGGTTTGTGCTGCAAGTTGCTGAGTTTTGTGGCTGCAGAAACCAAGCTTCTTTTAGAAACCCTTCCTCAGGGAGATCTCTCCTTCCTCGGGAGAACCATCCCAGGCTCATACTGGGGCTGGATCACACACACATGAAAAAGCAGAACTACTCAATGTTACTGGCCCCTATCCTGCTTTTCTCCACCAGCTTGTGTTTCACAGTGCCTGTGACCTTCTTGTGGACTTCAGGTGGGCTGTGGTTGTTTTTCCCCATTAACTGTGTGGGCTGCAAGGCAATTCAGCCCTATGTGAATCCCACGGCACCCTTGAACAGAAATGACCACTGTGGTTGGGGCACTGGCAGTGAGACTCCATAGAAACTCAGTGTAAATCTCATGAGGCTCTTTAGCTGATAATGAGGAGGGATTGTATGGCATTGTATGTACCAAGCAGTGTAAAATCCAAGTTTTCCTCTCCCCTCTCTGTATGGTTATGTGGACACTTGAGACCAAAGAGGCCTCCTGAAAGGAGAGGAAGGTGAAAATGTCTTGGGCAAATATATGGCTTGTTACTCTGGAGCCAGTCTTGGGATGCAGGCTCCTCTATTTGCAGTTCCCTTTGTTTGCCTGAAGTGCTGTGTACAGCAGATGTCCCCAAGCAGGTCCACTCTTCTTTCCTCTGACGGAAACAGTTATGAGGCAAACAACATTAGTTTGGCTACAGGGATTCTGATCTGTGGAGAGAAGTTTAAAAAAGCCTGGTGTGACAAGGGATGTTCTCTGGCACCAGGCAGTTTGGCAGTGACACATCTGGACACAGCCCTGTGCCCAGGCTCTGTCTGCTGATTGCCAGCTGATAGCAAAAGGCTGGGGTAGATTTACTCACTTTCAGACTTTCCCATCCCTTGCCTGCACTAAATAAGGCAAACAAAGAAAATATGGCCAGATACAGGTGTGTGTGACCTCATGGAAATCCTGATTTGGATTAATTGGTGAATTAGCCTGGGGATGGAAAGTTACTGCAGCTGTTGTTTAGGCAGAAAAGTGAAGGAATAACAGCACAGTACAATATACAGTGAGACAGCAACATGATCTCTGTGCTAAACCCTGTGATGATCCCTTGGCAGAGCTTGGGCACTACAAAAAGCAAGGGAGGGGATTCTCTCACCAGGGAGTCAAGTATGAGTTGGCATAACAGCTCTGCACTAACCCTACCCAGCCCCTGGGATGTGGCTTGAAGCAGGCAGCAAATGTAGAACAGGAAAGCAGCTAAAAAGATAAGGTTGTTTCCACACCCTATTTTTACATATGCCCAGATCCTCCCAGGTCTGAGGCTGGAGCCAGCTGGGGGCATTTAGAAGCCCTTGTGACCTCAGTGGAGTCACATCTCTTTCCAGCATTGCTCATCTTGCTATTCCACTCTGTCACACACAGGCATGACTTCCCCTGCCTTTTACTCTCTCTCTAGGTTTGCATACACTGACACAAGCGTGGGTTTGCTAAAAAATAGGCAGTGTTTTCCTCATGCAGCTGTACCTGGGATTTACATTAGATCATGGTTGCCTGTGAGGCAAGAGATGAGCTAGAAGAGGACCTTTCATGATGGATGGAGCTGACAGGAGCTGCGAAAAGTTCTTGCAGACTGTGTATATCTTTTTATATTCATAATGTCTTGTGCAAGTCTGGAGTAAACCTTTTAGCCTTCCACCTCTCCCACCTAAGCCATGTTTTCTTCCTCTCTCTTCTTCATGGGACTCTATTTAGAACTGCATGACTCTAGATAAACTTCCCCCTAAACAAATGCTTTTGTTTGCTGCAAGCTTGGGGAAAGAAAAACAGGAATTTTAGATCACATGGTAGGAACAGTCACTGGGAGAGGTCCAATAGTCCATATCCAGGAATGTGACCATCTCCCTCCTATTAAAATGGAGGACTAACACTCTCCTGTGAGAGGGACAAGAAAAATCTTAAAATTAGTATACGATAACATACTTCTAAAATTATTTCCTGCTATGACTCCATACCTCTTTGTGCAAGTTTTGAAGGCAGGATTGACCTCCAGTTGCTGTAGTTGTTAAAGGGAAACAAGGCAGCATTGGCTGATGCTGGGGCCAACTGGTGGGAATGGGTAAATTCCTCTGCTATCCAAATGTGAGTGACCCCATCCGAAGCACATTGAGGAAATATTCCTTGGAACCCTTGCTCTCCTGGGAGGGTGCTGAGTGGCCCCAGCCCTGGAGTGGGCCATGTGGGTGCAGGGGTGGCACATCTGTGCCAGAGCAGTGTTTTATTTCTCTGCACAGGTGGGTGTGACAGCTCAGTTCTGCTGCCTGGGCAGGCCAGCTGCTGGGGATGAGGAGCCCACATGTGGTGCAGTCCCAGGGATCATGCACAATGTCTCTGCCTGGGGGTGATGGAGCCAAAGTGGTCCTTGAATACATGTTGGTTGCAGATATAAAAATCTCCTAATGATTATTAATAACTCTTGGAGAGTTTGGAGACAGGGGCAGGAGACACATCAATGCCAAGCTCTCCACTGCAAGGCAGATACAAGGGATGTAGGGGCTGCTCTTCCCTTTGAATGATTTATTGTGCTGTTTTCTTGGGATCATTTTAACACAGCTAAACTCTTCTCTACACATTTGGAATGAGCAGTGCTGCTGGGAAATGGTTTTCCTGCATAATTTTCCATTGAAGTTGGTGGTTTGCACTCCCAAACAATTTGGTCCCTGTGAATGGATGGGGATGTTTATTGCTCCCAGCAGGACCTCTGCAGCACGCCAACTAAAAGAAAGAAAACAAGTCCCCACACTGCCATCAGAATCAGCTGTGACAATAAACATCACTGTCCTGAGGGGTGAGAGAGGAGGTGGTGGGTTAGAAGGCACAGGAAGCTGACAGCTTGGGTCAGCTTTTCAAATTACCCTGGCCAAGGCTGACTCTGGGTGAACTTCAACAGGGGGCCTGCTCCACATGAAAAGGGAAAATGCTCAGTTATCCTCAGGCTTTTCCTCAAAACTCTGCTAGACAGAGCTTCAGAAAGGAGCATGTTGAGAAGGAATAGGTCAGATGGCCAAAATTTGAGGGGAACAGCTGGTTTCTCCTGTAAGTTGCAGCAAAACTCCTCCCAGCCAGTTGTAGACCTCACATAGATGTGTTGTCTGGGTGAACTGGGCTGGTGTTTACCAAGCTTTCCTTCAGGCCAGCAGCATCCTCTAAAGTTGTATCATCTCATACCCCCAGCTGGGAAGCTGAAAAGATGGAGAGCTGCCATCTCTTTTACAGCATGTTTTATCTTATGAATGAGATCCCAGAGTGACCTGCTGAATAAATCCCACGTTTAGGAAAAGCCTCTTACGTTTATTTGAAAGCATCACCAGAGACGTGAAGGGCTTTGATATGGGATGTAGGAAGTCAGATAAGGAGGCTGATGAACTCTGGGTTTGCTCTAGATTACATGGTTGAAGAAGAGTATTTCACAGTGTACTGTACTCCAAACCAATCAGCTGGAGCAGACTTTTTAGATGAGGTAATTTCCAGGCAGGCATAATAAAACTATGCATTTTACAAATTATGCCGTTGATGGTCTTGTCAGGAAAGCAGATGGGTACCAAATATAGACAAATCCACAGCAAACAAGGACCATTTATTTGCTTTTTTGAACACCTTCAGCACTGGGGGTCTCCAAACCACCATTCTGAGTGGGCTCTAAGTCCTACAGTGGTAGGACTGTGCAGTCAGAATATGATTAAACCCTTATTGTCAACTTCTGTAACTGCCATGGGAGTTGAAATAGGTCTGGTGGCAGCTTTATTTTACACCTTGCAATCCTGATTCTCCCAAGCCATGACTGCAAGCCACA
Organism: Luscinia megarhynchos; assembly: GCA_034336665.1. Taxonomy (NCBI): domain Eukaryota; kingdom Metazoa; phylum Chordata; class Aves; order Passeriformes; family Muscicapidae; genus Luscinia; species Luscinia megarhynchos. Next base: position 45,860,592 of record CM067565.1, read on the forward strand.
GACCTGCCTTCTGATGTGATCTTGACAGCTGAGAATTAAGTGAATCTGGATAGAAACCAACATAAGGATTCAACATAGAGAACACCATTTCTTACAGAATTGTTTCCCTGTTCTGCACAAATACTTCAGACTAGATCGCAAGAGTCCAGTGTTTATCAGATTTCTTCTGATATCTTTAAGTTTTGTAAAGGAAGAATTTTTTGGGAGGGAAATTTATATCCTACAGACTACAACCTTACTTTCAGTATTGAAAATTTATATTTTAAACACATATTTCTTTACTAATGTTACCAGAAATACCAGTACTTATTAAATTTGAAATGAGTAAAAGAATAAAAATCTTCCTTTACTTTCCATGTTTGTTTCTTAGCTTGGAGAATGAAATGCAGCTTTTAATTTGGGTAGTTTTGCTCTTAGGTTCCTAGTGCTGTCTTGCTTGTGGTGTGGCTACTAGTAACATAATATTTATTTATCTGAACCAGCTGTTTTAACTGGAACAGAATGCCCCTCCCCAGCAAACCTTTCAAACCTTTTCCATTTACTTCAAGTTCTGGCAAAAAATAATGAAAATAGAAAAAGCAGGGTGTCTGTAAGTTGCCAGTAGCCTTTTAAATATAATGGTAACCACCTAGCACTGGTGGGAGAAAAACCTATGCTGCAGACAGATACTCAGGGAGTGCCCTGCATGAGGACTGTGGGTCCAGCAGCAGGGCTGAGAGTGACAGGCCAGCTGCACCAGAGCCCAGCACTCCCTGCAGCCCAGGGACGAGCTGGTGGAGCAGAAGGGATGCTTGGTTCCCTGTCGAGGTCCCATCCTGCACCATTCTGCCTCTCCAGAGCCCTGGGCTAAAGGCACATTAGGATCTCCCCTGTCACATGTCCCATTTGTCACTTTCTTTGCCACTCTTTGTGGTGGAGCTTTCCTTCTTTTCCTGTTCTTCTGCTCTATGTCTGTCCTGGAAATAGAAACATGGAGATTATTCAAGTCTGAATATTCACTGTTCAAGCAGAACCTTTGTCCAGCTGTGTACTGAGTGCTTCTGAACACCAGCAGCGAAGAATTACACTGCAGCACTTCCCTGAGTATTTTTTAGTGTTTGTTTAATTTTTAGCATTCATTTCACAGTCACTGCTGCTGGCAGCACAGAGACACCCCATGAAATCTGGGCTTTCCAGACAAAGTCTTTAGGAAAGCTCTACTGAACGTGTGGCTGTCCCACAGGACCTGGGGCATGGATGCTGCTGGAGAGGCACGTGAGACCAGGGTGCCAGTGTGTGACACGGCCCCATGCTGGTGTCCCTGGCATGCAGAGGGATGCTGCCCTGAGTGCTGGGAGCACACAGCTGCCCAAGCCCACCTTGGCAAACCCATGAGTTTCCTCTCATGCCCACCCTCTGCATCAGGACACACGCCAGCCCAGCTGCTGCTCCTGGTGGACCAGAGTCCTGGCAATGCCCAGCAGGGTGGCAGTGTCCCCTCTGCAGGCAGGGCTTTGCCCTCCCTTTGCAGCCATTCTGATCAGAAGCAGGTCTCCGGGGGCTCACCCCCAGGGTGCATTTACAGAGAGCAGCCCTGGTCCTGCTTAGCTAAACTGAGGCTGTTGGAGCCTCGCTACGCTGCCGCTGCCTGTGCTGTGACAGCCTGGGCTAATAAACATGCAGTCCCTTGGCTCCAAGACTAGAGCTCACATCAGTATGCAAAAACAAATGCAAATAAGAGAGAGGTCTTGCTGGTTGATGCAGGTGAGCAGAGGATGGTGCTGCCCTTCTATTCATCTTTTTCCTGTCTTGGCTTTCATTTTTGACCTTATTGCAAGTCTTGGCTCTGGAATTTCCACTGCTTTTTCCTGTGGCATCGCTTGTATGGGGACAGAGTATGTTAGCAATCAGATTCAGCATCATTTTTTCCACTCTGTCTGGAACTCTGCAGCTCTGGGGTGTCAGCTCTCCCACTGATTGCTTTGAAGCTACTTTTTACCACCTCAAAAGTGTCACTAAATTTTGAGATATCTTCTCGTTAGGAAAGACAGGGAGAGGTTGCTGCTTAATTTTCTTTCCATTTCTCCACTCAATTATTCCTCAACATAACTTATAATAACATGTAGTCATTCTCTTCCTGACCAGCATGGATTTCAGCCAGTTGATTTCCCATCAAGTGCAATTTTTGCTTTTTTTTTTTTTTGCTATTGCTTCACTTCACTTTTTTTTTTTTTTTTTTTTTTTTTTGAATGTATGTAGCACACAAGATTCCTACAATATCAGAATTAGATTGAGCCTATCTCTGTAGCTTAATTGTTGATATCTAGCAATATTTATTTAATGTTAATTTTGAATACATGTATTTTAGAACCTGAGTTTTTGGCAGTAAATTTCTACAACTGGGTCATCAGCTTGTTGTTAATTTTTTTGCTCCTCTGTCACTTTTTAAAAACTGGTTGTGGTTAAGGATGGGCCAGCCAGTTTATTTCAAGAAAGAACAGTTCAGAGCCATCATGCCTCACACAGACTCAGAGGGGATCAGCCAAAACTGTGGGAATAGAATAGATTTTTTTTTCCTGAGGCTGAAGAGAAAGTTTCATTTAGGGGACTCTGTTCCTCTTCAGATGTCAGGTAAATTGTCAGTCGGGTAAATTGTTCCTTCAACATTGTTGGCAGCTCTTTCTCGGCTGAAAGCAGACAGACAGCTCAATCTAATTGCACAGAGAGGTTTGCCTGCTTTCCCTTTTCAAGTAAAACAGGTTTATGTGTTTCTGTGGGGCAGGCTGAACAAACAACAGGTGGATCTAAAAAAGCCCTCTGGAAAATCCCTGCAATTGATGCACTGGGAAATGACAGGGGAGTGTGTAAGAGCCACTCCCATCACTAGGGTAGTCTGTGTTCTGCTAATGGCCTGAGAGAGTAGAGGAATGGAGGATGGGGACAGTGCCAGGGGGTAGCCTGGCAAGAGAGAACCGGTCCTGAAAGTTTAGGTAAACTGTATAAATCTCATCACTTTGTGTACTTGTCCTTGTATTCAGCCTAAACTCTCTGCCACACTGAAATTTCTAGGGTTCTGCAAAAATCCCCCTTTAAATACGGACGGGCATTTGTGTGATTGTTATAAAGATCAGTGTGAACAGGGAGGTGGCCGTCTGAAAATGGGACATGTTGACTTTTCACATAGATTATAAACAAAAATGTGACAGCACAGTGCAAGGTGTAAAATTACTTGGTTGTTTTTTGAGGATAGTTCCACTTAAAATATGCAGTCTGTACCTCTTTACCCTACTGCCCATACTAGATTTGCTGCTGCTGCAATGGCAACAACCTCCAAAAAGTACTGAATGTCTTTTTTTTTCTTCTTTTAAATCTTTCAAAAGGAACTTGAAACTGGGTCAGATTTTATTCTCAGCCATTGATCACTAAATGTACTGCAGCCTTTTTCCTCTTGAGCTACTCAAGAGGAGGAAGGGCAAGTGGAGTGATCCACACTCAGGGCTGTGGGGTCAGGAGCAAAGGATGAGGAGGGAGCCCTCACCCCTGACCTGCTCCTTATGCATCCAGGTAAATAAACAGGATTTTCAATACTTTAGGGCAGCCAGCTGACCTGGTTTGTAGGTGAATGGAAATACCACTGGCATTTCATATTAAATGAAAAACCAACCCAACCCAAAGCAAGTCAAATTATCCTTCCACTGTGAGGATTTTATCCCCCTACAATACTCATTTGGCAACATTTGCCATTTCTAAGCATCTCCCAGTGTTATCAGCACAAGGCAGTGACTTGTACTGATAAACACTGGGAGATGCCTGAAGATGTCTCCTACTCCTTTGGAAACCCAGTTAGAAAAAGAATCTATATGAACAACTGCTGCTCCAAAGTGTCCACCTTTGGTTGCAGCATGATGCCCCAACTCAGCCTGTATGCCTCTCTTCTAGAAAAGGATTCACATTTTTATCAAAAACAAGGGCTGGGAATCTATAAATTTGGGCTGAGATCATGCTGTGTCCAGTCCCCTCAGCCCAGTCTTCTGCCCTGTTGCCTGCAGTGCCACCTCCCTCCTGCCTGCCCCACAGGATTCCCTCTGCCCAGAAAGGGGGTGTCCTCCCCACACACCCCTGCCTGGCCTCTGGCCTCCACTGAGAGAGATGGTGTCTAGCAGATTTATTAACCAGAACAGAAAAGAGCATTTAATGAGCAATGAGTCCAAGAGGCATCCCCATGTGGCCAGGTGACATTTCCAGTGAAGTGCAGGATGGCACCCACAAAGGGGCTGGTGGTACCTGCTACTGCCTGGTCCCACTCCTCTGCTGGGTGTTGCCTACTTGGGAGCAGAGCCCTCTTCCCTTTGTTGCAGTTGTTTTCTGGTGGGCCTAACCCTCTAAGAAGTTTTTCTCCTTGTAGTGACACAGCAAAGTAGCACCCAGCCAAGTGTATCTTCACAAAGTGTTTTTTTTGCAATAGGTGAATTTCTGTGTTTTATGAGAAAGGACCCCTCTGAAACAGCTAGGTCACAAACATTTCTGGTGTGCTGTGTATGACCTTTTTTTTCTTTAATTGCTTTTAACTTCAGCTAACAGTTCTCTGGTAAGCATCATTAAAGCTCACCACAAAAGCTGTAGTGACCTCTCAGTATGCAGCAGTTCCTAGGATGAATCCACAGTCCTGTGGTTCAGCATGGCCTGGTTCTCTGGTTCTTCTCCCTCTGAGTCACAGGGCTGTGTTACCAGGAAGGTCATGGGACTGCCAAACATACCAGTGGGTGGATTTGGGGTTTCTTTCATCATAACCTCAGCTGATACCTCTATTCCCTCAGTGACCTTCTGTGGGTTTTTACAAAATCTAAGCCATATGCAGTGTTGGCATATAACCATCCAGTTGATATTTAGGTTCCTGGGAAGCATCCCTTCCATGTGGATGTCACCAAGTTCCGTATCCACACATCAGTTTCCATAGCAACTAATGTCATTCAATGAGGGGGGAAAATCAGAGGATTTTGAAAGGCAAAGACTAACACTGGAAGGGAGTAAGTGGAACAAACAGCCTGTACAGTGGCTAGGAACACACCACAGGTTTTATGATGTGTGTTTTAGGGAGACTTGCATGGTTTGTGAACCGTTCCTTTCCTCGTGAGATGTGCCAAAAGCTTGGCGGTGCAAAATAAAATGGTGCTTCACAGCATTGCACTCATGCAGATCCTGTGTCAGCTTATATTTATTCACACACTTGTGAGAACATGGAGACAAGAGGAAAATGAGTTTTATTCCCCGTTTCAAAGAGAATTGTCTTACTAGTATTTTCTAGAAGCAAATATGCATTCTTTTGATACTCCTGCCTCATCCCTGCTGCAACGATGGAAAAGTGGAAAAGAACAGGACTCAGGCAGAACAACTTTTTAGCTTCTCACTCATTCATGCTGTCATAAATGCCACCTTCAGTGGGTATAAAATAATGGTGCTGCTAACATATTCTAACATATGCTGGTCAGAGTCACTACTACTGATACATTGCTGCTTGAGTTGTGGGATCTAATGAACAGAAGTGTATATTTTCCTTCAGCCATGTGGTATAACTCAAGGAACAAACATATTGGTTAAAAATATATCTGAAATTAATTTATTATGTGAATCTAGAATCTTGCACATCACAGATTGTATGGCATGACATGTATTCCTCTGGAAAGCAAATGTTCAGAATGTTAATTCTGCAGAAATAATTATTCAGAAGTCAGGAATGATCAGTTCAAAAATCCTTAAGAAACTCTGCATTTATACATTTGTACAAGTGTACTTGTTAAACATGCATATGGCAATGCCTTGTCCTAGGACTCAGTAGGCTAGGTAGAGGCAAAACCACATAAAGGAAGATTCATGGCACCCAAGTTTAGCTGGGTGAAGAAAGTTGTCTGAGTTAGTTCTCTTGGCTCCGTCTTTAATTAGTGGATAGTAACAGATGTCTCCTGTTGGTGACTCACCCCATCTATTTTAGGTTGCCCATTAGAAGTTCCTGTTTCTGTTCCTTTACGAAGAGGGAAACTAGTGGAAGATTAGATTTAAACAGCCAAAGGCTGGTGAGGTGAAGCCTGCCTGGAGGTGTGCATCCGGTGATGGTCAGAGGGTGGGGAACTGTACAGAGAAAGGGGTTTGGCTCTCCAGTTCTTACCCCCACCCACGAAATGGACTGCTTGTCGTCATTGTGGCACAGCACGGGCTTTGTTCTCAGGGTAGTACATTTCAGCCCTCCAGATCAGGGTGATTGCACCCACTCTGTCTGCTAAGAATGGCATGTGCCCCTGCTAACCCTAGACTGGTCCTGGGCACCATCTGAGACAGAGCTGTGGGGTGTTGGCCAGAATAATGCAACAGAGCCACAGTGATAGTTTGACAGGGTGGAAAAACCCCCGTAGAGGAGCTATGACACAGCACTGCTTACCAGTGGAGGTGTAGCTAGAGTCAGAACCAGGGCCCCATGACATGGAAAGGCACAGTGACCGGTGTGACATCTGGTAGAAGGAAATTGTCTTTAAGTTGGGCAGCTCACGTGAGGGCTGTGACCGAATTAAGAAGGCAGATCCAGACGGGTGGTGAAGATCTGGGGCAGGCAGAGGGCACAGCTGTTCTGAGCCCTGCTGAGGCTGACAGACGCAGGCAGCATTTCCTGGCAATGTGCTCAGGAGGGGCAGCTTCGTGCTGGGTTCAGAGGCACAGCCACTTCTTGCCTCCACAGCCAAAGCAGGTGGGAGCAGCTGAGCAGGGAACATCACACAAATGCAGCTCCCGTCTGCAGGGTCCACGTCCTTCTGCAGAGGAGGAACCAAAACGTCCTAAAGGAAAGGCAAGGTGGGGAGAACCAAATATGCTCCAGGGCTGCAGATGAGAGAATCACTTTGTTAATACTGCCTGTGCAATTTTCCAAGCTGATTCGTGCTACCGGGGCACAAAGGTGAGCAACTGAGGAGGAGCTATCGTCTCTCAGCACCCCTGAGCCCTGCTGCTCCAGGGGAAAGAAGAAAGAGAGCTGCCGAGAGGCGAGTGTCCCGAAGAACGCCGGGGATTGCACAAGGAGGGGCAGCGGGATGGCGGAGGAAGCCAGAAAGCAGCCACAGAGCGCTGCAGAGCCCGGGCTTTAATGCATTTTGCCCTGTGATAAAGAAATACAGAGATTCCATCCGAACACGGAAAACACGATTCATGCGGTCTCCGAGCGCCGTCCATCCCGTCTGGAGCGTGCGGGAGCCGCGGCGAGGCTCCGGCTCTGCCCGGCCCTTCTCCCTCCCTAAACACAGGTGACAGGACCTTGTTCGTGCTCGGAACACGTGGCGGGGGGAATTCCTGAGCAGTGGGAGTGACCGGAGGCGCTACCGATGAGCAGCCATAGCTCTGTGCGAGCATCCCCACGGTGACAGGGAAATTGAGACTTCCTTTGCTCCTGCAGATAAAAGTAGCGTCCTGTAGGCGAAGGTGCAGAGGTTTCCTGTAGTAACATCGCCGTGGTTAAGCCTGTAGTCCAAGAGAGTAAGCTGAAGCTACTGAAGTTCAATTTGCATCCCGAATGAGCACAATTGGAAGTGCTAATTATTTCATTGGAGATGCAGGAGCCGCAGCCTAAGCATGTGTGTAACTCCACTTGTAGCTCAGGCAGAGCAGTAGGATACAAGACAGGATAGCTGTGTAGCTGGTGTAGTGCTCAGAAAACGAGCAATCCTTCTTATCCACCAGCACTCTCAATTTACAATAGCCACGCACTCTTGGAGACTGCAGCAAAAATCCTGTAGGGCTTTTCAATCCTCGCCAGAGTCAGAAAAAGCTTTAAAACTGGGATAAGAGAGACAGCTAAGAGCAGAGAAATTGTAGTAGAAGCTTTAGTATTTGAAATTTTTCATTCATATCGGAATCATTACCCAATTTTGTTGTCACAGAAGCCTCAGGATCCATCAAGGACTCAGAGCTTTTAGGTTCAATTAAGACACTATAATTTCATATGATACCACAAGAAATTATTGTTCGGATGTGAAGGAAGAGACAGCACAAAATCACGTTAGCACAAATTCATTTTACACCTGCCTGTTAGCCAAGCTGCCAATGTGCCACTCCTAACCTTCCCCAGCACAAGGTAACGTTGCTGTACCAAGCTTCAGTGAGGATTAACCTAAAGCAGGATTACTCTGCCTTTGGGCAAGTCTGAGGTTGTAATCTGCCTCCTTCCCTCAAATATTGTCATAGTAAAAACATATGGAAATATAAGACTCTGCTGCAATTTTCCTTCCATTTTCTAACCCCGGTTGTGTTCTATCACCTGTTTTTAAGGAGCAATTTTTCTGACAAGTGGGCAAATCAGGGACCTTTGGGGCAACCAAACTCTCGTTGCAACATCCAGTGATGAAGCCTGAACTGCTGCAGGGTGCTGGAAGATGTGTGGCTGTGTGTTCCACTCTGCTTGCTCTGTCATGGCAGGAGGTAGCCAGGAACAGAGAGGTGGTGACAAACAGTGTGGAAACAGATGATAAGCAGTTTGAGAAGAGCATGTGCTCTGTGAATATCACACACAACAAATGCAGCATCCCCACAGATCAGCAGCAGCTCCTAAAGCCAGAGCTGTGGGATTCACATTCAAACATGAGCCCATGCTCTGAGTTTCAGGAGAGTGATGCTGAAGAGCTGAAGTCTGGGGTGGGTTTTATGCCTTTCTTTACAAGACCAAAATCCCATTTTTAGCTATGCATCCCTCTTTATGCTTTTGGGAAAATTGCTTAAAGGTACATTTTTTAAAATAATACATTGGAAACTCCCTTTGATGCAACTTCCATGAGTTTATGTGATTACCTCCCAGAAGCTGGATCATGAGAAGGTATTTTAACTTGTGTTTGATGGCAGGACACTGGAGAATCTCTCAAATTAGAGGAAAATACCCAAACACAGGTAATTCCCTTTTTTCTCTCCATGATCTGGTTTCCATCAGAAGGAATACTTCATGTTGGGAGGGTGAGACTGCTTGCTCTGCTGAGCTTCCCATTATCTGGATCAGCCCCAGCTTAGCCCCAATTAGTGATGAGGCTAAAATATCTACTGATGCTGGCAGAACATCTCAACAGAAAAGTGAGCTTCTGCTAGGGCATTCAGGATTAGTTTAAGGAAAACTGCACACGAGAAAGTGGAGAGAGAGAGAGCCATAGAGACATTAAATATTTTAGTTACACAGCCTGGTTGCGGTGTTTAAATGCATTCAGGGATTAACACTTTAACACTGTCCACCCAAACTCAAAATATCACCCTAATAAAGTTTGCAAAAGTGTATGTAAATATTGAAAGTAGAAGATTAAAGCAAGAGGATATTAGAAATAGAAATAGAAACCTTGAATAAGTAAAATAGTTCTATAACTTGTTACTGTTATTTTGACCTTTCAATATGTTTTCCTAAGTTTTATTATGAGGCAGTGTTATATTTGGAAAGGAGGTGTATGACCTGTGAGGTAGTGTTCAGTGGGAAAAATTGCATAAGCAGTGAGGAAACAGCTAGGTCCCTTTTCTACACTGGATAGGGTAAATTAAATTAAAATTTACTGTTCTGATTTCTTAACACATTTTGCTTCCCATGACCCAGCATAGACACACATACACACATGCAGAGGAGCCATGAAGTTTTAACTTCGTGTTCTTCTGAAGGGAGAAGGCCCAAATATTTCTTTTTTTTTTTAATTAAAAAAACAAAAACCCAAATCCTCGTGACTTCTTTCTTACTTTACAAAGCAGAAGATTGGGGATGTATGCTGATTTTTGCTGGGGTAGAGTTAACTTTCTTCACAGTGGGCTAGTATGGGGCTGTGTTTTGGATTTGTGCTGAACACAGGATTGAAATAGAGAGATGTTTTTGTTGCTGCTGAGCAGGGCTTACACAGGCCTTTTTTGCTTTTCTTGCTGCCATGCTGGCAAGGAAGTTGGGAGTGCATGGGAAGCTGGAAGGAGACACAGCTGGGACAGGTGACCCCAACTGACCAAAGGGATTTTCCAGACCATCTGACATCATGTTCATTGTATAAATAATAATTTTATAAAATGGAGGGAATAAGAAAGAAGAGGGGGACATTTGAAGTGCTGATGTCTTCTCATGTCACTGTTAGCTGTGGTGGGGCCCTGCTCTCCTGGGGATGGCTGAACACCTCCCTGCCCATGGGAAGCACTGCATGAATTCCTTGTTTTGCTTTGCTGGTGTGTGCAGCTTTTGCTTTCCCTACTAATCTGATTTCATCTCAACCCGTGAGTTTTCCCTTCTGATTCTCTTCCTGATCCTGCTGGCAGGGCAGTGAGTGAGTGGCTGTGAGGGGCTTGGCTGCTGGGTGGGGTGGAACCAGACAGGATGCAGCCACTGGCATTCTTGTCAAGCAGCACCTCCAGCTGACCCCTTCAGCCTCTGAGCTGGAATATTTTCTGGTGTTTGGTTGAAGTACTACTGTCATCCTTGCAAAGAGTACCTACTGCTGACTGTGCTTTTTGGCTGTCAGTCTATGTTGGGTTTTCTTCATGGATGTGAGGACCATTAGAAGATTAGTGTTCTCTTTCCTTGATCACAGGCAGTGCCTTCAGTGTTGCCCTGTGCCAGCAAGAGCAATCCTCAGGACCTGCAGAGTTGCTTGTAGGTGGGTATACTCCATGTGAACACAAACTGAGGGGTGTATCCCTTTCTGTTATCTTTCTTTCTGAACCAAAACTAACTCAAAAAACTATAATGGGACTGCTCTCTAACTTTCCAGATTTATCATGCTCATGTTGCAGTTTATTGTCCAGAATAGTTAATTGCAATTATGATATTTAATAAAGTGAAGTCTGTTCTTGGCATAGTAAGTCCCCTGCTGCTGTTATTTCTGATTAACTTGCTATAATTTTTGTGGATGATCAAGTTTTCATATTTCTTCAATTTTATATTACAGTCCCTATTGCTTGTGAGTAGCAATAATAGATTCCATTGTGACTCTTTCTAATTTTACCAGAGCTCATAATCTGACTCTTTCTGTTCCTCTATGTTGACATATATTTTTTTCTTGCATGGCTGTTAGGACAAAGAGTATTCTTCTGAGATGATTTCTTTCAAATCAAACTGGAAAATAGTCATCTGCTAGCTCCTTGCAAGCCCTGCGCTTCTCTGGACTTGCCATGAGAGAGCTGTGCTTTGTGGTGTGTTATTTCACCTTTTCCCTTGAAATATTTAAAAGAATTAGTTGGGTTTTAGATTTCAGATTGTTTATCTCCTTCAGATGCTGTAAAGGTCAACCCCATTAGCACCTTCCACCGAGCTCATTTTTCTACAGTACTTCCCACTTAAAGTCTGCAGGTAACCTTGCACTGTTTTGTGTGAAAGCAGTAGTAAAAATTTCTTTCTTCTGATAAAAAAAAATAATGGTTTTGATCCAGACTTCACAGATATGCAGATTAGCAGAGGTCAATGGAGATGGTAATCATAGGTAATGGTTTCCATTAACAGACTTCTTAAGATTTTACCTCAGCAGCTCTGCTAAAATGAAAGTCCTTCAGATTAGTGACCAAGATGCTGTATCTTCTATCCTGTGCATCTCTTAAACGACTTGATTAACCAGTTCTCTGGCTGCACACGTATACTTGTGGCCTCTTGCTGTCAGACTTTCCTTCTCCTTTGCTTGTGTAATGCTTCTTCCTAGCCTTGAGATGGGGGATGCACTCCTCCCTCTCCCTTGTCTCTGCAAACTTCTTGGTGATATTCCAGTAATTAATTATCAGAGTCCTTCTGAGCTAAGGGTCTGCCAAAGTGAGGCAGGGCAAGGTGAAAGTCCCCTGCAGCAGGGTGTCTGGCTGAGGCAATGTCCTCCAGGGTGGCACGGTGGTGTGCTGCCATCCATTGAGGAGGAGTTACACAGGCGTGGAGGACAGGATGGCATGTGTCACCTTGTGCTGTCTGCAGGAATTCCACATCCCTGTAGTCACAGAGATACAGTTTGTGAAATGCCTCATGTCTGTGACAATGGGCAATGAAAGCCTGAGAAAAAAGAATAATCTCTGTGAGCACAAGAGTCTCGTGTGTATCTTATTTGAAATTGAGTTCCTTTGCATATTTATGTTTTCCTTTGTTTTCTTACTAAAAGCATATAAAGGCATTGATAATGAGCAAGTGGAATTTAATTACAGGATCCTTGCTCCAGCCAGAACATCTTGCAAATAAATTAGTGAATTTCTCCAGGACCCTCTGAGGCAGAGAGACATTGTTAATATTACCCTTTGCAGATATCTTGCTGTTGTTTTGACATGTTTTCCACACACAAAGGATGGCAATATGCTCACAATCAATGCACTCTTATTTTGGTCAGGAGAAAATGGGATGGGAAATGAGGAATAGCAGGTGAGTGCCAAAAAAAAATCTTTATGAGGAGACTTGATTTTTCCTTTATAATGTGGGGCATCTGCCTGCCACAGATCCTTTGCAAACCAGGGGAACCTTCCCTCCACAGGCACAGAGGCTCAGGAGCTTCCAGAGCTTAACCCTATGTTAGCTACCAGTCTGTGAATAGAAAGAGCTTTGAAAATGGTTTGTAAAAGTCCCTCTGAGAAGGCTTATTGCTCAGAGGGCCTCTCTAGTAATCTCAGACCTTCCCAAGGGCTCCACACCAGCCATGCTTGCTTTTCCCAGTAAAGGTGGCTTGTACAGTAGTGGCCAGCACAGGCCACTCAAAAGGGGCTCTGGGGCCACGTGGCTATTTTTATAACATGGACACACATTGTTCCCCTAAACAACCTAGATTATGGGGGAATCAAAGTGTTTTAGAGCTTCCTGTCACAAAAGCTTTCAAATGGCTGAGCTCTGTGGTTTCTGCGTCTGCACAGCCTGGTATTAGTCTCCAAGAACTTTCCAAAAACATCCTTGGAAAACAGCAAGAAGAGGCTGATGCCAGGACTTTAGCACTTTCAAAAGTCTACCCAGGAAAAAAATAAAGCCAAAACCATTCAAACAATGAAGTTCTACACAAATTTCCATGACTCAGCAGTACAACATGCTCAATATTAATAGTGATTTGTTTAGTATCCAAAAATTCATCATACACTTCCATCCCAGCCCCAGGGAGCATTCAGCCAAGTGACATGATGAAATTTCACATGTGCATTTGCAATCCCACTCCTTGACAACACTTGAAAACAATGAAAAGCTTCATCCATACAAATTCCATGTGAGAGCATGAACTCGCTCGGGGAGAAGCGCACTGCGATCAGCCTGACCCGCCGGGGAACTTGGATAAAGCAGATGTGGAAATCCCAGCCTGGAAAGGACTTGGGAGCTCACTAAGGTCAGGTTCTTGTGCTTGCAGGGCATTGCGTCCCAAATCTCATCCCAGCTCCATCTTCAAGCTAACTAGGGCATTTGTCCTTCTTCCACCCTGTTTTGGAAATGTTTAGCTCAGACGTTAAAATGGCTTCTTATATTTACAACTATGTATCTTCATGCATTCCAGGTAAATAAGTGATGAAGCAACCCAACTCATGACTCACTTATTCTTCTCCTTATATACAAGCTTAGAATTTCTGTAACAGCAAAAGGGAAAGACACACTGAACAAAAGTACTAAATAAAATGTGGGGTTGGAATTTAATGTAGGTTAGGTTATAGTCTAGGCTTACCAGAGTCTTCCAAACCACTCCTTTGCATGATGAATTTGTATGAATTGGAAAAATGAATGGAGGTGCCAGCTACATAGCCTGCTTCTGTTTTATGACTAAATTTCAGAATCGTTCCTGTTGTGGTCTTCTGACAAATGCTCAGCCCTCCCCAGGTGTTGTGTGCAAATCACCAAAAAGCTTCCCAGACAATACTGATGCTCAAGTGCAAATTCTGCTGTAGATCTCAAGGTCCCAAGTACCTTCCAATAATGAACAGGAGTAGGGGTATAAGCTGAATAGACGGTGTGTGCACACATATTTAGACCTCAGGAAAAAGAATGGTGAGTAGATTCAGAGCATGTACAGCAGCCCAGCCTAGAAATGGAGTCAGCTTCTGGATTCATTGCATGTAACAACATTGAAATACACCCAACCTTAGTGCAGTCTCCCCTATTTCTTATTGAAAAGGTCAGTGTGAGCAATAGTCTATACAGGCATTTGGAAGAAAGCCCCATTTGAGAAAAAAGAACAGTCTAAGCACTGATTTTTAAACTTTTCTTCTCATGACCTTGTTCTTTCATGGCCTCAAGTGGCAGTGGCAGTGGCACGAGTGCTTCCAAGATCAGGGCTCCAGAGAGGGAGCTGCTGACCTGGAAACACCGCCTGGCCAGCAGCTCTGAGGCAGCCCCCTTGTTTATTATTTATTTGTGCTGCAGGGAGGCCTGGAGAGATGCTGCAGGGCTGGGTGCCAGCAGGGAGCCTGGCAGTCGATGACAGAGGGGAGGAAGTGGCTCTGTGGCAGGACCAGTAGGCTCAGGCTCCTGAGGCTTGGGGGACAGGCACAGTGGCAGAGGGTGCTCAAGGGAACAGCACAGAAAGACACCCTGAGCTCCTCACAGGGCTGTTGTGGGAACTTCCTTTCACAGCAGACGTATGGCAGGGCAGGAAAAATGAATGTATTTGTTAGAAGGACTTCGCAATTATTGAGCAATAGCAGGGGAATTATGCTGTGACAGGAATTCCCCCAAATGACCAACATATTTCTGCTTGCTTATTGGGTTCAGGACACAGAAAAGATTTGGCTTTTTTTAAAATTTTTTTTTTCCCCCCTAGTCTGTGTGCATTTCAACAGCTTCACAACAAGGTTGTTTTCAATTACAAAGAAGTGTAGGAAGGTAATGGACAAGACCAGAGATATTTTGATAAAAGGCAGTCTTAATACTTGTGTAAAACACTACCAGTACTCATAGATCCTGATCCAGACTGCTTCTTCCCAAAATTTGCTCTAGCACACTGAATACTGTATATAGCACATAATACTTTAAATGAAAGTAATTATATCAACATAAACCCTAATAATATTTTTTCCAATAACTTTTTCTTGGATGGGGAGAGACTCACAGCAATGAGATGAATGTTGAAAACAGTTTCTGGTGTATACAAAGGGAAAATGGATTCTCAAGAAGATGTAGGAAACCTGAAGACTGGTTATGCTGAAAAAAGCATAGCAGAAATAACAGACAGGCAAAAATGGAACTGGACCTGGACCTGTAGTATAAAGCATTTTTACAAGCTGATTCTAAGTTTCAGTTGCAGATGTGAAGCCTAAACAGCAGATCAGATTTCAGAAGAGAAAAAATAATTTGCAGATATTTGAATAGTATTATCAGATGAATTGAGAAGTAATTCTTTGACGATTCCTTAGCTACAGAAAACAAGCAAGAAAAAAGGAAGATTATTCAGGGATAAGAACTTTTATTATAGAGATGGTGTGATCTGTGCAGAAACTGATTAGGCCTTAGGTGGCTTCTGCAGCCATGATGAGTTTGCCTCTTGGTGTCTGACACCTGATCACAAAGAAACATGAAAGATCTCACAAGAAGTGAGCAAGGGCATGGGCCAGGACTGTGAGACATCAGAGCTGCCCACTACAAAAATACGTTTGACTGTCATGTTCCTGCTTGACGTGCCATTTGATGCAAGAGAAGAATGAAATTGTGAAAATTAAGTGCATGAGGGTAAAATAGTGCCAGAAGGATGTGAAATGCTGGAACTAAGACTGAATAAGGAGAAACAGCTGACAAAATATGTTGTTGTCTACTGTGATAAGAAGTTCCCTGCACAGGATGTGCCACATGAAGATGTGCAAAATCATCAGGAACCATGGTTCCTATAAAGGAAACAAAACAGGAAATGTCATGAATCATCAGCAAACAGGCTGTGGACAGGTTACATGGCTTGATCCTGAATGAAATTAATAATTCAGCAAGGCTGGGAAAAAAGAGACTTAAATAGCACCACAACATTATGACACAAGCTTGGGAAATACAGGCTGAAAATTGAGGCTGATCATCTCTGCTCAGCCACAAGATGTGTGCCAGAGAGAAGCTACACTGCCACAGTGTGGGATGCCTCATTAAGCAAACAGCCCCAGACACTAATTAGGAGTATACAGAAACAGACACAAGAAGGCAAGCACGCTTAGAGACTTGGGAAGCTTTGGGATGAGTTGACTTGTGCACAGTAAGCAGTGACAATCTCTCTACAGGAAACTATTTCATTAGCATCCCATCTGTAATCTTCAGCTAATTACCCACTGGTTTGCATCTCTGATTCATATTAAAATTCCTTGTGTCCATTTACTACTAGTATAGTTTAGCAGAACTTGAATGTTGGAGATAAAGGCAGCATTGGGCTTTTGGTCAAGGTAAGTCAGCCCAGTAGTACCCATTTCAGAGAAAAAATATAAGGAAGAGGACCAGTGTGACAGAAATCCCACAGGCTGACATCATTATCCAGTTCCAATAAAAGCAATAGAAACCAATAAAAGTGAAATGGTGTTTCAAAATAAAGTAAATATGTGCCTTTATCCCCTTTCTCCAGAAATCTCAATATGTCTCAGTTTTCATCCACAGCTGAGTAGGCATTATTCAGTGATTCTTTGCACTTGATGCAGTATAATTCAGTTAGCTGTTGCTTTTCATTGTGAGTCACCTTATAATAAACAGGGTGCCTCAGCTGCTAGATAGCTCTTTCCTTTATTATAGCAGTGACCTCTAGTGTACAGCTCTCACTATCCAGACCTAGCAATTCCAGCTTGCAGAGCAAGGCCATTTTCCATCTCATGGGAAGGAAGCAGCCTTACAAAGTGACCTTTCTGTTTATTTTGGATTTCTTTCAAAGAAAATTAAAAAAAAAAAACTCCCTTGAGACTTTAATAGTCAATGAAGTTGGGCTACATCAGCACGCTGGATCTGTGGCTGCCCAGCCTTCATGCTCTGAAACATTTCCATTTTGGAGTGGCTCAGGAAGAAATTCTGCAGCTTGTAACACTGCCTGTGCTGTTATTTTCTATTTTGACAAGGTAGATTATCTGTACATGAATTTTCTTTGTTAGAAAGCTTAAATGTCAAATGCATTTTAGGGCAGGACACACTAATCTAGTGCCTAGTAGGTAAAGTCAGCTGGGATTTCTTGAAATGAAATGTGCTAATTATTTGTAAGATGAATTACGTTTAATTTGTTTCTGCTGTGGAAATTCCAGGGGAATCACTAGGACACACAGTAATAATCTTCCTCCAGCTTTGAGCTCTGTCTTTGATGGAGGCCAACGCAGGATGTTTCACCACCTTGTATTCCTATAGGAATACTGTGTGTTTCATCCTGTGATGCTGACACTGGGATGGAGGCTGCCCTGTTCCACTGTGGCTGCATGAAGGGAGCCCTCTCACACAAGCTAGGTGTCCCTCCAGGGACCACTGAGGGCTGCCAGAGAACTGAATCTTTTCCCCTTCTCCCTGGAGAGACCTACAGACCTTATTGCCCCTGGCAAAATGAGTGCTGCCATCCAAGGTGTGATGGTGTATCTCACCTTCTGCTGGTCTGGCATCACAGGCCACTTCTGGTCTCCACAACCAAATCTCCTTGACTGCATTTTCATTTCCAAGGGCTGCAGATAATTATCAATACTAATTTAATTTAAAGTCATAAATCATGTCAGGAAAACAACTCTCCCTAAAAACACAATTGTATTTCAATCTGTCCACCTTGACAGGTGTTTCCATTCAGTAGTCACGCATGTTTCAACACAATTGATAAAAAGAAGCCATAATTCAAGTAATAAGGAGGTGAAGGGTGGCTAGTGGGGTTTATTCACCATCATAAACAATCTAACCTCACCTGTACATTGCTTTCTAGATGGTGAAGTTACAGAAAATCATGGAGGAAAGGGTCAGGAGCTTTCAGGAAAGTGAGGAAAACACATTTTAATACTGTTGGCTTCCTGCTGCAAAACATCCAGCCTTACTGCTGAACTGCTCCAAAAATAGACAAGCTTGCTCATTAGCCTTGTGAGCATTTAAATAGGAGAGGGATCGTTACCCAAATTATATCCCTTGAAAAGGACTTTCACACTGGGGTAAACTTAAAAAAGAACATTTACGCAAAAAGCAATTTTCTTTGCCTGCAATCTTCTGTATTCCCCTAACTCTCATTGGAATAAAAAACTTCCTCCCTTTCCAGCCTGCTTCTCTTTTTTTTTTCTTAATCCAGCTGTGAAATCATAAAGCTCACTGTTTATGACAATAGTTTGCTACCATGGAAACAGCTGTGTCGTCACAAATTCAGTCTTATGATATGACCTCCCTGACTGCAGGAACAGTCAGAAAGGAAGATATGTTAGAAATGGGACCTTGTTTAACCAGAAATGTCTATTTTAAATCCTTTTGCATAGCACACTCAGCAGCTCTTTAATAAGGGACCTTTGATACGAAATGTGCACCTCATTACATACTGCTTTATTATGCTTTGAATTGCTTTGAATGTCACCTTTGGAAGCGAGCCGTCCTTTTATTGTTGAACATTTTGAATTCCCAGTGTCCTAACACAACACTGTGGTGATTTCTACAACTTCAGATCATTGCCCTTCTGAGCAGTTTACTGTACCCTGTGGTTTTGCTTGTTTTCTTCTTTTCAAACTGAAAAAAAAAATTAAAAGCAAAAGAAAAATCTATTTTTGAGCAGATGTTGAAGGGAATCTACTGGGATTCTGGGACATCTCCTGCTGCCACACTGTGTGTGCAGTCTTCTCATTATTGTTGTAGAGGGGAGGGGTCTTTTGTGCATTGGTGTAGCCAGGTATATAGAATCTGATGGGCATCTGCCACGCCTTGCCACGGTGTCCCCTGCCCCCGAGTGAGACAGCCTAGCCCTGTACCTGTGCCCAGGTTTCTAATAGGGAGGGTGCTGGCTAAACCAAACTGCAAAGTGCCTGAGGAAAGACAAGAGCAGCGTGACCCTCACTACAGAGAAGCAGACATAAAATCTGGCAGCTGGAGCTATAAACTATTTAGTCCTCCTGTGTCCTTGCTCACTGAGCCCATGGGACACCTCCCTGCAGACCTCTTGCTCCAGGGAATGAACCCATCTGCTTCTGCCATCAAGCCCAGTGGCTCTGGGGAGCTCCAAGGGCCTCCTGCTCCCCAGCCTCTGCAGAAGAGAGCTCTGGGAGGAGGCTACTGCACAGCACAGCCCCCCTAAGAACAAATTAAATCTTTCAGAGCATCCACAGTACACCGTTTGGGAAAACAATGAAGCCCTGGAGTTAGGAAAGGGGTCACCGATTTCTCCTCAGCATTTCAAAACAACAACTCACCATCTCTGCAGGAGGCAGTGTCCAGTTCCAGCAGAGGACAGGGATATCCACTGTAGTGTCACACTGTGGGGAGGTCCCTGTGCACCTCCCTGTGCTGGCTGATGTATTACTTTGGATATCCACACAAAATAAAATTACAATATTTTCAACAGATTACCTGTAATATAAACACAGGGGAAAAAAAAAGCATCTATGAGCAACAAAAGTAATATTTTAAAGTGCCTGTAAGTCTGAGCAAGAAAATCTCTCTAAGGATACCTGTGTTGAAAATGCTCATTAAGATAATTACACTGAATGAAGTGTGGGAAGTGTTACCAGAGGGGCACAGGGGCAAGGTTCCTGTGGTGGGAGGAGGAGGGAGCCTGGTGAGCACAAGCTGGTGCAGCAGCACCCTGCAGCTGCCCGAGCTGCCAAGGCTGTGCTGCTGCTTGGAACCATGGTGTGCCCACAGGAGCTGCAGCCAGGAGCACAGACCTGCCTGGACTACACAGCATGTCCCATCTATTTCCAACAGTTGCAGAAATTCTGCATGGTTTCTTAAAAGTGCATGTATTTTCATCTTTGCTTTCTCTGTTTGTGCTCTGCTTGTTATTTTTGTCCTCAATAAATGGATGGGGGTGTTGTCTGTGCAATTGTAGAAATAATATTCTACACTTCACTGACTTTTTTGGATATCTTGCTACCTCTTTTGAACACATTTAGTTTCACCTTCTCCAATTGTGAGATTATTTCAAACTTCTTTTTTTTTCATTTCTCTCTCAGGATTTCCTCCAGCATTTTGTCAGTTGTGACAGAAGGATGCCCCACAGATAAATGCTGTGCTCACACCAAGATCCACCTGTGGCAGTCTGCCTCGGGAAAAGCCCCTGCTAGTTTTGTGGGCAATATTCCTGCTTGGGATGCATATGGAGTGCTCCTGTATGGCTCAGGATCCACTCTGTCCTAGGCTGGGCTGTGCCTAAGCAACACCCCTACTTTCTGACTTTATGCTACTGATGTTTCCCTTAGATAGGAAGCATTTCACATCTGTCTTCTTAAATCTCAATTTTGTTGCACTCTATTTCTGCAGCTCATCTAGCTCACACTGTATTTTAAGGCTCTTTTCCAAACTGCAATGCTGACTTGACTATGAACCTTGTTCTCTCTCTTTGGTGACTGCAGAGGAACATTTACCTTAGGAAGGCTCTTAGCCCTAAATAATCTTCATGTGTCAGACTGCCCCAGTACTGTGGAGCCACCAGAGCATTCCCACACTGCTCCTTCAGCCTCACACCCATCCCATTTTGGGGTGCCTTGTCAGCTGCTGGTGCCTCCTTCTAACATGTTACATTCTCCCCCTCTGGTGCTAAGCAAAACATGAAAGGCTAGGTCCCTTTGGTTGCTGGCTGTGGCTTGCAAAATGCAGATGTACAGTAAATGACAAGCCTGGTGAGGGGTGTTGAAAGGAAGCAGTGGTGGGAAGCTTTTCAGTTTAAGGAGAAATAGCGTGGGCGTGGTGCAGCACTGAGAGAAAATTGGATAGAAAATGAAATTGGGGAGTGAAAATCTATTTTTAACAGGGCTTTGAAAATCTGGCTGGGGCCAGGCCCTGTCTGAAATGATGTAGAGCCATAACTATTTCCTGAGGTTTGCATTTTCCATAAGGGAGAACATCTGATAGCAGAGCAAGAGGTCTGTTCTCTCTGAGTACATCCAGTGAAAGCCTTATCATTCTTATGGGAGAAAACAGAGGACTTGTTACCCTGCACACAGCACAGATGTCTGGCTATTCTCCATGTGAGATCTTCTGGGCATGCAGGGAAAACAGGAGCTCGGATGGTGAGAGATGCATCCCTTTGTAGTAGAGAAGTGACAGCGTCTCACCCAGGAGAGACATGTGCATAAAAAGGTGATGCATGTAGTTACTATATCCACTGAGTTTGTAACAAAAATACACATTTTTGTTTCTACAGTCAGGATTCTCTGTGCTCACAGGAGAGAAGCTGCTGGTGCTGGAAACAGATCCCTGTGCAGTTCCAAGGTGGGGTTCCCTGGAAGCCAGGAGGGGTGCTGGGGAGCAGCTCTGCTGCTTGCATGGGGCCACACTCTGCTGGTGCCCACTGCTGCCCTGGGCACCCTGTGCCCCTTCCAGCTGAAGGACAGGAGTAAATCCCTCTTGCATATGAGTAATTTGACTTGCTTAGACCCCTCTCTCTTAGAGGACAAATTGCACACAAAGAATATTTTTTATCCACTGAGGACAAACAAAGGGTGGATACTTTTAGATGTTTATTTGGAACAGACATCTGCCTTGTTTGCAGTTGAAGACCTGTAAAAAATCCCTACAGAAAGCTGCATCTGGTCTGACAAATTACAGCCCTGAGCCTTCCCAGTGGAAGAGCCAAGTTGGGGCAGGCAAGATCTGTTGGTCACTGCAGTGGTACACAAAGATAAAACCCCACAGTAGGGTCAGAGGAAATGGTTCAGCAGCAGCCCCAGTGGCTCATCCAGGAGAGCATTTAGCTGCAAACCAACTCTCCCCGGAGCCAGGCACTCAGCAGCTGTGCAATGTTGCTGAGAGCATCACTAAGTCTTTGAGGAATTTGTTTCCAGGCCTCAGGGCAGTGGCTGGTGCACTCAGCTGGGAGCTGGGAGCTGGCTGTGGGGAGCTGGTTGGAAAAGGCTGTGCCTTCAATAGCTGATCCAGAGCTGCAGGTGACCCTTCAAAAGGCAATAAACCTCACCCTACAGTGCTTTGTGGGGCCATGTCCACTGAAGCACAACCCCAAACCCTCTTTCTGCCTGGCTTGGCTGATGCCACAGGTACCCTCTTGAAGGAGCAGTGTCAAGAGCTGCTCTAGGCAGCCTCCTCATAGGAGTGCCAAGGGCAGATGGTGACACTCCCTGGGGCCAGGCTCTGGCTTCCCACTGCACAGCCCCAGCAAGAAGGACTGGCTGCAGGTGGAGGAGGATGCTGGTGCCACCCTCGAGGGAGCTGGGCTGCTCTCACCAGCCCTGAGGGGTTTGTAGGGTCCTGATGCCACTGGCCATCATGCTGAAGTGGTGGCTTGCCCTACAGTGAAGGAAGGGCAAATGTGATCTGAAAACTGCATGCTGAGGATGGCCAGATAAAAGCAGCAGCATTCAGTTTTCATACAGGTTACTGAATACAACATTTTCAGTCTGGACAGAGAAACTTCTCACAGCACAATGGCAGCCCTCCTGCTGGTCATTGGCATTTTCTGCCTCTGGAGAAGCAGTGAAGTTGGCCTTGAGGCTGTAGAGGGGCACACAGCAAACAGTCAGTGTAATTATTATGCATTTAGGAGAGCAACCTGATTTCTTCTTTTCACTGTTTTCTTTTACTCTTTAAAATTTTTATTTTTTTTTATTTATGCTCTTTGTTCACCTCAATAATAGCTACTACTATTATTATAGCTATATAATAGCTACTAACAGTTTAACTATTCTTCCTTCCTTCCTTCCTTCCTTCCTTCCTTCCTTCCTTCCTTCCTTCCTTCTTCCTTCCTTCCTTCCTTCCTTCCTTCCTCTTCCTTCCTTCCTTCCTTCCTTCCTTCCTTCCTTCCTTCCTTCCTTCCTTCCTTCCCTTCCTTCCTTCCTTCCTTCCTTCCTTCCTTCCTTCCTTCCTTCCTTCCTTCCTTCCTTCCTTCCTTCCTTCCTTCCTTCCTTCCTTCCTTCCTTCCTTCCTTCCTTCCTTCCTTCCTTCCTTCCTTCCTTCCTTCCTTCCTTCTTCCTTCCTTCCTTCCTTCCTTCCTTCCTTCCTTCCTTCCTTCCTTCCTTCCTTCCTTCCTTCCTTCCTTCCTTCCTTCCTTCCTTCCTTCCTTCCTTCCTTCCTTCCTTCCTTCCTTCCTTCCTTCCTTCCTTCCTTCCTTCCTTCCTTCCTTCCTTCCTTCCTTCCTTCCTTCCTTCCTTCCTTCCTTCCTTCCTTCCTTCCTTCCTTCCTTCCTTCCTTCCTCCCTTCCTCCCTTCCTCCCTTCCTCCCTTCCTCCCTTCCTCCCTCCCGCCCATCCACCCATCCATCTGCAATACCCTTCAGTCTTCAAAGAAAGGTTTACCCTCAAAGACATTTTTCCTAAGCAAATATTCAATTAAACCATCAGGGAATTCTTTTACATTCATATGTGGGCACCAGTGGAGGCAGACACTGCAGCTGCAGGAAGTGGTGGCTGCCTGGTTTTCTACAAAATGCAAGCTGGTGGAGGGAGCTGTCCTCTCTCAGAGCCACCTCCAGCACTCAGACAGGTCCTTGGGCTCACCCAGGTTTGTAGACTGGTGATTTGTAGCTCTCCAGTCAGCCTGCAGTGCTGGTGGTGTATTGGAGGTAGGAAATGTTAGGAGGTTTTGGCTCATCAGAAATAGTTTCTTGAGGGGAAAGGAGAAGATGGAGATCCACTGTAGAACTTTGTCATCTATAATTGGATTTTCCCTTAGGTCTAACTAAAAATAAATTAGCTAATAGTATATTCAATTAATTTTGCCAAATTTGAGCAATTCTTTTAATTAGGAGGGAAGAACTTAATCTCACAGAAAACAGACAATTTCCAAAGGCTGGCAAAAGAGTATGTCACCTGAGTATGTCTGTATGAATTGCTGTGAGATAAGAAACACACACACAAACTCACACAGAAAATATAATTATATGCAAGTAGTGGAGGCAGTAGAGCAGTGTGAGCTATTTAACCTTGAGGAAGTGGCATGTGAGGTTGGGAGGAAGGTATTGTGGAGCTTTTCATTCTTGTAGTGAGAGACTGTCAAGCTAGTGTGTTATGATAAAATCAGAAATTCATATTTGTGCTAAGGCTGGCACATTGCTTTAGTGTCCTTACACACATGTGGGTGAGGAGAAGAGGGACTGCAGCTTTCACAGTCATGTTTGCTGAAAAGTATGTTTGTCTGTACTTTAGCAAATGCTGCAGGAAGTTCATTTACCAAGCTTGGGAGGAGCAGGAGGGGAGAGACCTGGTGTGGTCGTAGCTTTACTGAGGTTACAGGGCAATGGCACTGGCTGCAGGCAGAAATTGCAGGGCACATAAAGGCATTGGCACCATTGAGCCTTTTGCCTTCCTCTCAGCACACCCCAGCACGAAAGTCCTTGTGGTGACAGATGCAGAAACTCCATAGGTGTAAAAATCCCTCTGTTGGGTCACTTTTAGTGCCTGGTACCATGTTTTTGTATATGATGAGACTTTGGAAAAGAGGCTCTTTAATTCTGATAGCTAGCTACTCCTCTCTGCTATCTTACTGACAGTACAGACAAAGGACAAAGTGATAAAATGTTCTGCTGCTTCCCATTTTTTATTTATTAAAGGAACTGTTTACCCACTGGCAGGTTAACAGAACTGTGTGTGGGATTATACATTAGAAAACTTGACAGAATTCTTTTTATCTATATTACAAACTCATTTTTCATGTACTAGGTATTTATTTCTATTTCTGTCTGTCCAGTTGCTCAATTAAAAAAAGCCTATTTAGTATTTACTTCTCTTTTCTGGTATTGGAATATCTGAACTAGGGAATATGCTGAAGAGGGGAGTGAAATTTTCCCAGCTGAATCTAGCTGGATGGACAGAAAATGGCTTCTTTCTGAATGCTCCCTTACATAGAATCTGAAGTATTAAGTGTAAAACACTCTAAGTACTTCAGGTACTACACTAGTGAAAAAACACCCTCACACCAAGAAGGCCCCTCCCAAAAACAAAACAAAAAAACCACTGCCAAACAAAACAAAAAAACAAATGAAAACATTCCCACCCCCTTAAAAAAACCCACAAAAGAGAAAAGAAAAAACAAAAGAAAAAAAGGAAAAAAAAAGAAAAAGTTAAAATGGAAATCCAGTATATTTCAGAGGATTTTGAAACCATCATTCTCCACAAGCTTACACGACAAATCATGTGTGATGACAGGTCCAGAAAATTATCAGGAGTCTTGTGATCTTTGGTGTTTTTTCCTTACAGTCTCAGTTTGTGTGACTAAACAATTCCTTGGCAAACTTGGCTTTCATTTTTGGAAAAAGTTTGTAGCCCTTTGGCTGCAGAGCTAACCTCAGGGACCAGAAGTCTAGAGACTGAGCAAACAGAAAAAATAAAAAAATATGTCCATTTTTAAAAATCATGTGCTTTTCAAAACAACTTTATGAGCTTTGAGGTTTGTGGCATGGTTGTTGAGTGTGTTAATACAGGAGTATCAGTTCACATTTGGGAGGATGAGCTTTCTTCCCTGAGTATCAACATGGCAACGCTCCTTGTGCTAGGGACAGTTATGGATACTCAGTTGATGCTCCAAGGAATCATGGCCCTGGGGCCAAATTTGTTGTTTTTCCAGGCAAATTGTGGAGTTTTGTTGTTCCTTTGTGTCAGAGAGCTGGTGTCCCACAACCCCAGACGAAAAGGTGGCTTGGTCATTTCAATGAGAGGTGATGCCTTGGCCCAGCATGTCATGGAGTGAAATTTGGATAGTTTTTCAGATGAAAGAAAATGGGCTTTTTTTACTGTGTATTTTTCTGCAACATTGAGCTGTTTGATGTGATTCCCAAAATGCAGCCATTGCTGCAAAACCCAAACATTCTCTGTGCAGCTGTTGGGAATAAGAGGACAGAGGACCCTCCCCCAAAAGGGATAACCAGGAATGTTATACCACAAAATATCTGTCTCAAAACCTTCTTCTTGTGAAACCACAGTGATGGTCACTGTAGTGACTCCTCTGTAGCTTCTGTGGCACATTGTCACTATAAGGCTAGGAAGTGGAGAAAGAATACAGCAACACTACTCCTCTTACAAGCAGCAAGAAGGAGCAATTCATTGAAAAGCCATGGCATTTATATAAGGGAGATCATGAAAAACAAAGTAGAAAAGACTCATTGGTCAAAGAAGGCAACACCTTTTTGAAAACATGCTTTCTGCAAAATATCATGAGACACTCACATGGCTCTCACACACTCTGCAGGTGCATAATCATTGTTATAACTTCTTGTCCTTCTGAAGGCCTGAGAAACTCAAGGCTTCAAGCTGCTTTTTCCCTGCTTCCCAGCAGCACCCCACGACAGCACATTACAGCTGTGTTTAAATCCAATTTATTCTATTCTTAGCCAAATTAGCACATCGCTATCAGCTGCCTGGAGGTGGGAAGAGGAAGGGCAGCCCACTGCCCGGCAGTGATAGCCTGTGAGCTGGCACACTCCCACCACTACCCTTGCAAAAAGCACATTTTCACCCTCTGTTATTCACAGTGTGAACCAGCAGCTGCTCAGGCAGCAGCCAGACAGCTTTTCCCCAGGAAGAAAGTGTTCCAAGCAAGGCTTCCTCTGCTGCAGGGAGTGCAGGAGCTCCGTGTCAGCTGCCCTGTCCTTCTTCATTAGGTGAGGCAACCACTGCTCTCCCTGCAAATACTGTGTGATGCCTTGTAGTGCCATGGAAAAACTGTCCCTCTTGGAGTTCTGGCCACTGAGACACAATGCTTCTGAGTGGGAAGGTGGGAAGGGCAGTGCTCACCTGGGGGCCCCAGCACTGCCTTTTCCTCTTCCACCTGCTGATGCTCAGTGTGCACAGAGCAGAGCCAACATTTGGAAAAGTCCCTTTGCAAAAGCTCCAGCTTTATGACCCAAATTCTCAGTCCCCATTAGGTGATACTAGAGCTGTTGCTATAAAAAGAAATCTTCTCTCAGAGCTGTAGCCATCCAGGAATATCACAGCAAAGCCACTTTCACATTTTCTGTGGGTTTTTTTCTTGATTATCAGGATATAAGCTTCTCCACAGTGCTCTGCTTGACACTTCCAAAATGGCATTAATAACCCAATGTAGGATCTGCTGGACTTGCTGCTGGATGTGGGGCAATTACTGTCTCCTATCTCCCACCAGATATTCTACTTTCTGCAGAAATAAGGATTTCTTCAATGTATAAAACCTTGGCAGGTCACAAAGGGGACTGTGAAACATTCAGTGTTTCCCCACTACAAAATTCAGTCCAAACTCCCCAAATTCTCTGTAAAGTAGAATTATGATTGCAAAACAGTGTGTGCTGCCACCCACACTCAGACAAAACAGACAGCCTCAGGAACAAGGACTTTGAGTCCCCTGTCAGCCTCACCAAGGCAGCTGTCTCCAAGAGCCTGGGAAAACCAGGAGACAGTGCAAGTGACAGCCAAGTCAAAGCCCTGATCTCCAAGTGGCCCTGGCCAGTGGAGAGACACCCCTGAACAGGCTCCCTTGTGGATGCTGGGCATGCAGGTACCCATGTTGGGCTCGTTCATTGCTTCTCCTTCTTTTCTTTTATTAACCCTGCAATTCCTCCTTCAATTTCAAGAAAGACTGGCTTGCTGCACCAACAGTAAGTCTGAAAAACCCCAACCCACGAAGCAGTGACCAGCTCCTTTGTAAGTACTGTCCCTGGCCAAGGCCAGCCTATGCTGAGGGTGGCAGGGGCTAATGATGGGGACAGAGTGACTCAGGCCATCCCATGGGGTACTTCTGCTTTGGGCTGCTGGGTAGCAGCTAGGCTTGGTTGGAAATGGCAGCTGAGTTTATAGAAAATCTGTATAAGCTTTTGCTTTGTTATGGTTTTTCCAGTGCATGTTGCACTGATCCTGACTGTCAACAAGAGCATTTTACTAGAGGGCTTCTAGATTACTGACATGTCCTAAGTAAAAGGAGGGGTAATAAAAACCTAAAGAAAGAAGATATGACCCAGACATGTTTCTATTCCTCCTTCCTTCCCTCCTCCCCTTTATAAGGAAAGAGATCACTTTAGAGGAAAAAACACAGCACCTGGAGAAAAGCTGCAGCTTAGTTATCCCCTTATTTTGTTGTGCTGCTGATGTGCATGGTCCATGCTGGAAACAAGGAGTCACTTGTGAGAATTGATGGCTGAGGGAGCCTGGACCAAATGGAATCCCTCACCCTGCACAATGTTGGAACTGGAACTCACACTAGCAGGAACTCCATCAGAGATTGGGTGTGAACCAAAGTACAAAAAGAAGATAAAAAGGCTGATGGAGAAAAGGAGAAGGCAAATATAGAAGAAGATACAACAAATCCTGTAGCCTGCACAAGAGAAGATGACTCTGGGAGTTCCTTATAGTCTACAAATAAAAGTCTGGGGTATATTCAGAGGAGATTTAAAAGGAGCCAGATAGTCAAGTGGTTGAACTTCAGATTCAGGCAGGCTGGGGATATGCATTGGACTTGTTTACACAGGAGAAGTCTTGTTTACACAGACTGGACAGTTTGCAGTCTGAAATGCTGTAGGTCAACAGGAAGCATCTGCACTCAGCTTCTGGAGCTATCTGGCTCAAAATTAAAGCTCTGTGTTGGGTGAGGTTAAATATAAAAATGTAGAGATCTCAGAGATTTTAAATTATAGGTCAATTGACAGGGCATAAATCAAGAGGGATCCCCTTCGTTGCCTCCCTGTATTCATCATTGTAGAGCTGGACACATAATGTGAGCAACCTGATGGAGCTGAGGATGTTTGTATGCCTCAGGCCTTGATGGGACTCAATTAGTCTGCGCATTTAAGAACTGGATTTCTCTCTCGAAGGGACAGAAGTTACTGGTCTTAAATGACTGTTGGCCCTACTGAGTTCCTCAACTTTGATTTTGTCCAATCAAGATTAAACTGATCTGCTGCTCTTCATAATTTTCTCCAATTTTCTGTGCTCATCAGGTCAGGCTTCAGCCCTAGAAATACTTAGGCACAAACCTTTATGCACATCAAATAGTCCCTCTGTGCAACTGCTCTGGTCAGATGAAAGCACATCCTGAAGTCTTTGAAGAACTGAGGCCTGGGGTCCTGGAGGAAAGGTACTGTCAGCTTGCAATACCAGTTAGATACTTGGCATCCCTATGGCATGATGAAAATACTAACCACTGGTGTTCAGTATTATTTTCTGCATTTTTTCTAAATGTTTTATAGCAGCACTGATATTCAGGAGAACTGCAAAAGCTGTTTACTTTCCGGGTGCAGTAATTTATCCTGTTGGAAGGGAATGGGAGGAAGGAGAATAAAGGCAGGTATTTTCAATAGCAGCAACCCTATGTGGCAGACATCTGCAGAAGGCAAAGGGAGAACTCAGGCACTACTCCAGCCACCAACAGCAACACATCAGTCCTCTCATTGCTGGGGATTTGCTCTGATTTCATGACATGCTTACATGGGCTTCTGATCCTATCAGGCCTCTCATGCCACTGGCCACCCCCTTTTCCTATGTGACTACTGATTTTAGGTCTCAGGTTGATGGTTTAAGAGAGAGGGACAAATCAGGTTTTCTTTATGCCCAGTTTGTTTTAAAGAAGTATCCATTGGATGCTCTGAATGGTCGTCACCTTTGGAAAGGCAAGCAAAGATATTCTGCTGGGCCAGATTTCCATGCTGCCATGGCAACTCTGTTTGCAGGACCCCAGCTAGACACTTTAAAGGTGTACTTGATATTTTCAAGAGACTTACAAAGGGCTGACAGTCATATAGACACAGACTCAGTGTGCAGTTGAAGACGAAAGTTGGCTACTGCCAGATGACCATAAAACTGATTGAATAAAGTGATTTTTAATGATAGTAATTTCCTGATTTAGTGCATAATAGGCAAGTGCACTCTGGATCCTGTTAGCAGAAGGTACATGGAAAAATGACCAGATACATTTTAGACCCAGAGGCTGTCTTTCCACTATAATAAAACAGAGCAGAGATCATTACCTGGCCCTGAGGGCTGCAGGCACAGCACTGCTTGTATCTGTACTAGTAAATGCACTTCCCCCAAAACTGGATCAGTGTCTCTGCCCTAGCTACTGCCAGACCCATGCTAAGTCCTGTGTCTGGGAGAGTGTGAGCAGCTGGAGGTCCAGCATCACTGAGGGAAAAGACTTGAGCCTGGTTCATTTGCTTTGAAGTTGCCTGAAGACTACGTGGGTTGTGCATGGAGCTGAGGTGTTACTATCCATACATGAGCTGCTTAATTTAGCTGCTGTGACCACCCTGGTGCCCAGTTTGCCCTCCCCTGCAGCCTCCTCTCTGTCTGGGCAAAGTTCAGGCTGCCCATACGTGTGTATGAGCAACGTGGATGCTAAGTGAGACTTTGTCGAGATTTTAATTGACAGCTGAGCTTTACCCTTCTGTGCCACTGCAATTACACCCCTGGGCTATGTCTGTGGGAGTGCATTTGCCCGTGGCAAGGGTCTGGAGCTGTGCTGTGCTGTTCACTTAGTGTCACCCCTCGCTGTGTCCCAGCACAGGCCGGGTGTCGCTCAGCCGTGCGTGTCACCCGGGCTGTCCCCAGCACGCCGCCACCTCGCCTGAATTGGATGCATGACTCAGGGAACCATTTTTGCCTCGGTTCTCCACTGTTTTTGTCAGGATCCAGCTTCAACTGGGGCAGGATTAAACCCCCTGAAAGGTTTTGAGTAAGTCTGAGTTCATTGTGGGGAAGAGTTTCTGGAAGGTGGGGAAACCTCACAAGTGCAGATTAGATATGAGCTTTCTCCTGTTGTTTCTGCATCAGCATAGAAACCCCACAGCATTATTTGCAGTTGTTTCCTTTATCTGCCTGCTGGCTTTCAGAGAGGAAATTTGCCTGTGTTTTGACACAGCAGTAAGAGTTACCGTGTGAAACTGGACGAGACTTCTGGAGGAACAATGCAAGCAACTGTTCTAAATATCCTTCTTCCAAACAGCATACTTCAGGGAACAGCTGCCATTGTCAGAAGTTGCAACAACATCTCAAATAAGCTGCTTCTAAATACCACCTTTCACAGTTTCATAAGAAAAAAAATCTGGTTGCCAGTTTATCTAACCTTACCTGGGTCTCTCAACAAAAACCACTTGGGGCTTCTTTTCTGTTGAATGTAGCTTAAGTATATGGAAACAGAAGCCAGGGTGCTCATTGCTTCTGTTCAGAGTGAATGAGTAGTGTGAGCATATTCAACATCTTCAGAGGCTTGAATCAGAACAGTGACAATGAATGAATCCTCTACGCTCAGGGGTTCTCTAGTGAGCCTCTTAATTTTTTTGTTGAAGCCCTCTTGACATTGAAAGGAAGAAGCTGGTAGAGCTGCCAAGCCAGTGCTTACTGGTGGCTGATTTCTCCTGTGACTTCACCCTGGGCACTGCCAAAGGGGCATCTCCTCTCATTGCCCCTCATATTATGCAGGGAAGAAAAAACACTTTTCAAAGTCATCTGGATCACAGGCTGGTGCTGACTGCCTATGCCATGCCTAGGGCTCTGCTGTGGTGCCAGCCCCAGAAACTCAGAGAGAGGACCAGAATTGACTGTAGGGTCATCTGAGCATGTCTGTGCATCACATTTTACACTGTACCGGCCACCTAAGCTTTGGGAAAAATTATTTGTTTCATTCAAGTAGTCCTACTAGACAGATGCCTAGACAGAAACACACATTTATCTCATCACATGTAACCTCAAGATCCCAGCATGGTCACCAGAGACAGAAAAGTACAGAGATACTTAAACAGATACAATTCATTTCAGCCTGAAGTGTCCATTTGAAGAAATGAACTGCACCATGCAAGTACCTGTGGCTCTCCAGAAACAGAAAGGGCTCCTAGTTGACATGTGCCTGTCCCCATTGGAAGACACCTAGGGAATCTCACCTAAAACAAAGGTAGAGAACTGCCACACCCCTCCATATATTGTGTTATAGTTCATTCTGTTAACTACAAGAATTTGTCTGGTTTGAGGTTCCCATTGTTGTTTCTTCTTATCCCTCTTTCTTTGATTAAAGGGTCTTTTGGTACCTTGGTAGTCTTCCCTCAGAGTCTCTCTGCAGCACAGATAAACATGCATGGCCTGTTAGTCTTACGAGAAAAAACCCCAACCCTTTTCCCTCAAAATGAACCTTTTCCTTTTCATGCATGAAGATGCCCACAGGAGTGGGATTTTGCCATCACTGAAGCTGGTTTACAGTTTTGGTGAGATTGGCTCTGAGGCAGGAGTCCAACCTTGGGATGTCTGGATGGGGTCGTGGATGAACTGGATTCCCCAGGAAATATCAGGGTTGCTGCTAGTTTCTGAACTCATTTAGGAGAGCAAATATGTATTTGACTGAAATAAAAAAACTAAGCCACTGCTGCAATTTCCCCCCCTGATATTAAACAAGTGTTTAGTTTAAAAAAAAAATCAGACAGATGGCAGGGCTGTACCTAATGCAAGACTGAGCATTTTTCCAGTGAATTTAAGGTGGTCTGAAAGAGATTTAAAAAGGCAAGGGGTGGAGGGATAGATGCATTATCAAGAATATATAAAAGAAAACCCTAAGGTTTTCTTCCTTTTTCCTAATTAGCTTTGCAGTGCAGAGCCATGCCTGGTTTATTCAGAAGCCTCTGGGTGTCTGCCCAGGTACTCCAGGGTATCCTTCCTCTGGTGACTGGTCAGCAGGAAAGGCAGGATGAGGTGTTAGGGGCAGTGTCTGCACCCTCAGCCATAGCTGAGGTCTCCTAGGCAGGAGACCAGAGCAGTGAGGAGGGGACACCAGCCTCACGAATGATCTGGCTCCAGCAGCACTAAACCTTCTGTTTCTCTCTCCCGTTTAGATTTCCCTGGTTTTGCTTTCTGCCACTGCATTGTCCCCCTTGGAGCCAGCACCGTGTCTCCCAAAACATGGGGAGCCAGAATTTTAATGAGGCAAAAAAACATAAGGTGATATCTCTGAGGTGCAATTTTGCAGAATAAATATGGAGAATTTTGTAGCTATCAATAGGTCATGACTCATTTACAGAAAATGCAAATTAAATAATCCTTTAAGCAAAACAGCACTGAAAACCTTGGATCCCAGACAAATTATTCACTTGTTTGAACTGTCCTGTGGGCTTTTCTGGATTGGAGATGCCTGATTCAGCTGCAATCATTCACCAAGAGACTTCTGCCTTAACCCCTTCCTGCTTTTTTTTTTTCTGTCCTTCCCCTTCTACCCACATGGCAAATGAGATTTGGGCAAGTCATCTTCTGATTCTTTCCTGCCATCTCTTCTCTTTTATCCTGGTGGTGATGGTGAACACACTATTTGGACTGAAGCACTGGGATAAAATAAATGGACACAATTTGTGCAACAGAGGTGTATGTTTTTCCCCTGATGATTTAAAGGGAATTCTGCAGTAGCATGCAAGAGGAAGGATAACTGAATTGTTGAGGGGGCTCAACCCAACACAACTCAGCTGCATTTTCCTGCAAGCTGAGCAAGCTTGCAATCCCTCTGGAGATTTTGAGTTGATGTGAGGTTTTGATTGGATGTTTGTAGACTTTGATGCTTTTTCTCTAAAGGAAAATGAAAAGAAACCAAGTGTGAATGTTTAAACTGTGTTTCCCATAGGTTTTGCGCTTTCATACAAATACACTAAGATGAGATTCTTAATCAGAAAAATAAAGAAATTTCACACTATTCTCCATACCCTTGTCATAAAGAGGTATGGTTTTTTTTCTCTTGGATAGTTCATTGCTTTATAGACCCTGAGAGACATAGCCTGAGGGCTGGGAGCTGGGACAAGAACTCTCTTATGTGCTTTCCAAAATATTCCCATTCAAGCATCTGAACATGGGCTGTTACCATCTTTGTGAACCCTGGACCGTGGCCAGACCTGCTATGCCCACCCAGTGTTTGCTCTTCGGACTTTCCACCACTAGTTCCTCAGCTCCTGCTATTTTTAATGTACCCATCCAATGAAGGAATAAATCCTTTCAGCCCTGAGACTTGGAGCAGCTTCATTGTATGCAGGAGGAGGGATGTGGTGGTGACCTTCTTCATTCATGAGAAGACAGAAGTGGAGAGGACACCACTAGGAAGGAGAGGACAGCCTTCCTTCCCCTCTCTGAGCAGTTTCACTTCCTGAGACACTTGGCATGAAAAATGGGCACCAGATCTGGCCAGTGCCCTACAATTTACGTGTGTCTCTGGGTCTATAGAGAGCATCATATACTTTTCCTGTAGACCAAAGAGACGAGTTTATCTTTTGGTGCCAAAATAAATCCGGAGATAGCAATATGAATGCCCTGGTACTCGTGTGGGATTTTTTTTTTTTTTTGAGGTTAATAAAGTTTGTACTGAGAATAAAATAAAATTTTTAAAAATCCCCTACTGGTGGCTTGGGGAAAAATACAACTCTTTTTTTGTGTCTCTCCCATGCCTTACCCTCAAGGAAGGTCATTGGCTAGGACCTTATTTTCATTTCCATCAGGAATGTTTTTTAGCTGGCACACAAGCTACATGTGCAAATAGTTCAGGAGTTTGGGAAGCTACTTTACTATTTCCCCCTATAACTAACAATGGAAGCCCTTTGAGAACGGCACAAGCCTCAGTGGACATTCCCAT
Organism: Luscinia megarhynchos; assembly: GCA_034336665.1. Classification (NCBI taxonomy): domain Eukaryota; kingdom Metazoa; phylum Chordata; class Aves; order Passeriformes; family Muscicapidae; genus Luscinia; species Luscinia megarhynchos. Next base: position 45,895,140 of record CM067565.1, read on the forward strand.
GTCTCCTGACACGCAGGATTAGCTGCCCTGCTCAAATATTTATCCTGGTGGCGCTTCTCCCTGCGGAGCAGCTGTCTGCCTGCTCTGCAGAGCAGCCCAGCTGTGGGGGAGAAAGGCAGGGGAGGCTGGAGCTACCAGCACTGGGGTGCCCACAGAGCAGGGCTGTGAGGAGAAAAGCTGATTTGCAAATACAATTTGGGCTGGTCTGAGTTTGTTCTGTCACAGTGAATTCAGCATCAAACTGAAGAAAAGCAGGCGCTGCACTGTGTGCAGAATCGGCCAATTCCAGCGTGTAATAGGTTAGCTCGGTGCAGTTGTGCTTCTTTGCATTGCTCAGTGGGCCCCCAATTTGTCTTCATTTTCATTCCTGTCTCTACCTCCACTTTGGTCTGCTTTTTGCAGCCTGTGCCTTTCTGGATTGATTGCACAGAGCCTGCCCCACTAAGCTAGGCAGAGTACAGACTGATCCTGTTTAGTGTGTACTGATATTTTTTAATGATCTGTTAACCAGAAACATGAAAACTCAGGCTGTCTTTGACGACAAATATTCAACTTTAAAAATTCTGAGAATTTCTAGTTTCATGTTGTTGACAGTCACAGAAAGATGGAACATTTCAGAGATGTGTGCTTTGGAATACAAGTACTTTATGCCATCTTTTCTGTGTTTAAGGCCCGTTAGAAGAAAATAGGATACAGACATCCACCTGCATAAATCAGTTTTGAAAATGGGACCTAGTCTTAAACCTGCATGTAAATATCTTCATATATGAGGTCGCCTGTTATATCTCAGAAAAGCTTTATGAATTATTTTGGAAGTAGACCACAGCTGAAGGAGAAACAGTGGCTCGCTATGGGGAACATGGTATAGCTGCCCTTGTACAAAGCATTTCTATCCTCCAACAGCGACCTCAGTGTTGCACATGTTATAGCTGAAGAGGGTATGCAGGACAAGCTGAATTTCTGTCCCATTGGAAATACCCCATCACCTTGGGAGAAGTCCCTTAGTCAGCTTGTTGAGCACGTGCTGCTGTCAGTCGTGCTCCAAGAGGAAAGGTATGGAACCCTTTTGAGTGCAACTTTGGGCTGAAACTCAATTTGAAGAGAAGCAAAAATGGCCCAAATTTACAAAAGCTGAGCAGTTGACCAGCTGAGAAAAGAGGAACCTCACAACAATGCATCAGTGGTGGGCAGGTGATTCCCCTGCAGTGATGGTCAGAGCTCATGGCCTGAGGCTTCCAGCTGGGAACTTCACCATACCTTTGAGCATGGCTAATTCCAGGACCTGGGGCTGCCTGGCAACAAACCCTGCCACTCCCAGCAGAGACATGTCTATGCCTTGGCGTGCCCAAGTTGCCAGCAATAGCAAGCAGACCTCCTAGCGAAACCGATGGATTTTTTGGAACACTGAAGAAGGCAGCTTCCTTCCAAAGCCCAAGTGAGCAAACAGCATGTGAGACAGGGCAAGCCAAGGGCAATATGTTGCCATATAATGCTTCCTGTTTCTTTTAACCCATCTGAAGAGGAGTCTCTTTGTAACACCCCTGCCCAAAGAATAATGTGCAAAAACCTTCCTGCCAAATGATGAACCCCCAGCTCTGGTGTGTTTCTGGAGCTAACACCCAGTTATTAGGAATGACAAACCCAACCCTGGCTTTGATGGATTTTATTGCAGTAACTCCATCAAACCCAGTAGGGAGTGCTGGAAATCCTGGCTCATAACAAGTATAAATAACTAATATCTCTGGATTTTTTTCTAAGGCCTTGTATCCAGTTAGAATGCACAGTTATATCAATTTATGGGTTTATAACTCATACTTTTCCATCTCTTAAGACAATTAATTTACATGGCATATTTCACAGACAGGAAGATTATTTTTTTGCACCAAAGAAATATGTGTGCAGTACGTAGAGGTCACTGAATATACAACTAAATTACATTTCCGTTCAGGGTGGTATTAGAATGGCACCAGATAGCAGAGCAGGTTTAGTTCAGGAAATGAATGATACTTTATGTAATCAAATCTGCAAGGGAGATTTGGCAAGGAAGATGCATACAGACAAACTATTGCTGAGTCTGGACATGACATTAAAAATATTAGTTTTTAAGTTGTGGGGGATCACTAAAGACCTGCAGGAGAGGAAAAGGGCAGATCACCTCAATTTATTTAAATCCGAGCCAGTACCAGCAGAGACACAGACTCCAATACTCAGTAGTCAAAGCACTGGTGCACTATTCATGCACAGCAGTTAGTGCCACTGTCTTTGTGGTCTTATGGCTACTTGTACATGCAGGGATCAGTACTGCAGGTACTTTGAGATCCAGACAACCTCATTTAAGTGCATTTGTTTGGGAAAGGCAGCAAAGGCACTTTGTTGTTTTGGAAAGCTGATTCCTACTGTAGAAGGAGTGGTGCTCCTACAGCCGCCCCTTCTCAGGCTGAAGAGGTATGCTAATTGATTTGCACACATGTGAGCATTCATCCAGCCACCTAAAATGACATTTTAATGTGTTATATCACCAGAATGTCTTCCTCGGGGAGGAGCATTCCTCCCACTCCTTCCAAACCCAACATTTCTATCAATCAGCTTAATTATACTCTGACCACAGTGTTGAAGTCTCACTCTAAAGCTCAGATGCCATATTCTCCAGGTGATTCCAGCAAAATGTGCCACATAAAACCAATGGGTAATCCTACAGAAATATCTCTCTCCAGTTTCCCAGGACTGGGGACCATTATTCACATCAGACCAGTCTTTGCCAGCTCACACAGAGCATTCCCAGTCCTGCACTGGTCACATGCTTTATCTCTGCAATGCAAAGAGTAAAGACAGATTTCAAATGAATGCTGTGTGCTCCCCTTGCAGTACTAGAAAAAGAATGGATGTTCTACTCCTCTGGCCTTCCTCACTTCTTACAGGCTGGAGAGTGAAAGGGGTGTCTTTGGGGCTGCAAGAGAAAACTGAACCTGGAATCTCCTCGGACAGCCAGCATTGCTCATTATTATCCCTCTGAAAGGCTGCCAGGAGAGGTTTAGCAGCCTCCACCCTTGGAGCTTTTCCAGATCCAAATAGACAGAGCCATGAGTAACCCACTCTGATCTCAGAATGAACCCTGCTTGAGCTGGGGTTAAACTGGATACCCCCTGGGCCCTCTTCCAGCCTCATTTATCTTCTGATTCGATGAAAGAAGCTATGTTTTGATAGCATATGGAACAGACTTTCAAGAAACCTGCATGTCATGTTCATGACCTTTCAAGGGGAAACACAAGGATGGCTTGAGTCTGCACTGCCACTCGCCAGAGTAACACAATGAAATTAACTGATCTGCTGCATCCACTTGTCACCCAGGTACTGCCTGGACTTTATCTTCAGTTATGTGACAAAGTGTGCTAAAGAAAAGCAGATTTTCAGTGTTTTATATCTAAATGCTCAAGAGTTTGGAGGGGCAGTTCAGGGTGCATTTGTAGCCAGAGAGGGCTTGTGGGAGCCAAACAGAATTGCTTGGACTGGATTTGATTCCCTACTCCCACTACTGCCTCTGTCCACACATGGCTGCTGTGTGAGTGTGGTCTTTGGCAGCCTCCCCTAGTAACTCTAGAGCTTTAGAGGGTGCCTGAGCAAAGAAAAATGCAATGGAGGAACATTTATCAGGGCACCACCAACACCACTGCTGCAGGGCTGAAGCTTTTCTTACCCTCACTTGTTAGCCTGAAAATCAAACATGTCACCTTGATAGTATTAAGGGGGGAGGGAATTTGGAGATTTGAACAATCTTGTGCTTAAATGTGATGACACAGCAATAAGACAAGGTGAATACTCCAGAGAAAGGTACATTATAGTTTGGGCTTCCCCATTAGGATTCCATGGAAAGAAACAGTGCAGAATATGTAACAGCATTTTAACACTTTATAGCATCTCCTCCCCTCTTTAGAGAGAATGTACTGACTGAATTTTTATGCAATTATTTGCTAGGCACAGTACATTAAAAATTTTGAAGAACTCTGCTTTCTCCATCACAAAAATACGTGTATTTGAGGGTCTGCCCTTCAGGTTTCAGAAATTCCTGTAATATAGATTTAAAGACAAGTTAAAAATAACACTGCATTTCCAGCAGCAAGATTTTAAGAATCAGATGTCACCCTACCCGACCTCAATTAAGTCTGGCTGAATCAGCTGGATTGGATCAAGCAGGGTGTGAAAATCTGTATTTTAGCAGTGGGGAGAGAAAAGAAGACCAGTTGGAAATTTTAGTTTGAAGCTGGTTCAGTATGAAGAGGAGAATTTCAAGTGTGAATGCGTGTATGTGTTCGTGCATGTGCTGGGGAAAGCAGGGTTGGCAAAGGAGACAGAGGAGAGCTTTGTGTTCAGTGCTTCCTCTGACACAGCTCAGCCTGTTCCTATCTCCCAGTTTCCCTTCCGAATGTGCAGGAACATGCGGTGGCTCCTTGTTCCCACCATCTTCATCATCCCTTATACTCAACAGGTAAGTTCATTAAAAAGAAGAAAAAGATTTTCCCCTTCCTCACCTTGTCCCGGTTAAAAGTTTTTATTTGCTTTATGATGAATTAAATTTCAGAGAAGTAAATTCCTCATAAAGAATAAGGAGCCGTTCCCTACTCCTAAGTAAATTGCATCTGCAGTTTATTTACTGCATCAGTCATGTTTTGGTAATTTTTTTCTCTCTGTACATTAATATGACTTGCTGGGAAGAAAAAAGTGTTAGGGAAGCTTAAATTGTCACTGGTCACTGACCTTGCTTGCTTATTTATTTATTTATTTTTAATTTAAGTACAAATGAATATCTGATGCAGTAAGAAAGTAAAGATCTTATCCATGCTCATATTCCATATGTATATGTATACATGTGCTTGCAAATATATACACAGAAGTCTGACTTCAGGCTAGAAAGACACCTGGGCTGTGTCATACTTTGTCTCTTATGAGACAATTTTAAGTGATAGCTTTTTTAAAGGTATTTACGTCAAAGGCAAATTTTATCATTTATTTACCTAATTTTGAAAATCCACTTTACCTGTACATAGTGTATTTTTCCTTTACAATCAAGATGGATGTCAACAGAATCGTCAAATGGCTGTCTCACTCTATCTGCATATTTAAAGCCAGACTAAGATAATTAAACATTAGTGATAATACATTGCCTATTTTGTTATTTGCTTATTTATGGCATACTGACCTTGTTCAAGCCTTAAAACATAGGAAAACAAACAACACATGAAGGGTTCTTACACGATGGTCTCATTTTCTGATCTGCCCATAGGATCAGGAAAAGTATGCAAGGGGCTTGTGTGATGTGAATAGCTTTGGTATAGAAACCTGGAGAAGCACAAATTAGAAAAACATTTGACCTGTAAACTATACAAGCAAACTTTACATTTTCATTGTAACTTAACAGATATGTGAAGATTTTTCATGTAAACTGAAGTTCTCAATAATTCCACAGTTAAAACTGTCAGTTATTTGCCTGATGGTGCTTTTCTTACATTGTACAAACTTTTTAGTCTCACACCTTTCAGCTTTCTTTCCCTAAAAAGAGGAGAGAAAACTCCCCTAAGTCTGGAGGTTCAAAGAATGTTTCAATTTGTAATACAAATCAAACATAGTGGTTGAAGCACATAAGATTACTTCCTGCTACACATACCCATTTTGAAACATGGTATCTGACTCAAGCCACATAACCTCATATTGCTGGCATATGGCCAAATTCCTGATGATAATAACAATAATAATATTCTGCTTGTAAAGAAAGAAGCAGAAAGGAACTGTTTCCTAAAGCAACCATATTGTCTTAAACACTGCTAAATGTATAGGAACACCTGTTTTTCTTGTTTCCAGAAGAATCCTTTAGGAACCTTTATATTCCAAGGCACACATTCATAAAATTAACATAATGGTTTATAGGAAAGGCTTACCTGCCTTAAAAAGTATAGTTGAGTTAGTTGTTTCTATATTATTGCTGCATTCAGGTAAAAAGAATTATAAGAAATCCTTTAACAAATCACACATTTATGAAACTATCTTCATACTGCATGGAATACCACATGACATTGTTTAACATCCATTTACTATATGAATTGCTTATGTAAGTTAATATCTAGCTTAAAAATCATACAGCCAAAGGAACTTGAAAGCTACTACTTTGGAGGGATAGAAAAAAGGCTTTAAGAGGTCATTTACTATTGCACTCAGTTAAGCCAGTTCAATTATGCTGCAAGAGCTTTACTGGTCTATGGCATATGAAATACTGAATTCTGCAGATACTTCCAGTTTGAAAATTGAGCAGCAAGGAACCCTAGGTGAATGATCCCTTTCCCTCAACATCTCTGCTGGAGGTGATTTCTACACCAGTAGAGCCTGGCAGTTTGGAGGAGCAGACAGAAACTGACAGGCTGGGCTTCACATGCCCAGAAACAAAAATATAGGATAGATGTTTCAGGTTTTTTTCTGCAAGCTTGATGGTGATACTGACACCTGATGAGGGGCTGGGTCTTCTTTCCCTTTTCCTCTTTGGGCAGTCAGGGCTGTATGGTAAGAGTGGCTCCCAGGCCCCAAGTTGCACAGTGGCCAAATGCTGTGCATGCCCCCTCTTAACTACAGAACCAGTCATCCATGGAGACTAACTATACCATGATCTGCATTTCTGCTGAAATCAGCAGCATGAAAAGATTTAATGCTAAGATCTAAACTGCTAAGTTTTAGTTGTAGTTCTTAAAAAATGCAGATAGACTATAACTATCTCAAATAGATCCTTTCACACTGTGCTAACTGAATCTGCCCCCATACTTCAGAAAAAGAAGCCCATTAAGAATTAGTTCAGTCTTCCTTTACTTAAAAAAAAAGAAGAAAAAAAGAAGAAATAAAGAAGAAAAGAAAAAGAAAAAAGAAAAATATATGATTTCTGAGACAGAATGTGTAAACCAGTAAATTCTGGCTAGATCTTGACTTCCTACTGCTGATACAAATCTCTTTAATGAGATGAGTCTTTGCTCCATAAGCCCTGGATTCAATGAAAGCTTAGTCATGCAAATAAATGCACTCTTAGAAAGTGACCTATTAAACTCATTACAGCTACTAGCTCCCTTATTAGGACTAATTTTTTGCATCTAGCACAAGAGCATTTGTAAATACTATAATGCTCCTTCCCAAGCATCTACTCTAATTTTGGAGCAAAAGTAACATGCAAAAGGTTTCCTACTTTAAAAGGGTCTTGCCATCAGAACTGGCACACAGGACTGTGGCTGGCTATAAAACAATGTGAGGAATCAAATGCTAATTAATTTGATAGAGAATCAAAAGTTAATTAATTTGATAGAAGGTTTCTAGAAAGGAATACTTACAATAAAACCACCACCTACTTTAAAACACTCATTTTTAAACTTCAGTTCAGTTTTGTTCTATAAAAGGCAAATGAAAGACCAGTGAATTGTGTTTTGTACAAGCAGTAGGCCAGGCTCAGTGGTGGAACATCTCAGTGTATGATACTGACAGATGGAAGTGGTCCTCTGCCTTCTACCTAATCCTCACAGCCTCTCTCACTTTTTGATCCTGTGAAATGAGAAGTGTGGCGTATCTTCATGCAACTTGTCAGTTTTTTCCATATTGACTTCATTTTATGCTATTCCAGATACACATAATGCATTCAGTGCCCAAAACAGCCCATTGTGTTTTTCCAGAGCCCACCAGAGCAGCCTGGAGATAAACCTACAGCCACTGGTGAATTCCAGCGCAAGGAGGTTTGCCGCTGGCCGTGCCGATGCCCGCTGGTGCCAGCCTGCACCCCTGGGGTCAGCCTGGTGAAGGATGGCTGTGGCTGCTGCAAGGTCTGTGCCAAGCAGGCAGGAGAGCCCTGCAATGAAGCAGATGTCTGTGATCCCCACAAAGGGCTCTACTGCGACTACTCAGGAGACGAGCCTAGGTATGAAACAGGCGTGTGCGCATGTAAGTTGTTCTTTCATGTTCCCTTCTTGAAATCCAAGAGGGTGGGGACCATGAGGTGAATGGTTTTGAAGGAAAACTCTGCTTGCAGGTGGTGCACAGCTGTGTGCTAAAGAATTTATCCTGATTTAGTCCTCCAACTGCTCAGTCAGAGAATCTAAGAGGGGAGTGGGACTGTATTTAAACTTAGCTGTGTTAGCGAAACCAGTGCACTGTACACAAGCCTGTTACTGACACACATGCTGATGTGATTTATGAAGCTGTGGACGTCGTAAAGACTGACCACATTTTAGCCCTGTTTAGGAAGACCCACATGCTCCTCCCATGTTAGTAACTGTTGTTCATCATTTTCAGATCTGGTAGCTGTAGGATGTGAACTCAATGGAGTTTATTATGCCAACGGGCAGACCTTTCAGCCTAACCAGCTTTATAAGTGCCTGTGTGTCAGTGGTACAATCGGATGTACCCCTGTATTCACACCAAGATTAGCAGGAAGTCCCTGCGCCAGGGTCCTCGGCAGAAAGAAGCCAGGACAATCCATCTGTGGCCTGGGACAGCACAAGCAACTTCAATCAACCAACTACAGACTGATGTCAGGTGAGCCTGGCTACACTGGTAAACGTTTCTGTACACGAGCCTTTCTGCATTTAGTGTCCCTGGCTCCAGTAGCCAGGCAGGCAGTGCACTGGCACTTGCTCAATTCTTGCTCAAGGCCTTTGCCAGGGTGACTGTTGTGTCCCACTTACCCCTCTTATTCTCAGGTCACAGACTCATTTCTCTAATGAATGTGAAAAGCAAAAAGGCTTTTGGCTTCTGTCACCAAGGAATTGGCCAAAGCATCTTTCTGCAGAGGTTTGCTACTCATCGGATCAGCCCAATTAGGGATGCTGCTGGACAGCCATTTTGCAGCCTGGGAACTGCCCAACTTTTTCCTGCTTTGTGGTGTTAGGCAGTCTTGGTTTTCACATACATACATTAACACAATGCAGGTCCCTTTCTTCAACAGAAAGCAGAAAATGGAAAGAATTGCCTTAGCGGCTTTCCTGCATTCACAAATTTTAGGTCACTGCAAAACCAATAGTCCCCCCCCAGATTATTCATTCTGATCAAAAGCATTCATAAGCTTGTCCGTGCAACTCTGCCAGGGTCAATGGACTGACCCTTTAACTCCATTCGTGCCGTGCTGCTAACACTAGCTCTCTTTTTCACTCTAAGGAAGCACCATTGCCAGAAGCAGCTATGCCAGCCCTTCCCTGGCCACAGCTGCTATGCTTGTGCCATCTCCTTTCCTGTGCATGTGCAACTTTCTATGGTGAAACTCATCTTTGTTACAGCTAATGCAGGTACCAGAAAGCACAGCCATTTATTTGGTGGCAGACTGAATCACCATCATGGATCAATAAAATAAAACTAAAAGGATTGCAATGCTTATCAGAAAAACTTTATCAAAGGCTGCTGAGTAGATGCACATCAATCAATCTGCAAGTAAATAGACGTGCTTACAAAATGTAAAGTCCAGTTTGGACAACTTCTCACATGTAAGTAGTGGTCATGCAATTAAGCCAAAACAAAAAAACCCCAGAAGTTCATCTTTATGTCAAAATTATGATACAATACCTGTATCTCATATCAAAGCTTTTTAACAGAAATACACTTAATGCTGTTGGATAAACATATACTCAGTAAAGCAACTGACTTCAAGTGAAGAGAGTTTTAACTTCTAGAGAACAGTGCTAATCTGAAGAGAGACTGTTATGCATTGAAAACAATGGCAACCAAACCATGTGAGCCTCTGAAATACATCTCACCAATTAATATTTCAGATATCTGGAGAACAGCATTAAGTCATTTATTTTGTAGTCCTGCAGGGGATCCAAAAGCTAAAGCCCAACCTTCAGTGACTCCTTCACTGACTGCAACAGGATATCATTTATTCTGGAATCTGGATGAGCTGCACAGCACAGCCTTGAGAGCAGACACCCAGCTGGCAATGCACACTTCCTATTGGGCTCGGTTCAGGGACCCACATCCTGTCCCTGTGGTGACTTCACATGCTGTAGGATGCTGTTCTTTGGGAATCTTCTGAAGAAAAACACCTTGAAGTTTTTTTTTTCCCAAGTCAAATTTTCCCCCCTCCTGTTTCCCAGTCCAGCAGAAGTATCTTGCCCAATTGTCCATGCATTCAATGGGCTAATATGTATTTTGAAAAGTCCCTTTTCTGTTAGAGTGGATAGTAAGTGCTAAGTTTCATTCTACTCTTCATGTTTTGTTTTCTGTTTTTCCACTTCAATTTGATTTACCTAACTCAGATACACAAAGGTATAACTAGGTCATGCTTTAAAAAATGTACCAAATATAAACAACCATTTAACTTCCTTTTATTTGTTGCAGATCTGTGGCAGGCTTTTAAACTGCTTACTTCAATGAGATCTTTAAATTGCTGTCTACTCTCCAAGTAGACAGCAGTTCTGGTAATTGCAGGTAATTCTGCCCGTGCTCTTACACAAATGCACAGACTACACACATAGTTTTTTGTAGAACTTTTCCATTGCAATTTTGTTTTTGTTTTTTTTAAAGTACACTCCGCCTAATCCAGCCCTCAGATTTTTTAGTGGTATCTAAAAGTGATTGGATAATTTTATTCCTCAACACAAAACCTAAAGTCTTATCAATATCTACAAAGACACAAATATTAACGTTCTCAGAAGCCTTTACAAATTACGCTTGGCCCAAAATAAAAGAAAAATCTGGACATTTAATAAAAATCCCACAATTAACTCTTTTCACACAACACTTCCATCACATATAACACATGTGTCATATAACACATGCAATTTCATAGTCCTTGCTAGGATCTGAGTATCCAGTATCAGCAAAGTTTAACTGCAGCTCAGCTGAATTTTGTATAAATGTTGTTTATGTCTCATTTTTAGGTTTACCTACAGAAGTACCTTCATGAACAGAAATCAAATTCTTATCCTTGTATTGTCAATTCATCCTTTTGGGGCTGCATAAATAAAATATTTCTGTCTTAGCTTACAGAAGCTTACCACTAGTTTTGAAGAAAAAGTGCCTCATACAGGCAACTCCCTGGACACCCTGTTCCAGGACCTGTGGCATAGGCATATCCAGCAGAGTGACCAACGACAACAGAAAATGTGAAATGAAAAAAGAAAAGAGATTATGCCTCATCCAACCTTGTCTGACCAATATGCTGAAGAAAATAAAGGTATTTTCTAGTACAAAATTAATTCCTAATAGAAATTTAAAATATTGGAACTAATGGAAAAATGGATGTATTAGCAAGTATTAGTAAAACATTTACTTTTCTTTTTTATGGGCTTTAAAATAACTCTTCTATGTCTTCTACCATCAACGTTCATGTTTCAATAGCAAACTACAGATGTGCAATTTCAAACAAAAGAATGTAACATCCTGAAATATAAGTGCTGCTAATGCTGTCCTGAGATGCAGCCACTCCAAAAATATTTTCTATTTGTTGACTGACAAAGGAAAAATCAGACAGCTGTCAGATTGAGTAACTTTCAAGATATTTCTAAGTAAATATTGCAACTTTTTCTTACATGATCTGCTTTTAATGTTCAGGGTTTTCTTTGTTTTAATATTAAAGATTCCAAAGGGAAAAACATGCCAACCAACTTTCCAGCTTCCAACAGCAGAGAAGCTAGTTTTTTCTGGATGCTCAACTACTCAAAGATACCAGCTAACTTTCTGTGGAGTGTGCTTGGACAAGAGGTGCTGCATTCCTAACAAGTCCAAAATGATCACTGTACAGTTTGAGTGCCCCAACGAAGGCTTCTTCAGGTGGAAGATGATGTGGATAACATCGTGTGTGTGTCAGAGGATTTGCAATGCTCCAGGAGATATATTTTCCCAACTCAAACTCCTATGACAAATTACACCATTGACTGTAACACACGGAGGGCAACAGAACATTCACACCCTGAAGAGTCAGCACAACCCCCTGCCACAGGAGTATTTGTAATGAAACTAGACCCGTGAATAGTCACTCATTTATTAAAGAGCACCTCTAAAATGCCAGAGGGCATCTCTTTAAATGGATCTATTTTTACATGGGGAGGTACATCCTTCTCAAGAATGTATCTAACAACAGCAGTGCTCAAACAAGAACTTTTGGTAACCAAGAAAGGCACAGCAAGAGCATCATACCACACTGTAACAAGATTTTGTCCACAAAGACAAATAGATGCTCTAACCTATTAGGAAAAAAATTGCCCTGTAATGCTTCATATATCATTCTTCATTCTTAAATTAACCTTTTCTGCTATGCATCTGCAATAGTAAAACACATCAATGCTCTTTTGAAACAGAAATTGTCAACTTTAAACTCAGACTGCTTTTTCCAACAGATGGATATAAATACTGGACGTGCAAAGGAACAAGTAAGTGGGCAACTGCAGATAAGAGATGCAAGACTTAAGAAATTTGCTATTTTTAGAATATTTTCTTAAAAAATGCTGTCAACAAATGTTACCACAAAACTTTATTGAATACTCCTGGGCTTATACATTCAAAATTGTGCTTACTTACATATCCACTCCAACTGTGCTAGGACTTCAAATTTCAAGAAAACATTGTATCCATCCATTCTGATCTGCAACAGTTCACTGGCAAGCAACTGCAAATAGCTGTACATTCTATTCTGTAAAAGTTCTTACTGTAATATAAAGAGCTGCTTACCCTGATAATTATAAATATTAAAACATCAATTGTACCTGAATTCTTTCAAGGTTATAAGTGTTTTTCTCCAAATGGTCATTGTAACTTCATCATAAGTGCATGATTTGCTCAGAGGCATTGTGTATTATCTCATTATCAAGTGCAACTCAGCATTCATTAATATGAATTATTAAAACATTAATTAATATTCCAAGTATAATACTTGAAAAATTTTGTTTTTCGGAATTTTCTGTTATTGCCAATATTGGTATCAACTGAGAATGTTCTAATATATAGCTAAGTACAAAATAGAAGCAGAAATGCTAAAACGAGGTTCATAGTTTAGAGATTCTGAAATATCTGCTGCAAAGTGTAAGAAAGTTTCATTACAGACTTGCTTTTATCTTTGAAAAGACTACATGGGCTTTTAGTCTCTTCATTGTTGCTTGTTAAAAACTAAATCTAGCAACAGTGATCCTTCTTTGAAGCAAGATCTACCTTTAGTTTACTGTAAGTTGCAGGACTGAGAGAAGAATTACATTTTTGGCTGCTATATACAAATTCTCCTCCTTTTCTTCACAGTATATGGTGTGTCAATTTACTCCACAGTTAGGATTACCGTCCTTACTGACACCAGCCACAATTAGGTGCTTTCAAATCTTTCTTACAGGCATGGCTCACTGCTTAATGACAACTCTTGAGGTAAGGAAGCTGTTGTGCTGGTCCCACTTTGGAATTAAAATAGTCAGGCATGCTGCAAGTCATTCTGGTAAACTGAAGTGGCTGGATGCTTAGGGAAAGTGCTTTTTTGTTGTTGTTGTTTTTAAAATCAACTCTTCCTTCTTTAAACAGCTATCTTCAGTCTTGAAGGATCTATTCTAGGCCCACCTTTTGTAGCATCCAGTTCATTGTACTCTTCTATTAGATCAGACAAAGAGGATATAGCTTCTGAAAAACAGCTTTGCTCCATCCCATCTATTTGAAGATAATGGTGAAGGTGAGCCTAAGAGAATAAAAAAAATGCAGTGTTATCATTTTCTTGGTATTTGATTGCTTTGACTCAGTAAATACCATTTAGCCTGTACTGAAGAGCAGTATTGAAGCAGCACTTAGAGACTTCTATCATGACATCCCTTGTTTAAACACTTGGCAACTTTGGTAACAATTCCCTAGTGAATCACAGTCGATATTACTGACGTCTTAAACACCTGTCTTTTCATATTGTTTTCTTGGGTATACCTGACCAGCTATTGGATTGGGTTTACATGGCAGAATTCTGGAAGCAGGGGGAGTGAAGGGTGGCTTTTGTGAGAAGATAACAGGAGCTGCCCCCAAGCTGAACAGAACCATCCCAGCCAGCTCCAGTATGGACCACTGATGTATGGAGTATGGGGTACTGGCCACAGCTGAGCCTGTGAGTGATGCTGGTAATGTCTTTGTGACAACATATTTATCGAGGGGTAAAAATGCTGCACAAGAGCTGTGAGAGAGGAGACTCAAGAAAACATGAGAGAAACAGCCCTGCAGACACTCAGATGAACAAAGAAGGAACAGAAGTGGAATTCTGAGGCTGGGAAGAAGGCAGTGGAGTGGGAGTGAAGGTGTTTTCAGATTTGTTTTTATTTCTTGCCATCCTACTCTGCTATTATTGGCAATAAATGAAATTAATTTTCCAAATGCCAAGTCTGTTTAGCCCATGACAGTAACTGGTGGGTGTTCTTCCTGTCTTTATCTCAACTCACAAGTTTTTCACTGTATTTTTCTCCTGTCCTCCTGAGGAAGCAAAGTGAGAGAAAGCTTGGTGGACTCCAAGGTTTAGGTTAGATATTAGGAAGAAGTTCTTTACTGTGCACTGAAACAGATTGCCCAGATGGATGTGGATGCTCCATCCCTGGAAGTGTTCTTGGGCAGACTGGATGGGGATTTGAGCCACCTGGTCAACAAATAAAATCCTTGGGCTGTTAATTATAAACAGTCTCTTCATGACACTAAGATCTGTATTTCAATAATGCAAGATGCTAATGATTAGTGACTATGGATGTTATAATGGTAGAGTTGCACCTTTTTCTTGTAGAGCTTCATAAATCTGTCTTTGAGTTCAATGAAAGTTGGTTTTACACAGGTGTTGTTTGCTAATGCCAGAAGGGAATGGGAATGGCCCACAGGAGGTACTGAACACAAACCAGTTTTCCAGCCCTCTTGATTCCAGGAGACAAAGTGCAGAGAAGGCTTCAACCTGCGATACAAAAATTTAGTTATCTAAGGAATATAAAGAGCACAAAGGCTAACTACTAATAGTTTCAACTAACCTGAAAAGGTTAACATTTAAGCACTCAGGATTAAGGAGGACAGTTATAACTATCACTATGAATAAAATACTTTAGAATTCAGATTAAACCACTGTGTCTCTGTGTTAAATTTAAATTGCAAACATCAATTGTGTTTTGTTAATTTAATGCATTGGGATTTGAAAAGTGAAGTTACAAGTACCTGTTTCTGTAAAAGGGATTGCAAGCACTCTGAGATTTAGTAAAAGGGCAGATTAATACTGTATGGGGGCAATCAGTCTACTTAGTTTTCAAATAAGTAAAATATTTTAGATTCCCAGGAATTCTCCCCATGAACCCCTGTCTGCCCATAAATTCTGTTTTACCTGCCTTTTTGTTACATTTATGTAGCTCAGTTGTGCTTAAGGTAGAAAATGGGTGCTAACAACACAGAGTTGTTAAAACAAAGATGATTCTCCACCTACATGAAAGTAACCATGGAAAGAGAAGGGCCTTCTGTTCAGCAGAAACAAATTTCTACTACAGAACTCATTATTCCAACAACCTTTGCTGTTGGGAGACCCCTGGAAAGCTGGGCATTGCTTTATTTTTGCAAATTGAAGAAAGAGAGGAGCAGCACTTCCCTTTACTTGGAAATCCAGGAACCATATGACTTATTTTCACTCATCACATAAGTTAATTGTCTTCTTCCCTTCTAACATTATGAGAAGGAGGTTGGAATAAACTGATTTGGTACTGAAACTGTTCAAATAAAAAGTTGGAATGCTCTGGACAACCATCAGTTTCTGTACAAATCCCATGACTACTCTGTGTGGCATTACAAACCTTTCAATATTTCTGCGAAGGTCTGAAACCTGCACGTTTCCTCGAACAAGAAGTGCACAGGCCAGGTAGAGGCTGTGCTTTGGATCTGCTTGAATTAGTTGATGATCTCTGCTAAAAGCATCTGAGAACATCTGATCCAACCTGGGTGAAAAGAAGACAGTTATCTTCTCTTACTAAAGAAGGATACAAAAGATCTTCAGAATGCCCACCCTTAGGGTTTAAAAGTTCATAAAATTTTAAAAGGTACATTTAACCCAGGACTATAAATAATGGGAAAGACTCAAACCTTTACATGTACATGTGTTGGCATTAAAAGTTTTTAAATACACCCTGGATCCAGTTTTTCCTCACCCTCAAGTTACAAGCCACTGTTGAGTCAGAGAAGTTGCCTTTATAAAGGCCAATGGTGAGAAAGTCTTAAACTTATGTAAAAGGATTAAGTACTTGGGGTTCTGGTTATGTGGCAATTTGAGGAAGGCTCAAAGGGAAGGATCCGACAAGGAATATCAAAGTGCTGCTGACCCTTACAGAACTGATTATCTGCCTGTTACACTTCATTATTTAAAAGGATCAATGAGTCACAGAACTGTATTAATTTTGATTAATGATCTGGGAAAAGACAGGCTATACATACTTTTCTAGTCTACTTATTCTAATTTTATCACACATGACTGCTTTAAAAGATGACAACACTGCAGATTATATTCTTTCTCTCTTCACTTCCTTAACCACGTTTCACTGTACTGTGGGATACCAAGGATGGCGTTCTGTGGACCCACAACATCTAAGCCATTCTTTCAATTTGCTCCAGATTATGTATATTTATAATCTCTATTTATTTTTTCTTGTATCACCTCTGCCACAATCTGCCTATTACAAAAAAATAAAGGAGACAAAAACAATTCTGTTCCCACCTCATTCTGAAACATCTTTGACTGACCATCTCCTCAGAGTCCTCTACTTTCCCCCCAGTGCTGTACTGTCTCCTCAAAGTATGTTTTCAACAGATCTGACTGCCACAACTTGCCATTGGAAAATAAGTGTTGTCCTGCCCTCTTCTCTACTTTGCATACTTCCATCACTTACCCTTAGCTGTCTCTATCACTATTTGGGCCTCCTGCTGATTGAACATAATCCACCAAACCCAGCTAAATCTACTTTAACTGGTAATTCTTCTGCTGTGTCAGAGGGATAAATATCTCACAAAATTTGACACATCAGCTTATCATTACAATAAGATGCTAAATAGGTTCACTGCGTTCACTGCATCTCCAGACTGAAGTAAGATGCTGTTATTTCCCCAAAGAGCCTAGTTAATCCCTTGTTTGTCTTTAGAGTATTTTATCAGTCAAGTGCAAACTGTTACTCAAAAGAACTTGTGCTGTGGGTTCTAAGTAATATGTTTTCCCAACAGAAACACTTCCAGCAGAGATTAAAAGTATGTCAATTTTACTGGCTCAATAATTACAGAGGAAAGGGACAACAGATGTTCCATAAATCAACAGGACGAAATTTGCAAATGTGGCAGACATACAAGTTTTAGAACTTCCACTCTGAGTTTTGCTACAGAATGGAACTTTAAAATGAAAACTATGGACAAATCAGAAATTAAGCTTTAGATTTGAAACTCCAATAGTATTTTTTCTTACCTTCTAGAAGGAACATTAACATCTGCCAGTGTATACAGAGGAGTCAGGCTTGAAACCAAATAATGAAGTCGAGGAAATGGAACCAAATTCATGCTGATTTCATTAAGATCCATGTTTAGGGAACCTTCAAATCTAGCAGAGCTGAAAAATTGACAAACTGTTATAAAACTGCTACAAACTAAGTAAATCACTTCTGTAAGGTAAACTTCCATGAAATCTACTTTTCAGCTGTTCTGTAGAATAAAGCTGTAAAACAATACAGCATTCAAGCAAGTGTTCAAATATAATTACAAAACTTTCACATCTGGCAGGAACAACGCTATGTCTTATTTACTAATACTTCCCACTAAAGAACAGCAAGTTATCAAGAATGATTCCTTGTTTCCCAATTGTAGTCTATAGCACTGATTCATTAACATTAATAACATTTAATACCACTTAATACTGGTTAATTAATACCAGCTGGCTAATACCAGTTAATTAATACCACTTTTACTATACAGGCTATAATAAAACACATGTGACTTAGTATTCCTGACAAGCCGTTTAAAAGAAAAACAGGCCAGTACTCCAGAATTATATTTCTTGCAGCAATAGACAGTTTACGAGCAAAAATGATCTGACAACATTTATAAAATAATGCAACTGGCCTAGAAAGGGGGGTCCATTAGGCACCAGTGGAAGACAGTATCTTTCTCCCTATAAACTTACTTCAGTTTTAAGACTATCACGGCTAAAGCAACACCACTACAATCTGAACACTTCCAAATACTTTAGCATTTAGTAACAAATTCTTAAAAAGAGAAGACTCATATCAAATGAAAACCAACTAATATTACTGAAGCTGGTGCAGGCCAGCATATTCAAAGGACACATCACCTCCAGCAATCCTACTTTGTTACAGAGGAATAACCGGTTACTTTACCTTGTCAGGTTCAGCAGCAAGTTCGCTACGATGTTGTTCATTGCATCAAATGGCTTCGCTTGTAGTGTTTTTGCACTGCCTGCACTTGTTACCAAGCTGTTTTGCTTCACAGTTGATCCTAACTTTCCAGAATTGATCATCTGATGAATTTTATTAACTATCTCAAACAGAGACTTTAAGAGAGAGGGAAAAAAAAAGCACACAACTTTGAAATTCAGCAACACACTTTTTGCTTTCTAATAACCTTGAAAGCTCAGACATTGTGCTGTTAACTTAAAGATTATACCTTTGATACATCTAAGTCCAACTTTTGAGCAATTCCAGCTGACTGAAGTGTTACAAATATATACACAGCTTGACTCAGAGGTTCAAATTTTATTCAACTATTCAAAATCCTTATGAAAATTTAAAATGTAGTTTTAGAAGATAACACCTATGAAGCAAAAAATATAGTCCTAACTAAATTTCACTTTCTCTTGCTTTTTTCATAAGCAAATAGCAAGATAATCACTGAAGCTAGATTCAAATGAGTCTAGCACTTTGCAAGGTCAGGTATATCCATGATTCCCATATCACTAATCAGCATAGTTAAGTTTATTGGAATCTGCAGAGGTCAGAAGCCTTTGCAGGACTCTACTAATGCTATGCAAAAATTGATTGCTAAAAGAATAGAAGACACTATCTCAGTAAATACAAGCTTTTCACTGTTTACCTTGAAATAGAAATGAAGAAATTCACTCTATCTTAATTTGAAGGATCAGAGCAACTTTTTAGTGATACCCACGTTAATTTCAAAAGCTTTCAAATGACTTAGAATTTAATTATTAGTTTAAAAAGTGAAATTATGCTTTTGTAGATTTGGTAAGTAAATCAGTACTGAAAAGGAAGAGACACTTCCACTGTCTAATAAAAAAAATTACAGAAATAGAATATTATTTCTTACTTCATTCTCTATTGGTAGAACACAGTCTGCATGTTCATTAAGTTCCTTCATAGCCAGAACACTGTTATATGGAGAAGTAATAACATCATCTTCACCAGAGGGATAAACTGAAGTAACAAATCTATATACTTCTGGGAATTCCTCCTCAAGCAAATTTAGTACAAAAGTTCCAAGACCAGATCCTGTCCCTAATTATGAATGAAGACAGAATGAGAGAAGACAGGTTCCCCACATTATCTTAGGCTCTAAGACTCATGTAGGAGACATACAACTTTTCAATTATATATGTTAATGAATATTTTCTGAAGCATTTGGCTGACAGTAGAGGCTACTCCAACGTAATTAAGGCAGGAAGGTTTTTCCCAGAGAGGAAAATAATTAAGTAATAAAATTATTTCCCACAGTATGTCAGTCAGGATGAAGTATACATTCTCAAAAATTTCTGCAAACCATAAAGTCCTATTACACCACAAACATTTTTCTGACCTAGTATTTCTACTTTTTATTTTTAATTCTTTAATTTGAATTATGAAATACAACATTTGCTCAAAAGAATTGTACTGCCCCAAACAATACTACTATCCTTTTAGGGTTTTTTAAATGAAATTTTCTCATTCTTTAGTAAAAAAAAAGAACTGCCCCTTCCCCCCACCACACAGGCTTTTTTTCTCATTAACACTAAGCACTCAGCCCTGAGTTCAAAACAGAGAACTGAACTGTGGTCTTTTTCTGAATATTCAGCTAAGTGGCAGACAATTTAATCTATGAACAAGACAGCAGTTTTCACAATACAGAAAGAGTACCTGCAGGGTCTCTGAAATTAAGCAAATGGCCACAAAAAAAGGCCCTTGACAAAATCCTTGCTTCACATTTAGAGCTATTTTCTCTTTTTCCACATCACGAACAATTATAAAACATGCTACTCTCTGGTTTCTGGGGTAGGAAGGATTAATGGCAATGCAATAATGACAAAATTGTCACTGCAAAGGATTCTCCCTTTTTGGCTTATTAACAAAGGAACTAGATCGGATTCAAGAGAATTATGTGGAAGGAAAACAGAAAAACAAAGTTTTTCTAAAGTTAGGCAACATTAGAAGTCTCCTTCAAAGCCTTTTAGAAAATGCCTTCTCCACAACTAAAATCAACTTAATTATGACAATGCTGTCAGTGTTCAGAGGTCACCGACCCTTCTGATCAGTAATATCTCAGTGTTTGTCCTTGGTACCTGTCTTGATCTACTTACTGCCCCATCTTTAGAATTTTAGCTGCATTTTTGTTCTGGGTAGCACATTAGACCTCCTCGTGCTTTAATAAAGCAACTGATAAAAAATTACAGGTCCACTTAATTGTACTATGCCAATTTTTTAAGTCTGTATTCTGAGTGATGCAGATTATTATATTGATTTTCTTTTCAAGATACATGTATTTTTCTTTTTTTTTTTTTATCTGTGGCTACTGCAGCCATCTCTCTATAAAAAGATTACTTACCACCTCCCATGGAATGAATTATAAAGAAACACTGTAGACAGTCACAATGTTCAGCAGTTTTTCTCAGCTTTTCCACTATGTCTTCCTGGTACTGACAGCCGTATATCTTATGACCTACAGCCCTAAGGGTATGAAAAGTACTTTAGAACTCCCCCTACAAAAATCAAACTTTAAGTTTTTAATTTTAACTCCTTCTATGTGACATTTTAGAGTTCAGAGTCCAAAGCTGGATGCAACACCTCATCTGGGAGAGTTTCTAAGTTGTGAGTACATGGGACTACATGGGAGTCAGGACATGGTTTTAACTTGGAGGATGCAAACAGCTTTTAAGTTCACAAGTTTGGAGTATGCACTTATTCTGAAAAGGGAAATAAACTCCCCCACTGAATGATCCAATTATAGATATGAAATGAAAGCTACATAGTCCTCAACAATAAAGATATCCCTATGCAGTAAGTGTACACATCATCTTTTCAGTGAGTACTTTGCAAGTCAGTTGCTACTAGTAACAAAAAAATCCCCAAACAGCTCATTTTCAACACACTTGTCTGCTAGATGGTAAAGTTGGTAAATGGTAAAGTTGTTTTACTCCCCATATTGCACTCTCTTTTGGTACATTTGCTGGTGATTTGCTTTCCAGTCTGTAGTGCAGACTGGATATTATTATTATTATTGTTAGAATATTATTAGAGCACCTTAAGGTCTCTGTAAAAATTTGGAATTCATGATGTTAATCAATCTTTTTCTGAATTTCTCTTTTGGTAATGTAGTTTATATGCACAAAGCCAGACTCTGTGGTGCTTAGAAATCAGAAGTGCATTTGTTAATGTATCTCATTTCCACAGAAGCTGCACAGTCTCAAACTAGATTACAGCTTTGACTAAGTAATGAAAGCAGCTGAATGCCAAAGAAACAAATATAAAAAGCACGTTCTTTTGTAAAGAAAATCAAAAAAGGAGAAAAAAAAAGAGACAAAATGATGTATCAGCAGAATTATTCTTCTGTAAGAGCCTTTTCAAAGCCCTCCTCCAGGCAACAGTGACTCCAAGTTTCCTGGTAAAATGCTGCAGCTCTCCAGGTGCAGAACGACACAGAAAGCAACGGTTGGTTATCATTTCCCCTTTCAAATGCCATCTAATTAGCTGCTAAGAAATGTGTTCTAAAGAGGTTCTCACCAGTTGTTTCCTGAACCAGAAACATCTGTGATAAGCTGCTTGCTATCAAACACATCCCTCAATGGTCCCTGTAGAATTTCATTTACCACACCCTCCTCCATGTCAATCAACAGTGCCTTTGAGAATGGAAAGAATTTAAATTCAGTCAGTAAGCAAACCACCCTTGAAATAATCAAAGAAATATGAAATTATTTAAAAGGAATTCTGTTTCTACTCTGCTCCAGATAAATTTTCCCTCCCCAGTTGTTAACTAAGAGACCAACTAGATACACCTTAGCTGATTTGCTCCTAAGTTGTTTGATAGGACTGCATTTCAGATTATGAAATTTTGTTAAAATTCTGTAATGTTTTGCCTCACTACTTAGAATGCAAATATTAAAACATTTTTATGTTTCAAGTTTCCTTGTTTCTTAATTATTCAAAGTGGCTCAAAGAAATCCAATCCTTAGTTAATAATATCTGTAATAATTTTATTAAAATTCCAATATAAATTACTCAACAAGACTGGCAGCTGACTGCATTTCTGCATTAATAGAAATTAATATTAGAAATTTTACTATTCAAAGCAGTATTTAAACCTGTATGCAATTTTAAGAACTTCATGAGAATTCCCACACAGTTGGACATAAATATTCAATGGAAAAAGTATGACCTTTACAGATTGCCTTACTCGTGCTTTTAAAGAGCAGATTTTTCCTTTGTAAATATCAGGACCATTATCACCACTTCTGAAAAAAAATAGTAACAGAAAAATCTAAGATCAGATTTGTAGAATAAAATATATACTACAATAAAATTTTATCTCTTAAGTTTTGTGTTTGGAGGACTATGACAATGCAAACAAACAGAAACACCCTGAACATGCTGCTAAGACCTTATAATTCCTGAAAGTAATACAATTACAGGACATGATCTCAATCAGAATTATCCTAAACATTACTTGAAGAAGCTGAAAGATAAGCATAAAAGTTTACTCTCAGATACAGCCTCTGCTTTGCAGCATTCTACAAGCATTGCCAAACCTGGAAAGTATTATCTTTTATCAGCACATGATAAGTGTGTCCTCATCAAACAATGGAAAAAAGCTCCCCATGAGCTGTTCACTGGAGGTAGTACAACACTGGGCTTGTGCTTGAGGTGTGAAAGCTCTGTAGCTGCACCATCACAGTGCTGTGCTTGACTTATTCTGCTTATTATGATTTACCAGTTCAGAAATCCTGCTGGGCTGACAAAGATAAATCTTCCTTCTTTCTCAGGACTGGCTGTACTGAGCCACATAGCAGACTATAAAATATGTTACGAACAAATTTTTTTCCACTCAAATGATGAGATACTATGGTCTGGTCAAACTGTATTCAGCACAAGGGAAAAAAAAGAAAGGCAGGGATACTGGAAGACTGATCTTCTCTTCCATTATTACCTAATGTGGGAGCTGGCCAAGCTGGCCAATGGTCTTAGACCATTCTACATTCAATCACCATTACTCACAAAACTTCATCTAAAATTCACTACAGCACCTATGTTCTGAGCCTACTGAGGCCCATCAGGAAAGATGTGCTTTCCCAAGCAGAAAAGAGTGCAGAGCTGCACTGCATTACTCAAGATTTTTCCAACTTCTCACTCAAAGATGCCTCTAGACACTTCTCATTAGGTGAGCAGCTCACAGCAGCCTCCAATACTCTTGTGATTCCTCTAACCTACACAACACCTGCCACCTACAGAATTTCTCTTCAGGGACTAACAAAATTCAAACAGAAAATAAAACCAACCCCAAAACAACATTTCTTTTTCTTACTGTTGGCTTTGTGGTCTTTCATGCAAGATTTTACCTTCAATCACTTGGATTCAATTGCTGAAAAAAATTCCCAACATTCCTTGGACAATGGGATGGCTTGGGTCGGAAAGGACCTCAAAGATCATCCAGTTCCAACCACCTGCCTTCCACTAAGACCAGGTTGCTCAGAGAGAAACCAGATGTTTCTATTGCAGCCAACCCATCAATTACAAATTTGGTGGTTTCATCTGGCACGTACAGAAACAGGTATTTTTTAATGATCAAATTTTCTCAATTAAAAAAAATGAAAAAGTATTCTCAGAAATATCCACATGGAATGACAATAATAAACTTCAATACATTTACAATGTTCTTTCACAGAGGTAAAATTTGAGAGAAAGCAATTTGGATTTCAGTGCTGCTCTAGTTAAAATCATATTGCTATACTGCAACCTTTTCATATAATGGAAGGAAACAGAAGTTGGCCAAATGTTTTTTGTTAATTAAAATGTAAGAGGCTATCCCAAGTACACGTTTTCTTCTTGCAAACCACAAGGATTTTTGTAACTGGATAGATAAGAGATAACTGAATGGTTTTAAGGTATGCACTGGTTAACTTGTAAAAGACAATTATAGAGACTACTCTGGGTAACAAAATGTCAGATAATTAAGCCTTTAAAAATTGTCAGGTTTTTTCTGACTATCTTATATACAATTCCTCTTAAAACTCTTCAAGAAATACTCCTCAGTTGGTATTCAGAAGGCACACAGTCTGATTGTTATCTGCAGTGGCAAAAGCTATCATATCCTAAATGTCCACATTTGGTACAAAATGAAAGGAAAACAAATCCATGCACTTTCAACATGTTTAATTACTGAAGTATATATAGATAAAACAGAAATGCAAAGATAAGGTTTTGAGAAGAATACAAAAAAGCAAAATCTTTTTCTAGCACAAGCTAAATATGACTTAAAGAAAACTATAACTTAGGTTAAAAGAAGACACTACATGTGCTGATCTACCATGTAAACTCATTAATTGCTTGATAAAAACTTACCTTGTATCTACGTTCCTAAAGAAACTGCTTAAGGCTTCATCATACATTCCTTTCTAAAAGGAAACAACACAAAATGATGTGTAATGTCAAAAATTCTCAGTGATGTTTCATGGAATAATTCAAGCTGGAAGAGATCTCTGAAGGACACCTGTCAAATTTCACCACTTGAAATCAAGTGAACATCTCTATTAAATCCAGCTAGTTCTAGTCAACTCTAAAAAGAATGTTTCATTGAAACATTAGCTTGTTATTAAAAACTAAGAGGAGAATATAACTAGGAAATTAATTTTTAAGCAACTGTAGTAGTTTACTTAAGATCCCAATGCAATTAGTAAATTGAAGAGCTGCTCTTCAGCTGACTCAGTTCATCACTGATACATCTCTCAGTTCATCATGAGTTCCATGCCTGTGATTATCAATGTCCATGGAGTTCTGCAGAAAGGACAGCACAATCATCCTGATTCTTGAATCCCCTGCCAAGGGATAGCATGGAAATTACTTACCCAACATAAAGCTATAGAGATCTGGCAAGTTTAAATACCTTAAGTGCTTTATAGTCACAGCAAGAAAGTGTGCTTTTCTTCAGGGTACTCAGCACAATCCTACACCCTCCTCATTTTGGTCAGTAAAACTGTACAGCAAGTCATGGCATGAGCTATCATGGAAAACAATGGTGGGGTTTGGGGGTGTCCTCTTTTGCTCTACTGCCAGTGGCAAAGTACCAGCACTAACAACAGCCCTCACAGTGTTGTTAACTGCCTCAGGCCTGCTAATGCCTGGCTGTAGGGAGACACACTGAGCTTTTCAGGGTGGAAATGCTGGAAAAAGCTGACCAGAATTAGTAATCACAAAATACTCCAAGTTGGAAGGGATCCTGAAGGAACATAGAGTCCAACTCTTAGCCCTTTAAAGGACAGCCCAAGAGTCACACCACGTGCCTGAGAGTGTTGTCCAAATGCTTCTTGAGCTCTGACAGGCTTGGTGCTGGGCAGTCTGCTCCAGTGCCCAACCACCCTCTGGGTGAAGAACTTGTTTCTAATACATAACTTAAATATTCCTTGACATGACTTCAGGCCATTCCTTCGGGTCCTGTCACTGGTCACGGCTGAAAAGAGATCAGTGTCTGTCCCTCCTCTTGCCCTTATGAGAACATCTGTCCGTACATCCAGGGCTGCCCCATCCCAGGTGCAGGATGCGCGAATCCCCGTTAAACTTCACACGGTTGGTGACTGCCCGCCCTCTGATTTAACAAGGCCTCTCACAGTTAACCTTACGTTTTGTTTCCACGATTAGTAAAACGGCACACGAAGCTGGGGGTGGCTGTGCTCGCAGTGAAGCGCCCTTAGTTTAACCAAACACAGCGGCGGAAGGCAGCGAGGGCGGCTGGCCGCGGGCAGCGCCGCCCTTACCTTGTTGACGGCGGCGTGTTCCCGCAGCGCCAGGTCCCAGAAACGGCATCCCACCTGGTTCCCGCACTGTCCCACTGCAAAGGGGAGAGACACGGCTGAGGCACGGGGAGGGGGCGGCGGGAGGTGTGGGCGCCACGACCCCCTTACCCTGCACCACCACCGACTGCGTCATGGCAGAAGCGGCGGCGCGCTCCGGTTCGAAGTCGGCGCCCGGAAGCCGCGCCCCCTGAGTTCCTGCGGTGGAACGTCCCAACCGCCGCCTGCCCGCCGCGAGTGGGACGTGCCATTAGGGAGCGGCGGGACAGCGCGGGGGTGGGGAGGTTTCAGAGCCTCGGTGGGTCTGAGGGGGGCCTGGGAGCGGCTGCGGGGTCCGGCTGAGGCCCAGATACAGGAGGCCTGACAAAGACCTAAGATACAGTCTCTGTACGGGAGAACAGAAGTATTGCCGTACGCTACAGTTCATTATTCTTTATGGCTAAAAATGGTGTGATAAAGAAGCGCTTTATTTTCCCCAAATACATAATTCAGGGAGATGGTGTGAAATGTGCGAAACGGTATGAAAATACAAACTAAAAATTAAATGAAGAAACGGCCATTTGGAAATGCTGTGATGTACCCTCCCAGCAGGCTTGCACATTAAGCGTGGTTTTATATTGCGCGTATAATTGTGCGGGGTGAAAAGCCGAGGAGTGTAGAGATGCTGTTGTCTCAGCATGGCGAGACTGGTCCGCAGCACAGCCCAGCTGCAAAACCCCAGAATCGTTCAGGTTGGAAAAGACCTTCCAGACCATCAAGTCCAACTGCTAATCCTGCCTGCCAAGGCCAGGACTAAAACAGTAAAGAATGTGGGACATGCAAAGCTTGCAGAAAGCTGTCTTGTGACACAGATGGTATTTGTGCTTCCTGCGGGAGGAAAAAAGCACTTCCATGCAACCCAGCCCATTAGATTTTATGGCTAAAACCTTCCAACAAAATACTCTTTTTCCAAATAGATTACTTGTAATGCTGGAGCACAAGAAAAATTTGTTAAATAGAAATTTTAATCCTTTATTTGTTCCTAGATATGACCTGGTATGCTGTAGAGATTAATTGTAGATCTACGGGAAAATAAAGTCATAGTAAATGACTATTTAAAAAAAAAAACTTCCCTGGAAAGATTATCAATGTATTACAATTATGTATGTATTGCAGCAGATAAAATATTGTACAATACAATATAAGAATGCGTTATATACAAGAAATAGATACACAGGCTAATTTTTTAAAACTTAATTGAAATCATGTTGTTTTTCAGAGAAAGTACTGTGGCCCATGCTTACTCAAGTGTCATGTATGAAATATGTGAAAAGGACCAATGGCTTTCGTGTTATAGACATGTTTAGCATGAATAGAGTAATACTGCCTCAAGCACGGCTTTTCTATAAACTAACCACCAGTGTAAAACTCCATGAACATTAATCAGGAAATCAGGAAAGATGTAACCTATAACTTCATTTTGTTCCCTGTGGTTTTTGAAGTGGTCCAAACTTGCAGGCTGTGCTCTGTTCTTGCTATTGGGTTCAAACTGCTTCCATACTTCTTGCCTGCTGTCATGTCCTTAAAGTCTTCTCTTCACGTCTTCTCAGCCTTAAGGTTAAAAGCAGTACAACATTGCTTACAAACATCCTAATGCTTAATTTAAATTCTACAGAATATCTTAATATTATTGCATCTGACTTTCTTTCTTCCTGTGTAATTAACTCCACTTTCTACTTGTTTTTTACGTTAATTGTCAGTTTTTGTGTTGTATGTTTTTGTGTTGTATGAAGATTCAGCTTAGTGAGATTCACTCTATTGAATATGTTGCAACAAGACGCTCTGAACTCTGGCTTCCAGTGTTGTTTAAGTGGTCTGTGAAGGCAAATGTAAGGTGATTGTTCTCTCTGAGCTGGGAACCACTGTGAATTGTAGATGCAACTGAGATTCATGTTCATGGGGGGATATTTTTTAGCTGCCAAAGGAGGGCAGGAGGTTGATGTGTAGTAGTCAGTTTGGCTTGATGCATATGCTCAGACGTTTAATGGAACAGTCAGCTCAACTCTGTGAAAGAAATACCCAGACACTTGATTTTCTGTTTAGTATAGTATAAAATGCATGAATCAATACAGGTTCTCTTGGAGACACTTTTGTCCATGTTAATCATTTAATCAACAGACTTATGGTAATATATGTTTCTTACCCTTAATTTCTCTGTAGCATTTTGCTGATGTGTTATACAGGAATGGTGTTCCACGGCTTTGGAACTCAAACGGAATAATTTTATGAATAGCTTGCTACGTTATTTAGTGGAAATGAATTGCCATGGACCACAGTGAATCTGTGAATAACCTTTAAATCCCATGCTGTAACAAGAGCCAAAATACATCACAAGTTAAATATGTGTGCTATGCTTTCAGCATCTTTTTAATAACAGTCATTTGACTGTTTAGGCCGCATGCTGCTGTAGGGAGAATACACTGGAATTTCAACTAATGTTATCCTTTGATTTATATCAGGTCTTAGCTCACATATGAAGGTCTATTGTTTGTAGTTTTATTTTTTTTCTATTTTTTGTTTGTTTGAGGTTTGTATTTTTTTAAATTCAGAATTGTTGTATTTTGGGAACATACTGTCAGGCTTGTAACACTTCATCTTTCATTTTTCTGGTCAGGCTGTTGTCCATACTCTGGATTCTTGAGAAGAGTGTTCTCTACACATTTTGAGATGTAAGAGATAGAGGGGACTGAGATCGCATTTAAATCCTCTGTTTTGAAGCAGTTCCCTGAGCATTTGATCTTGAAATTGGTTTCTTCCTTACATAGTCATGCAAATGTCCAACTTCAGAATATATTGGGATACAATAACAGCGTAGATGCAGCTCTGATTTAGATAATGGCTATAACAACACTTACTTAAACCCTGAAGGTGGCAGAGAAAAGTTATTATCTCCTTAGGGCCAGTGCTTATTTTTTTAGGCTTTCTGCAGAATTTAGATAGTTATATTTGTGTTAAAAATGGAAATGGAAAAATCTGACAATGTAGCTCAGAATTTGAAGTTTTTTTCCTAAATCTTTGTAGATGAAGGGTCTTGTACTTTGGAGCTATAATTTTTAAGATAGATACAGAAGACAAATTGAATTCTGGGGAGATTTCTGCTTAGGCAATTGCCTTCTCTTAAACACCAGCAGCCTTGAAATGAGTGCAGAGGTATGTGCAATATAATGCATCACATACTGGCTTTCTTTGATGCATATGAAATGGTAATTTTAAGGTCTATGTGGGTGTTCGGGGCAGGAAAATTTGCATTATTTTCTGCTCTCTCCTGAGTCTGCAAGAATTCTCTGGTTTATAGTGTTTTTGGACACCCTGTTCTGCAGAGAGAAAACCCACCCCACTGAAAACTAGAAGGGAAAATTGAGGAAGACATCCTCCAAAATAGTGCTTATGTTTGATTAGCTGATGATACAGTAAAGAGAAATAAATTGAATAGTACAGTTTCTGAATTTTAATAGGTTTTTATTCACATACTGTTTTAGTGTATTTTTAGTTTTCCATATATAAAGTATGCAAAGGATGATTAAATCAGAAAAGTCATTCTTAAATGTAAATCCACAGAATGAAATCAAATCACATTTCAGCAAATATGGCTAAGAGAAGTATTGTTTATTCACAGAGCTTGGATGTGGATATGAGAAAATGTGCTTTGGGTTGAAGTAGGTGTGAGACAGAAAAGCATTCCGAGTATGTGTGCACCAGTTAACATACAATGCTCCACTTAATACCAGCATTCACTAAACTCAGATGCTCTTAGAGGGCACAAGCATTTGCTATTCCTGGCTATCTCTGCTGAACAGCTGCAGGCAACTCAAAAGGAATTCTAGTAATCCTTGTAACCAACCTATCTAAGCAGGGAATCTGCTGTTCTTTTCTCTCCAGCAACAGAGTCCTGGAGACCAGGGCCTGAGGAAGCTTAGATCAGGTTGTGGTGTCATGAGCTTTTTTGAGCCAATCTAACAACTCACTGGCACTGGGAGGAAAGAGACTTCCTTTTTTACTCCTGCTCTCAGCTGTGCTGCTCTGACACCATCCATGGCCTCTGTAACCACTGGGAACCCAGCTCACTGATCTGAGTACATTTGCCCTCAACAGCAATAAAAAAAAAAATCCCAAAGCAAAAGCCCTAAATTTCTGTTCCATTTCTGGGTAGTAGCTGGGAGCAGGAAAAAACTGAGCAAGCATACTGATTTTGGTGCCTGAGACAAAGATGGCATTTGAAGGCAGCTGGATTTAGGGATCCATGCCTGATCCAGAGAGATTGCATAGAGATACTCTTACTGCTTGCATCTCAGGTATGAACAGTGGGCTTTGGAGTGATGAAAAGAAGGGTCTAAATATCACTCCTGTGTGAAGGGGGCATCTGTAAGCTTAGAGTTGGAAAGGGAATCAGTCCTTGTAGCATATTGCCTGAGAGCTTCAGGGAAGAGAAAGGGGGATGTCTTCAGGAGAGGGCAAGCAGAACAGGACTGGGGCTGACAGTATGAGCAGAGCTGGCAAGGCTGGTGAAAAGACAGGCAGTGGCTACTGGAGCCACACTGTGGTCACTTACCACCCAACACTGGACTCTAGAGACAAGTGGAGAGTCTGTGATGGGATCCCAGCTGCTGGAGAGTTCCTGTGTATCCAGAGGTTTCAGTTCTTTATCCAGAGTAAGCCAAGTCTGTTGCAGTATGTCAAAACCCTTTTTCCACCCTACTGAGAGTAGTAGGGAAACTGCTGATTAGTGCTTACATATGTATCTTATTCTAATGGCTCTTCCATCTGTCCATGCTTTCAAGATCTTTGGATTGCAGTTTTCATTTCTGTGTTTTCCACATGAATTCTTATTGATTTTTAGTCCCTAGGATGTCGTCCTTTATTTTTGCTTTTCACATTTTCCTGCTTTGCAGCTGGTCATGTTTTGAGTTGGTTCCAACAAAGATTTGCACAGCAACCATAAAACTTTCTATAACATCACTTTTTTCTTTAAAGAAATGAAAGCTAAATGGCTTTGATTCCTTGTAGGTGGTGTCTGAAGGGACTAAGTTTTGTGAGTGACTTGTGTCTATTTGGTGTGCAAACCTACTGTGAGTTGAAGCCTACCATTAACTTCCATCTACCTTCTGTGGTCATAGCATAGCTCAGGTTTGCAGCCCTTTGCTTTCTGTTTGCATCTTCCTGTTTCACTCTTGGTCCCTCTGCTGCAGTGTATCTTCCAAAGGAACATGTTCCTTGTTTGAGGATTACTGCTGTAAACTGAAGTCCTGCAGAAGTCTCATGGGGAAGTGATGGTTTTGTGTGATAAGGGAGTCACCTGAAACTGTGACTGTGATTCTGCTTTCTACGCTTCATATTTACTTGTGTAACACTAGTGCAAATGAGATCACAATGAGACTGTGAATTTAGTACTGTGTTTGTATGTGACTGCATTTAAAAGTTCAGAGAAAAAAACTTGAAATTTGGAATTGTCTCTAAGGCAAGCATTACTCTAAAATTACCTGGTTTAGGTAAATGAGCATATGTATAAAGCATCTATTTTAAAAGATATACATCCTTTCTTCTTATTGTGCTAGAACATATCCATGAAGTCTAGAAGTGGAATAAAAATTTTAATTTTTCACTGTAAGCTTACATAATTAGTATACTCTCTTCCCCCCATTTTATTTGAGGAATATATAAATGAGTTGAATGGAAAATTTAAAATATACAGTAAGATCATTGAACTGTATTTGTGATGTAAAACTGTTATCCAGTTTTATTCTTTAATGTGCATTAGCAGATATTTTTCTGTGGGAGAAAGGGTGACTAAGATATGGAATGAAATTATGTAGAGGATCTATTTTGAAAATAATATATTTAATATAATTTTAATTTATTTTATAATCTCATATTTTCATGTAACAGACTGGCCACACATACACTATAAGAAATGGTAAAGCTCACTCTTGTGGTATATTAAGAGAAGTGCAGAAGCAACAGCTTTTATTCTTCAGTGATTTTT
The DNA here is from genome assembly GCA_034336665.1 of Luscinia megarhynchos. Lineage (NCBI taxonomy): Eukaryota > Metazoa > Chordata > Aves > Passeriformes > Muscicapidae > Luscinia > Luscinia megarhynchos. The sequence continues at coordinate 45,927,383 of CM067565.1, forward strand.
GTTTGCATGTAAATATTTGAAGTGACCTTCCCCTCCCACCTTCCTGCTTTCTGTAGACGTAGCTATCGTATTTTCTTTCTTCTTGTCTTGCTGGACACGGTGCTTTTGTTCTGTTTTTCTTCTGTGGTGTAAGGAACTTTGCAGAATTGATGCAGTGCGCTATCAGGCTGCTGGACAGGTATTAATGCTTACAGCGCCACTAACCAAAGCTGCTTTACTAAAACTCACTGGCTTTTCATCAATCATGAAGTTACGAATGCAGCCAATGAAGGAATTGCGTGTAGTCAGGCTTGATGTTAGCAGAGACTCTGCAAGAAGGAGATTTAAAAAATGAAATAAATAAAAATTTAGAGCTCATGATGGGCGAAATAATCAGTTTGGTGGCATAGTCTTTTAACTTTGCTGCTAAGTACAGCTCCTCTGAATCTTCTTTTAAAGCATTTGGCCTACTGCCAGCGTCCTAGAGGCCATTAAAGCATGGTTAGTTATCTACAGTTATGTAAAGCTATTGGTACTATATTATCAATAGAGACACAATTTTACATTTTATGACAACTACATTTTCCTTTAAGTAAGAGAGTAGATGAGTCCCAGTGTCTGTTTTTGTAATTTAGCATCACTTGTATTGTCATCTGTGTCTGATTTGTTAGTTTGCATCCAGTTTGCTGGATCTGCATAGCATTATTTAGTATTATATCTTGTTTGTTGTTCTGAAGTTCTGTGTAAGAGTTTCCTGTGCCAGGCTGATAATAGCATTATAGAGCCAATGTATGGCATTGCTTTAGTATTCTATAATTAATGTAGAAATAGAAGGCTCTATTATGAAGCAGAACAGCATTTGCAATTACCCCTTTATATTACCTCTCTGGGAAGACTTTTGTCCTAATAAAATTCCAGTTTGGATTTGAAGAGTGAGCAGGCATCTGTGCATAGATTTTATTATTCCCTTTAGGCTCATTTTACCTCCTGGTAGTGTGGGATGCATGTGAACACGATGCACTCAAGCCACTAATCCAAGATAAGCATTATAATGAATTTTGTAGTTAGAGCTGTTAATGATTGACATGCAAGGCTCAGAGAAATAATGCTGCATGTTTTCAATGAGAAATGTACTGGAGTTGACTTAAAAATTGAATCACGTAATGTTGATTACAGTTTGTGTATGAACCCCAGCAGAGTAGCTCTGTCTGTTGAATAAGGGTGGAAAATGTAATAATCTTGGCCCGTGCTACACAGATGGTCTGTGAGTCACAAAAACACAGGAGCAGAAATCTGTCTAATAGAAACCCCTAGTCATTATAAGAAACTCCATGTTTTGTCTTGTGTTCAAAGATGTCATTGCTTGAAGAAGAGGAAAGAAGCCTACCAGCAGCTAAACCCTGGGACTCCAGTTACAGTGACAGCAAGTTTCCAATCCCATAAATAAATCACTTCTTAGAAAAACAGTAAGCCCACATGGGAAGGTAAAATAGAAAAAAAAGAAATTCTGTTTGTAGTTGGCTGACTTCTCTTCTGAATCCATACCTTACCCTCCAGCAGCTGTGAATGTTTTAATTTCAATGAAGCAGCACATCTTTTTCTTTGAGAACTTGAGGCAGAGCATTTCTGATCAGCCTGAGCCTTTGAATTTTGCCAGGTTGTTCACATATATTGTTCTTTTTTGAGATGAAAACTTAGTCTTTATGCTTTCTCTGGAAACAGGGTTGAAATCTAAGAACAATGTACCACAAAGATACCAGAAACATACCTGGTACACCTCCAATAAACACTGGCTCCCTGTGGTCAATTGCCTTTGGATTCAGCGGCCCCACCACATGGTTGACTTCAGAGTCTACATCCAGTTGCACCACATTTGCGTCTCTAATAACTGAAAGGAGAAGGAGCAGGCATCAGCAAGAAATAGCAAATGAGTTTTCTATGACAGACAGGAGTTATCTGTTTGGTGTGAGAAGTTGATTTAGTGTTTGCTAGATTGGGTGTGAGCCATCAGTGACGATTTGTGGATTCTGTCACAGAGCAGGGCTGATGAAGATACAGTGGGAGCAGGGGTGCTTTTGAGTGGGGCCCTTGATCACTGGTGGCAGAGTTTAGGCTCCAGTTATGAGCATACAATGTCTTGTGGCTTAAAAAAGCTGTTTGTCCGATCTGTCCCAGCCGGGGATGTATTAGAATGCAGTGAGGCTTCTCCTTTGCTTGTGTGCCCGGATTGCCTTCAGAAGGGAACCAGAATTCTTGTGGAAAGGGTGCAGACTCAGATTGCTTCTGCAGTGATAGTGGAGGACACCCTAAGTCAGCACTAGACTGGAAGATGAGGCAGTTCAAAGTACCCAGGGCTTAGAAGTACTTTTTGCCTTTCAAAACCAGGAAAGAAGGATGACTGGCACAGAGGCACAATCCCGGCTGTAGACATCTCTCTATTGCAAGCAAAAGGTTCCCCGCGTCTGTCTTGTTATTTAACTTTTAAGAGCAGCATATATGTGTACCTACTGCATTCTATCAATTTAGTTAATCTCAAATTGGGAAGAATATAATCTGGTATGTGAGTTAGGACAGGTTACCAGCATTTCAGCTAGGCTGCTTTCTCTTCTTTGAACAAGGAGCTTCCATCTTACTTTGTTCTTCCTATCTTTGTAGGAGCCTGTGCTCTACAGGAAACTCTACAGTTCTGGGTCTGAGGGATAAAAAAGACTGTGTCTTTCACACAAACTTGGGTCTTGGCAGGTGAAAAAGAAGAACTGAAAACACTTGTGCACTGCCAGTGCTCTAGCCCATGGACATGGATATCTGGGGAGCATGAGATGGGCTTTGTTACCTTAATTAGGGGATGATCACCTTTCACTTACCTGCAATTCGATGCCATCTGCCATCGCAGAGACTCTGTTTCAGTGTCACTGAAGTTGAAAAATCCCTGATTCCATTATTCAGTTTCACAGTAACCTGAGGAAAAAGAATGTAATCATCACTGTAAACCCCCTCCTTTTCTCTTTTTACCTTCTGTTGTAATGATGTTGTACTCCCCACTCAAAACATGTCAGGTATCCAAGAGAAAGGAAAACATGACTTCATTAAATTCTTCAAAATAAAGTATCTTTTAAATCCAAATTTAGGTTTTTTTTTTTTAATTGTTAAGATTCAATAGTTCTGAGGCATTCCTAATTATGTCGAGGAAGAGTTCAAGAAAAGATTTAAAAACAAGAGCTAATTTCACTCATTTACTAGTACCCCTACTGTATAATTTCCTGTGTCGTAAATTATTGTTTAGAGGCATCAGATGATGTTTTTGGCATCTTGCTAGCCACTTAGTAAGGAAAACAGTCATGAAAAACCCAAGTAAAAACAAGCAGAAAAGATATGAGAAAGGAAAAATAGCAAAATTAAGAATTACTTTTAAATTACTTGTTCAAGCTCACCAGTAAGTCTCTGGCAGAGCTAGAAAGTGAACAAAATTCTGAATTTTGCACCTCTGCTTTAGTTAATGGATTAATATATTTTTGCATGGAAATGTTCCTGCAGCAGCAAAACAGTGTCACGCCCCTGTTGTGGGACATGAGATTCCTCTTGGTGATTGTCAGAGAACTCTAAACTCTTGAGTCCAACCACTGTTGAAGATGTCCCTGATTATGCTGACACTGTATTGACTGAAAATCTCAGAATCATAGAATGGTTTGGATTGGAAGGAGCCTTAAGAATCATCTTGTTCCAACCCCCATGCCATGGACAAGAATGCCTTTCATGAGATCAGGTTACTCAGTCACATCCAAACTGGCCTTCAACATTTAATGGGATGGAGCATCCACAGCTTTTCTGGGCAACCTGTTCCAATGCCTCAGCAATCCCACAGTTAAGAATTTCCTCCTAATATCTAATTTAAATGTACTGTCAGTTTGAAGCAATTCCCCCCTGTCCTGTCACTACATGCCCTTCTAAATGGTCTCTTGCAAGGAAACAACTTACATTTAATTCTAGAGGATCTCCGTTTTGATACAGTTGTAACAAAGAGATTTTTTCCCCCAGAAGGGCACCAACTAACACAACAAAAATGATCCTCATGTTCTATTTTATCCACCCTTGGACAAAATGTATAGATTACAGGAAATAAAGAATCACAGGAGACAGTGATACCAGACAAGCTGTAGTGATAGAGCTGTGTACATTTAAAAAATGACTTAAGGTTGTTGATCTTATTTGTCCAGCAGAGGTTTTCACAAAACAGGTCTTTTGTAATGCATTCAAAGAGAGCAGATAGTTAATGCTAAAGAAATACAGATCCTTCCTAAGAAGGTACTGAACTGCTGCAGTGACAAGCAGAGAAGAGCTGCTTTTCCAGGGTGAATTTTGTTTCTGAATTGCATATGCATTATATAGGAAGTGAGGTTTGAGGCAGTAAGGGAAGCAGCACCTTTTGTTAGATCAATTAGTACAGTTGGGAAAAGCAGGCAAATTACTGGACATGCAGAAGTTTGGTTAGAACTTTACACAGGAAGTGCTATACTGGACTGGTTCTGTACAGACTCAGCTTTTAAGTGTGGCATGATTCACATCAGCACAATGTACTTAAGAATTTCTCTGTTAGTTCACTAAGGACTAGAGTGGTGGACAGTGGTAAGAATGGGCTTAATCTTACCTATCAGCTGTCAAAAGTTAGGTGCCTAAATGAAGCACCTGTTCTCTCTATAGCCATATATATACATAGAAAAATAAATTCTCTGAATAACAGAGAATTTATTCACCTAATTTAGTCTCCTAATTAGACACCTGCTTTAGGATGTGATGAATCATGATGCTAAACTGTTTACTCAGTCACTCTGCTGTAGGTGCCTGCTCTTGCAGAAGAGGTGAGAGTGTTTCCTCAGGTGTTGCATTTCTGACTGAGGTACAGCCAGCCTCACTTAAATACCCTCCACTTTGATTGGCAGGTGTATTGCAGTGATTGAAGAATATCCACACTGCTTAGTCTCTTGACTGTGACCTGAGTTTCTATTCTGCAGGAAAGACCAGAAAACTTTGCTTGTGTTGTTCACTTAAGACTGAAGTTTATTACTGTATATGTGTAGTGTGTAGCATGAAGAGATTCAGATTTTATCAATTAATACAAAAAAAAAATAGCAATAGCAACAACTATCTGGTGAGTTAATTTCAAACCTCTCTCCTTCATTTGAAATTCAGAGCCTGTAGAAACCAGGCCAACAGACAATCAGAACTTTTCTTTCCCTCACTCTTTCCATCACACATATATCTAATAAAGAAGAGACTGAGTGTAGCTCAGAATTATATTTTAAGAAATAAAAATTTCTTGATAGTTACCTTACTTGTAACTGTGATACATTTTTAATGTGTGGGTGAAAGAGCAGTGCCAAAGAGTTAGTGCTTTTTCCTCTTCAGCTGGTCACAGAATATTTATGGCTTGTGTCAGTAAAGTGATCTGATCTTGTCTCAGGTGTTACTTTTAGTATTTTAAAATAGATGTTTGGTTTACCTAATCCAAGCTGTTATTGTATTTAGGGGAGAATAAGAATCAGTTAATGGCAAATTTGTAAGGACTAAATCTGCATGTAGAAAAGCCCAAGTAGGTGGAAGAGAAACCAGTCAAGGCAGTGGAGGAGATGTGACCTTCTTTATACCTGTCCATTTCTCATGTGCATATTCAGGTACTCTCCATTCACGCTGTGGCCATGCAGCAGGATTCCTGAGCTGCTTCGAGGACGTATTTCAAAAACAACCTCAAATTTCAGGCCTAAACTGAAGGACTCATCTGTGAAGTAAAAAGAATAACATTATTTTTGTACTGAGTTAGTGATTAAATTGGACGTTTATTCAAAGTCAAAATAGAACATCAAACTCAGGGTGGATTTTATTTGCCCTAAAAACTATTAAAATGTGAGATAGCATGGTGTGCTGTCAATGACCCATTTCAACTTTTGCTTTGATTGTGTTTGTTTGGAGTACTTATAAAGGTTTATTTCCTTTCTCATGATTTTAAAAAATGTACTTTGTTTAAAAATATTTCTTAGCAATGAAATGGACAGCAGAAAGTTAATGATCTGTATTTTTTGGCAGTTTCTTATTGTGCAATTTCCTAGACACTCAGCAGTCATTATTGAGTGAGTGGGAGTTCCCTTGAGCTTTGATGATTCAGTAGAAGAAACTCCCTTTTTCAAGCTGGTGACAGGCCAGGGGGCAAATTAGAAACACTTGTCTGATTCTTCTTGGTGCTGCCAATGAATAGGGTTGTGCAGTTTCCTTTCTTGTTCAGATCAGAGCCTATGTGACCAAAACACCGTCATAAAACTCTTCCTGAACACAACAGGACTGAAATGACAGAAAATATGTGTTCTGTCATGCTGTTCTGTATCAAAACATGCAGAAAGCCTTTCTGCAGGATTTTTAAATTTCATGTTGTTTTATTAATTAAAAAAATAAGGGATGACCTTGTTGTCATCCCTTATTGATGGTGTACTTGCTTTTGCCTACCACAATAGTGGTAGCTTGCTTAATAGTGATCTGTTTCTGATAATCCTTACAGCCTCAGAAATTACCACACCCTTTAGTGAGAAATGCCATTCTGAAGCACAGTGAATCCTGCAGTCTTATCTTGGGATACATTAGTTTAGGAGTATATTACCAAGGACGACATATCCTCCTTCTGATGAAAAGTATGTTCCTGCTTCTGATGGGCCTTCAAAGCAAGGTGTTACACTAAATGTCTGCGAAGCTGCAGTAAGGGATCTTCCATTGAGCTGTAAGTTGCTGAGACAACCACTAAAACTGTAGACAGAGTTAATCTGAGGGGAAAAAAAAGCTTGATTATTAAATAAACTGCTTGTGCAAGGGAATAGATTCTTCTGTCCTTATTTTTACTTGTTTATGAGTTCTAAGGCTGTGATTGTCTGGCACATCAGTTTTGAACTAAAAAACAATTTCGGAGAAGAGAAGCAGGAAAAATGATTCTCATAGCCTCTCATGTCTTTTTGATGACTTCAAGGCAATTCCAGCTTGTGTTTTTCTCCAACAGTCCTTACTGAACTGTGAGAAGCGAAGCACAACTAGGGTAAGGCAGTGCAATACATATATCTCATAGCCTCAAGGGTCTAAATTTTCAGAGTAGTTTATTTCTCAGTCTTGTTAGGCACATAACACTAAAGATTATCTTGAAAGACACTGTTATGTTCATTTTTGGTTTAACACTCTGTTCCATATACTTCAGTACCAAGCTGTAGAACAGAATCCTGACCTCCAGATATCATCTTAAAGCAGAGGTACTAGGAGAACATCAAAATGTCTCCAAAACTCATTCTGTATCACAGACTTCAGGGTGAAATTGATCTTGCGTAATGTTACTTGTCTCATCTAATTTTGGATGTCACTAGGACTTTTCTGTTCCTCCTGGACCATAGGTTTTCTGTTCCTCATGAACCCAGCCACCACCAGCCCAGCCCTGTGGGACCTTTGCTCCATACATAAACTGAGCTGCTCCTCAGCAGGATGAGGGTCAAGATCTTAAAGAGCTTTTGTCTGAGCTCACCCCTACAGCCAGCTTTTGTATTAACTTGACATAGAGGTATAGGGTCTGTAGATAGAGGTCTGCTTTACCTGGATGTTTTTTACAGCCTTCCCAGGAGCTACACCTCCAATATAGAGTGGTTCAGTGACTTGCCAAGTGTTTGCATTCCCATCAAAATGTTCTTCTAGTACTCGGAGACCATCAATTACCAAGCGCCCAATGTTCTTGTCTCTAATAAATATCACCTAGGAAGGGAAAAAAAAATGTGGAAGATTACTTTAATCTATTAGGAGATCACTGCTGTGCAATGGAAGATGAGATATTTGAGAAGGCAAGTGTGTGAGTGATACTTTACAAGCCTGTTTTGCTGACTGCCAGTATTCTTTGCTGGGCAACTCTCTTTTTTCACATTCATATGAAGGCTAGATAGTAAAGCTGCTGCCTTTCTTACATTTTGGTGTACAAGACAGAGGTAATTAAGGTGCCATGAGGTCTACTGATCTACCTGTTACTGTTAACATTTTCCCAGTCGTCTTTAGTTTTATGGTATGGATTCATCCAGCCTGCTTTAAACACTTAAATGCCCTAGCCAGTAGTTTAGTAACTGTAGACTTCCTCTGTAGTTAATGAGGAGAGAGAGATACCTACAGAGGGAAATTCACCTTGACTCCTAAAATTGTCTTTTTATTTTCATAGACTACTGAAGTAGCCTAAGACAGCTGTACTCATTTCTTAGGCACTTCAAAGACATTTGCTGAACAAAATTATTCTAGTCCTTTCTTTCATAGCTCATTTAACTCTTATTTGCCTTACTGCTCTGCTTGTTTCCTTCATTTCTGTTCAGCTGTTAGTGTTGGGATTTGCTGAATTTTTATAACTGACTCACTTTCCTGTCCCTAGTTAATGACTTAATAAAATGCTGTGTGGAAGATCTAAAAATATTGATGGAAGTTTCTTGACATATAGGTGTGTTTATGAATACATGAATGAAAACTCCCTGAGCTGTCACATGAGCAGTGTCCTTACTGCAGACTTAACATCATAATGATTGCTTTCTTTTACTTACATTGTGCCACAGACCATCATTGTATTTCTCTTGGCTCTTAATCCTTATCTTCTGGTGACCAGCATTAAACATAAAAATGAGTCGGCCATGGGCAACGAAAAGGGCCATGAAGTTGGTCTCTTTTTGATCCGAAATGTAGAAAATCATTCCATGGGATGAGTGAGTTTTCAGACTGATAGAGAACTGAGCTCTGGCAAATAAAAACACAATATTAACATTAAAGCAGATACATTTGATTTAAATCAAACAGGCAGAGGAAGACTGAGATTTTCCTTTCATCCAAAGAAATATTCATCATTATGGAAGTGATGTTTCTGAGAAACATTCTGTGATGGTTTTTTGAGCAGAAGTCAAAGTTGGAGAAGAAACTGCCTGGCAAGGAACTTGTTTTCAAAAATTAAAGTCTCTGGAGTGAGTAAGTTCAATGCAGACCACCAAAATCTGACACTACATTTTCCTTTCATGTCAAACAGCAATGTGGGGGAATTTTTAAGTGTGATGGCACGGAGGCCTGATGTTTAATGTTATGCAAGGCTTGATTGAAGCTTCCCTTTCCTTGTAATTCCTTGTGAAGTTCAAGACAACATGGGAAATTATACCACTGTTGGTTTGAAATTGTCACAGTGAAATTTCTTAAGTGATTGCTGTTATTGCTTATGTCGAAAACATGGCAAAGCTGTATTAGTGTAGGACAGTGCCAGAACTGATTCCTCTTCTGATGTCAGGTCTAACCTAGTTTGCATTCTTCATATTGTCTCAAAGATCTGTAAATTCCCAATGGCATGTGTGTGTAGATTCCACAGACAGTCAGTCCCTTGCCAATATCAGTTGTTTTAAAATGACACAACTCATTGTTTTTTAAAAATGAATATTACAATAATGAAGCTTTAATAAGATTTGGAAAATAAATATGTGTTGAAGGAATGAAGGTGGGATGAAGATATGAGAGTATGGGTTTTCCTTCATATGGGTACTATCAGAACTGCCCTAAGCAAAACCCTATTGAATTAAAATTAACATAATTATTTTAAATTTAAATCAGGAAAGAACACTCTTTTTTCTGAGTTAGTGGTCTGGTACGCTTCCAGGAAGTGATGTGTTGTTGAATTTATAGTCTTTAATGGAAAACATTAAACCAAAATCCTTGTTGCATTTTGAATACTGCATGACATGTTCTGTGGGTGCATGAATATTAAATGTCAGCAGTATCTGGACTCATTATTACTTAGATTTCCATTATGGCTTGAATTGGACAAGGTTTTCATGGCTTTATGTCCTACTACACTGTGAAGATTCCTATCTATTTAACTACTGACAAGGTCCACTCAACACATTACTGCTTCCTTTCTGCTTTACTTCTTGTTTAAAGAGACTGATTATTGTGCATTGCTTGTATAGAGCTAACATCCTCAAAAGCTTCACACAAATGGTCAGAGACACATTTTGTTAATATGCAATGCAGATGAAAATTCCACAGGAGGCTTGTAACTGGAAACACATTTTATGTTTTGCTCTCACTCAACTGAAGCACCTCTTAATATAACCCAACAACATGCTCTACACAAAATTTAGCCTAAGATATAGAGGAAAAAAGCCAGGATATCAGCAGAAATGTGTCCCTTTAAAAAAAAATTTTGAAATGCATCTTTCTCCTCCCCAGCATATTTAGTTTTCATTTCTAAAGCCACTTTACCTTTGACTGAAATCCTTTGGTATATGATCAAACTCTTGCCGACTGTTTGCTGTTCCTCCAAATTGATAGGCGTGTTCAGTTGCCTTGGGATTCTTGGGCAAGTGGCACTGAGGCTCTTTCTGCAAGTTCACTTGATACAGTTTTTTGAGGCCAGATGAAGGCTGTGAAATCTTGTCTTTATCTCTTCCCACCTTCATAGAAAAAGAACCAGAATTTTTTAGCTAAGATTTGACATAATAAAATAACAGTATCATTTATTTATGAACTAGCAATATATTGTTTCCCTGCATAAATACCAGGATTGTTTCCAAGTCAAATTTTCTTTTAACAGATCTACTATAAATCCTGATTTTGGACAGAACAAGGGATAAACAAAATACTTGTGCAGCTAACATAATTACAATTTTTTTTTGCAGTTTTCCTAATGAAATATTTTTCTTTCTGCTTTTTGTGATATCAGCCTATGTTATAGGCATAAGAGGATATACTTGGACTAAAAATCCTGCATGCTGGAGGAAGGTTTTTTCCCCATTTATATTAATGTGTGCTAATTGTAGCCTGTAGAGAACCATACAGAAGTAGATGAGAACAGAAGCAAGCTCTTTGCCTTCAGAGTACAGAAGAATTCAAAAAGGCTTGTTTCTGAAGTACTGTTATGAAGAAGTCAGGTATTTTCTTTTAAAGTTCTAGCAAAAGAGAATGATGCAAGTGTAGGCCAGATAGATTGTGTCAGGACAATAATTTGCATGGAGTATATAAAGGAACAGGATCCTTTCCTTCATATATGTGACATTGTCTTAATGCATTTGAGATCCATAATTTGGAGAATTTTGGAAAACTCTAAAGTGGTTCTGCAGCAATTTGTATCAGACCTTTTTATTACGATTTCCTTTGGCTTTTGATGAGTTTTTTCCTTTCTTATGGAGAAGAGCAACTGGAGGAGATTCAACAGGGCATCCATACAAAGATGCCTGAACTTTCTCGGAGTACTTCTGAAAATCTTCCACTTCAACCTCTTGATCCAACCTGTTTTTCAAAGAGGAGATGGCAAGAACAGTTTTTTTTTTTTTCCCCAAGTATTACAATTGTCTGTATAAACATCTCAGAACTGTACATTTATAGTTTAAATTATATTAATTCTTGGGTCATGGATAAAAGTACAGATTGATCAGTCAATGTATGGATAACGAGGGCAGCTTATACTACATATGCCTGTTGTTTACATGCTGGCATAAACAGAGAATGTCAGTCTGCAGCATCAAATTCAACTTTAAAAATCTGTATAAGAACATTTCATAAAGCAATTTAAGATCAACATAGTCTGACCATTTTTGCATGACCAAAGTCCTAACTTCCCCAGCTTCTGTGAGATGCCTTAATATAATTTTGTTTCAAAGGCAGACCTGAAAGCTGCATAATATAAATGTAAATTACAGCTATGCAAATTATTCATTGCACCAGCAGCGTTAGCAGGTGCAGTGCTGGAATCTTATTTCATCAAGTTATTCCCACCTTGACAATATTTTAACCTAGCAGATCTATGCCAACAGATTCCATGACAAATAAGGTAAGAATCTTATTCACACATGCTGTCTAGCCTCACTAAATGAGACAGGAATTTTTATTGTGGCAATAAATCACTTCTCATGAGCTGCTATTCAAGCTGTCAGGCAGGGCAGTGACTGCCTGTTAATGTGCTTGGGAGGATGTTACTCACCTAGTGAAGTAGGCGTTGCTTATGCAGCCAGTGAAGTTGGCGTGCTGTGTTCTGAGCGGAGAGCCACCAAAATAAAACTTATTGATGCTGTCTGGGCTTTTCCCTGCTCTGTCCTTTACTGGGTTCTTCTTGCTCTGTTTCTTGTCATCAACAGTCAGCTCGTACCTGCAAAGGCAAAGCATCCCTTTTGCAGGCTAGCTTTGGAAACGTCAGTGCCAGTGGTCAGACAGCACAGTGCATGGACCCAAAATACTCCACTCAGTGCATAGCATCACTCAGTGGTAGTGCTCAAAGGCACGAGAGGACCTTTTGCTTTCAGCTGTGCAACAAGTAGCAGTGCCTTGACAAAGCTCAGTACAGAGGCCCATGGATTTATTATTACCCTGCAGTTAATTGTGAAGTCCAAAATTGTACAGTGAAGAGAGATAAACTAGGAGATTGCTGATGAAGGGATGGAGCCATCATTTGGGTAAAATGGGATCCAAGCACATGCTAATTGTTTATGCCCTCTCCCTTTTTCCTTCTCTTTCATCACAGTGCATTGGTGTTTGAGGTAAGACAATGCTTTTTACCTAACTTGATTTTGCAACCCATTAATTGTTGCAGAAGGCAGGAATGATTCTCTGGCTTTAATAAGAAGCTGAGCATACTAAAGCATCGGACACTGATTTTGTTTTGCAAACTGAGGGAAACACGACAATCCCCAAGGTTATTCCAAGGCACCTTTTCACACCTTCAGCTTTTCAAACTGTGGTCCTTGGATGTCAGAAGTCATAGAAGTCAAACCTTCATTTCCATTAGAAAAGTAAGAATGCTTGTGTCTCATAGGCAAGATTCTTAAAGAAAGTTACTTTGATTATGTGACCTTCTAAAAAAAATTTAAACATATAAACGATATTAAAACACCAATAAACCAGAGCTTCTAAGTCTTTCAAGGAGCACAGAGAGAAACTTATTCCCTACTGCTGTATTTAGTCACATTTGTGGCTGCCAGTGCTAAAAATATTTTTAACATGTTTCACAGTGTGTATCCCAGATGAATGCTTTATGTGAAGATGCCTCAATTACTTTGGGGTGAACTGGGAATTGTTTTAACAAATTAGAAGAATCAATCCTGTTAAAAAATTAATCTCATGTTAGCCTTAAATGTTATTAAACTCTTTTCTTACCTGACAACAAAAAAGGACTAAGCTTTCAGAAAAGCTATTTTAATTTTAATAAAAATTCCCGTCATCTGGAGTTTAGGCCCAAGCTGGCCAGTTTTCAATCACATTTAAAAATCAGTCAGTTAAAAAAGCCCCACTCAACTGTCACTTTAAAAGTGTGTGTAAAATGATAATATGCTTTACTAGAAATATTTGTGTTCTGAAGGTAGGGAATAAAAGATGCTGGAGCTTTACCTTTCTGGGGTGACAGAAGTAATGATGAAATGGGTTTTTCCATCATTGTAATTTCGGTCTGGTGACTGAATTTTGGTTCCACTTGCATTTAAAACCACAGCACCTCTCTCCATAGAGATGGATAATACATCTGACTAAAATACAGACAAAAGCATCTTCATAAGCAAGTATTACACAGAAAAATTAACAGTTCTGTGAATTTTCCTGTTGTATTTATTTTTCTTCTGGCTGTTTTTCCACATTTGTGCTTAATTTGCAAGAATATATACTCTGAGAAGCAAACCAAGAGATGGTATCATTAGAATTTTTACTCTTGCCATTTTTAAAGCCTGAATTCTGGGAATTCTGCTGCTGATTATGTCTCATGTACCTGTCATATGAACCCCTTCCATGTAGCACGAATGTTTAAATGTAATTTGTGTTTCTGGTACCCTGGTATTTTATTGAGCAGCTGTTACTGCTGTCATAAGACCAAGACTTTTTTCCTAATTCCCTCTGATGGGACCCGTTTAATCACTCAAACTTATCTCAGAGATAAGATGTGCTATCTGGGTCAGGCAAACGGGATCACTGTGCCACTAGCAGGAATGCTCTCGGTTCCATCAGAGCAAGCACTGCCGCTGTGCACTGGTAGGAATCATTCTGTCTCATTCTGCCAAGAGCTAAATAGCTGAACTTCTGTTTGTTAAGTAGGGCACTTGGCCCCTCATAGGATTGGAGCTGTTGAGTTAAAAACCCGAAGTGGTGTGCGTGGCCTCATTTATGCAAACGATGCGGGGAGCTGACACGGTTACTGATTTCAATTTAAGGTAATACTCCAGGCTGCAGCATGTGGAAGTTTAGAAGTGGTTATCGGTGTCACACAGCCTTCCCTGCTGCACTGCTGATGATATTCTGCAAGCACAGCACAACAGACACTTGGGGGTGGTTGCAAATGTTCTGTCATCTGAGCTCCTGCTCGCTGCAGATGTCAGTCTGAGCCTGCAGGATCTTGGGATGGCTTTGTCTCACACAACATTTTGTGGGTGCAAGCCCGTGTCACACTTCTGAGGGGGTATTTGGAGCAGCCTGGCTTCCCATAGCTGCAAGGAGCCGTTCTCAAGTGCAGCTTTCCCCAGTCACACAAGGAGGTCTGAGTGCCATCTGGGAATACAGGCAGCTCTCTGGCTGATTTCTGTCAGCTCAGCAATGCTCAAAATGCCGTGCCACTATAATTCAAGCGAATGCTGCTCCTGGGTGATTGTCTGCATGGCGAACGTCAAGTCCTTAATATTATTTGTACTTTGGTAGCACCTGCAGGTCCAAATAGGGATTGCAGTGCTGCTGAGCACAGCAAGATGCTCTGTGCATTTCTGCACTAAGGACTTCAACGTGCACGAATGGATGCGTGTTAGTTCCAGGCACATGATCCACCTCTCAGCATCAAAATTATGTTGAAGCACTACTAGTTTTCATCTGTAGATCAAATGCAAAAAAAAATTGAGGTCACCAGTGAATGCTTCTATACTGCAGACTGCTTTCCCTATCATTAAACCATAAAGTCAGAAATTGTATTATTCCCCTGGTATTCTCCTGGGAAAAATGAACAGGTAAAATAAACAGTAAAAAACCAGATACTTACTCCTTCAGAATAGTAAAACAAGAGCCCACTGGGCTGCAGTGTCCGGAAATTAAAGCCTCCTTCGAACTCATTAAAGAGGGACACCTTTTGGCTTGATGCAATAAAGCTCTCGCCATTGAAATATGCATTGCGGGACATCTGTGTAGTAAATAGAACAAAATTATAAGTACAGCTCAGAAAACATTCCAATAATACAAAGAATGAAGCAATTTTTTTAACCGGTGCAGCCAGTTCAGTTCTAAAAATCAACTTTTCCTGCATATCTTACCCTAATTTATATAGACTTTAGCTCAGATCATGGGAAAATCTTGAGAAAGTGTAGCAGTTTTAGACTAAGTCAAATGATTCCCAGCTTCCTGGGATCTTGGCCCCATCCTTAGTCTGCTGATGTTAAAGAGCATGAAAAGTAGAAACAGAGGGGCTCAGGCCCCTGTCTGAACTGTGTGGCATTGAGTCACAGTTTCAACAGCTGATGTATTATTTTGTGTGCTGTGCTGGAGTACTGGGGTAGGGTGGAGGGTGTTGGATGTGGTGGTCTATAACACTCTGAGTCTCATGAGCAAAACTAGGTCCAAGGAAGGACAAATTGCAGATGGTTTCCGTGTTGACAAAGGGTGAGGTTGTGTGATGAGTTCTAAAGCAAGCCTCCCTCTTCACAGATTTGCAGTGTGGCTTTTGATAGGCATGGGCACAGGATGAAGACCCCAAACACTGTCTGGATTTGCTAGCCTTGCACTGTAATGGATAGATGATGAATGATAGAAGGGACTAGAAGCTAAATGGCAATTTTCTCAGAGCTAATGCTGGTGCTGTGTACCACAGAGGAAAAGCTGATCAGGCCTAAAGGGAGAACTCATTTGAGGGGTGAATATTTTGCTGTCTTTTCCATTTCACACATCTGTATTAGGATGCATATAAGGGTGATTTATCTCATATGTTTAAGAAAAAATGGATTACATTGGAATATTTCCATCCAGAATACAGTACATAATTTATTTCAGATTGAGTGTTCACACTGCAATTTCACATATGAGAAGAATTTTAAGTGAAATGCCTTGTGCTATAGTTCAGAGTGAAAATTGGGTATTATGTCAGCAGGCTTTACAGATGCACACAGTCAATGAGTGCATGGTCATTTCCTCAGTGGAAGACTGTCTTTCCATTGTTTGGAGTAAAACTCAAGCTCCCAGCTACATCCATAGTCAAAATTTGCTATGCTATGTCACAAATGGTGTTATTCTTACCAGTGAATCCTCTGGGCACCCATAGCTGATTCCCAGGGTTCCTGGTTCTTCCAACAAGTTGAAATCCTTCTTTTGGAACTGGAAACCCTTCATGCAGCCTTTAAAGCCGATGCTTCCTGCCAGATGTGAACTAACGCTGCTGGACAACAATGCCAAAAAGATGCAATTAGGATTTTGTTGCCAAGGTGTTCTAAAAGGCCTGGAAGAACTTCAGTCATTTGCCTCACTACTGCCCAATTCTTGCATCTTTATGTAAGACAACTAATGAACCACATTCTATGTTTTGAAAAGTCAACATGCACCAATTGTAGTAAATATTATGTATTTATAACTACTTACAGCAAAAAGAAATGCATTTTAATCTCAATTTTTTAGCTTTGACGAGAAGTTCTGATTTAGGTTTCCTGTTCTTCCCTTTTACTAGCAAGCTCCATTCTTGCCTTTACAAGCAAATGGGTCTCTATTTCTTAAGAAAAATACTAACAGAGGTCAGGGAAGTAATAGTAAGTTTTGCTTGCTGATATGTGGGTTTACATGATTTTAAATGAGAGCAGTGGGTGGGCTTCCAGGATCCTTTTAATGTCAGATATGAGGTAGACAGCACAGCAGTGTATCCCAACTGCTCCTACTCATTACTCCCAGTTTTTCAACTCCACACCTTACCAAGATACCACAACATTATAGCACAGGGTGATTATAATTGAATTTATCCTCACAATTCTCAAGGTGCATGAAGAAGTAATTTGTGTAAAATCACCATGAGTCTGTGACAAGGGCAAGGAAATTACATGGGAGCTACTGTGTGCTAGTGCAGGAGATAACTAGGGAGCAAATGCACTGAAGGAGTGGATGTGGAATCCTGAGTTTCCACCTGCTGAGATATTGGGAACATGGCAGAATAATCAAGATCTGGAAATGCCCATTTATTTTTTTTTTTTTTTTTAGTGGCAAAAACAGACCATCAGGTGAAGCCGTGCAGATGTACATGCCTGAAATACAGTGGGAGAAGGAGTGCTGTAGGGGCTGAATTTGCTCCTCAGTGAAATCAGCAGGAAGGAAAATCAACAGGAGGGCTTCCTGTCATCCTTACTGGGATTTGGACCAAAGTGTGGGAGTATCAATTTACCATCTTTACTCTGATTGACCATGAGGCTGGCTGGATGTGACAAATATGCCACAACATTTTCTAGAAACAGGCTGTAGAAGAAAGGCTTTCACTTTAAGAAAGACCCTGAGTTGATTTCTTAACTCAGTTAAGAACTAAGTTCCCAGTGCTCCTACCTACCCTCAGCTTTCTGCTTTATGCAGTGACTGAGGTAGGAGCAAAATAACAAATAGTGGTATTTCCATATTTATTTATTTGGAGAAAAAAGGCAATTGACAGAGAAAAGTGCATTTGAAGTGAGTGAAAATTATGCTGCCTTAGAAGAATATTGAACTAGAACTGAAGACTAGACTAGAACTTGTTTCCTCATGTTACTGCTGCCCTGCAAAGCCAGTTAAATGTGAGTCTGTCTGCAAAGAGGAATCATAATATTATATCAGTAGTAGATAGTAGTAGCAATAGAGAAAGTAGTACATCATCAGTAGGATACTAACTTATGCTCCTGCTGAAAGCAGAAAGATGCCATCATATTTGGCCCGTACTTTTTTGCTGTCTACTCTTGTCAAGAGAATGAAAGCTGAGTACAATATCAGAGACAAAGTTGCAGCTCTGCTTAAATAATTTCTGTAGATATTTTTTAACATTATAATTGATAATATTTTTACAATGCCTGTGGTCTTTTTTTATGATACAGCTTGTTAATTGAGATGTTATTTTTCCTGCTTTGACAGTACGTTCCAGGTGTTTTTCAGAATAATCACAATCTGCTTGGAAAACTGCAAGCATAATTCATGTGATTCATCTTTTATCCTATATTTGTGAACAAGTCTCATCTGCCATTGAGCTGCTCAATTGCCTTGATTTCTTGGTCCTTCTGGGCTTTTTCACTGTTCTTTAGGCTTGATTAACAAAAGTAATTTTCATCATGATTCCATACTTTCTTTCTAGATCATTAATGTGTTTAATACCAACCCTGAGAGAGATCCTGTGAGCATGTGCTGTAGACTTTTTATACTGTGAAAATTGAAAAATTACTACTATGTCCTATTTTCTCTTTCTGCTTTCTAATCCACTGCAGCCTTTTCTGTCTCTACTTCAATAGCTTTCTTAATAGCCCCTTATGAAAGACCTTTATAAAGAACTATTTGAAAGGACAGATAAGTTATACTCTGCTTCTCCCTTGCCCATCACTTTACTTGCATGTTCAAATAATTGCATGGGATTGAAAGGCATAATTTTTCTTTACATGAAGTCACTATCGTAAAAGACTAAAGATTAAGTATTTTGTATCTCAGATGTTATTTTTCAGGTCAAGAGTTTCTTCTGACAACAAAACAAAGAATACAATTTCATGAGATTTACAACTAAGTCCTGCTTTTTTTTTAACATGGAGGGTATTCCTATTAGCAGTTGTGACGCTTGAAATAGCAGCTGGAGCCCTTCTGAAAATTCTGGCCTTGCTATCTGACCCTGGGAATGAATATTGCTTATCAGAAGAGCATACTCTTCTCCAAGTAGCCAGTCTGCTCTCAGAGCATGACCCTGGGGTCTGGCAGATTCCTAGGGCAGGAAATGAGAGTTACACAGTCTACTGAGACTTAAACTGTGCTTCTGTCAAATGGTACAATGGGAAAATGAGACCTTTTCTTTTCTTCCCACGCCTCCACAGAGCCAGCTGACTTCAATCCAAAGAGAACCTGAGATGAATCAGAACTGAAATGCTTAGTGGGAAAAAGATCATCTTTAGACTTGAAAATGTGATTGGTAGAGGGTCTTGGTCACTTTCTGCAGAGCAAGGAGCAATACCAATTTTATATGTTAATATATTCTTTGAAAATGCCTTTTTGTTCTAAGAACACAGCTGTTTCTGTTACCCCTTACTAAAACTTGAGTAAGTTTTGAGTAGAATTAAACTGTGCTGGATAAAACCTACCCTTCAGTACTTAAGAGCTCCTACACTTAGACACTTAGAGGAGTGTCTGAAGGATTGTTTTATATAAGGTTAATGCCAAAAAATTGTTTTATTGTTACTCCTTAAGGATAGGCCATACAACTTAACTTACACATGGTGATTAATTGAAAATACTGATTGAATCCCATTTATAAACCAACCTGGAGTGCAAGATCTCAGCAGGTGCTCCTCCAATGTAAATATCTGTGAATGGCATTGCTGTTCTTTCGTTGTCCACACTTTTTATATGTCTTCTGTCTACTACCAAGATCATCTTCTTGGAATTGTGATATATAATAGAAATCTGAAAAGAAAAGCTTGTGCTTAAAAATGTCATCTTTTGTAAGCTTTTATGGTGATCTTGCAGAATTAATTGCGTCTTTATAACTTCTGTTTGAAAAGTTTCTCACATTTAACGGAGAATTTGTTTGGGAGAAGCTGACAATCATTACTAGTAGGACGTTTGTTTTGATGTCACTGTTTTTCTGGTGACTGAATCCTCTAGATATTTTAATTAACAATAAAGAAAATGAAAGTACTCAAATTCTGCACTGTGGCAAACAGATAAGCTCTGTAAACTTCAGAATACTTTCGTGATTTATCCAAAAATTAGGGCATATTTTTAAAAAAAATTTATTTAATTGTCAAAGAATAAAAAGCTTAATTGTTCTCTGCTTAAACCTGAACAGATCTATAGCTGTAGTTTTGGTCACAAATCAGACTTTGAATTGAGATCAAGTAAAAGGCAGGAGAAGCAACACATTACAGGGAGGGTTTACTACTGTCACAGTTACATTGGCTTACAGCAAATTCCCTGAAAGTAAATGCAAGTAGATATTTTACATCTGCCAAAGTCCCTAAAATACTGTGCACATATAAAAGGTTGGTACCAAACCAGGTCTCTTTTCAAATGAAATGGAAAATGCCATAATTCTTGTAATGCAATGCATAACAACTAAGGTGGTCAAGTTAACATCATGACATGGTTTTACTTGAGGAAAGTTTTATATTTGATATAGAGAATTGTCATTGATATAATTTCATATGGAATTAATAAAACTTTGTCCCATGTGAATGGTCCTGTCTTTGGCTGGTAATACACACAATCTGTCTACAAGCACTGATTTATGAGGAGGCAGGGGCAGCCTTCCCTTTCCTCTGCTGGGTACTGGTGGCACTTGCATGCACTCTTCTCTTCTGCCTGTTCTACCATATCACTGCCTGCAGCCTCATCCTTTTGTGCTTTTAATGGGTGCTGGAGCAATTATTTCTGCTTGGAGCTTCTGGGATGGCTGGTCAAATGGCTGTGCTGGTAGCCACATCTGTACCTCATGAAATTTAGCATCGTTAATCCTAGCCTTCTTCGTGGAGTCCTCGAGAAGCACGGGGCCGCTGCTGAAGCCAAAGTCGTAGCGGAGGTACAAGAAACCATTGTGCATCTCCAGGCTGAAGAACATGCTCTGTGTGAAACAGAACAGCAGTCAGAAAAGGACTATGTGGTGGGCAGCAGTTAAACAAAGTTAATAAACAGCGTTATGAGACTGACATGGGAAAAGCATGCTGGGAAATAAATTTTTATTTGCAAAATTGTAACACAGTTTCTGTATTTTTATATTTATAATATATGTGTATATATGCACAGGCACACGTAATTGCTTTTATAAGTATCACTTTTTTGAAGGCTTGGTGAACTGTTTCCTAATAGAAATAGTATTTGGCAGCACAGTGATGTCACTGTTCTTTATCAGTAAGGTATCGCTGATGTAAACACACCTATGCACTGTTAAAATAATACCACATGCCCTAAATGAAAGATATTATACTGGTAAAAGCAATGTTGTGATAAATGGCTGTATCTGCATTAGCAGCTTCTATCACAATGTTTGTAATCACTCAGGATTTTGTCTTTTCACAGCCCTGATCAGCACTGATGTATTTACTGAAATGATAGCAATAGCTAGAGTGTATTTGCTATGTATTTGGTTCCTAGAATTCATGACTGTTCCTGCTTTATGATTTGGTTTCTGTTCAGTGGCTGGGTAACCTTAATTTTATAAACAGGAGCTGTACTTTAGAATATCTTTAGGCAGTGCTTGAAATTAAGATCTGCACCCTAGAATTAGTCTTGTTCCAAAACTGAACGTAAAGAAACAGAAAGAAAAGTTTACAGCAAATGTGCATCTGGATTAATGCTTTCAATGTTAATGTTTTGTCTTCTCACCTAGTGTTCATGCCTAGTGGAAGCACGGGAACAGTAATTCTCAAAACATTACTGCAGGCCAAGAACTGCTGTCTTCCACAGAAATGAGCCCACCTTCAGAAGTCACTACTTCAAGAAGTAAGAGTAGGTTTCAATCTAGGAATTTTAAATGAAACTGCAGCTTGGGTTTGTTCTGAATAGCATAAACTTGAAAATGAAACAAGGATTTCATTCAGAATATTCATGAGCTGTCTTTGAATAATTGAATAATGGACCAGCTTGCACAGACTTTCTAAAGGTGCTTGTGAGCAGGCGTGGTCTCCCACAGCTGATATCCAACTTGATTGCAGTTTCCACTGACAAACACAAAGTGCATACATCTCCAAGAAACCTCTAGGTGCTTTTTCTTGGAAGAAAAAAAGTGCTCTGCAATAAAGACCCTTAAACATTTAACAGCAGCTGCTTAGTCAAAACCTCCTAAGAATGAAGGTTAGTGGCAGCATGCTATGCTGCAAATTACTTACCACAGCCCTCCTCTGGAAGTTACTCTAAAGGCAAATACTGGACAATAGCTCTTCTAATAAGAGTGAATTTTTTTTCTTCTAAATGCTTAAAGTAGTATTATATGTGGGTGCCTACACAAGTGTCTGTCTGTGGACTGTGTCTGCATAAAAAATGTTTCAAGGTTGTAATCCACACAGAACTCGTGAGCTTGATGTGGAAATGCCAAAAGACCAAAAAAATAAAATAAAAAAAAATCTGCTTTTGCCTTCAGAGGATATTTTCATGTCTTCAAACTCTTATAGAGATTGCATCACTCTCACACTCAGAAATGCTCCTGACATTTAGATTGAGCCATTTTATGTGGACTGCTTTCTATTTTCAGTAACTTAAATATTTTATCTAGTACACCCTGAGACACAGTTATAAAGTGGCAGCTACCACAAAGTGGCTGCTTTTTGGGAGTTACTTCACAGAAATTTCCTATAGCTTTGATTAAGCATTCACATTAAAATAAAGGTACAACAGCTGGGCTTAACTGGAGTCCCTCTCAAAGTATCATCACAAGGACAGGACCAGTTTGAAGTCCTGACTGTCTCTGGATAAAAGCAGAGTCCAGCTCAGGGCCTCGACTTCCTGAGGCCTTTGCAGAGCAAGTTCCAGTTCCCTCCTAATATATACATGCACCAGACAAACACAAAGTATTTCCTCTTCCCAGAAGTTAAATGTGAGGACATAAACATTTTGGATTTTCCAAGATATTTTAGGTACGGGTGCTAGTGGATGAAGGGTACCAGCAGAACTTGGTACTCACCCCATTAATCATCAGCAGGATCAATCCACTGTCTGTAGGCGTTCGAACTTCGATATCAAAGCGAGTCACCTGGCTGAATTTTCCCCTTCTCTCAATGTTTCTGGCCAAGGCATAGCCAGAGCCATCAAAGAAATAGCTCACAGCCCGGCTCTGAGTGAAAGCCAGCTTATCTCTATAGAAAAACAAGCAGGGGAGGATTAGTTGGCATGTACCTGTTTTAATTTAGGGGAACTTAAATACCTTTACATACTTTGTTGAAATAATTGTTCTGAACTTCTGCTTCTGCCTGGCAATGGTGAGACTGATGACTTCCTTTCAAATTTTACTGGGAAGTTTTTCCTGAGAAATAAGGTATAGCTTTGAAGGTGCATCTAAGACTTTCACCATTACATCATGCTTTTAACCTATGCTATATGTAGAGCACAGGAAAATTCTTTGCTCGTTCTTGTAAAATGATAGGCCCACAGCACTTCCTCTTTATAAGGACACACAGATATTTCTACTAGGAGCTTTCTCAGTTTGTGCAGAAATCTGTTTGAATTCTCCAAGAACTTTAGTTAAGCACAGACTCTGGTATGCTCTGTTCTGGAGAGCAGCAACTAGTGTTTCCTGTGAGAATGGTATGGAAAGCTCATTTTTTCTCTCCCAATGCTTGCTGCATTTTTTCCCAGTGCATGCTGCAAATTACTCTCCTGTTCTTTCCAGGGAGATGTTCCACTGTTGCTGGCTGTTGTGTGACCAAAATGCTTGCTGTGTCTGTGCTAAATTAATGCTGCAGTTCAGGAACTGCATTTCCCAGTTTGTGAATGGCTTTTCTAAGGAATATCTGCTGTGGCTTTATGTGGCAGTAAGAAAGTTCTGTATAAGCTTTCCTAGCTGGGGGTGGGACTACACTCAAGGTTATCAGGCCCACTAGACATGACTGGCTGTGGCTGTATGTATCACTTGGAGCAAAGTGATTTGAGTCAGGAGCATCCTGTCCTAAGCAGTGGGGCAAGGAGGGAGCCTGGAACAAGCTCCAGCTAATGTGGCAGTTTCCTTTATGGAGGCATGAGCAAGATTGTGAGGCAGCTGGTGGAGACAGCAGAAAAATCATAGAATATCTCATGCTAAAAGAGACTCATAAGGTGTCCAACTTCCATACCTACATATACATATATCTATATCTATATCTATATCTATATCTATATCTATATCTATATCTATATCTATATCATCTATATCATCTATATCATCTATATCATCTATATCATCTATATCATCTATATCTATATCTGTATCTATATCTATATCATCTATATCATCTATATCATCTATATCTATATCTGTATCTATATCTATATCTATATCTATATCTATATCTATATCTATATCTATATCTATATCTATATCTATATCTATATCTATATCTATATCTATCTATATCATCTATATCATCTATATCATCTATATCTATATCTATATCTATATCTATATCTATATCTATATCTATATCTAATCTATCTATATCTATCTACCTAAAAATTTGTCTATGGAATTACGATCTAAGAGCGACCAAGTTCCTTCTGGGACACCTCAGTCGCACCTTCACTTTTCTAATCCAGAGCAGGAATGAGCCATCCGGACCGGCCCTTGTAGCACAGGGAGCGGCAGTGATGCTGGGACTGTCCCCTACCTGGCACAAGGTGGCGATGTGGTGGTGTCGATGTTATAGACGCGCTTGAAGTTGTACAGGCTGATCACATCATCGTTCAGTGTAGCCAGCTCCAGGCAGCCGATGAAGCCAGGGAGGTTTAGGCTGGGAGGGAGCTGTGCAGAGGACGAGGAAGAGTTAAAAGGAAAAAGGTGACACTCTTTAGTTGGGTGTTGTGAGAGCATTTGTGCCTGACATCAGTTTTGTCCCTGTGCAATTTGTATTTTCAGAAGAAAAGGTTGATACTGCTGTGAATAGTCTTCACAGTCCTTACTATGATATGGCCTTTGGGCTGAAAGTAACAAGGGATAAATAAATGCACAGTGAGAGAATTTGGCCAGGTAAGGCAGCTGCAAACAAAAACTTCTTTTGTAGTTTTGATGGGAGCATGCTTGGAAACAGGGAAAAAGGCTAAGATTTGACTAATAACAGGGCTTACTCAATGTATTTGAATAACTCAGTAGATATTTCATATCTAATGCATAGATATCCTTCACAGCCAGAAAAAATAACTCCATACCATAATTATAGAGAGAGAAATGAGAGAGCTCTTTAAACCCAGGAGACTGGGATTCAAAATCTGTGCCAGTGGGTAATCCTCAGTAGGCATTATTTCGAACAGCTAGCAGGAGGTAGAAACTTCTTTTAACAAAGGTCACTGCAAATGGAATTTAAACAGCCACACTGGTGAGGGGAAAAATACAAAGGAATAAAGCTAACAGACCTAGACCATTCTTTTTATATTAAAATATTTTGCCTTGTGGAACAGGTGTGATAATAATAATGCCTCTTGTACTTCAGAATTTGATCACTGTGAGTAGCTTTTCTTCATCTTCTCATTATTTCCATTTTCTTATGATACAATAGTAAAGGTAATACAGCAATACAGAATATAAGCAGCTGTAAAAGAAAATTGCATTCTTATCTGCAGCACAGATTCATTTGGTAAATGATCATGTTTCCTTTCTTTCCTTTGTTTCTTCTATTCTTTGAAATTGCTTTAAGCATGGGAGTTCTAGTGGTTAAGTGGTGCATATCATAATTGCAAAGTATATAAAGGGAAGCAAGAAGCTTTTAACAAATTGGACTCTATGTTAATCAATAAAAATGTGAGGTGTCCTTTTCTAAGGGGGAAGGACCCATATGCCTATCAAATATACAATGAATTAATTTCTTCCTATGTCCATTTTCCTTCACTCTCCTCTTTTCTTTTTCCTCTGCTCTGGAACATAACTGGAGGGTTCATTTGCTGGATGACTTTTTGTATGTGCATGTGTGTATGAAACTGTTATTCAGTCTTCAGTCCTGTTCCCAGGCACTTTGCACCCAGGGCTCAGTAATCCAAAATTCCTGCCATGGCATATATCTAGTAGTCATAACAATGCCAAATTCAGGAATGCATAAGTGTATTGAGTTACTCTTTCTTTGTTTGAATCCTCTGCTTGAGGATCAGTATTTGGATCTTTTTAGCACTTGCTACAATTTGCTTAAAGAATTTAGGATTCTCTAAAATCTCTCTAGGTGTGTTTTTATTCAGCCATTCAATTTTCACAGCTAAGACAATTCACAGTATTTTTAAATCCCAAAAGAGGATCTGGTATGTTCATAGAAGCAGGTAAGTGAGGTGCTAATTCATGCTGACTATTAGGAACTGGACTGAAGCTGCTGTCTCACACAGGTCTTCAGACATATTTTGCACAAGCAACTTTTCATGCTGTTATAAGTCTGCATTTAAACCAGTGATAATTTTAAATCCAAACAAATGACTGTATTATTAGTTTCTCACAAGATCTATTAACATTACATTACTTTTCATTTTTGTGACAGCTGTAAAAGAGAAATTCTAAGTACCAAGAACTCATTAGCATCGAAAAATACTGGTAGCCTGCAATTTAAGCTGGACTAATAGGCCTCTGTTTATGCATGCTATTTAGCAGCTAGCAAGCTTTCCTTTTAGCACTTTTCAGGAAACCTGAACCGCAGCTCACAGAAACCTGATCACCTTACCTGTATGACAAAATATGTTAGATAAAACTTCTTCACCATGACTAAAAGATGGAGTCCTAAGATGATAAATGACTAAACAAGGATTTTTCTTTATCTACCATTTCCGTGTTTAAATGGAAGTCCAGCAAGATTAATTTGCACTATTTAATTTTGAATAGAGAATATGTATCTGACCAACCTTGAAGCCTGGAGGCACTCCACCAACATAGAAAACAGCATTTTCAGGTTCCAAATTAAGAAGGGTGCCGGGACCAAGAACCTCTCCCTTTTTGATGAATTTTTCTTCAGCTGTGCTGCTAAGACTGGGCACAGTTAAAAACATTTTGCCATGTCTTCCAATCCTGCAGAAAAGAATTGTAGGAAAAGAGAATTTCATGTTGGCCAGACTTATAGAAGAACAAACAAGCCTCCAGTTCCAGGAAGGGTTTTATTTCCTTAGAGAAGACTGGTAATCAGGAGGTAAAAAAAGGGAGGGACCACAGACACTATACCTTCTTCCCTGTGGCCACTTGGGTCTTGGCTCTTGAAAAGCAGGAAGAATTTCCCTTTATTATTCCATTTATTTCAGCAGGACTAGAACCAGGCACTGAAAATTCCTAATGGGCAGTTCTGACACAGCCTTTTCTGTTTGATTTCTCCTAATTTGATATTATCCTATTTCTCCTATTAACTGTTTGATTTAGGGGAAATACATGTTATCACTTTACCTCTCAATTTTGATGATGCTGAAGTAAGAAGGCCAGGTGCTGACTGGCTTGGCATCCAGAGGTATCTCCACATCCTGGCCCCCCAGATTATAAATGTACACAAGGTTGTCATTTTTAATTGCAAGACCAATGTAATGTTTTGCCTAAAATACCAATGGAGAGGGATGTTAGAGATGCAACATTGAAAGACATTTATAGCAAGACATAAGGGTAATCTTTGATAAACTGAATGACACCTTTAAATATTACCAAAAGCTGTTTAAATAGAAACAAAACATTTATTCTCTAATTGGTCACATTCACCACATAAACCTGTACAGAAAAAAAAGTCTCTGATATTTTACTTTATACCCCTTTTAACTGAGGTGAATTCAAGGTCATGAGATCTCTGCTGACCGTGAATTAGTCATGTTCAATGGGAAGCCATTCATCATTATTTAGTGTGCAGTGCCATGTGCGGAAATAGTCGAAAGCCTAAGTATTATGCTGCAATTAAATATTCTGCCAGGAGACATTTCACTTGATTTGTATTCAGTAAACATTCTTTTTAGGAAAGCTTAGAAAATGAAAGCCTGCCTCTTTACCTTCCCAAGTAATTGATTGCCAGAATGATACCTGGCTTGTGAGTTGTGATTTTTTTTTCTTTTCAGAACCACAGTTTAAAGAACAGTTATTTCAAAGTAGTGACTAAGAGTGTACAGAGTGTACAACAGCAGCACAAGCCACAGATAGAGAAGCCTGCTTATCTTGTGGGCCTGTGACCTCAGAGATTTGGAACTGACACTGTCAGCAGCATAAACTGATGAAAGCATCTCTCACAGAAGGTGACAGGCAGGTGACATTAACTCCTTCAGAGCACCCTGGTGTTGTCAGAGGAGATAGAAAGTGTGGCTCACAGCAGTGACAATCTAAGCAGTACACTGCCAGGCAGTCTAATTTGCTTTTTTGAGAGAATCTTCCATTGTTTGGAGTGCCATGTCTCAAGGACAGGGCTCTCAGGAACCCTTGCTCTTTGCTTGTGACAAAATCAATGATGGTCACAGAGTAGACCTCGAATTTCGAAACACAAAGAAACACTGAGAGGAAAAACTGAGGGCAAATAAATTTCAAACTAAACTAATTTTTGTTTTAATATATGCATAAATTTAACTGGATTATTCTCTTACATTTCTGTTTCCGAGGTACAAAATGAATCTGTCTGGAGAGGCTGCCAGTTGTGGGTTGTCTTTGTGAAGCTTTATGTACAAGCTCATGGAAGTGAAAGATTTCAGTTCTTCCACGTTGATCTTTGGATTGACTTCAACAGCTGATTGGCCTTCAAACATCATGGAAACTTGGACCTGCAGTTGCAAATGTGCAAAGTGAGACACATGTTGTTGCCTGGGGTCATTACTTAAGGTAAGGGTGTAACAACACTGAGCCAGCAGCCTTGCTTACTGCAAGAGTGGGGTTGGCATCTATATATTGGCGTGTAAAATTGTATGTTTGTAACAATCTTTTCTGGAAGACACTGTAATGAATATGGAGGAAGTTATTTTAAAATTAATTGAAGGCCCTAATGAACTTTGCTTGAGCATATTCATAAAGTAAATTACATTTCAGTGGGAGATAGATGTGTGCTTAGTTGAATCAGGGCTACATTACTATGTATGGCACATAATGAAATTCTTACACAGCTATAAAACTTCTGCCCATAATTTATTTATTTGCTTTAAGGGTAGTATGACAATTTTCTGTTCATGAGTGATCCTGTTATGTCATTGAATCTACAGTGATATTTATGAGATGCTAATAAAATTGTAAAACTGTTCATTTTAGTTCAAAATGATTGCAACTAAAATAATATTTTCAAGTTCAAACACAGTATACCTGAATCACGAAATACATTTTGAAGAGCAGTCAAACACTACACACAAACTGATTTTTCCAAGTTATATTCCAGCACTGTGAACATACAATAACGCACTGAATTTTTTATTTCTCTGAATAAATTCAAATATACTTGACCTTGGTTTTCTTGTTAGAGAAAAAACTCTCATTATTTATGTATGGTAATGAAAGTGTTTTTTTTTCTCTAATAAATATGTGTGAGCCAAGGATTCGCTTACGCTGCAGAAAATTAATTCAAAAGAAAGAAAAAAAAGAAAGAGGAAATACTGTAATCTCAGAAAACCCTAAATTAAATTGCTGTAATTATTACTCATGGTTATTAGCTTTGTAGGTAATTTGCCTACAAATTGTAGGTAATTAGGTTTTGTTGTTCTGGCCATCTTATGCATTGTGCCCAAATCTTTATTGTCAAGATCCTACTGCAGTGACAATAGCCTACCATTAATACTATGATATGTCAAATGCTTGCAAATAGGAACTGTAAAGATTTTAATGACATCCAATGTGCTTTGTTCATCCAGTTTTGGGGAGATGACAATGTCCAGGTTTGGGCTTCTAGCATAGCTCAAGAAAATGGAGGTTATGGTATGATTTGATAATTAGCATTAGTAACCAAAAGTCCCAAAAATCCAAAAGTTTACCTTGCTTGCTACACTCCTGGTTTGAGCAATTAACTCTCTGATCCGCTGAATGCTGGAAGAAATGTTGTTTGCTGGTGCCTTCTGTTCTACTCTGCGCAGTTTGTCCAGCAGTTGAGGGAAAACTTCTGAAAGTTTCTTCACTGCAGTTACAAAAAAAGAGACAGCATTTTTTTTTTTTCCTCTTTGAAAGACTGGTTTTGCATCAGGAATATTCCACCCTTTCCTCTTAGGCTAGCTCACCCATCTCCTGCTTCCTGACCAAGTTATAACTATGATGTGTGACACAGTGATTTCAGAAAGGATACTGATTTTTAAGAATCTAGTATTGCTAAAGTTTTTGGAAATTAGTTAGCACAAAGGACACTATATTTTCTTAGGACTCATAGGTAATACTGTGGCATGTTACCTCTGTAATACTTTCCTCAAGGAACTCCGTAAACATTAATAGTTTTAACCTTTTAATCTTCCTTCAAGACAAATATTAAAGCCTAATTTTACAGCTACAGCAACTGGAGCAGAAGGATTGTTTGTTCAGCATCTCACTGGATATCTGTGGCTGACCTGGGAACTGCATCTATGAGTTGTGGTTCATGAGCTCCTCAAATTCACTGTAGGGGAGATGTATGGGCTGTTTTCCTCAACTTTCAGCTATGTTTCCCAGAGGTCATCATCCAGATAGCAGCTGTGGCTGCACAGGAGGTGTGTTTGCTTGTGGCTCACTCCACTCTCATGGCAGAAACACTGCCAATTTTGTGCTGTGGTGGCAGGCCTGTGGTGTACAATAGAAAGCCTCAGATGATGATGATGATGATGCATGTGCACCTAAACTGTGCTTAGTAGCTGCCCCAGCCCTTGTGACTGGTAACCTCTTTAGCTTTCCTTCCTGCATCTGCCAGGGGTCATAAACTAGAGCCCTGGGCCTTTGGTATTTCACTGCTGTGACAGACAGGTACTGGTGGTACATCTGCAAGTGTCATTGTTATCAAAGGGAAATGCAGGGGCTCTGTCGTGTTCAAAGTGAGAGAAGTCCTTTCCCAGGAAGACAGGCAGAAAAATTATCAAGAAGGAAAAATAACTACCCTTAATTATAATCCAATTTCATCACATCAGATTCCAATGACATGCTGCCCTTTGAAGGATATTTACACATCACATCATTTTTCATCTTTAATTAAATTTAGGTAAAAGTAGCTGAGTATAATGAAATGTGATTTTAGCTGCGAGCTACATGCATACAAGAAAGATCCAGCATTCAGAGTTAATTTTAATGACATGGATTCACTGTAAAGGTTAAGACCAGATTTGTAGGGTTTGAAGTTATATTTTAAGGGTTGTCAACTTACATTCGCCTGCTCTTGTGCTCATCCCATCATATTTTTACCTTTGTCTGAGACTCAGAGAGGGGCCTGTGTTGGAAGAGACCTTAAAGATCACCCAAGTTCCAACCCCCCTGCTGTGGGCAGGGACGCCTTGCACTGTATCACATTGCTGAGAACCCCACCCAGCCATGAACATTTCTGGATGAAGAGAGGCAGGTAAAGGGGATAATCATCAGATTTAAAAAACAGCAGAGTAGGAGCAGACTCCCATCACTTTTCTGTGCTTCCAGTCTGCATTGAATAAACCTCAGCCTCATTCATATCAACCCAGAGTGTGAGAAGACCCCTTGGAGTCCTACAAGTCTGCCTGTATTTGAATGGAGTGAAATATCTGTATTTGCCAATCCTGTCCTGTCTCTGCTTGGCTGTTTTCAATTGTGTTTTACTTTCCAATTTCAGTCTAGGAGTGGGACATATAGAACTTTTGACCTTTCAGTTTTTTTCCATTTAGTCCTGAAAGGCCTTATGTAGTGGAATTTAGTAATCAACTGTTCTATATAAAGCTTAGTGTGCATTAAAATATAATGATTTTAATGAATTCTCAAAGAATTATTGCAAATGTTGGGTAAAATGGTGATGCCAGGATGTGTTAGATTTTCTACTTAAAAAACCCCAACAAAACCTTAATCTACTTATAGGAAGTTTTCTTCACCTTTTTCCATTTTTAAGGCAAAAATACTCAATCTCAGAAAATGATTTAGCAAATTGAAGCCACTTAAAAAAAATAAGCCTGCAATTTAATTGGAATTGTGTTTGATTCACTATCTGTAAACCTGGCTTTTTTGTTTGAAATTTGATGTATTAAACGTGAAATGCCACTATAACATGAAAACACAAAACTAACATCTGTAACTACTAGAACTATTGTGAAATCTCAGTATAAATCTCTTCCTCTTGGCCTTTATAATGGCATTCTTCAACACAGAAGAACCTAGATTTTGATTTTTGCCTTAGGGACGAAGATGAGAGTGGAAAAGAAAAATAGTTCTACCCAGTGATAAAATATAAAAAAGACTAGAAGGGAAGTTGTCAAGGGGGAAATACCCTGGCTATCACCTTCCAGACACTTTCCCCTTCACATTTTCCTCCCCAGACATTTTCCTTCCCAAACTATGTGCCACCCTCTCTGCTGAAGCCCACCAGTTCCCTGCACAATAGCAGCATGGACTTTTCTCAAACAAACTGCACAGCCAAGACTAGGTCTCACCCTTCCAAGTACCAAGTGCAAGTTTTATTCAAGGGCAGTGCAGACATGCCAGCTTGGAGGCTTCAGCTGCTCTGATGGTGTTATTGGCATGAAGATCAGGTGTTTTGGTGTTCCAGGCACCTGTCTAAACATTTGTTGTGGCTTTCCTTTAGACTTTGATGGACATTCCTTCTGTCAGATCAATCTCTCCTGGCAGAATACACAGCTGATCTGGGAACACTCTACCATGCCTGGCATGTCTACATCTATCTTGCTGGGCTGTGAACCACAATCACATCTGTCTGGAGCACTACCTGCGCCAGCCTCCTGTGTAGCACTCTCTTCTCAGCTACTTCCACCTGTTCTTTCTGGAAAAAAACACCTCATCATACCTTTAAACAAGCAAATAAAATGCCTTCAGAACAAAAATGCCATGGGAAAGCTTCCTCCACAAATGTTCTAGGGAACACTCTGCTGTAGGTTGCATATTAGCATCTATCCAACAGTTTGTGGTCAGCAGGTGCTCCAGGAGCTTGGATATGAACAAGCATTTTCAAGGTGACTCCCTACCTGCAAACCCACCATCACAGAGAAGACATTTTTTCCAGACATATCACATAGGAGCTGTTCTTGTTCCTCTTTTGGGAACATAACCAAGGGAGAGCTGGGCCATTTTAGCTCTGTTCACTCTTACAGAACACATCAATGCTGCTGGAAATATTTCCTCTGGTACAAGAGCTAGTTTGAGCAGATTTTTTTGAATCCTGAGTGTCTGCTGGCATTTTAAGCATAAGAGCCAAATTCAGTCTGTGTTGCTGCTCTACCTACTAAGCTGGCAAAGGAAAATGTTAAATGTAAATCAAGTGTAAAGGTGAATAAAACCAGAAACCTTCATGTGTAAGCTACAGCGCACTGTTTCTCTTAGATGTTTTTCATCATACCATTCCCTCCTGGGAGGCTAATCATATCCACATTTGCATTATTTTACATTGTAATTAGAGCCCATAGCCTAAACTGTGCTCTGTGGTGATCAAAAACATTTTAAAGCAATACAATCCAATAAAAGTGGTGTTACATTAACTACACTCTTATGGAGCTCTGTGCAGTGACTAGCAGTGAGTTTACCCATTCCCGGAGGGAGAGATTCACTGTTCCCTTTTGATGAAAAGCTCAGAGAAATCTGAGTTTCGTCCAGTTCTGGAGCCAGAAATTGAGATATTGAATAGCACTGAATTTCTGCTTGTGAAGAGAACCACTTCTATACCAGTTCTTGGGAGCACTCAACCAAAAATACTAGGGATAAGGGTCTTACTGATCATGGAATTCTGAAAATAACATGACTCTTGGGACTCTCTCCCAGCTGAGAGAGAAGACTGTGACTTTGGAACACTAGAAACAATGTTGAGTTTGGTGCTCATATCACCATTTGCAGTAAAATGACACTTGAGTTGCAAACTTCCTGACAGAAGGAGAAGGGATTTATGGCAGTAGATTTGAGATTCAGACTTTCTGGAGACAGAGTCCATGAAATTATGGACTTTCTCTGGGGCACTTTTAGGAGGCAAGACATCACTGAACAGGTCTGCAGGTGATAGTATCCTCAAATGTGTGAAGGAAATTACTTATTGTGGATTTCCAACCTCCCTAGCCATAAATATTCTAGGATAAGTGAGCCTCCTGAACAGAGTCAAGAATACATGAAGCAATAAATAGTGGTGCTGTAATCAAGTTTTTATTCCAAGTATTTTCATTTCTAGATTGATTATTTTCTTCCCCAATTGTTCTTTTTCCTTCTTTCTACAATCACTTCATTTCAGCTTAATCTTCGTATCTTTTTCTACTCTTGCCTATCATCTTCATTTCAATTTTGTAGTCTGCCTTAGCTTTTCTTTTTGTCTCATTATTTGCCTTAAATTTTTCATAAGTTTTCCAATGTTTCCAGTGTTTCCAATAATAAAAGTGGAATTAATGTGATGTTTACAAGGTTCTCCAGAAATCACCCTGCTTAAATATTTTATTTCCTCCTTTATCCTCTTTGATCCCTTTGTTTAGACTACAAGCTCATCAAGTGAGGGGCCATTTCTTCTCCATGTTTGCACTCCTGAGGACAAAAGGGTTCTGTTTTCAAATGTCTCTCAATGTTAAAAAACAAACAAACAAAAACCCTAAATCACCAACTATAATAGCGAAAAATGTTTAAACAAGCTGTTTACCATTCAGTGTGACCTTGGTACCCTGATAAAAATGAATTAGAAGTCAGTAAGTCTTCAGCACTTAAATGTTTAAATAATCTTTGGAAGTCTCTGTGTATCCAATGTTTTTAAAATATAGTCAAGATCTGGACAACTGCTAACTTTCAAAAATTTTCACGGAAGTAAAATGCTAGAAGATTATATGTTATGAATATGCAATGTGAACAATTCATGCAACGTGCTATTGCAACGATTCCCTGATTTTTAACACGGAGGAATGGCAAATATCAGGTCACCATACCTGCATCCCCAGCTGAATGCACAGCAGTGTCATATGCCTCTGAATTGTGCTGGAAGTCTTGCAGGTTTTGGGACCACAGCCTCACGTTCTCATCCATGGGGGTAGTCGCCTGTGTCACGGTTGTGGTAGCACTTACAGCCTCGGCAGTCTGCAGCTGAGCTTGCTCCAAACGCTCTCTGGCCTCCTCTGCAGAGCAAACAGGGAATGATAGGAAATGAACTCTCTCAAATATTCATGTGTTGCGTGTCCTGTCCCTCCCCACTCTCTGTCTTCCCCTTCCCTTTTCTCTTCTTCCCTCCGGTTTATGTACACTGAGCATGATGTCATATGGAATGGAATATTATTTTGGTCAGCTGGGGTCACCTGTCCTGGCTGTGCTCCTTCTCTGCTTCTCATGCATCCTCACCAGTGTGGCAGTATGGAAAGTAGAAAAGGCCTTGGCTCTTTCAGCTCAAAAACATCTCTGCATTATCAACTCTGTGATCAACACAAATCCATGCTAACGGCTGTAGAAAATTAACTACCCCAGCCAAGACCAGAACCAGGTTCAAGAAGAATGTTGATAAGTGACAAAACATTTAATTTCATTATGAAAACGCTAAAGGTCAATATTTGATATCTAGGTCTGGTTGTTTCAGTCAAGCTCTTTTAGGTGTCCCCAGTGCTGAACTCTTACTAGCAACTTAATATCCATATCAAAAGATAAGAATGTGCTCTTGAATGAAGAAAAAGCATGATAAAGATGAAGTTCCCCTTCCAACCTGTCTCTGCTGATTGCATTTTAGCGATGGCTCTCATCAGCTGGCTCCGCAGGGCGCTCATTCTGGCAAAAGTGCCATTGACCTGCCAGCTGGTGTCTGCAATGGTGTAACTGCTGCCTGTGGGGAGAGGAGGGCAGGTACAGCTGAGGGGTGACAAAGAACCAACTAAAACGATAAACTCAATCCTGGGGAGGTATGTCATCAGGCATTTAGTATACCACAGACAGTATACCATGGCCTCTTTTAATTTAGGACATGCACTTTTGACTTTACATAATCTAAAGGGAAAAACAGCCCTGCAGCACCCCTGCTTGCCACAGGGTGTCTTCCAAAAATCTGGAGAGCTATGTTTCAGTCAGTACTCTCTTTCCTTGCTTTACCAGAAGTGCAGAGAACAGCTGCAACTGGTACACAGGAATAGTTTTAAAGAACTCAAAAGGTCCTGAAAAATTTAAAAGGTAATTTTAGATCTTCCTTTCATTCACAGTGAAGAAACGCCAAATTGCTTTAACATTTATTATTATCCACTGGTGAAATCCAGCTTTCTGGACATTTAAGCTGCTGTGATTTGATTTTAATGGAACTACTTAATTGAGTATATTTACCAGTGAACAATGGTTTGTGGGCCACATATTAAAATGGTAGTTGTATCTGAAATGGACTTTTAATGAATAAAATACACTATCAGTATCTGGTAGGATGACAAAACATGAGCTACTGAAATTGTGCCCCAGGTGATTTCAAGTACTTTGTGTGGTAAATTCAATCGATAACCTATTAGTAATGTGCTTCTGAAATTTATTTAATGTGCATGGCTATAAGCTGATTGGAAAAGTAGAAAGGATGTATATTTACTGTCATGTGCTGTCCGTTGTAGCTGCATGGCTCGGATGAGAAGTTCTTCACTTTTACCTTTATGGTAAATGACCTGAGTATCAATTCCAACTGCAGCCTACAAGCATGTTCCAAAAAAGAGAGTCAGAGTAATCCTTATCAAATACTCCACTTTACAGTGCTTAATTGTGGACAATATTTTACTTGCATATAAATGCAACTGCAAAGTCACTGCAGTTTTATTTGCTTTGTTAACATTTAAGATTGGCAGTTGGAGTGGAAAAATGTCTGAAAACCAAAATTTTCTGTTTTAAGAAAGCTTAAAGAAATGCATGGTTTTCCAAACAACACTACTACTACTACTACTACTACTACTACTACTACTACTACTACTACTACTACTGCTACTGGGTAACAATTATGGAGGACATTTTCTTAATTTATCAGCTCCAGGCTAGTCAATGTGACTAAATGTTGCATGTTATTTAGGCACTGTGACTGTTAATTTTTTCTTTCATCTCAGATAGGTGATGAATGCTTTCATTTCATGGGGAGCTGCCTTGCAGTTTGCAGCAGTAAGCTGGAGACAGAGGGCTGGACTTCAAAACCGTCAGCCCTCTGGGGTTCAGACACCTTTAATCTACCCAAATCCTCTTGCTATCCCAGCAATAAATTGCTGGTAAATAGTGTATATACAGATTGGTAACTATAGGCATACAAAAAAGACCATAAAATATTTTTGAACGGAAGGCTGGAGACAAAATTAGCATCCTACTCCTTCCACTGAGTGTATGAAAGGGCTTTGCACTATTTCAGCCTGATTTTCTATGAGACCCAGTGATGTCTTGACCACATTTCCTGCCACATGGCACTGGAGTGAAGTAGGAGGACTCAAGCACTAAATGCCAGCTTAGGTTCCTACAGGAGTAGG
The DNA here is from genome assembly GCA_034336665.1 of Luscinia megarhynchos. Classification (NCBI taxonomy): domain Eukaryota; kingdom Metazoa; phylum Chordata; class Aves; order Passeriformes; family Muscicapidae; genus Luscinia; species Luscinia megarhynchos. The sequence goes on from CM067565.1 coordinate 45,964,718, forward strand.
GAGTTGTCTTTAATTTCACAGAAATGTCTCAGTGTGAATGATAACACAGAGCAGCACCACCCTATGGGATAGGGAGCCTTTTCAAATACCAGGGGACTTCAGACTGGAAGAATAATTAACTACATGTGATTTAATCCAGGAAATAATAAAAGAAAAAAATGTGCAATGAGAAGGTCAATGCTGCCAGTTAAGCTAAATTCATTTTTTATTTACACTTAGGTGCCTGAAATCTCTGAAACATTGTAAAGTAAAAGCTGATACTATGAAAATTACTCACATCCTTGACCCGGTTTGTTGTGTTCAGTGCCAGCAATGCAGCTTTATCAGCTTCTTCGATATAACCAGCAATGTTTTCATACACATTTGAAGCATTGATTGCCCTTTGTACCAAACCATTTGAATCAACACCATACAAATTCCTGTTAAAAATAGAGTAAAAGGTGAAAGAAATCAAAATAAATCAAAGTAGTTTCTGACTACATAATCACACACATAAATGTACTTGGCATAACTGGTATTCTCTTCATTGTGTTTCACCAATCTGAAGTATTGAAAACTGTGGGTAGAAGACTCTTCCCTGTCATTTAACTCTCAGAAATTTGCCCTTAGCATTTATCTGAGCAGCAACAAATGACTACTCAGCTTTTACCTTTTTTTAAAACTAGATATTACATAAATTAACTGAATAACAGGTCTATCAGTAACCCTTCTATAGGAATAATTCCTATCCATGAATGGAAAGACCTATGTGTGCCAGTGACCAGGATAGATGTGCCAGCGTCCTGTTTATATTTTCCAATGTTAAGTGGGAAAAAGGGGAGAATCAAATGAAAATTTGCAGAAATTTAGACTTAAAAACTGAAAAAAACCTTTGATGGCATGGTTTTGATCTGCATATTAGGTGGCAATTGGAGTTCAGGGGAGATTCCAAACAGAAGATAATTCAGGGCTCAACATTCATCTGTTAACAATTTCAGATAAATAATATTTTTTAATGTTCTGGTGATAAGCAGATTTCAAAGTATATGTTAGCAATAGATTCTAAATGTAGATGCATTTGCACATGTGTGCATTCACTTCAAAGTGTTTGCTCACAGAGGGATTATTAAATTTCCAGATTCAGCATTATTGCAAGAATTTTCTGCTAAATCCCCTTAAGGCAAAACAATAAACTCTATCAACTAAAAGCCTAACAGGCTAATAAAGCAAACCTATAAAACCAAGATATTTTGAAGACAAGCTAAATGTTTTAAAGGATTAAAGTTTCACTGCAGGACAATTTTCTCAACAAAAAATAGAGTCAGCATATTTCCATCTGGATATTTTGTAATTACATTTGTTTGTTTTTTTGTGATATTCCTAATGTGTTTGACTTGGGAATAATTTTAAAATTATTTTGGTAAGGGAGGAAGGCTAGCCCTATGGGGTATTTTCTTTCAAGTTAGGCTGCTACTTCCAGTTGGCTGACCTCAGACTGAACATATTGTTTGGTTTTTGTGTTTCTGTAGTTTGTGTGGCATTATAGAACAGTTGAGGATGTCAGCTTTATACAACTGCATAGAAGAAAACCATCTGTTATTTTTTTTCTCTATTTTAATCTCCTATCTAGGGCATAGGAATATTGAGAAACAACTGGTATTTAGATAATATACTTGAAAAGTAATTTTCAGCTTATCTTCCAAAAGCATATGCCCATGATATTACTTAAGGTAGAATTTGGTGACATATTTTATTTAAGAATTCATCTACAACAGTGTTTTTTCCATGGATATCTCCAATTGCAAATAAAATCATTAAGTTTATCTAGAAGTGATTTTTTTTAGTAAATTGGTGCAATGTTGATGCATTTAGTATCTTCCAGCAAAATAGAAAGACTTACTTAGAAAGTTTTTGATGTTATTGTGAGCCAGTTTCATTGGGACACAACCTACTAAGCATCAGAACTACTCCATCTGTAAAACTGTTCTTGGAATAAAACTATCCCAAAGCTCATTTTGTGTCCTGTAATGCTAAACATTTTTTTTAATGTGAATGAACTTACTGACATGAGCAGTTTCTTTCTTTCCTGTATTATTTCACTTTTCACTAATCTACCTTTCCTATTCTTTTGCCACAGGGAGAGGAGAACATGCCCAATTGGACTAGAGAGAATGTAATTCAAGATATGTGTTTATTCTTTTAAAATTTTCATAGATTTTGCTTAGCTCAGCTTCAGCTGTTCTCTGTGGACTGTGGCAAGGCCTTCTATACATGACTTAACACTGATTTGTGTGGTGCCTATTTCTTGTCACTGTGTTTCTGCTTGTCTTTTCAGCTGTTCAGTAATGGCAATTGTATGAACAGAGTCTGCTGAAGTTAAATTTTACCCTTCCAGCTCGTCAGCAAGTCTTCTCAGGTTGAGTGCATGATCCATAGCCTTTTCTACCAAATCATCATCAAACAGGGACAGGTTGGCTAGCTTTTCTTGCAACTCCTTTTTTGCTCCATCTATTTCTGCGTAGAACCCTGATGCGTTCTGAACAAAAGAGGGAAGGAAGGAAAGAATATGAAGATTGCAAAAAATCAAGTCTGTATTTTGATTATTATGTTTTATTTAACCCTTTATCTTATTATAATGTTCATTTATTTCTGCTATAGCTGTTTTATTTTAGATTTTTAAGAGAATAAGGGGAAAGATTTAATGGTGAGTGCCAGTGTGGAGACAAATGCAGGAAGATGATCAACAAAAATTCCAGAAATCACTTAAGAAGGCGTTGGAGAGAGATGTATGAAATAAAAAGATGGTAAAAGTCTTGTTATATGTCTTGCATGTTTGCTTCAGAATTGTGGCAATGACAAGCCTTTCAGAGTGAAGTCCCCTTTCTGCCTTCTTACACAGAGAGATTCCTCATGCTAAGATATCTTGGATTAGTCTAATTTGTAAATCAATCCACCTAAATACTGCCTATGTGTGTATAGACAAGGAGAAGTAGTATCCCTTTGCCGTAGCCATGTTTATTCCTTTTATGAAATACTTTTGGACAGACCAAATAGGTCTGCATTCACCTTCTCTGCAGTACACAAGCTTGCCATGTGTTTGAAGATTATAAATGTGGAAAATGTGATTATAAGTGTGTTTCATAATACGTGAAAAAACATGAAATGGAGAGAGGGAAAAAGGAGGAATAAGAGAAATGTGAAAATATGTTGTTGCTGATGAGGATGGACAATGTATGATGTTTGCCTCCTTGCCTGAAGTGTGAACATCCTCCATGAAGAAGCCAAAATGAAAAACTGCAGCAATTAGTTTTGCACAAAACACCAGAGAAGAACCCCAATGTACTGCTTGAACACAGGGATGGTTACAAAGTAAGCTGTCTTCCTGTTCTTTCAAATTATCTTTTCAAAGTAAAAATTAATGATTTTTAATATATGCTTTTATGTCAATAAGTGGGCAATTGTGACCAAAATGGGTGCTTGTGGAAAATCCTTTTTTTTTCTTTGATTATTTCACAATTTTAAAATAAGTAATGAAGAAAGAAAGCAGCTTTGGTAAATATTTTAGTTAGCAAATTCCCAGTTTCATTTTCTTTGTCTTCTCATAGAAAAGCCAAATCCCTAAAATTTCTAAAAATTTCGTTCAGCACCATGTGTGATTCAAAACACTGGATAGTAGTCTACAGTTTCAGGAAAAGATTTCTGTACAACAATCTGGTTATATATGTTTGACAGAGTGCCCTGTTTTAATGCTGATATGCAGGATTTTTAGTGTTCTTCCATATTCACTCGTAGGCACTAGGAAAGGAATTTAGTATCTTTTACCAGAACATCTTTTGGCAGCTGCTTGTAATGAAATAATTGAGAACTCTACAGCAAAAATCTTTTGTTAAGCTGTGCCTACAGTAAAGTGTCCTTATAATAGATTTTTTTTAGGTAATTGTAAATTGTAATTACCAAACTTTTCATCCAAGCAAATCATCTACTTTTTCAGGGAATATTAATGAACATTTCCCTGAAGCAGTATAAAGAAGGAGAGTTTTCCCTGTAGTGATCTAAACACATGGCTTCAAAAAATCAGGATGTTATCATTTAAACAGGGCACTGGGGCACCTACCTTTATTACTTCACTTAACTCGGAGTTGACCTTTTGTGGTCCTTCCAAAATAGTTGTGGCACTGAGCAGAGTGCTGTTCACTTCATCCATTTGCTCCTTTATCTTGTCATGTTGTTCCTGAAAAGAAAGTACAAAACCCTAAATCATATCCAATACCATTTGTGCTTTGATAAAATACAGTGTTACCATATTTGTTAAATGCACTAAAGTTAATTCAAACAGGTAGTGGTGAAGCAAATAGATTTTAGACATACCTGAAGTCTGATTTTCCTAGACATCTCTAATTGCTACATATTATGATGTGTTTTTTTTTGTGTGCAAAAAATGTTGGATGATTGATAAAAAAATATTAATTTCATTTTATACTACAGCATAAGAAAATATTAGAATGAAACATTAGTCAGTGCACAGCAGAGACAAATTAAACATGGATTTTTCGTAGCCATCTGGAAACCATTTTTTTCTAGATTTTTTTTTTAAATCTACAGCACAGGGGTGTCTTTTCCTTTTCAGTACCAAAGCCAATGTGAACAATTGCTTTTGTACAGCATCTGCCTCCATTGTGAGGAATAATGGAGATCCAAATGGTTAAAAACAGTGAACAAATGTAACTGCACACTTCAGGCCTTGCTTCATGACTGTGAGACAAGCTGCAGCTTGGCACTGCAATTATGAAACAATGGAACAACAGAAGAGGCTTTGTACTTAAGGATCTCAAGCTCTTGTGAAAGGATTCACTAGAGGAGCACGCCTGATGTCTCTATTGAATTCTTAGACCTTCCACACGAATATGAACTTCTAGCACTGCGAATTTCAAGAACTCAAAACTCAGCCACTGATGCTATGAAACACTGGGGCTGGCCTGAATGTGCAAGATCATTCTTCAAATTACAAAATTGCTTGCTAAGGACCTCTCATCCAGAATCCAAACATTTCAGCCATTAAAATGAAAACAGTTTGCTTCAAATGCCTCCAAATTGGTCTCTTTGTATTTTTTTCCTCAATGAAAAAATAAATGAGAAGTTTTAGGTGGGATGTTCTTGTTTTGCGTTCCTTAAAAGAAATTTATGGAAACAGGGAAAGAGTCTCTGAAGAGAAAAAAAATACTTTCTTTTGTTTGGCTGATGGATTGTGTACTTTTCTGGAATATGAGATATGAAAATTCAGTTTTCTTATCAGCCAGTGGGATTTGGACCTAGTGCCACCCCTTACAGGCAAAGGTGCCCCACTTCCAGGCTACAGGGGTCTGGTCACCTCTGAGCTCTCCTCCAGAGTGACTTTGTTGAAAACCCTGAAATTGTTCATTTGGACAGGACACAGGGGAAAACTGTTGTAGCCTTATAGCTATGCTAGCAAGTTCACCTGGCAAGTAGGAAACCAAATTTCAAGGTACCTACTGTGGAGTAGTTAGACAATGGATTTGTGCTTGAAGATTCAAGGATAACATTCTACTCCTCCTGAAAAAGTGGGGATGCATTTTGTTTAAAGTGGTTCAGAGGAAGTTTGGATCAGACAGTATGAATGCACTCAGCCCAGGGCACAAATGCAGTGCAGAGTCTTTATAAGTAATTGTTTTCTTAGAATAGAATTAGTTTTGTGAACACGAGGCCCTCCCACATTATAAATCAGGACACAACTGGATGAAATAATCCCACCACAGTATTTATTGCAGCTGTGCTACATGAAGTTTCAAGCTTCCTGGGTTTTACTGTAACATGCCTTTCTAGTCTAGGCGTAAGTATCCATCTCTTCCTTGGTATGATGAGGCATGACATACCAAAACTTATCATTTATTGCCACTCCACAAATAGATAATAGTACCTTGCACAAGTTGTTTCTCAGAACTGAATGGTCAAACTCATCCTGCTGAGTGGTCCAAGAAATTCTTTGTTGGTGTGGTGGTTCCTGAATCTAAATTGCATGCAATCTACTGTTTTAAGCAATGGCAGAGATGGAGAGTTCACAGGCAGCAGTTGTGATAAATGTAGTGCACAGTACCTCCTGCCTTTGGAGCCTGGCTGTGTTTTCCCTGTTTGCATCCTCTGTTTGTGTGACATAGTCCAGCGCCTCGCCTATTGCCTCCTCCAGGTCTGACAGCCTCACATCCTGCTCGCTGAGCTGCTCCAGCACATCCACTACCAGGGACCTGGTGTCGTTGTACTTCTCGTGAAATGCTTCCATTTGCTCCAGCACTGGGAGAAAAACAAGAGGCCAATAAATCCAAAGCTTGGATTTCTGGCAAAACTTACCTATGCAGCAATTTATGTTGCTGTTAATCAGGGTGCAGTAGAACACATTTTTGTAAAGCTCACTTAAGGGATCATATACCTAGATTTTAATTTTCCCTCCTCTTTTTAGAAGGAAAGATGCCTCTCATTTTACTATTTTGTTTGACTATTTAATTTTAATCCTATTAATTCCCCCTCTGAAATATATTTTATTAAAAGATGCTAGGTCTGTCTTTCCCTCTGTCTTTCAGCTGTTTTTCATTGTTAAACCTATGCAGCCTGTTCTGGAGAAGACAGTCCTTATGCCTCGTGTTCTGACTCATGTTCACTAAGCTGTGAGAATTGGACTGTTTCCCATGCCAGCAGTTTTTCTCTCTCTGCTGCATTCACTGTCCCCACAGCCGAGCTGGCAGGAGGGAACACATTCACATGAGCCATTCCAGCCCTGCCATGAACCTTCCTGAGCAGCTATTGCTGAGGTGCTGCAGTGCACAGGCACACACAGACCTTTTACTCCCCATTTTGCTGTGAGGAGCATCAGGCACCAGCAGGGACTTGGGGCAGGAATTTGGGAGCAGCAGCATCTCCAGCACACCAGCTGGTGCTCGCCAAGTGCCTGCTGGCCTCCCCCAGGGGCTCAGCAGTGCACCCAGAGCTGCCCCATATCTGCCAGCTGAACATCAGCACGTGGCTGAAAAGGAAAACTGACTTAAAACTCACACTCCTCTGCTGCTTTTTCCTCCTCATCTGCAAGTTGCCTCTGATTAGTGAAAGGCTTACGACGTTTGATCTCCTCCAGCATCTCCTCAGCCACACTCCGCTTCTGGGCAATTTCTTCAGGGCTCAGCTCTTGTTGAATTGCATAGTATTTTGACTTGCTGCTGATTTCTAGGGGGACAAGGGAACAGATGGTCGATTCAGTATGACTACAGAGAAGTAAATACTGTGGTCTGCTTTTACTTTTGTGAGTTGTGATGATACTGATGGCAAAAGAAAGTTTTAATTATCTTCAACTCTGTAGTAGATAATTATGTTTAATCCAGTCTTAAAATTAAACCTGTAAATAAATCACACTTTCTGTCATATGTGGAGATCTCATTAGAAGAGGATGGGATTAAGCAGATGTGACTTGTGTGCATTATTTGGCTTGACATTTCTTATAGGCTGGGATAATAATTTTATTTGTAGCATGTAGCAGGCTGGGGCTTTCATCTTGGATCATGGATTTTAAGTGTTGGTGGTTATAAAATAATAGCAGTGCTAAGGAGACAGAAGTAACCTCATTTTCCATCTGCAGAAGTTTGAGGCACCCTAAGGAGGTAACATATGGCTTGTGGCCTGATACTGCCTAGCTGGTTGGGAGATAGATACTATTTCAAGGTTTTGGTCTCTGTTCAAAAAACATTGCTGTATCCCTGCAGCTAAAATTTGGTTTACCCATTCCCAGTGTAATCATTACAAAGTTTACTCACTTCTCACTCCTTGGCCTTGAATACCAATCACCTCTTCTTTTATGCCCTGCAATATGTGTGCCTTTGGCTAGTGCTCATCACTAGCTTTGTGGATAACCACAACTGGAAAAAAACCAGCACTATTCTTCTGGAAGAATTTTTATAAAAATAGTTGTGTAGTTGTAGCACCACTGATTCTTTGGCAGAGTGTCTATATGCCTTCTCTTGCTGGGCCCTGAGCTCATTAGTGAAGCTTTAAAGGCTCATACTGAGCAGTAACTGATGATGATCAGAGCTCCATGGATTTCTTTTCCCTTATGCTGGCACAAGTGTGTTTGCACATGGGCGATGCCTCTGCAGAACAGTTTTGAGCATGGTGTGAAATAATTTTCATCTACTAGTTTCCAATTGTTTTCATTCTATTCACAGCCATGGATATTGTTTCTTCTGTAAGAACTTAGCATGATTGTGCTGTTGGTGTGCCAAATTAGATGCATATCTGCCTTATGTGTGTCCTGTCCTGCTCCAAATGATACAAAAGGATGATCCACAGACATCAACCATTGTTAGTGATGTCCAGTGAGGCTCACTTTTACTCAATAACTGTAGAAATAAAATGCCATGGATGGCCAGACAGTCAATGGTTTTTTAGCATCAGAGGTATAAATATACAGTACAAATATAACATACTGTATGGCCTTAGCCTGCCTCTTTTGTTTGATGGGATATATTAACCATGTTTCCTGGGAGAAAGTAATGGAGCACCCACGGAGGTAAGGATAAACAAGGATGTAACCACTCTTCCTTACACAAGTTGCCAGATGGCTTGTAATAAATGCCAAGACAGAACCACTCAGGTCTGTTAATCAGATATTTCCATTGGAAAAGGGCTGTTTAACCTCAACTACTAGTCAGCATTTCTATTCTGGTGCTATAGAGAGCTTTTACATACCCTTGACTTTGCTGAAGACTGGGGGAAACCTGCTGTGTTCTGCAGCAGGATGGAGGCTTTCATGTCACGGGTGTACAGGGAACAGTGGTGCTTTTGAGTACATTGATTTGGGGTTTCATTGCTTTCTGCAGGTACTGAAGAGGAGGCAGCAATTGGTTTAATCTCATTTTTATATTTCAGGATGGTAATGGTATGCCATAGATATTCCAGATGAAGATGATTATCTCTGACTAGTAAATCTTTTTTGAGTGCAGTTGTGCTTGAGAAGATGTTCACTGTTGCCATAAATTACATACTGTCCTGTATATCAAAAGATTTTCCTTTGATATATAGGACAGTAAAAATTCTTGACGATCCATTATTACATGAAGATTTCATTAATACGTTCTTGACACTGAGATGAACCAGAAATGAATCTATTTACCTTCAATGTTATCTCTGATATTATTCAGCTGCTGCACAAGCTGAGAAGCACGGTTGTTGATCTCCATGGTTTCCTTCTGTACCAGTCGGCCTTTGCTGGATGCTTCAGTTCCCTATGAATAAACCATGAGAGGTAAACATTAGATTTCTTTTCAGATGTGAGGATGAGCACTATAAGCACATATTTTGCTTTCTCCTGGTGAGCACGTAGAGGTCCTTTTTATCATATAAAGTATTTAAAGGTGTTCAAAGTGAAGATCTGTCTTGTCAGTGTTTTCAGAATAGTAGAGTGAGAGATTAAAACCTATCCTATATTTATCCATCATTTGCTGCAATGAAATGTTCATAAATTATGTACAGTTGTAAAACTCTATCTGCTGAGTCTCCTAGGCATTCAGTGGGCTTGCTCATTTTGCTGGGTATGGCATTTCCTGAGTAAGCAAATAGAATGCAGAAAATGGTGTCAAACTTCCAACTCTTTTTAGATCTGTGTCTCCCTCAATGAGGTCCCTGGCTCTGCAACTTGTTAAAAATAAGAACAAGCCCAAGGATTGAAAATACTCTGAAGAGCACAGACAGGGTCCTGTACTGCATTGTGTTGGGGCTGCACTCTGCCTTGTGTTCCTTTGCTTAGGCTTTGTGGAGGCCCCAGGTGGCATTTGAAGGCAGGGTCAGGGTGGGCAGCCCCACTACAAGGGATGGGCATTATGATAAAACAAATTGTAAGGGTTACAAGACTGATAAAACAAGTGTAAGGGTTAGTAGAAATGTTTCTGGTTCCCATCTTCCAAATATTCAGGATCAAATTTGTGCTGTTTTACTCAAAACTCATCCCATGAAGACTTTGGGAGTTACAGGTAGTTACAGGAGTTATATTTAGCGGGAAGATTTGCCTACAGTTGGTCCATTCACCCTGCCTTTGTGATTTAGATCAGAGTCTGCAGCAACCTCTGAGATGTGGGGACATGCACATAAAATGCTCTGAATAGAAAATGTTGCATGTTTCTGCAAAAACCACTCAAGGCCCCAGCGCCCATTTTCCATAAATGCACCCTGAAATAGCAAAAAGCTCAATATATTCATTGTTACTATTGTGGTCTTCCACTGTCAGAATCTGGGGTCATTATTTCCCTGCCTTACAAGCAACCACAAGTATTGATATGGAACTAGCATTTGAAGTAACCACGGTGAAAAGACCAGAGGAAATGCTGAATTTATTTGTTCAGGGACGGTAAAATTGAGAAATGAGGAAAGAAATCCCCAGATAGTACTGCAAATGAAATGTTATTATCCAAACTCACTAAATATTCATAGAACACCTAATGCCTTAATCAGTCTCCCCACCAGCTACAGAGAGGGACACAGGCATGTGAGCTCTGGCAGATATTCACAGGTACAGAGCTACGAGTGTGAGTTGATTTAATCAAAGCTCTCCTGAACACAGGCATAGTCTGTATAAATCTTACATGCCCTTTGTGCTAAGTAAGTGTTGATTAAAAACACACACACCTAAATTTTCTCTTCTGCTTTCCTTTTTTAAAAAATTTTCTTTCATTTTTTGTCGCTTTTTTTTTGCCCCCGACTTGCTCCTACCTTTGAGCTTTAGTTTAAGGTGCAATTTTAATTTGTCTTGTGAAGGAATTGGTAAAGTGAATATAAGGTCTGGGACTTTGCAATAAACATGAAATATAATCTAGTTCTATGGTAACTATGTGGCTACCTTTGATAATAACACAAAATGATGCATTTTACTAATATATGTATATTGTAGCATCAGAAAGATTATTAATATTATCTTTTTAAAAGAGAAGATAAGCAATTTTGAACCTTGTTTCTTCTCTTAATTTATGTCTTAATGTGTATCTTATTCTTCCAGGATGCAATGAAAGTGATGTGGGAGATGAGAGCTGATAACCTCAATTTTATAGCCTGGCATCTGGATGTGGATGCAACATTTATGATTATAATTGTATTATAAAAATATCTTGAGTGCTGATCAAGCTCCCATCTCAGTGGATATGTGAAAAACCTTTTAAACTGGCAGTTTTGAAATATATTTTGAAATGTCTAACCAGGATTAATTTAATTTTAGGAGAGCATACATGTAAAATAGATGTAGTACAAATGCTCCCAAAGTCAATCTGCATTAGTTTAGTGTTGGTTACTTCACTTAATCCAAATGTGATTGAGAAAGGCAATGTGTCTTTCCCAGATCAAACACACTGTGTAGGGGTAGGTGGGAACTCAGATCCCTGAGGGGAAGATTTTTGTGACTGGTAACAAACCTCCAACCACACTCAACTTTTTACCTCCTTCATTTTCTGAGAAGAAGACTTGATAATTCATTTATGCTTTTAATTCAGATTTAAAGTAGAAAGTTAGAAATAGAAATAGAAATAGAAATAATAGAAGATTCCTCTAGCTGTCAGGGCACACCCACTCTTGTTTGGTGAACCTTAAGTGTCAGACTAGACGTTGAGAAATGTTTTTTTATGAAGAGAGGTCAAACACTGGAACAGGTTTGGAATATCCACAGATGGTTGATACCCCATGTCTGTCACGGTTTATGAGGCATTTGAACAATGCCCTTTAACTTTTGCTGTATTGCTCAGACAGTTGGACCAGATGCTCATTTTAGGTCCCCACCAAATGGGACTGTTCTATTCTTACCTCTTATGCCAACAGGTGAATATGACAAAGTGCAAACCCTCAGAGCTTTGGCAGAAGGTTGCAAACAAACCTGTTCATCGAGAGTTTCTACTTCTCTGAGCAGATCATTCATCTCATCTGCAGCATCATCAACCTGGATGGTCCAAAGCACAATATGATTCTTTTTTTTGGACATTGCCTCCTGTGGGTGGGAAAAAACAGTCAGTGCATCTGAAAACAAACTTGTTCTCTAGTGAGGGCAGGGATTGAAATTCACAGGAATGGAGCAGAAAATTCAAAGATTCGAACTACATGAAAAACCTGAAATACCATCAATGTTTGTACCTGTAGATGAGTGGTAGTGAGGTTCAGGTCAATCAAACGCCTTTGAGCTGCAGCACCTGTAGAAATGCTCAGTAAAGTGGATTTGCTCTCATCGATAGTCAGAACTGACAATCGGATGTCATCTGTCAAATCCCAAATACATTTATCGCAGCCTGGTAAGGAAAATAAGACAGCATAATTTTTCTTTAGTTTTGTGTCAGTTAGCAGCAGATATCTTAAATTCATGTAGTAGTGCTCTTGACCCATAGTGTTCACTCTCTTTGTCACTGATGCTTCCCAGTGGATCCCCATTTTTCTTTCACTTTCATCCTCCCACTTCCAAGGTCCCACAGTGCAGTTATGAATTTGCAGCTGAGCAGCACCAGATGGGACTGCTCAAACAGGCTGACACAGGGATTCTGTAATCAGCTGGGAGAGAGGGAGAGGTATTTCCGGGCTATTCCCTAGGCTCTACATGTTTGTGGCCTGAAGGACAACAGATGAAGGTCAAAAAAACCCACTGTATTTTGTCAGAACCTCAAACTCAATATTTAAAACTTAGTGATATGAGAAAAAAGGATGTCTAGCACATAGGCTCTTGGCCACCTACTTGGTTACAAGGGCAACTTGTATAACACAGTTATAATGTTCTTGGAAGGTGCTTGTGCAGAACTATATCCTTTTTCCTGCTTAATGATTGCAATGCCACCTTATTTATAGTGACACTGGTGCCAACTCTAAATGCAAGAGACTTAGGTGAATGTGAAACACAGATTCCTTCAGACACTTTTGTTTGATATTTTAGCAAGTCCAGAATGTTTTTCCTTCTTCAGGCAAATGACCTCTCTTTTTGGGAGTTGGTTCAGGAACCCATATGTGCTATACACTCTGCATTATACACAGGTATAAGTACACTAATGTTTAAAAAATACCTGTGATTTCCAATAGCTATAACATAGTACTCCTGGAAACTGCCCAGGCTTCCTATCATTTGAGTATGGGAGATAGAGGGAAAGGAACTGACTGATAGATGTATGCCAGGTTGTCAACAGCAGCAATCTACGTTAGGTGTTGTACTGGCTTTGACTGGGGTAATTTTCTGCACGGTTAATTTCAGTGGCTAGTATGGGGCCATGTTTGGATTTATGCTGAACACAAGGTTGATAATGCAGAGATGTTTTTGTTGTTCCTGGGCAGGGCTTGCACAGAGCCAAGACCCTTTCTGCTTTTTGTACTGCCATGCTGGTGATGAGACCAGGGGTGTGCTGGAAGCTGGGAGGAGACACAGCCAGGACAGGTGACCCCAGCTGACCAAAGGGATATTCCAGACCATGTGACATCATGCTCAGTAAATGCAGTGGGAGGAAGAAGGAGGAAGGGGAGGACATTTGGAGTGATGGCATTTGTCTTCCCAAGGAAATATTGTGCGTGGTGGGGTCCTGCTCTCCTGGAGATGATTGAAAGGGAAACAGTAAATGAATCAATTGTTTTGCTTTGTTTGCAAAAGTGTGTGTGGCTTGTGTGTGCACAAGTTTTCTGGCTTTTACCCTTCTGATTCTCTCCCTGTTCCTGGTGGAGTGAGTGAGTGGCTGTGTTGTTGATGGGGTTAAACCACAACTAGAAAACCATAAATTATATGCAAGATGTCACAGGTAAAGTTGTGAGAAGAGTTTTTAGGGCCAGAATATTATTTTTCAGGCAGTGTGTCTCAAGGTCTACAGAACTGGCTTTGGTGATACTTCCCAACTGCTCTGCAGTTTGGACCTGAATGTGCAGTCTGTATCACATAGCTGGAAATATGCCTGTACTCAGACAAGTGTGTGAACATGCTGAAGTACTCAATCAGTAGGACATTGTGTAAATTAATACACTTAAGTGCCCTGTGGGACCACTGTCAAAATCCTGAACCCACTGGAGTACCAAGCTCTTAAGTTAGTATTTGTAAACTTCTAAATGTAAGAGCAATATTAATTATTGGTGTTTTTATGATAAGGTTCTTACTGATGGTCGGGCAGTCTGTGTCAGTAGAAACTTCAGGACTGTCTGCGAGGCATTCTCCAGTCTGGCTGTCACACATTCTCCCTCCACAGTTACATGCTGGGGGAAAAAGAAAGGACTTTTGAAAGAAGAATCTTCAAGACGTACAACTCCTCCTCCCAAGACTAGTGAAATTATTATATTTAGGATTGTGTGTGGATATTCAAATCAATAGCAAGAACTTCTTGGACTGATTTTCCTTTCAGTACGTGGAAAAGGTGCTTCTTGCAATGGTCAAATTTGAACAAATGAAATACGAAGTTGAAAACAGAATGAGGAGCACCTCTGCTAAAATTGCTTGTTCAAATGTTGGTCACAAGTACAGTCAGCAAGGCCAGAATTACCCAGAAGGGCCATTTTACATCAGTGTCTAGAGAGGGTGACATTTAGGAGGTGCATTAAGAAATGCAGGGCAACTGAAGTTAATTATTAGTTACAAATCTCTCCGCAGCCCTGTGGAATTTATCAGCACTCTGTCAGGCTGTCACTAAAAAGGCTTCAGCTATCAAGGATTGATAGTGGGCTCCAGTTACACTGTTAGCTGGAACATATCAAAAAGTAAATATCTCCTACCACTTACAATGAAGAATATATGACGTTTTATATTTTTTCAAACTTGAGAAAACAACATTTTTATTGCTAGGACAAGTGGCTTTTTAAAAAGTCCGATTTTTAATCTAACATCTCTGAACCTCTTTAAAGCTTTAATTGGCCTTTTAAAATATATTCTTTTAAAGATTAAAATATTCTTGGAACACTTTGATACAATAACAAAACCTCAAGCAAAGCATAAGAACAGCAGCAATCTATGTGGAATTTGTTTTGGTCTTGTGATTTATGGTTTCAGCAGAACCTCATATAACAAAATATTGTACTGCCTTTTTATTGCAGTAAATTAATCCCATTAATTGTTATCTATGAATTGCCCTTGCATTTACATTTCCCATTGCATATTCAAGCATTTGTCAAGAAAATATGTAAAACAACTTCAAGGACAACATCATGCACTAACTCAGAGCAATTTTGTGTAAGTGGACCAGTGTTAGTAGAACTAACACCGTTTTTAGCAGAGTAGAACTAATCATTTTTAACTAATGTAAGAACAGAAATTGGTTATGAATTCTCTGATACAGTCAGCATTTTGACCTTGTCCCAGTCTGTGCCTCCCAGCTTTTGGATCTATGATTACTTTTAATTTATTTTTTTTTAAGAAGTGAAAGAAAAGTATCAGCTGAAAGCAGAGATTTCTCTTTACTTATATCATGGGGACTAGGTTATCACCAAATAGCAAGATTAAAGTTAAATTAAAGTTAAAATGTTAAAATTTCGATGAGGTTGGTGCTCAAGAAAATAAAATTGTGTCCTCTTATTTAAATGAATACCTGTAAGTCTGCTACACAAAATCTTAAAGCAAATTAATTCCAAAAGCAGTCTGGACCATTTTTCAACTACTGATTCAATTTACTGATTTTCAGTAGAGAATTAAGACTTTGAATGATACCATAGTTTGCTGATGGTGAAAGCTTCTAAATTCACCTTTATTTCTGAGGGCCATTTGTGGAAAGCTTTGAAGTATGGCTAAAGGATATGTGGTTAAAAAAAAATTTAAAAGCAACTGAAAAACTACTGTTCACAGCCACTCAGGTTTTGTCTTCCACTTGAAAGAAAAAAAAAATTATTTTAGATTGGTAGACCTGTTTGTTCATTTAGCTCTCTTGCCTTTTTTTGTTTTATATACCCTTTGAGATGCTCTATGGAAACCATGTATGCAGACTGTCTTGATTCTTCAAGTAGTTTTGCTTCTCTATTTTTAGTTTAAATAAGATATTTGACTTATTTCAGAATCAATTCTGAGCAATAGTTCCTAATTGCTCCACAAAGCCAAACAAAGAATAAGCTTTCCCTGTGAACCACACAAATAGTTTAAATATCATGGATGTACTGATCTACTGCAATCTGCACAGTACTGTCAAGTACAGCATATTGTGGTGCTCAGCAGAAATGAAGATGAAATGAGATGTGTGTAATTCTCTGATACATAATATTGCAAAATCAGGATTTGCTAGAGTGAACTTCAAGATTAAACTCACTTCTGAAAAGAGAAAAGCTGTAACTCTCACAATGTATTCAAGCGCACAAGTATTTTTTTATTTTTAGCAGAGATGAAAGACTGCAAGGAAATCTGCTAACTAAGGGAATTACCACACTGAAGTCTGTGTGAACAGCCTGTACAGAGAATTGCTTTGTGCCTCCTTAAGGGTGCAAACAAAAAACTGTATTGAGGTGATGAAAGTTTGATTTGAGTTTCGAAACTGTATGTTCAGAGATGCCTTCCAAAATCACCCATTGCATAACCTGCTCAGACACTTGGAATGCCCTGTAACTCTCTGACTTCTGGCAAAGCTCCTCTCAGGTGCTCGAAGCTTTTGGCCATGGGCAGGGCATTACTGCTGAGGTTTGCAGAGTTGAAGTGCTGGGTGTGTTCCTCCTGCCTCATGGAATTCAGGACCCACAGGTTGGATCCTATATTTCCTTCCTGGGCAGCTGCAGTTAAGTCACCTTAGGTGAAGTGAATTAGGCAGTGAAATTTATAAACAAGATTTTCTTTTGCCACCTCAAATCACAGACATGCTGAACTTCATGAACATCTTGGCTACCTAAATCCAGGCAGGAGGTGAGTTTTGGGAAAACACTGTTCCCCAAAGCTGATGTCTTTTTAGCTGGTTGGGATACATGGCTTTGGCTTTTGGGATCACTGTGCATGAGCACCATCTCTTCTTGGTATCTATTCCAGCATCTATTGCAGCATAAATGGAATCCAACCACGTGACTTTGCAGTGTGAGTTATATCCTAGAGATGGACACTCAAATTCTAGCTGTCACTGGTATATAAAGCCAGAAAGGACCAGTAGTGGCCTCATGGCATCATATGTGGTCGCCTACAAGTGAAGATAGCAGCCAAAGGGCATGTGATTACACAGCATCCTCACAGCCTCCATCCTGTGTGTCCCAAACACTTTGTTATAAGGAAGTAAAAAACAAAGCCCAAGTACACAGTGAGTTTCAAGGAGGATGAAGACATTGCTAAGTCCCTGAAACCTGTACCTTTGTACCTGGAGGCCCTGGAGCACTTCTGATGTCCAAGTTGAGTGTGTGCTCCCACGTCCTACCTTTGAGTCAGGCTGAGGTAGGAATAATGTGTCTCCCTCCTTTGTGTTCTGGTCCTTGAGGGACCCCTGCTAAAGAGTTTGGGGGGGACCCCCAAAGTCCCCAATTGCTCTGAGCAATTACATTTTGCCTTTAGTAGTGGCCATTCCTAAGTGCTTTAAAAGAGGATGTAAACTTCTCTTCCAGAGCAAAGCAAAGATAAAAGATATGAGGTCAAAGCCCTGTTTGGATTGAATTTAGAGTAAATTAGAACAGTATTAGAGGAGACAAAACTTTGTAGCCCCTTCGTGCATGTATGTTCTGTTGAAGCACTCTGGGTAGCACCTTACCAGACCTTGAAAGTACAGTCAGCTTTTGTGTGAGAATACAGTAACTAGCAAGATTACACAGACTAGTAGGAAATGTAGAATATATTACCAATGTAGAAAATAGCAGAAAGTGACTGGTCAGGACAGGAAGGATGATCCTGTTGCTATAAAAAATACTTTCAAGTCTTTAAGCATCATCAGCCTGAGTGATAATGGTGTGGACAAGCATAAAGGCCCAAAGAACTCTTAGAAAATCTTATTTAAAACAAGATTCAGGAGAGCACAACAGTGCCTCCATTACACCTGCCCAGGCACTAGAGATATTGGGGCCTGGGGTCTGAGACTTGCCCATGGGAGATGGAAAGAGATATTTCTCTGGCACCTGGGATAATTCAACTGAGCAGGCATCCAAATTATCCCATCACCTGCCTCCCAGAGCCACAGGTATCTGATAACCGGTTCAGGCATCTCTGATTTCTGGGAGATCATCCACAGACCAGGCTGTGCTGCCTGTTGCTCAGCTCTGCTGTGCCACGCCCCAGCCAGTACCTGTGCAGTTCTTGGCGAATCTGGCATCCCCAAAGTAGCCCGGCGCGCACCGCTCGCACTGGGACCCGCTGGTGTGGTGCAGGCAGTTGCGGCACTGGCCCGTCACTTCGTCACAGTCCTCAAAAATCAGATTTGGGTCCGAGTTGCCATTGCAGTCACACTTTTTGCAGGTGCTTCCAATTAGCAGAGGGTTCCCATAGTAACCAGGGGCGCACCTGAAAGGAAGAGGAACACTGTCAATGATGAGCAGTGACATTCTATCTGTGATACCTTTCTTCTCTGACCTTATTTATGTCACCAGGAATTAATCACTGTCTGCAGCTTATAATGGACAGAGAGCTAATTAGGAGCTTTACTCCAACAGAGGCTATTTTGTGCTCTAATCTCAATCTGAACTGTTATATATTTTCCCCTTCCTGAATACCCCGGTATCTCACACATACCAGTCTGCATTAGTTTATTTTTTGTGTGTGTCTTTAGTAGTGAAGTGATTTGCTCCCTATTGTTTTGAAATCTGTGACAGAATTATTTTGGCAGCAAGGCAGCTCTACAATATTTGTTTTGGTCTCTTTCAGCTCTGTACTCATCAACTACATTGTGTTATATAGGAAACTGGGAGACTGCATTTCAGGATGCTGAAATTCAGAGGAAGTCCAGACCTTATTTTTCTATTATAGATGTACATAAAAAGTAATGACCAGGAAAGGTTTATAGAAATACTTCTATGGTGAGGTATTTGGGCAGTTTCTGGTTTTTGCAAAACAGAATAGGCCCTGAACCAGACTGTACTTTTCAGATCTGTTTGATGTTATCCTCTTAGATGAGGGTAAAAGGCTGAGAGCAGTCACCAGGAAGGGAGGATTTCTCTCTTGGTTTGCAAAGAGAGGGAGGTGGGTACCAGGCACCCCAGCAAAGGTCTGACATAGGTCCAAATTTCTTATCATGTCTTGTCATGTTTTGGAAGCATTTCAGTTGAGAAATTTCTACATCTTAAAATGAGAGACATGTAGATATTATGGTGTCTTTTCAGAGCAAGACACACCAGTGATGTGTAACATTCTTGGATGATCAGTGGCCCTAAGCAAAGAGGTAGTAATAGATTTGGTTATTTGGAAAGAAAGTGTCTCAGTTAAAGATGTTCCTGCTGATATCAAGGAATGTGTTTAATTCAACAAGCAAGGGCAGCTTTTGCAAAACAGCCCTTGACACAAGGAGAGCTGGCACTGGGGTGGGCATGGTGCGCTATTGAGAGACAATCCTTGAGCAAGGGATTCTCTGGGGGGCAGCTGGCATGTGGAGAAGCATGCAGCAGAGTCTGATGGACTGGAGGGATCATCTGGAAGGACAGGGGCCACCCACACTCTTAATGGTGTCACCATGTGGTGACAGGAGGGCCCATGATGGAGAAGCCTGGAGCTCAGAGATCAGGGACTTATACCCCAAAACTGGAAATGAAGAATTCCTGCCAGGAGGGGAATAACTGGCTGGTGTAAAAATTGCAGGCTGAATGAATTGGAGGATTGAATAGCTGCAATGATTTAGGTAAGGAGTATTTATTGTAGCTCATTTTTTTTATCACCATGTTGTCCTTGTCTCTCACCCAATGTCCTGTTTAAGATGCTGTTTTTTCTGTCTGCTGTTGGTAAGCAGGGAGGGTGAGCACTTTAGGCAGTTCAGATTAATTTTCCCAGATTCTGGCTGGGTACCTCAACCAAGATCTGCTGTCTTTTAAAATCTGAACGCAGTCAAATTCAGGTTCTGCCATGTCTGAACCATGAAAATGTGGGAGATCTGATAAAAGCTTGGAGTTTTGATCTGTTCTTGTATTTTCAGGGTTTTTTATTTTATTTTATTTTTTTTAAATAAAAAGAGTAATTTCCTCAGCACTGCTTTGTTCATGTTCCAGTCATGAATCCTCACAGTGGAAACACATAAAATTTTAAGCATCTTAATATAAACCACTTGGCTGCCTCAAATACTGCTTTTGTCAGTGACAAAGGCTCTTTCTGTCTCTTTGCAGCACTGCCAGAATCTTTGGTGCAGATTTTATCATTTGGGTGACCCAGATGTAAAGAATCAAAGTGTGGCCAGGAGTTCTGTGCACCCCCTGAAGAACTGTGAATGCAACACTGAGTGCAGAGTGTCATTTATGATTTGGTTGAACCATTCCCCATTCCCATGGGAGTTAGAGCAGGCAGTGGTGGGTGATTAGCCTGGTCATGCCACAAGTCTTGCTATCATTTTCTAAGATTTCAGTTTTTTGTTTTTCTGTGGTTAGGCGTTTTCCAAATGATCATCTGTCTAATGTGGCCACCAGGTTCAGAGGCCACTGAGTAGGGCTGGGGTCAGACCAGCCTTGTGTTCACTGCTGCCCACATCTACCAACAACAGTGTGCTGTGCCCACCAGCCTGCAATGTCTGCCCTCTTGTCAGGACAAGGCCATTCCCCACCTTCTTTTCTGAAATAAACTGTTCAGTTCACTTGCCAGGAATGTAGAGGACATTTCCTCCCATCCCCACGGATATATTTTACAGGTGCTGCTTTTTTATAACCACCTGAGGCACCATAACAATTTGCACCAGAGAAGCTGTGGATGCCCCATCCCTGGAAGTGTACAAGGCCAGGCTGGGTGGAGCTCTGAGAAACCTGATTGAGTGGAAGGGCGTTGGAACCAGATAACCTTTAAGGTCCCTCCCAACCATAACTCTTCTATGACTCACTTTTATTAGCCATAACATCTCATCAGGAGCAGCTGTTTAAAGCAAAAAGTAATTTTCAGAGCTGAAAATAAATGTGTTACCTTCACTCTCCCCTTCCCTTTGCCGCTCAGTGCCTCTCACAGTGCTGAGGCATTTAACCTCTTTTGAATTGTGGGTAGGATGTGAGAAGAGCAGAGGTCACTGACTGGAAACATACTGCTCCATCTCAGCACTTTATGGCCTGAAAACGTTGAGGCCTGCCGTAAATGTCTTTTGCTAGATTGTATCAATGATCCTTTTTTGCTCAAAAAGGAATATTTCCTCTCCCATAATAAAACTGCAAAGTTATCTTTGTTTTATTTTGCAGCCATAGTTGCTTCCTGTAGTTATCAGTGAGTAAGAAATTAGCTTCCTCTTCTCTGGAAAAGCCAAAAGAACCTTTTTCATCTATTTGCTTGGGACAGTAAAATGTATTTTGTTCAGTTGTTCTTTTTGACATTTGTGGATTAACAATACCTGCATGTCATCAGTTACCACCCTGATACCTTACTGCTGAAGTCCAGGATAAAAATGACTAATTCCTAAATTTCAATTTGGGAAGTTGGCTTTCTCAGTTCCTAGCAATGGCCTCTGTGAATCCACACTACATTTTTCTGGCAGTGCCCATCAGCATTGTGTGCCAAGCAGGGACTTGCTCTTTAGCAAGTGGGCAGGGGCAAGCCATGCTTGCATTGTCCAGCTTTGAAACACTTTTTGACACTTTTTGCACCTTACCCCAGCGATTAGCCAAGGTCTTAATGTGGTGACCAGGAGAGGCTGATCTCCTTCTGTAGCTTTTTCTACCCAGCTTTGCCTTGTTTGAGACAGACACACTGTGTCAGGCTGGGTGGTGGCCGTTAGAAAACAAAGCTATTTTCTGCTGCTTCTATGCTACTGCTACCCGTTTCATAGGATTTGTATTGCTTGTAGTCTGGGTTGACATTTTAATAACCATTAAGAAACCTCAATGACCTTTTAATTGTCTGCATTATCCTTTGTGTATAAACCTGACATTCTGCAAGAACAAAAGAATACAGCCGTGGGCCTGTAAACAGGGGTGGGTTTTTTATTTTTGTGCCATCTGCTTTCACTGCTGCTGTCACCATTTTAGTGATGTGGAGGTAATAGACTGATTTTTTTTTTCATCATCTTTGCTCATTGTTCATCTTACCCTACTCATTTTGATTTGTCTTTGCATCTTAAGCATCCCTTTTCTCCCTTCTCTGACAATTACATTAAGCATGATTTGAATTCCAGGCTTGCCCGTTATTGACAGTTGACTAAAGACTAAAATACTTCAGGGGCTTCAAGGGAAAACAAAAGGAGATGTTCAGGAAGACATTGTCTGAGCCATCCTATATCCCTCAGTCTTTGTGTTAGAGCTGTTTTAATTTATTGGCTTCTCAGGGACAATTCCTGAAATATAATCAGGCCTCTGACATTCATTTAAACATCATCCATGTGTGTTCATAACAAGTAAGAGAGCCTCTTACAGCACATGAAGTCATATTTCTGAGTTATAGTTCAATTTATTTGTGTCCTTTTTTATTTAGGGACTATTTACTGTAAATTGTTTATGGACATAAGAGAAAATTGAAAAGCAACATTGACCTATAATTGTTTGCTTGACTTTATTGAATTATGCCTGTGAAGTGCATGTAAAAATGCAACTGAAAAAAGCTGCATCTGCTTTAAGAATTTGACTCAATAGTGGATTTTCTCCTTTGTTTTTGTAAAAGTTATTTGATAAAAACTTGCTACATATTTTAGAGAGGTGAATTGCAAGAGGCATTGATGTGGTGGATATTTTTCACTTCAGCTGCTGTTTCTGATTTGTTTTTTATATTTTAAAATTGCATTCCTTTTAGGAAAATCATCACATGAAGGTGCACAAAGTGCAAGAACTTAATCAAAATATGTAAATGCCTGTATTACATTGACACTTCTCCACAACTAATTTTAGTGTTTTTTAGTAGGAACTGAATGGGATCATTTAACAGACACAGCTCTACCTGATGAAAACAAGCATGGGAAGTATGGGAAGATTCTCTGAAAACTTTCTGGACTTCTGTACTGCTGAGCAGCAAGTCATCCTAAGAGTTTCTTACCTTTCACAGTTGGGTCCTGCATAGTTTTCCTTGCAGACACAGCGCACACTTCCACTTTTTCTGTAGCAGGAGACTGCAAAGCTGGAATTTCATTAGGATGAATAGTTAGAATACGAGACAATGACAGACATTTCGGAATGTTTCTTTGTTACAATATGGACATTTGTCAATGTGAACTCTGGCTCTAGGTTGTTCATTGCTGAATGGGTGTTAAGCTCTTTACATAATTTATATTATAACCTTTGTTTATACTTTGAATTAATTTAGGAAGCATTAATTAGTGTATAGAACTATGGAGGTATATAAATACAGGTGTATATGTGTGAAAATTGTTGTCTTGCAGTGGAGAGCAGACACATCTGCAGGTTTTGATGCACACACTTTAGGTAAGGGACTTAAGACCCTTGACATACAATGTGTATGCCATGTGAATCTGATTGCTTC
The DNA here is from genome assembly GCA_034336665.1 of Luscinia megarhynchos. Lineage (NCBI taxonomy): Eukaryota > Metazoa > Chordata > Aves > Passeriformes > Muscicapidae > Luscinia > Luscinia megarhynchos. The sequence continues at coordinate 45,988,191 of CM067565.1, forward strand.
CTGTATATTATCCCAAGGAGTAAAATATTGTTTGTGGAAGATGCTGCAGTTCAAGAGCTGAGATTCTGGAATGGGTGCAGCAGTTTCCTATGCAAATCCTTCTGTTTTTCTCAAATTCCAATCTGAAAGCTCCTAGTGGTGAAAACTGACCTCAGTAATGCTGTCCTCAATCAAAGTAACTGAGTTTACAGAAACTGAGGCTGCTCTACCATCTTTCCAAGTAAGCTGGAAAGATTCTGTGGCCTCTTCTGAGATCAACACACTGAGTAGTAGTGCTGACTAAACTAATACATGCTTGGGCTGTAATTTCTACTGCTGTGATTCTAAATCATGGATTCCTTTGTTTTCTTATGTTTTCAGGATTTAGTAAATGTTTAAATAAATATGAGACCCAAGAAACAGCAGTAGCCAGATGTGGAAAGTGCAAATTTTATATGCATTTCAAACACGATGATGGACATGGCTTAAATACATTTACAGGAAAAAAAGAGATTCAGTCCTAAGATGTTTCCAGTTAGTTTGCAACATGTGTGAATAAATTTCTGCCAGCACTAGAATGCAACCAGAGTAGTGAGTGGCAGCAGTTTCCAGCTGCAGGCCCATGGTTGCTAAAACAGCTCCTTAGTCATACAGTGCTGGGCAGCTGTGGCTGGGTTGCATCCATTTCACACAGGACAAAGGACTCAGAGCAATGGGAAAGTGACTGATCCATGCATTGCTCATTCCAGGAACAAACTGCATTAAAAGGGTGATGAGAATTCCTGCACAATTTCAGTTCCTGACAGCATTTCTCAACTGGTTGGACAGCATGAGACAAAAAATCAGTCTGGATCTCTGCTGTCTCAAAACATTTGATACAACCAGAGGGAACATAAAATGAAATTCTTCTCACAGAATTTACAAATTAACTGTTGTGTGGCTTTTACAAGAACACGTTGAGAAAATCCTAATAGTTTGGCAGGCTTCCTCTTCTTTAACAAAGTCTAATTCCTTCACGTAGTTGCAAAAACCACATTGTGGATCTAAGTTATGAAGTAAGACTGAAATCTTCCTCATGTTTTATACTTTTGGTGAACTTTTAGGGGGAAAAAAGGCTTTATAATTCCCTTGAGTTTGAAAAGAAATAACATCTGCTGAGCTGTGGAGCAACCTCCATCCTCCTTTTTTGTTCCAAAGAGATGACATTACGCTTCGTGTCTAATGTCCAAAAATTACTCCAAAAGTTCCCAGGATAGAAGATATATGAACATAGTCTGTCAGAAAATCTAGAGACACTGCTGAATTCCTGGAAAAAATGCCTATCTGGTGAGTCTGTCAGTTTACAGATTCAGCATTCTATTTCCAAAGTAAAATAGGGTACGAAACAACATCCTTTGGATGTTCTTTTTTAAAGCCATTTAATGCTTCTCTGCTTCTGGTAGAGTTATTATTTTGCCTTACTCTTTATAAGTAGTAGGATTAATGAAGGAAAATTGAAAAAAAAAACCAAAACAAACTAGGAAAGAACATTTTTTCTTTGAATTTAGCTAACCTTTAGTAAAGCTTAATGTTGTTCAATTATTTTTTGCCTGTTCCAGCCCCAGCTGAAGACTATTTCTGTGGTCAGGTATCTCTCTTGCAAGAAGCTGAACAGGCAATTTCTGCACACTATTTAAATAGGGGTATGAGGCAATTTGGGATGGAACGTTCCTTAAATTATTACCTTCAGGACTTTTCTGAGGGAAACCAAGGAAGAGAAGTGGATTTTTACTGACATAGTTTCAAAGGGGAGACAATGCTGTAGAACATAGAATATTCTGAGACCCCGTGGCTCATCAAGTCCAAGCTGTGTATTGCTGCTAGTATTGAGGCATCTGCATTAAGGTTTCTTGCAATATTTGCTCTCCCTTCCCAATCCATGCTGCTGAGTTTTGGGTTTGGGGTTTCTTTCTCCCTTGTGGTTTGGAATAGGAGAGGTATAATGTCCCTAGCTAAGGAGCATGTTAAAACTGGGAATGCTCCTTGGCCTCTGCTTCCATCTCCCAGAGCAGTAGCAGAGAAAAGCTGTAGCCCCAGTCCCTGCTGGACCATCCAACTCCCTGCTCTCAGGGAGCACCACTGCAGAGCCTTTGGGCTGCAGGATGAGGCAGGGACTGCAGGGAGCACAGAGCAAACCCTGCCTGACTGACCTTGCTTGGTAGAGCCTGAGGCTCATGTGGCAGTGCAGGTACAGCTCAGGTTGTGGCTCAGATTTCAGCTTCTCACACTGAAGTGGCTGCTCTGTGCCCAAAAGATTACAAAAAACACTTTACCAAGAAAGGAGCACTGTTACTGACTGTTGTATTTCTAATTTTTCAGGCATTACAGTTGCTACCAAAACTAGAAGAAATAGTTTGCTCCATCTGTGAGCTTGCTCACTCCTAAGCCTTTCTACACGTGAGCAAAGCCAGGCTCTTCCACCCTCTCTGGAGGATTTTCTCTGTAATCCAGGCAAAGCTGAAGTTTTTCAACAAGAGCTGTTCTTCACCCCACGGACCTTCTCACATGTCTGCAGCCAAGAAGGGATCTGTGAGAATTTAGCTGGAATTGTTTTATTCCTCTGCCAGTTTGAGCCCCAAGAAGCAAAATGCAGCTCATCCCACCTCAAGGTTGTGTGAGTAATCCTATAGCAACAGCAAACAAAAATACAGTAAGGATGAAATTCCCTTCACTGTGAAGTCCTGCTGAAAGCAGAATGGGAAACAAGACAAGAGGAATAGCTAGCTGCCTGAAAAACAGCGTCAGCCTGTTGGCAACTATTTACTAGCATCTCCCTGTGGTGGGATTTGCATAGATACCTCTCTCCCAGAGCATGAATCTGAGCAAGAGGAAGTTGATAATTTCTTTCAGCTGCATTACTCACATGCCACTAATTGTTTCTAATGACTGGTTGTGGCTTGAAGTTTTGTGGGGTTTTTTTTCCTTTTTGTATTTTTTTTTTCTGAAGGCAGAAAGCACACAACATCTGGAGTTCTTTGACTATGTCTTGATTTTCTGTCAGGCTTCAGATCTTCTTACCCAAAAGTATCTGGGCATCAGCTGAAGGGGCTCTGTACCTGTCACAGGGTGCTCCAGCCCTTTCCTTTGAACTGTTCCTGTGCTAACTAGATCCAGCTGCTGTAGATTCAGGGGACTGCAAAGTCATGGGGTTTTTTTTGTGTTTGGTTTTACCCCTCAGGTGGCATGGATTGAGCTTTCTGTCTTTTTTTTTTTTTTTTCTATCTCAGCCACCTAAATCCCTGATGCCACCTTTCTTGCGAACTGTTCTTTAAGGGATTTAAAAAAGCAAACAGACAAGTGAATAATCTCTTCTACATGTAAGGGTGAACTTGAACTTGCTCATTCTCCTTCCTCTTGGTAAGAATCTGTATGAGCATTTAGAGACATTTTGCACCTTGTAAATGAAATGGTGTTTCCTGTGGTTATAAACACAAGCAGCTGGTCGCCCTCTTCGTTTCCCCTGTGGTTGCCACGGCCAGAGCCTTTGTCTCCTGGCTCAGGAAGGGATGCTGACCCCCCCTTGGAAAGGGCCAACCCCAAGGAGGGAGAAGCAGACCCTCTACGTACTTGGCAAGGGCTGGCAGGGGGCAGGGGCAGGGCTGGCAGGAGGTGGGCGCTCCGCTGACAGCGTCACCCATGAAGCCATCCGGACACTGCTCGCAGTGCTGTCCTGTGGTGTTTCTCTGGCAGCCCTGCAGTGGAAGCAGACAGAAAGGTGAAAGCTAAATGGAGGCGCTGCCTAATTCAGAAAGAGACCACTTAGCTGAGGACATGGCCATTCAGAAGAGTGGCTGATGCCAGACCTTGACCTTTCAAGGTGTTGACAGATTCAGGCAAACAAGCTGACACAGCTGCAAATAAAAATACTATAAATTATTACAATGACCAGCAGCAAGGGTTGACAAGATGCAGCACAGGACAAAACAGATATACAAGGCTGGCAGGTGCTGCAGCAGAAGTGTCAGAGCTATTCAGGTGTAGCTCCCAGCCCTGTTTTGAACTGCATGTGCCAGAAGGGAAAAATCCATTTTAATGACTCCAAAATTATTTAAAAAAAAGGTTTTTTGTGGTAAATGCTCTCAACAGACTTGAGCCAAGACACAGGTTTCAGCAAGACTGCTTCTGGGACTTAATGACTGGAAAAGAGCATTGGGAGCTGTCTCACCAGGCTACTTTAGAAGAGTAGGAAGGATGCAGAAAGGGTTTTGACTCTTGCAATTGTGCAAGGAGCTTTTGCAGTGTCTCTGAATCAGAACTCTCCAGTTACAGCACTTTCTATGGGCATAGTACAGATGTGAGCAGCTGTGCCAGGCTTGAGACAGCAAAGAAGTAGATGGCAGACTTATATGGAGAACTACTCTATCAGTGAATATTTGCTGTAGGTTTGGGCTATAGTTTCTTTGATTCTTTCCTCTTCTGAGCTAACACCACAGATCATGGAAACTGAAGACTGACAGATATTTCATCCCTGCCTCAGTGAGAGGAGATCATACATGGGCTGCAGAGACATTCAGTCTCATTCAAATCCTGCATGGGACCTCTTGTGCTACCTGGCCCAGGAGCTAGGAACTGGCAGGGAAGCTGTGTGAGGGATTTCAGGAGGGCTCCAAATGAGAGGGAGCTCCCTAGCCTGGGGCAAGGGGCACCTTGGTGTCTCTGTGGCTGGAACATCTTCAGCAGTGCTAGGGTGGGGTGGGTGAGCTCAGCCAACCAACTGTTCGTCTGCAGCAGCCCCTGCACATTTGAAAATCACTTTCTTCTCCCAAACATGGTGTGTTCGTTGGAGGAAAGAGTATGAGAAGAGAGGAATGTGATTAGGGAAGACATTTAATGAAAATAAATAGTCACGCTTCACTTGCACAGGCATTCCTAAATTAGTTTTGTATCCATGTGCTGTGACTTTGATTTAGTGGCAGAATTTTGTCCTGGCAACACTGATGTTTTTGGTTTTGCTTGTGAAAACACATGTGATTTTTTTTTAACCCATATTTCTTACTTGAATTCCATAAAGGATCCCCGATTAGGACTCATTATTTACAGGCTCAGATCTTTTTGATTCTAGAAGACTTTGCTGGTCTTGCTTGCTGCATACTTTATAGTCATAGAGAACCCATTGTCCAGAAATTATATTTTGTACAAGGCTATCATTTGGCCAGAGAACTCTACAGCAAGTAGAATGTGATGAGAAAAAGGAAAAAAAATCAATTGTTATTCCATGGATCTTTAAATAAATTATCCATTAGTAGTTTTAGAACTAAAGGTGGTTTTACTTAGTCATATTTGCTGTAAGGAATAAAATATTTAGTATATGGAAAACCTGAAGGTTATTTTAATTAAGAGCCTCTAAAATGAGAGAATACTATAAAGAAGTTTGAATAGGAGGAAGGGGAGGAGGAGGAAAGAAGTGCACTAATCACAGGGTACGTGGTGAGAGCCAGAAGGCTAATGGAAGGCTAATAAAAGTTTTAAAAATATTTTCATTTGTCATTACCCAATGAGAAAATGATGTTAATGTACCACCAGAGAGACAGGAGATCATGGGCACTGAGCACGTGAGGTGCTTGAGCCATCCTGTGTCTGAAGCACTGGCAGAGGCCTCAGGTGAGTTTGATTGTAGCCTTCACTGAGTTTGATCAATTCACTTCACCTTGTTTGTCCTCAGCTCTCCAAACAACACATGGGTATTAACAGAGTAAATCTGCCACTGGTTTCCAAACCTCAAATACCATTGCAATGAACAGAGCAGGACAGCAAATGTTGCTCCTCAAATCTGCACTTTTTCATCTAAACTGAAGGGAAGTGAAAAAGGACTCTCTTATGCCAGATACCCCATTATCTGAGTGCACTTTTGCAGTTTTTCTCTGGTTAGTGATTATGTAAAAATGACTTGATCTTATTTAGTAAGACATGACTTCTGTGGGTATTTAGACCCATGTTTTTACAGTGATAGAAAAGGTGTCCTAATATTTTATGTTCCATTATTTTGCATCTCCAATAAACTGCTGAGTGCATTAAGCCCAAGAGACCTATCTGAAGGCAGGTAGAACACCCTCCCTGCAGCTCATGTGTGATTCTCAGCATTGGGTGACACTGGCATGGTAGTTTGAGAAAAGTGTTTTGCTTCCCCATGGATCATTTTGAGTGGATGACCATTAGCAGCCTGGCCTCTAAAGGTTTCTGTATGAGTCTACTGCATGTAATCATTCATCCATCAGCACACCAGCAGCTTGTCTGGTGACAGAGTGGCTGGATTGTATTTGCCTTTGTAAGAAAATATCTTAGCTGGTCCTACTATTCTTCTCTGGCACTCTCACTGAGTGCCAACAATCAATGTGAGCATTTTACCTGGCTCTTACTGTAACTGTGCACACAGGAAAAGAACATGAAATGGTACTATGAGTGAGTGTGTGGTGTTACTTGGAAATGATTATTAGCACTGAGCTCCTAGACCCATTTGATTGGAAAGCAAAGATGGAGCTACTGTTCTGAGAACACAGAACACTTTGTGTGATGCAGTTCTTCTCAGTAGATACATTTGTGCAGAAATAATAAAGAAAAGTTTGTTGATTATCTTCAGGAAATTGTTCTAGGACAAGTTTCCCAGCACAAGACAAGCATGTTTGTGTAAATTAATGTGACTGGAAAACCAAGCCATGAATCTGCCCCAACTTAATTTAGGAACCTGAACTAGCAAGAGAAGAGCTCATTCTTATGGTCTGCAAAGGCACTAGCTTCATTAAATCTGCCATTTATACAGTTTTTGAGAAAATATTTCATCTGAGGGTAACAAAAGGCAATTTAGGCAGCCTGGACCTTCTCCATAGGAAATAGGTAGCAGATTGGTTTTATCTGTATCCTCTAAAGTTGAAGAAAGACAGGACCTGCCACAGAGTGGTGCAGAGCACCTGTTAGGCACCTTATGCTGGATGGCATGAAGACACCCTAGAGGCAACCAAAAGTTAATACTCAGCCCTGCCTCTCGTGAAGTTAGTACAACAACATCCCCTCACCCCCCAAGCCACAAATAAAATTCCCCCAAAATAACAGGGTCTTAAATTTTGTCTGTGAAATCTGAAAGGTTCCTCAAGCCTTGACAATATCATTACTTTGGAGATGAAAACAGTTATTGTTGCAATGTATCAGGAATTGTTTGTTTGTTTACCTTTTTTCTCCCTTATTACTTGTCCTTCTGAGAGATAGTCTTTTAACAACTGTTAATGCAGAAGATTGCACAAGGATCAATAAATTCTATAGGTAAAGAGATGCAGGTGGCTCACATGGCTGTGCAGTCAGTGTTGGAGGTAGATTTAGACTTCTTCTCACATCTGAGGTTACAGAACTGCATAGCACTGCTGATGCCAGCACACCAGAATTTTTTGCTATCCAAAAATAATAATACTAAAAAACAGAGTGCATCATAGTGGCTTGAAAGCCAAGAGTTGCACATGTTTTATCTTTTCCATCTATGAGGTTTAGGATTTCAAGCTTTTTCTCTCCAGCCATTGTGGGTGAGTTTTCAGAATTTCATATGGGAGAAGGAGATGAGGCACTTAGAGTAAACATAAAATATTGTGCAATTTTTTACTAAAGACACCTGTCTAAGTTAAAAAAAAAAAGAAAAAGAGCATAGCTACGAAACTAATTTTCCAATGTGGTTTGGGTCAAAATACCCCCTCTATGTCAAAGTTTTGATTTGTAGCCCTTGTCCTGTATTGGTGAAGTGGGAGCTGATGCCTTGCCAAATGCACCTGGCCCACTACTTTCTCAACCCATCACTTGTGGCAGCTAACTGTGACAAATGTGGCTGAGCAGGTGGGAGAGCAGCAGCAGCCCCCCTTGCAGTCCTGGCCTGATTTCCTTCATGCCTCTTACACTGGCTGTGCAGGAGTGGAAACAATGCTCAAGCATTGTGGGTCCCTGATGCATGTCTTCAACAGTAAACTGGGTAGGACAACAAACACTAAGTTTAAACATAGCTAAGAGGGAGGGAAGTATCTATACCTGCGAAAATGTGTTGACTAATGTTTTTGACAATTACTTCATTGTAATACTGAGTTCTGGGTAGATTTTCAAATATATGTCACCAATGCTGTATAGGTATCTGCAGCCCATCTTTACAGAAAAAAGCAGTGAGCTATGAGCAGCAAGGCTCTTTGTGGAGGCAGAAGTACCTAATGAGCTGGGGAGTTTTGCTAGCTCCCTGCTGCCTTTTGCTCGTGCTTGATGGATGGTTGTAGATCCACTGGCAATTCTCCAGACCAGCCTTGGCAACCATGTGGAACATATTATCCTCTTGGGCAGAACTGCCAAATCTGTTCCAACCTTTCCACTCAGCTGTAAACCCAAACGCTTAAACACAAATCACTTACACAACAATATGCTCTATTGTAAAAAATTCCATAAATGGCTGGAAAGAATACCAGTGGATTTATCCTCTCCACTGTTAGGATCATTTGGTCTTTCCTTTTCCAAATTGGTCTTGTCTATTTATTTATTTATTTCCTTATGAGTATTTGGATGCCTTATATAAAGACCAATCAAATATATGGAACTGAAATCGTAACAAACCACTTAGAGATTTTTAGGGAGACAACAAGAAATTTACCTTCACCTTCTGCTGTAATGTTTTCTCCAGACTTACTTCTTCTGTTCTGTGTTTTCATGCATCAAGGAAGATCTAATCTCCATTAATAGTTGACACATCATGTAAGATGCTGATAACTCATTTTAACAAAAAAATTTGCCTGGATAAACAGCTTGGTATTTTCAAAGGACTTACAACCTTTCAATCCATATTGTTGTGTTCATTTGGAGTCATTGCCACAGCATATTGCAGTCACTTCAAGCAACTTGCTTCCCTAGACTGTGCAACCAAATTTTTAAGTATGGTAAAGCCTTGTGAATTGTACTACTTGTACAATCCTGTGCAAGTGTGACAGTTCATTGCTTTAGAAAAGCTGTTTCACCTCCACATGCCACTCTTTTCAGAGGTGACCATCACAGCCCTCCAATGGTCAGTCACTTGAAGACCACTCCCATGTCTGAATTTTCAGATGTTAAACCCTCAGTGGATGTGCTCTAAAGAAATAGGTCAGCTGTGGGTTGCTGATGGGGTGCAGTCTGGGGGATGGTGAAGGAGGTAAAACTTTCTCTTCATACCTTCCTATCTTACTAGCAGCAAAACACAATGGGCTTTGTGCAGGGGAAGTGCACACCCCTGGAGTCTGCAGACAGCCACTTGGAGCTCTTGCAGTTTCACCCAGTTAACATCTCTTATATGCATGTTTCCAAATTCAAAAGCTAGAGCCTAAAAAGAGACTTACTTCATTTTCTTCTCATAGCCAGGATTGAGAAAATTATGTTAAAAATCCAAAGTCCAGGATCAGCACAATGAATTGGTGTTTCTTCCCCTACTGCTCTTACATGTATCACCAGATAGTGTCCTTGAAATGAAGCATTATTTGACATCTCTCTTCTAATATATCATTAGTAGAGCTTATGCTGTGCTGGCTGTTCTTCTTCCATCATTTGGGTGATTTTCTATCCTAACAAAATGGACTGTGTGTCTCTTCTGTTTTAGTCACAGGATCACATGGATGATTTCTGTACCAGTTTTATCTATGCAAGAAAGACTCTGTCTGCAATAATTTCTTCTGTCTGGTTACCTAAGGAGATTGTTGATTCATTGATTGTGTCATTCAATAAGCTTTTAATGACTCATGGATTTGATTTGCACTCTATGAATAAACTGAGAGAAGTTTTAAAACAGAACCTCAAGATATATATGTCAGCAGAAATTAAAGATATGAGCACTCTACCTTAAGGCATCATTAAAAAGGTTTAATTTTATTTGATTTTGAATTCAGGGCATAGACCAATGAAAATTTCATTAATTTGTATGCTGTGAGGACTACATTTGCCAGATTGATTTGAGAGATTTGCATAATATGATGGCCTCAGAGCATCATACGGGGCCTGATTCTTTCTTTTCATCCAATTTGAAGCAGAGTACTTCTTTCTTTTGCTACTGTCTGGTCCATTTATTCAGGTCTTACAACTTAGTTATTGCTTAGCCTATAAAAAAATATCTACCAACCAAACACAGTGCTATTGTTACTTTCATGTTATCCTTGCTTCCAGCATTGTTTGCAGAGTTAACTTTAAAAAGTGATGGCTTTTAAAAATGTTTAAATCATTCCATTATGTTGATAAACATGCAAATATAGAAAACTTTAACTTTGGGGAAGATCAGTTATTCTAAAGATCCACTGTTAAAGATGTTTTCTATCTATGGCTGAAGGTTAAGGTAAGATGTGGTTGTGGTGGAGAGTCCATAAGTGATAAAACTTTAGCACGTTGCTGCATCTTGGAAGCAGGGAGATAACAAGTTCATAATCATGGAAATAGAGGATGACAACAATAATAATGTGGGATAAATACAGATTTAATTTTTAACAACTCATTAAAAACTAACTGAATGCAGAAAATTTTGTCTAACTATCAATTGTGGTGGTTTCCACTGCAAGAATTATTGGAGTAGATTGCCTAAAAGTTTGAGAATAGAGAGAATGGTGAACTCTCTGTAGCACATGGTCCTATCTCTTCACAGGAACTCCCAGCTATAGAGATATTGGCTCATTTCTGCCCCAGCAGGCTTTGGCCAGATCGTACATGTCCTTCTCCAGCTCTTAGGGAAGGCTGCTCTCTCCACTGATTCTAATACAAGCCACATTACCAGCCATCAAGTCACCTTTACCTAAGTTGGATTAATTCATTTATCTAACGTGCTTCTTCCTGCTGTAATTCAAGTTACATCTTTCCTCCTCTAAGCTGTTCTTCTCCCAGGCTTCCTCAGTCACATTTTGCTATTTAACAATTTCATTAATCTTCCAAACTTCCCTGGAAATTTCCAAATCTTCAGGAAGTTCCTGTTACTGCAGTCCCCATGGGCATCTCTGGTTGTTTTATGCTATAAAACCTTTAAAACTCCTTTTCATTCTGCACTTTTCCTCTGCCTTTCACTTTTATTTCACTTAAGCCTTTTCACTGTTTCTTTTCACTCAGAAGTAAATGACCTGAGCTTAGTGGCTTTTAAAATCCTTCAGACAAGTTATCAAAGGGCAATTGGAACTGAAACAGTAAAGTAGGGTTTAGCTTTTAGTTTTATTCCTTACTAGCTGGTTCCAAGAGAAGAAACACCAATCAGGAATGCACATTTACTTTCAGATAATTTCTTCCTGATACTGTAAATTTTCTGGTTTTGTTTTTTTGTTTGTCTTGAACCCTTGACTTCAGCCATATTTTGGTAGAAGATAGGAAACAGGTCTTCTGTTGTGTTTGTAACCTGAGGATATAATCACTACCTCACTCATGTATTTTGCTCTGGATGCTCTCTATCTTGCTCCCAAGTCTTCCATCAGAAGTTTCTCCTTGGCATCATTGTCACTTGACACTAAGGGGACAATGATCCCATGAGCCAAAACCCTTGTCCACGTGAAAGAGAATAGCTGGGAATGCCTGGTGGTCTAAAACCACTTTTGAAAATTTAATATTAAAAACTAAGCCAATATATGTTCTGCAGAAAACAGACAATTCTAAGCACATTACAGTGGCCAAGCCATAGTAATATTTCCTGTGCTGAACAGCTGCACTGTCTTCTTCCCACAGAAATAAAAGTGGTAGGAAATATGCCATGGAACTTGACTTGATGTATTTGTACAACTGAAAACTTGATAGTGGTTGCAATGATGCAAAGTATGTGAATATTATGAGTCCATTTTATGAAGAGATAAACTGAGGGCAAAGGTTTATGACTTGTCAAAAGTAACACATGGCAGAGCAAGATTCTGGGCTCTACTCCTGCTTTACAAGCCTTCAAAAAGTATGCTAGTGTCTAGCTCTTGCTATGTGGTTTAAATACAGTATTAACTTCCATCTTTTTTTATTTTTTTAGTGTATTAGTGCCCTGATTGCCTGTTAGTATTTAGGATTAGTTTTACTAGGCTGAATTTTGCTCTGGAGCTACAAATGTTTGACTACTATTACTAACACACAACTTTCTGTATGAGGTGATTCTGAGTCAGATTGAACATATGGGAAATTGTAACAGTACCTTGAAATTCCACACTCTTCCCCTGGTATATTATTTCAACCTTCTCATGTTGTTCCTTCACAGCAGGAGACTGCCATGCAGCTGAATTGCTATGGGTAACACATGTACATACACTCACAGGGGTCACTCACCACTGTAAATTGTTTATATTATACACAGCACTGTATTCATAAAGGGGAGAAAGAAATGTGTTTGAATTTTACATTTTTTTTTCTCCAGAGGTATACAAAACTCTTTCCATATTTCTGATGGACTGAAAATTTTCCACATGCTAGCTCTCACAAAGACTGCATGAGGGAAGTGTTTTGAATCCGCAGATATTATTTAAGAGAGAATTAATTTTGGCCAGGATAATTCATTATTGCATTGATCTTGCCCCTACTTATGATCCTTCTTCAGCAAAAAACTCCTGTGGTACAGATACTGATTTTGCAGACAATCAGAGAATAGAGGAATTCCTTACCACACAGATTCCAGATCCATCAAGGCATCTGTTTGCATTACCATTACAGTTGCAAGGGGAGCATTTTCCTGAGCTGGTACGATAAAATCCTTCTTGGCATCCCTGCAATGAGAAAAAAAGTATTTCCTATGCATACATAGCTGGAGACTCAGGTTTGGTCAGAGGAGAGGAAAGCAAGACTACAGCCATCACGTCTCCCCAGAACACACTGCACAACCCCATCACAGCAGACCACACACACAGAGTGCTGAACTTGAGTCTGTTCCTTCACTCTCTGTCCTGGTGCTTGGTTTTTTTCCCTTTTTGCCTTTTTGAGTGTTAAAGCTGTCAGCATTCCTGCCTGCATCCTGTCCCTGACAAGCTATGGGTGTGGAGCTGGCAGATTCTTACTGCATGTTGTACTAGAGGATGAGTTAACCAGAAAGCATAATCCTTATTTGGTAAAGAAGGTGCATTTATAGGAGAGGAATAGCTTTTACAAAAAAGAGAAAGAAAAGAAAAAAAAGAAAAGAAAAGAAAAAAAAGAAAAGAAAAGAAAAGAAAAGAAAAGAAAAGAAAAGAAAAGAAAAGAAAAGAAAAGAAAAGAAAAGAAAAGAAAAGAAAAGAAAAGAAAAGAAAAGAAAAGAGAAAACTTCAGAAAATTTGCTTTACATCAAAGCTTTGGTGAGATTTGGATGAATAGCCTATGGGAAACAGAAACATACCTAAAAAGATCAATGCTCTTTTGAATAAATGTGTGGGTTTGCCTGTTGTATATAAGTTAGTAATTTTGATAACTTATCAAAGCTTACCAAAATGAAGGAGAAATTGTAAATTGTAAAAAAAAAGGATCACCTTCTTTTGAATAATAATTGAAGCAACAATATAAGGAGTCAGAAACACAAAGCCATTAAGGTGCCCTTCAATGACTGAAAAATAAAAGCAAATTGAAGAGGATAGTTTTTGTTGTGTTATGTATAAATTCTTGTTCTTCAGTGAAGAACTTTTCCCTTCATTATGCAAAGCTGGTGAGTTACACACAAGCTGACCTCAGGACTGACCTCTTTCGCAGGTACCCTGTGTCACCCCGCTCACCCTGTCCAGGCTATCTGTGTCACATGTATTATGCTAGATTAATGAATTTTTGGATCCTAAATATCTCACTCTTGTCTAAATCTTGCAATATTGTTGCAGAGCTGATATGGAGACATTGGCATGCAATTTAGCCCTCCAAAAATTATTTTCCACACCAGTGATTTGCCAACAGTGATGTTCCTGCTATCACTTACAAACAGCATCCCTGAGGTGGCTGTCAGAGCTTAAGGTATGCCAGACTTTCCTGAGATAATTTTTTGTGGCTCTCTGTACAGAACTTTTTGTATTCTGTGGCTCTTGAGGTCACATACCCTTGAAAAAAGTGGGAAAATTGTAAAGTTCAAGTAACTCAGAAGGATGCGTGTCTTCTTGCATTTGTACAAGCTAAGAGGCTTCTTATTGTATTGCACTGATCAAATCAGGATTAGCTTTCCTTTGTATCTTGCTATTCCTTTTTTTTCTGTGTTGCTCTGAAATCAAGGATGAGTACTTCTGTGCACTGTGCACTAAAATAACTTAGCACCCATAGCTTCCCATGCCCAGTGTAAGCTATGGCAGAACAGCAGGTATGCAGCACCAAATGCAGACCCACGGAGCAGAAAGGGAGCAGTAGTGCCAAATGTCCCTGCTGGTGGCTGGGGCTGGCCAGCCCTGGCACTGTGCTGTGGCTGTGTCACTCCTGGGACCTGCACTGGTGTGTCTGCCTGCTGTAGTTACAGCTGTGGAGCCCTGGGCAGCAGGAGCCAGCAATCCCGAGTCTCATCTGTGTGTTAGCTTCCATTCCCAAGTGTGGGTATGCCCTTCTTTCCAGCCAGACAAGCTGCTCGCTTAGAAAACAGTGTATCTTAGGAGATGACTAACAACAGGCTTTAAAAATGAGGTTAAGAAATGAATCATTAGTCCAAACTTATCCCAGAGAGCTCTGAGAAGTTGAGATGAACATAAATGGGAAACTCAGTTGCCTTTACCATTCTTGTTTTGGAAACACTTTCTTTGATAACAGCTCCTAGGAGGCAAAGTCTTCAGACCACAGACTCTTTGGGACAGCAGAAATACTGTCTATTTGTGCTGCTTATTTCCTTCAGTTGTTTAGTCTTTGCACAGCGGTAGGACTGGCTCCCGCCAGACTAAAGATTGCAGCTGAATGATTACACCACACGCTGTGGAAGGGAGACAGTTAGCTTCTAAATTGAAAACAGATTCTTGTCCCAATGTCTGCCTTTGCAACATTTCTTTCCACCCATACAGATCTAAAGCTTGTTATATTCTCTGATGCCTCGGAGCTGGTGGGTGGTCCTAGCTGTGTTCCTCTAGTGCCTGCCCAAAAGCTTTCTTGGTTCTGCAGGTCTAAGCAGAACAATTTTTTACTTATGATAGTGAATATTGACAATGGAGATGTAGGAATGCTGGTAAAGGTGTCTATGAAAATCCTTGAGTCAGCCATAACAATAATCTCATTTATACTCAACTGATGGTACTGCACTGCAGACATTGAGCTTCCTTCTAGTCCACACAGCCAGCAGCAGCAAGTCAGTGCAGGTCAGTGCTACTTCGTTGGTTTGAGCATAAGGGCAAGGGCTGCACAGAATTTGCTAAGGTCCATTGGGAACCAGTTTACCTCCCATTATTAGCAGACACAATTCTTAGTTGCTCAAGACATTTGCCTCCAGTCTGGGTCCCTCTATTTTCATTGTCAGAGCCCCTCTACAAAATGAGATGTGGGCAATTCATCTGGGTATTTTTTTCATATTCTTTCCCCACCATGTTATTCAATTAATCACCAAAAACTTGGAAGGTCACTATTTTAAAACGGTATTTAAACCACGGGTTGCATCAATGTAAACCAGAAATGAGGTATTGAAAATCAATGTTATGAGGGACAAGGGAGTGAAGGCAAAATGGGATCCAGATTGTTTCCTTTGGGCTCTGAAGTTTTCTCAGGCATTCTCAATTATTCTGATATATTTTTGTTGCTCCTTGCCCTACTAGTGATAATGGAGTGATTGGTTGGTTGTTCCAGAGTTTGAGCCGTATTATATTTATAAAAAGAAGTTGTCAGAGTGTTGAGTTAATTGAGGGATTCAAATTGCTGAATGTTCTGGGAGCACAAAATTATTGCACACAAAGCAGAAACAGGAGCGAAACAAAATGGAAATACCTTCCCTGCAAAATTGTTATGTAGGCAATTGAGTGAGGAACATTTCTGTGCACTGTCTGTTTCTGAATGGTGAAGACAATTAGAAGGCCAAAATGTTAGGTCTGCATTAGCAATTATGTCTCCACAATTATTAGACATTTTTTTCCCTGAGGGACAAAGTTTGTTTCAGTTCAAGTTGAAAAGCCAGTCAAATGTTGGCCTTGCTGATCCCCTGAAAATCTCTGCACCCGTGGGGCATTTATTCCCTCCCTCCCTGCATCTGGATTTAATGATTACATTACTTAAAAACAAGAACCAGCTGCATGCTAAAAGTGCTGGGGAACCTGTAGTAACTTTCTGCTTCTTGAGACCTTTCTACTGGTCTGGGTGCAGGATGGGACAGAAGATGAAAGACAATTCACATACACAGAGTGTGAATTTACTCCCATGTTATATTCAAGCAGTTCCACCAATTTCATTGTAGCTGTTCCCGACCTGCACCTGCAAACTGAGGGCAGAACCAGGTCCCCCATTCCTTCCCTGCTGCCAGCTCACAGGAGTGGTGCTGGGGTGGGTGTTTTTTGGGAACCTCCTTCTTCTGGTTTGCTTTCCCCCCAAAAAAGTGCTGTGCTGGTAACACACACAGCGTGCTCTGTGTGGTCACATCTGCACTGGCCAGCTGAAGAAAGGCAAGGTGTGGTTTCAGACCTTGATCTTGCTCCTTGGCAGACTGTGATTTTCCTCTCAATGACCAGGCCCAGCTCAGGGCATGGTATCTATTAGGATGTGCTCCCAAAAAGCAGTTTTTATAGGACTACCCTTCTCTGGGCAAACACGGGGGGAGTTCCAGCACATGGACACAGGCTGTGTTATCCTGTTTGACTAGGAGGTCCCAACACTGCTTTTTTCAGAACTTCAGATGTAGCCATTGACTATCTCATCTAATGGTAAGAAAACATGGCACATATCTTTAGTTATACTGGAACTTGTGACTTGTAAGTATGTAAACACACAAACGCTCTCTTCCATGATAAAAGGCACCCTTGGATTGGTAGCAGTGCTTGTTATTTCCAGAGTTTTCTCCCAAGTGCTGAGGTACACAAAAAATGTGTGCTTAGGGTTAAGTGGTCTGCATTAGGACATTTCAGCCTGTGTTACATCCATTATACTATTTTCAGCCTTGGACCAGGAATCCCATCACATCTGGTGCAAAACAAACCCAGAAGAAAAAGATGCTGCTATCATCTCCCAGGACCATTTGTAAAAGAGGAAACAGCTGGTGCACATGGGGAGCTGAATCTGAGGGACAGCACTCAAAGTAGTAGTCATGGCACATCAGCTGCCAAGTTACTGCTAAATTTAGAGCCAGTAGAGCCTTGTTTGTAGCTCCCAGCAGTGTTATGGTCTTTGCTGCCAGACAGAGAGTCCAAAGGTGTGCTTCCTTCCAGGTCTGAGAAGGATCCTCAGGGAGCTACGTGGATGTTCAGGCATGAGGGAATGGTCAAACGTTATGGTATTGCTTAGTATATTCTCACTACTAGAAAGAAAGGTCTGTTCAGGATAGTAAAAGTGAACACAATCTGGGGCACAGCTGAGCCTGATGGACTCACAGGCTCGTGGTGAAATGAGAATTAACTTAATTAACATAATATCCCAGATCTATCTGCAAAAATACAAAGAAGGTTCTATCCTGTCTGACAAACACTGTATATTGTGTAGAAGAGTGATTTTTGATGGCAAGAGGAAAAAAATACACATTTTCTTAGTTTCTGGCACCCTCTGCATATTACTTCTTCATATGCCAAGAGGTTAGATGACTCTAGCATCATTTATGATATACTATTCAAGACTTTAGACACTGTTCCTGATCCTGTTCTTTTAGCCACAGTGAAAGAGAATATAATTGGTTCTCATTACCCATCATCTGGCCAAGTGCATACAAAGCTATCTCTGGTAGAGCTGACATACCATGGTTAGCTTAGCTGCTTTATCTTCACAAAATTTGCCACACAGTTTAATTTTGAAAATGTATTTGTGCATTCCAGTTTTCATTTTTCTGCAGCCTGATCTCTTCTGTAAAGGTGGTAAAAATGTTGTCAAAAGACAAGAACCTAGGGAAGTCGTAGTTAGAGGAGTGTGAAATCTGGCCTGAGAGGCTATCTCTCAAAACATTTATGGAGAACTGTGACACATATTGTGAATTATTTGCATAATAATATTTATCACCTGACATTGATTAACAATTTTGGAACTGTTGGACCCTTAGAAGTCCCCATTGTCTTCTATGGAATGAAAGAAAAATAAGGCTAAAACAAACTCTGCTTGAACATTATGAAGCTTTGCTTCAGAACACGGGGAAAAAATAGGAAAATGTTGCTCCTCTGATATAACAGGCTTCATATCAGCCATAGATACCTGCAAAAATAGGGCACATGGATAATTAAAGTCCACATTTTCAATGCATTGATGAAAACAATCAGACAAATTGAGTGGAGCAATGTCCCTTCTTGGCAGCTTCACATCAATGTGTAATGTTTGTCCATCTGGAAGGAACAATTTAGACAAACAGAGGTTTGGGACTCAAAGTTATACCAAGAGTCTGAAACTCTACATCTTTTACCATACAGAGATGAGTGTATACTCTAAACCACCTCCATCCATTTTAGTCTTTGTGTCTAAAGAAGAGACCAGTCTGCTGGAAGTGCATGGCATTACCATGGAAGCATCAGCCTTCTGCTTCTTGAGGACATTCCCAAACCAAACCCCAGCATGCTTGCCTTTGTTTATTTGCCTTTATGAGCAGTATTTGAAATTGGCAGCTACAGTTCTGAGGCCTTTTTGAAGATTGTTTGCTTAGGCTAACTTGAGATAAATAGCCTATTGCCCTTCCTAAAAATAGAGATGTTTTCCTGCTTGAATATCTCCCAGTACTTTCATTTATGTAATTGTTTATTAGAAATAAGAACATTAGAGAAACAAGCCTGAGAAAGCAGTCCTCTACTGTACATTTGATGCTATTTTAGTTTCTCTGGCTTCCTCAGATCAGGTATGACTCTTCCAAAGAGATTGCTGGCTTTGATCAGCTATAACAGGAACTTCACTTTCAATCCCCAGCCAAGAGCCCACGGAAATCTTGCCAACCACTCAGCATTCAGCAGGTCTCACCCAGCGTGTCTGTGAGCCCTGAAGGCAGTCCCAGGGCTGCTGCCCTAGTGTCCTAGGTGCAGCTCTGAGCTCACACAGCTGTGGCTGTGCTGGTGTCAGGGCAGGCTGGCCTTGGCAGCTGCGTGCCTGTGCAGCAGCACCAAGCCACAGCAAGCTGGGAGCCATCCCCATGGAGACTTCCACAGGGTGTGCCATGTGGCCAGAAGCCAGCTGGACACCCACTGCATAACCATGGTTTGATTTCTCATGTATGGAAATGCAGCTCAATCAGGTCAGCTGTGCCTGCTGCTCTCTCCTGACCGTGCAGAGGCACGTGGAGGGTGGCTCGTGTGTAGGTGCCAGCTCTGTACACAGAGTCTGTGAGAGGAAACCTATTGCACGTGCCAGATGTGCTGTGCCTTGTAGAAGTGTCCAGGCTGCAACAGCTGTGCCACAGATCTGCCCCATCTGCTGGTCCCTTGCTCTTGGAGAAGTGCAAATCTCCTTAGAATCTGTTCCACAAGTCAGTATGTTCAGGTAGAGAAAGTGGATGGATATTAAGGAAATCTTGATGTCTGATAGGCCCAACCAATTCTCTCCCTACGTGCGGGAAAGACCTATCCTAGAAAGAATGACCCCATTCTAAGGACACGTTCTGGTTCCTTCCAAAAGGCGCACTAAAAATACTGCTTTGCCAAACTGGGATGTAAATAAACAAAGTCTTTGAATCCATGGACATCCTGTCTTAAAAACACTCTGGGCAGGCACAAAACCTATGGCTTATCATGCTTGGAAATCATTAACTGCAAAACGGTCTTCTTTACCTTGGACAGATATACAAATATACTTCTGGTGTTTCGTTCATCAAAAGGTACTGAGGACAGCAATTTTTACAGTGATTTTTACATCTGCTTTTCAGCTTGGGACATAATTGACTTCCAGTGTATTTAAACATGGATTTTTAAAATCCAGTCTTCCAGTTGAAGACTGATGGTCATTTCACCACTTCTTGCTCCCTGGGAGCAAACTAATAGACATTTCAAATTCCTCAGGTCAAAGACTTGTTATTCATAAGCATAGACACAAAGATTTAGTTCTTCTTCAGCCTGCTGGGAAACTTTATGCAAACAAAAAGAGCTGTGATAAGACTGCATCCCACTCTCTCGACCCTCCTGCCTTTGGTGACCGGCAGGAGAAACCTCTCTCCATTTGTTGCCAAAATATAAAATCCAGCAGATGAACAGAGGGCACTGTCTGCAACTCCAGCTCGGTGTCAGCCCCTCTACTGGTGTGCAGCACACTTAGGAGCCCTGGGGGCCTTTGCCATCTTGCACAGCCAACCTGCACTTCATTGATCACAGAAAAGGTGCTTAGCTGCTGGTGGTTAAATTTTGGGTTGAGAATTCAGTATGTAGCTTTTAGGAGTATCTTTTCACCGCATGGGGTTTCAGAAACATGTAGGTACAAGGGGATGGACAAGGGTTAAATGGGGGAAAAGAATACACCTATATTTCCTCTTCAGGGCCCTGCTGCTGGCTGAGACATGCTGTTTTTTGCTCTGGTCCCAGAGAACTGGATGGACTTACATATTCACTAGAAAACAAATGAACTGCACGTGCTGCATAGGGCCAGCAGACAGGAAAACTTTCACTCATTTCTCCCATTTCTGAATGTGTGGGCAGCTGCTCTGAGCCCATCAGAGATTGAGTTTATCAGATTTATAAGGTGTTTGTAAATTAATGTGCTCTGGTGCTCTTCACACCTAGACTTTTCCACATTTTTAGATGAGAATCTCACTGGTACCAGCTCACCAGTTTTTGCTGAAAATTCTTTGGGACAAAATATTGACTATAGCTGAGAAACACTGGTAAGAATATTTTGGGATGTATTTAAATTTAGAACTATGCTGCTTTTATGCGTGCCCAGGAGACAGTACATATTTTACAGGTACAAGTATGATATCTGAGCAGTGTGCATCAGCAGGTAATCCATCTTTCCAATTTGGCCTAGTTAACCATGAAAGTCTGACTTGCCACATTTCTTAACTAGGAGATAACAAATCACTGAACCCAGCACCAGATCTTGTCAGATGCCTCTGTACAGTTTCTGATTCCTGTTTTCCAAAAGAGTAGGCCCACCACAGATAATGGCATGAAAACAGTACTCATAATATTATTTTCTGTTTTGAATATTATTTGGTATTGCTCCTCTTCTTCACAGTTTCTATCCTCATCAGTTTGACACATGAACACTAGACTGTTCAGAAGATTATCAGCAAAGTAAAATCAAAAAAATGCAAAGAAAAACTGCATTTTTTCACATATTACCTGCTAAGAAAGAAGCATGAGAGGGTGGTCTTTGCCTCTCCACACTGAAATGGTTGAGATAACAAATGGCTGTACTGAAACACTTTGAATTTTTTTCTCCTCCAACAATGCCAACCATGGCAGGGGGCTTGGGATTACATGATGTTTAAGGTCCCTTCCAACTCTTAACATTTCATAACTGTATGATCTGAGGGATCCTGAAGTGTATGACTCAGGGTAGAATTTATCTAATTAAATTTTCTTTGCTTTGTTTTGTTCTGTTTTCTTTGAGACACAAGGGAGATAGTATTTCTAAAAGGTGCCCTTGGCCTCTTTATATATAAGTGCTTGATGACAGCCGAGATATTGTCTTGACTGTCATTCATACTGCTGCCCCATTTTTACAACACTAAATAAGAAGTTGCAAATCATTGTTTTAATAATTTCTTCTAGACCTTGTTTACCCAAAATTTATATGGACAAAGGAGAAAGAATACTCCAATGGATAGATATTTGTGCAGTTACAATTTCCTCAAAAGCACAGTGAGTGCTTGTAGCACTGAGGTGTTTGCTGCAGAGAGTATGTTCTGCTAAGTCTGTTTGCATGCTGTGAGGCATTGATCAAATCCATGGCTTCTCAGCTTGTATTTATAGCTCTCCCTAGCTTTTATTTATAGGTTACCTTCTAGTCTTGTCTATATTATATGTCTCTCTTGTTGGCAACGAGGCTTGAATGTCATTTAAACAGCCTTACAGTAAATGCCAACCAGATGAGATGTTTGTTCATTGGCCCTTCTTGGGGGAGGCCTCGGTGCTTCTCCTGGGCTGTATCTATTAATGGAGCAACTGAACATTACACTCAGGGGTCTGGATCTCCACCTGCCCCCATAGAGCAACAAAACAGCCTTTCTGTTGTTGCCTTGTTCTCTATTCATGCTTGTGTCCTCCCTCTTCCGCTTTCCATTTGTCCTCCTATTGCTCCTATCTTTGCTATCCCTGCCTATCCCTGCTCTCCAGCCACTTCATTACATATGTTTCACCTCTAATCTACAAA
The DNA here is from genome assembly GCA_034336665.1 of Luscinia megarhynchos. Classification (NCBI taxonomy): domain Eukaryota; kingdom Metazoa; phylum Chordata; class Aves; order Passeriformes; family Muscicapidae; genus Luscinia; species Luscinia megarhynchos. The sequence continues at coordinate 46,010,499 of CM067565.1, forward strand.
CACCTCCACAGCAATAGTTTCATTTTACTGTTTGAAATTAACATAACAAAAATATTCCTTCTCACTGAACTCTAAAGAAACTCATCATCTTGTTTCCATGCATGAGCTGCTCTCTCTAATTATGTTCATAAGAATACTGGGACTGAAGAAAATACACTCTTCTGCTCACATCTTGTGTGAGGATGAACATTACTCTTTCATGCAGTTCCTTGATCAGTAAAATGGAATAATGACCACAGCCCCCCAGAATCACAGAATAGCTGAGGCCAGAAGGGACCTCTGGAGGTTGACTGGTCCAATCCTAGAGCAGATTATCTGGGACTGTATCCAGATGTGCCCAGTGTAATCCATGGCAGAGCACACAGTGTAATCCCAGTGTCCCAGATGTACCCAATATACCCAGCAGTGACACTCCTCAACCACTTCATGCCTTTTAAGAGAACTAGTCAGAACCACCAGGAATACCAAACATCCCCATGTGGCCAGACATTTCTGGTAGTTGTGTTTTCCGTGTTCCAGATGTCTGCAATGGGTATAAAGCTGTTTCTGGACCCAAAAATTTCCTAAATGCAGTGCTGAAATAATGTTTTTGGCTTTCAGCTAAACAGCTATAGTTTGAAGACATTATGGTATGTACAGGGCACTGCTTGGTGTGGTGCTGCCTTCGCCATTTTTTCCCACCATTCTTTCTTAGAGTTAGACCTCACTTTTGCATCTGAGGGTGATTTTTATGAGTGACCTACTATGATTTACTGTCAAAGCATACCAGATATATGAAAAGGATTAGTCAAAGAGTATAGAGACAAAGAATTACAGTTCAGCCATAAAATTTCCCATGAAAGCTCCAAACTAGCTTTGTAAGGGAGCTTTTAAGATATTAAAAAAAAAATGTGGTTTTTTTCATACAAGGAAGGAAACATGAATATGGAAAGATATATTTGATATAGAAGTTGTTCTTTTAAATATCATCTGTGGCATTTGTCTTTGTTAGATACAATGATGAAAGCATTTTTCTCTTCCTGAAAAAACAAATTAAGGGTGAGACCTCTTAGTCAAGGTACAAAGAACATTAATTCTGCTAGTAACTTCCCCTTTATCTGTTCTTTTCTCTTAATTTACTCTATGCATCTTCCTAAACCAGGTCTTGGCTAAGGAGGAGATTTCTGTGAGTTTTTCCAACCACTGAGGTAAACTATAACTAATTTTAAAAATAAAATGCCCTGGTGGTGCCCTTTCACAGAGCTGTCATGCTTCACTCTAAGTTATCATTTGAAGAAATAAATGGACTTTAAATTCCCAGACCGTGAGTAATAAATTCAAGATTGTCTTTGTACTCGAACATATAAATCCCTATAGAGTGACATTTCAGAAGGATCTTTGTCTTCCTCTGGAGAATGAGGCCCTCAGAAGTTAATAACTGACCTGCTGGCCAGACAAGTTCTACCATCAAAGTAATTGTAGAGAGAGGCAGAGAGAAGTTCTGCTCTCCACCATGAGGTACTTCTAAACATGCAGGCAAAAGTGGACATCTGCTCTGTAATTCTATTTATTCTCTGCTGATTTTTTGCTAAATTTATCTGAGCTTTGAAGCCTTGCAAACTAGAGAATTAAAAACAAACAAGCTTGCTTACCAGCTTCCCCTAGGTTTCCAAGCTCTATTTATAATTTCTATAAGCCTTCATTACCTCTGGTCTACAGTATCAAATTCTTCTGAACATGAAAGGTCACATTCTAACTGTTATTACTGAAGAAATGAATTCAGTGTGTGACATCACAGCTAGACAGTTAATTACCCCATTTAATAGGACACTACAGCTGTTAGGGAACAGTCTGCATGCAAAAAGCCACTCTATATTATTTACCATTTCAAAGGCAGAAAGCTCATGCAAATTAGCCATTTGCAATTTCAGATTTATTTTTTAAACTGTAAACATTCCTGAGAGGAGCACATTTTTTAGCTTAGTCTCCAAATCAATGTTCATGATAGTTTTATAATAAGAACCCTGGTGTAGTATATTAAATCCCTATATTGTTCTTCTAAATTTCTGACATTGTTAGCTGTGAAATATTAATTATTTCCAGTGTTCCAACTGATGTTGTAAATTAGAAATTAACCAGAAATTGGTGAAGAGATTTGGGCACAATACTGGTAATCTTTTTTATTCACTTATCTTGACAGGTGTCTCAGTTCTAATTGCATTTAATGAGACTGCAAACTAAAATAATTATTGCACACTAACAAGGTTTCTGTTTTATTATTAAAATTGCAAATGTAAAAGCAAATTCTTTTCCTGCTTAAATTGTCATTCAGTAGAGCCCACCAATATTTTTGCATATTCTTATTTATTTAAATGAAATTCTAACATGAGATAGGATTGATAAAACACCTCAGTGAGTGAATTTGTCATAGATCTGGGGAAATTAATGTAATAATGGAGTGTTCTGGATAAGGGATATGAAATGCTTATTAAATCTACAGCAGTGCATTTTTGTGAATCTGAGTAATTTGTATCTTCAAACACCAAAACAGCAACAAATAAAGCAGTGACACTGGTTGTTAACCTATACTCTTCTTCAGTAAATGAATAGCTTAATTAGTGATGAAACAAATGAAATGTTATTTTCTGTTACTAGAGTCCTTTCTGTTCCCCCTGTGCACGGATCTCAATATTGTTCCTTTTATGCCTGCACCCCAGTGATGGTCCCACCTGAGAGCACAGGGCTGATGTGGCCATGTCAGGCCAGTCTGCAGCTGCTAAAGAGTATAGGTGATGATTGAATTTAGTCTGGTTTTCTGTGTTAGGCAGTGAGTAAACACTAGAAATTCTCCACCGTTTACATATACAAAAGGGTTGAGCTCTCCTCAGAATTTACTGGAAAAGCTGTGACTGCCTTAAGAGACACAGGACAAGACACTAACTTTATAATTTTTTAACTTGAAAACTTCACTTGCTGACTTATCCATGACAATTTGGATTATTTATATATTACCTGATGAATTATCAGCCTCCAAAAGAGAAGTTTATTTTTGATGATGATAAAGGACAAGTTATGAACCTGATGGAAACCTTGTCAAGGTTTTAGGAGCAAAGACCAGAGATTGCTAAAACTAAAACTAGCAAGAGTTAAAGTAGTTGTTACAATTCTAGATAAAATTCAGCTGGCAGGAAGACTCAGAAAAAATATAACTTCTATTTCTCCCTATGGCATGGTAGACCTGTAAATTGGAGAGACAGTGAATATGGCTAATTGCTCATGGGTAACCTCCAAACCAATAAGCAAAGGAGAGCATGGTGTGCAGGAAAAAATTACAAGGAACCTCCTTCCCAGGCCACTGCCACTCTGTGCTCTGATTCCTTGGGTGGGCTTGTGCCTGCCTCCACCACAGCGGTGACACACTGATGGGGACTCCCAAAAACGAGAAAGAGCTGAAAGCCAGATGGCTTTATGCAACAACAACATTATCTATTACCTTGACTAAGTAATTGTGTTAAATTTTTTAAAAATTTCCTGTGCTGAAAAAGTTTCCAGACTGTTATCCCTTCCCCAGTTCAAGTGGAAAACAAACTGCCATTCAGCAAGAGAGATGGGGTTGGGTCCAACATAAACATATCTCAGCTAGGCATTCTCCATAGAACTGCACAGTCATTTTTTCCATATACAGTGGGAAAGACAAAGCCTCTGCTTAAAAGGCATTCTTCTCTAAAAAAGGGGAGGGCTACAGTGTTTTAGCTGTCTGGAAGCTGGCTAAGAATCAGAGATTAATACCAGTCTCTAATCTACTTATTAGTGCTGCCACTAAGCGAAAAACTTACTCTTACAGATGCTCACTGTTGGAAATAGAAAAACTGCAGCTGAAAGGGTAGGTGGTTGATTTTCCTCTTTTAAAAAAATGCCAAGTTTATTCAATTTACAAGAAAAGTGATAAATCTACATTGTTGCCTCATTAACCACCTTCCACCCAGTCCCCACTTACATGAAATGTACATTCTGAGTCACTGAGACTCTCAGCTAAGTGAGACATAATCAGTTGACAAACTACAGTACTCCCTGAAAGATTTACAGATAGATACAAAATTTTCAAGGGATGAAAAAGAAAAGTGGGCTTTAAAGCAAGTACTACTGTGCTTGTGGGATGCTGTTAATACTGAGAGGATAAAACTCAAACTTCAATTTCCCCCCTTCCAAATTTCTAGTATTTCCTGGTTTGAAATGTTGGAGTCATAGCAGAGAAAAACAGTGATCTGCTTGACCAATAGCCATAGCATCAATTAAAAGCCTGTTAGAAAGAAACCTAAGCCAATATGAAAATCTTGAAAGATGAAGAGAAAGTGCTTTCATCCATCTCTGCCTCCCAGATGTTGACAAGACAGACAGGTGCTGGGGATGGCTGATGGGAAGATCCCCTGTTTCTGGGCAGTTCTCAGAAATAGAGATTTCCCCCTGGACCCTCCTAGCACTTTGCAAAAGTGTGGGAAGGGAGGAAGACAGCTCAGCATGGTTAACTTTGTACTGCATGCCTTCAGGATGAAGCTGAGCAGAGGCTGTGCTCTGAAAGGAGAGAGGAAAAGCCAGGGCTGGGGAGAAGGGGTAACCTGCCTCGATCTCTCAGTGCCTCTGGGCTTGTTTCATCATAGGCATAGTCTGAAAATGAAGAAATAAATTTTCTGTTGGCTCAAAGGGAGGGAAGAATCGATGTATCAAGAGAAAAACCCAACAATTTATTTTTTTATCCCTCACAGAAATCCATCACCAAACGCCCTGTTTCCAGCTAACTTAAAAGTAATCAGCTGGTGCCTTAGAGACCCTGTTGAGCCTCTGCAGACTATCCTTGACATTGACTGGAAGTGGAGAGCCACAGAAAACCACAAACTTGCAAAAGGCTGAGCAGGATATGCAAATTCCCCCTGGCCTTACACCATGTCTAGACCTCTAATACCTGTCCCCATCCCCTGAATGGATCTGTGCCAGGTGCTGGTGCTCTGGAGACCTTGCCAGCCCTCAATGGGCCAGGCTGTGTGAGCCTTTCTGGGCCATGAAGGATTCTAATAGCAAGGGTAGGGAAGGTTTCTTTATATCTTGTCCTGCCAGTTTTTTTTCTTTTAAACTATTTTCTGTTTTTAGATACTGGATCTGGACAAATGCTTGCTTCCACAAAGTGCTTTTGAGGAAGGTCCCTGGAGGCAGGAGTGGGGAGCACAGCATAAGGGAGTCATGAATGGCAGGCTCTCTGTGCCTCTCCATGGGTTACCATCCAGGCTCAGAGGAGGAAAACCACAGTAGGAAACCCTAGAACATACTGGCCTTGCCTTAGCCCTGGCAGAAAAATCTGCTAACCTCCTGCCACTTAGAAGGTCTTTCATAAAATAATAAAAGGATGCATTGTAACAGGGTACTACAGAGCTCAGAAAGTATCTGGTTTAGGTGCTGGTTCTATGTAGCTACTTTTCCACTGGCAGCAATGGCCAACGATTGAACCAGCTAATTTCTATTCATTTTGTTGGGTAGGCAGAGTCAAACAATGGTTCTGAGTCTTAGAGTTTTAGTTAAAAAGTCTGTTTTTACAGAACATATTGAAAGTTGTTCTTCCAGATATAATCTTTTTTTTGGTTAATCATTAAATTATGTTTCAAATTAATTAAGTATCAAATTAATTAAGGTGTGCCAGTTTCTCTCATACTCCCTGGCTACCATATGTCATGACCTAAACAACAATATTTCAGTTGTTCTTACAGTCTTGTCAAGTTGAATGCTTGTGTGTTCAGCACTGTTTCTTGCTGGTTTGTCACAAGAGAAAAACAAAAGAAGTTATAGTATTTGCAAAGTATTTCTTTCAAGAGAATGACTATATAAAGAATTGCAAAATACAAGCAAAAAGTCAAAGCCAGATCATACTTACTGTATTTTAGTCAATCTGTTTTCATTGTCAAATACACACTTTATATATCCTGACTGACAGTTGGGAAAATCTCTTTGAGATTTTAATGACAAAGAATTAGATTTCAAAAACTTTGGAGCTCTAACAGCTTTGTGTATAATGCTATTCAGCAATTGTTGAATCTTGCATTAGGATGCATAACCCAAACATCCCCAGCTCATGGTGGTGTGTGAAAATGGATTGGGATCAGATCCAAACATTCAAGAGGACCAATTAAAATATAAAACCCGGAGGGTCTCTATTTTGGTGTTTGAAATCTAAGTCCAGAAGCAAGTTGTAAATTATCAGAGGCTGCTTATGTGTTACTCAGAAACTACACCTCTTTTGCACAGGTCTTGAACACTAGAAACTCTAATTGTTATCATTTTAAATCAGGCCAAGATTTCCTTCAGAAAGCAATTCTTTTATTTCTTCTCATGGCCCCTGGAAAAAATGGACTTTTAATTCCTTCCTTGTTTCCCATGTTGTGAATAAGAGTGGCATAAAATGCCTTTTATTGGTTTTCACAGCCCAGAATAAGCTTTGGGGCACTTCACAGCCCAGAATAAGCTTTGGGGCACTTTGCTGGTACTTGCTCAAAAAAGTGTGGGAATACACCGTAGTGGAGTTTAAACTTTGTTTTCTGGTGGGTATTTTATACAACTTTTTTAAATGGAGAAAATTTCCAGCTATGCATCTGCTCTGTCTTGTGCTTCCATTTGCTGCAGCTTCCTATGATTCAAAAGGTTCGGGGACTGGTGGCGCTGCTCCAAGCAGCTGATTTTCATTAAAGTTTTGATGAGAAACTTAAGTTGGAGTCACAAACATCTGCAGTAAAACTTCCCCACTAATAGTTGTTTCTCAGAACATAACGTTGTTGTACCAGAAAAAAAAGCAGCTAGAAATCCAAATTGCACATTATAGGAGTTAACCTAACATAACCTTAAGGGTTTGAAGTGAATTAATTTAAAGATTTGCTTTTAAAAGTAGATGCAGTTCACATTGGCTCACAGGAACATAAAGGTTCCTGTCAAGCTAAAACCCTTTTTGGCTCTCACCTCAGGATTAGGTCTTCTGCTGCTTCTTGTAATACTAGCTTGTTTTGAACAGATTAATGCTGCAAGTAAAGATCAAATTGTGGTTTCTCTCAACAGTTTGCAAGATTTCTGTTCCAACCTTTTTGGGGAAAATGAGTGAAGATGATTTGATGATAGTTTGAGTCTTTGTGAATAAGTGGCTGGGACTCATGATTGCTTTTATTTTATGTAGCCATTTTAGAGAGGTGAGTTTGTCACAAATCCCATACTAGTCATTGCTTATCACTTTAGGAAACCAGAAAGAAAGCACCTCAAATACTGATTCTTGCATTTTATCAGCAGCTGCTGGTAGAAGTCAGGTGGGAAAAAATGGTTGTCAAACGTTATTTTAACACACAAACTCCATCAGACAATTTTTGCCTCTTACTTTCTCTTGTAGTAAATGGCTAATTTTGACTTGACTATGATAATTGTTTCCTTTAAAGGACTTTTGCCTCTCTGCCTATCCCCTGAGCCAAAAACACTGATGCTGGAAACTGTTTTTCCTCTTCCATCTGTCCAACAATATCATGCCTTCTTTCACTCTGGGAATTGGCTTCCTGCCCTGTCCCAACTTCAATTTTTTTCTTTACTCTTAAGACTTTTGATTATCTCATTCTTGCTCTAATTTTTTCCTCTCCTTTGTCTTTCTGCTTCAGTTTACTTCCTTTCCCACTATTTACTTCACTTCTTCTTTCCATGGAGGACATTTGAGATTGTCTTTTTTGGCTTGGCAGATGTCTCCACAGAATGTCTGTCTTCCCTTTCTTCCCCTAATCCTTCCCACACTAATCTCCTGTACTGGTCTCTGGCCTCTTGTAGTCATTTATGTCAGAATGAAATAAATATTTTACTGGATGTCACCTTGCACTCATTTTGCATTAAGAAGAGTGACAACCAAATGTGGATCACAGAGAATAATTTGTGATACTCTCCAGTATTTGAAGTTTTGTACCATTTTTTATTCTCACCTTATAATCTATAAGGAACTTTCTTCCTGATGGGGAACAAAATCTACACCTATATAATGAAAACTATTGTATCTGTGGAATTCACAAATACAAATGTTGACAGTGGCAAGCTTCAGACCCAAATGGTAATGTATGACCCATCTCTTAGTTTAGAGGCGTGTGTTTGACAGTGGGATATAACTGTTCTCAGAACTTCTGGTTTTCAGTTTTACCTCTGTGCCTCACCAAATCTGGAAGTGTCTCACCATTCCTCTGCTGTGTCCAAGCTAGTGAGTGGCAAACTAAAATGAAAAACTGATGTTTGCCACTTGCTTGTCTGCTTTCATTTGATGTCTGCCTGTTTTAAGTCCTTTGCTTCCATCTCTTATGAATCTTCCTTATAAAATATTTTAACCTGTCCTTGTTTGGAAAAACTGACCTCTGACTTCACACCACCAGCTGCTGTTGGATTGCACTGATGAACTGCGTCCAATGCTCTGCACTCACTCTTTTCCTCTCTATCCCCCCACAAACATCAGGATTTGGCACTGCAACATCTCTCTATCTCCCCCTATTATCTTTGTGAGCCAAGAAACTTAATTTTCCTAAATAGCTAACAAGTACTCTGAGTACTTAAGAGTGGTTTTCATATTGATCTGCCTCTTCATGGACAAACCAACACAACTGAATAAAATCGCCAGTGCTTAATCTCTTTTGAAGATAAAATTTTTTACTAACTTGTTGAAACTATCAACATAGTCACCTTCAGTTTCCAATTGTTGCATATGCCAAGATTTTAATTTATTAGATTAACAAGCCTATTGTTAATTTTTTTTTGCCTGTGTAGGTACTTACACAATAAGTTCAAATTTTTTTCTTAAACTCCCTCTAAGCTGGCAAATTGGATTGCAGACTCTCTCAGCAATCTTCAAATTCCTAACACCATAATCCTTCTCACAATACTTTTCTGAATAAATTTTATCAATTTATAAGCAATTTTTTTTTAAACAAGAGGTAGATATCTTATTCTATGGTGGTCACTAACAGTGCTCCTTATGTAGGAAACACAACATTTCATTGTGTGGAATCGAGTCCAGTTAATTTAAACATCTACTTTAGCTGATTTATAAAGCTGTCCTGAAGCAAGCATCCAACAAAGACCTTTAAAGAGGAAGAGACTCCTTTGAGCATTTCCAGGGAACACTGCTAGGAATTAGAGGCCTAAAAAAACTACTGTCTCCACTATTGTATGGGAGATTTGGGTTTTTGCCTGAAGACAGCCCATGATTCTGATTGAAACATCTAGGAGTAATTTATGTCCCTAATTTAGGTGTTCTGGATCACATAATGATTAAAAATGAGGGAACTGAGGTAACTGATGTGGCCTGAAATCCAACTCATACCCATGGTATTCTCTGTTCATGGATACAGCTTATCAGCACAGCATTAGGAATGTAGTTAGTTCTCTTCTCTTAAGAGGTTTTCATTCAAATCCCAGAAAAAAAAAAGGCAACAAAAAGCAAAGCTCTGCATTAACTTTAATTCTTATTTTTTAAACCGCTTCTTCCAGTTCCTCCCAATTTAGGTTTGCCACACATGGTAAAGGAAGAGGATTGGAAAGCTGAGAAATATTCACTAATATGTATTTACATTAATTAGGATCTCCTGTTCTTCTATAGGTTGATAATTTCAAGCTCTTACCGGGATTTAAGAACATCCCACCAGTCACAGGTCGGAACCTCCCAGCGGCGTGTTTCATGCTGCAGCTGACTGTCACCACAGACCACAATCTGCAGCTTTGTAGCTCTGCCGTATGAGGCTGCCCCCTTTGTGCAGTTTGGCACCTTTTGGCATGGCTAACAGCCTGTGTCTGCTCGGGGGAGCTGTAGGCCTGCGTCAGTGTTTAGAGGAAGGAGCTGAGTGAAGCCGCGCTGTGTGAGGGAGTTTACTCTGCGTTCGCTGCGGGCTGTGGGTTGAGCGCCCAGGCTCCAAAGGAAGCTAATTCAAACCTGCTGGGATAACCCTGGTCCTGAGGCTGAGGAGGGCGAGGTCAGCTGTGGGAGGGAGGAGCTCTTTGAGGACCAAGAGTAATGTTCCTTCCTCGGATGAGAAACTACCAAACCATCACTCCTCAGCCCTACATCAACCTCCAGGCATAAAGCCTGTTCCTCAAATCCTGTTACCAGCCACACACGTGGATCAATGAGTAAGCAGGCTCTCACTGTTACAGACCCATCCATCCTATCCCAAAAAAGCAGCCTACTGGGCCTCCTTGGAAATTGCCGTGGAGGTGGGGCCTGAAATAAGCAGCTAGCAAGGGGTCCTGAAGTGCCTGCTCCTTCCTCATGAAACTATAGCATTCTGCAGCCTTGGGCTTGGTATGATGATACCAGGCACAGTCATCCAGTTGTAACATGGGATCTGGAGTCTAACTGCTGCCATTGAATGGGCAACCCAAAGTGTCACACCCCTGCAGTGTCCATTATATCTCACAGTGCTTTCCCAAGGTAAAATCTAATATATTTATGTGAAGAAATGTGAACTGTGGCTTTAGGAAAACCATACTATACTATCATATCAAGAAAGACCAATAATTGCTTGTGCTCATTATCCCATTAAAAGAAGCAACAAAACCCATCCAGCTCTTAAGTCAGGCACTTCATTGAGGGACTTTCCATACTGTAAGCAACAGGTGGCAATGCAGCTTCCTGGGGCTGATCCAAGGCCAGAGGACAAAATCTGTACCTCCCACATTATGAAGCCTGTCCAAAAACTGGGATGGCTCCTGAGAATATGCTGAGCAAAGAGGGGTTTAACCTTCAGTTTTCTCACACAGGTCATGTTTCATGTGGACTCTCTGGCGGGGTGGGCAGGCGTTTCCTGAGGCTGTCCAGCTGCTTGGAGCAGGAGAATGAGCTCTGCCCAGCCCTGCAGCGACCCTGGCTCTCTGAAGGCTTTATGCACTTATTTCCATGGCTGTTAGTTCTGGCAAGTGGAGGATAGGTGGAAAATCAGCCGTGTGATATCGGAGATTGCGATCTTGATATTGTAACAGTGGCACAGCTGTGCTAATCTCACCTCATTTTTGGATGTTATGCTAGAAGAACTACTCTTTCCCTTCCCATGACCTTATGGAACTCAATTAGCCTCCTGCTTTGCATCTACCATGCATGAGATATTACAGTTGTGTCCACTGTTCCACTTTCAACTTCACCCCACCTCCTACGTATGCTAGAGTAATTTATTATTTCCTCAAGCTGTATTTTTGAGTAGCCCATTCCCCATACAGTGTTGCTAAAATGAAGAGTATAAATCAATCCCAAAATAACAGGAGTTGCAGCAAAATTTTCCATATTAAAATTGTTTCTCAGATCTCTCTAATTTCATTTGTCACTAATCCCAACCACATAATTTTTGGATCTTAAAATCCCTGCAGGTGTGTTCTCTGCAGGCAGTTTCCTAGATGCATTTGATTTATCATCCCCTGCTTTCACAGTGAAAACAAACTTCAGATTTTGGAGGTGGTTACCATACAGAGGCAAAAGCACAAACTTCTACAGGGCAGAATTTGCCACCGAAAGACAGACTGTTTCGGGAAATTTCAGGGAATTACAATTGCAGGAATTACAAGGCAAGCAGAAAAGTGTTGTGACAATTAACTCTTGTAAAATAGCTCTGTTTGGACAGGCCTGTTTAGTTATGTTGGCAGGAAAGTCAGAGACATGCTAAGCCAGCTTCACAGCAAAGTACAGCAGCTGTCTGCTCACAGCAGGCAGGGCATGTGTACATTTTGAAGTCTGAACTGTATCTCTCCAGTCCCGAAATGCAACGTCTCAGACCAACTCTCCCCCACCCCCAAATCCTCCTGTATCACTTTAAGGCTCAAATGAGAGAGCTAACGTTAACCAGATGGGAGCTTTGACACAGACAGGTGAAAACAGAAAATTGCAGACACTAGAGAGAGAAGGGAATTACTGTACCTCAGCAAAAGGCACCCAACTTCCAGTAGCTACTGCCTGCTGCTGCCCTCTGATAACAGTGGCTTCTTGCGTGCTGACCGCTGAGCTACCTTCAATGTCAAACTGAAAAACGCTTCCCTCACTCGAGGCTGTGCTGGAGGAGAAGCATCTCAAAAAGAATAATACAGGAGAAACGAGGGGCCAGGCGGAGATCAAAGCCATTTCCTCCCCTTACATCCAGCAGTGGTCTTCTAGCGTCTCAGTAATTGTTTACCCTCTTCTGCAATCAGCCCCCCTTGGCTTGGTGGTGCCTCAGTTATTTTAACTTTCTTTCAGCATTCAGTTTCCAGATGTGGCACTTCAAGGCAGTCTAACCGGATCCCGATTTAAAAGAGGGGAAAAAAAAAAAAAAAAAAAAGGAAAAGAAGGGAAGAAAAACGCTTTTGCTGCCTCCCTCGTTCTCTCTCCGTGCCTGTGGCTCCTCTTTTTCCCCAGAGGCTCCAGCACAATAACATACAGATGGGCAGTGCTTAAGCAGAGAGTGTCAAACAGAGATTGTATTCCAGGAAAGCACCGCTAGCTCTCCAGCCACCTTATCTCCCCCTGTCAGGATACAGACTGACGCTCCATTCAGTGCTCTGGCTTCCTTCACATGTTCACATCATTCCCTTTTTTACCTTTCGTGTGGGGACCCTCCCACTCAAACTTTACTGTTGAAAGTGAGGTCACCCTTTCCTCCCTCTCCACGCCAACCCCCCACCACTCCATTCGACTGCTCCAAGCACATAATTGACTCTCCTGACTGTTTATTTTTTAACATCTCCAGTTTATTCAGCAGAAGGCAGAAAGGTGCCAAATTTATTAAAAAAACCCTGCTAGACTAGCCATTCCTCACGGGGGAGGGGAGGCTGTGGGCAGGAGGAGGAGGAAGAGGAGGAGGGAGAACGCCTGGCTGTGCCATGGGCTAATAGGGCTAAGTGGTTTCTCTAACATGCTTCATTCAGCTCCTTTCCCTCAAGCCCACCTCTCAGCTTCTCGTTGGCTCGTGAAAAAGTATATAGTTCACTGCGATTTTGGAAAATGACTTCATTCTCAGACTCATGAACTTTTATTTACAAAGAGCATCTTGTATTCCTTTTTCAAGAGATGCTTTGTGAGGCTCTGGTAACAAGGCTTGCAGTGTGTATAAGAAAGTGAGCTGAATATGTTGCCCACAGCTCACTTCATTTTGTGACTACGATCTCAAAAAGACAAGACAGTAATCCTTGCTAGGTTTTGGGATGAAGTCAGGGTATAATTATACTAATGTGCACTGCTCCAGCCAAGGGGGTCATCACCCTGTCCATCAGTGGTCCTGTATGCAGGGAGCACCATTGGCCAAAAAGGCTTCTTTCTTAAAATTTCCCAGAAATTGGCTTACCAGGCTTCATTTTCAGAGTGGATTCCTTCTTTTTCACTCCCCTCACCCTTTCCTTTCTGGTTGAAGGTATTAGCAACCAAGGAAGCAACCAGTAGAGATTTAAGCCTAAAATGAAGACTTTTGATGATCTATTAACTTCCAAACACCTGTGTCTATAATTTGGTGCCCATAAATGCTGTATAGAGGGATATAAGGAAGTTCACTGTGAAGAAACTCCCTGATTCAAGAATGATGCAGCTGGGCAGGAGAGGCCATTCAAGCTTGTGGGCCAACTATTCCCCCAGCAGAAAAGAAAATGCTGTGTGACACAAGGGTATGAGATTCAGGACCAAGGTTAGGAGGAGGAAGTAAAAGATATAAATGGCAGCTGAGGGTAATTCCATGCTGAGAGGAATAGAAGCAGCTCTCTGTTAGCTGAAACTGATATGGTGCAAGTACACAGCCCTCCCAGAGCCTGAGGGTGAGATGTCACGGCTGCCAGGACTTTTCTAATTGTTTGTGGTATTGGCAGTCCTGGAAATGGCTTGTAACAGGTCTGAAGCAGGAAGCAGAAGACCAGGGAGGCTCCAGGCAAGGACTTGAGCATCTCATTAAGCCTCCTGCTCCAGGGACAACCTTGAGGTGTAAAGATAACATTAAAGCAGGGCTAAGAAAGAGGGCAAAACATCTTGACAGTAAGTGATAGAATTGCAATTCCCATGGCGACAGTGGAGTTTTTTAACTTCCCAGTGAATTGTGCAGCAAATTACCATAATATGTGTGAGAAAAATTTTTGGATTTTTTTGGTTTTTAAAAAACCGGCACCAACCAGTCTTCTGTGTCTGCTCCCAGGCATTTGGCCAGCTTGATAAGGCAAGCTTTAAACAGAAAGATCTGGGGATTGTTGTCCAAAGTGGCAGTGCTCACAGCGTCACATCCAGGTGGGAGTAAGGAGGCCAGCCACAGCTGCAGCAAATGTTCCTTAACTGCCTCTTGAGAACCAGAAATCCAATCACCTGAAGGGTGTGCAAACCTCTTGCACTCCTCCTGGGAAGCTGGCATGCTCCATTTCCCCTCTGCAATGCCCCTCTGCACAGCAGGGCACACAGCATGGGGAATAAACTCGAGGAGTGAGAGCTCTGTGAGCACTCTCAGGGCTGTGACTCCGTTGCAGTCAGACTTGGTGGGGTGGCTCTCATGACTGCAGAGCTGTCGTGGGTGTCCCTGTGTTTTGAAGGAAGACAGGCCAGCAAGGGGAGCTGGGGGAGCTGCTGCTTGTGTGAGAGAGTGAATTGAATGGATGGAGGGGAGGCAGAATGAACCAAGAGCTTGTGAGTAGGAATTTGCTTGGGTGGCACTGCTGTGGGTGTTTGCTAGAGGCCACCTGGGCAGCAAGAAGCAGCATCACAGGCCTTGCTCAGCACACACAGCTGACCACCTGCACCCTGCACTTTCCATTGAGGGACTTCAAGTATTCATCTGCTTCACCAGAGCAAGAAATACCATTAGAAATCCCATTAAGGATGCTAAGATTACAAGATCTTCAAGTAAAGTCTAGTTTTTTTTTGCACATACGTAGAAAGTAACTAAATGAACTTCAGAGTATGATGTTGTCTCACCTAATAGGTTAATAATAATGCAAAATGCCTGAAATACATTCATAGACAAGAGAAAATATATTCTTAAAATGGGCAAAAGTTATCAGGTAAAAAAAAAAATTTATCATATTTCTTTATGTAAAATCAGAACAAAGATATTAGTATCCCTGTAAAAGAGTTCACCATCCTAATTTACAGCAGTTTGAGAGAGGAAATATTGTAATTATTCTCAGGATCAAAGTCCTAAAAGGAGGAAGATGTCTGCTTAATGTCATTTAAAATCCCAGACTGGCCTAAGGCATTAAAAATCTGAAAAATTCATGTTGTGATTCTACATAACAAAAAAAAAAAAAATACAGATAACTTCAAATGGCAGAATTACTAAGCAATGAATAATTTATTATCAAGAAATACAAAAAAGAACACAGCTCACAAGATCTGTCTCCCCAAATATATTATTCCCACATAAGAAAAAAATATGACCAAAGTTTTGAGCAGAAAATATATTTCCCTAAATATCACTATACAGCAGAATAGCTTGCTAAAAACCCATTGCTTACAGAAGCAGCTTTCTGCATTTAATTTAAAATAGTTTAAAAGGCTGTATTCCTTTCCAAAAAGTGCAGATTTCTGTAAAAATTGAAAACATGAAAAAGGATGCATAGAGTGCTTATGAAATATAAACCTTTAAATATAAATTTACACTGTGACAGTCTTCCAGTTCCTTTATCTTTGGCAGACATGATGCAGCTGTGATACGTAAGCAGCCTGAGATTTGGAACAGGACTTCTTCAATATGGCAGGGTGCAGAAGCAGGAGTTTCTCCTCCTGTTTCCACTGTATCATCTTCTGTTCTTTTTATGAGTTCTTTCCCCAATCTTTAACATTTGGTTTTGATTCACTGTGATAGACAGTAGGACGGGTAAAAGACAATAGGAAGAATCCAGCAGAAGGCTTATTGCAAATAATGTATTCCAAATTAACCAATCTCAAGCTGTTGTGTGTGGGCCACTGGTGGTTTGTCAGCTCCCAGTGGAACATCTGCGAGCAGCCTGCTGAGCTCCAGTGCCAATGCTGCCAGTTGAACATTTGATAATGCTGCACGGTGGTCCAATGGAAATGTTGACAGCTCACTGATGTTTGCCATCCAAAATATTTTGGAACCAAAAGGGTTTGAAGTACCTTTGTAAAGGTTAGAAGACATTGGTAGCATATCTATGCATCGTCAAATGAATTATCTACAGACAGAAACCTGTGGCAATCGAGGGCATCCACCAAGAGTTTCTCTACCACAACTTGTGTCAGAGAGAGATGCTAATAGAATTGTAGCTATGCCAAAAAACATGACTTTTAAAAACTTATTGTGTGTGTTTTGGATTATGTCATACTAGGAGAAGTCTCAGTTTGCAGGTAGAAGGTAGAATTTATGCTGTAGGGTTCAAGCATGTTGCACTGTCAGACTTCAAGTTGTACACCTGGTGCAGGAAGATGCAAGCATGCTCTTTGTTTCTTTGCCATAATATTTAAGGGCATCAGCTAATTGTTTTCCCACATGAAGACACTTTAAAGCCAACAGCTCTCATCTCTCATATTATTAGTTATGGCAACACTGGGATCTGGCTTGTTCCACCTTGCTTACCACCAACCTCATAGTATTTCTGTGCCATGACACTTGTCACTCTCCAATGTCTCCGGTGAAAGACTCTTCAATTAAGCATGCCAAAATCTTGCAAATCTGATGGAAATGTAGTACCAAATTCCTCAGTACTACAGTATTAAAGGCAACCTCGTTTACCAAGAAAAGTGTCTGAAAGTTTCCACCTCCAGAGGATAATGGGGAAAGAGCTGCCTTTCTTGCTAAAAGCCTTGTTCTTGGGAACTGTATGGACCTTGCAAGATTAGGAATGAACCACAACATATGTAATACTTGAAAAATCCAACCTACACTGGTTGCTAGAAATCAATCAGATGTAGGATAGTGTTTTCCCAATCCAGAGTTCTCTCCCCAGAGGTAACCAATAAATAATAATAACATTTTCACAGTTTTTCAGTATGAAAGTCTTTCAGTACTCCTGGTAATTTTTAACACTCCTGGTAATTTTTAACAGTTTTATCTGAACCTCTTGGTACTCTTGCTGTATCATTATTCCTGTTGAATGGTCTGAACTACAGATGTGCTATGCTAACATTAATGATAGTATTTACTTAATTCCTTATGGATTCTAATATTCTGTATGCTTCTGAGACAGCTTTTCTAGCAAATTGCTTAGAGGTGAGTAAAATGTTAGCCTAACTTCAATTGTAGAAGGGTGCAAGAGAAAAGAAACCACCACCACAAGCAGTGTTGCATAAATAGCAAAGATTCTCAATTGTTAAAAAGTGAAATAGAAGAGATGGAGCTGGTGAGATAAAGGTGGTAATTAGCAGGGATGGAAGCTGTGCTTTTGTCTTTTGAGGATAAACAGTTGAATCCTTTAATTTCCTGTCACAGTTCTCATGCCATCTTGCAGTGGCAAGAGAACCATTGTAATATTCCAGTCATCCAGTTTCTTGTGACCCAGTATTTTGCTCTGACACTTTGGTTTGCACATCTAGAACCTAATATTTCCAGATGGTGTCTCATGTAAGTTCTGGGCATGTCTGCTTATCTGTTAAGATAAAATTAGCCATGACAAATCAATTAAGCCTGTAATAGCCAGTAAATGATATCTTTAGTAGAACACACCAAAATTTTATGTGAGAGTTGCTTGTTTGTTTTAAAGCTATTTTTACAATAGAATTGTCCCTAATTTTATCAAATATGCTTGTAGGTTTGTATGAGTCTGGAGGGAATTAGATTAGGAGGAACAGGACAAGTATGTTTTGCTTGTAGATAATGACAATGCTTAGTATCAGGATCAGGATCAGGATCAGGATCAGGATAAGGATCATCAGTATCAGTAGATACATTGATGGAGAAAGAGATGGCATTTTAGCATATCTTGTAGTTTATCTGAGTCGTTGACAGATTTTATAGATAGAAGCAACACATTGAATCATACAGAAGAGAATGGGAGGTTCTGAGTAACAATGATCCCACTAAGACAAATCCTTCTCTTAAAGTGAAGACCTGTCCCAAACTCAGATTTCCTCATAATTTTTTCCTTTGTCTCTTCTCCTTGTTAATCTTCTCCAAATCTCCAGAAAGGTACTTCTTAACTTGTTAATTCTTCATGTTGCCATTCGTGTCCTTACTGCCTCTGAAAATTTGTTGGAGAGTTCCCAAATCTACAGCAGCTCCTTTGTGATGCTGCTCTTAGTTGAACGGTTCCTCCTGTTGACTGTGTCTTGTCTCCTTCACTGAAACCTTGGACACAAGGGGCTAGCTGCTCTTCCAGTCAAGACAAGGAAGGGTTTACGCTAACAACAACAAGACCAAAGAAGATTAAAGCAAAAAAAAACCCACCCCTTACTTACTTTATTTCTAAGCAGATATTCTCAACTTGTTTGTGGTACTCATACTCTGATTAAGTGACATACTTAGTGCACTCCTCCACAGTGCAGCATTTCCCTATGCATTATGCTTTGACCTAAACTGGCCTCTTTCTTCTCTGTCTGGAGTCTTTAGACATTTCTCTTTCTCTCCCAAATTGTTTGTCTAATTCAAGCTGCATATTGCTACTTTTTTTCAAAAAATTCATTCTCCCTCCTGGGAAGCTTCCCCACCCTTCCTCATCAGTTGTTTGATCATAATAATGGAAAATTGGCAAAAGAAAACGAGTTGCATAAAAATCCACACTGAACTTTACAACCCCTGTAGAAGTGCCCATAAAACAGCTTTCCAAAACTGAAAAAAAAGCCCCCACCCAAAAGTCCAGATCCTGGAAAACTGGCTAATAACTCTTCCAAATCCAACAGTGCTTAACTTAGCCTTGAATATGAAGTCACACAGAAGTACATATTCCAGCTCACTGCCAAAATACTTCCATGGATCCTCCTGGGTCAGCACAAAGAAGAAATTGTCTCAGATCCCTTCAAGCTTTTCCTTTGCACTCCAAGGATATGCTAATGGCAAAAAGGAGTGTGTCACCTGCAGCTGACAGCAGAAATGTGATCTAATAGAGAGCTGAAGCAACACTGAGATCACTAACAGTTTAACTAGGGCAGCAAAGCTCTTGGTGTAGCTTGTTTTCTGGCCAGTTTGGTGGATTTTAAAGCCTCCTCAAAACTCTGAACTTCCCCTGACATGTCCCTTTGTGCTAGATGTAGCAGAGAGATAGCAGACTTGCAAGAACATTCTTTTCCAACCCAGCATGTCCCATAGGAGGACATCCCAACACCAGCCAGCTCTGTGTGCTCAGTCATTCCCTTTTTAAGCATTGCCAGTTTTAAAATTGCTCTGTGCTTGAAAACCAGTCTTAGTTGCCCTTGCACAGCAAGACTAAAATGCAGTCAAAAACTTTTCTACTGTGATGGGAAAAAGGTTATCCTATAACACAAACAGTTCAGCAAGGCAGATCTAGACTTATATGTCTTGATTGTTGTATCACACCTATTACCTGCCAGTATGATCTGATGGGGATATTTTCAAATCCTTGTTTTCTCTATTTCTGATTTTTTTGTTGTTGTTGTTTTTCAAGTGGAGGGACCTGTGAATGTGCTTTGTCTTAGATTATTTGTTTTGGATGCTAAAATTACTTCCCCTGAATGGCCCAGTAAGCAAGGAGGAGGAATAAATTTTGATTGCACTCTGCCACCTGTACTCCTGACAGCTTAATTTGTTAATGTCAAGTCTGCAGTCACTAAATGAATGCTCATGAAAGTCTTGACTATCTGATGAAGGGCACTGGTTAGTATGATGCAATTAGCTGAGCTCATCGATTATGATGGACAGCTGGAGTTCTCTGAGTGTTTCTGAAAGGGCTTAATCAAAAGGCATCAGAATAATAGAAGTTCTCTACATGAGAAAGGCAATGAACTAAGGCAGTTAATTAGATTTTCTTTTAAATTGTTGTGTTTATTATACCTCCCATTTGGCCCTGACATTTAAGTCTCAACTATGAGTGAACATAACTGTACTGCTGATTTCACTGCAATCAAAAACAGTTTTAATTTGCATAATAAGCCGAAAGTATTTCTTTGAAACTAGGACATATAATAAAACCCCTCAAAAATTTCTCATACAATTTTGCAGGAATTTCATATTTTTTCTTAAAAGCAATTGTGATGGAAGTTATTTTCATGTACAGTAAACACTGTTTTTCAGATTTTTTTAAAAACACTTTTTTTTTTTGTATTTTATTGTTATTTTCACCCTGGCCAACTGATGGGTTTGACAGAACAACAAAACAATTCCCTTTGACAGGAGGCACAATACCAGCTCACCCAACTTGTCTGTTAGCAGCAGAGCTGCTGAGCAGCTGTCCCTGTCCCACAGCCAGGAAATGCTGACAGCAACAGCTACACCATTTCAGCTGCTAAGTGGCTCCACAGCAAGATTTGAGGGCTAATGAATTGCGTAAGTGCTGCCCAGATCTGTCCAGATCTGAGGAAAAAGAACAGCAGCTCTGGGATGTCGGCTGCTTTGGGAGAGACCCAGCACCACAGAAAGTTTCTTTCAAATGTGTGGGTCGTGCTCTGTCCGTAGTGATTTGTCTTGGTGCCATAACACAAATCAACCATGCTGTGTTTTCTGGTAAAGCAGAATGAAAAAGAGTTTAGGAGACACCAGCACCTTTCAGCTGGCACAGAGTGCTTTGCTATGACAGCAGCCAGCGACGATGGAGCCAACAGACAGAGCAGTGTGCATGCATGTTGAAAATTGGCTGATTTAGTTGCTTACCCACACGTACAGATGAATCCTGGTAGCTCCCTAATTGCCAAGCTATTAGCTATGCAGTCAGGCAGCTTCAAGATTAAGCAAGTCCCTTCAGTTTTAGACACTTGCTTTCATAGCTGTGAGGAAATCCATGTTGCTTTGTCCACTTTTATTAAGCTGTGGGAGATCTGAATGTGTGTGCATGTGTACAGGCACTGTGTAAATCACTGAGCAGATCAGTGCTGCGAGGGAGCTGCCCTTAGGTGCACAGGCTGTGTGCATGACCAGGGACAGCTGATTCTCCTCTGGTGTCTTAGGCAGGCTTCACCTGTAACAGGAAAAATCATTTGCTCTTCACAAGAATCAGAGGTTTTACTTGGTGGCTTTTTCTAGGTAGTAGAAAGTTATTAACTTAAACCAGGATGTTCACGTGTGTGATGTGGTGAATTGCAAAGGCAAATCTGCTACACACTGGTGAAGGTGCAGGCTATTGTTTTTGGGGAAAACTGCCCTTTTGATGTCTCCTTAATTGTGCATTGGAAGTTTAGACCTGGGAAGATCTCACAGCTATATACCTGACAGTTTGAGAAACACTGGGCGGTTTAGATACCTTTGAAAATATTTCTTTGGATTTCTCTAATCTTTGTACTGAGCTCAGGTGATTCTCCTGGCTAGGCTGACAACACGTTTTTGAGAAACTGCTCTTCATAACTAAGGTGAAGGATGTGACAAGACCTGATTTTTGATCTGCAATTGTTTAACAACCCTAATAAAAGGGTCACTCTTGTCTGTACTGGGTCTGGACTGTAAACCAGTCTGTAACTGCAGGCTATCAAGCCAGCTGGAATAGCAGCCTTTATGATGAGTGTGGATGGATGCCACTTGAATTCCAGTTTCAGTGCTCCCCTTCTGCTCCCCACAGAGCTCCTTGCCATGTGCTGTGTGAACACAGCAACCCAGTCAAGCTGCCATCTGTAGTGTGGAAGCAGTCAGGAGCAGAAGACACCCACACAGAGTCAAGTGACTTCACCAGTGATTCAATTCTACACCACGAGGTATAGCCAGACTTCTCAGGTTCTATACAGATTTTAAAAGCAGCATCAGCAGATGTGTCCTTGTCCTCCTGATTCAGAGCCTACTGGATCATTCCATCACACATTCTGTCTCCATAACATCAGCCATTATCCTCAGAATTGATGGGAAGTTCAAATGAGGCTTGTGTAGCCATTACCATTCTGATAGCTCCTGACAAAGTTACAGAATAAAAAAAAATAAATATATTTTTGCTTATGACTGCTCTAATACATTTGTTAAAATTCCTGGTATGGAGACAACAGTAAACCCACTAGCACTTTGATGCCATTCCCATTGTGGTTTTCATGGAAACCAACACTTTCTTTAGTGACTATCACTAGTTTCCATAGCTGAGAAACAACTGCCAAAAAAGTTTTCTTCATTATCATTTATGTTTTTTTTTCTTGCTTACAGGTGCAAAAAGCTGTCTTTAAGCTTCTATTTTCTATTCTCTGGTGGTTTTTTTTGGTTTTTGGTTTTGTTTTTTTTTTTTAGGTGACAGCACAGGTAGAGCTTTAGATTGCCTTCTGTTTCTCTAACAATCTGTCATGATCTCTCTAGCTCCAGATCTTTTCAGGGCTTGCAACCAGACAGTGGTTTCTTAAATTTTACTAGTGTGATAGGAATATTTATAGCTGCTTCAGTGGCTGCATTTATTGTATCCATAGCAGCCAACATCTCACTTGGCTACTTTGGAAATACACTCTGTGTTTTCATGCAAATCCTATGATTTGCATGAAAGACTGGATTGTTTGCACAGACCATCAAATATAACACAGAAACTTCCCTTTTTGATTGCATTTGCAGAAAGGAAAAAAAAAATTGCTGTGGGTCTCCATACAATGATTTCTCAGTGCTTGCTGGGACAGAGCAGATTTTCCTGTGGATTAAATCAAGATATCTAAAAGTCTTTTGTTTGCCAGTTTCCATGAGATACTCCAGCCTGAGTCCTCTCTTAGAGCAGTTGATTTTAACATTGTTCATCATACAAGATATCCTTTCCTTTTTTATTCTTTTACCTTCCTATTATGTCAGTGGTTCACACCCTCTCCTGGATCACCATGTAACTGCTTTGATCTGAGGACGTTATTCTGTGCTAAGATGCTCCCTTAGCTTTCTTTGGTGCAGCAAAACCAGAAAGTTTAAATAAAGATTTTAAGTTTTGACTGCCATTATCTGGTATGAGATGTCCAATTTTTGGGGTTGCATTCGGAGGCTACATGCTTTAGGCTAGATTTCACAGTTTTTGGACTTGTGCATTAGCACTGAAAGTTCAGCTCTGGAGCCTCTGGCTTGTTGCCCACCTGTGGTTGGTTAATGGTGAATTTAGGCTAACCTGGGTTGCTTGTGGTAACCTAAAGTTATATTGCTCTCTACAGCAGAGAAAAAAGCAAGCAAAATACAAGCAACTGGGTTTTAAACTTTAATTACAAATTTGCCATGCAGCTTTCATAGTGCTATTGGGATTAGAAAGTTGTGTCATGAAGGAAAAGAAGAATCTTCCATAGGTTTCCTTAGAACCTCTTAAAAATTATTTATAAAACTGTTCCTCTTTTATAGAATTATATGGGATAATAAAAGCCCCAAAACTATTGAAAACAAAGGGAAGCTGCTTTGGCAGGTCCTTTCATGAATGGTTTCTGAACAAACTTGCTACATACTTACGTAGGTCTGCTGACAATTTCATGGTGCTTTAGTCCAATAGAACTGTTCAACATGATGAATGTGATAAGCAGAATACACTGAATGCAGTCATCAAATGTCAGCTTAGTCAGATTCTTACTGTGCTGCTGTCACTCTTCTACCTGTCTGCCTTTAAGCCTTGTTTTCAAGCTCCCTGAGGATTTATGCTGATCTAAGTCCATATGCTAGTGCTGGCCTTTTTCTGATGCTGTAGTGAGCCACTTCAGGGAGCTGAAGAGGAAAGAAGACTAACCCTGCAAAGCACAGCAAATTGTTTTCAGTCCATGTGGCTCCCTGAACTTGGTTGCTATGAGATCAGCAAGCACTACTGCTAGTGCAAGTTGAATGAACAGTCTAGGAAAAAAGTTATATTTCAGGAATAGGGTATCCTAAATCTTACCTGATCCCTTGCTTCTAAATTAAGGGATCATTCAGAAACATTGGTCAGGATTCATCAATTTCTTTACTCAAATATCTTGCTTGCCTTTTTCCCAAATGCAGAATTTGTTGGGCTCATTTAGACACACCTTGATGAAATAAAACACAAACCAGATAGCTGAACTGACTTAATGGACAACCACATGTCAGTAAGAAAATGTAAGCAAAATGTTTCAAAATGTAACAAGACTGCAATCTTTTAACCAGGTCATGTGGGTCATTTAATAGTTCTGACAAATGAACAGAGAAGGTGATGTCTTGACCCTTCTGGAATTTTTTGATTCATTGGAACTTGGATTTGACTGCAAAGATTTTTTTCTTACAACATAAAGCAGAAGACCAGAATTTATTCTCTCTGAATTTACAGTGGCCACATGGTTGAATATACAAATATATCTGTATAAAAGGGGCTCACAAATAGAGAAACAAAATGTGCATTTAAAAGAGAAAAAAAAATAGGAAAAGGGAATAAACTTCTAGAATGAAATCAGAAGACATTAAATATATACACGCTGATCATTGTTCCAAGTAGTCCAAGAAAATAATTGATATTTAGGAGGAAAGGAATGCTTTGGAAAGCACTTATTTAACCTTAATATATCTTAATAAATCTATTTAATGAATTATATATATATATATATATATATAGTATATCTCTATATCTCTATATCTCTATACCTCTATATCTCTAGTTTAATGAATGTTACTCCTTATCTGCTAAAAGAATTATCTGTATGAGTGAAAGTCTTTACCAGAATATTTCCTGGGATACCACACAATATGGATATTAAGCCCAGAATTTGCATTCCTGTATTCTTTTATTTATTTGAAAAAATCATAGAAAGATTAAAAAATGTGTAAGGAGATTACAAGACAACAGACAATATCTACTGTCTGAAAGAGACAGATCAGATCTTGCAGCTGATCCCTTTCTCTGATAGAACATTGTCAAGGTCAGGCTATTAATCTGACACAGCATTGATTGTTTGGGCAGAGGAAAAACAACCTTTTCAGCACAACTATGTCAATTTGAATATGAGTAATGTTTCTCAGCACTTAATCTGGGAAAAATTCTCAAAGGTCAAAGCTTCAACGTGGAATAAAAGAGGAAGTTTCAGAGCAGTTTGGCAGTCAAGACTGAAAGCCAGGGCACAACTGAGCCTCAGCAAATGTGATTGATTCTATTAAAAAGAAAAACAACAGAAAGAAAAGAAAAAGATGGTTTTAAACACTGGCTGTATTTAGCAGAGTGTATTGTTGGTGTTCACCCTGTATTAATCCACTCCAGAGACTGTGCCAATACACAACACTGGTGTTTTTAAAAGGCTAGTGCTTGGCAGCTGTTTTTCTTGTACAGAATCATTGAGAGCTGGGATTACATCTTTTGCACACCCCCCTCACCCAAAATGCATTCATTTCCTTTCAGCAGTATTGCAACTTAATTCTCTTACAAAAGGAAGAAGTGGAAATGAGGAGAAGGAAGAAGAAGAGGAGGAAAATGTCAACACGTAACAATGCAATGGGTTTAATTTGGTCAAGAAAGAGACTTCACATGTCTGGAAGGACAATAGCTCTTTCAAGGCCAAAATTATCCTTGTATGATGACCTTTGAAGCGATTGCCAAAGTTTTATAGGAGGGATCATGTCATGGCTTGGAACTGGAATGTGTTTTCAAGTGCAGTGACAGCTTCATTGTTAGCTTTTTCCTGCTACTACTCTCTGGTTCCTGATGAATTCAGAGAGAGTAAGTATGGCAAGAAACTGGAATTTTCCACCTTTTTAGTGAAGGTCTCCTCCTCAATGGCCATCATCAAATGATCAATGGGATCCTGGGGTATGGGGCTGCACTGAAGGCACTGGAGCTGGAGTACGTTTCAGCAGTAATGAACAGCAGTAACCAACCAGAAACATCTTTCCTACGCCTCTCAAGCAAAAAAGAATTCCATCACACACCCTGAGTCATGGGAAAGACATAGATTCACAGAGATACCAGCACATTAAAATAATCTGTAAGTGATTGCATTGTAGGTAATATGTAATATGTAGGCTAAATATTTTAGACCTCCAAGAAAATGCAATCCCAAATTGACTTGTAAGTGTGACTTGACTGAGTGCCCTCCTTGCAAATGGTCTGAAGTAAGAAGAGCAAAATGAGAAAAGCATTGACAACTACTTTCTTAATTATTTACTTTGAATTCTGAGGGAGAGAAAAACCAATATAAACTTATAGTATTCTCTAATATGTTTGTTTATACATCTTAATAAAGGATAAAAAAGGAGGGTGTTTTGCCATGTAAGAAGCCAGCTTTGGAATCTTTGGACCCAAATATACTGACTGTAGACATCTTTGACTAAATATTTGCTAGAATAGTTTGTTTCATTCCTGAGGTAAACAGGCAGGAAAGGAAAGAAGCTCACACACATACAAAGGTAGTATGGACTCACAAGTTTATTTCCTTGTGTAATGCAGATGTCATTGCTTAGTCTAATTCTGATAGTAGAAAGCACTAGCAGCATCAGGAGTTTGGTATAGGATATTTTGTGTTTACTCTTAAAATGGAAACCATATCCATTTTAGATTTTATCCAGAATGGCCCCATGGCTCCTGATTACCTTTAACATGTAAGTTTCCCTGATTTTGTGTACTGAGTCTCCCTAAAACACAAAACCAGGCTGTATAATAAAAAAAAAAAAGAGTTTTATTTGGAGACAGAAGCAGCACAGCATCACCTTCGGAAAAAAACTCCTGTTGCAACTGAAGTCTGTATAAAGTGCTCTCCCTTCAGTTTCCTTGGCTAAAAACTACTTCCTGCCTGGCCACGAAATATTTGGAGGCTGAATCACTTTCTTAACCAGCACACTGCTGCCTCTGTAACACTCTCTCAATTGCAGAAATGCATGAGAATGGACTGAGCATCTGCACTTTCCCTTGTTCCCCCAAAGGCAGTGACAAGGGTATTCTCACACTAAATGTATGTCTCCCTTTTTTAGGGGAGCAGATTTTATGTAGGCTTTTCCCTTCTCTTTCTATGCTAGCAGTAAGCTCCCTGCTCATTTGGCAGGTGTTCAGACCCCAGAGTTTGTGTGCACAGAGGCTTCACTGGTTTCCCTCAGGAGGGAGGCTCCAGCACTGAGATGCCCTCTGCCCCCAGAGGAAGGGCTGCCTCTGCAGGGGTGGGGAGGGCGTGTGAAGGGGGTGGGCAGAGGGCTCACCCAGACAGGAAAAGGGTGCATTCCTTTTGTGGATGTGCTGTGCTCCTAGTCAAAGGGCAAATACTTTCCTATTTGAAGTTTCCACTTTGTGGTTTTGCTTGTGTTTTGACCACCAAGAAATATATGATAGCATTCAAAGGCTGGTCTTGCAGGCGTGCTTGCAGGCAGCTGCTGGCAGGTGCCCACGGTGCCTGTGCTCCTGTGAGGTGTTTGTGCTGCAAAGGTCATTTATTTGGTAGTGAAACAGCCAGGGTGGCTGAGTGGCCAAGGATGCTGCCTGGGGCACAGCACTGTGCAGCAGCCTCTGACACAGCCTGCTCTGTCCCTGTGGCAAACATACCCCTGAGAATGATGGCCAGGGTACCTTCCCTTCAGTACTGCTGGGTGTGTGCAGGCAGGCTGGCCCTGCCACCACGCCAGACAGCCCGAGAGGACTGCAGCCACACACCAAGGGCTCAGTCTGGCAGTGGGGCAGCCAGATGTTTGACATCCTGGTCTCTGACACCAAGGGGTGTGTGTGCACAGACGTGAAACCAAAGAGATCCCATTCCTGAATGTCTCAGAATCTCTCTGTTTAGTACTTGAAAAGAAATTTAGTACATTGTTTTCCAGCAATTTATTTATTACTTGGGCAACTCTCTGGAAAAGACAAACTAGGGTTAAGTACAATGATATTACTGAGGAATAGCCCTTACTCTGTAAATGAGCATTCTGAAGCAGTTGGAAGCAGTTGATTCTGAACTAGTGGTGTTATTGTCATAACTGGTCAGCATTTCTGGTCTACTGATCTGCAAGGGGAATTCAAGACTTAGAGAGAAAAGCTCTAACAGATACTACAGCTGACTTCTTTGCTCTTCAGACTTCTCCCCTTCATTATTTCTTTTGTTATGAAGTCTGGAAAGGAGCTTTGGGGACTGTCTGTATTAGCATTTCTGAGGAAGATGAGTGCTTAATGGATCAGACAATATCAAACTTGCAATGAAATTAAAATTGTGAAGCATTTTGTGTGCCTTTCAACTCTAAAATTTGCAGTATTTGGTTAGTGATGATGATTCAAGTTGCACAGAAGTCAAAAAGCTATAAAGAGATTGATTATAGACAGGAAAAGAGGAATGGAAATAGGAGCTGTATTAAGCTGTGAACATTACAAGTTGCAGACCAAGTTCACCTTGTCCAGGTTCGGAGGCAAATATGAGAGGAGAGTTTTATTTTTATTATTTCCAGAGAAAAAGATAAAAGAATATTAGTGAGGAATAAAAAAGAAAATGCATCATCTCCTTGACTTTTCTATCAGCATATACAACCATTTTGCATGAGAAACAAAAGTGATGAAACCGAGAAGAGGAAACTTGGTGGAAGAGAAGTAAAAGGATTTGAGAGGAAAGATGGTGATGTTTTTAGTGCCTGAGGTTGTACTGGTTCTGTTTTTGTCCTTTCTAGTTTTGTGTGGCTTCAGATGGTCTATGTCAGTTGTGTATTTTGTCCTTTTTGGCACAGTAACATTTCTTTGATTATTTGCAAGTATAAGCAGATTTAAATGAATTATGCCTTAGGCTGGGAAAGCTGTATGGCTCTCACCTTGGGGATAGCAGGGTCCTTCCCTGACAGAACTGATAACTTGGTAAAACCTTTCTCAGTTTTATTTCCTTTTGTGTTTAGCATGGCAAGTCCACACACAGCAGCAATTCCACAGGCCCACACTGGATTCTCCTGTCCATTCCCAAGCTTGTACAGGTGGCCAGGTGACACCCAGAGGAAGTATTTGGGCAAGTTATAAGTCCTCGACAAGGTGATGACTTTTTTCTATTTTCCAATGTATTGCAAAAAAAAAAAAAAAAAAAAAAAAAAGCTCATCTTGTTAGTGTATATTGATAATAAGTTAGTCTGTAGCTGCTTGGTCCCAAGAACCTGCAGCTGATGTTGTTGGAAAAAGAAAGAGAAATGTATAGATGGGGAAACAGATGGCAGAAGGATAATTAGTGAACAATAAATGTGTGTTTTTACACTCTTGCCAACACTAGGTCACCTCAGATGCTTACATCCACACCTTTGTGGTGCAGAATTAACTTGATTTATTGTTGAAATGAAGTAACATGTAAAAATAGGATTACGTGAACCTTTCACAAGGAGACAAAATTTCATAAAGTGATGGCATTATGGTATGCTTCCACAAACTTGACATAACTCAGAAATTAAAGGAGAAGATTGTCAAAATAACTTCCAAAAATGTCAGGGAGGCAATTTACTGAAGCTTTATAAAAAATGATGACATTTGTTCTTTCAGAATCAGACTGGTACTGCTAGCTACTTTAAATTGTACTTTATTCTCAACCCTGAAAAGCTTTTGCCTGGGCTAAGCTTAATGACTATTGATTTCAATAGCACTATTGAAAATAAAGAAAAAAGATAAGGATATATATTTAAGCTCTGCAGGATCAAGGTCTTATTTTGCCGAATTTTTATTGCTCCAGGTGAAACTTATGAGAGATAGGGACGCTATGAGACACAATTTGATTACACTTTTTTTCAAGACCCATCATTTCAGTAAATTGTTAATTTGTAAAAGAAACAAACATCATGTGCTCTTTGTTTCTTTATACTGATGCTTTAGTGCAACAATGACAGTTACTCAAATAAAATGTTGCCCCCCAAAAAAAAAAAAGTCAAAATTACTATTTTTCTCTACACAGTTCTGTTTACAATATTTTACAGCAGGAAACGATTCCACTGACATTATCTCTTCAATTAGGCAAACCTGCTGTGCTGCTGGTAATTGTGAGGTGGATTATTGTACCAACACAAAGAAAGCTTTTCTCCAACATGTGTATGAAAGCTTTGAAGGTGGAGGCATTATGCCCTCAGTTTGGCTCTTCAGAGTTTATTAATGTTATATTTCAGAAGTAATGGGATATTCAGCCTATGTTCAAGTGGCAGGACAAGCTGAGGAAGAATGACTACAGCACTTATAAGCAGAGCTGCAACACACTCCATTTTAGGAATCAGTTCTGGTTTCTAACATGGGCAGAAAATTAAATGGTTGCCTGATGGTGTCTGGTCATAATGTACAGAACTGGGCTCTAGCAGCACTAACTATTCACTGTCCTAGACAGTAAAAGTGTGGCATTAACATATTTATATTGGACCAGTAACCACTGCAGTAATATAATTATATTAATGATGAGAATGAGTGATCCAGCTCAGAGGCTGAGTCCATGCCCTGTTTGCTTTACTGGTACAGATGAGTCCCTGGGGATTTGTGTGCTTGGACTTTGACTTGTCTTTGTGCCAGCTCTGTGTGCACTAATCCCATGCTGCCTGCTCTGGGAAGGAGCCCTTGTCAAATCCCTTTGCATTCAGGCTCAACATGGCACAGCCCAATGCAAGTGTTGTGCCTGCAGGACACTTGAAATGAAGCCACTGCCTGTGTGTGCCCAGGCTCCCTGCTAAGAGAATTTATCGTTTACAGCAGATCCAAGCTTAAGTCTTTCCTGTGCCTGATGGGATTAATATCTGAAGGTCTCATTTTGCAGGAGAATGCCCTAATTATCAGATGGTGCACAGAGTTTAGTGCCTTGTAGGTCAACTGTTGTCCCCACCCCAAATCACACAGGTCAAAGTCTCTATCAAACAAAAAACCAACCAACCAACCAACCAACCAACCAACCAACCAACCAACCAACCAACCAACCAACAAACAACAACAACAAAAAAACCAGTTTAAATAAGTCTGTATCTTGTGCTATTCTCCAAACCATGGCATGAAGAGCCAAAACTGGGCCATGAACCATGCTAATAATTTAAGAAAATGAATGATCATGCTACAGAGGCTGGGTCTTACTGGTACAGATGAGTCCTTAGGGGATGGTGTTGCCAGCTGAAGAGACCTGGCTTCTTGTCTTTGTCCCAAAGCCTCTTACATGAAACAGTTGCTGGCTGTAACACAAGAAGGTGAGATTTCCTGCTGGTGGAGAAAGGGATGTCTCAATCAGTCCTTTCAGGTGGAAATCGTGTGGAAGACACTGGGCTGGGTTATGTGTTATTTCAAAATCTGACCTGGAAGGACTGTGTGTACCCATGCACTAGAACTCCAGCCAAGAAGATGTTTCTGTAGGTAAAAACCTGCATGGAGCTGCCATGTCCTGCTGGACCCCAGGAGAGAAGGGGAAATTTGGCAGAAGTGGTATACTTCTCTCATCTTGCAGGACTTACTGTGGTTTCTGAACTTTTGCCTTTCAGAGGAAAATTGAAACAGATACAGTTCAGAGGTTTTCAAAAGTTAGAAGAAATCAACTCTTCCCAGGCTCCCTTTCCACAAAACCTCTCTGCCTTACCCAAGTCAACCCAAAGAAACAACAATTTGTTGGTCAGGACACTCATGTGGAAACATCTAAATGCTAGGTTTAGGACCTTGTTTTAACTTTCCCTTGTGATAAGGAACTAGGACTTACTACGGGTTTTCCAAGCTGTAAAGTCTGTTTGCCTCCTCATCCTCATGCTTATTTAATGATTTCCTACAATATGGAGCTGCTGTATGGACACAGAGGCTCACAGGCAGTAGTCACACCCAAGGTCTTATCCAGGCTATGGTGTTACTCCTTGTTACTCCTTACTGTCCTTTCCTTGCTCCCAGGACAGTATTTTTCTGGGGTGGAGACTTCTCAGACATAAAATCTCATTTTGAGTCTTATAAACCTTTTCTGACTTTCCTGTTTTTTTCAAAGCAAATCCTTCCATCAACTTGTTTTTGACAGTGATGTTTCTCAGCAATGAAAGAAACAGCATTGACTCATTAGAAAATCCCTTCAGGTCAGACTTTTATTGCATCATACTTACAGATCTGCAGGGAGTGGAGAGCTATGTGTAGAAAATTTTGCTGATGTTCTTGTTTTTCAAAGGCTCTAAGAATGTATGACAAAGAAAGGCAAAAATACTTTTCCTAAATAAATATGCTTTAGAGTGAAACAAAAGATACAGCATCAAAATCATCTTTCCCTAAACACAAGGTGACACACTGACATTCCAAGAAAATGGCAACAGATCACTCTGCCAGTATGTGGTGATGGATTCTCAGTTCTTTGTGTGATTCATGATGATAGTTAGATGTCAAATCTTTACTGCATACCAGGAAAGAAATAAAATATAATAATAAAAAAATCTAGTGACTTCTGATAGGAAAAATGTGAGATAAACATGGCCTACCTAAAGAAGCTACATATGTTAACTCCATTAATTTTAGTTTTTTAAGAGTACTGAATAGATGTGTCAGATTCCATGAAAAGTGATTTAATATATACCTTTTCCTGTTTAACTGTCCAGTTATGTGCATTTTTATGGGACTTTGTAGGAAGCCAAAGGCCAATATTTTCAAGAGCAGAGGTGTCACTGAGGAAACTGAACTCTGAAAGCCAAAGGCTCTTAATCACCTGCATCATTTAGTCCAAGACTTTATCAATCATAAATATTTGGTTGCCTCTTTGAATTCTAAGGACGTCTTAAAATATACCATCCACCTTCTGCCAAACACATTGCCACTGGGTATACTAAAAACCTCCTAGTAGTTGATAAAGCTCTATGGAGCCATGGGGAGTCTTTGGCCAAACTGAGGACTGTTGTTCAGCCAGGTTTTGTTTAAGAGGAGAGAGAGGAATGGCTGTGCCAGACCAGGACCAATAATCCATTTCCCTCTGCATTCTGTCTCTGGCTATGGCCAAAAGCAGACTTGCTGGAAAGCATACAGGAACAAGAGTGTCACAAGAGTCTGTGATGTTTTTCTTGACTCCAAAAATTCGTGCAGAATAGTCTTCTGAGAAAGTGTTGTCATCTTTATATTATATAACCTTCAATGGATTTGTTTTCCTTTTGTTTTTCTGGTCAAATTTTGAACGTGTCTCAATTTCTTGCTTCCTCAGTGCCCTGTTGCAAAGGACTGCTGCCACCAGCCAGGGACATTTGATGCCTCCTGATTCTTAGGGTATTTCTTCATTAAAAATTTATGCAACTACTTTCCAATCAGAAAAGCAGGCACTTTTGCTGTGGATATCTCTCTGTTTCAGATTCCTGTTTGTAAAATACAGCCACGTTCTCACAACGTGCAAGGATGCTGCTTATGAATCACTCAGATGCTGTGCCAAGCCTGTGGAAAAGCCCATCGGGAAAACGAACAACTGAACAGCATGCTGTACATGAATCTGAGGCCCAGACAGTGAATAATGAGAAGAAAACAAATCATCAGTGGGATGCTCATTAAATGAACACCATCCTCTAGTGTAATGGACAAGCACAGACAAGCTTGTTATCCATTTCTGTAATTAGAAGCAGTGTCCTAATTGATGTGCAAAAATGTGCCAAATTCAGGTGACTCACATTTGATTTTGCTGTCTTAAAGAGTTGTTTCAGTGTAGCCTGTGCATTTTCCTGTCCCATCTCTGAGATAACGCCTTTTAGTTAAAGTGAGACAACTACTCATTACAAATTAGTATTATATATTTCCTTTTTAAAAAAAGCTCTAAAACACGCAAGAGATTCAGTTTTGAGACCAGCAGCTCAGTTGTTTTTTTTCTGAGGATTTCATTTCCCAACCTACCCATTGCATTATGGGTAGGCCAGTGCAAATATTATTTCTGTAAATGAAAAAGACCATTGGTAACTACTGTGACCTGTAGAGATCTTATGTGCTAAGTTTAACAGGAGTGTTTATCAGGCTTATCTTGGTAATGAAAACCAGCTGCTTTTCAGTCACACCGAGTTGTTCATAGTTCCCATTTACACGACTAAACTGTGTTTTGCAAGATGTTCCAGGCTGGTAAATACAAAAGGAATGGATTTAGAAACATGTCTGAAAGCATAATCCTCTGACTTTTATATATATATTTGTAAATATTGAGGAAAGAGTCAAATACTGATGCCAGCTGTCCAGCAGTCTTAGCAAAGAACTAGAAATCAACAGATCCAGGAGAGATCTAGATTTCTAAAGCAAACACTCCTTGTTCTGTCATCTGTTTTACCTCTAGTTTAAAGCTGACATAAACCTCCTGGTGATGTTTGAACCATTGCCTTTTTCTTCCCCAAATCTTGATTTCCTGTGGTTAAAGCAAGGTATTACTGTTCCATTGGTGTCCAGAGGACCTGGCAAAAGAATAGTAGTGAGAGGTAAGACTAGTGAAGGTGGAATCTAAATACATAGGCAGGTGAAAATTTAATAATCCTGTGTCTTATAATTCATACCCTCTGGCAACTAGGAAATATTCCATCATGGTCTGCTGTGGTGCTAAAAGAGTTATGGGAAACAAGCATTTTTGAATTTAAAATAGAAAGAAAAGGCAATATAAAGATAAAAAAGTGAATTGGTGAAGTAAGCTTAAGTAAACATAGACCGTGATAAAATTAAATAGTTTCAATTTTCTGGATATAAAACTATTTGTGGACATTACTTCCCAGAACAGGCATAGAAAGATGTGCCAGCCATATGTCTAGAATGGCAGAACTGAAGAATAGGAGATATCACAGCCAAAGTAATTACAGTGGTTACTCTTAGGCCACAACCTGGAGCTGAAAATGTGGTGTATAGCTAATTTCTTAGTGACAGCAGCTGACCTTCATTGCAGCAAGGGAACACATTGAGGAAAACCTGATATGAGCCAAAGCAAAGTCTCACGAGTTTGTTGTTTTAGCTGTTAATACAAATAGCCATTACACCATAGCCTCTTTCTTGCAGGAGGTGCAATCTTCTGCTCATGCTGAGGGAGGCAGAAGTGAAGTGCAGCACAAGTGGCAAGGCCCTATTACCATGCTGTGGCATTTCTGATGTGTGGCATTTTCAGAGCTGAGCTGTACATCTAATGCTCTGCATTATTATATAGAAGGAAAGAGAGGAGGCATGAAGCTGAAAGGAGAAATCCCTGGCAGTGTATAACTTTGGGGCCCAGTGGGAAAGGAAATCTGATGTCTGTTTTTTATGTGGCCATGTCTTCTCCTTCCTCTAGCCTCTTTGTTCACTGACAATGAGACAGGAGAGTGCAAACTACAGCCCTTGGGTAGGCATCCTCTCCAGCCAGGGATAGGTAGGTGCTTGGGGCTGCCCTTCTGAGACACCCAGTTCTGAGAGGGCAGAAAATGAAGACTGCATTCCTGATTCTAGTTATTACACACTTGAATTTTGGCACCAAAGCGTGTAGAGTGCTGCCTCCCTCAGCAGTTTCCACTGCTTGGCTTTGATGGCAGCAGTCTGTGAGGATTTGGTTTTGGCAGGGCTTTAGTACAAATTTTTCTGTGGGTATTTGGAGGTGGAGGAAGGCTGAGGGCTGATGGCAACTGCAGAATTTGGAAACACCAGTGAGGGATGGCTTCTTCAAATGAGACTATAAACCCTCTTAGGCTGGGCTGGGGGTGCACAGCCATCACCTGTACCCATGGTCTGGCTTCCTGCATTGTGAGAGCAAAGCCATGAGCCAGCTCAGGCTGCTGACCAGCAAATCTAACCTGCAGGAACAGTCCATTCTCCTGCTCCCCCATGGCAGGAATGCCTCCTTTTTCACCTGCAGCCAGCTGCTGCTTCCAATGGTGAGTGTTCTTGGAAGGAGAGATCTTGCTTGACATTGAGACAGAAAATGTCAAAGACAGGTGATAAGAATAATAAGCAAAGAAATTATGGAGGACTTTGCTGCTGTCCCAGCATGATACTGTGGGAGCATCTTTTGGCAGCTGAGCTTTGGGCATATTTGGGTTGCTAAAAATTGCTCAGAAGATGCATTCTTAGGCACAAGATCTGCATGTTGCATCATGGAACATAACTGAGGGAGGAATCAAACCTGCAGCAAACAGGCATTAACTCACAACAGAGGTTTGTTGTAGTTACCAAAAGTTTCATCTGCTTTTCAGTCATTGCAATAATCCCGTTTTACCACACACTGTGAAGAAAGCTAGTTGGGACCTAGCAGTTATTTTCATTCATTTTTGGCTACTCATTAATATTTAATGTTAGATTGCTGAGAAAATCACAAGAAGTGAAACAAAGATCTAGAGGTGTTTCACCACTGTATTATCTGGTTTTACAACCCATCTGGGTATATGTGATTAATTTTTATGTATAAAAATCTTGAAAATAATTTTCTCCAGTCTTTCAATTGTTTCTTCTCCTCTCCCTTCCCAAAATACTGAGTATTTCAAAGAGAGATCTACTTAAAAATGATAGCATATTTTCCTTCTTTACAAGGCCTGTGTCACCTCTTAACATGGAGGGAGAGACTGCTGTATGATAAAATTTTTTATTTCAGCATTCTTTTTATTCACATAGGGAAAAGAAAGGAAGAAATGTTATCTTCTTTATTTCCAGGAAACATTAAAAATTTCTTATCACACCCTGCAGTGCATTTTGCTTTGTTTTATTTTGTTAATAGTTTGCTTGGTAAAGAATGAAAGAGGACTCTTTAGTCATGGGAATGCAGAAATGTTTATTTCCACTTTGGGAGTATATACTTTAAAAAAAATCATCTGTTTTCAGAGTTAGCTGCTGAAGCACCTGGTATCCCACGCTCCACCCAGGATTATAAAAATATTTGAAACTGCAGGAAGGCAATACAGCTGTGCAAGCTTATATGGGATCTTGTTGATTTAATTAAGTTCAGAAAAAGCAACCGTACCAATAAATGCATAGTTGCTTGAAAGAAAGAGGTGCCATTTGATAAAATAAAGCTTCCCCCCTTAATTATCTCGGGTTTAGTTAAACATTATAGTCTCCCATCATTCCTCTAGCACAATCAAATTCTGTTCTTGTTGAAATCATGCATCAGATGATTATTTTTTAAGGGGGAAAATGACACAGTGGGGAGAAATTCAGATCCAGCTCTTGCTGTTGATGTCTGTGGCAGTACAACCTGGCTAAAAAAGGAAAAACAAAACCAAAACAAGCCAAGTTGAATTCTCTGCCTTTGTGTGGGATCCTCCTTGGCAACAAATATAGTCTCTGGAATGAAGAAGACCTTGGTGCCTTGGCTTGTGAGGCAGCTACACAGTGACAGGCGAGAGCCCTGGCTGGAGGGTGCATGTGGAGCAAAGAGCAGCGGAATTCAACTCCAGGAAGGGTGAATGCATCACCTCCGCCTGGTCCAGCTGCGGGAAAACTCCAGCAGTCACCCTGGAAACAGAAAAGTGACACCACATTATGAGAGGGAGGTGCTAGAGGGATGTTTAACATTCAGGAATAAATAAGGATACAGGAAACGGTATCATGTCTACCTCTGCTAGATAATACTGAAATACAAAAGAAAGGCTATTTCTTGCAGATGAAATTTTTCTGCAAAACCTTAGTGTGTGGAAAAAATTGGGAATTTTTCAGCTTTTTCTAAACTCAATAATACCAAACAACTTGTGAGAATAGACACTAAAGTATATGGGAAGCTGTTTGTAATTTCCTTTGCAATTTCCTTACATATGTGGCAGATTTCCAAGATTTAACTGTAGCAACCATAAATCACTGTGTGATTAGTTGGCAGAGCATGCTTTGGTATAGGGGTGGTAAGTCAATGCTAAAGGCACAGCATGTGGAGCAAAGGTCATCACTTCACTCACTGGTCTTTAGCTTCTCACTGTAAAATCAGTGGATTGTTTGGTTATAGAAAACGCTGATAGACAGGAGATTA
Source organism: Luscinia megarhynchos (assembly GCA_034336665.1). Lineage (NCBI taxonomy): Eukaryota > Metazoa > Chordata > Aves > Passeriformes > Muscicapidae > Luscinia > Luscinia megarhynchos. The sequence continues at coordinate 46,048,240 of CM067565.1, forward strand.
TTTTCAGGTATTTGCTCTGCATCCTGTTTGAAATGTTCCTGGCTAAACTCACTGGCAGTGCACCCATGTGGTAATTCTGTGTTTGCATATTGTCAGGGGAGGACTCTGAAACTTGAGAAATCTTCTAAGTGAGGTTTTAATATAAAAGCAAAGTGACAGAAGTTTTTGGAAACAGAAAATAAAAGTGACTGGAAAAAAATGGCAGCACTTAGCATATGCAAAACTGAGTGGGAAAATGGAGTATCATTGCTTATTTTTGCTTACTAGAGTTGCAGTTATACTGGAGATGTGCTGAATCAAACCTCATTTGACTGGGTAATCAATGAGGCTGGTGCTTCAGAGAGACAGTTCATTTTAACTCCTGTGCTGGGAAGCACACACTGTGGGTGAATGTAAACCACTCTGCAGATTTAGGCATGGTAAATGGGATTGCTGAGAATGTCACTGACACTTTTTCTAAAAGCTTGTAATATCACTCCAACTCTTAACATGCCTCTTCTCTCTCTGTCTACAGTGATATGAAACAAAAAGAAAGCTAAACTGATTTGTGACTATTTCATATTCTGGTACACAAAAACATCTTTGTTAAAGATGGTTTCCTGAGCATATTTGACTACTAAGAACTGCTGCAAATTTTGATATAGTCATTGTCTGTGATTCAGAAGTTCCTCATCATAGAAGGTGTGCCTGAAAACATGGGTGGGAAAACTCATATGTGAAATTGTACTTTCCAGGACTGGGTCTGCATAATTTCCTAAGTTGGCATAAATTTGTCTGAATGGACTGGGACAGTGCTGTCTTAGGGGATCAGGATGATGAGCAGTTTATAAATTGACATACATACACCTCTAGCTGGGAGGGAGGACCTCACCCACAGAACTCAGCACAATGCAGCCCTGCACCTACTCAGCCCTTCAAGAGCACCACCATAATTGAAGTCACTGCCTGCAGTCCTACACCACTGAAATGCATGCTGTAGGTTTATGAAGCATTTTATTTCTCCAGGGCTTTCTGTAACACTCATTACTCAAGAATCTGGGTTTTTCAGAGTCAGTAACTCTGTTTTTGTAATAGCTTGGCTAGATGAACAAGCTCTGTAAATGTGAAACAGCTACAGAGGCTGAGATGGAAATGTCTGTGATTCTGAGTGACTGGTCAGACATGGATAGTACCAATCTCTCTTTGCATCGTGGAGTTAAGCATTTTATTCTGCTCTACTCCAGCAGGAGGACCAATGAAAACATATAGAAATCTGCCTCAGGTGAGGTTCCTGGACCAACCCTAGAGCAGCTCAATAGTGCAGTTTTATGCCTCACTGTGTGGTCTTCAGATTCTTCAGCTGTAATGGTAAACATGGCTTCTATTGAACATGCACAAACTGTACTTTTGAATGGTCTGTAAATTGACTGAATTTGGTCAGTTTTTCACTGAGTAGGAGAAACAATTACTAACAGACAAGCTCGTACTGTCACTGCCATCTATAACATGTGTGCTCTAAGCTTCCAGATTTTGAAGAAAATGTTGCCAGAATTTACCAGAACTGAGTATTATTTATTCCTCTTCTTGAATCTCAAATGGTGATGGCCAGGGAATGCTACAAAGTGAAATACAGGCTGCAGAACTTGAAGCTTAGGCTGGTAGCAACCTGGGCTTCCAGCCTGCTGACATAGTTTTGTTATACACATCTACTAAGTTATTTTCTTGTACCTGCTGCACTTTGCTGCTCTTACATGCTTTTATGCCAGGAATGTATTTATCTATATATAATTTTCCATGAAAAAGTGATCTATCTGCATATACATGCAATGCAGACAGATGGAGCACAATCTAGTTTATGTGCTCTTATTTTTTGCCTTTACATTTAGCTTAAACTACATTTTGAATGCCACCATCTGCACAGTAGTATTCCTCAGCAAGGACTGCTGTTCCTAAAAGCTATTAATTGAAAAACTCTGCCTTCTCTAAAACAAAACCACTCCACATACCTTTTTTCTCAAGTACTCAAGGAAAAAAAAAGAAACTAATCAGTGTCATGAGGCCTTTTGGAGTTATTTTAGATAAACATAGTTGTGAAGATGTAACTTTTTATCCACCCTGTTAATTAATAAAATTGCTTAAATATAAGTTAATCACGCATGTCAGTGTTTTCTTAATAGGCTCACGAGCATGCCTGGAGAGCAGTCCTTCCCTGGAGTTGCCAAGTTCCAGCTCAGACTCACTGCAGGACTTCTGCTGTGGAGATGTGTGAGCTGGGGACAGCTCTACAGGGTCTACATTCTATTCAGTTCAAAGGAGATGGATTTAATTACAAGTGGCATAATTTGAAAGGACTTTTGTAGTTCAGAAAAGCTCTTAAAAATCCTTGCTGGCAAACTAAATAAATGATCCTTTATTTGCATCTCTTCATCTTTGTATGGCTGCAGGCTGTTTAACAAGGACCTCTGCTGTTCGTTTAATTTATTACACCCCTCCCCTTACATTTCACATTCTTCCATTTTTTTAATGACTTCTCGTTTTCTTGGTTTTTCACAACATTTTTTCACGTCCCTTGTGTGCTTACAAGCACCAACTTGATGTTACATTAGAAAATTGCAAATCCTTCAACACCAGCTGCTGTAGTTAATAAACTTGTAACTTTACCCTTGTTGAACTATGTCAAATCCCTGTAACATCTGGCATGTTTTAATTTCTATGCTATTGAGGGTTGAATTTTTATTTAAAACTCCCAGATATGGACCTGTCAAGAATTTTGTTGCACTGCAGCTTCTTTCAACCCTTAAAATGCTTCTGTAACTGTGAAGAATTTCAATTGACAACTGCAAAACATTTATGGATTTTTTATTTGTTTCATTTGTTATATGTATTTTTTAAAAAATTATTTTCTCTTTTGTTTTCTGATCCAGTGAGTAACCCAAAGAAGTGAATAATGAAATACAATTTTTTCCCTGCTGAGCTGATCTTTCTGTCTATGTTACTGAGTCTCTACCTACAGATTCCTCTTGAAAGAGGAGAAGGGCAGCTCTGGATGAGGGGAACATGCATGTGATGATGGTTAAGTTAGAAAAACAGTTTTTTCTCTCTTTCTGTGTCATGTGAGATTTTTGTAGCGTGACTATTATTAATATTTTTATTAACTCTCAATTTGTGCCTTTTTCTACTTAGTGATGCTTTCCTTATTTCAGCTGGATTTCAGTAGTTCTTTCCCAGGTCAGAATTAATCCACCAGAGTTATTTTGCTTGTATCCCATTTAGTCCCAAATTCCTGCCCTACCACCTGCTCTCTCACCCTTACATCTGCTTCCCTGTTTTTAAACAAAAATATTGTAGAGGAAGGTTTACTGGAGTGTGTCAAAGGGTTAATACATTTCTCTCTCCCACTGCAATTTAATGAATTTTCTTTGATATTAGCTCATCTGAGACTACCCCAAATGATATATCATCTGGGCAGGCACTTTCAGGCAAACAATATCATTAGCAATGCTTCCACAGCATCCTCTCAGCTGTGTGAAAAAGCAATTTGAAAGACAGGTTAAAGCATTTTATTGGTTTCACAAAAGGAGTGAATGAGGGGAGAGACAAAGCAGAACAATGCTCAGCTGAGCCCTCACTGTCACCACTTCTTTTCCTTGGTTCAAGGTTATGGGGCTGCAATCCAGCTTATGTATAAGGTCTGATATTTATCCTTCTCTTTTGGCTAAATAGATATAACAGTGTTACTATGAAAATAAATCACTTTACCTGGGGGACTTGGTGGAAACCCTTTTCTAGAAATGGGTATGACAACATCTTGATAAAGAGATAAAGCAATGGGTGCAACAACATGCTGGGAAGAGCAATTACAGAAAAGCCATTAGAGAAGAGCCATTAGAGACATTGTTAGTCTATGCAGACTGGAAAACCTGCTGAAAATAAACTTTCTTATTTGTGTGCTTCTTCCACTCTGGTTCAGAGCAAAGGCTCTGCCTGCATTGCCCTGTGTGCTGGATTAGGTTATGTCCCCCTCCTCAGGCTCTGAAGAAAGAACACAGTGGTCTACAAATAAAGTTGCTTACTAAAATACCTGTAAACCAAAAATTAACAGCATGTTTCATTTATTTTCTATGGTGCAATGAAACACAGCCTTTTTTTGGCTGTCATGTCTATTGTCAGAGGTAGCAGGATGCTTTGGGAAGACAGTGGGCTTGGAGAGGATAATTTATAAAGCCAAGCTCTCACTGCTGACATACAGACATGTTCCAGCTGTAGGAAGGACCAAGAATCAAGATTGTTGTGAAAAGGGGTGAAAAGGGAATAAAACCACTCAGTTTCTAATTGCAATTTGAATTTAGCAAAATAATCCCTTCCACCATGCTGAAGTGCTAGCACTTCAGGGTGAATGATCATATAGCTAATAGAGATAACCAGTAACAACAGTGCAAAACAATTGCCCTTCTTCATGGAAAACTTTGAGTTGGTCCTCTGACTGTTTTACATCAGTCATAAAGCTAACATTACATAATTCCTAATGTAAATGGCATAATTTCACTCTACTGCATTTATAATTAACTTATTAACACTAATTAAAACCGTGGAAATCACTAATACAGTTCAGAATTTGCTACTTTCTTTCTCCAAATTTTACTTCTTGTCTGCACACAATGAAGACTGAGCTAGGAATAAAACATGGACCTCCCAAATATTGAAGCAATGAACAGTGAAGACAATGAAGACTGGTGATGAGCTTTGCCATCCTGTACATTCAGTTTATCAATCCAAAGCCAGATAAGGCTGACAAAGGTAGAGCAGTCTGTATGTGACTTCCATTTCATTGAATAGTTTTCACTCCAGTTCAGAATTTTCTTTTATTTTTTGACTGTATTCCATTTCATTATAATTCCTCTTCCCTGTGTTCATTTCACTTTGTTACCTGGTTTCAAGATTTCTTCTCCTTTAATGAATATTCATTTCATGAAGCAACATGAAATCTTGTGATTTCAATGAATATATCTTCAGCAAGTTTCAGTCCATTTCACTGCACTTCATGTAATCCCATTGCAATTAACTGTATGCACTCCATTTTCAAATTTTCTTCATTTGTTTCAGTTGCATTTCATTTCAGCATATGTCATGTCCAGTCTGCTGATTTCACTTCATGCCCTGATTTTGAGATTTTGTTTCATGATTTCATGATGGGAAAGGAAATCTCGTGGTTTCAATGAGTAGCATTACTACATTATTCACTGCTCTCTTTACACAAAGGGATCATGAGAATCAGATCCATTCCTTTTGCCAATTTCATACTGAAAATTCATGCTCTGTTATTTTTCAAAATTTGGTCTTGGAAGAATTTATATCAGCTTGATGATTATCTCCCTATTGTCTCAAAAATCTTGTTTATATTTTCTAGTATTTATCCTGGTATGACAATTAAGTCACTCATTCTATAATATCTTTTTTGTGTCCTTTCTCCATTCTCAAATGTGGGTATTATAATGGGCTTTTGTATTGTTCTGGTACTTCTCTTTTTCACCATGAATTTCAAAAGGTGTAAAGATTAGTTCATTCAGGTCCCTGAGTTTGTTAGAGATGGTGGAGTTGGGACTAAATGTTTGTGCATCATGGGTGAGTAGTCTCCAGCTCGTCTTTGTTCTAGCCTGAACTGTAACCACTTTATTACTGATGTTAATTGTGTCAGCCACCTGAGCCCAGTTTACTTTCTTAATGAAGATAGAAGCAGAAAGAGTGAAGGAAAAAAAGCAAGCTACTAAATGAATTGCCCTTGCAAAAGCCATCTGCTACCATCTTTTTATTTTTTTTTCATTTATTGAAGGACCAGGTCATTCAGTTTGTTCTGATTTATCATATGTAATCCATTGTAAACCTTCCCTTCTCTGCCTCAAATATTTTCTGAATGTGCAAATTTTTACAGTTTGCTGTTTTACTGTTTGCTCCGTGTTGGATTATCTTTTCCTCATTGTGAGGAACTACTCATATAACTCTCATTTCTGAGTGAAATTCCTTTCTTTTCTTTCAGCAGTGTAGAGCTTTTTCAGTGAATTATGGCTTATGGACATACTTCTCAGGTGAACTGCCCATCACAGTGCTTCAGGAGTGCAGTCAAATGTCACCCATGCAGTGCAAAATGGTCTCATATTATTTTTATCTGATATTAAATATTCCTTCTTTATTTACCTCTGATGAAGTGCCCTCCAACTTTCATAATCAAATTACTTCCTCCCTAATGGAAATTCTTAATGACCTTTTATAAATGTCTGGATATAGCAGCATCTCAATTCTCCTGCAAATCTTACACAAATTCACAAATGAGATTGTCGCCCTTCAGAGAGGTGTTCTTAGAGTCTCAATAAATTTGTTAGAAGGAGACCTCTTACTTAAAGTCAGCTCTGCCGACTCAGGGCATATCTCAGTGCTGCAGCTATTGGCAAATCTGGACAATCAGTGTCAGTGTTAACCTATTGTGCAGGTGCCTGGCAGGCAATGAGACACCTGGTAGACAGCTAGCTGTGTGGAAAAAAAAACCTTGAAGAGACAGAGCTGTTAATCAAAATTCCTTCTGTGAAAGAGTCATTAGAGCTTTGCCTGACATGCCTCAGTACTGTCAACAGGAGTGCTGAGGGGACATAATGGTCCACAGCAGCTGCTGTGTGATGTGGCACGTCTGAAGTGGCTGCTCACACTCTGGAAGTGCCTGCAGGCTGGACCCTGGCAAACAGAAGAGGGGTCACCAGCACTGAAAATCTTCTGGGGCTCTAGCACAAAACACAGCAGCACCTGTGAGAGCCAAGCATGTACCCTCCACGAAAAAACTTACAGGAAGGTGTTGAGTAGGGGTAGTTTTGAGAAGGCAGTTTCAGTATCTTGATGGCCATGCAGTATCTAAGTGCAGCTATGATTTCTTGGGTATGGACAGCTAAAAACACCATTAGGATTTTAACCTGCCTTGTGCATCCTGCCTAAGATGAGGAGAAATAATGTGCAGAGTTTGCACAGAGCACAGGAATATAGATCTCCAAACATGGCAAATGCTCTTGTATTTCCACCACTTCTGAAATATCTAATAGGTATTTTTAATATCTATTAGAAAGTTTGTTCTGTTCTTTTCCATGCAGCTCAGAATGCCTTTAGCAAGGGTTTAGCCCCTTTGAAAAGTGTCTGCAGGGACTTAGCCTTTTTTCCTCAGGAAAAAAAAAGAAAAAATAAATTAATGAAATAAATTTTATAAAATTTTGTTGATTCATTAGCTTCAGCAGGGTGCCAGATCGAACATCTACATGGAAACAAACCTCCATGGCTCTGATCTGCACTGTAAATTGTCTGTAATTTAATAGTGAATGACGCTTAGGGGGAGCAATTGCTTGAAATGTTTGCTGCCATTAGCTTAAGAGAGAGGAAATGACAGGAATCCAGAAGTTTTCATTTCCAAGTGAAGCATGTCAGACAGCACAGCACAAGACCTTTTTAAATTGCAATATGGCATCCTATTAAACAGAACCCATCTGTGTTTCCTTTGGCTTTCCATCAGTTTACATTTTTTCTTAGATGTAGTAGTAGCAAATGTCAGAGCTTTTTCACCATTTCCCACAGTGCAAAATTAATATGTGACTATCTGTAGGTCTATAGCTCCCATCTGACCCATTGCTGCAAACTCTGAGCTGTTCATCTCAGAAGTACCAGTGGTGAACTTAAATGGGGGACATGGTGTGAAGTGATTTCTGTCAAAGTGTTTAACTGCTGTTAATGAAATAAGAGAATAGTAATTAATGAGAAATGATGCCTGAAAATGAGTGGCAAGCCTCAGCAGGTACTGATGGGCTAGACAGTGATACAGGCCACTAGCACAGCATGTGGATAGACCTGGGCTCCAGTGGGGTGTAAGGGCTGTGCCTCTGCAGAGCCACCAGCACAAGGGAGGAGGCAGAGCTGGGCTGCCTGAGCAGGGACAGGGGATGCCAGGGCTGAGCAGCAGGTGGGAGGCTGGAGCAGCAGGGCCTTGAGGTCTGATCCTGCCTGTCTGGGGGAAAAGGAGGGGCTAGTGGCTCCTGCTGACCTGGTGGCTGGGTAGGAAGCTTGAGGAAAAGAAGGAATCTTGCTGGGAGCAGCATTAACCATCAGATGAGAAATGGCCTGTGATTTTAATTGCTGATTCCCAGCATAAGAGGTTTCTTACTCTTGGGAGTGAGGATGTGAACATTTAGATTAAAAGAGCAGGGGAGCTTGTGACACTGGGGATGAGAGATTGATATGCTGCTGCAAAAGCATCCAGGCATGAGGCCATGCATGCCTGAAAGTGAGCTCCTCCCGTACAGCTTGAGCCTGCCAGTGCTGCCATCCTTCATCTCCCCAGCTTTTGGGGCTGGCAGGGAAACTGCACTGAGATGGGCTGCCAAAGCTGCCTGCAAGAAGTCACCAGAATGGTGACTCTCCCTGTGGCCTGGACCCTGTGGGCAGCTAGCACAGAGAGATGACCTCTGGAAATATGAGATTTTGATGATTTCTGCAACTTAAAAGACTGCCTATTGAGCTGGCTGTAGGTGAGCCTTTGCTTTGAAGAGCTTTGCTCCTAGGGAGAGGGGAGGTGGATGCTTTTGGTAGCCAGGGATGGTATGGTTAGAGATGACTCCACTTCTGACATTCCTTTGTCAAGCTTAGACTCCATCTGGCAGTGACAGAAACAGGGGAAGGTGTTTGTGATGTGTCAAGAGCTGTTTGCATGTCAAACAGTGGTGTTCTGGCTGGGGTGGTTCAAGGGTTCTTGGGATTACCCACCAGCTCACAGGGTACTGCAAGGGAATGAGTGCAAGTTTCCAGGTGAACAAAGTGGGATTTATCTTGTTGAACTGCAGTGAGTCATCTCATCCTGAGGCCAGCATGTAAACTGGAAGCTGTGGAACATCAAAAGACAGAAGAAAAGCACAGATTTATTTTTTAGCTTGTTTGTTTGTTTTTTTGATAAACAAACTTTCAGCAGATTTGCTTTTCTTAATCTTCTGTGTCACTTTCTGATCCTTCTGGTTTGTTATTACACATGCTTGTGGCAGTCATGGGAGCTTTGCACTGATTACAATAATTACCTTCAATTAGAGCAGGCCTTTTTTAGGTATGAATGTACAAAAACTGAGATGGATCAGAAGCTAGCAGAAAAATTTCACCTAGTCTTTTAAGTAAGAGTTTTAACTTAGCAATCTAATATAATGTCTGTCTTTTGAAGCAACTAAAATTGCTTGTAGGGACTCCTTTTTCCCAAAATGTTATGGCCCCCAAAAGCAAAATGGAAGCATGAACTAGACAGTCATGAGAATAGGCAATGTATCAGTTTTCTAAAACTAGTTTTTAAAAGTTTTTCTATTTTCTTGTTCTGTTCCTGTGTCTTGAGGTTTTCTAATAGTGTGAAGTCCAGTGTAGCCTGAAGAGATGTAATGCAGGGTTAAAAAAAAATGGCTGTGGTGCTTTCTAATATCTGCTCAGTGATGTAATACAATGCAGATTAATGCCTCTCCTCCAGCTGGCAATCTCCTGTGGAACTCACTCACACACTCTCATGTTCATACACCTACTCATGCTTTTTCCCTTTTTGTGGCCTTAAGAAAACTCCCCAAACCAAAACCCCAAGAGAGTCTTTCTGCTCACAGAACTAGCAGGCCAGGATCTGCTGAAATATGATTAATGAACTATAAATGGGTAGTTTTCTTATTGAAGGGCTACTGACAGATTAAAGGCTGATTAAAGTTGACTGTTGTTTATATATGAAAGGAGGCAACTGCTTGATTCCTGGTGGGCAGCAGTCACTACAAAAGTTTGTTTGTTTTTGATGGAGATGAAGGATAGATAGAAGGATTGCTGGAAGAGTACAAATTTTTCTCTAGGATGGAGCAGCCGAATGCTTTGTATGCAGTATGTTCCAGTTTTTATAAATTAAAAGGTATGTAAATGCATTGAGAGTGAGGAGGGGTGGAGAACTCCTGTGGAAGCACTCAATAAATCCTGCATCAGGTAATAAACTCACTGATATCAAAGGGCTCATCTGCTCCTTAGAGATAAGCTCTTATGTAATTTGATACTTATCAAAGACCCATGAGTTTGCAAAATTTAGTTGGGAAATCTGAGCAAAGTCTGTGACAAGCCATTTGTGAAAACACCATGATGTATTTCACAGCTGTCAAAGCACTAGTGCAGTCTTCTTTGCAGTATCTTAGAACACTTGAATTTCTTGCTGAAGCATGAGAAACTAGGGAAAAGAACTAATGCTAGCTCAGACATATGCAAAATATCTTTGAGAATGTTTGGCCACCAGGAAGCCTGTGAGCTGTGTGTGCTTCATCAATGCTAACAATACACAATGCTCCACCCTAAAATCTACCCGTGTGCCATGACAGCAGAGGTTTCAGCAGCTGCAGCAGGTTTTCCTGGTGTGCATCCTGCCTGGCAGCTGCAGGGGAAGTGGCCCAGGTCTTGTTTGCAGCTTCTCCCACCTTGCTTTGGAAGCTGTGTTTAAGCTGGTCCTTGCCTGAGTTGGGTTAAACTTGTGCCTGTACCTGGTCTTGCACCTCGTTGACCCACACTGACAGGCTAATGCCTTGACTTGAGCAAGGGTGGTGCCTGTCCAGGTGTGCCCCTTATCTGTGGCTTGCCTTCGTCTTCTTCCATTGCAGACCACTGGTGATGAGCATGTACAAGGAAAATCAGTTGCAAGTTACTGCCCTTACTCTTAGAACACTCTCTGGAAAGAGGATCAGCCTCTCTTGGTTTATTTTGTGGTCACATTTAATTTTGTTTTTAAGAGCTGCCTTATTTTGTTCTGAACTTATTGCTCATGATAAACATGTGCTGGCTGATAATAATTAACAACCATAATTTCAGCAACAAAAAGTTTGAAAAGTTTTGAAAGCCTATTTGCAAACATGTCAAATGGATTTTTTTAAATGCATACTTTGATATTTTCCTTTCATTTTCTCTGATTGTGTCTCCATAATTTCAGCTTCCCTGCAGTAAACATCACAGTGTTTACAGCATACAGAGACATGAACAGCATTGAAAAATAGGCTAGTCAGGGTTTGTTTTACTAGTTCAACATCACCAAATAAGTTTAGGTAAGTTGAAGGTAACTTTTTTACCTCAGAGAGGTAAACAGCCAGGGTACTGTGTCCATACTGAGGATGTTTGAAATCAGACCAGTGCAAAACTGTGAGCTATAGTCCCTGCCCATTTTCAGAGTCCAGCACCACTACCTCCTGCAGCAGCCTGCTCTGGCATGGCAGGAGGCAGAGAGCAGCTGGCCCTGCTCTGAGGAAAGGACCAGCCCTGCTGGGAACCACCCTGCGGGGGATCATTCCTCACTAATGAGCTTAAGTGGAACCAGGTGGAGTGCAGAGGCAACGTGAGGAGAGATTTTGTAGAAAGCCCTGGTATCAGTGTGACTATACAAATAAATGGAGGATTTCTTATTCAGATATGAAACAACTGGATTGCTGAAGAAGGATGCTGACAACCCAGGGGGAAACACTTTGCTTTGCACTTTGTTTTGAATCTAGAGCAAATGTCTGGCTGTATTTTTTGTGGGTATATGGAAGGCTGTTTGTCTTATGTTAACCAAAATACATGTTTCTCATTTTCTCTGTCGTGAATTTACAGAGTCTTAAAGACTTAATCTGCTTCCTTCAGGTTCCATTAAAAGCTAGGGGAGAGCTTGGCTTTTGCAAGGGGCTGCATTTGACTGAGGCATGAACCTCCACCCTCCTTAAAGGCTGCTCCATATGTTGTACGTAGACCTGTTTGCTGCACTTATTCTCACCCCCTCCAGGCACTGAATTCAACAGCTAGAGCAGGAGCTTAGTGTCTTTCTTAATCTTTGTATATTTGACCTAGGAAAATGCACATCTTTATTCCATTTGGAAAAAAAAAATCATGTTTTGTTGCCTTTCTCCTTCCAGCCCCATTAAGCAACTCTGTGGTGACTGTGTACTGTACCTCCCTGTTAGGAGGGACAAATCCAGGCACAAACAAATGAGTTTGATCCTGAGTGCCAGGATAGTATTTCATGCTGACTTGTTGAAGACAAGAGGCATCTCTATACAGAGGAATTTGTCCCCCATGTTTGGGGGTGTTCTTATTTAACCAAATTCTGTTATATTATTTGGTATGCTTATTGGGAAACAGATGGCTTTTTAAACATACATAATACATAAAACCACTGAAAGGCAATCTCTGTGGAATCCCTTTGGATTTCCTATAAATATTTGGCTTCCACTCCAGCTTTCTAGCTATCTTGTTGTTTCTGTCCTATAATAAGATCCTTTAATATAGCTCCCAGAGCTGCAGTATAGAGCCTTACACCTTATAAAAAGGAAATTTGCAGTGGATGTAAGGAAATTATACCAGAAATATCCATGCAAACAGCTTGCCAGTAAGCTAGAGATAGTGTCAAAGTTGGCATTATGCCAGCACCAGGTGACCACTGCTCTTGGATATTTTTTTAAAGTTTATTTTTTTTCTAAAGTTTAATTTTTTACATATGTTCATTCCCCAGCCTCCAAAGAAATGTTTTTGCAACGATCTTAAAAAAACAACAAAAAAAATTAATGCCAGCCACTGGTTTCTTAAAGAGACTTTTAACAACAAGGAATGTAGCACACAATAGAAATAAGTACTCTAACTATAAGAAACAGATTTCTTTAGAGATAACTATTGCAATCAGCAGTAAACAAGACAAAATAGAGATTTTTACCTTGGGGGGAGGTGGGGGGGAGAGGGAAAGGAATGAAAAACCCAGTGTGGTGAATTCTTTCTGGTGAATTCTCTATGTCCTAAGAAGGCAGAAGTTCCATTATTACTAATGGTTACCCACTGAGGTAGAAACAAGGGAGTATTTAATGTGCATTGCAGTCAGCACTTACAATAAAACTCCTCTCTGGGGGGTGTTTGCTGCTGGAGTTTGCATAGATTTCACTCTGTGCAATTTGGTATAAATCTCTATTGCAAATATCTCTGCGTGGCAAGGGAGTTGTTCTTGCCACCAGAGACTTTTTAGCAGTCAAAATCCAAACAGACCTCTACCCTGCAAAACCAAGCAAAACCAAACATTCCCAACCTGAAAACTCAAAGACCTGGAGCCCTTCCTTCCAATGCCATAGAATCATAGAATGGTTTGGGTTGGAGGCAACATAAGAGGTGATCTAGTTCCAACCTCCCTGCTGTGAGATGGGGCCCTGGTTGCTCAGAGCCCATCCAACCTGGCCTTGAACACTTCCAGGGATGGGGCATCCACAACTTCTCTAGGTAAGACTCTTCCAGTGTTTAGCATCCTCACCACAAAGAATTTTTTTCTGTATACCTAACTTGAATTTCCCTTATTTCAGTTTGAACTCATTGCTCCCTGTCTTATCACTACAGTTGCTGATAAAGTGTTCCTTTCTGATTCTCTTGTAGGCCCCCTTAAAGTATTGGAAGGTTGCTATGAGGTCTTACAATCTTCTCTTCTCCAGGCTGAATATATCTTACTTTTTCATCATGTCTCCACAGGAAAAGTGCTCCAGTCCTACAGGACTTTCGGGTTGCTGGGACTGCAGGATGAGTCACACCTCATTCAGTCAGGTGTTGCAAATCCTCAAAGATGGCAATTTATAGTTTTTCTGTGTACCTGTTGTAGTGTTCTCATGTTCCTTTTGACTCTTTTCTACTGTGGATGAACAGGTCAAATGTCCTCTTTTCTTCACAGACTGTGTTCCAGACCTCATTTAATCATCAATTTCCTGGGGACTCTTGCCTCAGAAGTTAGAAGTTTTCTTTATGAGCAGCACACAGTGCAATACCCTGTTAAAATTTGGCCAGAGCTGTGTAGGATAAAAAGATGATCCTGCCAGTGCTGCAGACTAATTTTCTATTTTTTCACCTAAGTGTGATGTTTCTCTCTTTTTGCAGTAGCATGATGCTGTTGACTCATGTTCAGCTTGTGATCCATAGTGACTGCCAGCTCTTTTTTTTCAGAACTGATTAGTCATCTGCCATCCAGCACCTGTGCAGCTGACAATCCTTACCTAACTGCAGTGAATTCTGTGTGTCTCCTTTGGATATTATATTTCTGTTGGACTGTGTCTCTGATTTATCACGATAATTTTGAGTTCTATATCAGCCTTTCAATATGTTCCCATATCTGCCAGTGTGATAATCCCAAAGCAATCATGACAATGCTGTGTTGCAGTGGACTCCATGTGTACCTCGTGGAATTATACATGATACATAGCTCCATCCTGATAAAAGCTGCACATAACTCGCCTGGTATGGTTTGCCAGGCCATTCTTCACCCTTGGATAGCAGTTTCTTGTAGTTCATATGTGTCTGGGATAAGCGTGATAATGCTATGTCCCACAAACTGGAAAAAGTACTGACATCATAGGAGCTGTTATTGTCCACACAGAGACATTGGTGTTTGAAGAAACAAACCCAGCTGTATAAACCCTGGTAAAAATGGTGAATAATTTTAGACTGTAGAGGATCTCAGGCATTGAGGTACCAAGACACAATGAAGAAATATTAGAAAGAATAATGAAAATAAGATAGCTTTAAAATTTTCACTTATTCTTAGCTCATGCTGAATCAACTTTCATCACTTAACTGCTCTGATGCAAAAATAAGATTGAAGTCTGGTGGAACCAAGCAGAGTGGGTGGTGTAGGTAAAGAAATTTTGCTGTTTCCATAGGAAATCTTCCGCTTTTTTTCTTTCCATATTATTACAATGTTCAGTTAGACAAAAATACCACAAAGAAGGTAAAAACATGTGGGATTACACAACATGTGGGACTCACAACATGCTATGGGTTAGATCCATGGTAGTCTGTATGGGGAGGTTACATGACCTGTGTGGAAAGCAGGAATAGGTTTTAAATGAACAGATGTTATGCCTTTTTTGGAGAAAGGAGAGCTACGATGTAATGCACTAAGGTACTACTGGATTATACTTGTTTTACAGAGAGAAGAATGTGATTCCATGACTTGTCCTACTGAAATTGGCAGGAATGTGGTAAAGATGCAAATATTCCCAAGGTTTCCATGACAAAACTCCTGTTTCCTGCACAAATTCCTGCACTGTGCTGAGTCTATGTCTTTTCTCACTCTGCAATTCCCATGTAACACTTTGTGGTCTGCTCTTAGCACTTCAAAAGGCCAGCTGCTCCCTCAGATTATCAACTAGTTTTTTATCTATAAATAGAGTATGGCTACTATCTCTGGGGAGATTCTGAGCTGGAAGATATGCACATATATTTGACAGGTTTTCTGAGGGGTTAAGATAAATTTTCAGATAGGATAAAAGTCAGCAGCACATCCAAATATTCTTAAAGCACCTTATGACACTGAAGGTTGTTCTAGTTTATGTATGCTTTCACTCATTAATGTGCTGGTGCACATCAAATCCCTGTTTTCAGAAAGAGAAAGAATATGGACAGTTTCCTTCGCTGTGCAAAATTTGGGACTTTTATGCCTTTCGTATCCATTTGTGCATTGCTCTCCATACCCTTACGCAATCCCTTCCAGAAGCTCAATGAGAATGATGTGCTGTGACAGTTCTGTTCCAAGCTCCATATCTTCCAGGCTTGGGTTTGGTGTGGTAGTGTGAGAAGAGACACAGCAGATGGCAGTGCATGACATCAGTTATCTCTGCTGCACGCTCCTGTTCCCGGCGGCAATGGTCCAGAGCTGGTGAGATTACACCAGAGGGACCCCCCACTCCCTGGCTCCGTGTGCAGGAGAGCAGGACACTTCTGTGAGCCAGTGCACTCTGGGGCATCACTTTTGCTCCGTGGATTAAGACTGCTGAATCAACAAAAACTCTGCCCCCAGATTTAAGCAGCTTTATCACTGGCAGGAGACTCCGAAGGCCTCCTACGTACAGACAGATTGCAGCTTTCAGCAGAAGCCAGTCCCAGGGTATTTCTGTTTTCACCCGTGTTTTTACCTTCCACAACATGATTCATGTTCTTAATTGCTTCTCTGCTTCAAAACCTAGGCAATTTGCATGTCAAATTAATGTTTTCTCCATTTATCTTCATAGTTCTGTTTTTGGGTGAATGTTAGAGGGCTTGTTCTTGGTGCATTGTGACATTCGAACTAATATCTGGCACAGAAATAATGATGAATACCAAGCTGTGATGTTTTTCATTAATTTGATCTGCTGCAAGGGACCATCTGAAATAGGGGAAAAAAGAAGATGGGGGGAAAAGGAAGGAAAGAGGATTTTCTTAAATGCCAACACAGGACTGCTTTGGTAACAAAGAGAGCAAGAGAGACTGGGAGAACAAGGAAGAAAGTCTGCAAATTAGAGAGTTTTAAGAGGAAAACATTGTTTTTAACCAAAATGCTTAATTATAGCGATTTATGGAGAGCCCAGTGGAGTGTCACTAACATGATGAAGGGCTTGGGTCATTTTTCCTGTGAGAAGAGACTGAGAGAGCTGGGACTGTTCAGCCTGGAGAGGACTCAGGGGAACATTTCCAGTGTATGCAAATACCTGAAAGAAGGGTACAAAGAGGATGGAGATAGCTTTTTTTCAGTGGTGTCCAGAGGCAATGGGCCTAGCAATGAAAGAAATATGGGTGATTCCCTCAGAACATCAGGAAACAATTTTTCAGCAGGAGAGTGACTGAGCACTGATACCAGTTGAGAAATACCCATCCCTGTACATCTACAAAAGCTCTCTGGACACAGCTCTGGGTGGCCCTGCTTGAGCAGGGTGGTTGGAGCAGATGACTTCCAGAGGCCCCTTGTAACTCAAACATTTTGTGATGCTTGTGAACCCAAAGAGACGCTGACTCCTGAACTGTACTCCTGTCCACCTATGGTATTTTCTGATGTCTCATTGGAAGTTGCTTGGAGCGTTATTAGATAAAAGCAACACCTGAAGTTGCAATTGGAAAACTACTGTTGGGCAATGCCCAAACATGATCTCAATATTCAAATTCCAGGGGATTTCCTGAATCTGCTAAATTACTACCCTAGTGCTACTTTCCAAAGTACCTCAGCAAATATAACATGTACGTTTTCAGATGACATATTTGAAATGGATCATGAAGTGACAGAAATGCTGGGATTGTACAAGAGGCTGTGTCTCCTGTTTATTACCAATTTTGCACCTGGGCAATTTGCAGGTAACATCCTCCTTGCATTGTCTAGAATTCCAACGAAGAAATGATCTTGTTATTTTTATTTTGATTGAATATGCTCTCCCTTCAAATAAAAGACAGACATTTTGTTAATATGGCAGTTTTAATTACCAAAAAAGGAAAACTCTAAAATATGGAAAAAATCTAATTATCAAATCTGAGAAAAAAAAATAATCTTTCTTTTCAATAAGATGAGATGCTGACAGAATCTGTTTAAGAAAATAAAAAAATCTTCAAGTGTCTTATTAATCTTCTTGAAGGAATCTTTTTTTTTCAAGTAAAGAAAGGATCATTACATAAAAACTTGTGTGTGGAACCATCCTGTAGTAGAACTTTTTATACTGGTTCTCTTATTCAGCATAGATTATTTGCCCTCTATCCTGAATAATTTTGGACAAGAAGCTTTAAAAAATATTTTGGTTTTTTCTATTACAAGACAAGAAGATTGCTTTAGGATCTTTCAATTAAAGACATGAAGAATTATGTAGAACTTGCTTCTTAAAGCATATTATCTCTTTCAGGAATGACTAAATAGGAGAAAAATCTGTTTTCAGATAGGTCTCTGCAGGCAGCAATGATTGGGAGTTAGGTGAGGGATCACTCCAGAAAGAGATGCATGCATCAAAGGCTTACCCTGTGCTTCTCCAGGTGTTGCTGAGACACAAAAGTCCATGTCATGACCATCCACTCAGAGACAGGCTCTGACTTTCACCTCTGAAAGGCCAAAAGATCAATGAACAAAAAGACTACCTTTTTTTAAAAACAAAAATATTTATTTATATTTAATTTTTTTTCCCTTTTTGCCTAGATACCTTTCCTTGAGAAGAGGCTTGGATGTTCAGAAATGTCAAAAGCACTGTGGGGACACTTGCACATCTGTGAACCAGTGAAGCAGCTCATCAGTCAGAGTAGCTGATTTGGGAAACAAGGATACTGCAGCTTATGCATGTTCCAAATTCTCTTTATAGAGTTAGCTTAGGATTTTATAATGTACAGCATTAGCACTTCAGAGACCGTCATCCTTTTTTAGAAACTAAGGGCAAATTTTGACAGTAATCTTTCTACAGCTTGTCTCAGAAGAAAAGCTTCTATTAAAGAAAACATCTAACTTTCAGTAGTCCTCATATCAACAGTAGTCACCACTCTTGTGAATTTTCCAGAACAGATGATCACTAGTTCTCGTGCTGAAGAAGCAAAATAGTATCAGTGAGAGATCTCTGCAACGTCACAAGATTATCCCAGTTAGAATTTCAACAAGGTTGGATTTTGTCTGACACAGTTTAATGACCTTGACACTACATCTCCAGCTTTGAAATGAGGTTTACTCTGCCAGTAAAATAGGAGCCTTCTTAGGCTGCTTTGGAAACAGGGTATCCAGATGGAAAGACCTGGACGATGGTGCCACAAAAAACCCTTGCAATGTAACTAAGGAACAGTAGAAAATGCAAATTTTTCTCTCACTTAGCTGAGCTGCTACATTTTCTTTCCTGCCCCCTTTCTCTTCTGATTCAGTTTGCTTTAAGTGTGTTGCTCTGTGACCTCCAGGCCAGATAAATTCTTTCAGAATCTCATTTTTCCACTGCAGCCCTTACAGAAAGCTGTGATTTTTCCTTCCAAACTGAGCCAAAGAGTATGTGAAATTTCCCTGATTTTCCTGGATCACGCTGCTATTGGTTGCTATTTGTCTACTAATGGTAGACACTAATGCTCCTAGACTCTGGGCACTGGTTAATTATTACAATAAATAGTCATTCTGGAGACAAGCAGATAAACAGAGAAAGTAAAGCTCTCACCTCTGTTGATTTACTGTTAAGCCAAAATAGTAGATCTGCTAGCCTGCCTATGTTATCTCTACAAGAAAGTCTTGCCTGGTCCTCCTGCATAGAAAACGAATAGGTTTAAAAAATTGAAGGGGAGGGGGATCTGAAATGGCAGGTTTGAGCCCTCCATTCATCACAATTCCTTCTTACACTGACCTATTTTTGAGCACCACGTCTTTTCCATTTCATGTTTTTACCCTTTTGCCTGTGGAAGAGTTTTGAGGGTCCACTCAGAGGAGAAGTGTCAACTATTCACCTGTTTATGGATCAGATTTGACTGTTTTTTTTCTTTAGACTAAGTAACTGCAACTCAAATCACTGTTACAGTAGTGTGTGTTTGGAGTTTTTCAATATTGACTATATATTTCCTGAGCAAGGGCATCCAAAACTGAACAGATGTTTCTCCCACAATCAAATTAGTTCATAACAGGCATTCAGAGAGTATTGTTGAAATATTCATGAGCCTTAAGAGATAACAATGCATGAATACTAATGAATAGTAAGTTGTATGGTGCTTTAAACAATGACACAATAAAGCAAGTCCAAACTAAACCATCACACAATTAAACATTTCCTTAACAGCAATATTCTTAGGTGAAGCTTTCACATGTAATTTTCCTCTAATATTCACAATAGACAAAGAAAAAAGCACTACATAAAATGCATTTTAGTTTACAAAAACACTTTGCAAGTGTATTTAATCTGTCTTGAATCAAGGACTCCAAGGAGCCTCATCACTACAGCTGTTCCTAGCTGGACATTTATGGAATATATTTAAGGCTAATTAGAAATTTTTCAGTTTATTTTTTTCTATTTTAATTGAAGATGATACAACAACTTATCCTGCATGCATGCAATCACTACCAGCTAGGACTGGAAATTATGGTGTTGACTAACCACATTTCTAATATTAATTGCAATTTTTTAGTCTTGACATGTTTATCAAAAGCAGAACTTTTTGATGACATTTCCCCCCCTTACTAGTTTGATGTCAAACAAACAATGACTATATTTGACCATGTCAGCTGGCAAGCTATTGAACATGAAAACAGACAACAAATACTTTCACAATTTGGAAACAGTAGGTTTGTGATGGGCTCAGGTCTTACTGTTGTTGAAACTGGCTATTGTGATGCAACTAAAATCACTCAGTTTTGTACAGTCCATCCTCACTGAACACCTCCAGGGTAAACTGAGCATGCAGCTGAGGGATTTGACAATCCAACTCACTGGCCACCACCATGTGCTCCTTGGGGTTTCTGTAGACTTGTGGCTTTGCCCTGATGACAGGAGGATGTTGTTGTCTTCTACTTTCAAGTTTTTCTGGTGCCATTTCACTTTCAACTGAGAGCAGCTGCATTATGCAGATGCTGCATTTTCAGCCCCTGGCGTTCTGCATTCCCGTGTGCTAACACAGGAGCTGCTTTTGCTCTGCACTGCAATGAGAATATGCCCTTAAGTACTCTACAACTTGTCCCATTTTACACAGTTTTTAACCTACAAATTATGTTATTCCACCTTCCTGCTGCCAGTGTTTAAAGCCTCATTACCACAGAATTTCAGTTGAAATAGAAATAATGATACTGAGGGACGTTTACCGACAACCTCGGCAACTGATGAGTTCCAGCTTACCAAGAAAACCCTTCTCACAAAGGTGATCAGATGCTGAAAACACTGGCATTTCACAAGCATGTGTCACCAGGAGATGAGAAATCTTAAATGTTTTTTTTTAGGGAGGGCTCAGGTAGTCAAAACATAAATGATAAAATCTGTGATTTATAGCAGAATGGCTAATTCAGAACAATGACCCACCATGTTCTTATCAGGGAAATCATATAAGGAAAGACGTGGTGCAAAAAGCAAATGGAAGGTAATTATAAAAAGAGAGGTTGGCTGTCATTCTGGTAATAGTGTCTGTTATCAATCTGTCTAATTGTCACATGAGATTGCTGGTGGGAGAGCACATGCACCTGACAAGGTAGAACTCCCACAGGCTCTTTTAGCCCCTGGAGTTTCTCTGTGCTTTACTGTCAGTCAGGGACAAGTCTTGCAGGGGTGGTGGCCATGCAACCAGCCTTAGTGGCAACCTGCAGAGAAGAAATTGTGATGATGGAATTGTGAACACAAGCTCTACAAATACAGTTTATTTGGGTTGATTTTTTTGTCCTTTGGGGTAATGTCCTGGAATCTGGAAAAAATAAAAAGTGTTTCTGTCCTTATCTATGTTTTCTGAAACATTGACTTTTCTTATCTGATATTTGTCATTCACTGGAGTGCTAAAAAGGAAGACTTGCTTTGAATGTATCAAAATAATAACAATCACTTTCAAATATTTGTTTGCTTCCATATGTTTAGCCAAAGAAATTCATAATGTGTTGTGTGTTATTTTTACCCCTAACCTGGGTTTAACTAAATTTTGTAAGATTGTATTTATTATTATGAAAATAATTTTGTATATAGCTTAGAAAATCTTATAGCTATAGAGAGTCTTATTTACAAGGACAGCCTTCAAAAGCTTCACCAAAAAAGGTTTGGAGTTGTATATTTTACAAATTAGACTGCAGTAAACCATAAAAGAAGCATTAATAAGGTTTGAACTTTGTTCTTACCATGTATTTCCAAGATTTTTTTGTCTCTTGATTTAGGACAACTTCCACAATTAATTGCCTTTTCCACAATATTTCATGGTGTCACTTCTACATTTTAATAGAGGTGTCTTCTAGAAGTGAAATTTATTGAAAGAGTTTGATTTCATTTTTCCTGTGACTCTGAAGTGTCTAGGTGTGTTTTTCATTTCTGTCACCTGTCCTGATGAAATGTATAATCTGCTTGGACCATATGTAGCTGTCTGGGTTACCTCAGAAGGTGGAGAGGAAAGAAAAAGCAGATAAAAAAAATCAAAACCTTTAAAACATTATTTTATCTTTAAAAATCTGAAGTCTCTTTCTCCTCAGGATGATCATTAGCCCTTAGAACGACATTTTCATTTATAAATGTAGAACCAGGCAGTACATGATTTTTTCACAGTGTGTGGTTCATAGATTTTCACTCAAAATGTTACTTGGAAAAAAGAACAAGAGCTGTCTGTTCAGAAAAACAAGTTCCTGAGTTAAGCAGTCGAAGCGCTGGCAAATTTATCACATTCTCTTCAAGGCAGTTAAAACAGTTGCTTGGCTTTGCTGTTAGTGCTCCCAAAAATGCAAGCCACTCTCCTCACTGACTTTTGTTTTGAGGACAGGACTGGTGGCTCCTTCATCTGAGATACTAACAGTAATTTTCTGGTGATTGAGAGGTGACCAGGAGATTGCACCCTGACTGCAATCTAGGTTCCAGCCTCCTCAGCTCCTGCTGTCCTCTGCTCTGAACTGGGATATGCCATGGCTTCTTTCCAATCCAGGTGTCCAAGTTCCTGCTGTGGTAGCAGTTTAGGGAGATAGCAAATGAGGACAAAAAAATTGATCTCTGCTTGGATCACTCCTGTTCCTATGGTCATCTTGAGTTTAAGGTGTGCATCCCAGTCTGGATCCTTCTCCAGCTTGCAGGTTTGATACAGCATCAGAGAGAATGTCCTCCAAGACAACTGGCTGGGCTGCACTCCCCTTCCTTGGACATATACCAGTTAACATCTGGTGTAGAATTGCTCACTTATAGAACCCTTTATATTGGTCTGTCTTTGAATACTGGCCTGTCCACACACGTATATTTTGAAGTCTGCAGGCAGACAGGAACTGGTTAACAACCCCTGAGATGTCAGTAGAACAGGAGGAGCTCCACGGCAGTCTCTGCCCCAGCAGCCAGGTTTTGGCAGAGTGAGATTTGGTTAGGTGAGAGAACTGCAGGTTGGCCACACATGATAATCTAACAGGGCTGATACGACTAGAACTGCCAGAATATAATTATTTTTGCCAGTGGTGTAGTGATGTGGTTCAAGATTATAAAAGATGAAGACATTGCCTTATTTCCTTTCAGTTGTACTCATCTGGAGAGTAGCATGTAACCCCACCAGAGAGCAAGTTAGAGAAATGCATAAATGCTGTGCTACTTTACAGAATTAGGTTAACACTGTTTACATGTACATGACCTGGCTGCTCCACTGGCCCTATTAGGTAGGAGCTGGCAGCTGGCAGGGAGTGAAGAGCAGCCCGATTAAATGCTGCTGGAAGCTTTAGCAGCCCAAAACAAGCGTCTCCACCCTGTGTAGGTCATCAGGGTCCTTTACAGATGCCTCTAGAGTGTTGATCACTCCCCTAAAGATGTTTGACACCCAGAGCTTGGATTTGCTCCCTTATGTCCTTGTCCTTGCTTTTGACAAAAGAGACCAAGCTGTGCGTTTGGGCCATCTAACTATTGAGAACACCTGAGTTGTGGAGGATTAACCACACTCAGGTAATGTTGCAGCTGAGTGCTGTGGTGATTTCAGAGCAGAGCTGTGTGGGGAGGATAGCCCATCTCTGCTGTGACCCATGGAGAGGATCCTACATCCAGCCAAACATGGCATAAATCCTCTACAAACACTTAGGGAAGAGGGGAGGGAAAGTACCTTTTCTCTCCTGCTAGCATTAGAGGAACAACAGAAGAACTTGATGCTAATAAGTTTTATGAAAACAGAGAAAAGACCTAATGATGCTTGCAACTAATATATGTGCATTCTCGGGCAATAGATCTGTCTCAGATAAAAAACAGAAATGTTTCATAGTGATCATAATGTCCATTTTAGGGAATAATTAATCATCTGTCCTCTTCTATGGGCAAAAATGTTTATTCAATATTGTTATACTGAATAACTCTGAACTTAATTACTTTCTTCTCTAGCTGAAAAGAACAGTTTTGCTGAGATAATGTGAATTCCTCAAATCTATAATCAAATTAAATATATCAGAAAGAATTATTGTTCACTCTGTCAGCCTCATTGCAGCCTTGAACTGCACTCCAGTTACTGAGCACATTGACTTAAAAATTAACACTTTTCTACTTTTGTTGAATATTTCTTAGTGAGTAAACTGAGATATTTTCCTTTCCATAAAGCCAGCAGTTAAATTATTTTTTTCAGATAAGATGCAAATGTTTCTTGTGAGATTTTAAACTTTCAGTAAAATTTTAATAATTATTTTTTTATTACAGACAGTGCAAAACTCCTTTTGGATTAATGTCACAGTGCAAGGTGCATCAGGTTGCTTACAGGGGAAGCAGGATCCTTATGGCAGGATGCAGAAGCAAAGCAACTAGTAGTTAGCAAGTATCAATAACTGTGTACAGCCTCAAGCCAAAGCAGCTTACCTATAAATCACAGTTTTAGATAAAAATCATAAAAAGACACAAATCCTCCATCGCATTTCTAGAGTCTGAGTAGGGGTTCCTATGCCATTAAGTGGTCTAAAATTTTAATGTTATATAAAAAATGAAAATGTCTTTAAGTATTACTGATCTAAGTAAATAAAATATGTTTTTACTGCTGTTATATGGAACTCAGCTCCCAGATAGGTCCTCTTCCATTTGTACTATTTCAGTCTAAAAAGAATTCATTAAACATTTACAAGTTGTTATATTGTTGACCAGATTTATTTGCTGATATCCATCTGAATAGGAATAAAGTTTTGCAGGGATGTCAAACAACTCTTAGGTAGCCCCATGATTGTAAAGCTCAAGATCCCGCAGTGGGTTCACTCAAAATATTTCTAAAATTCTGGGGACTAAAATGTTTGATTTTTTTTCTTTTTCAAAGATGTCTGGAATTTGATTTTGCTGAATTAGAAATTCAGTGGAGGAAATCTCTGTCTTCCCATAGTAAGCATTTATGTTAGCATTAATTAGATAGATATACGCATATATTGATAGAGAAAAAACAAACACACCATAGAGAAGCTAACAATGACATGAATGATTAATACCTTCAAGTAGAAATTTTATTCAAAGATGTGGGTGGATAGATAATTTAGCTGCTGTGCTTGCCCTTGATTTCTGGCAAGCTTAGTGTCTTTCAAAGATTGTGACTGGAAAGTTTATCTGATTAGCTGTTGATAGCAAAAGAAGTGTTTATGTCTCCCTTCTCTTTGTTGAAGATAAATTGCTTTCACTCTACCAGGACATCTCCTTATGTTGCGTGTGAGTCGGAGCTCTTTCTTTATTTCAGTGATCTTATTTCTGAAGGACTGGCTGTTGAAAAAGCATGGCCTGAGAGCAGTCATTTGATTAGGCTGTAAATGCAGTATATGTGGAGAAAGAAGAAATGTCATCAGCATCTGGGTGTGAATTTCCTTTATCCATTCATAAAGTGTTTTTGTGAAAGGGATGGCATTTCCAAAGCAAAACAGATTGCCATCAAGCTGCTCTATCATTCCCCTTTCTGAGCTGGGCAGAAGAGAGATAAATATAATGCAAGGCTGGTGGGTGAAAGGACAGGGAGAGATCCCTCACCAGCTACTGTCATGGAAAAAACAGACTTAGAGACCAGCAGGTTGAGGGAATTGATTCTTCGTCTCTACCCCACACTTGTGAGATCCCACCTGGAACTCTGTATCCAGCTCTGGGGTCTTCAATGTAAGAAAGATATTCACCTACCTGTCAGAGCAGGTTCAGGTAAGTACAACAAAAATGATCAGAGGGCTGGGGCACCCCTCCTAGGAAATAGGCTGAGAGAATTGGGGTTATTCAGCCTCAGAAGAAAAGGCTCCAGGGAGACCTAATAGCAGACCCCCAGTGTACAGGGAGCCTACAAGAGAGATGGAGAGGGACATTCTACAAAGGCATGTAGTGATAGGGCAAGGGGGGTGGCTTTAAACTGAAAGAGGATAGGTTTAGATTAGATATTAGAAATAAACTCCTTACTGACAGGTTAATGAGACCTCCCCAACTGGACCTGGTTGCCCAGAGAAGTTTTGGTTGCCCACGACTGGCAGTGTACAAGGCTTTGAGCAAACTGGTCTAGTGGGTGCCATCTCTGCCCATGACATGGAGTTGGATGACCTTTAAAGTCCCTTCCTACCCAAAAATCATTTTATGATTCAATGAAATGAATTTAAGTTATTGCCAATCTAGTCAAGGATAGAGTAATAAGGAATAAACCCATATCTTAAAAACACTTTCTTCCACACCTCCCTTCTTCATGGGCCTAATTTTAGTCCTAATTTCTCTACCTTCTTCCCTCCAGTAGTGGAGGGGTATGGGAATGGGGATTGTGGTCTGTTTATCGTGTGCTGTCTCTGCTGCTCTTTCCTCTTCAGGTGGAGGACTGCTCACACTCTTCTGCTCCAGCATGGGGTCCCTCCCATGGGAGACAGTCCTTCATGAGCTTCTCCAACCTGTGTCCTTCCCACAAACTGCTGCAGTGTGGGTGACTTTTATGGGGTGCAGTCCCACGGGAGCAGGCTGCTCCAGGATAGGTCCTCTGTGGAGTCACGACTCCTGCCAGCAAACCTGCTCCAGCGTGGGCTCCTCTCTCCAGGTGGTCACAGCATCCTTTGGGTACCTCCACCTGCTCTGGCATGGAGTCCTCCAGAGGCTTCAGGGGAATGTCTGCCCTGGCACCTGGAGCATATCCTTCCTCTCCTTCTTCACTGATTTTCTGTTTGCAGTGTTTTTTCTCTCACATATTCTCACTCCTCTCTTTTGACAACTGCTGATATTGTGCAGGGTTTAAATCCCCCCTCCTTAAATCTGTTATCCCAGAAACTCTACCACAGCCACTGATGGGCTCTGCCTTGGCCAGCAGCAGGTCAATCTTGGATTTGACTGGCATTGACTCTGCTGGACACAGGGGAAGTTTCCAGCAGCTTCTTACAGATTCCACTTCTGTACCCTTCTTCTCCAAAACCCTGGTATTGAAACCCAAAACAAATGTTATCAAAGAGATAATCTGGTTCTCTTAATTGGCAAATGGTGAAGCTTGTGGGTCCACAGCAAAGCCTGGAGCCCCTGGCATTGCTGAGAGATGCAGATGTTTTCCCTGGTGTGCAGTGGTCATTTGTACACGCTCCCATCGTGGATCCTGTTCTCACTTCAGAGCAGAAATCAAGGATGGGTGGCAGCAATAAGGAAGGTGCCACAGGGTTATATTCAGTGTTACCATGCATAAAACAAAAAAATGAGCCAGATTAGATACTGTTGTTCACACTGCATTTCTCCTAATTTTTGCTGTTTGAGCGGAGCAATTATTGAGTATTACGGGACAAGCTAAAAGCTGGGATTGTTTTTCTGGGAACAGTATTGTAAAGAAAGACATATTGCTAAAGGTAGCAATGTAGCAATGTTCAGTTAGTCAAATACCATGGAGGTGCTGCTCCAATTTATTGTGATTCCTGTCTGACCCACCTCAGCTCTGTGGGTTGTCCTTCATCATTCAAAAATGTCACATGTATGTTGAGTTATACGCCTCTACCAGTGTCCAAGCAACAAGCAGAAAAAAATTTTTATGTGTACATTTACTATACAAGGTTAAAAGCAGTTTTAAATTACAGAACCTTGTTTTTTTATTTTTTTTTTTTGAGGGAGGAAGTTTGAAACAAAATATAAATCCCTCTTCAATGGAATTTCAGTGTACAGTGGAAATAACCAATATTTTAATCTTCTGACAAGGTATAGATGTTCCACCATCTGTGCATGGGAGTGCCAGCAGAATCTACACATTTTAATCTCACTCAAGAAAAAGAGTTGCACATAATAATTTTGTGACCTCTATCTAAAAGTACCAAATTACTCATTTTACTTACATGTTATAAATTGCAGCTTCTCCTCAGAGACAAGGGCAGCAGTCAGGCTAGGATCTTAGATGGGTGTGCCTTCACCATGCTGTTGTCTCACCCACCCAAGCCTTGGACCAGTGGCTCTGCTCAGTCTGAGTCCTAACAAACCTTTACGGAGGTTTTGCTCACTGTGCTGTGATAAAGCATGACCCTTTGTGGGAGGACTGAAGGCATCTGTCAAGCTTGAACAGGAGGACTGGCAGGAGAGGAGCAACCACAGCTGTTTTTCTCCTCTCTTCCACATCTACCTACTGGACGGGCCCCTTCTCTCATTTTGGAGCAGCTTGGGGCTACTCAGTGCGTGCATGAATATACCAGAGAAAAGCAAGGGCTGGCTGCACACCTGCCTATCCCTGGGGTTGTGGTGAGATGGGTGCTGTCCTCCTACTCCTTGAAGTCTGGGCTGTGGTTACCCAGAATGGGGAACATGATGCCCACCTTTTTTCACCCAAATGAAAGAGCTGCCAGTGGCTTCAAGAGCAGCAGCACGGTGCTAGTTCAGGGGGTGTGATTTTCTCAGTGCTCTTGGGCAGTGCTGCTGTTTCACTAGAATAATCTCTCTGTAATAACTAAGTTCTTGGCACAAGTGCTTTTAAATCTTAGAAAATGTGGAAATGTTTTCTTTTGGCCTGTAATTACTACTTTTGTCATTCTGTATGTCCTATAATGTGATTAAATGCTTGTCTGGATGCACTGTCATAACTTTGAGCTACTGTCAGAACTTACTGTTATGCTGTCCTAGCTATGACAAAAGTGCCATCTGTATTTAACAGCTGTGAGCAGTGTACCTTAGTGATTCTTATGTAGCAAACTGCTGTTGTTTTGACCAGATGTTCATTTTCTTCAAATATATCAAGTAAATCCAATATCTTACAGAAACAACTTGAGGACACTGTGAGATTAGTAAATCTGATAACATTTTATTTCTCAAACATGTCTTACAAAATCCCTCTTTCATTTACATTCTGATACTTTGCTGTAGCCAGTGCTATCCCACACGTGCAGAATGAGCTTCTTCTTTAAAAACAACCTGGGCTCTTCAACATTTCTGTCTCCTTGACTCTTCCCCATAAGGATCTCCAGTCTGCAGTGGCAGCAGTGTTGAAACAAACTTGGACAAGTCAGTGGTTTCTTTCTCTTAGGTATTGAAAATTCAGAAATTTATAGTGTCCAGTTTACAGTGGTAGTTAGGTGCCTAGAAATGCAAAAAGGTCTGGGTAGGATTTGCTAAATCCTAAACGGATTATGTACTTAACTCCTATTGACCTCCTTTCAAATGGTTTTGATTCTTTTGTCTGCAAAACAAGCTGAAAAACCTGAAACAGTCTGCTTCTGAAAACTGAAGAGTAGCTGATTTTGGTCAATATGGAACTAGCACATGAAAAACCCACCCACGAAATGCAGCACTCTTTTGTATGTGATGTTACAGAAGCCAGGATTTGTAAAAGGAAGTGAAGAGGGAAGAGACCCTTCATTCCAGTTCTCCCTCCTGCTTTTCCCTCTTTTATCCATGTAACTACCAGTTACAAAGACAAGACATCAGCAGAGAAATTCTGAATTTCTTTCCAGAGGCTTATTCCTTGTCTGCTCTGGGTGGGAAAGCCAGACAAGATCTTTTTCATTATCCTTCTCAGTCACTGGCATGGAACTTGGTCTCAGACAGGCCAGGTCATAGAAAAATTGCTATCCAAAAATTTCAATAAAGAAGAGAAGGTATTGCACTGGACATGTATCTCCTCTTGTTTTCATTGATTTATTTTAAATTTGAGGTAGCCAAGGCAAGGTGACATAAGTTCAACTTGTGGGATGCCTTCCCACTCCATCCTATTGACAGACAGTAGTGTCTACATGAGAAAATTCCAGAAAAAGAAAATTGAACCATTAAGCAAATGAAAGTGTGAATCATAAAAAATTGGCAGGGAATGGTGGAATGTACTTTCTGTGTTTCTGTTCTTGAGATCTTCCGTGAGATGAAGGTGGTGTGTGAGGAAGAAAACAAATCTCCTGGGACAGCTGGAGCCTTTATCCAGTACCTTGCCTTAGCCTTTATCTGCTTACCTCCTGTGGTGTGGAGCTTGTTCTGGGGTAGGAGAGAAACAAAGCACACAGGAAAACAGGCAGGAAAGAAGGCATTTTAAAAATGGTCTAGTGCATTCAGCTCTTTCAGGCTCAGGGCAGCACACACTGGTGAGAAATGCAAATCATTCTGAGAAAGTGCCAGAAGCCTGAGGTTTGCTCCTACCTAATTGGCTTGTTAAAACTGAAAGCACCAAGTCCTTGGATATTCCTTGCCTATGTTTTTTTCTCTTTTTGCATTCACAGATGTGAAAGGGAACACACACACCTAAGATCTGATACAAAATTGGCTTTGCTATGTTTCACCTCCTGTGTGATAATGTTTTAATTCACCATATTCTGTGCTTGTGCAGCACTCAGTGCAGCAAGGTCTTGAGTTGTGCCTGGGGTTTCTGGTAATGAACATCATCACCACCAACACGTGTGAAATATCTAAAACATTGTGATGTGTGTCTGCTTAGCTTTTCTCCTTGGTAACTAGTGTTGTCATTACCACATCATTTCTGTGTCCTGTCTGCCAGCTATTTTTAGATTTTGATAGTACTAACAATGATCTGTGCACAATAGGTCTGAGCAATTTAAAGTAAAGAAATAATCCATTATCAGTAAGTACCCACACTATGTATTGACATAATCCCTTTTCCTCATTCTCTTTGTCTGTCACCTAAAATGGTGAAAAATCTTGGAATTGTAGAATACCTATCACCTGCAAAAATGCCACGTGAGCTTAGAAGTAAGTCTTTGTCAGAGTTATAATCATCCCACCACTCCAAATCACACTCTTCAGGTCTCCTGTGTGTTTGCCTAATTCTGAATTATAGACCAAATTGTACAATTCTTGTCTTTTACTTTTGTTGACATTCATGACAATTTGGCTGCTATAGATCATGTGCTATGGACACCATGTCTCTGACTGACCCAGCTCAGAGGATGAAACCAGTTAAGAGCAGCAGGATTTTATGTGAAAGCTAAAATCCAGTTGCTCATATTAAAGTGACTTTGTTTCTCTGTTTTCCAGGGATTTTAATAGGAGTATGCTTATTTCCATACTTGAGTCTCTCACTGACTGAAAGCTGCTGTGTGAACTACTTATGATGTCTTGAATCAATTTTGTGGTTTCTGTGTAGCTCCATAATCTTGATTTTTTCATGGATTTTGTGCCTTAACAACCACTATTCCCTGTTGTATTAAGCAAAGAAGAATGCTTAATTCTGTAATAAAAACGGGGATATTCAGTGTGTTGTGCACAGGATGGGGTCTCTGACAATGCTCAAAGAGACAGAAAAAGAGAGAAAATATAGAGCTGGAAAATATTTTTGAGGTGTTATCTTTGTTTTTATGGTTTTTTTTAAGTTAATTTTATTATTAATATTTTAGAAACACTTACATCTTATGGACTTGTCAAATGATTTATCATCCTCTTTCTGAAGCTGTCCCTGATGCTGTTCTTCAGCATCTGATTTTTATGAGTCTTATTGCTGGTTTCTAGGTCACTGAGCCCAGAGGCAGCTCACAATTGGTTGTTGCCTCAGATGCAAGCAGAGTGGGGGATATTTTCCTCTTTATCTATTAATGTGCAGTTAATGCAAACGAGTGATAAAGAAAATCTTTTTAGCCTTCTTTTTAACAAGTATATTTAATGTGTGAAGGCATTTGGACGTGAATACAGAACAGGAAATAAGATCAAGCCAAGGCAGCGAGGAGCCAATAAGTGATACTGTTTTATAAGCAAAGTAATTGATTATTCCTTGCAGCAATTTGCTGGAGAGGCAGAGTTCTTGTTTTCTCAGTAGGAACTGAATTAACAGTAGAGAACAGCAGTAAATTTCTGACATGCACATTTAAGAATTAACAGTATATCTTGCAGTCAAATATTGTATTGTTACAATGCCCAAACCAAGGTTCAGGAGCCTAAAGATTTCCAGTTTAATGAATGAGAATTTGACTACTGCCTAAAGTCTTGGGGAAGCTGCTAACCCTATGGGGACTAAGTAGTTAAAAAGGTCTGTAAAGGTAAGAGCTGAAAATTTTTACATAAGTTCATTGAGTTTGAGGTGACTCTGCAATGTGTGTTTGCAGCCCAGAAAGGGAACCATTTCCTGGGCTGCATGAAGAGAAGCGTGGCCAGCAGCACAAGGGATGTGGTGCCCCCCTCTGCTCTGCCCTCACAACATCACATCAGGAGGGCTGTGCCCAGCCCTGGGGTCCCCAACACAGGAGGGACATGGAGCTGCTGGAGTGAGTGAGAGGAGGCCATGAGAATGCTCAGAGGGCTGGAGCCCCCCTCCTATGGAGACAGACTGGGAGAGCTGGGGCTGTTCAGCCTGGACAAGAGAAGTCTCTGGGAAAACCTTGCAGCACCTGTTGGTACCTACAGGGAGCATACAAGAGAGCTGGAGAGAGGCTCTTTACAAGGGCATGTGATAGGACAAGGGGGGATGTCTTTGAACTCGAACAGGATAAGTTTATGCAGGACATTAGGGAGAAATTCTTTATTGTGAGGTGGGCCAGGCACAGGAACAGGTTGCCCTACCCCTGCCACTGTTCAAGGGCAGAATGGATGTGACTTTGAGCAGCCTGGTCGAGTGGAAGGTGTCCCTGCCCACAACAAGGGGATTGGAACTAGGTGATTTTAAGGTTCCTTCCAACTCAATCCATTCTATCTTTACCATATATGTTAATGTTTTCTTTCAGCTTTGCAAGACATGCTGACTAATTTTGTGCTCACACAAACTCTCATTTTACAAGTTCATGAAAGTATAATATAGAAGGCATACTTATGGTCATAAGGAAATTCGATTAAATGTGTTCAATTCCAGTAATTTATATTCATACTATCATGGAAGTTGTAACACAAAGCCTATCTGCCAATATTTGTTTGCAAGTAAATGAGAGTTTGTAGGGCCTTTTTCTGCACTCATTTAGTATTTGCTGCTTTCAAGCATTTTGTGACTGAATTTTATGAGCATGAATGATCATAGAAAGCAAGATTTATGCTCCTATGATCATAGGGAAATGTGACTTATGTGACTTGGAGAAAATGAGCTTATTTTTTAAATACGATATTTCAAAAAACCTAGAGATAAATGCATTTCCTTTGAACTAGAGAGCACAGCCAGACAATGAAGCAGAGATTTCTACTCTACAGTGTCAGAGATTTCTACTCTGTATTATCAGGTATTGGACACAAAATAAACCATTTAAGGTAACAAATACAGCAGAAAAAATGGAGATCTGTAGGAAGAAGCTATGTGAAAAGAGAAATAAAAATTGTTAGACATGATTCACTGTGGACCTTGCTGAGCTGTGATGCTGAGTTTCTAAGTGCTTTACCATTCTAGAGTTTACAGTGAATGATGATGCCTCATTAAGAGATTTTCCTTAATGCTTATTTGTCTAAGCCAATTGTTTACACTGTCCTCACTCCCTGGGCATTTGCCCAACAATCCACCAGAAGGTCCAGGATATACCATTTCCTTAGGTGACTAGTGGCTGAGGGTGTTTTGGCTTGAAAAATACAAAGGGAGACACTTCTCAGGTAACTCAAGTGCCTCTTGTGTATGCTCATGTCTGAAAACTGAGGTTATGCAGCTTCATGTTTAAGCCCATATTGGAAATGTGGATCCCTGCATACAGTCTCAAGAACTCTGGCAGTGGCAGCCAGGATTATGTCTGTCCTTCAGAGTACCTAACTCATGAAGTTTAATTAATGTAAGAAAATGCAAAATTCCTAATTCCTAAATCTCATACCACCACCTATGACTACAGTGAGCCTATTTAGCTGCAGGCAGGGCATCACTCTCTGAATTTACAGAACTGTACTCAAAACAACCTCTTTCTGCCTGGCAGAAAAAACCCAGCTCTGTTAAAAGTCAGCTGCTGGATAGTCTTTCTGCAAATCCCTTTAATTAACCAAGCCATGCTGACTGGTGTCACCCTGCTGCTACAAAACGTAACCAACCCCAGTGCCTGACAGGACACAAAAACTCAAAGGAATTGGACTTTTCCTGAGAAGGAGCTGGCTGCCTGCCGATGAGAACTGCTAAGGATTATGTATTCCCAGAGGAAAGCTGGCCTAAATCGACATGGAAGTCAGGAGTGACTACAGAGCTATATTATTAGGGGCACTAGGGCTTCCTTAGACCTAGATGGATCCAAATGCCCAGCTGTTGTCAGTCATTGTCACATCACAGACGTGGCTCCAGGCTCCCTCGAAGCTTGGCGAGAGGCAGTGGGAAGGAGGCAGGGGGGCTGCCCCTCTGAGGCTCAGGGTTTTCTGCTTTTCTCACTGCTTTATCTCCTGTGCAGCAGCGCTGGCCAGGGGCAGACCCAGCCAGCTCCCTGGGGCTCTGGCACTGGCAGGAATAAGCAGCCACTCTTTCACTGCTCCCAGCAGCCTGCTCCATGCCCAAACTTGCCCCAGCCCTTAGAGGAGCATTTCCTCTGCTTGCAGGACTAAATAAACTCACTTGCAGCTTTGGTTTTAGCAAAATCACACTGTAATTGGGAAATTTGCACTTGGGATGGGGT
Source organism: Luscinia megarhynchos (assembly GCA_034336665.1). Taxonomy (NCBI): domain Eukaryota; kingdom Metazoa; phylum Chordata; class Aves; order Passeriformes; family Muscicapidae; genus Luscinia; species Luscinia megarhynchos. The sequence goes on from CM067565.1 coordinate 46,082,555, forward strand.
TGCAGTGGTAACCTACTAAGCAGCATTTCTCTCAACATGTATGATCCTAGAGGCAGTCATAGCTGCCTCTCATAACTTATTAATGAGAATTAAGTAAATGGAAAGAAACAAAAAGCATATTCTGGCCAAACTCAAAATGTGCCATGCAAAAACTTTTGACCTTAGTGAAAGTTTACATACTAGGCTAAACACTTCTACTGCACATGACTTTACATGGCAACGAAGCAGAAATTCACATCTTGAAATCTCCATCAATTCTTTTCTGCCAGACCTCCCATTCTGTCTGGATTAGACTGCAAAACAATGGCATCACACGTAAAGAAATCTTTCCAGGTTTTTCTTCTCGGTAGGCAGCTCCACACATTTGCTCACTGCTCATGAATGCGTGGGATGTACCCACTTGTTTCAGTACAGCAAGGCACAGGCCAAAGCCTTTATCCCCTCACCAAATTCATCCCAAGAATATATGTTCAGCTCACTGAAGTTGATAGTGTTTTTTTGGTTTTTTTAAAGGCAGCTAGACTGTGGAGGCAGACAATATAAATTTATTCATGGAAGCATTTTAAATCTCAGCACACACATTTGTGAGCTTGATTTACTAGCATACATCATGACAGTTATGAGTGTATTTTAAATAGAGATACAGTCTGTCTCTGAAAGATATGTCTTGTCAATTGTGGCTGCAAACCCTATGTAATTTTAGACTGCTTTCTTTTTTTATGTATTGATATATATATTGCAGTGATATCAGTGCTAACAAATTAGATAGATGCAGAATTCTCTGAAATATTAGCTAAAACTAAATCTACAGTATTTTTCAATGTGATACCTGTAAAAATCCTCGAATGTTATTTTAACTTTATATTTCACTCAGGTACAGGCACAATTATTAGCTGAAATATGTCTAGCAAATGCAATCAAAGTAAAGTACACAGACAGAAAGAAGGTGGCTAAAAGGGTTTGGCATTTTTGAACAAGACAAACTCTGTTATCTGCACATCAGTGTTTTGTGCAGCTGTGGCTTGTAAAGAGCATGTGCTTCTTTATTTGATTAACAGTGTTCATAACACAGAATCTTAAATATGAGCAGGCTGGTCATTTTGCAGTAACTCTGCTAGCAGTGAGTGCATAAGCAAACCCCAGATGTTTTCATTTTGTGCCACAGATACTCAGTGGGCACAGAATAGCACAGAAGAGCAAACCACTGCCCATCCCTAACCATACTGCACTTGTGTGTAGCTGTGGTCATACAAAAAAGTTTCTGCCATTCAGCATGTGTCAATCTCAAATGCTAATTCAGCTTGTTCAAGTGAAAATAGTGCTACAGGCTTGTAAGGATATAGTTTCTCCTGGACTAGGTTTCAGTTGTGAACTGAGGACAATCAGAAGTATGTTGACTATTTTTGGCCCCCTCTATTGGTAGAAATTCCCTGCAAGAAATTTGTGTCCTTTTTCAGAGAGACCATGTTTGAATAATCAATGGAAATTTTATTACTTTTTCTTAAGACTCTGAACCTTGTAAATTAGCCAATGATTCTGCAGCTCCATGTACTTACTTGAGTGTTGGCTAGTACAGAGCACCACAATGAGACAGCAACCCATAAATCATGTTGCTGGAACTTAGATGTGATTCGGGTTTTCTGAATGAAATAGCAGCTGCTTTTTTTCTTTTTTTTTTTTTTTTTCTTTTTTTTCCTCACAGAAGGTGGGGAAATTGAACTGTGAGTTTTGGGTAGTGGGACAAAGGAACTGTGAGGCTGATAGAGCACCAAACATCCAGAAAACATCTTCTCAGTTTCAAATGGTTGGTGAGCTCTGTACTGAAACTAAGACCTAGGTTTGTGACCCTGAGCTGGTCCACAGACATCTCTACTCATTGTGAGAGTGCACAGCACTTCCTGAACACCACCAGAGTAATTTCTGACTCTGAAAAACTTGAGAGGGTTTTTCTGTGAACCCTTGCCCTCTGTTTACAAGAAAGGTACAAATTTGAAAAGCTGTGCAGTAGGGAAAATTGCATCATTATTTCAATGTGATAAGAATATGAGAGAGAAGGGGTGAAACGTGAGGCAAGGTTCCTCATTTGTCTGTGCCTGCCTCAAGGGGCATGGGATTTGGACAAAATCAATTTTGCAAAGACAGAAATATTTGTTGGGTTAGAATCAAATATATAGGGAAAAAAATTTCACGTTAACCTATCATCCAATGAAATGTAATGAACTGTGTTTTATGGGAGGCATTAAACACTGTTCAAATGTATGGGAAATAGACACCACCTTCTGAAAAAGAGCTTTGGTACTACAGGATGGAAAAGCAAAATATACAGGTGAGTAGACAGGTCTGTGCACTTGTGTGACCTCTCCCACGGATGGCTGTGAGAAGCTAAACAGCATTTGCAGAATATGGGGACTGTCACCCCATTACTCATTACAGCAATTATAAATGGATTGTTTGGGATGGCCATGGCTTGGAATACAAGATGCTTTTGCTTTTATTTAAAAAGATATGGACTATTATCAAGTCTTTAAATCCACACAACGAAAGAGTTAATTTCTTGGAGTATCCAAGTTAATTTCAGAAAATTTACTTCCTTTTTATGAGGACAGACATCTTAAAATTCTTTTTCCATCACAAAAGGAAAGAAAAAGGGGGGAAAAAAAAGCTGTGCTTGCTTCACTTTAATCTCTCTTTTTAAATACTTTTCCCACAGGAAATATGAGATGTATTTTTTCTACTGTCTTGCAATGGTTTTTAAGCAGTTTATTTTTTTGAATTTCAAAATTTTTCTTTTGATGAAAAAAATCTGCTAAAATGAGAAAGCAATTCCTGTTTTAGACTGGAAGGGCTGAAAAAGGTTTAGTAGAAATGGAAGTATTATTGTAGGTACAAGCAAAATATTTCACACAGTCATGTCAGAAAGCAAAAAGAAGGAGGCAAATTACATGTTTGAAGCTGGTTGCATAGTGAAAAGGAAATAGTAGCTGATGGGAAAATAAGTAGGCAGAGAGCTTTCTTTGTGAGGTATTGAAAGTAAACTGTTGTGGTGAACTGGATATTTTTTAAGGATTGGAAAGACAGAAGATTTTTTCAGCATTACGACTGGTATGTCACAGAAGTCCTAAATAAAATAGTTCCACCTGAATACAAGGAAGAATTTCTTTATTTTGCAGGTGATTTGTGGAACAGGTTGCCCAGAGATGTTATGGAGTCATCCTCATTGGAGATATTAAAGACTTGCCTGGGAAAAATCCTGTATTTTATGCTCTGGGATGATCCTGCTGGAGCAGGTCTGACCATCTTCTGGTGATCCCTCCCAACCTGACACATTCTGTGACCCAAACACAAAGGAACTTAATATCAAAGGTGGATGTCAGAGGGAATTAAAGACATTTCCAAAACCCAAGATTGAACACTCTCTTTATAGAAAATATTTGTCTTTTCAGGTAGAGAGAACTTGTGAGAACTTGCACTGACACAGATTGATAGAGGGAAAATGAGACTATAGTGGAAACACACATTGGTTAACCCACAAACCAGCATGCTGTACCAATCTTTGACTTCAAATCTAGTTAGTTATTGATCTTTTAGATCTTGTTCTTTCTGCTGATTCACAGATTTTATCTTTTCAATTCCCTTGTACAAGTGAGAAAGTGAACCCTGGAATCACGTCAGGGAATGGGTTTGCTGTCACGGCACATTTAAGGCTGGCATGTGAAACTGAGATAGAAAACCCTCTTCCATGGCAGTATCTGAGGAACATAGCAATGACAAGCTCAGTAAGAAACAGTTAATTTGCAGTAGCACAGCTTTTTACACTGCATTATCAATATGCTGAGGCAGACAGCTTCTAAAGCTTCTAAAGCTTGTTTCTGACACTCAGATTTTTAGGTACATTACCTGTTAGGTGACATTCCAAAAGAGATCCTTAGCAAAATGCCTTGTGTTAGTGCATGAGTAGTGAATCCAGCTGCTTTTTATGTTCTGCTCAAGTCCCTCCAAGTTTTCAGTCTTCCCTGGCTTCAGTCAGGCCTCTTTGTTTTCTTTGTTTTTCACTAAAAATGCCTGAACTTCCCATGTAATAGCCTAGGTTTGCCTATTGCATTATGCTCTGGCCCCAGAAAATAACCATTCAGATTAAGTTGCTACACTACTCCTTTTACAACAAAGTGGGCATAGGATGGATAGCTTCTGGCCAAAGTAATGTGTTTTCCCTCCTGGACTTTGAAAATTGAGAATATCTTGTATGGAAATGCATACAACACTCACTGCTGTTTGCACAATGTGTGGTAGTTATTTAGATACCTGAAGGCAAGTAACCTCATGAATAAACTGTGCTGGCTGTCTACATGCCAGTCCCCCTGGACTTACTGTGTCTTGATCCCATTAAAGTACCATTTAGCTTTCATTAAAGCAGAAAGAAAATACAAGAGTGGCCGTCAATTTAAGTCTGTTTTGCAATTCCGGGGCCAAATCCTTTTCACCTCACTGGAACAAGGTTATTCCATTGAAACCAGTGAAGTATTTCTGTTAAGATTTGCTCTTGATCAAAGTGGAATGACCTGATACTGCTACTAATTGAGCTTCTCTCTCCTGAACCTCAGCAAAGTTCAACAGGTGTGAAGCTGTCTTCTTGCAGAGTGGTGAGCACACCCTCCTCACTGCAGAACTCCTCAGGTGGCTGAGTCTGAAGTGATGGCTGACCCTATTGATCTGGTTTGCTTTAAAAGGAACAAAGAATGGTGTCTAAATCATACTTTGTGGTCTCTTGCTCTCCCATCTGTCCCCACAGGAATCCACAGCCTGACACCCAAGCCTTGCTGACATCCAGATAATGTGTCCAGTGGAAGCCATAAATAATGGCAAGTTGTTTTACACTGAGGCTTAATATTGCAGAGGAAAACAAATCTATTAAATAGTCTTCTAGTGAAAAACAAGACTGACACTTGCAAGGTATTACAAGAAGAAGGAAGTAATGCATTAAGCATTCTCTGATCTAGAACAGCTTCTTCCTTTTGCTTGTTGGTTCTGACAATTAAAGTGGTTAATTGCATCAAAGAAAAAATTTTAATGGGGGAAAATTCTAGTGACATCAGACACATAACTGAAAAACATTCAGGCCATTTGTGTAAGAGGCTGGATACTATGCTGCAAAGAGTCTAATTTGTAGGTCGTTTGGATAAAATGAAACTCAATGCATCATGCACTGTGCACCCACGTGCATTTGTGATTTGGACTGGGGAATTGCAATTTTTCCCCAAGAATGAGGAATTCCCAGTAAGTGTGTAGCATGAACTTGCTTTGATTAAATCCCTGCTCTTTGAACACACTGCCCATTGCTACTGCCTACAGGATAGTGAGGTGCATAGTGAGGTGTATTATGTGTTATGGTACTCATCCATTCAAACCAGCTTTTCTAAATTATTTCTTATGTGGCACCAAGCCCTGATGATGTTTGACAACCTTAGTGCTGGGTGCTGCTCAGGAACAAATAAAGGTTTCCTATCCTGGACTGTTTTCAGGTCAAAGACTCACCTGTAAGTTCATCTGTTCTGGTGTCTCCAGAGCATTCAAGCACGACTCTAAAAACACTGCTAGCACACAACCCATGTCTAGGTAAAAAGCAGAAAAACAATGCAGTGACTGACAGGAGAAGGGAGTCAACAATAAAAGTGTGGACTGATGCTTTGAAAATGAGAGAAATGTCATGGATGAAATTCTAATTCTGTTGAAGTTGATGAAAGCATTGGCACTGATTTAATTTCCTCAGTCTCCACAATTCTTACCAAAGAATCTTGTTATTCCTGGCTGGCAATTTCTTATAAGCATTAGTAGAAAAGAGACCAGAGTACAGATCTTTTTGAGGAATGTTCTTTGACTATCAAGGGTAATCCAGAAAAAATGTAATATATTTTTTGCTAATATAAATGGAAAAAAACATGGAATGTAAGCTTCCCAAAATGTGTCTCCCTTTGGCTTGAACTTGGTGATTAAATTGGATAAAAAATGTACTTGAAAAGATTGATTCAAACAAAAAACTTTAAGCTAATAATCTCATACTGAAATTTTCTTCCCATTTATTGTTTTTAAATGTGAATTAAAACGAGAACTAAATTTACCAGCAACAAAATATGTATGTGTGTGTATGTAAATACAAATATCTATCTATCTATCTATCTATCTATCTATCTATCTATCTATCTATCTATCTATCTATCTATCTATCTCTATCTATATCTATCTATATCTATATCTATATCTATATCTAATCTATGTCTATATATATCTGTGCACACACACACACTCACACACACACATATACAAATAAAATCTTGAAAGATATATATTTTGCTTTATTACCACTATAATCACATCCTTATAGGATTGAAGTAAGGCTTAGGGCATTACAAGAGCTGCTCACATCACAACACCATTTCTGGATCATTGGAGGAGATTGGGCAATACAGAGCCTGGCTCTGACCTAACTTTTCCTCTGACCTTAAAAGTTGTGCTGGGTAGGATGGGTTTGCCTGCCCTCTGAGCAGTGTTTCAAGTACTAAACATTTAAAGGATTTGGACTTCACTGTAAAAACCTCTTCTGCTGTAGACCAGGGGGTTTTGATAGACTGAGCATGTTGTGACTGCTCTCATGGCAAGAGAGGGTCACTTTCAGATCTTTTGACTCCCTCACATGCTTTTTTCTACAACAGTGTCTGACATTACTCACAAGGCTCCTCGTGAACATAAAGACCAGCTCAGAGTTCCCATGGATTAATTCACTGGCATTAGCCCTAATGCAGGTGACTACACCTTTGGGACAGCAATAGAAATTTGGACATCTAAAGAATCTCCTTCCTGTTCTGTTTTTGTCAGCATAATGCTGCTCTGGGACACTGTAAATTTTGTCAGAAAGGTTTAGTGCTGCTCTGGGACACTGTAAATTTTGTCAGAAAGGTTTGGCAATTATACATAACACCTTATATTGCAATTTCTTGACCACCCACTCCTATTCGTGTGTTGATGCAGTGCAACTTTGTAGATTAAATTTATTCAGAAGAGATTAATCTGCCTTTGATTTATACAGCACACACATCTGATAATAATAAAAGCTGCAGGATAATTTATTCACTAGTGATGCAAATGGGAAATGAACTTTGCCTGTCTTACCCTTTCCTCCACTCTTCTGCCAAACAGGAAATACTGGTGGGAGGACAGAGCTGAAAGTTGTCACTAGTTTGAATAACTGGAATTTGGAGAGCTTGTGAAAGATTCTTGAGAACTCAGTTTGCTTCTTTTTCTTCTCTGTTCCCTGTGAGGGCAAATTTCTCAGCAGTATTTTCATGTGAGTTCTCACAGAAATCCTCCAAAATGGGATTTGCTTGAAGGGCACCATTCTCCTCAGGCCTGAAAAGCCAACACCTGCCTGGGCACTGCAGCTGTGCCCCATGGAGCCAGATGTTTGAAAATCATTTTGAGATGTACCAGCAATTTGTGAAAACTCGTGCTGTTGCTATGCAGGTTACATCTCTCTGCCCGGACTGCTTATGAGCTCAGTGTTGGTTTCCAGGGCTGTCAGTCAAGCAGCTTTCACCAGAACTAAAGTGATTTGAAAGAATCAAAAGAAAAAGACCCCTAATTTTTTCAAAAGAGATTATTTGCAGTGTGAAAGCTAATAATTTCAAATTCAGACATTAATCCAAACCTGTAACCTTTAGCAAGAACACAATTTACTTGTTCTTTATCAACTAAATGAATGCACATATCTTTTTTTTTTTCAGCTCAAACACAGATGAAGTTCAGATGTTTATTTAGCGCTATTAATTTCAAATTTAACCATGAAAAGCAGAAATATAATCTTCTAGTTCAGAGACTGACCTTTTTTTCCTTTAGTACTTGGAAAAACACTCTATGGCAAGCTGTGTTTAAAGTCTGGGTATTAGTTTTATTGGCTTCATCTCCCCCTTTAAGGACTGTTTGACTGCTCAAACATTTATGAAGTTCAGTGAATAGCTGATGAAGATTCATCATGCCTTGAATGGATGCTGTGTGAGTTTCACAATATTGTGGTTGATTCAATAACAGGCAGGTAATTCCTCCTCTAGCTTCCTTGCTCCTGGGTGAAAGCCCTACACATTTATGTCCTCAAGTGGGGAAGGCTAAGCCTGTCTCACAGAGCAAAATGGGCATGCAGTGCAGAGGTAGTATGGAAAACCTTATGAAGGATTTGTTGGCACAGACATCACAAACAGTGCAGTTTGGGGCAGGTGCAGGGAGGGTTTGTAGCGATAGAGCCAAATCAGCTGAGAGAGGTGTGGAGGCATTCCTTCCCAACTGAAAAGCAATCAAACAGAATTAAAACAAAGAAATGAAAACAGGAGAGCGGGCAGTGTTTACCTGTGCTGGCCTGGAATGCCCTGCTGCACAAGGCCCCGGGGAGGAGGGCACAGAAACCCTCTGGAGCATCACACCCAGAGCAGCAGCTGCTGCTGCCACAGCGGCGGCTGCAGAGGCAGAGCCCTGACTGACACATGCCTGTCAGGATGAGAAACCCGAGAGGGAGGTTAAATGTCTCCCCACTACCAGCTTTTCAGAAGATAAGAATGTGCCCAGAGGGACCATGGCTAGTTTTAGAAATTCTTGGAAGCGAGAGCTGAAGCAGATAAGGGGCTTAAAAGCAGAGATTTGCTATCAGTGGGTGAATCTGGCAGGTGTGACAGGGCACATCCCCTGCTGCTCGGTGCTGTGGTTACTGCACACCCCAGACAGGGCTGTGAGCCTCAGCAGCAGCTCTGCTTACAGAACCACTGCCCTTCATGCAGCCCCTTAAACCAGGAAAATCTCTGACTCCTTTCCTACACTCCCCCTGCCTTCTGGGCTGCATTCTCCACTCTCCTCATCCTGCAGCAAGGCCCCTTCCTCCAGATTTGTCACTGCTGGCAAACACTGTGGGAAAAGCCCAAAGCACTGCTTTTCCCAAGAAAGGCCATTAACCCTTTGTGCCCTTCCCCAGTTCTTCCTTTTAATACTACTGGATTATTTATTATTTATATATTATACAAATATTATATATTATTACATTATTCTATATAATTTATTATTTATTATATATTGTTATATTTTATTATTTGTTATTTATTCTGGATGTTTAAAACATTACATAACCATGAATATTGTTTATTTTCGGGATTAAGCTGTAATTTTCTTCAGTCAAGGATGTGTAAATGATAAAAAAAGAAATGTTAAACCAGGTTCTATTTTCTATCATTGCTTCTTAGAAGCGGCTGAATTTAAGAGTAAAATGTTATCTGTTTCTTGAAATATTTTAATAGTTAATTATGTACCATGTGGGAAATCCTGTAGAAGAGGGAAAAAACCCATCCATTCGCTGAGCAGCCTGAAAAGTGAAAAGCAAGCATAAGCATATCCTGTACCAGATTTCCTCAGGGAAAATCAAATTTAGGAGAGGAAGTTAGAAATAAAAATATGAATAGATTTGCTAAACATCTCTAAACTGCTTAATCTCTTTGGCAGATAAACAACAAAACCAATTTTGCATTAATAGAGGCAGATATGAGCTGGAAATATGTGCTGGAAATCTGAGAATGAGCTTCTGAGCTTTCTCCCCAAAGACTGATGTCTTTTCAAGCCATGCTATCAGAGTTGGATCAGTCCCAATTGTCATGTGCAGAAACTACAAGTCACACAAAGTCCCATAAGTAGTACTGAGCAAGGAATAATCTAACACAGATTAAAGATTTAAGAAAGAAAATGTTAAGTGAAGCAATAGCACTTATGTTAAAAGATTATATTTGACTTTGTTGTCTAAAATATGGAAAGTGTCCATTTAGGTCAGTGAATTTTTCACAGATCTTTGCTGAGGGTTTGAAACAAATGGTAAACAAACAAATAAAACAGACAAATTTTATGTAAAGGTAATCTAGTAATGTTTTAAAGAAAAGAATTTCCAAGAATTAGGCATTCTCCAAGCTCACTACTCTTCAGGGATTCAGAAAAATCCAGAGATGGGAGGGAATCGTAGAGGTTTATTCTTTTCCATCACTAGTCCAGGTGTTATCATTCCCACAGATATCTGTCTAGCTCTTTTTATGGTCTTTCTTCATGGAGTGCCTCAGCCACCAGTGCTTCATTTGCCTGGCAACCCACAAGAGTGTCCCTGGGCTATTCCTTGCTCTTAGACAATGGGGCTGCCTCCTGTCCTGCCTGCCACAAAAATAGACACAGGAATTTGATCTGTCCCCTATTTGAAGTGGGGAATTTTTGTCCAGCTAACCTGGATTGTGCTTATTAGTATAACAAAGTCCAGTTTCCCTAGTCTTCCCTCCCAGGTTGTTTGCTTGTGCAGTCCCTAATAGTTCTGTGAGTTCTCCTCAATCTTGTCCAAAGGTTAATATTTTCATCTTGTTTTTCCCCATCACTAATATCATCAGTAAGTGGACAGTCCACCTGTCATAATTTTCAGGCAATGTGTCTCTCTAAAAAACATTGCTATAGGTTTGATTTTTCTGCACTAAAAAACCCTATTGGACTTATGGTCAGATTCTAAACAGCAACAATACAAATCCTTTTCTTAGAACTGTACACATTTTAAAAGTACTTCTGTGCATTGAGAGCAATCTAATTGCCCATCAAAATGAAGGTACAGCACTGTAAAAGTTTGAGGAAAAATGATCTAAAATAGCTTCTCTGTGAAAATCAATTAATCCTGTTAGGAAAGTTATGATAGGACGAGAGTATCTAAGAAGGGCATACAGTTGAGGTTTGTCATATCATAAGTATCATAGAAAAGGGAAACACAGACATATCTTTCTATTTTCCAGAGTAACAACTAGTGAAAAATCAAATTAAATAACAATAATTAAATTCAAAATCATGCTGTTTATAATGTACCATGAAGTAGAGTTTCTAGTATTTCTTGCCACAGTATGTTTTAGATGGCAGAAACAAAATGTGTTGGTTCAGAAAGGCAATTTTTTTTTCTATTCCTTGAAAGCAGATGCCACACCTGCCCTCTTCAGACTTTTCTCTGTTTTCCATATTTTTAAAAATGTAACTACTAATGACTTGGTTATTCAAAAAGCTGCTCTTTAAAATTATTTATGATGACAGTGTGTCAAGGATAGTCAATTTGAAAAAAAAAATCATTCTGATTTTAGATACAACTTTCATACTTTCTTTGAGCAATATCTCAATATTTTTCATCTCAGTTGCCTTGTGGATCATTTTTTTCATTGCCTCTTTTCTATAAACATATTTATAAATTCTGCCATTAGTGGAACATTATCTATATCCCTACCTGCTACTCTTGGCACAACATGTTGCACTTTTAAGTTTGTCCTTAGTAATCAGATTCTATTTTCCCTGCCTGTATACCTTGCTGTGATGTTTAAGATACATGGAAACCTCATTTAGCAAAGGTAATTCCTTGCAAAACTTCATATCTTTCTTTCACAGTGATGCAATTTATCTCCTTTTGCAGGAGACCCCTGCTTTTCAACTCCTTTTCTTCATTACTTATGCTTTTATAAGATCTCACGAGACTGTTTTGTGAATTTTAGTTAACTTTTAATCATTCCACTGCACCACAAATTCTTCTGCATGATCAGTTGCTACAATGGCTGGTCCTTTCTATTGATGTGAGCTGTGTCAGAATGATGGTAGAAAACCTTCATTTTTTTCTGAGTAACAACCACAATAACAATTTTTATTCAAGGAAATATGAGTGCTCTCTTTGAGTGAGGCCAAACTATGCACAGAGCTGGAAGGGGTAACTGCTGTAGAGCTGGGCAGCTCTCATCCCTGAGAATCATTCATGAGAGAAAAGCTTAAAGCTGGAAAAAACAGATCCTCTTTACTTTTGATTTTCCACTTCTCTCTATTTTTACAAACCCTCCTTTGCTCCAGCGTGCATTCCCTCACAACTGTTCTGCTGGGGTTGTACTTTTATGCCTATAATATATTCACTGTCTCAGTTACATCAGCATGTGCCAGGACAACATATCCAGAGAAGCCCATGACAACAGCTACAGATCTGGGTCTTTGGTGAGCTTTTGTTTAATATTTTTTTCAGTATATTGGAATTGTTTCAAACTACGTTACATTTCTTCAAAGCTGTCTACTTCAGAGGATGCAGAAGCCTTTTCAGAGCTCTGAGCATTCCATAGCCAGATGTCTCAGAGCAAAATGTTTTCTCAGTTGGTTGGGAAATCAGTGAAACTGCAGAAAGCAGTGGTGGGAATAAGCAGCCTCAATGATACACTTATATTCTGATTTCACATGGGAGAATGGCACAAAATTCTGAAGTATGAATCCCCATCTTGCTGCTAATTTACCTTAATAAAGTCCAGTTCCAGCAGAGCAAATGTAAGTTGATAAACATGGACTACACAGATACAATATTTTATTCAGAAGTTATTACAGCTCATCCTGCTTCAACTCATACATTCGTACTACTTCAAGATAATAAATGAATTTTCACTTTATATTTGGAATGATACTTATGAAGGTCAAATTGCTCCTACTGCAAGGAATTTATGAAACTGAGCTGCATCAGGCATGAATAATGACAAAGAGATTTAAAGTAACTGTGATTTGTTGTGAAAAGCTATTGAAAAAGGAAAAAATCCTTATTCACTTGAGGTGGCTTCTGAGCTGAGACAGTGTGTATCTGATGCTGAATTCCCTTGCCTCAAAAGATCATATGAATTAATACCACTTATCAGTACATTTACAGAAAATTGTAAGCAGAAGACTGGAATTCTCTAAAAAAATAGGTAAATGTTGCACAGAAACTTTGGTGATGAATTTGCACAGGTTTCTTCTATAACTTATCCCCTGGTCTCTTTTAGAGGGGATGCCTCAGGACAGCAAATTGGGCAGTGGCAAAAAGGAACAAAAGAAGCAGGACTTTCTACCAAGAAACACTTTGCATTTCTGTTTTTTTATCACTGTGTGTCATGTTTCCTGCAGCAGCATGATCTCCAATAGCAGCCTGGTGTTAAAGTGCATGGATGGAAGTGGGGCCGAGGTGAAGAAGCTGAACAGACTTAAAAGGACAAAGACCCATTTTGGGGTAGTCAGAGAGTGTGATCTGGCTTCTGTACTGGACTTGACCAGCCATTTTATACTGATCTTAAACGTACTATGAAAGCATCCCTCACAGAGAGGAAAACTCAACTTTCCCCCCAACTTTGAAAAGAGAAAAAATCCGAGTATTAATGGACTTGTAAACTTGACTCAGCTTTTCCCATTCAAAATCTGCCACATTGAAGCTGACTTCATTTGTCTCAGTAAAACCTGAGAGATTAGCACTTTCATGTGTCTTAAGTACATGGTTGGGAGTAGAAATCAACATTTTCAGTTCCTCTGCCTCCCAGAAAACAAACAAAAAGCAAAGCTAGTAATAGAATCAGTCGTGGAATCACAGAAACATTTAGGTTGGGAAGGACTTTTAAGCTCATCAAGTCCTACTGCAAATTTATTTCCCTGTTTTTCCAATGTTTTACCTCTAATGTTTCTGCTTGATGTTGGAAGCATAAGCCTTGGCTATGAAACAGATAATCTATCATAGAAAACTGTCATGTTTCATAGGAAATAACTCCATGTCTTTGCCTTTCTTGCAACAGAATAATTTTTCTGGTATATATGATCATTTTTGTCATGGCTACAGCCATTATGAGTAATGCTGCATTTATAGTTAGGACCTTTCACTAGTTGGCTGATATTAAAATTTTGTTAGGAGGAATTACCTGATTTTACAAATACTTGTAGTTACTGTCCAAAGCCATACATTGCCATTTAAGTGAAGTCTTTTCCTAAAGATCATTTGAGAAAATACTGGAAGAAAGCATTTGCCAAAATATTATTTTTCCTGTAGATCAACCATTCTCTGCACACTGCTGTGATGCAGCCCTAAAGGGAAGGCACATAAAAATAGCACCCTTTTTGATGTCAAGTCTCCAGGCCTAGTTTACTTCACCTGAGGGTCTTTCTGTAACTGAGTACAGACTCACTTAACTTTTTAATTATTACTGGCCAATACAAGGTACTATCTGGTTCTGAATCCTGGATACCATCTTTTTCTGCATGCACCTTTTCCTGCTAACTGTAGCAATATTTACATAGCTATTTCTAACCTGACATTTTGTGCTAATCTGAATTCCTGCTCTATGCTTGTCATTGTATAGACCAAATTGTATTCTATTCATTTATGTTCATAGAGGTCTTGAGTAAGCTAATAATGTCTCCTGTTTTTGTAAGATTACAAAAGTCTCTGGGATTACTGAGGATTTGGACATGATAGATCCATTCAGCTCTCCCAGTTTGGCTTCCTGGCCATTTGGCCTCTCAGCACATATTTTTGTTCTTTTCATTAAATGCTTTCCTTGAGGTTGGAACTCAGAATATAATTTTGTCATCTCCTTCCTCTTTGTGTCAGTACAAATCCCTTTCTTTACTTCTTCCTCTGGCACCAGTTAAGGTTGCTCCTGGGCTGAAAAGTCAGTTCCTGTGCATGCTGTAATCTTTTCCAAAGCCCTTGCCATCTCTCTCCTTCTACCTCCTGTTCTTCAGACACCGAGTTCCTGAGCAAGGCTCCTGGGAACACTGGCTCCTGGTTCAGGGACAGCTGGCAGCAAACTTCAAACAGGCTTTCTTCATCATTTCCAGCTCCAAATTACCTAAGAAGAATTTAGGATCCATATACCTTGTTCCTAATATTACTTTCCTTCACAGTCATCTGTGCCATTGCCAAAGGGATGTTGTGTGATCCCCTTTGGAAAAGACAGTGACCAGCACTTTTCCAGTTGGAAATTAAATGGGAGGGAGGTGGGAGCAACTGAGAGGATGGGGAAGGGGTGGGGAGGAGATGGAGGAGAGGTGGGCCACTTCCTGACAGAGATGAGAAAATGCCCTTTTGGTCTTTCTTCTTCTGTTAAGAAGTCTGCTTGATTTACCTGTCCTGTCCTGGAGCAGTTATGATAGGGGAAAGAAACAAATGAGATGTGAGCCTTCAGTCCAAGTAAAGATGAGGGGCCAGTCCCTCAGCATGGGAGCCTGCCAAGGCTGTGAAGGCACAACTGCTTTAACTTCCCTGCACAGCTAAGCCTGGTCTGAAACCAGGAGCAGCCAGGCTGGGTAAACCTCTGTGCACTGGGCTGTGTTTACCCTTGTGTCTTCCAAGCTCTAGCACTAGCTATTTCATCCCTGTTTAGATTTTACTAGTGTAAGATAAGGAATAAAAGGAAATGGTTTAGACAGAAAGTTGAAACAGAAAAGCCAGGTGAAACTTCTCTTTTAGATTACGCTTATTTTCTATAACAAAATTGCTTCTTTCCAAGTTTACGTGACTTGAAATAAGATGCATTTATAGAAAAGGTGTTTAATAGGAATTGAACCAATTCAAAATACATACTTTAACCACCTCTTATTTTTCATGTATTGAAATGGATAAACTTTGTCCCTATTTTCCTTAGCTCTTGACAATGCTCAGCCCAAACACAGTTCAACTGAAGTACAAGCTGAGGAAAATGACACTGGCTGAGGTTGGATACGAGCCATGGCCAACCATTTCCTATACTGGTGCTATAGCTCCTTCCTTCCTGCAGGCCAGTTTTGCTGTTGTTGCTTTTTACATATGTAAACATCTACTGCATGCAGATATGTTTACCTTTTACCACTGAAGTTGGAAAATATGTTTTGTATCTGTGATCTCTTCTTCAGGCCAGCATAGATTGCTGCAGATATTGGCAGCAAAGCAGTAACTGCATTTGCAAAGTTCACAGTCTGTACAAGAGTAGATGCAGCCTTTCCTGAAGGAAAAGGGGCTGTCCTTCATCCACCCAAATCAGGAAGGGATCTCTGCTGCACAAGAGGAAGGATTTCTTCTTTGTGGGCCGTGGAGGAGGAGGTGAGCTATTTCTGCCTCATTTGTCAGCTCCTTCCACCTTCAAACTGATGTCTGTTCCTGCAGGGAAGGAAAAAGCTTTTGAGCACATCTTCCAGCTGACTAGGCTTTCTGAACTCTAACCCTAGGTGTAACCATAATCCTAGGTGGAGCCTTGGGCTGAGGCTGGTGCCAAGCAGAAAGGTGTGGGAGGAGCCAAAATTCACAGATTCACAGAACGACTAGGTTGGAAAAGACTTTCAAGATCATCGAGTCCAACCCATGCCCTAACATCTCAACCAAGTGCCACATCCAGTCATTTTTTAAACACATCCAGCGATGGTGACTCTACAACCTCCCTGGGTAGACCATTCCAGTACTTTATCACTCTTCCCATGAAAAACTTTTTCCAAATATCCAACCTGTATCGCCCCTGGTGCAGCCTGAGACTGTGTCAGTGGCAGTCCTGTGTTCCATTTGGCATGCCTTTTGTAGCTGCAGTGTGTTTAGTGCTCTGGGGTTTCTGGTTTTCTGAACCCTAAGTAACTCTAGGTGTAACATAGCTCTAGTCCTAATTCTAACCCTAGGCATAACTCTGACCCTGTGTGGAGCAGGAAACCAGCCTTGGGCTGTGTCTGGTGCCAGGCAGAATGGTGTGGAGGGAGCCATGCTGTGGAAGTCTCGTGTTCCCCTTGGCATGCCTTTTGTAGCAGCAGTGTCATTGGAGCTCTGGGCTTTGTGGTTTTCTGAAGAGCATAAAAACACTTTGAAGACAACTGATGTAAAACCATACCTATTCCTTAGACAATAAAATGGCCAAGC
The DNA here is from genome assembly GCA_034336665.1 of Luscinia megarhynchos. Taxonomy (NCBI): domain Eukaryota; kingdom Metazoa; phylum Chordata; class Aves; order Passeriformes; family Muscicapidae; genus Luscinia; species Luscinia megarhynchos. The sequence continues at coordinate 46,099,275 of CM067565.1, forward strand.
TTAGTTGGTTTTCACCCTACAGTCAGCCAGTGAAATCTCCATAGAGCAAACAGAAAATTGTGGTTAGACATTCTTGAAGGAGGAAATGCTTTCACAGAAGAATGAGTAAGTCAAGCAAAATATTTCATTTTAAGAAGCCAGAGAATAGTGGTGACTTTACCTCTGGTTTTGTCTCAGCTGGCTCCTATTTTACTTGAGTGTCACTGTGCAAAGCCTTTTTGCTCCATTGAAGAGTCAAGACTTGCTCTTAGAAGCTGAGTAATATGCCCTGAGAATGTGCTCTGAAGTGCTGAACCCTTCTGCATTAGCCAACAGTTTCTGTATCTCCTTCAAAGCTGCACAGACTGTTATCTCTGCTGTTACCTGGGCACCAGATAGAAAGGTATCATGAAGCTTAGTATTCACTGTAGGTAATTTGCTTCATGTCCATATAAGACTGTTAGGTAATATTGATATTTTATAACAAAATTATCATCACAAACCTATGCTATTTACAGTCCCAATAGCTGGACTATAGTATGATAGCATTAGTTTTGTTGGGCGAAATTGGACTTTATCTCCCCTTTGAAAAGTCTCTTTGATGTTAAATTATATCTTAATGGGACTCTTACAAGACTTTTAAAGACAATTTCAGCCAATATCTCTTCATTTTTGTGTAGTCTAATAAACCAGCTTTTCAGAAGCCAATAAACTATGTCAGGGTAGATATTCCCTTCTGCTAACAAAGGTAAATGGAGAAATGTCTCATCATGCTGATTTCTGTATTTCAATTTTTTGAGCATCCTGCTGGTCTGAATTATATCTTTCAATTCACCACTGTATTTGTCTTTGGTTCTTATGCTGACCTGCAAGAAAAGTGATATTGATTTAATTGTTTCTTTGACATGCAGCTCAAATATTCAGCTGATGCTTGCTGCTGTGTACAGACACACAGCTCTTTATCTGAAAGTGCTTATGGGCTTTAACTGAAATAGAAACACTTCAAGAGTACTCTACAAATGCAGCATCAATGACCTACTTGTTTTTTCAGCAACATGAACAAGGAAATCTAGCATCACTATACAGTAAAAAAATACAGAGATCTAGTTGCAACTAGAAAGCTATGAAGAGATATTTTATTTCTGTAGCTGCTCTAATTGTAAATCTCATAACTTCCTCATCTGATTGCTGAAAAATGCTTAGGGATGTGGTCTGTGTGCCCTAATCTACCACTACATCACCTCAGACTCTCATATTGCAGCAAAGCTAATTATCATGTTTCCAGCAACACAGCATGATCTCATATTTGTTTATTGGAGGAAGAATAAATATGGTTTGTCAAACAAAAGCTTAACATATATATTGTTTCATGAAAAGCCAGGGATTTGGGGGAAGGGGTAAAGAAGAAAATGAGAAGAATTTCCTTTTTACAAGGCTTATGGTTCCTTCAATTTAGTTAGAAACGTTCAGATAATTTTATCCTGTGCTTTGTGTGATATTTTACACCCAGTGAGAATGTGACACTGCATGTGCAAAGCCAAAAGAAATCTTCTGCTGTAAGAAAATTACTGCAAAGGGATAGCTCTATGTGTTATGTGAGTCTGACCAAATTAAATTTGTAGAGGGCAAATCTTGCTGCCCTGACTAAACTGCCTTGATTTTTTTACTGCAAACACTTGTGTTCATGTGCAGAAACAGCTCATGGCATCCAGAAATCTTTATTTGATGTTCTCATTTTTATTTGTTTAATTTGTTAGCAGGAAGAGATCCAATCAAGGTGGCAGCTTGCTTGTTTTCTCTAGTGTGTTCCTGAGCAGGCAGAGCCTTGCAAATGCAGCTTGTCACGTACCTCCCCTGGAAGCTCCATCCTTCACATGAAACCTGTGTTTAATATATCCCACTAGAATTATATCAAACATGCTGTTCTCTGGGAGATAATACACTTATTAAAAAGCATACCAGATTATAAATATCTACTGGCACACAGAGGCTTCTTAGACAATGACAGAACAATAACATCTCCGTCCCTGCAGCTCCTCCTGCATACAAAGCTGGACTTCTGTCAGCTGTCTGCAAGGAAGTCTTTTCAATGGCAAATCACAGATGATGGGATTGAAAGGATCAAGGTACTACTCGGATCCAGCCCCTAGCATTGGGCAGGGGAGGACCCTGTGGTGCTTGATTCATTGTTTTCCTCTGACCTCTCCTTCAAGCCACAGTGAGCCTGTGTCACAACTCTCTCATTAGTCAAAATGTTCCACCAGTTTCACTGACAAAGTTTTCCTAGGATGTGAGTGAAATTTATATCTATTTTTCATTACTAGGCTGCAGTGTGCTACGTTTGTGGAATCCAGCATGAGAAATTATTTTTCTCCCTGCACAAATTTTCCTACCTCAGATAGTTTGGTGAGATCAGAACAGGGTGAATGACAGATGCTCAAGTCCAGCAGCACTGAACCCTATAGGTGGTCCCCATTTGATCCACTGAAGTGCAGTGACTAAATTTATGAGTTTCCTTGCCATTCCTCTCTCCCATTACTGCATCAATTTTCCAGCTGAGGAACACAGAGCATTCCCCATGACCAAATAGGCACCACCACTCCTGCTGTGCTGCTGTCTGACAAACAACCACTCAAGCTACTCAGTGAACAGCCCTAGTGTGTCCACGTGCCTCAGTTAGAAACAATCTCTGAATGATTCATGAACGGGGAAGAATCTCAATTCAGTGGATTTTCAGTTCTCCCAGTGTGGGTATCACCCTTCCTTTTATTAATATTTTTAAGCTTTGCAATTTTAGCCTATTCTATTACTAATTTATATTTCCTAAAATAAAACTTACACATGCTTTTAGTATTTCAGTAATGTTTAATCTATCTACAACCTGGAGTGATTCATCTATCCAGTAGAAACACATATGACAATACTTATATAAAATCAGTGCACCTATTATAACCCTTATTCCCTTCCAACCACTCTTAAAATTACTAATAAATGCAATGTGTAACATCTTTAAGTTTGGAAAGCAGGTTCAGGGATAGGACTTCAGAAGACAAAATGAAGAGAGGACAACATCTTGTAACAGTACTGTACCTGAATCTACAAAAGTTGAGATTGAATGTTTTCAGAAAAAGAGTAATTTCTCTTTCTGTACTTCTTATTTTCACTGAAGATATTTTAGGAGTTGAAGAAAGAGAAATGTTTCAGATGAAATCTTAGTCCTCTATTCTACATGAAAATAAGAGCATGAAAATCAGTTGTGTTTAAAAAATTACACTGGCATTTAAGTGTTTTTTGTAAATGAATTGGAGCAACTGCTCAGTTGTGAAGTGACCCTTACTCTCCCCCATCATTTAGGCTACCGAATTTCATGTGCCATGGGAACCTGCAAAAAATGAAGGAGGGCTCTTATCTTTGGCACTAGTTTATCTATTTGGTTATACCTTGTTGAAGACATCTGTTTTTGTACATTCAACCTTGCTGCTTACCATATGATATAAACTCCTACTTTCCAGTCATGGACCACGTATAAGACAGACTTTATCCAATTACCTACTGTATTTATTGGCTTTATTAAATCAGAATCTGTGAATCAGGTTGTGAATTCCTATTTACCATCAATGGCAATAAAGATTCACTTGGCTAGAATCATAGGGAAAAACTCACAGGATCATGTAAACTGGAGGATTCAGCTTTATTGATGGCAAATGTACGTCTCTCACTCATAATAACTGATATTTCATTTGTCATTATTCTCTCTCTTTTTCCTTTATAACAAGAGATGTGAATAGTACTGGGCTTTGTTTTTCATCTAGGAACTTGATTAATCAGCAGAGGGAAGGTAATTCAAACATAATACGAAGTCACATAATTAAACTATTTCTGAGTAGTACTCAAACCATTAAAGGAAACAAATATGCCAAAAGAGGAATCAGTATTTCTTTTTAATTTTACAAATACATATAAAAAATGATGTTTCCAGTCCCTCTTAGTCATCAACACTACACTAAAAAAACCCAGTCTCTCCTCTCTCAACCACAAAAAAATTTATAGCTAGGAAAACTAGAAGCCTGAAACATTTGGCAATTAATACACAGAGACATTAATTCAAAACTCATTCCATCTTTCTCCCATTACCACTATCAAAAGATAATTTATGTAGGTTTAGACAATACACTCTAAACACAATATGAACTTGAGAAACAACACCAACATCCAGACTCGATATTTCTTGCAAATTTATTTTCCTTTTTTTAATAGTGCTTCACTTAATCTTGACTGAGCTGCCCATCAGCTCTCTGTAACTCCCAAAGTGTTGCCAGACAAAGTAAACCTGTAAGTATCACCATCCTACTCACAATCATGCAGGTCTAGGAGAATTTTAATTTTCTTTCAGCCAAGATACTCATGAGTTCTCTCTTCTCTTGTGCAAGCCTCTTTGCACAGCACTGCAGTTTGGCATGCATAGATGAGTGAGAGAGAACTGCTGCATGTACATGGAGTCATTTCTGCTTGTGTGTGCTGGCACCCACAGAAATCCCCTGCAATCCCTCTGAACCCTCTCATCTTGCTGCTTAAACTAATACTCCTTCACAAATATCCACTAGAAGTACCTGATTCTACTTGTTGTCACCTTAAGACAACTGAGAGTGCTCTACACCCTAAAATACAGAAATAAGGCACATTTGAGAAGACAGGATGGCTTCATGCAGTAACAATCAATATTCTATAACTATCTGTATTCTACAATGCAAGCAATTCATTATTCTGCCCCAAACTGTGTAGACATGTGCTTTCACCAGGAAGTTCAGAGGAAGCTGCTCAGGAGCTAAGAGCCACAGCTTCTACTAAGATGGGGTGGAAAAATGACTGTGCATTCTGGAATGAACCTGTTAAAAAAACCTGAGAGCTGCTGAACGCAGGAGAAAGGCACAAGATGAACTTCTGTCAGTTTCCCAAAAGTGCCACTGCTGTTCAAGGTGAGAAATTACTTTTGAACTGTCCAGTGTATTGGCTCTTTTTCAGAGCAGGTGTGAAAGACACTTGTTCACAGCAAAATTAAGATATACTCCTTCAAGGAAAATAATAAGAATTAGATTCAACATGCTACAGGCTATGTAAAAGCCCTTCATTATTTCTTCAGCATTTATATCCAGACAAGGAACATACATTTTGTTAGATTTAATGGATATAAATATAGAGTGCATTTAGATTTATTACCAAAAAATAACTCATGTAAATAAATAACTCATAATAATACTTAAATAACTCATAATTTCAACTAGTTTATAATTATGGGATGCCCATACTTGCATTTTTACTTGTTTTAGGAAAGCAATCTAAGTGCTTCTGGAATTTTATCTGTTTCAAGGACATTTTTTACATTCTGGTCCTGTAGTGAGAACAAAAGCAAATTTTCATTTGTGATATTTAGACAATGATCAAAATACTGTGAAGGCCATAAGCATGCAAATCTACTATGTAAAATAACCTTTGATCTTTCAGAAGGCATGAGACTGTGCTAGAGAAACTGTTTTTTTGATTTTTGAAAGCATTTCAAATTGGTGGCTGAGGAAACTTGAAGACAGAGAAGAGTCCACAGCTAAATCATGTAGTAAGAAGCCTGAAACAGTAGCATAGAAAAATTTTCTAGATATCTGGATACCCACACACACTTTCTTGCACCAAAGAAAAAAACAAGAGTAAATACATACATGATATCCTCAATCAAAATGTACAAAGGAAAAGGAAAGTTAGAGAACAAGATCAAAAGCTGAATCTGCAGTTATTTAAGTCTCTGATATTGGACCATCAACATGTCCTTGTAGGCTTTAGATAGTCAAACAATGTGTGGATCTGAATTTGAGTTTTGCTCACGGTCTCTGTGAAATAATATTGAGAGAATGGTTTTATACAGATTCTTGGTATGAGGAGTGACTGTGTCACTGTCATATGTTAATTCATTTATGATTCTAGCCTGTCTTTTGGAAGCTTAATTCTCTCAATATTCCCCAAAATGCACTGGAGCAAATGTTCCTTGTCCTTGGAATATTGTTGGCTAAGTGTTTTTGTTTTATTTTAGCCTATGGGTTTAGAGACCAAAACTGTTCCTTTTTAACACCTGTGTAACTGTGACTGTAATTCCTGTCAGTCAGAGCCAGTGCCAGAGCCATGTGTGGTGGTCTACAGGCTGGCACAGCCCCATTCCCACCAGCAAAGTCTCTCCAGTCTGCTGTGTTCCTCCCTGTTGTCATCTCCAGGGCAATTGTGGCTCAGACATGCTCCTTCAAGAGCAGATGGAAACAAAGGTGAAGAGGAGGGTGAAGAGTCAAAAGAAATTAAAAATATTTTAATCCGACACAGAAGGATTGTGCTGCTAAGATTAAGAGACAACACAATCTGAATAACAGAACCTGAGCAACATCCCTGCCTGAAGGGGAATTCAGTCCCTCTCCTTCCCAGACATGTATAATGCATGTCTGGTGATATTTGAATTTGAATTTTTCATTTTCTCTCCCTTGTATTTCACTGACAGAGCAAGCAATAATTATGAATATTGTGCCATGTAACTAACCATGTCAACTCTTTAATAGCTTAACATCTGTTAGATGCACCAACATCATGCAGGATGTTCTGTGGGATGTAGTGATGAATTTAAAATTTGTGTGCCAAGGCCTTGGGCAGCCCTGTAAGGTTTGATTATGCCCTAATATTGTGACTTACAATCTCTGTATTACTATCTTACCTATACCAAGTAGTAATACTAGTACATTTTCCACAATTTCATGCTGCCAATTTTGTGGCAGTCTTTTGCTGAAGAAAATGCAACATATGCTATCTCTGACCTAAGTCTCAAACAGAAAGACCTGCTTCAGTAGACCAGTATGTTGCCACCATTCCTGGAATAACCATGATTATTTCAGCAAAGCAGATTTAGTAAGAGCAGATGAGTTCACTTAGAAATTGTTCTTTTGACTACATGATGCTTAACTTTCTGAAAAGCTGCTCCAATATTTGTGCAAATGCCAGAAGCAGCTTACAAAATCAACGGCTGTGTTTTCAAATCTTGTGGACAGACTGACAAGCCTGTGAAACATACAGCCCAGAAACCAAATAGATTTGCTCTGTGAGCCAAATAACCTCTTGAAGCCTTTCTCTAGTATTTTTTAAATCCTGTGTTCTCATAAACTGTTCCATGTTATGCAAAGGGAGTCTGAGCCTTTGCTCTCCCATAATATGTCCGTACAGGATGGTGTTGTGTTTGCTACAGCAGATAAACAGAGGTTTGAATCTGGAATTTTGAATGATAGGAGGATTTAGATGCTTAAATGCCTAGAGTGGTCTATGCTGAATCCTTTGTGTTAAACTATAGACATTACTGTCACAAGGTTGTCACATATAAACACAGGATCTAACTCCAAATGTCAACTTGTGATGTTGATTTTTCAAGACTTCACCCTTTGATTATATTTATTTGCCACTGGCCCTGCATTTGCTCAGTCACAGCAACAAATCCAGTGCAGCCTGGATATGGGCTGAATAAGGTGAGAGAGCTATGTAGCTGTCACTAGCTATCTTCACAGGACACAAAACCAGAGTTTTAATTCCCCTTTTCAGATTATATGGATTTAACAGTTGCCATGATAACTAACAACACTTTAATAACGTGCCTGTAGCATCAGATTTTTTTGCACTCGTGTTACACAGCGTGTCTTTTCTTGATGGTTTGATGGGCCAGAAGCAGCATGTCACCACTTTGCTTTACCCCTGCAACTTTTGGCAGCTGGCTAGCACAGCAGTGCTTTTGACCTGACATCATGCACTGCTTCCCTGCCCTCTCCTCTCTGCTCTCTTGTAGTGACATTAATCTGGTTCTCCTGCCATTAATTTGCATTTAGTTCTGCATCATTTAAATAACTGCTAAAAATTAAAGCACATGCTTAAGCACAGTGGGATGACTGAATCCTAAAATTGTTTCCTAGGAGGTGCAAAAATTCTTCTGTCCCCTTCTTCACAATTTCATTATTTTCATGTCTGTGTTCCTAGAGAAGAATGTATATATAGGGATGTAGGACTTTAAATATGGCAATGCTTTGCCTCAAGTCCTGATTTGTGGTGTTTTTCTTCTAAGGAAACATTGTCTTTCAGTGGACAAATCTACATATTATAAAAAAAGCAAAACATACTCATACCAGACCTGACATGAGCCATGTGTACAACCATCCAGTGCAAGACAAATTATCTTAATCCAAAATATAAAGTCATTATTTCTGACAAACCACTATGACTCGACTAAAAAGCCCTGCTTTTCCATGGAGAAAGTCAATTTGGTGCAGAACCACATAGGTGTGGCTACAATACTTTGGGAACCAATCACAGTTACTGGGATGTTTTGTAGGATTGCCATTAGGGAGTTTTTATTGCCATCCATTGTACAGAGTTTTACAGCACATGAATAAATGAAAAATTCCAAAGGGAGCCAAAAAGCAGATTGACAGATAAATACTGTGATAATTTTTAAACAGTCATGTGATGCAGTGCCATACCTCAGTCAGGCACAGACCACCAAGCTTAGCTAGAGGAAATCAGTAAAACTTGATGGAAGCTATATGAATCTGTAGTTCTAGCAGGTTTGTAATTATTTTTAGTTTACTCTGTAGACAATTTTGCTTTGTATATAATTTTTCTGTTCATGAGAAGCAGGTGCTGGGGGGCAGTTAAACAGAGGAAAGGAATTTTTTCTCATCCCCTCACCTCTTAGGAGTTAGAGACAACGACTTTATCATCTCCTATAGTCAGAGTGAATAACATCTGAAGAGCTTTGGATGACACCTACTGCAGACCTCCACTTTATGTTGAGGTGAGGCATCCTTTGATGGTGCCTGCTCTCCACTGGTTGTAAAATAGATCTGGGAAAGTAACTTCAATTTGGATGACTCCCTTTGGAACACCATACACCAGGCAGGAGCCAGGGAACTCAGGGTGTTCTCCAGCCCTGGCTGCCCAGGCACAGAGCTCCAGGTGCTCCTGCTGGAAGATCTGGGCTATGGACCCACATTCAGGCTCCTTTCTCAGGGGACTGGCTTTAGACACAGCCTGCTGGCTTGCTGATTATACTACAGGTGCAGCAGTGGGTTCACAGGCACACACCCCCCTGATAAAGCTGCAGCAATTGTTTGTGTTAATCGGGTTTTAAATTGCATCAGGAGGCACAAAAGGTGTCCGAGAACTGGAGACAGAGAGATGAAAGAATGATGCAATATGGGACTGTAATGATTGAATTTTACCTCTTCTCTCAGTGACCCTAACTCTTCGGATGAAATAACAAAGAATGGGAACAATCCTATTTATTATATTCAGTCTGCATGGGCTTTGTGAGGCTCTCACTTTAAGCCATGCCCCTAAATATGTTTTGATTTACATTCTGTGGAGATCTGTAGAGAATGCCTTTCTCATTTTGATCATGATGGTTCAATCAGATTTAGTTGCTATGCAGCGGATGCTTGTAGTGTTTGTATTTTCCTGCACTGGCACATCTAATTTAAACAAAAGTTACCCCACATGGTGTAAGGGTATCTCTAAAGGGAGACTGTAATGAAAAGTATTTCTGCAATTTCCACAGAATAAGGAGTTTGTGCTAGAGACATCTGGAAATGTGTCTCACTCTACATCCAATTTAGAGGATCAGAAGGAGATACAGCTTACTGATAAGTGGGAAAATGAGATGCTAATTCAATTTTAAAAGAATATATGTTCAGAGATTTTTTTTAGATTGCATTACTATATTCCTCTGTTTTGTGAAAAAGCTTGCCAAATATTTTAGTGTGATGTATTTTGTCTGGGATGTTATCTCATCTGATGTCTTGAAGCTGAAGTCATTTATTTAGACACTGGGACTTAGAATCAAGCTAATCTAATTTCCTTAAAACACTGCCCACTGGTGCAGCCATGTTATATGAATCTAAAAGCTCTGCAGGTAATGGATATACAGCACACATTAATGATGCTGAACAAATTGATGTGAACTATAATTCCACATGTCAAATAGCACTCAACAAATAAGCATTTGCAATAAATATGTCAATTTCCATAATTCTCTAATTTTAAAGAGTCATTCAAACTTGTATCCCAGGACAGCACTTGCATGTTTTACTTGTTCATGCTTGGAGTGTGATTTTTCATATTTTCCAGGAGAGTTTTTCTTTTATTCTCAAACAGAAATGACAGGGGTATAGATAAGGTAGAAAAACGTAATTAGGGGCTGCAATAAAAGCCATATGTTATTTTATAAGTATCACTGTTTTTCTGTCTATCCAAGATTTTATTTTCTATAAATTATCTAATAGAATATTTCTGTTGCTTTCCACAGAAAATCATAATAAACCAAAATTTTTGAAAATGTCTGCTTTTAGGTTTTCCAGGCAGTTAGCCTTGCCCCCATGTGCTACACTGACAAATAAAATGTGACAACTTTGCTTAAATTAAATTCTTCACTGTGATATAGAAACATGAATCAATCAAAACTGAAGTGATGGGCATCATTATTATGCTAGATGTAGTAAGGAAAAAAAAAGGTCCTATGTGAAAGAGAAAAGAATTCATTCCACAATGACAAGATTAAAAGCAGGTTTGAAAGCTGAGCCTATGATAAGTGAGAGCCCTCCTGAGTTTTTTTGCAGTTATCTAAGGACATGCAGACTAGTGATTGTTGAGTGTCTGAGCATTGTGTATGACTGCAGGTGTCTTGGTCTCACTCTTTCTTTCTATGTTGTCATTCTTATAGCCAGCAGGAGAATTGCACTACATGTGTAGCTGCACTGAAAGTCAATTTCTGCCCAAACTCTGTCACTCTGGTTTGACTGGTGGGTGGAAAATGGACAAGGGCTGTTATCTGCATGGAATTTTCCTGGGCAGAAGGACAATTAGGTGGTTCCAGGCACAATTCTTATAAAGTTTTGGGAAGCCTGATCCAAACTAGGCTCTGCAAAATTGTGGTAAAGTGTTCACTTTAAATTTTAAAAATCAATCACAATTTCTATTCAAACATAGTATTTGCCAGCATAGTGAAAATAACAGTCTTTCTAATAATATGGTTGTACTGATTTTCATGGGAAAGGTTATCCCATGGACAAAACATGTCTCTGTTAAGTCAAATGAAATTAAAATTCATATCATGTTTTGGAGGACTGACTAGCTTCATTCTGCTTTTTTTTTTTTTACTTTTTTTTTTTTTTTTTTTTTTTTTTTTCTGCTGGGATTTCTGGGAGCTCTCATTAAAGCCCCTGTACAATTCTGGAGTCAGGGTGCCTAACTGGGTGACATGGAGAATGTGGAATAACTTGCTTTGCTGAGTTAGATGTGCCCTGCTTGTTTCATGTGTCTCTGGTCACTTCTGGGGATTTCTCCTGCCATATTGAATGGGTTATTCTTGCTTTGTTTGTGGTGTCATACGTCCAAAACAGAGGATGTCATGCCAGAGAGCTGCCGAGGGAGACAAGAGGGCTGTGTCAGTGTGTGACCAAGGACAAACACTCCACACCAGTGTAAAGTTCTGGAACATTCCCACCCTCTCCCTGCCCTCCTTGCCCAGGGTGGGGGTAATCATGAGCTCACTGAGGCAAGGCCTGCTGCCAGTGCTCCTTTCTACCATATTTTGTTTGTTTTTAACTTTCCAATCTTACATTTGCCTGGTGATGTTTCCTGCTGCTTTAGCTTTTGACTCCTTTTGCCTTGGTCATTCTCCTCATGTGGAACAAATAATTCCATAAAGCTCATTTTCTTCCCCACTTTTCTGCATTGCTTCCTTTTATTTCTTCACTTCCAATAAGGAATTATGATTTACCATTCAATTACACCACATGACATGGAAGTCCACTTGCCAATCAGATCCAAGAGTGCTTTTTGTTGCTGCAGATGTTGACTTGGAAGGATGGGATCTGGAAGGTTAACAGGTAATAGTATCCTCTACAGTCATTTAAAGGATCTGCTTCGTTGATAACTTTTGTGTCACTCAGTCAGTGCTACTAAAATGTAAAGCTTTTGTAGAAAAAACAGCTGCAGTGGTCAGAGCCTACACGAGGTGGCAGTACTGGTATCACATTGGCTCTCTTTTTTTGGGGGCTTGCTGGTTTCCAGAAAATCTCCTTGTAAATGAATTGATTCATGTCAGAAGTGGGCAAGCTTGCAAACAAGTCCATCTGGTAAGCAGCTTACTACATTTCTATATAAATAAAGAAGATCATCCAACTCTTTCAGGGTCACTCCGCCCCTCAGATCATGAGAAAGTCTGTTTTCAATGCAGAAAAATTCAGATAAAATGCTCCAAATGCATAACTGAGCACATCCTTCCTGGTTAGACGATGACAGGCAACTGCAGTGCCTGACAGCTTGGGGCAGAGTGAATCAAACCTTGTAGAGCAATGAGCACAGATTTGCTAGGCAATCTTTCCAGCTTCATGGACATGGGGGATCAAATGTACTTCTGTTAGAATGAGTCACAGAGAGCAGGGCCTTAGGATGGGAATTAACTAGGCTTTAAGCCATCTACCACCAAAAAAAAAAAAAAAGTATTTTCATCTCATGTAGGGCCATATTTTCATGAAATGCTTGAACTTCATGGATAAAAATCTCTTCATTAGAATCAGATACTCATATTGTAATCAATAAAGTCAATGGACAAAAATGAAACAAGTGTTCTGGTGCATTTTCTTGTCCTTCTGTTTTCTGAGATATTTATGCCAAATTGCTTTTCTCAGATGAGAGTTTTTATTTCTACTTTTTAATCAAATGGACCAGCCAGGGAGACTGAGGCTTGTCTTTCACCTAAAAATATCTGAAGTGTGTTGCAACAAGCAACAAGAAGTCCTGTGCATTTTGTGTCATTGTTTTACACTTTCTGTAAAAAAAAAAAAATATATATATATAAATCTGATTCCCAGGCAGATCACTCAAAGGCTTTTTTCCCTATGCCTCTCACTGTGCTGGCAGGATATGGTCTGGAAGACAGAAGGAGCATATAAGAGTGCCAGTGGGTGGAAGTGGAACGTGTCACCTGATGGGGAGATATGTGGGGTGGGTCACCCTTAGTAGCTCTGAAAATCAGTGACCCCCTGGCTCTGTGAGCCCCAGCTTCAAGGGGCAGTGGCCAGGGATCACTTCCACTGTATTGATCCAGAGGGAAGCCTCAGGATTGCTCTGTGTGTGAGCACAGACCTACATGCATGGCATGTGGAACTCATCCATTTAAGTTTTACAAACCTTTACAAATACCCTGGGACTGAGCCTATCTAGCCCACTTGGTTTCCTTGGGCAGCCTTCCTACTGCTCCATCCTCTCTGTTCTTCCCTGGGTATTCCAGGTTGGAGAAGGACATTGCTGTGGAGGACAGATGATGTGCATGGACTATTCAACTCGGGTCGTTGCTGACAGACTCTTGGCTACCCTGAGAATTAACAACAGGAAAGCCCAGCAGCTGGTAACTCACCAAAACCCCTTCCCAGGGCTGAGGTTCTGCAGCTGCAAACTGAGTCAGCCAGCAGGAGTATGGCTCCCAGAGGAGATGCTTGGGAAGGGATGTGCAGATGGGTCAGGGACAGTGCTGGGGCTCTGTGGGTTGAGGATATGGTGCATTCTCTTGGATGCCTGTGCTTTGCACCTCTTGAAAACACTCCTCTTGAAAGGTTTTGTGCTGCTTTTCCCATTTCCAGGGTAGCTTTAGGGCAGAGGCAGACAAATATAAAGGGAGTGCAGAGAAAAAGCCCAAAGTCAGTGAGACATGATCCTTTACCACCCTTTCATAGTTTGGGCATGAGAATCTTTACACAGAATTATTATATGCTAGAAGTAGAACCCAAACTTTAAAAAAATATCTTTCATAACTTTTTCTTGGAAGATTGAAAGAAAAATAATAATTTAAAAATAATTACGGTATAATTTTTATATTTTAAAGCTTCTCAGTGGGTGCTGAGAAAATAAATAAAGCAGTGAAAGAGAAGCAAGTTGATGTTCTGTAGCTCACCAGAGGAGGGAGAGCCCCAGGCTTGGCAAGGGCAGTACCCATGCTTTCCCTTCATCACCACCACCTTACCATTTACCACCTTACCAAAGAGGCTCTTATAAGTCCTGTCTGACTAAAAGACAAGGACCAAATAGAGACCCTTTCCTGTCCCTTTCCTATATTTTCCTTATAAAACAAGGCCCGTTTCTTGAGCATAGTAACCTGAATGCTTTAAAATCTGTGGTCTGAATAATGGCCTGAATTCACTGGCCCATAAAGCCATCCTTCATTATAAATGAAAAATGACCAGATAGCTGGACAGGCAGGCAGGGAGCAGGTACTATTTTCATCCATGGAGTGTTTTTACAGGGTCTGTGAGAGCAGCATATGTTGTGTTAGGTAGTTTGCAGTCCCAAAGCCGTTTGCTAGCCTGGGTTTCAATCAGTCCTTGGCTGCAGCACTTGCACTGAGGCCCTGGCTGTGTGGTAAAACAAGATTATGTCACCCTCCTTCACATCTGCTGCTCTTCTGGAGAATATCTAAATTCAGCATGATTCATTTGAAAAACTGTGGTTTTCTGTGGAACTGTGCACTTAGAAAAAATGCTGAAAGAACTGATTAAATGGTTTTTAATCACTTTCCCCTTGTGCTTTGGTGGTTACTTGCAAGGGGGAATGGCTTCAATTTGGAAGTGAGTTGGTTTGGTTTAGATAGTAGGAAAAAATTCTTTGCTCTGAGGGTTGTGAGGAACTGGGGAAGGTTGTCCAGAGAAGCTGTGGATGCCCCATCCTTGCAGGTGTTCAAGGCCAGGTTGGAAGGGGCCCTGAGCAACCCAGTCTAGCAGAAGATGTCCCTGCCCATGGGTGGTTGGAAGCAGATGATGTTCAAGGTCCCCTTCCAAACCAAACCCTTCTATGATTTTCTTATCCTAGGAAAGGCAGGCAATAACTTGTTTGTTTTGTTTTTTATTTTATATAACAATTATAAAAAAGCTGAAATAGCAGCCAAGAAAGGGATAATGCATTATTCATGCACTTATTTAATCTTTTCTTTGTTGCTCTGCCATTGAGGTGATCCAGCATTTTGAGCAAGATATGTGTTTCCAGTCTGCTTTTACAGTGGAAGATTTCCTTGGGTTTGCAGTTACCAGAATACAAAGGAATTCAGCCTGCAGCTAAGAAACAAGAACTAGTAACCTGTTATCATTCCCTCTGAAAAATCTCTCACCTAAGAGCAGGCATTTTAGGCAGCTGGTGTGGGTAAATACTCTCCTCACTCAGATTCTCTCATCCCTGGTTCTCATCTCTGTGATGCCAAACTACAGAGCTGACAAACAGTAAATGAAAACATCCTGCTTTGCTAAATTAATGGCTTGTGTGTTGCTGCATGTGTTGCTTATCCACAGGTGCCACTGACATCATGACTTGTCTCCTGGTGGAAAATTTGGGCAGGCTTCCAGGTGTGACTGGTGCTGACATCAGCCTTGCAAAGCTGTCAGTGAGCACACAGCATTTCTCCTCAGTGTGTTACCTTGCACAAGATAGCATGTTAGAGCTCCTTTTATTTCCCCCTGAAAAATATTAATTCTTAATTGTGTCCAGGTCCTTAAAATACATTTTCAAAGAATCAACAGATACAAGTCAGAATCAAGATGGGAATTGACAAACTACTTTGTTCTTAGGGTGGTGCAAAAGAAACATGCAACAGGCAAACTCGAGCCTGTGAAAATGTTTGGCAAAGTCTTCTAGTAAGTGCAAATGTACATTACTGTATCATGAAATCAGACCCATCTTAGTCACATAGAGAATTTGTGATTTTTGAAATTTGTCTTTTTGGATAAAGTAGTGATGGCATGAAAGTGGGAAAATGACTGTGCACAGAAATTAAAATTCTTATTCCCTGAGCCTGACAGTGTGAGCTATTGCAGGGCTGCAACAGGGAGATTGTAGCAATAGGAATTCCTGCCTCCCAACAGAGGTGTGTTATTCAGCCACTGTGGTCAGTCCAGCCCCTGGTGCATTGGGAATTGCTTCCTCCTGGAACAGCTGCCAAAGTGGGCCCTGCATTTCCAGGTTATGTGGGGACAACACATCTCTGAACTATGTTAAAGCATAAAGCACAAAAAAATCCTAAGTGGTAAATTTGATAAATAGTCTGAATGGACCAATTTCAGCTGAATTTTCCTTGTTTTTAAAGAGAGCTTTCTGAGGTTGAGAAGGAATTTAAATACAATAAAATATTCAATACAAAAATGTCAACAACGTTATAGACTGCCATAAACTAAGTGTTGAGAAAGCACTTCATTTTCTCACAGAAATAAAAATGGTTCTTTTCTCTGAGGCATAACAGAAGCACTCAGGTGTGAAAGAAATGGTAATCCAGAGCAGGGCAATAGCAGGATAAATTTAGCTGTGACAAGATGATTGCCTTTTGCCTGCATGTTGCAATAGGTAAACATAAATCAGTCAAGGTATACAACTGGTCAATCACTGAAAAACATGTAAAAATGCCTAAAATAGTTTTCCCACTTACAGCCACAGCAGGCACAGGTTTTGCAGAGCTGAAATGGTCTGCACTCCACTGTGTGCTTTCAATGCCATGAGCTGGGTAAACAACTGCAACTTTTTCCAAGTTAAATTTATGAGAGAATTCATACACCTGCAGCAACAGCTGGGATTCTGTGTGAGGTTAGGACTGCTAAACGTTGCTGTTTTCATACAGGTGTCAATGTGTGTGCTGGCTGCCTAAGCTTCTTTACCAGCCAATGGGAATTTAGTCAGGACAGTCAAAGGAGGCTCAAGAGCTCTGCAGGTGAGCAAGAGATGCTCACTCTGGGTCAGCTGAGCAGCTTTGGAAGGCATTGGCTGGGAGCTGGTTTTTAGTTGTCTAAACATATACATGCAATACAATTTGGAACTCCAAATCATGGTCCATGACCTCCAGAAGGATCAATTCACTAAGCCATGAGTCTACCCGACCTCTGCCATCTGCCAGGCCTGTGTGGCTCCCTTGGAGAGCAGAGGATATCTCAGATCATTGTAGACACCTGTGTTCAGGAGCCTATTCTAACTCCAGTGACACCAATAGGAATTTACTAGTGTACCTCACATTTTATGTGTGACTATGCCCATCCCTTCTCACACAGACATCTATGCATGTAACTTAAAGTGTAGATGTGTGTATCAGCATGTATAGACATAACAGAGAGATAGATACAGGTGGAGGTGTATGTGTATCCACCAAGGCTTTTCTCTGTATGTAATTTGATCATATACATTTATACAAACCTGTAGGTGCTTATATGTATACCTATATGGGGCTACATATAGGTGTGCATATACTGTACAGGTACTGGTTTGCCTCTAAACACAATGGTTGAATTTTGCCTCTTGATCCAGAGCAGATGCTGAACTAGAAAAGCTACTTTATTTTGCTTTCATGGAAGCACAGTTTCCCAAATGAAACCAATGTTATACAGAAAAAATCCCATCTAATGCCTCCTTTTCTCACTTGGTAGCAGTGGGGCTGCCTAAAGAACCAGAAGGTGTTGCTTAACAGCAAAAAGATTTTGAGATAAACCATCCCCTCCTCTCCTCCTCTCTCTCCTCTCCTCTCCTCTCCTCTCCTCTCCTCTCCTCTCCTCTCCTCTCCTCTCCTCTCCTCTCCTCTCCTCTCCTCTCCTCTCCTCTCCTCTCCTCTCCTCTCCTCTCCTCTCCTCTCCCTCCTCTCCTCTCCCTCTCCTCCTCCCTCCCTCTCCTCCTCCTCTCCTCTCCTCTCCTCTCCTCTCCTCTCCTCTCCTCTCCTCTCCTCTCTCCTCTCCTCTCTTCTCCTCTCCTCTCTCTCCTCTCCTCTCCTCTCCTCTCCTCTCCTCTCCTCTCCTCCTGGGAATACATTCCACTTCCAGTATTATTTTTTAAATTTTCACAATTTACATATATAAACGTATTAACATCTGTTTTAGCTATTTCCTCATTGAAGTACTCCTCCCCTGTCAGCCCAGAGTTTATCTGTGTCCTAATGATCTCCTCTGGTTCCAGTGTGGATAAATGAGGAATGCCACTTATTCCTTCAGGAGCACTAACTTTGGCAGTTATGTTTACTTTCAGTAATGAGCTTTAATTACTTTAGCAATTACAAGTATTTGACTGAATTTCCACTGACTGCACACAACATCTGCACTGGTGGGACTTTACAGCTCTCTAATCTCTGCCCAGGGCTCCCTAGGACACGGTAGGAGCTGTACTCCATCAGTCTCTAAGGCTGTAAGCAAGAAAAACCCCTCCAGATTTACACCAGTGGATTTAAACCAGTACCTCTTGCCTTTCATGTCAAGTAGAGATTGAATCATCCTGGATGCTGTCTCATTTCTCCAGTGAGATAATGGTTAAACCACTCAATGTAAACAATCTGTTCACTACATGGGTTCCTCGGGCTTTGTAAGAGACTCTGTCAATGCTGCTTTCTTAGCAGAGCTCTCTGGACTGACGTTTATTGATACTTTTGGGTGTAGTGTGTCAAATGGCCTTTCTACAAGTGTTTGCCCCATAAAGTCTGTGCTACAGACAGAACCTCATCAGAGATCTGTTTCCTTACTGAATTACTTGTGGTTGTCAATACTTCAGGAATTAGAAAGTTAAAGCTTATTGCAAGATAAGATCTCCTGTGACAGGAGATGCTTAAACACCTCTTCCCTCTGCTGTATATTTGCAGCCATTTTCTTCTAGTGTTCATGGACTAGATAAAAGGATGGTTATGTTTAAAGGGCATGCACTCAAATGTTAGGGAACGCCAGAACTGAAGCTGCATGAGTAGCTTTGTGCTTCTGGAGATATTTTTCTTCCCTTATTTTTCATTGCAAGGTCTGTGACTGGTGATCACTGGTCTTCTACAACCTGAAGCACAGCTCTTGGATCATCTTCTTCAGCATGTCAGGGAAGCACTGAAGCTGTGGCTGTGTCAGCAGGGACCCTGCCTGTGCTTGCATGCTGTGCTCCCAGACAGACCTTGAGAGACTCAGGAGCAGTTGTAGAGCAGTCCTACCTAGTGATGATTGGGAGTGCTGCTAATGAGCTCTGCAGGCATGAGGCTTGCTCTGCTAGGTTCTTCTGGCTCTGTGTAATCCCTGGTGTCAACAGACTCTTTTAGAAGGGACTAGAACTGAGCTAAAGTTCTAGGAATGCCAGGAAGATACATGAATAGCTTTCAGGTCTTTGGGCACAATGCTGATTCCTGCAGCACATCACAATGTTGTGTGCTGTGGGCAGCTGAGCTACCTCTGCCTCAACTAGTTTGGGCAATGAGAACAGTCTTTATGGAAAGTCAGATAAACTGGTCCTTTTGCAGAGAAGTCTCCTTTCAAAGGGACAGGGACAGGAATGAGCCCTGGGAAGGATCAAGGAAAGCAGAATTGTGGTGTGGCATCCATTACAGATTCCAGAAAACTAATAACTCCTGGCTACCCTGCCACCTCCAACAGCTAAAACATTACCAAATCACAAAAACCCCTTTGAGGCAATTAAAGATTAAATGGAAGAATAACCAGACTGACTATAACTGTCTCTCTCCTCCCCTTTCCCACTCTCTGCACGTAACCATGCAGTTCTAGATGGATGCCAGAAGGGCCAGGTGTCCTCCCTTTCCCTCCTGCCACTACCCTGAAGTTTCAGGATGCCTTTCAGTGGCCTCCTGGAGCTTTGCAGCTGTGCATTATGGCTTGTGAAGGGAATTGGCTACATAACACACTTTGGCTCCTCGAACAGTAATTACTTCAATGGAATTATTATCACAAAGGAAGATTTCTCAGATGAACGAGGACAGCACAAACATGAAGGCTATATTTCTGCAGACTATTAATAGAGGCCAATTATTCATGCAATGAGTCCTTCCAGTGTAAGTCTCTTCTCCCTTGCTTTCTAAGGAGAGCTTAGGGGAAGGGAGAGTAGTTTCAACTCATAAATATATTTGCACAGAAAAATTAATGAGCTGTGGAAACTGCCACAGAGATAGTCAAAGAGAGATTTTTCAGAGAAGGATTCACATGTATTTTTGATACTATAAACAAGATTTTTGGTGACTGAAGCAAAAAATAAAAAAGTGAGAAAATCATCTGCTAAGACTGACCAGAATATACATAATTTTAAAACAAGGAAAAAAATCCCAGCCTGAAATAGCTGATTATGCTTTCTTTTTTTATGATTGCATATATGAAAGGAATATACTGGGTTTAGTTCACAAAGGTACTGGAGGAAGTCATGTAGTGTGCTCCACACTTCTTGGAAATCTCATCCATGATGAGAGAGAGCTGGATCCCCAATCAGATCTTTCACCCTTGTGCCCGAGGCTGTGATTTGATGTGACAGTGGATATGACAGTGGGTTTGCTGACAATGCTGCACATGTTCCCACCCCTTTGACTGCTGCAGCAGCTGATCCATGACAATCTGTACAGTCACACTGTTACTGGAATCAAGGGTGGCTCTTGCAGAAAAATCACTTGGCAAAAAAACCATACTTGATTGTTTTGTACCCTAATACAATCGGGTTATTACAGTGGTTCATGGCACACCTGGGTGAGAAGACAGCAAGAAAGACTGAACAGATTTAATTGGTAATTAATACTTTATTGCTTCAATTACGATCAAAAGTGCCTCTATGTGTATTGATTTATTATTTTTCACTCCAAGAGGAGTTTATGTCAATGGAAGTCATGCACTGTTTGTCAGACACAGCCTAATACTCACTGCAGGAGTAGTAATTGAAATAATGATTTCCTACTGTCTTCATACTTAGAGTTTCAGAACAAATCTGCAGAAATGTGGGACACCATTACTGCCTAAAATCAGATATGTTTATAAAAGGACAAGGAGGCTGAAGTGTTTGAGAGATTTCTCCCAGAAGAGCAAAAAAGTATAAGTGTGGCTATGGGATTTAACACGTCTTTAGTTCTACAGATGTCTAAACCAGCACAGAAGTGCTTTTGAAATGTTATTTCTGTGTTTCCTCTCTTGTTTTCCAAATGGTCACAGATCACCAGAAGTTTTGAAACCATTTACAATTAATCTCATGACTCTCAATATTTAAATTTGAGTTCAAGACTTTCACTGATTGATTTGACATGACTTGTGAGGCCCACTTACATTAAACCAGTGCCTAACTTCTTGCAATTGTAGTAACTGGAATCTGGAGAAAGAGAACAAAACATGGGGCAGTTAGAACAAAAATATTGTTTGTTTTCTAATAGATGGCCAAAGATGGACTTACCCTCTGGAATTTGATAGCTAGGTATTAATAATAAATCTTTTAAAATAGCTCTGACATTCGATATTTTAATTTATAAGTTTCAATTACATTTAAAAATTTTATTTTGTTCCAAGAAAGTTGCAAATGCACATCCAGGAGAATTCATGCTGCCCAGGGTTGTGATTCTTTTGTGGAAGCAAAAGAGGATTTTAACAAGAATTGGTCAAAACCAGCAAGTTACATGAAATTCTGTAAAATATTTTAACTCCAAAGGTGTTATTTCATGTTTAGTTAGGATTCAGTTGCATGGCTGGTAATCAAAGAGAATATCTAGAGATAACTGATCTTCCATATGCACCCTCTACAATAACAGGGTCTGTGTACTGTGATACAGTAGAAGGATTGCATTCTTTTGTCTTAAGCAGAAGACATCCAAATAAAATATAACTTTTTCTTTGTCTAATATCTTCCTCTATTTTATTTTTTACAGAGTGGGTTTTTTTTTTAAATTTTCTTTTTTTCTTTTCTTTCTTTTCTTTTCTTTTTTTAATTTTAAACTGTATTCTCTGCTCATGGTGATTTCTCACCTCTTTATCTTCACCCACTTTGGAAGAATTGCATCTGAGTTACATGGGTGTGATTTACTGGGAATGGAGCCCATTATGGATAATTAGCTGTAGTGCATTGTTATAATTCTTTCTATTTAAGAGAATTTTTTCCTCCCTTTCCCCAGGGTGTGTTTCATCTGTTTCAAGACAGGAGGTAGAAAGAGAAGCTATTTATTTTTTGTGTTTTTAAAGGCACAGAGAGCATGAAGAAGGTAAGCTGGGTCCCACTGTTGTGAGACCTTTTTTCCTATGCATTTCTTCCTGATACTGTCTGGATTGCTGAGGCATAATTATTGTGGCCAAAGTCAAGGTCATCCTGGAGATCAGCAAGCCATTAGAAAGAGGCTGAGCAAGCATGAGAACAGATTAGACATTTAACTGAGACATGGACATCACTCCCCCAAATCCCTTCTGAGACTGCTGCGGGCAGCCTGAACCCGTGTGCAGCCTTTCATGAGACACCAGCTCAGAGTCCAGTCCCACCTTTCCCTTTCCCTGGTGTGACAGATGCCCCAAGGCAACTGCTGTTTGCTGGGTTTTTCAGGGCACACCAATGATCCTGATGCTGAGCTGCCTACCTCAAGTGTTTTCATGTTCACTCCCTTTACTCACCTGCATCGTGCATTTGTACAACAAAACATCTTGAAAAGTATCTCAAAAGCTGGCTTGTGTGCTTGGGCTCATGTCTGGCCCTTGGGACTTGGGTGCATTGTGGAAAGTGAGTGTGTTGAAGCAGCTCTCTTGGGGACGGTGTTTGCTGACTTCAGGGGCTTACTGAGAAAATTGCAAGGCTTTTGCCTTTGCCTTTAATAACAAACATCAGCTTATTTTTAAGTCTATTGGTCTGACAGAAAGAAAGGCAAGGCCCTGGAAGACAAAGCCCTGAGAATTAATTTTGATACACTTTTCATACATTTGAAGCCGATATAAAGCATTCCAAAATTTCTCCCGCATGTTGGTTTCCTGTGGCTGATTTACAGGCTGTGACAGAAAATCCATTTCTGTTCCTGTAGATGCTAAATTCATTACCTTGCCACAGAATTCAGATTCTCCACTTCTCCTTGAACTTCAGCTTGTTACTATGGCAACCAATGCCAGACAATATATTTTTTTCTTCTCACTATTTTCCATTGGCATGGTTGCATATTGCAGTAAAAATAGTATCCTTTTGCAATATTAATAAAAAATTTACAAAAGTAACTGGTTTTCTATTAAAAAGTTTCCCCTACACTGTGATTTTAGGACATACATTACATATGCAGAATAAGTCTGATAAATCACAACAAAAAAAACCATTATAAATTAACAGGGCATATTTTCCTTACAGCTGCACTCAAAAGGCATTTTCCCTTCTTTCTTCCTTCAAACCTTTCAACAGATGGACATTTTAGGTTACAGTAAAAATGCTTTTTGAAATGGATTACATTTTTCTTCAAAAAATATCTGGTCACTGTTCCCTGTTTCAGATGTTGCCTCCTCTTTACAGTTGTCAGAAGTATTGAGGGATTAAGTTGCCAGTAAAAGTCCATGCTGTTTTGAACTTGTCTCTCTCTGAAGTCTTGTTTAAATTCCAAATTGGTTTCTGAGGGGGGAGTCTGTTCTTTGCTTCACAAAATCCAAGGAATGTCAGGAGGATGGAAATTAAATCAGTTAATCAATAGGTTGCCCTTGCTCTCCTGAATGAGATGGAAGGCTGATAAACTAAGGCAAGTATTAGATGATTAGACTGATTGGCCAGAAACAGCAGAGTCTGTAAAAATGAATAGAAGGCATTCAGGAATTCAAGGTTTCAAGAATAATGAAGTTGGGAGGACTAATTTAGTAGTAATGGCTGACAGACACTAACTGAAAAGATGCTTATCTGTACATATAATGCTTTGTTCAGCCTTCCCTTATATATATTACTTATTTAAGCCAACAGATTCTTAGCAGTTGAGTGTGCTGCATGAGCCTGAGACTTGTACAGGGAGTTACACTGAAAAATACCTTGCAAGGGAAGTGTTTAAGTGGCAAAAGCTCTCAGTAAACAGGATTCTTCACTCCTCATGCAGAGCACGGAATTATGTTACTCTGCATTTACCTTTCCACATCTTCCATGAGTGTTTAATCTTTCAGCTGGTTTTACTGCACCACTCTTACTACATTGCATGAGGGGAGACGACTGCTAATGTATGGATTTTCTTGACAGCTCTCTGAGATGAAAGCATACTGATATCCAGGCTTGTGGATACATCATCTAAGTGACTTAAACACTGCAAGACAAACTATCCAGTTGAGAAGCCCATGGACTAATTTACAGAGCTTTTAGATTTTTGTGTTGCACACCCAGAACACAGGCATTCCCTGGCTGCAGCTACAGCTGCAGATTTACCCTTTAACACAGCTTAATTAGCAGCACAGCCCTGATGACTCACAGAACATGACACACCACATGCATTAACTCAGGTAGGAATCTTGTAGGGAAGATGATCATGAACTGAAAGTTCATACTAAAATACCTTAAAAAGTAATTAATTGAGTGTATCCTATTTAGTTCTGGGAGTTCCTAATTTATGATTACTTACATATGAAGCTATAATGTTACTTTAAGGCTTTGTTAATGGTTACTTCCTATTTGTTTCCTTTTCCTCCCCCAAGCACTGTATTTAGTTGCTGGTGAGATCAGGATGAACAGTGACCGCATAGAACAGACAAGATGGAATATTTCTCACCTACTGCTTGACATTCAAAGATTAGACCTCCAAATCTGAAGCCTGCATATCCCTTGGCAGTAGGTGGGGAGAAATTCTGTCCTTCAAGGTGCCTTACACCTGAGATCTGAAATAATCTGAATCAAGAATAAGGTCTTTGCTTTACATTTATCTTTTTGAGCTTACCATGAACATTGTTTTTATTCCCTCCATGAGGCAGAAGGATGTTCTTCAGGGCAGATTTAGTGCTTCACATATTTGGGCCCAGATTCTTCAACCTTGACTCTCTCTTACTTTTTTATTACTCTATACTGATACAGATATGTGACAGGGTCATTTTTGCACAGTCATTTGTGGGAATGTTTGTGGATGAAATGAAAATTATAAACTTTCCTGGAAAGAGACAGCTTCTAGGCCTTTCAAGCACTTACATTTCACTAGCAGTTATATTGCTCATTTTTGTTAAATAACTACCCTGAAATTGAATGTTCCAGAGTTTGACACTGTACAAATAAATGCCACTGAGAGCAGTACATCTGGTTTCAATAACAACAGCAATAATTTCCAATATTTGTTTTCATAATGGAGAACCAGAGCCCAACTGCATTACTGGTGAGAAGAACACTGAAAGTGAGAAGGGCATATAATTTATTACATATACAAAAACTACGTTAAAAGAACATTATTAAGGTTGTAAAGTCAAACACTTGAGACTTAGGAAATGCCAGAATTAAGGTGGTCTGTGCAACTTTAATTTGACCTCGTCAGTGTGTGCCTCCAGATAGTCTTTAGTTACACAAATGCATGTGATTTCTCTCCAAGACACCCACCTCAGCCTGTGCAGAGAGTGTAAGTTTCCCATTTAAGGAACAGCTATGCAATACTTATTTTCCTTCTCGTGTCTGGCATGTGATACTTTTGCTCTGCACCACGCAAAGGTGGAAAGGAAAAATAGTTCATTTCCTCCCATAGTTTTCTCTTGCTCACTACTGCTGCAACTCATTACTTTGCAGCATCATTTTTGTAGAAATCTGTGTCTGTGTTAGTGAGTCTCTGTGGCAGTGATGGGGCTGATGACCTAATGCTCACGCTGAGGGGGATTTGCTGCATCTTTTCAGCATATTTTGGACACCTGTGAGCAGTTGGGGGACATTAGTTAGAGACAGCAAAGCAGCCTTCCAGTTTAATCTCACCTGAAGAAGACTGACCTGAGTGCTGCAGAAGAGTGCAGGGATGCAAACCAAAGCATGGCAAGTGGGAAAGACTGACAGGTCCTCTTCAAATCCACACTGCAGTTCAGACCTAAGAGATGTGTTAGGCACATCCAGTGAGAGGACCATCTGTTTTACAGATGGAGCAACCACACACACAGAGGTAAGAACAAAAAGCATCAACTAATTTTGGGTGTGAACGTGAGATAACAGAAATTTAGTCCCTCCAGACTTACCACTTAGAGCAGTCCCTTCTCTGACATTGCCTTGCTTCAGTTATAGACTCGTGAACCTGATATTTTCCTGTCTTAGCATTTCATCCCTTTTTTAATTCAAGCTGACCCTTCACTGTACGATAAACAGCTCTAAGTCACTTCTTTATTAGAAAACTGCACACAGCCAGGGCAAGGATCATAGCAGAGCTTGCTTCCACATGGCTTTATATCTACCCTGACTCTCAGCAGTCCTAGAAAGCCTCACCCATATTGCTTACTCAATCCTCTTGCTCATGTTCTCCTCAGAGCTGTGACTGACCAGCTATTCTTGTTGGGACTATTTCCTTGTCTTTTGGCATGGATAATCATGCAGTTACCATAGAACAGAGACTATAACTCTGTTTTCTTCCCTTACCAACATCACATTTCCCATATGGGGACTATGAGCTCATGCTTTTTTCCATGTCCACAGAGCTTGAAATAAATCCAGCTGTATATAGCCAGGAAATTCCAGCACTTGGTATTTCCATTTCCTTAAAACATTCTATTTGTTTTATCTGCATTTAATTTCATCTGGAGGTTGGGGCTGACAAGTTGCTGATCTGTAAACTTCGCTTGGTTTCATCCCCAGAGCACCATGAACTTTCTCTGTGAAGGACAGATGCATGCTCACTAACACCCATGGAGCTTGCACATTCCTCATCACACAGTGTGGGAACGTGGATTTTCTTGTCCCTCTTGCACAGATCCCAGTGGTACCAATGAAAGAAGAAGAAAATTACTTATTTATAATCTAATCAGCGCATTTGCTGCCACATTGCCCCAGAACAGTAGCACATATGATACTACTTCGAGTTTGGACTTGTCATTGGACAATCAGACACATTTTCCAAATGTCCAGTATGAGGCATGCTGATGTTTAACAGGTGATAAGAATCGCCTGTCCTAAAACAAACAACAAGTAGCACATTAAATTACATTACTTCAGCTCTACTGAGATGCTGCTTTTTCTTTTATCAAATATCACAATGCCAAAATAATGACTAAAAGTAAATTGTTAGAAACACTTTCTTGTCTTGAACACTATGGAAAATGTTCAATTAAATGAAAATCTTCCTGTCTACAAACCACAGCAATAAACCACGACCACTATTTTTCATTGTGGATCATCATGCCATATGGGTTTTTAATAAAATATATGACCTAGTCCAAACCTTGGTTATTGCTCTTATCTATCACTTGTTTTAAAGACAGGAGACATGTTTGATTTTTCTCATTAAACTGAATCCATTCCTGTCTAGGTTATTGCCCTTTCAGAATCACATCTACCACATTCTCAATTGGTTTTAATTATCTTTCTTGCATTCTCTTTCTCAATATGCTTTTTTTCCAAATGTTTTAAATTGTTTTATGTTGATGGCAAAGCATCTTGCTGGGGCATGCTTATTGAAACATGCTACTTAAGAAGCTAATTATAGGGTAGATTATTTTTTTCTTTTAGCAAATCCACTTGACTATTTTAATTTCTTGGCAGAAAGAAATAATTAACAACTATATTGAATGCCATACCATGTATATATATGTGATCTTGGTGAATAGATGTTAGGGTTCATGACCCTGCTTTGGTATCCCTTAGATAAGAAAATACCCTTAATAAGAAAATACCTTTAATTACTTTGGAAGAAAAGCTTGCATATGTGGTAACAGTAACAAGGAATTAGAAGATTATTCAGAACTGTTTTGTGAGAAAGATATATCAGGAAGAATCTGTATAAAAATTTAAAACCTTGGGCTAGTTTCCAATCTGATGTAAGGCTGTGTGGTGTGGTAGACTTAGTCAGAATTTACTAAGATTTACTCTGGGAAATGTGACCCAGATG
This sequence comes from Luscinia megarhynchos, assembly GCA_034336665.1. Classification (NCBI taxonomy): domain Eukaryota; kingdom Metazoa; phylum Chordata; class Aves; order Passeriformes; family Muscicapidae; genus Luscinia; species Luscinia megarhynchos. The sequence continues at coordinate 46,127,089 of CM067565.1, forward strand.
GCTTTGTTTCCTCATGTTGTTCCCTCTGATTTGTCTGCTCATTTTCCAGTCGATTCTACCAGCAGGTCTTTCCAAACAGGCAAACATGAAAGCAACCAGACAGGAAAAAAAGCAGTGTGTTAACACCCCAAATGAGAGCAGTTGAAGTTATTCCACGGGTTAAGATGAAGATGTATGGCAAACATACATCTAACACAGGAATTGGAGAGGACTTAACATCTTGTGGTTTTCTCTGAGTCCTACTTCTTTACCTTTTCCATTATACATAGGAAAGAAATCCCCCTTTTCTTGCCCAGATCACTTCATAAAGAAGACCTTAACTGCTACTTAGCACATCTTCAGCAGCTAAAGGAAATCTCAGTGCCACATAAGCAAAGAGCAGGAAAGCTCTTGGTGGTAACTTTCTGGAGCTTTAAGTGACAGAGTATTTTTACACAAAACAAATGGTAGCCACCTCATGCTGTGGGGTTCATGCTTGCTATTTTCAACTTTTCCCATTTTATTAAAATAAGTGTCCCTAGTATTTTTGGCCTGTCTGGTTTGAATTTCCTCATATATTCAGTTTCAAGAAACACAGAAGCAAGGAAGAAACCTGATTTTTTTCACCAGAGGATTTGCCTTTTAGGACTAGGTTCAGACAGCTTACTTTAGGTGCTCAGTTCAGATGTCTTGCAGCCTGAAAAGTATCATCCAGCCTTGATGGATGAATACTCAGGGCTGATGTGTGTGCACACCAGAGGCACAGAACATGGCAGCATCATGGTACCTGCACCTCTCTGGAGCTCATGAGGCTGAATCAGAGCTGTGCATTGCATGATTCCCATCACATGAGGTTTCATGGAAGGGTAGGTGTTTGCCTGCTGGGCTAATGTTTCTTTGAAGTGGCCATGCAAAAAGCACAAGGTCCTTCCATGGCACCTCACTCAGTCGTTTGCAGGAGTGGGGCAACCTAATGACTCAGACAAGGCTTGTGCACTTGCAGGTGTCTGGGTTGAGGTGTGTGGGGGATTGCACAGACCAGCCTCAAAGCTGGTTTTACTCACATAACAAAATATTTGCTGTGCCTACTTAGCACTATCATACCGAAAACATGCCAAACATGGAAGCAGTGAAAAGCTGAATAGGAGAATAACACCTTTTAAAGCACATTAATAGAGTTTTCAAAAATAAAAGTAAGTGGAATTCATTAGTCTAAAATACAACCTCTAATCTTTTACAGGCTGGCATAAGCCTATAACCATAGATTTTGGATTACTTAAATGATCCTATAATACCACAATGTTTATATGGGCATGCATACAACTAAATTTTAGACCTGTTGTGTTTTGCAGTATGATCTAATGGCGCTGCACAGAAGCTGCTATTAGGACTCAAAGGCTCTGTTTCTCTTTCCTGCCAAGATTTACAGCTAATGAGATGCTATTTTCTGGGCTCCTTGGCTAGTGCAAAACTGTATTTGTTAGGCGTTGTTTTTACGATTTAAGATTTACAATTTCTAATGATCATAGGCAAAGAAAACCTTTTATTCCCTTAAGCACCATGGGAGATGGCATGTAACAAAATCACCATGTAATTTTCACGACAGAAACATTGTTGCTTCAAAGCCACTAGGATTTTTTTAGGTTTACCCAAAGAACCAAATCCTGACCCTTTGGCTTGCGCTGGGCAAAACCTTTGCAAGCATCCCTGTAGAGTGGATTTTAATTTTCATTAATGACTTCCTAAGACTTTGGTGAAGCAGAAGTAGTCTGAAAACTGATAAAAGTGGAATGAATATAATTTTCTGGGAATGAACATCTCATTTTCCAATGCCAAGAAGCAGTCACCTATTGTATTCAGGTTTGTTGAATTCAGTCTGCTTACCTGAAAATAGAATTACTATTCTAAGTAAAAGTATCAAATAATGTCCCAGAGAAAAAAACTTTTTTCATGGCAAAGCCAAAAAACCTCGTATTATGCCTGAATTCATATAATTTACAGTAACTCTGATGTCAGCTGTAATTCAAAAAAAAAGAAAGAAAGAAAGAAAGAAAGAAAGAAAGAAAGAAAGAAAGAAAGAAAGAAAGAAAGAGAAAGAAAGAAAGAAAGAAAGAAAGAAAGAAAGAAAGAAAGAAAGAAAGAAAGAAAGAAAGAAAAGAAAGAAAGAAAGAAAAAGAAAGAAAGAAAGAAAGAGAAAGAAAGAAAGAAAGAAAGAAAGAAAGAAAAAGAAAGAAAGAAAGAAACAGAAAGAAAGAAAGAAAGAAAGAAAGAAAGAAAGAAAGAAAGAAAGAAAGAAAGAAAGAAAGAAAGAAAGAAAAAGAAAGAAAGAAAGAAAGAGAAAGAAAGAAAGAAAGAAAGAAAGAAAGAAAGAAAGAAAGAAAGAAAGAAAGAAAGAAAAAAGAAAGAAAAAGAAAGAAAGAAAGAAAGAAAAAGAAAGAAAGAAAGCAACAGAAAGAAAGAAAGAAAGAAAAGAAAGAAAGAAAGAAAGAAAGAAAGAAAGAAAGAAAGAAAGAAAGAAAGAAAGAAAGAAAGAAAGAAAGAAAGAAAAAGAAAGAAAGAAAGAAAGAAAAAAAGAGAGAAAGCTGTTTCTGAAGTTAGACAGTAATACTGAGAATTCACTTTATTTCCTTTTCCATCTTGACTTGCTCTTTGGAAGTTTATGCAATGATTTCAGCTCACACAGATAAGATGTAATGCTTCTTACATTAGTATTTTGAAGAGGTTTGGCATAAGTGAATGGATAATTTTTCAGTAAATTGCTCAGGCTCAAATCAAAATATTGACTTGTGATTTCTACACATTTTCTAGCTTGTGGTCTCAACTCTAGAGAGAGTTGCTTGTACATGCTTACATGTTTTGCATCTATTTTGAGGAGACTAACCACTAAGAAAGGACAAGGAAACCTCTGAGACATTGTTCTTGTGACACGAGATAGACAGTGCTGCACCATACTAATTTCCAAGATAATGATGCAGTATTGACACTGCCATCACCACACAGGCCAACAACTAAGATGTGGATGTTGCAGGGGCTTGAATATTTTTATTCCAAAGTTCAACTCTCATAGGCTTTTGTTTCAATAAGAGTACAGATTGATCTAAGTGTATTTAAAACACTCATGGTTTCATGTTCTTATTAATTTCATATAGCAAGAAAGCAAGGTTTTGGATCTGGATCTTTTACAATTTTCTTCATTTTGGCTATCACACTCTCCTTTATAATGTAAATAGCTATAACAATGATAAGCATAAAAAACATAAACCCCCCTATCAAAACGTATATAAAATGTCATACCACGTGCTACTGCTGCTTTTGTAATTATGTATTTTTGAAACCTAATTCAACGTTTTCTTCTAACAAAGACAAATGTTGGTAGGAACATACCATGAGTGGAATAAATTGGTACAATTGTACCTTGAATACCTTCAGCCAGATGTAAGGCAGCTCCCTCGGAGAGCTTGCTGAGTGGGAAAGCAGAGTTACTGCTCCAGTGGCATAGCAAATTCAGGCAAGAGGACAAGTTACCATGTGAACAGGAGTTTTGGTGTAAAGATTCATGATCTCTGCACATGAGAGCACTCATACAGCAGAAGACAAAAGAGAAATTTTCTCGGCAGTGCAAGGAGGGGCAGGATATGTGTTTGTGAGTGTGGGTTAAGATTCAGCAGCTGAGGTCTAAGTCATTGCAGGGCACAAGAAAAAGAATGGTTGGACCTTGACTGTCCAGATGGCAAGTGCATTAAGATACCAAGATACCCAAATCCTGGAGAATGTAGCAAATGGAGTTAGGCCTTCTACTATTTCTGGAAAGAACTGGAGGTTGTGTGAGAAAGTCAGGGCACAAGTTTTAATCCTGTCAGTTGTCAAAAGAGGGAGACTACTAGATGAGAACAGGAATAAAATAAGCACATAAACAATCTTGAGTTCAGCTGCTTTGGGCTACTGATTTTGTGACATTTCTGGATTATTCAGAGAATTACTAGAGCTTCATACTTTTAGATCACCAAGCAGTGGAGAACCCAGCAGTAAGGTCCTCATGGAGCACAATGAAAGGTTCTGCCCCATTTTGACTGGGTCATACTTTGATTTCCTAATGTTTATAACTTGGTTAACTTGTGGGTTTTCTTTTGTTTTATGTTTGGTTTTTTTTTTGGTGTTCCCACATCCTCAGCTCTGACAATAACAATGACATTTGCTAGTTAGATGCCAATGTGGTGTGATATTCCAAGGACAGGTACAAATATCAGCTCTGAGAACTGCAGAGGGCCATTGTAGATTTTAGGGAAATGTGAACCTTAGTTGGAATTAAGGAAAATTAATGACTAACAAGGTGCTTTTGGCTAGCAGGGAAAGTGTAGCAAGTTGGGTGAAGAATGATCATATATCTCTAAGGTGAGCAGCAAAATCCTCATTCAAGGGAGATGAAAAATACCTTCCTTAAAATGTACTTTCACTCTGAAACTGATAGTGGTGCTGCCTGTGATTTTCAGAAGGGCCAGTGTAGTGGTTTTCCAAACCAGCTGAGAAGCTGGTGGTGTTACATTTCCCAGTGCACAGTCACCTTCCACAAACACCACTCTCTCACAGAGCAGTGCCTCCACCCAGCATCAGCCTGGCTGAGCCCACGTTGGCAGCCTGTGTGTGAAATGCATCTTTTGTCATCCTTCCAGGAGTGCTGGGAGGTCCCTGGGCAATGCCCCTGCTGGCTCTGTGCCCCTGCCACACCCTGTACCTGCCAGTGAGGAGCAGCAGCTCCTGCATGCAGGGAGGAAGATGGTGATGGCTGGTGCAGGAAAAGCTGCTTTCTGGAGCTGGGACCCCTTTGATGGCTGGTTTTGGTGGGGTGAGGTGTACTCACATGGGAAGGGGTGGGAAGGGAGCCAAAAGAAGAAAAGGCTTATGTGTTACTGCTCTGCCTGCTCCCAGAAAATGTGCTGCTGCTCTTGAATTTTAAAGATGCAAGAGTGGTATAGATCTTCCTGCTTCCTGCTTTCAGTAGCCATCTTTTCTGAGTGAAAATCCATACCACAGAAAGTAACCTAGCAAGCTTTGGTGCATCACATCAAGCCGAAAAATCCATGAAAACAATAGATATTTTTCCAAACCAGGCACTGCCAAAAATATTTTCCTTCATGGTTGCAAAAATGAAGCTTTCAAGTGTAACTGAGTATTCTCCCCCTTTCCCTGGCTTCATGGATGCACGATTTCACTTCCAACAACAGCTCATCTTCTGCATGGGAGCCTCCATCACATTTTCACTCTGTGCCCATCCATCCCCCGTGGAGTGAGTTTATAGCAACCAATAATAAGTGGGAGAGGCTTGAAGCAGATGTAAATAAAAGGCTGGTGGGCATTTTTAGCTCAAAACAATGAACTATGTTCACCTGTTTCCTAAGCAGGCTGAATGACAGAGCATGCAGTTCCTCTAGGTCATCACTGATAAAATAAAATGTTATTAAAATTATTGAATTTCCAAAATTAAATACCTGGACCCAAATAATGCTGGGTGCTTTTTGCTGCTCCTTATGAGCTGCTTCATATACTGATTTTCTCAAGAGCAATCAGCGTGTCAGATATTTTAGACTGATATTACATTTTATAGCTTAAATGTGCACAGATGTATTTAATACATCTGATATAGTGAAGTTGTCCATATGTGATGCATTATATATGATAATGCATGTATTAAAGAGTCTTTTATAGCCTCACATTACATTTCCATTGTCTAGGATGATGTATTATTTATTCACACACAGATTTCCACGTACACGTGTGCAGAAGCAAATTTGCATATGTTGTCTGTCTGACACAGCAACAAGCACACACAGATGCATGCTTAGAGTACAAATGGATAGATATTAAATCTTCTAATATTCTCTTAGCAATAGCATTTTGTTATTGATCACACCACAAATGTGAAACACTTATTCAGCATAAAATGTCTCTTGCTTTCTGCGGTGGCTGCCATTTTTTTTTTTCCTTCTTTCTTTAAATCCTCTGACCTCCCTTGGGAAGGCTTTTATGCACGTTTGGTATGCTCACACAACTATTTCTACTAGCAGTGTTACCATAGAAACCAAGTGATTTTTTTTTTTTCCCCCAACCTCCTTCCTGTCAGGATTTGGACCCTGTGCCAGACCTTTCCACTGTTAGCAATAATATTTTTTCAATATTTGGACAGGTCTTTTAAAGAAAAAAACCTGTTTATATTTTCAAGATGTGGTACTTTGTTTCAGGATACAAATTCTCAGGTACTAACATCAGCCAATGGATTTACACATTTCAAGGAGCTAAACAGCTCTTTCTTTTGCAGCATTTAGACCATGACATTTTGTAAGGAAGATGCCAGAGCTGCTTATTAATTGTAGACTTCAACTCAGAATGTGAATGAAGGGATTTATGTAATAGGTCAGTGGAATGTGTCTCACGTTTTATTTTTGTCTTTTAGAGCTCGTTTCCAACACGTTTCTTTAGTATACACACAAATAGCTTCCTAACCACAAGCAGAGACGTGTAATTAATTACGATATAATTTGCAAGTTATTGATTGGCATAATTTGCAGTCCTCACATTAGCAGCTTCCTCATATAAATTTCTAAGTATTTTAATTCTCTGACTACATAACATATTGATTTATTTAATGAATCTATGCTTAGTTAGATGCACAACAGCACATAACAATTCTATAGCTGTTCTATTTGGGCTGAATACATTATTTCAATTAACATGACATCGAGAACATTAGCTTCACACTGAATCAACTGACATATTTTAAGTGTCGTTTGACTTAAACCACACATGCACATTAGGTCATATCTACAATTCAACACAAATATATACATCTGATAATTTTTAGTTCATATAAAATTGTACTGAAAAGCAGAATCACAATCACACATTTTCCTGTCTGATTTCGACATCACCTTATCTTTTGGATGCAAATATGTTACACCAGCAAAAGGCAGAAGGAAGAGCTAAGATGATTTGGAGGTGCATTTCTCTCTTGTCATCAGGCAAGCACCGGACCTGCAGACCCTGGTCCAAAGCCCCGAATCTCCTGTAACAGAATTGCCAAGTGCAGGGCCACCAGAGTGGTTTCTGGTCGTCTTCTTCCCCTGCAACACCTCTGTGTAAGAGGCAATTAAAGCCATGTAAACACGGAAAGCAGATTGCAGCGCGCTCCAAGCGCGTTTATCCGTCGGCGACAGAAGAGGGAGCAGTCCTTCCTCCGCACCGCCGGCATCCCCTCGGCTCCCATCCCCCTGCCCGTGCCCCTCTTGCCAAACGCAGACCTGCTCGGGCGCAATCCAGCACGGCTCAGTTCTGCTGCGGGGGCAGGAGCCAAGACATTTCGGGGTCGAGGGTGGAGGGGGGACAGACCACCCACTTTGTCTCTGGAGGAGCAAAGCTGAAATTCTGCTGGGCTGCCACTTTCCCTAAGGATATCGTTAGATATCAGGGTCTTTTGCGTTTTACTGCATATTTTTATTTGTAACAATGCTTTTTTTTTCCCCTACTTTTTTTTTTTCTTTTTTTTTTTTTCTTTTTTTTTTTTTTTTTTTTTACCCGCCTCATCACGCTACAAAGAAGCCGTGGTGGTGTGTAGTCAACTGGAGTGAATGTGTGCATTCTCCAGGTCTTGTTTTTGTGAGACTTTGTCCTGCTGTTGTTCCCACTCTGAGCTGAGCAGAAACCACGCATGTCTGAATAACGGGGCCCTTTCTGCCTGTTGTAATCCCGAATTGTTACAGTCTAGGGGCCAGCCATGCTGTCACCGTCACAAATTGATTTAACCATCAATTGCAGTGGTCATTAAAGCTGCTAGAAGTCCCAGCCAAGCTGATGAATTGCAGCTGAATGTGAAATGAGCCTCCAAGCCCCTTTCCCACCATCTCATACCAAAGCCTATTGTGTCCCTCCAAAGTAAAGGGTCGGAGGTTCAGCCTGGAGTTCAACAATGGGCTCAGTCAGAAGATAGAGCCCCCTTCGCCCTGGTATTCCCAATTACAGTTTGCTTTCCATACCTTATTGTGTAGTATTTGCATGCAACTAATACATGGAATTATTGACATACCCCAGTGTCAATGGAGCTTTTGAAAGGTTTATCCCCCAAATATATGGAATCCCAAGCATCTGGTGGCTCCCCAGTAATGACAATGAAACGATTCCTGGGTTTTCCTCCTCCGGCAGTGTAGTCGACTGTTCTGAGCTGAATGGCTATCTTTACTCAGCAGAGATTAGCTGCTTGCAGGCCTCACACAAAAAAAGCCCCTGGGTCTGCTTCTGGAAGTCCCTTTCCTTCAGATGTATTGTTCCCTGGACCTGTCTTGTTACTCATTTTTATATGGAATTTAAATCTGCTAGTCTTTTGCTTAGTGGCTGTAAGTAACAGGACTAAACAAGAATAATGAAAAAAAATCTAATGTACTCCACTTTGTTTTTCTTTTTTTCTTTTTTTTTTTTTTTTCCTTCTCTTTTCTTCCCCTGCTGTGTCTTGCATTTTTGGTTTGTTATTGAGCTGCACACAGTAGGCACGACCAGAGGAAATCACGCCTGATCCATTTTGGGAGATGGTGTTTGCATGCTGGGCACACAAAAGCTGGATTAGCCTGGAGGCTCTGTGCTGTCAGAGGGTGCTTTCTCTGTGGGCAAGAGGCACAGGTAACAGGAGGAGTGTGAAGGGAGATGCTGTGGCTGTGCTTGTGAATGTGCAAAGTCCAGAAGGCTCCTGACAAGCACACAGGCAGGAAAAAGTTGTGGGAGGGAGGGGGGAAGATCCAGTAAAGAGGTCACAGGTCCAGACTATTCCAATGTATTAATAATGAGTCAGTAGACAGTTCTAGGACTGTTTTTCCCTAGGCTGTATTCCTCATAGACTGGATGTCTCCACTAAATCTGTGTGGAGATGCTGTTAGCAGAGCACTAAACCAGTGTTGGCTGGTGTTCCTCAGTGGCTCCCAGGGAGATCATCAGATGCCTGGTCTTGGACACTTCATTGTCCAAAGACAGGATGAACCAATGGATTAGTAAATACATACACTTCTTATTTAACAGATTCTTTAGTTTCTGGTTGTGTCACAGAAGAGCAGTGCTTTTGTTGAACTCTTGGGTCTTTCATACCTCTGGACTTTTCCACTGCATGTAGCAGTAAACTTTCCTTCATGGAAAGTAATACCATGGGTGATTTAATATTTTTTCGCCTTACATGTTCCAAGTGAAGCATCTGAAAAGTCCATCAATGTATTTTAGCACCAAGTTGTCTCCACAGAAAGATGGACTGAATGATTAAGAGATTAAGAAATAGAGTGACATCCTGTTTGCCCAATTAATGGCCCCAGGTAGTAATTTCTTGTCTCCATGAGCCATGAATCTGATAATGTGTGATTTAAAAAAAGAAAAAAAATCCCACTCTCCACTGTGCCAAGCTCAAGATTTTTTTTTTTCCTTTAAAAACCAGAAAGCCAGCCCCAGACAGATAATAACATGGCAATAGGAGTTTCCTCTGAATTGGAGACATACAGGTTCAAAACCATTCAATTTTTTTCACAGCACAGATAACTATTCATCATGTGAAATTATTTGACAATAATTTCCAGTTCTTTTATGGCAATTTCTTTCCTGAATAAGTAATTATTCATTTGGCACAAATTATTCAGAGGCACAAACTTGAGACTCTCCAAACTTGCTTTCTGCTCTAATCAGTAAGCAAAAAACAAGGTGTTATTTTGGCCAGATAAGTAAAGGGACAGTCTCAGCCTACCTGTGCAGCCTGAGTGCCAATATTCAGGGAGAGGATGATAGAAAGTGAAAACTGCATCTGACATCTCGTAATCATGCTGCTCTCTATGCATATGGAAAGTGTTGAAACACTGCAATGCAAAGCCTGCATAATGAATGGAAAAGAATATAAATTACTGTCCAAACTTCAGTAAGAGGTGCAAAGGAAACAGCTGACAAGTATAGATACTTATTTACTTTTGAGGCAAATCTGTACTCTGCAACCTTCCTCGCTTCTCAGCTTAGCTATTGCAAATACCTTTCCATCTGATTTCTACCAAGTAGTAATCAGTGATATTGGACCTCTGCTCACACAACTTTCTCAGTTTATACAAGCCCTGAAACGAGATGTGCAGCGTTCAGATAAACAAACATAGCCCATTTTCATTGTCCGGTTCCAAGGGAGCAAGGCTGTATTGAGATAAAACTTTAACAGGAATAAAGTTCCCTTCAGCTCAACTGTTAAAATTGCCTCTGAGTGAACTCCTGCACAAATCAAAATTGAGAACAACACAAATTCCCAATACTCAGAGCCTGATTACTTTCTCAGGACCTGGAAGGCTGCTGCTGTATGATTACCTGAGGGATCCTGGCCCTGTAAAATTTATAATAATTCTTGGAAAAGGGTTGTTTCCTTGTGAGTTGTTGAGATACGAAAAAATCAAGAGCTTCTGCTCTGGTGAAGAATAAAGGTGTTTATATTACAAATTTGCCTTCCACTGGAAAAAATTAACCTTGTCCTAGCAAAATTTGTAATCATAAATACATACCTATAGATTTTGGTAACATTGGGTTCACTGATAGATGAAGGTAGCTTTTGTCCTTTAGGATTGGGTTGTCCAAGTCCACTGAGAACAAAGATTTTATTTGCCATAGTTATCTACTGCAAGGAGCAGAGTTAGCTGTGCACAGAGAACAATATTTTTCTAAGAGCATTGAACTGGAAGAAATTATATCATCTTGGACCAGATGACCTCCAGAGGTCCCTTCTCTGGAGATCTCCCTCTGTCTCAGGATTTTGTAAAAGTTTCAAAAGTTATCGGCACGGTAGACTGACTGGCAGACACAAAATTTCTCTCAGCAGCTCTATGCCTTGTTTTCATATGGCAAGCTGGGTGGAAACTTAGAACTCTTTAGCAGAAGAGTTGCCAGGATGAAAAAGGTAGTTTCATAAGTATTGAAATCTAGAGATATTGAAATTATTTTTTCAAGGAAAGATATTTTCAAACTACTTGGTTTTAGCTTTATGGAACCGAAGGTAAGTTAATTTTTCCTTAAGATGGGAAGATTACTCTGCAAGTGCAACTGAAATTAATGTCTACACACGATTAACTTGATATGATTATTAACTTTTGTAGTAAAACTTTTCTGAACTATATTCACTGTGCACTCTAGAGTTCATAGTTACTTGTACAAAGTAATATATTTGTCATTTGTGTTTTTTTGATCAAGAAATGTAAATAAGAAACTAATAACAGTAGTAATGTCATACTAAATAATAGGTTCTTTATATAGAAATATATTTTGCATATGCAGTGTTGAGGGAATAGAGATATTTATTTCACTTTACAGAATTTTTTTATTTTTCATTTTTTCACACACAGAGCATTGAAAAGAAAAAGCACTCTAAAGACGTCTTTGAACCAGCTGCATCTGGAATGTCACAAGAAATCTAGGTCCTTTATACATGTTTTAATTTTAAGATATTAAAATAAGAACTGAAAATCTTTGACATCAGCTGTAGGTGAAACCAGCCACTGAAGTATTTACAATTCACTAAGTCAAATAATATGCAATGAGTGGCAATTGCAATGCAGATTTTCCCTGTCTTCTGTGTCTCTCTGAACATGACAATGATTTGATGGTACCTGAAATGTTTACATGACAATTTTTTGTTTGCTTGTTTGTTTTTGCTTTCATCTGATCCTGAGGTCAGCTTGGCTGGTCAGACCATGGTGCTTATACCAAGCTCATGACTTGCTCCACATATGGGCCATTCATTTAAGAGCTGGACTTGATGATCCTTATGTCCCTTCAAACTCAGAACATTCTGTCATTTTGTGTATTGTTAGATTCATTAACTTCCAACACCTACTTACGATGCAAACATGACAATTGGTGTTGCAAAGCTGTTGCAGAAAATGTTCACACTTCACAAAACTGTGGGCTTCAGTTTGGTTACTTACCTATAACACAGATGTGAACAACCTGAACCTAACTGGTCTGCAGGACTTTGTTGGATGTGGCTAAACAAGCTACTAAAGCCCTTTTTGTTCTCTTACTTTTAAAGTGTTTGTGGCTGTAGAAGTACATAACATCTCTGACAAACAGGAGATGAACCCAAAAATTTAGGCAATTTTGACGAAATATAAGCAACCAATGTGACTCTGAGTTTTTGAGCCTGAGCTAATGCATCACTCTTAGATGTTGAGCCATCACTACATTTAAGTGTCTATCTTTTTGATTCTGTTTGTTTATGATTCCTTTTTTCTTCATATAGTTTTGCTACAGCAAAGCTGTTCGGTAACATATTTTTATGTTTTTAATTTTTTTTTCTTTCTCTACTTGTAGCTGTACAAGCAGAATAAGAATTACTTCTCTCAGAAGAAGAAATTATTATTTCAGGTTGGAATCCAAGAGTAAATGAAACAAAGCTGCTGTCAAACCACTGTAAGCAGCACATAAACAAAAGTCAAGGTTAGTATGGCTGTGGCTGTCCACTTGCTATTAAGAAAAGGCATATTTCTGGGGGCAAGGCAGCAGGACCTGAAAAACTCTGCTGCTTCTGTAATGCTCAAGGAAAAACACTTAATAAGCTAGGGTTGTTTCCCAATAGAGATTGCTAAAGGCATTCATACTTGAGTTCATGAAAGGAAAAAAATACACCTTTTCCTATTTCTTCCTTTCAAAATATACAAATGATTCTGTGCTCTTTCAGTCACACTTTCAGGATTCCTGTTCTGGGTATGCAGTCAAATTCAGCATCCTGCTTTCTTTGAGATGAATTCATGACTTCCCAGACCACGACAACACAGAGGGCTGGCACCCAACCCTAGTGCCAAGTACCCTCAGAGACAGGTTTTGCTTTCCATTTCTGTTGTGTTTCATGTGACTCTCAGGTAGCCATGGAGAGGTTTTCCCAAACATATGGTGTCGTTATGGGTGCAAGCCAAAGTGTAGGAAAAGCTGTGCAGACACTCCCACTGGTATTCATGGTCCTGTTCCATCTGCTGCACCCGAGGAGCCATCCATGCTCACCACGTCTGCATTTCCAGGAAATGCTGAAGTAATTTACCATTTATATTAAAATGCATCAAATGTAATGGAAATGGTGTATCTAGGTTGCCAAGAATATATTATGTGGTTGGTTGCAAAAGTAGGTGACAGGCACAGCAAATGGGATTACTGTATTTCAGCTTTACCATGGTGCCATTTCCCCCTGCATCTTCAATGAAAGTAACATTAAGCTTTAATAAATTGATATGATCTATAATTAAAATATCAGACCCAATTGGGTCTTGAATATATTACTTGCCCAGGGATAGGTTCAGTGATGTGGTAGCTGACATCGTTCTGCCTTTTGAATGTAGAGCAATTATATTCTACTACAGAAGCCTGATTTTGCAGAAGTCTTCCTCTCCTAAGTCACTCAGATATTTCTGAAAAAGGCACATCCTCTCTCTCTTTTTTGGAAAGGAAAACACTGGAGGAAAACACTGTTTTCTAAGAACACAGCAAATTAAAAGGCATGACAATGAAAACAAACAAAACTTAATGCAGATTTGGACTAAATAGAAGTGTTGGGATTGAGTTTCTCTCTGGAAGAAAACCCTGCTGGCATCAGTCAGCTTAGAGAGGGAGTGAATCTATCCCACAGTTTCTGCTTAACTTACAAAGGCAGGAGACACTTGTGGAAACACACAAGGGAAACACTCAGAAAGGCCATTGTAGACTGCTAATGAGATAAATGTCCCTGATGTCTCCTGACAGCCCATGGGGAAAATAAGGCTTCTCCAGAGGGTGATTCAGAGTGAGTGCAGCAGAATCCAGTGCTTTTCCCCAGAGAATCCTCTTTCTTCCCAGGGACTGCAGGAATTACTCCACTAGCCCTGAAGTTGTTTTTGGAAATGCCCACTAAAAAGCTCAGGCAAGGAACTGACAGAAAATCAATCAAAGCCAAGAGTTTTCAAAACATTAGTTCTAAAGAGAAATCAAACCACAGGACACTTTGCTGAGCTGTGGTGCCATACCCAGGGCAGGCTCTGAGGGTAGGCACTGCTCTATCTCCTCCTTTACTGGTCTCACTCAGAGAGTGAGAGATTTTCCTAGTGAGAATCCCAGTGCTTTCCACTTGCTAAATCTCAGGTTTGAGTTTCCAAAATAGCAGAAATTTCCAAAATCTCTGCTGTAGCTAATTCTTTCAGCTTCTTGGCTCATCACAGTGAAGCTGGGCATCTTTAGTCCCACAGTGGCTGCTACTCTCACTTCTTCACAATCACCTCCAGTTCTGAAAAGCTGTTGCCTTCCTTTGAGCATCTGCTCTACATTTGTCTACTCAGAAAGTTCTTCTGTATTATTTTGGTCTTCAGTAGCAATAGGCCCTTTGGTGAACTGACTAGCATAAATTGTATAATCAGGGTTTCCTGGAAATTTGCAGGACTCCGTGGTTTGTCTCCTTCCATCTGTTTTCCAGAGTTCTACCAGGCTTAGAAAACAAGTCATGAGAATAAAACAATGTGGTAACTACCACCAAGGGCCCCTGGCATCTTCTGCTCCGTCTCAGCAAGAGGTTAAATTATGCAATACTTTGCTATATTTTTCCATTTTACTCTATGACATCAGTATTCTTGCCATCATAAAACAAATCAAAACCAAGTTTTTTCTCTTCTCATTAAGACATGCACTACATATTTAAGATTGTCTCTTGAGAAAATTTTGTGGACAAATATTACAGGATATACACCAGATGTTTATGATCTCTAATTCCAAGCAAGTTCTAGCCTGGAAACTTAATTGAGGCACATTTACACTGATTTCAGGGGAACTTTGCCTAGATGAGTGTTGCCAGTTTCAATCCATATTTGTATCTGTACTTTTTAACATTTACATTAAGTACAGATGGACTCAAACGGAATCCAAATCTAAATTAAATCAAAATTTTGATTACCTGTCTCCAAATGGTCAAGTTTTTCTTGCATCTAAAAAGGAAGTGATAGATCATAAAGTGAATGTGTTTCAGAAATGTCTCCAATTTTACTAGATGTTGCTGGGGCTCATTGTTTTTTGTAAGGGTGACATTCCTATAACCCATCTTGCCTAAATGGGGATATGCAGTAAAAGTTTCTCTCTTTGTTGCCAAGAAAGAGAAACCTAAATCCAGAAATTCCTACATTCTGTTTACATATGGTCACTAAAGGAGAAAAGGAACAGCCTATTTTGAAACTTCAGACACACTCAGAGTTAAAACACCTCTCTGACAAGTCTTGTCTTTTAAGGGGCAGATGGTTAGAGTACAAAAGGATGTGGCTTAGATTTCTCTTACCAATATAAGCATTTTTCCATTTACACATAAAAATTTTATAGGTTCTTGCCTGCTTGAAAATATAACAGCACATTTATCTAATAGAAAGGAGGTTTTTTTTGTACAAACTATACTGTGGAATGATCTTGGCATCAAATGACATTACAGACTGAAATGAGATTGAAATAATGAAAACAGAAGCAACAGTTTGTTTGTCTTTTCCAGAAACCCTCCACTGGCAGCTCCAAATCAGACCTTTAAAAAAACTTATATGTAAAAGTGATAGCAAGGTCAAGATTTTGATTTATCTAATTTGATCAATTTTACAGAATTATTTTCTTTTTCCTTATTAGTATTTAAATATTACCTCTGGAGATTTGTTTTTGCAAGCCTGTTTTAAAATGTGTTTTGCAACTAGTGGTGTCAAATCTGTTGGTGGGAGTTACAGAAGACTTTGATCTATGGGTAGTTAATTCCATTTTTCAACTAGCTCTGTAGGAATATGACATTAATGCATGTCCCACCTCCAACTGCACAGGCATCTGTAAATGTCTTTAAATGCAGTGAACAACACATCAGGTCTGGAATAAGAAAACAGACAATCATGGATGGATACAGCTTAAGAGTGCAGTTAATTATGTAGATGAAGAAACCTCCATAACTTCCACTGCTTTTCTATTTGCTCTATTTTTGCTAAGCAGGTTATACTAGCTCTCTGAAATTCAGTTTCTGTTGGTAAGTTCCTAAAGAAGCCCATGCTAAAAACAGTAATTATCTTCAAAATTTTTTCTGGTGAATATATTATTAGCATGAGAAAAAGCCATGCTGGGTCACAGCTGAAGTTCATCAAACTCATTACCCTGTGTTAGCAGTTGTCAATGAATTGCTTAAGGAGCAAGTGTAAAAAATTAGGAACTCATAAGCCAAATAAGCTGTTGCTCCTTAAAGCAGACTTGTGGAGAAGGAAGCTGATGGGAATGATGGGGAGAAGAGAGTTATGATCCTGTAATTTAGGAGAGGACACCTTAGGGGGATTTCAGGAATAATGAAAGAGAGAGTAAGAGATGAAGGGGCCCCCGACCCTGCATAGGACCCTATTCAACAGGATTGCATAGACAGCTATAATTCCCTGCAATGTCCCAGTGCCAGCTGACATCCTTCATGAAACACACCTTCTCAAGCTTTCCTCCCATCTCAGTCTTTCTTCGCTTTCTGAAACATCCCATCTCCAAAACTCATGCTATTTCTCCCATTCTTTCCTTCATCCTTCCAATGTATCTTTGCAATTCACTCTGTCACCACAAAATTCAGCTTTCTGCCCCAGGGATGAAGATAAGTAAGTTTCTTTGCTTGTTTATTTTTTTTTCCCGCTCTCTTCCCCACCCTACAGCCTTCAGGACAAGAAAATACCGTGCATATTCTATTGTTAAAAATGAACTGATTTTGAGAACAAGGATGTTTGCAGCAAACCTTCCTCTGATTACCTTTCCTTGTTAATGTTTTTTCAGTGGGGTCTCAGGTGCTTGAACTGAATCAGGCTGGAAGGTGATGGAAGTGGAAGAGAAGTTGCTTTTTTCAATCAAACTTCTGCTGTAATTTCCATTAATTATCTAAGCAAAAAGCTGAGATCATCACAGACACATGATAGTATTTTCCAGCCATGGCTTGGCTTGTTTACATTAGTTGGAGTAAGGTTTTAAACTGTTTCACATAAGTGAAATAGAGAAGATTTCTTTCCTTCCTTCTAGAATGTGCAGTAAAATCTGGGAGAATTTGTGGAATAATAATGGATAAGAAATAATTGAGGCGTGTTGGTGGTGGAAAGGACCATCTGATTCAACCTACCTCTTCAAGCAAGGGTGCTTAGTGTCAGCAGGACCATGTTCAGATGAGTTTTTAAGATCTTCAGCAATGCAGACTGCACCACCTCTTGAAGCAAACTACCCTGGGACTCAGTCATCTTCAAGGTAAAAAAGTTCTTTCAGACATTCAGAGTGAGCCTCCTGTGTTTCAGTTTGTGCCCACTGCCTCTGGTCCTGTGTCTGGGCACTCTGAAAAGAGCCTGGCTTTGTGCTCTGTGCACCATCTCTTCAGGTATTTATATTCAGGATATGATCCCTCATGTCTTCTCCTCCAGGATGAACTGTCCCTCCTCTCTCACCCTCTCCTCCTAGGAGAGGTGCTCCAGTCCCTTCATTATCTTAGTGGACTTTGTGTTAAGCATTTTCTCTGGTGCACTGAGGAGCCCAGAGCTGTACCCAGCACACCCCAGGTGTGGCCTCTCCACTACTTAGGAGAGGGGAAGGATCACCTCTCTTGTTCTGCTGGCAGAACTGGGCATGTTTGTGGTTTATCTTAATTTGTTGTTCATCAGGACACCCAGATCTTTTTCTGCAGAAAATTGGGTGGCCCCTAGAATATATTGGTGCATGGGGTTTTTCCTTCCCAGGTTCAGGGCTTTTCAGTTCTCTGTGTTGAACTTCAAGAAATTCCTGTCAGATCACTTTCCCAGCCTGTTGGGGTCTGTGTAGCAGCATCCCTCTGGTGTTGGTCACTCCTTCCAGTTGTGTATCATCAGCAAACTTTCAGAGTGTGCACCAAACTCCATAGTCCAGATGCAGCCCACATTATTGAAAATGTTGAACAGGACTGGAGTGAATATTGGCCCTTGGGTACACTGCTTGTTGCCAGTCTTTTTCTAGGATTCGTGCCACTTATCACCACACCATGTTCAGGTCATGAAAGAAAAAATCACAGTAAAAAGAAACTCTTCTCATGGTGGTTAGTACAACTAGGTTGTAGGCACCAGAGCAGAACTAAACCCAAGGACATCTTCTTCATTTGAATGTAAGTATTTGCAAAGCCTCAAACTTCTACTGGTCTGCAATGTGGGTCTTTCATGTCTTATTGTTTTCTTTTTACATCTTAAATCTGTTGATTTTAGTCTATGTGTTGGATAAATAGTCTATCTGGAGAACTCTGACAGAAGAAGACATTCCTTGGAAAGCTAACACTAACATTAATTTTGTTGAGAAATATGAGGGGAAACATGACAGAAAGAAAATCTAAATTTTATTAAAATGTTATGAACACCTAAATCATCAAAAATTGTAGAATTTTCTCTATACAGGAAAGAGTTAAGATATTCCATAGGTAAGATATACAGTCCCTCCCTCCATTTCTTACATCTAGTAAAGTATGGGTGTTTTAATGGAGAGAATTAAGTGACACTTCTTGTGTGCTTGATTTTTGTCTTAATGAAAAGTGTCAAACACAATAGCT
Organism: Luscinia megarhynchos; assembly: GCA_034336665.1. Lineage (NCBI taxonomy): Eukaryota > Metazoa > Chordata > Aves > Passeriformes > Muscicapidae > Luscinia > Luscinia megarhynchos. The sequence continues at coordinate 46,145,648 of CM067565.1, forward strand.
TAACAGAAACATCTTTGCCTTTCCTTTTTTGGAGGTCCTGATCTCTCTTCCAGTTCCTAATGTTTGCAAATTATTTTACATGAATAATTGCTTGTGCTATTTCTCTCCATTTTAGAACCACAGAATCCTGGAATTATAGAATATGCTGAGTTTGAAGGCACCCACCAGGACCATTGAGTCCAGCTCCTGGCCCTGCACAGCAGCAGCCCAAGAATCACAGTGTGTGCTCGAGGGCATTGTTCAAATGGTCCTTACACTCTGCCAGACTTGGTGACCACATCCCTGGGGAGGCTGTTCCAGTGCCCAAGCACCCTCTAGGGGGAGAACCTTTTCCTGATATCCAACCTAACCCTCCCCTGACACAGGTTCAGACCATTCCCTCAGGTCCTGTCACTGTCACCACAGAGAGGAGATCAGCACCTGCCCCTCCTCTTCCTCTCAAGAGAAAGTTGCCGACTGCAAAGGGGTGTCCCCTTCAGTCTCCTCTCCTCCAGGATGAACAAAGTGACCTCAGACACTCCTCTTATGGCTTGACCTCCAGACCCTTCACCATCCTCACAGCCCTCCTTTGGATGCTCTCCGATAGTTTGATGCCTTTTTTGCATTTTGGTGCCCAAAACTGCACACAAGGTGGATTTAATTGAATTTAACCTAAAGTCTTCTGAGGTTATGGGGGATTACCAGGTGGATTTATCAAATGATTCCCCAAGCTGACTTTCCTCATTCTAAAAATCAGGCTGGGTCTTGGTTTTTTTTAATTATTACTTGGCTTGTTGATTCTAATTTCGTAGATCATGGTCATATTATTTGAAATTCTTCAGAACAACAGAATCATTGTACAAACAGGACCTAAAGTTGTTATTAATCCCAGGCACATAACCCGAACATTTGCATGAATAAGTCAGTAGATGCATGCTTGTGCACACACACTCTCTTATTCTCCCTTTCTTTTTAGGATCCGTTTTCTTCTACTCAATTGGCTTATGTTGTTTCAATATTTTAGCTGATTGCTATAGAGAAGGCTGTAAATATCCACAAGGGGCTTGCCAGGTACAAGAAACACAGGCATGCTCATTTTCTAAGGAGGTGTTTTCCATAAAGCCTCGGTAGCCAGATTACAAATGCCAGCAACACAAATGCAAAGGGATGCTCTTTTTGCTGCTGCCTTTTTGAGGGAAACGGGGGTTTTACTTATTTATTTATTTCTCCATTTATTAATACAGTATCTGCAAAGCACCTGCAATGGCAGCCTCCTCGGCAGCCTGACTGGCACCCTGGTTTCTATGGAAACTGGAATAAAAGGGAATTTAGTGAGATGAAAGTGGTGAATGCCTCAGCTTTACTGGTAGCAGGGGGGAAAAAAAGAGGCCTCATTTACATTCTGGTGCATAAATCAGCTAAGTGATGTTTCCTGAATAATTTCTGGAGGTTTGAAACTGCACATTCATGGGGAGATTATATTTTTTTAATTGGGGAAAAACTGAAATTCCCCACAGCAGCTTATCAATAAAATTTGTGGTGGTGGGGGAAAATACAGTTGAGCAACAGAACTATTGAGCTAATTTTACTGTCTGCTTTGAAACTAATAAAATGGATTATTAAATTTTAATTGCTAAAACAAGGGAGTTGGTTGGAAAGTTTTCTTCATCTGTGTCACAAATATTTTGAGTCGAGAAAACATCTGCTATGTTAAGTGACCCATTTCTAAACAAACAGCTTAAGAAAAGGAAGAAATCTAAATGCAAACAAAGCTCCTTTTAGTATCTTAGATAATTTCTTGGACAATAATACATTCCAAGGGGATGTGCATATTCTCTGATTGTAAGACTTCTGCCCTTTAGTTTATTGCTTCCCTCCATACAAGCAGGGCCTTAATCCTCAGGCTTTGAAGTGTATTCACACTTGCAAGAGTGGCAGCTAAGGGACATCAAAGTTCCATACAAATGAAAATAAAAAAGGTATTTTTATGTAGAATTAATCAATGTCTTTGTTCCTATTGTGTTTTAAAGGACAATTATCCTATTTTCAGAGAAGTATCTTAGTTTTATAATTTATCTATCAATTTGTGAAAAATCACCTTAAAACAAAAAATAGAAATTATCTAATATCCTCGAAACACCTTCCTAGTTTTAATTTTAGACTGACCATTAAGCATATGCACAAACCCAGTCAGAAGTCCAAAACTGCTTATTAGTCCACTATTGCCACCCTTTCAGGATGAGACTTTGGTCCACCAGGGTGAATCCAGGATCCTTGTATGATATGGGAGAGCCAGACACAGATGAAGCTGGGGGTGCAACAGGCCAAAGGGCACCTCAGCTATTCCCAAGTTGAAGGTGGATGCTCTGAGGCTGCCAGGCTGCAGGCAGGAAAGAGAGCAAGTTCATGTGGGATGCAGAGTTCAGTGTCTTTATCTCCTCTGACCCAAGAGTACACCTTGCAATAGAAGTGACCTCCTTAGGACCTCCTTTCTCAAGACTTTTTCAGCAGAAGAAATTAAGTTCTGATTTTTTCTGTATGTGTTGGTGGAATCAGATAACATACCAAGATGTTATAGCTTTAATGCTAAGCAAGATGATTTCATCTCAGTTTTGTGACTTTTGATACTTTTATTTAGAGCCAGTTTACCAGAATCATGAGATTGCATGAACATGCCTGCTTTAATTTTTTTTTTTCTAAACAAACTTAAATATCTTGGTTTGAAAACATGAAACCTAAAGACTTTGAAAACATGAGGTAAATAACAAGAAGAAAAGATTAGAATAAATGCATCTTGCCTTTGAAGATAAAAGCATTAATGTTTTTGAAAGCATTCTGAGTCCATTTTATCATGCATGGCTGCAAAGGATTAACTTATCAAGGAAGAGCTACCAGACTGTTTGGGGATTCTTGAGAGAGTTTATAATTTTGTTTTCCTGTGTCAATATAGGTAAAATATAAAAAATACTCAGGACATACTTGATTACATCACTATTGTACATTAATATGAACCCTGTTGATTTATTTGCAAGGATACCTTTCATTTTGGGTATATAAGTGGCCTGATAGATATCAGCAAAGAGCAGATGGCTTCACAAAAGAGGTTTGAAAGCTGCCTCCCTCCTGCCAGAAGCTTTTCACACTCTGACTTTGTCTGGCTTCAGTGGGACTCCTCGGTGGGAGAGAGCTCTCTGTGTGCCCGTGCTGCTGCTGCTGGAGGAAGGCTCACACAGCACTTCTGCAGTGATTAGAGCATTTGCTCAGTTCCAGAGGCTGCAGCCCTTCAGGAAGAAAGCCTCCCAGCACCCACCTGTGGAAGGATGCATTTTCAGAGCATTTGAGACAGATAGATAACTAGACTAAGTATTGGCAGCTCATGAGCTCTAGGGGATGGCTCTCAGGACACAGCTGGAGCTCAGTGGCTCCAGTGAGACAGCCTGAGTCATTGATGCAGCACCAGAGCAAGGGCAGAAGGGTCCCACAGAAATGGCTGGAAGATTTTTGGTGTGACTGCTGGTGAGAGTGGATTTTTAACAGGTTGATCCAGGTCCAAGCCAAGTCTAATCTGGTCCTGTCCACACCAAATGAACTGTGACAGATGGCAGAGATCTCACAATGCCTCTTCCATTTAGAGGACATTTCTTTTCATGACACTAAGCAGAGAGACACTGGAGTCTGGAAAATATAAGGGTGCAAAAAAAATCCGAAACCTGGAGGACTTTTTGGTCATAGTCACTGTGTGGTGAAGCAAACTGCCAAAACCAGCCTTAGCCTTGTTGATTAGGCTGTTTTGAGGACAACAAAATAATCTTTTCTGCCTGCTTGTGTTGTGAACATGGACTTTTCAAAGGTTTTTCATTTTTATGTTGCAATGCTCCAAATATTAACTGGCATAGTACCGCCATTAATTTTTATGGTTAAGATAGCTTCTACTAAATTTTGCAATTGCAGAACTTTGATTTTAGTGCATGAACACTACAGATCAACTGTCCTATTTGAAAAATAACTGCAATGATATTTAATAAATTAATTATTTACTCAGCTTTTCTGTTGTTACAACAATAGGAAAACAGTATAATACAAGTGTTGATGGCATAATTAGATGGATTCTTTTTCTGGAGAAAGAAGGGTATTTTTTGGTAAAGTATTATTGGTAGAAGGTACTCATTACTCTCTTTCTTGAACATTGTAAAAGATGTATGTCTATTTCTGCTTGAAAAATATTCAAGTGATAAGATTTATCTACTTGGTTATTTTTTGATTTTTTTCCTAGTGTGACTCTAGGAACTAGTTCTGCTACAGCTAACATAAAATCCCTGAATAGCTTCAAATAGCCACAAACTATGCTCTAAAAAGGAAGAAAGAAAGCCCCTTTTTCTTTCCTCTAAACAGGAAGGATTTTTCCTAAGACCATGGAGTCTATGGAAGTACCAAGAAGTTAAGGAATGCTTAATATATTTTTTAAATGAAACATATAATGATACTGTGATCATCTGTGCATTAAATGATGGGCCTTCTCAATAAATGCAGCCATAGGCACTCTGTTCAACTAGCCCTACAAAATGTGTTTGCTTCCTTCTTCCAAGTGGGATAGACAAACCTGTGTTTTTGAACTGGAGGTCCCAGACATTAAAATCACAGCACTCCTGTAATGACTTTTAGATTTCTTTAATTTTGTCTTTTTTTTTGAGAATACTGAGGCAGTCTATGGTGTTGGAATGGCTGAATTTTCAAAGTGGGAAGAGTGAAAGCTGTGCCAATGCAACATAAAATGCAATTATCTGCCGAGAGGGGATGGGTGATTGATATGCAGGAAGACACAGTGCCATGGAAAGGTGTTCCAGGTGACCAGCCTTGCTTCTGAGTGATGTGGCTCTGGCCACTGCAATCTCGTCATGTTCACCTGGCGTGAGTCATTCCACCTTTATTTTTTAATATTATTTCCTACTCTATTATAGGCTGCAGAACCTCCCTCTCTTCTCACATCTACAACTTCATAATCGTGCACTGAATTCCCTCAGTGATTTTATTCACCAAATAGCAGTGCATTGTGCTGACTTCCTCACATTTACTCAGCATCTTATTTTAAACATTCTTCTGGGGCTGTCTCAATATTCAGGTTTTGCTATCCTCTTTTGTCTCAGCCCCCCAGGAAGGTGATTCTTCCTCCCATCAGAGTGTGGTAAGAGAGAATCATTGTTTGTTTCTATTCTCTGGAGTGTATTTCACAAGGGATATTCTGTGACAGATTGATTTTGCCTCAGATCACAGTTCAGGCTCTGGAAAAATCTTTTGATGAAAAGGTGGGGTTTGACAAGTTGCTGCGTGAATTGTAGGTACCAGACTCACATTTGTGTTTCAAATTCTACAGCTCAGTGAGTTAATGGGCAAAATAACAGAACCTTGCAACTCTTCTAACAGATGTACAGGAAGCTATTTACAAATGGATCCCCACAAAAAAAATAAAACTATTTTTTCCCGCAGAGTTGATAAGTATGTTGGTTTAATGTCCTCTCCTGGATTTCATTCAATGTCGTGGAACAGCAGTTTAGCTTAAATAAATGGTTCCTTTGGGACAAGAAGAGGGAAGGGAAATATTTAAATGTTTTTACACTCAAGGTAGTGTGTGATTTACATTATCTGGTTATCTTATTGCAACTATTGACAAATTCTACTTGAGAAAGAAGGAATAATTTGTGCAAGTCGTAGCTGAAGGGCAAAAAGCTGGCATAGTCTTAATTGTAAGCAGAGTTGTTTGTATGCCATATTTAAAATACATAATCTCTTCTGCCATTGGGTGCATGACCCTGTACCTCCTGCCCCTTAACGCTGAAAGAAATGTCTTATTTTTTCCTCTCTGCCAAATGTAGTGTCCAATTTTTTTTCTTGGTGAATAGTTTCCATTACTTCATCATGCTTATTCAAGAAAAAAACTTATCCCTTTTTATAGTTTCTTTGATAAATCTTCTTATGTGATTTTTGTGCTCTTGAATTGCAAACAGATTACAAACTTGATAGCTCTAATACAGATATGCATTGGAAACCTGGAGTTGAAATTTCTCTAAGTCTGACCCACAGCCCACAAAACATGTTGCCCTTCAGCTTGTCAACAATATTAAAAAAAAAATCTTGGCACTAATAATGAACTTTCTATGTCATTAACACTTAGACAACTGACTAGTCAAAGAAACAAAACTAGCAGGAGGCATCAGAATAAATCAATGCCTTTGTTTCTTCTACTCAATTACCCTTATTGCAAATGAAAGACCACTCCAGCTTCAAACAAGACTAAATTTTTTTTGAACAAAACTTGTTTTCTAGAACAGCAGAAAATGTATTTATTTTCTAAGACAGCAAATTAGACTTGGTCTCATTTGCAATTACACGTAAGCCTTTGAATCTGAGGCAGCTTTTGGCTGTCTTCTGGGTCACACGGCATGAGGCACCTCAGTTTCCACATGAAAGGCTCCACCTTCATTGCTCAGTCCCAGCAGACTGTGCCCAGCAGGCAGAGGCTGGAGATGATGATTTCATCAATGGAGCTGCTTCGTTGCTTTGCAGCTGGCAGAAAATCAGGAGCTTCTTTCTCTCTGCCTTTGTAAGCCAGGGGTAACACGCACACCATGACTGGAAAGTCTATTTATTTGAAGTCTGTGGTGCTTATTTGGCCCCTTCTCCACCTAAGAAAGGTGAGAGCCTCCTAGAAAATGAGTTGCCTCCTGCCATCTACATTTTCAGGTCATTTCTCTCTCCAATCAAGAATCAAATTTTAAAAAATCTGTGAAGCATTCCAAGGAATTGCTGATTTGCTGGGCTGTATGTGTCCTTTATTTCTTTCCTATGCTTTTAGTAGAACTGGGGGCATTGCCTTGCAATCATACAGCCTGAATGCCTCTGTTACTCAGTAGCTGTACCCAAAAAGAACAAAAACCCATCAGTTTATATGACCTTATATTTATTTTAATCTTTCTAATACAATACAGCACAGCTGAGCTCATCAGGTCTAGTGGATTTGTCAGGATATTCACCTCCTTCCTCCTGTTTGTCCTGCATGACTTGTCTGATCATAAGCAAAGTAGGTAGCTGCCTAGGGCATCAAGCTGAAGGGAATAAGATTGCTGCTCTTGCCCTCAAGCCTGTGCTGCCTTTTGCAGATATCTGCAAATCCCCCAGTTTTGTGTGAGTGCTGCCTTTCAGGGAGTATATGGTGGATCCTGCATGAGTGACAGCAGAATCAGTGAGGTGTGATTCTTACTCTGGCCCATAGCCTGCATTGACCAGAAATGAAGTTTATTTTTGCTCAAAGTACTCTGACATCTCTGCTGTCTTCCCTGGCAGAAAAGAAATAGCAGTATGGTATCCTGGAACTGCATTCAAACGTCTCTGTGTTGTGTTAAGCAGGTCAGCATTTTGATTATTTTGAAGGCTGTCTGTAGCAAAGGCCACAGTGTTTTTTGCAAATAAAGGAGCTCGAGATAGAAGCTTAGTTTGAAAAACTTCAGTATGAATGGTTGTGATTTTGACAATATTACAAAATTTGACAAATTGATAGGCTACTTCTAATTCTGATATAGCTATTACTTCAGTGGTTTTATGTAAACATACATACATACATGCCTGGACACACACATATATATACAGTTATTTAGCCTGAATGGCTAATGGAGAGACAGAATGCTCTCACAAGCAGCTTTATGTGTGGTAATCTGATTCTTGAGGAATAAAATCATTACTGATTCTTGCAGAACTGGCAAGTTAACTTGGGCTACAGATGTCCCTGATTTCTAATGGTATTTTCTAGTGTGCAGGCCTGCAGTTGCTCATCACATGAACTATTTTAATTTCTGAGTTCTCAATGCTCTGCCTTTTACTTAATACTAAACCATATCTAAACTTCTTAATACAGGAGGGAAATATTGACTGAGAGAGGCACACAGAGCCATAAACAAACAAGTCCTTTAAAGCTACTGTAGTAGGAAGGCATTTCCTTATCAATTCAGAGTGCATGGATACAGTCATTAAAAAATGCAAACTCTGCAGTGCAGCATAAGGCAAACCTCCCAAGATATGCTACAAAAGGGTGATTTAAAAACATCATCTCTGTAACCATTTAAAATATGCGAGCGGTGGAATTCCCCTGCTTCACTGCCAGTTCTCAAGTTGTGAGCAACTAAGACGGGTGGGGAGAATATTTCGCTAATAACAGTGTTTCCATTGAAATTGCCATCAACAGCACCAGCGCAGGGCCAAGAACGCCGCCCTTCCCCGCGCATCCTTCTCCCCACGTCTGTCCAGATGCTCATTCCAGCGCGGCGATCCTGTACCGCAGGGAGCAGCAGGTCCCTCCCGCAGAGGGGACACGCGGGGTGACGGTGCGGGAGGGCTGTGAGCAGCACTGAGCCTGGCTCCACTCCACAAGCCTTCCCAGACATTAGCCTGCTTTTAGAACATTTTTTTAAATGCCCCCATGGAATCGTTTCTCTGTGGGATTGCTCTGCTTGGTTCAGAAGTAAGGAGCTGGAAGAAAAACTGGAATTTATAGTGTGAAAATCAAATTTTGACCTGTAGTGAATTTTCGTTTATTGCAGACGAGGAGGAGTTTGGTTAACAAGAAAAATATTGTTTCCTGTATATAACCGAGTCATATTGTCTACTGGATCTTCTGATCTGTAAGTTAGCCAGTCAAAGTACCCTTTTTTTAAATGAAGCCATTTTTAGAGACCATAAGTCTGTTACCATCTAAAATGCAACAGTTTCCATAATTTAAATGCCAGCTGGATTTTCTCAAGCAATCCCAAAGACAATGTAGCTCAAATATATTTTCTATATCCTCGTTTACGCTTTTCTAAGGTGACCTACCCACTTTCTGTGTGAATGCCTCATCTGCATTGTCTTTGGAGATGACAGAGGAAGAACTTTACCAACATTTTTACTAATATTTTTGAAATAGGAATACCTGACAATTTCTTTGTAGGAGTGTAAGTGTGGAGGGTGGCTTGCACATGCACAGCTGGCTCCCTCTGACACATATTGGCCATGTTCACATTATCCTTCAGGTGCACCAGGAACCATAGAGTGGCCATAAGTTATTAATAATTGAATGTTTTTCTTTTCTATTCAAAGTGTTCAAAACAAGAAAACACATTGCAATCCACCAAAGTAGTGTGGGTTTGTTTCAGGAAGTGTTTCTCAAGTCCTGAGGTGCCTAGCATGATCACAGGTCAGGATGTTGGAGGGACAGATCTCTCTAGGAAACTGTCTGGGGCTTTCATGGATTGCTGGTCTCAAATAGAGACCATCCCTCCCCATAATGTCTGTCCAGAGTGGTTCCTATGAGCTGAGGCCAGTCTCTCAGAGGCAAGAGCTGGGTAATGTCACAATGTGGTTACCCTGGTTTTGGATGGGGTGGAGTTAATTCTCTTTGCAGTGGCAAAGTGTTTAGGGCTGTGTTTTGGATCTGGGCTGAGCACAGGGCTGATAATGAGGAGATATTGCTGTTATTACTGAGCAGGGCTTGCACAGACCCCAGGCCTTTCCTGCTTTTCGTGCTGCCAGGCTGGTGGGGAGGCTGGGGATGCACAGGAGACTGGGAAGAGACATTGGTGGGACAGGTGATCTCAGCTGACCAAAAGGGTATTCCAGACCATGTGACATCATGTTCAGTATATTAACTGGGGGGAGTTAGAAGAAAAGGAGGGACATTTGGAGTGATGGCATTGTTTTTTCCCAGGCAACTGTTATGTGTGACAGGGCCCTGCTCTCCTGGAGATGACTGAGCACCTGCTTTCCCTTGGGAAGCAAAGAATCAATTTCTTATTTTTCTTAGTATGTATGCACAGATTTTGCTTTCCCTGTTAAACTGTCTTTACCTCAACTCATGAGTTTTCTGGCTTTTAGCCTTCTGATTTTCTCCCTGAGCCTGCTGGTGGGAGAATGGGAGAGTGGCTGTGTGGGGTTGGCTGCTGCCTGGGGTGAAGTCATGACAGTGCCCAAATGAGATCTAGAAACTCTATGGGGTAAGTAGCCAGAAAAACAGAAAAATGAGATAAATTGGAGGCCCATGGAGAGTTGGACCAAGAAACTTACTTTACTTGGACTGTGGGACCTACCAGTTTCATTGGAAAGGAGGCCTGGGGTATCCAAATTCAATCTTGCCACATCTGTAGTACTTCAGAAAAGGAGGTAGTAGGCTTGGCTTCTTTCAACCAAATCTGTGATATGTCCTTCAAAAAAGAGGAATTGTGCTCCAAAAAAGGACTGTCAGGAGTCCTCAAATCTCCCTGATCCCCATAAACCAAAAGACAGATGCAAAAGATGCTTTAATGAACCAGTGATCCCCACTGCTTCTAACCTGGTCCTTCCTGCTCACGTACAGAGCTGTACAGCCATGACACGGCTTTGCCTTCTGAAGGTCTCTCTCCTGCTGAGTAATAATTGTTTGATTGGTGTATTGATTGGAGACCTGTTATGTGGTGACCCATCATATACTTATCTGCCAATGTTATGTAAATAGAGAGTGATTTAGCTTCTTTCCAGTAATCAATAGCTTGATAATGCAGTAGCTTTTTTAAGCACACAGTGTTGAATGGAGTTGTGCTAATAAAGTACACAACTCAAGTCAGTTTTCCAAGGTACTAATCTATACTAAAAATACCACACATCAGAAGTCACACAGCATGAAATAGGATGTTCCAGTATATTGAATAATTTCTCAGTGCAGCATCAATGACATTTAGAATAGTGAAAGGTTTGTGTGAGTGTGGCAAAAGGAAATATTTTTATGCTCCTTTGGTCTGCATACATTGAGTTTGATAGTCTGTTTATATCCCTTTCTGCACTCTATTGAATTCCTAAAGAAATAGCAACATATGAAGTATTGATAATTGACAAACAAGCAAAACCAGTTATTTGAATATTCTGTTTAAAGATACTTAATTTTAAACTAAATCAAATTTGGTTTTATTCATCAGCACATTTGTGTCCATTTCTTCTACTACAGATTTAAGCTGCTTTATTGGCAACACCTGTGAAGAGCAGGGTCCAAGAATTCATTGAAGCCAGGTGGCAAACTACCCATATACTATTACCATGTTGTAAATCAACAATCAATGTGCTTTTCTGATTACCTAAGAAAGCCTGGGTCATATAGAATAGTTGGTTTTCTGGGAGGATAAGGAGGCTGGAGGATGTTGTGAAGACCAGAATATGTCACATTAGGTAGAACTGTGCATATATAAGTTCACTCCATGGTGCTATGGCTGATCTACAGGAATCCTGACTCCCTGCTAAATGTAAGCCAAGCATACTGGGCTGGGAGTCAGGTGAGAAGGGCTTTAGTATTGGCTTGATGACAATTCTGTGTTATGGCCTTGTGTGAGTCACTCCACCTTTCTTTTTGATGTGTTATCTATTGCTTTATATTATATGACCTTTACAGCAAAGACCTTATCTTGGATTCAGGAAAGGACTAGAATACCTGAAACATCATATTGCAGAGAAGAAACCCTCGTGGCTTCCAGCCTTACCTGGAGAAAATACAAGGTCAGTGTCAAGAGAAAAATGGAGAGTCTATGATGGTACTGCTGTGTTCCTGCTCTGCTCTCAGAGCCCATATACCTTGAATTATTTCTCCTGCATTAGCCCAGGAACAGACACAGAGCTTGGTTCTGTGAGGTTCTTGTTATAAGTTTGAGTGCAGACCAGGTTGAAGAGATCCCAGTCTCAGCAGAGGCCTTGTGGGAACATGGGAACACAGACATCAAGCAACCAGTGTGGTTTTTGTCTGGTTCCTCAAGGGGTTTAGCAGGAGTGAAGTGACTGACAGCTGGTGACTCTGGGCCATTTTTAGTCAAGGAGGATGCAGAGACAACTTGTATCAGGAGACAAGATATCTAATGACTGTAAAACCCCCTAAGGAAAGAAGAGGAAGAATATTTTTGGACGGGACACTTTTATTTGGATCTAGATTTTCCTCCTGGGGACCTAACTTCCAATTCTCCTTAGGTGCATTTTAGATTAATTGTTTTTCTTGACTCAAGATTAATTTAAATTCACGCTTGTCTTTTATTTTAGTTTTATGTTCTATTTTTGGTTTAAAACACATTGGTTGATAGCTATAACAAAATCTTATGTGCACAGTTCTCCTGCAGTGATTAAAAACCAGTGTTATATTAGTAAAAGGTAGCTGCTGTAAGAAGAAACTAAACAATCTAACAGCAAATATTTAATTGCATTTTTTTTCCCAGATTATTGAGATTTCAAAATAAATGTTATGGAATCAAGAAGCTTGGAAATTGACTCCTTGCTATAAACCTAAGGAAGCTTAATAAGCCCCCCATTGCTGTCAGGATACACAATGTTAGGAGAACATCGATTGAGATCCCTTCAGAGAGCTGTAATGGAGTTACTCTCATGAAAGTCCTGGACTTAGTAGTTGATAGGTTGAGATCAGTTCGGGTCTGAGTTTCAGCTTTTTCAGTTAACCTAAGCAAGCACGTTGATTTGTCTGTGATTTCTAGTTTACTTCTACCATACAGAAAATTTGAGAAATTAATGTAGTTTACCATTTTAATGAATAGCTGTAAAATCACCTTCAGAGACTTTTTGCCCACATCTTGGTACCAAAGGCTATCTCCTATTTGGATTTTCCTGCAAACCTGACCCTTGCGCAGAAAACAATTTAAATATCTGACTTGGTGGGAGTGAAAAGGAAGATTCCAAAGAAATTTATGCTGGAGAAAAAGAAAAGAAAGTGGTATTATGACAGAGAATGTAGATAGAAAGAAGGAATGAATAGATCTGTGAATATGTGTGTAATTTTTTTACTTGGCTCTGCCTTTAATTGCTTGTGACAGCACAGAGAACTGGATCTGAGGTTCCTTCAGGCAAAGCTGGTTCACCTGGCACACTTGTCATCACCAAGATTAGTCTCTTCAAATAAAAGGGAAAAGGTGCTGTGCTTCCTTCCATGTGTCAAGCACACCTCTGGAAAGCTCCATTTCAGGCTCCATAGAGAGCTGGGCACGTTCTTGTCGACTGGAAATGGGGCTCTAGGAGATCCTGCCCTGCACAGTGCCAAGACACTCCACCCTGGGCATCCCCCAGCTCCTCCAAGGCAGTGCTGCAGCTGTGCATACCCCAGTGCTGCAGGAAGGAGTGGGGAGTTGCACCATTTCATTTGGTTGACAGCTGAGAGCTGCCTAACACAATCAGGATGAATCTGTTACTCAGGTTGTGTGTCAATCTGCATTGATTTGTCTGATAGATTTTAATAGATTACTCATGCCTTCATGCTAAAACAAATGTATAGGCAAGATTTTATTTATTTTTTTAATATATCTCTTCATTCTCCACTAGTTATTATATATTTCCTTTTATGACTTTTTTGGAATAATTTCTTTTTTTCTAATAAATAATAAATAAATTGGTTTTCTAAAGAATTCCCTGTGCTGGACTTACTCTATCACACTCCAAATCCCAGCTTTTGTCAGAAAACTCTCTTTTCAAGGTACTTGCAATACTGAAATTTTTACATAAAGAAAACTGAAAGAAAGCAGAATTAATATAAGGGCGAGAAAGGTAATGTTAGACAAAATCTCACTTGATGAAATTACTTTTACTGGTCAGGAAGAATGAAGCTTGATTAGGATAGGAAAATACATAGAGGTTCCTATTTAATCTTCTGTTTTTACCTACACTCTCTTTGTGCTTCCTTTTATGGTTGCATTTCAAAGTGGAGCACTTTGATTTGTATCAGATTTCCCTTGCCTTTCCTCTTGTTCTTGACCTCTTGATGTACATTTCTGCTGTGAGATTTGGAAGGAACCAGCGAATTCAGCAGTGGCTACTGATTTCCTGAAGTTGCTGCATGTGAAGAGTGGTTTTAATAAAATGGTTGGTTGAGGAAAAATTTTTCCTGCTTCCTGGAAAAGATGAGTGATGGGCTGCTGTCTGGCAAGGACTCCATCTTGAGTGGCTCTATACAAATTTGATAGGAATGCACAAAGTCCAATATTATAGATCCTGGATGAGTTGTTATTGCCCAGGACAGAGATTTTTAAGTCCCTTGTCTCCACTCAGTTTCTTTCAGAGCTGACTCCTGTCATCAGCTGAAACCTCCCAGCTTTCACAAGCCCAGCTCCTGAATTTCCTGTGCTTTTCTGAATGTGCATAGAGTAGAATCATAGAATGCCCTGAGCTGCATCAATTCTGTCCTTAAGCAAATCCTCAAAGCAGGATCATGGAGTCAAGCTCCTGGCTCTGCACAGGGCATGCATTAAACTGGGGAAGGAGAGGCTGCCTCTTACATTGCACTTGGACAGAACACAGTGTGTAGTGGCCTGCTGGAACAAAACAAGTACAGTTCAACATTTCTGCAAAGGAAATAGGCTTCCCAACCTGAAAAATCTCATTTTGAATTGTTGTGCTAACATCAAGGAATTATCTTAACAATTGTGCTACTCTGAGTTAATGATTTGAAATTCTGCATTTCTTGATGCCCAAACATTTTCATCCCTGTATGAAGGATTTTTACATTTGTTTTGTATGGATAATTCTCACAGCTGATGGAGTATGGATTTCCAACTCGTGTCCGTTATTTACAGTAGAGAAAAAACCTACAAGGCACAGAAAAATACAGTAATTAACTGGGTGGTCTCCAGGGGATGTCCTATCATTGCACTGCCATAGCATGTGCCTGTGTGGAAATTAATTTCCTGCCAAGCATCAAATGCTATTTATTCTATCAAGTAATTTACACAGCCTTTTAAACCTGCATGTAGACCAAGTTTTAGTTACTCTTTTCTTCAGTAGTTAGTCCTATCAGAATATATCATTCACTAAAGGAAGCTACTGGTCAGTCATGCCTTACTAGCTTGCCTTACATTCTAGAAGTGACAATTTTTCTGTTGTCATTTTAAAGTGCATTTGCATTACTAAAGCATATTTATGAATTACTGATACAAATATCAATCACTCATATTGATGAATGAAAACTTTGAAGAATGTTTCTGAAAGGAAAGGAACTGGACTCTATGTCTGCTGGTGCTCCTTAATGACAATGACCATGCAAAGCATCTGCTTCACTTTATAGCACCTCCTTAAAGAAAACTGAAAAGTATCAACACAGAAACATTAACAACATAGATTTTTGTGTGGCCCAGTTACCCAATTTGCACATTTATCTGCAAATAACTGAAGATCTTCTCTGATAGGTTAGATGAGTATATGTGTTGCTACTTTTACTACTAAGCCTCAACAAAAGAGGTCATACTCTGCTTCTTTCATCTGCCTTGAGTCTCTATCCCCTCATTTTTAATACAATTTTCAAGCCAGAGTCTCAGACAACAGCTGATATGGCTTATCTGCAATAATTTTTCCTATTTTAAGGATCTTGGAAAAAGCAGCTCAGTTCTATCAAGGGATCTCTCTTAATTATGTTTTCCACAATGAATTAAATTTGCTCTTTCATGGCCTTTATCATATACAAAGGGGTTTTTGGAGTTAACTGCTACCCTGTCCTCCCCATCCCCTTTTCATGTACTGTGTTTTACAGCTGGTGCCCATACCATGGTGAGGCCTAAGTAAAGTGTTTGTGAGAGCATTTTGGTTATCTTTAACTCCTCTCAGTGTTTGATGCAGTGCCTGCATTGATGGCACTGAAGACATTTGGTGTCCTGTACTAGTGTATCTCTGTTAGAAACATCAGATCCAGAACTTAGTACTAAGATGGATGCAGGCCACAATTCTCCTTTGAAATGCTTGTACCAGCTGAATCCATGACTTAAGTTTGGATAAAAATGAGGATCAAGTTATGAAACAACATGATCTCTTAGAGCAGGAAAACAATGGTGAATGTACCTTAGAGTTTCTTACAAAATTAAACTATTTTTACATGAGATTTCATCTCATTACAGATTTCATGGCCTGTAGACACAAGACCTTGTAGATGCAGATGTTGAAATGCTGTCCATCTGAGAAATTTCTAACAGTGCTTTTCAGGAAAGGGGATATTAAATCTCTCACTATCCATATGGTCAGCCTGTGCACTTGTGCCTTTACAAACAATACTGTTCAGGGTCTGAGTATCTGAGAAGCAAGCTACTAGCATATCATGAACGTACTGCTTTTAAAAAAATATTTCAAATAATAAAAGAAAACTACCCAGAAATATAAAATGCATTTCTCCTCATCTGGCCTCCTTCTTCTCCTTGGGAAAACATCAAAGAAGTTCATAATATTGCTTTTCAGCCTATTTGGCCATGAGGCTTTTCTGTGTTGCTCAAAACTAATATTAATTACAATCACACAGTTTCCTCAAACAAAAAAAGAGAATGATCCTCTTCTTTCATGCATAGAGTGCTTTTTATTTCTGCTGGTATTTGATTCAGACAGAACTTGTATGAAATTGTTGATGAGCTTCATAAGGGAAGCAGGGAAAGTGAAAGAAGACAAAATTTTTTTTCATTTCAACTGAACCGAGGGCTGAGCAAAGGCATGAATAATTTTCATCTGATGTACATGTATGGCTTAGCTTAATATTGCCAGCCTTGCAGCATCACACTTTCACAGAAGCCAATAGGGAGTCCTCTGTATTTTTGGGATTGAGCTGTCAAGGGGTGAGGAGCTCTGTCTAAGGACAAAGGAAGGGCTGAGCAGCAGAATGCTGTGGAGCTCATTGCCTAAAGGACACTGCAAGTGCTGAAGTGCTCAAGAAAGAGAAATCTGGTTGGCCAGGTAGCTGTCAAGTGGCCTTAAAGAATCTGATTTTAGACAGGTGTTTTCAAGACAGAAGAAGGTTTGGGTTGAACAGACATTTCTATTCTCCCAATGAATTCATGTTCTTCAGCTATTATCAGAAGAGATTGATGGGAAAAGGGAGTTTACCTGGTTTACCATGGTGCCACACCTGTAGCTTTTTTTGTTTTCTTTGAGAATCACCTCTGGAAACACTATCATTAAAAAATTGCTTAAATTACATTTATAACGTCCTGTTTAGAGCTGTGATGATTTTTCTCTAGCTGCAGGGTTTAAAGTATCTTACTAATTCTAGGGCATGTTGCATGTAACCAGAGCACAGAGTATTATGAATGCAAAATTTAAGCATGTGTTTAAGTGCAATTTACATGCCTAATGACCAAGTCCTTAACACTGCTGTGAGGGCTTCCTCCTACAATTTAAGAAAAGTAAACCAGAACAGAAAATCACTATCTCATACTTCAAAACCTGTTATTTATTGCTGTGAACTCAAAAGGTAAAGTTCTCAGGAGATAGAAACCTCCTCACTAAGAATTTTTTGGATATGGACCATGCTGAAACTGTTGGTCAGCTCATGGCCTCAGGTCTGGGTACAATGTGTAAGACTTCTCTTTCAGTCTATCTCTTTTATCTGAGGGGCTGACTTTTCTATGTGCAATGCAATATATGCAATAATTTACAATTATCTCTTTAATCCCCCAACTCATGTAGAAACCATTGAAAATCTAGAGGATTTTTTAATACATACACTTGAACATTTATGGATGGTATAGTAAAATAAAAATAATGGGATGTATATACTGAATTCTTATTCATCTTTACTCCATCAAGGTCTGCTGGATCTCCACAACTGTAATTGAAAATTCATCAAGCTTAAGGGCAGAATCAATTTAAGAACTTTCAGTCAAATTTTCAAAATATTGCTAAGACTAAGTAATAAAAGATTTAGTACTTTCCATTTATTTCTTAGATCATGACATCATAAACTGTTATGCAGGCAGTTTTTTGGGACCCTTCCTTCCTTCCTTCCTTCCTTCCTTCCCTTCCCTTCCTTCCCTTCCTTCCTTCCCTTCCCTTCCTTCCTTCCTTCCCTTCCTTCCTTCCCTTCCTTCCTTCCTTCCCTTCCCTTCCCTTCCCTTCCCTTCCTTCCTTCCCTTCCCTTCCTTCCCTTCCTTCCTTCCTTCCCTTCCTTCCCTTCCTTCCTTCCCTTCCTTCCTTCCTTCCCTTCCTTCCTTCCTTCCCTTCCCTTCCTTCCTTCCTTCCTTCCCTTCCTTCCTTCCTTCCCTTCCTTCCTTCCTTCCTTCCCTTCCCTTCCTTCCTTCCTTCCTTCCTTCCTTCCTTCCTCCCTGTCATCTTCACACTGAGCTTTTCTCAATGTCTTTTTTATCTGTTTCCTCACCAGTGAATTTCAATGGTTATGAGATTCAAATATCTAAATATATTTGCAGTCTAGGGCATTGTGAGGTGTAAATTAAGGAGGTGGTGGAGGTCTAGATCATTCCTAGCCATTTGAGATCTGGGGTGTCCCATCTGGCTCCTAAATGCTGCTTCTAAATGTCACCCAGAAGTACTGCTTCATAAGATCTGACACTGCAATCTTTGTGGCAACCCATTGTGGGCATTTCAAAAGTACACTCTGATATTTAGGTAGCAGACACCTTCATTGTCAATGCCTGCATTTAGGTGGCTGAATCTGGAGCTGGATCCAGCCCTTTTGTCTCCAGGTACCTCAGCACTGTCATTCTTGGGGGTGTGGCAGTAAGAGGGATATATGCCAGAGGATTTCCTGAGTACCCAGTCACTGGCTTTGGCCAAGCCTGATGCCTCTTTCAAAGCTAAGGAAATATATGCATGGCAGAATGTAAGTTTTCCAAAATAATTAAGTAGTTTGAAAACAGAGATTAACTATGTAAATAAAGACAGCACTGTTGAAAGGAAAGACAAACACTGTGACCCACATTAGCTGCAAAATTGAAGCCAGTCAGGCTGACAACAGTGGTTTAAAAAGAAAATAATACTCTTCATTTACCCAGAAAACAAAACATCTTCATTGCCACAATAATTTTTCTCTAAAATAATTTAAGGGGAATAGAGTCACACCTAGTAAGAAGCAGTTCATAATCACAGAAAATCACTGATTGCTGCAGTTTGATGCTCTTTTCCCAAGTGTTGTACAAAGTAACCATGCTAACTACAGCTAATTATCTATGTCTGACTTTTTCTGTTCTAATAGATGGCTTGAAACATCACTGCACATGGGTGATAGTTAAAACAACAAACCACCCTCGCAACCAATTTACAGTAGAATGGCATTTCTGTACTGAAATGGTAAACAAGATGCCCAGCAAATTAGCATCTTCCATCTTCAGTCTCTGCAACTGAAGTGCAGCTGGAAAGGATGAGCTGCTGAAAAAGCAGGATTAGGGGGGGTGCATGGTTGTCACTCACTTTTTAGAGAGAAACCAAGTGAAGCACAAACTGAGCAGCACAGGAAATTGCTGCATATGCTTAGGAGAAGCTCAAAGGTCCGACGTTCTAGGGGAATGCCTGCCTGGAGGCTACCTCAGCCCTAACTGCTGCTTGCCTTGGCACAGCATCTCCTGCCTCTGCCCTGGTGATGACTCAGTGAATCACATGGGAATCGTGGCAGCTTTGGGTAGCTCCAGACTATTGCTAGTCAAAGATGCTGAATTCCTCACAGAGTGAAGAGGCAGAGGAGGAGGTCTTCTGCCTCTCCTAAAAACACTCAAGAAAAAGGACATCTAGAGATTTTAATTTGTCTCCTCTTCCGGGCCATCAAGGGACTGCCCTGTATTCCCTCTGTGGTTGTCCAGCTGCATTTGGTAGTAGTTTCACTGCTCTGCTTGTTAATATTTGGTGATTCTCCACTGAGGAAGAAAACAGCTATCAGGTGCTGTTTCATACCAACTCATCTCCTCTGACAGTCACTGGAGGTCAGTTCAAAGCTGTTTGAGATGCATATCCTGAAGTCCGTCTAACACAGAAAGAGGGTGTGGCCCTCTGATGAATCACCATCTTTGAAAGTCCCAAATGGATGTTTTGGATACCCTGTGGTGCTTCAGAAGTCCCCACATGCAAATCTGTATGCATCTGAGACCTAAGGGGTTTATACAACCCTGTCTCCTTAGTTTCATTTTCTCCAGGGAGCTCATGGCCAAAATTCCAGTTAGAATTTGAAAAATGAACTGAAAAAAGATATGTTTATTACAAATTTGTAAAACTGACAAGTTAACATTTTGATAAATTACCCACTAATACATGGCTAAAGAACAAGTGAAAATACTTCAAATACTGGCTTTACTCAGCAAACACCTAGTTATGTTTGCAGTCATTCTTGGATCCTGGATTGAAACCCTCTCTAGATGGATGACCCAGCTGTACTCTGCATTTCCTGAGTTCCCCAGAACATCCTTGTCTCAATGCTGTTCATGGGTTCTGATGCAGCTGGAGTGGATGGAGATCTTTTCAGCCCCCAATGCTAACCTCATGTGTGTGGGAAACCACTCTCCCAGCTTTTATGGGCCAAAGCATATCTTGGAATTGTGTGGAGTGACACAGCCTGCATGGTGGTGAAAGAGTTAATATCACAGTAGCAAATTCTTTGCCTCTCTAACTTGCTCATGTAATCATTTTCCCATCTTCTAGGGGCTCTCCCCATGAATGACAGTAGCTGTTGCATAGCTGATTCAAATCTCTCAGAATCCCATTATCTCCAGTCTCATTGTAACTGCAGAAGTTATTTCCAATAAAGTAATTCTTTTATTAATGAAATCCAGCATTACTGCACTATAAAATTTGAGCACATACCACTATGTCTCATTCACTGCAATAGCAGTTATCATCTTTAAAAATTACATAGAAGAATGTGAATTTCAATTATAAAGTATCTCAGTAAAAATAAAGCATGTAGCTAAATGCAGCTAGTTAAGTGATAGGAAATAGTGTAATTATAGGGAGAAATGAGCATGCTACTTTGCAATGTATTTTTTCTTTGTCATTCAAATTGCACTTCAGATAACATCTAAAGCAATATGAAGACAACCTTTGTCAACTCTCCTCACACTCTTACAGTCCCCATTGTGGATACTCAGCCCTTGCACATGACATGGTCTAATGGGGTTCAAAGCCAGTTTTATTCCTTGTTTTTGTTGTGTTTCTCTATACAATGTAAGGAAAATACCTGTGGCAAATCATGTGAATTCAATCAAAGTGTTTGTGTAAATGTATTAGTCTTCAGTGTTTACATTGATTTTAACAAATCACTGGCATTATGTAGCCAAAAGTGTTATTGTTCCATCAGGGGCTCATAGTCTTATACAACTAAAGCAAGGGAATGTATTGTTTTAGGGAGTATTGAGTTTCTTTGGGGATTAAGGTATCCCAACACATTTTAACATTTTCTGGAGCAACAAATGCAAATAGATAACAACTATAGTGGCACCAAACTCCCCAGATAAGCACAAGGGTCCACACCCACTAAGGAAGGTTGGTGTCTCTTTCTGGGTCTGGAATTTCAGTCCTGATTTCAAAACCTCTGGTGGGATGAAATATAGCCATCACTTAGATGCAACTGGGCTCACCAAAGTGGTGAGATCCACCTCTGTTTTAAAGTGGGGATTTGAGCCAGAAGCCTTTCCCTGAGCACAAAATCCATGCAGGTAGGTACATGTCACGGGCTCACTGTTTTCATTGAAAATCTAGCAAGTGGCAGTGGTGCTATACTTTCCCTAGCACATCATAGTTTGACCATGTGCACAGAGAGGACAACCTGGTTTTCAGACAGTAAAGGGGTCCATCAAAGTTTTGATTTATTTATGAAACACACAAAATAAATAGCCACGGAAGGAAGACTGACACTAACCTCAAACCATTTAATGTTACAGTTAACAGAAAAAATCCTGGATTTTTTTCTAATCCCACACTAGGATAAAAACAGACACTTAAAGACTGGCCTGGCAAAATGAACCATTCCTAACTATCACTATTGTACTTTACAGAGTGATGAAGATTAAATGCATATGAGGAGACTGACACAGCCTAGGCTTCAAAGCCAAACAATCCTATTGTCATACATACATTCATCTGGCAATTATACTTAATAGAAGACAGAAAATACACTGGTGCCATTACATGAAAACAAATATATACAAGACTTAAATCAGTGCAGACACCACCCTGAAGCTGGATACTCCAAATTCAGCAGGCTTGGGCTTCCTCCTGGAGAGCTTGGAGGAGCCCCAGCAGTGATCTCATGCTGCTCTAAGCAGGTTGGGCTGTCTGTGGGGTGCAGAGCAATGCCCTCTGGAGAGGTTTGGCTGGGCCAGCAGCAGCAGGGCACTATTGGGTTGATGCTGCAGCCCAGCTGATGGGGCTCCTCTGTGCTGTGCTGCTTTGCACAGTAGAGACAAGATTTTATTGGTGCTTTTGAAGCCAATGGGAAAAACGAATTAGCCAAGCAGAGACTTTCAGGGCCTGCAATTATTCAAGAGGTAAAGCATTCAAGCAGCTGTATGAATGAAATGAAATATCAATGAAGCTGTAGTGTGAGCAGGCCAAATTAGGATATCATCAATACCAGTCCATGTTGCCTGCTGGGCCAGCTTCTGCCCCTGATGTGCCCATTTGACCCCTGAAAGTGCAGGTGAATTTGACATACTCTTTACAAAATCAGTAAAATAACTCAGAACTCAATTGGTTCTGACTGGAATGAATCTGTGCACATAAATAGTCTTTATTTTACATACCTAATGAAGAAGAGAATGGAGAAAATGTTTAGTGAGCTCTTTCTAAAAGCTTGGGGTTGTTTTTGATTACAGGAATAATTATCTAAGTCTCATTCATCATCAAGTGTTTGACAGCCACATAAACCTGGAATAACTATAATGTCTTTTGTTGTATTATTTCCTATTTGCTTCAAAGTAGCAGAGAACACAGATTTGATTCACATTATTCAAATATTGGAGTAAGTCTTTTTTTTTTGCTGCACACCCAACCCCTGCAATATACATACATACATATATATATATACATATATATATATATATATATATAGTGAAAACTCTGTGCTGGGCAGCAACTGAAGGTGAGTTCCATGCTGTAAAGGCTAACCTCCTGCCCTGCCAAAAATGTTTGCAGTGTTACTGCAAATGTTTATCTTTCTAGCCACGTATGCTTTCTGCTTCATCCTTCAGCTCTTATAAAATGAACTCTTTCTTCCAGTTCCTGATGTTAATAGCACTTTACCTTTGATTTTCATACCTGTTGCAACAAAACTGTGCAAACTACAAGCCTCAATAAATCTGGCTGATTTGGTTTGGCTTCTTCCTAACTGCATTAAAATGACTTTTTGTGTATTTTTAGCACCTGGATTCATTTCTTCTGAATCATATTGTCTCTGGCTCCACAATGCAGCTGAAATCCAGGGGGTCACTAATTTAACACAGAGCTGTAGTGATGGCAGCACCCCTTGCTGGCTCCATGTTGAACACCTGTGTGCATAATGAAGTTGTTACACAGGGGTCCTCCCCTTTGCTATAAATCCTTAAACTCTACCCCTGAATTCACTAAAATTTGTGTTTGTGGTTTTCTTGGTGTTGCCTCTGTCCCAAAGACAGACAGATGCACTGGAGCTCATGGGGTTTGAGTGTCCTTGCTCCACAGCCTGGGAATTAGTGACTATTCTGTTTCTGTCCTGCTGTGTGGATAATCTCCACTGTGCTCACTCTCAGAAGCTGCAGTAGCTTTAACCCTTTCTCTGTTATTAGGAGGTATTTCTCAAATTATCTGTCTCATCTCTCACAGAAGCTAAAATCACACATCCTGTCATCTTAATAGAACCTCACAAATTTTGAGTTCCATAGTTTCTAGCCTTGATGTATAATTATATCTTTCTTCTTTGTTTTTTTTTATTTTATTTTAAATAATAATACTGTGAGAATCTCCATCTTGTTAAAAAGAAAATGCAGAAAAGTTTAGTGTATCAGCAACAACTTCACTTTCTTTAATCCGTCCTGAGATTTGTTTCATTTGTTGTTTCTCCTGGCAAAATTTTCCATGTAATACACTACCTGTGTTCTGGAAAATACATTTTACTCCCTTGGCATTTTTTCCCCTCAATAGGATAGTGAAAACCAGCCAGCAAAAAACCCCCAAACAACAAACCTCTTTGCAAGCCAGTAAAACAGCAAGAAAATAGCTCCATGCTTATTATCTTGTCATTATCTCTCATGGTCAGCTGTGTATATAGAATTAAGATTTTCTTGCACTTCTTCTATTTTACAAAATACTTTATACACCTAGATTCCATAGGAATCAGTCTCTGCAGGTTGGTTTGCTCTGGTTCTGCTGTGTTTACACCTCTGAATCCCTTTGGTGAGGGTCACTCTTAACTGTTCATATCACATTTGAGATATTGCAGATACTTCATGCTGTGCAGCAGCAGAGACCATGCTTATAAATATTTTCTCTTTATTAAAAGGTGCTTCAGCAAATGTTGTAGCCCTGCATGCAGCCTGACTTCTGGTATCCCTCTCAAAAGCAATTCCATGCTGCAAACCATGTTCTCTCTTGTGCACTACAGATCTGTTAAGATACATCTAGAATTCAGCAAAGTGAAAAGGTTTCCAAGAAAGGATGCCAATATATAAAGAGAGAAAGTAAGGACAGCTAAACATAAATGCTTTAGGCTAAGGGTCATATTTGCAGAGTTAGGTCACTCAATACTATAACTTGACTGAAGATTTTATTTTTAGGATTTCATGCATATTTTTCAGGAAACAATTACTTTTTTCTTATGTTTGGATGGTCTCAGGACTACTTGCAAGTTTTTGTAAGACCAGAGAGGGAATAAAAGAAGCCACAGCCAATGTTTAGTGCATGAATTTCCAAACATCTCTTGTGAATGTAGTTTGCTCTACAATTTCCTTGAAGAGTCACTGCTAGCAGTGTTAGGCAATAGTTTTTGATGATGCAGGAAATTCCCTACTCTCTTGTCAAAGAAAAATTTACATGCTATTGTTCCTTGTAATAGCAGGATGAAAAACCACAAGAAACAGAAAATAATAACATGGAAAATGCACCTTTTTTCTAGCATTCATTTTTCTAGACCATGGTCTGAGATTAAATTTTTAATTGTATCATGACTACTATTAAAATCTATCCAAAAATTTGGGAACCTTTTGTACTGGTGAGCTACTAAAGCAACAACTTTAGAGTTGATGCAAGTGGAAAACAAGGTCTGACCTATTGTCCTATGACTACTCAGCTTATTCTGTGATTCTATGTGCCTCTGGTCAAAATTTTAAAATAAATCATCTCAGTGCAGTGCTTGAATTTATGTCCCAGGTTCAGCCATCAGAGTGTGAATGTGCTAAGGCCACTGTCTCCTTGTAAAAGATGGAAATTCTTCATGGGCTACAGCTATACCTGAGAAAATATATCAAAGGTGAAACTTTTCCTTTCTTAGTTTCTCTGGAAAATGTCTGACAGGAAGATCAATAGCCTCTAGTTTCTTATTTTCAGGAGGAGAAACGATCTCTGTGTGTCTTGCTTGGCACAAGTAGACTGAAAGAGACCAAAGCTTTGAAAAATCTCTCAGCTCCACGTCCCCTCACTTTTGCAGGTTGTAACCATTTGTTTCTTCCCGTTCAATATCAAAATGTTTCTCATGATGCACGATCCTTTTCTAAGCTAGGCTGTGCAGATGAGCATTATAAAGGGAGCTGCTCTAAATGACAGGTCTGTCAGTCTCTGAACTTCCCTATCATCACCATCTCTGCTGGCTCAGAGTTGGTGGCAGAGAATTGCTCTGCCTTGGCTTCTACAGCCTAATGACACATCAGCTCTGCTCTTCTGGCTGTCTCTTACTGCTTTGTGCACAGTGGCTGAAGGTTAATCCTGAACCATTTACCATCAGTCCTGCCTAAGCAGAGCTCCAGATGACTGGATGCTCACCTACAGGAAGGGTAGGAAGGAGGATCTGGGCAACTACAGACCTGTCAGGGCTGGGGAAGGTCATGGAGCAGATTATCCTGAGTGCCACTGTGTGTCACATGTACAATGACCAGGGACGAGCCTCAGCCAGGGTGGGCTTGTGAAAGGCAGGTCCTGTTTGCCAAACCTGATTTCCTCCCGTGACAGGGTGACTCAGAGATGAAGGAAATGCTGTGGATGTAGAGGGGCCAGCAGGTCCACTCCCTGTACTTGGTGTTGGTACCTCAAATCCTGTGTGCAGTTTTGCACCCCTCACTACAGAACAGACATTGAGGTGATGGAGTGAGTCCAGAGAAGGGCAGCAAAACTGGAGCACAAGTCTTACAAGGGATGGAATCTTTTACCTGGGAGAAAAGGTGGCTCAGGGGAGACCTTATTGCTACCTGAAAGTGGGTTGTAGTGAGGTGGGGGTCAATCTTTTCTCCCAAATAGCAAAAGATATGACAAGAGGAAATGGCTTTAAACTGTGCTAGGGGAGGTTTGGATTGGATATTAGGAAAAAATTCCTCACTGAAAGTGTTGTCAGGCATTGGAACAGGCTTCCCAAGGAAGTGGTGCAGTCCCCATTCCTGGAGGTGTTTAAAAGGTGTGGTGAACCTGGCAGTGCTGGGCTAATGGCTACATTTGATGCCCTTATGGACCTTTTCCAACTCAAACTACTCTATGCTTCCATAAATCCTGCTCTGGCCTCAAATCCAGATCTCTCAGTCTTGGACAGAAACCACCAGCAGACCCTTGCCCTCCAGAGGGGTGGGGTTCCTGCAAACACGTCTGAAAACCCCAGCAGAACTGAAAGCATGGTACTGGGGCACTCCACAGATCAAAACTGGTGGGTTTGGCTTCAGCTGATGCTTTAGCTGAAGGTGGCTTGGACTCGATGGTCCTCAACCACTTTCTTAGCCCCCAGTGGAATTTGGCAAATGTCTAATGAAGTGATATCTGCTTCTAAAGTGCTATTAAAATAGCATTGGTAAAGTAAATCTGAACCTCTCTAAAGCTTTTCTATTTATATATATTTTAGGAAATACATCTATATCCTTCTCTCTGTATATGTTTATTTCAATTACTAAAATACTCCCTGACCATAACTGATAACGATGTCACTACTGTTCCAGATAATAAAATGAAATATATCAGTGGTTCTGTGGTTTGCAGATATTATATGTGGGTGACATCCGTGGTTTGGAATAAGTCTCCTGCAGTTACCATAGAAACAGGATTTCCTCAAGTAGCACAGCAGAGTGGCGTGATGTTGAGTGGGGAGTTCTAACATTTAATTTTTAAATTAAACTGTACAGATAACCAGTAGGGAACAGCACAACCCCTCATTTAAAATTAAAATGATGATGAGTTGTTTTTCTGTGTTGAATGTCACCTCAATGATACCTGACCTAGCAGCTAGCAAGACATTATGAGCTCTCTGCAAAGATGAAAGCTGACAAATATTTTTCACATGTGCAAAACAACCTATAGATAGATACTTGTGAAAAAGGGACCAGCTTCCCACACAGCAGTGCACTAGCATTGCACATTTTGATATGGGCTTATTTCCATAAAAAAATAATGTTTTGTGTGTTAGCAACCAAAGTATTTTCAATTACTAATAAAATATTGCCTGTAGATCAGTATGAAGTATTTCTAGGACCTGATGTTAAGGCATATTTCATGTGAATGACAACGACTTTCAGGGCAAAGAGGAGCTGCTTAGTAGATCACCATGGTAACTGTGGTGATAGTATATGCTTGACTACAGTATTAGTTCTCTACAATCTGATCTATGGCCTGATTTGAAGAATCATTGCATAATCGTTTATTTTTTTAATGAGGAAATAAAATTGATTGGTTTTGTAACTTTCTTCTCCAGCACAGCAGCGGGTTTTGCACTGTGTCAGAGAAATTACTACAACCCAGGGTTCTTCATCTGAATTCAAAATCTCAAGGAATTTAAAAGGAAACATCACAGCAGAGTTTTTCTTTCTCCTCAGTTCTTCTAGTGGGTCTCTGCTCCTTCAATCACACTAATATCAGATGTGAATAACACGAGGAGCAATCTGGAGAGAATTGCAGCATACAAAACTACTTTATTTTTTTTCTTAATCTTTCCCCCCTCCCACCACGCTTTTCCCCAGATCTGTCCTTTTTTACCCTGTAGTGAGAACTCGACCATTGAATCCAGGTCTTGATCCTTAAGTTCTTATTCCTTCCAGTAGCTGTGATATGCATTGTCCATGCTTATTTACTTCTGGGACTTTAATACATCCTCAAAATGAAGTCTGTATAAGGGAAGAGCACACAATTTTCTGTCCCAGAAGAAATGCAGGTGTTGAGTTTGACCAAATGACATTTTGATGTTCTTCCTCTATGACACAAATAGTGTCAGATGACAGTGTTCCTCAGTGACACAAATAGAGAAAAAATGGTTTCTCAGGTATAGACTCACATTTGAATGCAAAATCACCTCTAAACCACCAAAAAAGCATCAGGGTGTCAGTAGCCATGAAATGAAAATTCAGTCCTGCTGATGCAGTTTAGTGTTTATAGAAAACACAGTGGGTGGAAGACAAACTGTATGTTAAATAGGAAAATCTAAGCTGCAAACACTGCATTATGTGGATAGTGCTCTTCACTTCAGCTGCTGTGCTCAAGAAGAGCTTGCTGGTTAGAAGATTAATCCAACCATGAGGAGGCACCCTTTAATTAAAAAAATTTCATGAACCATACTGTTTTTTTCCTGTGAACCTTTCTGTGGTGAGGAAAAACCAAGACCCCCCCATCTGATTTTTACATAATTGCATATCCCCCTTAAAAGCATATGCTTGCAATCAATCATTCCTCTCATTTGAAATCCCCAAAGAAATAGAGAGTTGCCGTCACTTGTGAGCAACTGGGCTTTGCAATATATCACCAGACTCAGCTCCCACACACTCCTGCCCCAGGGGACTCAGTGAGCTTGGCAGGCTGTGGGCAGGCAGGGTGGCAGCTCTGTGGGATGTGCTGGTGCCCTGGAGCATCACCAGCCATGCAGGAAGCAGCAGACACGAGGCAGCAGGAGCAGGTTCCATCCACGTGGGGTGGGATTATCCCCCTGCACCCTGGAGAGACCATGCAGAGATGCAGTGTCTGGGTTTGGGCTCCCCTCAACATAAGATGTGGGCAAACTGGTGTGAGCTCATCGAGGGCTCCAAGCCAGATGGGGCTCAGATGGCTCCAGAGGGGCTGGCAGCAGGCAGAAACCTAAATATAGGCAGTGGAGACAAGCAAGTTTCCTTAGGTCTCTGAGTGTGAAGCAGATTCAAGGAATCATCCAAAGGGCCCTGTCTGGAGCTCAAGAGTCCCTTTCAGCTTGTTCTACTTTTGCCAGAGAATTCTGTTCTTGCATTTCTTCCCATGTGGATCTTAGCTGTGCAATAGTGATTTGAACAGGTCTAAGAATAGCTGTAATTTTGGTAAATGTAAGAAAAACAGTTCTGTAAAAGATTTCACATCTTTCTCAGGTATTTGGGCAGACCTAAAATTACATAAAATTGTTCCTTTAAGAAACTCATTTAAATTCATTCTCTTACATTGAAAAGAGATAAATTACATAAAATTTAGGTTTCCAAAATTAAATAAAATATAGGTAAAAAACATGAAGTTTCCTCCTTTTAGTTTTTCAAGAGCATTTCTATTGAATCAGGATTTTATTTCTAGCCAGTGTTATCCTGTAACACTGAAGTACCTACCATCCACTTTAGTAGTAGTTGTTGAAAGAAACTACTAGTGCAGCCAGAATGCTGCTCCAGAAATATTTGCTTTTTTGAGCTTTCTCTAACATATCTCCCTTGCATTGTACTGAGGACTGCAAATCCCATTCAGAGGGAAGGACAGGGGGCAGCTGTCATTAGAAATTGGGATCAGGTGAAGTCAGTGCAAGCCTCTTACTCACACAGTCACTTTCCTGTTGCTATCTCGCATATCCCATGACAAGTTTCAGCTGGGCTGTCTACTGACTTCACTTAATTCACAAATTACACCTGACCCAGCTCCTATTTACCTCTATTATTTATTTATTTGTTTGTTTGTTAATTAATTAATTTATTTATTACATCTGGAGCAGATTTTACAGCTTCCCATATAGCCAGGGAAGAAAAAAAACCTTATTATGGTGAATTCAGTCCAGGGCAAAACACTTCTTAGTGTAAGTTTTAGTATAGGCCTTTTACAGCTGAGCCTGCTAATCCAGTTGAGAGCTCATAGTGAGCTTGTCATCAATAATGATTCAGAGAGAAGAAAGACACAGTGAGGGCTAAGCCAGATGTGTCTTGCAGAGGTCAGCAAAGCCCCGGGTGGGTCAGCAGGGGTGGAGGGGAGGGATGCCCTGGCAAACAGGGAGGGTCTGTTTGCTGCACGGGCAGCCCTGCCAGTCCCCTTTGAAGGCCATCAAAGCATCCCCAGCAGCCTCTGGAGCACACCCAGTGTAGATGGGGTAAGAAGGACAAAGGAGCGAGTGACCATCTCAACTACTGACCCCCTGACCACTGTACATGTTTTGAGGCATTTCAAGAATTTCTTTGACTGATAATGAATGGGGTTATGAGCAGTGCTCTGGCCAAAGTGGCTGAACAGAGTACTGTGAGTTGTAGGAAATGTGATAAGTCATAAACAAAAATGTTGCCAGACTTCTGAGAAATTTAGGGCAAATTGAATTCTAAAAAGAATTAGCTCTGCATTTTTTGTGTGTTTTAATGATATTCTTGGCAGACCAAAATATCTAATAGTCTTTGGAGCTCCTAGAAATATTAATTGTGCCTTCTGATTGTGTCTGAAATAATTCAATTATGTCAATTATATTAAAAAAATCCAAGGAATGATAATGCAACTCTCAATTCTTCGGCAAGCAACAAAGAAACTACTCTTATTGATCTATCAATAATCTGTGTTTTGTGCTGTTGCATTTTAAAATGTCAAATGTGTATGAAGGACTCCATTTATATTGCAGAGCTTATCTATTTTAATCCTTCCAAACAAGTTTAAAACAAGTTTTTGATCATTTTAAATAGTTCTCTATTTCATCATTCCACTGTGACATTCAATTGCCCTTTAACCAAAAAAATTTAGAGCTGTTTTTGCTCACTTCCAGTGTTCATGATTCTCTCATACTAATTTCTTTGCTGTAGATAAAGGCAACGATGACTGTAATTTCCATTCCATGGGCAAAACTTTTTATGTTGGAAATTTGTAAAAGGACTATGTTTCTCTTTGAAGAAATATTATTAATACTTTTTTTTTAGCTATTAGCATTAAATCATGGGTATTCAATACTTGAAACAGAAAAAAAACCACCTTTTTTTGGCTTGACCTATTAAAAATGCCTTAAGTCTCATAAATACTACAGCAGAAGATTTATTTTTAAATTATTTATATTGTGCAGTATCATGTTGTACCTTATAACTATTTTACTGCATTTTGATAGATTAAAATATATTTTGGCACTGAGTGCTCCTCTAAATGTGTCTCATCCAGGCTAAGGTCTTTTCTTCTCATGCCTGAAGATATTTGCTTCCTCAGTTTTCTACCTGCAGGTAATATATTTAGGGTTCATGTGTCAGGAGACAACTCTTTTATAAGTTCCTTATTCAAAGAGTGAATTTTAATAAACTACACCTAAGATTACAAAAGAACTTTCATTGCAAGTCTCCCTTTTCCAAACAACTATGGAACTGCAGGATTTGGGAATACTCAGATATGAAACACCTTTTTAATTTCCAACCAAAAATATCCTAGAAAAGGAATCATCCAATAGGAGGCTCTTACAGTTGATAAAGTACTTCCTGAAACTACTGGACTAGGGAAATTTTAAATTAACAATTGAGATTGTCCAGTGAGGAAGAAAACCAACAAGATGAGCCATTTAGACAATCAGATAAGATTAAATTCAAAATATGTTTGGGGTTTTTTTGTGATGGACTTTTGACAGCTGAAGCCTCAAACCAATAAAAATATATTTAGTGGAAAATTTCAGAAGGGTGGAATGACTGCATGGTGGTTAGCTCCTAAATTGAAGAGGAGGTGAAAGTCAATAAGCAAATGACTATAAATAATTCAATCTACAATTCTTTTATTAACTTGTGCAAAGAATATAGATTTGGGATTGTTTTCAACACACATTGGTGGTTGTGATTTTTTGTTGGTTGATGGGTTTGGTTTTTTTCTTTTTTTTCCCAGAGTCAGAACCAGACTAGCCAACTAACCTTCTTAAAAAATCCCAGACATCTATTTTTCCTCTCAGCTCTTGAGCAAATCTCTGGGGACATGTTTTTCACATCAAACCCTGTATAAAATTCTGCATAAAAGATGCAATGTAGTATGACAGATGTCCATGTGGACAACGCTAATGAAATGTGAATTTGTCATGAGCAGTAAAAACCTGGACATCAACTGCAGTGCCAGAATAGATGCTGGTGTGCAGTAGATAATGTGAACAGATAAGCAGCTGAAATGCAATATGGCAACAAAGAAGGGCAGCAAAACTTTGGTTTATGTAGGCAGAGGGATCTTATAATGGATTTGGGAATGCTAAATTTTTCCAGGCTGAATATTTTTTCAGTCTGATCATTAAATATCTAGCCTAAACTAACAAAAACAATTCCTGTTCTCTCTTTCAGAGAGAGAATATGTGCTTTATGACTGACTCAATCCTTCGGTCTCAAATACCTATCTGTAGGAATAGCCTGTTGAAATAACAGTATTTCAAAACCAACAGAAGAGCAGAAAATTAGCAGAGTTCATACCATTATCTGTCTAAAACTCTAAAATTAAAATCAAATCCACGTGTGCCTTTGTGCATCTCCAGCATCAGGCCTGAAATAGCTTGCTTTGCACTCTGATTCTGGCTTCACATTCATATTTTGGAGAAGTCACTCTGTTCAGGTGTATAGGCATGGCTATAAGCACTCATGTTTGGGTATTTAGCATCTGACAGTGTGACAATCTGTTATCTGTTACCCTTTTTAACTAGCTAAACAAGGACTGTGAATGTGATCATGAATACATGAGTATCCCTTGCTTTTTCAGTGAGTCTGCTTTCCACAGAGCTGTCAAGGTGGTCACTGTAGAACTTTGGTTGAGGACAGTCTTTTATTTACACAAGTATTCTGTTGCTATTGAGTTTTCTTACAAAAATTTTTTCCCAGATGTTGTTTTTCATGTAGTTTTAGAGAAAATGAATACCAAGACAGGGATCCTGGATAACACAGAAATTAGTCTTGTCCTTTTATTCTAAAGAACATTCCAGGCTTCTTTTTTTCAACCTCCTTATTTTTTCTTTAAAGTGAGTGAAGTTTTCCAGTTTCTATTCTTCATTGTGTATCAACGGCTGACTAATAAATATAATTATTTCTTTATAAATACATATATCTATTTTTACACGTATATGTATATGACATTAAATCATAGCAATTTTTTAAAGTCCCCCAAGTACATTTCTGCACTTTGAAAAAAATGTTTCTCCTATTCCCAGGCTAATGGGAGGCTAGTAGTTAGGATTTTAAGCTGAGATGTCATATCAATAAACATCTTAGCAGGTGTTGTGTTGAAAGAGCAAAGTGGAGGTGAGCTGTTGGGTGGAGTCTGTCAACAATCAGCCCTAGGTGTCATCTTAATTTTGTGTTACAGCTCAGTGAAAACTGGCACCAGTGCTAAAATGAGAAGAGCCCTTATTAAGCAGAAAAATATATCAATATTCCAATTTTTAATAAGAACAGTAATTTGTTATTGTGAGAAAGATGCAGGCTCGTCCTAATTTACCCTAAAACTATCACTTTAAAATATGCATGGTGGATCCCAACATATTTCATCAGAAAAACTCAAATTCAGTGACAGTGTCGATCACTGAACTGGTACTGGGTGCTCTTTACTACCCCTCTACGATTTCAGATGAGCTGGAAACAATACCAGTGAAGGTGATGATGATAATGATTCTACAGAGTGCAGACATGGGGCTGCAGCAATGAACTGTAGCTGACCTGCAGCTAAACGCAACTGTTGTACCCAATTTTCTCATGTCAGAAGAAAAATTACTGACTGATTGGTTGCCAACTGGCTAAAAATGACTGACTGATTGAAAACATAGCCTGTTATCAGGACTGGATTTTAGCCCTGTGGCACAAAAGGGCCGTGGCTGGAACTATAACTGCAAGAATGGTTGGGACAAAGTAATACAGCCAGTACAGATATATTTCAGCATTAGTTTTTCAGCTGGCCTGGTAAGTTGTCTGGTTTTGCACACGTGGCAGTTTGACCAGATGTGACCACATTACTGTACACAATCATGCTTCTGTTATTTTCAAAATTACATGGAGTTATCATGACATCATTTCTTTTGTAAATCCAATGTAGATATGCCTACGGATTGTTTATGACCCGTGTCATTGTATAGATTTTATGTGACAAAACACAGCCTGGACCTACATAGTTTTCTGCAGAATAATTACCAGTTGGCATACCAGAACGAATGGTGGGAGGCCATCAAACAGCTCATCCGAGCCTTCCACCCATCTGTCCACTTGCTGTT
This sequence comes from Luscinia megarhynchos, assembly GCA_034336665.1. Lineage (NCBI taxonomy): Eukaryota > Metazoa > Chordata > Aves > Passeriformes > Muscicapidae > Luscinia > Luscinia megarhynchos. The sequence continues at coordinate 46,179,945 of CM067565.1, forward strand.
TGTGGAATGTGTAGTTCTTATATTTCATGGTGAAACAGTTTTCTGTATATCACATTTTCAGTTTTCCCCAGCAATGCTTGCATGCAGCACTTAGTGCTCATTTAATGCTCATTTCCCAATGTGGAACTTCGTGTCTAACTTCAACTTGTTAAAATAAAAGTAAGAAACACAATGTAAAATTTTTATTAGATAATTCATTTTCTCCTAATTTTCGTCTGCACTGTCCTTCTCTAAAAAATCTATGTTTTGTATATATATAGTTGCTTTTTTTTTCAATTAGGGAAAATCTTGGATTAAATATTTTTAAGAGAATGTAATTCTGTCTGAATGGATAATAATGTTGCTAAATAAAATAGGTTTAGTGATTCTTTCAGGTACATTTTTTAGGTAAATTAATTTAATTAGTTACAAGTTACTTAAGAATTAACTACTGAGAGAAAAATGTATTTAAATTGTTAGATGTGGTAACTGAATGTATTGAAATAGAGCAACATATATCACTGTCTGTATTTTTCTCAGTACATCTGGTATTAAATATTTTAAGGTCTGCAGCTATATTTTCTCTCCTGCAAATACAGGATGGGCAAACCTAGTCGATGCTGCAAACCTTACAAGGTACTTTGAAGTCAAAGTTTTTATTTTTCTTTTTTTTCTGTTTGTTTGTTCGGTTTGGTTTTGATAACCTCAGTGAATTAGTAGTCCTGTGCCTTGGAGATGGCTCTCTGACGTAGAGGGTATCACCAAAATACCTGTGAGTTACCTCTGTGCTAATTGTGTCTGAAGCAGGCATGAAACCTCTCCACTCAGCCCACTTCCCCACTTCCTCATAAAATCTGCCTAACAGCAGTAGATATAGGACACTCTCTGCTCCAAAAGTGAGATTGCATCAGGCAGAGATCTCCCCACCTGCCCTGTGGGAGGCTGTCACCTCCAGACACTGGCTCTGAGTGCCCAGTCTGCCCCCTGAGCCTTACTGCAGGGTGCCATAATTTTTATTTTTTTTCTTTTTCATATCTTCCTTGTGCTCAGCAGAAGCTGGAATGTTTCTGGTCCCTCTTTTTTTCTCTGTTTCCTTGAAGTTTCTGATCCTATGTTTTCAAGATGCTGAACAGAGACGTTAGATCTGTGGAAAATTAAGCTGGGTGAGGCCATGATCGATCATCCATTCCATTCCCTGTTTCAAGGTAAGATCAGCTATATGTAAGTCTTTTCCTGACAGATCTCTCTCCAACTTGTTTTTAAAAATGTCAATCCATGTGTTTGCCTACTTTTAGAAAGTGAGCTTTTTCTCTTTCCAAAACTAGAACTTTAAATATATAGGTGCAATAAGTTAGTCTTGCCCTGGTGGCCACAGGAAATGGTTTCTTCCCTTCTGATTCCTACCCTACTTCGTAATCTTTGATACCAGGGTTCCCTCAGTCATCTTAGGAAAAACTCTTATCAGTTGTGTATCACAGAAAACTTCCTAGACTTTGGACCCTACCTTTTCTCCATGGAGTCTCTTCTGCTCACTTATGCCTACCTTGAAATATGGTGCTCCAAACTGGGTGATATATTTCAGAGAACTTCCTAATTCTGCCGTAGATTGGAACAAACTTTCTATTACTGATGAACTGTGATTCCAAGATTTTAATGTACTAATTTCCATTTGGTCAGCTTTTACTCATTTTGTGTTTGCAATTGATAAAATTTATTTTGACAGAATTATTTTTGCTTTTATCCATGCAAAAGAAAATATTTACTAGAGTAGGTCCCAGCAATAGGAGCTGCCTGAGAATCCTACTCAACATTTGAAAGGTTTGTTGCAATGATCTGGATTTCTCCATCACCAATTCTTCCAGGAAAGCCATTACTTTGTGTTTGCATCTGCATGGTGACTTGCTGGTTTACAAAAGCCTGGCTGAACTTAAGCTAAAAGTGAGAGATGAGCAACTCATATACAGTGGCACCCACGAGCCAGCTGTGATATGAAATACCTACAGACAAACAACATGGGGAATCATCTTTATCTGCAGAGCTGTGCTGCATTGAAGGAAATCAGGGTCTCTGAAGCAAAATGCTTGTCAAAGGGGTAAAAAGGACAGCAAAAATTTCATCTAACTGCTTCTGAGGCCACAGGAGTCAAGTATTAGTCCTTTACTTTTTTTATTTTTTCCTACATATGCTTCCTATAGATTGTGGTGAATTTATACCTTTACTGGAATGGGAAAATGTATTTGTGTGCACACATGTGATCACACACTTGAGAGAGCAGTTATTATTAGGCAGCATTCCTATGTGGTCTACATAGGATAAAGATGGATTTGACACCAAACAGGCCTGTAAAATTAGCATGAAATGCATAAAATATGGATGCTTTATTTCTAATGATCTCAGTAATTTTACGCTAATGGGGGCTAAGAAAAGGGCAAAAAAAATCCCAAAGTTTTTTACTGGGTGGGAAAATAGGATTACTTGGTGAAGCTTTCTGCTACAGTAAGTCGGAAAGAATTTTCACAGATAATTCTTTGGCTGAGATTTCCTGGCTGACTTACAGATAGAAGGTGACATATGCAGCTAGCATTTGCCTGTTAGTCTTAATATGAAAGCAGAACTCCTCCCAGATTCCACATGGCACTGCTGCAAGCCTCTGGGAATTTTGTCTAGCTCAACTATTTCGGGGAATCATTTTGTCCTGGTAGAAAAAATGATTTTAAAATTATGCACATTGGCTGTGCACTTTAATTTTTCTTTACATCTGACCAATTGTTGAAGATTTTGTAATATTCAATGAAATCAGAATCAAATGCTTAATTTGAAATTTATACTGAAATATATAACAGACAAGTAACTCCTGACTCAGGCATTCTTGATCAAATAAATCAGCAGAACAAAAAGTGGCTTGTTTCATTTTATGAGCAAGCTCTTCTGGAGTTTAAAGGTTCTTTGTCTTATCTGACACTTCAACGAGGCAAATCATTTAGTGAATTAAAGAATGCATGCATTTCCCTTGCAGATTACTTTTCAGTAATGAAGTTAGTGTTTGGGCACAACAATCAGCTTTATTTAATGGTGCTTTGAAACGAAGTCTCTAAGAAGAAGCTGAGTGATTTCTGCATGACTGCGTTCCATGTCATCATCTGGTATGAAAAATGCATTATACTCTCACTTCCTTCCTCTCTAGGCAAACTCAATTTCCAGCACCTGTGATTTGAATAAACTGTACATGGACTCCTATAAAAGAATTTGACTGTAAAGAGGTTATGGATTTTTAGAACTGCATTTTGAAGTCTGATATACAAGCACTGCCCAAAGGGAGCATGTGAGGCCAGCAAGCTGTAGGAAAGAAGCCTCTCTGTTCATTAACAAAGTGAGTAGAAATGCTGCCTTGTGAAGCAAAGCAATGAACTAGAGAGGCAAAGAACGTGGTCCTAGGCAGGGCTAGCATCTTTCCCCAGCTGGAAGGAAGTCTGGTTGGGATCTGTGGTGGCAGCTTTGCTGTTGTTCTTATCCCAGGCTGGCAGCAGCTAAGCAATTGTCTATTCCAAGAGGGGACCTGTGGGTCACTCCTTTCAGTCATGAAGACAAAGCACTTGAAGTACTTGCTTGGTTTGACCTTGAGCTGCCTGGTCTCTGGGTACTCTGTCACTCTCATACTAACTCACTTTTGCTCTCTTGTTTTTCTTGTCTTTCACAAAAACTTTCCCTAACATATTTTTTTGAGTGTGCACTAAACCACAAATCATTAGGCAAACTTTTACTAAGCTATCAATACTGTACCTTTCATGATTGGGGTTATAACTCTTTTCAAGATTGAGCATTTTAGGTATCAGAGTACCAAATTCTGTGGAATACCTAGTGTGCTGGTCTTTTTCATCATTGTATTTTGTCCAGTCGTCTGATTATTTCTAAGTTCACTTTTTTGTTATTCTTTTTAATTGGTGCAGTAATTCATGGTAATGATATGTATGAATCTCGGAGTGTTTTGGAAACTTGAAATCGTTATCTTCTGTCAGGGAGGAAAGGATTGATGGCTTGGTGTTACAAAACAATAAGCTAAGCCTTTAATTATCAACCAATTAAAATTAACATGTTCTTAACACCAATGAAAGTGCTGATTGAATTTTGTTAAAAATCCAGTTATCTAAGTTGTGTATAAATTATGGGAAGAATGTGAAAGTGGTTTTAGTGATTTTAACAACCATACTGGCATCTCACACTTATCATTAAAGTTTTTCTGCTTTCCAGCAGTCTCATTTTTCACATGAATATTTGAAACAAGTATCTCCAAAGTATGCACAGAAATATTACTCTGTAGAACAGATTGCTTAAGTTCACTAAATGAATTAATAAAATTAAACATGTCATTTCAAGATATATTTTCTGCATTTTTGCTGCTTTCAACATCAATATGTATTCATAATAGCAGTACCTGGTTCAGGAATATAAGTAAGCTAATTCCATAATATGTGCTACCCATACTATTGTAATTCATACTACGAAAATTTGATTTCTGAAATCTCAGACTTTAATGATTAGCTTTTTTTTTTAATTAAGTAGGGTTTTTTTTTTTTTTTTAATATCATTGCTTTCATTCTGACATTTTGAGACATTGTACATGATTATTTTATCCACTGCACTTTAGGAAGAATGGCACATCTTTCTGATCTCCTTCTTTACTTGCCAACAATTATTCCTGCATACCTTGTAATTCCACTGCTGCATAGTTAAGTTTCAGAAACCAAGTGTCTTGTGACCTCAGGGTCTTGTCATGCTCAAAACAAGCAATATATCACAAGCAATAGCAACAGGATTGTATTCCCTTCAAATTTGAGTGGACATTGCTTGTTTTAAGATAAGAATACCTCTGTGAAATGAAGCAGCTCTCTTCTGTTCAAGGACCAATCTTGTAGTTGGAATTCATCCTAAAATCAAGTGTTTATACACTATTGCTTTGAAGGGATGCAGTGCATCAAAATGAAGAGAAAGGAAAATTCTGGCAACAATAAACCAGTCAGTCTCAATTTGATAGCCAACAGGACACCAGAACAAACTGTAATAAATGCACTTATAACTACTTAGCAGATAATGAAGCAATAAATAAACCAATGAGCAATTTAACTAACTGGCCAACCAACCAGCAAGATCTGATTTGTCAAGCATTTCACAAGACAGGATCATGATTAAAAATGATCTTGACAAATGGGAGGAATAATCAGAAATCAACAGCTGGTCAGAGAACAAAAAGCAGTTAGTAGTACAAGACTGATGAAGAAAACCAAAACTTGTTTTTTCACGTTTTGCTGAGAACCTGCTTAAAAAGATGAGGAAATTTATTAGCTAAGATGGTACTTGGAAAGCCTTGCTTGAGTACTGCTTCCTGGATTTGCTCCCACTGGAGTTGGAAAGGATCTATATACTAGAGGTGGGAACATGAACTTTGGAAAACAAATTACGAGGAATAATCGAAGGAATTAGTTGTTTTTTAGTATCTAGGAAATAGAAGACTAAATAAAAAGTGAGAGATGTGGTAACAGTTTTATGCTGTGTAGAGAGTCATAATGAATAGGGGAGTAGATGTATCTCTTCTGTTGGTAGAACAAAAAGGATTAGCTGTCCTCCAGAAAGCTATAGCTAAGGTTACACCTGTAAGAGTTATGAAACTTCTTCAGAAAATTAGTCTGGAGTTTCCTTCCTAGACAAACATCTGTCAAGGATACTTAAGGTTTATTTCATCTTGTCAGAGTGTGTTGGGATCTCTTCCTGCAAGTTTGGCACCTCTTTATTCTGTATGTTGCTGAAAAAGTTGTCAATTCCATGGGGAGAAGAGTACCAGAACTGCAATTCCATCAGACCTTGTAGCTAGTGGGGGGTGACTCTGAGAACTGGATGAACGTCTGTCTTGTTTATTTCTATTAGAGAAAGGGCAGGTTCAGAGTTTACCTTTATTTTTGTGTGAAATACCATATGAAGTTTTAAAAGGATGTTTATTCATTCTGTTTTGACCTTATCATTTGTGATTATCAGATTCTCTTTTCGTCTTGTTCCTTTCCAAGTTTCTCTGAATTATTGTCATTAAATAGATTTGGGCTGAAGGATCCTGAACAGAAGGAATAGTCTTATCCATCAGATAAAAAAATTCCTTTTAAACTGTGAACAGTATTGTTGAAGTAAGTCTTCAGTTATTTATGTGCCCAGGAAAAGCAAATACAGATTGCCTTTTCAGAAGCAGATACTTCCCTGTTGAGAGGGGAGATCACATCTTGTACATTCAATTCTGGTTCAATAAAGATTATGACTATTTATCTTTAGCTGTCATTTTCAAAATCAATATTCTAATTCAACATGGCAGATGAACAAATGCTCACATGTTTTTATCTGAGATTTCCTCACAGAAGCCTGTGTGAACTTTCAACATGTGTTGCATGAGGATATGCACACTCATGCTGTGTATGATGCTGTTCTGAGTCTGTTGGATTTTCTGTCCTGACCAGAGGTAGAGGATCAGCAAATCCTGCACATCTGCAACTATAGGAACTAATTATGTAAGCACTATGTGGTAGACTAAAAGACGTAACCCAAGTTAACCTAATTTAACCTAACCTGAGACATATCACATTTGTTTTCTTGGGGAGAGCATCAGCACCTTCCATAAGTGATTGAATTTATCTAATAAGTCATAGACACTTTTTTGGACATACCCCATGTACTGATATCAGAGACAGAGGCAATGGGTGTACAGACATCCTATACTGGTATCTATTTATTAGCATATCTTATTATTGTTTCTTTATGAACTCATAGTTTTGCCTTCTCAGACCACTATAAATCCAGGCCTGTAGGTTATTTATGAATCACAGCTGAAACTAGTTCTCTATTACTTAAGAGAAACAGCAAAATACATGAGCAAACATCATTTGAAGTTGGTGTTCAAAATGTGCCAACAGCCTGGGCTCACAGCTCTACAGTGGACCTGCTGCCTGGGAGCACATTTAAGTTCTTAAACAGAAAACAGAAAAGACTTGGTCTTCAAACACGAGTGGTAGGAACTACCCAAACAACACCCAGTGATGTTCTTTGCACAAAGAAACCCTAGGCCTGTAAATCAATCTACATGGAAATGAGGAATGTTTTCCCCTGTAGCCAACATACATGAGCTGCACTGTTGAGTGGTTTTCTGCTGGATATGGTAAGATTATTTTCAGAAGTCTTTATTTGTGAACAGACATGGATGGATATTTCTGCCTATTATAATTCCAGCATCCACTGTACTAACCTGTGATGTCTATTGGAAAATATGTGCATATCTTTAGCAAAACTCTTTTAACTTCCCTGCAACTTTGAGATGATTCTTAGTCAGTTCAAATTGTAAACACCAAAAGAAACTTTTTTGTCATTAATTAACATAAATAGGTATACATCACTCCAGGATAAGAAGAGTTTCCCTTGTTTATTTGTCAAGTTAAAAACAAAGGATTGGAAGTATGAGCAAAAAATAAGGGTTTTAAAAATAATGAGATAGATGTCCTAGATCGGTGAAGTGTGAGAATTTTTTGGATTAAAAAGCTCTTGTCATTTCTACAAACACACATGATAAAACACAGACAGTGCTTTAAATTCCTTTCCTTAGCATTTGCAAATGTTTCTGAAAGAATTTAATCAAGTAATTTAACAGTGCATAGCTTTCAAATGATTTTTTGAGTAATACAGAATTAAATTAAGCTTTCCAGGTTTCATGCTGCAGTGTAGACTCCCTATTTCCAAACAGGAAGGCATGAAGATCCAACTGAAGCATGGCCTAAAATCTACTAAAGAGAGAGAAGTTGACCCCCAGCACTGAATTTTGGACTGATATGGACAGGGGTGAGGGACCATCTCCCTGTCTATTATAAGTGATGAATAAATATTGGCAGTGTAAAATGATCATATAGTTGCTAATTCTGAGTGTGGGTCATGCCAACATCCCTGAACCTGTGTGTGACTCTTTTATAGTAGAAATATAGTTCTAAAAACAAAGGCAAAATAATAGTTAATAAATACATCCTCTGCACTCAGCTGGACTGGACTCTGGTGCATGAGTCAATAATTATGGCCTCTTGATGATCTCTGCTATTAGCTTGAGCAAAAAAACAAGTGCTGGGCAGATTCCCATAAGTGATGGATAAGAAGAGAAGGAGACCAGTTAATGTAGCAGCTGTAATACCATGGCCTGATAATACGGTGGCAATATGAAAAATATGGAGGTGTGTTATTGGAAAATGGGGTGGGAAAGAATTGAAATAAAATAAGAGATAATTATCTTAAAAGTTAGAGACATTTATTTAAAGGGTCAGTTTAGGGGAACATCATATAATGCATTTTTTCCAAGTCAACATTTCCTCCATTATTTGACTTAAAGCTGAATTTTAAAAGCTTCCATTTCTTCTCTAAAGGCACCTTTCATACATTTAAATACATCTTTATGATTGCAATGGAAATTAACACATAATTTGAGGCTTAGCTTTAGCACAGATGTCTGTTAATACTGCTTATCATCTGTCCAAATCTTTTTATCCAAAGAAAATGGTTATTTTAGTCACTGCAGTTCATTAAGTCTGAATGAGACTGAATAAACTACATATTTAAAAATATTGCACAAAATAATGTGAACTTTAAAGATAATATGATGCTCTAATAAGACTAATATGGCACACACAGATGTCTTAGAGAATTACTCTATGCAGCAGTTGCACAAAACCAACATATACATATACTTGTTTTTCATATTTCTAATTTTCTACATGTATATTTCATTTTTGTCCCCTTCTAGAAAAAATGCTGCAACTGTTATTTGTGCTTTTAGTATAAATCTATATTCATGTCAAAATTTTGTTTTAATTTAACCATTGCTGGACCCATTTTGTTATCACCTTCAGCATGTTCAGGCCAGATTTTCCATGTACAAGATTGTTTCAGAGAAATTCCTAGCTGAATTATGAAAGAAAGAGAAGTAATATTCAGTCATGATAGACTTCTTGAATCTTAGTCTTTATCACCTTTGTAGAGGTAACTACTTGGAGCAAAATTCAACATTTTCAGATTCTGAGGATGAGAAAATATAACATCACCCATATGACTGAAAGCTTTTCATAAGTGAAGAAAAATTATAAAGAAATTTGTTATACAGATAGGGACCTAACTATGGTATTTTTCTGTATTTGATGTGTGATATAGAAAATTAACCAGATATAAATATTTTTTACCATTTCTGTTAATTGTAAATGTTACCTCCATGGTAGTGGATAAAATACTTCTCAAAGTCCTTCCCACAGGTTTTCTTCTTCTTGTTTAACCCTTCATGCTTCAAACAGTACCTGCAAATAAAAGACCTGGAGGAAAGTCCACCCATGGCAAGAGCCATGGGATTCAAGTTAAAAGTGAGATATAAGTATTAAATTGAGCATTGCTTGCACTGGAGAAAGCAGCAGTCCATCCCATTTGGGAGATCTGGCTTCTCACAGGACCATTAGTTATAAGGGATGCCAAGGAAGTTACAGGTCTCCCTTGAAACTCCTGCCACATCTTAAGCTCAAATGGAGCCCAGTTTTCAGATTGTGTTTCATGACTTTGCTGGAGGCTTTTGGTCTACTTGAGCCATAGGCAAGTGAGGTTAGATGAAAATTGCCAGAGAGGTCTGGGGAGATGTCTAGTTAACTTCCAAAGATGTTGAACAATCTCACATTTTGCCACAACTTAAAGCCCTATCCTTTCTTAAAATCTCACCAACCAGTAAAACCAGACCCCAAATCAGTGCATTTTATATAGCAAGATTTATAGTAAAGCTTTTCAGAAGTTTTCTTTCTTGGATGCTGTTCTTAAGTGCAAAAACAAAGCAGGGGTCAGACCATATTTTAATTGGAGAAGCCTCAAACTGGAAGCCACACTCTGATTTTCATGGCAGGGGTGTAATTTGGAGCAATGTTGGAATAATGCAAAAGGAAACTTTTCTCTTTGAGCTTGACAGGTTTTGCTAGATGATGAGTTTTCTTCAAGCTGAATTCTGCTCTGAAAATTCAATCAAAAATCATGCTGCCTATTACTACTTAGCAAGCATTTTTTTCACTTGTTTCCATCTTTCTTCATTGAAGAAAGTGAAAACCTAATGGAAAAAATTACATACTCATAACCTGAATATGAATGATCATTTGTTGTATTCAAAGTAAAAAAATAAAGCACAGGCTTTTTAAAATAAAGCAAGACCAGTCAGTTTAGAGAATAGGATGAGGGGGCAGTCTATACTGCAGGTTTAGATAAGTTAAACACTAAATGCTTTATTGTTTTTTTCTAACTCATGCAAGGTTGGGTGCAGCTGTTAGCATTGAAGAGGGTGTATTGGGGCAGGTGAGGCATCTCACCTCATATGACATAAATCTTTATTGATCACTAACATTATTTGTTAACTCCAAATTAAAAGCTTTGTCACTTAATTTCAATACCAGAGATGACAGGTAGCAACAGAGATGGTCTTTTAGTGTAAGTATTCATTCCTTTGCCTGAATCTAGAATGATTTTAGAACTTTTTTTTTTTCTGAATTTCAAGGAAAAGGTGATAAATATTCCTCCAAAATGTGTATTAAGTCTGAACAAACATGAAATTTAAGTTCAAATATATTTTAGGTATTCACAGGGTGAAATGATTTATGTTGGCCTAGTTTTTAGTTGGGATGGCTCTTAGGACAGGACGGGATCTTCTCAGATTCATAGCCTTAACTCAGACAGAGACAAAAACCTTCTGAGGATTTATGTAGTGTAGAGCTATGGATATAACAATGGTCTTATAACTAAGGTTTTTTTTTTCCTTTAAGCTTTTTTACTTTTGTAAAGTAGTCCCTGGTGACAGATCTCTTCAGCAGATAGAAAAGGAATCTTAAGGTTATTCCAAGAAGGCTTAAACAGATGAGGATAAAAGTTTATACAAGGTCTTCTTTTACTTAAATCATTAGTGGCATCTCTAAATCGTTAAAAAAAAAAGTTGTCAAATCACTTAATGGGGTTTTCTCTTGCAACTACTCTTCCTCCAGCAGGTTTTGTGTCAGAGGTTCTAGACCCCTTTACATTTAAAAAAAGTAAAGTGAAAATCCCTTGCTTTCAGTGGAACTGACTTGAAGGAGAATTGCCACAAACAAAAGCATATTTCTACAGAGAGCATCTACGACAAAAGAAAATATGAATTTCAAAGATGAGAGGTTTTTGTTTTAATTTCAATTGGGTTTTTCAGATTGGTTTAATGAAGAATACATTTCTTGAAGGCCTGGGGCACTGCACAAACCCCTTGCTTGCTGAACATTTCCCATGTCTTTCTGATTTGTTACTCTGCTGCGTATTACCTTGGAAACCCAAAAGGAGCTTTTACATTGCTATGGAAACAAATCAATATAACTATATTTACATTTTGTTTGTAGACCACATAGTGTAAAAGCCAAAACACATGCCTGCATGGATAGAATATGATATGTAGTTGGGGAGTTTTGTTGTTTTCTTTTTAATTAAGAGAAATATTAGGTGATGCTGAAACAAGTGTCTGTTTTGTTCTGCTGCAGGGGATGAAGAAACCATTCCCACTTTCTGTCATGTGTTATTTTAATTCACAGGTTTTACAGTCAGTCTTTCAAGGATTATGACACTAATCTAAGATTAACACTGACTTTGGTTTTGTAAGTGCTTTAACTGGTATTTTACCAAACCTAAATTATATGCTCCTCTAAATGGCAAGAATGTAATGTTTTGCTATAAACATTGGAGAATTACTGTCTTAATCTGACAGCTAGAAGAGCCTTTCAACCCACATTAAACCACAAACCCGTACTGCCACCTTCTTTGCTGCCATATTACCTTTCCAGAATTGTTGGCAAAATATTTTTCACTCATGTTTGACTTATGAGAGGCTCACAAAACATCTTCTGAGCTTTAAAAGACCATATTCAAAGTAGAAAGCTTTAATTTCTGGTTAAACTATGCAAAAAAATACTAAATATTTTTTCTTGTATATTTTACTTTGATAATTTTCTCTGACTGGTCTCTCTATAAAGTACTCAATAAACTGCTTTACTCTTCTCTGCATTTTTACACACACCTTTGTATAACTACAGAATCTTGCAGTAGGGCTTGCTTTTGACTTGCATCAAATATGCTTTACAATGATGTGACATTTTCCTTTTGCACAATGGTTTGGGTTTTTTGATTAATGACCAAGAAGAATTTTGAATGCTTGTAGAAAAATACACATGCACAATCTTATAATTTCTATTTGAGGAACCTCACTGATGCAGGAATATCATACTAAACTAGCAATATATAGCTTTATCATGAATGTGTAATTTAGCATATATTTTCATTGGCTTAAAATTTACACCTACTGAAAGGCTTCAAATGTATAAAAAGTTTGATTAGTCATAAGATTTAGTGCTGTGGCTCCATTTCTGCACTTGCATCTATACAGATGGATCCTAGCTCCTCTGTTAAGCTCTACTGACTTGAAGAAACAAAGCAAGCAGTCAGTGGGGCATGACATAAATTTCAGGGTCTTTTCACAGGAATTAAATGACATATGCAATACACAGCAGTTTTTGCATTTTCTCAAGCTGAAACTCGATTTATACTAGCCTGCTTTAAACAAACTGGTTTAACAGACAATGTACAAGGCCAAGTCAGAGGTTAGTGCCCGCCTGAGCTAAGGCAGAATATTTTCTAATCAAACAATCAATCTGTTTGCATGCAAACTGTCAGGTTTTTGTGGCACTCCTTTTTTCTGATTGTAGAAAAATGTTAATTTGAAAGTGTTTTGGCCCCTATATCATAACTTGTTGAACTGAAGCCAAGAGAAAAAGATAAGAAGTATATTGATGAGTATGGACATGAGTATTTAATTACAAGGATTATTCTACTTTTTCCTTTTAATAGCCAGAAGCTAATATGATCAGCATCTGGTGGGAATCTGTACATTCTCAAAACTTTTGAAGAAAGAAGCACATGTTGGCAGATTTGAGATGTAGGGTCATTCCAGGAGTAAATAAAGTAGCAAGTGGTGAAGCAGATGGTACTTCCTACCCCATTAGTCCTACTAGAGCCCACAAGTCATGAAAGAAAAGATACAGACATGCCTGTAAAGCATACCTGTCCCAGAAAATTCTTCTTTGGAATCACAGGAGGAATTATCCTCAAAGTTGGGGAGACAAGGAGCAAAAATCACTGAAAACCCTATGGCAAGGTTGTGATAATGGAAGTCCATTACAGAAGTCCATAGTAAATTGCTAAACTTCTCATTCCTCCACTTTGAGCTTCTACCCCCATTTTACATCATCTAATTGCTCCTTTTAATTAATGTTTTCAGAAGCACCAGACTTGATCATCCATGGAAAGATGCAGTTTTCTGTCTCTGGTATTTTCTGGATCAAGGTTAAAGTGGATGTAATCCAGCTGAATAAAGAAAGATGAAAATATTCATAGTCTCCCATTCTATAAGCATGTGCTCCTTTCAGAAAAGTGAGTTTCTCTGTTGAAGTTGCTGAACTGCTCACCTGGGCACTTTTCCAGGAGTAGGACTTTTGGTATTTATTCTGAATGTGTACTCTTGGAAGTGATTTTAAGCTTATGCAACTCAAATCTAATTTAAAATCATAACTTAAAGTGATATTAATTTAATATTTGTAATTAGATTTTACCATTTGGTTTTCCTGTGTGTTTTCTGTTTTCACAGTGTTTCTTTAGCCTTTCAGGTTTATCTTTTCTCTGTGTTCTTGCTGCTGGCTGTTAGAAGGAATGGAAAACTGTTACTGAAACTGCTACTGAAATTATCCCTAACAGAGATGGATGATATCAAATGTCACTTGTTGGTCACAAAAAGACAGGGGCATTTTATTTCCAGTGATTGTTAAAACTAAAGCACAGCACTCCTGGAAATAAAAGGCACATCCTCCCAGATACTGAAATTCCTCTAATCAGATGAACTTAATTCAGTAATGGTGAGATGCTTAATGGTATTGACTATTATCAGACAGACAAAGGGAGAGACAGAAAGAAGCCAACCATACATTTAGATTTGGCCTTTTTATTTTTTCCTGATCTCTTGATTGCATGTAATTTAACATTCAGTCTTGCTTAGTTTAATTTGTGTTCATTTGCTGTGTGGAGTGGTCTATTATGTCTCCATTTGTCATGTAATACTTCTCTTTCTCTGGGTGGTCTTTATTTATTGGATAGTTTGTTCTGTGATCTTCATCTCATTTAGTTTCCTTGCAAAGTGTGATTTAACAGTTAGGCCTACAAAATCTTTGTTTATTTGTTTATATTTGTTGGGGTTTTTTAAGCTCTCATTTCTTCCTGTCTAAGAATTAGTGGATGGTGAAACATCTTCTGGTACTTGCCTTTTCCTAGCAGACAGTGGCAGTGTTAGCTTCCCTCCTTTAAATACTTAGGCAGGGTGAAGTTCAATTGCTCAGTCAGCTTGTAAAAGGTGTTGATATGAACAAGAGGAAGATGTGATCCTGCCTACTGAGTTTGTCTAAAACATGTGGGTCTTCCCAGGTGGGGTTTGGTTTGGTCTGAGCTTGAGCACAGCCACGTATGGAAAGTGCACTGATGGATAACTCATGTGTGTTACAGACGTCAGTAAAAATGACCAGAATGTTAAAATTGCTAAAGGTCCTCCTGTCTAGAGGAGGTTACAGTAGTAATAAATCTTGCCAGTTTGTTTCCTGCAGGCAAGGTACAAATATTTCCACCTAAAAGTGAAGAGCGCAAGTCCTTATGATCACTTTGTTTAATAGAGAACAAAATGTCAAATGACTGAGCAAATCCATGCAGCCTTCTCATTGGATTGCTCTCAAAGGAGGAGTTTGAAACATGGCTTTGACATGCATCCAAAGCAATGCCTCTCTTCATGGTTTATGTGGAAGGTGGCAATGTAGTGATAGATGTATCCTTTATAATGGAAAGAAAATTTTTCACCTACTTCCACTCTTTGGCTTTCTGTGCAGTGGAAAGGAAAAAACCCAAGAAATCAGAACATGAAAACTTGGTGAAAGCCTGATTGCCCAGTACTCAGCCATCAAAATAGCTGAAAAGCAATTTTAACAGTTGACAGAGAAAACTGTAAAAATTTGAACAAATATTTAGAAATTAAAACTGCTTTTGCATTCAAAAGAACAGATGCTTCTTTCTGACAGAGGGCAGTCTTTACAGGGGTTATGTGAAAGGCACTGATACAGTGACATGGTATGCAATCCAAAATGAGCTGGAATAAGACACACACATACACACACAAAAAAAAGCAATAATACGAGAAAAAAACTATATAAGAAATAGACATGCTATAAAATGAAAGCCTAAAAGAGTAAAAAACCAATGCTTTTTTCATTGCATAATGCTAAACTTTGCATTAATTATAGTAGAAGTAAGATTTAAGAAGGATCTGAGATCTTCAAGATGACACTACATCTTTAAATTAAAAAAAAAGTCTTTTGCAATTACTTTCCCGTGCCTTGTTTTTACACTGACACTAATTTTTTTTTGCATTTGAACTGTTTCTTCAGGTCATAAGTGTGTCCTAATTGATGTGGCATGGCAGAGTATGGCTCATTTTCAGCACAGCTTGCAGGAGAATTGAACGACTTTGATCACTATTAATAGGAGTCCTACCCCCTATCTCTGCTCAGTGTGTGCTGAAGATTTGCCCCAATGTCAGGACATATTTGCAACACTGATAAAAGCCTTTGAGAAAAAAGCAATGTTTTATGCAGGCTTGGAGGGCAAAGGTGGGGGTGGGTGGAAGAGGAAAGAAGCAATTTTCTGTTTGTAAAGGTCACATCTGATGTGGTTTTGAACTCTGTGGTGTTGTAGATAATCAGGTGAGACAACTGTCATGTCCACTGGTGATTCAGCCTGACCCTTGTCTGCTTAGGTTATAGGAACTGTGGGTCTGGCATAACCTCAGTTTGTTGGAGACCATATCAATGTCTGTCAGTATCTGAAAGGAGGGTGCCAAGAGCATGGAGCCAGGCTCTGCTGGGTGGTGTCAAGCAACAGCACAAGAGGCAATGGGCAGAAAATGATGCACAGGATGTTCCACTTGAGCATGAGGAAGACCTTTACTGTGGAGTGGCTGTGCACTAGAACAGATTGCCCAGAGAGGCTGTGGAGTCTCCCCCATGGGAGATATTCAGGCACTGTCTGAACACAATCCTGTGCCTTGTGCTCTGGGATGACCAGGCTCAAGCAGGGAGGTTGGACCCCCTGTGGTCCTTTCCAACCCGATCCATTCTGTTATTCTTTGAGTTTTTCACTGAAGACCAAGGTAAATGGTATTTTTTCTCTATATTCACCTCTTTTGACTGTCATTAAGCAAAAACTAGAGAGTCCATAGAGTAACTCATCTCCTTTGTATTTTCATGGGGTTCACTGGTTCCCCCTCCATTTTTCCTCCCTTATGTTTGTCTCTACAGAAATTATAGCTTGAATGCCATGTTCTCTTCTTTTCTGATTTGCACTCTGACATGGAGAAGTAAAACAAAGAAATTACCTCATCAGCAAAAATATTGCATGATCACTTATGATATCCCTGGTTATAATTTCTATTCCTGTTACCTACCAGACCCAAGGGCTTTGGAGGAATAACAGTGGGGAAGAACCAACATAGAAATTGCATGTTGACCATGACAAGAGAGCTTTGGGCCTTGAAGTTGTCTGAGGAAAGACTCAAGCTATTATGTTTCTGTAAGGGAAGGTGCTGAACTGGCATATTTGGTGGAAAATAATAAAATGGGCTGGGGCACAGAAACATTCCTACAGCCATCTGCCAGAGAAACTAACAGAGGGCAGCAAGATATTGTCATTTTTAAACTGAATGTACCTTTTAATTTGAGAATTCGACCCCAAGTCTGTCTTGTCACATGTCACTAAGAAATTTGCTGCACCTGAAACATTAATTGTGATTTGTGTGGGGTTTTTTTACTTTTTTTCTCTTTTTTCTGAATCACTGAAGCATTTCATTCTTGTTTCTGTCAGAAATGATTACATTTGTCATATTTTTAGTTTTGGAAAACTGCCATAATTTTTATTTCATCATGCAAAATCATGTCATAGCTGGACATCTATTATTGTCCCTTATGGCCTGAGGGTTGTATCATACACTATTAGTTTAAAGAATGTGACTTAAGCCCACCTAAAATGGGAAAGGTTAAACTCTGTCATTAATCCACTACATTGGGTGAGTTACACCACACATGAACATCCACGTGATACTGTGAAGTTTTTGATATTTTTGTCCTCTTTAAAATTGCAATGATGGAGCCCTATTTATTGTAAAAAATTTAGTGTCCAAATGTTAGGTTTTCGTTTGTTGACTCCAAGATTTCCCCCCCCCCTTTTTATCTTATTTTGGGGACACCTATATTCTGTGAATGTTTCTTATTTTTCAATACTTTGTGCCGGGACATTTGGCCTTCAAACCTTCACACCATTGTAGCCCTGGAAGTGCCAATGCCTTAAGCTCCTGTGCAAACACCAAGAGCTTGTTGCTGCATCAGCCTTTCTTATGCTGCCTCAGAGAAACTATTCAAGTCACAGATTATTCCCCAGCCAGCACACCTGAAAAAAGAAGAAAAAAAGGTGACAGTTGTCTCAATGAGACATTTTTCCTGAAGAGATATAGATGTTTATGGATTAGTGAAGAGATAGATGTTTACAGGTACAGCACCTCCAAATAATAGTCGCTTTTATAAAAGTTGAACTACTTTTTATCAGCAGGTGTGTTGCCATACACTAGGAGAAGCTTTTCAACATATTTTTTCAAATTAGTTTAGTTCTGCTCAGCTGTTGACTGAAAAGATAAGCCAATGTAGATCAGGAAAGGTAAATAACCCAAAGCCAAAACACAGCCCTGCTCTCCAGATGTTGCCGTCTGGTCTCCAAGATTCTTTTTACTTATTCATTTCTCTTAAAATCCCTCCTCAAATCCCTTCTCTTGCAATCTGACTGCAGAGTTCCAAGTGGGACAGAGTAGGCAGCGGGCTTTTGTTTTGCTTGGAAAACATTCACACCATCACTTCTTTGAAGAAGTGGCTGTGTTATGACTGACAGTTTTCAGATTTTCTCCCCTGCATCTGTTTGACAGCAGCCTCCAGCATCTGCTGCAGCTGGGAGCAGAGTCTTGCTGCAGTCAGAGTCAGCCTGCAGGAGCCCAGCAAGACCTTGGAGCACCTGCCTCAGCTGCAGCAGGTGACACCATGGGATGGCTCTCTGCACTCTGGCAGCCCCAGCCCCAGGATCTTTGCATGGGGGGTGCACCTCGTCATTGTGCCCGTGGCTGCTCACACTGTGCACACCTCCTGCTCTCAGCCATGTGCTGAGTGCAGTGCCTTCTCTTCCACTTCTGGTTTTCTGTCTGGTCCTGACATGAATCATCGCTCTAGTACTCCTCAGGTCTCACAGATCTACCTAACCTACCAACTGAGAGAGGATCTGACACTGCTGCGTGCCACAGAGCACCAGAACACTCTCCTTACACCCACTGACAACTCCACTCCAAGCTTAATATCAACTGTTTTATTTGATGTGTTTTTTTTCCTCACATTTCTTTCAATTATTGTGCAGTTACATATGGTAAATGAAAACTGTTGTATGCAAAGAGTTCTATTTTGTTATCAGTTAAACTCACACAGCCTAGCTGACTTTTCAAATAAGCCAGAAGTTGTGGCAGTGATTAGCTTTCTGTTGGAAAAATCTTCCCTTCCCTCAGGGAAGTGTGCAGGGAAATGTGTTGGTATGCAGCCATAAGTTCACCATGTAACTCATCACTGCAAGTCAGTACTTGCTGTCTCTGATTGTTCAGTCTTTTACCACAGTGGTTCAGTATAATCCTACCTGGATCTGTCCCTGAACACACTTTGCCTTTAGGAGACAAATACCAGATCAGAGTCAGCCCTGTCTTTAAAGGGTCTAATATCTCCAGATCCTAAACATGAAGGACCTGCAATTCCAGTTTGCAGATGAACATTCTTTTAGTGGGAGCAGTTGTGAAACAGGCACAAGCTGAAAATTCTGATGAGAAGCCTGAAAGCCAAGTTTTCCTCAGATGCTTTAGTGAGTCCTTGAGGAGTTGTGGTGTAGTTTGTCAGCTGTCATACTAAAAATGCCCAACCACCAGAAATTTTTGTCAGCAATGTAGAGAGTCTTCACTCTTTTTTTTTTTTTTTTTTTTTAATGAAGGAAGGCAATGTTTTTCTCTTGACTTTCTTTCCCATTCCATTACAGCAGAGAACAATGATACTGCAGCCAAGTTCAATTTGACTAGTACTAGGAGAGAGGTATTAGCAATGCAAAATAAAAATCTGCCAGTTTCCTGACTTTCTGTGCCTACATGTTCCATTAGGGACCCAAATAGTTAAAGATCCATGAAGTAAAACTGGATCTTGTACGGCTTTGGGGCAAAACACGACTAGTGGAGCTGTTTGAAGGTGATGGGATATCTCTCTGCCAGTGCAATGGGAGCAGAAGGATGGCTTTAGGGCCCATGTGAAACCCATTGCACTAAGTAGAGATTTTTGTTTCCAGCAAGGGCATTTAATCATGTCTGAAATGCCTGTCTAAAGGGATCTGTAGTCCTGAGATTATCTCTGTAAATTCCTGCAATAATAAAAATGGCTCCTATCCAGAAATGTAGGCGCCTGTGATATAAATCACAAACCACTGTGGAATAGCAGTTAATCTACCAACAAACCTGACTTGCATCAAAAGAGGCAACACAAGCCCATTCTGTCTTCACAGAGTCCCAAACACTTTCAAACTTGGCCTTTTACATCATTATTCATCAACAGTGAATAAAATTGTGTCTTACACAGCACTAAACCTTTCTATGCTTTGACATAGGAAAAGATTCACCCTAGATTTTGTCTTGTACTATGCTGAAATTGTTTTCTGTGGAAACAGCACCTAGGTGTTACCATGACATGAATTATTGCACGAGGGGAGGATCAAATATCTGACCTGAGCAGATGAATTTAATCAAATATCAGCCTTTCATAAAGTCAAAGGAGAATTTCAGTTTGATCCTCCAAAAGTATAACCTGGCTCCAGACATCCATCTTGCCCATTGGATTTAAAAAGTGAGGAGTCCTCCGGACCAGTTATTTGGGGCATTTAATCAGACAACAGGATTCAGATAAAAGGCTGAACTCCCACAAGTTTTTCCATCATGATTTGATACAAGCTGCCAAAAATGATTTATTTCAGAATGTGTGAAGTTTGCTTTTGGCCTGAGAGATGTTGGTTTTCATAATGTCACTGTGGAAACTGTTGACAGAGCTGGCAGAAAATGATCCACTTATCCCACAAGATTCAGCAAAAAGCAGTGCAACACAGTCCGTGCTCTTCATGCTTGGCATTAAATATGACTAATTTCTAGGGGTTATGAATACCAGTTAGCCCTTGTGTTGCAGCATTTAACAATCAGGGTTATAACCAATTATACAAATCTCATTAAAAACTCTATGAAATCTATGCAGACAAAACCACTTATAATTGTGAACAAACTGAAAAAAATCTCTAATAGAGATAATAAAGACTGATAAAGGCATTATGACATTTTACATTAAAACATCATAATTTATTACACTAAGATTGAAACGTTGTTACATGTTCTTAAATATTGAACACAGCTATCAGCTCGAATTTATAAAAAGTAACTTTCACTTTTTGCTAGGTTAAAGACGGCTGATCTCAGGAAACAGAAGCTGTAATTACAACCTCTTCATTTATTTGTTTAATGACTTTCACAAATAAACGATGAAAACTCATTTTGATGAAACAGTCATCTCAGCAGATGCCTGGAGTGGTAAATATGAAAACCACCAGGAGTACAGCACTTCAGCTGAGCCACCATTCATGCTGTATCAAAGCTGTTTCTGAGTGGGTGATAGAGATCTCTCAGCAACAGGAGTAGCTTAAATGTAATTGGAGCCAAACATTTTAGGACAACATGATTACCTGGGCACTCGAATGCATGGTGAAAGACACCCGTAGTGAGCAGGAGGAGCAATGCTCTTGCAAGCCCTTAACAATATCCCCTGCCAAGAAGGATTTAAATACACCTTGGACACTGTTTCCTCTCACAATTCTAAACTTCAGCAAGTCCTTCACACTTCTCTATCTTAGAGCATCGCTTCTGAAAATTGGTGAATGTTATCTAGTTTAAGTTTTGCTAAATAAAAAGATCGTTGAAAACCATGCCTAATTTTTTCGCATATTTTTCTTATCTACTAATAATACCTGAATCTAAATCAATTAAGTAATTTCCTTATTTATTTTTCCTAATCAAAATATGTAATTTTTACCACAGATAACTCACTAACCTTCTTTTTGGAAAAAAAAAAACAAACCAAAAAGATTTTTTATGATGTCAAGTACTTTTTAGTAATGGACTTCATCTGATGAAGAATCTACCTACTTCAGTTTGACAGTGTTTTTTCCAGGGGAGATTAGCAGTGCTCCATACATATTGGAAATTAATTGGAAGTTCACCTAGATTAGATGTTTCCATGCAGTGCACCACAATAATAAAAGCAACAGGGAAGGGTAGTAGGTCTCAAGTTCTCTATTTGTTGGAGATCAACTTACAGCAGTGGTTGGGTGCAGGCTTGACAGTCAAAGATCAGTGGTTCTGTGGCTACTTGAACTGCCACTCTGATAGGAGCCACGTCCTGCTTTATTGTCTGGAAGGTATTAAAGAAATAAAAGCAGATATGAAGACGTTCTTCAACATATGGCAACATTTTTCTGCAAACCACATTCCAGAGTTGACATTCTCCATGCAAAAAGCATTTATATGCTGCTTCTTACCACCAGTTCATCTGTCTTTTAACCCTCTGGGGAATTAAATGAAAAATCCCTGTTACAGGAAGGTTAAGGGTGAGCTTTTGTAGCATAAAAGGCAGGAAATGCAGAGTTAAGAGTCTATTGTAACTTTGCAATAAGTTCCTTTGCTGTGACCCAAAGAAGGTCAGTGAGGTACCTAAGCACAACCTTTAATCTTAAGCTTGGGTGCCTTGCTAAAACACACTGCTGAAACGGTATGATCCTCTTGATCTATTATCATCTTGGGAAAAACACCAGGATAATAGTTAGCCTGAAAGGTGTTTCACAGGGACTGGCTGAATACAAATTATGAGTGTGTGTTGCTATTTACCATAGCTTGCAAAAGCCTGTTGGGTGTTGCTAGCTCTTATCTGGTGATATTGATAATTGCTGTTGCCTTCTAGACATCTGCTAAGACATAGTCACAAGAATGAAACTGACAAAGATACCTAGTGACTGGAAAGTGAGTGAAAAGATTGAAATATTTTTGACACAGGGGAGATTTAACTTTGAGAGACTTGTGATAGGAAGTGGTCACATTTTATTGCAAGAACACAAATATCTGCAAACAACACCTCTTAACATTGACACAATTACAGTAAAGACTTGAAAGGCAGAAAAAACTTGCAAGAAATCTAGAAGTTTTTCCTCATTGCTATAGTGATGATGACAAAAGTAGTTTCCAAATGCAAAAATGACCAATATGGCCCTGGAAAATGTATTAGTAATCTTCACTGATATAGTATACCACTGAAGAATTATAATTTCACAGAAGCAAACCATTTTGTTTCACTGACGGTTCTACAGATTTATTTTAAATGTTTAAAAGGGGAAAATTCTACTTTCATATTCCTTCCCTCTACCTCTTTAGTGAAGTAGGAAAAGCTAGAGAAAAGTGCAGTTATGGTTGTTTCCTCAGCACAGTCAATCAATATCCTGGGCACCATGGGCTGTATCCTTTAACAGATGGCATTGATGAGAAATGTCAGGTATGCCTTGGGTGAAATCTAGGTTATTAACCGGGAACAAGTCCCTGTTTCATTCATCATGGAAGAAAAATGTCAACAGCAAAGCAATCTCTTTCTCCAAATACCCAACTTTTCTGTAGCAAAGTACTGGATCTTTTAAGCTCTCAGATTCTGGTTTGTCCTGGACCTGCTCAGCATCAGCATCCTGGTGTATTTCTGCTTGGTAATTCCTTTTTCTCTCAATGGAGGCACGTGCTGCCCCAAACAGCAAATCCCTTTGCTCCCCATGGGAAGCACTTTCACAGATTTCTCTCCAGAAGCCAGTGAGACCCCATGCTAAGGACAACAGTTGCCATTTTCTCTAGTGATCCTTCTCTATAAATGGAGAGAATTTGAATCTTCCATTGCTGTGGGCTTTGGTTTTCAAACACGTCAAGGTACATTAAGAAAATTGCCACTGCAACAATGAAAACCTACTAGGAGACTGTCATAATCTTTCACTAAAATAACACGTAAGAAAAATTTCTCTTTACATTGTAACATTTATTTCACTGCATCCCTACAAGTGTGGATTTGTGAAAGTTAAAAGGGTTTCCCGACCAAAAAAACCAAAAACAACAACAACAAAAAAAAAGCCAAAAAAACCCCCAAAGCAAACAAAGGAACAAAAAAACCAAACAAAAAAAAAATCAAAATGTAAACTGACCTGTTTGTCCTGGAATACTTAGAGAGAAAATAAATAATTTTTCAATTTCATTTATAAAAACAAACAATAACAACACAAAACCCCCAAACCAAAACTTTGAGTCTCACAGGAAAGTGTCTCATGTTTAAGGTTTATTCCTTTAGCATTTTAAAAATTTTATTTATATTTTTTCAATGTGTGCTAATTTGACTGACACTTTAAAATATTCTGCTACTTCTGACATGTATTATACACAAATAGGTGAAATATCATAATATTACATTTCAAACCCAGTGTTCTGGAAAAAAGGTTTTTATTATTACTGCCTTTAAAGTGTAGGTTAATGCAATTATAAAAAGGATCACAGAAAAGGTCAGAGAGGAAATAAATAAATAAATAAACTTAAAAAAAACATATTCTTCTGGAAGTAGCTTAAAAAATTCCTGGAGAGTGTTTTTGTTTCTCCAAATCTAGAAATCTTTTGCTTTTCAGTTAGAGAATAATTCAGAAGTGTGCTTTGATTTAGGTATGATTGAGTCTTCAGAGACAAGACTGTAGGCCTGTGAGCATTCAGCCATCACCACAAAAAAATATCCTTTTAAGACAAGATTTTCTAATTTAAATATGCTTTTCTCCCCAGTCAATTGCTTTATATTGGTTTTTTTTTTTTTTTTCAGATAGAAAATACAAGTATCTATGTGAACAGGTTCCAAAGAGGGGGGGAAGGCAAAACATTACTTGAACAATCCTGAAGGATAGATTTTAGATGAATTGTTTGCATTTGACACCTCTGCTGGGCAAGCCCTGGATCCAGCACTGGGTGTTTTGTCTCAGAGCACGCAGTGTGCATGGGTGCACCATATGTATGCTGATACAAAGACTTCTCAGACCATATGATACCAGCTTTGAGGAGTAATTAGAAGCTCAGTCTCCTAGAAAACTCATAACATTGATTTTTATTACTTGTTAGCTATTATGACTGTTTACAACTCAAGGTTTTCAAAAGATAGCCAATACAAAGCTAATAAAGAAAATACCTTTTCCGTTTGTGTTGGTATTTGCTTACTTCTGAAATTCATGAAAAACCAAACAACTGTTTTCTCTGTTAGAGAGCCTATGACATTGGAATAGAGTTGCTCTCTTAGCAGCCCATTAGCAGTTCTCCTGTGCTTAACTTGCACTGATAGCTTAGAGCTTTGTCTCTAACCTCCAATTTAATTAGTAGATAGAGTCTGTTAGGGGTTATAAAGCAATCACTGGAAAACTAAGACTGCAGCAATCTGAAACAATGAGATGACAGAGGTAGTTGAGAAGTGCAGAAAGGAGTTTCAGCTGTCCCCAAACAAGCCAGCCCCTGGACATGATTGCAAAACAGTGCAAAGTGTTCTGAGATATGTTTCCCTAGCTGTAAACAGAGCAAAGCCCTCATCATGCACTATCCTCTATTTACCCATCTTCACCACACACAAGAAGCCTCTTAAAACTTCATGGGTCCTATAAAAGCCAGATAACTCAGAGTCTCTATGGATTATCAAAAGATTACTTAGCTAATTGAAATTTTCCAGCAAACTGAGGAGACAGTGAGTCTCAGGGAACATTAATCTGGACACTGAGTTTAAATGCATTAAACCACAAAGACACAGAGATAATTTCAGTTGGAAGGGACCTATGACTACAGTGAGGCCCAAGTGCCTTATCTTTTCACTCTCTTTCCTGCTAAATGTTCAAGTCTTGATTAAAATGAAATCTGACTCTGATGAGGCAGAGCAATTGTCTGTACACACCTAAGTCATCAAACACAAAGCTTTCTTCATTGACCTTGATATTCAGCACGTTACCAAAAACCTACTAAAAACCCTATGGACTGCTGAGACAATTAACACATTTATACCAGCATTCATACTTTTGGATGCCATGAAGCTCTGGAAGTGACATGCTGTGTTTGTGTGAAGAATTTAAATCAATTAATTTCTGAAAGAATACACACACAATTTAATTTGTTCTATTGCTTCCTTAACATAGCACTTGATTGACGCTATTTTCAACACTACATTGTCAAAATTATTTTCTGAGAAAGCATTGCTTTTCATGGAATTCCTTTCCTTGGACCAAGCAGGGGAGCTTGTCAAAGGGGCTGCCTCATGTGCTGAGGAAGTGTGGGATTGATGACTTGGTTATAAGACAGTCTGTGAAATGGACTGGGCCATCTGGAGCAGCAGTCTGATGCAGGGTCCTCTTGCAGTGCCCCCCATGTGGTCACAGAATGATTTGTGTTGGAAGGGGCCTTAAAGATCATCTGGTACCAACCTCCCTGCAGGGACACTTTCCACTCCATCAGGTTGCTCAAAGCTTCACCCAGCCTTCAATGCTTCCAAGGATGGGGCATCCTCATCTTCTCTGGGCAAACTATTCCAGTGCCTCACCACTCTCACAGAAAAGAATTACTTCCTAATATTTAATCTAAACCTACTCTCTTAGTTCTAAACCTTTTCCTCCTTTGTTTTGTCCCTTCATGCTTTTGTACAAAAGTCCCTCTCAAGCTATCTTGTGGGCTTCCTTCAGGTACAAGATGGTAAACAGGTCACCACTAAACCATCTGTTTTACAGGTGGAGCAAACACAATTCTCTCAGCCTTTCCTGTAAGGAGAGCTGCTCTGTCCCTCCTCTGGACTTGCTCCAACAGGTCCAAGTCCTTCCTGTGCTGGGATGCAGCACTGCAGGTGGGGTCTCACCAGAGCAGAGCAGAGGGACAGAATCCCCTCCCTGCCCTGCTGCCCACGCTGCTTTGGATGCAGCCCAGGACACGTTTGGCTCTCTGGGCTGGGAGTGCACATGGCTGGGTCATGCCCAGCCTCTCATGGATCAGTCTCAAGTCATTCTGGGAGGACTGCTCTCACTCTGTTCATCCCCCAGCCTGGACTGATACAGGAGCTGCCCCAACACAGGCACAGCACTTTACACTTGGCCTTGTTAAACCTCATGACACTTCCATGGGCTAACATCTCCAGCTTGTCCAAGTCCCTCTGGATTGCATCTCTTTCCTCAGGTGCATAAGGACCCAAAAACCTTACCCATCAAGGCTTTTAAAAGGGCTTATTGTTGTTCTTGTACTCTAAGCTAGACACACAGGAGAAACACCAGTAAGATATTCTCAAGAGGCAAAACAACAACAACAAAAAAAAGACTTTACTGGCAGCTTTAGAAAATCAGAGAGCTTCGGCAAGATGTTTAGTGCAACATTCAATCAATGTAAAATACTTTTCAAAGCTTTATCTTACCCCCATTGAATATAGCAAACTCTACACCCATTCAATTTTCAGCTACACAAAAGTCTTGAGAAGACATAATTAGAAGAAAATAAAAGACAAAAAATATAAAAAAGGACACATATAGATACTAACCCTGGAGTTCCAGTTCAACTGATAGAAATCCCTAGAGGAGAGATGGTTAACAGATATACCTGCTTCATGCTCAGCCTTAAATACCCCTTGGCCTTCCAGGGCCTGTCCCCTAGGTGGGATTTCCAGTCATTTGGCCAATTAGGAGCTGAGTTAGGGGCTCCAGGGACAGGTGTGGAGCATTGCCTCAAATGTGCCAGGGGTTGGCACCAGTACCAGCCCAGGCTCTAGAGATGGGGTTGTAGAGAGGGGCATTGCCTCACCAGGGAAGATCCAACATGCCCCTTCCTCCCCTCATGTGCACTCAAAAGATCTCAAGACACCAAATGAGTCTTTAGTTGATGTGACTGCTCCTCCATTCTCTTGTTTCCATGACATATTTCTGTGTGCTTAGCAGTGAGCTGCAGCAGACTCTCTATGTGCTGATGTACCCACAGGTGCACATGAACAGTCATTTCTGATCTATTTTATGTGAGAAAAAGAAAGATTTACTTCAAAGGTTTTACCTGGTAGGGAGTTTTTAATAAGATAGCAAAATCAGTGCCTGTGTGTCTTAAGCAGAATTCTCTTGACATCAGCAGTTATTCCCTTGGCAGAGCTATTATGGTTTTAAAATATATGGAAGTAATTTACTATATGAAAGATTGTTTATGACCAAGGAATTTACTATAATGCTGCAACTGGATGGGGAAAGTTCTGATGTTACTTCAGGGACTGAATTTATTTGTTAAAACAAAAATCAAAACCCACCCCCAGAAAACCTTACATAACAATATGTCACCTAAGAGGTCCATCACTCCCTGTTCCATTTATTGTGCTCCCACAGGCACAGGCTAAACTAGACAAGCTCACAGGTATTTTCTCTTGCACACATTTGTGCAGAGGAAGAGTGAGGAATACACAAGGACCTGACAGCATTTCACCTTCTGCCTACTTTCCTTGTTTCAGCTGGAAATATATGCAGTCCAGTTTAGCATATACTAGCCACATAACTCCACAAAAAGCTAAAGTGACAAGTTGTGTGCGATTTATTGCTCAGTATGCATGTTTTCAATACAGTAAATAACATATTGACTTCAGGGCTTTAAAACTATGATTGCAAATTTGGATGTTCAGTAGTGATATCTTCCAGGTGGCTTGGATAAAGATTGTCTCGAGTCATCCCCTAAGGATATTTTGTTTTGAAAATGTTTATGCTCTGCTGCTGAATACTGATGCTAAAATGTATCTCATTTTTCCAGGTGATTTCTTGCTTATTGTCAGAAATGGGTAGTTGTTATAGATAAAGGTTGTCAATTTTTCATTTTCTATGTGACTAACATTTGTATTGGGTGCTTAGCAAAAATACTGTGCTCTTTTTCTCTGAATATTTAGAGGAATAAATGATTTTCTACTGTATATTATTGCATCTATATTAAGTGATATAAAAACTATCCTTGTTAGAAAAAAACTCTAGTAGTATTATTCTGCTTTTGTTTCCACTTATTGTGTAGGTACAAATACCTAATGATCCATCCAGCTAAATAATATGTGACTACAATGAAATATTTTTCAACATTTAAGGGTATATAGTGTTCCAACACCTATGAATGGCAAAAAAATAACCCAAATCCAAATCTTCTTTCTGGCCTTGTGACATTGTTCAGGAGCTGTAGATCTTAATTCAAACAGAGTTTATTCGTGGATGGCTCTGATAATGCATCACTTTATTGCATCACATACGAGATCACACAGAAGATTGCTGTAACGCTGTGAGGCATCTCTGGAATCTTGCTCAGTGCTCTGCTAACAAACCTAATAGCCTTGTTGTCTGGGAGACTTATTTTTACGTGAAATGACTATCTGTTCACTCTTAGAGTTACTATATGAGAAAGCTATCAGTTCATTTAGAATCCATCAGTCTCTGTAGGTGATAATTTTTGCCAGTTTATTCTATTTGTGGTGATAGAAGCCATCTGTCTCTCTCTGCTTTGCACATGCTCAAATTAGTTCTTGCCTATTAAGGAAACCTTTTCCCCTTTACTGTTGATGTGCAGTTGCCATTTTGATAGTAATTATAACACTTTCCCTTAAGACACTCTTTTGAACTCCACCCTTCCAAAAATATCTGCTTTGATGGGCTGTTTATTTCTAGCTAGAAGTATGGTTGAAATGTTTCATATTTCTCCAAGCTGCGAGTATTAAATAATTGATAGTTGGGAACAAATTCCTAAGCTGCAACTTAATCACAAACTTCTCAAGCTGCCATTTGTATTGGCCCAAAAGCTGAAGCACAGCTTTTTAGTCAATCAGGCCACATAATGTATTTTTTTCAGAACAATTGCAATCTTTCTTCTTCTCATGGGGCCCTTATCCCAGAGGCTTGCCTTGTTAATGGTTGAAATGCAGTACCCAGGAGTAAAAATCTGCCTTAGCTTGACCTTTGGAAAGGAGGAAGCATGTACATTTTGTAGGCTTTCCTGGGTAGGATTCTTTGCCTCCCTTTGGCCTCTTGCTGATGAGAGCCTCACTTCATACACAGCAAGCTCACTCCCACCCTTCTGCAGCTCAGACCTGGTGCATCCCAGGAGGGTGGAGTGCTCCAAGCTGTAACAATATGAGGTTGCTGGCGCTCTGCAGGTCACTGTTTTCTTTGGAGGCAGATGTTTGTTGTACTTTCCAACAGAGCAATGGAGTCTCTCACTGAACAGCATGATCCCTGGCTGCTGGGACTTCCAAAATACTGTCAAAAGTATTTTTTGTTGTTGCTGATGCTGCAGAAAGATACAAGTGATAGCTGAGCAGATGCAATGAAATAACATCAGGACAGATATCACTTGTTACTCACACCTCAAAAATTTCAGAGCTCAAAACAGGCAAAGTTTGGACACCTAATCTGACACACTTCATATATTTTTTTTTCTGATTTCTTGCAATGCCCCAAGGGGTTTCCCGGGAGATTTCTGATATTTAGGACACCAAAGTGTAATAAAAACAGCCCTTATACTATTCTGCCTAGAATCTAATACTTCTAAGAAATGCAAATGCTGAAACAACCTTCTAAAGACATTTTCTTTCATTTTGTGTATTTAACTTGTTTTAAGTGCAAGAGCTTCAGCCTTTAGTTGAATAAGACATTGTAGTTGTGTATCTAAGGAAAATCAGCATTCTTGTATATCTTGCACATAAAAAGATATACACATAATTTATATGCAGAAAATTGGAACAGCCTATATTTGCTTTGGAATAGAACAACCTACATTTGCAACACTGGAATAAACCTTATTGCATTGGGCTGTGGAAATAAGGGAATAATATCCAGCAATATCCTTGAAAACTCTTGCCAGGATGCTTCAGGTATGTGGCATGTGTTGTGAGTTAACCAACTCACACATGGGCCCCTTAATTTGCTGATAGGTAGGTGAGTGTTGTGGGCAATTCACTCTTGAGAGCTGTAGAAGGAGCTTTTGCCTCTGAGGAAGATGTGTGTCCTATTCCTGCTGACACTGGGAAACACTGAGGAGGTACTGAAATAGAAGATCTTGTCAGGAATCCCCATGCACTCACAGAGCTGTAACAAAAATATGATGCCAGCACAGATATTAATCTGAAACATCACAACAAGGTAATAACATGAGCCTGAGATACCCTGAATTAATTTAAATATGATCTCCACAGAATATGACACCCCTGTGTTTTCATCTCTTAAACTCATGTGTCTCTAGGATCAGCACAAAGTCCTTCAGAGCATGTTTCATGTCTGCTAAATAAAGAGTCAGCAGTTGATACACCATAGGAATCTGCTCAGATGTACATGCACCAAGGTTACCTCAGCAGGCTCAAGCAGTAATCTTTTACCTAATTCAAATAACGTGGAGACACATAGGTATAAATATTCCCTTGTATTGTGTTTTGACCTATTTAAAAAAAAAAAAAAGGAGAAAGCCCTACATTCCTAATTTTTTATACGACTGTCTGGATGTAACCTGGGGACATGGAATGGATTACCCTGGTCTAGGTTGCTGGAGAGCATGAATGGTTCTTAAAATTAGAGTATTGGTTGGACTACATTGTCTCTAATTCAGCAGCAATGTTGGCTGTAATCTGTAAATGCCCATTGTGACTGGCATAAATTTGAAAACCTATGCACTCACTCTGACAAAAGAAAACTGTGGTGGGGAATATACTTATTTTGGAGTGTGGAATGCTGGCTGAACAACATTCCTAAATAGATCAATGGGAAAAAGAGGTAAGGCTGTGCCAACAACAACAACAATTTCGATTAACCAATCTTTTGGCTCCACACAACTTAAACTCCTGGGTTCTCCAAAAGTTTGTCTTTAGCTCCTGGTACCTAAAAGGAAGTATATGGTTTCTTAAAGGAGTATTCCATGCACAGCAGGATACTTCTTTAACCAAATATACTTTTTTGCAAAAGGAGTATGACAATATGTGGAAATGATTGTCTGATGCTGAAGTCAGAAACGCAAACTACCCTTGTCTTACTCAGGTGAGCACATGTATTCAGTAGATTTTCATACATTTTCCAGTGGCACTTACAGTTCTTAGATGTTGTCACACATAGATTGTCTAGTATCCTATATCTACTGCAGCAGAAGGAGGTCATTTGGTGTCTGTCTTTTTTCACAGTTTTCTTTGGAATAGAACTGGTCATCATTGGTGAGGAAAGTTTAGAGCACCTGTTGGTGAGAGGAAGCAAATATGACACGAATGTGGTAACAGGACACTGTCTTATTTCTCATAAGGGTGTGGTTGGAGGGAGGTACATCTGCTGACCTTCATCTGTGAATGTGAGTGGAAAAGAGCAAATTTATTCTATTTATATTCAGAAGTCCGGCAGCCTTCCAAAGGATGTCAGCTCAGATCAACACTTGACATAAGGCAAGGAATTTTCTTTATCCCAAAGTTCAAAACAAGCAGCAGATAGAGGATAAGTTTGGCTGAGTCCTCCAGTCTCCTGACATCCCAGGTAGGTTCAGCTCCTGCATGGCTGGGGTTTAAACCACAGCACCATGCTAACCCTTTCCAGCCATTCTCAGGCCTATGTTTTGGCACTAGGAGAGAAAGATGCTGGCTCTTTAGCAGGTGCTGCTGCTGGCTCTGAGAAAACAAACATCCCACTGTGCACTGCAGATGTTTGCCTCCCCTGCCTCCCCCAAGGCATCCTACCTTGAACATGTTGGGTCAGACCACAACTTTCTGCAGTACTTTGTCAGATGCCTCAGCCTCCTTCATGGGGAAAATGCTGTTGACATGCAAGATGATGTGTTATTAATAAGTTTTCCTTTGTCCCACTAATCTAAAAATACTTAGATAATGTTGCAGAGGTTTACATGGTTTGCCAGCACATTTGGCTGAAACAAAAAGTATCTGCTAGTGAGAACTAAGTCCTGGGAATGACTTTTCCATTGGGTTCAATCAGTAGAATCCCATAGAATATTTTACAAGAAAACTGTTATAGAAATACAGTATTTGAATTCTAAAAAAGCCTTTGAAATTGGAGTCAGTTTGTGGCATTCTGCTTTTGCCCATAGTGAGCCAAGCATATTATCTTACTGCCTGGGAACAGCCTGGGAGAAAAGTTCTTACCTACAGATACAATTTCCCTTTAAAGATCACTCTCAAGGAAGGTTATGCTGTGGAACATCACTGTATTGCCTCCCATAGTCTGCTCCTATTCCATTGTGGAGTCTGGTTTCCATGACTGAGAGAAGTCCTGGAAAAAAATAGGAAGGCATGGAATGTACCAGGAGGGAGAAATACCTGGGTCCATCCAGAATGTGTCAGCCCTTACTGCACTTTTGTATATTGCACAGCACCATTTGCTCATGTTTTGTTTTAGATTTCCAAGAGAAGTTTACTTTGCAACCCACGTGGTGTGTTAAGCGACTGTAAGTTGATTCAAAATGCTTCAGAGTTATGATGTGCTGTGCCATGGATCTCAACATGTGTTGTTGCAATTTGTCAGAACTATTGCCAGATGTCCAGAAAGCTCTGTTGGATGTCCAAGTGCGAGGGAAGGGGAGAATGGAGGAGTGGGGTTTGTTCATTCTTGGATTCCCAGTGTACTGGCTGTCATGGGAGATTGCAAAATACAAAGAGAAGGGAACGTCATGTCGTTTTCTACAGTACCCAAACCACTTTGCATCATCCTCTTACAGGCCTCACCAGGTCTGAATTGATATTACCTGGAAATCTGAGTACACCAATGCTCTTAACAGCACAGAGCTGATAGCAGCAATATTTTAAAACAAGCAAAACTTGGGCCTTCAGCCCGGTGGCCTTGCCACTGCCACAAACACAGAGCTTTGATAAAATAATGGATGCCATATGTTGTTTCTTAGATGTTTCTTCATGCAGTGTGAGTAGGAGAATAATTTTCTAGTCCAAGAAAGCTCATGGGGAGCAGAAAAGTCAACAAAAACTCCTTAAGAAAACAGTAACAGCTCCTTCCTTTCCTCTAAGCCCTTGACTTATTTTGCATTTTATTGAAAATTACTTGCAAAATACATTATCTGGTGACCAAACTCTGCAACTTCCTCAGTTGATTCTGACTGCAAAAATCTCTACCCGTTTCTGTTTTTTATTTGCCCTTTCTGTGAAGTTCATGGATTAGCATATTATCTGGGTCATCACAACTGGTACTGGTTTGCAAAAGATTGGAGTACAGCTTCAGCATTGATTCAAGCTGACAAATATTATTTTCATTATTCAGTTCAAAAATATGAACTGGATGAAGAAACCATCTATTGGTTTTTTTCATGAAGTGCTGTTTTTTTCATTAAGTCCTTTTCAGGCAAAAATATTTTGTGAAAAGAAAGCCATGAGTGGTATAGTGCCAAGAGATCATGGGATTAAGGCCATTTTCTGCTGGCATTTTATGTTGTTCTTAACACTGATGTGATCAGTGCTATCTAAACAGCACAGGAAAGAACAGCCTTGGCTGTTAGACTAAAACCAGGCAGAGGAAAAAAATCACTGTTCTTTTCCTAGAATCTGGAAAACATTTCTAAGTTCTATGGAATGAATACAGCCTTGGAATGTTCATTTTTTTTCCTCCACAAAAGTCTTCATATCTTTTGGGTTTTTTTGCACATCCATGGGAGTTCTTTGTTGTAGGTAAGAGTGCTTGAAAACGCTTCAGAAATAAAATGAAGTGCTTAGTTTTGTATGGTTGAGAAACTTGTTCAGGTAGCAACATCCCTGCTAATTTGGGAGATGTAGTGACGAATCTCTAAAAGCTCTATTCAGCCAACTAGATAGCAATTTGAAACAGGATTTCTCAGAAATCCAGGATTAAAAGATAGGTAAACAAGACCATTCTTCAGCATGCAGAAGGCAGTGGAGATAAAGAAAGTAATAGTAGCAGATAGTAGAAAGCTGTAGGACTTACTTTCATAGCTCTTTTTCTCTTTAATGTTGAATTTACTGTTTAGGAATCTGTGTGTGTACTTCTGTGCTAGTGTTTATGATACAAATGGGATTTTTTTTCCACTTTGTATTTCTGCAGCTGAACACAAAAAGCCCTGCAAATTACATACAAACAAGATGAAAGATTTCACAGTTCTTTAGTAGAGCATAACAGGAAACAATTGTCTGTTTCTCTATTTCTCTTATCATGCAACTTGTACAAAAAAAAAATCATACGCAACAGAGTGCAGAGAAAGATGCAGAGGAAAACAGCTCATTTTTTTTTTTGAGTAGGGATGGCAGCAAATATCATATTAAGGCCATAGCTGGCTTGGTTTTCACACATTAGCTTGCCCATTATGTGTATATGTAGGAACATATGGGAGAGTTACTGCTTAGGGCAGATGGGTCATGCTCCTCTGGGACACCATGATGCAGAGTGCTCTCTTTCAGATCATCTAAGGCTGCAGCAGACATCATGGATCTCTTTGGAAAGGTTTGTCTCCTCTAGTGCATTTGCCCATGTGATTCTGCTGTGTATGAGATTATATCTTCAAGCTGTCTGCAACTGGGACATTTTTGATAATATTGGTAATTATTGGTATATGCATTTTTTAATATGAGTCTACCATAGTGATTATATATTTTTTTCACACCAGCTGGGAGTTGTGTCTCTACACATCTCTTCCTGAACTGTGTTTTGAAGTCTGTAGTTCTAAATTATTCTTTTCATACTAAAGACAAAACAGGTACCTTTATGGTTAAAAAATAAGTGCATTTTATTCCCTTACGTGTCAGGGAAAACTTTAAATAGTAAGAATTGAGTTATAATGGCTCAAAAGGGTAATTTTTAAAAAGTTTATGTGTCTTAGCAAGGCAGAAAAGGTGGAAAACATGCCTCTTAGTATATTTCTTCCATGATAGTTTAGAGGAAAAAGTCTTAGTGCCTAAATAACCATCAGGTGAAATTTGCTTGCCTGTCCTATTTATTGATGCCTGGGTTCCTTGATAGCTTTTGTTACAAAAAGTAGGAGAGTCTAAGGTTAAGGCTCTCAGATATATGTATATGGGGCCAATAAAACTTTTGATTTAAATATGTTCAAAAGCCATAAACTCTCATATAAATTAGGGAGAACTTCTACATGGTCTATCTCCTGGAGAATAAAATTGACTTTATATTCTCTTATGTGGTGTGGGGCATCATTCTTGAAAAGCCTGTTCTGAAACAGGTGGTGCAAACCACAGGGAAGCATATTGTGTTTCACTGCTGAATGACCACTGGTTAATGGTTTGCTGCTGATTCTGCCCCCCTAATTTGCTTATTAAGTCTTGTGACAAGCTTCTGGCAGAACTTCTCGGAGAGGACTTTGGAAAGCATTCCAGACTTACGTGAGCACAGCTATGATTCCATTAAATTCCAAACATGCATGCATTTTATAGACCATAGGTGACAAAAGAACATAGTCACGACTGCATGAAAATTCAGGATGGAAGGGATCTCTGGAAGTTTATCAATTTATATGATGATGCTAAAATTTAGAGCAAGAGGAAAATGAAAACTAAGGGCAAAGTTTTGGCAGGTAAATGGATTAATGGTTCCTTCACTGAAAAAAAAATTTGTTTCTCAGTTGATTTATTATTTGATTTGAAAATTATTTAGGCTGCTGATCTCTAGTAGAACTTGACCACCAAGTAGCTTTGTCCAGATGAACAAAATGACTTTTTTCATATCCAGTCTGATTGTCTTGTTTCAGGTCATGCTTGCTGTTCCTCACCCTATGGCCATGTACAGCTGAAGAGCCTGGCTCCTTCCTCAGCTGCCTTCCTGTTGGACTTGCACAGAGCCACCTTTCTCCAGGATGAGCCAGGCTGGAGACTGCTCCAGCCCAAACCAGCCTGGGGGCCCCTCACTTAGCTCCTGCCAATTCATGAATGTCTGCTCTATGTTGAAGGGCACAACGCTTCACGCTGCATGCTAGATGTGGTTGGAGGTACTGAGGGGAGGGGATTAATTCCAGTACTAAACATTTGTATGCTCATGTTCCTCATCTAGAGGTTGTATTCTATAGTTTTTTATTTTTTGATTAAAGTAAATGGTTTTGTATCTACCATGAATTCCAGTGTTTCAACAATAAGCCATGTGTTCTGTATATCGACATTCTCATTAAATATGAACAGTTGAAATCACACCTTGTGATTTCTTTGGTTGAATCTCATTAAAGGATTCTAATAATTAGTGTTCGGTGACCTTATCTCTTTTTAAAGAATGGAAAAGATGCATTGCCTCTTTTTGTACTTGCTCCATTCAGTGATTAGCTAGCAAAAATGTCTACTGTCTGCATACACCAGTTATTAGATAAGAATTTGAAGATATTCTGCAGGATTTATTTGTGAAGCTGATTTTGCTTCATTTAATTTTAGAGACATACTCTACTTCCATTTAAAGATACTCAAAAGCCAAATATATGATTATCTTAATGGATAACTAATTATATATTAATTGAAATCTTATTTCTGGCAGTAGAAGAAAACTGCATTATGAGATAGTTCCTCTTCTATCGAGATTATTATTTTCTAACGCTTATTACCATCAAAAGACATTATCCTTTTGTTTAATTCCTTTTTATTACACATTTCTTCTGCTAGGAAACTGAGCAGTGAGGCATGAACTCACTTAGGTAAAATAAGAACTGATCTGTATTCCAGTTGAAAGTCATAAGCTATTGAACCATGGTTGCTTTAGATCTTGGAAATTTCTATCATCTTAGATGCTGAAAAACCCCAAAATAAAGAATCAATTAAAATTAAAATAATTTAGTGTTCATTAAAGCTGCTATATTGACAGTTCTGCCAAATTAAATCGTGCTTTTTTCAAAGGGGAGATGGTTATAACGTGCACAATGATGATACAAACTTCTACACAGCATCTGCTAATATGCTTCAAACCTCACCTCAAGGAGGAAGAAATAATTCTATTTACATGCCAACCTGTCCCTATCATACACTGAGAAAAACAGATAATTTTGCTGGCAATTTTCATCATCCACTAAGAGATTCATTAGCTAGAAGGGAGGGAATAATTTTTTTTTGTTGTAGTGGTAAAATAGGAGAAAAATATTTAGTTGCAATAGAAATAAAACCGTTTTAGTTATTTTCATCAGGAATTTTCTTTCAACCTCAGAAAAATAAAAAAAGTATTCTCTTTTGAAACTGGTAATAAATGACAGAAAAATGAAGATGCACATTCATAATGTCTATAACTTTTGTACTACTTTTATGATTAGCCAATTCACTTATGGAGAGACATAAGTTCAGATTTTCCTCTGCAAAAAGTGAGTGAGGCCCTCTGTCCAGGAAAGTTTTCGATTTCCATCTGTGGTTCATGGAGTAAGTAGGCTGGAATTCAATTTCCCATGGTGTTTCACTGATTTTACCCTTTCGAGTCACTGACTAATGGATGTCGGTAGTCCA
This sequence comes from Luscinia megarhynchos, assembly GCA_034336665.1. Classification (NCBI taxonomy): domain Eukaryota; kingdom Metazoa; phylum Chordata; class Aves; order Passeriformes; family Muscicapidae; genus Luscinia; species Luscinia megarhynchos. The sequence goes on from CM067565.1 coordinate 46,217,741, forward strand.
CAGGAGACACAGGGCAGCACACCTCAGTGCTCTCTGCATGTGGCACTGGCATTGACAGTATCTAGGAGGAGAAAATAACCTGACAAAAGAACTCTGCAGCCAGAGTTAAACCCTGAGTTTAGGCTCTGAGACTCAGGCTGATCGAATGACAATGCTCTTGGCTAAATAAATCTCTACTCCGGCAGTACGTGTGAATGCAGCCCTTCATTTGCTCAGTAGAAATAAAATAAGTCAGTAGAATAATATAAGTCAGTAGAAATAAAATATTTCTGAATTACTGAGTCAGTTTATCTCAGATGGACTGGAGTTTCACCATTTTCCTTTTGGCTGCCACTGTCAGGTTAAACTATATTTTTTGATATCTGTGAGAAACATTTTTACACACACACACAACACACCCACACACATTTTGGGAGGAACTACCATGCTGTTTCATCTGTACCATTAATGTGATACAGTATAAATTTGTGGAGGTGAAGAGAATATAAGAAATATTTAAAGTCATATGCCTTATATACTTTTGTATTTTTGAGATTTGAAAGCAGAAAGTGCAACCACACACTTTCCAGGCTCCAATTCTGCTAGTCAAAAGAAGTATACATTCTGAGTTCATGTACAAGCACTGCAAGAAAAGGATAAATTCACCTGTATGGAAACTGCCACTCACCTCTGGAAGTATATCCTACTTTGAACATTTAGATTCAAATGCCAGAACTTAAGAATTAACAGTATGAGTGACTCAGGTTGCTATTTACTTCAGGAATAAAAGTGATTTTGAGCCATAGGCTCCATGCAACAGTAATACATGACTCTCTAGAGAGTAATATAGCTGCCCTTTTAAGAAAAATCCAGTATATTTTGGGAAACCTATATCCAATATGTTCATCAGTGCCAAACTGATCCATTTCATTGCAAATTTATGTTATCAAACTATTTTTTCTACATTATGTATAATATCCATACTCTTTAATGACAGAGTATCTCTGAATAACATATTTGAAAGTCTACTTAATAATATTACTCACATCTTCAGGTTTATATATCATGTTTGTAATGTTTGTGTATATAAAATTTGGAACTTAAAAGCTAATCAAGTATCTTGACACAAAGACTTTAATGGTCTTTGGAGAAAAGTTTGGATAAATATCTCTTACATGAATCCTACAATGGGTATGAATTTGATTCATGCACATAATTTTTACAAACATCATTTGGATAACTTTTTTAACAAATTAACCTTTAAAATGGCATGCAAAAAGTATAGGTAATAATTTTGTTTATCTTTCTCTAATAGTTTTAAAAACTCAGTTTGCAGAAAATTCTTTGTATTTTGTGTCGATAAGTCACTGATCCGAACACAAACAGCAAATTATATTTTACATCCTAATTTCTGTGCTCTTCCAATTGTTTCCAGCTCTTCATTCTTTAATTTGAAAACTGTTCTTAAAACATGCATTTCTGGAAGGGTATGGATAGGTAAGGTCATAGCTTTTATGATGGTTTTAGCTTCTTACAGTGTTCTAGCTATATTTTCAAATAGTGCCTTGGTTTTGGAAGTCTTTTCACATTGCTAAAATGATATCAAGGGAATTAGTCTGTGAGCAGATAGAGCTGTGCATAAGCTTTACTTACTGTCTGACCCAGCTCAGGAGGAGAATCTGTGGGCAGTGCCCATAGAGAGCCCAGGTTATGTAGTTGACAACACAACCTGTATCTTGAGAGTCTTTGAGTTCCTGGCATAAAACCTTACATAACCACTGTCATCAGATGAAAACAACACAGACACAACCTTGTCCTGTCCCTCAGTGCTGTGGGAATCAGAGATCTCTTGGTTGTTCAGTACTCTTATGCAAAAATCCTGGGAGCAGATATCTTGTTATAGTTCAGTTGCCCAATCTAAACAGCTTTTGAAATTTGTCTTAGGATTTTTTAAAAAGGGAAGAAATATGGTAATGTTTGTGTTGTTCATTATTTAGAAATAAAACTATGTTTATATTCTCTAAAAAAGAGAAGCTGAGAAGACAGGATGATGTGTGTGGTGTTACTGAAACCGTATTGTTCCCTTCCCACTTTCCCTCCCTTTTATACATAAGTATTGGAACTGATGCCAGTTTTGTAATTTCAAAACTTTCAAAACTGGAACTAATTTGTATTTCTCAGAATGTTAAGTAGTATTACTGAAGAGCCAAAACTTCTTCTCATTGAAGATGGGAGGCAGAACATAGTATCAGTCTTAGAAGAAAACTGTAGAAATAATTTCTTCCCAGGTGAAAGTGAACAGATTTCTGGTACTTTTTACGTGGAGGACCTTGAGTGTGTGTCACCTCAACTACTCAGAGTGCCTTGTGCTGTCATTTGGGAGGTGACACGAGTGACACTATTAGCAGAGCCTCAAAGTGACTAAGGCATTGTGGTAATGGATATAGATCCCAGCTGCAGTCAGGATCAAATGGAAGATAAATGGGCTCCTGTTATGCTCAGCCCATTTTCCAGGAAGCACACTCCACTCAAGTTTGACATGTACTTTGATGAGAGGGAGGTTTTGTTTCTTGTTCACAATATGCTGGTACACACCATATGTCTGTCTCAGACTCCCAGGGAGAAGAAAAGATGCAGCACAGTGCTTCCAGGCAGACTGGACCTGGGGTCCCAAGGGGGATTTGCAATGTACTAGCTTTTCTCCTTCTGAAGGGCTAATAACAAAGTAATGTCTCCTATAAAAACGCTTTTGTGGGCACATACAAAGAGACAAATGCAATGTTAACATTTAATAACTTGTAGAAAAAAAATCTATTACTTCTTGGGAGCAGAGCTGACTTGTTAATTTTATGTGTTAAAGTTGAGCAAATGATCAAAAATAGTCTCCTCTTTATCATTAGTGAGAAGTTGATAAATAAAACGAATCAAAAGATTATTTTGGAGCAAGAATTTTGCTTTGCCTTGTTACATTCTCTACCTGTAACAATATTCTCTACCTGTGTCATATTTAAATTTAGTTTTCTGAGTAATAGGCAATCTTTCCAACAGAGAGTACAAGTCAGGAAATCAGGCTTTGATTTTGCCACTTCAACCTCTGTATAATTTAAAGGTTAATAAAATCATCTAACTCAAGACTTTCACCTGTAAGAAAAGATGCTTAGTTTTAAAGGAACATGAAACAATTATAGAAATATTGCAAAATTCCTATCTGCTTCAAAGCATAAACAGAATCCCCACAGGCAGATAGAAAGAAGGTGCCTCTTGCCTGCCATACAAATGCAAAGTTCAGTTTATAAAGATGTTATGCATAATTTCCATGGCTGTTCCACAGAGTCTGTTTGGGAGTAACTTAGAGGAAAAATTAATTGCCTGCTTTTAATATTCATTAAGCATTTTTTCCTCTGAGCATGTGTTGCCACTTCAACAGTACATTTCTAAAACTGCATAAACCCAAGAACTTCAGTGCCAAACCAGCACAAACAGCAAGGTGGGCATTATGTATCATTGCAGGAGGGCAGTAAAGGAATCTTGTCCCCAGGACAGTCCAGCTCCTGGCTCTGGGTTTGCATGTGGAGGATAAGAGAGGATAAGGCAGCTGCAACCAGCTCACTCTGCCTACATCCTGGTGTGTGGGAAAGGACAGCATCCCCTTGCTGTTGTTTTTAAGGAAAGAAATGCGACCACTTGTTCCTACATGTCAAAGGAGCTCCTTCCCACCTTTCCAGAAGGATCATTTCAAGACAGTGGTGCTAAAGATGTTATGCAAGAAGCATGTTTTAATCCATGACCCCAAAAATATCACTCCTTCTTCTTGATTTCCCTTTACAGAATATGTGACTGTTTAGGATGATGAAACAGCCCACCTAGACATGGAGCATATGCTGACCTAAGGTAGTTGGCAAACATGGAATTTACAGAAGAGTTTATTTTTAATCCATACTCTCTGAACACACAGGAAATACACACCTTATAACCTACTTTCATCACGCAGGCAGAAATACTGCAAATTGTTGTACCTCTTTTTTTGGTAGTTTTATTCATATGATTGCTGTAATTGTTTCCAGTTCCTAAAATTAAGAATAAAACACACTTTGGGATGAGAAATCAGAAAGTGGGAAGAGGGTTCAAAAACCTTTTAATGAGATACAAAAGGAATATTTTTGCAAAACCAGATTAAATGGTTGCAAGAACAACTTCAGATTCAATTACTGGGCCTGGCTAAAAGCTTCCTGGACAAACTTAGGCATGACACTCAATCTTTTTGTGCCTTAGTTCCCAATCTGCAGTATGAAGGTAACACTATTTTCTTCCCTTCAGATTTTATCTTTTTGGAAGTTCATTGAAGCTTTGGGCATCTCTGTCTCTGGCAATTAATTGGTGATAGATTTATATGCTGTGATGCTGAGAAGAACAGAAAGAAAAGGTGGGTTAGATTTAGAACTGCAAAAACATCTAAATTTTTGCTTTGCAAGCACATAAAAATTTTTTTATTCCTGAAACAAGACATAAATTTTAAAACTGAAATACTTCTATAGATAAATTGCCATATGTTGAATCATTTCCACCTCTCCCAGCAGGTGCTATCTCTCTTACTCAGCAGAGAAACAATTTTGTATCAGAGGATTTGCCCTCCACTGATGGAGTCCATTCCACAGGGCAGAGAGGAGGGAACCTGAATTTGAGTTGTCTCAGTGCAATGTGAGTGTCAGAGGGTACCACATGGACAAAGGGAGGGCAGAACAACTGAGAAAAGACAATATCTGGCAGCTCCTTCAGTGAACACTGTTCTGCCCTAAGCACTGCCTGAATAAGGCAGGATGCTGTAAAGGCTTGCAACTGTGTAAACAAAGACTAAAATATAGTGCTTGTAGCCAAGGTGTCCAAATTAAGGCAACCTCCTCATTCCCTGACTTGAGGAAAAGTGCTTACTACATCAGCATTTTCCAAATAATCTTTTTATGCCAGTTCTTCTTGCCTTTAGAGAGAAGAAAATATTACAAGGATTTGTTTTTTTTAATCCTTTCCTAGCAAAAGCTAATTTATTTTTACAAAGTTTATTAAGGGAGTCCTCCTTCATCAACTATAATCTTTAAATTCTTCTTTAACCTCTTAGCAAATTTTAAAATGCAATTACTTTTGTACTGATACCTAAAGACATGTAAAAATAATTAATTCACCATCTATCATCTGCTGAGAATAGTAAGACCTTTTCCTTGATCCCATTGAGCTTATATAGCTATTTCTTCTGCAAGTGCTACTATTATTTATTATGTTTATAGTTTCTCTTTTGTGTAGTTGTGGTGCTTTTAAGATAAAATGAGCTGAATGAAATATGAAATCACTCTACATCATCCCGACTCAAAGAGATCAGGTTTATAAAGTAAAAAATATAATGAGATTTGTAAGACAATGATGAGAATTTACAATATGATGCAGAATATTTACCTACATGATATTACTTGGCTTGTAGTAGTCATCCTTACCTTTAGGACAGAAGTAAGCCTTTGGAATTTTGCATGATTTGAGTGGAGGTTTAATCTGCTTTGGAAAATAAATTTATTAATAATCACACTTGTTCATGGTGCTGTTCTGTATTTCTTATACAGTAGTTTGAAAAATTCTAGAGTTTTCAGAGAGAGCTCTATTTTTTTTATCGGTATATTTTCTATGAAAATTTAAAATTAAAACAAATATGGGGAGATTTTGATGCCATCTTTAGTTTCAGTCATGCACAGCCTTAATTCTTCAGATAGCCCTGAACCAGTTGGTCTTTCTTTGCTGAAAAATCAGGTGCTTTTACTTCTGTCTGAGTCAAGCCTTTCTAAACAGAAAGTGAGGGCCTAGTGATTTGTTCAGTTTCTCACAAGCTCCCAGCAGCAACACATCTAATGAATTCCACTCCAGCAAATGTGCACAACCACTTCCTTTCTGGGGCATAGGTAGGAGATCCTTTTATCTCTGGTTGCTAATCTTGTCTGGTAACAGAAATGACCTTCACTTCCACGTGAGGACAGGTGCACAGGAATGTGAAGTATGCATGACTGGAAGGTGCTTGTGGAAAGAGTACCACCCTTCCAGAAGCCTTCTTCAACTTGACCTTGATGTGCTTCAGACAAGTGCTGAAAGCTCAGTGCCTTCAATTCAAAACAACAAGCAGTATCCTTTTAAGCTTAGAGGAAATTTTTGTTGTTTGGAATTTTTAGTTGAATATAAAAGATCAGAATGCTCAGAAAAAGGTCCAGTTCTAATAGGCTTGTAAAAATATGAGGAACCATATTTATTAAGTGAGTCTCCTGGGAAGGTGGGTAGTCCCATAATTACTTATTTCTGGACATGACAAGAGCCAGAAAAAATAGTAATAATGAGAAAGAACCTTCTAGATGGCTTTCAAAATGTGCTGTACAGACATCTTGATGTTAAAACAGCACTGTTCCAACAACTGTGCTCAGGAATAGTGCCTCAGTTGTACTTTCAGGTCTCAATTCCTTGCCAGCTTCTTCCTTGACCCCAGAGAGCTGGAATTTAAAGATGTTCTATATTGGATGACATGCTTTTTCCTCTTCTGAAGGAATGCAGATCCCCTGTCACAATCTATCACCTTGTTGTAGAAGAGATTTGAGTCCTAGCATGTGTCACACTTTCCCATTCTACTAATCGGAAAATGCCAACAACTACTATCTTGTTAAACCTCTTCACAGCAGCTAGGAAAAAACCAAAAATCAAGCTAAAGTTGTACTCCAACTTGCCTCTGAACTGCAGGTATAGTTCATTTAGTCCTTCTTAGAGTCTCAGGTGTGTGACATTATCTGGGTCCTGGGAGGAAACTGTTTCTTCCCAGTCTAACATTATTTTGGAAAACATCTGTGGCAAACTGCTGCAGTTTCAGTTGTGAAACTATCACAGCAGATGATAAGAACCACAGAACCTTTTTGCAGGTTGGAAAGGACCTTGAAAGATGAACTTATCTAACTTTTTTGGGGAAAGAGAGACTGGGTGACATTTTTAGGGCACTCTGTCCAAACACATCTCAAAAACTTCCAGAGATGGAATCTCTATCACATCCCTAGAAAAGTTGCTCTGGTGAGTGATTGCTCTTGTAAACTGTACAAGATGTCTTTCTTACATGAAGATGAAACTTTGCCAGTGAAATTTGTACCCATTGTCCCTTCTCCATGTGGCTCCTTGTGAAGGGATCCTCTGTCCTCTTTGTATCTGCCCTCTAAGTACTGGAATACTGAGAGGTGACCTCTGAACCTTCTCTTAGGGAGAAATGACCTAACTCCTTCAGTCTTTCTCATAGGGCAGGTTCTCTAACATTTTCGTCATCAGATCTCAGCTAAAAAAATAGATAAGGCAAGCCTGAGTGTTTGCCCTCCTTGCTGCATAATAATAAAATACCATGAGCCCAAATAAGAAGTATATGGAAAAAATACACAAAAAGATACTGAGAAGAGCCTTGATTCAATATAATTAGATTAAATATAAAATATATACATCAAAAGATCTATGGGTTTGTCCCTAATATTTTATTTATAACAATTAGTTAACATATTGACCATCAACAGGTTAAAGTAGCAAAGTCAATGCATATGGCAAACATTTCACCAAGTCCATAGTGACTGGGGAATAAAATCTAATTTGCCTAACTAATGCTCATTTTGTGAAGGTAGGTGGGTATGTCAAGGGAGCTGCTGCCATTTCACCCCTGTAGGCCATCCAGATTTCCTGTTTTAACAAGGAGATGCTACTAGCCAAGCAAATGAGGAAGGAACTGGCTAGGAGAAGGAGCCATTTGAAATTTCTGTGGGCAACTTCACAAAAATCCTACAACTGAATTTCTCCTGGTGTGTTTAATGCTGTTGTTTTGGAAATGCTTTCCAATGAAAACAAAGGCATCACTTCATCTAGTGTAATCCCATTAGTCAGAGATGTTTCTGAGGCTGGAGCTGTCAGAAATTTGTTTCAAGTGTGCTTCAGCTTGAGAAGCAGCTGGAACACATGAGCCAGTGCATCTGAACATGGAGGCACACTCTGATCTCAATTTAAGATGATGTACTGCTCCATTCAGAGGCATCCTGAGCTTTTGGTTTGCAAACTGTAGCCCTGAAACTGGATGAGCAATCCATAGCAGACTTTATGAACACTGCATCCAAGGCGAAATAGTGGGATATAAGTACATATGTCAGCTCCCAAGAACATGTCAGACAGGCAGATGCTGTGTGACAGGAAGATAAATTCTTCAGCTTGGCAGCTGGGAATTGTGGTTGCTCATCAGATGAAGAAGCATGAGGAAGAAGTATAAGAAACATTACGTGATCTTACCTCTTATGCACCCATTTTGCAAAAGCTCCAGAGAAAAACTCCCATGCAAACACATTTAATAGTATTCAAGGCTAGGGAACTAAATATGAATGTAAGAGACTAAATCTATAGCCTAATTTTCCAAAGTCACCCACAAGCTCAGCTGGATGTCTGTGTTTATTTACCCCCCACTCCCTCCAACCCATCTGTTTCTGACTAGTCAGCACCTCTCTGTGCAGAAAGGCCCAGGGATATGTGTGTTCTGCGGGGTTGTCTGCTGGCAAAATATTAATTCAGGAAACACCACAATTATTTGACATAGTAATAAGCATGGGAAATGAAGACAGGCTGGAAATGTGATCAATCCAGTCATGAACTGGACGGTAGCCATCGGAGTTAATCACAGTGTGGGGAGCTGGGAAGGAGCAGGCAATGCCTGTGATTGCAACTGGTAAGGAATGAGGAGGAATGCTTTAAAGCTGTGATGAATTCATTTGTAGAACTCACTGAAACAAAATATTATCTGTGTAGAAATTGTAAGGTAATCAGTCTCAACACTCCATGGCAAAAGCTGAACAGTAGATGATGTCTGTGGACACACTTCCACTCTGATTAGTTCTGAGCTTTGTGTGGAACATTCTGAGCCTTCTCTCAACAAACCTATGAATATCACCTGTGGATACCAGGTAACCTGATCCTTGTGATGTCCTTGTCTCTCATTCCAGATAGAAATCTGTACTCTCTGGGGCTTATATTTCTGTTTAATATTTTGAATATTATTTTTTTTCTTCCCTCCACCTTCATCCCAGACACAAAGCTAGGTTCATTCCCACAGAGAAGAAACAACCCTAAAGGCTTTGCTAGCTCTCTTTGCTGCCTCCTGCTAGCTCATCTCAGGCACAAAACAGAAATATCCTATGCAAACCTTCTACTGAAGCAGCCTTTGGGGTCTCTTGTGGACCTCTTACATAAACCTCGGCAGTGTCTTGGCAGTGTATGCTCAGCCAGTGCAGGCACTATTTTCTCACACTGGCTCCTCAGGCTTCCTCCTTTGCCATCAGCCAGTCCTTGTGATTTCATGCTTACCAGCAAAAATTCTAGCAGTTAGTCATCTAGTGGAAGGTGTCCCTGTCCATGGCAGACATGTAAGAACTGGATAGTTTTTAAGGTCCCCTTCCACCCAAGCCACTCTGTGATCATTCTACGATCTTCACTTTCTGGTCTCAGTTCAAGAGGAATTATATATACTTATTTTCCTTGTTATTAGACATGTTGTGAAGCTAAAGTTTTCCATGCTTACATAAAATATGGAACACTGCTGCTGAATAGGGTGCTAACCTTTCAAATCCTGTCTGTGCAAGATGATCTTGTTAAAAATATTCTTTGTGTCCTCAAATTTATTTTGTAGAATAGCTGGAGTCTTTCAAACATCAGTACTTCAGAATAACAGCCATGCTGGTTCACAGATAACCAGGCAGCTTTAAAGCAGCTGCAGGCTCAGCCTGACATGAAAGCTTTTCAGTTTTTCATCAGGTGGAAGGCAGTGATGTCTCAGCTAATAAGCATGTTTCTCTGTTTCACATAATTAGAATGAACAGGGACTGCAGAGGCCACTGGCTTCACCAAGATATTCCCTCCATCAGGGAGCAGTGTTAAATTTTTATAAGTTTTGTGAAAAATCAAGAATCTTTGCATGGTTTCAGGGATGTTTGCCTGTGTAGATGGACCTTATTCAATTAAAATTAATGGCATGAGATATTAGCAACCAGTCCCCAGTATTGAATCATCCTTGATACAGAAAAAAATGCCTTCCTTGCAGTTATACTGTAGCTCAAGAAGTTTTTGACTGAAAGAGGTGATAAGGCTTGATATATGGTAAAACTGAGTAAAGTTAGTAACCCCCAGGTTCTGTGTCATAAATACATCACTCATCACAGACTGAAATAGGATCTTACAACAAATCTTTATTTTTTGTGAAAAAACAAGTGTCAAGTGTAACTGACTCAAGAAAAAAGCATTCTTCACTCGTGTTTTAGGAACTGCACTTGCTAATTAGCAGTAAGTCTGTTGTTACAGAACTTTATGGCCTTTCTTTATCTAAACTAATGCTCAAAAAGGATTTGAGCTTGTATTTTAGGAACTATAGGAAATCTTCTGCCTCTAATGCTGGAAGACAGATCTTTTAAACAATGAAATACAACTAAATATATCTTTGTGACACTGCTGATGAATGACAATGTATAGACCTAACATGACAGATCAAGAACACAGCAGCTGTGTTTCTCCAATCCTTCTTTCCAATTCCTTTAATCATATAGCTCCCAGTTATGATTCTGCTTAGGTCAGGATTTCTTCTGCTTTGGCCATGACTTTCTTCAGTGTGAATGTGGATTATATTATGCATGATTTTGTCTGGTAAAGCAGCATGTATTTAGGATTTTATTCTCTAATGTAATACATGAGGATCATGGTGCCCTTCCTCTTCAGAAATCATTAGGATTGCTTGTGACAAGATAATTTATTTTTACTCTGCCTTCATAGTAAAAAAAAAACCAACCTTTAAAAATGTTAAGGATGGCTTTACACAAGTAATTGCCAAACAAGTAATTCTCAGAAGATATATCAGTGGCCTCAATTCACAAAGAACGTTTACTGTAAAACAACAAAAACCTCTTCAAACTCTGGGGAATTAACAAATGCCTATTAAGAAATCTATTTCAGTAGAAGAGAGGATTATTTGATTGAACATGATGGTGAAGACCAAAGAAAAGTACTCCTTAAAAGTGTTTATTGTTTCCTATCAAACCCTCTGATCCTTTGTATCCAAATTATTCAAGTTCCAGTTTTAGATGTTTCAAGACAGACTCTGATCTTAGTCACATTGCTGTAAATAGGATGTAACTAGAATGTCCTTCCCCTGTAACATCTGTGTTATTAAATTCTGACTTATTCACAAAGATTGCATTCAGAAAACTGGCAAATGCAAGTGTGATTTCATCCACTATGAATTCCTCTTTGCTGACAGCTTTGTCCCTCACACACTTGAGCAGAGGCATGGTGTAAACAGGGTCGCTGTTCAGAAACAGGCATGACTTCTCTTTTGGACACCTCCCCAAGCAGCCTGACATATCCTCTCAGCAAACTGTGACAGCAAACAGAAGCCTCCCTCAGATATTCTCTGTGTTATGATTAAATGTCTGACAGTTTCTTTTGATCTTGGCACTAGTGGACTTAATCAGGGATATCCCACCTTGTGTGGCCAAAGAATTACCACTGGTGTCTCTCTAATAGAGCAGTTAGATATTTGGTTCAAATTTATTGGCTTATAATGAACAGATTTGCTTTAGTTCTTGAGGATTTAGGGGATTTTCTTTTTGCTTTATTCCCTGATATTACATTTCTCTTAGCCAGAGTGATATTTTATGCTACTTAAAATGACACACTTCAATTTAACAGCCTAAGCACCATTATTATGTCCTTGCATACCAACAACTGATACAAAGTACTTCTTAGAATTTGCTCCTTTTTTTGTATTAGCTGGGTTTCTTCTGCATGACCTTGATAGAAAGGAGCTCACTCCCTGCCAGCAGAAAACAGGTTATTGCAATTACTGTGAAATACTATGGTAGTGCAGAAGAGTTAGGCAAATTCATTCTTTAAAAAGATGGAATGTTTGTTGTGGTTGTAGAGAAGTAGTATAATTAGCTCTGTGCTACTAATGTGGTATAAATATGTATCCACTTAACCAGAAATGCTCTTAAATTTTAATCATAAACAAACAAGACCACTATTTCATCTGTCACTGGGAATTATAGGCTGACTTGCTGTGCTGTACCTCAGGACTGCCTACACAAAAAGGATTTAAGTGTTAAGGCTGCTGGCAGTGTTTGTGGTACCTAAATTGGGTACTGCTGTCTGTGCTGCATGGATACTACTACACAGTGTGGGTTGCCAGCATGATCTCTGGCACTGTTTTATGGAAACTCCTTCGATAGCAATCATGGCCTGGGGGTTGCAAATGGGGGGAGCTGACACGAGCTGCTTTGGGCTGGGGGATGGAAGGAAGGAAGCTGGACCCCAGCTCCCCAGTGCTGTGAAGACTGAGGGAAGTGGAAGGGAAAGGTTTGGTATCTAGGGGAGGTTTGTATCAAAGGCATATGTCAAGGGTCTGCACCTTAAATACAGCATGAGTCCTTTTGTTGATGTAGCCAAAAACTTCCATGTCAAGTTGCATCATCAAAAGCTGTCAAGAGGAAAATGAGTCATAACCTCTTCCATGCTGATCCAGGACAGGATGTTCTATCCATGACCTAAGACTACCCCTACTGATATTCAACTTTACTCTCCACTATTCAATTGATCCCTTTAAAATAACACTGGCAAAAAACCTGGTATAGCCCAGAGCAGGATCTGGCCCTCTGTTGCTGGAAAAATAAAAGAGGAGGTTCTCATAGAAAGAGATAATGAGAAGATACTGCTGTGTTGGTTTTCACTGGCTCTGGATAGTTCTGACATCTCATTGCATGTATGGAGGAAAAGTGGTGTGCCTCTCCCAAGCCAGGATCTGCCTGATGTGTCACTTTGCAGAGCCATGTTTAGAGGTGTATCAGCAAGCTCCAGATGTTACAAGTGTTAGCATCTATAAATAGGGGAATGTATTTAGAATGTTTGTGCTGGTAGGTGTTTTTAGTAGGAGTTTGTATTATTGTTTCTTCTTATTTTAGTAGTGACTGTCACAGTCCTGGTGAATTCTTACTCAGAACACTTCCTTTCAGAGTGTCACTTCAGGCTAAAATAAAAGCTTGCTTTTTTTTTAACAGCAGAATAGGTACAATGGGCTATTCAGCTGAATTCTATTGACTCTGTAGATTCAAGTCTTAATGTTCCTTTTTATGATCTCCTCCTTTTCATTTTTGTATTGTTCTGCTTTTCCTTTTTTATACCGTGCATATCTTATTTTGTTCCACTGAAATAATTTTGTAAGAAATCCTTCATCAGGATAATGCTGTCTATTCAGCCATCACAGGCAGAGTTTTGTTCTATGAGCTTTGGCTAGCTTACATCCACACTCCTACACTTCCAGTGATTACTTCCAGTGCCAGCTGGGATACCTATTGGTGAATTCAGAGCTGATTAACTGAACAAGGCAGTTCTTGCTCCAATTAACCTACTCCATGTTTCGAGAGATTTCATTTTTTTTCATTAAGGAAACAAGAAGTGGAGGTAGAGACTTTCTCTAGCCAAATTGCTCCATCCTTCTCCCCACAGGGGGAAAGACAAGTCAATTTGGTGAACAAAGAGCAATCATTACTGGACATCTGTGGCTAATAACTGGGACACGACAGAAATTTGAGGGCCAGATTCTTAACAGCACATTGCATGTTTTATTTGCATATACAAAACTCCTTGCCAGCAGACTGGGAAAAGAAAATTTCCTTTAGCTGGTTCAGCTAAAATTTGCTGATTTTCTACATGGTGAACAAATGTGTTAAATAATGAATGTAACCATAAAGTTGCTCTGCTTAAATGCCAGTCTTCAAAATCACTGTGCTTTGCTTCACAGAAGTGTTTTACTTGTGTATTTTACAAGGCAGGACTGTGACTGACCTTTGTGGGAATGCAAAGAAAGTAATATTTCCATGAGTTTCCCCCTTGCACCCTCTGTATAGGAAGAAGAAGCAATTGTCTTCTAGCACCATGCTGACAAACAAGCTCTGGAGAAACTTGCTCAGCAGCACAAGAGGTTAACACACCCTGAGGTTCACTTCATCCCTTTATTGGCTATTTCTGCTGGCTTGCTCAGCAGAAGGGCACCTGAACAGGACCCTGAGCATACACAGAGGTGCTGAGTGTGCATGAGGTCTCCTTCCCAGGACAATTCCAGTGTGGCCTGGATAGATCAGCTGCCTGAGACTCAGTTCAGCCTCACAAGTTGTTCCTGAGGTCGTTGTGGATGATGGTGCCTGAGGCTGCAGGGTGATAACCAGCTGTGTGGCTGGCAGCAAAATAAAACTCGAGCCTCAGCATTTTTATGGTGGAGTTACATCCCAGAACCACTGAGCCCCTTCTTCACTTTAAAACGTAGTTAATGTTTCAGTTAAGTGGTAACAAGGGTTTGCAGGGTTTCATGATGATGGTAGTGATAAAAATAGCTACTGATGTCACAGTAAGCTCTCAGCATTTGCTGCATTTATATTGCCTCCTCTTTAGGGGAAGTCATTGATCCTAAGCAATATTAAATAGAAGCTTTGTTTGCTACAGAAGTGTGTTAGTATCTATTCATACAGCTGGCCTGGAACAGGCTGTTACTGGATCAAAGGAAATGCTTGATTTCAATATCAGTTTTTGTTCTGATTTCAAATAAAATTTAAAAAAAACCCAATCTTATCACTTCTTTTGCTTGTTTTGGTGTTAGCTAATGTCTGCTGTGTTCTGGCTTGAGATATGAACCAAAGTGCCATGGGTGTCCAGCTCCAGAGAACCTTCCTCCAAGGGCTTCCTGCTGGGACAAAGACCTTGTGCCTCCTGGTTTCCCTTAAATTCTCTTCCACCAGAACTCCCCTGCCTTGTGGTTTTATTGGCTTTTACCAAAACTGAGATGCCTCCATATAACATTTCAGTGTCTTAGCTGAAACTGCTCCATTGAAACACTTCCCAACACCTCTATCTATTGACAAATGCACTGTTTATTTATTAGTACGCTGCTGTTTCACCTCTGACTATAGTCAAGAATTTAAGCCACATCCACTGAAAGTACTTGCATTTGCATGTCCAAAGCTCCAACTCCACCAAAATCCCTCCACCTATTACTTAAAGGCAAATAGCTTATGCCATGCTCTTAATGAGCTAGAGCCTTGTACTCCATGGATGATCCTTCACAAATCTTCTCATTTAGACAGTTTGTGTATGAGGTCAGTATTCAAAGCCCTCTATTTTTGGTGGCAGCTACTTAAATACATAACCTAGACTTATAGATTGGACCAAAACAAAAACAACAAAACTAAAATATAGTATTAATTATATAATTTGTAGCTATTTTTAAAATGCAGTGTTGTGATTGTCAAGCAGATGGGAAAAGGCAATTTCTGTCTTCTTTTCTATAGAGTAGGTAAGGAGTACCAATATGAGTTTCAGAAGCTGGAATTCCTGAGATTCAAGTCTTTTGTCTATATGATTCAAAGGTGTCATTGAGATTTTTGGGTTCTAGCTGAGAGCTTCAGCTGTTACTGTACAGCTTTGGGAAAACCGAAGAGCACTGGTCAACCTCTTTTCTAAGAGCCTGTCACTGTGAAAAGCTATTCAGTGTTAGAATGAGGGAGGGAAATGAGGGGAAATTACTTCACAGACAGATGGATAAGGTAAATGGGGCCTTCCCTTGTGGCTCCTATTAACAAATGAATTTGTGCTTTGGGCTGATGTAGCAACTCTCTCTCTCTCTCTTTTTTTTCCTAAAGATATAAGCACCAATGTCTTGTATGACCCCTGCAGCAAATACACTGCCTGTTTTATAACACTAATATGATAATCTGAGATACTCTATTGACTCAGCTTAAGGGTGCAAGTGCACACTGAGGTTATAGTCTCTATCTTTCACCCACTATGTTTGCTTATAACCTGTCCCTTCAGGCACATCCTCATTTCAAGACACCTTCTCTGTCATAATAACAAAAATTCTTTACACCAGAAATGAAGTCTTCTGTGATTGAGCCTTGTGTCTCTGACAGATCTGTGCACTGCAGTACAACAAATGAACAAAAAGTCTGTGTGCATTATGCATATGGAAGGAAAGATCATTTATGCCATTTTTTGGGACGAAGCTAGAAAAATGGAGAAAATAAGCCTTGAAACACAATATTGCAAAGTGAATTATGATAGCAAAGGATCTCAATGCAGTCAGAGATCTTACAGCTGTCCAAAGGGTTTATTTAACTTTCCTATCAGTGCAGTAGCCTGTGGGGATAGCATCAGTCAAAACACGATGCTTCTCCTTTTCCACTAGATCTCCCTGCCTTTCACACCACCTCCCCTCTCTGGTCCAAATGGCTCCGAGAAGCAGTATCAGTGAATGTGGTCAATGAAGTACTGAAAGGCTTTTTCTCAGCACCATATATTAAAACCTCGGGGGTGTGAGGAAATGAAAGTGGCCTCTGCTGTCAGTGATGCAGGCTGGGGCTCCCTGCTGGCCGGTGCCTGTGCTCTGCTGCCAGCCCATCTCTGCCTGTCCCCTGGGCTGGACCAGCAGGGCCATCCATCATTAACAAGCCTCTAACAAAGGCAGAGCGCCAGGGAAGAGGCAGTTTAAATTTCACCAAAGCTGGGGTGGTGTCAGGAGGGGTTTAATCACATGGCAGACTCTTCTGATTGCATATTCCAGCGTCAGCTCCCAGGCACAGACAAGCTGATATTCTGGGCTCTCCCTGAGGTTAGTCTGGAGTCAGTCAAAATATAAAATATGAATATGAAAAGCAGTAATCTCTTCCTTGCCAGATCAGAAGCATTTAAAATCGAATGCCCTGCTTGACAGTTCTTTCAATATGGTCCTGTGTTCTGGAAAGTAATTTATTTCTGTATTTTGGTCCTGTAAATAAGTAATTAATGCTGCTGCTCTGTTTAGAATTCAGCAGGGTGTGTGAATCTCAGCGATAGGAAGCTAACAAAGACACAAGGGCTAAATCCTGATTTCAAATAGGTGGTAATACAGTGACCCAACACAAAGCACAGCCTCTTTGGAAACTGAAACCACAGGAGACATCATCTTAAATGAAACGTTAGACTTTGTCTTAAATGAAATGTTAGTGCCTGTGTGAAGCAGACTGTCTCCACTGAGGCATGAAACAGTTCCCTCAGAGAAAATCATTCACTGACATCTTTAAGGGACTAGGCTTAAAAATTTCTATCCCTTTATAACTGAAAGTACCATTCTGCAAAGTATTCACAGAAGGCTGGTAAGAAATTAGGTTACAGTTGTATTTACACTTATTATAAAATTAAAATTATATTGTTCCTTATCTCTACTTGGCCTCACTGT
This sequence comes from Luscinia megarhynchos, assembly GCA_034336665.1. NCBI lineage: Eukaryota > Metazoa > Chordata > Aves > Passeriformes > Muscicapidae > Luscinia > Luscinia megarhynchos. The sequence continues at coordinate 46,235,049 of CM067565.1, forward strand.
ATATCACTTGCTGCAGGAGTCCCATTGCAGCGAAATGAGAGTCACATTGAGTTTGGTGTCAATATATACAGCACCAAGGTTACTAAACTAGATAACTCCAGAGATAACTTTTCCCACAGTTGCACTACTTCCTGAGATCTGTTCTGTTCCAGAGTGATGTGTCAGAAAGAAATGTGACATTTTTTCCAGGCTGTGTGACAGCCTGAGATAATTTTATTTACTTCTGTGAGAGTCCATGTGTTAGACTTCACTGCATAAGCAGAGTGCTGACACTGGGACAACCTCATGGTATTTCCAAACTTTATGGACTTGAAAATAACTCAGTGCACAGGAATGCATTTACAGAGATAACACATTGTCCAGTTGGAGATACTTAAATACAGGCTCAGTGAACATCTGCAAAATGTGGTTGTAACCTTCTGAACAGCTGTGGCAGAATAAAATTGCAGAATTTATAGGCTTTATTTCAGGGGTGCAATATATACTTTTTATTGAGCCTTGGATATGCTCAACACAGAATGCTCCCATGAATGGGAATTACATACAAACACTTAGGAATAAAGGAAATATATTATAATGCCTTTACCTTGAGTACATAAGAGTGGATACAGCCAGCATGATCAGAGACTGCAGGGTTCTGCAAAAATGCAGCTATAACCTCCCTTTTGTTCTGCATTGTGCCGTGGTGGCACGTTCTCTGCACTGAAGAACAGATGGAGTAAAAATGTACATTCATAATGCCTTGTCTGTGTAATTTTTCAGAAAAGGCCCTGCCAAACTGGCCAGCATGGTACAGTGAATCTAATCAAAACAGGGTGGATGATGATTGATGGTATGAGAGTTCAGAGGAAATACCATTGTTCAATAGGAGTTCTTAAATGCTTGAATGCTGAATGTTGCATTTGAGAATTAGTAACTTCCAGGTGAAGCTCTTTCTCTGTTGGGAAAGGCTGTTCTGTGGAAACTGTTAGGAATGCTTACCAGGAAGGACTGGCTTAGCTAGCCTTGGAATGAAGTGTTGTGATCCAAACATTTTACAATTAGAAATTGCTGCTTTTAACTTCCCAGTTTGCATTTTGGAGCATCAAAAATGTTCCATATTTAGTCTTATTCTAGATTCTAGCCATTGGTTGCCAAATTATTGCCTTCCAAAATGTTATTAATCTTCTTTCAGGCTTCTCTCAAAGGAAGACTTAGGATGGACTAAACTAAAGCTGACAAAGTATTGGAGGATGCTTTCATTATCAGGTGCCTGCAAACAAAATGGGGGATGAAAATCATATTGATGCAGTCAGAGTTAGGTGAATAGGAATAAAACACTGTAGTTCTGCTTACGTAATGATTGGCTTTTTCCAGCTGGAAGAAGGAATAAGTAGTTACTGTGGACAGCTTTGTGCCAATGCCAGCTCCACACCCAGCACCAGCCAGAGAGGTTACAGAAGTGTGAAAACAGCTGGAGAAGGAAAAAAGAATCAAGCCAAAACAGAAAATAGCTTTGTATGTTCCTAAAAATTGATACGTGCTCAGTGCCCCAAAATGTTGGCTCTGCAGTTTTCCCCTCACAGAGAATCAGCAATGGAGTGGGGAAAGGTACATGGAAAGGTGACTGGTGGCTACCATAAGGGGGCAGAGAAACACACTAATATTTTTCAGTATGGAAAAAAAATTATCAAAGGGAGAGATAACAGGAAAAGCCAATATTGTAAACTTGAGCTGATATTTATGGCTTTTCATAACAGAGCAACTAATAGAACCAAATTAAATAACAAGATAAAAGGTCTGAGATAGACAAGAGTACTTTTCTCTGTCAAATTTTCAAGACTGCATAAATCTACTGTCAGTGGACTAGGTACTATTATTGTAGCTTTTTTAATAGTAGCTGTTATATTTTTTGGGAACTTTGGAATTACAATAAAGTTATGATATGATGCAATAAGACATTTAATCAATTCAACAGTTCAACTGGAAATTGAATTTACCCTGTGAAAACACGCTTTCCAAAATGTAGCTGTAGAAATAAAGTTGAAGTTGCCTTTAACCAATTTCAAAGAGGGTAGTTTGAATGTTTTGCTGTAGTGCTCCCTTGGAGTCTTAAACTGTGCTCACAGTGAATAGCCTGAAATTGCAAAAATCGATTCAGTTCAATTCACATGCTCAGAAAATTCGTTTTCTGAAGTCAAAACACTTCTCCACACTATTTCCTATAATGAAGGGTTTGTATCTGAAATATAGTTGTTAAAGAACAAAATAAATTTTTATCGAATTTTTGAACACAAACAAGAAAATTGCTGTTTTTTGCCATAAACACTTGACTTTATATTGTCTAGCTAATGCACTGGATGCTCTTGCCCTACCTGGAAGAAGTTCAATGCACCTCTCTATCTTCTCCTTAAACTTTGCATGAGGTTTTAACACAGAAAAGTTAGTGCTCAGAGATATTTGGGTTCCTTTATGAGTTTATCTCACTTCACCTTCCTACATGACTATTTGTAGCAAATATGAGCTATATGCAAGGTTGTTACTCCATTGCAAAGTGGAAATGAAATGCTTCACACTTAGCAGACAATATTGTATGCTCCTGTATCAGCCTGTAAAGGAAACCTGTGTAGACTCCAGATCTTCCCTGAACACTGAATTTCTTAAACATTTCAAACTTTAGAGCAAGGAAAAGAGACACAAGAGGACAGTATATTAAATAAAAATAACTAGTGGAAAATACTGATTAGGGAATATATGAACTACTGCCCTTGAATCAGAGATAAAACTGTTTATAAGTCTTGACACTATATTATGAAGTGAAAAGGAAGTTAAGAAAGTACCAGGAGGTTCATATTTTTTGTTCACCAAACAGCTTTTGTAACCATGGGTTATTATTTTCTGTTTGAGCCAAGCAGCTCTCTGACTGCCCTGACAATCAATCATAAGAGAAAGACTCTCAAATGGTTTTATAGGACTGATTTATTCAGACAAAAACCTCCTGTAACAGAACTGTGTTGTGCATTTCTTTATTCTGCATGTAGCCCATGCTGAAAAGAGAAAGGGATAGAGTGCTTAGATAGTGCTGGGAATGGAAACCAGAAATCTCATTCCTAGTGGAAGGAATGCAGATTTACACCTAGAGCTGCTGTCTGTAGCACACTAAAGGTGAAATACTAACTTTCAGTACTACTTTGGAGACCTGTTATATGTTGTGTGTGAAAAAGACACTGGGTGAAACCCTGTGAAATCAGAACCCAGGTCTCCCTCTTCTGCTCCATTTTGCATATTAATCTATGGCTAGGTTATGGCTCCAGGATACCTCCTCCTTCCTCTCTCTCTAGGTTCCTAATCCTTGCATTCCTTTTTGCTCACTTACAGTTGTGGGAGTGGTGGGGAAACTGCCATATAGCTGGGTATCAAATACTAGCTCTGCAGGGATAGAAGATATCTTAAAATTCCTGTAGCCTCTGGAAAGCTTGCATCCCAGCTTCCTCCCAATTTCCAGGCATGTATTTCAGGTTCTGAGCTCTGTGCAAAATGTATCTTCTCACCATATTTTAAAGCAAAACCAATCCAAATAAAGTGAGTTTCAACAGGTCTTTGTGGAAGTCTCTTAAGTTTGGGTTGTGGCCAATGCCCCATGAAGAAGAAATCCTGGGCTTTTCTCTGAGGTGTTCTGTACCTAAAAAGTGCCTACTTTAAGTGGTCTTTGGGTTAGGATGTGGCTGAGAGAAGGCTTGTGATCCACACTGATGTTTTGATTGCAGTTGAAATAAGACCAGGAGAAGCATGTTGTTTAAAGTTTCCAGAAATTTTCTTAAAATAAAGCTCTCAATGAAAAAGGAAGTGAACATTTTTTCATCCAGTTTTAAATTTCAGTATAAATATGCAAATATTTGCCAAAACCAGAGAGACTTAAATATAATTATATATACTTATATACTTATATAAATTATACAAGAGAGAGGGAAGTGATAAGGGGATGTGAAATCCTTGCAATCATGCATAAAAGAAATACTTCAATTTCCCGATGCTAATAAGTAAAAAATTAGTCAAGAAACAATTTTAAAGGTGTTTTATTGAAGTACAAAACAATCTTCCTAAAAAAACCAAAAAGCAAGCAAACCAACAACAACAAAAAAACAAAACTAGTGGAAGAATCTTTGGAAATTTTAGAAGCAGTCTGGAGAACTGGTAGAAATATATTTTAGCTACTGCACTTAAAAGGTGGGCAGACTAGGTGACCTAATTAAAAGATAAGACATGACAGGGTGTGCATTATGGTCTTGTAGTGACGTGCTTTGGTGCCTTTAAAGGTAAGACAGAGTACACAAAGCTGTTAAACATTGTGGTGTGTCACCTCTAGACTTTACAACCCTTAGATGCCCTCAAATCTTATTTCTGAAATATTAATTTCCAAAGGTAAACTGTCAGTTATTAAAAAGAAAAATATTCCCCACATAAAGCAATGGCTTTTTTTTTCCTTTAATGCACTATAAGATCCTATCAAGGGAAATTGTCTAGACAGGGTTTATTTTGCTAATTCTCAATGACTATAATAATTAACGAGTTAACAAAAATGTGGTGAAATGCAAACATTTAATGTTTAAGGCTGAAACTGAAATGCATGTAGGAGTAAGGGTTGCTTGGGAGAGAGTCCTTACAACCCCATCAGGTTTTCCTGCTACCCTTCTTCTCCCCAGCACTGATGCTCTCTGAAAGCAGTAAGCACTAGAGAAATAGTATAAAAATGATGGGGCCATTTAATGGCTGACATCTTGCAAGCTTAAGGCACAGAATTTTCTTCATGAGTTTCAGGAGTGGTTGTTTTTCCTGTTTTCAATGTCTCCTCCCTTCCCTACCCACCCCTCCAGCTTCCCACACACAATGAAGGTGAATGTCAGAGGTTCCCATCAAGAAATTTAATATGAAAATACCTGTGCACCACTACTTCAAGGACAGTGAAAACATTTCCTAGTGGCATCTTCTCTGTGCTTGGAGACGTAGTTCAGTGATGCACGTGATTCAGTGATGCCAGGTAATGCTTGGACTCTATGATCTTAGAGATCTTTTCCAAGCCTAACAATTCTATGATTCTAAGTACATTCCAAGTGTTTTATCAAAAATTATTTCCAGAAGTGAGCTTAGTCCTTGATTAAAGAAAACAAAGTGAAAAGCTAACAATAACTCTTGGTATAAATTAAATGCTTTTTTTCACTCCTTACCAGCCATGACCAACTCCTTTGTAGCCCTTTCACCATTCCCAGTGGTGGCTCCTGAGTCTCCGTGGTTCCCTATGGGCTTTTCCTCTCCCTGAAACCTAATGAAATTTGAACTACTCAACACTTTGATTGCTTGGCAACTTGAAAGTCTGTGTCCCAAAGGCCAGCCTCACACAGGCCCAGTGTATGAACAGACCCAAAAAATCGCCTGTTTCTGAAAGTTTTGGGGCTAATTACATGTTTGCTTTGTTACTTAAGTAGGTTTAATATCCCTGGGACACTAGGGCACCTTGTATTATTTTTAAAAGGTGACTTTCAAAACTTTGTTATACTTATTAATTGAAGAATTTTCATTCCTGACAAAACGTTTGCAATTACTAGGAAATTTTAAAAAATGTTCTAAAAATATTACTGCACTGAGAAGTAACGAGAACTATTCTAGGATTTCTGCAGGATTTGAATGCTCTTTGTGCTGAACAGGTAACTATTCAAATTTATTTGGCATTTTACATATGAAAAAGAGAAACTTGGAAGGTAGATAATGTGTTTCAAAGCCAAAATTATTCAGATTCCATTTCTACCTTAATTTATCAAAGACTTGATTCAAAAAGCCACCCCAAACCTTATACTGGCATTTTTTTAAAAATCTTCTGTGAACCTATATGCTTCTTTATCTACGTAGTTGTGCCTAACAGAAGCATATCCATAGAATATCTAGGTAGAATATTGAAATTTCATCATTATTTATTCAGCGTGCTGGTCAGTCATGCTGCATTTGTATTTCTTTCACAGAGAGAGAAAGAGTGGTGCATGCAGTCAATCCCCATCACATTCTGCTGATGTTAATTCTGCATATTCCACTTTCAATGTCAGCACAGTCCTCACTGTGTCACTCAAAGCCCAGGTTTTCTTAAAATCTGTGTTACATTTCCTCCCATGACCTCACCACATGTCCACTTAAATACCTTATACAACATTTAATTGAGATTATAATCTAGTGACTTCATTATGAACTTGATTTATCTTTCAACAGGTCTGTTGGAGCCAGTGTTGGCAGAAGCTGCATTTCCATCATCCAGTTGACTGGGTGGTGCTGATTTTAATTATTTCCTTCAGCACTCTGGTTTACTGCAAGCCTATACACATATCACACAAGTACAATAGCTGCCATTTCTTTCCAGCTGTCCTCATATATTTCTCTCATTGCCTAAACGTTTCTCATCATTAGGTAAACAATTATATTCTCTTGTAGATTTAAGTATCCTCTGAATGCCCCATGTAAGGTATTTAGAAATATTGGATACTCTAATAAGCAAGATATTTTTGAAGTTGTTTGCATGGGAGTTTTCAGAATTAGAAGGCAAAGAACTACTTTTCTCTCAACAAATATTAGTTTGTAGAAAGGCTATAACCACAGAGGTTACCCAAGAGAAGGGACAGGAGGAAAATGAAGATTCTTTGTTGCAATATGAAGAATCCAAACATGTCTTAGCATCCAATAACAAGATTAGGACTTAGTAAACCTAATATCCATTAATATTCTGAAACAATTAGTTACAATTATATCTACTAAAGAAATCCAGTAACGATTTGGCTGTGTTAATTATGGTAATATAACTGCCTAAGATATACTAATCAAATTATATATTTATATGCAAATATAAGTTTTTGGTAAAGGCTCCACTTTGGCATTTGACTTCTCTTTGCAGAGCTTAGTCATTAGCACATTCCATTCAGTTTTGGGGCAAAAGATGACCTTGTCTGAGCATGCCCAAAGAATATTAATATTTCCAATCAGAAGGAGTCAAGCATAAGTTTGAGGACAGAATTCTGCCATTCATTTCTTATTGGAAGTTATCTATATAAACTCCTGCTAGAGTAGAAGAGGGAGCTGGACTTACATTTCAACTCACCCTGAAAAATCCATTTTGGGCCATGAAAAGGAAGAGAAGCCATCAAATCAAAAGCCTTCTGTGAGATAACCTAAGGACATAAGATTTGCATGGAATGACACTGACAAGGCCACAAAGCACCTCATTAGCTTTCCAGCTGCACACTGCAGAGGGAGAGGAAACTTTGAAGCTTTTTTAGTAGTAGATATGTACATGCTTCTATCTCTTTCTAAAGATTTTCAGTGGTATTTTTTGCATCTGATAAATACACTCTATTCTTCTGTCATCTTAACCTCTCTTGCATTAAAGGTGATCGCAATTTGATTAGAAAATTCATAGGACTTTTATCCTTTGAAGAAGAAATTTTTAAAAGTAGCATAATGACCTATCCCATGAATTGGACTGTAAAATCTTATGTTGATAGCTTTCAAATGATCTTTAATGGAATATCTAAAGTATAACAGGATGTTCCTCTGTTCAGAATGGATTGGGAGTTGTCAATTCAGCTGTTTGCTGACTATAAATGTTTTGACGACTAACATTATTTAGGAAATTTTTTGCAGTACAAAAAAAATGACTGTGCCTCAAACATACCAAAGGAACCAAAGGAAACATTCAGCCAAACTAATCTAAGAATGCTAATGTCAGTTACAAGGCCAAATCTTCTATGTATGGGAAAGAGATTTACAAAGACAAAGGAGTATACCAGTTGCAGAGTAGATCACATCATACACAAATCACCTTTGTGGGTCTCAGTTTCTACTTGCTATGGTAAAATTTCTTCAAAATACATATGATGCCATGGAGACTGAGTTAAACCCTTAATCCTTGCTTTGCTGGTGCTGACAAAACAGATCTCTAGACATACATGGGATGTCTACATGCAGGAAATGGGACTGATGTGCACAAAGGGATAAAAACTTTGCATGTCTGTAGCAGTCCAACTTCTCATTATAATAATATAACAGGATATTAATTTGCTGAACTGGCTTTAATTCAACTTCAAAAATATGAGCTTTAGGGCACGCTTATCATGAAGAATATAAGTTTACAAAAAAATACAAAATGAGCAAATGGTTTAATGCCTGGAACAGAAGAAAGTTAGCTTAGAAAAGATTTATAGCCTACAGATTAACTTCACAAATGTAAAGAAGCCTGAGCCTTTTATCTTCAATGCTGAGACTTTTATGCTGTGACAACTCTGAGAATCTTCTTTGACAAGATTCCATTTTATTTTTCTTTTCTTCTACTTCTCTTTCCATATGCTTCTAGTGCCATATGCTTTTTTTTGTTATACCATCAAACTTGCATTGGCTGGTTTTGGATTGTATAAGTCACAGATTACTGGTTCACATCTGGTAGAGCAGGAATGCTATACAGGTGTATTAGCCAAAGTGTGGTGTCTCATGGGCTGCTGTCAGTACAATCTGGTGCCAGTCCTGCCTGGTGACTCTTGGAATTATGGTATTGCAATATATTATATGGAAATACTCTGAGGTCAGACATGTCTCAGTTGCAGAAGGTGTTAACTAGCACGTATTGAATCCAGGGGATGAAGGGAGTGTTTTCCTTTATAAATTTCTCACCTAGCAGAGTTTCTCCCAGACTAATTCCAGGCAGAGATACCATCCTTACTGTCTTCCTCTGGGTGTCAGAAGGGCCCTGTGCTGGGGCCAGCCCTGGTAAGAAGAGGGGGTGGTGTTACTGGCAGCCTCACTAAGGGCTCACCAAGCATTGACAATGTCACATTGCACAGGTGAGCCAAGCAGACCCAGACTGACTTCTGATGAAGTGTTCATGACTTCTCTTACTCTCCTCCTTGTAAGTTAGATATTTTGAGTTACTCTCTCCAGAGAGATGAATTGATGCTAATGCTGAGAGACAAAATAAAGTCATTATGTTTTCAACACATGTTAATTTAGAGATGGTCTCTTAGGGGCTAACACATTACTTGCAATTTTACTTTAAAATTACTTTGTAATTGACTACTATTAATCTGCTTCACTTGTAGGTTATGTGTGCTAAAGGGATGATACAAATAGTTGTTCCTATTGATAAACATTCAATTGCCAATAAAATTCAGGCTCAAAACTGATGACACTGCCTTTTATACAGCACTCCAATTAATCCAGAAGGATCTGATTCCCAATGCATCCTCTGCAGCCATTAAATAGTATCTGCTTACTGTGGAATTTACTGATCAGGGCAATTAATCTCTTAGAAACATCTGCTTTGATGCAGAGCACATACCTCTCATATAAGTTAGAGAAGCATTTCTCTGGCTCTATGTTACTAGGCCTTAGTTTAAAGTCAACAAAAAATTACCCACTGATTTATTAAGACTTTGGATTATCTCTTTGGCTGCAGTGCTGAACAGCAGGGAAAACTATACCTTGTCAGTCCTGTAGTGTGTGTGGAATATGATCATGCAAACTGTGCTCACACTGCTTCCAACATCTTGATAATCCAGGGCAAGGGAAGGTTTAGCTGTGCTGTACAATGGAAAACAATGGATAAAACAAGTACATCAGGGTCTGTTGTGGATGATAGAGAAATACTGCTGCAAGGATCCCACCTTCTGTGCTGGGCTGGCATGACTCAGGCTATTCTCTAACACTCTGGGTTGTCAACTTAAGCTTGTACACAGATAAAACTTGGATCCAGCAGAGTCTTTTACTCAAAGCTCTGTGGAAAAGTAGGCATTGTAGTCCTGGGTCTGTTCCAGCCCTGGAAGCAGTAAAGCTGTACTCATGGTGTTCTTCATGCATTAGTAAACACCCTGCTGGACATAAGGCTTTGTATCCCTGGCACGGATGATCAAAGAGCACATTACCTGCTCAGAGAAAAAGGAGAGGTTGCCAAACACAAATACTTGTATGTAATGGACAGGGCATGTTAACTTGGAGTTATATACTGGATTTTTAGACTGTAAACTCCCTGGGATGCTTATTGACTTCTTTACTGTTAACAGAAAAAAAATGCTGGCAAAAAAGACCAAAAAAGACCAAAAAAACTGTGATCTCATCACGTGTTGAAAAAAACCCAGTAATATCTTCAGGATTTTAATAGGCTTTTGCTTGAGTTTCATTGCATATTGAGAATGGTTAGAATTTTGGTGTTTAACATTATCACTGAATATTTTATTGCATTTCTGTAAAAAGACCTGAACCAAGCTGTTGGAGAATAATGGAAAATGAAAATTAATCAGAGACAGACAGGAAAAAACAATTGAGGAGCATACATTAGAGCTGATGATGTTTTGGGTCAGTTCAAGTTAGGCTGGGGGATGAACAGATCTAGAGCAGCCCTGCTGAGAAGGACTTGGGGGTGCTGGTGGATGAGAGGCTGGACATGATCTGGCAATCCAAACGTGTCCTGGGCTGCATCCAAAGCAGCGTGGGCAGCAGGGCAGGGAGGGGATTCTGTCCCTCTGCTCTGCTCTGGTGAGACCCCACCTGCAGTGCTGCATCCAGCTCTGGGCTCCCAGCACAGGAAGGACTTGGACCTGTTGGGAGAAGTCCAGAAGAGGGTCATCAATATGTTTAAAGGGACAGAAGACCTCTCCTCTGAAAAGCAGCTGACAGAATTAGGTTTGTTCAGCCTGGCTTTTTTTTATAATTTTATGATTTAATCACATTGACCTGCTGAACTACAGTCATTTGGATTCAATTAAGATGATTCTGAGATTATTTGTACTGATACTATGCTCATAGTTTATTTTAACAGGCTGGCCACAAAAAAATAATTGTTGTCTTTAAAATCATTGTACTGTCATTCTGTACTTGTATAAATATGTTTAAAACAAATGTACAAGTATCAAAGTGTCTAGGAAAGACAGAGTCACAAATTTTCTGTGAGTGTCCTGAATTTGCTTGGTAATCAAAATTCCAGGAGCCTTTCAGGATTAAGCTCACCTTGGATACAATGCGAAGAAACAATATTTGAATATCTTCATATATTTGATTAAAAGTTGGATAGTGAACCACTCAAATCTAATATTAAGGACAAAATTTGCCTTCTCGATATAATTGTGGTATAGACTGGTGTGTCTCCATCCCTGTTACTAGTCCTGCACATCTTTATTTTGGCTCAGCTAAAGACACTTGACCTACATGACTAACCTTTTCACATTACTATCTTCCTGAAGCCCATAGAGTAACATTTAAATAAAGAAAGGCATGCTTATGCATCTACAGTGTCATACTCAATTCCCACTATGTTTTTATTTTTAATGTCTTACCAATCCATAGATCACTGATAAAAACTCCTGCACATCACAGTGCTTGTATGCAGGAAAAAGGGTGTCACAAACTGCTGAGTATCTCAGGGGATTGCATCCTTTCTAAGGAAACAGAAAACTGTTGAGAACAGCAGCCAAGAAGTTGCCTGGTGCAAACTGAAAGCAAAATTGCTTTTCTGAGATGAGGTAAGCAAGAAAGAGCTAAGAAGAGCTGATCCAAACACACTGGCAGCTAGTTTGGTATTTTTATTTTGGATTGTGGGTCCAAAGCATAATCCTGTTTTCATTGGCAGTGAAGATCTTAACAAGCATAGATAATTCTTGGCTGGATTATGCTACCAAAATCTCAGCAGTCTGCCAATTAACTCAAGATGCTGCTCTTTCTCCAAAAGAGAATTATCTGAAAATAGATTGACAACACTGAACTGTCCCAAGTTAATTTTTAATAAAAGAAATTAGATCATTTAGCTCTTGTTTTACTCTGTGATACTGGGTTCTGTAACACTTTTTATACTTCCCCAGAAACATAGCAAATCATGTACAACTTCTAATGAAATGGAAGACCACAAGTAGTATTAGAAATCATTCAGAAGGCAGTGAAAAAATAATATTTGTTTGTTTCAAGTTTTGAAAAAGCAAATCCCGACAATATAAATTACAGATACTTTTCTTACCTGTTTCACTCTAACCTGGAATGGCTCAAAACTTCAGAAACTTGTGGGAAAAGACAAGAAATAACTATTTTGAGCCAGCTTGTGTATATTCATGAAGAGGAATTGCTGGCAATGAATGGTCAAATTACCTGCAAAACACATGAAGATCAATAAACAAAAATTTTAAAAAAGAAAAGCTAAAAAAGAAGGACCAGACTATACAAGTATTATCTATTCACACTATGCTTGTTGAGCCCTGTGTTTTTTGTGTATGCTGTGTAGCTGCAAAGATACAAAAGGGGTCTGCACACCAGGAGACACAGCTGCTTACCCTATCCAGCAGCCCCATCTGAGGATGGTAACACAAAGGAGAGATTGATCCTAATGGGAAACTGCAGCGTTTTTCAGGTGACCTCACTCAGGAGGTGAAAGGAACACAGTTATTTGCATAGGTATACTGCCAGGGAATTCCCTGAAGTGGTGAGACCTGGAGAACTCCTGGCAAAGGCTGGTGCTCTGAGCTGTGGAGCAGATCTTATCTCCCTTTACTTCTCCCGGTTTCCACCCAGTTTCAAACGTGCTTTGATCTCCACCCCTGCTGTAACTGTAAGCAGGAATTTATTCTTCAGTTCCTAGCACAGAGGCAAGAAAAGTGTGTTAATCCTAACTCCTACAAAGTTTTAATGAGATTAATAAATTCCTTAATCCACCTAGAGGTTTATTCATTAGGTCTTTTCTTTCTTTAAACGAAAAGAAAAACAAAAAGGAATAATACCGCTCTGACAAAAGGAACTAATGCTTTTACTTTGATTGAAAAGAAGGACTCCAACTTGCAATAGTAGTACTGGCTTTGCACAGACATCCTGAGCAAATGCAGAAATGTAGGAATACAATTTCTAAGTCACCTAGGATCAACTTTCTCATGTCTGTCATTCAAAACTGTAAGAAGTAATGCTGTTGTTTTGATTCATTCATGTACAAATATCATGTTACTGAATTGTAGTGAGGAAGAAGCAGTGCTGTTTTCCTTTCAGTTATGTGATTTGCAGAGGGAAGACATTGTTTCTGATTTTTTACTGTTGTTTTTGTCTGTATATGATGTATATTCCTTGCTGATACTTAAACTTGTGTTAGGAGAAATCTTTTAAAGAAGATGCATTTGAGTTATTCAAGAAAAAAAAACTTGCAGAAATACTGTACTCTGCAAGTTAGTTGTAATTTTCAGGGAGGTTTCAAAATGTTTACACATGAAAATGTTTAGAGGGAAAATTTCCCACCAGTCATTGCAACTACTGCAATACTGTATGAATAAAAGAGGTATGTTTACTGATTTTGATTTTCTTTTTCAGTCTCTGTAATCTGCAGTGAACCATGAACTGCCTCTGGTGGTTTTATGTTCCCTCTTCCATTATAATATGCTCTGCAAAGGGCAGAATACAAATAACATGATAAGAAACAGTTACTCATAATTTTACTCTATTTTCCTCCCTTCCTATCCAGAATAATAAAACAGAGGCTACCAGCTTGTGTATCTTATTTCTGAGTTGATAATAAAAGATGGTACAGAGATGGGGGACATGGATCTATCCATTTAGGTAGGTTAAATTACAGCTTAATGGGTTAACTCCACACTAACCTAATTTTAAATTCTTTATCCTCAGCTCTGTATTACTGATCCTAGTCCCACATGGATTCTTTTGCCATTCAATATTGAGAAAGTGCTTCTCTGTTTTAACTTTCAGGGTCTAAATAACATTCATAACCTCTCCATAAGAAGCTGACCTCACTGGCTGCTGATTCCCCTCCCCACACAACCACCTGACACTGAGAGGCATAAAGGCATGGAAAGTGATACCCCAGCTGCAGTGTGGGAGTGTTTGCTGGGTGGTGTCAGACTCCTCCAGACAGCCCTGGAAAGCCCCCCCACTCTGCATCCCTTAAAACAGCACTGGCTGAAAGTACTAGTGAAGGAACTGAAGAATATCAGGTAAACCTGTGCTGGCATAGCTTTATAAGTCTTGACCCAAGGGATATCCTTTAAGGGACCAATGTGTGAATCAGAATATTATAAATGGCAGTCATGGATCCAGCCCTGTTTCTAGCCCTTCTTGCTCCACTTCCTTAGAAGTGACCCAGGTATGAGTACCTCCAATCCCTTATCACCATTGCTAATTGCTATTAAGCACTTTTTCAAATGACCTGAGAAGATTTGGCTGCTTTTATTCCACTAAAATAAATCAATAAGTAAATATATATTTTTAAACCATGGAACAGAGAGAGCATAAAATCCATGCAAGATCCTGAGTTACTGGGAGATGCCAAGCAAGGAGCACAAAAGAAATTTGGTGGCATCCTCCCACCCCAGTGTTTACTTCTCCAGAGGGTACTGGCTTTGTCACTGCTTGGGTTTGGGCACAGACAGTGTTTCACTCTCCTGAAAGTTTTAGGAAATGGACAACCAATTTTGCAGTGCAGGGCTTTGGTGAGGCTTGGGTCTCAGCTGGCACCACAGGCAGCACAAACAATGAGTGATTGAACTGTCTTTTAGGTTTCATTTGTTTTGTAATATTTATTATGGTATAAGTCTAATGCAATACTGAAAATATCAGACTCACTGAAATCAGAGGGATTATATTAGGAGCACAGTGCTTGCTGCATGCATTTTATATTTGTGATATTGGTTAAGTACAGCCTTGTTCATTCACTTTGCAGGATTTCTGAGATTCATTAACCTTTCAGAGTGATTTTTATGCCAAATGTTCATTTTATCTCAGAGGTTAATTTAATTTGCTGTTCTCTACTGCAAACAAAGCAATAGTTCAATTTGAACTAAACCTTAGGTCATCCTGCAAGGAATCGCTTCCAGGTGGTTAAAAGAAAGTGGTGTAAGATAGAAAAGGAATTACAGCAAAATGAAAATGCCTTGGAAACTTCAAGAGAGGAATCAATTAGTAAAGCAAGTCAGCATGAGAGGTAAAAGCACTGGGAGTGATTCATCTAGTTGTTGAGCCAGTTTTGCACCAACACAGAGCAAATGTCTGGATGGAGCTATGTTGGAGTAACTGGTGTCCTGAGCCAGAAGTTTCAGTTCAATGTAATGATACACCTTAGTCTTCACAAGTGTTTCTAGTTCAGACTATTAGCCTTGAAATTTGGAAGTGGTATGTAAATCATATACTTATTTCCACAAAATGTGCACCCATAAAGTCTGAATAAATTCAGGAGTTTTTTGACACAAAGCCAATTAAAAAGCCTTTTGGGTTTTCAGTTTTCATGGGGAACCATTAATTTCACAGAACTCATTCTGGGATCATATGGCTTTCCTAAATAATATTTTTGGAGGCTTTTTTTTTTTTTTTTTTTGTACCAGGAAATACCAAAATAGTTGATTATATATTCAGCTAGCATAAGCCCCATATTAATTAGAAGTTAAACACATATTAGTAATCAGAAAGTTTCACTTTTTTGTAGGAATCTTCAAAAAACCTCTCAATAAACACCAAAAATTTAGAGTTAAACTTCAAAACAATTGAAAAATTAATTGGTATGGAAATATGAATTTGAATCAAATTGTACTCTTGCACCTCCCCCCCAAACTCTACCCTGAAGTCAGACCATAAGTTGACATTTAACCATAAATTCCTGATAACTTCCATCATTTGAGCTGGACTCACGTAATCCAAGTCCCATTAGGAAGAAGGTATGTATGACAACATTGCCACTAGGTTTTTCTTGCCATTTATTTCTGAATCTGCTGGCCAGTCTTAAGTCAAGCTAACTAAAGGGCAGACCTGAGTTCCCATCAATTTTATGGAATGAGGAGCTACAGCAGAGGAGGTAAACCTTGTAAAATCCTCTGTAAATATTGTAGCTGAAGGAAAGGCTATAGCATCAGTTTGTGCACTATTAGACACCAGAAAAATAGCATAGGAGATAGACTTTTCTGATAACCACTGTCATGAGTGCTGCTTCTGCTGGAGATCACAGAATACTTGTCATTGCCCAAATCCACAAAACCCCACAGTTTGCTACTTCTGGATCCCTCTTTCTTGCTGGTGCCTCTTTGGAATCTACAATGCAGACATATTTCTGCATGAAATGCTAAGTAAGTTCATCTTACCATCTGTTTGAATATGTCTGAACACTGTTATGGAGTAGAATTGTTTAGTAGTCTTTGGCTCCAGGAAGAGGAATGCTATGGCAAGGACAAGCTTGGGAAGGAGCATAGAGGGTCTGTCCCCTCATTGCAGCAGCCACCAGGCAACTGGCCTCATTTGGTACCTTGGCTGGGGACAGCAGTTCCTGGGTTTTGCCTTCTGGACAGTAAAGGCTTTGCAGGCTCATTGAAGGAAGCAGTTTCTCAGTGGTCCTGTTCCTGGTTTCTTTGCCTCCTTCCTGGTGGAGACATTTCTCCATCCATATTTCTATTGAGGTCTAGGGAGTGTTTTCCAGCTGAGCTGTCTGCTTTCCCCTTTGCACAAGAACACTTTGCACTATGCAATAAATTTTAAAGCACTAGAGAGATTAGACTGTGACTTTTGGGCCCAAATATCTATCCCCTTTTCAAGTGAGTAACACCTCACTTGCTGCTTCTATAGCCCTCAGTATACAACAGGAAAATGCCAATAGCACCACTGGGATCACAGACCTGAGCATGGAAACTGCTGGAGCATAAATGAATGGACCTTCACACATGATATGAAGGCCAAGTGACAACGATTTCAAGTTTACTTAATTTTTCATCCACTATGTGAAACCTATTTACAAAAGCTAATGACCACTCTAAATATCCATGTGGAACACCACCACCATTGTTGAGAACTGCCAAATTTTGTCTAACCCTTCTATTTTTGCTTTTTTAAAGTTCATGAAAGGACTATAAATTCCTTCAATACTGTCTGCAAGTGTTCAGCACTTCTCAGTAGAGAAAAGAAGTTAAGACATAATTAACTAAATGCCAGCTAAACAATTAAATCCCAAATATTAGTACCTGTCAAAATAATCCTGGTAGAGTAAGCAGTAGGGGTGTTTTTTTGCTGACATGCAATATGTTAGCAAATGCAATATGAAAGGGTTGTTATTCTGCATAAGAGGTTTATAAAATAAATTAAATAACTCTTTCAAATAAACATCCATTCATATGTGTTATTTTAGCCATATATCAAATATTTTGCTTGTTGATTACTGGAGAAATAGCAAGTAAAATCCTCATTTTGAGCCTTTAAAAATCCTTCCTTCACGTAAACAGAGTTTGTTTTTTATTCCAGAGGGTTTAAAAGACGTTTTTTTAAGGGACATGCTACTTCTCTCTTCTCAGTGGTGATTCAAGAGAGGAACCAGTGATTTAAAAAAATGCACCAGCTCCTTACAACCAACACTGAGATGTTAAAGCAATAAGGATTTTATTTTCATTTTCTTTATTTTGTGGCACAATTTATTGGAAGTTCACAGAAAATGTCATAAGGAATTTTGGTCTTGGGAGGACAAAAAAACAGAAATGAAAAATATTCTTGTATTTAACTTACAGCTTTGTATGAACATCAGGGTTTGAAGGGAGTCTGGAGGCTGAGATCTGAGCTGTAGCTGAATGTTAAATAAGAAATATATTTTTGATTTTTTTTTTGCTTAGCTCCAGTGATGGAGAGATGTGCAGTAAGTGCATTCTGTTGTACAATCTGTGACCTCAATGATGAGAGAGAAAATGGGCTCCTGCTGTCAGCTTCTCCTCCTATTACAGATTTGAGTTTTACTCCAACATTACTTCCAGTCTAATTGTATTTGACCTGGCATTCTTGCTGTGCTAGTGTCAGGCAACATATCTGGAGGCCTATGCAACAGCTAGTATTTATAGAGTAAATATAATTACTTGCTAAACCCTGGAAGCATCAACCTTATGAACTTCCTAATTTTCATTAAAATACAGGTTTCTTTCTACTTGCCTGTGGAAGCAATCCAGAGAAGATATTTATGTGTCCTAAGTGGAAGCTGTCTGCACTGAGAAATTAAGGTAGGGAATTAGAAGAAGGTTGCCCTATTTACTGTAGATTCAAACTAAAAATAGCAGGTTGTGGTCAGCTGTAAAGAGTCATCTGTATGTTAACTATCAAAATATTGATATATGCAAGTTAATGATGTCTGCATGTTTGCATCTTACAATTTCAGAGCCGTTTATATATTTGCACAATTTAGGTGATTTTTGTTGATTCCCTGCTTCTTTCAAAGGGGACAAATTCAGTCTTCAACATGAAAAGTTTTTTGTGTTACTGCTATTACAAACCAAAATATCTATATCTGTTTGCTTACCTTTGCATACTTACAAAAGTTTTTCTTCATTTTGGGAAGTCATTTGACATTTCAGAATGGGAAACTTCCAATTCACTATTTTCTGATATTTGTTTAACACCTGAAATGAAACATAGGCTAGACCTGCTCTTCCCCTGTTTGGGGCAGAGTTTTATTGCCCCACTGTCAGCATTATCTATAAACAATAAGATGAACTTTTCATATCTCTAAAGTGATGCCTGGAGCAAGTTGCAGTATTAGTGTTTTCAGGCTCAGCTCTGCATGATTCAAAGTGCACATTTAAAAATGATTGGCATCCTCAGCTTGGAGCTTGTGTTTTCACCCATGAGGGGTGAAATTGTAGAACATTTTTCAGTAGCAAGCTTTGCATTATGCATATCCATTACCCTCACAACTTAGGAAACAGCAGTGTGTGTGTCACAGCATAAGAGGGTGTGTATGCTGACCTCAGTTATCTCTCTTTCCAGCTGTTTTTGTGTAATTAACCAAAACAATCTATCTTCAATATGTAAGCAGATTCATTTTTGTACTGCAACCTTCCCCTTCCCACTCAAACTACAGCATACCAAAAAAGCTCTAAGGCAGTAGGGCATCCAAAACTGTGTATTGATTCGCATACATATCAAAAATCTGAAGGTTCATGCCTCTGTTCAGTGATGATAATTTAAGACCTGTGGAATTTTGCTACTCAGGATTCTATTTCACAACATAAAAAGTGAGCCAGTGCAAGATCCACCTACTAGGATCCTTTTGTCATACAGTCCTGTGACTTTCCTGTGATTCACATTCCTACTTTTCCCCTCAAAATAAATTTTCTTTTCTGTATTTTAAGCCTTACTGTAAGATGCTCCAAAGAGTATACCTCCTTTGCCTGGATGCTCAGATGGATGTTTTTACTTATTAAAGAGTATGAATCAATTATTTCTAGGTTTCTGGTAAGTCTTGCCTTTCTTTGTCATTCAGTTTGTACTTTTTTTTCTTTTTTTTTGTTTTATGCAAGGAGTCTATTTTTGTCTTGGTGTAACACTGAACACTTAACAAGCACACAGTGATATACACAGGGCTTAGTGAGCCCTGATTCTCAAAGGGAGTGCTAGGTGAACACAGCTGGGGTGTCTCCAATTATATGATAAAGTAGCTTAGGGCTCTGAAATACTAGACAGAAAATGCCTGTGTGCAATGCAGAGCATGTGTGCAGTAAACCTGTTTATATTCTGGATGTGTCAGACTTCCAACACATGAGCAGATGAGTTTTCCAGCTCATGTGCATTGAATCTAACAAATCCAGCTCTGCAGTGTATGTTTAGCAGAATGGGCAGGCTCAGAGGATTCATCTCCACAAGGAGAAGTGTGCTATGCAAGTGGTTTGCTGTGTGTAGTCCACTTTTCTGCACATCAAGCAGTTGGGTCAGATCTACTGCCAGGATTTCTGCAATCCCTTGCAAACCTTGTCAGCAAGGGACTAGACAGTGGCTCTTGCCCTGTAGCTGGCACAGGATGTGTGCTCCAGGCTTCAGCTTTCTGCTGCTCCTGCAGCATCCTCAGGTCTGGAGGGCCCCATCTCATGGAGATTATGCACTTCTGCTCAGCAGAGCTGCGGGAGGTACAGAGGAATCTGGTTTCAGCCAATACCTCCAGGATGCTCTGGCACCCAAGGGCCTGTAGGACCCTGTGGGCATCCTGAAATAGAGCATAAAGTAGGAATCCAACATGGAGCCCTGGCATCAGTGTTCAGTAGTTTAATAACAGTGCACTTCTCTTGCAGGCAGCATCTGTGCAGTGCTGGGCAGCTTCCTCACATTCCCCTGAGCTCCAGCTACAGTGTTTAGCACAGGACTGGTCCTGAGGTCTTGCTCCTGACTTTATGAACTCAATTCCTCCCCCAGTGAAAACAGCATGATGCCAGCTGAATGTCAAGGCTTTGCTCTTCACCTCTTAAAACATCTCTGAATGTTACAAAAGCTTGTACTGCTACATTTTTAATGTGCATCACATCTGTACATCTCTAGAATGATCAGTCTATATGAACAACAGCTGAAACACCTCGGTCTGTACGGCTGCCAAAACGATTTATGTACATCACATTAGTCAACACAGAAGGAACTGGTTATTTTTATAAGGAAAATGACACCGTCCTCTTTCAAATATTTGAAATATTTTTGGCAAATCACATTTTTATAATCCTTATACAGCTGTTTCATACTGAAATGAAACATTATACTCATGTCCATTCCAAGACCTCCCCTCTGATTTTATTTGCTCCTTTACACAATCACATAAGAGATGGTACTTATCACACACAGAAAGGAAAGCAATGTGGTATAAACCCATATTTCTGTATGCACCACATTGGCAGCATCAGCAGCTTGTGTGGAACATGCCACAAGGACATAACATGGGGGCACCCAAAACGTGAGGTGAAAGGGGAAGTGGAAAAATGAATGGTCTTTTATGGACTACTAAGAGTCAGCTACTCTTCTGGTATGTTTGGCCAGGGGCAAGGGACTGCAGATGCTGCAGGTATCTGGCTATCCTGGTGCTGTGAAAACGACTGCAAGGTGTGGTCTCTGCAGTTGGTGTGATAGAATGTAGGAATGGTCAATGTGATTAGAGCAGACCGTACTTTGCTCATTTTGCTGAAGTAAAGCATGCACTGCCAGCAGGACTCAAAAAGCTGTTACTTCTTTCTGCCCCAGCAGCCCAGAAACCAGTGATCACTGTGGCAAGCCCATCTTCTTTCCGTTTAATTTCTTTACCTCATTTTCCTCTGTGTCTTGTTATTACCAATGGATTAAATCACATTGCTTTGTACTGCTCCAGAGTACCCGTGAAGACAGTGGTAGATTTACTCCAGACTTACATTGCTAGGATAAATATCAAGATCTGGCACATTTTGTTTATGAATACTTCTTTCTTTGTCCTCCCAGCTGGGTGGCTTCAGAGCCTGGAAAATGAGAGGCACTATTTTTAATGTCTCATTCAAACAGCAATGTGGTAGAAGTGGCAAATAATAGCTGCTTTCAATACAGGAAACAACACACATTGCAACTGTTCCTATTTTAAAAGTTATTTTTAAAAATCTCTTCATGTTGATTGTAATAATTATTTGTGCTACTCTAGCCCATAAACCTTAATTTATGAGTTTATTGTTAATCAATGCTGTAGTTATAGCTATTTTTTTTATTTGTGTGTGTGTGTGTGTATGTGTGTGTGTGTGTGTGTGTACATAAGTTTGTGAATTTTAAAATTCTAAAGAAGCTACTCAGTAAGGTATAAATGATGATTTGGAAAATAAATTTTCAAAGTACTTTAATAAAATAGCACGTATAAATAATATACTGAAAACATTATCAATAAGATTTGAACTAAAGCACCAAAATGTTATGTTTGCATGGATATCCTTAATCCTTATCCTCAATAAATGGTTTTTTATTTCCCTGAAATTTGGTCTATAATAGATATTTGTCCTTTCACCTGCAAAAGGTCTGCATTAATGCTAAGGCTATGATGCCAGAAAATTTCCAGACCCTGCTAGGATATAGAAAGACATTGCATACTATAGAAGTATGCAAAGTATAATTCAGAAAAATAACATTTTAATACGGGAAATAACAAACCTTGTTTTCAACTTTGTTCCAAGAAATGGGATTTGGGCTGATTTTGAAAAAAAACAACCTCTCAAAAACATAATCAGCCAGAGGAAAGCGCTTTGCGTGAGAACGTGAAAATTTGGCAGAGAAACAAGCAAATAGAAGTGCTGTTATACTGACATGTTGGACAACTTTAATAATGGGAAGTTTCAAATATCATATAAACAAAAGTAATGATACAATTAGATAAATGCTTTTCATATTAAAGAAAAACAAAATTACCAATTGCCCTCTGAGATGGGGGTGTGATGTGTGGGCAGTTCTGGTCCTTCATATTCAATCTTCAAGCACTGGCTGCTTCATGATGCCCAAGTTGTTGGAAGAGAAACACAGCAACGGATGGGGAACAGGGTAAGGAGGGAACCTGAAGTCTTACTGAGCAGAGGAATAGCCAACTAAACTAAACAGCTTTTATTTTTCTGCTTAAGCAGGAAAATGGTTGCAACTAACTGCTGCTGAATCCCTGTAATCACAGCTTGGGTTACTGAGCACAGCTGCCTTCACAGATCTTTGTGGAGAACCACCTATTTTCTTTCCTGGGGTAAAACTGTTTCTGTGAATCAGATCAGGAGGCTCTGCATTAATAATTTCTTTTTGTAAATTATGAAAACACAGTGAAGAGAGAATGTTTGCATAGCTGGCAACTTTATCACAAGCACATGGAGTCTGTGGAAACCTGCTGAGAAAATCCTGAGGAAAGCCTGGTGCTCTAATGTTGGCAGGACTTGTGCCAGGCAGAGCTGTTGTGGGGAACAGATCAGATCTGCACACTCTTTATACTTCTGCTTTGCTGGTTGCTTTCCTTTTATATTTGGGGATGTTGAGATGAAGACCTGGACCCATGCAGGAGTAACTAAAAATTCCACAGGGATCTCTTCTCAGAGCTTCTTATATCCCTAAGCAGTTTCTCAAGAGGCAAAGAAACCCCAGGAGCTTCCAGGTCAGCTGAAGAGGATGTTAATTATGATTGCTATAAATACAGAGGAGCTCTGGATTGGTTAGTGCTTTTGTTCTTTTCATTTTTATCTCTGGGACAAGAGGCTGAGGAAGTGCATACCCTGTCCCTGACCTATGTGTTCCTTAACACTCAACTGGAGGAAAAGCTTCAACACAGCGCAGAGTGGTCTGAGGGAAGAGGGAGAAGGGCTGCAGAGTCAGAAAAACTGTTTTTCAGAGAGGAGCAGGAAGATCAGCTAGTTGTGAAACTGCTCTTTTAGTACTTTCTTTTTTCACAAAGGCTTTGTTTTCTCGCTGTCAGGACATGAGAAATCCCCACTTCATTATCTGCTGTTTGGTGCTGAACCTTCAACCAAGAGCTTATTTTTTATCTATGAAAGGCTATTCTAAGGAAAAATATGAAACTATTATGTCTTACAGTGGAACCCTTTGACAAAAAAGGTACATCTTCCTACCAGAAATCTCTTCTATTTTTTTTTTCCGCTAGGCTGAAACTATTATTCTGCTACAGAAAGCAAAGGGTTTGTCTCTCTTCCTGAGAAAACTCCACCCATTTTAATAGGAAAAGAGAGACTTCTAGCTTCTGGTCCCCATCCAGACCTTCACAATCTTGCAATGTGTTTATCCTGGAAAACAGGGAAATATTCGTATTTTCTCCCTGTTGCAGATGGATAATTAAGGCAGGAGAGGACTAAACACCACACATTGGTTGGAGCCCTGCTCAGCAGCCCCAGGACCAACACTGAAGTTCATGAACCCGAGCTAGGAGCTATGCTCAAGCTGCTGGAAAGCAGGGAGGGAGCGATGCTCTAACAGCCAAACACCCCCATTTGTGAGTGTAGACCCAGAGTTTGTCTGTGGGTCCTGCTCCCACCATCACCTGCCAGCAGCACCCAAGCAGGCACAGCTTGAGGGTATTTGGAGAAAGGATCTAGGCGGCATGTGTCTGTGAAATGCCTTTAATGCCAGGCAGAGCATAGTTCTGACCTTTGGTGGGTCAACAGCAGTCAGTGCAGTGTGCAGTCATCCCTGGGAGGTGAGGGAAGGAGGGAGGTGTGAGGAGGGCTGCTGTGTTTGTGGTGGAGAAGGAGGTAGCTGCCAAGGCAGGCAAAGGGGGATGTGGAGACATGGCTGTGTGCACAGGGAGCAGTGCCTGTGTGTGGGAGGTTGCACAACTCTGTGCTGCTTGCCCCTTGGCAGTGCAGGCTGGATTTGCTGTGGGCACTTGCACAATGGTAACAATCTCCTCCCTCTATGACTCTGCTAGAGTGGGGTGGCCACACTACCAGTGACCTCCTGACATGCTTTATCTCTTCTTTCTACCCTTTGCTTTTGATTTGGGATTTTTCTGGATGCAACACTCCTTTCTGATTATTCTGGAACCTCTTGAGGGATTTGTAACAGCAATAATATATGGTAGGTTTGGCTGGGAAAATTCTGCTTAACAAAAAATGTTGAGGTTTGGAAACTTATTTTTGTTCTCTGTTGAAATAAAATCAAAGTCTTCCAAAAACTGTTTTGGAAATGGAGCAGAGCAATCTGTTAGGGACCCACTGGGTGGTAGGAGCTCCTTGTTTGGAGCTAAGCACAACAGGATTATGAGTCTCAGTCTCTGCTCCCCTAAAAGTGAGCCTTACGCAGGGACTATTCAGAGGTGCTGCTTTGTTCACACTAGAAATTCCATTCTGGATGTCATTACAGAAAACCAATATATTTTCATTAGAAAAATTTCATTTCAATGAATTTGTATTTTCTTTTGAAGAACTTCAGGTCAACTTGAAGTTGAGGCCATGCCACAGAAATTAAACTCTGCAGGTTCTCAGCATTCATTTCACTTTTCTTCTAAGCATGTGTTAGGCTACATAGCTTAACATGGTGTTTATTTTTTTAATTTTAAAATGTGACATTTACAAAATAACAATATAAATCAAAAGCACAGCCACTAAACTTCTGTGGGAAATAGTCTGGCTTGCCTCTCAGCCACTGCTTGCCAGCTTCACTTCAGAAAGTCATCTGGCCCGAGCTGCCTTCAGAAATGTGCTGAAGGGATTCCAAGGCATGTACAAGATTAGCAAAATCATTTCAGGAGCAGCAACAGCACAGCTCTCCACCTCAGGGCCCAGCCAGGCTGGAGGGGTGAGCCAACAGCAATCTTGTGAAATTCAAGGAGGATCAATGTAAACCCTTGGACCTCTGAAGGAAAAACCCTGCAAGGGTAGAGGCTGGGGGTGGCTGGGCTGGGGAGAAGCTCTGTGGGAGTCACTGGTGCCCTGGGGCATCAGGAGCCATTCAGGAGCCAGCAGACACTAGACATGGTCCATCCATGCATCTGGGGATGGGATTAACCCCCCTGCTCTGCACTCATGAGACCATGGCCCCATACAGTGTCTGGTTTTGGGGCTCCCTCAATACAGAGCGTGGACAAGCTGGTGTACACTCAGTGAGGGGCCCCCAGGCTGGTCAGGGCTGGAGCAGCTCCCTGTGAGGAAAGGATGAGGAATGGGCTGTCTCAGTGTGGGGCAGAGATGGCTCCAGGGGGACTGGAGAAGAGTGACTCGGTTTCCTCACAGCAACAGAACAATGCTGATTTTGCTGTTATGTACTGCATTTCTCATAAAACTGCACACTAGAGGTTGTGTGATTTGTCAGAGCTTCATTCTGAAAGTCCTAGAGAGAAGGGGCCACTTTATGTGGATAGGAAGAGAAGATATTTCATCTCCCTATGGCAAGGGGAAGAATACAGCCTGGGGAGCAGCAGGAGCCACAGTCCTTTACCTGGACCCTGGCTTTTGAAGCTGCCCCATGATGGAAAACATATATCTAGATTATGTTTTGCTGTCACATACTCTGCTGGAGGCCCTGGGAAAATACCCACTGGAGAATGCTAGTATTTTGTTTCAACCCAGAGAGAAATTTCACACCCCCATACCTCTCCATCCACAGCTGCTTCAGTGTGTCTCCTAATAACATGGTCTAGCCCAAGAGATGGACCAGATCTACAAGCTAATCTCGTCCATCTCTCTTCTAATTCAGAATTGTGCCCTATAATGGGTAATTTCAAATGGTTTTGAGAGTCAAATTTGAACAGACTCCTGTTTTCCAAGTTTCTTAAATACTAATCCCCAATAGATGTCACTATTTAGTAAATGTCACATGGAGAAAACTACTTTAAAGGATATGAAATGTTGAAAGAGGCCAGTTGTGTTGCACTACCTTGCATCTTCAACTGGTAAGAAGAAGTAAAGGGTACATAGAAGAATAAAGGGAACATGCTCCTTTCAGAGTGAGGGAGGATTTTTTTTCATTGGCTTTAGTTTTTATTCACTGCATACATTACAGATATTTATAACTTGATCCCAGTCTTCATGTAATAAAATCAATTTGTACTCAATTTCTTGGTCTTTGATTGGCTCAATCTCTTTGCAAATGAATCCATTGTAAATGAATTTACAGCATGAAACTTTACCCCCATTTGTTGCAAAGGGGTCTCATTTCACTATCAATCATGTATGGCAATCTAATACAGGAATGATACAGACCTTCATGCAGGTGGGAGACCACTTTGCCCATTAGGGGGCATTAATGACATTTATTCCTCATTTCACAGAAGGCTTTTGTCATAATTTCACTTCTAATTTCATTTTCTATGTCTAAAAGGAAATATATTAAGAGTTGCTCTTTAAAGAAACATTACAGCCTCTTCTTGATGTTGCCTCAGGCTTATCTTCAGCCATGTGTGATTGGGGCTGAGAACAGGCTCAGTGTTTGGAAGAGAGGAGCTGGGGAGTTACAGTGAGAAATGTTTCCATCTGAGGGGAAGCCAGACTGCAAGACTCTGCTAAAAATTTCAGACCTTGAAAGTTGTGGAGCTTGCTGAACTGGGGTTTTGTTTCAGCCCCGGAAAATGACAGGAATCCATTGTGCAAATTGTGTGCAGATGTGGGGCTGGGTATCACACATAACCCACATTCTTAGCTGTTTGCATGTCGGATTTCATTTGCAGACCATATCCAATTTTCAAATTGCACTCTTTTTCTTTTTCTGTTGCAGAAGTGGCAGCAACTGTGGCCAAATCCCAATGCTCCCTGGCTGGTGGAGGGGGACCCTGATTGGGAAAGAAGTCTTTTCTTGCCTTGCTGTGCTCCCACAGAAGGGATGGAAGAAGAGGGGGAGAGAGGAGAGCATGCAGGAGCACAGCACACCTAGTCATGTAGGTGCACAGCATTCCTTTGTGATGGATGTCCTTCCCTGCTGCCCCAGGGCTGGATTCCCACCTGTGCACCTAGGGCTGGGCAGTGGGCCAGCAGGACTGTGATCACAGCGTGCCCCCACCTAAATTCCACACTGTGACACGTCCACCTTAAGTTCTCCCATGCATGTGTGGCTGCCTGTGCTGCACAGCACAGCTGGAAGAGAAGGCAAAACCAGGTTACATCAAGGTTAGCTGACTTCTAGTTGCATTCTGGGTGCAGTTTCATACATACACGGTGTGCAGAGTACGCTATCTACCAGCAAAGCATTCCACTTATCCCAGGGAGGGCTCAGGCTGTTCCAGTTTATCTTATGTAGTGTACATTTTTGTTGTCTGCAATGGATAGAGATGAGCCTTGAGGGAATTGATAAATCTCATGCTGAGAAGTTTTAACTTAGACATGCATAAGGAATAAATTAATTTTTAATACATTTTTCAAAAAGCACTTTTTTGGCTCAAGACCATCATGCCTGGTATGTTTATAAAGGCACACGTAGCATGCTTCAGTTAAGAGTATGTCAGTGTTTCCATTGTAAACCCTATTTTCAGAGGCTTGTATTATAATTCCAATATAAAACTCAATCCAGGCAAAAAAGACCTGGCATCAGTGTTGGCCTGGGAGTGATGTTTTCATAATGATTTTTTAAATTCAGTTTTTCTCTTACCAACATTTGATTAATGTTAGCTAATAAGAATACTTTCATCTCTCATTGTTAAACTTTAAATCATAATGTACCTTTTATCCGAATGAGTTACTTGGTGTATAAATGAACTTCTGTTTGTTTTTAACACTTGCATAGCTCAAAAACATTTCCAAGGACCTTGTTTGTATTTTATAAGCCATTTACTAATTTTCTGCAATATTCTACTATAGCATTTAGGAAAAAGTATTATCCTGAGTAGGAACTGGAGCCACAAAGTCCCCCAGAAGCTCTCTAGCTATGCTCCCAGATGTGCTACGAGGTGTTTTGCAGTTGGGACTCCCAGCCCTGCTGTGCAGCTGTTGCAGTCCTGCTGGCAGGTGATGGCTGGTGAAAGCTCACTGGGTGTAGTTCAGCTCTCCAGCAGAGAGCAGGCTTAATTGGCATCACTGAGAGGCAGAGAGACCAGTGCTCAAGGCAATCCTCCCCTTATCCAGCTTTTTCCTTCTCTTAAACATGCACCCGCAAGACCTCCATAGGAAATGAGGGTTCACGGCTGCCTTCATGCAATCCAAAAAAGGAATAAAAATATTAGTTTTAAATGAAAACCTTTTTCATTCAATATCGGCTCATGAAAGGAGAAAAATCTAATGTTAGCCTAATGATGCAGTTTTGTCCTTATAAGCTTCTTTTTGCTATAGGCTTTATAAAAGTCCCCAAGCACTGGGTAATGTTATATGCCATATGCATTGCCTACAGTACCTCAGCACAACAGGGCATATTAAAGACAGAGTTTCCACCCACCCTTTGAAGATTTATGTCAGACCTTTTAACCTCCTGAGAAAACAGTTT
The DNA here is from genome assembly GCA_034336665.1 of Luscinia megarhynchos. NCBI lineage: Eukaryota > Metazoa > Chordata > Aves > Passeriformes > Muscicapidae > Luscinia > Luscinia megarhynchos. The sequence continues at coordinate 46,263,690 of CM067565.1, forward strand.
GGTGATTTAATTCTTTTTATGATACTCAGCAACAGCTTTCATATTTCCACAAACACTATGTAGCTGTCTTACCATAAACTAATCCAGGCTTCTCCATATTGGAGAGAGGTATGACAGAAAGCAATGCGGGTTCAAGGATTTGTGAATTTTCTTTCCTGACAGTTGGAGTTCACAGAACTTACTGAGTTTGTAAATTTTCCCTCCCCTCTAATCCTCTTTCCACCCCCATCTAAACAAACAAATATGCTTGGGGGTTTTTTTGTGTGTTCACTTTATAATTTGGCTTGAAATTCAAGATGGACACATATGGAGACCATATAGAGTGCAAAGTATCTGTGGTCTGCTAGTCCTTCTCCTCCTTCGTTGGGCTGAGCACTGTGCCTTAGGAGTTCCAAGACAGCCTGCCTGAAAGACTTGCCTGTGTTTTGGACAGATACTGAGCTTTCCAGCCTTTATTCATCAAAGAAAGCCTACTTAGATGCATTTTGGGCCCCCTTTTGTCATTTTCATATGCCTTACAACCACAAATGGATGTGTCACACACTACATACTTTCATGGTTGTGGAGCCGAATCAGAGAAAGATTAAATGACTTGGTGAAAGTCACACAGGAAATTTGTGACAGAGTCAAGAATTTCCTGAAAGCCAACCTACTGTTTTCAATTGTTGTTTTTCTAGTTCTCCTTTGGCAGTATTCAAAGTAGAGGTGAATCCTATATTGAGTATTCATCTCTGTATATGTGCTCATTAAGAGAAGATCTGATGACTCTCCCTGAAGGACATCTCTAAGGAGAGACAGGAGAGAAAGGGAAGGACAAAGAACTTATTAGTTGCACCCCATGCACGTGTCAAAAGTTAAAACACAGAGCTAGTAATGCAGTCTGCTCCAGGCCACACAAGAAGCTTGTAGCAGAGACAGGGAATCTGATCTACATCCCCTGAATCCCAGTTCAGGCATTCAGTATCTTCCTTAACCAGTTCATATTTCATATGATATGCAGTCTGTACCATATAGTCTTGGAAATTCTTTATTTATTTATTTTTACTCTCCTTTCCTCTCTGAAATAATCTAATCCAGCAACATTTGCTGTGAACTTTTGAACCTTTGATGTTTAAGTAGGTTCAAAATTAGGCAAACTGTGTTTTCATGTCGTTAATTGGAATCACTGTGCCTGGATCTTTTAGCAGCCTCCACATGGTTAACTTCAAATTCCCATGTCAGCCTGAAAGAAAAAAACACCAAACACATCAGGTCCCATTAAATGTGCTAAACATTTTAACTGTACAAAATGTGGAGTGAGGTAGATCTTTAGAAAAGTGAATCAAGAGAATGACAGGCATCTGAGTATATACTTCCTCCTGCCTGGGCTGAAGGTCATTATTTTGAACTAATAGCTGACCCCTTTGGCCCCTAGAAGGCCATTATGCTTAATGGCCTGAGCTAATTTGTTGTGCTACAGGGTTGGTTGATCTTTATTTTAGTCTGCACCTTCTCCTGCTCATGTGGGGAAAGCAACTGCTCTGACATAATCCAGTTGGCACCAAATTGCCTAAAGGAGGGAACAGGCAAGCAGATAGGAGACAGGATTTTACTCAGTAATTTACTGAGGATTGAATTTCTTGCCAAAAAACAAACAAACAAACAAACAGAAAAAATCAAGGAAGGGAAGGTGAAATACATGCATATACACACACACACTTAGGTGTGCACAGTGTAAGAGAGTGAGAGAGCAGAAGAGAACCAGGGCAGAGGGAATGGAAAAGAGGGAACAAGGGAAATCGTGATAAAGAAATACACACTTTCACAAGAAAAACCTACCTTTTTAACCCCATTTTCCTTTCTTTGAGACACTTTGGAAGAATTACACCCACATGGTTTGCTGCCAGGAAACAGATAGTTTTGTTAGTTCTCTTTCTCACAAAATAAATTACCTCTTTTAAAAGCAAAATCCCTTTGCCAGCCACATGTGCCCATGCATCTTCTGGCATTACCAAACAGGCTGTTGTGATTGACACAATTAAAAATCAGTTAAAATAGAAAGCAAACACATAAAGAGCATCAGCTGTTAGTCACATTCTCAGAGGGGAGGCAAAATCTCATGGGTGCTACTCTCGAAACGTTTTCAGACAGCACTGTTTTTGTCTCCTTGAAACCTTTCTTCAGCTCCTCAGCCCAGGAAGGAGCAACATTGCTCAGGTAGGGTATGGGGATGGGTTTGCAGGATTTCTAGGCAAAGAGGAAGACAGGCTCTTGTCCTTTCTCTACCTTCAGCATTCTTCCTCTGCCCAAACAGCAGTGTGTCACAGAGTCTTTCTGTCTTAGCTGATACTAATTTACATTTTCTCCTTCCGTTGCTGATCCTGGTCTTCTGCACACATCCTGTGCCCTGGGTAAGGAGAGGTAACACAATGGAAAACTGTTAAATCAGCAGCAAACTGAAGATTTTACAGCTTACAAGAGCTCGCATGCAGAGAGCAAAGCTGCTTTACACATGTGTGCTTTTGTATCTGCAGCACACATGCACGAAATGCCCTGGAAATGTGCACAGCATGACCAACTATTGCAAATCACAGGTCCTCCTTCCTCCCTTTTCCCACTGATTTTCCACGGTCTGCTGGTCTTGCTGATATCTCTTCTAGTGTGCCGTGGCTGGCTGTTTGGGGAGGCTAGGACACTGCTGCCTGTCTGTGCTGTGCAGAAAGCTGCAGAAGTGGCAGGGCCTTGGAGCTGTGCAGTGGTGCTTCCCCCACCTGCACCCATTGCAGCTGGCAGCAAGCAGTGCTTCCCTGGAGCCTCCAGCCCTTCCCTCCAGGGCTTCAGTTCTGCCTGTGCTGGAGCCTGCTGGATGCGGGTGGTGAAAGTCACGGACATCCCTGATCCTGTCGCTGGGGGTGACTCCCCCCAGGCAGCCCAGTCCTGCCAGCAAAGCCAATGGAACTGCAGTGTTTGTCAGGGTCTGCCTCTATTAATGGTGTCTGGGCTGCCATGACTAAATTACCTACAGCAGTAGCCTTGACATTCGGGGGTGGGATGGAAAGCTCAAGCTGATGTGCTCAGGTGTCTTGGTTCTTAAATAGATGAGAATTATACTTTTGCACTTAATTTTAAAAAATGCACACAGATTAATTTCTATTACATTTCTGGCCCCCACTCATTCCCAGAGGTTCCTTGCAGTTGTTGTGATGGATGTTAAAAATCACAGCTGCACAGGGGAAGAGTTGCTGGTCCAATGGTCCCAGGGTATCGTGTGCCTCCACCATGTATGAAAGAAATATCCCCATGGGGGAGCCTGGGATGTGGCCTGTGCTCAGCCAAGTCCTTGGGCAGCTTTCCTGTGTGTGGGAAATCTTCCCCTGTCCTTGTAGAGCTGGTACCCCCCAGCTTTGGGCTATCAGGAGAGCACAGGCCCCAGGATCTCCATCGCTTGTCAGGGAGTATGCACTTCAGGTATTAAACACACCTCTAACCTTTCCATCTGCAAAAGCCTGAAATTTTGCAGTATTACACTCTACAATATAGGCAATGGATTGAAAAAACAAAATTTAAAAAGCAATTTCTTGGAACAACTAATTTTAAAAATTTAAAATCAAGTTCTAAAAATTAAATTATCAGTCTGAAGCAGCATGTCTTAAGGTTCATGGGTTTTTTTTTGTTTTTTTTTTTTTTTTGTCTTACCTTTTTTGTAAGATCTTTGGGTTTGGGTTTTGATTGTTTTGGGTTATAATGTTCCCACAGAAGATCTTCCATGGTAGACTGAGTACCCTAGCAAAATAAAAGGCCTCCTGCAGGTGGTGCTACAATGCTGCAAGTATTTTTTTAATTTGAATAGGCACAAAGAATGCCTCCATTATAATTTTCTCTCACTTTACAACAAATGAAAACCTCCATGTGGGAAGTAGCTCGTTATAGACAGCCAAGTTCAAACTAACTTCAAATGAAGATGTACAGGTAAAGCATCTTGGAGACCTGGACCTGACCTACTCTCAGTAGCATGACTCCACTTTCTCAGCACAGCTAGTAGTGACATATTAAGAAAATAATTTCTTCTCCTCCTGCAAATTCTAAAGAAAATTGTTGTTGCCTTAATCTCCATGCCCAATGACATGTGCAGCAAAATATTATGGTGCAAAATGAGGCTGTAAAATGTGCTGTAACAGATGGGTTGTATCTTACACCCCATATTACTGTAGGAATGTACAAGCAGCAGATAATCAACGAAAAAATGATAAAAAAATCCTTAAATGTCTACTAACAAAAAAAAAAGCTTCATATTTTCTACATCTCTGATTTTCTAGAGACTAGACAAAATAGCTTGACTTAGCCAGAGTAGCCTGGTGGGCCACCTCTGAATAGACACAGCCAGAATTCATTCCTTTTTGCCTTTAAATGGCATTGGATAGCCCCCCCAAAATGAAGCCATTATGTAGAAAAAAAGTTAACCTGTGGAGCAAAATGCCTCTATTTCAAACAGTTGTAATTTCAATGATCTTTATAAGAAAATTGTTGTTCTTCAGATTTTCTTGTTTTAAAAGTGTGTCTTCTTTTTCATCTTTCTTGCCTGCTGAAAATTTGCTTCTCCTTCATTTTTTGTCTGTTTATGGATTTATTGGCTATTGTGAAAAGAAAACATAAAAAGTAAAAATCTGTGGGGGAAAAAAGTCAAAACAACTACTTTCTCTGATTAAACATGAAATAATTTGGTGTTAAATATCCTTTGCTACTGCTTTTGCCTTCCTTTTTAGTTTTTATCCCAAACACACCCATAAGTAATTATTTATCTTTTTCTATGAAAATATGTTTCTAAGTGTGTCTGCTTGCTAGTCACAAATTGTTGCAATCCTTGTAGTTAAGATTACCTAGCATGGCATCCTGTGACATTACTCTTCATTTGCACAGGGAAAGAAACAATTAACCCATCAACACAAATGCATGTAGGGCTGTCAGATCAGAAAATAAATGGAGGCCAAATGATGATGTAGTAGCAACACTTCTATAAGAAACAGCTGCAATTAAATTAAAAATGCAGTGACTATAATTGAAATATATGAAATATTTCTTTCAGGTAACATTAAATCTTATGAGTCAGTATGATTTTGTATTTTTTTTCTCTTCCTTATGACCTGAAACTTCCCAGGGAATTTACAGGGAGAGGCATCTAACTGGAGACAATAACAACTTACTCTTCAGTGCAGTTTCAAGGAATGTCAGGACAAGTGCAATATCCATTTATTCTTCAGTCTCAGTGAGGTACAATGTGTCTGGGTTAGCATGGCTATTAGGAGTTCAACAAAAAATTGGTTTTTTATAATTAGAGAAGATGTTGCTTCTTATAAATTGAAAGCCTATTAGTACTCACCAGTTTAACTAAGAGGACTTTCTTTTTGTTTGTTTGTTTCATGAGGTGAAACCCTGCACGTAGATATGATTTTAAAACACATAAAACAATAGCTATCACTAAACAGCCATGTTTTCTTGAAAGATCAGATACACAGAGGGAGCACAGAGGCATTTTCTGAGTTTTCTTTGAAAATGTCTAATCTTCAGAAGAAATTTCTAATGAAAATAAGTGAATAGAAAGATTCAGTGGCTGCATATGTACACCTTCTGCCCTCTTGGGAGGAAAGCTTTGCCTTAGAGTGTTATTGGTTCATTTTCAGAGACACTGACCCTGGGGACTGTTCATATAGATGCTATTTATGGCTTTCCTGAAACACATCAGTGTGTCCTTGAGGGTAAAGGAATGACATCAAGTCTGGACTCAGCACTCCAGGGGTTTCTGCACTAGCAGCAGATCTCTCTAGGGGACCCTTCCTCTATGACTGGTCTATTTTGTGGCTCTGTGCCCTTCTTTGGATGACTCCAGAGCTCTGTATGGGTCACACCACACAGGCAAAGTTAGAGGGGGACACCTGGTTAGCTGAGCCCAAGGGGTTTATGTGGTACCTCGTACTTAGCTGCTCAGTACTCTGGGGATGCAAGTGATTTATGTGCACAGGCACAAGGGGACCTCTCAGACAGGAATATAGAGACTCAGGTCCAACTTACAAAAATAGTTGGAATGAAGCCCATGTTGGGTTCAGACACTTCATGTAACGTTGAGGCCACCTTTAGAGGAAAATTGCCTTTTTTTGTGGATTTATTTTTCTGCATTATTTAAATTGCTTTCCATAGTTTTTTTTAACACTGACATGTAAATACCGTCACAGAGCTTAAATGAAGGCTAGCCAGTTACTGATTGTAAACTTTGTAAAACACTCCTATTCTTTCTTTTTCTTTCTTTTCTTTCTTTCTTTCTTTTCTTTCTTTCTTTCTTTCTTTCTTTCTTTCTTTCTTTCTTTCTTTCTTTCTTTCTTTCTTTCTTTCTTTCTTTCTTTCTTTCTTTCTTTCTTTCTTTCTTTCTTTCTTTCTTTCTTTCTTTCTTTCTTTCTTTCTTTCTTTCTTTCATTACTACTATTACTACTACTACTAGTAGTACTAGTAGTAGAAGTAGTAGTAGTGGTACTGCAACTACTTTGTAGGAGCATAATGCTCTTCTAAAACTAAATCTCTCCTTTTGGAATTCTTCATACACTGGAACTACATAGCAAATTTTCAGTGGCTGGAAAACAACCTAATGGATCTTTACCTGTGAAGAAAATGGTTGTGATGTCTCCTTGGTGAATCTGCTTTAAGATACTTCTGGAGCCTATAATTTAATGGCTGTACCAATTTTAAACAGGAAATGTGATACTGACAAACAGACATCTACCAGAAACCACCAGAAAAAACCACAAAATCTGTTGAGACAGAAAGAGCAAGGCAGTACCCATATCAGAGAACCAAAGGCTTTTCATATTTGTTGAAGAATTTTCCCTGGCTGGGCAGTCTGTTGACGTAAAGCTGAAGCAACTGAGAAACCATTTTTATATTGGTACTTTGCTCAACTGCTGATAAAAAGCCTAGTTGTAAATCCTTTCTATATTAAAGTAAGCAGAATTTTCTTCTCTTTTTTTTCCTTTGAAACCATCATCAGAATAGCTTGATTTAACATAATGTGAGATTAACATAGGCAAGAAACTGCAGATTGAATCGAGGGGCTCTTGGTCGTAACAAGATTTTCTTGCCTGTGGGGAAGGACTCAAATGGACGCAAAGAAGCAGAAGTTTTAGCCACGCTCCTCACTTACTGTGCTACTAAACCTGGAAAGTGCTTACCTCTATTCTCTGTGAAAAGAGGTCACAAACTACCTCATCTTTCACCATAACCTTATAAGATTTCCACAGAGCACCCTGAGTGTAACTTCACTATATATGCGAGCCATCCTTGTGAAGCCGTCCCACATACCAGCTCCTTGTTACCTTGGACAGGTCATGAGCAGACTGTGAGACTAAATAACTCTATTAAAGAGGAGTTTATCTGTTGGTAATTGGAAGGGGCCCAAAGGCAGAGTGCAAAATGTCCACATTCAAGCTGAACTGACCGTAGACCCGAGGAATGTATTAGCTGAGTAAATTGGCCTTTCAACTTGGCGTGTTTCCTGACATACCTAATAATATTGAGAACAAGGTAGAAAGAAAAAGCAGTACTTACCATGTGGCTAGAAACTACTCTCAGTTACTCTGGTCGTATATCAACATTATATTAATTCTTGTGCAAAGTGGTGGCTGCAATGCCTCACACAAAAGCACAATTATTGTTTGTTCTGGGTGGGCATTTGCAGCTACATTGTCTCAAAGAGAAAGATAAACAACATGCATATATGTTTATTTTCCTACACTGCAGGGAACCTTTTCCTCTCATTTCTATACACATTAGATGGCTACCCTCCTACTAGTATTTGTAAAGAATGGCTTTAGCTTGTAAATTGCAGATAAAGCACTTCAAAGGCATGGCAGCAGGAGTGTAGATTTTGTTTTCTACTTTGTATTAAACATCCCTGAATGTAAGGGAACAAATACCTGGTCAACATGTAACTCAAGGGCTGACTGGATTGCCATCCCTGTCTGAGGTAGATTTCCAAGAGTTTGAAATTTTCATTCTGAATCACCATGAATAGTTACTTACTTAGTTATTTTACAATTATTTTTGACTGCAACTATCTTAGGTAAAACAGTGCTGACTGGGTTATTTCAGTAGCTGCAAAATGCTTAATTTATTAAAATATTTCTCTTACAAAAAAGTCTACGTTACACTTTATAATTTCATTTATAAATAGGTTCAGAACAGAAGTTGTATGAAAGGCTGAGGTTTTTACCAATTGAAAAACAAAAACATTGAAATCTGTAGAGCTAAATTCTGTGAAGTTATGAAAGGCTGAGCCTTGATCAAAGAGGATTTTCTAGTGAGAAATATCTGGCTATGCATGTCCAATTAACTATTTACCTTTCCGATAAGGTGAACAGATGGGAGCCAGAAAGACGTGTGCCATTTTGAAGACTGCTATTATAAACATTCATGTCTGTGTATGAGGAACAATCAGCAGAAGACCAAGCCCAAAATCAGCCAGTGTAATGCCAGGATTTACCTTGCCTGATGACCACATTTCTTTCTGCTGCAATGGAGGTACTGTAATTTGCATTATATCTGCCTTTCTTCTATATATTTTCCTCCAGAACAGTAAAAACAATGCAGCATGAAAATATTTTTTTCTTGAGTAAATAGTCACACGGCATCCTAAAAATAGATAAAAATTCATTTTATCTCTCCAATGTTTACTTTTCAGATTTTTATTGAAGTAGTAGAAAAGAAATCAATAGTAGCTAAAGAAATTAGTTTTGACATTTGAAATCTGACACACAAGTTTGGCATATTTTCAGTGGTTTTTTTGCCATTCCTTTGCAGCTACTGCTAATGGCTTTGCAGTATTCTGAGCTTTGGATGTGCAGAAATGGTTCCAAGTAATATGTCTCAGAGATATGAAGGTAGAAAAATGCTTTTTAAAGGAAACTTCAGTGTTTTTCTTCACTGTGAAATTTTATGTAGGAGTATTGCTTTTTTAAGTTCTCTAACATGTGATGGGAACTGGTGGAGCAGCAGTTACAAACTGTAACATATTCTGGGAGCTGACAAAACTCTTTAATTAGGCATGAATTTTAACTAAAAAAAAAAATAAAATTAGCTTATTATTAGTATTTGCTTCCCACAAAGTTACTTTGACCTTTCATAAAACAAAAACCCAAAGCAACAAAACCATAAAATTTAAATCTGGAATTATGGAATAAATACAGAAACATGAGTCTCTCCTTCTCCCTTTCTCTCCACTATCTGGTTGCTGAAAGCAGTATATACCCTGTTTTATCCTGGTGATTACAGTGTTTTGCAGTTTTTCAGCAGAATGGGGGTTGAGATTCATTGGTTGATCTTTCTGAAAGGATGGAAGGAGCAGTGAGCACCTGTGGCATGATGCTGCAGGGCATCCCCTGCCCACTTCCACTTCTGCATGTGGCAGGACAGGTACCAGCCTATGGTGTACATACACTGGGGAAATATGATAGTAACAGACAAGAAGGTGTATCAGAACAACAGGCTGGAATACTGGCATTTTTTTCTTCCTCGGTGTCAAAAGTGGTTAAACATGTATCATATTTGCCTAGCCTATCTGCAATGCCTATGCCTATGCCCATAACAACTTTTTGTCAATTGCTGTTAAAGGCAAACACATGAGTTCTTCACTAATGGAAAAAGGGAAATAATGGAAATAATGTTGCTGTGCAAAATGGCAGCTGTGAAGAGAAGAAACAAACCCAAGGAGCCAAAGAAAGAAAAGAAAGATGGATATGCAAACATATTTGTGCAGGTGCCCACACAAATGCACACAGGCATGTGTGTATATTTTCATTTCAAATGCAAAGATCATCCATCCCTTTTGGATTGATCTTGGTTAACATTGGAAAACAAAAATGCAGACTCCATCTGCAAAGTTATGCTCTGCAGTCATATTAATGTGTAGAGACAAATAGGGAGTTCCCATAGTATGAGCAGATTAATCCTAAAGCAGAAGTAGAAGATCAATCCAACTAATTCCTCCTCCCTCTTTTTCCCTCTCAGCCACACAGTAATTTCTGGCTTTCTCTTCTACAACCTCTAAGAGTGTCATCATCTTCCCAATTAATTTAGGAAATACAAATCCTGGGGCTGTGAAGTGCCATAACAATGGAGGGCTGAAGGAATAGCCCAGGGATAGAGTGCAGCTCCTCTCCACCATGTAGATTGGGACCAAGCCATATCAAGCCTTGTGGAATACATTTTAATATGCAGAGACTTTTTGCATAAAGTCTTCTCTTACTGTTCCTGATAATTAAAATAAATAAACTCTTTAATGGGAAGACTGAAAAACCTGAATGAATTTTTCATTTTCTTAAATGCTTTGCTTATATCAAAAGTGCTTTCCTGAAGCCCTTAAAATAATCAATTGAGATGTTTTTTTTTTCCAACCAGAGTGTAGTTTAGAAATATCCAGAACATAAGTCTGTTCTATTTTTTGAGTATATAGGACTACTGGACAGTCTCCAGTAGATCACCAGATAACACTGCTGTTGGGAAAGACTTCAGATAACATAGATGCTGATCTAAAGCAACACAAAATCCACTTCAATTTAAGTTAAAATCTTAGCTGAATTCCTTTTATTTTAATCAAATTTTTCATTAATATATATTTAATTGTGTTTTCATTTCCCAATCAGGAAGAGGTGGAAGTTCAGAAAATCATTTTTTTGTTGTTGTTGTTTGCTGAGAGAGAATAACTCAAAAAGACTGTGAGAAAATTAGTTCTTTTAAGGATATCAACACTGTGAAGAGAATCACACAATATTTAAGAAGGGAACTTATATTAATCGAAGTAAATAACTGCATTTACAGAAGAAAGTTTTACTTACTGAATGCACATGTGAACAGCACATGTATGTCAGCAATAATGATACAATCCAACAGAAGAAGTGCACCTTCAGAGTGCATTGCATTTGAAATTTCCTCCTTCTCAGTAAGGAAAAGGTCCCAACTGGTTACAAGGCTTTCTAGTCTACATCTACACTATAAATTCAAAATGCCATCTCACAGCCTTTACACTATCTAGTTGCTAGCCCATTTTTGTCCCTAACCAGATGGGGCTCTCCCAGAGATGTTCTAGGGAGCATAAACCAAACGTGACAAACAGTCTGGGTGCAGCCACCCTGTTTTGGAAGGTAGGAGGCTTTGAAAACATGGATATGGGCCAGTCCCCACACAACCAAACCCGGAGGATGGGCCCCAGTACAATGGCCTCTAGTGAGGTAGAAGTCGCTTTAGAATTTTTACTGCCTGTGACTATACGAAATAGTAAAGTATGATGAAGTGAAATAAAATACTGAACCTAAATTAATATACCTTTGGGGCTATAAGAGTAAATTTTTGGTGACAAAAGTGGAGTCAGGGATTGTTACCTTGAATTTGTTCTTTCCATTCCTCTCCTGCTGTAACTAGAAACAGATGACCTGAAAATCACAATACTTAACCCATGATGAAGTCTCTGATGGGTTCTGGTTTAACCATACATGGGCCTTTTGGCAAGGTATATTTTGAAAGGAATCAGGAAGCTGAGCCAAAGCCTTATTGGGGGGTTATTTCTGCCCATGCTATGTTGTGGTCTCATCATGTCACTCAGGAATGAGGCACTTGCTGTTACATTAAACACAAAAATAACACAGGAAATTGATTTATGTTGGCACAGTTTTCCTATTTTAAATTATTTACCTGAAATCCGAACCAGAACTGCAGTCAAAGTATAGTTCAGAGCTCAGATTTCTTGGGCTCACATGTTAGAGAACTTGACATTTGATCCAGATGGTCCATCTGCCTTTGATTACTGTTTTCTGGTAAATAAAATGAAGAGGATACATACATTCACTGCCACGTTGGAAAAAGCTAAAATCATGTCAAGAGGTTTATAAAATAAGTTAATGAAAGCAGCCAGAAAGTGAGAACAAAATATGTCTTCTTTCACTACAGATCTTTAGTATCCCCTTTTATCTACTGATGCTTGTGTTGGTGTTTGGAGCTAAGAGAAAAGTGCACAAAGATGCCCTGCACATTAATGAGAATTTAGCAAATTCCACCAACTGCAATTGCACATCTTCTGCAAATACGGACTGAAGTGAAAAAATACTTTTCATTTTTTAATAAAATGTTTTATCAGCAGAGATAGAACTGAAGGTAAGAGGGCACTTTACTTATAAGGCTGTTGAGATGGGGAATATGTTAAGATATCACATCAGTTTGGTACCAGTTTTTAACAAGTGCCTGCCAGAGTGTAGTGCAAGCATAAGTGGGAGCATTTTTGAGATAGCAGGCTTTTGGTTAACTTTATGATTATCATTAGGTTTTTTTCCTCATTCTTTTGCACTTTGGGTCCTAGCCAGAACTTGAAAAGGAAATACCTCTGTACCCCGAGAGAAACTATTTGTGAAGAATTTCTGGCTTGACCTTAAACAGGAATTGTCTGGAATTACAGGAAAGACTTTTTACAAGACTTCCCCCCTAGCTTTGCAAATGTAAGCCATTCAGAAGTATTGGGTGCTTATCAGCAGCTCTGGGAAACATTTAAGGTTTGTCCAGTTTATAGCTAACAGGGAGAGGTCCTTGCTAATGGCAAAGAATAGTGCCCTTTTCTCTGAAAGTTGTTAGTTTCCTGAGTATGGGCTGGGTTGGAACAGTATAGAAGCAACAGTAAAAACATGCAGTCAAAATAATCTAATTTTCAGCCTCAAGGTTTCCAGCATGAGCATTCAGTACTACCATAGCCAAGGAAAAGCAGTAAAGCAGGCAAATACATGTATGCTTTATTCCGTTAATATTAACTCTTTAATTTAAGGTCCCAAAGTGGACCTTTCCCACTGTGCATGCAGAAGGTACTAATTCTCCATATCCAAACAATCTAAAAGCAGCTCTATGTCACAAAAAGGTTTATTTTGCAAAGCTTTCTGAAAATGTGGGTAAATATCTCTGCAAAGCAGAGGTTTCCAAATTAATGGGATGAACTGTATCTGCGCTGAGCAATTAGGAGAAAATTTAAGATGCTTGTCAGACAGTGATGTGATTGAAAATGTTTCTGTGTAAGTGCCAGTCTGTAAGGATGCTGACCTTGGAAGAACTACTGACATGCTGCAGTCTGTGCTCCACTTGTAGCTTCATGCCTATTAGGAAGTTTCTGAAGCATTAGCATGCACAGATGGCTGGGGCCTCCTGCTTGCTTTGCCTGTGGCCCTGCTCTTTGTTATTGGATATTTACTACAGATTTGTTTTGAGGAGAGTTGCTTGCCTTGTGCATTTACTGGGTGAAGACTTTGATTACTTCACCTGAACTCGAAAGTGAGAAACCAAGAGAGGTGTTCCAGTCAAAATTACTTGCCCTATTCATTCCCATGAGTAGAGACTTGTGTTTGTTTGGGGAAATCTCCAAATATTTTGCTATTGCCTCCCTCAAGGAGTAAAGGAAGCAGTCTCCCACATTCAATTTTTTGGAGAATGCCTTTATAACGTAATTTCAAGAGAAAGATGAGGGTTGCCACCTCATCAGAGCTTTTCTTTACTAATATATATGAGCTCTGCATTAATGGAAACACTACCTCCTCTTGAAATTTTACAACTTGTTGACAACAAATAAAGTACACTTATACATGTGTTACTAAGTTACAATGAAGAGCTGTTTATTTGAATCTCAGATAAATCTAAATTAATTGAGATATTAGTGGAAATACAGTGTGAGATCTAAGAGCCAAACTAAATAAATAAGCAAAAATTTTACACTGATTTTCAAACTTTCTAATAGAGATTAACTGTAGGCTCTCTTCAGATCTACCTGCAAGTCTGCAAGTTCTTGTTGCTGTTGTTACTATTATATTATTAAACCTTATTACTAATTATTACTATTAATTTTACCCACTTGATTAGGTGTAGACTATGCCCACAGGAGATGATTTTGCTCTAGGGAATTTACAATGAAATTAGCTCATGTTCTAAAGAGTCTAGTGACATTTAGCCATAGAATCATTAAATAGCTTGGGCTGGAAGGGATGTTAAAGATATTCTAGTTTCAATCCTCTAGTCATGGTCAGGCACAACTTTCACTAGATCAGCTGCTCATGGCCCCAGCCAGCACTTCCAGGTGTGGGGCATCCATATCTTCTCTGGGAAAATTGTTCCAGTGTCTCACCACACTCACAATAAAGAATTTCTTCCAAGCATTTAATCTGAATTTACTCTCCTTCAGTTTGAAATAATTTCCTTTGTCCTGTCACTACATTCTGTTGTAAATAGTGTAAAGACTCTCTCTCCATCTTTCTTGTAGGGTCCCTTCAGGTACCAGAAGGCTTCAATTTGATCACTCAAAGATTTTTTTTTTCCAGCCTGAACAATTGCAATTCTCAGGTGCTCCATCCCTCTAATCACCTTGGTGTCCCTCCTCTGGACTTGCTCCAACAGGTCCAAGTCCTTCCTGTGCTGGGAGCCCAGAGCTGGATGCAGCACTGCAGGTGGGGTCTCACCAGAGCAGAGCAGAGGGACAGAATCCCCTCCCTGCCCTGCTGCCCACGCTGCTTTGGATGCAGCCCAGGACACGTTTGGCTCTCTGGGCTGGGAGTGCACATGGCTGGGTCATGTCCAGCCTCCCATCCACCAGCACCCCCAAGTCATTCTCCACAGGGCCACTCTCAAGCCCTTCACCCCTATATTGTTACCTGACACAGGTACATTACACTAGACAAAAAAGGTCCCATAATTTAGTGGTTTGCCTAAGGTAGCTTCTCAAGCAGCAGTAGGTTAGATCAAACTTTGAATAGTTTTTTTCTGAAATAAATTGTGTATCAGCATTATACATGAAAGCACAGAATACTTCACTACTAACCTTGTCTCTCTCACTGGCATGTCAGCATTCCTAAAAGTGAAGGAATATCAGACATATATTTACCAGAGGAGAGAGGATTTTTTTCCACTTTTTCCTGCTAGTCATTGAAGTGAGCTGGTTGTGACATGAGGGAAGAACTAAGCTGAGATATAAGGATTCCTGAAAGCACAATATCCCTCTTTCTTTCAGTCTCAATCTGACAGAAATTTGCTATAAAAATAATCCTATTTTTAATTTCGTGCTAAACTTATGTTAATATCATAAATGCATTAATCTACACTACTAAAAGTGGCCAAATGAATGTACTATTTCTTTAAATATTGATCCATCCCATATTATGAAATATTCTTCAGCAAACCATAGCTGACAGCTCAACCAATAGAGTGCATGTCTAAATGTTTTCTTGCTTTGTTAGTTAAGCATTCTGTCTCCTACCCACTGAGGAGACGTATTTTTAAACACACAACCAGAGCCAAATCCAGAACTTACGTACAATAACCAATTGAATACATTTCCATTATTTCACCAGGATTTTTGTCTCTGTATTTTATACTTTAAAGCAAAATCTATGAATAGTGGAAACCAGTTAAATTTAGTATCTTGTGCTAGGCAATTAATATAATTTTATTTTTTTAATGAAAAAGTTAAGTGTCCTAATTTTTTCATGCGTGGTTGCACACAGATGTCATTGTAATGATGAATGAGTGGTGAAACTACTGGTGAAACTATGAGGTCCCTGGCAGAGCCCCAAGCTGTGAAGGCCAACTTTCCTGTTGGAACAGCTCTTTCTCGCTCCTTCCATTGAATTCTTAAGTAAAAATTACTCCAGGCTGATAAACCACACAATGCTGGCCAGCACAGAGCTGCTCCAGGGCTGCAAACCTGGAGGAGGCTGCACATGAAGAGGTGGTGATTTTGTTGCATCCAACTTGCAGCCCTGCAGGGGGTTCTTCTCAAGAACACTGATGATACCCTGTCTGCTTTTAGAAATCGAGCAGCGTTTTTGGGCATGCATGCAAGAAATTCTCCATCCAGTATCTTGGTTCTGGAAAGAAACACTTGTCAGGAATTACTCCATTTTTAATTTTATTTACAAGGAAAACAATTCTGCCAAATATTGCCCCTCCCATCTGAACTTTTTCCTATTCAGACAGCAGCCCCTAACTGAACATTTCCTAGTTTTGATAGCTTCTGAATGGCATCTGTTAAGTACTGGAATAATTATAAGAATGACATGTTGATAATATATATATATATTATATAGTACCTAACAGTAACTTTTAATTATTTCCATCATTGACAACAGTAAATCATATTGCTAGTACCAATGAGAATTTCTAGACCTGTGCCAGTGACTAGGGCTTTGGAGTAGCATGTGCCCCACAAAACAAGAACTATGGTATTGTGTTATGTAGTGTGTCTAATATTTTATCATGTTCTAATTAAAATTTCTTCTCCAGCTGCATTTGAAAGCAGACAAGCTGCAGACACACCAGGGCTAATGGAATGTATCTTGATCAAATGCTCCACGTGATCAAATATACATCCTTGTCCATAGACTCCAAGGAGACATGGCTATTCCTGCTCTCCTCACATTCTCCTTTGTGGATTCACAGAATGACAGAATGCTGACACCATTCCATATCATTCCCCTCCCTGTAAAATTTATCCAATATTTTCAGTACAAGAACATTTTTTTTTCCTTACTGGCTGATCCTCTGCTATGAAATTTACCCCACTTGTGTGTGCAGGGAGAACATCTCAATTTTCCAAGTCTAAAATATGTACTTTAGTGCCAGAGTCAACAGGAAAAGAAGACTTACAGGATCCAACTGACTTAGTTTTGTATTTCCCTGATGCCCAAACAACAGGAAAGCAGCAGGACCAAAACATTTCATAAATTTCTTCCTAGGTGGTACAGACACTAAAGCAGGATGTTTGGATCTTTGGCCAGTCCCAGCAGGAATATTGCAATACAGGAAAAAATTGTGCACACTACACACATTTATGAGGGATGTGTAAGACTTATCTGGACAACACATTAGTGAGTATGCTTTAGGGAACAGTCCTGATCTGCCAAGCAGTTGAACCACTTTATGTAGAAGGCTTTTATACTTTCTAATCTTATTATTGGAACCATTGTGTGGTTCAGCAGCCACACAGGTGGTAAATCTCTTCCCTTCAGCACCCTTTTCTGTTGCCTAAGGTTATGAATCAGGTAACCTTGATGTCTTTCATTCCTTTCAATGTGAGAATAATAATTTCCATAATAATAAAAGTTTAAAAAACCTTCCTAGCAAGAGAGACAGTTTAGTAGAGGAAGAAGACACCAGTGGATGTTATGCCCAGATGCTCACTTGTATGTCCATGCCAGGGATTTCAGCTCCACTTCTGGATGAAACTAACAAAAGACTTAGTTTGGTTTCTTATCCTACATGTGTGTGGTTAATATAATGTTCATTGGTGTTTCTTTCTGCAATTAGAACTCAAACAATACTAAATGACCTACTTCTGTTTTGTGCACTGAATAGATTTTTTTTAGTTATTATTAACTTTTGTATTTGTCTAGACATCTCCTTCTGCTAGGCATTACACAATCACCAGGAAAAGCATATCCTATCCCAATGAGCATATGCTCTAAGTGGTCAAGATAAAACCAGAGATATAATGACTTTTCCTATATCACCTGATAAGCAGAAGGCTAGAAACAAAAATAAAACATGGTCTCGACTTTTGGTCCCCCCTTGGTTTTCAGAACCACATAATTTTTCTTGGAAATACTATTTGAAATCTATTTTCTTTTGATGCAAAAAGAAATGTGGTACATTATGATATTGCTTTGTAATTTTGTACTGTTCATTCATGTGAGTCAAGTTGATACACCCTTCAGCTGGTCAAACTGTTTGTCTTTTAGGATCTCTTCACTTTAGAAGCAAAACCAAAAAAGATTTTGCCTGACATCAAAGCCATATTTATTCTGTTTGGAAATTAGAGGGAATTTGAACAAAGATTGTGTGAGGAAGGATAAATTCCCAACATTTAAAACGTATTTGAGGCACATAATCTCTTTTTATATTCACAAATCATGATCAGCTTGAGACTATGAACCATATTGACTATAATTCTCCTGCATCTGTAATCTTTTTGGTGATTTTTGTGGGGTGTCATTGGCAAATTTTCTTCTGTGAATTGTTTCAAAACATCATAGCACATAAGATTTTTTTCTGCCCAAAAGAAGTTTATTAAGTAAGAACATTAGAAAATTGTCCATTATATTTTGAGCCATTTCTCCTAGTTAGTCTGATTTCACCATTTGTTTGGCCTGGAAGAGAATTTGGTCATATAAACTGTCATCCTGGTCAACTACAAATGGTAATCTCCAGGGAATGTGTTGCATGAGTTCTCTCTTATCCACAGAGGATAGGATGATGATAGTCTAGATGACAACTTGCAGTTAGTGAAATCTAGGTGGGATTAATTTTTACACTCAATAGGTTAATATCTTAACAACAATCAGAAAAAAAAACCCAAAAAACAATACCCACAACCCTGCAGCTCAGTGATGATATAGTAATTTATGATAATTATTAATTCTATAATTCTACCATGATGGCTTTAGTTCTTCTGTGGTATGTGGCATTCTTCCAGGAATGTTAAAACTTCCTCACAAATTTTTCCTTAAGCACCTAAATATGCTTTAAAAGCCTCCATGGGTTTAATCAAGCACTTAAAATCTAAGCTTCCTCCAGCAAGAGTGCTGAGCCAGAACCCCTATTATAATCATAGAAGAATCCTATATGTTCACAGTAGTTTGCTGCCCTTGCTTTTCCTCCTTTTATGTTAATGTCTGCGGTTATTCTAGTGAATGAATTTACTGATCATAGGTTTTGAAGGAATATTGAATCTTTGGAGATATTAATGGAAAACTAATTTTGATTTTGTGTAAGGCACCTCTGTAGAGGGAAATCTGGATTCTAAAAGCTGTGGCCAAAAGCTGGGGAGCAAAAGTAATGTTGTGTGACCATTGTCTCATCTGAAATATCTAGACTGGCTCAGATTTTATATATTTGGAAGGATCTGCTAGAGTACAAATGAAAGACAACAAAATTTGCACAAAATAGGCAGCATTTTTGAATCACTAATGTGCATGAGAACATTGTAAATTGCTTGTAAAAAATCCAGCAGAACATGTCAAATGACTTTTGTCTGAAGACTTCAAATCCCTTTGTTTCACATTTGAATGGTGAGGACTGAAAATATTCCTTCTAAATGAAATACTATGTGTAACTTGCAGGATACAGGAAAATTGAAATACATCAATGGCTGCAATCAAAGCTAAAGGATCTACTACTCTACACAAGTAAAACAGGTGAAATCTTGGTTCTCAGAGGACATGCAGTTAAGTAAGTCATCTATGGCTGAGATGTTGGATTCTAGGGTCTCAGTTTAGAATACCGTATGGAAGATTTTTGAAGAGTTCTCTGTGATGGGATTTAGCTGTACTGCTCTGATGCTGTGGACAGTTAATATGTTGGTATTGCAGTCCACAGGTGATCAAACCCAAAAACTAAGTCCCTAGAAATTTAGTAATTGGTTTAAAGGTCAAGAAACCTTACAGACCAGTACTGAATATCACAAGATTTGTGATAAAATCTCAGAAGCTGGCAACAAGAAGTGTAAGCTACACTCAGGTTTTTTCCCAGTAAAAGAAATCCTTTTACTACTCTTTTACTTTTTTTTTCCTTCCCCCCCCCTAAAATTACTCCATGCAGATGAATATGTTCTTTCATTTGACTTAAGTAAAAAAATAAAAGTAATTTTCAGTGACTATTGCAGTTAAGCAATGTTTATACACTTTTGTAGTGAATTCCCATTGCTTATTTCAGATAGTAGTCTCTAAACAAGTTTTTCCCATTATTATATAATCAAAATTACTGTCTCCATGAGCATTTCATTGCTAAGATTTATTTAGTTTCAGATAAGTCCAAATAACTGCAAGTTTTTATTTTCCACATATTACCTTCCTGAACTAAAAAATTGTTTTGGAAGCCTGGAGAAGGAGAGCACAACCTGGGCCATGTTTCACACAAATCCTTCCTTGTTTCTCCTGCATTATTTCCCAGACACAATACTGCTGATGGCAACAACAGGAGACCTCTGTGTCTCTGTGACTTTGTCACTATTGAACAGTCAGCAACGGGGAATATGGGGAGAAAATGCAAGCACAAATGTGCACTCACATTGATCATTAATGCATTTCCTCCGTCAGCATTGCATACCTTAGAAGCTGCTATAGCAAAACAGGAGTTTAGTGGCTTTCATAACTTGAAAATACTGTCAGAATCACACTCAGGAGGCAACAATGCTATTTCATCTAGAGTTATCTTTTTGAAGCTGAAGGGTTAGCTCCCACTGCTATAGAAACTGCCAGGTCTGGAAGATGGTGAACATGAGTTACTTCAGCAGCCATAAATATCTTATAGAGAATGCAGTGTAAAACCACATGAACCCCTACCCTTTTTTTAATTATAAGCAAAACTTCTTATCCAAAAATTATATACATATAGGTTCAGCCATGCTTTAGCTTTTCTGATCCCACCATACTCTCCAGAGGAGTATCCCTGTATTCTTCCTGGGAAGCACAACCCTTCTCCCACTGCCTGCATATTTCCTTCTTGTGTTTCATTTTGAGCAGGCAGTCCCACTCAGCTATGCTGGTCTCCTGCCTTCCTCCTATCATCTGTGGTGCTCTCCTGCAAGGCCTGCAGTGTCTTCTTCCCTGTGTTCCAAATTTATGGCCAACATTTTTTTCATCTTACACATCTGTGGAGAAGTAGAACCATATTTCCAAGCGTTTAAGTTCTTGAAGTGAACAATAGCATGGAGTACTCTGTCAAGGGCACTCTGTAGAGTCATATAGAAAAGGACAGAAATTCTCCCCTTTTCTTTTGAGTGAAATCACTTGTGTGGGAGGCTGCTGTCCTGAGGCGGCAGGCTTCACTTCATATTTTAATATTTTGTTTATTATGCAGAATGGATAGCTGAAAAAGAGAAACAAATTTTCTCAGGTTGTCTCAAAGCTAGAATATAGGTGGCCATGCAGTCACATAACCAAGGCTGGAAACAAAAAACCTGGGATAACCATCCACACCGCATTTTTTCAACTCTTCATTCAGCTATTTATGTTTTTACTATTTAGTTGCTTAGGAATTAGTTTTTCCTTATTAAAATGTTTGGTTTTCTTTAAGTCTATTTTAAACTGTTCTCAGGATTAATCATTCATTTTAAATCCAGAATATGATGGCAGGGAGGGTATCAGCTGAAACTTTTACATTGGTCTTCTTGGCATACTGAATGTATGTAATTGATCATCTTTCCACATCTGACCATGTCGTTCTGGGTCCAGCTCTCAATAAAACCTTTGTTTATCAATATATGTGGTGACACTGTACACATACTGAACACATTTTTTTCTCACAGTTTACGACAGAACTAAACTTGACAATAGTAATGGGTTGTTTTTTTTTCCAGCTACCAAATGAAAACTAATCATTTTATTAGTTATTGAAAGCTGTATGATTTGCAGGAAAGAGAAATGCATTTTTATTATTTAAATAACACATTTCCTTCCATGTTTATTTGCTATGGTTATCATAAACCTTCAAGAACTACCCACAAGTAATCAGTAGATTACAATTAGCCCACAATTTTCAAGAAAAATAATAATTGTGACTTGGATTTTCTCTATCTACTTCTCTACAAGTGCTCTCTGCCTAATTTAGTTTATCATCTGATTATATTTGACCCAGCATCCCTCTGATGCCATTGAGAAAATCACTTCAGTTAGGAAGTGCTCAGACAGGGACCTTTCAATTGTAGAAGTCGCTCAATAAAAATCATTTTATCACTATAGTATCACATGGAGAAAAATTGATCTAAACTCTTTATTTTTTTTCTAAAAACACTTTTCAAATTTCCTATTGAAGAGCTATATTTTCTGTACAACAGATTTGGTGAAACTTTAGAAAAATCTTAAGGTTATGATATCTACCCATCTGTCAAGATAACTGGAAAAGTTGTTAAGTTTCTGTGTAGAATAGACAGCTGAAACAGAAAGAGTCACTGCCCAAAGCACATTTTTTTCTGATAAATTGGTTAAGATTCAGATATGTAGTGTGAGTTATCAGTCATCTGAATGTGCAGCTGGGGAAGTGAGTGTCAGATGACAGGAGTGTTTCTGTGCAGAATAATGAAATCACTGAAGAAACAGAGAGAAACACAGGAGTGTTTCTGTGCAGAGAAATGAAAACTAAAAATTCACACTTAGCATATTTGCTGTTATAAAGCATAGTACTAGAGATAAATAAAACAGTTATAGTCTGAAGCCTCTATAGTGTATAGGAATTGAGATTTTATACATGACATTTATATCCAGGATGGAATAGAGTAATGCAAGAGATTAATAACTCAATGATTAATTTTTTTCTCCAACAGAAAAGAAAAATATAAAAAGCCTGAATACTGACTACCACTATGTGTTGTAGCCTGTATTTATCTTCCCGCTATGTCCAGAATTATAAAAGAAAATATGTAAAGATTCTTCCCTAAGAAGAGGAGGAAGACTAGATTAAGAACAAAGGGAAGGCAGGT
This sequence comes from Luscinia megarhynchos, assembly GCA_034336665.1. Lineage (NCBI taxonomy): Eukaryota > Metazoa > Chordata > Aves > Passeriformes > Muscicapidae > Luscinia > Luscinia megarhynchos. Next base: position 46,286,194 of record CM067565.1, read on the forward strand.
GCTTTGTGGTTCCCGTATCAAAAGTGAATAATACCAAGTTTTACTCCCTTATCAGTGATTAGCAGGCACTGAACAGAATGGGAGATGAGGTAGGCTGAAACTGCTTTGAACCCAAGCACAGATTTCATACTTGGTACAAAAGGAAACTGTTTTGTTTAGTGTGTCTGACTATGAACTCAGCCATATGGGAAAAACTAGCATTGCTTTGTCCAAAACCAAATTTTTGCTCCAAAGTCTCAATTAAAGCAGTGTGAAATTTTCTTTTTTTTTCCTCTGTCTTGAAGGAGTTATAGTTTCAGCAGCTGTGTTTTTTGGGCTTAAAGGGAAGCACAGAGGTGAAGATCAGCCTCAGATCATCTGTTTGTGCACTTTTAATACTTAAAACTGGAAAAAACAAACTGAAAGGATTTGTACATTGCCTTGCACAGTACAACCAATACCTTTGAATTTTGTTAGGTTAAAGATCAGTATACTTAGCAGGAAGGGAGAAGAAGCCCAAAAGAACTCTATTATTCTTACAGTCCCAACTAATCCAAAAGATTTTCACTAGGTGATATTACTCTGAAATATTTTAAGTCAATTACTCTGAAATACTTGGTTCCTCCTCTGCAGCAGAATTAATCTATCCAAAACCTCATCTGAATGACTAACAAGACAGAAATAAAACAATGTAAAATTTATTTTCTGAAAAAAACCTCAGAAATTTGAATTAGTTGGTAATGACTGACGGATTTCTTAGGGAGCCCCAACAGGTTTACAACCTGACCTAGTGACACCTTTTGTCCTGGCATTGATCAAATTTTTTGTGCAGAGGATCAGAGAAAAATTTTGTTATATGAATCTTCCTTTCACCACTGCTTTTATGGGTCAGCCAGCAGGTTAAAGATGCTCTGTCCACTGTTAGTTGTTTTGGGGGAATTCTTGGCCTCTGCATGTTTAAACACCCCTCATGATCCAGATGATTTTTCTCATGCTTACCACTTCTTGAACAGGTCTTGAGAGAGAAAGTGACAAAAACTAGCTGTGGAATTCACTCACATATGTTCATGCATACAAGGTTGCTTCCTGTAGAGATTCTTTAGGGTGATAGCTGTAATAATCACCCACTCCTAGTGTCACTGCAATAAGGTTAAGCATTTCAAATTATTGCTGTAAAGTCCCATAGTATTTTGTAAGCATGATAAAGTTCAGAAAGATATGTACTTTGAAAATATATACACTGAGAGCCATCAGTAATTAATTAACACATAACTGAATCCTGATCTCAGGTCGCTCTACATAAATGCAGGCTTGCTTCACTGATGTCAATAACATTTATTCATAAATGTTATTCATATTCACTTCTGTAAACAGAGTCAGTGGTTGGTCTTTCCTATTTGCAATTTCTGCTGAGAGATTTAAAAAATACATTTGTTTCATAGCTGCCAGAGCTATAGAAAATTTTCCCAGTACTATGCAAAAGAAAATTAAATAAATGAAATTTCTTTAATACTTTGAAATATTATTTTACATATAACTTAATATATAAAATATATGTAATTTTTTACTATGCATATTTCTTTCAGTTGCAGCATCACTTTATTAAACATGCTCATAAATATGCAATACAGAATAATAGCTGTACATGATAACAGTAGTTAACTGAAGGATGGACCTTTGCATTGGGAAGGTTGTCTCAGGGGTCTGCATTCAGGTTGGCCTTGCTCACCTGATGGTCTCATTGATTTGAATATGGATAAGGTAATCAAACCAACACAACCTTCTGAATCAACTTTCCATTTAGAAATTTTTGCACTGTGTTGTCAAGTCAAACATTAGAATTCAAGCCCATGTTAAAGGAACACATGACTCATTCCAGGTGTGCAAACACTGGGAGACTCTGTTAAGTTCAACAGTCATGGAAAGAGGGAAAGAAAATGAAAATCTCTAAAGTATATGGAATCAAAAATTTTATCAGGACTTTATAAATAAGGTCAGCACCTTGCATGACCCTCAGATCTTCCTATCAGCAGATGGGAAATCAGCGGAGTTTTTAGAAAATATGTTTGTGTTAGCCAGCAATGCCAAACAAGCTGCTGTTCATTAGTAACTCATCTTGGTTAATTAAATATATCTGTATTGAGGAGGAAAAATATAGTATGAAGGGCTATAAAAAGTGTAGGTATGTAGTCCAGTGTTTCTGTCTTCTGCTCATTGTAGTGGGGTTTTCTTAGTAATCTAATTGGTCTGGGTCTTTGTTGACAGATGATTCCTGGGTAGGAAGGTCTGATTTTCTCACTTTTGCTACTTTAAACATTTAAAATATTTGATTATTTCTTTAAATTTCCTTTCAGCTTTTTTGTTTTTTTTTTCATTATTATTGTTCTCCATACAAAAAAGAAATAGTGAATATAATTTTTTCCCTTTGTGTTTGGCATGTATAGGATAAGAATAGAATCAGCCACAGATGTTTTGTGTTGGACCTTAAAGATAATCTAGTTCCATCCCCCTTGCCATGGGCAGGGATCAGATCTACTAAATCAAGTTTCTCAGAGTTCTATCCAACCTGGCCTTGAACACTTCCAGGCGGGGATGAGGCATTAATGCTTGAAGCACATGGTGCACTTGCTTGTGTCACACCCTTAGTCCATGAGTTAGCAAACTAACTGTACAGGGGTCAGGCCTGTTTAGTGAAAAGAAGGTACAGTCCTATAAAATACCATTATATACCATGGATGTTTCTTAAACCTTTTAATAGCTCTGCATGATTTTTCACATTTCTAATGTCTATCTTTGCCATGGTTTCCATGTAGTTCGCTGAAGCAGTAATCTACAATGAATGAAAAATGCATGTGACAGATGAAAATTTCCCTCTGGAAAGAAAAGTCCCTAAGGAAACAGTGCAGCCATTTGAAACAATGTGTACACACAGATGAGGAAATGTACTGCCAGTCAGATTGCTGATTTCTGATGAGTGACTGGCAAACAGTCAAAGCTGCCTACCAAAGAAAACCCTTTTGCAGTTTCAACTACATTTTAAGGCCAGCCTTACACTAACTTCACACTAAGCTTGGCTTCAGGAAGAGTTGGAGTGTAAAAAACAATTTCAGAGTATGTTTGAATAGGCGAAAACAAGTGGTATAGCATTCTCCATTTTGATCCTTACTCTTTTACTCTGGATTCTGGCATGTGTTTTGATAGTTTCTCTTTCAAGGTAACAGTGTTTTATTTCAATTTTTCTGGAATGTGACATTATGAAGCAAGAGCACTTAGGTGTTTGGTTGACTTATTGCCCTAGACTTTCCAAAAGAACAGTCATCATTGCCCTTGTCTCTCCCACCCCCACCCACCCCTTTCACTGCCTCCTACTGCGGTCACCATTTGCTATGGACAGTCATGCCTAAGCAGCTGCCAGGGAAAAAAGAAGAGAATGTTTAAGTGGTTTATCTGGAAAAGGAAGGAAGGGTGATACACGGGCAAACGTTTAAACTGTCTCTTTACATACTTTGTTTTCTGAATGTAGTACCAGGTGATGCATGGCAGCTGCAAGAGAGATCAGTCTCAATATTTGGGCTTCATCTGAACTCAGAACTCAAAGTAAAGGTCAGGAGCCATGACCCTAAATAGATTAAACTAAATAGAAAAGTATATAGAATCCCTGCCATATGAACTGCTAACCTGAGGGGGGAAATCACTTTGCATTCATCTCTAGACAGAGGTTAAACTGAGTTTGGAGACATGATGCTTAAGCCCCACTTAAAATTAGTTAATATGTCTGCAACACTGATTAAATGAGAAACAATGATATATTCATCTTAGATGTTCTTATTAGACTTTGAAATTAACCTATCCCTAAAACAGAGCAGCTTTCACTGTTTGCTATTTTTATTTCCCTTTAATCAACTCAGTAAGGTAGCTCACAGTTATTTCTCACCGGGAAGATTTCTCTGCAAATAAAATGTTAAAATGAGATTACACAAACCATTAGCCTTCACCAAGCTTTGGAACTATTTTTAGGTGAAACATAAATCTCATAGCTCCAAGGCTTGATAGTTTTTGTTTTCTTAAAGATTAAAAGAAAAAAGTCTACACTTTTTTTTTTTTAGAAGTAAAACCCCAGAAGTTTAATTAGCAACCAAAAAACAAAGACAAAAAGAGAAAGACTTTGATAGACGGCCAGAAAATACTGTTATGTTACAGAAAAAGTTTTGTTTCAGACTTATCCCAGTAGTACCTCCTACAAAACAAAGCACTCCTAAAGGAGTTGCTCTGCTGGGAGCTTAACACTATTAATGAATTAGTGAACACTGATTCTGAGTTAAGACAGCTGGCTTTTAATAAATTACTCCCCATACGCAGCGCAGCCTGTCTTTTTCACGCTGCTTTGTTGCTGATTACATTATCCTAAATGGGAGTGAGAGGCAAATTCATTGTTTCTGTTATAGGTACATAACTTTCTGAAAGAATTGTTGTTGTATCAGTAGGCTTTATGAGTGATTAATCATGGTAAATATAGTTTCAAAGTTAACAACTGTGTATACCTTCTATGACTGCATTCTGCATCCTTTATTAATATATTAAGATGCAAGAAAATGCTTTATACAATACAAAGAAGGTTTTTTTCTTGTTTCAAAAATTAAATTAATTCACTTAAGTATATTTCTTGGGCTCTGAAAGTATGAAATTCATGTGAAATGACGTGATAATCCTGGTGCATGGGACTTTTTAAATTCATTTTTTGAGTTCGGAATTCCTCGTAACATACAGTTGTTCTACTGAGTTTTTACTTGTGCATAAGAATAACAATATATAAAGAAAATATCTTTGCTTTCCAAATGTCCATGTATTTTTACCATTTCCCTGACATTATCATAGAAATAACATGAGTTTTTGATCAACAAAATCAACAACAACTCCTATCTTACACTACAAAACTGAGAGTCATGCAAAGATGGGGATAACTGTGATTTTGCTGTTATTATGAAGACGCTCTAGCAAATGGAAAAAGAACTTACATCTGTGTCTAGATCTTCCCAAGTTTTTTTCTTATAAGATTTCTGCTGAAAGAAGTGTGCTGTGAGTAAATAATATTTTAAAGGAACACGTACTTATGTCTGAGATTTGCCAGATGATTTTTTCAGGTTTCATGTGAGGTTGTATAGTTCTCAACATCAGAGATATAAGTACTAATGTGATATTTTAAATATCCTATTATTAAATCCTATATTAATATATTAATATATAAATATACGTTTGAGACACACATGTAAGACTGTAACTCTGTTTATGAAGGATAGAGAAACACTTTTGCATTTAACTACATTTCTTACATCCAGTCCTGAGCCCTAACAGACAACCACTATAGTCCAAAGTAGTGAAAATGATATTCCATAGCTACAATGAATAAAGCAAGATGAGGAACAAAACATTTTTTTCAGACCAAGTAGTGGAACTAGGAAAAGCACACATTTTTTTGAACAAGCCCACCCTGCTTAACAATGTGACATGTGAATGTAATTCTGTCTGAACCCAGATACCTTAATTTTCAAACCAAAATGTTATACATATGTTCAGACTTTACATTTTTTTGCATTACCATGTGTACATATTTTTTATCATTTGTTTTTCTGGCTAAAATATGGATCTTTGATTTAGATAATCTGAGGTTTGAATCTTCCTTATATATTACCATACTTCTTATTAGAAGACAAGAGAAATATGTACAAGTTACTTATTTTCCCATTAATGTTACTTCGCAAATGAAATTCAGAAGGCAATTTCCCCCCTTATTAGAAGAGCCTTGGCTCCAAGGTTAAAATTCCTGGCTGTTTCGAATTTGGAAAGCTTCCCGTGGTAATCATATTCTATATCAGAGTGTGGTCTGTGCGCTCAACATTGCCTTATTTAGATCTGTCAGGCAGCACTGGCTAGCTGAAACCAGTTTAACTTTCAGCAGGAGAAGAGTAACAGGAGCCCAGTCTCGAATAACCCAGCGGGAGCTCAGCGAGAAGCTCTTCCCGGATAAGCCAAAGCACCGTCCTAGGGAGAACTTGTCTTCGAAAGCTGGAGATACATTGTTTTAATGAACTCGCCTCGAGCTGCTGAAATCATTTGAGGGAACAGATTTGGGGTTATGGATATCCTAAATCTCTTTGATTTAAAAAAAGGAAAAGGGGAAAGTTTGATTTGTATCAAGACTTTTTTTTTTTTTCATTATCTCTACCACATGCATGCACTCTGCTGGAGTGGCTTTATGCATGTCCATGGGCATTTTCTTAGGAAGACAAGACATTTTCAGGATAGGATTTTTTTTTCCTGTATACTGCTTAGCTGCTGATATAAAACTAATGTATAATTTAAAAAGAGAGAAAAAAAATTGCTTAGTTTTACTGGAAACAGGAGGATTCAAATCTGTGCTCTTTTGCTTCAGCTGTGAAGAAAACTTACTTCTCTTTCTTCCCAAAGATCTAAGTAATTCTTGTGTAAGCATTATTACCTTTCATGTAGCCTCTCTTTCCACTGTCTACTTGCTCTAAAAGTCCTCATGTATCTTTTACTTCCATGCCCACTTTTCCCCAGTGCAAAGTTCAAGACTGAGGACAGCAGAGTTCAGGAGGATGATGCTGCCTCCTGGCACGCAGCTGTAGTGGATAACAGTTTGGCTAACCATCAAGTCAATATTTTGGATATTAATTTATCACTTGATATTACTAGTATAAAGCTGCTGCCTAGACTAGCTCTTCCTGAGTGCATTTCTTGTTTATGGAATTATTTTATATTTAATCACATTTTAATGGAATTAGATTCTTAAGTTAAGAAGGATTGATTTTTACTTTACACCTGCTGATGGAGAACATGCTACTTTTGGGAGGTGGGCACACAGGATGAAGGACTAGACTTCAGGCTCCCAGCACACTCAAGGCAGCAGTATTGTACCTGCTCATGGTATTCTTTGTCTGACCACTGCTGCCTGCCCTGAACACATTAGATAGGTATTGGATAAGACTGAAGATGAGTTTAAGTTTTGGCTGTTTGACAGCTATTCTTTGAAAAAATGATCTCTCTTCAAATTGTTTGGTACAAATGATGAAGCTGAAAAGGTACAAATTTAGTATCAAGAAGTTATGGATTTTGCAGGAGGTGGCAACCTGATGGATCACTTTACTAGCTCAGCCATAGCATGACATACTATCCTGCTTCTTAAAGTAAAGAATGAGGAATAAGAAAGAAAAAAATGTCCTTTTTCCTTGCCTGTGGACATGGAGTTCAATATGTGAAAAAATAGATTCACCTGTAATTTTATAGCTGTGTCTCTGTCCAATTTTCTCACCATCTCTCCCCTTTTCTCAGGTCGAAAGAAAAGTATGGGATTGCTGGCTGGCCTTCCAAATACCTAGAAAAAAATAATATGATTTGAGATTTTGTAATTAAAATCCAAAGTATTGCATGTATGTGGTTCAGAGCTGGGACAGAATGCAGGAAAGCCTGAGTCTGATTCAATGCTCACTTCTCACACTGCTTTAGCAAACGCGCTTTGCACAGGCTGCCAAACCCCAAATTGCACAGTTGTCTGAGGAAAGGGTCAGGCTGCAGTTCTGGGTGTGATGCCTCTTCCTGTGTGGCCACTCAGCCACAAGTCTCTGTCTGGCATGGTGCCCCCATGCTGGCACTGGCTTTTGCCTGCTGTTTTCAGCTGCAGCTCTTTAGCTCCTCCGTGATCCCTGAGATGCTGGCAAATCAGGGAGTGTAACTTCACTGATGGGGAGAAAGCTGCAGAAGTTTCTCTCTCCTATTCTTTTCTTCCTGTCTGTTAGGAATAAAACTGTGAGTGTGGCTTCAGGGCTGTGGAGGTCTGAGCTGTTCCTTTTTTTGAAATTATTCTGTTTTCCAGTGCCATTGAGACAAAGGTGGAGTTGTTTTTAAAACCCTTTCCTAGGAAATCCAAGGTAGCAGAGAAGAGAAGGAAGGAGGGAGCACCCCAATTCCTGGCTCATGGACTGTTTCTAACCAAATGAAATTCTGAGATCACATTATCCCAGTTTACTTATCTATTAATACATGCAATATCTAGGTACAAATAATGACATTTATATCTGCATTATTTAGCAATATTCTTCTAATATAAGTTATATATCTATGTGATATGTGTATGTGTCTATATATATATATATATATATATATATATCACATTGACTTTTCATAGGGCTCTCTTTGGACATTTTTAACCCAAATAACATAAAACAGAAGAATTCTTAATGACAACTTCCAACAAATTCCATAGAAATAAGTGGCTGAATTGAAGACAGAGACTCAAATATGTTCCTGACTGATGGAAAAGCAGACAGAAATCAGACTTGTTTTGTTTAAAGCAAGTAGATGGTTCCCTAGTCAGTACACATATAACACATATACTACCTACTGCTTTTTATTGCTTGGTGGGGATGAGAGAGGAAAGGAGCTTTGTGGACCTGGGTAAAAGGTAATGACAGAAATGTGTTTTGTTAATTCTACTGTTCAGAAAATAACATAATTTATACTAAAACAGTAATTCTATAAAATACTATCTATTTTCTTTCTACTGTATATCAACCCCCTGTCATGTAATTGTCATATACAGAATTGTTATACACAGAGGTGCCCTCACTGCCCAAATCTCTTCAGCAGCAATGAAGTGAGGTATACCCAGACCAGCCAGGTTTCCTACAGTAAAAGGAAGAAAAAACTTACCCAAACCAACCAGACCTGTGATGATCTATGGGAACTTGTGGCAATCAGTTTGATGCCCTTAATAGGGGAGAAGTAATTTACCTCTATACCCCTTATTGCTATATCTCAAGTTGTGGCCACTTCATCAGTATATCTCTATTTCAGGTGATTTCAAAACCTCTCCAGACTCTCCTTCCCTCTGACTATGTGAGGAAATTTGGCTCCTAAGCATAGCAGCCCTCAATCCCTACTTTAAATCTGAGACATATTTAAAGTAGTGTGAATAATGTAAAGTTGTAAAATTATATAAATTCTCTGGTCAAATTCTCTGATTGTCCTGATCTTTCTAAGACCAGAGGAAAAAAAAACACTTGGCAGCAGGAATCATGGAGTCACGTGTAGATTCAACGGCTAGAAATAAGGATTAGCATCTGACAGTGTTCCTGTGTCTGAGAATTATTGAATAAATGGTAAAAAGTAAACCCTTGCTGTACTTTACCATCACTACTGTAACATATCCATGATAGCTGAACCATTATAGGGAACTTTTGCCTTCAGTTCTGAAGAATGTCTTTCCTGTTCAAGGATAATGCATGATACTAGGTATACCTAAGGAAGACTGCCATATCTTTTTCTTATTTCTGTTGTACAGATAAGCCAGGTTTCATTTGCCAGAACTGTCAGTCCACAATCTTTTTATGAGAGTTACAATCACTGTAAAAAGGAAAATAAAATAAAAAATATTGAGGAAAAAAAGGGTTGTTGCCAAATACAGTATGCACAGGAAAACCTAGACATGTATGACAGAGTGGAAATGACCTTCAATATATGGTAGGGATACATGGATATTAGCCCACTTACACTGTGGAAAAAATGAAAGTATCTGATCATGCCCTAAGCAGGAGATCCAAAAACCAGGTGGCTCTTAAAACTGGGTGGAAATCCACAGCATGTGTAGAAAGGGCAACTAGTGAGCTGTGGAAACAAGTAATTGCAAAGCTTAATTAGCTCTTTTATATTTGATCCAGGATAAAACATTCTGGAGATCCTGCGCTGAGGCATCTGTCTTGTAAAGAGGAATCTCTCCTTAGTTTTACCACAAAGATCTTCTCTAGGTATAAAATCATTGGAAAAAGAAATGTGAATTCAGCTAAAGTGTGGTACTGAGTCAGGTAAAATAGTAAGAGAAATTCAAATAGGAAAAACCCCTTCAGTCCAGCGGCAGACAGCACATTTTGCAAAGAAATACAAATAGAACTAACCAATACATTAAAATAGAGGCTGTGACAACAGAAAAATGAAAGTTTATCAAACCTATACCCACATTTTGTCCTGAGCCCATAAGCAGTGATCAGGAAATACTGGTTGGAAAATAATGTCAAACACACATCTGTTACTACTTGCACTGAAATGAGCAATAGATCGTTGACACTGGGATGAGGACACTGAAAGGACAACTGAAAGATGTTATTGAATAGATAATTCCTAAAATAAACAGAAAACAGCTGAATTTAACTTAATTTACAGCTGAATTTAACGTAATACTCTTTCCTAGTAGCTCCATCTCAGCTCACCCAGCAGACAGCTGTAGTACTTTTAAAACACTACTATTTACAATGGTTGATTATTGCCCTTTTTCTGGATGGTGCCACCAGAATTAACAGAATAGGCACTATAATAATTCTTTAGCTTCCACTCAGCTTCCTTGTTCTACCAGTCTGACATAGTTGGACAAATCTGCCTTATTTGGCTTAACCTGTCTGGTTTTGCACTCTAGAAACAGACTGACAGACTTGTAAGTTTGACTTATAAGTTTAGTAAAGAAAAAAAAAGATTATTCTGAAGTGCAGCATAATTATTAGGAACAAAACCCAGCTCCTCTGCCAATTAGTGCCTGATGTTTGCATACCACTGTTGATAACTGGTTTCTAAGAGATTTCCAAGAACTTTACAAAAATGATAAATTTCAAATACATATATATAGTATCCAGCATCATAATAACAGGATAAGCATTTTCAGTCACTCAGCAAAGAATTTAAATAGTACACTTAAATTATTTACATGTTGGCATTGTTCCTTTACTTACATATTTTGCTATGCTATTCATAACAGTGACTCCAGTTACACAGCTTTTGGCTTATTTCAAGTTTGTCAGACACGTAAGTCAGGATGTCTACATCCATGCTGTGATTTTGGATCAGAGAGCTGGATCTAGCTTGGCACCTTGCAACTTCTTTGTATTCCAGCATGACAGGTCCTCTTCTGCATTAACCAACCCAACTGTTCCATGATAACCTGTGGTCTATTGCTGGATTAGATACCAATAATTTTCTAGGCTACTCCTCTGAGAATATAGCTTCTACCACCAGAGCATGTTTTATGTTTAATGAGGCATATATTTAGTAAACTCTGAGTGCATTAACCTTTACATTCTTCTGCCTTTCCCACCAAAAATTTTGGTTTGTTTGCTGAAGATCTGCTCCTGAGTTGCAGGGAAAATATCTGAGAAGTTTTATCTTCTCCCTTCCCTCTACAAGCCCCACTCTAGGATCAAAACTCACCCCACTCAGTAGCCCAGGTAAACCCTGAATACCTACTCTGAGTTTCCTGATTCTTGAGGTTCATGCTCAGCCCTCCAGTCAATGTGAGCTTTCATTCTTGCTGTGAGGAATGTTCTCCTCTCCTATTACTATGGCTTGGAGCATGTGGGGTCACCAGTGTCTGAGATACTCCTGGGATAATACGTCCCTGCATCAGTGGGAGCTGAAAGAGAAGAAGAGAATGTCTTGGTTCTTGAGTTTAATCTGTCCTGAGCTTTTAAAACATATTTTGATCATTTCTAAATTTAGATGCAACTGCTAACTCATATCCAGCTGGCTGTCAACCAGCACCCCCAAATCCCTTTCTGCAGAGTAGCTCTAAGCCACTCTTCCCCCAGCCTGTAGCTCTGCACAGGGTTGTTGGGATCCCTTTATTTTAGTAGGGTGCACACCAGACCTGTCCTTTCCAACAAGAACAACCAACAACCTTTGAGCTTGTGGCCAAAGCCACAGCAGGACATTGGCCATTGTGCAGAGATGGGTCCAAGTGTCTTTTCCTGGTAAGAAGAGGGCTTAATGCCTGACATGGTGGCAAAAAAAGGAACGGGCATAGCGATGTTCAGGGCTGATGTGTGATACAATGCCAAAGCACTGGATGGTTTGGGAGGACAGTGTTTTGCAGAACGCAGTGCTCCTCTGCACTTTTTGTTTATCTTTTCTTCCGTAAAAGAAAAGATAATTTACTGTTCCTACAAAGATAGGAACAGGAAAATAAAAAAGAGAATATAGTGGAGCACATTGTCTAGCACAACTGCAAAAAGATGCTTTTTCAGGCGTAAACAATTTTGAGGCACCAAAAAAAATCAGTTTATATCCTTTAACAGCTTATTGGGTATTGTGATCCCCAGAAGTATATATGTGCAACCTGCCAAGCATTGTTTTACTGCTATTATTTGTCCATCATATCACAGATGAACTGTAAGGACGTCATTATAGAGATGATAATTGAGGTTTGCTTATGAAGTGAAATGGAACACTACCCTGCCCTGTCTGTGACAACATTGCCCTTTATATCAAGTGACAGTTCCAGTCAGTACACATAATACTGGAGTCCATGTGCTTATTTAAACCTACTGTGGTGCATATTACGTTTGATATGAGAAGATTTTTCAGCGTAAAAAATGCCACATTGAGTGTACAATAATTTTACTGATATACCAAAGTAAAAACACCTAACAAGATTACATTCACTTTTACACTTTTATCCTCTTCAGATATACTTACAATGGTCTGAGATAAAATCCTAAAACATCAAGGAACTTCCAAAGATGTTGAAAATGCCATCCCCTCAATTTTAAGAGAACAGAAGTAGGAAAAGACAGAAAGAATTATTCTTCTCAGATTTATTGGAGGAAGATTTATTGCATCAAAAATAACTTGTTGGGTAGTTATTCTTTCAGCAAATGGTAAAAGGGCTCTATAGACACAGGTTAAATGTTCAAGAACGCTATTCAAAGAAAGGTTCAAGAAGACCCCATGTTTTCTGTTAGGGTGATTTCCTTATGTCCTCTGTTGATTGAGCGCACACACCAGACATTTATTGAATTACAACACTCTGTGTCACATGAATGTTCTGAAAAATAATGAGTTAATGATTATAACTTGCAATTAATCATCTAATTAATAATTAATGTCGTGTTTGCAAATTGCTTTAGAAATACATAATGAGTTCTAAATGTTATCTTCATTTACAACAATATTTCAGTGTTATTTATTTATTCTCAGAGAAGTAAAAAAATCCATATACCAACAGCTTGGTAGCATTTGCACATAGCTAAAAAATAACTTAATTTGAGCTCTTACTTTTCTTTCTGTATTATGAGCAGAATTAACTCTTCAGTCAGAGAAACCCCTATCCTTTAAAGAAAGGACAGTCAATTTTCAAAGCTCTGTCAGAGACATTAACAGTGTAACTGAGAACATGAAAACCTTGAGTACATAAGAGGTAAATTTATATAGATACATATACTGTTATGTATCCTATAAAAACATATGCAATTAAGGGAAGGTTACTTTTAAAGTTTGACATGCAAATCTGAAGCTTGTCATCTTTGCATTTTGACTGGCCTTAGTTATTGGTGTTAAACAGAAAGTTGATGAAATAATTAGTCCTCAGGCTAGAATTCTATGCATAGTTTGAAAATTTTAAATTACATCTAGAAATGCCTAATTATTTTATAATTAATAAATATATTCATATATTATTAATAATTAATGAAATAAAAACGAATGGATATGAGTAATTAATGAACTAGTTAAAAACCTGACATATGGTACATGCCACATCATGTCATAAATTTATTTTTTCCAGTAGTGTTGAGTAGTAAAACCAGCGTGTTCATTGTATAAGGTAATATGTTTGAAAACCTGGCTTCAGATGTATTTCTCTGCTCCCTGAGCTAATTGTATAAAATTATTTTGTTGAAGAATGAAAGAGACTCAGTTTTTTAATGGTCAACAAGTAGAGAATTTCCACACCAGAGAGAAGCACATTCTCTGTATTCTAGCAGAACACAATTCCTGGTTTTAAAGACACTCAGAAATACAAATCAATTTATAGAACTACTTTATTCAGAATTGTAGAAAAGACATACTGTTTAGAGCCAACCTGGTGAGATTGCTGGTGCTAAAATGCTCCTTGGGCAGGGGACCTTGGTGAGACTCTGCCTGGCACCTCCCTCAGCCAGTGCCACAGGAGTAACCTTCGTGTCAGGTACAGCAGGAGCATTTGTGCTGTGCCTGGAGTTCTAGAGTGTGAGGCAGGCTGTGTTCGAGCCCAAAATAATTCGCTTTTGTTAAACATGGTATTCATTCAACTGTGCCATTTGGAAGGGATAATAAACGACTGTGGCTACTTCTTCAGCTGAGCTTGAAAGCCTTCAGGAGTTTTCTTTCATTCTGTGACCACTGACGATTGCCATGTATAGAAAATTTTACGTTAAGGAACAACAGGACCAAAGCTCAGTGAATGGTAATGAACTGTACACAGCATGGTGGTTAGTTGGTAAAATATTTGCAAAAAGGCACAGGGAGCTATAGACAGAGATAGTAGTGATAATTTACATCATTTCAGCTCTAGCTGGCTTCCTCCCTGAGATGAGAGAGACTGCATCCAGCCTGGACCCATTTTACTCCTCACAGCCCTGGACTTTGCCCTCGTGCCCCTCTGGCTATCAAGCCCAGTTGGCAGCTGCAGCAGTGTTCTTCCCTCAGGCTTTTTTGGAGCAGGAGGCAGCTCAGTGCTGGATATACTGCCTCACCTTTCCAGACAGCCAAAGGAATGGGAAATGTCCCACATGGCATTGCTTACATGTAAGGCACAGCAGCAAAGTAGCTTTATTCAGAGCTCTTTTGTAAATTATATAGGGCTGAGTTTTTGAAAATAAGCCTTTTTTTATACCCCTCTCTTTTGAGTGTTTTCCATTGCCAGTTTTCAGCCCTGAGCTCTTTGCTATGTCTCTGACATGTCAAATGGTAGCTCCCTGTGGAGACATGCAAAGCCATTTTGTCTGACTTGCTTTGAAATCAGTTCCTGTTACCTCAAAACAAGCAATAGGAAAGACCTTCACATAACCTAGCTCAAAGAGGGAAAAAAATATGGTCCTACAAGGAAAAACTGGAAGAGTAGCCATGCACTGGAGAAACACTAAGCTCTGGTTTATGTTACTTTGAGGTTGTTTATATTAATATTAAAAGGCAAGCTCCAGGAAGGAGATAAGTTTACACAGTATAGAATTTGTGCAGATTCTGGTTGTATGATGGAAGCAACACCTGCAGAAAACTCTAAAACTTGCATATATTTTCCATGCAAAACTACACACTTACTTTTCTCCTTCATCCCAAGTATTATATACATCATTTATTCTTCTTTGTATTCTGTGAAGGAGGATTAAATGCACAGGTTGCCAATGGAAAATTCAGTCTCTGCATCTCCTATGTAAACATGAACTTTGAGCATTCACCCTGACTAGACTTTTAAAATAAATACCATACAACCCAGCAATTTTTACTGAGGCTTGTGTAAAGCTGTAGTTGTTTCATTTTATAACCATCATTATTATCAAAAAGCAATTAGTTCAGAATGACTAGATTAACTGATTGCAAAATCTTCTGTGGAAAAACATTCACCCTCCCTTTCTAAATCCCACCATGGGGCACATGAAGCTTTCATGTCTCTGAGCATGTTCTGATGTCAGAAGTGACACCTCACTCAGTGAGAATAATTTCCTCATTTGACCAGGTGAAGAGAAAATAAATGGGAAATGTGAATTACAACCCAAGAGCACGTGAGCTGGAATTAGCTGGGTTGATGCAGACAGGTGTTAAAATGGAGACTCCCTTGTGCTGCACAATATTACTCACCTCTTTTCCTCTTTATGTGGGCTGTGTGTAGCAGTGTGAGAGCACAAACAGCCTGCTCCTGCTTTATTTCTAGCAGAAAGGTGAGAACTGGGCAGTGATTTGACAGCAGATCTGATGTGACACTAGAAATAACCTGCACTGGCACAGCCTGTTTCTGCCTGGGCATAAGGGGATAATCTGGGTACCAAAATATGTGTGTTCTGCCACCTCTGCAGCTATCAGTTTCCCATAAAAACAACATAATTCTGGTCAATAGCATCTTTTGCTCTTTATCCCACCCTTAAAACCAGAGCTGGACTGTCTTAAAGTTTAACTTAGCCCTCTTCAGAGCTGTAAAATGCCATTAAAATCAGGAAAGGCAATGTGGAGAGGAGCAGACACATAGTAGTTGCAGTTCTCAAGAGGTATGGTTGGTCTTTAAAATTAGACATTGTCTTCAGTTCAGCTTGTCCCCTTCACTTAGCCTCAACCTTGCCCCCTCTTTAGCTGCACTTCACAGACTATAATTAAAGGGTGTGTGGAAAGCAAGTCTGCTGTCTACAATGATACTTAAATCCTATAAAACTCCTGACCCATTGGTAGCCAAGAAAATCCTCAAAAATATTCCATATTGGAGAAACGTTTAAAATATGTTATCACAGGCAGTTTTCTCCACCCCTGGGAAGTTGCTCTGAATCCATAAGCTCAAATGCAACGTGTACTGGTGGTTTTCTTGCACTCACATTCATATAAATACATACAAGAAGCAAATTTGACCTGGATTGCTGCCTTGCATACCTCTAAAGAGACTCCTTTCTCATGTTTACATAGACAAAGCACCTATTAATATAGCAATATGAAGACTATATGTAGAATAAAATAGGATTTTGTTTCAGATCTGTGGGGAATGCTCTCAAACTTGCATTTGATACGGAGTCAGACATAACTGCCAGTGCTGTGCCTATTTCTCTTCTGCAAGAGCAACAAAATGCCTGAGGAACTCATGAGGAATTTATTATTTCACTGAAGGTTACTTAGAAGACAAATAAAGATGCTACTAGAATTGAACTACAAATAAAAGAATGGCTAGAGATTATATATTGTGTAGAATGTTTATTACAATTAACAACTAAATCTCTGTAATTTAAATATTTTTAAAGGTTTGCTGACCCTTAATTCCCCAAAGAAGAAAGAGAGTGATTGTTTGAATTCAGACTAGTCATGCATCTGATCAAGTATGTTGAAAACAGATGCTGACCAGCTGAAGTTTGTTTAGCTTGTTCTTATTCAGATCTGTCCTGTGGATGGGGTGGTGAGGCCATTAGCATTTTGTGATAAACAGCAGCACATTCACAATGCTGTGGAAAAAACCAAATGCTAGCTGCTCTAACTTATATTTATTTGTGTGCTCATGCCTTAAGACTTAGACCTATAAAAATGAATTACTGATTTAAATAAATTTCACTGAGAGATAATAGGTTTAGTTTTTTCAAGTGTTCAGCATAGCATTTCCATGTCATGAGAGGAATTTATTCCTATTGTTTGTTTTAAGAGCCATGAGGTTTATTTTTAATACAGTGTCTGGAAGCTAGCCAGTCTGTATGTAATGAAAACACAAGGATTTGTGGCACAATTTGACAAAAGATAATGATTTTATCACGGGTGTCTATAAACACTCTGTAAATATTGGCCATCTTTTTATATATATACATATATGTAAAGGGCACATATGGCTTTAAACTGAAAGATGGTGGATTTATATTAGGTATTAGGAAGAAAGTATTTCCTCTGAGTGTAATGAGGTACTGGCACAGGTTGCCCAGAGAAACTGTGGATGCTCCATCCCTCAAAGCGTTCAAGGTTTGATGGGGCTTTGAGCAACTTTTCCATGGCAGGGGAGGTTGGACTAGGTTATTTTTAAAGTCCTTCCCAGCACAAACCATTCTATGGTTCTATGATTCTATGATTCTATGATTCTATGATCCTATGATTCTGTGATTCTATGATCCTATAATTCTGTGATTCTATGATCCTATAATTCTGTGATTCTATGTTGACTTTTCAAGTGATATAAAGAAAGGAGTAAATGACTTGAACACCCTTGCTTATGGATTACCTAATCTTTCTTTGGTTTTTTTTTTTTGTTTGTTTGTTTGGTTTTTTTGTTTTGCTTTTTGTTTTTGTTTTTTTGTTTGTTTGGCTTTTTTTATTTGTTTGTTTTTTTATTTTGTTTGTTTTTTTCCAGTCACAAAATATTGGAGCACTTCCCTGGGAAGCTGGAAGGGCACAATGAAATATTTTGATGAGTAAAGAGCTCTAAGCCCAAAATACTTATCCAGCTTGGTGTTGTATGCTAATGCCATTTCCCTGAAATAGAAATGTAATACAGAAAAAACACCAGAAAATACTTGCAGCCTTATTTGTCAGTCTGACTGCAGATTTGCTTTGCTGGAACTCATCACTTATGATTCTGTGCTGGTAATGGTAATGAGAATACCATGTAATGGGTAATGAGAAAGGGTGAAGATCTTGGTCACCAACATCTTGCTATGTCTGTTTGCTTTAGTAAATATTTCTCTTGAAAACCTGTTCAAAAGCATTAAGAGCAAGGAGACTGAGTGGCTTTCACTGAGGGCATAATTTGAATACCAGGGGTTTATTCAGATGTAGCAATGGCCTAATTTGTTTGGAGACCCTTTATTGTTAGTGCTGCAAGAAAAGAAAAGAGCTCAGAGAACACATTGAGTTCATTGGTGGCAGCCAGGGAAAGAAAATCTTATTGCTTATAAAGAGAACATATGTGCCATGGAATCACTGAAAGTAAACACTAAATCCTATGGTGTTTTTTAATAAAGGGTTTAATTTCAAAGAGTAATTGTTCTTTAAACTTGGATTTTATTTTTTGTTTGTTTGTTTTTGATTTTTTTTCTCCTAGGAGACACAAACATCTTAAATACATGTTGACAGACCTGTACACATTTGGACCAAATTCACAAACGTTCATATAGTTCTAAACAATTCTAGTATCTTTGAAACAGTATTGTCATGGTATGGGAATCACTTAAACCAGTGGGTGCAAGAACAATTCTGTTTTATCAATAGATGAGGAAAGAAGGCAAACAACAGTTAAGCTGCTTTATAAAACCGAATGACAGAAATAATAGCAGCCTCCACACAAAAAATAGACATACACCTTCATCTGGAATCAAAAGAAATGCAAATCTCGTGTGGGTGTAAAACTTTGCTGAATTATATCTAAGGATATGTAAGAGACGTCATCAGTTTGAAGATAGTGTTAAGTAGAATTTAGAATTGATATTCTATTGTTTCTCACTTAAACAAAACCAGTTTCCCTCTGTTCTGCATAAAACTTCTGTTCTTCCTGGAGGAAGAGTTTCAATCCTTGCAAGAAAAGCAAAAATAAATTTCAGAAGTTTAGAAGGAAATCCTTTCTCAGTATAGCAATCCCACCTTCTTGGTCTGTGTCCTTCCACTCAGTGTACCAGAAAGTCAAAATCACCTTTTGACTGGGAGGCTGGAACTTCCTGGAGCACAGTGTGCATGTTTGAGTTCCTGCAGGTTTAGGCACGATGGTGCAGTGCAACAGCAGCACAGGGTGAGTTGGAGGTGCTGCCTGGTGTCTGAGCTCTCCCCACCAAGCTCAGATGATGTTGATTCCCCCACCAGAGAACCAGAGTCTCCGAGTGCTGCTTCTGCTGAAGGGGATTGGCACACTTCCTGTTATCAGAGACCTTCTCCAGCTTTGAACTATGCAGTCAGGTTGATCTGAAATCAGGATCTCTTTTTCTGGCAGCCAAACACACATTTACCAATGTTTCCTCAATTTTCAGTGAGTTTACCAAAATATTCCTCAGAACAGAGATAGCCTTGACCTTTCTGTCTCTCATCTTCCAAATGGCCTCCAAAGTAGACCAGACAGGGACCTCTACTCCAGGGCAGTGAACTATAGTTGCCACATTATGTCTTGCAAAAAAAAAGATCATTTAGGTCAAGAGGAGCATTTGTGTCTTTAGGGATCTAAGAGCAGTGCAGCAGCCAGAGAGCACAGGGGCTAAACTAAGCCACGTTCCACACCTGTGCTGAGCTGCCTGGCTGGCTCCTGAAATCTGCCCTGAGGGCTGGATGGGCTGAGAGTGATGTAAATACATCCTGCTTCCAGGTAAGGGCAAGGAGAAAAGGGATGCCATGCAATGCTTTGATAGAGGAGTTTCAACATAGGAAAAAACCCGCAATTTTAAAATGACAAATTAAATGAGATACAACAAAGCCTGATGTAGTTTTCTCCTACAGAAAACTAAATGTGAGAGCAAAGACTCAGTAAGCTGGAACTGATTCTTATTTAACAAAGCTGTTTAAACAGCTAATTCTGTCGAATGTGACACTGAGTTTTCCTATTTTGATAGGGAAAGACTGCTCACAAGTGACTCATTTTATACAAGAGACACTTTTTCTACTAGAAACATTAGAAAGTATAGAAACACTATAAGAGTTTAATTTCTTGATTTGGTATCAAAACATGGCAAAACCATTATCAAAAGAATGTACTATTGCAACCAATGACTTGATTTTGGTTTGAGGACTTAAACCAAAAACATTTAAGCAGTGGCCATGGCTCTCACTACCATAGACCACCAATTTGAAATGTTTGTATTAATAAGTAGGATGTCCACTTGAAAATTTCTACAAGGTTGAATCTTAAAAGAGAACTATAATTATCAGGCTATGTACTCTTGGCCAAACATCTGCAAGTATTCATTCATGACACCAAAAATACAAGAAAAATTACTAATGTGAGAGATATTCAGCTTAAATCAAGGTAATTCCTTTTTTTATTCAGAGATCAACTGCTCATCTAGTACAAAATTTCATGTGAATCAGGCATAATAAACTGATTTTTTTCCCATCAAATTATAAAGAACCAATACAGGAAAGCAAGAATTTTCCTAGTTTTAGTGGTCTTGCATCTCTCTATAGATAAGGATTTTGTCTGGTTTACACATTTAAGTTATGTTAAAACAAGGAGAGCAAAGACTACTGCATTATACTCTGATAATTTATTGTCTGCAGATTTTGTACAAGACTCAACGTATGGAGCAAGAGACTCAGAAAATCTAAAAGGCTTTTGTTTTCCTTTCTGCTTTATCCACCTAGAACCACTTACAAACGTTGGGGTTGGCTCATATCTGTTGCCTCTTCTTTCTCAGAGAGTGGATGCTGAAAGCCCAGGGTCCAGCTCTTACAGAGGTCCAAGGAGCCGTGCCAGACCCTGGATGTATCTGGGTCCCACTTCCCTCATGCTCAGACCCAGTGCAAGGCATTGACACACCCACTGCATGCTTTCAAACTGTCACATCATCCCATTTAACTATTTTACAGCTGTATTATCCAGTTTCAAAAACTTGAACACCAACATTCTTTTTAAGGCCTTTCTGAATTCCTGCCTTGTCTGCTGTTAATGGGGATGTTAGCCTTTGGTCTGAATAATTAGCAAAAGATCATGTCCTTTCCAGTTTTGCACTGAACTTCATGTAATTTAAACCATCAAGCCTTTCTATAATTAAAGCATAAAGTGATTTTTTTTCTGTGCTTTTCAAATATAATCTGAATTTGAAACCATTACATAAGAGGCATCTTCTGCATCTTAGATGGTGTGTAACTCAAGCTGTTATAGTAGCAAAGCAGCACTATTGCCTTTTTTATTTTGCAAATAAGCTATTTTTTCCCTTCTCTTGCTTATAATTACTTCTAATACTTATTATTAAAAAGATCCAATAAAAGAGAATCTCTTTGCAATTATGCAAACAGTAGACTAATTTTCTAATTAACAACAAAAAGTCATGATATCATAATTGTTCCATTTCCATAGCTCATAAGTTATACACAAAAAGAAATCCTGATGATATAATTGCCTCACATATATTTTATAGCACCATGAATGAATTTCTCTTGCATTCTCAATTAAAAAGAAAGTTGTTCTATATAATTAAAACTTATTTCCTTCGTCCTTTTTTATATTCATGTAATTAGAAAGCAGAAAAAATACATTTTTGAAAGCAGAACATAATAAAAATACCTCTCTTTGCATTCTCATGATTATACACAAAAATAGAACAAAATATATTTCGAATTTGAAAATCTTGAAATAAAACATTCAAGTCATTAAAAATAATCAAGAATTTAATGCAATTAGATTTTTATTACATTTTACCAGTATTTTTATTTGACTGAAAATTTTAACAGGAAATATGAATTTGATATATATGTTATTCATACACAAAAACACACGCAGGTATAGATTCACATAAGAGCACAAAGTTTAACTAGCAGCGTGAAAAACAGGAAAAACATATTGTTTTCTCAATAATTTTACTAATACTATTAATTTCTAAATTTTTGAAAAATATGTTTAGGACAATAAAACTACAGTATTTTTCATATTGTCTAATGTCTCCCAGGAGATCTGTACCTATTTCCCTGATGAGTAGGAATCACATGTTTTATTCTCAAGGACTCACAAGTGACCTTACTTTGCTTCACATAATTTCTGAGATATAGAAGTCCTAAAGGGCAGCTGCTTTCATAGAGAAAGGTCTCATATGGCCAATCTGTGTGCAACACACAGCACTGGTTATTTCAAACCCTCTGCAAACAGTGTGTCTGGATTTGAGCTTCTACATAACACCCAGTAAATGAGAGGGTGCAGAATTTGCTCCCTGTTTTACTGCTAGGAGTGCTAAGCTGGGACTGGCAGGATGCAGGATGAAGCCATGGCCCCATCTGGGCAGCTGGGACCTGAGCATCAGTGCTGGCTGCACTGGCAGCCCCAGTGCTGAGCACAGCCCTTCACTGGGGAGCAGAGGGCAGCCCCAGGTGCAGCCCCAGCCTGGAAAGGCAGCCAAGGGACCACTGCTCTCTCAGCTGGCCCGAGCTCCTGAGAGGTCTGCTGGGACTGGGGAATATGAGGGTAGTGGAGGAAGGGAAGGGAAGGGACCATGTTGACTCTCTGACCTGGCAAGTTATTTTGTCCTCACCTTTGAGGCAGCAGTATTCAGTTTTGCTTACACAGCTGAAAAGCCTTAAGCTGACTACAGCTCAGTTTTTGTTAACAGAGCAGCACCCAGCTTCTCGCTGGAGTTGGATTTGAGGCAGCTGGGGTAAATCCTTTGATGCACAGTATTGATGATTTTCAAGCAGAGACAACTTATATTTTCACAGGGCAGAGGAGAGAATGGAGCCTTTCTTTAGCAAGTTTGAACAATAGCCCTAAGGTGTGGCATGCTAGCTTTCAAGAAACTGTGCTGTAACAGAATAACAGTAGTTTTTCTACTTCCAATGCAAAACACTGCGAGGTATTTGGTTAACATCTCCCCTCATGAAAAAGTTCAACAAAGAAACTGGAGAGATTTAAGCCATTTTTCCCACCTCCATGTCAGGATTATGTTCTTCACTAGCTCCAAATTTCCTTTTCCTTCAATCTGGAGCCCCATTTGCATCCCAAGGGAACAAGAGAGGTGTCCAGGAAGCCTTTGGGAAGTTGCACTGTATGAGGTGAAGTTTGAGGCTTGCCATATGCAGCCTGCCTTTGCTCTGTTATCACCTGCCACAGAGTTTGTAAAGTACAAAACCAGAACCTATGGTAAATTACAAGATTATTCCTCGATGTGCTTTGTAGTGACAGTACTGGACACTTAAGGACTGTCTAGTGTTGCAGTGTATCTATCTATATCTATCTATATCTATCTAATCTATACCTGTCTATCTATATCTAAATCTAATATATAATCTATATCTATATCATCTATATCTATATCTATCTATATCTATCTATATCTATCTGTATCTAATCATCTATATAATCTATGTGTATATATATATGTGTGTGTATATATATCTATCTGGAGCACATGGCTGTAATGCTGTCTGGACACTTCAGAGATGCAGGAGATGGAGCACAGCCATTCAGACAGATGCTGAGATGGTGACTGACTCACAGCCCCTTTAACTTGTGGGACTCCTTGGAAAGGTGTAACTCACTCCACTCACCCCACAACCTCTTGTGGCTGCTCCTCAGTCTGCCTTGAAATATAAGCAAGGAATCATGTCAGGAGAAGTCTGGTGTATCTGACTACAGCTTTTGCAATTCAGCTGCACTGGTTCTGCAGGGTTAGCACTCTGAAGGCAGAGGCTGGGACAGAAGAGACCAGTTCTTGTTTAGCATTGTCTCTCTTTAGCTAGATATGGCCACTCATGACTCTGTCTTCTTGTCTGAGGCAGGTCACAACTCCCCATTACTAATTTATGGACAAACCTTTCTAGCATTACCATGCTGAACTTCTGTATGGCAAAACTGCAGCTCTTTTCAGTCTGCTGCATCTGTCTGGGTCCAGAATGAGTTTGACATGCAATCTACTGAATTTTGCTGATGTGAGCATGCTGCTCTAACACGCTTCCAAAGCAGAAACTCTTCCCATCACCTATGGGCTGCAGATAGAAGCAGAAAGAGGGAGTAGCATAAAAGTTTCTTCAGTACCAATGCTGGCAGCATATTAAGTAGAAAATCTCATTATTGGTCTTATAGCTGGTAAAAAGTCATGCTGCTCAGAACAGCCCTATTCCCAAACAAAATTAAAATATCTATTGTCCTTTACAAAGTTTTATTTTCTGTTAGGAAGAAATGATGGCAAAAGATTTCTTGCTGGGAGGTCAGTTGTGGGTAGATGTAATGAAATAATACTGGTGCACTTTCAATAGTTCCAAAGGATGGTCTGGTTGCTAACCAAAATGAGATTTAAATTTTACATCTAAATTTTACATACAATCTGCTGCCTCATGATTCTGGATGAAATGTGTTTGTTTCACTCTCATTTCTCCACCAAGAGGATAGGTTTGTCCTCACACCATGCAAAATAAGTTTTTGTTTTATGGTTATACAGGAAAATCAAAGAAACCCCTATTTCTTTCCCAAACAAATTCCTCATCTTCCAAGCATAGTCTGGCTTGTGTACTGAGCTGTGAAAAAGAGACAGGTGAGATTTCTGAGCTTCTCAGAAATTCTGAGATAAAAAAAGGCCAAGAAATACCCTTGCAGGTTCTCATAACATTTCTGTATTGCTCCTCAAAGGGTCATTACAGGAGCACTTTCAGGAATGCCATTTGTGCAGTGTTGTTGGTGCTGTCTGTAAGGAAGGCACCATTAGAAAGTATGATATTTCTGGCTACATTTTGCTCTTATAGTATTAATTACCTACAGCCCTTTTTGACAGTTTGGTTCCTGCACTCTTCTAGTGCATATCTACATGGGAGGAAAATAATTAGGAAAGTTATAATTATGTTGTTAGGTTTAAATGCAATTCCCTTGGCTCAATCACTCAGCCCATGAACACCTAGCCTTCCTGCATGAATAGAGGAGATTTGTTTTAACATTTAAAATCTCCGTGGCATTCTTTCAACTATTTGCACTTATCAGTAAGTGTTGTTTTAGCTTCCATTTGAAAACCTGTGGCAAGGGTGAGAGGTAGGGGCTTTCCTACATGAGCCAAGGAAACGTTTTACATCAGAGGAACAGTTTATGGTCCTGCACTGATTAGTGAACAGGGATTGCTCTGATTTGCACTCTATGCCTGAAATTCCTGTGCAGGCAAATCTTGTGTGGTTTGTGGTTTATTGAAATCCTGTCATTTAACTATGGAGTGTGAGTTTATTCTTGTGTACCCAAGAAAGTCAAAGTGTTTATGAAGCAGTACTACTTCCAGGGTGGTTTGCTTTGAAGCATTACACGTAGTGATTCCCTATTTGCTCTGCTGCCCCTGTAAAATAATACTTTTTTCTTCTCTTTCTCCAGCACTGATTTTACCAGCATAACTAGAAAGCTATGTGCACCTGCTAGTTCCACCTCTTCCCCTCAGATGAGTTTTGGTCTGGCTAACTTAACATCCTTTCAGTATTGTGTCCACATTTTCATGCACTTCAGAGAAAAGAAAAAAAACTAATATCTCAGATGAAGTGTGAAGGTTTGCTCAGTGCCTAGCAACATGGGCTTGCCTTCCTCTCCCAGGAGAAGTCAGCCAGGTGAGATTAAATCACTGAACTTTATGGTGCTGGTTCTCGACATTGCTCTCCCAGTAACTCAGAACACACAGGTCTCTGTTGTGTCTTTTTAATTTTGCCCTAAAAAATGATTCAAATATACTAATAAAGCTGATTTGCAGTTTATGCACCTACTCTCAAGTGAATTTATTCCTAACCTTCTGTAGGCTTGCAGCTGCTTCAGTTTAGCCTGCTGTGGTAGGTTGACCAAGACAACAGCCAGGCACCCACAGCCACTTGCTCCCAGCAAGACAGGAGAGGGAATCAGAAAAGAAAAGACAGGATGGATCAAGATAAAGACAGTTTAATAAGTGAAGTGAAGCTGTGTGTGCAAGGAAAGAAAAAAACCCAAGAAATTTATTCAATGTTTCCTGTTGGCAGCAGATGTCTGGCCTCTTCCCCCTGGGCCTCAGCACATGCAGTGATTACTTGGAAAAACAAATGCCATGGCCATGAAGATCCCCAGTTCCATCTTTTTCTCAAGCTTTTATTGCTGACCACAATGCCATTTGGCATGAAGCATTCCTTTGGTCAGTTGTACTAGTTTCATCTCCTCCTAGGTTCTTGTGGACCCCCCACTTTACAGGCTGCAGATGATGAGGGGGGACAAAACCCCCTCAAAGAGTAGGAAAACCTTGATGCTGTGCAAGCACTGCTCATGACCTGACAAGACACTGGGGTGTAATCCAGGCCTGTTTTAATCACAAATCCAATCCACATGAAGAAAATTTACTTCATCAGAGCCAGAGCCATCATACTGCCCCCAAGTTCATAATGGAAAATGATTATATTCTGATAGTAGCATATCTTACGGTTTCAAGCTGAGCCAAGAGAAAAAAAAAATGTGGGCAATGGGATGCTAACTTTCTGAATAGTCAATGTTTTCAGTGTAAAACTTGCTTTCAGATATGGTTCAAGTAGCTGTATAGCTGTGTCCAGAGGAACCATGCTGGATATAGGCAGAATTCACACTAAAAATGTTCTATGCCAAGAATAAAAGGCTTGGGAACTGTTCAAATATTCAGCTATAGATTGCTTCCAATTTAGTTTCTGCCTGCATTGAAGGATTGTTCTTTTTCCATATAAAAGTCTCCCAAAGGAATTTCAATGTGCCCTCTTAGCCAATTAGGTATGTGCTCTCAGGAACAGAAAAAATTGGATACTTCTGTTTCCATGAAAGCAATAATTTAGATACACAGAAGGATTGAATCACATTGAATACTTAGGATTTCTTCTTTTTCTTGGCAAGGTTAGGAGTTATGAAAAGAAAACTATGCTGGTCAGAAAGGATGTCTAAAACACAAATGACACCAAAACTTTAAAATAAACTTTTTAAAAGACATAAATACCACAAAAAATTTTGATCAATAGTTTGGCTATATTTGGTTGGTGTTTTTTTATGTTGGTTGACTTTATTATATTGGGATTTTTTTTGTATCTTCCTTTTAATAGAAGTTACTTGACACCTGCTTTAAAACAATTTTTGTGACTAGTTAATTCTATTGCATGAGACAGGAGGAGTCATAAAACAGCTCCTGAGCTGTGTGGAGTTTCTCACATCTTCAACTCACTCCTATGCTTATGCTCATCCTGTAACTGGCCCTCCAGGTCAATTTGAATCCATGAAATTATTTTACATGGGCTGCTCTGACTGTGTTTCACAACATTTAGCAGCTCCAAACCCTTCCCTTTTGAGTATTGCCACGGAGACATGAGATGCCTGAAGAGTTACCATGTCATCATGAGCTACTTCTGTACAGGCAATGCAGTGCCTTAGGATTTTGCTCATAGGAAAGTTCATGGCATTGAGTTCAGACAATTCAGGGAAAAAAAAGGGGTAGTTACATGTTACTATATTCTTGCCTGAATAAAATCTAGATTCTAGTAGTGCACTGAAGGAGACTAAGAGTGGGCACTTGAGATTCCATCTATATCCTCGTGTTCCCAACTGTGATGTCAGAAGGTGACATAGTTTCAGTGGTGAAGGAGAAGAGAAAAAACTAGGGATTTGTCTGGGGTAAAAGAAGACATTGAGCCTAAATAGTCTTTGTTCCTTTCTAAGGGAAGTATTTTGCAGGAAAGTCTCTGGCAGCCATGGGAGAAATTGAGACTTGCACACATAAATATCTGTATGCTTACACACAGAAAAACACAAAGGCACACATACATGCACATCATCACTTTAGACTCCTGTCTCTCCTCAACTCAGTAAATAAATCTAGTAATAAGACAGGTGATCAGGGCACAATTCAGATGTTTCTGCTATGCAGTGAACAGAGCATTGTATAATCTGAGTTGTAAGACTTTTAGTTTACTTTTCTCTATTTTTCATTTTCACTGGTAGTTTAAAATTCATCCAAGTTGTAAGACAAATTTCATTGCTGATGACATGAGTTTAGTGAAATACTGTTAAGGCCAGTATAACAGATCTCTTATCCTGTAAATGCCAACTAGATAAAAAATTGGTTTTTTTCCCTGTGTCAATTCCCAAAAGAGAAAAAGAAAATGTAACTTCATTAGACAGGTGCCAGTACCTACTAAGAATCACTGAATAGAAATATTTGTAATAGCAGTTAAGCTGAACAGAATCAAGAACTTAAATTCAGCGTGTTTCTCGAGGAAGGTTCTAATTTTACCTGCATATGTATGTGGTGGGAACAGGGGTGAACTATAAATCAACCCTTACAATTGGTAAATAAATCAGACAGTAGAGTTGCAAAGGACATTTTTACAGACACATTGGAGATATTGATCTTCAAATGAGGAAAGAGAACCCAAAGGAAAATGTAAAATAAATTGAAGTTTTCTTTCTTACATAATCTACATCACTGGGACACATGAATCAAACATCATTCATGTTGCATCATACTTTGAAGTTCACGGGTGTTTGAAAGAAAAAGAAACACTTTTTTAGTAGTCCACATCAATACTACTTCTATCACATCATGTAGGGGAGCAACTCAGAGAAGTGTGTAGGCATAGGCTGGAAAAGCTCTTCAGCTAAAGCTTTGACTTGTTCTGCACTTCAGTCAGTAGAGCTTTAGGAAAAGTTAATCCTGCACTCAGTCCAGCCCATGAAAGGATCTCTCCCTTTTCCCCTAAAGACATCTGAAGAAATGTCGTGCCTCTAAAGTGCACAGCCATTGTTTCAATAGGTGTGTCAGCACCCACAGTAAATGAGCAACAGGTACACTCTGATCTAACCTGATGCTAATTCATACTCCTGTCTATTCATTTTACATGGGATCTGGGGGCTGAATAGCATAACTCAATGAAACAGATAGAACCAGGCATTCCATTTGACTGACATTACATTTCCAAATACTTTAAAGGATCTTCTATTTCTCCCATGGAAGTAAGAAGAAGTGTTTCATGGATATTCAGGGCAGAAATGAATGCAAACTCAGCATTGTTAACCTTGACTATAGAGTTTAAAATGTTTACTTAGGGAATATACAACTAACCTATCATCTAGCTGAAACTCATATTGTGCTATGATTGCCATTTGAGGCACAGATGAACCTGTTAAACTCTGATTCAAATAAGCAGTGCAACCCCTCTTAAACAGGAGGTTATTCTTTGCTAGTGATGCCAGTACAGTGACAGAGAAACTGACAAAGGACTCCCTGAAGAATTTGGTTGCTGGATCTGTACTGGTTTCTGTCAGCAGAACTAGAGAATGAAGAGTGTAAACAGGTGCATTGTCAATAACACAAACACTCCAGGATCTTGCTAACAGATACAGTGATTAGCACAGATGACACAGCCAAAAGTGCTTAAATGCTGTGAAAAATAAATCACAAAGCCTCGGTGCTGTTATGCTGAGAGGAATATTTAGAAAAATGCCAAATTAGATGAGAGGGCAAATCACTCCAGCCCGAGCACAGCTGAGGACCTACACCTCTGCTTCTTGTGAGCCAGCAGTTTGTGCTGTCTTGTGGGGCTTGAAGCCCTGTGGCAGCCTCAGCCTGAGGCTGAGAATGTGGTTTGCCTCTTTACTCCACACATGTGATTTGTGCTGTGACTTAACTTATCCTTTCACCACTTCCCATTTCCTCCACTGGGCTGTGACCTCCCACCTTTAAAATCCATTCTGAACTTTGGGGTTTTAGTGCCTGAAGAGAAAAAAAGTTGTAGGAGAAGCAGGACAAAAAGCTTTCAAAGGCCCTCACCAAAGTTAGAGTCAATGACTTTCAATGAAGTTTGAGCTCCTAATGATGTAACATCCTGTTGGAAGGAACAGTCTTATGCCTTTCAACTCACTAGGAATATTTAAACATCTGCATATTATCAGTCAAAGTATTTACACTCAAATGGGGGCCAAAAAATTCAGATCATCCCAGCTGATATGTGTTTGTAATTATTTATCTCCTCGACTAGTATTAGATACAAAATGAGTAGCTAACTACAAAAATAATTTCAATAAATTTGACACAAATAATTTGCATAGCTAAAGGTTTCTACATAGCTTTATTGTAAAATAGTGTGTAAACTTAAAAAAATTTGTTTAGTTGGGCTTTTTTCTTTACCTCCTAATTATCTGTGTACCTGTTACATTAACTCAATAATTATTGGCTGACATATAATTATTATTTTCCACTTTATGAAAGTTAAGACAAATAAAAGCCTTTTAATTGGTCAGGTTTTTCTTTTTTCTTCTAGGATTACACACATAAAATACAATCTTCAACATTCTCTATTTATAGATTAATTTTAAAAAAATACTTAGTCCAGTGACCTGAATAATCTGTTTAAGATAAATGACACCCAAAACCTGTTTATCCTCACAGTTTGTAGATGTGTACTATGATGGACTGTATTCTTTAGAATCATTTGGGCATCAAATTGAAAGTTAAAGCAGGTTGGGAGGTACGAAGAAAAGGAAGAATTTCAAAGACAACTGAAAATAGCCCTATACAGCAAGTGGAAGTTTACTTTTTCTTGCAGACACAATTTTTTCCTTGATCCCTTCCTATATTTTCAGTTTTATTGCTAAAAAATGTAGATTTTTTAAAATAAAAATGTCTGTGAAATGATTCTGGAGAAGGCCTTTGATTTTCCCCCCACCAAGGAGGAAACATTCTCGTAGAGCACAGCTGTATGTCTGGATAATTGAAAATAGACAGAGAGATAGTCTAGGTACGATCTAAGGGAAAAGTTGTAGGCTAAAAGCCCTTTTCTCCCTCAGCTGTAAGGCATCTCAGGGTGAGAATCCAGTGGCTGCTGTTCCTTTGGTGGCTGCAGCTAAGGACATGGGAACATCCACGTTCCACTTATGCAGTGGCAAATAAATCACTGTGGAAAAATCCACTTTTATGATGCTTGAGTGCATAACACCTTTCCTCCTCTCAATCCCTTGCACATCCCTGTTTCCATGGCAAGCAAACCTCCAGGGCAGAGAAGACCCTCAGCGTGTCCCCCATACAGGCAATGAGTGACCAGGGCTTCAGGATCCTAAGCTGGCTGCAATATTGCTGACACATTGCCATGAAAAGCACAGCAGAAACAGTACTATAGCTTGAAATGTTCAAAATAATTTCTCTTATTTTTCATATTTTTTAATGGAACAATATAAAATGTAGTGGAAGTCTAAAATTTTTTTATATTTTTTATTCATCAGTATTAGAAAAAGTTACTTTATTCTGACAAAATCTGGAAAAAAAAATCAAAATAATCACTGAACACTGGCTGTTTTTCTTATTGTAGTTAAAAGCCAACCACTGGAGGGAATAATCATAAGGAAAGTACTTACAAGAAGTGTCTATAAGAAACAATTGAAGAGAAATGGAATGGCTTATATTCTGGCAAATAGGGACTGGAGAGTGAGAGACAACAAAAGAAGGAAATCAAAACAAGCTGAAGAGAAACAATAGTGTGCCAGAAACTTTTGGAAGAAGTGAACTGCTCTGACCTGCAGTCTGAGCAATGACCTGCTCTGCCAACATGCCTGCAACTTTAGGCTTCTGAAATCCAAAGAAAATAATTATTCTGTCGGCTGCTAACGGAAGGCATCAACCACAGTTTAGACAGGTGAATCTGCCAGACCCTGGGAATAAAGTGGTATTTTGCCAGTACTGAAAACTTCTGTGTTTGCCAAATATCAGCAGCACAGCTACTGCTCTCCATCTAATCCCTCACTCTAAGCCAAGCCACTGAGACAAGGGCAACAGCAGCTCTGCTATGTGTAGAAACCCAATGTGAACTTAAAGAGGCTGCCATGAACTTGTGTTTTGGTGTTGCAATCCCAACAGGTGTGGAGTCATTTCTTTCAAGGAAACACTCCTGATCTCAAGGCCATCAGTGGTTTAAACCATCAGTGACTTGAGCCAAACTGCATCACTGACTGCATATGAACCCAGTGCAGAAAAAATCCCTTGGATCAAACATGGAAGAGTGATGAGGTAAAACCTGTCATAAATATATTCAGACCAGGTAGAAGTTTCAGAGTAAGAGATATAATGAGGAAAGTAGCAATTTTCAACCCGCACTTTTGTGCACTTAGGCAAAAGTTTCCTATTATAAACGTGTCAAAAGGCAGAGACTGAAAACAGGAAAAACAAAACAACAACAATAACAACAAAATCCCAGGCAAAGCCCCAGCCAGTACAGAGAGCAAACAAAGTTTCTGCTGCAAAAAAGATCTTTAACTGATTAAGATCACCATGAATCTAAACATATAAAGTGAAATTTTTCTGGTTTATATCAGGCAAAGATTAAGATTTTGAAAACAAAACCCAAGCTATTTTTAGGTACAATGTGAACATTGCATGAAAAAGGATCTCTGAGATAACCAGATGTAGAGATGTAAAAATATACCAGAAAGATATTTGATCTCAGTCAGATTCATCAGCCATATCACCAGCCTGAAAAAAGGTAAAATTAAAAGAAAAGAAGAAATATGGAAAACTTTATATCACTTTAAGATTTTTTTAAAATAAATTTTTGCTCTGTTTAATTTGTTTCGGTGAATGAATAGATTTAATTGTACAGTCAGCTAAATGAAATAACTTTTTTCTGAATTTGTGTGTGTTGTTTGCTCTTAATTTTAATCTTCCATGATTTGCCTGTTGCTTTCACTTCAGTATTTGATGTCATGGCATGGAAGCAGCATTATCAGAGTATATAGAATATTCTGGCTTTTCCAGGTGCTTTTTAGTCTCATTACAATAATCTCATGATACATTTGATTAAGATACTTCTCCTCTTGGAGCCTTCAACTTATTTTTTCTCTTTAGGGCTACCAGAGAGCAATGTGCAGTTTCTGAAATGCCCTACTCTCTTGCAGACTCTATTCTACAGCTGGCATTTTAACTAAACTGTTCATCTTCTGAGAGTTACATTTCCTTTTTTATAAATGAGAAGGCAAAAAGGCGGTTATACCTTTTTTTTCCCTGCCAACTGAAATTCCTCAGAAAGAAAAAAGGAGTCTTGCAGACTACACATTAGTTGCACACAGTTTTATTTAACTGACTCTTTAGCCAAAGCAAAGTCTTCTATAGACAAATATGGGAGAGAGCAAGAGCCAACATGAAGTCCACTAGGGAACTCCTTTTTCAAACCCCTTAAAAAGCTCCTAGATACCATGGTAATGAGAGCCTAAAATAGCTCAAAGCTAGAAATATACATTCTAATAACTACCTATTGATGCTAGGAGTTTTCTAAAGATCTGTGGGAGACTGTCTTAATGATAAATTATAGTGTATAGATAGAAGAAGGACTTAATTATCATGTTCTATTTTTATTGTTGTATGAATCCAAATAATACTAAATGATAACCTGATTTATGTACTGGATACAATTCCTGCAAATCACATGCTCCTATGGCTAATCCAAGCTCTTTTCAGTATTGCAACAGATGCTTTGTGGCTATTTTTCAGTGCCTCACAGGGTTATTGTTCATGAGAACATGACAGTACTTTATTTCCTTTAGTGATTTTTTCACTTGAACTTACTACAGAAGTATTTTTGCCTTGTCACTGTTTGGGTTGAAGTGACAGAGGGACTTGTGTCTTTGAGCTCTCTTCTCCTTGACTGCTCTACAAAAACAGTTTCTTCAAGCACCAGGAACAGCTTCATAAGAGCATCTCATTCCACTAAAATCTGAAGAGAGTTCAAAAGTGTGCTTAGTAATGAGACCCTGATGGAATATCATTCTACAATAAATCTTCCATGAAGGACAACTGTATTCCTCTAGGTCTTCTCCTTACTTTAACAGATGCAGTGCTCACAGTTGAACAAAGGAAAATGCTTATTGATATCTCACACTTTGGTCTTCATCCTTTTAACACCCTCCTGAAAACTGCTTGCTTGTTTTGGATTTTTTCCTGAGAAAGAACTAGCACGGGAGATACAGGGCCAAGGTCATTCAATAGGGAATATCTACAGAGTATTAGTGTCAATAAATGAGAACTCATTTGAAAATTAGTTAATCTTCTCCCCTTCAAAACAAACAGATAAACAAAAATAAAACAGGAAACTGCTATGAAATGCCTTTAATGTGAGCCTTCTCTGTCTATACTGCATAATTACTAACATTTCATTCAGGAGGTCACATTCATCACTCTGTTTAAATCAACAGTGCCAACTGTGTCATGTAAAGCTGTGGGCAGCTGGCACTGATGCCTGTGCTTCAGCTGGCAGCCCAGGCAGTTCCTACCAGCCCCCAGAGCAAAAAACTGCTCTGGAGTCAGCCTTGTTCTACATCCCTTTTTTCCTCCCTCCCAGCATCCGTCCCTTCTACCAATTCCACTTGGAACTACGGATCCCATTTCATTTTCTGTTACAGATGAATTAGAGTTTGAAGGCAATTTAAAGAGTGTTCCTGGATGGTCTAAAATGAGATTCCTGAATAAACAAAAGCTTTATTTGGAAACAGTCAAATATTATCTAAACAGAAATTATACACTGAGAGAATGAAGTAGATGTGGAGACCTGCAAGGCTCTCCATTCATTAAATGGGTGTGAATCTCGTTAAGCAACTAAACTGGGATATTGACTGAGATAATTTTGGTCATATTACACAAATAAGACAGGTGCAAATATTTATGTTTAAAGATCTAGTGTCAGGGAACCTTGATTAGAGATTGATTGCTCATCCAAGGTGATGATTTCACTAGAAAATTCCGGGTGAAAAGTTTAAAAGAAGCTATTAGAACATCAGAACAAGTGTGGGTAATAAGTATCTACATCTTTTATATCTTTTTACCCAGGGTGTTGAGATGCACTCACAGCATTTTTATTTCCATATAATTTTTTTTTCCTGCATAGATTGATTTGTCTCAACAGAAATGAATAAATCTGGAACCATACTAGCAATTTTATTAGGACAGGCTTTGAATCCTTCATTCATCATTCAAACAACCCTCTTTGTTCTCCTAATGTTTCCTTAGACTTCACCAGAAGTGAGTGACTTCACCTCTTCATTGAGTTAAGCAGATATATGGGGACACTTAGAAGAGGACTTAGCTCCTCACATACAGATGACTTTCAGAGATGTTGAAATGGCTTTCCCTTGGCAATGCTCAGGAAAGCTTTCAGGCTTTGTCTCAATATTTTTCTTTCCAGTATATTTCAAAAGAGATTTTTTTTCCTTTAGTTCTGGTTCTCAGTGAGGGGGAGACCAGCATGAAAACCTGTTTGCTGCAGCAGGGGCAAAGAAGACAAGTTTCAAGAGTTTTCTTGAAATTCAGAGATTTGATTACCCTCCTGAGTAATCAGAGCAAAGACTCACAATTGACTGTAGCTTCATGATGGGATTTTCTGTGATGTTTCCCACTGTTGTCATCTGAGTTATCAGATCTGACTCACAGTTTACCATTAAACACTTTACAGCATTGTTGTTTTGTACCACAGAAGAATGTGACCCCCTGGCACTTGAAAATGCTAAAGTAACAGTGGCTCTTTTCTCAAATTCCCTTAAGATAAACATTGCTTTTGCATTAATTGGATGGTTTTGCTGGTCATTGAGATTATCTCCATATATTCTTTCTTACTGAAAACACGTGCTTATATTCTGCTGCAGAGGAATTGCAAACCCAGCTGCAAGAAGAAGAGTTACATTCAGACAAATTATGCTTTACATCACTAGAGCTCTGAGAGGATGAGTTGCAGGGTGCTCCTCTCATGCATTGTAACACAGCATTTTTGAAAAGGAAGACATGCTTTCAAACACTACCTTGTATGTCACAGTATTTTCAAATGTGATATTTAGGCCAGAATTTTGATTAAATGACTGTTTTAATCTGATTTAAAATACCAGGAAAAATTAAATACATATATTACATATCGTAGGTATGTTAAATATGTATAATTATACATGCAGATTACATAGACGTGTGTGTATATATATATATATATAGTATGCATAGGTATTATTCTCTCTATATTACTCTATAAAATATTTACTTATATAGACAAGGTACATTTAATAAATAAATATACATACATAGTCATATTTTAAAATCCCTATAGCTGGCTCATGCTTAACAGGACAAACTGCTAAATTATCACTGCTCCAAACAGCCTCCTCATGACACGTCTGTCTCCTGACAGCCTCCCAGCTGCTGCCAATTTTCCTTTTCTAACTGGATCCAGCCATTTTGTTTACAAATCAGCTTTGTTTTTAGTCAATTTAACATGCTTCAAAAGTCCTGTAGCATAATTGGCTAATTGCTTACCAGTTAGGAAATAGTGATTATGATTTTTTCCTTCCACAAATCCCTGCAGCTACAGTCAGGTTTATTTTATATTCAGGGACATTGATAGGTCTGTTTAAAATACAAATTGAATATTTAGAGGGGGAGTCTGTTTTTGCAACCTTCATTGTCAAAGTCTGCTCAAGAGCACTTCTTTTCCAGGAGTGTGTCTTTGTGATGTAAAGTGCAGTGTGGCTCCAACACCCGTGACACAAATGTGCAGCAATAACACAAACCATGAATGTTGTGCCTTCCCAGCTCCTGACAGGTACTGATGCCTGTTTCCATGGCACTGGCTCAGATTCCTGCCAGTACTGAGCTGCAGATTGTAGTTCTTCCCCGCATCCAGCTGTCACTGTGTTGCAGAACATTTCCCTCTGACATCAGAGTGCTCAGCAATTTAACTAACACTCCATGTCTGGAAAAACAGGTGTATTTACCCAAAATAATTTTGCATCTGATCTTTAGTTTTAGTCTGCATGCAAGTGTGGAGAGTAAGAGAGAGAGAGAGAGAGATGGATCCACTGCTGTAGAAATTATTTGTGTAAGGCTGAATGGCAATTATTACTGAAACTCCAGGAAATCCTCACTGCTTCTTGTCCCACTCAATGTAGGGGGTGTGAGGTCAGCAAAACAGAGCAGAATACATCATCAGTCATTAGGTGCAGAGTCAGAGCTCAGGAACCAGACATTATACATTAAGCAGAAGACATTACTTGGAATTCAATGCCTGTTATCTATGAATTTCAGGATGTTGCTCTGGTCTGAACTTCTTGACATAATATAAATCACACAATAAACTCACATGCTTATTCTTCAGTGCTAGGGGATTTCCCTGAGCCCAAAGAAAGAAGATATGGACTTCTTGCAAGCCTTTGTGCTCATGAGAAAAAAGCAGAACCCTTGAAAGGTCTCAAAGACATTTAGAGAAGAGGCAGAGGAGAGCAGTTCTTGGGAACTTGATACAGCAATCCTTGAAAGGGTACAGGGGGTTCTGACTAAAGCCAAAGTCATGCAGTTCCACATGCCCATCACCTAGGAGCTGAGCCAACCAGTCTGAGGATGGAAAGCTTAGAACTTAGCAAGATGTCTGGATTTTATACCTGATTAATCCATCATGAAGGTATGCCTAAAATAAAGGGTATTTCTTGTAGCAACTGCAATCAGGTAAAATGTTTGCTCTACTATGTTTTCAAATGAATACCATGTTAGACTAAGTTAAAATGAAGAGACATAAACAGTGTTGTGATTTCATGGTATCCACATCAGTAAACCATGAACAAACTTGGCCCTGTTTCTTTTCCTCTAGGAGTGGCTGGAATGATGCTCCCATTTTAGGGTCAATGCTCCAGTAGCAGGGACAGAAGGTGCTAGAGGAGAGGCTCCCTTCTCTCCTTCCCCTTGCTCTGCTCCCATCTGTGGGCTTCCTCTGAGCATTGGTGCTGTGCTGCAACAGGAAGCCTTTCAATGAAAGGGTAGAGGTGGAGAAAAGGATCCTCACCTTGTGCTGAAGCTTG
Source organism: Luscinia megarhynchos (assembly GCA_034336665.1). Taxonomy (NCBI): domain Eukaryota; kingdom Metazoa; phylum Chordata; class Aves; order Passeriformes; family Muscicapidae; genus Luscinia; species Luscinia megarhynchos. The sequence goes on from CM067565.1 coordinate 46,324,139, forward strand.
AAGTCCCAGAGGAGCAGATCTCAGCTGCTCACACAAGGTCACACTGGCTCAGGAGGAGCTAATGAGAATAAAAAGAATTAATCTCCTGCTACCCACAGAATATTTATACATATATATGCATACATTTAAATACATATCTTCTGAGGAAGTAATGTGTCTCTGTCTTTTGGGAATTTAACTCTGAGTTACAGTCTGGGGGCTAAGGGGGAGACCAAAGGAGATGAGTATCATGTTCATGTTTTGGAAAGTCTGGACTCTGACCAGTGACAGAAATAAGAATGGTTTTTATAATATCTCTTAATGCCCTTCATAAACATTCATCTTTCTTACAGAGCTTTGCTTTCCCATTGTTTTTGAGTATCCTTCCCTTTGTTTTCCCAGTTGTTTTCCTAGTTCCGTTCTTTTCCTGCCTATATGCTACTAACATTTTTTTAGGTCTCCCAAGAGTACCAGAAGAACCAGCAGTACATGGGGTGAGATGAATTATAGTTACACTTTACAAAGTGTAAACTGAGGCATAGAAACTTTCAGACAGGGCATTTTTTGGGAGAGAAGGCTGGCCTCTGGATTACCACTGTACTGCTTTTATTTAACATCTTGACTACAACCAGAGCAACATTGTAATCTGGAACTGAGCAATGAATTTTTCTGGTAAATTCTGTAAATCTCTTTCTTTCTGTAAATCTCATGCCCTGTGTATTCACTAAAGCCTAAGCTAATGGCTTCCTTGAGCTTTGTGTGCACACTCCTCGGGGGATGTGTGCACAAGCCAAAAAGAAGGGAAAGGAGATGGCTGTAAATACTTGGCTCCAGTATGTGCATTACATCTGTCACAAGGGAATCAGCAAGAAACGTTTGAAAAATGCAAGCCAGTGCAATTTGTGCTGGCCAGAGGTAAGGCAACATTTTCAAAATCTCCTTTGAGCAGTGCTTCTGCGAGAGATCTTTGTGTACATGCAAAATATACACATATAGTTAGTAGCAGGACAAAAAAATAAATACTAATAAAGGAACTGTCAGCCAAATATGCCAAGTCAGCCCCTATATAGCTCAGCTGGAGTTGACCAAGATGTGAATATGACTCCAGAAATCAGCAGTGGCTTCATGGAAAAATGATACAAAGATATTTTCGAAAGTAATTTTCATAATGACAGTTTCATTATGAAAATCCAGAATGGAATGAATACATAGTGCAAAATAAAAGCTCAAATGGAAGTGAGGGTCCAAGCCATGCATCTAAAGGGAAAGTAAAAAAAAAATTAAGGCCAGAAGGACATGCTACAAAAAACATGCTTAGTTCACTTAATTAAGGCTTGCTGACTTTCAGAAAAACTACTTGTTGAAGATTCAGAGGTGAAGTTTAAACTTTTCATTGCCTGAATCCAATTCCTTATCTGCCATAAAGGAACAAAGAAAGCAGACAGTGAAGTCCTCAAAAGAATTCACACTGCAGATTTTAGGCCTTATCCCTTACTTATTAGTTGTGTTCTCATTTGAGGACCAACCACCTGATTTGAGAGACACGGATGCTAAAACCTTTAAATAACCTGCCATATTTTGAACAGCTGTGTTTGGACAATCTGTGGTCCAGGCCACTTCTGTGGTGTATGTATTATCATTGATCTCAGGTAAGAACGTGGAAGAGAATTTTGCTGCCTCCAAAACTGTGTTTCATTTTTAAGAGCAGCAGCTGGATGTAGCTACATTCCTTTATGTGATTTAGCTGCTGATCTGCATGGGCAACTCATTACAGGAACCTAAACAATGTACTTTCCACTCCCAGCAAAGACCCATCTCCAAGGTATTTGATTGACTGGAGCCATGGGAGCATGATAACCCTAAAGCATGAACTTTTCAGGCTAGCAAATCCCATATAGTTTGGCTTTTAACAGTAGCAAAGACTTTTCTGAAACCTTTAAGGAAGTGGGGACAACTTCATGAGGTGTCAGACCAAGACTTGGCTCTCATTTGCAGGAGATGTAAAAGCTAGGTAAATACAAGAGGGTTATTCTGAAGCATAACTAGGGCACTTAAGCAGTATTACCCCATCTGTAAAGAACTGAGACTGTTAGTGGTCTCACAAGACACTGGTAATGCTGCCACACACTCAAACTGGTGCTTTCAGATCTGATGCAGAAGAAGCTGCTCCCACTCCTTCATCATTATCTGACTAGAAATGATCAGAGGAGCCTAATAGGCAGCTGAAGAAGACGGATGAAATATAATTGAATTGCAGAAATGTAGTAGAAAAATAGTGAGAGAACGTTGTTGTGCTCAGAAAAATTAAGTAGAATGCATTCTCTCCCTTCCTTTCACAAGAAGGAATGTCAGATCTTTGATACTCCCATTTCCTCCCTCTTTAGGTTCGGCAAGGAGCCAAAAAACCAGTCTTATGAAAACAAGAAGCAAAAAATACAATGAGTTTTAGGTCATACCAACAGTATTTCATATGAAAGCATGTCTTGCATATGCTCACCATTCAAACTTCAGCCAAAACTCTCAGATGAAAATGTATGAGTAGAAGAATGGGTTAGGGAAATAAATTACTCTCCAAAACATGAATGCTTTCACCTCTTTCTTTGAAGAGACATGACATATACACTTACTGTAAGTGCACTGACTGAGAGGGGGATCTCATTAAAATCTGAAGGGAGGCTGTCAAGGGAATGGAGCCAGGCTTTTTTCAGTGGTGACAGGCAATAGGACAAGAGGAAAAAGGGCAGAAACTGTTTCACAGCAAGTCCCACCTGGACATGAGGAAGAATATTTACTGTGCAAGTTACCACACACTGGAACAGGCTGGCCAGAGAGGTTGTGGAATCTCCTTTGTGGAAATATTCAAGAATCATCTGGACACAACTCTGTGTGGTGTGTTCTGGGATGACCTTGCTTGAGCAGGGAGGTAGGAACAGACTCTGTTGTTCCTTCCAGTCTGACCCATCCTGTGATGCTGTAAGTCAGAACATGTTTCTAAATGGAGCATAGTTGTCCATAAAAGGAATGATTCAGGAGCTGAAGTCACTCTACACTCAGTATTTAAAATGCACAGAATCATGCCATACCTGGAATATTTTTTTTTTTTATATTTCCTGATAAGATTAAAAGCAGGTTATTTGTTCAGATACCACGTGAGGCTTGTTAGTAACCATTCTTCTATACATGTTTGATAGTGTTTATGAACACTCTGCTACTCTGGGATTATCCACAAAGGACATTATTTCTTATTACAGAATACTGCTATTGTTTTTTCTTGGTGGAACTTCATTTTCTTTAGCTCAAATTGTAGAAATGAAAGGGGAAAGAGGATCAAGGTTTTAATTTAAGATAAAATTGCTTTCAACAAAAATCATTGATGGGAGTGGAAGTCTGTAAAGAGCTGCTGATGTTTGTGGTCCCCACTGACTTTATTTGAGCAGTACTATCATAATACAGCGTTGCTTTCACACTCTAAAGGAAAAGATAGGGTTTAATTTTTTTTTTCTGTTGATGACAAAATTGCAGGTTAAAAATTTGTTGAGTGGTTTTAATAGTGCTGACATCTAGAGAACTGTATACAGAGGTGTGTGCATTAGAACAGGTGATCTTTGAAAAGACAGCTTCTTTTAGATGTGTTTCTTTCCACTACTTTTATAATTTTTCTTTTACGTCACATTCACTTGCATTTAGGAAGCGCAGTGAAAAGGAGAGTCACCTATATTTACATCAAGACACTGGAAAATACAGTGACACCAACAGTAGTTGTGTCTTTTGAGACAAACTATGATTAGACACTTTAGAAATATTTCATTTCATTTAGCCCATCAGGAAAAAGTTATTTTCAAAAGCTTCTCTGGAGGTAAAAGACTGATGGTGTCTACATCTCCATCTCTCTTGAGGATATTATTCTTGACCCTCTAATGCCACCACTGACTTTTGCTTCCAAAGGCTGGCCCCTTACAAATTACCATATTCCTCAAAAGTTTAACATTCCCCTTGTTTCCTCTCTTTGTGCTCCTGCACAGCAGAGGCCCCTGAGTGCTTGCAAAGAAGGATGACGCCAATCCTTTTCAATGCAGAAATGTTCCCAAGGAAATGGATGGCTCCTGGACTCGAGGGAGACAAGGAGCAGAGCAGGATGTGCTGCAGCACACAAAGCAAAGTCTCTCTAGTAAAGGTTATGCCACCTGCAAGGGAGAGATGAACAGGATGTGACTGATGCACAGGAAGTGATGCAGGCAGGAAACATGAAAGCCAACTAAAGAGATTTCCAAAGTAAAACAGGAAAATGGTTGAAAGGGATGAAAACTAAATGACGTGGAATAAGATGTCGGGCGTTTTGTTTTGTGTTTTGTTTTCATTCAGACTAATAGTAAAACTTTGGCAAAACAACTGAGGTGTGCTCCTAAACTGATATAGCATGAAGAACTTTGTAGCTTAGATGTGAGGCCTCAAAGTGGCCTTCAGAAAGCCTTATAAATTGGAAATACCTTGTGTGTGTTTATATGCAGTGCGAGTGATAACTTTATGTGTGCAAAGCATAATAAAATCTATATGTCCTCCAAAAGGATCATTTTAAATATACAGTAATCTTAACTTTCCTTTTCTTATGATAAAATCCCTTCTGTGACAAACGCTGAAGATAAAAAGAAATATTCAGTCTCATACTAGTGAATTCAGCAAATTCTGCATCCAAATTGTACCAATGTCTCTGAGACTGAAATTGAGCTTGCTCTGTTTTTCTGGGACATACTTTATCTTTGATGGGATGTAGACTGGATCTTGACATATATTATCCTGTATTTCTGGAATTTAAAGGAGCTCAGGAGTCTATTTATTGCTTTCAGTTTATTTCTGGTGTCACTAGTATATAACATTAATTAAGCAGTTATTCTATCTCCATGAGGGAGACAAACAAAACCAAAAAATTTTTGGAATTATAAGATGCTTTAGTTTTCAGGACCTTTATTGCTGCAGAAATATCTCATCATTGTTTGCCTCAGTTCCTTCACACACAGTTTGCAAAAACATGCTATATCAATACTATGACATTATTAATGTATCAGAAGTATTAATTACACAATTTTAATCAGCTACACTAAGCTGCTCTGAAGCTTCACATAACACTGTAAAGGACTGAAATATTTATTGTCATTGTAAATATTATTTATCCACTGTTATTAAAAATTGTGCTGTTAGTGTTCATAGGGGTCCAGGTTCATTTCTTATGATGAAATAAATCCAAGGGGACTACACTGCTAGACCTTTCTCTGCTCCAATTGTTTTTCATAGCTCTGTGCTGCTTCAAATGGAACTTTCTGATTATTAAAATACCAGCTACAGTGCTGAGACAGCAAAAAGGATGATGGCAATTACAATGTATAGACTCTAATACGAGCATATCACAAGATGGAGCCAAAGAGACTCGATAGAAGAACTGGAATGAAAAGTGTAAGTCTCCAAAGAGCTATTTTCCAGGAGTGCAATAATTCATATATCCCTTTGACCAAACATTTACTTTCGAGTAAATAAAATAGTGCTGAAGAGCAGTGAGGTTTTTAGCATTAGCAAGAAAGTGTATTAAATTTTGGACTCCATCTTGAAAATAAGACCAAATACAATTAAATCCCATTAAATAAACTGCCGATAAAAAGTGTTTCCTCAGAAGACAACTGGCTAGAATGAGGGAAAGAGCTTTTAACCTAAAATACCTTGGGGCCTCTTCATGTACTTGTCGAGTTCATTTGTGACTCCAACAAGGTATGGGGTAGTATAAACTGTCATTCTCCAGTTGTGATTTATTAATGGTGTGGCTTTGTGAGCTCAACCCCTAGTGCACTTCCACGGTGAAACATGGAGCTGCCTCCAGTGTTTACATAGCCTATTTCTGAAGTCACTCTCTTTCACTAACATAACAATTGCATTTGACCTCATTTCTGGACTGGACCCCATTCTGACTTAAAACAACTCTTCCTGCAGTTCATGTGACCTGCATCTTTTGAAAGGACAAGGAGATTTCCAGAAGAAGGGAAATGAGAAGTAGGCATGGCATTTCCAGTGGAAGAGGTCCTATTTGCAAAGCACACATTTTAGGTGTTTGTTTGCTTTGGTTTTCTTGGTTATATGATAAGTTTCAGGTGAAGACAGACTTTACATATGACTATCTGATAGCACTGCTAGGGATAAAGAATAAAAGCAATGTGTGTTCCTGAGAAAATGAATATTTTTACAATTCATGAATGATGCCTCTCAGCACTGGCAGAGGGCATCAGTCTTGGTGATGGTGATGTTAATCCAGAGCCTTTATGGTGAAGATATAAAGTTACTGAAATTTGAGTATTTGGCTTCATATGTACAGATTCATAAAAATGAAAATAAGTCTCTGTTTCATGACTCACCAGGTTCTGCAAAATTTGCCAGATTTGACAGATTTAGTTTAATTTCCAGGAGAGAGAAAAATAAAGACCACTGACATGGTTCTTGCCTTGGAAAGGTCTTAAGTGTTGGAGCTGCTTTTTCATGCACTGAGCAGACAATGCCCCAGGCCTGGGAGGGAACCCTGGCTTCTCAGACCACACAAACTCTGAATAAATATGAGCTCCTCTTACCAAAACTGTAGATTCAGATTCTGGAGCAATTCCTAATTCTTCCACGTGTTTCTCACCCTTGTTTCCTGCAGTGATGGATACCTGCATGTTCCAGAGCTGTTGTATAAGAGCCAAAATATAAAGCAAGACTTATCTCATTTAAGGGAAAGGATATTAAAACCAGAGTAGACTGCAATCTGGTGCTCACAGACTCAGGTTCTAATTTTCTCTGACACTAACTGGTATCCAGTTCATTCAGTGATGGCTCATGCTGAGCTGAGGGTAGGTTTTCTTTCCTGAAGGAAAAACATCCAGTGAAACTATATTCAACTACAGATCCATGGAGCAGTATTGAAGGGGCTTGGGGTGGCTATTTTGGTCTAAATGCATCCCTGGCTCTTTTTTCACCTCTGTCATGATTCCCTTATGATTCTTGCTTACAGAAAGCCAAATCTGTGGCTCTAGCCTATGCCATGAAGCAGGTGCTCTAACTGTGAAATTGGGTCAAAGCCGAAAACTAGTCCCTTTCCTGGCACAAGAGACTCACAGCTCACCTTCTGTAGAGCTCAGGGTTAGATTTACTTCTCAGAGGTGCTAGGGAGCATTTGCTTCCCAGGTTAGTTATTACACCATTTCTTCTGAATCCATTCTTAACTCTGTTTAGATGCATGGAAAAAATGCTACCTCTATCTTGGTCTCATAACAAAATGACTCCTGATAGGGTTATATAACTCACACTATTTCAAGGGTGTCCCATGTGGGCAATAGATTGGATGCAAAGTTATTTTTATTTTCACATATCCATCTGCCACGATTCATGTTTTATCAAAGCAGTTTACATGATTTCAGGCAAGGCTGTTAAAGAGCATTGGCTTCTGCAGTTGCCATGGATACCAAGCAACACATTTTCATTTTATGACGTGATAATTTTTTACAGCTCTGTGTTAATTTATTTTTTCATGACAGTAGCATCTTCCTCTCCAGTTCTCAGCCACAGCTTGTGACAAAACCTTGACAGAAGGGACTTAGTGGCCTAAACGTGAGGATTTCAGTGCTTGTAAGCACAATAAAGAGCCAGGCAAAACTAGACCATTGGCATATCCTTTTAGTAAGCTGAAATCAGGGAACGCTAGGACATGATGGTTCCATGAGCCATTCAAGAAGAAGATGTCTTCCTCTTGAAAGATGTTTTTTGCTTTATGCTCATGTCAGGAAATCTCACTTCCTTTCATGTTCAGTGTGATGCAGGACAATTTTTTGTCAACAAGCCTCTTTACTTTACAAACCCAAGCAAGATCTTTTGTTGTCAATTAGTACCTCACTTTTTAAGAGCTAAACTTTCATACATGTCCAGTATCACAGAACCCTTTGTTCCACAATACTAGCTGTCCTTTTGCCTCAGAGGATAGCTTAGTGCATTTCAGTGATGTTGTACATGTAGTAGCTGGAAGCTCTAAAATGTTTTGGGGTCTATCCTGACAAACACTGCTCTGTAAGTGAGGGCTCTTATTAACTGTTAGGAGAAGTATGTTCCTTCAAAAAGTCCTGTGTGCTTCTCCCTTAGCCAGCCGTAAAACTTTTTAGAGATCTTTTTCTTTCCTCTTTATCCTGCCTTTTCAGACCAGATATGTGATTTATCAGCTCTGAGATTTAGTTGTTGTACAGCAATATGTCTTCAAATATGTTCTTCCAAAATGTGCTGCAAGCAGAGTTGTGACAAATTCAGTGAAAGCTGAAGGAGAACAGGTTCCTTTTGCAGAACCTGACTTTAGTATTTGACTAAGCCCTTCTGTTCAGGGACATGAATTCTGGACAGCTAAAAGAATTGAAAGCAGGTATCTGCTTATGTAGTAAAGCTCAACCCCCTTATAGTCCATATAATTTGGTGTTCAGATTTAATGGAAGTCAAGTGAGTAATAGTCACTGAGCCTTTACGGCTGTCGTAAGAAGATGTGGCCATGAACATCAGATTAAAGATATAGAATTCAGCAATCCAATACTGCAGCTACATGTTCAGAAATAATTACATATAAGCAGAAATAAATTTGTCTATACTTGGTGGGACTGTAACAGAACAAGGGCAGGGATATAGCAAACAGCCAGGCTCTTCTTGCTGGTACCAAGCAATAGGACTAGAGGCAATGGGCAGAATCTAATGCACAGGAAGTTCCACCTGAACATGAGGAAGAGCTTCTTCACTTTGCAGGTGACCATGAGCTGTGGAGTCTCCCTCAGTGGAGATATTCAAGAACCATCTGGATGCAATTCTGAGCAATGTGCTCTGGGATGACTCCCTGCTTGAGCAGGGAGGCTGGACCAGATGACCCCAGACCAGAACCCGCTGTGGTCCCTTCCAGCCTGACCCATCCTGTGAACAGCAATGCAAGGAAAATTTTCATTTTCAATCAACATGTGGCTCATATCCATGTGCACTCCCTAGCTCTGTATGTAAACTGGTGTAATTTTAGTCTTGATAACACTGGGCCTGGGATCACTAATTAACTCATAAAAGCTGTGGCAGGTAGCACGCATCTAGCAACTTTTCATTAGCATTACCCTGGGTAGCTACACACATGGAAGTCCAAATCAGTATGTCCAAAATACCCTGTGTAGTGTGTTCCCAAACCCTGAAATGTCTTAGTCTGCCATTCCAAAATATAAAGAAAAAATTCCCTTATTTTTTGTTTCCAAGAGGGTGGCAGCATTCTGTGACTAGTTGCTGCTACCAGCTTTAGGCATAAACAGTTGAAGGGATGGTTGGAGTCCGTGTTTCTTGTGATCCACTTGGCCTGGCTCACCTGAGCTACTCTGCCTTCTGTTGTCTGTGGTTCACCTATTCAGGTTCACCTGCTACCTGCCTCTGGGATGGATATTCTCCACAGTCATGCATGAGATACTTTAGCTCTCTTTTAAATAGGAGAGGGCAGCTGGGATTCACAGTGCCTGCATCACTGGGTAAAAAGAACACCTGTGTTGGGCATGGCTGCGCTTTGGAGGCCTTGGAGAGGACAGATTGGAGGAGAAATTAGAAATGGCACAGAAAATAGAAATAATGGAATAATAGCACCCACTTTGTGAGGAAAGAGAGTGAGAGTAGGCAAGAGGAAACTGGGGGAGTTAGGAGGGAAGGATGTCAAAAATTCTCCATATTTGGCAGCATATGAGGTTCAGTTTCTGGCTAAAGAAGGTGTGATATAAGGATGAGTGAGGGGACACTGACAGAGATTTAAGACTAGAGTTGAACAATTTCCCTTGTGAAGCATTTTTCTTTTACACTCAATTTGTTAAATTGATTAGAATACAATTACCAGTCCACTAGATAGCAGGATGTTTCTTATGCTTGTCTGTCTCTGCTAGCTCCCAAATGAAGCATGGGTTGGCTGTTTGACAACATAAAATTAACAATAATTTTCTGCCTTTTAAAATAAATATTTGAAGCTGTTAACTGTGGCAGAATATGTTAAAAGCAGCTCAAAACAAATTCAGTTCAACATGAAAGCCTGTCTAAATGAGAGAAACAATTCATCCATGCAGCTCCTCCTTTATGTGATTACATTCTTAGTTTTTTTAAGAATACATAGTGTAAATTAGTGAAAAATTGCATTTTAAAGACCTTTAGTTCAGCTGAAAACATTTTTCTCCTTAGAGAAAGCTTGTGTTTCAACACAGCTATTTATGTGGTTCAGTGGGAGGTACTTTCATACCCTGTCTCTATTTACAATTTTGACTAGTACAACACACTCGTTTAGAACATGCCTTTGCCTTACCTCTTCTGCTCTGAGACAAACAAACCAGTGCAATGAATGACAGGCAACAATGACGAGACAGCCTTGTGTGTGCTGCAGGCTGCTGCTGAAATGGCAGAAGAAAAACAGTCTGGAGCAACAAATTACTGGTGTTTTTACAGTTCCTTTTAACCACAAGTTGATTCTTTCTACTCAGTAAAATTAGCTCCAGAGGAACTACCAGGAACCAGTAAATAATTGGCTGTAGACATAACTGTCAATTACTGATTCAGAGAGGTTCTGGTGCCCTTTAATACCTCCTCGTGACAATAACTGTTTGGGGCATTTTCCAAGTTGCTTTTCTGAAGTGATTAATGCCACTGCTTTTTCAGTGCAACTGAAGCTCTTTTGTTCTATCTTTCCTTTTACAACCTGTCTTCTTCTTTGACTGAAATTTTAGCTGCACTCTATAACCTCAATTTGATACCCATCAGCTACTCCAGAAGCCCAGGAAAGATAGATGTACAGTAATCTGTGTATTAAATAGCAGAATAAATAATTTTCTTGCAATTTTCTTGAGAAGTTTTAAATTAATCTCTTTATTTTTAAAGGTGTCTGTTCTGGCAGCTAAAAACCACTGATCACTGAAACCCTGCCAGCATTTTCACACTTTGCTGCTAGTGCACTTCAAGCCTGACCAGCAGAGATAATTTATTATGAGCTCCCAAAGGCCACGAGGCACTATAGCATTTTGTTTTATTAGGGCCTAAATTTCTAGGAATCCCTATAGATGACAAAGATATTTATACATTTATACAGAATTAGTTATTACATTTATCTTTTTTTAAATCATTGATGATGATAAAAAACATGCTTCTCCCAGATTATTTGCCAAGAGAAGGTTTCATAATATGCAACTGAAAATGTCTTCCTTATTTCTTTTTCACACAATTAGCACTATTTTGGAACATCAGCTGTGTTCCTGATTATCATACAGATTTTGCATTTTATTTGGGAAAAAGTATTACCTGCTCCAGTTGAGGGTGCTTCCATTAGCTTGCTATATACTACTGTGGAATTGAGATGACAATGATCAGCCTCATGAAGACAATAGTAAACTCATCTGTACCTTCCAGCACCAGAAGTACTCCTTCCAGATTAGTTGTGTATCTCCTGCAAATGGCTACACAACAGCAGAAAGCAGATCATTCCTCAGACCTGAAAATATATTTTTTGCCTTCCTATATGTTGCAGGCATAGTGTGATATTTTTAACATTGCATTATAGAATCACAGAATATCCCGAGTTGAAGGGAGCCACAGAGAACATCCAAGTCCAAATTCTGGTCTGCACAGGGCACCCCAAAAGTCACACCATGTGCCTGAGAGCACTGTGCAAACACTTGAACTCTGGCAGGTTTGGAGCTGTGACCACTTCCCTGGGGAGCCTGTGACAAACTTCTATGCTGCAGCTGCCTGTTTGTGAACAAAACCTTTCCCTGGTTTACTCAGAGTTCATTTCCACTCTGCAGTTCTATTTATACAACCATCTTTGCTGATGTGTAAACTGGTTCTCATTGACTTTCTTATCAAATGCCTACCTGCTCAGCATGCTTAAAGGATGGTTCAGTTTGGCCATGCTGATATTCATTCTACACCAAGTTATAAAGTTTTGTCTGCATTTCAGAGTGTCTTACTTTTGTTTTATATAAACTAGCAGTTGGAAAAATATTCTAGCAAAACATCAGCAGTTGCAATTAGCTATTACTAACAAAGAAAATTATTCTGGTCAGTCCATCTGGATATGTATTTGTATGCATTTATAGTACAACAAGGGATTCTTCTTGCTTTTTTTTGAGTGTGCTTTTTCATATTCTAGGTCTGTGTTACTTTGTATGATGATGTGCTATTGACTTGGCTTAGCAGAACTAAGTTTTAGGCTGTCTTTATATTTCCAAACTGCTCACGAATTCAGTGCCTTGAAAGGATAGATTTAAAATTACATATCAGTAAATGGTTTTAGAAAACTGCATTCACTGTGTTCCAAATGCCATATGGATTTGATATAGGTTGAAGGTATTTTATTTTGTTTTAACTAAAAATGAAAAATAGTAGACCTCTAGGGTTGATACATTGGGAATATTGACTATTGCAACAATAGCCAGACAGCCTGATTCAGAGGAATGTCCACTTTGTAACAGATCCTTCTGGTTCTCCTTTTACAAGAATCACACCCTCATTCCTCATGAATGCATTATTTATGATCTCACACTGTCTAATACGTTTCCACTAATAATTACACAACCTGCAAACACTCATACTGTGAACAAATCTTCACCAATATTGTTAAGTGTCCCTCCTTGCAAGACAAATTATTTGTGTCACCAGGAGTTGTTCAGAATTTTGTCAAGAGACATCTGATGTTCCACTTTGGCAGCTGGTTAATACACCCTATTTACCTGCTATTACAAGTTCATATCTTTCTGTAAATATGGCCCAAAACATGAGATTTTAACAAGATTTTTATATATCTATATAGCTGACAATCCAGTTTTGATAGTTTTGTTCCTTCCTCCTACTTAATATCTCGGGGAAGTCAGTTGCATGCTCAAACCCTTTTTTCCACTGTAAACTTCTATCCAGCCTAGATTGAGCATGTTTCCAAATATTTCAGGTATTGGAATTGCATTACCTCTCAGCTTCCAAGCAAAGGGCTGGCCTAGCTACCTGGGTAAAATACACCCAAAAATGTATGCTATTTTAGTTTCTTTTAGTTACTATTTTTAATAAAAAATTGGGTCACCAAATAGAGGGTGGACTTTGACAATCAATCAGAGTTGGCTTCAGAATGGTTGTCCCTCCTTTTCTGGGAGTCATTTGGAAGGAAGTTCACAGGGTAGAACAGCCAAATTTTCCAAACTGTTGCTTGAGAACCTCTCTTTTTAATTTTATGTCATATATTTAGCTTTTGTTTTACCTTTCCTCTCTATGACACCAGATAAAGAATTCTAGCATTGCCATTTCCAGCTTTCCAGTCTCACACTCACTTATATGCTGATTGATTTCCCTTGTAACATCTATTTTCCACAGGGATCTCACACTACATTTTTATCTGCTACCATCCCTTTCTCATATTTTAAATCAGGATATCAGGGTTGAAAGTGTCCTAAGTTTGTCAATTTGAGGGAAAAAAGATGTATTTTTCTATTCTGAAATGAAAGATTCATGATTAAAGTTGTACAGAGATATTAAAGTTAAACTTGATTGGATTTAGATATGGGTAAGAATCAACTTTATTCTCAAGATTTACAGGTTGTATTATGAAAGAAAGAATGAAAGAAAGAATGAATGCAAAAAGTTCCTGACTGAGGATCTATTGCTTTTTGTCCATTGAGAATACCTAAGGATGACATTTCCAATATTTTGTTAGTTTTTGTTTTGCCTTTCTCCTCCACAGGGATTTGTGCTATGGCATGAGCTTCAATAAATGCTTGGATTTGTCCCTTTTGCATTCAGAAGTATAAACACAAAGTTTTGCATCTACAAAAACTTTTTTTTTCCCCTCCAGTTCTTTCTGGCTGTTTTGCACAGTAAAGTCAAATGTATGGGTACAGGTTATATATATTCTTTGTCTAGACCACTGACAACACAGATTGAGAAGGGAGGGACAGTAATCAGACTCCAAATAATTAAATCTGTCCTTCAGTGTAACTTCTCCAGACAAGTGGATGCTGTCACCACGGCCCATGTACACTGCTTGCAGCCTTTGCATGAACCTGCTCCTGTGGAGTTTGTATATTCATTAGAGACCTTCCTGTGTCTAGTCATATTTACACAAATATATTTACACAAATCTCTTCCTTTTCCTTTTTTTTTTTTTTTTTTTTTTTTTGTTTGTTTTGTTTGTTTTTGAAAGTTTTATAATAACTCTTGAAGATAGTTCTTTAGCTGGTGTAAATCAACAAAGATAAGACTATTTGTGTCACCTGAGGAAGCCCTGATTCCCTCTTTTTTTACTGAAGGAGGGAGAAGAGGTGAGGAGAAGGAAAAGAGAACAGAGACCTGGGATCTAAAAAAGCTTCCCTATCTGCCTCCTTCTGATTTGTAGGAGTCTTTAGAGGGAACCTGTGGTACCCACTTGACTCTACAACATGAGATTTTAGTGGTACTTTAGGGTAAATTAGACACTGACCTCTGAAGTACAGCTGTCTAGCTAAGCTGCAGTCAGCTGATGATGGTGTAAGGATCCTTTGGATACATATTGAACATTTGGATGGTCCTTTCAGGTATGTAGGTACAGAAAACAGCAGCCTCTTCATGCAACAGTGTGCTTATTGAATATAATTTAAATACAGATTTATTTCCATGCACTTATGCATATTTTTGTAAATACATTTTTCTATCCATCCCTTTGAGTTAGTAAATGTTCCTGAAGATGTGACTTGTGTGACTCGTGCTTTTCCATTGTTCAAGAGATAAGGTAGCAAGGAGGAAGTCCTGACCTTGCTGAAGTCCACGATAAAGGCTGCTCTCTCCACCGGGGTCAGAATTTCACCTGGGTGTTTATTTTGATTTCTAAAGGTCGCCTTTGACAACAGTGAGCTGACGCAGAATGTTTTGAGGCTATCAAAACAGCGACTTGGAGAAAGAGCTACTTAACTCCCGGGTAATAACCTTCCCAACTAAAGCCCTACGTGTAACAGCTTTTTGCGGAAGATTTAGCTGTAGATATTTCCTGCCACGCAGTGTTCTTAACATGAAGATTTTAAAAAAAGAAAACAAAGACATTAAAAAATATTTGAAGCCAGCAGCTTTAGAAAAGTGCATTCTCTAATTTTTAAAGCTCATTTTCACAGGCTAGTAAATTATTTTCTCTTTTTCCCCTAAAAAAATAAAATAAAAGACTGTTGTAAGACTAAGGGTAATCCCCAGTGGGCTTGACATTTTTCCAGAAGAAATTAAGAGCAGAATTCATCAAACATTAATGTTAAGAAGTCAAAAATTCTGGAATGTTTGTGCAAAGTCCCAAGACCCTGAGCAAACACTGTCATCCTGCTGGGCTCCAGCCGAAAATCAGAGCCAAAATAAACAGAGGCAGAAACTCCATCTGACTGATCCTGTGGAAACAGCTGTAACCACTTAGGTGGAAAACCACCTCAAATTCTTCTCCCAGAAAACACTGATGACATGGGAGATGGCAAGCAGGAAAGCCCTGTCAGGGTCTCTCTTCAACTGTGGTCGGGAAAATATTTTCTTTCTCCATAACTGTAAATAGAAGGGTTCAACCCTGGTCACAATAAAATGCAACCACATAAAAGTTAAATGCTTTCTTTTTCTTGTCCTTTTCTCTTGTGTATTTCTTAGTGTTTGATCTTAAAATCCCTTCTGCAAATGTCCTATCTGAAAAAAAAAAAAAAAAAAAAAAGCCAAAATCCTTTTTGCATACTGAACCTCATTCTTCTATCCAAAAGTGAAATGTGAGGTGTCTCTAGTGTTTGCATTCACATTGTGATTTACAAAGTTGTCTGAAACATACTCACTTGATTTGTTGAAAAGAAGCCAGCATCCAGACTGAACACCTTCTGTTCAGCCTTTTTCTTATTATTCTCTTTAGAGGGCTTTTGTGAGTGCTATTTGGCAGAAAAAATAGGAAGCATGTTGGAAGAAATAGCAAACATAAACAAATCTTACGGAGAGAGAACTCTGGTTTGGGTTGTTGAAGCTGCACATGTCTTCCTAAGGATTCTGACAGGTAAAGGAAACATTAAGAGAGGATGAAATTGAGGGGAGGCTAACAAGCAAAGGAAACTGGATACGTGCCTCCATGCATTGTGTGAGATAATGTTTAAGCATACTGGATCTTTAAGGTGGAATAGAGAGCATTGCAGGAACACAGTCTGTTTTCAAATTTTATTCACTGCCAAAGGCAGTAATTCTGGATTACCTATTTTCATAGGAAGGCAGTGCTCATTTTCCTGAAATTTTCACTCTAGTCCAGGAATTATGTTTTGTTTTAGCCCATCAACAGGTTTAGCATAAACACATAGATGGTAACACTTTTAGATGTTGTTAATATGGAAAAATCATTACCATTTTTTGTCCTCTGTGTCTTCTCCCATTTGTCAAGACTGTGCTTTACCTGCTTAACTACGATTCATTTCAGCTGTTTTTCCTGGATGTCAGCTAAGAGCATTTTATTTTCATTCTTTATGATTAAGTCAATGTACAACAGTGGCATTGGTTTTCCTGGCAAGCCGTAGTTTCAGGGAAGAGTTTTATGCTAAAAATAAATGGCCTCTTATAAGCTTCTGCAAAATTAGAGCTATAACAGGCCTAAAAATTGTAACATTTCCTTATTCTTGACAAATCAGTCTACACAGCTTTTCCCATCATTATGGCACAGCATACTGCCAGCTAGTTTCCTTTCCTCCAAGTGTTACCCCTGCCTCCCCATCATTCTTTATATTCACAGATCCTGCTCCTTCTTGCAGTGAATCCCTATACAAAATAGCTAGGGACTGTTTGCATAACAACTTGAAGCAGTTTTGTGTATATCTTTCAAAAAAGGTGCAATTATATGCAATACAGATACCCTTCAGGGTATTTCCCAAGCAGTAGGGATCCTCCAGGGATGTAGCTTCTTGAGATATATGTCAAGGAATATACTGCTCAAAATCCTCTTTAAGTCTCTGGTAGGAGCAGCTTATGTTTTGCTCCTTATAGAAGGCATTAACCAGAGAGGTAGTCTATATTAAAAAGGCTGACACACAAAAAATGCCAAAAAAAGACATTTGTTGCTTTACAAGCAACACAGTGCACTGGGTACACCATTACTAAGTGGATTGAGTTTTCTGTGATTCCAAATGTCACAGTTAGCACATGTAAGAGGTATGAGCTGAGGAAATACACAGTGGTCAGCAGAAAAGCAACACTTTATTTCCTAGGTCTGAAATCACTCCAGTTGGGAAGGAGTGGGAATAAGAGAAAAGGCAGGGGAGACAGAAGGGTGGTGGTTTGGAAGAGAACTCCACAGAAACCCCATGACTGACTGACTAATGCTACCTTGACTGCTGGTGCCAAGATGATGTAAGCTAGAATGACAGAAAGAAGATTCCATTATTATTATATGTATCCTTTTTCCACAGCTGCAGCTGGATGGGAGCCCGGGAGCCCAGAGAGGCTCCTGTCCCCAGAATAACAACATAACAAGAACATCTGCTGCAGCCATGAAGGTCAGAAGAGTAAGGTCTGTGGTGGGATACAGCACAGATGACACCTCTCTTTGGGCAGACAGGTCCCTGGACTCAGATCCCATAAAGGCGTGTGATCTCTCTGTGAGCCTCGGAGGAGGGGAGCAGATGTGATCTCTGAGTTTTGTAACATCCAGGTTGTGTTCAGGCCTCCTCTGCAGGGAGGGGAAGAGTGTGATGGGGAATGGCTGCCTGCCTCTAGCCCACTCTACTGCTTTGTAAATACTCCCAACACATGGTAGCAGATCACAGCAGCCAGTGGATGAACACAGGATTGATACAGAAATGCCTGGGAACTTCTTTAAAAGTCAGAGTTGGGCAAAGTTGAGCAGCCAAGCTAACTGCAGCAAATTCAGAAAGCAAGCAAGCAGAGAAAATAATGGAAGCCTGCTTTAGTGATGGATTTTGTCTCTTCAAGGAAGACTGCATTCAGGAATAATGGAGGAGAAAAGCTAGCTGTAAGGCAGCTCTGTCTGATCAAATTGTCATTTGTGTTGCAACTCACTGTGTGATGCCTCAGTTCTTCTAGCAGTCTGAAACCAGTTCTCCAAGGATCATGGTCCAGTCTAAGTCAATCTGTTCTCTAATAGTTTCTTTGGCATTCATCACAGCCCAGGAGCATGAAGAGCATCTGTCTAGAGATTAGTATGACTGGAGGAGCAGCTGTGCAGTGTTGCTGCCTATATGCTTAATGACCTCCTATGAGGGTTTGGAGTTCAAAATGGTAAAGATTTTGGAGTGTGGGCTTTAGAAAAGCCTTTAAAAGAGCTACTAGCACTGGATAAACAGTGTGGATAGCTATTGTCATTTTCAGCAAAACACTGTTTCAATCCTTCTGTCTTTTGAAATAGATTGAACTAGATAAATATAAAACCAGATTCCACTACACTGAATCTCACAAACCCTTTCTTGTTACACATTGTGTTCACACAGGAACATGAAAATTTCAGCAGAAAACTTATGAGCCAGGGTTAATTCCCATTGCCCATGCTCATAAAAGACTAATCCCCTCTTTTTGCTTGTCTAATATTCTGAAAAACACTTCTATTACTTACCTTTTGCTGATCAGACCATCAAAATCTACTAGCACCCAGCACCACACACTGACTAATCTGGCTGCTCCAGGTGACAAGGTGATGCAATAAGATGGTTTTTCCTCTCATTTTACATATCTGCAGTAAAGGCTGAAAATGTTACCCTTAATTAATCCTGAGCCAGATGGTTGGTCTATATGATATAACTGTAGCTCAAGCCAGCTTGTAGTAGACCATTGCCCACATCACGAAAAACAAACAAATAAATCTATAAACACATGGTGATATCATCTTTGTTGGAAACCACAGCGGAGATGCCAAGGGCAAAATAGCTGGAAGTGGTGAAATATTTTCTCATCACTGCATAGAAGGATGTAGACAGACAGTGGAGTTAACATAAGGATGGTTATGCCTTTCTCTGAACAGAAGATGGATGAAGAAATATAAGCCTGTCAGCTCAATACTGTTCGTCAGCATGAAATTTCCTATTAGAAGAAAACAACAAATTAATCTTTAATTTTTGTAAAGGCAAAAACCTTTTGGTTTTGCCAAGCCATCTGCTCGAGTCGCCTGCTACAAGGGCTGAGCTGGTAACACAAAGCCCTGAGGGTGAGATCCTAATCATTAAAAACACAAGATGTGCCAGGAGCCTTTTCAAAAACCTGACTCTTGGTATTCTGTGTATTAACCTCCCAGAGCTGTTCAGAGATTTGCTGATTGGCTTCTGTGCTCACCTAGTATGAGTGGGCCTGATGCCATGGGAGCAGGTGGACCAGGGCATAAATTTACCAGTGGACATGTGGGGTTGTGAAAACTGAGGAAGACTGTCTTTCCATGCGGGGCTGTTGATTTATTCTTTGTGAAAAATCCCCACACAGGGTAAAGTAAAAGGTACATCATCCCTACCCCTGTCTGAGGTTGGAATGATTCACGATTTACATAAAAAAATCTAAAATGCAAAGATTTTTTAAAATTATTTTTCTCCGAATGAATGTGATTTTTATTCTTTAATGCACATGAATGGTTTTTGTTTCTTTTTTTCTTTTTACCTGAGGAAACATATATTTTTTGTCTTCTAGAACTAAAATAAAGTTTTAAGTCAAAAGGAGACAAAATGTCAGATAGAAGCAATTTGTGCAGATCATATTATCATGAAAAGGACAATGTAAATAAAACTCCATTTTTCACGGACAGAATGCAGTGTTAGGTAGCAAAGTGACGAGATCTGTTGCAAGAGGGAAAACGGAGGGGGAATTCTAATGTCCTTGAATAAAGTTCTTAAATTCAAAGGAGGAAGGCAGATCTCAAAGGAAGAACTAGTACACTAGCTCCAGCTGGAACACAACCTTATCAGCTGGAAATGGCAGGCACCCATATGCATTTTGAAATACAGGCAGCACATAATAGATCTGGCCTGGCTTTATTTTGAAGAAAGAAACAGCATTATCACCTGCTGTTCTCTAGTGACCTTCCAGTTATGTTGTTCGCTCCAGGGCAGGAACCTGCCTTTGAGCTATACCTCGGTCTGTGTGAATCTGCATATACATGGAGGAGGGAGGAGGTTGTGTCTTGCACATGCACTACAGCTTATGAAGCTTTGGATGCTAGAAATGAAAAGAAATGGTTTTGCTTCAACCTCTCTGGTGAAGTTAGACCCGTGAATCTTCATGGACACAGAGAGGGAAAGGAGCCAGAAGCAGCTTTCCCCGTGGCTAGCCAAGTCCTCTAGCTTTTAAAACAGATTTGGTTTCCTTCTTTTCTCATTTTCCTTCCCACATCCACAACTTCTGCTGTTGCTCATTTCAGGATAACCGAGGAGAGCAAGTGGCCTGGAAGGATTGCCCAGGGCACAGTGTTCTGTTTGGCTTTCCTGGTCCATTGACTTGCACTCCTGTGAGTAAAGAGGACTTCAGTGTGTTCCATACTTCCTGGCCCAGTGCTCCCTCTAACACATGGTTTTGTGAAAGGTTTCCCTCTCTAGTAAGTAGTAATCAGTTTCTGCCTGCTCCTTGGCGTGAACAAACACCTAAAGCTAATGGCTCTGAGTGCTTTCTGGTGAGGAGAGGCAGTGTTCAAGGAGTTCAAACACCTAGAGGGTTAGGACATCTACAAAGGAACAGAACTTCATGGGTATAAGATGGTAACTGGGCTGAACCCTTGTCCTCTGCTCAAAAACCCAGCAGACAAAACACCCAATGGCTTTATTTTTTTTGCTGGGCTAGGTAGATAACTCTCATCTTTCCTTGTCATTAGAGGAGTGCCTGTACCTCCTCTGCCTGTACTTTGAGCTGACTTGGCCTTGAGCAAAGGTGCTTGAGGCTCACCTGGGATGCAAAGTTGTGATGTGTTTGCGTGTTTGGGTGTAGGTCTGGTTGAATGTGTGTTGTTTCAGCAAGGAACTGATGCTGGAACTGTCAGCCTGCTCCATGTGTCCTTTACAGGATGCCATCACTTGCCAAGCCAGAGGCTCTTGTGGCACCACTCTGGGTTTCTTAAATGAGCACACAGGGCAGCAGTGGCTCGAGTCAGAGCCATGTCAGAGAAACTGCTGATGCATGGCCCAGCAATGGCTGGTGCAATACCCTGAGACTCTGGGCAGAAGCATGGTATGGAGACATTGCTAGTTTTTCAGGTGATTAAATTCTTGTACTAGCAGAAATTTCTCTCTGGAATTTGACACAACTAGGCTTTGCAGAAGATCAAGGTGAGAAGAACACTGTTTTTCTGACTTTGGTTTTTCCTGTCAAACGAATTTTAGAGGGTAAGATATTTTTTTTGCCTCAGTTGATAATGTTCCTAAAGAGAACTACTTCTAGCTAGTTATCATCCAGTTATTAGGTACCTGGAAAAGAATGACAGAGTTCCACAAGTTTTGATACCAGTACAAGAAAACTGCCATGCTATGTTTGAATTCAAAGGAGATCTGATAGTATTTTCAAATGGCAGAAAGACAATGTCTGTTAAAATTGCTTTTCAAAATGATTAAGGAGTATTTTCAGGGGAGAATATTTCCATATAACTAAAGAACATAAACAAAAAGTCTTTAAAAATAGCAATTGTCTGCAACATCCTTCACATGTGCCTAAGTTGCATAGTAAACATACAAGATGTTGCAGCAACAAACCAATTGAGTTATGTTTTTTCCTTTTCTTTTTTTTCCATAAAACATCAGCAGCATTTTAACAGGTCTTTTGAATTGTTACCATCTTTTGTCTAAAAACACCTGCATCATAAGAGCATTCATTCTTCACTGTTACAGGAATGTTTTATTTTTATATGAATTACAACAGATTTGCACATACTTGTATCCTAAAATCTATGTAGCTATGGCAGAGTTGAAAATCAGCTGCAAAATAGAATTTTAAAGACTACTGATGTGGACAAAACCCCATTTATTGCAAATTGTGTGTATTTATTGGACTGAGTGTCTAAATTCTACTGAACTTTTATTTTCTCACATTGTATTCAGAGATATCTTATTCCAGTCATGTATGTTAAACAAAGGTCTAAAGATAATTTTTGTTCCAGGACTGTAAAGCCTCTAAAAATATTGTTTTAGAGAGGAAAGCATGACAGCCCTCATCCATAGCATTGCAAATGTGGTGCTGTAATGTCCTTATCATCTTTTCAAAAGGTATGTCACATAAATATGTCAGAATACTTGTCATGTTGTGAACACTTGCAAGTAGCAATTGGGGCAAATTTGAATAAATATATTAGAAGCAAAAAAGCATATGCCTAGAGATCAGAATAGCACAGAAAGGGAAGCAGCCAATGGTAAGAATAAAATTGCACATCATTCAGGTTGTCCCTCTTACATTTTCATAAACTCTCTCTGAGTGAGCCTTGCCTAATTGTGTGCAAATTCTTAGTTGCTCTCAATGATTATTTTTACAAGCAAAAGGTAAAATTATTCTTTTTTCCTCCCTCTACTTGCAAATATATGCAAAGAACCTAATTATGGATATTTTTCTTGTGTGAACTGCAGGTTTCATAAAGTATATTGAAATCATCCTATAAAAAGGTCTTCCATAAATACTGCTGTAGAGCCATGTAGGGTTTCTGATGAGCTGCAAAGACCCAGGCAGATGCTGCAGAGACCTTCAGGCAATCATCTGAAGTACTGTTTTCAATTCTGGGGCCCCCAGGATAAGAAGGATATGGACCTTTGGAGGAAAAGCTTGAGGATGAGGATTTTGATTCAGCAAGGCTCAAAACACTGACAATTTGAGAGAGGTTCCAGAGCAGTTTTTATAAATGGCCTGAACAGCACCACTCCAGGCAGACTGTACAGCAGAGCTCCATGCCACTGAGCACAGCTTGCCCAGAGAAAAGCCATGCTCTAGTCGTACAATCATGTGGGAATGCATGTGCCCCATCACACAAAGTCCAATTAAAAATCTGCTCCAGCCACTGAGCTCTCTGATAAAAGTCTTAAAACTAAGGGGATATGATGGTCCTACTTGAGGAAGTACAGAAATAAAAGGACACAAAAGGCAGTGGAGATAGGGGCAGGGCTGCAGACAAATGGAAGAATATGAAGGAATATTACAGCCAAAATGCAAAATAGTTTGGCATAATTGGGACTGGGGTAGAACCTTATGTCTTCTCTGGCATTAATTGGAACCTTTTGGAACAGGAAAATCTATTCCCATGGTTTCTTTTCTGTACAGTCCAAGCTAACATGTAGCAGTTGGAAACTATTTAAAAAGCTATTTCTTATTACTTCTCAGGTCATTCTTTCATAAAGAAAGAAATATATGGAGAAAAGAGTTTGTGTTCGTATAATCCAATGAATAGATTAAGAGATTTTCAATTTGGACAGAGATCACTTGGGCTTTAAAAAGCCTTGTTAGCATCTTCCAGGTTCACTGCCCCTTCTCCTGACCCTGAGGGAAAAGAGATTTCAAAGATTGCCAAGTGACATAATTTGTGATACTCACTCACTGATATTTAAACATATTTTAAGAGATCTAATTACGTGGAATAAAATAATTCTGTTACACAGAGCTGCCTATTTTTAAGAGAGCAGAGCGCTCTCCCAATTAACCACGTTTGGTATTACTCTGGCTTGTCAAAAGCAGGCTTTTCCTCTCCTCTTTTCCTTTCCCCTTCAACCTCCAGTTTGGAAGCAGAAAGTCACATACAGTGTGTATATGTGTGCTTATATCATATACATTTTCTTAGCATACTCACAATCTCTAGGAAAGAACTTCCACAAAAG
Source organism: Luscinia megarhynchos (assembly GCA_034336665.1). NCBI lineage: Eukaryota > Metazoa > Chordata > Aves > Passeriformes > Muscicapidae > Luscinia > Luscinia megarhynchos. Next base: position 46,347,934 of record CM067565.1, read on the forward strand.
GAAAATACTCTGGGACTGGTGCTGTGACACATGAAACTGCAATCTCTGCAGGAACACAGGAAGGCAATGAAAATTTAGAAAAAACTTTCAGATTTTAATTTATGTAAGTCAGAGGTTTCCAGACCCGACTGCTTTACTGCAGATCAGATTATACCACTAGCCTGCTCCCTTTTATTAATTTAATCTGTCTTTGGCAGTGCTGAATGGAAAAGCCTCCCAGTCGCCAGTGGTTAGGAGTTAACATGATGGCTGAGGAGAACTCACATACTTCAGCAGTTTTATTTGAATACTCTATTTAAAAAATGGAAAAGTTTTACAGGACAATATAAATTCACATCTCTCTTACTTAAGACCCACATTTACACTTTTGCCTTCATATTCACAGGTGCAGCCTAACTCACCTGAAAGTTTTTGACACAAATTTTGTGTTAAGACAGTCTAAAAAAAAAAAAAAAAGAAAAAAGAAAAGAGAAAAAAAAAGAATCATTAAGTCAGAATGAAAGTAATGCTCAATCCCATCTAGTTCATTTTGTCCTGTATTCTTTCTAACTCTGCATGTTCTAGGTGCAGCACTAGAGAACTCACAGGGTCAAGAGGGAAAATATAATGATTATTTCCTTGGTTCTTTTATGCCTTGATTTATATAAACCTGTTTTATGAAATTATATGTGTATATATATATATATATACACATTTATGCATACACACAAGTACATACACACACATACAAGAAATCTATCTGGTGATGTTTTGAGATTGATACTTCTTTTCTAAATCACTTTCCCTTGGAATTTGACATCAAACAGTTTTGAAATAGAGACTGTTCTAATAGAGAATAAGTGATAGAGAGAGGATTATGCTACAAACTGCTGCATGCCACTCAAGATGGTTAAACAAAAGTATATACATTTTTTAACAGGGATGCTTTTACCTCAAATTCTCGTATTTCTCTGTCCAGTTATGATGGCCAGTTCATTATTTTCAGAAGAAAATCACTGCTTTAATTACCTCAGGGAAGAAGAATAATTCTAAAGAACTAAAACAGGTTAAAACAAAGTTTTAGTGGTAGAGGAAAATTTTCATATTTTGATAACCTGTCCTTATCTTAGCCCATGATTTTTCTCATTTTAACTGTTCTCATTCTCTCCCTCACTCCACCAGGAGTGAGTGAGTGAGTGAGCATCTGTGTGGAGCTTAGTTCCCAGCTGGGTTTAAACCATGGCACACTGTAGCACATTTGGGCTTGTTTGGTTGTCCCAACATACCAAGCACTGTAAAGGTATATGGTAAAAAAAATGCTATATAAAGAGCTTGCAGTCCAAAAGGCAGAGATCAGGTATTTACTCTGATTTTTAGTGCCTTTTCTTCTGGCCAGAACCTCACAGCTGGGTGTAAATTTTGCATATTGGTTTCCAGTTTGGACAGGCCTTCACCACATATGGCACATGAGTACAGCATTCAGAATGACACTAAATCAGACCTGATAATCAGACCTGGCAGCCAGTTTAGGCATAATCCTTTTCAACTGCTAATGGGCATCACTTATCTTTTGTGCCATCTATATAATATATGTGTCTCATCAGTACCTTAGTATTTGAGTGATGGCATTAAAGGCTGTATAACAAACGTTACATAACCTTGATTTTACACTTTGTAATGTTGGGTAGTGTTAGGAAGCCCTTCACCCTGCATTTTTGCTGTGTGTAACAGTTGAGATTCCTTTTTATTCAGTAGTTTTTTCTTCAGTGGAAGAGAGGGAGTCTGCTCACACTCTCCCTGTGAGAAGGGTTGTGAGGACATGGGGCAGCTGGCTGTAGTCCATGTTTCTCCCAGAATTTCTGGGGACTTGTGTTAGAGAGCCAAACTGACCACCAAAGAGAGGCCCAAGCAAGCTGACCACACCTGTGGAAGAGAAACAGCATCCATAATAGAGAAGAACATAGGTAAGGCATGGAATAAAGAGAAACATCACACTTACCTGCTGGAAACAGGATCCAAGAAACTGCAAGGTGATCAGCAGCTCAGTCCCTGGGAGGACAATGAAACAAGTTCTCCCTGGAGCCATTTCCAGGCACACAAAGGGCTGGCTCAGGGGGTGACTGGGAGTGGGCAGCAGGGATTTACCCAGGGCAAGTCGTGCCCGACCCAGCTGGTGACACGAGGGGAAAGCAGTGACATAAAGGAAAAATGGTCACTGTGAGGGCTCCTGAACTAGAGCTTGTTTTCCAGAATTGGTGGACTGTCTCCTCTCTGGAGACAAAAGTGAAATGGACACAGCTGTGGGAAACTTGCTCTAAGTGTTCCTGCCTTTAGTATGGGGCTGATCTGGAGATATCCAAGGGTTACATGCTTCTGTAATCCTATGGCAAAGGGAAGTCCACGGTCCCACAGAGCTTCTAGTGCATTTGGAAAACAATTGGGACTCCATGCTTTAAATGCCAGAGGGGACCAGGGTACAGTGTGCCAAGATGCATACCAAGCTGTTCTGCATACCTCCTGTTGGATGGCTCAAATGTACTCAGTGTTTTCCAATGGTTCCATTGATAATGAGTGAAAAAAATTATTTTTAAATATTATTTTTATACATCTGGTTTTCCTGACAAGATGGCTAGATAAATTAGTTTAAAAAAAAAAAAAAAAAGTATAAATCAGATACATTTTTCTTGACTGACAATAATCTTGGAATGTAATCACTGACCTGCTGATATGTGTCCTGAATATATGGTCAGAAAATTAAAACACTTAGAATAAGATGTGTTGATCTTGGATCTGAGCCTGATTTTGTATATTTTTATTTAATCAAATCTAGCTAAATGTTGGACAAATGAGGAAGCAATCTCCCCACCCCTTTTCAGGCAGAATCAACTGTGACATCCTAATCTATGATTTATTTTTTATACTTCAAACTCTATAGACAATGAGATTTTTTTAAATTACGTGTTTTATCTTACAGAAAAATTTCCATATATCTTTTCTTACAGCTAATCAAGCATATACAATTGTTTCAAGAACTGCAATATAAAAATGTAAATTAAACCACAAGAACCTGCTAGCACTTCATAACTCTTCGTATGAGAAAGACAAATTTTGAGAAAAGACAACCTAATACAATTTTTTTTTCATTTTTTCCATATTTATACACGTATGAGCTTTTATAAAATGGTAAGAAAAATTTTCTCCATTAATAAAAATTTACCTAAACCCGTCCTTTCACTGTTACCATTTTTAAAATCCTTGATGACTTCAACCCAAATTTGCCAAATCCTTTCAGCTAGGAAAAATGTGGGGGTTATTTTATTTTCCTTTTATTCCGCTATGTGCCATATTCTCATTCCTGTATTCATAAAATTCTGTTTGAAACCATCTTTCAGGACTCCCAAACAGCAACTTAAGTGTCACACTTTAGTCCCTTGGTGGTGTGAAACTTTTGGGTTGTTTTTTACTAGACTGTTCAGAAAGTGCCCTTGAATGCAGGTGTCTCATTCCAGGTTTAGCTCTTATTCTGTAAGCAGAGGACTCATTCTAAGTCTTGTGCTCAACAATAACTGAAGGGTTTCATATGGAACAGCAGCTGTAGCAGATGACCTCAGTTAAATTAACAAGCTGCTGTCTTGGAAGCTGGGAGCTATGGACTTGAATTCCTTCAGGTACATGTGGAACAGGAGGCTTTAGTCACTTCCTACAGCATGATAGTTAGCAAATCCAGCCCTTCAATTCCTCTTCTTCCTTTACAGTAATTTCAATGTTTAATTCCACTAGAAAACATTTATTCAATATGAATTTTCAGACTCTTAAAACTCTACTGGTAAGAAAACTCCAATGTCAGAAATGTTTAATCCTGTGTGATCTGATGCAACTAAAATAACCTCTTTGCTAAACATAGCAACCCTTAAAAAGCCTTGGAAAACAGATGTGCTAATAGTCTTGAATGGAAAACACTATATACTCACCACCATCCATTTTCTAGCTTAGGATGGAAAATAAATGACACCAGTCTTCAGAAGTTCCTATTTAAAGATTCATTGTGCTTCTGGCAAATGTCAACAATCAGGATGAGAGAGGAAAGTGTAGGTGATCATAAAGGGAGAATTTGGCTGTCAGTTTGTATTTAGAATTTTCCTCTGGGGAAAAGTGAGGGGAAGGGGAGGTAGAGAAGGTGAGATTTCATCTACTCTCTGTGAAGTTATTCTTTTAATTTGAGAAGACCTCGAGAAAGGGTTGTGCTTCTGAGATTTCTGAACTATAGCAAGTGTTTTTTTGTTCCACAAAATCCTACAACTAGAGATTAAATCAACGTGCACAGTTGGTAGCGACACTTTTTTTAACAGCAGTGAAATAAAATGACTGGTTCTATGACAAAAATATCCTTTTAATTGTCCAGTCTGGGCAATGACCCAAGGTAAAAACAAGCAGGCTAAATGGCCCATTGCCAGATCTCTCAAGAAACAATTATAATATTGTTCTTCTATTCCTTGTGTTGGCTGAGTTCCCATTTCTTAATTTGTCTGGAAGGGCTGACATTATTATTTCTCTCTTTTTGCTTTTTAAAAAGTGTTTTTTAGAGGTTTTCTTTTCATCTATCTCTCAGTCTTTTTCTCACACTTTTCTGCTTTGCTACTGAATTTTCTCATCTATTCAATTTCCCTGTGGTTGGTTGGTTTGTTTGTTTTGTTTTGGTGGTGGTTTTTTTTGTATATTTTTTTCCCCCTGGCATAGCTTGCTAGTGTCAGTTGTGATATTAGCTTACTTCTATCTAGTTTCCATTCATTTCTCTAACTTATCCAAGGTTGTTTCTCTAACTTATCTTGTTGTCAAATACTGAAAAATAAGTCAATGGTATCTTTAGAGGGTACCTTTAGAGAAGGAAAGTGTACAGAAGAGTCCCATTCTTCAGGAGAAAAGGAAAGCATCAAAGGAAGGGTTACCACAGATGGCATAAACTGGTGAGGTGGCATGCAGACAGTAAGCTCAAGAGAAGGATCCGAAAATGGAATGCATGCTTAGCACAGAAATCAGTGCTGGGGGAGCACACAGATATTCACATTACACTGAAGAAGCCATCTGGACCCCACAGAATCCATCATCGTGCTTCCCTGTGGCCTGTGTGAGGCACTCGAATGGAAAAGTCATGTTCTGTCACTGATGAAAGCAAGAGTGGAGAAACAAAGTTTTCAGGCCAGCTGATGTCAGAGGACCTTGCCACTGTCATTGCTGATGTATTTTGCTGCTTCCATTCATAGAGGCATATTAAAACTGAGAAATCTGAGAGCCATTTAAAAAGTATGTACAGTGATACTCCCTGTAATGTGAGCCAGGGTGGTGTTATAGCAGTCTGGATATGTGGCATCTCTGAAATTGCATTAATAGTAAACATAATGCAGCTCTGCCCTTCATGCAGAGTCCTGCTGACTGTTCCTTGAAAGGAGAAAGAAACTGGCATTAAGAAATTAAGAGTGATAAATGGGTAGGAGAAGATAGTTCTGTTTTGAGAAGATAGTTCCGTTTTAATAGCTCCAGAATGAAATTTGGTCTGTTTCTCTGTGACCCTATCTCATTCTTTTCAGTTGAGATCTTCACTGCTTGTTGTTCCACAGGAAACCAACACATTTTCTCCATTAAGCTGTCTGCTACTAAAAATGAACCCAGAAGTAGCTGTCAGTCCAGGGCACATACATCTCTAGTAGTAGTGAACCTAATTAAAGTGATGTATTAAAACAATCACAAGGGACACGTGTAACACAGCACACATTAAGGAGGGCTGGGAGCTGGGTGAGCTTTCAAACACTTTGCATAGCTCCAGAACTGAGATTAGATTGCCAGGCACCAACCACTAAGGAAAAGCCTTTCCTGGACTGCAGCAGCCAGAAAAGAGCAGGCTGCAGAGACACAGCCTGGGGTCATGCCCAAGCTCTCATGCACACACACTCAAAGCCTGACATCACAGAATCACAGCATCACAGAATTGTTTAGGTTGGAAGGAGCCCTAAAAATCATTTGGTTCCAATCCCTCTGCAATGGGCAGTGGCATCTTCTATTTGATCAGGTCGTTCAAAGCCCTATCCAGCCTGACCTTGAACATATTAAGGGATGGGGCAACCACAACTATTCTGGGCAACCTGTTCCAGATTCTCACCACCCTCAGAGTAGAAAATGCCTTCCTATTCATATTTTTAGTTATTGCCAAGGTGGGCATCACAATGCCCAAATTCTTTGGAGATCTGGAACTTTTTGTCCTGAAAAACAAATGTAAATAAGCATGTTTTGCAGAACAGTTCAGAAAATGTACAGAAGGAATGAATCTCAAACATTGCTCCTACATGGACTGGATGAACTGTGTCTGCTCCCTCATGAAGGGTAACACTGAAGAGACACATTAGTAGGAACAGTGGGCCAACAAACACACCATCAAAGCTAAGCTGAAGAAATTATATGGACCTCTTGCTCATTCTACAATCTCAGTGGCGCTTTTGAATCCCAGGGAAAAAGCAAAGCACAGATCCACTCAGACACAGAGTTCTTCCTCCCATGTGTACTGATCAAAGAGAGAGCTGAATCACACACAGCCACAGTAAAACATTCATTTTTATCTGTAGCCATTTGTTGGCAGAAAGTGATCAGAACGATTGCATTTCAGCAGTAACAGAATTAGACTTTATTATTATTATTATTATCATTTTTACTGTAAAGCAATTGTCCTTGCAGGGTGAAATTTAAAGATAACAAGCTGGAACCATGCATGGCTTTATTAACAGTGAGCTGAATTCCTCTCTCCCTTCCAAACACAAACCCATGCTGGGCCTGTGAAATGAAAGCTGTCTTTAATGAAACAAGGAAATGACATGACTGAATGAATGGAGCTGCCTAACAGCCCCATGTCTGGTAACTGAAGAAACCCTTGCTGAGAGAAATGGACTGTGAATATTCATTACAAAAACACCGATTGAGAGATGAAGGACAACAATCTGACCCCAAAACAAATGTTATTTAATATCTGTCCTCTATCATCTTTTTATCATCACCTAAATATTTCTCTTGAAATATTGGAGTCATGTCATCTAAAGAGCTTTCTCATATTCTGCTGGCGATTTCAGCCATCCTTAATTGGGGTTACTGTCTGGAAATAAAAGTTAAGTACACATTTCTGTGTGTTTTAGGAGACCACTTTTAATTATTCCAAGAATATATACCTATCAGCATCTCAGACATTAATGTTCTATATTTTCTTTGCTCACATATGGATTTGCTCTTTATTTTCTTCCTTCAGGACTGTCTTGAAATGCTACTATCAGTATGTGCAGCTATACAAAATCACTGTACCCTGTACCCTCTTTTCACAGAACAAGAAGTGCAAAACCCTGGTAGTTATGTGAACCATTGAATCCCCGTTCTGTAGTCACCCATCCAATTTGGTAAATCATAGTCTCTCTTTTTTTTTTCTTTTTTTTTTTTTTTTTTTTTTAAATGGTCAGCTCGGTCTAGTTTATCTTCTTTAATAACTCATCTCGTGATAGTCCTTATCTTTTTTAGGACAGATTTTTTCACAGCTTTCCTGATTTTATAGATTTCATTCATTCTTATTTCTCTCTCTTTACCATCTGCTCATCACTTTCACTTAGTTTTCATAAGAATATAAGTAAAAATGAGTGCATTAGTTCTGATCAAATATTTATTTGTCGTATTAACACTCCTTTGGTAGTCATCAGTAGCAAATATTAAAGAAAGCAGGTAAGGAAGAGTTCTTCCCTGTACGTGGCTTCCTGGCTTGTAGCAGTTAGCAATTTAAGGACTTCCTTTGCAGTAGATTGTGTCCAGGCCATTGACTTTATTAGCCTGCTCACAGCCTCTCTTCCATCTATTATTTTTCTAGTTTACATCTATTTTTAGTCTACACAACATCCTGTGGCACTACTAGCACGACGTGTGCAAAGTTCTTCCTTTTATTTTGATTGCTAATTTAATTGGATGACTTCATATTTGGGCACTGTGAGAAACACCAAGACTTCATTCATGGTTTTATGAATCATGTTTTTCTTGACCTGTACTATACTAATTTTTAGATATTCTCCAACAGTTAAGATACTTGCACTTTTTGGTTATTAATTTGTGATTCTTCTTGGATGAAGTCTGTGCAATACCTCTTGTTTCCAGTGCTGATCCTTTTGCATCTAACTATATCATTTTTAGGATTAGGAAACTAGAATTGCTTGCAGAATTCAAGAACACCTGCAAAATATTTTCTGTGTTTTCTTGCTTGAATGATTTTCTTTTTTGTTTTTTAAATGTATCTGAACTTTGTATATGGCATTTTTTAGCACAAATGTCTCCCTCAAACACTGGAATTTTTCTTCCACTTCCTTTAATTGGCATTATCATAAGTGCATATAAGTAGGATAATTTTGTCTATAATGTACATTGCTTTGCACTCATGAATCCTGAATTCAACTTAGTATTTTAAATGGTCGTTTTTAAGTCTGAATACCCTGAAAGATTTTGCATCAAATCTGATATAATGAAAATTAAAATGCTAAACCCATTGGTAGATAATTTTTTTTGCATTAGAATTTTGTTTGATTTTCTGGGTAAATAGTATCTGGTACTTATGATCTGATATCATTAATTCTGTTAAGTTTTTTTCCAAAATCCTTTCAATAATTGGAAGGGGATAGTCGGGGGGGAAAAGGGTGTTTGGATCAGATAACCTTTAGAGGTCCTTTCCAGCCTCAACCATTCTTTGGTTCTGTGATTCTATTACTAATTTTTGACATTTTTCCCTGCACAGCCAGATAATGGTATGGAAACCAATCCCCTATATCCCTTCATGAATAGTGCATATAAAGAGTCCACCTATTTTTTCTGTCTTATTTTCCTTTAGTTCTCCTCTTCAATTTGTCATACCAGTTCCCAGCAAGCTACCTATTCATAAGAATTTTACAATGGTTATGTTAATAGTTTTATGCCTTTATCAAGTTAGTCAGAAAAATATTTTGGCCTTATTATAGTTTATATTTAATCTCTTTTCCATTTTCTTCAGTTAAATATTACTTCTGGTTTTGTGGCATGCCCTTTAGTCTTTCAGTGGCTTCCTGGTGGGTATATTTACTGTGAGATTCTAATTTGATAACTTTTACATCTTTTTTTTTCTGCTTATCTCCTTTCAAATAAAAATGTCTGTCTTTATATCATAAAAAGCTTCTTGAAGTAGAGATTCTTAAAAATAAATGTCACATAGTAGATTTCAGACTCTATTTTTTCTTCATTTATTAAGACTGTTTCAGTTACGTGTATGATGGTTACTGTTAGAGAATAAATCTTCAAGAATAGGATTTATGGTTTTTCAGTTCTTTTCTTTATCTCTAAAAATTGTCAAGAAGGTACTTTGTGCTTGTTAGTCCTCAGTGGTGTGACTGTAAGTTACTTCTTCATCTAACTCCAAAAAGCAAAACACCACCTCCTTCCATGCACTACAACTAACTCCACAGACAGTCATAGCCTTCCCTGCTGAGAGATTTGCTTCTTTATCATATAAATAGAGTATATAGTAGGTAACACGTACTTTTCTGAAAATTCTATCCAAATTGTATCAAGAAATGAATTTTTCAATTAAGTCAACATAGAAATTAGTTTTAAAATCTGATTCATAGTGTTTCCTAGCAGTAAACAACTGAGATTCCTTCCCCTCCCCTCATATTATTTTTGGAGAGGTTTTTTGTTTTTTATAGGAAAAAAATACACTAATATAACTTGCAAAGTAAAATGTCACTTTGGCAACTATCCCAGAAAAGCAACTATAAACACATGTTTAGGTTTTAAGCAGTGTTATGTGCTAGATAATTTATTATCTCCCTTTATATCCATTTCACTTTAAGTCATTAGTCAGACCTCTATAAATAAATCATAACTAACAAAATGTTAATAATCCATACAAAGGAAATGGCATTCTTGTCTTTTCTCTATTTGCAGAGAAAACTCGTAAAGAAAATTTAATAGAGGTGTAAAATGCTTACTTTGCTTTCTACCTTATTAAATTATATTCCTGGATATTTTGTTTCTCTGGGGAACTTGGCCTTTCGATAGCTCCGGTCTTATTTCTGTGTTTTCAAGTACACATTCCTTTGTGTTTTACTTGGCTGAGGAACCTTTCCCTCACTCTTCTATCCTGTAGGTTAGTCATCATATTTCCCCAATTATTTGGAGAGCAGAATATGCTTTTCAGGGTGTATATCATATAAATCCAGCAGGTAGGCTGATGAGAAAGAGTTTGACTACTAGTGACTGAGGGTTTTTTCACCAAGAATCAGTGAAGATTTAGAGCACAATTCATCTCCATTCTAAAAGAAAAATATAGGTATTTGAATGTGGCCCACTGCTGATTGCTGGCTGCAGTAATGCATTGGTTGTGTGAGTGCTACCAGCAATAAGTTTGAGGTTTGCTTTAATAAAAGCAAAGAACTTGATCAAGATTTTAAAGGAAAATTTTAAAAAAGCAAAAACCAAAAACAAACCAAAAAACCCCCAATAATAAAAAAAAAAAAAACCCTTCCAAACCCATTTCAACCATGATCCTCAGCCATGGGATAGGTTTTTTTTAATTCTTTAAGCAAAGCAAATTGCAAAACCAAATTGTTTTACAGACACTGTCCACTCAGGCTGCTATAATCCTTCCTTTATTCTTCAGGGGTGTCTTGTTCTAGAAACAAGCTCTAAGAAAAAGACTGCACGACCTACGAAATCTCAGTTTTAAACACACCAGAAAGTTTTTAAAATAGCTTGGAGAAATGTTTTTATCCATGCATTTCAAATGAGACCAGGGTGGGCCAAGGAAAATCCTATCAACCTAAACCCATTAAATGTCATGAATGAAGGAAGGACAATGGAGAGGACAGGGAGATTGTCTTTCATGAGCCTTCTGTTTGATTGTGATTATATTTAAATTTGAGGCCTTATTATATTTACAGCTGTGAGTACATTGCTATGACAGCAGCAGCACTGCCACCCCTTTCACAGGAAGGAGGCCACTATTTCCATATCACTACAGCTTGAGTTTCATTCCTTCCTTACAGAGGTTTCCATTGTGACTTATGAATGAATACACTTTGACTGTCCCCTTAGCTCTCTTTCTTTCCCAGAAACTGGGAAAAGTTTCTTAAGATAACTGAGAGGCAAGTAGCTGGGCAGGGAGGGGCAGTTGTTTAAAGCCTTCTGAGGTTTGAGCTCTCAGCACTTTGCTTTAATGTCCCCCCTTTCTTCCCTGGCACACAAACAGTGCTGCCCGCCCTGCTTCGAGCCACACACGCTCCTGTCTTCATCATCACAATAACACAGCTCAAGAGCGAGCAGGACACTCTTGTTTCTTGGAAAGAGAGGCCCGTCTGCCCGTCTGTCTGTCCGTCTGTCTGTCAAGGGTGTGAGCGGCTGCTGCTCCCCAGAGTGCCAGCAGAAAGCAAATCCCGTTGCTCCTGCCATTTCTAGCCAACACCAGCACAATGGAGAGCGTGTAAACAGTTGGCTGGGCTGATTGTTGCAATGACTGAAGCAAATCAAGGGCAGCTTTGTCATGAACAATGAAATCTGCGCTCTGTATGCAAATTCCCCCCTGCTTTCACTGCTGTTTCTCATCTGTGCCAGCACGGTTTAGCAAACCTCCCATGAACTACCTAACAAGCTGCAAAATCTTGCAGATCACTGGTCTTTTATTATAAGCTTTCAGTTTCACTTTACACACAACACTCCTGGAAGCAGAACCTGGGCTGCACAGCTGTACTCTTTCAGGCAGATGTAGTTTCCCCACCACATTTTTTTTAATATTTGGCTTAGTCTTCTTATTTGCAGTGTTATTAAATTAAGTGATAGAAAAATGTGACCAAAAAAGGGGGTCTGCATTCAGTGAATCCCATTATTTTCCCTATTTTACTGTTAGAGCACAGGCTGGCTGTTAGATTTACCAGAGTCATTATGGATCAGAAATGCCTTAGTTATTTTGGAAATAGCACCATTTTTACCTTTCTGGCAGAAATAACCTGATGTGTCAGTACTGAGGTCCCAGCACCTGCTTTACCCTTTGCTATGTGTGAATGGCCACATGCCAGGTGCTGAATTTAAACATGTGCTCTGCTCACTGATGTGAAGCTTGAGAGGTTCAAGAGGCCAATTTGCTGGCTTTCAATGGTGAGCTAAACTGCTCCATGCAAGCTGCTCTTTTGTGCTGCTGGAAACACATTGGTCATTTCAGGGCCCTTATGCTGAAATAGACTTATATCCTCAATACAGTTATAATTATTTCTGCTTTTTCAGGGTATGCATATTCACTCAGTCCATTCTTATTGTAATTGGGATGGTTTGTTTTGATTAACAGTCATTGCTGAAAGACATTCAATGGAAACTCTTTGTTATTAGTGGGAGTTTTAAGAAAATGTTGCAATTTTGTTTCTAGGGATTTCACCTTCTGCTGGAAAACTATTTCAAAGTTTTTGCACAAATGAACTACAAGTAAGGGCTGTCCTCACTTGGTACCACACCTGGTGACATATATGTCTGCTCCCAACCTGTGTTTGCTCTATTGCTTGTCTTTTGCCCATAATTCCATAATTTGCAGATATGCTGCAATGCAGGTAATTGAATATTACAAAACGTGATATGAATCCAGCACAACATCTAAGAATGCTGAAGAAGGGAGGAAGAAGAGTACGTCACAGAACAATCATTGCTTCCTTGTTTTCGTTCCTGACTAAAGAACAGCTCAGCTTCATGCTATTTGGTTTCATTTGCATGCTGAGATGTCATCTGGACAATCAATTTTTCCCTAATTTTCTGGATATGGCATGATACACCTGAAGGGCTGAATCAGATGTCCCTGAATTAAGGCTCTCTGAGGTTTAAAAGGGGAGGTTTTTGTACCAGTCTCAACATACAAAAACGATCTCTCAGGTACCCTATCTCTTCAGGGGTGAGGCTTGGGTGAATGCAGAGATATGGCCAACACAGGGATGTAAGCAGACCACTGATTGGAACTGAAGGAAAAAAAAAACCAGATAGTAGGCAGGAACACCCATCTACTCCTGGAAGGTAAGAGAAGAAAGGAATCCAAACTGAAATTGATAAGAGAGAATCTGATATTGCAAACACATGTTGGGCTCATGTTGTTGTAGCTCTGATCTATGGCCCTGAAAAGGGCAGTCAACCTAATCTGAAAGCAACCCTAAACTAAGCCTAGATGTTTTGAGGTCTACACAGAAGCTTGAATGAAAAATAATTACGGAAGTGTCTGTATTAATAAGGTGAACAATTTATTTTTCTTTTTTCTTTTTCTTTTTCTTTTTCTTTTTCTTTTTCTTTTTCTTTTTCTTTTTCTTTTTCTTTTTTTCTTTTTTTTTTCTTTTTTTTTTTTTCTTTTTCTTTTTCTTTTACAGTGTTCCTTTTTCCTTTCTATCTGCAAGAAGATCCCTCCTTAAATGGTACTAAGGTGTGTCACATTTATGCAGCCATCAACAGAGTACCCATGCACCAAATACTGCATCCTTAAATGGTTTGTCTAAAAGTATTTTCCATTGTTAGTGAAAAGCTTAGCACAGACTCAGATGTGTAGTAAGGTGACCAGCTTTCACCATCAAGGAAACATTTGGTGAAAGTGTTGTGTATATCTGGCTTGGACACAAGCATTAGTTCAGTGACAAGCAATATCCTTTCTAGTGTTTCTGTATAAACAGAAGAAAAATGAGACTTATCTTGAAGAGTCTCTGAGTTAATCCCCCTTAAAGATATTTTGTTTGGTATTAAATATCCCATTTTCTTTCAAAATTTATGGGTATAAGAAATCTTTCAGTCAGTCATGTTTATATCATTAGAGTATTAAGAAATGAGTGACCAATTAGCCTATTAAAACCTGGTTTCCCAAAAACCTCTACTTAGGACAGAGTTTCAGACTTTATTTAATGTTAAAGAAAATAAATAGAAGGAAGCAAAGCAGATGCTTTAGTTAGACCCTTCCTGATGACATTCTGCTTTACTTTGACTTGGTACTTTTTTGCTTTCAGTCCAGACATTTGATCTTTATAAAATATACTTTCCAACAAAAGAAAATATTGTACATTCTTAGCCGCAAAACATCCAGACCGTTCATTACTTAATCAGTTATGAAAGCAAAGTCTCACAGGTTGGCTTGTTTAAAGAAGCTGTATTTAACTTATGGTCAGATATTGTTCTCCCAAGACATTTTTAAAAGACCAGGGAAAGATCTTGTGCTATGTATTTTTTATATCCAAATAACAACTGAATTGTAAATAAAGTCTTTTTTCCAAGGAATTATGGTTAACACCCTGCAATATGGGTTGGAAAAAGTAAAATTATGAAGGCAGTATATCAAGCCTTTATGAGGCAAGGCTTTCAACATAAATCAATCCATTAACCAGTGTCCCTTGGCTGTAGTTAATGGCAATGCTGACAAAAACACAGAGCTTTACAGAAGAGAGGGTGTGTAGAGCATGCAAATAGATAAATGGCTATTACCTGGAGGAAAGTCTGTGCCAGCAAACGAAGTTTAGATTTTTCTATCAAGTCAGCACTTAAGCAGGGCAATTCAAGTTTGTGACCTCCTGTCACATACCTGAGCTGGAGCCAACACCAATTGGCTGCAAAAGTGTAGAGATCATTTCTCTTATAATCCATCCCACTATATTTCTTGGGATGGAATTTTGACATATGTCAGGCATAATTTCCCCTTTTGAAAGAGGCAGAATTTCCTTCAATTTCCCCCTTGTCTCCTGGGCTTTTTAGAAATAGGAGTTTTTGCAATTTAGACAAATATTGAGTTGTGTCTACAATGGCCTATTTTTTTTTGTCTGGCTCTTCAGGAGCAGCTATATTTTGCTGCAAACTTTTCCTTGCTCTTTATTGAGGGGGTTTTGTGTCCAGCAATATCCTTTGAAGTGAGATAGATTGGTGCTTGCTCCTTTTCAACTTCTGATTTTTAAAGGTGCATTTCAGGACTGAAGAAAAAACATGCTTCCAACAGAAATCTGTATTAGATTTGACACCATTTCAAATGTTACAAGTTTGTTTGTTAACATGCAGAGCAGTAAGTAATGAAATCTGTAATGTCCATTTACAGTTAAATGGATTAAAATTTGAGTAACTATAATTACAAAAATTTCATTTAATTAAAATATATTGACATCAGAACATCTGTACACTGAACAGAGGAAATCACCACTAAATTCCAGCTTATCTAAACCATTTCAACTATTTTCAAACCCAAATAAATATAATCTTTTTTTATTTATTTCCAAAGCACATTATTTTTCATTCTTACCCCCTTTTTCCGAATTTTTATTAGCTAAAAACAAGTTTCCTCAACACATTATACAGTCTTATTTGCTTTCAAAAACAATTTTTGGTTTTATATGATATTACTTTGAATAGGAAATGAAAACTGTGCTTCTGAAAGACTTAAAATAGACTTACACTACTACAGCATTTATAGGTACATTATTAATGGAGCTAATTAAATATTTAGGTTGAAGTACTTGTCTTTAGTTTTGTACTTTTGGTAAAATATCTTTGATAAGATTTCCTGTATTAAGCAAAAATTCTTGAGTGTAAGTCAGTATGTTTTCACTGCATGCAGTACAGGATAAAGATCTAGACAGTGAAAAGTTAATAAATATTCATCTTGCTAGGTGTGCAACTCAGTTTTGACTGGGTGATAAATCACAGGGTTCCTTTTCTTTCATGGAAAGATTGAACAAGAACTTGAAGAACATGTTTTTCTGACTACAGAAGTGCCTGGCAGAATGAGTTTTAACAAAAATTTCTGAATACAGCCTTGTTGCATTTTCCCCAACTCTTTATACCGGTAAAATAAAGAACTTTAAAATGTATAGGATAAAAAACCGTGGCATGAGAACCATGGAGAATCACAATTTTGTGCAAATTTGAAGTTTTACCTGAAAAGCCCCACCATCTTTCAGTTCTAATAAATAGTCTATCTTTGTAAAATTTTGCAGGTATAATCTTTGCGTTATTGAACCTCCAATTTTTTAGACTGATTAACTAGCTTCTTATAATAACTTTTAGACTCTGGCATTATAACCAATCATTAATAGAAAACTGTAAGAAAACACTGCAATCTTCAGACTGGAACCCCCCAGCACTGATCAGAACACTGTATGCAGTCTGAGCACAGATGAGTGCTCAAAGGGAAAGAACTCCACCTTGGTTTACAAGCTGTCATTAGGAAAGAGACTTTATCTCAACTTTTGCCAAGTCTTCCAATGCCTTAATTGTTCCTTAAGTTGTGGCTCTTGGAAATAAATTTTCTATTTCTTATTATCCACATATCCATAATATGGCTGGGGGATAGAGAGCTGTGCAACTGCTTCATTTTTCCCTTCATAGGGGCAAAATTTCATCCAAGACAAGTGAACAGAGCATCTGGGATTTCTGATTGAAATAGATTAAAGATCACAAATTTCACACTCATAGAAATTATCTATAAAAATAAGCCTTCCATGATGTTAAGAGGTCAAAGAAATTAATAAAACTGGGTAATATTTTGAAAAGTGAATTTTATTAACTACCCA
Source organism: Luscinia megarhynchos (assembly GCA_034336665.1). Classification (NCBI taxonomy): domain Eukaryota; kingdom Metazoa; phylum Chordata; class Aves; order Passeriformes; family Muscicapidae; genus Luscinia; species Luscinia megarhynchos. Next base: position 46,364,508 of record CM067565.1, read on the forward strand.
TAAGAAAGTGAAGAAGATGCTGAGTTATCTGTCTGACATTCAGTTTGAATTAAAGAATTTTTTCTATAAGAAATTAAGAAAATAAGAAAGCTATACTTATCTTGCCTTCAGTAGAAATGTGATCAGAAACAGCTGTGATTATAGACTAGCTAGATAAAGACATGGCTTAAGTATCAAGTTAAAACAGTAACATAAGTACAACAAACTATTCAGGGACAGTAAAACTTTGGAATCACTGAAAAAAATAACTAGGATCATTTGATTTGCCTTTCACACAATAGGGGCATTTTTCTGCCCTGAAACACAGACACAGAACCTAACAATGAAGCAACAAGGACTTCTACTAGTTTACCAGATCTTCTTCTAAACCTCTAAACTTTTGCTGCACATTAAAATCTAATCCTGATCTGTTCCTATCTTTACCTTTTCTTCGTCCCCAGCCTGCATGTAAATAATTTTAGGTTGATTTTAGTTTTAGATTGACAGCTTTTAATCTGTTTTTTTTTTCTCTGTGTGCTTTAGTCATCCAGTACATAATAGAAATGAACCTGGATAATGAATTTGATTTCACTTTTGTATTAAACATGCTTTTGCTTGTGATCTTTTGGGGGATCTGAGCCATTAATTCATGGCATACAGTATCCTACCCTTTCTCAGAAGGACTCACAATGGCAAAAACAGAGGAGCTCTGCTGCTCCCAAAGTGTAGCCAACTGCAGATCTCTTACATAAAGTCACAGGATTATCAGTCCTTCCTTGGCATCTCCTATAGATAGTCGAAATTTGTAGTGTCCTTCTCCAGGTAGGTACATCTTGGGGAAGAATGGAACACAAACTAGTCCATATCCAGCCAAAGAATGAGTAACATTCATATGAATTCAGTTTAGGAAAGATTACTTCCATTCTTCAAAGGGGAAGAGCATGTTGATTTCTATTCCAGATATATTTTTCCTTTTCTCATTGAGAAGCTGCCTGCTCTGGAGACTTTTATCAGAATGCTATAAGCCCCTGTGTATTAAGATTAATAATTAAAGTACTAATATATTTTTAACTGTAAAATTGCAAATACAGCCATAATGCAGTTATGCATTACAGAATCTTCTTAGCATGCCTGCTGCAAGAAGGGATCCATGAAATTTCCATGAATATTTTATATTACAGATAGGCAGAATCATTCAGTTTTTAATGTTGTTTAATAATAGTATTGCACAGTTTTCTAAGGAGGCAATGCTGCCAAATTTGTGGTGTCACCCATAGCACCAAAAATAACCCTTCTGAGGCTTCCAAGATTGTTCTGTGTACAGCATATACACACATGCACACACACACATAAATGCACACACACTGATTCACCTTCTCATATCTTTCTCTCTATGCTTATATAGTGTAAGCAGCAAAGCATGATGCTCATCTTTTGAAAGGGTAACCACTTCAGCCCCACTGAATTACCGTTTTCCCTCTACAACTGCTTGTACCTATCTGAGTGGATGATAAAAATAAGATAAAAAGTGAAAGCTAGAGCAATCTGACATTTTAATCACTGTTACTGCTCTAGTCACGTTTCAGTATTTTGCTGAACAGGAGAAACTGAAAAGAATGAGAGGTAATGAGGTAAGGAGAAATACTTGTCATGACATGTGCCACTCCTAATCAGCATGTTCTCATCTAAGCAGACACAATATATCTCTTTCAACACTTTCTGTGTTGTTCTTCATAAAAATATGCTAGAAATGAGGGAATAATTTACAGGAAAAAAATGTACAGTAACCTCAGAGTGTGCTTTTGTAGTTGCTCATTTTTCAAAATGCTGTTAATGATTGTATATGTCACATGAGATTTCTTCTGCTTCCTCTCTAAAAGAATATGACTTTCCAATCAGGAAAGGGGTAAGAGGAAATCACTGAGACTTCAACTTTATGGAGGATTAGACAGGAGGTGATTAGTCAGAAGGTGACCAAAACTTGAGTAACTTGAGAGCATTTCAATTTTTTTTTCCCCCTAAAGGAGATTTATTTAATCCAAGAAGTCTTTTTAGGTATTCAGACTGTTATGACACTTAGTGGTTTGAATGGGAAATTTCAACAAGTTCTCTCATCAGATAAGTATTTGACAACCAGCTGTAAAAAGGACACAGTTAGATTCCCATCTAGCCCAGTGTGCCAAGGCTCTGGCCAGAAATGATTTTGCCAAGCCTTATCTTAAAAGCAGACAGTCACATTCCTGACCTATGACAGGAGAAGTAGTCTCCTCCTAATCACTGCCTTGTTTTTTGAGTATTTTGACTTAAGAGAATGTAGAAGGCAACAGCAGCTGGTTTGTTTACTTTTCCAGAATGTCTTACATAATTGTTCGCACCCATCTATTTTCCACTGACCAAATGAGAGAACAGCTGAGGCATCCAAATGAGAGATCTCACAGAGTCTCCATCCCTCTCTAATCCATGACAGAGCTACAGTCTGTGGGGCTATGCTCTCTAACCTGCTTGGAAGCAGCAGAACCAAATAATTCCTCTGCTTTTTCAAGCTGTTAAAATTTATTGCTTTGTACAAGAGCAGATACCAGTCTCTTTTTTCATAATGAACTTCCCAGAAAGTGTTTGTTCTTTATGATTTTTGCTTGTTAAAATTTACTTTTGTGCTTACCTTTATTGTTTTTCCTGCCAAAAACTCTTTGGATTTGGGATCTGACAGTGCTGTTTTATAAGAATCTTTCTTTTCTTTTCTTTTCTTTTCTTTTCTTTTCTTTTCTTTTCTTTTCTTTTCTTTTCTTTTCTTTTCTTTTCTTTTCTTTTCTTTTCTTTTCTTTTCTTTTCTTTTCTTTTCTTTTCTTTTCTTTTCTTTTCTTTTCTTTTCTTTTCTTTTCTTTTCTTTTCTTTTCTTTTTCTTTTCTTTTCTTTTTCTTTTTCTTTTTTCTTTTTTCTTTTTTTTTCAAACCAGAAAATGAAATTATTTTGACATAGACAATAAGGTATGTGGATTTCCTGAAAGAATCTGTATTTAATGACCCTGGGCATTACAAAATTATGATAATTAATTCAATGAGTTTCACTGTGTTTGTTGCTCATTTATTTCTCTTTTAATTTAGTCTGAATACGTTCCAGTGCACTTGATCCATAAGGTTCAAGAATTGCTTAATATGAGCACGTTTAAATCTAAAGACTGATTTTGTTGAGACTTCTACCAGTGAATATTTACATCCTGTTATGTCCTCACTGCTGTGAAGATGCTTTACATTCTCATTGCCAAAAATTATCTCACTTTATCCATGCACTATTATGAAGTGGTACTAATATGCTGTACAAGAAAATAACGTCACGTGTCACCAATGCATCCAGAAAATACAAGCTCATTTTATAAAAATGTTTGAGCCCCAGCATTTTTAACCTTTTTAATGTTATCCTGCCTCTCTTGTAGAAAAAAATAATCAATATGGAATATTTAGAGCATCTATATCTGGATAAGTTTTAAGAGTTATATTTCATTGATCAGAACCAAGTGCAATTACAACTCAACCATCTTTGAACACTCATGGTAGCAATGTTCCTAGATGAACATTGTTCACAGTTCACTGTTCATAGTTCACATCAGTCAAAATATTAGTTGAAAGTGTTCTTCTCAAATACATATTTGTGTGCCATAAAGAAATGAGAGAAAGCCCAGCAGGATTCCCTTTCCAGTTAGGATATGTTCTATGCCAAGAATTAGGATCCCTGATGGGTCACAAAATACTTGCATTTGGAGTCACTATTGAACATAAAAAACTCCAAAGAATTTAATAGGCATTATACTAATAGCAATCCTGGGTTTATTAGATTTACCCCCCATTATCTTCCCTCCAGCAATTCACACAAAATTGGCTCTTTCACAGCACTTTAGCTCCTCTCTGCCTCCTTCACAGCTAGTGAGACTTTATACTGCTTTGCAGCAGCTGGAAGCGTGTTTCTGTCCCATGCATACAGATTTACACCACCCTGTGTTGCAGTTGTGTGTGATTTACCATGCAGAGTGGGTCTTCTGCTGTGGGATATTACCTGAACCCAGGTGAAGGAAAAGAGAATAGTTCAGCTCAGCCTGCTCCTGCTATGATTGCATGCACCTCTGTCCAGTAGTACTTTAGTCTGTGTTAAATGTGTATTGGAGAACTATAAAATACCCCAAGGTCAAAAGAAACTGTGGAAGATGGAGGACATCAGGCATATGTCCTGAGAGAAAAATATGTGGGAATAGTGTTTGTACTTTTATTTGTTTTACAATCCTATTCCTAAATAAAACTCTCAAGTATTTTCAATCCTGTTTTCAAAACTCCAGAAGTAAAATTTTATCTGATTCTGGATGATGAACTGTTTAAAGTGTTTCATGAATTCAGGAGTGTAAGGACTGTACTCAATGCAGACAAATGGAATTGTTCTCACTGAACTATGCATTGATTATCAAATGATAAATCCATGGCTGTTTATCTACAGGAAGAAAACATTGGACCTCTATTCATTATCTGCAGAATTTTTCAGCAATCCTCAGTAAAATACAAAAAAACATTGTAGTCCCATAAAGGTGTTATATATAGCCATCATATAATTTAAGAAAAATCTCCTTGCTAAAAATTAGCCAGCATTATCCCATATTTCATTATCATCTTCACATATCTGAACATTTTTTTGCGAAAGGGAATCTGAAACAGAGAGCGAAAGTGCAAATGACTTTTGTCCTGCCTTCCACCACGTGATCTGGCCTAGCCAATAACACAGTAATTGATTTTGCATTATATTTCAGTGGCTTAAGGAGCTGTAATTAATCTCCTTACAGTTCTGTTAAATGCAAATCCCATAAAGCTGACTAATATGCTTATGAGACCAAAACACCAGGCCAGTGCTTAGGATCTGTACCCTGCTGCTGAGCACAGCCCATCGTGCAGCTTTTACTGATGAGCTTACAGACAGGAGCAGTGAGATGGTGAAAGCTGAATTCTGTGATCTTATGATCCTGTCTTACACAAATGCTACCAAGTGTAAACACAACAGGGAAACATTTCAATTTTGGCTGGCGTTCAAGACTTTGTGTTTGTTATAGGATGGCCAGTTAATGAGTGTTTCTTCTGGCCTAATATCATCTTGGCAGAAGATTCAAAGGATTTGCACTAAAACCCAGAGGCTTCCAGTTACTATCAAGGCTGATAGCTCTGCAGTCATTTCTGATATATGGAGGCCAATTGTCATGAATTTGAAGGTGAAAAAATAAAGCATGTTACTACAAATGCAACGTCTCTCTTGTAATTTTCAGGACAGCACTAAATAAAGAAGATTCACTTGCTAAATTAAACTGAAGATCCCATGTACCAATTTATCAAAAGGAAAAGAAATCCTTAGCTGGAGAAAGAAGACATGCTATGTGGTTAAAGGTTACTGAATCACTTGCTATTTTATCATAGAGATTGCATAGAGAATGTAAAACTGACATGTATATATTTTTATATTCTAAGCTTTCTAGCAGAGAATCTTTAAATAGAATTAGTAAAAAATAAAAGGAAAGATCTGACAGGAACACAGAGCAGTTTCAATGTTGTATATAGATTTGGCTCCTTCAACTAAGGATTAAAGTGAGCTTGAAATGAAATAAACAGAACAGCTTCAGAAGTGTAGAGCTGAAGGGAAGTCATCCATCACAATGGAGGAATGTTTGATCTGATGTACAGTAGTTTAGCTCACAGATTTCACTGCTAAAAACATTTATCTCTGTACTCAGTGCAAATTCCAATTATATAAAGCATGTCCTGAAGAAATTCAATATACCAAATAATTGTGAGCATCAGTCTTATGGAATGTGTAAAAAATAGACACAGTGGACATGCAGATACATTCTGTTTCTGTCTGTGCTTGACAAGAGTGAAAAATAAGTCCCATAACAACACTTACATAAAATATCTCAGTTGTTTAACAAGTTTTATATGATTTTCCATTCTAAAACAAGGTACTTATATGTTAGTTTCTTAACTGTTTGTTGTTTGGTAACTGAATGTTTCATGGGAGCTTTTCTGTCTTTCCTTCACCTTGTTCCAGACACTCCAATCTTATTAGTCAATTAAAGCTTCTTATCATGCTTGTTGCATACTGTGATTTCCACAGTACTCACATGTATTGAGAAATACAGTCTGCCCCAAGGGGCTTGTCTTCCAAAAATATTAAGCAAGTAGCAGTTCAGAAATAATCTGAGATAACTGGCTATGCTCAGCCTTGTGATAGATTATTTTTGAATACATAGTTAAAAGTGTCATCCACAAATAGTTCTCAATAACAGATCTGATAATTTTATCAACTTGTCTTTTTCCTCTTCCCTTTCAATCATTTTAATGTATAATGTGTGAACAGAGTGTCTTCCTTCCAGGCAACAAAAAAGAAGCTATTTTGACATTTTCAGGGTAGAAAGAAAAATGCCATTTTCTCCTTGGAGAACAAAGTTATCATTTCTGTGATACCTCAAGGGTAATTCCTGCTGTTTGAAGGAGATTACACTTTGACAATGCTGTATGTTGACTTCTAATGCACCTGTAAAATGTGATGGCCAACAGAGAACACAGAATTTTAATAAATACGTACCTTAATTGCAGTGTCAACATTCACTCGACTCTGGGGTACAAGTCCTTTTCCTCCAGAATATTTCAGTGAGATACAAAAGCATGGGAATGAGTTTTGGGGGCTTTCTATAGCACAGACCTATAGATTGGTGAAGATGACTAGACAGATAGATAATCCTTTTCAACTGGGTGGTAACTTTAACTAAAGGGTACTGTGACAAAGAAGTGAGGTCTCTCACAAAATTAAGTTGAAAGAAGTTGCTGCAACTCCATATATTTAGGTTAAATTAGATTCACATAAGATTTAAAAAAATACTTTGTATTTAAATTAGAGCAAAACACAAATATCATATTGGGAAACATAATTTTAACTTTTGTATGACAGTTGTTCATAAAAAAAAATCATATTTCCCCAAAATTTAATGCAGGTGTCTTGTGGTGTGTTGTGTTTTTTGCTAAATTTTGGTTTTGTGTATATGTTTTTTTAAATTTTTTGAAGACTTGAAAGCATTTTTTTGTATGATTGTCTTCATTGTAGAGTAAAAAAGACAAAAACCACAGCCTTTCATTTTTTTTTTATTTGTTCATGTTTTGACGTCTTCAGATTTCATGGAAGTGGAAAAGGTAAGCTGTGATCCCTTTTGTTTTCATGAGTCACTGATTAGCTCTCCTTTTCCAACAGCTGGCCCTCAAAATCACTGGGGCAGCAGCCATAAATACAGAGATGGTTGGGGTTTCAGTGTGTATGCAACATGACAGGCATATTATTTAGCTAGATACTAAAAGGATCTGAGTAAAATAACAAAATCTAAATAGAGATGGAAGGCCATGTTTATTAAAAAATATACACAGTGAATCCATATCCATCATCTTTTTAGAAAGTACTTGGAATTCTGAAATCCCTGCAGATGCTCCTTCTTCCAGTTATTTTTCCCTTTGGGAGTAATTTTTATCTATCTTAGTGTAGATAGTAACTAGGTCATTTATTGCTTTTCTCTACTGCTGTTAGAGGGCTTTTCACATACTTTACCCATGAAGTAGGCTTTCAGAATACTTAGGCTGCAGTTTCCTAGTCCACAATTTTAGCTACATAGGCACATCTTCTTATTGCCAAGAACTATCTTTTTATTCTCTTGTGGAATGTGATTCGTTTCAAAGGTAAATACCAAACCCAGATTTTTTTTTCTCTTTAATCAAGTAGTTTTTAGCTGGAGAACAACCTCTTTTCAGCATAAATCTTCCAACCAGTTGTCACCAGTGCACACAAGAACATTACCACCTTAAAGCTCATCAGTTCAATTTTACACTTATCTTCTTCACTTGCTGTCTTATGAAAGTCTCATTAATCTTCCCACTCTTGTAAGTCAGGTCCTAGATCAACAAGAGGAACTAGTACAGCTTCCAGAAGGTAAAACACTTAAACAATTTTAATTTAAGATTCTATCTAGAAGTGTCATAATATCATCGGATTGTAGAAAACTATTGTATGGGCAGCTTTAAAACATTAGTTTGTCCCTTGGTGTTACTTAGAATGGAAAAGTAGGTCTTATTAGTGCTCTCTCATCAGCACCAATGAAGGTGTCACTGTAAGAGACAGTTTGTACTGAAGTTTATGATAAATTCAATAAATCTGCAAATTTTTATATGTATCTACTGCTGAAAAAAAAAGAAGTTAAACTCATCAAGTTGGTAAAACTATAAAAGGCCTTTCATGAATACTTACATTGGTAGTACTTTAAACAATCAATCTGATTTCAGTAACAAAAAGCATCCTCGAGCTGCCCTCACTACAAAATCAGGTACTCTGTCAATAAGAAGCACACAAATGGAAAATTGATCTCACAAATTGGGCTAGCAAATCTGAACACTCAGAAGCAATATAGAATTATAACCTTTGTCAAATCTGATATTGTCCTTGGACTTGCACAGGTATTAGGGAAATCCTGTCAAAAGATGGTAGCAGGTATCTCCAGTCATGACTGTCTGTGAGCCTCACATAAATAGTTTTATCTTAAAAAGTCTTAATAATAGAGGAAGATTGAACCTTGGTACTTCCAGCAGCAGCTGTATCAACAGTTGCTAAATGCAAATAATGAAGTATGGTAACTAGCTGAAATGCAGGCAGGTGACTGGCATCTAAGCTTGTTCTGTAACCCAAATCTTTCAATAGCAGGAAATGGAAATGTGAATACTGATGTATTTTGTGTGAGGCTTAACAGCAGCACCACTAATGGACTGCATAAAAAAAAAATTCCATTTGATTCATCATCTCTGTTTTCAGTTTGCATCAGTCTGTCATTACAAAGCAGCTCTTAACACCCCACAGTATTTTTTTCTAGCCTGTTAAATTTTTAACAGGTAAGTTGCAAAGATCATAATAAGTAATTTAATGTTATGATAGGAAATACAAAAACATGGCTAGAAATGCACAGTCCTTTCTGTCACATTGCTTTCAGAGTGTATCTCAATAAACTAGAGTATGAGTTGTGTGGATGGAGCCATAAAGAAAGCCAGAAAGAGCTCACAAAGATGAAAAAATATAAACAAGTGGCTCAGGTGTATCCTCTTACTGATGATCCCAGCAGTAATGGTCTTACCATTTGGTGGACCACTGTCTTCTCTATTAATTAAGGAATAATGGAAAATATGGCAGAGAGAAATATAGCTATGACTGACAGAAGAGAAAGTATAAGAACAAATAATCTTCCTAGTGACCTGAGAGAGGAATAATCCTTCACTGTCACTGCAGATGAGTTTATTTATCAGCTTTATTAAAGATATAGAATACCACAGAAGCAATAATTGACAGAAAAAGCATTGCAAAGAGACATATACAATGGATGAACTAGCCCTGACAACCAATTCTCTTAAGAAAAACAAAGTAAAAATTGCTCTTGACCACACCTGAGTGGAATTTAGAAATTGTTTGATTGATCTTTTTCATTCTGTATTTATCTTTGAAGTATGCTGACTTTATTAACAAAAAGTTTTTGATTGCTTGAAAGTGCATTTTTTTTTTCTCCTAACCCCAATGAATTTTTTTCTCTCTTTCTATGAACCCTGACTTGTATCATGTAGACATATCATCCCATTCTGAGCTATCTCAGAGTAGCTCTCAATATAACTCTGTCTTAGCAGAGTGAGGTCACCCTGAGTGGTGGTGACAGCTGGATTCAACTATTTGAACGTTCTCATTAGTTTCCAAATTAGCCCAAAAGACAGAAGGTTTTCATATCCATCTTGGTTTCAGAAGAGTTCCCCCCACAGACAGCATGGCTTTCAGGACATGACTGCTAGAACAGACATTTCAGTACCTCTTACTGTAATTTCCAAAGGGAAATGCAACCATGACAGAATGCAGACCTACTGAATAGAGTGGGTAGGATCAGGAAGGAGTCTGACAATGCCCCTTCATACAAAAACTATAGATAACAGCTCCTTGAAATTAATGTCTGTAGAAAGCTTAGTTTTTTACTAAGGCTGTCTGAGAATTTTGCTTATGAGTGCCCTTGTAACAAAAACTTCATCAAAAAAGCTAGCAGGGATAAGAAGTTTCATTAGGAACTTTCTGTTCTTTGACTGTGGGAATAAAGAAAAAAAGGGATAAAATCAAAACTTTTGGTAAGAACAAAAGATTTAGAGACTTCTGAGAATCGTTAAAAAACCCAGTACAGTACCTGCCCTCCTCCCATGGTGATAAAGGTAACATATTTTAGCGTGTGTAATCTGTAGCATTGATATTGATACACACCGAATGTATGGGTACTCATCTAAAGAGATCTTTTAATCTTGACTGACTCAAAATCATTGTTAGCAGTGGTGTCAGCTACAGATAGGGTCATCTACACTTTGTGTCAACTTTATAGAGCTGAGGGCTGTTTCAAGAGCTGTTCTGCTGTAGTGGGTTTTCGATAAATCCATCCAGCAACAGTCTCTGACAGAAATCACATATTATTGATGGTGCTACCACTTTTGTTTGAACAAGTTTTTGTGTTCTAAATTTAGACATTTATTTTTTTTTGTTGTTGTGCCTCAGAAACCAATTCCTTATTCAATGTGAGAATATTTTTAAAAACATTTAAAGTTTTTTCTCTGAAAAAGAAACAAGTTGCCAGCACAGGAATACATGATTTACTTTCTTTGCATTTGGCTTTCTCAATCTCTGAGCATTTGCTGCAGAGAAAGTGATTGAAGGACATAACCTTTTCAAATTTACATAAAACACAGAAACAGAAGAGCACTGAGCATTTTTGAACAGAGACTGCTACTAGGATTACTCTATGTAAGCATCTTAAAAGATGTTCTCACTTGTTAGACTTAAAATCCACTTTTAAAAGAGATGTAAAAAGTATAAAAACAGTTGGACCTAGCAGCACCTTGGCTCTCTCTCAGGTAGACAGATCTATTTAGAGCACCACTCAAAAACAACTTCCACCCATGCACCCTGTCAAATTTGGCTGTCAAAATTTTCAAGAAAGCAAATACAAGCATCCCAACAATTACTGTGCATTGACTCCTCAAGTTTTATATGAGGTTTCGATTTTCTGAGTCAGAGATTTTTGAAAGCATTTCATTGCTGGATCTGTGGCTTTCCTTTTCACATCTATGGTGGTCCAGCCAGGGAAAGAGGTTGTGATAGTCCCCACCAGAAAGGAAGTGCTTTTTCCTCATATTAAAGTCTTGTAAAACTCCAGAGTAAATTGTTATCTTGGCCCTAATACTGAAATCCTAATTCCATTTGCAATCCCAAGAAGAAAAATAACCCTTTCTTATGAAGAAATCAGGTGAGATGCCTCATTTCCTGTCATAAAACATACTTTTTCAACCTCAAACACATTGTTTTAATGACCAAAAGACCCACTCAATTATATCAAACCTGCAGGCAAGGTCTGGAATGAGAGGTACAGTTATAGCACTTCCAGTGGATATTGTAAATAGCCCAAAGTTTCCCCATAACACAGTGTTTAACCACAGCATACTTCATTTAAAAAAAAAATAAAGGGAGGTTGAAGAGTTTTATTTATTGGAATACTTTAAAGTAAGACAGGTTAATAGCATGAAGGAAAGAAGCAGGATGAGGGTTTATGGTCTATATTATAGCAAATGTAATGCAAGATAATTCAAATTATTATTCTGGCCTTAAAAACCTACGAACCTGTGGGTCACTCTCACATCTGTGCTGTACTTTCATTGGCTACATCATGGGAGACTGACCCTAAGTTATTGTCAAACTTAATTTTTCAGAAAAAGCAGATATGTACTGCCGTCTTAATATGGCCATAAAAGCTGAAAATACATTATTTTTTCTTTTATTTAGTCTGCTTTATGGCAAATTTACTGATAAATATAAGATTTTCTGGAACTTTTTTCCCAGAACTAATGCTTTAGAAATTCAATTAATACTGTATTAATCCATATTAATTACTGTAATCATAGATTCTGTGCATTACTAACCAATACTCAAATGTGAATGTGACAAGTTATCTTTTTATCCTAAGAGATTTAGAAATAAATATTTCAGTGATTTGAATATGAATTCCAGTGTCTGAAAAACTGGCCTTGTGTGGTTTTCCTTTTTTTAAATTTTAAAATTAAGATTCCAAACCTTAAAAATTTAGCTTTTATGAAAGAGAGGTGTTAGAGTCCACTCTTAGACTGGAACAAAACATTAGCTTCCAATGTTATCTGAAACAACCCGAGATCTGAATTTTACCTTCCAGGTTCTTCTGTAATCAGACAGTATTTACTGTTTTAAGAAGCCAGTACTGCTGCTAAAAAATGTATTTATAATTAAGATTTCATGGACATGTTTTCTTGAAGTCATCTCAACAGTTTCTTATGCATGGTTCCAACTCTCTATAGCTGTCTGATATCCACTGAAGCAAGTGTTTTAAAGTATGACTAATTTTTAATGCTCCTGCAAGTTGCAATGATATAACAATTAAAGTTCCAAGTGGTATTTTCACCTAATTCAGAGTGGATGTGACTCACATTGGAAACTGAAGCTGAAAGGAAAAAAATAAACTGGTCATAGCGATTTATTGGTGTAAGGTATGAAGCAGCTCCAATGTTACCTTCATTTTGAACTCTAAGATGGAGGAGCCCAGCTTAGGTGTGAACATGGACACAGAGATGTGTATAAGACCCAAATACTCATCTTTTGCCTGCTCAGGACTCAGATGGTTCCACCTTTCAAAAATTGCCTCTCATGGTGTTTTATAAGAACTTTTACAAAATTATAAAGATGAAGCTACCACTCAGTACACATCTTGATTCAATTTCATCACTTTCTTGTTCTTTTAGACAACAAGTTTTGGACAAATGTAGGAGAATAGTTTGTAAGGATGGTGCAGAAGGCAATTTTCCTCAATGAAGTACAGCTGTACTGAATGCTGAGACGTGGAGACAGCCTGGCCTGTCCAGTGAGGATGGGGGTGATAAAAGAGTGGGCTAGCTGGTCATGGGGAAGCTGGAGTTTGAGACCCAGAGTTTGCTGCCTGTGCTGGGAGGAGGAAGGCATATGTGGCTGTATGAGGGACAGACAGGGTTAGGTGGCCAGGTAAGGGACAGGCTGGGGTTTAGCCAGTCGTGCAGAAAGAAAGAGGGAAGGCGTCGGTGTTATGTGGAGCTGCCTGGGGGAAGGCATGAGGAATTTTTAATAAGAGACTGGTGATGATGCCAGTTGTGTCTGTCTTGTCATAATTACTACAGACAAATATTTGTTTATTTGCTACAGTATATATCTCATATAATCTACTGCGTGGCAGCAGGTCATAATTTGACCCTCCATTGATTTTGTTGTTGCAGGCCTTTTTTGCTATCCTTTCTGACTTCAACACGTTGTGTGATAGCTTCCTGGTCCTTACTAGACTTGTCAGGGACAAAATGAGCTACCAAACTCAATCCCTGCTTTTCTTTATACCTCTTCCTCCCACTCCCTTATAACAGAACATAAAAAAGCAATCCTTGAAAAAACCTTGGCCCTATCTGCTTAGACAGATGTTTTGTTTCTAATATTCTAGAAATGTCTCTGATTTCAGTCCCAAAGATTGCCGAGAGTCTAATGCTGACTCTTTAAGATCTTTTACCCATCAATTTGAAGTTTGATTTTTAGACCAAGAGTAGTGTATTTGAGCTGTGTTCTCTCCTTGCTGGTTCCTTTGATGCTGATATTCCAGATCGGTATGATCTGGCTGTGCCTGTTTCCTGATTGTTATTTTGTTGGAGTGGGCTGTTTGGATCACAACAAAATCTGACAAGACATCTGGAGATGTGTTTTGCAAGGTAGCATGAAGCTGACACTTTCTGCTGAGGCAATTAGCTATTGTACACTGCAGCAAATCATTAAACATCAAGGTGTTTTACCTTGGGTAATGCAAAGCAACAAGGTGACTGACTGGATTAGAACACCAATTAAAAGATGGAAAACAGAAGCAAATAGGAAAGCAAAGAATTATTGTGCTCTAGGAACTAGGTAATAACTTCTCTAAGATGCCCTTTCCATGAGACAAAGATCTCTTGTTGCCCTTCAGAAAAATAGATATAGCTCATGGGAAAGTGAGACAGATTTAAATGAAACCGATGGAGGTGTTGGTCCATGGAGCAATGAAGATGATGAGATGAAGAATAGAATTGCATGGACTTGGAGTGAGCAACTTTTTACCCCCATCCCCATGGGGCTGAACAGATAAACTCAGAAAAGTTGTTTGCAGCTTTGTCCAGGTGCCATCAGAAATAGCAAGCATGGGACAACAGTAAGTGGAGAAAGATGCCAAGAGGTCAGGAAGCTCCAGGGGCTCTGAGTGAGGCCCTGCCTCCTCTTTCTTCCCTGGAATCCTTTCATCTCTTCCTCTGGGGTAGAGTGTCCACATTCCCATCTAAGTTCCTGTTTCCCACTCCTGTTTCTTCCCTTTGGTGTGATAGACCCCACTAAACACCAGTGTTTCACATCCAAGCGTCCCTACTCTCTTCTCAGGTTCCTAAGAATTGGCAGGTAACTGGAAGTGCTTCAGTTCCCAGTGTGGGGAATCTCAGGTCCAGGCCAGGGAAAACAGCCAGAGAAGAGTTTCAGAGGAAGAGGTATTGCTGTCAGGAAATACCTCCTTCACATTTTTCCAGTCCTCCCTCTTGTCTTTGGCAGCAGCAACAGAAACCCAATTTCACAGATGAGGTGGGGATTTGCTGCTCATCCTGGAAAGCCACATTTTTCTTTCCTCAGGCATACTCAGAGCAGGCAGTTTGCCATTCTTTGTTGGCTGCAACTACTTTTGCATCCTGCCTTACTCTGAGATTTCATGAAGTTGTATATCTACCTTGTTTTATAGCATCACAGAAAGGTCGGGGTTGAACCAGTCACCTTGCAGCTCATCTTGGAATATTATTTGCTATAGCCTTTCCCACAGTATTTCAGGTTGATATGAACATAGCAACATACCATATAATGGTGTGAACTGAATGTGTCAGGGGAGGTTTAGTGTGGATATTAATTGTGGGTTGGACATGGCAAGAACAGGATACTTAGGGAAGTGATCCCAGCACCATGTCTGCCAGAGCAAAGGAAACACTTGCACAGTGCTCTCAGGCACATGCTGTGATTCTTGGGGCTGTCCCATGCTGAGCCAGGAGTAGGGTCCCTTCCAACACAGGTATTCTATGATTTTGTGTTTATTCACTTTTGGGATCATGCCTTGTCAGTGCCCTTGAACCTCCCGAGATTTTTGTGTGCCCTGTTATCCATGTTATTAGAATCTTGGTTTAGCATAAATAAAGTAAAAAAGAAAGCTGGATGCCAGGAAATTTTTTGAATTTCCTAGAAGCCAGCAGGAAAACACATTCACATAGTAAGAGTGACAAGCCCTGCAAGAATTATCTGTGCATACATTTTGTGGTCTTGATGACAGATTGACATTTGTTCTTGAAGGTGAAGGATAGAATGGGACCAGAAAGGCAAGATTTTTTTTACTGTAACTAATAAATTTTCAAGGCTTCACAACCCTATGGTTACTTTTGGTGACCTCTGGAGAGGCCATGACCCCCTCACTGAAGAGATGCTGGCTTCAAACATGACTTTAGAGACTCAAGAAAATATTGTTATTGGTTTTTCATTGCATAGGGATTTCACTGTGACCTAGTTTTGAGATTTTTTATTTTTGATTGATCATCTCTGACTGATCTTGACTTTCTTAATGATAGCATGCTGCTGGAACTTTGGTAAAAGCCAGGCTAAGAATCAATCCCTTGCTTACCCTTTCAGACCTTTTCCTTCCCTTCTACTTCCTGACTGCTCAGAATTAGCGTGATTTAATTAAATTTGCTTACATGACAACACCAAAGGGGAAAAAAAAGTATTTTAAAGAGGGTTGCTTAAAATATGTGACTAAAGTATGAGAATGACATGGATCAAGAGAAGGAGTTTGACTTGATCCTCTCTGAGGGCCTGGACCCCCCAGCTGTACTGAAGGTGGAGATGGTCTGTGCATAGACAGAGAAGTGGAGATTTCCATGATGATGGAGACTGGAAGCTGGTGACTAATCCTGGGGGAGGTTGGCTCTTGCACAACCTGCAGATTTTCTGAAGCAATCATGATTTTGTCTGATACAAAATTTGATTAAACACATTTTAATTTGACCAAAATCGTCAGGTCCATCATCATCCTCACAATCGAGCCCAGAGATTAATTCAGAGGTGGTTGGAAATGATCACAAAGATACCCCTAGAACAGGAACTGCAGAATACCCAGAGTGAGAGCAATGACAGATTTGAGATTTGGTTGGGGATATGATATGAAAATGCCTCGTGGTGTTCTAGTTGCTAACTTCTACATCTGAACATGACATTTTCCTCATGTGTTCTCATTTATTCCCATTTACGGTTTTAAGAATCTGCTTTCAGCTTTCTGCACTAAATGCTTATCTCTTTTCTTTTTTAAAAAATTAAAAGTGCATTTCTGAATAACTTTTTTCATCTACTCTGACCCAAAGGTCTTTGACTTCTGCATTTTCCCACTTTCAGTTACTTTTTCCTTGCAAAGATTGCAAAGTTGTTGCTTCAGACCCCACTTGCTTATGTTAATTTTAGGCTGACTTGTTCTCAGCTGCTGTGCTTTTTGCTAAAGTATTCTAAAAAACCACAGTATAATAATGTACTAAGTATTAACAGACCATTATACTTATTACATCAGACGGCTTTCATTATTTACATCTTAAAAATGGGATGACTTATGTAGGTAAAGATTATACACAGTTTTCTAGAGTTTAACATTTATATTATAAACCATTTACCATTATAATCTCTCCTCATTTCCTAACCATTTATCCAAAACTTTCACCTTTCCCACTGAAAGTTTGGACATCTCTATCCTTCTGAAGACAGATTTTTTTTTTTTTATTAAGAAATTTAAGCACGATCTTCTCAGTTATTTTTTAAGTTTCATCATATGGCTTACCATTCTTTTATTTTAACATGGGTTTTCAGCAACAACTATGTTTTGTTTTCATGGCAGACATGGGTCAAAGAACAAAAGTAACCATGTAGGACCTGCATCTTTTACTGAGACAGCATGGAATTCTGTCTGTGAGCTTCTAAGTTGCCTTAACACAGGCATGGTAGGGCTTGGTGGAATCCTGTCACCTTTTTGCTGTTCACTGGCAGTCACCAAGTCTGGACAAAGCAGGTATTCCTAAGAAGACATATCTCCTAAAAACTTTTCTGGGATTTTTAACATCTAATTAGATATATATTCATCCTCAAAATATTCAGAATGTATCCATTCTGCAAAGAGATGGGGGTATGGATACCACAAGTACTGAAATGCATGAGCTCTGGAACTCTAAATTTCTCTCACTAAGAGTCACCAAGGAGCCTGGCAGACCTTTGTACAGAATGTTATTTTTGATCCAGAAACAGACTGATGCAGTGGCTGATGAGCAATAACAATTGCTATTTCCATGTGGTACCACTTATATCACTGCTAGTCCTGCACTAGGACTAGCATAAAAATAATTTTAAAAAAGCATAAAAATAATAATAAAAAGAATGTATAGTTAGTGATTTTAGAGATTCTTCAACAAATTTAGCACAAATGGTGTTACAAAAATTCCGATTAATGAATGAAAGGAAATTATATTTCTGATGTCTTCTATGAAAAAAATACGTCTGAAAATTTCCCAGCACTTCTTTTAAGCCTTAGGAAATTTAATGTGATTTTGTCTGTGTTCAAAGAAAAAAAGTGAAGGCATCTGGGGAGAAAAAGAGATCATAATTCACATCTGCATTCTTGCAGTAAGCCAACTTGGAAATCTAGGCTTCTAAAAGAAGGATTGACATGTTGTTGTTTTTGTTGTTTTTTTTTTTTATTGTCACTTTGGTTCTGTTGTGTAAGTGTCTGCAGCCCTGAAATTTTAAGATTTGTCTTGGTATCATACTGCCTGATGTCCCATAGTCCTATATTTAAGATTCATAGAAACTGGCCAGAATACTAAAGACATGCTTTAAAGGCATTTTGTCATCCATCTTTAGATACTTTTTGAAAATCTTAGTTACTCCTAATGACTTTGGTTCAAAGTTCAGCATAATTTAAGTAACTGACAGTGATTTGTAAAAAAGAAAATTATCCTTTCTTACAAATAAATTACTGTAACAGCTGGGAAACAAAACAAATTAATAAATAAATATAAAACAAACAAAAAGGAAAACAAGAGAGAAACAAGTGTGATTCTTCTGTTTTTAGAAAAACAAGTCAAAATTGATTTTGGAATTATTCATCAAAATGAGAAATATTTAAAAGGTATTTTTCAGATGGTATAGCCATTTATTTTTCTTTTTTCCTTAACAAATTTACTTATTAATAAAAGATTTGTTTCAAGCAAATCTTTGAAATGTACTTTATTTATTCTCTCTAATAACTGAGTTCTGAAAGATTTCCATCCATCCTTTTCCCATCTTCCTTTCCAGCTGGACCTACCATGGTCTGCAGAGAGCTGATGGCACCTTCCCTGTGCCTGAAGCCTGTCAAAGCAGCATTGAGAAGTTCAGCCACAGCCTCACACCAGGCAGTCCCACTGGCAGCAGGGGTACTGAAACTGTCGAGCAAATTAAGTGCTCAGAAGCTGTGACTGGCATTTTGAGGCAGCACATTTTCAAAAATACTGAAAAGTACTTTCAAAAAACTGTGCTGGTTGCTTCCAAGCTTAAGTCTCATCTAAGCAATTTTTGCTATTTTTTGAAAAGGAAAAATGGTTAGATTTCCATCTCGGTATGATTTCCTATAAGGTCCCACTCCAGCACACCCATGTGCATATTTAACTTCCTGGATACTTGGTTCAGCTGAATTCAGATTGACACTGACTCTGGCATGTTAGCTCTTAACATTTGCAGGGTGCAGAGCTGCTTTTTGAATTTGTAGAATAAGTATGAATGAAAGGGTGAGGAGAAGGATAAAAGTTAAAATAATTTCTTGCTCGAAGGTTTAGTCCAACACAAATGTTTTTATCTTGCCAGAATTTCCAATATTTCATTTTTGTTTATATGTTCAATCAAAGTTTTAAATTGAAATACCAGACTGCAGTACTCTTATCTGTACTGATTTGTTTTGAAATGTTTCACTAAGATATTTCCTAGTTAAAAATGAAAATTATAAAATTAAAGAAATGCATTTCTCATACAAAAAGTTATTTCTTTGAGTTAGACTCCATTAGACATCACAGGAGTAAATGGCTTGGTATTTCAGATCTTATAAGTCACATCTTATTTAATCATCTAACCAGAGATGTAACATTTATGTATACAAGATAAGGAAATGAGATAGATAATAGCTATGGGCATGGCAGAAGAGAAAGAAAATACCTTCAAATTAATTATTATTCTTTCAGACAATTGGATGGTTGGAACCAATACATCAGAGTGAAGGCTCCCACTGCCTCTGGTGCACTACTTTTTCTACTCATTCTACACTATCCCACAATCCAAACTGTTACTGATATACATCTGAGGCCTTGACCTATGCTCAAATAAAGGTGAAAGCCTATATTGTCAAAGCAATTGAAAGAATTTTCTTTTGTCTGAGAAGCATTGCAGTTGAATATGTGTAGAATATTAATTTAAAACACAGAACATAGTTGTTATGGGTGAGTCTTAAAGGACGAGAATATTGGCAAGGTGTTCTTGGTGTTGGAGTAGTTGTAAAACTATTACCAGTGGGTCAGGCCAACTTCAAAGGGAAATCATCTCATTAAGGTGATTTTGGAAAGACATATCTCTAGGTGCTAATAGTGTTTCATTCCTTCCTGTTGCTAACTCAAACAGTTTGTTTGCTCAGACAGTTCATATTGTCTCTGCAAAGGGACTGAATTTATTTTTAAAAGAAAACTCAAAATTATAAAGGCAAAACATTTCTAAAATACCTGAAAATGTGAGTGCTTGCACATATTGACTTGCACCAGCAGATTGAGAGTAAGACAAATGCCTTATTGTATATTTATTTTTGTTAAAGACATTTCACAAACAAGACTATCAAAAATTGAAAAATTTTAATTTTCTTCCCAGTTAATCATACAATTCTATTAAAATAGTTATTTTCCACTTGCTACAGCTTTTCTTTTTACAACATTTGTGTTGTAGTTTATGCTTTGACTTTTCTCATTCTGAGCACTACGGAGACCCACAAGCTCCATTGCAAGTACTCATAACCAGCCAGCTAAACAGAAGTGATTGACACCATCTAACCTGTAAGTCTGCCATGGACAGACCACACCTCACTATCACATATCACAGCCAGAACACTCCACCAAGATGTCTGGTTCTCATTGCTGTGGTTTATGATATGTCAGAAAAGCTCTATTTCGTAGCAGGACATTCCTCGGATCCCTTCCTAGGAGTCGGTGGGTTAGATGCAAACCAGCTCCCAAACTCTAAGCCTTTCCAAAGCTGTAGCTGGGGCTGTCAGAGGAAGCCATCAATCATCCAGGCTGAAACTGAGAGGATGCCTCTTCACAGCTGTGGAATCTTCCTACCTCTCCACATAGGAAATCCAAATGATCTTGCTTCAAGATTTGCCTATCCAAGGACAATTCCAGCTCCATGTTTCCTCTGTAAAGATAAGTACTTGGCTGGCATTCTGTGCTCAAAGGAAACACTAATCTTTCAACAATATTATATTAAGCCTCTTATGAAGTTAATATTCCCTTTTCTAAATCATGGTATTAGGGCTTTTTGCCCACTTTTGTCTTTTTCAAGAGAAATAACTTTAGCTATCTAATGAAATCCTGCTACAAACGTGTGTGATAGGAATTAAAACAAACGTTACAAACACTTTCTTGGGCTTAGATGGCTCAGTGAGAACAGTTAGCTTGGGATAATAGCAAAATCAGGCAGCTAATATCACAGAATTTGCTTGTCCCGTAGACTTTTAGAACTACTTTTTCTGTTGGCATTTTTTTATTTCTTATCCTAGTGGATATCACAGAAGATATTCATAGATCTCAAATTTTTTAAGGCTTAGTTTTGCTTAAGTTGGATGCTGCCCTAAAACTACTTCTTTATCTTTTTTTCATGGAAGCAAAAGATTTTTTTTTTAATCTTAAATCTCTTTGTCATATAAAAGATTAACTAAATGGTAAAAAATGTGAAGGACCTTGTTCTTAGCTGAAGTTATATTTATGATTGTAATTTGTGAGCAAAAGAGTCAACATAAGCTAAATGTAACTGTTGCCAAAATTTTGACAGGGGATCTGGTCTGCATGGATGGTCTGCATGGATGTCAATGTCAAATCTGACTTCACAAATGACAAAACTAAATATTTCAATCCACAGTGTAGATATCTGGCTGTTTTGAGAAAAATCCTGCATATCCATCAATACTATTTACTTAAATAAGCTCCTGTCACTCCTTCTGGAAGAGAATTCCAGCATTATTTCCCATGCTTGCTGGAAAGACTTACTGCATAAGACAATACTGATTTTAAAAAGTCTAGATAATATGAATTGTTTCAAATTTGGGGTGTCAATATTCAATGACTGTTTTCCAGAAATGCAGATCCTGAGAATAAGCCTTCAAGGAGCATCTGAGGTGTGAGCAGAATGAAATGTGAGAGTGAAGAGGTGACAATAAAAAGGTAGAGTTGCACTTTCCTTAGTTCTGAAAAAGTATTACTTCCTTCCCTTCTTCCTGGCTGTTATTCCCTGTCATATGGGTTGGTTTCTGCCAAATAGGGAGTTCCCCAACAAGTACTCATTCCATAAAAACTACTCTCAAATGAAGACAACTGGGAATGTTATCAAAAGTTATTTCACTGTAGCATTTCCCTTTTCAGATAATAATGGGGTTTCTATATTATAGAAAGGCAAAAGGAAAAGAACAAGCCTTCAAAGACACCAAGTGAATTAGGATTCTGCCACATGGCAGCACAGGCAGCTGATACTGGGAAATCAGTCCCCTTCCTGTACAGATAAATTGCTTTTATTTTACTGCATATATGTAAATGCATTTCTGTGACTATTTTGGTATATTTTTGGTACATCAGGGACTTTGATGAAATTGCATTAACTACTATTAGATAGTATAATATGGTATAATACAATTAGGGCATTTTAATAATGTACCATGGGAGTGATGGTAAAAAGAAATGATTTAATATAAATGAACAAAATTTCATTTCTGAATATGCAGGAAACGAAGCAAACTAGGAAAATTAATAAAGTATATTTGGAGGATATCGGGAGAGTAGATTTTTACAACTGATTTCCCAAAGATGAGAGTCTCACCTCTTCTCCATCATCTTAGTCATTCACACTGAACTAACAGTATGAAAGAAACAAGAGACTGGGGCTTTTGTTATTATTATTTGTTAGCGTTTGGCTCCACTGTACGCAGGTGCACAGAGACTCCAGTACTAAACTAAATATAATCATTTAGAAAACTGAGTTTTGCAAAGGCACTGATACCTGATCTACCTGTACCTGCAGGTAACACTTCACTAAGAGCAGAAATTTGTCTACTTTGCAATCAGCTAGAAAAACAATATGTGACACTGTGTCTGTAACAGCAGGATAAATCTCGTGCACCTTATACAGCTATGGAAACATCCATACTAGTATCTCAGTTTGAACAAATCTCCCAGCTATTGAGAATTTACTGAGAATCCATTCATATCACAGGGCAGCCTCAGAACACACAAATGGACTTTCTCAGCTAAAAGCAAATCATTATTCCAAGAATGCCCCTAATGTGCTACACCTGCTGATGACAGACACACCAATGTACATTCCTGGCAGTGAGACTAGGACCACTCCATGTAAAATCCCCCAGACACACAGCACATATCAGTTCCTTAGCATCAGGTGCTTTACTCCACAAATCTTGTCCTACTGTTCTATACTACTTTCTAGCATACTACAGTATATGTATACTACATACCCTTAAATCTGTGGAAATTATCTCAAATTTTACTCTATAGGCAGTGGAAAGAGAAAGAACTATAATTTGTGGCATAATTGAAATGTCTAGTCAATCAATTTATTTTCTTTTTGTTTTGAGCCTTTTCTGGAACTAGCATGATCTCTGCTTTACCTGGGCTAATTATTGTAAAAGTAAATCATATGTTGGCATAATGAGCCTGTCTAATCTCCACCACCCCTGCTGGCTGAGATCTTGGGGTCTGGATCAGCTCTACTTTTACATTTTTCAGCAATGACATCTGGACCACTCCCAGTCAGACCCATCATGCTGCAGATCACTGTGTATTTGTGTCTGTAAGCAGCAAGAATGGGCTGCTCCTGGAGCTGGCAACAGAGCAGGGACAGTGATTACTCTGACAGGGGCACTGTACCCAAGAAGACCAAGGTGCTGAACCCACCATGTGCCCAGGTTTGAGCCTAAATGGAACTCTGGTACTATGGGCAAGTGGTACTTTTGTAGGGGTCCAGGCAAGATGGATCAAGAAGGTCCACTTACTCCAATGAACAAGTTTTATATTTGCAGCAGAATTTCTTTTTTTGCAGCTATTGTAAAATTAGCCATAGGGGAATATGTTGGAGCGAATAGGAAAACTCAAAGACTGTCCCAACTCTGAACACACCAGTAGGTGCTGGCCTCAGCCTGAGCATCCCTACAGCATTCTGCATGTTGGTCTGGGGTCTCTGTTTCGGTTGAGGCTGGCACCTCTGCCTTGGCCAAGCTATATTCCAGAATACTTGTGCTTGGTCCTGTCTCTGCTGGCTGGACTCACTGGCTGCTCTGCTGGGATTGGTCCTAGACCTGATGTAGGTATCCCTTGACTCTGTTCCTGTTTTCAGGCATCTCCTTTAATTATTTTCTGAGATTCCTGTCTGGGACCAGGCTCATCTGTCGTCCTTCCTGGGATCCCTGGGAGAGGCTGTGGCCATGATTTCCTTGGCCTTGCTCCAGTGGAGAGGTGGAGGTGGCACAGCCTGCACTGAGGTCATGCTTGTCTCCCAGCTCATCTCCCCTCACCTCAGGAGCACTGACAACAGGGACTGAATACATGCACGAGTCTGCAGTCAGGCAAGACCTTCTTATTCATGCAAATATGATCTATTTATACACATGCAAATTTGACAAGTTCTAGAGCAACTCTAAAGACTCAAATATAAATTGGAAGGGTTTGTTTAATTCTACTTTATGTTGAGTGTCAGACACACAAATCTAAGCATTTTTTGAATTTGGCATTTTCCAGTTGGGATACAATTTTCTCTTTCTCTGTTTGGATTAGCTGCTGCCATTTTTTCTGTATGTACTCATCCACAAATCCCAAATTTGATCAGAAATATCATCCCTAGACTGTTTGTGTCTAGAGAGGACATGGCTTCAGGACTCAGATTGTGCTTTGGTATGTGTATTATGTCAACAAAACATGACTGGCTATAACATTGTTTTCTAGAAATGGCCAAACATTTATTAGCAACCAAGATTTTATTCAGTGATCTGAAGTGTCTACACAGTGATTTTGTGGATATTGTTTACTTTCTTTCTTACACAGATGATATTTCTAAGAGATTGTGGTTTTTTGTTAGCTGCTGGCTCTTTGGAATTTGCCTTTAAAACAAGACTTAAGCAAAACCTCTGCTGGTTGATGAATGGGATTTTGCAGCCTAAAACCAGATGCTTTTCAGATTATCTGGTTTTAACTTTGCAACCAGTCCTTGTCCATAATTTATTTTCCTTAGGACCCTCTTGTGCAGCTTGACACAATTCTATAGATAGCCCCACCTCTCCAAGGTCAGAGGAGAATTTCCACGTGATCCACTACACATCTACTATCTGTAAAGTGGATTTATTTTACCTTGGCATGCATGACAGAATTTTACAGTCTTATCTGTTTTGTGCTGGCATGGTGTGTCAGCCACATAACCTACAGTGCTCTATCAAGGGCCTTGAAAATTCATGATGGGGTGCTTGATCTGTCATTGATAAGGTCTTTGACAAATGTATTTAAGACAATGACCTGCTCAGAAACAATTACAACTGGGACTACTGGTGAGATGGTTATTTGCTTCATATTTTCTATTATATCTACCCAAGTGTACCACTATGGACCAAGACACACCTATGAGTCTTAAAGCAGACAAAACACAGGATCAAATCAGCATCTTCCACAGCCATACACAAATCTAATGAGTGCACAAATAAATATTTATAAGAAATCAACACATGTTAGAAAACACCAACTTTTAACATTGGTGGAAAACCTAATTGCCTTTTAGCAGCATTTTTTACCTGTTTACTTTGACTGCATGCCATATCTGGTTCAAAATTTGAGTCTTCTATTTTAAGGGTCAGCTCCAGCTGTCCTGCTATAGCACATTCCTCTCGTCCTATTCCTTCACCTGGGCTCCCAGGTGCTCCCCATGAGCAATTCCCCACAGTCTTTGTGTTTCCCAGGAGTCTGGTCATATCTAGAAAGATAGGCATCTCCTCGTGTCAAATAATCTATACTCTTGCTGTAGGAAAATTAAACAGTTTTGTTTCACTTATTAAATTATAGTGATGCTACAGTAGCAGCAGTATTTCTCATTTATTGTGATCTCTTCTGATTGGTGATGATTTGCTTTCATCTTTCCTTTGTAAAATGACCTAATGCTCTGTGCCCCTCTCTGAGTGCAAACCAGGAATTATCTGCTTCAGCTGATTGATTTTCTTTGTTTGCACTGAACACATTGCTCCTTCTGTAATTGTATTTATTTCACAAAGAATAGGATGAGAGAAGTGATGTGGTGTTACTACTATGTAAGACAACAGAATGGCTTTGGATTTTAATTTTATTTGTTTATTTTGCTGAATCACTACTAAAATGACAAACATATTAAGGACAGAAAATCCAGAGTAGTTACCATAATTCAGTCACTGACTTTTAAAACTCTAAGTAAATGTTTGTCTCCAGAAAACCTCAGAAAGCAGTAATGAAAGTAGGCTACCTCCAGCCATGGATTAATTTTCATACCCTTCAAACTATGTATGCTCAAACACATAAGCATGCCCCCACATAAAGCACTAGAACCATTATGGCTTCCCACACATTTTCAGTAAGAATGTCTTGAAAACAACTAGTGCATTTGCTGGAGACAGTAATATGAGGTGGAGTAGGATTTGCTTTTGAGGACTGATCTTTACTGAGCCCTTTCCCTGTATTTTCCAGCTGAATTTGATCCTGGAAAAACAGTCATGAAGCCCTAATGCATAAAGATCCTGCTGGTGAGGAGCAGCCCCTCTGAGCAGCTTCCTAAAAATTGTCTGCATATAGAGGAACTGCAATGGGCCCTGTAAAAGAACATGTGAAAACACTGGTTAAGATTGCCATCAGTGAATGGCAGCTAAGTAACAGCTGAGAGTAAAGCTCATCAAACCTCCAGGTTTGTTTGGACGTTGGGAAAAATGAGGGGAAGGAAGGGAAAAGTTTACAAAAGCATATCTTGTGAAAGGGAAAGATAGATCCAAAGATCTGTGTTTCTCTGTAAAATGGTTAAAAGATCATAGCTGTCAAGTCATAACTATTGTTGTCAGATGCCACATGGACATTCCTTTGCGAAGTATATTAAATATGAGCAGTGGGTCAACAAAGAAACACCAACTGTGTGTGTTAAATGAATAAAGTTTGAAGAGGTTTTTGAAGTAAGAACTTCAATAGAGACTGCCTAGCACCAGGACTACAGTTGCTCAGATGGTGTAGTCAGGGGTGCCCTTGAAAAATGCAGTTTTAGGAGCTCAGAATTTACCTGTGTAACAACTGGGATTTGTTTGGGGATTTATTTTCTCTTCTTGAATGGCTACAGTGAAATACAGGAAGTCTCATCTGAATGTGATGAAGAATTTTACTGTGAGAGTGAGAGAGGAGTGACAGTGGACTGGAACAGCTCACTCAGAGTGGTTGTGAAGTTCTACTTCTCTGGAGATACTCAAAAGCCATCAGTCCACAGTAACATGCTCTAGGACCTGCCTTAGCAGGGAGGTTGGACCAGATCAGAATTTTTCTTTCAGACTTTTCCTTGGCTTTATGCGTGTGTGAGTGCATGCTAATTTGTTGTGAAAGTTCATATAGTCCTTACAGAAATCTGAGTTTATCTAAACTAATCTGAACTGCCATGAGTGGCTTTATTTAATATCTGTATTGTAGATTAATGAGCAACAGGGATATTTAGATTCTAACATTTTAGAGCTCCAAAATTGTTTCCAAAGAAAAGAGAAAATCTCTACTCCTTGACATGGTTTCTTGTTTTCTGGTCTGTGGCTCAGACAATAGTATTTATAAGACAGAATTAAAAACAATCAGAAATGTGAGTGCTAAGAAGTCCTGTGCTTGTGACTGCACATACATTCTTCTAAATGATGGTTTTAACTCTCCTAGCAATGTTATAAGGGGGACAAATAGGGATAATCTGAGCACTAATAGACAGAGAATCCAGGTAGCCACTTGGCTTTTCATGTGTAGCTGGAGTTGGACTTTGTTCTTTGCATCCCAGAGGTTATCTCTTCTCACAAATATCTGCATTCACCATGACAAGTCAGTAGTAACTGCTAATAAAGTAGACATTATCTGTGAAATATTTTGTAACCTAAATATTCCACTTGTAAATGCTTGTGTTATTAATTGTTTTGTCAATTAATTTGTTAAACAAAACTGCCTTAATTATTCTGCATTCTTGCTGTAAAGCAAGACAAACTGTCTCCACAAGGAAGGTAGAGGAAAGCTTTATTTATGACAGCTGGGTTAGCACACTGATTCTATTTTCAGGAATGAGCTGTTGGTTTTTTGAAAAAGGTCATCAAACTTGTAAGGTTCCATACACAGAACAAAGACATTTGTAATGAGGACTTACCAGGGTGGGAAACAAATCCTGGGAAAATAAGAATTTTGATCAGTGTTGTATGTGTTTCTTGATCCAATTTGCATGAAGCTTTATTCACTCAGTAAACTTTGAAAGATTTTCAGAAAAACTTCTGGTTTTGCCCCCACAGGAAACTTGAATTATTTCAATATTTTTAGCAGATGTATAAACCATATACATGAGATATGTTTTGTATGTTTCATTACATATCTTTCAATGGAAGTTATTTTTAGGCATAGCCATTCTATGGAGGTGATATTTTCCTTTCCTTTCCAAGGAAGCAAGGAGGTCTCATGAGTTTTCCTATAGCCTTTGGAATGCAAAGAGCAACAAAATGCCAAGTCAGAGCCCAGAAGTGAGGAACTTAAAACCATATTCCTTCCTCAAGAACTTTTTCCAGAAACTGTCTTGTTTTTTAATTTATCCAAGTATTTACTGATCACTTGGCCTGGAACCATGTGAAGATGGCTCATTGCATTTATTATAGGACACAAGTAATATGTCTACAGAGTTTGCATTGCTGCCTAGTGAATTGCAGTTCTGCTAGAAAAACCACATTTCTTGTGAGACTAAGGTCAAAATAAGGATCATATTTCAAACAAAGTGGTGAAATTAGTTATATAATGTAAAAATAGGCACTCATACAATCTAATAATAAGAACTCATTCATCACACTTAGTGAACTTTAAAAGATTTGTTTTGTTTGGATACCCACCTGTAGACCTCTTTCATCTGGAAATTGAAATTTCCATAGGGTGCTATGCTTCTTGATTATTTATTATTATTATTTTATATTTTGCTTCTCAGAACAGAAGTGCTGTGGCCACAGTCTGTTTCAGAGCAGATTTTGATCTTTATTTATTTTCTCTCCCTCTTTTCATAATATTTGATTGTTTTTCCAAAAGACAGCAGAAAATGCAAAGCCTTACAAAATGAAAAGCAATCAAAGAACACTTTATGTGACTTCAAGTCTTTACTGCCTGCTCAGAACACAGTAAGACAAGGTTTCTTTGCATTGTAAGAACATAACCTACCCCTATGGCTGTTGCTTACCTTGTTCTTGCTCTGCCTCTCTATGTTGACAATAAATATTATAAGACAATAAACACACAATTGGCAGATTTTTCCTGCCAGTTTCATAAATTAATTCTTTTTGTTTTTGGATTTTCCTACTGTGCCTCATGTTCTATCTTCTACATGCAGATTTATTCTCTAGTGGTGAGCTCCTGAAGTGTGTCTTTGCATTGACTGACAATAAATATTTCAATATTTATGCCATCATCAACTTTAATTCCATTTTTATCACCTGTATCATTAAAATTATTTTAAAGAATCTTCAAAACAGAAAGAGAATACAAGTTTTGTGTAAGTTTAATAAGTTCTACAAAGTAAATTCAGGTATTACCATCTTTATATGTCTATCTCACCTTATCTTTTTCTGAAACCTTCACTACTGTTTTTCTACTGGTCATTTGTGATAACAAAATACTTTCATAAAAGTAGGATTTTATAATGGTCAAGGTCATTTTGCATTCTGGTTTTTTCAGTTGATCCTTACAGATGTTTCCAAAGAAATAGAGTATAAAGCAAGATCGAGCAAAGCTCAGCCAGTTTAAAAATCTTGATCAACAAAAAATTTTAGCTGGATTCATTATATTAGACAATAAAGTTAAAATAATTGTTTTCAGGAAGAAAAACACTATTGTGTACAGGAGACTGTACCAGTTGAAGATTGGCATGAAAGAAAACAAACCCAGCAATCCCTTTTATATTTTTTAAAATCAGTAGAACATCAAATACCAAAGTGAGTTTCGTAG
This sequence comes from Luscinia megarhynchos, assembly GCA_034336665.1. NCBI lineage: Eukaryota > Metazoa > Chordata > Aves > Passeriformes > Muscicapidae > Luscinia > Luscinia megarhynchos. The sequence continues at coordinate 46,394,228 of CM067565.1, forward strand.
CAAGAAATGCATTTTGCCTAAAGAAATCTTTTTATGAACCATTCTGATTTAACACAAGAGTGTTTGAGGAACTTCTTTAATAACAATAAAAGTTTGATTTCTAAGTAAAACAAACCAACCTACCCACCTTTAGAAAATTAAAAGTCCTCTTTGCCATACCCCACCTCACAATTACAATTCCAGGCCCCGTTCAAATTCAATCTCCTGTAACAAATTTGTAAGGTCTCCTACTGTCAGCACTCTTTAAATGCAGATGGGTCTTTGCTGAAACACCTATATTGCACACTCTTTTGCATTGTCTGCTTACACATTTTATCAAAGAGTAATCTACATCTCTCACAGAGCATCATGGTCCCAAAAATGGGAGCACGTGTGTGGCACACAGTGGTGTGGGTAATTTTGTTTGGATAGCAAGTACCTCTCTAAGCATGGGTGTGGGTGTGTATGGGCCCTTGGGGTTAATTTCAGAAACATTTTTAGAAATATGTAGCTGTTTATTAACATTTTCCAAGCATCTAATACTGTGGTTTGCTTGTATTACTCCTACTGAATTTTGAATGTGCAGTTTACTGATTGGTAGTAATTTTATGTCATTAATAAATTAAAAGTCTCTTCACTCTTGATTTGGTAAACTATGAGAATTGAGTATTTCTTCTTACATATTGACTAATCTCTATATCTTTAAAAAAAAATATTTAAGAGACTGATAGTAGTGTTTTAGGGCTTATTTCATTCATGACGGGGAGAAAAGCCTAAAAGTTGTTCAAGTCTGCTCAGACAGTAATAGTCTAAGCATTTGAGAAGTCACCAAAACATTGCAGGTTTATATAGGATCATTGGAGTTTCTCTGGCAATTTATTTTTCACTTCAGATGGTCTTGTGCTGAAGCAACATGGTTCTAAGACTGCAATTCATAAATCAAGTGAAAAGCATAAAACTGGGACAGAAGGTAAGTAGGCATTAATACCTGACACCACTGAAGCAAGGATGAATATCATCCCTGGGTATTTACACCTCAGCCGAGTTTTGTGGCTGGCACCCTGTTACAGGCTTTGCCACTGATTAGGACCTGATGTTGTGCTTGGCTTGGTTCCCTGTTTGAGGTTTGCTGTTAGAGATGCTCATGAAGAAGGCAGAGAGAGTCACAGCTGCCAGAGGGTTCCAAATTCCTGTCTGTTGTCACTGACATTTCCCACTACTGGTATCACTTTCATTTATATTTCTGATAGATATAATCATACTGGGATATTGTTAAGGAAGATCTCCTGCAAACTTGATAACTTAAGTATTATTGTGGATCATATTAACACAGTCTTTTTCTGCTTTTAGTGTACACAATTTTTTACACAACAGATTTGGGAAAGTACCACATACTGAAACAGTCTCCTTATAACACTTTGTACTTGGTTCCCTTTAACTTGCACAGATGAGAAATAATTTTCAAAATGTCATAAATTCATAATTGTTCCTTCTTTTTCCTTTTCTGCATCACCATGTCTGCACCTCAGCACCAAAATTTCTCAAAACTTGCCACATTAAGCAAAGGGCTTTTTTTTGGAAAAAGAAATATTTATTTCAAAAATTCTCAGTGCAAAATATGGCAATATGATGAATGGAGAGCTGTTTAGTTGGCTTAATGCAGGTGTCTACTTGAGGTAGAGCTCAGTGGGCATAGGTGGCCCAGTAGCTTCCCCCACTAGATCGAGTAAGGACCAGGAAAGGACCTTAAACACCCTTAGCACACAGGTAGACCTGCATTTCATACACTTAATGTGTAATGTACATACCTATGAATCTGGAGCAGAATGCCCAGCCCTCAGTAAGTACTCCTAGGAAGGACATAGTTTATTCCCACAAATGAGGTTCAGGGATTCCCATCCACCATTTCCTCTTTAATTGCACTGATAGTGAGCATTATGTACATGAATGCAGCATTTGGTGAACTGAAGCAAGCAGAGCCTACATTTCAAGAATCTTTTGTTACCCAGCATCTATTTTGCACAAAAGAGCTGATGTGTCCTCTAGACTTTGATCATTATCTAATTAGAATTTTTATTTGGTTTTTCTGTTCCACGAGGCCACATGGCCCCTTTTTGGGATAAATAACACAGCATTGACAGGATTGCTTTGCTGTTTTCCAAAGCAGTTAAAAGGCAAGTGATCACCAGTCAAACACCACTCAGCAGAAGATCTGAGAGCTGTGCCTGCCCCTCAGTGACACTGCTACTTCAGAGACTCTGCCAGCAGAGAAAACTGATGCGAATTGGAGCTTGTGTTAATGTGTTTTCCTCCTCGTGAAGCTTATTGTTGTTCAGGAGTGTCCCAGAAAGTTAAAGACGGTATTTTGGGCTGCCTAATCTTTTGGGGAATGTAGGTCAGCCAAAAGCAGCAGCAGGATCTGTGATTTTCCACACTGGCCTGCAGGAAATTTAGGATCACAGCAGACAAACAGAAAATTGACAAGAAAATTGACAGACTCACAGAAAGTGACAGAAAGATGCCAGTCATTTATCTGCTTGACAGAAAAATATGTCTGATTGCTGACACACACTGACTCATACATTCTTTTTTGAGGATGGCTGAGATATGATGCATGCTTGCCACAAAGCTAAATTGTAAGATTTTTACAGCAACCTGGCACTTTTCTTTCAAATTATTGCTCTTCAGACTCTCAGGAGCATTTTAAAATGAGAGGTACTTTGCAAAGACCAAGGAGCAGAGAATAATCTCATATGAATGCTGACTGAATTTTCAGGCTTGCCTGACATGTTTTTTGATGGCCTCCTCTTATTTCTGATAATCTTTGGAGGTGCAACAATAGCTGGAAGTGTGTAACAACAAAAATCTTTTATTGTGAAGCAATTCCAGGGAGCCATGGCTGCATGCTCATGAGTGACATCCCCAGAAATGCTTCCCAGTGATACTGATCCCACTCAAACCTGGCTTTGGTGTGAAAGGAGAGGAAGGGGATAGAGATGGGAAGAAGCTTTCTCTATTCAGATTATTAAGAGACATGATGGACATTTATAAAGCAGAGATACTGTAAAGAAAGTCTGCCCTGTAAGTATTTTTCCTCACTCATTATTCCAATAATAAATAGCGTATTTGGAGGATGTGTAAACAATGCCAGCAGTTGATACTTGCAAGGCTCCTGAGAAGGATCATGGTATTCAAGCCTTTCACTTTCACTGCTTTATCAGATGACTCCAGAGGCTGAGGAGAAACAGCTTCTGCTCTTCTGACTCATGCTTTAAGAGTCTTATGAATTTTAAAGGCATAGTGGGAACTGTCAGGACTCCCTTATCTGCACTGGCAATTTCTAGTTGCTCTCAATGTTGTGTACTCACAAAAATGTATGGAGTCAGAAGTGTTAGAAGGAAAGAGGTTCCCTGTTAGGAATGAACTCCTTAAAAACTTAGCTTTTTCACAGCACCTGGGGTGAAGTAGTTCTGCTGTCTTAATGGTGTTTGGGCAAATAGAGTATGGCATGAAGTGCACTCACTCTCCTCACTTTTTGGAGGGAAGCCAAGCATGCATCAGGGTCTACAGTGATTAATGACATGGACTAAAATTACTAAAGTATACTATTAAATTATATGTTAATGGCAATACTCTACATGAAAGAGGAAAAAAGAAGGTTTGTTTTATCTCACATTCTTATCAGCTTTTCCAAGAGTTATTTTGATGGCTCATAATTTTAATAAGTACTCAGTACTACTCTGAAAAGTAAACCATTTAACTCATTCACATTTGTCCTCATATGGCCAATAATTGGTCTCTTAAATAGAGTTTGCTGCCTTCACATATGGAGATACTACTAACACTTCACAGCATCTTACTCTGATTATTGCATATTTTTATGTTCATTCCTAGAACTGAATTTTAATGATTATGTGAGATATTCCTTTCTGATAGCTAGAAGCAATAGGCCAGTGCATGGTGAGTTTTATTTGTGTGTGTTTTTCATCTTGGCTTGTGTTCATAAATTACAAAAAATATATATTCATGATCCTTTTGACAGTGAATTGAAAGACATGAGCTCCCATTGGTCCTTCATTTCACAGTATTTTTTTTTTTAATAATTCTGTGTTACTTTTGAAAGGATGCTAGTATGTTCTGGTGATAGGATGGATGCATCTGACTATTGAAATACATTAAAACTCTTCTCTCTTTTTTCTTTTTTTTTGCCTATATACCTCTTGCAAATATTTCACACACACACACGCTCACACACACACACACACATATATATACACACTCTTCCATATCAAAATATCTCTCTTTTTCTGTGAGAGACTTCAGGCTGTAACAAATTGTTGACTTAATTTTCATTTTACTTTAAATTGCTTTTAATAGCTGTATTTATTCAGCCTAAATGTATCCAAGCATCCTTAGACTCTGCAGACAACATTGTTGAACTAATCTCAATGTTTCAACTAGTTAGCATCAGAGAAACTTGCAAATTAAAAACACTTTTGAGTTCATGAGAAAATTAGAAAAAAAATAGTTTTACACAGGTTCCTTGCAAAGTAACCTAGACACAATAAAATGAATGTTTTAACACAGAGGGAAATTTGTCCTTTCCATTTACCTCACACCTAATTTTTCTTTAAGATAAAATAGAACTATTAACAATTCTGTGAACTAAGTTAATTTTTTGGTGTATTAATGTGTTAGGCTGCAGGAGTGAGGCTGTACAGCATGATAAAAATAGTAGCACTGTGTTTTGGTGAATTAAGATAACTTTTGAGTGAAGGCTGATTTGAGTCTCATGACAAGCTTCAGGCATCTGAAGGCAACCGAGCAAGACTCCAAAAGTGAGATCTCTCCTCTCCTCTCCTCTCCTCTCCTCTCCTCTCCTCTCCTCTCCTCTCCTCTCCTCTCCTCTCCTCTCCTCTCTCTCCTCTCCCTCCCTCCTCCTCTCCTCTCCTCTCCTCTCTCCTCCTCCTCTCCTCTCCTCTCCTCTCTCTCCTCTCCTCTCCTCTCCTCTCCTCTCCTCTCTCCTCTCCTCTCCTCTCCTCTCTCTCCTCTCCTCTCCTCTCCTCTCCTCTCCTCTCCTCTCTCTCCTCTCCTTCTGTCATTTCACTATTAAAGATGACTCCTGGATGATCTTAACTGTTAGTTGAACCTTTTCACAGGAAATTGCTCCACTTGTCTTCTTGCAGTGGAATGCCTTGTTCAGCTTCACCCAGAAAAAAACCCAGTGGAGTAACAAAACACAACAAGGTCAAGAAAAAGATTAATTTTTCCACTAATTTAAACTAAGGCACTAATTCCATAACATAGTATTTTCATTATATCCAAGTCTTGCATCTGAAGCTCCTGTAATGCAACTTTCTGTGTCTTAAAATGGAAGTAATAAACTATGCAACCTCCGAGCTGACTAGGAATTGTAAGGGTCTTGCTGCGTCCTTTAGGTTGTTATTAACATTTTTTTACATATCACTTGACTGGCAGTTTTCATGTATATTATTACCCATAGGTATTACTTTCCATTCCAAGGCAAACCTTTATTAACTTTACTATAATTGCTATTGTTCTTTTTTTTTTTTTTCATATAGATACATAGATGGATGGAAGATAGATAAATAGATAAAATTGAAATACCATATTTATTTTAGATTTCAAAATATATTGCTATTAAAAACAGTATCTTCAAATTAGACCCTTTTGGTCAAAGCTTCTGTTGTTTTAATTATATGGTTTGAAAAGCATGAATCTCTTCTGACAAAAAAATCATCATCTGTGAAAGACATAGATATGATATAGATAATGAATATAGATATATTAATATAGATAATTAATTTTTCAGTCTTTCTTGCTAAGGTCATTGTAGGTGTATTGCCCACTGTACAAATTGGAGGCAATCCCATCTCAAATTTTCCCACAACATTAATTTTTTTTTCCCTTCCTATCTTGGTGCTTTCTCTTCAAGCTCATTACCAGAGTTAGCTCTTTGAACCCAAATTTAGTAGTATGTTGATGGTATATTTGGATATTCTGAGAAAAAGCAAATTCCACTCTGATAAATAATGTATCTTTTCTTGTACTTCCAAAGGGGAAAAGAAAAAGACAAAGGAAAAAGAAAAGAAAATAGAATTAATTTAAACTGCTGAACTTTGAAGAGAGTGTTATAATCCTTTTATATTAGAAGACTAAACTATGCTAATCCCACTTTGAAAGTTGTAGATAAAACTTGAACAAAGTTACAACTCAGAGCAAAGCCAGCTGACACCTTCAAGTACTGGATGGATGCACTGATGGGATGTTCAGGAGCATTAATACTTTTTTATCTGTACTTTGTGCATGACAACCTCGTTTCAGATACACATTTACATAGAGCTGTCTACTACTCTATCCAAATGCAGATCATTTCATAGTGGTCCCAGTCCATTTTGTGTAGGAGGGATGAATTTCTTTCTTAAATATAATCTTGACTAACTACCAGTAATGGTGGAGGTATTAATTTTAATATAAAACCCCTATATAGTTTGAAGGGTGCAAATATTTCCTCAGATATTGAACCAGATGTTATGCTAATTTTTTTTTTTCAGTCACATATTGCATGATTAATTGCAGAGTTGTTTTACAGGAGGGTCTTAAACTTTGAGATTAATTTTAACTCTTATCTAACAAGGCCTTTAATGTGTATGCTCCTGATGCTGTCTGAGATATCACACTGCTGGAAGTTATGACCCAGGACCTAAAGGAGTGCTACCTCCTTCTGAAGTGGCAACTGGAGCCCAAGCAGGCTTTCCTAAAGTATCTAAAAGTCCACTGGACATTTGTGTGCGCCATCCCAGATCTCTCCCTGTCATAGCTGGCTAATTCTTCAGTCTGAAGTGTTGCTCCCATACAGCTGGAATGAATTTTGTGATGGGGCAAAAGGAGGAAAAAGGGTTATAGCTTGAAAAGCTGCAAGGATAACTAGTTTTCATAACTTGTTTTGAGTGTTATAGCACATGCTTCCAACTTGCAGTGCACTTTTTCTTTAAAAGTTGGAAGGAAAAGCACAATGAAGAAATAGTGAAAAGAAATACACCTTGAATCAAAGTTGAATCAAAGAATTATTATATTTTTTAAATTACTGGCTTTAGAGGGGCCGCAGAGTTTTAGGACTGGTTCATAAAAAAAACATCTAAACCCAAAATTGGCTTTTTATTTACCTACTCACGTGTGTCTTCATGTGTATTTATTTTTTGCTTGACTTACTGTAAACCTCATTTTTCTGTAGTAAGCACTTTCCACAAAAAAGTTTCCAGATGATTTGCTATTTCTTTCCTATTCATTCCCAGATGTACCTACAGCAATGATTACTATTATGGACCTGAGTTTCTAGAATAAGTTAGTCACGAATTATAATTTTGTAGTTTTATTGTCTGCTTTTCCTGGTCCAAATTCTCAGCCAATCTCAGTTGTAACTTCTTGAATTTCACTGGTGCCATTTGACAGGCTGGACCATTTGAAGGGGTTTCATTTGAGAATGTAATTTTCTGTTAGTGTCATCAACCACACACTGCTATACAGGGTAGTTATGCATATTCCAAACTAAACAAGGCACTGGTACAACAAGACAGTTATGCTCACATTTTATGGGGCTTTAAATGTGGTCATGTAGGTAATGTCACTCAGCCTTAAGTATGTGATTTAGTGTTCTGTAGAGCATGAGCTAAACATATTTTTGTTTAGAAGCCCATAAACTCTCCAGCACTCTAACTGGGCAGTAAATACAAATAGCATGCAAAGTACAAGCACAAGCAGAAACAGAGAGAGTACTATTAAAAATAAAATCTGCTTTAAAGAAGGTCTGCTTTGCTATCCTGACAATTCCCTGCTACCAATGAAATGGTGAGTGCTCAGTGAATAGAATAACATCTAAACTGCAGAGGAATATCTTAAATTTCTTATGGAAGATCCCAACACAATAGTGAGGTTTGAAATGCATCTCCTTGAAGGGAAATAACCCAAAAAGTGACATAGGGAAGGTCAGTGATCCTCCAGACCTTAGTATCATCCTTAAAAGTGAAGCTGATACATCATTATCAATGTCTTATTCAGCACTTCCACTGATCTAATAAGCATGGAAGATGTAAGTTTTGAAAAAAGCATTATAAAATCCAATAAAGAGACCACAGGGTGTGTACTGGAATCTAAATGGGAAATGCAAGACCTTGCAGTAACACCAAGCAGAAATATCATCTGGATAACAAGTTCATCTCTCTGTTCCCCATATTCCCAAAATTTTTGCTTAAGGCTCTAAACTCCATTAAAATACAAAACTTACAAAAGGAAGGGAAAAGAGTTATTATCTAGAAGTATCCCATTAAAAAAAGTATGCAGTATTTCTGAGGAACTCTGAGGTGATTTTGTTTAAGCATTTGGTCATTGTAAGCATTTTGAATTCTGATTACTCCAGCAGTTTTCAAGTGAGGCCAAATAATGATTCGATTTTATTTACAATAAAACCTTCTCTTCAAAACAGGTAAATCAGAAGTAGTGAAATAAGGATTAATCTGGGTTACATTTAGTACTTCTGGCTCCTAATTAGAAACTTAGAGTGCTTAGAGTGCTATTCATGCAAGTTTTACTACTCACATTGGCAAATATTGGTTTGTCTGTAACAGATGCTGTTTATTTTTATCATTTCTCATAAAGTTTATAAGGTGTTTTAATTTTTAAAAGAGATACTTCTTGCAGAAAGTTTTTTCAGCAAATGTTCAGCAATAAAAAATCAGGTTTAAAAGAAGAACCAGCAATATAGAAGATGTGGCATTTTCCATGTTATTTATCCAGAGCATTTTGCTCTATGCACTTTTCTATGTTTGTTCCCATTTGTGAAAGCACAGATTAACTACTGGCATATTTATTAAAATTTAACTTGTTTGTTTCCTGGAATAATTTTATTACTCAAGCACATCTTAGCAGATATGACTAAATATTTACTCTTGTTATCTATATTAATTAATTTTTGTTAAGAAGCTTTTCTAGAACAGGAACAGATCTAGACCAGTGAACAAGCTGTCTCCCATCAATATGTTAAATTATAGATGGCATGTTTCATATGAAATGGGCACAAATAACACATAATTTTAATGATATTATCATCTGTGTTCTAAGATGAAAAATTCAGACCAAAAATCTCCAAGTTTCAGTCTTGAGACTTGCTTTTAAAGCTGAAGGTAATAATCTTAGAAAAGCTGGATTCAAGCTGGATAAATACCACCTAAAAAGTTGTAAAATCCCCACATGAAAAAAAAAACAACCAAGAACAAAACCAACCAACCCACACCAAATCAACAATTTATTTTTTTTTTTTTTTAGTATAGGCCAGTCTGTTTGGCAGAACTTGTATCTTTTTGCCTGGAAACAGGATATCAGCAAATAAAACAAAAGAGAAAAATGGCCTACTTCTCACAATATGAAAGATTTTATCTTTGCTCTGTGACAGAACTTATTCCCAGAGGAATTGTTTCCATATCTGCAAAAGGAGCTGTTATTTTATCTGTGCTTTACTTTTGTCTCACTAGAATGCAGTGTGAAATAAATTGACAGCTCTTTTAACAATTATTTTTGTATTTGGTGGTTTAATTTTTTATTTAGCATAAACATGTATTTCTGCATGGAGAGAAAGTATACCAACAGGGTGTATGTTTGAGAAGAAGACAAGTGGAGGATGAAAAGCCTAAGCTAGTTAAAATACATAGAAATTTTAGCATAAAAGTTGTTCAAGTGCTCAACTTATGTGATAGCCTCTATCCCAGGAAGTGTTCCCTGACTCCTGAAATGCAGCTTTCAGTTTTATTATGCAAAGTACATAGAATGAGAAATTTCTCATTCTTGTAGTGGTAACTGAGGAGGTTGAAGTTGAGGAGTCTAATGAAGATTTTTGTCTATAACAAAGTACCCCTGTATTCAGGAATTGAACACACCTAAAAGCATTTGACAAATCTACCCACAGGTAAACTTTTCTCTGTAGCTTCACATGACTTGGTTTCAAGTGTTTTACAGTAACAGCAATTCATGTTCAATTAAGCACTTGCATTTTTGCATTTATATTTTTAATGATAACATATTTGATACTTTTCCTGCTTCAGACAAGAAGAAAAGGGATATCAGCACTGTGTAAATGTCCTGCAGGGCTGACCTAAAGAGACTATGATGAAAGCTTTCTGCATAGCTTCAGACACTTATGGCACAACGTTGGGAGTGGAACAAACCTTCAATTAAATGTTGCTTTCTTAATTACAAAGCCAAAATTCGATCAGATTTTGGTTTTAGACCCTTGACTGATAGAATTAAATCCCTTTTTATTCCGAATGATGATTTTTTTCCAACTAACTCCACAGACAAATTAAATCAACGTTATTTTAAAAGAGAGGTATCCTGATTTTCTTTTCGACATCTCAGCTGACATTTTGGTTAAAGTTACTAACGTTTTAACTGAAAGGTATGTTCTTCTGCTAGGTTCATAAAGAATAGTTTATGAAGTTAACACTGTATTGCACAAGAGACTAAAATGTTTTTGATTGTAGCATAAACAGATAAATAAATCATTTTTCCTCACCCTGACAAAAAGCCAGAACAGTTAGGTCAAGAATTACATGAAACTGGAACTCTTTCTTATGTGTTACATTTACATGTCCTCCCCAAAAATTTAATTTCCAGGATTAAGAATGTAAGAACAAGTCTTGCAGCTTTTAAGCCTGAGATTTTTATCTGAGACGAGAAATATGAAGTTTGGCTATGGGTTGACCTCATCAGACTGAAAGTAAGAACCCAACACTTGAAGTGCAGTGAAGTTTTATTGCTTTTCAGATGTCAGCCACCAGCAGGGCAGCACACCCTTGGCTAAATCACAATCCCCTTAACAGACTATTATTTAATTCTCTGGTGAACTTCAAAGTGAATGTTTCACAGATGGTTCTGTGAAGGCTGCCATTTGACAGCTTAGGCTGCCTCTTTGTAAACGAATCTGTTTTGATTTAGTTTTTTTACATTCTAATTACTTCTTATATATAGCATCCTCTCTAGGAATAGAAATTTCTTTGACAGTCAGAGCCTAAAATCCCTTTAGTGATCTTATATGAATGCACACAAAAGGATAAAATAAAAATAAAGCAGCAAGGAGCTAAAACTATGCACAAAATTATCTCCATTGTGTTTCACACGTGTAACCTGCATCTCCAGTTATCGACACTGCCTTAAAAATACAAGTAGCTGAATAAAAGCAATGGATGGCCTGTCTGATCACATAACCTCTACAGCCAGAGATTGGGAATGGGAGGCTGACAGGTTGTCAAAAGATGGCAAAATGTCGTGAGCAAGGAGACTCTACAGTATGGTAAATTTTCTCTTGTTTTAACAGAGCTGTACTGCTCAGTTCCTGTCTCCCTACATATAAATTCATGTTTCACATATAAATCATATACATCATATATGAAGCCCATAATATACTACACATATAGATTTTATATATATATATATATGTATATGTATATATGTGTATATGTGTGTATATATATGTATCACATAATATTTATTTACTAATAATTATACGTCTAATATATATTCAAAAAATATTTTTCAGGAAGCTGTTCAGGTCATGAATTTGCATTTTGCCTAAGAAAAAGTGTCCAATATACAAAAGTCTGTTCATTTTATTTCGTCATAAAAGTTTTCTGGGTAGGTATTTTATCTAGTTTCTTAATAAGACTTTAAACAAAGTGGAAAAAAACTATTTGCAGGTCTGGAGTGATCTCATATAAGCAATCACTCCAAAAATCCTTCTTCAGCAATTTGTGTGGTTACTTCTTAAAACTGGTTGTCATATTCTCTTACTGCTGTCTTTTGAAAAACAAAGAGCTTTATCCCTCTGATGATTATGAGAATTTCACCAATTTCCCACTTTAGTTATTCATGGACAACTTAAGTTTATTTGAGTCACTATTAATTTTTCTTCTTTGTTCTCATGTTGTATATTTGAAGAATGGAATGATTCATGTACTGAATTGGTCGAAATTCTGTAACAGCCAAGACTCAAGGCTCCTGAAGAGCACACCTTTGAGATATCTTTGGCTCTAGAAGATGGACAAACCCAGAATCTCTTTCCTGAGTTATGCCCAAACACATACCAAAATATTGGCATCAGTTAACACCATATAAAATATTAAATTCATATCAAAATAAAAAGGTTCAGTTGACTTTTTCTGTGTTCGTTTAGGTAATGCTTCTAAAAATCTCTTATCAGCCAGACTCATTGTAAATTCACTAATACACTTTTTGCCAGCCTTGATTTCTGAGTATTATTTCTCCAACTTTACACACTATATAATGCACTGGTTGATTGCTCTTTGGAAGTATTACCTTATCTAAGATTAGATTCTATTCCTTGTTCAATGATCTCAGATTTTTAAATTAAGATAAGGTTGTCAGAACCACATATGGTCTAAGGAATGCCTGAAGAATGGTCTGATATTGCAAAGAGCAGGAGTGACAGATCTGCCTTCTTAGCCAAAACAAACTCTTAATTCTCAGCACATTAAAATCTCTGAAATATGCCCTTGATGAGGGATTTTTGCTATGTCAGACATTTTAATCTCAAAAACTTTGCCTCTATGTAACAGACTGGGGCATGGGAGCTCTGTTTTTCATGTGTGGTTTTTGGAAAAAAAATAAAGTTTTCCACAAGAGTGCAGTTTTTTCTTTAGAAGTATTGCTTCTGTGCTTCATGGATGCTACAGATTTGTTGGATTTCAGGATGGGAGATAGTTCTTGAGCTTTCCCAGCTCTGTATTCCAGACAGTAAAGCCAAAGTTCATTCTCTAGAGGAGAATACAAACATAGATGAACCCTATTTTTCAAGACTTGTATCTATTTGTATTTATAGAGATACTTTTTGATATAATATTTCAGATGTCAATCAAAGATATTGCCACTTTCAAAACAATATCTGGTTTTACTGTTATTTTAGGCATTTTCTGCTTTGACAACAGCAGCACAAATGCTGCAGAAATAAAGCCAATTTGGGGTAAGGCGAAAGCAAAATACCATTATATTAAAAAACAAATTTTGTGTCAAAGTGTTCTCCTGAATACATTTAACCAATTTAGGTGAGATGATGACACAACCAAGTGCTTTTTTCTTGTTTGGAATACCTATTCTTGACTAAAAATCACTAAAAAGCTCTATTTCTGTTCTACTCTGTACTTGATTCTGACCCCAAAATAAGAGCAAAGCTCTTGACAGATATTATTTAAAACTGGCTTCCAGATATCTTTTCACGACAATCAATAAACTTGTGTTATAAAAACATACAAGGTCTTTTATAACATATAGTCTTGAAGGTCTATAAAGGTGGTTCACAAGGACTTAAACTACAGTGTCTGAACAGGTAAACAAAATAATTCTTAGTTTTTATTTTTACAAAGAAATACAGAGTTTATATTGTTGTTATTAGTAGAAATCATTATGTACACTGTAAAAATGAATTAACACATAATGTCAGATGTATTTGTAATCCTCAGTTCTATGTATTTTAAGCAGTTTTATTATTAATTTATATAGAAGTAAATGCTTATACAAACTCAGAAATCTCTGAAAAAGACACCTGGAAAATGACACAAAAAAGAATGACCATAAAATATTAGATTAGGTAAGGGATGGGAGCTCTTGTCTTGTTTGTAAGATGTCACCAACAAGAAATTATCTGCAAACCAGAAGACTCAGTGTCTAATTACAGCCAGGCACATCACCTATTAAAGACTGTTGTAGTTGTTTCTTAATTATTCCCTCATGTAACTAGGATGTGAGAAAGGACACAATGAACTTTACTGACCTAGCATCATGGATTATGTCATGCTAAATCCAACAGGTTGCAAAAAATGTTTAGCCTGAATATTGTCCATAAAGTTTTTCAATGGGAACATTAGGACTGGTTCATTAATAGTCTGACACCTAAAATAATGAGAGGCTTTCTGAGTAGTTATTTGCAAAAAATTAATCAGTAAATTGTATCTTTAACAACATCTTTATTTCTGAATAAGAATCAAATGCCATAAAAGGATGTTTTGAGAGTTGATCTGCAATGCTGATCAATACATGTCTGAAATCTGTATGGTTTTGCAATATGATTTCTTGAAAGGATTCTTCTAGTTCTAGCTAATATTGTGCATAAATTATATAAAAGGGGTAGAGCTTTAGTCTTTCTTTGATAATTCTTCCACGGTTTATGGATTTCTTTTTTGTAAAGTCCATCCTGGGAAACAGGCATTTTTGTGAAATAATCGGGATATAATGTTACAAACAATAATCTGTGGAAGTCATGCACATAGAATTTCCCATGGGTTGGTTTGTTTGTTTGTCTATTTGTCTTACAACATTATGAAATAAAATTTAAAAAATTTAAAAATGCTTACTGTTAAAATGGCTGTCCATGACTGGGTAGGGAAACATTTATAAGGATTAGTAGATAAAATCAGTGGAATCAGCTCTTTTTTTTTTTTTTTCAGAATAAAAACATTGCTACAGAGTAAATACCTTGTAATAGATGACTTATGTCATCTTATGTAATAGATGCATTATAATCTGTTTGAAGATTGGTGCTTATCAAGAATGCAATTTTATGTAAGATAGATTTCGTTTCAGCATCACTGATTTGCTCTTCATTTGCCAGGCCATCTGCAACAGCCATGTATGCACCTCATACTGCTCAGCAGAGGGGCAGAATCTCACTCAAATCAACACTTCAATTGTCTGGTGAGGGTTTGATAAACTTAATGGATTTTAGACTTTTTTAGTCTTAACATATTACTACATTTGTTCTATATTTTTGTTTGTTTGTTTGCTGTATTTGCATGCTAGATAAGCTTAAAGTAATGTTGCAGCAAACAAATTGATCTGATTTTTGCCTGGTAGCACTTCAAAAATTTACTTGAATTCCCTACTGTTTTATCTAAAATAATTTTCATTTAAAGTTGTAAGGAATTTTTAAGACTTTAAACCATACAATTTCCCCTTTAGAATAACACATTGTTAAGTAGGAGTTTTTTTCCCCTACTTCTGTATTAACATATGTATACACATGGATGTATATGAATGCCACATTTTCTATTTTACCATACATTACCAGCCCTGTCTACAATCCAAGCATTGCTCACTCACATTCCCTTTGTAGGCTCTTACAAAGTCCCTTTCTTACACCAGTGCAAGCTTCCCAGACAATTGATGAACAACCAAACTGACAGGGTGGAAGAGCAAATGCCCAGTAGTTTTTTTCGCACAGACACTGCTACAAGTTTTTTTAACTGATAATATCCCTTCAGCCTTGACTTTCTGCAAAATTAATGATTTTATGTCTTAAAATATTAAAATCTCCCACCAGCCTTGTGCATTCGAAATGCCCATGCCATAAACTGCCACCATGACAGGACAAAGGGTAAACTAAGAATATGACATTCTTAAATTATAGTTGTCTTCATATTATTATTCAGTTTACACAGATTGCATTTTTCTTTCTTTATTTTTTTTTTAATAGCTGAAAGGAAAAATAACATTTTCTGTGCTTTTGAAAAGTGAGCCAGATCTGATCTTATGTACGTGAAAGCATTTTGGGCAAGAGGTTTTCTGATCAGATACAGTTTACTCTTCTTTATAGAACATTGCAATAGCCCTATCCAGAAAATGTCATTTTGAGTTTAATTAGGTCTGGCATGGTGATTACATCAACAGACAACGTGGCTCTGTACGAGCTGTGTAAGGCACTGATTTGTAGTGTAAGCTCCCACAGAGTTCATAAACTGTGCCTTACTATTATTTGGCAAACAGAAGGACAAGAACACTGTTATTCGATATCTTTTCTAGTCTCATTAATGTAGCAGTAAGTTTTGTTGTAAAGTGATGGCATTATTGCTACCTCATCAGACAGTTGGCCTAGTTGTAAGGACGGAGCTACAGCGCAGGTGCAGCACGGACACACCAGCCTTGGACACTGCTGAACCTACTTTGCTGGCCACAAAGCAATCCCAAACAAGAGATGCAGGCCCAGAAAGAAAAGGCCTAAGAGGTGAGAAATAGAAAATGAGCTCCAGAGCATGAAATCGTACTAAAATGTGCTATCAGATCTTACACCCACTATGCAAGAGTAAAAATATATTTGCTTTTCAGCAATAACATCCAGAAGGTGATGAGCCACAAATCATAGCATATATAATTCTGTCCTTTTTAGAAAGCAGCATTTAAGTTTTCCTCTCACAAAATTTTATTTATGTATTTAGCCTGCTTATTCATTCCACTCTATGCTAGAGCTCATGGGCGCAGCCACAGCAGTGGGCTAAGTTCTTCACTGCTACAGTGTATTCTCACACATTTCTGATGTGAGTGGTGCAGAAATCTTAACTGTGTTTCCAGTTCCATGTGGAGAAAGGTCTGTCAGAAAACCCAAAAAATGGAAACAGGAGCAAACCCCTACCAAACAGTTTTAAATATATGGAGAGTGGCCAATACTGTCTTGTTCCAGTGCATATCATCACATCTTATTGGTAGAAAATACATAGAAATCTCATCAGTGAAACGAGCTATGTGCAAACTCTCAAAGATGTAATGAAAGGTTTTCCAGAGATCCTAGTGAAATGAGGAAAATTATGAATTCTTTTTGATACTGTCATAATTAAGGTGGACTAGACTTAATTACCACACTGGAAACAGGTAAAAAAAATTGATATAGGTAACTAAAACAGGAGTCACACAGGTTTTGAGACAGGTACTGAAACTGTAATCTCTCTAAGCCCTCGATGTATATCCTATCTTAATAGATTAGGCACTTATTTTATCCAAAAGGTCTAACAGTGTGCTCCATTCTGTCTTCATGGATGAGAAGTCTTGAACTCATAGGAATAGATACCTGAAGGCTGGTTTCTGCCTGAGCTCTGTCAGGACCCTTCAAAACACCACACTGGTGCCTTGATGAGGTCAAAAAAGAGATGCTCACTCCATGGGTCCCCACATGCATGATGATGAATTCTCTGTGATTCTTAGAACTTTTCATTTAAATACCATCATGTAGTTCTTTCCATTGCATTTTATCAACTGGCTGATTTATTGCCTAGAAAAAGATGGATTAATGTAGGCATATAAACACATGGTAAAAATGGTTCTACTTTATTTAATGCAATTATAACTGTTCACTTAGCATACATCTGCCCGACTTGTGAATATGTGATGTATGATGAGTACTGCCCTTTTGACTTGGAGAGCAAATTTTATGCAAATAAAGGAGTCCCAAAAGGTTTACACACCTTGCTGTTGAGGTGAAGAGAAAAATGAATTTATCAAAAAGGAAGTAGAATAACAATAACGTATAAGCATATGTTAATGAAGAACTCAATCTAGGCTGGGTGAGCTGGAAATATTTACAATGTTGGTGACACATTTTATAGGCATTTAAAATTGATCTAAAGATTTAAAATGGCTGATTATATTTTTTCCTCAAAAAATCATTTTTACAAAATAGTTTTCATTCCTAGACCAGTTCTAAGGGAACTAAGTGTGGATTTTGAACCAAATTGCCCTCTTTCTTTCTTTCTTTCTTTGGCAACTAAATAACTTGGCTACTTTTATGTGAGAAGAGCTTATATAAAAATATAACCATATCAATGTAAACTCTTCCTCACTATGTACAAAATAAAGAATACTTTTAACTTGGGATCTTATTCAATACTGATATATAGAAGAGTTTCCCTTATATGCAGGTAATATATGAAATCACAGACATGAATTAAATGATAGTAATAAAGTCAGCACAATTGCATTCATAAATTTGTCATCTCCTAAACTTCTCAAATTGAGGAAGACAAAACAATTGTTATGAAAATATTTTATGATATTTCAGTCCTGCAATATGAAAATAGTTAAATACACAACAAAAGGATTTTTCTGCTTGGCTAAAACAATGTCTGTAAAGCTGAAACAGTGCATGAAATGCAATCAGGCTGGAAACTCCTGGAGGGTTAGGTCTGTATATACCATACCAGCATAAGCAGAAGCACTTATAAAGATGTGAGATTTTTTTTTACATTTCATACATGAGGTACATATAAAATCTGAGTGTCATTCTTAATTTTATCATGAGTGAAAATGTCTTACTATGAATTGATTTCTCCCCTCTGTCAGTGCTTGTGCCATCCATGCCTCTTGCAGACAGAGGTGGTTTGGAATAGCCTCCTAGATCCTTGCACCCACTCAGTTTCCATGACAGGATTGGGCTTTACTTTTTTTTCCTCATCCTTCAGCTACTATTTTAAGAGTTCATATGACTGTCATCCAACATCCCAGAAATCTGTCAAAGCTCAAAGGAAGGAGAGTTTAATAGCAGTTGAATTTAATAGTTGAATTGCTGTTGCAGTAGTGTTTTAAGTTTCAGGCAGATTAAAAAAAGCTCTCTTCTTCTCTCTTCCTCTTCCTCTTCCTCTTCTCCTCTTCTCCTCCTCTTCTTCTTTTCTCTCTCATTTTTTCATAATAGCAGTGAGAGAAATAGCTTCTACACTTAATCTTCATATAAAAAATTGTGGTCCCATGTGATGATTAGGATTAACTGTTGATGTCTGGAAGCTCAATAAAGAGAATGATGTTGCATCCTTGAAATTGAAATGGTTCAATTATTTAATTATTTATAAGCATGATCAGTTACTGGGTAGTAGTAAATCTACTGGATTTAGGCAATCAGATGTCAAATCATCAGGGTTTTAGGCAGCTATCATACTTGCTCTCTATTCATATTTGAATAAAATATTTATTAATAGTAGCAAATCAATTAATAAAAATACACTTTTTGCCCTGAAATGTTACCAAAATACAAAGGAATATATTTACTTACTGCTATAAATATCTAGGTTCTTTCTCATTTTGTCTATTAAATGGATAGGAGATGTTAGTAAGAAGCATGTCTTAAGTCTTTATCAGTTGAGAATATTGGAATAATGGCATAAAATGTATACCATACCTTAGCTGTTGTTGCAAGATCTTCTGAATATTTATAAAGTAGAATCTGAAGAGTTTTTCCCATTAAAAGAGCAGGAAGTTGGATTTAGTGCTGTACACTTTGAAATATAACAGTATGCCTCTCTTTCTTATTGTTCTCTGGCACACTGTTCCAGGTTATTCAGCTGATCACAGTGAATTGTTACCCTTCCCTGGGCTGCAGAGAGACATGTCAAAATCTGTTTCAAGAACCCCTGGCTCTGTCTTTTTAGTGTTGTTCAAGGTGACTGCCTCCCTCATGCCATCCCCCATGGCACACATGCATTAAGGGATCACCACAGCAGAGCAGGCAGTCAGCAGCAATGAGCACTAACCTGCTCTTGCACTGATTTCAGTCCAAGAAGTGGCTGGTAACAAGATCATAAGCTAATGCAAACAGGCCTTGAGAGCTAAGAGCTCTGGGGAATAGCTCCCTGCATCTGTGGTTCCATCAAAACAAATCAGGTTGCACTGTCTAGGAGTAAGTGCAAGATCAAAAAATGTCAGACTAGAGACAGAGAAATGATGGTGCAATGGAAATAGTGTAATATAAGCAAAGAAATCCACATAATATAATTTAAAAAACCCCCAAATTTCAATAGCATTTATCTATTTTGAATCACAGATAATAATGTCAGTAAACGCAGTAAGTGTGATTGGTTAAAATATTGATTAAGTAAACCATTTAGACTAATCTAAGAGATGGCTTAAGTTTAAATGGATACTGGTCATCAACAATAAGACAAAAAAGAATAAATTCCTAATGCCAGTGAGCAAGAAGAAAATTCCAGCCTAGCAAGGGAAATTCGGGAGGTGGGTGTAGTAAATAACAGTAAAGCATCCAGAGTGTTTCAATGCATCCTTATCCAAGTATCTTAAAAGTGGTGGCACACCTTGGTGTTGGAATATGGCCAATGGGAAAGGCTAATAAGAATATGATGCCTTGATTTGCTGCTGTGACATTATCAGTGAAACTGAGGTTCATGATCTGAACTTTTTCCTCCTGTCCTCAGGAAAAAAAATTAATTCGATTTTATTTTAAAACAGAGAAGTTGGTAGACCAGTCATCCAAAAATGTGGGGCCTGACTGGAGAGCAGCTGAGTCCTCATGGTCTGGTCTAGACAGGGATTATTTCTCAACCTTTTGTTTTGCAGAACAAAATTTGATGCTAATTGGGTTATCGGTAGAAAAATATAAGTAAGCCTTGCTCTGTAGTATAATAGTTGTTAATAAAAGGTTCAGTTTCCTTTACCCACACTGGCATTAGATTTTGTGTTAAAGACTCATCAGATAAGGTTCTGGATTCTGGCCCTTTTTGCATTAACAAACTCATTTCAGAAGTCCCAATTATCTGAATAACCAAGAACTGAAAGGAAGAACTTATAACTGTTTTAAAAGTAGATGTTGCAGCAATCTTGTATGTTTTCCTGTTCATTTTGGTTTTGTTGGTATCAACAGTTTTTATGTTTTCATTTGACTACATTTATGGAGATATGGGGTTTCTCCTTTTGGTGTGATATGCAAGAACACAAGAGAGTAGAGAAGAGAGGAAGACTGTAAAGAAGAGATAGGAGGTAGCTAAAAGTCCCTGGGGATTCCCTGTGCTTTTGGAGTACAGGAAATTATGGGACTTAATGTCAGAGAGTTTGAAGGTAATAACAATTTTACTATTATTATGCAGACTAGATCTCCTATTTCCTGAATCAAAAAGTATGACATGAATAATACTGCTAAAGAAGGGAGCTGCTAGACTTAGTGTGATATGACCTGAGATCATAACAAGAAATAATTTATAAAGTACATTGCACTTCTCACATTATCAACAATTAAAAGTACAAGGAAAAGATCTGAATTTACTGCAGCTCAGTAAAAGGCCCAGTATAAGCAAGGTCATTTCTAAATATGTTCCACAAATATCTATGCAGGAAAGCATTAATTGTAGAATCCAATTGTATAGAGAAGTGCATAATTGGGCAGTAAAAATTTTTTAAAAACTTGTCATTCATTGGTCAGAATCTATACTTGCTACTATACTGCTTGAAGCTGATTTCAAGGAAAACACTTTGTTTTTAAAGAGCATTGTAGAGAAAGATTAATCATTAACGTCAATAAACATATTTTTCATATTTACTTTTGTTTGAATATTTTTAGAGAAATTTAAAATTTTAACTGCTATTTTACTGGAGATATTGATTTAGCAACAGACCTGAATTTTTGTTAGTTCTGATTTTCACTTGTCTTTTCAGCTTGTCATTTTACACTGTTGTTCAATAAATCATGAACAGAAGTAACATTCTAATAAATGACTAATTGTGGATTTAAAGTTCAAAATGAGCAGTTAAAATTAATTTTTTAGGATGCAAAAATGGAAAGAAACTTGCTAATAATTTCTGGTAGGGAATACTTGAGAGAGCCTTGTAATCTTTTGAATATTTCATGCAGGAAAAGAAAAAATAAAAAGAAAAAGAAAAATGGCAGCAAAATCCAGTACATAAATTATTCATTTGAATTATTCACTCATCTGTATCCTGGTAAAAGCTTAAATATAGTTTCACCATGTTGGACCATGATGTGATGACATCTAGTGTTGCAATATTGAAATAATCTATTCTTTCAGAACATGAAAAAAATCCCAGCAATTTGCTGTTTGGAATGAAGTCTCCCTTCTGACTCATTTAATATCTAAGCCTGAGCCCAATTTGGTATGTTTTGTAGCTCTTCTTGATGTTAGAAATTGCAAAAGTGTAATTGATTTCTTCCAGAGGGTGAAAAACTAAAGAAAAAAAAAATAAAAGAAAAGAAAAAGAAAAAAAAAAAAAAAAAAGAAGAAGAAGAAGCAATATTAAAACTGGGAATGCCTCCTGGTCTGTTTGATTCAGTGTTCAGAAATATTTTGTATAGAAGAAACAAAACTGCACCAAGGTTTCTGGGGTTGGCAAAGATTTTGTGGTACTATACTAGTCCAGAGCAGATCACAAAGATGATCAGGGGGCTGGAGCACCTCTGTTATGAAGATGGGCTGAGAATTGGACTTGCTCAGCCTGGACAAGAGAAGGCTCCTGGGAGACCCTGCAGCACCTTCCAGCACCTAAGGGGGCTGTGAGAGAGCTGGAGAGGCACTTTGCACAAGGGCCTGCAGTGACAGGGCAAGGGGGCTGGCTCTAAACTGAGAGAGATTGGGATACTGGATATTGGGAAGAAATTCTGTACTGTGAGGTGGGAACAGGTTGTCCAGAGAAGTTGTGGAAGCTGCATCCCTGTTCAAGGCCAGACTGGATGGAGCATTTGGACAACACTCTCAGGCACATGGTGTGACCTTGGGGGCATCGGGTGCAGGGCCAGGAGCTGAACTCAGTGATCCTGATGGGTCCCTTCAAACTCAGCATATTCCATGATTCTACAATTCTGAGATTTGAGTAGTCTTGCCTAGGAAAAGGTGGTTTTCCCAATGGCAGGGAAGTGGGAACTACATGATCTTTAAGGTCCCTTCCAAACAAAAAAAAACCATGACTCTATAGAATTGTAGATTGTCTTGAGCAGCCAATGGCACAGATTTATTGAAATAAAACTGGTTGCAAAAGAGACAAAAAATTTAAATCCTTTAAAATTAATTTTCATCCTCCTAATTGTCAATAGCTACTGAAATCAAAATAAAATTTTCCACTGATTTGGCTGGACTCTTACACATTTCAAGTGTACTTACTTGGGAAATGTTGGGAATTCATGATTCCTTGTCAGTAAATAGACTTTTCTGTTCTCAGTAATGCTTGAACAGATCTTGATTCTGACACCTGTGTTGCATAAACTTAATGCACAATTTCAATATTAAAATCTGAAAATACTTTGTGCTTTGCCATAAGGTTGTATATGGCAGTATAATGGAGATTTAAACCAGTGCAGAATGGAAATATAAAAATCCATAGACTTTTAAGAAAATAATTTCTATAAACTACTTTCAGATGTATCAGTGAAACCATTTATAAAAGCCAAATTCTGCTGTGATTCTGCTGAATTGAAGCTTGATCATGGAAAATTTGTAACCATTCAGCAAAGCTGAACAGAAAAATAATTTAAGTTTTAAAGGTTCTTTTGCTTCTTTTAATATCCTCAGTGACACTACCCCAGTGCTTACTGCTAAGTGAACACTTAAGTTCTTTGTTAAATTGAGCTTTAGCTATTTATGACTTTGCTACCTACTCACCCAGTCAGACAATCAGAAATGTGTGAAAATAAATACTGGAACTTAGACAAAACCAGCACAATTATAGAAACCTGTATATATACCTGGGTACACAGAAGGAGCCAAATGACTTCCAGACCATTGAATCTATCTGACAATATATTGTCTTTTTTGTTCAACCAGTTTTAGATTTGTTTTGCTTTGTGATAGCTCTCTTGAACCCTTGGTCACTTGTTCATGCTTTTAAAACTGGAAATTTAAAAAAAGAATAAATGAAAACACTGTTTTGCCCCTGAAAGTCTTGCTTTAAAGAGGATGGAAAAGCACTAAACACAAAGTTCAAATTGAAGATACAAAAGAAACCATTGTAAGTATAATGATGAATTTGAAATAAATATGCTTTTCCAAAGCTTTTCCAAAGCAGAATAAGTCTCATATGATATTGCTTGACATGACAGACAGCACTGTTTGTCATCATTTGCAAGTATAACAGGTCCTTGGTGCAGATACCAAGTGATGCTGTGGTTGTGTCTGTCACCTTGCATAACACAGACATACTGAGTTAGGCTTATCATCCTTATCTCTAAAAATCCCTCACAATGGACTTCAAAACCTAGTCTATTCCCACAGAACTTTGGCTTAGACTGGAAATTCTTCAAACGTGTGGAGACAGAAAAAGACATACGTATCCCCCTTGGAACTTATATTTTGTGCTGGTCCAGCTGAATTCACAAAGGGAGGTATTTGTCCAGATCCCCAGTGTGTCAGTCAGTACAATGAGACACCTTGGACTGCCTCTGTAATTCATGGAGCACAGCAAGGCAGCTATGTGAATAGAAGAACTTTTCCATGGGTTGCTTGATGCCCAGCATAGGAAGGAGAAGTAAACCTAAGCCAGCCAAGAAGCATGTCTTGGGTTGCTTCCTCAGACTACGGCACCAGCTTGTGGCTTTGTCACTCTACAACTGGAATTGATAGACAGAAGTCCCTTTATGTGCTTAGGGGCCTGAAGAAAAGCCACATGATTGTCTTTACAGCCTGGTGGTAGACAGTGTGTGTTTGGGGCTCCTCAGTCCTACTTTTCTGGGCAATAATAGCACCCAGAATGCACAGTGGCATCAATGAGTTGCATTTTCTTTCTATTCCTCCTTATAAAGAACGGACAGATTTTAGGGCCTAATGGAAAGCAAAAAGCCTTGCATTTGGGTTCTGGAAATGAGCACATTCTCCTGGAATGACAAGTCCTAGATTCATTCCTCCTGCCAGTGTAGTTTTTGCCAAAGACTTTTTAATTCCAAAAATATAAGCATCTCCCAAAGTAGAGAGCATGGCTACCATGATCCTGGTACAATCCAACACTTTTGTCCTTAGTACTCTGTGGAGATCTTGCAAAGATTTTTCTTTATATTTTCTATTTTGTCTGTGCAACAAAATAATTGCAAAAAGATCTCAGACTAGCTAGAACTTCCTGGTGATAGAAAAAGCATGCATTTCTTATTTTTGTGACATTTTCCCCCAATGCTATTAAGAAAGCACATAAATCAGAGAGTCTTTTATGTCAAAACTGATCAAGGTACTTTTGTTTTTAATTCCACATTTATTTCAGCTTCTCTTCCTCAAGTCAGCATTTACAATGTGTATCAATCATATATGTACACAGATGTTGCTTGAAAAATTGGTTCAGGAATTGTCTTTGAGTTTAAAGCACAAAGTCCACAGCTTCTTTTCTAGAAGCGTCTTCAGTGAAAACGCTACAACTGTTAGCAACAAAAAAGAAAGAATTTCAAGAACATATGCGCAATCTCAAAGACAAGGCTTTTATAAAAGCTAAACAAAACACTTAAGATTTTATTTTGCCAAGTCATGACATATATCAGCACCTAAGTAACATGTCTTAAAAGTCTTTAAATAAAATCCCAGCCCACTTACTTACATGCACCATTAAAATATTAGGCTTATATTTGTATGGCTTCATTAGTTTGAGCTATGACAACATGATAATTAATGTCATGCAAAATTACATAAATCATTAACACTTCTAATTTATTGCATAAATTTACTTTTATTATACCAGTTCACTCACAAGCTGATATAGAAATTGTTGTATTTTGCATTATCTGGAGAAGCACAATAGCATTTGAAAGGACTTGCTTGTACTGCACACATGTGAGATGTGGCAATGCTGAGGATACTATTGCTCAAGGTGTCTTTTGCACACACTTCCTGCTTTAAGTTGCCTGTGATACTTGTTCAGCAAAGCAAGCTTTTCTGGTTTGTTGGGTTTTGGTTTTTATTTTTGGTATTTAATTTTTATTTTAGTATGCTTTGTCTCTTGAAGATCTACTCTAGGCATCTGAGTCTGGCAATCACTCCACAAGCTCAGTTTGCCAAAAAGTTTAATACTGATTCTCTAGTACCTGCCACCTGCCAGGAATTGTTTGCTATGCAAGTGGTGAAACATAATCTTACTGATTGGGTCAAGCCCAGCTCATTTTCACTCTGATTTGTTTCTTGATAAGAGTGTATAGAAATGTAAGTCAAACCCTTCAGAGGGTTGACCAGCTTGATAGTCCAGACATTAACACACTGCCAGTTATTTCCTTATTCTCTTATTTCTGCATTTTTTCTGCTTTTAATGGCAAGCAGATCTCTTAGCCTTGAAAACTAGGAATGCAGGATGAACAGTCATCCATGATGAAACTGAATGTGTTTGACCTTGCTTAGATAGCAAGAGATTTTTTTCATCTTTAAAGTTTTGCAAATGTGCATACTTTTGGAAATATCTTCTTTAGTGCTTCTATGGCATTAACATTCATGTGATGAAGATGGGAAAAAAAAACATTGTAATTTGCAATATTCATTTTCTATGTAATCTTTATTTCTGCCAGCAAATGAAATTCTCAAAAAGGGAAAAAAAACCCCCAAAAAACAGAGGTATCCCCTGCCCACTAGTGCACTCCAAAGAGGCCACTGGTTCATTCTCAGAGTCTGGCTTGGCAAGGATTGATATTTGAAGCTGTAGTCTAAGAATTTGAAAGTAGATATGAGAAAAGCTTTTCATGACCTTCTTGCTACACAGAAATTTTCACTACAAGCTAGTTCAAATTATGTCAAATTTTTTCTACAGCTGGAATTACTGCCATCAAATAGTGGAATTTGCAGGATTCCTAATAGTGTCATATAAGGGGAATTTCTGGAGAAAAAGTCAAACTTTTTTCACACGTGATATGTTGACCGTGCTCAGCAATTAAGCATCCATCAATCATTTGCTCACCCCCATAATGGAATGCAGGAGAAAATTGAAAGAGGAAAAGTGAGAAAAAGTAATGGGTCAAGATAAAGACACTTGAATACATGGAGAAAAAACTGAGAAAAAATCCAAGTGATGCAAAGGCAAGGATTCAACGCTTCCCACTCTCAGACTGATGCCCAGCCAGTCTCCGAGCAACCGCTGTGGAAAGACTAGACAGAGATAGAATCTGCACCCAGAGTCTTAATTGAAAAACAAGGTTTCAGTGGAGAAGCTGGTAGAGCCTTCTGCAAGGTAGACAAGTAGATTGAGTTTGATAAGGAAGAAGGGCAAGCAAGCAGAGGAGTGTATAGAGATGTGACAACACAATCATTGTAGAAAATGTCTTTTATTGCAACATTTAGAATGAATCTGACACAATAATACACATCAGGGAGACAAAGAAAATATGCAAGATGGTTTGAATTTGAAGGGGTTTCATACTTTAGTTGCATATTTTAGTTTAATTTAGTTTAGACAGGAATGTTCTTAAGCATATTTGTCTGACAAAGACTAATATTTGGGCAAAGCCTAGGCAGAGAGACTGGCAGGAGGGTCTGAGTTAGAGCATGATACAGATCAGAAAAAATAAGCAGTGGAAATATTGTCAAAAGAAGGTGTGGGGAGGGAGATGATGAAATTACTTTAGCTATCTCCTTGAGTGACTCTTGGTCTAGAGAGAAGCAGATCAGTCTAGAATACACATCTGGGAGTCAGCAAGAAAATAATTGTATTTGGTTTTGTGATGAGGTTACAGAGAAATGAATCACAAGGGAGGATAAACAGAGAAGCTGGTCAAAGAAGATGCAGCTGAAGTACTGGTTCTGAGATTGGCTAACAGCCATTAATGGCTGTAATAAGAGCAGCTTTATTTTGTGTAAAAGATAAAAGCAGATTTGGGAGGGATATAGTTCATGTCTAACAGAGAGACTGTCAGCAATTATAAACAACATGTTGAGTTGACTTAGAGAGGCAAACAATACAAGAAGAACGACAAATAGTTGAAGTATTAGCAGATGATGAGATCTGGAAATGTGTATCAAGTACAAAATATTTCACAATAAACTGTTCATCAGATAAAGGACAAAATCTAGTTTTCTCAAACATAAACATACTTAAGACTTGTAATACTCTGAAAATTTTTTCAGGCTGTATATACTCCATAACCTGTGCTCCTCTGCATCTTTCCACAGTTGTTCAAGCCCTTGAGTGCTTTCAGATGACCAACACTTTTTACAATGAACCTGTGCAAAAGTACAATTTTCAGTATGTCCATATTCATAGAGGTTTTCATTATTATTTCACTATGTCTCACAACTCTAATACCACTCTCTAAATTATGAAAACATTGGCTTCATTGCTAGAAAATTGAGTTACTGAGGGAGAAGATTTCTGCTTTTACAGTAAAATCTGAACTTTGTGAAACATAATTTGTCACTGAAAATTGAATAATCAGTGGTTTTTTTTACAAATTAAGCAAAAAATAAATTATTTGTAAGTATTCCCCTGTAATCACTTATTCAACCAATAATACACCCATTCTTTTAGTACTGTCTTCCAGGATAATATGGAAAGTGGTAACTTAGGGAATTTCAAAATTCGTAGTTACTTTAGACGATTGGGATTTCTTTTTTAAAGTACTTCTATTGTTCCTCACAGAGAACGTATTTAGCCTTTTTTGTTTTTGCTAAACATTTAAAGCATTGTTATTTCCCAGTTATAGTTTTAGTAATATAAAAGTATCATAAGACTGCAGGTTCTAAGACATTGTTGGTACTGGTTGTTATGAGAGAGTTTAAACAACAGCTCTTCACACCCCTTCTATATTTTTTCTTCTCACATATGATAGTGATCAGGTTGCAGGAATAATTTTGCCTGTGGATTTCTTTATTTTGGTGGCAGTACATGTGCGTTTGAATTTGAGCCAAATGGAAGAAGCCTGCCATAGGTCCCCTGTGCTGGGTGAATCTGGGACAGTGGTTGTCAGTGGTTGTGCTATGCCACAGTCCTCCCAAAAAATCTGGAGAAGGAGAGGAATGACAACCAAGCCTGAGAAACCTCAAAACCATTCACAGAAATGAAGTTACCACCCATAAAAACTAGGTTCACATTGAGCCAGTCAACCACACTTCTTGCATGCTCTTTTGAGAAAAAGAAAATTAACATCCATCGGCACATCCTTGGCTCTGTCTTTTGTGGTACCTTCTTTAGATATAGAAACAAATCAGGGCTACATCCATTCATCTTATAAACACAGGGGTTTGAGGGTGTGCTACTCTAACCCTGTTCAAAAGCACATGTGTCTCCATGCCCGTCACCTTTCTAGTGCACAATGAACAACAAATTAGGTGTGGTTTGATTTGTTTTTCAACAAACACAGTTATATGCTAACCCAGCTGCAGCCCCTTCTTCTCCTGGGGCAGACATGAAAGATGCCAATGAAGCTCTGCTTAAGTTAGCATTCTGGTGTTAGCTGGATTGATGACCTCCTAGAAAACCACCTGCATAAAGAATATATTTTTCTTTTTAAAAAATTATCTGAAATTGTTATGAACCTAAAAATGTGGTTAGATCATAACCAGAGTAATTCCAAATCTGAAGGGGAAATGGTTGAAAACTAGAAGACGAGTGAATAAAATCATAATTCTGCAGATGTGCACACCTCTGTCTACTCCAGACAAAATATTTTTGCAAGCAGAGATATCTTTTCCCCATCACACTTTGGTAATCATATAGGTACAACCTTATTAATGCAACCTTATTTGCATTAATTACAAGAGGACTTTGGTAGTGGAAGGAAGGAACAAACCCATTTCTGACACTTCATTCAGCAAATAAATTACAGAAACCTTCTTCCTCTAAAGCAATGTGGTTGAACTGTAATTTATGTTACATGCTTTGAACAAATCACATGCTTGAATCATTTCACAAAATTGCAATGTACATTTAACTGTGAGGGAATTTAAAATTATAACAATAGAAAAGAAATTAAAAGGTACTATTTAAACTTCCAATAAAAAATGCTTAACAGGAATACACTGAATTAAAAACCACTATTGATG
This sequence comes from Luscinia megarhynchos, assembly GCA_034336665.1. Lineage (NCBI taxonomy): Eukaryota > Metazoa > Chordata > Aves > Passeriformes > Muscicapidae > Luscinia > Luscinia megarhynchos. Next base: position 46,423,771 of record CM067565.1, read on the forward strand.
AGGGTGTTTCCAGGAAGCTTATATAAGACAAATATATCTGGCATACTAATCTTCAACAGCTGCTGGTGCTATTGGGGCAGTTATACTCCTAAATGGGATTCTTTGGATTCATTTAGCAGCAATCCAAACGTACTATGCAGCTTCATTTTCATACAGGATATATCTTCCTCTTAACCCAAGTTCTATTGTCCTGAAGATGCAAAATGCATTAAATATCACACTAAATGCTTCAATTACGGAGTGAATAGGATATTATGCCAGGGACTTTTTGACAAAGTGTCTGAAAGTTCTTGTCAAGGTGCAGGTTGAATCACCAAGTGCTTCCTTCCAGCCTTGCCTGCATGACTGGTTTAAGAAGTATCTCCCTGACTTGGGGTCACCCTCAGTGCAACAGCTCTTAGCATAACAAAAGGAGCTGTGCAGCAGCCAACATGGATTTGTCAAGGACAGGTTTCATCAAACTTACCTAATTTTATTCCAGGGCAGAATAACAGGACAGAGCAGCAGAGCAGTAATATCATACATCCTGACTTCAGTGGGGTTTTGATACTCCCTCAGGTGTCATTCTCACAGCCACACCAGGGAGCTATGGTCTTGGTAAAACTACTGTTGGATACAATCCTGCTGGATCAGGGTTCCCAAAGAGTATCTGGGAATGACTCTTTGCTGGGATAGAGGGATGTAACAGGTGGGGTTCACTAAGGTTTTCCTTGGGCCACTGGCTAGGCCTGCTCAATGTATTAAGTGATATAAAGAGGCCAAGTCTATTAAATATACAGAATATGAAGCTGAAATGGCATTGTGAAACGTTAAATATCACCAAGCTGGCAACAGCACTCTGGAGAGAACCATGCATTTTTCCACTTAACCACAGCAGTCTTTGTATACTTGCCTAAGTTGCATTGGTCTCCAAATGTAGTCTGTCATCCCTTGATGTTCTCTAGCAGAGAACAAAAATGTAGAGATTAAATTATTGCTATTCATGTCTATAGCTGTTGGACACGAAGCAGTAATCTTAAATTGAAGATAGATGTCAAGAAAACACTCTAAGATTTGAGATATTAAAGATCTGGAGCAGATTGTCTAGAGCTCACATCTCCTTCATTGGTTTCAGATGGCTGAGCGTGGCAGGGTGGAGGTCCCAGCTGATCCCCCCTACTCTGGCCCCACAGAGGTGAGGATGCTACAAGTCCCTTCCCTGATCCCAGCCATCCACACGGCAGGGTGAGTGTTCCTGGTGGGTGCACACACACACACACATACATGCAGAGTACAGACATGCCTGTCCTCATGGATCTGCTGCAGTCAGAACATGCTGTGGGTACCAGTGCCTCTAAAGGGCTCCTTCTCTTCTTCCTGGAGAGGACTGAAACTTGCAATAATTGGATATATATACAAAAAATTCAAGCCTCTTTAGCAACTAACCTTTAATGCCCAGTCTATCTGGTTTCTGGCCCAATGACCTATGAGTTCTTAAGAGCCCACTCCAGCCACCCAGATCTCTTGTCAATGTAGTTTGCTAACATTCTCACATGTACAGAGGAGAGAGTACCTCACACGAAAAATAAGGAAAATTTGATAAATGTCAAGAATGACATCATAATTGTCAGCTGCTTTTCAGGAGCACTAGATGTAGTCCTGGAGTCCACTTAAGGCTTCTTTACAGGAAATGTTATCAGACAACTTTACTAGGCAAGAAAATACAGTTATATCTTACCTCTAAGTCGTGTTTTTCCTCTCAAACTTTATAAAGAAAACAATACGTTATTAAAAGCCCAGTCAATGTGGGTTTTTTTGGTTGTTTATCTTTGTGTGTGTGTTTACTTGTTTGTCAGCATTTTCCCCTGGTAGAAAGTATTCCCTAAACAAAGTATAGAGACAAGACATAGATCTGTGACAGTAATATCCTGATTTCCACATGCTGAATACAGAAACGGCAGACTGGAATAGTGAAAGGTGTCTGAACTAGATGATCTCTAAAATCCCCTCCAAACTAGTCTACAATTCTATAAAAGGTTGAACGGCTTCTGTCATTGCAGAGGTTTTGTCTTCAGTGTCCTAAGAGTCACAAAAAGTGAGTGTAGAATGAGAACTTATAGCATGAATCTGAAACTTAATGCCTCAATATTTGATTTTTTTCCTTAAAATGTCAGTGAAAAAATCCATTTACAGTGAATGAAATAATCAGAACTGACTTGGTGGAATAAATACAGGAAAAGCAAACCCATCCTAAATTTCAGATATTTACCCTAAGCCATAGCCTTTCCAAATAAAAGGAAAAAAAAAGTGTTTTTATTCCACATTTTGGAGTTTACTTATGCTCTTCAACCAGTGTAATAGTCTCCTATTATTTTATTGACTAGACATTTTGCCTTTCCTTGCTGACATCCTGCTGCACAGAAACAAAGGGTTTATTCCCTTTTTCCATTTTCTAAGAATCTGTGCTTATACACAGTTCAGTTCCTACATCCAGAATTTACTTGTTCGTTCTAGGTGTGTAGGATTTCAGGACAGACATATTTTGCTGAAAGGACAGTGGAGAAAGCCTGAATTAATTCTGCTGTGGCCATATTCTCCCCTGCAGTATTTGGGACAGAATTCAGCTAGCCAGGCTGGTTACTAGCACGAAGTATGTGACAACACACACAGAGCTCATCTGAAAGATTCCACATAAAGCTTTTTGCTCTGTATTTAAAAGTGACCTTTAAAAGGGAATTTCAAACGTGTGTGGTTTAGTTCAGGTAATACTATAATAGGCACTATAATTCATTTCTAGAAATCCCACTAGTACTTAAACACCCTATTTTAATCCCCACAGAAATAATTTCTATGCTCCTAAGTCACCACCTGCTGCAGACAGTAATGGTTTTCCAGTGAAACCTGGCAGGATTTCAGAGCCCCTCTCAGCTCGTGTCACCTTTCAGACCCTGCTGGGTTACAGACTCAGGCAGTGACAGCTCAGGCTGCCCAGCGTGGACATGCCCAGACCACCCCTTGCACTGATGTGACTTGATCAGAAAAGGCTTTGGCAAAAGCAACCACAGCAATTTCTTGTGGTCAAAAGCCAAGCTGAGGCCCTGCTAAGGAATGTTAGGTACTGAGCAAGTAATTGCAACGTGCTGGTGAGGGCATGTGTTACCCCCACCTGCCCTAGCTCCACCCTGGGCTCTCATGGCTCTACTGGTAACACAACTTCTGACTCTTTAAGCAATCTAAACACCACCTTGTGCATGAGCAGCTTTTAATTTTTCTCAGAAAACAGCAGAAAATAAAAGTGTTCTCTCATGCACTGATCCTGCTGTTCAGGACATGATCTTTGATAATAAATATGCAACATAAATATGACTTGACTTTCACCTCCCTTCAAACAGTAGTTCAGGGACCACCTACCACACAGGCAATGCCCTGGATAAATGAGATTCCTTCTTCATTCCACATTGCAGCCTGAGCTCTACTGGGAGAGCAGCTGAAAGAGCTTCTTGCTCTCTTGCTCCCACCCCTCCTCCACATCTATCAAACAGTCATATGGTTCCTGGTAGAAACCCAAAAGGAAATAAAGTCATATTTTTGATCAGAGCCAAAACATTGTTTTAGAATAACAGCTGTCAAAACCTGGCCAAAAAGCTTGAATTTAATGGTGTATAAAATTTTCTTCAGTGTGTACAATGATTTGTAAAAGGGTCAGTGGCATTGTCTAGGATTATGAGGAAGCACTGCTGAAAGCATTTAAAAGATCAGGGAAAAAAAAGTTCCTTGTCAATTAGCTTTTTAAACATTCAACATTTTTTCCTCATTTCAGTAGTAAACTGCACTCAGCACAAAAGTCTTCGGTGGACGTGCAATTAAGGACAGGGCAAAACTAGGGAAACATGCTGTGCATCAGGCCTGAACTGGAAAGAAAAAAGATTTCAAGCCATGAGTTTTACTAAGGTACATTTCAGAATTGTTTTTGTTAAAAGACAATAAGGGCATTGTCTCCTCCTCCTCCCCCTCTGCAGGTACTCTAGGCTATTCTCTTCTACTTTGTTCAAAAACATTACCAATCCATAGCATATTAAAGGAATCATTGTTAGGTCGTGGACTCTTAATTCTCTTTCCAGACTGATTTTCCCAACCATCACATGTGCCTGGCACTTCTTTCCCGATGTGATCTCTATAAGTCCTTCCAGAGCTCCCAGCCAAATAGCCAGGCTTCACTGGGGAGAGGCCACAGCTGCCTGGCCCTCACTGCAGAGACGTGCACTGGAGCACGGCTGGCACAGCTGTGCTGAGTTTATTCACTGGCAGGCCGAGGAAGGAACCCTTCTGCCCGCAGAAGGGGAGGGAAGGGTCTCTCAATGGATAGAGGTTGACATCCAGAGAACGCTGGGATTACCTCCATTTGTTGGCCTGGTTAGAGTCAGTGGCTTTTCATTTGTTACTCAAAGACTGAAAGGGACTGGGAGGAGCCAGGGAACGCACCCCAGCTTCGACAAGACCAAGATTTGAACCGTTGTTTTCTCAGCCTATAATTAAGACATCTTCAGACTTATAAGCAAGTTTTCTGCTGACCCACTTCTCTTGGGCTGCATGTGACACACCATCTAACTTTTTTTCACTGTCCAAAGAAAATGGTTTGCCTTAATACTATGTGCTTGTTTTAGCTGGGGTGGAGTTAACCTTCTTCACAAGTCTGGGTTTTGGGTTTGTGCTGAGCACAGTATAGGTAATAGAGAGATGTTTCTGGTATTGCTGACAGAGAGGGCTAACACAGAGCCAAGGCTTTTCCTGCTGTTCATACTGCCAGGATGGCAGGGAGGCTGGGGATGTGTGGGAGGCTGGGAGGAGACACAGATGAGACAGGTGACCCCAGCTGACCATGAGCTGTCATGCTCAGTATATAAGCTGAGAGGAAGAAAGAGGAAGTGGGGGATATTTGGGGCTGTGGGTTTTGCCTTCTCAAGCCCCTGCTATGTGTGATAGGGCCCAGTTCTCCTGGATTTAGCTAAACACCTGCTTGCCCATGGAAGCAGTGAATTAGTCCCTTGTTTTGCTTTGCTTTCTGCACAGCTTTTGCTTTCCCTGTTAAAGTGTCTTTATCTCAACCCACAAGTTTTCCACTTCTGATTCTCCTCTCAATCTTGCTGGTGAAGATGAGAGTGAGTGAGTGGATGTGTGGAGCTTGGTTGGTGACTGCAGACCACAGCACAGTATCACAAAGCTATATGAACCACCCACGAAAGACCTGTCTTTGGTAAGTTCTTGTGTCTCATCTATATCACTGTAGATTTTCTGCAAAGCTATAATTGGCAAAACACTGCAAAGGGCTTGTTTTTAGATAGCAGTGTTGAGATATTTTCCTAAATTGCCTCAGTTATTTTATGAAACATGCAGTGTTTGCACTATGATTTTTTTCTTTAAAAAGTGTTTTGCAGTGTAATTTTTTTCACAAATGCAAGTGTAAAAATTTATACTGGCAACGCTTTATAATGCAGATCTGTCTATGGTAATTTTCCCTGAAATGGGACAAACTGCAAGTTAATGTAGAAACTGTTAGTGCTGCAAATTCAGATTTGAGAACTTGAAAGTGAGATTGAAATAACGTCTTCTAATGCTTAATCATCCACTTAGAATTGGAAGAAAAAAAGCCCCAAACACAAACTATCTCTTTCCCTCCAACAGTAAAGTAAATGTAGTTGTCTTAAGTGGTCTTTCTCAGCACGTAATTGCTCAAAATTTGTAAACAAGCCAGTTGTTGCCCTACTGAGATGGAAGAGGCTACAGCTCTTTTAAATTCCTTCAGCTGTGATAAAAGGTTTTAACAGGGCAGTAAATTTGTTTCTGTCAGCTAATAATCCTAACCAGATACAATTTTTAATACACAGTTTTATTATATGTAAAGGATAGACTTCTTAGATTAAAAGGTGCCACTTTTACAGCAAAATATTAAAGGCAGTGTGATGTCTTTATTTCTTTGGAAGAGAGTGATTGGCTGCGCTGACTGATTAACACATTTTTTATATTTCTCATCTTTTAAAGAAGTTTAGAAAGTAAAACTTTCTCAGGCAGCAACATGCAACAAAATGAAATATAATTAGAAGTTATCACAGAAGACCTAGCTAGACAGAAAAGCATTTTTTTCCCCAATATACAGGATTAAAAACTCCTTAACTTTTCCGGCCCAATTTTCCACCCCAGTTCTTCATTAAAGATGATCTCTTGTCCTTTCAAGAAAAAAATACTTCAGAAGCAATGAACATTTTACATATGCATTAATATTGGTGAAAAAAGGGTTTTTTATTAAAATTCAGTCTAAATAAAAAAACAATGGATCTGGTAAATCAATAGTTGTTAAATAATAACTACATAAGGCATTTGGTGGATAAATTCTTTTTTGACACATTTAAACTTAAATTAAGAATGTGAGGTCTTAGTCCTTGTAAAAATAATCTAAAACCATCTTTTTTTTTTTTTTTTTGGTTGGTTGGTTTGGTTTGGTTTTCTTTTCTTTCACTTTGATGGACTTTGCTAAAACAATCATGTTTAAAAAGTCGAGTAATCTTTTAGGCATAGCAAATAATTTCAACAGCCTGCTTGCAAATTGCCTGAGTGAACTAAATCCAAGTTACGCTCATAGAAAAAGACCCTTTATGATAAAAGTTTGCCAGTAGCTTTATTGCCCAAAGGCTGGTTGTACAGCACACAGCCTGTTATTACAAATGCTCCTCTGATGATTCAGGTGTAGATTCTGTGGCCAAAGTCCTATGGAGTAGACAGGACTGATAGGCAATTAATGAAAACTCTTGGATTTCTCTGTTGTGGTCAGTGATTAATTGGGTGACACCATCAGTGTCAAAGCCCAGGAACTGGGAAGAGTTGTGAGACGAGGAGAGCACTGCATGTTCTCAGTACCTACATGGAGTGAAGTGCTCCCTATCTGTCCAACTATGTGTTAATTTTCAGACTACTTGTCATCTAATTTTCTACCTTCTTATGTCAATAGCATATTTCAAGAGGAGTATAATAAAACAAAACAAAAATAGAGAGAGAGGACATATGGACATACCAGCATAAAAACATTAAGGCAAAAGTTAGAAGTAGACATAAAGGCAGGGGGAGAATATCTCCTTCAGATGGGTTTGTTGACAGATAAAATTCTACATGGAACTTCACTTCTGAGCTCCGGTCCCATGATATGGAGCATTTTAGTGTCAATGCAGCCTTAAGGACTCTCTGGTCCTTAATTTCATTTCCCATAGGGCTACAGTAAGTATTAAGAATAAGTTGAACAGGAAAAAAAGCTCTTTTTGGCTTATAAAATTTCACTGTATTTATGTCTGCAATGCTGAAAAGGAAGCAAAAATGGTGATAGGAAACCAGAGAAGACATAAAAAGAGGAATGTATAGACAGACCTTGCTCAAGCTCTTCTCTTTCTGCCACGGAGTGAAAACCTCTAAGGTCTCTGTCAGTATTGGCATCAAGATTTGAAATCAGGTAGTGTTTTTAAAATGTTAGCTATCTCTGTGAATCTTGCAGGAACAGTTTAACATCTTTAAAATATTATTCTTAAATATATTTCAAACTCAGTACACAGAAAAAAAGGGCTTTTATCTCAAGATTATCTGCCTTAATACAAGCAGTTTTAAATCACCTGTAATTCAGCAGATGGAATACCTCGTGCAGCTTTCAGAGGTCTTGAATTTATTGTCAACTCTTTGAATTAAAGTCTACAAAGCAGTGTCTAAACCAATGGGAAATATTGTTAGTATTTTACCTCTGGAGTATCATGGTTCAATTGTTCATCCTCCCTGAAACAAAGGCAAATAAAACTGTGTTTCCTCATGGTTCCCCCAATGTTTGAAAGTCTTGAAACAATTAAACTGAAATCTCAGAGACACTATTACTCCTATTATTATTTTCTCAACACAGTTCTTCACAAAAATCATAAAATATAGTTAAGTTAAATATACTTAAAATTGACTCTCATATAACAGAAGAGGTATGGCTGATATAGGAAAAGGGTACTTGTGTTGATGTATATTCTTTTAGTGAATTTATTTGTTTATTTCCAAATCCACATGATTAAGTAAAGGCTATGAACAGATAAACTCATTACTCACAGAAAAAAACCACAGATTAATTGCTTTGCAAAACACTCCAGTAAACATTATAAAAGGAAGGATTTCTCAAGTTGCACTCCTAAATCCAGATAAGTGGTCTGGTTTGGAACAGAAGGTTTTGAGTGTTAAATAAACTTTTATTTTCGAATTATGGGCAGAATTTATTTCTGATTTTAAGCGTGAACAGTTTAGCTTGATTTTTATCTTTTTTCTTCAAGTGGATCACCATTTTTTTTCCATTTGCCTCAAAAGCCCCATAAAAAAAGAAACTGGTCCTTACAATTGGTCTGCTCTCACAATAAAAATATTCTGTCTGGATTAATTTTAAAGGCCTTGAACAGCACGAGAAGTAGGATCTGAAAATCATGAGAAGATTAAATACAACCTTCACGCCAGATTCCAGCGTCTTTGGATTTTGTTATTGAAGTTTTGCTTCAAGTAAGAGAGTTTTGGTAGGTGTAATGGAATTGCAAAGTCCATTGCTTAATATTAATTTTGTCATGCTTGTGAATACTTTGCTTGTTAAATAAAGAGGTTTTTCCGCTTTTCTAGAAAGAAATTTTTCACAAACCAGTTGAGGGAGAGGCTGCTTGAATTTGCTTTCTAGAGAGGAACCCTTTGGAGATTTCCTCACTAAATTTGCCCTAAACCACGACAACACCTTAATGACCATTGAGTCCAACCATTAACTCAACACCAAGTCCAAAAAATCCAACACTAAACCATGTCCCTAAGAACCACATCTATATGTCTTTAAAATATCTCCAGGGATGATGACTCCACCACTTCTCTGGGCAGCCTGTTCCCATGCTTGACAACATTTTGGTGAATTATAGGACAGTAGCACACAACTATAGAATTCAGGCTCTTGTTTCACAAAACTTTTTGTACATTTTGAATTTTCAACATTGGGGAAAAAAAAAAAGATTACCTCTATGCCAAGTAAACAGGCTTCCTCTGTACTTTAGGTCAAATTTCAGCTAAGGTACTGATATTTTCCAAGGTATATGATGAAAAGTAGCCATGAAATATACCCACTTTCAGGCAAATATCAAGTACTAGAGAACCCACTCCTCTTTTGTGGGTTTTTAGCCTTCATCCAGAAGCAAGATGAGTATGAGCACCACTGCTTACTGATAAAGGCTGGTCTAGGCTCAAGAGATGTACAAGCATTCTCTTCAATTGCTCTAGGTGATTGTGTTCCAAGGAATTCAGATCAATTCAAGGGAAATGAAGAAGACTGAAGAATAGGGTTATGCAGAGGTAAAATACAAAGAGATAATCTGATTAAAAAACAAATAAAAATCCTATCTCTCCTAAGAAAATAGCATAAATATTGAATTAGTGTTCACTATTTATGAAAAAAAAAGACCTGAGCATTGGACCAAGGACATGTTTTGCTTTGTACACAGTGAAATGGAGAGGTCAGAATACAGGGAGTTGGGAAGATGTGGGGAACTCTGCAGTGACTGCAGGCAGAGAACAAGGAGTGCCCTGGCAGAGAAAATTATTGTTTGCTTCCTTGCCTGCTAAATATGAGCTTCTGAAACAAAACATGAGCTGCATGAAAACATGATGCCAACATGACCTAAGTAAAATATCAAAGTCAGGAGACACAGAGAAAAAGTCTCATAAGAAGGCATACCTCAAATTCTTAAGGACTTTTCTTTTTGGTTTGAAATTGTTATAAGAAGTTCCATAGAAGAGTGCAAAGCAAAGCAGGTTTCTGAAATATACTGTATCTTCCTTTGCTTCATATGAAAGACCACTGCCTATGGGTTTGTGGTCTCTTAAAGAGCTGGGACAAATCTCACTTTAGGGGAGATTTCTTTTCTAATTTCAAGAAAAAGAATCATTAAAAACATTGCCTGGTTTCTCGGGCCCCTTAAGAGTAGACCAGACAGACTGTTGATTTTACAGCTTCAGCTCCAGGTCAGATGCCTGGGTTTGAACAGGACCATTAAAAAGCCACACTACACCATTTGCAGGATCTAGGAGGAATGACTCCCAGAAGCAACACCTAAAGGCCACGTGGAGCAGGGCTAGTACAGGTTGGTTTGGGATCCTGTGATGCCTGTATTCCAAGTTCATACCACATTCTGACTGCATACTTCAGCATCTATTTCACAGAATATGGAACAGGGTGAGTGGAAGGAACATTTTAAAAGTCATTTAGTCCTCTCTGCTATGAGTGTGGCTTATGCTTTTTATCCAAAGATAGCTTAATGGAAAATCGATGGGAATAGGGATGAGGATGCAGTCCCAGGAGAGTGCCTTTCACACCAGAGAGCAAGGAACAGGTCCCTGATTGCTTTGCTAGCTCAGCTTGCTCTGTATCCCCATGAATCTTACATTTCTGACTGCAGAATGGTCCAGGCTTTTTTTTCTTTTCTTTTTTTTTTTTTTTGTAACCTCCCCTGTAGGTTTCTAATGTGATCTTAAATGAAGTTGAAAGAGAGAATCAAGACTACTTCTTAAATGTACTGTGACTTTCTTGTCCATTATGTGGAGTACAACTAAGACAATTTATTGCTACTCAAAGCTAAAGATTTTATTTTTTTTTCCTCTCAGCTGTGCTTTATTTCCAGCTCAAATCATCACATAGTACATACTCAGAATAAATTTAACTGATGCCCTGCATGTACACAGTATCTTCCTCTGAGATGTTGTTGAAGTTGAGCTTTTATCTGTCAGTTTTCATCTATTATTTGGTAGTTAGGAGAGACACATGCAGGATTTCTTGTATAAATTATTGATTTTGTATTGGGTGAGTCTCATAACTGCATGTTGGAGATGTTAAATAGGCTACAGTTACCACTTCAGGCTTTCCTCAGCAGAGATGCAGTCTCACAATAAGTGTATTTAGATTTTTACATTCAGATTCAGCCAAATTTACTGCTTTTTTGTGGAGTTTAACAGCTAATATTTGTTTTGTAAAATGATGAGAAGCTGCCATAGTGTGTTGAAGTTGGGGGCCCTTCTCTGAAAATAAACAGCCATAAAATCTAAAATCAGAGAGATTTTTGGGCCTGAATGAATCGATATTTCACCAAGCCTGTTTACAAGGAAGAACAGGAAAACAAAACTCTTGCTTTTCAATTTTCCTTTTCATCCCAAATCCTCATTACCTACAGAGCAATACTGCTTAAGCTTCTGAGCTCAAAGAGAATTTCCAGTCTAGTTTTGGCAGATCTGACATTAAATACTCCGTATCTTACTCCCTGGCCATGCTTGGGAAAGGTAGGTGAATACTTTGTAAACTGAGAAGCCAGGAAGGCTGATATAACAGAATCCATCTGTGATTTCCTGGCACCCGGTGGCAATACTGAAGAAAACAGGTTTTGCACCAAAGAGGTTCATTGAAATTGGTGCCATGCACAAAACAACCCCACTGCCACAATGCCCATTGTGGGATGCTTGAACCTCCACTGTGCCATACAAACCTGGCTGTGTGTCTTCTGGCAGAGGGCTGCTTTAATCCAAATCCACTCAGAAAGCTCCTAAAGTGAGATGTGACATGTCTGCTTCAGTGCAGACATGCCCTAAAGGAACATGTGCTGAGCTAGAAAGATTATATAAAATGCGGAAGTGGGAGATGACAAGAGTTCTTGGGTTCAGTGCTCTCAGGTCTGCCTTAACTAAACTCAATTTAACTTAATTAAATGAAGAGAATTTAACTCTTCAAGGGCCAGACATCCTGAAAGTTCAACTTCAATATTCAAATTCAATATTCCTGTCCAATACGATGTTTCATTCCCTTGATATTACTAATAAAAATGTTTTCCTGATGTCTACTAGTGTACTTGATAAATTAATTTATTTACTATTTATTTATTTGTGTATTTTAGAATGGGACAGTTCAGGTACTACAGCTGCACTGTGCCATATGAAAACAAACGACAGACTATTCTTATGAAGTAGAAGAGTTTAATTTGAGGAATTAATAACTGGCAAGCAGATAAGTAAGATGATTGCTCCAGTCACAGCAGGACCAGATGTATGTCTTCATCAACACTTCTTTAACACTTCTTGCTTTTTATTGAGTATTTTTTTGGTTTTTTTTACAAATATGCACATGGCTCCTTGTCACCCCACTGAGGACTGAAAATGAATTTTGAAACTTTTAAAATTTACAGGAAATGAACGTCTTGATTTTGGCCTTCTCTTTTCTTCCAGTCTCTGTGGGAAATCTATACCTATCTTTTCCTATTAATAATGCCATCAATACCACGAAAAGTATAGAAAACTGCATTCTAATTCTAGCTGATGTTTTTGCATGTATATTTTTGTATTCTACATATATTTTTTGTCTCTTCAAAGTCATAGGGAACCAAGATGGATTCTAGAGAAAAGGTAACGAAAAGCTTATAGACAGAGTGAACAGTCCTTGAACAGAGATGTCAGGAGAGAGAGAAAACACACGTGTTTAAACTGTTTTCCTGGACATTGATACAACTGACACATAACTGAAAGGAGGAATTTCGTGATGCTAGGTGGGTTTATACAAGTTGTAGTCCCCAGTAGAGATAAAAAAAGGCTAATACTGCTCTAAAGGATAGTCTCTTAATTAATGTGTATTTCAAGATAGACAAGTTTCAGTTCTATTTGCTGTCATTATAGTTACTTTGAACTTCCAGGCCAGACTATGAGGAAAAAAGTGACTACTTGGATTCCCAAGGCCTTCAGGATGCACACTTGAACTTCAAAACAAGAAGAAAAGCCAACTTTCAGCACAAAGAGATAGCTTCTTCTGACCTGCTCTGTGTACTGAATCACTTCATGGGAGCCACTGTTGTCAGGTTTTGCTCTCATGCTCATGAAATGAACATGTTTTGTCTTGCAATAATATTTTAAGCTAACATTGGCTCTGCTGTGCTGCTTCTTGTAGCCTAACCTCGGGCGGCCTATCCAGTAATACTATAGATCTCAAATTATTTTTTCCTAACTGAAATTCATGGGGTGGGATTTTGGGAGCCATAATAACCTATGCAATAAAGCTCTGGTCTTTTGTTTAGCAGGAATACTATGTAAAAATTTTTTATAACTGGAACTTGTCACTATTGAGAAGGAAAATCTGCTCTTATGCATGAGCAGTGATTTTGAAAAAAACTGATTTTTTTATGAGATGTATTTTATTTTCGTGTGTGTGTCTAGCACAACTGCAGCATTTTATTCAGGCTCAACAAATAATTAATTTTTTTTCTCATTCTGTGAAATTTTCTTCAGAACAGTCAGCTTGGAACAAAAGTTTTATTATAGTTAAGAACCAAGTTTGAAGCTAAAACAGCCTTTTGCCTGGACCTCATCAACTCTAATACGTAGAGGGAAAAAAAGAAAAAGGAATATTCCAGCTGTCTAACAGATTTTTGGGGAGAAAAGGATAATAAAAACTACTGTGGCACTGAAAGATAATCCAGAGCATTGGTTTGTCTTTCTATGAAGAACAAGACTTCAATCAAGCCAGTAGGATACTTCTGAGATATTTTGACAAATAGTCAGCTAAGTAATGCAAAGTAATAATAGTAGCAAATTCATTAATAAAGAGTAAAATGCCATCATGTTCTCCAGGGGTTACATTGTAGCTCCCAATTATCAGTGCATGTACAATAATGATATCTCTAATCTGTGGTTGTTTCTGAGTACTTTGTCACCATCATGGACTGGTGTTCTATTTTCTTGTATGCACTAAATAATCAGACTTAAGGGTAGCAATTATTCCTATCAGCTGTAAGACTTGTAAAGGAAACAGTATTAACACCTAGGTAAAGTTCACAGCAAAGCTGAGTTTACACATATAATTCCAGGGTAGAATTTGAGGCTCTTCAAAGATGAAAATCAGTTTTTCAATCAAAGGAAAAGTGACTAAACAGGACTAATATTATAATTTTTACTTTAACAGTGAATAAGAAAAGAGAAAAGGAGGAAAAAAATAAGCATTCTTCTGAACCACCAGAGCTTGTGTACGTGAGCATGTCATGATTCAAAAGACCCTTTCTTTTTACTGTGTTTGGCAGAAATGCTGTGGAAACTTGTGACCTTTTACATACTCATATGGAGAAAGATGAGTTCCTGCAAACAAAACAAAGGCATTCTCAATGAAATTAAAAGGAGAGACTGTCAATTCTGAGAAATCCCAGTCCAATGTTTACTCATCTGGAAAAAATCTAGACATCAATTTTTTTTTATTAATAGTATTTTTAAAATATATATTTGACAAATTAATATTCTTCATGTTATAGAAGAAGGCAGTTGTTACTTAAAACAAGAGTTAGTTCCACTTTGCTGAAAAAAGTGAACCAGGCCAAGTGGGACTCTGGGACCACCACACAATATTTTCCATGAAAGTTATTCTGAATTTTTTTAATAAAATCCTGTTAGAGATATCAGTTAGCCCTTTTGCTTTTTCTGCCATTTATGTGGTAAAATGCAATCCTGGCATAAGTTCAATTAATTTAAAAGTGTTCCATTAGGATGGACTGCTTTGCTTTTAGCTAATTTGAGGTTTATTAAAGAGGGACTGGACAAAGGACTAACTACTCAGTGTTACATTTCCTAAATTACAGTTGGGTTCAAGATTTGCTTTGATCACAAACTATTCAGATGCACCATTCCTTCTTTCAGATTCAACTACCTGTCCCATTTAGTGAATCTTAGAAACTTTTTCTTTTAGAAGGAGTGAGTATAGTTTCTTCAATGTCCTCTCATTATTTAGAAAGGATATACCTAGCCTTAAGATATTGACAAAGGTGGGCCCCAAAAGGAGCTAATTTCTGTGCTCATGTCTCTGAATCTCTTATCAGAGGTCACTGAGTCAACACTTTTACTGGTCTCTTTATCTCTGAACACATTTACTGCCTGTGAGCTTGGTTTCATTCTGCTTGAATAAATAGGTCCCTTCTCTCTCACACTGATCTGTAATTGAGCCCCTATAACTGCCACACCAGCTTTGAAGGAAATCTCTGATACAATGGTATATCTCATATATTACTATTCTGTGGGCTGTGAGCCCTGCTATTGGAGCTATTAGTTCTGAAAAAATGTGTCATTTTTTTCTTAATTTATGTAAAGTTCTTGAAGTTTGTCAGCCTCAGTGACATCAAACAACCTCATAGTATTTAACATGGCCAGAAAAATGGAAAAAGCTTATGTATACATTTCTTGCAGTTTCATCAATGCACAGCAGTAAGTGCATTTAAGGAAGTTAAGTTTGTATGTTTAAAGTTGTAAAGCAAACATCCCAAAACATAGGCATCATATGAACAGGTTTCTCTCCTAAACTAAGATTTGATGTTCATTCAAACAAATTTCACCATTCTTTCAGAAACATCGAATGAGTTAGCAAGATTCACTAAAATTCAGTGCCAAGGGACTTCCTGTAGAGAAGATGAATGCATCTCTAGTACAGAGGTGTTTTACTAGTCCATGCTGCTTTGGTTACCAGATGGAATTAAGTCTGAGGGACATTATGCCCATTCATTCAACTTCTAAACTCCCAGGAATCCTATATTTTATTTAACTTACCTATATAAAAATATAGGATTACAACAGAAAAAAGGAAGACAGCCTGTCTCTTGCAGGGCAAGATTTGGTGTTACAAAGAGAATGACTGTAAAACACTTACCCAACTGTAAAATATAATGAACTAAATCTTCTTCCTTATCTTCCATTCAGTAAAATTGTTTAGAACCTGGAATACACCTTTATAAAGTTCCTTAAAAAAGATTAACATGATTTAAAGCTGTGATCCATACGTGGATTCTCCAGACTTTAATATTCACTTCTCCCTCTATCCCATGTTTCTGGGAGAGGAAATCACATGATCCAATTTTACTTTCACTGCATAAAGGAGTAAAGAAAGGCCAAAACTGAGGTTCTTAATTGGCATTCATATTTGAACCAATTTGAATTTTGAATCTGAAGACTGGAATTCTGTGGCTAGTTTTGATGTTTGCTCATTTCAGTTGCTCTCTCTCAACTGTTAGCTGCTCAAAAACTTGATGAGGGTCTGCAACCACAGCCAAGATTAAATATCTTTGTATCTTGCTGCTACACACATGCTCTCTCACACACACGAGCATGTCTTGAAAACCAAATGCATTATTTACAGTGTGCCAAGAGGAATCAGTGCTTGGCAAGTTTCAGTGCCCTTTTTTTCATACCTGATCCTGGCATGCTGAAAACCCTGGAAAGTCACAATTTACATTCCACACAGGAGTCCTAGATGACTGAGCAGCCGAGCCACACAACAGGATATCCAGCTATTGAGTTCTGCTGTCACAGGTGGCCAGCAGTGCAGCTGCAAAGAGCTTCCTGCCAGGAGGGCAGAGTGGGTCCACAGGAAGAAATGTTCCTTTCCTCTTCCAATCTGTTTTCAACTATAAAGGAAGGCCCAGGCTCACAGTCCTGCCGTGGATGTGCCTACGCAGCACTTTTCAGCCAGAGCAGAATCTCAGCTAACTGTTCTAACAATAACTGCCCCAAGTGGAGCAGACCATTCACAGGGCTTCAAGCAGTGGGGAGCCCCACCTTTAACGCAGAGAGGCCCTTGAGAAACATTTCATCTTGATTCTATTACTGCTGTGCATAATTGTATCATCATTTTACAGCTCACTTAGGAGCAGTCAGTGATGTGCAAAACCAGGACAACAAAAGAAGAAACTACCTTCCTCTGGAGATACCACAAGTGGGCAATTCATATGTTTCCTCTTTCGTCCCACAATCAGCCATAAAACACAGTTAAAGGAGCAAAATTGCTTCCAATCAATTGTGGATTTTTACTGTAAAAAGGAAAGAGGCAGATTACTTCTGTCTGTGAATTTTACAAGCTAGCACTTCAAATCCTGCACACTAAAATCCTGGTTAGGTAAAGGCAATGAAAAAGGAGGAGGGTGTTTGTTCACAGCAGTGTTAACAGAAGACATGCATAAATAAGTTCACTGTGTTCTGAAGAAACCTGAGCTTCTTCCCAAGAAGCTCTTGTGCTGGAGAAACACCAAGAACAGAGACAGTGTTAGGAAGGGCAAGTTTCTGAATGCTGTTTAGTAAGGTGAAACTTTTATTGAGACTAAAGGAGAACAGACAATTAAACAAATGTTAGACAAGAAGTTGAACATTTTCAGTGAATATATGTAGGGCTCATCCGTCTAAAATGAAGAGCAATTGTAAATTTCTTCAGAACTAGGACATAGATGCGAGTCTGAAAGGCCAGTGAGATCACAGAAAAAAAATTACCTGGGGTCAGGAGATTTCCTAGCTCCCATCCTACAAGCTCATATGCTGCTGAAGGCATGTACTCTTATCCCTAAGAGGTCCTGTAGTCTCCTGTACTCATAAATGCCTACTCTGTTTCAGACTGAACTTTCATTTTTTGGCTGTAGATCTGGGACTCTTAAACTTATACTGTAAAAAAATTTTGTTCTCCAAAAGGTGAATTATCTATTCCCCAGAATAGCTCATATTAATCTGCCAGGGTACTTGGAAAAGTGACACACAGTCATTATTTCTAAAAAGGTTGTAATTAAGACCAGTTATTCCAAAAGACCATCTGGGAACAGGAAAAATATCTTAATGGACTTACTGAGCACAATCAATTTCTTTCATGATTAAAGGGTTCCCTTCTCAGCATTTATCACATTCATCATTGGAAAATTCAAAATATGCCTCCTGGTGAGAGCAGATTCCTAAAGCACTCAAGTAATTGGAAATGGCACAAATCTGGATGGTCTTACCTTACTACACTGAAAAATGGTCTGTTTAAAAAATTGATTTAAATAAATAAATTGCCAAATATTTTATGACTTGATTGCTCAGAAAATTGTATTTTTTGAAGGTGGATGCCAACACCTCAGGTGTAAGATGAATTATACTATGCAATTTACTGTGTAAACACTATTGATAGCAGAGGAATTACTTTTCAATTGATATTAATGTACCTGAAAGAAAGATCTAAACCTTAAAATTCCAGCATAAGGTAAAAGTGTCCATTGATACAATGAACAGGAGTAATTCCTACATCTTCAGGGCTCTCTGTACTGCAATTTTAGAGTACAATGCTCTCTAATGATGATTATTAACTTGAAACTCCTTGAAAATACAGTCTCCCACTTTCCCTGAGAAATAAGTAAAGTTACTGACTTTCCCCTTGACTCGATAGCTCTTTCCAGCTATTTTTGTCTTGTCATATACAAATTAGCACTATAAGTCTCAGAGTTATCTGTTCCTTTTCTCATCTTCACATCCTAGATGTCAGACAAGTAGATGAGGAAAACATGATAGTATTATAAAATTTCACGTCTTAAAAGCTGCTGGGTTCTAGCTGACCTTTTTTAGCACTAGACATCTATGCAAACTTCAAAATACAATGAAACTCAGTTCTGCAAATTAGTGTTGAAGTTGTGAGACAGACCCTGCCTGCAAAACCGAGGCTGAGGACAGGTCTGAGGCTATTCAATGAGTTACCATCAGTTCAGCCTAGCCCTGAAGCATGTGCTTCAATTCCACTGACATCAGATGGTACTGCATTGTGCTTAAAGCACTCTCCAGAGGTGGAAATGCTTCCTCTGAAATGAACCACAATTATCAGGTTAGATATTCATTATCCACTTTGATTTAACCATAAGGAGTTGTTGAAATTGGTGGGTCCACAGCACCCCACCTGTTTTTCAGATTTGCAACCTTTCTGTTTCTTCACTGATGTAAAATGACAGTGAAGAGCCAGACAACATCTGAGTGTCTGGCATGGCCAGTTTTGTCCTCATTGGTGTTTCTTTTTCACTAAGGATAGATTTTAAAAACAGCTAGGTTTAAAATCGGACTTCAGTTGACATTGGATTATATTTTTATATTGGGAAAAGGAGGCATCCACTTCACAGTGTTCCTTATTCTTTTACCTTTTCTTTCACCTTTTTTTCTCTTCTAGAAACCAACAGTATTTTAGTAGGAGAACAGATAATTCTTGGTCAATAAGGAAAATAAAGAAGAATGATAAGGATATTTTCTTTTGTGTGAAAAATGGGTAATGCTCATTAGATAAGTCAAGGTGCACTAAGCACACTAGAGCATGATAAATTCAAACACCTGTAATCTAGTTCACCATTCTGTGACTCTTAGTTGTCACATAAATTATTTGGAGAAATAGGTTCCACAAATATCCAATACATTTCAAACTAAGACATTGAATCAACAAACACACAAAACATTGTAAGTCTAGTATCTCAAAGCTCCTCAAATTTTCTAAGCCAAATTAATCCTCTCCATAAATACAATTAAATTATTCTACTATATCACCAGAAAAGCAATCTTCCTCATCATTTTTTGCAGATTTTATTCACTTGGTGCAAACAAGAAAAACAAACTAGTGTGGTAATTATTCATATTCTCTAGGACATAAACCATGAACCTCTTTTGCAAATTTAATTAACCTTCAGTGTCACTTTGGAAAATAGGAGAATATAATGACTCCCTGCAATCATCTTCTCAGTAAGTCTTCTGGGAATTAACAAAGCCTGCTTGTCTGAAAATATTGAAGTTGGCAGCCTATCAGCATTGCTTGATCTTAGCATTGCTGGACAATTTGCCTTATAAAGCCCTTTGTTTCATTTCAGGAAAAAAAACCCCAGAAATTTGATTGAGGACATTTTCTTGTCCACATACAAGTTATCAGTCCAACATATAGACCGATACAGTGAATATTGTCTGTTGACTCCCATGCTTATCAACCACAGAAATGACACTGATGCAAACTACTGAAAACATATTAATGATGTCCATCAAAGATGTGAAAACCTGAAGATTTTTCATTTTTTGACAAGCTTCAAAATACACATAAATTCATCAGACAATTTAATTACTATTTTTCTTTTTACTCCAAATTTAACCCTTATAAATCTGGACATGCTGCACTTAACTGAACCAGAATTACAAGATTATCTCTGGCAACATGTTCTGGGCCAGTGGAAGTTGAGTTTTGCCAGCTGGCTTTACTGTTAGGATTAATTCCTACCCTGAGTGACATGGTGCGTTTTGCACCATGAGTTTAGAAAACTCTGGCTAAAAAGCCTATTTAAACTGGTAGTCCACATAGACTAGACAATGGCCCAAGATGTTGAAGGATACTACTTGCCCATGAACTCTATGATTTATTTTCTCTCAGTATGGAAACTGCAATGAAAAGCAACAGGCAGTGAAATATGCCCCGCAGAAACAGAGTTTCTCCAAAGTTTTTGTGCCTGCATTTCTGAATAGTATTTTATAGTGACCTTACATTGCTCAGTAGTCCTTGGAATGTAAGATGGATATAACTTTCCTATGATGGAAAGAGGGATATTATAATATACCTTAACAGGTTTCAATTACTTTGATTTTTGTGCATTGCTTTGCCCTAAGAACATTACCTTGAAAAGTGTCCAGATTTGGCTCTTTCAGTACATTGTTAACTTTCCAGAATTTCTGACATTTTTCATCAAGGGTTGCAAAAACCTGCAGTCAGTATCATTATGTTACTTTTTATTATTTTTATTCAGCAAATTTTAGCAGGGAAACAGACACCATGTATCACTTCCAGTAACTAAATGACAATCAAATGAATGATCAACTTAGTGCTGGAACACAATACGACCAGATCCAATTGAGTTTTTAAATTCCTGAGAACAGTGTAAGGCAATTCTACCCCTGAGGGTCTAAGAAAATAAAACGTGTGTGAGGAAATGCTGTAATAAACTAGTAATATATTTCCATAGGGGATACATAGGAATTTTCCATACATCCTCCTAGGATGGCAGTAAACCAGACTCAAGAGCAGAATGTAAGTCATAAATAGCTGCAGAGCAAGAACAGAGGCCCAAGCTCCAGGCTTGATTTTCTGTTGAGAGAATCTGTCAGCTGTGCCCAGGGAGCTGCCCAGGTTGAATGACTGATATTAGCACAGAAGGAAGTTCAGAGCTGTATCAGGCTGATTGAAGAGCAATTACTCATCTCACTCTCAGAGAATATAATGCAATCTGTGTTTACATTGAATACCTATTGGGTCAGTAAGCCACTCCACTTATGCTGCAGGTCACTAAAAAAAGTTAATTTTCCTTTCCTTTCCTTTCCTTTCCTTTCCTTTCCTTTCCTTTCCTTTCCTTTCCTTTCCTTTCCTTTCCTTTCCTTTCCTTTCCTTTCCTTTCCTTTCCTTTCCTTTCCTTTCCTTTCCTTTCCTTTCCTTTCCTTTCCTTTCCTTTCCTTTCCTTTCCTTTCCTTTCCTTTCCTTTCCTTTCCTTTCCTTTCCTTTCCTTTCCTTTCCTTTCCTTTCCTTTCCTTTCCTTTCCTTTCCTTTCCTTTCCCTTTCCTTTCCCTTTCCTTTCCTTTCCCTTTCCCTTTCCTTTCCTTTCCTTTCCCTTTCCTTTCCCTTTCCTTTCCCTTTCCCTTTCCTTTCCTTTCCCTTTCCCTTTCCCTTTCCCTTTCCCTTTCCTTTCCCTTCCTTTCCCTTTCCCTTTCCCTTTCCTTTCCTTTCCTTTCCTTTCCTTTCCTTTCCCTTTCCCTTTCCTTTCCTTTCCTTTCCTTTCCTTTCCTTTCCTTTCCTTTCCCTTCCCCTTTCCTTTCCTTTCCTTTCCCTTTCCCCTTTCCCCTTTCCTTTCCCTTTCCTTTCCCCTTCCCCTTCCCCTTCCCCTTCCCCTTCCCCTTCCCCCTTCCCCTTCCCCTTCCCCTTCCCCTTCCCCTTCCCCTTCCCCTTCCCTCTTCCCTCTTCCCCTTCCCCTTCCTCTTCCTCTTCCCCTCTTCCCTCTTCCCTCTTCCCTCTTCCCTCTTCCCCTTCCCCTTCCCTCTTCCCCTTCCCCTCAAACTTCCCCTTCCCTTTTTTTCCTTCTTTGTACTTTTGCACATTTATTGCTCCTACAATTTTTGTTATATTTTACTTGGTGTCTTGAGGCAGGTGGTTCTCCTACATACAGTATATAAATGCTACTATGGTGAAAATGAGGTTAGATGAATTTAATGCTAAATGCAAATACAGAGTACAGAGGGAAAAATAAAGAAATTTTATTTCCTCCAGCATATGTTCCTTCAGCTTTCCAAACACTAAGATATAAAGACATAGGTAATCACTGCAAAAGTAAGTGGATGCTACTAACAATGACCTGTTCAGAGGTGCTTCAAGGATTTGCCAGTGAAGCTGTCACATGTTCAACCATATCTGTCTTTGCAGCTGGTTACCAGTGCTATTCAGCTAGTTTAAAAAGCAAAAAAAACCCCCAAACCCAAGGCTTTATGCAGGAGGCCAGAGACCAAATTCTAGATATCAGCCCAGAGACTGACTGAAAGATTGAAAATGTTGTACAATACATAAAGGAGAAATGGTCCTTTGGCTTGGAAAGAGCAGAGGGATGCTTAATTTGTAGTTAACTTTAAACACTGTTGAAGAAGAAAAACATAATATTTATTTTTTTTGTCAAAATAGTAATTATAACCAACATAGAAATTAAAGTCATACCAGTTGCTACCAGTTGAGATCCTTTGAATTTGCAATTAACAGATTGCTAAATGTGACTGATAGTTATAATATTTATCAGCATATACAGCTTCAAAAGTACTTATGCATTAAAAGCTTCTTGACTGTTAAAGTGAAAGACAGCATTACTTAGTGATCAAAAACAAATCCTCAGTTTTTATGCTCTTGTGGCTTCTGGTTCTTTTATACCCTTTAATTATACCATGATATTGTCCCACACATTAAATAAAGAATTTATTTTCATTATTATATAATTTTAAAAGGGTGAGAAAAATGCCACCTCATTCATGCTTAAACAAGGCATACAGACATTATGTTAATAAGACACTGAGTCAAAAGTTATTAGTATAGCATTTCCTGAGATTAAAAATTGAATGAAAGAATCAAAGCAAAAAATCACTGGAGAATTCATCCAATAGAATTATAGAGTATAACTCTATGCAAGCCAGGAATTTCCAAAAAAAATTCTCAACCCACCTATCTCCTGCAAAAGCTGGATGTCAGTTACATTAGATGGTGTGAGCAGAGCAAATGAATCACCTTTGCATATACCACTTTTAAACTCTAAACAAATAATTTTCTGGTACCTCAGCAGCATTGTTCAGTTTGCAATTTCTTGCAAATGACCACCCCAAAGCTTCCTAAAATAGTTGAATTGCTCTGGCTGTGATCCTTGAACATGAGGTGGATTAAATCCAGCTAGTGATATGTAACTGTAGTGATATCTTTACACATGACCCTAAAAGAGGCAACTAACTTATTTGCACTTTTGTTTTTTTTCACTTAGGGCTTTATATTAGAATGTCTAAAATTAAATATGTGTATTATTAACTTAAAAACCACAAATTACTCTTAGGTGACTTTTTTTCAAGGAGATATAGAGATATTCCCTTGAACGTATGGTCACCCTTCCAGTATTTTATTCTTGCTTGTGCGAACACTTGCACACACCAGACTATGATATCATCATGGATGGAAATTTACATGAGACTTAAAGGAAGAATATAAAAAAGAGATATATGACTGTCTGGTAATGTAACTGCCTTTGTAAACAAAGTTGCAAACATTAGAATCCCTTTGAAAGGGAGATGTTTTAGCATTTAATCTCATCAACATAATGCTAAACACACTGTGAGAAACTTTGAAGAGGTGTCACATGCCACAAAGACAAAGTATTTTCTCTAAAATATTTTCTATATTTGATATTTGTATTGTGGAATATTTTTTACAGAAATCATTGTTTTATGATTTTTCATGGTTTATGTCCTTCTAAAAAAGGAAAACTGGAGCCAGAATCCACCAGCATGATCACTAAGAATGTGAATTAATATCTGCAGAGAAAGTAAAGAAATATCACAGAATGTTCCCATTTCTCCATTGCTGGCCTAAAGTGATTTTGCTGACTTCTAGACATACCCTCTGAGGGAGGTATGGAGAGCAATTCTTATGAAGACAACAAATACAGACTACTTGACAAGATGCATGTTGCTTCACTTGTATTCATATTTGATTACGATAGATTTGAAAAGAAATGTCATTATGATTTCTTACCTCTGTTTAATTCCAATATGATGACAGTCTGCATTGGTTTTTTTTCTAAAATACTTTTTTCAACCATTCTGTTATTTTTAGAAAGAGTACATACAAAAATAAGGAAACTCTACCATATCTATCTAATAAATTATCTTGACAAAAGAAATTTGGGAAAAAACCCAACCCACATGTAGTTAGCCTTTATATGCAAATCAACAATGATAGAGATTTTTTTACATGACATCATGCAGAAAGATTAATTTTACCTGGAATGCAACCAAAAGCCCTTGGGTGCTTATCAGCAGTCTTCAGAGAAGGAAATGATGATTTCTTTTTATGCAAAACAAGCAAATATCAGTTGTTTTCACAGCTCTGACCTAAGGTCTCTCCTGCTGTATCTACAGTGTTTTTCATCTCTTACTAGACCCAACAGCAGGTGTAAGGCAATTGAAAACAATGTAAAACTGAATTACTTCTTTCACTTCCATGAGAATTTCTGCAATGTACATTCTTGGAGAGGAATTAGTTCAAGGTCAACTTTACTGTCATGTTAAGAGGCTGTTTGCAGGAGATGAACATTTGTCAATGTTGCGCAAAGCCTAAACTGCCAAAGGATGTGCTTAGAAAGAAAAAATGAAACCAGCAGACCTGGAAAAAAACCCAAAAAAAAAAGATATTATACAGAGCTGATAATTTTGAAGTTAAACTTTTACATCTCAGTTACTAGGAGGCAGGAAAGTGTTGTTGAAATATTGGGGACAATCTTGCGAGTTTTGAAGATGCAGTACAATTCGCTGTGCATTCACAGTGCTGGTGGTGCACTGCCTCAAAAGCATGGAAAGTTTCAGGCTGTGCAGGGAGGAACCCAGCTACACAGCATTCTGCTTTTTGAGGGGCTCTGAATGGTTCAAAAACACAGAGGATCTCTTGTGAGAGGAAGCAGGAGCGTGATGGTTTTGGCCACAGTGTCCACAGCTGGTTGAGGCCTTTGGCTTTGTGTTCTGCCCGTTCCACATTCCATATGTAACTGCACAAGATGGGTGGCATGTGCAGAGTTAAAGGTATCACTCAGATGCCTAGTAAAGTGCCTGGTCTAATCAACATAGATGTGCTTGGGTTGGATCTCAACTCATTCGTGTCTAAATTGTGCTTCAGAGATCTAGAACTGTTGAGCCAGGTGGAGATCTACAGGTGAAAAGAGCCAGGCTAAGGATGCACGAGCTCAAAAGGAGTGCCAGGAACAAAAAAAGGAAATTAAAGGGAAAAAAAACCACCAAAAACCCCCCAAACCCAATAAACAACCCCCCCAAAAAACCAACCCAAAACCAAAAAACCCACAAAAACTAGAAAACAAAAAAAAAAACAACAAAAAAAGGAACATAACATCCTCTCATGCTTGCAAGTTGCCATGCAGATCTAACACACCTGCTGGCCAAAACAAGTCTTGCTCATGCTACACCACAACATTGGATACATGGCATGTACTACAGGTTTATTACCTTCTGCCTGCATCACAATCTTCCCTCTGTGCTCCATATGATACTCTCATCCTGTCTTTTTTGGTCCAATGGAGCTGCAGGCTAAGTAGATTTTCAGGGCTTTTTTTGACCTCTAGAAACATGCATGAGAGATTTTCCTCTGTTAGAGGAAGTAGAATGGGAGTAAAACATACAGGCACCCACAGATGAAGATGTCAGATATGTCCATCACAGAAATGTTGGAACACAGAGGGCTGGAGCAAATATTTCCATGCTTGAGGAACAGGAAAAGTATTTTTGGTTTGTTTTGATTTTCAGGCATTATTTAACTAATTGATAAAACAGTCAGTGGGTGCTGAGTGCTGTAACTGCTCTATGCCCTGCTTTGCAGCATTTACTTTTTAGCCTGTGGGTTTTCATTTAGCTAGGGTTCCATTCAGCTGTATTTCAAATGTAGTCCAGATGACTGTCCACTGCAGACTGTTAACTAAAGAGCCAATAAAACACAGTGTTTAGTCAAGTTGGGCCGTTTCCATTAATCAGACTGCATAATCTTCCAGTAACAAAGTAATGCTGATTTTATAGACTACTTACATGAAGCCTAATTATTCCCCATTCACCTTAAGCTAACATATACTTTAGAATGGATTATGTTCTCATAGTTAGGAAGAGAAAATGGTGGTATTTTCAACATAATTGATACTGACAAGAATTAACAGTTCCTTTCCATTTGCCTTTATTCCAAAGATTACTGTATAAAGGAATTGCATTCACATTATATAGCTAAGTTGGCTCAAAAATTCTGACTCAAAAAACCCATTTATGCTAGTCTTGAGTCTGTTTCTCACAGTCAGAAAGACACTGAAGTTTCTGTGTCTGGCTAAAGCAACTCAATACTGTTCATCAGTCATATTTCTCATAAAGTTTTGGCCAAGTTCTTTGTAATCATCTGCTTTTCTTGTGTCTTTCTTTCATTATTTTTCAATAAATGATTTGAGATAAAACAATATTTTGCTCTCCATCTCTCCAGCAATTTTCTATTAGATGATATCAAGATATGTTTACAAAGTGAATAAAAGAATTTTCCTAGCTATGATCCATATGTATTGCAGTACAGGCATCAAAACAACTAGAAAGTTCAGAAGAATTAATATTTGTAAGTTCTAAATATTATTAGTAATAATGATAGGAGCAATATCTGCAAACTTAAACCCTCTCAGTTACAGAATGTCTTATGCTTGCATTTATAGACTTATATATACTTTGGCCTGAGATCTCATAGGCATGAAATAGAATGTACCAATTGAGTCTTCTCACCATTTCCTTTATAAATACACTTTCATTATAAACATATGTATTATTTGCATGTAATTTTAATTTCTTAACTTTCATTGCAGTGGCATTTGAAAATAGCCATGGGCCAATTGGCTATTTTTCCAGATGTCTTGTGAAGTCGGGATACTTTTTTGTCTTTACAAACTAAATTTCTCATACGTGTGTTCAGGCACATAGACTTATTCTGACATTATGTTAGGCAGCTCCCTGGGGTTGCTGGATTACTTCTCAGGGGTCTGTGAAATGCTGCTAAAGAAAACAGGTTTATTACCAATACACTTCATCTCTACAGGGAGCCATAACTTAATCGGAAAACTAAAAAATGTTGAAATAAGCAATAGTTCTGCAATGGCTGACAGAATGCCACATACAACATAATTTCTCATTATCTTCCTCAGACTTTAGTCATATATTTTGTATCCTCAGACTACTTTCTTGTGCAGATTTCCCTGAGGAGGAGATTGAAATGGTCTTTGTACTATATACTGCTAAGATGTTGTGCTTGTAAATATAAAATACTTCTTCCCTATATAAATTAAATCAACTGATATCACTACAATTTTGTATTTTATTGCTACTGAGCCTTAGTGATTGAAAAATTTTAGCTAAAATTAAGCTGATTAATGGTGTTCAAGATCTATTAAAGAAAGTATTTGCTAACAGACAACTATAAATAAAATTTAAAATATTTTATGTATATATTTCTACAAATAATACAACTGAGTAGTGAAGGATGCTCTTATGTAAAAAAAATATAAAAAGAAGTAAATATTGCCCTTTGCTTTTTCTTTTCTAGGTGAAGTCCCAGCTTCCTTAATCTCTCAAATGCACCCTGGACATGGAGACCCAAAGCTGAGTACAGTACTCTAGGCATGACCTCACCAGTTTCAGGTATGATTAGTTACAAGGAAAATAATTTCTAAAAATTACTCTTACACTAGAGAAATTTTAGAAGTAATATGAAAGTTGGGAACCTATCACCTTATGAAAGGCTTAATGAGAGACTGAAATACAGTTCCTTCAGCTGGCACCTGCACTAAACTTTCACCTCTGCCCAATAATCAAGGAAATTTAGCCTTAAATATGTTACTTCACAAGCAATGGCAGAACTACTATAGAAATTGTATGGGACACATGAAGTTTAGAAAGACAACATTTCCATGTTCTCTCTACATATTCCAGACTACCTCAGGTGTATTGGCTGAATACACCAGTAGACCATTCTTGAGATTTAGGCAGATTAGCTTTGCTCCCCACAGGATTAAAAACTCAAGTATATTAGGCCAATCTTTGAGATCTGATGAAAGCTCAAAAGATTGAACCTACTGAATAATTTGAGTGTCATTATAGTGTGTACAGAGCCTCAGACAGTGAGCATTATCTGTGCCATCTTTGTTCATTTTAGAATTGTGGTCACTTGCTGTGCTCTTCCAAAGCTTGTTTTTGTGTCATCCAATATGAGAGCTTGCACTTTTATAACTAGGATGTTTTTGGTTTTTCCAGGTTAGGTTTTGACCAATTTAGAAGCATTTTTTTACTAAATACATTTCTTATGGCTTAACTTTCACTCAGTGACATCTTTCAGAAGACTTAATCCATTACCTTAGATTGACTGCTATGTTCAGTACATGCTGTTTTAGCACAGTGTGTTCAAACCTAGTGCTCAGCTGTATGCCATTTAAATAAAAGCTTTGAGGTTCTTTGGATAAAGAATCTACAGTACTGTGTACTGTACACAGTACAAAGTAAATCTGTTCTTTACATATTTCAGAATTATCTGAATACATACTTGATCTCAGGAAGGTGAAAAGGAAAACTCCAATATTACACAGACAGTTTAATAGTTATGCAATTGTTGAAATAAGTGTAAAGAAAACATGTCTTCAAGGAAATCTTACTGACAACTTCGAAATATTAAACCATGACTTATCACTAATATTCCGCTGCTTTTAAACATTGTTTATCACTTCTGTTCATGCTCTTCTGAGACTTCATAATTCAGGTTTATTTGTCTTCAAGTTACTGACATATAGGTAACTGGTTTGAACTGCATTGGTAGGAAAGAGAAAGAGAGGAAGAGAGGAACTTTTTTTTTTTTTTTTTTTTTTAAGAAGAGAAATAAGATAATGAAGAGTAGGAGGACAGATGTCCTCTTTCTCTTCCTTCTTCCCCTCTCCCCCCCCATCCTTGCTCTCCCTTATGGAAAAAAAATTCTTATTTCTGAAAAAGTCATACAAACAATACTTGTTTTTCAGAGTTCTGAAAGCAAAATGAGAAAGTTATAGGACTGCTAGCTTTTTATAGCAACATTAGATGGTGTGTACATAAGAACTTCTAGCAATGATTTATTGACTTTTAGACTCCACTATTTTTAAATGAGAGTTGAGTCATTCTACTGAACATGTGCCCTAAATTGGCTTTCTTTTAAGTGATACATCACCTATAGATTAATACCTATTACATATACAGATGACTTGGTGGGGTAGAAAAGGCTGAATAGAAGTCTGTCATCAGATGAGTTGGATGATTCCAAATGAATTGCTCATAATAGTGAAAACACGGTAAATCAGGAGTGAGATGTTTTGGTTTTTTTCTGTTTTATTATTCTTTTATTTTTGCTTTGTTTGTTCTGTTGGGGGTGTTTATTAATTCTTTGTTTGCTTCTCCTTTAGTCTAAAACTTAGACTTGCTTTCTACTGTTTTCTAATAGGGAAAAAATCCAATTTGTGACCTCTTTGTAAAAGATGTGGTAAGGTCCCTTGACACTTATGAAAAAATATCTAATAGTGCTGAAAGTGAAAACACTGTAGAGAGAATCTAGAAGACAAAAAATCATTTAAGATCAATAGCCTTTACAAAGCCTTTACAATCCAACAAGAGAAAAGTATTGAATTATCTTGGAAGAAACTCTATAAAATCCTGTTTTGAACTGTAAGTTTCTTTATTGAACAAATAAATTGGTACAATGCTCAGAACTGAGACAAAACAAGCAACTATATCAATCTACTGTATTCATTTGTAAACTAATCTACCAATACTGCTGCTGGCTATCTGTTGACTTGAGAAAATGTGAAAACAGAATGCAGATAGAATACTTGGACATGGGTAGCTAAATATGTTAAATTTTATACTAAAAGAGGCCATATATGTGCTATGGATGTGCTTTGGGCTGTGCATGATCCAAAGGCTGAACATAAGAGCCTGTCTCAAGAGTTGTGTTTATTAGTAGTGGCATTAATATTAGTATTATTTTTTTAACAGTGAAATGAAAGTTGTAACAAGACTTTTTTTATCTTTTTTTTTTTTATTTATTTTTCCTAACCTGTAGTATCTATCTCCATTTTCAGCTTGTTTTGAATTAGGTCCATTTTGCCCAGGAGAATTAATTGCATACAAGAATAATATATGTACTGTTGATGCTTTTCTTCCTTATTGAACTTTTGATTGGCCAAAATATATGTAACATCATTTTATCCATCAAAACTGCAGAAAAAAAATTATGATAATCCAGCCCTTACTGGATGTTTAATTTCACCCTTTTCTAAGCTTCAGCAAGGAGCTCCCACTTTCCTGTCAGGAGACATGTTCAAAACCCACGGAATCAAAATAAGATCATCTTCTAAAATCCACATTTCCCTTTGGAAATGGCCAGGACATTCTTAACTAGCAATCGTTACTTAGGCATGATGTTTTTTAAATGACCATGCCTCAAATATACAGGGAACACCCTCACACATGGAGTGTAATCTTCCTCTGTCAGTGTTACCTAGCCAGAAACTGACTTCTGCCCTGCAGCCAACTCAAACAGTCATCACAGACCTGGTGGTTGTGTTTTCAGCCAAGATTAAATTGACCGAAGTGTTTAAAGAAAGCTGAGCTTGTGTACAAAAGCATTTGGACAGAGTGTCAGCAAAGTCAAATGCTGACATAGGCAGACAGCTGGCTACCCAAAGGCTGTCTCAGAAGTTCAGATCCATCTTATTTAAAATAGCTCCTATTCTGAAATAGAAGCATTCACAGAACAATACTTATTAGATGTTCATTTTAATTAATATAGAGCAAGAGGAAAACTCTTGGTCTACATGTGGGGAAAATATGTGTCCCATATTCTTACTTCATACCTACCAAGTAAATTGGAATTTTCTTTGGTTGACCAACACAACCATAGCTAAAATCAGTCAGTGTCAGATTTTGAGCCTTAAAAATTTTGCTACTGAACAAGAAACTAGAATAACATTTGTCTCATCCCCTGATAAATTGCTTTAGAATTTTATGCATAGCTTATTTTTAACAGTTTTATTTTAGCAGATAAATAATAACTGAGTTCTATGGCAATTAAATTCTACCCTTCAAATAAAACAAGTTTAATAATAGCTCTCTGCAAGCAGTGATTCAGGCACTATGTGTTTTGGTGGGGTGAGGGGAGGGGAGGCAGACCTGTATGTGTGGAACACAAAGGCATGCAATAGGTGGTGTAATATTATCTAGCATGTATCTCATGTAAAGCCAGACCTAAGGTCATGCCTAAAGCCTCTTCATAGGCACTGTGCAAGTGTACAGGCAAGGCTATGCAGGGGATGGTGTCATGGGGTCAGCACAGGAAGTAGGAGAAGGCAAGAAATATTGCCCAGTAGCAGAAAATGCCAGGCTGGGACTGGGATGAACAAGGTCATCTCACAGGGACATTTGAGGAGGAAACTCAACAGCTTTACGAGCACCCTGAGACCATGTGGCTGGTGGATGGGCAGTTTGTCCAGAACTAAAAATCCCTGAGATCTCAGAGGGATGGAGCTAAGCACATGGAGCTCATACTTACAGAATTCATATTCAGCTGTAGTCCTAGAACTTTAAATTCAGCTGGAGAAAGGCAAATTCCCCCGTAGCCTTACCTACATGGCCTGTTGCAGCATAAATGAGGCAATAAAGATTTAACACATTCCATAATTAACTCAGAGGCCAGTAGCAGTCTGAAATGAGTGAACTGAGATGGACACTAAATGATGGGGCTTTATAGTTATTACTGACTTGATGTGTAAGAAATGACTAAACATGATTCAGGACCATGAAAGTGATCTATAGCTGCATAAAGCGGTGCATTGACACAAGGGAACAATAAAAGTCTTTCCACATGAAAGATGACACCAAACGAATATGATGACCAACATTTCCTCTACAAGCCCTGCAGCTTCAGTATACATACCCTGTTTATAACACAGGTAAATGAAGATGCATATTGGTAAATCCAGGAATGAATTTATATCTTTTTAAAAAGCTGCAGGGATGTACTTGCATGTTTATCATTCTGCACAACTCCTGTACAGTGTCAGGAACTGTAGAAAAGCAAGACTCCTCCATACAGCAACCTGCAGCTACTTTTGGGTAGCTTTTATGGTTTTATTGCTCAGATCAAATAAATCTAAGTTTTCTTTGTATCAGAGGGTGCTAAGAGAACACAGAATATATGAAGCAAAAAGTCTGTTCTTTATTTAGCAGGACAAAGAAAGGATGATCATGTTTATAATCAATTCTAGATGTACACATATTTAAATTTTCTAGATGTGAGACAACATTACATTATTCTGACAATGTAGATGAGATAGGGAAGAATAAGTGTGAAAGAGTGCAAAAAATAAGTATATATAGAGTGTTCTTCTCTTTCAATATATAAGAGAGACGTTAAGACTTTTGAAGAGGGAGAGGAATACCACAACATTTTCCAACACTTTAGTTATTTAAATAAATACAATTTATTTAAAACATAGAATTTTTTTGTTTTGTTTTGTTGATATCTACTCTAACTGTAAGGATTAACATCAGCCACAAAATTTTGTCTGTGGGTGACACTTAAAATATTCTAAAATCAACAATACCTCAAAATAGATTATAGAAGACAGCCATACACTAAAGCCATATAATTTGTCCCCTAAATATAACAATACATTTAAAAAATCTATAAAATACTGATTCCATGCCTCTGGCATGCTTGAATTCACAAATCAAAAAAGAGGTAACAAGCTGAATCCTATGTTGCTTTGACTCACTTTCTCCCCAGAGACTGCAAATCTAGTACAGTCACTATTTCAGCACTTCTAGAATTTTCCTTTTGCTAGGCTTCTGTGCCTGTTTTTTGTAATGTGTGATTACCTCTGTAACACAGGGTGTAAAATTGGATATGAGTGTCCCACTTTTTAGATTGTAATGTCACATGTATGTGCCTGGAATGATTTCCTCTCTCTTATTTTCTGTGTCCCTGTACATGCTTTCTGGCACTTTCCTGTTTGACTGCAGAAATACATTTTGCTGACAGTTTTCTGGCTCTGTTTACTGTGTTTTGATCCCAGGTCCTTTCCCTGCTTTCTGCCAAATATGCCCATTTAATATACACTGTCTCTGACTGCTTTTAACCCCAATGCTCTTAACCTTGCACTTACACATTTTAAAAAAGACAAAAACATGGAGCTCTCCCTCCTTCTGTTGAGCTAAATACACAGTGTGGGTTTTCACCTGATAGTAACAAGAGTAATTATATTTAGCAATCTTCATCTTCAGAGAGCCTGCAGATCTGATCAAATCAGTGTAACCCTACACACAGCAAAGACTTGTTTTGGGGTAAAAAATCAAGGCATTATAATAATTTTGATAGAATATATACATCACTTAAAGGTGTACACACAGCTGTTCAGTGGGTTAAATGACATTGAGCATAAACAGAACAGAGTAGTATCTCTAGATTCTGAGGGTTGTGACTACCCAAAACTGCAGACCACCTCTCTAAAATTGTACATTTGCTAGTCTGTACTTGGTAATATCTGGAATCAAGTGTCCCATTGTTCTCACTTTCCTTCTTTCTCCTAACTCATAAACATCATTATTCTGTTGCAGGATCTCCCCAGCAAAGCAAACAGGAAGGGATGCAATCCCAGTGTATCAGGGGTGTGAAACAGAAGAAACAACATATTCAAGAAGGTGCTTTTGTAGTTTTGAAATAAAGGTTAGTAGACAAGCTGCTTCTCTGGGTTTTGGGCAACACCTTTACATCATATCCTCATTCACACAGAGTTACAAAGTCCTATTACTCTGGCCAGGCGTGGTAAACTTTCTCTAGATATAGTCTATATGAATATTCTTCTTTTTTTTTTCAGCTATCAAAATTGCACTGTGGAGCAATTGAACCGATTGTTACAATAGTAATGCAATGAATGACACTGGGGCTACTCTCCAGTTGCAGCTGTCCTGAAGATCTCCATATTTCAATGCAAAATTAACCTCTGCAAAAAGACCCCTCTGCATTTGATGTATGCTCTGCTTTTTGTGTCTCATTACCTCACAGATTTTGTCCAGGACACTGATCATCCTTCTTCAATCCCCTTGATTCACTTCAGCCTCCAAAACTGTTGGCTGGGTTGGCAACAAGCTCTGCTAATTTGAAAAGACCGTATAGCTGTGATCTGCACCACACTGCTCTGCTCTTTGGACAAGTCACCATTCCTGCAGACTCTTTGAACCAGATCCAAGCCACTTCTGTGAAGGCTGAGGGATGCCTGTGAGCTTGAGGGGCAGGTGTAGCTCGCTGTGACATCCACAGGGAGTGACATGTGGTGACAGAAAAGCTGCCACAACACTGGCCTCATGCAGTCTCAGAAGAGGAGCTCCCCAGCAAGGAAAAAGCAGCAAGAGAGGCATTGGAGACCTCTTGGATGTCAGGAGAAGCACAGACTAGTTTCAGAAGTGAGAGCAAAGCTAGCAGAGATAGGTAACACCTCGGCCTGTAAATATGCACATTCATAGGATTTTTTAAGTAGAATGACTAGCTGATGTTTAAAGGACAGGGTGCCTCAGGAGATGCTGTATGTCTGAAAAAACTACAAAATCAACAAAAACCCATGTATGTAATAACATCAGAGAAATTATCAATCCCATCTCAGTCATACAGCTTTTAGCCAATTTTGCAACTGGTAATGCACTGCATAGGGGAAGTTGGCTGCATAATTGCTACTAATTATTGGGGAAATGGATGGAGGTTCAGCTTAGTTTCACCTCTCCAAACACACTGTTGATTGGAATAAATTAACACCATTGCTGCTTGTGCCTACAGCTTGTTTTTAAAAATCACTGCCAAGTGGCAGTAGGAAGAAAACTTGTAATGTTTCTGTCAACATTAAAGCAAGGGCATTTTACTCAGAAACAGGGAATACTTGCCTCAGGGCAGCTTCTAGGGGGGAAAGAAACCATGAAAAAGGGTGTAGACCTGATCAAAACTCTTAGCCTCTAAAGTGAGCCCTTATCCTTCCCCATGTATCTACACAGGTACAATCCATAGATGACCAATATCAAATTCAGGTCTCTTAAAATCCAAGCTGCATTGGTGACCATTCAGGTCAAAACAAGGCTTTGAAGAAGTTTAGACAAACACAGCCAGCACAGGTCCCAAGTTGTGCGTCTGTTTTAGGCAGGTTCTTCATAAGTTTGGCAGGAATTTCAGGCAAAGTGACGTGTATGTCTTCAGGAGAGAAGCTGAATGCTAGGACAGGCCTAGCATACAGTAACCCATGCCAAAAGAGACACAACTCAGAAGGGTCACATTGTAGTAGATTTCCTCATCTGGTACATGGCAGATGAGTCTTGCACGAAGGCTCACCCACGCAGGATCCCTCCACAGACCAAGCCAATGCCTGTGGAACTGGAGAAGTTCAGTGGAAGTCCCCTGTCTGTCCCCTATCCCTCTGACCCTGCGTGGGCTCAGAGGGGCCTCAAGAACCCAGATCCCTGGCATCAACACTTTGTGCTCTACCCAGCCATTTATTTCTGAATCAGAAGCTAGCCCTGAGGTTCATGGACTTCATGTTTGCTTTCCTATTTAGCAAATGGGACTGTCCATCACTGGCAGTATTCACTTTAGGATCCTATCATGAACAACCAATGCAGATAAAATCACATCAGATATCACTTGAGTAATTAGACACAGGATGGATTTTGTTTCTGCTTGCAATTAGAATTTTCTTTTTCTAAATTTCAGAGATGAGCAGAAAATGGAAAACACATTTTAGAACCGTGTTTTGTCAAAAATGTTTTCTTCATTTTTTAATCAAATTTCATCTTGGTCAAGATTTTCCAAGTAAACATGAGAAATTATTTGGCCAAATTAATCCCGAGTGTATCTTAGCCTCTTGCACTGAAGGATTTAGCACAGAGCCAAGAAGTTCAGGATGTTGGAAGAAAATGTTTTTGGAGTTACTAAATTACAGTCTCCATAGTGATTTTCTTGCCATATGTTAAACAAGAAAGAAGACAAAACACACTGGGGAAGATTCACCTCTTGCAAAAATAAGCACAATTTTAATGGGACAAACTTTCACTCACTTGTGTGTAGACATTGTTTCAGTGAAGAATAGATTATACCCTGACAAAATAGCTTCAGTTTTCTGTGGTGAGACATCTCACAGTAGTTGTGAGAGGGGATGTAAGGAAAGGTGTCTAGGGAAAGTAGAAGCAGGAGACTGAGGGAGGGAGAACCATGGCAAGAGGGAGAGAAAAGTGGGGTTTTTATGATTTTTTTGCTATGGGGCATAAAGTTGTTTAAAGCTGGAGTTCAAAAGTGCAGAAGGTTTCAAATAAAGCCTTGCTTCTGACATTTTAAAAGTCTTTGCTTTAATTATGGCAACTACAAGCACCAGTTTCTTCCCGTGTGTAACAGAAATACTAACATTTATGTAGATTACTGAAATATTTTGAAGGTCAATTATTTGCCATCAGTATAGAAATTTAAATGTCCAAGAAATAATAGATTTATATATGCTTATATTTATTTCACAAGTCAAAAATAACATTTTATATGGACTACTGGTATAGCCCAAAAACTTTACAAATATATTTATTACTAACTCTATGTTTAAACATAGTTTTTATGCTGAAGAAAATAGGATTAGGATGCTTTGAAAAGTTCTTCTTTAGAGATCTGCAGCTGGCAAGAAATAGAGATGTGAAGCTTTTTTGTGTGTACTTTATTTTATGTGATGTATTTTAATTGTATGTGCATTAACTTGTATTGCATTTGTTACAGTGGACTCCAGGGCATCTCTCAATATTTTAAGAATTCCTAAAGAAAGATTGAAATAACGTTCAATTTTTAATCATCGTACTGAAAGTTACATAGAATACTTGAGATGACTACCCGAAGCACTCAGACTCTAGAAAAAAGACACCCATTTTCAGAAAATCCTGGCAGGAAGTTGGTGTTCCTTTCTCATTTTCTGTTTTGTATTATTACAATATGATGAATGAATGATGTGGGTTAGTGAGTTAGTTGTAGAAAAAAAGAAATTTTGCTTGACTAGTAAATAATGAGTGTAGAACAAAAACAAGAAAAGGAATAGAAAATATAATTGACTTGCTGGGAGCATACATTTAGGGATTTCACACTAACACCTGTTAGAAGAAAAAATTATGTCTGTGCACATTCAAGACACGACTTTAAACTCTACTGGGACCCTCAAAATATTAATCAGGATTTTTCTTTTGTTATTATTTTCTTTCTAAGACAGCTTTTTTTCCCCCTAGTTCCCCTTTGCCTCATGATGCATACCTCCTGGAAGGAAGAAAGGGAGGAAGGAAGGGAGGGGGAGCAGAAGAAAGGGTTTGTATTATTTTTCATTAATACTAGTGCAAAGGAGAAGGAACTTCTCAGAAGTCATTGCAACTATGCTGCAATAAGCAGTTTTGAGGTCATGATCACTTTCAGCAAATATCTGGCTTGAATAACATACAAAATGAGTTTGGGTGGATTGGGGAAACTAGAGTCTGATTAGGTTTTTGCCTTGGTGCAAGGAATTGTCTGGCTAGAACTGGCTGTGTTATGGCTGAGGCAATGACACGTGCGCACACAGAAAGCAGATTCAAGAAAAAAGCCTCTCAGGCAGACTCTCAAACAGCTGCCTCCCTGGATTTTGAACAGTTTTGCCATTTTGGGGTAGACCTGCTTGTTTCCAACCTCTTCTGTAATTTGAACTATCTGTACTGCAAATGAAAGAACTTAATTATGCAGTTAAAATTTTGCACTAGATTAGCACAATGGATGCTGGGCACACGAATTGGTGGTGTGGGGAGGGGAAACCAAGTTTTAGGCTGCACTAACCTCTTTAAACTAACATGCAGAAAGGAGTTTGGAAAGTCAACTGTGAAGCCACAGGCTTGGGTCTTAGGATACAGAATGTTCTTCAAATGGCTTGGTTTACACTTCTCAGAGCAAACTCTCTGGAGTTTTCCACCTTCTGGAAATGTTGAAAATGCCTGTGAGCAGCTTTGCTTACAGTATAGCCCAACATTTTATCCTCTCCAAACTGCAGATAAAGTCACAATGGGGTGACAGTAAAAGAAATAGCATTGATATGGTATTTAGAGCCTCATCTAGGTACAGCTAGCAGAAATAATTTAAAATATGTATATATTTAATCTTATGATACTTAAGCCAAGTAATCAGGATTCAACCACTCACAGCTCTAGGAATAGAAAAGTTCATGTCCAAAATTACTACAGTACAATTCTAATTGGAAGCACATCACACCTTGGGAGTAAGCAGGAGAAATATGATCAACAGCAATGAAAGAACAACATGTTTAGCCTAAATAAATGTTATATGGGCATAAAGTTTGGTAACACTGGAAGATATTATCCCACTTCCATGTCTTAATAGCTAAATACTGACAGCTGTTGCTGACAAAACCAATATTTTTCAGAAACATTATTGTGTCTTTGTTCATTTATTTTTTAAACAAGCTATTTGCATCCTGAAATAATTCTTTTGCAAAGTCCAATTTATGGTTGCATAGGCTTGGTGATGAAAAGCATTCACATGATGATACAGGGCATATGTTTATTTTGAGTTAGACTAGAGAAAGCATGATCTACTCAGCAGAGGATGGTGGGAGTAACAGAGTTACTACAGCCATTAAATTGCTTCTGCCTGTACTAGAAAAGGCTGAGTGCAGACATTCAAGCAGTACTTTTTACCATAGTAGTCCATCTCTGCATCCTCTTTTTCTCCTGCTGTGGTCCATGTAAATGGGATTCCAGCTCCCAGTGCAGGAGGAGGTGGGTGGAAGCATGCAGAGCTCACCCTCTGGATTCTGGATGTGAGTCTCTAGCAACATGGCAGCAGGAATGGGAGAAAGGTGCTGTTGATTGCAATGAATTGGTAAAAGGAGGAAACTTTCTGCCTCTCACAAGATCCTGCAGCCATGTCCAGAATCCTGATCCCAGGTTTTCTAGTGAGAAAATATTCTCTGTATTATTTGCTGAGTCTGTCCTTGTTTTTCCTTTCAATGTTGCTATTTTTTTTCTATTTGCAATGAGAAGTAAAGGTGGACGAGCATAGACATATCAAATTCCCTTTGGCTGGGTTCCAGAGCAGTTATTTTTCAAAAATGATGAAAATTTTGGTTAAATTATATTGCCAATAACCTTGTTCTCTTTGAGTTCACAAGTTTCCAAACTGTTGGCCATGTTTCAGAGAAATCATGGCCTAAAAAATAGCTAAGCCAAGCCCACTAAAACTGACAAGATAAACAGAAAGAAGACTTAAATTATCTGATTCATAAATATTTAATCATATTAATTCACCCATTGGCTCAGATATATTAATAATAGAATATTATTAACATAGTACTCCCAGATTTAGAATACCTTATTCCAGTAAAGATCTCACTGAAAAGCAGTAATAGATGTTTGCAGCTTTTCAAACTACTGCATTTTTTACAAAAGCTTTCAATCCCTAATTCAATGGTTGCACTATCTTCAAAATTGATTACCAAAAAAAAACCACAGACACAGTCACAACAAAAACATTACTTGCAGTGTGAATTTAAGCATATAACTGAAGCAGTAGAGAAACAAAACCACAAACTGATGGTGTTCAAATACAAATGGAGCAGACTATGTGATTTTACAAGCATTTTGAAAATAGTTCACCTAATTTTGGCCGAGGTCTCCCCTTCCTTTTAATTCCTATGCAGAAGCTTCAGCTCCAGAATTGTCTGTGCTGGTTAATATCTGTAACATTTTTCTAGCAGAGGTCACCTAGGGTTTGGATGAAGTCAGATGGTTGCATACTTCCTACACAGACTGTGAGATGGCTAGATAAGAGCTGGTTCATAGACCAGAGTGCATGCACAAACACAGGTTGCAAAAAGAATCAGGGAGACCTTTCCCATCATTGTGCTACTCTTTGGTTAACAACACATCTATGAAAACAGCTTAACTTGACTTGTTCAGGGATCACCATTTTAAAACAACTGCACAGTGCTGATAACCTCCTGTGCAATTGCAAGGTAATCTAAAAGAGGCTTAAAATAAGCTGTGGTCTTCCTCATATCTTCTTCCCACTTGAGCAGTCAGTTTAGGAATCAGGAGTAGCTTTCCTTGCAGTTTCTCCCTTCTCAATATTCTGTTCACAGTTCATACAACTGCTTCCAGGATCCCAGCAAATGTATAGCTGAGCCAGTTCAGACACAATTGTCCCTTGAAAACTGGAATTGTTCTCATGAGCTTTGGATAGTTGACTAATTCCTGCTGAGAATAAGACTGCTTACCCTTTCTTTACAGTCTATTTACACTCCCACTCTTTTTTTTTTGAGACTTCTACTCTCTAGCAGTCCCAAAGAAGGGTGCCCTGCAAAATTCAGCACAATATGTTTCTGATTTAACTGTCCCTTCCTTTACTTTCAAAATGAATAGTTTCATCTGCTTTTCACCCATGAGAACATTTTTGCAGTCATTTCTCACTTCATTTTGTTCAGCTAAGGAGCTCATTGCTCTCAGGTTAAAGCAAAGGTGAATAGGGCCATTTGAAAGACTGTTTAAATGTTGCTTTCTTGCACCTCACACTCTAAAGTCGACCCCTTGCCTTGCTTACAAAGATAATTATGTGAAAGAAAGTAGAAACATTTTTAATTACCATGCTACAGTAAGGAAACTGCAGCTTATTTCTGTGGCTTGTCTATTACAATTTGCCACGTGGTGCCTCTTAACCACTTGTGTTAAAACATAACAGAAAAAAAAAGCTTCCTGATTTGCACTGCTGGAATGATAGGGTGATATCTCTGTAGAGATTATTTGTTAACTCCTGTCAGATCTTATATTTGCCATGTAAGGTGAGTGCATCTGTTTTCATATTTTGCCTTGCACTCAAATAGATGTTAGAAGAATTTATCAGAAACAAAATCACTAGATTTATCACCGGGACCTTCTTTCCCCATTGAGCACATATTTCTGTAGAAGTATTGTTAGAGAGTTACATTACAATATTTCTTGCTACTGGGAGTCCAAAAGCAGGAACACATTAGTCTGATGAGCTTGGGTATAGTTTCCTGAATCAATAGAACTTCTTTAGTAGAGACCTAGTAACAGACAATTGCATAATGAAGCTGTCTGTCTTTATTTACACAATGTATTACTGTATTCAGCAGGCCAGAAAGAATAGTTCTGTGTAGCAGCTGTCATTGTGTTTTTTTGCTTATCTCTGTCCTGTCTGCCAATGTTATAATTCACCAGCTGACACCCGTCTTGGCAGGGGCTGAGCGCGGTGACTCGGTGCCAGAGCGACAACAGCGCTCTGAACTATGACACGATTCATCCCCATCCCAGCCAGCAACAGCGTGCTCTTTTGGCTTTTGCACTCTTTTCTTTTTTAGCTCTGCGGCCATGGGGATGCAAAGCAAGCAAGCAAGCTCTTGGGGAACAGGTGTGGTTCTGTCACACACAGTGCTGGGGTGCACCAGGAAAGAAGGCAGGGTCAGTTGTGATGTGATGGGCACCCAGCAGACACCCTGGATGGTCTGGTTTTGAGGATTCAGGAGGGAAGGAGCTCAGGAGCTCATGCTGCAGAGGCAGCATTCAAGGCACTCTGTCACAAGACTTGAGGTACAGTGTTGGATGTTTCTGAACCTGCCTCTGCTCAGAGGGGCAGAAGCTCATTGACTCCAGTGAGAGTGCTGGCTGCATCAGGAGTGAATCTGGGGAAGAAGGCATCAAGTACAGATTCTTGCATACTTTTGAAAACGAAACATGGAAATCCAATGTTTTTCTCTTTTTTTTTTTTTTAAATCAAAATTTCCATGAACACTATTCCTTAACATTCTAGTTCTGTTCCTTGAATATTCATAGGAAATAAAAATACATGAGAACACTAATGAAAAAAATACTTTTTTTCTCATATTTGGGGTATGTAATGCCAATTTTTTTTTCTGTATCTGTTCCTCAAAGGATGTAAAGCTACAACAACTGTCAATTGTATATTCATAGACTTGTCTGAGTGAGAAAGTTGCACTTCAACCAGTATATAACTCACATGGAATGTTATTTCAATTTAAGAAGCACATTTGTTAATCAACTGAAGTCAATCAGAAACATAAAGACTTGAAACTGAAATTTCACCTCCAGGCAAGTCTGTGATTCACAATTTAAGAAAAGGTTTTCTCATTCAAGCAGCACCCTGGTTTAGTGAAAGAATCTGAGGTGGGTCATGCTTTCATTGTCAGAAATCCTATGATGAACCATAATAGTGACCAAAGTAATTGTGATTTTTTTTCTCTGGCCATTCTAAGTCCTTTATGTGAAGGAGGAACAGGGAAAGAAATGAGATAGAGAAAGAGGAAAAAAAATGAGATGAAAAGAAGAGGGAGAAGAAGAAAGAGAAGAAGAGGGAGAAAGAGGGAGAAGGAGGAAACGGAAGTGGGAGAACAGACAATGGAAGGGGAAGGG
Organism: Luscinia megarhynchos; assembly: GCA_034336665.1. Taxonomy (NCBI): domain Eukaryota; kingdom Metazoa; phylum Chordata; class Aves; order Passeriformes; family Muscicapidae; genus Luscinia; species Luscinia megarhynchos. The sequence goes on from CM067565.1 coordinate 46,466,455, forward strand.
AAGGGAAGGGAAGGGAAGGGAAGGGAAGGGGAAGGGAAGGGAAGGGAAGGGAAGGGAAGGGAAGGGAAGGGAAGGGAAGGGAAGGGGAAGGGAAGGGAAGGGAAGGGAAGGGAAGGGAAGGGAAGGGAAGGGAAGGGAAGGGAAGGGAAGGGAAGGGAAGGGAAGGGAAGGGAAGGGAAGGGAAGGGAAGGGAAGGGAAGGGAAGGGAAGGGAAGGGAAGGGAAGGGGAGAAGTTCATTAAATTAGAGTGAGCAGGACAGTCAGAAGAGTGGTGACCCTAATCCTAGAGGCATCTTTTGTGCCGGGACATGCCTGATCACATTTAGAGCTGTGCTAAAAATATATTGAGAGGAGGGAAGTGAATGGAACAGGATGTCATTACCCTGGAGAACTTCCATTGTACTGCATCCTGATAGGCTTCCACTGCCAAGTGCACACCAACATCCAGGTACCCACGCATGGTTCAGGGGAAAAGGGTTATAGTGAAAGGAGTGACATCAGGCTGTGCAGGGACAGTGATTGGACTCAGTATCCTTCTGGGGCCCTTCCAACTCAGCTTGTTCTGTGATTCAGTGATGCTGTGAAGAAGTGAATTACTTGCAAAGGAAAAAAGACTAGAAATGCCAAAGAGAAAAGGCATGGGTCCACATGAGTGCAAAGCAGTGCATCTTGGAGGATCTGTCTTATGCCTTTCATAAACATTTCCTACAACTAATTCCTGGGAAAAGAAATGTTCCTTAAATATAGGAAAAGGTGTTAGATGGCAGCTTACCTGTAAGTGAGAAGAGTTTACTTATTTTAAATGTGAGTTGGCTCTGCATACAAATACACTTGAGGAAGGACAAGGAGTGGCAAGATCGCAACAGACTAACCCTACTCATTGATACTTTCACTGGCAGAGGAATTTAAATGACTGAATTAATCTAAACCTTTAAAGCAAGCTGTGGCTAGTAGGTGGTCAGCACCTATTAATATTAAATTACTACGTTTTATATTCTCCAGAACTGACCCTAATTGCATAAATGCTGTGAGACTTTTCCAGGTGTTGTGTTCCTTTCTGAGGATATCAGTTAAACCCTTCAGCCTGGACATCAAGGTTGAATGAAACCAGGATTGTCCTATCACCTGGAGAAAACATGGAGATCTATGAGAACACTGCATCTAGAATTTGGTTCATTGAGGCAAACTAATAATATCCTTAAATGTGTTGAATGTCCTTGTCCCCCTGCCCAGGATCACATCCCAGTATTTGATTTACTGTGGGCATTTGGTGTTGATTTCTTTTGTCCAGAACAATTTCTGACATCTCAGTTAAGTGAAAAGGCGGCTTACAGTTTCTATTCCTTGTCAGAACATTCATTTTAGAGTCTGATGGAAAGTGATGTTGCTGATTGCTGGTATATGTAGGACAGCTTCCACCAAGACCTCTGAACTTACAAGTGTAACAATTATATGAGACATGACACCTGCAGTAAAAAACAACACAAATAAAAAAATTACAGACTGTAATAAATGGGACAATAAAGTGACTGCATTGAAAATTAACATATAGTCTTGCTTGTCATCTTAACAGTTGTGTATTCACATAGTCTAATGTGCTTAGTAATGAAAGAATAAACTGCAAAAAAGCAACACATGAATCATATAATTGCACCAGTTGGCAACATACCAAAATTTCTTTTAGTAATGAATTTATGATTTAAAAAATACCCCCATATATCTTTTATTTTCAGTATTAGAAGATTTTAATGTCAATTTAACCACAGTCTAGATATAATTAAACTTCATATTTATTAGATGTCTTTGCTCCTTGTTCTTATTTGTAATCAAGTTGAACTGAACCAAAAGGATTGGAAAATTCTTTTACTTCTCCCTTTTGGTGATATTTCCTAGTATTAACAGGAAATAAAGCAGTCAAATGCCAGAAGAGAGACCTGGAAACCATCAAAAGAATCCAGAGGGGAAAAAATAACAGTGGAACAGGAACACTTGAAATAGAGGGTTTCCCTGGCACACACAGCTTCTCAGTGACTCCCAACATAGTTTCACTCTCCCAAAGGCACAGAGCCCAGTGTCTGTGGCAGACCTTTGTAGAAATAGTGACTCCTACCATGCCAAGGAGAAAGAAAGAAAGAGGAAGAGAGAGAGAAAAAAGAGACTATGCTCATGGTTTTTGCATGATAGGCCACTCTGCAAACTTTAATTATTGAAATGAAACATTGAAGGACATATGGAAAGGCTTGGGAAAATGAAAATAAAGATGAGAGGAAACAATCATGAAGAATCAATCATTCTGGCAACATATATACACTATAACTCTTATTGTTGCCAACAGAAAATGACCAGGGAGTCAGCAACTCAAGTGGAAGATGAAGAATAGAAAGAGAGAAGAAAGGAAAGCTTAAAATGACGCTATTGGAATGAGTGCAAGTATGTGGTTTAAAAGCCTATTTGGGAGAGCAACCAAAAGACTCCACATAGGATGCTCTCTGTGTGAAAAGAAAGACATTTCCACACTGGAACTGAAAAAACAAAGATCTTGCAGGAAGTAAGTGAAACAAGTTCAGATGCCAGACTTTTTCTTTCTTCTATTCCTATTCCTAAGGTAAGAGGAAATAGCTAATAATTAGCATGCGAGAGCCATGCCTCACTGTGCTCAGGGAACTGTACAGAGCTGAGGCACATACATGGGAGGAGATGGCACGGCAGAATACAAACCACAGAATGTAGTGAAAAGCAAAATGCATGGTAAAAGCATTCAGCAAATAAACATCTGGGTTTATTTTAATTACTTTACACTCATAGGGACAGATTGGGACTAAGCAGAGACCTAAACAAGGGCTGATATCCAAGCTACACAATCCCAGATCCAGAGATATTGTGATTCAATGTTACTGAGATATTGGGACCCTGAGTCATACTTCAGCCCAGCTGAGCCAGCCCATGCTTTTGTGAGCCCTAGGTTAAACATTTCAATTTGACTCTGCAGTAGTCCAGTTATTCACTCAGGCAACTGCACTCAAGCAGCTGAATTGACTAAAATCAAAGTATCAGCCACTTCCTTTTGATCTGCTCTGAAAAGTAACTGCACAAACAGATAAATATCCTCATATCCAGAGCTAAAAGCTGAATAATCTGAATGTGTATTTTCTCTCATGTTCCCATGCAAGAGACTTTTTGCCTTTAAAGACTGCTGAAAAATATTTCAAATCATTCAATATACAAAGAAGATTATCTGCATCTCCACTCTAAGACATCACGAGACAAAAAAAAGTCATATGGACATTTTCTGATATGTTATGTTTTGTCTGATGAATTCTTAGGCATCCAAATATGGAAATGTCCTTCATGTTAGTCTAACTTCCCTCCTCATGGGCTATAATTTCATGATCTAATATTGCTGTTGATGATGTGGTGCAAATTGATTCCTGGACCTTAGTGAAAGGTGATAAGGCAAAAAGAAGTGTGTCAGATTGTCAGTAGATGAAAAGTAGTGCAATTTGCTTATTTTAGTTAATTATCCGGCTCAGATAATGTAAAAGTCACACAGGGACTGAGACCAGAGCTGAGGTCTGAGGCTCAGGCTCAGATGTCCATCTGCATTTAGGTGATTCACTGACCAACACAGTGTCTAGGCAATCAACCTGTACAGCCAAGGGTCTTAAACTCTAGACCACTGATTAACTATTCATTTACAGCCAGCTAGGTTGAGAGTGATCCTGGACATGAGTGCAGAATGAAGTTTAATTTCAAGCATGCAGAGCTCTAGTGAGATATCTAACTGTTCTTTTCCCAAACCTTGTAGGTGAGCCAAAAATATACCATTCCCTGCGGATGGGGTTGCTATGCTATTGTACTCTGCTCAACTCCATCTTGTTCTGTGATTATTACCTTAATATTTGGAAGCACCCAGCTGTTATATATGACAGCCATATCTATAATTTCTCTTGTCCTCCCAAGGGAAGAAGGACAGATAAGGTTATTTTGGTATTCGGATGTAAGTTTATATAGTAAACACAGAAGACAGAGGGAGAAAGAGGCTATTGAAAGCATTTTTTAAAGTCTTATGTTCCTTATATGGGAATATATTCTGGTCTCTGAGAAATTTTTTTGGCTTGGAAAAGTGTATTTTACTATGGCTTTTGCTCCTTCAAAAACTGAAAATCTACATCTTCTAATTTTTTGTTAATTTTAGTATGTCTTGGACCTCTTGAATGCTTAAAAGACAGCAATGTGCACTTTGAACTTGATTCAGTATCTTCTTTGAAGCCAGTATAAGCAAAGAGGATGCAATTGATACTGCTTCTGGGTAATGAGAAATGCACACTCTGTTCTGTACTACTTAACATTTCTGATAGCGACACAGCTTCGTTCCCAGATCTGTCTTGCTTTTGCTAAGAGAGGAATTATAAAGAAAGCTGGAAATGAAGTCATAATTTATAAAACTGCAGATGACACAAAGTATTAGTTGCATAAAGAAATTTTGCTGAACATGAAAAACACTACAAAATACATGTGAATGTGAGTTTTTCACCAAATGAAGCTATTATGTGGCTACATATTCTTTCTGCAGGGCTTCACATACTCCCCTCTGAAGACCTGAAGGAAGGTAAAACACGACTGTTGAGAGCAAGTGTCTGGAATCCAGCATCCTTCACTTGCTCACTGTATCCCTCCAAATCGCACAACTTCAGCGGGCTTGGCTGCAACCTGGGCCAATGACAAAAATTATGAAAATAGTAAATACGGTTCAATTCCACTCTACAGGCACTACAGGGCTGCCATGAGTTCAGTCTACGAACAGAAAGTGTTCCCTGCACCATGCTGGAAATGCAATATTCACCCTGTTCACCTGAACAATTGTTGTGGCTAAACTAGGTTTTAAGGCTTGCAGACAAAGATATGATATCTGTCAACAACCCAGCTCTAGAAAGTGTTAAAAAACTCCCAAAGACTTTCTTGTGAGACCCTATAAGCCAGCTTCTTACAGAAAACTTCCCCAACTTAAATACAGAGAAAGTATATAAACAAAAAAACCCCAAACCTAATATCCACAGGTTTAGTTCATGCCACTTAATACTTAGCTAAAAATTTACTCTTCTTTCTTTCTTCGACCTTATAATGTGTTTAATGCTTTCTCCTATGCAACTAGCTGACTTTGAAGTATTTCCATATAGAAAACTTTTCTATATCAGATAGGTTTAAAAATATAAACTGGAAATTCTTGATCAATTTCATCAAGCTTAACCCCTAGTATTTGTTGCTTTTACTGAAATATTTGAACCATAAATTCAAGCTTAAAAGTTGGAACATCTGCAAAAACAAACTGAACATTGTTTTTAGATTTTCTTCTGAATGATTCTTTGATTAGCTTTCCAGTGAAGAACCTCTCTGGGAGTATAAGTAGGTATCTTTCTCTTCCCATCAAGCTCTTTATGTTTGGTTATTTACTTCTGCAGCTGTTCATGTTAAGAACTGCAAAGATTCACAGGGATCTGCGAGCGTGTGGTAGGTAATAAATCTGCCAAAGATTATCAAGGTTTGTGTATTTTAACATACTGTGATGTGACCTTAATCTCTCTAAGTCTTAAGAAAAAGAAATTCTGTCTCCTTATAAAAGATCAATTATGTACATGAAGATAATGCTGTTTGTGCTTTAATTCGCATTTCGAACCTTATTTTTGTTGATGGATTCTTGGCATGGACTACAGAAAAGTCAAACAGGAGATAGGTTTTTGCATTGTACAATCAGACAAAACTAGATATTTTCAATGTTGCAGAACTGCCTCATAGCATCTTGAGATTCCTTTTCAAGCTGAAATTTTAGGATGATAACTAACAATTGTAAAATTATAACGAACATATGTAAATGAAAAGTATAATTTGTAAAATTACTAACACTGTTATAAACAAAAATATTTGTGTTTGTTTTCATTATTGAAAGGACACTCAGATATGCATTATTTTGTTCTGTTCTGATCATAGGCTTAGTGTAATAGCAGAGGCTTTACTGCCTTCATGTTTTACAAAATAGTGATGATAAGACTTAAATCCCTGCATAGCGCTAAAAAACAGGGAAAACAATCCTTCAGGAGATGAAAAATAAATAAGACAATTTCTCCATGGCTCCATATAGTGTCTTTACAAGTTTAAAGACAAGTTGGTCCAAGTTTAACCTTTACAGTGTGGCTTCACACTCTTTCTTCTTCACAGTAAAATCTGACAATATCATACCTTTCATCATGGTTGTTAATCTGCAGATAAATAGTTAGAAATTCACATTAATTGTACTAGAAATATGTTGTTCTGTTGTTCCATATCATGAGATACTGATTCTTTTCCTCATATGAACTATCTCTTTTCCAAGTGTCTGGTCAAATCTGGTCTGTGTCATATCACATGACAGAAACATCATAGATATCTCATGGGACATGGCAAAGTGACTCTGTCTATTGGGGTTTTTTCCCCTCTCTGTGAAGGAAATGAAAATTGGAATTTGCATCTCTGCATCTCCCTTTTGTCCAACCTTTCATTTACATTTCAAGATTTTAAGTCAATAACTGTCACTTTCATTTTTAAACATTTACAAATGTGCATTTATTTGGGTGGTATTTTTGTGCAGTATTGAACATTTGCACACATCTTATTGGAAATATGATAAATACTTATTTTAAAATTACTTCTGTCTCTATTAGCTTATTAATAATGTATATGTAATATATCCTGTCCCTGAAATCTACTGAATTTGTTATGGCATGTCTTTAATTAAGCTAAGAAATTCAAATGCAAACAGATATTTCTCCTTTATTTATGGTTCACCTTTGAAGAAAGGAAAAATATTTCCCAATAGCGTGCAGGGCAAAAAGGGAAGGTTCTTATTTCTGCTATGGCTTGTCTTTTGCTGGTACTCAGCCACTGTCACTACAAAGACACCATAGCAGTTTGACATCAGATTGCCATTGCATTTTTTCATATAATATTTCAATCATGAACTGCATCCATTTCATGGATATAGGGTTTGTGCTTAAAATTCACAATTTCACAACAAACAAGTCTTTTTTTTTCAGTCATGGGTTGCACTAGAAAAGTAGTTTTCAGGCTCAGATCTACATGCTTCCCAAGATTGAGTTCAACCATTTTGTTCCCTTTCTTTTTATTTTTTCCTGCAGTCTTCCCTATTGTTAAAATACCTCCAGTTTCTTGCCTCTGACTACTGCTGAGGATGACTCCTAAGTCAAAACTGACTGCATTTCTCTCTCCTTTTTTTTTTTTTTTTTTTTGGTAGGATTATTCAGATCAAAACAAATACTCTCCATTTCACTAAGAAGTTTGATGTTATAAGGGAGACAATTGCTGAATTAGGCACACCAATCTTGCCTCTGATGACATGCAACTTACATGTAAAAATCAGTAAGTAGATGGGATCTTACTCTTCTTGAAGCCTATTCCTCAGGTTAATACTTTGACATAAATGGCCTCTATATGTTAATCAAGCACTAATTTTTTCTGTGATTTATTCCCTAAAGATGGATGGAATAAAAATAAAAGGGAAATATTCTCATACCACTGTTTAGATCCCACAAAACTACCCTCAAAGCAGAACTTGTAGATGTATGTGTCTCTTCATATTTCACCTTTGTGTATCTCTGTATTTTTATTCCTGAAATTCAAACACTTTAACATTATTTATTGTTGTACATAAGGTTGAACATTTTTCTGTTGAACTTTCAATGAACTTCTTCACTGAAGCTGCCCAGGGGTGAGCAGAATTCAGAACTGAGTGCAGCTTTAATCTACAGATCTTCTGCCTAATGGGATGGAAATAGAAATCAAAGACTACTTCACTATTTGCAAGTAAGTGAAAGTTCATATGGAGATAGTTCATTGCATCTGTTGCAGGTAGACCGAAAAAGATCTCTCAGGAGAGACTTGAAGAAAGACTCAGAGGAAAATTTAATGCCCAGAGTCAAAGGACTTAGATGATGCTCTGCTCCACAGAAATACAGATAGTGAAATAGACATGGTCCTCAAGTGAATTTCTGAGTCTTAAATCAGGTGTGTGAATCAGTGACTGCCTGTAGCTGAGGCAAATAAGCAACATAAGCAAATGAGGCACCACTAGTGTTCAGAACAGTCAGCCCAAAGGCAGTCAACGCAGACAAGCAAAAGTTTGAGGGATAAGTTCTACAGGCATTTGCCTCAGGACTACTCTGACATACCACAATGAAACTGACATTTAGAATTTGAGTTACTTTCTTATTTCATGTGTCTGCAAGGTATTTTTTTTCATACTAAAATAGCAATAGCCATCTTCTGATTCATGAAAACAGTGCAAGTCCTCTTCCAGGGAGGGGGAGACCACTTTTCCACAACTCCTTTGTCCGCCTAAAGGGAGTTTTCAGCATTCCTAGCTTGAAGCTGGGCCCTACTTGCCACCAGGGAATTAGGATGTGTGTCTAGTTGATGTTTAAGCAAAGTAAGCTTCAGTGAACTTTTACGTTTTGAGAGATCCTTTCACTGATTGTGAAAAGCATGGTTTGATTGTTTTTTTGGTGAATAGTAAACAATTCTGCCATTGCTTAGTCTGCAAGGAAATGTGTCAATGGAGTAACATGAAGGCTTCTGCACAACACTGGGCCTCTAAGCTGCTGCTACAGCTACTAATCCTAGTGCCTTAGCAGTTTCTTTAGTTAAGAAAAAAAGCATTAGAAAACAGACAAAAATGATGCAATTTAAGATCTCTATAAAATTGTTCTTTGCTCACTGGCAGCCAATGGTTTGCATTGCTCATTGGTAAGAAGTGGGGATTTTGGAGTACAGTACTTTTCTCATGCTAGCTTCAGCACTAGGGCTGTCTTCAACTTACTGCTCTAACTCATATTTGTGTGAATATTCAGAAGAAATTGCAAGAACTTTTTGGACAGCCTGCAGCCAATTGGTCCTACTTCAAAACAATTGATGTCTTTAGCAGATATCTGTTACAGACTAGGAGCTTAATCTTGACTTTTCACAACCTCTTGTAAATCAGAAAGAATGCTGTTGTGACATTTAATGCATCTAGCTACTATGCTATTGTCATATTTTTATTTAGCATTTGTGTGGGGAACTGAAATGCATTAAACTAAACATTCTGCAAACAGAATTATGGTCTCTACTGAAACAGCACATAGTTAAAATACTTGTCTCCCAGGAGACACTGAAAAACTAAACTGAATGAACTCAATGTGTGAAATTAAACCATTTAAAAAAATAAATGTACCAAGCCCTTCACGTTCCCCCTTTGACATGGGGGAACGTGGCATGTCTGCTTCTGCTCACTATCCTTTAAATCATGGAGGAGTTAATTGCAACAATTTTAAGTGTTCCTTGTACAGGATCCAGATGAATGAAGGTGAATGCAATTCAGCCAGAATTCCACCAAAAGATGAAACAAGTCCCTGTTCGGGTTGTGAGACTGCAAAACCTGAATTTGGAAAGATATGTGGGAAGACTATAGCAAGAGACAAACAATCAAAACCAGAGCCTTCTGTCTTCAATGTGTTGACTCCCCTGCTTATTTTCTGGATGGGATCTTTGCATGTGTATAACATGTTTTGGATAATCTGGTATGGATTTACTGAGAGACTCAAGATGTGTGAGAGCCCCTTGCCAGCAGCCCCCAGCAGGACAACCTGCTCAGAGCTGCAGATTTTTGGTGGGTCCCAGCCAAACAGCCTCAGGGCATGCTCAGAGCATGAGCCCTCTCCCTGTGGTTAGAACAAGCCAGACATATACAAAGTGCAGGTGATTGATGCTGTGCTCAAAATGCAGTTCACACGAAGGAAGTCCAGTGCACCCCAAAGGTGTTAGACTCAAAGCTGCAGAGTCTCATTTTCTTCCCAGATATGAATGAAGTAGGGGAGCCACATTAAAGTGAATGTGGTTATAGCTTGGCATAGACTCCTGGGCTGCATCCAAAGCAGTGTGGCCTGCAGGGTGAGGGCGGGGGTGGATCCTGCTCCTCTGCTCTGCTCTCAGAACACCCCACCCGCGGAGCACTGCATCCAGTTCTGGAGCCACTAAGCTAAGGAAGACATTGGAGTGAGTCCAGAGGGGCTGATAAGAGGGCTGGAGCACCTCCCCTAGGAAAAGGGGCCGAGGATGTTGGAGCTGGAGAAAAGAAAGTTATGTGGAGATCTCATAACAACCTTCCAAAATCTGAAGAGGGCCCACAGGGAAGTCAGACAGACTGTCAGAAATTGTAGTGATAGGACAAGGAGTAATGGGTAAAATTTGAAAGAGGGGAAATTTAGGTTAGATATACAGAATAAATTATTTCTGTGAAGGTGGTGAAGCACAGGAACAGGTTGGCCAAAGAGGTTGTGGGCATCTCAACCCTGGCAGTGTTCAGACCTTGGGACCAGATGATCTTTAAGGTCCACTCTGATCCCTTAACATTCTATGAGTCTATGGGTCCCCCATCAGCTGTGTTGTGTCTATTCCTCCTAAATGTGTTTACAAGAAGGTTTACCTTGTTCTAAACTATCAAAAGAGTCCTCCAAGTATCCTAATATCCTTACAGAGTCCTATGTTTATTTTCAAATATTCAAAGATGTTGTTCACAGAGATGATAGTAGGACTACCAGCTGTCTGGATTTGCATGTCAATTTGTGAGTACATTTGCCATGGGTATGATAGATTGATGATAGATAGATAGATAGACGAGGTAGATAGATAGATTGATTTAGAGTTGCAATGGTAGTCAGGTAGTAGGGTGCTTGAAAATATAAATTTCATGAGAAGCTATGATAAGCCTGCATTAAAAGGTGGTCCAGAGTAACAAAAGGCATTAACAGAGGTGATATAATGAAGAGAAACAGAGCTTAATGAGGTACTTGAATTCAGTGGAAGTCTTTTGGCTCATTTCAGTGTGATGTAGAACAATCCCAAAATATAGACCATCACAGATAATTATGCCTCTATTTATTTCTTATGGGGAAAAAAAAATCCAACAAAAACCAGAACAACCAACCACCAGCAAAAAAAGAGGAAGGACAGGAGAAATCAAAGCTTCAGAAAATCTCATGAAGGTGCTAGTGATGTGTTCAGAGAGTTTTATCACTAAGTAACCATGTAACACTGCATAAATACATCTCCTGGTATTTGCTGGATCTGGGGACGTATGTGCTTTGCATATGTACCGCAAAATCTTTTCTGAAATAGTCAAAGTTTCTCCCATCTGCAATCTATGAACTTTTCCCAGCTTTCATATCTCAGTTCATAGAAGATCAAGACAGCAATATTATTTTTTTTTTTCTTTTTTTTTTTTCTGTGTCCATATTATGCTGAAGTTAATATTAGACCAGAGAGTTGCCTTATGGCCTTAAAACCTAGTCAAATACATTTTAAAAAACAAGATAACAAATGACAGTTTCTCAGTGAGATATCACTGACTTAGATGCTGCTATGGACTGAGATAACTCTGCCTGGATAACCCAGGATAATCAGGTTGGAACATGATTTTTTAGGATTCATAAAACCTAGGACATAGTCAAAGACAGTAAATACCTATGTATGTGTGATATGTATGCTTTGACATGTACAAGGGCTTATTCCCACTTAATTGATCATCAGTAGGATGAGTTTCTCTGATGGTTTAAGTAGGCTTCTCCTATTTTATGTCTAATAAACCATCTTCCTCTTCTTCTTCCTCATCTTCCTCAGCCTATGGCTTTTTCTGTTGTACTCAATCACCAAGGAGAAATATTAATTTCTGAATGCCTAGAAAAATAAAAACAGCATGGAAAATGAGATTTTGTGAAACATGAGAGTGATGTTCTAACTGGAGACACTTTATCAAGAGAAAAGATGTTGACAACTTTAACATCTATTAATGGAAAGAAATCAATTCCTTGTCAATGCAGAATGAAATCATGTACATGCTTTTATTTCAGTGACTGAGATTTTTAAAATCTTATGTTTGGAAGAAGTGAAGGCAGTGAGGAAGATTCTATATATTTCCATGAGACAAAGCTAATATCTAGACATAATATAAACACTCAGCACAAAAGCATTTCATTTGTTTATTTGTCTGACATGTCTCCCTGACAATAACCTGGGGCCTAAATGAATTTTTATAGTCTCAAATCAACAGTTTATTGTATAGATCAAAGATTAAATATACTCTTGCATCAATTTCAGTATTCTGGAATTTTACATCTTATATTACATGCATTATGGAAACCTAGTTTCAAAATAAAGACCAACATTTTACCACTGGAATTAAGTAATTATGGGAAAATAAACATGCACTGTGGTGTGAGGAATCTGCCAAAGCAAAGTGGGAAAATCATAGTCCATCTGACTAAGAGAGACTTTCAGGAAAGGGAATGAAATCTTGAGATTTCAATGAGGATTATTTGGGCAAGCTTTGGTCCATTTCCCTGCCCTTCTTGTCATCCCATTCACTTCTAGAGTTTTTACTTGGTTTCAGAATTTTCCCTTTATTATTTTAGAAGTTAATTTCCTTAGCATTTTCTCTACACTCTTTCTGTACCTTTTTCCCTGATTTCAGTATTTTATTTGGAGTAATTTTAGCAAGTTTTGGTCTGTTTCACTGCCAGTCATGTTATCTCAGTCCATTTTGTTGTAGTGGCTCCATTTCCAAATTTTCTGGTTTTTTTCCATTGCATTTTATTTCATCATACCTCCTTTCCAGTGGGTTTGTTAGACTTTGTCCTCCGATTTCAAGATTACATTCCCTTTTCTGAAAGGGAGGTCATCCATTTTGTCCTGCAAAATTTGAGTTTCTCCTCACGCTACAATACAAGCAAAACAAAGAGAAAAATTTTCTGGCTTCTTTCTCTTCCAAAGTCTTGAAAGAATGACACTTAAAAAGTAGAATTATATACACCACACAAAGAGCAAAAAACATTTCCCACTTTTAGTCATTTCACTTCTTCAAATTCTGCATTACTCCAATAGGGTGAGTTTTCACCTTGGACTTCCATCCACATAATGAACCTTTTTAACTTACAATATTTTCTCTTGCAGGTGTCTGTGCCTATCCCAGTCTTAAAAAATATGCATGCCACTTGTGATTTAAGCATTCAGTTTATAACTGGTTTGCAATTTTGGGGGTGAGTAGTTCCTATTCAGGTGCCATTGCTGAATTCATGCCTTGATGGCACTTTTTTGTCCTCTTGTAATTGCAGTTTCTGCAAAAGCCAAAATTTCTCAAAGAATTCTACTTATATCTTTTATAGAACACACAAGCAGCATGTATTGCTAGTAAAGCAAGACAGTAAAGCATCCTTTGTCTAGTTCATTTGCATGAAATGGAGATTATCTTTCTAAATTACAGTGATTGATGGTTGTTGCAATTTCTTCAAGCACAGCCAAGATATTGATGGGGGTTTTACAATTTTTTAGCAACTTGACTAAGATGTGTTTTGCATTTAAAAAGTTTTTAAAAGCTGCAATGTTTCATCATTTAACATTTTTTTCATGTTACGTAGGACTACTAGGATAAATTTTCCATGCTGCAAACAGGGACCTGGCCATGTGTTCCTCGTTATCTTCAATGAGATTCAGATGGCTAACTCACCACCTTGACTTTGAATATTTATATGTTTGTGTACACCTACTGCTGTGTTTCACTGGAACTGTTACTCTCTGAGGATCAGGAATACTTATTTCTACCTGGAAATCTGCTAGCACTTCCTGATTTTTTCTGAAGAACATTTGAGGAAAATTTTGATCCACCAGTGATTTCACTGCACATGTCCTTATTTATTCACTCCTCACGAGTACTTCTCTAAGGAAGTTTATTTTGAGCATTTTGGGAATGAGCGTTCATTTTTCAAGCAAACAACTTGTTAAAATAATAGTCACTCACATGTGTTAATAGTTATAGTCTTTTATAAAAAAAAGAGATGTACAAACACTGCTGTGTGAGCCAGTGAGATTAATCAAGTACTATGAAAAAAGAATGGTGGATTTTCACACAAAGTGACTATCAAAGAAAGTGTGGAGAAGTTTCTTTGGTACCTGTGAAATTATGCAGCAGAATAATTATGAACATGAAGACTAATTTTGCAAATGCTGAAAGCTGAACAAGCTGCCTTCTCCTACCTCTTCCAAGAAATCTGACAGGTGAAGTGCAGAACGTGCTGAGAGATAATTGTGTTAAATCTTTCTGCATTTGCTCAGCAACATCAGAGTTCTTCATTAAAGTGGTTTTGTACTATTCAGTGGATGGAAAGGTAATTTAAGAGTAAAAACCACTGCATTTTATCATCACTGGTAATCATGATAAATACTGACTTCTCAAATTGATGCTGAGTACCCCAAGTCTACATACCTGGAGATGAGCCCAAAAATCTACCTTGACTAATTTGATGAAAATTCACATAATATTTTTTTAATTGCTTAGGTTTCAAAAACTACAGCAAAGTCAAGATGAATCATAAGTACTTGGAACATGTAAACATCAGAAAATTTTCAGTGAGCTGTGATGGTATTCTGTAGTGACCAGAGTGGAACTACATACTCCCTGCTTTTCTTTTGAAATGATTGTACCTGGTGACACTGACACTGCTTGGTATCTAAAAACATGTTTGTTTAAATTAAACAAAACCAAAACTAAAAAAATCCCAAGAAACTTCCCATTCCCTAAATTTAAACAGAAAATATAGAATACAGAAATACAGAAATATATGCAGAAAGTTCTGTGCTTCCAGCACAATAAGTTAAATTATTAAAGAGACACTGTGTCTTACTTTATAACGGTATCTTTGTAAGGTAGACCCTTTTTTTTCCTTCTATTTTCGAAGAGTCTAACATCCTTGTTATGAGTAAGGCTTAGCTATGAGCCTGTTCTGTGTTCTCAGAGTATCTTACACCCCTCCAGGATGCTCACCCTGACTCTTCCATCAGCAGCCAGGCCAAGGCACACGAGTAGCTCTTCTTTCAGCTGCTCACTTTGATGGCCCCTGAGCTGTGTGTCCCATACAGAGTGTTTTCACTGCACAGTGAAAACAAACACACTAAACAGTTTTGCTGTCTATGATAAGGTGCCTAAATATTTATTCGGGAGCTGAGCATCCAAACAGAACCAGCTTTAAGAATAAAAAATCCAAAGAAGTTCACAAAAAAACCACATATGCTTCTAATTGTTCTTGCTCAAGCAGAATAATAGAATTGTTAAGGTTGGGAAAAAAAAAATCTAAGATCATCCAATCCAACCGTAAACCCAGCACCACCCCTTTCACCACCAAACCAGATGCCCAAGTGTCACATCCACATGCCTTTTATATACCTCCAGGGATGGTGACTTCACCACTTCCCTGGGCAGCCTGTTTTAATGTTTGGCCACCGTTTAAGGGAAGAAAATTTTCCTAATATCCAAGCTAAACCTCCATTGGCATTGCTTGAAGCCATTTGCAGTCATGCTGTCACTTGTCACCTGGGAGAAGACTGATTCTTTCCTCACTGCAGCCTCTTTTCAGGCAGCTGTAGAGGGCAATAAGGTGTTCCCTGAGCCTCCTTTTCTCCAGGCCAAGCACCCCCAGCTCCCTCAGGCTCTCCCCACAGGAGCTGTGCTCCAGCCCCCTCAGCAGCTCCATTGCCCTCCTCTGAACACGCTCCAGCCCCTCAATGCCTTCCAGAACCAAACACAGGATTGGAAGTGTGGCCTCACCAGTGCCAGGGACAGAGGGACAGTGAGAGGACATGGCACTGTAATGCTGTCAGTAATGTGTTTTGCCCCTGAAGTTTCTTCAGCAATGCCATGTGAAGTGGCATGCTCACAGGGCATGCTGGGCACTGATGAATAACATATTTTAGTATGGGGAAGCCAAAGTAATCCCTTCCCCCTCAGGTGAAACAACAACCTTTTCCTGTTTATTTGAGGAATTTGCCCTCACTGGCAGAATTTCTTTCCCTCCTCCTCCTCTCAGATATACAAACTACCATGTGTATCTACAACATAATCCAGACATGCTATTTGGTTTTCATTTGTGTTTTTCCCATCCTGTTTTCTGCAGCAGAACCATCTATGGTGGCATCTACTACAGTCTTGCATCAATCACACAAATATTTAGATTATTTGTTATACTGACTAAATACTAAGTGAGAGAGGGAAACAATCTCTCCTGTAATACTGACAGCAGACACCACATTCTTGAGAAAGTCCAAGTTTTAAAAGGAATATTTCTTCACACAAACCCAGACATCTCTAATGAAAAAGGAATATTTGTTCCTTCTCTATCCAGTGCAAGAGCTGCCATTCACCACAAAGACACCAGTGCTGCAGACAATTTAATTTTAAATGTTCCCAATGGAGTTTTCTTGAAAACTATTATTTTTATTACTATATCCACATTTTCCTGTAGAGTGTGCTAGGCTTTATCCACAGACACTTGATCAGAGTCCTTACACCTTCAAACACTATTAAACCACCAACTGGTTGTTTCTGCCAATTTTCCCCTAATGTTCTGACCTAATTTCCCTGTTCTCATATCTGTTCTTGAATCCAAATCCTAACCTTCCTGTTTAATCAACATCATCTCATTTTTGGATGTTGATGCACCCTTAGTATTTTCAAAATATTATCATGCCTATTCCCATCAGAGCAGTGGATTATTGCCTCAATAAAGTTTAAGAGAGTCTCTCAGGACTTTCTGCTTCAAGGTACTAAGCATTCAAATGATTTTTTTGTTCAGAGGACAGTCACAGAGAAACTAAAAATGGCAACTAAAAAGACATCTCTAAATATGGGTTTATTTGTTTGCACATTCCTGTTTACGTGCCATATTTCCCTCACTACAAACACATGATGAGTTAAAATTTTAATTTTTCATGCATATTTCTCAAAAATACTGTCATTCTCTATTTCAAAATGTTCCTAGAAAATAAAATCTTAGCCAAAAAATTTCATCCATATCTAGAAATGAGTGTCAAAACTTTAAGAGTTTTTAAAGTGAGTTAATAATGTCATTGTATTCAATGCTATTTATTGTGTCTTTCAAGTCAGTGCATTAGTTTTCCTTCTAACTGCCTTGTTTTTCTGTTTTTTTTGTTGTTTATGGTTTTTTTGTTGTTTTTTTTAAATCTCTGTAAACAGCCCAATTATAATTTGTTTATTTTTTATTGATAACACAGTTTCAAATTTTAACTAACTACCCAAAGTATATATCCTTCAGGATAAGGTAAATAGGTATCATATTCCCTCTTCCAGGGCAGATTTCTCTACAGAGACATTTTAAAATTGCATTGGTGATTTTCTTCCATATCATGATGTAAAATTCTACTATACTTTGTTTGCTGTCAGAACTTCTTTTGGCATTCCTGTTTTCCAATTTTTTTTCTGCAGTTGTGCAGGATTTCTAGTTATGTCTCTATATCTCTCAACTTATACTTTGCTAATGTTGGTCCCTGTGCACTTGCTAACTGCTCTAGGACTTTGTAATCTTCTGTGTTGTCTTTTTTTTGCAAACTGATATTGTATGGAAATTCACTATGCATTTACTAACATATTTGTACTTTTTCTTCTAGCTCTTTCATGAGTTTGAAAGTTAAAACTACAACACACTGATGGAATTTCTCAATATGCAACAAATCCTAGTGGGAATCAGTTTTTACTGATCGCCATTACTTCTTTTGATCACTATGTTGACCTCAGGTTATTTCTCATTTCAATGTTTGGGGATTTTGCCTTTAAATCAGTACTGTGAAGATATGCAGTGCTCACATGCACACGCAGTACTTACAAAAATCACAATCATATGCCAGGAAAGTGTGAGAATTACAGTCTACTGGGTTGCAATTTCTGTTTTCTTTCCAATTTTCAAGTATCAATATATAAGATGAAATTCCAAAGTGTTGAAGGATTGGAGAGTACAAGAATGTCATGGAAACAGCATTAAAAGAATCACAGAATGTGCTGAGTTGGAAGGGACTGACAAGATGAAACAATAAAATTCCAGATGGGTTTGCAACAGTGAGAAAGGGACTGGGTCAAAGACTGAGAATCAAACTTCTGGCAGATATGGAAGAATCTTTGGGCATCTGTAGGGACAGGGCTGATTTTGTTAGCTTACCTAAAAGTTACATTTTCATTTAGTAAGTCAGATTTTCACTTCTGATCTTTGATTTTATCTTTAGCTGTTTAGTATTGCTTTATGTTGGACTTCTTTCTGTGAGTAGTGATACATCTTCAGAGTTAGAATGCAATTAACCTTTTTGTAAAATCCATATCAGACCCTTTTTGATGTAATAAAGGTAGAAACATAATTAATCAATAAAGTAGTGATTTCAAGCCAGTTAATGTTTGGTTACCTTAGGAAGATTGCTTTTTTAAATAGACAGAGGAAAAATTGTTGTTATATATTTTTTAAAAATCTGTTTCTTGTGTTTGAATCTATGCAGGTCTTTTTTATCTTTACAAAACTATTAATAGATGCTCAGAAACAGGCTTAGAGTAAACTTATATACTTCTGTATTCACAACTTGCAAACTTACTTGAAAAATATTCCACAGGTTTTGATAATAAATTCTATGCATTTTATTAGGATTCTTAATGCAAACCCCGTGTTTACATATTGCATATCAAAATTAAGTAAGACAGTTAAACTACTCTTGGCCCTACTAAAAACACACTACACTAACAATTAACTATAAAGGATTAAGTCTTGAACATACTGAAGCAGTTAATCACATATGTAATCTCATGGAATTTATCAATTCAACACATAATTAAGAACTTTACTGGACCAGATCTTCAGATTATAATCAGAAAAAGATGGAGAAATTTAAATAGTCTTTGTTAGATTGGTTTAGGGGTTTGTTTGCTTGTTTGTTTCTGCTGGATTTTGTTGTTTCATTACTTTCAGGAGCAGTTCCCGGAGAGGAGTTGTTAAGTTGACTTTTTTTGGTTTGGTTTGATTTGATTTGATTCATACTTAGGAAGAGTATGACTCACTTGTTAACACTGTATTTAAATGCCTTTCTGTCTTATATCTTGTACTCTTTGTAGCCATGTTGTACTCAAAGGCCTACCTAAAAGCTACTATAGTAAGCATTCTATAAAAGGAAGTGGACTGATCAGAGAAACCATCATCTACATTGTAGAGACCAATTAAAGTTGATTTCTTCACCACTTAAAAGTCATAAACTTCCTCTATTAAAAATGTATTTCCTGAAATTTGTAAAGTGAGGAAAATCTGAAAAGCTAAATGTATAATTTTTATGAAAGACTAATTTTAGTCATAGTTTCCACTATTGAAGTGAATAAATTCCACATAAATAAAGTTATGTTTTGAAAACACTAAAAACTCTTAACTGGCTTTCTTCACAGTCAGCATTCTTACATGTGTTAAGTGGGGTACTCAAACACTGAGGCTGCAAAGTCACAAATCACTCAAGAACTCTGAGACTTTCACATCAGTAAAATTTGTTCTTTTTCTTACGATAATCACTACTATCTTAATAATACGATATATCATAATAATATTATTTCATATCAACATCGGAGTTCAAACTAAAATATTATATTTAAAATGTATATCTTCTATTACTTCAATATATTTAAGATATCCAGGCAACTTTAACAAATAAAACCTCAAGCAACATTTTAAAAATTCAGTAAGGGGAAAAGGTTTCTAAGTGTTTTCACTTTCTAGAAATTTAAGTTAATATAAAGCATATTTCCATGCCCATGAATGTCATCACAGCCAAGATTTAAGTACATTCCTTGTAACAGAAGCCAATCTGAATCATTTGAACTTTTATTAGTGGAAAAATTATAGTTGAAGTCAAATGATTGAACGCAAACCCAGATTGCAGACATTCCAACTGCATGTGACTTCCCTCCACATGTTTAAGAAATGCAGTCACAGTTTTCTCTATTAATTTTGTGGTCATAATATCACCAGGACTAAAATTACCATGGCAGCTTGGTCCTTTTTCATTTCAGAACGGTTGTTTTACTTATTTATTAAAAATTATCTAAAAAAAAGTTATCATTACCTTTAAGCAAACAAAAAATTTAAAATCATGGAGATAAGCACTTTTTTATTTTTATCCATTTTCCAGCTCAGGATTTTAGTCGTTCTTCAAAAACAGGAGGAAGCATCTGTCCTAGCATACTGTAAATTTAATCAGGAATTAACTTGAACAAATTCAAGCATTCTATTTCTGATCTACTACGGAAATGTGTTTTGCAATTAAGTTGCCAAAAGTCAACTCCATGTATTGGCTTTGGATGACATTCAAATCTTCCCAAGAATATCAGAGTCCTTTCCTAATTGGCCAATATTTTATTATTTAATACAACATACAGACATTTATTTTTATGCATAAATCATTCAGTAGCAATGAAGATTTTAAAGTTCATTTTACCCAGATTTTGTCTTCTGAAACCTTTATCATACAGTTGCTTCCACAAGTTGCTACCAATGAAGCACAGGAAAACTCTTCTCTTACAGTAGACAGGCTGTACAGAGAAATGTCCTTCCTAATGGAGAAACCCTGCTTTACAGAAATTTCTTCTTTGATTACCAGGAGCTGCAGAATTAGACCCATATGACTGAACAAACTCTGTGTGACCACTCCTAACATCTTTTGCAACAAGGGGCAATTTTTTGCAGCTTTGTTATGTCAGTCATAAACTAATCTTTTCTTCTTTGGGTAATTTTTCTGACTTCACTGCCTTCAAAATGAGTGAGAGAAGACATTTGCATTTAGAGATTGTACTTTGCAGCATGTCAAATATATTTAAGACTCTTCTTCAAAAAGTGGAATTGAAGCTGGCATTGAAGCCATGTAAGAGAGAGAGAGTCATGGATGATAAACATATGTCTTTGTTGCTAAACAAATGACAACTACAAAAAGAAGCATAGCTATTATCAGCAGTAGTGTGGCCAGAAAACTATGGTAGTGATCATCTGTCTGTACCCACACCTTGAGTCATGTGTTCATTTCTGGGTTCCTCACTACACTGAGGGGCTGGAGTGAGTCCAGAGAAGGGCAATGAAGGGTCTGGAGCACGAGTCTTATAAGGGGTGTCTAAGGGAGCTGAGCTTGTTTAGCCTGGAGAAAAGGAGGTTCAGGAGGACCTTACTCCTATCTACAACTACCTGAGAGGAGATTGCAGCAAGGTGGGAGGCATTTCTTCTCCCAGGTAAGAAGCAATAGGATGAGGTGAAATGGCCTTAAGTTGTGCTAGTGGAGGTTTATATTGGATATTAGGAAAAATTTCTCCCCTGAAAGTGTGGAATGGGTTGTCCAGGGAAGTGGAGAAACCACCATCCCTGGAGGCATTTCAAAGACATGTAGATATGATGCTTAGGGACAAGGTTTATTGGTGGATTTTCAGTGCTGGCTTTATGGTTGGACTCAGTGATACTAATTAGAGGTCTTTTCCAAATGGAAAAATCATATTATTCTTTTACTGTGACTGTGGCACAGAAAAAATAACACAGTTAATATATGTATTGGCTTGCAGGATGCAGATTGCTTGGTGGAGGTTAGATGCTTTACTTAGCTGTTGAGTAAGTAGTGTGTCATAACTTCTTCAGTATTTGAAAAATATTTTATACATAAAATAGAGGTATCTTTTTCAATCTATGCAATAGGTTCTTTAAGAGATGCATAAAGCCAAAAATCAATAAAGAGACTGATGTATCTGCCTGTGGGTAAGCAAAGGAAAAGGGATTAACTGACCAAATGAATACATCTCACACATAAACATGTACAGCAGACCTGGTCACAACTTTTACACAGTGGAAAGAAATAAACACACCTATGATCTGTTTCACCTTATTGTAAAACAGATGTCAGAAATGAACCACGTGGTCTGAAAATTATTTTTAAGCCTTGAATATTGTGTATAGAAATGTAAATCTAAATCAATGAAATGGTCATTTGTGGCCAATCTCATTTTCCTTTAGAGTTCAGCAGTTAGGTTTGCAGACTTGTGCTTTTCCTGGCTCCTGCTGAGATAAGAATTTAAAAGTACACAAATAGTAGGAGAAATGTCATGTTTACAATTCTTTTCAGCATGGTGAGAAACAGGAAGTGACAGAAATAGTATTCTGGGATGATATTGTAGCAAGGGGTTCTCAGACATTATTCTTCACGCCTCATCACAAATGCCTTATATTACAGATTTGTGAGTTTGCAGAGTGGGTGAAATGAAAATCTGTGGAATCTATCCATTTTGTTTTTTCCATTAAAACAAAAAAGGTTTCCTATGACAGGAACAAGATCCAGAAAGGAAGAAACATACTTAGAAAACAAAACTTACTTTAAGAATGCTTTGCTGGAAATATTTATACTTTGCTCCTGGAAATTATACAAAATACAACTTCACAGTGGTATCACTTGAATCAAAGGGTCTCTGCATGTTAAGATATTGAATGGAGGTCTAAGGTTATCCTTTCTGATGAATTTTGTTTAAAAGTACTTGACACATGTTGAAATCTGTTTCTTCCAAAAGTCAAACAAAAACTGGCCTTTCTAAAAATTGCATGCAGTTCAGAAAAACAATATTTTATAAGGCTGAAACAATACACAAAGGGCAAGAGGGGGATCTCTTGCTAACTCTCCAAAAATTGTTTTATCTTTTCCATCAAGTAGCCTACTCTAATTCTCTCTCTCTTCAATGAGGGTGTGTGAAACATACTTTCAGTCACTTTAGTTAAGTGAAAACCTTATGGCATGGTAGGAGTATCAGCCAACCTGTAGGCTGGGTTCTTCTAGCAAGACACTGAGATGCTCATGAGTGTGCTGGGATCACTCAGCTCAAGTGGGGGATTGACCCTGGCTGGATTCCAGGTACCCACCAAAGCCACTCTACAACTTCCCTCCACAAGTGAGCAGGGGAGAGAAAATACAGCAAAGGGTTCGTGGGTTGAGGTGAGGACCAACAGAGATCACTCACCAATTTCCACCATGGACAAAACAGACTTGAGGATGTTAATGGAATTTATTACTAACATAATCAGAGGAGGTTAATGAGAAGTAAAGTAATTCTTTAAAAAACACCTCGCCCCCCTCACCTCAACTTTTTTTGAGCTCCACAGAGCACAGGAAGACAGGGAATAGGGGCTATGGTCAGTTCATCATACATTGTTCCTGCTGCCACTCAGGGAGCAGAGTCCTTCCCCTGCTCCAGTGTGGGGTCTACTACTGGAGACAGTCTCCCATGAGCTATTCCAAGATAAGCCCATCCCGTGGCAAATGATTCTCCACAAACTGCTGCAGTGTGGGTCACTCTTTCCTGGGGTGCAGCCCTTCAAGGACAGGCTACTTCAACGTGGATCCTCATAGGGCCACAAGTCCTACCAGGAAACCTGTTCCAGCATGGACTCCTCTCTCCATGGGTCTGCAGCTCCCTGCCAGGACCCTGCTCTGACATGGGCACCCCATGAGGTCACAGCCTCCTCTCAGGCATCCACCTGCTCCAGTGTGGGTCTCCTCCAGGGGCTGGGGATGGATCTCTGCAGCCCCATGGTCCTCCCCGGGCTGCAGGGGTGTAGCATTTAGATGTGTTGCTTGGGGTGAAAGAGCAGGAAGGCCTTTGCAGGGTTTTCAAAGATGTTTATTTTAGCCACGCATGGTTTGGAGTTCAGGGAACAAAGGCCAGGATTTTTGTGAGGGTCCAGGTTTAGTACATGGGCTCAGCAGGGACCAATTATCAAGGGACATGGGGATGCTACAGGGCTGGGCTAAGGTAAAAGACCAACAGGAAATTAGGGTGGGAGTGGCTTAAGGGTTAATGGACAGGGAGAGGGCCTAGGCTTGACTCAGGGAACAGAACAGAGGTTGCATTCCTTAATTGGGAAACCTTTTTTTGGGTCTTCACACAGGGGCACAGCAGCTTCACCATGGGCTGCACCAGGGGCTGTGGGGGAACCTCAGCTCTGGTGCCCAGAGCACCTGCTGCCCCCCCCTTCTCCAATGACATTGGTGTCTGCAGAGTAGTTCCTCTCACATATTCTCACTCCAATCTTCCCTGGTTGCAGTTAAAACTCTGCAATAACCTTTTTTTAATCTTCTTAACTATGTTTATGTATAACCCCTATTACAAAGGTGTTACCCCCATTTCTAACTGGCACAACCTTGGGACACCTGTCTTGGAGCTGCCAGGGATTGGCTCAGCTGGACATGAAGGAAACTTCTAGCAACTTCTCACAGAAGTCACCCCTGCAGCCCCCCTCTACTACCAACACCTGGGATTCACTGGGATACATGTATTTCTTGCTTTCATGAATGTTTGGTTTTGATTCTGATGTAGTAAACAAAATTATGCCTTAAGCTGCTATGTCAGAGAAGAAAAACAACCTTCATCTAAAGCTGCTCTTTTGTTGCCTGCTGAGAAAATTGCCTCTTTTCCACCATACCTACTGAACTCCTTGTGGGAAAATGCCTTAATACGCTAAAGTAAAATTAGTAATTATTTCCTATTTACACTTTTGAAGTTCACCTGTTGTGGGTTTTTGCCCTCAGAGTGGATTGGAAACTAATGTAGTCAGCCAGAGAGTTTAGGGTGACAGTAGCCTCAGGGGATGCATGGTGGCAAGTAGCTGGAGTGGAAAACTCTCAGCAAAACTGAGCCTGGAAGAAGACAGCTGCTCTCAACCTACTCCAGACAGGGAAGCCTGCTAATGGCAGACAGGCTGAACCTGGGTGAGATGTTTGTCTCTTCAACAGCACACATTCTGACCTGAGAATTTCTAAGTAAATGGGAGCACCATAAGGCACCCTGTGTGAAAAAAAGCCACCTTCATTTAGCCTAAAAGTGCATGGTCCTCTCTTGTTCCCTTCCATCTTCTCTCCCCACTAAAATTACAATTGAATGGCAGAGTTTGGGCTAATAAAAAGTATTTGGGAAACAGAAATGCTGATTTTTGTGAGTAGATTTTAAATGAAATGTCATCAATTTTTCTGTTATTTTTTTTCTGTTTTGTATTTTCAGGTTAACAACTGAAACAGTATTCACACTGGAAGACCAGAATACTGTTAGGATGGGTTCTAGCCATTTAAATTCATGACATTTTTTCAGCTCTCTTGTCTGTCATTGTTTATGAGATGTCCATCAGTAACCCCTGAAATAGGAATGTATAACCAGGCCAACCAGACCAGATAAAGCTTTGACAGCTCTCACAGGTCTTCATTCTCAGGAAGCAAAGCTGGTGTGTTCCAGAACCACAGCAAGGAAAACTTTCTACACTTGATTTTATAGTGAATCAAGTGACTGAGGAAAGAAAAAAGTAAGTGTATAAATTCATTTCAATATATTTTCCCCTGTGTCCCTGATTATCCACTCAAATTGCTTTACTGTTGCTTGTTAAAACTCAAAACATACAAAAACCAAAGATAATTTCTGGCTACTTAGCTTTTCTTTCCACATCACTCACAGCACAGATACTCTTTAAGTAATTCCTGACTTCAGCTCTTTTTTATTTCTTTCTGACAGCATCTTCTTTTTCATCACACATTAGAAAGTTAATGTTCTTTCTCTGAAGAACAGACTTCTGGTTTAGCTTTCATGGCCCACAGTGAGAACTACCTCATCACTGGGATTTGTTCACAGAAATGTTATACTCCAGAGTGATGATACTTTTTAGAAGCAATTTTAAGCTGATGGGTCTAGTAATTATGACATGCATGATGTCCCACAAGTCATTATTTTGCTTCTGAACCAGAATCCAAGTAAATTAATGTTACTTTATTTATGTGGCTTTGTGGGCATTGTATGAATGGCAGGCATTTGCATCTCTAAAACCACTATATTTAATTAACACATCTGCTGTGAAGTTTGGAAGGGGTTGGAAGCTGAAGGATTACTGTTTTACCACTAAAAATGATTATGATAGATGAAAATTAGCAAATTTTGGCTGCACAGGTTGTCAACAGGTTGTTCTCCAGTTGAATTGAGAACTTTGAGTTTAAGGTGTAGCATTTACATATTTCACAGGCACGGATCATTTTTTTGAAAGTGTTGTTTCACCACTAAGCAGGAGTTCAGCCATTCCCAGGAAAGCAAAGATCCATTATACACATCAGCAACTTGGGAAGACAAATGGCATCACTCTGTACATCCACTTATATTCTTTCTTCTTCTGTAGCTTTATATGCTGGCATGATATGGCATATATTTATATATACATATGGTGTGCCTCTATACATCTGGCATGATGTCATATGGAAAATCCCTGTGATCAGTCAGGGTCAGCTGTCCTGGCTGTGTCCCCTCCCAACACCTTGCCAACACCAAGGCAAAAAAGGCCTTGATGCTCAGCAATATCCAAATCACCCCTGTGTGTTAACACTGTTTCCAGCATAAATCCAAAGCAAAACCCCATCCTCACCACTCAGGAGGAAATTATCCCAAACAAAAGCAACAAGCCATGGCAAATCCAAACTTCCTCTATGATTCGTCCATTTGTCTGTTTGCTTGTTTTCTCTTTGTGGCCCTCTGCTTTGGAAATGATCTTTTATTTAGATGGGCTATGTTTTTCCTTTAACATGAAGATTAGTCTTACCAAAAAAACTCCAACCCCAAACCCAGTATTTTTCAGAGCTTATTTGCCAATGATAAAGATTCTAAGACTTGAATTAATGTAATCCTAGGCCTATAGAGGAACAAAAACCACAATCAACAGAAAAAAAATTAAATAAAATCTTCTCACTTTGCAGATTTAATATTTCAAGAGTCTGAAGTTCTACTTGATAAAGCTGGAGCGTCTCATTTTTCTCCCAAAGCCTTGGGCCACAGTGTTGTTGGTGCTTGGAAATCAAAGCAGGTTTCACATCCACTTCTCTGTGCTAAGCCAGCTCAATTACAACTCTGAATGACAATCACAACTGAGTATCTGACAAGTAGAACACAAGCAGATTACTTTGAAAATGGCAATTAGACAAAACCTTTTTTTTGTTTTTGCCAAGCGGTGTTTACAGTTTCTCACAAACATTCTTCTTTTATTTCCCCCAAACATTTATGTTTAGATATTTAGATCTCTATAAGGAGAGAGGACAAGGTTTTTTAATTTTTTATATTCTACCATTTTTTCAGCCAGAGACCTAGGTATGGTCACAGGTACACTAGGAAAACCCTAGAAAGTCAGCGGGTAGAATGTAAATGGCTGACCTTCAAGATCATAAAGCAAACCAAGAAGCTCTTTTTACATCAATTAGATAGTGTTTTCTCAAGAAAATTTTGAGATTTGTTTATTCTGGGATCGATGCACTTATGATTAAGCATGAAGAGAGAGTAATTATCATTTGTCCTCATTCAGGAGCCTCTCAGATTATTCTTTAGATTTTTTTCTTGCTGTCTTCATTATAATCTCTCCAAACTAATACTCCTCCATCTTGTCTTTGTTGCTGTGGTGCTTGTGCAATGGTTACCTTCTTCTGTGCACAGCTACAACTAGGCAATAATTGCTCCTTGACAGAAGATGAGTTTAGATGCTGCAAGAAGCCTCAGTAGTACAGTGCTGTGCTCTGGGACAACCAGCAAGGGACTTGGCTCCCCAGACCTGGGCATGTCTGAGAGGGAAATCCATTGGCACACAGTGGCTTGGATGTTAAAAAAACCTGGGCATGGGTAGGACCTGAACTCTGTCCCCACTGTGGGGTGTGAGCCTTAGTCCACCAAGTAGTCTCATGCCATGTCCTGAAGGAGAATATCTGAACTTTTTTTTTGAGAAAAAAAACAGCACATGGTACAGGAAAGCAGAAAATGAAAAGAGGACAGAACAAAAGGAATATTTTTTTCCTTTTAAAAGCAACCATGGGGGAAGTGTTACCCCACAGATTTATGAGAAAATACTCACAATCCTCAAGGGTGTTTCTGGGTTCATTCTATGACTGAGGGATTTCTGACCCCTATTTCCCAACGTTTTTTAAACTTTAAGGCATAGATTCAACAATAAGGCCACATGTCCCAGCTGAACAGCTAGATTACAAAATAATTTGTGACAAGACAGATGCAGGAATGCCTTTCTGAAATTGTCATGAAAAATGGATTAACAATAGCAAAGCATATTCAAGTGCCTCATCCAATCTTTACAAACAATACAATTTTGACATGATAAGGAAGTTCATGTGAATGGTCAAACTAAGTATAATAGAATCTACTCAAAGCAAGTGGTTGAATTGGTAGCATACTGAATATCTTACATCTGTACTTTGTGCTACATATTGACATAACTAGGATTAATATTAAAGACAGAGGATATTTCTCTCTTAAAAAGGCTTTACATCACTTTCTGTAACAGTGATAACTGTTATAAAAGGCCTCAAATAAAGGAACAGAATAAGTTGCAATTATTTCACCCTGCAAAGCCACCCAGAGATGTTTTTGTTTTCTGAGTCTTCATACTTAGAAACATTTATGGAAATTATGTTACTTTAAAATGAAATTATATGCATGTGTACAGAGGAAGTATTCAGCTGTAACAGCAAAGTGGATTGTTACTTCATTTTATGATGCTATTGAAGCAGATAGTTTTAAGTAGTACTTCTTGTATAATAATAATAATAATAAGAAAGTCACAGAATTGCAAATGACTGTCTCCAGAAAGCCACATAATATTAGTCCCACAGTTATGTACCTTCTTTAAGTCTTAACTCTAGCAGAAATTTCTTCAAAGATAACACTTCGAGGCTTCTAGGAGAATTTAAATATGTTAAGAGTACCTAATTTTTTTTCTCAAACTATCCTTGCCCTTTTCAGAATGTGAAAACTGAGATTGACGATAATTCTTGGTAATTAAATGAGCTACCAAAAGTGCAGAAAAGATTAAGTGGAGAAAAATAGTTTGTGATTTTTTTCAAAAAGCAGTGTGCCTTCAATTTCTTCTCTGCACACTATAAATCCCCCACATAAATTATGTCATGTTGTGGCTGCACATAAGAATAACAATACATGATGCTACCATGACACCACCCAGTATCACTGCATTTATAGTGGCTTGTATCTTTTTTATTATAAAATCCATTTTAAACTCCTCATATACTTCCTAATAAAATACATTCATGTCAAGATCTGGAACTCTGCTTTTTTAAGGAATTCTTTATAACCCAGATAACTCTGATTAAAGCAAAAATGCATGTATTTGGCAAGCCAGTATATTTTTAATGGTTTTGGTTTGTGGCCTTGTCACAAGTTTTGTGAAGGAGCTGGCTATGTAGCCCTAGAAGCCAGGAACCAAAAGGAAAAGAGCTCTGTGGAGAAAATATAAAAGCACAGCCAGAGTCTTAGCTCTTCTTATCTGAGTTGGGAAAAAAGAAAAAGTTAGACTTTTCCATGTATGAAGCCAGCAGAAAATTGCAGCATTCTTCCCTTGGCTCAGCCCCTCCTGTTTAGAGAGGGAGGAGGCAGAGTCCAATGCTGGTGCCTGGTTGGAAGGCACCCAGTCATCCCTGCAAGGGACCTCTCCTCTTGCTCCAAGACCCCAGGGAGGTCTTCCTATCCAGCTTAGGGCAGGACGAACAGGAAAGGAGGAAGAGATGAAGGAAAAAAGGAGAAAGGGTTGAAAGGATGGAAAGACAGAAGGAAGGGAGGAAAAAAGGAAGGGAAAAAGGACCTGGGGTTCCAAGCTATCTACTCTGCAAGTAAAACCCAGACATTTTCAGAAGCTGCGTGAGGCAAAGATAGAGTAATTATGCATATTGTTTTCTTTAAAACTCCCTCTCTCCTTTTTACTTTGTCAATGACTTTACAAGGTATTAGCTGGATATTGCACCCATAGAGTTTTAATATCAAAATTGTTCTGATAATTATAAACATTGTCTACTAATTAATCCAGATGTCTCCAGAGGTATCATTTTTAGAATTAATAGGGAAAAAACATAACAACTGTTAGCTCATCACTATATATACAAGCTGTGTTCGCACAAGCTGTGAGAGTCTTCAGCAGACCCAACAAACCAAAAATGAGTGTTAGCAGAAGGAATCCTCTCATCATAAAAGAAATGCACAAGGCAGCATTATATCTTGAAGAGTTCCTTCTAGCTGGACAGCTGATGTCCTCTGGGGTGCAGAATGGAACAAGTATAATCTGGGCTCTACTCTTAACTTTATATCCCTCTACGTTATGCTTGGTGAGAATTCCATCCCTAAGGAATTTTAAAAAATTGAATTCTTTAGATTGAATACGAAACTAATAATGCCAGTTAAAATACAAGTATTCTGTACAGATGATTTAACCTTTTGGGTTTTGTGCCAGCTGTGACTATGACTCTGTACAGAATATGGCCACTGTAATTTACATCCTGCTGTACAAATTACAGATGATTCCTGGGGATATGGCCATTGATAAGGCTGATATTTTCTCCTTTGTTTTCTAAATCATGTATAAGGAGAGGAGAACTGACTAGATAATAACATCTCCACAGCTACATCAGATATATTCTGTATGCAAAACCATCTCTTAGTACTCTTGATTTTAAAAGAGTTCATTATACACTGAACAAGCTGAGTCAACAGAAGCCAAGTCAGCAAATACAACTTTAGTGCCTGTTTGTAATTAGCTTAGACATTGAGACAACAAAGGATGCTAAGTTATTTCTCTTTGACTGTATCATAAAAAAGGGAGAGCCAAAAGAAGCCAGAGCAGGTTAGTGTACTGCATTGAATGATTTCCATGGGGAGAAAACAGTCATTGTGCAACATGCTACTGAGAGATCTGCATGTCAAAAATTCATTGCTGAACACATACCCTTTCTCAGTGAAGCCTCTGCTAACCTTGTCTTCACCTGAGCTGTGACATGCCTCCAAGGTAAAAAAAGCTTTTCCTTTGGGGTGCAGAAGCTTGGGTACCTCAATACTAACTTTCTAATGTAAGTAAATGAGTTAGCTTGTTCACTAAGCTATTCCCAGGCTGTGTTAGCTGGAGTAGGTGAGAAAGATGTGCAGCTATCTTCATCATCCCTGCAGTATCAGCTTCACAGGTACCTAGTAATTAGGGCCCGTAGAGTTTGCTGATTAATGTCTAATTTGAAAGCTTCTCATGATGACTCACCTCACACTCAGCATAATGCAAGTACTCCTGTGCAAATAACAGGGCTTGGTGCAGACAAAGTTGTGTGAACTGATTTAAAGGATACTGAAGGTTCTGTGTTTGTGCACTTTCACTTAAACAAAGGACAAACATACAAACTGAGGAATAACCCTAAGATCTTAGGGCCACACTGGTAGAATTGAGGGAGTTTAGTCTAAAAATCATGACCCCTTTATTCCCCATTACACTTATGTTTCAGATACCTAAGATCAGCACATACCATCAGGACTTAACACTTTAATCACTCAAGAGCACAGGTTCTGCAGATCCTTAGCAGCTCAGTGATGAGTATACTATTGTCTAGCTAATGTTTAATCACTACTTTGTATGCACAAACAAATAATTTCGCTGCCAGATTTATCTGAGAAGCTTAGTAACTGCTGGGAGTCACTGAGTAAAAACACACTGAGTGAAAGCTGGTGGCAGTTAGCCCTTTACTTTTTTATAAGTGGAAAGCTGTTGGCTTTCTATCAGTGTCTGCTTCAGACGTCTGGTTAGCCCTACAGCTCAAGGGTTAGGGATCTGATGTAGGGAAAGGGCTGCCTGCTTACTGCCTCTCCCCAGTGTGCATTTTCTTGCAGGTGCCCTTGTGTGGCTCTACACTCAGCATACTGGCTGTTAAACATCTTGTTAAGGGGTGTATAATACCCTTGGGTGTTGTACAGGAAGCCCTCATAATGGTATTTCAGGGACACAGACTCTACTGCAGAGATCAGATTCTAAAAGCAAAAATGCAGGGACATTATTGGGTTTTTTTCTTAGATCTGGGACAAAGTTTCTGTTTATTTCAGTGGCAGTGCATAAGATCTCGGGGGAATAAGGCCCAAAGTAATTGCACCCCCACCACCACAGGCCAGTGAAAATACACATGCCCTGTGGATCACTGTAAGTAGAGATCTGGTTTCTAGGAGCACAATGTTGCTACTGTCATCTGGATACACAAGGATCCAGACGATGCTGTTTGCATCTGCTATGCAAACATAGATCCCCAACAAAATCACCAAAAGTTAGCCAATTCTAAATACTTGAGAAGAAAGTAACAATTTGTTTCAAGATTATTGTTTCAGTGTGCTTACTAATTTAATACAGTCAAGAAGGATATTTAGTTGATATACAAAACTTATTTCCCGTATACCCAAATCTGACCCTGGATATTTGTGTACAGCAACCATAGATGTCAGAGATGGAGGGTTTTCAAAATTTATTTTACAATTAATATAGACAGGACAAGCAGGAAAACAAAACAAAAGAGAATAATATAAGAATGAGAAATTAAGAAAAAGAAATAAGAAAAAGAAATAAGAAAAAGAAATGCATGTTATTCTTTTATTACTTGTAAAGAAAAAGATTTAAGAAGTTCTTGTAAGTGAGGGTCAGGGAAAAAAAGAGAAAATAAATTATTATGGTTTGGTATAAATGATCAAAATTGTGCAGGCAGGAATTAGGCTGTGTAAAAAGTAACTTAGGGGTGTTTGTCTAGTTCAGAGGACTGTGCTGTTTGCAACACAGGAAGCAGGCTTTTCAACTTTGCTATATCTGAATCTGCCATTTAAGGGAGCAGGGATTGTATCTCCTGTAGAAGAAGGTGTCAATCTGCATTGTATCAGAGAATTCCAAAGGACTTTCTTTGAAGATTTCATTGTTGGCATATTTAAGGAATACCCCTTAAGTCTGTGTACACAGACTCTTAGGTGTTACAGCTTTCCATGCACAAAATAGTGAGGATTATATTGGTAAGTCTTCTAATTGCCTTTGACTCTATTGGTTGCAAACTCATCCTGGAAAATACTTGTTCTGGCTTTAGGAATTTACACCTGCTTCCTGAGCAGAATTTGGGGACAGTCGTTTTGTCAAGTCTTGGGTAGACTTTTCACACTCCTACCTTGTGACTCGCCCACGCTGAGCAATATTTACAGATGGCTACTAAAGAAACTCATAGAAGAATATATCTTTCCATGATGGAAAATTTTCCTATTTTCTCATTCTGAGTCTGAATCTAAGGGTCCTTCATACATATGCAAATTTTAAACCTGTTTCTCAGTGCTGGAATTCAACTGTCCTGAATACAGTGCCTGTTCCACATTAAACCTGATCCTACACACTCCATACAGAAAAAACTTCTATAAAATATCATCCCCAGCTCTTTTCCTCTCCCAGTCTCTTTAGATATTTTTCTCCTCCTATTTTTTTTCTTTTCTTTGATATCTCTCTTTTTCTAATACTTTACTAGCATAGTAATGTACTTTGTACATCTCTGCTTAAACCTTTTTGCAGAAATGTGATTATCCTTAACTTAACTTGATCAACAGAATTTCCAGCTATGAAACAATCTTTCATCCACAATGCATCACTCTGTAATGTAATTTCTTGATATAATGGAAGCAAACACTGAGACACTCACCAAGGGTGACCCTCTACTAAAGAGTTTTCCATCTGATTGAGGAAAGTGGATCTATGGAGTTCAAAGGAGCAACAGATTCCTGGCTCATAGTTCAAAGCCATAAAATGTTATATTTCTGCGGTTTGTGACTGGGCTTTTCCCTCTAATCCACAGTGTATTTAGGACCAAAAAAAAAAAAGAAAGAAAGAGAGAAAGAGAGAAAGAGAGAAAGAAAGAAAAAGAAAAGAAAGAAAGAAAGAAAGAAAGAAAGAAAGAAAGAAAGAAAGAAAGAAAGAAAGAAAGAAAGAAAGAAAGAAAGAAAGAAAGAAAGAAAAAGAAAGAAAGAAAGAAGGAAAGAAAGAAAGAAAGAAAGAAAGAAAGAAAGAAAGAAAGAAAGAAAGAAAGAAAGAAAGAAAGAAAGAAAGAAAGAAAGAAAGAAAGACTCTGCATATTAAGTGTTGTTCATGTTTTTGTTGTTTTATATTTTTCTCCCTACTATTATTAGTTTTGGTTTCACTCCTTGCATCACCCTGAGTTCCCAATGGGAAGAAGGAATCCTGCTGTGGCAGACACCGTACAAGGCTACAATGAAAAGAGAGTCCCTGGCCCTGGGACTTAACTACTTAACCTTTTTTAAGTTAGGTTCAGGTTGCAGTCTTCACAACTTGGAGTATTCTCTTCCTCTCACTTATTCTTTTCTAAGGACAGAAAGACAAAATTGTTGTCTGGCTAATAAAACAACTAAGAATTTTTTCCATAATGCTCCTTTTTCTTTGCATTTTCATCAATTATTTATTGTATGGGCTAGCCCTGAATCGTGTATATTACTCACTAAGAAAATGAGAACACATGATACCATACTATAAATTTACCCTTCTCTTTAAGAAACCCAAGCTATTTGAACTGCTTCATTTTTTGTATTTTTTCCCCAATGACTTGCAAAGCTCATTCATTGAAATTCATCCTGTGAATACAGTGCACATTGCAGGGTTTTCTTATTGCAGCACAGACACCAATGGGTCACTACTAAACCAGAAGTGTATAGCATACACTACCTATATAGGAAATGCCCTCAGAGACTGCAAAAATGTTGTTTTTCTGATATTAGCATCCTGGCATAGTCTTATTTTAATAATTCAAGCTTCATTCCACTCTTAGAAAGTCAGTATTCCACTCCTGATTAGAAAATTGAAAGGCATTACAATTATTTCACATCTGAAATATATTTCAGTTAAAAATCTGTACATTTCAAAGTAATGTACAAATTTTGATTCACTGTTTTAGAGAGTGGCATAGTGTTTTCTCCTGACTTTCAACTAAAAAATAATGGAAAAATTTAAAAGGAAGTTTTCTTTTAGACAAGAAAGAAATTAAGGCCTTCTTTTTTTACTAAATACTGTAAAACTGGATTTTGACACTTTAAAGTCATGAGCTGCTCTACCAAACCATTACTCATCAGAATGTGTTATTTGCTGATATTGCAAATATAAAAACTCTTCATCTGAAACTTGTCACAGAAAGCATCCTTTCTTTGACTTAAACAGTACTGTTTTAAAGATCTTCTTTTAAAGCATTTTATTCTCTGCATTTAATTAAAACCAAGTTTTCATGCATTTCACTTAGAAGCCTAAAGGGAAAATAAATAAAAATCCCATTTCCCATGCCTAGGGCGTTTATTTTTGAAGGGAGGTTTATAGTAAGACACTTCCATTTCAGTAGAGACATCTTGGATTTTAGAACCTGGTTAAGACCAAATTTTTCATTAATAAAAACAACAAGAATAATGATACCCTGAATAAGCAACACCTTATTTACTTGGCCACTGAAATGCAGCTGCACATGGAGTATAGAGCAATATACTTGGAGTATAGGGCATCAAGCTGTATCAGTGTTAAACAGACTTTTGGGTGCCTGGTTTAGTTAGGAATGTTATCAAGTTACTGTAAAGATGCATCTATGGAAGGATGGGAAAAGCTAAGAAGACAGACAGGCTTTTTTTTCTTCCCCTGCTTTAATACTGCTGGCTGCACAGAGCAAACTGCAGTCCTGACTGCCAGCCCGTTGGATCTAAGCACTGAACAGCTTCTAGGTCTCTTCTAGGTCCTCTTTTTTACAGCACATATTGATAAGACAAGGCGTAGAAGTGACAAAGCAGGCTGAACATGCTGTCCATGGATTTGATATAGTACTGTCCACTACATCTTTGCTTCTGTTTCCAAGCACTTTTTCCAGAGAAAAAGAGAAATATTTACACATTTAGCTCAAGATTTATAGCTTTTCATTCTTTAAAAACCTAGCATCTACAATATCAAATGACAGCAGCTTGTGTCTTCGGGCAAGCTTCACATTTGGCATGGTCTGGTTTGCTTATTTGACAGTAGGAATGTTAAGCACAGTGCAATTGCTGCTCCATCCTAGCCTAACACACAGCATACATCACATTTTACAGCCTCCCAAAGCTATCAGAAGCAAACAATAGAGGAATGAGTAGCTGCATGCCTGATGAATAGCTGTGTAGTAAATCCACTCTCCACGAAGAGAGCACTGGGTTGTAATAAGGTGTCTAGGGCTGCCAGGAGTTGTTCCAGGACTCCGAGCAAGTGTAGTCCTTGCTGCTGTTTTCTCATCTGTTTTCTTTCTTCTCTTCTTAATGTGTTGTTTGCTGCCAGGCTTCACTCTTTCTCCCTCCCAGCAGCCTGCAAGCCATGCCCAGGTGGCAGCAGCCACCAAGGAACAGAAGGGCCAGAAAAAACAGGCAGAGTGGCAGTGCAGATGGGCAGTGACCCGGCACAGGTGGTGAGGCAGAAGCTAACCCACTAATTCCTGGTCCAAGAGAGTTGCCTTGAATTGCCCTCTTCCCCCTCGTGCTAGGACTGACATAAAAGGAGTTTGACTACATTGTCTCACAAGCTGTTGCACTATAAAGTTAATAAAACATAGGGATATACCGTCCTCACAGAAAATTTTTTGATGTTTTGGAGATGACAAGCTGGGTGAGGAGCTCCTTTTCCTTTTTCTTCTGATCTTTTTTCTCTTCTTTTGATCTTTCTTCTGTGCTAGTGTTTCTTCACACCCTGCACACATGTTCAGAGTATGAGCTAAAAACAAGTTAATAAATAAATTCTGTATATTTCTCTTTTCCTGAAATAGTCTTCGTCATCCATTAAAGATGATGAATTTCATATACAATGAAACTCTCAAAGCAGCAGCAAGTATGGCAAGCTGAAAATAGGTGTGCTTTTCTGTTATTTTTTTTTCTCATCTAAAATGGATGGATATTTTAGCCTTAAAGTCAATATGAGTCACTTTTGGAATACCCTGGTGACTAGAAAAATGCATGCTTGCACTTCCTTCTGCATCACAGTGTTACTATACAAGACATAATACATCCCATAGTCTTTCACTGCTTAGCTTCATAACAAAGATCTGTCAAAATTGATAAAACCAAACAGGACGATTACACTACCCTGCACCTATTTATAAACTCGGTTCATCTCATGGCAGTCAATGACATGATGGTACAGGCTGCTATGAACTTTAAACGACTGTATCAGGCCTGACATCCTTGTGTCTAGAGGGAATGTGAAGGATCAGGGGCAGGATGATGTTGCTAGACAAGTCACCCTGGACTTTGGACGAGTTTAGCTTATTTTTCTTCTGAAAGGCTTAGCATTTGGGCTCTCAGCAAGTACTGGGAAAGAGAGGAAAACAGCTGACACCAGATCAGCAAATCCTTCACAGAAATCTCAGTCAGTTTTTAGTGTTCATTTGGATTTGCTGTTGCTGTTGCAAGGGAACAGACCTGGCTTTATTTGATGCTGAAAAGAGGAGGGTCTTGGGGATGTGCCCTTTTCCTGTTTTTTATATTCTTAAAGCATTCACTTTTGGTAGCTGAGGAGCTATCTCTTACAGAAGAAATACTGGGCCATATGACCTTTGGTCTTGTGTCATATTACTGTGTACTTGGAGGCTAGCAGGAGCTCTACAGTAAGTCACATGTATTCTAGAAAGCAATTATTGTGCAAAACATGGTTTAGAATGATAAAGACTTATTTGTTATAAAAGATGCAACAGTGAAAATTACTCAGAGAGATGTTTTCAAAATCTATTAGCTCTTCCTTAAGAATAGCCTCATTGTTACCAGATGCCTTTAGGCATTATTAAGGGAAGGAAGCTTATACAGTATGTTGGATGATGCAGGTCAAATAGCACATGTATAACTAAGTGGGAATTCAGTTGAAGAAGTGCATATGTGTGCAGTGATAAAAACAAATAATGGATTGACTCCATGTAGGAGTCAATTAGCTCCATTTACTTCAGTGAGCTAAACTGACAGAAACCAGCCAAAGATCTGTGCCATGAGTTTGTCAGTAGTTTTACCTGATTTATATCAGTGTGTAACGGGAATAGGATTAATTTTATCCCTACTATGACTCCAAAGATTTCAAAGAGGTTTTGTAAAATATCCAGGAGAAAATGAGATACTCATAAGCATACATTCCTTTCAGAAATTCACTGGATTATGCTTGAAAAGCACTGCACAGCTCTCAATGTCTTTTTAATGGTGCTGTCCTACAATGAAATATGCCTGATTAAGTGCCCTAAGAAACATTATCATTAAGGTTCTATGTCTGGTGAATATCACTCTCAAAGCTTTTCTTTCCCTGATTATGATGAAAGAGACATAATGGTCAGTTTTTGATGAGTTCTAAGTAACTGGACTTGATTTACAGTTGAATTGCTGCATTTAATATGAGCATTGTCACATTCTATCCTGTTACGTATTTTCTAGCAAGAAAAATATACTAAGACTTCTTGATTTTGTTGGAACTTATATAAAAGGAAAAATACAGGCTAAAATATCTGCACTATCTAGTACTTTCTAAATGAAGAGGCTGCTAAAAAATGAAGTTGTAGTATTTCTTGCATACCAAATTAACTTAGGCAACTAACAGGAGGAAATAAAGAGTATAATTCATTACTGTAGCACTTGAAAATACTTTTACACTGCCATCATAAGCTACATATAAACTCCAAGGTTTTCATCTTTTAGGTTTCAGGTATGTGCACTAGATACCTCTTGGATAGATGTTGAACCAGGCCCAAAAATTATCAGCTTCTCATTTCCATTCATGTTGGTTTCCATTGAAAAGAAAATTAGTCAGGGAACAGCAGCCTATATCACAAAACCAGTGCCCTCACCAGGCTGATCAGCAAAACTTGGTTTGTCATGAAGCACCATGCTGCTGAACATGACCTGAAGCAGTCCAAGCCCTTGAATACCTGTGCAGATTATGAAAATCATCAGGAGAAGGTTTGCTAGAAACATAACTCCAGGAAAAATTTTAGGTCTAGGCTTTTAAGTGCAAAACTATGATCTTTTTAGCTCCGTGTTAAGATCTATGTAAATGTAGGTCCAGTTTGCAGTTTCCAGTCAAATTTTGAACCTGGTGCTTTACTCAAGCCCATGACCAAGATGTTCAGAGCTTTTAAATTGTACCCAATTAGTAAAACTTCAACTCTTTCTGGAGACATACAGTCTCTTCAGAGGTTTACATGCATACCTGAGTATATCCTATAATCTCTTACAGGCTATTGGAGGAGTACTAAGTAGGTAGATAAGCCAACCTTAGCCCTCAGATTTCCGGATAACCAAGGTATTAGAAAATCATTATAGACTAATTGGAGGAATTGTTAGGAAAAAAAAGTAAAATTTAGGCCTTAATTCAACTCATTCTCAAGTAAATTTTTTAATTAGATCAGATAGATTATCTCTGTTCATTGGCTGTAACAGGGAATCATTGAGGGCTGTGAAATCCTTCCTCCCACACTCCGAAGAGAATAATGAAAGTGTTCATCTGTTGCAGCAGTCTCTGAAGTGGGATGATTTCTAATGAGAAGACACAGCCTTACAGATATGACCAAAGAAAGATGAAGCAGTGTCCCATGATTAGGGATGCACCTTCCCAGACTGACTGTCTCTGTACCAGACAGAAGCACTGCTTGTTTTTCCACAGACCCTTGGTGCCCACACATGTATGCATGTGTTCATTGTGCTTCCAAAACTTTTCTCAACAGAAGACAAGAGAGAGATAGGATGATGATTTTAAAGTTCTCCACACTTTGAAGTACAAGAGCTTCTCAGATTTGCAGAGGAAGACAATAATTTGGCAAAGGATTATATATAAGAAAAAAACCTCATGGGCTGTTTCTGCCTGACAGAGCAGCTCAAAGAAAATTATACATCCTGTTGGTACTCCAGCAGTGGTGCAAGTAATTCC
This sequence comes from Luscinia megarhynchos, assembly GCA_034336665.1. Lineage (NCBI taxonomy): Eukaryota > Metazoa > Chordata > Aves > Passeriformes > Muscicapidae > Luscinia > Luscinia megarhynchos. Next base: position 46,506,168 of record CM067565.1, read on the forward strand.
ATAAAGCCAAACTAGCTAAAAAAATTAAAAACTTAGTCTGAGGAGAGGCTTAAGCCTGATAACTGAAAATAGAAAACAGCAAGTGTTCATTATTGTGGCAAAATATGGGAGAGTGGGAGTGAGAGTGTGGTATAATGAGATTTTTTTTTTTTAATGTGATTTAAGGCCTGTATTTTCTAAGTTAGAGCTATTACCAACAGCACAGAATTTTCAGTCAAAATACATTTTGTTTATTCCAGTCGAAGAGTAGTTTATCAAAACAGGATCTCCAGGAAAATATTAGTGCCTGAAAAATTGAGAAGTTTAGTTTGTGTAACAAACAAAGATTGAATGTTTGCTACTGTAAACCATGGGTAAAGCTAAACAACAGCCTAAAATTTGTGAGAAACTTGGAATGTAGCATATTAGTTATAAAGAAATAATGTAACCCTTAAATTAATGTTCACAGCCACAGATGTAATGGGAAATAAAAGGTCACCAAATTAATAAAATAATTAAATGGGAGAAATGGGAGCACCTTAAGCATGCAGTTGAAAATACTGTGTGCAGAAATACTTGCAGAAAAATTATATCTGAATGTAAGAAAAAAGAAATTAAAGCAAACACAGCACTAGCAATGTGCTGTAGCTTGGAATATTTCTATCAGAGGAAAAGATTGATAATACTATTTGCAGCAGGGCTTCTTCAGAAGTGTTAATGCCTTTCTATAATTCATCAAATCCATACATAAGGCGATTTTCAACTTTTTTTCTAATTTGACAAGCATGTAAAATTTTCCAGCAGATAGGCTAAACCTGCTGGAGACAATTTAAGCTTATTGATGTTCTTCTTACTTTCCTTAGTTACCTTACACAAATCCCTTGGAAATAGACCACAAACGTCAAGGTATCCATGGATCCCTGCCTAAAAATTGCTGTTCAATATTCAAGGTAAGTTGATTTAGTTTAGAAGTGGTGATGGTGAAGGAGGCAATTTCCCTCAATGTTTTAAAAAAGTTATATTTTACATTCTAAATGGAGAAAACCTGTACAATACCATGATAAAGGTGTGAACATGTGTCAACTGCATGTATATCATGTAGAAATAAAGGTTGAGATAATGACCTAGATAAGACAACCAATACAGGGAGTTATGATATACTGTAATAGGCAGTGAACAGCTGTGATTTCTACAATATTAGGTATTCTGAATGAAATACAATATTAGGTATATGCATGAAGTACAAATAAATCATCACTACATAGCCTAAATATGGTGAATATTTTATTTTGGTGCTGCTAGAAACAAAGTCTCCTTGTTTTCAAGACTTGTACGTAGTGCATTTCTTTTGATTTTTGTGTCAAACTAAATGGAAGTACAGATTATAGTAAGTACAACTAATGTCTCATGAATACTTTCGTGCTTTTTTGTGCACACAGTTTGTACACACACAAGTGACTTTAAGATCCAAAACTGACTGTTGGCATAAAACTGCTCTAAATATTCATTATGGTCAAAAATTGAAAATAAAAGTAGAAATTAAGAGTCTGTGTCAACAACAAAAAAAAATTGCTAAAAAGAGAACTTATGCATGAGGGGTTTTTTCTGTTTTCTGAAGTCCTTACAGTGAGCATACTTCAAAAAAAATCTTCACAGTCATATGAGAGAAACTGGAATTAAAACCTTTTACTCTGTTATTACATGTATTCACAATAAACTATGCCAAATGTATAATCATAGGTGGTATGACACCAGGAAATTCCTGACCACCAAAATATCAGCTCGAAATGGATCCTATTGTAAGGATTACCACAGATAGAGAGTTTGTTGTAAAAGGTTAAGGTTACCATCTGGAACAAAGTTGCCCTGAATCTATCTGAAGTAAATTGAAACGTGTTCTTCCATGACTCTTCAAATCTCTGTGACCCTATTCTGGTTTGTCAGGAAGGTTAGAAAGTTAGAAAAGGCTCTTTTTTTTTTTTTTTTTTTTTTCGGGTAATTCAATTAAAATAAGTTTGGAAAGGGAAAATTATTTCCATGGATTTTAAATAAAACACATGAGAACTGAGATGAGTAATATGAACGTATTGACATAATGTAATGGAATGTTGTTTGTTCAAATACCCTAGAAAATAGTAATGTTATTGAAAAATGTAAAAAATGTGCCCACTTTTTTTTCTTTTTTAGCAACACGTGACATCCTGTGATTGCTCCCAACCATTTTGCAATTGACATTAATCTGCCTCTTAAAATATGGCTGAGACTATTATATCTGTGAGTATCAGTAAGCAAGCCAACCTTTATCAGCATTTTCATTTCATCAAGAGCAGTTAAATTGCTTTCTTGTATATGACTGGACCTACTTTCCTCTGTTTTTGATAGGACCCACATACTTTAATAAAGAATGAAAATGCAAACTTTCAGACCCTCGTGAAATTGTCAGTTTCTGCATTCAGCTTCAATGTTGAACTACACCTTAGAGTTCTGATGATGTATGATTGTCATGGCAGATGATTCCTTGGACATATATTTTGTAGGTATAGCAATGCTTGGTCAGCTTCTGCTGATCTCTACCGAAGTAGAAATCATAACAAAGGAAGAAAATAAGGCCTGGTGTACTGGAAATCAGTTACAAAATCCTTCACATCATTCCTAGCAAAGTATGAACTGAACTGTTCAATAATATGAAGATAATATTCACATACCAAATTTAGGTAATGGACATTTGGAGGCTGATAGCTCCACAGTTCTCTACCAGCAGGGGTGATGGTTGTGGTTTTAAGGATTGTTGTGTTGTTAGGCCAAGCTGGAAATTAAACACCCCACAGCTCCTCATTCAACCCCCTTTCTCTTCCCCACACTCTGGTAGAATGCAGAAGAAAATTGAAGTAAAACTTGTATGTTGAGATAAGAACAACTTAATAATTGATAAAAAATAATACACAATCATCACTTTAAATAATAAGGAGAAGGAGAAGGAGAAAAAAGAAAAAGAAAAAGAAAAAAAAAAAGAAAAAGAAAAAAAGAAAAAGAAAAAGAAAAAAGAAAAAGAAAAAGAAAAAGAAAAAGAAAAAGAAAAAGAAAAAGAAAAAGAAAAAGAAAAAGAAAAAGAAAAAGAAAAAGGAAAAGGAAAAGGAAAAGGAAAAAGGAAAAAGGAAAAAGAAAAAATATGTGCAATGCAGTTGCTTACTCCCACCTGACTGATGGCAGACCTGCTTTCCCCAGCCCAGATCAGCTGCCCTTCCAGGCAACTTCCCCCCCTCTTTTATATATTTGGCTTGGTGTTCTGTGGTGTGAAATACCCCTCTGGTCATCTCCAGTCACCAGTTCCAGCTATGGTGCCTCCAAGTTTCGTTTTTTGTGTACCTTCTCACCAGTAGAGCATGAGACAAGAAAAAATAAGTTCTTCACTTTGGATAAACATGATTTAGCAAAAAACCAGAACATCAGCGTTTCCAAATCCAAAACTCAGCACTGTAGCAGCTACTGAAAAGACATTATTTCTACTCTAGATGAAATCAGGACAGGTGAGATACTCTGTGTCTAGAGACATAATACCAAAACATTCCCAAGTCTTAGAACCATGATGTGCATGCAATATGGTTTTTCAGCGGAGACTATAAACTGTTTGTGAGTGGAAAAGGACAGGAAGCCATTGGTGTACATTGCCTGTACTGGCTGCCAGACCCTCTGTGATGGGGATTTAATGCAACCAGCATTGCCCTGCAGCCTGGCTCTGATAGTCATGGATGCCTGCTTGATGACCCAAGAGCTGGACATCTCTCTGCTGCCCTCAATGAATGCTGAAAATCCTGTCCAGAGTGCAAATCAGAGAACTAAGGACATCCTCCTGCCCTGCATTTCCCTCTGTATTATCCCAGTTTTTTTCCATTGTCTACAGAGATCTATTAGTCAGATGAGTCCCCTAATCTAGGCATGGAGGTTAGATACCTAATGTTAGCAGCACAAGTACATCACAGAATGTGCTCCACCAAAATGATTGCACATATGAGCCACAATAAAAAGCAGTTTGCCAGAGCATGCCAGATTAATGACTGAGATGTCTATATGACAGAAACAACTGAGAGGGAATGGCAGGCAGCTCTTCAGAATACAGCAGTTGTGCAGTGTTTAAAGGCTTTTAAAAGAAAATACCTCTCTCAATGCCCTCCCTCAGGACTTTTAATTGAAGCCTTATGAACGAGATGACTGCAATAACTCCTTTGGGAGTAATAATTGCTGGGAGTGCCCATGACAATGGAGTAGAAATACTAATCCCAAAGGTGGTTAAATGAAGCAGTAGGCATGAGCCTGGGTCATCAGCAGAAAAGCGTAATGCCTTTTCCCAAAGGTGCTGCAAAAGGAATGTGGGATAAAAACTTGTGCAATACTGACTGAAATTTAAGCAGTATTTGCAGTATTTCGAAACATCCCACTATTCAGAATGTGAGATTGGTTTATAGCTAGAGAACAGGGCACAAACAATAGCTTCTAGAGTAAATATAGTTTCAGAATTTTTAAAATGGTGGCTACAGCAGGTTAAGAAAAACATAATTTTTTCCTGTTTACTACAGGAAGTTTTGAAGAAGCTGAAAATATTTCCATATTTCCACTCTGATATGTTTTTTTCAGAGGGAACTTCCCAAAATGCCACTAAAACCTCAACCTTGAAAAACTTATTAAAATGAAAATTTACTTCTCTGTTTTTATTTTTTTAAAATATATAAAGGAAATTAATAAACAAACAAAAACCTCCCCAACTCTTTACTATGATTTTTTTTTTTTAATTTAAAGCTGCCTTAGTCTCCTTCTCACACGTCAAGAACTTTGTTCTAACTCACAGGACAGCTGTTTTCATAGAAGAAAGGAGTCATAGGGGCAAAATGTCTCCTCTTCCAGAGCATTTTTTCTGTCTTCTAACGATTCCTATATTCCTATCCATTTATCTTGTTTTCAAGAACTCCCTTTCCCATAACAGATCTGTTCCTGAGAGAAATTTCTACTATTGCTGCCCATTGTCTATCTACTTTGCTTAAGTGGAGGAGTGCTGGGCCATCCTTCATGGGCTGCCATAGCTCCAGAAATTGAGACATTTATTGCTTGTAGAGATGGCAGCTATTTTCAACTCATCCATTGTAGTTCTGAGGCTTTCCTGGCACAAGGAAGCAAGCTGGGATGAGCACACACTGTAAATCCCACTCTTTGGAAGAGCAGCAGATTTATTGTATTGGGATTACATAGTCAATCTTTGTTTGGGCAGAAGATCAGACTCTCCCTAGAAGTTTTGGGCTTGGGGACCATGAGCTAGCCGTGCATGAACACTGTCATCACCTGTGGATTGAGATGCAGAAGACCTGAGGAGTAAAAACAAACAGAATTTTACTAATGGAGAGAGGAAGGTGTCATCTTTGCATTAAGAGTCAAAAGGGATGAAAACTTATTTGCTCCCTAGTGAGTTCTCCATACATTTGCTTTAAAAAATAAAGGCAGATCTTTTAAATCTCCTATTCCTTGTGACTTTCCTGAGCTTTCTGTGGCTGCACCATAAAGGCTGTTACTGATTTGCTAGTTAATGATGGCTTGATGTTTGAAAGATGAAGAGCAGTATCTGTCAGAAGTTTTTCTATTAGGTTCAGTACTGATATGTTATGATGTTGGATTTAAAATTTAATAATCTTTGGTTGATAGGAACATTTAGACCATGTTAGCTTACAACAGGTGTTGAATGCAGATTCAAGAAGTAAAAGATTAAAAGAGATTTTTTTTCACCAGAAATAGTAGCCTAAAGCACTTTCAGTAACCTACTTCAACACCTTATTTCACTTTTGAGACTAAACTGAGCCCTATTTGTAAGCCAAGACACATTTAGCTGAGAAAGCTTGTTGTGAGATTAATGCCATATAAATTCTCTTCTGGACCCTGTTGAGGTATTAAGCAAGGGAGTACTTGCAGGGAGAGCAAAGTTGTTCATTACATGAGCTGATTACCATGCTCTCCAGAACAATAAACTGCTGCTGTTGCTACATTGAACCAGCTGTTCCAGCCTGCCATTGAAATTTCTATCTGCCTCCCTTCTCCCATGTGTCTGCATTAATCACAAGGGCAAAAAACCCCAATAAAAACATTTCCATTAATTCAAGATTTCTCATTTTCTGGAAAGAAAATAGGAGCTTTGTTATACCCTAGTTGCTCTTATTTTTAAATGGAGCATTATTCCTCCTTATTCCCTGTTCCTTTGCAGGTGAACTGCAAAGCTGGAGGGTGACAGTAGATATTCTCATAAAATGATACTTTGTCACCTTCATTAAAAACAAAAAACACCCAAAAACCCTAACTTAAAAAAAAAAAAAAATTCTGCCAACCATAAAGCTTGATACGTCTTTTAATGTTAATCTTGTTTCAACTTTAAACTACAATACCATTTATTTGATTAGATTCTTATGATGTCTTGAATATGTATGTATGCAGGGACTGCTTGGAAATATGTGAAAGTTCATAATGGCAAGAGAGTAAGACAGACACACATAACTATTGATACAAACATATAAGACAAATCCATATATGACTATATTTAATATGGATTTGATCTGCTTTGCTATATTATTTCTCCTACAGATTTGTTCTTACTATCTTATTCAAACTCTGTGCAATCCAAGATCAAGAAATGGATTCTTAATATTTATGTAATTGCACTCTGCCTTTTCACTCTGCCATCTCACAATTTAATTAAAAATCTTTTAAACAGCAGCAAATATTGGGGGAAGCATATAGTACAAGACTAAGAGAAGGAAATTGCTGCATTGAATACTTCAGAAACATATCCATTCTTTCAGACTCTGGCACATCCAAAACTTCAAGAAGGCTCAGTTTTGCAGACAGAGTTATTGCAGTGTCTACAAAATTTTGGCACTGAGTCTGGGAAAATAGTATAAAAAGCAATGGTAAAAAGGCGCAGCAGGTGATGATGCCACTCAAAATTCCAGTCTGGTGCACTGGCAGATGCTTCTGCCTGAAGCCTTCAAGCCTGCTTGCTACATTTACAACCTTTGCAGACAAGATAGTTATGCCAAATACAGGATAAGGAAGAGACTCTTTAGTCCTGGGAGAAGCACTCCAACTAGGCTGTGGCACAAGAGTAAAACCTGGAGGCAAACAACCAAACAAACGACAGATGTGCCTAGAAAACTGGTTAAATAGTCACATATTGCATCTGGGTTTGTTAAACAATTTTAAGAAAAAAAGGATGTGTAACGTGTAAATGCCTATGGATATGAGGAGGGAGGTTTCAGTTACATGATTTTCCTTTGTGTTTCTGTTTCTTTCCTCAAAGAATACAAAATAATACACTGCAGATTAGGAACAAGATTACGGGATGTACAAAAAATAAAAACCCAGAGATAAATACATCCCCAGTGGAACTCCACTGTGATTTCTGGAATCATTCCAAGCCATGAACTTGGGTCATAATTTCATATTTATATTAAAACATTCGAGATTAGTATAAACTGTTAGACTTGAGTCTTGGAAAATCTGCCAAAATCCTTTCTACAACCCCTTCAAATCCCACACTTGGCATATTGTTTTTGTTTTGGATACTAAAACATGAGTTTAGTAAGCACAAAGCATAGGTGTTTGATGTTAGTGTTGTCACTGTACTTATTACTGGATGTTCCAAAATATTATTATAGTAAAGGTGATACGTGAGTAAAACAGAATAAAATAGACACTACATTATAGAAAAAAAAAAAAACACCTTGGTTTTATTGCTCTATAACCACAGCATTTGTATAGTTTTAAGAATGATAAGCCTCTTTTCCTACCCATTTTATTCTTTGTGCAATCTTTTTTTTTTTCCTCTAAAAATTGTCCAATGATTTGCAGATCCAAAACCAGCATACACAATTTCAAGTAATATAATATCAGCAATTTTGTAATAACTGTAACTCTGCACTGAAGACAAGCAGGAATAATGTGTTTTCCTACCTCTAGCTGGTATCACTGTTGAACAAATACAGAAATATCAGGGCTCGCTCATATTTTACTCTTAAAATGGGAACAACGGAGTTATGTCAAAAGTGAAAGATGAGTATTTAATTGCTGTCCAGGGGTGTGCAAATTAAAGCTGCAGACTAAATAGCAATTTATGGGGCATAAAGCCCAAGAGACAGTGAGTAGACAATAGACCCACGGAATTGTTGGACAAGACTGAGCTATCAAACATGAGTTCTTCTCCCTGCACCATCGCTGCAGCTGCATCAAGGAATGAGCAGAGCAGGGTGCCACACAGGGGTCTGCAGACAGGCTTGATGGCTACAAGGAAAGGACTGAGCTTAGTTAAGACACTGAAGTCAGGGCCAGAGTTATGCTGACTACTAGAAACATTAAGTAGCTAGCATCTCTGCTGGAGACAACTCCAGATTGACTGCAGATGTGAGGAGCTGTGGGGCTGCAGCCCAACAACCCTTTAGTAATCCCATTGCCTCTGACTGACCTCTCAGAGGAGCTGCAGCACCCCTAAACCTTGTTCTTCACAATGCAGGGAGGTTCTTATAGCTGAGGCATATTATCTGTCTTAATCATAACAGACTTGCCCTTGCAAGGATGTTTAAATAAAAAGAAAAATTTAAAAAGAACAAAAAGAAAAGAAAAACCTATGAGTGAGATCACAAACATGTATTTTGCTTGGGAACCTACTGAGTTTGAAAGCCTGAAAATACCTACCAACTCTTTTTTTACTGACTGGAAATAGAATCCTTCCAGTTTCATTTAGGTTAGTGGAGCACCAGTGATTCATTACATTAGTCAGCCATGTACATTCCAGTAGAAATCAAACCTAGCAGCCAGAAATAAAGTTGAATGGCTTCATAAGATTTGAAGGATTCAATGCATTTTTGTCTCAGCTGAGAACACTATACTCTGGCTTCTCAATTCAGAGGAGAATTTTCATAAGCTTCAAAACCCTGGAAAAGATAGCTAAGCTGCAAAACAATCTGTGCTTACATTTTAACTAATATCATTGTGCATGCACTAATAAGTTTCCTCAAAATTGGCTAATGGGCTTAAACTAGAATGGCTTATAAACTGAAAGTGGGAATGTTCATGATAGCAAGAACTAAAGTGTCTTGAGTCCTATTCTGAGCATTTCAGAGTCTTATCTAAGAAAGGCTTTAACCTTGATCTTGTTGGCTCATTGAGGCACAGATCCAGGGATTAATGATAGTGGTTCTTTGGTGGTACAGCATAGAGGTACCTGTTCTCCCTTCCTAATACAGCAACAGTAGCCTTTTGTGGATGGTCCCCTCACTGCTGGTGACTGTGTGCATGACTTTGGATGAAAAGCAGCACCCTCTGCACCAAGGATGCTGCAGTAGGAACAACGGAGGAAATGCATCAGCCACCCCTTTTGCTGCATTGACCCACATAGGACCTGTGCAGCTGGAGAGACTTTCAACAAATCTCACTACTGTGATTGCTAATTGCATCCCAATTTGAGTGGAGGTCATTTGGTAATGATCAAACACCCCAAGCAGCACAAGTGGCATCCCAACCACCAATTTCCTCCTGAAAGAGCAAATCTCTACCAAATCCCTTTGGCAGACCTTACAAAACCCGATCTCAGGTTGTCTCTTCATCTTCACTGCCACCTCTATAACAAACAGTAAATCATTGAAGGACAATTGTCCCCATAATTTTGTTCCCCCACTCATGCAATGTGTTTGCAGCACATCATTTCTCTCAAGACTGCAATGTATATCATGTTGAATATTTACCCACACTCATAATTAATACGTATAAAAGATAAAAGATACTTGAGTTAGCTTTTTTTTTTTTTTTTTTTTTTTTTTTTGCTATTTTGTTTGTTTTGTGGGGTTTTGGGGTTTTTACTTTTTTTTTTTGTGTGTGGTTTGAGTTGAGGGATGCAGAAGGTGAATGTCTACTTGTTTTGCTTGTGAGCTACACAGGTAAATTACTCTCAAAGAAGGGAAGAGACTGCAAACATCCAAGAAAGAAAGAGTTTCTGAGTGTATTGCAAATTTTTACATCTGAAAGTTACGTCAAGGTAAATGGGAAAAAGATGGCCAAAACAACAAAAAAAGTAAAGAAAGAAAGAAAGAAACAAACAAATAATAACAGAACAGAATGGCCTGGCTTGGTCTTCAGGATATGAGATGGTAAGTCAAACTTTCTAAAAGTGAAAGTCACAGAATCACTAGTTCACAGAATATCCTTGCCATTTGACATACTTGCCATTCGACATACTTGCCATTCAAACTGGCAAGCTTGAAGAGTGATCATTGTTCTAAAGTCCAGGACATGCTCAGACTTTCCCCTTTTAGGACATGAGTGTTTGGGTCCAGGCCTTTCAAGTTCAGGGGTTCACAACCTTTATTCCAGGGTCTCACTTTTTCAGGGATAGACCAGTGATTTTGGAATTGCTGACAATTATGTCCTTAATCTTTTTGTTAAGGTCCCATGGGTTTCAGTCTGAGCTTGGAGCATAGTGTCTGATCTATTCTTTGTTATGCCAGGAATTTCTAAAAATATTGAAAGATGAAAGCATTGCCTGAGTGAACCATTGTGTCCTGGAATTTGAGTACTGGGGTGTCATCAGAGTCTTGTGTGTGGTTGTCTTCTGAACAATCTCTGAACAAAAGTTGTGTCAACACAACGAAAACCAAATCAGATGAACTAAAAGGAATATCATAATAAGCGTGAAGTTTTATTATGGAATGACTTTTCTCTATGTAAATACAGGACTGAAAAGATATTAAACAAAATTTCATCAGCTGAAAACCCTAAAATTCTTCTTGCTTGTAATCAAAATTTGTAATCAAATATGTAAGCAAAGTGACAGGAAATTTTTAGAACAATCTGTGTTTATTTACTTATTCAGACTGATGCAACTCTGGTATAAGCCTGATTTTTTAAAAATAAACTTCTTTAGCACATATGAAAAATGTTTCCAGTCAAAGAATCATAGAATGGACCTACTAGATCATCTCGTTTCAATTCCTTACCAGGGGCAGGGACACCTTGCTCTAGACAAGCTGCTCAAAGCCCATCTGTTCTTGAACACTTCACAGTAAAGAATTTCTTTCTTGCATGTATTCTCAGCCTGCCCTCTTCCAGTGTAAAGCCATCTCCCCTTGTCTTATTGCCATCTGCCTTTGCAAAAGGTGCCTCTCCAGCTCCTGCTGTAATATCTCCATGGAGCATTCTCTTCTGCAGCCTAAAAAACTCCAGTTCTCTCAGACTCTCTTCATAGAACAGGTGCTCCAGGCTTCTTGTCATCTTTGAGGCTCTCCTCTGGACCAACAGGTCCATGTCCTTATACTTTGAGACCCCCAGAGCTGGTCACAAGTACTCCAGGTGTTTAGTAGAAGTGGAAGGAAACACTCATTTTATACTCTCTATTTCTATCACTCTATGAAGGACTAAAAATGTGAAAGCAGCCTAGGTAAAATACATCCTGGACAGTGAAGTTAATAGAAGTTGTGAGTGGAACATCAAAGATATTTGAGGGATTGCCCTTGTGGTAGACATACAGATTCATAGAATACAGTTTTAACACTTGGCAAAGCTTTGTTTAATGTGAGGTGGTAGTGGTTGATAGAGAAAAAGAAAACAGCCCCAGGAGGCTATGACATAACTGATGACATAGAAAATCATTCATTAAATAATTCCATTGAAACGTACAAGACACTGCAAAACATTTTGAAAGATGTTCATTATCTGTGTGACCACGTTGGGTGATTTTCTCCCAAGGGACCTTGATTTATAAACTTCTCACTCATTCTTTCAGAGTGTGAGTTCAGCTTTTATCAGCTTTAGAATTTAATTAGCAACAAATTTATATTTCTTATCTTAGTCTGATCCTCAAGCAGTTGTACACATGAGGCTTCCTAAAAATGTAAGAGGACATTTTTGAAATTACATTCTGTCTTTCTCTTCTTCAGTGTTCAGAAAAACTGAACTTTATTGCACTTATGACTTCTGGTCATAAAAAAATACAATTTTTTGTATTGGGTACTTTTGATTTGTGAACTCTGGGAGAACAAAATAAATCAAGGAAACCAGCTACTTTGCCTGGACTGGCAGTAGTTTTCTAAAGGAAATCTTCTGTCTCCTGTTTCAATCCTGCAAAACTAAGTTAGCTAATGAGTAAAAAAACTCCTCCCCACCTCCTCTGCCTTTTTCTAAGGCTTAATAAAACCAATTTTACTTTCTTTTTTTTTTCCCCTTTTTTTCCCCATTCTATGACTTCATTTGTATTAACATGTGAGTCCTTGTACTTTTCAAAGTTTATATTTTATTAAATGACACTTGGTAACAAATTTTGTTCACACAAAAATAGCACTTCAGCTGTAATCAGTGCTTAAAAAATTATGAGTAGTTTGTGTAAACCTCTCTTTTTTGGCACTGCTAGAAGTCAGCTGTGATTTCAGAGTATAATAAATGCATTTGGTTGAATTCCCCTGTTGTGCTGTGAGGAGAGCTTGTCTTTGGCTCATTTAGATTCTGAAGACTTTTGTCCAGTGTCCAGATGCACTTTTAAAATGTAGTTAGGAGAATAATTACTGAATATATTGAAGAGCCATTCGTATTTTTTCCAGTTTATGCTCAGTAGATTGCACAATTGGCATAATTACTGCAAACTCAATTGGCAAAGAGCTGTTATCTTCAATGGGAATAATGCCTACTGCACTACTCAGTCCTATCCATTATTAATAATGTGCATTTAATAACTTGCAACTACTGGTCTTCAAAGCAGTCCCAAAGTTGCTTAAGCTGCTTCACACAGTGTTTGAAGCAAGTTAACAGATTCTGTACCATGAAAAGTCGGGAATACAAAAATCAGTGCTATAACATTCATGGCTTTTTCTGTAGCTATTCAAGGAAAACCACGGTTGAATAAAATGTAGCAAGAAGAAATAAGTGGATAAAATTAGTATTTCAGGTTGCTGACTATCTGAGACAAAACTCTGCTGGGACACTGAATTGAATATGTGATGGAAGACACAGAAAATCCTTCTTCTCACCAATAAATTACTTTACAATAGTTTTGCTAGGGAACTCTAAGTTGGTGGTTGTTGGTAGGTAAGATGTGAAAGCTTGCTTTAGAGACTATGTTGGATATTTTTCTCGATGTAAAAGTCATTCAGATTGCTTTGGAACACATAAATTTGCATAGAAACTGTCAAAAAAATTATTTGAATTTTAACTTCAGATTGTTGAGCTATTTCCAAATTTGGGTAAAGCTAAGGTGAATTCCACTTTCACAGCCAATCAAAAGCTCAATAAAATGCTCTTTGCCACCTTTTTTTGGTTAAAAACATATTGTAACTCCTCTCATGTTACTCATTAGTCTTTTTGTTAAATTACAGCCATTTCATCTTCTGACCTTTAACCAATGTGACTTCTTGACTAATTCCTAGTATTTTGTGTGAAAGCAATATGACCAAAACATTTCTATGGAAATACCTTTGGCAGAAAATAAAATGGCTTATTGCATTACTGAAAATAGAAGGAAGTCATTCACTGAGATCAAAGACCTTTTATCCCTGTGAAAAATGCCTGCCAGTACATGAGAATCCATGAAAATTGAAAGCAACACGCCAAGTTCTTGTTTGCATGGCAAGTCTGTCTCAAATATATTTCCTTGGGTTTTAACAAAGAGCAAGAATTTTCTTCACAATTATATATTAGCAAGTAAGGGGGGGTAGAAGATTGCAGCTAAGCATTCTGTATAGGGTGTGCAAATTATGACTCTATTTTTAATACTTCCAAAGCAAAACAAGAGTTCATGAGGATCTCCAGAATCTCTATGCAAACTCTGGGCTAAAGCAAAGCTACTCCTGGTCCGTTGCTGCTTATAAAACAGACATATTGTAACAGGATATTGGTAAATTCTGATAGACATAATGGGTGCAGCAAACCTTTTTCTTCTTGGATTGTTCCATTTGTGTATAGGGTTTTCCTTTTCTGGAGCACCCTCTATCAATGTAGGATAAGAATATGGAAGTCCCGACATCAAGGTTTGCTAAAAAAATCAATACGTTTCTTCTTAAGTACTCAAGAATCTTCACAAAAGATACAAAACCGAGCACAGATAAGTTGCCATCTCCAATAATTTGTAGTCTCTTATTTTAAATACAGTCCTGAAGGAATGTCTGACAAATAAGATCCCAGTTGCTGTCATTCTCATCAGAAAATTGGTCCTCAGTACTTAGAATGAATGCAAATATTAGCTCTTTGCAAAGCATTATAATTTTCAGACAATCATACTAGTGCACTACACTTTGATGCTGCCACTATTCTATTTTTCTTGGCTGGTGACTATGCTGTTAGTTCTATTATGTCCTGTCTGAATCTGCAATGAAGGTCAGCCAACAATGCCACTAAATGATAAGTTTCACAATTGTGTCTCTGTGTGATACTTTTAAGGAGAGAAGTATATCCTCTCTTTGCTCTCTGGTTAGCCTTTCTACCTCCATTACTATTGCAAGAACAACTCAACTCTTCATTTGCTCAAAGCCATCATCCTGGACATCCCATATATAATTTGCCCCCCAGAATGTCAGATAAAATTTTCCCAGCTCTGGGTGGTAGGGCATGATCTGTGGTTCATGGAGTAAACATGATCATGCACCTGGTCTCTGGCTACAGAGACATGTATAGACCTATTAAAGTTTTCTTTCTGAGTTTTGAGGACATTCAGATGGGTTTTTTTACACTTATTCTTCCAGCTTGGACTATATATCTTTTTTTCTGCCACCCACAAGCCTGGTCCAAGTGCCAACCCTACACAGCATCCACCAAGAAGGTTTTCCTTTGACTTGAGGCATTAAAAGGGGAAATTCTGCAACATCAAGCTGCAGCTGTCTCTGCAGGGAGCAGCTTCCTCTCATCTGCAGCTGCTTGCATACCCACAGCAGGGCAAGAGTCTATACTGTCTTTTCACCAGCAGACAGCTTGCAGAGGTGCTTAGGAAACCATCCTTTCTACCCAAGAGCATGCCTTAAACTTCACCACTTCAATCCCACTTAGACTTAGGAGCATAAATCATGCTGGGGAAAAAAAAAAAAAAAAAGACAAGAAAAATGTGGTTCTCTTTTTTTGGTTGGCCAGACCAGGCCACTCAACATCACTTCATTGCTTCATAGCTGACGAGATGCAAAAAAACATGAACCATATACTTTCTGTATATTCATTTCCCAGAAAACTTACTAATTAATTAATGTGATGCAGAGCAGAGATGACAACATAATAACTCAGGCAGAATACTAGTTATTACAAGTTTTAGGGTTTTTGTTTCTTCCAATATCTTAGTGATTTAAATCTCAGTTCTGAATTTTTCCAGGGTTTGCTTGGCTTCAGTTTATGCTGAAGCCAATTCTGCTGTATTTCAAAGACTACTATGGGACCTCTGTTCTTCCACTTCCTGGAACTCTGTAATTCTTTAAAAAAATTTAAAGCATTTTTATCAAGAAAAAAAAAAAGGATTTCTAATACTTGGGCTTCTGGGAAAGCCAAGTCTCTATGGTTCAAGAACTGAAGAGAGAAATAAAAGGAAGGACAGCTTGTGTCATTGGTCTTGTTTATTTGCATTTAATTACCATGATTCTTAACACAAATTCATGATTTCTACAGACCAAATTCAAGGGTTTGGGTTCTGTTTCCAGAACTCCAAAGGTTGCTCATACATTCAAGACTGTTAGAACAGATTTGGAGGAGCAGGTAATAGTTGACTCATGAGTTACCTGACACCTGCATCTGCATCTGCAACTGTCTCCATAATTTTCATAAATTATTTCTCCTGTTTCTGTTTCTAGTTTTTTTTTTCCTGCAAAAAATATCTCCTTTCTGTTTTTTTTTCAATTTTTAGAGATATAACAGGCTTTTTAGTGGTTCATGACGTCAGTTTCCCCAGGCACAGTGATCCCATAAAGCTAAGAGGCACATGATTAAATTAGGAGCTTAACTACACCTCAGTGTCAGGCTCTGAAAAAAAGAACAGTAAATTACATAAAATGGTCAATATAATCTATACCACTCAATGCAGGATGTGACATCCTCAAGCAGCATGCATTAAGTTTTTAATGCAATCCACTGATTGCATTATAAATCACAGATTTGTGTATCAGGGATGAGAAAAGCCTATCCAAAAGGTCATCTACCTCAGAATTTTTAAAAGGATTCTCTAATTGGTTTCTGAGAAATTCATAGACCACTTTGCATGGTGTTTTAAGACTTATTTACAAGCCTGTTAAAATTAACCTGCACTTTGTTTGTTCTTCCTTTATTTTACATTTTGTCTGTTTGTTTGAATAAAAAGAATGTTTCAGTGGACTTTTGGTAAGTATTTCATTAATTCTGCAGTCATTTTTGTACATCACATAGTGAACACAAACCGTACACAGAAATGTATCAATTTAGTGTATTTTTTCCCAGTTTAACATGTTATTTTCATTTATAGTATTTTCAGTGTTTAGTTCTTATTTTGTCCATAATGTGATATAAGTGCCACAAGTAGGATTGCAAAACTCTGGGATGTATATTTCAGTATATACTGCTTTCAGTCCCTCTGACTCAATTGAGTTATACTCCCTTCTTCCTGCTGGTGGTCTGCAGGAGGTGGAGGGAGAAAACCCTGAAAAGAGATGTAGGGGAAAAGAAATAACCCACATAATTTTAGCATAAGCAGTCATTAGCTTTTTGTCTGACCATAATCCAATACCATATAAGCAGCTGGACTCCTTTCCTTTCTTTTCCCTCTCATTTTTCAGTCCCCTTGCTGAGCCTATCCTTTCACATCAAAACTTGCAGACAGATGGGCAGCTCCTGAGAAAATTTCCCTGGGACCTCTCTGGGTCCCAGAAGTAGCTGCTTCTGCCTGACTCTTCCCACAGACAACAGGGTGCAAAATGTCTGTCTCCACAGAAGCTGTCAGGTGCCCTTTAAACCTCTCAAAGCCACATCTCCCAGGCTTGCTCAGTGCTTCATCAACCAGCAGGTACTGCCCTTTTTATTCTTCAGTTTGTTTTACCCTTTCACTCTCAGGGACTTTGACTTCATTGTGTCAGGAGACGCCCAGTAAACCTTCTAAGGGGCTCTCCGAAGTATTGCCTGTGCCTTTGTACTCCCAAGCCTGTGCAGAGAACTGTGAGCTAGCTATTAGCACAGTGGTGCCAAGCACACAAAGGCTCCCACCTGCTCCCCGTGGAAGGGCGCCGTGGCTCCGTGGCAATTAGCATCCATTTCGGCGGGCCCGGCCGGGAGCGCGCCCGGCCCTCTGCGGCTGCAGGTGCAGGATTATCCCGGCCTTCCCTCCGGGGCCCCTCTGACCACGGGAGCAGCAGGCAGGCAGAGCAGAGACACATGCCTTCCAGTGTTTGCCTGGGCATTAGCAATTGCTGTCGTTTCCAGAGCTACAAGCTTAGCTAGTTTCAGGAAACCAAGCAGAAAGCAGGCTCCTTCTCCTTGGCTCCAGTTTGCCCTGCCAAGTGCTCCCGTGCTTGACATGCCCAACATGCCTTGGTGTCCATGCACCAGCCACAGGAAAAATATATTCATGCTAGAATATGTGAAGGAAAAGAGGATGTAATAATAGTAATGATGCTAATAATCATAGCAGTGGTAGTAGTAATAAAACCAGAGCCCACAGCTGGCTGGCTGAGTGGCAGACAGTGGCAGGCATGTAATATGCTTGGATAGAATTCATTTCATTGCCTCGGCTTTTAGGGGCAAATGTGAGGCCAGACCCCTCTTTGGTTTCAGTGTGCACTGTTACAGCCACTTAGGTAAGGTAAGCAGTGCAAAGTCACTTCATACTTCAGGTAATTTAGGTAGCACCCTGTCAGGACAGGTCATTTTAGAGGAATGCCAACCAACTTTTTTTCCAACAAACTGGCGAATTTGCAAGGTAAACCTGAACACAGAGGTCACAGTATCTTCCAAGTTGCAAAGATAACTTTTTTAATATTTAAACATTGCTAATTTTTTTATACCCCCTCAAAAGATTAAGGATAGGTTCCTCTCCAAGGATAAGTAATATTGTTTACACATAGCATTTTCTGTATATAATTAATATTTTTACAATTCTCTATTTTTCTTTTTCAATGAACAAAACTACATGTATCACTTGTCTGATTGAAAATATTCACCAAATAGAGGAAAATGAGGGAGAAATAAAACAAATCAACTAGAGAGAAAAAGAAAAGGAAAAGCAAACAAACAAAAAAAAGAAACCTAAAATTACGGAAAGGCTGTTCTATTTGGAAGGGACCCACAAGGATCATTGAAATCCAATTTTTGGCCCTGCACAGGACCACCCCAAGAACCACATCATGTGCTTGAGAATATTGCCTAAACATTTCTTGAACTCTGTGATGTTTGTGCTGTGACTGTTTCTTTGGGGAGGCTATTCCAGTGCCAGGCCACCACCTTTTCCTGATCTCAAACCTAGACCTCCCCTGGCACAGCTTCAGGCCATTCCTTGGAACCTGTCCCTGGTCACAAGAGAATCACTGAAGAGATCAGTGTCTGCCCCTCCTCTTCCCCTCATGAGGATGTTGCAGACTGCAGTGAGGTCTCCCCTCAGTGTCCCCCAGGCTGAACAGACCAAGTGGCCTCAGTCACTCCACATACAGCTTCCCCTCAAGGCATTTCACCATTTCCACTGCCTTCCTTTGGACACTTTCTAATAACTTTATATCTTTCTTATATTGAGGTGCCCAAAACTGCCCCCAGGACTGAAGGTGAGGCTGCCCCATCCCAGAGCAGAGGCACAATCCCCTCCCTCGCCTGGCTGCTCATCTGCTCTTGCTAGGGAGTGTTTCAAAAGCCACCAACACAAATGCACCCCATCTCCTTCAAAAGTATTTTCTCAGGAGAAAAGTGAAATAAAAAGAGTTTTTAAGCCATTGCTTTTCCAGAAGAGCAGCATGAAGCAGAGATGGGAATGATCCCAGTGCAAAGAGGTCAGCTGCACCTGGGATGGAAGATGCTAAGAGAGAAGAAAGCCTTTGACTATCCTAGTAAGTCAAAAATATCCCTCAAACTTGTCTTTTTGATCCAAACATAATGAAATATTAGGAGAACAGTGTGTGGTGTCTGTCTGTTTCTGGCACTCTTTTTCCCCAAAATGTTTCTAACGTTATATATGGGAAAAATAGGTTGTTTTATGAATTCTCTGAACTAATTAGCATTGGATATCTCATTGTTCGTGGTTTCTTTGTTTTTTAATGTGGAAGTTTGTCAGGGAAAATAGAAAGACTTAATACTCTAAATGGTGAATTTGGCATCCATAATCTGAATTTTTTACATCATTTACTCCAATGACATTACTTCTTTTGGTTATATGGAGGATGACAGCAGCAAGGGATCAAAACACATTCTCAAAGAAATATTGTTTGACTTTGCTTTATGCAAAAGACCATAGCCCTGACACCCTCTTACATATTTTTGATTTAGATATAAGCCTGAGAATATAACCATGTAAAAAGAGCATAGTAGGAGAACCAATTGTATGGTAGTCAAGTCAGACACGTTTAAGCATGCATCACTCTGATGACATGCTATTCCAAAAAAAAAAAAAAAAAAAAAGAAAGTAACATAAACACTGGTAATAGCATCTACAATTAATTGTGTTCTTTGTTGTGGAAATTTTTCTTTTAAATTAGGTTAGAAGTCACCACCATCTCTAACAGACGTAAGTTCATCAACAGTGAGAAGAAGACATGGTAGATGTCACTCAACAATACCTATTCAGTCCATCATGTCATCAGCCATGGTATTTTCATGGAGTAGGAGATGACATGGGATTGCAATCACTTCAGATTTGCAAATGTTTTTAATGGCAGACACTGCAAGTGCTTTAGTTTAAAAAAACCTATAAATTTCGTGACAGCTGGAGTATTGCATGTTGAAGGAGTGAAACCACATAAGGAAGTTTGCAGTTCAAACTTTCATTGTTAAAAAAAACAGAAAAAAAATGACACTATGCTTCTCTCAAGAGAAAGTACATACAAAGTGTTGCAAATCCTCATTTTATTTAATACAGTGGGTGAGAAAGAAGGTGGAATGTGAGATCTGTGATGGTCTTCTACTAAAATTTTAGTGGGGGAGAATTGCAGACTATGTATTTTTAAGAGGAAAGAGGTGATTTTTTTGTATCCTCTATAAGAACTTTCAGCAAGAGAGGAAAGAGCTTTTCTACCGCTAGAGAAAATTTTACACATATGCAAGAGTGGGGAAATAATTTTAACTGACTGGGAATAAATATTAGCAAAACAAAAGGAAGGGCTCCTTTTTACAATAAATGCTATAGCCTCACTTGTAAAGCCATACTGGTAAGCTGAAAATAACTGTATCCTGATGCTTCAGCTGTTGGGAAGCAGTAAAAGTGACTGAAAAATATCCTCCACTGGAGGGGTTGCTCTCCTCTGCTGCAACAATGCCAAAAACACTTCTTCTGTGTGGATCTCATTGCCCCAAGCCAAAACAAACAAACAAATAAATAAATAAATTGGTCACAGACAAAGGATGGTTGTTGAATTGCTATTCCAGGCACAAAGAAGGAATTGAAGGGAAGGAGAAGGGAGGGGAAATCCCTCTGTGTTCATAAGCACAGATCAAAGAAAATCTTCTAGAAATCTGAAGATTTGGGTAGAGGAAAGGCTTGGGAGGAATGGAAACAAAGCCTTGATAGGAAACTTGAAACAATTCAAAAAAGCCCATTGTGTGCACCCATTCAGTGGGTTCAAGTCACACAGAAGCATTGGGTGCTTATGTGTCCATGCCCTGTACGTGTGAATACGTGTCTCTGGGACTCAGCACGTGAGCTAAACCTGTACAGGTGTGACATTGATCTGCACATGAAAATTGCTTTTAATGTTCCAGTTTTGCTAAAAAGAAGTAATGGACCCATCTTTTCCTTCACTAGCATTTTGCCTAATTAATTTTAGATGGAAAATAATTTGTATTGATTTTAGGCATTGTGCAAATTGGTTATTATAGGACATTGGCTAATTAACAGCTACAGGAGGTAGTGTGGTATAAACAATGTGTGTCATGCCAGAATATGTCACATAAACTCATGAATAACCGTACTAATGGCAAAAGTAAATAATTGACTTAGCATGGCAGTTTGCCTCATGAATATGCATTTATTTACCTGCAGGTATCCATATATGTATATGTATATATATATATATGTGATATCTCTCCAGCATACTTGTAAGCATTTTTCAATGCAGCCATTTCTTCCATTCTTAATGAATTCAAAATATCTTCTGCATCACAACTCTCCTCTTAGATTGAAAAAGCAGCAGTGACATTTTTTGTTATTATATCTAATACACCAAATGAATATCAAGGTAAAGAGTAAACTACAGAAGTTCATGGGACTTAGAGCAAAGACTGCAAATTTATACTGTCTCTTTTTTTGGCTCTAATTAATAAAACCCATGAATACAGGAGCACCTGGATCACATTATCATCTGCAAATATGACACTGGAGGATGTGAGTTTTATTCCTGCTCATTTGAGCATTAGTTTTACTCCCACTTATATTCAACTTTTTGCTATACAGAATAATAGAAAAATTACACTGAACATGTAGGTTACCTCTTTTGCTTACAGATCATGATAGTTTAAGATTGAAATAAGACGCTCTGGTTCTAGTTACTGAAATCTACTCTTGAGCTAAGAGGAAGGAAGGAACAACCTATTCATTAGCATGAAAGAGATTAATTTCATTGTTTTTCATTGGTCTGGTGTTATTAAACTATTTGTAGGTTTTATTGTTGTTGTTTTTCTTCAGATACATCAGCCCTGGAAATAAGTTGCATAATTTACGAAGTTCAAGAGCTTAACAAATACTACTCTTCAGTAAAATTAGTGGTTTGTAAATATTTCCAAGATATATTTATTGCACATCCTAAAAAATGCCTAGCTGCCCTTATTCAAGGCAACTAAAATGAGTAGAGATTCACAGTCACAGTTTATGAAAATAGCAATGACATTGATACTATTCTTTCTAGTTTCCATGAACATTTCTGAAATTTTGTTACTCTAGGTACTAAATCTAGCCATTGTGAGATTGTAATTGCTGTCAATAGTTCACAAGAATAAATTACTGTCCTCAAGGTGGAATTTCTTTCATTACCAGTGCTTAGAACCTTGACTCTTGATTGAAGGAGATTATAGTGACACTGCTTATAGCTAATCCTCAAGTTTTGCCTCAAATTCTAAGAGCAGGACTCCGTCTGAAACTGCTACATTTGCCTGCTTTTGTTAGAAATGCATGAATCATCCTCCAGCATTGTGAAAATGGGTTTGAGTTCTTTTGAGAGCTTGTGACCATTTCAGACCTCTCCTGTAGATGTAGTCTGAGACTCAAGCTTGAAAGCTGAATGGAGATGAGATCTCTCTCAAATGAGATCTCAACAGATATATTACAATTTGATTCACTGTAGGGTTTTAGTTCACATGTATCACCTAATAGCTATGCATTATCCAGCCACACAAAATGTGATCACTGGGCTCAAATGCTTTATAGTAAAACACACACACACACACAAATGCACAAATGCCAAATGCACATATGTATTTATATACATATGGTTCTGTGGGGTTATATTCACTTGCATGTGTCAGGTTGTTTCCTATATTACAGGAACTGGAGAAATGTTCCTTGCCCCTAGTGCAAAAGATGAAGGTATCACAGTTGTGCTTGTTTACTTCCTGCCAAAAGTGCTTACAAATTTTGTGACCACTTCTGGGGATGTTACACACCATAAGGTTAAACCCATTATTAAAGAGAATTTCTCTATGAGAGTAAATCATTGCTTGATCTTCATTTTATAGCACTTTTTTTCTTGCTCTTTCACAGCATTTTACCATTTGATCCAAACTCTTTGTCCAAGCTCCTTCTAGAGAGAAGGCCTTGCAAAGGGCAAGTTGTTCACCCTATTTGAGACAGTAATCATAGAGTTGGGATGAAGCAGCTTACAGTGGTATTAATCTGTCCCCATTAACTCTACAGGAAGTTTGCAGGACTGCTTATCACCTAATCTTTATATAATACCCTTAGTAATACTGAATATCAGCCATTCATTATCTTTACAAGGGCTGGGATTAGACCTCCTGTAGTATTTTGTAGCTTTTGCCTTACTGAAATCAAAGATCATTAGGAATCTATACACCCCTGTGGAACAGTACCTGAGACTTTGGACTGCACTTGACACTCTTAAAAAATCAAAGGAGGAGAGATCTTTTATGTTGATTGTAGCCTTTGCTGCTTAGCAGACACATTAGAGAGACATGCACGGCTTAAATTTCCTACCTGGCTAGAACTCACCACCTGTGAAATCATGCCTCCAAGCAGAGGAATTTCCTTATTCATGGATGTCATTTCCAAACTGATTATGGCTTTGTGTCTGTCCAATTGTAGCTCCTTTGCTGGGGTTATTGCAAGTCAGAATAAGCTCTGGTCTGACCCTACAGAATACTTACTTCCTGACAGAAAGAACGAAAGAAAAGGAAGGAACAAGACCTCCCAGGATAAGAAATGAAAACTCAAATGAGTAGTCACTTTTGAGCAAGGCAAATCCCTGATAATAGGAACCAAATATTGCATCAATAACTATGGCTAAATTGAATGTGTAGAATAATGTATTAATTTATTTTTCAACATTCCCAATTTGTTTTTTAGAATGGACCTCAGATGTTTCCACTTAATATCAAAATATCAACTGAATATTTAGGAATAGAATTCTGAAACTGTGACAATATCCAATTTCCAGGTAATATAGTAATTCCTGGTTTCTTAATTTCTTGTTTATCAAATTTATTGTTTATCTTGAGGTATTTCTTTTACAAACATTCTTGAAAGCACATTCAGGTCATAGCCATTCTGTTTATTCTGATAGATAGATTTTGTCTATTCATCCACTTAAGACTAGACTTCTGGTACTCAAATTATTACATTTTCATTTCCAAACCCTCTCCAGCTTATCAACTCTCTCTTAAAATTGTGTTGTGCACATCAGAAGTGGAGATAGCAATCTATGAATGGTCTTACTAATATGCATGTAGTGTATGGGAAAATGGTTGTAAGAAATTTAACTCTGTTCTGTGTTATTCTAGATGGAACCCTGGCAACTTTTTCATGAATACTCATCCACTCTGGATCATAATTTAATTCTGATCATGTTAACAATCCTGTCTTTCTAAAATCTGCCAAAAATAAAAGTGTACATTCAGGTGGAAACTTTAATTTATGATTGCATTTTGTAAAGTTATTTTTTTATAATTATATGCCTGTCTGAATTGAAATGCAAATCAATATACTTTCCATTGCATTCAGGTGACAAAGGAGTTTTTAACAGTCTGAAGAGGCTTATGTTGGAGACATCTTGTATTTAAATGCAGTGTTCAAAAAGAAAAGACAGAGAACACTGACTTTTCACATCTTGAAAAATTATTGATGATAAAGGGAAAGACCAAAAGGAAGGATTAGGAGGCTTAAGATGATAAGGCAAATATTTGATATATATGAAATATGTGGTTGCAACAAGTTGTCCACTGCAAATGTAAGGAAGGCTTCCCTGATTTGAATTTGATAGTTTAACAAGGGGATCAGAAGTTTTGATTTTAACAGCTTTAAAGAAATGCTTGAAATAATGGCAATAAATGAAACCAGCATAAAATTGTTGGCGATTTAAAAGCCCTTGTCAAATAGGTGAAGTCAGAGACTATATCGATTTTGATAGAAGTGATAGAAATATGAAAAACTCAAATAGATCAAAGTAAAACTCCAGAAGGGGACTTGATTCCACATTCACATCACTGACCTGGATGGAGGTAGCTTACATAAGTATAAGGCAAGTGCAGGGAGAGTGGACTGCCACATTGTCAGTAAAGGGCAATTGGTTCATCTCTTACAGCGTTGAGAAATTAGTCCTTAAGTATTTACAGTATTGATGGTGATCTGACTCTAATTTCTCTGTGCAAATATCTGGTGATAAAAGCAGGTTCATGTTTATCAGCCAGAGCTGTTGTCTTTCCATGGCACTGCTGCTCACTTTAGGGTTAGATTCATCTCACTGTACAAAGAATGCTGCTATACATTTTAAGACAAGAGAAGTTTCAAGCCAACTTTCGTGTTTCTGGTTTGGATATCAAATTCCTACTGCATGCTGTACGTGCTGTAATAGGAACGGAGTGCCTCACAATGACATATTGCTGCAATCTAGTGCACTAAGTTAAAGGTAATAACAGTGTGTTTATGAAACAGTATGATTTTATTGTCCTTAATCCCTCTCTTCTCCCTGTACCTTACTGCACAACTTTATTTCAGAGTCGGTTCAAATAGCTGCATGAACACCACCAGTGCCTCTGTGAGCTATTGCTTGGACAAGCAATAAATAGCAAAGGCTATGGGGAAGCAGCAGTGCCAGGAGAAGGCTGGACTGGTGCCCTGGGCTGATGAGGTTAGGTTGTTGTGTGTGTGTAGCTGGAATGCCCAGGAAAGGGCTGGGATGCCAAAAGGGAACACTCATCGACGTGAGCCAGAACAGCCTTCTAAAAAATCTTGGAAGCATTTAAGGCCCAGTAATTGGGTGTATTCTAACTTGGTTTCCTTCCAAGTGGGTTCTTCTCCAAATCTTCCTAGCTTGGAAATATTAATGAATTGTCCTTATTGCTGAGCAACGCATTTTCCACAGAGAGCTGTTCCAGTTGTTTTAATACATTTGCTTCACATTGATCCACACAGGGCTGTTTTGGGAGGTTTTTTGCCCACTTTTGTGGCAAACAAGCCGCAAGCAACAGGCTTGGTGTCTGAAAGAAAAAAAAAAAGAGTGCTAACCTCATACATTTTTTGAAAGCACTATTTAAACTGCAGACTTAATTAAACTTGGACAGACAGCTCAATTGATTTTTTTCATCTGTTTGTACAAGAAAACTATTGTTGTTGCAGCTACGTAATTTGTTGTTGTTTGCAGCTACATAAACTTTAAAATTAACAGTGGGATAAACATATGATAGTGCTTCTTCTCTGATCCTTGACCTTTGAGAATGAAACTTGAGTTTTTCAAATAGATTCAGTTTTCTTCTGTTTTCAGGATGCCTGTGTCAGATGTTATGCCCATGAAATATCTGACATAAATCAGAAATGTTTCTGTATAGCTAAGGCTAATAAACCATCACAGCTTTTAGATAGTGGGAAGCAAATTAGCTTAGCATGAAAGAAATACAGAACAAAGATGAATCTCTGAGGAAATACCAAGGCACTTCAAACAAATCAATAGAAGAATTTAACTTTTCTGGAAAGTGTGTCTTATCAAATGACTGTTGACAAATTAGTCTTTATGTCTATTCAGTATCTATTGAGTGCTACTTTTCTCCTTTGGCCTGACCCCTTAGTGTCCTCTTTGCCACTCCATCCAGACAGATTGCCCATCAGGGGACACAGAAGTTATCTCACACCATCCCTAACACATTTGTGGTTATTATAGTAACAGGGAATCTACCAGACAGCTATTTTATCAAATTATGCACCCAATAAAGGCCTGAATTTTATTGCTCAGGTTTTCAATATTAACTAATTATTGTCTAGTTTTAGGACTTTACTCAGGAACCACATTTTACAGGAGCCTGCATTACAAAAAATATGGTCTTGCAAAAGTCTGGTACACAGAATGTTCACAGCATCACTAAAAATGGAACAACATTTAGCTGCCTAATTACATACAGTAGTTTTGTTGTGAAGGCCCATGGCACTGAACGTTCTTCTGTGGTGCCAGACTGAGCAGTGATGGGCAATAGCCTAGTTATTGGTTTACTTGTGGTAAAAATGAAATATCTTTTTCCATTTTCTTTCTCACTCTAAAGCATTTGAAACATAGCTTTTTTCCACCAAAGAAGCTGGCCTGGTGACTTGGATTATTTTGGGAGGGATACTCAGCATTGTTAGAGTTGCAGGGACATTTACTAAGATAGTACCAGCATTCTTGGACTTAAATTTGTGTAATGGGAAAATAAGATCAAGCTGTATTTTACAGAAAGAACAAAAATTGCAGATTGCCATTTGGGGTTTTTAAAATTCGTTTGTTTTTTTGTTTTGGTGGGTTTTTTTTGTTTTGTTTTGTTTTTTTGTTTTGTTTTGTTTTGTTTTGTTTTAATTTCAGAATGGGAAAAGAGTTAAAAATAACAGATTCATCATGTTCTTAGCGAAAAAAAAAAAAGTGATGTGTGTCAGCATCATGTGGTAGGAAAATTTTAGGCAAAAAAAGGTGGCAAGTTTTTCCCATCTGGAAAGGAGAAGGAAAAGAAGTACTGTCATATCAGCAATTGCCAGTGGTATTTTTAAAATGCCATTATGGCAACATTTTTCTTCTGCAAACTCATCTGTTGTAAGATGGGTTAAATTTTTTTCCCTCAAAAAGAAAAATGAAAACAAAAAAAAGATGTTGCCAACTAGTCTGAGGGAGAAAGTGGAAGCAGAAAAGCCTGACTGACATGTAGTCATCAAAAGGTCAGAAGTTCAGACTTTCCTCTTGTTTTTATTATTTCAAATCCATCCTTATACAGAATGAATGGCAGATTTCAAAGGGAAAATGAGTGAACTGAAGATTGATATTTCCCAACATATATTCTGAGCTGGAAAGCAAATAATTTCATCAGATAAGTATAATTTCACTATGACAATGTTGTTATTACTTTAAGAGCTCCAGACTCTGTTAACAGAACCTTTTCTCTCCTGTTTCCATTTTCCTTTGAACTGTTAATGAATCATTTTGAGCTCTCCTGCATTTAATGTCCATCTTTGAAGCATGTGGCCTAACATAAGTCTCCTTTCAATTAGGTGAGAGGGGAAGGCAGGCTTGAAATAAAAACATGAAATCAGCTACAAGCAGCACTGTAATTAGCAGTGGAGCTGGACTGCTCACTACAGCCCCTTGCCTCTCCATGCTGAAGCTGTGCCTGATACAAGATATAAAGATTAGAAGTAGGTCATACAAGTAACTCATGAATAGTTAATAACTATTTAGCTACTGCCTTGAGAAGCTGTTGGGAAAAGGATTGGGGGGAACAAACAAAAGCATTAATCTAAAGCAGCAAATAATCAATTATCTAAAATGGTAATGGATAGGAGTCCACTTAAAAGAGTAATTTTTAAAAGAGTACATTTCCAAAAAATGCAGGATTAAACTCCCTTGGCTGAATAGTTGTTAAGAAAAATAGCTTTTATATGTGCAAAACCCAGGAAAAAAGAGCAGAAGTACATTTGATTTCTGGAAAAGACAGTTTACATTGAACATATTAATGCTCCCGACTTGTTATTTAGTGATCTGTTCAATTAATGAGTAACACAGAGAACTAAATGAGAACTGCCCTACTCTTCTGAAGACAGAAAGCTAAAAGATAATCTGTCTTGAGCCATAAACATTCATTACAATTTCCTTCACCTACTGAATTTTAAATTTGTCATTAATAAAACTAATACTGCTGAACATATGTGCAATACATGCAGTAGGTGACTGCATGAAGGATGGACTAGAAACTAAATGCTCTGATCTACTCCTGCCTCTGCCACAGATTTCTCAGTCCTCTGACAAGATATACATTGGGTGTGAAGCAATTTTACTGCTAAATATGCAGAGGAGAAACAAGTAATATGTATAATCATGCACAAGCGGGCTGTGTTAAAATTTTTGAAAGGCCTGACTACCTAGCTCTTACTGAAATTACAAATTGGAAAGTGCCTGTAAAACAGAAACAGACATTTGCTACAGTGAGACTGAAATAACTAATGAATTGTGCAGCTAAGTATCTGCAAAGCTTTTGCCTAATGTCCAGAAGTTATCAAGTAGTAAGGCATGGTGTAATTTAAAGCCAAGTTTACTCTGCAGTAATTTCCTTGATTACCTACATCCTGAGCTTCTCCATCTGTAAAGTCAGTATTGCAAAACTTAACTCCCTCCCTCACAAGTTTTCCTGAGGATTACTTAACTGTGAAGACATTAAGTGCTGAATCAGTCCAAGTGGAAACTCTCCCCCTAACATTTGTTAAGAGCTGCAAAAGCATTTGTACTTCCACCTCTCCAATGCATAACTCATACATATCTGTCCTGGAAAGCTACACTAAGGGGAAAGATTCTTCTTCATGAAACTATAGGGACACAACAGGCTTAATCTACAATTCTCTACTCAGCTCCAGAGAATGAAGTAGAAAATCTGCAGCTGATTAGAAGTTTGGCCTTTTTTTTTTTTTTCCCACAAATTCTGGCCAAACCCAGTATCTTATCCAGTTTTTCCTCTAAGCAGTCTCCCATCTTAAACAAAGGAAAGAAGACTCTGTTGAGAATCAGACTCTGTTGCAACAAATTCCTCTATTTTATTCCAATGAATATCACATTGATTTTATTGTCTTATGTCTCTGTCCTTAGAGAAAGAGAAATTTCCCCCAGGTATTCTTGTTATCATCCTCTCTTATGAAGTCTTTGTCAATAATTGCACCATATTTTTCCCAATGTAACATGACACTATTAACTTTTTAGGATGAAATGAAGAGAATGCCCGAAGAGACACTGTATGCTTCTAAAAGATATTAAAATTGCTGTTGAATTACAGATATAACTATTTAGTTAATTATCTTGGTGAAAAGAATAGCTCTGAAATTCTATGTTTTAGACAAGACAAAACCAGATGTTGCCATATGAAATCAAGGAAATTGCACATTTCTACAACCACTGTGAGATAAGTGCCACTTAGAACAGGCATAAAAGACTATTGTTTCTGGGTTTTGTAGGGGAGATGGGTAGGGCTTGGGGTTTGTATTTTTCTTTTTGTTTATCTGAGAGTAAACAGGGAATTTTTAAGTTTGGAGAAGAGACAGATGAGGGAGGATATGACAGGTTTCAAAACTGAAGGTGGTTGATGAGCCTCACAAGGTAAAATCTGGTAGGTGCTTTCACAGCACAAGGGAACTGAGAGAAATAAGAGCAGCTCCTCTTCCTAGTGTGGGCAGGGAACCTCCAGGAGTGAGATCTGCCACAGGTGGGTGAGGGAGACAGGCAGCACAAGTGCATTCAGACAGAGGTTTCAAGCACACACACTAAAGGGGTGAGGCAGGGGATACATTCCTTAACACAGCAGACATGGATGCTGAGGGAGTATCAGGCAGCAGATTGCAGGGAGCAACCAGGCTCCTGTGGAATGCTCAGCACCACTTCTGGGGACACCACTGTGCTAGAGATATGCAGATCAGCTCTGGTGGAGATTTCTTAAGTTATTCTGTTCTTAAAAACATTTCACTTCATCCTTTAATAAACAGGATTCTGTGAAAAAGGTGAAAATACAAAGTTATATTTAGATATGCTGGGATGTGACAAACAAGATCAAGGGAAGCAGAGTATTAGAAAACATCACATGCACTTCTGATTTAGCATGTCTGGCTTCTGACCACAAAATTACAGCACAGCTCTCTGGTATGGTAAGAATTTGTGGTCCTTGTCTGATATTACCTGCTAATATGCAGAAGGTGTTAGGTACAGTGTACCCTTAATTTTACGTGAGAGGGAAGGACAGAGGCCAGACCACAGAAACAGCTGCTGCAGAAGCAGCCCAAACCCAGTGTGCTGGGTGGCATTTGTAACATGCAGCCACCCAGGTCACTTTCCTTCCTGTCAGCCTCACACACAGAGCTCCCCTCAATGGTTCTGGAAGCATTCAAACCTCAAGTATGCTTTATTATTCTCAGTCATATTATTTTGATGACCAGCCAGTAAATGCATATTCAACAAGCAAATTTGTCCAATTCTGGCGTTGTTTATTCTGGCATTTGTATCAATGTTTTGTTTCAGGACACTAGTCCTTTGATTATATACTGCCAAACCAGCACTGCATAGGTTCTATGGCAAATTCTATGCCATATGAATATTAAATAATTTTCCCTTCCCTTCCCTTCCCTTCCCTTCCCTTCCCTTCCCTTCCCTTCCCTTCCCTTCCCTTCCCTTCCCTTCCCTTCCCTTCCCTTCCCTTCCCTTCCCTTCCCTTCCCTTCCCTTCCCTTCCCTTCCCTTCCCTTCCCTTCCCTTCCCTTCCCTTCCCTTCCCTTCCCTTCCCTTCCCTTCCCTTCCCTTCCCTTCCCTTCCCTTCCCTTCCCTTCCCTTCCCTTCCCTTCCCTTCCCTTCCCTTCCCTTCCCTTCCCTTCCCTTCCCTTCCCTTCCCTTCCCTTCCCTTCCCTTCCCTTCCCTTCCCTTCCCTTCCCTTCCCTTCCCTTCCCTTCCCTTCCCTTCCCTTCCCTTCCCTTCCCTTCCCTTCCCTTCCCTTCTTCCCTTATTTAAAACAGGAAATTTGGCCTGCAAGCATTCAGTCTCTCACTTCCATATATGCTCACGTGTTGAGTTGGAGCTCTGCAAGTCTGCCAAATTCAACCTTGTCAGTGCTAACAGACAAAAATCTTATACTTGCCAGAATTCAGAGTGAATTTCCAGAGTGAAATTTCAGCATTTTCATCAACAAGCTCCAATCTAGCCATAAAAGTTATTAAATTCACAATAAAGATTTTGGTTGCAAATAGATTTGTCCAATTTCTGGATGTTTTCCAGAAAACAAAAGGATTTTGGAAGGGAAGGCTATAGGATGTTAATAGAGCATGAAAAGACAGGAAAAGAGGGCTTCAGCAAAATAGATTCCCTCCCTGACCATATTAATACACTTGATGTTTAAAATATTTTATTGCCTATTTTCAGAGCTGATTACCTTTATGCAATTGACTTGACAAGATATGCATTCCCCAGGTAGATTAATAGATGGAAGAGGGATTCAGCTTGTTCTCTGATGGTTTGGAACAGCGTAGCAAAATGTGCTCTGCCTCCCCAGAACTTTACCTCATTCATGTTCTTCCATCTATCCTGACATTTAATTCTTATTGTGAATGGATAGAAGGAGAGGATTGAGAAAATCCACTGCCACCAAAGGACTGTCTTGAACTTTTCATATAATGTAGGAAACTCCCCACTCTTTCCTTTGTATAGAAAAGAGGAATAAAAAATAACTTGAGCAAAGGTGCTGGAACATGTCACATCCTACACAAGAGTGAAATGTGTAATGACCAGCTTGCTATTTCTTCAGGAAAAAAAGTCTGGCTAACATCAGCACAGAAGAAATTTACAATAAAAAATGAATTTCAGTGCTTAAGACTGTGGTAAATTTTTTGTTAGAGGTGTCTGCACATCCCAAAGGCTGAAGATGTTCCCAGTGACCTAGGTCTTGTATGTCTGCAGTGGCTCTCCAGTTGGCCAGGTACAATGGAAAGACCAGTCACTTAGTAGCTCTGTAGTGTGTTGTTACTGCCATTTCAGACTTTTAAAGTTTATGTTAAAGGATGTCTTACTTTATTAATTTTTCTAGATAGTGGTCATACATGAAGAAATTGCATGCCCTTCACTGGTAATCAGTTATTATCCCACTTTTCTGCCTTGGTTGGTCATGCTGTTCCAAGAAGCATATGAACCTGAGCTCCCATCTCAGTGAAGAGTTCTCCTAGAAGATTGCTGGATTGAAGGATTCAAAAACTACTGATGAAAATGATATCTCTGTTAAGGAAACTTTCCTCCACCCAGCCTGTGCTGTTGTTATGTTATTGCATGATGATTAAATTATTGTAAGTACTGAGATGTCTGAGGCTCTGCTAAGGGAAAACAAGAGTTAAACCAGTAAGGAAACCTTGTCTGACTGTGGTGGTGTAGTGAGGGTAGGGAGTCAAACAGGGCCCCTGTAGGCTCCCTGGAGCTGTCTGCTGCAAAGGGGCTTTGGTCCTATCTCAGGTGGTGCACTTGTGACTGCAGAGCTGCCCCAGATGGTCAGACAGGAAAGTTTCCTTGACACCTCTGCAAAACAAGAAACAATGGTTTCTTAGTTCATTTGAAATTTTTAATAGTGGGCTCTTCAGTTCAAAGGAGACAGATAGCAAGAAGGCTGTAATTTACTAGATAACTGAGGGATCAAACACATATGTGACAAAAGTGGACCAAGTCAAAATTAACTTAAACTTCTAAATAAACTTAACATATAAGAAAACTATTCTACCATCTTGTCTTCAACATTTTTGCTGAAGATATGCACTCAATATTTCATACTGCAAAATACTTTCTGAAAGTCATCAACTACTCTCAACTTCTACAGAGCATGATAAACCTTTTGTCCCTTGCCAACTTCAGCACCTCACAGGGCTGAAGTTTATTCCAAAAATAAAAATGGTCCAGAAGCTCAGCTTTCTGCTATGGAGATGGAAGTATCACAGTTTT
This sequence comes from Luscinia megarhynchos, assembly GCA_034336665.1. NCBI lineage: Eukaryota > Metazoa > Chordata > Aves > Passeriformes > Muscicapidae > Luscinia > Luscinia megarhynchos. The sequence goes on from CM067565.1 coordinate 46,539,466, forward strand.
AAAACCATGGGCATTATTTCATTAAGAAAGAAATACTGGGATTTGTTGTGACTGTTGTTTGATTTTTTTAAATGTTTAAAAAAAAAAATCCAAAGCCCTTTTTTGAGGCATGTGAGATCCCATGAGCGGAAGCTGTTCATGATGAGAAGTAGAAAGATCCTTAAAAAAACCTATCTGATAAGCTCTAAAGTAAAATTGAGTTGTGCTCACTAGGAGGTTATCTGCAGAGATTCCACTACTGAACAGCAAGTTCTCAGTTGTAAATATAAAAGCTAGGCATTTGTGATGATTTTAAGAATGCGTGCTGTCATGAAAGAGAACCATTCCGTCTCCACTTTAAAGGCAAGATTTTACTTCCTGAAAGACACAAGCCAGAAAACTTCACTCAATACATTTTGTACAGGGCATTTACCTTTTTTAAATGTATTTTCAGCAGTATTAAGTTGATAGTGTGATTAAAATGTTTTCTAGACAGTTTTAGGGGACGTCATTCTTTGAACGAATACATACAAATATTGATTCAGTGGTGGAACTGCACTGAATCAGAATTACAGATGCCACACAAGCTGCCCCAATGGTGTGTGCTGGGGAAAAGGACACCAGTAGAGCATGATTTTTTGGTACCTAGACCCAGTAAAAACAGGGTTTGCCATGAAGAAGCATCAGCTCATACCAGCAGGAATCTGTCTCTTTTGTTAACCTTATCTTCCCCGTGACTGTGGAATTACCGGGTTTACATCAAGGGCTTGGAAAGAAAACAAGGCAATAAATGCAAACAGACCAACACCATGTATTTTTGAGTCAGTGGTCAGCGTATGAAATGGTGGACAGGTGAGGAAGACAGCATGTCATCCAGCAGGCTGAACAAGTAGAGTAAAAAGGAAGCAGGTTTGTTTGTCTCAAAATCTTATCATTTCTCTGTCTCTTATTCTCCAAAGCAGATTTCTTTTTTTCCCTTAGACTATTCTGTGTCAGTTTTCTAGTATTTTTTTTCTCCTAGACAGTTTACATTTTTCAAATTGTAACATCTCCAGTACACTGTCACTTGGAATACATCCTCCCTTTGCTCTCTTACTGCTCTGTTTTAATTACCAGTCTCTCCCTAAAATGGGAAGGTCCTTTCCTCAACTGTCAATAGACTGAATTGGTACAGTCTACACTCAGAATTTCCCAGCTTTTCATCATACACAGCCTGGGATACAGCTGAGCAGTTGCCTGCAGAAGGATATAAATCTGCAGTTTTTTCAAGACCTGATGTAAATCTCATCTACATGGGATCCAGAAAGGAAAAAAAAGTCACTGTACCATCACAAAAAGGCATCACATCATACATGTTATCAATGCACTGTCTGTGGACCTGATGTTGTACCCCCAAAATCCAATGGTTTACTTCCAGGCTAGAACAAGCAGAGCCTCCCTCTTTGCACAAGCTGGATTGCTTGCTGCCTTGCCAGGTAATTAAAACAGAGCGTGATGCTGAGTGCCCTGGGTGCAGGCAGAGCCCAGCGATGGGCAGGCAGACAGGGAGGCTGCTCCATCCCTGCCAGGGCCTTTGCACGTGCATCTCCCCAGACATCTGTGCTCCCTCCTGTAAAAGGCTTATCAGCTCTCCACTGTCACAAGAAAAAGAGGAAAAAATGGGAAAATAGTGCCCTGATTAGCTGGACGTTTAGGTTAGCTACCACATGAGCTGGGATGAAAGGTTTATAACTTTTGTGACTGGCTTTTTGTGTAGAGAAAAGGGAGTCAAAGTGTGCTATGAGAAGCAGTTGTGAGCATCTCAAGGGGAAGGCACAAGAAAGATCATCATGTGTCTTCGTTTCCATGTTGTCTCAGAGAAAGATCAAACGTTATTTATTTTGAGTCAATGAACCTACAGGGAGGTGAATAAATGTTTGCTACTTTCTCTCTCCTTGTTCTCATTTCCTGTCCTGGAATGGAGGTGGATCAGCTGAGCCATAGCACACCCAGGACAGACACTGCAACATTCATCTTGGTGTGGATGAGATGCTTATGCTAAGGCAAAAAATATGCTGTTTATTAATTCAAACGCAGCCATATGACCTTCAGATGGCAACATCCTGATCAGCTTTGACACAGGAACGGGATCAAACAGATGTAAAAAGTCCAGCAATGTTCTTGTAACAGAGATCATTCCTTCAGTAGTCCACAGTTTGCAGCTGCAAAGTAGCTCAGTTTCAAAATGTTCCTGATAATGCAGGAAGGATGCCTTCCAACCAGTATCTGATTAAATGGCATGACACATTTTAAGGGAACTAAAGTCCACTGTAACACATAAAGTATAAAATCTTTGTTCTTTGTAAAAAAAATAAAAAAATTAAATGGCAGTATTCATTTCTATCTGACCTCCAAGAGTGCTAAGAGGTCTCTTTATGAATCAGAATATTTTCTAAAATAAAAAAAATAAATTATTAACCATCTAAGGAACTGGGAACTAATAATGATTATAATTATCTTATAGTGCAATGCTTTCATGCTTTGCCAGCACACATTAGTAGGATATTCTGAAATGCAGCTCATCATTCTGAAATGAAACAGGAAAACTCAGCAGCAAATAGTCTATGCATGTTTAAGTCAGCTCCCATCTATATATGCATATATATATGTGCATGATATATAACTGTACAATCACTGTATAGAAAAATATACATGCAAATATAGAAAGGTTCAAGTGGAAAAAAAATTATGGGTGAAACCTCAGTATCCATCATGTGCCTCATTTGTTTTACTTACCTGGAATGGATGAACTGAAATAAGTGTACTTGGCATTGTAATACTTTGTGTAAATAAATTTCCTAGGAACAGGAAGGTATATGGAGGATTTCAGAATTCTTACCTTTGTGTTTTACTGGATTCTCACTCATGTCTAAGTGTCATGACTACATGTCAAATTTTCTGCTTTGAAGGTCAGCTAACACTGTGGGCCTGGAAGGTGCCATAATTTCTTTCTGAAGGGAACTGGTCCTTTCTTGACAGCTCTTGATCATCTTCATTTAAGCTTTCAGTTGCCATGCTTTGAAATTGAAACCCCAGCTTCAAATCATGTCAGCTGCACCCTCCCAAATCTTAGTATTTAGCATTAGACTCAGTTTATTAATTTTTTTTTTTTTTTTTTTTCCCTTCAGCTTGAATACAAAGAAAATAATGATTTTTTTTTATCTGTTATGGCTACATTTTCTCTTTCTCAGTGTACATTCAGAGGTGAAGAACACCTGGAGGAGGTGAGTAGAACTCACTTCTGATTTCAGGCTCTGCTCAAACACAGGCAGGACATCGCAGTTTTGGCAACAGACAGCTTATAGCTGAAACCATAAACAAAACTTACTTTATTAAGTGAAAATTGAGGAAAGCAACTGTAAGACCTAATATATCCTCATCTTTTGTATACATATCCTCAGAAACTGCACTTTAAATATAGGGCTGTTGTACATAACTGTTATATATATAATGTGTGTGTGTGTGAAAATATATATACACATGCATACATTTCCCTAGCAGCTGAATGTCAGAAAGGGAGTCTGACTGCAGTCAGCTAAAGCCCCAAGTGACAAGGACGATGGAATTAAGTGAAACCTAAAAGTTATTGGGGCAGAAAGTGCTGCCCACAGTACTCTGAGGGAGCAGTCTCTCCTGAAAGACAGGCTGCCCTCTGTGTGCACCAGGAACTCCTGACAGCTCCTACCTTTAGGTCTGCACAAAGGGAAGTGACAAAAGGCTTTGCTCAAGGTAACACTTTCACTCATCATCAGTGTTGTATCCTCACTCAAAACACCTGACTTCCAGGCAGACTGGATGTTTAAAGATTTTCTTGCCACTCTTGATATTAATTTTATTAACTGCCGAAACTGGTGTCCTTCCCTTACATGGAATCAGGTGTAGCACAGTTTCAGAAGTGTGAAAGGACCATGCAAGTGGCAGCCCTTCATGGTTCTTATTGTCCATTAGCCACAGTGACAGTGATGTCTGCCCATCCCTATTGGGTACAGCCTGATGGCTGCCAGGTGTCAAAGAAAATAGCATGTTTACTTTTCTATTTGCTCTGCTAAAGCAGCCCTACTGCAGCTATCAGATGTCTCATAGGAAGAGGAAAAATTACAGCACTGATGAGTTAAAAACCAGGAAGCTATTCATGCCTGAGATTTTAAGTAATCCATTGCTTTCTTTATAGACTAACACATAATTTTGCATGGCATAATACAGAGGAAATGTAGTCCTGGTCAGGCTGATTCCATTTCCATTAAAATTGTGTCTGATGTGTTTCTTTGGATTGGAGAGCTTCTCTTCATTGGACAAGCAGTGTTCTCAGCTGAGATGCACCAGCAGCACTACCATCATCCCAAATTATGGACCTGGAGTCCTTGAATTCTTATTAGGTTTGACACTGGCTGCACAATCCCTAACTAGAACCTCTATTCCTGTCAGAAATTTATGCTTTTCCTCTGCAATAGACAAGTGAGGGCAGAGGCTTCAAATAATTAACTGAAAACAGAACTGTAACTAATCTGTTTTCCTAATTTTTACCAGATGTTCTAAGGTTATCTTGTAGAAGGAATCAAATGAAATCAGCACAAGCACCACTGCTTCAGTGAATTTTGGGGACTGGTGAGGATAGAGATACATGTTCAGAGACTGGAAAAAATAGGTAGTAGATTGCAAACCTTCCCTGTTATGATCTGGGCAGTGAAGTGACACTACCTAGTTTTTCCCAAAGCATTCATTTTTCACTTACCTTGCTGGGCAATCTTACAATATGAGAGATCAGGCTGCATGTTCCGTGCTGTGCAGGGCAAGTTGCTGGATGCATGAAATACAATTGCACATTTCAGGTAATGAAATAATGGATGCAACAAAATATCATAGTCCACTGCTCTGAGAACTGAGGGAGTGCTGCATGGTCTCAGGTAGTGGCACTGACAGATTGAAGAATCCAATTCACCACAACTTGTATTGAGTTCTTCTGCTCCTATAAATCATATGGAAAATCTTCCTAAACTAAAATCTCCAGGATATATATATGTTTTTAAAGCAAAAGAAGCCTAGCAGAGAGAACAGTTAACTGCCATACTTTTATTCTGAAAAAGGTTTCTCCTCCCCAGACCCTTTGCAAAGAATGTTAAACGCCTCACCCTAATGCTGTATTTGAACAACATGTTCCAACTGCACGTTGCCCTTCAATATTAAATCAACACAATAATTTTCAGTTTCTGTGTCCTCTCCTTTACCTTTTAGTCTTCTAGAAGTTTGTTGTCAAATCTCATATTCCCTCATGTCCTGCCATAAACAGGCTGTACCCGTGCCTGTAGAACTGGAGCAGAACACAGATTACAAAATGTCTGGTTGACAGACAGGGTAGGAATTCTGGAGTCCAGAGAGTCAGCTCCCACAAACTGGTTACGCCATTTCAGCCATCAAAGCTGAAATATTAATAAGTCCCTGCTAATCAAACAATTCCTATTTTGTTCAAGGTATTTTAATTATTCTGAAATCACAAAATAAGCATGAACCATGACTTCAGATCATATTCCAAATCACATTAAATATATAGATATAGACTTTCTGGATTTTTAAAAAGTTTTTGCTTTTGCTTTTCTTGTTCATATCATCAGCTGCACATATTTCTGCCACCTTGCCAACATAAAATATTGCTGACAGAGGTGTACCAAAGAAGGGTTATAAATATGTCTAAAGACAGAAGATAATTTCTTTACAAAAGATGCATAATGGGATTCATCTGTAAAAGGATTTAATTGATTTACCAGTAAATCGATAGAATGCTATTAAAGACTTGTGTCCTTTGATCTGATGCAGTTAATACCTTTTTCCTCAACTTCACTCACACAAATTCCAACATTCTATAATTAAGTATTTTTTCCAGGTGGTCAGTAACAGAATATGTGCACCTTAAAGCACAACTATATAATTTTTGTTCAAAGAAGTTTCCTGTTTCGCATGTGGGAAAACCTGACTTGAAGCATCGTGTTTTATTTGCAGAGTTAGGCAATTCTGGGGCTAAATAAAAAATATAATTGAAAATAAAATTTTGTTTTGAATAATATTTGAAAGACAAATTAATAGGTAATTTTAGCAGTAAAACAAAATAAGGTTATTAAGTGTGTTGAAACTTGACAGGGTAACAAGTTTTAGTTAGAAAATGCTGACACCCTTATTTTCAATATACAATTTAAAAAGTACAGGTTTTGAAGCATCTTTCCTTTTTGTTTAAAACCAGCCTACACTATGTAGGAGTGGGACAAGGAAAAAGGCCAAAACAAAAGTTTCTGTTGTTGGCTGATATGAAATTCCTCAGGTTACATTTTTGTTGAAAACTTGAATTTTCTGTTTAACTAGAGAATTTCTAGTTACCCACCTTAACTGCACAAAATAAATACACAGCATTATATAGTGTTTTCCAAAATACAGTGTCTTTTCAGTAGTTCCATGAATTTCTGGAGGCACTGAAGACACTTTAGATGTATTCACTTGGTTTGCTATGTGCATTATTGTGTCTGTGATGTGGATAATACATATGTAGCAAACTGGTGCAATAGAATTAGTGAAGGGCCTCTTTTCCCACTGGAAATGTAACTAAATTAGAAAGTGTCCGGCTTTTGCATCAGATGTAGGAAAACAAATCAGCAATTTTGTCTCAGGAACAGCAACATAAAAGAGGAACTCTGTCATTACAGAGTGGTAATTGTTGTATATTTTATATACAGATAATGTATCTATTTACATGAGAAGTTTTTGTTTGTGTGAGAGTTACAAAGAACCTCTTCCAGACCAATTTTAGGCTTTATTTTGACCTTGGATTTTGTTACCTTCCCTGGAGTTTTTCTGCTTTGTGATATGCATAACAGTGGATCAGCTAAAGGTCCTAACTCAAAAGGATTAATGCAAGATAATCATGATGTAAAAAGTTGATCCAGCAATTTTTTTTTTACCTGCATCATTATACACATGAAAAGAAGTGATGATTGATCAAATGCTTCTTCTTGCCTGTGGATCTGCTGCATACAACATTTGAGCTCACATTAACTAAACTATAATCTGAGATACAGGCAATTCTTCTTTAAACGACTTGTCCCTAGCTGTTATTTTTTTATATTATGCAAGCATGTTTCTTTTCTATCAGATAAAAACAGAGTCAATAAAAAGGAATATTGGGCTGTAGGCACCACTTGGTCAGCCTTAACTGCAATAACTTGATTTTTTCAACTGGACTGGCCATTTATTGCATTAGTAACATTAGTGATTATTCATGCTAAGATAAAAGCAATAATAAATCTAATGATCCACAGTGAATGATTGACAAAAAGATCACAAAGGAATTTTCCTCCTGCTTACTTATATTTCACATTACATAAATGGGCAGATACACTATAGGATTTTGGAAGCTGTTTCTGAAATGCTGAGTATGATTTATTGCCAGAGGCAAGATGCCAGACTGGATACATCAGGGATCCTGTCTGCTAAGAAATGCTTCAGTTTCTTTCAAGAGACTGTCCATATGTGCCTTCATACCATAAGCATATGTCTGCTTCTCTGAGTTGAAGATTTCTCCATTTTAGCAGTATCCAGACAGTCACTATCATGTCCTGTCCCCTACCTGACATAAACTGACTGAGGCTGCCCCTGCTTGCTCAGGAGTAATTTCTGGATTGGTTCTGAAGAGCCACTTTAGCAATTTAGCCTTCCCTTGCAATCTAATTTCTTCCTTTTGTGATTTGTTTGTCCTGTTTTCTTTTCAGACTGCATTTGGATTCTTATATATTGAATTTACCTTGCCTCCTTTTGCTACCTACCTGCAGGCAGAAGTTTTCTTCAATTTTATTCTTACCAACCTTGCAGCTTGCTCATGGTTATGAGGAGATGTGTCTTCCCTGAAACCAGTTATGGTCCTTTTCCCAATGGACATGCAAACACAGACCAGGCAGATGTCTGTATCTGTGATTTCTCCACATCTCTAATAAGATGGTTCTTACTATATGCTCCATTCTTCTTTTAGAAAAACAGTCTGCCACATCTAGATAAACATCCCATAAGAAACACATAAGATACACTTTGCCTATCAATGGGACTCCTTTTTAAAAAAGCAGAAAACAAGCAAACAGGCTCTGTGTGTGTGTTTTTGTGTGTGTGTGTGGAGGTGCCTGTGATTCTCTGAGCCCATTTCTTCAGGCTGCTCCTATCTATTTCTGGGGTTTCAAACTTTTGTCCTTAAATTGATAAAATAAAGTATCCAAAGAGTGTGGATCAGATTAAAATGGGAGAACAAGATCCCATTTATGCTTCTCAGCGTTCTTACTCAGCAAGATGAAGGAAGAAGTGGCACTTTAGTCGATGTTACTGCCACTTCTAAAAGCAAGGGACAAGGGTGGCAAGGCTGTGCCTCAGTGTACCATTGAATCCTAATTGCAAATACAGCTGCCACCTTTCTGTAACATTTGCATGTGCTGTGTATGTGCTCATGTCCAGGAGGTGAGTTCCAGCATTTATGTTATGTTTTAGAAATTACAGAATCCTATTTTTCTTCCCATATTGGGTTTTTTTTGTGTTAAAAAGGGACGTGTCAAGGGAAGCCTGGATATACAGTAACCTTAGCTCTCAGAGACACTGTATTCCAGTGAGACCAAAGTTGGCTATTGTGTAGATTTTTTGCTTTCACTCCTAATGTAAAACCAATGTTATTGTTTAGCCACTTAATAATTGTCCAGTTAATAATCTAGAATTTTTGTCCATTACCCACTCTTATTTCTAGTTATCTTTTTCCTCTAGTAAAATCCCTAAGCAATTCATTTTGAATAATGCATAAGCCAAATTCACAAATACCCATGGATATTTAGCTACAATCCCTAGATGCATAAATTGGTTAAGTGTTGTGTTTTGGTTTTTTTAATCACAGCCAATCTCAAAGGTGAAATGACCCCTAATTTGTAACAATTCATTATGTGTGTTAAGGAGGAATGCTTATGTGATTTAATTTAGTTACTTAGTGAGAATTGGAAGTCTCTAGACAATCTTAATTTTCCTTTGGCTTTCCAAAATGCATTATACAAGGATGCTTTCCAAAAATTCATTATGGTTTTAATCCAGTCATCCCAGATCTGTACATTTCTTTGATAAATTCTTGATTTCATTAACTGGCAAAGCAAAGTCATTCTTCATGCAGTTTTCAAAATCCTTTTCACAGTCAGAACACACTGTCAATACACATTAAATGTGAATCTGTAGGAACAGAATCCTGACCAAATATTACTGTGATGGCACTTTCTTCTTAAACCAGGACAGAGAAAGAAACAGTTCACAATACTGCTTCTTCATACATTTACATTGTAATCTCATGGTCAGGGCACTTTCCCATGGATTTGAAAAATCCATGTTAAATTCTCTCTGCATTTGAGAACTTACATCTTTTATATTCCAGGTGACTGTGCAAGCTACTAGAGTATACTCTGGCTTGATACCAGAATATAAAGATATTTGCAAGATTCTACATTACACAGAAAATAATTATGAACTAATTAAGGCAGGAGTAAAGAGCACAAGTTGAAGCAGGACACCCTAGTTGAATAATTACAAGAACTTACTTGGAAGAAAGAAAAATCTCATCTCCCATCTCCAGTAAAGCCAAGGTGAGGTGTCTTAAGGGCTCTTTAATATGAGCTACATAAAGTATTTTGAAGCAAAGACTGGTTTATAGGATACTCCTATCAGAACTTCCAGTCCTTTATAAAAGGAAGTTCTACAGATAGCAAGCATTTTTTTAGAGGAGCTGGCTCCCTGCCATTTTTCCCAGTTCACACAGCATAGTCCCAAATGCAGTGCAGGAAACCAGCACACTACTGCACGGCTCAGTACTACACTCAGACAAGCCTAAAAAGGAACCAAGCTTGGCTTATTGCAAGTTATTAACTCAAGGCAACTTCCAAAGGATAGTGAAGGGAGATTTCTGAGTCTCCCTCTGTGACCAATAGCTGGAGACAGGTTCCCCCACAGCATTCCACCCCAAGACAGACTTCAGGGTTCCAGCCACGAGGAGTCTATCTGCTTATGCAGGCTGCAGGGCAACACCAGTTTCTTCAGCTAAAATTTTCTTTTAATACTGTCCCACAACACCCTAGTCCTTTCTTGGGATTTAGTTTCTGCACAGTTTTGCACGGTTACCAATGTAAAAAGGCTCTTCCTTACAGAGGAAGATTACTGCAAAGCAAGGAAGTAGAAACATTTTGCTCAGACCACTTTCAGATCTCTCATTCAGGTCATTATATCTCTCACCAGGCCAGCTTCTAGCATGTCTTTGCTCAGGGAACACACTGCAGCTGCATGTGCAGATCTGTCATTTACAAACTGATTAGAAAGGGGTCTGGGGCAAGCAGAGCATGTCCCAGTGAAAATAAAGATATTTTTTCCTACACCACCCACACATTTGGAATGGGGATATAGGTCATTTTCTTATTTCACTCCCAGGCCAAAAAAATTTAAAACACTTGATTACAGGACACAGTATATAACTGGGAAAATTAATCTGAGCCAGAGACCTCTGATACAGCCAAGAAGAATGGAAACAGTTAAGCTACGTGTATTTAAAGAGTGCACTTATTTCATAGTGGTGTTTCTCAAACTGTGAGACGTGGCTTTCTCAGTGAAATGGATGGAAATACAAATGAGGCATGTGCTGTGATGAGGCACAAAGGAGATTCTAACTGGTTGTGAGTGAAGCACAGGATAAATTAGTTGTCGATGTACTGTTTGGCAGTGCTTAAATTCAGATGGAGCTGAGGCTTTTTTCATTCTGCCATGATACTGCACAGTAGAATTATATTCGGTGACTGCATAGGCATATTATTTTTCATTATACCAAAATATAATAGCTTGTGGAAGGGTTTTGTTGTTTGCTTGGCTGGTTTTTTGGTTTGGGTTGGGTTTTATGCGGTTTTTTTGGGGTTTTTTTTTGTCTACTGTCATTCATTCAGAGTTCAAGAAATGTTCTTCTTGGGGCTGTGCAATGATTTCTTATTAAAAATGTGTCTGTTGTTAACATATTATGCTAAGTGTGTCCCATTTTTTCTAAAGTTGTAAGCTATGATTACCTCCAGTTCAGTTTAAGATACAGGTAGGAAACTGCTTTGAAACACTGCTGTGTGTTGCAGGCACAAGAGAACTAGAGATGCATGAACCCTCATTTGCAGAAATCAAATTATTTTGTCCTTTGTGATAAATAGGGTGAAAAAAGAGACAAAAGTATAAACTCAAAAATAATAATATCAATATAATACCAAGTATAAACTCAAAAAATTTGAATCTAAACACAGGATTAAGGGTTTGGCTCATGCTGATCTGTTTGAAATAGTTTTTTAATAGATGGCTTGAATCTAAGCAATCACACTAAAAATCTGGACTGCAAACCCAGATTTTGAATTGTTGAGTTTGGAAGCACATAGAGCTTTAGTTCTGATTTTGTTCTAAATTTCATGACTAGATCAAACCACAGAATTTGGGGCAAGATGGTGATTTCCTGTTCTAAAAGTTTCACATGGACTAAAGTAGTAGAAATTATTCTTAAAAGGTAGTTTATCTACATCCTACACTTCCCTGTTATATTCCTGCTCCAACATAAAGAGATGTTTTGACTCCTTCCAACCTTCATTTAAAGGTACAATTTGCCTTATTGCTTGATCACATTTCAGGGCATCAGTGGTAACATTGCAAATAGTGCAGAAAGATTCTGTTTCTTTGCATTGATATGCATTAGAAGTTACCTGTACTTTTCATCCATGAAAAGCATGCTTCCTTCTGAACAGCTAAATCTCTTGTACATCCTAACTAGTAGCAGTTCCCAAGAGGAAGGAAAGATGCAAAAGCCAAGCTAAGGAATATGGACAAATACAGAATAAGAACGTGTCTTGTGCATGCTATCCAAGTAGTGATAACTCTTCACCCTTGTTCATGTGCCAATGTAGAATATCAAGTATTGTTCTCTATTACTGCTTTGAAATTTCTAGAAAATTCTGCAATATTTGTGTGGCTTTTTAAATTTGGTTTATAGTATCTATGAACTATGGTTATCCATGGTTAGCCATATGGTATCTATGATCTGCCTTTTTTTCAAACAGTGATATCACTTAATGGAAGAAAGACAACTCTAAAGCTGCCTTAACAATAGTTAGTGATGCTTCTTTCTAGAGTACTTTGAGAAACTTTGAGATCAAAACAGCTCTCTGAATCTTAGTTCTAGTAAAAATCAGAACTACAGGAGTTTGTATGTTTTCTGTGCCAAATAGCAAGTATTTGAAATTTCCTCAAAGGCAAATCTCTTTGTTTCTGAAAGATGAGTTCTTCCTCCTCACATCACACTGCTGCACAATTTACCAAGTAGCTTCATTCAAGCCAAGGTGAGGTTTCACATTGCAGATGAGTTGACAGGTTGTGGGACCAAACCAGCATTCTCTCCAAACCAAGGCCCTTGGCTGTGTGCCTGCCCTTCCCTCGACCAGCTCTGCTCCCAGCTGGCCACACGGTGAGCTGATCCATGAAGCACAGTCAGCAGAAAATGATCCCACCCCTTTTCTTTTTTGTTTGTTTTTTCCTTAGTTCAGTTGAGTTTAACCCTAGGAAATGGTGCATCTCATAATGCCAGGGAGGCAGAGGACAAGGAGTGGAGAAGCAGCAGAATGAGGGGAGCCAGGGTGGATACCTCTTAGAAGAGTACAAGTAAAATTCCACTCTGAAAAGCAGAATAAGGAACTGCTCACAGTAATGTAAAACAGGGCCTCTGACTTGTTTTGTTAATCTTAATGAAAAAGGCTCAGTAGTGAACTCTTCACTGGGGCTAAATGCAGGAACACATACACTGAAAGGATGCACGCATGGGCACAGGGCAGTCACACCGTTTGTGCAGAGAGCCCACTGAAGAGCTGCAAAGTGGTTCCTTTTTGCAGATACAGTTAGTGAAGCTCTCTAGCCATGCTTTGCTTGTGTTGTCAGCTTAAGACAGCCAGACCAAGATTTGGGATACACTGGCTGTGTGCCTGCCCTCCACCGAGGCAGGGGGCTGGAGAGGGAGGCTGCAATGCCTGGCAATTCCCACTGACAGCAGTTGCCTTACTGGATAGCAAGCAGCAGTCTGCTGTTAAAATGCTCAGTCACTGAATAACCTCTATATCAGAGATGTTTTCATTATTTAGTAGCTAAAACATCCCCAGATATAATAACATTCTTATTCTCAACTATTTGAAGAGTTTATTTCTCCTGTTGGAAGTAGAAAGGGAGAGTTTGCTTCCTTATTTACTGAGCACTGTGTGTGAAAGAAGAATGAACACTGCTGAATATCACTGCATGGTACTGTTTGATTTAGTATACCCACATTATATTTGTTATTCTTTTTGTTATTCTCCCTAATGTTGCTTCAGCACTTAAAACTCCCAGTAAAAGTGATATTCAGCTGTTCTGACTGCTGTATAGACAAGACAGTCCCTGTTCATAAGGAATTCTTCTGTAATTTCTTCTGTCTCTGCGTGTTACAATTTATTCATATGCCTACCGAGTTTCAAGTCAGTGACACTTCTAGACTTCTATTAATATCTCAAGTCTTGCTTGAATATTTATTCAGACTTGCTTTTAGTTGTCTGTGCAGAAGTTTCTTTTTATGAATATTAAAGCTATTCATGCATTAATATAAATCTCTATAATGTGTATTGTCCACATCCTGGTTGGGGAAGTGACCATGGTGCAGAGTTAGAAAGCAGAAATACTGTAGAATCAGTAAAAAAAAGGCTTATTTTGCAACGTTTCTGATGGCTGATGCAGACAAATCAGGAAGCACAGATTTTTCTAAAGAAAGCATGCTGTTGTTAGGCAATCCTCTGCTTTGTTTCTGAAACATGCATCTACTCACTAACCCACAATTCTCACTAGAGAACAGATCAGAAAAGAAAGATGCTTTCCTTAATTGTTTTCTGACTGTGAAAAAGCACAGACAGGCTCATAAAATCAGGGAAAACAGCTGACAGAGGATGAGAGACAAAGTAATTCAAATATGTTTTCATAAGATGTCCATATATGATAAATATGAGATATCTTTAATGACCATAACATATATTTTCTAGGCACAGCATTCTCTAGTAATTCCTGTTTTGTTGCTGGCTTTGCTGTATCTTGAGAAATCTTCTGCCTGTGACACATAGATGAAACTCAGTTGGAAACATGTTCCTATGGAGATTTTACAATACTTTTTATAGCAGTGTTTTAAGTTCTACAGAACTCTGTGATTTCCTGCCTATTAACTTTCTCAACAACATCAAAACATTTATAGTATATACTTTAAAGGGTATAATATCCATCCAATAAACTAACATCATTCGAAGTATACTTGTAATAATAAATTTTTACTCATTTTCAGAAATGTGTAAACCAGTCTAAAAGAATAATTGTTTGTACAACTGCTACTCCTCCCCACTATATTCTGCTAAGGTTTTGTCATCAGTGTTAGTAATATTTGTTTTCAGGAATGCCACAGAAACCACAACTTTCAATTTCATTTGCTTACAGACATGTAAAAGAAACACATGTAAAAGCAATTAATAAAATTATAATGTTCACAGTTCCCTGAAAGTAAGTTCCTGCAGTTTCTTGGTTCAGGAGCCTAGGCTGAACAAAACAATGACCACAAATTAAGCTGCTCACTTCTCCCTCTGAAGAGAGTCACTAGAAAATGTCATGGAACAAGCAGCACATTTTTATAGAGCAATTATTTTCATCCTCCCTTCCCATTTCTTTCTTATTCAATGTATAATTTCTCTCCAGGCATTTGGATTCAAAGCTCTTTGGTATCAAAAGACCTCTAGTTGACTTAACAGAGCTCTGAATGTGCCTGGGCTGCTCTAAGGTGGGAGCTCATAAAAACTGTGGTTTGTTCTCCCCTAGTGCCCTCTCAATAAAGTTTGCCAAGCTGCATAAAAAGCAGCAGCTTTATTTTTCTGTGCAGGGAAAGGAAGCTGTGCAGAGTGCCACTACCAGAATTATCTACCAAAGTTCAGGGCAGGCTGGCCAGCACTGAGGCAGGATTTACCTCCTAGTGTGCGATGAGAGATGAGAATTCAATGCTTTGCTTTTTCTGCTTTCCTTGTGTTCCAAAAAAAAAAAAAAAAAAAAAAGAAAAAAGCAAAAGAAAAAAGAAGTAAGTTCAAGGCTTTTCACTGAATGAATTGTATTGTGAATGTGTTGGGGGATGAAGGGGGAGGTGAACTGCTCATAAGTACATTCAGCTTTACCTCCTTGAAGTAAAAAAGGCGTTCTGAGTAGGAACACTGAGCACTAGCTTCTCGTATTAAAATACTAGATTACTTTTCAGTAAAAAGATATTTCAGACAAATTGAAACAAAATTTTAGCATGTATTTTTTCTTTAAAGTCCTACAGAATGCATGTTTAACATTGATATTTCTGCCTTTGGAGCATGTTTAAAATAATCATTTTCCTTGAGATGGTACAGCTACTCCCTAAAGAAGAACACTAATTTATTATACTCAGATGTTTTCACACATGAAGGAGATCAAGAGGACACCATGGGTAGGAATGTGCATTTTAAAATGCTTTTCTAAGGAAAAGAACTTTTTTTTTTTCATGTTGTATAGAAAATTGTCATTTCCTTGTTATAATTGCAAATGTAGCTGCTTTCATTCATGCAGAAAGTCCAAAAAAGGGTCAATTATTTTATGTGGCTCTGGAGAACGTCTCTAAATAAAATCTGATAAAAGTCTGTGCTTTTTAATAGAACCAGTCACAAATATCTGTGTATTGGAATGTGCAACAGCTCATGGAACAAGGTGTGCACACGATGGATCTGTGCTACCACCACAGAGGGCACGAGAGCCACAGGACTCAGGTGAGCTACAGCTCCACAGTGAAGCAGTGATATGCTGCAGATGGGAAGCTGAGGACACCCCACATCTGCCTCTGCCAGGCATTTCCTTCAGTGTTTTGATGTACCTGTTAATGTGCCCGCTGCCCAGTCACTTTTAATTGAGGTGCATTGCCTTGGCACCTTAGGCACCAAAGAGACACCAGAAATGGATGTGCACACATCCACTGCATGTGTACAGCAGATCTGACATGCCCAGGCAGGACTGGGCCAATCTGACTGGGATAAGAAGGGAGCAGCACGTGGTGCTTTGCAGAGGCACTGGCACCTCCTGTGTGTGCTGTGCAGTCAGCCAGGGCATATCTGATCCTTTCCTGCTCCTCTTGAGGAGCCCTGCTCCTTGCTCCCACACTGGCAGCAGGACTGCAGGGAGGGAATATGGCTTTTCCCACTTGCAGACATCTTCTGCTGACCTTCAGCATGGACAAATATTCGGGATCATCAAATGCCATCCAGGCAATGTTCTGTAAAGCACAGCAAAGACATGGCTGGGGAAACTCTGATTGTGGAAATAACCTCAGAGGAGTACATCAGAGAGAACGCCATCAGCAGGAAGAACCCAAGCTGGGTAGAAGCAAGCAGCCTGGAAATCAGGCACATACTGTCAGCCAGAAATTCTCACTACGTTTAAAGTTATAGAAATAACTTCTGAATTTTTCTCACATTTTCAGACAAAGAATATATTAGTTGGGGTTTTTTCCTTTCCTAACAAAGAATTTATATGTTACAATTCCCCCATGACTATTAAAATACTGGCATGTCAGGCTTTGAAAGAGGTGTTCCCCATCACATGAAGCTTTTTTTTTTTTAATTGAAAGAAAAATAAACTCTCCAAAACACATCTGCATGTAATATTCTCTCTGATAAAGAGCAACTGAGAGAAAGCATCTGCTACATTTTTTTGAATCCAGGACAAAAGTTGCTCCAGTTATACTTGCTTGTTTTCTTATCTTTCAGAATAAAAGAATTTTTTCCTTCTGCCCACTATCAGCATACAAAATAATATTTATACTTGAAAGTGTGATCACAGGAAATGTTACTCAAGGATAAACACTGTTTCGTGGGTAAGAGAAATTAGGGAGTTCTGTTTCTATCAGACACACATTTCAATCAGCCATCTGTACTTAGGCTGTGCTATCTCTAAGCTAGTGTCACTGTTTTACAGTTCTGGGGCCTGTACTGTTGATTTCTTTTCCTGATAAAGTTTCCATCACATTCTTCTATTTTCCAAGCCAGTGGGAAAAAATCTTCCATGTGCTTTTGTACTATTAATAAAATGAAAAAAATATTTATTAAAAAGGGGTATGACAGTGGGGGACAAATGCTAGTGCCTTTTCTCAGCTGATTCAAGAAATCTAATCTCATTTCTGCTACGATTTTTATATCCTCACAAAATGGTTGAGGCTGGAAGGGACCAAATCCAGGAAATCCAGAAGAACATCTAGTAAAAATGTAATCCTGCTCCTGCTCTGGCCAAGCATATATTTAAAAATTCTCTCCTGCAAGGAGAGTCATCTCCTGTCTTATTCAGTGCCTGAAAATCTTCCTTGGAAAGCAAATTAGTATCAGTTGGCCTTATTCTGAAGAAATACTTTTTTGATTATTGGTAAGCCATAAAAGAAAGTCAGTCCTTGTTCATGCTTCTTCTTTTCCTTTTCTTTGCTTACTTGCAGTAAACATCAAATGAGAAAAAGTAAACAGCATTTATTTTAAATTACAGGCTGGCTTATAATTATCTATGAAATTTTCTTAAAATATTAGGAAAATAATAGTTATTCTAACCATTATGACTCATCTCCAGTCAATCCCAGGCACTGCAAATATGCATTGTCAGCAAGTAGAAAGTAATTACTTAAAGCTAGGTGCACTACTCAATGGGAGATCACAGCCAGGTGATGACATTGTAGAATTCCCTTTTCTGTCCTCTAGACAAAAGTCAAAAAAGAAAGAACCTGTAAATTGTTCCCACCTCAGAGTCTCAGAGCCCACAGTCATTACCACTCTGATGGATGCCAGGGCTTGGAGTGGAAGAGATGGGAATTTGGCAGCATCCTGCAGGGTAACTCCATTGCTCTCTCGTGGTTAAAGTCCCTACTGTTTTCAGAGGGCTCCAATAAGTCACTCACAGGACTTTTGGTGTGCTTATGTGTTTATCATTCCTTGGTTTTGCAGATGAGCTTCAGAATGGAGAAATGGAATGAACTGACCAAAGCAATTAAGGAATTGGTGCCAGACTCCAAAACTAAATCCAGATGAGCCTACAAGGCAATAAATCACAGATGATTTTGGCATGTGAAAACCTTTCCTTTTTAAATGCTGGGAATGCACTTGCCATGGCCCAAGGAAATAATGGTTCATCTGTAATCAAAGCCATAGTACGTAGAACATGCTGGAATCAGAACACTAGGAGAAAAATGCTTAGAAAATGTCAGATTTCCCAGGAATCTCTCTAATAGGTCTGAGGATTTTTTTTTTTTTTTGGTCATTTATAAACTCCTACTGGTTTTTTTGACTCACCCTTTTTTACCAGTATATTCAATCAGATCCAATTTTTAAAATGTTATTTGTATAAGCAAAAGATAATGGAGTTCAAGACAGCACAGCTCACATATTGAAAACAGATTAATTGATTACTCTCAGGTTTTTCCCAGTGCACTGGGTGGCTCTTTCTTTATTCTCTTCCATCCCCCTACTCCCCTTCCTTCACTGCTGATGTTAATCAGAGAGAAAGGAAGTGGCTGTTTTCCATAGACAATGTTGATATTTGGTGAAAAAATAAGGGATGGGGGAGTGAAAGGTGCACAGAAAACAAAACAGAAAGTTTACTGATAAATTCCTTTTTATCTTTGCCAAGTGCTGCTCTAGTGTGGGAATGGATGGAGCTGGCAGTCACTTCCATTAAGCCGGAAATACCATCTTTAATAAATCCAGTTACAGGACTGCATGGACACATAAATCTCTTTGTATGTGTGTGACAGAAGTAATGAAATGTCAGAGGACAACTTGGAGAATTTAGCAGAGATCTGAGGTCAGCCTCAGTGTTGTCTTTTTCCTTCTGCCTTTCTGACATTCAATGTAAAGCTGAAACATTTATATTTAAATGACTATTCCTAATGCAGGATATTGAGGTCATCAACATGAGAACAGTGACAACAGTCTGTGTAAAAAATTTTACAAGCTCCTTCAAGATTCTATATTTAATTGCACTGAGACTCCCTTTGCCTTCATTCTACCTCCCAAAGCCAATATTTTATTTCTCTATACATAATCCACACTTCAAATGCTGAACACCTCCAAGGTGCCAATTCTGCTTAAATGTTCTCAGAAAATTATCATTATTACTGCATTCTAAGGTTTGTCTGTTTACTAGGAATTTTGTCCAGTGTTTTAGATTAAATAAAAAATTGACTTCTGTTTCTACTAAGTGCATTAAGCCCTTTCTTGGCACAGCACAATCATTTTGCTGTATCTTCACAGACCATGTACTCTGCAGCTGCTGATGGAGCCAACTGACTCTCCATTCTAGCATCATTTGTGTTGCTGAATTGCTACCAAAACTGCCTTTGCCATTCCTATGATTGTTCCTGGTTAGCATAAAGGCCTAAAATGGTTTTCACTGCTAAATGTCTATGCACATGGGTTCATCTGAAACCTAAGAGTGATTTTTAAAATTCTCACACCTTTCTTCTGCCACAGTGCATCTGCCTTGCTCTGCTAAGACCCTTGTATGTGTTTTCTGCCTCCTCTGCTATTCCCCTTTTCACAGATACAGGGATGTGTGACTGGATCATAGCTACTGCTCTTCTCCCATATATCCCCATATCAGACTTAAAGTCACCTTCCCATTTTAAAAAAACTCCTACTAACCCTGAGACACCCTGAAGTATCTCAAAATAATTTTTTTCATTAATATTCAAGTTATGATGGCAGAAAACTGCTGGAATTGATAAACAGACTGTCTTTGTAGAGTCTGTTATTTGGAATAAAATCATGGCACTCCATCTCAGCAGCTCCCATTCCAACCTTAGTCTTCAGCAAGAGACAAAGTCCCTCCCCGCTTTTCTCACTTTTTCCTTAATTTGTACTTTCTTTTGATTATCTTTCTTTTTTACACAAGACATTTGGGATAGACTTTTTAATTCATTTATTTACTGAGTTTGGAAGGATAAAAATAAAGGTAAGTACAAGAACAGTTTGAAGAATATTTTTGATGAAAAAATATATTCTGCAAATAATCTATCTGCTTAATCTGAAGTGATTACTTAGTTCATTGGTCACATTGGCTTTAAGTAATGAGCAATTTTGAATCTCTTAAGTAATGTTCCAAAGCTCTGTCCCAAGTGAATTATCACACTATAGAAAGTCTGTAAATGTTACTTTTTAGTCAGTTTGAATCTCACTATGGTTTTCACGAAGTACAGTATTTATGTCACAGGTTTTCCAAAAATGGCCGCTGTAAGTAAGTAAGAGTGACAATAGGAAACCCCAAAAACTCTGACAATGAATAATTCAGCTATTATGAAGCAATACTTTTGTATGACTAATAAAAACAAACGTGTTACTTCCTTTTCTGCAATGTTTTTTTAGATTTTCTTCATCCTACCTTTTTTTTTTTTTCTGATCAAGACAATGTGGCAAGACAGTATAACTGTAAGAATCAATTAGCATTTTAAGTAAAAAATAGATCACAGAAAAAACTCATCCTTATTTTGAGTGCTGTGACTGGAGAGAAAGTTGAAGTGATAGAGATGGGAAACTAAATTAGTTTTCTTGTAAATTATATTCTAAGGCATTTTCCAGGAGTGACTTCTTGGTTTTGCAGCAAATGCCTCTGATATTTTCCAATTCAGAGTGCTCCCTTGCTGTGAGCCTTCTTGCTATGAGGCCACCTGGGATCAAAGCTACTTTCCCCCTCCTGTGGTCTCAACTAACTCCATTAACTCTAATTACAAACACTTCTGTTATACCAACCAGATTTTATAGCTTCCATAGAGTGAACTACATGGAGAAAGTCCATGTGGTGTACTGTTGGTTCCCTCTTCACATTATTGCTTGCCATACATTAACCTCTTTCATGGGTAGCTCAGAGCTAGAACCACTTCATTTTTACCTTGTGTAATTAAAAAGAAGTTTAAATTGTTTCCTGAAGTTCACCATTC
The DNA here is from genome assembly GCA_034336665.1 of Luscinia megarhynchos. Taxonomy (NCBI): domain Eukaryota; kingdom Metazoa; phylum Chordata; class Aves; order Passeriformes; family Muscicapidae; genus Luscinia; species Luscinia megarhynchos. The sequence continues at coordinate 46,560,563 of CM067565.1, forward strand.
CAGAAATTATTGAACTGGACCAAAACAAAGGCTTCATAGGGTTTAACTTTTTGTATTTTGTATGTAATTTTTTGTGTAAGCCCCAGAAAGGGGTTATAGTGTGTAGTAGCAATGCCACTAACACTTTTCCTTAGTGCAGAAAGAATAAAGCAAATGTGTGTCATTATATATATATATATACATACATATATATGTAGCACACAGAGTTTCATACATTGCTTGCTCTCTCAGCTTCTCAGCTCGTTTCTCGATGTCAACATTTTTCAAACTGTTTTTTAAGTCTCCAGTAAACTGGAAGGTGAAAACAACCATCTTGTTATTTTAACAAGGATTGCACATTAAATGATGGTATGGTTACACATTCTACATGACAGAGGTTATTTATAGAACCCATATAATGTATTTATGTTCCTTTTCCAGGGTAAGTATATGTGGCTAGGTATAGGTAACCTTGGTCAAAATCAGTAGAATTTTGTCCCAATTAGGCAATAAGTGACATGTCATGATACAATTCAATTGTCATCCCCATGTACCATTCACATGTGGTGTTAACTGGCTTGTGACCCTATGCCAAGGTATTCACAGCAACTTTATTGTGAATTAAGAGTAATACAATTGTGGATTTATACATTAATGGGCACAGGTGTACATTCCCTTCTAGGGACTATGGCAAGGAAAGCCTGACACTTTCCAGAGATGCAGAACCAAGCACACTCTAAGCAGAAAGAGCTTCCTCAGTTCCTGCTACTCCAAGAAATAAAATAAACTTGTTGGTAGTTAAACATCTATGATGAACTGTCTGTCCACAGCTACCTATGGAAACAGTGTCATAGTTTCTCCAGAATGTTAGACTACTGTCTTTTTCTCAAGTCAAGAAGCCCATTCTTGTTTATTCCTAACCCCAGTATCTGCCATTCATTTTGCCTAAAAGTCCATGGAATCATCCAGTGTCTTTTTCTTCAGCTCTGAGCTCAGTAAATGGATTCTTGGAACACTATTATTGACTTTTTCTGGTCTGCACAGCTAGCTGAAGAGAGTCTGAAAAAGAAACTATGCAAGGAAAATTGAAATGGAACTCTCATTACTTCAGCCACCCTCAAGTTACACATCTAATTTAAATTACCTATGCTCCACCCCTATTCAATACAGAAATACAAGCACTTCTGGAATGGATCATCTCAACCACCTTAGACATTTTATATAAAGATAAGCTGCTTCATAAATGTCTCTTTAGCTTCAGATTTTATCATTTTGAAACATAGGTGATTGTAGAAAGAACTACATCATAATTTCTTGAAAGTACTTTTTTCCAAATTTCACCCAAGAAAATTCCTGTTTTTCCATAATTTTTGGTGAGCTTTTCCTCCTCTGGTTACAGGACTCATTTGCCTCAGAATAACTGAAACTTGCAATAGTCATAGATTCCAAAATTTTGAGATGGAAAATTTTTCTTATTGTGCTAAGATATAGTCTACAACATCATGGTTAAGAAGACAAGAAGTCATCACTGCTGCCATTTCTCTAATAATTAGGATTTTTTTTTAGTTGTAAGCAGCTCAAACTGGTAGCACAGCAGGAGATGGACTTCAGCAGTTATTTGTGAAAACAGGTGCCTAAATTCAGATTTATCACAATAGACTCTTGACTAGCCAAAGCTGTAGCAAAGCAATTAGAAAGTTCAAGATGTGACCCAACCTTGTTGGCTGTCTCAAACCAGTGACCTATTTGCTAAAGAGAAAGTAAGTAACAGAGATTGTTTTATCAATTAAATGCCTCAGGAGAAATAAAAAGTGTTGTCATTATCCTTTCAGGAAAACAAAATAGGGAAATTCTCTTTTTAAGATTTCATCCTCTATCTACTTTTAAATCTAAAGATGTGAAGTGTTTTATTTACTGTTATTCTTACTCTGACAAATTTCTGGCTGCTGAAGTTTGGACTTTATTTGAGAAAAGACAGTGTTAAACTTACATCCAGATTGTAGCCTGGCTTCTCGCCATACAGGAAAATTGAGAGTCATAAACTGTCCCCTTACACTCTAGGCATCTCAGCTTTAAGCTCAAGAGAAATAATTTCCAGAGAATAAATACTTCCCATATCTGTGTTTGCCAGGACTGAGACTGATGGGATAAATAATCCCATCCTCTCTCCCAGTTCTTCCAGAAGAGATCAGCCAGTGTGTATATGCTGACTCAGACAAGAGATGTTGTTTGAAACACACCTGATGTCAGATATTTCCCTGTTAATGGTAAAGAGGTCACAAAGAGAACACCAGCCTTTCTCTAGGGTTGCTGTGAGGAAAGTGTGACTGAATGCATTCACCTTATATTTCAGGGTTTAACTTAAACCAGGAGTTTATTGCAGTTGTTCTCTGAGTTCACATGTTTGAGTTTTACCTGTTCCCATGCAGAGGATTTACCCTGAAGTCTACTTTCAGCATTTAATGCTCCTGTTTGTACAAGGAAGTTAATTTGTGAAGGATATCGTGTAAGATGTAGGAACAGGGCAGTCAAGCTGAATTTGCAGAAGTTTTTTCATCCTGATGCTCAGTTTTGGCTATGGCCAGGCATAGGTACCAAGGGAAGGAGAAAGGGAAGTTTAGTTTTTTAGTCCCAGATTATCCTCCAAGGTCTAGTAGATTGATTTATGGACTTCCTGAGACAGGGATAGCAGTGTCTCACAAATTGCACTGTAATTCCCTACCATCAGCTTGTCCACTCTGCTTTTCAATATATATAACATTCTTGCAGCATTTGTGCCTCATGGCAATGAGTTCCACTTCTCCCCAACAACAGGGTAAGGAATTGCCTTTTTGCCTGTATTTTGAACTTGCCAGCTGCTGTGTGATGACCACCAGCTTATAAAGAGGACAAATAAAAATTGATCCCCATTCACCCTTTCAGTGCCCTTCATGTTTCCACAGGCCTGTGTTGTATTCGTGCCCTGGGCTGGTTCTCTCTGTGTTGAAGAGCTGATTTACTCACTCCCTGTAGAGAAAGCATTGCTCACCCTTGGTGACCTTCTCTGTATTTTTCTAAGGGTCTTTCCCAGGGAGTAATTCAGAACACTAAAATTAATCCTTGCTCTGAAGCACTCCCTGGTGGGAGCTTCTCTCTTTGTCCATTGGCAACATAAAAGGCTTAAGGGTACCAAGGGTCTCCACTTGCTCACCTGAGTTAGGCACAGGGAAAACTCTGCACCATCCTTTCTTCTTGTTTATGAGAGTTAAACACAACAGCTTGATTTGTTTTAAAGAACAGAATTATTATTCTTGTCCTTTGTAAGAAATAACTTGTCAAGATAAAATTCCAATATGGTATGTCTTTCATGAAGAAATAAAATCACTGCATAGAAGGGGAAAAGTATTTGCAGAACTTTTAGCTGGTTTTTTTTCCATTTACTGTTTGTCCACGGGATGGTTGACTTGTGAAATTCCTCTTCCACAATGAACTCTATGGTGGTTGCAATTAGTAACAACAGGGCCTTTCCTGAGCCCTACTTGCATGAAATATTTGTTATCAATAGCTGCAATTAAGCCTATTTATTTGACTGTGTTCTAAATAGGCAAAGTTGTTAACGTTTTTGCTGAATTATTGCCAGCATTAATGTATTGATTTTTAATACACAAAATACAAATCAAATGTGGTAAAGAAACTAGCAATTAGACTAACAATGCATGAAAGTTTCTCTTTTCTGACCTATGTCATGCTTCCTGCTCAGTGTTCCCAAAAGAAATCTCAAAAATTGCCTTGACAATTAAAGCATATAAAAAGGTGAAAAATTGTACGTGCATGTAATTATACAGGTCTAACACTGATGGTGAGGCTCATATAAACTTTGGCCAAATATCACCTTCATCCTCCTTTTCCCCTCTCATGCAAACTCCCGTTATGTTTGCACTCACTTTGTAATTTGAGTATGTCTTGATCTTTCTGCGTGTGCTGTGCTGGTGAACATTAATTTTGCTCCAAAGAAAGAGCTGCCATCATTTTTCATTTAGATAGGAATAAAGAATATTCTATTTTGTAGCAATCAGCTTGGTATGTTGTGTGTCTGTCTGAAATGTTTCCAGAAAGCACCAGATAAATGGTGTGATATTTGAAAAACAGGACACCATATATTTTGGATAGTGTCTAGGAAAGTTTGCAGGATGTCCCAGGCTGGCTCTGTCTGTGAGGTCTGAGACAGCCTTTCTGACAGAGCAGATCCATTACTTATCCAGCAGGAAGCCACTTGCTTCTCCCTCTCGTTTTTGAAGGAGGAATGGAAGCAATATGCCAGCAGGAATAGTAACTGCAGACAGACTCCAGATGATAGGAGGCTTGATGCAGCAAGGAGCTGCAACAAGAGCTTGGCTTGGAGCACATGAGGAGCTCCATGGCAAGTGTTCAGGTACCTTGCTGAATGCCCAAGCACGCTGCTAGCTGATCAGGAAGGATTTATGGGATCAGGAAGAAAAGAAATACCCTTTTACCAAATGGAAAGCAGGCTCTCTGGACTAATGGAAATCCACCTGTAGATAACTTGGCTTCTCCTTTTTCTTACTGAAACACAGGAGATAAGTTTTTTCTCCTCATATTTTTCCCTGCAGTTTCTGACTTTGTAGTGAGTGAGGCAAGGGTATGTTCATGCTGGAGTTTGCCTTACCCATTCACACTGTTTCATTAGTAGTCTGAGTCTAATTCTTACATCATTAAATAGGTTTAATGATTTTGTGGCCTCTGTAAATACACTATGATGAGTCTGTCTGTCTGAGTCTAGAAATGGGAAAATCTTCACTGACTATTGAGACATTCTTTGTACCTCAATGTGATTAAAGAAAATTATTGAAACATTAGAAAGTTCCTAGAAATATTTCGAATTGTTTTGCACTTACTCAATGAAACACTTATAAGGTAAAAGCTTTGTGCATTGCTCCTGGACTGATTCTGCAATGCAGGTATTTCATCTGGTTCCATTTTCTGTTGTGCAACACCCAAGGTCTATCAAATATGGCTCATTTTGGCCTCCTGAGTGTTTGGCCAATGTCAGTGTGGTGATAGCCAGCTCTAGAGAAGCCACTTTGCATTATTTTATTCCACTCTAAAAATGAAGTCACTCCTGTCTTACTGACTCAATCAAATCAGCAGCTGGATGAAGAGCAGCTGGGTAACTGGTCCAAACTCTTCTGCAGTGTCCTCTGCCATGAAGAGCCATTGTCCTCAGACTTTTAAACTGATTCTCAGCATCTGTACTTTTGTTTTATTTTGGTTCTACCTTTGGGAGCTCAAATAGCCATACTGGAAAAAAAGCAGAACAGCAGCACCACACAAAAACCCATCACCCTGACACTGTTCCAGTCACAGAAGCCTCTTAAGAATGCTGGATATTCACAACTGGTTGCCTCAATATTTTTGGCTCTGGGAAAATGTTTCATGCCCCAACTTGTACTCAGGCAGACGCACTCACGCACATACATACATACACACATACACTGAATTATTTGGAACATTTTTGTGATGCCAGTGAAGCCTCCACAGGCTTTTCATAGGCTTTGAAATCTCTTGTTCTGTGAGCTACAAGTGCTTGCAAATCTTCTTTCTGATTCAAATTAACAGCTAGTTTTTTCAACCTTATTGCTCAACAATAAATTGTTCACAAGAAACAACAGATACCCAGACTACATACCAATCAAGCTGTTTCTCCTGGGACAGAGTGGGAAATAAAAGAGCAAAAGCATGTGAAATATTCTACTGTGAGAGTGCTGGAGGCAGCACAAGAAAGTAAAAAGACATAATTTTGAATGTAATTGCATTTAGAGACATCTACTGTGCCCTGTACCTTCAGATGTCTTCCTGTCATTCCACTTTGAAAATTGTGATTTAAAAGTTTCTCACATCTATTTAATTTTATGATCTGCATCTAACTGGGTTTTTGTGAATTTAATTAACTTCTTGGCACCTGTTTCTGTAAATAAAAGGTCTCAGGAACTGTGTTTCTCAGTACTATACCGAGAACCTACATTAGGTAAACACCCTTTCCACTGTGTTGAATACGGTGTTGAAGTTCTTTTTTGGAAAAAGCAGAGAGAACATTTTTACATTAAGGCAATTCAGGTCCAAAGGGCTTTTCTGGCCCTTCTATGAGCCCTGCTATCAGCTGGGTGGTTTTGTACCTCTCTTCTTGACTTAGAGGTTTTGGCACATATGTGCTTTGAAGCAATTAGTCCACCCTGATGTAAAAAGAATTCATGATGTAATGTTTACTCTTTGGTAGTGAAATTTGTTTGGATATTTTAAAACAGAATAAAAATACTGCAATCCATAAATAACAACAGAATCATAGCAACATCCTAAGCAGAAAGGTGTGGCTTCAAAGTTAGCTTGCCTTGAGCAAGATGACTTCCCAAAGTGCCTTTTCTCCATCATCATATCACATAAGCTATGCCATCTAATTTATCTGTTTTTTCAGATATGTAGACACATGGAATCAGAGAGAGAGAGATTAGAGTACATAAATTCTGCACTGAGATCACAGAGAAAATCTGTTATATTATTATACTCATATATGGTACATATATACCATTGTACTTTTCTGCCCCTTCAAGTGTGATTGAGGCAAAGAAGAGAATACTGTATGGATGGATCATATATAAGCTAAGCTACATCTTTACTATAAAGTGGAAAGTGCCTTTCTGTCTTTAAGCCAAATTGCACAATTCTGCCAGCATGTATGAGTTGAATTCTTCTTGGCCAAAAAAATGGGTAGTCCCCTCCAAAATGCCCACTGGGAATTATTCCAGGCCCCTTCTGTTGTCCAAATGGGTGTGTCTGGGAGAGTGCTAGCTGTGCCAGAGCAAGAAAGTGTATGAGTGAGGCCAAAAGCAGAGGTCAGGCCCTTCACCCGCCCCACTTTAATCTAGTACAGGCAAAGGTAATCACCTGTGGGAAGAGAAAAAATACAGCAGGGATGTATGGCAGTATCACTCATAGGCTTGGCTAGGGAGACAGAGGAAAGCTCTTAAATTTCTGTAGAGTGCAGAGCTTACAAACTAGGTAATTTTGTAGCTGATACTCATAAAAGGAGAGAAGTAATTTCTCAGGTTTTTTTGGTCTGATTTTGTTTGTTTGTCTGTTTTTAAATCTGGGATGTGTTAAATCATCATTTAGATTATGTGAAATGTGAATTTTTCCCATACAGCTAAATAAAGGGCAACCTTACTACAAGTATTTCATTTATAGCTTAGAGTAGCACGTTTAGGAATTTGGAAGGGGGAGGTTGGTTGAGAAAGAGAATGGAAATGAGCAAGTTAGTTCACTTTTAATAGTACACATCTTTTCTATGGCTTAATACACACATGGGACAGCTGGATTAGTACAATAGATTGCATTCTATACAAACAATTAAGTCAAGAACTAACTCATATTTTTATAAATGAACCATATCATGTCCACAGAAACTATCATAAATTGACAAATAATGTGAATACAAAAAGCTTTGACCCTGTACCAAAATGTATAATTGCCTTTTATACTATAAGGGAGCATAAGAAGCAAACCTAGTAAGTAGTGTTCATATAACTGGATTTACTGGGAAGGGGGGTGGAGTTAGAACTGGAAAATTAACATTCTTTTTAAATTCCTTAACTTTATATTTATAAAAGCAGATTTTAAAATTATTTCAGTCTTACAGGCAATGTGAGCACATTTGCTTCAAAATGTCTTCTTTCCCTCAAGTTAAACTACACGTGAAGCTTGTGTTTAAATGACTTTAAATTTGTGATGCAAACTGACCAAAAGCCAGAAAACTAGGGCTGATTGATATTGTCTTCAGCTCATGCTTTGGTATCAGTTTCCCTTCTCTTCACAAAGCCATGAGCAAAGTATGAGGTGTCAGTGTATTGGTGAATTTTCTGGCTTTTCTCAGTTCAATATGTCACAATATCAACATGCTTAAAGCACAGAGTGGGGGGTTGTGTTTAGTAATAATATCAGATTACATCAGAGACACTCTTTTTTTCCCCCCACTTATTGCTGAACAGGCTGGTTTGTGGCTTTTGGAATTCAAATTGCATCTAACTTGATCTGTGTTTTGTGTGTTTGGTGTGTTTGGCTTGGAATGTAAATGTCCTGTCCAGTCCCATATTCCCTAAGTCTCAAACAGAAATAATTCTAATATTCTTGCTCTCTGTGCATGTTGATCAAAGGTGTTGCAGAAGCACTGAGGCTAGTACACATTCTCCTAATAGAAATAATAATTAAAAAAAAAAAAAAAAAAAAAAAAAAAAAGAATCAGGACAGCTGTAATGCTCATGTCTAGAATTCAGACAGAATGCTCTGGCTTATAAATGGGGGGATGTGTATACAGAGCACAAAGGAATTACCTTGTTTATTTTTCTTTTATGTTTCAGAGTGGACTGCTTCTCTGGGAGGATCACAGCATTCTTTTTTATCATATTGACCTATTTCTGTAGATATTTCTGTGTTAAAGTGAGGATAATACATTATAGACTTCCCTACCTCACATTCCATGAAGTTGGTAGCATTCAGCTTTAAACCAGGATTATCATAGCCCTATTTTGTACTTCAAGAAAAACTATCCTTAAATATGTGCCTGTTTTTCTATTTTTATGATTGCAGAACAGCTTCAGGGACTGACAGGAATATGGATTAAAGAATTAAGAGGTTTAATTATGAAAGTACCTGCTAGTAACTACTTAAACATTGGATATGTTTTCAAGCTCACTCTCCTTTCCAGAAATGTTTGACTCAACAAGAACTTGCTAAGCCTCTAAACTCCAATAAAAACTTTACTGTATATGTATGAAATAATGAGAATAAGTATTCTTGAGACATTTTGTTAAGAAAACAAGTTATTCTGAACAGAAAATTATATTATGTTTTAATAGTAGATGATTTTGTACAAGCTGCCAGATAACTTCCAGTAGCATGTTTTTAAAGTACTTAGGATTATAGTATAAACCTCACTTAAAAATAGAACTAACACAGGTCTCTTAGAGCAAAGATGATATCAAGTATAAACAACCTTAAAATATCCCACATTTATATTGACTTGACAGACTAAGACAACCTCCCAAAAGCCATTTTTTCTTCTGTTTATTGAGGAAATACAGTAACAGGCATTTTATCAATGTAAACAATATGTAAGTAATTGAGTATTAATCCTTGGCAGGCTGAGGTTACTAGGATTGACTGTAATTGAAATAAGTGCAGTAAAGTATAGCCTGGAAATCACTTTGATGAGTAAAATATTAGAACTCTTTGAAGGTTTGAAAGCTGGAAAGGGTGGTTTGTGGTCAATGTTCTAATAAAAGGCTGCCTAATCTTTCTTCATCCTAGATCGTGCCCTCAAGTGGATGGTGTGGTAGAGGAATTAAGTATTCAGGAATAATTTTTTTTTCCTATTTCTTGAAAATTTTTTTTTTGATACTGGGTTATCATAGGAGTATTTGCACACAGAAGAAACATTTCCTACAATCTGATAGTTTCCTACAGGCTAAAGATTTCACACTGCTACTCCTTTTTTCAGTCTTCTTTCTCTCTCTGCCCAAGGTTTCCAAATACTCAAATTCTACCTGTAATTCTGCATTTTGTGACATCTACAGTGGTGGGATAGAGACAGCAAGGAAAGGTCGTGTGGAGTTCTGCATATTTTTAGTGGATGGAAGTTTTACAGAGAAAGATGAAGCATGACAATAGAGAGGGATGGTGTCAGATGAGCAGTTTATTATGAGGAAAGGAAACTGCTCAAGGCAGAGGGGAAAGGGATGTAACTTCAAGTAGAAGGGGAAGGAACGCTGTGGGTGTGCAGGAAGGTTTCATGTGGAAATGAGGAGCTTTAAAATTGAGACATGAGAAACACTTTCTCTAAACTTAAAAGAAGGAAAAACAACCTTAAGAAACCCCCAAACACCCCCAAATTCTGCATTTACAGTTAGGTTACTCAAGTGCACTTCCCATCAGCACAATCATTTCAAATCAGGGAAACCACTTGTGGAGCCAGCATTAACCAACCTCAGTTTACACATCTTACCACCTAAACATTACAGTACCCATAGATATTTTCAGCTCCCTCAACTGGATAATAAAAAGCCTTTAATTTCAGCATATAACCTTGTGCAAGCCTCATATCCATTTCCTTTAAAAAATGTACACTCTTTGTTCTGACCTCATGTTTATCTTTCTGGTGGCTAAGTTATTAGCTGTCTTCACTTGGCTAGGGCAAACTTCAAAGTGGGTGTCTTTGAATAGCATTTTGAGAAATTTGAGGAACTACATAGGTATTTCTTGTTGGACATGAAAGGATATTTTTAAGTAGAACAGATGAGGCTGCAAGTGTATATGTATATTGCAAAAGTTTATTTAACAGTCTGCTTCGATTTTTTTTCAGTATTCCGATATATTAAGCTTCCTTGATCACCCTGGACATTTCAAAAATAATTTAAATTATGCCAGTAGCTTTGGCACTATATAATATTGTTCATATGCTAAGAAATATGTTACCCTTACCTATGCTATTTATGTGTTTTTGTATTTTTAAAATATTTCCTTTAATCTTTCTTGTTACTCTTTACAAAATCACTATCTATTACTATTTTCTCAATTTTTCTTTATTTCATTTTACTGTATTCACCTTTTCTGGCATTAGTAGATTCAAATTTTCCTTTATGTCTGGAAACAACATTTCTTTGTTGTACTACTTGGCCTGGCATTTCTTTCAGTACTTTCTCTTGATTCTGTGCTAGTTAAATATCATGCCAGAATAGTCCACGGGTCAGGGCTTCACAGTGAATTCCGTGAGATGAAGATGGCACTGCTGAACTAGGAGTCCAAGCAGGTCTGGCTAGTGGTGTACACACACGTGGAAGAATGTGTGTGGGTATGCGTGTGCACACGGAAATGAATGAGCAGTCAGGAGAAACTCTGTTTGCAAAGGGAGAGAAAGAGACGCCGGGACAGAGGAATGTTACATGTGGTGTTTGCAAACAGAGATAATTGATATCTGATTCTCAGTGGTCAACACTTTTTCCTGGTTCAGCCAGCACTAGATTACACAGCAGTCACTGCAGAAGTTCATTTGACTGAGTAAGTAGTCCGGCCATTTTCCACTGAACCATTCCTTTGTCTGAGGGTGAAATATTCTTTCAAAAACTAGAAAATTAGGATTTCTCTTTCTATTTTGAATTTGCCAGTAACTTCCCTATATAGAAAAGTCAGCTACTGAGTTCAGTTAGCTTAATTAGTTGTTTATGCAAGCCAGTTAACACAGCTCTCAGTGTAAAAGAGGAAAATATTCTGTATTTAATTTAGCACCTAAAGTGCTGGAAGGGAGAGAAGAATTCACAAGACCACTCAGAAGAAGCATAAATCGACACCTACCCCTGCTAGATTAGAGGGGGATATAAACAGCCATTTTGTACACTCCTCTTCTAAATCACACCCTGATCCTCTGTCACTTTGACTTTACTTGTGGGTCTCAGTGGAGCTGCTCACAAGTGTTAAACAGATGCGTAAGTGTTTACAGAAATGAGCCTGAGAGAATGACATACTTAATCCTGCTGCAAGATTGCAGGGAGGAGCTGGAGCAAATTCCACCCAAGCATTCCCTAAAATCCAGATCAAACCAGAGAAGCTGTCTGCTGCAAATAAGAAGTGTGTTGCCAGACAGCTTACTTTGCCTAAGCTGCCAACCAGGGTTCCTAGCATGTAACCTCAGGAGTTACTGTTAAGCAGGAAGAACTGAGTTTCCACAGACAAAGAAAGAGCAGTCATTACTTACTAAATATAACTGCAAATATGACACTTTTATGGTGAGAAACAGAGCAGCTAAAATAAAGAAATATCCAATTAAATACATAATCGATGTATTTAATACATCATAGAATAGAGTCTGGTGAATCTGGTTTACCAAAGAGTTTGACATCAGCCACGCTGAAGACAAAACCAGATGTCCTTGTCCTTCTCCTGCTGGTGAAAGATGTTTTGAAGATAGGTTCTGACAGTGATGAAGAAAGGTTAGAAAGATTGCTTCTAAAATTACTGGATTAAACTTGGTTATCTTAAGTTATGACTATATCACCCTTTTCATAAATAAAGCTTTCCTTGTTTGCATACAGTGCTTGCAAGCTGGCATTAAAGAGGCTACGCCTGCTTTTCTGTCTTGATAAGGTAAATAGAAGGATTAGTCACCTGGACTTTGAAGTATCACAAACCTACCTTTTCTCCAGCCTTTTTCAAAAGAATATAAAGGGTTATTCTTAGCCAACAAGAGCAGTATGATTTTTTCTATCACTCATCTACACTTTTGGATTCATCATGAGTCTATATTTTCTTGTTTCTTCTTTTTCTTTCTCCTGCTGCCTGTGTCTTTTCAAGATTAACAATAGCATGCTATTAGTTTTCATGGTAGTTTGTGATTACAATATCTGAAAAGAAATTCAATCTACCCAACCCACCAATACAGGTATCTGGTTTTTCAGACTTATGAAAACTGGCTGAATTACTATCTAGTCTGTTGTCTCACAGTTCTGTAAAAGGAAAGCCTCCACAAAAGCAAGAAACTTGTCCTTTACAGTTGATTACCCTTTAGGTAAATTTACCTACATACACATGCAAAGATGAACTGACCTAGCAGGACTTTGTCCTCTTTAAGTCTCTCTCATTTTCAACTCACAATCACAGAATCACAGCATGGCTGATGTAGGAAGGCACCCCTGGAGATCATCTAATCCAGTCCCTCTCTTAAAGCAAGGTCACCTAATGCAAGTTGCTCATAGACAGCTGTGTCCAGACATATTTTTAATATGTCCTAGGATGAAGGCTCCAGAATATCTTTTGGCAACCTTTTCCAGTGTTTGAACAGACTTTCAGTTTTAAAAAAATATAAATATTCCTAAATATTCAGTTTTTACACATTGCCTCTTATCCCATCAATGGGTGCCACTAAGAGGAGTCTGGTTCTTTGTTCTTTACTCCCCAGCATCACTCCATCACGAGGTCCTTCCTGAGCTGTCTCTTCTCCAGGATGAATAGTCCCTGTTTTCTCAGCCTTTTCCTCACAGCAGAGGTGCTTCAATCCTTCCAGAGTGTGGTGGCCCTTTGCTGGGGTCTCTCCTGCATGTCCATGTCTCTCTTGTACTGGGAAGCCCAGAACTGGGCCCAGCACTCCAGGTGTGTCTCACCAGAGCTGAGCAGAAGGGAAGGATTACCTCCCTGCCTGCTGGCAATGCTGCCCCAAGCACAGCCAGGAGGCTGTTTGCCTTGAGACTGCACTGCTGGCAAGTGACCACCTCAGGGACTGACAGAACCCCCAGACCCTTTCTGCAAAGATGCTTTCCAGATGGAAATCTGACACAGCTCCTTTACTGCTCTGTCATTTAGGCAGACACTTCTGTAAAAGTGTCTTCTTGTCTCCTATAGCTCACCCTTACATTTATAACGTTAGCTTGACCAGGGCGGATTGCTTTAGTGCACTTACTTTTGAAAAAAATAAAAATATCCTTATCGATCGTTTCACTAGGTGGTTAAATATGCAAATATTTTAGAAAAGGGGGATATCCATACTAGGACCAGTAATAAAAGCTAAGAGAAAATCTATTGGTAACTTTAAAAGTAGAAGCTACTGATAAAAGCAGAAGTTAAGGAGGGAAAGAATGTCCCACTCACCACACATCTTTATAGGAAACTGCACAACACATGTTTAAGCTCTTTGTTGCATTGTATCCTGTTGTTTTATGCAGTACAACTAAAGCTGTGCTGGTTCATGCTATTACTTCGTGCTATTTCTATGAGTCTTCCTGGTAACACAATTTTTATTCTGTTGGTAGATGGAGTTTGTTGAAGTGGGATTTTATGTTGTTGTTGTTCAGCAGGATGGCATGTAATTTCTTTTCTTAAATTTTCTGCCTAATATTTTAATTTGATTTATGTCTTGCCCAATTATTATATTCTATGTAACTATATTTTCATTCTTCCTTCTTGTTGTTCTGAAGTTCCCTAAATTAGTCAAATAAGTTTTTTTATGTTCTTACATCAGTTTTATTTCCTTTTCAGGGGGGAAAAATGTATGCTTCCTTTTTCTGCAAATATAGTTTATGAAAAAACTTATTTAGTTTCAGTTGAGTAACTGTTTACAAATTCATATTAGTAATTTTTCTCTTGACAATTTAACTCATTCATATTTTTTACTTTCTTTTATGCTTCCTCCTCTTCTTTTGAAAAGATTATTTAAAGCTTTCAGACTTTCTGTGTATGGAATGTAGTATAAATGTCCTGGTTTTGCTAGGTCTTCCTCAGGTAATTCTTGAAGAAGAGATTAAGGAGCTCATAGCACTAGCTTGCTGTCAGGCCATCTGGGAACACCTGACTTTCTGGAAAGTATTTTTTCTTGCAAAAACAGCTCAGCATTTTCATACACTGACCAGTTCTGTCTAAAAGGCAAAATCATTCTCTTTCCACCAAGAGGATGCAGGAGCATTTGCTGTTTCTTGAATATTTAATTATTATATAATATATAATTATTAGTCAAGACAGGATACTTCTTTCTCTTACAAGTGTGTAAAGCAATAGAAACAGAGCATCCTACATTATCAATCCAGGTATATCACATTAGACTGATAATCTAACAAACAAACAAAGATAAGTAAAGAAGAGTTTAGCATGTTTTGGAAAACTACATTGATGTGTGCAGTGATTTAAAAAGAATAGACACTAAAGATGTCTTAGAGAAGTTCCTGTGCAGGGTGGTACAGAAAAGAGCCTGGTTGCCAGCCATCAGTCATCAGCTCCTTTGGTTCCCAGTGGAGGATTGCAGGGAAATAGGATTCTTTGTTACTGTGCTGCATACAGTCCTGGCAGATCAGGATGTCTTTTTTCTTGGATATTTAAATCTAGATTAATTATGAGTCTGCTGTTCCCTGTGTTCTCATAGAGAAGAAAGTAATTAATGACTATTAAATGGTTGTAGTATGAGGCCTAAATTAAACAATGTCTTCCCTTCCCATGTTTAGATAAGATAGGTTATGAAAAGTTAAGTACAGATGGAATATGACAAATGCTGTCATCCAATTTCCCATTGCTTTCCTGATGGCATGCCTTCTGAAGTAACTCCTGAGTAGTTCTACTTTCACTTAAGAAAATAAAAAAAAAAAACTTCGCTGTAACTTTTTGCACAGTAGAAAAGGAGGCAGCATTTTTTAAAATAACTAAAAACTTAACATTGCCTTGGAAACTCCTCTTAGTAAAATGAAGAAAAGAGTTGAAAACTCTCAAGGATTTCTGAATTTCAAAATTTCAGTTGGACAGGGTACTTGTTGGAAACAAATTGAGTTTTTAATGAGCCTTTTGTGGAGGCTGGCAAATCAGCTGTGTGTGAATTCCAGCCTGTCAGATGTTTGCAAAGGGTTCACTTGGAGTGTTTGCAGATCACTCTTCATTACCTGAAAACAGTTCCAGAAGCCACATGGCACATATCCCAACCACTACTTTGGCCAACCAGATCACCTAATACACCTCAGTGAGGGATTGAAAGCAATTCCTGCTTTTTGGAAATTGTCCATAAGAAAACAAAGAAAAACAAAAAAAAATCCACATAAGCCAAACTGTGCCCCACTGTGTGTTTGCAGAAGAACAATGATAGAGACAGCAAAATCTGTCCTCTCCCTCTCTGAAATTTATTGCCCAAATTGCAGACATGCTTGCAGGGCAGACCACTGATAATTCTACCCTATTGGGAAAACTCCATAAATTAATTTTTTTCTCCTTAAGTTACATCACATCTTTTACCATAAAAGTATTACAAAACCCAGGCATGGTACAGAACTGTCACTGTACCTGAAATCTCTGGTTTGCCCTGTCATAGGGATACGTAGGGATTTTCTGGAGAAAACCAATGTTGTTTTTTGCTGGCTTTTTTTAATGTTGTTTTTTTGTTTTGTTTTTTTTTGGGGGGGGGAGGGGAGGTGGGGTGTTATTTTCATTGCTTGCTTTGGTGTTTTTTCTAAGTTTTCAAGAGATTATATACTTTTTTTTTTTATTTTGTGAGCACTTTATTCTGATAGCAGAATTGAGCAAGTCCTTCAGGACTGCCTCGAATCAGGACGACCAAAGAACAAGATACTTAGGCTAAATTGTACCAGAGGTAAACATAACTAATGAAAATTGAGACCATGTGAACTTAGAGTTTTAATTCTAGCTGCATTACTTTTGCAAAAATTTTCCTCTTTGAGTGCAGATAAAGACCCAAAACTGCCTATGCCAATGGCTGAAAAAAACAAACAAATGCATTGTGTGCATTTTCAAGACTGGATCCAAGATGTGTTCACAGGAAAGCTTTTTCTTGCTGCTTTTCTTGCAAACGTAGGATTTGCTGAAGTGGCTGTAGCTTCAAACCCTTCAGACAAACCCCTTCTGTCAATTTGATGGAACTGTAAGACAACACACACTGCAATGTTTAAACAGTTACAGCTTTTTGGACTTCTTTTTACGGACTGAGCAGTAACACACCAGTGAAATTCTCTTCCTCCTTCATTTTTTGCCCACTCCCCTCCCCCAGCTTATTGAATATGCAAGGAAAAGCTAATTGGCAGAGGGCCATGCTGGCAAGCTGCACAACGTGTTCAGCAGTTTGTTTGATTTATACCGTTGGAAGTTGCCAAACTTTTTGTCATTTGGTTTAATATAATGTTGTGCCTTTAACATTTTTTTCTTCCATAAAGGATTTTTATTTTGCTCAGTAGGATTATAATTTGAAGGTATAATTAGCATCTTGTTAATTGTCGATAATTACACATCATTCACAGGGCTCTTGCAAAGGACATGAGATTCATTTAGCAGAACTTCCTCAAGCTGGTGTTCAGAGGTCCCTAATGAGCAAAGAATAGAGCAGGAGTGGATCTAATAATATAAATTGAAAATATGAACACATATAGGCAATCTAAATTTAAATTCAAGACAAGACAGTGACATGAATGAGCCTCTCTGCTATCAAGAGATGCACAACAGTGTGAATTAGCAACATCCGTGCTCCAAAAATTACAGACACAAAGAAAATAGTACTCTGACATTAAGATTCAAATCTAATTTTTCTGGCAATATTTGTGCAAATGTAATGTAATGTGTAAAATATTGCAGCCAATGCAGTGATGAAAATTAATAATTACTTACAATGTTTTTTACCACTGCAGTGATATTTTGTGATGTGTAACCACAGCAGAATTTGATTGTTTCTGCTCATATCATAGTAATTGCACGGTTCTCATTTAGGAAAGTGGTCTCCATTGAGAGAAATCAAGAGTATTTCTGTAGTATATTTGGCAGCCTTACATACTTACAACCTGTTTCATATCAAAACAGCATAATGGTGCAGATTCCAATGAAAGAACAACTGGATTTTCTCATTCCTTGGCAGGTAGAACTCTCAGTGGATCAGTGAGCTAGAGGAAATTTAATCCTCTCCTTCAAGCCCATCAGTCTGGATCCTGCAGAGTGGGAATCAAAACCTCATTTTGGAGTGAAGGAATCTTGTCATTTACAATGCCTGTAAGTTACCCCACCACAGAAACAAGCATGCAGTATCCTCTGTTAGAGGTTCTTGTTTCTGCTGTGGCTCTCCCTGGGGGGATAATCTCACAGCTTGTTCTCCTCCCTCCCCTCATGCTGGGGGTTGATAACATCATCAGGTGTCTAACAAGCCCTTATTTTCCTTCTTGCCCCTGTCATCCCCTTGGACTCAGGAGGGAGAGGACCACTGTGGCAGAGGAATAGGAGGTCGAGCCCAAAGGCACAATTGGGAAGTGTCAGTGCAGCTTTTAGATGAAGCCTTTGTCTGCTTTCAGCTTGCCCAGAGCCATGTGAAAGCCTGCGGGATCCAGAGAGCCCCATGTGATGAAAGACAGGGTGAGTTCACTCGCTCAGCTGAAGGCCAAAGCAATGCAGGGCAGAATCTCTTCCCTCTCTGTGTGCCACACTGAGCTGCACACTTCTCAAACACGGGCTGCATCCTGAGAGGCTGTGTCTAGGAGTGGCCATAACCTTCACTTGAACTCCGTGGTTTTACCCCACCTCACCAAGGGACTCATTCCCCTCTCGCCTCAGGAGAGCTCAGCTGACTCCAGCTGTGTCAGCTCCAACAAGGGTTTTTTTGGAAAATTTCGTGCTCTCTATATTTCCATTTGAATGCAGCTCATTTTCTCCACCCATATGGATGACTTCAGAAATTTTCTTATTGGGTCTCTTCTTTGCTGTTGCATGACTATGGTGGAGTTTCTCCCTTAACCATCTGTCTTTTTGAGAAGTACTTTGAATATTGTCAGGTGTTCATGTTAGCACGAGTTTCTCCTTGTATTCCTTAGAGACTTTTCACTCAGTTCCTTTCCTGCTTGACACAGAGCTACAGCAGCTGGTTGCCAAAGCACTCCATCACCTTTGTTAACAATCAGATTTTACTGCCTCAGTAAAAAATGGACAAGAGTGAGGATTTAAAAGAGATTAGCCTTTAACTGAACTAGAGGGGGCTACAAATATCTTTGTTTTATATGAAAGATCTAAAGGTTTTTTTTGTCTTGAGAGTATTAATGTTTCCTTTTAATGAGTTAAGTGGACAGATACGTTTAATTTCTTGTACCATTATTCTGACATTTTTTCTTAATCCCTGGGATTCTATTATACAGTATGATTTTCAAAAATTCTGTTTGCTACAACGCAACAATGAGAATTCAAGAGAATTTTCATTTGTTTTACACTTTTTAGACAGATCACAAAATGTGCACAACTAAAAAAATACAATAAATTAGCATAAAGTATCTGGATAATTAATGTATTAATAATCTATTTGAGTGGAGTGTCACAAATATCATAAACGTCTCCCTAACCTTGCTTCAAGTTTAAACCATCTTCAGTGTGGCAAAAGCCAGATAATGAAGTAGCTCTGTCTTCTCCTTCAAAACTGGCTTCAAGAGGCACAAGCAATTGACTTATTTATTTGCATTATTTCTGTATTCGTTCTGCTGTTAAATGGAAGATGTTGTTTTGAGCCATGCCAGAGTAAAGGGGTAGTGCACACCCTCCTGTTCCAGGCAGAGCCCAAGGCAGAGAGCCTTAGCTGAGGAGCTGCAAAACTCAGGAGAAATCATTGCATGCTGATGGGGACAGGGCCCATCTAAGTGCCTGAAGATGCTGCAGTGGGAAGGAAGCTCAGATTCCCCTGGCCAGAGCAGAGGCAAGAGCACTGCTGTCTGCCACCTGCTGCAGTCTGGTGCACGCAGCCCTGCCTGCTCCCACGCGTGTTCGGGAGGATCCAGCAGCAGGCAGGCAGCTCAGGCTGTGAGCCAGGAGGCTTTGGTTCTCAGGGCCAGCTTGGCTGTGGGGTGAGGGAGGCTGGCTGGAGTGCTCAGGAGCTGGCTTTGCTCAGTGATGTGGCATGGTGATGTGCTCTTTCCTCACTGGCATGCACAGAGTCTGTTCCCACTTTCTCCCTTGGCTGCTGTGGGAGCCATGCGAGGAGTGCCTTGTCCTGTTTATTGGGTAATTAAAGTTTGGGGAAGGGAACAAAGGAAAATACTCTCACAATCCCTCTCCTAACACACATATGGGCTGCCAGAGAGGCCTTGCTTTAGCTTAGCTTCCAGTACCTGCTCCACTTCAGATTTGTGTTGTTTAATTTCTCTTTTTCCCCACTGAGACCTTAAACCACACTACCAGGGAGAGATGTGTGCTCCCATTTGTGCAATACCCTGTTAACTCACGTGCATCTACTCTGGAAAGTCCTGATTGTGTCTTATGCCCCATTTTTGATGAATGCAAATAGAGTTCATTGTTAAATATTTCAAGCACTCTTTCAGTGATCTGGATCCCATCTTCCAGGCAAGGTTCTAATTCCTCTTGCATTTAATCCCCCAAAGAACAACAGGTGATCCTGGAAACAAGCCTAGTCCTATGCAGGTTGGAATGTCTAGAAATACTGCAGATGCCCTTTCTTCAAAGAACTCAAGGTCTTAAAAGAGAGAAGGATCCTGTCTGCAGTGCCCTGAAAGTGCATGCAGAGCAGCACCCATAGCTGTGAACCCCAGCCTCACACTCATGATCAAGCTATTCACGCAGCAGTGTGTCCACAGAGACAGCACAGCTCTTACAATTCACGTTGAAAGAAAATCAAGGACTAAACAGCAGTAGAGGGTTTAGCTTCCACCATAAGGTGGAATATTTCCTGTTGTATTAACAAGATCAGAGGCCATGAGAGAGCAATTTAAAAGGCACAGTATTAGGTTTGTTTCAGGCTCTTACCACTTCTTCAAATCCTACCATTGGGTATCTCATCTCAAGGATACAATTACTGTCAGAGCTCTATCTGTCATTACCACTATTATGAGACATGATGTGCTTCATATTCTCACTAAAATTAAGGAGAAGATGGAAGGCAGATAGTATAATGTAGTTCAATATCACTAAGAGATGAAATGGTATATATATGACTATACAGGGAGAGTTTTAGCTAAATTTGTTTTTTTGTTCATAGTACCCTGTAGGCCAATCAATGAAATTGCATCTTTTACTGGCCCAGCCTAGTGCCAAGTAATTCTCTTCTCTTTTCAGTTAGCTTTTATCTCATTTCCTAATGATTCCTCAAGTGCTTTGCTCAAATTAAAGTCTAACAATACATTCTTTTGTTAAATCTTTTTACAGAACACATTTGTAATATAAATAAATGCAAAGAAACTCCTGAATAAGACGGGCATAGTATATACATTTAGAGATCTATTTTTAATATCTTCAAGCCAAAATAAAGAAGAATGCAAATAAGGCCATGAGTAGTCTTGCCTTTTATGTATGTGTGTCTCACATATTTGGAAAAAAAAGCTCATAATGCTGAGGCTTTGGGTTTGCTTTTCTCATAACCCAAATTTAGTACAACACACTGTGTTAAGAACAGGACTATCAGCAGATGATATTTAACTAGATCAGTGAGGATTTCTGAGTTTTCCCCTTCTCCTTGAAGGATTGATAGACTTAACCCAGGTTATTTTTATATGTTAAAAGTGTTTTTTTTAATATGTTAACAAAGAGCGCTATAAAATATTCAGCAGAAAGTACAACAGAAGACTAAGATGATAAATTTGTGCAAGAAACTTCAGGTGGAACAAAAAAATAGAAACAAAAAGAGTTCTTAATGAAAATACAGAAAGGAAACCACCACAGAAAATCTAACAGAAAAAATAAATTAACAAAGGTATCAGCAGACACTCTATAATCTATCTAGGAAAATAGAAATGCCTTTTAATTGGCTAGTTTGTAGCTGCAGACTTTTGGAAGTAGAATGTAGATAGGTCGTTTATTTGGAGATCTAATAAATTTTGTGCTCATGTCACTTATCCTCCTCACATCTATTTTATTTTCAGTGGTTATGGCAAATTCATTGAATTTTGTTACACATCTCATTATAAATAACATTTTTCTTAAACCTGATCTTCCTTGACCACCTGAAAAATCTCTTAAAAAAAGAAAAAGAAAAATGTTTCTATCTTAAATGCAAATGCACTGAAGTTTCCTAATTGAATCTTATGGCTTTTGCTGCAATCTTGAGGGCTTTTTCAAATTTTAGAACATGTGACTTTGGCCATGCTGTCTGTGCAAAATGTAGACTATGTATCACCAGTGGAGAATATATAAAAGTTCTGCCAATTCAGATTCTCTGCAGAGAAGCTTCTCTGTACTGTAACAGCTTTCTGCTGTCCCAAGCACACCTCAGTCCTACAGAGGGCCTTGTACACCCCAGAGCTGCAGGAGCTGTGTCCCATAGAGACCACATGCACACAGGGAACCTGCAGCATCTGGAGAGTCCTCATCTTCTCAATTTACATCCGGATGGAACAGGAAAAAGTTTGCAACAATAAAATATTGTTGGTTATTTTACTCCACTTTGCTGTCTGAGGTTAAGATAAATAATGTTCTTAGATAAAGAAAACTGATTTTTTTATGCCTAAAAGTTGCTTTAGTCTCTAGAAGTCTGTTTCAGAATGTCACTTGTAGCTTTCTCTCTTTTCCAGTGTTGTTGAATCCACTTTTCTCTGTGATGCTTTATGAATGCATATCAAGTATACTGTAGCAGTAGTTGTGTACACATTCCCACGTCTCTAAAGGAAAAATGAAAATAACTGTGGTTGAAACTGTCATATCAACTCCAGAAGATATGTACTTAGAAAGTGAAAGGGATTTATTTCATAAAGCAGATATATGTACAAGCCATTGCCTGGCACATATCAGCTGTGACTTCAGTGCAGGGTAATCTGATAATAAGTCTTCCTTGGTAGAGACAAGCTGCCAGGAAGAGCCCAAGTCACCAGACAGTAACAAGTTTGCCTCAGGCTGTTACAGCAGCAAAATTTTCCAGGCTGGTGAAAGTACATTTACCACTGGAGAGGGTTAAGACTAACAGCTCTTAAAAATACTCTCCTCATCAATTAAAGCAGATCTCAGAAAGCCTCTGTGCAAGGTGGGGTCACATTTCTGCTGCATCATCTTCTGTGAGAAGCAAACCCTCTCCAAGCACGATGCTGGCCCCCAAAATCCCATTATTTCAATCCAGCTGTAAATAACAATGCTGAAAAATTTATTTCTGAAAACAACCTTGTCTAAACTGGAATTTTTCCCATTTTTATTTTAGTATCTTAAAATTACCAAAGGATAAATATAGTAGAAAGTGTTTCTTCAGGAAATCCCAAAAGAAAAGTATAGTCCAAATCTTTAAAGAATAGCTGGTCAAACCATAAAGCTGAATATAATTTCCTCTTTACTAGTATCAGGTGACATAAAATTAAATTGTTTTGATTCTGATGCGTTCTACCCATGACAGACACCTTAGTGTCAGTAAAGACTGATTGAAAAATTAAGCTGTTAAGCATTATTAAAAGTCAGAGAGATAAAGATTGGAATATTAGGAAAGCTACTGATTTTGTATTTTCTCCAGCATATTGTGGGCAGGAATATTTTTTACCTTTTCAACCCTACCAACAGTATTATCCCAATAGCTAGGAACTCCCAGTTTAAAGTTAAGTTTTGGCAGGTGTCAGCTGGCCACTATATTTAACAAGACACCTGTAGTGAATTTTCATATGCTCCATTTACTTTGAGAAAGTCAAGGGACAAGTTTAAACAAAAGCCGAAGTGGATGAGACATTGTATATTGAAGGACATAATCCTCATCATGACTACTTTCCATAGGAAAAGCCAACACAAATCTCTCCAAAGTAGTGTTGAACTCTATTAAATTCACCTGTTGGCAAAGGATCAACATCTCACAAGCCAGCAAAATCTGCACTCACCACTCCAGCTTTTTAAAAGTTCTTTTGTGCCAGACTGATTCCAGATTTTCATTATCTCAGGCTAATGATTGTTACTCTTGGAGTTGTTGCACTTGGGAAATGAAAATGTAAGGTCATATACCAGCCAAACACAGAATAGGAGAGTGAATATAAAAATAAATTTTCTCTTTCTCTCTTTTCCTTCCATCACCCCTGTACTGGAATATATGCTGAGCAAATAAAGTAGTTTGAAAAGACAAAAGGATTACCTGAAGTCACTTAAGGTCATACTTTGATCTTGTCTCCAAACAATGAATAATCATTTTCCTGGAAACTATATCTATGAACTACATTTTTTTAAACCAATAGCATTAAAATTATCCTTTTTTTATTTATTCTACATATAATAAATAGATCTTATCACTTGTCTGTGTACCTATATAGATGTCTTTATATATATGTGTGGCTTTCTGAAATGCATGCAGATTACTGAGCATTTCTGTGCCTCTCTGAATATATACATAGTAAGAGGAATGAACAGGCAGATGCTGATAAGCCAAAGCAAGACCTGAATTCCTGAAAAACTGGAATGAGTGCGTGTAGCAAAACTCATGTACGGTTGCAGAAAAGTGACTCAGATGGGTGTTCAGAGGAAAGTGACTCTTTTGCATGACAATCAGTTGGACACTTATCTAGCTAGCTCACTCTTGAAGGTGAATGCACCAAATAGAATTACATGAGTTTTCATATGGTGAAAGTGCTGCTTTGATCTGCTCAAACTTCTGACAGCAGTGATTCTAAGAGTCAGCAGTGGTTTTAGTGGCAACACAGGATTAGAATGGACATCCAAAGTCCAGCCTCTTCTTAAAACAGATACAATATTACATAATCTTGTTCATAAACCTATCAAACGCCATCATTTTTATCACTGATAATCTCTTGGAAGGCTGTTTCAAAGGCTGTTTAATACTTTGATGGCTAGAATTATCTTCATTTCACAATTAAATTTATTAACAGGAAGCTTATACTGAATTATTTGTGACTCAGTGCACAAAAATTTTATCACTCAGATATTTCATCACCCTTGTGTTACATCTATTGAGCTGTGAAGCATCCACTTAGCCTGAATTTTCTTAGGAGAATAAAGATGACTTTTTGAGGACTTATTTAGTACAAAATGGGAAGTAGGTCCCTGATGTAGCAATCTACCTGCAGAGCAAGTAGGTAGTGTTATATTTCTTCATTATGCTTTTTGGGTTGATGACCCTGAAAAAGAAATACGAGACATTAAACACCTCAACATGCTTTGGAAATATCAATGATACTGAAAAATCTGTGTTATCCATAGAAATTCTTCTCCAGCAGCAGGAAAAGGGCTGGTGTTGCTAATATTTGTCAGTCCTAATCTGAGGGAGCAAGATCTGTAGAAGAAATTGATTTGAATGGATGTAGATGTCCTTGGTATAGATACATAGATATGGGCTGGTTATTTAAGTTCCCATTACAGGCCCTCATGAGAAATAAGCCTTTTAGGGTTTAAGTGATCTAGCTGTCTCATAAGTCTACTCAGGAGGAAATGGTTTGCTCTTAGGATTTATGTTTCCTTACTTACAGTAAAGGTAACCTGACTTCAAACAAAGGAATTCCATCATTTCAACCTGGTGTTATCCCATAGACCCTTTATGCTCCCAATATAATAAACAGACACTTTCAAAGAGCAAAAATCTCACAGAAGATCTGCCTCAAACTCTGTGAGTGGCAGCTATTCACCCTCAGTTCAAGAAAGATGTGATGCCTATACATCTCAACCACCTTAGTTTACTGCCTAGAGTTGCAAGGGATAATGTAACCATATATCAGTTTATTTTACCAAGACAACCAAAGAGCAGAGCTCTGTTTTTCCTGAATATCTGGGTTTAGAAATGTCAATCAGCCCACTGGTGTACTGAAATACTACCATAAAATTATTTACTATATGGCGTGGGGTTCACACACTAAGTCACAAAATATAGCAGAGTAAATAATAGTGTTCAAGAGATCCAGCAACTCTTGGAACATATGAAAATACATTGATATAAGCCACTTGCCAAATGCTCACAGAGATGAGGACTGCATTGCAGACAACTCCTGAAAAGGAGGTGGGGCAGTGGGAGGGTAAATTCGTAACACAGATTATTCACAATGAATAATTCAGCTAGTTCTTTTTACAACACACTTCCACCAGCTGGCTTTTGTGTAAGAACTTCAAAGTATTTCAGTATGAATTGATTAAGGCTCCACACTACATTGGTCTGGGTGTTAGAAAAATTTGCTGTTCTCAAAAAAGCAGTAACATTTGAGCAATGCAGTTCTGTACTACTTCTTTTGACAAGTTCAAGAGAATATGTCTTTGAAAATTAGGAGATTTTTGTTGAACTCAGATGCAGAAATATTTTCATTTTGGCTTTCCTTTACAAGGAAAGTACATGTTGAGTCACAGAATTACTGATAGTTCCCATATAATAGTATCACCTTGGATCTCTGAAATCTATCAGTTTTGTTTCTAACTGCAGATGTGGACATTTTACAGCTAATGAAAAAAAGTTATGCTTGGGGAAAGTTCAACTAAAGCAGTCTTTTCCCCCCCTCTCTTATTAAAAGCCCTTGCAAAGGAAAGGAAATCCTTTATTTTTTTCTCCTTGGCAGTAAAATGTTGTAAGCAAGGACTATATTGGTGCTAAATATTAGCAGCTGAGTTCAAGAGTAATGTATAAACAGAGTTCAAAGGCAGAATAAATTTACATACACATTGCTAGCATAGTTTCTTTTACCACTGCAGTATTCTATACATTAATTTGAGTGCTGGAAAGCTCCTCTCTCTGTGGCTTGTATTTTAAAAACAAACTAAAATAGATGAAATAATTTCTGAGGCCACAAATGGGACTTTGTGGAGACAGCACATATTAAGACTGAGGGTCTGGTAATTGTTTCTTATTTCTCCCCATATTTACACTGCTTATTTATCCTGTCCTTGGAGGTCTGGCAAACTTTTTTTCTCTTTTGTGAAAGCAGCTGGGGCATTTTGTGATGCATGTCAGTGGGTACCTCACTGTACTGCAAAAGAGAAATATTATCTTACCACTGGGGGAAAATTGTGTCTCATCCTCACTCATATGAACAAATATCTCATCAGCTTTATCATCATGGTGACAAAGAATGTTATTCATTTATTTGGATAAATGTATCTCATTTCCATGAGCAAAAATGAAAGATACAAGAAGTAATCATGATGGACTGAGAAATATCAAACTTTTAATTTAGTTTAGAGCAGCACTTGAAATCTTAGATATAGGAGAAATGAACAGTTCCAGATATTTCCAAATGCAAAGAGTAGAGATGTGTGTGAGATCTTTCCACTGTCTTTCACTACTTCCTAGAAAAAGACTTCTACATATTAGATTTTCAGCTGCTGATTTCCTTTGAAGTCCTGGCTAATTGTGCCACCACCAGATGAGTACCCCTCTGAATTTTAAAATTATGGCAACTGCAAGAGGTTGCAGTGGCAGCTCCAAGAGTGTAGAGTAAAATTAAAATGAAAGAGATATTTGGAGAATATAGGTAAATATGATATACACAAACTGAAAGTAAAAACTTTGAACCTCAAAGGAGCTCCTTTTAGGCCTGAAAAAGCCTGATACACTGCAATCACTCGAGCCTTGTGCCTTTCCTGAAAAAATACAAATAAACCAAACATTTACAATAGAATCAATCTGTGTAA
Source organism: Luscinia megarhynchos (assembly GCA_034336665.1). Classification (NCBI taxonomy): domain Eukaryota; kingdom Metazoa; phylum Chordata; class Aves; order Passeriformes; family Muscicapidae; genus Luscinia; species Luscinia megarhynchos. The sequence goes on from CM067565.1 coordinate 46,587,611, forward strand.
ATTCTATCTGAGAACTGGCCTTACTTCTGGCCACATGGATCTAGAAAATACCTACTCAGGTTGGAGTAAATCTTCATCCAATATGTTTGAAATTGTAATTTCCTTAGGAAGCCTTTCACTGTCTTTTGGTACAGGGAAGCCACTTTGGAGCCTTGCACAGAGTATGCAGATTTTTCTGGTGCCAGAATGATGCCTGATGCTAGCTTATAGTCCTAGAGTGGAGGGAATGCTCCTTTTAAATTCAAGTGGTAGAGAGGAAGGTCACAACAACCCCATTAGGACTGCTGTGTCTCTGCCTCTCTGCAAAGAGATGCTCAGATTGTGCACGGGTATTGAAGTCTAAGGTGTCTTTCATACAGATGTTTTAATAAGAAAGCAACAATACTGCAAACTGCCAGCAAAAGGAAACTCTTCTCTTTTAGAGGAAGGACACCAAATAGTGATATTAAGTCTGGTGCAGGCACCAGGTCTCTGACATTACTAGAACTTCTCCTCTGTCTGCATGTGATTTCCATGTGCTTCTTCTGTAGGAAGTTCCAGAGATGGCTTTAGAAAAGATTGAGAAAATTGGGAACTTCCCCATGCCCATACTCCAGGAGACACTGGAATGGGCAAACAGCCTTGGGGGAAAGGAAGATTGCAACTCCTTTCAGATTCCTGTTCCAGATTTAAACACCAGTAAAAACCTCCAGCACACAATTGCACACCAAAGATTCATCCTTTGTAGTGGTGTCAAAAACAATCCTTACATTATGTTAAATATAGAAGATTTAATTCTCTTCTGCATTTCTTCTCTTGTGAGGTTAGATCAGCTAAAAATAAAGATTCATCCATATATCATTCAATGTCTCTATGAAAATAACTAATTTGTTCAAGGTTTCTTTCTTTTTGTAAGATGTGTCCATCATGCCATAAAAATTTTCAAGTTTTCAAGGTATTTATACTCCTTTGGGAGATTAAAAAATACAGAGGCAGGGAATGGTGGGTGTACACATACACAAACACAGTCTCTGTGGAGGCATTACCCACTTATTAGCATGGCATGTTTTAATGACATGCCCTCATTTCATCTGTTGTCCCAGACATTTCCCTCAGACTGAGTCCCAGGATTTCACATCTCTCAGAAAAGGCACCTACCAGATGCCGTTGTTTTTCTCCAGATCCAGATTATTTTCTGTTTATTACCTTTTCTATAAATGTCTAGTGTCCCTTGATTCAAGACAAACCCTCACACTTCTGAAAGTCTCCACATTATATTTTAAGCTCCCAGTAGTTAGATGAAACAGAAGATGCATCCTGTTGCAAAAGAAGTTTGATAATTTTCCCACAGCACTTTCTTTTCTTAAATCTAAGAGCTTCAAGGTACCAAGCTAGTTGAGGTCATGTCTTGAAACATTCAGGAGTGCAGTAGCACTTCTGAACAGTTGTGTTCACAGGCAGGAGGGAACATGTACTAGGGCCAGTGACCTTCCACAAACTCTGAAACTCTGAAACAAGATAAAAGAGGGAGCTGTCTGGATATAAAGGTGTAGGAAAAGGGATGCAAAGGTCTACAACATTTGGGAACTGCACAGAACCTGTGTTGATGGCTGCTCTGGAATCACCTTTACTCTGATCCATGGCTTTTTGGCCAGCTTTTCCCATTTGAGTCATACTGTATAACTTAATCTTTCTATTGCCATCTTCATTGTGTCCTATGTTGTTGTGAACCCCTCACTTCAAGGGGGCATGAAAATGTTCTGGGGCAAGTCCAGAAAGGGGCAGTGAAGCTGGTGTAGGATGTGGAGCATATCTGGTAAGGAGCAGCTGAAGGGTGTTTTGCCTGGAGAAGAAGCAGCTCAAGTGACCTTATCACTCTCTGCAACCACCTGAAAGGAGGCTGTAGCCAGGTGGGGGTCAGCCTCTTCTCCCAGGGCAAGAGGACACAGTCTTAAGCTCCACCAGGGGGGATTTATGTTGAACATTAGGAAGAATTTCTTTACAGAAGGTGATTACATATTGAAATTAAATGCTCTCAGAGAGATGGCAAAGTCACCATCCCTGGAGATGTTTCAGGAAAAACCACTTAGTGCCATGGTCTGGTTGACATGGTTGTGTTTGCTCATAGGCTGTTTCGATGATCTCAGAGGTCTTTTCAAACCTAAACAGTTCTGTGATTCTGTAACAAATGGAAAATAATTTTAAAAACCCAAACAACCCACATCTCATATTTAACACAGAGAATTTAACACCATTTTTAGAGAGCATCTGCTGATAGCTATCCTATGATGATTCATTGCATTTAATAATTCTGAATTCATATAAAGTAAAGGATTTTAAGGCTCCAAGAAAGAGAGAAACTACATATATATTCCTGACTAGAACAGCTGCCATGAAGGGGAAATAAGGAATATTCTGATTTTGTTTTGAGGAACTTCCTTCTATAAATAACACTGCTACAAGGATATAAATCAGAAGTACCATCATTCTGATGAGACCCCAGGGGACTTAAGCTCTGATCACAAGAAATTAATCTCAATTAACTCAGATAACTTCTGGATAGGGAACACGCTCTTCATTCACAGAGGTAACTTGACTGCTGAAGGTTTCTGTTCTCTCAGAAATGGGGCTAATTAATGAATGAACTTCTGCTAAAATGCTAGTTGAAAATCAGTTTGTACACCAGAGGGTCTAATGTTATTGACTTATTTTATCACTAAGCTTCAGTATCAACCATTTTTTTCACCAAATATATATCTCCTTTTCAATATAATGTTTCACTTTTTGGATTAAATGGTATGCTGGAATAATGGAAAGACACTATATTTTAATTCTTAAGAATGATAAAACTTTATTTGCAATAAATTGTTATTTTAGAATATTTTTTTTCTTTCTAAGGGTATGCTTTTGGTGATTTAGGATGAGGGTTTTTTAGAGCTATTTCAGATAAGAAAATAAAAATATTTCTGTGCCTTTTTTTTCATTCCCTGAACTCTTTCGCAATGGACTGTGGTTCATGGAAAAGAATGTAATGGTCTTCCCACAGACAGGACTAGACCCAAGCACTAGACAACAACTTTTTCTCTGCAGGAGAAAGAGAGTGGTGAAGATTCCATTTGCAGACAGGTTCTGTCCCACAGTGGAATCTGAAATGATGGACTGGAATCTTCTGCCCGCCCTTTACTCTCATCAGAAAGGAGAAATTAAAAAGAAAGGAAAAAAGAAAGTGAAATAAATAAGAGAAGACAGGAAAACATAAGACTTATGTTTCAGAAAGAAATTGTAAGAGGACAGAAGGCATGTTGTTAAATATCAGAATATAGTAGAGTGGTCAGTCTTGTATTTAGCACTCTGAACACAGAACTTTACAGGCATAAAGGCTTTTTTGTTTTAAGAAAAAAGACCCAATATTCGATATCTGGTGGAGAGGCTGGGGGTAGGGAATTTGCCATTAACTGGAACAACTGTTCAAAGCAAAGAAATGAAAAGGGGAACTGCAGAGGAATGTCTCTCCAAGTTGCCTACTGAAGCAGTTTCGGGTCTAATTTTCATGCTTGTTTTGCAACCCCTCGATAGTCAAAACTGGCTGACACAACACATGAGATATGCCAGTGCCAGTCTTGGGTATTTTGGGTTCCTGGAAACAGCACAAAGATCTGTGTTGACAAAATCTTTACAGATGTGCCAGATTTTTTTATTCAGTGGGAAGCAGGGGTCCCTGAAGCAGGAATGCAGATGCTGACTGGGCCAGGGTCAGCCAGGCAGGGGGCATCTCTGTGTGGGCATCCAACACGGCCTGCCTGGCTGCAGATGGGAAAGGGGGTCCCCAGACCAGCTCACTTAACTGCAGTGCTGCCTTCACCAGCATTCAGTAGCACAAATAAGGCTCCCACCTTCCTGAATATCTCTTGAAACTAGTATTTTGTAATTTAAATAACAAATAGAAGGTTCTTTCACCTTTCACTTCCTTCTGTTGTAGACAGGTTTGACATGCCTGTGATCCATATTCTCAATGAGAAGTCTCAAGGGGAATTCAATGTGATTCAATTCTCACTGGGATTCGTACCCTGAAGCTTCTTTCTGGAAGTATGGAAGGGATTTTTTTTTTGTTATTTGTTTTATTGTAAGCTACTTGACAGCAAATACTGACAACATTGCAGGACCTGGGAACAAAAGTTCAAGTAGGGAAGAAGTAGTAGAATTTGAAGGCTGGCATCCAGGAGATGGGGAAGGAATGTGCAGAACAGAGAGGAGAGGAGAGGAGAGGAGAGGAGAGGAGAGGAGAGGAGAGGAGAGGAGAGGAGAGGAGAGGAGAGGAGAGGAGAGGAGAGGAGAGGAGAGGAGAGGAGAGGAGAGGAGAGGAGAGGAGAGGAGAGGAGAGGAGAGGAGAGGAGAGGAGAGGAGAGGAGAGGAGAGGAGAGGAGAGGAGAGGAGAGGAGAGGAGAGAGAGGAGAGGAGAGGAGAGGAGAGGAGAGGAGAGGAGAGGAGAGGAGAGGAGAGGAGAGGAGAGGAGAGGAGAGGAGAGGAGAGATTTTTAGCTTCAATCCCTAAAACCAGTATACACAAAGGTAATATTTTAATTTCTATGTGTTTCAACTTGTCAATATTGGTCAGGTTTTAGAGCTATGCAAAGAATGTCCAGATGCAACTGAGTAATTTTTCTCCTGCTAATTGTAAACTTATGGTCAATTTAAGGTATATATTTTTTGGTCTTGACATACATAACCCAGGTGACTTTTTGTAAAGCCCTCCATGCCATATTAGCTCTGTAAAGTAAGGAGGAGTATCAGGATGTAGTACAACTGAAGACTTTAAGCCCTTAAATCTAAACAATAAATGCAACTCTGCAGAGACAAAATGCATTGTTTATGTATCAGAAATTTCTGTCAATACTTATGAAAAATAGATGTAATCTGAAATACAAAAAATTATAATCTTAAAGTAATTTGTATTGATTTTGTTGAGCCATATTTAACAATATGTCCTGCAAACACATTAAATTGACCAAGAAACTGTCTCCATTATCCAAAAAACAATATTAATCTTTTGTTTTTTATTCTGAATTCATTTGAAGGTGGTCTTGCTCAAAAGAAAGGAAGTAAAGTTAACTTGATATACAAGAAGCACAAATGAAAGAAAGACTTCTTATATTTCATTGAGTTTGTGAACATTTTCTAAACCTTTGTGAGGAAATCCTCTTACTTTGCTGAGGAATTTTGACACAGAGATCACATTTTGCTATATATTATAACAATATTTAAATAAAGATTATTATACTGCTTACTATAAATACATTTTGTTCTCAGAGCATTTTACCTAGCAATTCAGATACCTATATACCTTTTTGTTTTCCTATTGAACAAGGTCATAACTAAAAAAAGTCAATCTTTCACAAAACATTTTTAAAAGTGCTTCTTTTTTATAGTGTTTATATGAAGATCAATATTTCATGCAACTGTAAAGTCTTCAAATAATACAGTTTCTTCAGATACAGACAGTAAAATGACATCTTAAATATTTAATTTTTATTACACCTTATGTATTGACAACACTGACATTCTCAGGCATCCCATGAGCAAAAGAGCCACACAAACTAAAGGAAAATTATTTACAGATCAGACCAAAGTTAGTTGCTACTATTAATATTGCAATATGCTTGTCACCTTTCTCTGTTTATGGTGTACTTGTGGGACACTGCACAGAGGAACAGCAGTTAAAGACATATTTAAGGCAAAAGGGAAGACAAATCCTCAAGTCCTTCTTGAATATGTGCAGTAAAGAAAGTGTTAGGTGACATCTAACCAGCAGTCCACAGTCCCAGAGGAAAGCTGTGCATTAAAGTAAATGTCAGCACTCTCAGAGTAAGGCACACTTCAAGTCCAAGACATTTCTTTCATTCAAATTGAGTGTTTTGAGCAAATTTAGCAATCTTCTGAAGTGTATCTCCAAATCCAAGCGCCAAGGTGTTCACTTTGAAGCTCATGTTCTTACAGATTAAAGTACTTAAAAAGCTTGTAGAATCAGCTCTCTTATTGCACAGGTGAAGAGATTGCTTTAGATACTAATATACATCTGCAGTGCTGAAAGACAACGGGAAGAAAGGACTGAGTCTTAGAACACTCCTACACAGGTCTGACACAGGTAGAAAGCTCCACTGTTAAGCACTTCTGACTGAAGGGCAAATAAATCAAACACTGTTGGCTTTAGGGGAAATAGTGGAGATTGAGTACCTCAGCTGGTGGCACACAAATATTATTTTAGTGTTTCTATCATGCATTTTATTTATTATTTATTTTATCTTTTTTAATTTATTTATTTATTTTATTTTCTGCATGGATTGAGTAAACAGCAGATAGAGCCACAGAATTTCACCTTGCATTACAGAACCATACTTCATGGGTCATATCCAATGTTGACCACACTTTGGTGTTCTAGGGATGATGTCTCTGCTTTAGACGAGAAGAGAAAGTCTTTCTTCCTTTTTCTTAGAACATAAATTTCTTTTTTTTTATATGTATGCTGCCTGTATACTGCTCAAACGTCCCCATTCAATCACCATCTACAGCACTGCTTTCACCATCTGGATTTGCATTTGGGCAGCTCATACTTTCAGTATTGCACCTTGAATGTGTGAATTCCTTGCACACCTTTTCAAAGACACCTCTTTCCAAATAAATGCCCTTTAAAACAGACTTTGAATAAAAATTGCTCTTCTTGGCTGTTTCTCCTCAGGTTGCCTGTCCCAAGGAGTTATATTCAAAATTATTTGTTTCATGGTCCTAACAGTTAGAATTTACTTCCTCATTGCAAGATCCTACACCCTTGCAAAGTCCACAAAAATGGTGCTGCCCATCATTAAATTACTCTTGAAAAGGAATATATGTTAAACTGGACTTATTTCTTTAGGTGACATAAAAGTGTTAGCTTGAGTTCCAGTTCAAAAATAAAACCTGTGTCTTGGGAGAGACATTTGTTTAAGGATGCATCAGTGAACATAAGTTATTTTCTCAAATTTTCGTGCATTAAGAAAGCTTTTAAGACTCGTGGTTTCTTTACAAAGCTCTAAATTTAAAACAGATCTTGGAAAGTATGTAAGGTGGCATGGAAACAGACGTGGCAGAAGAAACGGGTCTCTCCAATTTCTTTGTGGTGGGATAGCCAGAAAGAACAACAGTCTGTTCAGGACTGTAGTTTCACAACACTGTCTGAATCAGACTGGTAATCACAGGAAGAGAGAAAGAGAAAGAGAAAGAGAAAGAGAAAGAGAAAGAGAAAGAGAAAGAGAAAGAGAAAGAGAAAGAGAAAGAGAAAGAGAAAGAGAAAGAGAAAGAGAAAGAGAAAGAGAAAGAGAAAGAGAAAGAGAAAGAGAAAGAGAAAGAGAAAGAGAAAGAGAAAGAGAAAGAGAAAGAGAAAGAGAAAGAGATGAGCAGGATTAAAAGGACATCCACGTTCCTTGGCACAAAATGGCTATTGAATTTGTGAAGTGAGAAATGCTAAATATGATTGCACTCATTAGCCATCTGCTGTGGGTTTTCTTAGCTTTCTTCAGCTCAGAATCTGAAACAGAGTTCTTCCAACTATGCCTCACTTCTTTGCAGGTATCCTCCTCCCGAAAAAATTGACTGCATTTCTTAAAATTATATTCCACCTCTGCAGGGCCACAGAAAGGTTGCCAAGGCATTGGGGTGCATATTAATAAAATGGATTTATTAAAATTGGTCTTTAAATGAAGAGGTCAAACCTTAGGCAGCTGGATTTCCCAGTGCATTTTTTGGAAACTCTCTGCATGAAAACCATGGGTTTTGTTTTACTTAGTCATTGTACTTACTACCACTGTACCACTGTAAAATGCAATTCCTTTCTATAAAATCAAGTTATGTGGGCAAGAAGGATTTAAGGTAAAGGCCATGAGTTTTGCTTACTTTTATATATGCCTAAACTTCCTCTTCAGAATATTGATTAAAACAAGCATTAGAATTCTTTATATCTTTTGCAGAAATTTATATTTAAAATACAACATGAATGACTAATATAATGCAAATGAGATTCCTCAGTCAGTGACTCATTGCAAATAAAAAACAAAAATATAAATATCTACCTCCAAAATTGTTGCTGTTGTTGTTTCCAGATAGTTTGGAAAAACACACTTAGCATGACCCAAGATGAATATTTTTATACCTCTTTTAATAGTATTTCTGACACAAGGAAACAGAATACAAATTGTATCATTGATATTTTTATAATTAACTGAAAATCAACAGTTTTAGAAACTAAACTCAGGTATAGTTTTATTTTCCTAGTTCAGGTTTGTATTTATATTTACAAGAGTACTGCCTCCAGGTTATTACATTGTTTTTTGTTTATAAAAGACCTCACTAAATGCTGCTTGATTGAAAAATTCATGTCATGGACTACAGATAGTGCAATACAGTGAGTAGTATGTTCATAATAAGTTCTGTGATTAAAAGAATGCAAAAGAGCAAGTATTTTCAATGCTGGAAAAAACTGAGATATTCCTCTTAATGGATTCAAAATAAAGAGATATGTCAATGACAGTTCTGGCCTGCAATTCAAAGGAAAAAAAACCCTTTAGTATAACATAAATAAAGATTAAGTTACGTTACTAAGCAGTCAACTAAATAATTCTAATAATTATTGTAAGTAAAGAGAGAATATTTGACTAGGAGTTGAAAAATATGAGGTCAAGTGCCATCTCCAGCACAGGTCAGTTGAGTTGGTCTCAGAAGAGTCAAGCCATTTCATAGTGAATCTATTTCCTCTTTTCTGCCCAATACTATAATTTCAAACTGACAAGGGTTCACTAGGTTAACTCCTACCCAGAACCAGATTATTTAGACTCTGCTCATTGTTTGTGCAGAGAAAATGGTAGCTTTTAGAATATGATTCATCTGAGTAGAAATAACATCTTTCCAGTTGATAAATTTGGAGTTATTATTTCCTTCTAGCTGCTGGTATCAATATATCTAAAGGTAGGTGTAAAGAGCTGCACTCCATTGGGTCCTACTGTCACAAGTAGTAAGGTCCAGAAAGAATAGTTCTTGAGAGCAAAACACTTGTTGGCGTCCAACATCAGTGCTAAAGATGCTTCAGGGATTTTACTTCAGATGAGAAGCAAAAGCATTAGAGGAGCACATGTTTTGTTTTCAGCACCCCAGAGGAACAGATTTCGCTGTTTCCAAGGCAGTTCCATGGTGAGAGCTGAAGTGCAATAGGTGAGGACAAAGAGAACATGCTCTTCCAAGGTTCATATGTTCTCTGAACTAAAAATACTGGTACAGATGTGCCTATTGATCTTACTTTCTAACTATACCCACAAGAATATGGAGTCAAGACTCAGAGCAGTTTGACAGCATTGCAATAACTGAAACTAATAATCATAGTGATCCTACAAAAATTCTTTTCCCAGCTTGGACTCATAATCATGAGGAGTTTAATACTAATAAATCTATCTCCTTCCAACATAAAATATTTTTTCTTTATTTTGCTGAGCCTGCACAGAATCTTCCATATTGTATATCCCTCCACAAACTCGCTTAGTTTTTACTAATTGGCTTTCTCAAGGGGAATAAGGGAGAAACATTTGAAGATCACTCTCCAAATAACTCACATTACTCTATGACTTTTTGCAACCTTTGATGCTTTTGGTCAGATTCATCATCTTAAGTTCTCTGCTTGCAGCAATAAAAAGGACATGAACTTGATCTTTTATCACCTATCACTCAAGAGTGTTTAATATGCCTGTGTGAACTCGGCTGTCTTACAATCACTGTTTTACTTCGTAATTTTTACTTAAGTTTTGCCACCACAGCTCTGTCTCAGAATATTTTCCATAATTTTGAATTTTTATTTGAGGTTTACTTCTCCCTGTATCGTGTTATGGGGCTGGTAAAATTCAGATTTTCTTTTCCTTGTTTTTCCTTAGGGGCATAATTCCAAAAGTACTGAAGTGTTTAAGAGTTGCTTGTGAAGTTAGTGTAGTATTGCATTACAAGGTGTATATATAAAATGTTAAAAAAAAAAAAAAATCAACCCCCACATCTTCAAAACAGAGCAATTAAGCTTTTTTTTTTTTTTTCCCGTGTGCGGACCTAGTTGGTGCTAGTTATCTGCATGTCTTTGCCACAACTTTTCCCTCGTTAAAGGTATGAAGCTGCTGAATTCCTGAAGTTGTTGGGATTGTTTGTGATGCTATCAACATTTTAAGGTTAATCAGTGAACTCTGGATTCAAGTTGTGGCAGGAATGGTACAAGAGGGATTGATTTTCATGTGTGGTGGGATTTTTTCCCAGTTAATTTTTTTTAAGTTCTCTTCAAGTCTGCACGTAGCCTGAGCTGCAATAACTGCAGCCCAGGGCAGTGTCAGTGAGGCAATCAACACCTTATCTGGGTAGCTTTCATTTCCTGCTGAAAGGGCTTGCTGAGGTATGCCCTGAGCCCGCATCTCCCCCTCACTGCGTCGTCCTCGGCGCTATCTGCGCGGCGATCTTCCTTCCCGCAGCCGAGGAGGAAGGCTGGGCTGCGCTGTGCTGCGCACCTCCCTCCAATCCCCGCGCCTGGATTCGATCTAAGTGCGAGCCCCACGGGATCCCGGCCTCCCAAGGGTTTGAGGAACCGGGATGTGGACTTCGTGACACAGAACAGCACAGGATTTTCTGATTTTCTTCCACTTTTTCTTAAAACTTTCATTTCCTACTTCTGGGGAGCTGACTTGATCTGTATGTTGCAGTCCTCAAAAATCCGTGATTTCCATCAGAAAACATTGACATGTGATAAGCAAGTAACTTCATTCTTAACAAAATGAAATAATTATTTTTATTATATCCAACAAGCTTCAATTTCCCTTCTCCTTGCTTGCTGATGAGATCAAATGCCAAAGTGATGGGAGTCAGATTATTCTTAAAAGTCTAAATTGTGTTTTTAAATTAATAGAGTTTGACCCAAAATCAGATTCATATACAGCTAGAATAGGTTGATAAATGGTTAAAGGTGCCTGAACAGGCTATTAGGCATCCTTGTTTGCTTGTTTTTTTCTCTTTTGGATACTGCAGACTGGATTTGTCTGGGCCAATAGAAAATTATTTGGTCTATAAAATTTACCCTCCCTGAAGAAATGCAGCAAACTCAGCAAGATTGTTTTCTCTTAAGTCACTTAGAAAGGGTTGGGTGGGTTGGGAAACCAGCTTACTTACTATTCAAGTAAGACTGGAAAGCAGCAGAATAATACATTTAGATAACAATCTGAGACCAAATTCATCTTTAATGATATCATCAAGGCCTCTGTGCTATATTTCAGTAGAGGGTGAGAGACATGAAACTTACATAATATAACAAATTTTCTAACATTCATTAACACTTCAGGGGAAGAAAACATTGGAAAATTCTCTTTCCCTCTAAACCTCCCACATCTCCTAACAAAGCCAAGTAATAAATACTGTGGGGGTGGGGGGAAAGAAAGGAAAAGAAAGAAAAAAACCTCCCAAATCCATACCATTCAAAAAGTCAGAGATAACACCAGAACATACAGAAAAAATCATAAATACTACTATGAGTTCTGATTTCTTCAACTGAGTTTATGTTAGTAGCTTAGAGTGCTACTGGAAACCAAAACCGAAAATAATCTTGAAGCTGAATATGGAGGGTCTTTTAACTGCAGTACTGATCCTAACAGGGCACTACTTCATACAGTCACCTGGAAAATGAGGAAATTTTCACCCCTCCCATCAATTTTAGCAAAGAGCAGGCAAGTCCAGTGTACAATACCCTTGTTTACAGCTCTGTTTTGTAAAAATTATTCTTTACTGCTTTCGTCTTTTTGCAAGAATACTTCTACATAAATTATTCACAATTATAATTAATTCAGACTACAGTTGAATAGACTTGGAGAACACAAGGGACCATTTTGGTCATGTATCCTGCTTGATAGACACCACAGGACCTCCCCCAAAAAACAATTTCTGACGTGAATCCAGCTCTTCTGGTTTACTAAAGGAACTTTGCCAAGAGACATGTTCTTCATTGCTGCACTCTGCGAGCAGCTCCTTTCCAAAGTGCAGATTTTACAGCTTAAATTGTATATAATCAGAGAAAGTTTTAAGTTGGAAAGGGCCTGTGAAGATCATCTAGTTCGATCTCCTTGCCTTGGACAGGGACACCTTCCTCTAGACCAGGCTGCTCAAACCCCCATCCGACCTGGCCTTGAACATTGTCAGAGATGGGGCATCCATAGAATTCTGGACAAACTGTTTCAGTGTCTCACCACCCTCACAGTGAAGAACTTCTACCTTTTATTGAATCTAAACCAACATTATTTCAGCTTATTTCTTCTGGCTGCATAATTAAATGAGCCCCATGCTATTGTTTCCTTGCCTTGGAATGGAAGTATGAGTCAGGTAACCAACAAATAAAGGAAAATGCAACCTAATATATAGGTAGGAACCTCTGTTGATATCAGCCATTGAAATCATATTCAACTAAACAGTTTGCTCATGTAGATCACCAGAGAATCTATCTCCTAGGGAGTACAAATCATATGATACTGAATTTATGATGATAATAAGGAAGCATGTGAAGTAATTTGTTTTCATCATCACAATTTCATTTTTTAATAAATCCAGCTAAACCATTCTATTAGGATTTGCAGTAGGAGAACAAGGAATACTGGCTTATTAAAAGAATATGATTATTGAAGACTATTTAAGTGGCTAAAACATAACTGACTGTGTTGAAGGACTGAGATAACTGAGAGGGTGATAAGGAGCCACAACCTTCTGGTTTGGTGTCAGTTTTGATTTTTATTAAAGCACAAGTGACAAATGGTGAAGCGTAAATTTTGCAGAGTAGAAGTGTCACAAATAGAATTGGTTTGCTGTCAATCCATCCTATGAAATAGGATTTGCTGGTTACATTGCAGTCTTTTTGCTGACCAGACCAAGAGTAGCCTGATAAGCAAGACACTGCGAGTCTGACATGAAAAGTGAAGGTTTACCAAAACTTCAAATAAGCTTTGAAATTTTCTATACAAGTATTTGTTAAATACTTGCTCATGTGAAGCCTTCAATCTGTGGTACTACTATTGATACCATGTGTAACCTCCTACAATTATCACTTCTCTGCATCAGGTGACACCTTTGCCAGGACTGTACCATATATTATGCAGCACCATAGACCATATACCACAAAACACCATATATGACAAATCTGGTGAAGGGCTTAGAGGATAAGTCCTGTGAAAAGCTGCTGAGGGAATTTGGGCTATGAGTCCCTCAGGCTGAGGGAGCCTGAAGAAAAGGAGGCTATGGGGTGTCCTTATTAGTGTCTGCAAGTACAAAAAAGGGGGCTCTTTGCCAATGAGGTTCATTTCAAGCTTTGTCAGGAAAGGTTTCATTTGGACATCAGGAGGAATTTCTTCACAGAAAGAGTGATTAGACATTGGAATGGGCTGACCAGGAAGGTGATGGAGTGACCATCCCTGGAGGTGTTTATTGAAAGACTCAATGTGGAACTTAGTGACATGGTTTAGTTGACAAGGTGACAAGTTGGCAAGGTGGTGTTTGGTTATAGGGTGGACTTGATTATTTCCCAAGTCTTTTCCAAACTTATTAATTCTGTGATTCTGTGTGATATACATTGACATTAACTGGTCCATGTTGCTCTGGTGCAAGAGCACCACATCCTTATTTCTACACCTTTATTAGTGCTCGTTTTATCAGAGTGAAAGGTCCAGAGAGAAATCTTCACCTTGATTGCAGCTGTCACTTCAGAAAGCATCTATTACGAGAAACAAAGCAATATTTAATAAACTACTTATATATTTAAGTAATTAACAAGCATAACAAGGCAGAGCTCTTGGTAAAATTCTGTAGATTATAACAAAGACAATAATACTACAGCATGTTGTGAATAATCACAATCATAGTCATACCACCAAATGTTTTGCTCTTTGCAATATTTTGAATGGTCCCATAATCTCTAAAGTGCAAATGCTTTGAGTACATTCTACCTTAAGTCTGATTGTTGAAATAATAGAAGATAATTGCTCAAACCATAGCAAAGCTGTTTACAAATCTGTCCGCTATTACCAGGAGATTGGCAATTTCTGATTTCTTTATTTGTTATGGTGTCTTTTCTAAATGTTTGTATTTTAAACAATTTACTTTTGCTGGAAGCTTAATATTCCTAGAGACTGACATCATGAAAACAACTAAAATATTCTTACTTCTTCCTTTCTTCCAGGTTTTATCCTAATGGGAGTTCTGTAACCTACTTTTGAACCTCTTCCCAATATCCAGGTAACTGCCATCATCCATAATTCATCAGATTACACAAAACCATTTCTCAGTACTTTCACAGACCTGGAAATATTTGATTTCCATAGAGCACAGCAGGCTGCATTGATAGTCCTGTCATTTTTCTGGCTAGATGTACCAAGAGGTCTTCTTTCAGTTTATAAACTTTGCACTAGGCAGCCACCAAGATATAAAAAGAAAGAGGTATCTCACACTTAAATGAGATTTGCATTTCTTGAGTCTGGTGCAGACCTTTGCCTACTTTCTCAGTTCTGGATGTGTAACCTGCTCACATGCACCTGGGCTATAACTTGACTCAGCTTTGTTAACAATTCTCTCACTCAAGGCAAAATTGTGCTGGATGCAAGTGATTGCTCGTAGGTTTTCACAATACTAATGAGACAGTCCCAGAGTGCCAGAAAATAGGGCTGCAGTGGGTGCCACACGAAAGCCTCATGGCAGCTTTTTCACTGAGAGGTGACTGTTGTCCAAAGGGCCCATTGTGCCCCTGGCAAAGCATCCCCCACTTCCTCGGGATAACCTCCCACACTGCTGCACGATCCTGACGGCAAAGAAAACGTAAGGAGTGAGGAAGAGGAATACTGTGAAAAAATCAAGGGTCTGGGAAAATATGCCTGGTTTTATGTAACAGGTCCCTGACCACCTCAGCTGTGACATCTACCTTGCCTTAATCCATTTTTTTCAAGAGCCCTACTGACAAGGTAGGGAGCTGAGAAAGCTTTTTAAAGATAGCTGGTCCTGGGAGGGAAGTGTTAACTAGGTAAACCCTGCATTGCCTGTACTGACATCTTTAATGAAGCTGAAAAATGAACAAGGATATCAATCCAAGCTGTCTTGGCTGTGTTGCATGAGAAAAAAACAGTACTGGGTATGAGTGAGAGATAAATATGTTTTTCTCCAAATGCAAGTCTTCTGACCAGAAGATATGATTTGCTGAGCAAGAAATGTAATTTTCCAGGTGCTTTTTGGAATAAAATTTAATGAAAAATTGAAATAATGAAAATTCCTCATTCAGAAATTAGTTTTATTTTGCTCTCATTAAATTGAAATAAAGGCATAAACACTGTTATTCTTCTAAAATTGTATTTTAAAAATTTTTTATCTTTCATCTCCCATGTGTACATCAAATCTGCAAAACCTGCATGAGCTTGGTAACTATTAAAAGAAGTACAACAGTTGGTATTATGTTTTTACTTCAGCAGAAACTTTTTTTCCAAATATTCTGGCCCTAAATATGAAGGGACGACTTCTATTATATAAAAAACGTAACAATTACTTCTTTTGAGGGATTTTAATGGAAAACAGAAGAAACCCTGGAAATTGTCTCACTAATAGTTTTATGTTACAGTGAATGAAAATATTTTCCTCTTTATTCTGCTTTTGGGAATTTCTTCTCACTATCTTGTATGAGACTAAGTGTCCTTCCTAAAGTACATTTGCAGAGTGTAAAGAAAAAGGGATCCATTAAAAATAAATAAGAAGCATTGACTAGATTTTTGTCAATGAAAATGTTTCTGCATATTCCATGGGTATTTTGTGAGACATTTTTAGGAGCATGACAAAAATCTTCAGGGAATACAAATAAATATATTTTTGTTTACTTTTTGACTAAGTAGAAGTATGCTAATATATTTATGAGTCTTCAGTGACAAATAAAAACGTGAGGAAATTTTTTTTCTACCAAATATTTTACAAGTCATAAACTAACTAATAAACTAACTAATGCTTATCTGTATTTTTCTGAGAAAATATAGTTGCACAAGGCCTGTTTTCTTCCCTTAAGTAATGAGACAGAATTTATTAATGCTTTTAGTCTTTGATTTTATTCACCTCTGTCCCTTAAAAAAATAAGCTGTTTTCAAAGCCCAGAAAAAAGTTTATTTGCTGATTTGCAAGGCTGTCTCTACCCTCCTCCCCACCTCATTCTTTAGGGATGCTCATACTGGGCTGGGTAGATTGACAGTTATTTTTTGCTAGCTGATTTTCACTGTGTTATGAGTTATCAAGCTTATCCAGGACTGTGTTGCCAATGAGATACTCAACATCCCAGGGATCTTTCGATCAGGTGTCAGAAAAAAAAGTGAACAAAACACAGTGATTTGTAACTGAAGGAGGAATTTCTGCAATGTCTCTGATATGTCACAGAGGTTATGCAATTGTGGCTTAGGGCAGAATTTTAAAAGGTTTTTTTTGTGCATGTAAGCCCTCTCTTTTATGGCTGGCTCGAGAGACAGCCTTTTCTCCAGTCATTTTTGTGATGCAACAGCTCAGAACCTAAAATATCCCGGTTTGTTTGTTTATTTATTTCATGCTTTTGCAACAGGATGGTTCCTTGAGATACTGTATCTCCCCATCAGGGCTGTCCTGGGAAGCAGCCAAAGCATCACTGCCCTCTCTGCAGCGCCTGCACAGCAGAGCCCACAGCCCACAGCCCAGGAGCTCAAAGAGGACACGTCTGTCCCTGTGCTCACAGCACTGCCACACGGTGAGTGTCCTGGGAGTGGCCTCCCGGGCTGGCCACACTGGCAGGAGAGCTTTCTGAGCAGCGCTTGGCTTGGCACACCACAGGCTGCATACAGCGGGACCAAGCCGAGAATCCTCCTCCTGCTTTGGACGCGAGTTGTTAGTCATTTTGCAGTGAGGAGTAACACAGTCCATGTTTAAGATGCTCTTACTGTTTTCCTAAAAACCAGTTTTATTGCAAGTCTCAAAGAGCCCGAGCCCAGCAGACGCTGCTGCCAGGGTGGAAGTGGGAGCAGGGACTGGAAGCAGGCACAGAGCAGGAACAGCAGAGAGCTGTGCTCACAGTCCTGTCAGCGCTGCACTCCTCCCCTCCTGAAGCATCTCAGCTATGCCAGCCCTGCTTGTCTCTGCACCAGGGCTGCCAACTGGGCTACATCTCGTGGTGACTTTGTGAGGCGGACAAATGTAGGTTAAAATGCACCGGCCAAGCTCATTTCCATTTGGAGTTTACCCAAAGTCTCAGATAAAGGGCCTGAGCAATAATTTGATGCACTAATTAGCCCATTAAAAAAGATTGTTATTTTTAGGTGCCTAAAGTTTTGTTTCAGAGGAGAAAAAGTCTTTGGTATATTTTGAAGAATTTTGTGAAGAAGCCTGCTGGAAGTGAGAATAAACAAACAAGCTCTTTCAAATTCCTGGAAATGGCTGAGAGACGTTGTAAATTCTTAGAATTAGTAAAATAGACTGCAAGTGAACAAGCATGAAAAAGCAAGGTTAACATGTCACAGAGGAATACTATTGGTTAATTACTCCATTTAAATTTTTTTCCTAAATATACTTTAATATTTAATTAATAATGCAGTATAACAAAGGGCCAGGGTACACTTTCTTATAAAAAGCCTACACCAAAATAATACTAAAACTTCAGAATGAAGTGGAGGAAACATAAGAAAACATTAGCTGTCCATATTTCAATTACTTCTGTTAATACAGATTTAAGAGCATTTAAAAATATTTTTAATAATACTATCCTTTGGTAGTCATTCCGTGTGTGATTTCACATGTTGTTTACTACACACCATCCAAATTTGCACTGAATACTTGATTGTTAATTCTGAATAATTAATATTGTTACAGGATGTTGTCCAAAATATTCTGAAATAATTGCCCAGAGTTAGATTTCCAAGCCCTTATCACTTGATTTGTTGTAGTGAACCACTATATCCTGTTGGAATCATTAACAACATAACACTTTTGAAACAATAATTGTTTTTTGGGTATCTGAATTAAGCCTGCAGCTCAGAAAAATGCATGCTCAGGATGAATTGAGGAAATAATCCTCCAAGTTTTCAGGATTCAGTTCAGGTCATGAAACAGTTTTCATTTTGTGTGAAGTGCCATCCCTTCACATTCACACTACTCTGAGCTGCAGAAGTATAAAACTGTTAACGTGGGTTAACACTGCCACAGGGACACTGCACTGGAGGCAAACACATTTGTCTGGCAGCACTGACTGTGTGGCCAGTCTCAAACACTTGTACTGCTCAAAAGAGCAACAAAAAGAAGCAGATTAAGAAAACACTGCTGGTCACTTATAATTGTATCCACAATTATATGGCCTGGTTTGACTTTTCTCCATACCCATGAGAAGGTGCAACTTGGCTTCAGTCAATGCAGTAAAACTGTTGTCAAAACAGCTTATGTGGAAAGTTCAAAACCCATTTGAGGATGGGTAAATAAAGAAAACAGACAATGGCTATACCATAGAAGGACCTTATTGATTATCTGCATAATATTGGCAGTGATCATAGGTTTGGGGGTGTGTCTAACTTTTCCATACTGGTAGCAGTTTTCCCCTTGTGCAGATGTGCACAAGGAACTGCTTGGTCATGTACACCCAGGAGCAGCTATAGGAATTCCAAGACCTACAAAGAGACTGAAACAATCAGTATTTACTGTTTATTACTGATTATTCTTCAGCTGTGTCCCTGGTTTTGATCAACTCCTCTCCTGTCTAGGAGGGAGAAAGAACAATACTTACTTCTGTTTTGACTCTGGTGACTGCAAGGACACAGAGTGAGTCACAGAAAAAGGCATTTGTGCTCCCTGGCTACATCCTAGCTAACCAGAGATTTGTCTTTCCCAGCCTTTGAGAGACTCAGAGAACACACACACACACACACACACACACACACACACATTAAAAAAAAAAAATTCATTTATCTTTTACGTCATTCTCGTCTCATAAACTCAGTGAAACAAGACTTTATTAGACATTATTAATTTTGCTGCTACTGCTTGCATGACTGAAGCACCTGCAGATCCCAAGTGAGATAGGAGTCAGCTGTTTTAGCTGCTGTACAGATAAAATTCTCTTGAAAGTGTTTGCTCCAAGCATTCACCAGCTGACTAGACACAAGAAACTATATGGGAGAGAAGCAGGCAGCAAAGAAGCAAAGGGGGGATTGCTCAGAGTTACTCAACAAAGCACTGGCACAGCTGGGAATAAACTCCAGGTATCCAGATGCTCAGAACTCAGCTTAGGCCAATATACTAAGCAGCTTTGCCAGCTAAAACAAACAAATTTTTTCATCTTTGACAAACTGCCAACTACAGTGAAATGTGCTAACAAGATGTACAAAAGCAGGTTTCACTCTTCAAATCCTTTTGAAAACAAAGCAAAATACAACACCCTTTTCTTCTAACTGCTTAGTGTCACTCTTAACCATCTCAGATTTTTAGGACAAATTCATTTGAAAAGCAAAAAGAAGCAATTAATTGACTTTTATTTGCAGATGAACACTGGAATCAGAATGCAATTCTCAAGGATTGTCTCTGACACATCTTTAAAGTGAAAATAAACTAACTTTTCTGGTTAAATGGTAGATTTTAACAATTAGGGCGGATGTCTTGAAAGAACCCTGTACCAAATAAAGTGTTTGTTTGAGGAGAAAACATCTTGTTCAAATAATATGCTCAACAATGCCTAACTAGTTTATCACAGCAGTTACCTTCTGACATTCACCAAGAAGTTTTACACCAGCTGTAAAGCATATTGCAAAACTTCCTGATATTAAATCCTGTCAGCAAGACTCTACTTCAGCTCCAAGTATGTTATGCAGAAAAAGAAGTCAGCACAGCAGAAAAATACTTCCCTGTGCTTGACCAAAACTGGGGAAAAAAAAAAGAAAAGGAAAGTGAAAGAGAAGAAAAATAAAATAAGAAATGCAGAAGCTCTTTTTAATAGTATTTCTAGTTGTAGTTTCAGGAATGAATTAGAGAACTACCTTAAGACTCTGAGTTGGAGTGCAGGGTTTGTTTTTTTTATGTCACTTCTTCATAGCTGTAAATCATCATGGCCATTGGATGCTGATTCACAGCCATAAACTACTTCCAGTGTTTACATTAGGGTTTCTTAAAGAAATGCATATCTCAGGCCAGCAGATCAAATACATCACTGTCTACAGGAACTGAAGTAAGGCATGTATGCATTGTATACAAATGAAGCCTGCAGAAATATTAGGCAAGCAACACTTTGATAAGTTACACCCAAAAAACCTGCACACAAACAAAAGAATGGGGATGGAAAAAGGTTATGTAGTGAGGTTTTTTGTATGCAGCAATGAATGTGACTGGACTAGGTCCCTCTGTCTTTATGAAAGTAAAGGTCCACTCCTCAGGGGGGAAGGAAACACATTTTTCTTTCTGCTCATTAAACTATATAGAGCACAAGTGAGGCTCTGTGGTTTATTTCAGAATTGTATGAGCTAGGGCAGGAGGTGAAGTCAGATTTTCCCAAGAGAAAGGAACTTTGGGATACTCCTAGCTTCAGTGTGATGGTGCTCTGTGTGTTATTGAACTGGAACATCAGCCCTTGTGCCCAGGCTCAGCACTTAGGGTGGCTGCAGGGAAAGAGGGCACAGAGCCAAGAGAAGCGATCTCCCCTCCCAGGACAGCAGCAAGTGCTCTGCAATTGCCTCCTGTATCCCAGCAGCTGAAACAACCTGCGTGCTCTCATAGGTGGAAATCCTTCTGCACCAGTCGAGGTCCTGCTCCCCCCTCCTCTTGTCTCATTTATGTCGTGCCTCTTGCTCAAATAGCTTCCTGCTTCCACCACCAAATGACACTCATTCCACTGCAAATGGCCCCTTTGAAGTTGCAGAGGAGGGCCTGGATTTTATCCATGACACAGAATCCTAGCATAACTTTAACTCTCTTTCTTTTTTCCTTTTCTTTTTTTTTAATTTTTTTTTGGGGGGGTGGGGGGAGGAGGGGAGAAACAGCAGTTACTGAACACGAGATGATGAAAAGAATACAAAAATACAACATTACAATCTTCAATTATCACATTAATAAAGGGCATCTCAGAAAAAAAATATAAAAATAAAAGGAGCTGCTGCTGCATCTGCTCATCCCTGCATGCAATTGTCTCACCAGCTTGAGGTTTCCACAGCTCTGTCACTGCTTAGTCAAAGGCTCTTGCTTTCAAGGTCAATTATCCCGTGGTCATATTGCAGCGAGCTCTGAAGGAGCTCCTCTGGTCTGACACCTACATTTCATGCCTACCCACAGAGAAAAGGGAAGTGAAACTGTTAATTGGTTGTCAAGCATGATGAAAACATTATTCCTTTGGCTTACTAGATGTTCGCACATAGAAAAGCTTAAACGTTGTTTTTTGGATCTTTTTTTTATCATTAAACAAATAGAAAAGTTCTTGTGAAATCCCATGAAGTCGAGAAAATCACAGTGTCTTGGTTTGAGTTTGAGGCTATATTTTTTCTCTAATGACCATAAATAAAATTAAATGTTTTTCTAAAATGTGAAATCATTCCAGTACTCAACTGGCAACATATAATTTTAAAAATGTGTCAAAGTCAGTCACAGGGAATTTTTGGAATGTTTACATTTGTCAAGGAAAGATTTGGCAAAACATGTTCTTGAAATGTTTTGATTTCACTAAATCTGCCTCTTTACCCAACATTTTAAAAAAATTAAAAAAGAAAATTGGTGAAAGAAACTTTCACTGAGCTCAGAATACAGATGGCTCTTGGGCTATGCAGCTTACACTAAATGAAAAAAAGTCCTTAAACTTAGTTCTGGTCATGGTTTAGTCTGCATGTCTGTCAGTCTCCTTTTAACTCATGCCATGTTTCTCAGATTCATAAGAGTGGACTCTTCCATTCAAAGCCCAACACCAATTCTACTGAAGGTACAAGTTTTCAAATGCAATTGGGAATCATATCATATCCATCCCTAACATGTCTCTTTCAATCTATGTGAAGTGGCTTACTGGGACCATACAAGAAATCTTTACACAGAAAATTGCACACAACCCATAAAGCCATAATTAACAATTAGCACTGCAAAGGCACAGGCTGGTACATCCTAGAAGAGCAGAGATTTTTCTGTTGAAAGATTATTAGGAAAAAAGCCCCAAACAAAAAATAACCAAATAAACTCCAAATGGAAAGATTACAATGCATAGCACTAAAGACCTGTTTTTCAATTCATGAGAAACTAAAATGCAGTTCCTTAGAAAAATATATTATGTGCACTCATACTCTAAAAGCTACATAAAACAAACTCTGTCCAGTGTGTTACTTCTTGAAAACTCTTACATTTTTTTATTGTTTCATGAAATTTATTTCTTATAAACTAATCCCCTGCTTCTTCTTCCAGCATGAAAAAGATGCTATATTGCTAAGCTGTTTGGTTTAACAATGACAACAAGCCATGGACAAGATCTAGTAAGTATACAAAGCTAATTTGATATTTTTGCATGCAAAATATGATATTGTGCTGGTATGTACACTGTTTTTGGTTTTTTTGCACATGAAATCACCTTCTTGAATCTCACTTTCTCAGTGATATTGTCTCATTGTCTTTAATCAGAAGTACAATCAATTGTTTCTTTTCGTTACACACTCAAACTCCATGCACAACCTGGTAGGTTATTTGCTTATCTACATGGCCTAAGTAAACTATTCCAAGCATGTCAAAAGACCATCAAGAAGTTAGTGACAATGTTAACTATTTTTTTTTGTTTGCTCCAGCTCTTTGGACTAGATTGGAATGCTAATCTTTTCCTCAGCAGACACTGCTCATGGAGGGGGTTGAGCAAAGGTGGAAACGTGGAGTGTGGCAAATGGCAGTGGCACAAGCATACAAAAAAGATAAAACCAGGACAATCAGAAAGAAGGCAGCAGAAAGTTTCTACTTCAGAATTTCATATGAGTAGACTGACTGAGGTATGAACAAATTAGGGTCCAGATTATTTTTGGCAGCTATTAGCAAAAAGGCCTAAGGACACGAAGGTATTTTTGAGGAGCTCCTAAATCACTTAGAATCAACTGCAATATTAAAATTATGCAGTGCATAAGACTATGAGGCCTGATGAGATGCATCCCAGAGTCCTGAGAGAATTGGCTGATGTAATTGCCAAGTCAGTCTCCAAAATAAATCATGGCAGTCAGGGGAGAAGCCAGGTGACTAGGAAAAAGGGAAACACAGTACCCATAGAAAGGGGGGCCTTGGGAACTACCAACCTGTCAGCCTCCCCTCTGTGTCTGGAAAGATCATGGAACAGAATCTCCTAAAACTCTTTCAAGGCATGTGAAGGGCAGGGAAAAGATTTGAGACAGCACTCACGACCTCACCAAGGGCAAGACCTGCCTGACCAACCTAGAAGCTTTCTGTACTGGAGGGCTTCCATCAGCAAATAAGAGTTACAGATGTCATTTATCTGGACTCCTGTAAAGCCTCTGACATGGTCACCCACAGCATCCTTCTCAACACATGGGAGAGAAATGGATTTGGTGAGTGGATGGTTAGATCAATAAGAAAGTTCTATCCTTCAGTACAAGTCTGAGAAAATTAAGACAGAAATTTGAGCCTTTCATTTAAGAACCAGTGGTTTGATAATTTCTCAAAACTGCACAGTTACCAGAGAAATTAACCCTCCTGTTTAACATTTTTTAAATTTTTTCCAACATTTAACTGAAAATCAAAGGTTAATTAAATATTTTCACCAATACTGTGCTAGATAGTAGCTTCACTGTATATTTAAGATCTCTGGGGCAGAAAATCAAAGTGTTGGTAAGACTTTGCAGCTGGTATGATGATGCATAATAAATATTGTAATTGCATTTTTACCCCATTTCCACCATATTGTAATCCATTTTTCTATTTCCTTTTTGGAAAGGAACTATAAGGATGGAAAAAGAAAGACAAGTTGCTCTCCAGTTTGTGACCGTGCATTTTCATAATGTGTTTTTAATTTATTGATTATTGGCATCATGTTATCCTTCTATTGTCTTCTCATCCCTTAGGTTAAATGATATGTCCTGGTACATTGAAATTTGGAGAAATCTTAGTGACTGAGAAAACCCAGATATTACTAAAGAAGAGTTGCTTCAGTTTGTACAAGTAATGATTTTAAAATTTAATAGGATAGAAA
Source organism: Luscinia megarhynchos (assembly GCA_034336665.1). Lineage (NCBI taxonomy): Eukaryota > Metazoa > Chordata > Aves > Passeriformes > Muscicapidae > Luscinia > Luscinia megarhynchos. The sequence goes on from CM067565.1 coordinate 46,611,836, forward strand.
GAAACTTATGGCTAAGTTCTGATTTTATCAGAACTAATGATCTATCCCTAGATATCAGCTGTTATGGCCTCTAATTTTGCTAACAAAATACTTGTTTACAGAAAAGTTATTTTCAGGATTTAGCACAATTGACCACAGCATTTATGGTGAGGTGAATGTTTATGTTTAATTTGGAAAACTCATGATAGCTTTTTTGGCAACATAGGTAGCTTAAGCCTTTGATAATAGCAATAAACAACAGACTAACCTATAAATGGTGGGGCTTAAGAGCCCTTGTGTCTGTTTATATGTCCAGAACTACATAGTTCTTGCCATGCAAGTCCATGTGCCCAGGGGAAGTGTCAGAGCCTGGTGTCAGAGGAAGGCAAAGGCTGCAAAACAATTTTCCATCAGGGGCAGAGGCAGAGCAGGTTTCCCCTGGCCTGCCTGCATATGTCCTTGTCCTGCAGGGATTGATCAGTTCCCTTGCTGTGAGGAGCAGTTCAGACTTCCCACCCTGTCAGAGTTATGTAGGTATTCCCAAAGGTGTTTGGTTTTGAGCAGTATGTTAGCAATTTTCATCTCCATACCAAGCTCAGGCCATTTCAAAACTGCAGCCTAGAGAAGCTGGCATCATTCTGGGATGTCCTTAGCCCTTTACTTCCGAAATTCTCAGTTGCATTCTTCAGCTGAGGAGTTTGTATGAAAGCTCATACAAAAAAAGTGAAATTTTCCAGCTCTGTGCATTGTAGGCAGGAGTAACCACACAGAATGTGTCAGGTGCTAGACTAATGATTGGACCCAATGACCTAAGACATTTTCTAATGATTCAATGATTACCTTTTTTTAGTGATTATTATAACACCATAGAACAGTTTGAGTTGGAAAGAACCTTAAAGACCATCTAGATGCAACCCCCTGCCATGGGCACAGACATCTTGCACTAGACCAGCTTGCTTAAAGCCTCATGCAATCAGACCTTGAATATTTATGCAGATTTGCTATGAAATTCAGAGCTTGTGTAAGAGGTGGTTTCTGTTTCTTTTGGCCTGTCTGTTTTTGTGCTAACATTCTTGGTTGCCTGCTAGGCAATGATTAGGAAATCCTCACTGTAAGTTTGGGTCTGCAAGTTGGAATTTAGTTCATGTTCTATGTCCTATCTTCTGTGTGCTAAGAATTAAAGGCTTATGACATTTTGGCAATATGTGAAAAGCTGGAGAACAAAAGCCAGTGTTTGACTCTTTATTTCCAGACAATGCATATATATGAATAACTATACGTCTCTCTAAATTTAATATTTTGCTACTTATTAATCATGTAATAGAGTCTTCAACATTAATTTTGTCTACAGCTAATGAAAAAAAATCTATTTTATAAAATTGATCAATAACTCTAAATGTGCTTTTACCCAATAAAAGACAAAAACTGTGGCATTCTACAAACCAACTTGAGACTCAAAAATGAGAAGCCAGTCAGTGTAGATTATGCAATTAATTCTGATAAAAGTATTCCTCTAATTGCTTGTACTCTTAAACTAAGAGAAAATACTTGATGGCTCTCTGAGCTGAATCATGAAAAGACTCCTGTAGCCCCAAAGTTTATTCTCAACTTTCAAGAACTGCGGTCAGACATTAGCTACATTAAACTCCATTTATAGAGGTGTCAAGACCCAGAAAAATAAGCATTTTTCAGAAATCTTCATATTTAGGTCTCAACGTGGAATGATTGTTTTCAGGGGGAAAATAAGTCAGCTTTCAATTTGTCATTGTTCAAATAAGGGGGAAAAGATAGTTTATTATCCCTTTCCATTGTTTCCATTACTTCCATTCCAGATAACGAAAGTTTCTAATAACTACCAGCAAAATAGAAGGCCACTGAATATTATTTTATTGTTGCCTCTTTACTAAAATGCCCACAGAATCTCAGCCATTTAGAGATGAAGTGTAGCTTTGAAGACCTGCAGCCATGAGCAAGTAGCCTTCAGACCCTAACATATCTATTGTAAAACCTCTTCACAGAACACAAGAGCACAGCCCTGACATGAGATCCTTTCAGAAAGCAGGTGTGAAAGCTCACTGCAACACCTCATCATTTCAAGGTGAGTTAAGCAAACTGCCTTTGTCAGATGGTTTGCTGTAACTCACTGCCACAGGTTTTTTTTCGGTTTATGTTCCTGTCTGTGCAGACTGCTAGATTTTTACCAGGAAATGGGTATGCAGGCCACAGTGACATTTTTTGGGAGAGAAAGCTGTTCACAGCTGCCCCCTCAGCCCACTGTGGCTGGACAGTAGAGGAGACCCCAGCACTGCACAGAGGTCCACATCTGGTGGGTTAGACAGAGGAATGTCTCGGGCATCATGCCCACCTGGCCCCCAGCCCTGCAAAAACCACCCCTCCCTCAGTGTGAGGGGTGGCACCAGGATTTGGGGGAAATATGAAAAGAAACTGTCTTTCTCAGGTACAGCCACTGTGGGTGGCTGCAACAGGACTGGGCCAGCTGGGGAATCCTTGGTGTAATATAGAGAGATGGGAATGTTGGAGTGGCCTCAAAACATAAAGGCTGATAATGTAAAGGTTTTTTAATGTAAGAATAGCAAACATAGAAACCACATGACTTAAAGGCACAGATCCAGAGACCCTGAAACCTGGAAAGTACAGAGGTGTATGGATGGGGTGGAGGGCACAGGATCCAGTCAATAACGAGGATAAGGAACAAAATCATGCATGTAGCTGGCAGCCAGCCAACCATATATCAAAACCAAGAACAACACCTTATTTGTAACAAGTTAGTTAACATATTAGCTCCCATGAGAAAACTCTGTTCTGTCTCCGTTATGTAAACGATGTCCTTCCTCCTACTAGGTGTCTCCCAGGGTTTGAAGCTGAAGCTCTGAGCATCTGCAGGTGAAGCCAGCTGCCTGTCCACCCCAATTTCCACACTCAGGGCCTGAAATTATACAAGCAAGGCTAAGATTCACAGATTTAAATCTGAGTTGGAGTGCCAACAATTGGCACTACTCTGAGAGGAAATAAATTTTACTTCATGTTTGGGGAAATGCAATCTATGTTTCTTCATTGTGAGAGTACTTCATTTTAAAATAAACAGATTAGAATGGTTTGAGAAACAAGGTGAGAACATGCTTTCTCAATAAATAGAGGAGTGGGGATATGACTCAATGTGACTTCTCCTAATGGAATGTGACTGACTCTAAACAGCAAATTGAACTTGTCAGATGGTAAAGGTTAGCCTTGCTGTTAAATACTATCGCTCTTTTGGCTAATGTTAAGTATATCTGCTGCATAAAACCAACCATATAAGATGGATAAGAAAAAGCATTGAGAATACTCTCAAGCTATCTTTTGTAGGAACCTGAATGCCACCAAGCACTCCACTAAAGAGCCAGTCCTTGTGGCAACACTAAATCCTCGTGCGGGCTTGTGAGTCTTGTGAATCTTAAATAAGCTGTTTTATCAGGAAAGAGACAGAACCTTTTCCATGTCAATGTTTTAAGTAATAGTTCTCAGAGTATTGCCAAACACACCTTTCAACAAATGAGTCACTAAGCACACCGGAGGTTGGTTCCTGCAGAACAAAAGGAGGGCTGTGACATTTTAACAAAGTTTTACTTCTTCCTTGGGCTAGACCCATGCTTGATCACAAAACACATTCACGTCCAGCATGCAAATTTTCTTTCTCACCGTGATTCCAAGCAACATAAATTATAGTTGTTTACATCAAGTTTCCACTCTTTTGAACACTGAGCTTCTCTTGACTTGACTAACAGAGAGCCCACAATGTAACCAATAATCTTCATTCCCTAAGCTGTAATGACATCATCCTGGCTAAAAAAAACCGAGGAAGTAAGCTAATCAGAGATCTTCTGATTTATATTCTGTAATAAATACAAAGGGGCAGAAACCAAGGTCTTTTAAATGGAAACTGTCAGCAAAAAAGAAAACAGAAGAGAATTATTTTGGGAGGTAGCCAAGAAAGAGCAAAAGGGTCGTGGAGGAAGAGGGGAGAGGGGATACTAGATAATGAAGGAATGATCTGAGAGATAATATGTACTGCTGCAATATTGTTCCACCTGGTAATGCTGTGAGCTCAAAATATCATGCCAGTCAGAGTTGAGAAAGGAATCATGAAATAGTATTAATAACTCATGAATTTTGTAACATTTTGTTTTGGCCACAAAGAATATTCATTCAGAGAAAATATTAAACAAGTTTTAAAGAAACACCAAACATTAGTAACTTTAGGTTGAAGAAGGCTCTTCCATCTATTGGGCATTTTTTTTTCAATGTCTATAAATATATTTATGAACCATTTTAATTTCTGAAGGCAGAATCTTACCTGCTTTCAAAATTTTAGCACTTTTGGTTTGGTTTAGTTTTGCTTTTTTATTTTTAGAAAAACAATTCAGTTGAATCACTTTGAAAGATCAGCTCAACATACTGGTGCTGTCAAAACATTTTCCTCCATAAAAGGGCCACATCCATACTCACTAAGTGTAGGATTTACCTAAAGGAAAATTGAAATCCTTTGTTTCTAATGTAGCTTGAAATTCTGAACTCGGGAATAGTCCCACTGTGGCTCTGACACAGAGCTGAATGCAGGTACACAGCCCAGGAATTTTCTCCCACTTGGACACTTCATGTCTCCTCACACCTTTCTGCTGGGCCATTATCTTTTCCTGTTCAAGTGCAAATCTTTAAGAGGTGGCTGTGGCCGAAGAGGCTTCAGCTGTGGCCAAAGCCACCTTCCTCCATTGTGAAGGAGGATATTAATCCTTAAGAGATGTATATCTGTGGCCAGAAGTGTGTCTGAGGGGGCATGAAGTGGGAGACATAAACTTGCTCTTGTGAATCACTGACACAGAAATTTTTCTGGCAAGAGAATCACAGAATCTCAGAATGGATCAGGCAGGAAGAAACCACAGTGGATCATTGGATGCAAGCCCCCTGCTCAAGCAGGGCCATCCCAGAGCACAAGGCACAGGATTGTGTCCAGGCAGTTATTGAAAATCCCCAGTGAAGGAGACTCCATAACCACTTTGGGCAGCCTGTTCCAATGCTCAGTCAACCAAGCAGTAAAGAAGTTCTGGCCCATGTTCAGGTGGAGCTTCCAGTGCATCAGTTTCTGCCCATTGCCTGTTGTCCTGTTGCTTGGCAGCACCCAGCAGAGCCTGGCTCCATCCTCTTGGCACCCTCCCTGCAGATACTGATAGGCATTGATGAGGTCCCCTCTCCCAGTCACCTCTTCTCAAGGATGAACAGGCCCAGCTCCTCCAGCCTTTCCTGCAGCATCTGTAATCACATGGACCCAGGAGTTAGGATTCTATAAAACTGTTTTAACTCGATAAAATAAAAGAGAACTAGTCCTTCTTGATCCTGATACCTTCTGCAAGGTTTGTCTCCTGATGCAGATCCTCAGCTGTGCTAGTTGACCTGCTGTGTTGTCTCCTATCCCTTTCCTTCATGTCCTTAATAAAGGGGAGAAAAACAGCTCTGCTATTCTTCTGTAAAGATACTGCTTTCACAGCAATACATCCCAAGATGAAAACAGTGGATCAAACACCATAATTTTCTTTGTAGTACATACAGGTCCCAACTGGCCCTTTTGTCAGACATTTTCTTTGATACCTTACCTTTGGCATGACACAAGAGGACCAAAAAAAATTAAGCACCTCAACACCCCCTTTGGAGATCAACATATTTTTCAGGAAGGTAAGTTTACCAGAGGTAAGACCAATTCTGCTGAGCCTTCTCATGCCAGTTTTTGGGTTGAACTGCTGAAGGAAGTCTGGAATGCCCAAGGGTACAGACTTGCTCCACAAGCATTGCTCCTGTGGCCATAACTACAAGGATTGCCTTCTCTGATGGTATGTGCTGCAAGTGAAAGGAAGAATGGGGCATATGCATCCTTAAACACATCACACACACTTTTGGCATTGAATCTGAGAATGAGGGTCCTGGACAGAACTGCCAGTAGAGGAGTACAAAGAACTCTACTTTCAGAGGGAGAGGAAAAGGCAAGGGAAGGAAAATGCCAGCTAAATGAGTTGTGGGAAGACACAGCAATTTATTTTTTTTTAATCACATTTGGGCCAGAAAACTGGAAGTATTCAACCCTATTGGAAATAAAGTATTAAAGAAAATCAGCTGATACAACAACAAAAGAGTAAAATGGCTGTTGTAGGGAGTTTTAATATATCTTGCTTTGTCCTATAATCAATAATCATTTGGAAAGCAGGATTATTTCTTACCTGGCTAATAAGGCAGCTCTGCAAAGAATTGTAACAGCTGAAGGGCTAAGCATTTTGCAACATGCTGTGGAAGACATAAATGTGCACGTGATCATAGATGTTCAACAACTGAAAGCACAGTTTCTGCCCAAACCAGCAATGATGGTGCATTGTAGTAGAGAAACTGACTGGACACTGAAGCTGGATATGTAGTAATGTTGCAAAGTGTTAGATGGCTCATTTTTATAGTGGTTCCAACCACAGGAGTTACTGATTTAAGCCTGATAATAACCCTCTTTCACACTTGTGCTATGTTGTGCTGGGTGCATGGTAAGCTCCAGGAAATGCAATCATTGCTAAGATACCCATACACTATCTGCCAAGAATATATGTGACCTGACTCCCAAAACTGCAAGGAAATTCAAAGTACTGATTTGAGAAGGACTGTAGTAAACCATGGCACATTCATAAACAACTGCTAATTGCATCATGTTTCTGAAACTGTTTTACCCATTTTACTGATGGAAACATTTGTTTAGGTTTTATAGGCAGTTGGTCTTCAATTCTCATATCCTGGCATTCTGCAGTTTACCACGCTTGATGTTTATGTCTCTTCAGTGTCATTTAAAAAAGTCTGAGGCTCAGCTGCTTACAGTGAGTAGGAAAAAATTGCACCTCATAGTACTGCCTTTCATGAAATACACAGGCCAGTCGAGCAGTGACCAGTTCAAATGTACTATGAGAGAAGTGGCTTCCTGACCTATTCTCTAATGCAAAGACATAAGTAAAACCAGTGATCACTAGGAATTTGAATTATTAGTTTGATATACCCTTTACAGCCCTTACATATTAAACAAATCACCTAACAAAGCTTTTCTTGTTACTCATTTATTTGTCACAAGCAAAACTTTCTTGCAGGCAAAACCTTTCTGCCTTGCCATAAAGTTGGTTTAATTCATCTGTTAAGGAGAAAGAGAAATCTTATTCAGAAGCCTTTAAATACCTTTCTATTTGCATGACCTCTTTATTGCCTTCAAATTTCTTGAGACTATAATCTTCAGGTACTGTTATGTTAGACAGCTCCAGACACAGTCATGGAAATTTTTTTCTGTGCTGTCACTGGCACACTTGCTGTTGCTCCTGGGAGGTTGTGCACAGAGGGATTCTTGCTCAGCTCACATTTGCAGACACCCTTCCATATACTGTGTAAACCCTCTGCCTGTCCTGAGTGCAGCTATTCCAGACATCTATGATTTAAAGGCATGGAATTTTTACTTTTTACTTACAGGAAAGATTACAGGACCTGCCAAATAAAAATACACAAATGAAGAAAACAATGGTCTATTTCTAATAAATAACATCTGGGCAGAGCTGCATTATTGAATTTTAATATTAAAATTTCAGTATTTGCAGCATGTCTCGAATGACGTCAGATATCTCTCATCAATCTTTTGAAAAATAAAACAAAGCTAAGTCATAAAGCAACATCTTGGGCTAGTTATGGCATTGCTGATTTGAAGCTGATGGAGCTTTTCTGTATTACATCAAATCAGACAATGTACTCAGAATGCAAGCTTGCAACATTGCATTATGAGTGGAAGTCCTTCATTCTGAATAGGCAGAAAGAGGTAAGTAGCTTCCAGTCAAAGGAATAGGTTGGCTGTGATGGGATATACCAAGTCTGAGATCATCTTTGCTTTTCTGATCCTATGCATCAGCCTTATCCATTATTACTGAATTTGTGTTCTCTGAGCTTCACTTCTTTCTGTCCAGTTTGACATCTTGCTCTTGTCAGCTGGAGATCTCATGCTTCATTGAATGTTGGTATTAGTCTTGTGTATTGCTGACAACCTTCATTCCATATCAATAGATCATAAATGTGATGATCTATCCAGCTGAAATCTTCAAGGCCCGAACAGTTGGGTGCTTTAGTACTGTAGTACTTAGAATTTGCAAACATGCAGAATTTTTATTATATTTGTTAAGCTGGCCTTGCACCTGCTCTTGCTTTATAAACAAAACTAAAAATGCTGTTGCATAAGTCCTTCCTCCCAAGCTGTTTCTTGAGGAAATTTTTGAATTTACAGCCTCTGTGTATTCCTTTCATGTTTGGTGCAAGTAAGATAATTCTTTTTCCAATCCATTTCATTGGTATCTCAATTGCACCTACAACTCTTTTGTGCCATTCAGAAATGATGCCCATGCAGGACATACGATCCTATCTGATTTTGTTGTATTCATGTGGAATGAATGTCAGCAATCCCCCTTTTTTAAAAAAATATTGTATTTCTCCTGTCCTTCCATGTTATTTATTTGACACAACATGTGGTATCATGTTCAGTAGCCTCAACTTCAGATGATCACCTTGAAACTTCATATTATTAATGCTCAAACTGAACCAGGGATAAGAATCAAATAGGTTAAAATAATTTACTTTCTTTGAATCTCATCTAACTCTATCCTGAAGCCAGATGCTGATAGAATCCAAATGCTAGATAGAAACCCTTTACACTTTCTGCTTTTTCCTTTACATCTCATTTTCCTTGTTTGCTTCTTTTTCACATAGGCCTCATAAAAGATGATTATTTTAAAGAGCAATCTGAGACACTTCAATAGTAGGTTCTCAGCAGGGATCAGTGACATCTGAGTAATTCCTTCCAGCTTTGGCAGATATGACAGGGATACGACTGGCAGAAAATTAATGCAATTCTAGATAAGTAAATCACTAGATTAGTAAAAGAAGAGAAGATGGTCTCTTTTTGGACTGGAAATTGAGAAGCCTATAATGCTGTCAAGAAAACCCAACAAATAGACAGCCTCATAAGTTCCATTCCACAAGCAAAAATGTATGTATATCTTATCCTGAATGATTTAGAAGATCAGCTGATTTGCTAGTATGTGTTACTCTTACATCACTGCATTGCAATTCTAATAAATGTTCCCTCATCTTTCTCTCCCATCTTATCACTTTCATCAGTCCTGAGGTACAGGAGGTTCCTGCTAAGTGGCTTCTCAATATACAGGTTTTCTGTCCCTTCCACCAACTATTTATGGATGATCTCTGGCTTTTTCCCTTACATTTAATTCTCATTAATTTTAATTAGACTCAGACTAAGCTCAAACCCTTTAGCACTATTTATAAGAAAAAGGAAAAGAAACATAGCGTGCTTGCCAGATGAATTTTCCCAGAGCTCTCACAGCTTTAATTTACACTACAGACACACCAGGATGTGGTTGGAAGAAGCCTTGCGTTTCCTGCTTGTGCATGCTTTGGATGCATGACCTCAAGATGTCAAAAAGTCAGTGGGTCATGGGGACAAGTCCGGCTTTGTGGGTTATGCTTTCTGGCTTGCAGATATGAAGCACGTAAACAACTTTTAAAGATACAAGATTTAGTTTTAACAGCTCAAAAAGCCACTGGGCTTGCTTTTCTGCTATTTTCTACATTTTTCAGCCTAAAACTCTTTTGATTGCTTCAGCTTTTCATTATGCAAATATAAAAACAGGGAAAGTGTGTCATGAAATGACATACTGAAATCCAGAAAAAGAATTTATCAACATTTAATTCTTTTAAGAATATGCCTGGCTGATGAACTCCCCCCATGGTTAGTTTTTTAGCTTTATCCTTCTTTTTTACTATATACCATGAAAAAGTAAGTTCTGTTCAGTCTCTGAAATGTATTGAGCTGTGTGGGGGTAAGGAACCTTGATCAGATTTACCCTTGGTGGCCTGCCATCGGGATTAGAAAGAGCAATCTTAATAGGTTGCAGGTGCAGCTAAACTGCATCATTAATGTGGTGGAAGAGACCCTCAGGGGCTCCTAAAACTTTCCTAGGAAAATTCACCATCACATTAAAGAACTGAGATGATTTCCTTGCTTTGTGGAATCAGGTTTTCAGTGACTAAAGATGTCTCACAGCAGTACTTCTGGAAATCAGGGTCCTTTGTGCTTATCAATGACTTGACAAAATATCTCATATACATTTTCTCTGCAGCTGTTGGAATCAAAGAATTGTTTCAGTTGGAAAAGACCTTCAAGATCATCTAGTCCAATCATTATGCAGAGGCATTTCCATAGGGGCATGTCTGCAGTCCAATGAAAAATATACACACTCTCCTGCATCTCAGGATGTAAGCAATAAGATGGGAAAGAAAGATGAGGGAACATTTATTAGAATTGCAATGCAGTGATGTAAGATTAACAAACACTAGCAAATGAGTTGATCATCTTCACAGTTCAGGATACGATAAGCACATGTTCTTGCTTGCAGAATGGGGCTCATGAGAGTGTTTTATTTTGACAGGACTACAGACATCTCCCTATGGAAATGTTCCAATGAACCAGGACATTTCTGTCTTTCCCTGGCCTGCCTTAAAAAGCTATATCATACTGAAATATGACTTAAAAAAAAAAACCAAACTCACCCAGTAGGATAAATATATTGCAGGAGAAGAAGCCTCTGAGGAGATCTGATGGACAAAACATTCAGTTTTTTTGACTGCAAATATAATTCCAAAAGGTCTCTTTTTCTCTTACAGAGAAACCAAAGTAAATGTCCTTCCTATGTTTTCAGCATTCACAGTGTCACACTTGTAGTTTGGAGATGAAAATAGAACTGTCAGAGAGATGCAATTTTTGAAATGGTGATAGTATGTCATACTTAATGCCCCAATCTGAACTAGAAGTGACCTGGCACCTTGTTCTTAGTAAATGGGAAATTACTGTATGGAATTTCCAAGAGGTTGAGGTCTGCTGAACCTCACAGCCTGTTACTCTTCTGTTTGCATCAGTTACCATAATCAGTAGCCCTGAAAAGTATACTGAAGACCTGATGATGTTAATTATCGTCTTTCATACGCAAATTCCTTTTAGCCGTGCCTGACATACACTTGCAGTAGGTAAATATTTACCCTGCTAAATGCTCTCTCACCCAAAGGGGAAGGCCACTGGCTGCATTCACATTCCACAGCACTTGGTCCTGGGTCTCTCCTGGGCCCTCTTTGGTATCCTCAGGCCATTAGACAGTGATGATTTTCTGTATGTTTTATTCAGTTCAAAGGGTCTGAAAGCTGTGAGGCCTGTGATGGAGCATATCAGCATCATGATTTCATGTTGTTTAGCCCTCCATGCCCTGCATGGGCTGGAGATGACTGAGTGCAAAGTCTCCTGGAAGATTACAAATGCAGGACTGTGCAGTCTTAGCCACAGTGCTTGTTTGCAGCAGTGCCACAGTGAGATTCCCCCAGAGCTGCACCCCCGGTTTGTTTCAGAAGAGATGCAGCAGATTGGCTCTAAATGGGAGCTCAAGAGTGAGTAAGATTTGTGCAGTGCAGGAGGGCAGTGATCAGGACCAGTGAACAACCTGCAGACCCAAGCACCACCTGGCAGTCAGGCACACACACTCATGCATTTGCTGAAGCCCTGATATTGCCTGGGCTTTTCAACACCCATCAAAGCTGTTTGTGCTCTCACAAGCTAATCAAAAAGTTGCAGAGGAAAGTCTTAGGGACAAAATCTGTTCCCTCACAGATCTCAGGGGTGCTGGATGGCTTCACTGGGGCAGCTTTTCTGTGAACAATACTGTCATTGACTTGAATGCAAAGGTTAAGCTTGCACCAATTTTTTAGAGAAGCAATTTTTCTTATAGACAGGCTATTCAATAATTAATCCTGATAACGGACTAAGATGTTTCTTATATTCCTTTTAGATAACACTGTGAGTATCAGTACATGCATGCAGGGGAAAAAAGAAGACAAAAAACTCACCTAGAATCAGCAATTAACATCACCTGATCCAGTCTTATCTTTTCTTATACTTTTATTGTTTAAACGCAATAAAATCAGAGCTGTTTAAATGATTAGTGGTGTTTTTTTACTAGTGTTCTTTTTTATTTTCTAAAATGATCACTTTCATTTTCTTTCAAAAAGAACAATGAGAGCAAATTTGTCATTTATTTATGTTTCCATCTGAGTGGCTCCTGGCAGATTTTTTTTTTGTTTATTTGTTGTTTTGGTTTTTTTTTTTGTTGTTGTTGTTTTGGGGGTTTTTTTGTTTGTTTTTTGTTTTGTTGCAGGTATTCTCATAGACAGAGATTTCGCCTTCAGCTGCACTCTAGTGCTTAGGTTGCTTGGGTGGGCAGAACTTTTATTACTGCATTTGGATATCAGGAACACAGGCATGGATTTTGACAACAGGAGGACATCAACACCAGGAAATGGTTCAGAGTTAGCTCTGCTCCCATCAGAGCAAATAAATTCCCTTCATCAGCACTGCCTGTGTTGTCTCACCAGCCAGAGGTGTCCAAGGCTTTTGAGGTCTCCAGGGGTTTAGCCACTGACACCAGCAGCAGAGTAAGACCCAATAAAGGCTGCCTGCTTTAGAACACCTGTGGATATATTATCATGCAGTCTGGCAGGGCATTAATAACTGTCCCATTGCTGCAGGGCCTTTCACATCAATGCTGCTCCAAACCCTTTAACCCATCTGGGCTCTTTATGCAATGCCAGAGTTACATATGGTTTCACAAATAGTCACATTCTCTCTATAAGAGAGCCTGGCAGGGTTCACACTGGTCTAGTGTCCTCTTTTCATCTTAACATTCTTTTGCTTCAGTTTGGGTCTTACCTGTTTCAAACTGAAATGGACTGTGATATGGTAGTCAATCTGACTGCAAAAATCAGAGCATGGGAACTCAACAAAAACTCACTCTGGTCAAGGACAAGTTTGGCACTAATTCAGTAGGATTTGGACCAGGCACTCTTGAGTTTCCTCTTTCATACTCAAATTTTGCATCCCTGTAATGTCTTTGACTTCTTTGGAAGGTACCCTGATCTGCAGGAGGGAGAAGAGAAAAATGTTTCCTTTTTTATTTGTTTTCTTTAAACATTTTCTCTCACATTGTTTCAAATCCTTTTGATTTATAGATCAGCACACACCCAAAAACAGTCCCTGGAAGCAACAAGGATTCAGAGGCTTGTTTGCACAGCTTTAGACCAAAGTCTGCTTAACTGTGAAAAACAACATTGTTGTAGGCTGTTACTTCTTAAAGAGCTGCTGGTGCCTTCTGGAAATCTTTGAGGAATAGTTTGTTTAGGAGTAAATCTGCTTAGGTCAATATACAATCTTATTTTTCTGGTCTCTATGTGCTAAAAGTCTCAAGCAAAACAAGCAGAAAAGGTACACAAACCCAAGAAAAAAGCACAAAGAGCAGAAATCTTGTTTAATTATTAGAATCCAATCATATAAAAAAATCAAATATGAATACAAATTATGTAGCCTTAATGATTTGTTTTTAGAAAGAGACCAAATCTCTGAGAGTTTTTCAAGTGGAGCAAAGAGCAACTCAAATTACTTTTTCATTTTGAAAAAACAACATTTTTCTGTAGATGTAAATAGTTTACACAGGCATCAAAAAGTAGATGGTATGTAGACCAGCAGAAAATTTGGCAAAGAGGCCCTATATCTTCTAACACTGTTCTCCTTAGGAAACTCAGATTTCGCATTACCCTTAATCAGAATAAAGATGTAACAGGGGCATAATGTGGGGAACTAAATCTTCAAGCCAGTGAAGCATTTCCATATGTAAGGAGACTTTTCTTGATGTAAAATCTCGCTGTCAATGCTTTTATTGCTGCCCTGACACTTCTACAAGGCTTGGTAGGTAGTACAGCAGAATTCTTTGCTGTCAGCAGCCATTTGATCAGTTGGGAAAATGTGCATGAGGAATAGAGGAGAATATTCTGGAGATTGCCTTCTTTAAACTTTGAAGCCAGTCTGACACTCAGATTTGCTTCTCACATCTCTTACTACAGCTAGTCTTATGCTAAGTCCTTCTCAGTGTAGAAATGGGTCGATAGTTTTAGCAGTGGAGTTCTTCCATTTAACTCATTCCTTATTGAATTTAAAACACAACTCCCTCTAACCTTTTCGTGATTTCTTTCCTCATACTTAAACACTGAATTTCAAGTTGCAGCATGATAAAAGGCACGATTCTGAGAATCATATTGATCAGCCAAAGTTTCGTGTTCCTTTACCACCTGCCCAGATCAAGACACTCAGAACACTGAGAGTTTTACAAATTCCATGCCAATAGTTTTTAACCACTACAGTTTTGCAATTGTAAGTAATGTCCAAAAGCTATGCAGGGAAACAGCCTCCTGCTATGCGTTGTAGAAACGGAAACAAGTAATCTAATGTGTGTATTTTGCTCTCCATTTATCATTACTCAATAACACATCAACTTTTAGCATTGCATTTTATGAGAGTTAATGAATTCCAGTATACTGAGCTCTGAGGACGTGGGAGAAGTCAGTATCTTAGCTAGGTCCCGATGTTTCTACTTAGTTTAATTCAGCTCTTAGGGAAAATCTCTTGTTGAAGTCAATGAATGTTTAACTCGAAAAACAATTGAATAAGGACAGAGAGCTAAATTCAACATTCATTTGGTTAAATGTCTTTTGGCACAAGAACAGCAGAATTGGGCCTTAAGCAACATTTTCAGGAAAAAAAAGATCTGAAAAAAACTCAATAGCAGAATTCACGAATTTCCTATATTAACCAGACAATGTATTACTGATGTCAGTTTCCTATGGGAAAGTTTGCAGTCACTGCTCTGCATGGGATAGAACACAGTATAGAGCCACATCCATGCAGTATACTCTACGTGAATGTTTCCATTTTTCCTTAACCACTGGTAAATAAAACTGTAAAAGACAACAATTTTATAAAGCTGTAAAAGACAGCAATTTTATAACAACTTTCTATCAGTTTTATCAGTTTTGAGAATCCCTTCTCAGAACACAGCCCTGCCTGACCTCGTGTCAATCAGGCACATCCACCTCATTTCACCATTCACATCAATATGCTACTATAGGACAAATCTTTAAGTTGATCACTGCCTTCAGGGTCAGCTTAGCCTTCAAATTATAGAAATACTTCCTATTCAAATCCTGTCTTTATTTCCCTGAGAAAAGCTGAAGTTAACAGTAGTGATACCTAATCTGTCCTTTTTATCCAGATGTGAATAACAAAAACAAAATTACTCCACATCCTGAGGAAACAAAATGGCTTGTTTACCTTAAAATAACTTCATCGTTTTTTTGGATCCTTTAGATGAACATATTTTGTCTTCTTAGCAGGAAATAGTTAACTGAAACATGGAGTCTTCTCACAGAGTTTTTCAGATGAGCAAAGCTCAGACCAAAGACCATATGGTATTCACCCATAAACACAGACACACGACAGGAAAAATGCATTTTAAGTCTGTGTGCAGTGTGTTTTGGAAGAAGTTTGCCAAACAATTATGAAAAGAATTCGGATTCCTCATAGCACCCTGGGAATGTCTCAGACACTGGATTGGTTCTCATTTGGCTTCAAAGAAACACTTGAATAAGTCTCATTTTTTATGGAATAATGTTTATAATGTAATTTTATCTCTTATTAGAGATTTCTTTCTTTGCCAATATTACTTTTAAATAGGACAATTAATATTTAAAGTCACTTAATTATCACATGTTAACCCACTTCCAGAATGGGTTACAACTATCCTTTGATGCATAAAGGAGCTAAACCCACCACTGCAGCATTCTCCTGAAATGAAGTTGCTAGGAACACGAAAAAGAAAGTTTTCTTGTTTTCTTCTCTTTAATTCTCCCCTTTTGGAATGAGCAACTTAAATTTCTCAGCATTGTTAGATTAATGTCCAAGCACCTAGGTTTTGAAATACTTCACTTCTGTTTGTCTGAGATACGTTTTTCCAGCAAGGTGTCAGTTATGTTAAACTTTTGAATCAGTCATGCTGGGAATTTCCACATTCAGGGAACAATATTGTGCAGAGGCTGCTTGCCATTTGCCAAGCTAAACTTCCAGTTGTTTGCAAAAGCCATGTTACATAATACTTCCCACTATTACATTAGAAAAAATCACTATGCAAACAGGTGTATTTCTCCTCTTGGTTTCACACCTAGCTCCCAAAAGCATTAGCGTATAGGTGAGAAGTTGTCAAATGGAAAGGCTTGTTAGGGGAAAGAGGATTTCACAAGGCCCCTCTGGATGAAACTGCAGAATCATCCCATCTCTGTCTGGGTACAAATGAATGGGGTGGCTGTAGATTGCTAGCCCCACCTTTGTCCCTCGCTGCACTACGATGGAGGATTAAGGAAAAAAATTGGGAGTTATGTCCCCCCCCAATATCACTGAAATATAAAATCTGCATGTGATGGGGTGATCAGATTGGATTAAAAGCTATTCAAAATTGTTTTCAGGCTATATATCTGAAAATTCAATTAATTTAATGGGCAGGGCTGGCTTCAGATTTCTGAGACTGTCTCTTCTTCCATTCACATATTTACAAAAGACAGTTGCAACACAACTTTAAAGAGCATGAAATGCTTTAATTGCTGTGAATGGAAACATCAGAAGAAAAACATTCCTACAGACATTCTTTGCAATACCAAAAGAGATAAGGTTGAAGAGTAAACTAGGACAATCTACCTAAGCTTTCTAAGATAGGCTACAATTTGCTGGTGTTCACATCCTATATTAAAATGCTTTCATGGACCAAAGCCAAACCACCAAGGAATTTTTTAGATACCAAATGATATCTAAAAATGTGATTTCTATTACACAGAGTGCATGCTGAGTGCTGTGACGCATTAGCCACCCAGACAGAAATTTGGGGGAAGTGAGTCTCAAAGTCTTTCAAACACCTGAGCTTTGATTTAAGTGTTAAGGAAGCATTTAAGTGATATTCTTAACTCTGGCACCAGACCCTCATTGGTCTAATATCCATCTCTGTTGCTGAGATATAAAGTTATTTCTCTATTTATGATTAAGCACTCTGATAATCTCTACTCTGGAAAATTAAGTAGGACTTATCCAGTCCTACTGGTTTTGGCACAGTCTTGACCACTATACCCAAATGCTGTTTTACTGTCAAACTGGAAAATTAGTATTACACAGGGATGAGCTACAGGTCTTCCAGATAGTGCCTAAGTACAATGCAGGAGACAGAAGTCCTTTAGAATGGATCAGCATGGCATACCAGATATCCTGCTTTCTTGCAACCCTAACTCATGGACTTTTCACCTTCTTGTTTTCCCCAGTACTTCCCACATAGTCTACATATTCTCCCACATGATAAGAAGTGGGTGCACAGCAGTTTCTTGCTACAAAGACATCATTTTCCTGAGATGCAAGACCACACCTTTTATTTCATACACTATAAGTTCAGACACCTTGGGTTTATAAGTGCCACACATGGTAGAGGGCTGAGTGCTAACTTGTACAAATAGTATTTCATCTGTGTTCAGCAGTAGAAATGTAAGTCCAGGTCTAGGTACCCCAAGAACAGAAGGACAGTCCTAGATGTTTAGTCCAGACAGTGCAACTCTACTTTTTCTAAGACAGTAATCCTTCTCAAGGAACCTAAAAAGCTTTATCTACAGAGCAGGTGGCTTATTCCATAAAATATGTATTGTTTGCCTTTATTCAGGTGCCTAAATTTTACTGAACATGACATTTATTTGCCTATGTGTTATTCCATATTCACCCTGGAGACCTCTTGCATTGAATAAATGATGGTATAGCTGAGAAATACAGTAGAAGGTCAATGAATATAAAAACACATTAGAACAAATACCTTTATTGCAATGGCAAAGTTAAGAAGCAAAGAGTATTTCTACAGAAAAGCATCTTGATGCTGCAATATGTTTATAATGAATTATTCTAAATAAAAAGTTCTCACATGCAATTCTTTGGGAAGTTTTCATCCTGAAATACCACAGTTCTCTCCTTTCATGTAAAAGCAGTACATAGAAGGCATGGAAAGTACTAGTGTTGTTGTGTCTGGGCTATAACCTGGTTGTCACCCATCAAAGATAAAGAGTCTGGAGGAAAATAAGATTGTGTCAAATAAAATTTCACAAAAAATAGAGATGGAACATTATTACAGTCCCTTGTTTCTCATTCTGTCATCTTTTCTGTAATTAAAAATTACATTTGAAAAAAATCTTGCATTTGTGTCTTACAATTACTAGAAGAATTCATCCACAGCATACCTGAAATTTTATTAACACAAATATAAAGGGAATAGCATATTTTGCACTTTCTTAAGCTCAGTTGCATTTGTCTGAAAAACAAAAACACAAAAAAAAGTCCAGGAGTATTAGCAAATACCTGCATTCAGTACTTTTGAATGCTGTAGGACCATGAGATGATCAATCAAGTGTGAAAGCATGCAGTGGTTTTTAAAAGCACCCGAAAACTAGCATCAAGGTGAAAACTGTGTGGCTGCATAGCACAGAGCATTACACCAGTACAAACACACTGCTGCTTCAGCTTGGCTCAGACAATGCCAAAGAGATAATTTTGTCCAAGCAGACCTGATATTACCTCTGGTACTGTCTGTATGTGCTGTTCTATCTTCATATTGGGTTAGCAATTGTCTACTGTTCTGAAGCCAGTGCAAACCAGCCTAAAGGAGTACAGTCAGCATGTACATCACACTCTACAGCTAACTTTGCAGAATTGAGATCATGCATCCATGCCTGATCTGGATTAAATCTGCACAATCTGGTGACATGCATTAAGGAACACAGATTGTTCAGCACATTAATTTGGCTGAAAGACACTACAGCCTGCTCATGGGGCAGCTCAGACAGCAGGCTTGACAGGGCCAGCTGTGAGGAGCAGAAAGAAAAAGCTGATGGTACCAAGATGTTTCTCATTTCTCTGTACCTGAACTGCTCTAAAAATCCATCTGCTTCTTTGTATTTTGATGTGCTCACTGGAGGCAAGACTCTGACTTATGAGTCACAGTCATGGTTGGGATCACTTTGAAGTTTTCCCATGCCCACTTGCCAGCTTCTCCTTTTCCCACATGTGTCCTCTTCCCAACAGGGATGGCTCAGGTCCTTCTGAGCAGCAGCAGCTCACAGAGGAATGTTTATCATTCACGAGTAAGGGGACAGGACAAGATCAGCTAAGCTGGATCTGCAGTCAGAAGAAGGTCCATGTAAGTAGAATGTGACAGAGACATGCAAAGTTTCACAGTTTTATAGTTGTCTCATTTTAGCCTTCTTGAGGCTGTGGGTCTGGAGTCTTAGTGATTCAAATGCAGAGTTGTTTCTGGTAAGGATTTTCATCACATGCCCTCCTCCTAAACATACCAAATGGATGTTGAAAACGGACCACAATTTTTTACAAAGTTCTGTATTTTTCTCTCTCGAAGAGTTCCATTGTGTTTCAAGCCCCAAACAGTCATTCATCTAGCTGCTAGCATTTACTAACCCTTTTGAATAGGGCTCCCAATGAAGAGTGAAGGACTGCAGACAGGAGGTTGGTAAGGTCAGTAGCTAAGGAATATGATATATACCTTAAGGTCAGTAATGAATTTCTGAAGAATCTCTCTTATTAATCTCCAAAAGCCTATCTTTGGTGTTAACATCAGATGGAGCAGGAATGGGAAGAGAGGCTAACTTTATGTGACAGTGTAGCTAGTGACTCTTTCTATTCCTCCTTCTTTTGTCTTTCTAACTCTTCAATCTTCTTTGGATTTGAGCCCTCCTATTGTACTTTCTCTCTTCCTGCAAAGAGACACAATATACTCTTTTAAAATCAAAATAGCAACTTTACATCTTTGAAAGCAGTAAGAAAATAAATTAAGGTGAAGACCATCCTTATGTATGATGGAGGAGATGGAGACAATGGTAGGAGAAGGCATGAGAACTAATTAGTAATCCAGGATCATGTCAAGGCTGAGAATTAGTTTATGAAACAGAAGTAACCCTAGTCAGATGGGGATAATATGGGTGTAGGGCTCAATCTGAAACACACAAAAGAGTGCAGGGCTCCTGGAGTGGTTTGTGGAATAATTTTCATACCAGATGGGACAGCAAAGAGAATGAGAATGGAGCTGAAGAGGAAGTCAGTACCAGGTATGTGCTGAGGAGATGGGAAATCAAAAGGTATGAATGCAGAGTACACTACTCTCTTTCTCAAAACAATTAAGGTACTGTAGCCACCACAACACAGTAGTAGGTTTGAGACAGAAAATGTCTCCATCTCTTACCAGCTCTGGCAATCATCACACAGCTCAACCCCTCTGATGAGGAACCTGAAACTGTCTTCCCTTAACTCATCATGTATAGAACAGGACCTGATGGCTTCATCCTTTCTAAACACTTCCTTTCCAGCACAACAGAATTAACAATAAAACTGAAAATAACAAGATGTTAAAGTCTATTCTCTGCCTTCTCTTCTTACAGAGTGTTCTGTTTGTTCACAACACACATATCTCCACTCTGCCTGTAAACTACACTGAACAGATGGTCCTTATGCCAGCCCAAAAATTAAACCTGCAGCTTAATCCCTAGAAAGAATCTGAGATACCACAGTTCAGTGCTGACTGATGTTGTTCTTAGAAAGGAGAAACCATAGGGACAGAAACACTTTAAAAAATATCCACAGCACAAAGAGACAGTATCCAATGGACTGCAAAGCCTTTCTGCTAAAGTTTTTTTCTTTTTTCCTCATTCTTCTTTAGTTCTTTCTCCATTAGCACATGATGTAATCTCTTGTTTCCATCCTTCCCTTTGTCTAGTATTAAACTAGCAGATCACACTCCTCTTTACCTTGCTTCTCACAGGAAAAAAAAACTCCACAGCACAGCTTTGAATCGAGACTCACTAGAGAAACATACCTCTCATTGATTCACGATGCTCAATATATTCATGAAAGCATCAGGATGTCTTTCATAGATGACCTCATCTGCAATCAGAGCTTCAGCAGTCTGCTACAGCTAAACTGCTCTCTACTGCCAGAGAGAAGACAGGTAATACAGTCAGAGGGCTTGCAAATAGGGCTTTGCTGGATCTGCTGGGAGCAGGCAGGCAAGATTAAGGTTACCTAGAGGGATCCACTACAATGGGATTCTCTTTGCAGTGAATGGTGGATATTTTCATTTCTAAAAATGAATAATTTGCCTTTTACCAGATTATTTTCAGAGAGAAACCAAGCTGATTTTCTTTGGTTGAGTTTAAAATTAAGTTTTATTAGGATGAGACAAAACAATAAGAAAATCTTGAGAATGTTAAAAGGGTGAAAAAAGCTGAAGCACTAGCTGAGGTATTTTTAGACTTTAAGCTCTCCAGGGCAGTGCTTGTCTGCTGTTGAGTGTTGTAAAAAGCTGAGCATACTGCTAGCTCTAAGCAAGCACAACCTCTCTACCACTGAATATCCTCACATAAGGTAAAAGTAAAAAGTACGGATATAAATAAATATGAAGACAGAAATGCTTTACTCAGAGACAACATCTGTAAATCAAAGTACACAAAAGGATTCCCTTTCCAGAATTTGGAATAAGCATGCAGCTTGATCATGCATTTCCACAACAATCAGTTCGTCAAACTTACTGCAGAGCAAAGGAAGCAAACTTCCAGGAAATAACTGCCCAAGTGTACGAGATGATAACTGTAATTCCAAAGACAAAGATTTTCTAATGTTTCTGACTCAGGTCAGGCTACACTAAATTGCATCAACTAGAGAATACCATAATTGAAACAAAAAAGAAATTAGCAGTTGAAATTTCTTTTGAAAAGGCAAAGAATTCCTAATCAAGAGCATGATTTTACATTCCTTTGCACCTCAGGACATCATAATTGTGAAAACTGGGCAACATGGAAAAGACTACAATTATATACCATAATTCTCTACTCATCTTCATTAAAATTCCATTTTCATGTGCCTACACAAATATAAATAGCTTCACAAGGGGTAATCATGCTCCTGGTGTTTTCCAAGATAATAATAGACCATTCAATAGTTGTTTAAATCTCCAGGCATTGCAAAACCCAAATGGGATAAGAGAATGTATTGTTCAAACTAAAAAATAACAAAGGAAGTTAATCAAAATCCTTACTTGACTACAGCTGTCTTCAGACATCAGCCTTGAGAGGTATTTCTTAACCACTGATTAATGAGTAGACACCTGAGAAAAAAAAAAGACTGCCAAATTGTAACTTGTTTGCTTAAACAGCACAAAAGTAATTGTAGAAAGAGAAGATATTACCATAGAATTTATGCAAAAAGACAGCTCTTCAAGAGAGCAAAGCTACTTCTATCTTTTAACACTGCAGACAAGTTGGTTTCAAAAATATTGTTCAGAAAAAGAATTCAGGTGTATTACAAGAAAAATAATTACAGGATTTGAGTTCTAAAGGAATCTGAAACACATATTTATACTTCCAGTAATTTGTTTAAGACATTTAAAAAATATATGGGAAAGGAAAAAGTAACATCTATAAGGCATAAGGTTCCCAGGAAATTTGTGGGGATCATCAGACAACAGAGGTATTTCCTGAAGTAATTGGGAAGACGTTGGAAGTATCTCAGTGGACTTAATTGTTTCACTATGTTCATCCCCCATCTTCTTGTGGAGAATAAAGAGAATGGCTATTTTCTGAGATCTAGCTTATTTCTTTGTGAAAAAATTGTCATCCCACTGATTTAATTGCAAAGATTCTGAGGTTTGCTGTGAGAGGAAAAAGGGGAGAAATGGGTGATTTCATCACTCTCTTCAGCAGCCTCTCAGACACGATCTGCAGGTTCAGGCTGTATCAGGTATCACACACACATGGGTGCACAGCCACAGATCTGCTTTGGACAGACACCTGAAGAAGGTCTATCAGCTGCATGAAAGCCAGGCCAGTATCATCTGTGCTGCCATGGAGCACAGAGAGGAGCAGAAACCCTGCTCTGGAGGGTGCTGCAGAGCCTGAGCAGGCTTGTACGTGGTGGCACGAGGTGCAAGCCTGCTCTGCTCTCTAGGAATGTGTTGACAGGCAGCATTGCACAGTGCTCAGTATGGCTAAACAATCACTCCTAGAACCACTGATTATAGGCAATGCTGCCTCCAATAGGAGAAATCAATACTGTGTTTGCTACTGGAAGAGGGAGTTTAAAAACAAACTAACAAACAAAACCAGAAAAAACAAAACCCCAAACAAACAAAAAACTACAACAGCAAGAAAAATAATTAACCACAGCAATACCGAAAACAACACCCAAAACCACCTGTATTGGGAGCCAGGAGAAAACTGAAGTGATTTGTGTTGCCACAGATGCTTCTTGTGGTATTCATTACCACATGGGTATATGTAACAGTACCTACTAAAAAGGATCTAGCAAGTCTGAGTGAGGAAGAAGAAAATTGGTGTCACTGATCATGCAACAAAAATGACCTTTGCCTGAAATGAGCTAATCTTTTTAGATTGTAGTCTGACAGCTAATTCTTTGGATGTTACAGTTTAAATACCTTTTCCTTCACAATCTCTGTGTGCATATCCCTTGGAGAGGAAGTGGAGAAAGACAAACTCAGAAACCTTAGCTTAGTGTCATCAGGAGACTCTTCTTCCCTTTTGCATGCCTGGTCCTTCACTAACTGAAAATACTGAGAAGCAAGCCTTAAAAGCTGGCCAGTGGTGCAAACCTAGGCCTTTTGGACTGAAATGGGAAAATCAGGTGATGAATAATAATGGCATGGTAAGATTAAAAACAAAAAAAAAACCAACAAAAACAACAACAACAACAACAACAACAAAAAAACCAGGAAAGAGCAACTATCTAGACGAGTATGAAAAGGTAAAAAACTGATGTGATGATGTGAAAGTGAACTGTGAGAAATGGTGGTTGAAACAGATGACTGCAAAAGAGTCTCTGCATCGCTATCGTCTGTGTTATGATATAAATATTTTAAGATATTAGAAATGTGGTAGGCTACAATCAGACAGGACACAGAAATAGATTTATTACTCTCTATTATCTTTTCTTCCCTACTACTTAGGTTTAGATGTGACTGAACAGTTAATTACTTTCATTCCTGCCTTGGCAGACAAACCAAGGAGAACAATAAACTTGAACCTACTCCAAATTCTTCCATTTAGCATGTGATTATTTGCTAGTGTAAAGAGTCTTTGCCATGAGATTCAGGTACAGTTTTGTTAGGGATGTCACAGTTTGGTTTGTCTGATTTAGTATCTCATGGTGTGAAATTTCTCCTATAGATTTAATTATACTTGCCAGTAATACAATAAATGCATGGGAGTTGCACCCAAGCTACAGAATATTTCAAATTCATCCATGAAGCTGAAGATGATTTTACTTCAACACTTTCTATCAGACATTGTGAACTGATGTAAATGTTGCCTGCTGACAGAAAGGATGGTCCCATATTCTCCTAGCTTGCCTATTCCCTCCATCATCAGAATTTGAATTTGTAGGGTGAGTCAGATCACCAAGCAGCTGCACAAATCTCATGCCTGCCCAAAAGAGTAAAGAGAACATCCAGTTGGGGGTGGCAGGCTATACTTAAGTCAGATTAAAGTGACTAGTATCACCACAGGCTAAAAAAATGTGCAGGATATTGCTCTCAGCCTGCAAGCAGAAATCTCAAACAATAGAAAAACTCAGCTGAGAGCACTGTGTGACCTTTCAAGTTAGCATGCTGGCAACAGTGTTTTGAAATGTGACCATCTGTTTTTGAATAGATAACTGGAAATTCAATTTATCATGCTCCAAGTTCCTTGACTTATTAAGCACCAGTAAGTCATTACTTGCCTGTTGTAGGATCATAAAGCTATATACAGCCAGGTCCCTTGCTTTTTGCCTGTAGCTAAGCACAACCTCTGAGAGTGGAAGAATGTCTCAGCTACCACCTGCATTCCTGAACACCCATCCCAGCACAGGAGGAAGCACAGCAGACCAAAGGCCCCTATACCAACTTCACTCAACTTTGCTTTTCTTTAATTTTTGACCCACAGCAAGATGTGAAGACCACTGATGACCCAACCTGAAATATATTTCTTTGTTTAAGTTCTTAATGTTGATTTTTGTTGATGCTGAAATCTTACTAGTATCATAATTAGTATCAACTTCAGTTAATGAAAGCAGAAAATTCCCCTTTTTACATGTATGTTGAAGTGTTGGGGTATTTTTTTTATTACAAATGGAACAGCTATGTCCCATATCTCCTATAACAATAATATATTGCTATGGATTAGAAAATAAGCTGAAGCTGAAGAAAAACTGTACAAAAGAGACAAGAGAAAAAAGGGGCATCACAGCTCAAAAGAGAGAAAAAAATAGGAAAGAAGAAGATCATGATAAGAATTTTGCCTGAGCGAAACCAAAAGGATTTCTACCATGTAATTCAAAATTGAGTTTTATATGTAATGATTAAACTTGTCAGAGCATTGTCAAAATCTGTAGTTCAGACTCTTGCTGTACTAATAATTTTCAAATGGAAACTGGAGATTTTCATAATTTCTTAAAATCGCATCTTTAGAGCATACACTGTGTATGTAGTTTTGCCTATAAATAGCAAGAGACCTTATAAGGAAAAAAACTGAAGTACAAACTTCTATAATTTAAGTTTGTTCTGTTCCACATAATTATTTTGTCAAATCGAGCCAATTTTTGATATTTATCAGGTGAATATGTGTCTTCTTGTGCCCAAAATAGAAATAATGTCAAATTGTCAGTCCAAGGTCCACTCTGAGCCTTCTAAAATCTATCACCTTAGATTTGCCACATGTTGCTTTTGTTGCTAATAGCCAGTACTCAGCCAGGGCCTGTTGACAAGCTGGAGGATTCTGTACCAAGTTGAGTACTGCTGCCAGAGAGCAGGCAGGGAGTTTGAGGGCTAAGTTGGGATGTGCTGAGGAAATATCCAAACATTACGACTCCACAATAACCAGAAAGTTTGCAAGTCCTGTCCATGTCAGCCTGAGTGATGAAGGGGTCATAAGCAGAGCTCACCCTAGTTTTTTCCCCTGGATCCTTCCTTCTGGGTTGTTACTACCAGAGCAGGATAAAGAGCTCTTGGATGCAAAAGATTCAGGACAGAAAGGAAATATGTTTCAGACTTGAAAGGAGACAGTCCAGGCCTAAGGAACTGGCTTTCTATTTTGATTCCTTCTGCCATCTGAAATAGCCATTCCCACTAATTCTCTTCAAATTCCTTCCAGGAGTCGTCTGCTCAGTGGGCAGAGCCTCTGCAATTGCCTAAAAAAAAAAAAGTGTTCATCCCATTGCATGAACTTCCCAGTTTTCTAGCACTCAATCATTCTCCTGCAACTTGGCCATTGTTTCCATCTTCACCCCTGCCCTGTGACATGTACAGATGCTTCCTGTAAAGCTGAGCCCTTCAGTTGCACCATTCAGGAATGTGTAGATAAACTGGCTTTGAAGAATTTCATTACATGCTTGCATGAAAGATGGTGCATAAAAATAAATTGTTTCATTGTCTGACCAACTCAGTCAGTTCTAGTTATCACTGAAGTAGACAAAAACCCCCTATTAGTGACAGCTGTTCACAAATAAGTGTACACACACCCACATATATTTGTGTGTATCTATGTGTGCATAGGTGTGAGCTGAGAAATATTTTACCTCAATAACTTACTGGTGGCTGTCCTGATACATCAGATAAAGAACCAAGGATTTTATTCCTTCTGTGTTGTTTTTTCTCAGGGGAATAAAAAAAAAAAAAAAAACAAAAAAAAAAAACACAAGGTAAGAAGTGCAACTGCATTGCCATAATTAACTCTTTTCCACAGCTGTAGTATCTCTCAGAATGTGTTGAAGTTTCAGAATGAGAGATGAACATAGGGAATATTTGGAAAATATTATAATTCTGTTCTGCATTACTGCATATTTTTCTGGATTTTCTCACTGATCTTAGGCCTCTGCTCTCATGAATTCACCAAGGAATGATGCAAATATGTTAAATAGCAAATAAGATTTGATGACATTTCAGAAACACGCCAAATAACCATTTATTTTCCCATGTACAATATTTAACAACTGCTTTTTAATACGAAGTATTGACTGTTCTGTCAGCTCCAGGATTGTCCCCAACAAACTGAAGAACCATTGTTAAAAAACAATTGAGTAAAACAATGAAGAAATGGATCATCTGAACTCTTACACTGCCCTCATTGCAATAGCAGGTCCCAGGCTTTGCAGATTTCTTTTTAAATAAACACAGTTCAGCAATGGTTTTTCACTTTTACAGAAGACCACAGTTTTCCATTCCACATTTTACTGGAAAAGTAATATCAGGCAAGTCTACATTTCATCAAAACAATAATTTTAAGCAGGAGTATTCTTACATATCTAGCACAAGGTGTTTACAAAGAATGATTTTGCACTGGAAAGAAAAAGAAAAGCACATTTTGACAGTGCATCAAAGTGAGAGTGAAACGAGTTTTCTACTCGGTGAAGTAGCTACTGCACTGTAAAACCACTCATGTTGGGGTTAAATAAGTTTATGGAATGCAGAGTTCTCTCCAGGTTAATGCAGGGAAGGTTGGTATCTAAAAATTCCCTGCCACCAGTGATATGATACTATTATGGATACACCCACAGCACCTGCATAAGCTCTAGCACAGTGGGGTTCCCTCTCTCAGTGCCCTTTTCATAATACTACACTGTATTTGCAGTCATTAACCACGACAGCGTTGTTATGCAGCTGCTGTGCTCTCTTGTGTGGGTGGCTATCTGAGGCTGGCTTTTTTAAGGGTCCTTGAAATCACAACAGGATAAATCTTCTTCAGGGAGAAAGTTCAGCCACATTCTTCCAGCAAAAAGAAAGTCCTTCCTATCATGCAGTCCTTGAGCTCACAATTGCCTGCTCTTCTCCCCTCTGCCCTAGCTGACTCACAATAAGCACAAGAAGTGAAATCTCAGGTTTTCGAAATATTTCCGATATGGAACAGGAAGGGTTTTAAACTCCCTTCCACATTCCCTGATTTCGTCACTGCCACAAAAAGAGTAGCTGGTTCAGCACAGCACTGAGCAAACAGACACACTGAGCCAAGCTGAAGACACCCATTTTATCCTGTGTGAACGGCCTGTGTGGCCAACAGGAATTTTACACCTGAAAAAACATCTGTGACACCACTGCTCCCCAGATCTGGACTGGAGGCAGGCCTGTGACTCCTTCACAATAACAGGAAACTTTGCTGTCAACAGAGACCAGGCTGGGCCAGGGCAATCTTTTCTATACATGCTCAACAGGGAATGTAAAGAACCTTGCCATGTTTATTTGGACAGCAAAGGGTGTGGGAGGGCTGTGCCAGACTCTCACGAGAAGTAAGGTGCTCTCAGAGATCTATGTTAAAGCCTGAAATTTTTTCTGTCTCTTTTCAAATGCTTGGGTAAAAAGAAGGAAAAAAAAAATAAGTGCATTGTGGTTTGTTTAGCATTATATCCATGCTTGTTATGAAGCTGTGCTAGCCCATTAAAAAGGCTGAATTAAACTTCCCTCCACTTTCTCTTTTTTATGGAACTTTTATTTTCACTTCTTCCCTCATTCATCTGTCTTTGCATGCTGGCTCTACAAATCACAGCAAAGTGGCTGTAGATCAGCCTTTCCCCAAATCTCTTCCACGTTGTCCTTCAGGAAAAGAGGTGGTGCAAGTCATGTCTCAGCATGCTCCCAGAGCAAAGACACAATTGCCAGAACTGTTTGCCCTGGAAGCTTGGGCTCTGTGTGGCCACAAAAATCTCAGTAGATGGCTTTTCACTAGCAACATAGTTGAAGGTATTCAAGGCAGTCTTCTCATCATGGAAAAAACAAATAAAGATATTGCTGCAAAATATTGATAGAATTAATGTCTCTCTGCAATCTCTACTTATACACCCTCATTCTTCAGTCTTATTGAAGGAGAAAAAATTTAAGAATATCTCTTCATAAGGATTAGGTACACTTTGTTGTTTCTTGTAGCATTTTTTTTAATTAAGGGACTTTTAAAAATTATAATTTCCTATTAGTTTTATGTCTTTTTTATAGAGAAAGTAGTTTGGCTGTCTTTTTTGCATGTGTTTGGGTATTGGCAGTTAGAGGAGAATTATCAATGTGTTATACACATTATTAGTCCAATAAAGTCTGGACTAACATTCTGTACTAACCTTCCATACAGGGTTTGGCCACATAAATTCTCACGAGACAACAATAAAATGAAATAGGAAATAATAAAGTTTCTTTTTCCACAGTCCTTGAAGTCATATGTCATTGGTTTGGCTACAAATCAATATAAAACATTCTTTTGGAGTATTCTGAAATAAGTGACATCTCTAATTGCTATTCTCTCCACTTCAGACCTCAGTTGTGAACAGCTTTTTCTGTGAAGAGCTCTCTACTGTACACAAAAACTCAGATATGTTTTGGACTTAATTGTAGCAGTCTCTGGGCAAACAAGAGGAGAGAAATTGCTTAGTGCAACGTCTCTCTTGTTGTATTTCCTACCAGGATCACCTTAATTTCCCCTATGTGTGGTGGCATCAGAGGGTTCCTGGACTTCTTCAGGCTGACTGTGGATTTCTCCTTGCTATAGTACTAAACAGGTGAGCCAGATTAGCCAGTGTGGTCTTTCACTCCAGGCTTACATAAAAGACTAAGTGCATCTTTTCTGATTAAAAAAAAAATAAATAAAAAAAATCTTTCTCTATAAACTTCTCAGTGAAAACTGAATGTCACCACCCAGACAAACCCACTTACTTCCTGAGAAAAGTACCTGAAAGGCCACTGCCTGCAGGCAGCAGCACAGCAGTGTTTTTTGCATTTCCCTGTGCAGAGGATGACCAAGACACAGACTTGCTCAGATCTTCAGCCACAACTCCTTTCCCATAAACATTCTTCACCCATTAACCAAAGCACTGACAGTGCTCCCAAAATCATGCAGTGAAGTCTGACTTTCACACACCTAGAAACATTCATAGTTCAAAACAAGGCAGTTTAAGGGGTTTTAGGGTTTAGAGCACAATGCTGTTTGGTAGGTAAAGCACTATTGGGAAGCAGACTTTTGAAATGTAGTGATCTCACTTTTCTCTTAAAATTGTCCCAAGCTCTTCCTAACCTCACAGTGCTGGACATGGCAACACCATGATCACAGAAATTACTTCAGGAAAATTCCGAGGCTGCTGCCCAGCTTGGGCACCAGAGGAAATCTAAACATAGGAAAAAAGAAGCTGAGCACTGTCTGGTTAACCACCAAATTTAGGCTACGCTTGCACACATAAAATTCACTCTATTGTGACCCCACACACCAGGAAGCCATAACAAAGTAATTTTTTAAAAACTGTTTAAAGTAACTTGTTGACAATCGGTTGTCAACTCCAGTCTGAGTGTTGACTCATCAAAATTGGGTAAAAAAGGCCATCTATTAGACAATGAAAAGGCCAAATGGGTTATTATTTTTGTCTGCTAGCCAGGAGATGTAAGGCTGAGTGCATAATTTCTGTTGGCCAACCTTAACCTTGTGGAACACCGTGCACTTACAACTTTACAGCTGTGGCTCCAAGCCCCAGTCTTTGAGACCAGTTTGAAATTGCACTGATACAATCAGTTCAGCTCAGGGCCTGCACCAATTTTAAGGAGCCTTAACAAGTAATAAATTATACCATTAAATGGTGCAAAATATCTCCTATGCTATGCTGGATGAACCACAAGTACCTTGCATGGAGGGAATAAATATTGGGGCGTAAAGGAAGAAAAAGATTTTGCTGCTCTTGTCCATCTCTGTTCGAAGTGGAGCAGATGTAGATACCATCAGGTGAGGGAAAAACCTGTGTTATGGGAAATGGAAAAGGAAAGCAAGGTTTAGCTACTGTCACATAATGGGAAGCCTTATTCAGCTGAGTGGAAATTTTTCTTATGTTATATATATGACAAATAGCTGGCCTAGAAACAAATATTTTAAACTAAGAGATTTAGTTGACCCAAGACCAAATGGGTCTAAATTAGCCATGAGCAAAGCTAAACTGAAAATTAGGCTAAAGCAAAAAAAAAAGAGTTGTTACAGCCACCAGAACTGTGGACCCAGCCAGCCCTTTCCTAACTGTTGATCATAACATCCTCTCCAACTTCACTTTCATTCTCCACCACAATCTCTCATCTTCATTCACATTTACCAAAACTGAGCAGCAATTAATGGACTAATCTAAAGTCATGTTTTCATTTAAGAGCAGTACAGTTTTGTTTAACTTAAAATTGTTCATGGCAACATGGCCAAATAATTTCTTCTTCTTTTTTTCCCTTTTTCCTTACAACAAATATTTCAATGTTTTCTGCCAAAATTACAATCTGTCCTTGTGGGTGGAGGTATGAAGGGTTTTGTTTTCCATAAAATATCTGTTAACCTGGGAAAATTTGTATGCTGTAATGCTTCAGGGAATACAATTCTTTAAAATGTTAAAGGACAAATTCAGAAATGTATATCTCATGTCTGTGTGAGCAAAACCCTCAAAGAATGGTGCAGCTTAATGCTAGAGACTAATGCTGAATTCCATCTTCATGGCAGACTAATGAATGCTTTTACAGTCTGGCTATCTTGGCCTCTTCATTCTATATCAACTGCACAAAATGCATATCAAATCAGAGACAGAAAATGCTGTTAAAAAGCTTGGGGATTTACAGACACTAATTCTGTTTGGATTTTATTTTTCAGTTGTGAGGAAAGGTTTGAAATTCCCAACTGGCTGCATCTGAAATATTTAAATATCTGAAATATTTTACAGAAGTGTAGGTCTTTAGTAAAAATTTCTAGAGCCAGCAAAATATGGGCAACATTCCCATGCCTACTTCTCATATATTTCCTTGTTGGCAACACTGACACATTTTAACTCGTCTCAATTGCTAAGATGTCTCTCAAGTGAATTCATATTCATTAATGATGAATTAATTTCCTCTGTGTGACTCATCCCTGTGGTTGGTGTGTATCTATCACAGATTGTTAGAATACCTAGTCATGTAAGCCACAAGACAGAAACACCCTCTGGTGTGTAGAATTTTAGCCATTCTTCATGGATTTGGGAAGTGATAATAGAAATCTCAAAAAGAGTTTCTAGTGGAATGGCCTATACTTTCAACTTCTATGTAATAAATAAAAACATATACAAGACTTTTTGTTTGTTTGTTTGTTTGTTTTTGTTTTGTTTTTGTGCTTTGGTCTTTGTTTATTTAGCTCCGGGGAGTGTAGAGGCCAGCCAGCTTGGGGTTTATGCCTCTTTGTGTCATTCTCTACCATACATCCCAATTAGAATTAGGAGTACATATCAAATTTGGAGTTTCTAAACCTAACTAATTTATTTGTGCATACAGAATGACTTTATTAATTTTCAGTTGTCCATGCTGAGAATTGCAACGTGCAGGCAGACCACCAAAAACAAGGATACTTGTTTCAGAAAAGCTTAAATGTTGCTTTCACTTTTTTTTAACTTGAATTTTACTTTCCTGACAGTATCTACCCAAAAGAAAATGTGACTATTTATACTGCTGTGTTGGAGCACCTACAAAACAGAATATCTGGATTCCAGGAAGCAGGGATTTTTAACAGCTTGCCTGTTATTCTCTGAAAGTGGCTGTGTATTGTTTTTCCATACACTTTATCCGTTCCTCCAGTTCTCCTCAAAGGAGGCTAAAAAGTTGCTTGACTGTTCTCACACCAGGCTAAAGAAAAGTTTCTGGGACAGAGTGGCAGCATCATGCTTGTTGAAGGTTGGCAAGAAAGCAGAAAATCAAAGCCAAAATTTCTCAGTGTGCTCAGTCCCTACCAGCTGCCTTTTAGTCCAACTTCCAGATTTATTTATATCCTACAGCAGTCTCAGGCTAATCAGTGAGTGTAGCAGGTTAGCACTGGGCTTTTCAGGGCCTGAGATCATTATATCATTTTAACATTGTCAGGGTGTAATTTCAGAGATAGATATTGCAACAACATTGGCTCATAAAACTATCTGTTAGCTGGGGAAGAAGGCCAAATAATTGAAGAAACTCATTCCCAGGAGAGGGATCCTTTACATTAGCTGGATCTGACCCCAAGACCCATCAATAACAAGGTTTCTAATGCCTATGAACTTCTGAGTTTTATAGATTCTTACTGGCACTTGATATGAAATTCTAGTAGAAACCTTTCCTGGAGACAATTTGTAAACAAAGTTGTTCTTCTGCACCTTCCTTGCTTTTGGAAACTAAACAAAATATAGAACTAAGAAATAAAACATGACAAAAAGATAGATGGATGCATAAAGTAATTTGTATTTAAAAGGACTGGCAAATCAATTATTACAAAGAACATACTGAATTTCTTGGGATTTTGCACACTTATGAAATGAGTGACTGATCCATCATTAGTAGGGGAGAGGAAAGCAATATTTCTGCTATTCAATTATGAAAAAAATGAGATATTAAAATGCTACCTTTTCTATTGTTTATATTTTCACAGAAGGAAAGTAAAGTATTCTCATAACCAGGGTGGATAATTAATTTGACTGTTTGTTTGGTTTTTTCTGTTACAATAAAGTTGCATTTTAATTGCATATACCAGGAAATATACAAATATATGTAGCTGATTAGATGCATATGTAATAAAAGTAAACTATGCATATCATACATACTTTAATTTTCTATATGAGTTTTTATAATCTACTTATAATAAGAGTGGAAACAACTTTTGGATCTATGACCCGTGATTTACCTCAGGAATGTAGACAAGAGCAAAATCATGGACAGTATGAGAAAAAATAAGTCTTGCATGCCCTAAGACAACTATATTCCTTAATCTGATCTTTTATCACATATTTAATATGTGAAAGGTGACAGTCAGAATTTTTAAAAATCTGTCACTTAATTGAGTCAAAATCAAAATGTTTATGATTTTTGTTCTGTTTTCTTCTAAAATGAGTATTAATTTTGGACAAAATTAATTTTTTTTTCTCTCAGACTGAACTCTGAATGTTATATAAACTGATTGTTCCTTGGAAACAGAGGATACAAGGAATAAGGGAGGGAGCAGTAACCATATCTGGTGGAATAAATGGTCTTTCAAAGCTGGGAAAAGCTTTGTCTTTGCTTTCTGATTATCTATCTCATTGTTTACAAACACCAGATGTCTTAGAAAGACCTCATTTTTTGCCACATATTTTCATTCCTGATGAATCATTCCACCATTTCGGCACCAAGAAAATGTCAGTTCTTTTTTACTCTAAGGTTACCTTTCAGTAAGCTTCTTTTAATGTGTCGCTGTAGCTCAGAGGAAAACTGCAGGGACCTTGGGAGTCTGCTGAATACCTATCTTTTAAATACTAAGGGGAAAAAAGTTTCCCTGACTTAATACTAAGAACTTGAGAAATCAATGTCTCTCACCTCTCTTTCCCTTTCCACTACACAGACTATTAGCAGAGCCATTTTGGGGATGCTGACAAAAACTCCAAGGTTTACAGCAGCTGGCATGTTTGGAGACAGTGCCCTGGTACCATCTGTGCCTCTCCAGTTTCAGCCAAATTAGTCTCTGCCAGTTGCAGGGAGAAGAAGAGGAGCTGGGAGCGGCGGGGAGCCTGGGCAGGTGGGGAGCAGGGCTCCAAGGGCAGAGTATGGTCAGATCCACGCCAAGGCTCTCAGCTTCACTGCCTCCCAGCTGCTTGGATGGACAAAGGTAACCTCTTCAACCTGATGGTTAGCTCCCACTGGAGTCAGCACCCTCATTTGCTTTGTCTCAAATGTAGTACCAGACAAGAGGCTGGGGGGCTGTTTGCTGGTCATAGGGCTGGTGCCAGGACACGGTACCCCTGGTCTCCCCTGCATCACACATCCATTGAAACACCCCTTGATTTATTTCCTGTTCATGCCCTGGGCACTGCCTGTGGAGTGCTCTTGATGCAGATCAAAACTGCAGGGGAGGTTGCTAGCAATTAAACAGCACAGGCAATCAAGCCCTTCTCTTAGCCCTCACGTCATTTGTGCCCACACAAAGTGCACAACTGATGTTATTCAGAGACAAAGAGAAACAATCTGAGCAATACTTTGGTGAGTAAAAGTATTTCGTTGATGGCAAAAATTGTCAAAAAAGTTCTTGCTTTACCCTAAGTCTTTCAATGATACTTCAGTAGCAATGTTTGCCACCATTAGCACTGAGATACCCAAATGCTTGAGCATGTGGGTAACTTTGGGCATGAAGAGTCCTAAGAGACACCTGGTGCATGTTTTGATATTTTCTATTTGATTTTTTTTTCTTTTTGTGCAGGGGGGTAGGATTTTGGGGTTTTTTGGTGAGGGTTACGGGGGTTTTTGGTTTTTGGGGGTTTTTTGATTGGTTGCTTGCTTGCTTTTTTTGGGGCTTTTTGGGGGTTTTTTTGGTTATTTTTGTAACAGTGATATAATTGATGTAGACTTTCACGTTAACTGGTGATTATAATTTAGTTCGTTCCTGTTAGCATCACTGCTCTTTGGGTGACTTCTAACTTGTAATGAGCTTACCTGTTACACTGTAGGTACCTAATGAAGTTCGTGTTGGAGGGCTAATAATGATCTGTGGCAGACATGTAGTGAGCTTCCTTGCTTACTGGGGACAGCAGCTTAAATCTTTGGGGGACCTAATCTACTTCTCACCACGCTTTTTGGTTTAGGATCCTGGCTGAATGGGTCAACAAATCAACACCTGTAGTGACAACCTGGTTCTTTTGCTTGGCTACTCCAAGAAGACTCAGTAAACTGGACTAGGAATTCCAAAATTAATGTGCATCTATTTGCACTGGAAAAGTACACACATGATCATTCATGTGCTGTTTTCAGTATAGTTTTCAAAGCTAAACCTATTTTTTTCAGAGATGAGAGATTAGTTTTAGAATTGCTCATGATGCTTTAGAACACTGACAAAACTAACAAAAAAGCACACTAATAAGAAGTCCTACTGAAATAATAGGTATCCTTTGATATTGACTGCTATACATATTTCTCAAAACACAAAAGATCTTTTATCTGTGATAATGGGGACAGATTAGTAGAAGGGGAACTTAGGGCCATAGATACTAGAGATGTGATGGTGAAATAAAATGCCATTGACACAAAAGAGTGTAAATACAAATTATGAAAGTGTCTACAGCTATTTGGACAGGGTAACTGAGTTTCCTGTAGCTTTTAATTACTTCTGTGATTATCTGCTGAAAGTGTATGTGTGCATGTGGTTTGTGGGGCCAGTTGAATAATGGATTGACACATGCAGGCATTAATAGAAAAATATTGAAGAACTGCTTGAAATCCTGTAGGAAGAAAGGAGAGTACCAGATTTGTTTATATTCAAGGGATGAGAAACGGTACAATATTCATGCTAAGAGTGATTAAAGCAAAAACAGATGCATACAAAGAGAGAAGAGGCAGTTTTGCTCCTCTTACTGTGCTGCTTTGTTTAAGGAAAACTCAAAACGAGTTCCTCCCTGCTGAAATAAACTCTGAAGACTCCCCACTGAGCCAAAAGGAGGGAGTTTTACAGTCCCATTCACTTTTTCTTCTGCTTTCCCAGCATTGTGTCAACCTTTGCACTGTGTCACACATCCGCAGTGCAAGGGAAAATACAGCTGCCATGCTCAGATTGGAGACAGGAGAGAAGAATCAATCAGATTTTCTCTAAAAACTGTGGTCTGGGCTTGTGCTGCTGCACATCTCTCATTTGGCTCTGCCATCCAGATGAGCTTTGCTGTTAATGTCTGAATATGGACGTCATTTTGTCTGAAAACTCTTACATTTTAAACAAGAATCTGGTATGGTAATTAACTGTTCCAAAAGTGAATACATTCAGAGAAACACAGCAGGCTAAAGGAAAAGGGATCTCAGGCCAGGGATAGAGTGAGGTAATTTATGTTTAAAACTAATAGGTGTGTTTTTCATATTTATGTTCAATTTCAGTAGTCATTCTTGATCCAATGTTGCTATAAAAAATAAACGGAGGAGGAAGACATTAATAGATATAAAACAAACAAAGGAAAAAGAAACTGACTGGATGACAGTTTTTCACAGGTGAAATAAATTTGAGAAGAAAAAAAGTGACTTTTCATAATACTTTGCTATTTATGAACATCATACTAATTATTTAATATACATAATTCCTGCATAAGTAAAACAACTCTTAACTGAATATGAGTCTAATAATGGATGATATTGCAAATTATGTAAAAAGATGCCATCCTGTATTTCACTCCAGAGAACATACATGATACTCTATGAGTGGAAATCACTGTAAAATGTTAAAAAAAAAAAAGAAAAAAAAGAAGAAATCCATAAGCCCTTCCACTTTGTGATTTGCAGACACAAACATGGGTGAGACAGCATGGGACCTGCTTGCCAGATTTTTTTTTTCAAAAGTAATTATAATTAAAGCTATCATATAAAAAAAAGAAAATAATTTTTTAATAAAGAACCCAGGAGCAGAGAATATCTTTAAATGGAAGCTCCTATGTTTACTGAAATCTGCACATTTTTATTAAAAATATTTATTAAGAGAACAAATATCATAATTTAGAAACTCAAAATTTTAAGTATTGTTCATAAATAAATATATCTCTATTATAATTTAGAAAAATATGTTTTCTTGAAATTTGAGTATAAAAATAGGCTTACAAACTCAGGATACTCAGTCTTTATCAGAATAGTCAGTAACCATAGTAGCTTGATAAAAAAAAATATGCTATCTGAAGAACTTCTGTTTCAGAAAGCTTACTGACCAAAAAAATCACCAAAGAAAAGTCAATGGAATGAAACAAGCAAAGTTAAAAGGAGTTAATGATCAGAATCAAAGCTGTGTAACAATATTGTTAATGTATGCTTTCACACATATCTTATGATTCCTGTGACGACAACATGAGGAACAAGTAATGACATCCATGGCATAGACCAGAAATTCTGCTGCAAGCTTTATACAATCCATTGGATTCTTGCCCTCAGTCTTGCCAAATCCTCTGAGTAGGAGCATTCTCGAGGCAGCTGGAGTGCAGGCAGGTTGCATCCATCAGCACAAGGGAGGAAGGGACCCAGGCTGAAGCCATTGGTGCTGCTTGGGCACTCCCAGGCTGGGAAGAGTTGTGTGCTCCCTGAGCTGCCCTTTCCTCCCAGCCTCAGATGTGGGTCCAAGGCTTCCAGGTTTCCTTTTCAGGGAGAACAGGGATTCTGGGATGAAGTCAGGATGCAGCCAGCATGCTCCCTCTTCTCACACTTCAGCTGTGGGCAAAATTTCCCTGCTGCCTCAAGCTATTAAAATGGACTTGTGCTTGACAGCAGGCAG
Source organism: Luscinia megarhynchos (assembly GCA_034336665.1). Lineage (NCBI taxonomy): Eukaryota > Metazoa > Chordata > Aves > Passeriformes > Muscicapidae > Luscinia > Luscinia megarhynchos. Next base: position 46,650,167 of record CM067565.1, read on the forward strand.
TGAAGATATTTTCTCTATCAAGGGTCAAAGTCAGCTTAACATGCAGAATTTTACGGGTATGAAAAGCACAGAAGGGACAAAAACAATGAGAAAAACAGATGCTGCTGCATTAAGGAAGAGATGCTGCTTCTGGACTTGATTCTGTAACTCCTCACACCAGAAATTACTGCAGCTGTAGAAAAATACATGATCAGGGTTTATGTATAAAAATTTAACAAAGACATGAAGGTCAGGACTCAAGATAAAGCCTCATGGGAGTGGACAGAGGCTGATGCAGTGGAGACCAGGGAGGCAACCAAAATTTTCTTCTCTTTAACTCAGACAGTGGAATGTGCCCTTGCAACAAGCAGTGGAAAACATTCATAACTAATAAGCAGTGAACTGAGTCTTGCTATATTTTTGTTGAATGTTAAAGCAAATATTTTCCAATAAGAAAGGATATTTATTGCATAAATAGCTAGAATATCTAAAAATACAGTAGTGAACAATAATGTATAAATTACAGATAAGATTTTTCCAATTACAGAGAAAAAAGAGGAACATTTTTCTGGAAGCAGGTTGTTCTCTAATTATTCATGTAAAACTTCTTTTATCTTTGTATTTTTGGGGTGCAGATAGCATTAGGCAATCACTGCTGGGGCAGAGTACTTGGGAGACAGAAATATGAGTGTCCCACTTTGTTGTAGTACAGAAATAATTAGCCCTACCTTGCCAGAGGAAAAAAAAAGATAAAATAGAGAAGGGGAAAAAAAAACAAACTCACCCCAAAAACTACTGAGAGATTCAATTCTGCACTCTATTCTTGAACCAGAACTACAGGTTATACAGAAATTGATAGGTATCCCCTAGGGGAGGAGACAAGGAAGATTTGTTACAGAGACTGATCACCTGCTCATGTTACTGAACTGACTGCCAGCTACCCTTTCATGTGCACAAACCTCATCCATGAACACGCTCAATTGTGGTGTTGCAGCAATGGCACCAAAATAATTTCTGCTACAGCTCTCAATTTTCCGTCCTTTAAACCTGGCAACGTCATGATATGCTGCTTCATCTTGTCTTATTCCACTGCATCTTTGACTCCCTCTGAACGATGCTCTCTCAAATGACAAAGCCTACTGCTTTCTGCTCTTATCACATGCTTTAAAACAGCCTGTCCTTTCACACCGGTGTCACACTCTACCATGTTGATGGATATTTCTGCTTTCTCCAGGCCACAGGCAGGAAAGATCATGCCAAAACATCCCATGCATTTATATTTAGTATAAAGAAAATAGCCTAGGGGTTTATGGAATTTTTGGTGGGTTCTTTGGGGGAAAGATTGACAGAGGGATGGTGTTAGGTCCATTGTTTCTTTCTTTGATTAGTTTTTCTTTATGACAAACCACTGAAAACACACTGAAGACTGTGATCACAGTGAATGTCCATGGAAGAAAATAACAATGGGATAAGCATGTGGCAACAACCCCCTGAAACTTTCACAGCTTCTTAGCTCAAGGACTTCCTAACTTGTTCCCAACTTGGGCATCTCCTCAGCTGAAAGCTGTTTAATAGACCCCGCAAGGAGTTTTCTCTCCCATGTATTAATTACATTGATTCTTGAGCTCATGAAAACTGTTTCTTGAGCTTCTGCTCTGTGGGAAGGGCTCCCACAGACCCTTGCTGACAGTTTGTTGTGGAGAGATGCTCCTGTTGTTCGGTCTGAGCTTGTTTGGTGTGCAGTACTGCTGGGGTCAGTTCAGCTGCTTCTCCACCACAGTGCAAGGAATTCTTGCAGATTTATACTTATTTGGTCTTGTGCCAGCACTGTCATTTACCTTAAATTGTTCTTTCTTCCCTACATTTTATCCACTTTGACCCACTGATGGGAAAGAAGTCACTTAGTGAAAGTATGTTGTTTGGACTTTGATTGTAACATGGATATTCCACTTGCCTGATAAATGATTTCCTCTTTACACACCTTCTTATTTCAATTTATTGTGCTAGAGTTTGACTGACTAAAACCATGTAGAATATTTAGATTGTGACTTCCTCAGGGTCCTGCATGTGCAGTCATACTTTCTTACTTTGACTGGAAAAAATTTTATCTAGTTTTCATTCTAGTATTGCCATTGACTCTTTCCAGGGCAGTTTTATAGCCATCCTGCAGCTGATTAATGCACCAATTTTCTCCTTTCCCTTATTTACCACTGCTGACACACCAGTAATCCTCCAGTACAAGACCCTGCTACCATAATGTAAATTTCCATCTCACTTGCTATCCAGGTCACCCAAATTTTCTTGCTTTATTGAGAAAGTTCCCCAGCTTTGAAGCAGCATCTGAAAGACCTAATTGCACATCCTTTAGAAAGTGGCTCTTTGACTAACCCACGCCTGTTACCTAACCCTCCCTGAAGCCTCTCTACTGGAAGGCATTTTGCCACAGCAGCTCAACTGGAAGCAAGGCAGCAGCAGAAAGCTTCCTTCAGGGCAGCACATCACACACCCAGGATTACAGAAATGAAAGTGTTTGAGGGAAATGTGGCCTGTTTACCACAGCAAGCCCCATGCCAGGCTCCTATGAGGCTGAGCTATGTTAAGGAAGAAATGTCAAGACATATTACACTTCTGACAGATCCAGTGCCTCCCATGGGCAGAAGGAAGAGTGCTGAAACAGCACCTGTGAGTTACTACACCTCTGACAGGTAGGGGCAAATGGACATCTCAGTTCCCCAGTGAAGAGGATGGGGTTCATGTAAGCTGCCCATGAAGGTTAACACTGGGACCAGGGAGTGCTGAAAACAGCCACGAGGGCTTCTTTGCCAGACTTCTCTCTTTTGGAGGGATGTGAGCATGTCTAGAATTCATGGGAACTTCCCTGAACACGCAAATGTTAGTTGAAGTACACAAATACACTCAGACATGCACCAGCAGACATTAATTAGGCTAATACTAACTGAATGAATCCTATCAATAAAATTCTCTAACCTGACATCTTCCATTAAAGAACATTCATAATAAAAATTCTTCTGAAAATTTGAAATTGTTTTTATGTATATCCTCATTACCAGTATAATAGTAACTGGGAAGTGACTAATGACAAATAATATAAAATTTAACTCAAAACTCTATGTTGCAATCAGAAGTCTATAACTAGTAGATTACAGCAACCCTTGATGCCTAGGTAAACAAAAGAAATAGAGTTATTGCTAGATAAGACAAAATATTTTTGAAAAATTCAAAGATTAATTTACAAGGTAATTTATTTACAAGGTAATTAATTTACAGGTCTTAAAGACCTGTGTTCCAATTCATGAGATCTAAACAGGCCAAAGATGCGCCTTGTTAAAACAGAGCCAGTGCTATGTTTATATTTTCCATTCACTATTACTTTGCATTTTAGGGAAGACTCCAGGTAAGAAAAGACACAGCAATCAATACTTTCTGATCAAGGAATAGCTTTCCTGAATATTAGAAGTGTTTGTCACTTTAAGACAGGCAAATCTCTTAAGGACGTATTCAGCATTAAATGCTATTCATTGCATTATTCCGCATAAAACCAGGATTTGTCCACTTTGAGTAACAACTTTCTATATTTGTTTGGCATACAGCTAAAGTGGAACCTACCAAAAACCTCCCGTTCTATCCAGGCAAACTTTCTGCAAGTACTTTGCAGTTCAAGTTTTGCTTCTACTCCTGGCAGTCTGGTAACTGGTCCCTTTCTGTCTTCCCCACACAGAGTCAACCTAACTGGATATGGCAATTACATACTATTACCTATTACCCAGCTGGGTATCAACTTAATTCATAGTTATATATGTTTACCTTCTGCCATCCAGTCCAAACCTCATTAAAATAAAATTTTAAAAATCCCAAAGCTGCTGATGTCAGTGAAGATTGAGTTAGTTATGGCCATGCTCTTACAGTTCTCTCCACTTTCTTTAGAGTTTTTTCTTTCTTTCACATTCAGTTACTGTATTTTGTTGTGGTTTAACCCCAGCTGGCAGCTAAGCACCACATAGCTGCTCACTCACACCCTCAGCAATGGGATCATAGAGAGAACTGGAATAGTAAAAGTGAAAAATGTTTGTGTGTTGAGATTAGAACAGTTTAACAGGTGAAGCAAAAGTCACATACACAGAGAAGCAAAAAAAAGCAAGGAATTAATTCACTACTTCTCAGGGGCAGGCAGGTGCTCAGTCATCCCCAGGAAAGGAGGGCTCCAACACGTGCAACCATGACTTAGGAAGACAAACACCATAACTCTGCACATGCCCCTTCCTTGCTCTTCCTCCAGCTTTGAATGCTGAATGTGGTGCCATGCAGAATGAGATGTCCCTGTGGTCAGTCGGGGTCAGCTGTCCCAGCTGTGTCCCCTCCCAACTCCTTGTGCACCCTCAGCCCCCTCTCTGATGGGGTGGTGTCTGAAAAGGACCTGACACTGTGTAAGCCCTGCTCAGCAGCAAAGGAAACATCTCTACGTTGTGGACTTTATTTTCAGAACAAATCTCAAACATAAACTCATACCAGCTACTACAAAGAAAGTTAACTCTACTCCAGACAAATCTAGCACATATTTTTACTTTTGATTTTTTTTATATGAATCTCTAGCCTTGGTGCTACAAAGCAGTTTTCAGTCTCCATGGAGTCTCCTTGCCCACTGACAACCAGAATAATGGATCAGCTCAAATCTGAAATTTCATTCATTGTCTGCATAGCAATTTCAGTTCCAGGGAATGTGAAAAGAAATGAATATATGTTAAAAGAGATGATCAGTAAAGCCTGGCAACAAGTTTCTTCTAACAGGGTGGCCCCCAGTCCAATCTACAGAACAAGTTAGAATTGTATTTGTACTATATTCTATAATGGCCATCTCCCAAAATCTCTTTCTCCAAAGAGCTGATCATTAAAAGGTGGTGACGAAATTCAAAGCTTCCATTTCTAAACGAGGTATGTAATGGCTGGTTTGGGTTTTTTTTTCCAGGTTCCAGAAATAGATATAAGAGATAAAAAATAATCCACAGGAAACTTTTCTGTCATAGCATGTGTGCTGTGGAGATCAAATACAAGAGCATAAAAATGTGAAATCTTGTCATTAGAAGAAGTGTTATTTGGAGCTGTGAAAACTCTGTAAGGAAAAGGGTCTGCAAAGTATAAATTTGAATTTAAAAAAACTAATTGGCTTTTTTATGTTCATGCCTCTTTTTCCAAACACTTTACTTGCATGAGCGTTCACAACAAACAAGTTTTCTGTCACACACTCTGTGGACAGTGCCAGTGTTACAATATTGCTGTGAGGAGCCAGAGCTACTTCCATAGACTCGCATTTTATCCTTAGCAACATCCATACCACGTTTGTCGGCAAAGAATTTTTTATCCACCAACACAGCAAGCTCAAGCAGGAACCTGAGACTCAACCTGGTTTGTTTTTTCTGATACTTGCTGTCATCACCTCTAACTGCAGCACACCTGCTGCTGGCACCAGTGCCAGTGTGCAAGGTAACAAAATGTTCTGTACACCTTCCACAAACCTCTCCTGGTACTGATGTTAATGTAACATGATTTCTGTCAAGAGGGTACATCAGATGACCTGACAATTGGTTTTGCTTACTGATGGGAAGTCAATGAAAAACTGGCGAAATTATGAAACTTGCTCAGAGGTTGCAAATATTTACCATGCAAATTCTTTTTCTTTCTGAGATAGAATTAACTTGGATTCACAGAGAAATGGGCTAAAACAGAGCTGTGATATTTCTATTTTCTCTACTTTGCCTTTTCACCTATTTAGTCCTTGAAATATGAAGTGAAAAACTGAAGCATCTAAGGTTGTAGAATCAGCTGCTATTTTCAATAAGCCAGGGATTAATCATGGGAAAGTCACTGCCATTTGGATGTTGGAGAAAATTTCCCCATTCCTGTTCTAGAATAAGGTGTCTAGAATTAAATCTATGCTAAAAGGTGCTTTCAAGAAAACATCTTGATGGACCTCATGCAGCAGAGAATTTAAACACATGCTTTACATTGAATGGCTGAAAATTCCTACCTGAAGAGAAATATTTTTATTCCTTAAGCGCATGCATACATTTTTATTAAATGAAGTATCATGTGAAGACAACATCCAGTTCTGTGAAAACAAATCTGAGTCTGTATCTTTGGGCACAGATTTTTGCCATCAAGCTCTTTTATTAAACTTTTTTTTTTTTTCTTTTTATAACAGACAACAGTTTCACAGAATACAATGCCAATGAAAGTTATTTATACACACAAAATGGACATCAGCAGTTTCATTTCAGCCTCTATATCCCTCTGAATGCTGGGGGGAAAAAACCAAAAACTCAACAGGTTAATTTACCTGAGCAATAAATCCTCCCAAAGCTGTTGCTTTAACTAATGGGGATTTTGAATACTAGTCCAAGATGCTCATAGTCATGGCACATTTAATGCATTAAATAAAAATACACAGCTTAAGGAGAAAAAGTGAATAATTTTTATTTCTATTAGCCAGAAGATATAATTATCTAATAGAGTTTTTTTTTTAGTCTTTCAAACTAGCATTTCTAGGTCAATAGAAAGGTTTTGGCTAGAAAGCTTTCATTCAGTAATGGATCAGGGATAGTGTTTCCAACCACATTGCCTGTAAAAAAAGGTCACAATGCATTTTTATGACCTTCTGCCTCTTTGCCCTGGTATCCAAGGTACAGTGATACAGAAGGTCTCAAATGACTCACACAGAAAGGGTCAAAGCCAAAATGTTTTCAACTTTTAACAATCATGCCAGAGCACCAGGAGTACCTATTTCATTCTTTATCTTTCATCTGGTCCAAGAGACATTGTTTTGCTGTTTTAAAAAGAAAGCATAAAGCATGTTATAACATTACGTACTAGGGGTGCTGTTTTCAACATTTTTTCATTGTTTTTATGGTGGTTGGTTTATGTTGTTTGCACTCTGTTTCATTAAAAAATTACATTCACTTATCATCTTAATATTATTTTAATGATTTTTATCATCATGAATGCCTTTGAATCTATTCTTGGCCTCTGAACTTCCTATGTGAGCAGAGTGGTTTTTCTCTCCTGAACAGGGATGTTGCTCTCTTGAAGAGTATCAGGTCCTGTTTCTTTAATGTTAGTGTCTTATCTTCCCCCACATGACAGAATGCCTGATGGCAATATCTCACATAAAGTAAGCAGAGACTAACCATTATAACACTTGAATAGGGTAGTCTTACTTCTCCTTTTCTCTTCATTATTCTTTTGTCACCTTTTGCTAAATAGAAACGCTTCTGATTTGTTATTTCCCTGTTTGTTGGATTTCCCCCTTCTCTCTCCTCTTCCTAGAATCATAGAATCATTGAGGTTGGAAAAGACCTTTAAGAACATTGAGTCCAAAAATTAACTCATCACTGACAAGCTCACCATGTCTCTAAGTGCCACAGCTACACATTTTTTAAATACATTGTATTTTAGCTTATCAGTTTAACGAAGCATTTTAAGTCCAAGTTTGTCGGGGAATCATAGGCAGAGGATACACAATACACTCTTTGTTAATAAATGAGCAGAAATACTTTTTTCATATTTGAGTCAGAATCCTTCACAAACCTCCACTCATCATTTCTGCTTTTGTATTTCAGAAAGTTATTTGGGGAAATCCAGTACCTGACATGTGAAGAGAGAAAAAATGGAATTTCCACAAGCTTCTGTTCAAGACTTCTTTGAAGGAAAAAAAAAAATTTTACAGATAGTCATCAGTCTCAAAGTTTTTTTTCTCCTTCAGTTTATATCTGGTGTAATTATTTTAAAGGAAGAGAATTCAGTGTCTAAAGAAGGCCAGTGGGAGAAGAAGATTGAACAGCTAGACACTTACCCTGAGTTCAAAGACAGATTGAGAATGAGCAGAAAAATTACTCAGTAAAATATGGGATGTTTTATGGTTTGACAATGTATACACATTTTTTGTGCTAAAAATAGGTTAAAAATTATTCTGGAAACTTTATTAAAATATATGTCTGCTTGCTTGTTTTCACAACTTTGCAAAACAAAAGACATCTTGAGTGGAAAGGAGCTATTTGGAGAGTGTGAGCCCAGGTTATTGAGGCGTGCAAGGAAGCCTGGGTCCTTGGAGCCCTTGTGCATTTAGAGTGCTGTGTGATCAGCTTTCCATGAAAGGGTAACAGACTGGAGTGAACTTGCATCCAGAGCAAAAAAGGCACAATCACAGAAACAAGAGCAAGAGTGAATGTTGCACCTATTTACAGGATTCCTACGAAAGTCTAAGAGCATCTCAGTATGAGGAAAATAAATATTTAGATAAACTGGTAAGATTTGAGAAAGAAATCTGCAGTGTGAACCATCCTTCCTTGATAATGGAACCTTGTTATTTACAGAACTGTTCTTTATCATTTCAGCCTTCCTTTTCAATTCTTATCTTTTCACCTGGATTCTGCATAAGTTGGCCTGAAGTTTTCAAAATAATTTCTCAATTAATCTGAGCCTGATCCTACACTGTCTTTGATTTGGAAGCCTGGAACTCCTTCACTGGGAGTTTATTCATTGATTTGTAAATACAGCAGTTTTGTAAAACTAGAGACAGGAAAACTATCCACACCAATACTTTTCAGCAACTGGCATATCATTCTAATCTCATAAGAAATATTACAACTTAGAGCAAAACATGACAAATTGACATTACAACTTTGTAGCACTATTCTGGTAATACAGCATTCTGTTGGAAACTCATGCTAATGAAGTCACAGTATTACCTCAAGCTTCCTTGATATAATTTTTTTTTTAATTTTATTAGACTTTTAGATAATAATTTACTGGAAAACTGTCATATGGTTAAGGAAAAAGAAAATGTTTGAGACAAGAATAGCAAGACTAATCACCAGTTCAATGTATCTCTACATTATGATGGTTTCTAAACTAAGTAGTACAAAAATGGTGACATTAAAGAGCAAATAGAAATGTTGTTTCCTACATTTGCTCTTAAACTTATTTTTTACTTTTTGTCAGCTCTCCCTTGAAAGATTTCCGTTTTGTTTTATTCCAAAGTCAGGCTTGAATGAACTTATATTCATCCTGCTAGTCAATAAGAGGAACACTTATAGTAACTTGTCCTACAGACTATTTCATGTCTGCTTTATCACTTTACATGACACAACATAGATTGCTGCTTCATCTTTGTGGGAAAGCACAATCACCAAAATAGTAATTTGCTGTTCTGCAAACAACTGGGCTTGATATTTCAAGCTTGATATTATTGCTTACGTGACAAACCCTTTTTTGGACCAACAAATAAGTAATTACTCATGACCTGCAATTAAACATTGATTTCACATTACATCAATCCTATATAGAGTCAATCCTGCTTATACTATTCAAATGTGAATTCTTTCTAAGGCTGTAAGCAGTCATGGGGAAGTTAGCAGCATTTGGCTGCTAAACCTCTTCTTTTCTGTCTCCCTGTTTTTCACCCCCTAAGTATGACAAGACCAGAATTAACCAGTTATTAACTGCACATCTACCATAGATATGGTTTTGTGTGTGGAAAAAAAAAAACCCACAAAAACCCCAAAAAAACCCTGGAAAAACAACCTAGAGTGAAACTTGGGAGCAATGAAATCCTGTCACTAACTGGAGTGAGTTAACTGTGCCTGAGTTAAAACAAAGCCATCCCTTCTGGAGGCTGCCATCAGATACCTTTCTGCAGAGGGAGTCTCTGCCGTTATTCCTGCAGACACAGTGAATATGTTCTGATCCTCTGCTGCTGCAGCTTTTGTTTCCAGGCCTTCGTTTTCAATGGTTGCCATAGAATCTCTCCATTATCATATGAAAAGACACACACACACACACACACACACACACTCACTCACACACACACAAAACAACCAAAAGCCTGTTGCTAAAGCCGTGAACAGTTTTCAATTTTCATGTAAAAGAAAAAAAAAAAAAAATGTCTGGAAGTGAAATGGTGGCTGAGGCAGAAGTTGTCTTTAGCTCTCCTCCTGTCTTTCTCCTTAAAGATGACTTGATTTCTGTTTCACTTTTAGCTACATAAGCTCCTCACTGAATCTTTTTCCTGACTGCCATAACAATTACAGGCTATTTATCCATGAAAGTGGTTTTAATTGCCTCTTAAGTCAAGGGATAGCCATGTATTTTTCTTGCCTAATTTGTTATGCAGCCTGTCCTGACTTGAAGATTTCAGTGTCCAATTCCCAGAGTCTAGCTTCAAAACAGATGTAAAGAACTACTGAAAATTAGAGAATAAACAAATAGTCCTTGGTACACAAGCTTCTTTTTATTACAGGACTGCTAATTTGCTATAAATAGAATAAATATTTGTTATTGGGGATGAGATGCCTGGGGAAAAGACACATTTTTCCATATTGGCATTTAAACAATGGGCCCCGGCCCCATTTATGAAAGCAATATGCTGGAGAAATCACACTCCAATTAATGAAGCTACAAAATAATTTCTGCTGTTTCACTGTTTATTTTAGCATAAAAGATGCAAAAAGAAGATTTTTTTTTTTTTTTTAATCTTTGGGCTTTGCTATGAAACAGAAGCTTTGTTTGAAAGACCATTCATGATGTATATTTACAAGAAAATCTCAAAAAACTGATAAGGCAACATAGTATAAACACCTCACTGCATCATCATGTAAATGAATGAATTTCCAATTCCTTGAATTCTACTAATTTCAGGAAGATCAACATTTTTCATAAGGAAACTGGAATGGTTCCCCACATCCCTGCAACTTGTTTTGAGCATACATGATACTGTCATGTGTGTACAGAATGGATGTAACCATACTTTTGCACCCTTTTCCCTACTGTTTGCCCATGCAATGATGATGAAAATATGGAATAAGGAAAAAATGATAAGAAATCTCACACTTTTCTGGCAAAACTACTCTGATGGACAGATATTTAATAATGTATAAATTCAGATATTCCATATATATACATATATATATATAGAGAGAGAGAGAGATCCAAAATATATAATCTTATTCCCTAAATCTTATTAAATCTCCTTTTCTTCTATTGAAGCAATATTTTATGTTTTTGTTTCATTCCTTTCACACTACTTAAAATAATTCCACAACTATACTGCAACAAACAAACTTTACTTTCTGGCAAAAAAATGGGAAGTTGCATTGCATTCTATTACATACACAACAAGATTTTATGTTTTCTGATTTTTTTTTTTCCTTCTCTGCTGATAATTTCAGTGTCATACCTGTTTTTCACCCTCTGAGCATGGCAGAAAAAGAGGGTAGTGACTTGGCTTGTGTGCATCTCCAGCACACAAAGTCAGAAGCTCTTTGCTGTCATTGACTGTGCCTGCAGTAGTAAAGAGATGGAGACAAAGTGCTTAATAAGAAATGTAAAATGACACTGGGAAAAACATGGAACATGGACAGAGATGTTATTTGAAAAGGCAAAACTATGAAACGGCTGAGGGACAGAGGGCAAGCTCATGTGCTGGGATCAGAGGCAAGGTCAACAAATGGATATGAGGGTGAGCACCTGCTATAGAGTGCTCAAAATAAAGACAAGTAAATGGGAAAATACTTCTTCAAATTACTGGAGGAAGCCATATGACTGTATATGCTGATTCTCATTGAAGACAGTTGAAGTCAGCCCTGCTCTGAACAAGGTCTAGTCCGGATGCCTTTCTGAGATCCATTCAAACATAAATTATTCTATGACTTCTTTCCCGCAAAGTGGGGGAAAAAAATCATCTTTTTATATTCTTTTCTAAGTAGAATTTTGAAGATAACTCACTGGCAACCAAACATCATTAAACTGCAGTGATCTCTAGAGACCAGACCTCTAGCCTCACAGTAATTACCAAGAAGAACAAACCAGAACACTGTAAATGAAACCAGATTATTCAGAGCATGGCACATCTTCACCTTTAGAAGGCATTCCTAGCTTTCTTGGGACTGCAGCCATCAATACTATTATCTGGAACTTGTCTTACATGCCCTGTATGCATGACAGCTTTGTTACACCTACAGTGGGATGGAATTTTCTTATCTGAGCTTAAAGAATTTGACTGACAGAAATTAAACTTCTTTGCCTCGTGTGTCATGTGAAACAAATTTTCTAATGCTGAGTAAAACGGGATGAATCTACATTAACATGTTAGTGCATTTTTTAAAGGCATGGCTTGTGTATCCTGAGCTACAATGAATGGTTTTGTTTGTATCACAGCTGACTCAGAGTATGTGAACTAAATTTGGGGTTGGATGACGCCAAACCAAAAGGTTTTCTTAAGGATTTCCTCTCCTGTTTTTTAAATTGCAATGAAAATTCATCCACAGTATTAGACAGAGCTAATTCTAAGCTACTCCCACTGCAAAAATGTGTGGCACAGACACCTGGTGTTCAGGTCTTTGTTCATTCCACACACCCATTTGGACAGGCCTGCACACTTGCTAATGTGGGCATAAGCTTTAATAAAAAATTACATGTCTACTTACTGTGAACAACTTCATGCTTTAAGCACCAAAATTATATATCTGCTTGAGTTTGAAAACTCTAAAGATGGTGTGATGGGGAAAAATATCCAAAGTGGTTAAATAATATTGTCACAAAAATGTTGGCATCTTTGATGATAGGGATATGAATATAATTATATTGAATATAATATGTTGATGTCCTTATATTTCTGTCACATATTAATATTTTATTTTTCCTGCACATATTTCTGCTACTAGAAAACATTAGACAGAACTATAACTATGACATGAAATTTTTTTTCACTTTTCAAGTTGCACAGTTTCATCTGCTTTACAGGAGTGTAATACCTTCAATATTGGTCTTATTTGACTAGACTGTATTATGCTACATGTACAGAACTATTAAAAATTAAAACTATTGTTAGTTTTGTTTTTCTCTATAATAATTTGCATACAAGGCTCATATCCCAATATCTGAAATCTTTAAATGGTATCATATCCTTCACCTGTAAAATCAGAAGCATTTTTTTTGACCATAGATAATTTCCTACAACATAAAAGATAAACTTTAAAGCCCATTATGCTGCTAGTTCATAAACCTATGAATAATATAGCACAACACTGTGAAAACAGGAATCTTCCTCCTAATCAGATGTCAAGACTCATTTTTCACAGGTATTCAGTATTTAGCAGTACACTCAGTGGTGTTGGATCTGGAAAAGATGCATTCATAAAGGGCTAATCAGTGAGCAGACATTCTTGAGCTCTTAAATTCAGGTGCATTTTCTTCATCAATGCCAACTTGACTCCAGCAAATACAAAATCCTTGCTTCCTCTGTGAAGCACAATGCCTGGTTCAGTTCTGCCATTTCTCTTTTCACTTCTGTTGTCTCCTGTATCTTCTGTCTCTTGCTTTAAGAAGCCCAGTCCATCCTTCTTTTCATCGATGTGATGCATCACTCCAAGTACCCCTCTTGTTGTTGCATGTATTACACAGAAATACTCAGAGAGGTGATACTGAGATTTAATTCAAATATTACTGGAGTGTCTGCATAGACCAAAACCTGCTCAAAAGAGATGTGAACTTGTGTCTTCCAAGCAAACTAGAGTCAATCTTATTGCCAAGAGCAATCTCCATCTCTCACATCCTCTCAGGAGCAGCAACTAAAGCAAACCCAGCACTTCAAGTCTGTCTTACAGACTTCCTCATTTTTCCACCACATTCTTTTCTTTTGGTAGGACCATCCAGGTTGCAAATACCACTATCTAACTTAAAAATGAAGTGATTTTATATCACCTATTCAGGCACTGGCTTTGAAAGTGATCTTTTTTCTCTTTTTTTGCTTTTTTTTTTTTTTTAGTTCCTGCTGGGATAATATTAATCAAGGTAACCATTGTTTCTATGTGATTTTAAACGTACCTGTTTATAGTCCTACCTACTGTGAAAAAGATTTTTTGAAAAGTGAGTGAGCACAAGTAAAAAAACCCAAGGAATCTTTAATTAATTAAACAAATACAAAAATACATAGTTTAAATTGTTATTCAAACCCAAAATCTTCCTCTTCATCCTGTGTGACAGCACAGTTTAGGATGGAATTAAAGGCTTGCTAGTGCTCTATCTCTTCTCAACACTGATGTGTATCATATGGCCCCAGAGGAAGAGAACATTCCTAAGCAGAGCCAGCAGCTGCATAAAAATTTCATCCAAAGCAGAAGCAGCTGCATGTTTTCATAAACACTGGACTCTTGCACTGACTTCCAAATCTGGCTTCACTATTCCCAGCTGAGGAACTTCCTACCCATGCTCTTGAGACCTGTATTTCCATCCCCTCCCAGCTCTCTTGCAAGTTCTCTTGTGCCAGCTTCATTAATTCTGCTTGCTATATTCTCCTTTACATGCTTCTTCCATCTTTCCATAGATCTCTAGCTTTCTGGTATTTTCTAACTAAATAAACTCTTTCCATTCTGTTTCTAGCTATCATTTACTCATCTGCAGCTGTTCATTTAGGAATTAAAAAATTTAAAAAAAAAAACCAAAAAACTGCCTCTATTTCAGCAATATATGACAGCTACATGGAAAACTTTATTTGTATATTCTTGAAACTTTGCTAGAACCTTTAGGTAGTTTTGCAGCATGCAAAATAGTGAGTTAAACACAATGGCTTCTAAAGATGAGTTGGAATAATGAGTAGGAATAGAGGAGTTTATTCAAAAGACTGTGCCAGATCAAGGGTGATGTGTACTGAAGAATGCAGATTGCAGTTTTTGTCTGTGGTGTGAGAGAACACTAAAATTAGGATCTGTAAAACAGCATCTGCAGTTTATGATGGTCATGGTTTCACCCCAGCCAACAGCCAAGCTCCACACAGGGGCTCACTCACTGCCCCACCAGCAGGATTGGAGAAGGAATCAGAAGGGTAAAAGGTAGAGAACTCATGGGTTGAGATGAAGGCAGTTTAATAGGGAAAGCAAAAGTTGCATACACAAGCAAAGCAAACCAAGGAATTAATTCATTGCTTCCCATGGGCAGGTATTCAGCCATCATCAGGAGAGCAGGGCCCCATCACATGTAACAATGACTTGGGATGACAAATACCATCACTCCAAATATTCCTCTCCTCTTCCTTCTTCCTTCTACTTGATATATGGAGCATGAGGCCATATGGTCTGGAATATCCCTTGGTCAGTTGGTAACTGTTTTACATGAGAAATGACAGAAAAGACAACGCTTAGGCCTGCAAAAATCTAATTTTTGGGTGTTTTTCAAGGTTCTGCACAGTGACAAAGCCTACAGTGCCCAGGATTGTAATTTTGCTCAGGCTATATACCATTTATATCTTTAAATCCCACATTTGGCAAATTGCACTTCTGATAGTTCTTCATCTTGCAAGCAGTCTAATAATCCCCATGATTAGGAACATTAGAGCCTCAGGAAGCAATAAGAAATGATCAGTTCACTAAGGTGAGTCCATCCACAAGACAAGTTAATGACTCCCATGCAGTTTATGAAATAGCTGAAGGGCATATAGCAGTGGATATATGAGAGTGAATATCTCTCTCTTTACACATAAAAGTTTTTAAATTCTTCTGGAAGCCCAGGAAATGATGCTCAGCACGGGTGTTTAGAAGACAGAATTTATCTGGAAAACTATGGGGTTTTTGGTCTCTGAAACCTTTGAGGAAGGGAAATTTTGTCTTTTAAACTGTCATGCCTTGTGCATTATAATTACTTACTTGTTGACTTCCATGTTCACCATGAAGGTTAGGCAAGCCTGGAGGACAAACAGAATTGCAGTACCATGAGCACCACAATGACTGCCATCACAGCATCTTTTCCATTTGTATTGAAAACCTGCTGCAATTTGACTTCATTAATTTGACTTAATTAAGACTAGATTTCAGAATTTCAAAGTTTTTTTCCAGTAATAACAGAAGAGAAATATTTCTTGACTGAAAGCCAAGCACTACTGTATTGTGGCAAGGCTAGTCACAGTTAGGTCTGTCAAAGGACAGAGTAGAGGAGAAAATTGTACAGCCAGTCTAGGCATAAAGTAGTGGGAGTGCTGCCCACCAAGAGCAGACTTCTGCCCTAGCACCTCCCAGACCTGTCTGCACCAAAAGCCAGATCTACCACCTCTGCAGAAGGACTAGCAAATGGCTTTCAGTCCCAGTGAACAGAAATCATGTCAAATACTCAGATGCTGAGGTGAGTAAGTAGCAACTATAAGGGTTTTTTTCAAAGAATTTTTTTATTTACTTTGGATAAGGGAGAAGGTCTGAGGTTCTTGAATGTTTTTGCAGGGTTAAAAGAACACCAGTGATGTGATTTTTTAAAAGTCTTCTGATAAGGAGTCTGAAACTTTCTGAATGTAACAGACCTTGATGTATTCCTCTTTGCCCTTATCCCCTCTCCAGAGTGGTTTGTTCACACACAATCTTGCAAACCTCCTTGGAAATGCATTTACACAGAATACAGCTGCTGTCCCCCACTGAGGATATGGTACAACACATGACTCTGAGGTAAATCCAGTTATGGTGTTACAACACACTGGCAAGGAGAGCTGTATGGGCAGGCCTCACAAACACACAATATCCCTTAGTTTGTGCTGATTTGCTCTTCTGACCATGTCTTTGAAGATGTTTCTTACATGTGGATCCCTGGTTACCAGCTCCTTGCCAGATGATGCCGTTCAAGCCATTGGCCATTAGCTCTCTCAGAAACTTCCCCACTGTATGAAAACTGAAATGTTTGAAAGAGTGCTCAGCTCAAACAGCTAAATATCTACATACCTGGAAAGAAGGACAATTCTGAGGGAGGAATGTTGAGAGATGTACTTTTCGATTTCATCAGAACCACTTTGGCACCTTGCACTGTTTTATGAGAGCCTTACATAGTACCACTTTCATGCCTTGTTTTACTAGTCAGCTGGGAGAGATATGGAGCCTGAGCCTTTTACAATAGTAGTGCTGATTAGCAAAAGATGAAAACACTTGAAAGGTTTTTGAAGCTAAAAATAAATGAGACAACACAACCAGGAGTTGTGTGTCTACAGCAGAAAGAAACCTAAATCAAACACTTGCCCAGAGCAGCGCTGCCAAAAACAAACTCCAGAATTTTGTGATTTGTGAATATCTGTGATTCTCTGTGTGACTTGCAAAACAGATTCCAAAACTATTTTGCAAAATGAAATGTATTTCTGAGGCCTGTCAGCCTGGAAACTTGGCTGAACCATTCCCATCACCCATGAGGGAAGGAGCAGTCACAGATGGGCTTGGGAGGTGTTGAGCAAAGTTCCTTTGGCTGGCTAGCAAAAATGCTCAGGTGCTTCAAGAGCATCTCAGAAACACGTGAAACATGGAGGGGAAAGCCAATTTCTTTCATAGCATTTGTCTTCTTTAGACTTTCTTGTGATTTTGCATATTTTTTTGCATACTCTTATATCTATGCACACATCTCCAAGCTTAGCAAACATAAAGTGTTACCTCAACAATTTTTAAAAAAGGACAAAATATTTAAAAATCATCATCATCTGATTTTCTCAAATCTCACCACTGTTATGCATAGTATTCTGTATTTTCTTTCTCTTTTCTCGGTCATAATCAGAATCACAGCTATGAGTTGAAAGAAACCCACAAGGATCATCAAGTCCAATGCAGGACACCCCCATGAGTCACACCATGTGCCTGAAAGTCCAAATGCTTCCTGAATTCTGTCAGGCTGGTGCTGTGACTATGTCCCTGGGGAGCCTGTTCCAGTGCCCAACCACCTTCTGGGTGAAGAACCTTTTTTTGAATATGAAACCCAAACCTCTCCTGACACGACTTCAGGTCCTGTCGCTGGTGACCACAGAGATCAGTGTCTGCCCCTCCTCTTCCCCTCATGAGAATGTTGCAGACTGCAGAGAGGTCTCCCCTCAGTCTCCTCCAGGCTGAACAGACCAAGTGACCTCAGCTGCTCCTCATATGGCTGCCTCTCAAGACCCTTCACAATTTTGTAGCCCTGCTTTGGACACTCTTTAATAGCTTTATATCTTTTTTTATACTGTGGCACCCAAATCCGCACACAGGACTTGAAATGAGGCCACCCCAGTGTAGAGCAGAGTGGAACAGTCTCCTTCCTTGCCCAGCTGGCAGTGCTGAACCTGATGCATCCCAGATTATCACATCTGTAAAAGACTAAATTAATGTCTGACAAGAGCTGCCTTTAAACCTCCCTCTCCTGTTTCTGACACATAGACCCATGCAAACATAGGAATACATGGAAAACAGCTAGGGCCAGTACCAAGTGAGAGCAGCTTTAGTCCTGCACATCTGATTGCACTTATTCCTCTGTTATCAAAAAATCCAAATAATAGGACAAAATGAAATATACTTATGAAACCAAAAATGGCAGGATATTGGGAGAAAGGGTTGGGGATGAATGGGGGAAAATCAAGAATGAGACATTTGGGGCAAGGGAAACATCTGGTGAATTTTGCCAAGGAAAGCAAAATAAGTCAAAAACATTCATCAGGATAAGCAATGTATCAGAAGTACATAAGTAATACCTGGCCTAAATCTTTTCCTGGCTTCCAGTGCTGTTGGAAAGCATTAGTTGCTCTTCGTCATGTCTGCTAAGCACATTCTTGGGGGGGGAAGGAGGGCAGCGAAGAAAAAAATAAAAAAGAGCAGGGAGTGAATTTAATCTTGGAATCCTGAAAAAGTCGCCTGTGTGCTTTTTCTAGCCTCTGGTACAGCAAACCAGGTTGCTATGGTAAAATGGGTCAGAGCAGCAAGCAAGTTAGCTTGTGCAACAGAATCAGACTCCTGGTGCAGTGATGGGAGGCAGAGGCCAAAGCACACAGTAATCTAGAGCTGAATCTAGGTCACTGGGGTGCTTTGTGGCTGCAGCTGTCCGTGTGGGACTGTGATCTCCGGCAGGGCTCACAAAACCATCCTGACGGCTGGGCTCCCGCTCAACGGCTGCGGGTGTGCCGGGGGAGCTGCTGCTTTGTCTCCTCAAAAACAAATTATAATTTTAGATTTCGAATTATGGATGCATATGCAGGCAGCATGTGTCTGTGTGTGTATTATGCATGCACATTTATTTTAAAAAAAGACACACTCAGCAGGCACATGGCCCATATTTTGGGAGCCCATTACACAAATCAACATTCACACTCCAAATGATCATTATCACGTATTTATGGGAACTGTGCATCCCACTCCATGACGGCTGAAAAGATTGCAAGCAAACATAGGAAATCTCTTCTCCAGCATACCTAATGAATTCCCCCACCCCCCCACCCCACCCCAGACAAACACCCTCCCAAAAACCCTGGGAAAAGAAAAAAGGCTTTGGAGCATGTCAGGGAGGTCGTCCCACGGTTCAGTCTCTCACATCCCCCTACAGACATATGCTGATACACCCATCCGTGCAACAATCTATTATTGTCATTTGCTATTCTGTGACTGTTAAAAAAACAACACAAAATAACAAACAAACAAACATACAACAACAACAGCCCCCCCCAAAAAAACCCCAAAAACCTAACCAAAAATCAGTTAATAAAAAGCCAGAGAATGGGGCCATATCAGGAGCAGAAGCAAATCATCCTACCCCCTGATGCTGATGGAACTACACAGGCTCAGACTTTAGACTTACATACAGACATGGTCCTTGCCCACAGAGGGATGAAAAATGACCCATAATGGAGATTATCATGGAATATAGGAAAGGCACACTTCTGCAAGGTGAGGTTGACAGCTCTTTGGAGTATGAAAACTATTGTGACACCGGGTTTTTTCTGCCTTTTTTTTCTTATGTTTAGAAATTCTGCCAGGCAGAATTTCCTCTATTGGCCTGGGATTCTAGGTTATGCAGAAGAGATTCTGGATAATCACCTGCACACTGATGCATCAGCTTTCAGTGCACACAGAACAAGCCTAGAGTCTCCACACCACATCTACTGTGTATGCAGTGATTGCCTCCACAGCAAGCACATAGTGGGTCTGAAGCTCCCCAGAATTATGTAGCTCTTACATACACCAGAAGTCTGGCACACTGAATGCCAATCACATCACTCTCACGTGTCATGTTTTGTCTGCCTTGTGTAAAAATCTGGCATAAGCATGAAATAACACTACATAGAGATGCTAATGAAATGATGAAATATGAACCACTTCTATTTGGATTTGGGACAGTACTGGACAGATGAATTTTCCTTCTCACAACCACAAGAATTCAGACATTTCTGCTTGAGACAACCACACTGGACAAAATATCCCTCAATACAATTTAGTTTTATTCAGGTCACATCTCTCATACAATGTCATGAGATTTTGCCCGTTTCCAGCAAGTATAAGGACAGAGGAAGGACAAACAACAACTTGGAGAACACAGAATCTGTGTCCATCTCCATAAATCATGTATTGCAATTAAGTTCCTGCCCTCCAAATCCCACTTTTTAACATGGATGACTGAGATTAGAAATGTGTTAGGAATAATTTAAAAATGAGGCCAGGAGTAATCCATAACAAGGTCAGCATCCAAAGACAGATGAGACACTAGTGCTTATTCAATTAACTAAATAGTTAAAATCAATCATGTTTTTCTTGAAAAAAAAATAACAATGCATATTTTTATTGGGGGTGGCATTTTATACAGAAGGAAGGTGTACAGCTGATGGTTGATGCTTTGAACTGCATCTGACAAAAAGCTGGTAGCCAGAGTGAGCTGCCTGGCCCCCAATGTGAGAAACACCCCCAAGGACATGGGGAGAGGAACTAATCACACAGACTGTAGCACAGACAGTGTGCATTTGCAAGCTGCCAGACATGCCATGAGCATGGTTTTTGTGCACACCTTCTATATGTCAAATGTCAGTTTGTGAGCAGAGTGAAATCTCTCATTTCCTCATACAGAGCTGCTAACATGATGCTAGAGCACTGGGCAGCTGCCCATTCTATTGAGCAGCAGCACACATAAATAGCTTGCAAATGCTGCAGGTAGAGGTACATATCATACACAAGCAATATCATATATTCCTTCAAGAGGAGAGCAGCAGAAAGCAAAAGGAAAGAGAAAAAAAATGTCAAGACAGGTTCAAGGATGATCCTCTCTCTTGATAGTCGCTGACAAATTCCCTTCTCTTAGCAGTAATGAAGACTCTATACATTTAAAAGACCTTGACTCATTCCATCACATACTGTTCATGTCTTCTCTGATTTCCACAGCAACTTGTCTTTAATCCTCCAGCATTCTTATCCTTGATTTTCCAATGATACTTGAATAGTTCTGATAACTCATCTGATCCAGACAAGAGACAGAAATATTTGTCTATATTTGTTTATCTCTGTAAAGCAAACAAATACCACTCCATTCAAAGGGGACAGTCAAATTCATCACTGGTGAAACATTCTGTATAGAAGGTTTACACGTAATGACCACCAGAACAGACTCTTTTAGAGATATCCCTAGTGATATAAAGATCTGCTATGGTGCTGATAAAATTCTTTTCATGCCACTGATACCTTGTTAGCCACAGAATGATAGGCACAGAGACCAGGCAGGCTTGGAGACCTACCTGGACAGACATGAAGCAAGAGGATTCTGATTTTGGTACTAGAATTGTATAACCCAGGACAAAATTTGTCATTTGACTTTGATTATATATGTTCTGAAAGCATCTTTCCTACAACAGCATCTCTATGAAAATCTGCACATAAACCAGAGGAAAACAAAGCAACAGCAACAAAAAAAAAAAGTATCTAGGAAAAAAAAGTTCGTTTCCTAACTCTGACATGAATATAATTTTGTACTTGAAAATAGATTTAGTCTTCCTGTTTCCAGAAAAGGTAGTAAATCACAGACTCAGGGGACTACAGAGACATGTGCGAGTGGAGGGATGGAAGGGTGTGGGGAGGGAGGAACTGCTTTACAGGCAGAAAAGAAACATTCCATGGAAGTAACACTGCCAGATAAATCCCCTGTTGTAGAGTCTGTCTGCACATTCCACTGCTAAAGGGCCGTGAGCTGTCGATAAGGGGTCGTTTTCCTACACCTGGACAAACAAGCAATTCACAGAAAAGAGCTAATTAACTCTGCCACACACTGAAGGATCTGAAGTACCTGACACACTTTTGTCACGGTCCCTTCTCTGGGCAGGGTGGAGTGGGTGTTGACTGACAGAGTTGCAAAAAAGGCTGTCTGATAAAAATTACTCTTTTTGACTGCTGTTGTTTTTCTTTTTCTTTATTTTTGTATTTTAGAAAGGAACGGGAGGAAGGGAAGGAAGGAAGGAAGGAAGGAAGGAAGGAAGGAAGGAAGGAAGGAAGGAAGGAAGGAAGGAAGGAAGGAAGGAAGGAAGGAAGGAAGGAAGGAAGGAAGGAAGGAAGGAAGGAAGGAAGGAAGGAAGGAAGGAAGGAAGGAAGGAAGGAAGGAAGGAAGGAAGGAAATTATCCAGCTGGCTAAATAACTACCTATGGCAAAGGACTTTTTCAAGATTTATTTAAAATACAAGTTGGTCTTGCATAAATGTCTATTGATAACCCTTTTAGCAGTGCTCAGGTACTGATGAAAACACACCTTGTATGCTGAAAGATCATCATCATCACAGCAATGTCATATCTGTGGTCTTCTTAAATGGAAGAAAAGAGAAACTCCAAACACTTGTAATGCACAAGGAAACTCAAGAGTTCATGTCCCGGTCATTTAGTAAATAAAGTAAATAAAGCATTCCTCTACCCTTGTTGCTCAGAATGAAATAACAAAGAGGTTAATTTTGCTACTTTTTTAATGAGTCCCTCTGTGATGGATACAAGCACATGCATCAATACTTCCCAGATTGAAGTTCATGGCTTCTCATCTGTACAACATATACTGCCTCAACAATGGCCTTATGAATTTCATCAAACAAGTGTTGGCAGCTTCCCACTTAATCACTTAGTGTAACTGTGGACTCTTGTTTACTGACATCAGGGAATGCCTTAACAGAGCAACTATTGCCTCATACCTCTTCAAATACTTATGAGGGTGTAAAAAGCCAAACATCTGATGCAGGCTTGTCTCCCTGGAATGTGATAGGGAAAGACAAATCCCTCAGTCAGTAGAAAGGATTCAATTCCTTTTCTGAAAAAGGAACGATTTGGAGGAACTTTAGAACTTTTCCCAGCTCAGGCAAAAGCCATTTCAAGAGGTTATTTGGGAAATAGTCTAGAGGGTTCTCTCTGAGTACATTAAAAATTAATTCATTTGCTGGGTAAATATGTAAATTATGGATATGACAGATAAATCATTTTGAGGTAGTAAATGAACACAAGGTCTGATGGAAGCAGATACCTGTTGCTCGAGTATGATTTCCAGTGTTCTCAAACACCTTGCTTTAGAACCCTTCACAGGCTATGAACTAAAGCTGTTGTTAAAGTATTTGAAATAGGAAATCATTAAAGCACTAAATCATTGATCCTGGCATTCAGAATTTTAGTTTGAATTGTGCAAGGCAAAATAATGAGTATTTTAAACAGAAATACCTGAGGTAAAACCTAATGTCTGGCAAGGTAACTGGGGAGGAAGTATCTCATAACATCCATGTGGAAGTCTCCAGCTGTAACACAAACTTTCTTAGCCACTCAGTAAGTGACTAAAGTTATAAACATTCATATCACAGTTAATTTAATTTTAACTGTAGTTTGGAAAACTCTTGCTCTCCTAAATGATGCTGCTAAATGTCAAATTTACAATTTTGGGAAGTTATTGCCAACACTTTGCTATATGTGAATATTAATTCTAAATTGCAATGGCTTCCATAAAACTTCAGTGGATGCCAACAGAAAGAAACATCCTTCATCTTCTATGCTACTACAATAAATAACAAAAGAAAAAGGAATGGTTTTCCACTTACAAAATAAAATGCTGCCAAGAGCTACATTCAGCTAGTAGGCATTTGTTTCAAGTGGATACTGGCTCCTGTCATATGATGAGGGAGTATGACATTTAGTAATCTTATTGGCACAGGTCAGGTTAGCATGGCCAAGAAACACAGAACAGTCTCCTAGCAATAGCCCTTTTCACTGTAGCTGCGGTGCCTAAGAAAATTAAATATCTAAAGAGAACAATAATAGCAAGAGTTCTGACTGTTTCCATGAGAGAGGAATGTGGTGGAGAGTGATAGAGTTGTCTGTAACACTTCCAGAATTTCCTGGAAACACATTTTATTGATCAGAAGCTGGAGTCAATAAGCTCACTGAAGATCTGAAAGTCCTGAACAAAGTCACTGAAAAAGAATGAAAGTACCACCATCAGCCCTGTGTATTTATTGATTCAAGAGATAGGACTAACATCTGAATACCAAAAGCCAACAGTGTCTTTAGCCACTCTTTCATAAAAGTAAATAAGAAAGTGCAAGAAAGCAAGAATTGCAGCATGAAAGAGCCACACAAAAGAGGCATGAGTCAATTATAACATAGGATATCAAAGATAGCCAAAATAAAGGCTGGTAGCAGATTAACAAGCTTGAAACTTTAAAAGATTGTGTTAAAACCAGAGAGACAACTCCCAGAGATAAGATAAGGATAGCTGACGAAGAGACTATAAATATCATTCTCAACATGACACGATCAATAGGGTAGGAAAATGACCCTGAGTGAATATGCATCAAAGACCAGACATCTTCAGAATTTAAGTCAGTTTTCTGTTGAGAGACTTGATAAAACAAAAACAAAAACAAAACAAACAAACAAAAACGAAAAAGAGAGCAATGAATCTTAAAAAAAGAACAGTATTAATATGTCTTGGTAGGCAAGACAAAAGTTTTAATAATTGAAAATGCTTTTTGAAAGACAACTATGTAGGGGAAAAAAGGTATCAGATTGACAGCAAGAAAGGATAAAAATAAAGCTTTTTGTTTCATAGATTATAATTATGGAGTGCTGTAATGAGGCAGAAAAGGACAAAACCAAACAAATGAAAGTAGAGTCAATAGATAGTGTTCAGATAGAGGTTTTATCTGTGAAAGACTCAGACAATGTCAGCAGATGGAACATAGTCAAAATAGTCAAGTACAACATAGCAAGAACTCTTAATGCTCCTCTTAAATGAATTCAAGGAAAGGAAGTAAGAAATTACCTAGCACAAAGTCTTGAGAAACTAAATCACAAGAGGGGAAAGAGCTCTGGAAAAGCTCCAAGGAGAAGAGGATTGTGAGATATTAGATGATTGTAACCTACAAAGACTGATCTTTTATAATCTGTTGATTATAAAGTTCAGTAACATCTTGCTGAGAAGAATCAAGAAATACAAATTTTGGAAAATGTGTATAAAATCAAATGTATAGATTTATATGGAATTTGAAGACTTATTGACAACATAGATATCAATAACAATATGACTGAGACTCTCAAGAAATCTTGGATAGCACATAACAAATTTTTCGAACCAAGAAATTAAGGCACAGGAAAGAGCAGGCAAGCTTGCCACATTTTGATAGGGAGAGTGCCTAACTTAAAAAAGCTAAGAAAGTTCAGCTTCATGAGCACATTTCATCCATCCCAAAAATTCCCCACTATTACAGAGGCAGACTAATTAATTTGTCACCATTCTATGCCTCCTCCTTTTTCCTGGATCCAGTATTCATCTGGTAAATCATCAAGTCAATTCAAATCATTAAGATGAAAGAATACTAAGCTGGAAAAATATGGTGGTTTAGCTTATTTAAACTGTTGAATTCATTAATTGAGTAAGAAACTAGAAATAGATGGCACATACTGTCAAAAGAAGGTAAAGAGAAGTTCTAAATTTTGTTTTCAGGACCCATACTCTAAGAGACACCAAGGTACAGAAAATATGAGACAGTAAAAGCATATTATTCTATGTGAATTTGAGCACTGGTTACAGATTAAAAGAGAAATACACAAAATAAGAGGGAATAAAATTATTGCATTTAAAAGCAAAGCATTATGGGAACACAAAGATCTTAAATAGAGTGTGAGATAGCCTAAAAAGAATTTACATGAAATCTATGAGAAGTCAAACATAGGGCATAGCTGAAAGTCTCAGTGCCTTTAGAGTGGGGTTCTGAGTTAAAATGACAGACACCAAATAGGAATCTCTAGAAAAATTATACCTGCAGTTTAGTCCTCTTGAATGATTCAAGAGACAATGAAGAAATAGTGTGAAGCACAACCCAATTGCTCTAATCAGGAACTATGAGAAGATTGAAGAAGTATCCCCCTGGCCAGAAAAGATAACAGAAAATTTTGAGAGTCAGTTCATTGTCTAGGGTGCCCTGTACCAAGAGAGGGGAGAAATGGGAAATCAAAAATAAAAGACACAAAACTAAAAGCAGAAACCAGAAGTTGCTACTGTTGGTGATTACATTGCAAATATATCCAACTGAACTAAGCAGTGTTAACAAAATGGTTAACAAAGATCTTAATTAGGGACAAAAGTTTTGTGAGAGCAGCAGTGTTGAAGGAAATGTTGACTGAAATTTACCTGATTTTTTAAAATGATGGGTGTATGTTTTCAGTGAAATGGAACTAGAAATGACAGTGCTTGCAAAGTGGATGCAAGGTCAGAAAGACAGAATGCAAGGATAAATAAACTGTAGAGACAGCAACAGCAAACACAATAAATGTGAGGGCAGTCACAACAAAAGGGCATCAGGCTGTGGGTATCATGTCTTGTAAAGAAAGCAAATGCAGAGTCTTGCAGAGTCCATATGATCTTCTGCAAAAATAACAAAGATTAAAATCATAATCTGTCCAAGAACAGAGACTGGAGAATAAAGCTCTGATTGTGAGACAGAGGCAAGCCACTCTCTTACTTATCTCTTGTAAATGTTCACAGGAGTCTGTAAAATTCTTTCAACTTTGTTTTTATTTTTTCTTAGTGATGCAACAAATGAAGGAAGAATGAACTCCAAAATAAACAGTGGAACAGTTACAGTGTAAATTCTGGAAGTGCATATGAATATATGGTGACACACAAATAAACAGCGACTTGTCTGGATCAAAATCAAAACAAGTCATAATTTACAGAGTAAGCATAAAATGGACCCATGTGGTGAAGTCATGCAAGCACTCCTGCACAAGAATAAATACAATCAAAACACCTCAGAATAATGAAATAGGACTTTTCTTGCAAGCTTGTTTTGAAGAGCAGCCTGCAAATATGGAAAATCAAAGCATAAACCAAAAGTAGGAAAGTTCTTTAAGTCCTCAGAGGTAGACTCCTTCAGAGGATGACCCAGAGAAGATGATGGAGCCTGTTATCCTGAAACACAAGACACAAAATATACCTCATTCCTTCATCCTCTAGAGAATCAAGTCTTTTCAAGAGAAAATTGTCCTTGATGAGTAACATTTAAGCCACATTGTTTTTCACTACAGCTTTCTATCAGGTATAAACCTAAAATATGAGAATAAAGAAAACAGAAGTTAATAGTCTTTTCTAAAAATTAAAATAGAATTTTCTTATTGGAGATTTTAAAAACTTGAGTAGATATATTGACACAGTATAAGACCTCACCTCCCTGACATAACTTTGAAGATAGTCTTACTTCATGCAAGATATTAGTCTAGATGGCTCCTGGTGGTCAATTTTGACCTAAATTATTTTGTGATCAAATGATTTTGTGAGCAATGGGAACGTGCAAAGAAGAGATTTTAAACTCATTGGTCTTAGGAAAATTGAAAGAGAAAATAATGCTGTTTGGAAAGAATAAAGAAAAAAATAGGTTGTTTCTGTAATATGTGTTTTATTCACCTTTCCAAAGAAGTAAGCTAATACATCACATTTCAGTTAAAAGAAAAAAAGAAAAAAAAAGGAAAAAAGAAAAAAGAAAAAAGAAAAAAGAAAAAAGAAAAAAGAAAAAAGAAAAATGAAAAAAGAAAAAAGAAAAAAAGGGAAAAAGAAAAAAGAATAAAGAAAAAAGAATAAAGAAAAAAGAATAAAGAAAAAAGAAAAAATAAAAAAGAAAAAAGAAAAAAGAAGCCTCTACTCAGAAAGACTGTAGAAGACAGTTTATAGTATCTGGGTCTTATTCATTGACTTATCTCTTAGGAAAGACTCTTGGCCATTAAGCTATAGAGTATTTTGGTCTTTTCTCTTCATTTTCCAATTTCCATAAGTGCAATTTGGATACCAGAAACCCAGGTGTTGCATTAGAAAATAAACTAGCCAGCTATTACTTTCAGATTTTCTACTTTTCTGCTTAGGTTTTGAAGAATTTTACAAAGTGGAAGAATGCTATCAAAGGAGCAGGATAATTACAAGATGAGTTTATCACAATATCTAAGTTCTTGGGCCTATATCATGGTGGGTCAGTGGGATATAAAGGGGCTTAACAGCTCTCAGCCTTATTTTCTTGATTTAAAATAGTGTTGAGAGCAGAGATGGAATTCATGATTCCTTCAGTAAATAGAAGCACCCACTAAAGCATTTTAATTCTGAACTGAATCTAGTCTTAAGGAATCTCATTGTATGTCCTGATTTCAGAACAGAAATTCCTGTTCTGCTAAGAAAACTTTATGAGGAGTCAGTGTAAAATGAGGTAGCTCATGCCAGTCTCCTCACAAGTAGAAGGATAATTCCCTGTCAAAGCTGTATTTGCACATCTCTGTGGTCAGGGTGTGCACTGGGGCAGTCAGTCACTGGAGCAGACTCCCCAGGGAAGCAGCCACTGCTCTGAGCCTGCCAGTCCAAGGAGTGCCTGGACAGGGCTCTTGGCCATATGGTTTAGCTGTAGGCAGTCCTGCAAGGATCAGGAACTGGACTCAATGATCTGTATTAAACCCTTCTAACTTGGGATATTCTTTTATTCTTAGGATTCTATGATTGTACATGTGAAAATGCCTTGGGTGTTATTCTGAAGAAGATTTCTTTGATGATTTTATTTCAACACAGCGTCCTCATATTTTTGGGTGAAGGAGGGCCACAGTTTGCCATGTTCCCTCTTTGATCTTAAATCAACTAGTATGACTGATTGCTCTTTTCCAAACACTCTCATTTCCTTTCATTCACTTGGAACCTAATTCAATTTTAGACAAGAGTAAAGCACTTAAATTTTTTTAAGACATACACATTTTCTCAGTGTTGCTCCTCTCAGAGGAATGATTTCTGTCATTTCCTCAGATTAATTCCTTTCAATACCACAGGAATGCTGACATTTTAAACTATAGCTTTATGTTGGTGCCTTTGATGCTATGTATACATGATATCTTTCATTCTCAGCATGATTCACAGAGTTAGTTCCTAGGATGTTTAGCCTCAAAAGTGATAGTTGTCATTCTTGTGAAATTAACCACATGGAAAGTAAAAGACTAAGCTTCTTATGGACAATTTATCTCTTCAGAATAGAAATACACTGAGCCAAACCAATGCTAAAGTTAATTTAATCATAGAATGGTTTGGGTTGGAAGAGGCCTTAAAGTTTATCTAGTTCCTGTCCTGTGGGCAGGGACATTTTCCACTAGAAAAATGTAATTAGATTTAATGGAGTTACTCCAGGACTGACTCCAGCTCACCCTGTAACACTATGGGGGAAAAAAAAAAAAAAAAAACTTAGCAAAGATGCATTTTCTGCTATGTGAAATGGAGTAATAACAGAACTTAACCAAAAAAAGTCATGTCATTTTGGTTAGGTAAAGGTTGTGGTGTATCTGGATCACATTTTCCCATACACAGCTGTAGTGCAGAAATGAATACAAACAAAAACAGTGAGACAACTAATCATATATGAAGCTCCTAAATATAATCTAACTTCTAAACCATGGATCATGCAATAGATATCTTATTTAGAGTTTAGTGCTGCCTTATAAAAAATTACATTGGTAATAATCAAGCTAGTAAAATAAAAATCAATTCTTGATTAAAGGTAGATGCACTTTATGTCTGTCTCTGGCTGTCCTTGATGTTTGAATGAAACAATCGTTGGAGAAAATAATTGGTGTATGAAATAGAACTCCAGACTCTAGCTTTTCCCAACCCAGTACATTAATGGGAATAAGATTCCAGTTTTCCACAGACAAATATATCAATTGGAATAAAATTAGTCTTTTTCCCTTCTGCCTTCTCTCTTCCTCATTGAATGAGGCCATAAAGCATTTCTATCATTCTGATTACAAGGAAATACCTATGCAGGAAGGTGATCAGTTTGAATATCTCCAACACTAAGCCCTCTAAATCCACTGAGGTTCCTGGTCCAGAAGTCTCAAGATGACTGTCAGGAAGATTATGGAAGTCAGAGAAAAACAGCAGTACCAAACTGAAGAAGGCATCCTGTAATTTGAATTTGTGTCAATACTACTCTGACCATCGAACAGAAAAGGAAGCTTACCTCAGCTTCCCACTTCCTTGCTGTGTGCCCTAACTACAATATACTACTGAGTTAAAAAAAGGTGTATGAATGGGAAAACATCATTTGAAGCTTGTGATCATTCCCCACTTTTAGAGGATGGTTTCAGTGAATGCCAAAAAATTCTCCAAAGCAAAACTCAGCAGGAGACTGTAGGAAGGATGCAAAGAGGACTCACAAATCAGGCACCCTGGGAGAGAGGCTGTTCTCAGTAAGTGCAGCAAATCCACTTACAGAACAAAATTATGGACATGCTAAATTTTGAGGCATTCTCATTCACAATTGGTGTCAACCCCAAATACTCAATCCCACCTACCTGTCATTGAAGAACCTCAGTGGACCTTTCATAGGAGAAATGAAAGGATTCTGATTCTTAAGGTCATAGAACTGGCTTTGTCTACATTGTGTCCCCACCGCAGTGAAAATCTGTACCAACAGATGTACATTAAGCAATCTAAACATGCCTAGTGAAACTATCAGTGACTAAGCAGTACTCTCTGAGTAACTTGAAAATCAGTGTGAGCTACAACCCCAGCATCAGATTTTCCAGTAGATTTTCTACTTTATCACAATGCCCTGTGAAGTTCAGGTTATGTCATTAGAAGTAATTAATTGTCCTTAGTCAACTTTAAGCTTTGATGGCCACATCAGCACACCTTTGAACTGTCAGTCCACCAAAAATAGTTGTACAAATTCTATAATATTCAGTTAGTTATTCCTGTAAACATAATTTCAGTTTATTTATATATTTCTGTTTTAAAAAACAAGAATGTTACTTCTATTTGAGTTAATTGTCCCAAAATACCTGAGCCTTGTATACATGAGAGTTTGGTGGAAGAGCTGTTCTCAAAAGTGTGAAGGAGTAAAAAACCTGGCAGCAATGCAGGCAAAAGTGCCAAATGGCAAAGGCAGAGGTCTCTGATGTGAGATATTCCACCTGTGCATCATGAGCAGGGGGACTTTGCTGCCAGCTCCTACCTCTGACATGCCTCCCTCTCATCTGCTGCAAGCTATCTCCACGCTGTGTGCAGCCCCTCTTGCAGCCAGGGTGAGGGAAAAGGCAAAACCCAAAAGGAAGAAAAAGGGACTCTTTTGTGGCTTTCCTTTTTCAGCTTTGAGCTTTGTCACAGACTAGTGGCCTGTGACAGTGGAGCGGGGAGAGGAGTGCTCTCCAGGCAACGGAGCACAAAGGGAGAGAGAGAGTGGCTGCAACCAAACACGGAAGGGGATGAACTATCTCCTTGACTGTATTACAAAAATAACAGGGAAATATGCTTCTTAAGCAGGATGGCCATCTGTCTGTGATGGGTGACAAGCCTGTTTTAATGTTTCCTGTAAAAAAGGCTTTGCAGACTTTAGAAGTTAACTTGACCCCCTACCTGGATTCTACCTCTGACACTGCAAAGCCTTCCAGCACACTTTGCCTAAACTGTCTCTACACATCACCCACTGCAGAAGTTTCTTAGGTGGAAACCCTGCCACTGTTTACAGTTCACAGAAACACTGTCTGATAGTTTAGGACAGGAAGTGAAAAATGCCACTAAGCCAAATGAAACTAGAAGGGAGTTTATGTGGGAAGAAACTAATGAGTCAGACAGATATTTTGGAAGAGTTACTCATCTAAGAACTGCTTAATACTGCTATGTTTTGACTTAATACATGTTGACAACAGTGGGTAAACCTGCCATCCTGTTTAGGAGTAAATGTGAGAATCTATTGAAATGCATTTGGGGGAAAAAGGTGGCTAAAATACCCACAAGCATTCCCCAAGGAACAGGAATGGCCCAGTGCCCAACAGGAAGACAACATAAGAGCAGATCTTTTGCTGTAACTACTTTTATGTATGTTCAACTGTCTGTGAAATGAAGGGGAAAAGGAGTATAAAAGGCAGCCCAGAAGATGGAGTGGAGCTGGGCTGTGGGAATATCCTGAAGGCACCACCTGAATGTGGCTGAGGGAGTGTGTGCCAAGAGGCAGCATGCTGAGATGGCCTGCAGCGGGACAAACAGAGAAACAGAGACGTGTGCTTTCAATGCAAATAGAGCTCCACCAGTGGGGTCTAGTCCCACCATCAATTTTACCTTTTGGGGGAAAAAACCTGAAAAAGTGCGACATGTGTTTAACTACTAGAGTCAAAACACGACAAAAGTTCTGCTACAATTTAAAAAGTGCCCTGAGGTATTTTCCTTATTTCCAGTATTCAGTGTTTCTATTACATTTACATAATAGTGTTTATATTACATTTGATCCAAAAGATGACAATATGCAGGTGGTATTGAATCATGTTAAGATGTTATATTATGTATGTGAACACCAAAACATGGATTTCTAAAGAGGCTTGAGCATACTCTCATTAAATCCACAAGTGAAACTCAATTGACTTCCAGTTTAGTTCAAAATCCAAAATCACTTAAGCTCCTTAGCAAAAACGTGAGCAGTTATGATTAATGAATTCTATACAAATTAAATTAAACAAAAATGCCATTTCACCTGGAGATTCTGATCTTATTTTATCTGCACCTGAAAGTACAATTAAGGGTAAGAACTCACACAATTACATTCAGATAATTTTTTTCTTAAAATATGCATTGACAATATCAATTATTCTTCACAAAATTATCTGTCTGTGTTCAAACTTAATTATTTTCTTCCAGGTACCCAGTAGTGGCATGTGACAATCCTGAGGGTATCTCTGCAGCTCACAGTACAATTAAAATGCTCTAGTGAAATGGAAGTGGTTGTTAACAATCTTAACCCGTTTTCTGTTTGAAAATCCTACAGTGGCTAGCATATTAACACCATAACTCTGATTAAAAATTTTTGCTTTCATGCTATGCATAAGTTCACACAATCAGATTATTTTACTCATGGCAGGTATACTAAATCCTAAATGGTTTTTATACACAATGTTACAATACCAATGCTATAATCCATTTCAGTCATGCTAGTGGAACCCACTAAGGAATCCCAGCACAGCTATTACTCTCTTGATTCTGTATGGTGACATGTGTGTGTTGAAGCAAGTCCTCATTTTGTCTTCTTCCAAACCTCTTTTTTGGTGTCTTAGTGGTATCAAACAGTGCAATTTCATGATAACACTATCAAAGAGCACAAAATCCAAAGATGAGTCAAGACTCCTAGCATGCTAAAAAGCCAAAAGATGTGAATATCTGGGCTGCTTTTCAGGAAGATCAGTCTGTGTGCATTTTGCTATCTAATTTGCACTCCTACACTTGCTTCTCCATTCCAGAACCAGCTTTCTGTGGTTGATACTACTGTACTACGGTATTGTGATTCTACATGAGTATTTAAAGAGGTCTTGCTAATTTTAAATAACAGAAGTGTTAGTATTGAAATTCAATTATGACAATAATAATAATAACAATAATAACAATAATAATAGAAAAAAACAGTAAAAGAAAACTAGAAAATTACCTTTATAGGTGGTTTGATAGCTAGTGGCAGACAGCCATGTCCTGTGATCATATAAACCCAAATGAGTGCTGGTTACCTAAGAGAGGCCATTTGGATTTGTGACAGGTAAAAACCTCAAACTCACACTTCACATCAAGACACCCTTGCACAGCAGCCTGCAGACACAAAAAGCTGAGAGCCTCAAGGCTGTTGAAAGCATCTTTAAGGGAAAGAAAAAACAGACAAGCACTAAAAATTTTCTTCTATCTTACTGGTGTTTGTGACAAGAAAAATTGTAAACTGCAGTATGACCAAGGCCACATCATGTAGACAGAGTAACAGCACGAGAAACTTTTTTATTAGTACCTCTGGCACTACTTCAAAGCAATAATCCAAAACTCTATCAGCCTCAAGAAATTCTAAGTTGTTTTAGTACTAGTGTTACAAGACCATATCATATTAAAAAGATGTTGTGGAGTGACATGTAGCTTAAAAGTTATTGTCAATGGAGGCAGCATCTAAGAACACTCCTGTGAGAGCTAATGGGATCCCAGGAGCAGAAAGGCAACATGAAGCTCTTTACATACTCAAAGGAGTTTTGTGTAGCCCGTGCAATGACCTTCAGAGAGCTGGAAACAAAGGCATGAACTTACTTTCACTCAAAAAACTCTTAAAAATCTTTCAAGATGCTTGAATGCCAAGATATTCCCTGAAACATTTTGGGAATGATAAATGGCAAGTGAATAAATATTCTGTCAAGTGTTAGTCATGTAATAGTCTGGAGCAATGTGTCTTTAACTGTTCACTGTTGTCACTCTGGGGCTTCACTGGTACCATTCCAATATAACTATAATTGCAGTGTCTATTAATCATCCAGGAAGACTTGGCCTAAGCTGAAGATTGACCTGGCATTTTTCCCTTCACATCTATGATAAAAATTGTCAGCTAGCATTGTCCTAAGATGAAAAAAGATTATTTCAGAGGAAGGTGTCTGTAGAGTTATTCCTCCTGCAGTATAACATAAAACTGATTTATAACCATTTAAACTCAAGTGATCTAAGGAGTTTTGAAAAATAAGAATTCTTTGGGCCACTTATTTCAGTTAAGGCAATCTCACAGGTCCACAGAGGAACAGTTGCTTTACTGTCAATATTATTATTAATTATCAATATTATTTATATTGTACAATTCAGCATATCACACAAATTACATTACAATACAAGCTCTGAGGCAGCAGTATTACTACCTGTAAACAGCTGTAAGTCACTGTGCAGGACTAAGAATAACTTTTGTGAAAAGATCTGAATGATAAGTGCAGACAGAGTGAAAGGCATGACTTTTCAACAGCTGGCTTAGAAAACATAGCTGCCAATATCACCTCGAAGCCCACTGTGGCTGTTTCTTAAAAAAAAAATTAATGTTTTTGTCACACATTTTTTAACAAGGAGTTTATTATATCTGCCCAGAACTAGGGTCTATAAGACCATCACAGCCCCTCAGAAATACATTTTATAGTAAAAGTTGTTACATAACCTGATCCCAGTTTTCCACAGTACTCTCCAGAGGCTCTGTCCCCTCAATCCACGAGGATCCAGTTGCACAGGGCTTGCTCACTGATCATTCAGTCTCTCAGTGAATCTGTAATCCACATTTCACACCTCAGAATACAGAACACGACTCAGGCAAAACCAAGTGTGGAAATGTAACAAACTGCTGCTGAAAATGAGTCTGCAGTAGCATTTTCACATTTCTCCATGTCTGCATGCAGGCAGTTTTTCTTCTCTCTGATTAAGGATATGTTTTGTCAGGAGTATATCACATTGTTAAAATGATTAATCTATGGCTATTATGTGACCTTCTCAAACCATCAGACTTATTTTAGCTGATTGGTTTTTTTCTGATCCATGTGTTTTTATTCTACTTAATTTAAATAAACCAGCATTTTGAGAAGATACTTAGCCTTAAAATGGGATAGTGGAAAGATAAAAAATGAAAATATAAAGTAGACATATCCTTTAGACAAACAACATTATTGTTAAAAAGAGATATTCTTATTAAATTTACATCTAAAGAAAAAAATCTGTTCTTATTATAGAAGTTGAGAATTTTGTATTGGTCCCATAAAACCAGAATTATTCTTAGTATTGTGTTTGCTTCTGCCATGGTATTCACCAAAACTAGACAATAAAACCAAGCAAAGCACTGTAATTATTAATTTTTATTAAGTACAGTGTATACATGTCATTAATACTAACTTTGGGCCAATTTATATGAATATAAAATGACAAATTATACTGATGCAGCCACAAATTACTGATTATCAGCAGATTACACTGACACAGTAGTATACTATAATTGAGCCACACCTGAGTTTGAGGATTGTGAGCTCACGTATTTGAACTATGATGAATAAAGATGGAAGAAAATCATACTGTATGAAGCTGTAACACACCCAAGCAAATGAAAGGATCAGAATTAGAAAATTCCAAAAGCAAATCCCAAGTTACAATATGGACACCTCTTTGCTCACACAAAATCTATACCAACTTTATTATTATTTATTTGATTATGAAGGTGTGTATGCCATTTGGATAACACTGGCTCACGGTGAGGGAAGAGTGAATCCTAAAAAATAAACGCAGACTGCATAGTCTTCCCACTGCATAGAGAAGGACATGGATAGTTCTGAGCATTATAATGTGGCCCCGAGTTAAATAAAAACCAGTGGGAATCCTCCTTGTCCTTTTGTCCTTGAGACAAAACGAGAGCTGCTTCTTAATGTTAAACTCAAGCAAAATTCCCGGGCCTTCAATGGGAGTTTTGTCTGGCTGGCGTGCACGGCATTGTTCCAAGGAGGGTGGGGAGCACAAAGGCGAAGTGATATCACCCTTCTGCAGAGTGGTGTGCTCTGCCGAAGACAAAAGGGTTTATATTCTGATCTTAGATTTGTGCTCTGGAGAGGCTGCTCCCATCCTCTTTATGCAGAAAAATTAGTGATAGGCTTGAGGAGATAAATGGCATTGAGCTTTCTGTTACTGCTGGTGTAATAGGGCATCCCAGTCTGCCGGCTGGTGGAATTTTGGTGTTTGCTTTAGCTTCCCAGTCTGGATAGCCTGTCAGCTTTTTTGCATGCATGCCTCTCTGCATCCCCACCTTCCCCTCGCCTCAGGGTATTTCTGTTTACATTTAAGAGGAGCAGAAAGAAATTGAATACTTCTCTTTCATGCAGCCTTTGATTGTATTTTATGTTTTGTAATTATTATAAAAATACCTCAAAGCTCTGTTTTTCATTTATTATTGCTCATTTGATGAGATAAAGCACTGTGTGCTATGAGCTCTTGACTTTTTTGTCATCTGAGATTGAAAATACAATGATAAATACATTAAATATTCACAAAGGGAGTCAAATAGGGTCATGGAAAGTGCCATACATTAATCATAAATGTGTGGTATTCCCTTGTTAAATGATACAGTTCAGCTCTGCATTTTCTGACAAATGAGGTCAAGATGTTGTTTGCCATTAGAAACTAATTAGATGAAATTCTTCATGCTTTTTTAATGAAGAAAAGCAAACTTTTGGAAATGATAATGTGAAGAAAATTCTGACTATGGTGAGCAAAACCAATTTTTTTTCCCCAGAAGAATGTTTCTAAAGAAAAGGTGTGATTAGTTACAAAGTTCATTTGGCTCAAATTCTCATCATTTCACCAGTCAATAAAATTACATCATGGACAAAAATCAATGTCTTATGGCAATGAGAGATAACATATAACGAAAACAATGAGAAACTGATTACTGTGGTCAAATACTGCTGCTATTTGAGCTAATTTTCTTTAATATTGGATATTAATGGGATCAAATGAAAGAAGGACCTTTCAGCACTTTCCTGCCACACCCTTGTGTACAGTCCAGGCCCAGAATCTGGAGAGTGCCCCTCTCTATCACCTGGGAGAAGGTGACAAGTTGAAAATGGGTTGGGGGCAACACCTATGACCCACACTTGTCCCTGCACCTCAGCCCATGGAGGCAGCCAGCCCTTCTGGAAAGTATTTTGGTCCACAACCACTTACAGCTGAATTTCACAAAACTCCCATTACAAAGATGCTTCTTTTCACACACAGCGGGTTTTTTGGTGTAAATTTATTTTATGGACAATCAAAAGG
Organism: Luscinia megarhynchos; assembly: GCA_034336665.1. Lineage (NCBI taxonomy): Eukaryota > Metazoa > Chordata > Aves > Passeriformes > Muscicapidae > Luscinia > Luscinia megarhynchos. The sequence continues at coordinate 46,688,030 of CM067565.1, forward strand.
TGCATTGCACCATCCAAATAACAACTACAGTCCAAAACAGAAGTAGAGGAGTGCCTTCACAGAAGCATTACTTGGTTTTTGGTTAGGATTTTTAAATGAAAATAATTGCAAATATTAGCACTTTCTAAGGGAAGTGAATCTCTTTTCATTTCCTTAAAAAAAAACTTAATATGGATGCTTAGAGTAGTCACAAAAATTTCATATCCTTTGAAAAAGTTTGGGACACTTTATAACAGAGTAGGATGGTCCTTAGTTGTACTTACCATGAAAAAAAGGAGGTTTGTTCAGGCATGGACTGTGTATGACATGTATGCTCATGCTTCTTATCAACCAGGGCATCTACAACTCTATAGAACAATGGCCACAAAAAGAAACTTGTTCTTCTTGCTTTCAAGTTCTGCTGAACGTCAGGGTAATTCTGGCTCTGGGTCTGAGGATACATGTGGCTATATATGACTGAGGAAACAAAAGCCCTGGGCTGCATCTGCTAGCTAACCAAGCGTGACCAGGACACAGGCTAACCACTACCACAGGGGCTTTTGCATCACTAGTACAAACCCCGAGCACAGTTTTGACCACAGACAACAACAAAACTCTCAGGTAATTCTTTGCAGCAAAGCAGGAGGTAACACAGGCCAGGGCCATTCCCATTCCCAATAGGCTGTTTGAATGCAAGCACCTGTTTTGGGAAGCTGGGACTGAATATCTGTGGTGATTTGAAATGCGTCAAGCCAACCGACTTTGAAACTGGACGGTGCCTAACTGGTTTGTATACTAGCATAGAAGTAATGAAACACTCCTATTTACAGGAAAAGAAACCCTCAAAACTGTACTTTTCATTTTAGTTTATTTCACAAGAGAACTTCCTGGAGTGTTTTTGACAACAAAGTAGCAGCAAAAGCTGGCAGACAGTTTATCATAAGTAAGAGAACAGAATCCTGTCAATAGTAGATGAGATACCTAAAATTCTTAGCAAACTCCTCTCAAACGTGGCTTCCTTTAACTTTTGTATTGCAAATAGCTGGTCAATATCATGTAGCCAAAATCTGTTTCTTTTCCCTTTAAGTACATCTCCTCTTGGATAAGGGTATTTTTCTGCCAAAGTCTGTCCATATGTACGCAACAGTTAATTAAAGCTTTGTCCAGTGAAAAATCTTCCCATGTCCTCGGATACTTATTTCTACTAGTTTCAATGGAAACAAACTGTTCATTGTAGGGTGGACAGAGAATTCTTAGAACCAGCTTCAGTTGATCTAATAGCCTGAGCATGAAAGCATTTGTGAGAGGACCGAATACTAAATAGTAAGGGTGACAAAGACCATCAGCTTTCAGACCTAACTATCCAGAAGAACGCACAGAATGCAAGAGGTGGGAAAATTCAAAAAAAGAGAGAAATTCACAGGACATTTTTGTGGAAGTGCCAAGAAACATTTTGACCTTTTCCTGCATTATTTCCCTGGTAAAATAAGTAGCACTGGACAAAATCTGTAGTGCTGTCATACGCTACAAATGGTAATTCTGCAGTTTCTAGTGATACCCTCCTGTGCTTTTTTACAGTGTACATTTCAATATTTCATCTGTATTCTCTTTGCAAGAACTACTTGTGAGGAAAACCACTGAAGAAGAAGAAAAAGCAAATTATTAAAGGCATGCATTAATCCAGTTCAAAGAATATACCTAATACTTCAACTTTGGCAGAGATGGTGAGTAGGTCTCTGAAAAACCCTGGCACAGCTTTAAAGTAGCAGTGGGTAAAATGGTATGTGCTGTGCATCACACAGTCTATGGTAAGACAAGCACAGTGTTACCCATGGGTAACTATGAATCAGGAAGTCATTTCATTCTGTTCCATCAAACTCAGTATGGTATTACATAAAAGACAAAAAATAGGTCTAGAGTCTCCTTTTTCCTTATTTTCTTTCCATTTTTGTCAGGGCTTGAGGTTTCTTCCAGGAAAACAAAGGTTTCGGCAGGCAACTCAGCAAAGCATCATCAACAGAGATCCCTGTGCCAGTCAAGGCACCCCCATGAGTGCAGACGTGTGCCCAAAAACCACGATGACACCCTGGCTCCAGAGAGAAGCTGAGATTAGCCATCTCTCTGTTATGGGGACAGGAGTTTCTGTGTTGGGCATGACTTTTTGCCAGACTGATGAGGCTGGCAAATATTTGGTGTTGAAAGGAGGTCTTCCCTCTTCCCAGTTGCATGAGCTGGTGATATGGTCAAGAGTTTTACGCACTCTTCCTTGTGGCTAATCCCACTGTACTGCTAAGGGTGGGCTCTATCTCACAACCAGACTTTCCAGATATGTTTGGCAAACAGACTAGGAAGCAAAGAAGGCAGAATTCTATCCTGAAGAAGAGTAGAAACAGGTTTCCATCACACAAAATGCCTTTTGATTTTCTGCAGGGAAAAAAATGCCTCCTCAATCTCTCTTGAGTTTGAATTTCAACACATGCATACTTGGTACGATGAAAAATACTGAGGAGGATGGTTTTGAAGCCATGGTTTCAAAGATAACAGCACATTCCATATTTTTCGCCCATTATGTACTGTTTTCCAGCCTTCCTCCAAATTGAAAGGGATTTCACACGGGCTGCCTGGACCCTGGTCTATGATAGAACTAAGCAGCATTTCAGGACACATGTCCTGGGAGAAAGGAAGTGTCCTTAGATGTTTGTTCAAAGCAGCAGGTTTATGGTTGAACAGCGGTTTGAACAGGCTTTTAAAACATAGATATAAAGAAATTTTAATCTTTGGAAGAAACAGTCTTTTTCACTTGTGACAAAAACAGATGTCTTGGGGTTTTTCTTAAGAGATGTAGTATCAGCCATGGTGTCCTGGCCAGCTTCCAAATAAGGTAATTATAAAATATCTAATTAGACACTTGCTTAGCTTCAGAAGTATTATGGCTAGGATTGTGACATTCGAATTTGTTAGTAGTGTTTTTAAGTCCTTTCATGAAGCTGCTGCAGTCTATTTTAGGAATCAACAATTGTTGGTGCACAATTCAGTTATGCATGATTGATATTTACAAACTATGTTCTGATTTCTTCCAAAAGACACTATAAAAATCCTTTTTTCTTTTTTCTTTTTTTCTCAATGACTTAACAGTGAGAAAATAAAATATAGTAAGGAAAACAGAGAGAATAATCCTTTAATTCCCTCGCATGCCCTCTGGTCAAGGGATATTGCAAAAATATCTGAAAATTACAGAGCAAGACACATATTAAGAACCTTGATTTTTTTTTCTTTTCTTCTACTATGCTTTATGCATGGACTTAAGTCTGTAGACTTTATGTTAACAAAATCGAGTTCAAAAGCATTCTTAAAATAAGCACTATAACAATAAACTGTACAGAGAATATAATTTTGAGTTCCTCAGAGCCAAATCCAGTCTTTCCTTTTCAAGCTTATTTCTGTCCTCGAATATTGGGACAGTAAAGGCTTTCTTGGTGGTTTCAATCCATCTCAGACTCAGAGGCACCAAAGAGAGTAGCTCAAAATCATAGATCTTACTTCCCCAATCCCCCCACCCCACACCCTTCAAGGACAATACAAATTATTTTCCAAAGATCTTTACAGAGCCACTGACATTTAACAGGAAATTGGGGTCCATGCTCAGAGGAAAATTTTCCAATACTGACACAAAAGAGCTCAAGAAAGATACCATGCTTTCTCTTTGGTTGAAGAGATACTTAAAAGAACTCAAAACTGAACAAATATAAGGAAGAGAACCTTAACAGGGAAGCAGGAAGAGAAGATGATGTAGGAAAAAATGAAGGCAGAAAATGTTTTGGATAACACATAAGAACTTCATGTGCAAAAATATTCAATGAATATCATACATTGGCTCTTTTTAATATCACATCATCCATAACTGTTTTGTTTACTCAGTCTTTCTTAGTCTTGCCCAATTCTTTGTACTTGTTTCTATCCATTTTACTGTTCTGAGAATGCAGATACCTGTAACACAATCAAGGACAAATGAAGATGGTATACTGAGTGACCATGGCACAGGCTTTTATCCAAAATTACACCTTGGCACAGGACACTGCGTCATATCAGAAGGTGCTCACAGGGAAGCTCGTTTGCTCTCCCCTTCAGCAGTCAGCCTACAGCTGAATATGGTCCAAGTGTATCAACCAAATGATCACACACAGTGAGGAAATCTCCCTTGTGGAACACAAGCAAATGCTATGGTAAACTGGGACACACCTTTGCACGAACTTTAGCACTGCAGAGACATACATTCCACATCTTGTCAGAGATACTACAATTTTTATAACACAACCTTGCTGCTCCTATTAGAGAGTGCAACAAGTATTCTTTGTCATATTTTGTGGAAAGGTGTTCTTGAGTCATGACACAATAATTTCTAGAAAATGCATGAGCAAAACCATTCATGGTTTTGATGTATTTCACATCATTCTCATTCATTAATAAACGCAAAATGAAGACTAGAGGACCATTTTTCTTTTAATTGCAAGTTGTTCATTGATTTGTTTTACAGTGCAACAAGAAAGCCTAGGGCAAATCAGGGAAAGTGGGAAGTAGAGCTTTAGTTCCTGCAAGCCAAAATAAACAGAACAGAACTGAATACTGAATGCCACTTTCTGGCCAGATCTTCTGGTGTAAAACATACATAAGATTCAGTTGTAGAGACTCATATGTGGTTAACATCTTTGTCACATTTGTTGGAGGTGTTTATCTCTTCCACTGATGATGGATTAAGTTATTTGTTGTTCTTTTGATGTGTGTGAGTGTATCCCAACTTAAAAATACTGCAGACCTTGGACAATAATAGTTGCTCACATATTTATCACTTTCAGTCCTCTTCTGAAATTACTTATCCCTTCAAGTACCACCTAAGACTCTCAAATGGAGTTAAATGCCTAGAAAAGTTGGTCTGACTTTTCATGGCTTGTCGTAAGAAGATAGAGAGAATCCAAATGGAAGAGAGTAAAGAATCACTCCAATAACTTGGCACTTTTACATGCTTTTGTACAATCACACACATTTCACTGGCAGCAAACAGTCCATGGTTCACTTCTACAAGATGTAGTAAATGGTTCTAACAGATCATTGCCAAATAAAGGGTAGATCCCACCTCCTCCCACATTTGTGTTCCATGTATGTTCCTGTTTATTTGGTACTGCCATGCTACTCTTTGCTGACCACAGTGGTCCTCAGATGCCACAGTCAAACTCACCTCCCTGACCTGGAAGAAAATAACCAGAAAGTGGATAATTATCTGAGTTAATTGGTTGAATTGACTCAAGAAAAGAGGCAAAGGGTTAGCCAAAATAGTGGGGACAGGGTTCTGAGAGGGTGGGGCAAGAAAAGAAGGCTCAGAGTGGGGAGGAGGCGGGAGTGAGACTTTTTTTTGTGGCAGCAGCAAGTTGTTAGGATGACTTGCAGCCATAAACTACCTTCAAAGCACCAAATAACCAGTTATGCAAAATTGCAGGATGCAAAAGAAAGACAAGGCCAAAACTGTTTTTCCCAGACACTTAGAAAAGTGTCCCCTGAGAAAGAAAAGACACATACTTAGTTAATACTTTGAAAAACTGGGGGCTAAATCATTTTCGCTAATGGGGGTGGAGGGGGCAGATTGTTTCTGCTCTTAAGTTAAGTAACTGTTAACAACATTCCCTCTGTTGAGAGGTTAAAATTTAGATGATTTATCACCAGCACATGACATTATTATTTGCAAACATAATCATTTCTAAACTAGAGATTAGCCTGATCCAGTGTAAGACCATAACTCTTTTGGAGTTGCACATTCCTAAATATAAGAGTTTCCTTTGCAATTTTATTTTTACTTATCCACAGCACTGATCAAAAGAATTAACTTACTCTAATAAAAGCAGTAGGAGTAGAATATAGTGTCATTACTCATTGTAGCATTTACTTGATTAAATCATTTGCCAGACAGACCTCTTGATAAAACACTGTTTATTTACCCCTGTGCTGAACGCGTTTGGGTACCAATCACTGCTGGGTTGATTCAGCCTCCAAGGAAAGATAAATTAGCTCTAAGGTAATTTGGAAAAGACCTCCCAAAACAAGAGTTCTTTGGAATTTCAGAATCAGCTTTTATGGAGGTAGAGACTTTTGCGCTGTGATTTGTCTGCAATTTGAAGTCACTGTCAAAATATTGCAGAGATAGCTTTACAGGGAGGCACTAGGAAAATTCTGGCACTGCCCACTTGTTACTTGTAGAAAAGATCAAACATCACTCACTGCTCAGGCACTCATATGTTCGGAGTTAAGGCAATCTAAATTTCTAAAGATATTGTTGAGTTAGCCACCTCTTAGAACTCATCCATATCTTACCTCTGCACAAGAAATACCCTTGCCTTAATAATCAGATTGGTGTTCATTTTCCTTAGGCCCCTGAAGGAGCAGCCTCCCCAATGAACTCCCACTGGCACCTCAGGTGCTGTACAGGTGCAGGATGGTTACTGGGGGCTGGGCAATGTGGTGGTGGGCCGAGCTGCCCACCTGAAGCAACTGGGCTGAGGAACGTTGGAAGAGGTAGGAAAGGAGGCAGTAAATGCTGGACAACAGCTCGAAAAAAGTGGGTGTTCAGAGTGGAACAGCAGAAGAAAAGGGAAGTACACACAGTCACAGTAACATAATGGAGATGACTCATTTTCTGCTCATTTAAATATGGTAAAATCATTCACTGTGTGTCTCTGACACACTACTATTACTATTTTATTACCATGGTAACTTTTATTGTTGTTATTATTATTATTTCAATTTTATTATGGTTGTAATTTCTAAATTCATTGCAATTTATATCCCTGTTTTGAGATGAAATCACAGTAACATTGCGCCTGTCAGGTGTGGAACATGACAACTAACTCCAGTCTAGAGAGCTAGAGACACACTGAGGAAACTGCTCTACAGACCTAAAACCTTCATCTAGGCTGTAAGGGCCAGCGGAGGGAGAAGGGCAGAGGGCAGGATTTGTCTGCCCCTTCGTTACCCTGACCCACACAGAGAAGGGAGGAGAGGTTTCACTCTCATCAGTGAGGAGCAGCACCCACGAAATCTTTGTTAGCAGATGCTGTTAAGATTCCTTCTCCATCCCTGAGACCAGGTGCCTTCAGCATAAGGCCAGAGGGGTCTGCAAGGGCTAAGGCAGCACCAGACATACATGAGACTTTTGAAGCTTTAGCTCAGGGGTTTATGCAAAGATAAAATGAATCAGCAGACTACCAATCTTGATCTCCAGGCCAGTTTGCAATATTCGAGGTTAAAGACAGTGATACATGAAAACTCACTGCCAACCAAGAAGTGTGGTACAGAGGAGGAAGATAATTGTCAGCTGGGGTTAACTTTTAGCAGGATTTCTCTCTGGCCATTGGCTTTTCTTTGGCTCCTCATGCTTGTACTTTCTACAAAGAGAGCAAAAAAACAAGCATTGACAGAAATTGTACTGAGATGTTATCACTCTTCTTTTTTGGAGTGATAGTGTTGGCAAGATGACATATTTCAGTCCCTCCAGACATCTTTCAGATTATATAAATCAGCATCATTCTGTTACACTGATAACACTGTAAGGATCCCATCGAACAACAGGCTCCAGTCTCCTATTGGGAGTGCTGAAATACTTGTGCCTTCTAAAAACACTTTCTTGCTACTCAATTCAGTATTTTCCAGGTGACCAGATCAGGAGGAGTAAAAGTCTGTGATGTTTTCCAAGACTGCTTGCATATGGATATAGCTGACTTTTTCACATCATGCCAACAGTTAGACATTTAATTTGGTAGTTCAGAAGAATTTAGTGTAAAAACAACCTAGCTGTATCACTTAAGCTACCAAATCACACTGAAAGGAGAAAAAGCAAATGTCATGTGGATATTGCAGACTTTAAGTATCAGCCTTCATGACAAAAGGTTTGGCTCATTTCTTCTGACTTAGACTTTAAAGATGCACATGGACGTTTCTTTTTATGTATGTATTGAAATCTCACTACAGTCTTCTATCCTAATTCCCTCTATTCCCACTAGACTCCTGGCTGTAAGTACACTTTAAATAAAATCAGAAAGAGAAATTATTCATTAATCAGAAAGCTCGTTATGTCTAGAGCAAAGAAATATTCAAGTTCCTGTACTGCAACTAATGAGCAAATGAGCAATTTGCCTAATTTGCCTGTGGCTTCAGACTTGACAAGCATCCTCACCATGACCAGCAAAGAACACTTAGGTGTGCTGACTGACACTATTAAAGTAATTACAAATTGACCATTGTTCTACACAGAGAAGATCTATCCACAAAAGGACCTGGTCTTTCATACCATAATTGACATTTTTTAAACCACTCCCAGGGAAAAAAATTTTGAAAAAAATTGTTTCATTTCCTTACTTGAATATCCAAATATAAACCTGGCCTCCTTGAGTTGATTTGCAGTAACAGAATGCATGTTAAAAGGAATTTTGGAGTGACAGAGAAGTGAATAAACAAGGAAAAAAAGGCACTTTCATCTTAAGCTGATAAACCATACTGTGTAAGATTGGTCTACATTGTCTGCAATTTAATTACTCCTGAAAAAGACATATTTCCACTGTAATAGTCTCTGTGGAGTGGTAGACACTACCTATACTCTATTTGAACAAAATCAACCTATGCTAAATTTTCAAGCAGATTGTATAAAATTTATAATTACAGCACAATTTATTCCAATTACTGAGAATTTTTCAGAGTACTTTAAAAAAATAAAGTCATTTTCAGAGAACTTAGTGTCTTTGGTGCATCCAGAGTCAAAGTGGAGCTGTAAACTAAGATACTTTGTCCAAGTCAACTCAGCTACTCATAAAATCATGATGCTTTTACTCTGGGCTAATGGAATTACATAAGCAGAACTACTTAATATCACTACAGGACAAAGCACATACAGATAAACAGTATTTTCTCATTGGTGATAACACTTTCTTATTTTCAGCCATCTGATTTTCAAAAGGTAGCATTCCCAAGAATAAGACTGATGTGTTCAGGCCCAGGTGCTTCTGTTTTCTTGTTTATTGAGAAAAGGAAATTTCCTTTGAAGGCAGCTGCTCAGTGAACCTGCAGGGCTTACTTTATAAACTGCTCTAATTTTATCTCTTTTCAGAGATATAAAGATTGGGCAATAGGCCCTTCATTTTCAAAGCATTGCCCAAGGCCCAGGAACACAGGGTCCCACAATAATCACTGGAAATGATGCAGCTGAAACTCCATGTGGTATTTTCAGCCTTCTTTTAGCTAAGTGACCCATCTTAAAAGAACATATAATTTCACTGGGGCCTTCTCAGCTGGGAGAGTACTGTGAAAGCCAATGACAACAGTCAAAAATATCTGGTACCCAGAGTCATTCTGAGATACACTGTGAGAAGAATGTCACTGAATTACGTCATATTTTTGTCTCAAGTATATGCAACCAATAAGAGCAAACAGAGCAGGATGCTACCACCTCTTTTGTCATGGTGAGGATATAATTTACGCTAAGAGGTAAGATGCTTAGATCAAAGCCCATTAAAATGTCAATTCCCTAAGTATAACAGTAGCTTTATGTTGCTATTCTTCTTCTTTGGGTCTTCTGGCAAAGAGAATGAAAATGAGATTAAAGAATATGATAATAGATTTCCTAGCTTCATAGATAAATAAAGCCAAAAATTATGTGGCCTGACCTCCTAAGCAACACAAGCCAAATGATTTCTCTGAATTAATCCTTTTTCAACTGGAGCATATACTTACAAAAACAACTAGCCTTGATTCACCCCTTACACATTGTGAGTTGTATCAGTGCTGTTAGAAAGAGGAGCCTTTATCAAGACTAACTATATTTAATTAATTTTAAAGACAGGAAATTCTACTATCAGCTTTTTAACCATTCAAAATTTAAAAAGTATAAGGAAGATACTCATAGACTCTTTTGGACATCCTATTTGGGTTAAACACCATGAGCAACTCATGTAAGGCAGTTTTTCCCATCCTTTAATCACACTTATGGCTTCAATGCCTTTCCACACATCTCTCTGTCACTTCAGCATGCAAATTGGATGCTTCCCCACTCCAATTCAAAAACAGCCCTTTTATGCATACAGAATTGGCACACACCTTTGGATGAAATATTGCCCTAGCATCTTCTGTAGGATAGAAATTGCACTTTTTTCTGTACCTCTGCAGCATCACAGAATCTTTCCTGAAGGCAAGTGCTCCTAGGCACTATATTAAACAAAAGTTATAATCATAATACCAGCAAAACAAAAAATATTATTCTGCTCATCATAACATTTTTGTTAGTTCTTCTTAAAGATATGGTGTGTCTGCTTTTCTTGCTACCATATTTTTTTCCTATTTGACCTACCTAAATCACATACTGGCTTGTTTTTCTGTGACTGTGACTGATTGTTTTTTTACTTTATCATTCTTCCCTTGATATCTTTGTGCTTTTGTAAGCTCAGTCAGTAATTGTTTTTGCACTTTCAGTTTCTTTATAAAAACATTAAATATTGTAGGAAAAGCAGTGATCTCTTCAGAAGCCTGCAGCTGTTCATTGATGATTCCCTGTTTACAAGTATATTTTGAGATTCGATATCCCTCCAAAGTTTAGTTTCTGTGATACTGATTTTATTTTATCTAGGTTATAAACCAAAAAACAGTGCAACATCAGTCCAGCATTTTACAGAAATCTATTATATTGATGCTATTATCTATTTCAAGTGAACTAGCCTGAGCAGAAACAAAAAGCTTTATTTTTCATATTCCATGTATTTGTTGGTACCAGTTTAGTTATTCTCCATTAACTCCTTCTTAATGGTGATTGAGACTGTCTATTTAATTTTTCTGCCCTAGACTGACAAATGTCTAGAGCAGCATAGATTTACTTTTCTTAAGACTTTTGCACTTCTTTCTCTGAAGGTTCCCTAGACCTTTTCCAAAATCACACCAAATATGAGCAACTGTTCCAAGAAATAAATTCCTAGCTCCTCTAGGAAGAAAAAAAAATAATTGTCCAGACATGTTTATTTAAAAGGTCCTGGGTTTCTGATAGCTACTCCTTAGCACATTCTGGTTACTCAAATGGAAACCATTGTATTCATTTTCCTGGAAGCCACCCAGGGGATACAACTTTTGCTTATGGGCATTGCAGTTCAGTCTTGGATTTGGGTACCACCATCTCTGGGTTCCTCCTGATGCTGCATTCCATAGGTTGTCATATCATTGACCTTCAGCAGTACAACTGAAGAAGGGGTCTGAACTGATGAGTGCTTCCACTGACCAGGTAATTCTGACAGGTCAGAAGCAATAAGCTACAATCAACTGGACTTAATTGGAAACAACTCAGGTCAGTGAATGGGGGAAAAGACTAGCAAGGCAAAATTTCCTGCTGCCAAGACATGACCTGGTACATATACTGGAGATGATAAATTACAGGAAACTGTTGAAATAATAAAGAAAAACAGGAAATTCGGGTTTTTTGCTAGTTGCAAAATCACAGATGTTTAAGTGTAGTATTATTTGATAATCTGTCTTTGTGAAAAGTGGCACTGATGGAAATGCTCAAGGTCACTCCAGTTGCCATTGGTGTCTGCCATGGAGCTCTGCTCTGGTTATCAGGCATGTAAATTACCCACAGGGACTGGATACTGCAAAATGCACCACATTCTTTTAATTGCTGTGAAGTCATTGTAAGAGCTCCATGTGAGCAATTAGCATCTCTATTCCCCAAAAGCACAGCTTGCCAAAAGCATCTTACAACTTGCAATGTAGTGTCTTTTGCATAGGAAGAATCTTTATTACACAGAGTAGCTGCTCTGAATGAGGGTGAGGGGTGTATTTTAACAGACGGTGGAGGAGTTCACATTTGTTGCATTTGCAAGCATTTACAAGTGGAAATCACAGAAATTAGTCTCATTTCTCTCAGCAGAGTAGCCTGGCCCACATGTTCCTATGAATCCTTTTGCAAAGAACATGGAAAAGCCGGGCTGGTTTCCCTTCCACCATGTGCAAAGCATTCATAATTATGCTTTGATTCCCTCTACTCCCTATTTATTTAATTTCTTTTTCCTTATTTCTCTCCTCTCTCTCGCTCTCCCTTCCTTTCTTTCTTTCCCATTTCCTTGCTTGTGTTCTCTCCTCCCAGTAATGACCCAGTGCTTAGCTGGGGAAAGGCAGGAGGTGTGGGGGCAGGACTGTGTTAATGCCCTAATTAAGTCTGTAGTTAGCTGATGGGAAAATCGTTGTCAGGAAAGCTGATAACAAGCATAAACATGACAAGCTTGTTTTGAAAAGCCATCCTGTCACTCTGTTTACTTAGGCTACTGCATGCAGCTCCAAGCTACTGTCATATATGTTTATATTGATATATCTGCATCACTTCCCTCTTCTTTTTTTTTCCCCCTTTAAGGAATATAGATATAAACTTCACACATCTTGCATTTAAAGGGATCAAGATGTCCCCACATTAGACACATACATTCATTGATTTAAGTAATAATAGAAAATATGGATGAGAAGGATTGAAGAGGTGAGGAACTTCATGCATCAGTTTCAATTTAGTGAATGACCTACAGATGCCCTTGTCCTTGATGAGTTTTGTTGTGATATTAAAGTAATTAATTAGATTATCATTAAATATGAGAGGCTTTTTTTACATATATTTCCACTAGAGATCTGAAAATGTTGCAAAATAAAAGGAAGAGTAGCAGTGTGTATAAAACCTGTCCTATTCTTTCTGCCACAGCAGACACCGCAAGTGCAGTATTTCCCCCACAATTAGAATTGCAGTGTTGGGTGTGCTTCATGCCAGAGACAGCCAATAAGCCTTCATGAACTGTTCAAATTATAGTCTGTACAAAATTGTCCTCCAGGCCATTCAAGCTGCTACATACAGTTTAAGGTTTTTGCTTTGGAAAAATCTGTCTTGGTTTCCCAGAGTGGAAGTTTTGCTACAGCGTGAAAATTGATACAAATGATCAAGCCTTGTGTTCCTGAGGAGTCCAGCATCAGCACACGCCTTTCTTGCTCCAGGTGTTAGCAGAAGTGACAAGGTGAGGCTGTATGCATGGCTCTGGATCTGGAGAGTGGCTTGCTTTACTGAGGCTTCATTTGATTTTCCTTTGGCTTAGGCAAAAGGAGGCAAGTTTCCAATTAAACCATGCATTACCTTCTTGTTGCTGATGTTTCCTCTCTTAACCACAGATGACTCATTTCAGGTAAGTAACATTTCAATCAAACTTTAATTATTTAGCTGACACAGGAGGCGTATGATTTATCACTGTCCATGGACATGAAGAAAGTTCAGCCACATTAGCCTCTCTTTCCTAGAGACTGGGATTTTAACAGAATTCATTCTATTCATGGAATGTAAAGAAACAATTCCAAGAACTAAGATTCATCACAAATTACCTAGTAAGAATGTTTTACAAAAATGAATGTTACTGTGGAACTAGATTTTTATTATCATTGTATCCTGTGAATCAGGAGGAAAGATTAAATACTTCCTGAAGGAAGGGTCTTCTGTCATCTGGAGGGAGTCCATGGTGTGATTCATTTAATTTTATATAGCCATCAAACAGGTAAATATCCAGAGATCCTCCTCCTTAGCTTGTGAGAAGAGACAGAGTCCTCAAAAGGGCTGGTCCTCAGCCCCCTCTGGCTTAAACAACCATTTTAAGATGGTATGAGCTGACTCCTGGAGGAGCTTGCCCCCTTCCCTGGATGCACACACAATCTGCAGTTTTGAAAGGACAACTTGCATTGTCAGCTGAGTCAAACAAGACAGATGTCATCCTGTTTTCTGCAAGCAGGACTAGGCTTCCATCCTGTGTATGGATCAGCTACCAGAGAGTACAAAACATGTTTCTTGTTAAGGAATGTCCACAGCACTAAAGAGATTTTCTCTTTGAATCATTGTCTTTATCCAAAGTATTTGTACAGATAGCTCTGGCCTGTGGCACTTGCTCTCTCCACACTTCCTTGGTGGGGAGGGACTGCTTAGCTCTGCAAGGAGCAGACACTAAGGAACAGAGAGATTGATGTTCAAGTGTGCTTGAGCGCTGCAATAGCTCCATGGCACAGCAAATCTCTTTTAGGTGTCTGGCTCCTGTCCAAAATCCACATCTTCAAGTTTTAATGTGCTTTGACTACAATTGCACAGGGAACTTCTGGTGCAAGGCAGAATTTAGGTCTTCTAAATCTAACCTCTAAAAGACATCCTAATACCCAAGTTTCCAGTGTTTCCTTTTCTCAAAGGGAGCATGCTAGTATGCAGTGGTGCTGATTTCACCTCTGAATTCATGTTACACTTAGCTATGTGCAGACAAATGGCTAAGCCCTGTCACCCCAGAGCAAACCCATCCATACGTGAAGCAGCTATACCTCATTTGACAGCTCTTTTCTTCATCACAGCTGCAGCTCTTATTTCAGTAATCTTTCCTTTCTTACCTTTAACTGTAGCCCATCCACATTTTAAACTTCTTCAGTCAGTGATAAAAAACACCCCAGAGTGACCCATCTCCTCCCTAGCAATGTAGAAATTCAGACAAAGCTATATTGCATCATAAGGGAAATGTCAGATGTGCAGTCACCTGCAGCAGTCACTACTGAAACAGCAATTTCTTTATAACAATGAAAGGAAATAAAGGAACATCACTAACATATTTTTCAAGTTCGGTATTGTTAACTCTCACATCCTGGCCAAATGCCAGCCCAGGCATTCTGAATGACCTAAATTCTGTCTCTCTATACTTCACACTAGATAAGTTATTCTAATGACAGTAAGCAGAGACAATTATGTACAGTAACTGGGGCTGTTGTTGGTGAACAGCTTTCATGCAGAAGGCTCCCAAAACATTTTGCCAAACACAAAATCAATTCAGTTCTGTGCTATTCCAGCCCTTACAGGCACAGCAGAGGATATGACATGCAGCAGACAAGTCTGCATCATTCTGTGGTGCAACAAGTACCTCTGAAATCCCTTCTTTACTAGGAAGCCACAGTGAGTCAAGGCACCTCAAGTGCTGATTAACCAGGAAAGATGCTTAATGGAGTCATCCAAGAAGCAAAATTCCTCAGCAGTCCTGAGTAAATATTAAAGTTATCCTCTTCTGGTGAGAAGACTTCATGAAAGGTTTTGATGAAGTCTAATTGTCATGATGAGAACAGAGGGTACAGTTGTTATAGTGGTAGAATCTGTAGCCAGAGGACAGATCATGTTTTTAGTAAAAATAAATCTAAGTGAAGAGAAGGATTTTTTTATTTTTTTCAATTTTTATTCAGCAGGAGTACCAAGACAGTTTTTCTTGACAAAACATATCACAGGTGTTTCAGTATATTTTGGTTGAGGCCCTTCAGGTTCTTTTCCTTCACAAGTCTTGAGTAATATAGGAAAGAAAAGTTCTGCCTTGCTTATAACTCCTACTTGCTTAGTGCTACAGGAAACAGACACATAGGGCTAAATGAGCAAGACAGTTTTCAATTTTTTTCACTTTTGTGTTTGCAAGCTGCACAGAATTATGATACAGAGAAGATGTTCATGAAACTCCTCTGGAGAATGGCCTGTAGATGGCTAAAGTGGCTCACATACCATCTCTAATGCAAATGGGAAAGCTGATGATGAAAAACACCTTCACATATGCATGGAACTACCCATGTTATTGAAATTTCTGAAGAGACCACATCTACCACAGAAAATGTTTACAACTTCACAGACTGGCAAAGGTCAAAAAACCCTGGCTAAATAACACATAGATTTAATTGTACATCTTCCTCCAGTGGAATCCATCATGTGACTGAATTCCCATCCACCTCTTTGAAGGGCTGTCTAGAGATGAAAAACCTCTCTCTGTTATCCGAATGGTCTCCAGCGATTCATGTTGAAAAGCAAAACTTCAGAAAAACAAACAGCCTCTCAGAAATATTTCTCAACACTAAATAGTCTTGTTTTTAAAGATCCTCCCCTGCAGACAGACTTACAGACATTACCTCTGGGCAGCTGTCTAATGTCTTGTCTAACATTGGGCCTCTGAGAAAATCAGGCAGGTCTCCTCTGAACAGTTAAGTGGGATGAAGAACTTTGGTAACAAATCAACAGAAATATCAAGTATTTTGATGAATTGTTGAAACACTTTTCCAAGTCAGTTCTATTTGTCCCTATCAACTTTTAATAATAATTTGCACTTATATAGGATCATCCAGTGGAGATCAAATCATTTGAATTACACTCTAAGAGATGTTTAAACAGAAAAAAAGACATCCTAGAAAGCTCTGTGACTTCTACTAATTTACTCAGTGAACTTACATCAATAAAAAGAAAAAGAAAATCCTCAATATCTGTCTTTGAACACATAAATAATAACTACAGAACAAGTTAAAATGATCTGACTGGGAACAGTTTTGAATTAATATACCAAAAGGGAAGTCTCTCCAAGAACATACTTCAAGTGCAAATGAGTCAATAAATGAAACACAGAGTGCAAGAGTCATGCCCAAAATGTTTATGTTGGAAAAATAACCTAAAAACTGAGGCTGAGACTGAGACTAAAGTAGAGTGTGTTTGCAGGCAAAGCAAATACTTGCTGACAATACAGACAACTGAAACAAACCATGAGGTAGGAATAAAAATTTGTTTCTTTTCCCAGGAGAGAGGAAGAACAGCAGATATGATTATATCAGTTAAATGGTGCTCCCTTACAACATAAAGAAGTAACATGGATTTTAAGGCAAGCTTTCAGAATACTACAGACTTTAAACATTTAGGACCACATGTAAGGATTTGGATAATACATCTAAAATAATCAGGTGCCCTTTCACATCACACTGTTAGAACAATACAATCAGTGTCTGTTAGCATCTGCTTTGACTTACTGTTCCTCTGGTTTGTACCCAGTAAACTCATTAGACTCAGGTGCTGTGTATGTGACTGCAATCTCACATTACTAGGCTGGAGAGTAAGGAAGATACATTTAAGATAAATAGAAAAGTTAGCACATATTTGTCACTGGAAGACAGGAGTTAGTCCTGTTTTCTTATCATGTGCTTGTTTGTGTGTGTGTGTACAGTCAGAAAAAAAGTATTTTGAATAATCAAGGTCCATTTTTCAGAGCAAGCAACCATTGACTTCAGTGCTATTTCAGCACTGGCAGTGGAATTGGGGAAAATTATTAATCACTGTAACTAACATAATTTCTCACTATTGTGTACTTTTTTACAAAGTCGTATCTGTGAGCATTTTTGTTTATTGTATCTCCTCTCTAAGTTGTCCAGAGGTTGAAGCTGTTATTCCATGACCAGCACCAGAGGAGCAGTCCTTTCCCCAAGAGCTGGGGCTGGAGAACTGGTGCCCATGAGGATGGGAGGGAGTTTCTGGTTTTGTTTAGATCCTGTCACTTATGTCAGCTGACTGTCCCTCCATGGCTGCAGTGCATTGAGAGTGCAACATCAATTTCACCTAACCCAAATGTGGTTTGGGCATGAAGACTTCTCTGCCATGCAAACACAGCACATGGGGACAAAGCAAAGGAAATCCTGATCCAAGCTACTCTATTACCCTGAGCCATGAGAGGTAAAGGTTGCAGCTCTCTGGCTATGTAAACCCATCTAAAACAGAGCAGTTGTACTCCTACCCCACAAGGGTTTTCTCCATGACCCATTTTTCTTTTTCCTCCATTATCATGGCAAGTTTCTTGCCATGGTTTCAGAATGTTAAAAGAGATTAAAAATGAAAAGAACAAAACCCCACCATTCTGTTTTTCTACTCACTGCAGTGCTTTTCCCTCTTCTTCCCAAACCCAGTGCAACATGGGGTCAGATGAACTTCAGTGCTCAAGATGAAAACACTCAGCTGGTGATAGAACTGGAGATCAGTTGAGAGAGCTCAAGGACAAGACCTGACTGTATTATAATCAACACAGAGGACTCTATCTTTAGACTGGATTTAAATTCACTACAAAAGCAGCAACAGGACACACTCGGAAAACATCTGTGACTGGTATCTCCATGGTGCAAAACAGCAAAATTTAGACATCAGTCCAGGCCCAAAAGCACTCTATGTAACTGAGGTGCACACTAGCTTAACCTTCTCTGTGAAGTCACCACTGCACACTTTATCTGAATCCCCAGTTTCTCCTACCTGAGTTATTGCCCTAAACTCCATTCTATGCCCTGTCCCAGGTGCAGAATCTGACATTTGCCCTTGTTAAACTTTGTACAGCTGCTGATTGCCCATCTCTGACTTGTCAAGGTCTCTCTGCAGGGCCTCTGTGTCCTTGTTTGCTTGTTTAATTCTCAGTATGTTTTTCCCCAATCAGTATGGATCTTCACTCGTTTGGGTGAATGAGGAAAGCCAAGATTTTAACTCTTGTGATTGTTCTCCCGAATGTCATGAGTTGTTTACCAGTGTCAGTGGCTGAAGATAAATCACATTTCTGAAGAATGTCATGTGGCCAGGGGAGTGTGGGAGTCCTTGTGGTCAGCTGCTGCCTTCTCTCTCGCCGCCACATTCAGAGCCCTGATGAAGTCAAACAGAAGTGCAGTGCTTCTTCTGCTGCCCTCATTTTCAGAAGCTTGAAATGTTCAATTTGACTTTTTGACTAGCACCAGGTCTTGAGCTGACGTTCTTATGATGTTTCCTGTTTTGGCCTAGGATTTAATTCTTTAGTAATACTCAGTTTAGAGATCAGTTTGCAACAGAGCAGGATTTTTTTTTCCTATGAGCACAAACTCCCTTGCTCTAACCATTTTTTTTTTCTTGAACAACATAGGCCTAAGCAGAGATCTCTGTGGAACTTCAGTGGTGATCTCATTCCACTTAAAAATCAAAAATATATTTCTATTCTGAATTTCCTTTATTTAACTGTTTCAATCCATATGGAAAATCTTCCCTGTTTTCCCATTACCGCTTCTTTATTGAATTTTGGTGAGCCACTGTTTTATACGTTTATCTAAACTGACATATAACTCCTTTACAAAGTAATTTTAGGTTTTTGTTCATACCAATTCAGGATATAGACATACTTGGAAATGTCATGATTCTCATAAGATTTAGAGTAATTTTGAGCAGCTCTTGTTTCTCCCATTTTCTATAATTTATGGCACCCATCACTGGAAAGATGGTGATCTGGATAACAGTGCCCTTTACTGTTACAGTCTTTCCTTCTTTCCTTCAGACAAGTCAAAGTCTGTATGACACCCAGCAATAAGACACATGATTGATTATGCTGTATGTTAATTACAGTACATTAATAGCTTTACAGTACAAAACTAAATTTTGTTGGTGGGCTAAGTGTGGTAGAAAATACACTCAGAAAACCAAATAAATAGTCCATGCCACAGGAGTTAATCCAGTCTCAGAATTCCATTTGAAAATGGGAAAGAACTGTTAATTCGTCTTTATTAAATATTTATTGTAAATTACATCTGCTGCTTGCAAAAATACTCATATTAAAGGTCATTTATTCCTCCTTTAATAGTATTCTGTTTACATCTATATTGGTGGAATAAATTCAGATGTGAGCTTTACTTGAAGTAAATATAAATATATGTTGCCTTTTTGTGGGTGGATGGGATTAAAGCTCAGTTATAACACCAAGATCTCTACACAAGAAAAAGGAAATAGCAACAGTATACTTTTGTTCATTTCTTAATGCTCTCCCCTGAAATCTCAGCTAAATGGTTTTGCACGTGGACTTTCTAAGTGCCAAGTCCTTTTCAGAAAACTATTACAAAACTGCTTCTGAAGATGGTCTTAAAAGATAAGGCTGAAAATTGTTAGTGCTGACTGAACAGATGGAGAGGATACCACTTGAGAGATAAGAGGAAGAATGAAAGAATAGGCATTCAGAATGACCAGAGCTAAGTAAACAACTAGACTACCAGCCCCCAGGGCCTAAAAGAACCAAAACTAGAGTTGTAAAAACAAAAAGGAAAAAAAATCCAAAATGCAAAATCCCCCTTACAATGTCAGAAAGTAAATCAACCTTCCTGGTGTATACTTTCCAAACACTGCCAGCAAATAAATCAAAACTGCTCAGATCACAGACTTTTAAACACATTTTAACCAAGCATAGGTAGTAACCAGCTCAGTGAGCCTTCACAAACACACAAGATCAGTATTAGAGCACATCAAGCCATCTGAGACTAATTTGAGATCTGCAGGGTGTAGGACTTGAAAGACTTGGACTTTATATCATCAGATCAGAAAAACTTCTGCCAGCATCATGGCCCCATGTCTTTAATAGTGTGCAAAAATATATACATACTAAATGTATACATACTAAAGGTGGGAGAGATGTCACATTAATATTTCAGTGTTATGTGAAGTGGCACAACAAATTTGATGACAGATGGTTTTTTCCAGCACAGCTTTTGTGAAAAGCTTATAGGGATGTGGGATTTTTTGGGCTTTTGTTGTTGTTGTTTGGTTGATTTTGTTTTTGTTTGTTTGTTTTTTCTTTGTTTTGTTTTTGTTTTGTTTTTGTTTTGTTTTGCTGGGGGTTTTTGGAGTTCTTTTTTATTTGGTTTGGTTTTGGTTTTGGTTTGGGGGTTTTGGGGGTTTTTTTTGTTTGTTTTTGTTTGTTTGTTAGTTTGTTTGTTAGTTTTTGTTTTTCTTTTTACTTTTTGCAAGGTTTAGTTTGTACAGATTTTCCTCTGTATATCTATAATTTGGGGCAATTTGGAGAAATTTGTAGAATTATACAGAGAACTTTCCCAGGAAGACATTTTCTTGAAGTACTTTCTCATTATCACTTCTCTGGAAATTGATACTCTGAAGGGAGGTAAATACATGCTCCTAGGTGGATCTTATATGGTACTCAAGAAGGTGATCCTCACTGCATAACCCCACCTAAGATACACTTTGGAAACAGACATTGCTGTATCCTATGGGCTGGTCTAGATCCTGGAAGTGCTTCTCAGATGGGAGGAATAAATGACCCTAAACTTTTCAAGTATGTTTAGACAATGAATTTGGAAAAGTCCAGTAATAGAGGGGACTGCCTCAAATAAGTGTTTAGAATTCCCCATGGCTGCTCTTTGAATCACCAGAAGAATGGCACCTTGAAGGTTTATTCTGCAGGTTTCACATGTGAAGATACAACCTTGGTGAGGAAAAGAGGAAATGAGGACCCTGAACCATTTTCCTTCCTATCTCCTGCACTGAGTCAATTTACAGAGGAGATTCTGCCCCTTTTCTCTGCTGTTGTGAGACCCACCTGGAGTACTGAATCCAACTCTGGTGCCCTCAACATGAAAAGAATATGGAACTGTTGGAGCAAATTCAGAGGAGGCCACAAAGTTTCTAAGGGGACTGGAGCATCTCCACTATGGATACAGGCTGAGGAAGTTGGGGCTCTTCCACCTGGAGAAGAGAATGTTTCATGGAGACCTCATAGCCACCTTCCAGTATCTGAAAGGTATCTACAAGGAAGACAAAGAGGGACTTTTTTCAGGAATTGTAGTGATAAGACAAGGAGTAAAAGGTAGAGACTGAAATAGGGGGAATTTAAGGTAGATATTTGGAAGAAATTCTTTGCTCTGAAGGCAATGAGGTACTGGAAAAGGTTGCCCAGAGGAGCTGTGGATTCCCCATCCCTGGCAGTGTTCAAGGCTGGGTTGGATAGGTCTTTGAGCAACCTGATCTAGTGGAAAGTGTCCCTGCCCATAGCAGAGGGGTTGGGACTAGATGATGCTTAAGGTCCCTTCCAATCCAAATCATTCTGGTTCTATGATCTACTCAGTGGATTTTGTAGAACTACTGAAGAACGAGAGAAAATAGGATGATATCCTATATCAGACATTCAGACCTGGAAATGTGTCCAAGGCCACGAGCACAAGAAAGTAACAGGATTGGACTTGTGCTGATTCCTATAACTGGATACTGAAAATATCCTTTTAGGCCATCTTAGTTTTATGCTTTACTCTGCAAAGTCATGTGTATTATGTTTAAGAGGGAGCAATGAAATTCAGAGTTTGTGTATATGTTGCTGATTAATACCACAAATTGACATGTTCATGGGAAAAGATGTTAGTGCTACAGCCAACTAGGTTGATTTAACATATTGCTAGCCCTGGCAATGCCTAGGAGAGACTAAGCAAGTCTCCCCTGGAAGGAACTAGGGCTGAACTAGATGAATCCTACATCCCTTTCTCCATTTGCCAGCTCAGTTAGTTAGCTCATAATTAACTATGCCTTGGCTTGGGGACAGAAATCAGTTACCATCCTAGATAGACACTGCTTTTCTACAGCCTTTGAGTGCCCCACACCAGTTTGTGCTTAATTCACACACTGGGCAAGCCAAAATTCATACCTAGAAGTAGATGTCATGAGCCAGACTGCTCACTCTCTTTCTAAGTGCTAATCAATCAGGAATATATCTATTGTCACTGAAAAAAGTCCAGATGTGGAATGCACAATTATAGATTTAATGCAAGCCAGCAGATGTGAAATCATAGAATGATTTAGTCTGGAGGGCACCTCTGGGGATGGAAGGGTCCACCCCCTTTTTCAGAGCAGGACTGTCTTCAAAATGAGATCATGTTGCTTTATGCCTTGTCCAGCTGAATTTTGAGTATCTCCAGTGACATTCAAGGTACCAGACAAGCTTGGGCTGAGGAAGACACTGAGCTGAAAAATTTGATTTTGATAACCAAAAGTGATTCTGGGCACTCTGTGGCATAAAAGTTTAACTTTTCAAGGAGCTGCTATAAAAAAAAAGTGTTGGTTTTACTCAATGTTCCTACAGTTCAGTAGAAGCTGAGTTGGAGAGTGGAAGATCTAAAATGTCACGCATTTACATGCCCCCTTAGCATATTTCAATGCTTTTAAAATGCATTTTCTGCTTTTTTTTTATGTGTCTTTAAACGTAAAAATCTTGCTAGCCAGAATTCCCCTCGCTGCATGCACCTAGCACCATGTAAATACATTTTCAGATAGGCTTTCATGAGATCGTGATAGAAAGGTCAAATGATGTTTGTACAATATTTAAACCCATGCAGAAGACAGAAGGCTTACAAGGTAGGAAAAAAAGTCCCCCAGGAGCTGGAGAGGACTTCATTAAATGAATGCTTACAGATTTTCCCATTATTTTCAGTGCAGGATTTAATAGAGTGGTTCCTTAAGCATCAGATAGGGAGGGATGGATTAAAGAAATAGGTGGCAACAATGCACTCCTTTAATGTAATTTGAAGTTGTAAATTATTTAATTTGATCTGCATTTAAAGTCAAAATTGCTCTGGATTTCAAATGTCAAATGATGATAAGATTCTAATTTTTCAAAAGACTAAAAAGTTAGATCAAAGCTGTTAAATTGGGTTATTATTTCAGTGGGCAAAACTGAAATGAGCTTAAGGTATTAACTGGATATGGTATCCATGCATTATAAACAGCAATCTTCATATACATAAACGTATTTTTTCTATCTGATCACTTCCCCAATGAAGATTTAGCAATTAGCTGAAATTTGTTACAGAAACAAAGCTGTGTTAAGTTGTGTTCTGAACTTGGTTTTGCTTGTGGATTTTTACAGCTTTAATTAGTATGGACTTCTGATCTACATTTTTTTCAGGTATTCTGATGTCCATATATCAGAGAACTGATTACAAACATTTGGGGGTAATTCTCACCATTTATCAGTGAAAATAATTCACTCAGTATAACTCCCTCACAGTTAAAAATTTTATTCTACTAAGAATAGTCACAAGTAAAGTGTGAAGTTCATGGCCTTAGACTCCAAAGTAGTTTACACTAGATGTGTTTTTACAATGAAGAATCAAGCACATAAATGTCATGTAATGCAACGAAGATCAAAATGCAAGCCCAGGACAGAATTTGAAACTGGGCAATAAGATTCTCCAATCCTAGGATAGTTTGACGCTGATTGCCTTCTCTAGGGTTGTTATTATTTCTAAGATAATTTCTCTATTTGGTTGGAGGAGGCCATATTATTTTTATTTCTGTGGATTAAAATGAATTAAAGCCCAGATGTTCTGGGATATAACTTGGATTTGAAGCACAGAGAATCAAAACAGTAAAATTCACTATAAATTTTAAAGACTTCTTCACTTATGTCAATGTTACGGGAGAAAAACTTCATTTATGACTTATTTTTTTCTAAGACACTTACTGACAGCTCATGGACATTTAAGCAACAGAAGAGATATAGCAAAGATTTTGTGATTTCTGCCAAAAGTTAAGAGCAGTAATTAATAATAGCTTCCTTGGTAGCTTTAATTATTTAGATAATTGTACATTATAAATATAATTAGAACTTTAAATTTATTACGGAAATAAAGAGCACTAACAAGATATCCCAAATTATTAGTAATCTGGAGCACCTCTGAGGCATCATTTTACAACAGGAGTCTCCCTGTCTCATTTTAGGCACTGGGGTCATTCTGAAGAAGCTTTAGATTGTCCAAAACAGTAGCTCATAATTTTCTTTGTAAACTGAAATAAGAAAAGTATCTTAGCAAATACCTCTCTGCTACTAAAACATCAAGGACAGAAGATCTAAACATAGTCTGAGATGGCAGATGCTTAGGAACTGTGATCTAATTCTATAAAATGCAACAGTTTGAATTAAGATTTTTGTTAAACCCTAAAACTAAGACAATGTGTTCAGACATTGATCTTGTCTAGCCTCTGGAAAAGTTTTGCTCCAAGAGTAGTAGACTGGATTAAATCAGAAGGGGGATCCTGATAGAGGACCATCAAAGAGTGAGCTGTTCAGAGCACACTGGAGGTAATAGGACAGTGGAGTAACAGGAGAGATGCACTCCCTACCTTGTAACATCAGTAGAATATCTTAATTTTGGCTTGGTCCCTGAAATGGTCTTGTCATAGAAATTTGACTTGAAAAAGCACCAAGTCAATTTATTCCTATTGCAAGGCCCTTTTCACTGGCAGTTTCTCATTGTAGCTAAGAACAAAGAAAACATTTCACAGGGACATCCAAACTAATTGTGGGTGGAACACAGATTAGACACTTCTCCAATTTAAAATGATTACTGCTGCAGAGAAGCAGTCTTTCCTAGGGCAGAAGCCCTCATGCCTTTGGCTTTCTTCTATTTCTCCTCTGAAAAAAACTTTTCATTTTACTTACCTTCCTTCTTAGGTCTCACAGTTTCCACAGACATTGCCCCAGAATCACCCTGTCACATTGCTCATGTCCTCAGACTTCCTTCTCATTTTATCAAACCCATTCCTGATTTGCCTTTCCCCTTCACCTCGGTGACTCACTCCCTCCCTTTTTCTCTGAGCTGGACTTATTCATAGAAGCTAGTTAAACTTAAAAGTGATTGTAATTCTTCTAATTTAAAGGTAGGACTCAACATCCACAAAAAGCACATTGCTGTGAGTAGCATACTGTCTCTTACCTGTCCCAGAAAGCTTTCAGTGTAAATACCCAACTCCTCCAGATGCTCCCACCTCACCCATTCCTCTCTACTCCTATAGCTGCTCAGCCAAAAATTCCCCCAGGACAGGCTGCTCTTGCAGATCCCTTCTCCCTTCCAAACAGCATCCAGCATTGAGTTTGAAGGTCTCTGAAGCAGCTGCACAAGCTGACAGCCCCTCAGTCCCAGCAGCCACCAGCACCCCCTGCCCTTTTATTCGCAGCCTGCCCACCTGCCTTCCTCCTCCTGCAGCAGCCAAGCTTCAGCTCCTGTGTCTGCTGGGTCCTGCCACGCCAGGCACATCCAGTAATAATCTGTCCAAACAGGGCTCTGACAGCAGAAACAAGAGAGCATGTCACAGGGAAAAAAAAAAAAAAAAAAAAAAAAAAGGTATTGTAATCCTATATCCTCAGCTTGCCACTCTTTATCCCGTACCAAATAAGCTTGTTACAACTGGTGTATGCATCTTGTGCTCTCCTGGCAACACTGAATTAAATCCAGACAACTCAAGGAGACCATTCAGGAGGGAATTTAAAGAAGGAGATTGCATTAGCTGAGTGGAGAACTGAGAAAGGTATAAACAAGTATTTCATCAAAGACAAGGTCGGGGTGAGGGCAAATTCTGGCAAGAGTCCAACCATAGTAATAAACCTGAGGGAGATGCTGGTGCAAGAAGAAGTTCAGGGTCAGCGATGACAATGAGATTTCTCGCCTGGGGAGAAAAGTAAAGGTCTAGAGACATGAGAAAACTGTAGCCTAATTAACAGCTCTCCTTGTGGAAAAATTGATACCAAAATAACATAGCTTAATTATTATCACCACCATTACAGGAACCCATATATCTTTAAGTTCCTATCTAGTTAGTGGCATGGCTAGGTCACGGCTTTTCCCTGGGACTGTCCCCCATGGGCCAGCAATGTTCCTCACAACTGGCAGCCTGGAGACCTTCCACGTGGAAAAGGCAGAGGTGGGGATAGGCCCTTGATCTTTGCCTTGGGGGTGCTGTCTGGACATCACTAAGCCAAGTCATGAAATGCTGAGGTGAACGAGCAGAGAAGATTTGTTTGTTTGCTTAAGGTCATGCCTGAAATGCTTTAAAGCAATGCATTGTCAGCTTGTTTTGAGGTCCCTGCATGCTCTGTGACAGAGATTCATAATGTCTCTGTACTTCCTAAGTCGTTTTAGGGATCGAAAAGCAGTGAATAATAAAACACCTAGAGCTTAAAGGGCTCTGCATTCGGGAGTTAATTTGAACAGGACCCATTTGACTGTCTTTACCTAAAAGTTAAATGAGCATTTGCAACTCAAAAGAGAAACGTGTGACGATTGCTGGATTCCAATTTGGTTACCCAAGGAGTAGGTAACTCACTTGCTGTAAAATATGGAAATCTGACCCAAGGAATTTTTTAGCAGAGATTGGGCTACAGAGGAGTGCAGCTCGAAAAGTGGAGAAATGCTGACATAAAGTGAAAAATGAGTTTGCAGAAAATGTGTGCCTTCCCCTTGTCTTTCTCAAGTCATCCCAATTTTTCAGCATTTTGGCAGTATTGATAAGCATTGCCACTGTACCTTTGATTCCCATGTTCTGGAGACCAAGGAGAATGAAAACCAGAAAGCTTTGGGTAATAGCTCTAGTGGTGGAATTGAGACTTGAATCTAGCCACATATAGCAGCCTGGTGATGTCTGATACAAGCCATTAAAAATGCCCTGGGTAGTCTATAAATTACAGCTGTGAAAATGGAACCAAATCCTTTTAATGTGCTTTCCTCAAGAACATATTTTTATGTACATCTGTGTGTTTGCCTAAGTCCAGATGTTATTACTTAACCTCTGAATCTATCAGGTATATGGACAATAAAATCCACAAAAGCTAAAGCCTAATTTAGTAAAGACTGGTCTGGTTTTCCTGAATTTCCTGTACTTTTTTAAGCATTAGTTTGTTACCTGGTGTGCCTGCAATTGCTAATGTACCTGAGCGGCTTACAGTGCTGGTAATTAAATGTGTTACAGAATCTGAGTATAAAAATCTTTTTTCAATTAAGAGCTACCAGAGGGCGTGGGGGGTGGTATTTATGTGATGTGTGAGATAGCTGAGTGTGCAGATCAGTGGCAATCAGGTGCACAGCACGGGACCTTCAGCACCTTACTCCTGTCAGAACATGCTCAGCTGAGACAGGCCAGGCCCTGGGCAGGGATGCTGAGCAAGGGGTGGCAGAGAGAGACTGTGCATTATCATTTTTTTGAAAAAAAACCTCCCTTTAACAAATGTGAAAAAAGGAAAGCTTTGACAATCTACAAATGGTATGTTTGATTTTGCAACGTTTTCCATGGTCTTATAGATACTGTACTTTAAAGGTCGAATATTTTACCTTTTAAACCATTGGTGACAAGTGAATGTCCAGGAAATTATTGTAGCTACTGCTGGAGAAGGTTGTAGGGAACAGACAAAAGAATAGGATGAATTTCAACCAATTTTTTTTTAATAATTTTTGAAAAATAATTACTGCTGTACACAGTACTACCTGATGATTTAAGAAGACAAAATAAGGGGAGATGTATCCAATGATATAATTGCTTTAATTGTGTATATTCAAGGAGGGTGATTAGTTGTTGATTTCAATATGTAAAAAAAAAAGTGAAATGCTTACCAAAGCCATTTCTCCTCATTCAAACAGTTTCTATGGGCACTGGAATTTTTAGAGGAAAAAAACAAGAAAACAGGACTTCTTCCTTATTTTTGTTTTGCTTTCAATCATTTTTGCTGCACTATAGTTTTCAGTATTGCTGAGGAATCATATGAGGTCAAATTCAGAAGAGAATCAAACTTTATATAAGGTGCCTGACCCCAAAACTTCATTTAGCTGTCATGGAAGGAACTATATAAGCTTCTTAAACTCACAGAAAGGAAGGACTGAAATTTTCATACACATGCTGAGGACAAATCTGACACTGGTGTATAGCCAGTGTATTTAAAGATGGTTTAAAGATTTACATTCTGAGAAGGCAAAGAGGAGATGTAAAAGTCTGTGTTCTTGACACTTCTCAAATGCAGACCTACCTATGAGTTACATAGCTTGATCGTAAAACTCAGGAATTCATCTGCACTTTAAAAAAGATCAGTTTACAGAATACTACATTACACATTGAAGTAAGGGATTGCTGTCTCAATAATTTCCTAAAATTTTGGCTTGCTAGTGACTATCTCTAAATTTAATGCCTTACCAAAGCTTGGGAAACAAGCATATAAGGAAGAACTCAGGAGTTACCTGCTCAGGTGTGTAATGAATGGCAGATACTACCACCACCACATACCCAAGAAGGGGTTTATTTCACTCTTGTAAATGAAGTTCATCTGCAGAAGAAAATAAAGGATCCTAAAACCCAGCACAAGCTCTGTTAACTTCTTGTTTTTCAAGTTTTATTAATTTCATCCACCATGACCCTTATTTCCATCTCTTATTTTTTTACCACGATTGGTTTTTAACAGATTATTTTAAAGAGTTTTTTATTAGATTATAACATTTTCAGAAGCATTTTTTTCCTTGGGAATGGACTAAAAATCACTTGTGTGAATACATGGAGGAAATTAGAGCTAAGGGTTCCATGCATTTTGTTCCTAATCTAAATAAGGTTGAAATTCTACTGTGAATTGAGAAGGCGCTGCCATTATAAAAAAATAAATTAATATTATTGCCTCTTAAAGAGTGATCAAATATTAAACTTCATAAATAAGTATGTAAGTACCACATTAGTCTGTTTCCTTAGGATTTAAAAGTATATAAAATTTCCCAAAGCAAGTTGACCTTTCATTAAAGTTTTCAGTATCCACATTTGTCACCCAAGAGTCAGAACTTTAAGGATGCATTAGAACTCATCCCTTAATTAGAGCATTCATGTCTATCCATGCTGCTGTGCTCTGTGAACAGCTTCAGAACAGACCAGCCACAAAGTCCAGAACCACTATAAATCCCTTTAAAAATTGTCTACATCTTTCCCTCCTACCACAAGCCTGTGCCAAGGAATGGAACCAGAATTGTTCCACTCAGGGTTTGCCCTACACCATCAGGAGGTATGCCCTTATCTGTATTAAAATTGTGTGAGAAAAATACTGCACATCAAAAATTACCAAAGGAAACAATCAGCATAATGTAAACTTGTGCCTTAATATTTCGGTGTTATGTCAGCACATGAAAAGAGAGCCTTCAAATTAGAACTTAAAATTCTAGTCTGAAATAGTACCTCATAAAATTAACAGTCCTACCAAGTGTTTATGACATCAATCCCAGATTTAATAACACCGTGGTTAAAGGAGGCTGTATACTTAAGATATTATTTACAGAAAGAAAAGACCAGATCTATTTTTATAGGAAAGGTGTTTTTTTTGTTCAGGGCAGCAACCAATTATCTTCCCACAACTTTTGGGTTGTGTCAGACACTGAGAGGGGCCTGATGCTAAACTTTGTAAAGCCCTGAAATCATTTGCATTTGTTTTGTAACTGCATTTCTATGCAAATGTATAGCATTCGACTTAACACCAGCACTTTTAAATCCACTAAGTAAAGACACTTTCTGAGATTTTGTCAGAGGGAAAGGATTAGAAGATTTAAGTTTGACTGAAGTGCTGGTGGTGTATAACTCATCTGAAGAAGTTTCAGTAGTTTAAAAAGTCACTGTTTTAAAATTTTTCTGAAATTTTCCATTTTAAAATAAAAAAATAAAAAAACTCTCCTGTCGTTTCTATACCTTGTGAGATGCAGAAATGTTTTCCTTCTTTTCTTCCTGAATTCTTTCCAGGTAATTACCTATTTTGCATTAGAATAGCTTACCATTATTCTCTGCACACCTATACCCCTCCCACTTAGATTCAATTCCCAAATATGCTTGCTCCATAACACTACTCATTGTTTACTCACCACTTTTTTAGCTTTCAGAAAGTCTCTGGCCACTGATGGCTTGCTTGGCACAGGTCCAACCCAGCACCTTTTTGTGCTGTAGGGAACACAATGGTTGAGTGTGGGAGAGGAGTCCAGGACAGCCAGGGTAGCTGTAGGAGGAAGAGCACACACACACACACTCATACACACTGAACTGTCTGTGCAGATATGGGGAGTGGGCACCATTGCTTGCTCTTCCCTTCTTCCTAGAAAAAAATTGAAATTAATCCAAACAGCCACAAAAATACAGCAGGTGCAGGTCTTCCTTAGCCTGGAACAGTACTAACTAACTCTTAGTTGTGAGAATAAGGGACAGAAGTCATAGGTGACACAGGACACGGAATATCACTGCAATTCTTGCATTAAACATTTTTTTGAGCTGTAGATTTTGAAACCTAAGTGATAAAGAATCCTTGAAATTACTAGGAAAATCTCTGCAAATGTTTAATAATTCTCTCTACTAAAATCTGAACTTAATTTTTAGGTTGAATAAATTTAATTTTGTCCTGTAGCTTTAAATGTTTTCATTTAAATGTTTTTTAAATGGCAACATTACCTTCATTGTTGCCCAAACATGAATTCCAAATCCACTGTGACTTTTTTCCCAGCAGCAAAATTAAGCAACTCAATGTAAGTTTCTTTTTTCTTGATGTCACATCTCAAAATCTAGTTCAGTAACCAACAGAGCAAGCAAAGTTCCACTTCATTAACTCAATGAATAGAATAGAATAGAATAGAATAGAATAGAATAGAATAGAATAGAATAGAATAGAATAGAATAGAATAGAATAGAATAGAATAGAATAGAATAGAATAGAATAGAATAGAATAGAATAGAATAGAATAGAATAGAATAGAACAGAACAGACGGTGCTAGAAAGTCCAGCTGTTCCTCAAAAATAAGACAAATTTGAGAATTTAGGATAGCAGAAACCACTCTTCTGTCTGAAATATTTTATGTGTTGTTGGCAGCTAATAGCTCTTGTAAGTGGTGTGAGTTGCCAACAAAGATAGAGTTATTTAAATTTTCTCTCAGAATTATTAGCTTTGTAGGCTTTCTGGGAACTACTGAGCCACACTACAGGTTTTGCAAGTACAGTGATGTACCTACAGAGTAATGATCAGATAGAGCTCAGTAATTGAGGATGGGTTTATCAAACGCCTTTGGCAGTGTCATAAAGAACTAGACTGTGCACCTTAAGCATTGCAGGCCTCTACTTAATTTTGTCCTCTGTGGGAAGATGCATTTTGATTAAAACACACCTATGAACTGCAAAAGTGGCATTATGCCAGGATTCACTCCCCAGAGAAGAGAGGATGCAAAGCTGGTTTTTCTCTTCTTCAGAACTGATGCCACAGTCAAAAAGACAAGAATGTATGGAAAAGACACAAGGTATTTGATATTTTTGGCACTTGCACTGCCCTTTCATTTAGCCATTACATTTATTTTAAGTTAAGCACTGTTTAAAATTGAACAGGACATTGCATTTCAGCGATGAATATTGCAGTACTGTATTGTAGCTAGAAACTAAGGTAATGTAGCTAGAAACATATAAGAAAAGTAAAAATATTCCAGATTAATTTTAGTTTGAAATTTAGAACATGGATTTGCTTCTCTCTCACTTGACGATTAAAAATTGCCTCATTTAGAGACATAAGAGCTAACATGTCAAGAAGCAAACTTTTTTTTTTACCTCAGCTGAATCCTTTTCCTCACATCCAGCAGTCTGGATGCCCTCACAAATACTAGTTGGCAGCACAAAGAATGCAGAACAAACCTAAGTCTAGGGCCTTGGGAAACCAAGGAAGAAGGGATGTGAAAAATCATTCTTTTTAAGTACAGTCTGTAGTGTCTGCTTTAAACCACAGCCTCATATGCAGAGGTTCTTCTCCCTGCTTGGGGTGTTATTCTTTCTGTCCCTTATGCTTGCTCTGCACATTCACTTCTTGTCTTCAGGAATTTTTGGCAGCTATAAGCTGTGGTTTATATTGGGTAATTACTGAAGTTGAGTTATTTAAATGTCCACAAGGAGATGAAAGTGGGGGCGGGGATTTACTCACCTAATCCAGCTCTGCTTTCTGACAGGGAGAGGAGTAGAAATCTCAGGTGCTGCAGTCAAAACCGGTCTGCACGTTATGGTGATGGCTGGAGCAGGATTTCCAGCACAAGCACTCCATCCCCCGCAGGGGGAACATCCAGCTGGCACAAGGGTTTGGTTATGAGAGCTGCTTCAAAACAGTTTGAGATCCAATTATGTAATGATGAAAACACTTAGGGGACGCACAGGATGTTTGATTTAGAGAAATTATCTCTTCACAGGTAAAATGACCTGTGCTTGTTAGCAGAGTGAATAATATCATCTGCGGACTTTAATTAAATTCCAATTTCTCCACACACTCGCATTGTATTATGCAGAAAGAACACGTATTGATGGATCTCCTCACACACCAAGTGCAGAGCACGTTCCTGGAGAGCAGGTGGCTGGCACTCAGCTGTCCCTGGGAGCCCACCCCAGCAGAAAGCCCCCTCCAGCTCCCATCGAAGAAATCCCTCATGGCAGCGGCTGCATCAGTGAATTGCAGGATGAACTCTGGATGACCGAAAAGCAAAACATGCTGGTCTTTTAATCCAGCTGCTAGATTTGGACTGGTGCCTCTTGCCTAACCATACTACTTTCAGCCTCATCCCTGTTCTGCTCAGTTCCCAGCCTGGATGCATTTAAAGCATGTAAATTATTTGCTGTATGTGACACCACTGTAAGCACGCTACTGTTAACCAGGCCTTAGCTGAGCTTTCTCCAGGCTTTGAACTTTAATGACTCATTCTGATATATGTGACATGATGAGTGCTATCTACATTTAATTATGAAAAAGATTTTTTCTGATATTCCGGTTGCAATTTTAGTTTTGGCAGTTGATAATCTTCCCAGACTGGTCCGAGTGCTTTATGGAAGTGAAAGAGAAAATAAAGTACATTTGTACCTTAAACTACTTTATGGAAAGTGTAAAAAGAAAAAGTTACATCCCAAAGTAGCTTTCCTATCAAAATTCAGACAGTAAGAATGATGTAAGCAGTGGTACCCCTCTATAGACCACCAAATCTCAGCCTCAGATATTAGTATTTTGGAAAAGCATGAGAGACATGGTTTGTCTCTTTTTTACTGCAGGAGAGACAGTGAAGATCCCCAGGGACCATAAATTGCCCCGTGTGGAAGCAATTGTAAGAACAGTGTCCTCACCACCACCTCAGACAGCAAATCTAAAATCAGCCCAGGAACATTTCAAAGTGCAATAGAGCTACTGCTCCCACGCTTTGTTTCCCTCAAGGCTTATGAACAAAATCCCTGTAGAGCCCAACTCATACTAACCTTTATTGCCATCTCTATCAGAATTCATGTCATGAGTCAGAACCACAGTCAGGATCTTTATCTCAAAGGTTATGCATTTTTTGTTAAAAATATAATGTTTGGAGATTAATCTATGCTTTACATTTGTTTCTCAACAGGTTTTCTGGCATTTTGTATTTTTAGCCTGGAGAAAAGGAGACTCAGGGAAGATGTTATCCCTCTCCAGAGCTACCTGAAAAGAGGTTGTGTCAAGGTGAGGGGGCAGCCTCTTCTCCCAGGCAATCCATGACAGGAGGAAATAGTCTCAAGCTGTGCCAGGGGAAGTTCAGGTTGGACACTTAGAAGCATTTTTTCACTGAAAGGAGGGTTGAGCATTGGAAACGACTGGATGTGGCACTCAGTGCTATGGTTTAGTTGGCATAGTGGTGTTTGGTCAAAGGTAGTACTCAATGATCTTGGAGGTCTTTTCCAACCCTAAAGATTCTGTGATTTTATGTGATGAAAACTATGGTCCAACTTCATTCAACAGCATTGCAACTTTCCCTTCAGTCAATATGTTGTGTACTCATTCAGGCGTGTCCTCTGCAGACAACATTTAGCTATGATTGCTGAATTAATAATTTACAGCTCTCCACGGTAGGCTTTGAAGCAAGAGTTGCTTGCGTCTCAAAGGTCAACACGAAACAAGGTTACAAATCTAAGGTAAAAGCTCTAAACACTGGGAACACCCCACCCAGTGTGCCCAAACCAGGCTCCCAATAATCAGGTACTGATGTAAATTAACTTCTGTTTTACTGGGTGAGGTAATTAAGACAGCAATAAGAAAATTTTGTTAGTTTGGTAGAAAAATGAGGATCCAAAGACTAGGCTGTTGCATCCAATGCCACCAGTCTAGCAGAGGAAGCTGAGAGCCAGGCACAATGCTGCACTGGAAGATGGCTTCTGAAAAACAGAAATAGAAAATCAGACCCAGGCCATTTGCTGTGAAGGATGATCTCTACCTTTCTGTCCTCACAGATGAAGAGTCAGAAGGATTAGATCAACGAAGAAAGACACTGCTGCTTATGGAATAAAACTAATCACAGCCTGGAAACACAGCAGCTCTGTGTCATCGCTATTCATCTTGGAGAATACCTGATCAGCAAATGGGATTATTCAAATGAATGAGTTGCGAATGAATTTTGCAAATGCAGGAAATAGATTTTGTATCAGTGAGTGCTGATTGATTAAGCTCTTTCAAGCTAATATGGCCCATTTACAGCAGTATCACTGGGCAAAATGAGAATCCCTCAGAAACCACCAGGAAAGAGCTCTAGGTGAAGAACAAGAGGTCTGCAGCACTGTACATGTCTGCAGGCCCGTGCATGCTGTGTGCCACCTCTTCTCTAACCCAAAGCTGATCCTAGCTGGGCTCAGGACAAGCCCCAAGGGTTTCAGGCTTTCCAAAATGCCTGCTCTTCTTTCCTAGAGCCATGCAGCAGTCCATATTCATCTTCAGGAAAAATACCACCAACAGAAAACAGTCCCAGAGATGCTGTGTGGCCTTTCGTCACCTCCATCTGACAATGATAACTGGGAAATGGCATGTGCAACATAATTATAATCTGTCATTGCTGTCCAGAAAGAGAAAGTCCTCAGGAAGGAAGCTTGTGCTGTCCCTCAGGAGAATTTTGGCTACAAAAGGTGACTAAATGGAAAAACCACATAACACCTTGTGCAGCATGTTTGCTTTGTGTGTTTGTACTTGGGGAGCTACACAGCCAGCTTTCAGCAACTGCTTTTTCCTCACAGACATTTCCCAAAAAGCCTTGCAGAATTCAACACCATATAATATAAATTGAGTTTTTAACACCATTTAAGAATTCTGCTGAGTTTACAATGTCATCTGTTACCACTAGAAATCAGCATTGTTTGACTATGGCAAGCTGCATATATTGCAAATAATTTTTCAACCTTGGAAATTAGTAACTTTGATAAGGTCTTTAGAAAAGATTCAAATGTGACCTATTTTTGGCTCATGTAACATTCTGCTCACAGCTTGATTTTATCTTTATACAACTCATGTACTGCTAACTGTACATTGAACAGTTGCAACTGCTCATTGAAACTCATTCATTCAAGCCCATATGGAAAGATAGCCATTATTCATCTTTTCTACTAAGCTCTGCAGATCTTCATAACTCTTCTCATTAGTTGATTATATTTCAGCAAAGTAGCATTTTCCCTTTCTTGAAAAAAATGCCCTGCAAGAACCAGAAAACTCCATCAGATGACCTACATATCATATGTTAGAGCTATATGTAGATGGCAACTGCCATTCAAATAAATATAACCCATACACTTTCACCTGTGAATGATAAGTGAATTATAATATTGGATGAGAAGACTGATACAGATAATTGCTGGCTGCATTTTGTCCTGTTTCCAGAAGGTTAGTTCCAATACTGATAAGATTTTTCATTTTACTTTAAATATTCAATTATTTGTGCTAGAATTGCTTTACACTGTCATTCAGAGAGTTCAAAGTGCAACAGTGCATGCATTTATTTTGCTGAATCATAGCTAACCACTGTAGCTTGAAGGAGGAATAACCAACTCTTTGTAACAAATCCACTGAAGGTAGCAAATAGTTGTAAATATGCTATATATACAACCTATATATATATATATATGTATGTCTATATGTACACATATATATGAGGTAACCATCAGGCAAAACAAAAGCAAACACAAAGAGAGAGAGGTAATTTTTAAACTTTGCCTCCTTAGAAATAATCACTTTTGTCTATATTTACTGTCATAGACTCTCTTGATAATCAATTTTAAAAACCCATTTACAAGTGGCCATCATTATCACACTGCCTAGACCCTGTTCTAGGATGAGATTGCACACTGAAATAGGTTGTATTGCTGTCTTTTGGACCTTTGACTTTGCTGAGATGAATCCTACCTCTAGTTAGCACACTATATATGAAGAGGAGGAAGAGAGATTTTTGTCACACAAAATGAAACACATGAATTGCTTCTGAATGCAAGTACTGTTTTTACTGCTGGGTGTTCAAACACAGAGACATTGTGGAGTGCCCGTTCTTGGGCATATGCAAAACCTGGGCAGCCTTTTCTAGGGGATCTTGCTTGAGCAGGGAGGGTGGACTAAGTGGTCTCAAAAGATCCCTTCTAACATCAAAAATTCTGTGTAATTCCATGTAACACATTGCAAAGTACTATTAAATAGTCATTGCCTTTCACTTTTAAATCAGTTTTGCATTAAAAGGTTGACATATATCATAATAAAAAATATGTGAGAATGAGATTTCTGCAATATGTATGAAGAGAAGCTCCACAGGAAATCTGTCCCAGCAAATGTTAATACCTTGATAAACAACATTTACTGACTAAGGCAATATGGAGGGCTGACTAAGCTCTTTCAAGACCCATATGAAGTGGGTTTGAAAGTAGATTAGAAACAGTAGTTAACTCCTCTCACATTTGGAAATAAAACACTCAAAGTCTAACACAGCTGTAGAGTACAATAATTCTGCTGTCAATTTGATACATTAATCTTTCTATTCCTTTTTCTAAAGAAGAAGAAATAAATTATGTAACAGACAAACTGATAAAACTAAAATTTCTGACATTCTTGACATCCTTATAACATTAAGAAAGGACAAAGCCAGATAAGAATGAATGCAGAACTATTTCCCTTCATTCTGCTGACACTTTGAGTCATTCATTGTAGTCACAAGTAGCCTCTTTTTGCACTATATTGCCATATTTGAAAATCTTCTGAATAAAACATGACAATATTCTTAACTTGCCTCTATGCATCATGTTTCTTCTGACTACATTCCCTAACTTACTTCTTCTACCAAGTGAAAAGCCTGAGTCATGGAAGCAATATAGGAATATATTCATTTATGATTTCAGGTATAATAACTTTGCTAACCACTGCAGCCAATCCAGTCACTAATTTCAGGTACACTGAGCCCCAGCCTGTCCACTTTGCCATCATTTCAAACTTTAAAATATGCTCTTTTACAAGTGACTGAAAACTAGTGACTGTGATGCCAGCATGTACTTTGCCTATAGATTATACATATGTATATTTTAGCTGTTCCCCTGCAAACATCTAATAGTGAATCTGAACTAATACTGGCATGAATACTCATAGAGCAATAATTGTATTTATCTGAGGCAGATTCCCACAGCCAAAGTGAGCAGGGTAAGATCAGCATAGAATCAATGAAGGAAAACAAACAAACAAACACACAACCTCCCAAACATAGCAACTAATGACAAAAGAGGAAAAGAGATGAAACCAGTCAACCAGCTAAACGAGCATAGCAAATAACCCTGAAAAAAGTAGTATCAAAGCCTCTGTTGTTGCCCACACCACAGACTGATTGTCTCAGAAACTTGGGCTGTTTGGGGTTCACTGGGGGATTTCTTGAAGCCTTTTTTTCCCTTTGGTTCTGTAATTTAAACCTAAATAAAATTTAAGTGACAAGCCACATTAGATAGACCTGAAGTCCTCCTCTTTTAGTGTAAGTTGCTAAATAAGGAATAGCAGGGGTGTAACTTTGTGAGTATGGTCATTCGTACATGATCATGATGTGGCTTACAACTCCCTTCCTCCCAATTTGCAGTGCTGAAATGTGCTTTAACAAGCACAAAACCTTTATTCAAACTTTGTTCAAATTTCCATTACGAGGGTCATATAGACAGTATCCCCCTGAAACTAGATGCAGCTTCAGATTGATACTAAGCCTGACTCTTCAAACATGAACATTTTTCTATTTTTAAGGTGTAAATTCTTTGAGAAGCCCAAGTATAGCCACAATGAAAATGCCTGCTTTGTCTGCTAACTGGAGATAGGAAAGTCTTACTGAACACAGCATAGGAAAATTAGTTGTTAAGCACTATTATTTGGTTTTATTTGTTTGTTTATTTGTTTGTCTGCTTGTTGTGATTTGCACCATCACGGAGACACTTTCTATCATTAAGACCCATTCTTATGCTTGGTTATGTATTGAAGAATGATGGGCCCAAGTGTATTAATGTTAAATTTTGCTCCAAGCTCCTTTCTCAGAGGTCCTTTGGCCATTTATTCTCAGCTTTTCACTTTTACTAGTGATGTATTTAATCTAACCATCTAAGTGAAGTTGGGCAATTTTTTCTGAACATTTTGTAACATTAATGCATCCTTCTTTGCTTATTATTTTTCATATTCCTGAAAAAAATAAGTATTTCATTTCATATGGAATAGAACAGCTCGTGCAATGCAAAATGACATTTTTGGGTGTTTTGCTTTGTCAAGTAATTTTTTTTTTATTCCCTTTGATCTGTTCTACTTTTATTTTTATTTATAAATTCTACT
Organism: Luscinia megarhynchos; assembly: GCA_034336665.1. Classification (NCBI taxonomy): domain Eukaryota; kingdom Metazoa; phylum Chordata; class Aves; order Passeriformes; family Muscicapidae; genus Luscinia; species Luscinia megarhynchos. The sequence goes on from CM067565.1 coordinate 46,727,075, forward strand.
GCTGAACCAATAAAATCAATTACTCATGTTGGCCTAGTTTCAGCTACAAAGATTTTACTGTCTCCTTCTAGCAAAGAAGGGGTTCCCAAAGCACAGGAGCACAATCACTGTTATCAGAATCTGAGAGAAAATCAACTTTTAACCTTATAGTTGGCATTGCTGTAAAGTTGGTATGATTTTATAGTCAGTACAGTCTCATTAGGGCACAGTTTTGGAATAACCACTTCAAAAGTAGATAGCAACATTTCTGAACGTAGCTCCTAAAGCAAATTACACACCCACCAACTATTTGAGTAGGAAAAGCAGTGGCTTCATGGTTATTGAATATTCTCCTGCCAGATTGAAACACAGGGTAAATGAGAACAGTTTAATTTTGTACAAAAAAGGAGAGGTTTTGGAGAATTCTAGTCCTAATGTGTGGAGTTATGCTAAAGAAAGGAAAAAGGCTTGAAATTACCTTTAATCTTTGCAGGGTAATCTGGTTTTAATTTAGGAATTCTATATTTCTTTATTTTGAAAATGAGATATTCAAGCCTACATAGCTTGGAACAACTCTCTGCAGCTGATGGCTTATATCACCACAGCCAAGGTGTAATAAAGCCAGTATTTTGTCCAGTCATCAAAAATTTACTCTGATACTTATGCTTAATCATGGCAAGGGACACACAGTGTGTTTTACTACCCAACATCTACCTAATGGTCACAGGCTTGGGAGAAATCACAGCAGAGTCAAGGCAGGATAGTGTTGTACTCACAGGCAAAAGCCTGAGGTGCAGAGAGCATTCTAATCTAATGGACAACAGATGTGCCTTAGTGAGGACAGGAATAATTTTCAAACATCTCATACCTCCTTGCTATAAGACACAATGGGAACTGTTCATACAAGGAGAAGAGTTCCTGCCCCAAGCTGGAATTTTCCAGGAATTGGATGGGATCCTTATTCTGTCTGAGTGCAGAAGAGGGCATTGTAACTGCTTTTAAAGTGATGAATGGTGCATCTAACCAGCTGGAGAAGGCCACCTGCATGCCATACACAGGGAGACATGGAAGTACTTGGGCAGTAGTTAATAACTCCTTGAATTGGCAGGGAACAGATTTTGCAGCCTTTTGGCAAATGGTGGCTTCAAAAACTAGATTTGCATTTACCCTCAAACCAAGACAACAGCAGCTCCAGCTTATGCATGGGTGTTTGTGTGCATCTGTGCACGCGTCGGCGTCGCATTCACAAACCCTCTTGTTGGCTCCTTCCAGAAGCGAGGCAGGAGTTTCTTCATTGTGCAGCTTGCGCCGTGTGCCAGCAGGACAGGATGAATTGAAGAGTATTCCAAGTAGCCTAATACATTCTTGCTGTTGTAGCTAACTTTCAGTACAAAGCAGGAGGAAAACAAAGGGCTAAAGAAAGGAAAATTCAGAAAGATCTACAGTCCAGGGAACCTGAAAGGGATTAACTTGGTCTCCCAGGCATGATTCGTTATGCTGATCTGAGAATAAGACAACATGGGGCTGTGGTAGCTGCCGACCTGCTAAGCCCCTTGGAAGTCTGAATTGTCAAATATCACATCCCTTCCTGAATGACTCGCTCCATCTGTGTTTGCTAGTGTCCACATTGACAGCTGCCTGCCATCTTGGCAACAAAGTCAATGCAATTTGAGAATCTGCACTGGATGTCTAGCACACACATACACAAAAGCCCACAGCCTTTAGGCTTAGCAAAGCCTGTTAGCTAGCCACTCCAGTAAATAAAGCAGTCCAGGTATCACAGTATATAAACCAATTCCAAAATCATTAGGGGTGCTTGAATCTATTAACATAGTGGTGGCTGAACATATATTTACTCAGACAAGGTAGTGTTAAGAACTGAAGGCTCCTGTATGCATTAACTCCCAGCCAGTGGATTCTCATGTGGAAGGTATGTGCTTCTTTAAAACAACGCAAGATGCACCAATCTATCACACTCGTGATCTACATACAGCTGCTATTCAGTAGGGTCAATAATTAGCTTTCATTTTAGTAACTTTATCAAAACACAGAAGATGTCTTGCTATGAATGCATATCACTGAGTACATAATGAGACTTTTTAATCAAAAAAAAGAGGTAAAGAATAATTCAGTGAACTTGGAAAGAATAAAGAATTAAAAATTCCACCCACTGTTACTCATCCATTTGAGTAAGAGATGAGCTGTCAGTAAGGAGTACCACAGCTAGTATCACTGCTATATTTATATAGGTCCTTCAGAAAGACAGAAAAATATTAACATAATTTACAACATGCTGCTTAATTGAATCACGCTACAAATCCCTGACTATTTGTGACTAGTCCAGCTACTCCTTAGTCAGAAATAAGGATACCATCAGAGGTTTCATATGGAGGTTATATACTGGGTATTTATATATATATATATCTTCCTTTACGATACTTTAGCTTTTCATGGTTACAGATTCATCCATTAGGCCTGATTTTTCTGATGGGATTTCAAAGAAGTGGAAATACCTCATGAAACAACAAGAAATATCATAGTTTCATTTTGCCTTTAGGTTCATGCATTGAAACCAACTAAAGCCTCAGGTTGAAGAAATTTAGGTCACATTTGTGCAAAACAGTTCTGCTGCCACAGTTACTAGTTATTCTTGCTTGCATAACTGATATTTTCAAGAAAGCAAAGTAGTCCGTTTCTTAAAGAATATTTGTTCAAGAGACTCAACCGAAAGAATTTTAAAAAGAAAAGTTGAGCTCTAACAAGCAGATTGTCCCTAGAGGATGCATTACAAACCAGCAAAGATGTCCAGGCGAATGCCTGCAGCATTACTCATCAGCCCTGGCACCCTTAACTACTCTGGGGATGAAGCACTGACCTTGCTCTGTCCTGTGTGACTGAATGGCAAACAGGAAATTTCTTCTGGAGCAGCTGAGGACCATGGAAGTAGGAGAGAGAGAGAAAGTCCATGAGCAAAATGTTTGCACCTGTGCCCAGCTTTGGAGCTATGGAGGTTCAGAGAAGTTGCTAACTCTGCCCCCCACTCTGCACTATAGCTCAGGAGGATGGTGGAAATGAAAGTGGAGAGTGGAGAAACCAAAACGCTGCACACGAGCTGACCAACTTAATTCATGTCTCAAATGCCTGCCTCAAGCTCTGATGGTTACTGGGCAGGACTCACCAGTGAGCAGACTTCCCTCTCCAGAGTCCCTTCCCCATTGCAGAAGGAGATTTTTTGGCACATCCGGGAAAAAGAGGAGTCTGTTGGTTTGAGAAGGGTCATAGCTCAGGCTGGGAAAGTCACTGCTGAGCCATCAGAAGCATCAGTTTCTGGCAGCTTTTTCTGCTGCTTCCTGCACCAGGAGAGTGAATTCGGCCCACTACAAATACAGTGGGGTAGGATAGGATAATGCAACTTCAGTAGTTCAGTTTTATGGGCAACCTATTAATGAATGACACTGTTCCAATGGTTTCCTAACAATTCAGTAGGAGTTCACCAACTTTGTCATTGGAACATACAGCTTTATTTATTTATTTATTTATTTGTTTGTTTGGGGAGATGCATAATCCACCCCACACACTTCCTCCACTCATGAAAAAGTTTCAGATAATTTCTGTAGTTAATTGACAAAGTGTCAGCTTAGACAGTTCTCATCCTTGAGCACTGTTATTTAATGTGTTTCCAATTCCTACAATTACTTCCCTTAGGCACAAGGTTGAGTAAATAGACTGGCATTTCACTGTATCTTGAAGGTCAACTAATTCAGGGTCTGTCCAGCCACCTGGGAATGTGGGTGCTAAAGGCAAGGATCTTGCATCAGTATAGCCTTGGTTTGTGTCCCCAGACATCCTTTATGCCTCCATAAGAGCTAGCTCTCAGGAGCTAGGCATAGAGAGGTTAATCCTTATTACTAGTGACACTGGAAAAAGCTTATGACAGATGCACAGTGGGTCCCCTTTGGAAGACTGCATAACTGAGAGCATGGGAAGGATGTTTTGCACAGAACTGCCAGGAGGCTTAGAAACTGTATTAGAAAAAGTCTGGTTCTTTCACTGCACAGCTCATTTAATGAACCTCTGTGCCTCAGGGTAAGGGAATGTACAGTATTTGAGCAGATAATCTATGTGACGTAGCAAATTAACCTCTGAAAAGAACTTCAATAGTTATGCAAAACTGTATCTTGCTTTCTTTTGAATAACTAAGCCCCATATCCTGAAAAAAACCCAAGTTTTTGCTAAAAGATAGATGGCTCATGCTCTGCTATTACACTTGGTAGCAAAAAATAGGAATGAGAAGAAAAATAATGTTTCCATCTTAGTGGGACACCATTGTGTAAGCAGCATGAACAAATGGCAAGGGTGCCCCTTCAACTATCCTGCTTTCAAAAGGAAATTTTTTGTGGAACAAATTCTGCTTTTAGCATAGATTGGCATTATTGGTAGGGAGGGTATAAAACCACACAGTAGCACAGAATCCTAATTAGCCAGAGTCACTAAGTCGCAGGTTTGTGCTGTGATCTAACTAAAGCGCTTGCAAAGAGTTTTCTCTGTCCCACTGGGGCTGGACTGATGCCCTGAAGATTAAATGGCTGCATAATTCCCTAGTGTGTGTCTGAGCTGGTGGTGGGCTCTGTATCTTTCCTCAGCAGCTGCTCACGAGGTGCCTGGACAGACCCCTTTGAGGCTTCTGTCCCCAAACAGTGTCCTCTGTTTCACCTGCTGCATATCATTGCATGGCAGGGAACAGCACAGAATCATTCCTGAAACAGAGCCACTGTGATCTTGCCATAACTTCTGTAAAAAAAGCACAATAAATAAATTTTGCCTTCGCTCTAAGTGAATTTTTGCCTTCCAAAGAGCCAAAATAATTTAAATGTCAAAATAGGGCTCTCGAATTTCGTAAACAACCAGTACTCAGGATTTCTAACAACAGTGAATGCAAAATGAACTGGAGCTGGTTCATTACATATGAGGGCTTGCAGGGAAGCAGTCACATTCTTTGTTTGCCAGCTGTTAGGACTACATTAGACTTTCTTACATCCTAGGTAAGTGGTTTCATGACGACAGTCTTCTGAGCAGTAAGAAAAGTCTCCCTATGGCTTTTAGTTCAGGGCAGCCATGCCAAAAACTGGCAAGAAGGAAAAGCAAAGCTGATATCTGAGTGAAAGTTTATTGTAAAGTACAGAGCTGTTCTCACTCAGCCCCTTTCCGTATTATTTAGAGTTTCCAAAGAGAAAATTTTTGGGCTTACTGAGGAGCTCTCGTTTTGGTGTAACTGAGATTAACGTATTCTATTAAATTCCAGAGCCACAAGAGTCTTCAGGAATTTCATTTTGTTTGATATATCAAAAAACCTGACATGTAATGGGTTTGTTTACATTCTGAAAGTATCTCTGGGATAATTGCCACATGAAGGCACAAAATAAAATAGTAATTTAATACTAAGATAAACCAAATTATGCAAAATAATAAAATAAAGGCAAACTGATTGCACATTGCATTTTTCTCACCAGGCTGTACTTGTTTGCTGCAAAATAGCAACTTCAGAACAATGTACCTTTTAGGGAACCATGCAGAGCACAGTGCTTATACTGGGAGTCAAAACCTTGAAAAATGCAACATGCTTTAGATTTGTGTTTCATAGTATTATCTAATCCTTATTAATTCCAAAACTAAGGAGTGGTCTGAGTTGCAGAAGGTCGAAAACATACAACAAAAATATGAAATTACATAAAGCAAAGTCAGAAAGAGACAGTTTCCAGTAATTAACCACTTAGCTTCCAGTTTTAGACATGTCTTTGTCTTTAGCACATGTCTCAGGGTACAATGCAAGATATAACCAAAAATACATATTCTGTCTGTTAAAACCAAGTAAGGCAGTGTTCTTTCTCTCTTCCATGACCCATGACTGAAAACCCTGGCAGAATATGTTCTGTTACTGGACCAGCTGCTAAAACCAGGTGGGGCAATGTTTTTTTATCTCTTCCACGACCCATTCTCCCTCCAGAGAGGATGTTAATAAGCCATTGAGTCTCACTACATGACTGATAAAATTACATCATCCCATTGTAAACTGCTCCACCCGGGGGAGGAGCCAAACATTCCTAACTGGATATAATCTGAGGTTTAGACCACAGTCAGCCTTTTTCCACTAGATTCCCAAAAGAAAACCAGACCCTTCTACATCACTACTAGACCTTCAAAAAAACACCTACACCCTTCTACAGGATCACTGCTTCAACAGAACCACATCTGTCACTCCAAGAAGACTGCAGCCACCATGTAATCAGACTGCTGCCAACACCCTGACAGAGAAGACGTCAGGTTGTATTCTAGCTCTGTCAGTGTTTTTATATTACTGCATTTTATTTTAATTTTCCTATTAAATTATAGTTCTGACTTAAGATCTCCCACTAGCTTGCTTTCAAACTAGCACAGCACATGAGCAACCCTGTGGAATGCAAGTCTTTGGAGTGCAGGTTATTAAAAGTCACACAGCAGTAGTAAATAACAGCTGTGGGGGACCTGAGGAGTGGGAGAGAACTTGGACTTTAACCTTGTCACTCCTTCAAGAATGATTGTTCTCTATCCTGACCTTGAAGCAGTGGGATTTTCTGAAGGGAGAAATTCCAAGTTTGTGGAGGAATAGGAAACATTCTCTGGCAGATTATTTTGTTAATAGCAGCTGTCTGAAACTGCTGGGATACTTGGAATGTCCCAGTAAGTCCCATCAGAGAAGGCATAAAGGGCAAAGGACAGGTGAGGTTGTGCCCGTCTTCTTTGCATATTCACACTCTCTGATCTCTAATTAGACCTGGGCCCAGAACTCCAAAAGAAAACATGCCTCTGCCAAGAGCTGGAGTCTATATTTGGCCAGGAGAAAATGCTGCCTCTCGGTCTTACCTCGAGCATGAACATACACATGCGAGTGCAACTGCAATGTAGAACAAATCTCATTGGATGGAGAACTACTTAATTTGTGCTGCAGCCTAAACAATCACTGAGAAAACACACTAAGGGCTTTTCAGCTTAGCTGGAATCAACTTAGAGGGCAAGTAATGAATCTAATTGTTACGCTAGTTTCCATGTCAGCAAAATAACAGATGTACAGTATAGCAGAGGAGGGGAAACTTGGGTTTTGTTTGTTGAGCAGGTGCTACATTAACTATCACATGGATGTTTCTCGAGTAGGTTTGGAGCCAGTTGGAAAGGAGCCAAGACTACAGCTTCCATTTCATCCCCTGGACATCCAGCTGTGCAGCTGCATGAGCCCCCAGAAGCAGCTGAGGGAGTGAAAACAGTGACACCTTGTCACTTCCTCAACCATTTCTAATGTCCCACCACAAATACGAAATAAATAAAACTCCCAGGAACCACCCTCCCTCAGTTATGTCTACCATGACCCAGCTGCCAGATATGCCTGTCAGAGCATGCCAGGCAGATGGGGGACAGCAAGTTATGCCTCAACTCCAGCAATTACATCAGGGAATGGACATAAGTCTGCACATGTGCTAGAGGGGCTTTTGGGAAAGATCAGTGGGGCTGTATAGGCGCCACAATGATAAGCTCTGTTGTAAAGAAATGATTTGACATGCCAGGCAACTGCAGAGAGACCAGTGCCTGTTTAATAGCAGTGCATAGAAAACGTAGCCAGCAATTAGGCTGAAGCTGTCATCAACAGACAGAGAGAGGCTTAGCACTATTATAAGAGCTGAGGTGGCTATTAAGTGCAGTCTGTCTTCACTGAACACTTCTTCCATGGGCAAATGACTAGGAAACTTCTGCTGATACTCTTCACCTAAACAGTGTTAAAGCTGCAGACAAGGATGAGGTCCTACAAATGGGAAGGCACCTTAACATAGATTTAAATATTAAATAACTGCAAAACAATCTGCAACCACAGTTCCTAAATTGCGGGAAAATTTCACAGAAATGTGAAATGCTCAGGGTAGGTTTTAAGCTATAGAAGAAGTGAAGATGATAAGACAGCAGCATTATTCAAGCACGACCTTGCAGAAGTTAACTGATTGTCAGCAACAGCTGAAAAAAATACGAGGTGAGTGTTTTTAAGCAAATGCAAAGTAAAATAAACTCAAACATCTGTTTCCATCTAGTAGGCATTCAGAAGTCAAGTGAAAGCTAGAAAACCTGTTCAACACTGATAATAAAGATAGCAGTGTACACAAATGGTAAAATATTGTGCAGTTGTTCAGAGCACTGTATTGTAAGGGATGAAAGTCAATAAATTCAATGCATTGAGAACTATAAGGAATACCTGTACATTAAAGTTCTATACTGACATTGAAATATTTACATCAGAGTTATGCCAGTGACTGAGCAGGATGGGAGACAACAGAGGTAGACTTCAGATCCTATGACAGGATGTGATGCAGAAATAAAATATTTGGATTCTGTAACCAATTGCTTATTGAAGTAACTAGATAGTGAAGTTATAAAAAAAGAAAATACCCATATTATAGTGGTGAATTGTGCCCAGGCTCTGTTCTGTACAACAATTCACTCTGTTCAGATTCAGCATTTGTGCTAGAACACAAAAAAACCAAACCAGACAACCCCCTCAAAAAAACCCAAAAAACCCCTAACAAACCACAAAAACTCCACCAACTTTCAACCCTGTGACTGTAGTAGCTTACTTCTGGGGAAGAAAAAAAAAGTTTCACTAAAAATTAGGAAGCTTGTTAAATTAAAAGAAGAAGCTAAGAAGATAAAAATGCTTACAGTTGCCTTGGAGACAGTTTATAAAATAAAAATGAGACGTTCAGAAGAAATGCATACCACAATCAAAAGACTTTTTAAACCTTAAGAAAAGTTAGTATAGTTAAGAAGCAGAGTACAAGAAACTATGAACGACATAATGACATCTTCCGAAATAGAAGTTTGTGAAAGAAATAGAAAACAGAGATGAATAAAAAGGCTGGTAAATGTGTAACACAGTGTGTCAAAAATATTCTGAGAAAGAGCTTGCTAGTCACATAGAAGCTGTATATTTTCTGAAAACACTAACCAGATAAGAACAGAATTTTCAGCACTCAGATCTGAAGTACAGGGGCACTCTATGGATCTGTATAATAAAAGGTAAAACATTGATTCACATCAATATTCACAAATATTCACATCAGTATTTGCCACTGATCTCTTTGCAAGGGTTCTGCTAGAGGGAAGTTTTGAGGAGGTGTTTAAAATATCAGCAGCTTTAGAAAAAAAATTAAGAAAAATAATCACAGATAACATTGTCACAGCTGTCCTAAAATAATCTCAGCTATGAATACCCTGGCTATTAACTGCAGTGCATAGCTTTGTCACTCAGCTTGGTCCTAGAGCTTAAGAGGTTTGTTTTAAGAGATTTAAGAGTTTTGTTTCAAGATTGAATGAGGTTTTAGAGAAAAAAACCTGACAAATGAGACTGATTTCCATACCAGCTAAATTGGTCATTTACAATAAGAATAGCATTTGTAGATAATTACATAATACAGTAAGAACAGTCAATCCAGCCTTTGGAAAAGGAAGTTATACAGGGCAGTGTTGAGAAGTGACAAGTGCTATTGTCAGGGCAGAGCAGTGTGGGGTACCCCACTGGGCAGGGGTCTATCCCACTGCTTCAGCCAGGAGCAGGGAAACTGGATGGGCTCCAACCCTGGGGAGCCAGGCACTGCCTTGGGGGACATGGACCAGCTGAGGATGGGGCCAGGCTTGGGCACAGCCTTGTGTGAGGCAGGGCCAGGCAAGGTTCCTGGACATCAGGCCCTCTGTGGCATCAGTGGAGCAGGGGCTGAGGTTCCCAAAAGCTGACATGGGGTCCTACATGGAATGGGCAACCCCAGGGGCCAGGCAGAGTCCCAGGAATGATCTCAGGGCCTGGGCAACTCTGCTGAAGTTTCCCTATAGAATCCCCTTTAGGGCTTCCTATGTCACATGTTAAAAAAAAAAAAAAAAAAAAAAAAAAAAGAGATGAAGATAATTCACTGAGCAAGGGAAGCAGGGACAGTCAATAGCAGGGGGTTTCATTGCAGATGGGGTCTGCCAGGGATGCAGGTTGCACACAGGGACTGCGCTGGGTCTGTGCTTACATATGCTCACAACTACATGGAAATGGTGAGAGCAGATGTGGAAAAGCTCATTAATGATAATGTTATCCGTGGCATTAAAAACAAAGCTGCATTTTTGTAGCTGTACCTCACGGCTGCACAGCTGCCATAGAGAGCTGCTGCGTGACAAGGCAGCGAGACAGCCAAGGAAATGCACAGCGACCGGCAGGGGACAAAAGCACACTGCCTGGACACAGCACCCACGGCCATGCCTGCTGGCCCTGATGGGGGTGACATCCAAAAGGCCCCACTGAAAGCTCTTCACAACGTCACTCGGGGGGTGGCAGAAGTCGGAATGGCAGCCAGACTCTGTTCAATGTAGGTCAGGTACAGAAACTGTCAGTGTGAAAACAAGACACAGAAGTGGCATGTGGCTTCTGTCTGAGGAAAAGTTACACAGGCTGAAAATCCTCAGCATAACGAAGAGATGATTGAGGGCAGAACTGTCAGAGCTTTGTGAAGGTACAAGTAGTCTGTTGAAAATAAATTCAGAATGATTACTCACGATTTTTCATAAAATATGAACTCTGAGAAACACAGGGTATTTGGACAGCAAGTTTGAATAAGCAAAAGCATTTTATTTTTACATATTAGAAGTTTACATAACAGAACCTGTTGCTATGGTGTGTTTAGATGTCAGTAATCTAAGACAAGCATTGAATGCTGTTAAACAAATTAATGGAAAAGTAGTTTATTTAACTTGAAGATACAATGCTTAGATCAGACGAAGATAGGAGAGTGTCATGAGGCACAGTATGCAACAAATAATCCATATATAATTATATATTGCTAAATTATTTCTCTGAGATTACCTTAAAGACAACCATGAAAGTATGGAACCAGATAGAACTTCAGCATGATTTGCAATAATATTAATATTATATTTCCTAATGTGATGCAGTACTGTGGTCAGTGATTCTACCTATTGCACCTTCTCATTCACTACTGTTGAAATGAGCTTCCTTCCTCCTCAGACCCTGATGTATTTCATCCACACAAAGAGGGTCCTCCCCTATGCTGGAGGCACTCTCAACGTATTTTTTAATTAAACCACTGCTAGTATCACTTTGCATACTTGGAATTTAATAAATGCCTAGCAGTGAAAAGGAAAAGGCAATCATCCTTACTGTGAAATTGCACATTCCTGAACCCAATAAGGTGAGAGGTGTCAATTCATAGCTCCTGAGGCTGCAGCTTCAAAAATACTTCCTTTTTTTAAAACAGATTAATTTCTGCTGGGGTCAGTTCCTTGACCCAGATCATGGCCCAGCCACATGTTCATTAGCATTGCTGTGACTTCGTTTGCAGAAATGCACAGCCAGGTCTGGAAGTAGAGGAAGGGCCATCATTTAAGCAGCAGCCTCCACTTAATGGTGTTTGAAAAAGTTTTGATAGAAAAACAGGAAAATATAAGCAAAGTGGCTTTTTCCCTACGCCAAGCAGTAGAGAACCTGCACCTTTCTAATCATGTCATCGTACAACAGTATTGAAAAGGCAGGCATAAAGGCAAGGCTTCCTGCTGCAGGAACAAAGAGGGAAACAGCTGCTTTTTGAAAGGCAGAGTGTCATCTTCCTGCACAGCACAATGCTACAAGATAACAGGCTGTGTCATATGTATTCTCCAAAGAACATAGCCGGATGAACTCGGACAAGAACAGCTCATCTGGTTAGATGGTTTACTGCCCCAGCTAGCCATAAGCCATGCTTCTCCTAATGCACCTTAGCTGAAAGCACACTTGACATTTTACCACTCAAATTATTCAGACAAGCACCTTTTAACCCAGTGCTTGGAAAGTTTAAATGAACAGTAATGGAAAACTGTTAGCTAATGAAAAAGGCTACTTTGTCCCTCTCTGTTAATTAAGCATTCCTAAAGATCCAGTTCCAGCTTTCATTATGCCCCACTGACATTTAATGCTTTGGGATACGCTGAAGAAAATTCTCTTATTTCAAAACCCCCACTGAAGCAAGAAGGGAAATTACCTTACTTCCACCTACTCTTCCAATCTGCCAAGTTAGGCTATAAAATAATAAATATAATGTAAAAAGATGCAAGTGTCTCTGATTTCATGTAGACAAATCAGTGAAATAGCTGCAAAGCAAATCAGGTCTGGGCAGCTGTACTGTTGGTTCTGAAACCACAAAAATACTGTAGTTACTGCCCCTTGACACACTGACATACTTATCTGCCAAGCTACTTGGCATTCATCACTGACAAACATGCAACTGGTGCCTCTGTGGCAGAGTGGACTTTGCCTTTCACCTGGAGCTTTGCTTCACAGTATGCCCACACAGTATCACAGTGCCCTGCCAGGACTATTCTTCTAGAAATATATTGCAGAAGCAAAGACAGGCTTCCAGTGGCCAGCAATAATATCCTTTCAACATCAGTGTATAGAAGTGCCTGCATTTACAGTGTACAGTCTAAGTGGGGCTATCAAAGCTGCAATAACTTCTGTCATCATGTTGGCTCTGTTTTTCGTTCTTCCTCACAGCCTTAGAGCAGGCACACACACTCTTCTGTACCTTATCAATAAAGAATGCATGCTTACATTCCTCACACTGGGGTAGGCATTGAGGTTTACCCTTATATCTGCTTCTGTGCCAGTCAAAGATGAAATTCTCCCCTTTCCTCTTCACAGCCCAGAGTAGGATTGTCTTCTGATACAAAAGCAGTTGGCAAACAATGCCCTAGCTTTGCATAATCATCTCACTGAAAGTGGCACTTTGCTGAATCCTTCTCCCAGTTCAGACCTTGAGACAGGATGTGTCTCAAAGAAAAGGTCTTAAGATGATGCAGGTCTGAGCAAGGTCTGGTGAAATGTGCCCCGTTAGAACACCCATTAGTCCAGGCTGTCATACATTAAATTCACATGCATGTCTCACTCTGTGATGGTGAAGAGCTGCACGCCCCACTCACTGGAGGAAACTTCAGGCACAATGCAGCAGCTCACTGAAGATTTGGACTGATGAAATCTGGAGGATGCATTTGCCCTCCTATCAAAAGCATCAGGAGATAACATGATCAAAGGAAGAATGTTCTTTAAGCTATTTATCTTTGCAAAGAATGACCTGATGATGTTTAATGGGATGATTAGGCATAGCTATGGTTTAACGCATATTTAAAAGATTATTTCCTTGATTAACTGGTTGTCAGAAGGAAAGTATCTAATGACAATGGAAAAGTAATTTCATCAGTGCATTTGAAAAGATGGTTTGCACTCGTGGTCTTGATGATGCAGTTCTTTAATTGGGTCATCTCTTAGCAGTGTTTCAGAAGCAGAATTGTGTGTTACTTTAAAATTGGATTTGATAGGAGTCTCTTCTGAGGTAGACTAGTAGAATGAGCAGTCAAAATATTTGAATCTAGATAATAGAGATACTATTGTTTCTCACATTGCTTTAAATTTGCCTTTTTTGGATGGAGAGGGATGGAAGGATGTAGACAGCAAAAATATACTTCTCTTGAAATTAAATACAGTATATGGAGCTTTGAAATTTTAAGCTGTGGCTTCAAATGTTTGAATCCAGCTTGCTGAAATTGTGAGCTGCTATGGTTTATCTTATTAGAGGTCAGAGGGCCCAAAGCACTAACCAATGTGTGCTGGTTATTATGCAAAACAGCATGTCCTGGGACAAAATACATGATGAAGCCTTCAAGTACAAGTACATTTAGAGACTGAAATTTAGTTACTCATACAGGATAAGGTAGAAGCTTTGCAGGAACATGTAAATAATTCTGCTTACTCTATATTCCTAAAATTTTCTCCTTTTCCCTGCACCTCTTACATCTGAAATACTGAGATATCTTTGATCAAGTGGAAGAAAATTGAAGGGGTCAGCTTCCATCTCAGATCAAATTCACAGACTTTGCCATTATTCAGGATTTACATAGCATAAATGACCAGACTCACTGTACAGGAAAAACCAAGCTGTGTAGCTCTAACAGAGTCACTTTCTTGAGTTTCAGGAAATAGAGAACTTAAGATGTGCAAGTCCTTAAATAGTATTGCTTAGCCAGAGAAGTTGAATTCTTGACATATTGAAAGGAAAGCAGGGAAATTGTACCCTTCCAGAGTAAACACCTCCTTTGTCCCTCTGTGCAGGTTTTCACACAAGACAAGGAAAATCAAGCCAGCATTTGGCTTCTGTTTTCCCATTTGAACTGGGGAACCCAAATAAATGAGCTCATAATGAACTCTCTGCCAGCAAGCACTGCAAACATGTGATTTACTCAGAACCACACACCAGAATACCTGCATAATGGAAAGTACACCTGCAGCTTTAATTATGTGAAAATCATGTTAACAAAGAGCAATGAAAGCACTGTGTTTCCACCTTTTTATTTTAAACCTAGTGTTTCATTTCAGTCTTTCAGAGTCTTTCAGAGTCTTTCAGACCAAGAGGTCAATTCTAAATCTGGCTCTAGAGGTTGGACTGATTCTAGGTTCTAGGCTGACTGAGAAAGCAAAAAAAAATTTTCCGAGCTTATGGCCTAGAAAGAGGCAAATGTCTGCAAGTGTTTCTGACTTTTGAATTCTCTGAGATTTTTTGCTGATCTTTGTTTTAGATGTTTAGCCCAAACATTATGTTGTGTCAAAAGTGATACCACCTGTTGCCTCAGGGAATAAAGATTTTTCAAAAGTCGCTTTGTTATCCAACAAAGCTAGAAGAACAGGGAAGAGTCAGTACCATTAAAACTGCAAATGGTTTTATGTTTAAAACCATATTTTCTAATTGTTTTTAGCTTCCAGTTTTCTTAACCCTGATAAACTTTTTGAGCCTTTTGGTGTTTAGATATAGGTTATTGAAGCTTATTCAACAGCCTTCCCTTGAAAATATATCTTCACTAGTAATTAAATTTTAATAACATGCTTTCCTTCTTTCCTACTCTCCTTCTCTCCCTTCTTTCCAATGCTCCTTCCTTCAAACTAAGAAGAAAAATAAATTTTGGAGATTTTCTTTCTTTCTCCCCTTTAACCTTGTGGAAACTGGTGTCTCTGGAGTCAGTGTACTTGCTCCCTGTGCTTGGCAGAGGACAGACAAGGGTCACCATCAGAGAGGAAGAGTGGGCTGTTCTCTTACCTGCACACCCTGGGACAGTTAGCCCTAGATTTTGTGTCAGTTCACAGGGGCACAAGCTGGTGGTCCCAGAGCTTTATATGGTTTATGCTTCCATAAGGCAGCCCTCAAAACAGGCATACCACTGGTCTTGTGTTTCCTATGGCTCTGTCATTCTGGACAGAACTACTAATTGGCCTCAGAGATTTTCAGGATCACTTGTATTGGGAAAAGAATGACAGTTTGGGGAGCTGAAGGGTATTTTAACATCCTCTTAATATCAATCACTTTATCAAGTTAGGGTCAGTACACGATATCATCTGTGCTCGTTGTCTTAGTTTACCTTTTCACTTTACATGAGACTCAAGTTCAAAAGCTGACAGCAAAGGAAGTCTTCTGCCCTTCTAAAATTTTTCTATGAAAATTCTTCTAGAAACTTTTTCTATGTCCTCTTCCTCAGATACGACCAGGATGTCCTTATTTGGCAGAAATTCCAGTAAGTAAGGGAACAAGAGATCAGGATGGATCCTTCTGCTAAGATGGTGACTTCCTCTGTGGATGGTTATTGTTGCATGGCTAAAGCACTTTCAACCAGAGCTTCAGACAGACTCGTGGTGGCATTTCAAAGTTGGACAGCTGAGCTGTTCACTCCCTGAGCTGCCCACCCCACCCTGGCATCCTCAAGGACAGCATCATCTAAGCAGCTTACAACTCACCTCCTGTTTTCAGCTGGTCATGTAAGGTAAACCAGCTCTGATTTCCATTTATCTTACTGTGTTGCAGAAATCACTGGGGCAATTCAAATGCTCCTTTACAGGAGATTGTGGGCAATACTGTCTACAAGACAGGCAAGGCACACAGCTAGAGGCTGTCTTCTGACATCTGATTTTAATTTGCCGCAGTGAGTTAGGCAGAGTTCTTATTTCAATGTACTTGCATTTGGGAGTAGGTTAGATTTCCAAAAACATTAAGTGGTTCTGGAGCATACTACTGTGAAAAATTAATCAGACTAGTAAACCCAAGTCACTTTGGGACAGCTAAGAATTTCTCTGATCACAGTTAGAGCACTTTTAATATCCTCCTCTGTTTGCCTTCTAGCGTAAGGACAGTGTTTTATTTATGCTTCATTTATGATGAAAAAAACCCCAACATTTCAAGCTGGCAAGATAAGGCTTGCATCTAGAGGGAACCAACACAATGAAATCACTATTAAAGCAACATTTTTTACTTTTCTGGAGAGGAAAGGCAGGATATCCCAAAAAAGTGACACAAATTTATTCAGCCTCCTCCTCAAGCTGACTTTCAAACAGAGGGAAAGTCAGCCCTCATATAGCCTTAGAGAAATCAGTGACAACATCATCAGGGTTGAGTATGGTTCTGTGTATCTTAATGCAAATATTTTTAAAGATTATGCCCACACTGTATAACTGTAGACCTGCACTTTAGTCAGTGACAAATAAGGTTAGCATATCAAAAAATAAATGAACAAACAAACAACCCTCCCAAAAAACAAACCAAAAAAAGCAAACAAAAAAAACCAAAAAACCACACCTACCCCCACACTACCACAAAGAAGCTGCCTGAAAACTCACCCTGTACTGACTGAAAAGCCTGAAATCCATGATCCTGTCAACTAGAGAAATAAAAAGCAACCCGCTTAAGGTGGGTACTTAATGAACTGATTTCACCCACCTCTGAGCAAAGAGCATTTAGAGAAAGACTAAAAAATCATCAAAACATAGACACCAGGCACCAAAGCAGTAAGGAATAATTTCATTATTTACTAGTGTGCATTAGTTCTAAGCTCAAAGTCTTGCTGTGCTCCACAGCAACAGAGAACTCTTCTAAATGCCCCAGCAAGTGCCTTGTACTCTTAGGGCTGAGTAGAGGAAAAGACACACTCTGCATGGACCTTTGAATCAGTGCTTGTGCAGTTCCTTCTCTTTTTCCACTGCTTGCCTTGTTTCAAGTGTGTGGTCCATGACAGAAATTCACTTCATTGTTAGATCAAAGGAGGCATTTTAGCTTACACCCCACAGGCATGTAGTTCACAGACAAATTATTCCCAGTTTCCACTTCTATACTTCAAATGTGTTAAGAATACAACATGAAAGCTAATAATAATTCAGTATGTATGCTATATAAATACAAATAATGAGGGCTCCCTTGATTAAGTCCTCTCCAAATCTCAAGCTTTTAATAGCAGAGGTAAATGTCTTGGTCTTCTCATGAAGTTTATCAGCCTTTATGAGATTGAAGAGAAATTCACTCTAGCTTAATGTCCATAAGTGATCCTTGGTAAAGTAAATCCAGTGGCATTACACTCATTTCCTACTGAACTGTAGCTGACCTCTTTCTACTCCTTTGCAATGTGAAAAATTGGCAAACTTAAAAAAAACTCAAAAAAACCAACCAAACAGTTCCCCCAAGTCAAAGCTGATATATGTCAAACAAACAGATTGATCTAGAAAACAGACTTTAATCTCAGGTCATGTGACACTCTCATAGGGAGATTGAGAATCGTGTTGAATGGAATTCCTCACCTTGCTCAGCAAGCAGGAGAGACATCCTCCAATTCCAACACAACTCTTTTAATTTAGTTGTCACTGTGACCTTCATAGAAGAAATCTGAGAGCTGCATTGACCTTAAAAAATCCTCATGTTTCCCAAATTACGGAATAACTTAAACATTTTGAGTCACATCAGTGTAATATAGAGGAGGGTTTCAATGTTACCATCAGTCATCATAGTGAATTCCCTTTGGTTTCCATCACAGTCAATGGAGAGAACATGGTTCTTCTAGTTCTGTATTAGTCTCATGTTAACAAAGAACAGTGAAATAAATCATGTGGATCATGAGTGAAAAGTGTCTTTTCATCTGCACACAGCTACAAAAACCAGCAAAGGGTGATGACTTAGCATGTAGACACCTACGTGTAAATGTCCAAACTTAACGTTTTCAGCTCAAAACTGTGACTGGATTTCATTCTGGGCCAGCAGTAGACTTCATGTCTATGGTTTTTATCACCAAAGTACAAGTGCCAGTAATGAATGGAAACATTCCAGTTCTTAGGTGAAAAGATCACCCCTGGGGGTAAGGGGGTTTTGCAATTCCATTTCCAAGGCCTATCCACAAAGGCTCTGTGGTGTTTGATTTCCATTACCACACCTACCAATGCCACCATTTCTTATAGTCAGTCAACAGTTTAATAAACAACATCTGCCTTAGAGGCTAGATTACTTTCCCATTATCAATCTTTTAGGGATTTCTGATGCTCTGGTTTGTTCCATCATTTTTCAGATCACACTCAGGCAAGGATATAGCCTGGAGGATGGAATAGACAGCCACTCAAAAACTTACACAGGGAATGCAGGGTCACATTAGCAAAGTCATAGCATTTCCTTCTTCTTTTGTATCCTCAGTGTAATTTATTCAAGGAAGTATTGTCCACAAAAGAGAGAGGGTGTGCTCAGTCTCTTCTTGTCTTTGCGAGGTTTGCTTCATATTGTATATGGTGTAGTTTGCATCCAGCTCTCAGTACTGATGAAGTGCATTCCCTCGGGATTTCTTCTTGTGAGCAGATCATAAAAACTCAGTTGGGTCCACCAGAGTGAATAGGAATATTGCAGGAGTAGGACTATAAAATCACTGCAATGACAGTAAGCAAGCTTGTCCTTTTGTATGCCAGCTTGATTGTTGTGCCTTGCCAGTCAGTCAAGAGGGATTTATGCCTTGCTGATGAAAAGCAGCCTTAGCTAGTAAATCTGGTGTAATATGAATAAGCATCTGTTTATAGCTAGAAAGAAAAGTCAAAATGTTTCCTAATAGCAATCCCTTTAAAAACATACCCATTTCATTTTAAACCAGACAGAACCACAAATTTCTTCTTTATACCTCAAACTCTACTCCTAGATGATAATTGTCCTAAGGGCTTCCATTAGTTGGTACTACTTAAGGATTACAGTTATATGGTTTCTTGAAAGTTTGCTAAAACATTTGTTTTATACTTGTAAGACCACAAAGCAATCTAGGTCTCAGGCCTTGCCAGCAACAATATATGTGAAATGACAAACTGCTACTCCTATGTGGTCTCTCCTGCTTGTGCCTACCTTACACAAAATCATTATGCAAAAGAAATGTACTACAAAAGTCCACATGCATTTTATTGACAAGAATATCTGCAAGTCCTTCCCCTGAGTGCAGTAGCACAATAATTTTCACATAATTGCCCTTGCATGGTGCACCTTTTTCCACGCTTTACAGATGAGAGAGCACAGAAAAGTGAATCAAAATGATCGGCCCAAGGTCAAACAGGAAATGTGCGACAAAGCCAGGAACTGAACTGTAGATTCCTCTCTCCCAAGGTAGCACCTGCCTTCCAATCTAGTTCTGATTACTCACACTGCTGACAATACAATATTTAAGCCTTGATCATTTAAATCCCTAGTGGACGAAAATCAATACATATTATTATTTCTATTTCTAAAATACAAGACTAGAAAAGGAAACCTCGTGCAGATGTTAAGTAGTTCAAAGGTTTTATCATCGTGCCTCTCCATCACTGAAGAAATTATGAAGCTGGAACTTGGCACGATCTGCTCTTCTGACAATGAAGGGAAGAAAACAGCTCCAGGAAGACAGTAATTTGAAGTCCAGTGATGCACATCTATCTGGCTTGTGTCACTCAGCTAGCTGACAAATATAAACAGTGTTCATCTGTTAACAGTTAGCTCTGTCTAGACATAGCGTGCTCTTCATTAGCCAATTGTTCACACCTCTCCCCATAGGCTGCAAGACAGCAACAGAAATAGAGGTGGAATGTGTCTCTATGCAGCAAAATCCACTCAGAAAGTGAAAGGCAGGCCTTTTGCTCCGCACTCTAAACCTGACAGCAGTTGGGTGGCCTCCCAAGTCATAATTTCAAAGCCTACACAACTGTCTGTGTCATACACTTCATTTATGAGGAATTTTCTGTACATCGACACCTTAGCAGCCCTTTGTGGTGCAGGACTTGTCTGCTTTTGTGGGTGAGGGTGGGGAAGAGAGTAATAACATTGTGAAGACATCGTAGGACTCAATAGCTTAAGCTAAGTGTGATATTACATTGGCTTCACAGTTTTATAATAATCAAAATGCTGCATGTATATCCTAATTCAGGATTGCAGTTCTTTCTCCTAGAAATTAAAGAAATACTGTGTAAATCTAGCTCCTCTGAAGCATTACGGATTTAGGAACGCAGTCTACAAAATTATTCCTCTTTATACAAGAATTTAGTTGTGTTGAATGGATAATGACTAGAGTTAGAAATTTCTCAGTGGAACAGTTCTTTTTGTTAGAACAAAAGCATTTCATGGGAAACATATATAAATGAAACAAGGAACTTAAATTTAAATCTCCTAGAATCTAAGAGGTACTGCTTACTCTAGAGAAGGATTTTGTAAAGCTGCTTGGTGCCACTAGGAGTAGCTCAGCTGGTTAGAGCAGGACATAAAAAATGTCAAGGTTGTGGGTTCTGCCCTTGTATAGGCCATCCACTTAAGAGTTGTGCTCCACAATCATTGTGGATCCATTACAAATCAGAGTATTCTGTGATTCTGGTAATTGAAAAACCTTCTGTTAAGATAATAAATTTTAAAAAAGCACTTTGACTGTATATAATTAAGTGTGGGCAGAACTCATTGCCTACCTATCATAATTGATGATTGATGACCCTGACTTGCAGCCTGCATTGGGTTTAACTGGTGAGTGTGGACATGAGAATTCCTGCTGCACATCTCACTTCTGACCATACCAGATTTCTGTCCTTCTCACAGGAGCAGTAAGTGCATGCTGACTGCTCAGCCACCCTCGTGTGCAGCCACAGCTACCCACAAAAACCTGCCAACTTCAGATTCCATCAGCCACCTTGGGAAACAACACCAAGACGAGGAAAGAGACAACACCCACAGCCTGACAGCAACACGAGGTCAGCAGCTGGAGGCAGCAGTTTGTCATTAAAAACTCAAAATGGCCGTAGGGGATGAGAAACAGAAGAGGGATGGAAAATTCCTTCAAAATGTGTTTTACATATTCTGTCTGCATTGCCACTATAGTTGTTCCCTGTCCGATATGAACAGCTTTTAATCTCAGCATTTCACGTGGGGAAATTTTTTATGTCTCCAGGTTCCAGTTTTGTTTGTTCATCATTAATGCCACCAAAACCTGAAATAGATACACAGTTTTTAAATATTCTCCTGAAAAAATAAGGAAAAGGCTCAATTACACCAAATGACTTTACAATGTTACAATGTTAGGGAGATAAGAAATTCCATTTGCATTGGTTGTGTCAGGTTTGGATAGGTACAGATCCTTTGAAAGGAAAACAACAGCAGTAACTGTAACTGGAAAAATACATTAGTGAAATAGAGTAAGAGTCTTCACCAAACCATGAAAAGCCCCAGAAAACTAGGACCAGATGCCTTTTGGCTGGGACACACACTGCCACAGCAACTGGCTGGCTCCTGGCACTTCTACACCCATCTGACTGAGTAGCCAGTACAGTCCTGTAGCACACCTCACAACAAATATGCCTCAGAAATGTCTTTTCAACACTCATGCTTTTGACAAGACCGTAATTTTGAAGCACAGTTAACTGATTCTCAGCTATGCCTGAAAGCCACTTCAAAGCTCTGTGCAAATGTGTCATCGCTGTTTCTGCACTCACCATAAATGTGTCTTGAAACACAACCTCCACCAAACATGCAGCAAAAGCACAGGGGCTTTTATGACAATGAAATCCTCTGTGAGTTTTAGGCCTTGTCTAGAATAAATTATGCATGTCAAACCTACCTTGGCCCTAGCCTTCTGCTTTGCCACCTAGTCTGCCCCTTTGCTCATCTGTGGCTTCTGCACATGCTGCTTGCTGAGATGAACTTTCTGTATGTGTGCATATGTGTATACACAACAGGCTGCAGGTGCATTGTATACACACAACAGAAGCTGTGTGGTTTAGATAGACACAGGGAAATGTGCATTACTTCTGATCAGGAAAGCGTCACAGAGCAAGGCTATGATTATTATCTGCACTAACATCCCTATAATTAGGCCAAGTGATTCATTGTATGGGAACCAAGAAACTTAAATTGTACGTTATTTTCAGCTCTTCAAGAGAGTGTGAATTTTACAGGCTAAATATTTTAAAGGTTATGCTCATTTTGTCATAATTTCCATTTCATCTGCTTTTTCTTTTAGGGTGCTTTCTCCTAAAAAGGAAATATATTAAAAAAAAAAAAAGAAAAGAAAATAAAAGGAAAAACCAATTATTTTTAAATAGTGCAAGGCAATGAGGCTTAAATAATACATAATGACATTAAAACTTATCTGACTTAGCAGAACTATATTTCTTCAATATTTACAATGGGAAAGTGCTTTTGGCATTCACACAAAGGCATATGAGAAGCAGATCTTTTGTTATAGAGAAGGTAACTCCATTACATACAATCTTACACTGTCAATATAAAAACCTCCAACTTTTTAGAGATGTAGCTTTGCTCCAGCCAAACTGTGCACAAAGGAAATTCTTCATATGAAAGTTTTATTGAAGAGGCAGTGGTCACAGTTCCTCACAGTATATGGTTTGTTACAGCCCTAAAATACCTGGTAACAAAGGGAATTATTAAAATAGTTAGATGTAATAGAACACACCTGGAATACTGTTCCAACCTGCACAGTTCAAATTGATTTCAAGAAACCCTGTAATCATGGAAGATAGCACTCTCCAAAAAGTCAGAAGGTTGTTTCTTTTAGCTGCTTTAATCATTTCTCTCTAGCTATTTGCTGAAGGAGGCATAACCTTTGTTTAAACACTGGTCTTCTTCCAGAGCTGAAGTAAAATATTTCAAATACAGACTCTATATGGACAATTTCTTGAACATGTCAGGGACATCACCCAATAAGGAACTTTTCCTTCATTATTTGACTGGTTCTAAATCATCACCTGACTTGAAACCAACTACTGAAATGTGTAACCACAAGTCTATATACTTCTGTCCTGATTTGGTTTGGCTCTTAAAAACCAGCCTCTATCCCTCATAATGCTAATTCTCAATTTCAGAGGAGAAGCCAAATATCAGGATAAACATAACTTATGTTTTAATAATGCAAATCCTCTTTTTGACAGCTGGGACACTGTGTGTGTTTGATTTTTAATAAATTTAACAAAGATAAGCACAAAATTAATATCATTTGTATGGCTGGCCTAAAACTGGCTAATTCAAGTGCCTGAAGTGAAACAAGAAACAGAGTTTCAGATTAAGGGCTGATGGTCTGTGGTTTATACTGAAGTCAGACTGATCCTTATTCTTACAAGGAAATATTTCCCAGAAATATATGCATTGTCCCTGGAGCTTCCAGCACTGGACACCATTCTCTCATAATCCAGTTGCAGCATCCCTCTCCCACCCTTCTTGTATCTTGTACTTTTTAAAGCTGAGAAGACTAGTTCATGCAAGGCAGATTTAAGACCCAAACCTCCTGCCTGGTAATTTTAAATCCAGGGACAATTGCCTATTACCAGACAAGTGCACCTTTCACACTGAAAAATTCTGCTTTTTTTCAATCCATAAACATCTGTGGAAAATGCCTCAGGCTCCACTGAGTATCTGTCTTAATAGTGTAAATTCTTCCTGCTGTATTCACCATTCTATGGCAAATTCATTCTATGAATCCTTTATAATTAGGATTTGGTTTTCAACTTGATTGCAAAAGAATGTAGTCACTTTATCTTGAGAGATTATATTATGCAGCTCAGGTCTTGCCAATAATAACAGAGGAACATACCCTCTATTCCAACAATTGACCAAATAGCAGCCTACACCTTATTTATCCACCAGGGGTTTAAACAGATTTAATGACTGCACTATAGGACTTGGTTCAGTTAAATGACTGTGTATTATTCAAATATGTCTACATTCTTTTAAAGAAAAAAGTGGTCAGATCAGCTTATTATATGTTCATAAACTCATAAAATTAAAACCATTTACAAACAATATGTGGACTAGGCTTAAATAGCAGAAGGCAAAAAGATATCCAAAATCTGTTCCCTGTAAAGGTTTCAATTTTATCTGGACTAAAGTGCAGATTCCCATTCCCAATTCATATATTACAAACTCCATGCTCAGCAAATTATGTACTCAGCTTGCCAAGTACTTCTAATCATCACGTTTTGGAATGTGCTTCTCTGTTTATTAATGGTCTTTAAAAAACAATCCCTGGCCTCAGCACCTTTCCACTGAAGCCATTAACAAATTCACTCTGATTTCAGTAAGGTATCAGCCTTCTTATTTTTATGCTGTATATGTATTTTATAGAACTGCTGAATTAAAAAATGTCTAGTGTGGAAAATTATATGTAAGTTCAATAAATTAGTTCCATATTACTCTAAGCTGTCTTTATGCATTGTCATTTTTATTGCATCCACCATTTTTATAGCACTTTAGTAACCATTTTGCCATGTGAGAGCAAGTCCTGGGAAATATTTGATTCAGAAATAAGACAGAACTTGTACCAAAACTCAAAGTATGTATGGCACAAAACCTCAACACCTCAAAATGCTGTGTTAAGAAAGTACAAGGTCCTTTGCAGCAGCTCTTGCTAACAAGACTTTTCTTTACATTGACAGGAAATTTTAAGCAGCAAACATATTTGTGGGAGCTTGTCAGCTAAGGGATGGGAAAAAAGGGTTACGTATGACAAATTCCTCATTTCAAATCATGCAAATAATTGGCTCCATGGGGTGCTTATTCTAGACAGAACTTTCACAACCTTCAAGAGGGTACTTATAGATTTAAATTGTGAGGTAAAAAAGTGAGAAGGTATGAGAAATTAAGCCTTATTGAAAACTGGAAAAATGTTAGGCCTGTGTATTTTGGAGTAGAAACTATTGAAATTGCAATCGAACTGAAGAAAATATTCTGAGAGTTTTTGTCTCCTGACTTCTGTAATACATGATAATCCCATAGGCAAAAATCTTTTTAGAGCTGCCATCCTGCAAACCTCCCAGATTACTGCTGTCTCATTGAGGTGGCTCATAAAATCAAGCTGAGCAATTATTAAATCCATAATTTCACAAGGAATGTGCTGGGACATATTCATCTGCTATTTCGTGTTGCTGGAATAATGCAGAGCAGTCCAATGTGCAGCTGTATGTAGCAGAAGCTGAGCTTCTAACCTGAATTAAAGACTCTTTCATTGACAGTTTAATCCATGTTAGCTATTTATGCCAAAGTTTGGTTGTGTTCAAGATGTACTGTATTGGGGTTCAGTCATGTCTCGAGAATACCATTCCACACGGAGAAAGAATTTATATTTTGTTGAGTTTCTAGAAGTGAGCACATGATCACTTTGGTGCCTTCTGCTACAGCATTATTCCATGGTCTGCAAACACAGAGGATGAAAATACTGCTCCTCTCCGAGATGCAAGCCTTTGGTTCACTGGTCACTATTGACTAGCAGCAAGAAGGAGAGTAGTTTCAGGACAGGGAGATTAAAATCTAGTTTCTCCACCTGAACTTAGAAAATCTCTTCAAAAAAGGAGCATGCAAACAAAGCTGAGATTCCTGTGTTTGGAGAGAGGTATGGGAAGAACTAAGTGCATCAGTGTATCCTCAGATATTGCAAAGAGGAGACCCTGTGTCAGAAGGGGATTGCACTCTTCCTCCTTAGGCCAGCTCTCCTTTCAAGAAGAACTGAGCAGAAATTCCCTCAGTGTTGTTGGACTTGTGTAATAGTGTCAGCATTTATCCTTTCCATTTTATCCTTCCAAAGAAAACCAGGACATAAGTGTGTATTGATTCATTGGGGAACTGATGTCCCCAAAAGAATAACATTGACAGAGGGCATCCTGGAGGCACAGACAGCTGACCTACCTTCTTGCCATGGTCCTCAATTTTAACTTAGTTAACATCAACATTTTGCCAAACCTCCAAAGTCCTTTAGGAAGAGATTTTTCCAAAGGAAAGATGGCCTCCTGATTGTGTTCTGAGGACCAGTGAATTGTGTTCTAATGACCATTAGGTCATCTTGTCTGATTCACATTATTTTCATACAAATTAGGCAAATCCCTACCTAATGTGTGTAAAATTTTTAATATAGACAAAACAACCTGAATTTTTAAAGAGCCATAACTGATAAAGGTTTTCCTGTTGTTTTATTTCACTCCATATTAAGAATGATCTGGTTTCATTTTGCTTTTGTTGTTTTTTTGCTCTAGGGACTGTGAACATGCATGAGCTCAAAAACATTATCTTTTTTCTTCTCCTAGGGTAGACATGGCACAAATACGAAATGTTCCCTAGAGAAAGTGCTTGAATACTGTGATCACAACTCTGTCCCATTTGTAATACTACCTTCCTAAATTGATCAGCTTCTAGCAATCTGAGGTCAGATGGGTTTAATTGATCAACAAGTGCCACTAATTGATTTACTCCTATTGTAGAAGTGCTTCACCATGTGTTTTTTCAAGTCAATTGGAAATTATCAATAGTCATGTGTAGCTCAGACACTGCTCCCCACAGTGTTCAATGTGTATCTTTAAACTACAGCCATACCATGGGGTGACAAAGTACTGAAAACTCTGGGAAGGTAAAGTGAGGTAAGGTCAAGAAAACACCAAGATAAAGCTGAGACAAAGGCTTGTCCTCTCAGATTCACTTACAGATTCCTTATTTAGCCACTCCTTGTATTTCACACTCAAGGATGTAAGAGATGTGATGATGATAATTCATCACCTGATCCAATGATTGAGAATTCCTCTGCTCCTGCAGGGAGGATTGGACCAAATGACCTTTTAAGGTCCCTTCCAACTCAAATCATTCTATGATTCTATCTTTAGCTATAAAATGGCATTACACTCATCCAGTCTGTGTCACATCCCAGGGTCCCTTAAACGACTTTATGAACAGGGCTGATCAAACATCTTAGGCAGTCTGTAGTAATTGTTTGTCCTTTTGACTAGGTTACCTTCCAGGGAAACTGCCCAGTAACTCATGCAGAATTCATATTTTATTTGCCCAGTGCTCATTATTGTCATTTTCCTGCCAATGGGTTATTTAAGAGTATGACATACTTTAGTGCCCAAATTATTCTGTCTTTGCTAGAGACTTTTGACATATATGAGAGAAAAACAAAGGCCAGTATAAGTTATCTTCCTAATACAGGTAAAGCCAGAAAAACAAAAAAGGTGCTTATCTTACCTAAGATGCATCTGCAAAGGCACACTCTGAAAGATGCTAATAATTTACCACTACTGCAACTTAACAAAATGAGCAGATCAAGCCTGCTGAATGTCAGCACCTTTAAGGTAATATAAATGTTCACATCAATCAGTGGTATTTATTTTCTCCTTCCACAAAGAGAAAAGATGAAAGAGAGAAAATGAATATACTGTGAAGCCTAGATTTAAAATGAATGAGAGCTGAAGGACTGTTCTTTAAAGTAACCCACAAATTCTCAGAGAACATTCCACTCTGTGCATAGAGGAATTTCAAAGAAAAACAAAATAAATCTTTTTTTATCATTTTCAGAAGTATAAAATGTAGTATCTGACCACATTCACAAGAGTTACATTCTTTTATATTTTATGTTTCCATTATTGTGCATTATTCCTCTAAGAATCAATTTTACAGCACTGATGGTTTAAATTCAGCATAAAAATAAAATTCAGCAGAAATCATGGCAGCATACCGACCATTTAATGTCAGGTTCCCTTATGTTCAGCACTTTGTTGAAGCTCCCCATCCATCAATGAGACAATTTTGGAATATTTTCTTTGTAATTAAAAATAAATCTGTTGTGATAGGTATTGTTCTGTTGGAAGGATTGCCCCTTCATATACCAGTATGTGTACTTGTATGTGCATTTTTTCAGTTTTCTGGTATTACTCACTATCTTCATAATTAAGCAGTTTCTTACCATGAAGACCTTGCATTTAATGCACGTGGTCCCATGCAGAGGGACAATTTATTTCCCAGCAAGTCTATGGAACTCTCTAGAGTCAGCCTGCAAAGACTCTAATCACAGGAGCAAAACCTTAAATAAGTGTGAGGAGGCCACACCAATTAAGACAGGAAGCAGAGTGTTTAACATCACCCAGGGGCTCAGGAGGAAAAGCTGGGTGATGCAAAAAAGTGAAGGAATAGGAATGCATGGGTGGAGTGAGCTGAAGAAGATATTGCTGCCATTACAGGCAGTGAGAAAACTGAAAGGAAAGAAAATACCTGGGCCCCATGGTGACCTTTAATTCTTGCTTGCACTGAAACCTCTCACCACCCTGATGAGAATCAGCCAGTGTTATGCAAGGGACTCTCAGGACAGGCTTCCTGAAATCAGTACAGCTGTTATTTTGAACTGTATTCACACAATCTGTAGAAACACAGCTTCACACAGGAACATCAATGCTGCTGTGTAGCCACAAATATCTATTAGAGGATCACACATTTATCTTCAGCTCACTGTAATTAAATATATAATATCTATACACTGACAGCTGGCATCCAGGGCAAATAATTACACACTGCTCTCATTAGACTAGCCCTTGCCAACATTAGCTGCAGAGCATTATCTTCATAAAAATATTCACTCTTGAAAATCACATATTTTAACTGTTGTATTCCTTGGAGTTTGTTTGATGTCATGACAATTTAATTTGGATAGTAATTCATTCATGGAGAAACAGCAGCAAAAAACCTTTTAATCTTTTAGACCTAAAAAACACACAGCCATGGTAATTTGTTTCAATATAAATTTGTTTGTTTTAAAGGCTTTAAAACAAAAGTTTTCCATAAAGTCCAATTGCTTCATCAAAGCACCACGATTTTGAGCTATCTGCCATCCTACACATTCTTGAAATTGCAGAATAATTAATGGTATCACTACAGACTAAGGCAAGTATAATCTGTAAAACATTTTTTGGGTGAAATATATTTATGACTCGTTAATGTTTACTGCCATACTCTGTATACTTCAAAGAACAGAGCTGGTCCTGGAAAGTTTTACAGCATGAGGTGTGAAATCTGAAATACCACAAGGACAAACAGCTCAGTCCAGACTTGTCTGAATCCACACAACTCACTGTAAACAGAAAGGATTGTCCATATGAAAGTAAGTAATAGCAAAAATATTGTCATGTTCTATTGCTTTATTGTTTAAACTGTTATGCAGTGAGTACAATCTTCAATAATGTAGTAAGCAGACAGCCCTCTGATTTTGTTATTTAATTCCATCTTGCTTTAGTTGAGGTGTCCTGGTCTGTGTATAAACAAGCACAGGCTTTTTTTTCTAGAATCATAAGGCAAGGGGTGGATTAAGCAGGGGTTAGGAATCAGTGCTGTTCAGAATTTCCTGTGTGCAGCAAGACTGTCAGTCATTGTATCAGTGGGGCATGGGTGACATGAAATCATATCATCACTGAATCAGGGTCACTATACTCCTAATTTGTAGAATCACATTTGCTTAAATTATTTTATGTAGTGACAGTTTCTGCTTGCACAGTGATTTTTCATTATCTCCTTACTTTAAAACTGTACCACAGTTTCACTGGACTTCCTAAGTGCTTGAGCTATAAAATTTAGGTGAGGATTTATCTTCTCCAGCTTCAGCATTTTTCACTAATAACATTGATGCCTGGCAATCTCTTCCAGCCAGTGCAGTGAAAACAGTCTGGATGTACAGCATACAAAGTATTCTTGTACAGAAACATCCTCCCAGTGCTCATCAGGCCAAAAGCTATTTCCTTTCTTTTACTCTCATCCATGGAAATGAATGAACACTTCAATGAAAGGAAGGCCTTCGTCTTAAAGGGCAACCTGTCATTAAATTTTATTTTATGCTCTTTTTTTCCCTCAGTCCTCTATCCTAACTCTAAAATACAATTCTCCAAGCATACAAAATTTCAGGAATGCCTGCAGGTATGCTCTCAAGAAATGCTACTGTCAAAAGCACTTTGGTAGTGTTGTTATATGTGTGAACTGAAAACTAAAGCAAGGGCAATGTAGCCTATGCTGCTCATTCTGCTCATACTTGCTCATAATAAAGTGTTAACATATACATAATACTCTGCATTCATTCTCATTCTGAGACTGGGAATGCAATACAATTAGGCCAAAAAAATTTGTTTAAAAAGAGGCTTCAATTTCCTTTTGCTCCAAACAGAGTATGTTTTCCCAAAATTAAAACTTACTGTAATGTTCTCTTCTGTCATGTTTCTCCTTTTTTAAGGTTGATTGTTGAAATAAAAACAGAATCCTGACTTCTTCTGCATGTGAAAGGTACATGGAAAAAGTGGCACCCATAGTGGAATTTCTCAGTTTCTCTAGTTAAAGTCAGATGCTTAAGGCTATTTAATGCAATTAGAGCCAGATGCTCTCAATCACATACAAAATTCCTTTGATATCCATGAAGACTAAAAAGGAATCTTGTTTTCTTTTTATAAGGAGTTTCAAAAGGTCTGCTTTTTAAGGCTGACTTCTAACTTTCTAAGGGGTCTCACAAATAAAAATACATTTTCCTTCAGGGTCCATTAACATTTAACACGTTTTTTGGGTTGCTTTTTTTTCTTTGGGTTTTTTTTTAAGTTTTTTTTGTTTTTGTTTTTGTTTTTGTTTTTGTTTTTTTGGTTTTTTTTTTTTGTTTGGTTTCGTTTGGTTTGGTTTTGGTTTTTTAGAAACAGTGTAGAGCACAAATTAGCAAGGACAAGTGAACAGGACTTTTCAACTTAGTTATGCAGTCACAGGGAAAAGACTAATAGATCAATGTCTTGTGACACTTTCATGAAAAGTATAGTTTCATATTAAAAAAGATGACTGATGTAGGATGCTGCTATTTTTGTTGTTATATAGAGAATCTTGTCTTACTTAAGAAAATATCTCCTCCAATTAAAACTACCAAGATAAAAATAGAAGTGGAAACCACACAGTTTCCAGGCTCTTTGCTTTAACTTTCATGAGTCCATAATAACATGAACTCAGTAGAATCACATCAGTGCAACTCTATGTAAGAGAAAGAACAGGTTTAATATGCCTGTTGCAAATAAGGGGGAAATAATTAATAGAAAAATATTTAACATAAAATAAAAATTCATAAACAAGTATAAAGCACTATCAGGTAATTAAGGAGTCAGCTCTGGAAAATTTATAGATTTTAATCAGTTATCATCTCCCCAGAAATTTACTTTGCTCCAGTGTTCAAGACCTTTTCCCCCAGACAACAAAACCTGACTATGTGGCTGTGTCACACCCATTTCTTTTTTTTTTTGAAAGTTTGGCCCAGTTTGATGGATAGTGAGGCAGCTTTATCTAAGCTGTGAGACTGGAACTGCAGTGTCTGGTGTTCCCAGCTGCTGGTGGGTAATGATCCAGCATAGTTTGGGATAAAAAATGCCCAAAACTGCCATGGGGAGACCAGACAAGTTCATGTCCAGGGTTCTGTGAAGCAGAGATGCATATGGACATGCAAAGCCCTCTGTTAAAAGGTGTTATGCTTAGAGATGGGCTTGAGCTGCTGTGGCTCACAACCTGCCCACCTTTGGGCCTGCTTTGTCTAACCCCAGACAGAATTCCTCTGCAGCTGCTAGCTAGAATCACTTCTCATACTCGGTACTAAGGCACCAGTCACACTAGAGAAGATGTTATAAAACTGTTTTAGAATCACAATAGATTTAATTAAGGATATTGTTTATGCTTAATTAGGTTCATGCTGATCTTGGAGGGTTTTTTGATGGAGTGGATTCTGAAAGATGTCTAATGTGATTATCTCCAAATAACTGCTTCTATTGCTCACCCATTCTGAAAACTACAGCAATATTTATTTACTAAATCCAGAAGCCATTAATATGGTAGGGCAATTATCATATTTATTCACTTTAACTTGTAGCTCAGGGATTGAGGAATTTGGGGGCCAGTGGGGAAACGTACATTTAAAATCCCACTGGTTGTTTTGAAATAGTTTATAAAATGCTTGTAATAGAATAAAATTATACCAAACTCCTTAGAAAGGCAAAGCATCAGACTAAAATATCTGTCTATCACCTCCAAATATATCATTGTAGAAGAAGTATATTATATCTTCCATGAGATTTTATAATTAGAGCTGATTAAATTCCATAGTCATATTGCTTATATGAGTTGGAGCTTTCCAAGGGCAGGAAAATGTGTTTCAGAAAAAATAGACTTAGAATTTAAAAGAAATTTCACTTAAAAAAGGGATGTGTTATTGTTTTTTTCTGATCTTTCAACTTCATTTTCATTTTAGAATTCCATCCTGAATTTTCCTATTTTATTTCTAGCTGTTCTGTGGGAAACCCCACACCAGCCCTGCCACATGGCATCCTGTAAATGTCCTGCCCTGGGTGCTCATCCACCCATTGCCTTAGACTGATTTACAGAAGCCACAATGTGACCTGCTGCAGGATCACTGTTTATTTGACTCAAGGCCTCAAACAGATGCCTTCATTCTTTGACAGAAGGAAAAAACATAGCACACACGATTCCAGCACACCACACATGTGCCAGCATTAGGTGCACTGCCCTTTCTGGGTAAAGTAATAACCTCAGAAAAATATCTCTACCCCTCTTACAAAATTAAGAAATGCTTAAGTGAAGTATTAGTTTACAAACGGAGATGTTCTTATATTTCTGCTGGGAGAGGAGGAAGAAAAATCCTATGCTGTCTTGTACAGCCACACACCATGCCAAAGAGAAGGAACAAATGATGCCATGAAATTGCCTAAAAACTGCAGTTTCCCATAAAACAAGTCAAGGTTGGTTAATTTCTATTTTCTTTTCCATAAAGAAATAAGAAAAATGGTTACTGTTTGCTCAGAAAAGAAACAAAAATGAACATTGCCACCTTTTTAAATTTTTTTTTAATCTTTTGTGCTGAGAAATGACAGGGAAATTCTGCGGTTTAAACACACAGCACCTACAGAGAGAGGAGGGAAGGTCTCACAGGAAACCAGAGTGAACTCAGCCCACTTCAACAACTGGAGAGAATATTTGCTCACAAGTTTCAGGAGGTGGCATTTGCATGTCTCCAAGTAATAATTCACAGGAAAGCATAATTTATCATTAAGGTGATTGCTCATCACACTCCCAGAAAGATAAAAGGTTGCCCATTACTTTCACACACCTTCACTCTACTGCTGCCACCTTGAAAAGGAGCAGCTGCTCATCTGCCTTACATACCAAAGTGCCAAAGGTGATTTTGGGCAGGGAATCCATTTTCACAGAGATACCTGTATTAGCTCTGAGTTAAACTTCTGAGGCACAGACTTTCAGAGGCAGAACTGTCTCCAGCATTTCCTCCATGCAGTGTCCTGTCCTTTGCAAATCCTCCTTACAAGCCACTGGCACTCCCACATTCAAAGCACAGGGAATCCATCAGCATAAACCCCATCTTTGGAGCCAGACATCCAACTTTTAAGTTTATCCATCATTCCTTTGCTCAAGTCCCATTCTAAATCTGGGCCATTACACTTTAATGCAAAAGCATTTCATGATTTTTTTTCAACAGAATGGTAACATATTGTTTCCCTTTAAAATGTAGGAAACAGAATATTTTAGTATTTCAAGAATGAGAACAACGCACATAACTGTGGGAAAGAAATTGAATCATGTTCTTAACACAACCCTCTGAGCCATCTAAGGCACTCCCTATGTCTGATTTGGAGTCAGGATGAATGCTTTATGCAGAACTTTATCTTGCAATTGAATATGTGTTATTTCATCAGCATCTTCTTCTATACTCCTTTTTTCTCTCTTTGCCAGAATGTGAGTGACTACATACAGTGGAAGCAGTGAGGAATCAAAGGCTGCTCTCCTGCAGAAGCATTTGTAGCAAGAGAGACAGAAAGGCATGGAAAGGTCCAGGGGAGTTAAAGGATTTCTTGACATGAGAATCTAACAACACATTTTAATTCAAACCTTACAGAGGAGGAGACTGGCCCTTTCCTGAGAATGGCACTGAAAAAATTCACACTTTGAGATCTTTTAAGACACTTAAGAAAGAATTGAATATATCAAAGCTGACCATCCTTGTGGGATCACCTATCAGACCTTGCCCTTAACCCCCTCTGCTTCAGAAGCAAAATGCCCATCAGCTCAGTGGTACCAGACCACAAGGCTGAACTTATGTCAACATAAATCCTATAAAGTTGAGGGGACTACACCTCCTCACACACCCACAGCTCTTGGGGGACTAGTCTCAAGTATTTAAATCAGATGACCATGGAATTTCAGCCATAAACCCTAACTACATGTATGTGTGATTAGATACTCTTAGCTACTCTTGTAGCTCATATGATGTAATTTCATTTGTATAGAAATTATGACCTTCAAATTAGCTGATAATAACTGGTAAAAGCAGTTTTAGGATGCTGGAATGCAGCAGGATGCAGTCCTGGAAATGTTTTATGCTTGAAGCTTACTCGCTTCTGCCTCTATTAAATGTTAAGCTCTCTTAAAATCCTCTTACTTCATCACTCCATGGGGTTCTCACAGACTGCATGTCTCTGAGGCTGAACCAACACACTC
Organism: Luscinia megarhynchos; assembly: GCA_034336665.1. Taxonomy (NCBI): domain Eukaryota; kingdom Metazoa; phylum Chordata; class Aves; order Passeriformes; family Muscicapidae; genus Luscinia; species Luscinia megarhynchos. Next base: position 46,761,781 of record CM067565.1, read on the forward strand.
AGCTCAGAGAACTTTCCTGTAAAATTCTGACACAGATGAGAGTGAAACAATTACATCCTGTGGTTTATGTAGAAACTCTTAAATTCTCCAGGCACTGCAGTCAGCAGTGGGCAAGGGTAAGATTCCACACTTTCTAAACTTGGGGGAAATGTATGATTATTCAACATTCAAATTCACACCTGAGCCCTACTGAACATGTCTCAGGTGGACAAATAAAGATTATTTTCTTGTTGCTTGGATTCTTAAATATTTCTTGAAAGAGTGAAAACATTGCAGTGTTCTTTGTTAGACTACAAACAACAATACTAATATTTAAATCTCCAATGACCTTATAGCCTTTCAGGTTTCTCCTGACCTATTGCCTCAATCAATCATGATTTAAGAGAGGACATACCCAAAATAGATTTGGTTCAGTGTACCTTGAAGACTAAAACTCAGCTTGCTGTGTGTAATTTGAATAACACAGGCCCAGACTGTACTCTGGAATTTGTGCTGGGGAACACTGACATTGTTCTGACAAAATTCCTAGAAACAGTCACTAAGCTTTATAGGAGCTAAGTGGTATTTTTGAGGTTTTTGGTTCTATATCACCTGCAAATGTAGAGCTGAGTAGCACAGACCCAAACACTGACCTTAACAGGTTTAGAAACAGGTACAGAAATCTGAATCAGAAGCTGTGAGTTAATCATTACAGCAGCAAAGATTCTGAATAACGGGGGGGTTTGTTACATATTTTGAATTTGAACTCTTAAAATTCTCCCTGTTGTCCTAAGTTGCAAAATACTAGAGATGTAGGATAACCTTATAAGTCACACAAAAAGTGACTCAGCTAAGGAAAGCACTGCTACAATGAGAGTGACAGGTATCCTGGAATGTAATATGAGATTCCTTGGCTAGGTGACCATATTCCCACTGAGATCAGAGAAACACCCTCAGCTGGCAGGTGTGCCCATGCTCACCACTGCAGCTGAAGTCTTATGGTGCAGAATGCCAACATCCAGTGACACTGCTGCAGCAGAGATAGTCTCTGTAATGATATCTCTGCGACAATTAATTTGTTTAAAATACTGAAAAACAGTATAAAAATAACTGGGCTTTCCTCACTTTCAAAGGGACTTTTAGTTGCTATGGCTTACAGCACTGCAATAGCAGATAACACACATAAATGCTACATAGGAATATTTGCAGTAGATTTTGGCCCTGGAAAAAGCAACAGAAAATCATAAAAAATTCTATCCTTAACTGAGAGGGTTTTGCTCTGTTTCTTGTGGAAACTATTTTGCAGCTGCTGACCATTTGTCTGAATTAACAACAGACCTTTATTTCTTCTTAGTCTGACAGATTGTGTATGCTGGATTGCTCTGTAAGTTTTTTTCCTATGCATCGTGGCAGTGCATGTGCACATTAAATTTTTGGAGGGGGGAGGGGAAAAACCAGTCAGATATCATTTTCTGAATATTGTATTCAAGGAATTTTGAAGATTTCCAGCATTACAGAAATTATAAACCAGCTCAAATGACTGCAAATTTATTTTGCATTTAACTGCTCTGTGAACATCCCAAGGAAATAACTGGCAGCCTGCAGAGTGTCAGATTAAATGACTGGTATTTAAGCTTTAAAAATGGTCATTAGACTTTCCCATTAGCCTTTTCTATTAGTTCAGCTGCACCAGGCCTAGCAGCAAAGGGAATCTTAGGGCAGGCATGTTGCCATAGTATCATATTTAGCAAGATAACAATTAAATCTGCTGAAAGTAAGAGATTCATTGACACAGTACCAAGAGTGAAGAATGGAGCAGGGTTCCCAATATTGGTAACTGTGAGTCAGAAGAAATGGACATTTTTATGTGTATGTGGAGCAGATAAAGAATTTGTCACACCACCACCCTGACTCATCCCCAGGATATATCAGTGGCAGGCTCCTTATCTGTACTGGTCAGAACAAAAAACTTTATTCAGTATTGAATTTATGTGCTGGAGTAAAACAAGCAGTCCATTTCACACATCTCACAATGACACAGATACTACAGTGCACAAATGCTTCTACCAAAGCTCTAACTTCTGTGAAATGGCACAAAACATTACTCACAGCCTTTGCTCAGATCTACATTGCAGCCTTCACGAGCACAGAATCCTCGTCTCCTTGGTCTTCCTATCCTTCCCATTCTTTTGCATGGATTCACTGGCATTAGAAAATGTTGTTAGCAAAAAGATTCATACAGTGCATGTTTTACTGTGCCTTTTTAATAGCCCAGCCTGGGTCCCAGTCTGTGTTCCACTCCATTTTGTTCAGCTCACAAAAAATTGCAAGGCAGTGGAGACTTGCCTTAGACTTCTGACTCTAAACGAGGAATAGGACAATAAACCATCCCTCAAGACAAAATACTTAGTTAGCTTCTGTTGTCAGAGGATGAATTCTGCTTACACTTGTTCAGAGCTGGAAAAAATGCATCCACTTTTCCTCCAAATACTTTTGTCTAGATTAAAAAGTAGCAACCTTTAGTGGGGCCTCACCTGGCCAGAGGATGAGGAACCTGGAACAAGTTTACACCTACATGCAGCAGACCTCGTGGCTACAGTTTCACCTCTGATTTACATTTGCTGTCTTCATTTTTCCCTTTTTTTTGTTCCCTGCTCTTTTATGTTGGTCTCTAGATTCATTCTCTCATGGTGCTAGTTTCCCATTTCACTGCACCATTTTCTCTTCCAAGATACCAGAAGTCCTAAAAGTGACAATTTACTTAGTACAATAAAAATTTGTGCCTTTTGGTATAAAACTAAGTGACCCTGTAGAACATCTAAGGGTTCTCACTCCCATGTGGCAGAGGATTAAAGTCAGCTGGCTGAAAGATGCATGGTGCTCTGTCATCTGTCTCACCCTTTCTCAGAGGAGTGGGGGGTGCTGCCCTCACAGGGATGGTTGGGCAACTCTTGGAACAGACCTGGAGATATTGCAGTATTTATAACCAATTTATTAAAGCAAACTGATTTCAAGGCCTGCTTCATTAGTGCTTCAGAGAACTCTACAAAGGCAACCAACTTTCAACATACACACTGGATAGATGAGGTCTTTGCTTTGTCCATCCTTTTTATAATCCTTCACTGTGAGCTAAAATCCCAGCAAAGTACTTTGGAAAAAATGTACCCCAGCAGCACATGCAGGTTAAAAGCAACAGAATAACACCTCTCTGTATGCTTTATGATATTGTAGAGGTAGTACCAGCTGTGACACGAGGGGCACGTACATATTGCAAAATGAGGGGATGATGGTATTTCCAGACCATAAATCATGTCTTACATAAAAGCATGCAAGAACTCCATGTTGGTGTGGAAGATTTAATTACACAAACAAACAACTAGGAGGAGACAGGACATGGAGAGCCACATCCTTCCCATATGGGAAAACATGCTGGAAGCCAGAAGAGAGGTGTGGTTGCCTCATGCCAGCTCCATGAACCGTTCTGCTGGGGCAGCAAAATGTTTCAAAGCAGGAAATTCAGATCCAGGCTCAGAGGTCTCAGCAGGCAACTGTAAAGCATGCTCCATGGAGCCATTTCCCTCAGCTTCTTTGATGAAAAGTGAGCAGCTTGTGCCCCTGGCTGGGACATATTTCTGGCAGGAGCATATGCATTTGATAAAAACAGCTTTACCGTTCAAGTAGGGAGAAAAGGGTTTTTTCCACACCAGGAAAACCAGCACAATGTTTGTTTCTCTCCTTTCTGGGATGAAAACAGAACTTTTTTAGATCTTTAAGGGAAGAAATAAAAAGATAATCTCCTCTCCTGAAAGAGGCAGAAGTTAATAGTTGGGACACTCATCTGGAATTATACCTAAGTTGTTATGACTCCCAGTACATACTGCACTTAAATCCTAGATGAGAGTCACCTTATCAATCAGTCAATTAATCAACATAAGGAAAGCAGGTATTCTATGGGGCCTGTTGCATTATGTACACCCTGTGTGAGACACATCAAAAGACATAACTTGTTGATCAAAGCAGAGCGTGGAGGACATGAGAGAAGCAAGATTTTATGCATAAAGTTCCCAAAAAGAGACATATGAAAAGATGAAAAGCATGGCAGCATGGCCCTTTCTAGCTCCCTCCCATTATGTTTTGTCTCCTTCCCTCAGGACAGTCTGGCACAGTGACTCTGAATGCCTGACAGTGTGTTCTGCAGGAGCACAGCTGATTGCTTAGACATGAGCAGCCTCATTTTTGAGGCTGAGCAGGGAACACTTCTGAGTCCACGTGCACTAAACTGCTGCACGTATTTCTGCAGGACAGGAAGCCAAGGTGGCTGAGCTCGTCACATTCCTGAGCACCAAAAAATTCTGAGCAGAATCCCAGTGGTCCTGCCAGGCTATCTCCTTTCAGACTGAAAGAGTTGTCAAAGCAAACCAGTTCCTGTGTCACCAGTGACTGCAACAACCCATCAGTAAACTAAATGACAAAACCAAGACATGACTTTAAGGCTGCAAACACTGTTTCAGAAGCCTGTGCCAGGGAGCCAGATGTTGCAGGAAAAACATCTGGAATTTTTGATTTCCTTTAAGAATGAGTAGGAGGAGAATTGTGATGTGGTATAAAAAAGAGTCTGCTGCATAGTTCTTGGAATAATGACAAAATTATCTCCTTTAAAATATTGCAAAATGTAAGAATTTTAACTGATATAGGATGACTTAGTAGCAAAAAAAAATATACATGGTACAGAAATATGAAAAACTCTGAAAATTTTCCATACATGACATACCTCAAATACAGAACCTGAAAGACTATCAAAAGGTTATTTAAAAAGAAACTTTCCCTTCCATCCATAAGCAAAGAACATGTTTTTGTAGGGAGGAATTGAAAAAGGGAGGAAGGGAAAATGGGGACAATTCAGCAGCCCTTTACATTTAGAAGCAAACTTTAACACATACATTGGGTGTCCCTTTGTTGCTAGTACTGAAGGTGTAAATCAGGACTAGGCCTGGTTTTTACTGCTAGGTTTTTACTTACTAGGGGCATTTTACTGGTCTAAGAAATGTTTTCTAGGTCTGCAAAACACCCTATTATGTGCACACCAGTACCAAAGGGAGACCTCTGAAGAGAAAGGCAGTAAACATTTCCTCTCCACCCTTGCATAAAGCTGGTACTAATGAAAGCATGTGTGCTGTGGGGAAAGGCAGCAAAAAACCAGCCCCGGAGTTTTCTGTGGTCCTCCCACCACCCTGGGCTCTTCTGAGGGAAGGGGCTGCCCCTCTGACAGCCAGAAGGTCGACTGCCCAAAACAAGTACTAGGGATCAGATTTCAAAAAAATGCCATGACTTGTGAATTAAGTTAGTGGGAGCTGCACTTTGAACATAGAAACTTTCGTAAGATACTGTCAAGAACCACTTCCTTCAGAATTCCATTTGTGTACCAAAAATCAGTGGATACTTTCAGCATAATTTTTCTGTGCTTTAGCAAAAGCAAACAATCCAGATCCACAAGCCTGTGCTGAAAAAACAGTCTCACAGAGCAGTGAGGGAAGCCCAGATGGAAACAAGTAATTCTGCCTTTAAAGGAGGGTTATAAGGCATGCAGCCACACACAGAACAGCCAGCAGAAAACAAGCCACGGGCTCCCTGCCTGCGCCGTGAGCGCTGCCCATCCTGCTCCAGGAGTGCTGAAGAAGCCCTTTGGAAAAAACAGAGCCTTTAAGCCATTAATTACTCTGCAATAGTGTTTCTACCTAAGGGAACTGGCTCGACTAACAAAGCAGTCACAGTGGTAGCACGACCTAACTTTTGAATTTTAATAATATTCTTCCACCGTGGCCTGTTATATGATCCACGTGCTCTCTATGCTGACTTCAAAGAATTACATGGAATAGAAAATAGTAGCTTCAAGTAACCTTTTCAACTGCAAGAAAAATGCCTTCCTTCAAGATATGAACTATAGCATATTTTATGTTTCTAAACAGTTTCTACTTCTTCCATCTACTTGGTGCAGAGAATTTTCAGTGAAACATGTCTTACCCACCACACTGAAACCCAAACCACCTTTTTAATTAGAATCACATTTCTTTAGCAATGAGTATCTACTGTATTTTTCTAGTGTTCTGGGAGCAACTCTCCTTGTTGTGGCCAAATTCCTTTTTTCCTCTATAAACCTTTTTCTCAGAAATTTAACTAAATAGATTCTCTGCTTTAATTGGGGCGCCCAGTTCTTGGTTACAGTATCTGCCCCAGGTTGCCCCATCTAGCATTTATCTGGGAGAACTTGTTCCCTTTCAAGATTTTCAAACACATCTCTGTATCTAAAGATGCAATCAAGAATCCGGACAGATTTGCTATGTCCTATATCCTAAGAAAGAGGATGGTGATGAAATTTGTTAGTAACACAAAGTCAGGGACAAGCACAAAACAGAAGAGGATGAACAAATAACTTTGCAGTTTTGAGAATTACACTAATAAAACATATAAACATCACTAGATGCAAAGCCATGGATTGGAGAGCAAGCAACAGAAACACGCTGTAATTGAAAGATTACCTATTGAAAGTACTAAAATACGTGGAGAATACAAGGATACTCACTAAACACAAGGTGTATCAAGAGCTGCCATTGTCTAGGCTGATGGACAAGAAAATTATGAATCCTATTATGTATGCCAACAGGCAGAAAAATCCTTATGTCAGTGTACAGATGGTCCCCTGGCATGTTATACACAGCTCAGGTCAGATTTGTTCCTGGGAAGAGTATGATGGTGAGACCTGGGTGCATGGACAAACAGAAGACAAGGAAGCTCATCTGCCAAGAGGCCCTGAAAGGCTTAATTTGCTTAGTCCAGTGAAGAAAGGCTGAAAGGGATGGTGGCTGATGTCTATAAATATAGGAAAATGGAAGAGACAAATTGTTATGCAATTTAAAAACAGTGTTGTCAAAAAAGCAAATGGATGGGCAGCAACTGATAACAAATTCAAGCAAAAAGTTATGTTTCTAACCACAGCCAGCCTGAGCTTCCTAAATAGTCTCCTCAAAAGGCTATCAGATGCAAAACATCCTAACAATTTTGAAATCAAATTAGAATAGTTTATGGAAATATTCACATTATGCCATTTTGATTTATTGCAATTGCAGAAGAACAATTCACTACACTGGACTTTTGGAGCTTCTTTCATGCTATATTTCTGTAACCAAAAAATGAATATGATCCAGATTCTACTTGCTGTTAGAGAATTCTTTTAATTCTGATTAAATCTGAGACTTTCCATGACCATTGAGATTTTAACCTTTTCTGTCAATTGTCTCCATCTGTATTTTAACAACAAATATACTTGTAAAAGAAGCAATTGTTCTTAGTTTTAAATCCTTCTGTAAATCCTGCCTGTTACATTACAGTTTGGATTAAATTGTTTTAGTAGCTTAAAGCAGAGCAAGATTTAGCAGCCCATTTCAAATACTGTTTTATTACATCCAGAAAGATGGGGTTGGCTGATGTGTAAACACAAAACAACCACATCCCACCTGAAGGAAAGAAAAAAAAAATATACGTTTAGTCTCTTATATAGTGCAGACAGGATCTAGCTGTCTCCTCAGATAGTGTCTGTGCTCAAAGAGTAGAAATCTAGATGACAAATTCTTAGCAAATAAAATTCAATGTCAAAAAAAGTATTCTCGAAGCAGCCCCTGCTCCCCTTGCTGGAACACAGACACTGGCAGCACAGCACCTTCCAGCAGACCTGGTGCAGGGTTACAGCCTGGTGTGTGCCTCTGCCTGCTGTCAGTGAGCTGTCCAGCTTGCAACAGTGAGGTGTGAGAGCTTCTCCTCAGCTCATTCACGTTTTCTTGTGAAAACACAGATGTGGCAACAAAAGCAAACCCTCCTCTCCCCCATGGCAGAGGAGGTACAACCCGAGCAGCTGCTTGATAAGAATTATCCCTCCCTTTACACCTAACGTGAAGGAGGAGTATGTTTGTATTTTCATCTACAGGTATGTATGTTATAGAGGGTGAGCAAACACTGACACCTAACAACGAGGTGATAAAGGGAGGGGCTGTCCCAACTTTACAGCCAGGCACAGACTCCTGTCCCTTTCCTTGTGCTGGCTTTGCTGTCCACTGGTCCTTACTGTCAGATGACCTGACTGTGCTGAGAAGCTATCCTATCAAAAATATACAGTATGATATGGCAGGGACTAAGAGAGGCAGAAAGAAAAAGCAACATGCTACAGACCTCAGCTAAGGTAGAACTATGTCCTTCAAGAGTCTGCCTGCACCTTGAGTTATGAGCAGGTGCCACAGGTCCTGGTGAGTTTTGTTACTCTGACAACTGTTCCTCAGGAAAGTCCCAAAGGAGTTGACCAATTGGTAATCACAAGCTTAGTGACCAATCTGTTGCAGCAGCTTAGATCCAAAACACATCTGTAAAATAAGTGCTCTGCCTAGATTCAGATCACCATTTCCATAGACTTTGATGCTACTGATGCTACTTTGGTCCAAGGGTCTATGTATTTGTAGGTGTTTCCAGCTGGGAAGACAAACTTGGTAAATTGTGGTTTTCTTTGATGCAATCTTGTTGAGAAGAAATTCACAATGTTCCATTTCTGTCAGTATGGAAATCTGCCAGATCAGAACATGATGGTACTCTCATGCTTTTAGCCACAGCCTTACCTTAAGTGCTCACATTTGCCCCATTCTCCCTCACCTTACCTGTCTTTCATGCCTTACTGCCTTTTTCTGTTCCATGCAAGCTGTTATTCCCACAGACACCCCAGCAAAGAGTCCCCAGAGCCTCCCCTAGTCATTTGAGCTCCTAAGCAGCTTTTCATTTCCTTTCATTTGGAACAGAAATTATGGGCTTAACTGTCTCTTGGAGATCCTTTAAGCAATGATTAGATCTCCTGACACTTCAGGATATATTTCTGAAAACAACAGTGTGATCTCAGATTAAAATGTTCTTTTGCCATTTGCATGCAGGGGAAGTGATGACTGATTTTTAATTTTCTGTGAAAGTGAGGGCAAGCCTGTTGACATCCTGAGACTTCCTGGTTCATATTCAGTAGCATATCTGTGGCAAAGTGCTCCTGTAACATTTTGGACACCTGGGTGCTTGTTAAAGGGAAAGCCTCTAAGAAACTCTAAAGGTTGTTACAGTCTCAGAAAACAGAAGTAAAGTAAATCTGTTATTTATTAATGTTTATACCAGTAATGACATGAGTACTGAAAGTTTTGACATTTCCAGTTTAAATTCCTTACTATTTTCCCACATCATTATTTCTATTAACACTAAACATCTGGAAAGCTCGCCTTAACCTAACCTGAGAATTAAATTCCATTTTTCAGCTGAATAATAACTTTTCTACCAACCCTGTTTACCTGCAAACTCGACTCAAGTTGTACTGCAGTTTCTATCCTGCCTTCTCCTGCCCAAAGCTTGTATTCCTCTATACATTTAATAATTCCATCTCTCTGACTCAGAATCCTGGCCTATCCAATCATGCTGATGTCAATAACATCTCTAAAATAATCATAATAGGAGTTCTTTTGCAGCAGTTATCTTTGCAGAAAGCTTCAGCCAACAAGAAAAGGTGAATGAGAACTTTTGGGAGGAGGTAGGACATAAGGCCATAGAAAAGTCCTTGCACCTTCTCTCTGCACTTAGGATGTAAAAGACCCTAAGCAGCAGGATGTTAGCAGGAAAAAGTTAATTTTTAAACCTGCAATAAGATTTTTATAGTTTCTTGGAAAGCCCCATAGATCAGTGGTTGCTGCCCTGTGCTCACTCAAGTCAGGTGCGGCAGCATGAGATCATCTCACACCAGTCCTGAGGGCTGGCTCCCCAAAGAGGTGGCATACACTGACCCTTATCAGAGAGAGATCTCCATGTCAGTTCCTAGGACAATTAGGCTCTGAATACAGCACTAATAAAGTTAGTTTAGGAGAAAATCAACTGCCTGATAAGATTCAGGTTCACTGGTTAGCACAGCAAGAAACTTCCAAATCTACTTAACAGGAAGTCACACATGGGATGAATTTATCCCAAATCCCATCTTTCTGAGTGTTTTATAGATTCTTAGCCTTGAGCATCATCCAGGACACATGAAAGACTGGAATTAACAACCCTGCACTCTCCTTTTTAAAATATGATGTTTATTAAAATGGGGCATACTGCCTATCTTAGCCCAGGAGACACAGGAGTGTAAAAGAAACTTATGTCTCTTTTCATAGTAGCTCCCCAAACATGGGGCTGAGCAGAGGAGATGGGGAAGTGTTTCTAACTCCTGTTAAAACTGTAGCCATGAAAAAAAGAGAAGAGAAGAGAAGAGAAGAGAAGAGAAGAGAAGAGAAGAGAAGAGAAGAGAAGAAAAGAGAAGAGAAGAGAAGAGAAGAGAAGAGAAGAGAAGAGAAGAGAAGAGAAGAGAAGAGAAGAGAAGAGAAGAGAAGAGAAGAGAAGAGAAGAGAAGAGAAGAGAAGAGAAGAGAAGAGAAGAGAAGAGAAGACTTTCTGTGCAAGTGATTAGGGCATTTACCGAAGGCATGAGGCATCAGATAATTTCTACCCCAAAAGGCATTAAACAGTGGGTGTATAAAATGCATAAGTAGCTCACTGAACCCACAGTATGCTTAAAATCCTTTGCTGTGTAGAAAGAAAAACTCTGAACACGCTTGCTCACTATTGAGCAGACAGCTTTCCTTTGCTACAGGCAATAAGCACAGCCACATGGATTCACTAGTGTCTCATTCCCCCCACAGTAAAATCTTCATGGGACTTTGTCTTCAGGTACCCACGGTTTTGAAAACAGCTCTCCTAATGGCACATAAAAATCAATCTTTACACAGGGCCAAATTCTGTCTGTGGCCAAAGCAGTAATCCACACACTTATGTTCACAAGTACTGTTTATACACATGGTATCCAGCCCATAAAACTGGTGTTAGTACTTAAGCACTGAAATGCAGACATTGCAACAGCCTTACTTAGTTATCTAAAGGAAATAAAAAGTGAATATTACTTACAGCAAAGGAGAGAATGTGTTTGCAACAGTTATACTCGTGCACTGTCAATATGAGAGGTCTGAAAAGCACGTTTGATGAATAAGAACTCTATTTAAGAAACAGTGTATTCCAGTTTACTAATCTGTGTGAAAGTGAAGTTGTGGGAACAAAAATATTATGCTAATGTGAAACCACTTCAAGAAAGCAATCAGAAAATATGTGTAGTTAATCTTCCACCCAGGAAAATGAAAGCATGAGAACAAGAACTAACTTTCTGCAGAGACAGCTGATGTTGGTGTAAATCACTCACACATTAGTATGTTATTTTCATTTAGAGTTATGTACTGAGCTGTTTTTGTAGCCTGTGATTCCTGCTCAAATCTATTTAACAGTAATAGCCATGAGCTTTTCTACTCTTCAGAAATACAGTACAATGGAATTATTCTAGTGCTGCAAAATGGCTCATTCTTACTGCACAAATGACTTCTACGTGCACTAAATCACGCTGCATTAAAAAGAGCTGATGAAAAGAGCAACATCTCTTCCTCTTCTCTGTTTCTGCTCTGAAAGGAAGAGAAGGAGAGGGGAAGGGAAGGGAAGGGGAGGAGATGTGAAGTAAAGCTGTGGTTTTCAAGACTTGCACTTGCCTTTCAGAATTTATATTCTACCCACCTGATCTTAGTCAGAAGTAATTATACCTGTTTGAGTGTGAAAAAAAGAAGTCAGAAATTTTTAAGGGGGATTTAAGTGCTGAGTGGAAGAGTTTATTCCATTCCTTTGGCTGACTCCAGTAAAGTTCCAAGGGAGTTAGGAAGACTAGTTTGTACAATTTTGTTGTGATAACAAACTGTACCCAGATTTATAGCAGTAATAGCTACATCAATCTGGGTCAAAATACTTGCTGCAAATAAAGGCATTTTACTCTTTGACATGAATTTTTAAGCTGATGTTAAATTTACAAGGTGCTGCAGATATCAGATAAAGGAAATGTAGAGTGGAGGTGAGCAAAATTAATTTTAATTTTCTTTAATCATCTTCATCTAGTTTATTAATCTTCATGAAAATAATTTTCAGGTGTATGCTTACCTCTGGAAAAATAAAAAAAAAAACAACCAACAAAAAGGGGGTGGGAAGGACTTAAAACTTACATCATACTGTCTTATCTCTTGGAGAGAGAAGTCCCCACAGTGCTGGAGAGCAGAGAAGAGACCAGGCAGAGAGAGGGGCCTCACTACAGGCTCCTATTCCACCCCCCACCAGCATCTGTATGAAACCAATCTGTGCTCTCTCTCCCAGCTGTGCCCTGTGCATGATATCATGAAGAGGAAAGGAGATTGCATGACTCAAGAAATGATTAAATCTTCAGCCCAGGGTGGCAGCCCTTGCCCTCTGTATGCCCTGGGCATAGCAGCATCCCTGACTGTGTGTCTCAGCCTGTCACTGTCACTCAGACCAGAGGCAGCCACTTCAGAGCTGGAAACAAGGGAAGGGCTGATGGGTGATTTAACTATAGACACATCCATCTCAGCTCCTGTGGCTGCTTCTGGGAAAAAAAAATACTAGAGAAGTGTTGTTTTCTTCGTTGGTGTTAGGATGCACAAAGCAGAGTTAAGCAGAGTGGTTTGATGGTGATCAGGGTATTCAGCTGCTGGGCATAGCAGCCTGACAGCTCCCAGCTTGTGGAAGATAGCACAAAGCAGAACAAAGTTTTCCCAAAGTTTTAAAATGGGTCAAGTTAGATGCATGGGGAAGGTACATGAAGGATTCTGAGCTATGAATTAGTTATTTCTGTGATGTAATCCATGTAACTTATCTTAAATATGTACCACAAGATGGGAAAATTGTACTCAAAACCAGCTCATTTTTCTCAGTTGATAAGTAATACCACAAAAGGATCATTTAACATTAAGCCCAGCCACAAAATGTCATTGTAAATAACTTTCTGGAACTGGGAAATGCAAGTAACTGAGATGAAATTCCAAAGCCTCAGAAGCAATTGTTTAACCCTGTGTCGTGTCCACTCTCTTTGGAAATGTGATCCCTTTAGTCCATTTGGAAGTAGCATGCCTCAGCAATCCCATTTGTCACCTTGAAGAGATGCTCTGAAATGAAGAATGTATTGAGGGCATGCACCAACATGTAGGAAACCCTGAGTGACCATGGCAAAGGACAGCAGAAACCAAGATACTCCTCCATGCTGGGGAGCTCCAGGATGCCAGACATGGGTCCAGAGGATTCCCCAGAAATGAGGAATAAAGCATAAGGGTTGCCATAGGGAAGTGACCCCCAAGGGGCATGCTGAGGAAAATTGTTCCAAAATTGATCATCTAAAGACCAAACATACCTCATCTTACAGAAGCACACCACAAAGAAAGACTTTTGAACAAAATAAGCAGTGAGAAATTTTTTCAAAGATCATGTTCAAAGGAGGCAAAATATTGTAACATTTCCACCTTCAGGCTTTATAACCCAAAAAATAAAAACTCATATATGTGTATGTATGTTTCTCTGTACTTATGTGTATATATTAAAGCAGGAAAAGTAATGTCAGGTACTGATAATGTGTTGTTTAGGTTACAAGGAAATATATCGGGAGCAACAAAAAAGTAGGTAAGAAAGGCAAGGGCTTGCCCTTGAACAAGTAAGACAAATGAATCTGTTTAGGCACTTAGACTCGTAGAATGGTTTTGGTTGGAAGGAATCCTAAAGGTCATCCAACTACAGCCCCCTCACCATGGGTAGGAACATTTTCCACTAGACCAGGCTGCTCAAAGCCCCATCCAGCCTGGGCATCCACTTCTAGGGATGGGTCATCCACAACTTCTCTGGGCAACCTTTTCCAGTGCCTTACCACTCTCACAGTAAAAAATTTCTTCCTAATATGTAATACAATATTAGATTCTCTCCCTCCTATAAAAAATTCATATTTTCCTACCCCCACTTACCATCTTGGAGAAATATCAGTCAGAACATTTGCTACTCTGTAATCTGGCCTTTTCCAAGGAAATTTGCTGGGTGCTTTGAGAAGAAAGTCTCAGTTTATTACTAAAATTGATTCTACCACCTGCCTCAAATTTTAGTATAATTAAGATATAATTTTCTAGCATATGAATAAGTTTCTCATGCACAGTAAATCTACCTTAGAAAAAAAAAGTTTTACAGACTTTACTGACTACTGAGTTTTGAACCTATTTCTGATCCTTTATATAAGGTGTTATAACACATTATTGTTTCTCAAGTAGAAAAAGTGTTTCCTGCCCTCCTTCAGTTCTCACTTTCCTGCCAAATTGATTTATATCCCCATACAATATTTTACTCTCCCTTTTTCTGTAGTAGCATGTTCCAGGGCTACTCTGACAGAACATCCTCTGAAATAGTCTGAGTTACATTTATTTTTTTAAGCATCCAGAGAGGTTAGTTTTGTTGCTGTGGTTGTTCTGTTCTGTCCTTGTGTTAATTAAATTGTTTCATTGCCACTTTCTCCTCTTCTTCAACAGAGCAGTTGCTTGTTTGCTTCTGTATTAATGGGATCATTTCACTAATGTTGTTTATTGCATAGCCCTACAAACAGAACCATAACAGCAAGAAACAGAGTTCAAATAGGCAGCTAGGGCTGGAGAGTTCTTATAACTGGGAATTTCTCATATTTGCTCTATTGCCTGAGAGAATGTTGCATGGAACAACTTCCTCACTTTTTTATATTCTTGGCGGCTGAGATGATCATAAAAGTAAACCGGCTCTGAATGTGTCTGAACTTTGTGAAAGTTGGACTGAAATCTGTATTTCCAGCAAGTTTAACTGGAATGGTGCTTAAGATTCTAGGAGTCTTGTTCTGTTAGTAGTTTCAAGATATTACCTTGGCATCTGCTCTGTTTATATCACTGAAGGCAGAATTTTCACAACCAAAGTGCGATTGACTCACAGTTAAGACCAAAATTCCATAAACAAGTTGGAACCAGTGGTTGCAGTCACCAAAACTAGATTTTCACAGCTTGGCTGAGCTGATCCAAGTGCTGGGGTTGAGCAGTGGTCACACACATGTGACTCCTGGCTTGGAGACATGGCCCTGCTCCTTCACGTGCACTGGCTCTGGTGTGCACCTGACCCTGCACAAGCCCCCAAGTTAGGGGCTGCAGAGTTCAACATCCTTGAATATTAGATTTCTAAATTACTCCCTGAGTGAGTATTTTTTCCAGAAAGACCTCAAGGCTTGACTGTGAGACATCACCAAGCAGAAAGTCATCTTCTCTCTGAGTGTGTCTTCTGGTGGTCAGTGGACCTACCTGAAGAATTCCATCCTATTTAAGCTTCCCCTCTCCAGCCTGCCTCATGGCCATTGATTTACACTGTGAGAAAACACTCTGAATAAAGCTATCCTACTTTTTATCAAAAGAAGTACTGTGACTAAGGTTAGGAAGATTACAAAGACAATTTTTACCTCTGTGCTCAGTATTCAAGAGTCATAATTTATTCAAGCTTCACAGGTACTGTTAATATTGGAGAAGATCCTGACAATGAAAACAAAATTTTTTGAGGGCTGTAGGAAGTGTTTTGCACTGAGAAACTTCAGAACTCCAATCTATTTAGTTCAATAAAGATAGAAGTACAGTAAGTTCCTTCATAAGATAATACTAAAAAGATGTTTCATCTGTTGGAGAGAAGTGTACCAAAAATCAGTGGCTGAAAGCTAAAGTAAAAAAAAAATTCAACCTGTAAAGAAAAGACTTTTTTTTAATCACTGTGAAAGTAATTCATTAATGATGTGGGGGAAAACTGCCAAGGAAACAGTGGATTTTGTTTTCTTGGTGTCTCCAAATCCAGATTGACTAACTTTCTGAGGAAGTGCTTTTACAGTACAAGGGTAACTGGGTGGAATTTACCACTCTGAAATGCGCAGGAGGTCAGAGTAGATCATCTAACCATCCCTCCTGGCCTTAACATCCATGCTTCTATGAATTATCCTAGATTTGTTGGCATGCAATAGGATTTTAAAAGCAGGCTTTTGAGGTAAAAACTCTTCGAGATTTACCTCAGGAAAATAGTCTTCTGGTTCACGCAAAGGAAAACCAGATTGATCTGTGTTAATGGTGTCTGGCAGAACATTTTCTTATTTAGCTTGCCAAAATTTTGGTGAGGCCTTTATTGCCAACTGTAGGAAGTGATATGGGTTGATATAAAATATACAAACAACTCGTTAACCTTCTCATGAGAGTGAAGTGTATACAATGAACATAATTTCTTTATTTTTTTCCCCTTCAGAGAATTCAGGAATTTGGCTCCTTCCAAAGTGTAGCAATCATGCCTAAGCATTTTATAGACTTCTAGTGAGAAACTGCCAAGCCTTAGAGACTTGTCAAGGGCAGAGGTTGAATATTAATCTCCACCACTGTCTTTTCAACTACATCTGAGCTCTCTCTTCTGACATTTAAATTTCTTTTTAACCCTTTAGAAGGCTGTAAAATAACTCCATCAGGTATAATCCCCAGAGCAGGTACTGCAAATAAGTCTTATCAGAGAGTTTGTGGACAGTAACACCTGAATAGCAATTCCTTTGACAGTAAGTCCACATAATTTCAAACAGCAATGTATGTGTTCGTTTTTCAGTTATGTAAATACTTGACTTTTTCCTTTTTAAACTACAACATTTTGCTGCCACTATCTTCTGTGCAAAGCATTTCAGGGTAGGGTTTTTCAAATACAATTATACTAGGGATAAAAGTCCCCAGGCACTTCAGCCACTTCTTCCTGATTTACTGTATCTGGATACCTTCCTAGGATGCTGTCCAAGACGCTGATTTTAAAGCTTGCACAATGTTTAAGGGAATCAGTTCTTTATTATCCTCAGAGGTATGCACTCTTCTTTAATCACGTCACAAGTCCTATTGCAGTTTATGTCTAAGCTGTCATCCTCAGAGGGCAACATTTTATGTTTTTTAAATGCATAGACCCACATGAATAAACATTTCATTCTTTCTTTCTGGCTGCCAGGATCTTGACAGCATTCTTGTACTTCTTTTTCTTCTTTTTTTTTTTTTTTTTTTTTGTGTTAAATCTTGTGGTAATATTTATTTCTTTGGTTACAATCGGTTTTTTTAACATGTAAAGATTGCCTGCATAGTCACACATTTCTTCAGATATCTCCACCCACGGCCATATTTCAGCATCCCCTCCCAGTCCCTTCAGTGTATCCAAAGTTTCATCTTTTTCAGACTTTTTTGGCAAGAAAAGAACTCCATGGTAGCTACTAGTTCAGCTTTAGCAACAGAAGAGAAAAGGGAAGGCTGGGGTCAGTTATCAGCATTTTTAATTGACTTTGCATGATGCTGCAGTTCAGAATTTTGTCAAACTTCTTTTGGTCCAGGTCACTGTTTTTAAGCATGACAAAAATTTGCCACTTAGAAAGTCTTCTTTCCACACATTAGACCTTGGATATGTCTCTCACACTCCAAAGTATCCTTCTCCATTAAGGAAGACAGAGGGACAAGAACAATGTAATTTTTGCCATGTTTTAGGATGCATCTTCTAAAAAATATAGTGATGATGGACTAGGCTGTGTTGTGATGCTTCATTTCTGCCAGTACAATTCGATATTAAAATCCCATGTGACCCCTAGGTTGGCAATGAAGACCTCAAAAAAAGCAGGGATTTATTCACCCATTCCCTCAAGGCTTGTTCTACCAGACTAAAGTCCTCTGGCCACCTCATCTTCTCTCAGCAGATTTGCTTGATAATACTTACTTCCTAAAATGGGTACCTGCAAAAGGCCAGCAATGAACTAGTGACAGAACAGTAAAAACCACATAAAAAATACTAAAAAAAACAGAGAAGAACAACATATTGAGGAACAGCCTCTACACTGGAAAAGAAGATTTTTAGAGGAAGATTTTAGAAGTGTATTTAAATTCAGTGCACATTAAACTCACTTTGACAAACACTGACCTTTCCCAGAGCACTAACAGGCAATTTTGTACACATTTTTAGTAAAACTAAGCACTAAGTTATTGTTACCATTCAGATAGACGAAAGTTATACCATCAGTTAAAGGTTTTTTAAAATTTCAATTTCTTGTCTTTTTCTATCTATAAATACAAAATTCATTATAGAGTGTAGTATATAAAAAAGGAAAGATTGAGAGAAATTAAAAGGCACCCCACAATAGCTTGACATGCAGAAATTTGATCTTTCAGTGCTACACATCTAAATTATGATGTTGTAGGCTACAGAGGATAAGGTTTTCCTCTGACAAAAATATCTGTCTTGGTTGGTACCACAGAGTCATCCTAATCAATATGAAATTCCATCCTCATCCTCTCTCTCACTTTCGTTCTGAAGATAAATTTCATCCTGAGCTGGAAAGTTTCTCTGTTTGAAGTCAAAACAAGTATATTAATGGGAAAAAATTTGACTTCAAAATTTCATTTTCAAATGAAAAATAACTCTTACCAAAATCTGCAACCATCTTTCTTCAAGTGTAGTAGCTGTTAATGACAGCTGTGACATTACACAGTATATATCCATAAGGATTAGTGATTTATATTTCTTGTTTTTCTTGGACACATTAGTCTTGTCTCCCTTACAACTCTCTGTATTTCAGCTCCACTGGGCACAAAGAGGCAGAAGATGAATTTTGGACAAGACTTATACAAGTTTGCCATTCTACTGCTGTGTTTTCTAACCCCAAGGTTAGCAGGGTTAGGCAGTCAGTGCTGAGAACAAGGACTTAATTGAAAACAATTCCCTAATCTGTAAAGCAGCTTCTGTGTGAATGCTGTCACAACTAGAGACTCAAAACTCTGAGTGTGGACACTGGCTCTGCCCTGCTCATTTGCTTTGCAGCTGGTATATTCAAGCACCAGCACCACTGCTTTATGCCTGTGCCCCTGTACATTCATATTCTGGAGTGTAGCAGCAAAATGTATTACTCTGTATTACTTTCTGTGGCAACAACACTGATTACACTTGAGCATACTACATCAGTTATAATGGCAGGAAAGTTATTAATAGATGCTGTTTGAAAGAAGCTACGGTTGTGAGAGGAGAAGATGGTTGTGATTAGATGCTCTCAGTTCTATGTATGAGTATGTGACCCTGAAAAGTAACTATTACCAAAGCCTGGCTCCTCTGATGATGGAAGAAAATATCTGAGAACTTACCATGTTTATTTCCTTTGCAAGGGATCATCAGGTCATCAGACTAATGACACGAGAAAAAAATCAAAACATTATAACATGGTGGATCATGCTTTTATGGAACAAAGAATCATAGAAATGTGCTGATAATTTGGGAGGCTCCTTAGAGACTAAAAAACTAAGCAAAAATCAAAACTAAATATTCAAGAGTTTTCATAGAGTATCTTAGAAAAAGAAAAATTCTGCATGTGAGACCTAAATACTACATCCAGATGGGAGTTTCAAGTCCTTCCAGGTTATGTTGACTGTTTATGCACAGGCATATGTCTAAAAAAATGCATTGTGAAAAATGTCAACAATCCTTGTGTAAACAGCTGTAGGAGTGTATTCATTATGTTGAACACTCGAGCCTAGCGTCACAAAAACAAAACTGCCGTTGTGATACCAGCTAACAGGACACAACATGATCCTGCAGATCAGACAGACAGAATTTGCAAGGCTTAGCACGATGGATGCTCTTTCCAATTTGGCAACAAACACAGCGTAGACTTAGCTACCTGAGCAACTGATGATTGACACTCACAGCTGGACATAATGCTCAAAGTATTAGTAAGAAAATACAAATAACCATTTACCATCCACACAACATCCTGTCCTTTTCCCCAGATTGTCACAGATTTCTGCTGGCGTTTAAGCCTGCAGTGCTCAAATGAGTATCAGCTGCAGGCTGCCTTACAGATCTATCAGATGTAAACTAGGTATAAGAGTAGACATAGAAGGGACTCACTCGAAATTCTTTCAGATTAATGCAGGATGCATTAGTAACCACCTAGATTCTATCTGTGATTCTGAGCCCTGACTTGGGAAATGCAGATCTGAGCCTTGAAATGCTGCACTGGCTGAGGCCTCAGGAAAACTGCATAAGCAGCAGGACCCATATGCAGGGATTGGCTTTGTTCTTGAGTCAGGGAGGGGGAGATGGACAGGGGGAAAATTGAGTAACTCTTCAACATATGAAGAATTCCACTGAAATTCCACTCGGTAAGAGTGGAAAAGACAATAAGCAACAAGATTTCAAAAGCATGTAACAATCATTACATTCAAACACAGAAAATGTATCCTAAATTGTTTCTTGGGACAAATCACAAGATAAATCTATGGGAGACGCTTGAAATTCCTCCCAAATGAGCTGTGAGAGGACTGTGGAAAAGATTCCAGGATCCTAACCTTTACATCAGTTGCTTGATTCAAGGGATCCCAAAAGCAATTGCTAGAACCAAAGAGAGTGTGTCATGGTGATGTCCAAGGCACTGCTCAGGAGAAAGGGGAGACAGGAATGTCATTGAGAGCAATCATATCCACTTCCCATCAGATCCATTGCTCAGAATGAAAAGTTTCAGAAGCTGCATCTTGAATCTTCCCCTCCTAATACCCATTCCTTCAGGACCAAACGTGCATTCCTCCACCTCCTCACAGCTCAAGGTTACTCATAAGGCCAAATACTCCTGAGGCTGGTAACAAATTAAATTCTTTCAATTTCACTGTCCTCAGGCTCTCTACCCCTGTAGCAGGCCCACACCTTTCCTCATGATTCTATTGAAAAGGCTCCCAAAAAACTCCCTAAGACCCATCACAGGTATAAAGCCACATTGCTCTCTCAGAGAGTGATGTAAACATAGACTATTCGGTAGACTTCAGGTTCATAAAAACCTAATTTAGAAAAGGTGATTAGTGGGTTTAGGAATATAGTTTGAAACTTATAAAGATTTAGGTCTATAGCTGAAACTAGCCTCAGTTTTCCTGGAGGACCCAAAACAATATATTTTTTCAGTTGTCTGCCTTCCCAACACAGATAGAAAACTTTTATTCCTCTCGATGATTTTGCGAAAATAAAATCTGCTGACAATCACAAGGCTCTCAGATAAAGTGATACAGACCCTAAATAGAGAACATAAACTATAGTCCCAGACTACACTTCTGCCAGTATTTTCATTTCAGATTTGAATTCCACAATATTTGCAGTGCTTCTGTGTAAAAGCTTAACTTCAGTTAAGGCAGTGCATATGAGCAGTCATGAGCCAGTATGCCCTGTCTTCTCCTTTTTCCTGTCTCCTTGCCTTCCCTTTTGTCTCTATCAGAGCCACAGGGGTTTTGGATCTGAAGTGTGGTGCTGGGCTCAGGGAAAGTAAGATTTGTTTGCCCCTTTCTGCAGACATTTTGTGTGATGTCAGGGAAATCATTTGATCCTTTTGTCTCTCATGCACAGAGAGTGAGTGAGGATGTTTTCTTTGTCCCATCTGCCAGCAGGATACAGCCAGCTCCCATAGCTGCTCTCAACTATATTAGCAGACAGTGAACCTTGTGTGCACCTTGTCTGAGGCCATTGCCCACCACTGTGGCCACTGCAGAGAAGAGCAGCAGCTAACAGATGGTGGCTGTAATGCCAGGCCCCAAGCCATTCCGAGGAGATCCCCTGGCTTTGAGGTTATGAGGAGAAAGGTGGTACTTTCCACCCACCTTAATCCTGCTTCCATATGGCCTTGAGGAAGAGTTGCAAAGAAAGGGGAAGGTGGATAACAGGAATAACAGGATCCCAGTCAGGAAGCACTGGACACTTGCACCTTTGGATGTTTTCCTTTTCTTATGCTGCGTGGATTGGAGGCTTGCTCTGCTCCTGGCTGATCTCACCAGCTTCACAGAGCACCTCATCCTCCTCCCAGCCTCCCCCACAGTGCTCTTCCGTCTTTCTGGAGTGTCCTCCGTCCTGACAAGTTGCCCTGTCCTTACCCATTGAGAAGGGGAAATGCTTTATTTTGATTGTTTCTGCTTCTGCTGTTATGTCTTCTTCCCCATTTCTTGTTTATCTGTAAACCTTGGGCTCAGGAGGAGCCACCAATTACTCAACATTTGGCAAGCACCATGAAAAACCTTACTTCATTGGCCCTGCTACTTTAATCAACATGATTATTACCTTTCTTAATATTTGCAACAAGGTAGGGAGACTAGCACAGAGGATGACAGGTCTTCCACAGTGCTGTTGGACCTGGTTACAAAACAATTTTCAGAAAAGCAGGTCTATACCTATTTCCATGCATTCTTTACCATTAATTATCACTAACACTAGGCAGAAAACAGAGCTTTAGTTACTAACCCTGTAAAAGCTGCTTAAGAGAGAACAATATGTGTCTCCCTAATATCATAGAGCTAATAAGGGCACAGTGCAAACTGAAAATGCAGCTTTCAATGAGGCTTTCCATAAATTCTTTGGAAAGAGGAGCTGATTTCATTTTCTGTTTCAGAAAAACCCAAATATAGTGGTGATTTAAGTACTTCAACACCTTACCTTTCACATTTTTTCCTAATCTTGTACATCTGCTGCTTCAGTGGCTAAGATCTAGTAAATATCAAATTATGATTTCATTAATGAAGTGTAAGAGTGACTTAAAATGTGTACTGATTTTGCTCAGGATGCCTCCCAAAAATCTCAGATACAGTTGACATATGTAATCACACATGCTGAGTAAAGCAGAACTAAAATTAGAACAATAGAATTAAAAGAACTTGAGTTGCTCTTCCCTCTGTTTGACTTCAGCAAGTTTGTGATACTTGTAAAGGTTTTTGTATGATGAATGGAATAGTGAGTCAATGCAGCATAACAGATATATTTGTGCATAGATGTACTTGTGCTGCATACAGATTTGTGTTTTGAAATATAAAGTTTAAAGGGAAAAACATTGTGTTTGGAAGACTTTCTCCAAATCTAATTGAACTCGTAGATAATCATCAGTTACTAAAAAAAATTCAAAAATACCAGTCTGAACGCTTCTCTTGATTTATATTTTGTTACCTTTTCTGAAAACTCTGATAACTACTCCAAAAACAACTGTGAGAGCACCACATTTGTACAGCATTTCTGCAGAGCTGGAGATGAATTTCACCCAAGGAAGCAAATTACATTTGAAAGTATTTTTATATAGAGAGACTTCCAAGTAACCTAAACCAAAAAGAAAGTAAATACAGATATAAAAATAAAACCACCACATTTTCTTCATTCCCTCATCAAACTTGGTGATATTGCAGTGGGGCCCCCCATGAAGATTTGAGGAAAAGAAAGAAGAATGATGATTTGCCTGAGGCACAACAAGGGAAGAAACTCACTACATTCTGATACATATAGAGACACAACTTGTGAAAAGCCCACTTTTTGTTCTGGGGCTCAGGCCCTTGTGCTCCATTAATCATTTACTTGGCAACCCCTGCTGTCCCACCCATGGGCACAGGGCCACACTCCCTGGCATTGGGCTGGAGTTCCCCCAGCCAGAGTTTCAGAACAGCACTGCTAGAAACACTTCAGGAGGGATCCAACCTCTCTATGATGTGCACTTCCTACAGAGTGAGTGCAGTGTCCTGTCCCAAGCACTTCTCCAGTCCCAGAAATTGCCTTGTGTGACCAGTCTTCACTGACACCCAGACAAGAACACACTGCATTTCCTGCCTTGTCTTGGCAGAAAATGATATGGGAGCCCATGGCTTGGAGAAAGGTGTGGTCAGCCTTCCTCCTCTTTCACCCTTTTGCTGGCTAGGCAGTAGATGCACTGTGTGTATCTGATGACAAGCAGGTAGATAACATAATCATGTGTCAGTCTTGTGTGCTGTGGTGCCAAAACCTCCCCCCAAACCTTTCAGACAAACTGGCTTTTTTCAATCTTACACAATGTCTTTTCAAGATACAATCATCTGCTTAGAAGCACAACCTGACAGCACAGAACAGAGAAAACTTCTTTTCCCGGGACAATGGCCAGCAGGGTGAGGGGCAGCAGAGCTGTGCTTGCTGATGGCAGTGTCAAAGGACAATGACATTGCAGCTTGCTGACACAGCAGCAAAGGCTGAGCATCTGGAACACGAATCCTGCCCCTATGCTCCACTGGACAAGCCCAAACTCACCTCAGCTCCTGAGCCTTTCTTCACCCCCAGCAGCCATGCTCCTCCTTCTCCTCAAACAAGTGTTAAGGAAGGGTAGAGTTTCTCTGTGTGTAACATCACTTTTGGATCTTTAGGTGACAGGAAATGTGGTCCTGCACTCAGAGTGGAGGAGAGCAGGAATCACCCCTCTATAAAGGGGTTATAAATGAGGTATGGGGTATGGGAGATGAGACAGAAAAGCCTTTCAAAGACTGGTGTCTGCTCTATATGGGGATTGATGAGCTCATACAGAAAGAAACCATCCTCATCTGAATCTTCTGCGAAACCCTCTGACACTTTGCTCAAAGAGTTTGGTATCACTATAACATGTGTTGATAGCTTTTGACATCTTTAGTGTTAATACCAGTGAAGACTCAAATCATACTCTCCATAAAGAATGAACTTTGCAGTCTGAATGGTCTCAGTCTGCCTGCTTAAGCCAAGCTCAGCTGCATTTTGAACCTCCCTGAATGTGAGTTTCTGTTCATTGCCACTACAGAACCCCCAGCCTGTACAAGAACTGCATTACTGTTTGCTGCAAATGTGCAGAGAAGGAAAGATGATCTCAAAAATCTCCATGCTACCTGTTTTCTCTGAGCACTAGAAGTCTGACTGCACATTCAGTGATAATTATGTCTTTCCCATTTCTCTTTTGTCTTGAATTTTCCCTGCTTTTGCTAGTGTGGAGGTGCTTCACACTTGCTGCTCACAGATTTCCAGACCACCCATGAATGCATTAGAAATGCTATTGTATGTACAAACTTCAAAATGCTTAAGAATACAAAAAATTCCTGTAATTATGCTTCATAAAATTTAGATTTAAAGGAAAGCATTTCTTTATTTCTTCAGTAATATGAATGCAGTATTAGGCTCATAAGCATTTAAATGAGTCAGATGCTTTATTTGTTAATTTCAGAAATTTTTCTTTCTACATGAATGAAAAATTTAAACTGAATTGATTCTGAAAGAAATAGTGCTGAACACAGCCATATGAAAAGCAATCTGAAAATCTTGACAGGGGTAAAGAAAAAGAAATTAAAGTGCCCATGATATATGTGGGGTTAAGAATGAAAGATAAATTGTTCCCTGCACGTGCTGTGTCAAGCCAGTTGTTGCTCCAAAGCTCTTTACAGGCTTTATGCCCACACACTGACTGAGCTGCACATCCTCCCTAGCAAATCTTAGTAAGATGCAGAAAGGGGAACTCTGCTCACGGACTAAAGCACCTCAGAGGCTTAAATTTGCACTTTTTCTGTCCTTATGCTAACTGATAAGGCAATGACAGTCCACAAAGATAGGCCTGATCCCACAGAGATTTCAAACTCAAAATAACTACCAATAAATCCAAGGGAAAAAAAATAGAAATCAATGGATTAACCAGTCCTTTCTTTGCACTGGTAGGTGTAAAAGCAAAGAAGGGGTTTAAGGAAGCATACAAAAGAAGATAATAATACATTTGCAGAGTTCCTCATAAGCATGAAAGGCTGTGTGGCAAAAAGGACAGAATTGCCACACTGAAGACAAAAAAAAAGGAATAATAGAGGCCAGCATCATAAGATAATTTGAGGAAGACACAAAATTTCACCCCTCGAATGTATGTTTTGCTTAGCATGGTATGCCCAGGAAATGAAAAGGGACTAACTTAAATAAAAATGGGGAACTGGGAATGAGAAGCTTTAAGAAAAGAGAACCATAAATTCTGTAAGAATAGCTACTATAAAAAGGACATTTACATGCTGAGAAGGAAGAAATAAAGGATACAGCTGAAGATTGTCAAAATAGCTCTAAGCCAAATGTGAAATAGTTTCCAGTAATTCAGATGCCTGATGGGCAGCCAGGTCCCGGGCTCTCCCTGCGAGGGAGCACTCTGGGGCTGGCGTGGTATGACAGCATGGTCTCCAGTATGCTCTCCGTGTCTCACATGCCAGCCAGGGAAAAGGAAACGGATTGCAGGGGAAATCGCCATCTGCTTTTGTCAGTAAAAGACCGCATGCGTGCCTGGAGCCCAAACAGACTGAAGGCAGCCTTTTGTAGCTGCATGGGGGGAAATGGGAGACCTTACAAAAGTGTGAGAGAGTATAATTTAAAAGGAATAAACAAAAATTACCGTGACACTACTTCATCTGCTCTGTATAGGCTCCAACACAGTATCACAGAAGGCATGGGAACTTATAAAGGCAGGGGTTCGCATTAAACCTGTGATTTACTCGGTTTCTGAGTTCCTAGTTTCAAGAACATTATTACAGATATTGTTTTCTACACTTTAATGTAATTTGTATTGTACAGAGGGAAAAGATTGTAAAGTTTCTCTTTCCTATAAATGTGTACAAAAGGCATTTGTGTGCCTTGTTCACTGAAAGCACTGCACAATCTTTGGTGCATTTATTCTTCCAAGGCACAGAGGAGGCGCATTAATTTCCACGTTCCATAAACTATTTAATGGAGGCACAAGATCTCAGAAATACAGCTTGAGTATAGGCATAGCTAAGGCAGTACTGAAAACAGTATCACAGTCTGAATCACATAGAATCACAGTGTGTCTGTGATAGGAAGGCATTTCTGGAGATCATTTGGTCCAATCCCCCTGCTCAAGCAGGGATGCCAGTAGTCCAGGACTGTGATCAGATGACTTTTGAGGATAGAGGCTTCACAGTCCCTCTTTGGCAACCAAGAGAATACTGGCTAGTCTATAGTTCACCAGATCCTTCTTTTTGGCCTTCTCACGGATAGGATTGATATTATTTTCCTTCCTGTCCTTGTGAGTCTGCTCTAATCACTACAACTTTTTCAAAGATGACTAACAGTACTCTTGCAGTGACACCAGACAGTTCCCCTAACACTTGTGGGTGCCTCCTAGGGGAATCCCATGGGCTTGTGTATATTCAGTTTGTTTAAATATTGCTTTCTATGGGCTCCTCCTCCACCAAGTTTTCCTTTTTCCAGACTTTCCTTTTGATTGCAGAGTCTTGGTGTTCCTAAAGGCTGGTCTGACCACCAAACACTAAGGTAAAGAAGGCATTCACTGTCTTGATCTTTTCTGTATCCCTTGGCACCAGGGCCCCTGTCCTCATTCAGCAGCAGGACAACATTATCCCTGATCTTCCTTTTGCTGCTAGTAAGCTTGTAGTTGCCCTTCTCCCACATCAGATTTGACTGTAGGTGGGCTTTGGCTAACTACATCATGGCACACAGGGTCTATATTGTTCCTGGCTCACCTGCTTCTGCCTCTTGCATTCTTCCTTTTCCAGTCTGAGCTTAGTCAGGAGCTACCTGTTCATCCATGCAGCCTCCTGCTGCCTTTGCTTGACAGTGGCTTTGTAGCAGTTGGGTCCAAGGGACGTGTGTTTGGCAGCATAGACACAAAGAGTTCAGGGCAGAAAAATATTCTTTACCAAGTCTTGGAGCCAGTTCATCTATGCTTACATCCATGTCTGCTTCCAATATCCACAACAAGCTGTACTACAGCTAGTGCCCCAAACCAGCAGGGCAGGTATACCTACAGAGACCTACCTCAATCACAGAGGCAGTCTGCCACAGGGCAGAAATATGGACTAAAATGCCCCCATCTCAAACTAGCTATTTCACCACTAACTCCTGTCAGGACACAAATGCCCCAGTCTTCAACCAGCTATTTCACCAATAACCCCTCCTGTCTCTTGCATTACACATATGTGCCTTTCTAAATTAAACAGCTGAATCTGTAATCATTCACTCATTTGCTTCAACAATCCTTCATTTACTGCCCTGAAGCCTGCAGCCTGGACTGGGTTTTCTTGCAATACTGGTGACAAGAAATGACCTTTCAATCAGTACATCTTCAAAAATCAGTACATGGCTTAAGGAATATTTATATAACAAAATCTTAAAGTAACTTTAAAAAAAAAACAAACACCTTTATTACCCATTTCTTACACAAGGAGGCTGTATCAACCCCTTCAACAAGTAGACAGTAGTTTCTGTTACCTATTCCACTTAAAAAGGTGGCTCTCAACCTAAGTATCTGTACTCCTAAAGACAAGTGAACTCACTGTATAAGGAAGGTGAACTCTTCTAAGGTTTTATAGAAGTGGGTATGAACTTAATCCTTGGCACAGGTTACAGAGAATCATAGAAGATCCTGAGTTGAAGGGACTCACCAGGATTATAGGATACAAGTCCCTGCACAGGACACCCCAAGAATCACACTGCTGCAGTGCCCAACCACCTGTAAGGTAATTTCCTAATATCCAACTTAAAAGTCCCCTGACATAATCTCATTCCCTTGGGTCATTTTCACGGTCACCACAGAGAAGAGATCAGTGCATCCCCTTATGTGGAAATTATGGACAACAATGAAGTCTCTCCTCAGTCTCCTCTTCTCCAGGCTGAACAAGCCAAGTGATCTCAGCCACTCCTTGCATGGCTTCCCCTCAAGGCCCTTCACCATCTTCATGGTTCTCCTTTGGATGTTCTTTAATAGTTGTATAGCCTTTTTAATAGTCTGGCTCCCAGAACTACACACAATTACAATGAAAAGCAAGGTGCTAAAACACAAAATACACATAAAATAAACACTTTCTAATATGAAAATGTTTAGTTATAAACCAAAATAAGGGTGGTGGGTATGTATTATCAGAATGATATTCTGAATAGTCTAAATAATTTAATGGAAAGAAGAAAAAAGAAGATGAAAATCTGAAAGCCTAATATGAGATCTCAATTCTTTCTCTGTTGGTGGGTTACAAACTGCATCTAGATCTACAAAACGACATAGATGCATTTTGGGTATCCTAAATCAAACTGGAAATTTAAAGCCATCAGTAAGTTGCTGAATTCATCAGACTGGACCCAGGAACTGTAGCTTTAAAGTATGATCTGCCACTGGTTTTCAAAATGTCAGGAGACACAAGATGTGTCCCCAGAGGTGTCCAACCAATGCACCATGTCTCACCTCAGCTGTCCTTTCCTCCAAAGCACTTCAGAAGCAGCTGCTCAAAGGCCCTCCCTGGGGAAGCACAAAGACATCTCTCTGCCTGTGTGATGTCCAGAGCAATTGAAGCTTGTGTGGACATTGATCTACCTGTACGTGAAGGAAGTCTTGTCACATGTGAGGGAAGGGGCTATGACATGCAGATCTCTCTAAGCTGTGCAACTGACCTGTCTAGCTGGAAATATGATGGTGCCAGGGCATACCAGCTCTCTGCTCAGTGCTCCACTATAAAAAAAAAAAAAAAAAAAAAAAATATATATATATATATATATATATATATATATATATATATATATAATTTGAAGGTTGAACAAAACAGAATAATGACTGTATATTGAAGTCATTGGGTCAAACCACTAACATTGGACCATGAAGGCCAGTCCTTGCCTGCTCTAAGAGCTAGAAACTAGAAAACCTATAACACCTTCAGAAGAGTAAGGACCAGAGGCAAGCTGTTTCCCGCTCCCAGGCAAGCCTGCTAAGTAATTAGACTGCAGAATCATGCTCAGGTTTTGGAGCAATTACTATGTAATTCTCCATGCCAAAGAGTAACTCTTAATTCCTTTGCTGAACAGCTTCAGTGAGAGAAAATAGAAACATTTGTGCTCACATTTCCTCATCCTAGAACTTCATGGGAAAAGCAGAGGGAGGTAAATGAAGGGATTCAGATTTTCTAAGGTGGGAATTAAAGCCATGCTTCCTGGATGAAAAGGGACTGGCTCTTAAGCTTTCAAAGGGGCAAAAGCACCTCACGGCAGGGAAGAGGTCAGAGTTCTGGCTTCCAAGTAAAGGGATATACTCCTCTACAACCAAATATAAGGAATCCAAGTCTCTGAGACAGGCACAAATGCTTTGTATTTCCTATTTGTGATGTATTTCTGGGGATTACATGACCACTGATATAAAATCTGTGCCCTACTAGCATGCCAGACAGTCCATGTCACATACATTTCTGCCAAGCTGTCTATGTCGTTTATTCCAGCTACCAGAAACAAACAGCCTTTCTGAGCTGAGTGTAACAACAAAAAACAACAACTCAACAGCAGCAACTTGTACTGGCTTAGCCTTTTGTACCTTGTGGCTGCAGTGTATTTTTTCAGCCAGTGAGAATCATAAAACCAGACTTAGGGTACCAGCCTCTACCTGCCAGCTGGGCAAATTACAGACTTTGGCACTTGGCTTTCTCCCCATAGCTTGAGCCCTACAGAGAGCTTGGTGTAGAGGCTGTTAATTCCAAAACCCCAAGCTCTTGCTTGATTTAACCCTAAATCAGTTTCAATTCACAACAACTAAATGTCAGGAATCCAAATCTCTGAGTCAAGCTCAAATGCTTCCTATTTCCTATTTCAGACACTTCTGTTTAGCTGGGTCCATCGGTTTCATTTCACACTCTGTGACACTTTTCAGCATAAATTTACATGATTCTACTCTTACACAACTCCTGTGCCCTCCAAATCTAGCTGGAATTCATAAAAGCCAGGCTAGCTGTAGCCACATGACACAAAGTAGTCATCATTAAAGCACGTGTGGTCCTTCAGTAAAACATCATGAGACATCACCTATCGATGCCATTCTAAAAGATACCTGCTCATCAGACATTTTTCACTTAGATCACTCTTCCCAGAAGAACTGAAGGAGAACCAGGAAACTGGAAGCAAGCACAAGTTTCAGAGAAGTGGGGGATTGTGTGAGGCAGTGGCTCTGTTGAAGCAAATGTCAATGGAACTGAAGCTTAACTGCATGCTCAATCAGGTTATCACCTGCTTGTCATTACTGCAACTTGTCTGGCCACACCAAGGGTTACAGAAGCTAAACCAGCAGGAAACTACCCTTCCCTGCTCAAAAAGCTGGGGAGGGGAGGATGGGGTGGGGAGGGGTTGTGGGGGGGGAGAATGGAGGAAGGGTATAGGGAAGAGAGAAAGAATAGTTTTCTGCTGGTTTAACTCTCCAAAATGGCTTATCAGGAGGTCAGAGGAAAGCCAGGGCACACACAATGGAGGGAGTGGAACTGTAGGGCCAGAGCACAGGAATGGAGGGAGTACAGAACTGCTGCTGCATTGCCTTACCCTGGGTAAAGCTGCGGGGGAACTACAGTGGAGCAGTACTTGTCCTTAGAACTGAAGATTGTAAAGTGTTTACAGCTCTCCACTATCTCTATTTCTTTTTGTC
This sequence comes from Luscinia megarhynchos, assembly GCA_034336665.1. NCBI lineage: Eukaryota > Metazoa > Chordata > Aves > Passeriformes > Muscicapidae > Luscinia > Luscinia megarhynchos. The sequence continues at coordinate 46,792,969 of CM067565.1, forward strand.
CACACCCTGCTTAATGCAATGGAGGCCCGATGCCCTTTCTTTGCTGCTGAAATGGTGTTCTTTAAAGAAGAATCAGCATACAGTATGGACCAATCTTTTAGTGATATACTCACACCATCCCTATTGTTAGTTATTGAGCCTTGCTGTGATTGCCCTTAAGGGAGGGGCTCGGGCTTTACATAGAGTGTTTTTGTATCATCTAAGAAATTTATGGTTGGGTTGTGTTGGGTTTGTTGTTGTTTTTTTTATTCTTGATTTTACTTTGAGGATTGTTTTCTTCCCAGAAGTAACCAGCCTCATTACTGGATGCCAGTTACCCAGTTGGTTGATATTTTATTTTTAGGTATGATAGAGACCAGCTGTATGATACTTTTAAAATTATTATAAACACTGTTAAGTTTTCAGTTTCCCAGTACACTGGACATTCAAACAGTCTGTATCCTATTTAACAAACATTGTTGAATGTATTCAGTTAATAAAAGCTTGGCAAATATTAGTAAAGGGCTTGTAATGGTTGTGAGTGACATAAGGTTAAAAGCTTTTGATAGCATTGCACCAAACTGGAGTAAAGCTCGAAGAAAATGAAGTGATGTGTCAGTAGGAAATCTCAGCACTGATTCAGACATCATGAAATACTCATTTTTAAGAAACTGGAAAATATGCAAATTCTGCAACCCTGATTTAGTTTTGAAACTTTTAACATCATTGATCTCATATTATCCTGTTCCCCCATTACCAGAACTGTCTCAGTTTGACAGCTCCTGTGAAAGCAAGATGTTTTCTGTCCTATGCTTGTCTTACACTGTTTCTACATAAGGACCTTCTACCTTTGATTATCATTTTTTAGTTTGCCTGCTGCAGTCTCTGCACATAGGAAAGATCTCTGTGCACTCCAGGACCTCCTCAGAGCTCAGATCACCCAGAGGAGAGTCACAATGTGAACACTAGGCAGCACACACTGTTTCAGGAATTCTGTAAACATTGGATTCCAGCTCCCAAAACCGCTCATAGATTCACTTTCTTTTAAAGGCTTGTCTGGACGAGGATAAAGGTGCATTAAAAAAAAAAAAAGTGTCAGTGAAAACTTTTAATTAACATGTTTTCAGATTCTCAGTGTTGACAGGGTGTGTTGCATTTTAGTGCATTTGCCAACAAACAAGTTAAAATACATTTGTGTCCCAACTACGAGTGGCAAGTTAGGACATGTTTTTAAAACTTCCAAATTTTAACAGGAGTTAAAACATGATTGTGCTTTTCCCTTAGCAGAGTATAAGTGTCACTGACAGGTTTTCCTGGGACTCCAGTGAGAAGCTGCCACAGCAGCAAGGAGCTGTTATTGAGCAGCTTTCTCCTTTTCCTGACCTATCAAATGAAAATACCATTTCATTCACTTGTATTCCAGGAATGGATGAAAATGAATTTTTTAGGCAGTATTGGGAAGCTGGGTACTAGTGAGTTGGGAGGTTTGGCAGTAGCTGCAGGAGTCAGAAGCCATAGCTGGTAAATTGCAGCTCCAGAGTACCTGATGTAAGGTCAGGATTTCCACAGCCACGTAACCCAGAGTGTGGCACCACATTCAGCTTTTGTTCTAGTTGTGGCCAAACACTTTGCAGGAGCAACTTTGCCTCAGCTGCTCTTGGGCCAAAAGCTATCAGCTTTTTTCCTGGCCTCCCCACAGAATGTTAGTGCAAAGTTGACATAAGCACTACATACCATGCTTATACCTGGCTAGCTTGACAGGAAGGTTTGTTTATGCCCAATCAAAGTTGTGGCTGCAAGGCACAGATTTATTATTAATGATCATGAAGTCACAGCCAAGAATCAGTAACACTGCCAGCTGCGAGGCTGATTTGCCAGGCAGCACTGAACAAAGCATTTTATCATTCCACACCTCAGTCTTCCACCTTCCCAAAAGGTTGAGGATGAAAACACCTCAGGAAAAATGTGGTGATAGGAGTCACCTTTTAGAAGCACTGGAAAAAAAACTTCATCTAGGGGGTGCAACACACTTAGAAATCAGGAGATTGGAGTGACAGAAGCCTTAAATCTTTGGAGGAGCAATGGGAGGCAAATCCTGCTGCCTCCCTGAGAACATCTCCCCAGCCTTGTCTCTTCTTCATTTGGGGGCTCCACAGAGCTGTGTCTCAGTTATGGTTGTCATGTTTTTAGAAGTATCACTACACATGACACAGGGAGATATATGGTTTTTTGCTGACACATCTATTGTGGTAAAAGCCTTAACACAAATTCCAACTGAGAATATTCTACTGTGTGCAAATACACTTGACAACGGTCCCACTTTTTTTTCAGACACTAAGTCTCCAACACCTTTTACACAGGCAACTTTACACTGGTACATCCTTGCTCCTACCACAGAAATTCTAGTACAACTTTTTATGTGGAAGGCACAGTAGAAAAGAGGTATTCTCATCTTCATAACTGATTAGTCCTGTTACAAAACACTGATGAGGTTGGTCTGTCTGTCTTTCTCTTTTCCCTCTCCCTGCCTCTTGGAAGGAGATTAAAACACCAGGAACTTGAGTAAAGTACAAGTTGAAGAAAGAAGAATCTCCCCTCCAGCATATCTCTTTGCTGGGTGCATTAAGGTGTGGTGCGACAAGGAGCAGCCTGGTAGCTGATGGGCTCAAGGGGTCATTCGAGGGGTTAAATCTTGTATTTGCACCTCACGGTCAAGGGCTTGGGTAAGAGTTAGCTGTCCGGGTCTTAATTGCACTGAGACTGACAGAGGGACCATACACATATTCCAGATTTCCTGCTTGTCCAGACACTCTACAGAAGAACCTGTGGAACTAAGTACCTAGAGTAAGATCAGTTAAGGCTTAGTCTTTTTTACTTTCTTTTTCTTTTCAAGTTGTAAAACACCAAAATCGTTGAAAAACATATCAAAAGCATAATGTAAAGCACATCATCTGAACTCCAAGTCACTATGTTAAATTTTTCAGTGACGCTACTCTGAAATTCAGACGTAGCTACGGTGGAAAGCAGAAATGCATAAGCCCGTGCCGGTGAAATTGTCTATACCCGTTCAGGATGCCTTTCGATACTGATTGCGAAGTCCTGTCATGGTCTTCCAGCAGGTCTTCTTAGGTGATCTGTTACATCAATCAGTCTAAAGAGATAAAAACCCAAACCACCGCCAACAAAATCACGATTTCCTTAAAATCCAGATTAGAAGGAGCACACAAAACACGACGCGTGCAGCTGAGAAGCGGGGGAGGATCCCGAAGGAGCCGTCCGGCTGGCGTGCCCCACGGTCGCGGTGCCGTCACGCCACAAGGTGAGCGCTCCGCAGCTCTCGCCATCCCTCCTGCCGCCGTGCCCGCTCCAGCAGCGCGCCCGGGACAGGCGGCAGCCGGCGGATCCCCGGAGAGCGGCTCCCGCCGCCGCGGCGCCCCCGGCCGCGACCCCGGCCGAGCCCAGCCCAGCCCCGCAGCCGCAGGTGCCGCCCCGCTCCGCTCCCGCTCCCGATCCCGATCCCACCGCGGAGGCCCCGCCGCCCCCCGCCGTCGCCAGGGAAACCGCCCGGCGGCGCGGCCCCGCCGAGGGAGCCCGGGCGCGGCGGCACCCCGGACCCCCGCCCGGCCGTGGGCGGCACCCCGGCAGGACCCGGGGCTGGGGCGCACGGGTGGGCGTGGGGGCTGCCCCGGGGGAGCGGGACGCTGCTGCGCCCGCTCGGCGGGGCGGGCGGCGGCGGCCGAGACAAAGGGAGCGGCGGCGGTGGCTGCGGAGGGGCTGTGCGTGAAATGCGGCGGGAGGGAGGGAGAGGATCTATCCCCCCCGTAAAAAACACCAGCCAAATTCCCCTTCTTGCCCCCCGAGAAACGAAATATTCCCCTCGAGCGGTCGAAAGCAATCGGCTGCCCTCGCCGGGGTTACCGGGAGGCGGCTCTCCGCACGGAGCCCACCGACCCCGCCAGCCCCGGCAATCCGCGGGGAGAGGGAGGTGGGCGGCTGAGCCGAGCCTCCCCGCTCCGCAGCCCTTCATTATCGGAATCATTTTAACATCCTTGTTTATAAACAAGAGGCGTTCGGAGGAGATTACCCGACTATGGGAAACGATCGTTCTGACGCTCGTTTGTGCTCCTTAAAAGGGGATGGGGGTGCCGGGCGGGGGGGTCTAGGCCAGCCTTCCCCGCATCGCAGCGCGGAGGGAGGGAGACGGCCGGCTCCCCGCACACGCCACCCCCTCCCCCGAGAAAGGAAATCACTCGGGTCCGTGATATTTCGCCCACCCCAGCGCTGATAAGCGCTCCAGATCACCGTTAATTCGCGTGCATTAGTTTCGGGTTACATCTTATTCGAGGGTTTAAATTCAACGTAAATACACACTCGGGGCTGAGGTTTGGGAAAGCGCGAATGTTTCCCTGATAACGTCGCTTCGCCCACTACTTGAATGCATGGAAATGTAATCGTGAAGTGGGTCACCGCCTTACAAAATACTTTAAAAACACAAATCAGGAATAATCAGACAGCAGAATTTAATTAGAGCCGTAGGCTAATCACAAAATATTTTATTCCAAGCCAATATCGCTATGGGGGAGGGGTCCGTTTCTGCTCCAGCAGCGGCTCCTGCTGCCACTGCTTTAGCGTTTGCAACATCTGGCCTACAGACCTACTAATTTCGACTCGTGATCTCGTTCGGCGAAACTCGATCTACGTGGTTCAAATACCTTCCAAATTGGGGGCGATTTAACAATCGCGACCAATTAAACGCGGGGAAGAAAAGAAGAAAAGGAAAACAATAAAAAAACAAAGAGAGGGGGGAGCAAGCAGCAAATCCCCTCCTTCCCTCTCTGCCCGCCCGGGGCTCGCACACACTATCTGTTGCTCTCTCACGGCGGCAGAGGCGGGGGCGTGCGGCGGGGCCGGGACGCTGTCGCTCTCACTCACACTCACACTCGCACTCACCGCACGCCCCTCGCACCATTGTCCCTGCCCGCCCGCCCCGCTCTCGCTCGCTCGGGGTGTTTGCTGGCGGCCCGGCGCGGGGCCCGGCGCGCCCGCCGGCGGAGCGGAGCGGAGCGGAGCGGCACATTCATTAGCGGCCGGGGGCCGGTTTCAAACCGCTGCCATCGCGGCTCCATTGTTCGCCGGGCGGCGGCCCCGCCCCGCTTTGTGCGCGGCGGCCGCGATTGGCCGGCGCCGGGCGGAGCGCTGCCGTCACCGCTCGGGAAGCCCATTCATCTGTGCACTTGGGCGTTGGACTCCGCATCTTATTAGCAACCAGGGAGATTTCTCCATTTTCTCCTTGTCTACAGTACGGCTACAAATCTGGGATTTTTTATTACTTCTTTTTTACTAAACTTGGGCTCCTTTTTTTTTTTTTTTTTTTTTGCTCGACTTTTTCCTCCCTTTTTTTCCCCTCCCTCCTGTGCTGCTGCTTTTTGATCTCTTCAACTTTAAATTTTTTAAAAGGAGTGCATTATAATCGGTTCTGTTCTCTCTTCTCTTTTTTTTTCCCCTCTGGTGTGTGTGTGTGTTGCTGCTGCTGCTGGTCGCCCAGTATTTATACCAACCCAACGCTCTTTGTTTCCCCTCCTTTTGGATCTGTTGAGTTTCTTTGTTGAATAAGACAGCATGGGTGCCCAGTTCTCCAAGACCGCTGCAAAGGGCGAAGCCGCCGCCGAGAAACCTGGGGAAGCAGTGGCTGCATCTCCATCCAAGGCGAATGGACAGGTAAAAACCGAAAAGAAATTTTAAAAAAATATTAAATCTCCTCCTTTTTCTAAGCCAACTTCGACGGACTCTCTTTCGCATCCTGTTTAATTCTTCTTCCTTTGATGCCCCAGTGGCACATTCAATGGAGAATACGGTCGATCCTTTTATCTTTGCAACTCGAGGCAAAGGAATAATTTCTTTATTTTGGTTAAACGGGCTCGGCTTTGAACGATTCGTTCCTTTATCTTTCCTGCGTGGGGGGGGGGGGGGGGCGGGGGGGAAGGGGCACGGTTCTTTCTTTTTTTTTTTTTTTTTTTTTTTTAAATCCCTCGTGTATTATGGAGAGCGTCCCAATGGCTCGTAAACGGAAGGATCTTACACCGCTTGGCTTTTCTGCCCGCTTAGCCTCCTCCCGCAGACGGGACGCGAGCGGAACGCTCCCGGGCAGAGCGGATGGCCGCGCGGAGCGGGGCCCGGAGCCGCGGGGCAGGCGCAGCCCCTCGGGCCGGCCGGGGCCGGGGCCGTGCGCCCGCCCCGTCCGCGGCAGCTCCGCCGGGGGCCGGCAGCCGCGGGGCACGGCTTCTGCCTCCCACCCGCGCCCCCTCCCCAGCGGGAGCCGGGCCGGCCGAGCCCCGCTGCCCCGCGCAGCGGCGGCGGCGTTGCGGGCAGCCACCCCCCGCCGCCCCCGCAGCTGCCGCCCGGGGCAGCCAGCCGCGCTCCGGGCGCCTGAGAGATGCAAATGCGGCGCGAGTGGGGAGGGGGGGGAAAGGCGGGGCGCCTCGCCGCACCGCCCGGGCGCGGAGGGGCCGCGGCGGGCGGGGGGCCGGGCCGGGCCGGGCGAGCTTTGTTCGCCTTCCCCGCCCCGCGCCGCCGCCGCGGCTTGGACGGGGCGCGCCGAGGGCGGGGGAGCGCGGCGCGGCCGCCGCTGCGTGGAGCCGGGGCGCCCTCTGGCGGCCGCCGCCGGGAGCGCCCGGCCCGGCCGGAGCGCGGGGCCGCGAACCGCGGGGAGCGGCGCGGCCAGGGCGGGGAGGGCGCCCCGCGACCCCCGGGCACCGCCGGTAACGCCGGTCCTTGTCTTGCAGGAGAACGGCCACTTGAAGGTGAACGGCGACGCCTCCCCCGCGGCGGCGGAGGCGGGCAAGGAGGAGGTGCAGGCGAACGGCAGCGCGCCCGCCGAGGAGACGGGCAAGGAGGAGGCGGCCTCGTCGGAGCCCGCCTCCGAGAAGGAGGCGGGAGAGGCGGAGAGCACCGAGCCGGCTTCGCCGGCGGAGGGCGAGTCCTCCCCCAAGACTGAGGAGGGCGCGACCCCCTCGTCCAGCAGCGAGACCCCGAAAAAAAAAAAGAAGCGCTTTTCCTTCAAGAAGTCCTTTAAGCTCAGCGGCTTCTCCTTCAAGAAGAACAAGAAGGAGGCCGGCGAGGGGGCCGAGGGCGAGGGCGGCGCCGCCGCGGCGGCGGAGGGCGGGAAGGAGGAGGCGGCGGCCCCCGAGGCGGCGGGCAGCGAGGAGGGCAAGGCCGCCGAGGAGGCGTGCGCGGCCGGCGGCGCCGAGGCCAAGGAGGAGGCGGGGGACTCGCAGGAGGCCAAATCGGACGAGGCCGCCCCCGAGAAGGCGGCGGGAGAAGAGGCCCCGGCATCGGCGGCGGCCGAGGAGCAGCAGCCGGCCCAGCAGGCGGCCGAGGGGAAGGCGAAGGCGGCGGAGGAGGCGGCGGGCGCCGGCGCCGGCACGAGCGAGGCGGGCAGCGGCGAGCAGGAGGCGGCGGCCGCGGAGGAGCCGGCGCGGCAGGAGCCCCCCGCCGAGAGCAGTCCCGAGGGACCCGCCGCCGAGTCGGCGGAGTAGCCAGCGCCGCCGCCGCCCCTCGCCGACGGACTTTTCTTCCCCCCTGTTTGTTTTTGGAGTGGTGCCAGGTACTGGTCTCGGAGAACTTGTCTACAACCAGGGATTGATTTAAAAGATGTCTCGTTTCTTTTTTTTCTCTCCCCCCGCAGCTCCCATCTCAAATCGTTATGTGTTGCCGCCATTCCAACGGGCGGAGGGGGGCTCCCCTCCGCCTTCCTCTCCCATCCTCTATATTTTGGTTTTTTGGGGTTTTTTTTTTCATCAGTATTAATGTTTTGTTTTGGTTGGTTCAGTTTTGGTTTTTTTTTTCCGTTGGTTTTTATTTTCTTTGTTCGTTTATTTTTTTAATTTCATACTTTGCAACTCTCTTCATGTTATAAAACTTTTGCCGATCGGTCTATGGACATGCCCATATATGAAGGAGATGGGTGGGTTCAATAAGGGATATCAAATGAAGTGACAGGGGCCGCAGTGGGGAACCCGGGGCGCGCAGCCCTTGCCGGGAGCGCGCCCCGCCAGAAATGATGTAAGGGGTTAGTCTTTTTTTTAAAAGAAAGTTATTACGATGTATTTTGTGAGGCAGATGTTCTATAAGGTTTACAACACTACAAGTCTTGATTAAGAAGGAAAGGAAAAAGGAAAAAAAAAATAAAAAATAAAAATCAATACCCAGATAAAGAGATCATAGTCTTAGGAATTCATTTAAACCATAGGAACTTTTCACTTATCTCATGTTAGCTGTATCAGTCAGTGATTAAGTAGAAATACAAGTTGTATAGGCTTTATTGTTTATTGCTGGTTTATGACCTTAATAAAGTGTAATTATGTATTACCAGCAGGGTGTTTTTAACTGTGACTATTGTATAAAAAAAACAAATCTTGATATCCAGAAGCACATGAAGTTTGCAACTCTTTCCACCCTGCCCATTTTTGTAAAACTGCAGTCATCTTGGACCTTTTAAACACAAATTTTAAACTCAACCAAGCTGTGATAAGTGGAATGGTTACTGTTTATACTGTGGTATGTTTTTGATTACAGCAGACAATGCTTTCTTTTCCAGTTGTCTTTGAAAATAAAAGAAAACTCTTCAGATGCAATGTTTTTTTTTTTTTTTTTTGTGTAGCATCTTGTCTATCATGTTTTTGTAAATACTGGAGAAGCTTTGACCAATTTGACTTAGAGATGGAATGTAACTTTGCTTACAAAAATTGCTATTAAACTCCTGCTTAAGGTGTTCTAATTTTCTGTGAGCACACTAAAAGCGAAAAATAAATGTGAATAAAATGTATAATTTGGTTGTCTTTCTTTTATAGATACTCTGGTAGCTTAAAGGGACTAGCCAGTATTGCCTAAATTTGTACAGAGCCAGTCATGTGTGCTATTAGCACTAGCTTTGAAAAGTACCTTCCTGGATCTCGGACTCTGTAATACTGTGCATTTTACAGAGCAAGTGTGCAGTGCACCAGGTAATTTGTAGGCTTTTCTGGCTTTAAAAAGAGGACTGGAAGGCAGTCTGAGCATGTACAGTGTATGAGTCTCCTGTCCAGGCTCCATCTTGCTTTTAAGACCAGAGATATCCAGAGTATGAAGGTCTTGCCTCTTGAGGAAAATAAGATTTAATTTGAATTGCTTAGAGTAGGGCACTGAAATTTTTATGCTCAGTTGCCTAAAAATTAAGTTCTTGAACAGATGTCCTACTTAGGTCTTGGTGTGGTGGTCCTGCTTTGGTACCTCAATGATTGTCTTGAAAACTTTAGCCTGGAAGGAGAAGGAGGAAACTAACACTGCCATTCTACTTAAAATAATTAAAAGCAATATTTTCTTTTCTTCCTCAAGTGCTACTCCCAAGTACAGGTGAGTTTCAAAACGGATTTCAGAATTTGTCTATAAAAAAAATTACTTGGTGCTTGCCTCTAATTGTTAGGCTTTTTGGCTAATTTCCAGCATATTGCTCAGGGCAATTATGCCTTAAAACAGTGAGTTCGTGTAAGAAAAGCAGCAGTGGCGTTTGGAGGGTGGAAATTGATTCAAGAAAGTGTTGCTTCTAAGTTTATAGGAGAAAGTTTAGTGTTACACTTATTTGCTTCCACCATTTTCAGCAGAAACTCTTTGGAAGCAATTATGATTCATTTTATGAGAAAATGGCACGTTAGCACCTTGTTCCCTAAAGAACAAAGCCTAAACTGAATGAAGTATAGTAGATTTCCTGCTGAATGCATACTTCTTTTTGTTTTGTTTGGGTTTTTTTTTTTTTTTTTGTTTGTTTGTTTGTTTGTTTTTTTAATTCAGCTGTCTACCATTTTAACTTTGGCTTGTATGTACTCTAGTTGCCCTTGCATTTCTCTATAACTTTAGAAATGTATTGAAACTATGCTATAATTGCTGAGGGACAAAAATAAATGGACGTAAAACAAGATCCTCCACACCAGTGTCATTCTTGGAGTACATGTCTTTGAAGTCTAGTACATAACTGCTTTGCTAAGGGGTTTTTATAACATGGCTGTAAAAACCTGTTCTGAGACGCATAATGTCTTGGCCATAGAGTCAATGTCTCTTTTTAATAAATATATATATATTTAAATCCAAGGATTCTTTAAGTGAAGTCTGATTTTTTTTTCTTTTTTCTTTTTCTTTTTTTGTCAAACTGTATATGTACATGTGAAGAAAATAATTGCTAGTGAAGTTCTTTTTCAGATTTTTCTTAACCTCTCAAGCTTTCATGTTTTTTCCCGCTCAGCTGGTGGTTTCTGAAGCACTTCCCATTCTTGAGTGTGCAGAATTGCTCCTGCCCCTGGCAGATGGACTTTGGGCTTGGGGCTTTGTCATTCTGTGGTTTGACTTGACTTGAAATATATTTCCAAGTCCCAACACTGGTGGAGTTTCAAAAGTGCATCTTAAGAACACCAGTTCCATGGCCTGCTCTTCCTGTTCCAGCAGTCGGGTGAGATTTGATGATGCCAGTTTTCCACTATGTGGTTTAAGAAGAGGACAGAAGTCAAGAAAGGGCTTGGAATCATGGAAATGGAGGAGTTTTGAACTGCTACCTCCTGCCAGAAAATTGTGCAGGAGCATCTTTCCTCCCTGGGTCCCCAAGGGACTGAGTAGTCATTTCTGTGGAATTGTGGAATATCCTTTTTTATGTACAAGGAAAATGAAGGGCCTGGGTGTTAGTAACTGGTCAGGTGGTTCATCTTCTTACTGAGAAAGCTTTATACTTTTTTTTATTGCATTGGTTGTCTCAATAAAAATGCTAATTATAATAAGTATTGTAATTTCAACAAATTCTCTCAGAGCATATGTGAATTTAAAATGTGTGATTTCAATCCAATTTTCCTATATTGTGATTCTTTTTAAGCAGAATTTTATTGCTATGAGCAAGGTAATTTCTGGTGTGCTGAAACAATGTCATATTTTTAGATAAAGCTTAACTGGAATCTAATTTTGCCTGACTAGGGGCTCTAGAGATTTACTTACTTTGTTTATTTACTTACACTGAGACAACCATTTACCTTGTTCAAGAATGTAACCTGGTTGTACAAAAGTGCTTTAGATCTCATGCCTATCTTGGTAGTATCTAAACTACATTTCAGACTTTCTAAATCAAGGCATCTGACCTCAAGTATTTGAGTTTTGTATCTGATCCTGATACTTATTACTGTGAAACTGTAGAGACTTTGCCTTCAGGCAAGGAAGCAAGGCAAGAAAAGGGAAAGGTGAGATGTGTGAGGGAAGTGGAGTACAAGCTTTTTTTTTCTTCTGGAATGCCATCATCTTCTTGCTTGGATCTACAGTCCTTGGATACAAATCAAGTCTTGTATCAACTTCTATATATCATATCTAAAAACTCCTGTCGGCTGTATTAGATGCAAGTGTTGCATGTATTTTTCTTCTTTATTAGGATGTTGTCTGTGTTTGAAAAATGTTTTTTATTCTACAGTACTGTTTGAAACAGCTAACTCTTGAACTTCACTTGCAGATGATCAGATAAAGGTTGAAGGTTTTCCTCTGTTTTGATTGTTTGGGTTTTTCTAAGTTACAAGTCCTTTAATATTGCCCTTTAAAAAATCCAGAATAATGCACATTCTAGTCTGAAACTGTAATGCTGGTTAATGGTTTCATGTAGAATTAGTCCTGTGAATCTGGTCTTTGTGCTGCTTTGTGTAGTGAAAGAGTGGTAAAAGGTCATAGCTAGTGGTATAGGACTAGTGGTATTGAAACTTGGGTTTCAGTGTTTGTTTTGAGAAACTGAGGTGAAATGTGTTTTTATAATGATGTAGCTTAGTTGAAAGCATCCTGTTTCTAGCTAAGGATAATTTTTATTTTTTTTTAACCATTCTCAGGTCACCGATATAGAATAAAGCAGGTCCTTTTTTTCCTGAAGAAGCAAGTGAAAATGGTATCTTGTTTATGACATGGTGTAGACAGTGGGATTAATTTGTTCTCCCTACAAATCCAGGATCCTCGGGTAACTGTGGGTGAGTGGGAGCCATTGGCATGGCCATGGGTCTGGCAGGGCAGGGGCAGCAGGGCAGGCTCCTGTCACTCCAATGGGGGAGAATAAGGTGATGCTGCAAAGAAGTGCAGGTTACTGAAAGCCTGTGCACTGGCTTGCCCTAGGAGAGCCAGCCTGGTGGTGAGCCTTTAGGGCCTGCTCCTTGTTTGAGGGTTGAGAAAGGGAAGATGTAGCAGTGTGTTTCGTGATGTGTTTACTGGGACAGCTGTTGAGATTGCTCTGAAGTAGAAGCATTGCCCTTTGGGAAGATCAGAGGAGGGTTAGCAATGGGATCAAAGTGGCAATTATGCTCAAAGAGAAAGGTGGCCAAAGTATTGCCCTGTGAATGAAGTACAGAGTTAAAAATATGTAAATTAGGGCTGTATTGTTCACTTACAGTGCACCTTTTTTACAAAAGCAAGAGGTATTATTTATACGAAGGAATTCAGATTCAGAATGCCCCGTTTTAGGATATCTATAATGTTACCTCTTGGAGGTGACATAAAGGTTAAGTTAATGTTTTTAAAATGTTTATAAGTATTGAGGATGGTTGCAAGTATTATTTACACATCTTTGCCCTCAGTCTTTGCTGCAGGAAGGCGTGTTTATCCAAAACAGGACTAGGTGAAACAAGACATTAATATTTGCAGTTAGAAAGACACAAACAAGATATATGGAATATTAGCTCTCAAAGATATGATGAATTTAGATAAAATATCAAAGAGATTATTCAATTAAAAAGAGGAGGAGGGGTTTTTTGGTTTGTTTGTTGTTTTTTTTTTTTTTGCACCTAACACAGCTCTGATTTTAGAGCTGCAAGTACAGGGAAGTATTACTGGTGATGCATGCATTTTTATCACCAAGTAGCAAGTATTCCAGGTGTTAGGATTCTTAGGATAGTTCCTGTGGCCATGTATGTGATAACCTGCACTAGAAGAGTGCTGGAGAGGGAATGATTTGAGCCAAGCAGTGCCACCTTCTAGGGGCTTTTCCACACCACAGCTGATACTGTTGGTAATAAAGTATTTGATAGTTGCTCTTTGCAGAGACCATAATGACTGGAGATTTATTGTTAGATGCAGTACAAGCTAGACTCTTTCTCCTGAAGTTCACCCTTAGTTTCCAAAAAAAGAGGAAAAATACCTATGGATCTGTTGGTTAGGTAACTTGTTCTTGCAGACTAGCTGCAAAAATTCTTTTGTGGCCTATACTAGAGTAGCTATTTCTCTGAAGTTTGGCGTGGAGAACCACCTCAGTACACAAAATTAATTTGATGACACAATAAGCCATGCTTGCAAGGGTGACCTGCTGTTCAAAGGAAGCAAAACCCACTCATTCTTTGCTGGAAAACGACTATTTTAAACCAGTTAAGACCTGCACAGGCAGGGCCTTTAAACAGGGAACCAAGACAAAAAGAGAAACCAATCTCCAAGCTTTAGGAACCAAAGGAGGAAACTGCTTTTGCTAGCCCCCTGAAGCAAGACTGTCATGTTTTAGAGTACCCCCTTTCTGTTTTTAAAAAGATATAATTTACTTATGAGAGACACTGGAGTGCACACCTATGTTCCATTGAAACACCACCAATGAAACCAAGCTCAAAATTGATTGGTGGAAGTAACATTTTTCAGGAATGAATCATGAGGACACTCACAAGTCCCACATTGCAATTTAAGAGTCTGTTAAACCAAACTTAGCAGACATAGCTCAGAGCACTTACCTCCTCTGAGGAGACTGGGCAGCAAATATATCCCACTTTGGTAATTAAACAAAATGGCAGAAGTCATAGACTGATTCTCAGAACACTGGAAGGAACATGACTTTTTTTATTTTTCCCTCAGCACTATTTTTGCATATCCTACATACATTTTTGCTTTCTAATAAATATCCAGGAAGATAATTTAAAGCAGTGGAAAGAGAATAATTTCAAAAATTATCTGAATTCTTTTTCCTGGATGTTTTGAAACATGTATATTTGAAAATTGTTATGATTACTTTATTCTGCTGTTTAGCAACTTTACATGTTAATGTTCATGAGGAGAAATAATGTCATATGTACAATAAATTTGATATCTTCCTTTTATGGATCTTGGTGACACTAGAATGAGGCCAAAATCAGTGTTTCCCAAAGTTTGTTAAGCTATACAACGCACTTATGAAATTCCCCCATACATGTTGTTAATGATAAGAGAAATACATTTGATTCTTCTATGCAGCATCCACCTGGAATCCACGAGAAATGGTGTGCTATAAAGGTACCAGAAAGTACTGTGTTTGCCTGAATTAAGAGGCTGAAGACCCACAGGACCATACTGGCAAAATGGACAGGAGCACTTTCACGTGTTGCTGTTACAAATGACAAAAATGAAATGCTGCTGGAAATTTATCCTCGTTGTTGCCTGTGTGGAAGTTTATATTCCGGAGGTTCATTAATCCTGGCTTTTCCTCTGCCTCCATCACATGGAGTCTTTCTAATGCTTAACAAGCTTATACATCGAAGTGATGATGCAGAAATATATTTACAAGCTCCTCTGGATAAGTCATCAGAAAAATTTGCTGTTTTCAATGTAAAAATGATACTTTGTGGTTGTCATTGCTATCCGCTGAGTGCTGTGTTAATCTGCTGATTTTTTTTTTGCTTTTGTGTTGCTTGCACAGAAAATTGTGATTTCAAGATCATAAAGCTTCTGTGCTGTTATTATAAATTGGGCCAAAGAGAAGAAAGAAGGGGAAAATACCTTTCACGTGATGTTATAATAGGACAATCAACTTTAAAAAACAGAGAGATTCAAAGCCAACTGTTCTCTATTTAAATCCCAGTGCAAATCAAATCTAATCTAATCTAATCTAAAAGAGGCTTTAGGGCCTTGACTTGCATCTTGTTGTTGTTATTGCATACATGTTATGATAGTCATTAGTTTAGTAATCTGTGGATATATAGAAGTAGAAACAAACTAGTACTTCTGAAGTTTCGCTGCTCCTGAATTCTTCATGGCAGGTGTGCCAGGTTTAACTACAAAAGCCATTGCTGGATAAACATTCTGTGTGGCTTTGTCACAGAGATACAGAAGATGGAAGTGCTGAGTTGTTCCTGGGGATTTTAGGAGAAATAATACACTCTTCATCTTTTGTGACAAAGATAGAATGAGGCCACTTGTAGTGTAACTCTTCAGAGGAGCCACACAAGTTTACAGTGAGACTGTAAAAGGCTGCTGAGCATCAGAACCTCCCCAGCAGCACTTGAGTGAAGCAACACACATGTAAGAAATGCACCATTTGCAAGTGAAACTGGACATTTAAAAACCTTCCGTGCTGCAGGCTTCCTTACACGTGAATCTGCCATATCAAAGGCAGTGAAATTGCAGATGACAGTGGCGTGGGCAGCTGGGAAGGAGCACGGCTGAGGGTGGCTTCTGAGCAGCAGTGTAAACAAAGGTTCGTTTCGGTAAGACTACTACTACTAGGAAATATTTGTACTGTGATACGGGCTCTAATGGCCAAGGTTGAATACGAGTCTTGTTTGTGCCAGGCACTGTGTGTAAACAGCTATGAGAGACAGTCTCTACTCTGAAAAAGCTTCCAGGCTAAATGCAGAAAGGTTAGGCTGCTTCACTTCCTACCATTGTTAGAATCACATTACTATTTGTCTTGGTCAAAATTATGAAGGGAGAGGGAATAAATTACCAACTTCCTTTTTTTTCCCACCCCCACGCTACCCGCCCAAAGACCTGTTATTGGCAAGTTTCTTTTTTCACTTCATGCTCTTTGCCTGCATAAAAGTGGAACTGTGATACTGAAAGCCTTGCCATCCGTGTGCAAGCAGCCAGGGCATCTTCATGGCCACGCATATTGATGGGCAATGCAAGCAATAACAAAGAGTAGGTTAGAAGTGGCTCTTGAGTGAAAAATCAAGCAGCCCCAAAACCTTGAAATGTATCTTGAAACAGATTATCAATAGCTCTCTAGTGACACTTCGAGGCCGTTTTCATGTACTGAAGCTAAAATACTTTTCACTCTGTCAAGTGGCTGCTTTGAGCATTGGCAGCAATTTCCAGCATGACAGTAAGTGTGGGTTTTTGGAAAGGAGGGAAGGTGTCCATTTTAGGGAGAGTATTTGCCTTTAGAGATATGATTTTTCTTTTGGGAGCTATTAATTCTTTATCAAAAGCTATCCTCCAGCTTGAATAAATATTGGTATGTTAAAGTACAGAAACAAAGATTCTTCATAGATTTTCTATTAAGAAAATACCTTAATCTGAATTTTCCCAATATAACCTGTGATTCCCAAGAGTTTTAGTAAGAAGTTCTCTATCCAAATTGTATTTCAAAACTACTGATATAGGAAGAAAATGTATGTATTCCAGTTGACTTAGAATGGAACTACTGGGAAATTGGTTCAGGTCCATCATCTGGAATGCTGTGAGTCCTCATGGACCAGCAGATGAAATGAATGTGTATATTGTGCATTAAATGGAAGAAAAAACATGTTTATTAGTTCATGTTTATTTTCACATGGTATTGGAAAAAGTGGCCTCACTAGTTTGTAAAATTGATTGTGTTCACTGTGATTTCTAGACCATTATGTCAAAGTTATCAGAGGCACTTACCTGAAAATCACAAGCTTAAAAACTTCGTCAACTTTTCCTCTAACACATACAGGAATGGTAGTGCAGGGATTGCCTGATGACATTTTCACCATCAAGTTGCATAAATCAGCTAAAGTGGTAAAAATGCTTGTGGTTTGGCTATATTTATAGTCTCTGTATTGCTAGCCACATGGGAGAGCTATGGGAGGGAATTTCCCTAAAATTGTTTTAGCCAACATAACCACTGGGACATTGAGCATTTGTTGCTACTGAGAGTGTTAAACTTGGAAAACTCCCTCTAAAACATGCCGAGGGGGGAGGGAAATAGTTAAGAGAATAACATTAAAAAGTAGTAGTCAAAGGATTTCACACAGCTTTAGGAAATTAGCTGAACAATTTCTGAGTCATTAGTGAGGGTTTTTGACAATAAAAAGAAATAGGACAATCTGGAATACTAGAGAAGGGTAAATCCAATACCTATTTTAGGTATGGTTTCACAAAAGATTTGGGTAAAGAAAGGAATGAGGAAAAAAAAATTTGAGGAGCATAAAAACGAAAAGAGAGGCACTGGCAGAAGGACAGAGAGATGTGTGTTGAGTGGAACAACACGATGAGACAAGGACTAGGGAAGTTACAGATGAAGCAGCTAACAAAGATAACTGAAAATACAATAGAGAAAATGTATTTTTAGGTGAATAAAATTATTAGAAATAGTGGAGATCAGCTTCACAAGGAAAAACCATGTCAATTCCATATCATCATCTCTTCTGACTGTATACCCAGTTTAGTAGTTCAGTGGGAGTTAGGAGCTGTAATAGATGTTGACTTCAGCAATATTTTTGATCTTCTCCTGAGCAACATTCTCATAAACACACCCATGGAAATAAGAACTAGGAATATAGGTGTTGAGAAAAGTCAGCTAAAAAGATAACCTCAATATATAGCAGTCAATGGTTTGCTGCTATATTGGGAGCACTGGAAGCACACGTAAAAGGGAACTCAGAATACTCATAATACACTTGAGAGAGAAAGTCCAAAAATCAAGCAGAAGTTCAGCAAAGGACTGTGCTTCAGGAAAAGAAATTTAATTCAGAAACATAACATGAGGACTACACAGGCGACAGGAATCCCAGGGTCAGAGTGGTTCACAGGAAATATCACTCAACCATTGGTCCTCTTTTGAGTGCAATGGCAAGGGGCCAACAGGGTTGTTTTGAGCATCTTTTGAGAAAGATACACTTTAAGAACAGTTATAATTTTTCCTGTGAGCTTATAATTCCTAACTAATAGAGTCTACATCTTAGACTGAATAGTTAACATGTAATGAAATACCATATTGTTAATATTAAAAACTATTGATTTATTTCCAAAATCTGTTTTTGCTAAGAGAGCTTACTGGTAACTGCATTAAGAATAATATGTGGCTCTGTTAGTGCATGTGTATTTCTATTTAGTTGGATGTTTATACATAGGTATCTCATGAGATAAATTCTGGACAACTATTATTGTACCCTCCCTTTCCTGTACTACTTTTACTGAAGCACAAGACAAAGTTTTCCCTGATCTCTCAAGACCTTTTGGAAATCACTAGCTTGAATTAAAATTATAAAGCAAAGATATAAAGATAGGGAAGGGAGCTTAAGCTAAACATTTTGACTACCACTGGCAATAAGACAGGATAAAGACAATTGTACTTTTCAGATTATCTGTTCTAACCTCCACAGGGTTTTCCACAACTTTCCTACTGTGTAACCTGCTAGCCCATTGAATTAGACTTGTAGTCAGAAATCCTTTCCTAAAACCTCAGTAAAATCTCCTTCTCACGAGCTATGCTAATTATTTTTGGTACTCCCTTCAACTGGCACAGAGAGCTGATTTCTCTTCATTATAAACTTTCATGTGATGAAAAAGCAAACTAAACTCCTAGCCCTCCAAACCTCTCCTTGTTTGTAGTGCACAAACCCAACTCTTTTCTATTAAGTCCTGTGTACTGCCTTCCTTAAAATCTATAGCCTACAAAGAAAACAAACTGAAAGCAAAACAGCACTGAAATATTTCCATACTGGTTTCATAAGAAGGAACTAGTTTTCCAAGAGGAGTGTCCCTATCCTTTAGCATCTGCCATTAAACAACATTAATTTTTTGTGGTGACCAAAGGCACAAAGATAGTCTGCTAAACTGAGCAGATTACATATCTTCAAGTAGAGATATATATTATAATCTATGGTGGACCTGCAGCAAACATGTTAAGTACCTAAACAGTGTGGTAGAGTGTTACTGTACACAATGGCAAACATGTCCCTAGCATGCTGCCCCATAGCACAGGTTAATAAGATAATAACACAAAGAGAAATGCTCATCGATCTTTGCTGAGTCCTCCTTTTACGTCTGATCTTCAGGTGCTAAAATCAGATCCATGTTTTCATAGCCTATAGCCACTTTTCTATATAGACAGCATGTAATATAGTGTGTGTATATATAAAACACATATACATATAAACAGAGTCTGTAACCAACTTCCTTACCCCACTGTGCTAAGCAGATTTGGAAAGACTGTGGGTTTCAGGCTACATCTTGTTAGGTGTCTCATCACTATTTTATTTTCTTTATTATGTCTACCCTGGACACACACTTCGTTATGTTTTGTCCTGGTACATACACTTTAGCACTCTCCTCTGAGTGTGGCTGGACTCATTTCAAGAGACATTTAGGCACCTTCTCCTATGCATGTATTTTCATTAATCACTGAAATGCCAGCAGGGAGAATGGTATATTTCCATCACTCCAAGAATCACTATGGTCTAATCTAGGTAGAGACTGTGATTCCCTCATCTCAGACTCCTATTAGTCTCAGCATTTCAGAACAAACTTGTTTCTTCCATTTTTTCCTTTCTAAAGTATCAAAAATTCTGATTTATTCACTAAAATAACATGCAGGAATTGACTTAAGGATGTTTGTTATGAGCCCAGTTTCTTCTTAAAACAAGGAAATATGAACTACAAAGCTAAGGCTGAGAAACTGCCAAAAATAAAGTTACACATGAAAACTTAATTTTAGTTCTTTTAACAAAAGATAGTTTTCATGGAAACTTTAAGAATTTAATCCTAAATATGAAGGTCTCTATGTAAAGGTACCTGCCACAGCCAGTAGTACCTACCCCTCCTGAACCTGTAATCAGAGACATGGTTATTTATGAAGTAGATCAGCAAAGAAAAGAGTAATGCAGTGTAGCTCAGAACAAAGCAGAATGAGGTTGATGTCTCTTACATCCCTATAATTCAGGTAACAAAGTAGGAATCAAGAAGAGACAGGATTCTTGTGTGCTCAAAGCACTGGAGTCCCAGGGAAATGTGCTCTTCCCTTGTCACTGATGCTGGTTTGCCATGCAACCTCGGGCAAATTATTAATCCAATGATTTAGGAATGTTCTGTGAGGCATGTTTTTCAGATTTACCACTCTAACCAAAATAATGGGAACAGTCAGTCCTTTGATATTTAAGATTTTTACACAAGAATGAGGAATACAGCAGCAAACCATTTAGAATTTTTGGTGTTTCATCTCTCTACACTGTAGTTCTCCCTGTAGTAGGGGGAATAACAGGATTCCTCGACTTCACACATGGATTTGATGTCTAGGGTCCCTTTATAATGTCTGTAGAAAGTTAACTACCTGGGAAAGGCATTCCAGTGCCCTGCTCCTAGCTGCCCTGTTTAGCCAGCAGCAAACACAGCAAGGGGAGAAAAGGAAGGATGTGAGGGATTTTCGACATATGTTTTTATGTACTTATTTTTACAATAGCTGAGAGCTAGCATACTCTTGGGAACTGCTGGCAAGCTTCCATGCCTGGCTGAAGAGATCTGAATACCTATCTCATAGAAAAGTCCTTCCTCTGCTCTCCAGCACATTCATTCTTGCTGGATGGAAGGAGCAGGAAAGAGAGTGTTTAGTTTTTCTCTCACTGAGGACATCCCATTGCACTCCAAATTATTAGATACTTAGTGGACCAGAGAATGAACTGCCTTGAGTCTTACTTTTTCCTAGATTTAAATAGTTGAGTTTAAAGGCTTAATCTTTTTCTAAACACAGGTTTTTGTCAAAGTGTGTTGTAAGCTTTATAAAAACATAGAGTGTGAAGTCTTAGTACTGTTGTAACAACCTCAGCCTCTGTGGTTTTCTGATTTTTAAGTGGGTACTTGTCAGCTACTCTTTTTAGCCTAGGTTTTGTATGTTAGTTATCTTTTTAGGATTAAAAAAGGGCAAGAAACAGTTTGACCATACACAAACAAAAATTTTCATTTTACTGACCTAAGTAAGATCATCATGTCTGATGCTTAAACTGGTAAGAACTAGGAAAGAAAGTTGGCAATACACAGATATACTGAAGCAATGATGTATATTTTGTCTTTTTCAACTCCATTGGTCTTAGCAGCTGGGGTTCTTGACAAATATATCCATAATGGAGATGTCATTAAAGATATTCTTAGTAAATGAATCCCTGGCAAAGTCATTTTAAACAATGGTTTAAAAACTAAATTAAGAAAAAGGGAGAGGGGAAAATTAAATAGGTGTACCAAGTATGCAGAAAAAAATGACAAGATTTAAATCTGCTTAACCAATTTTCTTCAACGTAAGAGTGTTTTCTTGAAGAGGCTATTTTGCAAGCCAACATAAAGATTTCTGTCTTGCCATTTTTGACTTAAACAGCTACAGAAGATTTCGGTAACAACATATGGAATATATTTTTTTCACATTCATTTAGCTGAAAGAATTTTGTTCAAACTTGTCTGATATAATCCAAGGGTAAAACCAAATATGGAAATCCCAAGTCCCAGAAGAATGTGAGAAATTAATGAGAGCTGCTAAGTTGAAGCTAAAACGAAAGTTGGCACTGAACTTTACCTAAACAGTCATGGGGAGGGATTTTTAATAGCAGCCATCTTGGGTACTTCATTAAGGAAGAATAAAACACCAAAACCAAACAAACCCACAAAAATCCTCCCTAGTCACTCATGGATCTTTTAAAGGGCAGAATCAGCAAGCTTGCTACTTGAATTTGAGATGTTCCACCAGGCCTTTAAAGAAATACCACTTCTATTCTATAGTTAAGACCCAGCTATTAAAATTACTAGAGAGTTCTCTGACCAAATTAAGGTGCATACAAGACCATATGCTGAATTCAATAACTGAATTCAGTAAATGAGATGTAGAGAGGGAGAGAGAAAGAAATAGGAAAAAGGGTCTGGGGTGGGGAAAGAAAGAGAGTGACAGAGAGACAGATTAAGTAGAGAAAAATATCAAACTCCATGGATTCGAACAGTATCCATTTGGTTCTCTTCTTCTGGTCTTCTTTGCTCTGGGAGTCCCATCTTTATCAAAGTGATGGTTGCAGTCTAGATCCAGTGAAAGAAGCCCACAAAGCACAGGGGTCCACTGGGTTTATATTTGCACAGGTTCAGGTGGGAATGCCCAGGTACCTCCTTGGTGGTCTATTGTTTGAGTCATTAACCATTAACATCCAGTCTGTCACAGATACAGATATAAAACCCCGCATGTCTTGCAGGAGATGGCTATTGGCATGCAAATGAATATCAGCCACAACTTTGAAAACCAGTATTAAGCATGGCTGCATTTTGGTGAAGGATGGTAATTGTATATGGTAGCTGTCAGAACAGAAATTGGTAAAGGCATTCAGCACACTGCTGGTGCATTAAAGTCCATTTAAATCATGTCCTTATGTAATACCAGAGTCTCATCATTTGTAGACAGTAAAGGTTTTATTTATACATATGCCCTGTATGCTGTATCTCTGGGTTGCTGGTTTTACCATGTGAGTTGTACAGTCCATGGCGAGAGCATGTGTGAAGAAAATCTTCCTCCCTGCTGAAGAACGTGATGGGGATGCAGCCTTTCATCACTCCCAGTGCTTTCAGGAAGGGCTGGGGGGGATGCAAGTGCCCAGGGTCCTGCTCCCTGAGCAGGCCAGTGCCTCTGATGTTGTGTAACCACTGAGCACAGTGCTGTAGGCAGCATCTGTGACAAATGTTCCCCCAGCCATGGGGACAATTGCAAGCAGACAGGCAAGGATGTGAAGACACCCACAGCCGCACCAAGGCTGGCATGCCCTGCAGGAGCTGCACTGGTGGCTGGGGGAGGTGAGGCTCCAGCTGCCCTGGGCGGGTACTCTGCGGGCCCCCACCCAGCCCTGAGTTGCTGCACCAGGTTCCCCCAGCTGCAGACCAGACCCTGCAGCCCTGGGTGGTGACTGCTCTTGGACTCTGCTCAGAAAAACCTCCTCAGGGATGCTGAGTGCTGCCAGCAGTGTAATGCAGTCTGGCTCCTTGCAGTTGGGGAGCAAAGTCAGCTGGATTTTGGCCAAGCCTTTCATAGGAACCCAGTAGGGGAGTAAGGGTTCCCTCTGCAGAAACATTCTCTGTGGCTTGCTTGTAATTTGATCTACAGCTGTCAAGAGTGAATGTTGCCTATACTTACCAAGTTTCATAAAATAGCATGTATAAGGATGTCTCTTGTTAAGGAACACCCATTAAGTGCATTAAATAATGGAATGAATCTCAATTTTTATACAGAGAGCATTACACTAAATCCCTAACATAAAAAAATTGTGCAATAATTGATTTTATCTTGTTGTGCTTTACTCAGCTTTTGCTGAAATAAACAGCAAGGCTTCAATTTTGACCACTGTCAAACCCAAATTCTGCATGTTTGTTTCATGGGACCCATGTAAGTGACTTCAGTGCCAGTGCACAGAGTTACTTCATGTGATAGGAGCAAGAGCTAGTTCTCATCTACTGCACTGGGGTGCTAAATACTGGCTTAAATGCAGCTAATGATATAATTAATGGACAGACTGGTTGCTCTTCATTAACTTGTTCAGATAATAAAACACATTTCCAAGCTCTAAAGGAGTCAGTGAGTATTTGGAAAAGTTGATTTATCAGTAACAGGCCGCCAAAGGCTTCTGTATCCCTTTCAAACAAATATTCCTTTTACAAAATTAAATAAGTATATGAACTGCTATGGAATGTATCTGTGCAAAGAAAACCATAAGTCATAAGATAGTTTCTGCTGATTTTTCTCCTTTACCCCTTCAGGTTTTCTATGTTGTCAGCAATTTTCAATCTTGAAAACACCCATAAGATTATAAATGATCCAGAAAACCTCACTAAAGCTTCTAATTTTTACCAAACTGACCATACAAATAGTCTAGCATGGAAGTGAAACAGCTGCATTGGAAATGTCATGTCATGCTGTAGTACAAATTAGGAAGTATCATCAGAAACAGATTTTAGTCCTCTTTCAACTAAAATTGTAATTTCTTCTCCAAAATTTGTGTTCTTCTGTTTAAAAATTCAATGAAGCACTTTTTCCAGTCAGTTATATGTGTTCAAACCAAAAGGCAAAAGCCTATTAGAATAGCATTGCCCTAGTGTGATATGTCAGCCTTTTATATGGGAAAAGCTGGCTCTGTCTCCTTGAGATGTTTCCATTTTGACTTTCAAAAACCACCAAACACAATTATTTTAAACAATAAAGCACTTCGGACTTATTTCAAGCAGGGAAATAATTAAATTAAAGTTCTCAGAATCACAGGTCATTTTTTTGAAGAGTAGATCATTAAATTTAATTGTCCCTTACAAGAACTGGGCAAATCAAGGTCCTAGGATTAAAAAAAAAAAAAGATCCAGCTGCTATGCTTGAGGAAGATATAACTATTCACATTATTTATTTTTTATTGCACAGCAGTAAAGTATTCTGTGTAGTATTTTAGACAACTGTATTAAATATAACACTCTAACCATTTTTGAAATAGAGGCACTGTCATTTTCTTTCAAAATAATTTAAGCAATGTAGATCTGACTTAATGGAAATTTTTTTCTGGATCATAACGCCTGTAATAATTATCTTTCTCAGAACCAGTATTTTATTTCATAAGGGCTTTGTAGCAGACGTGCTCAGCACAGCAAAAGGAGTTGGTGAGAGGTTTCAAAGATGCTGTGAGCAAAAGAAGAGCAGCCCACTGTCAGCAGCCCATCAGATGAGCAATGCCTGGCTACTGCAGGGCTTGTCTCCCTCTCTCGGTGGGGTCTGCCCAGCTGCTCCCTGGATTGCTGTGCCAGCAAGGGTGTCACATCTCCACCCACGAGCTTTTCTCACAAGTTCATAGAGCATCTGAGACTGCCACACACAAGAGCCCCCTGCACAGTATTTGGGTTGCCCTAGGAAAAACAGCTGCCCGCAGCTCATTACATCATCCCTAAGAAAGGCTCTGTCTCTCTGTGTTTGCAGTAGGCTAGCAGTCCCATGCACAATCCCTGACCCACTCTCCTGGAGAGGAAAAAAAAAAAAAAAAAAAAAAAGGATCTCGAAGTTTCCCTGTTATCCACAGAGAAGGAGAGAAAAAAACTTTTGCAATGCTTAGTTCCTGACCCCGCTCAGTAGGGTCACTGGCCTGGTGGAAAAGCCTTTGCTGTACTAAAGAACAGGGCAGACTCCACCTAGGTCAGTGCTTGGAAGCAACTCCACCCATTTTGTAAGCCCACCCCAATGTTTACAGCAAGTGACCATGTTCTAGGGGCAGGGCTTGAAAGGGTGGTGTCTTCAATCTGCATGGGATAAAGGGGAAGGATAGACCTAAGGGCCTTCCCAAACAGCAGTCAGTCCTGAGGAGACACTGAAACGCAAAAATACTCTATTGTTGTCAAGTGCAAACAAATTTTGTTGGCCTCACACAGAGAGGCTGCTGGCAAGGAGTAAGCTCTGAAAGCTAGTCCATGCTTCATAGCCTTTCAGGGACTGTCTTCCCCACTGGGACACTAAAAAAAGAGAAAATATGTATGCACAAGCCAGGCTTTCTAACTGCCTGCATTGCAGTGTTCACAACCAGGAAATATTTTCAGATAGGCCACCCTTGTTTATTGGGGCCATTTGGATACCCTTGGAGTCCATTCGGATTAAAGGCATGTGGAGGTCCTTCTCAGGCCGTGGCATAGTTGGGTTGCTCTGAGGAGAGCAAACATAACACAAACAGGCTGTGCTCTGGCCCTGAAACACCTGAAAGACAGCAAGGCCCCCATCCTTCTAAGGACCACACATCCTTAGAAACAGAGTAAACAAAGGCAAGTGCCAATAGCCCTTCCCACCGCGCAGTTCTGAGGCACAAACCCAGACAATAGGCTGTCTGTCCGTGCACTCATTAAAAAGCATCTGTTATTACAGGCTATAAAAACAGACAGGGCACTCTGCTCCTAGAGATGAAAGCAGGCAGAACCCAGGAAGGGAAGAACTTTGTATCCCACGGTGGTCCTCTAGCACCCTTCTTTTGACCTCCATACCCATGAACTCCTTTGCTCCTTAGGGCTGCTGGTTCATCTGCTTCGAAGTAGGGGCACACAGTGCCAGCATTCAGGCGGCTGCAGCCTCTCCCAGCCGTGCCTGCAGCACAGGCACTCCCACCCTTGCCAGCTGCAAAGGGAACATGCTGGGAATCTCTGACAGGGTGAGCCCTCCTCGTAGCAAAGCCAGAGCACTCAGCCCACTCTGCCCTACCAGCCCCATCCTTCCTCCCTAGATGCCGAGGGGTCACAATCTTCCCACTTAACCCAGCCCTCCAAGTGGCCTGGAGAAAGTGATTGTAGACACATGTAACACCTACAAGAGCTCTGCAGGCAACATGTGAATTGCTCAGAGAGTGAGCGAGGCAATCTTGTTGCTTATCTGAGCTGCTCCTACCCTTGCTCTGTTCATTCAACTGATACGGGAATAGCTAGAAAGGAGAGCACAGAAATATGTTTTTGAGGGACAGTGTAAAGACAGCTTGTCCATCTCTTCATATTGTGTGACCTAGAAAGGAAAGAGAAGTGAATCTTTTCTTTAGCTGTTGCAATTAGACAGCTTGAAGCAGTCAGGCTGTCTACCTTCCTGCAGGAGGTGTGACAGCTCCCAGCGCCAGAAGGCTGCATTCCTCTGCTTTGAAGAGCAGATTTATAATCCATGAGCTGCAGAATCTAAAGGGAGCTATAAAGGTTTTCTCAAATAATAACAGAAAAAAAGAAACAACTTCTACAGCCTCAATTATGGAGGCTTTGGATCTGTTTTTAGTATTTTCACATGAAAAAAAAGCAGCAGCTGAACCAGAAAAAGATGACACGAGCCAGATGTTACCATGCATTATAGAAGATTTCTGTCACTGCCCAGCATCAAGCTGTCTTGGCCTTCAGCAGATCCATCCTCTGGCCAGGGAGGATTCCTTTTGCTCCTTCCTCACCACACCCTCACAGAGCCAGTGTGGCAAGGGCAGGCGGGAGCTGCAGCAGCCACTTCAAAGCAGCCAGCCTCACTCAGAACGGGCTCTGGTGGCCCAAAACAAGGAAGAGCCCAAGGACATCCGTTTTACCTTTTTTCCTTAACTGCTCTGCTTTCTCTACAAGTCACATTAATGGGTCTCTTTGAGCTCAGCCTACAGGAAGGAGAAAAGCTCCAATGATTTTAAGAGAAGACCACTCCAATAGTTTTCAACACTCCATGCAGTTTTTTTTTCATGCGAATAACGGAATAGCAGATTTTATTTTTTCCTTCCAAAGCAGAGTTGAAAATTCATCAGGCAGTCACAAAATCTTCTCTCACTCTGTTTTCCTTGTAAGGGCGAAAGGCTTTTTAAAAATGGGAGTTGAAATGTAACAACTGGAAACATTCTGGCTGAAACTAGCATCTCATTATTAGCGTATATGTGCAGTTTGAGGGCCTCCCAAAGCTCATTTCTTTTAGTGTCTAGCCTACCTTTTAAATTAATGATATGGCAGACTTTAAGCTTAACAAAAAGATGCCTGTAGGGAAGTTCTTCCTGCCTCACTGTATGCATAATGTACAAAGTAAATATTGCTCTTTGTCCTGCTCCACCATCTCATAGCATCAAGCCCTTCTTTGGTCCCTAAAGACTCATCTCCTCCTTCTGCCCAGGACTTGCATGGAGAGAATGGACAGTGAGAAAGGACAGGTCCTTCCAATTGCTTGGCTCCC
This sequence comes from Luscinia megarhynchos, assembly GCA_034336665.1. Lineage (NCBI taxonomy): Eukaryota > Metazoa > Chordata > Aves > Passeriformes > Muscicapidae > Luscinia > Luscinia megarhynchos. The sequence goes on from CM067565.1 coordinate 46,820,594, forward strand.
TCCTGCTCCTTCCTCAAAGCATGTAGAATGCAAAAGATTCCAAGAGCATCACCATCCCCACAGCCAGAAAGAGCTGCAGCAACCCAGCCACTTAGTCCCTGTCAGGTAGACACTGCTGTATTGATAGCCAGAGTTTTGCACACAAAACCACATGTGCTTTCTCCAAACAGCACACACACAGAGTCCACAGAGACACCCCATACATGCTTCTCACCTGAATCCTGCATGTCAGGAGCACTGTTCTTCAGATCAGTGATTTGCCCAGGAAAAATGGATAGAAATATAAGCCTCAAGCAGTAAACTAGACATCTTAAATTGTACCTAAACAAACTACAATCTTTCATCTTTTTTTTTCCCCTGGAAATACTGTAGTTCCAGTACAGATTCCTTAATCAAGAGTTCATCAGAAAGAAGAAAAAGGACTGTATATTTCTATTTTCTGATTTCTCAGCTTGTTAGCTGTTTCCTTTTTATTAGTTTAGACAATTTTGCTTGACCTGAAAAATTACTCCCTGCAGCATGCTATCACAGGACTACCTCCATTGCAGCTGGTTTTAGGTAGTCATTTGGTTAGAGAAGGGGAAAGTAATTAAGTCTTTAAATATTTATTCCCAGCTGCTACCAAGATCCTGTCTTTGTCATTTAAACTAAAAGGAAGCAGCCACAAATTAAATCTGCCTTTCCAGAGGAAGGAGACTAGACTTTCATGACAACTGCTTGCAGTCTTCATAAGAAAACCTAAAAAATAATGTACCATCTGGGTGTTCATCTATAATGTAAGAACTAGTAAGTCTGTAGTGCAGTGGGGATAAAGTGTGTGTGTGGTCCTTGGGCAAGCCTTCTTACACGGAGATGTGTCTGAGAAAGACTTGAAAGATGAAGGGTAATACCCTAAAATTTGTGTGGCTAAAGAAGAAAACATGGATGCAGCTGCCTTGTAGAGATTTTCCAGGCTCAAGGGCACCTGGAATTGTTCTTGGGAGATTTCTACAGAACCTACTGTTGCATGCAGGTATGACACAACCTGTCTGTTGCCTGTTCCCTCCTTGGAAGCTGGAAGAGGTCTCTTTTCCCCACGGTGGAGCGTTTGCTGGGCTGGTTTCCAGCTGGTAGCTGTATGAATGCAGCATGCTGGCTGGCATGAGCTTCTGTCTGCAGCGATGGCTCGAGGCTGTCCTTCGTGTGTGTCCCCTGCAGCTGTTAAACCGATGGCTTTAACCGTGCTGAACAAAGGGGGGGCCTCCGAAGTGTTTGTAGTGCAGTCCTACTATGATGGAAATGAGGTTCTCTGGTTTCTCCTGCCTAGCAGCCCAAGAGCAAATGCATCCTGTCTTTGCAATTGTTCTGTGCACAAGGAAAGTTTGTGTCTCCATAAAACCCTGTGAGCAGTCCACCCTTCCTTGATCCAATGAGACAGAGCAATGTGATTTTCTACCTTTTGTTGCACTCCATTGCTGTGGATGTCTCTCGGGGGCAGTGCTAAGGAACATCTTAATTCCTTTGGGGATGGCGACTGTGCCTCACCTCTCAGGCAGTCCTGCACAGGATCAAACTAATACAAGAATGAAAGGAAAAACGTAATAGAGACTCTTACATATTCAGGCAACTTTACCTGCTCATAATCTCTTCTCCTCCCACCAGATGTTATTTTCATCCTTGCATGCACTTCTGCTGTGAGTTTCTTTCTGCTGAAATAGATCCTCTCAAACTTGGGAGCTCAAGGGATAAATTTGCTGATATTTGCAGAAGTCGTGAGGCTGAGACTGGTGCTGTTTGGCTCCGTGCTGCCAAGCCACTGCATTCCCCACCTGGCAGCCAGAAGAGCCCCAACCCTGCATCCCAGGGAAGATTACCACCCTCTCATTCCATTGGGAGTATAATATTGTTTGGTTCGTAGCTATTAAGGAGAACCTGAGCCCTAAGAGCATGAGAAGGACTGAACTATTCTCTTCTTAACCTCAGCTGTATTATCTAATTAGTATTTCACTCACATAATGCTGTTTATTAGACTGGGGCTGAATAGATGCAACTAAAACCAAAATTTGGTTCTTATTAAATTCTTTCTGCAGTCAAGAGAGATGGTTTGTGATCCCAGAGGATTGAGAAGGGATGATCATGGAAACAAAAGAGTAAAGCTGGGTCATAAAATAGCCCAAAAAACTTTTGTCGTTTTTCTTGAATTGTTCAAGGACAGGAGGATAATGTGCATAAAGAAAATTGATAGAGACTAGATAAAAGAAAGAGGGAATTTAGTCCAATTCACATCTCAAACTTGTTGTCCTGGAACCATTTTTATTGCAAATGTATCTATTCTAAACCTCTATATTTTTGATTGAAATATTTGCACAACTTACTATGACAAAATCCACCTCTGTGTAACTCTATAAACGTTTTGTCCAGGTAGGCTGGTTTCTTCTCTGTTGCTGCTTTAGCCTCATTACTTCTGTCCTGTTCTCATTAACTAATGATAGGAATTTGATTGTAGCCTGTTTTTTCAGTCTCTCTTAAAAATCATGTTCACTCCTGCTTCACCCACCAAAATAAACCTTCATTGAGAGGCAGTTAAGGTTGCTCAAGCAATATGCCACCATAACAACTGAAAGAAGGTCATCCTGTCCCCATAGGCTTTTGCCTTGTTTTCTCTGGAGCACCTCATCTGCATCCACTGCTCTGACCTTGAAGGATTTCTGCAAGACCTTTCAAACTTCAGCAAGTGTCACTGTCTGTAGTGAAAAACTGGTGAGTTTTGGATAGGAATAGCTTCCAGTTTCACTGAACAGCTATTGCTAAAGCCTGTCCCACTGGCACCAGAGAGTTTCCATTGCTAGTGGACCTGAGTGGCTGTGTTGGTTACTGCCACTAAAATCCCATGGGATTGAGATGAGTAGAGGAACAACTCCTTGTAGAACATATTTGTGCATTGGGGTGTCCATCAGTGCAGCACTCTGGCTGCTTCAGGCTGGCAGAGAAATGGGCTTACTGCTTCCAATACTGAGGTGGCCAAATGCCTCCTTAGCAAAAGTTTTGTAGAACATTTGTACATTTAAAAATTTACCTTGCCTCTGGCTGTTTAGTAAATTCCATGGTGGGAACTAGAAGTCTGTGCAAAAGAGAATTTTACAGCAAAAACCCCACATATATTAGTCAGGTCTTTTTACTTTATATATGTATAACAGATTTATTACTTCTTCTGGGAACATTTGGTGCCTACAGCAAATTGTATTTCTCAAATTATCTACCCAGCCTAATTTATCTGGGTAATTAATATTGGGGGCTATAGAGCCCCTCAGGGAGCCTATGCTTTTGCTGTTTGGCACACGAATAATGATATCTTGTCTTCAGCTTTGGACTAAGGTGCCTAAAGAAGGACCTCCCACAAAACAGAAGTACTAAACTCCTGTTCTGGAGCTGCTGCTAAAGATCACCAAATATAAGACATAGTCCTCTTTCTCATTCCAACTGTTTTACAGGTCTGCATCCCAGTCTCAGACTTGCTTTTTGTGGGTCTGATTCTCTGAGCTCCCAAGGACCATATACAGACATCTGAAATTCCACCTAAAGCCATATTTTCTCATGGCAGTGCTAAGCTCTCAGAGACCTCCTGTTGGCAAGAAACAGCGAGCTCAAGTCAAGGCTGGAATTGAGGTCCCTGAGCAAGGCTCTGCTGGCTCTCTGTACAAGGCTCTTACTACCTTAAGAGAAAGGGAGGGGGAGAGCCTAGAAGTTAGGCACTACATCACCCTTGTCAATATGTTACCTTTTTTTTTGCCAGATGTCTAATGAAATAGTCTGTGGAATGATATCCTCATAGATCAGTTTTAAAATTAAATTAAAATCTCATGTTCTAAAGAAGAAAAATGCTGATCTATTACCTACTACTGCAGAAATAAGAGCCACACAGTGTTATAACCAGGGCATATATATGAGTCTCATTTCAGAAGAATTCTGGATTCAGCAAAATACTCATAAATAGATATTGCTGGAAACACTTTCAGTGTTCCCAAAGAGAAATACTTTAATTGTTGTGCTTTATCGAAATCCTTTCAGTCAGAGGTAGGGTAAAAATACTGATCTGCAGGAGCTGTTTTTGATTCCTTCTTGTGTCCAGAGAAGCACAGGTAATGCACAATTACAGGTACTCTTCCATGCTGAAAATTCAGTGTTAGATTACTGGTGGAGAAAATGGGGGGAAAAAACCAAACAGGCTTTAGCAGGACTCACATGGTGAAACTCAAGGCAACTGAAATACTTCCAGCCTTTACAGACATTTTCCTTCTGGAGCACTATTGTTACAAGCAGTATATTTTAATTTACCAACATGCAGATTGTTTGCTTTTCCTTTCAAAAATATGCTCAGACTTTGTTTCTTCCATTTATAATTCCTAGCTGTGTTTTTTGTTATGTTCTTTTTTAGCTGATACTTTATTGCTAAGCCTAAAAGACTAAAAATCACCAACCACAAGATAAAATTGTGTTAATATTGATCACATCACCCTGTGTATTTAAAACAGACCAAATGTGCTGTAAGGGACATCTCTGCCACTCTGATAATCAGAAGCTTCTGTAAACAAAATTCTTTTTGCTACAACTATCAAAACATTAATTCAGGAAAGCTGGAACTGAATAAGTGGAGTTAACCTGTATTTGCCCTCCTCTTTACACATACATATATTTACAGAAAGTTTCTGTCTCTTCTGGTTGTGAAGATAACCTTTCAAGTATAAACTGAGAGGAATGCTGGCTTGAGTCTGGAGCCAAACACATGGAAACAATAACACTAGACATAAGCTGCCTTCATTCATCTCAGTGGGATGCTAGCAATGAAGTCTCCTTATGACAATGTAAAAGCCAGACCCATTAACTCTTTCTGTGCTACATTTTGGTAGCAGAAAGTTTCATGTAGCTGAGGTATGCATCACAGCCTGACTGTATTTTCCTTTGAAAGGAGATGCCGTGTAATATGACCGTGTATTTGAAATATGTACATGACCCATATTTATTTTTGTCTTGACCAAACTCTACTTTATTTGACTGTTTTAATAGCTGATGTTCTGCATATAAGAGTCTCCTCTGTACTAAGTGAGAAACAAAATCCTTTCTTGAATAAGTTTCTTTTTTCAAGAAACTTTTTTCCCAAGGTTTTGTTTTTTCCCTTCCCTCTTGCCCAAAGGGCCGTTGAGACTGAGGCAATCCAAAGACTAAATTTAAACCATCTTAAAGGCATATGAACAGGTCATCTGTCCAAATGTCTGTCTGTCCTCTGTTTTTAGGCAGAAAGCAGGGTGTCAGCTCCTACAGAGAGTGAACATGGAGTGCTCATTCTATCAGCAAGTGGGCTTGGTCAAAGGAAAACTTACAGGACTCGCTAACAAGATCTGCAGGATCTGATATCAGTCTGCCTTAAACCTCTGCTGACTAGGGTCTTTGGCTGCGGTTACCAAGCTGGGAAAAGTCAAGTGTGACAAACCTCAAGGCTGAGCAGGAAGCTCCTATGTCAGAAGAAAATGTAGGTCAATGTGCTTTGCAAAAGAAAACCTCTGTTTTCAATTAAGTGCATCATAAGAAGAAGCAAATGTCAATTGTCCCATCTCTGCTCTTCCCAAGCAGGCAGCTGCTCTTTCCCTCTGTCTCACAACTGGAAGCATGGGCACTGGTAGGAGTCAGCAGTCAGGTTCTTATCACCTTGCTCCAGTTTGTATTGAGATTGACGGGAAAGAAATATATTTACTAATATAATCATTTAATGTTATTTAATCTCTGTTGCTATCCCTGTCCTCCTTCCTCTGTCCCTTGCAGGGGAAACAAAGCTAAAATATAATCTGATAGCATCACTCCAAGGACTGGGCTGGGTAATAACATCAGAGTGACACATGAATTTGGAGTAGTAAATGTTACAGCAAGTTAAAAAATATTCACCCTGGATTTCTAAACTATGCTGACTCCTCAATGGTGAAGAATCAATCCTGTATGGTGTCTTGCAGTTTTGTTCCTAAGAGATCCTTAATAATCTTTTGTTTCTTTCTTGGCTATTTATTCCAGTTGCATAAAATGTTCCATCCAACTCAGTCCCACTGGAAAATGAGGAGAGGTTTGGGGCTTTTTGATTTCAGTGGATTTGTGATCAAGCTTATAATTGAGATTAAAAAGACTATATGTAAGTTGTCTGAGCAAAAATTTTGACTTTTGCTAAACTCCATGAAGCTGAACAAGTTGTAGTAAAAGAAAGAAACTTTTGAAATTTCTTAGTCTTATCAGAGACATCTGGTACACTAAGTTTTGTTTCCAAAATCTGTGAGTGAGTTTTTTAGAAATTTTTCTTCAGGAAAATTGCATTTTCTCCTCATCAAACTGTTTAACATAATTCCTAAATGATTACACATAAATGTTGTGGCATTCTCTTTCTCCAGCTGCAAGCCGCTGTATTTCAGAAAGTGTTTAGCTCTGTAGCAAGCATTTATAGAAGAAGTTTACTTTCTTAGAAGTATCACTTATCTAATTGTTTTCTCAAGCATGGAACATAATAGTGCTCATTGTTTAGTTTTGGGTTTGTGTTTTGGTGAAGGCTGCTGTTGGTGGGCCTGAAGGAGGTTCTTCGTGCTGGGAGATTTAGAAGACTTCCCCTTCTCTTCTTTTGGCTTTCAGTCTTGATGCATCACCCTCTGATGATACACCCCAAATCCAGTTCAGCATGCTGCTTTAGACCCACTGGAAAGTGGATGTCTGGATGACTGGGGAGTACCAGGGAGGTTGGAATGGGGTGTGATGCCTTCCTACACTCAGGCTAGTAAAATCCTAACCCTCCAGCAAGTCATTCAGAGCTCTTATCTACATGAGGGCTCTTCAGTACCTTATGTGAAATATGTAGGATGTGCTCAGCCTAACTCTCAGGGGAAATATGTTTCTCTGAGAAACACGTGCTCCTTCTCACTCCCTCACTCAAGACAGGTGGGCAGCTCTCTGGGATGGGGGGCGATGCAAGGCTTTACTTCCAGCTGTGATTTCTGTTTGGGAATCTGATGGGTGGGTCATCCTGTTCTTGGGCTGCCAGGGGGCTGGTTGCTCCCATGCAAGCATACACAGAGGAGCAGCACCTTTATGAAATGAGCTGAGGCACCTCGAGGTAACTGGTGTTGAGCACTGCTTTACATCTGTTGTTTTCTTTCAAATACCTCCTCGATGGAGAACAGAAATTGCAATTTCACAAACATTGAAACCACATTGTTCATTCACATAGGTAAATACAGGCACAAATATCAATCCTAGTGGCACAGACTTACTAGCTTCACACCATGTGTAAGTACAGTTTCCTACATTTGCAAGTAATATTGAATCCCCTGAGTTCCAGTTCCACTACAATAATTACTGCTACATACCTGGGTAGAATGCTAGTGCTGACACCATTGGGGAGGTTCGGATCTGTTAGGCTGTCAATCAGTAAATGATTTTCTCATCAACCCTAGGTGCTGCTGAAAAGAGCCAGATCAACAGGTGATCAATTTCCCTTTGTCTGTTTTTAACTTTCTCTCTCAGATCTTTTACTGGGCCTATAGGAAGTTAAACTGTAAACTTGTTGATCTAAAAGGCTTGTTATAACAATGCAATCCTGGCTGAAATAACCATTTTCAATTTGATTGTGCTGGGAGAGCAGCACATGTGTACACACACATGACCAAAATCTCATCCATAGTACTGGTTTTACTATTGCTGTGATGGGAATAACAAAAAACTCCAACTTCCCTCTAGACCATTAAAGGAGGTAAATGCAACAACGTGGTGTTTTCCTTCTCTCCACTCTTGCCTGCAAATAAATTTGATCTCAGCAGCGAAACACTTACCATTTTCTGTTGGGGTGAAGAAATTTAAAGCTCTGGAAGTTTTAGGGCTGTTTTCTTTCAGAGGGATGAACATCTGAGGGAAGTACCTTACCTTCCACATAACTAGGTTTGGCTAAATTAATTTCTTCTTCCTCTCTCCAACTTAGCTGTTTTGTTTTCTGTCCTTTCTCCAGCACTGATGTGGATATTTTTACCCAGAAACCCAAGCTCTTGTGGTTGAATTACACCCTTTTTGTTTGTAAATGCATTAATTTGTGATTCTCTGGAGCATTTTTTCATGCTCATAATTTTGGTCTCTCTCACTATGGGGTTTTCAACTTATGCATTGCAAAGAGACAGTATTACCTCAGACTAAAAGAACTGGAGTTTACAAATCCACCAGGCCACTATATGCTCCCTTTACAAAACTGAATTAAGCAAAATTGTATTTCATAGGGTCAATGTTTGTTGGCTCAAGGCCTGGTAATTACACAGGATAGGAACAGCCACCCATTCTTATATTCTGGGCAGATAAGAGGATTCTGTTAACTGAACCACTTTGAAAAAAGGAGGTAGTGGCTGTGTTTCTGTACATTATCTTCACTGCAGTATCCATGCCCTGGTGCTTCCCACCTGGTGAATCTGATTATCTCACATCAAAACTGGCCTACAGCACAGAGTCAGTTCCTGGGGCTGCTGTACATGGGTGTGGTGATGCTCAAGCAGCAGCTTTGGGCAACTGCAGAAAGTGCTCTGATGCAGGACATGGTGACAGTCCTGGAGCAGCCTTGGGAACACCTGGGTCCTATCATGTGAGTCACAAGCTGATGGCAATGCTTGTGGGGATTTATTCTGCTCTAGGTACTCTGTAGGTCCTGGGAGTGAGTCTCTTCAATTTATAAGCAAGCTTTGGCTGTGTGGATATGGTTGGGATCAAGGACAAATGTTGGCACTTCGGAGGTTGGTCAGCTGCAATACACAGACCCTGGGGCACCAAAGTAGCTGGGCTTTGATCCAGAAGCTTATATCTATCTCCCCATGAAAAACAGAATGAGGACTCTTTAATGGAGGAAACTTTAGTCTGCCTCAGACTTCTTCATTTTCAGCTAAATCTGAGGCACACACAGTTTGAAATGCCAAAGTACATAAAACTTCATAGTTACTGCTATCTTTAAAAATGCTCGTATCTTTGCAGAGTTAGGGAAGGTTTCCTGTCACCTACATGTAGACAGCTTTTATGTAGGGGAAAAAAGTTGAAGAAGCAGTAAAATAATCCTCTGTTGGGATCTGCATACAACAGGGTTTGTAACTACCGTTTAAGTTGGTTCTTTTTTCTGTTTATGTAAGTAAAAGGGGAACTGTGACAAGCTCTTTAAAGCATGAATACTGTACACTCCTGGGATGCTGTAAAGACCTATTGAAGTTGTAAGCTTTTTCTCCAAGCTCAGTATTATTCCATAAACTCTAAGGATGGCATTCTTGTCCCTGAGCGGAGAACCTGTGATAATCTATTATATTTTCTGATTTTGTCAAGAAAATAATGAATCAGCTCTGTTTCAAAGTGATCTTTGGATCAGTTTGAAAGCTGGTCAACAGTAATGGTTGTTTCCTTGCAGTTATGTGCCCTAGCACATTTTAATGTCAAATAATAGGCACTGGACTTCAAAGCTGTCCTTCTAGATTTTAGTCTGTACAAGAAGTGGATTTGGTTTATTAAATTTAATACCAATAAATCAGTAGCTCCCCATCCAGTGCCATATGTACAACCTTGCTTTATGCTTAAAGATCTCTATACATAATTTAATCACTGCCATTATGAGATGTGAAAGCCTACTTTTGAATTCAACCCATACAGATATTAAATGCTCAGCCTTGTCAGTGCACGTGGCTCACCATTACAGTCCCTTACACCATTAGCAGATGAGACGGTCACAGTCTATGTGGCCACAGACACAGGTAAACTTCAAGAACTCCGTGAGAGCCTGGTGGCTCCTGAACTCACCATAACAGCTTGGATTTCAATCCTACCCCCAAAGAAACCCTACTGTATTTAGTAGAGTAGCATAAAAGCATAAAATAAACATATTCCAACTCCAGTGAGAGAGCTGAGAGCAACATCCGCTGTGCCAAATTTAAAGGTTTGAAACATCTAGATATTGTCATGATGCATGCAAGTTGCTACTTGCTTCTCACTCCTTTTTTGGAAAATAACTTTACTCTGAGCATCCCTAGAAACTGGAAGCCAGATAAGGTAATGTCTTTTGCAAGGTATAGGTTTATGTTTATCATTAAGCTACTCAGCAGTTCTGAATGCTGGGCAATTCTGCCTCAGCAGAAATGGGGGAGTTAGGATTTTTTTTTTCTGGAATAAATTTAGGAATTGAGACTTAAACCAACTATATATATTCAAAGAAGCAGAATGGTAATTTTTGCAAATGCTCATCTCAACTTCCAGTCCTGCAGAAATACGTGCAGCAGTTTAGTGCACGTGGACTCAGAAGTGTTCCCTGCTCAGCCTCAAAAATGAGGCTGCTCATGTCTAGGCAATCAGCTGTGCTCCTGCAGAACACACTGTCAGGCATTCAGAGTCACTGTGCCAGACTGTCCTGAGGGAAGGAGACAAAACATAATGGGAGGGAGCTAGAAAGGGCCATGCTGCCATGCTTTTCATCTTTTCATATGGTGAGTTTCAGGACATCCACCCATCATAGGTGCCTGAGTTAACAGACCTGCAACCCTACACATTCAGGGGTTAAATCCTCAGAAAAGATTGCTAAAACATGTTTTTCATTTGGCCTTAATTACCCAGGAAGGTCAATGTATTCATAGTTATTATTTACACATCTCCTGGCATCTGCTCAAATCCATCTTTTTTGCTACTTCCTGGAATAAGTTAAAGTATTTTCATTTCTTGGTAGAGTGATGTTGTGCTAGTACATTTAGTAAGAATGGATGTTCAGGTTGCTGCCAGTCCTGTTTTGGATACTCGTATTACTGAAGCATCTCTTACAGTAAATAGCATTTACCCCCAACCCAAAAAGGTAGGCTGCCTCCAGAAGTACCACTCTACTATTACACTCCTATGAAAAGCATGATAATGAACCAAAAACTTCTTTTGCAGTTACTGTTTTCCAGCCTCTAAGAGGAGGATGAGATTTACATTTGACCTCTTCCCCTTTCTTTGGCTAGAAAAATGGCATGATCTATTTCAGAGTTATAAACCCCAAAGTCCCATTGCACTAAGAAATATTAAATCCATCCAATAAATTATCACTAGGATAAATGAACACACTTGGAAGACTATTCAGGATTCTCCCAGAGCTAATTCCAAAGGAGTCCTGCCCTTCCACTGACATTCATATTTATTTCTATGAGGTGGTTAATTTCAAGTGTAACTGTAAAAGAATGTACCTATCCATAAAAGCATTCCTTTCCCTCTTCAAGGAAAGATCCTATACTGGCACAGATTTTCAGCTCTCCAGTCCCTAGATTACATAAGACCTAGAAATCATGTCATATTTATGCATATGCCTCCCTTCCACTCAAGAGGCAGGCCAGGTCGACAGCATCTGGAGGGCTGGTGGGTTTGATGCAGCTAATAAAGACAGCAAGACAGCAACCTGGAGATGAGTGCAGCTGCACAGATATTCCCAAATAGCTGCTGCCCATACACCCAGGGCTTGCATATAGTACTGCATTATACATACCCTTGTGTAGATCCTCATATGGCAAATGTGTCCAACTCTTGACTGAGAGAACAGAATAAGGAGTGATCCCAGAGCTGCAGGGAAATGGGAGACAAGTGTCCAGCACCAGAACTAGATGGTTCAGAGGCTTTCTTTGGGTTTTGTTTTCTGGTCTTTTTAAAACACCCAAAGCATATTTTTCCTTGACAATAGGAAATTATAAAGGCAGTACTCATCTCTAATTCAAGTTTACTTCTAGATTCAACATTTACTGAAAGGCAGTTATGTTGTTGGAAAGGTTCTTTAAAAAGAAAGGAAATGATTTTTAAAATTATATATTTGATTATTTTGCATAGTTTTAGCTTTTGGAAGGGCTCAAAATGGTTTCAGTTGATACTAAGTGACATATTTTGGGAATAAGATCTGAAAAACTTAATCTTATTCTAACTCTGACCTACTTAACAGCTGGAACCAGGATTAAAAAAAAAAAAAAAAAAGAAGAAAAAGTTTAAAATCTGGAAGCAGTTGACAAGTTTAAGAGCTTAAGCAAGGACTTTGAGGGTGCATAAGTCGAGCATGTCATGGTATCAGCAATGAGAAACAGGGAGCAGCTTTGCTGTGTGCAGAGGACTGAGCTCTGTGACTTGTTGCATGTCTAAACAGTCCACTTGAAAAAGCAAGTGAAAGGTTTGCTGAGATAGCAGAAAGCCTGAAAAAAAAATTGGCTCCAAAGCAGGAAGAGACTGTAAAGCATTTTTGATTTTACAAAGAAAAATGAAAGAGAACAGAAAACTTTTCAAAACACAGAATTCTGGGCTCTGTTCTTTAACTGAGAGTTATCAACAGAGATGTTGGAAAACTGCATTTGCAACATGAGGTATGTTCTGCAAATTATTATCAGGCAGAAATCATCACAAAAAGAACACATGCATTCATATGTTAAACAGTTTCACAGCAGTAATATTTTTCCTCTCAAGAACAAACACTGTAACAACAAAAAGAAACAAAATTGTGGCCATCATCTGTTGACCTAAAAAGCAAAGCTCCCGTTTTATGGCTACCACTTGATTTCATAAAAGCAAACTTCCTCCTGTTAATACAGATGAAGTGGTAGAGAATTGTGTAACTTCTCCACTAAGTCTCTTATTCCAAGCTCAATAAATGAACTTGATCAAGGATGTGCTGCTTCAGTAGTGCCACAGCATGACTATCAGATGTGTTTGTGTGATACACAGAACTATATGAAGATACAGAAAACTTGGTGTCTTCCAAAAATGTACAAATCCTCATTTCCTGTGGAAGGCTGTAGAAAGTAATATACACCATGTGCTAAGTTACCAGGCTATAAAAAAGGATATTTTGGGCTTTTGGTACAGAACAACAGAAAGCCTCAGGTAGAATGGTAAATCACTGAATGTCAAATGTTTGGAAAACCACAACCTCCAGCCAATGGAGGAAAAAAAATTAGGAAGGAAAGGGGTGTTTTTCAGGATTGTGCCAGGACCTTAGGATTTGCCAACACAAATTGGTTTTGAAGAGGGAAACATGTTTTCCAAATAGAGGGAAAAGTCTGATGTAGGACTTTGGTGTTCTGAAAGCCTTGAGTTATTTGCAAAGCCTGGAAGGAGAAGGGAACCCACCAGTAATGGAAAGAATGATGTGGTCCTTAGATATGGTGATTTCCATGTGAAGCACTAGCATAAAATCATACATGGATCATTCTCTCTTAAAGCAGAGAGTATATTTTTTCTCTAGGCTGAAGAATATTTCTTCAGTACCTACTTAGATCGAGCTTGAGTGTAAAACAGACCAAAGATGAGCCCAAGGTGTTCTTTATAAAACAACACACATTTTCAGCCTTGTTTCAGTACAACAAGAAAATATTATCTGTACATACAAGCTGTTGCAGGCACTGAGTGTTTCTTGGAAAAAAAACGGTCCCATGAGAGCATCTCAAAAGATATTTGCACCCAAATACAGTCTTGTGTTAAGGAAAATCTTTCACACTAGATAAAAATGCATTCTGCTAAACAAGACCATTGATGATGGACTGATAAGATAATTAAAGCTTTTATCCAGGCCTTTAAAACTCTGACCTACTGTAGCCTACAAAAAACCACTGAGCACAAAAATTCTCACTGAATTCAAAATCAAGCAGTCTCAGACAGCCACACAATTTTAACTTGGAAGAAAAAGTCGTTATAAAATAATCCTGAGCTAATACACAGAGACCAGAACTGGCACCTAGAAGGAAGGATCCTTTGCCCCTTGGCAGTTCTGAACAATGCAGCTTCACTGTCTTCTGTGGAAAACAACACACCCACACTCTGCTACCAAAGGGAAGACCTGTGTGTGCACCCTCTTGAGGGTAGTAAATTGCTATTTAGTGAGCAAACATATCAATATATGTTTTTGTTTTCTGAACACTCTGTAGCAATAGCAAGGTTTCAGCAGGCCTGATGTCAGTATGGCTGGGTTTATAGGCATCAGCTGAGAATTTTCCACAATGACAGTCATTCAATGCACTTTTATCACAACTTCCCAAATGAGGTATTTCCTCATCATCTCTGTTTGACCTTTAAAAAGATGTTTCTCTGTAGTTTCTGTATTACATAGACACTTAGTTTGGAATTATTTGTACCTTTTTATGGATAGTTACTTAGAAACAGTGTGATCAGTTAATGCAGAGCATCCTGTATGTTAAAATAATACATATGCCCTTAGGGTGAATTCAACCTGAACATCAGATTGGTAAGATAATTGGCAGATGATTTAATTGGATTGTTCCTCTGTCTTAATCCTACATGAGGTTTTTAATTTTTTTTCCCCCAAAATGGCATTTTCTTCAGCATGGTCATTCCTGGGATGAAAAGGGGATTGTTGAGTTTATCAACAGAGTTACTACAATGATTTTCAGAAATTGATTTTTAAAAGTGTCTGTTTAAACTTGTTAAGACTTATCTTTGTTTTCAAACACGAGCAGAAAGATCCTGCCAGCTGTGCAATGGAGAGCCAACACAGACATGCAGCTACAGCACTTTTTTTTTCCAGCTAAATACAGGTCAGCCATGATCACACAGTTCTGCATCAAACAAGTCCTGTCCTTCAGCAGAACTTAACTCAGGGGAACATTATCCAACAAGATTATGCTGCACCTAGCTCCAAAGACAGCTCAGGAATGCCTCATCTTCATTCTAGGATGAGATGCTGACATGCCCTAAATTTTTTTCTTGAACTTGAGACACTTCAAGAATTCCAGGTTTCCAGTCCTGCCCCTTCTCAACATCTAGTTTTTCACTTTTTAAAAATTCAAAACCTGAGTACCTACTTTCAGAAGGTCCAAAATAAAGAAATTGAAGGAAAATGAAGCATCTCTCTGTGTCTCCCAAAGGGGAGCTTGAAAGATATTTCAAAAGCAAACATTCGTTTTTATTAAGGCCTCCTTTAAGAAGCTATGTGTTCAGTAGGCTTCCAGTGGAATTGCCTCACTTGTATCACAGAAAAGATAGGAACAACACTTCAGAATCTGCATTCCTCTGAGCAATCAAAACTGAGATAGAGTCATGCTAAAATTCTCAACACTCAGATCCAGTTTACCCATGTAACCCTCAGCTACCCCACGCAGAGCACAGTTTCTTTGCTGCTGAGCAGAAAGGAAAAGTTTACCTGAAAGAAATACACATAGTTTAAAAAGGAAAATCTTAATGGTTTAGGGGTTTTTTGTACATTTTCATAGGGAATTTTTTCACTAGAGCATTCCAAAGGATGGATCCAAACCACACAAATAGATTGCCATTCCACTTCAGCTTATTTGGTCATTATTATTTCAATGTGAGTTTTCCAGAAGTCTTTGGGTCTCGGAGAGAAAGGTTCAGTTTGCCTGTACCAGGCCTTTTAAAAGAAATGCATTCCTACTCATATGTATGATGTGTTTCCATTTCAAGACAACGACAGTGGGACAGTGGGCTAGAAGTAGGGGGGGTGTTTGTTTGGAGTTTTTGTTTTGTTTTGTTTTTGTTTTTTTAAGATGAGATTAACAAGAACTGATTTATTTCCCAGTATGCTTTCTCAGTTTTCGAACGTCCTGGTATTAAAAGAAAAGGCCAACATGAATGTATGTGTTGCTAATATTTTTTACCCTATGCTATGCATGTTTTTTCAATGTCTGTCATGTCATGTCTGCAGCTATTTTCACTGGATCTTTATCTACTTGCTGCCTCAGTTCATAAAAAGGACACTCAGTGGTAGTATGAGAACTCAAGAGCTGGGATGGAAGGGAAAATAAAACAGTAAAAGAATGCCTTCAATTTGCACTGGCTTAGTGCTTGTTAACTGTTGCCTCTGATTTTATCAATAAGAGGAAGCAATAGAGGCCAACTCAGAAGGGCTCATTCAGAAGTACACAAAGTGCCAGCTCATCCCATAAAGTTCTACAAAGCAACGATTTAAGAAGGGACTTTACATTGGTAAGTAAATAATTCTGCATAGTCTCCATGACTATTAAATTTGGATTTTTATGATGAATCAGGAAAAACTGAGTAATAAAAGTAGGGATAGAAAAAAAACATAAGAGCAGCTGCAAGAAGCCTAAGACAACAAACATTTGAAGAACGTGTCCAAGTATCTTTGGCAATCACACACTGAACACCCCACCCCTTAAGGAACTCACCAGACTGAGAAACTCCAAAAGAATTTACAAACAAACCCTCCATCCACAACAAAACTTAAGGCAAAAGTGAAACAATAAATAGGACTATACATAGTAGCAGAACCACACTAGTTTGTGTTTGTAATAGCTCTTCAGTTCTTCGCAGGTAACATGCAGCAGCATTTCCCTGACTTAACACTTGGGGCTGGAGACTTGACAAAAGGAAAAAGAGCTGAAATAGTGAAAAGATCAAACAAATCAAATTATTTTGCAGTTAGACCTCTTTTTTGATGAAGTAGGTAAGGTTTTACACTGATAAACTAGCCATTTTTTTATCACAGATTTGACAAGATGTCCTTGCTAGAGCAGCAGCCTAAGAGCTCAATGGGAGTTAAACAACAAATGTTCAAATCTGCTTTAAGACAGAAATTATAAATTGGAAAGGAGAGAATCCTTTTAAAAAACAGGTAGTATTTTCCAGTAGTATTATTGAAAAGGACTGATTTACACCCTATTTGAACATTAACACTGAAAAGACTGGCCACTTTCAGTATGGAATACTTCCATAACACTCCTTTTAAACTGATATAATTTGTACCCTGGGAAGTGAGCCCTATGTGCAACAAGGAAAAGAAAAACTGTTAAGCTTTTCTTTCTGTACTGGTGCCACATTAGGTAACCTCTGCCTCTTCCCATTTGCCATCCACACTACAGTGGTGGCAGCCTTTAAGAGGAGGAGTGCACAGAACCTTTTTGCTGGGTCATTCCAAGTCCCAGAACAATTCTCCAAAGCAGCTTATTATGTCACCATTGACTGCATTACTGGCACAGGCTGAGGAAGTGTAAGGGCAAGAAAAAGAGCAGAAATAAAGAAAACAGTGCTTGAGCTGCCACCATGGAGACAAATGCTCATCCAGTGCTCTCAGTCTCTGGGACTGGGGTCTTATTCCAGCAGGGTGAGATGGGGATACTCAGAGCACGTTTTAGCCTTGAGAAACGCACTTCAAATTCCTTAAAGAGGGCAACAGTGATTTTAATGACCATTCAGGAGTTCAGGAAAAAGACTGCAGGATTTTACCACATGTTTTCTGAGCTTCTTTTCAAAGAAATCAGAAGCATGTTAGTTAAGTGCTTGGTAATGAGGCTTTTGGCTCTGTTGTTTTGCTGAACAGTTTCTCTAGGGCCTTGCACATCTTTTATATTAGCTGTGTTTAGATTAACAAAGAACTATCACATGCAGGCAGCCCTTGTTTACAGCATTTCATTGCAAAGGAGCAGAGCTGACTGAGGTCATACCTCCTCTGTTTGTCCTGGAGGGCAATGTCCCCACCAGGGTGAGAGCCTCCCATACAACTTCCTGCACAGGGAGGAGGGAAGAGGTGGAGCCCCTGATTCCTCTTTTGCTGGCTCCCACCCCCTCAGAGGCAGGGGTTCGTGCTTCCCAGAAATGACTCCAGGTTCTGGTTGGGCACAGAAAACTGCTCATGTCCACAAGCTCAACCAGCACAAGGACTGCACACAGAACTGAGCTGCTCTCTGCCCCATAAAGAGAAGTGATCCACCAAAAGAAAGGGAACAGAGGAGTGCACCCTCACAGACCTGCAACCTCTGAAACTCCATAAACACCTTCACCCAAAGGCTCTCCTCGCAGGTTCTGTACTCCTGGTAGCCAGGAAATCCCATGGTTGGGCCTGCACAGGCAGGACCTGCTCGTTTTTAAGCAAGCAGAGGTGAGATTGCTGCAGGGGAGAGGCGGCAACCCTGGTGAAGCGAGGTCTCCAGGATGAAAAGTGAAAGTCCCATCGTTGCACCCTCTGATAAGACCAGCAACAGCAAGATTTCCTTTCTATTTCCTTTGTATCACGTATAACCCAGCCTTAACTGAATTAACTGTCTCAGTCTTAACATTAGAGTTCAATGCCCTGCTGCTGGAATGCATTCAGCCAGCACTGTTTCACTTATGCACAAGCTCAGCCTACCTGAGACCTAATTTTAAATTAAACCTGAGCTGAACTCTGTTCTGGCAAGACTGCTGCTGAAAGCTGAGCGAGGTTGTTTCAAGCCCAGCCTGTTTATTTGCGGTCTGCCTCAACACTTGTCCCTGCAGGAGCTGCCCCAGCCATTCATCAAGGTTTGTATCGCTCTGGGCTTCAAAGAGGCAAACCAGGCATGGTATCATGCCCTGCTGCTCCTTTGTAGCGTGCCCAGGCATGCTCAGCACACACTGACAATGAGCCCAGTGGGGACATGCCAAGGCTTGCGTTGCAATTCTCCCCACCTGCGTCCAGGAGACAATGCAGCAATCTGAGGAAAGGGAAACAACAAACTCCTACACAAGTGGATTTGTAACAGCACTGGAAACACTTTTAATATTAAAAATAGACATTTGTAAAGGGAATTTTTCATGTCATCGTGTAGAGGAACCTTGATAGGCATGTATGTAGTAAGTAATCAGTTTTGCTGTCACAAAAAGACTTAACTCATGCTCTAAAATTTCATTTCATCAGTTTAGAAACTACAAGATGTCCGGCTCTCCAGAGTGACTTTCATTTCGAGGTATTGATTTGCAGAAATGTTGTTTATCTGCCTCTTAACATCAAATCCCAAATGGCTCTTTCCCTTTAGGAACTCAAAATAACTCATAACTTGAATTTACCTCATGTTTTAAGCCTTAAGGCACCATCCACCTGAGAACAGGAAATGATAGTAAGGTAAACAGCACAGAAAACACTTTTGTCAGACTTTACAGGTAGGATTTTTTCCTTTCTGCCAGCCTACTTCCCTCTAATACAACAAACATAGCTTTAGGCAGAGGCATGTAGAATGGTTTCCAGACTAAATAAGTTTCAGAGGTTATGTGAGCCTTAGAAATGTCTCTCAAATGCCGTCCAGGCTAAGCAACACCTGCCTGTGAAAAGTAAACAGGAGAAAGTCCAAACCAGGCTGAACAGAGACCTGGATTATCCCTCCCTTGAACTGCTTCTGAAAACTGAGCAAGTGCCTTTAAAGGTACCACACACACTTCCCTCAGGGCTGCAGAGCAGCACAGCCTTGCTGGGGTGCTTCTTCTTCATGCCATAAGTCAAGCACAAGTCCTTACTTCTGCAAAACACCAATCTCTCACTGTTTCGGTTTTGCTCTGTGTGTGCATGGCGTCGTGGACTCATGCTGGTTGTGGATAGAGAGATGGAGCATTTTTGTATTACTCCCATGTTGCCAATGATTTAAACATCCAGTTTGAGGAAAGTATATAATTTTTACTGGGTTTAATGTTTCTCTCTAGGTGGAAGAAGTATGTAAAATTCTGCAGGGCAATTCTAGAAACATTCTGCTTTTTCCTTTAGCAGAAAAAAAAAAAAAGGAAAAAAGGAGACCGTCTAGCTTTTTGATGTTCAGGTGCATAGTACAATCTTCTGCACTGGTAACATGTGTTATCTGCAGTTACAGAAGCACTGGCTATGCATGGATTCCTTTTGTGTTACCATTCACTGAACAGGGAATGAAAAAACACTGCCAAAAATAGTGGGGGAAGGGGAGGAAGGAGGGAAGGGAACCAACACGAAAACCCTGCACAGTAAGTAGGGAGGCACGGCCTTTTCAATCACATAATGAAAAGGTTAACATGAAGACTGTTAGCACAGAAAGGTTCCATTTAAAAATCCGTGTTTAAGTATTGCTCTTCCAATCTGATCTGTCAGAAATCTCCCTCATCGTTTCATTCTCCACAGAAAGATACTAAGTAGAAACTTTAGAAGTATGTTGCTATTGTGTTTGAAAACCTTCCCGACCAAATGAGATCTCAGTCAGCCGCACAACAGCATGGCTCTCTGACTCATAACCCTTCTCTGATCAGAACTAACTCTGATCTTCCCTCCACTTCCAGCCCAAATGTCTATTTGTCTGTCTTCAATTGCTCACTAGCCTGAAAAAAGACTGCTTTATAAATACTGAGTCAATTTTGTTCTAGGCTTAATACAGCAGCACGATACAATCTGGAATGATACAGATTTTTTTCTTCCTCCAGCTAAGTCTCTGGGGCATTTTAAGGAATCAAATATTGCCAAAAGACCATCACACAAAGAAAGTTTTAAAAATAGATTTAAAAAGCAAAGAGCAATTCAGCATATGCATCACCCATGTGGAGATGGTAGAGATGATTTGGCAAATGTAACATGGAATTACTTTAAAGCTTGACCACAGATTTTTTCTTTTCTTTTCTTTCCTTTTTTGGGGAGGCTTTTTTGTTTGTTTGTTTGTTTTGTTTTGTTTTTGTTGGTTGATTGGTTAGGTTTATTGCTTATTTCTACTTATGGCTACATGACCATGGAAAAGGCCTAGGCTGTAATTAATACAAATTTATAATCTAGGAAGTTATTCTTTATTTCTACCTGCTGGTATCCAGCTTAAATAGCTTGTTTTGCCAGAATGAAATGAATGCCATTTCAAAGATATGGTATTTTCTAAGGTAAGATAGAAAGAATTGAACACTTCACAAATTTACAGTTGAGTGTGGTATATAAACTTTTTAAAAAATAATCTCCTATAATTCCCTGTTGTGT
This sequence comes from Luscinia megarhynchos, assembly GCA_034336665.1. Lineage (NCBI taxonomy): Eukaryota > Metazoa > Chordata > Aves > Passeriformes > Muscicapidae > Luscinia > Luscinia megarhynchos. The sequence continues at coordinate 46,841,301 of CM067565.1, forward strand.
ATACTCTGACAAAGATGATATGACTAAACAAAATGACACAAGTGAGGCAGAAAAAGATAAAGATTTTGAAGGATTCATTTTTCTAGCAAAAAGTAGCAAACCTGTCACTTAGAGGACAACATTTTCAAATGGCTGCATCCATTCATATTTTCAGTTAGCTAAAGAAACATTTTCAAAAGTGTAAAATTACCTCACTTAAAAAATTTTTAACAGAGAGATGGTTAAATCAAGACACAGCCATAGAGGGAGAGGAGAGTGCAGCTACCCTCTTGCCATGGGATGGAGAACAAAGAACAAATTTGGTGGTGCTGAGGAAACAAGAGTGATGGCTGCAGTTCACCAAACCTCCACCCCCTGCAAATACATCATTCATGCCAGTGCTTCAACCATACCCAAGAACAGATGTTTACATTTCCATTTAGAGTTCTATTTGTTGAAGTCAACTTTTGAACATTTGGAGTGAATTAGAATATGACCAAATACAGTCACACATTAGTCTCCATGTTCTATGTCCTTACCTCACAAATAGATAATTATTATAAATTTCTCTTAAAAAACCCCCCAAAATCCCCTAAACCAATAAAACATCCTATGGTTGGTAACTGTATTGATAAAAGGTACTATTTCTGCTGCTGTCTTCCAGATATTATCTCACAAGCTGTATGTTTGCAACATCTCTTAACCATAAATAATAATCCTTTCTAATATTGCTCTATTTACAGAGTTCTAAATCACACTGAAAATTTGGCTAAGTACAGCCACATCAGCCATCTTCAACCACTAGCATATAATGTACAGAAGCAAGCAATTTTGTATGCTCTGAGCAAAAGAAATTCTGAATTCCCTTTCAGATGTTTTTTACCTCCCCACACAGAAACTCATGTTCCCAAAATGCAACTCATTGAAAGAATGGAAAGCTGCAAGCACATTAGAAGTATTTTCTGTGGGTGTTGCAAATACATAAAAGCAAACCATGTTATAAATTCAACTTTTTTGGCCACAATTCCAATTCTTCATTTTGAAGAAGTTTTGCTAAAAAGAAATGACTTGTCTCTGAATCCATGGTTCAGCCATGAAAAGAAAAATGCAGCAATTAGTCCTCGAGACTGTTAAGATCACAAAAAGCATCTCTGAAGTTCTAGGTGCTCTAAGGGGGCATATAGGATTCACTGAAATATTAAATAAGTTAATTTTCACAGCAACCATCCAATCCCCTGCCCAAACTTCACAGAGGTCAGGCACAGACCATGACTCTTTTACAGCACGCAGAGGTTGCACCTTTTCTTCTTGGAGTGGGTCGGATTTTTTTGGTTGATTGTATTTGGGGATTTTTTGAGGGGGAGCTGTGTATTTGGTTTTGTTTGATTTGTGTGTGTGTTTTGGGTTTTTTTGTCAGCTTCTTTGGGTTCTTTTTCATAAAAATTGTGTTGAGAAGTAAGATAAGACAAGAGGAAGGCAAACAAACCATTTGGATTGAGCGTGGTCCTACAGCATTTGCACCTCACCTATCTCCATTCAAATGAAACAAAGAAGCAACACTTCCTCGCAGGTATTACTGAAGAGGTTCTCAGTCTAGCAGAAACAGGTCATAGTCCATGGTCAGCAACAGTCTAATTCATATAAACCCCCCCACTATTTTGTCCTCTTAAATACTGTACTTCAGTCCACTAATTCTACTCTCATACTCAGTCTTCATTTCCAACAGAACCAGCAATTAATTCACATATTATTTAAAACTGTCTTAAATGACAGAGAATTGCCATCCGTTCTAAATTTCAGACAAAAAGGTAGCGAACACTTGAAGCAGGCAATTAAGAGTTCATACTACTCTTTGTAAAACTAAGTTGCAAGTATTTGCTGTAGTCATATATAGAAACAAGTTAGCATAATACTTAAATCTCTGGACAAATGTACTTTTAAAAGATCCAAAAAATACCCAAAAAATATCCAAATAGCAGGGAGTCACCTGTCACCTACACCAAACTGCAGTAAAAATTTAAAAGTGATTTTCCAATACAGAGTCAGACAAACCCTATTGGAGTCTTATGGGTACTTTCCTGGAAGAAAGAGCATAGCACAAGTACATGGGTGTTGAAAAAACCTCTTATATCTCTCTCTACATATTTAAGAATTCTATCCTTATTAAGTTTACCCAAGCATTGAAATTAAGTATTCAGAAAGAGTAAAGACTAAAAAAAAACAGAAACCAAAGCATATACTAAAAAAGCATTAAGAAAATTAAACTTTTCTCCTCACACAATATTGAAAAACATCTGAAAGACAACTCAGTCATTGGTCACAGCCAGTATGACTTCACAGCAAGAAAGTGCTCCTTATCAAACCTGATTCCTTTTCATAACAAGGTAATGCATTTGGCTGATGAAGGGAATCCAGTTGATGTAATCTTTTTTAATTTCAGTAAAGCTTTCAATACTTTCTTTCACAGTAACCTTCTGGACAAAATGTCAGGCACACATCTGGATAAACACATCATGCCAAGGGTGAGCAACTGGCTCATCAGTCAGGCACAAAGGGTTATATAGGGAATGGGGTGATGTTGGACTGGTGACCTGCCACTGATGGGTTGCCCCAGGGCTCCATCCTCAGCCCTGTGCTCTTCAACATCTCCATAAATGACTTGGATGCAGGACTGGAAGGGACACTGAGCAAGGTCATAGATGATAGGAAACTGGGATAAGCTGTTGACTTCCTTGAGGGCAGGGAGGCCCTGCACCTTGATAAATCACAGGACTGGGCAACCACCAACCCTATGAAGTTAAATGAGGGAAAGTGATGGAATCTGCACCTGGGATGGAGCAACCCTGGATGTATGGACAGACTGGGGAATGAGAGGCTGGAAAGCAGCACCTTGGAAAGTGACCTGGGATCCTGGTCGATGGCAAGTGGAACGTGAGCCAGCAGTGCCCTGGCAGCAGAGAAAACAGGCTAAAAATGTAGCAAGAAAAACTTATATTTGAAAAAAAGAAAAAAGATTGAGTAGCAGTGCAGTTCTGCTAAGTTCTGTGTTCACTGCTCTGAAATCTTGACTTCAAAGCTTTGTAAGACAATTGTAGGTTGAGAAAAAAAATAGGGGAAGGGGGTCACTGAGGTCTCAGCTTAATTCAAGCACCAGAACTAATTCATGAATCAATAAAGGGGGTAGGTAGTAAAATCCTTCCTCTCTAAGAGTGAGAAAGTTTTACATTACTCATAGTTGTAAAACAACTGGAATGGGTTTCAAGTTAAATCCAAAGTTTCACTTACTATCTTGCAAGCTTTTCCAGATGACCATATACTGATTTCATGAACTGCAAATAAGTCATTCTTTTTAGGTAGGTTCTGATGGTGGGAAAGGTTCTTGGACAGTACAAGGCATGTGACTGCAGAGTTTTAAAACATTCACATTAAAATGCGAGTTTGTACAATGAAGTTATTCCAGCATCCCTTCACCCGTTTATTCAGCCTGTCTAAATCTCACTTGTATACCCAAACATGTGTCTGCACCTCCTGTAGGAACCACTGGAATGTGTGGAGTCAATGAAAACAGCACAGTTCAATTTGCCTGTTTGCCAGCTGTCCATTTAAAACTTGCTAGGTATTCAAAGATAAGTCTGCCTAATTTATACAGTTTTTCCTCTTTGTAGTTCAATGATGGACAAAAGACAACCATGTACATTTTTTTTTTTTTTAATAAAGATAAAATTACAAAAAAGGTAAAATCAGCTCAGGAAAGGCAAATTACTTTAATAGATCAGTTTAGACATTTAACATAATAACTCACATCCATTTTTAAATACTATTACATAAAGCATGGTGAAGAAAGGAATTTCTGCCTCATAATTAGAAAACTCACAATACAACTTGCCAAAAAACAGAACAAAGCCGTTTGAAAATAAATACAGTCCATGCCAAATAGTACAAAATGAAATCAGCAGTCTCTCTCCATACGAAAACGTTTCTCCTTTTAGGTATTCTCAGACTCTAGTATTATGTTCTGCAACTGATGAGAGGCTATCTTTTTGTTCAAGGGTTGCTGAGCTGTTCTGATTTTGCTCTGTACAAAGGTAAAAAAAAGTGGTTTTATTTTTTCAATTAACTGATTTAGAAATGTAATTTTGAATTACTAGTCCTGATTCTAAAATATTTAGTATTATGAGAAACTGAAAGTGATCTCCACAGAACTGAAAAATATTATACAGTACTGACTTAAACACTATCCAGAAAATTACAAACACTATCCAAAAAATAACATTATTAATTAATTAGTGTTTACCCTTTGGCGTCTGTCTTTTCACCACTGCTGTCCTTGGTTTTATCCTCCTCCTTAACATCTGAAAAAATCACAAGATTTTAAATATACCAAAAGATGCAAGAAATCCTTAAAATACTTAAGAAGTAAAGAGCATGACCAAGTTTATTTTTTTTTTGGTATATATTTCTAGCCAGAGGAAACTGGCTTTTAAGAGAAGTCACTAGTTACATATTAAAGCACAGCGTTAAATGCATCCATCCAAAGGAGAGTCTGGGCACAATGCCAAGTGATTCAGAACGCCTGAAGGCAAGGTCTCTCTTGACTGGCCATAATGATGGCATGCAGTAATGAGACCTGGAGTTCTCCCTGAGCTCAAGATGTATCCAGTTCTTAGAAAAATCAAGAGTCCTTGGAATTACACTGTCCCCAGAACCCTGTCTGGTTTCTGTTTCAGAGAAAACTAGTTGGCTCACCCCCACAAAAGCAAACAGGAACAAATGTTTTGCCTAACATATATTTTTTTCATCTCTATTTTCATTAATTCATACAAATCCATGGCTCTAAGACTTCAAACTGAAAATATTGTACTAATCTGAATAGCTGTATCTTGAAACTCCTAAGTTTAAAATAGATGATTTAAGAATGATGGAAAAGAATATATCATCTCAACAGCTAATTAACAGATAAAACATCAGCCTCCTGGCAGGACTGACATTTGCAGTTCTAAAATATACAATGAAATCACATAGCAGTCCTACCTGCTTTTTTGTCTTCAGTCTCTTTTTTGTCTTCTTCTATTCTGGCTTTCTTCGCTCCCTTCTTATGATCTGCAACATTTCGTCGTCCACCTTCCCCTTCATCTTCAGAATCTGAAAATTCTTCATCACAGGCTATGCGCTTATCAGATGCTCGAACTAGGATTCAGATTTATGACATTAATTAATCAAAAAGTCAAACTACAACATGCCTACTAAAAGAGAACTATCAACTTCAGAATGAGTAGTAATATATTATAATAATTTAATACTGATAAACTAAATTACAGTCAAAACCACTTATTTTTCAAGATACTCTAGGACTCGCACAATAAATTCCAAAAAGTAGTTTTGCAGAAACACAGGGGGAGAGTAGGGATATTTTAACCATGTATCAATTAAACTTAAAATAATGAAAACTAAATGCCAGGAGAAAAAAAAATTGATTTCAACAGTTCAGAAAATGGATGGTACACTAAAAGAGGTTATAGAATTATTCTAATCACCATCAAAAAAGACTAAAGGTAGCAGGAAATTTTTGGCCATAGCTCAAGAACAACTCAAAATTCATAAAAGATTTATGGCAATAAAGTTGAGGGTAATGTCACAAATATGGAAAATCTGTCTCACAACAAAGCAAATAAAAGCCTTTTTTTCTCTTAAACATTGTATCTCATGTTACCTCAAAGGGAAACATAGCTTCTGTCTTTTGTTAGTCACAAAAAAAGTAAAGTGCTGTTTCTTTAGTTAAAATTCAGTAAGTCTTCTGAAGTATCTACTAAAGATTTGAAACAGCCAAGCTGCTCCATAAGATGCAAAAACACAAGGCTCTCCCAGCACTTCATTAGACCATTTAAGAAGTTCAAATATGCACATGAATGCCACCTTAAAAACATCAAAAGTGTCAGACCAGAGGTAAATTTTTTTATTCAGGAAACAAAAGTGCCAGTCTTCCAATACTGCACACTACTACAACTTAGGTTCTGAGCAATTAAATCCAAAACAACCATGGCCATGTTCTATCATGAAAAGATATTTCTTACTAGAAATGCGTTTGTCTGGATCTTCTCCATCCTCATCTCCACTGTCTTCATGAACAGCATCTTCAGGAATGGCCTGCATCTGCACACCAGGTGCGTGAGGTAACATGCGCAAGTTCTCAAATAAGCGCTGCCTGCAAGTAACAGACAAGAGTAGTTATCACTACACATAAGCAGCATTTCCTTGGATTTCTATGAAGTTCTGAACTCTGCATTCAAAGTTAACCTGGCTGTGCTTTACAGTCAGTTTCATTTTCTCAACTAAAAAAATCAGCATGTCAAGTTCAGGATGTTTTTCCATCCCAATCGAGATCATTAGTATCCACAGTGTATTTGAACATAATTTTCTTTGTACTTTACAAATACGAATTTCAATCAACTTTAATTGTTAATTCCCCACAGGGTCAGCACAAGTACCGCTCACGTGGGCTAAACTGGTGTCAGTGCTACTCTGTTTATAATAAGCTAGAGTATTAAATTGGATAATACACTATTGTCTAGTTTCTTAGAAAGAAAGTCAAGACACTTAAAAGCATGAAGACTTCCCAACTATAAGCAGCAATGACAAAATTAATTCATTTGGATACATTTCTTTATTGGCTGTTTCAGGAGAAGCAAAGACAAGTTCTGTCCTGTCCAAGCAACCTGATGTGATAGATGGTATACTCCAAAATATCATGTGCAGGAAAAAGAAGGATTCTTTTGGGAATCAAAACTATTATTCCAAAGTAGAAAGGCAAGCTTGGCAAGTACCAAATATCGGCATTTGCCACAATTATCTTAGCATGCTTCTGCACAATTTGAAGGACTAAAGGGCAACTGGGTGCTCTTTTGGAATCTTTAGAGTCTCTGCCTCTGTTTAAATCACTTGACCTGGCGAAGTAGTTTTGCCATGCATGGGAACTCCCTAAAGCCAGGTGTCTGTGAAAATACATGATGAACTGAAGGAGAATTCTCCAAAATGATGGGTCATTGATCTTGTGGGTGCTCGTATAAGAATGTGTTTTCTACTGATGAAGAGCAATCTCTGCCTGGGATTGCAGCAGCAAGTTTTGCAGCCTGCTTGTACCACAAAAGCTCAACAATATATAACATATAGTAAGCAGCCTGGCAGATCACCAGCTGAAGAACTATATTACTGCTGAGAAATTTTGTATAATTACATTAACAAAAAATAAGTGGGCTTTTTCTCCCATCACACATTATAAAGTTATTTCATTTGATTGTGATTGATATAGTCATGCTATGAACAGCCATCACAGTCTACATCCTAATCACTCAAAAATTAGTATTTTAACAGTTTTGGTGAATTTTGCAATTTGACAGTTTTAAAGGTTATAGCAGGATTGGAAAACTTATACATACAATTTTACATCTTTATTTAGGTATTCTTAGTAACCGAAACAGCCTGTTAGAATTCAGGGCAGGGGTGGAAGTTTATTCTTTTAAACCCAGAGCAAGGACAAATCACAGTAAGCAAAGAGTACTTCTGGCTAACCAATTGCCTCCTACTAGTTCAGCACAGAACTGATTCTGAACAGTATGTATGCATTACTTTACTCCTGAAGTAAAATATTTGTTTCCAATTAAAATGTCAAGATGCAAGGAGGAATAAACTAATATCAAAAGTGGCACAGCCTAAAAACACACAATCACCACAGCTTGTCAATGAGCACTGCTCAAACCTTGTGGATTTGTCAAATCACAGCCACTCAATTGCCTGCACATGTATCACCTTCTTTCCAGAGCTCTGGATGTTCGAGCTCACATATGACTTTTTATTTTTGCAGCTGACAGCTAAAAGAATAATATTCTCAGTCCATGTTTAGACATGGAGCTGAGAATTAGAAATCCTAGGCATCATAGCACACCAGCTTCTTTCCTGGCAGGATAAACTTTCTACAAAATTAGAATGGGAATCCAAGTAAAACAGTCATCTTTTCAGATGCTGGAAAAAGGAAAAATCCAAGCTGGGTCATAAATTTTCATATTTATAGTTGTAAGACTTTATAAGCATACATTCTGTTGGAGGAAGAGACTTCCAAAAAACCCCTGACAGAAACGAAAAACATTTCAAATCTATTCTAGTACTTGTTTTTAGTGAACAAAGAAAGGTATACAGTCTTCAAAACTGCCTTAACAATTAAACATCTGGAGAAACATGATCCACATGACCTACTTGATAGATGAGGTAAACATTACTTACTTGATCTTCTCCATATATTCTGGTGTATTCTGATTAGTCATATTTGAAGGACTAATATGAAGCTTGAAGTCTGGTCCAAAATACTCAAAGTAGTCATTGTATGGCAACTCTATAAACCAAACACCAAGACAATTTTGTTACCGGAAAAGGATTTTAAAAATTTTAAACACAACAGTAGATTTGACAGGATTTTACTTAGAGAACCATCAAACCTTAAGCATTCAAACAAATAATGCTGGTTATCTAGACTCGTCAGTGATTTTCCTCTAAATTATTCAATTAGCTTAAATTTGCTGTCAAAGTACGAGAAAGATTTACTGCAATTACACACTGAAGAACACAATAACAAATTTGGGAAATAGTTAAAAAGTAGACTTCTGCAGGAAAGAGAAGAACAACTGATGATTTCTTGTAGGTGTTTTCAAAATTAGTCTAGTTTGAAAGGTTTCAGCGAGCCATTCAAAATATTCCATCAGGACAAGTTTTAATACTTGTTACTAGACTGAAGATCACAGCTAGTTCAATATCCTTGCTAAGTGCTGGACACTGGCTCAGTGGTATGACTGGCTCAGTCTGTTTCCCTCCTTACTCCACTTGCTGCATTTTCATAGAAAATGGTGTCTCTGACTAGAATACTGAACCACCAAAACTGCTGAAGTTGATGAAGAATACATGGCCAGGACAACAGCTATTTTACATTGTTGTATTTCAATATTTTATATTGAATAGGACTGTATCTTTCAGATAAAGCAAGAGAAATGTAAAAAAAACAAAACCAAAAAAAACATAGAACCTTTGAGAAATAAGACACTGAAATTTATTTTTAATTGTGCCCATTGTCTTTCTTCATTTACGATTATTACAGGATAAGGAATTTTGGTTAGGTGGATGATTAAGCTGCTACTAAGTTACTATTGCAGCATCTGGAAATGCACTGTTATTCTCCTCAGAACAGATTGAAGATGACAGGGACCCAAAAAGTACAGAGAACTGTTAAAAAAAATCTAAAAAACTTCATATATATGTGTATATATACATATATACATATGTAAATATATATATACACACATATATACATATGTAAATAAATGAATAAATAAATAAATAAATATGATCCATTGGAAGGGAGATGCTAATAGGAAAAAAAAGACCCAAGATAAGGAACTGCTACTGCGTCTTCAAAAAGAATATATTTTGATATGAGAAATGGAAAATACGTATCTTCAAAGGCACATTCCAAATAGTTTTTTCTCACCGACACCAGCATTCTGCTGAAGTCAGATGGAAACACTGAATCCACCAAAAGATACATGAATAGCAAAAGGTTATCAGCAAAAGCTGCAGTTCAACATGCAAACTGCCAGTGACTCATTTGCAACAAATCAGTCCAAACAGTAATTTTATATAAATGGCATTCCAAAAGCATATCCAAGAGTATATTTGGCCAGAAGTAAAAGGAGTCCAGGATCTTTAGGGATTTTCCTCAGAGAAATTACTTCAGCATTCAACTATTCTAAAGCAGTCTACTATTGTTTTTTGTGGTTTTAAATTTTAAGATAGCTTGTATAGCCAAAATTGAGGCAAATGGAAGAGTGGAAGTCAATATACTTCTACAGTTACTTTTGTCAGATAAAATGAAGACAGAGTATTTTTGCTATGTAAAGTGGATGCTTGCACAGTCAGTAATTTCTTATGTACACCACGTCTGTGTTGTACAGCTTACAGGTTGACACCGGTACAATCAAAATGCAGTATATGTTCTTTCATAATGATATTCATACTAGAAATACTTACAAGTAAGTTCCATAAGTTTTACATTTCGAATTTTCAAAACAAGATTCAGTCATTTAAAGCTTTTGCTAAGGCATAAAAAGAGCCCTAAATACTTACATTCATTTAGTGCATAAAATACTGAAAATTTATGGACTAAATGCTAGCAATAATTTTCTACCTAGTTTATTCTAAACTGATACATTACAGCTAGCTGTAGAAATATCTGCTGTTTACTCAAGATCTCCCATGATTATTTCTTAATAAAATATGAATTTGAATATTAATATTTACCATTAGGAATTTCACAATCTAAGGCAACAGCAGTTTCATATGTCCAGCACCGAGCAACATTACGAATTGTGTAGCCTCCTCCTCCTAACATCAGCAACGGCAAGTTAAATGTCTTTACAACTTCCACACATTTAGCATGACCTGCAAAACAGAAAGAGTTGACAATACATGCAAGATATCTATTAAACATAAAAATATATAACAAACTATTTAATCAGACATATGCAGACACATTTAACAAGTAAGAACTGAACTGATTTAAATAGAACTGTCTCCCCCTAGAGCTAAGCACAATCTCAATCTCACAAGAAGTCAAGACCTACAGACTAGAAATGTACAAAACACAATGAACATCATCCACCCCAGTCTTCAGAGACTTTGCATGATGGTCTATTGATGTTGTTCTGAAATGATCTTACTGTTTTGTCTTTTCATAAATGATGTCATACACAGTGACAAATTTAGGGACAATTTCTCAGTCAAATACAATGGGGGAAGAAGGGAAAACAAAACCAGTACTCAGTCCTTTCTACTTCTAAACTTGAACCTGTATTAGAGGTTGCTAAGTCTTGCTTACAGAATGAACTGGTGCCAAGACAGTACACACTCCAGGGAGATACAGCATACTGAAAGGCATCTGCAGGAGGCAGCAGCTCTCTTGGTTTCCAAGATATGTAAGATGGAAAAAAATCTGAGCTGTATGGGCAACTGAAGTAGTTTTGCCACCTGGTGCAAATCAAGAAAAGAACCCTGAAACACTGCAGACCCAACAGATACTATACTGCATTTTGTTGCCTACAAAACTCTAACTGTTGCATTAACAAAAACAACACAAAACCAAAAAAACCCATGAATTAAAACAGGCTGGACTGAAGGCTTAGCAAAAGTTTGTTATATATTTAATATTTTATCATTTAAATAAATATTAATAAAAATAATAATAACAACAACAGTAACAGTAATGCTACTTGCTAAATTAACAACCTGATTTAGAGAATCACAATTGCAGGTAGCAACTTAAGTAACACTAAAGGAAATTAATTCTGCGATAATTAATTAAAACGATTGTTAACATATGGCTCAGTATAAACATCACTATAAATTTAACAATGTAGTGAGTATTCTCATTCCAGTAATACCTATTTTACACCCAACAGGGTGTTTGATGTTTAGCATCTGTAGTCCTACTCAGCTGACTACTAACTAGTTGTATTTGCCCATCACTGTAAGTGTTGCAGACGCCTGTTGTCCTGTCATTCCAGGACTCTGTTTTAGAGCTATAGAAAGCCTGTACATAGAAGAAAGGGAATCACTTGAGTGGCTAGGAAGCATATGGAAAACTAAGCTTCTTAACTTTTTTAGATGGACAGAAAGAAAGAGGCAACTTCTGAGTTTCTTTTGGCCATCCCTGTATAGCAAAGAAAGAGGTGATTAATCATAGTAATGAACAAAATCTTTGTGACTCCAGTCCTCATCATGCAAATGTCTTGAAAAACAGTATGAAGGGGTAGAGGTTTCTAATAACTAAAAAGTTACAGATAAAAACCAGACATTTCTGTTTACCTTTAACAGTCAGATTAAAGCATCCCAGCCTGTCCCCAGACAGTGAATCTGCTCCACACTGCAATACCACAGCACTGGGCTGGTACATCTCCATTACTTTAGATATAATCTATAATCAATATAAAACAGTGAGTCATTAATTGATGTAATGAAAATACAAAACTAATAGCTTTCAGAGAGCTTAAGAACAAAAAACCAAAGCACTCACTGGTTTGAATATCTGTCCATATGATTCATCATCTATACCATCCCTCATTGGAAAGTTGACAGCATAGTATTTGCCTTTTCCAGCACCAATGTCCTACAAGCAAAGATGACAAATGCTTTAATACAAACACAGGAGCACATAGAATGGAATCACAAAAAAGAGTCTACACAAGTCTGCTGAAGTATTCTGTACCATTGTCTGTGAGAGAGAAGAGGCGGAGTTTACTTGATTCCTATTCCATAAAATCATTTCAGAGTGTAGGAGTTGGACACCAAAGATTGAAATAGCAATAAATACACTCAATTTTTTAATTCGAAGATTTAAGACAAAAAGACAAATCATAACTAATCAGTTTAATCTGGTAATAATAGCAAACCAAACAAAAGTAGGAAAACCAAGAGCAAGGTGATACGCATGTTTTCAGTGTCACATAGAAGATTTGGACTTGAGGAGGTTTTTAAAACCACATTATTGCCCTAAACATAGGATCAGAAAGTAGTTGTAGCAAAAGGGAGAGAAGAAAAATCCAACAGGCGCCACTTATAGGTGCTCTAGAAGAAACTGACACTTCTTAAATGAGCAACAAAAAAAAATGAACAAACTTGCAAATTATTCTCAGTTCCATCATGTAACAAGACAGGAACTGTAATAGTCTATCTAATCAGCTTTCCTAGACAACCTAGGTATTAAGAAAAAAGGTTTGTTGCAAAAAAGCCCCAAAAAAAAACAAAAAAAAAAAAAAAAAAAAAAAAACCCAAAAAACTAACAAAAAATACATATACATATATCAAGTGAATACACCCTGAATTCAACCACTTCAATTTTGACGATCACCTTAAAATTAAAGATCTCGGCTTCCTCACCTTGTCTTGCTTCACAGATTTAAAAAAAAAAATCATTAAATTGATCTTATCCTAAAATACAGCAAAGTCAAATGTTCACACAATTTCTACCTAAACTGAGTAATTGTTTGAGCTACTCAATGGACCTTTGTTGTAACTGATGCTCGCATTAGTTTTAAAGCCTAAAGAAAGAATTTAGCATTCTGGTAGCCTCCCATTCACCAACAGATCAAACTATCAAACTGCCTCACAGAAGCTGGGCCACTGTGGAGAACTATGGAACTTAACTGATCTATTTGTGTGTATGGCAAAACTTGTGCTATCATCCATCTAAGATATGCAGAAGGTCAAATAACTTACTGAGGACACTGGAAGTTTAGACTGAACAATACATTCAGTAGAAAATGGATGAATGATGCTGAACTAGAAAACCTCAGATTCATCTACACTGATGGAGCTGCAATCACAATATCATCATTTGACACATGATTTCTTCCTGCATCGAATAAATGTAACCTGATCAGCAAACTAGATCAACTAACTAAAGAATTACAGAAACAAGCTGTAATAAAAAAATAAACCTAAAGAGATTTGCCTGGTAAATGCGATGAAAATAATCATCAATGGCAGATCAAGTTAGGCAGAAGGAAGCAACACCATACGGGCCTCCAGAAGGAACACTGACTTTTCAGAGAATTAGCTCTCCCTTCAGTTCAATTGGCTTTGTATTCTCTGGAGATACGAAAAATCTCTATGGGGAAGCAATAATTGCAATAAAGTCTGCTAAAGCCTGCATGCAGACAATGCTCATTTCAAAATCCTAACTAGCACCTCAGAAAAGAAGTTGCCATGCCTGAGATACTGTTTTTCACTGATACTGCTAAAAAAATAAATCCCCAAACCTGCAAAATATTCTTCTATTTATTTAAGCTATGCTATCTTTTAATTCTTTAATCTGGGTGTGGTGAGGTGAAGAGTCCACAAACTTCTCTGTCAATGGGAAGTGCTGCTCCTAAAAAGCCAAGTTATCTAACCCTCCCAAAAGACAAAAAAAAAAATAGCCAAATTCAGCAACAACAGCTTGTCATGATAAACATCCTGGTCTGAGCTGCTTTTAGTTTGAAGCACCACTACCACCTTGTGGCCAGTCAAGTTAAACCACACAGATAAAAACTAATCTGATTTCCTCCTAAATCAATTTAGAACAGTTCAACAGAATCTAACAACCATAATAACATTCAGCTGCAACAACCACACTGAATTGAATGCTTTGCAACCCACTGCTCAACTTTCACTTACTCCTGTGCCTTCTGGGTATCACCAATAGGCTGGGAAACACACTTTTCAGGAGTATTAGCTGAAACATGAATATTTGTATCTCATGAATCAGTTTAAATGTATTAGGAAAACAGTGAATTATTTCCCAGCACAGCATTTTTGTAGGCCAACTTTTTAGAAGTGTTTACAATTTTTTAAAAAATTTCTAACTATATGCACAAACCAATATGCAAAATTGCTAACACCAGTGGAATGGCATATCCCAGGAGCGTCTCTGATAAAAGAGGTTTAATTTATGAGTTTGAAGTCAGAATATATTAATCCTAATACTTGCAATACTCTTTCAAGCTGTGAAACGGAACAAATTCCTGTTCTAACAGACAAGAGCCTGACATGAGCAATGACCAACTTAAAATTAATATGAAGGGCCAGGAAAATCGGTTTCCAATTCTCAGCTTTGCCAGAGATGCTACGACAGCTTTAATGAGAATTCTTTGTGGGCAAATGCTCCCTCCCTCAGGCTAGCCAAAATGCTCAATACATAATTCCATATGGGGAATGCTAAAGTTCTAAGGCAGTGAGCATCACGAGAACTTAAAACACATTTCATGACATAAGAAATATTCAGAAAAATGAGTCAATTGTATTACTAGGCAAAAAGAACATAGCAAACTCAAACTTTAACTAAAGCTTTGTGACTGTTAAAGGGTGAACTGCAAACAAGTAATTTTCACTGTAACTGCAGAACTGAAATGTACAGATAATCATAAATATACCACACTGTCTTCTTAGAGATATCTCCAAAATCTGTGTGTTAAATGAATTATATTTGAAAAAAGATTTCAGCCTATTTATCTAGAAGTGAATGTGTTAATTTCATGTAGAAGTGAATATTTTAGTTTGCTACTATCCTGTATTATTTTTCCTAAGATTCCTCAACTAATCTATCACTCTAGGCTAACATTTTTTCTGAAAACTTACTCTTGTACACCACTATTGGACATAGTTATTGTAACTGAGTGCAAAAAAAGTATCTACAAGGAAGACAATAAGAGAGAATTTATCACCTAATGAAATTTCATGTTCAACCTTACCCTAAGGTCTCCCGTGCCTGGAAAATATTCACCATACTTATGGAATGAGACTGTCATGACACGATCTGTGGTATAAAATGCTTCTTCAACACCATCACCGTGATGGATATCAATATCAATATACAACACTCTTTGGTGATACCTAGAAAGAACACATAAGAAATCATCATCTGTTATATTTATAATATACTAGGAGCAAACAAGAAAAACACCAACAAAAACGCACCAACCAGACATTAAAATCCAAGATTATAATCACTGTGATGATTTTGGTTGATGTGACCATAAGCTCTTAGAATTCTCAGTACAGTTTGAATAACATTAATAAGTTTATATTCATCAAAATAAGAAATTTGTTTAGTATTTACCCCAACCTGTCTCACTCTGTAGAAGTTATACCTCATGCTTCTGCTGACATCACTTTGTTGTTCACATCTGCTGAACTCACCCTTTTCATTAACCCCAAGGCTTTTCTTTCTGCCTTCTCAGTAATTACCAACACAGTCTGTATTCCATAAGCTCACAAAAAAGAAATACTTATTTTCCATTGACTTTTCTTTTTCATCTCTCCAGCTTGTAAACAAAGGCACATTCTTACTTTCAAGTGTATTGAACTTTATACTGCAAATTTCAGGACAGTTTGAGATGGACAAAGAAATCAGTGATTTATTGGAAGCCTTAGAGCACCAGAAACAGTAAGTATCGCTTAAATGTTATGTTTTCCAGTAAACAACAAAGTCTGTCATCAGAAGATGCTTTTTCATCATGCTTTGTACAGCACAGTACTGAGAGTGTGAGCACCCATAATTTCAGGGACAATTCCACAGTTACACAACCCATAACTATTCACAAGATTCCTTCCATCACATGCACATTAAGCTAAGAAATTCAAGATTGGACCACAGAAAATCATATCTTGTCGACTATAGACAGTTCCTGAATATATGCTGCACATTAAAATGAATGTCTTAATGTGTTAGTATTAACTATTCTTAGTGTCTTTAGAAATATTTTCCATCTCTAGATTTCCAGATTGCAGCTACTTGCCTCATTCCTTACCAGCAAAATCAGCTGTTCCCCTCACAAGAGTCAAATACCTAAAATATTTTTTTCCAATAGATGGGATTTATGTTATTAGTAGGGATACGGTCCTCTGAAGAAGTAAAAGCAGCACTTAAGGTTTTGAAATTTCAGTGAAGTGTTACTGTTTGAAGTCAATTATACGATTTTGCAGTCACAGCAACACAGCTGTTATTTAATTATTTATTAAAACCAGCCACATTATTCATGAAATAATCCAATGGTCAGTGCATGATATTCTCTGAATATTCCTGTTTGATTCAGTAACAAATCAAATGACAGGAAACAAGAAGACATATTGTGAAACCAAATGGGTGTAAGATTATGAGTACAATGATCACCCTAATGGGTCAAGGCAGTGATCCATCTAGCCTACTATTCTGTCCTCATGTGTAGTAGAGGGAGACTTCACAGAAATATTAACAGAAAGCAAGTAAGCCTGTCCACTTTCTGAAGTCTGCTACTCTAGTTCTTTCCCACCACCCAGAATTACAGCATATGGTGTTTTGCAGAGTGCATCGTTGCTTGGATTTATCTTCTATTAGTTATCTTTTCAGTTTGCCTGTATTTTATTTTGAATATCTTGCTGATGCCAAACCAGGCAGAGCTTGGAGGTTTCTTAATTGAAACGGTAAAAGTTCAACATGGGCTATGAAAACTCACTCAAATAATAACTACAATAGATACTTATTTATAATTTTTTTAGATTTACAGATTTATAAAAATATATATTTATAAAAAATTTAAATACCTAAATTTAACAGTTTTTAATTTTAACTTGTGCTTATTAGAAACTTACTTCAGTAACTCAAGGATGGCAAGCACAATATCATTGACATAACAGAAACCAGATGCCTCCGATTTCTTGGCATGGTGAAGTCCCCCAGCCCAATTGACAGCCATGTCTGTTTGTTGTCTGTTCAATTTTACTGCCCCAGCTGTAAAAGACACACAGAAGAATGAAAAGCAAATGGAGTCAGAAATTTCTGATTGCCTTTAAATTTGCTACATGAAATAATGTTTTATTTTTAAAATAAGTTGATTTAGAACAGATTTCTTACCGATACTGAGATACTTGATAAATCTCATATTTAAGTCTGTAACTGAAGTGATTATTTTTAAAATATTATTTATATAAAATCCCTTTGTATTTACTTCATTTTATAACGCATAATCAAAATTTTAAGTTGCTGACATCAACCTAGTAGAGGTATAAAACAGTTGGGAAACAACCTATACTTACCAACAGAGCCTCCAGTTGACAGCTGACAAAACTCAAACAAGCCATCAAATACAGGACAATCTTCTCCAACATTAACTGTATAAGAAATGTAGTATTTTGTCAAAATACCATTCCAACAGCACCAATATACACATGAATAACAGAGATGCACAGTTCATTCAGCATTTTAATTACTTATCCCCCATCTCATTTTTAGGCTAATTTAAACACTGAAAACAATGCAGAGTCCTAATAGTATAACTCCCAACTAACCTTTATTTTATTTTCTTAATTATTTTTTGGTTTCTATTGGAAGATTTGTCTCCTTGTTTGAAGAAGTTTGATCATTTTTAGATTTTTGAAGAAATGCTGTTTAACACAGGTCATGTTAAAAAAATGTACAATTACTTAGAAAAATAATTTGCTGACAATAAGGCATCACAAAGAGGTTACAATACTGCCTTTAAAATTGATATAATAGCTGTCAAACTGTATTCCTAACAGTATTTTGAGCTTATTCCTGTAATTAAAGGAATAAATGAATAAAGAAAGGGTGAACAGTGAATGATGTACAATTTTTAATATCTCTCTCCAAGTGGAATGAGCAAGTTCTTTTCTTGACTTAAACACATTTTCACACATTAATTTTTACTTCTCTAATATTCTAAATGCCATTTGTTTAAGCAAGATTACAAGACACTTTCATAAACAGTTCACAATCTGTACATCAAGCCTTAGTATCAAAGCAGCAGTATTTCACATCTAGAATACATCCTGTGAAAGGAGGGGCAAAAATCCTTACATACTCTTACAAAAACATTTTTGGCTAGACAATGCTTTTCATAGAAAAGTGTAGCTAAAGGCAGGCACATGCTACTTACTCCTGTTACAGTATTTCTCTAACCTCTGTACTGGTGAATACTGAGCTTCAAACAATGCTAACCATAAAAGCATGCACATACAGAATTAGCCTGTTGTTGGCACTTACATCTCTGCATTTGCTTGCTGTACTCAGACATATTGTCAGGCCTTATTGATCGGAGAAATTTGATGTATTCATCACTATGGTACTTGGTCATTTCCTCAGCAGTTGCTTTGTGGGGTCGCTGATAACAAGAACAAGTTAAAGAAATAAATCAGGAGTGCTCTGCAAAATCAGCTAAGTGTGCTAAAACAGGCAACTTGAAAAGAAATCCCACCTACTTTGAAGGGAAAATGGTGAAAGGAAAATGATAGTAGTGGCAAGGGCTACTCTGTTACGATGTACAACTGCATTAAATACTGCTTCACTTCTAAGTAAAAAGAGTTCTGAATAAAATATTAAAGTATTCTCTATTTTTACTTCCACCTCTATTTATGTGTGTGACAATATTTGAAGGCCTTTAAAAATAACTTAAAATGCTTCAGCATTTTAATGCTTCAGCAAGTATACTTACGTAAATTTCCATTTTCCTGTATAAGCCATAGTTTAGCAGCAAGTTGTGAGTCATTCGGATCCTATGAGGCTTCATTGGATGTCCTTGTCCATAGTAATAGTTTCCGATATCACCTACCAATAATACACAAAAGAATAGCCATTCATAATACAAAACAAGTTTCATTGCCACTTAACCATTCTCAGAAGGTAAGTAAATAGGTATGATTCCAAAAAACAAACCCCACAAAGGGAATACTGTCTACTTCAAAAAGAACACAAGGGAAACAAACTGTTGTATGTCAGAGCCAGAGGGAAAAAAAGAAGCCAAATCTAACACTTTGACTACAAGCAGACAGTAGAGGGAGAGATAAATATAAGACATGGCTTCAAATCAAGAGTGAAGTTCTGGCCCAACAGTGGGCCAGAAATGAACAATAAAATGGGAAACCGGAGTGGAATTAAGAGGAGAGGAGACACTACTGATGACATTCCCACACAGTATCACAACAGAGGCTGTAGTAAAACCTACCATTTTGCATGAGCTGATTTTTATGATATCATCCTCAGCCTGTCCTTAACTACTAACCCTGTTACACCCAGAAGTCAGCTCCAGATCCACTGTGGCAACCAAATGCACAAACAGTCCCCAGACACCTGCTGCTGGAGATCCACAGTACTTTAACAAGAACCTTATAATCCAGATTAACCTCTATTACATTGGAGACCAACTAGACACACAATTAAGATAACAAATTTGACACTCATTTCCAAGAAAGGAATAGCTGCTATCATGGGCTAGTAGTTAAGTTTTCTTCTGAGCTCAGGTATTGTTAAAAAACACACAACCCTGTTTTGAGCACTGACATTCTCAACACATGAACCATTTTAAACAGAACTGTCTCCGGAAACATAAACAAGCCTGTAAATTATGTCCAGTTGTCAATGGCTTTCAGCTGGAGATTTCTAAAACACCTATTCACAATAGCACCACTTTTCTTTTTGACCCAATTTCCCAATAGGATTACTGAACTTTACCTTCTTGAACTTTTTACTTTTCTTTCACATCCTTCAACATGCTCTGCCTTGTCCACTGGGAACAAAAGAAACACTATTTTCACAATGTCATACTAGTTTGTAAATTTTATCAGTCAGAGGTAAGAAGCAGCACCACTACAAAACAGCTTTAGTTTCACCTCTTCAATATGAGCTTCATGGAGGAAGGGTAAATCTCAGCTTGCTGTAGCATCACCAACTACCAAGAAAAACAAGTATTACAATAAGATTAAAAGTTTCAAAGCATTCTAAAATCCTTCAAGCTTTCAGTTTTCAAAGAGACAAGGAGAGTAAGAACACTTAAGAAAATAGATATAACCTAATGTAACATAAGAAGATGATGTTTAGAAAAACTACCCTTCAATATCTAGCTCTTAGCCATCCCATAACAATAGAAATAGAGTTTTAGAACAATAGAAACCAAGTTTTAACATTAAGTTAAGAACTTTGAAGAATTTGGACCTTCTAACCTGCATACTTAAGTAGAAGAATAGTATTTTTTGTCAGCTACTTATTGCAAGACTACAAGTTTGGCCACATGCAGGTCAAGAGCAAAAGTATTAAGAGTATAAACTCCTTCCTTCCAGCAAAAACATTTTCAAGCACTTTACAAAAGAATATCTTAGATTTTTTTCTTAAAGCATCAAATATATATCACAAATCTTTGAAACTAATGCCTAGAAGATGAAAACCAACCATTTACTAGCTCTACTTTATGTTTTGAAGTTACTATTAAGTGCCAGATTTAAAAAAAAAGTCTTCAAGCTAGTAAGAGTTTTAAATTTTGAAATTTTTAAGAAAATAATGTATATAAATAATGTGATATTATTGAGGAAACTTCATTACAAATGCATTTGTGGCTGAAAAATGGGGGGTTTTAAGGAGGTCATTTCAATTTTAACTACTTCAGCTTCCACAGTCATCACTGACATTTTATTCTGAATGCTGATGGATGGGGAAATATACAATTAAGAATTATTTTATATCTTATGTATGATGTAAGGTCTGCTATTTTTCCCATATGAAATAGAGAAAAAACAAAGTTAACAAATTTCCCAAATACACTTGCAACATATCCTTTAACAAACCGCAAATAATCGACTAAATAAATTTTAGCTTATGCATATTCTTTATATCATACACTGCAGCATACAGTTGTATAAATAAATCAGCACACTTTTTAGCCTTCATTAATTTTTTTTTACCACAAAAGAGAATTTTAAAAGAATTGGCACATTGGTAGATTTAATGGGAGTTTATTTGTCAAATAGAAGATAGGTAGGTGAGTATCTGGCAGAAGAATACTGATGCTGCTGTATTAGAGACCAGCAGTAGTGACTTACAATAGATACCAACATAATACATTTTAGCAACGGGCAATACAATACCATTCCCATTTTTCAGGCTTTCGTATCACCAACTAAAAAAGGTTTTGGCGTTAGCCTCATAAAAAAAATTCTTTAAGCATATGTACAAAAAGCACATCAAGTTCCAAGGGATTAGTGATGCCTATTAGGCAGGGGTGAGGAAGGAAAAGAGGAAAGATCTTTCTTCATTAGCACCTTGATTTCCAACCACCTCATAAAGGGGACCCATCACAGAGACATCATACTGTGATGAAGGTAAAGTTGTCAAAAGTCTCTCTTCCTTTACCTAGTGAAGAAGGTGGTGCACTTCCTGGTACTAACACTTAATCCACTGATCCTGAAATTTATGTATGGCTTTTTCATACATCACAGCCTTACTAGAGCACTTTGGGAAAAAATGCAAGGTGTACCAAGAGCTAGTATATGTGAGGATGGGACACCTCACTCACTGATGGAGCTAAAAAGCTCTGTGCAAATCTCTATCAGACTAACTGACTAAAACGTGTATATGAGGAACGGGTACAGTGAGGCCAAGCTCACAAGATTATTACTGCAGATAGTATGAGTACTTGACTTTATACTTACTAATATAAAGTAATATAAAGTAATATATTAGTAAGAATTTACTAATATAGAAGTAAAAATCATACAGAAGAGTTATGAGCACAGTATATCACTTACCAGTGTGGGAACACATGGAAAGCAAAAAGAAAAAAAAGTAACTGAATGAGGAAGAGGAGGGGAAAATGCAAAGTAGCATGAATAAAAAGTTTTCAAATCTATTAATCTTTCACAGCGAGGCTTCAAAAACTGAAATTTACTGTTTTATACCAGTAAAAATGCCAGCTAAATGGCTCCCATCGAGAAGTAGCAACATATCATCTATGAAAAGTTGAATCCCGAATTAAAAAGAGACAAACCAAGTGCCCGCTTAATGCTACAGGAGATTACTGCCCCACACTGTTCACTATGTGATACAGAAGACCTACCTGACAATTGTTACATGCACTGTCATGTTCTGGGTTCAAATACATATATATATATAACTGCTATATATATATAACTGCTCTGAGATTTTACAAGGTCTACAGAAAATATTCTAACACACAGAAAAATACAAGAGGCTATATGCCCTAACGGAATTTTAATTCTACCCAGAACCACACAACTAACAAAAGCTATGCCCCAAAAAAGTATTAGTTTCTGCAGTGCCTATGACATACAGAAAAATACACCAATAAATTTACCCATTACAAAGCAGTCTCACATGGCTGAACAAAGAGACAAGAGATGGCATCTACACTTGTTTTTTAATACTTTGTAACTTCCATGCTACATTACTTTATAACTTTTAACAGCTAAACTGTTATGTACACGGACCACATCCCTGCTTATTTTAGGTAAAGTTACCATGAAACAGTGAGGTACTTCAGCACTGCACTATGCGAAGAAACCTAATTGCTACAATGGAAACCACACGGAAAAAGCAAATCTTAAGAGCAGCAGTTACCTGGAATTGATTTCAGTGATACTAAGGAATGAACTCATGAAAAGCTGAATGTAAAAGAAAAGATCATCAATGCCTGATGAGTCCAACAAACAGCTATTCAAACAGGCCTAAAATTACTGCACTAGTTTCTGAAGGATTGGGTATTTTGTTCTGGTTTTAAAATTAAGCAGACAGCAGAAGAGTAGCAAAGATCCGACTTTTGAGCCCTGAGCAGAGGCTGAATACCATCATCATGTTTGGAAGGCACCGCACAAAGGACTGATGAATTTCCAGAAAACACTGCAGTTTAAGTTCATTTAATCTGCAGATGTAAGCTTTAACTAGAAGTACTACTCAAACAATGCCCAACTATAGTAACACACTGCCCTACTAAAACAGGTTTAGTCTTGTCTTTATGGGTGGAACCAACCACACTGTGATGCAGATCTCCCAAATTTTTCACGAAGGTAGAGCCTTTTGAACACCCACACTACATTATGCACAAGAACCAATCTAAACAATACTGCCAGTGCACTGGCATGGAACAAACACATGAATTCACTGTAACCACGCCGACTGCTGCACGATTCTCTAGAACTGTGTTTGTGCAGGAGCACAGAGCTGGTAAGACCATCTTGGGCCTGTTTTCTCACTGCTGTGGGCAACTGTACAACACCTTGGAAGAGCTAAACTACCTGAGACACAAAGTTGCAAAACCATGACAACAACCTGAAGATACACGGTAAGACACTAAAATAAAAGATAAGATAGCCTTCCACATCTAGCATGGTTCTGAGCAGTGTGAGGAGCATACTTTGCTAAGCTAAGGCCATGTATCAAGATTAGAAGCATTTATGACAAATATTTTAAGCAAGATCACTAAAGTATTTTAATTCGTATTTCCCATACTATGTATATAGTATATAATATATAGTATGTATGTATATAGTATGTATATATAGTATATCAGCATACTGGTTTAAATTTAAGCAAAAATCCTGACCTGAGCATGATCACAAGAAAAGAAGACTCTGCAGACTGGATGTGGTTGACTTTCTATTACAAGCAAACTCAAGGTAATGAAATTAAACTTTGTCTACTCAAAGTTTATTGGTTCCAAGTACAGTATGAAGGCTATTAAAACTATTGATTTAAAAAAAAAAACCAAAAACCTTAACAGCAATACACTCTGAGAAAGTAACTGGCTAATTTTAAAAATCAGCCTGAAATGACAACCACACCAAGTTCCACAAAAAGCACGGGGAAGTTTATTGCATCTCAGAAGATAACTGCATATGGTTCTAGAACTTTTCAAGACTTTTTAGTCTGTAACTTTAAAGAAACTGAGTAAAAGTAGGTGTGGAGAGCAAATTATGACCCAAAAAAAGGGAATTTACTTCAGACATGACATTTCTTTAGAGATACACTGCTGGCTCAGTATTTTTTTCTTTTTTGTTTTGGGTTATTTAAGGCTTCAAACACTCCCTTCACCGTGATTCAATGGCTTTGCTGGTACAACAGTTTCAAATATTCAGAATTGCCAGATGAACCACACAGCAGCATCAGCATATTTATTTTAGGTATTAACTCTAAAATTTCTTCTAGTAACTCTATTTCCAAAAGACATTTAAAGTAACTGTTGGATTTGGCAATACAAATAAATGAGACATCAAAAGTATCCCAAAACTGTTTCTATCACATATAAAACATTTCTTTTAAGGCACAACAGATACTATTTTCTCAACATTATTAACTACGTTTATCCCAGTCTACATAAGAGCTACAGCTGCTTTAAGTCGCCATTATCCTGCCATCTCCAAACTTGTTCCTCTTGCAGTTTCTCCCCTCTCTTCACAAGGATAGCTTTTTTGGCTGTTAAGAGAATCTAATGCTAGCATCGAGTACCAAAATCCAGTAATCACAGAAAAACAATATATCAGCATCTAGTAAACTACAGCTACCTGACTTTATCAAAGGAAAAAAAAAAGAAAAAGAAAAGAAAAAAAAAGGCAAACCGATTAAAAAAAAAGCAAATATTTTCAGAGAGAAAGCTTTTAAATTATCACTACTGTCTTTCTTTCAACAAGGAGAAAAGTGATTCCTCTTCCCTAGGAAAAGTAGGATCTTAGCCTCACCAAAAGTATCCCTAGCAGGGGCCTCCTTTCCCCTTTAGGCTGAACAAAGAACCAGTGCTAGCAACAAAGAGAAGGGGGCGGCAACCACCACTCTGCCTCCTTTAGTGTGGTAAAAAAAAAAAAAAAAAAAAAAAAACCAAGACAGGCCCCACAAGATCTGCCATTTCCAAAGAATGGCAGGTTTGCTACAGCAACACATCCTTTGATATCTTGAGTGGGTTTAGCCACTCATCTTCACTTCCAAAATGGGGAAAAGGCCAAAGCACTACGGCTGAACATCCTCAACCTGTTTCCTGGCTACTACCAAGCCCAGCCTCAGATGTAACCTTACAAGATTGTTACAACAGAAGGCAATTTAATAAAATCTCATATAATCTGTCCATCGAGCTCACCTCCCAGTACAAAAAGGGCTAAATAAATTCAAGCTCAAGAAGAAACCTAGAAGTTCTTGCTGCTGGGGCCAGAGAAAACTGCAAACAAGTTGCTGAAAATATCTCAAACCAAGCACTTTTTCGCCATGACTGACGACGCAGATCGGAAGCCCCTGTGTCCCCACCACACAAGTGAGCAAACTCAGAGGGCCTACATGCAACTCAAATTTCACGATTATTAAACACCCACGCACACAACTTTCCGCGTTCTGCAGGAAGGGAGGCTCGTGGAGCCAGACCTCTGCTCTGATCCGTGCTCGGTTCGGGGAACGGGGGAGGAGGGGGCAGAACCCCTGTCCCTCCGTACCCCAGCCCTCGGCACGAAAGCCCGAGGCAGGGAAAGGCCGCAGCTCAACAATCACCAGGTGCCGGAGCTACACATGGCCTGGACTTTCTTTGCAGGGGAGGAGCCAGACACAGCAGACTCCAACGCCTCCGTGCTCAGCGGATGGAGGGGAGTGTCTCAACTTTTCTTCTTCTTCTTTTTTTATTTTTTTTCTTTTTTTTGGGGGGTGGAGGAAGATGGGAGGCGATGGGGCGGCAAGTATTTTGGGGGAAACAATAGACACAGCACCTAGCACCGGGCCCGGCAGAGCAGGCAGCTCCCCGACCTGCACCTCGCCCGACTCCACGGCCCCCGGCCCCGCCGCCCCACGCCCGCCGGCCCGCGGGGCTCGGCAGAGCGGCGCCGACGGCGGGAGCGGGGCGCGGCGGCGCAGGTGGAGGGGGCGCGGACCCCCGCCCGCCGCGGGGCCGGGCCGGAGCGGGCTCGTCCCTCACCGCGGGGCCGGGGCGGCCGCGCCGGCGGGGCGGGGGACACAGCCCGCCCCGGGCGGCCATTGGAGGGGCGCCCCCCCGCTCTGCACGCGCGCTCCCGCGCCGGCCCTGCTCACCGTCGTAATAGTAGCAGACTTTCTTCTTGCCGCCGCCCTGACTGTACGCCATAGGGCTGCCGCGCCGGGGCCGTGGGCAGGGAGCGGGAGGCCGAGGAGAGCGCGGAGCCGGCTCGGAGGGTGGGAAGGAGGGGGCGGGAGAGCGGGAACTCGCGACGCCGGGACCGCCAGCAGCGGGAACGGGCCGGACCCTCGGCAGCGGGAGGGGCAGCTAGCGGGACGCGCCCAATTCGCCGCCGACGGAGGGAGGAGAGGGAACGAAGGAAGAGGGGAGCACGCACGCGAGGGTCCGTGGACTCCCTCCTGCTTCTCTGTGCTAGCTTTCCTTATTTACACACACAAGTCAGTGAAGAAGCCATCAGGGATTCTTCCTTAGCGAATTCTTGGCGAAGTCTCTTTTCTGGCCCACCCCCATGGCGCGCAGTGGTACGATCCGCCGCGGGCGTCGGGGCTGTATCCCCGCCCCTCAGCGGAGCCGTTTAGCGCATGCGCGCGATGGGCGCCCTGTCTCCCTCAGTGGCAGCGGCGGCAGCGGGAGTGAGGAGTCTGTGCTCGGGGCCGCAGCGGGACCGGGCCCTGCTCGGCGCCAGGGCCCCGGCGAAGCCCCCCAGCCGCCCCTCGGCCGCGGGTGCCTCATCCCCAACCGCGCAGCGCTTTCCGCCGCGCCGGGGCCCGAACCTCACCCTCTGGCGCGGCTGCAGCTGCTCGGGCGGCCCTCCCCAAGTGAAAGAGTCTCCTCTTTTCCACAACAAAACCAGTTTCTGTTTTGTTTGGTTTTTGTTTTTTTAGTGCTCCTGTCAGTCAGTACTCTAGTGGCAAGTGTTGCACCTCAGTATCCCTGTTCCGGAGGAAGTTCAAAGCATGCTTCACAGTAACACATAGCGATTCCCCCAAAAAATCCAGGCATGCCACGCAAGAAGCGTTTAGCATCTGAATCATTTCTCTTCGGGATCTATCGTTTTTTCTCCTTGCCTCAGCTCAGGTATAAACTCAGGAAGGAGAAGCATGATCCCATTCATACTCAGCCAGCTTACTTGTATTTGCATTTGTACAAGGGGTCACAATGTGATAAGCGAGTCTGGGGATACACATCAGTTACACTGAAGTTTACTGTTTCTGCAGCTGACAGGAAAGGCCTAAGTCTTGCTTGTCTCTCAAGGTTTGCTGATTTACTGGAGTCTCTAAAAGTACATAAACCCCATGGTTTTTTTGCCACATGTACTTCGCTATTTGATGAAAATAAGGCATTTGTATAACCTATGTCACACAACAAAACCAATACATACACAAACATGTGTTTCATCTTTGTTCCCAGGATTAGGTTGCTTTCACTCCTAGAGGTACCTAGGAGTCTGGGTCCTTTTAACTGACTAAACTGGATTCCCCACCCTCACCTTTTAACAAAAGGGTACAATGTTATGATGTAGTCAGGTAGTACAGCATTTTTAAACAGCTTCTTTCGTATTCCATTTGGAAATTTCTGTCTTAGAAATAACATACAAAATCGATTTCTATTGTTTGTGTTTCTATTTTGTGTTTGTGAAATTACTCAACATTTTGTAGTTGCCTGATAAATATGTCTATCAAAAGAGTACAGTAGCACATCAGCTGGCTCAATATCAGGAGTGCTTTTATTGCACCACCACCACATAGAAAATTCAATAAAAGCAGTGATGCATTGTCAAAGGTTCTTATTAGTCACTTCACATGAAAAAAAGGAGTTCAAAATTTCAGTTAGTTTCAAATGGATACTCAACCTTATATAGAAATAGCTTATTTTGGTTTAAATGGGCTAAATCAAGAGATGCTATGTTGCTTTCAGGGCAAAAATGACTATTCATGTTCTTCTAACATCTGAATCCAGACAAGTGCAGCTCTTGTTTAAAGAAGCTCCTTGAATACTCATACCTGAATTTAGCAAGCGTCAGTAAGCATACAAAGTTATCCTTTAGTCAAAGGAGTAAGAATTCATTCACTGAATTCACAGTAACTCAGTATGACAGCAAGGACACTATTTAAAGGTCTGTAAAGCTCAGATATCAAGTTTCACAGGTTGTATATACAAGGGTGATTTCCTAGACCAGTCCTGCTTCTCAAAGTGCAGGTTCTGCAGATATCTTCAAAGCTGCTTGTTGAGAGAACAGCACAGGAGCTATGCTACACAAAAGCTAATGATTTAGAAGAAACTGGAGCATCACTTCCCAGGGTAAACAGGCATGAACACCAGCTAGTTGAGGCCCAGATCCAGGGGAAAACAGAATAGACTATAAAACAAAGTATCACTGGGAAAGGCTGCCATTCATTTTATTATGTTGCAACATGCAGACACTTTATAACATAATGATGATTTTTTTTTATATATACCTTCCTGTTATTGCTTGTTTCTGTTACTGGGTGAAAGCTAGCTTTTTTTCCACCCTTTTCCTGCAGCGTTATATTAACATGAGCTTGCTCTTTCACACAGAATTTATGTTGTGCCTTAGACAGTTTTGTTGTTGTTGTTGTTTTGGGAAGGGACATAAAAAAAATAATAATAAGGATCTTTTAAATAGAAGAGTAATTTTCATCTTCAACATACACAGCCAGCGTTATAATAAAAGGCATTACTGTTTCTTACATATCTATCCTAAATTGCATCTACTGTGAAAAGTCAGTAAATGATTATGCAAATAATGAACAAGAAATTCGCTATAGTTAAAAGTTTATCCCTTTATTTTTCTTATAAAAAAAGAAATCTATAGTTCTCAAATCCAAAGGTCCTTTCCTTCACTCTCCCCACCCCCACTCCCCCAAAGATATTTTTAAAACAGAGCTTAAATGGAAGATCTAGAACACCTATTTTTTCACTTAACTGCCGTTAAAGAAAAGTGGCCTTGCCTTGCACACCACAGAAATGATGAGCAATTCACCTTCCTTCTTACTCCTGGCATAGTCTAAGAGCAGAAAGACACAGATAGAAAGCTTGCCATCACCTAGCTTATTGCTTATCCAAGCTGTTTAAGCCCACACACACACATAAGTATATTAAAAAAAAAAATTAAAAAATTCCAAACTAACTTAACTTAGAGAAACATATAAAATACATTCACAAATTCAGCTTCTTATATAAGTTCTCTTATATCATTAACTTAACACACCTCTCTTACCCCTAACCATACTCTTTTCTCCTCCCATCCTCTTTTTATCTGTGAAAGTGAGCATTTTCAAGTGATACCTATTAGCAGCATTCACAGCTACAATCTTTTAATCACACACATGTAAATATAAGGAGAAGAATTACAGACAATGCTACTGACTTGTTCTCTTCATGCTGCTGATAGACCTTACACAAATTCTAGAAAGCATGAGTAAACATGGTTTTGGAGTCACTTTCCTGAGAAGAAAACATAGCTTTCATCATGCAGATACCTTGCTAATGAAATGACTTTATGCAAAATGTCAAAATAATTAAATAAAACATCGATAAAGAGAACTAAATAGAAAATTAACTGTGGGGTTCATATTTGCTCAGATTAAGATTGCTTATTTGTGCAATAAGCACTGACAATATTGCTATCTACTAACTGCTTTTGAATTTCAAGAGGGTAAACTGCTGAATATTCTTCCTTAATTGCTGCTGAAAAGTGCTAAGACTAGTAGTAGTTTTGTTCTAGTGCTGTGCAAAAGTCTGGGAGCTGGGGGAACTTGCCCTGTTCCTGAGTGGCAATGACTTTGTTTTAAGTAGTAGTAGGCCAGTATATTCTCTTACATACCTGTCATTTTTCTGTGCAGTGTCTCCATGTCTATGTCATGTGTATAAATATAATTAATCTGTATCATATTGTGCCTGGGACAGATGTACCCACCCACTGAATGTCTCCTGCAATTGCCTGAAACTGGTTCCCTCTGCAGTTGTGTGCCTGGCAGTTCGATAGCCAGGAAAACTCTGTCTCCAGTGCACTGCATGTAAATGCAGATGCAAGTTTTATTGAAAGTGGCATAATTCAATAGTTCTAATGCTTGTCTTTAAATAAATGGATTGAAACATCAATATTCAAATATTTTCTTTTAGAACCCTTCTTTTTAAAGAGTAGGAAGGTGGATTAGAAGAAACAGTAATGGTAGTTATAGTATAATGAGAGCAAAGTGATTAACTTTTCCTATTGGTATTGAAGGTTATAACAGACCTGAATAAATGATGCACATTCACCATTCAAAGAACTTAGGTGTTTCACACTATCTTTTTTAGTTTAAATGCCATTTATTGGTGACTGCTAGAGTGCCTGGTATACAGAGTTTTTCAGTGCTCATTGTTTGCAAAGACAGGTCAGTTTAAATTATATTTGCTTTCAGTGAGACAACTGAATGATATTCTCTGTATCTGGTAATGTCTGAAGAGAGACGTTTTTATTTTAGAAAATCAGACATATATCATCTGACATGATATTTATGACATTCAAATGACATTCAAAAAGATAGATTATAAAAATAACCATTCCTCACAATATATTTTGCAGAGACACAGAACTCCATATGAAGCAGAGTACTTGTAACTTACTCATGTCTGCTTTATTTAGTTTTATCCTATCTGCTTCTAAGCTAAATACTGAAGTTGAGTGGAAAGCAAACTTGTAAAAAGTAGCAGATGGGCCTTCTCAACCTATAAATGGTGCTTTAATAGCTCTGTATTAGTATGCTTGCAAATTGCTAGGGTTGAGTGTTTTTGTTCTAATTTACAGAGAACTGGTATGGACATAGACAGGTAAGGGTTTATTTTCAGTATGTAGTGCCGTGCTAGCGGAAAACAGTCTGCCTATAGGAGCATTGCAGGACATGGATGAGCATGGTGAAGAGTATCATAGCTCTCCAGCAAATCCTGAAGAGTGAGTCTTGAACTGCTATAACCTATAAATCACTTCCTTGTTTCTTCCCTGTCTCAGTAGCTGAGCAGGTCACAGCTGATAAGACATTCTAGTCCCTGCATGATTCACTCTTCCTCCTGTTTTCTTGATTAACCCTTGATCTCTCAAGCAAGCAAAAACCAGTGAGCACTGGTCATCTATGCAAATATCTCATCAGTGCTAGTTTTTGCATATCTGGTGTACCATGTGTAATGTTATTAAATAAAGATATGTCTGCAAAAGGAAAGTGCACCAATTTATCTTAAATCCACTTTAATTTATACTGTCATGAGGCACTGTATAAACACTATTGCAATTTGACAGTGGTGGGTTAGTTTCAGTATAAACTGACTCTAATCTTCAGAGACAATTGATATAAAGCCACATCCACATAGTTATTTGTATCAATTAGAAAACAATTAAAGATAAAGGGAAAAATTTCATTTAGAATTGGTACCTACCTATTTTTTTAATTTCCTGTCTGACTGAGTCTTGGCAATAAAAACATTGTGAATGAATAAAATCAGACAAAATAAATGGAGTTATGGAGTCTATGGATAGTTCACTGCTCAGAGGACAAGACTTCTTGCCACTACTTTAGCCATAACAATAAAAGCATTAATAACAGAAAGAGTGATCTGAGGATGGATGCATACGGGAAGATGTGCAGTTATCAGCATGGAGATGAGGTCCTTGGCAATTCTATTTGACTTCATTTCCTCTGCACAGAAACTACCAGCAGGTTGTGGATCAGCAATCTCATTATTGCAAAGTCATGAATGTTCCTTCTCTCCTCATCCGTTGTTAGGGTGGATACATCACAGGTGCAATGTATCACAACATTTCTTTGCAGCACAATAAACCTGGGTATCAAAGAACAGAAACAAAGGTGAGCAAAGGTTTCTTGTTAATTCTCTTAATCTAGTCAAAAAAGGTCATAATTTAGAACTTTTTATGCATCATTGATTTTTTACACCAGGAATACCACTAAAAAAAAATAGTCGTTATCTCTCCCAAATACCAAAATATCCATTCTGCAGCAATGACTCAATATTACATTCTAGAAACCACATAAATTTACCATTTTAGGGCCTGTGCTTTATTGATAGTTTGTAAGAATTTGTCAGATTTTATCCAGGTGAAAATACTGCATTTATATATACTGTGCATATTTTGTTCTTTTATATGCAACACTGCCTTTGGTAAAGGAAGCAAATTCTTCTCTGCACCTTCCTGCCATCATTTTTCCTGGAGCCATCAGTGTTGATGTGCTGGCTGAACACTCACATCTCTGTTAATATTCCTCTTCCCTTGCCTCACACCACTCTGTTAACAGATTTCTTCAGGAATATCATATTCATGCAGGTGGTGTCTGGTAGAGTAAAGCACTTGAAGGGCAGGATGAAACATGTTTCTTGTCAGTGGAGTGATTAAAGAGCAAGCAAAAATAAATAAAGGAGAAAGTCACTGTTACATATTTATTCCCCATTAAATTGCCCATGGCATTTTATCGGCTTTTTAATCAGTTTTAGAGCATGATATATTCAATATCAGGGTTAAATAACAGACATCTTGGAAGGCTGTGTGACAGCTGGCATGGCCACAATCTATCTTACTTGACCTTACAATCCCTTTTCTATTTCCAGGTTTGACTGTACACCCCAAAAGCAGCCTACCTGGATCAAGAAAAGTGTCTACTTAATGCACCATCCTCATCTCCTCAGTCCTTTTCTGGGTTTCTGTGCAGGTCCATGTGTTCTTAGACACATCCATCAAAAGGCCATTGTGGACAAAGATCAGACAGACAGGTGTGGGTCGGGAAGTGCCTCAGTGCTTCACCAGTGAGAAGACCATTGGGACCCATGTTCTCCAAAGAGAACAGCTATGTGGTGAGTCAGATCTGCTGAGGACTCACAGGATATTGCAGTAATAGTCAATGTCCATTAGGCTACAGCTAAGAACAAGAGAAAGAGTACATGAAATGGTGTGAGACTAATAGAAGTGTTGCCCTCTAAAATGATCAGGAGTGACAAGGAATCAGTGTGCTGTAGCAAGATCATAGCTGAGAGGTTGTGACTAGCTGTGCTTCACATGTAGCCAGACTCTAAATTGCACCTGATTCTTTCATATCTCCAACCCCAAGTGTGGTCTCTAATTCTTTCCAGCATCACAAATTCCAAAGTCTCCTGCAGCCATGTCTGTATTTTAGGTTTTCCATGATACTTCATACCTGAGGAGAGAAGGCAAGTTAAAAAAATGCATTGAGCTGATGAGAGAGGCAGAGGGAGAAAGCTGGCTCAGGGCCTAAGTATGACTTCTTTAATTCTAAGCTTTAGGTGGCTTCAAACAGCCTTTTTCTTCTTTTCTTCAAGTGGTGGTTGACTTAAGCCTAACAGTGTATACAAACAGCTGGTTTAGCACCTCAGCTAATTATTCCAGCTGAAGATCTGGACAAGCTACATTCCAAATGATTCCCAAACAACTTAATTTCACTGCAGTTTACTTAAATAATCAAACTTATTTTGAGAGCACTGAGTAGTTATTTCTGCTACTGTATTTATGTCAAAAGTTTTAACAGTTCCAAATATATCTTGAGTTTCCCAAGAGACCTAGACTTTAATAGCAAAATATAGTAGAAACCAAAGACTTTTGTTCCAACATGAAGAGCAAATAACAGAGCTAAATCTCATATCTTTTTTCAACTCAAGCATTTAATGCTCTGTCATGGACAAGATGAAAACTTGAGGTTATTCTGTCATACATGACTTGATAGCCTAATTCTCCACTAATTTGTTCTTCATGGAGTCCTGAACTAAAGCAGGATTTAAGACTGTTTATAAAGTGTCCCTTGATTCAGATTTTTAGGTGGCAATGATTAAGCATACTAAGATGTTAGTATGCAGCTTTCACAATGTCGTGAACTGTATTTTTGAGCCATAAGATGGACATATTGAAGCTGCATCTGCCTACTTTCTGTTACAGGAGTGGGAAAGAAGTCGCTACAGACTTCTTTACCAAAAAGCTGGGAAGACAAATGTTTCCATATTGGGCACTTGAGAAGGAGGAGAATCCACCCAATGAAGCTGCTGCATTTTGGACAACTGACAGATTCTCTACATTGTCTTCAGTTCAAGGAGTTTCCAAAGACTGATAAAGACTTATGCCAAAACCTGACATTTTACAAGAGAAGAGAAACATATTGAGTCACGTTTCTTGGTGCTTTATTAGAGGAAAAATTTTGAATTCCATTGCATCTGAAGACAAGGCCAATATAATTTTAAGGTGTTGTGTGTTTTTAGCCTTTTTGAAGTCTGTTTCGGTGCTCAGTGTGCATACAGGAAGAACTGACTGTACATCTGTCCTTAGTGACTCTTGAAGCAGTACAGACAACAAGCTGACAATAATTTTCCAAAAAAGAACATTGGGATGGGTTTCCTAGGGAGGTGGTAGAGTTACCATCTCTAGAAGTGTTTAAGAAATGACTGGACATGGCACTTAGTGCTATGGTTTAGGTGGCATGGTGGTGTTTGGTCAAAGGTTGGACTTGGAGGTCTTGGAGGTCTTTTCCAACATTAGTGATTATATGACTCCATGATTTCCAGGGGTCATGATTGTACCACTTCCCTAAGCAGATCATTCTGATGCTTCACTATCTTTTCAGTGAAAGAATTTTTTCTAATATCCAATCCAAAGATGCCCTAATGCAACTTAAAACCATTTCCTCTAGTTATGTCACTTGTTATCTGGGAGAAGGGACCTGCCTTGCTTCAACTTCCTTTCAGGAGGATGATCACTGCCATGGTTTCCTTCTACTTAATACCATAGTACCATGACAGATAAAATGCTGACACATTTGAACTACTTTGCTAGATTGCTCCTGGTATGTGTTCAAATGCAAGGATTACACACCATAAAAACTCGTTTGTGTTCATGATATAGCACCAAGGGATGATTCTAGACATTTCATTTAGGAGTAAGGAACAACCCATGGAGCATCCTGAGAGAGGAACTTTATCAGCGAGTCTGCAAACTCCTCAGCCCTATTTTCTTTTCTCATGCATGTTCAGTGGCTCCTTATTATTTTCAGTGGCTCCATATTATTCAGTGCCACCCCATCACGGCAGCATTCCATCACCCAATCTCAATGCATCCATCAATATCTTCTAGCATACACACTGATATGATATATGATGTCCCCACATAGTTTTCCAAAAGTTAGGCATTTTGTCTGGAAGCCATCTTAAGAGAACCTTCCACAGAGCTGTATTCATCACAACTCTCCTGTCTAACATGGTTCCTTGATTTATATGATGTCCTTGAAAAGGGAAGGAAGAGCTGTGAAAGAAGCAGTTGCAAGAGAATCATTGAAGTGCACTTCTAGGAGTACTTTTCCTGTTAACAGTTGTGTAGAATAAAAACAAAGGACTTTTATTTGTGTTTCATGCAAATTACAGGGTTGCAAAATAATTGGATTCCTAGCTCTTCTGAGAGACAGAGAAAAGAGGAGGAATAAAGGAAGGTAAGTAGAAAATACTCCCCCCCCCCAAAAAAAAAACCAACCAAAAAAAAACCAAACAAGCAAGCAAGCAAGAAAGCAAGCAACAAAAGCAAAAAAACCCCAACTTTGGTGTTTTTCCTTCCATCCATAACAATAGTTGCAAAATACATGCTTCCACAGATTTGCTTGAGGGAATTTGTCCTTATGAGAAGTAACATGTTAGCAATTATGAGCATTTGCTATTTATAATATAAAGAACTCCTTTCATAAAAAAAAATATTTCTCCAGACCCAGTGCTGTCATATGATCTGTTGAATGATAACATATGCATGATCTAATGAATATGTACCCCACCCTACAAATTAACATTGAGGTTCCTGAACCCAGTCCTCCTTCTGACCTTCATGTGTCCTTCACTCAACCTCAGCTTGCAAAGGCAGAATATCATTGGTAAGTATTTTAAAGCTTTGGGAGAAA
Source organism: Luscinia megarhynchos (assembly GCA_034336665.1). Lineage (NCBI taxonomy): Eukaryota > Metazoa > Chordata > Aves > Passeriformes > Muscicapidae > Luscinia > Luscinia megarhynchos. The sequence goes on from CM067565.1 coordinate 46,877,545, forward strand.
TTTGTTGGTATGTTGCAGTCATTCCTCTTCTGTCTCTGATAAGCAGTGATAGAAGGATGTTGACATTTAAAACATTATCAATGGGTAGCTAAGTTGATGCTCACTGAGAAGGATGAGGAAAATTGTTCCTCAGAACATTTTTAGTTAAGGTTCCAAAAGTGCAAGCAGATGCCACTACATCTGTTACATCCTCTTCCCATGTTTAAGAGCATGTCTCCCACCATGTTAGCAAGAAATTTCATTCTGAGGCAAATAGCAACAAACAGATATTTTCCCTCACCTCCCAAGTCTTTATGATCTGGAGAACAAAGAAAAAATATTTAAAATATACCACTGTATCTTACAGCTTACTTGCCAAATCTAAACTGTGCATATATTTACTATTAATATTCATGCATATGATACAGAAGAAACTTTTTATAAATTTTGGGTAAAAAGCTAAAAATACGTGTGCTAATAACAATGTGAGACTAGAATCTAATGAAATATACTTCTCCAATATGAGAAACATATAGGACAAAATGCATTACGTGGTCTATATGGCCATTTTTGCAAAGGAAACAAGCTGTAAGTGATTAAGTAGGAAGCAGCATATTTTCATTATACTGCTTGCAATTAGGGAGTACTTATAGGTTATTCATGACCAGGAAATGCTTTGTTAGTCCTTTTGTAAAAGTAATTCAATCATTTGCATATATGTATTTTTTAGCATGTTGAATTAGTTTTCCTGGCTTTGAAATATTTTTATATATCTATTAATAACATTGTTCTCAACATCACATGCTTAGAACATATAGAATTAGAGTCTAAGGGCTGTGAATCATATTTTGAAATAATATTTAAGCCCTGTTGCTGATTTTGATTCATCAAGGCAATAATTTTCAATGGCTGCAGAAGTCAAAATTTTTAAATTTTGTAGCATTTATGCTACAGTAAATCCCAATAGAATTAACTCTGTGTTGAAGCCAATGGAGTAAAATGAGCACAATGTTTACAGACAGTTGTTTAAGGGTCATGAAATCTGTTATGTAAGTCCCCAAGAACCTCTCTCAGGAGTCAGTAGGACAGTCACACTTTAAGGAAGAGCCTGAGGAAAGGCACACCTAGTTCATAGTTACACACTGAAAAATTTACCTGTTAAACGAGCATCCAGATGGAAAAAGGCAGCTCCAGACATGCCTTAAAGGAAAGGTTCAGGAGAAACTACACTCAGCCCTAGCTTTCAGGAGCACCTATCTTGGAGATCCTTCTGAGCTCTTTTATTAACTGGCTGTAGGTAGCTTGCCACCAAATTGGGTTTCTACAGGCAGCCCTCTTTTATCATGCAAACCTGATATATATCAAAAAGTCACTGAAGAGGGTGGCTATCTCAAATCCTGAGACATAAATGTTTTCCTTACCAAGACAGTTATTGAGGTTCCAAAAATGCAAGCAGATCCATGAGTCAGAATTGGGTATGATTATGGGTCTTTTCCAACAGGCCATTTGGCTGTGGCCATCCAGTTTGAAAGGCTAAGGTAATTTTAAGTTATGTTCTGTACTCTTCCAGTTGACTTCAATGCTACAAAGCTGCTCTGAGCTTGATTAAATCACTAACAGAGATAGAAAAAGAATATATTGTATTCAGGGCTTACTGTGTTAATGCACAGTGTTTAGTATTGGTTCTTATTTTAGACAGAATCAAGCATAAATAAAGGTTCCTTGTCTATAAAGTCTCTCTTTGCAGGTTTTACTTCAGAAAAGTCATAGTAAGAGCTTATTAAGTTGCTTCCCCATCCATTACAAGGGACATTTTTAATGGGATTAGCAACACAATTAAGCAAAACTTTTCATGCCAGTGGGGCACACAGTGACGTATTTTGTTTGGCTGGGGTATTTTTTAAAGCAATTCAGACAGAAAGTACTAAAATTCTCCTTTCTTTCTCATTAAGAGATTTTTTTTTATTTTTAATTCTCTTTGTTGTCATTAGTGAGAATTCTGACCTTGAAGTCAATGTCTTCCATAAGATTCTCCTAGTGATTTCTTTTCCCTAGACCATGCAACCATTTCTTTAGACTGTACTTCTTTTTAATTGACTTGCTAAGCTTTTCTCCAAAAGCTTTTTTTTCCCTTTTCTTCTCCATTTCTTTTGAATTTTAGAGAAGGCAATTTCAGCTTATTTTAGTCTGCTATAGATTCTGGAAATATTCCAGAGTCAAAGATAGGACTAAAGCAAACTGGCAAAATCAATTATTTTAAAGTTTTAGCTTTTAGTTTAGACAATTTTGACAATAATGCTGAAAGGATGCTGCAAAATGTCACAGTCTGGTCAGGAAACTGCTGTATAATATGTGGTGAATAAATAACAGACCAAGTGACACTGATAAAAGAGTTCTGGGGAAAATAACACCCTCAAAATGTTTTCAAATTATTATACCCCAATTTCTGGTCCCACTTACATCAAACCAAATCTGCAGCAATTTCACTGACAACATCAAGACTGGATCCTTTATTCCCATAAACAATTTTTTCCATGAAAGGTGAGCCTCATTGGAGTTATTTCAGCAAGCAATAGAAGTAGCTCAAGCTTTTAGTGTAGGAAAGAAGCACGGGGAACATTATGGCTGCATTTCACCTAAACAGTGGGTGCATGGCACAGACTGCTGGCCCAGTTTTCCCTTGCAGCAACCAGCAGCATTCCTGATCTGGATGTTTGGTTTTCTTCCCTGTGAGAACCATATGAAGAGGAATGGGGCTGAGGAAGTGGGCTGAGACACTTTGACATGTTCTGATACTGATATATATATATATTAATATATATATATTTATTTGTCCTTTAAAATACATAAAATAAATTCATCAGCTCAGACTAAACACTTTTCGTACATCATGCATGAAAAGAAAAGGACAAAAAGTGCTGGTGGATGAGGAGCTCAACACATCCCAGCAATGTGCACTTGCAGCCCAGTAAGTCAACTCTGTCCTGGGCTGCATCAAAAGAAATGTGGCCAGCAGGGTGAGGGAGGTGATTCTCCTCCTCCATTCTGCTCTCCTGGAGTGATACATCCAGCGGTGGAGCCTCCAGGACAAGGAAATGGAACAGCTGGAGCAGGTGCAAAAGGCCACAGAGACGATCAGAGGGCTGGAGCACCTCTTCTAGGAATTCAGGCTGGGAGTGCTGGGGTTGTTCAGCCTGGAAAAGACAAAACTTCAGGGACACCTTATAACATCATTCCAATGCCTAAAGGAAGCCTACAAAAGAGCTGGAGAGGGACTTTTTACCAGGGCATGTAGTGATAAGACAAGACTTCAAGCTGAAAGACATTATGTTTAATTTAGATTAGACATGCAAAGAAATTCTTTACTACAAGGGTGTTGAGGCACTATAACAGATTGTCTAGAGAACAGTGGATGCCCCATCCCTGGAAGTGCACAGAGCCAGGTTGGTGATGGGGCTTTGTGCAGGCCAGTCTAGTGGAAAGTGTTACTGCCCATGCAGAGAGTTTGGAACTAGATGATCTTTAATATCCCTTCCAACCCAATTTTTTCTGTGATTCTGTGACTCTGAGATTCAAGTACAATCCTTAATTCTTAAGCACCGACGACTACATTTCTGCAACTTACATCATTGCAGCTCTCTGCCAGTGTAATACCTTTCAGCTTCTTGAGCTGATGTTTTGCAGCTGTAAAGCAGGTGCAATGCTCTCCATCATCCAGCTCTTCACTGACACAACAGGTGTGTATGGATAGTCCCATGTCTGTCCTCCTAGAAGGCAGACCAAATGCCCTTCAAAGATGATGTTCCAAGACCATCCTATTGAGTAGAATTTGGGATAATTACATTGCAAAATTATGTTTTAACAGACTTTTCTTACTTGTGACTTTTCTGTGAATTTCTTCAAGCACCACCTTTCAATGAAACAAAACCCTAGGCTTCTTAAGAATTCTCTGCTCCTTAATCCATGAATGTGCTCAGATATATATACCTGGACATTTGTAAAGCCAGTAAAATAGAAATAAACTGGTTTGCATTAATCCCAGGTGGAATGTTGTTTGTCGTGAGAACAGAGTTTTGTCAAAGGCAAACCTTGAACACATAAGATAAATTACTGACTAACCTTAACCAGTCAATTCCATATCAGAACTATGCCATTAATTTGCAATAAACATAATGTGATCATATTTTAATCCCTTTCTTAAAGTGCACCTAAAATACCCAGTCTGAGCTGGTGATTGCATACTTATGTTTCACAATAATAATAAATGCATCTTCTTTTTTTTTGGTGTTTTCCTCCTAATAGGTTCCTTATCAATACACACTACACACTTTCCTTCATTCTCAGAAGATGAAGCAGGTGTTTGATTTATATGAGCTGAGGAAACCATCCTAAGCCTAACACTTTTCAACATATAGGATAAACCTGCCTTTATATTACTAAGAGACAAAAATCTCCAATAGCATAAAGTGCAGATGGCAAAAAATTGTGAAGGTGACAATTTCTGGCTTTGAGAAAGGCAGCAAATGCTGTTTTCTTGATTGTCTCCTCATTGTTCACAATCCCCGAGTTTGTTGTCTGTCGTCTTTCACAGGGCAAGAGCTTGGCAAAGTCCAAATGTCACACATCCTATTTTTGCCAGCAGTAGAACTCTTGGGTCTCTGGGTGGATCTCTAGAAAAATTGCCTTTTATTATATTTTGATTCATCTGGCTCTGTGATGGAGTTCTGCTGCAATTGTTTGAACAGTTTTCAGTGAAGACAGCATAAGGAATAAATGTTCACTGATTCCCTTGAGAATGAAAAGAATGCATCTGCCTGCTAAACGTCTCAGAGTTTAATTCAAAAGAGTCAAACGATCTGCCCAAGAATATGCACCTTATCCTCAGAATTTAAAATACTTTAGGTTGCTCAGATTATGTAAGTATTTTTGCTTGTTGTTCATTCTTGACTCTCCACCATCCAAATGAATTCCTGAAGTAGGTGGAATATAATAGCTCATTTTCTCTTCCTGGTTAGTGTTTTGGACAGCCCATGCACAGATTGGCCTTCCAACAACATTGGGATTCAACTTGACACGACTGAGCTCACAGGGCTAAGAGAGCCTCTTGGATTATTTTGGGTGACTTCAGCCTTCATGTGGCCATTTGATTAGCTCAAGCAGCACCAATACTTCCCTATTTGACTTGTGGCTAGGCATTTTAATAGAACAATGAGGCAAAACTTGACTTACCCTTAACTGGCACAGCCCCTTTGATTTTAGTAAAATAATTGTAAAGTGAAAACTTTTGCAACATTTACCCTACCTTGAAGCCGTCTGTGTAGTTCCAAATTGCATTTTGTCAGTCTAACAGTTTTCCAGTTTTATGAATTTGAAAAAAGTAAGGACTATTCTAGTGCCAAGCATGGAAGTATTGTTTTTGCTTTTGGTTGTGTCATGGTTGGTTTTTTTTGTTTTTATTTTATTTTAAAGAATTCCAATTTAGTTGTTAAGTGTTACAACTACATCTCTTCAACGTCTTGTGGGAACAGGCACAATTAATAGACTTGCCAGACATTTAGACCTAGAAAAAATTACCATTCTGTACTCAAAATAAAACACTGTTACCAGTGGCAACCTCATTGGCTGTTTTAGCAGAGACAGACCAAGTGCTGAAGGGGCACTGGGACAAATCCTCTCTCCTCAATAGGGAGAGGACTCGTCTTTGTCAGGCCAATGTAGGAAGGACAGTCAAGCTATACTTGCTTTGTGTAAAATTTCAGAGCTACAGCTTTTAACACAGGTTATTCTATAGTAAATTACTTTTAGAGCAAGCCAGAAATAATCAGAACAAAGCCAGATAATAGCTGCTGTCATCTGCTTTCATGTCTCCAATGGGAGCTAAATTCACTAAAATGAATTGTAAGAAATAGAAGAAATAGCGGGGGTGGCTCTGTTCCTTTACACCTGAGCCTGAATATCTGGCTTCATCCTTCAGCTGGGTTCAGGCAAATTAGCTCATTGAGGGCAACAGCCATTTTGTCTTCAGACAACTGAGAAAAAAATTAAATCTTTTTGTTTCGTGAAAATTGCAGAGGCCATTCACTGCCAAAACAATCCTTTGGGGACTAAAGAGCTGGGAAATAGCTAAGAATCACTAAGAGGTAGGCATTGTCAGTAGAAATCGTTTTTATCCCCAAGATGACTCTGACATCAATTGGGAAGAAGGAAATGCAAGGTATCCTGAGTGCAGGCCCTCTGGGTTCACCCAGATGTTAGCACAGGGGACAAAACATACTGGATGGAGATGCCTGTGCTCATCCTATGTATGTTAGTACAAGCAATGGAAACAGGGATAACAGTCAGACTGTGAGCAGAGAGACAGACTGAGAGCCCAAGGGTTGGGACAGCAACACTAGGCTGGGGGTCCACAGCACCAGCAGCACGCTCTGAACTGGCCAGTAGCCAAACTCTTGAGCAGGAGGCTTTAGGTGTCAGGTACCGAGCATCTCCTGAAGCCAAGGAGAAGCCAGGCACTGCAGCGGCAGCAGGAATCATAGGGACAGGAGCTGGAACAGCAGAGCAATGAGCCCTGGGAAGTCAGAGAGTCACCAGAGTTGTTAGACATCTGCCCAGCCCCATCTGTCAGGGACTTTGCTGCCAGCACAGATGCTGTGGGAATTTGTGCTTGGGCTCCTGGGACCTGAAACCGCTGGAGCTGCTTCTCCCTGAACAGCCACCACAGGCACTGTAATCCTGAGAAACCCCTGCTGTGCACAGGACTTCAGCACCCGCTTGTGCTACATGCATCCAGGCAGGATTGCTTGATGATTACTGCCATTATGCTCCTTCCATCTTGGTTTGACCTGTGAGCCAAAATCTAGGCACACTTCCTGCAGCACATCAATCCGTATATGTTTTTTCCTTTGTTCTTTGGGACTGGAAAGAATGGCAAGCTTCTCTTCAAAAGAATTTTGCATTATTGTGGCACTTTACTTACAATTGTCTGTATTTATTGTTTGTGTTTAATCTTTCCTCAGCTGTGCCTTAGAAACACATGCCTAAGAGGTGATCATTTACTCAAGACAATGACAAAATATTTTATTATGTTTTATTTTAGAATTATAGTGAGGAAATGATGCCTCAGTCCACAGGGTTTAGAAGCTCATAAACCAAGGATTATTTAGAGCAGTAGTTGACATGGCAAATTATTTACCTCTGAAGACTCCAGAATGGATGAGGGATTGTTTTTATCAGTTTATAGTAGGATGGCATCAATCAATGGGAAAAACTCACTTCATTGATGAGCAATTACTTAGCAGGTCTTTTACTAAAAGACAGAAAGTTACAGAGCCAGTGAGAAAAAAAAAATTTCCTTCTCAGAGAGAAGCTTATTCATATAGTAAATATTTCAAGCAAAATGAAGCATAGAAAGGATGCTGGTGTAGACTCACCTGTCATGGGAATAGCTACCTTGTCTGAGACAGCTGGCCATCAAATACTGAGTCTTATAATAACCAGAAAAGTATTTTTAAAATGTTCTGTACTTTGTCCACCACAGGTTGTTCAGGATTTGTACAAAAGAAGGATATTCACACAAAGGGTTGGCTAGTGTTACATGTTCCTATGGTTGCAGACATTGCTCAATCTGCAAACTTGATTTTGAATAAATTATTCTGAAGAAGTCAGTTGCATCCAATCAAGAATAAACCCATATTTAATTTAATTTACATCTTTAATTTTCCTGTCATAGTTCATCTTGGATTATAGATAATCCTATGATTGAGATACAATCACATTTCCACCTCAACAGAAGCAAAGACTAATTCACTGCGTTTAATACAAGGGAGAAAAATCCTCTTGCTTTTGTGGAAATTTCACTTATAGTGTAAAAAAAACCTCATGACAATTCTCACCCTATGCTTCTACTATAGGGGAAAATTTTTGAATCTAGGAGGAGGTTATTTTAAACCAATAAAAGTCATTTTTATGCAGTGGATAGAAAAAAAAGTATAAGAGAGAGATCGACAAAATGAAATGAGGAAATGGAAGCAAGAGAAATTCCAATTAGGAGAATATTTTTTGCAAAAAGCATGATTAAATACAGGAACATATTGTCCAGAGGTGATGTAGGGTCTCCATCCTTGGAGATTTCCAAAGCTGAGGTGGACAAGCGCCCAAGAAACCTGGTCTAACATTTAAGTTAACCATAAAATGCACATGAAGTTGGACTAGATGAGCTCTAGGAATCCAACCTGCAATAATTGATGACACTACTGGATGTTCTTGCTGAAAGGGGTTGAGGACCATATCAGGAAATTCAAACAGGAATTAGACAAATCCATTGACAATACATCTATAAACAAATAGCAGAGAAAGAGGATGTGCCCTCCAACACCTGCAATGATAATGGATCCTAGAGATGAACAAAGCAGTGGATAACACTGTGCTCATGATGTCTCTCTAAGAAGCATCTCCTGTTTACATAGCCAAGGGGAAAATACTTGGCAAATGAACAGTTGGTCTGATCCACAGGACATATAATTGTATCATTAATTCTTCTTACTTATTGGTTGGATCCAGCACTATTGCTTCTGTGTCTGTTACATTTCCTGGATCCAGGATTTGAGTTAGAAGTGATGTTCAGTGCAGAAGATATGAGCAAGGAGATGCAGACCTTGTCATTCTGGAATTTACTGGGGGACAACTGAGCTCTGTATTTTGGGATTAAGCTAGTTTCTAATTTGCTAAGAGAATAGTTTTTGATAACACCTCAGAAAAAATCTGGGCTATACCTCAGAAAACAGGATCAAACCTAGTGTATGCTTTAAACTTTAAAAATGATGTTTTGTCTTTTATAGGTTGAGAAAAAAAACTCAAATAAAAATCTTAGGTAGCAAAGAAATACCTAAAAACATATCTCAGCATATATTTACTAAGAGAAGCTTGTAATCAAGTGCTTGTATTTAAACTGGTAGTAGAGTCAAGCTGACTGAACTATTCAGCAGGCCTGAAATCCTCTCCCTAAGAAGTATTCTTAATTGAGCTGGGATCTAAAGCCTTCACTCTGTAAAAGAGTTTGGTTATACTCGGGTTCCTCCTGTCCTGCTGGAGACATTGTGGAGACATCCAAGCTATGAATGTTTCCTGAAACTTCTGCTAGCTCAGATTGCTATGCAATTTCAGTCTCTCTGGAGTAGTCCCATCTGTCTATATCATAATGATTCACACATTACTCCTAAGTAAAGGGTAGAGAGAGTCAACACTCTGGGAATCTGCAATCCCCTCTGGTCATCCACTATGCCAGAGCCTTGACAACAGCTTTTATTATTGTGCTCTAGTTTTAATGGATTATCCTTTTTATTGCTGGCTGCAGTAGCAGTTCACAGAAATAAACCAAAATTATTCATTGTATTAAAAAATTCTCTAATCTTCATAAATGTTGATCTCTTTAGTGTTATTTAATTGAGTGATAAAATTGCCATTAGCAGATGGCAACTGAAGTATATAAAATGCAAATGTCTACAATATCAAGCAAGAATATTTTACAGACAAATTTTAATATAAGTGCACATCATGATTGGTCTTTTTTTGTGAAGAGAATGAAAGATAATGGGGATGCCTCTCTTAGATTAATTAATCAATTTATTCAGCAAAACAAGCTGTGCCACTATGGAAGGATATGTGATATTGGAGCATATGGACTGCTGTTAAAATGAACTTTGTTGCTCTATTAATGGAACATTTTCCTTGTGATTCTAAATATTAATGGTACAACACCCAAAGCATTAGGTATATGAGAGAATAAGGTTGTAAATTTTTTCTCAGTCTTACTCAGAAGCCTCAATAATCCTCTCTTACAGATGACACTCAGAGCACTGGTATACAGACTCTAAATACATGAATCATATAGAAAATGTTCTTTTCCTGGTCGCCAGGGTCCTCCACATTCCCCATGCAGTTTGTTTGAACTTGTACACCAAATTCCCATTGATTTCAATTGAACTTAGACAAGCATCAGATATTCAGAGCTGTAGCCTTTGCAGACTATAATATAAAGTTAATGGGAATCATGCAGAGTTTCCCCATTGTCTCATTTCCTGATTCAGCAGGATTAGTTCTTCCTTTATGCATCTAATTCAGCAGAAGCCATTTGAAAAGTCCTGAAAACATCAGGGTAACTGCACAGTGGGGACCCCCCATGCACACATTCTTTCTTAATGTACCTGTGAGTGGAAAGGTACAGAGGAATTGTCTCATTACAGAGACAAATGGAAAATACCTTCTTTGGTGGGAGTAGCAGTAGCAAAACCAATTGCATCTGCTGCATTCTGCATTTCTTTTCTAATCAGCCCATGATACTACAGCCTTTGCAAACCACAAAGCCAGCTGACACAGGACACAGAATTATTCCTTCTTGCAGGAATAGAAATTTCTGATGCAGCCTGGATGTTACAAGCTTGCATTTGCTTAGCTGCACATTGTTTGTGACAAATCAGAGACCAGCAGTAATGAGAAGATGAGGTATAAATGGAATGAGAGAGTAACTGAATTCTGCAATATCTGCATGTTTCATGTCCATGGAAGTAAAGATGTAGGTGAGGAAGGAAAGAGTTTAGTCAGTTAACAGTACAGTAAGAAGAATCAAAACAAATATTTTCTAGAAAAAAAAAAATAGAGTGCTGCTGTTGTGGAGGATTTCTACAGTCTTAATGTCAGAGAGTTTCAAGATCAGACATGGATCCCTCTACTTAAGGGATTTAATTTACATTAAAAAAATAAATCCTACTGCAATTGAACTTCTTTCAAAGTATAAACTGTGGCTTCATGTGGCTGTGATTAGAGATATGCCTGGCTGCTGACCAGACCCTCCAGGTCTCCTTGTGTGGATTGCAACATTTGGAGTTCCAGGTCACAGCTCAGAGACCACAGCATATAGAAAAACCAGGCAACATTGATTTTTTTTTTTCTTAGTAAATGTGTATGGGCAGGAAAGGACTATCAACTGCTGAGCAGTATAGTTTCTGCTTTCCCCTCAAAGTCATAAATTTGTGACTTGAGCTGCTGGAGAACCAGGGAAGAAGAGGTTTTTGTGCTAGTTGATTATAGAAAAGAGGTGCTATTACAGCTGCAAACCAGACTAAGACTTGTTTCTGATGGAGAGTGGTATTAACATTAAGGTAATTATTGAGAGAGTAAGGAATTATAAGTATTTACTTACAGTTCTACAGATTTTGTTGTATAGAAGAGTAGCTTTGTTTGCACCAGCTGTACAATAATTAACTGAATTTGACATAATTAAGACAATTAAATCCTTTCTGTCCATTTAGCTGCAACTTATTTCACTTTCAAACAGTTGCTACTCATTTTTTTTAAAATTGAGCAAAACCCACTCTTTTCTCTCAGCAGATTCTACAGCTGTACCATACTTACAGGTAAGCAGGTACAGTAGGCTCCAGGAAACACTCTGGTTTCACTGGATGTGTCTGCCTTGCAGTTTCTGCTGAATAAATATGTATAATTTACAAAGATTTGCTATTAGATCTCTGGCAACCAGGCTCCTGAATGACTGAGCATTCACACCAGCTGCTTAGAAGGAATGAAGGGCAGCACCCAACTCCAAAGTTTCAGAATTGAGCAACCAGTGCAGGGCAGGGCTGTATGTGCACAGTCTACTGCAGAACTGTGAGGGCTTACAAAATACAAAATCTAAGTACTGTGCCAAGAAAAATAGCATGAAACTGTAGCTTTTAAGGGCTTTGGTGGAGTGACATTACTGGGGCAAATAATGTATGTCATTTTGCTCTCTATCTACTGTACCACATTAGAAAGAAAACCAAGTGATAGGTACTGTGTCAGGTTAAGTTTTGTGAGTTCATTCCTGAAAGAAGAGAAATTAAAACCAGGTTCTAATAGCTAATCATAGTGTGCTGAACTGTACCATGGAGTACTAAGAGTGGGACCAGGTTTTTGAAGAACCTTAAAAATGGTATTTCTGAAGCTGCTGTAATAGATCTAGGGTACTATAATAATGCACATGTCAGACATAAGCTTTATTAACTATGATCATAGTCAGCAAACATTCAGCCAGCATCTCTCCCTCTGTTACCCTCTTCTCTGCAAAGTGATTGCAGAGAACCAGACTACATACTGTTTAAGAAAAAATTAAAAACTATAAATTAAAACAAAAAAAAAAAAAAAAAAGAAAGAAGAAAAAGCAAAGAAAAACAAAAATTTCAATAGTAGCAAAACCAGGTAACTATCCCTGGGAGGGTTGGACTCATTAAGTATCTTACTAATTGCCACAAATCAAAGAAGAAATCAAAGAGTAAATAATGTGAAAATATGGAGAGTGGAGCCTATAGAAGTGGCACAGCCACTATTGTCTTTACTCAATGAGAGAAGGTGGAAATTATCATGAACTGCTAGTATTTAGTCAACAGGAATGTTCTTTTATTTAGCATAATCTTCTTAGCCAGATCAAATTTTTATTTAATAATAGTAGTTATACATATCAGTGTGACTGAATGTGGACAGAGAATGCTCTAATGCCACTGAAAGAATTGCAGGGGGCATCTTGGTCAAATCCTAAGAGTCACCTACATCTTTTTCTGTTTAGGATAATTTTATAGCTATGTGACTTGTCCTGTGACAAGTCAAGGTGAAGGGGCATGGGGGATACTGGAGGCACTGAGGAGACAATAAAGTCAAGTCCCATTACTGATGATGATGATGTTCTCACTCACTCACCTACTTAGTGACAATTGTTTGGTACTGAGCATTCACTCCCTTCCCTCAGCCCTCCCTGTCTGGGTTTCATCACACTATTAATGATGCTGCAAAATGAATTCAGGCAGGTGACTGACATTTGTCATATATATGACTCATTCTTCTCCACACCAAAATAGCACAAAAATGTACTGTGTTTTGTGTGGTATACATACTGCTAGTTTTATTTGATTTGGGCTTCCTTATTTATACTGAAAAATATGCATATCAGAGAAGTAAGGTTGAAGAAATGCAAAATTTAAAGTTAAGGGTTGTCATGTCTTGAAACAGTTCCTTCCGTGGATTTTGGACACTATGGCCTTGACCTCCATGACAGAGTGTGGACAACTTGTCCTCCTGTGTCCCCTTGTTTTGACAGTGGGTATTTGCTGGCCCATCATCTCTTCTGGATGTGGTGCTTGGCTGGCAGTGGGCAATGGGGCAGCTGCAGAGGTGCTCTAGCAGTTCTCATTTAAATTGTGATGAAGGGTGAGGGACAGGGCTGAGCCAAAACACAGGCTTTTTGTACCACGGCAGAATGTGGGTATCAGGTATTTTATGGTACGAGAATTAGAGACTGAATAAAATCATACTTAAATCCCCAAAGTCACTCAAATAAATTTTCTAGTCTTTTTCTGGCCTATGTTTCTTTATTTAAGGACAGTCTCACTTCTACATGAAATTGCTTTGCAAAATATATATCAGCAGTAAGTGAGGGAACAGTCTGAATAAAATATCTGAGATTTTGAGGACTAGGATATTGCTATTCTTCTAGTCAAAATGAGAAATCTGTATCTTGTATTGCAAAAGTAGTTTCCCATTGTATTCCTTGAGGGGGAGCTCCAGTTAATGAAAACGACACAAGGTGAAATCCACTGAAAAAAACCCCTCAGCCTTACAAAGTAAAAGAATATTTTCTAAAGATGCTAACAAGCCAATTGAAGGAACGAATCTCTCACTCATTTGTAACAGGTTTAATTTTCTAGCTAAAACACTGCTTTTCCAGCTGTCCCCCTTCAATTAGTACACAGTAAAGATTTGTAACCAAAATTTCTGTGCCGTCTTCAGGGGACCACAACATTCTTCTGTACTTGAAGTTCATGTTCATGTGCATGGAATATCTCAGCCTCTCCCAGCCCAGAGTGAATATACTACTTTTCAGTGAGTTCCCAGTTACTCTCTGGGGAATAAAAGTTTTCAGTAAGTTAAATATTAAAAAAATAATTTTTTTTGACATGCAAAGAGAAATGAATTAAATATTTTATAATTTAGCATGAGTTCTTCATCCCAGCCTTTGAGAAAAAGGTAAAAAAGTGTTATTCTGTATGGAGTATAGCCCCAGTCATTTTGAATGTAGAATGAACTGCATTTTGAACTGCAGGTTCAGAGGTTCTCATAGTAAGGTAGAATCTTCCAGCTGTAAGTTTTCTTCCTGGAACACGTTTCTCTTTTACTGAAACAGATCATCCCCTTCCCCCCTCTGCATCTGCCCCCCCACCGACCTTGGGTTTGTTTTGTTTTTCTACTTAGAGATTCGTTTTAACATGGAATTATAATTGCACTCTGTGAGTGAACAGCTACATGATTAAAACCTTACTGCCTTTGAAATGGAAATAGATTGCCCTTGCAAGTGTACCTGGGCATCAATTTTGCCTATTATGCTTAGGAACAGGCTAAGCTGCTAAACACTGAGACCTAAAGAATCCCTGTTCTTGTTATCCTGTATTTCAAAATACCAAAAAATCCTAGTATTTTGATAAGAAAGCCATGAATCAACATACCATTGACTTGCCTCTGTATCCTCTGCAATACAACAAAACCAGAAACTACTTAAAGAAGTTTATGGTCTTTGTTAGTCACGTGGTTTCTATAATGTTTTAGGCAGGCCTTAGGCTTCAATGACCTTCAGTATGGCTGGAAAGAAAGGAATCTTTTCTTTCTGTAAGATATAATTGTTTCTACATGAATAAAAGCAAGAAAATTGGTTTACTTTATTATAATCACAATATGTTGTATTTTATCCATTTTCATTTGTTTGGTAGTTTCTAGCTCCTACTGCATTAACAGAATTCATGACTGAGCAAGCTGTTTCCTGTTACAACAAGAATTTCATCTCTGGGCATGGCAGCAGTTCACTCCAAGGAATCACCTCCTGCCAACCACTGCTCAGCAGGAGCAGAAGCTACTGCAGAGGAAGAGTTTATCATCTGCTATGATGGTGGCAGTGGTCGATGTTGAGGTCCTGCAAGTGCTTTGAATAGAGCCATTTCCTTTCAGAAAGTGACTCCTGGTGGCAGTCAGTGCTGCCAGCTGTACCTCTGCAGCTAAGGCTCAGCATACACTGAGTATGGTGGATATTGGCAGCGCTAACAAGAAGAGAGGCAGCACAACATTCAGTGAAATTAAGATCTTGGAGACAGATTTCCATAGAAATTTTGTAGCTCCATCCTGTTCTCTAAGTATCTCAGCTTGGTGTTTGTGTTGAGTAATAAACAGAAGAATGTTTCTACACCTTTTTTGTGACTCAGGAAAGTGTTGATGCTCATGATCCAGTACAAATATGAATATGCCTCGTGCTAAATAAAGGTAGTCTTATTGCTGCTTATCCCAGTTTTTCAGCACAGGATGGCTCCCCCAAGGGATTCTTGCTTTTTTATCTCCAAAGCATCTCCTTTCATTAGCTCTGCCATCTGCTTTATATTAAGCTACTCTTAATTATAATGATGCTTCTGGTGTTACCTGTGATCATGGCCAATAGACACTCTCATTCTTGGAATGTAGGAGAAGACTGAGACTCCCTACTTCATCTCTCAGGGAACATAAAGTGGCCAAGTTACAGCTAGCAATAGTGAAGGGGGAATATATTTGGCTTAGACCTGAAAAAAAAAGGCTGAGTGTTTTTATTTGTGTATGTGACATACATCTTCTCTTTAGCATATTGTAGCATTTCTGTATGCTTCATACCCTGAATTATACATATATTTATGTATACCAATAGATACCAGTACATACCAATATATACCAGCAAAGAAATCTGGAGACTGCTTTTTGCAACAAATCACTTCCTTGCCATAAGGAGTTCTAGCACATGGTCTAAAAGGTATTTAGTCTGTATTGGCTGCTTTTCACCTTTTTCTCATATAACTTTTTTCTGTTTTCTGCCCTTTATGCTGCTCCTCCTCATTCATCAGTACTTCCTGGCATCAGTTGTTTCCCTGAAAAACAGCTCAGAAATGATGAATTGCATGGCCTGTTTCTTCTGTAACTGATGTCTTAAGTAGATGTGTGATGCATCTTCTGAAGACTTCATTGTCATTAGCCTAAACTTTTTTTGTGTTCCTCATCCATGACCCAATGAGACTCTTCATTTGACTACTGGGCTGTAAAAAATGCCAAATTAGTCTTCTCCAGCCTCAAAATCCTGAATGTGTCTTGTGCAGATTATTGGAAAATTAACATGAGCTCCATTGGAAGCATTCAGCTTTAATGAAAGATCTTGACAGCCATGCCCTTGGGAGCAATTGTACTGGGCCTGCTTAGGAGGTTTCTTTCCACATCTGTATCAGAATGGAAAACTTTCCTGACAACCCTCCCTAAGTAAAAACATGAAATTATTCTGTGCTGACAGCATTACATACAGTTCTGGCAATGCAAAGCTGTATCTAGTCTGGTCCTGGTGGTCTGCAGTGAAGGCTGGAGCATAGAATAATCTTAATGCTAAGTGCTCACACTGGTAGGGCTGGCTTCAGCATTCAGAAATGTGTGAGCTTTTGTCCTACAGCACATATGTGGCATGGACAAGATTTTGACTTAATTTCCTTGGTTCTGTGTAATTATACCTTTATAACCCCACCAGTGAGAACCTTTGAGCATCTTCAGTCCCAAAGTGGCCCTGGCTCCTTGCATTTCACTGACTTTGATGCAAAATGTCCTTGTGAACAGTTTCCACTTCAGTTAGTAAAAATCTCTGGACCATGAATTCCTGTATGTATGTATAATGCAATAATAGTAAAAACTGATAAACAATAAACCTAGAAACTGGGAATCCAGAATAATTTGCAGACAAACATAAATTAAACAGAAAGAAAAGGCAACAAACATCTGATTTTTTCTGTAGATGTATGGTTCATTAGGCACACTGTCCAAATAAATTTAAATGTGCAAATATGAAAAATTAAATATATCTTTTTATTGTGAATATAAATTTATATCACTTCTGTGGATTAGTAGTTTCTTCATGAAAGTATGCACTGGTCACATCACAGAAGGCTTCTAAAAATATTTGAGCTCTTTTTCCTTGTGTTATGACTTCTGCCAATCTTCAGAATTAGCTACTAGCATGATGCTCAAAGATCAGAGAATCACATAATCACTTAGGTTGGAAAACACCTCTGAGATAATCAAGTCCAATTTGTGACCAAACACCACTATGTCAACTAGACCATGGCCCCAAATGCCACATCCAGCCTTCCCTAAAAACTTCCAGGAACAGTGACTCCACCACCTCCTTGGCAGCCCATTCCAATGTCTACTCATCTTTTCTATGAAGAAAATCTTCCTAATGTCCAGCCTAAACCTTTCCTGATGCAGCTTGAGGCAGTGTTCTCTTGCCCTGACACTTGCTACTTGGGAGAAGATATCCACCTCCAGCTGGCTACAGCCTCCTTTCAGACGATTTTAGGGAGTAATAAGTTCCCCCCTGAGCCTCCTTTTCTCCAGGCTAAGCAGCCCCAGCTCCCTCAGCTGCTCCTCACTTGTGCTCCAGACCTTTCACCAGCTCTTGTCTGGACTTGCTAGAGCATCTTGATGTCTTTGTAGTGAGCGGCTCAGAACTGAACACAAGATTCATGTGGCCTCACCAGCGTCTAGTAGAGAGGGAAAATCACTTCTCTGGCCCTTCTGATGACATTATTTTTGACACAGGCCTAGATGCCATTGACTTTCTTGGCCATCTGGGAGCACTGATGGCATATATTTGGCCAGATGTTGACCAACACTCCCAGATCCTTTGCCACAGGACAGCTTTCCAGCCACTCTTCTCTCAGCCTGTAGAACTGGGATTATGCATGAAATTTGAAATTATGAAATTTCTCTTGTTGAACCTCATGTTGTTGGTCTAGAACCCACCAATCCAGCCTGTCCATGTCTCTCTGGGGATTTAACCTACCATCCAGCATCCCAATCCAAGTTTGATTCATCTGCAAATTTGCTAATGGTAGGCTAAATCCCCTCGTCCAGATCATCAGTAATGAAGAGGACTGGGCTGATCCCTGGGAGACACCACTGGGATGGATGTGACTGGATGCCAACTGGATGCAGCACCATTCATCATCCACATCAGTGATGGACCATTATCTCTTTCCTAGCCCTTTTGTAAAGTATAAATTCTCCTGTTGATTTCTTTTTGTAGTGACACTTTCTGACCTAATGTAACATTTTGGCATTCCAACCATATGTCTGTTTGACCTTATGAACTTTCCAGTTTATATTTCACCAGCTGGCTCAAATTAATTTACACAAATGAGCTTTCTATTACTGCTTTATCAACAAGTTTCTTGAAGAAAAAAAATTATCTATAGATTCACAGGTGAATGAAGGCACACACTCTTGTAGAGACACACACAAAATTTCATTGAGGAGGCAAGGCATAATTCATTGTGTATTCATTCAACACACTCTCACTGCTTCTATGAGTAGCTCAAGAATTTGATAGAGGCAACAGTTTGAATTTCAGGGACTGCATATCTAAGTTGTTTTGTACATAATTACCTAATGCAGCAAAGGTGCAGAACAGGTACCTTCTCTCATTTGGCATCTGCTACCTTATCAGACTGAAGCTGGAGGACACTTTGGATTTTGGTAAAAGTCCAGCAACTCTAAATGTCAGGGGAAAAAACATAAAGCGTATTTATGAAATTGTTTTTGTGTAACACTAACACAGATTTTTGTAGCCACCAACTTCTCTGATTATGTCTAATTTATTTCCTCCTTACTGCTGTAAGTTGTGAGGCTCAGATATTAATGAATTTACCTGGTATAACCTCTACACAGCACAGAAACTTGATTCCCACTTTGTTGAGAAGAAACTGAGACATAAGTGACCTGCCAAAGGTCATACAGGGAGATTGAGGCAGAGCCAGAAATTCAACCCATAGTGCCTGAATTTTCAGAGAGAGCTTTAATAGTAAAATGAGCTTTTCTTTTTTTTTCAGATGATGTATGTTTTTAAAAAGTCAGTAATTTCTAGCTGGAATGCCTAAGGTTTGAAATATAAATCTGTATTTGTGAATTCTTTCATAAATATTTGCTTTTCAGCTACTTCTTCATCTGCTGACTTGCTGCTTCTTTAGAGATTTTTGTTGATGTTTTCTCTATATTGTAAAGTACATTCTTGAAAGTGGTGGTACCACTTGTAAAAATAATCTTCCTATGTTTTACTTTGCAATTTATAGACTGGCATGAATATCAGTTTCTTGGAACTGTTAGTTTTTTAACCTTAAATAGGCAAACACATATGGATATTCATAGAAGTATTATTGTTGTTAAAATGTTATAGTATATAAATACCAGAAAATTTTCTTTTACTTTTCTTACAACTCATTACTCTTTATAACCATTGTGAAAAACTTTGTTTTGCAGTCACTGAAGTTTTATTATGCTATCTAGATCCTTTTGATCTACTGAAGATTAATGGAAGTCAAATGCTTTATTACCTTTCTAAGAGAGACATGATTATGCTTCATTCAGGAAGGTTGACTACCTTTACATCAAGACATTTTCCTTCATTTTAAAGTGTTCCCATCTGATCTCTAAAAAAAAGGTATCTAATGCTTTACTGAAAAAGGAGTTTGGCTAATTGTTCTATAATCTCTCTAATACTCATAGGATTTTGTCTTAATTATGACATTAAAATGCTCCATTCTCAGTCATCAAGAGTCCCTGTTGAACGTTGATCTCTTTTATAAAACTACCATTAAAATTTTCACCAGACAGTTACTACTGTTACCTTTAGAAACCTTGGCTGTGACAGAACATGCCCTTATTCCTGGCTCATGTTACTGTAATAGGAGTTTGAGGTTCTAAAGTGTTATTCTCAATGAACAACAGACCCTGTCGCATGAATCAGCTGAAAAGCAAAGGATTTAAAAGTGGTATGAAGACTAGATCAGCCTTTCTCCTCTTGTCCTGCTTTGTCCTGCAGTTATTGTAACTTATTGTAGCGAAATTCACTCTACCCCTGGCTATTTGGTGTTATTCACAGCAGTCAACGATGCTGTCAAACAAATCACTGTGTTGTACTCTGTGGGATAGGTTCTGAGCTTTTTCATGAAATAGGTGATCTTGATCTCCTAGAGTATGGCACTTTTCCTTCTTCTAGAAATTTAAATCCACTACAAACAATTTTGACTTATCCATGATAAAGGATCTTGGGCTGGGAGTTCCAGATATTCAGCATCTGAAGTGAAGCTGTTGAGCTTAAGCCATCTGAACTGCAAGAAGTTTGGAAATCCTAACCTTGTCAGCCTAACTGCTGTGCATAATGGAATAGCTCATATGCTGAAGACATTTGCAAAAGAACAGAAATATAGTAACCCCCAGACAGCTATGAAAACTACCCTGCATCCTTATAACTCATCCTGCAGATAATACAGAAGGGACTTGCTCAGTATCATATAACAAAATTGGAAGGAGGGATGGTGAAACTGAAGGAGACATAATCTAAATGGTCTTGACACTGATGGAGCAATTCTGCATAAAAGCTGATCTTGATCTTTTTTTTGTGTCAAGTTCAATAAACCAGTGATGTATTTTCGGTCAAAAATATAAAATACAATCCTTGGGCAGCAGTAGCTGACATTCTGATTATTTATTCTCTCACCAATTTTTATGTTATCTGGAAATGGCTGGGGAAAGACTTTTATGATTATAAGTGTTGATAAAATATTAAATATCTTTGAGCCATTTGAACTTTCTGTATTTAAAAATGAAATTAATTATTAAAGAATTGTGTATTTAAGATATCATATTAAAAAGATGCACCATAGAAGTTATGTTCAATTTTATGAGCTTTACAGCAGAAATGCCCTTGGACAAAATGATGGGCTGCAGTGCTACTCATATCTGTATAGATTGCCATTTTAGTTTTGACTCAGGCCTTTGAATAGAAAATTGATACCTCTACTTATGAGTAATGAGCAGAGAGGTCTCTCCACCAGCTCTGTTGGATAATCCAGCTCTTACATTCTCATTAATATCATTATTACAGTTTCTGGTTTTTTTTTTCTTTAAATTTATTCTTAGAATTACAGCTGCATTAGTTATTCAGAATTGGGGCTGCACCTTTATAACAGATCAAAGTGACCAAGTAATGAACCCACCTTAGCAGCACTTTCAAAAGACAGAAGTGAGAGGTAAAGGCTATTCCAGAGAAACTCGTGTTCAGCTTGGCACCCTTACCTTTTCTATGGAACCCTGATTGTGAGCTCTGCAGGTGCATTCCAGATTCCAAAGGATGAGGAAATTCAAACCTAAGTATCCAGTTGCTGTGGAAGGTGCTTTTTTGGTCTCTCTGTTGGAGATAGGCTGAGGACAGGATTGCTTGGAAATTGATGGGAACAGGGTAGAAAGCCCAGCTGATGTGGATCAGATATTTTCAAATGATCCTCAATGACTTATAGAGGGAAAAAAAAATAATAAAAAATCCAGTATTAAACTGAACAAGTCAACTTCAGGTAAGTCATTCTTATTTACTAATGTTATTTTCTCTGTTGTTTCATTTCTCCCATATATCTCTAAAAAGCCTTTTTGATTCCACTTAAATACTTTGTCTGACCTTTATTAGTTTTGCTAATATCCAGTTCATACACTGTACTCTCACATATGTCAGTTGATTTATTTTATTGTCTCTTCCTATATTAAATATATTTTTTTCATATTTACAGCCATAGGCTTTTATTCCTATTTCTTGCCAAATTTCATCCGTGCTTGCTTCTATGTATTCTTCCCTCTCAAAAACATGCCTTTTTTCTACCACTTATATTTTTTCCAGGTTTCCTCTTTTTTTAATTTTTTTTTATTTTTTATTTTGAAGTGGCTTTTATTCTGAGAGACAGAAGCTGTTTTTCCTTCCAAAATACAAGCTACAGGATTATAACAATAAATCATTTGGACAATTCAAGTTGGTTAGTTCCACACATAAAATTTCTCATCCACAACTTTTGCAACCTCCATTGCCTCCTGCAGTCTGACAACTTCCCTGTGTTGGAGAAATAACATAATCCTTGCCTGAAAGGCATGCACTAACCATACCTGAGTGAAATTCATGTAGGTCAGGAATCACAGGTTGGCCATCCTTGCCTTACAATAGCTCAAAATGTGTGGGGACACCTTCCTTCACTTGAAAACTTGAGCTAACAATTGGAACAAGCTCCTTTTTAAGTGTTTAATTTCTTCTATGCTTTGATTAGGAGGGTGATAAACTTTGTCAGTCATGTTCATAGTACCTTTGGCTTGAAATACAGAACTGCCTTTTCTGCTTCCCTGGAAATTTGGTAACTCATCCAGCAAGAAGCCAAGGAAAAGGGCAAGATTTTTCTCATGTGAGAAGTCTTAGCAAGTCCATAACTACTGCTTTGCCCAGCACACAAAAGTCACAAAGTCCTTTCTGTGCTGTAAAGCCACAACAATATATGTGAACAAACAAACTCTTATCAAAGCAAGAGATTTAAACAGCCTTAAGGTGAGACAGAAAAGACTCATGCCAGTGTCTGTCTCCCAGGTATATATGAAAGACTTAGAATAAGGCTTGCTCTGCATGTACATATACAGAAAGGTTATGTAGCAAGGGAGAGACCTGCCTTATATCCCTAAGAAGAAGATGAGAGCAGTGCCCCCAGGAATCACAGTTCTTTACTGAGTGATGGGCCAAAGTGCATCAGCAAACAAGCCTGCTTTGCCCTTGATCTCCCACCTCTGCAGATTTTGATTCCTGCAGGAAAATCAAGCCTCTCTGCTAGCTGGGGAGTGCAGACCAGCCCCCAGAGCTGCACTGAGGCTGCTTCTTGGCTCAGGAGCTTCCCTGCTTTCATCTGTTTGGTACAAGTCAGCACAAACTACAGGCATCCACACAGACACATCGGGTTAGCCATTATTCTGGTTCTGTTTCCTTTCTGCAGAGATTATGGGGATTCTAATGGTGTGGGAGCCAGAGTGGGAAGGTGATGGGATAGATTAGGCAGAGGAGGAGGAGAATGGCTGCACAGGTGCTCCCATAGGTGCTGTGTCAGTCCCCCAGAGGGGTTTCTGTTAATTAGCTGTCAATACTCAGGGCATGGCAGCTCAACACCAAAGGACTTTTCCCAAGGAGAAAATTTGCTGGGATACACTGGATATCCCAGCTAGGACCCGAATCAGTACAGAAAAAGTATATTTACTACACAGCCTTGGCCTGCTTTTCAGGATATGTTATTTTGAGCAGTGGCTCCAGCCACTGTCATGGTCCCCTCTTTTCCACACCTGAAACTTTCCTCAGGATACAGGATCACAAAATTTACTTTAACAGAGCTATTTCCCACTGATTTGGCTATACATGTGGCAGATGTGATCTCTTAAATTAAGGGCAGTGAAGGTTTATTTTTGTGAGGTCTGATTCTGTTCTGGGCTTGACTTTCATTTATGTGGGAGAAAATTACCTCCTTTTAGGTTCTCAGAATGCACTTACAAAAAGCTGCAGCTGGAAAACTGGAATTAATTGAATACCAAGTGCTACTAAACCTTCAGCTTGATTACACAGAGAGCTGTACAAGTTAAAAGGATATCAGAGGTGTTGAATTGTAACTATCAAAGCAACATAAGGGAAATGAAATGAGATCCCCGGTGTTACTCAAAAGAAATCTAATGCTGTTTTCACAACGCATTATTAGGTTTGATGATTGCTTGGTGGCTAATAGAGCAATTCCAACACCCAAGCTCTTGACTAAACTAGCTAGAGTGCTTAGTTTTCCCTATGCCATGTGAACACCTACAGTGTAATTCCACCCTGTAATTCACTATTCAGAGATGGAATATTGCAGAGGGCCTGGTCTCATCTCTGTGCAGGAAATAGTGGCAGTGCTGGTTTCTCTGTGATGGCTCTAAATTGGCTGCTAACCTGCAGACCTAGAGCATGGTTTCACATGTGAGATTTGCAAGTTCTGGGGCGTCACTCCAAGACATTTGGGGTAAGTGGAGATCATTGTGCAATGTCTAAACTTTTTAACCATCTCACAGATTTTGTAACACAGGAAGAGCTGCTAGGTTATTTCTACCATGAGTAAGTACAGTGCCTTCTAAGAGCCTTCAGCAACCAATACAGCCAATCAATCATGGCAGATATATGAGTATAGCCTCTTACCTCTCCAAGACCTTGTGGCATCCATCCATTAGGCTTCCTGAGTAGCCTGTACAAGATCAGCTGGTGTTAAGCAAGCCTAGCAAAGAGTCATAGCATACAACCTTGATTTACCACTGTTCTGTCTTTGTTTTGCAAAATGCCTACCTTACATTTGAGTTTCCTCAGCTTAGGGAAATTCGAATGCTTGTCTTCTGTGTTCAAAGAATATCCTAATTAGGATGCAAGCAGCAAGAGCCTTTTAGGTGTAACTCAGTGCACTTTTGGGCTTTCCACTTAGGAACGAACTTCCAGGAAAAGAAGGTACCTGCCATTTTAATCTACTCCTGTGATTATTTTTACTCTTTGCTATGGCAACATAAGAACGCATTGCCACTACTTTTATTTATAAAGTAACTTAGTAGTTTGTGCAATTGTTATTCTAATACACTAAAATGGATTAAAAATAGAAATATGAATTTTTAGGTAGCTCCAGGCCTTGAGAATGCCTGCATAGTTATATTCTGGATTTCTTTTAATATCTAAGGGTCAAAAGTGAAAATGAGCATGAAGCTATGAAATACTCAACTTCAATCTTCAATTGTCAACATTTTAAAATAAAGGCTGTGTGGCTTTGCAAAGGAAATTCTGTTGGATGTTGAATATAAATGAATCTGTATAACACCTCTGCTTGTTCCCCTTTTGTTATCAGTGGATAGAAAGGCAGGACACTGTGCCAAGGCAGACCACTTGCATAAAGGTTACAACTTTAGAGCCCAGGACAGAAATGTAGTCAAACTTTTTACCTGATTAGCCCTGAGTGGATTTTCCTTCTCCAGTTAATTCTCGGGGACACTTCAGAGCAAATTGGTTGAAATGAGCCTGAAGGTGTGACAGTAATTGCCCATTGTATGGGATATGCATTGCTAATTACTACTGGTGGAAATGATAATTACTTGTGCTATGTCTTGGAAGACCAGCCTTACCATTCACTTAAAAAAAAAAACAGAAAAGAAAAGAAAAGAATTGTTATTTCCTTCATCTCCTTGGTGCAGGCTGGCTGTTTCAATGCATACCAAATGTGGAGTTTTTAAGACAAATGGTGGTTTCACTTCACCAGCCTTATAGATTTGGGCTGCAACTTTGCACTGTTCTCTTACACAGTTATCCAAAGTGAAAAGGCTTTTTTTTCTGTTCTTATAAAGCCGTATTGCTAGTGGAGCTTTACTGAGGAGCTTGCAACAACTGGAGTAATTTTCTGAAGATGAAGTTAGTAACAGTGCTGCTTTTAGTTCCACCTCTTATGAAATGTGTATAACATTTTTTTTCATATAGTAGGGAATTGTAAATTAATTCTTATGTCTCCATGGGTTTGAAATGGAAGCAAAGCCTTCACAGTTCAATGAAGTGGAAATTCTTTCATCAGACGAAAATCAGCCAAGGAATTGGATGGCAAAGAACTCATACATTACAAAACAGTTGTTTGCAATTAAGACCAGGAATAAGATGTGCATGATTCTGTCATGTTTCCTTTTGTCTATTTAATCAGCCTGAGGCATAACATCAGATGGCTTGAAGTAGCATTGTTTCCTTGTCATAGCCTATGTTTTGCTGGATATGTACTGTATCAAAGGACTGCAATCTGTTCAAAATATAGATGTTTCCTATCCTGATCAATAATCAGGACACTTTCACAGAAGCATTAATATTCCAAAGTAGTGAACACTGCTGCTGAGGGAAAATTATTTTGGAGGTTGTTAGAGAATCATGTAAGAATCATAAGGACATCAATAGAATCAAATTCCTTGTACCACACCCCTTCTCTGTGGTCACAGTGACAAAGACAATGATAGCCTGTGCTGATATTTCTTTCTGTCTCACAAGACATACATTTCAGGGAGAGCTGTGGATCACTGTGCACCATGAAAAAAAGCTTTGAAACTAATCAGAAGTTGAATGGAGTCAAAGCTGGACTGAAAGTAAGCTAGACATAAACTAAAAAGAGTCCAGTAGCTTGGTCACCATCAGCTCCTAAAGTCATTCCCTGCTACTGCCAGTTTTAATAAGAATCTCAGAACAGCAGATAATCTTATTTACCATATGCTAAACATGGTGCAGCAGATGGACGATGGCATTCTAGTGTTTTCTGTGCTTTCTTTGCACTTGTCAATTCAAGCCCTAGGAAAAAGGCTGGTATCCAGATTGATAGCACATGGATGTTCTCTAAGGGCTTGACTCTTTCATCAGTGCACTATTGCCAAAAGGACTGAAAATCCTTTCTCTTGAAATGTAAACGCGGTTGGGATAGTTGGTGGTTCTGAAGATGGTTTATTATGTCTGTCTCAAAATTGTCAGAAGGTAAGCCAGTCTCTAAAGAACAGATTTGCCAGAGCTAATCAGCTGGTAGAAGAGTGCTATGCAATATCACGTGTAAAGCGTCTCCTCAAAGAAACTCACAAACAAAGGAAAAATCAACTTATAGGTACTGATGATGGTTAGTCTGGGCACATCCCTGTTTCACTAACATGCATGAGCCTTCAGTAACAAATTTAAGTCTTTATAATGCAATCTGAGACTCATCAGATCTACATTATTGAATTCTAAAATGAAATTTAACATTATTTATTCTGCTTCTACATTCTTACAAATCTGAAGACCAAGCTTGCTCAGGGATCTTCAATAAGTATAAAGCAGTGTGGCAAGTATTTTTTCAAGAAACTAATTAGACAATCCATAGCATTTTGTGTGAGTTAGAAAGGAAGATAAGACTTCTGTTACCATATCTTTATACTTACTATCAGATTTTAAAAGTACTACCCAAATTGTATGAGGACAGAGTCTGGGACCTTGGCAGGCATGAACTGGGTTGACTTATTCTGCCATGGGATTGTAGACTCCTACACACCTGGCTTCTAAAGTAATTTTTACACAGGAAAGAAACAGCATTTTATCCTATTTTAAATGAAAGCAAAGATACCACTCCCTGTAACATGCAACTCCTGACCTCCACTTCATGAAGAAGGGTCCTTTGTGAGCTTCCTGGTCTCTGTAGTTTTCTCAGTCTGTACTAAAACCAGCAGCAGTGATCCGTAGGACTGTCATTAATGAAAGATCTCTGCTGTCACAGGGTTCCAGTAAGTGGAACAGGCTACCAGCATGAATTGGATCAGCTATCCAGGGAGTAAATATGTGACTGGTAGTGCTTCCCTGGGCTTGAGCAGTGGCTGGACTGGTTTGTGATACTGGGGTTCCACTTTCTCTGTGGTGTGTACCATACTGAACCAATGGGCAGTACTTAATAAGAACTAAATGGTATAGAGAGATTTTTCACTGAGTCACAACATAGTTGAGGTTGGAAGGGAAATCCAAGCCCTGCTGCTCAAGCAAAGACACCCAAAACCAGCAGCCCAGGACAGTGTGCAATTGGCTTTTAAACATCTCAAATGATGGAAAATCTGCAGCTTCTCTGGGCAGCCCATGCTTTACCTGCACAGTAAAAAAGTGTTTCTTGATGTTCAGATGGCAGTCCTGTGCTTTTAGCTTGTGGCCATTGCCTTTTAAAAATCTTGGACTATTATAATGGAACATGTTGCAAAAAATGGAGTGTCTCTCTTATTCTTAGAGATTGTGGCAAAAAAGGGAAAAATCCATTAACATAGGGTACATGCATTTTCATCATATCTATTCCACTTTCCTGAAGAAAATGCAGTATAGTGGGTTAATGGTAAATGAATCTCTGATCTCCAAATATCAGTCCTTTATTTACCTATGTATTAATTTCTGAAATTACAATTTCAAATTTTTCTCTAATAATCCTTTATAATGCGTAGTGTTTTCCTATGTATTTTAAATAACAACTGTGAAAATCTGGTAAGAAATACACAGAAATATGAGCTGTTTTAATCCAAATATTTACGGGAACTGTGAGTCTGTAATTTTAGAGTACAGAAAATAAGGGAGATGCAATGTCTTTAGAGAATTTAAATGCCACAAGTTAACAGCTACAACTTCATATAGCTGTGCCTCACTCTGAAATCATAATGTCAAGCTAAGAATGCTCTTCCCTGTCTGAGCACTCATGATCAATTTGAATAGAAGTGATTCACTCAGGATTTGGGAAGCAAAGCAAAGAGGTTGAAGTGAATTATTCAGAAATTTCTCCTAAAGAGGAAAATACCATAAGGTCAGGACTTCACAAATTGGTTATGAACACTGAGGCAAAATCCCCATTAACCTAGGAGAATGCTTTGGATGATGTGTTGCATCTACTTATTATTAAGTTTTGAAATTTTCTCTTTACTGTGTTGTGTCAAATAGACTTGAAGACATAGCATTGAAGGCTTAGTGAAAGTGAATCAGTCTCCTGCTCCTTTAGACTTCTTAATATACATTATAATGCCTTTGAACCCTTTTTCCTCCCTTGCTGTTCCTGACTATTCTGTGCATTTTTGAACCAGATTTGTCAAGTTATAGCCTAAATTTTATCCACGTCTCTCCAAAATTGCAAATGATAAACTGGAGTTAAGCCAGTTGACTTTGACAGGATTGTGCATAGTTGTGCCTGGTTGATCACAGTCTCTGTGGCTCTTCTGATCAAATTCAGACAGATATTATTTTCAAATGCATATCTTGTGCTTGGAGGTAACTTTGACCTAACTAATTTGTCGCTTTCATTGAAAATACATCTCAGCCCTCAGTCAGTTTGTAGCAAGGACTCTATGAAGTGTCACCCAAAGTATCATCCAAAGCTGCCTGGATTCTGTCTGCCCACCTGAAGACCATAAAAAGGTTAAATTGGATAAAAACTCCCTGTTGAACACTATTAGGTAAGTTAAATATCTGTGTTTTTGTCGGGAAGTAGGCAAGATAAATGGCTCTTACTCAGGAGAACAGTGAGTTATATTGTAGCTGCTGCAGAGAATTTCACATATGCTCTGCCGCGTTGTGCTGGCACGGCTCTGATGCAGCATGAAGAAAGGGCACATTGCTCACAGTGTTAACACATATGATTAAAGATACAGCAAGACAAGAAGCAGTCTCTCAGAAGAGTTTTAAAAACCACTTATTTAGAAAAACCAATGCTTTCAAATCACTGAACAAAATAAACAGCCCATGGGGAACACTTGATCTTATAATCTGAACTACCAGCCACTCTGCTTCCATAGCCCAGGATATTCAGATGTTCTGGACATCTTCCAAAATTTCTGTCTCCATCAGTCTCTAGTTGGGGGTTTTAAAGTGATTGGGATTTTTTTTTCACTTCACTTATTTATTTTTTTATTCCTTGTTTTAAAATACTTTTTCATTTGCTTTCTTGTTTTTCCTTATGAATATTTAAGAGACATGCAACATATAATGCATGAAAATATTAATTTCCTGAACTAATTTCTTGTCACTTATTGAATGGAAACTTGAGCTTTATGTTTATCCCAGTAACAAAAATACTGTGGTTGTTTTCTTCAGAGCAGATACATGCATTACCAGACGAAAGCAAAGGAATCACAACTGTTTTCTATGACTTCTGAAGCATCACCATCTTTTGGTGATGAAATCACTAAAACTTTTATTTTAATTTTGTTGATCTATCTGGGTTTTTTTTTTGTTTTAATGAGGGCTCTGCTTTTTTGATATACCTGGTTACAGCAGGCTTTTACAGTCATGCTTTAGCCTGATGGGCAACTGCACTGATTTTAGCAAAGTGCCACAACAGAACAGCAACAGTGTTCTTTGAGGTGAGCATTACACCAGATTCCTAGAAGGATGAGTGCTTTGATAAACCCTGCTTCCCCACATGTACCAGTTTTCTCAACTGTCTATAAACCAAGCTTACCTGAGCAAATCTCTCTCACACATACATATGATATGTCTAAGCTAAGGGACCACACAGACACACATCAAGCAAAGGTGAAAAGCCATTGCACATATAGGTAATTTTAATCCATTCCATTTTTAAATACCACAATAAATTTAATTTTCACAATAAATTAAATAGCCATATTCAGTTTACAAAATAGAATTACTTAGTGTGAAACCAGTATTTACAAACATTGTACACTATGTACACCATGTTTAGCTTTGTCAACACACAAGTATAGAAGAAAAAATTATTTGACCTTTTCTTGACACATGGTTGACATGCTACAAGTGACACTATGGTCCATACAATAAAACAATAGTGCAAACTCACCACAGGAACTCTAAAACAATGTAGTTTGTATGAGATAAGATATTCATTTAAAATAATAAGAAAATAGTACTATTCACTCTCATTGTAAAAATTCAGCACTGTGTTTAAAGTGTCAGTATTCCTTTAGCAATACACATACCAAATATAGCCTCATGATTATGCTTTCTCACAGCTTTACAGACTTTTGGCAAGGATTTTTATGGCATAAACTAATGTTCTGCTTAGATCAATAAGTATGTCACATAAACACTTCACTAAGCAAGAGGAACACTGACCCTTTTAACAGTGTCTGACTTTGTTTCCCTAAATACCTCCTTTCCCTTTATTATTATATCTTAAAAGATGCAACTATATTGACAGTAAATTTATGTTAGTTACTACTCTGTAGAAAAAATCGATCCCACCATATATTTGGTCACACACTGCATTATGTACACATATGCATGAAAAAAGTTGCTTTGCTAGCCGTATCTATGAAAAGTGCATATTTCAGCAGAGACATCCTATTGCATGCCTCAGGTGCAACAGAAAGTGTTGTATGACGTTTAGTTTAGGGCCAGTTAAATGTCCTCCCCGTGATCTGGTAAAATTTTTGATTAAAAGGATGGAAGAACTTGCGCAATTTGGTAATGACAGAGGTATCCACCTCTGGATGGATGCGTCCCTTGCTACCCGCCAGGCACTTGTTAAAGACAATGTTAAATCGCAAGCAGTAAAACCCTCTGGTGGCATTGAAGTATAAATTGTACTGACTTATCCTCGGAGGAAGATTTAGGAACCTCTCAACCAGCTGGAGCTCTGGCAGTGGTTCTGTGATGAGCCGGTCTCCGTCCACGATGTGAAACTGCTCAATTGGGAAATATTTCAACCACCTCTCCAGATGTTTTGTGTAGATGCTGGTTCTCACTGCCTTATACTTAGTGTTCACTTCGCAGGTATTAGGATCAATAGCCAGCTTCTCAAATTTGTAGTAAGTTTTGTTCTTTCTTTCCTTGCCTTCCAGCACCTGAGTGTAATCAGAAATAGCTCTTGTGGTAGGTTCCCTGACAATGATCAATAATTTGATAGATGAGTTCATTTTGTAAATCCTTTCAGGTACTTCCTCAGTGATAAAATACGCAGGGCTTTTCTCAATTGTTATTTGATGAGGGTAAGAAAAAGGCATTTTTTTCCGGTACCACTCAATTCCCTTGGCATAGTTTTCATCATTGTCAAAGAAGTGAATCTCTTGAGAAGCTTTGACCACTGCGGGGTGAAGGTTCAGCATCTCCAGTAGTGCTCGGGTGCCTCCTTTGCGCACCCCAATGATAATGGCCTTGGGAAGCTGCTGAACCAGATTGTGCAGTCGAATTTGTTCCTTGGTGGCATTGCCCTTTCGAAATTCATGGAGCAGCCCTCGCTTGAACTGCAGGGCTCGCAGCGGGATTTCGTCCTGGCCATGGGGTCCAAAACGACCATCGATGGGGCAGAGGGGCTGCAGTCTGCAAGCAAAGTAAGAGGTACTTGTAAAAAGAGGGTATCTCTCCAGACAAGCTTTATACATAAGGAAATCATCCTCTTTGGGAATGTTTTTGAATGCAATGTGATGTGCCCATCTTTCAGCTTTTATTTTATTCCACCAGTGATTAAATAATTTGTAGTTTTTTTATTATTAATCTGGTTTTTTGCTCTGATTTAGCTGGGAAATTCCTAACTGTCTGTCCTTTGGCAGCATAGGAACTATGATTACTGTTCTTGGGTCTCCTTGAACCTCGCCTAAACTTCCACATTCCTCATTATTTTGTGATGGGTTTGGCAGTTCTTAAAGCATTCTGAGATGAATTATATTTGGACATTTTGATCTGAAAATTCAGTTCATTTAAGTAATCTCTTTCCTGCACTTTTCTTATTCTAGCCTGAAGTCTTTCCTGTGCTCTCCATTGTGTTTATCCAGAGGTGACTTTTTTAGTGAAGAGGAGGAAAAGGGATGAAAACTAGCTTTCTAAGCATCAGCTTTCAATATTTCTCCTGCTCTTTACAATATGTGTTTCTCTGCCAGTCAGAGCCAGAAAGTCCAAGTTTTTGATTCAGATAAGATTATTAAGGTACTAAAAGAATGGCAAGAAGAATTTTTAAAAATGCATTTATTACATTGTTACATCAATGATTTTCTTATAATTGCTCTTGTATCCTCCCACTGAACTTTATTTTGTGTTTTATTATTTCTTCTTTTGCAATTGCATTTTTGTACTATTCTTTTGTATTCAGCTACAATTATATCCCCTCTTTTCCACTTTCTAATTCTTAGTTCTTCTATCTGATACCACTGGATCCAAGAAGTGGTTCAGTAAGAAAAATGTGAAAACTTTACTTCTACAGAACTTTGAATAAACTCTTATCTCCACTCTCAAATAAGCACATTAGACATAATAGAGTCCAATATTTCACTGAAGATTAAATTGGTGTGTACAGAGAGCTTCCAAGGTCCTACAAGAATATTATTACTAATTTTGTGGAGCCACGCTCTCCAAAATTAAGGATATGTAAGAACAAAGGTTGTCTAGGCAATTTTAGTGTGAGCTTGCTGTGCTCATATATTATGATACAGTTCTTAAATTACATAGCTGCATGCTATTATTTTTCACAGGACCCCTGCCTTAGCCAGTATACCAGATGGGCAATGCTCATTAATAGCTGTTTAGGTATTCAGTATTTATTCTAGTTTCTCAGCATGTGGTCCCTCACTCATTTACTATATGTTATTCAAACCCTGCTTTCAGGACATAATTATTTATTTCTTTGCAGGTTTTCCATCCATCACTGCTTGTTGGGGTCTCTAATTTGACACTGATTCTAGGACAATGGATGGTTGGGACAAAATAAGTTTGATCCCCCTGGCTGACCTGTTAGCTGTTTCCTTGATTATCCAGATGCTGAGATATGTAGCCTGTCCAGACAGAGCCGAAGAAACAATCCATATGACATTGCTGGGTTCACATGAGCTCTAGCTAAATCCTGCAGACTAATTAGAAAAATGTGATGAAAAGTGAGTCCCTGTTATTTCTTTCCTCAAGTTTCTAGCTTCTTCCATCCCTTTGCTCTCTGCCATCTACTGACTCGGTGGCAGAGACGGAATCATTGAAATGCTGATGCAAACCTGCCCATATTAGGAAAAAAAAAAAAAGAAATGTCTTAACAATGCTACAGTTTGGTCAGACTGTGGT
Source organism: Luscinia megarhynchos (assembly GCA_034336665.1). Lineage (NCBI taxonomy): Eukaryota > Metazoa > Chordata > Aves > Passeriformes > Muscicapidae > Luscinia > Luscinia megarhynchos. The sequence goes on from CM067565.1 coordinate 46,911,026, forward strand.
GTAACTTGGGAGAGTCTTAATGCATCAACAAGGTGGTAGTTAAAAGCATAAGAAACAGAAGCTGCAATTGCAGTTTCTGTTCTCTTCCCTCTTTTCTCCTTCTGTGTATTTGTTATTTGTTTTCAAGCAAAGAGGTTTCCACAACAGCAGTTCCAGACCCATCTCAACTAATTTTATCTCTTGCTCAAAAAGACAGTTAGCACTGCCTTCAGTGTAACACAACAGCTTGTCAAACAGGGTGGTTTCTTTTGAAAATAAATAAATACTCAAGATATACTCTAGCCTAAGGGAATAGATTGGATGTTGTTGGAAGTCCTTCCTTTATATTTCAAGGGCTTTTTTTCAGTCTTTCCCCCTGATTCTACTCTCTCTAAACAATAAAAAAGTAACTTTCAAAACGTCTTGGCAGCAGTGAGTAAAGGGCAGATACTCATAGGGTTTACTCCAAGATGTAACTATTTACTCTTATGTTACAATATACTCATATTCTTGATTGTCTGAGTAATTTTTCCATTAAATAACAGTTCTTTGCTAAGAGTGTATGGCACTTATTATATCACTGAGTTGGTCTCCCAAAACAGGCAATTTCTCAAGCTGCTACACTAAAACTCTACAATTACTCTTCTTGAGAAAACCCACTATAAAACAATTTGTCTCGGGGAGCTGAATTTCTGAAAAGTTTCAAAACAGCTGAAGTAGGTCTGGGCAATCCTAATGAGCTGTCTCACCAGATCCAGAATACTTGCTAATTTTCTTCCAACGGAGGTGTCACAGCAGAAAAAATTATAAGCCTGGTTCCAGCAGGAGCAGTTTGTAGTATGGAAATCAGGTGTGGAGGCTGCCAGTACTGCCAATCAGGGAGTCAGGTAACTCAAAGGCTAATCCAGATATTCTCAAAATTGCCACAGAATCTATATGAGCTTCCACATATGAGGCAGATCCATGTGCTCAGGAGTTGAAGGAAGGTGGCCTCCCCTGGAGGAAAGTGCTCATCTTATCAGATTTTATGACTCAATGAATCAGATAAACTAGTGGTAATTTCCCTTTGGGCCTAAGGAAACTCAAGACACTGCCATTGGAGAGCCCAATCTGAGGTTATTAAACATGAGCCATCTCCAGCTCTCTTGTTCAAATTAGATCAGCATAAATTAAGCATAAATGAATCTGGATTTCTTCCTGAACAATTAGTTATTCCAAAGTCTGTTAAAGCCACTCAGCATCCTTTCACTGAGATATTCAACAGTGATGAGGCAGAAGAATACTTCTAGTTAATTAATCTGTGTCTTGTCCTTTCCAGTACTTCTTTCTCTCTCTATTTCATAACAGGTCCATACACAGGACTGCTTTTTAGCAGTGTGGTGTGCTTCACACTGGGCTAAAGCAAAAGAACAAAACTGAATTTTACTGCCATTGGCAAGACTGTGTATGAAACCAGCGGAATTCATTGCCACAGGAGGTCAGTGAGTCAAATACTGTGGCGAGATAATTTTATAGCTATCAGTAAATTCTGTAGATGTGCAAGCATAGATAATAGGAGAAGGTTAATTAGATTTCATGCCTCCGAGGATAAAATATACTTTTGCAGGGACCAGTAAGGATTTCTGCCTCCATTTGCAACATCACATTAGTCTCAGTGAAGTTTCTACTTCTGAAGCATCAGAGATAGTTTGACCACCAGGGGAAAGAAGATATAAGTTCCAGGGCTTAATTTACAATGCATTTTGTCCTAGCTGAGTACAAGGTCTCCTTCTTCTGGAGCGGATTAGAGGAGTAGAAGGTGGCACCCAGTGACCACCCATGGAGCCCAGTGTTACCTAGCAATGGACAGTAGGTAGCTATGTTTTAATTTTCCAAGCACTGCATAGTCATACAGCATTGTGTAGCAATTTTGAAACCAACTGATATGTTACATCATTTAAAAGAAGGACAAGAAGGACTAGAGTATAGCTTTAACACTTGCAAACTGTCTACCAGCTTCTGGAAATCTTGTAGGTTTTTTAATTCATTCTTTTGAAACAGCTTTTTTTTTTTAATGTTTTTTTCCTCCCAAATGTGTTGTGCCTTTGTGTAGCACCTACCACAGCAATCCCAGGCCATTTCAAAGCTGACAGGAACAGCAGTGTCAGTGCAGGTGGCACTGTCAGAAACCAGTCAAAACTTAGCCTGGTCAGAAGTGCCAAACACTCTTTGATTTTCTCTGCTGTGTTTTCTACTACTCTCCAGGAAATCATTTGTAGAGAAAACCCACTTATTTAGCACATTCAGCTACAGAAAATACCAGCTAATTAACATAGTTAAAATTCTCAAACCCTGAAGCAATCTTTCAAATGAAATAGTATTCAAAACTTGACGAGCTGCTCTGCAGGCTCATACTTAATTTTAACTACCACTGTAGCACATTAATTGCTTGCTCACAAATTTAGAAAAGGAGATGTATAAATACATCATAACTATTTTGCTGAAACTAGAGGTCAACACACAGATGTACACAGGCAAAATGAGCTACTGTAATGACATTTTTACTGGATACTGGTTTATTTCTTCACTGAAAACAAGTGTCAGTATGCTCAGAATACAAATGGACAGACAGAAAAACTTTGACAGGGATGACTGTGATTATTTTTCCTACTCTCTTCTCCAAAGGGTAGGAATAAATAATGAAAACCAGTATTAAAATAGCCAGTTTTTCTGTCTTCCTATACAAGTAGACTCTAAATTAAAAAAAAGCAAACTAAAAACAAAGAATGAAAGAAATCAGACCCTTGAAGCAAAAACTCAGACAATCTTAGCCCATTCTAAATAAGAGAACTGCTACTTAATGACTTACCTATCCAAACTCCCAACTCTGGCAACTAGATATAGGAGACTTCCAATAGCAAGGCTGCCTAGCACAAAGAGCTTCTGTCTCAGCAACGCCTGCTGTTTGAATAGCATGGCCCTCCATCAATCTTCAGGACTTCTTCAGTCTGCAGAGACAAGAACACATAAAACAGTCATCAGAAAGCAATATGAAGGGCAATGTTTAATCAGGTATTGCAGTGATTAAGCCACACTTGCAAAATCTGTGCAAAACTGCAAAAGAAGTAGTTATTTTTTTTTCCTTCTTCTTCTTCTTCTACTGTTTTTAAGTCCCACATGGCAATGTATCTGGGGTGGGATGATAATTCTAGAAGTGACAGTTCAGCTGCATCCACCATTACTAGGGTGGTTGGATAGCCACAATGTAGGTCTTGACTGTAGAAGCTCATATTGTAATAGGATAACTTTTTAGGTAAATATGTTTGGATTTTAAGCCTTTCAGAATCAGACAGATTTAGATTTCAACAGAGATTTAAATGCCCTGATGTCAAGTAAGGCTGCATTAACCAGGAGTTAGGCTTGCAGGTCCTGCATCTCTGTCTCTATGATTATTAGTGTGTGTGCTAGAAGAAATCTACAAAGATGTCCTGATCCATGTCAACAAGTGAATTATGACAGAGCTGAGAAGCAGGTAGCTGAGGTGGGCACAATAATGATTTTTCAGCATCAGTGTATTCTATCATCTGTGTCTGTGCTGAGCATCACTCTGGTCTGGTCTGTGGAAAGCCACTTAAGCTCCTCACCTGCATGACAGCAGCCTTGACTGTCACCTCAAGACCTGATGAGACACAGACTGTCACTCTTGAAACAAGCATGCAACATCCCCAGATTTTAGGAAATACCAAATCACATATTTAAATTTCTTTTTCTGATGTACATCTAAATCCCATGCTCAAGGCATTGCTTCAAATGCTATAGTTATGAGGCAGTCAGGAGTAAAAAGACATGACATTATGCCAAGAGGTTTTAACCAGGAGGCTCCTAGCCAAGATATAAAGAAGAGCTGAGTAAATCTGTCTTTAGTTTGACTCTTCCTCAAATGTTACATCTGTGTTCTGGACTGCAGATCTCTTTAGGAGACTCAGACCTGAATTTGTAATATGATTTTACCTGAGCTGAGGTGAAAGATCAGCTCCTCCTTTCAGGGCACAGTCTAAAGAAGACATGGTTTTTCACTCTGTGCCAGTTCTGATCTGTCTTTGTAGATATGCAGGAGAATTAAATTCCAATCCTTTTACTGGCTCAGGAAGGGTAAAGCCATACCATCTACCTATGTACCTACCTACCTACCTACCTACTTACCTAAAAGATTACTTTCAGTACCAAATGGATCTTCTTGATAAAAAAATCATAAATATAAACTGTAGTCACCTGAAATACTTATCCAAATTCTCACTCCCTCTGTCAGGGAATGTTTACAATATTATGGAGCAGTTTGAAGGGAAACTTTTTTCCCAAATTTTGGCTGGACTTATTTTGAACAATTTTTGATGTCAAGTTTCTTAAGTTTTACTACAGCAAAGCTTCTTTTGCAGCACGTTTTCTTCTTTTTCACCCTCAGGATTTGCATAAAGCAAGACAGGGATAGATTATTATAAGCAGGAAGCTACATACAGAGGCAGAATTACTGGTGAGAGTGCAAGGTTTGACTGGCTACAGCTAAGCACAGCCTGAGGAGATTCCTTTGTCCTGCCCATGTTGTTAAATTTTTGGCCCAGAAAGCTGTCTTAAGAATCCAGGAGACAGCCAGGGAGATAATACAAGCTGGAAACCATTCCCAGGAGGCAGCACTCACGTAGCCTGCCTGCCCCAGTGCTGGCTGTGTTTAAAGGTGCAGAGGCAGGTCATTCCAAACTGCTTTTCTTCAAGTGTGGTTGAATAGCCATTCTGAAGAACATTTATTTTACTGCTGTAGAGAAAGCTTTCTAATTTCAGCCTACCATCTCTTGATAAAAGAGCCATGCAATGCTGAAGGTCTCAGTCTGACCTGGTCTCTAAAACACTTCCAGTGCAATAATAATAACTCTTTATACAGCCAGGTCACACCCCAGGACAACCTATCGTGCAGGATAACTAATCATACACAATATATTGCTTTTTAAGTAGATAAAAGCAATTCTATAATAAGAATTCTTAGATAACATCTTTATTGCAACAAGAATAATGCAAAACACAGAGTAAAAAGAGTTTGCAATGTAAATACAGACACAGAAGTATTACCATCCTTTTAAAAATAGATGAGGAGCAGAGGTACAGAGAGATCAAGTGATTTGCTCAAGGTCACAGAGAAAACTTGTAGCACCAGTGAGATTCAGTCTGAACCCCTTTCTAGTGCTTTTACTACATGGTAAACTTTTGTCTTTTTGTAATATACTTTTTTTTTTTCCCCAGAAAAATCATGTATAAATGAGGAATCCCACGCATCGAGCAAGCCAGAAAATATGTAGCCAAAGCTGAACTATTAAGGAAAATGTACAGATGCTACACCTCTGTGTCAACAGTTACTGCTAACTACCCTTTTGACTATTTAATTTAAAAAGATGAAAGAGAAGGACATGAAGAAGAGGATAAATTTTCATGGGTACCAGTTTTAAGTCTTTCAGTGCTGCTCCCTCTAAATGAAAGTTTCACTTCAGTGTCACAACAATTGCATCTGAATTTTGTCTCTCAGAAAATGTACATATGCAGCTCTCCATGCATTAAACTAAAGTGCTTTCCATGAGTTCTCCTTTATATAGGCTCTTGGATCCCACTTCAGTCCTACTTGTGAGCCTTAGTGAGGCTGGGAATGTCATCAGGCCACAACAAAATCAAATTAAGGACAAGCTGATTGCTGAAATAGATTCCACAAGGCCTCATAACCTCAATATTAATGTTCGAAATAAGAGTCAATACAAAAAAAGCAACCAACTAAACAAACCACAAAACAAACACAAAGAAATCAAATCAAATCAAGCAAATCAACCAACCAAAAAAGCCCAAACCCAAACCCGTTCCAGTTTTACGTTTGCATGTACCTAAGTGCAGAAAACTTGTCCATAGAATGACATGTATTAAGCATACACTAGAAATGTAAAGATTACATTATTTATTTGTATGTTTAATTTTTTTTTTTTCACTTTTAGCATCTAATTTAAAGGCCATGGAAGGAGTTTTATTCCAGATATGTAGTCTCAATAAAACTTTCCATAGATGTTAATTTTTTCCTGAAAAAAATCATAGAAAAATATTATCTTGACTCCAGAAAAGGCTACACCTTGCAATGGATGGACTGAGACAACTCTGTGTGCCAGAGGAGACAACTCAGAAAACATTTCTATTTAAAACACAAAGTTAGTACAACCAGAATCTGATTAAGGTGAAGGTCCCTAAGGCAAAAATGTTGCTGGAGACTAACATGGCAACACTTAAATGAAATGGAAAGAAGAAATGAAAAGGAAGAAATTAAAATTCTGGGATGCATTATCAGGTGCACAAAGTTTTCTGTAACGAACACATACTTTTAAACTTTACAAGAAGCTGGAAGGCAAGATAAAATGTAATTCAAAGTGACAAGATTTTTAGCAGTTATTTGAGGCAAATAAGGGTATTTTTAAAAAAAAATTGCTCTCTATTAGAGACAAGAGCTGAACTGTCACAAAAGCTGCTGACCAGTGGGGGGAGGGTTGGGAGAAAGCTGCAGGCAGAACTTGTCCAGTAGCTGAATGCAGGATGTGTAACCTCCCACCTAAAGAGATGACAGCACACTGTTGCACAGCTCAGTGAGCTTACATTAGAAATACTTTTCTTGGACAATTTAGTTAAATATGCATACAATAAAGTTAATTCCTGGCTATATGAGAGAGCCTTAATGCAAAAAAAGCAACACAAATTACTGAATGCATGATTTCTAGAAATGTGCACAACATCACGTATATTTTAAATGGTGATTTGTAAATTATCTAAATTAAAAGTAAAATGTGCTTTGTGATTTCAGAGGTACATCTGATCTGAATTGTTAGACTGACATGGTACAGTTCAATAAGAAAAATGAGAAAGTAGCCTTACCAGTGTATTGATGTGAATGCCTCATTTAACTCCTTTACCTACATTCCCATTTTGCTGGTGAGAGGATTAGGTTACTGTGTGAATTGCCAAGAGAAAGACAGTGCAACTGTGTAGAACTCTGATGATAATACCAACTGAAAAATAGATGGACTGTTCCTGACAAGATGAAGGGATCATGGATAAAGGCAGATAGTGGATATGCCAAACAAATAATGTAAATTATTTTTTGTGAACTGTTGTAAAAGTTAGTTTTTGGTTCAAGTTAGGTCAAAGCCAACTCAGTAGGAGAAAACAGGAAAAGAAGAATACTAGTAATGATGGCATTACTGATAAAAATCTGAATTGTGGAGAAGCACAGAAAAGAGAATCTGCTGCTATAATTACTTATTCCAAATAAACAGGTAATGAACCAAGAAGTTCACCAGGAACTTGTTTGCAAATGATCAAAGGGAATTTTTTGGACACATGGAGTAGAGATGAGAAGATGCTATAGATAAATGAATAGCATGTGGTTGGTTATGGATGGAAGTACAAGAAATAACAACAACATCCTTTCTTTTGGCAAACAGACTGAAGAGATACAGTCCTGGTAGAGTTATGTTATTAATCAAAATGACATACAAACTAAAGGCAAATATGCACAAAGGAGGCTGGAAAAATAATAAATAGGAGGGATTTTTGTTAGAATTCATTGCTCTATGTGTTTCTTTTTTATTTTTCACGCCAGCAGGGGTCATCTGTTGACCAACAAATACTTGTCATACACTGCAGAAAGATCTTTGAGTTTATATGGGATTTAAATACGGCTGTAGGAAACCAGGCAGGGAACTTATCACTGAGCATGTTTGCATTATGTCTGTTGAATCTTAACAACAGTGTCTTCCATTTTCACTGTCACTAAAATACATACAAATTGAGTACCTAGACTTTTTCTGGGGTATAAAATCACATGGTGTATGGGAAAGGAGGGAACTTATGCCTCAAATTGTGTGCATTATCATCAGCTCATGATCTTAGTCGTGATCTGCCTGGAATGGCCAGTCATGTTACTGTTCCTGCTTCTCCTCCAGGTCCTCCCCACTCCCTTTTATCTGTCTCCCTGCTGAGGAAGGTCTGGGCTAGTGGCAAGGAAAAGATGCGATGCTGCTCTACTTTTTCACCAGCAGCCTGCGCTTCGCTGGCTTCCTTAATTGCAGCAGAACTATTGCACCTCGTGAACAGTATTAAAGAACTAGAATGTTCATGATAAAGCAGAACATGATTTTTCATTAGAAAGAGGATTTTTCATTCCTAATAGCCTTGAATAGTCTGAGACAAAATTCTTTCCTTTCTTACACAGCAAAATGAAATAGATAATGGGAACGGAAAGATTTGAAAATACCATATTTTTTAGGGAATGATAAATGCTGACCCTGCAGTAAAAAGAACTTGGATTTTAAATTTTTTTTCTTAACGGTTCATATTTCAATATAAAAAAGAAATTGAATTCTCATGAGTAATTACAGTTTTCATTTTTTTCTCTATAGCATAAGATTGAGATAGGATCAAGTAAGATTAGTGCGCACTTGCTCCATTCAGGTTTCAAAGGAAGAAATGAAGGAAATATAACATGGAATAAGTTCACAGATTCGTGCAAGTGTCCCTGTGTACTAGACCTGTCCTTTTTCTCCTCATGACTCATATTGACTGAAAGAGCAGAGAAGAAAATGTCAGCAAATAGGACAACAATAAATAATAGGGAAACAATAAATAATGCAGATAAACTCCAACATAAAGATTTCCTATAGTGTTATGTCACAGATGCGACAATAACCTAAAAATACCCATTTTTTTGTCTGCTATTGTAGAGTTTTGAGATTTAGGACTGTCTTTAAGCCGCCCTTGAAGTCAGTTCTTTGTACAAGGTAAAAGCCTTTCTCCAGAAAAGCTGCTAGACTCTGAGACCACCCACAAAATCAACATCTGTATGTGAATACTAGATAAGAAAACATATGCTCATTTCCCAGAATTTAGCACACTATCAGTTCTGAAAAGAATATTTGTGACTCATAATCCCCCCATTGGGGCTGGCTTGGGTGGTATAGCCAGATATCTGTGTTCTCTACAGAGTGATAATGACTATTTATTTAGTCCACTGCCCACAGGACATTTCACTCCAGACACACTGAAGACTCACCTATGCATAATTGTGCTCTCTCTAGGAAGCTGCTGTGTCAAGTGACAACAGTACAGAAGGCCATAACCAGCTCTTTATCACATTCCATTCTCAGCCTGACCCTTCCTTTTTTTTCTTTTTCTTTTTATTTTTCTTTTTTTTTTCTTTTTTTTTTTTTTTTTTTTTCATTTCACTGAAAGACATTGAGCAATATGGTGTTGGGAAGAGAGAAACAACTCAAAAGCCTGCTATTGACTTTGTGGTGCCCTGTGCCAAACAGATCTGCTGCCAGATTGTCAGAGTAGTTAGGAATCTCAGGCGCTTTGATGCCCCTGAGGTCTCAGGCACATCTGCTTAGGAAAACTGCCTTATTGCATCTGAGCCCTTGAGGCAGGCGTTCTGCTGAGTGATGACTGGGCTGCCCTGATCCACGCTTTGCTACAATGCTCCAGGAACATTTCCAAGCACATAGATCTTAATAGGATTTCATTAGTCCAAAATACAGATGCCTGTCTCCTTGCCAGCATCCTGAGTATATTACCCTGCACTGCTCCTCATAGAGCATGAGATTAATCTGATAGGGTTGGCCCTTTTCTGTGGGTTAATGGGACTTCCCCAGCTACTTTCCTCCTTTTCTTCTGAAATGATCACCTTCCTGAAATGATCACTTTCCTTGTCTGCTCCATTTCTCAGGAATGGTGGAGCTGATGGCACTAAGAAAGAAAACCTGTGGAAATGCATTTATGGTTATAGAGAGATTATAATAGATACTAATTTCACAGTCTTTAAAAGACAATACCAGCCTTGTTTCTTCAAGCTGGCACTAAAACTAAAACTGCAAACAAAAATAACCATAATACAGGAAAAAGGAAGTTGAGGAAAAAAAAATCAGTGACATGGAAGAGGGAAGCAATGACTGCAAAAGTCAGAAGAGAAATCATAAAGGAAGGCCAATAGTAACATCATATTCGGAATAAGAAGTTTGCTTTTCAGCTCTTGGAAAGACTTAAGATTATGAGTCTTCTGCGAAAAAGATAAGCAGGAAGATATCCAAAGCTTTCTTATTTCGTCCTTCATTTAGGGTGTAGTCTTCATCATGAACAGTTTCACTGCATTGAGCAGGATAAGAAGGCAGAGAGGATTGCTTAATATGATTTAGTGTGAAATAAAGTTACCTTTTGTCACATACTAGTACATTTGAAATGTTCTTTTCTGCTACTTAGAATCATGTCCACAGACTATTGCTGCTTTTTTTTTTTTTCTTGGAAAAACTACAATTTCCCAAATAATATCACATCTGAAATAAGACATATGAAAGGCTATTTGAATGTTCCTTAATTAATTGAAGCTGGCAGATAATTTAAATTAAATTACTCTTAGATACAAGCAAAATCTATGTGGCCTTCTGCAACTTCTTGCAGCTCTGTTTTCTGGTGGCTTCCCTTCAGAAAAGTAGCAAAACTGAACTAAATTCAGGACATTACTAGGAGTCAAAAGCATTGATGGGAAAACTAACAGCAAAAACTTACCTGAGTTGTGAATATATTTTGTCAGCACACTGCAATTACAGTAAATCCATCTCAGTAGATTTTTGCTCCTGATTTTGCTACCCACTGAGAAAAAATACCATTATATGAGAGTACCCCCCATGCCTCTGTGCAGCTCATATCTTTATGTAGTGCACTTACTCATGTCTTCTCTCTTATCCAAACTCATATTCTGAACTACTCCACTGCTGATGAATAGACATCACACTAACATGGAGCACCTACTTTTGTTCTGATCGCTAGCATCTCTGTCTTTTACTCAGACCCTTAATCTGAAACATGATCAACTCAGACTGCCCTCTGTAATCTCATATGCAGGCTAAATTTCATAACTTCTTTATCATAGTTGTCCCAAAGATTCAGTCCATTACACACATGTCCATTAGACATAAGTCTAAGTTTTTCCCATGTGCTCCCTTCAACATTTTATCTCAACTACTGCAGTGGTCTTTCCTCTGCCCTTGAACAATGTGACTGTGCTTCATTCATATCCATTCTGAACAGGCTGCAAAGGGCATTCTTCCACTTCATCTCTCTGAACACACCACTTCTCTCTAGGCACAATTTTACCACCTTCCCACCATTTTCTCTGTCATATCTTTCAGTATATTTCTGTGTCTGGATATCTCATGGGGCTTGTGCTGGGAGAACAGGGAGAAATGGAATTTAAAAACTTGACCCTAGAGATCGTTAAGTTATTTTTCAGAATACAAAGTCTCAGTGCTTCTCCTGTAAGTCCTGACCACAACACTTCCCTTAGAAATGCTGCCAATTTTAATGTGGAAATCTAAGTGAAAACATTAATGACAGTTTAGACAAGAACTTGTTAGTGTGCCTCAGTGGGAGAGGCAGACCTATTAACAGCTTTCTCTGAAAATGAAAGAGCTGTGATTTTCTGCTGTGCGTGTGTTCTAAGGGCCAACACTACACCACAGTATTGACCTGAGTGACTGATCACAGACCTCATTTGGGAGGAAAAGAAAGGAGAAACAAGAGGACACAGCTGTTACAGAGTGGTGTTGTTACCGAGCTGCCCAGTGCTGGAGAGCTCCCCATAAATGAGCTCTCTGGTCACTCTTGTTCTGGCACAGCCCATTCATTCATCTTCCTCCCCTTGGGCAGCCTGAGCTGGAGCTTGGGTCTCTGTTCATCTCTCACATGTACTCAGCCTGGCAAATATGCCTGCTTCATGGTTTTAAATTCTAAAAACAGAAGACAAAAAGTCAGCTGGAACATCTTTGCACATACTTTACTGGTGGGTCTCAGAGTCAAGCAAGTGCCAGCAGAGGTGTGTGCTTCTGATCTTCACTGGCACTCATATCTGGAAAATTGTTGAAGGCTGCTCCTCTGCTGGCATGAGATGTCTTCTCTCTCTGTCTCTTTCTGAGCCACTTCTTAGAGAATACTTTTCAGAGTAACTATTCATGATCCTTACACTGATTTCATGCTAATGCAACTTGATTATCTTGGTGAACTTAATCTAACTTGGGCTTCATGGAATAGAGAAGATCCAAACCTTTCTTTGTGGGTGCTTGTGACTTAGTATCACTTTTCTAGAATGTATTTTTAAAAATTAATTTTAATTTTTTTCCCCAACCTGTCATAACCACATGGACTGTCCATATTTTTGGATGTAGACATATTTTGCCTGCATGGTAAAATATGCTAGAAATGCTGCAACTAGAAGAGGCTGTCATTTGTTTGCTACATAGTTACTGGCAAATCACTGAAAAAGACAGAAGGCATGAATCTAACTAGATGGAAAACTCATGTAGTTTATCCAGGAACTTGAAATAACTGGCCTATGCAGTTCACATTTGTAATGGTAATTAGTCAAGGTATCTCTGATTTGGCTTTGCTCCTGATGCTCATTCACAGAACTTACAATCTGATACCTTTCAGCATCAAGTGATGGCTGCAGCCTCAACCCTGACTATTAAGTCCAAATATGGAAAATGGTAAAATAAGCTGCACAATTCAAAAATATCTTGGTTGGGTGAGAATTAATCCCAGAATATCTCAGCAGTTTGTTTATTTGGCTGTGAAACATACAAAACACTTCCTCATGCTCTAAAGGACCTTATATTTAAAGCAACTGCCATATAATTGTATACAATAAACTAGTTCTGTTTGTCTGTGAAAACCTAGTTCCTGAAGGGTCCTGCTTACAAATTGTATAGATATCAGAGTGACTGACATCTTATGAATGTCTCAACAGATGGAAGAGTTGATCTAATAATGAGGAAAACAATACTCACAAATAATTTATTTGTCATTTGTTGGGGGAAAAGTAGAGTGAATAATTTATTTGGTCAATATTATTCAATCATCAATAGAACTGGTAGAATAATTTATAAATTTACTGATGAATAATTTATTCATCAATTGATGGCAGGAGGAAATTAATGAAGTAAACAATATTCACATAACACTCAACAGGCTCTCAGAGGCTGGGAGGACCTGGGAGAATGGATCCCTTTTGTTGGGCTCGGGAGCACAGGGGATCACCAAAGGGCAGCTGCCCCTCAGCCACTTCTGAAGCTTGCTGATAGCAGTGACCTTCTTTCTCCTTTACCCACCCAGGAGTACAGATGTGCAGAGGTGCCCTGAGAGTGCTGTGTGGTTTCTTTATGTGTTTGGAACGGTGGGGAGCTGCATGGAAATTCCTGCTCGGGTGTTCCACCAGCTTCTGCTGCGGTGGCTCAGGCCAGGCGCTGCTTGCTGTGACAGATGAGCAGAGCCTGGGGCCCTCGCAGCCCCCAGCAGCTTGAACCTTGCCATGCAGCTGGGAAATGTGCTGGGCTCTGCCTGTGTGCTCAGAGCAGGAGACTGAGGGCTTCCCTCAGGAAGCCACAAGGAAGTGTCCTCTGCTTTTCATTAAAAAATTAAAACTCCGAGGAATCTTACAGAAAAAAAATTGGTTGTGTAGCTGGATTGTGCTGTGCCAGAAAATATGCTACAAATTGCTGACAAACAGTTGAAAACAACCCTCTTGCCCACCATGTCTCTTCAGAATGCAACTTCACATCAAAATAATTTAAAGGCAAATCTTATCTGAATGTAATTTTTAGATTTCTTTTACTTAGAAACATCTTTCCAATGTGGTTGTGGATGGGAGAGGTTTCATTTTATGTAATTCATCCTGTAACACCCCACTGCCTTCTGATAGTATTCACTAGTTTGCTCTGAGTTTGTTCTGCTGCCATTGAATGAATCCCTAAGAAATCCTGTCTGAACATTAACCAACAGCCACAACAGAACAATTTTAATACAAATCACCTGGAAATGGCTTTTTGTGTCATAATCTCACATTGCAATAGCAGTCATAAAAATATAAATATAAAGTAGACATAAGGATGTGAGTAGAAGGCTTTTTTTTTCCTGTTCTCAATGTACTAAGTTTAATGGCAAATATATGTGCAGTTTGGGATGAGAACAGATGCCCTTTATGAATAGACTAAGTGGAGGAATCAGCTGGTTTATGCTCTCCTCTCAACTCTCACCAGGATTTTTCCACTCTGTTCCTTTGTTAGCTATAAACTGTAAGCACTGAAATTCAAAAAATGAGGGAAAGTTTATGAATTATACACAGTCACAGTTTATTACTGCTCCATACTTGTTCTCCTGGGAGACACTGGAGGAAAAGCTTTGAGCAATTTTCAAATTTTCACATGTATTCTCTATGTCTTTATCTCATTCAGTTTTTGATATGGTGCATAAATTATTTATCTGGACTACCATTATTTTGTTAGCTTGTGTTGTCCTCTGGCACCATATCTGCAGAATGATATTAATTTTGCATTTGCAATAACTAAACTTAAAAGAAATCAGTTTGTTCTTCCTCTATTCAGTTCCCAATCTGCAAAATGATGTGGGAAGTACTGAGATGTGTACAGAATTTCATTTTCATCTTGAATCCTAATTACTGTTTTCATTCTGCCATTTCACAAAAGGATGTAAATAAAGTTAATTTAAGAAATATTTCTATTTTCTTCTCTGTCTTTCTGTCTCTGTCTCTATCTCTGTCTTTCTATCTCATGGAAAAAGGAATACAAAATAAATTCTTCAACATCATAAATTCACCATTAGAACTTTGTGAATTATGTGCTTTGCTGGTTAAATTCAGAGAAGAATCTTTTTTTTTTAATATATTTTAAGTCTGTTATGTTCAAGTTAATTTTTGAGGCTGTCTCATAACTTCCCAGTTGCAATAATATCTGAATGGAACACCTTCTCAAATACTTCCCCTTACCATGTGTAAAACAGACTAGTCCTTTTCCACACCCAAATGTACAATATATTGGTAAGCAAATGTTTGTTATGATTGATTTCCTCCCATGTTATTCTCATAACACTTACATTCTTTCCTGCCATCTCTCACTCTGCTCTGCTGATATAACTACCAGGTAGCAGGCTACCAGGAAGATTTCCATTTAGCAATTTATATAGGTAGCTTTACATGTAAAAGAATGTGATAATGCACTGGAGCCTGATCATAGCTTAGCCTGGTGGAAAACTTTATGCTCACTGTTTGATGCAAGATCAGACTCAATTACACCAGTCCAAAATAATTTTACCTCTGCTGGAAATCACCACTGCAGTGCATCCCTCTCCTGACCTTTCTCAGGACTCCTTGACTGAGGCCCTCTTGCAAAAAAAGAAGGATGTCCCAGTGGGAGTGGGCTCGTGGTCATTTCTGTCCAGCTGTGGCTCACCTTATGCAAGGAAGACCTGGTGATATCTGGTCAATATTCCCAGTTTTTGAGGTGGCAACCATGCTGAACAGCTGGCTGGGAGACACTGTGATGGAGCTGCCTGTGCTTCAGGCAGTGGCACATCACCACCTGAGTCCCCTGCCAGGGTGGAGCATGGATGGCAGTGCCACAACTCTGTGCTGACAGCCACTCAGGCAAACAATTTGCCTCCTGGCATCTCTGCAACACGCCCCATTTTCTGCAAATACAAGATCACAGCCTGGAATAAGGAAACAATATTACACTTATGCTATTTTGCTAATGTCAGCTATGGACTAATTGATATCTTTGAAATTTCTGTCCTATCTGCAGGTTCACTTTAATCCTTCAGTCGTTGAAAATGCTTCTCTCATGACTCTATGAACCTTCCTGCTGCTAACTAAGCACCTTATTTGTTTCTAATTATATTTGTGGGGTTTGTGTGCATTCATATAATAATGTCCTGCACTACTCTCTTGGGCAATTCTCATTCTTGAGAATGGCAGGCACTTTTACTTTCTGTGTTTGATTAAATTTAATGTATTTAGTAGTTCTATGGTACAGATCACAACTAAGAATCCAGGCAGGTGCAATGATGTCAGTGTCCATGTTGTTGTTGTTATCAACAGAACCAGACTTCTGGAGAGTGCACAATGAGATAAAGCACCTCTTACCTCCAAGTTAATGGCCCTAGTGCTGTTTATTTAATAGTTGCCTGACAGACTGCCTTTGTATTGGGTGAGGTAAGGAAGTCTCTGAATTCTGTTCCATAAAACACATGTATGTAGTAGGTAAAAATGGTACCATGGAGTTGAAGTTTAGTCTGTGCAGAGAACCTTGTTTTCCATTTTGTCCTTCCCCTTTGTGTTTGTAGGAGCCCTATTTTTTTGTCTCTAGCAGATGTCTGTTCACTGCCATCACCAGCTAAACCTACCTGCAGAAAACAGGCCAAAATAGTATCAGTAGCAGCAGGCTTATCCAATACCCCGTATCAGAGGAGCCATTCCCATGGTCCTGCTGTGACTCCTGGAGCAAGATGCTTAGGCAAGTGCAGGTGTCTTGCTGATTCCTTACTCTGGGGTGACTGCTCCCTGCTGCTCTCTGCCTCCCCCAGTTTCTTGTTGGTAGGAAGCCTGTGCTATGGAGAAGGTGTGAGACTCCTGCCCAATCCACCCACACTCCTGGGCCACCAGGGACAAGCCATACAGCTGGTAAGACCCAGTGAGAGGGTGTTTCCCTGCACCTGCCCACCTTGAGATCCCTAGAGCTCCCTGTGCTATTGGTATCTGCAGGTCATAGGCTTCTGCATGGACCCTTAGGCTAGAACTATGTTAAAACTGGCACTGAGCCTCATTCTGCCTAACTTACCCCAAAATGTGCCATTCCACATCAGTTTGCACAGTGCTCAGCTTCAGGCTTTATTCACACTGCTGTGTGAAGAACAGGGCTGACTAAAAAGATACCAGCACTCCGTGTACATTTACACTCCTTATCCTTAATACTCACAGCTCTAGCAAAGTCTGTTAGAGGAGCCAGATGTATGAGTGTGTTTGTAGCCTTGATGCACCAGTCAAAAAACAACAAAAACAAAAACAAATCAAACAAAACAACAACAAAAATCCCTCTTTTATCTCTAGGAATGCTAACAGTTTTGTCCATCTATGAAAATAACAAATACTTGCTTTGAAATTAAGTCTGTAAGCTGAATATTCATGAAATACTGAAAAATGATTAGCCGTTATTCTGCAGTGTAAATGTAAAAGAAAGAAAAATTAAGCCAACCCTCTGGTTAGTGAGAGATAGCTCTGCAAAGGGCTGAGCATCCTGCTCCTTCCAAGGTCACTGAAGGGGCCAGCCCTAGCACATGGAGCCTCAGCAAATGTTATATCTGTTACTGCATCCTCTGTAAAGATATAAATGTTACACAAGAACAGCAGCTGGGCTTATCCCTTGAACAAACAGAAGATAATGCAATTGAGTTTGCTTTTGGCCAAGGAAGGTCTGGCTTAATACTTTAGATAGAAATGTGGATCAGATATTTGACACCAGTTTAACACCTGGAATTCTAGAGCAGGCTCTAGCCACTATCTTGCTGCATTCCTACACATTCCCTGCAGTGCCCCAGCATCCAAGCCTTGATAGTTGCAATGCTGTGAGAATGATGCAGCCTCTCCTGCTTGTAAATATCTCTCAGATTGCAACTTTGAAAAGACAAACTTGTTCCACCAAAAACTTCTTATTCTGTTCAGGATAACCATTTTCTCCCACCAAAGGCTTCCCTTGCCAGCTAACAGGAGTAATGGAGCTGAGACCTCTGCTGTGACTCAGTGCTTTGAGCTGTACCAACCATCTGCCTTATAGGAAGGCAGATCTGTTTCAAATTCCAATAGAAGAACAATACCATTATTACTGCTAATTAATAGTAGGCAAGGACACAAACCCATTCCAGACCAAATTAAGTTCCAATCAAATAAGTCAGCTGTGGTTTCTAATTGATTGCATTTTAAAATCAATCAGTTGGGTTGTGTATGTTTTTTTCACAAGATTCAACAGCTTACTGATGCTTGTCTTTTAGGGGGCTGAGATTCAAGTGGAACTGAGAGGGCTTCTTTTTTTTTAAGTGGAATTGACTTTTTAAATAGAAGACCTATTTTAATTAAAATCTTACAGTGAGGTTTGTCAAGCTCATGTTCCTCTGGAAGTTTATTATGAAGCTATGTGGAAATAAAGATGCTCTATGTATTTATTCTCTCCCAAAAGGCCAGATGAAGTTGAAATGAACCTCTGTGCCTGCTAGCACATACAGACCCCATGGGCCTCCTAAATTCCTGCTCAGCCAAGGCTGCTTCACACTGAGAAAAGAAGATATCATCACCTCTCTTCATAATGGCAGATTAAGTTTTCCCTGGTTCCCTCTCTTTGAGAATCAGACTCCAACATAACATTTATGGGTGCTAAAGAGCTGAGAGGGTTGGTGAAGTTTAAAACCAATAACATCAGCACTCCAACCAGATGGGGCATGATGTAGTTGAGTTTGTTCAGCCCCATCCCTTCTGTGTGTTAGATTAATAGTTTAATTTAGTACTTCTGGTTTTCCTCTCACCCAGCTTTCAGGGAATTTTTGTTGACTAGCAGTTACCTGCAATTGGCCATGAACATTCAGAATTAGAAAGAGGGGCATTCTATGGAGCACCTTGATTCAGACTGTGACATTTAAACTCTTGGGAAGTTAACTATTATTATTTGAGTTAAATTTTTAATGCTACAGGGGAAAACTATTACAAAAGTTTAAGTCTTCAAATTCTTGGATTCTGGGTAGATTATGACTGTATTTCAAAAAGAGATTAGTAAGGAAAAGATGCAATGTGAACTAAGTACTCTGTATTATGAAGGATGGATGAAGGAATCCCAAACGATAATGACCATAGATCAGAGGAAGTCAATACCATATGACATACAACAGCAATGGAGGTAAACATGTCCCTGAGTGAGCCTTTGGAAAAACAGGTCAATTTTGAGCCAATCATTCATCAATGTGGAATAACCATAAAAATGAAGGGGTTCAGTACCAGAACACAAAGATTTTGGTTAAAAACACATTATATTAGTAAAGAAGCCCCAAACAAACAAGTCTACATTTCGTTGAGACTGAAAAAATCAAATTTATGTCTGGGGCAGAACCAATATCAAACCCTTTGGAACTTAGCTAATGGAAAGAGTGTCTTACATTGATATGTACAATAACAGAGAGGTCACATTACCTGAGATGCTGGACAGGTGTCCCTGTCTACAATGCACATTATATTTTCCTATCATTATTCTTCACGTTGCCAAAGTACAGGTAAAGTTGCTGGAGAATCAATGTATATCTCCTTCTTGCTGTTACCTTCTAAATAGGAGGAAGGACAGAAACTGGCTTTGGTGTGTTATGTTCCAGTGTTCCTAACCAGATGACCTCTCTCTGCTGTGAGTGGAAGGCCATGCTCCTGAGGGACACTGCAGTGCAGACATCCTGTAACTTCAGTGCAGCTCCAAGACCCACCCTCCAGAATGTGATTTTCCTCTCTGAAGAACATCCCTATCAGTCAATAACTGCTCTTCTCCATCCTTCCTTTTAGGAGAAGTGGAAAACTCATTATATTCTTCTTGCACTCTCTCTGTTTTCTTTAACTAAATCATATTTGCCACTGTAAAAGACCTATTGATTAATTTAATAGATCTTTTGCTCTTTCTACAGATTAACTTCTTACTTTTTATCTTTCTTTCTTAGTGCAATCTTCACTTAGGTCTATTTAAGCACTCTGAGAGCTTTATAGCATTTTTCAACTCTTCATTCTTTTGTCCCTTAGGTATCACCCTGGGCAGGGGTGAAATCACACAAGTACTCAGCAGCTACCAGCCACAAACAGGGCCTTTCCCCCCTAGAGTGGTGTCTGGTGCAAAGATGACAAGTGCCAAAAGCACTTGACACTCAGAAAGTTGACATCAGGATTGCTGGGCTAAAAGTTGACTCCAAACTCCAGTGAGGATGAATAGGAATACATAAAATTTTCTTCTTTTAGAGCAGAAAAACTTCTGACTCCTCAGCTCTCATCTCTGCTTTGGCTAGAGCCTTGGGAAGTCAGTCTGGGTGTGAAGCTGCAATATAACCTAAGGACTTCAGCAGAGGCAAGAGGAAGACAAATAACATAGCAGTGTGATAATGTGGTGAGTACAGTGTCGGGGTTGGAAAAGCAGGATGCAATGCTTAATGAGTATCTCCTCAGTCATTGCCCTAAATGTCAAGACTCACCAAACAATTTCATAGAGACAAAAAGCTTGCTTCAGAGCCACATTCTGGAAAGTCACTTCCCTCCAGATATTAGTCTTAAACCATGACCTCACAGTGTGCACTGTTCCCACTGAACTGAATATTTAAGCTTTCTCACAAATTTCCCATCTGCATAGAGCAATTTGTTTGTTGATGTTTAGACATGATTGACATAATTCGACAATCTGGCTTATTAGCTTGCTTTGTAACTATGTAAAACTCTGACAATGATTATCCCAGCTGACTGAGGACATGCTTCCTGCGACACAGTAAACAAATGTAGCAAAGGAGGCTTTTTTCCAAATGATTGCTCCAACCCCCTAATGAGACTGCTAACTTATTTCATCAGGGTTGCACTGCATCAAGCGTCTTAATGAATCCTCAAGTCACAAAGCTCAGTTTCCTGAGCCTGAGGTACAGCAGCTAGAACTGTATGCCTATGGACTTTCCTCCTGTCTTTAGCTGCCTGCTGCATTATAATGAACCTATTTATCATACTGTCTGCAAAAAGGCATTTCTTTGAGAAAAAAAAAGTATTTCGGAGACTTAGTTTCAAAACCCACCAAACTCCTTAGAGGAGTGCTTCCTCCTATAAATCAGTGCCTCTTAATGGAAAGAACATGATGAAAGGATGAGTAATGGCAGGTAAAAAAAAAAAGGATAAATCAACCTGATCATTAACCAGCTTGCACAGTAAATTCTCTTTGCTCTGAAGGCCAGGATTTAAGACAGTTCCTCTAAATCAAAGGATTCTTATGAATCCTGTTCTGCAGCTTCCTTTTATAAGTTATGTTTGGGTAGTCAATGACCATGTGTAGAGGATGTTTCTCAGGTGTTCATAAATATCAGCACTGATTTATTTGGAAAAAATAACACATGGTGTTCCCAGGGGAAAAAATCATTACTTTAGTTTTGGTTCATCTAATTACAATAAGTCTATCATCCTCACCATCTCCCCTAACTATCCAGGGAATTGGCAGAGTTTAACAATGAAGAAGAGAGTACTCCAGTGTCCAATTAAGGTTTTCTTTGAGGATTAATAAATCATGTCTCATCAGCCCCACTGACCCAGAGGTGTTAATCTTCACCTTATCACTCTAATCTTAAAGCAAAATTCTGCAGATCAAGAGCAGCAGAATGGTTGAGTTAATTGTTCCATTAGGCTGATGAAGTCTTTATGCCAGCATCCAATAATGCACTATTCCCTAAGCATGTTTAGATGCTCTGTTACAGAATAGAAAATAAACAGCAAAAATAACTGCCACAGCTATTTGGGATAAGTGACCAGTAGCTTGAGCTTCATACTCAGCTCTTCTGCTATAACTGAGCTGCAACCACATATTGGAACAAGGCAGTGAGGAGATGAGAAACAGTCAAGAGGTTTCAGCACATCTAAATGCAGTTGCAAAAGGAAACAAATCATGTAGTCAATAATGGAGAGAAGACTTAACAGTTATCTGCCCTGTAAACAATATGCTTGATTAGAAGACATAAAAAATACTGTTTTATTTAAGGGCAAGGATCCAGATATTTCACTGCAGAGAGTTTTTCTCACTGACAAGTCTCCAGTAATCATGGAGAGTGTGGCAAATTGAGTTAAAATATGCTCCTAAGCACTACAATAAATTAGAAATCACATTTTAACTTGTTTCCAGCCTACATTTATTTGCTCTTGTTTCTAAGTAATCAGTCAGGTTAAATTCTTTTGTCACGAACACTCACAAAAAGTACTGAGTTTACATTAAAAATCCATTTCATAACCATTACTTTTCGAACCTTTCCTTCTCCAGATCTGAGTTAGGCAGGATGGGAAATGCCAGCTGATACCTTTCAGGGTCACACACTCTGTGCCACTGAACAAAGAGGGAGCAAAACCAGAATAATTTCAGGGGGTGGGTGGAGGGAAAAGGAGGGTTGGATTTCTAAAGGCTTTTGAACGTGTGATGTATAATCCTACTCACACAATATTTGTTTCCATGTGTCTGTCTCCTTCTAAACAAGACACAAGACTTTCTCTTCCCTCTCCCAACTCTGTCACACTCCTGAAGCAATGGGACTCAGACTCTTCCCTCTTCTGGTACATGACTAAGGAGTTTGTGTTGAATTTAAGAGGACAAAAGCATCTCCTTGAAAATGTTAAAGAAGGTTAAAGTGTTGGGTTAGAGAGAGAAAAATGAGTAATGTTTTTATCTCTCTTTCTCTTTTCTCCAAAACATGACTCATATATTATTTTCTGAAACTCATGCAAAGACTCTTCTTTTACCCTCTGAATTTACCCCTGAATGTATCACCTGAAGAAACAAAGAAAACATTAAACAGCAGATTTATTTAGTTTGTCACAGAGATTTCTCAGAGAAAATGGACAGCTACTATTTAATCCATACTATTATTACTTCTTTTTTTTAAATATTGAAAATATTTTGAAAAGATTAATCCAAAAATAAAAAAACAAATAAGCTATTATTATGTCTACCCTCTGTGTCCTGTGCTGAGAAATGGAACATATCCTTATACTGACTTCAAAGCATTTAATCTGTGAAAAAGACATGCAGCTTACATATAAAATGTTCATTTCATAAAGCCCCTAGATGGGACCATTTAAATGATTAATTTAACCAATACAGTTTTGAGATAAATTGATTTGCCTCTTTCCACCTACTTATCATCCTCTCTCCTGTTAAACAATTTAGCATTTAACAAAATACTACCAGACACAGACATTCCCAAGGTCACACTACTAACTCTCCTTCAAGACCCCAATTGAAATCCTCCTCTAATGTAAGGCTAGGAACAAAACAAAATTAATCCTCCCTTGCCCTCCAGCCTAAGAGGATTCAAACTCACATATCTCACCTCCCAAGAGAATTGCAACCTCTTCTTCTGTGTGCTGAAGTCTTTATGTATTCACATGCATATGCCAGAGACAGAGAGATGGACAGAGCACTTTGTGCTGCTCCTGAGAAAGCTCTTTTGTTTTATATTAAATAATTAAGGATTCCTTGGACCAGAAAGCAGGACAGAGCACGACCATAGGGCAGAAATCAGGGCACTCAGCTGGGAAAGAAGACTGTTTTCTGCTCTTTGCTTCAAAGACTACTTGTTGTTTAAACCAGCAACTGCTCAGAGTTCCTCCCTCTGCCCTGCCTGGTGGAGCATGTGAGCCTCACCTTCCAGGTGACTGGTTTGGTGAACCAGCAGGACCTGCTGGAAAAGAGATCTGCAAAATTCTAAGGTGGAGCACTACACCAGGGTCCAGGAGATGACATCTAAATCCTCTGCATGTCCAAATACCAGAGCACCTAACTTACAGTCCCCCCTCCTGTTTAATTCTTAAGATTTACAGAAGTAGGTGTTTCCAAATTTGGCTGAAGACACTCGTATTCAGTAGTTATGCCCAGAATAGAAAAGTGTGAGACAGTACTGGAAATTGTGGTGTCAACAAAAACCCCCATTTTCACAGAGAACATTATTGTGACACAAGTACAATGTTTAGAAAGTAGTTAATGCCAGATGCTCCCATTCGTACATTTTTAAAACAGATTGATAAAATGCAACAATTTTGTAAGTATTTTACTTTTCATATTTCTTGTTAGTTTCCTCTATTATGGAATTCCACTGAGTGACTATCTCTGCACATTATGTATAGAACATAACATAGCAGTGGAATACTTTTATGTTTTCTTCTGTCTCCCTCTGCCTGAACTTTAATAATAATAAATTGGAATGATTATAACACAAAATTGAAAGCAAGTTGCCTGATGAAGCAGGCAGAATGCATGGACAACATCAGTATTGCCTTACTTTCCAGATTTGTGACAGATTACATCTAGTTTATACAGAGGATGTTATTACCTTTGTGTTTCTTAAAAAAACAAACAAAAAAATTACTGCATTATGGTTCTCATTCTGTTTGACAACAAAATGTTAAAAAAAAAAAAGAAAAAAGCAAATAAAAGGATCAAAAACCTGTCTGAGACGATGAAAAATAAAGTGTGAGCCATGTGTTCATCTCTCACTGAACAACTTTCAGTTCATCAAACCAGCCATCCATTTATAACATTTATAACAGTTGCAACCTTTAATAGAAACCCAAATTCAATTTGCTGGAGTCTTAAAAATGAACTTCTATTTTAATCATCTGATCCTCAGCAACATGAAATTGATAGGAACATTTCCACACACTTGATATGTTTGGAGTTGCACTTTTGATTTGCCACCAGTTAGTTTGGGCCACCTTTTTCTGCCAGTAGCTGGAAGGCTGCCATTTTGCCACTGTGATACTTAGTCTGGTTTCTTCTCCAAGTTAGAATTTAATTTCTCTCTTTATTTATTTTTAGTTTGAAATAGCTCTTTTGTCACCCCAGGAAGACTATAGTTGAGTTGGTGATTTCCTGTGGGTAGTTATAGAGACAGGAGAAATGTTTATCTTTCATGGAAAGAGGAAAGCAGAGATGGATGAATAAAGAGAAGAGAGCCACTGCCATAATGGAAACATGTTTCTTCTGTCCAGGAAGAAAAGCTAGGAGCTGTGGAAATATCCAAAACCCTTAAAAGTGCCAATAAAGTAAAAAAGACTCTCACAAGCCTGACTCCACACTAAATACTAAATATGACCCTCCCTTGTGGATAGCTGTTCATTCTTAGCAGATCAGAGCTGCAATGGGCTCTCTGCCACATCCTCTTGTCACCTCTAATTGAGGTGTAAGCAATTAGTTGCCAGATTCTGTGGCACAGATTGAAAAAGATTATCTTGGCTACAGAAAAGGAGCTTTTGTAAAAGACCTGGAAGACTATTACTTGCTAAGAGTTAACAAGGTAGAAATTTTACTTAAAAGAGCCTGGTTGCAGTTTCTAATCTAATAAAAAAAGCTACAGCATTGATTTTGAGCACAGCAGTTATTACAGTTTACATCTGATTCTTCAGGGGAGAAAACAGGCAACTGTTGGCTGTATTTTCTTAAACTGCTTTGTATATCCCTCACTAAGCATGGTGTGAAGTCAACAAATAATGAATTTGGATTACCCTTCAGGGATCACCCATTTCTCTTCTGCAAGCCTTCACTTGAAATAGAGACTCTTGTCAGTCTTCTATCTGCAAACACCCTCCTTCTGAAGGGAAACTCTTGCCAGGTTTCCTCCAGCTGAATCCATATCCCTCTAGGGACAACAGGATTCCCTTTCCACCCTTTCCTTGTCCTTGGATCTCACTGAGTGTAATTTATGTTGCTACACAAATCTATTGCAAGAAAATATATATAAAAAAAAAAATGGTCTACTGTGTAAGTATTAGACTGCAAGCTCAGTACAGTAAATTTATCTTCCCTAAGATTTGATTTCTTCTCTGTCATTTCTTTTTCTTCACCTAACAATTTTCTCAAAAAAACAAGTTTTGTCAACATAGCTGCTCTCAGCATGCTGTCCATACTACCTGAGTAAAAGAAGTAAATTTGATGTCTGGACATATGTAGTCTTGTGGAAAAGGATCTTACTTCACTTACTGACAAGCCTAGTGGTATAGCTAACAGCATTTCCCAAGTGGGGTGGCCTTGCTTTAAAAAAAAAAAGAAGAAGAAAAAGAAAAAAAATCAATATTGACTCTTGACACATTTTCATTTACATCACTGCATGGCTTTCAGACTGGGCACAAATCAATAAGCAGCTTTTAACACTGCTCAACTAGTTTGTTCTATGTAAAAGAAGAGAGATTTGCCTCAAGTGGCTTGTTTTTCCCCTTTGGGCTCCAAGCAGACTCTCCACCATTAACAGTGTGTGATTCTCTGAAATGAAGTTGAGTTTATTTGACTGCTCTTTCTGTGACTGATCAGAGGAGTCTTGAACTGTAATATTAATCACACAACATTTTCTTCATCACTACTTCCAGTCAATTGACTTTGTACTTAGTGAAAGCATCTCAAGCAGCCAACTCAACGTACCAGAGGGCAAGAAGTCAATAGGAGGAAGAAAGATTTAGTTTCCAAGCACACAGAGCACAGCCTGTGGAGCCACTGACACACACATATTGGGCACTTCATCACACCGCAGGGGCTATGCTGTCACATGTTTTTATTTGTGTGATGAAGGCACCCTCAGCACCTTTTGTTCAGTAGGCCCCCTCAGCTAACTGCAGCTTTTCCTTCAATCTCAGGGTTATGTGGAAGATGAAGGAACCAAGTAGTTTCTCCCAACTGCTGTGGGTTCAGCAATTATTTAGTTTCAATTTAACTCTATATATTTCACCAGAGAACTGACCCATTTGCCTCAGATATACTAATGACTATACTCAGATGACAGGCATATGTCATGCTAATAATACTATCCATATGCTTAGCAAATACCAATTTGCCTAAGGCACCATTAATGTCATTTTAATAGCCACTTGCCTACAGTGGGCCTTCTAAAACCATATCATCACATATTGATTTTTGAATATAGAAGAGAGGGGGTACAGATGCCCAGGAGATACAACATTATCAGCATTTTGCCTAGAGTCTCAGCACACCACCTCAGAGAATTTTTAGCTCATCAAGCCTCCACAGAAGTTTTCACACCAAAGAAATGCACACAACATTGAATACAAGAGCCTGGAGAATTCATTTATTGGATGTGATTCCTTAGAAATGTTCTTTGCCAGAAGCAGACTCTGTGTGAAGTCCAACATGCCATAAAATGGGCAATCATGTCTTTTCTATGGCACATTTTAGACATGCATGATCAGAGTCCTCCCACTTGGGTAAAGCATCTCATTGACTGCCTTCACTGCTTTCATGGGGATTCTCCCTAAATAAAATGGATTCATCAGTACTGTGGAACTGATGTAACACCAAGCAAAATGTTGTCTCCTCTTCTCTGGGCTTTTCTGGTATGGAGCTCTAATTTTCTACACACACAGATACACGTACTATTAAAATAATGTAGAGAAAATGAGTACATGCTCATACTACACATCACTTTTATTATCACTTTCTGCTTCCCACTAAATTATTTTGCTATCACTTCCACTAAACATAACGTTTGTTATCACCATATCAAGCAAAAACATTGGTTTCTTTTCTATGACTGAACTAAAGTTTATTCAAAACTATTTTCAGAGGATAAAATTAGTATCATTTGGATGAAACACACAGAATATTTTAGAATATTAATAATTAGACTATAATTTTTTCAAAATTTCCATAGACTGGCCCACACCTCTATGAAATAGCTGTCATCTTAGTTGTGCAAATCAATTTTGATTTAAGCATCCAAGTTTTCTTGACACTTGTCTCTTACTAGTTTAGAGTTACAGGACAATATGTGTTTCCCAGTGGAAAAGAGTACAAAGTCAGAATAAAGAGAGACTTTCAAGGACAGTCACAGAGATCAGTCAAAAAAGATAAGACTTTAAATCTGTGTTCTAATTCTGTTGGGAGGGGATTCAAATTGAATCAGTAAATGAAAAAGTAAAATTAACTCTCTATTCAAATCCATCTAAACATTAATCTGGAAATCAATTCTGTATACTACCAGTTTTGCACAACTCTTTAGCCCTCAGTTCCTGATGCAAGTACAGCAACCACTTGTTCTCAACTTTATCCCCTGACATTTGTGAAATAGTAGGCACAACTAAATTAATTACTCAATTAGGAAGCATAAAATTGTATTTCTTGTGGAACAGATCCATTCCATTGCGGTTTGTACTGCATGTACCAGTACCAGACACACAAGGCTTGTATCACTACTCACCAGAAAGCCCATTAGGTGCCAAGCCCAGCAGCATGCTGCAGCTGATCTGCCCTGCTCCACCAGTGGGAGCGGAGGTGAATGGCCCTGCGTGGTGTGATGGGCTGTCACCCAGGGCTGTGAATGCAGGCAGGGCACGGAGCTGCAGGAGGGTGAAGGACGAGGGCAGGACTGCTGGGAAGGCAGCTCTGCCTATCAGATGACAAACAGTGTGCACACCAGAAAAGCTGCAGCCAGGCTGCCCAGCTGCCCCTACGTCTCCTCTAAAATTCACTGGCCCCTTAGCTGCAAAATGTGAGCAGTACCTTCACCCCAAACTTGTAGCAGATATAAAATTTCACACCCACCGTAATGACACTTGCAGCTCCTGATTTCTTTTGTAGGTGTCTGATACTATTTGTTCTGAATACCTACTATACCAAGTAAAAATGGGAGCTATATAGCAGTTGATATGATCATAAGAAAATCTGAGGTCTAAGAGGAAAGGTCACTCGAATAACCTTAATCTGATTTTCCTGTCAATTAAATAGGTTCATCCTAATTACTGAACTACCATGGAAGATCTTTCACCAGGATAGAGGACCTCACCTTTATCATTTCCCTGTTGTATAGAGGCACAGGTGGAAGGCAGATGGAGTTGAAGCATCTTGTCTGAGTTTATCCATCAGTCCAATGACCAAGAGATCACAGAGAAACCATACCTCATTTTCCACTAGATCTGTGAGAAAATCCGTCACTCTGGGGCTGAAAAATCACTGGGGAGAGCTGAGGGAAGTGATGGATATGTGGAGCTGGGTGTAGAGGATAGAGAGAAACTAGACTTGCCTTTGTGAATCTTACAACTCTGTTGGATTAAGAACAGCATGACAGACTGTGACTCAGCTCTGACTGCTCCAGTTTAGGGTATAGTCTAGCAGAGAAAATGCTAGGCAGGGTTTCTGTGGCCTTGGGGTGAAAATAAATTGCTCTAACCCTCCTGTAACAGAGCCTAGCACTCCCTTCCAGAGACCACACCACTGAAGTGCAGCATACATTTAAGTGGACAGTCAGAGTTCAAACATATGCAATCACACTGGTATTTCACAAAGGACTCCATTTGGAAAGAAAAGGAACATGAGGATAAGGCCATGGGAATTTTTCACCATCTGTGATAATAACTCAGAAAAAGCTTGGCATGCAATCTGCAAAAGATAATTCTCTTTTGGGGATGAAATTCTAGGATTTACTTCCAGGATTTAAGTATTAAATTTTTTTAACACCTTATGATCATTCATGGAGGCCAGTGGTTTCTGTGCATGGCACAACTCTTCGAATGGGTTGCTAATTAATGCTAATGTAAAACATTTGGCTCGAAATATTTGGTCCAATATTTGCAAAAGACCAGACCCAATACCATACTTAGGCTGATTTCCAATACAATACTCCATTATAAATTGTCCTGATTTTTCATATAACATTTTCTGAAATTAGAGAAAGGCTGATGTGACCAAAAAAAATCAATCGGTTTTCTGAGTATTATTTTTTTACACCTGTTTACATGCAGAAAAGTTTCAGAACTGTTAAGCAACAAATCTCTGCAGGTGCACCTGAATTAGGATTATCAAAATTACATTGTTAAAAATCCCAGAAATTACCATTAGGAGCTAATGAATAAGCCAAGCTCACAGCTTGTCTAGGTAGTGGCTTTCTTTCTGTGGTCAGGCTAGAGCTATCCGCTGGGCAGGTTGGAAATTTAGCCCAAGTTTGAATGTCTGAAGTGCCAAATAAAATCTGTCCTTGGTGCATCCTTCTCCCTGATGCCATTGTCCCTTTATAAGGTGTGCCTGACCCAATGCTAACTCTGCTGCCTCTGAGCACATAGGGTCAGGCCCGTTTTCTCAGGACTGTTCTTTCCCTTTATACTGAGAGAATCTGAGAAAATTTTTCCTAGCAGTTTCCATGGGAGACCAAAGTCTGCTGGCTCCTTCCTTCTCCCTACTTCTCCCTCTCCTTGGAACTGAATGGCACAAAATGAGTTAGAAACAACATGGTGAAATATAATCATAATTCGTTGATGAACTCGCTTAATGGGGAAATTTGTTCCTGACTCTCTCAGTCAGTGATTGGGTTGTTCTCAGGATATGGTACTTTTCTGCTTTCATTATTTAAAGTTCTGGTGTCAAATTTAATCCTATTCAGTTTGTGTCCTCAATCATTCCTTTTGACAGCAAGATCCATTGGCTAATCATTTATTCCTAAGTCGATTGGGGCTTGCAACACACTGGTTATTAATCAGATCGGGTTTTGTATTCATTAGTGGTGAAATGCAACTGAAAAAGCATTCCCCTGCCTCAACCAGACTAATTTCAGCACAAATGTGGATGTGGATTGAAATGAAACCCCCACAGAGCTGAGAAATTCTAGCCTCAGCAGGAACATCAGAGAACCCAGAACAAAATCCTGCTCATGTCTCATTCTCTGCTTTGGCTGTGTCTGAAGCTCAAAATTGCAACAACCCTGAACCAGAGACCATAGAATGCAAGGGCAATCAAGATACAGCTAGAAGAAAAGTATTTGGGAATGTCCCCTTTTCCATTCTTTACCTTCACTAAACAAATCTCATCTTTCAAATTTTGTGTTATATTGGTGTTAGAAACTGGAAGGCTTTGTGTGAGGCCATGGGCAGTTTAGGCAACGTTGGACATCTGACAGTTTTGTTGGCCTGGGTGTTCAGTTCTCATCACTGGTGTCTGCCACTTGTTCCTCCCCAGCCAGGCTGGCACAGTATCAGTGTGCAAGTGCCTGCCTATTTATATTTATAATCCTGGCCCAGGAACACAGTGGCAAGCAGGGCTACACAAGTGTTACAAGCAGGGACATAAATAGGTAAGGACATGCAAAGGTACCAGTGAATGTTGCACAACCTGTGTCTGCTGTGATATCTAAGTCCTTTGATCTCAAGTAAAACTTACAGTGCTAATAAGGATGACAAACATCCCAGCATACATACCCAGCAATGTAAACATCTTTAAGGGAAACATATTGGGGTAATATTTAAACCTACTTTTATGCAGAAAGAGAGGTTTTAAAAGTTGCAGTTAACTGAATTCTGTATTGGTTTGCAACAATTAAAAGTCTAATGCTGATGAACAAGTCTCTGTAGTATAGTGACAAAATTGCAATGGCATTTCTTCAGAGTCAGGAACTAATATCAATAACTTTATTTCCTTTATGCTTCTCAGGAGTATGAGATTAGGAGAACAATTTTCCTACCACAAAGAGTACTAAGAATTACTGAGAACAATTTTGCATCTTTATGCTGCTAAACCCATTTTAAATAGCCCTCTGGAGATACAATTTAAGGGAGATGGATTTTCCACTAAAAGGTGCACACGCTTGCTTGTTTTACATAAGCATTTCTCCCAGTACATACCCATTGCAGTCACACACACAGCCACATGTGTCACTGGAGGCACAATTTCTTCATGCTAAAGGCTGATATTCTGCCATGTGTTAACACCAACAGGCAGAATGCACATGGTGCCAAGAGGTGTTAAAGTCATGAAGTGTCATTGCTATTGCAGTATCCAACACTTCATTGTGACTGGTAAATTAAGAAGTCCATAGCCTGCTCTCTGGCCTTAAAATAAGTTTGCAACCAGAAAGTTAAATACACTTTAAAACAGGGTGACCACAGCTGTTTTACTTACAGCCTTCTGAACAGTGCTGGAACATTGACTTAGGGAGTTCTAGCTGGCATGAACCCAAGAGCAGGTCAGGGAGAATGCCCTCTGTTAGTGAACAACCACAGGAAAGTGTTTAACCTCTATCCTGGCATGGTCTTACTGGTGTGGATGCAGCCCTTGGTGTTTGTGATCCTGAGAGAGGATTTAAAATGAGCTAAACACCTTGGACTTGTACTGAGATTAGATTGTCTAGGGGATGGGACAGGTGGAAGTAAGAAAAAGAAATGGGCTCTGCATCAAAATCTCCACTCATTTCTTACCTGGAGAGTTTACATAATTGTTACCAGGTACTACAACTCTTTTATCACTTTTTGGAATTGATTTAATGAAAAATTCATATTTTAGTGCCCTACACTTACTTTTACACAGATAGTTGCTTAGTGTATGAACATCAGATATTTATATTCATCATATAAGCATAAATATACATAAAATACATCCTTTT
Organism: Luscinia megarhynchos; assembly: GCA_034336665.1. NCBI lineage: Eukaryota > Metazoa > Chordata > Aves > Passeriformes > Muscicapidae > Luscinia > Luscinia megarhynchos. The sequence continues at coordinate 46,943,066 of CM067565.1, forward strand.
GAAAAAAAACAAGGCTGTGATTTTGCAGTACTACTGCAAAACTGAAGTAAAATTTCTCCTATCTTTAACTTGTTGAGGACCATCAAATATATTCCTTTAGGAAATAGATTTGTGAAAGTCCAGGATAGTTTTAATTCAATTGAGTCATACTCTAGGAAGGAAAGATTAAAGTGGTGTGTTATCCTGTGTTTTTTCTACATAGGCTTTCTCCTATCACTTTTTGATGAAGTGTCCAATTTAGTTTCAAAATTCTCTAATCAGGAGATTTTCCCAGCTGTTCCAGAGGAAGGTGCATTTGTGTATGTATTACCTGTTGTTGTTCAGTTCTTGCTGCTGCCACAATCCAGAGATGGATAATTTTTAAAAGTAACATGCATATAAAACAATTGTTTTACTAGGTATACCCTAGTTCTTGTACAATTTCTGTTGTATCTGCCATTGGCACTGTTCAAGCAGCTACTGATAATTTCAGGCAAAGATGTTTTTTGTCATCAATACTATGAGTAACTATTTACAAAGTTGTGTGAATGTAGCCCTGTTGTAGAAAATATAAACTCAAGGAATCACAGAGTTATTGAACAACTTATGTTGGAGGAGACTTAAGATCATGGAGTCCAGCTGTCAGTGCAGCACTGCCAACTCCACCACTAAGCCATGTCACTAAGTGCCATCTCTACACATCTTTTAGATTACTCTGCCAGCTCTTTGGGAAGCCTGTTGCAATGCTTGACAGCCTTTTCCACAAAGGATTTTCCATTATATCCAATCTAAACCTCCCCTGGCACAACTTAAGGTCATTTTCTCTTGTCCTAACAGGACACGATCCTTGTCTGTGGAATGGTATAAGTGAGGGATCACTCCCTCCACACTGACAGTAAACCTTGCAAACTGATCTTATCATGCTGAGGTTACCAGAGATGTGTAGAAGGGACTGGGGGGTGTGGGGCTGTCAGGACAAGCTGCTGCAGAGGCTGCTGGGTGAAGGCTGTTCCATGGGTGCCCAGATGTGCTCCAGCTGCATGGCCAGGGCATTGCCAGCACTGCCATAGCAGGAATCCCCCTTTCTCTCAAGCAGGGCGTGGGTACTGGAGGCAGCAAAAGCAGCTCCACTAGCAGCACATTGTGCTCTGTACTTTCCTACTTTGTTTTGCCCTTGGTGCACAAGGGTGCTCCCTTCTTTTACCTGTCACAAGGGCAACAACTCCTCCAAGCAGGCTTACCATTTTTCTACAACAGAGCTGAAATTCCTGTTTTCCCATCAAGCTCCTGTAACTGGGGTCAGAACTTGGAAATTTCCTCTGAAGAAATCAGGTATTTAGTTTCTACTGTCCTTTCTTTGAGGTTCTGTCAATCTCCATGAATGCAAGTGATCCCCCCATCCTGCTATTGCTAGGATCTCAGTGAGTCCCAGGCTGTGCTTGCCTCACAGCCCACCTTAAAGGAAACTGAAATACACAGCCAGAATGTAGCCCATAGCTCTGAATTTTTGGAAGACAGCCATTTTCTAGGAAAAATGTTGTGATAAATTAGTGTGTGGTGGGTGGATGATATTAGGATTTGTAATGTATCAAATTCCCAGATTTTTCTCTGTGAAAAGTAGGGAGGTCACAGAGGACATCATATATGCACATATATACAAACATATATAAAGAAAAATCTGTATATATCTTAAAAATATTTGCTTGAAAAATTATATCTGCTTCTATTAAATTCTGGAGATACTCTACTGCTATTACATATTCATGCTCAAATATTTCAACTTGTGCTATTTTCCCCTCAATTTCTCATGTAATTTAAAATGGTAAATCATTAAAAAAATAAAATAAATATATAATTATTATAAAGTCGCAGTTACCTTCTCTTAACACAATTAAAAGAAAGGTATTTTTTATTCTCCTATCAGTCATGACATACTCACTGCTTACCTCTTCTCTTCTGCTCTCCCCCAAGAACTGTTTTGCCCTGTACTTCCTAATACATGTGCTTATACTAATTGAATATCTAAATCACAGTAAAAAATTTACATGCTGTAGGCTCTACCTTCCAAAAATGCCAAATGTCACTACTTGAAATGACAATTGATGTGCAGACAAGAGAGAAAAAAGAGGTGTTTTAATTACAGGACATGGGAACCTTGTTCTGGTCTGGTAAAACTGTGACTATTGTGTGGAACAGAGTATTTGGATAAAACATAGATAGGAAATAAGGTCCTTATTGGCAAAATTTGGCATAAAAAAATATTCTTCAAGTTTCAGCTCCATTTGAATTATACCTGCTGGCTATACAAGCATAAAATTGATGTTTGTCTCAGTAAGAGCTGTTTTTTCTCTCTCCCACCTTCATCTTTTTACGATGCATATTAAGTGACTAATTTATTTTATAAATCCTAATTTCCTAGATCCATGTGATTAAGGAGGAGAAACAGAATGAAAAAAACACCCTAGTCAATGTATCAGCAGCCAATTGACCAGCTTTAATGACCATGGAGCACAGCTTGCAAACAGTATTGATGTGTTGTCCAAAAGATAAGCTCAAAACTGATAGAAAGCCAATTTTTTTTCAAGACTTTTCAGAAAATCATGGTTTTTGTGACCTAACTAGATATTCTGGCTGACCATGCTGAGTCCTAGCAAATCCAGTGTCAGAAGGCTGCTATTGAGCTGTGTAGGACTGTGAAAGGCTTGGTGGTGGTGCTTTAAATCTTCCTTGGTGCTCGTGCCCAAGGTTACCTTTCCAGTGCACATCTGAGAGACTGCAGGATGGGAGATAGAGTAGATCATTACAAGACATCCCACAAAATACAAACCTGCAGAGCACTGGGGTCATGACAATGCTGAGGAAGAGCACTTCAGCCTTTGTGTAACATGAGTCAGATTGATGCTATGGGCTTGTTGTTACATCTTTTGAGGGTGACTCAGGGAGATATAAGTTCCCTCTTAGTTTTCTGCTGATAGATCTGCAGTTTTAAGTAAATCAATTGGTAATAGCACCTGACATCATCAGCTTGTTAGTGCAATTTTCTATCCTCTGGCACCTCTGGTTTGACCATTATTATTAATCTTTGACCTGTATATACTCTGGCTGGAAAAAAAAAGTACAGAGTGGGATAAAATAAGATAAAAAGAGGATAACAAAATAGGATGGACATTAGCAGAGAAGGATGGCCACTGAATTTAGGATACTTCATTAGGACTATAAATGTCCAAGCGAGTTTACCTTTCACCTAATGATTATTTGCTGACAGCAAAGTGTTTAAAAATATCTGTGCCCCAGCTCCATGTCTTAAAATATGTTCTTTCTTCATTTCAATTAAATTCAAACTGTCCAAGTTAGGGCCTTTCTCTAGCTATGTACAGGGACTAGCATGAAAAAATGTGTTTAACTGAGTGCATTGGTGACATGCATACTAAATTAAATAGTGACATCTGTAGTTTTAACAATACTATCTTCACAGAATCACAGAACCACTGGGCTGGAAAAGACCTCCAAGATCATGGAGTCCAGCCCATGCCCTAACACCTCAACTAGACCATGGCACTGAGTGCCACATCCAGTCTTTTTTAAACACATCCAGGGATGGTGAGTCCACCACCTCCATGAAAAAACTTTTTCCTAATATCCAATTTATATTTCCCTGGATGTAGCTTGAGACTATGCCCTCTGGTTCTGCCAGTTGCTGCCTGGAGAAAGAGACCAAGCCCCACCTGGCCACAGCCACCTTTCAGGAAGTTGTAGTGATAAAGTCACTCCTGAGTCTCCTTTTCTCCAGGCTGAACAGCCCCAGCTCCCTCAACCACTCCTCATAGGGCTTGTATTCTTCTAATAGTGGTCACTTGTGCATTTATTTAGGCCTTTAAATAATGCTTAACATAAAACTATTGTCACATTCTGCAGAAATCATATATAAGATGAAGTATTCTCATAAAGCTATGTAGTATATTTTGTTCACTTTTGTTATACCTTTTTTACACTTTTGTTATAATTTTTACATATTTTATATAAATATGTATAGAATTGTATACTAAATTAAGAATATTAAACAATACACCTTGTATACAACCTCTGCTTTTCTGTCTCAAGATGCAAAACTAGCTGTTTAGCCCTTATGTTTTTAAGATTTATAAGACAGTTAATCTTACTCCAGACTGTAAACCATAATTGATGGCTGCAAGTTATAACTTCTACATATGGTACTTTCATAAGTATGTTTTAATTGGAATTGTATTTTGCTATTTAATATTTATTAATCTAGTGAAAAATTTTCTGTCAATAAGATAGTGCTGGACATAAAAGTTGTATATTTCTCCTTTTTGTTACATAAGTCTTTGACACACAACAACACATTGTCTTACACACAATTATAAGAATTTTCTGATTCAAATAAACCCAGAGCGGTTTCAAGGAAGATATTGTAAGAACTCCACATCAAACTTTGTGCATTCATTTGGGGAAAGAGTTGAAATTATTTTCTGCCCCCTAAAACCAGCTTCTGGTACTTCTATCTATTTCTGGAAAAGACTGTGTAGTAGATGGATTTGATTAGCTCATCTCTTTTCTTTTGAGTCAGGGGCAGGGGAAATAATAAATGACTAATCACTTCAGGTTAGTGTTTTTTACTCTGAGGCTATTACAGAACCAATTTAAAAAGTCATACAGAAAGCTACAGAGATGTGATTAGGTTGTAATGCTAATGCAGGGAATTGTGTATAGATAATTATTCTTCAGCACAGATAATTCCGACAAAGACTAATCAGAAGATGCATCAAACACCTAACAATCACAATTTTGTCTGAATTCCTTTTAAATGTTCATTTTAAAATCTGCAGATATATTGTGACTTTTAAAACAAATATGCCGGGCTCTTTCTTTCCTTGTCTTGTGCAACCTTGGCATGCAGTTTTCACAGAAGCTCAGTTCCCACTACATTCCTACATTAATCACAGCTGGGGTGTAATTCAAAGCAGCTTTGGACCTTCTTTAAATTCCACCAGCTGGTAAGAGTTTTCTAGGGACAGAACAGACAGAACTGCAGGCAGTGGAGCACGGGCTCAGCTGCTGAAGGGGATCACACCTCTGCATCTGGGGCTGCTGAGTGAGAGCCCGGGTGCAAAAGGGAAAATGACAGACTGTAAATCGAAGTATTGCCATGCCACCCTTTGTGTTTGATTTCTAGGAATGGAGAGAGGGCTGGAATAAACTTGTTTATACTGTTATTATCAAATATAGCTACTGTGCTAACGTCATATTTTGAAATGCAGAAGACAAATGCTTGTCATGTGTGTGTGACTCCTCCTGACCTGTGCAGTGTATCTCCTTCTCTCCTCCCTTGTCAGCTCTCTCTTCTGAGTCCTCTCCTCTGCAGCTGTGCTCAGAATAGGTCCTGCATGTCCCTGCCAGCAACTCATATCTTATCTCAAAACATATGACTCAGTAGGATGTCTCCTTCTCTTTTTCATTATTTATACTGTGTGCCCTACACGAAGTTGTGCTACTCAGTTCTGAAAACCTCAGTGCAATTCAATTCACATCAAATCAGCCACTTTGTCAGCTTCTCCATCACCTAAAAGCTCTATATTCACTGACTGACCTCCCTGAGCATATCTGCTACCTTCCTGCCTTCTGTCACATAAAAAATCCCAACATTGCTGCTGTGGTACTTTCAAGGAAATGACTGATTTGATATATAAATTGTCTGTTGTTTTCCTTTTTTCAGTGTCTGCTGACTATTTAGCTGTTTCTTCTTAGCATGCTCATTCCTCAGGGCAGAAACACTGTTCAGAAAGCATTTAGTATGCATGGAGAAATGCTTAAAATTCATTATTACGGCATTGTGTTGTCCCTGTTTTATTTCAAAATGTGTTTTTAGATCAGTCCTTGGAAGGTTTCAAATAACATTTCCCCAACAAACAATGCTCTGTGAAACAAAATCTTTCAAATAAACCCTTTTGAGAACTGCTTCTTAGGATCCATTAATCAGCAGACATGTCCTGTGTAAGTTGAAAAACTTCTTAGCATCAGCCAAGCCCCTGTGAGCTCAACAAGGCTGCCACATCCTGCTTCTTGAAGTGTCCAACTGGAAATCCTTTTCTAGCTGAGATGAGCTATAGTCTGAATGGCTTTGGAGGGTGATATGAGTTGCAGCACACAGTACAGTAACAACTTAATAAACACATAAAAAATTGCGGTCTTCTCTCTTTCTGAGGTCATCTAAAAAGATAAATTCTAAATATAACTAAGCCTTGATTTGACCTGTTTCATGGACTTTATCTTTCAGTAATTTTTTCAATCTTAATTAGTATTTAGCATTTATGCAAGTCTGTGTGATTTAAGATGCTGTGTGATATATGAGTTCAACAGAGTCCTCAGCTGAAGGACAAGTATTTTAGTGAATGTGAGACCTGACCCAAAGGCTATTTGCAGCAGTTTGTCATTTAGTACAGGGAAGGTTAGGTAGGTTACAGTGATATATGATCTCTCATGCTCTGGACCTAACAGCACAGTTGAGCTGCTCCTGTGACTTCCATTAACCGTGTTCAGATCTTTTCATATACAGAGTTTACCCTGAAGATGTGACAACCCTTCTCCCCATGGCCGAAAGAAAAGTGAAAACTCCTAAGTTTGGTCAGTCCATCAAAACTCGCTGCTCAGTCCATGTAAGCCTGCTTGTGAATTTCTGCTGAGTTCATTTTGCACTCCTTCATACACCAAGGGGGAGAGAGGGGAAGTCTTGGCGACTGCTCCACGTGGAGCTCTGCCAACACACTGCATTAAACAGCCACCCCAGTGCAGGAGCAGCCCAGGGAATGGCAGGGAAAAACAGCACCTGCAAGTGTTCTGCAAATGGCATGGGGCTATGGAAGGGGTGGAGAAAGGATGTAAATGGGCAAAATGTGATGAAAAATAGCTAGCAGCCATGGGCAGGCAAGACATATGGGCAACGTTTCTGCTTAAGGGGACAAGTTAGTGGAACAATTCTTCTCTTTCTTTTATGTATACATAAGAATTAGAGCTGTTAAGATTTCAAGGAGTGAGAAATGGACATTTTTTCTAAACAAACAGTATTTTGAAAAATGCTGTTTCATTTTGCATTGTTGCCATTTCCCCCCTCAACATTTTCCATCAGAAAACTGACTAAAAAAATGTAGGAAGAAAACCTGGAAGACAATTATTTTTCTCTAGCCAGCTGGATAGGTACCAGCAAAACCAAATAAACAATCATATCAAGAGGCAGTTCATAATGAAGTTTGTAACCACATTTTCATCAATAATGCTCCTGGTTCATATTGAAAATCTTTTCAGTTGAAAAATTTCCAGCAAACTCAAAATATGTTGAGTGCCTGATTTTCCCTGTAGGATGGTGAAATTGTTCTGTGGAACTCAAGTTGCCTTGCATAAAACTAAGCTAGATTTCTGTTGTGTGCTACTACATCAGCTTGGGAGTTAATATATGAAATTCCTCATTAGTGGCAGGCCTTTTAAAAATTATTCTGATGAATGGCAGCAAGAGAAATAAACGTTCAGGTATGGATATGAGCAAAAAAGAAAGTAAATGTATAGTAATCTTCCCTTAATGGTAATTTTATAATTCAGCCTCACCCCCAACCCTCCAAGTGGTAGCTGAAGAGAGAGACCAGTTTTCAAGAAAAAGTAAATTTAGTCCCAAAGGCAGAAAAATTCTAAGATCTATTAAAAAATTAAGAAAATCAACAACTAGTTTACAGAAAGTCAAGATATGTGCAAACAAAATTTGTGTCCTTGCTTTCCATTCAGTCTGTAGTGGGAATGGGCTGCCCCTATCTGATCCTTGTCTAGCTAATGTCCACTTCCATAGGAGGGTTGGGAGGAATTAAGGAGGAAAGCCATAAGACTTCTCCCATCCACACCACAATATCCTCATCAAGCCAAGACTGAGAGTAGCCTGCTGGCCACAAACAGTGAGAGATCCCTTTCTCTCCTACATTACCACAGCTGATACCATCTGACACTAGCCCCAGTATGGAGCTGTCTGGTAAGACCTGGATGGCATCCACAGGACAGCACTGATTGTTTCATTCAAGCAAGTCATGTCAGTGAGAGCATGAGTCAGGCACAGTGTGCAGGGGCACACACCAGCTTTCAGCCTCTTCCTGCTGCATGACATAAATTTGGTTATGGATCAGAGTTTAGAATCCCTTTAGTCCTGGGTAACCACTTTCTATAATGATTGTACTAAAGTGACTGAAATAAGCTGCTCCTGCTTCTTATTCCTGTAAGGCTGATTGCCACTGGTTGTGTGTGACCTTGCAGCATGCAATCCCTCCTTTGCTCTAAGATGCTGACTCAATGCCAAGTACAGGATGAGTCAAATGCACTATTGCAGTTGCCTTAACTTCTGTAGCTTTGGAAAGCAGCTATTCCATCCTCTCACAAGAGACATCTGCATTTCTTCTGTATATGGACCAGAAAGAAAGCCTTAGAAGGAAGGAAGAGCACTGGCATAGTGAGCAGCAGCAGGGATTAATGTTGGGAAGCTCCCCTTTACACCATTAGCTACTGCTGATCTCTGCAGGGAGTCCTTGGCTGTGCTCCTCTGGTGTCAGAGGGGATTGTAGCCACACTGGTTGCACCTCTGTTTTTCCAAGATGCTGACACTTGTGGCCAGCAGTGGCCTGAGGAGTAGTGCCTTTCACTTGTCTTGCATCAAGGGGAAGTTTTTGTGCATTTTTATTTTCTTTAATTTAATTTTTTTTAAACCCTGAGGCTGAATTACTTTAGGCAGCGTGATTTCTGGATGCCTTCATTTGCTCTGGTAATTCTTTAATTGTTACTCAGGGTATATGATGCCCTGCTTATAAAGGGAGGACATATTATTTTCATTCACACAAGGCAAGCCTAATTCCTACAAAGACTCCAGCATGGGACTTTCCATGAAAAAAATTCCGTTTACTGGACCAGAATCTCAGGCAAGAAACAACACTGGGCAGAGCAACCTGTAGCTGTGGTTATCTGCATCATTTCATGCAATGTGCCACTCGTCATGGTCAGGACTGCCCTGGTGCAGCAGTGATGTGTCAGAGTCCTCCCACAGAGTGCTGTGCTGCTGCAAGGCCAAGGGAAACCTCCTCCACTTCCACAGTGTTCTTCTGGGGGATCTAAGATTCTTCATTAACAGAAAAGCAATTGCAGTCATGGAAATCTGGGCTATAACTCTGATGTTTCTCATTAGATTATTTACAAAAAGAAGTTGTGTAGGGATTTTTAGGACCATTTTACTGGTTTACCTAAGGAAAATTTAAAAAATAACACTTGATAGACAAGGCATTCATTTAAGGATGTTACCGGTAACCCAAACCAGTGAAAACCATTTTTGAATTGTCTGAAAATTAAAATATCTTTTCTTCACTGCACCAGTCCTCCATATTGCTTTTAACATTCAAAAATTCTCTGAGTTTCTTTACTGATTTGTGACATTTTTACTATTTTCATGATATATTTGTTATTTTTAACCTAAATCTTTGAGACAGCTTTGCTGAGAAAATTCTAGGGCACAGAACTGCTTCATGAAATTAGAATGGCCGTCAGGAAAGAACAAATCTACAAGGCTTTAAATAATATATGAAACTCTGTTTCAAACTGCTTTTTACAGTGGAGTGATAAGACAGATCATTTGGGGATTTAAGCCTCTAAATATTTTTCAAAATTTCAACTTGCGGAAAACACACAAATCTAAAATAAGTAATCTGAGGGTTTTTGTTTTTGTTCTCCAAAAGAAAGATATTTGATGTTTGCCAGAAAACAAAAATTACCTTAACTTCAGATAGTTACCAGGAAAAAAAAAAATCCGAGATAATCAGAGAAATTAATCCAGGAAATTTGATTGGCAAAAAATGTCACTCCTGTGAAACTGCTCTCTCTGATGACACCCAGGAGTGGAGCCTGGTGGGTCTGTCCCAAGCCAGGTCACACAAACCTGCAGAGCACTGCCCCAGATGTCACCCAGGAGGTGGGTGGCAGGGGGCTGTGCTGTGGAAGGGGATGAGGTGATGGTGCTCTAGCACAGACCAGGGATGTCTTCTGAGGAAACACACTGCCCAGCTCAAGGGACCTGTCTGTGCCCCACCTGCCTGCTGCTGTGGGTTTTCACAGTAAGTGGTCCGAGGTGGTGCTGGGGATAAGGGGCTGGATTGGTTTTGTCCATTCTTCCTTCCAGTTTTGGCAGCTGGAGCCCTGTGCATCAGGATCCAAAGCACCTGAAGGCAGCCCTCAGCAGCTGGGACAACTGCTGGTGAAGGTAAATTTACAAGTTGCACAGCCAGCCTGTTGCCAAATGTGCTGACAAAGGAGTTTTCAGCCTTCCCTAACAGCTGTTCTTCAGGCTGCCAACCCTGAGACAAACCCTTTTATCTCCAGAGAGCCAGACCTCTTGTCCATAAGGATTTCTCCCTTTGGTCCTGCCTCTGCCTGGCCATCTTGTTTGTTAATGTTCACTTGTGGAAGGGGCTGAGTCATTAGCTCCCTTTGAACTCACTGTGAATAAAAACAATTTAGCATCACAAGCCTGAGATGATTTTGAGTGAAATCCTGGCATATTTTAGGCAATTAAATGAATGGGTTGTTATTGGGTCTTTCATCCAATTGATGCATAATTTTACCACCTGAACAGGATCCTCTGTTCTTGCCTCTTTAGGCACATCCCTGCTCCACTAGAAAGGAAGGACTTAGAGGTGAGGTAGAAATTGCTGATCCAAGTAAAAATTTCCTGATGTCTTCTAACAGCAGAGAATGCTTTTTGTGGCTTCAAGCTCTCCTAGATTTTGAATAGGCAGGCTTGAGATTTCTTTCTGGTGCCTTTCTCAGCCTCACTTTCGGGCATGGATATTTCATAAGCAAAATAATTCAGCTGTTTCAGAACACGAGAACCAGCATTGAACTGAGAATAAAATTGGAAAAAGCATGGAGAAGTTATGATACAAAGAAATGGGCTGAAGTATAGGAGCCAGCAAGGATAGTAAGTGGAAAAGTGAATATGAAAGAAATATGTATGCCCAGATACAGAGCAGAGGATCTGAATTGAGTGCTAGCATGCTCATAAAATGAAAATAAACTGTGTTGCCAGTCTCCTAGTATATGTCTAGGAGTTATTTCCTGCAGTCTTTTATCAAACTAATGCAAGGTGACTTGCAAACACAAAGGGATAGGCAATAAAGGAGCATTGTCTCATCATCATCATCATCATCATCATCTCTTCCTGGTTGCATTTAAATAATTCTAAATAATTGTTTCTTTTGCTAGCAAAACACATCTCTGCTCTAAATTTTTAAATCGGTTTAAGTGACAATGGCTACCTGCTTTTTGAAAGTAAAAATCATTATAGATGTGCAAACTATGAATTTGGTTTTAGCATTACTTCAGATATCTTGGGGACAACTCTAATATGCGGATCACCGACAAAATTTGAAAAAGAGGAGACAATCACATGGAAGATTGAAAAATTCCGTTGAAAACACACTGAAGAGAGACTGATTTCTTTTTCCTGACTGGAAAAAAACACTTATATTAGTTTTTTATTGTTTGCCATTTTCTCAAATACGAAGCTCAAAATTTTAATGTGAAAGCTCTTACCAAATTTTATGCCACAATATAATCTTGACAGCTGTCAATAGCAGTTTTTAGATTAGTATTTTCTCTTGAAATCTCTTCCCCCCCCCCCTTACTACTATATTTTGTGTGTGCTCTAAATATTAATAGGTCTTTGTACTTGTATGGGTAGTGAAAGCAGAGTCCTTTCCCTCATTACAAAGGAAATTCCTCTTGTTTATATGCATCATATTTTACTTACATTGGAGTATTTTCATGACTTCACCCCTTAGCACAAAGTCCTTTCTCTTAGACTATTTCCTTTTTTTTTTTTTTTTTTTTTGATCCCTCATGGCATTGAGCAAAGTCATTTCACTCAATGTAGAATTTCTGAGACAGAAAATTACCCAAATATTTGCTTTCAAGAAAAAGCTTTTATAAGACGGAAGGTTATCTGAAAGGATATCTGGAAGGATTGCTGTGAAAGCACCTGCAAAAACACCTGTGAAGGCAGAGTAATTAAGTGACGATTTTTAACTATGCTGTTAATGTGTTCTCGTTGTGGGTAGCACATCAACGCATCTAAAATAAGAAACATTTTTCGTTTACCTTTCATTGTTCCTGTGTTAGCTAGATATCATACAAACACAAATTTGCTTTTCTTGACACCACTCTCAGGGTTTCTATTGATATGAAGGTACATTGAAGAGATTAGAAGAAACACGGGGTCATAGAAATTGCCAAGGTAGATTAAATCACAGGTCTATGTAATTCATTGCCAGCAAAAGGCATTAGATAAGCTACAATATTTAGGTAACTCTTCTTCCATGGAAAGTTGATGTCTGAGATCTAGACTGTGAAACAAACTGGATAAGAACTGTGACCTTGTTTTTTTGAAATGAGAGTCAACAAGTGAGCAACCAATATTTTTGGGAAGATACCTTAATGTACACATTTTTAAATCTAAAAGCCTTTTGAAAGAAAATATTATTTTTTAAAACACAAACTCAGACGTATCAAGGTTCATACTATCAAGAAAATGACAACTTTTTTCATTGGCATTGAATGTTAGTTGTGTTTCATATTTTACATGAAAAATTAAATGAAAAAATACAGTTTCCAGTTCTTAGCAAATTAAGTATTTCTAACAGAAAAAATATGTGGAAGCCTTTATGAACACTATTCCTAAATGTTAGGTCCATTACAGTTTTAAGAGCTTGAAACATTTTTCCTTTCATTATTTTTGCAGATGTTTCTTGCACCTACAAGGAAGGCATAAGAGCCTGACAGACAAATATGGACAGCATATTTAAGTAAATCACCTTGTCTTTAAAGAAGAAGGGATTAAAATGCAGATTTCAATAATCTTAGGAAGTAAATCACATAGCCTCTTGTGTTTGGTATCAAGTCTTGTTCAGGACACATATTCACATACAGTACAGCTTTTTGCTGAAGAAGTGTAGCTCCCAAATTTCACATGCCAAATAAACCAAAAAATTCTTCACAAGCTTTTGACTTTGGTGGATCCTGAGAACGAGGTGTTTCTCATCTGCTGGCACGGCATATTTTTCACATTTCAGGCATGAGTATCTGACCATGTTTTAGTTATCTGTTTACTTGCCAGAAAGAACAGATGATGTTAATCACAGCAATGATGGAAGAGAGCATCCAAAAAATCCACATGGCTTTTGATTAAAGCGTGCTAGATAGTGTTTTAACTCCAGATCCCCACAGGGATGCCCTTAATACAGCCATGCTTTTTCACCAAGTATTGCACAGGGTGCACTCTCTAGCTGGGTTTTTTTTTTAAATTTTTTTTTTTTTCATGTATCTTTTCCTACTTTTGTTCAAGGGTATTACTAGAAACAGTTTTGCACAACCCCCAAAAAGTGCCACCCTGTCCAGAATTTGTCAAATGCCTTGCTCAGACAAGCTCTGCTGGCAGTACTGATAGGGCTCTCAGAGGCACCAAAATTTTCATGGTGAGTGCAGTGAACAGAGTCCAGCTTCACTGGATAGTGGGACTGTGGCCACTTGGGAGGATTGGCACAAGGCTGGCTGGAGCGACTGAAGGGCATCACCCCTGAATGCCCACAATTGCCACTGAAAGAAATTAACACTGTTTAATCCAAAATTAATAATGTGAAGGATATCACCTGCCTGGGGTGAGGGAACAGGTAAGGATGTGTCGGAAAAAGGAAAATTTGAGGATTTGGAATTCACACAGAAACCCATTAGAGATAGGTGGGAAGATAGAACACTGTAAAACTACAGCTCCATTATTACATCAAAATTCCAGTTCTTTCTAAAGAAAAGGTTTTATAAACAATCTCTCTGAGTAGTCTTTATTCTGATTTGTCATTACACACAGACAAAACTGACTTAGAAACTGTGTTGAATTGTGAAGTTGAAGAGTGAAACTGTTGATATCACAAAAATTTCACATTAATCCAAAAACCCCCCCTTTAGGAGGAATTCTTGATCAAGCTAGTCTAGCAGAAGCTGCAGATGCCCAGGGCAGGGGTGCTGGAACCAGGTGATCTTTAAGGTCCCTTCCAAACCATTCTATGATCCGATGATTCTATGAATTTCATTGTACCAAATGACAGGAAAATGAGATGGTAGACAAAATTCAGTGGTTAAAAAGGCAAACTAATGCATTTGTATTATCTGTGTAATTTACACTAAAGCATAGTCATGAAAATCAGCTCTTGCTCAACAAAAGAAATGGATGCCAACAGCTGTGTGCCAAGTATCAGCATTATCTTAGTGCTCAGGGCAGTTGAAATAGCAAATAAATGGTAGGAAAAATGGGATAATAACAGAGGAAACTGTGTGCCACTGTGTGTATTCCTACTTCTTAAATTCTGCAAATAGTTCTTGTGTCACTTCAAATGAGACCAAGTAAACTACAGCTGTTTCAAATAAGCTGGGCAATGCCCTTCCTGTGAGAGGTAACTACATAAACTGGAACTCTTCAGGTTGAAAAAAGAATATTGGTAGAAGGAAAATATGATTGCAAATTGCACATAGATGCTGAACGTGAGACTGATTATTCATTATTTTTCATGATATAAGAACTAGGAAGAACCAAATGAGATTATTATTAGATAGTTTAAAATAAACAAAAGGAAGTACTTTTTCAAATAAGGCATAATTCAGTTGTGGAACTCTTTGTGAATGTCAAAAGTATAAGTGGATTCAATAGCAGATTGAAGACTTTCAATGAAAGATCCATTAAAGGCTATTAAACACAGTGAAGTGATTGCAACATACAACTCACAAAGTCTCTGAAATGCAAATTGCTGGGAGTAGCAAGGGTACAAGTTAAAGTATCATTCTGTATTTGCCCTGTTTCTATGACTTGTTCCATAAGTACACTTTATTTACTCTTGTTAGAAATGGGATGCTGGAGAAAATGCACATTTGAGCTGATCCTGCACAGCTGTTCTGTGTGTAGCATATAACTCAGATTTCACATAAACCAAGAGGGTAATCTCGTTGATTTTACTGGGAGCTGAATTGGGCCATCTTTGAGAATGAGCATCCCAAACCCATGTTTTGTTAAGGATGTGAAAATTGAAATTCTTAGATTGGTAAATGCAAATTCAAAGGAAACAGTTGCCCAAACCATGGAGCATGTGGAATTCAGCTGCAAAGAGAGACCACTGTAGAGATTTATTTTTAAACTGTATGCAGAAAACTCTAAGTTTATGATTGATCTATTCTTGGATTTAGGTGACTGGTTAGCTGACTGCTTTTGCTCTCTTGAGTGGTAGCTGGTCTGTTTGCACGACTGCTCATCTGAGCTTGTAAAATGCATGGTCAATTCAAGGTCAGCCTAAAGTTTTATGAAATTAAGATGATAAAAGATAGGGCCAACTACAAACATGTCATCTAATTTTTCCCAAATTATTTACTTTCCTGTGATACTCATTAGTAAGTGCACAATTAGATCAATATTATGTGGTTTTCTTTACTTTTGGAGAAAGAACTCTTTTAGAAAACAAGTCATGTATCTGCAGACAGAATATGTCCTTAAAAAGAAAGAAAATAAACCCAGACCAGAATAATTATTTTAAGAATGCAACCCACAAAGTTATTGCTTCAGTCATACTACCATTAATAAGTTTGTTACTTAAGATAAATTAAATACCAGTGATGTATTAACATACATAAACTTAAAAGTGTTGATAAAAATATTTATTATTTGAAAGAACAATATTTTCAATTTCTAGGAAGTGTTCCTTTGCATATGTAAACATGTTCTCAAGACATCTCTCATCTAAGGGCTGTAGCATTTCAGTTCTGCATGAGATCCAGTATGTAGTACATGGGGAGGAGGAAAAATTTCTTTCCCCTGCAGTGCCATAAAATGTAAAAGCAATATGGGTACCTAGCACAGGCATTTAGTACCAGTTGAGATGCTCTGTGGTAATTCAAGATACATACATGATGCTAACAGCTTTGACACAGGGGATGCACAACTCCCACCTTCCAGAGCTGCAGTTCTCTGGGGCACCACAAAGTGCACTAAGGACATGTATTTAGGTATTTGATTACTTTCCTAGGTTTCAAATGTAAGTAAGATGTAAGGGCTGGCTGTCTCAATGAAGAGCAACAGGTATGTTCCAAAGGCAGTTCACCTCAGCCTGTGGCATCATTTTCACATAGGTCCCACTTCCCACTTGTGGAGGGTTGCCTTTCTCTGTAGAGAGAAGACTTTAATGGGAAACTGACTCCCAGTTCCAAGAGATGTCAGTCCTGCAGGGGCCCATAACACTATCACACAGCAAATACTAGTGGTGTAATGGGGTTTTGTTCCCTGAGCTCACAATAAGGTCTAAGCACTCAATGTGAAATGTTTCTCTTTTTTGATGTGGGAATGGAGTAAGGGGACTGAAGTGACTTAACCCAGCCCACTTGATAGGCTTTCAGCAGAGCTAGCAATGTAGCTAGCTCTCTTTTTGCCTGAGAACAGCTAAATATTAGCTAAAAGCTTCTTTATCCTAATAGAGAATGGCTAGTGACCTGGCTCAAAACAGAGACACAGCTAATTAGATTTGTTCATGTTTCATGGTTAGTCAAATATTAACTGTAACAGATATAGGTGAATGAATTAAGATTCACAAAAATGTTCATTATAGATAAATGCAGGAAATTGAATGAGAAATAAGAACACTGAGTTTTAACTTTATTGTCTGGACTTATTGGTGAAGTGTGAATATAAGTCACCTCAACCACATATCACAATGAAGAGAGAAAATTCATTACTGTCAGAAGGGATTTTTATAAACTTTACTGCAGTCTTCCACCACTCAGTAGAATATTTTTATAAGGAGGTATGGCAGGATTTCTGCACTCTGAGAACACCTTGATGACCCAAGTACACAGGAAACGTTTTTTTTTAAAATTACATTCCAATTAAAATAAGTAAGATAAGTGTAAGTGAGAAGAGTATTTCTACATTTCTCTGAGTAAGAAAAATATATTCTTCAGTTTTACATTGATTAATGGTGTCTTTGTTTTGAACTTTTGTATTTTAGCACATATTAAGAAAGATGTTTCTAAAAAAATCTCCTTATTTTTTAGAAGAAAAGAAAGAGACGGATGTGTTGGAAAATGGAATTTTTTAAACAGTGGATGCACATAGAAATCCTTACTGTGCCTGTAACAGAAAAAAATTATTTACTATGCATAGAAGTTTCAATATGAATATGCATGGAGGTGATATGTACATGACAAAAGTGTTAATACTTCCATCTGAAGTTCCAAGAGGTGTCAATATGATATCTAAATGCAGTATGTGCCATATTTTACCAATTGGGGGTTCACTAAATGTATTCTTTGAATATATTCAAACACTGCTCAAAAAAGGACAGTATAATCTCATTTCTCATATGCCTATGTATGTTTTTATTTACCTTTTATGTCCTTAGATATACAAACTTATCATCAAAAAAAATTATGTAGCAAAATTAAAACTCATGGAAAGGAAAACATATGGCTTTTATTTTCCTATTTCTTTTTCTCTTCTGGAAAAAAAAGAAAGAAAAAGAAATACTGTCTATAAACTTAAAAAATTTGAATTAAATAGCCAGTCAATACAAAATACTTTAGATAAAAATTTTTGAAAAACTTCAGAAACCAAACTATTTCTTATATTCTGTGAATTTAATTAAAACTAAAACCTATAACAATTTCTCCAGTTCTAAAAGCTGAGTTGAAATATGATTTGACACAGTCCTTTCAAATTTAAAACCTGAAGGCTAGAATCACTCCAGAGTTCCCAATAGGCTGGGAAAATCTGAACAGCAAAATTGTTGGCTGTCCTTTACTTGAGTTTTCCAGCTGTTGAGCTCCTCTGGATCCATCTGTCCTTCTTGGCAAATGTTTGGCATTTAGATGCCTCCCTAGGTGATAGATCAGACATGGTTTCTTGTGCATCTGGAGTCTCCCTGAGATGGTGATGAAATATCTCTGTATTTTTAAAATAATTTTGTGTTTATACACTCACATTTATACAAACGCAGAGTTCTTAAACTCGGTTTTTCTGCAAACCCAGATGCCCATATGACTGCACACCAGTAACGGGCTTTCCCAGCTCTGAAGACAGAGTGGAGCTCCTGTGTTGTCCTGGTGCATCAATATGTAAGTACTCAATTGACAGCTGGATTAGTGCACAGCATGCGTTTTCTTCTTTCTGAGTATTTTTTTTTAAAATTCAAGGGTAAATGTCAAAACAATGCTGTAAAACCAATTAAGGAGAAAGAAAACAAGATTAGAGGTGCTACTTGAATTATTTATTGTTGTTCACTGTTGCCAAGTCTTTAAATAAGTACTTAATAGACCTTACTGTAACTCTCTGAGCAATACAGTAATTTATTTAATGCACAGTTCAGCAGTTTCTTAACATTCAACTGAAATAGTCCATATAGTATGTTGTGAGCCTTTGTGAAGTCTCCTAGACTTAGACTGCTCTCCATTTATGAGATTCTTCATGCAGAGCTACATTTATTAATCTCATTCAATAATCTGATATATTAAACACATATTGATCTCTGTGGAGGGAAATATCAAGATTTATTGACCAGAAAGATTAATTCTGACCAATTTAAAGCTATCTTCAATATTTATTGTGATGGGAGATAAATCTCATTATTTAGGAAAACAAGAAGCTGCTATGTATATAAGGTTATTTATTATTGGTGTTTTAACCAGAAATATCTGGACATCACTCCTCCATGGATTTGAATTTCAGGTATATGACCTTTTCATTGATATTAATATGATAAAGTGGGAAAAATATTGATAGGACTGGGGAAAAACATCTTTCCTAACCCTTACCCACCAGCATTTCTAGGGAACCTAGCCAGGAAGCATCTACTTTTAAGAATGAGCAGACTAGTCAACACAGCTACAGATTTACTGGTTTGTGGTCTGCTAAAACCAGGAACCTTGAAGTGCAGACACAGCTCAGCAGTGTTCAGCACCTTCTGAGAGCGTTCACAAAGGCTGCACGGGAATCTTGTGGAGGGGAAAGGGCAGCACATCCCTGAGCTCCTGGACAAAGCTGGGGCACACACCTCCTTAGGGGCACATTGTGGGATCCACAATGCCACACAAACAGTGCCACCAACTTGTCCCAGCTACAACAGGGGCCATGCCTGTTCTCCTGCAGTAGAACCTATTTCTTAATCATGAAACCATTCCATCTGTAAACTAGTGCTTATATAGGACCTATGACTAAGATGTGATGCAGGAATCCAAACATTGCATATTACAGACTTAATTTCTCCACATCACACAGAAGATAAATTCATCAGGGCTTTACCCTCTGCACTGTCATGGAAATCAGCCTGTGGACATGGAGAATGCAATATCTGTGAGATGCTCAGGCTTCCCTACTCGACAGCCAACAGAAATTTCTGGTCATGAAGGGAAAGAAGTTCTGGGTTTGAGGGAAGATTATTTCTGATGCCATTATCTGACTATTTGAGCTGTAGGTGTCTTACTCTCTAAACATTTGGGCTGAGATCCAAATCTTTATCTGTACATGTGCCTGCTTGAAAAATAGTGTCAGACACTCATTAGCAGTAACCTACTACTTTTGAAATTGACACCATTTACCTACAGGAAATTGTCTTTTTGAAATAGTACTTTGTACTGAACCATTCTGAGATAATTGTTCCAATTAAAAAATACATGGGGCATTGCTGTGCACCTCAGGATGGAAACTTTATTGTGCTGTGAAAGAAGTCAATAGGAGTTCAAAGTATTCAGCCACCTGCAGAACTGATGATAGAGAGCCAAAAAATTTGTAATTCATGCTGGAAAAAGAAAGTGTTCTACAAGCAGATACAGTGTCGAAAAGATGAGGATTTTAGCTTTGTTTCTTCTCCTCCCCCACTACAACTCATCCTCTCCCAGCTTCCAAAAAAACCAAACCAAAACAAAAAAACCCAAAAATGAAAAAAAAACCCTGATGAATTTCTTATGTCTTTGAGTATTGCTGAGCTCTACATAAATAGGAATGTGCTCGCTGTAGGGAAACAGTGAGATTCAACTATTCCCATTAAAATGCTAATTACAATCCTTTTATAGATCCGTTGGAGAGGATTTGGGGAAAAAAATAGCACCCAGAGATTATCAGCGAAAGAAAAAAAAAATCAAAGTAGAAAACATGGCATTAAAAAAACTTGCTTCTAAATTTAGAAGCCCACTAAAGTGAGCCTAACCATTTATTCTCCCTGGAGCTGCTCTATATATTGAACTGATATTGAGAAATCATGAATTCTTACACTTAAAAGCACAGTTCACAATTTGGATTATTGTTCTTCCATAGATTTTGTGTCCTGTCCAAGCTGTCACTGACAACTGGAGAGAAGGTCCTCCAGTCCTTACTACATAGAATAAATATTGTGGGGAAACAGCATTAAGCAATACAATAACAAAATTACCTGTTATTAAAAACAGAGCAAAAATTTCTTTTAGAGGGAATAAATTACTCAGCTGTAAAATAATATGTTTGCCATTCACTCTTATGTTTCAACATTATGATTCAATCTTCTAAAAAGCTGACATTGAAAACAACGGTGTAATAAACCAATTTATCATAATGTGTAAAAATAACTACTGGAATAAATTGGAATAACCTTTGAAAAACTAGCAGCTTTTAAAAGTATTAATTTCTACTCCAGATAATTGGAAAAGACACCTGGGTGGCCAAGCAATATTTTTTATGGGATTGCCCTGTCAGGGACTCAGATTGTCTTCAGAGTCAGGAGCGATCGTTTAGCACTAAGTGACAGTGAATCTTGCAAATGGGTCTTCCTGGATGCTGTTTGCCATAAATTACCAAACTGAACTCCCCTTCAAGGTCAACCATAAAGAAGGCAGATATCAAATGGCCTTCACAAAAACCCAAAATAGTCTCCAGGCTTCACGCATGCAGGTTCTGGTTATGTTGGATCCTATAAAAGTGACTTAATAGACACACAACATAAATTATTATCAAACTTTGAACATATTCTTGGGAACTCTAAATAGCAGAAGAACATAATTGGAAGTTGTAGTTCATAGGAGTAAGGGCTAACACAAGTTTTTCCCCATTACAGAGCAGTATGTGCAATGAAACTTAAATTAATAACATGAGAATTGAAGACAGCAGTATGTTTCAAGGCACACATGCAAAACAGCTACCTAAAGGAAAGTAAGACATCTTAAGTCTTTACCTTTTGCCATTCACAAAATCTTTTGTCATTTTTCCTCAAGACCATCTGTGTTTACATAAGCATTGTTAGTTCCAGTGGTTCTGCTTTGAAGTCATAGTTTTGGATTAATTAAAGTTTAGTCAGTAAGATTTATAAAAGCAGCCACTTGTGGCATAATACTGTGCTACAACAGTGATTTTAGTGCTTTTGTTCTCTGAGAGAGAAGGAATGGTTATAAACAATCCGATGTCTTGAAATGACAGGAAGTCCTTTATTGCCTTTATTGCCAGAGAGAGCACCAAAGGATCATAGAATTGTAAAATTGTTTAGGTTTTGGGAGAGAAAACACCTCTAGGATTGCTGAGTCCAACCATCTCCCCATCACTGCCAGGTTTACCACCCAACCATATGTCCAAGTGCCACACCCACACAACATTTGAACATTTCCAGGGATGGTTATTCCACCACTTTCCTTGAAAGCCTTTTCCAATGACTGACCACCCTTTTGGTGAAGTAATGGTTCCAAATATCTAACCTAAGCCTTCCCTGGTGCAACCTGAGGTCATGTCCTGCTCCTAGTTATCCGGGAGAAGAGGCTCACCCCACCTCTCTACCAAGAAGGGAGATCTCCCCTGAGCCTCTTTTCTCCAGGCTGAACAATCCTCGTTCCCTCAGCTGCTCCTCATAAGACTTGTGCTCCTGACCCTTCAGCTTCACTGCCCTTCTGCAGACATGCTCCAGCACATGAAGGATGCTTCAGCCCTTGATGTGTTTAGGTTCATGTCATGCATGGTGACAATGGGGGTGTCACCATCCCATTATACCCTTTGCACTGTCCCCTTCCTACTCCACTGAAATGTATCCTCACACTAATATGCTTTTAAACAATCCTGTATTGGTGTGCCCAGCCTATCAGAAATCTTTCAGGAGCTGCTGCAGTGCACAGAGCAAAGCTTCACCTGATGCAAACTGCTGACATGTTTTTCAGAAGCCTCTCAAAATGAGAAATTTCTCTTTGCATACGTTACCCTCTTTAACTTTAAAGCAGCAACAGACCTTATGTTAAAAATAATTAGAAATAAAGGTTTGAGAATTTATGGAGTGAACTCCAGCTTAACTATGCCACCTCAGGCAAATATTCCCTACAGCTTTCCTGTGGTAACAGTGTAATATTGTGTAGAATGAACACAGCGCTTCTTTAAATTGAACTTTTGATAGTTTTACAATAGTTCTGTAAGAGCCCATGAAAGTATAGAAACTTTACTGGACAAAGCAAAGGCTTTTGAGCTCCTGTGGTTACCCATATGAATTAGATGACTTAGAATGCTTCATACTGTGTACATACCTTTCTTTACTCTGCAGTGCTGCTTTCCTCCTTCCCTCCCTGTACAGTGAGCCTATCCTCCTTGTGCTATGATAATACTTCTGTGTCTGCTATGACCTCTGGAACTGAATAGCTGTTCCATATAATTGCAAAGCTACCCCACTCTTTCCCACTAGCTTCACTGCAATCCTGAGAAATGAAACAAAGAGAGATTCTCCTCACAGCCGCTCTTCACTGAGCTCAGATGTCTGAGCCACAGCCAAAACTAGGTCAAACAGCCCGTTTCCACATCACATACTGACCTCTTAACAATTTTGCTCTGTGATATTCCTAGTGGGTCTTAGCACAGACATTTACAAGAAATGAGAGGAAAAAAATCCTCTCCAACACTTCCTCTAATTTTAAAATAAATTGGTGACATAGTTTGAAGTTCAGTCTAAAGATGTGCTAATTATACAGGGAAAAATCTAATTAACCGAATCAGGAAACCCATAGCAACTATTGTCACATTCTTATATGACAGAAGCATCAATCTGGCAGTCACTGGAGCATACGCTCAATAACTGCCTGAACTCAGATCCTTTTTCATCAAGACCTGCAAAGTTAAAATGAGATACCAGCTATGACAACAGTTCAGATTCACAGGCCATATTGCATGAAGTAGCATTTCCTTCTCTCCTCATTTTTTTTTTAAATCTAAAAAATAATTATATATATAAGAAACCTCCCAAACAAAATGCACTTAGCATACTTGTAGGTTGAAAGTGTTGAAATGTTATTAAAATGACATTCCCTGAGATTGAAAGGGGTGAATTTGTAATGTAATGGAACATATATTTTTTTCTTTCTGCAGCACTTAATATACTACACTGAAAAAATACGGAATTCCCAGTGGAAGATAATGGGACATTAAAAGACAGAGTGAGAAAATGCCAGGAAAACAAAATCCAATGTATGTAGGAGAGATGAAATTGCACCACTGATAAAAATGATCACTTGTGCTGTAATTTTTCTCTCTCAGCACTCATTACTCTGACCACAGGAAGAAGTTAGAATATTATGGACATTTTGAAGGCTCTTCCTTCTCCAAAAGTATCACTAAAAAGTGGAGGAAAAATGCTAGTCTCAGAGGGAGGGAAAGAAACACAACTTGTAAACTGTCATAACACAGGATCTATTTAAATTAGTTTGGTACATATGTCTTCCCAAAGCTTTTAAATTTAAAAGGTTCATCAAAAAAATCCCTGGAATAATTAACATTGTTGATTAAAGACTAGAGGAGGCTTTTAGGGAGTGTAAGATTGTTTTTTTTTTCAACCAGCTGATATAGCTAGGAGAAGCTTTCAGGCTTAAAAGAAATTCAATGCGTTTAATGGTGTGAGAAGAATGATACAGTGCAACTGAGTGTTTGGGAGAATCTAAAACTTCTTGCAAGGCTGATGTACGTGTTTCTGATATCCCTGAATTAGTGAGCTAATGTGCAAGGTACATGTAAAAAAAGAAAATATAAATGAAACAGTAAATTCTCAGCATTGTTTGACATAAGAAAAAAACAAAAATCTGAGTCTGGAGCACTGTAGCATCCCAGAGGAAAGGCAAGATCTGAAAAAAAGGTCAGTCTGTGTCAAGGAGCACACAAGGTATTAGGTAGGATATGACATGCAAATGAAGATTGGGCAGAATTTTGAAACAAAATCAATGAAAATGAGACTGGCTGGACAAGATTTTTCAGGACTGATAGAATGATAAGGGGAAAAACTTGCTGCAAAAGGAGGTGAACTGTGTTAAGCCTTGAATGAGCAGCCACATCCTTCCATAGAAAATGGCATGTATAACATACATTTGGTCAGCACCACTGCACTTGGTGCTACTCTTCAAAAGAGTCACCCACACTTTCTATGGTGAAGATGAAGTGATATACCCTGGTTACTCATCTATAGGCTTCACTTATGGGAAAATAAGGATAGTAAAACCATTTCTGGGAGTGTCTAATCATAAACTCATTAAACAGGTAATGTCAGAGATTGATTTATGTGTTCTATTTCTACTACAACATAGTAAGCAAAACAGCACAATAAAAGAACACAAGTACACGTTCCATAGATTAGGGCAATTTTTTGGGTAATGTATTATAGAAGACACTATCACAGACTGGGTAGAAGACACTATCACTGTCACAGACTATCACTACAGATTCAATAGTACCTGCTGCACTTTAAATATGCCATGTATTTCTCACTCAGCTAAAAAATTTTTAACTGAGGAGATACTAATTTACATGTGCTACCAGAAAGTACTGTTGCTGGTCTGCCATGAAAAATACTTTGTTTTCCACTGCAATGAGGTCTGAGATGTTTGTAAGGAGCAAATATATATAACTTAATTTTATAAGTGAAATAGATGGTACCATGACCACTAGAATTAGAAATCATTGCCATCCTTTCCTTCACTATTTTGACTTGGTCTGTATGAAAAAAAAAAAAAAAGAGCATGTAGGTTGTCTTTGATCACAGCATTCTTTTTGTCATTTTGTCAAGCCTACACTTTTATGTAACAAAAGACAGCATCAGTTTCTTTGGGTTATATATGATAGATGAACAACCCCCTTTGGATTGGATTGGATTATCAGTTATTCTCTAGAACCTGGCTTCTGAGAAGCACGAAACCCTCTTACAGTAATTTTTGAGACAAATGATTACTTTGCTGCCAAATCCCTGGTGCACAGAGTACTAACACTCAGTACCTGAGATGTTGCTTTCAGGAGACACCTCTCACTATGAACTCCAGGACAGCAGCTCCTCTTATTTATAACCCAATGAGTAAATAAATGGATATAAATGAAATGTTTGCTTTAAAACAGTGGCTTCTGTAACAACCTAGAAATAAAAGAAACCCATTTTAATTGGATAAAAGAAACCTGATCCTTGCTGTAGGGGTCTAAGCCCAACTCCCTTGAGGACAGGATCAAATAATTTATTTGTAACCTACTCCCTGATTTCAGGGCAAGTTCTTGCCAGTCATCAGCAAACCTACATGTTATCATTTCAGTCATCAGTTAGAGAAAAGTTTATGTCCAAGCAAGTCCATTCCCCCTCCTGCAGTGATTACAGTGATATTTTTTTTAAGGTCACAAGGACATTTTTCAATATAGGCAAGATTACTCAGTCCTTAATGAAGACTTAACTCTTAATCTCTTGTGTAAGTGCTGTTAGGTTTCTCCAGTAAGGCTTACTGTTGTATCACATCTCTCAGGATTGTTTTCCTCGTAGGGGAATCTCCCAGGAGATTATTTTTGTAGTGCTTTGCATTATGCAACACATTAAATTCATCCAGCATTTACCATAAATTTACTTGTGATTTTTTTCCAATAGGAAGACATAATTATGAATCTCAACATAACATTGGAACATATACAGCAGGTGCCTTTCAAAGGAACTAAAAGCTCATTAGAAGACTGGAAGCACAGACCAGCCGCAGTAATGCTTGTTTCTTTTCTAACCCATGCAGGGGTAGAGAGGGGAAGGTGAGAGACAACCTGTTTGCTTGACTAGCAGTGGCAGTAGAAGGTATTGCTGAGGGTCTTAGCAATGCACAGAGTTGGATGCTTGCAGCAATTCCTATTATCTGAGATTGTAAGGACACCAACATTTAAGTAGCTAAGTTGTCCTTTTAAAGGTGTCATCACATGTATGCTCTGCCTGACTGTGTTTTGCAAGGCATCTTCTCTTATTACCCTGGCATGTTTTGGGAACAAATTTTAGTATGTGTCCTGTAGAGAAAGGTCTCGTGTTTGTGACATTTCTCAGTGCCTTGGCCTTTTTGTTTTGGTTAGAATTGTTCTTCCCTGTACTGATGAAATGGAGGGTAATGCATCACAGGGAGACAAGAGCTGTGGGGTTTTAAAAGAAATATGCAGGTCTGTGTAGAGAAAAGTCGGTGACTGCAGAAATACAAAGCCAGTTCCATATCTTCCCCATATTGCCAGTGAACAGGCAACAAAGACCAGCAACCTTCTTTCATTCTATTGTCAGACAGATCCAGCATGTTCCCACACATGAGGGGAAGAGACAGCACAGCCTCCTACCTCAAGAGGAGCACACATTTATGTGCATAACATCTTTAAATGTCCATAAGTATCTCAGAGACTGTGATGTGTAGTTTCTTTTCAATCATCATTGTCCAGGATGTGAAGACAGGCTGGGTGTTGTCCTTCAGTGGTTCTCATTAAAAAATGAAACCTTTTAAACCTGAAGGAACTAAATGACAGTCATGAAGGAAGAAGTTTTTGGACAAGATGTGGACACAACAGCTCTGGAGTCACTCCAGGGCACAGTGAAACTCAATAGAAGAAGTTAGAAATTGATATAAAGGGCCACTGAGAGTAATAGTTAGGGTACTCTGTGAACCACTATGAGAAACCCCCACAGATCTTCCAGAGCATCACAGAGCAATGGAGGTGCATCTCCACAGCACCAACCCCTTCCACAATGGAAAAGTCTTCAGACCTTCACAGTGAAAAATTTGTCACATGCCAATAGGGAAACATTTTTGTTTCTGCTCTGATTTTTGTTGGAAAATACTGAGATTCAATTTGGGTTTGTAAAAAAGATTTCTGTTGAACTGTCCTTCTATTCAGGATTGATATTACTTTACAAGTATTTTGCTAATTAATGTGTAATCAATTTAAAACAGCTGCAGCCTAGATGGGCTGGTTTTTGACACTACTCTCAGAGTGTTGACAAGAAAATATTCAGAACTTTTCTGCCCCCAAGGGAACAGCCTGAGGTCAATCAAAACGTTTTTGCTTTTGTTGTAATGAACATCTGGAAATTAAATCCCTCTTTTCTGTAGCTGGTCTGCTAGAGATTTTTCTCTGGTACCTGTAATAGTCTGGGCACTGT
Organism: Luscinia megarhynchos; assembly: GCA_034336665.1. Classification (NCBI taxonomy): domain Eukaryota; kingdom Metazoa; phylum Chordata; class Aves; order Passeriformes; family Muscicapidae; genus Luscinia; species Luscinia megarhynchos. The sequence goes on from CM067565.1 coordinate 46,970,560, forward strand.
CTGAGCAATATCTGACCTGCCTTGAGGAGCATTCAGGAAGGTGCTGAGAAAGCAGGAGACAAATGCCTCCAAGCTGTAGTGGGGTGCTCAGGGCAGACATTTGGTACACCTTTTACCTGTGCTTCATTGAGCCAGGCTTCATCAAGAGTCTACTGCCTGACTATTCCCTAACACCACCCTATGAGAAACTGGGATGTGATCTACACCCAAACGTAATTTTATTTGCCAAAGGCCTGACATAAAAAAGCAAGGACATATTTAATGAAGAGATAAAATTACACAGTGCAAACAATGAGCAGAACACCAGGGTTCTTTCTCTTTTCTGCAAGGAAATAACAAGCATAAGCAATTTCAGGGGTTGAATGTGAATGGAACGATGCACATATCATACTGTCAGTGATAGCTAAGTTACAGTATCCTAAAAAAGGAAACAACTGGGAAAGGAACAATAGTTGCAACCATAAAAATAGAAAGAAAATTGTAGACGATTTTAAAATAACACTTAAACTAATTTTCTTAAACAGCCTAAAGTTTACACAGGTAAGCTGTTCCTTAATTTCTCATATTATATATATATATATAAAGTAATTGACACTGTCATTGAGCTGAAGCCATTAGACCAATATTAGCTTGAGAGGTCCCATAATTCTTGTAGTTTTAACATTTAGATGACATTGCTGAATATAAAGTGTATCAAATGTAGATGATTTGAGTATAAATTTCTCATTATTGTGGAAAGAATGATTAACTTCATTGAACCTTCACTTGAATTTCTTTGGCAGGGCGTTAAAAATTGATCTCTATTTTCTTATTCTTCTTTAAAAGTCCAGGTACAGATAATGAGTATTCAAACCTTGATGCTTTTTAGTTATTTATAGAGACAAAGACGCCTATTTTGCGATAAAGTGAAATAATAAGGGATTTTATATATTCTAATTTGAACTGCTGGTATCGTTGCTGCTAATGAAGTCTCTTCAGTTCTCAGAAGATGGTACGCTATTTCAACAAGACTAGCAAAATATGTAAATCAGCATGTCGTGAAACAAAAAAGTAAAAATAAATCCCGGTGCTGTCATATTTCCTTCTGAAGTTCTGCAACAAATTAGAAATAATTCCAAAGAAAGGGTTATCTGTTACTAGATGACACTTTTATGAAATTGTTTTAGCTTTTCTCTTTAGTGCAGGAAAGAAATCATTGCAAATAGGATACAAGTGACCTACAGATGATAAATCTCCTCCTAGATATTTCTTTGTGTTTGGCTCATTGGGCATTATATATAATAAATACTATTATTTAATTTTAAATATGCTTACTTATATTTAATTTTGAAGTAATTACGACGACAATATGCAAGCCTTGATCTTATTGCCACAACTATTTCACATTCATAATTTATGAAACAGCTTATAAATCATATTAAAGCTTTGATGATCAAAAGACCTCGATGTAATCTGGCCTCTTTGTTGTTTTTGGCTGGTGATTGTCTACAGTAATCTGTTTATAGTTGATACTATCATGGTCCTCTATGATACTAACACACAGCAATATTAGACAACTACAATGACTGTGGGATGGAAATTTCCATTTGATCCAGGAAATGTTCATCAACTCTGCCAATGACAAAAACCATAATCACTGTAATTACGTTGTTCAATATACAACAAATTTTGATTCATCATTCTTAGCTGTATTTTCTCCAGTTCCCTCTACTCTAACTCAAATACATTTCTTTTTTGTCTTCTCCAGACGCCTCTGTTGTTTCAGTGATTCTGTGAGATGCTTTGGAAGTAACTGTAGTCAGACTGAACCAGCTAAATATTTTAATATCAAAAGCTCTCTAATTCTTAATATCATTACAACTACTTTGCTGTTTTGACTTGAATATCCGTATAGCTTCATGGCTTTGGTCATTTAGAAAAGGATTATTCTGGTTGCCTCATATACCATTCAGAGTTTTCTCTAGAAGAGCCTTCCTTCATGTTAATTACCTTCAGATCAGGAATTGTGAAGTGCTAGTTGGTTGTTTTTTATGAATAGCATGAGGATATCTGGACTGATCTGTTGATAACATGAACGCTTGGGAAATCTACTTATGAGACAGTGAAAGACAGAAATGGAGAATTTTCTGCTGGATTTATTTGAAAAAATTAGTTCTCAAATGACACAGTCAGGTCATGGTAATGGCAGTGGCATGAGGAGTCAGGCAGAAAAGAGCTTTTTCTTTCAGGGAAGCAAAGAGTGCCCAGAGGAGGCCAGGAGGCATGGGCAGCAGGATCTCCTGGCTCTGCAATCATCACCTGCACCTGGACTGGCTGGCGTATTTTCAAATGCATAGAATTGAAAAAAAACAAAAAAAAACCCCAAAAAAAACAAAACAAAACAAAAAAAAACCCCAAAAAAAAACCCCAACAAAACAAAACAATCCACCACAAACCCAATAGGAAAACAACCTCCCTTGGATTAAATGACCCAACAACCTCAGCATAAGTTTAAATTCTCTGTTTCTTCCTTAGCACATTGAAATGCAGTTAACAGTAGCAAGTGTTCATATTAGATAAGGGGAATCATTGCTACTCATATAATTATGCTGCTTCTGTAGCTGAGTCTGGCAGTGACAGAGAGCAAGACATGGCATTGCAGTGTCAGGACAGTTGGTGCCTTTGACTAGAACCCATTTCCCAGTGATCAGAGATGCAGTTTTTATAACTACTTCTGTGCAAACTCAAACATTAATGGAACAAGCATCTTTCAGAAGACAAGCTCCTTTCAAATCTTTTTTGCAATGCGGATGTTTTTAATGTGTTTTTAAAAAATTGCAACAAAGACAAGTGTGCAGATCAAAAAGTGCATACAAATAGAATCCTTAATCTGTATCTGTAATAGGAACTGAGCTTTCTGAGAATTGCAGAGATATATTTTTTTAATGACTCAGACAAATCCTTTAGTAAATATATTCATTAGTTCGGGGTTTTTTTACTTTTTCCTTACCTAGCATAACCTCTTCAGAAGTCTTGATATTTAGAGTCATGTTCAAAAGCAGTTCACAGTAAGTCATCTGGGACACTCAAGGAAGTTTTGTTGTTTCAAAACTCTCCCCCCCGCCGTCCCCTCATGCAAACCCCACTGCTGAGGAGTCGTGCATGCCGTCTGCTGGCACTTTCTAAACCTCTTACGAGCACATTCCTGCTCCGTGGCCTCTCCCTTGCTCCTCCCGGAGACACAAAGCACCCCCAGCACTGCCGAGGTCAGGCTCAAGTCACCGGTGTCTGTCTCTGAAAGGCAGCATCTGCCCAGTGGGAGCCCAAATACTGAAATAACCACATTCACTAGGCACTTTACAAAAAGATTTCTTTGCCCGTTATTTTTTTTTTTCTCATTGAAGCATGTTTTTTAAATAACGCTGGAATAACTACTCGTTTAACTAGGAAAAGAATGTTAAGAAATACTAGTTAGCATTTATGAGAAATATTTTATTTCCATGTGATTCAGCATCAGACTTACATCCCTCTGTGTGGGGTTTTGATCTGAAAATGTTTAGGATTCATGCCAGTGTCCCTGCTCATGGCAGGGCACTTGGAACTAGCTGGTATTTAAGGGTTCCTCCAACCCAAGCCAAACCATTCTATGATTTTATGATTTATAAAATTTTTTGACAGTATAGAAATGCTGAAAAAGGCATGCACACATAATGTAAAACTGCATGTGATTCCTTTCAAGATTATATTTTAGGTCTTTTCAATCACTTTATTAATATGGCAGTTATTTGCAATTTTAACCATATGCACTTGCAGTTACATTTTTTTGTGAATATGTTAAAAAAATACATGTCTGTGCATGAATATGGAAATGCCTGCAATTACATAAGGGTCGATGTAGATCTTTGTGTGTCCATGTGTTTCTGCAAGGCAAGCAAACCAGCTATGGATGAAAAATTTTGAGCACCATTAGAATATCCTTGTCTTTAAAGGGATGATCATGCATACACACTTCATGTGTGTCCTGTAGAAGAGCAGGTAAACTGAACTGCTTTCTTCTGTTTCACATTACCCAACCAGTATTCTTCAGGAAAAGATTGAATCCCACCAGAGTTCTTGTTCTGTAATGATAACAATCACTGGCAGGGAAATTGTTAAGTGGCTGAAGTAGCAATTTAAGGGAAGCACTGCATAGCAAACTTCCATTTGAATGAGGAAAATGTAGTGTGATAAGATCAACAAAACAAACAGGGTCTTCCATTCTGTTTGCACAAAATGACTGCTGTGTCCCAGGGGTGGAGATGAGGACTTGTGCTCTCAGATCCTACACTAGTCTTATATGAACCACTTATAGCATATAAATGTCTGGCTCATCAGCAATGCTACCAAAACAGGGATGAAGAAAGGCCATGGCTGACTTGAGGTGAGTTAAAGCAGTAAAACCTCTGAATAGCCTCACTGACTATTGAACCAGTCCTTCTTTTTGTCTCTTTGAAGGAGAAAATATGCCTATTTTCTCTTTTGCAAGCTGTTGATGAAGTAGCTAGTTTTGAGGAAGGAGAAAAAAAAAGGCAAAAAAGCATGTAAGAGTAATGTGGTGTAAAGAAAACACTGCAACACTCAGACCGATGCAAGGAAGACTGAATCACATTTCCTGAAACATAAGACATGGCTTCCCTGAGTCAATCTACCTCAAAGGATGTCAGTCCGTGGAAATTCAAAGATTAAATGACAAGCATTCCAGTCTAGAAAATATAATAGTGTTTAAAAAGAGAAAAAAAAACCCAAAACAACAAAAACCCAAAGCTCTTAAAACGCTAGCATATGAGAAATAAATGATAAATCCTATAACACACACAGAATAAATCTTCTAATCTCTGCCCCTCACTCTTCCTCCCACACTATTGCAACAATGAAAGTCTTATTTTGGGTTTTCTTGTTTTATTTAGGTTATCTCTGAAATGGAAAAACAACACACATTGAACTTACACTGGTTTCTGAAAATGAACGTATTATATGTTTTTAGGAATTGGTTGGATAATCTTATGAAACATTAAAGTTAAGCCTCTTATTAAGATCATATTTAGGAAAATGTCACAGTGACACATTTTTAGGAATCCTAATTATGAGAAAAAGATACCGATGGAAGACATTATTCTTCTCAGAGGAATAGAAGAAGTAACATAAAATAATTTTTCTCTTATTATATAAATCATTTGGTACAATTATAACGGTGTTCTAGGATTAATATTGGAATGTTAGAATAATAACATTTAAAATAATTGCTTTTGTTCCTTTAATCTCCTAGTTTCATTGTTCTTTCATCTTCTGCTTAAATCCAAATGGCTGCATTTGAAAACTTTTAAAAACATTTCACCAGAAAAGCTCATAGAGATATATTATCTCACTTTCATTTCTGTCCTGAGGCTATCATGTTTGACAGTGACAGAAAATAGTTTCAAGGACAATATAATGATAGAGATGGAATAAATTAAAGGAGACTATAAACTACTTAGTTGCAGAAATAATTTTTTCTTAGTTCTAAAACTGAAATCTGGAATAAATATTTTAGACAGAAAAAAGAAGTCCTTTAAAAAGGAGCAAACTTTGAAAAAGGCTGCTACTATTTAATTCATGATAGCAGTGTTTTGAAGGAACATTCCTAGCAATATCCAATTACTACTTTCTCTGCAAACTATAAAATTCAGGTGAGAACTTGATTACTTACATATTCTGAAAGTATTTTTATCATCAGCAATGTCTTGCTAATCAGGCATAAATCTGAGGGTTAGTTAAAATGGTTGTTTTCTCAGTGCTGAAATACAGCAGATGATCCTCCAGTCCCTGGTTTTACAGGGGCCAAATCTTCTTCCATGTGTCTGAGGGCATGAGCTGAGGACAGCAGACTTCTGCTTTGATACCTGCAGGTGTTTTCACACCTTTTTGCTCCCCCTTCATACCACACACTTGGTACCCACTTTGCCTGAGCAAAACAGAAGGAAACGCCAGGCATACAGGGTAGGTGCAAAACCCCAGCCACAGCCCTGGGTTAGGGTCTGGCTCATGGGATGGAGAGTCCCACCACCCTGGGACTGAGAAACCAAAGCTGAGAAAATGACTCAGAGTTAATGAGGCCCATACCAATAACCAGCGGGTATCCATTAGGCCTGATCTCACTAAAAAGTTTGAAAGACATTGGTTTATTTCAGATCTAAAGGTTGACTTTTTTAACTTTAATGTTTTTAAGAGTCTGCTAACTGTTTTGTGGCCATAGCAAAGTAATAGTATGGTTTGGTGGTTCTTCCTGATTAGAGGAAATTTTTCAATTCCCTTAGGCCAAAATCCTTTGGTGCCTCTGCAGAAACATAAAAAATGGATAATGAATTTTAAAACCTGAAATAAATGACAAGTGATTAAAGGCTTTCAGCACCTCAGAAGTGGCAATATGAATGTGGACTTCTGTTTTTAAAAAAAACATTCATGTGGAAGTCCCCATGACTACTTTCTGAAATCCATTCAAAATCCTTTATTGTTTCTACCTTTCATAACTAGGCTGATTTAACCCAAGGTGTCCATTTTCATTCAGTTATTTTGAAAATCTCTACCATAATTAATATTTTATTTAGTAACAGCAAATGTGGATGTTTTATTACTTTAAAAAGAAATGTAAATATTTATGCCCTAATATACCAAATTTGATTAATGACGTCAGGTACCCAACTTTACACACTTCAGGAAATCTGATATTAAATGCTGATTTAATACTTTGTGTTTTCTTTCTATGCATATCAAATGGACCACTCAGAGTGAATTACTGACTGCTTTCTAAAGTATAAAGCTATATGTCTTTCAATTTTGATTAATGTACTTAAAGGTAGCAGTATGCAACTGTTCAAAGTGGCTATGCTTGAAATGCCTAGATTAAATCATTTTGAAGATGTTATGAATTAAAACAAAAAAAAAAGGCAACAAAGACAACAAACTCAAGATAAAACAAATCCAGAACAGTGTTACAGCATTTTAGAAATAGTTATTAATTTCTTTATATGTTTAGATTTATTGTGGTTTCAATAAAAACATCAAGTAGAAAAGGTAATGACTTGTCTTCAAGAAGAGAGGTTTATTTTGGGGAATCATGGCATAATTTTTAACTACTGTATGACTACAGTGTCTCTGTAATAATTACATGAATGAATCCTGCTTTATAGCACACTATATTCCCACAATGCCTTGCCTTTTCCTCAAGTGCCATACCCTTTCGAGTTTTCTTAATACTTTCCCAGTCACAGCGTACTAAAAAGCTTTTAAATAACTTATGCAAACCTTTTTTCCTTTTGTCCTTTTTTTTTTAAAGTAATCACCTATAGAACTGCATATTCTCTAGATACTATGAGATGAAGATTGCCCCCATTTTGCATAAATTGCTTTTTTGTTACTATTACAAGTCTTATAGGCTCAGCTCCTTGTCAACATGGCTCACAATAAAACTGAGTTTGCTCAGGTCACACTAGAGACTAACACTTGCCCGAGGATATTTCCATGCTTATTGCCTTTTTTCCCTGAGAAATTCTCCTTGTTGAGCAATAATAACATTGTTAAATTTGCATCCAGTTCACCTGGGTTTGCAGTTGCTTTTCTAGTGTACTGCCTTCTCTTGGCTTCACACAGGCCATAACTCTCACTTTCTAATTTGTTTTAGCAGACTGACAGCTCAGCAGTGGAGGAAAAAGAGGAAGCCTTTCTCCATTCAACCATCCATGAATTCATCATTGACTTCAAACTTACTTCCTTCCATGCCCTTCTGTAATTTTGGTTATAATTGTCCTTCCTGAGCAGTGACAAAGGTTGAAAATAAGTCACAGGGGTGAGTCCAGGTCAGCCACTGCTCAGGGGGTACCTGCCTCCTTGGCTGCTTGTTGGAAGATGGCAGCAGGATCTGGGAGGTGAATATTTCCTTCTCTAAACCTGAGGTGTCTCTGTGATTTTCCCACCAACATCAGAAGAAAAGATACAGAACGTCACCAAAAATAAAGAAGAGTATAGTAATTCCTTTACATGTGACCACACACAGTAGCATGTTTCCTAGTTTGTTCTTGTTACTGTTCACACAAAAGTGTCTGCAATTCTTGTAGAAATCAGGCCTTTTGATTTTACTGACTTGTTACTCTGTTTTCTAATCAGTGTCCTAATGTTTCTAAGCAGTATCCTTCAGTTCTGGAACAATTCCATTAGTGACAATTCAGTTGTGCTTAATATGGAGTGTATGATTTCTCCAACTTCTCCTTTATTTGCAAAATGGATCACAGATAAAAATATAAATTCCTAATTTTAATATACATAACACTGAAATTCCCACCTCTCACCTTCCTTCATACATGAGGTAAGTTTTAATCTCTTTCTGAACCAATATGTACCACAAGTAGAAAATACAGTCAAGTGAGAAAAAAAAACCCCAAACTTCATTGCTCAAATAAGCAAGATATGTATATTCATATATTCACAAAGAAATTCAGCAATGTTTTTCAAATGAGAGAGTTTTGGAGATTTTCCAACTTTCTTCTGGCACTATCAGTAGGGGATATTTCAAACTGCTGCTTCTTCATCACAAATGCAGTGTCACTATTAAGCAGCACCCAAGTAGAAAACTGAGCTGGTGAGTCTTGCTTTCTTCATTGTTTGATGATTGCATCATAGGAATGCAAACAATTCTTACATCTAGCAATGATGTAAGGCAAATTTCCAAAAAATAAATCAACCATGCATTTTATTGCACTAACAACTTAAATAGTACCGAGAAAACTTGTCTTGTGGACTGAAATCAACACATTAGATACAGCTTGTTAGCAACCATACCAGATTCCTAATCTACACTCCTTTGAGTTGACAGAGTAAAACCAACCAGTGCAGACAACAGGGCACATGCAGAAAGGCACTGGGTAATATTGGGAAAGGAAGCATTACACGCTCGAATGAAGAAAAAAAAAGGAAAGAAAAGGCAGACAAGTCTCTTCATACATCCTTTCACTCACACATTGAAAGTGTGAAAAGGATATCCAAGAATCATTTGCCACATGCTCTGAAGAGCAACTTTAAAAAAAATTGTCATATTTTTTGTCACATTCAAGAATTTTACAAGTATGAGAGAAAAAGCTGAAATCGGACAGCGGTACACAACAGATGGGCTGAATTTCACTTTCTACCTCTAATAGGAGTGACAGCTTCCTCAAATGAAGACTTTCTCTAGTGACATTCTTTTTAAAGCTCAAAAAATGTATCTTAACAATGCTTGTGTGAGATGAGAATATCGCTAGTGTCGCCCCACAAGGCAGGGAACTGACCACAGGTGTTCAAGATGAATTGTCAAATACAACAGGGAACTTGAAAGTCAGTCTGAGAAGCCTTTAACCTGACCCCTATCCAATGGCATGCTTGGGGGAGGCTGCCCAGGGCCTTCAACTACAGTTGGGAGTTGTTCATTTTTTCTGACAATAGACCCCAAATATTTCCTTTTGCTTGGTCAAATGGAATGAACTGGGAGTAAAATGCACTTAGGGGACAACTGTGAAAAAATTTTAGTCATCTTCCCACCATTACCAGGAAGTCTGTGGCAGAGGCCAAGAGAGTTTTCTCTCTATGTATGTCTTCTTTGGGATAGAGTTGAAGCAATTTAAGAAGCTGCCCTCCCTTGCTGTTACAACATCCACAGCCACCTTGTTTTAATGCCCTCACCAAGAGATTGGGTCAGCTTCAGCACAAAGCCAGTGAGCTTGTTTTAAGCTGTTAACCGTGAATGCAACTCAGTTGTGAAGGCAGAAACCTTCAGCTAAAGCACAGTAATAAATAGCTGGTGGGCAATAAGTGCTATAAAATTGCTGTATTACATTAGCAGTCTCAGGTGTTTTAATTTTTTCTTTCTGCATTTTTCTGCCTTAACTGACATAACTTCCATTTTTTACTACACAAGATAGGCATCTCACAGACATTAGAATATTTCTTCTGTGTTTTGCTGGTTTGTTCTCAGTGCACAGTCCTTCCTTGTGCAGTGAACGAAGCAGAGGTCTGAAAAAACCTATATGTAATCATGAACTAAATACTGTGATATAACACATGCAGATAAGAGAAGTGAATGCTTAAATAGGCTACCCTAGTCCCTGGGTGCTTATCTTGGCCACATTTCAGGACAAAAACCTGTCATTTCTCTATGCACCCTTGCTTTCCACAGCAGAGAGCTCAGCCTGTAGGTAAGAAGCTTGCTGTAGTGTCCCCCCTCTGTGTGGGAGTGCTGAAAGGTGCAGGGGAGCACACAGCAGCACCTCCAGGACACTGCAGACAAGGACCAGGTCTCCATGTGCCATCAATCTTTTCTCCTTGTTCTATGTATGCAGTTGAAACCAGACTGTGCACCAAACCACACCAGACCTTTCCCACCAGGGAAGAAGAAGCAAATATTTCAGTAGGTGGAATGAATGATTCAAGTACAAAGAAATGCTGAAATAAAAAAAAAGCCAGTTTTAATTCTTGCTGATTCTCCTTCTGCTACTGACCCATACACCTGCCTCCAGCAAGCCCTTGCCTCACTCTGAAAATTCTCATGTGCCTTACTATTTTTTCAATTTTTAAAATCTACCCCTTTCACTCTTCCCAGCCCATCATGCCCCAGATTTTATTCCTTGTAAAAGCTTGTTTGTGTGCTCTCCAAATGTTCATCTTTGTTCAAAATGGTTTGTCACCATCTGCAATAAACAATAGGAAGAACGACCTGCAAGCAGGTGCCCAGTGTATTTTTTCATATAATTTAATCACAGTCCTTTTGTGCCTTGAAAAATCCACATTAATAACACATCCATAGAGTCACAGAAGTACATTTGAATGTTCCAATTCATTTTTATTTGCCCACTATAGTGGAAAAACAAAAAAGGCCAGAGGCAATAGAATGAGGAATACTGAAATGTTGTTTGCAATGAAGTGTTGTTGTCTGTCCTTGCCTTTCCAAAATTATTATTATTATTATTATTATTATTATTATTATTATTATTATTATTATTATTTTTCTCTCAAACAGTAAGTAACCTTATGAATTTGTTTGTATCTTGAATTGTGAGCTTCCTGTTTATGGCTTTTCCCAAGTTCTGTCATTTGCCTTGCTTGCAGTGTTTGACTGTGGAAGCTGAAACAAGCTTCCTCTGCAGAGCAATTGCAAGAGTTCTAAATATTATGGACATGATCCCACAACACATCTGCCAGTGCACTACACTAAATAAGCTTGTTGCCTCTTTGCATGGGGTAAGGTCCTGAGGAAATCATCTTAAAAGTGCCAAAAGAACATCTGCTGATGGTGTCTGGAAACAAAATATCCTCTAATGAAACTGGGAGAACTGAGAAATGCTGAATGGAAAGAATAGTTCTTCATGCACTAAGGGACTCCCAGCAGCTGAAGATACCCATCAAGCATCATGGGACTGAAGATTGCATTGTAGGGATGGCAGAAGTGAGCAATGAGTGAGTGGGAAGGACTTGTGTTTGCAAGCCTTGCTGCCTGTTAGTGGTGTACTTACTCATACAGAGCTTGCCTTAGATATTCTTTGTTACTTTCATTCATTTAAACCTGGAGGCTGTAAACACATTTATTATGAAAGGCATAAACAAAACAAAACAAAACAAAACCAAACCAAACAAAACAAAACAAAATTCACACAAACCCTGTGTGAAGCTTGAGAAATCTGACTACTGGACTATTCATCACCTTTTTATCCTCATCACAAAAGCATTGCACTATTTGTTATTAGTAGAGAACATGAGAATGAGAGGAAAAAAACAAAAAAAAAGAGAGAAAGAGGCAGCACAGAAAGAAAGTGGGAAAATGAACAAAGGCAAAGGAGACATGCTGGTGGAGTTGGAGGGAAAAGAAAGAACACATGGGCATGACAGAAATGAGATTCAATTCAAAGCCAGATTCCTTTATGAAAGAATGTTTTTATGTTTTCTCTTGCCTCACTACTTTTCCTATTGATATAAGGTGAGGCTTTTGAGTAAGTTTGAATAGTGTCATAGCACTGATTATCACAACAGTCTCATGTGTACTTTTAGCCAAATAGTCTTCAGAATTTCTTAAGTCTATTTTGTCAATTCAATGAGAGTGTTTAATTGACTATTAAAATACAACATTACACAATAAAGACATTACTGAACTGCTGCAGAAATACCAGCAAATGTGCCGTCAACAGAAAAGTGATTCTCTTCTGTAGGTTTATCAGAACTGCTGCAACAGCAGAAATAGCCTGGAGCAGCAGTAACTGAGGATACAGAAGAGCTTTCCACACACGCTTTTCCCCCAAAACATAAACAAAGTGAAAGTCCAATCACTAAAACATTAATTTTGCATTAGTCTCCCTTCTCATTACTTCATATGCAGCAGGTTCTATTTCACTGTGTGTTATAGAGTGATGGGAGGCATATGTGTACAACACAGGGTAAACATTTATTTTTAAGTGAAATTGCCTTGAAGACAATGCACAGAACCCAGCTCTTTGAGCATATTTGCTTTCTTTTTGTTTTCCACAGCACAACTGCCGGTAACTGCACCGATTTGACCTGAGGAATTTTGTGTCCTTGGCTTCCTGAGTTCTCAGGGGTGGGCTGAACCCAAATTTCACCAGAGTCGTGTCCCAGCTGGTGGTTCCATCCATAGCAAGTTCCTCTGAGCAGCGCTGCAGGTGGAAAGGAGCCTGACTATTGCCTGTGAGCTCTCCCCACAGGCACGGCTCAGGTGATGTGACAGTGCACCAGGCACAGTGTGTACCGAGGCCAGCTCCTGGGTGGGGCAGTGACACTTGTCACAGCTCTGCTGTCCTCAGGGAGGGGTGAATGCCACAGTGTGAACCAGTATAAAAGTGTAAACAGACAACTTGTGTTCTGAAGAAATAGTTGCATTCAGGGGAATGGTAATGTCACCACACCACAGCAATCATCTGAAATTGCATTTCTGGAAAGAAAATAAATGAAACTGAGCTTGTACTGAATCTGTGTAAAGAAGTGGGTGACTTCCATCTAATCCTGAGTTCCTCATTAAACAGCAAACTCTTGAGAAGAAAGTGTGGTAGATTGACAAGGAGCATCATGAAGACCATACACAGACCAAAAGCAGTATGAATATTACACCACTGCTGGTCTCAAAGGGCTTTATTAAAAACAAAAGCATATAAAGTAGCTCCTGAACAGGATGATTTTTAATTGTGTCCTCCTGGGAAATCTGTACAATATAGACTTGCTTGCTTCCCTTGTAATCTAGAGGGACCTGGCAAGATCTCAACAGCTTTCCTTTGGTTTAAAATGAGTTATGCTGAGTTTCTGGACTGTAGTTAGTCTTAGTGGTGAATAATATTTATCTGGCTCTAAAAGAAATGAAATTTTATTGACATCTTTTTTATTCTAAAAGAAAAAGTAACCAAATACATAAATGTGACATCTTCTAGTTTCACTTTTTGATCAGCACAAATCTCTGGAAACACACAAACAGCAGTGTAAAAGTAACAAATAGCAGCCATTAAGACAATAACTGCAACACAAGTGCCATGGCATTGATGACCAGCCTGCATTGCCTTACACTTCTTAGAAAGGCAGATTACCTGTTTTCTTTGGCCTTTAGGCAGTGCAAGGCTTCTTGAGCTGGATCTAGAGCAGGCAGCTGGGCAGAGCACTACAGAGCACAATTTACACCCCTCCATCACCTACACACTGTGTTCTGTATGTAGCATAGGCAATGCATTGGAAGGCTGGGAAGAGAAAAATTTGTAGTAACGACAGTGGCAGAATAACATAGGGGGAAAAAAACCTCATGCCCTGAAAGAGAAACCCTCTGCAGTTAACCAAGCCAAATATTAGGAAGCACCAATGGAAAGGATGTGACTTAAATTTTGATCCTGTCTCTGTGTGATTTCAGAATTTTTTCCTGGTCTAGCAGGGGTGCTTCCTTCCTGTTGGGATTTACAGGCTAACGTCTCTAGTGAGATCAATTATTTATCACAAAAGATAACCAGAAGATAAAGAGCAGAGCCCTATTCTACGATCCCTGGCTTATTTCACAGCTTTATAACTAGTGCCAGACAAAAACCATGCACCAGACAGGCAGGATTCTTTCTCTGATGATGAGGCACCCACTTGGAGAGAGACAAACCAGGCTCCAGTGTCTACTTGGCAGAAAAGGGGACAAAGCACTCCAGCAGGGAAGCCTGGCACTCTTCAGTTTATGTTACTAAAACCTCTATGCCAAGAGGTCTCTTCATGACAGCCTGTAACTGGACAGCTTCTACCAAAATTGGGTCAGCTCTGCTCACAGGCACCAGCTGAGGATCTGTCCTCCCAATTATTTATGTTTGCTGTGATATGGTAACGATATGGTACATTCCCCAACCATCCCATTGCCTTACATTGATCTCTCAGATGTTTTGAAAGATGATGAAAGTAGCAAGATGAAAGAAAAAGGAAAAGCACAAAACAAGCTCACATTAAATATTCATAACTGGTAGTAATTACAAACAGAAAGTAGGAAATAAAGCAGTTGTGATTATGCAGTGTCCAAATCATCTATCTACAACTCCCTCCAGCAATTTTTCTACATAGATTTCTGTTGCTGGAGTTGGAAAGTGATCCAATATTTTTGGTCAAATTTTGCTACCTTTATCTGATGCATAAACATAGGCCAGGGTTAGTTGAGAGCAAAATTAAGGCTCTACACCTTATCTGTGCTCTCCAGTAAAACCTATGATGAACCTCTGTCTTCTGTAAAAGACAAAATGGCATTTCTGCTGTGCAAAACTTTAGATTTCAAGAGCTAAACTGTTGTGTTGTCACACAACAGTTGTTAAATGTTGTGGTTTCATAAAAGGAACTGATGTCTAATTCTTAAAAGTTCTTACTTTTTCATTCTTTTTAATGTGACTTTTTCTTATTTCCATAACTCAGGCAATTCTGATTGGCTACTACTAAGTCTGTTAACCAAAATCTTTTAAAGACTACATGTACAAGAGGCTCCTTCTCAAATGTAAGATGTGAAAAAACTAGGAACTTTATCTGAAGGATAAAGCTTTTATCTTTCACATAAAAATTGATGAACATGCTGACTTTCTTTGATTTTTTCAACTACATGAAATCATAATTTTATTCTCTATATTTCTGTGGTCTAAAAGCTGATTTTGCTTAATCAATGTTAAATACCAACACACGTAGAAGAACCATGAAATATGCTCTAGGATGTTCTTGTGGGTGGATTTGAATTTGAATGCTGGGTTTGAATCTCATGTCAGTGTTAGTGAGCAAGACGTTCTGTCAGATCAAGGGGTGAAAAAGTCTGTTGAACTGTAGTATTAGTGTCCTGAGCCATACCAGCCATCTCAAACCACAGAAGTCACAGATAATTCAACCTGTTCCTACTTTGCTTGATTTTAATGTTCCCATGAAGTCCATGAAGTAACCTTTCCCTGTGATATGGAGCTTCAGTCCATAGAAAAAAGCAAGAATTCTACTTCTACGGTGGACTTGTCAGTTTTTGCCATCTGAGCACTCTGCTGAGATTTGGAGACCACAGTAGCCCTGTTAGGTTTCTAAGGCACCCTAATTACACACATCTGAGATTGTAGAATGCCTGGATTTAAGTCAGCATACAATCAAGTGCTGTGCTTTCACAAATATTCAGAAACATCATCTGCCAGGATCAAGAGAAACTGAACAGATATCTACTGGGTTTTATCGGCACCTTTGATGCATAATTTTTCATTTTCTTTAGACGGGTTTAATATAAAGAGAGAACATGCTAGAGTCCCACAGAGGTGTTTTGACATTAGGCTTAATAAAGCATGAAGAAGTCATTAATAAATAATGTTTTGCTGGTTAACAAGTAAAGCTGAATGCTTTCACGGGACCCAGAAGTAGATAATATCATGCATGCAGCCAAATAACTTGTTAAAATGACTGCAATGGTTCCATTTTTTCCATTGTGTTTGGCACAGCCCAACACAACACTGCACAAATAAACAAGCACTGCAGCATATACACATGCACCTTCAATTACAGTGTTACCTGTCAATTTTTATTTGCACTCAGTGGGATTGAGAGGTTTGTAAACAAGAATTCATGAAAGTGACAAAGAGCTGTTTATACATTGTTAAGCTTTGCAGAGATCGAGCATTGCTGTCTGGAGTTTCAAAGGAAAAGACCTCTTGTACTCATTGAGTTATGCAGCATCCCATTCCTGTGTCAAAGCTACAAGCATAATACATTTTACTGCAGACACGTTTGAGCTACAGCTCTCAAGGCTGTGTCAATATTTCCATATGTCCTTATATTTCCAAGGTTAAACATTCTGGCAAGTTTTGAATCAGGGTCTGAGGAGAGTATCTGTGTGCTTGGGGTCAAACACACAGCTCCCATCCCCTTGGCTACAACCTGGTTTCGTGTGGAATCTGGATTGGGAATGTGGCAGCATTGGGGTCTGGATTCACACTCCATCATGATGACTTTCTCAGCTAAATGCCTAAGTTGGGAGCTGAAGTCACCTTAAACTCTCCCTGTAATCAGTGCCAAGACACAAATGTTTCCAGAATGTGATTCAGATCTGGGCTTCTGATTACAGAACCAGCTTAAAATGAGCAAGTTCTCAATTTAGAGGCTTCTGCTACATGCTTATGCTTGTAGGCAGGAAAACTCCTCAGTCCTTCCAATGGGGCCAAGGAACAGATTGTACAATTTAAGTTTGGGCCTGTGAGATCTACGCAATTTGTGAGGGGAAAAAAAAGAGATAGGAAAATGTTTCCTTATTTTATTTTTAGTTTGAGATATAGTCATATTCTAAATAAAGAGTCATGATATTCAGAAACAGGGACAAAGATTCCAAATGCATGTCTTCAAGTCTCCAGCACAGTTTGTATAAGCACAAAAATGCTCCAGTTCTCAGTGTTAGTTCACTTCCATTTGTAGGTAGTGCAACTATCTTGGAATGAATATTGATTTAAAAAAAAAGAATATTTGATGTCATCTGTTGACTGAAAACCCAACTTCCAACATATTAGTGTGCTTATGAAAATTAGATTGTTTTTTACACCTGATTGAGCTTCCAGGTTCCAAGAGTTACTGAGAATAAGAGGATCGAAAGAAGCCATAATAACTTCTGAAAATGACGTAAAATGTCTGATATGTGTGGGGAAAGGAATAGCTATTTAAGTCAGGCAATTTTTCCAGTTGTTTGGAGGGTTTTTTTAAGAGAAGATATTAAGAAAATAAACTTCAGATCCATGCCATTTTTAGAACATGAAATTGAAAAGTACCAAATCTTTTAATCTGAGTAACAAATGGGATGATTTTCCTGTGACACTTCGAATTTTGCAAAAGCAGAAAAGCTTTTCTTCTAAACATCCACAGATTTAAGATGTTCAGAGATCTGAAATATTAAATAAGCATTTTTGATATGGAACAGTAAGTAGGAGTGGATAAAGTGCATGGCCCATTTATTATCCATGATTTTCTTCCCTTTGCCACTGAACGTCATTTCTATCCAAGATAACATAAGAATGCAAATGCATGAGCACAAGTCAGTGAAAACTGAAGTATTTCAGTGAATATACTCTCTATATATTATCCATTGGATTCACAATCTCTGCTGACTTGGTGTTGGGAAGCAGACTTGAGTGTGGATTGAAAATGAGACAGATTTTAGAATTCAGTCTCTCTTCAACTTTTTTTTCCTAATTAAAGCCTAAGTACTCAAATCAAGAAAAACTTGCCCATGCTCTCAGGTGAGAATCTAAAGATGGCTAGGAAACCCTCACTGTCCAAACAAAGCAGAATCCAAGTTTTTAAAGATACCTGTCTTGTGATATCTGAACTGCCTGTAGAGTGCAAGAATTAGCTGGATACAAAACACAGCCAATATAGCAATGCTTCTGAGTTGGGTGATGACAGGATTTGAAGTGATAAGCTTTCTTGCAAGCTAAGATGCTTGTGAATCTTCGAATGGTGGGTTTCTCTATTCAGATTCTGCTTGTATTATATTTCAGATATTTGCATCCTTCTAGGACCATGTCAATAATCCTGAAGCATATATGAGAACATTGAATTTTATTCTTAAGGAGATAATTTAGGAATAACTTAGTGTTAAAAAACATTGGACAACAAAATCACATCAGAAAGTTCTGTCCAATCTATGAATTTGCATAGTTTTAGAATGCCACATCCACAAGATATTAAAATAGCAAACATCCGAGTTTGGTTTGTGGCAAACATTTTAGTTTCATGAGGGTATGGCTGACACTTTCAAAGAAATTCCAACAGATAGTCACATAGAAATATGTATATTTTACCATGTGATGGAATCACACAATTCATACAGCTGTAAAAGGAATGGCTTTGTGGAAAGAAAATACCATTACTACCTCATTTCGATGCACATTAACCTGCAAGGAGGAAAAATCAGAGAATAGTATTTGTGCTACAAAACATAAAAGTTAGCTAGAACTGTAAATCAAAAACAATAAGGAAAAGAAAGCTATTTAGTTTTTTCCCCTTTGCATTAGTAAGTTAAAAGAAACGTGATTAAATTTTTGTAAAAAATGTGTACATAGTTGTGGTATATTTGAAATATTAAGAGGTATTTGAAGTAAAAGCTCTAAAGCAGGAATCACTTTGTCAAGGCCATTAAGACAGTAGTTTTCTTGATTTTCATCAAGATACCAGCAGACGAATAAAGGAGAGAAAATGCCATCATCTATCAGAACAATGAAGAAGGAAACAGAAAGCATTTGGCAAACCTTAGTATACACATCTTGCAATTGGGTTGGTAACTCTCTTTTAGGGAAGGAAGAAGGATTTAAGTTTTCGAATAGCTGTTTGAAATACAGAAAAAAGCACCAACCAAATCAACAAGCATAAAGTCCCCAGGGAACCCAGTATTTTTATGGCAGGATTTCCTACAAGTCTCCTAGCAGATCAAAGCATGTCAGCTTTCATTATATCCCCTCAAGAGAAAAATGTTCACACTGCAGCTTCTGATTTGCAAAGGCCCCAGGAGGCAGAGGCTGGTTAGGAAAGTATTTTGGAGTGTTCACTGCCCTCTCTCTGCTGGGACTCCTTGCAGTGACAGGGCATTTTGGGAGGGATGGCATTACTAGACTGACATGGATTGGCTGGCTGTTCATCCCTTAGAGGAGCTGGGTTATACAAATGATCATAGAAAAGAAATTCCCAGATTTCTAGAGGAGTCCCATGTGCCCTTTCAGTTGGTCAGACTGTAGTCAGGATTTATGATTATACCTTATAATTTGAACACTGAAACAGGAGAAATTCTGCATTTTCATGCCTTCTCTAACAAGCTCTGTCTTTGAGTACCCCTCTAGGAGTATACATACAATTTAGCAAAACAAATGCTTTATTCATGATGGCAATAAGTACAGAATGGTTGTGCACATACCACTTGAATAGTAACTTTGCATTTTTTATTTTATTCCTCCCAATAACACATGTTCCTAGATGTGTCTCACAGGCATGCACTGAGTTTTTTACAGTTTTTAATGGAGAACATTTTAAAGAGTTTTCATAAAGTGGATGAAGCTGTGATAACCATCACAGCTGGTGAGCCAACTAGAGACTACAAGCAAGGCATTACCAGGAGGAAAATGTTCTAGGAATGTACTTTCCTTATGAGGCCCAAAGATTAATCAATCAAGATCAATGCTCCAGTTAATATGCATAAAACATACATGGAAAATTAACAGAATGACTTGAATAATCTCTGAATTGACTTGAATACATCTTTGCTTTTGAGACAGAAATTTTTGACAGACATCCACAAAACCCAAAACTATGCAATCACCAGTAAGAAAGGCATAAAGCTAAAAAGCTGTATTGTTATTTTACTCTTGCTTACTCTTGAACGTGAACTGGAAGAAATACAGGGGAGATATTTAGAGGAGCACATCTACTTGGTCATGATGTGACCTCAGAAAATCTAGAGGACTAAACTGTAGTGACTGCTTATACCCACAAAGTTGGTATAAGTGTTTCCTTTTCCAAGAGAAAAAGACTCTAGGATGCCTTTTATTGCTCCCTGTTGATGAAACTGAATAAAAGAAGATAATCCTTCCAGGTAGATGGTTCAAAGGTTCAAAGTCAATACCAATGGTTTTACAGTTACTTTTCCTCCATAAAAAGATACTCATACCTTTTCATCAATATTTGGGATCAGATTCAAAGACCTGCTCCATCCTGAAATTGGATTCCAGCTTCCCCAAGAATATTGTGTGTGGTTTCTCCAACTGTGTGTTTTCATGGGACATTACTTGTTTACGATTTTCATGTATGTTTTCACTTCTACTTGCCAAGTATTTGCTACTGTAGGAGCTGTTGTATCCTGAAACATCCCTGATGAAGGATGTTTGTATGACCTCCCAGAGTTTAAATCACTTGTCTTTAACCTTTTTCCCACCAAGAGTAGAAGTCTTAATTTTAGCAGAGTTATAGAACCTCTGGAAGTCAAATTCTTTTGCTGAAAGGCCTCTTCAGTATGTGCAGACCCTCAAAGCTCACTGCATAACCAGAAGAGAATCATTAAGCCTCTTTCTGGAACTCTCTTTGCTTAGAAGGTTTCAGACTGTTTCATGTAGAAGCTATCCATTTGCAGAAAATGGAAAAGCAATTGTGGATATCAAGAGACCCAAAACGGTTGTATCTTTGAGAACAAGACTAGTGTTTTCTGTCCTGGAGCAAATAGGAGCCTTGGAGACACTGCACTGTGGGAGCTATGTTCTCTTACTGTGAAGAGTCAAACAGCCCTGGATACAGAGTTGTATCAACCCCTGAGAAATGAAGCAGAGATTTTTGTGGCTAGGCCTTTTTTCTTGGAGGCATGTGAGCATTTTCTAGATTTTATTGTTCTTGCTGCCTCATATTGTAAGCAAAGTGAAAACTAACATGGACTGAAAAAACCCTCCTTGCAGATGCTTTTAACTGGACTGTGAAGAGTTCTTGGTTTGTTCTCTGGGGCCACAGCTGAGCAATGTGCTTATCCTGCCTTTTTCCAAGGATATGAACAGCCTCATTGCAAGCTAATGCTTAAGGCATGAACACAGGAATCTTGCTCAACTGACTGTCTGGATAATTTCTGTCTTTCAACCAGTATTGTCTGGATCTCACCCAAATTCATTCTCAGCCAGATGCTCTTCTCCAGGAGCCATTTTCCTCTAGGCAGCTCAACATCTTTGTGATGGCTCTGGTTACATCTGTAGAAAGTGAGATATACACTTGGGTGTCGTCTGCAAAGCCTGTAGCAGCTTAGCCCCTCTCGGGAGTTTTCTGGAAGTATTGGAAAGGGATGTAGGGAAAGGATTTATAGTCCTATGGCCAGACTGCAGGTGCAAGATATTGGGGAAAAAAGCAAATGATGTTACCAGTTTTTCTGGGGTCCTATTGAAACTAGATTCTGTGTCTGAAAAGTATGCAAGATTGGGGTATATTCACTTAACATTTAAATGTGGAAGAGAGAAAAGTAATTCCTCGGTCATGTCTGAAATTAAAAATCCTTGCAAATTTGTACAGCCACACCAAGCTTGATGTTGCTGTAATACCAGCAAATGGAAACATGGTGCACAATATAAAACTTCCTACATAAAATAGATAGAATGAAGAATATTGTTTCTTACTGCAATACATTTTGGGCACTGTGTATTTTACATATAATTTTACAGTGCAAAGATATTACAGAAAGAAAGCTTCAGTTGATAATTTTCTTGTTTGGTAGAGCTGATATATTAAAAAGGTTAATGTGCTAAATATACATTTTTCTAGACTGATTATTTCTTACTCCAATCTGTCTTTCCTCGTTCTTAACCTCTTTTAAAAGAAATTATATCAAATAGGACTCTTTTTTGACAATTTTAGCCAGAAAACCTTCCTTTCCCTGCCGATTTTCATGCTCTACAAGCTTTGCCATCATAAACCACTTTGCATGTATTAAGGAGTATTATATTAGATGAGGCAATTTAAGTGTATCCCATTTCACTTGGTGAAACTAAGCAGCTTTACATTATAACTAAGTTGAGCTAATGAGAATACATTTAAAGCATGTGCTACCTGAAACTGAAGTTAGCTACTCATTCAATACTGCAACCTGTGGGTTTGCAAAACGATGGCAGGAATCCTGCTGTGAGTGAGATAGGAAAATTATTATAATCTGCATTCCTAAATTGAATGAATATTTTGCTCAGCAGAAGCCTCTTGACTGCAAATAGTCTGAAATTACATCCTGCTGTTTAAAATGCCTTTTTTCCAAGTAAGTAAAAATGCTCACATTTTCTTAAATCAAATATTTTTTAAATCTCACGTGAATTAAATTATCAATAGCAAGAAAGTAATAAATCCTTCCCTACCTCTTGTAAAAACTGTTTGATATTCACATTTTAATAGAAGGGACAAAGTGCCTAGAATTTATGGGTTTATGCTTTAATTATTTATTTATTATATTGTTAAAGCTTGTCATCATATCTCTCTCACCATTTTTTAATTGAAAAAAGACTATGTTTACAAGTTTCTTAATTTGTACTGTATAAGATTATATGACAGATATCAGAATCAGCTAATAGATGCAAGGCCTAACATGTTACCAAGGTAAATTCATATTGAAATCTTCCAGAAAGGACTATACAAAACAGAGCAAAAGACCATGAGTTTACAAGAAGACACAGAGGATAAACTTCTGCCACAAGAGTAGCATGGTAAACATAACTTATTTCATGTGAGTTCTTTATCTCATTAAAGCTAGAAATCACATAAAAGAAAGGAAGAAAAAAAGACCCTGGGGGTAAGGATTAGAGGCCACTGTAGTGGTTTGAGCAGTTGTTTTCTACTATGTGAAAACAATACACACTGTAAATACTTTTCATTGCATCCTCTCTAAGAGTTCAAAATGGAAGAGGAGGTGTCTCAGCTTACCCTCCTCAAATTCTCTGTCCTTTAAGTGCTGAGCAGTGAAAACATTTGCAATGAAAGATGTCTGTGCTCCCACTGGAATCAGTGGGGGCCTTGGCTTTGTGACACTTGGCAGTGTGAGTGTTTCCAAGTTGAACAAACCAGGATTAATTCTCTTGCCCAGAGTGTGGGTGATCCTGCCTCTCTACCTCCCAAAAATGTGTCTGTATTCTTACCTGCTTCTTGGAAACATCCCTACCTGCTCCCTGAAATCTACCATGCATTGAGAGGGACTGTGGGGCAAAACCAAGCAAAAGTGAATAGATGGGATGGATGAGCAGGAGCCAGGGATCAAACTTATGCCTAAGCCTTGTTTTGATGTTATAGATAGATGTATGTAGTTTTATGTTTTCTGATAAGAAGTAGTGGTTGACAGGAAGATGAGGTCTCTCGTTTTGTGAAAGGTGATTCTCAGGAGGACCAAGGAGAACAGGTAAAGGTGATGACAAGGGTATAGACATATCTTAACCACAGCCTGTTTTTCTGGATCTTAAGGGACCTTATGCTGGGTTTCAGTCTTGTTGCTTTAGATTAGGATTCACAGCTCTGACCCACTTCTGAAATGGTGGATAGATCACTGCTGGTGGTTTTTTTTTTTTTTTTTTTTTACAAAATATATTTGACAGAAGACATTTTTGTTTCCACACATTAATTCAACCTTCTAGGACACGGAAGGGCAGAATCCAGTCCTTCCTGTTTCAGGGACTCTCCTCCCAGCCTCTGGATATAGTCTGTATACTGTAGATTTAGCACAAAATCTCCAGGACCAGTTTTAAATCTCAGGTTATGCCAAATGTTTCCAGTTCACAAGCCTCTTTGTTTGTTTGTTTCTTTTTGTTTTTTGGGGTTTTTGTTTGTTTGTTTGTTTTTGTTTTTGTTTTTGTTTGGTTTGGGGTTTTGTTTTTGTTTCAGTTTTGTTTTCCTTCATTAAACTCACAATATAGGTCTCAATTCAGTATAACCATCATTTATTAGCTTACATCAGGGTAATTTCTTACTTTTGCTGCCTAATCTTTTGCAGGCCTTGCATATAAATCTAGCTGCACATTTGATAAAATTCAGCCAGCAACAAAATTAACCATGGAAAATTTGGACAGGTGGAACTCCACTGGTTTTGCAGCCAGTCAGATAATTTAGCTTATTCATTTTGATTTGCACTGTTTAAATGAACATGTCTATTACCTGTCAAAGACAGTTTGTTCTCCAATCTATCAAACAATGTTTGAGCTTTTTTTTTAAGCATTAACCACAAAATAAAAAAAGATGAACATGCAAGACATTTTTTTACATCATTTTACATCCAAATTTATATATTAATATTAATGAATGTTTGCTTTAGTTGCAATACTGTAAGCAAAGTGAAAGGTATGGCGGATACTTAACCTCACGAAGCACAACAAGTCCAAGAGCAGGTTGCACCTAAGCTGGGGCAATTCTGGATATGAATACTGGGAGACAAACTCAATGAAGCATGCCTGTGGAGAAGGACAAGGGGGTTGTCCTGGAGGAAAAACTGGACATGAGCCAGCAGTGTGTTCTCACTGCTCAGAAGCCCAAACACATCCCTGGACTGCTTCAAAAGAGAAATGCCCAGCAGGTCAAGGGAGCTAGTTCTCCTCCTCAGCTCTGCCCTTGTGAAGCCCCTCCTGAAGCTGCATACAGGTCCAGAGTCCTCAGCACAAGAAAGATATGAACCTGTTGGAGTAGGTCCAGAGGAGAGCCACAAAGGTGATTGGAGGGATGGAGCACCTCCCCTGTGAAGACAGGCTAAGAGAACTTGTGCTGTTCATCCTGGAGAGGAGAAGGCTTCTGGGAGATCTTATAGCAGCTTTCCAGTGCCTTAAGAGGGTTTATAAAAAGGATGAAGAGGGACTTTTTATATGGCAGATAATGACGTGACAAGGGGCAATGGCTTTAACCCAAAAGAGGGTAGGTTTAGATTAGATGTTGGGTAGAAATTCTTTATTCAGAGACTGGTGAAGTGGTGGCAGAGGTCACTCAGAGAAGATGTGGATGCCCTGGCAATGTTCAAGGCCAGGCTGGACTAGGCTTTGGCAAGAGAGAGGTGTCCCTGCCCATGGCAGGGAGGCTGTAAAAAGCTGATGTATAAGATCCCTTCCAACCTAAACCATTCTATGACCCTATCCTCCAGCATTAGCTGTCCTAAAACAGCAAGGTTCTATCAACGACTATGCTGAGCTAGCCAAACCCATTATCCTTTCCTTTATGTTTATTTATCAGTCCACACACAGAGATATTGCACAAACCTCCCAAATACAAATATACACACGGTGCAGGAGCATGGAGTTTACAACACGTTTGATATTTTAGCTCTGCAATTGAGTTATTCATTCACCTCATAGAATACACACACACACACACACACACACACACACACACACAGATATAAAAGTTGCAGTATTATTTTAAAAATCCACATATTAAAGCTACAACGTATGCTCTTATATGAATTTTACCTTCTTGGAAAGTATTTAGGTATCGTATTGAGGGCACCTCACAGAACTAACACAGCTCTCCTCCACACAGAAAATTTTACAATCTTGCCACCCCTCTAACCTTCTGCTTTTAAATGGAGTCTGTATTTTTATATTCATGTTCTTGTTCCTGCTGAAGTCTGTTACAAAGATTCTCTGCAACTTCAATAGAATTTAGATAAAACAAAACTGTATTCATTTTTGTTTGTTCATTTGTTTTGTCTCCTCCTATCTGGAGTAGATATTTGGTGCCAATAGGGAAATGATTATTTTTGATGAAGGATGATATTTTAATATTTTGTTTATTTTATACAGGGAGTTGGTGTTTAGAATACAAACTCAGATGCGAGCTAGAGTAGCATACAGAAAAGGTTGTTTAGAAAGCTATTATTCAGATGATAGCATTAGAATCCCTCCACAATTAGTATAGTTTTAATTACATCGTTTGAACTCCATCTACTTTAGCCTATAGGTTTCCTGAAATTTTTTTAACAGATTTTAATAGATTTAA
Source organism: Luscinia megarhynchos (assembly GCA_034336665.1). Classification (NCBI taxonomy): domain Eukaryota; kingdom Metazoa; phylum Chordata; class Aves; order Passeriformes; family Muscicapidae; genus Luscinia; species Luscinia megarhynchos. The sequence goes on from CM067565.1 coordinate 46,996,549, forward strand.
TAGGAGAGGCTTAATAAGAAAAAGTAGTTGCAAAACTATTTTTAAATGTCTATATGAAATAAGATTAAGTGATAGAATGAAACTGAAAAGAACTTTTCCCCCTCTTCCCCCAAATACAAATAGAGCATTATTCCTGAAGAATATTCTGCAAAAGAGGAAAAACAGATGGCAATCATAGAATAAAATCAAGGTTACATGATTGTTCACTTTTCTTCTCTACTGCTCATAGCATTATCCACATCATTATAAACATAGTGGCTTTTTATAATGTTATGATTAGTGCTGAAAATCCTGATGTATCCTTATGATCTTGCTACTTTCCTTGTCAGTTATGTGTCTGAGACATGACTTGATGAGCACATATGCCCACACACATTCTACCACCTTTCTGAGCACATATCTGCTTACAAAATAATTTCTTCTATGTTTTCAATCATACCATAGAAAAATTATGTCAGTGAATTGTTCTGGTCAAGGTTGATTTCCTGAGGTGGAAAAGTAGTATCAGGATAATATCAGCAGATTATGTAATATTTTAAGAGAAACCAAAGGGAAGAAAAAGCAATTTATTTAAAATCTCACAGTTTTAAGAAAATGCATTGCTGCCATTAGTTTTTTCCAACATGCTGTGGATGTCTTTGACATTCCCCTAAAGTCTACATGCCATCTAGAACAATCAACACAGTTGAACAAACACTGATTCCCACTGACTGTAAACAAGGACCATCTCATGAACAAAGTAGAATATTGTCCCCTTTTTACAGGTTGTAGATTGAGTGGGAGTGGTTGAAATGCACTAAACACAAGTCAAGAGAAAGTACCACAAAAATGCCTAATGGCAATCAAGCTCAGAGCATGGCTAGAGCTTTCTCTTGGTGGCCAGCTAGTCATTCAGGAGGCTTCAGGCTGCCCAAGCTCACTAAGCACATTTATTACGAGGCAGTTAAAATCATGATCTGAGCTATATATATGTTGTGGTAATCACCCTTTTGTGCAGCTGTGTCCCTATTCAAGCAGTTAATTGAAATATAGTCCCTGGTGCTTAAGATTAAATGAAACACTCCTGAAACCTGAGGCTTTTGAGGAAGACACTAACCTTTGTGTCCTTAGGCACATCCAGAAAGTCCAGTACATCCACGTTTGATGAAGAATATTCCAGAAGGATTTAACTCATCTGTTCCAGTGTTCAGTCCCAACAAGTCTTTAGTGGTTACTGAAAAGACCATTCAGGGAATAAAGCTTCTCCAGGTATGCAGATGGAAAGATCAGACATCTCTGCTGAAATGGTGCACAACTCGCTGAGCCTGTACAAAAAGAGAAGACACTTGCTGCTTTTATATGAAAAAAAAACCAAACAAACAATTCAACAAGGCCAAACCAAAGAACAGAAAGAGGCCAAAAACTCAGTTTGCCTGTTTAAGAATGAAAAGAAATTTTTTGCAGTAGGGCCCCAGAAGGTAGTACATGTCAGCTCATGTTTCTGGAAGTTTTGTGTCATTATCTTGTAAACATTGGCAGCCTGGAATCTGGAGCACAGGCTAGAGAGGAAGGGAAAGAGGTAAAGAAAATTACAACAAACGCATTTCACAATGCTAAGCCCCAAACAAAAGACATTCCCAATGACAGAAAATGCCTAATTACATGTATTTCATGTGGGCTACAGGGAAAGGAATGTTAGATATTTACTGTAAAGGAGTAATATATTGCACATGCTACTGCTACTCTGCTACATTTCCCCCTTGATGTTGGCCAGAAATGTATTTTACAGCCTTTTTTTATATCAGTGGAAAAACTGCTATTATAGTGAGAACAATGCCAGACACATCTGGAGAAAATGGTAACAGAATTTAGTGAGAATTGTTTAGCTGATCTTGTCTTTTTTCTATTTTCTGTGGTTTTTTAAGTTTGGGGTTTCTTTAAAATAATCTAACTATGCCTCCATGTTGAAGAAGTGGGTCACAGAGACAAACACGAATATGGTATTTAATTGCAAACCCCATTCTACAATTTCTAGCTTCGGGCATGAACATATTTACTTTCATTCAAAGTAAATCAGGTCCCAAGGAATTTGGAATACAGCTAAGCCCTCAAAATCATCAATGACAATGTGACCTGCCAAAAGACATTAACTCTGCAATTATTCTCTTAGCTGAGAAAAAGTACTTGTGAGTAGAGGATCAACATTAAATCAAAAATTTTCTACAAAAATATTGCAAAGAATGACCAGTTTCAGCACCTTGACAGTATGGTTGGAGTCTAAAAAGTGCAGATGCCTTAGCACTCTGGAAACTAAATTTTGCACCAATGAAAGAACGCAGAAATGTACAAAAATCTTGTAAAAGTCTAGGAGAATAGCAGCCATCCTTTCCTTGCAATGAAGTGTTTATTTCAACACATAATTTCCATCTACATTACATAAACCACTTGGCTCAGGAGCAGTTTACTTCTGACTGCTGTTGCCTGTAGAATACATGACTTGCAACGCTAAGTATTTTGTTTTTTTCCATCACAAACATTTATTCATTAATAATTTATCAGATAAATGGCTTCTGATTGAGCAATTTAAAAGAGGTAGGCAAATCAATGGCAAAAGTCACCAAGCAGCATATTATAATGATATAATAATTTGAGCTTGTATATTAGACCGAATTGATAGTGTCCCAAAAGCCCTCTTTTGATAGCTCAGTTTCAGAGAGTAAATGTTCAGCTGAAATAACTAATAAAGCATCTCAACTTCTGCTCTGAGAAATCATGCCAGTATCATGTACAGCATCTTTGAGAGCTAATAAGTTGGCTCTGGAAAGCAAACAAACAAACAAACCCTAGAAAATGCCTCTGTGAACCTACAGGCTCTCCCTGGGGGGAGATTAATAGTCACATGAAAAAGACAATGAACTTGTCTCTTAGTTGTGTGAATGAGACTTTGAAAATCATAATGGTCTGATTCTTTGATGCTAGTGATACTTAGAGATATAGATTGTAGCATTAGATCCAAAGAGTGTTATCACTCGTATGTGTGACACAGACAGTGAAGGAAGCAAAAATGATAAATCCTTTAAGAGAGAGCTCTCAAGGGCTCCTAATGTATCACAAACAAGCCATGCTCTGAGTTAAAGGATTTTCAGCTGAGCTGTTCACAAGGAAAATAAAATGCATTCTAAGGGCTGTGCATGGCAATTATCACTACCTTTGAGGTTTCAGAGAAAAGAAGGGAGATTTGAAAACATTTGGAGAAAAGCTGCATATAAATATTTTCCCTCTTTCCTAGGTGCATTGAATGAATTAAATTACTTAAATTTTTCCAGGGCAGTAGTCAAGCTCCCCAAGAATAATGTTGCTAAAAGTCCTATCATTTTATAGGCATTCTGTATTTGCAGAAAGGACTGGTTTCCCATCACGCTTGAGGAGAGTAGTCAATAATGTTGACAGTACATAGACTTATTTATAAAATGGATACTGTTCAGTTTAAATGAACACATATATTCTACAAAGAATAGATTATTTTCAAACTTAGATAGAATTTATCTTCCATTATCTGATGAAGACTCCTTAATAGTATGCAATAAATTTCAGGAATGACAGATCTACCAATAAAAGCCACAATTCAATGTGGAATATGTGCGAACATCAATATATGTAATTATATATAAATGATCACAAATATAATCAATTTATTTATTGTAAACAGTTTAAGCAAATACATATGAAGTGAAAAATCAAATTAAGTGAGGTAACATAATCATTTTTTTCTGATTTCTAATTTAAATGTTTCTGTTTGTGGTAATAAGAACACTAGAGTGTCTCGTTTAGTGACTACCCATTTTCAGTGTGTATTTGTCCACTCTACCTAAGACTAGAGTCTTTGTCCACACCAAAAACATGAGTTGCTGAAGATTATATTTATTTATTTTAAATAATGGACTTGAGTTGGTTTACAGGTTCCCTTTGCTGAATCTGTTAGCTGCAGAGGATTTTTTTAAAAAGGAAACATCCTGCAAGAAATATTATATAAACAGATGACAAGAGTCTCCTGATACTGCAAGGGAAGAATTTAAAAGGAAATTTTCAATTATTTTGGTTTTTTTTAATGTTTTTTTTTTTTTCTAGTTTATAAAGACAGCAAACAGCTAAATACTTGGACATTGTAAGAGACTTTCTCTTTATACACATGACAGTTACTCTTCCTCAAATAATACACAGAATCTGGCCACATGCCCATACCATCTCCATTTCAATGGAAAATAAAATGGAGTTAGATTAAACCATGAGAGCTGAATCATACTTAACATCTCTACAGAGTTAGACAGAAGGTATTAGCTCTCTAAGTGTCAAGGCTACTCTGGAAGGTTCAATTCACCATCAGAGTAGGTCCCTACAAGAATAATGAATTTCCATAATGTAATGAAAATAGGTACAGAGAGCCATGATTGTGTGACTAGGGACAAAGAAAAAGAAAATAAAATCAGTTATCAGTCACTTATACATATTTTCATTTTCAGGCTTCCTCTGACTTCCCTCTGCTCCATAAAAATAATTTTCAGAAAACCCCCAAATTTCTGAGCCTATGGTACCAGTTCAACCCTGATAATCAGACTGCCCCAACTTCTAAGAAGCCAGAGCTTCCAGTATTTGTGTTTCTGGGATAAATCTTTCTGACAGGCAGCCTTGGGGCAGCAGTGTTGGGAAGCCCTCCAGCACAGTCTTTCAGAGATGACCACACATAGTCCAGGGGCTCTTGATGGAATCTGGGAGGAATTTCTACAGGCTGCTTTTCCCACCTGCTGCATAAATATGAAGCGCACTTACCCTCAGGGAAACAACTCTCCATTCTTGCAAATTTTGACATGCCACATATTACCTTTTCAGCTGTTATTCAAAATGTTTTAGAGATGTGTGAAGCCATGGCAAGTCGCAATGGCCAGCACAACACTGCATTCATCATCAACTATTCAGTTCCAGGCTAATTCCAGTTTTGGTTGCCTTGTATAATGAATTTCAAGCAGCTCAATTATTTGCCACCAAAAAGCAACCCACATTTGAAAAAAGATCTATTTTTCCTTTTGAACCCAATTTTCAGTGCGATAAAACATGGCTGAGAATATTTGCATCAAGGTAATAAAAGTTGGTAAACACTGTGCTAGTGTGTCCACATTTCAAAATAAGCACAAATCTCCTCTTTTTCCTCTATTTAACTGTCAGGCAGAAGGTGAGATCAGCATTCTACACTGAGTAATGTGTTACTATGGTGTAAATCTTGTGCAGTGAGTCTACACTAAGAAATTTATAACAAGTCAAAAAATTATCGAACTAAAATTACATTTAAAAAAAGGTGTGAAATGTGCAGCAAGTCTCTTGAGGCAGTAGTCTTAAATAACAAGGCTGTGTTGCAATAAATATTTAATAAGAAAAACAAGAATAAAATAATCTTGAGCAAATATTGTTGAAGTACCCTGGAACTGGGGTATGTGCAGCACACAAAATCTCATCTATACCTGAGTACTGTTCAAAGTACTTCAAAAGGCCATGTATTTTCCTATAACCCACCATATTTCATATGTACAATAAATATGTACAACATACACTTTACATGGGTTCCTGTGCATGAGCTCTGCAGCAATTATTCAGTACAAATTGCTACCTGTGACAAGAGTAGCTGCTTCACTGATGTAAATCCAGCACATTAGCACAACTGTACAGACAGCTACAGCAGCAGAAACTCTGTCGCAGGATCTGCAGAAATAGGTCAGCTTTGTAAGGAAATCACTTGTTCTTGGAGGGAATAAATAATGAATTTCCACTTGGGGAGAGACCCCCTTGCAGACACGAGTCCAATGTGAATTTTCTTAGCAGGAAACCTGTTTTTTCTGTGAGTCAGAAAAAGGAACAGCCAATGGCCCCGCACCCCTGTCTGGGTGCAGAGAGATGCCTTTCATCACACTTGCATGAGGCACAGTGCAAAGGGGCACAAGGAGAGGATGGAGCTATGACAGCACTCATATCACAGTCCTGGCAGCAGGGGTATACTGTGCTCACTGGGAAGGGAAGGCTACAACACCCAGTGACCCTCAACAGCTTTGTGTGACAGTGAGAAAATGACAGGGGCCAGTGGGACTCACACTTGCTCATCAGCACGTTGCAAACTGACAACCCTGTCCAATGATTTCATGAATGCAGTTAAGGTACCCATATCTAAAAAAAAAGACATTTGTTATGAATTTATTTCTTATAATATATGTTTTTTAATGTTCAAATATATTTAAATACATGTATTTATAACACAAATTATTTTTGGGCAAAAAGTAGTGGGTAAAATAAGCATCTATTATGATTACTGCTATGGATTCTTTTTACATTCCAAATCTGTGTATTTATTAGTATCAGCTGTTTCATCTCTTCACAGCTACTTACTACACCTCACCATGCAATACTTGATACAATCTGTAAGTGAAAAGCTGCAAAACCATCTTAAGCAATTCTTGTCTCCTGGGTACTGTCTTTCCTAATCCATGAGTTCACAGGGAAGCTCTTCTTTATTTTGGTGTTAGGCAGTGGGAGGACAGCTATATTTTTGGTCATGTTTCCTGCCCTCTCAACTGCAGCTTCCAAATATTTCAGTTATCCAGATTTTTAAACAGAAACAAGGAAATCCACAGGAATGCCCATTACTGCAGCCTATGAGATACAAGGAGAAGATGAGGGAACTGGGTTTGTTCAGCTTAAGAAAGGAAGGCTAATGAGAGACTTGATTGTGGTCTGCAGCCACCTGAGAGGAGGGTGTGGACAAGATGGAAAAACTTCCTAAAAGGCTCTCCTCAAAGGTCCACAGTGGAAGGATGAGAAGCATTGGGATGACATTGAGGTACCTGCTGTGTGACTGCCTGTTTTCAGTGGGAGTTTGGACCTGAGGCACCCTGAGCCCTCTTGCCCCCAGGTGACCCTGCTGCGCAGAAGTCCTGGCTCTCCTGACAGATCAAACGCTGCTTCCCACAAAAATGCTAGGCATTGCTCAGAGGAAAGACCTTAGAATCCCTAATCAGGTTTTATGCACAAGACCCAAAGAGTCTCAGCCTCATCAGCTTTCCAGAGGAAGTACAGTCCCACGCAAATGTGACTTCAGACCTGAGCTGACTTACAAAGATGCACAGATTGAAGAGAGCAGTAAATATAATCTGAATGCAAATATCACTATGACTTATCTTTTCTGTACATTTGTCCATTAAAGTAAGTTCTTTTGGGGATGAAATACAGGCCAGTTGTAAAATCAGTTAAATGTCTCCCCTTGATCAATTTCACTCCCAAAGCTGATGAGCATATAAATTAGATTAATTAATACTTTCAGTTCTAATTTCTCTGACTGGACATCTTATTTATTTAATTTGTGTTTATAGGAGCTTCACATCTTCTCAAAGTGAAGGGTTTTAATATGTTTCCAGGCAGGCAGTGAAAACAATATAATGGTGCACCGAACATCCTGGTGTCTGATTCAACCCCCTCCTCAAAGGCAGCATCCTTTGATCTCAGTACCTTGCTTCTGGACCCCTTCTCTCTCCTGGCTGCAGCATCAGCAGCCTCATGTGCCACCTGCAGCTGGTGGGGAAATGGGAGTTTTCCACAGGCACGCAGAGGGACAGCTGCCAGGTGCACGAGGCAGCACGCTGGGTATGGATTCACTGTGCTTCTCTCTGCACAGGCTCAAAAAGCAGCCTGTCACTACCCAGTCACTTTGTGTAAGCAGCATAAATGGCCACTTCTTCAGGAATTGGTTCTGTACTTTTAGTGAAGGCACTGTCAGCCACCAAGAACCCAAAAACCTGCCTGTGCTAACAAAATTATCTTGCTGTTTCCTGGTTTCTGTCATAAACACACACAGAAAGAGTTGCTCTGCGCCATGTAACAGCCACATTTGAGATAGAGCAGCAGTCTTTATTTCCAGTCTGCTTTTATGTCAGTCCCCATCCTGCCCAAATTCTGTCAACCATTATCATATTAACAGCAGATTTGAAATATAGTTTTCCTGTACAGAGGAGAGATATTCAGTCCAGTCTCAGATGACACAGTTAAAGTTTCACAGTGTTCTCCTGTCACATGTCAAATTAATTAACTCAGCCCTGATTAATTTAAACAAGAAGTTTCTTTTATTCAACCTTCTAAAATAACAAATTCCACTGATTTCCTGCAGAGATACACAGGCACAACAATTCCCACTGCAATTTCTCATTATTCTTTACAGATATAGTGTGCCATATTCCATATTCCCACCAGAATTGCACTGATGTGGCTGTACTGACATTGGTAAAATTATTCTTGATTTACTTTGGCACAAAAGAGATCAGCATCATGTCTACTGGGATAAGATAGTTCCTCCCCATGGTCATATTTACTTTACTTAAGACTACCAAAAAAAAGTACTGCTCAGACAGTTTCAATATACCATCCTTTCTCATAAGAAAAAAAAAAAGGAAAAATATAATTGCAGCCTGCTTTAAGGTGAACTGCTGCTTTTTTGTGATTACCTGGAAGAATGAGGGCAGTATCAATCCAGCAATATATCTCTGATATTCAGTTTTACATGTGCACACAATATTCATTATCCAATACTCCTTAAAAAATAATCAGGCCTGAAGAAAAATCTTTCCCCAAAAAAAGCGAGGCAGCTTTCATTAAAAATTGAGAAAGCAACTGAAATGAAAATACTATAAGCTTATGGTTTTTTCTATGAAAAAGTGTTAGCCAGTTTTAGCAAAAAGAGCAGATCCTCTAGAATGGACCATCAAGAATTGCCATCTTTGGCTTGTGGAGTTTCATCAGCTGAGCAAATAGGAAGACTGGGGAAAACAACTGAAAAAGAGGCATTTGATAAATGAAGACTGACAAGGATAGGCAAGCAAGTGACAGAAGCTGCTTCATTGAAAAATAAAGAAGAATGCTTCAAAAGATTTTTTTTTCACATTGGTGAATATCTTCCACTATTTAGATTTAACATATCAAGATTAGTGCTATCTGAAAAATTTATTGGCTTTTTAGAAGCCAATTAACATTAATGAATAACCACTTTACTTCTCATGCACATCAGTTTTGGAAATTAAGTGTACATTCTTAGGGTACTCAGGCACCAGAGTGGTAAGAATAACACAAGACCTCGAAATGAGTAGAAAGTGCTCAACATTAAAACAATGCTACTTGTGATAATGTTTCAGCAGGCTGTGGAGAGGAGTGGCACAACTTCTGTGAATGCACAGGAAGTTTGTTTAGCCACAAGTCTTGGCCTGAACATTTTCTCTTTCAGCACTAGTTTACAGCCCTAGCATCCTCTAATTAATCTGAAACTATGAGTTACATGATGCAGATGAGAAGGCTTAAAGGAGACCTTTAGGGCTAGGCCTTTCTCAGTCAGAACTTCCACTAACATTAATATGAATACTTTGCATAGGGAGCTTGTAAATGGGGTTCAAAAAAGTTAAGCAGAGGCTCTGTTAGCTTTTCATCCTGTCATAACAAGCTGGACATGAAGAGCACTGATTTAGCTCCACCTGTGTATTACTCAATCTATGAGCTTTAAAGACATGCAGAAAAAAATTTTCTTAGGAGTTCTCACAATGTTGTAGTACAAAAATCTTTTGCACCTGAAAAACCTCTTTTGAATTAAAATATAAATAGAGGATTTGCCTCCTTATCTGATAACAGAGACATTATTTTCTATTCTTTTGTGGTGGTCTTCCCTGTCCAATCAGGGCATGCATTCTAGGTTTTACTTTTCCTATAACTTGAGGTCTATTTCAATTAATTCCTCAATGAAAACTGAGGATCTTATGTGCTCCCTTGACTCTGGACTTTACAAAACTCCAACAAAATATCACTATGCTTAAAGTGCACTGGCAACACTGAAAAAAAACCACAAATCAAAATACTCATCAGCAAAACAGCACCTTTCCAATGTAGGCGTTTATGGACATGGAGCTCTCTTTGCTGTCTTACAATTCCCCCTTAATTTTGCATAAGAGCTGTGGTTAAGTGGCAGATTGGGTGGATCTGGCTCAGCATGTGACCCAAAAAGATCATCAATGGCCATTCTCTGAAACCCCTCTGCACACAGCAGCAGAGATTGAAATGGATGCCAGAGGCAGTTGGATGCCAGAAAATGGAAATAGTGGTGTGGGTATACCAAAATGCTGATGTCAGCTCAGCACCTTAAACCTCCTTGCTCTCAGGCTGAAGTGACTTCTGATGTTCATAAATCTTCCACTTCTACCTCTGGTTTTCTTAAGGAATCAACATCAAGGCATATAAAAGGCACCAGGCATAGTTGAATTAAGCATACAGACACATTTTCAGCCACGTTCTCTACACCCTGCCCTAAACAGGGATGATTTCAGTACAGGTAGGGACTGATACATGTCTGCAGAAGGGGTTTTATCTACCAAGTTTATTCCATTTAGAAGGACTACTTTCAGGGCTACAAAGAGAGAATCATCCTTAAATCAATATCTGAGAAGATCTGTGTCCAGTTAATGCTTACTCCTTTTTTTCATAGTCTTCTCTGGAGACCTGTGACACAGATGGTTCAAAGGACCTAACCCTCATTTCTCCAGAACAGAAGGCTTTGCCCTTGGGCTTATTGCTGTCACAGCATGCCTATAACCTCCACTTCTCTTTCTCAAGCTGAGCTTGCCCACCAGTTCTAGGTCCTGTGGTGACTCATTTTGTCATAAAATAAGCTTAAAATTACACATAGTCAAAGCAAACAAACAATTCATGCAAAATTTTATCTTACTATTTTGGGGAAAAAAATTTTAAACTTTTCAAACTAGCTTTGCTGAAAGTCAAAAGAGTAATCCTATTTGCAAATATGTATATGCAAATGAACTATATCTCTCAAATGAGAGCTTGGGTAGACAAACTTTCAGGTTCAAGAACCCAGGTGTAAGAGCTGTGGTCATTTAATTTCGACAGACACATTTCTGATGAAACAGATTAATTTTAAAATGTGCAATATGGACAGAGATGCAGCAATTCACACTGCATTTCAAACAATTCCTGCTCAGCATTGCTAATTAGGAAATCCCAGCAAAATAAGAAATATGATGCCCTGTAGCACTGTCAAAAGTATGAAACCAGGAAATTCCAAATACTCCAAAGAGAAAGTCTTAAGAACTCCCAGTGCAACAAATCTGTTCCATATGAAAGCTTTATAGATCTAAACTTCAACAGAAAACTTCAACAAATGCAAATATCCTCACTGCATGTAGGCTCTGAGCTGATGTCATTTGCCATATCTCCATAGAAGTCAGTGGTGATACATTGATTTCCACTAATGAGGGCTGACCACAAAAAATGCTGCATTCATTCACCTAAGATATGCCCTCCCACCCTCCACTTTCAAACTTTATTTAGCTTTTCTCCAAGGGAGCAGAAGTGCTGAATTAGCATTAAATATATTCAGCATCCTCATCCAGAGCCAACCATACTGCAAGCAAAAGGAGGGCATAAGAAATTCACCACTGTGTCTAAGTCTTAGTATAGACTGAGATAATTACTGTCATAGAGATGAAGAAAGGGCAACACAGAAAGGTGTTCTGGAAAAGTTTTCTGTTGTCTAAAAATTGGGAAACAAGTTAGGTAGTTTTAGGACTGCACATACAAATGAAGGTATAGCATTTAAGAAAAAAGAATAATAGAGAAGGGTTTAGTTGGGTAATCCCTCAAAAATTTTGAAGAAAACTTCTGAGAAATAAGATATATCGCAATAATAAAAATAATTTTAAATATATCCTACAGTTTTAGCAGTATTTTTTAGCACTATCAAAGTAGTATTTTTTTTCTGATAAAATGTAAGAACGGAAGTATAACTTTTCTTAAGAAGAGTGATGAGTGACCCAGTTTTAGAGGTAGCATTCATACTGTTATCCTCTGGGTTTTATGTTTCAAAGATTATCTTGACATTAGTAAAGAAGCTTTGCTATATTTTTCGCAGTTAAGTTTTAGACTCTACGTTTACAGGGAAAGCTAAGCTGATAAGAGAGAAGAAAAAGGTTTCAAACAAGAGTTCCATTTACAAAAAAAAACACCAAAAAAAAAAAAAAAAAACCAAGCAAAAACCCAAACCCTTTTAAAGATACACATTTCTGAAATTTCCCTTTGGTTTCCATTTCCTACCCTTCCCTGCCAAGAGCACTTGTTGGATGACTTATTTGATACTATCCCTCATCCAGAATTCAAAAGTTATGCACAGTGAGGCTCCTTAGGTTGCAGCAATTTTAAGTAGGACACTTATTCTCCCCACAGAAGAGAGCAAAGCCCCAGGCACCCAGTGTACTTTCCTGCCACTTGTCAGAAGTACTTGCTTTGTTTGGTTTAGAAGCTGGGAATATACCAAAGATGAGAGTCAGGACTATGCCTATTTAAAGAGACTATTTTATTCTTGCACCTCAATAAAACTGGAACCCACATAATGGTCAGGTCATCGAGTGCTTTCATTAAAAATATTCCTTCACCAGTGTCAGATACAAAACTCTTATTATCCAAGAAAGTAATTTATAAAAGTAATCTATGCAAGAAAAAATAATCTACCTATCCAGACAACAGTTAAAAACATACCCATTTTTGCTCTTTTTCTTTCTTTATCTATAGTACAAAGAAGGTGCTTGTTTGAATTTTTCAGTGATCAAAGTCTAGCTGGGAACGAGATTTGAATGAGATATTGGTTGCCAGGCCAGGTAAACAGATTCACCCTCATTTCCATGTTTCCAAGGTTGTTTGCAAATTAAATACCTTTTGTTCAGGGATGACATATTCCAAAGTTGTTCAGGGGCTAACTGCAATGGTTACAACCTCCACAGGTTGACCTGAAATATACCACAAACAGCTTGATTTAAGGCCAGAAGGAAACTTGTACCTTTAACTTTCCTATGAGAGCAACTCAGACAAGTAATGTTGTTATAATATCTTTATAGTTTTGAAATGCAAAAAGCCAACCATATAATCATCACGTTTTATTCTACATAATTACAATAATTTTGTAACATATCCAGAAAGTAAACACAAAGGAAATGTAATTGCAGTTTTCCCCAATAGCTCGGTAAACCACTGTTTTAAACTTAAACCTACAAAACAACTGTCATTCCTTATGCTAGTGATGCCTGGTACAGCAGAAAACAATCTTTAAACTTTGTTGTTTTATAAAATATATTGATTAAACAGTTGACTGAAGTTAGAAATTTCAAATAGTGGAACATCCAAAGTGATATAAGAAGGGCTTTTGCATATTGTCAGTGGAACAAAGGAGCAGAGAACACTTGCACAAAGTGGTTTTGATATCAATAGGCTGAATTGTCACAGCTATGAATCATCATAAAAAACTGCTGTAACAAGTAATACAAGACTTTGTAAGACATCCTTCAGTGAATCACGGGTTTAAAAGTCCCCAAACTAAACCCCAAACCATTTAACTTCTTTTATCTTTTTTTTCCCCTATCAGAATAGTATTACACAACACAGAAAACTAATTTTCATATTCTAGTGCTCTATTGTACATGCCCTCAAAAGAAATATAATTGTTCTCTTTTTCTTTAAAGTAGCTATGAATATTTGAGAAAATATCAAAATGAAAAGTAGCCCAACATTTTGATTGGTTGAAAGATTAGCATCCACTGTATTGTTTATATATCCATATATGTGTATACACATATATATATATTTTGATGGTAGTTTCATAGTATCTCTTTTACTTTATCTAACCTTTTGTTATTTTTCTCAGGGCATGCTTTCATATCTCCAGAAGGGGAATAAACAGTAGAGAAACGTTATTCTAGTTATTTCAGCTTTTTTCATCAGGAAGAAAACAGACACTTTTGTGTGGGATAGGTGAGCTGCAGGGATACAGCACATCAAGCTTCCCATGGTGAAGGGAAATGCAACTGGTGTAGATAAACCAGACAAATGGTACAATCTGTACCCATATGAAATCTTCTGCTTTGTCCTGCACGCAGGCTGCACCAAACACCAAACTGATTGATTCATATTTTAAAGAGGAGATGAGGTCCCAAAGAGGCTGGGTGGCATGGAGCAGAGCTGCATGGAGCAGACATACTATTGTTGGAGCAGGGGAGCACAGCTGATTTAGCAGGTGCATCTACAGCTGCCTGCAGGACACTGAGGATTTCTTCCCCACTGTCCCAAGGGAAACCTCAGCTCCAGGACCAGCTGCTAGAAACATTCAGCTTTGCAAGTTTGGTTTTTCTAATATGACAATCACATTAGGGACAGAACAGAATGATGAAACTAAGCAATGACATTTTTACCATTACTGAATTTTTATTCCTTGAATAAACTGGGATCTATTTTCTCATAAAAACTGTAGAAGCTTTGCAGAAGTAAATACTGTATTAGACAAAACTATTTCTTATTCATGGATCTGCTGGGAATTTTTACATGATGTTGGTTAGCTCTACAAAGCAAGCATTTAAATAGTCAATACAAATTTCATGAGATTAGTTGACAAATAACTACTTATTTTCCTTGTTCTGGGCCACTTTATCAAAAATTCATAGAAAACAATCCATAACCCAATGGCTTTTAAAGACACAAGACAACATTATAGGTTTTCAATGCAATCTGAAGGCATATTAAGATGAATTCTTCAAAGAATTTCTATGGAGCTTGGAATACAATAAGTGTAAGACCTCAAAATCTATGATGACAGCTAATCATCTAACATAAGGGAGTCCATTTCCTAAATAAGGCACCTCCTTGAACTGCGATGCCTTACCAAGCTTTAAGCTTAGAGCTCAAAGATTAATTTAAAAAATACCTCAGTGAAAGATTTTTTTGACATATCTTTAGCATCCCTCATGTCTTCTTATGCAATACTTGGCAAGTGCTATTGCACATTTAGAAAACAATAAATACAGTATAGACAGCCAGCTCTGAAGGGATACAAGTATATTTTTGGGTGTTTTGCATCTTTGACCTATTCCTAGAAAAAAATATCACTTACTAAAAATTTATATCATTTCTGTACATATGTGTAATTGTAAATTAATTTCAGTACAAAAAATACTCTTTAACTGTTGACTAGTAGCTGTGAGTTCTCCCAATAACACTAAAATCTGTGACATCCATTTTAAGAATTTGTGAAATAATTCTTATGCAAAGCTCCAAGGAGTAACCAGAGAAAAAGATCTAGATCTTTAGATCTTTAGGACTCCCCACCAATGACAAATTGTTTAGAGTCAAAGATTTAACTGTGTGAATACAGTCTTTGGCCAACAAACATACCAAGAAGATCCCTGCACTGTGCACAGATGAGTGCAAAGCTCAGTCATATGAAAAAGAGCTACAATGAACCCACAAGGGAGTGAGCACTGAGGAAGAAGGGGAAAAAAAGTTAACAAGGTGTGATCAAAACACAAAAGAATCTAGGAAAAAGCATTGAGAACAGAAAACAGAAAATGAAACTGATATCTGCATAGGCTGGGGTGTTAAAATCGATTTTACAATAATTTCTGCCACAAATTTTATGTCACTACAGCATAATTTTGAACTGAAATTAACTCTATTTTATCAGAACGTGCAAGCAGTTTTCTTAGTTCTCCTATCTAAAGAATGAGTTTCCTATATCTGTGAGACACATTTTCCCACCATGTCCAGCTAGACCTTTCTGATTTCTCAGCAGTGTGACTGCTCTGCGTGGTGAGGGAAGGCTGAACTTCAGCTGAGGCTTCACATCACATTCAGGGAGTGCATGCAGAAATGAATGCTGATGGTGAACATGTGCTCTGGGAGGTGGGTGAGGGCCTTCTGTGAAATCTGTCAGACTTTCTGCCTTGCAGAACAGTTGGGTCAGCAGAAAGCACTCTCAGCTCTCCTGGCGTACATAGGCAGTGCTGATAATGGTTGGACTTTATTAGTCTTTCATCATCATTCTGTGATGTTCTAAGGATTTTTAACTGATTGGTAACTGTTATATTTCTTCAAGAGCAACCAACAAGACCCTGATGTGACTTCCAGGAAGGAAAACCTGCAGGAAGTGTTGCAGAAAGGGACTGGTCTAAGGAGATGGTGCAGTCAGAAATCTCCTTTGCTTTATTTTCCAGCTGAAGAGGAATTTGGAGCTGTATGTGTTGGGCAACACAACAGGAGAAACATTTGAGCTGAAGGAGCAGCATAACCCTGGCCATGCTCTCAGGCTTTCTCAGCAGAACATATTTGTTTAGACACAAAGGTGCTGTTCTGCCTCACGTCCTCCAAATTATCTCGAGTCAAAGGGATCATCATCACATACAAACTCCACAGCTTTTTTCTCCTTTACTGATCTTCACCTGGGATCAGAATTCATCCAAAGAGAAGGATAGACTCTCATTTTTCAACTGTCTTTCCTATTGTGGTTCTCCTTTCCTTCCTCTACCTTCCTCCAGGAATGCAGACACCAGGCACACTTTTTCCTCCAAACACTTGCTACTCAAGTCCTGGATGAAATGACATCCAGCTTCTTTGAAGGTGAAGAGCTGAAGATTTGCAGGTCAGAGAACAGTGAAACCTCACAAAATGTGACAAAACCTTATGAAGAGTTAGGAAATTTTTAATATGGACATTTTTTTTTGTACAAGACGATCTTATTTAGAAAAAACCATTATTTTCCTTATGTTTAATGGAGTTCTTTCCTCCACCGAGTGTATCTCAGTAACATAGCACTTCTCAGAAATTGACATGTAATGATTTCTGTTTAAGAAGGAGTTTTATTAATAATTTCTTTTGGCTCTGGTAGAAAAACACTCTGTGAGCCCCTAAGAGACAAGGGCTATTTCCCTTTGGCTTTGATACCATGTGAAGGCTTGCAGGAAAGCTTTAAAAAGCAGCATTAGAACTGACCAAGCATAAATGGAGATTTTTTTATTTTTTCACCAGTGGTGATGCTTTTGACTCCTGTAAACTCCTACTAGTAACTCTCTAGGACATCTCAACCTGTGATGTTTGCCTCTTGTGCCTCCAGCTAGGGGGAGCAGGGAGGAACAAGCAGAAGAGGTCTTAGCAGAAGCACTAAATTGGAGAATACTATTCCTAAACCATGACAGCTATCGATTTCACTCTTTTCTATTATGTGTATTTGTTCAGCAACAATAATTTTTAGAAAATCATAGAATGATTTAAGTTGGGAGGGACCTTAAAAATCATCTAGCTCCAATCCACCTGCCATGGCCAGGGACAAATCCTACTTGACCAGGTTGCTAAATACCCTATCCAGCCTGGCCTTGAATGCTGCCAGGCATGGGTCATCTACAACTTCTCTGGACAAACTATTTCAGTGCCTCACCCACCTCACAATTCTGCATACCTACCTAAATTTTCCCTGTTTCAGTGTGAATTCTTTATTCCTTGTCCTATTGCTATGGTTTCTGATGAAGAATTAAAAAATATTAATGGATCCTGTGCAAGTCCTGTGCTCTTGTGCAGTAGGGAGCTTGACATTTTCCTGTATCTATTACTCAAGGTATTAAACTCACTAGGAAACTGGAGTTGCTCTTAGAGATACTGCAACAGGTATTACCCTCTAAAGCCTTGAGAAATAAAATTACCCCAGGTAAGGGACAACATTATTATAGCTGTTCTGCTGACTGCAATCCTTTCAGCTGGCATACAGGAAAACAGACCAAATCTGGAAAAAAGTGGTACACTCTGGTTCCAGCCCCACATCTTCGTTGCCCCATCAAAATAGTCTGACACCAATGTTAACACTTCAAACTGGTGCTACACACAACCCTTTTCTCTGTGGATCACTGGCTGATACCCACTCACAGGGACAAGACAGGTAACATTTTTCCTAGCACTGCAGAACTGTCTGTGTAGCTTTACCAGTGATAATGCTCACTCAGCAGTTCCACTTGCAAATCTGCTCAGGCTGCCAGGACCCAGATGAGGGATATGTACATTTCAAATTCTCTAACTCACAATAAAATCTCTTTCTTCATAAACAACACTGATTTCTACTCTGCACTTTTCCCTGCTGCTGCTGCTACCTTAGACAGTACAGGACAAGCTCTGTGACAGTGATTGTAAATGCTGACATAAGAAGCAGGATTGTTATCTGTCCTTCAACAGATAGAAGCACTGGCAGCAGGAGCATATTTAAGCTTATTAAACAAACAAGGTCATTTCACTCCTGTCAAAATTTTGTTTTTGAATTTCTCTGTGGAAAGAAGCTTTCTTTATTTCTATTATCATTCTCACTGATGAAACTTCTCCAAAGAAAGGAGGAAATGTGGCAATTTTCAATTTAGTCCCTTAGCTACATATATTACTTCTACCTTATCAACAAATATGTAATACTTTGCAGAGTCATATGTTAATCTCTCTAGCAGCCAGCACAGGAGGCTATGTAGTCATCTTTAGCACTCTGCAGATATGTGTTTTCCATTATACTGTACTCAGAAAGCTTTTCTCCCTGGGGGGGGCTTCTAATGTGATATTTAGCTTGAATCCTAATGCAGCTAAGCTCCATCAAAACCATGCCTATGGACTCAAGGGTAACTGTAAATAATGCAAAAATAGATCAATGCTAATCTTGACTTGTTTGTCTGTAATTCTCACAGAACTCTTATGACTCCAGCCACATCCTGTGTCATAGATTCTGACTGGCTGCTCATTCCCAAGTTGTGGCAGGGACTTCAGGAGTATGCAACATCATCACTGCTCTTACAGATCATATGTGAAATGTAAGGAGAATTGTATTCTCTCTCTAAATATATAAAAGGATATATAGGATATGATCTCTAGAATATATTCTTTCCTAAAGTAGAATTAAGTTAAAGATGTAAAGTAAATAACTTTAGTGTTGCTCACTACTGTAGGACTTAACTTTCTGATCCTATAGTGTAGGGCAATTGTATTTTATTTATTCAACTTTTCAAGAATAAACAGACTTAGGAAACTACTATGATTTATTCTAAATCTTAAAAAAGTAAACTGTTTTTCTATATGGTACCTGTTATGTCAGTAGACTGTTTGTGCATGTGTATTCTATGCTAGAAAAAGTCAACCATTCACAATCATTTATTGAAAAACTATTTTAATCCAACTATTTGTTGTTATTATTATTATTAAATAATAATAAACATTCAGTTCTTAAAGTGTGTATTTTTATTTTATAGCTAGAGTCCCATGGACAAACATCTAATTATCTTCTAAAGGTTATTTGGAAATAATTCTTAATCATGCAATTTCCTGAACAAAAAACTACCTTCAACAGCTCCTTTTAATAACACCAAGCAAAAAGCTGCTTTTTCAAACATCAGAAGAGCATTATGTTGCGGAAATCAGCTCCTTGCAGGGTTCTAGAGGTGGATTTTGCTCATTAGAAGGTAGCAGACAGATTGCTGACGAAGGTTCTAATAAGCAAATTAAAGCATTAATACCGTGAGCTCAGGGTTTTGTACAACATAGCAAACCGTATGCTGCAGAACTTGGGATCTCTTTCCAGCTGTCAACTGACAGTAGCCCTGGGTTCCTGCTAATTGGCGACACACCAAGGCAAACAAGTCAGCTAATTCCAGAGCAGTGAGCTGATTAACTTCGGGGGTATATACATATTTATAAAGAGAGTGCTGCTTTTGTCTCTGTAATCAAAACTAGGCTTAGTTTTCAATTTTAAAAGTTGTGGACTACAGAAGTACTAATGGCACGAAAAACCCAACCCAGGACTAACTCTTTCAAGTAAATGTTTCGAAAATTGTATTCATGTCAAAAATAGAGAATGTCTATGTATGTAGAAAATTGGGATTAACCAGTCATTGCACCACTCCTGTCTACTCATAAAAGCATCACAATTATCTTTCTACTATAAGATAAAGACATTTAACAGTGGTATAACATTTTCTCTACTTTAATCCTGAACAATTAGATTAAAATAGACTAGTTTTCATTTTTTACCTCTTTAAATTCATACACTATTTTCAGAAAGCCATAAAATGAGAAAATAATGTCTTCTTAGATCTATAAAATCATAAAGTATTTCCTTTGATCCTTTTCAGTGTAAATATGAATTATTGGGTCAGCAGGTGCCACTCTGCACTGTCATGTACATTGGGCAGTGTCTTGGCTCCACAATCAATCCTAATGTTTACAAGATCCTATGGAGCAGTCAGGAAAGCAGTTCTACTCTATGACCAGAATTTTGTAATTTGGTAAAAGAAAGAAAACTAAAGAAATCAAAGAGCTGGGAAAGCACATTGATAGGTATGCTGCAGAGTGATGGCATTACAAGCTGTAGATGGTGAAGACAATCATAAAGCAACTTTTGATTATATTTGTCTCCCATGCAGGCCTGATCTCCTTACAAATCAGAATGTGCATCTAAGGAAAGGCCCATGTTAGGGCTACTTTTTTTTATGACCATGCTGAAAGATACTGTGGTCTCTTTTCAACATAACAGAAGCACAAAGAATTCTGAAAGCAGAAGATGAAACCCCATGTCTAGTTGATAGCAACAGTGTCTTCCATTTTTAAGCAGAAATTGGTGTCTTGTGTTTGTATTTCCCATCACTTCTGCATTCCTGGTTTTAGTGTGGCCCAATTGGAAGAGACAGCTGGAAAATAGTAGTCCAGCTCCAGTAGTCTGCCTTGCTCTCCTGATGAAGGGAGCTGTGATTTTAAACTCCTTGAAGATGGGAATGGCCTTGAGATTTGGCTTCCCAATTCCTAGCACAAATCAGTAGAAAAAGTCCATGGTTAAAAGTAGAATTATTGTGCTGATACATGGTCAACTATCACTGGTTTTTCCTTATTTTTGAGAAAAAAAAAATCAGACTATTTTCTCCCCTCAAAATGGGCAATAGTGTTTTAATCTATAGTCTGCTCTATGTTTTTTGTTCAGTTTCTCTATACATTTATTATTGTGACTTATCAATTCAAAATGAACCACCTTGACCACAACTAAGTTTAAAGAGCCTAAAAGATCAAGGGAACTGTTTAGTTATAGAACGGAAGATCTTATTCTAGTACTACTTCTCTATGATCTCTTTTAAAATTTACAGCAACTCCACAATAGCAAACAAACCTGCACCAAATCCTTCTTACTGTGAGTTTCCAAAAAACTTGGTTTTTTAAGCAGGTTTTCTTACTGGTAAAATGCTATACCTGGCAATTATTTTTAAGTGCTTTGTTTTTCTTCTTTCGTTCACCAAACTAGCCTTAATTTTATATAAAATTCTCATCTTGGAGGGCATTGTGTCCCTTCTGAACATTGTCCACACTCATTAAATTAAACCATTGTAGAGCACAGAATGCTACTATGGCTGCAGGCAGGAGCAGGAATCCTAAAAGATATGTATGCAAAGATTAAAAATTATATGCAATATTTTCTGTTTTCCTGAATAAGCAAATCAACAGAGGAAAGGGTTATGCTTATATAAAGTATCTCAGCTTGAGTGTGACAACATTAATTATCCACTGTAACATGCTGATTTATAATTATGAAATCAGTAATTTAATTGGCATCTAATGCAGTAAAAACATTCTTGCCAGTGTCATTATCTGAGTGCCAATGCTTGATGCTTTCAAACTTAGTTAAGCTGTCAGAAATTATTACTCTGTTAAATGCTTATACCTGCAAAACCAGAACAATTTAACAAAAATGTTTTAAAAGGTGCTACTACATGACCAGTTAAGGTGTTATCTACACATTTCACACAAACCAACCAAGCTCATTACTGGTCACCAACACAAACAACTCTCTGCTGATAGAAATAGCATCTATACTCCTTGGGAAGAGAAGCTGCTGCTGAATGCCACAATTGATATTTGGATCACTGATTACGTCAGTCTGAGAGTCAGAGTTTAACTCCTGGGTGCAACTGCATGTGTGTGTTTGTAAGTTTGTGCTGGGTGCTATAAACTACAGATTAATGAACCCATCAAAAGATGAGAGTGGCCACTTTGAATGAGGCCCAGATGAGCAGTACCAGAGCTGGGATCAGGTAAGCCAGCTCACTGTACTTGAGGTACTATGTGTCAAAGAGCCCAGGGACTAGTTTTACTCCTACTAGCCCTTTCACTCCTGAACTAGAGATCATAGCCAGAACAGCAGGCAGTTCTTCAACCTTGTAGACTTGGGTGAAGAGCCTGAACTTCACAGAGGGAGTCACACAAAGGAAATATATCAAAATAACCTTAACAGGACAGTGATCTGCATGAATGATGCTCTGTCAAAAAAAAGAATCTAGCTTAAAAACTGGATACAGCAGGTGGTAGAAAGCAGAAAAGAGAATAAAAAACCAGTGCTGTAGCCAGTAAATCATTGTTCAATGGTTTCTTAGCCTTGCTCTACATGACGTATTGTGCCTGTGTAACTATTTCTGTGATGGAAGGGATTCCTTCTACTGAAATTGTTCTACATCTCCAGCTGCTAATGGGTCTGGAGTACTACCACTCTATGCAGTTCATTAAACCCTATGGGAATAAGCCTGGATAAGCTAGATATAACTGATGACATAACAACATGAGCTGCTGAAATATTTAGACATAATTTTCAGTTATTGCATACTGGACTTTTTTGGCTTCCTGGCACGGTTGAAGTGCTGCAACTGCTGAGTGTGAACAAGACCATTTTCTCAGATCATTTTAGAAGAGTGTCAGTTCCTTAGAGAATATGTCATTTTTATATAAATAGAAGTATTCTACTAAAAGCTGCTAAGCTAAAGATAGATATAAATATAACCAAGAAAAATGTAGTATTACCAAGAGCATGGCCTATGAGGATTCCTGAAGGCAATAAGGAACTTCATATTAAAAGTATCATGTTGTCAATGTGTGTATATGGAGTAGGTTTCAACTCATATTAACAAAAAGCCAAACAACAAACTTCAATAGGAATCCCTCTGCAGGCAGTGGAGAGATGCATTTCCCTGGTGTGATCCATCCATTCCCAAGGTAGTGCTACACAATGCCTTTGTGTTTTCTATCACAAAGGGCTTTCTACTTGCAATTCTATAGCCTTTCACTTGAAGCCTAACTGTGAAGTCACAAGTGTTTCTGCATTTCCTTATGACAGTATTTTCTTGTTCTTGTGGGAATGACCACCTCGATTGTGAGAGTCATCCTTCTTCCGTCCTTTCCCAACATTTTGGTTACTCAGTGGACCAAATGGAATGCATACAGACAGCTTAATTGGTTGCAGCACCTGCTCCCAATTAACAGCATTGTGCCCATAAAAACTGACAGCTTGAGCATGTCTTGGAGACATCTGTACAGGTACTACTGAAGTTTGTGTGCATGTAAAACACATGATGCTGATTGGAAGCAGGACCTGAGGGTGCTCAGCTGTGGATCTTGTCACTTCTCCCCCTCTGATGGCCACCAGGGAAACTTTTCATTTTCCCTTTTCTCTCTCTCCTGTTTTTATCTTTGCCCAAAAGTTACTTTGACTGCCCATACATGCCACCAGCTATGGAGCCTGCTGATAAATCTCTGTGCACATAAATCTGTCTCCTTTGTGCCAGAATAGGTGACTGATATCTTTTAAACACCTAATTTTCTGGCAGCTGGAGTTAGGTCAAACAAATCCCACCCTCAGGCAGTGCTAAGATGGAGGGAGCTGGTAGAAGCCCTTTCCTAACATCTGACTTTTAAATACTTTGCTTATGTGCAGAGTCCTGAAGACTGTGAGCAATACACCGTAGCAACAGGATTACAGCTGATGCTGGTAGAATAACTTAATTGTTCATGCTCAGTCTTTCCAATATTTCATACAGCTTCTGTTCAAAAGTAAGCCTCTGCCTCACAAGCACTTCTAAGTATGTGGTAACAAATAGACTATAATCACAGAAGAATTGGAACTGTGAGAAATAAACTTTCTAGTTTAGTACTTGTAGCTCAAGACTCACAAGCTGCTTTGATCAATATGAAGGCAATTAAATGGAATATGAAAAAGAAATAAATAAAAAAAGAAAAAATGAAGCTATTATTTATACAATTGGAAAAAAAAGATATTAAAAAGAAAGTGGAATATTTAATTCAATTTCTTTGTGTATTTTTGTTATCAATTGTCATCACTAAGAAGATTTACAATGAGAGCATCATCCTAATTTTTAATCACTTTAAATACAGATTTGTGAAGCATCACACAATTACCTTTTATTCTCCCTTTTCTCCCATAAGAATGATAGAATAAGAGCTGCTTTTAAAATAGCATGCTGCAATACATAATGGCCAAGTATTTATAAAATATTAACTGTTAGTGAGACTCCTCAGAATAGTGAATTGTTACTCATTGTCTAATGAAAATGAAGCTTATTCAAAGCAATCACTACTGCAAAGATACCCACCACAGCAGAGGGTACAGTTTGTAATGAAAAACAATACATCTTTAAAAGAATAAGAAAGAAATCTGAAATGCAAAAAGGTTCCAGTTTAAGTACACAAAAGCACAAAAGTCTTCTGTTAAGGCACTCTGACCCACCAGCCTTCCAAACCAGGCAGACAGTAAGTGAGACACAGCAGAGCAAATTAGGAACACACAGACATAGTTATGTAGTTTCTGGAGCAGAGCTGTTCATGTTCAGACTAAGAGAAGCCTAGAGAAAAAGCTAGCCTGGCAGAAGAAGTCTGTTAAAACATTTGCTTACTCATTTTGCTATTAGATGTAATCCATAATTGAGCACTAAGTAGTTTATTCGAGACAACTCAATGTTGAGAGTGCTCATAATTTTGTGAGTGTCCTAATGTGCTTTTCTTAAAGAACTAGCTTCTAGAGTTATTTTTACTTAATTGTTGAGTTATATTTGTTAGCCATAATTCTGGCCTCAATAACTGTGCTAAATTTTGAAAATATTATCAGACAATATAAAACCAGAAGGCAAATAAAAACAAGTGCAAGAGCTGTTGACTGGTTTTGACTTATTTTTAGATTGTGAGTTTTTGAACAGCAAAGATTAAAGGACAGGCTTGTAGTTTTGCTAAATTTGATACCTGGTGTAAAGCAGAGAAGAGAACAAGAGTGAATAGGCAGCAAGTAGGACTTAAGGCTTGAAAAATAAGGGCTTTATGGAATTGGGACTTGGTCTCTCTTTTGTATGAACTAATTTAGATTCTACTTAGCTAAAACACAACTCAGCCACATTAATTTATTCAAGTTGTTCAAAAGTAATTAGTGAACAAGTCAAAAGCTAAAATTAATCAATGTTACAATACAGCATGTGTCTGGGAAAAAAAGCTACAAAGTGTATAAGGAAAAAGTATCCATTTATATTAAAGAAAACTCACTTCACAGAAATAGTAAATGTCAGTTAAAGCCAAGGGAAATATGTACCATGTTCAACAGTATTAAAACTGACATAACATGAATGATTGTCAAAAACTGATGGTATCTGGCAATGTTAAGAAATATTAAATAGGCAATAGATTGTTATATACTGTTTTAGCATTTTTGACAGTTTATAAACCTAGAAAGAAGGTTCATTTATAGTTGTAAAAGATGCAATCTATTCAGTTTTGTTTCATATTCTCTGAGACACTTGAACAGCTATGAAAAGATAATTTGGGCTCAAATAAAGGCTTTTGTAATTGCTGTCATCTTGGCCAAATACTGTTTTGAGAAATCTGGACAAAAAGTTTGACAGTATACTTAGTTCAACACAAAATTAATAAAGGAGACTGAAAGCAAAAGCTGCTTCTTACAAGGGGAAGGGAAAGTGAAGGAACCTGCTATTGCCACACATTTTTTCATCTTTCTCTCCTGTTAAGGACTAAAATCCATTTATTTTGGTCTACAAGTTTCGTTAGCATGAATGGGTGCCTCCAGGAATTTTCCTGCGTCTGAAATACCAGTTTTTAAAATGAAAAACAGTCTTTGACATTGAGTCATTCATTGACTCGGGGTTATGTGAACACAGCATTTGCAAGCTGTTATCTTCCATGTATATATAATAAAATATGGTTGATTGTCACTTCCTGTTTTAGCCAAGTGACACAGACTTTTTGTTTTCCAAAACCAATCCTGCTTCTTTATTCCACCGTCCCCATCTTCCCCTTACATGCTAATTTCTACTCTACAAGAAGAATGGCACTCAGGAGGGAAACAGTGGCACCAAAATTCCAAAGCTGTGTCTTAAATTAGTTGGTATATATATTTTTTTTGTCTGTTAGGACCAACATTGCCTTAGTATTTACAGAAGATAAGGATATAAGCATTTGAAAAAAAGAACCTGCACCTACATAAATGGAGTGGAACCAAAGAGCCCAAAAATCCTACACTTTGCCTCCCTTATGGAAGACAGAAATTTTGGAAGACTATAAACAATTAAAATAATATATTAACCAAAGAAACTTTTAGCAAGAGACAGATGTTTGGGGGATGTTGCTGTATTGTCTGAAGTTGCATATGAACTTCAAAACAGAAATTCTCAAGAATATGCACTATAAATATACACATTGGAATGAGAAAAAGAAATTTAAATCCATAAGGCCATTCAGAACCACTGCTTCTGCTGTCAGAATTAATGATTTTTCCTTTCTTCCCTAAGGGTTGATTGCTAACACTGTACAGCACCAGAGGCTCTTCCATTAATGTGATGAAAAAAGAAGCAATTCCAAGACCCAAAACTTACTTTGTCCCATTCAGAGTTGTATCTGCAAGATCACATTCTTCAAATTAAATGTTTTCTGATAACTTTTAAGTTATAATATTTTTTTTTCCAAAGCACTACAGTGTGAACACCAACAACTCTTGAAAGGAAAGCAACCATAATCACACCATTTTGAAACACAAACACACACACACACACACACACACACACACACATAAAAAACATTCACAAAAACTACAGCCATTGAAGAGGTAAAGAAAAAGGTAAAGTCAAAGGTGCAAGAGTTGTAAGAATGGGAACAGAGCATCTCACATCAAAGGAATAGTTTGAGTAGTGTTCTTCTGCTCCACTCAGATACATCAGCTAAGATCTATGGGTCACATCCTCTGGGAGAGAGATGTGGTTGAGTCACTAAGGCAGGATGCAGAGGACAACTGGCCCCACATCTCCCTGTGCCATTCCAGGGCAGCTGTACCACTCCTGCTGTACAGCCCTGAACAGAGCCATAGAGACATCTCAGCTCACCTGGTGCTTTCAGCAGTTTTTGCTGAAAGAGCAGGTCAGTCTGCACTTTGCTTTATGGTTTTTTCCATCCATTTTTATCTGTCTGGAACCTAAAATATTATCCACTGAAACATCCAATTTTACTGATGTTTAAGCCTTTGCTATCTGGGTGACTAAATAAAACTGCCTAAAAACTAGAGAGTTCTATTTGGAACAACACCTCTCTCATTTTGCAGCAAGGACACAGCACTGAAAGCACCTTTTGTAATTCCAATTTCCCCCAAATTCCTTCCAGGAGGCCAGAACAAGGAAGTGCCTTAACAAATCACCACAGCACTTTGCACATACATCACAAGAAGACATAAAAATATTCCTTCAGGAAACATACCAGTGCTCGCAATATTGTATAAACAAATAAAAATAAACATTAAAAATAAAAACATTATAAATAAACATTAGGAATAAACTTTATAAATAAACAATGCTAACACTGTTTATTTCTTACTCAGGAAAATGACCTCTCTTACCCTAAGGAAGGTACCCAGAAACTGCAGTAAATTTGCAGACAATTCTGAGGAGAGGTTGCATAGTTGGTGTCCCCAAACTTAAATGAATTTTGTCCCAGGTTTAATTATTAAATGCAATTTGTATGGGAAGACAGGAGGCAAAAAAAGTGCTTTCAACATCACCTGTCTTAGAGAGAGGTAAGAATTTTGAGGCAATATGCTCTAATGGGGTCTGGTTTACATGCATCTCTCCAGTTATATAATGACAGCCTTTAGTTATCTGACTCACATCCTACATCTCAGTGTTAGGTATGAATCAAAGCCATCCCTGGTCAGAACGAATTATCCTTTGTCACTGGAACACCATCTGATGGAACAAGTATTATATAAACTCTCAGAGCTTTCATTTTAGGCAGCTCCATTTTTTTCTCACAGTGGCAAAAAAAAAAAAAAAAAAAAAAATCTTTAAAAGTTGAAAGCAGAATTAATTATGAATTTACTTGTTCATGTAGAATAATCTGTCTTTAAAATAGCTCAGCATTGAAATTGCCTCAAAGGCAGAAACATCTGCTGTACAGCAGAGGCACATACACCCTGGCTAAAAACAGAAACCTGAGATTTTACTGTTGATTAGCTTTGCCATTGCTTGTACTTAACATTGGTGTCCAATTGCATTGCAAGCACTATAGAAGTTTAATGATTACTCTCTGAGTGGCACCTAAAACACAATATGCAGGTAGGATGAGTACATGAAAGCAGAAAACCAATGTCAAAACGTGTTCACGTAAAATGATACAGTCCTAAGAAACCTGCCTCTTCAGCACAAAAACCTCATGAATACATAGATCTCAGAAGAATTGTATTCAAGAAACAGATGGAAGTTTGCATATTTTTCAAAATGAAAAGTGAAGCAAAAGGAAATAGCCTGCAGAGAGCCAGACAGTCCAGATTGCTCACCAGTAGCTTACCATTCAGGGGCTAGGAGGGCAGAGAAGGCAAAAAACCAAAAACAACAGTGAGCAAAATTTGCTCACCACAATAGACTGCAGTATTTGACACTGGGATCACTCAATTTCCTTTACAAGAAGGAAGGAAAGTTGGTTGTGCTGGGGTGAGAGACACTAGCTGTGCAGCTGAATAGTGCTTGCAGTAATGACTAATCAGCTGAAAGGAGCCTGCAGCAGGGAGTGAGTGCTTTATGCAGCCTCTTGCCTTGAAACAGCAGCTGGGCTTTTTCTGAGGGAGTAGAACTTCAGCAGAGCCTTTCACACCAATAGGAAAATGCACAGGAGCAGGTAAACACACAAGTGCACCATCTATGGCAATTCCTTATTGCTTCGGGGTCAGTGCATGACTGCAGATCTCCAGGATTCTGGTATGTGTGTCTTATGTACTGCTCCGAGCCAGCAGCTCTCAGTTTTGTTTTCACCATGAATAGAGCAGTGGGGACATGATCTCCTCACAGAAGTCTCTGCTCTTCATGGTTTCCAGCCCTGCTCACAGTAACACAGGGTGAAGGGAGCTTCACCAGACAACAGTTCTTGTGTTGGACACACTTGCTGGAAATTCACTGCTGTTTGCTGTTCTAACCTCCTGCACAAACACACCTGTTAGAAGCCCTGTTATTATAGCCTTCATCATACATGCACAGGTGTGTTATAAACAGCTCCTGATTTTTTGGGATAATTTCTAGAGGGCTCCAGAAAATGGAAAAAACATGGATAACACAGGAGATATAAGTATATGTATTTTAAAAGTAGATGAGAAAACAGCAACACAGTAAATTTAAGGGAAACGTAAAAAGCACAGTTTTGACTGTGCACCACAGATGTCCTAAGTGATGTGAAAATAGCTATGATGTTAACTGTATCACAGGTGACATGATGCTCTGTATTGTAGTACAAAGCATTATGTCACCTGTGTACAGTTAATTCCCAAGACACGTAAATTCCCTATTCAAAAGCAAATTTATAGACTTCTTTAAATTACTGGCTTACAATCAGGGCATCATAACATATCTTTTCTTATAGCTGTAAAGAATTGTAACAATCCTTCTTTCTCCCTGTATACACAATATAGGAAAGAAAAAAGAAAATTTAAAAAAATGCCACTTATATACCTGAGTATCAGAGTCTTATTTTGCCTCTGATAACAAACAGGAAAATCCATATAAATTAGTCTTTTTGTGATGTGCACCTGAGAAGCAGACAGCAGAATTTTTTAGCATAATAACTCACTGTTAGATTTCCACTTTCCACGCACCAGTGACAGGGAAGAGAAGAAACAACATCTGTGCTTTTTAAATAGCTGGAAACTTAGAAAAATCGTTCTAGAAATAGGGAAAGCCAAGGTCCCAGAAGGACAGAGTAGAAAAGAGCTTGTCTGTGATGTTTAAACCACTGATTTAGGTCTGGCTGTGTTAAAAGCTGCCTCTATTAAATCAGATGAAACAACCACCACTATGGTCCTAGCCCATCACTGGTTAAGAGATTAAAGACACTTGGATGTCCCTGGCTCTTCAGCCTGCAGAAGAGCTCCACTACCTTTAAAACAGGATTAGTGCAGTTCATGCAAGTGGAAATGAGTAGAGAATGGTCATATTTAGCAGTGGATTTATACAACCCACTGCTTGATGAATTGGAAATCAAGTTCAATTCAAGTGCAACCATTTTGGAATTCAGAAATCCTTCCTCAGAAAAATCTCTCATAAAGGATTTAAGCAGCAATCAGATAACAGGCTGTGGTACTGAGCCCATAATGGCAAAACAAACAACACGAAGCAAACATACTGAAAAGCTACAATAACTGATAAGATGGAGTCACTGCTTGTTTTCTTTCCCCCTCTCTTGTTTTTCCATTGAATCTTCTGGACAAAGAAAGCAGAAAGCCCTAGCCAAGGAGTTCCCCTGTGTCATAGTTAGCTCAAGTGCTTTCCCCAAGTCCCACTGGTGTAAGGGAACATATTGGCAGGGATGGGACATGGGTATACTGTTCTGGCAAACTCCATCTGGCATATACGTCCCAGGGGTGCTGCAGACAGCTGGCATTAGTTTTAATAGTCGGATTCAAATCTTTCTCTGGATCAATGTGTACAAATCAGACCTGTAACTCTCTTTGTTGCTGTGCTCCTGCATGAAGCAGGCTTTGCCACAACTGGAAAATAGCGAGTTCACTTATTTGTTCATTTTTAAACCTAAAATGTTATCCACTGAAACACCAGTCACTCAGCATCATCCCATTTTTGTTGCTCTTCTAGGAGAGAAAACTGAGTTTAAAGCCCTTTAAAGGGAATCTATCTCAATCTGTCCTAATCTGCTGAAAAAGAAAACCATTATAACCATAGCTCAATTCCCCACAAATTCAGGATCTCAAACTCTCCTAACAAAAAGATCAAGTCAGTTAAAATGAACCTCTTCTTCCACTGGAAGTACTGAATACTGATAACAGACCGGATCAAATGTCCCTACATGATTCTCCATGAACAAAATCTAGCTGAAATTATACCTGAGGAATCTGTGTGCTACCTGAAAAATTAAAATCAAGGAATTTTTTTAAAAAAGCTAAAGCTGTTACTTCCTTGTTTTTCACCTGAAAAGCCTATCCTGAATAAATATCCTGAATGAGTATTAAAAAAATTAATTAAATTACTTTAATTAATTTGATAATTTAAATGCTTATTGATACCAGCAAGGAGTCCAATAATACCTATGAAAATAGGTGTTCATTGTAGACTGCATCATAATTCAAGACTGTGGTGCAATACCAGAAAATATGGGCTGCACAAATGGCTAAAAATGTTAATAATTATAAAAAAGATGCTTATTATCTATTGTTGTGGAATTTTACCAGCAGGAAGAAGTATAGCAGCCAAAAGACTTCTTTCACAGCCCGACATCAAGGACTAATAAACTATCACCCCAATACTGCAGACATTAGTCCTTGACAACAGGCCCATTGAAATTTAAAACCACAAACGTTCTTTTTGAATTATGCTTAAAAAGGTCTTTTTTAGAAAAAAAACACTTTTGAAGTTTAAAAATGCCTTCATTTATGTAGAGATTTGCATGAATAATGATAGAGAACTGGGTAGCAAAAAATATTTTTTAAAACAAATGTTGAGTTCCCCTTCATGTTATTTTAAGTGAGTATTATTCTCTTAACAGTTACTTATGAGCACAGCACAGCAATTGAGCATTAATTCTAACTCTTTCACGACTCAGATAGTTAATCTGAAATTAGTGTCAAATATTTGTATTTTAGTAGCAAATAAGGGCCTGTGTGAGCAGCTTCTATGTGGCATCATATCCAAATGTGGCAGTTCTATTACTTAACATTTTAAAATATGATCAAAAGGGTAATTGGTCTTGAAAAAAAACCAAACCCCAAAATACTCCCTCTTCTCCCATTCAATTCTTTCTCCTCTTATGGCTGTGTGGGAAGCTGTTCAAGTTTGACTCTCTAGGGAAACAAATAAAAGAACGAGATAGATTTTTAGATCTGTCTGCTGTGGCAAGACAAAGGAGATACAGATTTTTGATGGTGTGTTTCTCCCATTAGCCATATACAAAATTTTCTGGTTTATGCAACAGAACATTTCATTGCTCTCTGAGACACTGCTTTGAGTGAGACACTTAGATTGCCTCTCAGTCACCAGTGTAGCACTTTTCTGGGTTATCCATCAGAATTGCTTAATTGAACAAACTGAGATGGAAGCAGGCGTGTGTCTGTGTAAATGTTAAAAACAGAGTGAGGGGAGAGAGAAAGACTGAGAGATTGGCATAAAGTAGCCAAAAGTGGAAAAAGAGATATCTTTCATAAAAATGTTGTCCAGAAAGTATCAAACTTGGTTAATGACATTTCTTTCTTTGGATTGCAAAGGCACTTGAAGCAATCTTAACATTAGTTTGCTTCATTAATATATATTCAAGTAATCTCACTGGATATCCCAGAGTTTCTCAGGTTTTTTTTTTTCCACAGATAAATAAAGTAATTTTGGCAGGACTAAGGTAGACATTGAAACGCAACCAACTTAAATTGTAATACTTGTGATCAAAATTCCCTTGACTTTGCTGGGAATGTTTTCATTGACCTTGGCGAGCTTTGGCTGAGCTCTAAAGGAGATTATTAAAGTCTTTTGCTTCAAAATCCAACTAGAATGTGGAATATTAAGACTTGTAAAGGACAGGTTTGTAGCTGCTATAAAGTTTCATAGCTCTATTGACTTTGAGAACGTTTAAATAATTTATACTTGCAGATGATTTGCCTTCAAAATTCACAAACAACTTTCATTCCCCTTCTATTAATCTTCCACACTGTACATACCACATTTTGGAGAGTAAATATGAATGTATGGTCAGTAGTTTGATTTTTTTTTTATTATCAGCTCTTGGAAGATGAATAAGTTGTGTGCCCATTGATTTCCTGCTGTTCTGTATGTGGAGCGGATAATAAATCCATATCACATCAAGTGTGCTTTAGAAAAAGATGCACTCTGGATTTTAGAGCACATAATTAGGTCAAAAAGGCAGCCTGGGTGGCTGGTTTGTCTGGAATCAAAGAGAGTATCTGGAAACAAATTGAATATAGCTTGTAGACACTTTCATTGACACGATGACTGAGAATTTCAAATTTGTATGTATTTTAGTAAATCCATAGGTAGTAAAGAAAGTAATTAGTGTTTTTTTTTAGAGAGAGACAAAATTCAAAACTTTTGATTGCTGTGAGTTATTGGCGTAGGAAACAAAGAGTTCTTTGTAACTCAACAGAGAAGAAAGATTTGAGTGTGCTGGTAGGGGAAGATTATGAAGTTGGGAAGCATGCAGGCTTTTACTGGAATCATAAAACAGCTTAGATTTAAAAAGACCTATGGAGGTCACCTAGTTCGACTCCCTGCTCAAGGCAGGGCTGCTGTTAGATTTAGATCTTACTTTAAATTTAGATCATGTTACTGAGGGTAATGTGGTGTCAAGTTTTAAATATCATCAGAGAAGGATCCTCTCCCAGCTTCCCTGGGCAGTCTCTCAATGGGTTTGACCCTTTTTACTGTGAAAGAATCAAAAAATGGTTTTCACAGTATTTAACTGAAATATCAATTATTATAACTCATGCCCTTTTGCTTTGCATCTTTCAGAGGAACCTGGCTCCACCTTTGCTTCTATCAGCCTTCCCATACACTTCATGTGCCTCATCCCCTTTATCTGTTTGATGGCCATCCTCTGGACTTGCCCTACCATGTCAACATCTTTCATGTATTGGGGGCCTAAAACTGGACACCTTTCTCCAGATGAAGTCTCACAAGTACCAGCATGAGGGACGCAGTCACTTTACTTGAATGACTGCAAATAACATGGTAATTGAGTTTAGCCTTCATTGCTGCAACAGCACAGGGCTGACTCAAGCAGCACACTGCTGACCAACCTCAAAAATAACCCAGGGCAAATCTTTTAAGCGCCAGGGACTGAATTTTAGGATGTCCTTCTGGGTTTATTAAATATGGTTGAGCAAATATCTTCCCACATTCCAGCTTGCCCTCTAGTCAGATTTTTGCTTATGGAGGGGCTGTTGCTTCAAAGGGAGGGTAAAAAGATGCCTATTCCCGAGTTTGCTTAGCTGCTTTTTTAGCTTTGGTGTGAAAGTTGAAAAAAAGGTGGATGTTGAAATCCTTTGAGATATACCTATGCTTTAAAGAATGTGGAAGGTTAGACATTAAAACAACTGAGGATTGTTAATTGTACAATAAATTGCTTTCTTATCCACCTTATGGGTCATGAGGTTTCTCAAACGGATAGGGAAAAGGAAATGTATTGTCAGTAACATGTTCAGAATACTCATACAGCGCTGGAACTCGGAGGAGCACTGATATTAATAAAGAAACAAATTGGAAATACAGATTGCACCACACCTGTACATGCCACATAAGGCTAAGTAAATAAAAAGATTTCTTCATTTCTCTTAGGTGTTCTTAAATGCAACATCTAAGTAACATTGAGTTCTTCCACCTCTATATAGTGATATAAAAACATTTCTTTCAGATGGGAGTACTGCTTCTGTTATCTGTGCCTTTGTCACCTTGAGATAAGGCTGCCAAAACATATGCCTATGTGAAATCACATATTTGTGAGATCATTTTGAAAATAAAGCTAGTTATGAATGCCATTTCTTGAATATTATGGGGCAAATCCTAAAGCAAACACACAATAATAACAGTTTAAAAATGCACTGGCTGTTAATTTAAGAGATGCATTTGAGTTCTAATGTCTTTATTCTTTAGATCTAGGCAAACTATCTTTTTCTCTATAAATTGTGAGTAGATCTAGGACAGTGTGAGTCAGTTAAAACTGAGCTATATGTCAGCAGCATTTGTATTTAGAACTGCTCAGTCTTGGACTTACTATTCAGTTTTGGTTTTTTACCCCACAAAATTATGCAGCTTTTTAAATTGTGGAAATATGATCAGAGACACAACTTATGGCAGACACAGAAAATTTTTTACCAAGCCAATCTGTTCAATGTGGAGATGGCCTGTGCAATCGCCTTCTCAATTTTTAAAATATACTTAATTACTTAAAAAATATATTTCTTTATAAATCTTCTACCTTTGTTAAATTCACAATGAGAGTGATCTAGTCAAGTCAGAAATGCCTCTGGTTTAGACACAAATGTTTACAAACCTATGGCTCGTAGACCTGCAGGTAGACCACATGCTAGTCAAGAGTGGAAAGCAGGGTGAAATTCATAACCTGATCAGAAGCTCATTGAATTTCTCATTTCAAGTCTTTGAAGCTGTCTAGTTCAAGAGGCTTTAGACTGGCTTTATAGAGGAGGTTGTTTCTAAAAAACAAACCCTCACAATAAGGTATCTGTAACGTGAAATGGCATATTTAAGAAATGCATTATGTGCATCATCTTTTGAATGTTTCACAGCCACCTGAGGTATGATAAATATCATCATAAGACTATTTATAATATTATTTCCCTTGTTGGAGTATTTTAGCATTACTAGAATCACTCTGGGCTCTCCATGCATAAAGGTCACTGCTACAGAAGAGTGTCAGGGAACAAGCACCCCTCCTGACATCTCCCAGCAGGCAGCTGCTCAAAGGACAGGGAAAAGAATGGAAAGTAAAGTACTTTGACTCCAACAGGCTACTCTTTACACTGATATAAATTATTAAACCTGGAGGTGGCCCTTGAGAATTGGAACACTAAACTGGATTTTTGAAAGCTCCCACTGGTTCACTTCCCACAGAAGAAAAAGGAGATATCAATGAATCTCATTACCATTGCCACTGAAAATTTTTGCTGGATTAGTCTTTACCTGAACACCTTTAGAAATACAACCACATGGCAGAAAATGGTATAAAAATTAGTTGCTGGGGTAGCTAATAGAAAGCTTTCATAAGAAAGCACAAATCTAGACTATTTTACAAAATTTCTAATCTCAAGACAATGTTGCTATATTATACAACAATTTTAAACAGAATTACTTACCTTGTAAGCCTTTGTTCCTCGTTTTACTGTGTCATCCCTCTCAATGCAAGTACACAGCAATTAAGCATCAGCATTTTCCATTCTGCTTATCTGACAACAACACACCTGGTCTAAAATCTGTAAACCCAGCCACCCACCCACCCCACTGTCTCGCCTGAGCTGAGTCACAAGAATTCAAACTTGTTGTTTTTTGCATCAGCAACAGACGGACTATATAGATGGAAACACACAGCTGCTGATTTGTCACTGACCCCAGGGAGAATACACAGAAATTTGATTCAGTATCTATAGTCTCCTGACTCTGAAACCTTGTTAAAGGTTTGCACAGATGCATATTACATAATCACTAGGGTAGGGCATGGGTTTGTAAAATCATGTTTGAGATGTTGCAAGCTTTGGCCAGAGATAAATTATACTGGGGAAATTTGTTTTTAACTTCAAATTAGTAATTAGTGTTGTTTTGTACATAAACATTCCTTGCATGGTCTTCTTTAAAACAGCAGAAGGGAAAGACAGGAAAACAGAAACTGGCTGGGCTGTAACACACTATCTGTGGCACTCTAGGCTTTATAACACTGGGGATCTTCGAGCCCTCAGTAAAATGTGTGGAAATTCGAGATTCTCTAGTGTAAGGTCCAGGACTTTGGTGTTTTGTTGACTATTTTGGATGTTTTAGTAGTAAGCACATGTTCTATTAATAGGTGAAGTATTTCAAATAGAATTTCAAAATACAAAATTTCTCTTTTTAATCTTTTCCAAGCTGCTTTAAGCATAATTTCAAATGAAATAAGGAACTACTTTCTCCTTTTAGAGACTGATATGCAGACCAGCATCAGTAACATTTGACCCCTTAATTTATGCCTTATTCAGTATTCTCGGATTTGATGCCTTTCTAAGATGTGAGGTTTTCACTTATCCAACAGACCTCACCACACCTAAAATTCAGTATAAAAAAAATAAACATACTAGAAAATAGAGCTCTTGGAATGTAGAATCCAACAAAATTTATTTTAAGTGTCACATTCTGATATGATTGAAAGCTGCTAATTATTTAATGTGGAAAATTTTGAACATTGTTTTCCCACTAAATGTGACTGGATAATCTATCTGCATTAAAACACCAATAGGGTAAAACTCTTTCTATGGTTTGGGGTGGTCAAATGGCTAGAGGTAATTGCAATTACAAACCTTTACAAAAAAAAACCAGAACACCTAAAAGCTTTGGATTTCCATTCCCTCAATGATTAGTAAAAAAAAATTGATCAGAGTAGTGGAGATCACTATTCATAGAGAGCACCACTGTTGTTCATGGTTTTAGTAGAAATCAAGGACCCACAACAGTCTCTGCAATGCATTGTTTGCTCTAGTCGCTTTCACTGGAAGAAAAATGCAATTTGCTTCAGAATTAGTGATTCCTTATTACAATTATTTTATTGCTTTGTATTCCATATTAAAGTAAAACCTGCCCAAGTAATTTCTATGAGTATGCTTTGAATCTAGAAACAGTTACAGAAAAGACTTTGTGTAATTGTAGGTATCTTGTAGAAACTAAATTGCCAACCAAATCAGTGGGTAATTTTCCAGATACAACCAGAAAACTGAAATGCATGCTCTGCCCCAAAGAGTGCATTTTGACCATGCAGTGGACTTTAAATAAAATATTAAAAGTTTAATATTCTTTTATCTGTGTTCCTGTCAGAGGAGAAGAATGTTGTAGAAGAATGAAAGAAGACAGAATTCTTCCTTTAGTCAATACTTGCCAAAAAATGAGATAATGCAGTACTAATCAGACAGCAAAATATGGTTTACCCTTTTACAAACTAAAATAAATGCTTATTGCTTTAGGCTATAGATAATATAATTTAAATCTCGTTTGTATATAGGAAATTAAATAAATTCTAACAAGTGTACAGACTGAACAGGAAAGTCAGATATTTCCTCATGGTATTTAGTTTATTTTTCTTCTCCATTTTCCCCTCTTAGTCCTTGTGATATAACCACAGCACAGAACAATTTGTGTTTCACATGCCACTGTGAATTTTTACTTTTCCATTTAATTTCATGATTATTTTAATATTTGTTACGAGTTTGATTAGGAGGTAGTGGTAGAGTAAATACAGATTGCTAATGAGTATACAACTGACAAATATATAAAAAAGGCATTCCACTTCTGTTTCCTTGCCTATTTTTCTTAATGATTGCCATAATCATTCCTACAATGATTCTAAAAGTAAAGTAATTTTTTAAAAAAAGTATACCTCCAATGAGTCATCCCAAACAGAGTTGTATTTCAGACAATTAAAGAAATTTTCTGCTGCCACCAATACATTGTCTCAACTTATTATTCTGACTTGCATTTCATGTCATCAGAGATATCAAGATATTATAAAAATTACTTTAGAGATCAGGCGGAAAAAAAGGAGTGGGAGAACTTTGTAAGATTTTGATGTCACTGGACTTTGACTGCATCTACAACAAATTAATTACATGGTCCAATAGGGATCTAAAGTCCGAAAAACCTTGATTTAAATTACTTGCATCTAATCTCTGGAGAATGGGATGTGAATCTAAAAAAAAAAAAAAAAAAGGAGATTGAGTGACTTTCCTGGGAAGCCTATTACAAGCCACCTGAGTTTGGAACTATATTCCTTTAGACAAGTCCCACATGGAAGCAGGTATCTTTGATACTAGACAGGAAAAGTGGTGTTGCAGCTATTCCTAAGAAAAAGGAATTCAATATTTTGTATTACTCTGTTCCAGTAATGCTTAGCAAGTACACACAAGCACCACAAAATTTCACACCAATGCATCCAATTCTAAATATGTCTAGCTTGTTTGATGGGATCAGCCTGATAAAAGGAGACAGAAGTTTCCAATTCTATTTCAGGTGTTTTGAAGGAATGCAATTCTCTTCAGTTACATATTCACAGACATCCATATATGAATTACAAAGCAAATGAACATTTATTCTATTCCCTCAATTTAAAACAGACAACTTCTGAAATTATGTACATGATACTTAAACTGATTTTATCTAGATTTTTAGAAAGTCTGACATGAATTTAGATATAATTATTTTTTTTATATTGTACTTGCAAAGTATTTGTTTTATATCCTTCAATCAAAGGCAAGATGAAATATCTCAATGTGCTTATATATTTATTGTAACTCTATTATGATTTTTAAGGTAAAAACCTCATTTTTTTAAAGCATCATGTGATGAACTTCACTAAAGCATTTCTGTTTTCTATAGGCCCCACCGTTCCATAAGGACAAAATTAAATAAATATTTTTTTCTGTTATCAGACTGATATCCTATTAATCAATATATTTGTGACTCTTTGGACTTCCAAGAACTATCTACTAGTAAATTTTCTGTCCTTTTTAAGTTCAGCTTTTTTTGTCAACTTTATTACAAATACACTTACTAGCTTTTTTTTTTCCTGAGAGAAAGAGGCTATTGTGTTGCTCCTAACTCTGTGTACAGAGTCTCTGTGGTTTTTGCTTTGCTCCTACATTTTGTTGATGTCAATCCAATTTGTTTGTCTTTTTCCTTAATTTTTCTGCTTATCTGGCAGTCACTAAACAGCCTTGGATTTAGCCATACTGGTCCCTTGCTCTGTTTCTATAAGAGTGGAACAATTTGAACCTATGCTTTTTAAATTACTTGTTGAAAGCTGCCTGTTCCACCTACCTCCTTTCCCTGAAGCTTCCTTCCCAAATCTCAGTGTTTGCTCAGTTGCCTGCTCGTTTGTTGTTTGCTATTCTGTTCTCTGGGCTCTTTTCTGAAAAGCTGTGAACTCTGTCAGTTCGCTGTCATTCTCATTCATGTTGCCTTCAGCCCTCATAGTACCAGTGAATGTCTTTCTGTTGGCTGGAATCTGTACGGAAAAATGTCTCCCTCAAATGTTTTCTTGAAGTTTTGTACTGAAGTCTTCACACAGACATTCTTAGAAATTGCTGGACATCATATCCCTGCAGCACTCTCTACTCACAGTCAAAAGACTCAACTGCCAGTGGTGATTCTGCCACGTATTATGAAAAATACTCTCAAAAAGTTTTATCCATCTGGTCTGTATTGAGTCTACAGTCTACTGAAGTCAAAATGTGATGTATGAGACAAAATATATATCTCTTGTTCCACAGTCTGTACTTGGACAAACAAATCTTTTTTTGGACAATTTATGCAATTAGAATTTAAAGATGTAATTGATATGTCTCTCTTGCATGAATGGCATCATATTTTGTTCCTTTAATGTGACTTCTAGCTATTTTTATTTATTATATAGATATAAAATACTATATATAAAATACTATTTTTTATATATATATATATATAATACTATGTATAGTGTTATTTGCCCTGGTATATTTTTATGTATCTTTGATTTTCAGTAGACTGAGCTATTATCATCCTTCATACTCCTCTTATGAATGCATACTTTTATGTTTAGTTTTTATCTTAAGCTTCCATTCCTCAGGCCTCTCTATCCTTTAACCTGTAAATCTCTTTTCACAAGCTTTGTAAAAATGTTCTTTTTTTCTTCTTCTACCCTGCCTCACTGCTCCTGGAACTCAAACAAGGCAAAATGAAGTCCCCTGAGCAGCATCCTCTGGGCAGCCACACACTTCTTTCCAGGACACATCCAGTCTGCAGATGTCTACATATTGTTAGATTATCTGTCGACTTTCACATATTTTAGACAGATTTAAATTTTTATTCCTCTTAATGTTCAAGCTCATGACTTTCCCTTACAGTTCTTGCCATTAATTAACTTCTCTCAGAAAACATTTTAGTTTTCTGCCCTG
Organism: Luscinia megarhynchos; assembly: GCA_034336665.1. Lineage (NCBI taxonomy): Eukaryota > Metazoa > Chordata > Aves > Passeriformes > Muscicapidae > Luscinia > Luscinia megarhynchos. Next base: position 47,037,428 of record CM067565.1, read on the forward strand.
CTGCAGTATTTGATTTCTGAGACAAGATAAAATGCAATCCCTGGTAGTTTGTTTTTAATATACTCTATAATTAGAATACTCTCATATTTTTACACACTAGACAACCATTTCAGCCACTTTTACATCATTTTATGACCTTTAAAATTGATTATATTTGTGGGTTTTTGGCATTCTTACAGTCTTCTGAACTCTGAAATAATCCAAACAATAAATTTTATCAGAAGGTCCAAAATCAACTAAGTAGTCATCAGATCATCAATAAAAAATAATTAGTGTTACTAGGTTAAGTATTGATTTTTTGAAATGCCAAAGTATATGCACATTCTAAAATTAACACGTGCAGTATGATCATCATAAATTATGATGAGAATTTCCAGGAAAAGTTGCGAGTTTTGGTGTTTTTAATGTGATTTATCCATCCCATATCAAAATGTCTACATCTAACAAAATAATTATCACTTCAAAGATGTTTTTTTTTATAAAACATAGACTAAATTCTAAAGTCTTGTGTTGGTTTGAAGGAGAAATACTGAGTTCAGAAGCTGGTTCATCAGTACATTTGTGATGTTAGATACAGTATACCTAAAATTTTAAGACAATTAAATAATAAGTTATTTGTGAAACTCTGGAGTGGGTATTACTAATGACCAGAACCAGAAAAGACTCTAAGATTTTTTAATTCTGTAGATATTCTTACTTGTACTCCTAATTTTCAGACTACCGTGAGGTTGTTTTTTTTTCCTTTTGTTTGTCTGGTTTTTTTGTTTGTTTGTTCAATTTCGTCAATATTGAAAAATATTTGTAAAGACCAAGGACATCAACCAGTTTGAATGAGTAAATTCAAGCATGCACTTGATCCAAATTAAATTACTTTGCCTTTAAAAATTGTATCTTTCTCCACATGGGTCTTTATCTTGAGACAACTCTGAAAATTCAGATACCAGAGAGAGTATCTGACAAGTCACAGGGTACTTTTCATCAGAATCTTATCCCAGCCCCACTGCTGGTAAAGTAGAGTCTGCTATGACTATCTCAACAACTGTGTTCAATGCAGTGATTGACATCAGGAAACTTCCCTGAGCTAAATTCAGAAGAAACAGACCAAGAATTTCTTGAAGATGGATCTTAACCACAGAAAAGTCTTCTCTCATCTAGCATAGCAGAGTCTCGTTGCAGATCTTGAAATGGGTAATGTGAAGGGGACTCCTTTGTAAGTAGCAACTTTTCTCTGTGCTATTCCAAGAAGTACTAAACTAAAATGGAATAAATAGTATGAAATTGACTGTTATTTTCTCCAGCTTCCTATCCTGTTTCAAGGTCTTCTGCTTTGTCACTTTATTTTTTCCATTCAGAACTCCTTTTGGCTTTCAGTTTAAAATAGCAAAGGATCAACCTGTGTTTAAATTATAAGCAGCACAGCTTTTGTCAGTTTTCATGAATACCTAAATTATTGAAGACACTCTGTGGTGGTGCAGCTTTCCAGTTTATTTAGTTTTCTAGTCTTATTTCTTACTAAAAGTCAGTAGGTAATTTCAAATCATGCTTCTCTTTAACCTTCATTCTCTTCTCTCTTTCATACATGTGCAATGACATGTTGACAAAAGATATAAATAATACACGTAAATCCTTTCTTACACTTAGCTATTGCTGCTAAATTTTCTGGTTCAATCTAATTGACATTCAAAAGAGCAGTCTAAAAAGGTGTGCTAAACACTGCATGAATCAGCTTTTAAAAGTGTTCACTGTACCCAAAACAATAACTGTTGTATATCATGCTGTGGGCTGAAAATGACAAATACTTTGTTATTGTTCTTTTTGCAGGCTCAGAATAATTAGCAGTAGATTAGACTTAAAAAGGAAGGTTCAAAAACTTCTTCCAGATACAGATCAAAAAAAATATTAAAGGAGTAGAGTATGATTCTAAAGTCCCTCTACAAACTATAGTTCCTATCTCAAACTTTGGATAAAGCCAGTCCTGCATTAAGAAGAACCCAGTCAGATTAGACAGCAAAATAAAGAAAAAATATTTTAGCCAGCCTTTTATATACTGATAAACACTCAGACTCCAGAAAACTGACTTAACTAAGAAAAGGCATGTGTTGCATATCTGTTCAATATCTAAAGAAATTCATACTGTCACATGATTGGTATTTTGCAGTATAAAATGTTAGATAAGAGACAATATATCAATAGTCTTTGGTTGTGCAGATTAACTAGGAATACACTTTTATTATCAAGCTATCACAATGACTGCAGTTGACTTTTGTGCTTGTTTCAACATCTCCATTGCAGCAACTAAGAAGGGATCTTACTATTCTGCAACACTGAAAGTCACATTTCTCTTCAAACATACCATGAAGGGGAGGTTGAAAAAGTGACAGTGACATACACTTGCATTGAGGTACAAACCTTCAAAATTTATGGATAGTCATTAAAAACAAGAACATTTCTTAGGAATGTTCTTGCACTGGTTAATGCTTTAGGACATATAAAAACAATTAAGTCATTGGAACAATTTGTTGCTTTAAGGGTAAAATTCAAACTTTGAATTTAGTCAGAACAATATGACAATCCTAAGCAGAAGTGGACGATTTCCCTGAAAGTTATAAGCTGACAGAAGGATGTTAAATGAGCAATTCTTCACTACAGAAAAATTGTGTTTGTTTCAGTATATATCCACTAAAAATAATGCTATAGAATATTCAACTGGATTTTAAACTGATGTTTTTTCTTACTACATAATGCAATTCTACCATAGAAAAATACAATGTAAGTACAGATTCCTTTTTTGTAAATTCAGCAAAAATGTCTATACAATCAATATTTCAACAATCTGTACTTTTAAAAAAATCTTATTGTATATAAGATTAGTCTTATAGTCTTATAAGTCTCTAATTAGTCTTTTATAATACAATAACTCTATAAGATAAGCAAACCATAATACCAATCTGAATTTTAACAAAAAGTTCAAAGGGAAGAAATAGTAAATCAGTAACTATGGCCAGCTATTGTTTTCAAATGTACAACCCACTTTTCCCAAGCTTGAAAATAAATGTGAAATATCAGCCACATAAATAATGACCATAATCTTTTGCTGTTGACTGCTGCCAACACAGAGCTAAATAGTAAGAAGAAAAGAGCACTTCATTAATCATTCATGCAAGATTATATCTGACATAAAATTATATGTATCCTCTGGAATATGCATTTGTTTTGTTTTGGTTAAAATTAAATTATTTAAACACCTGGACAAAGGTTATGGTTCAAGATATTTAGGAATGTATGAAAAAAATCTTTCGAGCATTAGTGAAGAAAAGAACACTTAAAAATGGAATTCAGGGGAAAGAAGGATTTCCAATGTTTGTGTCTGCAAATTACTTCTCTTTTTAGCACAACAAACTGTATAAAATCTCCAGCATCAAAGCCCAGGCCTAGCTTGCTAAGGAATTCTTACAGTAAGATGCTTTAATGGCTCTCTGATTGAGGTTTTCCTCTGGGCACCTGTCCTTTCCTGATGACTTGTGTCGGTTCTCCTCTCTCTAAACAGGTCTAACAGGATGAGGAGGCTGCCCGTCTACCAAGACCCCAAGTGGAGACGGAGGGTGTGCTGACCTTTATCTCAGGGACAGACTTGGGATCAAACTCAAATCTGTCACTGCCTTCAGGGAAAGAAATAAGACAAGGTTTGCCCATATTTTTTTCAAACACTGCTGTATATTTCTTATGTTCTGATTTTTCTTGGACTGTATTTTGTTTTTGCCTGTTTTGCTGTCAGTTTGTTTCTGTTAGACTTAAGGAAAATGAAGTTTGTTCTGTTGATTAAAATAATGACCCTTTCGAGAGTCCTTTTTTCCAGTGTGAATACTTATTAATTGTGCTGAGCTTACTTGAATTCAATGGGTCTAGTCAAACACATGAGAATGGAGCATGACTGAACTACACTGCAACCCCAGCAGCCACAGCTTTCCAAATCCTGGTTTTGCTTGTGGGAAGCCATGCAGATAGAACACCATTCTTGGCACATGCTTTGTTTAGGACAAGGAATGAATAACATCTTTTTATTTCCTGTGCTGTAAGGGACTTTAAAACCCCTCTGATGGGACAGCCACCCACAGTGACAGTGCAGTTTCCTTTGCCTGCCCCCACCTATGGCACAGATTCAGCTGTTGCTGCCCATCTGACAGTTTGCTGAACCAGGGCAGCCCATCATCCCAGCAAAAGGGGCAAATACATTTTTGCCAGGTTACTGGGAGGCTGGAGGCACAACAGAATTCATCCAAGGGAGGAAAGTTGGAAAAAAGAGAGGGAAAACAGAGCAAGCAAATTGTTTGGGAGCCACACCTTTCGTGATATCTATGTGGTTATACAGGTTGAGCTCCATCACCTTTTTGCCATCTTTCATCCATCATAATATGATCTCCTGACTGCTTTCTATTTTAGATTCTACTACTGATCAGGAACCCACTGGGAACAGGAAAGTGAGTAAGGAGTTGATCCTGTGATGATGACCTGCAGACTGTGGTTTACCATTAACTATGCCATTTTTAACAGCCCAAACACGATTCATCTTCTCTACATTTAGCCATTCATTCTAGTTCACCCTAGGAGATTTGTCTCCTCTCAGTTATGCTGATTTAGCTCTTCACACGGCTGACCTCTAAACTGGACTTGCAAAATGAAGCACTCAAAAAAAAAAAAGTCTAGTCTTTAAATAAAAACATGCCATTTCATCAGTCTGATTTATAGTCAGAGCAAAAAACTGCAGAATTGGCATAAATAAATGTCAGGGCTCAAAGGGAGGCAGGAATGTATGGCCACTTGTGGGGAGGGAGGGAGACATCTCACACATAATGTGCTCTTGACAGAATAGGAGCATGAAGAAACTAGAGACTTAATTCAAGCATTAGTTTAGACTTGTGAATGGTGTAGACAGGCAGCAGATTAGACCACTTAGGGAGGTTGTGTAGTCTTCTTTGGTGAAGGTTTCTAACAACAGATTAGACATGAACCTGTCAGGATGTGCATGGCTTATCTGAGCTTGGGAGTTCAGGTACTATAGCTTTGTTTTCTACCAGGTGGTGGATTGTTCTGAAACACTGCAAATGTCTGGTTATATCTATACTCACAGTATATCTTCAAAATTTAAAAAACCTTATTTTAATGTAGTTTTCTTGAAAGTAGAAAAAATGTGTTAGAATGTTGCATCTTTTTATGGATCCTGTATCTCCATGAAGATTCCTTTTAGCAAAGGGATAATAAAGCCATTAAGCAAGAGCTACTTAATCTTAAAGTAAAAGAATCTAAAATGTTTCAAACTTGAATATCCACATTTATGTGCACTTGGCTTGTCAACATCAGCAGTATTGAATTGTAGAAACTCACATTAATTAAGCAGGCAATTCGCTATAGGCTGTCAAACAGCATCTTTACAGAGCTGAGTGCACTGCAATTGTTAGGTGTGATACTGGATGCTCATTCCAGATGGCTTGGAGCTGAATTACAGGCTCAAAGTGGAGACAGGCAGTTCTTGAAAAATCAAGGCACTTTGGAGACTCAAAGACATCTGTATTTGAAATACTCAAAATGAACACTATAGGATAGGACAGTCAGACATTTCAATGTTTCATCTAGAGAAGTTTGATCTAATTGGGATGTTCACTCCACCTTTCACAGCTGCCATGTAGGAGATTAGGAAGCAGATGAGAATGACTTGTTTGAAAAGTTAAACCAGCTAGATTTTTTTCCCTAGAGACCAAATTTTTAGGTACTCAAATATATATATTTTTTTTAAACAGAAGTTATTTAGCCATTTGGAAATAGAATGATGGTGCGCATCAGGGGATGTTCAGTTTGGGCATGAGAAAAAGATTTTTCAGTGAGAGTCTGGTCAGTCACTGGAGCAGACCCCCAGAAAAGTCACAGTACAAGCTAGTCAGAGTTCAAGGAACATCTTTAGGATTCTGTTATTTATACAGTTTAGTTTTAGGTAGTCCTTTCAGGAACAGTTGGACTCCATGATCCTAGCTGGATCCCTTCCTACTTGAGATACTCTGTGATTCTATGGTTATTATACAAGCAAAACCAGTCTGGTCACCTCAGGCTGCTTTGAATTGTTAAAACACAGTTTCAGGAGTGCTAGGTGTTTAAGGGTCATGTATGAATGCCAAATCAGCCAAATTTTTAAGTTTGGACTTTTTCCCATATAAAGAGAGAAAGAAAATAAAAAAAATTATAAGTGGAACAGGATTATTTCTCCAGTCTTCTCTTGTGTGTATAGCATTTTAAAAAGCAACAGCATAATATAAATTTGTGCCAAAGCTACTAAGCCGTTCAAAAGATTCCACAGAGAGCTGATCAATTCCTTTTATGTCTTCTGCATACTTATTAACTCTACAGCTATTAATCAGGTCATAGTCAGAAATTTCCTTCAATATCAGAAAATGTAAAGTTGCCTAATACTTTCCATCGAAAAATCTTAACTTCTGTTGTTTGTAACCTCCACAGATTTGAATAATAGGGGCTTAGAGTGATCATCCTAAGTATTTGCCTCAGAATGAAACATTTCAGTAAATTCCAGCCCTTTCAAAGAAAGAGGCTTGGGAAACACCAATGTTAAAATAAACACTAAACAAACAAATAGAAAATAAATAATGAATGCCTGTGGGGAAAAATAAGTATTTGGATTTTAGAGTCCCCAGGGCTTTGGGAGCAACGTCCCCAAATAGATTACAGATATGAACTTAGTGCCAAAGATGTTTCTTTTACTTTTTCTCACAGGAAAACACATATTTTCATGGGGAAAAAAAGAAATCAATGTACTTAGCAGATTAGATTTTGCTATGGAAGATGGTAAATTATTCCAGAACTGGAATAGAACATATTTTAATGGCAAAGCCATGCTGGAGATAAAGTCACAGAATTTGTATGTGAAGTTCTGAGAGTTGTTTTAATCAGATTAATCTTTTGCTCATTTTTTCCTTGCTCACATTATCCCGGTGTCAGATTTGCAGAAATTCCAACAGTAATAGGTGCAAAAAATGTTGAGTTTTGATTAATCAAACTGCTGTATAATGCTGCAAAAGTTCTATTTTTTCAACATCTCAAACAGGACTTCCTAAATCAGTGGACAATTTTAATTTTAATCCCCCTATGTATAATTTAAATTGGAACTAATACTCCATATTTTAGAAGTGTTTGTGAAGAAGAACTATTAATATTTGCAAATCACTCAGGCAAAATGGTAATGAATATCTGAGTAGAGAAAAACACAAGAAAAAAAACCCACTGTTATATTCAAAATAAAAATAGCTTGTACAGAGTTTTGGGTAAAGGCATACTGAACCATGAGGACAAAGAACTACACCATGAGCTGTGTATGGTGGACTTCTGTGCCTTGCATAGAAATTAGGCTGAACTGTGTGATCCTGTGTCCTGATACACATCTTGGGGAACTGCAAGAAGATGTTATAAACACCTTGATTATGACATTTCCTGGAATATCACTCCCACAGTAGAGGTGTTTTGGTGTGTCAATTAGTGTGTCCTTTACACTGTGACTGTTGGTGTCAATGCCAGAGTTGGTAGTTTTGCAAAAGTGCAATAACTGACATATCTGACATAAATATGCTTCTGCTCTCTCTTTCAGACTTAAATGATAGGACAAATTGCATGTCAAAATCATATCTCAAAAAAGACTGCTTCTATATCCTGATTAAATCGCCTCTCCTTCTTTCAAAAAACCACATTTCCAATATTGGGTGTTTTCCAATGAGCTCTACAAATAATCTTCATTCTAAAAAGTATTTTTAAGCAAAGAGAAAAGCCAACTAACAGACTAGACCTTAAATATTGAAGTTATTTTAGGATATGATAACAGAAATGGGGATTCATTGTGTGCAGTGGCCATTGTGCAAAGTGGTATCATCAACATCTTAACTAGTAATTAAAAGATTGACTCGTAGAAGAACTACAGGGATCTTTGGCTGGCATACATCAGAAATAAAGTAACCACAAAATCAAACCAATTTATTGATGGGACACTCTCCTGTGGTTTTTGAGAAGTTCAAGTGAGGCTGCCCTGCCAAGTGCACTGTGTGTGACAGCAGCAGCACAGTGTAGTGACAGGTCCTCGTTTTAGGAAGAAACAAGCAGGGCTTGCTCAGGCTCAGAACATGAGGGTGTACTTGAACTCATCTACAAGTTAATTTCTGTGCTTCATGCTGCAGAGTGGTTGTGCCCATGAGGAAGCACTCTCTTCTTTAGCCTATTAACCATTTGGTTTGCCCCCCTAGTGTCTTCCTTGAACTCACTGAACGAGGTGAACTTTACAGTAGAGTAGGGAGGTACATTAAAAACTGCCTGCAGTGTCAGAAACAATTTGCATTGGCTAGTTTATTCAAATAATATGCAGCTCACAATAAATAGAACTCTCTAAAAAGAGATTCCTTTACATTAAGCATATCTTAATGATGACTGCAATATGCATACAGCTTTTGCTACAAATCGAGTTATCTGATAACTGATCTTCATGCAATATCTTCAGTTTTCCAGTTCACAGAAAGCTTTCCTTGTTTGAATGAGCTGTACTGTCACTACATTGTCAGACTTGTCTTCAGTCACAACTGGGAGATGTTGGCCTAAGAGGACCCCAAAGGCTGATCTTATAGATGGTGTCTTCAGATAAAATCAGGGTTTTTCTTAGCTAATGTAGTCTGCCAACATTCTTTCTATTAGTGACATCTTGGCTTTTTACAATACTGATGTCATAGAGGCCTATAATTACAGGGCATTTATGTCTCTACATTGCCATTAGTATAAAATTTACTTGTATGACCAAAAACAAGTTAATAATTTGGTTGAACCAAAATAGCTGAGGGAAACTGATACCATTAATCTGTCTGGACTGTTAAAAACATTTCTAAGAGATAAGAGAATATGCTTTACACTTAACTGTGTTCATATAACATATGCTGGTGCTAATTCTATAGAATCTGAATTATAAAGGACACCATTTAATTCTCATATAAGTTTGAAGCATGCTATTTTTTTCCTTCTTGAACTAAAGGATTCTGGACAGCTGTCAGTGAACTCATTTTTCAATATTTTCCATACTTCTCTCCAGGAGAAAAAGCTGCCTACTCAATAGAAAACTCGTATGAAGACTAGCTGTTCAAAAAATGCTACTGTCTATGAAAAGTTCTTCAGAATATCAAAGTTCAAGTAGTTACTGCATCTATAAAAAATATTAAATTTACTTCTCTTGTGATCCCATTAGCATCATGAGTGCTGCCTATCTGTATCACCAAATATTCAAACAAAGGTAGCTGCCAAGTCACAGCATCTTCATACATCTGGATTTATAGCAGGAAAAGATGACTGCTACTGAGTTCTACCTCTTTCTGAAAAGTACCCCTGCTACACTTATTTTTTACAGGTTATGCAAAGGTAAGCATCAAATTGCCCATGCTTTTGTTGTGTGTGTAAGTCTTCTGAGATGTGGGATGTACGTGAGAATAGAGTAACTCTTCAGTGTTATGTAGTTGATTATAAATGCATTTCAAGTGTGCATTAGCAATGCCAAGATGAGGGAATCTTTGTATTGGAGGTTCATTTTCAACATGATAAAGTAACTATGGGGTCCTGACTCTTTGTTTCATTGTGAAGACAGACAATGTCTCTCTTTTGATAAATGTGAGATAAAGTAGCTTGTCTTTCAGAAAAATTGAGTAAAATTATGTGTAATAATAACAACACTGTTAGCTTAGTCTGAGACACCTCAGCTAAGGCAAAAAACAATGAAGGACAAGATTCCTGAGGATGCTGAAAGCAATAGCTGATAAATTCTGGATAGAAATGAAGAAGAAATACACAGTATAGCTAAGGGAATTGCTAAAACCCCGAAACAACCATGTCTGAAGATATGGGTTTACTTTGAGCATTTTCTTCAATTGTCATGATTAAATTAAGTCTTTAGATTTTGCTGTTAATAAAATCCCACAAACCAAACCAAACAAACCAAACCAAACCAAACCAAACCAAACCAAACCAAACCAAACCAAACTTAAGAAACCCAAATTAATTTTTGACTTTTATCTGTATGATAACTCTCTGTCAATATAGCTATGTGAAACTTATGTTGCAGAGAATTTGAATGTAAATTTGGGATTCTCAGGATGCAGCAGAGTGATATGACCTCAGGCAAAGGAAGCAGAGGTGAAGTCAAAATAAAACCTTTTTTTGTTCCAGTTAAATAAGAAAGCAGCGAAGTAAACCTACATGGCATCACAAATTAATCACATCTGAAAGCTTATGTTTATGTAAAAAAAACAAGCAACTGGTTACAACTTCCAAAGAAAAAAAGTTTTGGAGCCTAAATATTGGCCTAGACAGATTTTCTTTTAATAGAATATTTTTTTTCAGAACTTTTTTTTCATAGAACTTTACCTAGACACTGCAGCTATTACTTTAACTTATTTAGTGAAAGCGATATAAATTGGTATAAGACCTGATAAGACTTTTTACATAGTAAAAAGTTTTTTAAGGTCAGGGCCAGTATAAGAGTTGTTTGTGGTAGAATATGACAAGCAAAATACTTCTCTTGACAAGGAAATTTAAATCAGGAAAACTGTATTCCAGAGAGTATACTTTACTCCAGAACACGTTTCCTCTTCCTAAGATAAATAAGTTATCTTGAGAGCCTGGCTGCACTTAGCAGGTTTGGTGATAAGAGCTGCACTGATAGAATTACACCAGCCACTCATTTGTAGTACAGAAATAGACCACTCTGATAAAATAGCTTTCTTTGCAGGTACAGCTTAAGCCAGCTCCTTGATCAGAATAACATATACTGTCAAAATAGTTTTTGTTGACTTTTTAACTAAAACTTCTGCCTTTTATACTGCTTTGATCAAAGTTGTTTTATCTATAATGACCAGAGGAGCAACAGCTTCAAGTGTGGATTACTGCTGAAAAAATCTGTCCATTCTTAACTTAATGCCTTTTTTACATACTTTCAGGTACCTTCACTATTACAGTTGTGTCTACCAGAGTGTGCACAGTCAGGATTTTGGCTAATATAGATATGCCAGTACAACCTGCAATGTAAATTTGGCCTTAGACTGGTGTGACTTACTCCCTTTCCAGCTAGATAGAGCTAATATATGCCCACATACACCTAACACTGTGTGACTGCTTAAATCATAGATTGCACCAATACAGATTTTAGTGTGCACTAATGCAGTAATCTTAACGTTCCACCTGCAGGGCAGAACTGCAGTGATTTAACTTAAATTGGATTTAAATCTCACATAAATCTTGAACACAGAAATGAAGTCCTGGGAATGAGCTGCCCCGATGTTCCTACGCATTATCTTACTCTGCAGCAGCAGCAGCAGCATCCTCGGTACACGTCAAGAAGCTTACTCTCCTTAAGGAGGGTTACCCATATCAAACACCTCCCATTTATCATGAGGAAATGGAGCATGCACGATGCACTGTTATCATGGAGCCACTGATGCCTGGTAACATATTGTCACCCGGTCACTTGCTAATATGTCAAAGCTGAGAGTTATATTGAGATAGGCACCTGCACGGGCATTAAAACAGAGTATGCCTAAATGCTTCACACAACTAGGGTAAATTACCCTCTCCCAAGGTTTATGTTGCCATTACATACAATTTAGTAGTAGTCTATAAAGTTTAACCCTAGATCTGTGCCCACATGGTACACTGAAATTGTCTCTGTGGCTGCACTGTGGATATGTCCTTTATGCTTCAAGCATATGAATATATTAATTCCTGACAAGGGATGACATCCTTTCCCTGAAGAGCTTTAAATTCTTTAGAGTTATAAAGCAGCTTCATGAAGAGGGGGGCACCCACACTGCCTGAAATGAGGGTTAATATATGAATTTTTTTTAATGAAGTTAAAGTGAAGTGATTTAGTTTATGCCTTGACCTCTGTCTGTGTTCATATGTCCATCATTTTATATCAGTGAAAGGGTGACTTCATTCATAAATCTGGCCCCTGCTGTATCATAAAATACACAGCTAAGATGAAAACAATATCCACAATATTTTTCACCTATTTACCAAGGTAATGTTAATTCATGTTTCTGGTTTGTACTTGAGTAACTTTACTGTGTGGCCAAGGACACAGAAGGAAATGGAAGTCGTAGAAAGAATTTTTTTCTTTCCTTTTTTTTTTTTTGCTGTGTTCTCTTTTTGAAGAGATAAGTGGGAAGAAGGAATTTGCATTTTTATTTAAAGCAACAAAAGTGGATTTGCATTTTTCTAAGAACTGCGGTTTCTTTTCTCAATGTCTAATAAAATATTGATATTAAAATAAACAATGAAGACACTTGAACAAATAAGAAACTTTAATTAGTGCAACTAAATGATGAATTCAATTTTCTTTTCATATTTAGAACCCTTTTGGATGCTTCCCACTGCTCATTTTGGATTCAGGGAAATGCAGGTTTTTAACTACTGCATCTAAAACAGAGACAGAGCTTAAAGAACTGGAAATTAAAAATAAACAAATTAGCTCTCTGCTGTCATGAGCTAGAGCTTCAAAGGTCACATTTGAGCTTCAAAGAGTGACTAGAAAGACTATCAACATGGGAAAGAAGTCTCACTGAGGAGAGCAATAGGTACAAGTGGCTCCAGGAAGCACTTGTGAAGTTTTCAAAAAGGGTTCTGGCTGACAGAAGTAGATACTTTCTTCTTGTTCTCTTTCTCTTCTTCTAAAATGAAAGATTGGTCTTGGCTGAAGGTGGCTTTTTTTCTTGGAATCCCACTGTTTTTTTTATAGTGACAAAAGGACTAAATTAAGCCTTTCTGCTCCTCCAGTTTTTGTAGATTGACTTCTGCCAACTGTTTCACCATAATTTCTTGGCTTATATTAAAACTGGAATCTCCTGTTTCCCTTCTTGGTGCTAAATGGGTCCAGCCATGCTTTACATTGAAGAGCAAATAGCAGTGTACAGTCAATACAGTGAGGCAAAATGCCTTGATTTTAATTGAGCTTTCTGAATTTGCACTACTGATTCCTCATTTCCAGATCAGTAAGAGCAAATGGATAAGTCTCCTCCAGAAAAGAAAGTGAATACAACAGATGGTAGGCAGGGGAAAGAATTCATGGAAGACAACAAAGAGCCCAAAGCAAAAGTAGAGCAAGTTTAAATAATGGAGTATGCAGCAGCCTCTGCTGTGATTTCAAGAGGACCCTTGCAATGCATACATGGAAGCACTTCTATTTAAATTAATAAACACTGTTATAAAAATAATGCATTTTCATCAATAAATAAAGCAAGTATTTCAAAGGCATACTGTATGCATTTGATGTCCCCTTGGAGTGTGGACTACACCCTTCATGTCATTCACTTACTCTATGTGGGCAAGAACAAAGACTGCATCAGCATTTGTGTTAGTGCTGTTCCTCTTTATAAAATTATTCACGATTGTGTTAGTGGTGTTCCTCTTCACAATGTTGTAGCATACTTTATGTAGCAGAAACATCTACATGAAGATTTGCAATTCCTTGAAACTTATATACATAATTTACCTTTATCCAAACTGGCACATATTAAGATATAGATTTTTAAAGGCCTTTGTTCTGGACTGCAAAAAATTTGGACTTTTTGGGCTTTGTCTAGCTGGGCATACAGAAAAAAATCAGAGTCAATATTCAGGTTGTGCTCTTCCAGCTGCTGTGCAGTTTTGACATTTTCAATGTCAGAATAAAATTATGAATTCTTGATACAATTTGTTTGGACAAATATTCTTTCAAACCTTTAGTGGATTTTCAGTTTGTATTGACCTATGTCTCAGTTTGTGGCCTTCTATTGGCTGTATCCTGTGTTTTTAAAAAGAATACCGGCAAAATTGCTTAAAAGAAACTAAATAACACAGACAGTGATGTCTCTTTTTCTATTGCAAACCTTTTATGCTTAGTAGTGATTTGTTATCCAATAAATAATATACTGACTACCAAGCCTCCTGTTTATGATGACTTTATAAGCATAAATATTTTTGCCAGTAAGACTAGGCCATGACCCCTTAACAGGCAATCAGTCCTTTGTCTCTCACTCATTGCTAGATAAGGAAACATATATTTCTGAAAAATTGCAGATAAACCCCTTGTTTTCCTAGAATGTTATACTCACCTAAAATTGATACCTGGTAATCTCAAACTTGGATAAAGTTTTGGTAGTTGAACAGCTTACCAAGCTGGACAGTCAAACATGAAAGGATTATGTTACACATCATTTCAAAATATCCCCAAAAGCTGAGGAGTAGGAAGATTAAAAATAAAGAAGCAAAACATAAGATGAGAAGAATACTGGAAACAAAAAGAAATCAGTAACAAGGGAGGCTAAGATGAAAAAACTCTTTATCCTTGTGAAAATTAGCTTGAAATAAAAGGTATATACATATTTGATGATTGCTGTTGATGAGAATGCTCTTCAGCTTCTGTGTTTTCATTGCCTCTTTCTGTTTTTAGCTTTCCCTCTCCTCTTTTGTGTTGGCATTTCTGCATACCTTACAATTCTTGCAACTTATTCATTGCCTTGATTCATGCAATGCAAGGTCAACTATTGTAATAGCATGCTCCTGTTCCTCCCACTCTGTAGTTCACCAAACTCTGAGAACACCATATAAATAGGATATTCTATCTGAGTCTCTTTGCCAAACAGGGCATTATGCAGAGAGCCAAGTAAGCTGCTGTACAGAGCTCTGAACTCCAGCAATATGCTGAGAGGGCAGGTGCATTATGGCTTTAGATTCCAAACTTCTGTGGACATAGAGTAAGCCTAACACTGAAGAAAGGCCAAATATGAGAGCTTTAAGAACAGATTTCGTAAATTTGAGAAGCAGTAACAGAATCCAATTAAAAAAAGAGACATAAAAGTGTTGTTTTTTCTTTAGGTTCTTTTTTTTAATTGATGTTGTGGAATAAAGAACCCTTCATTGAATGTCATCTTAGTGTAAAGTTAAAGAGGTCTGGATGACAATAGGTACAGTAGAAGATGGCAACTCAACTGCAAGATTATCAGAAATTAAGGTCAGATCACAAGGCAGATGTGTCTATTCCTATTACCATTATCTTTGTTAACCTGAGTAGCTTTATATATATATGTATGTATTTATGTATTTATGTATGTATGCAGTCATTTTTAAGGAACAACCAGTACGTGATGCCTGACCTCTCTAGTCTCTTTAGATGTTAGTATGACCTCAAAACTGGAGGAAGCCTGGAATTTTCAGCTTTTTGTGTTTGCTAAGAAATTTGTGCAGGAAATAACTTCCTCCATGCTATTCCCTGAAAGTCTCACAAGAGAGCTGTCTGGGGAGCAGTATTCCCCTCAGCAGTATAAAAGTTTGTGCATTAAACAGTCATTTCAGGGAAGGGAAAATGTACTAAGTGTGTAACACTGGAAATCAGGAATGACTGGATAGATCCCTTGGATATTAAAAAGAAAAAAAATCCAATCTAAAAAATGATCTGATAATTATCTAATTGCAGGTATTTGTGGAAATCTTTAACATACAGGATCCTTCCCTGAATAACACTCCATAAATCAATTAGTTTTACTAAAAGCTCATCACCACACTCCTAAAACCTTTGTCAGTAGTAAGAGAAGAGGAACTATTCACTGCCCCAGCCAAGGTGGGAGCCACAGCTGACCTGGTGAAACAAATGAGCTTTGAGCTTCAGCTGACACAGTAATTTTTTTTCCTTCCATACAGTTTTCCAGTACCCCTCACAAAGAAACTGTGATGACACCAAGCAAAATAAAACCAACATTATGTCAAGCTGCAGTGAGACAGCACTTGTCTTTATCTCTTCCAAAATCTTATATTGAAAAGTTCTGAACCCAAATAATTCCTCTGAGTTTCCAAGGGAACAGTGGTTTCTAAGGTCCCCAGAAAAAGCCCGTGCTTCCCCAGTCAATGCTCTACCCAACTCAATTACCAAGGGAAAGAACTTGACGCCCTGAGGAATTAATTTTGACATTTACAGATGCATGTGTGCTGTGTGGATTATTTTTTCTGCAAAGAGAAACATGTAAGTGACATAAGAGTCAGGAAAATGCAGAAGAGCAGGAGATGTAATTTTTTACTCCAAACATAAGTCATCAAGACTCTTTTTCTTTAAAACTATTAAAGTGAAGGATCTGGAATGGACAGAAAGGAGGTGACAATATTGTTTGCAGTTCAGGAGACTTCTTACAATGGTGTTGCTAGAACAGACAAAAAGAGAACTTCATTGTCAGCTGGGCACAATAATCAGGACTATAACACTTGTTCCTGAAACACTGTTATGTTTGAAGCATGGACTGGAACTTTCAGCTCCCACAGTATGGGCTCACCTCTTGAGGCTACTCGCCTGTAAAGCAGCACAGATCTAGTAAAGAAAGGGATCCAATGAAGTGAATTTTAATACTGAGTATATTTCTAAGCACTGTAGCTGAAATCAGTGGAAATTTATTAGAGATTAAGCTGAACTCTTTATCAGTATGTAAATAACCATTAACTTATGAGGACACTGCTGACTGATTTAAAGCTTTTTTCTTTTCCATTCTCTGAAATATTCACTGGTATTATCAAAAATTTGGGGTATGCAACAATGCAGTATTGGGTCAGGAATACTCAGGCGTAATTGAAGTATTAAAAGGTTATTCCTGATGTGTAGTGCTCTTGGTTGCAAAATTCTACAGCTAGAAGTACTTGGAAAGCATTTAGATTGTAGCAAATTTACTACTTGCAGCCAGTGATTTATTTCATGGCCTAATGCACTAAAAGGTCAGTAGCCTAAATTTATCTCAGTGATTTTCAACAGATTATGGCTTCTACAGTGTGTTCATACATCAGCTACCTTTGGATGTTAATGTTCATTCTAATCTCCAAATTCTTCAAGTTAATGGGAATTCCTTTAGATCTGAACTTTGCCTTTTTCCTTCCTCCCCCTTTAATCTGAGCATGAAATCACCTTCCAGCAAGATGTTATATTCTGACTTTTTGCCTTGTTTTGAGCTGCGAGTAACAGCTTTTAATTTGGAAAGACTATCTCCGAGTTTACTGCGCCTGACTGGTTTCAGCTCAGTTGTTTCCTCAGCTAACAGAGCATTTCATTTCTCCTGAAGGTCACTGCAAGCTGCCACGGCATTGAAACACATCAGCTTCTCATTCATGCTGCAATCTAATGTCGCAGTACCATTAAGATAAATAGTAGTAGGCGTGTATGTATTACTTTTTTCTATCAAAAATTACCAAATTTATTATAATACAAAGCAAATTAGTCCATTAGTGAATGAGCAACTGGTAATAACCTCCCCTCTTTGACCCCAACACTTTCTTCAAATCACTAGAAATTAATCCTTTCATTACTTTCATCAGTGGTTTGACTGCATGCTGATATTTGTATAAATTATACCATCATGTCATCTGCTTGGGGAAGTGACTCTTCCAACGAGTTGCAATAAGATGGTGATGCAGAAAGCTGCATGGACCCATAAAATAGACACAGTGGCCATCTGTTGGAGAAGGGCAGCCATTAACTGTTTTAAGGGCCTGGATGTGGTCCAGTGTTGTTCATTCTATCACCAAAATGAAATTACTATTCTAATCAACAATATGCATTTTAAAACTGGGTCATCATATGTTTCCAATGCCTGGGTTGTTTGGAATCAATACCTGAAGTGCTGCTGACTCACACTATCAAAAGGCAAACGGGTTTGTTTTCAAGCTGGACAATTTTCGTGTGTCTCAAGTTTGTGGAATTCCTTTAATATGAGATATTGTTAAAATTTTCGTTATGACTCAAATTCAAATTGGAAAATTGAGACTAGAGAGTCTGCCAAAAGAAGCTTAATTTCTTAACATCTCTGCCAGACATTTCACTATGGTAGCAAAATGCAGTTGTCAATAATGATGACATGAATGAAAAATATATGAGACAACAATAATATTAAGAGCAAAAAAACCCCACAAAAATATACAAACTTGGAAAAAAATGTACTGGAGTCTGTACATAAGTTCCTCTAGTTTATTTTAATTTGTTACCCATAGTTTATGTAAAAGAAAAAAAAAAAGTTTATTTCCTTGACCTTCCATATTTCCAGTTAAACATTCTGTTTAAATTTGGGCTTCTGAGTGATTTTGGAGATTTTTAAGGAGTTCTTAGGTCTCCTGTTGCAGTGGTAGGAAACCCATTAACTGGGTGTGAGAACAACATAATGCAGACACAACATGGCAAGTTTCTTCACAAAAGCCTGCCAAAAGGCATAAAATGGGTCTATCAACACCTTTGTTGTTTTACAAGTGCTACCATGGGAAATGTTGTAAATTATGCCTAGGTCTTTGATAGGCTTGTCATACGGATAAATACTTACTACAATCAAAATAAATTAAGCTAATTTTATTCATAGTTTCAGTCAGAACTAAGCTCAAATCTCAAGCAGTAAATAACTAGCACACTGCATGCAGTACAGACTGGAAAGATTTTCAGCTGATAATTACAGATACAAGGGAAAGAAAGCTGGCCTGTTTCAGACAAATACTTTTGCATTTGTTCCTTATGTAAAAATCTAATTAATGAAATGTTAGACAAATACTAGAATAACTAAATATTGTTTGCACTTGAAATTCAGGCCCAGAATGCTGGACCAAACTTCCAGGTCTGAACATTGATACTAATGTGTTTATAATGTAAATATTTAAGAAATAAGTAGCCTTTTATGGGAATTTTATCCATCAAAACAACTATATTACAGATATATACTTGCTATAAAGATCTAATTAAGTAATTCATCAGTGTAACTCATCTAGTCCTTGTCTAACAGTAAGGCTACTTTTCTCATCTGGCTAAAGTTCTGAAATGGAAAAGTAAGCCAAACTGTATCTAATCACTTGGGGTCAAATAATTCTCAAGGCATAAGGAAAACTTAATCAGGTACACCAAGTCCAGAAGCACAACTCCAGATCAATCTTTTAGCTTTGTTCACAGAGAATGTATTTTTTAGTTAAGCACATTGAGGGAATGACAGCATTTTTTTGTCTCCAAAGAAGTGAGTTAAGTCTGAAGTTCTTGAACTTGCAGAGGAGCTGAATAATTTCTGATGCTCCAAGAAGGAAAATTCTTGGCCATCAGCACAGAAATCCTATTTTAAAGATGAAAGTTATACAGATTTTGAAGTCGTGCTGGCTCAGGCACAGAGGTCTTTTGTAAAACTGATTTTGCAGGTATGTATTGGAGAAGAAATTATCCAAAATGCACTTTTTAACATAACTGGTGTGTCTAGGATGTGCACAGGGGATGTGCAGCTAGAGTACCTGTAGGTTTTTCTACTCACTGTTGGACTCATTGTAAGTGCTTACTCAGTATTTCATAAAATTATTTATACTGGGACAGTGGGCTGAAAAATATATTGTTATTATAACATCAGTATTTTGCAAGCTATTTTGTTCTTATTTTAGGTAATTTAAACTTCTGTCCAAATAAGACGTGAATTCAGAAAGGGGAACAAATGTGCAATTTTTTCCGAACACTTTAGTGTTTTATGAAAGGAAATGAATAGAGAAACAGCAGTCTCACCAACTATTTCATTTCTGTGTGTACAACAGCTGTAAAGAGCAATCATTCAGTGATACATTTGGATCTTTTCAGAAAAGAAGTGTGTCAATTGTAAGTAATTTAATAGTGGACATGTTAATATCAGTGTGAGCATTTGATTGCCATCAAAGAGAAGGAGAGCATTTACTGCAGACAGAACAAGCTCAGAACCAACATAGTCCTAAATCCCTCTTAACCAGCCTCTGATCTCTGCTGCCAAGACATTTCAGCCCCACTCCTTCTATAATCTTCTCCCACAAAAAAAGAGCAGTAATAATGATTGTCAGATTCACTGGGATTCCTAGGTAAGTGGTTGCCTGTGTTGGTGACTCAGGTTAGAAATCTAACTCAGAGTAGCTGTGGGAGTCTGCTCTACCTCTTCCTCTGACTGACAATCAGTTTGCTCATGCCTTAAATTAGCCCTTATTTAATATTTCCCAAAACAACTGGCTGCCTGTCATACTCACTCTTCTGCTAATGTATATTTTGGATCTGTCGTGTTTGCTAAGCAGCAGCCAAAGGATACTGAACTAGTCCACAACTCAGTCTTGAAGCATACTTGGGAAAAAATTACCTGATGGCCTCTGAAGAGACACCCAAACATCCTGTTCCTTTTTGCTGATTTTTCAACTTTGGTGAAAAGCTGGAAAGTCTGATCCCCCTGCAGAGCCAACTGCACAGTTTATACAATCACCTCCTAATCCAATCCAATAAAATCAGTTTAGTTCAGACTAGCAGTTTAAACTGTTTCAGTAGCCTGTTTCACTCTGTGCTGGAAGCCGGTGAGGGACTTCTCACACCCACGCTGCTCAGCAGGGCAGTGACAAGTGTGGAGCAGTGAGTGCTGCAAAGCGCTCACCCCTGCATGAGGAAGAACCCAGCTGTCATCTCATTTCCTTCTGGTCCAAAGGTTTCAGCACAGAGACAGCAGAAAAAGAAAGAAAGAAAGCAAAAAAAAAAAAAAAATTCCTATTCTTATGGAAAAATCATGAGCTCTTATCTGAACTTTTACCTCATTTAACTTTTCACTTTATCCTTGCTCAGATAGAAACAAGAAAAATGTCTCCTCTAGTGATTTGTTCTCATTAGAGTTCAGTCTCTGGCTAATTAAATAGCCCCAGGTGCCAGACAGAACCTTGTTTGCAATAACTTATCTTGTTTTGGTCAGTTCCTCGGCTCTGCTAGACAACAGCAAAGCAACAGATACTTCTTTCCATTGCTGTACTGCAATATAACAAAATTAGAGGTAATTAAACCTTCCATTTGAATCAGCATAAGTGGCATGGCATATCTCTAGGCCCCTCCACTGTCACTGCCTATAGAAACCTTGAATACATTCAGGAACTTCTCTCTTCAGACCATGGCTTGTACCACTTAAGAATGTGGATTACACTGACCTAAATGGCACAGCACTTGACAGCCATCAATAACCTAACATCATAACAGTGTAATAAATTTGTTTCTCCTCATATGCCCCTATCTATTGAAAGAGTTAACTCTGAGATAACACATAAGGTAAAAGAACAGGGCTGGCAAGTTATGAGGAATTTCCAGCATAATATGTCTGATTTTATGTGGGTTATGTATTAGAAAATTCCCAAAGGAATTTTGCAATATTTAGTAGTAAGAGCAAACACCATTAAGGGCTTGGCAGAAGATGAGATTTTCTCACATCTCTCATAAAAATATCTATTAGACACAACTGAATGAGATCTTATTTGTTTTTTACTAGGTGGCAGTCTCATCACACTGGGTTTGCAGTGCTGAACCCTAGGAAAATCTCAGTTCAGATGGAACAGTATCATGTTTCTGTCACACAAAACTGTCTCTTGCTCTGACTTTAGCCTGGATCATTTTTATAGGTGTAAAGAATAATAAAGTGGTCACACTGGAGTAACTGGGGAGACAGTGTAATCTGGTGGAAGAGAGCGTCCAAGCAGCTGGAAGCAGGCTTTCTCTTTTTCACAAGCAGCCTATACATGAGTTAGAAGCAGGGAGATTGTTTTGATGTCAGAGATATTTTTTGGTTCACAGAGTAAAGGTAGTCATTGGGACAGCTTCATGCACAGGAAACTCTGGTGTAACCACATCTCCAATGGGCTTTGTGCTAACACAGGTTATAAATCAGAATTCCCCCAAGCACAGCAGCACAGCTTTCACACACTCAGAAGAGGAGGGATGACTTAGTAAACTATAAAATATTCCTTGTCTTAAGGGGCTTGTCTGGACACAGATGTTTTTATTTATAAGTCATATTGGTATAGTGCCACATATGAATGTTCTCATTAAAAATGGTTCTGGGCTTTTTTCCTGGTAGTTTCATGTTATCTGTTTAAATTGAGCAACAACAATAAAAAAGACTCAACCTGATTTGAAGTTATTAAAATGTGATAATTTACAAATTAAATTTAGATCTGTAGATTTGGATTATTCAAAACCCCGTCTTTGCTTTATAGTACTTTACTTTCCCTAAACTGGCAAGACCATGTTTTTAACAACCCAGCTGTGCTCTGACTACAGCAAAAGATGATGTACTCAAAATTATGTGGGAGAGGTGCTGCTGTGAGGGGTGCTGAAATACTCTCTTCCAGTGCACAAATCAGTGTGCACCCTCCTCTCTCAATGCTAGCAATAATTTCTGTGAACTTTTCAGAAGATTATGGAAACAGGTATTGCCTGGATAGCACAAAAAGAATGTCTTGAATATTCAAATTCTACTATCTTCTCTAACTGAATACCCTCAAGAATTAAACATATCAGTTTCTTGATAAGTAATTGACTTTCTCCCACCCACTGAAAAGGAAGAGATAAAGGCTCTGTAAAACATATGTCTGGATACATTCAGGTCGTGCATAATGACAAAACACAATATGCCAAAGATTACTAAGTAATCTTCGAACTATTTGGCAGAAATGAAGAGAGAAAGTTGTAACATTTTGGCACACATTCAGCTATAGAGCACATCTTTATTGAATGAATATACAAATCTGATAAGTGACCACTGAAGAGACCAGTATAAATTTGCTGTACAGCAGAAAAGGTCCTCAACAAAAGGTCAAACTAACTTGTTCCAAATATGGCATGGAGATATTTTGAATGTGGTCAATTAAGAAAAAGGTTTTTCATTGGAGCTGATTCATAAGGATATCAAAAGCAAGAATTTGAGGATTGATGGTTCTGAAAGGCAGAAGTATTCACTAGATTTAATAAGGGTTTGCTGGAAAAGCATTACAGGGATGTTGTGAGGACCTAAAGAGCCTAAAGAGCAAAGATGAATATCTCAAAACACTCTCCCCACAAGATAAGCCCCCATAACAGAACTTGAGACAAAGTGCAGATGGCACAGCAGGAAGGAGCCAATTCCAGCCTAATGGAGGTAAAGATCTGATTTGCACCTGGACAAAAATTCCCACTGTGAGGAGCTGTGAGAAAGGAAATTACTGCTTCTGCCCATGCCAGCCCAAGTTGTGGGAACTTCAGTGAACACCCCTTGGATACCTGAGGATTGAGCTGCATACAGCAGTACTTCCAGAAGAACAATCAGGAGCTCCACCACCAAGAAGATCAGAAGAAGAGCACCAGTGGGACACCATCGGAATCCATGTGGTCGTGACATCTTTGCTTAATCTCTCTCTCTCTCTGTCTCTTTCTCACTCCTGCCCACACCCCCTTCCTATTTTGATCTCTCTCTCTCTCTACCTCATATTTTCTGTCAAATAAAATCTGTACTATTGATTTTGGCATATGTTCTCCTTTGCACCTTAATTCAGGCAGAGGCATCTCTTAATAATCAGATCCTAACATTTGTTTGTATTGGTAAAGCCTGACCATGGAGATAGAGCAACAGCAAAAGCAGTTTCATTCCAGGAACAGAATAAACTGTACTTGCAAATTGGCTTTTTTTTTGCTCTTTAAAAAACATTTCTACATCCAGGAAGTTGCTATCATACTTATGTCATTCAGCATGGTAAAAACATCTCACTTCTCCCTAGCCCAGCTATGTCAGCAAATTGTTTTAAGGGCAAACATGGTCTAAGTAAAGAAACTGTCATAGACAATTTTTTTAAAAGTTCTGCTAGTTTTAGTAAGATATATTGGAAATTATTTTGGATTTATTGTATTAGATTTTATTTATAAGGTATCATTATATATCATATTTTGAATTTTGGAGGATTCCTACTACTTCATCCTTTATTCTTTTTCTAACATTTTCCCCTTAGACAATAATATGCTGTCACTGAAAATAGAGTTCATTTGTGGGAAAAGACACAAAGAATAATGTTCAGCATTATACAAGAAAGCTAACTGGGCTGCATATGAAGCGTGACCAGCAGGCTGAGGAAAGTGATTCTCCTCCTCTAATTTGCTCTTATGAAATCCCATTGGGAGTGCTGTGTCCAGCTCTGGAGACCCCAATATAGGAAGGATGGAGTGAGTCCAGAGGAGGCTATGAAGATGATCAGAGGGCTGGAGAACTTCTAGGAAGACAAAAGTGAGAGAGCTGGAGTTCGGCCTGGAGAAGAGAAAGCTCCAGGGAGACCTTATTATAGCCTTTCAATATTTAAAGATAGCTTATGAGAAAGAGAGAAAACTTTTAACTAAGGCCTGTCATGACAGACACAATGATTTTAAATTGAAAGAGTACAGATTTAGATTGAATGCAAGGAAGAAATTTCTTTACAATGAGAGTGATGAGGCACTGAAACGTGTTGTTCAGAGAAACTGGATGTTCCATCCCTGAAAGTATTCAAGTCAGATTGGATGAGGAGTTGAGCAGTCTAATCTAGTGAAAGATGGCCCCTGCCCATGGCAGGGGTATGGGACTAGACATGTTTGAAGGGTTAGATGATAGAGATTACTTGCATATCATCTCCATACAGAAGTGGATTTCATTATTCAGTTCTAGTGACTAAGTTGAAATTCCTAACTTAAGTAAGTGCAAAGACTATAATGAGAGTTCCATATTTGACCTAGTTCCTCTGGATTTGTAGTGGAGGCACTTCTTTAGTATACTTCATCCATTCCTGAAGTAGACATCTTAAAAGGATCAAATGAATCATACCCCAAAAATGCCTCTTTCTTTTCTTCTACTCTAAAGACCATCTAACTGAAATACTGTAGACATTGAAAGTTATGATAAATCCATTTCAATCTTACTATTTATGACCATGGAAAGATAAAAGACAACAAAAAAAAATTTAAAAAGACACCTGGTCATGCAAAGCAAGAAGATAATCTGAGCATGCTTCGTAAATCCATTGGTGAGAGCTAGGCCTCAGTGAATAACCATAATTACCTTTAAGAACTACGTAAAATGACGTCCTATTTCTTTACTCACTTACTCATGAATGGAGGAAGGCAGACAGGAACATTTACTTTTGTAACTATGGTTATAAGAAATCTGATTGAGCTTAATGCATTTCTTTGTCCATGCACTTTTGCATATCCCATGTGATCCCTGTTTCAAATTCCAGAATCAGTGGGCAAAAATTTAATGGTTCTTCAGAGGAAAAAAATAAAAATAATAAAAAACTTCAAGTGTTTGCCATATTTTTACCTAAGCAGCTAGAAACACCTTTCCAACTCCCTGCAACTCCAAGAATAGAACTGATAATTAATACCTTGCAGCAAAACTACTTCCACCTTGGGTCTAACCATCATCCTGGCAGACCTTTTTTGGCTGATGCTCTAAATTATACATCTCTCAGAGGCAAAAATAAGTTTTAAAAGAAAAGGAAAGAGGGGCTGGAAGGTGCAAGAGCCACGAGGGGAAGAGGGTAACTTTCAGGCACTATTAGAAATTGCAGCTTCCATGGAAGAAAGGAGAACAGTCCCCAGGCTGGCCATGGGGACCCAAAGCTGTAGGTACATGAGAAGAGGTATGACAAATACTGGTGTCAGGATAGCAGACAGATTGGGAATGTTAGTATAGGGAAAGAAAACTTAGGGAAGAAAAAGGGGAATGGAGTGTACAGAGAATCACATCAAATATTGAAAAATAAGCCTAGGGTGGGAAGCAATGAAAAGCAAAGTGGGATCAGTGTCTATAGGGACAAGAAAACAAAACCTGATGAGTGGACTGCAAAGTCCCTGAAATAGAAAGGAGATGCTGATCAGTTCACAGCACTCACATCACTTAGGGGCAAAACATGAAGTCACAAGTGCAAGTGCTTTACACACCAACAGAGTTTGAGGAGGACACTTATTTTTCTGCCCTGGCTCAGGGTTTCCTTAGGACAAATCTACTGTTAAATCTTTAGAGCAATACCAAGCGGAAAGTTTAGCTTAAGTATATTTATCTTTACAAATGTTAATTACACTGTGCAGTTAAGACATTTCTTCAAAGACTGGTGGCAATCCAAACTGTTTGGCATTTCATTTTCAAGACAGTAGATCAACTTTTTTTAGTTACTTTTTAAGAGGATTTATGAGGGTCTAATTATACCACACCCATCATCACTATCAACTGCAGTGTCCTCTCAGTAATTAGGGAGTTTATTTAAGTGCACATAAAACACACTGGTCCAACCTAAGTAGAGTAAATCTTCAGCTTTATTTTAAGGACTTATAATTTTCTTGGGAAAATTATTTCATCTTTTGCTAAAAAGAAGCATGTCAACAATCATTATTTGTGGATTCATTTCCTGGAAAAGATCTTACTGCTGAGTTCAGTGAGGAATGATGGAACACTTGGAACCCATTGCTTTGTTTAATATGATCTTGATCTTTGTAGCCATAAACTTTTTTAGTCTAAGACATGTAAATAAATATTTTAGAGTCACTTAACAACACAAACTCTGCAGCACCTGCAAGTTAAAGTGGGGTTAGATACTAAAATTTATTATATATATTTTATTGTTTTCTGGGGATTTGAACATTGTCTGTGACCAGTTTACAAAGGCTTTGCATGTTATTGTTCCTAAGTGCCAGCCAAACAAACTTACCCTGGCTCCAGATTTAAAAATAAGAAAGGGTGGAAGACACAAAGCATTAGGAGGAAACTATAATCCCTTTGACACAATGTGGCTTCTGCTTGGCACTGGGGATGAGAGCACAAACAAAAGCAAAGACCCCTGCAGAGATTATATAACCTCATTTTCAAACTCACTGAACCTATATGTCTCCCATTCATCTTAGTGGAGGAACTGCAAGCAAACCCACAGGTTCAGGATTTCTCCTAAATCTTTGCTTTCAAAAAACTCTCTGTGATACAGTTCCCCTGCCCCTATCTCTGTGGATGTCTAGGCTATTTCCACCTAAATTAGAAGCTGTTTGTCCTCTAGGAAATCCAAAGGAATGATGATGCTAAAGTATGATTTTAAAAAAGAAAT
The DNA here is from genome assembly GCA_034336665.1 of Luscinia megarhynchos. Classification (NCBI taxonomy): domain Eukaryota; kingdom Metazoa; phylum Chordata; class Aves; order Passeriformes; family Muscicapidae; genus Luscinia; species Luscinia megarhynchos. The sequence continues at coordinate 47,064,374 of CM067565.1, forward strand.
TAATTAAGGCCTATTGCTAAGACAGTTGTGCACTTCTCTGTACTAATACTTTGCTGTTGAAGATTTCACTAGGTAAACAGAGGTATTATTTAAAGATGACAGAGTAAAAGAAGGAGGATTATACACAGAGATGATAAATTCCAAAGGGCCGTGCAAGGCAGAAGAAATTGAGAGACAATTTTGCTTCTCCCAAGGCTGCTCAGTCTTGCATTTCACATCTTCTTGCAGCTCCTCTGTCATGCTTTAACCCCAACCATCAGCTAAGTACCACAGTCATTCATGCCCTGCCACAAGGTGGGATGTGGAGGAGAGTCAGAAAAAAAGGTAAAACTTGTGGGTTGAGGTAAAAACAGTTTAATAACTCAAACAAAATTAAATATAATAACACTAATACAAATAATTTCTCACCACCCACTGACTAAGGCTGACTAAGGCTCAAATGGAGCAGTGATCACTGGCTCCTGGACAACTCCCTCCAGTTTATACACTGATTGGGATGTTCTGTGGTGTGAAATATCCCTTTGGCCTGTTCAACTCAGCTGTCCTGTCCATGCTCTCTTCTGGCTTCTTGTACCTGCTCACTGAGAGAGCATGGGGAAAGTCTTTGACCTAGGATAAGCACTACTGAGCAACAAGCAAAGCATCAGTGTTTTATCAACATTATTCTCATATTGAATCCAAAACTCAGCACCCTACCAGCTACTAAGAAGAAAATTAACTCTATCCCAGGCAAAACCAGGACATCTTCCTAATAAAGTATTATGTTTGTGGGCCCTTCAAAGACATTAGAAAAAAAATCAATGATCATATTACAATGTCCACTTTACAGGATAAACCACTGAGCCACATACAAATTATCCTATAATGTCAAAGGAAAATACTTATCTCTTATTCCTCTTATAACTATGATTGATAAAACAATGAAAACAGTTCATTTTTTTTTTTAAATTATGGCCACTAAAAATAAAGCTCCAAGGGTTAAAAATCAGAGAAAGGAAGTGTAATTGTAGATGTGAACATGTGTTTGGCCATAACACGTCAAGTAATATTTGTGTCAGCATCAAGAAGTTGTCACATACATGTGGTCACTGCCTCCAGGTACACAAGGCAGACATTGAAGAGACATGTCAAAAGATATTGAAAGCTATGTATTTATTAATTTTCTTGTCTGTTTTATTTTGTGATCAAAAATCAGACTTCCTTGGTTCAATAATGAACATAATCCCTTTTGACTTTTGGACTGGCACCTTGTAATGAACCAGCCTTCTGGGCCTCTACACTACACACCTTTGTCACAAAAATGTTCTCTTCCTTAATATTTTAGTTATCTGTTGTCAGATTTGCATTGAAGTGTCAAAAAACTACTTATTGTACTCATAAAAGCCAGAAAACACTCTCTCCACTTATAAAAATCCATATTTGACTGGAGACACCCATGTATAGAGCTTTTCTCATATTTCTTTTGTGCTGTACCTGGTATTGAAATAAAAAACAATCAAGCAAGGAACAAAACAGGAATTGAGGTGGGATATTCCTTTGGGGAGGGTTTGGATGTTCATGAGTTTCCAAAGGCATACAAGCTGCTGCCTCACAGTGGAGTGACCTGAGAGAGGCAGCAGCTCCCAGCCCCTGCTGAGTTCCCCTTGAGCAGGCAGACCCACACTGAGACAAATTATCACTCTATGAATAACATCATTAAGCAAACTCAGAGGGAAAAAATAAATTGCCATTCAGAAAATAGCTATTTGCTAAAAGAAGCTGTAGCTTAATGTACCACCTCATGACAGTTCCTGCATTCACTGGCAAAACTTTTCTTACTAAAAAAATCCAGCAATTTTTTAAAAGAACCCTCAATGCATTTTCTTTAAAAAATCCCCACCATTACTTAAAATTAGAATGAACTAAGGCAATATATTCAATTTTGTCTGATATCTTAAAATGTTCTGTAATATACTCTGTTATACCTAAATCTAAAAGAGTACATAATAAAAGCATATACAATTGTGTTTGCCTCAGATTAAGTACTTTCATAATGCATTTGTGGACTGCATAAATGCCTCTTCCAGCTTTCAGTTATTCAAACTAATACAAAATTCCACTACTGTTTCTGAATACATAATGGAATATGATGATCACAATTATCATTAAAGCAACTTGCAAAATTCTTAGAGTTAGCATCTTATAAAAAAGAATGTGAATTACTTTATGAAACTTTCAAAACTGTAGACACATTTTATTGATTTTTTATTACATTTTCATAGGACATTAGCCCATGATACTTTCACTATGAAAAAAAATACTTTTATGTACGTCCTTATGGTTTGAAAACCTGTTTTTTCTCTACTTTAAGATCATTTGTCTCATTGACCATGAGTACATCTGTTTTCTCTTCATGAACATAACTTCATGTATTTTAGAAACTGGGGCAATAGTATGGGATGTCACAGGAGTGAAGTTAGACCATAAAAGTTCTAGAGAATTATTCCCTTTTTTGGTGTTTATTTACAAGCATTTCTGTTACTGTAAACTTTAAAAAGGCTATTTGAAATGAATTCGTGCTACAGTTATAAATTAATAGCTATGGCACATAAAAAATATTGATTGTCTGTCCTTTTCTGTTCTTACCTGGAAAAGATACCCTGACCCATAGCACTACCACAATAACCTTTAGATCAAGAGAAAAGAACTAAAAATGAAAGGAAAAATGGTCAAAATTCTAAATAGGGTCAGATAAATAAGGTATACAACAGAAAAAATCTAACTGTCACAACACATTTCCTCTACATGATGGTAACGTGTGACCCAGATAATTATACTCTCCCAAACAAAAAGGAGAGGAGTGAGCTGTGTCAGAGCACTGGAACCAGTCCTTTTGAACCTTATACCTTGTGACAGCCATCCTTAAATTGTGCATCTGTCTCCAGACCCACCAGATACTCTGGCACAGTCTGATTCCAGTGGCAGAGCCCTGCTGAGGTAGATTATTTCTGATGTCAGTTGCACAGGCTCTGTGACCCAAAAGATGGGCTCCCGTGCAGCCACCACACTGGCAGTATTCCAGCTTCCCTGTGCACCACGTTCCACAGCAGGGCTCCAGCACCCACCCACACCAGACTCTTCAAAGTAATAGCCGGTGCCAAGAGGCTGGAGTTTTCAAGAGACTCAGTAACAGAGTGGGGACTTGATGACACAAGGTAATTATGTCTACACTGGAAGAATATATTGTTCTCTCTCTTGCTATCCTGGCAGAGTGAGTGTAGAGAAAGAGATAGAGGTCTGTGGCACTTGCACTGAATAAATAACCCTTCCAAAGGACAACATGTTATAGTAATATACATATATATATTTTTTTTATTTCTGAGCCTGAATATTGTTTTGATGACTTCCAGAAGTCATTCCTTCAATGACGTCCAAGAAGTTATTACCAATGGGCAATAACTACAGGGTAATGCACCTGGATGTCTCAAAACCCTGATACTAAAAAAGGCACGGTATCATCAGGAATCATGATGCTCTTAAAACTTTCTGACAAGAGTCATTGGAGCTTGGGGAGATAATGTGTAGCGGCAGTGGTCACTCCTTTCCTCACTGATCCTGCTGATAATCCTGCCTTGCTGCAGGCTAGGACAGGAGCCAGTTGCAGTATAATTGGGCATCAGGACCTCTGCATTTCCTCCAGCATCAGGTTTTTACTCCTGCTCTAAAGACAACTACCAGCCCAGAAAAAAACTATTTTACCCAAGTATTTTTATTTTCTGCTTTATTTCATTCTCCCAATAGAGAAGCAATTAGCTCATGGCAAGCTGTGCTGCCCAGACATATAATGGCCTCCTTCCTTTCTTATCTTAGCCTTTTTTCTTACAAGGCTGTCTTCAAACTCTTTCTTCCAGTGAGATTCACTCTTCAAATCAGTGTCTTCTCAATGTTCCTTAAAGTGGAGGTGACAGACAAGGACCAAGCCATGTAGTTGTGCAAAAGCAGGTGAGGCACGCAGTTTCCCCAGGGTTATGTGATTTTGATTTAAGACGAGCCCTTGCCATTTGGAGACTGGCTCAGATAAAATGAGTGTATCAAAAGCTCTGAAAATTCAGGTGCCGATGGGTTGGCAGCCCAAGTTAACAGGAATATTTTTACATAAATGTGGGATGATTGATAGTTCGGGCTCAAGTATGACAAGGAAAGCTACAGTTACCCCTCTGAAGCATGGAACATAATAAGGTGGAAGAACCAAATGTCCTAAAGAGATCATCTGAAATCTCCCAGCCAAAGCCCATCCTGAATTCAGAAGCCAGTAGTCTTCAGTATCTGATTTCAACTTGATCCTAGTTATCTTGATGTGGGTTACCGTGTAATTCAGAAATTCATGGCATGTCCTCAGGTTTGCATTTTACAACCCCGGGATATATCAGAAACACCTTTAAAAATCACATCACAAGACTTCTTTGGATAAAGATCCTTGAGTCCTTCCACTACTTCCTTCATCTTACTTATACCAGTGGAAAAAACTCAACAATTTTGGATATTAATCGAATACAACATTGATGTTCTACATTTTTTATGGTGGGATTGCTGAGTACTTATAGCTGAAAGATAAAAGAGAGTGGGGAAAGAGAGAACTGGTTCATTAAGGGCAGACTCATCCTTTGTTGCCTCCTAAAACACAAGATGAAACACAGCTGCATTACTGTATTTTTAGATCCATCTCCATTTATACAATTATATGGTTGGATCTTGAAACTGTAAATTTGCTGTTACGGATTGCATAATTTAGTTTCTGTATTGCACTGGGGTCATTCTCAGTTCTATTATGCAAGTGACAGGTGTGGGAATCAAGCAGAACACAGAGCTTGTGGTAAGGGGACTTTAGAGCAGCATTTCAGGGGGTGCACCAGATGCTCTGATCTGCCCAGGCCAGCTGTGACATTCAATAGAAAGGCAAGTGTGTGCATCACCCCATCTCCCCCCAAGTCAAGAGCACCACTTAACAACCCTGGGCACATCTGTTCCCAGGGACTCTGATTACTTCTGTCCTCCTAGGGGTCAGCAAGGTCACAGGAATCTTCAAATCCATTTTGGTTCATCTTTATGCGATGACATTGTCATGTTACTGTACCATATGTACCACACATGACTCATTTAAAACTTGTTTTTCTACATGAATTAGAATTTACAATCGAAGATCTGATATCCTGCAACAGGTAAGGACTGCTCTGAATAAACAAACTTAGTTTCTTGGAGCACTAACATTCCCACATCCATTTTTCCTCAGAGTTGATGATGGTTCGTGATACTAAATTGCAGTAAAAAATGCAGCCTTTTCTGCAGAGCAATATGTATATGATACTCCATTTGCTACTAGTCTAAATTAAAAACCAATCTTTTAATTTGAAATTTTAGAGACACTATGCAGAATATTAATTAGCCAAACTGGAACATAGCCAAGACACCAGAGTTTAACATCCCTGTTCTTGCAAAAAGTAGCAAAGCATATTTTTCCTAAGACACTAGCAGCTGAGGATCTTGTAAAAGAATGCCCATATGAATACAAAACAAAGTGCCACATGGGGACTTAGTTTCTTTAGTTCCTTTTGGGGGTGGTGGTGGAGAACCATACCATACCAAACCAAACCAAACCAAACCAAACCAAACCAAACCAAACCAAACCAAACCAAACCAAACCAAACCACAAAGATGAACTACTAGAAGCAATTGTACCCAAGGATATTGGATTTTTTGAAAATTCTTTAATTGCATCCAAATTTAGTAATAATTGGAATTTGATATTGTAATTAATAAAACAAAAGGCTCTTTTCAAACAAAGAACTTCTGGTAGGAAAATAAAAACCCTATACAGTAGCTATTTCTAATATGAGATATATGGGAACAAGGGAATCACAAATAATTATTGCAAACATCCATTACATACATGTAGCTTATTGATGAAATATGCCATTCAAATGCAGAGAAAAAAAGGGTCTGTCATTTGAATTCCAAGCATTTTGATGTGATAACAATTCTTCAATATAAATCTTAGCTATACCTCTGCATCTGTTATTTGTTAGCATTTTTATGGACGTCTATAGAAGTGCATTAAAAAGTGAAAAACAACCAAAAAAACCCACAAATAAATGAGCCAAATTATATTAAAAAAGGTAGGCCACTCTAGTGCTGGCATATCAGCCAACCATGGTCCCATCTGCTCTCATTTTCTGGGTTTTTTGCTCCCTCACAGATTGGAGAAGTACCATTGCACTCTCCTCACATACACATGTACACAAACCCCCCCCCACACCAAAATCCCATATTTCATAAAGTGGAACTCTCAATATTTAAATTTTTTGGGTTTTTTTTTGGTTGGTTGGTTGGTTGGTTTGTTTTTGTTTTGTTTTTTGTTGTTTTTTTTCAAAGAATATTAGTTCTTTGGTTCTGGCTTTAAAAGTGAAAAATTTGCTTGAATGAGTCATATTCTAGAAATGAACATTTCTGGAAATTAACATTTGCACAGCTGGACTGTTCCTTCAGGAGATTTTTTAATACATATGAAAGAAACCAGGCATCTTCTCCACTTTGTTCCTTCATTTTCTCTTTGAGGCCTTCATACCTTTATAGTAGAATTTCAAGCTGAATAGAAAAAATTAATTCATGTCTTAACATTTAGTTGAACTTCAATTCTGAACTGCAGAAAATATACTAATGATAACCTGTTTACTCTTCAGAATATATGAAAATTAATAATTACATTAGTGACTTTTGCACATCTCAACAATGAACACTGAAAAAAGCCAGTGAGAAAGTCAGGATTTCTATCTTCAAAATAAGACCATTACAGCATGAAGTGAACAAGTCATGGGCTGACTTGGTAAACAATACTAAGAAAAAGAGAAAAAAATAATTGAAGCACTACTCACTAGAGAGCCCATTCTAATCATCATACCAGATGAGTCAAGATTCCTTCAGAAAAACTACTGCACACTCATGTTATTGAAGTCTGAATCATAATGCACCCTTTTAAGAGGGCTGAAAACAAAGTGCTCTGGTTGTGACGTTTCCTAACATTTGATCTCTTGGTTTCAAAACCTTCCTACTAATTTTAAGAGTTTGTTATTTTTTATATGGCTGCTTACTTACTTTACAGCTTGGTAAAAAGGTAAGTTGCTGGTTTGACATCATAATCCTTGATTTTAATTTCTTCTTGTTTTGGATGACTAAATAAGGTTTCTCAAACTGCACATCTGAAAGCAGTGGTTATTTTTAAAATTGTTCTCCTTTTATATAGACAAGCTGTTAGTGCACCCAACAATTATATACATTCCCCATCATTTTAAGATTGTGTAAGAATATACAATACAAAAAGGATTATTAAGAGAGCCAAAATTAGTATACTAATGATGCAACTTGACAGTTTCATTATGTATAATGTGGATAAAACTGAGAAATCTTTTAAATTGCTCCTGCCATGTTCTGAACAAGACCACTAAACCAGCTAAGAACAAACTAGTTTTTGGATTTTTTGTAATAAATGTGTCATAATGGTGCATATGTACACAGCCATATATTTTTCTTTTTATCCCAAATGTTCTGGACATTATTTTGATCTAATTATATTTCATATAATTATAGTTCATCATGGTTAAAATATCACATTTAATGGTATGTCACGGATTAACAGAATAATTTGATTTTTACACTGTTAATTAGAACTTACATTTACATGATTATGGAAAGTTACATGTGAATTACAAAATTAATACTTAATGTCTAAAAAATCCTTCTGCCTGCTTCTAAGAGAATCTATACACAAATGAAATTGTTAAAGAGCATATTTAGGGATTTAAGGTCAACTAATGGGTTTATTGGGAACTATGCTCGACTATAGACATCATAAAATTAAAAAACAAGTTAAGAAATTAGCCACTCCTGGCTAAAAAACTCTTAACATAAACTTGGAACTTCCTAGGGATTTCCTGATTACATAGCTCTCTTGCTTTTCTTGTCTGGTTTATAGGGCAAAGCCACACATTTCTCATCACACCATCATCTTCCAGGTGGGAAGGACTGGACAGCTGAAGAGAAAAGAGGTGTTTGGGATCTCCTAGAGCAGACAAGCAAAGACAGCCATCCCCACCCAGAAGAAGCTAACAATTCCAAGGAAATGGGCTATTCTGGGCTGCTACAGACCCACAGCAGGCGAGTTTCTGCAGTCACCCTCTGAAGATGTGCTGCTGGTATTTGGGGAGATAAGTTATTCCCTGCTGTAGGGCTGGGGGTCCTGTGCTGCCCTGCAGTTACGTCTGCCCTCAGTATTTGGCCAGGAGGAGATTCTTCACCACCAGCTTCTGAGCTTAAACAATGACCAGCTTCCCTACCTTGAAGGCAGCTAGTGCACACTTGCCCTGCCAGAAAGGGTGAGCATGCCAACAACATTATGGTGGCAGTCACTGTGCAGGCTGCAGTCCATCATAGGGGCAGTGGCAGATGACACTATGAACTGTGCAGAAATGTGCCAGATACTGAAGAGATCCAGCATTCATCTGGAGGGACAAGCAGGGATTTAGTTCCTTCTCGGTGACATAACCAACAGCCCTGTATGCAGACTCAGTACAATGGAGTCCAGCATAATTATAGAGGGTGAAGAAAATCAGAAAAGGGGGAAAAGTATATTTTATGGATTTTTATTAGTTAATGCCTAACAGAATGCACTTCTGTGGTAAATTACAGCCCACTGGCATGTCAAGTGACACAGTGTGTAGCTGTAAGAAAGCTCCACATTGTGGGGATGGTTTGGTTTTGGATCATTTTAGAGTACTTTAACATATCACAAAAGCAATTTCCTGTCCTTTCCTGCTTCTTATTTTTCCTTCACAAACACAAGTACCAACTCACTATGCAAATTTATCTACTGCCAGGATTTAGCAGAAATATCAGTTACTTGTGTACAATAGCAGAAGGGTTATAGATATGCAAAGGAAATTTAAGTACAAAAGTTTGCAAAGCAAGGAAGGATGAAACTGGGCTCTTGGCTGTCATGACCTTTTTCTGATGTTACAATCAGATTAACAATCTAGTATAAATGACACTGAAAGAATAAGAAACATATTAAGTTTCCTAGTCCTTTTATTTCCTTTTTTTTTTAACAAAGGCAGGATATCTCATTCAATATCAACTGAAAGAAAAAAAATCACTTCCATTAGGATGATGTGTTTTCATTTCTTCTGCTATTGCACTAGACTTCTCTGAATTCCTCCTAGGAAAGAAAACTCATGAAAAAGCAAGATGAAAATGTCATAGAGTTAAAAAATTAAAAATTAGGAGTCGTCTGGTTTGGATCTTAGTAGTATAAAATTGGAGTCACTTAAATAGTACTGGTTCAAACACACTATTACTCCAGGAAACCTTGGCACTATATTACACTTTCAGAAACCCTAGGATGATAGAAAAACAGGCAACAAGTGGAAGATATGTAAATAAGTCTTTTCATCGTGTACTGACTGAACCAAATATCAAAGCCTGGATAGGGCTAATTAGCTAGCAAGGCAGCTGTTGAAAATTTGTCCAACCTGAGCATCTCAAAGGGATTCCTATGCTGCAGTCATGCTGGGAGCCCTGCTCATGTCACAGCCTGCATCACATACAGGAGAGCTGTCGCCTCGGAGAGCCTGATGTCTCCCCGTGTTTTCACCCCAGGTGGGACCTATCTCAGATCACAGGCACCAGGGACAGTGGTCAGAGAGAGGTCCCATCCTCACTTAGCTTACTTACTGGTGTAGGGGAGCTGGGCTCTCTTGTTGGCTACACATTAAAACTCCCTCCCTGTTATACCACAGGTTGTCTCTTGAGAAAGTAGCAAAAATGGTGCAGCCATCACTACCAGATTGCAGATCTGCTTTCTTTTCCTCTGCCTCTCTTTCAAACTCTGGCCCAAACTCTGCTTGGTAATTATGCTTAGTCAGTTGGCACCTACTGGTCCAGCCAGCCATACAAGATCTTTTGAGTGAAAAGAATCTTTTCCATTGAGTTGAAACTCTGACCTTTTTCTGGCATCCTCAGAGCCCTTCCACACTTTATACATGACTTATACATGCTCACATTAATGCCACAGAGGAAGGTGCCCACCACAGGTGTCCACCTGACCACAAATGTTCAGATTGTTCCAAAATCTTATAAAGTAGCTTATACATCTTGCCCTAGACTTCACCTTTACTTCTGTATGGAATTACTGCCATGGATGCTGCAGAAGCTGCATTTAGCTGTTTACATGATGGATCAAATCTTTGGATCTCAAGGTCTTCCAAAAGCATCGCAGAGGTTTAGTGAGAGCAACAGACTGATGATGGGACCACACTCCTCTGACCACACTGGGAATGGGATCTGCAGCATTCTCCTTTTTGCCCACAATGCAACAAGCAAATACTGTGGAATACCCACTATAATAGAAAAGATAAACAGCTTATTCTCTTATTTTAAATCCAGGAAATACCTTAAGAGTTCTTAGGGTTGACATAGCAAAACTTGGGGAGATTTCCTCTTGTTTTCTTTTAAACAATTTTTAAAGCTCATGTTGTGAAAGAATATCCTGAAAAGCAAGTTCCTTATTTTGAAAATCATAATAATTTAATTTTATTATGGATAATTTCCAATAAAATTGTTTCAGTTATTGGTCACATATTCAACTGGCAGGTGTGTGAACTAAAGACAAGAAAGTTTTATGAAATTGTGTATGTCTTATGAGAGAGAAGCCTGTGGTTTCAATCATACTAAAAAAATTACAGGAGATGTTGGCTGTTTCTAGTACAGACATCTCTGTCCTACTAGTAGAGTAGCGTTCTTTTTTACTGAATATTTGAACACTTTCACTCCCACTAAGTATCTTTTCTCTCCTTATAAATAGTTGTAAACATGGTATTTAGAAAAATGAAAATGTCTAGATATACAAAAGGAAGGTAAATCCAATAACTCAGATAGATGAAATCTTGATTTTCTCAAATTCACAATCTACAGGAATGTAAAAAATAATGAGTTTTATTGATAGATAAGCATAAAAAAAAATTCATTCCAATTTATATACGGGAAATGCCAAAAGATAAATAAATGAATAAATAAATAAACATACATATATACATATATGTGTGTGTGTGTGAACTAATATTAAATGTTAAAGTAGCAATAGTTCAATATATTTTGAAAATTCTTTGTCTGTTGAAATAGAATATATACCTGTGCATGATCTGGTTTATATAAAATTAAAGGGCTGAAATATGAGTCTAAGCATTTACTCTCATGTAAGAATATTCACACTGGCTCAGCCAATGGATATGCTCCTATGAAATTCACAGATGTGATAAGTTTCTGCATGACCAATTAAAAACAAAAAAAAAAAAAAAAAAAAAGAGGAGGTATTTTTATAAGTTCACAGTGAAAAACAGCTTTTGCACATACAGTTTGGAGAGCTTTGCCCTTCACCCTGTTCATATCCTACATTGAACATTGTGATAGGATTTGGTAATCTGTAGAATAATTAAACTAAAATATAAAATTTATAAAAAACCAGGAGGTTCTGCAATATGGCAGATAAATCAACTGTAATGGTTTCTGCAATAACTTTTTGATATATTTTGGTTATCAATAACATACTTATTTCTTTGAAATGAATGCAGCAAAGATTATTTTTCTAGCATTAGTTTCTAAACTCATATACTATGGAGTCATAGATATAGTTTTGCAAAATCAATTATTTTACAAGGGAAATATCCTTGGTGTGAAAGAAATTCAGAGATGATACTGAAAGTCATGCCATGATTTTATGAATTTCTATCACTAGGAAAAGTGTTTGAATGATGATATACTGATTAGTTTTGGCATCTCTCCTTATTTAAATTATCTTCAAGTCATGTTTTTTCAGAAAGTCTCCTACAGCATAGAAGTTTTTTCTTAATTAACTGGGAAAAAAATGGGGTGGCTTAGTTTTGTGGTGGCATTCAGGAAGTATGAAATGGACTGAGAATTCTTGCACAGCACAAAGGCAGACTCAGGCCCTGTGTATATACAAAGAGCTTTGCAATATGACTATTCACACCTAAAATTAGATTATATAAAATAGAAAATTCAAGTGCCAGTCACCTTCTCTTAAAAAAAAAGAAAAAAAAAAAAAAAAAAGAAGAAAGAAAAAAAGGCAAAATCTTAACTCTTTGAGTGTATTTTTCAATTTTCTTTTTGATGGTCACAGCCAGATGTTTATGCTTCTCCCCTCAACCTGGCCCTCACCCCCACCTTGATTTTCTGCTTTTATTTTAAAATAAAAGATAGAACCTTCAGAAAATCACCAGAGAAATGCTGTGCCAAGTTCCAATAAAAAATAAAACATGCTGACACAGATTTTAAGGTCAGGAGGAAAACTATGATAATTCAGTCTGACCTTTTTCAAAACACATAACACAGAAAATTGGGAGGCAATACTTGCAATAAGTTATTTTTATTAAGTTTACAGTTTTGCACAATAACAGTTTAAGGTTTCTCTCACTAGTTGTACTTTTAGTAGGACTTTTCCACGGTTATTTGGCAATGTTTCCAAGGAAAACTTGAAGGTAACAAAAGAAAAAAGGATTTCTTAGTTTGAAATATGCTGACTGTGTACTACACAATGTCATTTGACTGCTTGTACCAGATATAGCCTCTCCCATTTTCTGTAAGCAATCCACAGGATAGCATTCTTCTGCAATGAAAAGCTGAAATGTGCATTAAAACACCCTTCATACCAAATACAGAGGATAAGTGATCTCTTTCATTTCTTTGAATGCTCAGGATATTCCAAACAATTACAAAAGTATAGAGAGACCTACATTTATAAATATTTTCACAAAAAAAAATCTTTTCACTATATACTTTTTGAAAAGCTGGAGCTCAGTCAGGCATCACTGGAATGAACAAATGCATTTTAAGGAAAATACATTTGTGGGACAATTTTGGATGCATCTTTTTCAGTTTTTCAGCTCTGAAATTTCAGTTTTCACAGGCATTAAAAATATTCAAACATTTTGCATTTTTAATTATTTACATGATTGTAGAGCTTTCCTCTGAGAAAAAAAGAGAAACTTTTTTCCTTGACCTTCCCAGATAGGCTGATCCTGGAAATTTCTGTTCAGGGACATTTTCAGGAATTATAACCCCTCGAAAACCATGTTTCTACTCCTCAGGGTTATGAAACATACCTCAGGAAGTTAGAACTTGCCCAGTGGTGATTTCTGTATGGCAGGTGACACCCAGTGGTGCTGTCACAGGCACTGTTCCTGCTCTCTGTGTGCCTACATGCCTTCAGCTTTGGCTGTGCCAGGCCCTGTGCAAAAAGGATTTAGCTTCCTCCAGCAGCTTTTCCCTACAATAACTAAAGAGTTTGTTAACTACAAACAAAGCTGCCACCTAATAGTGAGGTAGGAGCTCAGAGCTATGTCTCCCAGAGAGAGTGCTGTATGTTTTTCGGCCAGGAGAGATATCTCTTCATTCAGGAACAAGTTACACCTGGGACAGATCTAGGTTATCTGTCACTTGGTTACTTTCAGCTAGGGATGCAGCTGTACCTCTCCAAATAGTTGTAAGTCTTCACAAGCAACCATCACATCAGTGTGCATTCCTCCTGTCTGCTTACATGTGCAAGAGATATATACTTTATACCTCTTGACATGTTATATAAAGTTTGAGAGGACTTGAGTTAATTAAAAAAGATAGTCATAATCTGTAAGGTCTAATATTGAAACCTTTAGAGTGTCAATGCAAAATCATTCTGCAGAGATCCCAGACCTCCACACAAATGAACTCAGCTGATGATATTTATTGACAGAACACTGGTATAATCTCATTAATATTTGCAAATTTCAATTACAGGGAGGGCATGAGCCTGTTTAAGTAGTCACAGTTTTCCATTATCATTGGAACAAACACCAATTTATTAATTCATCTTCTAATTTTGAGAAAGGTGAAAGTGTCTTGCTGCTAAGAATGATATATGATGAAGTGAAATATTTTTGCATAGATGTAATGTTATTTTCTTCCTGTGACATTGAAATTCTGTGTCAAATTCTGGGAGAGAGGAAAGGATAAGAAAGCATAGGTCATTCCTCATATAAATGAAAAATTGGCGTGGTTCACTAGCATTATGAAAGCAAGTAATACAGTATTTTGTTATTCAAGACCTGAATCTGTTGGATAAAAATCACAATTGCAGTTCACAAAAAGAGGGGTCACTGTAATTCCCAAGAGGAAATGAAGGGCGATGAAATTATATTTTGATGTTATGGGTTTTTTTATTTTTCAGCAAAGATTTTCCCAAATCTTTAAGAAAATGAACTACTAATCAGGCAGAATATTTTGACAGAACTCTGTCCTCCTAAGGACCCCAACCAAAACATTTGAAAGAGAAGTCTTGAAAGCATCAAAAGACAGGGATTTTGTGATATATCCTTACATCTTCTATACAGCTGTGTGCTTATAGGCATTAACAGAACAATTTGTTTACTAAAGTAATGGTTTATTTCCTCATGTTTTTTTTTGGTAAATAATATGAAGCATTATCATTATTTTCTTACTTGTATTATTTGGGATATATTTGTACCTAAAGGCTCCAGTGCAGACTCAGAACCATTGTCTACCTCAACTAACAATCAGAGTCACCCAGTTCACATGGAGGCAATGATGTTAGATTAGGACAAGGATAAAATAAATCCTCTGAAGCAAACTGTGCCCTCCTTCTACTCAAAGAGCAGAACTGGTGTGTTTATGCATCACACATCTAACACAAAAGCCACCATTCAGCCCCAGAAAGAATAGCTTGCAGATGTCACTGCCAGCCACAGTTTGCTGTCAATCTAAAAATAAGATATACAATCTTAAAAGGAGCTGAAGTAGCAGTCTAGAAACTCTTTGCTAACTAGCAAAAGGCTGGACACATGGCAGAGTGAACAAGGCTTTTCCAAAACAGTGTAGATGAGAAGTTGTTAAACCTTCTTCCTAGAGCTTGCCGGAGCACTCAGAAAAGACTGTGACTTATCTGAGCAGCCAAAGAATTACTTTTCCTCACAGTCCAGGTGTACAGGGTGCTGCAAGAGTTCAATGTAGCTGCCATCCTAGGCTTTAATTTCACTCTTTTCCTGAAAGTACAACAGTGAAACACATCTGCTCTGGCATTCTTCATTAGATGTGACAAAAGAAAAAAAAAAAAAAAGAGCCTGAAAAAACCCCTGAGGTTGGAACCACAGCCTCATCACCTATCATGGAAGATGTCACTCTGTCTCATCAGGGTGCACAGTGTGAATGGATCTGGACTCACAGTTCCTCGGAGGGAAGATGAATATGTTTGGTGGCAGCTGGTAGAACAAGGAATATATTGAGCTCATCCCTTCCTTTCCCTCTGGCTCAGAAAGACCTCCTCCCAAAGGAGAACAGCTCCAGTCAAGCTGAGTAAAAAGATACGCTGTGAAATGGGAAATGTTTACAGCTTTTCAAAATCTGATTTCAGTACTGAGAGTATAGAATACTTAGCATGTCTTTGAGGCTGCAAGCAAGAGAGGGTTCAGATAAATCAGAAAGGTACACCTGCTCAAGGCCTTGCTAAAATCTGCCTCTGGGTAGCCCTTATCCCTAACAATCAGGCAGAACAGATGGCTAGCGGGTTTCAGTCCCTGCCTGGAAGCAGTGGGGTTCATTTTGTGCCCAAAATCTGGTCCCATTCCATGGCTAGATGCCCACTGCAATCTGCACTCAGGAAAGAGTCTGAGGGCAGGGTCAGATCAGAGGAGATGGGTGGTAGAGGACCAGAAGAGGAGCCCAATGGGTTGAGCTGGACAAACTCAACTAATCTATTTTGCAATAGAAGAGGGCACAGTAGAAGAAGAAGCTATAAAACACAGGCTGGGGGTATGATGAGAGTCAGTAACAATCCAAGCAGATCACTGGGAGAAGCAACAAATGCTGAATAAGAAAAATATTAAATACTTGCATAAATATTTCCAAAGGCAAAGAGGTGGTAATCTAATTTTTTCTGTATATACATGTAAGGAAATGGATTAATAAGAGCCATTGGTTGGAAAAATAGACCTGCATCTTTTGCCTTGCCTATTTCCAGACTATAAAAGAATCAGTTCCTATGTAGGCTTCAAAATAATCCCACATATTTGAATAGGAAGTCAGCGACGAAACCAGCAATGCAGAACAGTTAATTCAGATGCAAATATTAACAATTACTGTAACACAGAACTCATATAGTTAGCACGGTAGGAACAGATACTCTGATAATGAAAACTAAAATAACTGCTGGTATCCATAAATTCAGAGATTCTTACCCTACATTTTTATAAAATTCAGTCTGCATATCAGTGTGGTAACTGAACTTAGCTTAAAATTCTGTGTGCAGTCTTTAAGATAATTTTTGAAAAGGGTAGCCCTTCTGAGGATAGTTATTTAAAATTCAGAAGGCTGCCCAGAATATCAGAGTAAGTTCAGCATTAGTGTAATTTTTCAACCTGACCCCAGAGGCCTACGAACTAAAATGCCAGCAGATTAAAATGCCTTTTAAGAGCCATTCTGCACTAAGTGTCTGTATGACAGAGTTATACTTTGAGTTATAAGAGGACAGTATCACTTTGGAGACGGCAGCTGCCACAGTCAGGCAAGGACAACTCTGCTGTAGCATGTGTCAAACAGTTGCAGGATCAGGCTAATTGAGAGGTCTCCATCACTGTAACAGCAGCTTCAAGGTCAGCTCAGGGAGTGGGGGTCACAGTCAGGCCTGCACCCTGCTGAAGGCAGTCAGGAGGAAGGCACAATTTTGGCCAGAGTAACATCTGTTTTTTTCACAGCTTATAGGAAGCTGTTGGCACCGGTACCACATTGTCACCAAATGTGTCATGATCTTTCTCCCTGAATGTTTCAGCCGAACATCTGTTCAAAGTACCTTTGTCAGATGGACTGACTGAAATATTTATTAGACAATTTATTGCAGAAAAATACAACCTTTTGTTTTGATATCAAAGCAATCTGCACAGTGATTTGCAAAGCTGGATCTTATTTTGGAGCTTTTTCCAAGAAAGAGGCTAGAGGAAAAAGCCTCACCTTTGCAAGAAAGAAACCTCAAGAAATCTCAAAGTTATGGTAAATTCTTTGTCTGACTCAGATTTGAGGCTGGCTACTATTTCACTCTCATTAGCAACTGCTTGGTATGAATCCCTCTTTTTCTGGACTGAGTTGTATTCATCAACTGAGAGCTATCATCCCTGCAGACCAAACTGAAGGGAAGGAAAGGATAAAGGCAGAGGCACCAGAGGCATTACAGCAGGATGCAAGGAGCAGGATGCTCTTCAGATCATGAATTACACTTGTAGTTAGCAGACATGCTTCAGACACACACCAAAGAAGCTCCAGGCTGGCTTTAGATCTACTTACTTAACTATTCCTTTTTAAGTATCAGTGATAAATAACTTAAACTTTTTAGAACACTCTCAGATCTCCTTAACAATTATATGCCATAATAAAGGGAAAAAAATTCCTTTCTATTTAGGTGAGAGTATGTAAAATATATATTAAAGTATAAATTACAAATCAATATCCAGATGTATATCATGAATAAACATACAGTACCTCTCTCAAATTTTTGCAAGGGATCTTTCAATATCTGCTCCTACCCTACTGTTTCTAAATATATTTATGGAGTTGCAAGCTACACAGAATTTTCCAAGCATGAAGAATTTTAGGGAACTCCAGTGATTTCACTAAACAAAGCAAGTGACATATATCATCTCAGCTTCCAAACTAAGCTAAGCTAAAAATCCTGGTATGCTTCATTAAGTCTCAATTTTCTAGAAGTCTTCACTTCTTTGTTGGTCAAGCCTAATAGCTCCTACTGAATAACGAAACTGATATTTGACTATTGTCCATTTATCAGATTCAGGTGCAGGGTTTTTCTTTCAAAGTTGGCTACATCAAGTTCATTATATATGTGCTTATGCAAAAATTAAATCAGACTCCTTGAAATTGCACTAAAAGCATCGCTTAGAGAAAGAAATGGCTAAAATATTAAATTTGTTCTTTCTCCTAATTTGAAACTTCCAGAGGTATTAAATGCAGCTTACTGAAACCCTAACTGGAAGAAGGCACTGGGACCTCATGACCTTGCCCCTGAGATTCAGTCTTATCACACACCTGGGGTCACAGCATTTGGAGGCAATTATTTTACCATTGATTGCAAATTATTATCTCTCTGATAGGTAACTATCCCCCAAGAGCACTGTAATTTATATATGCAACTCATGAACCACAAAATTGATATTGCAGGACTATGCCAAGAAGTAGAGTCTCTTCTAGGCAGCATTTCAATGTATCCACACCCAGACTAATAGTCAAAAGTGTTTTTGAAGTTGTGCTATCCTGCATCAGTGAAAGAATAATAAAACCTTGCAAAAGCTCACCAAGAAAAGATGAAGAAAGATCAGAAAAGATGACTTTTAGAGGTTGCAAAAGGTGCACAGTGATGGCAAATATCAAGAAATAAAAATTTGTTACAAGAGCCACTATAAATTAAATGTATTTTCCCCCACAACTAAATTAAATATTATTTTTATGTAATTAGCTCACTGTCATTCAACTACATATTAAAACTGCATCCAAATATCCTGTGTAAGCATAGTTTCCAGCTAGCTAAAAGGTGTATATTTTAAAGCTTAAAGGAGTTTTATTTCTGAGACCTCACCCTAACATTATTTTTGTTTTCTTGAAACAGAGAATACTGATACTCACCAAATAAGGATTTTTGAGTCTGTTTGTCTTCTTGGCAAAAGTTAGTAATGAATCTTTTAAAAGAAGTGTTAGTCCTGCCACTTTTTTGTACCTTAAAAAAACAGATTTTTCAATACTATAAAAATTTCTGGAAACAAATGGACTGTAAATAGATAATAGTTTTCCTATAACAACAATCTTTGGATAAAATGAGCCTAGTATTTGATAAGAAATGTAACTATTAGTAATGCAGAAAAGGATAGAGAAGAGTAGCCACCATTTTCTAAAAAATTTTACCACATTTAAATCTTCCCCTGCTTTCAGAATGTTATTACATATTCCACAGCTAATGACTGGATTATGCTATTTGTAAAAATATCACGCTGCGGTGTATTAGCACCATTTAAATCAACTGAGTTAATTCCCAGCAAGTAAAGTGAATAAACAACATCAGCGTGTTTGGAGTCACACTGACCTAAATAATATTAAGCTTACATCTATGGAAGAGAGTTAAATGATAGTAGGGCATGAATTCATGCCCTGGAACTATTTTTTTTTTCCTAGAACATGAAATGTCAGGGCAGGCCCTGACACTCTTTTGATGTGGGCTCCTTGACCAGCTGTCTCCCGAGGGTTTCCTAGGCACAGCTAGGGCACGAGCCCTGCTTTGGGGCTTTTCCCAAGAGGCAGCTAGATGCAGCCTGTGCTTGGGAGGCTAAGGGGCTTAACCATATGGAAGGAGCTGTGCTTAGCTGGCCTCCAGGCTAGAGGGAGGCCTTGCATCATTCAATTTATTCATAAAAATTACAGGCAAGGAGCAGAAATGCAGCTGTAATAGAAAAAACAAACAAACAAACAAACAAGCATGTAAACAACAAACATTCCCAATTAGTCTCCCAAGAGTAAACATTCCCAATTAATCTCTCATAATTACTGGAATAAAGGAGACAAACCCTGACAAATCTGTTGTGCTGTGTCCCTGGGGGATACCAGACGTGAGTGGCCAGCTCCTGCCCGGTGTGTGCTGGGGATTGGCACTGCCTGCCCATGCTGTGCTTTCCACATTGACCCAGTGCTCTGCCCTGACACACAGCCCGGCCTGGAGGCAGCTGTCCCTCCCAAGCACCACCTACTGACACTGCCAGCTCACACAAACAGCACACATGCAACTCCAGGTACTCAAACACCACACTGAGTAAAGCAGATTTCTTCCCAGCTGTGCACTAAGCTTTTACCCACGTTTTAAACACACATCCTGAGACTATATGTTGTTCAGCTGTAGGGCATTGTCCTCTTAAAAGTTTTAAAAATTACACATTTAATCTCCCTTCACTGCTGTCTTTAATTATGGCAGAGACACTTCCTTTCCTCTTTCTTTCTCTTCTCACCTAAAGTCTTCCTCAGTGTATTAGCTGTATTCAAGAATAAAATAATCAACTTCCACTAAGCAATCTCCACTACCTTTCAAAGAAATCACCTGGTTACTTTCCTAATAACTCTGCTTTATCCATTAGCCTAAAACTATGATCTACACAATGTTGTCTCTGCTTGGAAATGAGCCAGGTATTATTCTCCTCATTAGGAAAAAATGTTAGAAACTTTTCAAACTTTTTTTTTCTGAAGTTGAAAAAGTACATTTAAAATCTTCAAAGTCTCAGAAGAAAAAAAAATTATTAGGGACTGATCAAGAGCCTTGTGTCAATATTTTGAAGACTTCTTTCAGTTTTTTATTTTTTTCTTATTTTCACAAGAAAATCACCCTTACACATTAAGAAAAATGAAAAATATACCTTTTAATTATTATATTATCACAGTTCACAGAAAATGTATGAAAATATATCTTTTCTACACGGACAGCTTAATTTTAAATTAACTTATATGTGAGAAGAACCTAAATTTCAAAGAAATTTGAACCAGATTCAAGTTTTACTTGATACCTGACTAAATATCTTCAAAGATAAGATTTTTGTGATAAAAAGTTTTGATTCATTCTGAAGTGACATTTGAAAAATTAATTTTTTAAATTTAATTCTTTCAAGATTCTTTCAAGGTGATAAATGACAAAGAGGCATTATTCAGATATATTTGCTTTGTGTAAAAGAGAAATTGTTAGAAAGTTTAGAAAATACTTTTATCCCTTTCTTATCTTTCTCCTCTTTTTCCCATTGAAATACTTTCTTGCTTCCCCCAAAAAAAGAGTAGTGGAAAATAAAAGAAAAATTATACACTACCATTAAAAAAAAACTTATATACTCTGTTTCTGTAACAAACAAAGCAAAATTGTCTAGTTTGCTTTGTTACAGAAGAAGAAAGATGACAAATCCTAATGACAGATAAATCTTTTCAATCTATTTTTGTTAAAGAAAATAATTTCTGTTCAAGGATAATGCTCACAAGTAAAGCTTCTGTCATGAAATTCATCCTTTTATTGTTTCTTGCCATTAAGTTGTGTAAGGTGGAGATGTATGAAAATCTCTCTGAGGCATCTGCACCATAAATAGTCCCTTTGTTTGCCACCAGGAGGGAAGCAAAGGCAGCTAAAACACTGCAGGTCCAATGTAAGGGAGGAAAGAGCTGCTGCTCCTCGGTCACCTAAATCTATTCCACCAGCAGCCAGGGAGCAGTCCTGAAGGAACTGCTGGGAAAGCAAGCAGAGAAATGAAATATGATTTTAGGTACATTGGAACGAAGGCCTGAGTTCCATTTATGGGCAGTTGCACTGTTTGACTTTTTGAAGTCTGTGTTTTTTCATACCTGAAGGGAATGAACTTAATTTTTAGCTCAGAAATCACCGAATACAGCATGCTGAAAGAGTAGCTAGCAATGTCAGTGGTAACCAGAATTTTTTCATATCCAAACTGAGACTTTGTAATGCCAAGACAAATTTTTCACTAGTTCTCCTCAAATCTTTTCTGCCTCTGAGTGAAACTCTGTGGTTGGTAAAAAGCTTATCAGTCATATTTTCTTTTTCAGAAATATTTGCCAAAAAGATTATAATAGATTATTTTATAGAGATTGTGCATCACCACTCAGGAATGTAATTTTCCACCAGAAGACAAATAAAGACATGTTGTTTGACTATACTGATAGATTCTACCTCGGCAGACATTTTCCTGCTGCAAATCTGGTTTACTTTAGATTTGAGATTAATCCTTTTACAAGAGGCAGGAATGTGAAATTATAAAGAGGAAGGATTTGCTGCCACTTCTGACATTATTTATACTTACATGACACTTACAAAGGTGAGGACATGCAGCAGCAAATTATCTAAAATATTTTTCCTCAGATCTTCCTTCTGACATCATGCCAAAGTTAGCTCCACTCAATCCATTCAACAGTCTTTTCAGCATCAAAATTTTATAATAAAAAATGATATATCTATTTACTATATTAAATAAAATGCTGTATTAAATACTCCTCTGCTCCACTGTCATCTTCAGTTTCCCTAAAAGCTCCACAATGCATTCAAAGAAAATATTTTTTATTTCTCCAGTGTAAGACTGTAGTTGATTTTTCAAGTCTAAACAGGAAGATCTTGACTGTGATTGTTGGTGACATTAGCATGTAGTTGGCAAAATATCATTCAGATTCATGTTTTTCAAGACAAAATGTAACATTGGCTTCAGACACTGAAGTAAAGATTCATTTTGTTTTCTCCTTTTCCAAGATTTGATTACTTTTTTTGGGTTTTTTTGGTTGGTTGGTTGCTTACTTGGTTGTTTGTTTGGTTTGGTCTTTTTTGTTGTTGTTGTTTGTTTTTATGCTTTTGTGTTTTTTTGGTTTTGTGGTATTTGGGGTTTTTTTTTGTTCTGCTTTGACAGCACTGCTTCTTATTTATAGCCTTGGGTTTAAATCATTCAAACATTCTGCAGGGGACCCATTGGACCCGACTGTTTTACCTTCAGGAAACAATTTAACTACTCTCAGCTATTTACTCTGTTATCAAATCTTTCTCTGTAACTTCATGGTCAGACAGAAAGAAGAACCAGCAAATCCCTGCTGAGATGAAGAAATCAGTCAGTATCAAAGTAGGGCATTACACAGATTTGGATATTTAAAAAAGTATATATGTATGCACATGTATACACACAGATAAATGTGTATACAAATGCACACAAAATCTGTTAGGGCCATCTGGATTTCCAACATGGGAAATGGTTATTTTCTGGCTTTAGTCTTCTTTTGAGGCTCCCATCCTGTCGTTATGTCAGCTTTAGTTACTTCTCCCATGGCCAGAACATGTTAGGTAACTCAACTTTCATAATTTTATTTTTAACCTCAGTTGCACTTTTTTTATGTCTTACTTCTGTCTTAGGGATCTTTCACAAAAGAGTGCACTTTTCCTTCTCTTGAAAAAAACAAACCACCAACACAGCACATACTTATATATATTTTTGCTTCATTTTGATTTGTCTCCTGCCACTTCCAAATTTGTTTCTAAGTTCATTCAGGGTTTTGCCAAACTCATTTTTGTCTTCATACCTGGGAAAAGTCATGCCTTCTATAACAGTAAGGGGAAAAATAAAAACAAACCTGTCTGCTAAGATTCCGGGATGCAGTGTAAATCCATTTCCATTGATGTGAACTGACTTATCTCTCATGAGATGCCAGTTTTCTAAGGCTGTCATCACAGCAGCAATGCCAGGTTGCAAAGGGAGGTTTTGATGTAGGTTGAATGTCCATCAGTTACTGCAGAAAGTTTACATGCTGCTGAGCAAGCTCGAACACTTGTTGTGGAGGACAAATCCCTTACTTGTCATCTCATTTTTCACTTAATTCTACATAAGATTACTTCATTAATATTAATGTTTCATTTGCATACTTTAAAAGAAAAATAGAACATATATATGTATTATAAAACAGTTTATTAACTCCCTTTATCAATAAGTTTTGGTAAATCACAGACATTTTTTTACCATTTTCTGCTGTAATGTAAAATCCTGTCATCCCTTGGTAGACTCTGAATATGTGTCTGCTATAATACAATCTAATAGCTTTATTTATGACAGTCCTTTGGAGACTTCAGCGACTGTGTGCAGTCAAGATTGTTCAAGCCATTATCATACAAGATTGTATTACAGTGATTTGAATGGATAAAAGTTCTTTCATTTCCAAAAGAGAAATAAATTGTTAGACACTGTTCTGTAATGTATGAGGACAAATGTGTTCCTTTGGTCTCCCAGACACAAAGCTGTATTTTCTCAAGCAACACTGTTGCAAAAAATAAAATGCATGAGGACTGAGACGGTTGGTGAACAAAAACTACAGGAATTATCTATTTATTTATTTACTAATTTTGTAGAGTGAAACATTGTATATCAACTCAGGCACCTTAAAAACCCTTTGTTTGGGAATATTCAACAGTTTAACCATGGAGATTCAATTTGTCTCCTTAAAATAAGTCTGAATCTTACAGAATTGGCTATTAAAGTCTACCTTGTGCAATGTTAGTTCATTATATATGTAAAGTTCACTTTGCAGTAGTTATGAACTTCATTAGGAACTTCATCCTTCATATCTTATCTACAAAAGTTCATTTTGACTAGAAATTTGAAGGAAGTACACCTGTGCAACCCATTTTAAAACAGTTGATTGCTTCCAGTACTTCTAAAGTATACAAAACATTAAAAGAAAAAGTAAAAATATTTAAAGATTTTTCCCTTGAAAGTTAAATTTGTCTGGTGCTGACAAAATTTTGTAACCACAGATTTACACGTTTGAATAAACTTGAGAAAATTATTACCTTTTATGGTCATTGACCACAAAAGCATCTTTGTTCAACAAAATGTGATTAGGTCCCCTTGAGGTCAGCACATGCTTAAAGAATATTATTTATTTAAGGGTTTTGCTGATGTAAATCTTTCTGCAATTACCATTTCATCTGATTGTGTTAACAATTCACAGTAATGCTTGTTTGTTCAGGAAAAAAACTGTGCTTACAAACTTGTAATATTTGAGAGAGAGAGAGGGGGGGTGGAGCTAACACAGTATTTATGCAACAGGATAGAAGTACTGTTAAGTGATATTGCTGTGTTGGGCAAACCAAGAGCATAAATAAAAGAGAAAAACAGTCTTGGTAGTAAGGGATGTCTGGTCATTTGCCTCAAAAGATTGAAATTTCTGTTCTTGATTTTTTAAAATTTATTTTTAAATTCTATGCATTTGTATTCTGCACCTAAACTGAACTAAGCTAGTTTTTCTTGTATATCCATCTTTTTATTTCATTTAGCCAGTAGCATATCATTTCAGTCAGCATGCTTTCCTAAGGAAGATCATATTATCAAGGAACTGTCCTGGTTGCAGTAAGAGAAAATTGAAGACACACACACACACACACAAATGCACACACAGGAGAAAGCAAAGCACAGTTGAGACTAGACATAGTCCAGTGATTGATATTTTAAGTTGCACGTGACACTCTTTCCTTGTTCTGTTGCACTGCATTTAGATATTGTATGGCTCTCCAGACATGCTATGCATAATTTTACATACCATCTGTTTTACATGCCAGGTTCCATATGTACAATGTATAACCTAAAACCAATATTTTGAATGATTTGAGCTACAGTGGAGGCTTTTGTTCTTAAATTGTTGGATAGAAGAATACAGTCCTAAATAAATTATCCATTGAATGTGTTCTGAGACTAACAAATAATGAAATTTATTTTGAAAATATTATTAGAAGTGTAGTAATGACAAAAATTCAGGTGACTTTCAAGAGTCCCAGTAATGTTGCTTCCTAGATTCAAATACCAAGAGACCTGTAAATGCTTGCTACCATTCACTTAACAACCACAGCAATACAAGGGCATAAACATGTTTCAGAGTCAGGCAAGGGACAGCAAAAATAGTCTTGAAATATTCATCTGAATAAAGATGAACAGCACTTACTCCTCAAAACAGGATGAGGTTTATAAAGCTGCTAAAAGTGAGTAATGGTTACTCAGAATCATGTTCTGGAGTTTCCTGGTACTTCATTATCTGGCTTCATTCAACTCTGCCTTAAATACTCAGATCTTATATTCTCTTCAGTTACAGGTAAGCCTAAAAAACCTAAATTTCTGTTTTGGAGATGTTGTCCACAAGATCTGTCTGAATCTTCAAACACATCTTTGAAGGAGAAGTACTAAAATATCAAAATGAAAAAAAACAAACCACAGAATTCCAAACAATGGCTCTCAGACAAACACAAAATTTTTTTTCAAATAATATCTTCATTTTTAGAACTGCTGACTCTCTTAATTTAAGAAAGAAAAGAGCATTGATTTGGATCTTAAAAAAATCACTATCACCACTCCCTGCCATACCTCCCAACAAAAAAAGAATCCAAACCTCTTAATATTAAAGTAATTACCATATTTTTCACATTTGACTTGAAATAGAAGTATTGTCAAGAAAAATAGGTTGTGGAATTACAATGTGTTAGCAAACAGAAGAAAGAGTGGATAATAGAGGAAGAAACAAAGTAGCTAAAACAAAATTTTACTCCATGTAAAGTCTCATAAAATATGTACCCTTTACTTCCATATATGGCACATGATAAAAGAAACATTTGAATTCACAGGAAAATTAGAAAGAAATCTACAATATGGCATTTTAAGAAGGACGTGTCTGTCTTGCCTATGGATTTGCAAGGAGAGAAGAGATAATCAGCGAAGCATTTGTCCATTTTGCAGGGTTTTTTCCCCGCTGTAATATGAACATCTTAATCTTTTCACAGTTAAGTATTAGTGACACATTCAGTTCACTTCAATGACAATTCCACCAGATGCCTGCAAAAAGCTGAACAAGAGATGCAGCACTTCAAACTTTTCATTTTGCCTATTAACAGAAAGTTGTGCTTAAAAGGGAAACATCATTATTGGACCATAACTCAGAAAGGTTTTTTTCTTCTTGTATTGTGTTTTGTTAGTGGTGGGGGTTACAAGGATGCCTTCTGTGAGAAGTTGCCAGAAGCTTCCCCGTGTCCAGCAGAAGTGGTGCCAGCCAGCTCCAAGACAGACCTGCCACTGACCAAGGCTGAGCACCACCAGCAATGGTAGCAACACCTCTGGCACAACAGATTTAAGAAGGGAGGAAAGGACCCTGAGCAACAGAAAGTGCAGCCAGAGAGGGGAGTGAGCAATAGAAACTGCAGTCACAGAGTGGACTCAAGAGAAACTGAGAGTATGTGAGAGCAATAGCTCTGCAGACACCAAGAGCAGTGCAGAAGGAAGGGAGGAGCTGCTCCAGGTGCCAGAGGAGAGATCCCCCTGCAGCCCATGGTGCAGACCATGGTGAGGCAGGATGTCCCCCTGCAGCCCAGGGAGGTCCATGGTAGGGCAGAGATCCACCTGCAGCCCACGGAGGAGCCTGTGCCACAGCAGGTAGATGTTCAGAGGAGGCTGTGACCCTTGGGAACTCATGCTGGAACAGGCTTCTGACAGGACCTGTGACCCCGTGGAGGGAGGACCCCACAATGGAGCACTGTCACTGTAGAGACCCACACTGGAACAGCCTGCACCTGAAGGAGTGCACCTTGTGGAAGGTGCCCCATGGAGCAGCTCATGAAGAACTGCATCCCCATGGGAGGACTTGTTGGAAAAGTTCATGGCAGACCATCTCCCATGGGATGAACAACACACCAAAGCAGGGGAAGAGTGTGAGGAGTCTTCTTCCTGACGAGGAAGGAGCAGCAGAGACAACATGGGATGAACTGGCCACAATCCTCATTCCCTATCTCCTAGAACCACTGTCGGGAAGGAGGTAGATAATTTGGGTGTCAAGTTGAGCCTGGGAAGAAGAATGGAGGGGGAGAGAGGAGGTTGAGAAGGGAAGCGTGGATGCTTAAGATTTAGCTTTTATTTATTGTTTTCCTACTCTGGTAAAAAATTAAACAAATTTCCCCAAGATGAGTCTGTTTCGCATGTGACAGTAACTGCTGAGTGATTCTCCTGTCCTTATCTCAACCCATAAGCTTTTTGTTACATTTTCTCTTCCCTGTTTAGCTGAGGAGGAGAGTGATAACACAGTTTTGGTGAGATCCTGGCATCCAGCCAGTGCCACCCCAACACACCTATCAATGTAATAGTCACATCATTCACGAGTATAGGCATATTTCTGATACTTGGTAAGTTTTTGACCAAATTCAGCATGGGGGGGGGGGGGGAGGGGGCTTGGGGGTTCTTTCAACACTCAGATTTGGAAGAAAAAAAAAAATTAAAAATCACACTTTCCATTTTAGGGCATTCCAAGCAGTTGAAAGTGTTTAGTCAGGTTACAGGAATAAGTCTAGCTTTTGCCATTTGAATATCAATATTTGTATTTGGTGCTTCATTATATATCTGACTGCTCCCAATCTAAATACTGCACTGAACAGAGGACGTTCTGTGAACTAGAACTTCCATTTGCTAATGGAAATTTTTTTTTTGCATAAAATCTTCATTGTAATCCATACGAATATGGGCATCTTAATTATTAATCAGAAGCATTCTTTCTTATTTGTATCTGTGCTGTGAAAGAGTTGGATAAAATGGGATAAAAAATTAATGTACGTTTAGATTTTTCTCCTCTCTAGAGGGAGGGTGTTCATGAGTTAAATGCTTATGCAACACCTTTCCTTATAAACAGTACTACAATTCTCTTGTTACTTCTTTATTGAGCCTTTCTGGGCCTGATCCACAGGCCATTGAAGTCAATAAGAGCCCGTCTAATTGTCTCCAACTGTTTCCAACTTTTTAGTGAGAAAAAAGATATACTGGAAAAAGTATCAGTTACTAAGTAATATGTTGCAATGTCTGTGGGTAAAACGATGGTCCCCACTTGATTTCCAACACGTCAAGAAATCATTCCAGTATTCTCCAGTTCAAAGTGGCAACGAAAATCTAGAAGACATTTCTGACACGGTGCTGATAAAACTCTAACTCTTAGGTTAGAGAGCTAGCTCTTAAGACGAAGTTTCTTTTATACATCTCTTTCACTTTGCCATCTATCTTCTGCCCAGTGCCTTTCAATCCGTATTGACCACAATTGCCTTCCTCTTAAGTCAGCTGGGAGTTTTGCCATAGACTTCAATGGCAAAGTTATCATACCCAGGATGAAAAACACAGTAAAAATAGATCATTGTCGAAGTACACACAGTAAAAGTAAGAAAACAGACTTCACTGATTTACCAAAGTCCACTTAAAAATCGCCAGCAATTGCGAGCTTTCATATGTGTTTCCCACAAATCGCATCAGGCAGTCAGAGAGAACAAAACCCCCTTGCACGGTGCTCCTGGCATTTGGAAGCCGGAGCTGAGCCCCAGCCTAAGCGGAGTTAGCCGTGCGCAGACCCGAGCTGAGCGGAGCCCCCCGCTAATTGATAGCAAACATTTCACCAACACTACGCTTCCCTAAGGGACAAGCGCCTTCCCGGCGGAGCCCGCTGCAGCGCAGGAGGGCAGAGCCTGCCGGACGGGGAGCGGGCAGCGGGCAGCGGGCAGCCCCTCGCTGCGGTGCGGGGCTCCGCTCCGCTCCGTGTCCCGGCGCGCAGCACCTGGCCGCTCCTCTCCGCAGGTGAGGCGCCCCGTCCCCGTGTCCGACCGGTGACACCGCGGCGCCCGAAACACCGGACCGCGCTGGCAGCCCCAGGGACGCGGCCAAAACCGAGGAGCAGCAGCGGACAGCACCGGGGCGTACGGGGGGCACCGCGCCCTCCCCGTGCCCGGGTCCCAGCACGGCGCGGAGCAGAGCCGCCAAGAAGGGAGCCCCAAGCGCGGCAGGGCACCCTCCGCACCTTACCCGCCCCCGGGGACCCCGGCGAGCCCCGTACTCACCGCGGTGCTGCAGGCAGCAGCCCGCAGCGCAGGCGAAGCGCCCCCGCCCCGGCCGGTGCCCGCTGCGGTGCACAGACCCCGTCCCTCGGCGCCCACATCCAAGCCCCGGCCGCGCAGCCAAAAGTCCTTCTGAGGAGCACACGGCGAGCCCCGCCGCCTCCTGCCTCGGATCGCTGTCACCTCCCCGCCCCTCGCCCCCCCGCCCCGGCCCCCCCGGCGGGCGGCAGCGGTATAGGCAGTCCCTCACCCCTCACATCACGCACCGGCAGAGGTGCCGGTCCTCGTCGCTACTTACCGGGCATCCTTCAGAGCGGCGGGCGGGAGCGAGGGAGGAGGAGGAAAGGAGGGAGGGATTGAAGGAGGGATGGAGAAGGGAGGGAGGGGGCTCCAGGCGGGCTGCGCGACGCTGCGCTGTGCTGCTCGGCAGCCTGGGCAGCTCGGCAGAGTCAGCGAGTGAGTGCCTCCGTGCGTGCCGGCGTGTGCGTGTGTGCGCGATGCTGGGCACGGGCGAAGGGAGACTCGGGCACGGAAGGGCGGCGGGGAGCGGCGGGGGAGATCAGGGGGCGCAGCCCGCGCATGGCAGCGCCGCCAGGTGCGGCCCAGCGCGCCCCCGGCCCCGCGGCCCCCAGCGCCCCGCAGCCGCGGCGGGAGCTGCCGCGGATCGGCCCGGGGGAGGCGCGCATCCTCCCCGCCGCCACACGCGCCGCCGGGCGAATGGGGCGAGCGGGGGGAGGGATCAAAAATAATGGCTATAAAAAAAGCCCAGTCACTAGGAAAGAGAAGAAAAAACCGCAAAACTCTGTCTCTACTTGCCGGCCGAGGCTTGAGCCCCGCCGCGCCGGGAGCCGTCACCGCCCGCGGTGCAGCACGGCAGGAGCTGCCGCTGCCGGTAGCGCCCAGCTGAGAGCCGGAGCCGCTCCCCGCGCACGGAGGAGCCTCCCTCTTTCCTTCCCTCCCTCCCTCCTTCCCTCCCTTTTTCCCTCCCTCTCTCTCTCTCTCCCAGTCCGCTGAGGCGGGCGGCGCGGGCAGTGCTGCCGGCTCGCCCTGCGGCCGCGGGAAGAGCCGGGAGGGCCCTCCGCCGGCCCGGCTGCTCCGCGGGAGCGGCCGGGCTCCCCCGGGCATCGGGGTGGCGCCGGGACGCGCTGGGGCGGGAGGAGCGAGGGGCGCAGAGGGGAAGCCGGCTGCCCCCAGAGCTGCCGGCGGGCCCGGGAGCGGCGGCGGGGGAGGAATGAAGCGCAGCGGTGCGGTGCCCCAGCGCATCCCCTCGCCCGGCTGCTCACCCCCTGCCCGAGCGGAGTGACCGCTGGAGAGCACCGAGGACTGCACCACGGCTGCTGGATGTTCTGGGGAGGAGAGGGGATCAAGCGGAGAAAGGATGGAGGGCATGATTGTAGGACTCAAGCGGAAAGGGGGGAGATAAAGCAACACGCACACTAAAAAAAGCCCTTTCTAAGGAGAGAAATCGAAAATAGCTTCAACAGCATTGAAAGTTGCTCGCTTAGTGATTTGCATTATAACGCTGGCGCTGCTGCCTGGCTCCTCCAACAGTGTTCCCGAGGAACATGCAAGATGGGAGAGGTGGAGCTATATACTTTTTCTGTGGTCTCTCTTTCTTTAAAAAAAAATCCACGAAACCAAATCAATTACACTCCGTCCACCCCACTCCTTTGATGGAGGCGTGGCTGCAGGTGATGGTTTCGGAGTTCCAAGATAAATTTCCTGGGGAAAGGGGTGTGTGTAGAGGACTCATGGGAGTGCTCCTCAGGTTTTTGGGCCCTCGAGTTTGGCAGTCCGGGAGAATTGAGGGGTGGAGGCGCTGATGCCCGGGCAGAGGGATGCCAGGGAGTGCCCGGCGGCTGCTAAGGGGCAGCGCCCTATCCCGGGGCACACCCGGGGCACACCCGGGGAGCAAGGGGAGTCCCCGCCTGCTTCTCCTTGCTCCTCCTGCCGTTCGAGATCAGTCTAAGTGGCTCTGTCTTCGGGAGAAAAAAAAAAAAATTAAAACGAAAAAAAAAGACTGGATAAAACCTAACTTTTATTTATCAACGGTTCATGCCCTGATTTAAAAAATAGCACCAAATCTTAACCCAGATTGTGCAGTTAAATGTATCGAGCCGGAGGCAGCGTGGCTGTTTGCCAGACCTATGATCCATTAACCTCTTTAGCTCATTGTTGGCAGGCAACAATAGCACGCGATTAAATTCTTACATTTTAAAGACAAGCCATTTTCTTTTCATAGTAAACTCCCCTCTCCTATGTTGCAATTAAAAATAGAGTATCAACAATAAAAATTATGAGAAAGAAATAATGCTGTGAGTTTTTAGCTACTTTATGTTCATTTTATGGGCAAAAACATTGTACTATGCTTAAGGCAATATGTATAAAGGTGGGCAGAGGCATATTTAAAATTCTTATTTTATAAGAAGGATTTTGCATCATTTTCTCTTTACCACTGGATTAAATACTACTTAGACTGTCTAGAATTCAAGTTTTAGTTCCAGTTCTTTTTATAGAGAGAAACCAAGCAAAACCCTATGTAATCAAAGGAAAGGTATAAAAAGAGGATATATAGGGCCTTTTTCTCCCTTTCATGTGTTATAAATGTGTATACAAATATATGCCCTTTAATCAAAAACATTCTGTGTGAAGCTATATATTCATACATAAATGTTTATGCATGTATACATACTCTATATATAACTATTATATAAATAACACTTTAAAAAATCATTTGAAAATTAAAATAAAAATGAGGCAAAGCTAAAAACACAGCTCTCAATCTCCTGCCAAGTGCTATAAAAAAGTGCTACCACTTGGAGGAGAAGTCATAGAATCACTGATACAGAAAGAATATGAAAGTTGTGCCTTGTGCCTTATTTTTTATACTAACAGTTTGGGAAGTAGAAATACATCTGTGGGGGGAAAAAACAAAAGGAAACATACAATGTTTTCTGTGTTTGTCTTTGTTGTGCAGGACATTAGTCTGTGGTCCAAAATATTTGTTTTGGAAAGTCTACATTCAGAGAGGTTGAATCTGTCACTGCTAGGTCAAGCTGTGTCTCAGGGAGTGGAGCACAGATGTGCAAAAGGGATGACTGATCAAGTGAGGATCTGGGGAAAAAGAATGGGAAGTGTGGTGGCGATGGGGAGAAGGGTTAGCTGGGTGACAACAGTGAATTCAAGAAGCTTGTATGTTACAGAGGTAGCAGGGCCTGTAAACAAATGCAGTCTTGTGTGGAGGAGGTAACAGGAAAGAGGACCTGGAATAATCCTCTTGCCATGGTCAGGCTGTGCTGTAAAACACATCCTACTGCTCTTAGACATGAAGAGTGTAAAATAACACCTACACCCTCTCAAGACCTCCACACATTGTTTCTAAATCTTCTGTGGTTTAGGAAAAGTCCTCTCAAAAACACCAAACATGAGATTCTGGGAAATGATAAAGGATCTAAGTTCATAGGACTGACCCTATGAGTTTTAGTGGAGAAAAAGTTTTAGTGCTGTGTTTTTTGTCACCCTAACAAGCTCCTCAGACTTAGTCAGCTGGCACCATTCTATCCTAGCCCAAGAAGAGAAAGGCCCAAAACTCTTTCTTTACTGGCTATTTAATCCAAGAAAATGTAGTCTTTATCCCATTTTCGTTAAGATCAGTAATAAAATTAATAAGTGACATTAGCATAAAATTTTGAGTGTATGAGACTTCCTGGCTTCAAGAGCAGATGTTAGAGATGGAAAAAAAATGTAAATCTATACTGTAGGGTTAAATTTAGGCTATATTTCCACCTGTTGCAGGAAGATTAATAGTCCAAAAATTAATGAATTATTATTACTATTGCTGTAGATAATATGTCAAATAATTGAAAGCAAATATATTTTAGCTGTTTGCTCTTTTTCTGTGTTCTCTTCACTAAATCCAGTGTTTTCTCCGTATTTAAGAGCCACTGTAGCAGGGGAGAGGTATAAGGTGTCACACACACTGATCCATCTTTGCCTATGTTGTGTAGGATAATCAAATTGACATTAGCTGATGTAAAACTGTGAGGTTTCTGTCTATCCAAAATTCTCACCTTTCATATGGTATAAAAGAAACTGGTATTTGGTAGCCATAATTTTATTCTTTAAGAAAGTTCTGTTTGTTTCTTTTGTATATTTTTCTACTACAGAGCCTGTTTTCCAACAGCTTCATTTTCAGTACTCTGACTTGAAGAAGTATGCACCGTTTATTACAAGCAGGCATTGATGATAAAAACCAAAACTTGTTCTCTGCAAAATTAGATAAAAATGGTAAGATTAAAATGCCCAGCCTTTATTACACTTGCTGTATGACTGCATTGGTTTGCAATCTCATTAACAACTTGAAACCAAGTTAGGTTTTGACACTCAAGACTATTTTCTAGGAAAGTCAATATGTCAGAGAAAATGCTGCAGATTGGTGCAGGATGTCTACTCTTCTATAGATAACACTATGGAACCAAGATCTTTAGTTTAAAATTCAAGTTTCACTAATAGTTCTGGAAATTGAACTACAGTGTTTCTTTACTTTTAAAACATCTGGTCTGTCATAAATGTATGTTTTATGTAATTGTCTCCCAAATTTTAAAACTTACATTCTGTTCCATGTGAAGTATCTCATATGCCAACTCATTTTTTTTTTTTTTTTTAATTATGGAAGGCTGACTTACTTTTTGGAGAAAAAAAATGAGCTTTTTAAAAACTTTTTAAATACTTAAGGTGTTTAAGAATCTTATAGAATTATGTAAACTTGTGAATTAAAATAATAGATTTCTTAAAAATTATAACCAATTAGGTTGGAATTTGCCTTCATAACCCATTAAAATCATGCTTCACTGAATCAGTAAATACTATATGTTTGAGCTGTCTGCATATTATTGACTTTTCTGGTTTCTGCAAAGCATTACATCAGAAGTCCCTTCCCCCCTTTGTTTTCATACCAGAAAAATCAATTCAAATCTTAGATATACAAAGCAACAAAGGTAATCTAACCTTGATATATTTCAGAATTTATACAATCTCCTTCTTTATTTTGTTGAAGCTTTGCTTTGCAGGCTTATCTTCAGTACCTGAGAGTTTTGAAAACTCTTTCTGAATATAGAGGAAAACATACTAAACAATAATAGGCTGAGAGGCAGCTTGTTTAAAATTGTAGGGGGAATGTGACCAGCATGTTAAGGAGAGACTTTCATTTTGGGGGAAAAAAATTCAAAGATACTACTAGGCTTAGAATCAAATTCTTCCTTCAAATGTCCATGCATGATCCCTTTAGGAAGAAAAAAAAGATTATATGCAAAGACATAACATTAATTTTAATGGAAGATCTATGGATATCTGCAGAGCTATTTGGTCATTGGGCAGCCATGCTAGTTTTCACCATTTTTACACAGATTTATGAGGTTTTTTCTACTTTGTTCAGTTAAAAACTAGCATACAAGACCTACTGACTCCTGTTTTCCATTCAGATAAGTATTGAGAAAAAAGGTGAGGTTTGCACATAAGAAGAATAATTTTCAACTATTTTGCTGTCCACTCCATATTTCTTCTTGACACTTATACTTCTTTCAGCTTACTGTAAGTTTGATAAACTTCAGCGATTCAGCCTGAAATTCTGTGTGTTGAAGTTCTGTCTCAGGCTGCAAGTTTTATCATACCCAACCAAAATGGCTATACCTGAGAATTCATTTTAAGGCCTTTTTTTTTTTTAAGAACTCTAGCACCTTCAGGTAACGGGGAAGACACTTACAGTTGGTAGGGTTTAGTTGAGGATGACTTGGTATTTCCATGAAAATTCATTTACATTTTTCCAGTTCAGTTTGCTAGGGTTATGCAATTTAATGCATATGTTTAGCTGTTCTCCACCCAGGTATGTTCAGAAGTGGCCTGGAATTGGCTCTGCCAATGCTGTTGCTCTTAGGCAAGAGGTTCTGTTCTTCCTCTGCTCTTTGTTCTGTTTAGAGCCCAAGATGAAAAGTAGGCTGTTCCAGTGTTGCCAGAATGTGAGATGTCTTCTCCGGATTTCTTGGGACTGGAAAGCTGGCAAGGATGAAGTGACAGAGATTTCATTGTTAAAGGTATGGGAGAAAGTTCTGACACCTGTGAGGAAGTGGTAAGGAGGAGACTGAACTCAGATGACTAACTGCTAGGTGCGGAAAAGGAGTATGGGAAGAGACAAGGGATCTGGCTCTGTGGCAGTCAGATGGGAGAACTGTGTGAGAAGCTTATAATTTTGGATATGCTGATAAGGGAAAAAGAAGAAATCAAAACACTGAAGACCATAGCTGGCTAAGTGCAAAGTCAGGTGGAAAAAAGCCAGTGAAGATGTGAAGATGTGAATGAAGTCACAGAAGTGGGAGAAGAGAGAGAGAGAGCTGGAATAAGATATAAAAGCAGAAAAAGAGACAGAAAAGTCTGTATTACTGGAGCACACTGCCATGCAGATCTTGGAAATGAACCAATCATCCCAAACCTCAGCATTTCA
This sequence comes from Luscinia megarhynchos, assembly GCA_034336665.1. Classification (NCBI taxonomy): domain Eukaryota; kingdom Metazoa; phylum Chordata; class Aves; order Passeriformes; family Muscicapidae; genus Luscinia; species Luscinia megarhynchos. The sequence goes on from CM067565.1 coordinate 47,100,418, forward strand.
CTGTTATCAATAAATATCTGTGAAACCTGTTGGCAAAGTGTGCTCCTCACTCTCCTCTGGTGCTGCTCCACACAAGGTGCGACCATCTGTTGCCATTGTCAGTAGCTCCACAGGCAGAAACCTACCTGCAGGTCCAACTTCCCAGTCTCAATGGTGAATCTTGTTGGTATCAGAACACTTTTTGAGATACTTGAGTTCATTCTTCTTTGGAGAATAGAAAAGACACAAAAAATGAAAAGGAAGAGAAAGAGAAGAAGGAAAATGAAAGGTAAGAAGGAAAATGAAAGGGAAGAAGGAAATCCCTTCATTCTTACTCCAGTAAAACGCTGCTGTCATGTGTTAGGCAGCATTAGAGCTAAGCCATCACTAACTGTACTCAACTTCTTCCCTATTTGTGGATATACATTATAACACAGTTTAAAATTGCAAAAACATAAACTGTTTATTCTTTCATCAACACCATATATCACTGAAAACTGAGTCCTGCTTAATGGCTAAGCAAGTGTATAATGCTTTATTTTATTTTCATTGGCTTTTGGGCAAATCAGACACTTTTTACCAATTTATTTAAACTCTATTGGGAATTTGTATTAATTGCCTTTTCAGAAGATTTTTTCTGAAACCAGTCAATATGACATCTACATACCTCACAAATTAATTTACTTTGCAGTGCTACCACCATTCCCATTGCAGAGATGAAATTGAGACCATAACCAATTAAAGAATGAATATCCACCACTTTTGAGTGTAAATGTAAATTATCTAAGAATTTTCATTTTACTCTTTGAAAGGTTATTGTAATGCTTGCTTCAGCTGAGAGGGGAGCACTTCTATGAATGATACACAGGCTTTGAAGTAGGGCATTCAAAACCAAAATACTCATAACTTTTGAGGAGCAGATGACCAGATAATTTTTGGTGAATTTTCTAGCTTATCACTAGAGTGTTCTAGCACTGCAGCGGAATAATATCCCACTTTTCATGTCATCATTCAAATGGTTAAAGAATGAAACATTAATTGAAATTCATATTGATACTTCTTTCACTGTATATGTGCTAAAAATAACAATGGTAATAAAAGGCAGCAAGAACAAAGATGACAGCATTGTTTTTAAACTCATCCCACTTTGTTCCCAGAGGCAATGATGACAGACCCTGCAGAAAAAAAAAAAGAGATATTTTCACAATTTGTGTCCAAGCTACCCTGGAACCCGCTTATGCATTAGACTGAGGTAATAAGTGAGTGTAGGTTCTTCAAGCATAGTGAAACCCTAAATCCCAGAATAATCTGCTACTGAAAAGTTCACTGAACATTTATTTTTGAGCCAAACTGGAAAAGTTTGTCTACTGTCTAGAAGTGCCTGTAAATTTTCCAGCTTTGAAATTGACAGCCTACTTCACTTTTGGTGCTGTCATCTCATTTTTTTGAACACTTAAGATATTGCACTTTTAGGAGAAGAAAGGATCCAAGCAGAACTAGAGGAGAGGGAAATTGCTCAGAATTGATGGGGGCTGGAAGCATTTCCCTTCTCTTTCAATGTTTTCCAACAGCAACAATGCCAGGATAACCTTTCCTGTTTTCTGGTTTGGAACAAGCATTGAAAAAAAAGTAAAATTGTCTATTTCTTTCTTTATTGTCCACAATAAGAAAATTCTCTTGGTAAATTATGTTTTCAGGGAATTTAAATGGGTCATAAAATGTTACAGTTGTTTTCATACCCATTTTTGAAGGAACCTGGAAACCAAATCCCTTTACCTTAACAAGGATTGATTGATATTCAATAGGAAGGATGGGGGGGGTGGTTGGCCGCGTGTGTGTGTGTCAATTTCTTTGCTAAAACCCACATTTGAGAACCTCTATTTGTGTGAGATTTTGTAACAATCACCCAGTGACTATTTCCTCTGAATTGATATCTTTTTGGCTAAGATCTTTTTGGCAAGGAATTGCTCTGCTAGATAAAAACTCCATCTGATTAGTCTGTAATCCAAAACCAGGTTAGTTAAGGTCAGACTTGTGGAGAATAAAGTTGAAAGCCGTGCTTTTTTCACCATGTCTGCAATCATCATCAGTTTTCTAAGTTAGCCATTCTTTTGAAGCCAAACTACAGACTGCTACTCTGAACTTAGACTGATCCAGGTGCCTACTTGAATCCACACATCTCATTCACAGAGGAGAGGTGCTGCAGAGATCAGGCCTCTGCTTTCTCCACAGAATTCAGAAAATCCATCATGCTCATATCAGCACTCTCCTCTTGCTGATGTCTTTTCCTCCTTGAACTGTGGATCCATAACAAGCTTTGGACAATGGGAATAGCTGAATTTCTTTAAAGCAGACTCTAAGTTTTTGGGAAAAAACACAGTAAATATATACAAGTATGTGTTGAATAATGTATTTCAAGTGCTGCCTATGAGCGTGACTGTTTACATTCGCTGACATATTTAACAGATTTTTTTGGGAACAAATCCAAACACTTATAATCACATGCTTAGTAAATTTACATTTCATGACACACTTAGCTGGCCAAACTAGAGAAAGATTAGTGGCAACTGTACTGCAGGTGACATCATCTAAAGTGGAAAAAGTCCTTCTAGATTCCATATTTAGAAGCTGATGTACAAATTAATTTTAATCTTCCAGGTCCAGCTTTGGTAATCTGATCTTCTATTTTATTCAATTTTTTCATGAGACACACATCAATAAATACATGGGTTCAGTCTCAGTATATTTAGGTATTATGAAACCATATATTACACTTTGAGAGTCACTTAGAAGCACTGATGCACCTGACATCTTGCTGGTGAGAGTGGAAGGGACATGTGTCTTGTATCCTATTTCACTCCTTGATCAAGCATATGCCAAACAATCCTATTCATAAGAGGCTACAAATGTCTCTTTCAAAAATTTCCTTCCTATGTAATATAATTGGAAAAACACTGTAAAATTTGCTTGGTGTAATGGCTAGGAACTTTTTAAAATTCCACTTCATCACATTTATGTCCATCTAGAATGTTCTCTGTTTCAGTATTATGGTTTAATGAGCTCTTCCTTCTTTATTCACTGCCATATTTATGGATCTCAATCACCTCCCTATCTGCTTCATTTTTCCTATGTATTTTCCTACCAGAAAACCAGTTTCAGGGTCATCCTTAAAACTGATCCTTTTCTCTTGTATTGCTCTGTAATCTTCTCTCTACATTTTCTCTCTCAATGTTACCTTGCTGACTAGAAGTCTCAAAGCAGTATTGCAGTAAAAGTTTAACCAGGGCCTAGTGCAATGATACCAGGGCTGGCCTGTCTCCGACAGATTCACCTTTTGCAACATGTTTTCAGTTTCTGTTTGAGATTTTTATGCTGCATCACACTGTCAGTTCATTCATTAAGTAACTGACTGTCACATCCCATTTCTACAAAACATTTCTATCTGATAAGCCTTCAGCATACCAGAGAACTTTTTATTATTAGCTCCATGTGCATGACTTTGCATTTCAATCTACTCCTGTTTCTGCTCATCCACATCTTTTGGTATTCATTTCTGATCTCCTCTGTCCTACCTTCCACATGCATGGTTTATCATTTTGGATCTAAGCCTGTGTCTGATTGAAAGCAATAAACCAGATGAGTTCCTGAAGTGCATTCTGCAGAACTCCACTAGGATCCACCCCTTGATAATATTTTCTGAAACCTTTGTATGCTGCTATCCCTGAAAAATACATCTTTGCAAATTTTACAATTTCTATCTTAATTTGAATACTTTTTCCAGATATATTAATAGTATGCCACGGGGTAAAATGTCAAATATATCTAGCCAATGACTTAATAGAAAAATCCAGTACAATGTCTGGGGGAAAAAATGTTATCTTGTCAAGTAAATATGTGGATAAGGAAAAAAAAATCTCATAATAGTTCCTTAGGAGAGAAGGAATGGTTGTTAAATTTTTTTTTATTGCCATGAGAATGCTTTTTCAGCTGCTTGAAAAAAATCCCCAACAGATAAATCACCAAACCTATTTGTGGCTGTTTAAAGATTCATACAATACTCTTACTATTTTGATGGTAGAATAGGTAAATACTTAACAATATGTGGCATTTTATTAAATCAAGATGATCCTTTCTAGTTTCCTGTCTGTGAATGACTGTTGCTTTCTCAGAAACTTAACATTTGAGCTAAATTCTTCAATGAGTTAGGTGACCCCAAGTTCTTTCACTGAAACCCCTGGGTGATTTCCTCTCTGGTTGCATTAGAATCAAAATAAATTAGTAGTGATAGATAAGGCACTTTCTAAAAAAGTGACCAAATCCAAATATGTCTCATCATAAGATAGAGATGGTAGTCCATTAATTTCCACAGACATTTAATAAGAGACCAGTTGACCCTTCTTTTGTTTTGGAGAGCTCTAAAGGAATGGTGACACAAAGAATGAAAAAAAAAAGTAACAGAATTATGTCCAAGAATTGGTCTACAATATGCAGCAACATCATAAATATTCTCTAAAGTCCTGTGAGTGGGATTACTATGGTGGACAGTGATTATACAATGTTCCCATAAGATCTTTTTCCCGGTTAATTATGCATCTCAGAACACACTTTTCATATAATAAAGAGCATATGTTGTTTCCTACCCGTTTCCATTATGTTTTCTGCCAACATAATTCATACATCTCTATTTCATTTTTGACTGTTCATATATACTGCATAGTTTGAGATGGATTATTAAAACATTCATGTACTTTTTAATAATTTCCTTTACACACAGCTGTGTGAACAGCCAGCATTACCAAATCTTCAAGTGTTGTCTTTTTTCCACAGCCTAAGCTCTCTTTTTTAGTTTTATATATATATATATATATAAATTTCCCACAGAGAAACAAATGTTCTCATATTCAGCCTAAATAAGCCTTTTAGCAGGCATAAGTTTTGCTTATTCTTGTCAGAGCAAAATTAGATATTAATCCAGTGCCAAACAGAGTTTGCAAAAAAGAAATTCAGACACCAGATTGCAAAGTGCTTTTTTAGTAGTCCTGCACTATTTCTACACAGAGATTGGTCTCAATGCTCTGAAGGGGAAGAGCTATAGAATGCGCCGTGGAAATAGGGAGAATATTTCTTCCCTGTTAATTTATGATGGTGAATTGACATAATGAGGGATGACAAAAAGGTCTTTTCTTTTTCATCCACACAGTGCTTCCCATTAAAATGTGAATATTTTTCGTATGAGCATCAAGAGTAACACATTTAATTACACAAAAGCCATGCATCATATGTTGAGAGTGTACTATGAAGAGCAACAGAAAATGCACTTTGGAATAAAGTGTTAAAGGAGCCTACATTTAAAAAGGAGGTTCTCTGATGTTTGAAAACATTGAGAAAAAAATAATTTTTTTCCTCTAAAAGGTGAAAAAATTAAACAAAGACTTTGTCTTGAGCTTTTCGTCTATCCCGTAGGATTGGACTTTTTGCTGTCATCACAAATTAGAGATTGATGTGCTGAAATATCCATACCTAAAATATATTTAACAAGAATATATACTGTGTAATATAATAGTACATAATGATACTTTGTTGATAATATATCTAGACTGTTTGCTATTCTCAATTTGCATATAAAATATTCACGAGGTCTCTGTAAACACATATTAAAATACATCAAGTCTTCACTAAATTTGATGAAAATAAAATGGACATGAATTTAGCCTTCCTTACTTTAATTCCTATCTGGAAGCTCACTATGAAACTCCATAATTTGCCATGTTAGCTGTTGTAAAGAAAAGTGACAGCTATTAGCATTGCTCTTCCAGTAAAAAAAAAGCAGGTTCATATTAATAAAACATAGAAAAAAAGAAAGCACAATTTTTCCATGTTATATGTAGTTACAGATACTTGACATCTATCTTTTATCAGCAAGCCAAGTAGAAATAAAGTCAAAATATAGGGAAGATTCCAATAGTTAAAGCCCAATTAAATATAACATTTTCATATTTGAGTTTATAAAACATGGCACAATTTTTATTGTGGTTATGCCCAACTGGAAGGGAAAATTGCCATACACAATGCAATAAAGCTAAATCTCTATAAACTTTGAAATAAATGCAATATTTAAAAAAACCCAACAAATAAATTAAACGTCCTGTAGTTTATATACCTCTGCATGCCAGTATTTCCATATGTTTCAATCTTTTTCCTTGCTTTCCTTTTGTATGTCAAGGAATAAGAAAACAAAATTGGTTCTTGCATGGTTGGTCAGTTCTCTTCTTTACATAAGCAAAGGTTTTTGTAAAGGGCATTGGGACTTCAGGAAACACTCCTACCTATGGCTTAGTGAGCTCACAGAAGAGCCACTGAATCTACAATCCTCTTAGGCCATTTTGTTGTGGAGAGAAATTTTGGTAGGATGCATGGAGCATTATTAATCTATTGCTTTTATGGAGAATTTTTGCCCCAGATTCAGGAGTTTTATTCTTTCAGTTTATTTCTAGCTATGTTTTTCTTCACTGACAAGGGAGGAGCAGCTGTATTGCAGTGACAATATTACAAGCATAAGAGCCCAACTTTCATTGCTGCCTTAATCTAAACAGATGTGTTCACAGGTCTTGCTAACAGCCTGAAAGATCCTTTCTGAAAATCTGAAAGCATTTTCTTTTCCATCATGTTTCTTCCCTCTGCTTTATCTTATTTAAAGACTCTCGTAATTGTAAGGTTTATAGGGCACTACTACTTCACAGACTAGTTAGCTTAAATTAAATTGAAGCTAACATGACAACACTTGCAAACCAAATGTCATTTAAATATTTTTTTTTTTACTCCCTCCATGCACAAACTTACACAGGATTTAAATAAGTATCCGGACTCCTGTCTTGCAAAGTGCACCAAACACCTGAAATGCTTTATTTTATGGAATAAAATTACCTCTTCTCAAAGAATCAAGCTGTTAGAAAGCTTTACTATCCATCAAGACCCACTGGCACAGAATATCAGAGTGTGGAAGGTTTGGTTTAGCAAAAATAAAGTAATTTAATAGGTCTAGAACCTCTGTTTTCTTGTGGCAGTTATTTGGCTTTCTTTGCAAAAAACAATCTTTTTCTATTTTATTGTTCAGGGTCCTATATTTAAAGTGCTTTGTCATTCATGTCTGCTATAAGAACTGTGTTTTGAGTGCTGACCCTCTGTAGTTCATAAATCTTTTGGATTTATGTTATAACTTTATTTGAAGTCATCACACAAATTGATATATTTTGACTTAATGCAATTTAATAACACAAATCCCTTAGATCACTTGTTCTTATTCACTTCTTTTGTGTGTCCACATCATCTTTTAGTGCCTACATTTAATGATTTTTACTGGATCTGAGTATATTAAAGTGAATGTACTGCTACATAACAGCAGGAGTGTGTCTGAATGGCTTAAGCAATCTCTAAAATGCAGGTATCAGATTCATGCCATGAAACCACAGGCAGCATTTGAGGTCAAGCCAGTGTTTGAAGGTCAGGAAAATGGAGGTTACAAACCCAAGGAGACTGGGATAACCCAGCCTACCTACCCCTGTGGAGGCACAGGGCCAGGGAGATGTGAGTGCTGAGGGAAGTGGTTGGTTATGAATGGTTGTGAAGCAAGGCAGCTCGTTTGGAAGGGCTGCTGGTGACACCTCACAAGTAGGGTGCCCTTCACTGAATGGAAAAACCCTGTTGTTAGAGAGGGTTGTGTGTGCTGTCCAGTGCTTGTGAGGCTGAGAGGAAATCCTGCCTGGGTGAGGGCTGAGGTGGTGAGCTGAGGCACTTGAGCAGCCAGATGTGAGGATGGTTTTACAGCCTGACAAGGCACTGCTAAGCTGACAGAGGCTGCCAGAGAGCACCTGGGACCAAAATTCTGTATTTGCCATCTATATGGCAGAAGGATGGTTTTTTTTGACAAGTTCACAACTAATACTGAACGGTTCATTCTGTGTAATTAGCACAAAGCACAAAGGGTATTAATTCAGCAGCGTGTACTGCTGCTGATGTTGGGACTCTGACCATGGAGAATTTTAGACTTTCTGTAGTGACAGGCACTGACCCCCAGGAGAACACTGCATTTGACCTGAGGCCGTGGAGAAGGCTTCTAGAATTGAATGACAGAACTAGGATCATGGGTATGTAGTTTGAATAGAATTGTGTAATATTACATGGTGGAAAATTTAGAGTTTAAGGTGTATATAGTAATATATACAGGTGTATATAGTAATATATATAAAGTGAAATGAAGGTTTTAGGGTGGAGGTTTGTCCTTCTTCTTCACCTTTTCCTTCATGGATCTAGGTGATATTGTGTGATTGGGTAGAAAAGTCCACATTGTGAGCCACCAGTGGTTGATTATTGGGTTAAAAGTAAAAATAATTTAGGTAGCATTTCATAATTGGGCAGTTTACCCTTAAAAGGCCCTCTAGAGAGAGAGAGAGATAGAGCTCCATTTTCAGTTTGCTAGCTTGAAGTGCTGCAGAGCTCACAATTTTTGAGGCTGTAATATAAATAAGAGCTAATAAACATCTGAGTTCAAGCAAAAAACTCACTCATTTAAACCTGACCCTGGAAAAAGAAAATAAGTTTCAACATCTGCAACATATATGAAACTCAGGCAGAAACAGCAGTGTGGAAAGCCACTGATATCCTTGAACACACAGCAGATACCTAACCCCACCTATTGATAGGGTCAGGTAGCTGCTGCTGCTAGATCAAGCAAATCACAGCTTTCTCTTGCAGCCTGAATTCAGTAAAATTTCAAGGGTGCTTACTTTCATTCTAAATAACAATATTTCTTCATGACTGTTAGAAATGGTTAATCTATTATGTTTATTTTGGGTCATATAGTGTCCTTTTGTGTGTCTCTCAGTATGTATCTGTTCATTCCTTTAATATTTAGTACCATAATATGAAAGTATTTTAGTAACACAAGAATCAAGGCAGAAAGCAAGCTTTTGAAACATAGTGACAGGCACAATAAATTCTTATTTTTCATATTATGGCATATATGTCTTCTTGAAATAATTGTATACAGTTTTCACCAAGGAAGTGATATGCTGCTTAAATAAGTCCACTCGAGCTTATTGTAAATGGTATTTTTGTGGCTTACTTCCTTATGCTTTTGTCATTCTACACTTGATTTATAAAGAGATTCATGGAAAGTCATAATTATTTTAAGAAGGCAGCATAGAAAGTGTTCTTTCAGCATGTCTATAAATCTTTACTTATGCTCTACAGAGAACTCTGCTCTCTGTGTCTGCTTTAAGAGTGTAAGAAGAGTATATCATAACGCCTTGAGTTGTCAGAGATTCGAGAATCTTTACAATATGAGATCAAAAGTGGAGACAATTTCATTGTAATAGTCCTGGCAACGAAGTAAAAAAGGATACCAATTCAGCTGGCACACTGACATGATAGCAAAAGTATGTTCTTCAATAGAGTTAAAATATGTGTGGGATTGGAATGTGTGTGTGTGCGTGTGTGTGTGTGTACATACAGACACATATATGCACATATGTACTTATAGCTAGGAATCTAGAACATTTGAGATGTAGAAAAGGAGATGACTACCAGAAATACAGTCTATTTTAAGGATAATATTTCAGGGAGAATGCAGAATATAAAATGTTTCTCTCAATAAATGGTAAATCTCTGCCTTTCAGAAGAAAACACTTTTCTTCCTGATGGAATCCACAGCAGATAACACTTAAGCTATTTCTTTTCATTCTCCTAAACACACATTTTCAAAAGACAATTTTCCCTTTCTTTTTCTCTTCTGCAAGGAACTGTCCCTTTTGTAAAGCTTACAGCCTGTAAGAGAAAAGGTGTAGGTATGTTGGTTACGTATGGACACAGATTTCTTGTGAAGATTAGGCAATTTCTTTCACTGAAATTTGGAGATGTGTGGAGAGAAATATTTTTAGGTGCAACTAATTCTTCTTTGGGTAGTAGTAAAGCTGAATAGATTGTTATAGACCTTCCCCCTTTTTTAAAAAGCTCCCTATGAGATCATGCTGCTAATCAAAAACACCTGAAAACAGTTCATCTAAACCACTTTAAGAGCAATACAATATTTATGTCTCTGTTTATGTAAAGTCATCTTATAGTCATTTGTTTTTGGGAATGCTTATCACAGGGACTGTCTATACTTTTAGTGTCTGCTCTGCAAGACAGATGCATTACACAGTAAATACTGTATTCTGAGTGCATATTATAGAATCACAGAATGGATAGGGCTGGGAGGGACCTTAAAGATTATCTACTTCCATGCCTCTTGCTGTGGGAATTCACTAGATGAGAGTGCTTAAGGCCTCGAACGCTGCCAGAGATGGGGCATCCCCAGCTTCTCTAGATGGGGCACCCCCAAAATGTTCCAGTGTCTCACCATGCTCACACTGAAGAATTTCCTCCTAACACCTGATCTTTCCTTTTAAGACCATTTCCACTTGTCCTCTCACTATCTGCCTATACAAAAGTCTTTCTTTCTCCTTTTTATAAGCCCCTCTTAAGGCACTGAAGGTCTCCCCCAGCACCTTCTCTTCTCCAGAGCTGAACAAGCCCAGCTCTCTCAGCCTGTCCTTGTAGGAGAGGTGCTCCAGCCCTCTGAGCATCCTCGTGGCCACATCTGGATTCTAACAGGTCCATTTTCTTGTGCCAGGGACTCCAAAACCGGATGCAGCATTCCAGGTGGGGTTTCAAGAGGGCAGGGTGGTGAGGAGAATCCCTCACACCTATGAATGTCCCTCCACCTGCTGGCCACTCCTCTTTTGATGCAGTCCAGGATGTGCTTGGCCTTCTGAGCTGTGAGACCACACTGTTGGCTCATGTCCAGCTTTTTATCCACAAAACCCCATGTCATATTAATGATATGAGTTGAGAATGAAATAAAAAGGAGTTGAAATACTTTATTTGTTGGATTCTGGCATAGAGATATTTCATTTTGATGCTTTATTTAAAAATATTTAAATAATAAAAAGATGTCTAGGGAAAGCTGGGAAAGCTAAAAATTAAAATGGTCAGAAAAAAGACAGGTGGAGTGCCAATACACTTTTGATAAGCTCTAATCTACAGTTTTCAGAAATGCAAAAAAAAATCAAATATCTTAGTGGTTACATAAAGAAAGCTTAATCCATTATATACATTTAATGTACAACTCTCTATCTTTCTTTTCCTTTATTTTTTTCCATTAGCAGTACTACTAAGAAAATCTAAGTTCTGTCATTCTCCTGCTTTATCTCTTTTATTTCATAAATATAAAAAATATGTAGATTAAGGATTTATTTTTCCTAAGTGGAAAGTTTGCAGTAAAATCTATTTTATTTTCAATGGGGCAAAATTCAAGAGTGTTCTTTAATGCCAGTCTTTCAAAATGGTGCTGCAACTGAAAAAAAGCCACCAATATATATGTAGGAGATTTATTCTTCATATTAAATCACTTTTTTTTTCCTAAATAAAGTATAGCAAGTAATAATTTTGGTCACTATTTAACTTGACAGTTTATAAAAATTTGCAATTTTCTGGTTATTGCAATACAATGCATTTACAATATTTAGTACTACAGCATGAAATGTTCCTCTTTTTAAACTGAATAATAGCGTTTCTTTATAAAAGGTCCACATATCCAAAATTAAATTTTATAGCAGATTTTTAATTTAAAAATACCATTAATGATTTTTTGGTGCCAAATATAAATATACTGCATATAGATTATGTACACTTAAATTAAGAAAATGTTATGGCTATCAAAAATAATAAATATGTATCTAAAGCCATTGAATAAAAAAAATTGTTTTGCTATTTCCTCTTCTAATTTTCAGAAGCTTTTCAAAACCTCAGTAGAAAAAGGCACAGCTGTTGCAGTCCTCCTTCATGGCTGTGCAGCTTTGAAGCATCACAGATGAGTTCTATCATATAAAATACTTTTGCCCAATTCACACCTAACCCAACTACTGTCAAGACAGGGAATTTGTCTCAAAAGACTGCTTGACTGATAGAACAAGCAGAGAAAAAAAGAAGCACTTGACATCAAAGTAGAGCAGAAACTTGTTTAGTTAGAGTCTTATTTTTCTGTGATAGGGCTTTGTTAAACAATATCATTAATAGCTTTTGTTTCCACCAATGTACAAGTAGGGTGCTGGTGTCACTGATCACAGAGACTAAAATTCCTGAGATCTAGCCAACCTGATTGCCATAAACTTGGGACAATTTGTTTTTTTAAGACTGCTGCTATTTCTTACTAGCCTTATTTGCATTCCTGGTCCTGTAATCCCTCTCCTATTATTGTATATGACTTGGTCAGACCTGGTCACTTCTGAGATTATGAAAATGACCTGAGGTGTTAAGTAATGATTGTTGTGATTAGCAATGTTCTACACAAATCTGGTTATTTTTCCATGTTCCTTAAAGAAGGATCATGATGTGTTTCACTGTTTCAAAACATTTCTCAGATCCAAATTAGTTAGGTTCAGACATATAATTTGAGTTTTATTTCCCAAATGCCGTCCTCACATAGAACACAGGGAACACGGATATCCCATAGACCTGAGTCTATGTATTGATCCTAAAAAATATTGCTTAAAACTGCAATAACATCTTGCATCCACCTTGGCTCTGCTGAAGACAACAGGTAGAATCAAATCTGTGCACCTGAGGATTATGGTGTAGCTGCCATTCAGGCTGGGACACAGCCCTTCTCATACTCCAGGCAGATGTGCCAAAGAAGTATTTGTTCCTTACGGTACAAAATCATTACTGAAACATATCACTCACCAAAGTTGATGGGAATTGCATTTTTTCTGAGGATTATATACATAAAACATATGCAGGACTAAGATATTTCCATCTGCTCTCAATCCTAAGTGCTCAGCTTTAAAAAAATTGTCAAACTTTGCAATATATTTTCCTTAATATCTATCTAAGTGATGTTTTTCTTAATTAAAAAACTACAACCTGATCATATTTTCCATGTATGGGTAGTTGAATACATAAACAGAAAAGAAAAACCTTGTTTTCAACCAAAACAGGCTTTCAAAGCAAACTCAAAGAAACAAACATCATATGTCATGATTTTTTTTTCTTAATGACATGCCAAGCTGTTCAAGTCTGGCTTTTCATTCCTCTGGTGGTAAGATAGCTGCTAAGATCTATGGTTCTCCCATATTAGTGATTTAGGCAAGATTATGGTGTGGTGCATTCAAAATGGAATCAACAACCAGTTCAGAGAGAGGAAGAGGGGATTTCTAATATGAAAAATTGTCTGCTTCCTCAAATTTTACCAGTCATGTCATGTTACATTAGACAGAGTAATAGAACATTAGCTGTGTAATGAGACATGACTGCTAAAATGTAAAGGAGAATGCACTTTCAGATTGGCTAGTCCTGTTGAAAGTGATAGCTTGCATCTAATCTGCAATGCTTGTAGATATTATGCAAACCAGCTGTTTGTGAATTCCAGATCATTTGGAAATTGGAAGAAGTGTCAGATACATTATCAGCTTCTCAAAATATTTCTGTATGTTACTTTTGGTTTCTAGATAACAAGAGGGTTTTGAGAAATACAATTTTAAGTTATCTTAATTTAACACTTGACAGTTTTCTTACATGTTTTGGGTCAGAATGTCAATGGAATCAGTCATAAGGGGGTTTGTTTTACTAGTGTCAGCAGAGCTTCAGACATTTGAACAACTTGAAATCTACTCTGTTTTGGAGGTGCAGTGGCATAAAGTTCCACAGTACTTAGCTCTATAGTAGCTAACAGTCTTTATCCAAAAGTATTTTTACCTCGTTATGAGATGATATTTAATTGCAATTAAATATTTCATAGAAAGATTTCAGAGAAATTTTATCAGGAAAGAAGAATGTAGAGATTTTAATTTCAGATTATTTTCAGTAGTGAACTGAATTCCAATTGGTCTCTTGAACTTCAGTGTGTGAGGCATGCTGGCTATGAGTTGCTGGATATTCTGAGGCATGCTAGATATTCTCTGCTGTTCCATGACAAATAACAAAAGGTTTTCTTTCTTTTCCCCACTCAATCACTAGTAAACAAGAACTAATTTCAGACCATTGATGATTTTGTGTACTATAATTCTGGGTTTCAGTCATATCACACAGCATGCCAAACCAGCTGTTTCAAAGTCTCAACATCTTTGATATTTTACCTTTGCATTACTACTTTTGCCACACAAATACTCTGCATCATGCAAGAAACCCTTAGAACTTGACCACATCCTTAAGTTTTGTGTCTGGAAAGAAAGAACAAAATAGTTGGCAATGAATCCTTAAGAACTAGGCACTAGATTTATGTTCTGGCTGTTTTGATTAATACTGACACAATAAATGATGACAATAACCCCAGTAGTTGGAACATGACATTCATTTGGTTGGAAGAAAGAACACCTTAAAATGGAAATATTACATATGTGGAAATATATACCTAAAAAAAATCAAGACATGCAAATGTCTAATGCTACAAAATCAATCCACTCATTATGTCCTGTGCATTTAATATTTCAAAAAGTAACTCTAATTTCAAATACTACCTTTCATTCAGAGTGCTGCCGTTTTATTTAGATATGTGTTAGGCAAACCTAGTTTCCTCTGAAATTACTAGGAATAGTCAGTCTCATACACAGCACCTCGGAACAGGAAAAATAAAAAAATGAAAGAAAGAGAGGTTGATTTTTGCAGTGCTGATTGAAGATGAACATTTAGATGGAAAACGGAGCTGACTGAGTCTATGAACTGCTATGTATGTAGTTTTTGTGAAAGTTTCTCATTTATTATTACTGTGCAATTACAATCTTATATATCTATACCAACCATAATTTAACATCAGTGCAGATGAATTGCCAATACTTGGTTTCCTCTGAGCAAAAAAAATGCAACTCCAGAGCTGAATTATGTTGTCAAGCAATGTACAAATTTTTAGCTGTTCTGTCTTTATTTGCATCTCAAGAATCACATTGCTAAATCTTCACAGAGTATCTTGAAAGAGCACCCCTTTATGACTATATTTTTCCTACATATACTTTTTATTTAAATTGAATTTGTCTCAACTTACATTTTTAATAGCAGTGAAATCCTTTGGGTTCTTATTAGATGGAATCTAAGCAAAAAAATCTCTCATCTGCTCTGCTGTACAGATCTTTGAAGGGTAAAGAAATCTCTTTTAAATTTGCAGTTGTGGTTGCAGATTGATATGCTTATGTCTTTACATTGCCAAAATGACAGTTTTATATATGCAGTTGCACTCACACTTAGACCAGCAAGGAAATGAGAGGAGAAACTAATGCATGAATTTTCCAGATCCTGGTTTACATTTCTGCACATACAGACCTCTTAGAAGTTGCATTAATAGAATGAGTCTTTTTCCAAGTTCTGATCTGATATCTTTTTTATTGGTTGGTTGGTTTGTTTTGAAGGATTTGCCTTGATCTTAGTAGAAGCCTTGCACTGCAAACAGATCCAGAAGTAGGACTAGCAACTGGTGTTTAGGATCTAGGTAATATACTTCTAAAGAGAATTTTATTGTAAAAATGTGGCTCCAAAAGGCTGCATGCTTGGCTTTAACTTATCAAAGACAAGAAGAAAACTCATTATAGAACCTGTATGACTTATGATGCTGACCAGAAATTGGCTAACTATACTGTCCAGAGTAAGTGAGAGTAAGGGACAGCTTTCATTTATAAAAAAGAAAGAAGAAAAATTAAGTAATTTGGGATAAAAAGGGTAAGAATCTTCAAGTTATTAAGCTATGCAATTTCAGCATCTCTTTTCCATCTAAAATCTCATTATAATGATGATGATGACTGTTATTATTATTATTATTATTATTTACACAGGTAGATGTACACACATTTTAGTTGCAGGAGATTCCATTGTAGGATTACTAATGAAATATGCAGTGATTTTTGTGGGAGTGTAACATCTTACAAATCACCATGCAATACAGAGATAGGCTCTTTCTCTCTGCAAGCAATAAAAGAAAACAAAAACAAATAAAAGAATCTGGGCTACATAATTGAAGTTCCTCTTCATTATTCTGGCATTAGCTAGCCTCAGGCTTTAGAATCTGCTCAATTGTAATGAATCATTAAGATTTCACTTGGACCAAGGAGCAGATAACACCTCATTGTACTTTGTTGTTAGCAAGATTTTAACAAAATAACATCTGCTCTCTTATATTGTGGATGATTTAATTTTTAAACACTTGTTCCCAACCTTTAATTTTCTGCAAAACAACCACATAAATTATTAATTCATCTGTATTTCCTCAAGGCTAGTTAGACTTAAGGTCCTTCATAAATATTTAAGAATTCTATTGCAAAATAAACAAAAACTTCCACTTAACTTTTAATTGCAAGTCCCCAAAATCAGCAGCAGCATCAACAGAAAAGAGAAAGATTTCAGATAAAAATGTTTTTTTTGTGAAAGGCTCCAGTGTTATAAGCTTGTGGAAATTCAATGTGGTTTTGTATCAAGTTTGCAAAGCATTTTACATTTGTATTGTATGAATATATTTGTATTTCATTAGCAACAAAAGTCAGAAGAAAAAAAAAAAAGACCAATATAATATATTGGTTCAAATTAAATCCAGTCTTGATCCAAAAACCTCCCTAGTGGTTCCCAGGAACACGAAGTGCAACACACATGTGTATATGCATTTTCCAGGAGTGTATCTGCCTATATTCATATCGAGTTTATGCAGGCCCAAATCTGAGTTGCTGTTTAATTCTGGCCCTGGATCTGAGAAGTGAAGGCAGGCTCAAGCTTCAGGGCCAGCCTAATGTAATTTCAGCTGCCAACTCCTCCCTTCCTCCTCCCAAAGGAATTGTACTAATAACTATGGATCACTGCGTTTGCTATTTCTCACCCTCTCCCCAGAACAGTTCTCACCTCTTGGAAAAACAGAGCTCTCTGAACCCTTTGGAGTGGTGCAGAGATCACAGCAAAATTAAAATCCAAGTTCTATGAATCTAACAGATTTACTTACGTGTATATATATATATATACACACACACACATACTTTTATATACTATTTCCTTTTTGCAAAAAGTGTGCTTTTTCATAATATCTCTTGGGATTTTTACCCATATCATACATGAGAAAAATACCATAAAACTATATTTCAATGTTTTCATTTTTTAGCATTTCTTTGAGATAAATCTAATATTTTGAAAATATTTGCTAGTTGAATTTCTGTATTTAGAAATAAAAATTATCTTAAGAATCTTTTTTTACTTCCTAAGATAAAAGCAATGAATTAGTTATTATTTCATGTAAGAAATAATTTTACAGAATGTAAATATGTTCAAGTTTCAGTCATTCAGAAAAGAAAAGAAAAGAAAATATTCTGCCATAAAGTGCAAAAACAAAATGTCAGCATTTTCAGTTTCCTTTAGAACTATAGTACTCCCCTAAAAGATAAAACTTGATTAAAAATCCAAGTGTACGTGTAAAAGTGGAGAAGTCTAAATAATCTGCATAATATGGAAGAGCTCAGCTCTGACCACTTTTACTGTGTCTCCTCTGTTCCAGACTCTCATTTTGGCTGTGGTTTCCCACAGATATGGGCTCATGGATTCCAGCTGTGCTCTCACCTTTTCCAGTGCTGTCCAGAATTAATTCCAAGAAAGTAAACAAAACACAGGGATGTAAGAGTGGGGTAAGGGAGATTTAAAAGAGGCTCATGAAAGTATTCCTCTTGCCTTGCCATATGGATATTGATTTCTCCCCCTCAGGCTGAATATAATTGCCTGCTCTGATTTGGCATTGATCTACCCACCCAAGTTTCTTAAAGCACTGCACAGGCATCAATTAAATTGTTCCTAATACCACCTTTGTGAAGTAGGATAGCTATAATTATTCACACTTAGATGATGATGAGGGGTAAAAAGTGATTTGTCCTGAGCTATTCAGTGAAACAAGCCAGGAATAAACCGTGAGACAATTATACCCTGCCATGTGCCCGTTATCAGATCATTCAGAGTTTTTCAAAAGGCAAAATATTTGCACATCTAATGACTTGGGATTCCAGTGAAACATACCTGGTTAGATAATGAGTGCACTGTGCTGCTGATCTTATCGGATGTGCCTCTTGCCTTGACTTCTCTCTTTTGTGGGATTTTTCCACTGTCTTATTTTTCATCTTTTTTTATTCCATCCACACTGCTTAAAATGTAAGGGGCTTTCATTTCCTATGGTTTAGCTCTTGGCACTTGATTGCTGATTTGTTCTCTCTTAAGAACTTTCATGTTTTATTACCTGCAAGAGATAACACCTCTTGCTGTTGAGGATGACAAACATGGTTTGGCTGCTCTGCTTTTTAGTGTCATTTTATTTAGTAGTTCAAGAGAAATCAGCTAGGGTGCTGATGAGGAGAAACAAGTACAAAGTATTTCATATACACATTCAAGAGTTCAGAAAAATTAAAAGTTCTAGCATATTTACTATGAAAGCTCAACGCTGAAGCAACACATGGGTTAGAAATTCTTTGAATCAGAAAGCAGCAATAAACCAAAATTATACTGGATATCAGATTTAGTTTAGGCAGCTTCCCTATGAAATATGTGACTTGTAGACAATGAAGAGAAAAACACAAACAACCCCTCCACACACACACACACCTGGCACAAGGCTTTTAACCTGCACATGAGCAAACATTGACAGATTTGTTCAAAAGTAAGTTGGACACAACCTTTACCCTTCTGATCCAAGCTTTATCTGAAAGAAAATCATATTGATATTGGAAAGCTCTACAATATGTACAAACTTTGATTATCAGCTAGGCTATGCTACCCAATGCTTTCTCAGAGAAACCACAGGAATGTCAATAACTCAGTACATGTTATTTGACCTCATTTTGCTACACTGCTTGGCTTGAACAATGTAAGTCTGCATTTTTGGCCAAGAATTTCTGACTTCAAAGAATCCCCTCTGGGTGGCACTTAGGGCCCTGGGTTAGCTTTAAACATGTTCATAATACGATCCAAGTTGCTTTAGGCTTCACTGTTAATATTCTAGAAAATTAGGGGCATAGAATACAAATTCCTTAGGCTATTTCTTCTGAAGCATACATTTTTCAGAATAGGAGATGCAAGAGATAGCAATGAACTCATTCTTGACTCCTGATGAAGTTATAGATATTAGGCAGAGTTCCCTTGCTCTGGCCCCGTTACAAATATGCAATGTACAATAAAAGTTTAATTGTTGTGGATTTTGTTTTAATTTTGTTCCATTTTTGTTTGTTGGTTTGATTTGGTTTAAATAGGACCTAGACTCATAATCTTTTTCCCACAGACTGTAGTTTAAGAATGTTTTTCCCATGTGAGGCCTTTCCATTAAGGTAATGATTTCCAAAGGATCAAAGAGTTGCAGGCCTAGTTTTTACTTTCTCCACTATATTCACACCTATGTAGCCTCTGCACATCTTACATATATGATGAAATATTCTCATCATCTTATGTATATTATGATATATTGTAGTGTAAGAAGTTTGGACTCTAATCCTTCCAAGTGCTGGGCCTTGGGGCACGCTGACCCACTTGCCTAACATTAGTCTGCACGTAGAGCCTGAAAAAACTGCATTGTGGAGGAAATATCTTTTTTTTAAATAAGCTTACCCATCTTACAACAAAGTGAATCGTGTGACACAAAGCAGAGAAAATATAAGATTATCACAGTCTGTCAGTATTTAATGCATTTTGAGATCTCCTTGAAACACATCTGAGTCCCAAATTGCAAAATTACCCTGAAGGTCCAGTATGAAGCACTTCATGAAGCAGTTTCCTATGGCTCCAGCATCACCAAAAAAGAGAGGAGAAGAGAGAGGAGAGGAGAGAGGAGAGGAGAGGAGAGGAGGAGGAGAGGAGAGGGAGGAGAGAGAGGAGAGGAGAGGAGGGAGGGAGAGAGGAGAGAGGAGGAGAGGAGAGGAGAGGGAGAGGAGAGGAGAGGAGAGGAGAGGAGAGGAGAGGAGAGAGGAGAGGAGAGGAGAGGAGAGGAGAGGAGGAGAGGAGAGGAGAGGAGAGGAGAGGGAGAGGAGAGTTTTTCCATCATATGTTGACTTTCTTACCTTGACAGATATTGCCTTTTCCTTTCTCAAGACATGTAAAAGTTAGTGACCTTACACAGACATTGCTATCCCACCTATCATTGAAGTCTAGGGAACAGGTTGCCTCCAAACTGTCTGGACTAGAAAAGTGACTATTGCATGTGAATTTGTTGCTTGGAAATAGTACTTCTGTTATCATTTTTTCCCTCAAGTAACAGTGAGGTCTGGGGATATGCATTATCAGTATTCAAATAGCACATTTTGTTTATATGTTATTTAAAAGGGGATCTGGGCCTATAAGGAAAATTAAGTAAGAAATGGGGGTATTTGCTATTGTTAATTTTCCTCTTGCAGAACGAATGGGGGAACTTAATGTATATCTGTATCTATCCATGTACACAAAGAGAAGAGCAAGTAAATAAAATGTTGCAAGACTTTTGTAAAAATAGCAGCAAAGGATCATGTGCTTCATGGTGTTGTCCGGGAGGTAAGGCAGATAATAGCTCTCCCTGATAGAAGTTTCCCAGTCAAAGGAAACATTTAACACAGCAATAACTGAAACCCATACTGTGCAGCTTTAAGCATCACCTCAGCCATGGAACAGTTGGATATATTCATAGGGGCTTTTTGATAACCCCAGGACATAATGTGTGCTCTGATCACCTACAAGAAATAGAAATGCTTTTCATATGCATGACCCACCATGCATTTTAACTGGGAGAGGAAAGGTACTTATCAAGATAACACTGACAGGTGGCAGAGCAACTTGAACAGTACAAGACAGAAATTCTCAGCCAGAGGGTAGCAAGAGAAAATCAAGTAGTGCTGACTGGTGTAAACTGATATGTCTCCAGTTACAGCCTCCTGATTGTGTGAAATAGGACATTGGGAGAGACTTGGATTGCTAATGTTGATAATTCTTATTTTCTCCCCTGTAGGAGTTCCTTTATTTTCCGTACATCATTCTTTCACACTGAATACAATCATGCTTTGTGCAGGAACATTTGGGATAACTTTAGCACTAAGCAACTGAAAATAGAAAGTTTTCCTTATCTTCTTGCAAAAGAACAATCATTAGATTCTGAATCATGTGGTTCCAACTAATCTGCTTAAAGGCAGAAAGTATTTTTCAGGCATCCTGAGTCATGATTCCCTTTCATATAATTTTCTTTTGTCACTATTTCTTTTTACCTTTGCCATGACCTGAATAAGCTGAAAATAACTCAAGGGTGGTGCATTATCCTTAGTTTGTTAGCTGTTAATCTTAAAATCAGTTCCCTATCTTACACTTTTTCACCACCAAATAAAATCAGAACCCCAGTAAGACCTAGATCTGAGCTTTTATTGCAGTCTCATGGGTGGTTGTGATTTGGTTTGTGTCTTTCTCTTATTTTTTTTGAGACAAGTCAAGTATTTGATAGATGTAAAGAGCTGGCTTTTCCTAAAGTTTCTCCTCTTCAATCTTACTGCTGTGTAATGAAAGTGTTTCACTAAATTTACTTACAAATATCATCAGCACTTTTAAAATGCTTTAGACTATTTTTCTAAATCAAAATAGTCAGAAACTCAACATCATCACCACAACCATCACTGCCCCTTTACAAGCTATTTCAGCTTTATAGTTCTTTTGTTTTGGCATGAGCTATATAGCACCCCATAGACACCTGAGAAAACAGGTGAATTTGACCCTGTGTATTTTTGTCTAAAATAGCCAACTTCAGTGTTCAGTATTAGTAGCAAAAAATAAAATAAAAAAAATAAAAAAAAAAAGTAGAAGTAAGATTTCGTGTTGCTTTTAACTTCATTTTAGTTTCATACACACATATGCACATGCACATGTGATCTATTAATACACAGCATCTCTTGACAGATATATATGATTGCTAGCTTTAATCACCTCTCAACAAACTAAAACTGTTTAAAAATGCCTCTGTCATATCTGATAATGTATGGTGTTTGTTACATCCTGTATTAAGTGTGAGTTAATCTCTCCAAAACAATGTTTTACCAAGTCTCAAGGTTGGCTGTAGGACACACCGTTTTAGCTAATATCACACAGGAGATCAGTTATTTCCCATTGTGATTCCCAATTGGCATCTTGCAGTGAGCTTGTTTACTGCTCCGCAGCAGAACGGATTGTCTGTCGCTAAGTACAAAAAAGCTGCATGGAAATAGTGTTAAGTCTCTGGTTTAAGCTGACAAATTCTAGGGTAGTCTAAATTAAAGATGAAGTATCAGAACAGCACTTGTTTTTTGAAGCAATATTATATTGGAATGGGAAAGGAAGGCAGCATAAGCAGTAGCTTTTCTCTGGCCCTTACCATGTCAGTCTTTTGCTTAGATTCAGAAAAGTAAGAGCTTTTACAAGGTCCTTGTTTTTAATTTTCAGATATGAACAAAGCAGTGTAAGTGGGCCAGTACTTATAGGCCAGCTTTTGGTACAACTGTAATTTAAAATGATTGGGATATAAGAATAGTATTTCTAATGGAGATGTTGACTGAACAACCAGACAGTGCATTTATAACACTGACAAGATGATAAAATCAGCTCTTCAGGAGCACAGTAAACCTACTTGACTTGAGGGGTATTGGATTAACTGATTTAAAAGGTCTGACATAAGTAATCTGAAAGTAGTATTAGAAACCTGGTATAATGAAACTTGTGCTTTCTCTGTGTCAACTGAATCTTTAAAGACAGGAAGGGAGAAAAACAACATTTAGATATAAAACTGAAAAACAAGCATGCCAAAGCAAGCGCAAATAAAGGGGCATATTCCAGTTGCTGAGACAAGAATTAATGAATGGCACAGGGAAAAGTGCTCTTCAAGACAGGTGACTACAGAGCAGAAGACATCAAAGAAAGGTGGGCATGCATATGAATCAAAATAAGAAATAAGACTCCAAGAGGACTAATTAAGAGGGAGAACAAAGAAAAGTAGTGGTTTTTAGATAAATTACATGTCTAGGAGAAGAAGTAAAAAATAAAATTTTCTTTCAAGACAGTATTATGCATTTTGTTACTACTGTGCAGAGGAAACATAAAATGAAGAATAAATACAAGACAATTCAGATCCCTCCAAGCTCTTGGGTTTACAAGAGGGCTAGACTATCAAAATGATCCCTGTGCCACCAGCTATATCTCTTCCTAGTACTGTTTCCAGGCAAAGAGAAACCTGTGTTCGTCAGAAGACAAACTCCTGAGCAGCCTGAATGAGGGAAAGAATAATCATTCATTCAGATGAAATATAAGCAAAGAAGGAGTACCTTATTCTAAACTCAGCACACATGGGTGGAAAAAATGAAAGATTTGCAGAAATTATATTTCTACCAGTTACTATTCTAGGCTCTGATTGAATCACCTAGCATAGACCTCTTAGTTGCTTAGAATTTTTATATGGACAGCAGACAAAAAACTCAGCACCTCGAGGCCAGTAGTGTTCTAATTTATCTGTGAAAATATCTCTGTTGGCAACTATGGTCCTAAAATAGACATAATCGGCAATGTAATGTGAAGAGACTTGAATCTGTGCACTAAATTTAGCTAATTGTCCTTGCTCTTTGTCACCATGTTTATTCAGTACCTCAGTAATAGTAAGATTTTTTTCTATGCAGTGACTTTTCCTCAATAAAAATCTATCCTTGTGAAGCTGCACAACTTCTGCATGGGCTCTGCATGCAGTAGTTGCTATTTTCCAGCCAGGAAGTGGGTTGCAGCTACAGAGAACAAAGTCTGGCTTCTATTTCTGAAGCCCAAGGCTCTGGTCTGCAGTTGAAGCCAAACTCTCACTGCTTGAGTTGTGCAGTGTTTAACTAAAAGTAATCTCTGTGTTAAATTCAAGTTCTCCATGCCATAGCAATGAAAATAACATACTGTGCCTGGGAAGTGCCTGTAGGGATGGAGCCATGCTGCTGGAAGCAGGTGTGTGCATACAAATGGAAAGCAGGGAGGGAGGATCTCTCAGAAAACATTGGACTTTTTGTAGCTCCTGGAGACTGTGTGGCTCAGTAATTTGGTCTTTATTGTGCGTGGCTGAAGAAACCCTTGACCCTCTGCAGAGGAAGCCATTTAGAGAATTTTCCTTCTTATTTTCCAGCTAATTTTGTATAGGAAGGTTTGAAGCACAAATAAACTGCTGTCACTGAACTAATATGACCCAATTTCATATTTATTTATGAATAGGTATTGCATATTGCTCTTTTTGCAATGAAAAACCCCATGTTAATAAGAATTTTAAGTACTTGAAGAGCACAGCTGTACATGTCTGTCAAAATATAAGAAAAGTAATTATAAGTACATGCCAGAAGCAGCTTACTTAGCATTAAAAAAAAGAAAAAAAAAAAAAAAAGAAAAGAAGATCTCTGTGTCAATGCCCAGAGGGCACCAGTCGTGCATAGTGTTTCTGACTAGCCTCACCTGGGACCCTCTGGGATGCTCTTCCACCCTGCACACTTGGGCCTGGACAGCTCAATTCAGCTCAGCCTGCAGTTGCTGCTGAGCTAAAGTGTGGATGTGTCTGTGCCTAGCCCCCAGCTGACGGTGGCTGAATTTCCTGCCCTGCTGACCTTGGACCTGTCCTGTCACCTCCCGTTTGTCTCGTTGCCACTGGGCTGTTGATAGGATGCACTGCAGTGACAGCCCTGCCCTGCTGGCCTGCTCAGCTAGCTCCAGGGTGATGCAGTCAATGAACTCAGTCTGTCCTGGAGTCCCCCTCAGATCCTGCTCATCCTCCTTCACAGAGCAGCTCCTGCTGCTCCCTGACACCAACACTCCTTAAAAACTCCTTATTGACATGAATGGTATTCAAGGCAGCTCATTCATAAGGATGAATATATGGATGTTATCTCACTAGAAGAGGAATGTAGAAGCAAAAGTCTGTTCTGAAGCACTGTAATTGCTGAAGAAAGTAGCAGTTGTTGATAGTGTTCATGATTTATCTGCACTTCTTTTATTTTGAGACGTGCTTCTATAGAGCACCATGGGTTTTACCATAAAATTTAGCTAAGTAGTTCCATTAAAAATATTTCAAAGCTTTACTTGCCATTTTAAAATTTTGTAGATTCATGATTCTCTTTATTGTTAGTAGTGAAAAAAACTTATTAAGCAAGATGTTATTTTCTGCTCATAGATATCTGCTCTATGAGGAATGATTAAGAATATCAAACAAAAATGGTTTCAGATCCCTTTTAAACTCCTTTCCATAAAACAGGAGATAGGAAATTATCTTGGCTTTCTAGGCCTTGTATTTCATTTGTTCTCTAGAACCACCTCAATGGAAAATCCAAACAATGTTTTTGCCAGCAGTTGACACTGTCAATAGTCTTGCCTAGACCTTTTCTTGTCATAAGAGGAAGAATTTGTCATTGTTTGGTTGTAGCTGCCTGATTCTGAAGGCCACACTTAGTGGCCACTTAGGCTACCCCAAGTCTCAGATATTCTTTACAGGGTGGGGCTGTGTGGCCATGTGTCTCCCTGTGAGAGGATGCTCTTAGAAGAACCTGGGGATCAGTGGAAGCTCAGATGTGCTGACCTTAATGATCTTCTGATGTAGGGGTGCCTCAGGTTTACCATCTACTTGAAGCAGAAGCCTGGCCTAGATATCTAGTCTTCTGCTTCTCAATAATTCCTTTGAAACCATTTATTATAATTCTGCTAAGACTTCCACCCACATGAAAAGTCCTGGGCTTTGATGTAGGTTTTTAAACATGAGAGGGGAGAACAAGTGCATCAGCATATCTGGTTTCATGGTACAGATGATGCAGAGGAAATCTACCTAGCACTTATTACTGACATTTATACAACCTTTAAAGGGGTTTTTCAGTGGACTCTTTTTTGCTTAATAGTCTTCCTGATAAAGGAGGAA
Organism: Luscinia megarhynchos; assembly: GCA_034336665.1. NCBI lineage: Eukaryota > Metazoa > Chordata > Aves > Passeriformes > Muscicapidae > Luscinia > Luscinia megarhynchos. The sequence continues at coordinate 47,126,321 of CM067565.1, forward strand.
GTATATATTTTTTTTCTGAAGCCAGCACCAGTGATGAAGTCATAGTAATAGGAATAAAAGCAAACAAAATGGAGATGGGGTTGAAAACAGCTCTTGGCCTTTAATATGTGCACTCTGAAGTCAGATTTATATAACATTATTTCATTAATGTCCCAAAACTACAGTTGCATTCGTTAGTAACAGTCTTAACTGAAGGGACTAGAACAGTACTATCTTAATTTGGAATCTTTGGGGATTAATGTTATGATGGGAGAAATAATATGATAACATGCTTGCTCCTTCATATTCTCTGATAATCTTTGACTTCTAGCATTGTAATGCCACCATTTCTCTTCATATTTAAATATTTATTGTCTCCTTCTTCCAATATTTCTTTTAAGAAGTTTCTAATTGGTTTATAATCTTACTTAACATGCATGGAGAACATCTTTCCAATCACCAATTCTGCATCCCAAAATAAATGCAGGGATCCTTACACTTAGAGTTGGGTTTATAAAGACTTAATTTTAGAAGTTTGAAGTTTTGGTGCACTGAAATATACATCATTAAAGCTCTTACATGCAACATCTGCTTACATCCTACAGTGTCATCCTATTGTAAGTGAACATTTAATCCTAACTCATTATGCCTCTCCAAGCAAGCTGCAACCCTGAAACTTAGGAAGGAGATTTGCTGCTGTTCACAGAGATTGATGCAATCTGTAATTAGAACCCCATACTCTTCCCAGCTGCTGTTGCTGGCACAGTTGCATTTGAGAATGAGGTAATGTATCTTCTATTGCAGCACTTCCTACTCTTTTCACTCAAATGTACAGGCTTACTAGCTTGGAACTCACCCATGCCAGTCACTAGTCCTTATATTCCATTTAACTTTGTGCAGAGTGAAAGAGGAGCTAGTGTTAGGTGTTAGTGTTAAGTGCTAGTATTAGGTACTAGTGCCTTACTAGCACCCTGTGCAGGAGTTCATTACTAAATGAAGGAGAGAGACAGCTGAAGATTGGTAGAAAAAAGCTTGAAATGCATAGCAGTACCATTAGTTAGAGCCACATTTGCATAGGTTTAAATCACCTATGTAAAACTGAAGTATGTCACTATGAGTACAGAATGAGGGGCTGCAGCTCTTTAAAGTAAAAATTCCAAGAGGTGATTATAGCAGACAAGAAACTGTCCTTTGTGGTGGGCAAAATTAACTTTAGATTTATAGATTAGAAAAGACTGACTCATATTTAGGATACATTTAGGTAATTCTATATCTGTATGCAACTGTGAGCTGAAATTCACTCTTTTGCTGTGGTTTCTAAATCTATGTTGAAAACCGTGGAAGAAAAAGAATTAAATATTTTGTGTCTTTTACAGACATGATTCTAAACCAGAGAAACTAGTTCAAGGTAGCTGCTAATTGACTAGAATTAGCTGGAGATTAATGAAGACAGAGAAAGATGTTTTGTTTGTCAAAAGGAGAACTGAGAAATTGCCTGTTTTCACAAATAAATTTCGGAGGAAGATAATGGATGCTAAAAGGGTAAAACTTATCTATGATAAGAAAAAAACTAGCCAGTTTCTAGAAATATAAATCAAGGGAATTTATGCTTGAAAAGCCTAAATTTGCAAATGTCATTTTAATCTCTGAAACAACACACGTATCGATGTGACTAGTCCTTCAACTTCTAAGGTTATAAAATCAAGGTTGGATGCCTTTTTGAAAGATAAGCTTTAGCCAAAACAGGTTAGTGAACACACTGGAAAGCTAATTGGATGAAATGTAATGTGAAGGCATTCAGAGTAGAAGCTTTAATGATTCATTTTAGCCATAAAAGTCTGTGAAGCCAACTAAAATACTGCAGTTGACCTAAGCAGATTTTTTTCTGTAAGAATAATGAAGAGTATTAACCTTCTTAGGCCACACACCAATTATTTAATTACTTTCCATTCTCAGTAAACTTTCTACAAGAAACACATTCTACCAGGATTAAACACATCTATCTTTTAGTGAAGAGATAAGAGACTTCACACAGAGGAATCAAAGAGATATTGAACTGTATATACACAAGTGAATTACGTATCTGTATCCAATCAATGGACAATCTCGAGCATACACAGGAGGAAATGACTTGGTGGCCTTCAAGGTAGTTATACAGTAAGTTAGAAACAAGCCTCAATTCTACTGGAAAAGACATTGAGCTTCAGTATCTGTTAGCTAAACAGAGTGATTGAATTTACTTGCTAGTCTAACATATCTTCTTTAAACTTGTTTTGAAAGCAGCTCTGCACGATGGCACATCTGTGAGGGAGGTGTAATATTTTGTCCATCAAAAGAGCTGAGAAAGCAAAATTTTGAATATTTTCCTTGTTGGCTGATATGAGGAACATAAGTTAATGAAATAGGTTTTGAGATTGTTTCAGTAAATGGTTTGCTAAAATAGGTTCCTTCCATATACAATGTGGAAAATTGGAACAGAATTAAGATTCTGTAAAGCTTCTGTGAGGCTCAGTTTGGGTTGTTGGTTTGGGGTTTTTTATTTGTTTTTTTTTTTTACTAGATCCCATATCTGCATATAAAAGTTTTCAATTTTTGTTATAGTTACTGCAGAATATAGACCTGGAAATTATCCATAGACCATTAGTCACAATGATATTTAAAAAAAAAAAAGGGTACAAAATGAGCTTTCAATTTCTCTTCCTTTTGTTTTTTCTCTCTCTCCAAAAACATTTTTGTGTGATATTGCATCAAGGAGAATAAATTGGATGGACTCTGTTCCCTGTTACATCCATATAGGGCCCTTGCCATCTGTGAGATGGGTATCACAGAATTTATTTCCACATATCTTGTGATTAATATCAAGTGCTTCTTTAAACATGTGGTTCATACTCTGTGGGGAAGTCTGTAACAAGGTTTTAGTTTCCTGACAGCTCTTCAAACTAAAATATTTTCAGATATGCAGTAAAAGGGGAAATAGTTGCTGTGGGATAAACTTAAGGGTCATTTTTTGAAAGGACACATTCAGATACAAGAGTAATGCTCTCTTCTGAGTTAAGGGACCTATTCTCCAGTCCATGAGCCTGTATTTCCTGATAACGTTAATCAGAGTAATGTATGCATGCTGAGTGGAGGATAAGTCCTTAATTGTCCTAATGATACTGTTTGCAGTGAGGTTTTTTGATTTTTTGTTGTTTTTTTTTGTTTTGTTTTGTTTTGTTTGGTTTTTTAATTTTTGTGAGTTTCTTACTTTTAAAAGCCTAAGTGTTTCTTCCATTCTTACTGGATTTCGACAAATGCGTAAAAAGGAAGGGCAAAGATGCCCTATGGGACTTTCATTTACTGAAGAGGATGTTCACAGCAAAAATCAAGAGAACAAGAATACAACCCTGATTCTTACTATGAATCAACAAAATTTAATGCAAATATAAAAGCGGTTGTGCTTCCCTTAATGTAGTAAATTTCAGAGGAAATTTGAAGCAGGTGAATACAAACATTTTATTACATGAATAATGCTGTCATTTAATTACTTTTAAAAAAGGTCATCACAGCAGCATTCCAAGATTCTTCCCACAATCTTCAGAAAAGCATCTAAATGAACATACAGATATAATATAGATAAAACCACATTCTTTGTATTGACCCATGAGCAACCTGAAGACTTACTGCATCTTTTTCCTGTCCTGATGCATAGAAGGCATTTTCCCTAAAGTAAACTTCTGTCATACTATGTCCCTACTTATTCTCTCTGCAGTACTAACAGCAAGAAAGAGTGAAATCAGAGCAGGTATGTGTATATGGAGCAGTCACACCCTGGGACCCTGCCTAGACCTATGTGCAATCAAGAACCAAAAGGAACCGAAAGCTGGTTTCTCACCAAGGGACATTTCCAGCAGCTGCTTCCTACTAAGTCAATGGAACTTGGAGCACAGAATATCTACTTTGATTTGCATAGATAGCAGGACTGATTTACTAGGATGCTATTTCAGTTTTATGGTGATACAAGCGAGAGAATCACTGCATCTATCTCGGCAGTTTATTTTCTCTTGGTCGACAGAGGACAGATTGCATGATTCTATCTATATCTGTAGAGGATACAGATTATCTTCTTCCTCCTTTATAGATTATTTAAAAGCAATTAAAAATTTATTTAAAAACTGATTGACCCAAGTGTTCAAGACATCCAGATTTGTGAAGGTCAATACAATAGAGAAACTGTTGCATTTGACCCAAAAGCTCTGTCACTCTTTTTAATTTTCTGAGTTAGATTTTAACTTTCTTTGAGATTGTGCAGTTACAGTATACGTGCTACTCAAAACAATCACCAGGCAGGATGCAGTTCATGTATGCAGAAGGATTAGGCTGCTGTTGTCACCTCCTTTTCCCCCAACAAGTTATAGAGACAGAGGAGGAGATCATAAACCAAGATTTATTGGAATAGCCATTTTTTATTAAGTTTTTTCTTATTAAAATAATCTTACTGTTGGTATTGATAACTATTTGCACTGTGCATTTACTTGTTTCATCATCCAGTTCACAGTCACTCATAGTTACTCAGTGGAAGCCACAGTGAGGAGGCCAAACGAAAAGTGAGGTTAATAGAAGTGGAAGGTCAGACTGCAGCACCAGTGGGCTCTTGGTACAAGCTCAGAAAGTCCCTAAGAGGAGGTGGACATGTAATCCTGTTGTCTTTGCCCATAGCAGCCACCACACTCTTCCGTGTGGTCTGTCATCACACAACCTGGTACCCTGTCTAGATCTATGTGCAAGCAAGAACCAAAAAGCAACCAAAAGTTGGTTTCTCACCAAGGGACATTCCCAGCAGCTGCTTCCTACTAAATAAATGGAACTTGGAGCACAGAATATCTACTTTGATTTGCATAGATAGCAGGATTGATTTACTAGGATGCTATTTCAATTTTATGGTGATACACACCTGGCCTTCTACAAATTTGGCTAACCCTTGGTGTCCTGAATTTGTGAGGTCTCAGATTCATCAGGAGCACTAGACTCCAGAGTTTATACATGTCCTTTTAAGCACCTCCCACCCCCTTCCTCTCTTCCTGCCCTCACATCCTTTTATTCTAAGATTAATAGGAAATAAAAGCAAAGTTACATTATTGCGGTATTCTTTTCCTTCCCAAAGAAAATCACTTTTCTCTTCTGCTAGCAGTTATTTATATTACATTACCTCAGAATTTGTTGCTTTTCAGAAATTCCAGTATAGCAGGTGTATATGGAGTTAATATAATGTGATCTGGTAATTTGCAAGTATCATTTTATAACTGACAAAAAATGTCAGTCTCCCAGCCTTTTTGCACTCAGGAATCATGGCAAAGTTTCTCCAGACAGGGAATTACTTGTGTCTCCTGCTTCCCTATTCTGCAAATTAGCAAACACTCTTTTTCTGTTTGCAAATGTGAGAGAAAACAGAAACAGCCCAAAAAAATTACCCAACTAAAAAAAGGCCCATTGTTCTGAATCGTAAATCTGCCAAAAAGGTAAATTGCAGGTCTGAAAATGAATTTATTAAAAGAAGATGGAAGACCTGTTTTTTTCAAACCTTCCAATAGAGGCACTAAATCAAATCCCAAATCTTCAGTAGCAGATATTAGACGTCAAGCTTACAGCTCCCACATTTATCTCCCCATCCTCTGGGTGTAGCTTGGTTCAGTGCTGGAAAGAATAGGGCTGCTATAATTAAGATGCAAAGACACTGCCTCTGTGTTCTTCCTTGCACTATCTATATCGATAGCCCTTGAAACCTAAGCATCTGAGACTTAAAATAAACTTCATGTGAGGAAAAAAAATTTTTATTAAAATGAAAGCTGTTGACAATTTCCAACTCATTCAGGAAATTAGAGCATTATACTTTCACCATTTCTCAAAAAAATCTTTATTAAGTTGTTCTTCTTAAAAAATAATTTGAAGTGATTAATCATTCCTTCTACTAGCTCTTATAGTATCCTTCTGAAAATGATTCCTTTTAAAATTGAAATGCAAAGCTCTATACTTTTCTTTTAGATACTGCTGTGGTTATTTCTGAAAAGTGATTTATAAGCTGTAGATTCTCTTGCAGACAAAAGGATTCAAAATGAAAAAAGATCTGAGCAAATAACAAAGCTGACCTGAAAAAAGGTACAGTCCAGGCCTAAAACTTTGATTTGGTAGCTTGCCCCTTATGCAGCTTACAAATTTTTAAAACGGAATTTGGCTGCTCTTCAAAGGAAAACAAATACTCTCAGAGGAAAAAACATGAGAAAGGATCCCAGAAGTAGTTTACTGGAATGAGGCAGGAAAATTAAAGTTCCTCCTATGGTATTCTGCCAAAACCAAGCAAACAAACTGAGAAGTGACACAGTGATGGCAGCCTTGTAAATTCTTGGACAAATGGCATTGACCCTAACACCAAATGATTACCTCTATACAAAGCTTTACAGAATGACCATTAGCAGTAATGCAAAAGAGCCATTTCGAGATAGAAGTAGAAAATTTTCAACAATCTATATACTGCTGCACAATAAAGAAATATTTCACAAATAGGTTATATCTGAAAGTGCAACTGTTTTGCAAAAAGCCTCAATATTTTTTTCTGGATATATGCTATGAGAATTAAAGATGGATGGCTCTTAGTTAGTTTTGCCTTACTATTTTGTCCTGATTCTACCTCCCAAATGGTGCATTCACAGTTTGTGATTTTTAGGTGGCAAGCCTGACAAGCTACTCACCAAGAGATGTTCTGGATGCATGGTTTCAAGGAACACTGGAAATATCCATTGTAGGCTACTAAACAGACAAAGCCTATGATTCAGAAAATGTCTTGAGCTAAAAACTGTTGAAGTTTGGGGGACTGGTTGGGGGAAAAATATGGCTGCTAGTTCTTACTTCCCCTCTGCTCCCTCTGGTTTGGATTGCTGCTGGAGACAGACTACTCAGCAGGTGCTGCCAAAGCAAGACATTCTCAAGAAGATACTTTTGCTCCAGCAAAATACACGTGTGATTTATAAACTATTTGCAGATATTGTAGCACATTTCTCATTATATTTCTCCCTGAATTGATGTTATCAAGGACAGTACCTTCCAGTGTAATTTTGATAGAAATTATGGGGTGGAAATTACAAATAAATATACTTCTAGCACAATGTAGTACCCTTAGACTAGTAGTATTTTTTTTTCTTCTTTTTTTTTCTTTATATAAGTATATAAAGAGAAATACATATTGAAACAGATTGAAGGAATTACTCCTTTAGGAGACTTAGTTGCTGTACACATTGTGTTTTAATGAACAGCTGTGCTCTTCCATCTCAATTAGTGTCCGTAGTGCAAGTGGAACTGAAAACAGGAGAGAAGACAAAGGGCTGCATCAGCAGTATCAGGGAGTTCCTACATTTGAGTCAAAGAAAAAGTCAAATTTATCACTTTCATCCATTTCTGTGAGGAATGAGAGAGGAAGAAGATTAAGTGAAGTATGTGAAAAATAATTAAAAAACCAGGCTGAGTAGTATCCTCTTGAACACATCCTCTTGAGTTCATAGGAGAATATGAGAAGTGTAGTTAATACCTATAGAGATATGGTGACTAGTGAGGGCTCAGGGCACCCATAGAAGGATTGCATATGTCAGCCTTATGACAATTTCTGCTCAGAGTACAAAAAAGAAGGTCTGTGGTTTATAAAAGACACCAAAATTATTTATAGTTTTTCACCTTACACTGTAATTTTTTGTTATTTGCTATGGACTGAGCTGAAGCATTTTCTGAGTGTTTTAGATGTGATTTTATTTTTTTACTGAATTCCCTTTTCTGTTTTTCCTGAAGATCTTAACTTGTAATTTTTCTTATTCTTCTATACTGGAAATGATGTAGCATTATCCAGTCAGCAAGTGCTCTTCCCATATGGACTCGTTGAGTCTTACAGAAATTGCCTGACAGCAGAGACTGGGACAGCTACAGTACCCATGGGCTCAGGCTGGACATCAGAGAGTTTTTTGTGCACAGCTGCTCAAGAATACAGAGATGGATTACCAGCAGGGTAAGAAGGCATTGCAAGCATCTGCAGATGAGCTCAGCCACTCGTCTGAGGTGGTAGCTAGGATGGGATTCTTATCACAGAAATGTCAAAAAGTACAGCATGGACATCTGCATAAACTCTGGGAGAGAGCAGCACAGTGGAGAGAGATAGGCATTATTATTGCATGATTCATCTGACCGAATGAAGCTGTTTAGTTCAAAAGGATAGGATTTTCAGCACAGAAATGACTATTTTTTTTGTGTGACTAAAAGTCTTTTTGTTCAGCTGAATCCCATGCAGAGTGTCTGCTATGGCAGAGCATTGAATGGTATCTTCACCTTGATTTGATGCAGAGCTTACTCTGAGCAGTAGCTGGTGCTTGGATTTTCTGCAGAAAAAAAGGAATAATCTTCAAGGGTTTCACTTGCTAATTTTTTTCCTGCTAATATTCATTATATTTTCTCTTTTATTCCTGCTGTGAATGTGTATAATGTGTCAGACATCCTAAACTAAATCAGAGCTTAACCATATTTTAGCACTCATTCATTAATTTTTCCCCCTGAAAAACTTCTATAAAGCAAGTTACTCTATTTCATTAGTGGAAACAAATTTGTGGAGGTTTTTGTTGTTTGGCTGGGGATTTGTTTTTTTCTGTATTCTGAAGCCAATGAAATGCTGTAAAGCAAATTATATTTGCTCAAACATGTTTGCTGATGGAAAGTTCCCTATATACATTACTACACTGTAAATGGAGCGGCCTCTGGAGAGCATGATTTTTTGCAAAATACAGACAAAGTGTTAAACATATAACCCTACTCCAGTGTGATTAATTGCATATCAAGTTACATGAGGCAGGCATTCTGAACTTGCAAAAATGTTCAAGTTCAGAGCACCTAGAGTGAATACACTCAGAAATATGTAGGAAAAATGAATAAGCATCTCTTGAAATTTAATAGGTTGGAGTGATAAATGAAACTGTTTAAATGTACTTCCAAGAACTAACATTGTATTTGAAAGAAACAGGACAGAGGGAAACCATGTCTCTTTGTTTGTTCTTGCATTTTATATAGGATGCTGCCTCACTGTGTGACCTGAAGGAGCTGTTGCAGCACAGCAAGGAATGCCTCATTTCCTCTGTAGGCCCTTTAAGCATTAATATAAGTGTTAATTGGCATTGGTTTACTCAACAATACCTCCCCTACCCAGACTCTAATCCCTTCATGTCAATAAGCACGAAAGGTTTGGTTCTAGTACAAAAATAGGAGACTGTTTTACCTGTTAACTTAGTAGAAAATATTACTCCAAAGGGAGAATAGAAATGTACCTTTTTTTCAAATAACCTGCACATGTTGTCATTAAATGAGAAAGAATTTTTTCACAAAGAGGCATTCATTTTTTCACGCTCTTCAATATGTAGGAAATCTGATATTTTGAATGCTTATACTGGTGTCAGCAGAGAATTAATTCTTTCAAAGTACCTGAAAGAGGGTCTAGGGGGAGGGTGGCCTCTCAGCCATTTCCTTATGATTTTATAATTCCTGTTTAGTGACGAAAATCTGCTCCCTAGTACAAGATTATTTTTAGGATACTCTAACTTACAATTTTGGACACACTTCTCATGGCAAAGATCAAATGGGTCATTGCACATGGATTTTACCTTTTCCAATCCCCATTTTGCTCCTATGCTTCTCCCCTCAAGAATATTTTCTAGAAAGACTGAAGACTGGGAGCTGAAGCAAGTGGGTCAGCTTTGTGCCACATCAGCAACATAAAAACTCTGGAATAAAAGCCAGAAGTTCTACCCTGACTATCTAACTGGCATTTTCTATCAGGAAAATACTCATAATTTCAGGTAATTAAATGGCTAGGAAGCTCATTTTGTGCTTGGCAGCCAAAATTAAACATGTCAAATGAACAAAGCCTGCTTAAATAAGTGAAATACTAAGGGCTGCTTCTAATTTCAATTGGTTAATTAGTTTTAGGGAATATTTTGATCAATTTTTGACTGCTGAAAATGATGTTGTAAATGAGAAGCCAACATTTTCTCATTTTTTTCTCTTCTTAGTATTGTTGGGACTGGAAGAGAGATTAGTTTGCATTTTTCTACTACAAGAATAAAGTTGCAGAATATTGGGTTTGCATATTTCTGCTTGTGGCAAAATATCTATGACAAATTTTGAACAAAATAATAGGAAAAAGTAAGAATAATGGTTTGGTAGACACTTCTCAGAAAATGTGTGCATCCTTCAGTTAAAGTACTACTTCAAAACGTGTATATACAATTCTTTCAACCATTCTTAGAACACACTTTAGATAGCTATATCTGACTTAGCAAGCACTTCGGACTCTTGCATTATTCAATGGAAGAAAAGATTATTGTGTAAAGAGATTCTTCTATTCTTTAAGTTCATGAAAAAAAGCTCTTCAGAAATTTAGTATGCACGATTGCCAGATCTGTTTCTAGAATGGTAAATTCAAAAGAAGTGTTATAGATTCCATTATGCCTAAATGTTATGTTATGTTATGCTATGTTACAACGTCTACTTCTATTAGATATTTCTTTTATTGTGTAATGAAAAATATCTTCTGAGCATCTTTGAAGGTTAATATACATCAAATGGCTTACATACATATTAATATGTTTATATGTAATAACACTCATTGGTTATAAATACATTCTTTCATACTTAGAACAGTATTCATAATTTTGGCCCTTTATTTTTCAGAAATAAGTGTTTTATTTCACAGTAATCCAAAGGGGTTTGGGTTCTAAGCACCCACCAATTTTCCATTTTAAAACTTTGCTGGAAGTAAACATGCACAAAATAAATTGCCAGAAGAATTGCCAAAGAATTAATTTTGATTCTTTTTATTTTTATTACTTGAAGTAATAAAGTTCTACTTATAAGTAGAACTTAAAAGTAGAGGAGATTGAGACTAGGAATTGCTATAGCTGCCACTATTATAACTTCAGGTAAAGTAGTGCATTGCAGGAAAACCCAGACTCTGGTTTAAAGTATTTCTGAGATTAGAAGGCCCGGATGTGCTAGACATTTTTGTAGACTTGATTCCTAAGGGTGCAGCTAAATGTGAGCAAAGAAAGTGAGCACGGTCTCTGTTTGCTTTTGAGTGCTACATCTGTTCTTCCAAACCTTTCATGTCAGTCGGCCTTTGATTACCATCCAGAAAGTCTGATGACAGTGGCCTGCTTTTCAAACTTTATTCCTTTGAAGTGCTAGAGATGACTTTTACACAGAACATGTAAGTAGAAAGCTTCTTGTGTACAGTTATTGCACACAATTGCAAACAGTCTAGAGAAATCTTGGCCCTTAATGCTTATACCCTCTGATCTTGAAGGCCCTCAAATGTTATGTTACAAATATTTTTTTTTCACTGAACACAGTGAGTTACACACACATGTAAGAGCTTAAGGGGCTTGGAGCAGAAGGCTTTTAAATACACTCACCATCTGATTTCACACCTTCACAAATGTGCTTTGCTGAAAGCATGATGAAGTTCACATGAATCCCTTTGACACAATGATGGAGAGAAGCTGAGCTTCACCCTGATATGGATGTGCACAGACAAGAGATTTTTTAAATCAACTCAGCTCAATGAATATACAGTGTGTCCCCTGCAGAGCTGCCAAGGTCAGTAAGAGTGCTGGTAATCTGCTGTATAAATGCCAGATGCACAAGGTATAGTGCCTCCAGGCATTTTTAGTTCACATTGTTTATAATGGAAGTCAAACGCCAAGGTTCATTACAGTAAAAAGTTTAGTGCTTCATCCTGTCTTGCTTTGACATAAATCCAAGTACAAATAAATAAATAATGGTCTAAAGGTTCAGGCAGCATCATTTTCCATGCTGGCACAATTCTCTAATAAAGTTTAAAGGAGCCATGTAGGAACTTTACATCATTGGAGTATTTTTAATACAGGTTACACAACAGGATTTGCCTTTCTGCAGAATCTCTTTAATTAAGAGGGAACTTAATAAAGCATTTTGCAGCTGGGCATCTTTACCTTTTGGCAAAAAAATTGTTTTTTATTTAGTTCCTCCACTTCACATTTTGCCCCATTGACCAGCAAATACAGAGATTCAATGTATTTTGGTTTGTAGTGTGACATTTCATGTGCAGCAGGTTTTCTTTATTTAGTAAGAAACGAATGGACATTTAACCTAGTATGGAAATTCCTGGATCTCTGGGTTCCAAATCTCCACTGGTACAAATATTTGTTCTTTGCAATCCCTTCTACAAACTTATGGATGGGGAGGTAAAAAGTCTACTGGGAATATATTACATGGAATATCTTTCTCCTAATGACTAGAAACCTTCTTCTGATTTCCACATTAGAATTATTTATGGTCAGTTTCTATCCATTTGATTTTGTGCCAATGCTGCCCTTTAGTCTAAACAGATCCTTTCTTGCCCTGGTGTTTCCCTGTCTTTGTATTTATAGATACTAATTCAATATAATTTAGTCTCTGCTTCATTAGATTACCCAAAACCAACCCAGTTGTATTCATTATCTAAGACTCATGGTTCTCTGATACTCCTAGGGCTGTTTCCTTCCCTTGGTCTTTGCTGAGTGGTCCTAAATATTTCATTGTTCTCCAAAAGCAACCAGAAGTACCTTGTGTAAAGACACTCAGTTGCCATGGCTCCTTCTTGAAATGCCTTGCCTGACATAAATATGAATTATCTTTGCCTTTTCAAGAATATCACTATGGTTCATAGGCATTACTGGTAAACACAGATTCTCTTCTTTTCTAATCTTTTGAGCTAATAACATAAGTTCTTAATGATAGCCCTTAAGAGTATGGCATTGCCCTTTGCTTGATTGAATTTTTATCTTATTACTATTATGCAAGTCACTAAGGTCATCAGGTCTTCCAAACCTCTTTTGTATTGAGGGTGTTTTCCCAATGTTATGACATCAGTAAATTACATTAAAATCAACTATCTTTTTGCAACAAGGTCACTGAAAGAAGTATTAGCTAGTTTCCAGAACTGTTTTGTTACAGTAAACTTCCTTCAGCATCTTCAACTATTTTCTCCCTTTCCTTTACTCTTTGTTTAACTTCTATACTAGTTCTAAACTTCTCCATGCTAACCAATTTGTTTTCCCAAAACACCATATGAAATGCTTAAAAGAACATCTCAGAGAAATTCCTTTCATTTCCAAGGTAAATTACCAAATCAGTTTTTCATAATCTGTTTGGTAAGTTTCTGCCTTGTTTTGTGACATTTTATGCCTTTGATTATTTTGCGCCCCCACTAAGAATTATTTCAAAACCTTTAATTTCATTCTTGCAATAATACTCGCATATTACTGGGAATTCATGAGTAGGTCATTATTTGCCTGACAAAAAATATCCGCTCCACTGTTCTTCATTATTTTTACTCCATGCCCCAAAATGATGAATAAGTGGAACAGAATGCCTGGGATTAAGTTCCCAGTTTGTGGTTTAGTACTTCTCTCACAGCATGAAGCTGCAGTAACTCACAATAACCACTGGCAAAAGAAACCACTGGAGAAGAACCAAGATTCTTAAAATGAGCTTATAATGAAAACAAGTAATATGCTCTTCACTTTCTTAAACATCATTTGTAGATTCAAATTGCTAACATTTGTTTATATTTTCTTTAGTGGGTTTTCTTAATTATTAGCATGTCTATGTTTTAAAGTTCAACTTCTCATTGCCATTCATTTCTTTGAATTTACAAAAGTAAAAGCTAAAGGACAGTACAGAATTAGGATCCAGATTAGTTTTCATTGTAATTCAGATAAAATATATATATATAAAAAAAAAGGGCAGGGGGGAATGAATTGAATTTATGAAATGCATTTCTCAGCATCTCGATTTTCCATAAAATATTGACTTTCTAATGAGAAGAATGACTTGGGCTTTTCCTTTCCAGAGCAAATGTTTGATTTTGCACTCTGAGAAATCTGGAGCACACTGGATATATGTTGTGTTCTCTTGGATTTTGATGCTGGTTTAGATGGCAAGATTAGATTTAAAAAAACCCCAAACAATTTTCTTATGCCATTTGAGAAAAAGGATATGCATAGCATCTTTCTACCTTGACAAGGAGAGAGATGCAATACTGTAATTTACAGGGGGAAACATAATTTAAATGAGAGAGTGAATTAAAAAAAATATTTTGACTTATTAAAGGGAAATATCAGACACTAGTAGGCCATACAGCAAAGACATTAATATTTTTAGACTTAATATTTCCATCTTGCAATAATTCAGGCATAGACTTTGATTGCCATTTTAGACACTGTGAACTCTACTCTTAGAGTTTATGAATTCTTCAATTATTTAATCATCCAACATACATAATTTTATATGATCTATAAATGAGTACTTGATAGTCCCAGAACACTGAAGAATTTCAGAAACATTTAAGATTTGCATCCTTTCCTTATAAAATACTGTCATTTCTTTGGCTCAAGAGATTCCTTGTTCATACTGCGAGATGGAAAGGCACAAATCATTTTACTGCAGTATTTTCTCCATGGCTGAGTTAAAAATCTGATGTTTACCAAGTGTAGAACGGTCTTGTGGAAAAACAGAGCGTGGGAGTGAGGAAGTTCATATTCTAATCCTGGCTGTGCCACAGGCTTCTGTATGAATCCATGGGCAAGTAGTTTAACCTCTTTGATCCTCAATTTATTTTGCAGGAAACTGGGGAGAAAATGATACAGTCTGTCTTGCAAAGGTGTCAGGAGGGTACCTTCTGGCACTTTTAGATGGAATTGAGGGCTCCAGAAAAGCAAATTTTATTACCTTTTAGCCCACTTCTATCTGTTAACCATCAGTGGAGATAGGATCAGAGGCCTTACCACTTGCCAAGGCAGATGCATGAAAACTCAGTTGAAGATTAACCTAAATGTTCAACGATAACTATTAAAGCCTTCATTCATTAATTCCAAGTAGAAAAAGCTTCCTTTAATGCCACAATTCATTTGTACTTTTAATTATGATACCTGTGATCACCCAAAATAAATTTCAAATCGGGAGGTTAATTGTTGATGCTCAGCATCTCTTCTCTGAAAATTGTCACTTGGAACATATTTTCTAGGCACAATCCACACTTCAAATCACTTTAGATTTATAAACTAATGCCAATAGCGGAAAGATAAACTTGGCATCTGAACATTTGAAGCTGCCAGGTGTGTTATGACCACTGCTTCACTATGGAAACTGCAGGGGAAAAAAGACAAGAAAAACAGAGATAGCCATTAAGAACTGCCAAGAGTCAGTGCTAGGTTATTATTTTTAATTACAAGGGAATGCTGATTTGCTTTGTAATTCCAAAGTGAAGTTTCTGTTGAATGTCCAATATATGTCTGAAATTAGGCTTTCATGCCAGTTTTCAATAAAAATAGAGGCTGCTATTTGGAAGGTTGTGTAAGCAGATAAACAGAAAAGGAGTAAAGTAGAATTACCTCTTTTTGCTAGAGGAAGACCCAGGTCCATCTCTATATCAAGGAAGCCATAAGATTAGTACAACACAGGAAAGAGAGCATAAATCTGTAAAATCACTGTTATAGTCTATAACATAACAGAAAATTATCACAGATCTCTGTCATAAAGGTGATGCATTAATGCAAGGGCTCTTATGTGCAATTATTTAACTTTGAGATATTTTTTCCCAGCATGCTGTAGAGCAATACCTCATGCTGAAATGTGTTCATTAGCCCAGCTTAAGACTCCTGCCCCTCAAAAAAACCTTAAAAAAGGATAAATTTCCCATTCCTGGGCAGAGCCTCAGTTAAGTTGTCCATCTGGGACATAACCAGGAAGCTCTTGGGTCTCGTTGAGCAGCAGAGCAAGAGAACATCCCACAAGGTTGCTACAGTGGCCCTTTGGTGACTACACTGAATGGGTTCTTTTCCAGCACTTCCTTTTTTAGATCTAGGTAGGGATGTGACTTCAGCGAGCTATTGAAGTGCTGGATTAAAAGAATATTTTTATTTTTTGAATGTAAATTTTGTTTGCAGAAGAGGATTTGTACTACTGAAGTTAGGAAGGATGGCCTTATGACTGAAATTTCAAAGATAAATATTCAAGTCCTAGGTCTGCAATTTCACATCTTGTCCTTGAGCAAGTCATCTGATTTCTATGATTCAGATAGTCATTTGTATTCTTTGTTCTGTCTGACAAAGGAAACTTATTCCTGTGTGTTCGTACAGTGCTTATCATGCAGGACTCCCAGTCTTTCAACAGGTTAATGAGGTGTAAGGTATAGTTTGAATTTATGATATCAGATACTCTGCAATAACTGCCTTTACTTATGCCATGGTAAATGCAGGTAGTTTTCTTCTTCAGTGAGGAATAAGCTGTCTCACTTTTACTGCAGAGTGAGAGCAAGCACTCAGCCTGTTGTTAGAGAATAGCAAAAATGCTATAAATCTACATCACACATTACCATGTGAACACTTATGCGTGTATCTGTCTTTCTGTGCAGGGCTTTTTTGAACTTACCTATTACCAGTACATGTAGATAACACAACTCTAAAATTATCAAATCCGAAACAACAGACTTTTTATTCTAAAATATAGAAGGTTAAGGAATTTTTGGGAGAAAATATGGCATCTCAAAATTCTCATCTTATTTGAGTAGGAAATTTGTAATTCTTGTCTTTTGTTCCTCTTACTTTGATTGTTATCAAAAGACATTTGGTAAATTTTCTTCATTATCATCGTCCTCATCATCCTCCAAACTTCTGAATGACCAACACACCAGAAGGTGAAGATTGTAGTAACCTGTGCTTTGTTAACAAAGTTTGGTTATTGATGGTAGATGAAAGCAGTTAAATATTTCAAAAGTTAAGAACACTTAATGTTAATTGAGGTTGAACTTTTACGGAGTTTAACAATTAGTCCTTGTCCTTAGGCTGACTTAAAAACAATCTACATTCCCATCATAACAATACAGAACATTAGAAAAAGATTTATTGTCCTTGTATCATGTCCATGTAGCAGGCAATATCCTTATTCAGTTTGCATCACACTTCATTTACGTTTAACCTAATTTTTACCTGGGTTTTGCTACTTTTTTATTTTTAATTTATTTTAATTTTTTTATCTTCAGACATTTGAAATCCAAAGTAAATTAACACTGGCTGCTGTTATCAGCTGAGTGCTTGGGTGCTCTTCTACTGTGTCTGGCTTGTCACTTTCCTGATCAGGCTATTTCTTTTAGTCTCCATATTGACTGCTATTATGCTTTGTCACTCTTTCCATTCCCTTGGTCTCTGAATCTGCAATAGTTTCATCAATATAATTTCATCAACTTGTATTTCTTTGCAACTTTACCTAAGGGACTTCACCTTGATTGCTATGTTTGACTAAGTTCCCAAAATGGTCTTCCTTCCAACATAATCTCTCTTTCCCTTTTAAAATGAAAGCAAAACTGAAGAATGCACCCATGCAAATTGCTACTTTAAAGTTAATACCATTTGTTTTTCTAATAGGATCATTATTAAGATATTTCCTCCTCAATATTCACTTCCCCTTAATGTTCCTGTTATCCCAAATTAAAAGAGACAAGGGAAATTTGCTCCAAATGTGTTAGAAATCAGAACACCATGAAAAGCTCTGAGTAGTTCCAAGTCAAGAAAGGAAATTATATTTCCATGTAATTTTTAAATATTACCAACACATTACATACAGCAACGTCTTCCAAAGGCTGCTCAATTGAGTCTTTGGAAACAAGATATGGTGGCTAGCTAAGATCTGATTCACTCTTACCCCACAGCAGTGGATGCTACAGAAGATAATCAGGGCTGTTATCAGCTCTGGCTTTTATTGTTTCTGCATAGCAAACTAGGCAATAAAGAAAACTGTAAATGCAGGATTTATCCTTTGCAGGGGTATACCTCATGCTTGGAAGATTAATGAAGAATTCCTGGTTCACTGTTTACTAAAGATACCTCTATTCTATAGCATTTTAATTGTAAATCCCTTATTTGACATACTAACTAATAGCTCCTGCTGAATTAATAAAAGCAACATATTAACTTTAAATCCCAGATAAAGTAAAGATTGCTGTTTTAATATCCCATCCATATCCTTTATCTTTCTACAGGGGCTTTCAGGCCAGTAGTTTTAATAACATGCATGAATGAAGATGCTCTTTTTTAACACAAATGGTGGCAAAGAGTTTTTCCTTTATATTAGCAGGCAATCAATTCCAATAGCTTTTTAATGCTTTTTTAAAGAATCAATTTTAAAGCAGAAGCTCTTCAGGGGACCCTCTTAAACTTCTTCACAGCCAGTCTCCTAATTTTCTATTACAATACAATCTAAAGCAGCTACAAAAATAATACAGATAATGTTTGCTGGGTAATGATTTCCAATTTCCCCATTCCATGTACCCTGTTATTAGGAGGATCATCTTCACTGTGTAAATTAATTTTCAATTCACTGCAGGGGAACATTACAATGATTTATTCAACACTGATGCTGAAGAAAATGTTGGGAGGTTCTTAGCAATCTGAAAAACAAAATTAATTTGTTTTGATCATTACCATGTTAAAAAATGTTAAGACAAAGGGTTCACAAGAATATTTGAGAGGTTAACCTACATCTTACAGAAGCAGTCAGTTTGATCCTAGGTGTAGTTGCCTTACAGGAAAGGAAAAGAAAATGTCAAAGACTTGCTGGTTTCTCCCCATGTTTCAACATTATGGAAGCATTGAGCATATTCTAGGAGTTTCTGTGTAGCTAGAAAACAAAACAGATCAACCTTTCAGTCACTAAAACTGTGTCTGGTCACTGAAGAAAATGCTTGCTGCAATTTACACAAGGAACAGATTGTTTCAAACTCAATTGCGTTACTGGTAATGATACTCAATATTTGGGAGAGTTCCAGGCAAGGAAGAAGGACTAGAAGAATTTTCAGTTTCACAAATAAAGGATTTGCTGTAGAGCAAGCATCTGTTAACTAGTGCTCAGGGGGCTTACACCAAAATGTTCACTCACTGTAGTGTTCATACTAGGTAAAGCAGTACCTGTTTGGTTATGTTGATTTAGCTGTTGCATTTCAAAAATGAGATTTGTGTCCCAAGACTTTCAATAAGCACAGAAGAGAAATGTGATCCACGTGAGAGTCTCTTTGGAGAAAAGAGAGAGAAGTAGAGAATCTTTGGAGTCAATAACTCTGATTTGTTTAGATGTCAGTTAGCCAATCTCAGGCATGAATACTTCCCTCAAGTGACAGTAAAGAGGATCTGGAGTGATTGTTTCAGACCAAGCTGTAGATTTTGATATAGAAGATATTTTATCTATTTTATTTACTGATGTGCTTTGCTGTATTGCCTATGATATTCCAACATTTTTCCATAGTTTAAAGATCAATGTAAATATTC
This sequence comes from Luscinia megarhynchos, assembly GCA_034336665.1. Lineage (NCBI taxonomy): Eukaryota > Metazoa > Chordata > Aves > Passeriformes > Muscicapidae > Luscinia > Luscinia megarhynchos. Next base: position 47,145,697 of record CM067565.1, read on the forward strand.
TTTTCATGTGAAAATCTTTGAGGGGGTGGTTGAAATGCCCCCAGTCCATCAGCATCAAAATGGAAGAAATTTTTAAAACTACAGCAAGTTAAAAATTCAAGCCCCATCCACATAAAATTAAAGGTTGAGAATTTGATTGAAGGCTTTAGGGATGAACACAAGAGAAAAACCTCAATCATTTCTGAATTGCTGAACTGAAAATTGCTCTTTTCCGTGCTTACAGTGGTAAGTAAATACCCCAAACATAACAAATAGCATAAAATCCATTGGTCAAAGTCCCAAAGAAATTTTTTGAATGATAATTGTGAAGTGTCACTATTGCTAGTGCTTCCACATATAATGCAATATTTAAAAAATAAATAAAAATTGAAGTACAGATGCGTAGTTTGAAGCTGAAAGAAGCTTGATTTCAGTGGGACCTGAAAGATTAAGACAAAAGCTGTGCAATTCCATTGCAGTAATGTCTTCCAGGCTTTGTCTTCCATATCGATACTATATTGGAAAACTGAAAAAGAATTGTCCATTTTCTGTCATACGCCTATAATCAGGCATTAAATATATCCCAGTTATCATGCTTCCAGCGTGCTAGCAGCACAGTTGTCACATTGAGTTTTTAACAGCATGTTGGCAGGGAGCCGAACTGACAATATTTATTAAAAATAAAACAGTAAGGAAGAGCAAACACTCGTGACAAAACTGCAAGTAAAGGTACTCATAGGACATTTATCTAGGTTGCCTGATTTGAAAGAAATTGAAGACTTTTCTGAGTATACGATTTTGAAAATAAGCAAAATTAAAGAGAAATCAATGACTTTTTTTTTCACCGCAAGCCATAGTCAAATGCCTCATACCAGAGGAGTAAGACTTGTCTTCAAAATATTTTGTCAGCTTCAGTGAATTAACCTGGTAGTTTAAGTTTGTAATTCTAACACACTCAAAGTGTTACGTACCTATCCAGTTGACAATCTAGAATTCTTTATGAATAATTTTATACAGAGAATCTTAGGAAAGTACACACTCTGGAAAAAACATATTGTGATATGTTTCCTGAAATATCATGAAAATTTTTGACAATGAGCTATTTGTGGGCTATTGAAGAAACTATATCCGATATACTTTGATAAAACTAAATGCTTTCTGGGTCTGCATAAACTACTGTCACTAGCAACATCTCACTGCAAAGAAGTCTTCTGTTTCAAACAAGATGATATTAAATAGCATACCTTTTTTCTGTTTCAAACTTTTCTCCTAATGATTATTTCATTCCTCTTAGTAATTTCAAAACAAATTTCAGTGTGCAATTTCTCTTTTCCTACTTTTTATACTCGTAATTATTTTATTTTTCCTCATATTTCTCTTTCAGGTTGAAGAGTACTTGTTATCCTCATCTCCCATAGTATATAAGCTATTCCAAATACTTGATCATCTCTATTGCCCTTTTTAATATAATTTCTGCTCAAAACTTGATGTTAAGTAAATAGGACCTTAGACAAAGAGAAATAAAGCAACTTACTTTACCTCTCGTGAAACCCAAATTAGTACAAACCTCTGTTGTATTTTAAATTTTGTTTTCTTACAGTTATAATTGTTTGTGTTTTTAATAGACAGTATTATAGCACACGTTCACACCTGTAATAGTAGCTTTGAAAAAATGTTTCTTCTGCTCCTGTAAATTAAAGTAATATATGAATTTAATTTCATTACCCTAACTTGTAAGTGTCAGTAATATGAGAAAATTAGAAGGAAATCCATTTTACATGAATCTGTCTAGGCATTCAGTCACTCTTATCAGTGCTAGGTGTCTACTGCTTCCTTTACAGTCAGTGGAGAGAAATAAGGGCATCTCTGGGGACTTATTCATCTCATTTTAAGAGAGATGTTTGTGTTATGTGGCCTGAATTGGTCTCCAGGGGATGGGGATAATTGCACTATGGAGGTCCTCTCTTCTTTTCCTCTAGGCTTTTTCAATCATGGATAGCAAGTAATAACTTTGATTAAAATGTGAACTTTAAGACAATTAATTAGATGAAATTGCTCCTATTCTCAGCGTCTAGGTTTGTAGGGGAGAGACAATAAGACAAATACTATGATTTGGTGTTTTTATGGACAGCAAGATGTAGTTAAAGGGATACAGGGAGGCTCCCCTTCTCCCTCTTCCCACACCCACCTCAGAGGATAAGGGGAGCCTTTCCTCTCTGTGCAGCGTGCTCCTCTTCCACTGTGCAGTCAATCTTTTTAGGCTACTTTAGAAACATATTCTAGTGATACATCCAGATCAGATTGCTCCCCACCTCCTTACAAGGCACACATCACAGTGTAATGCAAATAAAACTGGTAGAAAGGTTACTGAAATATGTCCTGCCTCACCAGACTTCACCATTCCATCCCCAGACCCTTGCAACTTCCTCTCTTTTCCTTTCATGTCAGCAAAACAAAGAAATCATTTTTAGCTAGGCTCAACCACAAATTGGCAAGGGTAACATTCTTAAATATCACTGTGATATTATGATAAGCACAGCATATTCCAGGCAGGAAAAATGTAGATTATGGCAACCTTCAGTAAGTACAGATAGTATTAAAAGTTTGAATTTTCTTTTTTTTTAGCATCCAAAAAGCTATTAGGATTTCAAAAAAAAAAAAAAAAAAAAAAAGAATAATCCATCTATGAATACTTGTCTCCCAGATCCTTTGTGCATCTAAAGCAGGAAATTATATTTACACTTACTTCAGAAATACAGTTACCATATTTGAACATCTGAGCTACAAGAAAATATCAGAAATATATATTCTTAAGTTTTCCTCCAGTTTTATTTGAGACTGTGAAGGTGTGAAAAGAAAAAGATGTATTAAAAATCTATGTGAAGATATGCCCTCCTTTCAGAAAAAGAAATATGACCCCTTCACTACTATGGTAAAGTCCTTTCTTGTCATATGCAAAAAGCATTCGTCCCATGCTCACTGCAGATAGAGAGATTTGTATAAAAGAGTCTAGTACAGTATTTATCAAAGAATTTTGAGAATGAAGAATTGCCACTTTGAGATTCTTTCTGAAGCTAACTGAAATCCTGTTACAGATGAAATTCTTGAGTCTCTTAATTTTTTTTAGTTTTTCAATTATTGCCACCAAAAAGTATCAGGTTAAACAAAGAATTTTTAACAAACAATTGCTTAGTAATGAAAGCTGAGCTAATACTTTATGAATAATATTTTTATGTCTTTACAGCAGCTTGTGCATCAGTAGATACTGAAGCTTTTATCAAGTGTAGACTACTTCATCTTAGTACACAAGGCAATAGCAGATGAGTCAAGATTGGCCCCTTCTCTATAACTCCCCCCCATACTCTTCTAAGATTTCTCTGGAGCTCAAGGGTCTGGAGGACCCTATTCATAGAATTGCATAGGTTTGGATGAACTCTGGGAAACTACCAGGTCTGGCCTCCTGCCCAATACAGAGTCAGCTTTGAAATTGCATGAGGCTGCTCAGGGCCTTGGCCAAGAATTTTAGGTATTTCCAGGGATGGAAATTCTCTTCCTCCTTATGCCTCTCTGCCTTCCATTTTCAGGTTACAGGGCACTAGACCACCAGTCCTGAATCAAAATTCTGAAGCCCATTAAAACATACTTATTAAGTGAAGCAGAAACCCCAGACTAGCTCCATGTGTCCTCTACCCTCCTGGCAGAACCTGGGTTATCTTCCTCAAGATAGTGGGACAGATGCAAGTTTCAAGAAGGATTGATAGCAGGTTTCTATGTTTCCATTTTCCTTAAAGCATCTAAAGTTGTCTTTGAAAACTTCCTCCTCCGCAACTTATTTGAGGGATCTTGTGGCAGAGAAACTCATCCAGCTGGGTACTGTAAAGAGTATTAATGGTATAAGGTAAAAAGTCTGTCAGTGTGAGGATGTATTAAGACATTAGTTAAATATGTTTCTAGGCCAGTTCTAGGGCAACAAGGGAAAATGATGATTTAAGATTCATGATGATTTAAGATTAATACTAATTTTTTCTAAATATCATTATATTTAAGAAACTATATTCAATTAATGAAAAATTAATCTAGATATAAAAGCACTGTTGATCCTAAAATCAATTTATTACCAGTGAGACAAATAATATTTGCATTCCTTTTTGGTCAGTAACAAGTCCAATTGGATCCGCCCCCAGAAGACACTATCTGTGAGGAAAAAATGACAAAAATGACAAGAAAAGGATGTAAAGTTGTCCTCAAAGCAAGGTACATTTCAGTCAGAGGAGGAAGAGAAGCACACAGGAAAAATGAAGAACAAAATTAAACACTGTATCTAAAAGTGTATTTTTATTTATATCTGATTGGTAGGGAAATTTGCTGTTGAGTAGGATTTAGGCTTCCTTTTCTGTTTATTTTCTCACCCAGAACTGTTTCCTGTTTTGATAACACTTCTATTTCTTCCACAGTTAAGTTATATAGATAATACAAATTTTATTTTACTTATAGGAAAACAAATCACAACAAAATAAAACTTATTTTAACAACACTGTAACATTTTTAATTCTTTCACTGAAATTTTGACATAACTCAGTAAAATAAACCCGTATGAAGATTGTCTTTGTATAAAAGTTGAAATTGAACCAACTTTCAAAAAAAGTAAAAAAATAAATCCTAAATAAATATGATTGTTTTAAAATTGAAGGTCTCAGCAAAATCCACCTACTTACTCTATCCTCGTTAGAATTTTGCTAAATTAAAAGTATAATATAGTCTGTAATTATGCTTATGTTTTAAAATGAAAATAAATAGATTTTAGTTCTGGATTCAAAAAAACCCCCAACAAAACTATTTGTAAGCACAACTCAAAATAACACCATTTTCATTAACATTCCCATTAAATCTGGTTATTTTTCTTTTAGGAAATCAGTTTGGCACAGGTATTTTGGAAAAGACCTGGAAATCCAATTGAATAGCATAGATAGGCTGACTTTATTTTTCTATTCTTTGTGCAATCTGAGAGCACAGCATGCCACCCTAAGAATGGTGGCCATGAATCCCTGTTTAAGGAAATGTCAGAGCAGCAGCAGTGGCATGTGTCCTCTCTACACTGAGCTTTTTATTTCTACTGAAATGCTTTTTACTCAAGGGCTTTTGCCAGTCCAATGTGTAGATTATGTTTTTTCTTCAGAATCTGCTCCAAATAAATGTGTGCCTATATTTTTGCAGTGCTCAGTGAACTAAGAGATGTGCAGCTACTGTGCAAATAGATTAGATTTAATAATAGAAGCATATGCCCAGGGTCCACTGGCAGTTTTCTCCAGTTTGATGAGATCAAAATACTAAACATAACCATGTTTTTGTGCAAACTTTACACAACAGAAGCATTTTGTCATTAAAATTACAGTTGGTTTTTGGCTCAAATTACTGCAATATCACAGCTGTGTTTTATGAGAACATGCATAAATTCTTTGCAACGATTTTGGGCTGGATTGACAAATGTCATATTTCCATTTGTCTTTAGAATGATGCCATTACAGTTGATTGTTGATTTTAAATTTTGATGTGAATGAAATTAAAGAAAAAAAGCAACCAACCATAAAAAAAAACCCAATCAAACGAGAAAAGCCACTCAATATTAAAATGAAACACTATGAAGAAAAGTTTTGGTTTATTAGTCTTGTGTCTTACAGATCTTTGTTTTTGTATAGATTTTGTTTTCCATTGGCCTTATCCAGTTATGTCCCCTTTCCAAAAGTAATTTCTGATGCAGAGAAAGATGGAAGCTATTCTGCAGCACAAAGAATATTAATTTGTATACATGCATTATAAGTACTTTGTCAAGCTTTTCCTCTGTTTGTTGCTATTATCACTATGTTTTTTAGAAAAAATACCAACAAACCAAAGCAAAGCTCAAAACCCTACAGGCAAGTCTTTGTGTTCCTGCATTGGAGACTTTGTGATAGTGTTTAGTGGCTAGAATATTGCACATTGAGAATGGTAGTGGTGAATTACCTTGACCTTTACGATGTTCTTAATTTTGGTTGGCTACTCATTCCACTCATCAACGTTTACAGCCACACTCCTTTCTGGGGAAGGCAGAATTAGGTACTAAAACAGAAAATGTCAAATGCTCCTGTACTCCAAGGACATGCTAGACATTCAAATTCTCATACTTTATTATCATAGCAAAAGACTCCAACAAGAGTAGGAAATAACTTTACATTAATCTACACACATGACAGAAGGTAACAAAGAGGAGAAATGGCACAAGACAGCCTATTATGACTTTAAGATGTTCATTTTGTGGTTGCCTTCAGATGCTGCTCATCCTTCCTCAGATGAGTCATAAACAATGGAGTCACTGGACATGATTTCTGGTCTGTACGTGCTCTGCTGGTTCTCCTGCAGTCAAGCCTGGAGACCACAGCACTGTCTCCTCTAGAGGCTGCACCTGCTGCCTGCTCTGGCCCTTCTGGGTCTGCTTTTCATTGTAATCCATCTAAAATGCACTTTTCTATTCACTTGTCTATCCAATTCTAGGTTCTTGTTTTCTTAACTTCACCCCTATGGTTTAAAGCTAGCTTATTTTATTTTCCTTCTCTCCTCACTTATATGCACTAAAATTCACTATTTGCACTTAAATGCACTAAAATTCTAGCTACAAAAATTACCTTCAATGATATCGTGACTGTATCAGTCAGAGTGCAAAAAAGTGATACAGAAATAAAGAATGACAGAAAACTTTATGCCAAATTATTTGAATTATGCATTTGATTTTAATATCCTGATCAGCAAAGCATTTAGGAAGATAGTGACATTGAGATAGTAACACAAATAGCTTCACAGACAGCAAAAGCTCTTCCTGCTTTAAGTTTGAAAATCTTGTATATATTACAAGTGAAATATTTTTGTGCACATCTTTTCTTCTTCCCAAATATAAAATACACACACTGAACTGTAACATAACCAGCACAGAAAGACAAAGATACAAAAATGTCTCTAATCAAGCCAAAAAGGAGTGCAGTTGTCAATACCAGTTTGATCCAGTTAATTATTTATTTTTAATGGTCACCTTGTTTGTGCTATCATGAAAAAGTATTAAAGTGGAAATAAACCTCAGTAATTTATCTCACTGCATCAGAGAATTCAAACTCTATATCAAGGTACTCAGTCTCTGTCAGACCAGTACATTATTTCCCAGTCATCTTGATATTATTCCTTGGAGATAAAACTGGATGAATATACTGGCCCTGTTATGAATTCATAAGATTTTCAGGAGACAAAACCCCTCAAAGAGCAGTGAAAAATTGTCAATAAATGCCCACCTCAAATAATGCAGTCAGTATTGTCACAGTAAGTGTTACTACATTAAATTATGAGTTAAAATATCTTTGCAGTTCATTATACTACATTTTGTGCAAAATGCTGTAGGTTCATCAATAAATATTATACAGAAATACAAATAACCTTTGTATAGACACAGAGAGTATATATATATAAGTAACTTAATGTAAACTTATGTCTGCACTGACAAAATCCCAGAACAATGAGTCTGCAAGGGACCTCTGGAGGCCATCTAGTTCAACATTCTAGTCAAGCAGGACCATTTCCAGTTGTGCTTAAATATTGCCAAGGATGGTGACTCCACAACTTCTCTGGGCAACCTGTCTCAGGGCTTGGTTACCCTTTCTATAAAAAAATGTATTCTGATGTTCAGAGGGAACATGCTTTGCTACAGTTTGTGCTCATTGGTTCTAGTCTTGTCACTGGCACCACTGCAATGACCCTGGTTCCACCCTCACTGTGCCCTTGCACTCTCCTTTTAAGTATTTATATACAAGGTCTTCTTGAGCTTTCTGTTCTCCAGGCTGAACAGTCCCAGATTCCTCAGCCTTTTGTAGCAGATGAGATATCCCAGCGCCTTCAGCATCTTCATGGCCCCTTGCTGGCATGTCTCCAATATGTCCACATCTCTGTAATACTGTGGAACCCAAAACTGGACCCAGAATCCCAGATATAGCATTGCCAGTGCTGAGTAAAGGGGAAAGACCATGTCCTTTGACCTTATGGCAATATTTTGCCTCATGCACCCCAGGGCAATATTGGTCTTTTTTTCTCCAAAGTGCTGTTTCATGTTCAACTTGATGGCCACCAGGACCCCAGGTCCTTTTCTGCTAAGATCCTTTCAAGCTGGATGTTCTTCAGCATATATCTCTGCATAGGGCTGTTCATCCCTGAGTGCAGAATTATGCCCTTCCTCTTGTTGAACTTCCTGAATTCTTTACATTGTCTGACTCCTTTATTGTAGTAATTACATATACAAGTAACCAAAAAAATTGACATGTAAATTTTCTACAAACTAGGTTGCTAACTACCAGAATAGTATCTATGAAAATGATGTCAAGTTCCATGAAGGCCCGATCACCATAGTTTATATTCTTAACAATGTAAAAAAAGTTATACTGTTGTTTTCCTATAAAAAAAATCTAGAGATCTATTTTATTTTAGCAAAGGATCTGAACTAAATAAAACTTGGCAAGCAATATCTTAGGCAATATGTTTCCCTTGAGTAAATGTTCATTTTTTTAATAATTCTTTCCTTGTGCATCAGTTTTACCCATCTAGATAACCACTGATTCAATAGAATGTTTGCATAAAAGCAGGAGTAACCACTGGGAAAGAAAGGCTTATGTGCCATTCTGTTAGAAGAGTTTTTTCTTACTTGTTACAGGGAAGTCACTTGCATACAAAAATAGTTTTGCTACCATTAAACACTCAATAAAGCCTTTTACAACAGCACAGATTTAGTCAAATAGTCTTAACCCTGTTAGGTGTTTACATTAGATTTAGGAAAGCTTTTCTTTCATTCTGAATATTGTGTTATACTTAATTTCATCTTGGAACCATTGTGTGCATGGTCAGATAACTGCTATGCTACATCCCAGGAGGGGAAGCAAGTCTTGAAAAAATCCCGAGGGGAAGGGTGTTAGGATGTTCAAAATTTATGTATTTTCCTTTTCTTTTCTACAATTAGCACAGTGGATATTCTAGTTTTGCACTACTGTTTGTGGTATAGAATATAGTAAGTTGCTCAGTTCAGGTTTTCTCATTTAAACACAGGTCATACCTGCATTATATTATACCTCTATCTAGTTCTGTAATATAATGAGAAAATCTCAGGTAGAGAAAATCTTGAAGCGCCCAAATATTATTACAGTTTTATAGTCATATTTCCTCTGAGAATCAGCCATAAGCATTTCTTATTGAACAAGTGTTCTTTTCAGGTGGCAAAGATGTAGATATTTAAGTAATGAAATATATTTCACGCTTACCCATAACTTTTCTAGATAGTAAAATAAGAAACTTTTAAAATTCCATCCTTGGATTAATATTGAAAGTAGAGAAGGAAGAATGAACATAGGTTTGAAATGAGTTTTACACAGAAAGCAAAACAGACATCTGGCATACAGCATACAACTGGAAAAACTATCAGATGGCTACTTCAGGAAGAGTGAACAGTCTTGTTAAACTGCCAGGGAGTAAGTCTGAGTCCTATGTGAAATCATGGTTATAACTACAGAGCACTTGTTGAAGTATCTACTATGTCACACTCCCTTTAATACCACTTCCTTTCAGACTTCCCCATAGAGGGAATAAAGTCTAATTTATTTCCTTGACAATTATCTGTAAGGATAATTATTTGAAGGAGTAGGTGAGTAGCTACAGTATTAATTTGGCAAACTGTCCTTTGTTAGAAGTTGTGTTCTAATGATGAAAAACTACGTCTCTCTAATAACTTTCAGTTCTATTAAAGATTTTTTTTTTTTGCTTGCATTCTGGGGAAAGACATTAATTCCTAGTCTTTTTGTAAGCTCAGTTTCTCTACTGCAAATCTCCTCTGGGGTATATAGGAATAGAAAAAGAGCTGCAACAAGATATCTATTCTTTCATTATGTGAAAAAGGAAAAACTTTGGACAAGAGTGAAAAATTTCCACATCCATAGAAAGAGAAGTAGGGTATTGAGAGAAAAGTGATACATGAAGGTCTCGTAACGTAAAAGAAGGTGTTCAGTAGGTGGCATGGGAAAAAACAAGGTCTGTGTTTTCTGGTTTGATTTTTTTTTTTAAAAAAAATGTATTAGTAACTCACAGATTGTCTGTGACAAGGGCAATCTAAGGATGATTTTCAGCTACAAACCTTCATATCCCAAACAAACCCTTATCTCCTAACATCTTTGAATGTATCTCCCTATATTTTTGTCCTTTTGCACCACAATCAAACATCCATTCTGTCTTCTTCTTTCCATCTCTTTCCACCCAGAAACCAGGACTTCAGCCACTGAGTTTCACATTCATGTGTCACAACTTGAGGCCTCTACCGCCAAGTCCGTAACCCAGATCCCACCCGTGTGTTGAGAGGGAAGAGACCACACTCAGTCATGGATGCTGACATTACCACAGGGCTGTGATCCTCTGCACAGGTCAGTTTGTGCCAAGTCAGAGAAATTGTTCCTATCCCTGCCTATTTCATATGTGCTATCCTCTGAGGTCCCAAACTTCTTTTGCACAACCCAACAGGCAGTTTTCCTCCAAGGCAGGCATTAGTATTTAACAACACAGGATGACCAGATATGAACAGAGGAGGGAAAGAATTAAGGAACTAAGACTGGGGGACTGGAGACAAGTGACAGAGAGCTTCTAACTTAAAACTGGGTAATTCAGTCTCTTCTAGATTTTCCAGTAGTAGTTACCCTGAGAAAACCCAGGTTTTGAAACAACAATAGATTTAGATGCAGACACCATACTGGGATGGAAGCAAAGTGACTAAAAATTCAAAGTCAAAGAAAGATATAATTTCTGATTTTCTGTAAAGGTTACTTTTGGCCATTTTCACACTGCCTGTGTCCTGAGTCAAGCTGTTTTAAATTATTATTACTGAAATTTGTCAGTAAAACTAAAGGTCATGACTTAGCCATAAGTTCTTCATCTGATCAGTCTTCTAAGGATATCAGGACTCAAGATAGAATTGTCTTTATGAGAAGGCGTCCAAATCAGGTTAGTTGACAGTTGTTTTATTCTCTTTTCACTTTATTATTTACTTAATGATGAATGAAAGAAAATTTCAGTAGATGTATTTAATATCCTTCTTTATATCACTAAAATATATTAACTTTCAAAAAATTTATTATGTTCATTTATGTCACCATGAACAATATTTCTTGCTTTATTTGACTTAGCTATGTCATTCAATTATTATAAATTTTGTATTTTAAGTGAGCCAGCCTGATTTACTATTTCACCATCTGGATTTAATGTAATTGTTGATAGTTTTCCCCTCTTTGTTGTAAAATAATAAGTAGAGAGACTTGCAGTAGATCAGGCTCGGGAATACCTCACCTTTTCCTGAAGGAAACTAACGACAAAATAAATGTTGAATTTCAGATTCTATTTATTGGTATTTTTGTTTTATAGAGGAACACCATAGCAATATCAATACATACTATGTTCTTTCTTGTTTAAAAGGCCTCGTAAACTCTTTCTTGGACTGTAATACAGCCGTTATACAGCTGAACTACAGACTTAACTGTAGGGAGTGTTGTAGTCAATTTGGTGTGCAGTATTACACAATTGAATTCAATATTGTTTTTCCTCAAGCAAAACAATTTTCATCCTTTCATTCAGGGATGATCAGACTTGTTTAACTAACAGCATTAGGTGTGGACAGGGACTAGTCCTCATTTTCTCCCTGAGTGAGCTCACTGAAACTTGTCTGGAGGTACAGGAGCAAAACAGACCCTCCTTTGGTGCATCCCCTGGTGTTAGCACTGATGTGTCCCACAGTTTTTGCTGAGGACTAGGAATTAAGATAGGATGACTGCTGGAATTGTGGCTGGTGAGCCTTAGAACAAGACTTCCCACCAGCATGTGACCTGTCAGGCCTAATGGTCTCTTGTTTCCCTTGGCCTGTGGAAGCAGATATCTCAAACAAGAATAGCCCAGGCAATGTCAATAAGCACACACACTTTCCTCCATGAGAAATTTGGAAAATAATTAAAAACCTGATACAGGAAAGTACCAAGGAAGTACTTCTTCCTGTAGAAGCAAGAGTATTTTCACTTCCTTCCATCCACTAAATTCTTGGGACTCAAGTGATATCATGGGAATAGCAATGTTGTGTTATGGTGACCTTTTACAACTAAAAATTACTTTAAAAATCATCTGTCATTTAACTTATCTGGAGCTAAACTAGGCTGCTCCATTCAGTGAAGGATCTAAGGCCCAGAGAGATTACCTTGGACCACTGGTCTACTTCCTCTTCATTCCCTGCAATGGAGGAATAACACATTCCTATATTTGGCAGAGAAAGAGTGTCCCTATCGACAGTTTAGTTCTTTGGATACCTGAGACTCCCAAAACCAAAAGTCTCTGGAGATCCCTGAGACCAAGCATGGGAATGTTGTTCCTATACAGAACCTTGTGGTTTAAAAAAGAGAAACTGAATTCCCATTTAGGTGTTGAAGGGAGTAACTGGAAAAGTCTCTAGGGTTATCTTGATACCAAAAACTAACACCATCAACAAAAAATCTAGACATTGAACAGGCAAGTTTCTGTCACAAAGATGGATATTAGAGATTCTGCACCTAAAATAAAATCAATGGCACCCAAGGTGCAAATCGTCTGGGAACTGACAAAAAATGAGAAAGGTAGAAGCACTTGATAAACTAGCTGAAGCTGGAAACAGCCTAAAGAAACTCTCAGATACATTGACAATGATGCTCCCCTCACCTGTACAGGCCACATGTGTGGGTCCAGGGTCTACTTCTCAGAGCTCGTGCAGAAACTGACAGAGGAAAAAAAATGCGTACAAACCACAGAGGAAACTGAAAAACCTCTAAAAGAGCCACAGTTTCATAGAATTAAAGAAAGAAAGATATCTAATCCAAAGGTAAAAATCACCTGCATTAAGCAATTAGACCAGATGGAAATGGAAATATTATTTCATATTAAAAAGCAGCACGTGGATAGCAGTAGGCAAATCCCAATTTAATTCTAAAGGGAATCCCAATTAAAATAAGCAAGAAATTCTCAGAAAGTGAACATTTGAGATAAAAAAACCCAAAACACACTGCAACAAAGCGGAAAGAACTAATTTTTGCTATAAAATCACCTAGCATTTCCTTAAAGGAATATTACCTGCCTCCACAGTTCTGAAAACATGGATGATATTTTGATGAGAGTCATTAGGGCATGAAAAGCTGTATTGTAAATTCAAAGAGCAGTTAGTTTTTCAAGATTTTTCCTCCACTGCACTAAAATGCAGTCAATGCAGTACTCAGCTAATTTAATAAAATCCCTTGCTGATGTTCCCATACAAGTGATATGATAAAACCTGTAGCTTTATGATAAAGTTATAGCCCTGTGATACAAAGGAAACTATAGCACACAACTTTGTTCATAGGTAAAAATTCTTGATAGCCTGAAATTACACTTTTGACATAAAAGGTCCTAAAGAGATAAATGAACCCAGAATAGGATCTCTCCTGACTTGGCAATAGGTCATACTTCAGAAGCATCACAACGTGAAAACTCTAAATGGTATCTTCTGCAAGGAGCAAAAGGCACAGGCAGCAATGAGGACTAGCAACCAAATTGAAAGGAGAAAAGATAATTAAGGGGAAACATTACAGGTCTTCTGGGATGCTTAAAATGCAAAACTTTTCTTTTAAAAAAATTTTATGTATCAGGTAGTGCTAGTACATGAGTCTACAATAGCAGTTTTATATAGAGTAAGTAAAAAAAGTGGTATAAGAATTTATCACATCTGACAACAAGGCAGATTCAGACTCAAGAGGTAGTTGTGGATAATGTTACTTAATAGTGTAATAGGAAGGGATGCTTTTCTTCATTAACCCACAGTGTTTTTCTCCTGCTAAGCTAAGATTGAATACGTAAGTGAGAAATTGTTTCCTATTTTAGAGTGGTATTTAAACAGATCATGAATAAAAATATTTATTTACTATCTTTAGTATAGTACAAAAACCTCATAAGCTTACTTCAGTCTAGGGATAATGATTGTATTTTAAAAAGACATTCACAAATGTAACTATTAAATTTGTTAATTAAAAAGTCTTCACATCTTTGGAAAATTAAAATTCCATGAAGGGTTATTGGTAGGAAACAATGATGAATTTACTGTCTGACACCCATTTTTCTCTGAAGACGTATCAGACTAAGAAAATTAAATGCAAAGGGAATGCTCAGCTAGCATACAATCACTAAAAATATGGTTGGTCTGAATGTGGTTTAGCATTAAGGGGAAAAACACACAGTGAACACAAAACCTTTGTGTTTGATAAAGAAACATTACAGCATCTGAACAAGAATCCCTGAGATTAATGACAGCCTATACTCCTGTATTTCAGTGTATCAGCTCAAGCAGCAAGAGCCCATTTTAAGAAAAAACCATCAAAAATTAATTTAAAAAAAAATTCCATCAAGAAAATAAAAGATATATGAGATGATGGGTGGCATGAGAAGGAACTTTGTGTGTTGCAAACTGAAAAAAAAAAGTGTTCAATTATATTGTTTCCTATAGCTTATATTTGAGAAAAAAAAAGCAACCTTACACTCTTAAGAGAAAATGATGTTAAGATTTATATAGATGAGTGCAGAGGTAATAAAAAAGAACCATTATCTTGGGACAAATGCATAGATTTGCATTTGAAGACGTAATTTTTACTGATGAGATATATTAAACTTTTAAAATAGGCTTATACACACTGCTGACAATAGAAGATAGCATAAAGTTTAGGATCAAAAAATTCTGCATCTTAGAGTGAAAAATTAATCCTATTTTAAAAGATTTATCCTTATTTTCCTACCTTGTTGCAAAAAAAAAAAGTTTTATGAAGCCATGCGCACACTCTTTCATGCCCATGAAAATGCCAATATCAATAGAAAAGAAAATTAATGCTACAACAAATATTGAATAGTCTACAATAAAATCTAACTCTTTGATGAATAATTATGTGACAGAGTCACATTTTCAAAGTGCTTGAAAGATAGTTTCTAGAAGATGTTTATACAATTAAACGTTTCAATGCATTTTGGGAGTTTTCTTTTGGGGAGCTTTCTCTTTAGCATTTTTCTGGTTTGGAAATCTAAGCTGATGAAAAAATGTGTATCTCCACCTTGTTAGCAAAACTATATGATGTATCCCGTACACAAAACTCAGAGAATGTGCTTTGGGTAAACTAACTGTGTAAATCCATGAAATTTGTCAAATAATTCCGTATACATTAAAGGGGAAAATAACTGCATGCCCAAAACACAGGAAGAAGAATTTATTTTAAAACTGATTTGATTTCTGGAATTCTAATGCACCAGGTAAGTCATCACACGACACTAAAATAGCAACATTTTAAAATAATAGCATATTAATAGGAGAGAAAAATTTTGACAAACAAAATCCATACATGAGATGTTTTCATGTTGGTTTTAATTCCCATTCATACCTGAAGGAGAAATTACCTAAAGAACACAATTTACCATGGGCAAGTATGTTATGATGTGTAAGATCATGTGCGCCAAGTGAAGCTGAAAAGGATCTCTGTGTAAATGGTTTGACATCTATTGTCTAGGCTGTTACCATATACGTTATAAAAAGGTTCCCAAAATTGCCCATTTGTTTAATAGTTTCCTAGAATCCTCTCAAATTCCAAAATCAATGAACAATTCACTGAAGTTGAAATCCAACAAAGACAAAATTGATTGCACCTCTCATGCATCTGTGTCTGTAATAAATACTAATGCTCAGCTATTTGCCAAGGGCTTGCTAATAGCTTCAAATCTCAGTTGCAGCAATTAATTGAGACTCAAATAATTTATTCCAGGAAATCCTGAGTGAGGGATAATAATAAAATAATACAAAGAGAGAGATATTGTCAGGGAAAATTTGAGAA
The DNA here is from genome assembly GCA_034336665.1 of Luscinia megarhynchos. Lineage (NCBI taxonomy): Eukaryota > Metazoa > Chordata > Aves > Passeriformes > Muscicapidae > Luscinia > Luscinia megarhynchos. The sequence continues at coordinate 47,161,626 of CM067565.1, forward strand.
CTTCAGTGGCCCATCTATACACCTTTTTAATAAGCCATCTTGGGGACAATAATTCTTGTTGGACATGCAGCAGGAAGATATTGGCTGTCGAGAGCAGATCATATCAGACAGCCTCAAAATGTATGTGGAAATTACTTCAATCCCTCCAGCATAAGCAGTAGCTTGGTACAATCTATCCTTCTGTTGGATAACAATATAGGCACATAATGAACTCTGAAGATAATTAGGTAGCAGAAAATATGTAACCCGGGATATTAAAAAAAACTTTAAATGTAATTATTGTTCCAATATAATAGATGCTTATTTAAAGGTGATTAAAGCAGTGTGTATCGAGGAATCTGAGAGTGTAGGAAGACATTAATAGATTTAAAAAAAAAAAAAAGGGTAAGGAATTTTGCTGCTTCTGTTTAATGTAAAATTAATGGGTGTTTTTTTATGTTCCTCTTCAAAATAAGTTTGGATAGATGCAAGTTATGACAGGATGGCCACCTCATCTAGGACATAAGAGATGAAATATAAAAATTTATAGAAGCATAATTATGACATTTTGCCAGCCAAGACAATGACTGCCAGAACCACTTAGGTAGAAAGTTTCTTAATCAGTCTTTTGAAATAATAAAAAGAGGACAATTGCCTGCCCTCCTGAAAAGGGGAAGGAAAGGAACATCTGCTCTGCTTTACTAAATACATGAGACTCCTGCTATTCCTCTTTTTAAAGCAAATATTTTGTATCTAGAAGGATATGTCTCTTTAATACATTTGCTTCTGAAAAATTATTAGTAGCAGCAGTTGCAGTTGTAGTAGTAATAGTGTTACTACTGCTACTACTATTAGTACTGCTACTACTGACAACAACAGCAATTAATACTAGTAAGTGAATCAGAGAATGGGGTTTGGGTTGTGTTGAAAGGCACCCTAAAAAAAATTTATTTCCTATGCCCTCATCCACAGCAGGGATGCCTCTCATTAGATCATGCTGTCCCGCACTCCATCCAACCAGCCTTGAACCCTGCCAGGGATGGGACATACAGAGCTCTTCTGGGCAACCTGTTCCTGTGCTTCACCATCCTAGCATCTAATCTAAACCTACTGTGGCTCAGTTTGAAGTCCTTCCCTCTTGTCCTATCACTACAGTTCCTATGAGAAGTGCCTCTCCAGCTTCCTTGTAGGACCCCTTCAGATATTGGAAGGTTCCTGTGAGAGGTTTCCATTCATCCCTCTGTTCTCCAAGATAGACAATCTCAACTTGTTAAACCTGTCAATATCATCATCATCACCATCATCATCATTATCATCATCATCATCATCATCATCATCACAACAACAATAACAACAACAGCATAATAACTGTTTTAGGAGTCTTTTAACTCTGCTCATGTGGGCCTGTTTCTAGAACCTGAACCCAACACCCTTAACAGGCTATCCATTCTTTCAGATCCTCTCTTGCCCCACAGGCTGTCAGAAGTTCTCTCAGTGATTTATTTTGCATTGGTTGATTTCACATGCTTCACCTGACCTTCTTACTTTCCCATGGGCTCCAGAGAAGGTGCAACACAAAATACTGTACTTGGATATTTATGTTAACTCTTGTAACAACTACTATTTGTCTTTCCTGAAAGCTTAATCAAAAGCAGATAAATATTATAATAAAAATGCATGGGTATCCTAAAGGAATTATTTTAACAACTAGTAAGAAAATATCTGTCAATGTCTTCATATGGTAAAGGTGAATTGGGTCATTAAAGTTTTTATCATATGATTGTTTTAATATTACTATTAGTATTGCTATTCTTGTCTTCTATTAAGTGGAAAAACTGCTACATCTTAGGAAAATTATGAATAAAATATCCATTTAAAATAAACCTCCCCGTATTAACTACAAAAGTCTATGCTTTGAAATACTTTGAAATTGTATTGCTTCTGAATTACAAGTCTAGAATAATTCCATTTATTTAAGTAGGTCTAGTACACTACTGCAAGTACCACCAAAATCTAGTTCCTGATGATTGCCTTTGTTTCAGTCATTAACTAGATGATTTTTACAGAGCTAGAAATTTTATGTAGACTATGTTTTCAGTTAAAATAATTGAAAAGCCCTCCTGTTTCAATAAATCCAGTTTTAAAATGTGTGATAAAATATAAATGTTAATCTAGAATTAATTTAGACTTCCTAAAACGTTAATGCTTCCTAGAATCAGTGTCCTTTTGTCTATTTTTCAATACTTTACATTGAAAAGTTTAATGGGGAAGAAAAACTTTGGGAAAGTAGTATAGATTTTTACATTTGATTTCTTGAAATAAAAAACAGTCAGTTCAAAAAGAATATTGATTGCACGTGAGAGACCAAAACTTGATTCTATTGTACTGTAAAACTGTTAGAGCAGCTTTGCCTGTATCATGCTTTAGTAAATGCATCTTGGAGAAATGGTTGTTAGTTTCCTGATGTAGTTAGTGCCAATTGCCATTTCCAATGCCAAGAACTTTGTGTAAAAGAAAAATATAAATGAAAGAACCACCCTCCACCCTCCTTCCCCCTTCCAGCCCCTTCCCCCAGTCTGATTTCAGTGCCAGCCCTTTTCCCTTTATTTGGTTGGAATATCAGCCACTGCTATCCATCATTTATCTCCCCACAGCTGACAGATGCTGTACATGCTTGCGAGGTTTGGGAAGAAGATGAAATTTCCAACTGTGTCAAAAAGAACTTAATGCAAACCTCAAGCAGTGAAGCACCTAGTGGATGCAAAAACAAAGGTTGCAAATGATTGATGTTCATGAAGGCATTTACTGTTTGAGGGCTGGTGGCACAGCAAGCCAGACACACTGCTCACGTGTGAAGACCCAGGTTCAGGTTGCACCATTCTGGCCTGATTTGAAACCAGAATACTGACAAGAGAGTGCCTACCCTGCCAGAATTTGCATACAAAAGATGTAATTGGGCTCAGCTAATCAACTGTGCCTGTCATAACAACAGAAAAGGAACATATACATGCTGTTAAAATGTCTCAGCTGAGCAACATAAATCTCCAACTGTAGGAGGTATTTTCATTAAACAAACTAGCTCACTCATCTGACATCACATAAACATACCCTCAGAAAGAAGTACAAAGAATTTGACTCAGACTCTAAAGAATTTGCCAAAGCTCTGATACTCGGTGTGGTAATTAAGATGAACAGACTAACAGTGACTGGGAGTCTGGAATCAGAGAATCCAAGCACCTATGGAAGTACAATTAAAGAGAATGGGATGGGGAGGGACAAGAAATGCACAGCAGTGGTTAATCATGGAAAATAATGCTCTCCCTTTCACAGGCCTAAAAATTTCATATTAAAATTTCTAGGAAAAATACAACCCCTTCCACAAGTGCTGATATTTTAAACTAGGAAATTCCTAGGTTTACCTAGATAATCCAAAGGCTGTCTGTTCTAAAGCAACCTGTATCTAAGCAAGCAGAAGATTCACCATGGACATGAAAAATACAAATAAAATTATATTAAAATTTTCTTTTAGGAAAATTTACATTACACAGTGTGGAAGAAAAACAGACCTGAAAGCACCTTACAATTAGAGGAAGACCAGTGAATTCTAGAATATTCAACTGCTAAATGTAGATGGGTTGCTAGAGAGGTCAAATGGGATTTATAGGTCAAGATTTTGAGAACATATCCATAAAACAGTGCATTGCTTACTGTGGCAGTTTATTATTCAGATATCATGTATGCTTGCAGCAAAAGTACACCTAATCAAGAAAGAGCTAATTTTGCAACAAAATCTATTTATAAGCAATTCAACAGGCATTCTAGAAAGCACCAATACAAACAAAGGTAGGAGTCCATCACAAAATCACAGAATGGTTGGGTTGGAAGGGACTTCTGGAGATCATCTAGTTCAACCTTCTGCTAAAGAAAATTTACCCAGGTGGGGCAGCACAGGTTCACATTCAGGTAGTTTCCAAAATCACCCGAGAATGAGAGAAAAGGAGACACCTCTCCTGGAGAGATAATTTCTCTGGGCAGCCTGTTTCAGTGCTCTGTCACACTCAAAGCAAAGCAAAGAATTTTGTCCTCATATTCAGATGGAAATTCCTATGTTTCAGTTTGTGTCCATTGACCCTTATCCTGTTGCTGGTCCCAGCAGTTCATTTCATCACATTTGTCCCAGAAATTGACTCAACCATAAACAAATTATTATTATTAATAATAATAATAATAATTTTCCTTGATTCCATATCAACATGTGTTGCTTTTAATAGGGGAGAACACCCAGCCTTGTTTTTGTGTATTCATTGGACTGATAATTTTAACAACTAATTTCATGAAAATCCTCATTCAGAAAGTTGAACTTCTAACTCACAGAGCACATTAATCTCCTAAATGCTGTTGCAGTCTATTGACTTCTACTCTAGGCACAAATCTGGTTGCTTTATATTGTAATTAAATATAACCTGGAGAGCTGGTAAAAAAAAAAAAAATAAGAAGAGTATCCGGTGTAAAATAGATGCAAATAATGACAGTCAAAAATATATTTTGTACAGCAGCTTAGGCAACAAGAAATTCCTTGGAGCCTGTCTCTGATTGCTTGCTGCTAACCATCATCAGTTTATGCTTGTTCTCTTCCCTTTTGAAATAATGAAGTGCAGCAAATTATTTTCATATTATAAGTCTATGTCAGTATCATACCTTTTCCCCCTGAGCTAAGACAATGTTTGTTTTTCTCTGACTCTTGAATAAAGTGTTCCAAGATCATTATTTGTACAGAAAGCTTTATATAAATCCAAGTTTTGTACTATGTGCTTTTTTTGGTCCATTTTCTGTCATTATCAAAGCAGCAGTGCTATGGATTAACTCACTATCACAAAGCAAAGGGAATCTCTGCTCTAGTCTTTTGAAAATCCAGGGCTTTTGCATTCCTTTTTGCCACTAAATTGATAACCACTTGTAAAGAAAATCATCAGTTTCTGGTGTTTTGCTGGTGATCTTGAAATGGAGTAGAAATCAGAGGCCACACTCAGATACTTGAGCAGCATGTCCGTGTATTTGCAGGAATTAAACAACAACCCTGTGATTCCCAGAACATAGTCAGACTCAAGCACTCCAGGAATCCACCTTCTTCATGGAAATCTGCTCTCCAAACTTTTTGTCTATTCAAACAACTTCAGGCATATCCGACTCTTTTTTTTTTTTTAAATCTCTCCCTGTAGCATTTTCTTTCCTTCTTTTTCTCTTTTCAATACAAAAATTCTATTTCGTGGTGCTTGAAGTCAAGCACAAGAGAAAACCAAAGTCAACTGCATGGACCAGATTCTGCTTCTGCTTGCAATAATTCTAATGATTTTAGCAACCAGCTTCATGAAGAGATATAACCACTCTTTTTATGTTGATCCTGCAAAAAAATGTGTCCCATGGGAAGTGTTAAAGTGGGAACAAGAGACAGAGAGATGATGCTCCTTGCTTTCAGCTAGTAGTGCAGTAGAAAATAAAATGCTGAGGAAACTCACTTCCAAAGCAAATATTGAAGATGGCATAAAGCTCTTTGACCTGTATTCAACTTGGTTTTGCTGTAGCTTCAAGAATTTTCATTCGATATTATATACAGCAGGAAACAAAGCATTCCTGCATTTTAATATCCTACTACATAGCATAAACCTATGCCTGTAAGTAGATGGATCTACAAATTTACAGGAAAGACTGTACACGTGTAAATGAGCCCTGAAAAGTGCTGAAAGAATTAGTAAAAAACAAGCCAACACCCCCTCCCCCCCTCCAAGTTTTAAAAGAAAGAAGGTGCAAAGTTGTTTGTAAGATTCCAGCTTTGTGGGAACCACACATACAGATCTAATGCATGTGACTGTAAAAATGTGCTTACAGAGAAACTACTGCATTACAAATACACCTCTGTTCCAAGATGCATTAAGAAAGATAACCTAACTAAATCACTGAAGAGGTTTTGTCACTGATTTAAACAGCACGGAGATTGAAATAATTTTCAGTGACTTTGAACTGCAATTGGCCACAGAAAAGAAACTATCTCTGTTCTCACCATTTATTTCAGAAACAAAAATATTGTGTTTTTTAAAAATGGGTAAGTTTTACTATCAGAATACTACATCTCAGAATATAAAACTCAATTTACAAAGTTATTTTTGTCATTCATTTATTCATTTGGTTGTTCTCATACATTTGTTTCTAGTTTGATTTTATCCTTTTCTTTTATATTTAATTACATAATCTTTTGAGTAGATGGAAAAAAAAATCAAGCTAACATGTTCTACTTCAGCCCATACTGTTTTCCAAAAGGTGTTATGGTGTTTTTGTGTTTTAAAAACAAAAATTAGATTATGATTTAATTAACTATTAAGATTAAATAAAACTGCAAATCTGAGAGAATTTTAAAATGTATAAGATTGGTGATCTCTTTTTTACAAAAGACACGGTGATAGAATTTAACATATTCTCAGCATATCATCTGGACAGAAATTTTAACTGAAAGGCACTGGTGTTGCAAAAATTAAATATGGGTTTCAAGGTGAACTGAACACATCACTGAATACTTGTGTGACATCTTGTTTAGAAACCAGTCTCAAACTCCAAAATCTTTTACAAATGGGGCCAGCTAGTTCAAGTTAGGTGTGGCTGCCTTTGTCAGATCTTTTTCTCACTTTTGGCAACAATAATGCTTCCTACAAAAATCAGGCCTAGAAACACAAGGATGTTTCTGTGCCCAGTAAAATGTAGATGCTGGAGAAGAGTCAGGCTTCTGTTTCCATCAGAATTTGATTTTAAAGCTAACTTTTCTTGCATCTGGGATCTGCAGGCACAGTGCCTGTCAGAAGAAAAAAGCAAAAAGAAACAGTAAGAACATGAGCTATTTTTATAGTGCTCACACTTAGAGAATATGGAATGGGGACTTTCTGTGGATTCACCCAGAAGTCAGGTAACCTATGTTGCAATAGGAAAGAGAACATTATCTACTTCCAGTGGAAAGAAGAGGGGATAGGATTTCTTTCTCTTTACTGCTTTTTTGGTTAGTTGGTTTGGATGGAGTTTTTGTTTGCTTGATTTGGTTTCTTGGGTTTTTTAAGGGGTAGGAGATTGCATTGAGTTATAGGACCAAAGTAAATCTCCATGATACCCACTTATATTTGAAAACACAAATTTGAGGCGTTTTCATACAAATACAGATCTCGAGAAAATTCCTCAAGAGGCATTTCAACACAACATATCAATAAGAATTTCTTTAAGACCCACAATTTCTTATGAACTTTTCATATGCTTAAAGAATCCTATTTTTTTCCACTCTGTCTGCAATAGATGTTTTTACTTCTGCCACCAGCTTTCTAGCTCTAGCTCACATATTTACAGAACAGCATATTCCCCTTGGAGGTAGCCCAGGAGATACAGTCCCACTCCCTGATTCTTCCCTGGCAAGTAAATCAACCACCCAAGGAAAGATCACCAGATGCCAAACACACATGCATTACTGTACTGTACACCCACTCATGTAATGATTGGTGCAGGGAATCTTAAATGCCAGAACTAAGGAAAACTCGAATCTTATGCATTAACACAATTAGCAAAAATTAGCCCAGCTTGTCTAGAACCTCTGCCTTCTTCCACTGTATTGATCTTTGGCAACACCTGGAAAATCAATTTCTACTTGTACCAAAATTAAGACCATAGGAGAAAAACTAATTTAAAAAAACAAAAAAAAAAGTCAAAGCAGTCTGTCTGCAACAAATTTCACATTGTGTTAGTAAAACTCAGGAATAGGTACATAAAGGAAAGAAGGAATTCAGAGAAATAATAAGTGGTATCTCATAAAAAGCATCTTAAGGTTTAATCAAAGTACTGTATATAGTAACTTTCCCTCAGAGACAACACACTTTTAAAATATCTGTGGAAATAATCGCTTGCTTGACTCATTTTATGTAAAGAAATAATGACTTTCAGCATTTTTTTAGGCAGGTATAATGATTGTGAAAATATTTCCAGTAATGACTAAGTGACCTTTAAAGGTCCCTTGCAATCCAAAGTATTCTATGATTTTATGAAAAACCATAGTGACAGACATTGCTATTTCATAATTTCTGCTGGGTTTTGCCTTTCTTTATATCATGGAACCGAAAACAGTAGGAAAAATGTGCACACAGCATACATTTGCAATAGTAACCACGTCCTGACTCAGCACTGTTGCAGAACATAAAACTTTAAAGAGAGTCTTGGTTGTAACACTTTTCATTTGTGCAGACACAGCACAAGGTCATGAGTCAAGCAAAATGGCTGTCAGGGTTATTCCCACCAAGATAATTAATTATTCAGGCTGTGATGGCTGCAGAAGAGCTGTGCTTTGTCTTGTGCATGGGCAGGCTCACCACAGCAAGGAATAAGGAAACTTCCTGCAACTTCATAGCATGCACAAAAGGGTCAGGCACAGTTCTAGGTACCAATTATAAGAAGGTGGGAAATGATGTTATAGAACAAATTTTATGACTACGTGGTGGCACTGCCTAGTAAGGTATTCAGTTACATATCTAACCTAAATTGTGAACAAAAATCAGACCAAGATAATAGGTAAATGAGCAATAATAGAGGAAGTAATAGTTTAGTCAGTTTCCATTAGTGAAAAATATATTAATTTTCATTTAGAACTGACAAATGCAACAATAAAAGCTTTTGTGAAAACTTAATTTTGTAATCTTATTGGCATTTCATCAGTAGTTTTATGAAAGAGAAAACCTGACCTTTCTCCAGTGCAATAATTTATTAACAGTTTCAAAATTAAAATTTTTAATGAGAAATGATTTTTTCATAAAAATGTTATTGGAAATAATGACCATTATGTCAAGTAGAAGTACAGTGCAGGATTTCTATTTTCAGAATTGGAACTTAAAACTGATTGCTAAAATGCAAAAGTGAGATATGACTTTCTAGAAATGTGATAGGAGAGTCTGTGTTGTGCATCAGCAGGCGCAGACGGTCAGTTACTTTTTTGCACTCTTGCATCAGTTACCAATAGCATGGCCCAGCTACTCCAGTGGGGGTTGAACACAGGCTGTAGGTCAGAGATGGCTGTGCCTTTGCCTCTGTCCTAAACACAGAAGTGGCTCAGAATGTACAGCCAACAGGAGCTGCTCTGCTGGCGTGCCAAGTGACAGGATTCCCACAGCTGGGATCTGATCCTGTCGATTTGACCATGCTGACTAAAACACAGCATCTGCTCACTCCTTATGAATTTTTAACACACTGAATCCACATTAACATTTAATTAGAGCTTGATTATATTTACTAGACTTTAGGGTAAAGCTTTCAAGCAATGAAAAGTTAATGTTTAATAACACGAACATAGAAAAATAAACTTGTTTTTTAATACAGCTTTTTCTGTTTGCTTCATTTTCTTTTTCCAGAGGTGTAATTTTTCACCAAAGAGAGAGGAGGAGTCATTGGCTTGAACTCTATAAGGTTACATACATCAACCCCAAATTATCACAGGTAAATACAGAGTGGAGGAATGCACATAGAGAAGATAGATAATTGAGTCCTTCTAGAAATAACTTATGAGAGTTAGGTGTCTCAGCAGTGAAACAACTATTCACATCTCATCTGGTCTCAGAACTTCATGTAGGAACTATGATCTCTCCCTAGTAGCCTTTTAGTTCTCTTGGGATTTTTTATCTCTTAGGATCTCTTTTTAATTTATTCAAAACACTCAATGAAAGGTTATGATTCTTCTCTCAATCTACCGGCTACGATCCTTGTATTAAAACCCAGGATGCTATTAGCCTTCTCTGCTGCCAGGGGCAAGAAGTTTTACATGGCTGGAGCAGCTGCTTCACAGCTTGTTGGGATGAGGGGCCATTGACACCGTTCCTTTCTAGGCAGACTGCAGAAAGAGCTTAAATAAGTGGGCAACCTCCTCATTTAATTTCTTGAAAATTCTATTATTTTCAATGTACTGGAAATAGCTGATATCATCACCTGCATTCTTTCATTTCTCAAAGCTCACGCAGTTATTTTGTTTCTGGTCAGAGATGTATTCTGACAGAATGTGAACTTGCTGTGCTTGGATGCTGGCATGCAGCCACAAGACTTAACAGGTACTTCACTGTCTATCACACCAGGAGGAGCATCGGGGGATGTGCTGATGCTGCTGCTCCCGGGCCGGGAGCTCCGAGTTCTGTGCTCATTAATAGGAGATGCGACAGGCAGCTTCCCAAAGCAGTAGTACTGCTTGGCAGGTGCAGAGGCTAAACATGATTTACCCTCTCCTTTTAGCTACCGGAGGGAGGCAGAGACGAACAATAACTCAAGTAGCACAATGTTTCCTGTTGGAAGCTGCTCTGGAGTACCTGGGCAAATGTGCTGTTCAATGCTTTGGATGGGGCCAAGGGAGGGTTCTGTACGATTCATCTGCAGGTCGGTACAGCTCAGCTTCATTAAGGATTTAAATTGCACTCTATGTTACAGTTTTTGTCTATGTGACAGATTTCTGTGCTGGTTATCCACCACAAGAAATCCCAAATGAAGACTGTGAGATTGTTTGTGTGGGAGTCCAAGAACTGTCTCTTACTCCCCCAGCTGCAGAACAAGCCTGCCTTTTTGACTCCTATTGCGCTTTTTTCCCCACTCCCATTGTGTCTGACGCTGAGGTGCTTCTCAGCCCTACCTGTTCATCTTTGACACTCAATTGAGAACTGGCAACAAAGTTGATCAGCTAAGAACAGATGCAGAAGTCTGTATGTACATCAGAAAGAGAAGTTTAATCATAAGAACAAGAACCAGTGTAAAAATGTTAACAGTATGAAAATGGGAATCACATGGACAACATAACCAGGTAGACAGGGCAAGAAAGGTCACTTCCTATTGACTGTGATGTCTGGTTTGCACTCAAACTGATCTGTAAACCTGAACATTGTACAGGTAGAGTGATGACACTCATTAACCTTCACATTATTGTGAGGTAATGAGCCACTCTTGTATTTCATCATGTCCTATGGAAACACTCAAGTCACTGCAGACTGAGTCTGAGTGCAGGGCTGTGCAAGATCTCCATCTGTGTTGCACAGTCTGGAGAGACTGAGTGTGACAACACAAGAAGAGGGTCACTAATTTATATAAATATGAGACACCTTACTCTATTTTTCTGGTCAAATCTGACCAGTTTTATGATCAGTACTCTGGATAGGGAAAAATGGTATTTCCTCTACTGCAACAAGTTACTCTTTCATATTGCAGCAATGCTGAATTTTCAAAAAGGCATTTTTCATGCTTCTATAAGGTTTTTGAAACTTGTATATACACTGTGTATGCAGAACTACTGCAAATCTAGAATAGTTATTTTTCCCCAAGTTCAAAGAAACCTAATTTTATAAAATATCAAAATTGCAATTTTTATTATGAGACTGTAGAAATGGCAGCCAGTAATCAGGAGTCCACAAGAAATATCTGAAGATAGACACTGTAAGTTAGATAGGGTCTCAAGGTTTACATACACAGATGAATGGTATTACCAGCTGGATTAAGAACTAGTGCAGCCTAGTTTATGCAGTAAGCAAGATGTGAATACCTTAGCTTATTCAGTCTTCTTTCTGAATTACATTCTTTATCTCATGATCTCCCTTTTCTTTCACTTCTTAGATCTTAAAAATAAAAATACCCCAAATCACTGAACTGCCATATTTTCCAGTTAATCCCTGTAAATATTAAGATATTAACTACATACTACTGAAAAATTAGATGCAATAGGGTGATATGGTTAATATTTTTAGTGGTCTTGTTAACTTATGGGACATATGGAAACCCAGTGAATCTCTGTTCATAAGGTTAATAAAAAAGGTCCTGTCTTCACTTCACTTCTAACAGCCTGATGTCTGGTCTGAAAACTCACTAAACTTTGTATCTTCTACATCTCTGTGTGATAAAGAGGTGAGTAGCTGAACAGATGGTGAATAAATGACTCTCACTTTTGCTGCTTTCACACTTCCCAGAAGCAAAGCTGACAAATTGTATTTGGAGCCTGGAATGTGATTTCTTTATTTAAACTATATGCTTAGCACTAACAAGGGAGCACTCAGGAACATTAATTCAAACATGCAAAGTGTCTCACTCTGGGAACTGTTGTTCAGCCTTTTTGAGAATTTATTATTTCCAGAAAATAATCTTCATTGTATCTGTGTGCTAAAAACATAGTCATGTTCTCTTCATTCTGATGTCAAAAATTACTAAAGGCATTGTTTGTACCTATACATATGTGCATAAATAAATAAATGTATTTAAGTATTCTTTACATAGCAGATAACTCTTGAAATAAATTTCTATGCTTGAAAATGTAGTCCAAAACCTGCAATACATTCATCCAAACAAATAACTTAATTCTTCAGGGAAATGCATACCAACCTCTTCCTTTTACTTTATCATAATGTCCTATTTCATACTGTGCATATTTGTGCTGCCTCCATCCACAGTGAATTCAGTATTCTAATGCTTCAAACCATTAGCTTAATAATGTTATGTTCTGCCTCACTTCTCTTTACAGTGCTGTTGTTTTTACATTGTTTCATTCCTCTTTGCTCCCGGATCACATTCCTCACAGCATATTGCCCTGTCACCAAACCCTACTGCATCCATCACTTCTCTGTTTTCTATTTCCTATTTGCTACAGATAACATTTTCCTCACCTTTGTTAACTTTGTTACCAGCTGAGCTAATTTTTTAGATTTCAAAAGTGCTTGGCTTCATGTAAGGCAGGCGACTGAATTAGGAATGGAATTTCTGCCACACTTCTCTTTGTGAAACACCTCTCAGCATTGAATTATTCCTGCTGGAAAGGTATTGGGCCACATGGAAAAGAAACAAAACAAAACTTGTGCTGTGGCTAATTACTGAGCTTGCCAGCTCTCTGAGGAGGAAAGTACTGTACGTGCAGTAATTCTGCTTGTAATATATTCTCAAATACAGATACTCCTGGATACAACTTTAGAAGCCCATGTGTAGTTATTCTCTGCTAGAACACCTTGCTGTCATCAAGGCTTGGGTTAAACAGAGATGGAAAAGGAGAATGATACATTAATTAATGTATTAATTAGTGTATTAATAATTAATCAAAACAATCTCTGTGACTATGATTTTTTTTCAGAGATGGAAAAATGTATTAGTTTAAAAATGACAGTTCCTTCTTCACTTTTTTACAATACCATCACATAAAGTGATTGAAGTTCAGACTTTTCAAACCAGATTATATTCAGATTTCTTTGTGATAGCCATCATTCAAAGTAAGCTGGTTTTGATATATTATCTTTTGCTTTCTTTATTCTGTTCTGGTTTACTCAATCATTTAAAATTCCCGTAAGTGTAGCATTTTGAAAGCCATTCACTAAAAGCATGTGTTGAAAAATGATACATGCTTTACTTGACCGTGTGGTAATTTAGCCTGATTTTTGCTATCTTGTAATGGTCAAAACCATCAAGAGATTATTCAGAGGTCAAAACAAGGCATAAGTAAAACAAATTCCTGCAACTGGCCATTACAGGAAGTAAATAAAGCATTTGCAGCTGCTGCATGCATATACCTGGGAACTACAATAATACCAGGCACAGGGAGCAAGTTGCATGTACTCCCTCCTGAGCAAGAAAATATCAAAAATCTTCATCAGTGACTTGGCTACAGGGATAATCAGTTACAGTCTATTAAATTTTCTGCTAGGCTGGACAAAGATGGACCTTCAAAGACAAAGGAAAACAAAGTCCTCCACAGTCCAGCTATTCCCAGAGAATTGCTACTCTTTCTGCTGTTTCACTCACCTTTCCTTAAGGTCACCATGAGAGTATTTTCCTCTCTCTTTAAAGGCTGCCAGAGTGATGATGCAGAGTGCTGTAAAATACTCAACTATTGCTTTATAATCAATTTTTTCATTGCTATCAGTGCCACATAATTAGTGATAAACAATCATTTATTTACCTTCCCCACATACCCCTCTCAGCCCCCCTCCCCTCCAGTCTACTTGTTGAGGCATTGGATCAGAATTTTGGATGATGTAAATCAATGTAAATATTCTCCTTTTTTACTATTACATAATAAACTCTCTCATGTGACTTCTCATTAATTAGATCTGGGTGGCATGTGTAGTTACAGGAGAGATACAGTATAGAACTGTTCATTACAGTGACTGGTGGTTATATACAGTATGCAATGGTACCTGTTAAGAGCAAGTTAAGAGATGATGTGAAAAATCTCTTGAATGGAAAACTTGGAAAATAGCTAAAATCTCTGAATCAACACAGCAAATTCACTTTATTAAACAGGTTTCCAACTGCTGTGTGCAAGTGCTACCTAAAACTCTGCATTTTTAATGTACAAAAGGAGGAGAGCTGAATATTCTATTTATAAAATGTCCGTAAGGGAAGAGAAGCAGGCTATTAAAGACAGATTTCTGTGCTTTTTTTGTGCTTTGATGTTCCACATATGTTGCACTCTATGATCAATGCTGATATTCTCAATTTTGAGAAAATAGTTTTTGCTCTAATACACCTTGCAAAGAATCGTCCTGGAAAAGAAAAATACATGGCTATTAGTTTTCACTACCATGTACCTGTTAACCATTATTGATTCTGGCAACTGGGAATGCTGTAGTTTATTAATGGAATCAATTTTTTGGTTTGGTTGCTTGCTTTATGTATTTGTTTTGAGTATTTTTTAGCTTTGGCTTTTTTTTCCCAGGTTTTTGGTTTCCCTTCTTGTACTGGCATTTTGCTCAGGACCTTCTCCAACTAATAATGAGATGTCATCTCTTTCAGGCACGGTGGCATCTGGAAGAAGACCAGCATGTTTCTCCTCATCCCTCTTGCCTTCCCTTCCTTCTCCTCAGCTATCTTCTCATAAACACTGCCAGGATAAGGGCTGAAAGCTCTTCAAGTCACATCACCCCAGGACACTGCCCAGAATGCTTTAGGAAAGATAAAAGCTCTTCTTCTCTTACCCTGCTTCCTATAATCATCCTGGACAATAAAATTTCCCTGGATGTTTCATTTTGATTGCATTTGTGTGGGCAGCCCTAATGATACCATGGATAGGATATGTAAAGGGTTCTTCTAACTAGAGTATAAGGTTCTTTCTTCACTGCTTTTTGTGAATCAGAGTTAGGTTATTTTAGGTAAGAGATTTTAAAGATATGAGGAACTATCTCCTAAAAGATACAAGTGGAAAGAAGGACAATAAAACTTTCAGATATTTAAGTGCAGCGACATTCTAGTGATGATTATAGTAAAGTTTATCAATATATTACCTATGTGGATAAGGTGATCCTGTTGCTTAGTATGCATATTTCTAAATAATGAAGAAGAAGTTCACTTAGTACATGTAGGGCAGTTTTCTCCCTTGATACAGGTTTCCTGCATTAAATGCACAGGCTTACAAATATGTCTTGGATGATGTATATGGAAATAATGCTGCATAGAGGATATCCCTACCATTAGAAACATGTAAGAACATAATAGCATTTGATGAATTTAGTAGATGGTAAATTAAATTTGACCTTCAAGTGCAACACTGTGTAAAAGCCTGTGATTTTGCATGCAAGGCAGAGTTATTGCACAGCCTGAATAGCCAAGAAAAATGATCACACTGGTGTAGCTTGTCTAAATCAGCAAGCATCTGAAAAGTACAAGTAAAAGGAAAAGTAAAAGGAAGACTGTGTAAGTTGTTGCAAAGTATGCTATTATAGCAACAAAATTAAATGAAGCACAATAAAATCCAAGCTACAGTATAAAATAACCCAAGGATATCATGGAAACAGTAACAGGTCAGATGAATAATTTAGGGTTGCACTGGACATCACACTTAAAAACACAGTATATCATAGACTAGCAATCTTGCTTTGGCAGAGGACTGGACAAATGACTTTGTAGGTCTCTGCCATTACTAATTCTTTTCATTCAATGCTCTTTGTAGACCAATGTTAAGTACCTCTAAAAGGCACTAGAAAGATTAGACCTCCATTTATTTCTTGTCCTAAAAGCTGGTCTTCGATCACGCAGCAGTGAGATACCACGTCTATTAGCTGCTGTTGTTTACTCTGGAATGAAAAAATATCCAAGTACAGTGGATAAAATAAGAGTTTTTAATCAATCAAGGTGAATTACTCCAGGAGTTTATGCCAACACAATAACACTCCGTCTTTTAAGATCAGTAATGCTTTAGAAATGGTTATGGTTGCTAAGTTATAATTTCATTACAGAGCATCAGCTGAAAAATAAATAATTTTTCTTGCCTTCAGGAAGAGTTAAAGAAGCAAAAATAGGGGTTAATCCATTCATCTTTTAGAAAAATTATAGTAAACTCAAAATAACTATAAATATACACATATACTTTGCATACTTTGTGTACAAAGTATTCATTTATGCTGCTCTTTTGAAGGGGAACTCCATGAAAGTGTGTATTTGGAACATTTCACGAGGCTTTTTTCCAGGAGACAAGGTAATTAGGTACCTCTGACATCCTAAAATTCAGGTTAGGAGAATATCTTTACCAGTGTTCTGCAATCTCTCAAAATTTACCCTCAATCTTTTATCACCCAATCATATGATTTATGTAAAATCTGTGAACTTTGCAAAGTTTTGCATTTATTTTTCCTGAAGGGTTAGAGTTAATTTAATATTTGGAAAACATTCAAGGATATTGCATTTTGTTTTTAATGTAGCAGATTTTGTTCTGGTTAAATTATTAACTAATGAGTTAAATGCATTGTTATTTGATGTATTTGATGTATTTTTTTCCTTCTTTAAACACAAAAATCTGAAAGCACTATGGGTTTTTTTAATACAGTTTAAATATCTATTCCTTTTTGTCTTCATAATAAAGCCTTGTTTTTGAGTGTGAAGACAAACATAAGTGATATGATTTTTTTTTTTTTAAATTAATGAGAATTAATTATACCCCTACTCCCTGGGGCAGGAGTCAAGTTTAGTACAGAGTTCACAATTGGAATGAAGCAGAGAGTACCTTCTCTGTCCAGGTGCCTCCTCAAAATTTAAAAGTGATGATCATTTTGGTTTGAAAAAGAAAATGGTGAATTCCACAACTCATTTGAGGACCAGGTGTTTAAATAAACAAATTATATTCTCCTGCCCTGCAACCTGCAGCTGAAATACACATATTTTTCTTCACATTAGAGGAAGAACCCCCTGTTTCAGGATTCCTTCCAGTGCTAAGGTTTATCTTATTTATTGCCTTACAATGTCTTACTCCTTGAGGTAGGTGAAAAGGCTCTTAGGGACTTTCTATCAAGAATTTGTTTATAGCATCCAAGGGGAATTTGTTGCTTAGGGTAATTATTGAGACAAAATTCAAGATGCTGTCTCTGTCTGTTTGGTTTGATAGGAGCAGTAAGGCAGAGAATATTTAGCACTTAGTAGTTTTGGTAAAAAACATGCAAATTTTGAACAGAATTGTGTCTTTTGAGCTAAGAAAACCAAGAGCCTGAGACTGGAAGCATTTTATTTACATGTAGGTTACATAATGTAGAAGGTTAATTAATGTCAAGTTATATGACTACTGACTGGATTTTCATCTCTGCTCTGTAGGCCATGGTATTAAACTAAAAAAAAAACCAACAACAACAACAACAGAAAAACTAAAACAAGAAAAAAATTTCTTTGGAGAGCATTTTAAATCTTCAGTATGTTTTTGTGTCAGGGCAGTTATGCTTCCATAAAATTTTATGGGTCTAATTTTATATACTTAATATTTTTATGTCCTATTTCATCAAACCAAATGCAATCTTTTTATTCAATCCCTAATAGATTTTCTTTGAAAGTTATCTAAAATCTGGATGTCAAGGGCTTTATATCAGTTCTTAAAAATTCTTCTGTGAGTGTCCAAAAATCCCTGAGTTAAAATGTATATGAAAAATCTCATACACACAGAGATACACAGACATTTGTACAATGAGAAGTTTTCTTAATAGAAGATTGAAACAATACAGTCTTGAAAGTATAATGGACTTTTATAATTAATAGGTAAAATAGGCAAATATCAGCATTGTTTGTAAATTCCAAGTTGGTTTTTTCCTCTTGTTTTTTAGGGAATCTCAATTTCAAAGACTGAATTAATGATATGAATAATACATATTAGTGAACAGCTACTGCAGGACATCTCCTGGCATGGGATGACCTAGTGCAATGTCAGTCCTAATAAAGAAATCTGATGTATATACAGAGACCAACTTGAAGAATATTAAAAAAGACAAAAAGAAAAAGAAATTGCTTATAAACAGAGCAAATTTAGATGAAAGGAAGGACAATCACTATGCACAGAACAGAATATTAGCCTTTTCCAGGAGAGAAAAGGTCTGATCTTCTAAGAAGTTATAAAAAGAGAACGCATCCTTCAAAAAGAGAAGGAAGTCCAGGGAAGAATATAAAGTTTTTAAGATTCTTGAGAAAATCAGTTGCTGTCCCTGAGGGAGCAAGAACAAAAATAGTAGCCATTGCCAAAGGGTTTAAATTATTATCTTGTAATCTTGTTAAAGAATGTGAAGGAAAGAAACCATTGAAATCAGAATAATTATTTCAGGCAAAATTCAGATTTGAACTGGGCACTGCAAGCAGAGTTAAACACTGTTAGGCTTTGGAGAAAGCCAAGAGAATAGCCATCACTGTTTCTGTGATACTCTGTGATCTGCCATTTGAGAAACTTTCCCCATGCTTCTTCAGCTGTGATAAAATGGTATTTCAGGTATTTTTTCTCCTTTCTTCATCCTGTTCAAATGTAGATGCTAGCAGGACCCTTACCCTTCATGAATGAAATATTGTTGGTATTTAGCTAACACTCAGCTCAGCTGCAAGCTGAAATTTGATCATATGGTATTTACTAATGTATTATTAATGGACAGCTGAATGGCTTCAATAATATTTCTTAGTATTTATCATTCTCTACAAGGGTAAAAAAGACAGGTCCCCATTAATCTGGATTATTTTAAATGAGCTACACAAAAGAGCTAAGTGGGTCCCTTATTTCCCCCACATCATCACACAGCAAGAAAATATGATGTGACAGGGATTTGTCTTGACTTATATCATATGAAGAATGGGCCCGAAGAAGACATAAAGCTGCCTTTCTTTAATGTCTTCTGATTGTTTCACTGAATTTATATGTCTTTGGTGCATTAATAATCAGTCTTTGAGAATTCCCTGCTATATCAGCTAGTTATCTCCAAGGGGACTTCTGTTTGCCTGTAGTAACAATAGTGTGCTTGGCTTAGAACACTAGTCCTTTTTTTTTTTTTGCATTTACTGTGTGTGTCTAGATTATATCATAATCCTCCATATAAAATAAATTTAAAGTGTTGCTATTTTCGTTATTACATTACCAGATCAGGGTAGAATAATCAGACTTTCCAGACTGACTGAAAGTTTGGATGTCTGAAAGACAGAATCTGTCAATTACCCGACCACAAAATTTTAGCTCCTTTATAATAAACTTCAGTGTAAAGTGCTTGGTTATGCCATAGATTCACTCAATTTTAAAGTAATACCGATGATGGAATAAACGACAGAAACTTCTTAGGCTGGATTCTGTTTGTGCTGAGTAGAAGCTTCACTAGGAGCTGCCCAGGACACCAGAATCCCACATATGGGATCCTCTGCCCTCCAAATCTTGTTGACTCTGCAATGGCCCATTCAGGTGGATTTCTAGAAGGGTTAGAATGATTTAGGATCCCAAAATGTCTTCATGGGTCACTATGCATCTGCATAGGTTCCCAAATAGCACTTCAGTCCATCTTTGGCTTTATCTACACTAGCTTTTGATCATGTGGCTATCAACTAAGAATGAGTAAGAAGAAATTTAGACTAGTCCCAGAAAAAGGCTTTGATGTTAAAATTTCACAGGCTTATGAGAAGATTTTCAAAGATGCTTAACCCCTTTGAAGATCTGTCCTTAAAGAAGAAAACTGGAAACCTGAGCACAAAGCACAAAGAGAAAAGGCACACTTAGAGAATCACACAGAAAAGTCAGAACTCACTTCTGAGTCATAAAATGTTAAGAACAAGGCAGGTTGCTCTGCCCCCTACACACACTTTCCAGTTCAATGAGATTAATAAAAGTCTAGCATGTACTCAGAGGGTGTAAGAGGAGTTGAACTCGTCGCATATCATTGTGGTGTTCTGTAAGCTAACTGCAGACTACAAAGGATGGCTAAGATGAAACAGGATGAAGTATTGAATTTCACCATTTAAAACCCAGAAAGAGGCTTTGCATGGATTTCTGAAGTCAGCCCACATTTATCAATACTCGTCTGCATAACCATGTCATTCCTCTGAATGATCCTGTGAAGGACATTTCATTCCTGGTGAGTCTGACCTGATTCTACAAAATTACAAGATCCATGGCAACAGGGCAGATGAGAATGAAGTGCCTGATTGCAGGGACCCTGAGAGTGTCTTAAGGCCATTCTGTGATGTGCCATCACTGACCAAAAAGCCCACCACATGCCAGTGTGTCTGAGGACAATCTGGATTGACAGCTTCTGTTTGCTGAGAAGTTTTTTGGTTTTTTTTTAAATTTAAAAATAAAATAACTTTCCTACAGGACAATTAGGTTTCTGTTTTCCCCACTCTAGTTATTAATTATACAAGGTTCCAAAGTTAGATAAAAATCTCATTTTGGACCAGAGACAATGAGGTGGATGGAAGGATCTTCAAAGAACAGTATGTAAATCTCTAAGTACAATTTTTGCGTCTGAAAATAAACAGACAAACAAACAAACACATAAATGAAATAAGGAGACTGTTACCAGTTTTGCTAGCAAAAGGTCAAAGTCTTCCAAATGAAAAGCACTGATGCATCAAGGACAAAGAAACAGACTGCCTTGCAAACTATGTGGATTTCTATGGGAGTTTATTTGTGTATATCCTGGGGGATCTACAACACATTAAAAGAACTCATTTGATCTTTGTATCCCAAATAGATGCTTCTGTTGCTAGGTGATGTAATATCCTTGTAACCCTAAGAACTCCAAGGACAATTACATTCAGTGACATTTCCATTGCCAGCAGTAAGCTGCTGGAAAAATGTAATGGAACACTTTTTTTAGTTGATGTTTCTTCTAGAAAACTTTTCAGTTCAATACACTTGAACTAATGCAGTAGATTTTCAATAGTATTTTTCTCATAAAAGCATAGCTGTACTGTTTTAACTCTTGAATTGCTAGTCTTATCAGATAGCCTTTGGAAAGATTCAGCATTTATTTTTAAACCACACTCTCTATTCAATACCATATTGGAGGGAAAAACAGTCTCTTGAATTACAGGAATTACACAGGGAGGAGTTATTAAATTCTTGACTGTGCAGTGAGCCATCTAAAGTCCTGATTATTCTCCAATGCATGTGCTGGGAGGGGAAGAAAGTAGAAGGAAGAAGAGAATGTTACAGATGGAATGATAAAAACAGAAAATAAATGTTGGCAGAAGAGTTGAACTTAGTTTAAACTTATCTAACCATGGAATTAAATAAAAGTATATTGATTGGTTTTGAACTTAATGCTTCACAGGAAGAAAGACCAAATATCTTCAAAATTACAGTATGCTATTGAAGATATCAAGATCCATATTATAGTATCACAAGTGGGCAGAGTACTGGGTGAAAAACACTAAAATTAGTCTAGTGAGTGGGTCATGCCACATCGAGAACCTCACAAGAAAAAAATGTATAAAATCATTTCAAAAATTGCAATCAAGCAACAGCTCCAAAATGTTCCTGC
Source organism: Luscinia megarhynchos (assembly GCA_034336665.1). Lineage (NCBI taxonomy): Eukaryota > Metazoa > Chordata > Aves > Passeriformes > Muscicapidae > Luscinia > Luscinia megarhynchos. Next base: position 47,183,375 of record CM067565.1, read on the forward strand.
AATCTACCACAGTTTCACTGATGTTACAGCTCTGAAATCAAAAGGTCTTGTTATGAATATGACGGAAAATGTAATAGTATTAATGGTTGAATACAACTTATTTTACCTCGTTTATGTTATAATAATATTAAAAAACAAAGGTACTATCAGTTACTGACAAGAGAAATTTGTGCAATTCAAACAGAAGGAACACCATTTTTAGGATGCTTACTTAACATTTTTCTGAGTTTTGATAGTTAAAAAAACTCCAAAAGTCCTTGGTAAAAGTCTCTGACATTTCTGTGTGTTTTTCTGAGTCTGAGATCATTCCAAGTGAAAAGCAGAAGAACAAAAGGTAAGGGAGGAAGTTTTTACTTCTAAATATTTAAAAATTTTCTGTTGACTTTGATCAGTCTTCCAAGACTTTTTTATTTTACTAAGCCAGTTGATTGACTTACTGAAGAAAAAATCCAGACCAAAATATTGTCTTTCATGTCACAGAGCCCCGAGAGTAGTATTTGAGGTTTTTTTAAGCAAATGGATTGTTCATGATCAGATTAGGAAAGGTTTTGTTCATGACCCAATTATCAGATCTACAGTAGATTATTGAGATTGATGAAAAAATATCAAATGGCACTCAAAGCTCTATTGTCAGGGCTGCTGACTCATTTTTATAATGCTACTGTAACATATGGTTTATTTCAACAGTTTATGACTACTACCAATAGATGTTTATTTTATGATATTCATTAGCTGTTTTCTTGTTTCTTGCAAAGCACATTTCATAATGTATTGAAATGTTTGTCTCTTTGGATCAATAATGATTTGTTCACAACAAATAAAAAATGTGAAAATCTGAAGTTTTCTTATACAACTACAGGTTTGACTATCTGTCCTGTTTTCTTTATGTAATAATTGCAGAAGATATCCTTAATTTTCTTTCTATATTGTTTCTGAAAAAAAAATTTATCATATGCTTCAGTAGATGTCTGACTGTGTAGGACTGTACTCGAGATTGTTTACAGGGGAAAATTATGGTTTAAAAAAAGTCCAGATTTCTTACAGATGTTACAACATGACTTGAAACCTGAGCATGATGCCCATCTGTCTAATCTTGATATTTGGCATGGCAAACCCTGAAGTTTCAGACCCGTGACTCTCTGGTTAAATGGTAGTGAAAAAACCAAACAGCAATGCTAATACTAAGTAGAATATTGCATAAAATTCAATGATTACGTAGCATTTGTCAGTACACTGAAAGCCAATCTGTGATGAGGAGCATGATTATTTAATGGATTTGTTTACAGTTTTTCGTGGCTTCCTGCACTGCTTTGCCAACTGTATTCTGGTGCAATTACATCCACTTGGGATAATTGCTCTTTCTCTGAGAATTGCTCCTCCATTTTGGAAAAAATGACCAGGTTTTAGGAGGACAGGCAGAGCAAGATTGACATGGAAAGCAGAAAACTGCAGTACAGGAAATAGAGAGGTAGTGTGAGGGAAAACATATGTATTAGGTCCAGAGAATGTCTCAGAAACAGTCTTAAGCGGTGGTGGAAAGAATGAGACTTTCCTGGAAAATCAGCACAGCCTTTCTGCAGGACACAGTGTAAAACTTACTTCTGATGACAACTGAATACTGCTTGCCTGAAAAGTGAGTCCAAACAACAGAAATACCTCTGCAGAGGAATCTAGCTGTAATTAGGAAGGGAAGATTTGATTTATATTTTTTGTATTTTTTTAAATTGATGCACATCATATCTTGTTGCTTAACAATATCTTTAGATTAAAAGTTGACTTTCTTCAATTAATAATAAACACTAGTTTTAGAGACTTCTAGAAAGAAAACACCAGAAGACTCCAGAAAATACCTAAGCAAATTGCACCTTATATCTGTCACATAGTCCGGTGACTTACCACACCATGAAATCAGCCTGATAAAGAAGAAGCCCAGACTTTGAAGTCTGCTAATAAACCTGTAGGCAGAACCAACTACAGGTTTTTCGAACAAGCATTCCTTTTGTTAGCTTTTTGTAGTGTGAAAATCCATGTTTATCTATCCTTCTTCCCAGGTGAATCTGACAGTAGAGGAAATCTACTGGATAATAAAAAATGGCTTTTGATATTTACATAGCTCACAGGTAGCACTCCTACCTGCTCTAATAGCAACTGTGCTATATCTCAGATAATCACTGTCCTCATGCAGTGCTGCCTTCAGCAGCACTTTTCTCTGTGCCAAGCTATTTCTTAGCACTGCTTTTGAAAAAGCAATGCTGGAGGTACATGGATCCATTTATCCTGCTCCACCTAATGCTGTATAATCTTTGCACATGGGCACAGGAGCCTTGCTATCTGAGTTCAGCAGTTTTCAAATGAGAATTGCTCTCACTGGCAGGTAAACTGCAGAGGCAGATGCGCCAGAACCTGTGTTGCACAGCTCACAGAGAGGGTTGTGCACACCCATGGGAATCTTTCAAGGAGGATGGATGCAGGCATCCGACAGACATAAAAAGGTGCCCTTGGCAGAACATAAACAGATGGATTCAGCAGTAGTAGTTCATCAATTGCACTGTACAGCAATGTTTGTATATCTATCACATAATGAGGAAGCTCCTCCATTTTCCTCCGGCTGCTAAGTTTGTATTTCTACTAAGTCAAATACTCTCTGAAGCAGGTGTTTTGTGTAGAGCTAAATTGTCATTATATGAAGTAACATTTTCTGTCCTCCAGTTTAAGAATGTTTTATTCAAATATGCAGGGCAAATTCTTCATTTCATCACCACTACACCATTAAAAGCCATCAAGTTCTATTATTCCACCTCTTGTTCCTGTAAAATTTTAGACTAGAGTCTGGAGAAAAGTGATGTCACAGAAATTGTTTTCTTTAATATTATTATTTTTCAATTACTGTAATTAAATTGAAAGAAATGATTGCCTGAAATGGAATTTGAGACATTATTACAACACAAAACTTAGGATTTTGAGATCTGCAAAAAAGTAAGTTTATAAAAGCCTTGAGAAAAGCACTTTCTAATGCCATTTAATAACCAATAATAGTCTTCATTTTGCTTATTTGTCTGTGATTCTTATTTATCCTTGACATATTCATAGAGAAATCATTTTACTAAGAGAAATAGGAACTGTTTTGCTTAAAGAATTTTCTGAACTAACTTCTTTCTTAATACAAAAGTGTTTCCATCTTTTTGGTGGGGAAAACCAGTGCCTTCAGCCTGTGTCAAGATTGTACTTCTCGTGTGAGGCCACAAACAGATTTGGGAATTGGAGCTTCACTTTTTGGTGAACATTGTTTGCTGCCAAGGCAAGACAGAATAATCTCTCACGTCCATTTTCACTGGTTCATCCTTACTTTGAAATGAGAAGTCTCAGAATTTTTGAAAATCTAGCAATTGGTTTTTTGTGGTTTATCATATTTGAGACAGAAGCACAGAAAACTTTATAAGCTCAAACTTCCTTCTTCTGACAGGTACCTGAATTCTCTTATTTTAGACTGTGATATGTTTCACTTGAAGCTTAGGATGATAATCAGGCATTAATCTTGCCTTCCACATATGAGTTATTGTGCATTAGTATGATAATTCTGTGCTTTTGATATAATCTCTCTCATACCTCTATTTCATTTTCCCCCCCCCAGAGAATCATAGGATGCCAGCATTTAAGTATCTTAAATATTTACAGGATAAGTTGAAATACCTTGTTATATTTTCTGGAGAACAACACAGACACAATGATATGCTTAGATGCTGCCTTCTCAAACTCTACAGTCCGTGTTTATGTTACAAAACAAAGTATGTTGCAATATGCACAGTGAGAATGATAGACAAAATTCAACTTCTTTTACACATTTTGCTAAGTAATTAGTTAAAATGGGCAGTTTAGGTTTCTATTCATGAGTTTCTGAATAAAATAAATATTGAAAAATCACCACTGTTTTAGATTCATAGCTTTGTATTTTGAACATTTAGCAAGTTCAAAAATAATTATTATAAATGAAGTTCAGTATAATTCAACTTAAGTAACAAACCACCACGCACATCTTCAACTCTCTGTTTTGAAGGAAAAGTCCAAGAAATCCTGTCCACAATAAACATGAACATTTTACTGTTTAATACCTTTATCAAGTATCTGAATGAGGACAAATGTACTGAAAGGATTGTCAAGCATTGAGATGGGCTACCTAGGGAAATGCTGGAGTCACCATCCCTGGAAGTGCCCAATAAATGACTGGACCTGGCACTTAGTGCTATGTTGAAGTTGATACAGTGATGTTCAATTAAGGCTGAACTTGGTGATCTGGGAGGTCTTTCCCATCCTTAATGATTTTGTGATTCTAAGTCCAAATAGCCTAGATGAAATCTACAGGGCAGCCAAAAGCAAAAGTCTTGAGATACAGGAAAAAAATCTATCTCTTCTGACTGTAAGTACCAGACCAGTAGCTCAGGAATTGTGTTTTGAATTTTTCAAAGTGTTTAATGCATAGTTTCCCATGAGCAGTCCAAGGGAGCATTACCACCCTTCATTATCAGTGGGGTTCTTCCTAGAGTGTTCACACTCTAGGTTGAAATAGTATTTAGTGACTACACACCTACTCCAAGAGTTGTACAAATCTTTTCTTAGATAGGAAGAAATGCAATGCAATATTATTACCTTGTGTGTAAATGACAACTGACCCTCCCACAAATACTTTGTAAATTTCCAATGTATTGATCATGTATTGCTGATAAATAAATGATCTAAACAATATCTAACTTTTCTCCAGTCATCCCTTAATTAAGTAATAGCAAGTCAATATTGGTTGCTCTCTAATCTCTTAGATTTCTGCTGTCTAGGATTCACACTTTACTAGGACAATAATGGACTGATACTGTTATCTGTCATCAGCCCCTAATGCCAAAAATTACTGTTTATGCCATGGAATGCTATGAGGGGAAGATTTTTTAATTTTTTTTTTCCATTTTTTAGCAGCTAATGTTCTGAGTAAATTAATTGAGGTCAGTTCTCATGTTCTCATGAAGCAATTTTGTTTAACAGAAACTACAGTCTTTGGCAGCAGGAAATACTTGGATGGGCTAGAAAGAAAAATGAATGTCCCTCTCTACTAAAAACCTGGGACAAAGGCCAGACTCCCTCTGACTGGAAGGACAGCAGGTGCTTGGGATTTTATCCTAGTGCAGAATTCTGTCTTTTTGGTTTAGGAAGCCCTGATAGATTCCAGGCATCACCTCTAATTTCAGGTGTGTCATCAAGGTTGCGAAAGAGTGCTTGACTTCACAGCACCACGATCACTGGCTGAAATAAATTCAATAATCCTTAGGTCTCATGTGTTTTTTTGTTTTTAAAATGCCACCAAAAATACAAAACCTTTTCACAGGTTCAGTCCTATGGATATTTTGGTAGTCAGTCATTCAGATATATATGATAGATTTTCCATAGCATTTTAAACACAATTATTGCTTATTCAGCAAAACAGCAGAAATCACACAATAGAAACTGTATCTTTAGAAAGCTCTGCTTTAGAGATCAACACCAAACAGATTGGCTGTTTGTTTGGGTTTTTTGTTTGTTTGGTGGGTTTTTTTTTGGGGGGGGGGTTGTTTTTTGTGAAGGGGAGCTTGTGTATATTTTGTTTCAGCCTTTGGATACCACTTTGGATTTTCAGTCCAGTAGTTCAGGTTTATCTTCTGAACCATCAACCCGTCCTTTGAGACAACACCCCATGTCCCACAGCCCTTGTTATCTGATTTTTCTGTCAGTCCCAAAAGTTTACTTTAACCCACAATTTGTCTTTTTGGCCTCTTGTCCTCTTGAAGTACATCAATATTTCTCCAGCCTTAAGCATGGGAACCAGCAGTGCTCCTGTGAAAGCTATTCTGCTCCAGATCCCTGCAGGAAAAAGAAATATTTCCCTAGTATTTCAGCCACTCTATTCTCCTAAGATGCTTTCAGATGAGAGACAGGCATTTATTTTGATGACTTCAGAGACTCCTTTGTCCCCAAGGAGCATAATCCCAGCCATGCTGACTGATTGCTGACTCTCTCAGACATTAGGTGGCCTCACAAAACCCAGCTGCAATTCAAAAGCTGTTTGAATGCAGCCACATGTCCTCAGGTTTCCAGGCTGGACACAGCCATCACAATTCATGTCAAGCTGTTACATAACCCTGGACAAATCCCAGCCCTTCTTTAGTGAAAATAAATGGAAAGAAATGCTCTCCTCTTCTTTTTTTTTCCCCAAAACAATATGCCCTTTTGTTTCAAGTTCATCCTGCAGAATGATTGTCAGTGCTTTTGGTATGTCCATGTTGGGACTTTGTCTCTGGCTTTGACAGACTTCCACCAGTAGTTCAACATAAAATATAGTGAAAGCTTATTCTCCAGAGGCTTGGAAAATAAGACAACATAATTATCTCCAGTGGTTTTATTAGGTCTTAATTTATGATAACCTGTTCTTGTTATCTTACAAGTATATGCCATTCAGTGTCTTTTCACAGCATCTAGAACCACTGGACTATCTTTTGAAACTCCTACGAGTTCGAGTATTATTCCCATTTCCATGTTCTGGCCTTTGTCCCTAGCACTGTATTTCATAAATGTCTGTGAAGCTCTGTGTTTACAAGAGATTCAGCTTTTATCTTTCCAGCACGAAGGACTACCTTCCTTTGTTTTAAAGTCTATGCAATGGACTTCGAATGTATTATGACCTTTTAGAGTATTTTTTCCTTACTCTTCATAAAGATAAGTGCTCTGATTCCTTTTTTCATGACAATGAGATTGATTATTTTTGGTTTTCCCTGGGTCATTAATAATGGAATTATGAAATATGCTATGTGGGAAACAATAAATATAAGGGTAATATTCCTTTGAAAAAACATCAGATTTAACCCTAGGCTATTCAATATACATCAGCTACATTGTGAGTGGAAGCACAGAAGGCACGCTTTGGTGCATAACATATCATCTCTTTCCTTCCTAATGTGTTCTACAGTTCTGGTGTTAGCAGAAAGAGAATATGCAGTCTTTGATGCTGCTGAGACAGCTGGCTGCATGACTCTTCCATCTTTTTTCTTCTGATGTTTGTATTAGGCCTGTGTTGCAGAACCAATGAGAGTTTTAAATACCCTTGCCTGCCCAATTTTTATTAGATTTATCAGACTTTTGCATCTGGAATTGAAACCTAAAGTGATCTTCTAAAGCTAAGATATTGAACTTTCAAAATAAAGATTACAAATGCATAGTCAAAAAAGTAATGTGGTAATATACTTCATGAAATTTTATTCTAAACAGAGGATAGAACACATGATCAAAAAACAATTTTTCAAATCTTAAATACCATATTGAAATCATTTCTAAATTGAAACATTCCAAAGCTGCTCAGTAAGAACCTATTAACCAGAAACTGTGTTTGCATATCAGCTGAATGCTTCTTTTATGATGAGGGGAAGGTAATGTATTTTATAAAAGTATCAAGCTACACTACCCACTCTTGAAAATATGGATTGACCAGGAAAGCTGACAGATATTTTGACTTGGGACAGCCAAGTGCTGCTGTACAACATCTCTATAAAATCATTAAAGGCATCATTTAAAGAAAATTAAGAAAGGGAACCAGGATACTGCTAAATGGTGTTTTATCCTGAACAAATCACCATTTTAATTATGTTAATTGTTAAAATGGTCAGTCTTTATTCATGTCCAAACCAGTAAGTAAAAGTAAGTGCCTAAACACAGTTATTTTTAGAATGGAGACTGCAAGTTCTTTTGCCCAGCCACAGAAAGACTAAACATGTCCTAAAGCAAGGCAGATACTTGCCTCCATCTAGGTTTATTCCATTGTTTAGAGGGAACACTGGGTTACCACTTATGCTTGACATCTTGTGGAGACCATACAGCAGAAAACTGCTCCAAGATCATTTGTTCTTAATGAAAGCAATTTGTTACTGGCTGAAGCAAAGTGTTCTTTGTCCTTGTGCCAAACATGCCTTGTCTATCCTTCGTGTTTGCTGCACTTACACACAATAATGGAAATATTATGAGATATGCTTAGAACAGCAGCATAGCAAGCAGGACACACTTCATTGTTCTAAAACAATAGGCATGAGTGTGTTGCTCTTTGTCACACTTTTTTATCTACCATAGAAGCTCGTTGGCACGATGGAGGTTCAGCATTTCTTAATTGCCTTTTTAATTTAGTCCACTCTTCTTCCCCCCAGGGCTGATGCACTGATTCCTCTCATTCCTCCCTCATCCCCCTCTCAATAGACCCACTTTTATGAGATACATATTAAAACATCTGCTTTTTTTATTATGCTTGCATGATTTTATGTAACTATATTTTCTTTCCTCTAGGAATTTAATAAGCTCTTACAGGCAAGTGTTAAGACCGTTAAAGAGAAAAATACAGATATTTTGGAGTAGAATGTTTTTAAAAGGAGGTAAGACTGAAACTTAAGGAAAAAAGAACTTAGGGAAAAAAGGGTAGGTGAATCAAAAAATATAGATAGCAAAATGGTTGTCAGCTAATACCCCAGACAGCTGTAGGAGAACAAATTCACATAATTTCATATACATGGCCTGTGTTCATAGAGAGATAGCACTTTGCAGTGGCAGCCCAAAAAAGAACAGCATTTGTGGACATAAGAATGTTTAAAGAACAGATGAAGTGCCTCATTTCCTTTACTAAGCTGTGGGCTCTAACAGAGTTCCTTAAAATTACAGAAAACTTCAGTAGCCATAGGACACGTGAGAGTATATATGAGGGAGCTCAGCATGATGGAATTATACTGACATCTTTCCATTAAAAAGAAGGGGGGAAAAAGGAAAAAAGACATAATATGTTGTGGAAAAGAAACGGCACATGACTATGAAATATTCATAACTGATTCTTTGAACAAGTGGGTTGAACTAGTGAGTACACAAATCACACACAAAATGTTGCACACTACTGAAACATTAAAATATATGGTTCAGTATGTATCAGTCATACCAAAACATAGAGCTTGTTGTTGCAGTAGAGTATCCTTTTTTTCTGCCTACAGTATGATTGAGTCATAGAACCATAGAATCATTTAGGTTGGAAAAAACCTCCAAGATCAGAGTCCAACCTTTGACCGATCACCACTTTGTCACCACTTTGTCACTACTTTGTCACCACTTAGACCCCAGCATTAAGGACCACCTCCAGTCATTATATGAACATCCTGGGCAGTCCATTCTAGTGCTTGACAATCCTTTCCACAAAGAAATTCTTCCTTACATCTGACCTGAATGTTCCATGGTGCAGCTTGAGGCTGTGTTCTCTTGTCCTGTTACTGGCTGCCTACCAACCCTCTCCTCTCTCCAACCTTCTTTCACGTAGTTATAGAGAGTGGTAAGATAGTCAGAGAATAGTAAGGCCTCCCTGGACCCTCCTTTTCTCCAGGCAAAACAACGCCAGCTCCCACAGCTGCTGCTTGTCATAGGACTTACTCTCCAGACCCTTCAGTGGCTTTGTTGCCCTTCTCTGGACACAATGCTCTTCTTGTAGTGAGGGACCCAGAAATGGACACAGGATTTATGGTGCGTCCACACCAGTACATGGAGATAATCACTGCCCTGGTCCTGCTAGCCATGCTATTTTTTTTACAAACCAGGATGCCACTGACCTTCTTGGCCACGCTCTGGCTCAATTTCAGATGGATGCCAGCACCCCCAAGTCCTCTTCCTCTGCAGCACTTTCCAGTTATTCTGACCCCAGCCTGTAGCACTGCCTGGGGTTGTTGTGACTGGAGGGCAGGACCTGGCACTTGGCCTTACTGAACTGCATAAAACTGTTGTTGGCCCATTAATGCAGCCTGTCCAGGTCCCTCTGCAGACCCTTCCTGCTTGCCAGCAGATCAAGACTCCTGCCCAACTTGGTGTCATCTGTGACCCTACTGACAATGCACTTAATCCCCTTATCCAGACCATCAGTAAAGGTATTAAACAGAACTGGCCACAAAAGTGAACCTCAGGGAACCCCAGTAGTGACTAGAGGCATATTTGCCAGGAATTGAAGAAATTCATCTAGATGTTGAAAATGGAGCAAGAGTATTCCTGTGAATGTATCATTAAAATGATCCTCAGTGAATAAATTCTTTCCTTCTATACAAACTATCTCACAATCTTCAATATATTATGCAAGTAACCTTGTTTAGAAATATATTTCTAAGATAGTAAAGATTTTTAAATATTCATAAAAATTGGAGTAAAAATATGTTTATAAAATGAACTGTTAAATTTCATTTTAGGGCATGATGAAGTGCCTTGCATGTTCATAATTGAACAAAGAGAAAAACCACTGTTTTCCCTTGTTGTTATACACCATGTGCTACATGTGATTAGTCATCCCTCCTTCTTCTTCAGCAGTCATTTCCTCAAATATCTACACAGTCATCTTTCATTTCCTTGACCCAAGCTGGCAACTTATTTAGAAAGTATAAATCTCCAAGGCAGTACTGAGGCAAAGGCTTGGTGCCTTTTTAATGCTGCAGTTCTGGTCCTTACAACTTTAGGTGAATATGGCATAACTCAGGAAGGAACAGAGCAGTGTGAGTGGAGGTACAAACATCTTACACAAAAAAAAAGAGGTAGCACTACTTCAGTTCAGAAAAGAGGCAGTTGAGGAGGAATATGAGAAAGTTAATGAAATTATTTTCTGCATGGAGAAGGAGATAATAAATACATTGTAAAACTGGCTGCTCTGGGATGTTGAGAGGGCCAAAGGGATAATTAATTTTGGAAAGAGTCTTCAGAGCTACATGGAAGATATACACATAATTTACATCATTATATATACTGGTGGATATTAAACATCATGATAAAGATATACTGGTGGTAAAATGCTGATTGCTGGAAACAGGCAAGGTGCACCAGCAGTGAGACTGTTCTTTTCTTGCCTTCATTATTGTATTGTTTTCTGAGACCGTGTTATGGCCAGTCAAGCCAGAAAGTTAGGTGGACCTTTGGCTTAACCCAGTTAGGTCACTCTTGTACTGTTGCAAATCATATACCTTTTTCTTCCACAGAGTCTCCATTTTTTTTCTTTAATGCCTGTGCCAGGCTGTGCTCACTCCTTTCTAAACTATTTGGCTTAATTCTAGCAGCCTTTCTCTTTGGACCTTTAGAAATATTCTTCTACCATTTTCTTAGTTTTGTTGGTCTTTTACTGTTTTTTTGGGTTTTTTTTTTTTGTTTTTTTTTGTTTTGTTTTTGTTTTTCTTTTTTTTTTTTGTTTGTTTGTTTGTTTGTTTGGGGTTTTTTGGGCTTTTTTGGTGGGGTTGAGTTTTTGTTTGGGGTTTGGTTTTGGTTTGTTTTTGGCTTGGGGTGCGGGGGGGGTGTTCTTGTTTTTTTCCTCTTCCCCTTTCATCCATGTTATAAAGTTAATCTGTGCTCGCTAAAATAATACCAGCATTCAAAAAATATGTGAACCATGTTATGCAAACATGTGGATATGGCCCTGTTTATGGTCCCCTGATGCCTGGCCTGCTTGTAACAGAAAAACAGGCAAAATGAAATTTGCATCCTGCTTCTTTTGTGCTTTTTTTAAACTTGGATTTGTTTTTGGAATTTTAATTTATTTTACTTTAGTCCACAGTAAGAAGAACTGTATTTTTTGTAACCTTTCAAAAAAAAGACACTATTTCCATATGTGGGTTTGGATGGTTAAAAGAGAATAACGGTGTTGCTAAAGGTTTATACCAGTCCTTGTTACACTCACAAAAAATAAAAATTGTCTATATGATACTATCTGCAAGGTATTAGAATAAAACTAGAGATAGGAAGGACTTCTGGCTTTCACTTTTTAAAAAAATTTATTTACAGTACTCTATTTGCTTAGCCCAGGCAGAAATAGGCAGAAATGTTAGTACTTATGCAAAGGTTTCCTGTGGTTTCAAAAGTGGAATTCAATATACTCTAATGCACATCTCTATTGGAGCTTCTGTCATAATAAGGTTGATTCACTTATTCAAACCAGCCTTATTCCCAACAGTACCTTCACAAGAAATAGATCCTAATCACTGTCAGCTCCCTCGGGACTTAAAAAGCTGAAGCAATACAAAAGTGTGTATAAGTTTTAGATAATGTAGTCACATTTTTCTAATCATACTTCTAATTTCACTGGCTTGTTACACAAAAGCACTGATTGGGGAACAAGATCGTAAAAGCCTGGGAGATAATACCAAATCTCTCACACACCAGAATGCAATAATTGTAGAGTTGCTTAAAGAGCTGCCATAAAAATAGAATGAATCCCCAAAGCTGCGTTTGCAGGGTACTTTTAAAGAAGAACAAATAATGCCCAAGGGTGGGGCATGGAGAAGCTTGTACAAACACAATGATTTCTATAATAATTAAAATTTTAATCAAGCCATCGATTCCCTTTCCCATCCTCCAATACACACAGCATTTCTGTTCAAACATGGAAAAGGCCACTGGTCAGGAAGCAGCACACAAACATTTTCTCACATATATTTGAAATAAAAAACCACCAGTGTAACCTAGCTGGAAACCATATGCCTTATGTTGAAGACAATATCTTTGTAGCTCTTCTTTTTGCATGTGTCTTATAAGAATTGGAATCACTTTGAAGTTTAAAAATATCATTGCATTTAGATGTTTGAAGACTGCCTAAAAGATAGAATAAAATGCCATCTTTGATAGTTGCATATGTATTTTTTCACACCAGTAGTGAAGGGCACTCTTACATGTTGAGAAGGGTGTTGGAGACTGCTTTTGTGTCTCATTGTCAGCCTAAGCCTGTGAAATATTTACCAGCCCTCGATTTCCTCACTTTCTGAGGATGTGGCTGTGTGACGAGGCATGCATTAAAGGATGTGATGGATCTGGCATGCCAAGTTGTACAACAGTAAGGATGCACTGAATTATGTGGCATCTGGAGGATGTCCCTTGGGTTCCTTCTAGTGAGAAATTGCGAGGCTCAGGAACAATACAGGGCAATGAACATTCCCCTCTTTCACCAACCCTCCTCTTCCAGGGAGATTCAATCATCAGATTGTGAAGTTTAATGCCATTTGAACAAGCTATAGAGAGAGGTATAGCCACTGCAGCACTGTACTGAAAATGTGCAGGCAAGACCCTGCTTCTGGGAGAGTCTGAGGAAGGACCATGTGCATGAGGGCACGAAGCTTGTGTTGAGTGCACAAGTTCATGGAGGTCCATCCTCAGAGCCAGATTCCCAAGGCCAAGCTCTCACAGCAGCAGGATGGGATTAGAGTGTCAGCAGCCTTTTGCTACAGAAAGAAAATTCTTCTGCTTTTCTGTGCAGCAAAGCAAAGTGAAAATACAACCTGAGCATGTCTGTCTGGAGCTGCTGATACCATTAATGTAATTATTAAATTCTCAGAGCCTGGGCAGATTACTTACAGCAGTTGAAGGTGTTATCACTTAGGACAGACTTGTAGCAGTTCAGCCTGATGGACATAGGTGAGAACTCTGAGGTTAATGCAGAAACTCTAGTAATGCCTTTTTCTGGGGCTGGTACATTTCCAACAACTAAATCTTCTGAGACTTATCCGCCAAAACTCTTTACTTCAATTAATCAGTGTAACTACATCAGAGGAGAGAAAGACTATAGCTGAGTTAAGTAGCTCCTAAAAACTCATGGTATAAAGTCAAGCATTTGTAGGTGGTAGTTTGAACCAAGCAGCTAAGCTGAATCAGGGGGCTTGAGGAGGTGTCATGCTTCTGGTCTGGCTCTTCTGATGTGGGGCTGCTTCTTTAGAAGAGCAGTAAAAAAAAAAAGGAACTGGAGGCAGAAACATAAGGTGTTGTATTTGTATCTTTACATAGTGTCTGTCTACAAATTAAATATCTCTTTTCTTAAAATTCAGACCATTATTTCTATGTCTAGTGGATAAAGAAATTATTAATTTCCATATTTTTATTTGAAAAAAGCTGTTGTGCTCAATTTCACTGGCCAAGGGACACATTTTCACCAGCTCTGAACCACTTGGCTGGGTTCTGCAGTTAGTTGCCACTCCATGAACATCAAATATTTCCAAGAACAAATAGTGAAGTCATGAGATGTACATGTCATAGTCTGCTACGTCCTATTACAGTCACGACATGATTCTGTCAGTGAACTTTTGCCTATGCAAATGCTACATGGACTCCCTGGTGTATACAAACCTTGCTATTGTGAAGTGAATAATAAAATAATGTGAGGACATTTTGTTGGTGATTTGGTGGTGGTGTTGGTGATTTGAGTTTTTTTCCAAATATGATTTGTCCTTTGAATCACAGTGCTTAAAGGCAGACCTACTTGCAAGTTTGGAATCTTTTCTTTGAATGAGTATTTGCTGTTCCAAAATGAGATTAAACGAGATTGACTGCTCAGACTTTTTGCTACAGTCTGGTGAACTAAAAGACATATGTTTCAAAATCAAACCAGAGATTCACATATAATTATTAGACTGTAGGAGTTGGTTTAAAAAATAGATGACAAATACAACAATGCTTCTGATAGAATTGCAGGAGGCAACCAACCTTGAAACTCAATTCATGGTGTGTAATTGCCTTGGCAAGGCACAAAGTAGGAAGAATGTACATTTTCTTGTACCATATGGGAATGTCTTGAATTCTTGATTTGCCTCCATCTACACAAGCTGCAGGCTTTATGGAATTGTTAGGTGAAGTTCCTTTGAAAAAGCAAAAAGAAACCCTTTCAATGTGCTTTTGTCTCCACATATAGCCTTTACAACCTTCTTGCACATCACAAATGTCATAAAATCAAAATCTTCAGAGATAAAGTGATGGCCTGTCTCTTTCATAGTGCAATAAAAGAAATAATCAGTAATTTTACTGTGAACCTTCATTACACTATTTGTATGGATCTCACCTAGATAGAAGTCAGACTAATTGCCATACATTTTTCAGACAATTGGTTTACATCACCTTCTATACAATGTAAACAATGTAAAGGGTACAAACTGTGCAATGTAAAGGGAACAAACAGATTCCATCTATATAGATGGAATAAAAGCTATTATTTCTGTAGCTTCAACAAGATTTGAAAAATGTATGATGCCTCTCATAGATAGAAGAGATGAGCAGCTGAACGCAAACCCAAGGTCTGTTTCTCTAGGGGGCTCCTATGCAGAATTTTCACCAGCCGGACTGAAGAATGTCCCTAAGGATCTGCTCACATACCTCTAGATTCTCTAGGTGCAGTGAACTGTCAGGGCTGAAGGAGTCTCGTCATTTCATGCCAAAAAGTGATGGATGTACTCAGAACCCCACACCCCTTTCCTGACATTGTTACTTCTCATTTGTGACTATGCATTTATATAGATACTGTTAGGGATTGTCAAATCCAGGACTCTGAGCAGCTGCAGTTCCAAATATCCAGCTCCAAATATCCAGTTCCAACCAGTAGCATGGCTAAGGTTGTATTGCCCTTAGGTACAGACAAACACACATACAACATATATGTTCAGTGTGGATCCTCCTGCAGTTGGACTGACACTATCTGCCCGGTAGCTGTCCATGGAGCCCACTATTCCCAGTTGCTGACATCTGGACAGGCCAGCTCCTGAGTTCACAGGCTGCAGCCACCAGTGCTGACCTGCACATGCACCATGTCCAATCAGTTTTAAACACACAGACCATGCAGCAGCTGCCCTGGATCCTCAGCCATGGCGTCCCACAGACACACGGGTGGACACACGCAGAGACACGGGTGGACACACACAGAGACACAGACGTATGCAAAAGTGTTCCTAAATCAACATCCCAGACCCCATGGTCTGCTTGTCAGCCAGCCAGGATGCCCTGGTCCCTCTGGACCTCCTCCAGCTGACTCTCTCCCAGAGACAGGGTCATACACAGCCACAGGCTGGCCCACAAAGTGCACAAAGTGCATGTCCCCCTGTCACTCAGTGTGCTGATGCACTGTTGGAATGAGCCTGGTCCTGCTCCAGTGGCTGCACCTAGTCCCCCATGCACATACCCAGCCCCACAAATGTGCACACAGAACCCCTCACATAGGAAGAGAGGTAAGAATGGATTTCAGAGACAATCCAGCAGACACCAGGCACAAGGCATGGCCAGACATGTGTATTGGCCTGCCAGCTGTTCACAGGCAACCTTCTATTTTTCCACACTCAATTCTTCACATCCTTTCATTTTTTTCTGTTGATTCTTCCCTAAAAATCCCACAATGAGTCCTATGACATCTTCTTAAACATCCCTTAATGAGTCTAGTGAGTCTTAATGAGTGACTCCCAGTCTGTAGGTGCTCAGGAAGCCCTTCCCAAGGACTCTCAGTGGAGGGTCTCACCCCCCAGTACATGATGGCCCCAAACATAACCTGGAGTAGCCAGGGCAGGAGCCTGTGCCCCGACTGGGTTATTTGGTTTCCCCCAAATGGTGCTGTGCCTCTGCCCCTTCACACCTGGGCACATGAGCCTTTAATCACACATCCTAAAAGGTTCATCTTCAGCCATCAGTGACTGTGTCATGAAGGAAACTCCCACATCTCCTGTGGATGCTCTAGGAGAGTTTGAGGAGGAATGTGGATGCACTTACACCATCTCCTTCAGCACACAAAGGGCAGGTATTCCTAACCCATGCTGAACCTCTCACTGATCCAGGCTTCCTGCTTTATTTGGCCTGAACCCTAATCAACTTTAGAGAAAGTGAAAACCCCTTCTAAAACCTCTACAGCTGTCAGCTGCCTCAAGAAATTGTTAGTGCCAGTCACAAATCTCTAAGAAACAGGTAAACATGACACTTGAAAAGAAATTAAGCTGAGTATTTTTCCCCTCACTTTATTCTGTTAACATTTCAGTTACGCTTCAGTCCCTCTCCTAGAGACTCTCACCAGATTCTGTGCAATCAGTTATTGAGAAACCCTCTTTTGTCCCACGAGCTGAAAAGATCTTTTGCAAATCACTTAATATCTCCCTACCTATTGCATCAGATGCAAAATACAAAGAAGATTTGGCCTGCTGCCGTAGCAGATGCTGGAGTGTCTAGTGAGGGGCCTGCCAGAAAACCCAAGCTGAAGAATCACAAAATGGTTTGGGTTGAATGGTTGGGTCGTCTACTTTTAACATTCCTGTCATGGGCAGGGACACCTTCCACCAGACTGGGTTGCTCACAACTCCATTCAATCTGGCCTTGAACACTTTCAGGAATGGGGTATCTACATCTTCCCTGGGCAATCTGTTTCAGTGTCTCATCACCCTTACCTTAGGCAAAAGGTATTTAATCCTCATGTCTAATCTGAACCTATTCTCTTTTGGTTTGAAACCTTTATTCCATTATTCCCTTGTAAAAAGTCACAGGAGGGAACATCGTTAGGGATGATGTTCATTAATAGGAAGAGTGTAGATCAAATCATGATGATGAAAATCGTGGCTGTGTTGATCACTATTTTCATGAGCAAGGATTGAGCTGTAGTCATTCTACAAGTTTTACCAAGATAGGACTAGTAGTTTTACTTGCTGCTTTACATACACTTTCAGTTTTCAGACAATAGAGTCCCTGCATGGAAAATTTAATTTGGTCTCTCACCTGGAGGCAAGTTTCTTCAAACAAACTTTCATTTGTTTGAATATAAACATGTCTGTAAAACTATGTGATCATTTTTGTGGTCCCAGTGCAGCTAGAGCATGTCTGAAAATGATACACATTTTTAGCTTCTCCTCTCTCTTCATATGTTAGGACCACTAAACCCAACTCCAGATATTCTTCAGGTAATGATTATGAAATCACAGGCAGTAACTAACAGGAGAGAAACAATAAAAGCCTGGTTCTTGGGTCTTTTCTCTATTGTCACTGGCTTTTTAAACATTCCCAATCAATTCAGACCAAAATTTAATAACTAAAAAAATCTTAAGGGTAATTATAGTAATCAAATTCATGCATGTGATGTGAAATGATGCTGAATACTGTTCAGTAAGTGCTTTGCCTCCAAGAGTTACTAACATCCACAGCAGGTCTGGACACAGAAGTCAGGGACCATTTGTTAAATCAGGAGATAATGAGGCATCCACCACAGTAGCCAAAAATATTTTAGAAGTCACAATTGAATTAAAATATCCATTTTTTGTTTGGGAAACATTTTTTAAAATTTCAGAAGGATGTTATCAGTAAAACCTGGCAGTTTTCACAGAGAATAAATATTCTATTTCTCCAACAACAAACAAAAATAAATATCCTAAGACTGTCATTAGGAAATAATTGACGGAAGCATATGAGTATCGTATATGAATCCATACAAAAAATCCTCCAATGCTGCTTTAAATATTTGGGAGTTGGACAATTTTTTTCATAAGTATGATATAAAAACCACAGGGAACTATAAAGTCTTGAGCAATGTAAACTGGCCTGTTTTGATCTGCATTTGAACAGGAGTGTTCACACGGAATTTAACAAACCTGATTCACTCTCTCAGGACAGAATGCAAATTTAATTCATTAATTGCTTTTCGCTTTATTTACAGGTTAAAACTCCACTGAGACACATCATTTCACATTTAGGAGATCCTGGTTACATGGCTATCAATCAGTGTTACAAATTAGTTAAGCATATAAAGATTACTCTGACATTGTTTTTCCCAGCTTGCTGAAAATACTCAGCCACAATAAATAAATCAAAGCATTCATGTTCTGCTCAGCACAGTGTGACTCACAGATGTCAGTGGCCTCCAAACAACCAGGACACCCAGTTAAAGATAAATTAGTCTTCCATCAAGCGCCAATGAATGCCTGGCACTTTCCAGTAGCTGTGTGTGCTCTGTAGAGGGGTGTACCTGAATGAGAATGTTAATAAGTCATCCTGATTTTCCCTGTAGAAACACACAATTTTTTTCCTCGTTGAGCTTATTTACAACTGACATTCAGTTTTGTTTGGACTTCAGCAGAACAAATTCTGCCCCCACCCATATTGAACTATGGTATTGATTTTATGATCCACAAAAATATGAACGAAAGATTAATTTTGGCTTTGTTAGGTTTTAGCCAACCAAAGTTCAAAAGTTCACACGGCGGCAATAGAGTAGTAGTAACAGAAATGTAGGAGTAATGAAAAGATGACAATCTCTTAGTGGAAGGGTATATTTGCAGATGTAGTCTGTAGCCTTTTGAAAGTAATGATACTTGAGATTTAGTCTGCAGGCAACTTAGATCTTTGTATAACTCACCCTGACCAGAAACAGGACCAGGAACATATCAGTGAGAGAAACACTTTGGACAAAATAAATAAGATTGAGGGGAATGCGAGAAGAAAGCGGACTAGAAACTCAACTTTCTAATATTCACATGTGGAAACTGCACAGCTGCTGATCTCTTCAGTTTTATTGTCAAACAGTGCATGTGAATGTGTGATACACAAACAGGTACAAAGGGGACAGTCGCTGTTACTGCAATCATGCAGAAGGCCACAGGCAGTCAGAGCTATGAAAAACACACAGAATAGGTTTGCACACAAAAAAAGCTCAGGATGTAGTGCAGGAAGGAAAGATTAGACAAGAGGTTCTGCAGGAAAGAACATAGGAACCATCAGATGTGTATGTTTATCTTGTGTGCAGTGATGAGGAATGGGTGTACCATAGAAACCAATGAAATTATAAATGGTCTTAAGAGACAAATATGGCATCTTCATTCAATGGTTTGTAATAGAATACTGGAAAAAGAAAAAGACATTAAGATGCAAGAGGATTAAAATAACTGAAATGTAGGTCTTTTACCCACATATAACTTCACTTTGGATTTCATTACCAAAAAACAGTTATGAAGGCCAAAACACAATTTATTCAGAAAACAACTAGGCAAATTTATGAAAAATATTTCCATAGGAAATACAAAAAGCAAAGTTCCAGATGCAGCTTCCAGTTCTTGAAAACTCTTAGCTGTATCGTTTTTTTCATATCCTGTTTTAAAATTTCATGTTATGTACAGAGAAAGATGGAGTTTTTGTTCAATCCTAAGATACAAGGTAGTATATATCTTATACAGTAAGACTGCAGCAAGTAGTTTGAATGTATCATTCTAGATCCTGTAAAAAAATACTTTTACTATCAGTAAGAACACTACTACAGCATTTTAAAAATGATCTCATAATTCAGTGCCATTGTGCCAAAGAATTGAAGAAGCCTCCACTTAAACCACAGATCTTCAGGATTTTTTTAGCAATGGGCTGTATATTTTACTTAACCATGTACAAATAAGGCAGGGACAGTTATCCAAAAATTTAATCACAAATAATTTGTCATTCTAGATTTGTAGTTTCACTCTTCCAGTGTGAGAACAGAGCCGTTAGGGATGAGAAAATAGCCAGCATAGTTTCAGTGTTACAGGCATCTAAAATGGGAGTAACAAGTCATACAACTGCTGAGGACACCAAAATTAGGTGCTTGAATTTATTTCAGTTTTAATAAATCAAAGTGCCTGGTAGCAGCTCTGAGACAGAATTTTAAAAAGTGCATTATTCCTTTCTCAACATAGATTCCCTCCCTTTCTGAAATAAGAATGAATAAATTACAAGTAGAGGTCTTCTGGGGCAACACTGACTGTTATACTAAAAGCACATTTTAACCACACTTGTCAACAGGTTAAGATCAGCATTTTTTACATTTTTTAGGCATATCACTTCTCTTGCTATAAAGCTAGAATAATAATTTCCTTCACAGTTGGAAAAGTATTTAATATTTACTTCCCTGAACTAAACTATATCTATTTGAAATGAAACTCTAGGTGTCCTTAATAAAATGACCTCTAAATTACAGTTCCTTTTTGGCTATGCAGGTAGTCTTAAATAGAAGATAAATTCTACTGCACTTCAGGAGATGAATAAAGTCATGCTAATTGTAAGCTTTTACCCTATTGTAACAGTTATGTAGTAGAAAATATTATCTCTCCTCACTCTCCAGCTAAGATTAGCACTCTTTTCAGTATCAGACCGGATCACTTGCGTAAATATCACATTACTCCATTGCACCAAGGTGGCTGAAGACCAGGTTACTGACTCCAGAGGAAATACAAGCTTGTTTAAGGGCTGCATATATTTCAGATGTGGAAACAATACCAGTAGATGGTGCTCAAGAACATATTGCATAAACATATGCCTTGATGGAAAATAGAGAGAGGGAGTAATGGATTACGCCATTTTTAGCAACCTTCCAAGAGAGTTGTAGAAGCGAGTAACCTCACAAATTCCAAAATGTAAATGGGCAACAAGGAGGGTACTGTATGACAAAGGAGGGGAGAACCTGCATGAACAATTTTGTGGCACAAGGCTTCAGCTATAAAATTTTCCTAATTTTCTTATTTTAACCACAGTGTTTGGGTAAGAGCTTTTTGTCCAAACTGCCTTTTTACACAATGGAGAAAAATAGGGAATACTAGGAAAATTTGGGTTAGTAGGCTCCATCAAGCTATGTTGTATGTCACATCAAATACTTGATAAAGTCTGCATTGGCATTCCTCCCCAGAAAGACCACATACAGAACTGGATTGTCCTATTCTGGCTAAATCTTGGCTTCTCTAACACCTCCTATGTTTGACAGGCAACCATTGCTACAGCAATGCTGAAACCTCTATGAGCATAAAAGAAAAAATACAACACAAAGATGCCTAAGGATCCAGGAAGCTCAAAAGACTGTATTATCAACTTTCTGACTCCAGACTCCCCTGATTCCAGTTGTTTTTTGGACATGTATGAGCTCTGATGTCCACATTCTTTTGAAACAATAAAAAAGAAAACAAACAAAAAACCAGTTGAACAGTAGGCGGAAACTTCAGATATTTACTCATATCTTCAGTTTTGAACAAATAAAATGAAACTCTAAGTGGGAATTTGCTTTTTAAAAAATATATATATTTAAATAGATGTACATAAAATATAAACAAACAAATATATAAATACATATAAATGTATGCATACATATAAAGTTCCTTCATGTTATGAATTATACCTTTTAAAATAAATAAGAAATTGCAACCCAAATATTTCTAATAGAAAAAATAGGATCCATTTTTTTACTTGATTAGTCTCTTTTGCTTGGCATTGCCACTGGAGGTTTGACACCTGGAGCAAGATGTTGGCTTCACATTCTTCCCCATTGTTATAAAGGGTAGGGAGCAGCCTTGTGCTCAAAGGAAAATCACATTGGGAATCATTCATAGCTGGCTTCTGGTGGAATAGAAATTAAATTGAAATTCTGTGTCTGTCAGTATATTTGTCTCCTTTTTCAGAGTTATTTCACTTGAGCCTTGTTGCAGCCTGATTCATGAGGAGAGATTCATGAAGGAAATCCCTAGAACAATGTTTACAGTGACCTATTTATGGGTTCTTTCTATACCTCTGAATTGGATGTTACAAGGTGTTTTTCCTGCCTTCCATTGACTTGAAACACAAAGGTGATTCTTGCCCCCATAATATTAGATATGCTTCATAAGGAATACTAATACTGTGGAGATTTCATTAAATGCACAGGCCTGTGTATTTATTGTGTATTGTTCTGAATCATTATCTGGTGGTCCCCATAGTAAACATGCAAAGAGTATTGTAACCTTTGCAACTGAAAATCTCCCTCTTGATAGGTGCACCCTGTCAGAGTCTTCCAACAAAGCATTACTGATGGGAATTTAAAGATAGAAATTAATTACAAGCTTCAATTGTTTTACCACAGTGTGCTGCCATGTTTGTCACATCACTTTAAGCTTCAGTGCTTGCTGCCAGTTGTCTCTCAATAAGTATTAGATTGTAGTAATTTTTAAAATATACAAAAAAGGATGTATTTGGACATGCATTTTTGGAAATTAGAATTCTCCTGGTGGGTCATCTGATGGGCCAGGGAACATTTATTCAGTTTTCCAAGTATTTGAATTAAAATAGTTCCTTTGAAATGTGACACTATCAGCAGACAATGAGACAGAAGCAGGAAAGGGAGAGACAAAGGCCAGCTGGCCTGTTGCAATGCATGCTGATATCAACATGTTCTTCTTTTTTGAACATTCTGTGAAATTTAGGTCTGTTATTTTCTAAATACATGGCCATCAGAGACTTTAAATGTCCAAGTCCAAAACGTTGTGAAACTATGTGTGAACAAATGGTTTGCCTAGCCTTGGCTCATCAGGTGAACCTGAGCATTGCCATTTATTCTGACACAGTTCATTTTTATGTCACACCTAGTAAGGGCACTTGAATTCTTATCCCAAACTAATTTTTCTTTTCTTTTAAGAAACAGTTTTGTGGGGCTCCAGGTTAATTTCTGACCCAGCAATTTTCAGCTCAAAACTCCTCTAATATGTGTTTCAGAAGAGGAGACTGCTCCTCTCCATTGCCCTACCTAATTTATTTTTCCCATTTATCCTATGTTTCTTATTGCATAAATTCTGCAGATTCAGCCTGGAGTCTAGAAGAGAAATTCTTTCTTCATTCTCACAGTTAGTTGAATAGAATTCACCAAAACAAAATTTAGATTAGTTTAAAACATTTTTGAGTTTGATTTGTAAATCACTTATTAATTCTGGCATTTTAAATTCAGATTTTTTTCCATCTTTGTTTGGATGAACTTTCAATTTCAGGATCCTTTCACTGTGATTATTTACTATTTTTGATAGCGAGTTGCAGTGGTTTTGACACTGCTTCAGAATCTCATGTCTAACATTATTTTATGCACTTAAGCACAGTTACAATTATTCTACAACAAATTATTATCCTTTGAGTTCATGAGGTCTCATCTGGAGCACTATGTCCAGCTTTGGGCCCTGCAGTGCATGTGGGATAATGCAAATAAATTGAAATAATCCTGAGAGGGTTAGAGGACTTGATCACATGGTATTAGAGGAGAGCAAAGGGGATAAATGTCCTCTGCCTACAAGGGATTTAGATAGGGAAAAAAGGCACAGCCATTTCAGAGGTCCTTCATCCATGCAAGGACAAGAAGCAAAGGGAATTCCTCAAATGAAATTCTTGCTGGACATAAATAAAAAGATATTTTCTTCCTGAGCACGGTTATGTCTAGAAAAATGATCCTTGAGAAATTTTGGGCCTCTGTTGCTGGAGATTTAAAAACCTTAACTAGACACAGCACTGAGTAACCTGCTATAACTTCAAAATTGTTCTTGCTTTCAGCAGAAATAATCTTCAAAATTCCTTTCCAACCTAAATAATTGTCACTCTTATGACTACTCTTTCCATTTTTTCCTCCTCAGATTTCCCATTTCAGTCCTTCTTTGTCTTCCTCTCTCCTTTTCCTTCCTTTGTTTGCTGCCTTCTTTTTTTCAACTCTTTCAATTTTTCTTCTATAGAGTTCATCTTTTACTTTTCTGTTGCTTTTGTAATCTTTCTGCAACACTCTAATTACCTGTAAAACCTCTATAATGCAGGCAGGAAAGAAAACCACTGAGAGAAAAACACATAACAAAAATACAGGGAGATAGATTAAAAGGATGCATAGGTCTCTCATTCCCTTCAGTTATTTTTAGCTAACTTCTGCAATAGCCTCTGGGTCTGGTTACTTCTCTTCCAATTTTTCTTCTCTCCTCTGCTTAACAAGTTCCCTCTTCCTACCTGTGGTACCCTGAACTTCTCTGTCCCAATACTGTTATATCTTCCTCTCACTCAGCTTGTGTCTCTCTCACCCTTTCCACTCATTGTATTTGCCCTTTCATATCCTTCTTATAAAGGCTCCCATTTTAAGTTTTCTGGCTCATCAAGTCTTATTCAATTTTAGATACTTCTTTTCACTCAGTAGTCAGAAATTCCAGCCATGATTTTCAGTTTTTAAACCAAATTTGCTGTACCAGATTTCCCTTATGAGTCATTGTTTTTATGACAATTCCAGAAATTTATGGCAAGTCCAAATGTGATCATTTTTTTCACAGTAAAAAAAGAAAGTGACCATATCACTTGCAGAAAAATATTTTTGCAAAATTTCAGTGCATAATATGGAAGATAAGAACTTGAAAAAGTGAAGTTTTTCAATAAATAACTGTAGGAATTTGTTATCAATAGCAAATCAACATATTTTGTTATCCTCAGAAATGGTCAGAGTGTATTTTTGGAAACCTCATCAAGTAAAATTGCCTCAAGGCAGACACCTGGCAGGGGAAATTGGAGCAAGGATAGTTAACCTCTGTAGAGTCTACAAGTAATTGGAAAATAGAATATGAAGAAATTTAATACAGGAGACACATTTCTAATTTTGTTTATAATACGTTGTTGTACAATTTTATTTTTGTTCAAACATAATGTGTTTTGAGACCCTATTCCTTCTCCCACTTCCAACCAATCTCATACTGGACTCCTGCCAATATTAAGTCTTCATCAATGTAGAGATACACACCCTTAATTTCCTTTTTCTTGGTCTTCTGACAACATTTCAAACTCCGGGGGTTTTTTTCCTTTTTATCTCACATGATAACCACATTTTTCTTTTTTATCCAGTTGACTTAATTCCATCACCTGTCCTTTTCTCTTATTAATTTGTGGAGCGACCTCAATTTTCCATTCAGGGAATAAAATCATAGCATTATTAAGGTTGAAAAAGACCTCCAAGATAGATGCCAGCCTTTGACTGAACACCACAGTGTCATTTAAATTGTAGCACCAAGTGCCATGTCCAGTCATTTCTTGAACACTTTCACTTCTTGAACACTCCACCACCACCTGGAGCAGTCTGTTCTGATACTCAGATGCCTCTTCAGTGAAAAAATTCTTTCTGATGTCAAGTTCAAACCTCCTGTGGCACAGCTTCTCAATATTTCTGCAGCTATTTTTCTTTTAGATAAAGTCCAGTTACTAACTTTTACATTTTAAATGGCTTAAACCTTACTGTTCAAGCTCTTATGAGCAACTCTGTCTATTATCTTCTTGAAATTAGTGTCCTGCCAAAATAAAACAAAAATATGTGTTACTATATTTCTTACGTGCTCTCATCTTTCTTTCCACTGCACTGAGGATTTCTCTTTTCAGCACACTAACAAGTGCTCAAAAGCATTTCATGGGAAGCTGTTGTTCTGGCCTGAACCTGAGTTTTGTCTCTAAATTGAATTAAATCATAAATTCAAGACAAGGAATTTACATTTCTGCATTTTGCTAGATTTACCAAATTCAGGTCCTCTCCTTCTAAATCTACCCAAATATTGTCTGCATCTTACTATTTGCAAGACATCTAACGGACAAAAATCAGGAAGATGTTCCAAATGGGGAAAAAAATATTTGGTGAATGATAATAGTGATAATATCACATTAGTTAAGAGTGTAGGTGGAGAACTGTCTCAACTATGGGTAGTTTTATAGAGAGTTAGTGAAGCAAAATAAACACTGAAGTCAATTGGACAAACCCTGCAAATAGCTTAGTCACAGAACTTTTATTTTAGACTGTTTTATTCATAGTAAATGAACATAATAAAAAGAAATATATTGCATTATTTAACTAGGAATAAACAACTATATATAATCCTGACTGAAAACAATGTTTATGTTCAGATAAAAATGCAGACAAACATAGAGCCCTTATATGTAAATAAGCAGGTATACTAAATGGTCATTTTAAGTCCTAACTAAAATAGTCCTATTCTATTCTATTCTATTCTATTCTATTCTATTCTATTCTATTCTATTCTATTCTATTCTATTCTATTCTATTCTATTCTATTCTATTCTATTCTATCCTATAAAATCCATGTATTAAAAAAAATAATTCTTATTTTTATATTTAAATATCACTTATGAAAGCATATAAAAGAGTAGAAACCCTTAAAATCATAAAATATAAATACGAAAGAAAGAGTGACAATCTGAAATAACCTTGTCTTAGGAAGTATTCAAGAAAACCTTCAAAATCAGAAAATCAGAGACTCATGTAATTTTGTGCTTTTTTCAGGGCACAAGTTTTACATGGGCCTTGAGTGATGACCATTGCCTTGAAATACAGTGACACTCCAGTGGGAATTGATAATTGTGCACATTTAAGAAACTTTCTTTTTTTGTATGCAATTTCACCTCTACAGTATTAGAACTGATAAGTCAATCTATATCTTGCTGGCACATTAAAGATCTCAGCTCCATGTGAAAGCAGATTTCTGGGAGTGGTAAGGCCCAGAGGAGAAGAATAGAGTAAATAATGCCAGTAATCCCAAAGATAAGAAATATTTCCCATGTTCAAAATGTGTACTTTGTGTAAAGTTGATCAGCTGGAGTATGACTAGTGAAAGGTAGAAAAATTATTCAGCTTTCAGTGTTTGTAAAATCCTATAAAAATATTCAGAGTAAAATTTGAGCAAGGTTTCATAATTATTTTCCTCCAAATAGCCCTTCATACAAGATATCTGGACAATGACAACTGATTTGCAGCACCTTTTCCCTCTGATATTTAAAAAAATCTCTTGAAAAGATTGGTCCATGAGGTACAACTAGAAAAAATTAATGCCAGATGACACCTTTTGAATAAAAGAATGGAAGCATAAATACATGTCAAGTAAAGTGTAGCTAAAATCTCTGAAAACCTTAACAAGATACCAGTGTCTCTAATGAACACCCAGTCTGCTCAATATACAGGAACAGAGGAAAAATAAGTAAGAAAAAACAATAGAGTATCTGATTCCACAGCAGTTGAAAATATTAACTTAACAATGTCTCCTGGGGGCAGTTTCTGCATGATGTATCTTTTGCAGGTCAAAGAAAAAATATGATTATTGGAGAGAGCCCTGGAAAAGACATCAACAGTTCCATCCTACAATGGGGACTACAACGTGTTTTTAATCTGTTTATTCAAAGCAATTGTAAACTCTAATTTTATAATTTACATTCAATTTTTCAAGCTCTATATTTCCAGCTACTAATCTTTCATATTCTAGAAAATATGGTAAATTCCAGGGTTACCAAAATATGCTTAATATCACTATATTTGTTATAACCTTTGTTTCAAGTTGATGCAGAACCCCTCAAAGCAATGAAGTCTGTTGTGACTTCTGAAAAAATAAAAGAAATACAAACCATCCAGACAAAATACCCAGACTGACTTGAAATCATCAAACAATGCAACAGAAGCAGTAGGTTGGAATGGAAGAAAGAATTTGTGAGTATGGAATAACATTGTGATCTAAAATTCTGGTAGCTTTTTTGGTGGTTTTCTTTATGCACTTGCTAAATTTCATGATGCATACACTCACAGATACTAAAGCTTACTCTCTTCAGCTGTATTTTTATCCACATTCCCAAAGTGAAGGACATTCCTGTTTCAAGGGATAGGACTGGAAAGAGATCAGAGACTAATGCTGCTGGATCTCAGAAGTCAATACAGACACATGCAAACTGACTGTTGTATGCTGGGCCAAAACCTACATTAAATTGCTGGATGAGTAGATATTGTCTATATTTCATGCATTTTCAAAATATTTTTTTATACTTATGTATTTATATATGTTGATTTTTATTCTGTATGCTTCCAAAGGTTAAACACTTCTTATCCATTTCAACTGGTCTGTCTTTTTTGTTTTATTTTAAATGGCAACTGATTAAGCAATGAACACCTTAAAGGACTAATGGAAATGTCATGTGCAGTAGTCAAATCTGAGTCTACAGTGTGTGGTTAACCACACATGTAACAGCTTCTGCTAGACTGTAGATTTTCTTCAAGAAAACAATAGTATTAGCAGAGGTCATCTATGCAAATCTGTCCATTACATGCTCACTCTTACAGGTCAGTGTACTCCTTATATACATAATCCCCTAAGTAAATATCCTCTCAGTCACCACTTACCTGTTGTCTAGACAGGAGAAGAATCTACTTAATTTGTGAGTCAGCTGTGTTTTCCCATTTACTCTGCAGGTTGAGATATTTTTTTGTATTGCCTTTGTAAAATGCGGGACCAGTTTAATTTCATGCAACACTGTATGCCAAACAGCTCCAGACTGTTACAGCATTGCAATTCTATATTTCTTTTCAGATTGTTGTTCCCTTATAATGTCACGAGATATTTTGTTAGCATAAATTTAATTAGGTGAATGATTTATATGACTTACCATGACAATCTAATGTATAAAAGCTATAATAGAATATATAAAATTGCAATATTCTGAGCATATTGCATAGCAGAACCAGTTGTATTAGTGAAGAAATAGATACTGGTATGTTTTTCTGAAGAGAAGAACTGTATATTGCAAGAAGCAAAGTAGTCCCTATTGGAGTATTAGGGAGTCTGGGATTTTATGTTTGGTTCTTATGACTAAAGCATTTATGGTATCATAAGAGCTGTTTAATGAATGTACTGCCTAGTAATACTCCACAGGGCATACTATATCCTCTTCCTATTACTGCTTTTGTCCTCTGCAGATAATTCTGCATGCTCACAGCTAAGAAAACAGAACAGTTCCTGATCGTGTTTGTTTATTAAGAACGGCTAATCATGGACAATATCAGTGGCTTGAATTATTCAAACTTATCAATGTATTTTACAGGTAATTACACACAAATGAGAATTAGTGACCACTGGGGTTTTCTGCATTTTTAAAATTATTCTTGATGATATGTTGGTGTGGATTGAAACAGCATTATACCTACTCCTATAATGTTCCTGGATGACCTGGAGGTGCTGCTCACTGGAGATGCTTGCTGTGGACAACACGTTGGGAGCTGGAAACTAGAAGTCTCTTCTGTGGAAAGGCATTCTGCAGACAATTCTAGAATGTGGTAATTACAGGAATATAACTTTAAAGAGTACTGGTAAAATGTCAGATGAGACACTGGAAGATTTCTTTTCTGAAAAATTCGAAAAACCTATTATGTGATTTGTTTAATAAATGTGTCTCTTGGGAAAAGCCCTTAGATAACAGACATTATACCTAGAATATGGAGGGAACTTTTCTAAATCTTCTTTTTTGTTGAGATCTTTTTTCTTCTTCGCTAAGGCAGTAGAAACTTCTATCATTTTTCATGGCTATTTACAGCATGGTCTCTTTATTTAAAAATCTATGTGCACAGAATAAATTTATAAATAGCCTGGAAATAGGACTCCCACCCTTTTTTAATTTTCATTTTCCTGTCTGAAATTCCTCTAGACTTTCTCATCATTCTCTGTCTCCTACAATTTATGTTAAATATAATTTCTTATTTTTCACACTGTGTTATAGACAATAGTGCTGGCTCCCGAGTGTAAAACTTCTACCAGCAGTAATGTGGAAAATTCTTCTTTTCTTGTGTAAGAGAACTGAATATGAAGTGTCAACAGAGTCTCAGTTGAGGTCATATCTGTGGCAGGCCACAGGGCACACAGTGTAATTGGGAAAACAGCAGCAGTAGTGTTTCTGTTCCTTTGTAGATAGGAAGAACATTTCTTTTTTTTTTTCTTCAGTAATAGCAACAGTTCATTTAGCAGTTTTGCTGTAACAAAGTAAATAATACCTTCCTGCTCCAAAATTTTATCATTAAAAAAAAATGTATTTTGGAATAGGTGATTACAGATATGTTCTTTAAAATTTACTAATTGAAAGACACTAACAGCAAGCTTCTCCCATTGCCAAGGAAGAGCCAGCATTTCCAGGTGTTAACTTGTCAACACAGCACAGCTGAGTTTAGTTAGCTGCTAAAATAGTCAGTTCCAAATAGTTCCAAACCTCTGGCCAGGTTTGGAAGAAAACCACTGAGGAGCTCTTCTATATGTATATATGTGATGTGATCATTACACATATGTAATTTGTGATCCTTTCATTTGTTTTTTTTTTTTTTGTCCTCTTCTTTTTTGATGGCTTTTTCAAGAGCACATAATTTATACAAAACACACACATGTATAGACATATGTGTTGATATGTAAGTATTTGATTGTATACCTCTAATTTATAGGATTTGAAAATATATGTTGAAAAGTACTGTAAGAGTATCTCTAGGACTCTGGATATCATTCAATTAGGGAGACAGTGCAATGTTCCCACTTATAAAAGCATAATTACTAGAAACAGTTACTGTGTGAACAATTTGCCAACAATGCAAAGATTGAGATATATCCTATTAAACAGTTTCTTCACAGGCCTGTGTACAGATTGATGAGAGTAAATGCCTAAATTTGCTGTATAAACTGTCAGTTGTCCACTCCATTTTCTGAGTCAGTGTTTCACAGGCTGTCCAACTATTTTCTTCCATGGTCCTCTTGTGACTCTTTGGTGCCTGAGGTAGTGAATTATACCTGTTTGTCCTTCTCTATAATAATATAACTTGTTGGAAGACTGCATTCCCCTAGGCACCCTTCCACCTTTTTTCTTTCTCTTACGCACCTCAGAGGAGACTGTGTTTAAGTGAAATACTCCCAAAAGTTTTTGGATTACAGTCACCTCAAAGGAAATAGAGAATATTTGTCAAGTTTTACAGATTTCTCCCTGCATTTCTCATTGCTATTTTTTCAGTGAGTGTTTTTCATGTTTTCAGGAGTTCACTGTGATAAAGTTGCTGATTGGTGGGTATTAGGCACAGAGCTACTGCTTCCTGCTCTCTGCTGACCTCTCATCCTGGGAGGCTGATGAACAACACCAGCAGGTGCAGGAGCACAGAATGAAAGTGGAGTTTGTGAAGGTCATGTTGCCTTAGCAAAGGGGAGTTCTTTTGTATGTAATGACACCCAAGGAGCATGTGTATGAGCTAGGATAAATTACAGCAGACTTTACTAATGAGGACACAGTGGCAGAGTAACCATATCCTGCATTGGGAGGATCCTCATGCCTCATGTGCTCTCCAGGAGGCTGAAGCAATACTGCCACACTATCAGTCAATTGTTCTTTAAGGCACAGAATGTTGATGTTCCAGCTTGAGCAACCTGTGCACCAGAACTTCATTGATTTGAACAAGTGAATTAAAAGCCATCTCCAGCATGGAGAAACTTTGCAATAGAAAAAAAACCCCACAAAATCTAAACAAAAAAAACCAAACAAAAAAAAACCCAAAATAAACAAAAAACCAAACCAAAACAAAACAAAAAAAAAACCCAAACAAGCAAACAGAACCCCAAAAACCCAAACAAACAAAAAACCTCCAAAGAAATAGAACACTTGCAGCCCCCCAAGGGGGGAGGGAACCAAAGAAACAAAACAAAACAAAAGGAAATCACTAAACACCAGCATACATTTGGAGCAAAAATTTAGAATGCTTCAATTCTGGAAGGACTTTTTTCTCTAAGTCTGGACTTGGGTTCATATCCTGACATGCTCTGTGCATGAATCCAACTAATAAGCTGGGTGCAATGCGTTCAGAGATAAACAGAGAAAGACCTTAGTACATACATTACAGTACATACATACATACATTAAAAATTAAAGAAAAGTTTGGGGTTTTTTAACATTTAAAAACTTTTTATTTTTAAATCAGCAGGTCAACAGGGCAACATTTTCTTATTGATCAATGTGGGATATTCTATAAAACCCAGATGTACAATAACAAAGTTTGCATTTTGTGTTTAAGCTTCCCTGTAATTGTTGATCAAGGACCAGATCTCTTTGGATGCCTGACAGGTAAGACCTTTTCCAACAGAAGTCAGCAGTTTAGACCTGGCCATAATTACCTGATGGTGTCCCTATTAAGCAGAATTACCATCCCTATTAAACAGCAGTTATTGCTATTAGGTATCATTAGTCTTAAATTGCTTTCTTGGGACACATCTCAATTAAGCAAATTTCCATGTTAAGTGAATCCTGATTAACTGAACTGCACTGTGCTGCTTTGTTTCTTCATGTACCCACTCCATCCAGTAGCCTTCACCCCTCATTTGCAACTCTCTCAAAGTCTGGCCTTTCCAAGACTTATTTAAAAAGTGCACCCAACTGAAGCAAGGACTGCAAAAGACTCTAATATTTTGGTATCTGGCCACATTTCATTAGTTGTATTTGAAATTCAAGTTCTACTCTTGCAAGATTTTGTTTTTCTTTTTCTTGGAATAATGTATTAATTCTACTTAGTGTGTAATTTCCCTGTTACAGGGCATTTTCTGGCTTCTGGAAAAGGTTGTGAATTACACATGCAAAAGGGAGATGTGATTTTACTACCTAAGATATTTTTAAAGAAAGGTATAAAAATAATTCCATTGCTAGAATGATGTCATTTTTCTTTCCCTGGATTGTTTGTGCATCAGAGGTCAGAGGCAGTAGTTTTAAAAACAACAGAGAAATTAATCTCACCACTTTAATTTGTTGAAAGAGCAGTTTTATTACAAGCAGGTTAGAGGTGAAAATAAAGCCAGATGTACTTAATGTGGTTGTTTATTCAGATTTCAGATTATAATAGTTAGGATAGTCCTGAGTGATGCAGGGGTGGGGAATCCAAACAAACCCAAACAAACCCTTAAATCACATCAAGCCTTTCAGTCAAAGCTAAACCGTGAATATTAATGTGTCTTCAAGACAAATTAAAACCAAATCAGCATTATTTTAAGAAGTTATTACATGTTTTTTAAATTGAAAGGGTTTTGTTACATGGAAACTTTTTATAAAAACAGATTACACTGAAATAATAGGAATTAAAAAAAATAAAGCACAATATTGAAGACAGCCATTTTCCTTCTATTTATAAGAGCCTTCCAAAGTAGCTGAAATTATTTTCTAACACTAAATAAAATTTTTATCATAATTTCTGGTAATCTGTCCTGTCAGTAAATAAAATTCAAAGGTACCATACCTAAACAATTTCTCAGATGTAGTCATGCAGAAGAAAAAAAGTCATTAATTCTTTCAGTGATTCTTTGGGTTTCTGGATGTCAACTCACAAATACTAAGTAATTTTATCTTGTCTTCTGAAGTTTTTCAGTGGTGAGTGCACACAAAAGCACGAATTTATTTCTGGAGATATTTGGAAGTGCTATCTATTCCCTTCATCTTTGCTGAGAGGATGACAAGGCAGTAAATCAATATCTTCCATGAGAAGACTTTTCAGAAGAGTGGTTTCCATATTTCTGCTACTGTACTCTATTTTATCTGGATATTTTCATTAATCTTCCTAGACATGCCTAATACCATCTAATATGATTTTAAAATGTTTTTCACCCTGAAAGTCAAGAGGTACCACTACAGTCATCTCTTCCTTCTCAATAATACAGATGTTAGGATGTCCATAAAAATAAATTCTTTTGTTAAGGGAAATGGAATTCAAATAAAGCACACACTTCTGGTCTTAAAATTTCAAGTGATGGAGAACTAATTGCAAAACTAGCTAAAATGTGCAAATGGTCTCATGCTTGGGAGAGGGAAAAGACATGAATGCATTTTTGCTTGGAATTTATTTCCCTTCTCTTTCATGTCCCTGTGTTTTCTTCATTAAACAAAAGAAGATGCTATTAACTATATTAAAATACTGTACAAACACTCCCTGATTTCTGTCATATAAAGTAATCTGCTTGATCTGTTTTAGTCTTAAAAGTGACAGGGAACTCTAAGGATTGAAGCTTTGCTTTTCAGCTGCTGCCTCAGTCACCCATCACTTATCTCTCTAGATCTGGCCAGGACCTTGTATAAAAATCCTGCATTGCCTGTGATCCTTGAACTTTCACCTCATGTGCCCCTCTTATCCAAAACTGCTACATTTAAGGCAAAACATTCAACCAAGCCGTAACTAACCTCCTACTGGTGTTGTGACACTATTTTCAGCATGAGTTAGCTAAGAAATAGCCTTTAGATGTGGTCAACCAAAGTATGTTATTTGCTTGCTCTCAGTTCATGTTCCCATTAAATTGTGCCACATGTTGCAAACTTGGGCAGTATTGACTTTTTTTTTTGTTTGTTTGTTTGGGTTTTTTTTGTATTTTTGAAGTTACTGAAAAAAAAATACATGGTGCATAGCAGATGAATATACTGGACTGTAGTAGACCTTTCTCCAATAAATCATGTCATGATAAATGACTTGATATTGCTTGCAAGGGAGCATCCAGATAGGATCCACTGTGCCATGTTGAAGATGTGCATCTTTATACTTTATTTATCAAAATAACATGTGGTAATTTACATTTAGCTACTACCTGTGTGAGAAAAAAATTTAATCAAGAAATGACATCAGCTTAGTTTTTTCCCAAAAGACATTAATTATATTTCAATTTTTAATTCTTTACTAATGATTTTCAGATTGACCACTCGCTAATTCTGACAGCTGGAAGACAGATGAATATTTATGCAGGTTTCTTCTTTCATTTTTAATTAAGAAATTTTGTTGCATCCTATTCTGAAAGTTCATGGATGCATTAATGGTGGCAGTCTGATAATACATATCACAGAATCCCAGACTGGGTCACCATGGGTCATCTGGTCCAATCTCCCTGCTCAAGTAGGGTCACACAGCACAGGATTGTGTCCAGATGGTTCTTGAAGATCTGTAGAAAGGGAGACTCCACTCTTTGAGCAACCAGGCCTCAGTCACTGCACAGTGAAGTTCTTCCTCAAAATCAGATGGAGCTTCCTGTGCATCAGTTTATGCCCATTGCCCCTTGTCCTGTTATTTGGCACCACGCAGCAGAGCCTGGATCAAACTTCTCAACCCCCTCCCATTAGCTATCCCTGGACTAAAGTTTCCTTTGGGAGGTAGCTTCTTTCCAGACACAATTTTCTGCTTTGAGCCAGCAGTTTCATGCATATTTTATTCATTAAGGCGTGGAGCCGTAAACATTAATTGTCCCATTTTCCTGAGTTAGCCAATGTGTAGAAAACAATATCTTTCATTGTCAGAATTTTATTCTTCTTAAATACAACTTAACAATTCCCAGTAGTGTCAGTTATATTGAATACTGCAAAGTAGTTCTATATTTTGTCTAATAAGAGAATGAGTTTTTTCCTTGTGTCTTCGACATATTTAGGCTTAGTGGATTTTATGTCTGATTTGTACCTCTCCAATTTTATTCATTTTCTTACTACTCTTTTTATTGTGTTGGTTTTTTAAAGCCTCCCATTAAGGCAACAACATTGTGATCGTGAAGTCAATCCCCATTGAAGGAAGATATGCTCTGCATGAAAATGACATGTGTAAATCAGACTGTTTTGATTGCCTGTCTTCTACTGCCATGGAAGAGAATCCCAGAAGAATCCCCGGGCATTTACTTCTTTGCAACATCTTTGAGTATTTTGAATTTGTATGAAATTTGTAAGCCATGCCATTGTGTGCATATACATCTCTCTGTGGGCTTTTTAAAAAATTCTTCTTTGAATTGTTTTTGACAAATTCTGCTTTGGTTCAGTCATGGTTCAGTGGGGACATGTTTTGCTACAAGTCGTGATATGCTGTTACTTATCACAATGCACCTCAATTTTATTTTTTTAAAAGCTGAACTTAGGATTTGGAATTTAATTACATTGTACAAACACAAGAATTTTTACTTGGCACTTCCTGGACAACTAGCCTTACACTAATACCCAATGATTTTTTTGGCTCATACTCCTATTAAGTCTGCGATTATAGGACTTAATTGGAAAAATGCTATAATCAGAAAAAACATATTCTGTAAAAGAGGAAAAATGGAACACAGTTAAATAACCTTTAGTGGTAGCTGGCAATCTTGTTTCTGTACCCCAGAAAAGGGATAGGAGCTGAGCAATGCTGAAACATCAAGCTCCAAGGCAAAGGAAGAAAGACTCCTCCTGTAGCTTACATCTTTAGTCCTTCTATTTTTGTGCACAGTACACACATATTCTTGGGTAAAAGCTTTTCTGCTAGAATAAAAGAGAAGAATGGATGTACTATGTAAAGAGTTGTGGAAGTTATTGTAATAGGTACAAAAAAAAGCCCATACTTCACTCTTCCCCCAGACAAATGAAAATTCAGAGATTTCCTATAAATAGCGACATAATTCTATTGATTGTTAGGAGAGTACACAGATATCGGTGAATCAGAACAGAAAATTTTGTATGAATATGAACACCATTACTCTTAGGGAAAACATTTGAAAAGCTGATAGCATTTGAAATAAATTTGGAAACTAAATATATATATGATCAAGAATAGAGGCTAGATAAAAACAGAAACTTGTATTTCCACACTGAAGTTCTTGTGTGTCATTTTAGGACTGTATAAACCTTAAATGCTTTTTGCAAAATATATAAGACATTACAGAAGTTAGCCTCTTCATGAAGAAAATACCAGAGAAAGCTTCTTTAATCTGTGAAAAAGCGAGTTAGATAGAAAATGGCTTTTTGCTCTGCCCTCAAATATCCATGTCCTGTGATGAACATCATGTAGATTATCATGTCTAGTATGTATTTGCATTCTGGTGCCAGTGTCACACAGATGCCTGGGGGCTCTCTATCCACTGTGCAGGGACATATTCCTGATGTTCATGTGTATTACCTTCTTTTTCAAGTACTAGAAAGATTACTTTCTCTTTCTTCCCATTTCAGTCTGATATAGTTGGGCCATGATGTGGAAAAATGGAAAGAAAGGGGCAAGTTTGAGAAGCAAATTATGGGCTGATGAAAATTGAGTGTATCCTTGCATGTGTTAGGCTACAAATGTAATTTGAAAGTTGAATTTGTTGCTGTGTCTCCAGAGTGAGGGAAAAAATATGCCTTTCCTCATTTTTAGGATGATAGCTGTGGATGATTACAGCCTTTGAAAATTAGCTCAAATTTCTAACCAGGCTGTTAACAGGAAAATCACTTTTTTATTTTATTTTTTTTCTTTCTGTCAGTTTTAGTTTCTTTGACTGAACTGTATAAATAAGTATAAATATAAATTATATATAAATTTATAAATATACCTCTTATGTATATTAACATATGTATTATATAGAAAAGTATAAATTTTTAATTGAGTCTTGACAATGTGGAGGGCAATTAAAAAAAAATTCTGTATGCTTCATTTTTTGTGGAACAAGTCAATACTTTCTCTTGCAAGTTCTGTTTAGAAACCATAGACAACATATTTTTGCTTAATAATATTCTCCTTAATGGGTCTTGTACTTGTGACCACTGTAGTAGTCATGTTCACGCAGACTAAATTCTACTTAAACCTTCTCATCTAAAGGTTTACTATTTGGCTGGCTCAGAGATATCTCCTTGGTCATTGGTGGTATCTTTTGGGAGTGAAAAAAATAAGTTTCATTAATGAAAAACCTGACAAGGTCTTAAGGACAGCTCACTGCAGGATCCACTCTGGATCAACTACATGGATGCAGCACATCAAAGAGATGAGTGATTTCCCAAAAGAATAAAATTAACTGCATAGGTGCTGGGATGTAAGTAAAATTTAAGCAATCTGAATCTGGCATTATTTGTTCAGTTAATAGACATGGCAAATGATGTTTTTCATATAGTTCCAGAAAAAAACCCTAAGATCCTTGAGAAAATGTCACTTAGCAATGTGGTATTTTTCATCTGATCTTGCACAAATATGTTTAGATGGAAATATGTCTTATGACTGGAAAATACAAAAGAATATAAATGAGTGTTGTCCAACAGACTGGCATTTCAAGAAGGTAACATTAACATTTTGTATGTGCTATGGCATCTCTCCATAGATTTCTTAACTTTGGTTAGCTGCCAACAAGTGGGACTTAATTCTGGACCCAGCTCCTTTTTACACTTGCAGAAGTGGCAGAGAGATCAGAGAACAGACTTTCACATATTTTCTGTTCCTGATTTCCTGACAAAAGAAGAAGTGGAAAAATTAGACCTGATCAGTATTTGGAAGAAATGAATTTGTAAAAGGAAAAGCAATTCACTTTTTCACTATTGTTGTGCTGTTTTTTACTCAAGTACTTTCAAGTGATCATAATATTTTTCAGTACATAAGACATAAATGCAATTTTTTCCTTTCCATAAAGGAAAAAAATTTGAGGCTTGCCTGGAATTTGAAGGATTTAATTTCCTTTAACTCTCTGCTTTGCTACTGAAGAACTAAATTACTCTTGTCAGTATGCTGAGCACTGTAAGCGAAAAGCTCATTAGTAATGTTTAATAACAATTTTATTGAGTGTAATAGTTTATAGATAGGACTTACTAGATCTGTATGTCATTATATAAGTAATTACACCACTTCTTTCTGTATAAACTTTCTTCAGTGTATAAGCATTTATTTATTTATTTATTTATTATATTTTTACATATTGGCTTGTCAAATGAGAGAAATCACAAATGGAATATTTTCTTCTTTCCTCTCACAAATTGCCCTCTACAAAAATGACCTTAAAACCAGATAGATGTGATGGAAAAGTTTGGGGTTCTGAATTTGAAACTGTTAATCTGCTGCCCTACAGTAAAATGACCATGGTCATGTGTTTGGTATATATGTGAGATGTATTTTGCTCTCCTTGCTTGTTTTGAATATTAAACTTGCTTTTCAGCTGATCTCATATAAGTTAATGGGGCTTGTTGTACAATTAGATACTGCTTAACAGAATGTGATCCAAATTTCATGGTTATTGATGTGAATGAAAATTTCATTAGTCATGGAATAGAAACTAAAATACTGGCACAGATTAAAAACTTGGTAAGACAGAAAACTAAGATTGGAAAAGAAAAAATAAACTTAACACAACAACAACAACAATAGCAAATCAAAACACAATCTGGAAAATGTTGGTAAAAGAATTTCCTGGTGAAACAGCCTAGAAGGCAGAACTTGTACATAAGAAAACTCCTCCAAATTTTGTGTGTCATAAAAAAATGTATCTTATTGCTTGGGCAGATAGCTCAGCAATAGTGTAGATCACACAGGACAGTAGCTCACTGTGGGACAGTAGTTCAACAAGTCAGCAAAAATTGAGAAACATTAATAGTGTGCATGAAAACATCAATCTTATAAATCTCTGATCCATTATTATTTGTAATTGTGCATTCAATACTCTTCACTTAAACTTAGAATACAAGAAATATTTAATCATTGTCCAAAATACCTTTTAAGAATCTGGGATAATATCTCTATAGAGATAATACAATAGTAGAAATCACTGTTTGGGGATAACATAAAAAGCAGAAGCCATAATAGAGAATTTGTCATAATCTCTCACCTGATGAGTTTGAACCAAGGGAGGTGAAAGGCAAAGGCTGTGGGTAATTAGCTATGTGAGCTCCCTCTCTGTAACACTGTACATTGTAAGGTAGCTTACACTGGGGTTGTACCCCCCAACTTGAGAATCTTCAGAGGCTGTTTGAGCAACCTGGTCTAGCAGAAAGTATCCCTGAAACTAGGGACATCAAATTTCCTTCCAACCACAACCACTCTACGTTTCTATGATTCTATAAATACAGATAGAGCCACTGCTGTCACTCCAGAGCACCTGAGACCAGAGAGGTCAGGTAGGTCTGCTGTGAGAAGCAGGAACCCCTGGAGCTGCAGCTGGAAGGTAAGCAAGGTGTCTCACAACATCCAAATTGACAATAAATGGTCATGG
Source organism: Luscinia megarhynchos (assembly GCA_034336665.1). Classification (NCBI taxonomy): domain Eukaryota; kingdom Metazoa; phylum Chordata; class Aves; order Passeriformes; family Muscicapidae; genus Luscinia; species Luscinia megarhynchos. The sequence continues at coordinate 47,223,706 of CM067565.1, forward strand.
GTCTATACTATATGTAACTGAGCGCAGTAATTAATTTCCCGTTAGGAAATGGTCCTTTCTGGTTCAAAAATCAACTGGAACCTCATCTGTACAAAGGCATTTAAGTGAAAAACATACCCCAACATATGGTTTACAGTTAAAATGTGGCTGTATCTTTACTAAGAGTATAGAGTTTTTTCTTCTAATGAAACTAATCACTTAGACAACAGGCCAATTAACTTTTTAAATTTAATCCAAAACTTGAGAAAGAAATTACTTCCATTATGTGTTAATCAGGAGAAAAATAAACAAGGCATGAAGAACAGTTTTAGAATTTTGGCATGAGTGAATCATTATGTTAATCTAGACTTGACCTTTATTTCAAAACTCAAGGAAATGCTTTGAGATCACAACTTTCTAGGTGATTGTGAAACGTGCATAAATATTAGCCCAGTCATCTGGAGTCTGACATTTACTTGTTGACAAATAAGAAATAATTTTAAACAAGCAAGCTAGGATGTCCATTTTCTTCCTACTTATTTAATTTTTCATTCCAGACACATGGAGACATGCTCATGAGAAATTAAAAAGCAGGAAGGAGTTGGATTTGAAAAAATTGTCCCAGCTAAATAGTACACATGTATGAAGTATATATTTTAAAGACTTAACAGAGGTAGTTTTGGGCTTTCTTTCCCACATAAACTTACGTTGCAAGTTTGAAGCATTGAAGAGTCAAGGGGCCATAATTATTCCAAAAGTGGAGTTTTAATATGTAACTAATGGTATCATGAAAGTTGTCACACTCAGAAAGTGATTCCCAAACCTTTTCATCTAAAATGTAACCCAAAAGTGTTGAAGAAGGGACAGGTCTCCCTTGAGCGCTCTTTTCTAGTTACATTTCTGAAGATATAATGTTTCTTAAAAGCCAGCAAAATAAGCTCTGGTTTCTGGTGACAGAAGAGGAAACTCTTTTCCCTTCTTTGTTACCTTACTGTTATTCAAACTCCAAGCCAGTATTTCTATTGACATACTTCTTTTTGGGAGAAACATGCATTTCCTCAGCCTTTTAGAGTGAATTTATGGTATCTCTTCAGCTGAAAATATTTTTGGAGAAAAAATGAATATTCATGTTTTGTTATTGGGTACTATACACCAGATTCTTACAAAATAAGATGAGACAGTACAATACTGATAGGACATGTAATGTGTTTCACATTTTAAATACTGTGTGAGTGGATCCTCTGGGAAATCTCTACTTATTTACAGCTGAAATGATCTGCAAATAAACTCTCCAGGACACTTCAATACATTAAAGGGAGAGAGAACATTGAAATGGGAGCCTCAGAACAATGTAGATTTTTAAAATTTAATCTCTTAGGTTTATAAAACAATTAGAAAAACAGTGATGTGTGTCTTACTTTATACTAATGGGAACAGCTACACTACCATCACTGAGATATTTTAGGTTTGTTTACAGGAGCTGTGGTTCTGGGTTATTTATTTACTTGTGTTGCAAGTCTGGGCTAGCTACATCTAAAGGAAAATACCCCACCCCCTAAATTCTCGAATGGGTGATAAGAGAAATGGGATATGAGTTAACATGCTCTAAAGGCAGGGTTTTCTATGTTTAAGATTGCTTAAGAAGACTTAGTATTCAAGATCAGATTGCTAATAATTTTGCAAGAATTCAATATCCTGAGTTAGGTATTCCCTGATAAATTTTTATTTGAATTCAAGAAAACACACAAACAAAACAAACCCCATCATTGCAGTTTGGGGGACAGGAGGAGGAAAGAACATATTTGGGTAATAAGTAATGGATAGAAACAGTAATTGGACAGGGTAACAATGTCAAGGAACAATTAGAGTGTGAAAGCAATAGATACAGAGCTTAAGATCAGCATCAAGATGGTGTTATGAAGAAATCAAATGACTTCTCTAAAAACTAGTAAGAAAACAGAATCACTTGACTCTCAAAACCAATTTTTAATGAAGAAAACATTCCTTTGTATTTGAAAGTAAACTCCAATGCAGGTGAGGAGCTGTGTTGAGGTAAAGCTGACATGATTCTCAGTGGCTCTCCACCCTGTGAACTAGCTCAAGGTGTTTTCATGATTATGGTTTTGCCAGTGTAGACAGTTACTGGCAGCAGAGCAATAGTGAATCTTGGCAACCTCCATTTCCAGAGGCAAAGAAACTCTGCTGAACTTGCTTGATTTCTACACATGTATGGAATCTCTTTAACTTAGCAAGGTGCAAGCAGTTACAGTTGTTCTCCATTCCACTCAGAATGAAACTTTGTGGTATCAGTTAATCCATCACAATTAATCAAGCATAAAGTGCACAGCAGATCCTCACTGCAAAGTGCATCATCCTCTTCAGGTTTGTAGGTGCCACCAGCACTAAGCCATCCCTAAGTGTGATTTTGGGACATAGGGCAGACTGTAAGTCAAGAGCAAGAGAGGAGGAAGGACTAATGCCCTGTTTTGAGAACCAGGAGGAGGTGAAGTGGGAATATCACAAACAGAAAAGGGATGTGGATTTGAAGGCCTGATTTGTATGGAGATAACAATATTGAAAGGGGATTTAAAAAAACTTTAAGGGTAAGAAAGGGAAAAGCAAGGTTTTCTATAAAATAAAAATAGATTGTCATATCACCAAAGCTTGTTTGAAGTCACATATTGGTGTATAAAGATAGAGGTCTTTATACGGTACCCAAGTTACAGCATGACTGAAGGAAAGTTTGAGGAGATCTTAGAAACAAGAGACTTTAGAAGACAAAAATCTTCAGCTAATAGTTCCTAAACTTTATTCCCAGAAAGGGGGAAGTTATGTCAGCACTAAAATTGTCTATGCTCAGTTCTTATGTTCTTCCCCTCAATGCGTTTTGCTGCTCCTTGTGGGAGGAAATGTGTTAAGGTATGTGCCACTGCAGATTTTCTTAAGCTTTACAGAATTTTTGGAGCTTCTTCAACATCATTTGTGATTTGTTGATGCCAAACTTCCTGTCCCAATTTTAAACTCTTTTTCTCTCTTTTTGGTATTTGAGATTTCATAGCTGGGTAGGGTTAGGTAAGTCCTCCTTAATCAAGGGTATTCTTTTTCTCACCTTTAGGGAAAATCCTGATGTCTGGTTGCAAGCAGTCCTGACTGATCCTCTTCATGTAGAAGTGATATCTGAGGTGCCCTCTATCCATTTTGCTCAAGGTTAGCTTAGACGTTTTCAGAAATGTCTTCTAAATAAAAAAATAAATAAAAAAAGACATCTGCTTTTCTGTTTTGCATAATAATAATAATTATGTAATTATAGTTCATTAACATGCACATGATGTTTTGTTCTGTTTTTTCGTCTGACATACATAGACCTCACTACTATTTGAAAGATCATTTAAAAATAAATCATCATTGAAAAAAAATCCAGAACTGTGTGACAGCCTGTATTCAGAGCAGAATACTCAAAATTTGTCTTGGCTGGGGTTTAGCTGCTGTTTAATAGACTATTAGCTCCAATTTGCTACTGCTTTATTTGTGTCAATGCACTCTGATCTGAGCATTTTTGTGAACTGTTTTGCTCTTAATATAACCAGGAAAATATTCCAAAAATGCCATTCAGCAGTGGGATGCAAGTTGAACTCGTGTGTGCCTAGCAAGACTTGCATGTCATTAATTATAAGATCATCTTTACCTTGACTGAAAGCTTTTAGGTAAATCACTCTAAGTGAGAAAAAGAAAATTCTCTAGCACTAATGTAAGACAGTGTTGATTTTGTGTGTTTTCATCATAAATTTCAAAATTATTCAGAATTGTGCTAATATTTTTTTCTCACCCTGATAAATTTTTTGCAGCTTTTGTGTGTTTAAATGTTTGGTCTTTGATATACAATATGTAATAATTTTCCAGTTTTATCAAAATTAACTTTTGAAAATTATTTTAATCATTCTTTACCAATCTCCCCCAATTGAAGCTGACACCCTCTTCCCCCTCCCCCCCTTCCCCTCCTCCCCTCTTGCCCCTCCTCCCCTGCCTCGTTTTTGTCTGCTTTTTCCAGTGCTTATACCTTATTTATTACCTGATCTTTAAATTATGACTGGGGCATAGGTGAGTCAGAGTAGGGCTTAATTTTGTAAGGTCCTAGATTGAGAAGAAAGAAAAAGAATCATTCTTTTCTCTCAAGATTGTTCTCACTCAGGATGTACCATTATGATGCACAAAGCAGATTACTGCAAAATCTGGGTTGCAAAAAATAGTCTGACATTTCCTCAGGAAGAACAAAACTTAAATTTCAGGCCTCAGCTTCCTAGGAAAGTTCTTTAACTGAAACTCTTCTGAAAAAGTGGACAAAAAAGACCCAAGTTAACTCACTCCTTCATCTCCTTAAGATCTTAATATCTGTAGATGTTTCTTTGCAGTCTCAAAGGAGTGTGAGGCAACTCACCATCTCCTAAAGGTCCACTAAATACGTAACTGCAGTACCCAAATTAGCTGCCCTGGATTATCCATTTGAGCTTTGTGTGAAACACAGGTGTAGAAGTGAATCTGTCATTTTGAGGTTTTCTTGTCATTTACTTCCTTTATAGCCTCTTACAACTCATAAAATCACAGGCAAAATTATTTGTAGAAATTTGGCATCTAAATAAGATACTGTGTCTAAATATGGGCTTGAAATTTGCTGGCAGACACAGCTATTTTTGTAAGTGACAGTGTCTGAATCATAGACACAGAATCATAATCATTTAGAATGGAAAGGAGCTGAGAAAGCAACACAGTCCATTCCCTCCCCCAAATGGAGATGATAATTTCAGATAATTTCAAGGATGACTTGCCTATGAACTGCCCCAGTTGAGATCTCTGTTTCAGAAAACTGGAAATAGATTTTGTGCTAGGGAAGCACCCACTATTCTGAAGAGCCAGGAGGCCCAATCTCCCTGCTTTTCAGACTTCCACACCAAAGTCTCAAAAGAAAGTATATGAATTTTCTGTCCTACCCAAGAACTGCTGGTGATTTTACCACAAAAAGGTCTAAGAAAAATGAAAGTTTCTCATGGTGTCTTTTTTAATACGTAATCTGAAGAGGGAAAAAAAAAAGATCCAAAGATAAACAATGCTCCTTTGTGAACAATTAATTAAATTTAAATTGCTTGATGCCTGTCTGCCATACAAGTCTTTGAGACTGGAAAGGAAATTTCTGAAAGAATCTTCCCACTCAACGCTATTTTAGCTGTGCATAAGTATTATGAAAAGAAAAAGAAAAATCAGAAGAGCAAGGCAAGGTATGCATTCTATTTTTTGACTGTTCTGTACCAAAGAATAGATGTAATAAAGGCTTCAGTAGCTTTAGGCAAAAGAAGTTTTGCAAGGATTTTGAAACATTATTTTTCGTTTTCTGAATATAAAAGCTCCGAGACTCTAGTCTTTATAAAGACCTTTACAAAAGTGTGGACTTTAGCCAGCCAGAGTAAAAATTTTTATAGTACATAAAATGAGAGGGAAAAAATAAAATTGATATTCCTGTGTTACTCAGTAAGAAACCTCCACACACCGCTTCTATATTCATCCTAGAAATATGTCTCTAGTTATCAGTAAGATATTACATCAGTGATCACATCATTGTTTGAATTTACACTACAATTTTAGTTAGTTTGGTAATTAACTTTTTAGAAAGACATCTTCTGAATAAGTTAGGAAATGTCTTATATAGAAGTTTGGACATCTCCGTTGACCACTGTGCTCTGAAATACTCCATTATTGGTATTATCCTTCAGCACTAACACTGGTGAGTATTCTTGCAACAAGACATTCAACTTTTTCTTACCTGGGGCACAAGATTATATCAGTACTAACTTTAATCCACTGATCTATTTCAAGGTGAAGTGCTATCTGTCTTTTCCTGATGGTCTCCATATGCATAGACCTAATCAAATCACTTTTGTGCTTTCATGCTCAGAACCTGTTTCGACCGATTTAATTTAGTCCACTGAAATTGGTGTCCTCCCGTGTTATCTGATAATCAGTACAAATTAGACTTCCCTACCTTCCATTCCATCAAAATAATTAAATAATTATTTTAATTCAGATGAGAATGGGTCTGTTATTGCAGGTTGCTTTTACTTGAAGAACCGACAGTAACAAGTTATATATTATTTCCCTTAAATTTTCTTTTCTTAATATATATTTTTCTTAACTTCACAAAGAACCAATAAGTATAAAACTTTAAAGGCAACATCATTATCTGCTAAATGAGCAGATATATACTTCTGTTCGCCTGAAATTCTGCTATTTGAACACATTGAAGCAGGTACATCCATGATACTGCACTCCAATAATTTATGACTGATATATTCTAGCATTTAGGACATTGGTGAATATTTCTTGCTTTAACTAACACATTAAATGCTGAAATCAGAAATCTGCATGGTTGGAATAGGTCATTCTGCTGTTGTATATCTCAGAATTCAGTGCTTCCATTTCCAGATTGATAATGAAGAAATATGAAAGACAATATACATGTTTCCCTTGTCTCTGAAATCCTTTAGCAAATCACCCACAGAATTTAAATAACTTACACTATTTTTTCAAGCAGCATAGAGAAAAAAAAAAAAAACCAAACCAAACAACTTCTTAAGGGTTGTTTGGCTTGCTGGCTTTTCAAAACATCACTTGCTGCTTTTTTTGGATGGTCACAGGCAAAAGTTTCTCCCCTCTTCCTTTCTCCTGACTCCTGCTTGATTAAGGCAGCTTCCTCAGCAAGTAATCATCTAGTAGACAAGAATGAAAAGGAAAATCTGAAAAGCTCTCACAGGATTAGATGGAGGTAACAATATGTAGAAAAAAGCATAGTTCTTTCACTGTTAGGCTGAACAGTGGATTTCCCTGCTCATTACTGCACCACGAAAAAAAAAAAAAAACCACAGAGCCAAAAGCCTTAAATGAAAGGCACAGACAGCTTTTCTTTATTGCTCCATCAGAAGAGCCCTTCTACATAATGCTTGCAAAAGTACATCAAATGGTGTCAAAACTGTAACAGATCTGCACAAAGCAATGTAACACTTTACCTTGTGTGCTGCCCAACTCGACAAATACAGATTACAAAGGTTCTCATGGAAGTACACTCTGGGATACTCTGTGGAGTCCACAGCCTCAGGAGGGTTTAACTCTTTCCTGTGCTTCCAAGCAGTATCAACGTGCAAAGAATACTTTTCTATTTCCTTCAGAACATATCACTGATTAATAAAACATCCAGGGCTTGTCCCTATCTTTACCCTTTAGTGCCAGCTAGTGCAGAAAATATCCAAAAAATGGTTTATCCACACTCTCATGACTGGGAAAAATTCAGCTCCAGACAGACTCTCGCCTGGAAGTCTCCCTTTAGTACAAAATGGGATGCAGTAAGATGAGTCAGAAATGAGGGGCTAAAAGGAGTTGGCTATCACACAAGGAGTAGAGGGATGTGGGATTCAACAGTTCTTGGCCAAGAGAGGTAGTCATTGTGACTCAACCATTATATGCAACAAGATCCAAGAATTTGAAGAGATTTTGAATGATGAAGATGTATGGGCTTATTTTGGTTGTTTCTTCTCTTGGATTTTGGGTTGGCTTGTTTGGTTTTTTGTTTGTTTTCAAGGGTAGCTGTCAGAAATTGTTTTGCAAGCATTTGTTGCCAGATTACTATGAGGTTGTCGCAAGCCTCTCAAGATAAGGAATTTAATAATTTAAGCTTGATATCAGAAACTCTTCAAAGTGAAGAGATATCACATTTGTAATGCCACCAGTTAGCTTTTTCTGCTCATCTACAGCTTCATTCTACAATACTGGTACTGAATGAATATGGAAATCCTTACTGTGAAAGGGTCTTTTTGGGTTAATTTGGTGTTTGGCCCAGTAAGTAAATTTAGAGAGCATATCAGAATCCTTCAGGAGATATACTAGAATTCTTACCATGTTTTGTCCTGGTTCCATCTTTTTGCAATGTAAGTTTCCAAAACACTGCAAATATTCTCACTCATGAATATTAGTTTAGTGAGGAAGAAGGAGGAACATGATAACCACCAAGTTGTCAGTTTGAAGGTAGAGGGAGAAAAATTATATAGGCAAAACTTAGGCGACTCCAATTCCACACAGCACACTGTTAGAAATAATTCTGAAGTAGTAAAAGGTTGCCCAACTATTTAAGATTATAATTACTTCAGGAGTTGATGGTGTGCTGTGTTGGATGTATTTATAGTGTGGTTTTGTGCATAAATAGAGGTATTACTAGATCAAAGTAAAGAGATAACCAGAAAAGTAAGTTTAAGTTTACATAGAATAACCTGTAGTGACATAAAACTTTTCTATAATAATATTATGCAGATCCATTTTTATACAGTATTTGCTAGTGAACTAATAATAGAACTTCCATGATTTATTTTGGATAAATCCATATATATCTCAAAAACACTCTCAGCAGAGCATCGTTATTACTTTATTAAATACTACTTTTGCCTACTTGAGCTTAACAAACAAATCTAATGGTATGAAAGAATTTAATTTCAGAGCTGAATGATAATTTTTCAGGCATGGTTAATTCACATAATTCAAAGTTAATTATGTTTGCAATATTAGAGAGTGTGGTAATTTTGTTCTGTTCAGCTGCAGCTCTTATTAAATCTCATGTTTTGATTAGGAAAGCCAGGCTTTAAGAGTGTACAGCAAATTAGAAAAAATGGCAAGGTATGGGGAAATGTTTTCAGGCACATGCTTTTGTTCATAATCACATCCTCTCATGTGTTGCATCACTTTGCCAATCCAAAGCTGAATGAGATAAATATTTATTTATACTTAATTCTATATGTGATTTCTTTCATTTTTTTAAGCATTTGGGAATGCTAAACTAGATGTTCCCAAGACAGTTGATGAACTAATATACAGTGGGTTCTTCATCTGTGCTTCCTGTACCAAGCAGCATTTCCTCTGCTGTATTCCTCAGTGGAAAAATAAAAAGCTTGACACAAGAGAGATTTACAAAATCAATTAGGAAGTGTCAGAGACTTACTGACAGGGGATCCATTTAGTTCACTCTTAGATTTGTGGCATTGATTAGACATTGTTAGATTTGTTTTCAATGAATAGAATTAAATAGCAATTAAAGGTGTGATGCTCTGTACAAGCTGTATTTCTAAAAGAAGAAAGGCAGTCGAATGTGTGAAGTTGATGGGGCATTCACAATCCAAGGCCATGTGAGAGCTGTCTGGTTTTGAGGGCATTCACAAGGGTTCAAGCTCCCTCCTGAGTTTCTGCTTGTTCTGTAGTGTTGGTGATCTTTTTTAGATTGACACGATTAGGTTAAGGTTACCAATCCAAATATGTTATCTTCATTTGAGTCTATATAGTCTTGCTTTAGACATATGCTATAGAACAGGAGCAAAAAACATTGTCTTCTCTCACAGCAATACAACAATGTTAAATACAGCACATTGCTGCTCTCCACTCATGCTACAAGGTTTGGGCTGAAGATACATGGCTACTTCATGAAAGTGCAACAAAAGTAGGCCTGGTGTCACACTGTACTGGTGGCAATACAAATTTCTAACTCTTCAATACAGGTACAGATCTGGTTCTCTATCACTTTACAGAGGCATCCATAAAACATTAGACACAAACTTCTACCTCCAACACAAACTTCTCAATGTGGCTTTGAACTTCCTTTTACTGTGGTAGTTTTTTTTTGTTTGTTCATTTGTTTTGGGTTTTTTTTGTTTGTTTTTCCTAAATGAAGGCTTTCCAGTATAGTTTTTAGTTTTGACTTTCTTATTTAAAAAGCTAGAGATGTTTCTATATTTTGCTCACATGACAAACAAAACTATAGCAAACTGTATGTTCTCAGACTTGAGCACTTGAAAGGGAGAGACAAAGAGCTGCATATGCCAGGAACTAACAGAAAATAGTCTTCATTGAGCAGTCTTAATTATTCACAGAATCCCTTTCTACATGCATAAGACAGGGTCCTATGAAAGAGCAAAATGGAACCCCGTTATTCATTAGCTCAGGGTTCATCACATGCTGATGGAGTTTTAACTACACCAGTATTCCTTGTGTAAGAGAAGGAGAGAACACTGTGTAAAGTCTTGAATGTGTAATCTTAATTCTTGTACTTTTTATCTTTTGCTGTTCTTTTAGTAAAGCATTTCTGTTACATTGTAAACTCATATTTGGTCTTGGAGTTCATTGCATGGAGTGTGTCATCACTGCTGTCAGGCTCCAGGAAGCTGAGAAATAAACTTTGAAGCTACCAATTTTAATAAAGTGTTAACAGCCAGTGAATATCTGTGGACAGTGAGGATGTAAGTCACTTAATGACTGTTAAAATTCTAGGCTAAAAGATTTTCACAGACCTGAGAATCCCTGCTGCAAAAAGGATTGTTTTTGTTATGAAAGCCATTTTCTCTCCTTGTGCCAAATTTAATCACATAGAATCTTGTTCTCTTCTGTTAATTTTTTTTTTCATGCTTCTGAAAAAGTAAGTGTAAGATTTGATTATACTTGGAAAGAACATTATCAGGAAGAACAGAAACTTCTGAGGAATGGTGAGATCATTTGTGTGTAATTACAGCACAGTGTCAGGCCCTGGGTTGGCTCTGCATGGATTTACTAATGCAGTCATCATCTTGTTGTTCACAGTCAGCAGCCACGCTGCTGCAGTGTAACTAGAGTAATAATAAACCCACATGTATTTTTGCAGAGGTAAGATAGTTTCCTAGAATGTCTGACATTTCACTGCTGGTGACTGGAGTAAAATTCCAATGCACTTAACTCAGGTGGAATTCTGAATATTAATACCTACAAATAGGGCCTATTAATTTTCCTTGACTTTATATGTGTATATACATATGTATGTATGTATGTGTGTGTGTGTATGTATTACTGGTAATAAATATGAAGGAATCATTAACGGAAAAGGAGTTGTCTGCTTTAAGCAAATGATATTATCTTCCCACTTAATGTCTTTTCACAAAGGATTTGTGGAATAGACCTTGCTCTTTAAAAGCTTTCTCAGAAATTTAGGGTCTGTCTTCCAGAAAAATATCTTCTTTCCAAGCCCTAAATGTTTTGGAGTTTTGAATGTTTTCAAATTTTGAGTGTTTTAGAAGATCCACAAATAAGAAGTGATATTTCAGACAGTCTATGTGCATTGCAGTGAGGGAATTCTCATACAGGTGGAAACAAGTTTCAAGGAATTCATCAGCTTCTCAGAACTGCTGCATTTGTCAAATGTACATAGAAAAAACTAGAAATATAAATAAATAAATAATAAATAGGTAATAGATAATACTTGCAACGAGGGTACTTTCTGAGAAGCTGGAAGAGGAGGAAAGGGGAAATCTGGAGTCCAGAGATTGGATGCTGCAAGGAATTAGTTTTAGTAAGAAAACCTAAGATTTTAATAGCATCTATGTGCTTCTCAGTTGTGATCCACCAATGCAGGGGATTATTGATTCCCCCATCACCAAGCTAGACACAATATATTGCTCAAATTAATGAAGTTCATATCTACTGGGAAGTCTGGTGAAGAAAGTTATCAAAGTCCTTTCTTTATCCCTATAATATATCCTATTTTTTTTCCTTTAAAGTAAGTAAATAAGCAAAGAAGCAAGAAAAGCAAGAGTATCAGCTTTCTGTTTTCACCATTCATGCTTGGATATAAAAGCAAAATTATAAGTTCTGACACCAGGAGATGATTTCAAATCTGCAAAACTGAAATGTTTCTCCAGAAGCATGCGGTGGTGGTTGATAAAAAGTGTCTCACGCATAGCTGGGGCTCTGCTTCCAGCTGCACTGCTGGGTTTTCACTGTCAGGGCTCATGCCACCACTTCCCTGGCAGCATTAGCAGAGGCAACGTGGACTGTGCTCAAGAGCCCATGTTATTGCAGTACTAAAGAAACTTTAAAATCTTTTTTTCTGCTTCTGCACTCCTCATGTAGCTACACCAGGACGCTCAGTAAATCAGTAAATCAGTCTGTTGAGAAAGCTGGTTGCTGCAAGAGGTTTTGTGGTTTCTATTGCTGAGTTGCCCAGTGACTTAAGGACATTGTGAGCTTAAGAACCCTGCTCCAATTCACATGTCCCTGGTGGTTATCTGCTTGATATAGCTGATAGCTTAAAGTTTGGATGAATTCTACCAGCTGAGGTTCAGCTCAAAACTCTGCTTTGCTTCTTGTGCTCCAAACCCTCAGAAGCTCCAGTTTATCATCTAGTGACATGTAATAACTGAAACAAGTGGGAACTCGGCAAGATAATTTCTGCCAAGCCAACTGCTTTTCACATTACACACTGTAAGAAAAATAAAGATCCAAGTAGAAATAGTAAATGTCAAATGATTCCCTACTGCAATTTTCTGGCCACTATTGAGTGCTCCTTAGGATTTAGTCAAAATGTGTTATGATGTCTAATAGACCACAGCACACAGGGCCTGGGACTGGAGCCACTCTGTGAGTCGTTGAATCCACTGTTCTGCTGATGAAAACAAGTGGCATCTCAGTCTAAAATCACTCAAATATTATCCTGAAATCTACTAAGAATATGCTCTGGAACATGATTCTTATCACTGCTATAAATGTTTGAAACTGAGGAGCACTTTACACACTTTTTTTTAAATCCAATTTGGTATTTTGTATCCAATGTGTATCCTCCAGAGAATATATTTTTTTCTCTGTAGTGACTAGATGCCACAACTAAAATAAAACATGTCATACTAGAGACATATATACACAGAGAGTGAGAGGGAAAACAGGTCTAATGAAAGAACATATCAAAATGGACAAAATCTATGAAAAAGAGAACCTGATTATTTCCTGTTTTACAGATGGCTTTGCAGCTCAGTTAAATAGTGAGCCAGATTTTCAAGCATTTACCAACCAGAAATGCAGACGGTGCCTTTGTTTTCAAAAGCACCTGTCTTTGCATTAGTACAGCTGTGTGTTAACTGGCTTTAAAAATCAGGGTTGGAACTGGTTGTCCAGCTTATACAGGAAATCTGCAGTAAAACTAGGAATCAAACTCTCTGAATCAGATATTTCAACAATTATCTTATCTTTCTATAAAAGTATTTGAAATGACTCTGCAGATGACACGCAGCCTATGAATGTGAGTTTTTTCAATTAAAGCTAATATTCTGACATGCTGGAGAGCTGGATCATTTTCTTAGATCTTTCCTCCTGCAGTCCTAAACCACCTCGAAGTTCCCTGCAGGCTGCACACTTTTCCCTGCCTTCACTAACCTTTTTAAAGTTTGTCTTCTTTGACCCAGAAAAAGGAAAATGGAGGTACATTTTTATAAACTTTGGAGGGCTAGTTTTGCCGTAAGTAATTTTTTAAAGGGCTAATTGTACTTGTTTACTAAAAGCACATAATACATAATTATAATTCCAAGTGTATATTTAAAAAAATAAACAAGGCACAGTGTTTATAAATGGATTGCCTTGAAGACAGGGAAACACTACCTTGGAAAAGGGCAGACAAAGCTCTATCACACATGTTTTTTTGATTTTGTCTGATTCCTCTCCAATTCTTGAACACAAATGCTTTCACACGTTTTCTTCCTGTCCCACCATTATATATGTACATGCAAGGTCATTCTATTGTACCTGTTTTCCCTTTGGCGGATTTTTTTCTAATTTTCTGTAATGGAAGAGATCAGGAAAAGTGCTTAGAAGAGCAGGCCAACCTCTCAAGTGTCCACTAACTCAGCTCTGATTGCTAGCACTGAAAACTGCAGATGGGATGGATACACTGAAGGTAAATGCAGTGCAATTATTATAAATGTTTTATTGCTGGACAAATTTTTAGATAGCCAGTCTGAGAAATGTGTTTTAGAAGGATGAGCCATAATTTTAAAGGCAGGAATAAAAACACCACTAATTTATCTCAAATGCAGAGGAACAATTATAGAAGCAATCCTCTGGGGACCTCACAACATTTGTTATGGACAAAGCGCCTTTTCACTGAAACACCATATTGTGTCCTGACTCTGCATTCAGCTGTGTCAGCAGGTTATGTTTAAAATCCACTTAAAAGTGAACTTGGGGTCGAGGTATGTTTTCCTCTTAATTAACCTGCATAATCTGTTTTTGTACATAATTCATCCCTTCATTTGCATTTTAATTAGGAAATGTGCAAAATGTCAAGTCTAATTGGCTCAGGAAGACATGGTGCAACAAAGCCCTGGACTAAATGTAGCTGTGGGCAGTGCACTGAACAGCTGGCTTGCAGGTCAGGTTAGGACTTAGTACAGGTGAGGGGGTTTGTTCAGACAGTTTTCTGTGGCTAATCATATCAACACTTATTTCCCAAGAAGTAAAACTGGAGGATCTGCCTTGTTCCTGCATTTTAATGATATGTAGCCTATTTCCTCTTGCCTCCATGCAGTCCAGATGCTGTCCTCTTATCCTGATGGACTTAAATCCCAGTCTCTTCTTGGTTTCTGAATCTTCTCTTTCTCTCCAGTAATCTTACAGCAGCTGTAGAAGGAGAGAAAAAACTCAGACTGGGCTCCCTGAAATATTTTAATGACATTTTCACTTACCAGCTGGCTGGGAGGTGATGTTTTTGAGTCTTCACAGGGGCTCTGAGCTTTGTTGACCCATTCAAGCTTGCCACCTCTCATTCTCTCAAGAAAGCATCTGGCCCCAGTAGGTGTGTTATCCTTGCCTTCATTGGAGATACCCACAAGAAGAGGCATATGCTCTCCCCTCCTGGAGCTTGGGAGTAAGTAATGTGCAGAAATGAACGCTGCTGTGGAGCTGGGAGGAACTATCAGTGTGTCAGTGCTCTGGGCTGTGTGTCTGGGACACATCTACTGGCCACAGAACTGTACGTGGATTCCACCTTGGGAAATATATTTTTTTGTGAAAGTCTTCAGAGAAAATTTAGTTCCAGGTACCTCCTGCTGTAACTTACTAAGGAGGATAATTTTTGCTCATATGAATCTGTGACATTATCTGGTTTCTGGTTATTTTTTTATTTATTTTTTCTTTTCAGTTCACTCTGTTGTCTTCATATTTATTCCCCACGGCAGTTTTTTTTTACAAGTATATACCATCTGAAAAAATTTGTTTATAGGTTTGAGGATAGGTTGAAGTATTTTCATTTCCAGGCGTGGCAAGAGTAGGGGGCTGGGTAGGTAGATGAGAAGCCTTTGAATATAGGAATGGAAAATATGTTATGGATTTGTTTCTGCTAGAATTCTTTTCAGATGTCTGGAACAAAACATTCTGAGTGTAGCTGGAAAAAAGAATAACACTCGAGAGACAGCCGTTCTCTAGTTAAAACATTTCATTGAAGGTTTCTCAGACTGGAAACCCAGCACGGTGCTCTTACAGTTTTGTTTTACACTGTTTTTTCTTCAGTGCATGTCATTATGTGATGGTGCAAAATTAGCAATGAAACTGGGACATCCCCATTATTTATAAAAAATTAATACTCTGCCTCATGATATATAAAAAATATTTTATATTTCACTTATTTTCTCTGTTGTTGTTGTTGGTGGTTTTGATTAAGGGACATACTTAAATCACATTAGTTATCTTTTTTCTAATTTCTGGAATGACTTTCCCAGAGTGAATAAAAAGAGAAGAAATTGATTTCTCCTTATTACTCATTCATGCCTAATACAGTCTTACCAAATTCCTTGGCATGTCCATATAGTGCAGCTGGCACTTTTGACAACTTTTTTATGATTTCCATGTTAATATACTAGACATGAATAAAAATGTAATAAATATAAGATTTCATTAACAAATATCAGATCTAAGAAAAAGGTTTCAGGGTAGTTTTTTAAGCAGCCTGGTGACATGCACAGTTGTGAAAGAAGTTAATTTATAGTTGAGCAGCATCATAGAAAACTATACTGGGTAAAAAATATGCTTTACAATTTTAAGCAACTCATTAACATAGACAGGTATGTCTGAGAGATGATTTGTCAGAGGAAGAGGTGGTACCTATGTGACTGCTAACAGCTATCTCGTTCAGATAAGACTGAGATTTAACATTCAAACATATTAAATATACTTCTTTCTGACAAAATAAACCAAAACACAAACCTTAAGTCTGTGAAGGATTGTAGGGAGAATGTGTCACTTGCAGAAATCATTAAAAAATCATGTTTATTGTTAAAGGTTCTGGAAGGTTGGAGACTGTCTGAAATTGCTGCTTCACTGCTGCTGCACCAAAATCCATTAGGATGGAAAAAAACAAACCAAAATCAAACCAAAGTGTCAATGAGAAGAAAATCGTGCCTGTGAAATGTATAAGACAGCTCCTGAAGCTGCCTTGTGTACATCCTCTGAGGAATACTGATCAATATTTTGCACAAAATGCAACTTAATTGTAGTTTTTCTATTGTTCTGCTTATTTAGTAGTTATTAAAAAAAAGAAAAAGAAGAAGAGCCAGAACCATTCTGCCAACAAAAATTTCTGTCCAGAGCCTAGACTAGATACTTTGGCTGTGTGTTGAGTGACTGGAGATAGACACAGCTCTTGCTATCAGAAGCTGGCTCTGCCAGTAGACAGACAGGAATAAAGCTGTAATTATTACTTTTTTAATACCATATTGGATGTCACTTAAATAGACAACAGTTAATTTTTATAAACTCATGTTTTGTTTTAATTAAAATCAATCTTTTCTTTTTTGGCTATTTAACTTTTTGGGCCTCCAAGTATTTTCTGGAGCTGGAGACTCAAGGTGTGACAATGTACACACATTGAAACAGGTTCTTTTTAATGAAAGAAAATGTAGACCCCCTATGTTTTGAAGAAACTTTCTTGCTGTTCCAAAGCACTATAGGTCAGTAGGCTGGCAAAATCTAGACATACAGTTGAGCTAGAATAAAGTATTTATTTCAATATCAGACAGGATAATTAATAGAACTTGAACAGGATTTAATTTAAGATATGCTCCTTCAGTTCCTGTATTTAGAGGATTCCAGCTGAGAACTGGCAGACAGCTCTGTACTGTAGTGAGAAAATACTAAGATCTCCAGTCACAGTTCCATCCATGCTAATCCATACCAACTGTTCTAAAATATATTCTTTTTAACCTGGGCCCTTTGCCCTTTCATGGTCACTTAGACCATTATTCAATGGGAAATTTGAAGTTATTGAGATAAACACTGATCTTTGGTGTGGCAATCCAAATCTAGTGTCATTCCAATGGAGGAGATAGCTTAAAGGAATTATTTTGGGGTTAATCTTTGCCAGTATCTATCTTTAGAGATTTCTATGTAGATTGCCAAGAAATTAAATTCAACAATCCAGAATAGAACTCAAATTGGTAAATTTGACTTACAAGGAAGTGGGAACAATAGACTGAATTTTTTTTTATGTCAGAGGTTTTAGGGGACAGGGATTTTATTGATGTAAGTCCATGTGCTGAGTTAAATAGGAATAACTGCAGAACAAACTTGATATTTTCCTGAAGATATTGTGATGCACAAAGTCTCATCATTGGCTTAAAGCAAATTCATATAAAGCCAAGAAGTTATTGATACTTTAATTAAAATCTTACCACAGGCATGAAAATTAGTTGTAATTATTAATATTGGTATTATTATTATTATATTACAGGGGAAGAAGAGAAAAGAAATAGCTCTATTACATGGAGGAAATTGTTGGAATGACAGTACAGTTTAAACTTGCACCTCTGGTTACCTCCCCTTTTTCTGCTCCAAGATTTGTATTTCTTTACTAGAGATGAGTTTTCACAGTCCTGGGCCTTCACTGTCAACTCCTGTCCTTTGTCTTACCATCTTCTGTCTTTTCTACATTGCACCTTGTGTCCTCATTTTTAAGGTCTCTGCTGTAATGTCAGGCCTTTGCCCCTCTGCACAAAGCCCAATCCCCTCATTGATAAGATAGGGACATAAATATTTCAACATTCTAAAATAACTTCTTGTTACTGCATTCTACAGAGAAAATGTATACTGTACAAAGATAAGTAATGGTAAGTCAAATTAGGAATAACCACCTGGTCTTTAACAAAAAATAAGCAGCCTGTATTTGCAGACAAATAAGCTAAAAGAAAGCTTCTGAGCAGCCAGTACAAGATCAGACCAAGCAAGACTGGAAGCCCTAACCCTGAGACAGGGTAAGGCCAGTACAAATGCAGTGGCATCTTAGGAGCTACAGAAATAGTTCAATGCACTGGGCTACAAGTCTACAGGCTCAAGGGAAATTACAGCAGATCTGCAGGTTTAATAAGTCCAAGAGCATTAGCAGTAGTTGACTGTTTTGTATTATTTTTTCCCATTAGAGACCACCTAAGATTATATTATACATTTCAATCTCTTTTAAATAAACTCTTTGTCAAAGTCCATGTGCTATAAAATTTCATAAGCATGTGCAATTCACAGTGTATATAAAAGTATATTTTCCTATGACAAATTACTGGAAATAATGTAACAGACTTGCTCAGTAGTAGTCAGGGCATTTTAAAAGTATGGAAAGTTTGATATTAAAATTTCCTGTGCTGTCTTGACTAGAGGAGGTTCCTTTGAAGCCCACTTGGTAACAAGCCTTTTCTTTGAGGTTCACTATAAAAATATGCTTCCATTTTTATGCAATTTTCAGCTGCCAGAGCACATATCACATCTCTTTATTTTAGTTACTGTATTGACATGTGCTTTGCAGTGGTATTAGCATAATAAAGCTCAGTGCAAGGTCTTATGGATTGGAAAAATATGTTTATTTTCAAGGTTTTAAAGCAAGACAATTTTGTGTGTTCACAGTCTCTTGCTCACGTTCTGGTGAGAAGCAGCCTGTGTGTGTCCACATGGCCTGACCAAGGTCATTTGTGCATAATACAGAAGACAAGCACCAGCTGTCAAGTCCTCTGCATCTCCAGAGCTCCTCTCTCGACTCACAATGACAGATTCTTCTTCTCCTTCAGGAGCAATCATCTGTTTTGGGGCAGATCTCCGCTTCAGATCTTGCTTATTTCAGCCACCACAAGTCTTAAGGCGCCTCACTGCCCACTGTCTGTTCCTCCTATTTTGGCATATGCGTGGAACACATGTCTGCTGTCTCCTTCTCTTGGCAGGCAAACGGGAAGGAGTGTGCATCGTGTGCTGCAGCCTTGCTGCCACCCTGCTAGAGCCAGGGTGCTGGCTCCTTTGCTGATGAGCTGTCTGCTTTTCAGGCTGCAGCCTTTTTGTTTTGACATCAAGAACATGTTCCTCAGTTTAGCCGATGAAAACAGTGCCCTGGGAATTAGTGTCCCTTATTATATGGCCATTCTTTAAGTAATATTGGTTTCTTTCCATACTTACACACACACATTTCCATTCAGTCTTCCCTCTTTCTTCTTTCTCCAATATTAGTATTTCTTATCTCTGCTGTATAAGTAAAACAAAATTCCAATTTTCCTGGGCAAACTCTTTTTTTTCCCTAAAAATATCTTAGATTTATGAATCAGTTACAATTCTTTTTTATTGCTGGGTGGCAGCTTCTCAAAGGTCACCACAGGTAAAATAAAACCAGAAGATAGCACAAAGCAAATGCATGCTATAGCCAGCACAGGCAACTTGCACATAATTGAGTATCATCGTAAAACCACATAAATTAATGTCCTACAAAAACGTAACCTTGCCTACAGGAAAAACCTTAAACCAAATATTGTATGATGGCTGTTCAGTAGCATTCCTATTGTCACTTTCTTCTTCTTTTCTCAATGATTACATCCATTTGTAGGGTCTTGACTTAAATTAGATTGTGAAAGGTCTTAGGGCAAGGACATGTCATTCTATACATTTGAGCAATGTCTGACACATTGTCACCTCACTTTTGACAGGTTTCCCAGGAACTGCTGTAATAGCAATAATAACAAATAACATCAATAATAACATTTGACCTAATACTTACCATATTTACTACATTTAATACATATTTGTTGTTTTCATTCCTTAAAGCCTGGTTAATACAGGTTTCTTTACTTTTAAAGACCTTAAAACTTTAAGCAATTTTGGCAACAATAGTGAATATTTTTTCTATTATTGTTAGCTCTGACATCACCCCTTTATTGCCATATTTAACCATTCTGAAAAATATGTCTATTGATGGCCACACTTTTATTTTCTGTAGTTATTTACTTTTTTAATGGATTACTCAGGCCAGGAGACTTGTGGTAAATTTGTTTCACCTGGCTAAACAAGAGAACTTCTCTATGATAGTCTTCTGTTCCGTTTTTCATGGTTTGGTACATTCTTATGTATGACAGTTCAGATTCCCAACTGGGGAAATATACATTTCAAGTTTATCCATGTTAGACACTCTTGTGTGACTCTTGAGCAGTGGGATTTAAATGTAACTGTGCCTAAAGTCTTTTATGTGAAAACGCTGTTAGAGTTCAGGCCATATGAAGACACAGTTTAGAGGCTACTACACTGAGAAAACAGCCTGAAAGATTTCATAAAAATCCAGAGCATGAAAGAAAGAAAATAACAGGTCACTTTCATCCCATTGAGAATAAAAGACCACTATTGAATGCTTTCAGACAGCTAATATTGCCTCAGTTTTTTACAGATATGTAATCAGCAAATACAAGAATGGCTTCATATGGGCTCTTTGCTCACCTTCTCTTTCTTTAGGAAAAGCTAAATACATATTAGTGTAATGTGAAGCTGTGCCTTTACAGCATACAATTGACTTTCATAAATCCTTCAAATTTTTTATCTGTTTCTAAAGGACTTTTCTATTAATCCTTTAGGTTCTTAGATTGCTGTTCAACTGAAAGCTTTTTCATTCTGTATTAATTAAACTCAGTAGGATGGAAGAGAGACACTTCTGCTGAGCAAAAGTGATCTAAAACTGCTGTGCATGTGTGAAACACTGCAGATCCTGAGATAGTTTAAATCATTTGAACATCTCAGGGGGCAAACGAGGGTGACTATCATCAAAGTACAGGGATAAACAGCAAAAAAAAAATAAATTAAATAAGTAAAGCTACTTGAAACTCCTTTTTGCAGTAGACTAGTGCAAGAAATGTTCAGTAAATGGCAAGTTTAAATCAAAAACATAAGAACAGAAGTGCTGAAATCCCTTCCAGGTGTTCTCTGCTGCTCAGCCAGCACACAACAGCTGGAAAACACTCTGAACAAAACACCTCCCAAACCCCCACCAGCTTTAGCCCCCTAGCTGTTTTCTTACTCTGAATTGGACTCAGCATTTACAGATATTACTCAAAGAAATACACCTTTTCTCCCACTGTTTGCCACCTCTTTCCCCCTTACTGTAATACTTCAAAGTAGTTATTCTAAAAGTGTCCCATGTGCTTTCACCTGCCTAGTATATTTTTATGTCTCCAAGTAACAGTTCTGCATATTTTGGCTCCATTCACTGGTTTGTTTGCTTGTTTGTTTGTTTGTTTGTTTGTTTGTTTGTTTTTGGGGGGTTGTTTTGGTTTGTTCCAGAATGACAGAGAAGATCTCTAATCTTTTCAAATCCCGTGAAATTCCAGCCTTCTGGTAGGTATAACAGATGCTTTCATGGCTTTTTATCACTCAGATTTGCTTCAGACAGCTTCAAGTCCACGCAAGCTTGAGGGAATACATACAGCTTCTATGTCCCACTTAGAACAACAGGAAAATGCAAGATCGAAGTTGCATAAAATTTTTATAATAGAAATATTTTCAAATTCAGGGAATATTAAATTAAAATGTAGTTAATCGATAGTTCTTCTGATCTAATGGAAATGTGATCATTGTTATCTGACACAGAGTTATTTTTTCTTCTCTGAAGTGACCCAGATATTATAGAAATATTTGAGGTATTTGCTTAATTGTGGTACCTTTGGTCTTCTGTCGATTGAAGCAGAGAGTCCTAAAATTCTTCAGGATATAGTTCTTATGCTATTCTAATCTCTTTTTAGGCTCAGCTCTAAACATAAAAGTCCCAAAGTCATATAGAATTTACCGCAGACTTAATATATTTTAAGAAGTCTATTAAATCAGTGGGATATTAAAATACTGGACTGTTAAAACATATATATCTCATGTGTGAGCCCTCAATTAACCTCTGACCACGTTTTCAAAGCAAAAGTCCTCAGTTTGCTTTCTCTGAGTACTCTTCAAGTACACCTCAGGTTCTGTTTCTTTCTGTCCAGTCCTGGAAATACTGAAAGATATGATTGGGCAGAGCTTTTGGCCTGAAGGTTCTTTTCATGTTCACCTACTTCAGTTTTAGACTTCTGTAACAAATAGGATTTCTCCAGTTCCTCTGAGGAATGGATTATGTTACAATCTTTCCTAGGCACATTTTCCTTATGTTAAATTTATCTCTTTCCTCCATTTATTTTGATTTTTTTTGCTACAGTAAACACAATTATCTATTATATTATGAATCCATAGAGAAGTGACTGCAGAGTTTTTCCTGGTGAAATTCCATGTAATGTGTACTGAGACTGAGTTCAGCTGCACTGGGAAACACTGTGCTGCAGCAACTTTTGTTTTGTTTTCTTGTTCTTGCTTTAAGATATATTTTTCTTTCTCCTTTGTTTGTGAACAATGCACTTCACCACCAATGTTGACAAGCAAATTTTCAGCAACTCTACAGGAAGGATAAATAGGAAAAAAACCCCAGCAAACAGCTACCTTCCTGCTGCTGTCAGTTATGAGTTATCGATTTCCAAGAAAATAATTAAATGATGACAGAAATATGTGCAAACAGAAAAAGAGCTGCTCCCCCCTTCCTCACCCACAAAATATATTCCGTAGCATTTCTCCAGCACACAAGCTCAGCACTTACAGCTTGAAAGAAAATCACACGCTTCTCCAAAGAAAATCTAGGTTTTAGTAGAGCACAGTCAAATTAAAATGTCTGGACAATTACACTTTTTCATAGGAAAGCATGAACCATTTAATAGACAGACTTCTTTGTACTCAATACCCTGGGGCACTCTGATCCTCTGCTGAAGTCCCTGGTCTCATCTGCTGTAATTGCATGTGTCACAGCCTTCTTTTAGCCTATTTTGTATATTACTTGCATTGATAGGAGGAATTTGTGCTGTAGGAGTTGAGACTGGGCATCTTTTTGCAATTTTAGTTTGTATCAATGCTGCCAGAATAGCAGAAAATGGAAGAGGCAACTGGACCTCTTTTCTTAAATGTGGATCTGAATATATGCAGAGTACCCTGCAAAATTAGGCTGTGTTTATGCTAGGTAAAATTTGAATTTTATTATATAGTCATTCCAGCCTTTCCTAGGCCCAGAAGGGTTTTAGATCTTTGGTCATAGACTAAAAATTGCAATGCTGAAGGTGACTGAGATTCAGCATCTAAAAGTGTCTTTTCAGCTTAAGGAGTCATCTTCATTTGTATTTATTTCATCTCTCTCAAAAGTCATACCATGCCAGAACCTGGTATATTCATAATGAATGCAATAAAAACATATTTCCCCCATGCCTGAGTGCATTCATTCATTCTGACAGAAAGCATTTACTGATAAAGGAAAGGGGAATGATTACTTTGAACAGAAGAGGTACCTTCCTTCAGTTTCTTTATGCAGCTTATGCTCTGTGTTATGTTACTCTTCAAGCATTCTGAGGGAGACAGCTCAGTAGTTCAAAGGTGCTTGTGATCTTTATTTAGTCAAATCTGTAATCACACAGAATTCAGGTACTTTTAAACTGTTTAAGTTTCCCAGCTCTTTAAGAGAGCAATGTTTTAAAACTTGTAGATTTCTAAAATTGTCTCATAAGATTGTCAAAATCATACTGTCCACTCCACAGGCTTCATAGATAATCCTTGAAGTGGGAAAAGAACCCCAAAAACATTTTCTGTTATCCAAAAGTATTTTTTTCTTAACAGAGTAGAAAAAAATTGCCTTCTTAAAAGCCAACTCAGTCATGTAATATCTAATGCTTACATACATTCAATCTGAGATTTTTAAAGCCTGAAAGAAAGACTCCACATCATTACCTAAAATGTTTGGTGACTAAGCTCTCACAAAAAATTGTCTCTGACTACATAAAGCAATACTTTTGCACAGGCCCATCTGCTGTCTTTAAAAGGCAGAGCATCTGGGCTCCCATCTTTTGCCACTTACCACCCCCGAGCTGGATGTTCCTCCATGCAGATCCCCTGAGAAGGTCCCAATCTGGTAGTTTGCTTCCACATGCCTAATACACACAGATAGCTACAAACTTCATATAAGCCACATCAGTCTTGGCCATATTTAATTAGAAATGGTGCTAGCAGGAAAGACAGAAGAAGGGAGTGCTGCTGCTTTCGTCTATTTTAATTGGATTTTAATTAGGCAAATTACGTGACTTCAAAAGAGCAAAGTACTGGAGCAGCTCATGAGTATCATTAGTATCATTATTATTAGTGCTGTATTTTGGGTTTGGTTTTTTTTTGGTAGTGGTAATCTTTTTTCTCTGTTAGTAATGTTGCCACTTTAATGTAAGTCTATTCTTCAGTTAATATGTATTTCAATCTCTCTTTTGTTAAACTTGATTAGTCTTGTTTACACTAAGCACTGTAAGTGACAAATCCATAATAAAGCTCTTACAGGTCTATCCTCCAGCAGCTTGGGTTCTAAAATATATGAGGATACACACAACATCTTATCCTAGCTTAGAGATACAGGTGGCAACAGAAGATTTGGAAAGACTTTTGCTTTCTACCAGACCATAAAACAAAATGGGCACAGCCTGACACATGAATGAACCTGTGCCCTTTTAAGTGTTTTCAAATCCAAGTTATGATTGTTATATTGATAATGGCAAGCAAGTATTGAGAGCTGATCTGATGTGCAGAGGGTTCAGGTGGTTTGGAACCACCAGATAAGTTGTGCTATAAATTCTGTGCCACATTACTAACAAAATAGTGTTGATTCCACTTAAAAAAATTCTGTGCTGCTCTGATCAAAATATTCAATGCTATGATAATAATGAAATTCTATTTGAAAAATAAAACTTTAATGGTGGTTATGACTTAATGCTGTCATCATTCTGCTCAGGGTCCCCAAAAAACCCTGTCTGTCCCCATTGTGTCAAGTGACTCACCTGTCTTCTGCATGGTTATAAGAAAGAACTTAAGATTCTGAAATGCTTTAAGCATTACAAATATACTTTTCAAAATGCTCCTGTTGTTCCAAAACTGTATTTGTGAATAGACAAGGATGTGCATTGATAATTGTTGTGTGTTTGGTACTCTGAAAAACAATATTAAATAAAAAGAAAATAAAATCAACAGCAAAACCAAAACATTTGACTTTAGCAGATTTAATTTCATGCTTTCCTTCATCGTTAAAAAAATAGCCTTTTCTTTCTGGCTGCCTTCTAAGCAGATTCCAGAATCAGTCTCCCTGTTGCTATTTTTGTAACAAAAGACTTTCTGAATTGTATAATTCTTGAGTTCCATGTCAATCACTGCCTGCATTTCAATTCTAAACATAAATGTTAATGAGCTAATTGCACTGTTCAAAAGATCTTCTATTGAAAATATATGTTTAGTAGTGGGTATGCTACTTTCTGTGTTTTATAAATAGGCTTTAGAACTTAATCTGGACAACTCTAGTTGCTATTTGCATATATAAATCTACCTGTTGTCTAGTACACAATTGCTTAATAGTTCTTTTATTGCAAGTATGTGCTGCCAGTTAAAATACTAATTAAGACATAAACACTTAAACATTCTTTGCATAAATCAATGGCTAAAATTTCCAATATATTATGTATCATTTAGAAAATAATCAGAATATGCTCTGACACAAATTCATCCTTAATCTTATAGAATTTGTGGAATTTTGGATAAA
Source organism: Luscinia megarhynchos (assembly GCA_034336665.1). Lineage (NCBI taxonomy): Eukaryota > Metazoa > Chordata > Aves > Passeriformes > Muscicapidae > Luscinia > Luscinia megarhynchos. Next base: position 47,249,462 of record CM067565.1, read on the forward strand.
TGTTATTGATGTATCTATTTTATTTAATATTTGGATAGACTTTCTTCTGTTAATGTTGCAGATTGTCAGGCTAAGACAAGCTCATTGTGCCAAATATCCAGCACCCAGATCTAGCTGTCCAAGTACAATCAGAGCAAGTGCCTGCAAAAGAACTTGCAGATGTAGTTATTATTTATCAAAAATACGAGTTTTGCTTATCATCATTAGCATAAACTGCCCAACAAATGGTGGCCTCCAGCACAAATCTGCTTTACTGCATTACACAAGTAAGCTTTTGCTTTGGGGAGTCTGTGCAGGAAATGAAGTTTGTTGTAAAGAAATAAAGTCAGGTCTCAGTTATGTTCAGGATGCATGAAAATCTGCATTGCCAGTGAGCACACCTCAAAAGCTCTTGTGAAATGCCATGTTCTTTTTGAAAACTGACTTCTGTGAGGTAACCAGCACACAGTGGATTTGGAGGGCAGTGGAAGCAGAAGGGGAAATCACATACAGGCAACAGGGTTGACCTCATGAACACTTTTGGGTTTTCAGCACTGGACAAAAGGAACAGCGTTTAATTCTCTTTATTTGAGCTTCTGCTATGACAAGTTTTCTGGGCTACCAGGAGATTTTCCCAAATTCTCTATTTTCCCAGACATTGCTTTGGTTCTATCTCTGCCATTCTGTCAGCCACTGGTGCAGTGCAGCATTGCAAGACACATACATTGGAAAATGTTGTTAAATGTGAAACAATGGCCCACACAGTTATCAACTTTAGAGTGCTCAATGGGAATACAAGATGTTCTTTCCAGTTCACCCATTAATCCCAACTCTTTCAAGCCAAGCATTGGCGTACTTCCCAGTTGCACAAACATAATAGTTGGTTTTTTTCCAAGTCTTTGTTCTAATCTTTGCTGTTCTATGAGGGAACTTAGTGATGCAACGGTGATAAACTATCTCTGCAAGATGATCATGCATATGATCAATCAGACTCAGCATGCTTATACCATGCTGTAGACATGGCTCATTAGCATGCTACTCTCAATGCCTAGTGAAGGAGTTACCAGATCCTCTTCTGCTATGTATCATTATCATTCCTTTTTAATTTACTGGTAATGCCTAATTACTCTTTCGTAGAAGAAATATTTCTAAATCACACTATTTTAGACTTGGTAATATGTTATCTTTGCTAGTATTTAATTTAAGTGTCCACTTATTCCCCCTCTATACCTCTTCTCCCCCTGCCTTTTCTCTCTCTCTCTCTCTCACACACACACACACACAAAAAAAAAAGGGGGGGTGGAAAGAAAAAAAAAGAAGTGTGAACTATGTTGTTAAAGCACAGTAGGGGCAGAATAGTTGAGGGAGGGATATGTCTGCAGCTGCTGTACACAGACTTAGCAGGGTGTAGATAACCTGTCTGTATGTAATTGGCAGATACAACTTGGTACAGTTGGCAGTGAACTGGATTGTGGTTCTGGCTGAACAACCTGCAACCTTAGAAGTGTACTGCAGATTTTAGTGACCCACTAGGGTTTAGGAGTTGGACAGGAGTAGACTTGTCTCTTTATTGTCCCCATATTTGCTACTTCTAGTCTATTTTTGCCTTGCAAAAACAGTCACAGAGTGTTAGCAGTGAGGTTGTGACAAATAGATTATATGATATGGATGCTGGGATTCCCTTTCTCCTCCAGAAGATGCTTTCACAGACTTCAGGCAACAAGAGTCAGAGTGGCTGTTCCCTTGTTCACTTGTTATGGGCCTACACCATTCCCTCTATCCAAGTGCAAAAGTTCCCTAATTTGTCATTTCCCACTTAACAGTATCTTCAAACATAACACTAGCTACCAGAGAAAAAACTGACACCATATCAATCTCTGTGAACTCATGAGGGAAGCGCCACACTGCTGAGATTTAGTTGCTGTTCAATCACCAACACATTTTTACCCTTGGGCCTTTTTTTTTTCAACATGTTGTTTGAAGTCTTTTGCCTTGTAACCAATAATCACAGAGCTCAAATCAGGAATACACGTGGCACAGAACTTTGGTGGGTTTTTTGGGCCTCTCTTACATGACCAAGAGCATAAAACACATAGTTTTTACAGTAGAGTGATAGCCTGAAAGCAAGCTAGGAGAATTTTTTTTAGTTGAAGAACAAAAGTCGAGACATCTTTTAGTTTCAGGTTGTGCTGCTGTTTGGCATCAATATTATTATGCTACTTGAACGCCATGATATTGATACACTGGTTTAGTTATACATTGCAACTTTACCATGCTTAGCAATTTTATTCTTCTAAATTTTGACAGTTTTCTCATCTATGAAGCAGAAATCAATGAGATGATCCCAGCAGAAGCAAAACCACTGGAACATAAAACCAGATTCAATAAAGAACTGTGTCACTTATGTTCATCTGAGATCCTTGATGCAATTTTGTTTATTATTTTAGCAGTATGTGTATTACGGTTACTAATTTTAAGAACTTGTTTATTGCTATGGCTTGTACTATGAATATTAATGCTATCCTTGATAATGATCTGTTGTTTTTTCATCCTTTCTTAAGCTTAGCAAACTTCATCCTAGGAGCCTTTATTGGCATGTTGTGATGCTAAAGAAAAAGAAAAAAAAACATACTGGTTAAACAAGACATTTGCAGTGATCAGCAACTCCTCTAGGTTCTTTTATCTAGTTTTAATATTGCATTAAATTTGTGCTTTCTTTGTTGGATATGTTTTGCACTTAATTTTTAAAAGCCCATAGATTTTCAGGCCATGTCTTCATTAGTATGTGTGTCTCTGATTTGTGTCTTCTGCTCCAATGGATTTAAAAATTAGTGCTGATGATTCACTGTTTTCAACAGATGAACTTACGCACAACAACACCGCTGACCTTTTTTTAATGAATGCCTAAAACAATGGGACATTGTTCCCAGCTGTTAGTAACATGGACTTAATGCTCTGTGTTCTTCTAGGAGTTTTTCGTGATATTTTATGACCATGAATTTTATCTATTACTAGCATTAGCAGATTTAATAGAAGGAATAAAAGTACAGACAAACTGCAGGTGTAAAACAGTTTATTTCAGGGTGCAAATCTCAGATGGGTTGTATAAGATCACTAGGCTTCATGCAAGGTACAGTGTGTTACATTAATAATTATGTATGACATATTTGTTTACAACTAAAATACCTTGGAAATTTTTCCATTCTTTAGTATTAATCAGAGTCTGAAATTGTCTCAAACCACCACGAGGATGACCTAAAACATACTCAAATTCAGCTTACCCAACCGTAGAAAACATGTAGGCATAGGATTTTTTTAGAAGAGTAACATACTTATAATTGATTCAAATTGCTTTTCCACAGGATCCAGGACACACTTTTTTCCTGCTCTGTTTTTAACATTCTGATTATTTTCATCTCTATTAAAGTGGTATGAATTCATCAGCTCTTACATTTGTTGTTTATCTGTCACGTTAAGCACCAATAATTAAAGCTGGCAAATGTTATATTCTCTAGACATGTTTTCTTCATTCCTTTAGTCAACACAAAGGCTTGATCGTATGCTTAGACAAAATTTTTTAGTCATCCAGTCCATAAGATATCTATGTTTTGAAGCTACAGGCATTTTCACTTGACATTAATGCCACCCCAATTTTCCAGTGTTCTCTGTTGCTGCTGTGGCAGATATGGCAGAAGTTGAACACGAGCTGTGAAATGCAGCCACTGAACCATGGTGGACTTACTGGCTCAAGTCAGACCCTCATCTGTGATCAAAATAAAGACTCTGGCTGCTGAGCTGCAGGAGCACATTTGCTTTTGTGGCTTTGACAGAGTGGTAACTTGCATAGGACTAAGTTGCTACATAGGAAATACCTGCACAAGGTTAGCCAAAGGTCATCCATGAGCAGCTGGGCACCCATGTAGCCTGGGCCCTAAATGGAAAGGTAAAATGGAAGCCCTATCACACAAGGGTCTTAACTACTCTGATGGAAAGCTCAGATATTGTGTGCTGAGGAAGGGAACAAAAGCTCTGTGCTGAATTATTGTACCTTTAAATATTTAACCAGGCTCTTTTACAGAGGAATGAAGACATTAATTGCAAAAGTAAAACTGATTCCTCCATAATCATAGAATAATAATTTGAAGTATTTTTTGTGACGAAGGTGAAGGCACTGAATGCACTTTTTCCCCTTTCCTACCAAAGCTCCACGATCTGTATGAGTATGTAGACACCTTCTCATAGTCTTCTAATTTGTTTTGACCAGTCTTTACATAAGTAAAGTAATTATCTGCATGGATTGAAGTTCTCAGGCTCATTACAAAGAGGAACCCAAGAACAGTCAAAGATCATTGGTAAAACTGAAGAAATAGAAGGTATATTTTCAGGTTTTAAAGAAAAGATAGGAACTGGGCTGTGTTTTCATATAAGTTATTTAATATAATTTTGTTTGTAATAACTGTGAAGAATTTAGTAAATACTCACTATAATATATGAACAATGATATTTACCTACATAAAGTCCATCAGTCCTGAAAAACAGCAAACTATTTTCGCTCTGGTAGTCAATTACCATGGTCAAGGATAAGTAATCTCAGAGTTTTTCAAGTCTGCAAATGTATTTAATGCATTTTTTAAATATTAGTAGCCTTATCTATCTGTCTTTGGCCTCAAGCAATTCTTTTTGCTGACAGTGGAAGGTTAAGATCTTAGGTAGAGAAGCAAAAGTCTGATTTCAGCTCATAAAGTTTTGGTAAAAGCAAGAAACTCAACATCTTCGGTGATGTATAAAGTGTTATAGTGTTATCTACCAAAGTAAAATTGAAGCCACTCTGTAAATATCTTTGCCTTTAGCCTGTAAATGTGCCTTTTCTGTAATTGAAGATTGAAAATTATTTGAGGAATTCTTGAATATTCTGATAAATATATTTATCCTTCAGAACTCAGAATTACCACAAAAAAAATAGGTGGTCTTCAACTTTGGATCAGCTTGCCACTCTAATTTAAATCATATTATTAGAAATGTTGAATGTATTTTTGCAACATAAGATCAAACACCACAATGAAAAATGTTTTCATTAGTAAAGTAAGCATGGTAGATATAATTTCTGTTGTGCAAGTGTAAAAGGGAATACTGCTACATCTTTATTCAAGGAGTTATTTTTTGAGAACTCAGTAATATGAGCTCCAGATGGGAATTAAGGGAGTTCTGTTACAAATGTAAAGCTGCCTCCAGCTTTCTTGTCATCACTGGACCACTCAGATAGTCCTTGAACACAGTCCTTGAGTAGCCCATCTGCAAAGTGAAATTGTCAAAATGTTCACCTTGGCAAGTTCAGAGATCTGGAAGTGAGAAAAGACTATATAAATGCACTGTAAATTCTGCTGGGTTTTGGTTATATATTCCCATTAAACTAACTGCCATGACTCCAGGGAGACTCCACCTGAGTATATGTCTATTCTAAATCAAGGAATATATCATAATTTAAGCAATGGCACATTCTAATGCATTTGTGAAATTCTTTTACTAGGAAGGTATTTGGCTACATAAAAGACAGAGAACTGAGTTTGGGATTTTGATTTTGACATAGACTTGGCAGAAGAAGGTTTTTTCTTCTGTGTGGCAGTATCTCCTGTGCTGAGATCTCTGAAAAGTGTCATGATGCAGCTTCTGGGCTAGGTTTTTTATCAGATTGAAGACTAGAGTATGAAGCACCTATGCTGTGATGGTTTTGTGTTTTCAAAACGCTATTGTGAAGGTTCGTTTATTCTCTCCAAAAGATTTCTGCCTCATGCTCACAAAATTTCTTTTCCTTTTAGTCAGTGTTTTCTCTAGTGATTGCTTTTGCTATGACTATATATTATAACTAGAGTTCGAGCATTTTTTAATCTGGGGGCTTATTGAGCTTGTACCTGACACATTCCAGTGAAATCCTAAGCGTTCACCAGAATAACATTCACTTGAAGCTTTGAAGGTGTCCTGCTTTCCATGATGCCTAACTGGCATTTTATCTCTAGTTTGTTAAGGATAAAACACAGATTTCCTTTCCTCAGCAGACAAAAAGTCCAAGATCTTCATCTAATGCCATTTTGAAAGCCATTTTCAGTAAAACATGTGGAAGAAGGGACTGAATCACCTCCTCCAGGTTTATACTGCTCCAACTCTCTTGATTTAAATTGTGATCCATTAGAATAATATGGAAGTTCTCCAGCAGTGATTTTGATTATAAATTTATTCTGGCTCATATAAACATCTGAAAATTCATAATTGCACTGAAATGCTCTGAAAGAACTGAAGAGAACTAAATATAATGCATAATATTAAAGTAATCCTGGGTTAACAGCATTTACATGACAAAATGTAGGGTGCAGCACTTTGATATGATGACCAGAAGCAGAGATATTGGACACAATAATTAAGTATACAGAAAATAACCCAAACATTATTTTAAGCTGAGATAATGTGAGGATTTTTATGGTCCAACTAGCTAAAAATCAAAGTTCTGAATTAGCCCAAGAAAAGTATCAAAATAAGATTTGATGCAAATTACAGGGAAATTTGGTGGGCATGTACTAAATGCATATTATTCCTGTAAAAGATTTCTGGGCTGAGCCTCAATAAATAGTCATAAATTTGTGATCCCAAAATGCCTTGGTAGAAAGTAAAGCAAATTTTTTAGGTTGCCTAAACTTCATTTGCAGACATATTCCTAATCTCACAAAATTAATTATTGCAACATTTCTCACTATATCATGTTTCAAATAGCTTACATAGCTTACATGAAAAAAAAATGTTTCACAAGAAGATTTAAAAAGTAGAAGGTGCTGTAGAAATGTTGATTATCTTCCCTCCTTGACTGAATGACTCTGTAAAGTGCCCTCTCACTGTACCTGGCAAGAGATAGATGCTACACAAATCTTGTCTCCACAAATGACTTCTGAAAAAGCAACATGTTAAATACCTGCTTCTTCTGTCCAGATGTTAGGAGTTCTTCCACCTGACAAAGCACTCAAGGTGCTTTATAATATTTTAAGGGATATTTAAGCTGGGTAATGACCATAATGGAGCCATGATCTAGCTCTCTCACAAGATTATTTAAGCATTTTGGTGTTAAAGCCAAGGTGAAGCACACTGTACTTCAAGTTCACCAGGCAGGAGCAAGCCAGAGATACGAGCTGCCTGGTAAGAGGTATTGACATGGGCATTGACATATCTCTTCTTCCCTTGGGCATTTTTTCTTCCCAGAAGTCAAGAGCTCGGTCAGTTACAATCAAGCCAATGCTTGTCAGTGCTTTTCATCTGATAAGTGAGTGAAGAGGTAACAGGTTCTTTCAGAAGCCATTGAAAGGTTACTTGATAATTTCTGTTCTTCTGTAGAAGCTGAGCTTTTTACATCAGTTCCCACACTTGTTTGATCACCTTCACAATCTGTTTGTCAGGAGATTCAACTCTGTATGCCATATTCTGCTTCATCCTAGTAGAAACAGCATACATTTAACCAAACTTGATTACAATTAAAAGCCTTATTTTCAAAAATAACTTCTTAGATTTGATAAAACAAAAAGTCTGTTCCTAAATTCTAGGGGGAAATCTTGTGAGTATCCAGCATTACACTATCTCTCCATAGCCTGAATAGGGAGGGACAGGGAATTTTAGAGCTTCTGTATGCCCAGCTTTTATGTAATGGAAACCAGGGCACTTCAGAAAGACAACAATAGATGGAGAGTAGTCATCCACATCAATTTGTAGCCCTGACCAGTTTTTTAACCAGATCCAGAAGATAGGAAGTGCTTTCAAATCCAGATATTTATTAGCAGTGCTAGAGATTAAAATGTAACAGGACTGCTGGCCTATATAACCATTTGCATTTGAATGCATGCAGCTCTGGGGTTCTCACCTATATTGTTATTATATATTTGGGTTGGGAGGAGATTGTACCTGAATATGAGTGGTATTGAGAGGCAGGAGGCAATAGCTTGGACACAGCCTGGTGTTTCCCCAGCTCCACAGTTTCCCAAGACATAATATTTAACCAGGAAGCTTTGCTTTTTTCTAGTGTGCACCTGTTAAAAAAGAAGCTACCCCAGAACCCTGGCAAAGAACTAGGGAGACTCTCAGCCTGAAACTACTTGCTCTGTTTATACATTGGGAAAAGGCAGTCTTATCTAAAGTAGAAAATGTAGAGAGTTTGCCATGGCAAGTTTGAGACAGGAGACTGATTTTCACAGAGGCTGGAAAGGACAGGGAAATAATTCTATTTTCAGAACACGCAAGAAGCAAGAACATGAAAGTTAGCCTTGTGTATAATGCAAAATTAGAAGCAGGTCAATTTATTGACTAAAGTAATCTTGTAATTTTATTTCTCTTTTTTGAAATCTTGAAGCCTACTAATTTCTTGACTCCCAAAGCCTTCAATATCCCTGTCATACTACCAGACATTCATTAGCCTAAAAATGCAAGAGTATTTTGTTTAAAGGATGCTACAAGCAGTGGCTGTAATTTTATACATTCATTAATATATTTAAATATGCTTTGGAATAACCCTATTTGTTGTAGAAAGCTCTACATTATATTTTTATAAGTTTTTCTATTGTAGCAGCTTGGTCATCATGTGTTAAATATTGTTATTTAGCTGTCATAATGTTTGTGCTTCACATAAGAAGTGAGAAAAACCTCACTCACAGTTCTTCTGTGTATGAAGTATCATCATAAAGAACAGGGTTATCTTTAATATGTGGTGTTACTGTCAGACTTCAAATACAGTACATCTCATGTTGTTGGCTCTAACATCAGCCCTGGAAAGGTACTTTTTATCCTCATTACATGACTTTACATGCTTATATTTTCTCATAAGGCTTTTTAAATTTCTCTTCATCATGGATTAGATTTTTTACAAGTTTTATGCTAGTTATGAATCTCTGGGGTAACAGTTCACATTCAGTAGTGCAACAAAAGTTTTTTAAAAAATTTCATATGTAGAGAAGCATAATTTTTGTTATCTACATCTAGTATTAGTAATAGGTCTACTCTCTTCTGCAAGATCAAAAATTACTATTAATGGAAATATAGCAGAGGAATTATTAAAAAAAATAATAAAAAAATTACAATGCAAACATTTGAATAGGTGCCCAGAAGAAGAGTAGGTTTTTTTGCAACATCACTAAATTTTTGACTCTTTGTCAATTTTCATATTGGCATCAAGTCACAAAACAAGCAGAGGGATTGCCCTACATCTAAACAAAAATCATGGAAGCTAGAACACAGCAAAGATGTGCAAATGCCTGGGCAGGCTCCTGCTTGCTTTTGGCTGGGTCTACCTTTCCTAGCCCAATGCCAGACAGAGACCCTGCAGAGCCAGAGCTGTGCTGCACTGTCAGCCCTAAGCACCTGAATAACCCAAGTTTTTAAGTTACAGCTGTTAGTAATCAAGCCCTGCCTGTACCTGAATTATGGTGGTACAAGACCTAAGGTCGTGCAGTGAGGAGCTTAAACTCTGAGGATGAAGAAGGAAAAACAACAAAAATTATCCCTGAGCCAATGAATGGAATTGCAAATAAGGCTGGGAGTTAAAATGGATCTGAGTGGGATGCAAACTAAATCATTTGAGGTTTGGATGGGAATTGATTTTTTCATGACTCAGGAAAGCACAACCAGATTCCTGACAAAATAGAATCTGGACCTGACATCTGAGTCAACAGGGAGTGAATGGATGATAAGCAGAGCAGGCTAGCCCAAGGCAACCATGTGGAAGCTGTGAATGTTGGAGTATGTATCACAGAAATTAGTAATCCTGTACCCTGGCCATCCTGTAAATACAACATAAAGCCACAATATTGTTTTTGTGTAGATTTGGTGATTTAAAGGCGCGTGTGATGTAAAGGCATGTGAACCTTGCACCAATCATAACTTCAAAACTATTTTGAAGTTAAAATGTATATGTAAAGAACAAATATTAACTAAAATAATTTTTTCTGCCCCAACACAGTATAACTCTGTATGTTCTATAATAAGCTGAGGAGGCAACAAATTTTATAATCACATTTGCCTTCAGCTTTAACACTGTTTAATATTTTCTATCCAAATCTTGCAAAATTTCTACAGATGTTTATGTTTTGCCACATTTTGTAGACATTTTATTTAGGGACTTTCAGCAGATACAGCTTTTGGCCAGAAACTCAGCACCTGAAAGAGGAATTTTATTGAAATAACTGGGTTTTTCAAATCTTTTAAATTTTTGGCTCAGGTGTTAAAGTTAGTGTTAAGCAAGTGAGCTGCCCTTATTAATTAAACTACTTCTATCTCATGCAAACATTAATGTTCCTGTCCCATGAGCTACACTTTGTTAAGTACCCCTGCTTAGTAAAAGGAAAGAATTACCATCTGTATGCTTCCTACTGATAAACTGAAGAAAGCAGAATCTGCCTTCTGAAAATACAAAGGAAAAAATTGGGTCAAGGACACGCTGGAGATACAAGCTCCAGATTTCCTATGTGTGATACGCTTTCATGCCTGGTGGAAACTTATTTGTGACTTGCTAATGTACTGCAGTTATAGAATAAGTAGAAAATTGTGTAAGTACTGACATTACTGCAATTTTAAAATGCACCTAATGATCACTTGGGAATAGGTCTTGGATCTTTTTGGTTATAAGTATGAAATTTGAAGTATTTTTGGGGGTGGGGGTAGATACTTTAGAGGAAATCAAGTGCAACTCAAGAGAGTAGTTACAATGCACTGATTCAAACAGAAGAGCTTCAAGAAAACATGATTTAGTCAAAAGGGAATAAGTCAGCTTTATCGGTATTTTCAAAGTTTCTGGGCTGTAAAGTGAGTATCAATCTGTATTTCACTGAATGTTTGCTCCCATGTTATTTTTATGATCTCTTTCATATGACCAATGATATTTCAAATTGTATGTAAATGTGTTAGAAAATTAATTAGGATGACTTTTGTAATGAACCCAATGGTTCCAGACTACAAAGGGGAGATAGGAGATATGTCCTGTAAAATAACAGGCACCACTATTTAATATGGTTGCACGTATTGAAGGCGTTCATCACTGCTGTGGTGGTTTGATTACCAGCTTTATTGTTTTCAGCAAACACAAATATAATGTCACAAATCATCAAGAGATTGGATAAAAATGACACAGATGTGTTATGTGCAGCTTTTAGGTAGAGCTCATTGATTATGAGAATATAAAATATTAGGGCGGTTTTGTGGAATCATGTGGGAAAAAGAAAACACTGAGGGATTTGTGGAAATGAAAGGAGTCTGCTTTTGACCTGGATTCTGCAATATCATGGAAAATCAGCATTAGCAACATTGACATTAATGGCTATGTGGCTGTCACAGCCTGGCTCTCTGTCCTCCATGCTGCTTTTTCCCATCTTCTGTGCAACCATTTCCCTGGGCCATGTTTTAAAACCCACATTACATTTCATCACAGCTCTCATTGGAGCCTTCTTTGGAGGGTGAGAGTCTGAAACTAGGAAGCATTCTTATATTTATGCAAGTGGTTTTGCCCTGCCAATACAGACTTTTAAGATAAATCCTTTTCAGGCACTGCATTACTTGAGTTCCTTAAATAGTGGCCTACATCATAATCTCATGAAAACCAGACAAGACATACACAGATTCTGACTAAGGCTTTTTGGTAGGCCTTTGTTTCACTTTTTGATGGGTCACCAAGATTTTCCTCTCTAGCTCTCCCAAAAAATTTCTGTTGCTCAGTTGGTTGCACCTCCTGAAACATTTGGACTAGCTGATTATTTTCATTCTCTTTCCTTCTGTATTTTCAGCACTTTGGCTTCTTTATGATAGGGAAAATGGAGGTCTTATTTCACATGAGTTTTGTGGTGAGAGAAAACAGATTATCATCATTCCCATTGACACAATTTCTTTATTTTCCATTCATGATACATTCCCCACTGCCACAATTGAATTAGTTTCACTGATTTATCTTGTTTACCATGCCTTCTGTAACTGGTTGACTATAATTCTGTCCACCATTGTACCAATTGCACTAATTGTTTGTACTGTTACAGAAAATATCATGAGAACAGAATAAATTAATTAGTCCATGATGCCACTACAGCTGCAATATTGTATCAGTCTTATGAAATATGAATAGACATTTATGTGACAAGGAGGGCTGGAGCCAGTAAAAACCTCCAGCACATGAAAATTTGGATAATTATGGCCATATGGAATTCTGCTGCCCTATCCTTGTAGCAATGCCACAGTCATGGCTACTCTCAGTTTTTAACATTTGCAATGAACTTTTTAATTAGCAGTAACAAAGGAATCCTCTAGTTCATTTGTTAGTTAGAAGCACAGCTTCTGGCTAGTACTAGATTGAAAATAATTGATTCGTATTTCAAAGCAGTACATTGAATACATTATTGCACAAAGATGATCTAGTCAAATAATCTCATTACAAGGATGACATTGTAAAATTTTTACTTAATAGGTTGTACAAAACCTAAAAGTTAAGGGGTTATTTTCACATTATGAATTACCTGCCATATTTTTATTCAAACTTGCTTTGCTGACAAAATTTTTTAGTATAAATGGTGTTCTGTAGACTTTTCAAAGCTGAATGTTTCAAGAATCATGGTTTTGAAAGAATGGCATACTTGTGCTTTTATACTTGCAAAAACAAGTCTATAGCTAGTAAAGCTTTCACCATCATTCAAATTGGTTTTGTCATGACTTATTTTTTAATAGACCATTTTTGCAATTATTATCCCCCAGACTTACAGCGATCTCATTTAACAGCTCTTCAGGCTTGCACATTTTGGGCAACCAAAGATTTCACACATTCTGTGCTTTAATTAAAATAGATCTCCCCCAGACTTCAGGGATATGACCTTGTCTTTCGTAAAAGCTGTGTTGTTCTCTTCTCACAGCTTCCCCAGCACATCGAGTGCCCACTCAAAGGTCACAGCTACCACAGCAGCACTAACAGAGCTCGGGAGTTTTGGCTTAGCCAGACTTTTCCTGAGCATCTCTTGGATCTTAATGCCTGAGAGCTAGTAAGGCTCTCAGTGCTGGGGAGAGTAGCTGACAACATTGGCAGTGAGATGTCCTTTTTTGCCTACTTAAGTTCTGCAAGTTAGCAGAGCAAAGGCATGGATTCTTCCCTAGAGGGCAGGTGGCAAGGTCCAAGCATGAATATTCATTGCGTGCCTGCCAGGTACAAGAGGTGAAGATGTGCTGGTGAAACTAAGAGGGTTTAAAACTCTTAGGAGGTTGTAATAAGGCCTGATTGGATAATATTCCATTCTGGTTTTTATCATGATGCTTGATTTAATCAATTACTATTTTATTAGATTGTTTGGCAGAAATAATGATGATTTTAATATGTTTTATTGTAGGATACTTGTGCAGTCAAGATTTGCTCTCTAAGGGAAGACTGAAATGCCAAGTGTGATTTTATATCAGTCTATGAAAATTATTTAAACTCTACTTATAGACATGAAAACAGCTGAGTTTAAAAAAAGTTGTGTATGTTACTCCTTACCTTACAGAGAGTATGGGCATAACTGGCAAAGCAATTAATTGTACTTAAGGACTACTTCCAAACACTTCTTTTTTCGAAGGTAAATTTAGAAATCCCCAGGGGCTATAGCATAATCAGTGCAGCAGTGCTGTAAACTTTATGTGATAAGGAAGGGACTTCAGCATACAAAACTCCATGATTAACACTGAAATAAGATCAGCAGCCTAGCCAGCTAAGGAGCCTGCTGTCACTAATCGACAACACTCAGCACCTCTTTAGACCTTTGCTCTCTTCCTATGAAGACTCTTACTGTCTAATGGGAAGTTGAAACAGCCCTTCAATCACTTGATTTGCATTAAATATAAGTTTCGGTTTTGGGGTTTCTTTTTGGGGGGGTTGTTTTTTGCTTGTTTGTTGCTGTTGGTTTTGGGTGTTTTGTGAGAGTTTGGATCATAGAAATCGAGAAAAGTGAAGAAAACCATACATTGGAATGGCCACTCCAGACTCTGGATTCTGGATACATGAAATAGCATTATCAGAGTCAAGTGAAATTTCAGAAGTCAGTTATATCAAACATTTTGTCTAAAGCTCATTGTGGTGACAAATTGTTGCATTCACTCAGTTTTCACTCAGTTTTCACTCACTTTTTCAGGCAAACTCAGATTTAAGGTTATTTGATGTGATTCAAATGCCTTTTTCTGTGCACAAAGTTCAATTCAGGTTTAATTATACCACTCACCTGAGGTTTGTTATAGATGTATGCAAATGTTTGTGCAGGGGAAGAAAAACAGAACTGTGCTAACCAGTGGTTTGAGCTCATAAAGTTGTTGAATGTTTTCTATTTTTACTGAAGCTATGCCAAGACTGAGTTTGCTTACTTGCATTTTGGACAAGATCTTTCCTTTAACTAACAAAGTTTATTTTTGTTTTATTTTTTATTTTTATTCTTCATGTCTGACCACACACCCCATTTATTTTTAGTCTATTGCTCTCTTGAATTGGAAACTTATAAAAGTTCTGGTCTGAGGTGCTAGGAATGCAGATTTCCTCCTTTATTTGCAAAGCAAATAGAATAGGTGCTCTTCTTCCCATTGCCCTGTCAACAGCACTTACAGACTATTTTTTTTTCTCCACAGAATACCCACGCACAGATCAGTGTTTCTTCCTTATTTTTTCTTTTTGTTAATTTTGTTCTCTTTCAAATTTGTTAACCAAGAGAATAATTAGCAACATACCATCCTCAGTGATTGTTGGTACATTTAAAAGCATGTAAACTGGTGATAATTTTTGCTTCCTCTTGTCTGAGCAAAAGAAACTGTATTTCAAGGGCCCTCAATACCCCTCACATTTGGGTCACTCATTCTGAATGCTTGGTTTAATTTTTTTTGCTTGAATTGGTGCACAATTATTCTGATTTATATACAATTTATAAATTAGTAGAAAAATATTGTATAATTTATATTTTGCAACAAAAATAAAACTTCAAAAAGAAGCCATTTTTTATCTTTATACTTCCTCCACATAGGTTGTTCTGTTTTTACAGGTATTATAGATCTAAAATTCTTGGACTTTTAAATTACTCTACAGAATTTACTGTCATAATATAGTAGAAAGTTATCTCCATGGTCACTGAACCCAGTCATGTTAAATGCAATCTTTATAAGTTTATTAAATTATTTAAAAATTTCTTACTTCTCCAGTGCTACCTCAAGCATGGCTATAGGCTTCATATTTCATATGATTAGAAATCTTTTTATGTGAATATACTTGAATATATCTATAGACAACTTGTTCCTATTAACATTGCTTTTTAGCTGCTCTTTTCTTGGGTGTTTAGCTTTTATTGTCTTTAAGGTGAATAACCTTATACTGTCAGTTTGCATTTTTCTGGGCTAAGATGAGCAACTCTTGCAGGGTCCTTACTATAGTTCTTTTATCTCACTCAACTTGCTCTTTTACTTCACCCAGAAATCTTTTATTGCAGATAAAAGATGTGGGTTTTTTTCAAGAACACATAACCAAAACTTTGCACAGCATCTGAGTTTCCGATTGTCATTTGTCATCACTGTGTCATTGGTGGCACGTGGATTTCTAAAATATAACTAGCAGAAAATTGTCTTTTATCATAATTTCCCACCTATACATTTTCTACTTAACTACACTGCTTTTCATCTTTCTAGTGCTCACTGTTTTCTTGCTCTTCCTGTCTGTTGTTCTGAGTCTACTGAGTTCTGACATTACCTCTTAGCAGTGTGTCAACAGCAATTTCTCTGTGCCAAACTCATTTATGAAAGTACCATATAAAGTGGTCTGAGAGTGAGTCTCAGAGCGATATCACCACTGATATTACTCCAGCCCACCTCCAGAATCTAACTCCCTTTCAAACTCCCAAATATTAAGTCTTATTCTAATAAGAAAATTACACTGATTTGTTGGTTGGCTTTATTTTTGGTTTGTTGTTTGGATTTTTTTCTGCCTAGATGTGTTCTGAGCTCTCTATTTAGCTGTTGTTTTCATCCTCCCTTTCCTTTTCCAGCAAGATTAATGGACACTCCTGGCTGCTGTGCAGCTCTGCAGCTGTTCCAGTTTTTCTGCCTCCTTTGAGCACACCTCAGTCCATGCTCTGTCTCTCTGCATGACTACATGACCTGCACTTCCAGGGGGCTAGTACAGACTAACCTGTTATCTTCAGGGTTGTACAACCCCTGCTGAAACCAAGGCTTTAATGTGGCCCTTGTTCATAAAAGACCTTTTACCAGTAAATAGGTGAGTTACTCAAAGCACCAGAGAGTGAGAATAAATTCTGCATAAAACTTCTACTTGAAAGCAGCTGTCCTACTCTGGAATAAACTCATAGATACAGTAGCAGAGTATCCAGGCTTTTGGATTTTATATTAATGGGGACATCCTTTGTTTAATTTTACCACCAGCTCCAAGTCTGATCTATATATAATATGCAGTAAAATAGATCTCAGTTACTCTGCTTGTCTATATTGAAGCCAGTGTTGAAAAGTCTAGGAAGTTAAAATATGCACATATTGGGAGTAAAGTGCCTTAAGTCTGTGAGGGACTCAAAAAGATCTAATAACATCAGAGAAAGTTGTGCTTTGATGAGTTTGGAAATTTAATCTTAGCCAGAGAAAATTAAGTTAAAGGATCAATAGACATGGATTCTTTTTGTCAGAAAACATGGATTTATATTGTTTCTCATGCTATTTACAGGAATGTTTATTATCTTGTTTGGGTCTTTTTTTTTAGTAACCAATTTTTTTAGCATCAGCTTATACTCTGATGGGTAGAATTAAGGCAGTACATCACCATATCTGAAACTCTGTTCCTCTGTCTTCCAGTGACAGTCTGGTACATACAACCTCTCATTTGCACAGTTTAAGAGCAGGAAAAAAAATTCTTTATCAGGCCTGTTTTCTGAAGCTGTTAATGATAGGCAGTGGAAAGTGGAAAAGGAGGAGACAAAAGGAGGTCCTGAACTTCCCATGCACTCTGGTTCTTCTGCAAAAAGTACGTGAGACTGAAACTCAATAGTTTGTGGAGGCATTTGGGTGGATGAGTGTGGTTGGGAGGTTTAGGATGGACTTCTTCCATAAACATAAAGAGAGTCACAAATGGATTTTTATTTCACTTCTCCCCAGTCCCTCCTACATGTTGTGAAAGAAGGAAAATACAGACTTATCCTACTGGTTGTTTCTAAATAAATAATTGTCCTCTCTCTTGAGGGCAGATGACCAGACTGCTTAGTGTAATACCTCTCCTTCTAGAGATGGGAAGCAGTAGGTTGACTTCTTTAAGAGACACAATATAAGCATTAGAGAAGGAATGAACCAATTTTTACAGGTGGAATTTATCCCACAAATCAGCAAAACTGGATTAAAATTCTCATGTCTGTATTTGGAGACTATTATCCCTGAACTGATGAAAAACCTAGCATCTCTATTTATTCCATAGAGGTTAAAGTCGAAATGGGCTCCTATAATGTAATAGATGTTTTAAAAACTTTTGACAAAATTGGAAATAAAGATTTTTGCTTTAGCTCTATTTAAAAATACTGCAAATGAAAGAAGTATATGAACTTCATTTGATATTTGACACTTACCTGGTTTCTTGATGATTTATTTGTTAAAATAATCAAGCACATTTTTTCCTGTAACTTCCCTGTGCTTCTCTTTGAGAATTATAAAAAAGATATTTTACCTTTTATGGATTATATTTTATAGCTTTACATAGGAATTTTTTTGCAGTACTTTCATCACTTAAGTCATTCATCAAATCGAGTAATTATTACTTGGCACTGGTGAGGCCACACCTCAAATCCTGTATTCAGTTCTGGGCCCCTCACTACAGGAAAGACATTGAGGTGCTGGAGTGAGTCCAGAGAAGAGCAATGAAGCTGGTGAAGGGTCTGGAGCACAAGTCCTGTGAGGAGCAGCTGAGGGAGCTGGGCGTGTTTAGACTGAAGTAAAGGAGGCTCAGGAGGGAGCTTATCACTCTCCACAATTGCCTGAAAAGGGATGGTGGACAGGTGGGTGTTGGTCTCTTCTCTCAGGTAACAAGTGACAGCACAAGGATAAATGGCCTCAAGCTGTGCCAGGAGAGGTTTAGATTACACACTAGGAAAAATTTCTTCATGGAAAGTTGTCAAGCACTGAAACAGGCTGCTAAAGCAAGTGGTGGAGTCACCATCCCTGGAGGTATTTAAAAGGCTCGTGGATGTGATACTTGGGGACACTGTTTAATGCTGGACTTCACAGTGCTGAGTTAATGGCTGGTCTCAATGATCTTACAAAGTCTTTGCCAACCTATATTAGTCTATGAATTTCTAATTTCCTTTTCAGGATGAGATATCCAGGGATAATCTGGATTACTAGCTAGCCATATTGTAAAGATAGCACTGTGTAGTACTCACTGTGTAATTTTTTATTTGTGTTATGGATAGAATACAATTTTCTCTATAAGACAAAGTGAAAATCCAGTATTCTCTAAAACGTGAACAACATGCAACCAGTGTTCTAACACTGTAGTTTATATTTTTTTAAGATGTTATATGTTTATTCATGGAAACACAATCGAGAATGAGAATATATGCTAAATCACACACTGCAGAATATTTGTGCAAGTACTGAAATGCCAGCTTTCTGCTTGTCACTTTCCACATTTCCAAAGACTTCTTTTCACACTGTAACATCAGATCCAGAGCACTATCTGAAGGGCATGAGCTTTCTTAAAGGTTTGTTGATTTGTCACCTCAGCAGATAACTGAGCTGCAAGCAAAGCTCAAGCTTTGCTGAAATACCTTGGATTTTTGCTGCCCAGTGAGATTTAAGGATCTATGTCCACAAGGTACATTTCTAAGCTCCCTGGAAAAATATATCAACTCTCTCTTTAGCTTCTCCCCCTGTATTTTCTTATGTCTCAGCAGAAGTGGCAGTTTGTGAAAGTAACTTAGAGATTTTGGGGTTTTTTTTTCTTTATACATCACACCCATTCTTTTCTGTTTGAACATTGCTTAGGTTGCCACTAATAAAAGCCCACTGACCTGGGAAAGCATGTCATTAATACGTGTAATTTATATTTGAAATGAAAACTTTTGTAAAATAAGATTCTATCACTGAGGCAAATTCTTCTGGGTTCCATTATTAACAGGACTTTACCTATGTCTGTCTAAAGAGAAGGGAAAAAATTGTGTCAAGGTTAGTTGTGAGATTACACTGGTTTGATGATGACAGCAGCATGAAGTTGATGGCCAGAGGTAAAGCTGCATTTTATGAACCCTAATGGTTTTGATTGCTGCTGCGTTAACAGGGAGAAACAATTTTTTTTTCTAATGCAAAGCATTTACAGGTCTCCCAGGACTCACTGGGATGTTGGTGTGACACTCTTTTCAAGAGCTCTCAGCCTAACATAGAATTTGTGTCTTGATCACAAATCCTCTTCAGTTCACTAGTACTTCATTGGAATCTGGTGTTTAATTTAGACCAGAAGGTAAGAAAAAGATTATGCCCATATTAACCAAAGAGCTAGGAGATGGAATACGTGCCATAAAATCTTCACCACCAAAATAGTAGGAGGAACAAAGTTTTCAGTCAAGACAATGGAAAATGAAAGTAATGGTGCTTTCAAAGTCTTCAAAAAGCTGTATTAAAGTATCTTGTGATAACCTAGGCTGGAAAGATGTAATACTTGCAGAGCCAAACAGCTTTCAGAATTCACAGAAATTACTGGCTTCACAAGGAAAGAAGGGTTGTTTTGTTAGTAGTTGATATTAAAGACATAAAAATGGCTTAGAATTTCAACTGCAACTGAAAAAAATCCTTGAGTTTTCATTCTCCAGAAAACGGAAAATGCACACCCCCCCTTTTTTTAAACAATTTTTTCCTGCTTGCCTCCACTCTTTTCACTCCTATAAGCTGCCTCTCTTGCTGTACACAATAGGCACATACTGCCTGTGTTCATGTAACCACTTGTCTTAGATGTTAGCTGTGCTTTCAGTGCCCAATGTGTGCAGAGCTTAGGGATTTTTCCACTTTCCTAAAATACTAGAGACAAGACCACTCAACAACCACTTTCAAAATTATTAAATCCACTTACCCTCTTTGATTGAAACCCATCCTTTTTGTGACAGCAGCTGTGCTAACCTTTTCTTTTTTTCTCTCCACTGCCTACATCCTTTGGCACAGTTTAATGCAGAAAGGCTACTGATAAAAAAAAACAAACCAAACCAAAACAATGAAACAACAACAACAACAATAAAAAGGAAGGAAAAATAAATAAAATAATTCCTTCTACTGTGGAGAAAAAAATTCTTTGAATCTTGGAATTTAGAATAAGTAGTCATGGGTAATTGATGCATTAAACAGAATTTGGAGTCAGTTAGCAAAACACATCTGCTATGCCCTAGAAAGGACTACAAAAGCACTATGTGCTCTTAACCTCTGGACATTTAAATCTAATCTTCAGAGAAATAAAATTGTTCCTTCTTGTAGAGGAACAATTTTCTCATCTGTTTGTCTCTAAAAATCAGATTTTTGAACTCTGTCAATTAATTTAAAAATACAGTGCTTTTTACTACTTTGTACAGGCAACGATGAAAAGACTGGAGCACATCTTCACTGTGCATAGAGTCAGGGAACCTCACTGAGTACTGAAGCACTGTAGAAACCTTGGCTCCTTAGCTCCACTGTATTTGCAGCAGTCCAGGAACAAAAGAATAAACAATCACCTGAAAAGAATGAGCAAATAAATACTATTAAATAAATATTCTGTTTTTCTCAAAACACCAGTTTACTGTGTATTTTGGCCTTTGGATAGATTTTCTGTACCTTCTTATAAAAGATAGTATGATTTCCCATGTTTTCCTTCTTTTCTTTTGTAACTGAAAGGCTAAATGAAGCTCTTACAGAAAGCATTCAGAATTTTGAGCAGCCATTGAATTTTTGAAGGCAGAGAGGGTATTCAGCATTTCAATTGGCATTCTTTAACTTTAGGGCTGGGTGGCTGTGCAGGGCATTGTTGGGAAATGTATTGATCTGCTAACATATTTGCTGGAACAGGTTTTGTTTTTCCTGCTTGCCTGAAACACTGTGTCACTGCTTTGGTATTTTGTCTCTGCTGTCAAAGACTTCCCTGCACACCACTGACACATAAGGAAATGGTATTTCACCCATGCAAGGTGAACATGAATGTGCACTTGATCAAATGGGCGAGGATGCTTGGAAGTGGGACTTTTGTTCCCCTCTATTGCTACTTCTTACACCTTGTGCTCATGCTTTCTCTGTGGACTGTTTAATGCTATGCAGCAATGAAAAGTATTTCAGCCTTTTGCCTTTGAATCTAATATGATTTCTTGGGGTATAATATAGCACACCAGCAAATCTCAGGCTGTAGTTCGACTTTTGTTCAAGTAATTCAGTGCATATGACAAAACAGAAAGAAAAACCCATGTGCAGGCAGCAGTTTTCCACGTCAAATGAAGTAAAACAACAAAATTCAGCTAGCTTTGGCAATCTCATTCATCAGTATTTGTAATTCACAGAATCTGACTGAAGCGATGGTCACAAACCAAGAGCTTTGCTTTACTGGGTTTAAATTTTTTTTTTTTTTTTAAATTAAATAGGCAAGATTTTGAAATGTTTAGAGTATTTTTCTTGGAGACGATAGTAACTGGACTTCATTATGAGCCAGGGAATTTTACTATTGATGCAAACAGACCCCAAGTGGACATGTGTTATGAACTTTAACTTCTTTCAAATTCATGCATATCAAGTACAGATAGTGTTCCTAAGTGCTAATTGTACCTTCAGGTTAGTGTTTTGAAGCTTTTGGGTTTTAATGTGCTTAAAATCATTGTAAAATAGAGGGTTAAGAGAAATGGAATTTGAGATTTAAGTTTGTTTTCATAAACTAATGACTAATTTTGGAGACTGGGGACACAAAGGAGATGAAAAGTCTTGGATAAAAGCACACAGTTTCTTATTTCCACCATCCCATCATGATAAAACATGTGCTCATGGTTTCAGCTCTTGGATTAGTATTGGCTTGCTGTAGAAATATACCTATAGCAATTGGGTGTAGAGGCATTTTATAGCCTGGTGGAACTAAACATGAGCTGAACCTCTTCCATAGCCTGAGTACAGATTACATATTCTTTGGACTTCAGCATTCAGTCTTCATGATAAATCTTCCTGCAGAGTGAGGGAGCTTGCATCAATGGCTCCAATATACTTGTTTCTGACACCCTGTCCCTACAGAAAACATACAGGCACTGAGGAAAAAAATCACATTTTTTGTGTTATGAATGATTAAAATATTTTTCATCTTGTTCTGTACTTGCCCTTAAGTTTCTTACTGATGTCTTTTTGTATTGTTTGTAACAGCAATTACTGCATCTAAAAATCTCTTGATTTTACAGACTTTTTTAACATTTGTCCTAATAAAAACAGCTAACAGATTGTCTTCATGCCACAAAGGTGTTTTGAAAATGAATTAACAGCTATGAAGTGATAATAAAAATGGAACTGTGTAGAACAGTGCCTTATGGTCATTAGGTGCACATATCCATACAATGAATGAAACAGAGAGCCATGCTACTGAGAAGAAATGTATCAAGAACAATATAACAGAAGAAATCATGTAATACAGAGGCTTGAATTCTACCTGAACTCAGACCAAAATTTAGCTTAAATTATTTCCTTAAAAAATTAATTTTTACCATTGTATTATATTAATGTATTTTCAAACTTCC
Organism: Luscinia megarhynchos; assembly: GCA_034336665.1. NCBI lineage: Eukaryota > Metazoa > Chordata > Aves > Passeriformes > Muscicapidae > Luscinia > Luscinia megarhynchos. The sequence goes on from CM067565.1 coordinate 47,272,198, forward strand.
TTTCTCTAGGAAATGCATTTTCATAGAGAAAAAAAAAAAAAAAGTTTTTTGTGTAATACTGTTAATAGCATACTAAATTATGATGGTGCTGTCCATGCAGGACAAGTCAACTCTACTGAGCTCTTTCCAGTTTTACTGATAAATCAAATTCTCAAAATTGCTAAAATTATGCATAAACTAGGAAGCAAGAGGTACTGGACAATGATCAGGGAATGAAAAGCTAACTCTGCTTTACCGAAATGAGCATCTTAATCTCTTCATCCTCGAGGATCAGGGGTATTTCAAACTAGAAAAAACTTCCAGAGATTCTTTTTTTATTAAATTCACTTTCTGCCTAAAACTGTGGCTCAGCAGAGGAGGTGAAGTTTGTGTTATGATCTTAGTATTTCCAAAGTAATACTTTACCTGAAAACTTTCTGAAACTTAATCAACAAATATAAAATGCTTATTGTCTTTTAACATAATCCCTCTTTGTCTAAACAAATGTGTTTTGTCTGAACAAATAACCAAATAGTTTGAGCCCTGCTGGTGACATAATAGTCCCAGCAACTAATTGCATGATACAAGTAGTATTGATATTTCAGCTGATGCTGGCACTAAGCAATTTTAAAGAAATGGATAAATAAGCAATAAAGGATATTTCACATTGACTTTTTCAGCAGGTTTGCAAAACATGAAAAAGTTATTTAAATAATCACACTTGTATAATGAGCATAAAAATGAAAATACTTATATTTCATTCTAACATGAGCATAAAAATGAAAATACTTATATTTCATTCTAACATCTTGAAGATGGAATTGTCATGTCATCTCATGAACACTTCCTCTGATCTACCATATAAATAAGCATAATTTGGGCAGGGCTTTTTCTTTTTTCTTTTTTCTTTTTTCTTTTTTCTTTTTTCTTTTTTCTTTTTTCTTTTTTCTTTTTTTCTTTTTTCTTTTTTTCTTTTTTTCTTTTTTTTCTTTTTTTCTTTTTTTCTTTTTTTCTTTTTTTTCTTTTTTTTTCTTTTTTCTTTTTTCTTTTTTCTTCTACTTTTTTTTTCTTTTTTCTTTTCTTTTTCTTTTGTCATTTTTTCTTAATTTTTTTCCCCCCTATTTTTTTTTATTTTGTTTTCTTCTTTTTTTTAAAGGGCACTTACGAATAATATTTTGTTTTAAATTAAAGGTGTAAAAATTACCTTTTCAGTCCCCGGACTGCACATCTTCCCATGGCTCATTTACCCTGCAGTGCTATTCCCATTCTTGATGCCGTACTCCAGGCTGTGACTGTCAGTTGTGCTTTACTTTCACTGACAGAGAGAGAAATCCCATGGTTGCCACTGTCAAGAACGTTTCTCTGCCTTCATTCCACAGGGACATCAACAAGATGTCTGTTCCCTCTCTGCGTGCTCCTCTGTCACAGGGGTGAGCACCTAAGCTTGGGCTGCCTTTGCTTCTTCCTTCCACTGACAGCCACTGCTTGACATGTTATCATCATGCATGCAGAATCCTGCTCTTCTCATGTGCAAAGGTCTAACTGAACAATGAAAACCTTCAGTCAGTGCTTCCACCTCCCAGGCGCTGGGAAAAAATAAATAACCATTGCAACAACCATTGTCTCCAGAATTAATTTTTGAAATGGTTCCTAATCCCAGAGAAGGAAATACAAAGTTTAGAAAGAAAAACCTAGAAGAAACCACAATATATAATGCAACCCCTTTTGTTTATATATGGTGAATATTTACTATTTCAAGGATAATGCTGTTTTAGTTTACATACAGATCCTATAAAACACTGTATGAAACTGCCGCAAAATTGAAAAATAATCTGACAAGGTCAAATTCATCAGGTGCAAAATGGTTCTCTGCCTCCAGTTTACATTCAAGATATTCTTTTTTAATTTTAGTATGGAACAGGACCCACCATGGAACATACCTTTCAAATTCTAGTATCAGCTAATTCTCCCTCATCTTCCGTGCCTGTGTTTATTTTTATTTCGTATTCTGACTAGTTGTGTCCCAACAGCCTGTCCTTAGCCTAACTGATCTCTTCTGTCTCCTTTTCTTTTCCTAGACATTTAATATTTCAGGATATGATCGGATCTAGTTTTTGAGAGATCCCAGCAACAAAAATAATAAAACTTGGTTCAAAGTCAAGGACTTCACACTGACAACACTTTGCCATCAGCATCCTCCTGTTCATTTATTACCAAGAGGGGGCTTTTAGCTGAAGTACCTCAGATGACTTCAGCTGTGCTGGAGACATGAAAAGAGACAGGTTGTTTCTTGCCTAGATGAGTACCAAATCACTTAAAAAGTAATTTAAAAGGTCAGAACAAACTACTCTCTGCATGAAATGCTGCTAAAGAAATGGGCTAGAATGTTCTATTCCATCTACAAATTGTAAGTGGTTTGAAGGAGTGCCCCATGTAGAAAGCATTGCTGTAATCACCATTTGAGGCAACAAAGGTGTAGGAAAATGAGAGCTGTCTTCTTGCCAAGTATTCGAGTAAGCCCGCTTGACAGCCACTATTGCAGAACCCAGTACGACCAGGCAATGGAGTGCTGCCCCCTAAGTACTTCACTACAGTGACTGAAAAAGCACCAGGCTTTATGCTTATCAGCACTCAAATCAACAAAGCTGTAAAAATAAATCTGTTCTGTTTCATTTTGCCTACTTGCATTATGAGCATGTAAGTAGAATATAATGCTATAATTGTTTTCATGTTAGTATCTTTCCATTAATCATACATTACTTTGTACTTGGACTTTCATTTCACCTGAATCTGGTTAATTTTATCTTTGGTGCTTTTCAAGTGCCTCTCTTGAAGCCTAGCTTATTCTTTCTTTTCATGTTCTACTTTATCTTGCAGGTTTTTGCTTACTACCTTATTTCCCTTTGTTCCCCGAAATAATTTCCCTTTCTCTTACTTGGTCCTTTTATTTCATTTTTTGTAATTTAATTTATTCTATCTCTCATTCCCAGTCTAGGCATTTCTTCCCCTTTACTATCCATTCAGTCCACCAGGACTATTCCCTTCTAGTAGTTCAGCCTATAGTATTCATTTCCTTTTCCCATTTTTGTTCATTAATAATGGATAAGGCATTCCTTTGCAATTTCAAAACTTAACCATTTTAGTTTACTCTCAAATAGTTGAGGCTGAGCAAGAAAAGAAGTTAATTGCATTCCACTGGAATCAGAATACAAATAACTGAGCAAAACTTGAAACAGGAAAAGCAGAAAAATGAAAGGAAATTAAATGAGGCGAGAGATGAACTAAAAAGTAGCAATGGGTAAAACTGAGCACAGAAGTATGAAAGGCCTACACAAAAACCTGGAAAAGTGACTGAACTAGAAATAAACCAGGGAATCAAGTTGAATGATCTAGAAAGGGAATGGAGTAAATACAGTCCAAATTCAAAGTGAGAGAAAAAAAAAAAGATTTTGATATCTTCAATTGCCACTGTGAGCAGTGCTTCTGTTTACTAGTTGTGAGTGACAACTGCAACTTGGTAGGGGGAAAATGTTTTATTACAAATATAGTCAGTGTGCAATTAGAAATGTGGCACAAATAATGGCAGCATAAGCATCAACCTATCTGAGGAGCAGTCGTATTGCTGTAGAACAGGCATATGAGAATGCCTAATATTTCAACTGGGTGAGGAAAAGAATCTTGAAAAGCTGATTATTCTTTGATCTTGTTCTTATCAGCTATATTGTGAAATCTGGCTTTTCTTCAAACTGCAGATAATTTGGCTGTCATAAACTGGCAGCATAGTTTTGATTACATTGTTGCAATAAAAATGTACTGAAATTGGTTTCAATGGAATTCTGACACCTGTTTGCTAAATATTGTTAAATATCTGCATTGAGCCAAAAGCCCCAGAAATATTTCAGTTGAAGCTGACTTGCAAATGTGAAAAAAAGTGAAACTAGTTATTACAGTTGTAATATCATCTCCATATTTTCCCTCCTTGTTTTACATTGATATTTACTATCAATGAATAGCATTTTTATACATAATTGAAGATTTCTTTATGGATATATATATTGATATCCTTATGTCTATATGAACACACTTAGCTGTCACTTCGCTACCAGTCCTCCTGGCTTACCACAGTTTAACTGCTTCTCAACTAATCATAGAGTAGGAAAGATTGGAAAAGGAGAGGGGAAAAACCTGAAAATAGCACTAATAATGGCTATAAAGCCTTATATCTGGAAAAAAAATTAGTAATGAAGCACTTCTTTTAAGAGTGACACATTCACCACGACTCTGTTACACAAAATGCTGTTTAGACATCATGTTTTCTATGGAGAGACAGTGTTAAACACTTTCCTAAATGGAGCAGAAGCCTGGCCCAGATTTGCCAGGATCTTCAAACAGAATGGTTTGAAAGTGTGGGCAAACTTTGGAAAGATTCAAGCTAAAACTTGGGCTTCAGTTTATATAAAGTAAAAAGTTCTATATGTGTTATGGTCTTGGATCAAAATTTTATTTTAAATTGGCTGAGATGAAGAAAGATTCATCATATGTTTTGGTGTTTGGGGTTTTTTCTGTTTGCAGAGGTTTTTTTCCTTAGACAAAAGCCTAATCTAAATTTTACTCATCCATTTCTACAGTAGTTTGGAAAAAAAAGGAGAGGTTGAATAATCTCAAGACTTGTCAAAATCCTCCCCCTCACTCCCACTTACAGAAAAAACAATGCTGGTTAAATTTGAGTACATTGTTAAAATTATAAATAAGCCATCAATTGTCACTATGTCTTTTCCAGAGAAATCCCCAAAGTGCATTGACAAACTTTCCTGGAAAAGAAGAATTCCTGGACAGAAAGTCTACTCATAAGATGTTTCAGAGCAGGGACACCACACAGATCTCGCTGTGATTTCTAACCAGAGGTGGGATTTTATAAGCTCCACTTACAGAAGAACACTCTTCATGATTCTGAAGATGATACTGAGATGTAGAATAGTGGGAGGACAGCTGCTGCAATGTGATGATTTTGGGGGCATGGGCTTGGGCCTATTTTAGGAATAGAACTGCCTGAATTTGAACTTGTTTGGCTGCAGTCTAAGATGTTTCATCATCTCAGCTCAGCTGCACTTTTGGGAAGAGATTGGTTACATGCTCCAGAACAGCTACAGTATAGAGCCACAGTGGAAGCCAGAAAACTCATATGGAGCGAGTATAGTTTAAATGAGTCTGTAGGCATGTTGTGTAGCCCCCAGAATGGCATGGGAAAGCAAGGCCCACAAAGAATGGAACAACCCAAAGAACAACTTATGATAAATAAAATAAAATGCCTCCTTTGGACCTCCAAAAAGTGCTTTTGGAGTCCAGAACTTTATCTAATGGTACTGTGGGGGCATAGGGAGACATCCTTTGTGCCCACAACCAACCAGATCTCCTTGGCCTCTGTGTCAGGGAAATCCCATCAACCTCAGCAGAGTTGCTTGGCAACAGCTGGTCTTAAAATCGTGGATAGGGATTTTTTTTCCAATTCTCTTCCTCACTTTTGCACAGGTGAAATACTATATTTTTTTAGAATGAGATTATAGCTTCAAGATTCAGTTATTTTCAGCTATGCTGTTGAAATAACCGTGAAATAAGCTTAAAGGAGGTGAAAATACACTTTGATATGTAAGCATTGAAGAATATAACTTCATATTTAATTTTTTTTTTATTACGATGTGTTCCTAAATCAGTAACATTTGTAAGATGCAAGAGGATTAGGGTGCAGCTGTTTTGAAATCTGGCATTCTTCTTCCAAGATTTAATGGTCAATAGAGTCTCTTCAAAAGGAAATAGACTTTTAATCATTTTAGACACCTTCATAGTTCCTGTGATGCTCATTTACTATGGCTTTGACCCTCACAAGATCACTTAAGGTATTCTGCTAAGGTCTCAGAAGTGCAAATCTGTATTTTGTTCAGGTGAGGAACAGCAGTCCTCAGCCTCCACACTTGAATTTACAGTCATGGTCCCCTTATCCTCCCACCAGATCTTAGGATACCTAATACAGGGTTGGTAGCTGCCCTGTGGCTCTCATATGAACACTGAGGAGTTTATCTGTGATCAACCAGCCTTCAGAAAATTTAATGCTGTTTATTTAAGGGTGAAAAAAGATGCCACAGCAATGTGTATCACAGAGCAATCTCTCTGCATTTATTGCACATCAGCAGCACATAGTACAGGAAAAAGAAATAATCTGTCTCTCTAGTCTGTGTGCCAGCATTCCCTACCATGCCTCAGATATAGCCTGACCTGCTTTTAGACCTTTCTCAAGTTCTATGTGATGCTTTTCAAATTGCAGCAAACTGTTTCCCCAGTCTGCAGGAAAAACTGCTTTGTCTCCTCCATCTTTCAGCAGTAACCCAGGATATTAAAGCTTTATATTGCATTTGTAGCAGTGATATATTTTGGCAAAATCATACATATAATGGAAGATTCAGGCCAATAATCTTCAGTGCTCATATTTGTAAAGCCTCATCTGTCAAAACCACAAACAATGGCTTTTAAAGATAAAATTACTGTCAAATGTTGGGATTTTCAGTACTGAAAAGATGAATTGGTTTAACAATTTACACCGGTTCAGAAAAATTACACCACCTCTTCGTACAAGGTAGGCTAAAAATACTGAAGAGAATACTGTCCCCATTTGATTTTAGGCAGCCGGAATGGTAGGTAACTACCAGCATGTTCAGGTTTAGGTTGCATTAATCTCCATGCAAAATGTTCTACATTATTAAGTATGTTCCTGTCTTTCCTAAGCCCCTTAGAGCTCTTCCAGAGGTGCTGACCTACAAGTCAGCAAGCTGAATTTAGACCTTAAGTGCATACGTAATTCATTCACGAAAGTATTTTGGTCAAGGTTGTGAGCTAGTCATCATCTGGGTTACAATGTGGCCCCAAAATATCACTTGCTGTGACAGATGGTAGAGGGGTAGCTTCCACATATAGCACTGTTTAAAACTGTGACAGAAATCTTCTCTAGTGAAACTGAAAAGTTTAACTTCACCTTTCAGAAAAAAAATGACATTTATATCTTGCCTGCTGTAACAGCTAATAATAGTTACTTGTCTGCTACTAGCTGACAAATCTGATTTGCAACACAGCTCTTTTCACATGAGTTTCCCTAAATCAGCTTCTTACCCTAAAGAGAAATGATTTTATTACTGTGGGGCAGCAGAGGGGAAATGACATGATAACTTTCCACTGCATGAGGCTAAAATTCAAGGAAGAGTCACAGTATTTTTTTATGCCAAGGTCAAATAGAAAACATTTTTATCTTACCAGTACCAGGCAGCAATTTTTGTGGGTTTGGTCCATATTATGCACACCACAGTTAGTCTTTAATCAGCTCATTCCTTTTCAGTTACTTGACTTATCCAAATATTAATCTTTTCACATATGATGTTACATCATTCATATATATACTGCCTTCCTTTCAAACTCTGAAGGACACTAAAGATTGGGAGTGGAATTCATTGCATTCATCAGGGTCCATTTGTGCGAGTTTGCAACTGATTTTACCTTTGTCAGCAAGCAAGTAAGGATTCTAATAGGCTATTTTAATTTATAATGTCCTGCACTGGAATTTTTTTTTGTTTTGTTTTGTTTTGTTTTTTAGCAAGATTAACAAGGATAGTTGGTTGCAGCACAGGACTACAGAAAAGAATGAAGTAAAATGAACTTTCACACCTCTTCAACATACTGTTTAAATAAAAACAAATTTAAAAGTAAGCAATTGTTAGTAGCTGCCAAACTGATAGCACAGAAATACATCAATTTTTAAGTAAAAGGAAGGTTGTCATATTTGACTGTAATAATCTCACCACTGATATGTTAATTACAGATTTTTTTACATTTCATTATAAAAATAAACCAATTCTAAGATAGCTGTTATTCTACCAAGTGTCTGTAGTATGTGTGAGAAAATGCTTCTCGTCTTTACACAGCCCTGCTGCAGTGCAGCTGCTGAAAAAACAGAAATATCCTACCTCCCCTGCCACTTTTACACAACTGCTGTACCCCCAATGGGTTCAAGCTAACTTGCATAATTGTTATTATTGTTTCACAATAACTACATAAATTGTGCTACAGTTGGCTTCTAGGAATAAGTGGCTTAAGCACGAGGCATGGCAACAGAAGTGCAAAGCAATATTTCAGTAGCTGCTATGTGACAGAATAACTGTCTCAAAGCTGATTTGTTCTTGAATCCCAACTCTCCAATCTGGATGCTTTAATAAGAGTTCAACTTATTATTTTTATTTCTCCACAGCAACTGCTTCAGCTTCACTCTCTGGTGAAAAAAGGGGAAAAAAAAACAGCCACCAGACAAATACATAGCAATATCCAAACCCCTTAATGTTCAAGGAAGTGAATTTAAAGAAGATGATACCTTTATTTCAATATCCTAATGAATGAGTCCTAAGAAAGACCTGTGTTCTCAATTGTCTTTGTTGTGCTGGACACTTGGAAATACTAATTGCCTCTCTCTTCCTCTCCTTGTACCTCCCCCTTTTCCTAAACTCCTGCAAAACAGTGCTTTGCAAAACAGTGTCAGAGTTCTGTTGTCATTCTTCATTGCACTCCCACAAAATACCATAAAGCTTCTCAGGAATGATGAGATAATGCAGATATTAAGTTTCATGGCAAACCTGTAAAATAAAACAGCTGTTTTGGTTTTTATTTCTGAAAAAGTTGCATCTTGTCAGTATTTTCACTCCAAACTGAATCAAACCAATACAATTAATAGGAAGAAGATGCAAAAATAAGGATAAAGGCTTCATGATATATTACCAGTATCCTGTCTCTACTAACTTCTGAAAACTTCACATATTTTTGCAAAATAGCCTCTAATGTAGGACTTGAACTACAGTTCTGTCTGTGTAATAGGTAAAACCTTTTTTCTATCTAAAGTAAGGCTGACATATAATTCCCTCAGAATTTTAATGCATACTGAAATACCATTGTCTCCTTGGAGTAACCATAGTCACCCATAGACATTTCTGAAAGTGTTATTGGAATTGCTTCTGTTATCATTCTTTGTGAAACATGACTTTCCTCTATAGGTCACCAAGAGTTCTTTAAGGTGTTCTGGTTTTCAGTGTGACTTCATTGGCAGTTGCTGGAGGACTATGTACAAAAAAACACAATGCAGAAATGGTTTTCCTTTTATGAACATGTACTGAATAGCAGCAAAGAAAAAAAATTCCAGGGCAATTTTAGCAGGTTTTTTTATTTTCTGTAATGCTGTTTTATAATCAATCTTTTCCATGGTTCATCACCTCACAGTCTCTTCTCAATTTAACTCTCATCCTCCATTTCTACAACTCTTATTTTTTTGTTACCCAATGAAACTGAATGTGTTTATGCTCCCCTATGCCATATGTCTTTTTTTTTTCACTTTTTCCCCAGCAGATGTAATCTATTGCTAAATGATATGAACTTCATTATTTCACTGTGTTAACTCAAAAAGTCTTATACAGACTACATATCAGTGGGACTAAAATAGTTGGAGTTTTAGAACATACAAATGTGTTTGTATATTATCAGTGCATTAACATAATAGTTACTTACATATATATATATATATATATATCTCTGACAATTTTTCCAGAAAATTTTCAAAGTTGCTGAGCAACACCAAAAATCCTCCAGGAACAATTCTTAAATTGATGAAAAAATTAGTCTACAAAGGAGTTGTAACATCATTTTACACTATTTCGTGACTTCATTAGTTCCTCTTTTTTTTTAAAATCCTTATAACTTCTCTGACAGATTAGCAAATAATGATGCATTTTCAGAATATCAAGAATATTACTGTAGTAGATGCAAGATCATTGTTTCTAAATGTGTTTTGGTTTACAAAAACATTAATGATGATAATGAACTTCTGAATATCATGTTTTTATACTGTATCTGAAATAAATTGCAAAACTAAATTAGTAAAGGGGCTGTCATTAGGATCTATGTTAAAATAAATTAGTATCTTTTTTGAATCTAGAAACAGTTTGAATGGTTGTAAAATAGGAAAATGGACAGATTGGTGCTCTTACAAGTCACATTTAATAAAAAAATAATAATCCTAAGAAATCTTGCAGCCAAGAAACACAGGTAAATAACATGCACTGCCTGAGGTGGGAGGGGAAGGTCCAACCCCAGGTGCTGCTGTTGTGGCAGGTGGGTGCTGTGCTGACCTAGAAATGTCAGCTCCTGGTGGAACCCCATTCTGCTGGGCCAGGGATTTGTGTTCCTGGGGAGTCCTCAAGCTATACAACACTAGCATGAGAGTTTAATCCCAGCTATTTGTGAGCTGTATATAAAAGAATTGCAGGCTGCACTTCAAGTTATAATAGGCAATACAGTGTCTAGAAAGACTCAATTTATAGCTAGGAATACTAAACTAAAAAGAACACTAAGGAAACACTGATATTGGCAAATTAGATAATCAAACAAAATATTTGATTTCTTTTGTTGGATTTTTATTGCAGTTCTCTCTGTATAACTATTAAAGCCTTCTTGAACTTCAATAGTTATGTTGCTGTATGAATTTACCTGTAATACTTCAGCTGAACAGAGGCTATTTTTAGTAAATATTCAAGATTTGACTTATTCTGAACAGACACAGGTAATGTATTTATTGGATTAATACAATTGCCAAAACAGGTTTTTAGGACCAACAGAGCTTCATCACTGGCTTTCCCTGAATATTTTTACAAGATTTCTTTTGCTACAAATTTGGTCCTCACCTTGAAAATGAACCCAAAGCAAATCAGTCTATTAAGCTTAAATTACATTCCTGACAAGTATTGATCCTCTATCTGAATTAGACATCTTTTTTTCTATGATTATAGTGTTGAATTCAAATACATTGATAGTAGAAGTAGATTATGATTAATTTTTCAAGTGTGACAAATGAAGCAAGTCATGTTTGAGGCAAAAGAGCAACTCTGTTATGTCTGAAGATGTGAGATTTCCTTCAATTTTTTAATTTGTTTTGTACTAGAATATCCAGGATGGATGACAGAACGTAGAAATTTATAATGCCTAAGTGTTGTTCAAGAAATTCATCACCTAAATTTTTTCTCATGCTTATATTGCTGTTTTCCAGATGAAAAACATCAATACAGATGAGAGACACGACTATTTAAAGGTCAAAAAGACAAGAATAAAAAGTTTCCTTCACATTCTTTCAGCTATTATAGCCTTCCTTTTACCTGCTGAGAATAGACCTATCTTCTTTCCTGTCTCTCATTTTCTCATAACACAGTTTGGAAATGGCTACCAGACTCATGCAATTTCCTTTAAATTGAATAGCTTGATATGTTACCTGTATTTCAGATGGATAGTCTGGTATACTGGTAGTAGAAATTGTTACTGGCCTCAATTAATACAATAATGACTGCAGTTCTCTTCAGTGTATCTTCCATTTAGTAAAAAGGTGCCATTCTTTCTCAGTAGATTCCAGGGCTTTCCAGCTGCCTCAAAGCTTGGAATGAATACAGATAAGACAAGTACTCGTCTATCCCTTAAGAGGACAGGTCTAGAGATTTTATTTTCTTTTTAATATTTGAGCTAATGAAGAAAATATTGCTAAATTAAAATTTCTCATTCTCGGACTAATATTACACTAACATCCACTTAGAACCGGCTTCATGCAGAAGCTAACAAATAAACCTGTGAGGAAAGAATTGTTCTATTAGTTTTGCTTCTGCTGTCTTCAAAATTAATTTCAAAAGAACACAAGACATGCACTGCAATGCCATGTGTAATATGCCAAGGCTAATAAACCTCCCAAACAGGGATTACATTTGCTATTCATTCCATGAAAGAGTGGATTTCTTTAAAAAGAGGGTTTTTAAAATATCCTTTGTTATATTTTTGTTACATTTATGAGCTACCTTGTGCAGGCAAGGTCCTTACTGATTTGTTCTGTGTGCTCTGTACATCCTCAAAAAGGTAGACTGTCACTTTTTGTCTTTTTTGTTGTTTGTTTCTTTGGTTGGTTGGTTGGTTGGTTTGGGTATTTTTGTTAGTTCAAGTCTAATTGAGTGATCTCTGGGGTGCTTTGACATTCTATTCTTGAACCCTTCTGCTTCAAATTCTAACTATATTTTGGAAAGGGAAATGTTCACATACCATGCTTATTAATTCCCCTTGCCATCTCCAACTCTCAAACACACAGACTTCTTGGGAACTCAGACCCAAGGCCACTTGAAATATTTGCTTAAGATCAACTTGTTTGATTAGACTTTTACCTGATTGCTTTCACATATTTGACTAACACTTTATGAAGCACTTGATGGCATATATATAGACTTTTAGGGTGGGTTGCATTCATGTGCAAAGATCCCCTGTGACACGGAAAGAAAGCGCTCCTTGAAATGAACAAACCTAATTTTGCACAACTTCCAAGCAATCTATATTCTTTCTCCCTCCACTCTAAGCAAACTATAATTGGTTCCCATCCCCTAGCTGGAAGTGGTCCTGGCAGAGTTTTAAACTGTTGGGTTACATAAGTTGAAATCTTTTCCAGTCATAAATTTATTGCTGTACTGATAGCCACTGAAAATTAATTCTATTTATCAAATCTATAGGCAGCAAGTTTTTTGTATTTCTGGTAATTCCATGTAATTACTAAATGCTAAAAATCCACTAACATTGAAGATATTATATCACAGAATATAAATACTTTATTTTCGATCTTCGACTGTCACCTAAGAATGCTGAACTCTTAAATCAGGAAACAAAGATGTAGCAGAGGTGTATATCTGTATTTCTTTTCCATGTTGCCAATAGATTACTGTTGGATGCCAGTATCCTTCTATTTCACTCAGAAATCTGCATTAAAAAAAACAAACTAATGCAATATTATTAAATTGTTTTAGGCTTCATTTAAAATTAACATTCAACATTTACCAGAATATTTTATTCTGAAAACTCTCAGTGTAAGGCATCCTCTATGCTTTAAAATAGTGATGGAATACAGAATTACATTTCAAGGAGTTTTGTTCTGCAAGTAAACTTGAAAACTATCTTGATGAGAAGTGATTGATACAAAGTAGTTGTGGAAGAATTTGCAATTATTTTGGCAAATTTTGATGTTTTGAGCCATGTTTGTCATTAACAAACATGACTACACTTGAGAAAAAACTTATGCATTGTTGAAAAAGCAATTATTCCTGAATAGCTGTACTTCTTGAATAATTGAACCAAATGCAGATGTTTATCAATGTTATCTTTTTTCCTAAGTGTGCATCTAAATATTTATTGGAAAATAAAAAATTTGGTAGACTAGAGTAATACATTTGTCCTTATGAGGTTTGGGCAGCTATTTTTGTTTGTTGTTTTCCCTTTGAACTGGTGAAGCAATGAGTGAATTATGTAACTCATAAAAAAAGCTTATAAACTTTTTATACTACACCAGTGTGTATTCTGCTTAAGCAACATACTGAACCGAAGTGTATTTTAGAAATGGTTTGGGATTTCACTATAACTGCTTTTTATATCCCCCTGGCTGTATTCATTTCTCTAAGAAATACTTATGGAATAGTGGGAGAAAAATAATACATTATAAAGAAAAAAAAATCTGAAAATGACCAACTTTTTTTTTCTATTGCAGTCCCTTCTCTCAAAAAAAAATAAAAAGTCACAACTTTTTAGGTGGTATTTATGGATAGTTAAACTACAAGAAAAAAATATTATTTCCTATAAAAATAGGCTTTGATGTTCTTTCAATTTCATGTGGAAGGCTGCAATACTGAACTTTACTGGGCCACTGCTACTGGAGCAAATATACTCAGCTTACATAACAGCCTACAGTAACTCTGGAAGACAATTGTACTTTGAAGGAACAAATATTTCTTTGGAGTACTTTTTGTCAATTTGTTTGGATTTTTTTCTTCTATTCCTGGTATCCCAGTAAAACAATACCCTGAAAATGATCCACTGTTTAGAATGACAACAGAAATTTAGGAGAATGTGTGTAATGAATTAATAGGGTCAACTTCACTGTAGAAAACATGATTAAGATTGCTGTAAGCAATTGTCACAATGCCCACTTTTGAACATTTTTAATTGACAACTTTATCATAGATGTTATTTCAGAAGGGAAGTATCTGATCATGGGAAAAGTCTGACAGAAGACCATAATGTGATTTATGCAAAGGAGGATTTGAAGCCAATAACAAAATTCCATTTTATAGGAATCACTCCAGGGGAGGTTTATTATTATTATTTTTTTAATATATCTGGATGCACTGAATTTGGAAAGGGAAAAAAAAGAAAGGAAAAAATCTGTAGATAAGAAGTTAGAATTTTATCAATGTTTTAAAATATAAATTTGCAGAGGTATGCCTGGAAATAACTGATCATCTCTAGGTTTCACAGCAGTGTAATTGGGTAATATAGCCCTAAGATGTGCAGCAAGGAAAAAAGTTGATGCAGAGCTTTCAAAACATTTCTGTGAACTCAGCAACAACAGTCAGTGTACTCAAAGGTAATAGAATTTTAAATGGAAAGTAAATACTAATATAGCTTGCTTAGCATGAAAGAGAGTGACAGCACAAACTCTGACTTATTCATGTCTATAAAAATAAGGCCAAAGATTAAAAAGAAATGGTGTTTCCTCAAATATACTCAAGCATAATCAAAATCCATTCCATGTTTGAAGCTGAACATGGAGAAATATCTTCTTTAGAGGAAGGTGATAAACAAATTCAGAATCTTCATACCACAATAGCACAGTGCAGGCTGAAAGGATGATGTTCAGCTTTCTCTGGAGGGAGAAAGGACACCCTTGAATAGTTCTCTCCAGGTAGGAGAAGTTAAAGAAAACACATGCTGTGTTTTGCATGCTCCATTCCTTTCAGTAGTTAAAACTGTACCCTAACAACAGCAGAATTTGGGTTCAGGGTTAAAATAATATCAAGACAATATTTCTCTACTGCATACAATGGAGTAGCTGTGAAATGTCTCCAAGCATCTCTTAATAAAAGTCAGGCTCATAGAAAAAGATGAAATGTTACTAAGGAACAGTAAAATGTGTTTAGACAATATTAGACAGACTGATCTAATCTGTTTCTGTATCGAAATTTACCTAACAATTTTGTCTTCTCCTCATTACTTCCATTACCCAGGACACTATGCAAATTAGTAATCCATGTAGTGTTTGTAAATTCTGCATATCTCAGCACCCTGATCCTACATCAGGCTCATACCTATCTATGAATCAGTTGCATTCACCTCTTTCAAGCTTTTATTATGAAGGAGGGAAAGAAGTTTAGATATTTGCAGTGCAAGGAAGGCTCAGTGTGCTCTGTCCATGTCTTTGACTTTCACAAATGGAAAACTGAGGTCCAGGAACCCCCAATGAGATTCATGTGTGTGTGTGTGAATATACACACTGCTTGTTCTAGGAGCTGCCATGGTGAGATCAGCATTCTCTGAATTTGTCCTTACCAGAATTAGCAATGATACAAATATTAGGAAATTAATTTTTGAACGAATTCCCCAAAAGTATAAGCAATCTTGATCAGTGAATTTTTGGTTTCACATGCTCCAGTTATCCTCACTGAAAAGCCTAAATGAGCTAGAGGCAAAAGTGAGGGGGAAATATACCTGATTGAGTCCACCAGATAGCATGGCTCTTCTCTGCTTCCACCCTCCCATTGTCCATACCCCTCCATTAGTCAGCCAGCTGCCAATCTCTGTGTGTGCATCAATCTGTTTGGTCCTTTGTGAACCAGTTCAAATCCACTGCAGCACTATGGAGTGCAACACAGAGTTGTCAGCTGCTGTACAACAGAAACCCTGCTTTGTAATTGGAGTGTTATAACACTGCCTTCATGTTTGACAAGCAGATTAAGATTGCACATGAAAGGTAAATATCTTCCAGAAAAATTATATTTAAAAATAGGTAAAAACATTTCTACTACTGTCAGTTTTGGTATCTGTTAATATTCTAAGTTCTTCTAATTATCTCTATAAATCCTTTAACAAATTTTTAAATAGGACAGAGATGACTTTAAGTGTTTGGTTAACAGTAGTTTTAATAGCAAGGAAAATGCTTGCTTATATTGTTCAGTTTTTTATTAAACCATGGATTACTGGATTTTCCTACAATGAGATAACTCCATAACAATCTTCCTTAAAAAACAAAGAAACAAGTGAATTATTTTATTAGTCTTTACACTTTTATTCCCTCAGTTCTTTCTCCCTTAGCTACACACTGCACTCACACACAAGTGCTTCATTCAAGGGCATGATGGTGCACTACTCAACAATACTTATTCCATTATTTGTTTCCTAAGTGCTAACTTGGAAAATGAAATGTGAAGGACTATAGCTTTCAACCTTTAACAGCTCCCCCTAAGCTATTTTATCTTAGTTTTTTGTTATTCTTTTCAATATTTTCAGTGCAAACCTTTTTTTTTTTCAGGTTAAATTACTTAGGATGGGATTTTTTCAAGGCATAAAAGTTCAAATCTCCCCCTTGTATGCCTGTTCCATTCACTGTCCTGAAGACTCCCTGGCGCATTTCTTAAGGATTATTCTCCTAATGTCTCTCTTCCTCATGTGAGCCCCAGGGGCCACGAGTCCCTGCCCCAGTGGCACTGCAGCAGGGCCCGTGCCCAGGGAGATGTGGCACACCTGGGGCTGGGACTGCCTGGTGTTACATTCCTTCTTTTTTTTTATTATTTTTATTTTTTCCCTTTTCTACCTTATATAAACAGATAATACCACAACTCTGAGCAGAGCAGGGGAATTTGTTTTCCCCATGGTGGAAGAGTTCTGTGATCACCTCTGCTTTGCACTGTTACCAGGCTGTCAATTAAAAAAAAGTACTGCCAATATATATGACCTTGGGATTAATCCTAAAAGATCACAAGAGTTCCCTGAAAATTGCAGGCTGCTGGGCTTTCCCATAACCCCTTGAATTTAATGGCTGCTCAGTACCAAGCAGTGAAACAGCCTTTTATTTATCTATACATTCAGTCTACACTGAACTGTGATTCTCCAAACAACCATGAATAGATTTGGATTGCATTCCTTGTTAGATGAGAGAATCTGTACCTATTTCAAGAAATTTAGTCATAAGTTATTGTGTGGGTAGTCCACTAGGGAAGAACAAGGCTGTTGCACAGCATCGGGATGTTTCACATGGAGCTGAGTTAGACAGAGCTATTCCTGCCCTTAAACCCAAAATACACAGTGTCTTCAAAGGCATTAATTAAAAGCAGCTGAAGGAACAGATAAAGACACAAAGGCCCATCGGAAGAGAGTTTTATACTAACTGAACGTGAACAGCCCATTTTCTTTTCTGCTTAAACAGGCTCTTATATCTGAGCAGCCAGATCAAAAGCCAGCTGACTGAGTGCCAGTTCAACAGCTTTGGAGGGCTCTGCCATCTGCGGATGAGAGGCTGTCAGCGTTTTTAATCTCAGCGCACGGGCTGGGAAGGCAATACATCCCCTAATGGCAGCTACACTGGAATGACTTGTGGCTTCCTCCTCCTACAGCAAAGTGGAATTATGAAACTGAACAACAGGCTATAAAATATTTTATTATGCGGTCATAAGTGTCACTTTCTATGAGGAACAGAGTGGTAATTTAGTGTGTTAAATTATCACTTAGTGAAATCACATGTAACAATGAGCCCTGAACTAACCTTAATTGAAATGATCTCAAACTATTCAGTGTTTTAGTGCAGGTCTGTTTGTGTATGTGCATGCACTTGTGAAATATTGATGCTTAAAGTCCATTCATGTCTGGACAGCAAAGAAACCTTGGTCCTGTTGATGACTATGGTGCCAGAAGTCCAACTCTTCCTGGTAAGTACGAAAAAAAAAAAAGAAAAAGGAAATCCAATTAAGAACTACTTAAAGCAGTAATAAATTTATAAAATCTAAAATCAACAAAGAATATCCCTTCACTGAAAACCTTAGAATTTTAGGCAGAAAGGTACACATAAATTGCAATGGATTCTTACATATAGCAGAATCAATCCTAACTGTGAGTATATTTGAGAGTATATTTGAGTTCTGAGGACAAGATAAAAAAATCAAAGCCAAGCCCTCATTTCATAAGAGTTATCTTATCACATTTCTATCTATTAAAAATAATTGCCAGAAAATCAATTCTTGATCATATAAGTTAAAAATTTTTCTAAGGATGTATTAATAAAAGAAAACACTAGAAGAAAAGCAAGCCATTAACTATACACTTGAAAACCAATGATCACTTCAAATGCTATTATCGAAGAAATTATGATATTATGTATTATCTCTTTTTTTTCCTTCTTTTTCCATCAGTAAATATCCAGCTGGTCGTTTAGCTGATGGTAAGTATAATTTTGAAGAGTCTTATAATTTACATTTTATTTTCTAATTGCATCTGATTTTTACTAAGATGATATGAAAATCATTACAAAAAAAAAAAAAACCTTAAAATTTTTAATAAAAAAGAGAATAAAAGATAGCTTCCTGAACAGGAATGGTTAAATGGTGAAGAATGAACATGTGTCTGTCATAAGTGAGCTCAACTCCTTTAATAAGATGGATGTTGAGAAATAAAGTAGAAACTGGAAGTAATATTAGGACAAAAATGGAGAGTCAAAAAATGCTGACAGAAAAATAAAATTGTGCACACCTTTCTAACAAAAGTGACAAGAAATCATTTCTGTTCCTGTGTGTATCATCAAAATGCTTTGTAAATCATAACCTTTGTACAGCAGGTTTTCCATCTGCAAAAGACCAGCACATCCTTTGAACGTTTATTTGGTGCTTTGAGACATGTGGATGCTACATAAATGGGAAGTATTAGTATGGCTAGACCTGCAGAAGTAGCTGAGATTTTTCAAATCACATCAGAAGTGTCACAGGCATAGGATAACTGTGCCACCTATGCCCAGTATTGCTTTCCCCCTCTGTGGTTTAGTGAACCAGTCAGTTCAAGGATAACATATAAAAATGACAATATAGAACTAGCTGAATTTCCCCATCAGAACATAAAGTATCTCTAATACATACATATATTAAAAAAAAGAAATCCATTGATTTTATTACAATGTATTTAATAACTCCCCAGATCCTGTCAAGATATAATAATCATTCTTTTAAATTACTTTGAATACTTATTTTATTCCTTTTAGAGATTATATTTGTATATTTCCATACATAAATATAAAATATTATTTCAATATATTTTAATTGTTCTCACACATATATATATTAAATCCTGAAAAGATAAATTCTGCTTATCTCTTTGCAAACAGTCATAACAGTAATACAGAAGCATAAATATTTTGAGGTTAGTAGCTTTTCTTGGCAGTGACACCAAATTTGAATGTTGTTGTATGTAACTGTAAAAAACCAAAACAAAACAAACAACCCCACCAAACAACAAAAAATTCCAAACCAATACAAGAAACCTCTATGTGCTGAGACATCCTTCTAATCTTCCAAACTTGGAAAAACTAAAAAGTTGAAGAGGTGATGGAAGTATGAGTGGATATAAGAATGACATGGATATCAACAAGCTCTTCTGTTCCTTTTTTTATTTTCATTTTCCCTTCTCAGTGGCTTTCATTCTTTTCTATTTTTTACTGTGACTTAATCCATTCCCTCAAAAATTACTGTTCATATTTCTCTTTGTCTAGGTCTTCTGTATCTCTATTACCCCTTCTTTCAAATGTAAGGACAGCTGTTTTCTTTTTATTCTTAGGTTTTACTAAAATTACAGTCTCTATGGCTCCCTAATTTCTTCCCCTCTCACAGCAAATTTTAGCTTTTATCCCCATACACCAGTGTTGGTATTCCAGCATTAGTGTTAGTATGAAATATTTTATTTAATACCTATAATTCAGACTGGCCCTGTCCATTTCTAGTTTTAACCAATGAAACTTTCATGGTAGCTGTCATAGAAAGTTGATTAGGAAGGAAAATGCATCAGCCAGCTGTGGTCTCCTGACTTTGGTGCTCCTGAATGCATCATTTAAAACCAGTTAGAAAAATCTTGAGGGCTCAGATTTTTATCATTATGTTAGAAAACTGCTACCAATCAATCACTAAAATCAAGTCTCTACTTTAAGAGAAAGGTTGAAGATTTAACTTAGACATGACCTATTCTGCAGCTGCTGCAGCCAGGAATATCTACTAAATACATCAGGTAAAATAAAACAAAACCACAGAAAATGAGAATATTTAATTAATATTACAAACTCAGAGTAAATATATTTTTTCTTTATTTAGGACAGACATTGGATAAAACTCCTAGTGATATTAAAACACATTAAATCATATTTGGATGTGTGTATCCTTGTCCTCAAAAATAGTCTAGGATAACAAAAAGAGAACAAGTTGTTCTAAGGCCACTCTAGAAAACACATGATAAGTAATTCCTAATCAGCTCACATTGTTTCCTGGCTACATGTATTCACAGAGGTTGCTTCTGCAAACACAAAGATCTACTGTTTCCAGGAATAGATAGCATGTTAGTACTCAATAAACAAAAAAACCAACCAAACAAGCAAATCCTGATAAGGTTCATGGCCTGATGGATTGATAGAACCTAGCCCAGAATCATAGTATATATCTTAGAAAAAGGCAGAAATATCAAGCTTTTGGCTTTCCCTGAGTGTTGCTAGGGTACTGGTGTAGCATATACAGACATTTTGACCGTGGCCAAATATTGCAGCAACACCACAGATTTTCACTGAAATCAGTCTTTGGAAAATGCCCAGCCTCAATAATTCACGCTGGGCAGGTTCCCATATCATCAGCTCAAGCACATCCTTGCTTGCAGTCCTGGTGAAAGAGCTCCATGCAGTCAGATTGATTTGCTCTCCCTCTGCCAGAGATTCCCCTCCTAAATCTGACTCTGGGCTGTGAGACTCCAGCCCCATAGCAGAAGAGCAGCACCATGTGGCTGTTGTCCCAGGCTCATTTAGAAATTTGTTTCATTAGAAGAGCTAATAGAGGAGGAATTGAGCATTGCTGGTATTCAGCACTGTCCCATTTAAGAAGAACATAAATCCCATGGGGCAGAGAAGCACATTGCCTATGTCAAACAAACCAACTGTATTGTTCACCCAGCAAGGAAAAAATGGGATTTGAATACTATCCCATCCCAATGAAGCTGTGTAGCAATGAAACACAGATCCACAAAAACTCATTCTTCTGTTAGAAATGAGCTGGAACTGAGAGCAGGCACATGGAAGAAGAAAAACAAAATTGAAAAACAGAAATAAAGAAGAAAACAAACCTCAGCACTGTCTACAGTACACTGATAATTATTTGAGAACATGTAGCTGCTGAACTTTGGTGACCATTTATTTTGTCAAGAAAAAGGGAGCAACCAATGTAAGTAAATTAAATTGAAGGAAATGGATGCATGCTACAAATGGTGCAATTTGTCTAAAAGACTTTTCAAAAACATTAATGAAGATTTTCTGCTGGGTAAGCTGGTATAATTGTGCTGCACTGTATATTGATCATACAAGAGAAGAAATCTAAGCTAAGACTTCATGCTGTTAATACCTTGTCAAGCTGGGCTAAATGTTGTTTCTTGGACTATTTATATTGGAAATTGAAGTACTGATGCCATTTTTTATGCTTAGTTTCTTATTTTTTATTATTAATTTAGAACAGCAGTTAGATATCATCTGTAAACATCATCTGTGTGGCTGGTTGTTTTTACAAACAAAATTATATATCACTGTCAAGATATAGCCTTCATATTTAGAGAGGGAAACTTGTGTGAAATCATTAGAACTTCCATGGTAAATGAAAAAATACTTCTCCACTTACTAAAAAACATATTCAAAGCAAGTGAAAAAAAAACCAAACTCAAGTATTTGGAGTGATTCAATTGTAAAACAGAGGTTAGCATTTATCTATTTGAAATTTTATTATCTTTTGTTTGTTTGAAGGTGGTTAGTTCTGTTGGAATACAGCGCTTTTATACAATATAAACAGGAAAAGAGAAATGACTGAGTGTGTTTAGAATGAAGTGGTTTGTGATCAGTGGGTGAATTGCAGTCTTCAAGCTGGTTAACAACCACTGCATCTGTTCTCATTCAAGGTGCAAGACATGTATGTTTATTCCACCTAGATATTTAAGTGACAGAACACAAAATCTGCTGTAAGCCTTCCTACACTTAAACATGCCAGTAAGTCAATAAAATTCTGGATGATAGCCATTTCTCCCTAGTCAAGTGCCAGATATATTGGTTTAACAAGAGGATATTGTCTTAAACGAAATATAATAATTTTTATTATAATGAAGGTATATGGTCGGACTATAATTTCAACAAGGAGAAACAGGATTATCCTGAGAAAAATTAAGATTTGTCTTTCTGGGGCAAGATTTTCACTTTCAAGTGGAAATCAGCTTTGAAATTAAGACATTCCACTAAGATGAAATAATATGCTAATGAGGGCTCTGTGACAGGAAGGACCTAAGACATCTACTTGTCTGGGCAGAAGAGAATCTGGATCTGAATGAAACATCTCCTGATCCAACAGTAAGAACGTGCAGATTAAGAAATTTTTCTCTTTCACTTTCTGACTCATTTGCAAAGATGCCAATAATGTATGCAATTGATAATAGTGCTACTGCAATAAGAGTTACATGCATGATATTTTACCCTAAGGTAAGCATTAACTGAAATTTATAATAGGAAAGGTTTCCTTACCAAACATAGTGGCAAATCCAGAAACTGAGTATAAACATCTTAAATACTTGGGTCTCCAGCATACTGCTTCATTAATTTGAAATGCTACAGTGTAACCTCAGCTCAGTTACAGGGTCCAGAAGAGGAACTAATATTAAAATGAAATTTAAAAAAAAAAAAACAAACCAGCAAAATTCTTCTGCTTTCCCCAATGCATTGCAGGCATTTTGCAGACAAACATGAAAATTTTTTGCAAACTATTATTTGGTCCAAGTTGATGAGAGGGCTCTCTATATGGCACGAATAACGGCTTATCAAGCATGATATTGCAGTCAATATCACAAATCAAACTGCTTCATTTCTGCTGGCTCACATAAGATGGGATAGATCTCTCATTGAATTAATGAGAAAAGTTTGCCTGCGACTACTCCAGTCAGCTTCTTGTTAGGTACATTGCATATGAGGTTTTAAGCTTAAAAGCTCTTAAGACAATTTGTATATTACAGAGTTACATAATAACAGACTATTGTCAGTTGGAAGGGACCCAGAAGGATCAAGTCCAACTCATGACCCTGAACAGGACTACCCCAAGAGTCATACCATGTGCCTGAGAGCATTGTCCAAATACTGAGGAATCTGTTCCAATTCCTCAACCCCTCTGGGTGAAGAACCTTTTACTAATATCCAACCTAAACCTCCCCTGACACAACTTCAGGACATACTCTTCCTATTAAAAAATGGTCCAGGAGGAACTGAGCAGAGAAGAGGTGTGGAGGAAGCAGAAAAGAATGAAAACGCAACTATTAAAAAATCATGCAGCACATAAGGATGGAGAAGCAATATTGACAAAGGAAGGATGACAGGATGTCCTTATATTAAGTTACAATAAAACTGAACAGACTTGGTGTAAACCAAATAAATATGTAGGAACCAATGAAACACAATAATGACGGTAGAGTATAACATACAATACTAATTGCATGCGAGTTTTGCAGGTGAATTTACTCTAAATTGATCAGTGCTAAAGCATAGGAATGCAGAACTCAAACAGTTTTCCATACCAAAAAGAAATCCTTTTACTTTTATTCTCCTGGTGCACTAAATTAGATTATGTAGAATATTATTAGCTATGACTTCCTTGACAGTTCTTTAAGTAGAGACTAGAGATTGCATATGTACTGAATGATGGTACCAAAGAGGGTATAATTCGCCACAAAGAGAGCTATTTTGAAACTTCATTATATAAACGAATAATAATTTGTTTGTTATTTGACTTAGTTTGTACTTTTAAAAGGAATGGATCATGAGTCCTTCTCAGATTCTGGTCCAAAAAGACAGGAAGTACAACAGTAGCTTGTGGAAGGGGAGAAGACTTATAAAGACATGAAGGAAAATATTTAGAAACTTTAAACTTACAAGGAGCAATCAATAACATAACTTCATTCCATACTGCCAAGAAGGTTTTGTACTCTACTTTTATTCTGAACATTACTCATCTAGACAAAACTGAAATACCAGTCTTCTTGCACAAGCTGTGTCCTGATTACTGAAAGGCAATCCCACATCAAGGGATGCAGCAAGCTAGGACACAGTGATTCCTCTCCCTGCAGGAGATGAAGTCCATTGCCAAGACACTTCAGAGCAGCATGCTGGGGCCTGTGAATGCAATAGGACATGCAGAGGAAGCGGATGACTGAGATGAGAGAAAAGAGACACATTATGCCGATGAAGGCTCTCTGGCAGAAAGGCTCTATCAGATTCAAAATAATGCATAGGGTTACTCACAAAGAGGAAGCTTTGACTGCCAGCTTGTCAGGAGAGAACAGCATACCTCTGAATGAGGTTTTCTAAATCCAACAGGGAGGCAGTGTTGAATTGGACTGGCAGGGTAAGGAATATGACAGAACAGAGATGCAGTGATAGGGTAGACTGAACAAAAAAATTAGCGGTAAGAACTGAGACAAAAATGAAAGTAGATCTGAACAAAACTGAAAAAATATTGGAAAAAAAATTAGAAAATATAATGTTTCTAACATTACCATAAAAACCCACCTACAATTTGCAAGGTCCAAAGAAAGGCCTGCTGATAAATCATCCGTTGGAAAATAGTACCAATATTAAACAACCTCAGCTGTGACACAGGAAAACTTAAAATAAAAAAATTAAATAAATAAAAGGCAGAAAAAAAAGAGTTTCAGAATCCTGTGTTAAGAAAACTTCCCTGTCTGACCATTCCAGAGCCAGTCTGGCAGTGACATTCTGATCACCAAGGGTGTCACTGATGGGACTGAAGTCTCTTAGCAGCGGGCAGTCCCCGTGAGCTCCTTGGAAATCCCTGCACATCCTATTTTCACACAGTGAGACCAGGTTGCCCAGAGCAGAGTCTGAGACCTCTGGCTCCTTAAATTCAGTCATAGCATTACAACAGCAGAATAGCTAGAGCCAGTGCCTCCGAGGAGGGAACCCCTGGGCTTTTGCACCCTGTCAGTCTGTGCACTTGGGGGTGTGGGGTCTCCTGTCTGAGCCATCGGTTCCTGCTGTGGCTCTGGGACACAGGTCCCTTGTCCTTCATGATGCAAAATATCCTCTGCTCCCTTGCCTGGGGCTCTCTCCACTTCCCACCACCGTCTCAGCCTGCGGCTCTCACTGCAGCTGCACGCCCAGTTACTGCTCCAAATGCATTCCTCAGCACTTGCTTCAGCTTTACCGAGAGCTTCAAACACACAGCTGAGGTTTTATGTTTCAAATCCTACAGCTATCCCACAGCAATGCTGCCTGCAGCATTCTGACAGCATGCACACTTATGGCAGCAGAGGCAGCTCTGATTGCTCAGTCACACCTAAGAACCCAGCAGGTTTCAGACCCACAAAAAAAAACAAACAGGTATTATAGCCTTGCCCATTCCTGGGGCATCAGTGTGCTGCACTGAGATAATGCTCATCAAGGTGTTCATACAAGGTAATACATAATGAAAACTCTGATTCATAAGTAGTTTTTAAATATTCACATGAAAGAAGTTCAACACAGAGATTTCCCAGTCCAAGGCCCATTGAAGTCAATGGCAGCTTAAGGTGGACTGTATACTAGAAAAAAAGATATACAGAATTTTGATTTTCTTCCATGATTCATTTTGTGAATAAAAAAGTTCCTTTTAAGATAAAATGTTGTTAAGTGCCAATTTGGTTGCATGCCCAGAAATAAGAAAATTTGGTTAAGACTAAATCATGGCTAGATTTTCAGGTAGAGCACAAATATGTAGATAAACCTGTAAACTACAGGCAAGCAGACACCATGATTAATCAGACACCATGATTCAGGGCCACCAGAAGAAGGGCCACATCAAGATTGAAGAAGTAAATTTTTCTTAGCATACTATACTGAGAAATTAGTGGGTTTGAGTTGTTTTGGGTTTTTTTCTTTATGAACAAGACGTATAAATTAATAGTTGATCAATGGCACATAACAGAGTGATGCTGTTGCTGCTCAAAACATAAATGTTCTCCCCAAATGTCATACAGTTTTATTTCTTGTCATATTATTTTGTCCAGAGCTCATAAATGAAATGTATACAACTTTCTATCAACACTGTCAAATATCAGCAGGTATTAGAATAAATTTCATGTTGGAGTATTTCCATTCATTTTTGTGTCCAATGTTTAACTAATTTCAATACTTGGGATTATATTTCTAAAGGATTAATAAAGCCAAGTGATTGCTTGATTGCTTTTTAAAAATAGATTAGACAAAGAAAGAACCAAAGAAAACTTTGCAGAGATGATAACTTTGCTACTGTATTGTCA
The DNA here is from genome assembly GCA_034336665.1 of Luscinia megarhynchos. NCBI lineage: Eukaryota > Metazoa > Chordata > Aves > Passeriformes > Muscicapidae > Luscinia > Luscinia megarhynchos. Next base: position 47,298,661 of record CM067565.1, read on the forward strand.
GCAAAAAGTGTTAGGAATTTACAAAACATATGTATTTAAGAATATGGAACAATTAATACAGAGAAAATTATTTGATAAATCAAGTGGGGAAAATACAACAAAAAACAAACCTTCACTCACACAGCAGCAGTGTGAGAGGCAATCTGTCAGTGTGTCAAGGTAGATACCGCTTTTTTCATTTTAGAACTCAAATTTATCATTATAGCCTCAGTTTGGATACATGGCTCAGTTCCAAGAAAAATCATAAAGCCAAATCCCTTACAGAAGGTTTTAATATGATAACTAAAGAAAGATCTCTGGCAAGCTGATATTATTTAGCTGAACTTTTCCAAAACATCATTCATGAAAACTACTCTCAGACTTGTAATCTTCCAGACTCCAAGGTTAACTGCCTCCCTAAAATGCAGCTGCTTTCTTCCATCAGCTGCAAAACACCTTCATACCATCCTCTCCACTAATATCTCATAGCTTTCTACAGCATATCCTGCCCTAGGTACTTCAGATAGCAAGACTAATATTTATAGCATATACTCGGGGATATCATTCATTCTCTTCTACCAACAACTTTACTTTCAATAATCAAAATGACCTCTAGATAACAGGCCCAAAACCATGCCAATTTTTTTTAATATGCCATCCTGGAGAGATTTTAAGTAGTTCTCACACTGCTGCCTACCTGAGAAACACACCAGAATCTCCACTGGAAAATTAATACTTCCAACAGCCTTGTAACTAAATTTGTCTTTTCAAACAACCTCTCCAGAGTCTGATGTGCACTGAATGAATCCAGGTTGTGCCTCAAGTCATAATTTAAGCTTGCCAAAGACCTCCACAACGACCAAAAAAATACTCCCTGCAGCAGATCCATCAAAATCTTCAGATTCTTTACCTCAGTTTCTTGAAGAACATTACTATATTTCATCCTGTATACTTAGTACTATTACTGAAATTATGTGTGTGGAAGTAAACAATCATTATGCACCAAAATAAACTCATACAGACAATTAATAAATGAAGGAATGACTCAGCTACCAGTAAAGGAAAAATGTTTCTGAGAAAATAATTTCTTGATCATCTCAGTCTACATCTTCACAAAATGATCTTTGGAAGTATGTTCATAATTTTACAGCAAAAATCATCAATTCTATAGGAATACTGGTTTCATAACTGGACATAAAGTAACCACTCCACTCACAAACAGACACATAAATACATTCATGAACAATATGCAATGCACCTAAATTTTAGCATATTTGTTGTCCTTGTCTTTGGCAGACAGCTACCTTACCACCCTTTCCATCTTAAGATCCCTTTTTCTCTCAAATTATTTTGCTGATATAATATCTAATTAAAACTTGATCTAAATCTAAAACTATTCTCAAATTGTATTTATTTTACAAGTTTGCTCTTTAGACTTCAGTCCTGAAAGATCTACATGCCCAAATGATTTGCTTCATATATTGTACCATCCACTTAAAATTTTTGGCTGGTCAGAATAACTTATGTCCTCTCTAAAGCTCTGCCATTTTAAATGATCCTTATCAAAACTGAAGATAGAATCTCTTATAACTGTCATATTTTAGGAGTCTGAGCATACTGTTACCCATGTTTTATCTGATCTGTGTCAGTATCTCATTTGCTTTTTACTGTAGAAGTATACTGAGCAGTATTGTGCATGAAATAGATGGTCGATTAACCATCCTGACAAAGCTCCTGAAATAAAAAAGGGGTTATTGTCAGTATCCAAAATAACTTCCTATGAACCGATGGCATAGTGCATTCTATCCTCATTTCTACAAATCAAGATGTTTTTGTTTGATTTATACTATATTTCAGGTGCCTGTCTCATGATGTGTTTGGTCTACATCATATAACCATGCTATTTAAAATTGGGCATGTAATCTAAAGTAGTCAGGTAAGCTCCACCCTGGCTTCTGTGGGCTCTAAATTGCCTGGTCTTACAGACTCCTCCAGAAGGTTTTTCATCCCATTCTGAAATAAGTGTCTAAGGCAGGTGGGACTGATTGCTCCCACAAGACAAAGTTAACCACCTCCCTTGGTAACTTGAGTCATTGGTTACAGCCTCACATTACAAATACTTCACCGTATTACTGAGCTGAATATTCCAGCGCCAGACTTCATGACCTTTACCAGCTTATTTTCTAAAAATTTAATTGGGAAGATACTTCTATGCAGTATGTTGATAATACAATTGTTTTTCTTCTGTTTGGCTCCAAACCTTTGTTATGCTTAGGTATGAGTACTCTCATTTTGATGTCTGGAAACTCAAAGTTTTACAATCACTTTCAAGTTAAGTTCACAGATTCAATAAAGGATTTCATTTTCTTCATTAAGAACACAGACCAGATGTATATATTCATGAATTAATCCTTCTAAAATCTTTAGAAATCTTTGTACAACCCCCATCAAAATGCAACTTTAAAAAGAAAAATAAAATAATTGCTAGTCCCTTTATAAGGTAATAGTTTTATCCTGGCTATTTTCCAGTCTTTGCAGACCAGGCTTTATTCAATCAGTGGAAGTTTGTCCAAATGTTTTTATGGTACTTCATCCTGGCTGGAAGTATGTTGTAGTGTCCTTATCAATTAACTGCTTCTAAGACTTTGAACAATAATTCCTGGTCTGCTTTACTGTGTATACTTGCTACTTCCTCAAGCTGTAAAAATCATATTGGCAAGCATCCATTTTACTAATTTGTTGGAATAGACAGATAATAATTGTTTAACCCCTGATATAAGCTACATTTTTTATCTCTCAATAAAAGATCTCCATAAGGTATCGAACAGACTACTTTCCTACTGTAGGAAAAAATTTGTCTTTTACTAAAGTTATTGACTTAAATTAACCCATCCTAATAATGAATGGCCTACTAAACATAGTGGAACAAGAAATAGTCTCAGTTATGTAATAAAGACAGCTGCACAGAACTGTTTGGGTACAGAAGGGGTAAACAGAAAAGATGATCACATTTCTGCAGTAGAAGCCTTGGCTGATATCCATTCAAAACTTTACACTGTAAATTCAAGACAAATGGTACAGAGAATGCTGCAAGAAATCTCAAGAGACATCGTATATCTGTTATCAGTTTGTGATTTTTTTTTTCTTTAGATTTTATACTAATTTCACCTCTTTTGTTTTTTCTTTTCTTTAATGGTTCTGTAGAGAGCTAATGGAGTCATGAGACAGGTCTGCCACAGGCTGGCAGAAATCCCTGAGCTCAGCATTTTTAAACACACACCTTAGCAGATCAAAGTGTTCTTTCTATGCCTCCTTGTGTTTTGTAGACAAATTAATTTTGCTACAACTATGTAATGAATATTAGCAAAATATTAGCAGTAAGGATCTACGTATGTTTCTATACAGAACTTTTTCTAAAAGTTGATGGAATTAGAGGATCATCACTAATGGAAGTGTTGCACGTTCAACTGTTTATCTGGATGCCATATGTACCTCTCTTTTTATGAGTAAAATAAACAAGAGAATTTTTTTTGGCTCACTACATTCCAGCTGAAAGCTTTAGCTAAACAACAGCTGCCAAGGCCGCAGGTTTACACAGCTTTAACTATCTCTGCTCTTTCCCGTGGCTCACTCTTGGTCACAGGTTTAATTCATCTAAATTGAGGGCATTACCCCTACTCCATTATAAGATCAAGCTCAAATATACCGGTTTTCCTTTCTTTCTTTTCTTTCGTTGTAACATAGTTACAACATTTTGAGGTGGTACGGAGTAACTTCGAAAAGTGGTCTGAAATGAAAAACAGAGGAAAATTTTCCTTGTATAACCTTTAAGAAAGGTACATAGATTTTTTTTCCTTTTCATTTTCCCTCTGCATTTGGTCTATTAGATGGAAAAAATACACATAGGACCAGTGAGAAGGGCAATGTCTTGGTTTCACCTGCTTTTAGCTGGACTAGAGTTCATATTTTTCTTAAGTAGCTGGTACAGTGCTGTGTTTCTAGGGTTTAGTATGAGAATATTGACAACACACTGATGTTTTGGCTGTAACTGAGTACTGTGTACACTAAATTAAGACTTTTCAGTGTCTTATGCCCTGCAAGTCAGGAGATACACCAAGATCTGGGAGGGAGCATAGCTGGGACAGCTGACCTGGTCTGTCCAAAGGAATATACCATACCACAGGGTGTCATGCTCAGTGTATAAACTGTGGGAGTTAGAAGTGAGCAACTGATTGCTGGGTGCCAGTCAGTGGGTGGTAACTGCAGCCTTCTCTGGATCCTGTTCATCCCACCCCTCAGGGTGGAGAAGCTGGGGGGCAGGGGGAAGGGGAGGACAGGGGATAAAGCAACACAGAATTGTAGCATGGTATATGTTGGAAGGGACTTAAAGGTCTTCTAATTCCAAGCTTGCTGCCCTGGGCAGGGACACCTTGGACTAGACCAGTGTGCTCAAAGCCTCATCCAGCCTGGTATTGGACACTGTGAGGGGTGGGACATCCACAGCTGCTCTGGTAACCTGTGGCAGTGCTTTACCATGTTCACAGTAAAGAATTTCTTCCTAGTATCTATTCTAAACCCACACTCTTACAGCATAAATCCATTTCCCCTTGTTCTAGTACTACTTGCCCTGCCAAAACAGCCCTCTCCAGCAGTTTTGAAGGCTCCTCTGCCTGCAGGATGAGGGTGTGCAAGGCTCTGGGGCAGGCAGCAATGCCCAGCTCCCAGGGGTGAGCTTACAGTTCTCAGGAAAACTCCCTGTGTGACATCACTGCCTCTTTGGAAATTTAGTTCACTGCCACCCTGCTGTCTGCAGCCATTTGACACCAGCTGCTTCCCAAAAACCAGGAATCAGAAGTCTGAGGTTCTGTAGTGGGAAGCATAGAGCAAAGAAGTTTCTCTGGAATTCTGGCTCCATGAAGGCATTTTTATCTTCCTTGCTACTTGGTTTTATTTTTTCCCTTGGGGGTCTGCAAGAACCTTTACACCCAAGTAAAGAATTGTAGCAATTATGTTGAGACTGATGTGACTAGCATAATCACCAGTCCTTTACAAAAACACTTTTCATCCCTTCTCTTAGTGGACTTCTCTCAGGCAACTCCACACAGTATTGACTCCTTTCCTCACAGGCAGCTCCACCCAGCACTGACTCCTTTTCTCTTAGCAAGTTTCTCTCTTCCTTCCACATGACTGCTAACCCCAAGCTGTCCCTTACCTGGCCCATAACCCTGTCTGTCCCTTCCTCTTCACAGCCAGCAGACACCATCCTAAATTCCAGTTCTCAAACCCATTAATAAGCAGCTAGCCCACTCTTTTATACCCATCCTCGTTGGACAGGCAAGGCTGTCTCCACTTCTTGGCAATTAGTACAGCTGTAATTCATCGAGGAAAACTGCCTTCTACACTATCCTTACAAACTGTCTTCCCACAAAGAATGTCACCAGCTTCTGGAGTAAAAATAGGCAGGAGCTAAACTTCCCTGATGGTGTTGGTATCAGCCTTGGCATCTGAGGGGTTTGAGGCAGGTATAAAACGACTCCATGCCATAGGCAGAGAACCCTTGCTCTAGAGCACCTTGAAGTGGACACTGTCAGCAGGGTGGCCAGCTGTGTCCTCAGGTGCACCTGGCACAGCATTGCCCCCATGACATTTTCTTTCCAGAAAACTGAGCACATTTGAAACAGCAGCTGTACAGCCTAGTGCTCACTGCCTACTTGCTGTCCCTCAGATAAGATTCAGTATGTCAGTGTGACTGGCCAATTCATGACACAGCATAGCGAAATCTAAGGGTCTTTATGCTCACTTGTTAGATTTTGTCCCAAAATGGATAAAAAGTGTTTTCAAAGTCAGGTTTAGCAGAGAGATTTCATAAAAAGTTATTCTTGTGCCTCTCAGCTACTGTCTCCCAGATACTGATAACTGACTTTACTGATATATATACATTTGTTTGTCCTCTCACTGAAGTGCTTTTCTTCACCACATATTTTTTTCTATTTTTTAAAATCAGAATAATAATCTAGGTAGTGACAGTTAAATTGTGTAACCTTGTATTATTTCATGCTATTTATAGTGAATGGACAGTTGTAACTTTTCACATCTCACCAGCTGTGTCCTGAGGACTCAATTACATTACAGTGAGAGCCTTTGAGCCAGAGCTAGTCAACACTCACTGGGATCTATTAGATACTTTCACTCACGTTAGCTGTTAGAGACACTGCTGGGTATTTGTACCTTGATCTTCCTAGACAGATAGATTTTTCATGGCTGGGAACCATGTGCTGTCTTTATGTGTCACAGCTGCTTTCAGAGTTGTTTATTTATCTATTTCCCCTGATTAAAAAGAAAGGTCATCTGAGTCCTTGTTCAAGCCTTCCTTTTCAATCACGGGAACAGAACCATAGAATCGTTTAGGTTGGAAAAGTCCTCCAAGATCATCGAGCCCAGCTGTTAACACTGCCAAGTCTACCACTCAACCATGTCCCTAAGTGCCATATCCACACTTTTGGAGCACGTTTTGGAGCGCTTCCAGGGATTGTGACTCCTCTGCTTCCCTGAGCAGCTTGTTACAATGATTGATAACACTTTCTGCGAAGCAAAGCTTCTGTGATGAAATTTTTTGTAATAGTCAGTCTGAAACTTCCCTGGCACAGCTTGAGGCTATTCCCTCTTGTCCTATCACCTGTTACTGGGAGAAGAGACTGACACCCACACAATACAAGCTTCTTTAAGGGAGTAGAGAGTGATTATGTTCTCCTCTAAGCCTCCTTTTCCCTGGCACCAAGGTTCAGGCTGACAAGAACTCCATTGCTCCTCCTTCTAGCCCTTCCTGTAGTTTCCATTTCCTAACTTCCAGTCAAATGGAACCTTCCTGCTAAAACGATGCTTTGTCTTTTCCTAATTACTTAAGATAAGACAATGTATCTTTTAGCATGGATGGAAAAGGATTACAAAAGAGGCTCTTCCTTATGTCAGCTTTATTCTATGGCGATGGCGTGGCCCGATGGATGAAGGAGGAAAGAGGAAGATCCTCTGGGATCTCCGTCTTCAGGAGAGGGAATGGGGAGTGGCTTTGGCTAGCAGCCAATGGGATAAGGACACAGGGGGATAGGGTCAGGATACAGGAACTCCCGGTAGGGTACAAGGTCACAGGGGAAGGTCACAGGAATGGGGACATGAACCGGGAGCTAGCCGGAAGGAGATGGCCAGGTTTGTTGATTCATTCCTTATACCTCATTTATTGAATTACAACAGTATCCAGTTGTAAAAGTCATCCCACCATGTTTCCTTTATGGCAACTATCATAGTTTTCCTGCTGCACAGTGTCCTCCAGCTCCTCTTGTTTTTAACCCATTTGTTGCCTGAGTCTATTAGTTTAGATGACTTGGCCTATTGATCTTGCTCACTTTTTGGGGAAGAAGCCCTAATGTGACCATTCTCAGGAGTTTCCACGATTTCTAAGACATGAATAATCCCTCGTGTCTTTACTGTTGCATGGATCTTCATCCCCTACTTCCACTGAGAGAGCAGGCCAAAGGATCTCATGTGCACACAGTCTCTTGAATATTGATATGATGCTCTCCGTAGCAAGACTGGTTTTATCCCTTTCCCCCTTCAAATCCAGTTTATATTTCTTTCCAAGGGCCCTGTTGACTGCTGAATGAAGATAATTTTCCACCTTTGAGACAGGTGTACCTAATCTGTCATCAACAGATGAGGTCATGCAGAGTAACTCCCTATCAAAAATCCCAAAATTCTGCTGGTGATACATGACTCAGATACGTGTTTCAATCTGCTGGACCTTCCCGTTTCTTTCCTCATCATTTCCCACAACTGGAAGGATGGACAAGAGCACTAATTGTGCTCCTGATCCCATAACCTGTCAGGCCAAGGCCCAGCAGTCTCTCTTGATTGACCTTGATCTTCTTGTTGCAACTTCATCATTGCCTGCCTGAAAAATCAATAATGGATGATAACCTGAGGGTCATACCAGGGCAGGAAGCTTTCTCTTCAAACCATTGACCTAGCCCCCAGCAAGGCAGCAGGCTTCCCAAAGAAGTGGATCCACTGAATATTCTGCTCCCTTCAGAAGGGAGTCTCCTGAGACAATGTCCTGTCTTTTTTCCTTTATGGCACCAGCTCAGACACAAGGCATAGGCTGACTCAGCCTCAGCAGCATCTCCATGATAAACGAGCCATTTCCATCGCTCTTTTGTCACTCTTGCAGAGCCTTGTACTCAAGTGATACCACCTGGACACGAGGGGCATTCACAGAGGAGATGCCTCTGCTGTGCCAGGTAGGGACTTGTCACCCCTGACCCTTAAGTCACTGCACTCAGCCAGGCAGAGAGAGAAAAAGGAATTCTCTGTGTTAGACATCCTGTCCATCTCTTGGCTTTTGGGTATCCCAAATGAAGTGGGAGCTTTTCTGTCAGGGGCAAAGAGCAGTGCAGAGTGGTCATTGGTGTTAATTTAGGCCTTACTTCTTACTATTCATATTTCTGACATTTGGACAAGCATATTCCTGGGGTTTTTTTGCAATTTTGCTGACTCTGTAGGAGGTCTGACTATCTTTTGCATTGCTCCAATGGTTAAATCTCTGAACTTTAAACTAGTTTGGGTTGCACACTCCTGTATAACAGTTCTTACATCTCTAAGAATGCCCACATAAGCCTGCCTTCTTTTCCCCATCCATCCCAAGGAAAACCTAAAAAAGGAGGTGTAACAAAAGTTGAGGGTGGTAAGTAATAGATGGGTAGGTGTTTTTATAGTAATATATTCAACTGAAATATCTTCAAAAGGAACACAGATGTGGAAAAAAAAAACAAAGAAAAAAACAAAAAAACAGTAAATAAACACAAAATCATCGGTAGATCTCACCATGCAAAAGGAACTCTTGCTTTATTTATTCCATGAGTATAAATACTGTTCAAAGCAAGAACACAGCGTTGTGGATCAAAGTGCATACTTTAATTATCAGCCAAGATGCTATTCCTCTAATTAGGCTTCCCTCCATATCCCGTTTATATACCAGCTTTGTTGATGGCAGAGAAAGGCCATGTTTGGGGGGAAAAGAAAAAGGAAAGAAAAAAGAAAAGAGGAAGAACAGGGAATGAGATCATCAAGCACTAAGGAAGAACCTTGCCATTCTCTCATCTGAGAAATGTCTGAAGTGTTCTCTTCTTCATGCCACGTGGGAAGAGCATCTAAGGATGCTCAACATCTGCCTCAGGATAAAGTATCCTGAAGTCATATGAGAGAGATCTTCTACTGAAGCCACCCTCTTCTAATAGAATCTTTAGTTGTGCAACTGCTTCAAAAGTGATTGAGGAATATGGGCAAAGAAAGGATTTCACTAATGAATGCCCTGTATTAACAGAGACATTAATCAGAATTTTAGTCATTTCCTGATCGAGGATAAGAAAGCAAAGATTTGAGATAAACTTCATGTATGAATAGAAATATCTGACATTTTTGTCTAATAATATGATCAAAGGAAAAATTAACAGAGGTGAGCAGAACTCAAAGGTTTTGTAGAGCCTACTTACATTTAAAGGTAGTTTCCTGCCCCCCTGCTTTCTAATGAAAAGTAGGTGGAAGAGCAATAATTGATAAGCTTGTTTTTGAAGGACTTACCAGTGATCAACAGTTCAAATTTAATTAAACACATGTAAAGTACAGGAAGCAGTAAAAGACACTCGAATTTTTAGGTTGTAGTTCCTACCAAAATCCACTGAAGTCAGGGTAATAGGATTTGTTACATATTTTGACATTAAAGATAAAATTCAATAAAGTAATTGAAGCAATATTGCAATAGAAATTGTTTAACTTTTAAGAAAATAAAGGATTTTTTTTTTTAATTCTTCAGAATAGGATGTAGAGGAGTAATAACTTTTGCTCCTTAGGATGTTCACAGTGACATGCTGTTTGTTATTAACAGAGACAATGGACATAGCAACAAGATAAATTCCCAAGATTGTTTTAGAAGTTAACATTGCTGAGAGATTTACTAGAGTTCACCTGTCTGCAGTCAGATGGATTTTTAGACAGATTGATCATATCTCCCTTAACAAAACTTACTACCTTTAATTATGTCATCTAAATAGACTAAGACCTGCTGAGTTTTTTTCATTTATTCTTAAATATATTTTTATTAATATCTTAGTAGAAAAGAATAAAGATATTCTGGTAACTTAAAGCAATCTCTCATGTACCAAGCTTGAAAGTGATGAATTGTAGGTGGAACCTCAACCAAATTTTACTGTGACAAAGGCAAAAAAACTTGAAAATGAAGCTGTTAAAGCCACTGATAAACCCAAAAGAAACTTGTATCCAACTCTTTAAAGGGGACTGAAGTGGATGCTAATGAACCTAGTTCTTGTTAAGTATACTGCAGTTTGCGTTTTGAGGTTTTAGAGGTTTTGTTCGTTTTGGTTTGGTTTTTGTTTGGTTGGTTTTTTTTCTTATTAAATCTATTTCTGGTCTTTGAGCTACTAAAAGTAACTGTCTTTTGAAATGCCAAGATGATTACAGAGACAGCAAACAAGAATTCTCTCTATAACTTCCTACTGCTAAGGTACTACTAGTCCATTTACAGGCAGATGTATTTGTGCTCAGTGAATCATTAGTCTTCATCAGCAGAGAAAGGGAAAATCATCACTGGATTCTCAGCTGCCACAAACAAGGCGCATGGTATTTGCCTCCTGAGTCAGTACTTCAGTACATGAACTTTACTTTTTTCATTTTTTTTTATATTTTATATAAACGCTATAGGGTAGTGGATGACTCTTCAGTAAAAAAAAAGAAAAGGGAAGCTTGCTCTGCGTCATGAGTCTCAATTTCTTGTATACTAGGTGGTACAATTTTAGGAAATTTTAAATATCTTCAGTTTAGAAAGCTAAATCTAGTCTACACCAAAAAAAAAAAAAAACAAAACAAAAAACCAAAAAAACCCAAACACAGTGGAAGACTGTCCTCTCTGTGTAATTGCCAAATTTCAGTTCTTTTGTTGCTCATACTTTAGGTTGCTAACTTTCTCATTCTACCCCCGGCAATAAGTTTGATGTCTTATTTCCTGATGTCTTCCTGTCTTCTATAAAGGCAAATCCTTCTACAGGGCAAACTACAGCCTACTAATCAACTTTATCTTGTCTACTTCCACCTGCTGTACTGATCCAAGCTTCTGTGACTGAAAATATGGCCTCATTATTGTTTTCTACTCAGATATAATATTTCTTTTTGTTTTAGGTTTCTTGAGTGGGAAAAGATAGTAAAGTTGTCATAAAAAGCCTCTATGTTTGCCCTGATTTTAGGGTACAGAATCTACATGTAACACACATGGGTTGTTTCACAGTTAATGCCCCAATTTTTACTAACAGAAAATAATTCTCTAGAATGTATGAAAGCTATTAATTAATTAATATTAATTAATATTATTAATATTATTAAGTATTTAAGTTCGTAATTAAGTTCTTTGAGAGGGAATAGGTTTGCTTAAAATTTTAAGGTGATATATCACAGGAGCACGTCCCACTCCACGTTATGTCTGTTGACCTTAACATCTTCCTAGATGGTATCCTATCTCTATTTAACTATGGTTTTTGTCCTGAAGAAAAGAGATATTATATATGCCACTGCGTGTGTTGAATGTTTCCTTGGTGCCATTCTGTGGTATTTGCAGCCCTCTTTGACATTATCAAATGGATTGACATTTCAAATATTTGCAGTGCTCAGCGGGTACTAATTCAGTGAAGGTGAACCATGAGTTGCTCACATAGTGGCACAGCAAGTGATGTGTGTCTATTTAATCACAGCTGCTGAAATGAGATCAAAAGGCACTGTGTTGTTAAACCCTCAGAGCTGCTGTCACATTGGAGAGATCAGGAGGGGCCCACCACAGGAAGCAGAGTAAAGAACAAACTTGGACTTGTAGCTAATTTGTCTCTTAGCTGTATCCTGGTGGAGATGACTAAAGGGAGACATTCAAGGTAGTGACTGTACAGGTGACCTGCACCTGGCCAAAACTCTCTCCCACACAGGTATGCCCAGCGTTAGGAGCACCAAGCGACATTTCTTTAAATGAATTTGTGCTATCATTCTTTTCTAGGTTTACCTTAACTTCCAGTATTATCCAATTTTACTAGTTTTCTCTCTGAAAGAGAACTTGTTCAGCTTTTATCTGGTATTATGAACCATGACAAGGCTTCCTGTAACCCCAGAGTTCAACCACAGCAGACGCTTATTTGCCCTGGACCAAGATCTCCCTGACAGTTTTTCATTTACCTGCTGAGAGCATGTATTAATTGCACAGCCACACTGCACAATTTCTAGCCAGGAGAGGGCAACAGCACCCACCAGCTGCTGTGCAGGAGCAGGAGAAGGCTTGGAATATGTGGGGTAGATGATGGCACAGAGGGTGAGGAAATACATGATAAAGCAGCAAGTGGTTTCAGATGATGCACAGTAAGTGTGACAGCTCTTAGTTCCACTTAAATATTTGGTCAGGACTCTGTTACTGCTTCAAGCTCTACCTTGGCTCTTTCTTATTTAATATACTACCACATGTTAACAGTTGTGTTAGCACCAGCAAACAGAAGCTCCACTAGATAATTCAAAACAGAACCCTCCACTGAATTACATTACTTCAAATGATCACGTTCCTTACCTTTGCTGAAACAAGTAGGGATAATTATACAGAAAATGAGGTAAGGTTTTCTATTTAACTGAAGCCAAATCACCTGGCTTTTAACATTTTAATATTGAAAAAAAGGTCCTCACAATGAAGCACCTGTGACTTATGACTCCACACTGGTTATTTGGCTCAGTACAAAAATCTCTCCACAATATTTTATTATCTGTGTCATACAGAAGGTCAGAAGACATAATCTAATAGTCCCTTCTGGCTTTAAAATATTGGAATCAGAATCTAAACTAGACTGCAATGGAACTCTTTCTCTGTGTGTGTAAAATCTAAATGCACAGAATGTTACCAGATTCTGGGCCTGTAAGTGTTCAGAAACTCTCATTTCATTCCTCACACCCTTTATCTCCCTGAGAAGTGATTCCCAAATTGTAGCCTTGAAAGGGTTTTTTAAACTTCCCTTCTCCCCACTCATCTCATGTAATGCCTTCCCTTCACTCAAGTATTCTCTGCCCTCAGCTGTGAAACAGCAGACAGTGTCAGTCTGGGTGCTTTACTTGAGAGCCACTCTAGTCAGGGGTTTTCTGCTTCTATGATGACTGACCACTTATGAAACTTAGAAGAATTTTCTTCCTTTTTTCAGTTAATTATAAACTATTTCTTCATCACCTACCCTCATTCAGAATGCCTGGTGTTACACAATATAAAAATAATATTTCTGATTATTTTTGCAAACATTCTGGTTGTCAATTTCCTCAAGGCAAACTTTGTTGGGGGTCAGATCATACCATGAAAAATCCAGCACCATTTTGGAGGGGAAGATGGAACTACTCTCAGAGAATTAAAACTGTGAGGTCGCCTCCTATCTCAGTGATGCTCAAAAATTTTACAGGGTTTTTACTGTTGTTTATTATTTTTCATGGAAAATTGTCTCATTGAGAACCTGTCTACTTGAAGTCTCTAGTGCTTTCTGTCCTCATTTTGGAAAACATAGCTGCAAAAGTAACTAAGAACTTTATTATTTTTTATCCTCTCCTGTGAGATATTTCTGAATCTTTTTAGTCTCCAGTGGCAAACGCCATTGCACTACATGTAGTATTCACTGTAAAATTAAATTAAGCATGTGTTGGAGCACCTGAGAGCAACTGAAAACAATTGAAATGAGCTGTAAACTCTCATTACTCCCATTAAGATTTATTTCTCATAAGAAACATTATGAGGGAATTTGATGCCAGCCCTTTTGATTCCTCTTGATGTGGACTGGCACAGGTGTGGCCTACAAGACACTAGAACAGAACAAAACAAAAATGTAAACTGCTGGCGTTGGCGCATAACCGAGGATGAGCTAAAGGAATCAGAGGGAAGCTGAGGAAGAGACATTTCTTATGTCTTTATGTGGGAGGAGACTGAGCCCTCCCCTCTCTGCATTTGCACAGCTGCATTATGAATTAATAAAGAGACACTTCATGTATATGCACATGAGATCTTTACATTAATAATTCATGAGGCCATCAGTCAAGCAGCTGCACATCCAACGCTGGAAATTGGGTTAGGCCTGCTCTGCCCTGCTTTTTGAATTACAACCAGAGGCACAAGGTGGAAGGGTGGGGCACGGGAGGAGAAAATGTTTATCAGGAAAGGGGTGGATGAGAATGAGGCATTCTGACACCTTCTTCAAAAAGTAGCTGAGAAAGAGTGTTTGAAATAAAGGCATCTTGACAAGTGTAGGGGAAGGGGAATGGGAAGGCAGGACAAAATGCAAGTGATGTTTTATAGAGTTTGTCATACAGTACATCTTTGAGGTGATGTAACAATCAGTGGCAGAAAGCTACTCTGATCCTCTGGTGGTAGAAATGGTGTGTACTAGCTGCACCCTGAGGAGCTGTTGAGAATGTGGAAAATCGTTTCGTTTTAGTAAAGACTACATCAGGCATTTTGCTTTCTAATTATTTTTTCTGTTTGTTGGAAGATAGCTTGGAAAAAAAAAATAAAGTGAGAGTGTGGAAAAAGGTGATTGGAATTAATATATTATACAACTCATACATATAATAATTGCCTACAATATTGTAATCTGGTTTCTCATATTTCTCAGTTCTCAGAGAATCCGATTAATAAAGACTTTAGACAAATTCAATATAGTGTCATCTTCATCTACCTTTGAAAATCTGGTCCTTCTTTTTCCCACCATTACTTTCTGTATTTCCTCTGTTTGTAGTGCTTAATTTGCAGGATGCAATGCCACATATCATAAAATATTGTGTATTGTGTTACTGCTTTGAACATGCCATGGTTAGGGGCTAAGTGGCAGTGCATATAATGGTACAGGGGTTGACATTCTGATAAGGTCAGTTAAGGCAGCACCTCATGTGAAGTACTGAAAGCTTTCTCAGGTCTATTTCAACGTTTGGTCTTATAATGCACAGCATAGAATTTTGTATCTGGGCTTGAAACTTCTACTCAGCATGGCTTTCTAACTTTGGAGGTAATTAACTATTTAATTAATCTGTCTACTGAAACAGGGATCTTTTGTGGTTTAAAATAATTTAGAGACTCAAAACAAACTTTCTGAAAGCTGTGTTCTTTGGGCTCAGTATATTCTGTTCAATATAAATGTAATTGTTTGAAATTCAGAGCTAGAACTGAAAACAAGTCGTTGTGTTCTTCTCTGGACTTCAAAAGTTAAGTTTTCAACAAGAAAAATTTCTGGCAGAGGATACTAGTTTGGATTGCCTGCCTACCCTTATTGTTACAATAGTGGTAGAGATTCTATGGTATCTACCATATGGAGATTCTCTACCTACCAATAATGGTAGATATCCTATGATTTTTTTCTGACAAATAATTACATGTCTATTTTGAACAAGTAAGATTTTTGATGACATGAAGAACTGCATATCATAAAGAAAACTGCAGCCCACTAAGTAGTAATGAAACTAGCTCTATATTTGCCCTTTCTAGCAAAATGTTTTTTCAAAATATCCATTGGGGTGAGGTGATGAGAACATGTAAGAAGACAGTGAAGTTTTCAACTGCAAAAAAAACCCTGCAATTTTAAAGTGGAATATTTATGTATTTTAAATACTAGTGAGAGATATTATATATAGTTCCCTTATTTAAGAGAAATACCATATTTCAAAAGTTACTATTAAATCTCTTTTCTAATTGTGATATAGAAAACTCTGAATTAGAAAAATAGCATCTTTTCACACTTTTCTCTGCACCAGAACCATATGCAGATTTAAAAATTGAAAAAATATTAGGCTCCCTTCAGCAAATAGTTCCAGCCTTTCCCTGTCCTGTTTTTTTGATGGTGACACTATTCTTTATACTTCCACTTTGAAGTAAGTAACTAAAACAGAAAAGTGGGAGTGTGAGCTCTGCTACTGCATCAGTTTCTGCTCCTATGGACATAGCTTTGGAAATCAGAGAAAGGAAATCAAACATCTTGATGGTTTTAAAATCCTACTTTGATTTCTTCAATATTATTTTTTAAGCAAAGGCAAGCAACTGGAATTAGCACACAGAATTAACACAATACCCAGTAGTAGGGAAGAGGGAAAAGTGATATTTCCTTTTGTAAGTAAATTAAATAAACCCTAAATCAAAAATAAAACTGCTGGAAAAAATATGTTCCCATAATATTTCATTTGATGTTATATAGATGTGATATGGGGAAAGGGGAGATAAAAGCTCATTTGAGACCAGTTCTGCTGTCTCTTGTGGTAGTTCTAATGACCACTTAGTAAAAAGGGTTTTTTCCCTTTGTAGAAGGTTTTACATGCACACTGAGTCTTTCCCCTTTTCCTCACATTTCAGAAATGACACGCTTCAACCTTTCTGGCTGTTGAACTCAGTTTCCCGACAAAACTTCAGGCCAGATTTCTGTGTCATGGCCCGGGCAGCTCCATGGACTTGAGCATCTTGCTCTTTTTCATCCTGACTTTTTTCTGCTAGCTTGTTCTAAACAACACAGCCAGAACATTCATTGCATTGATGGATTATAGCATTTCCAGAGAGAGACTGATTCCATATGCCCACATTGCTGTCGACAACTTTCCAATTACATTAGCACCGAAGCTTCCAAACTGTCTTTGGTCTATGGCTATTTCTGAAGATTTCCCAGGTTTTCCTTTTCTTTTGGATAGTCACACGAGAAAGTTTTCATTCTTTATGCATAGAGTGGCATTGACTTAGAAGGTGTATTAGCTACAGAAACATAAGATATGCACCACTGATCTGTTTGCATAGCTGAGGGCAATTGGCTGTACTGGTGTACTTTTCATCTACAACTGACTGGTAAAGTCAGCAATTTTTTCTGTTTATTTTCACCTTTTACAAAAATATCTGTGGAAGGTAAGCTTTTCTTTTCTTTCCACAGGACACCTTTCCTGAAAAAGCCCATAGAATCATCACAGAATTTTCCAAGTAGAAGAGCTGAGGCAGAGTACTACTACAACATCTCTGACATGTGAAGCTGCTGGGAGCTAATTTTCCCCACTAAACGACCTTACATGGTTCAGTAACAATCTGCTGCAGGAATCACTGACATGGATGATTGTTCTTTGACTTTTAACCTCCAGGTAATAGAGATTAAGTGCCACTTGGATGGAGACAATATTTTCTAACATTGAGTTTCTAATAACTACATTATTCTACAACACACACAAAAAAATGGAGTTTACAATAGGAAGTTACTGATTCTTTTCTTCCTATGTTATAAGCTCCATTTGCCTCTGGGAGAAATTTATTCAAATACATTGTCCACTGAGCCTGCAAGTTTTTCTGTGTTTCAAAGTAACTTAATACTCAGAAAGAAATACTGATCTTATCAAACCCCATTTAAATTTCACTTCGGAAATTTTAGTAAGGCTAGATGGTGAAAGAATTCCTACACTTTCTTCTTTTAAGGAATACATAAAACCACAGCTGCCATTTTAGTCATTATATGCATTCCAAGTTTGGGTTTTTTATCAGCTAAGTAATAGCTTGCTTATACTTTAAGCATTTCTTATTAATTTTATTTTCTACTAAAGCATATATTGCTTTTTGTTTGGAAACAGTATTTTTTTCACACAGTAGAGCTCAGAATTGGTCTTTCTGCATGAGTTCTGTTGTCCCCAGCGCTTCAGTGAAAGATTTCACCGTGTGAGGGAAGAATGAATTTGCTTTTCAGGCTGATCAGTCTCTCCCTCTCAGATGAGAAAGACAGACAAATACTTTACCTCACCTTGTGTGGGCTGAAATTTGTGCAGTCCATCCTGAACTGATACAGATTTCTTATACCACCCCAGAACAGCCTTCAGGAGTAAAGTTCATTTAAGACCCATGATACGCATTTATTTTACTTACACTTGATCTCACGTGCAATCTGCTAGACAGATTACTGTGCAGCTCACGCTGTGGTGCAGTACATGCAGTAACATCATGCAGGATGTTTTACAGCACATGAGATGTGTTGTGCTGGGATGTGTCACCAATGAAGGGCTAGGGCCGGACAGCTGCCATTCACACAGTGAAAGTTCCACCTAGATCACCTCTGGCAGAAAACCTCACCTGCACAGGCCAAGTCAGCTGGAGACTCAAAAGCATTATTTTTCCAAGATATTCCCACTTATCCTCTTTAACACTTACAGTAGCAATACCTAGAGGCCACTGTCTGCTGCAGGGAGCAGAAAGACTTTTCGTGTTAGTGAGGTGCTTGCTAGCTCTAATTAATGTGAACTCAGACTACCCGAGTTACAATTATCTGGACATTCAATAAACAGAACCAACAAAAAAGCTGTTACTTCTGCATGGGCCAAAAAATAACATCACCAATCAATACAGCTGGGGAACCTGGCTGAAGAAATAGCAAAAAGTATTAATGAAAAATGTAAACTAGGTGGGATTTGCCTATGAAACAATTACAGCTCTGGCTGTGGTTCAGAGTAGCAAAAGTGCTCTTTTTCCACAAGGAAGTTTAATCTCTTTTATCTGCTTAAGTGGAAGAAAAAAGTATGCTATCATCAAACTTGAATACTTAGTAGTAGTTGATGCCTTCTAAATAGCAACCTCTGACTATAGATTAATGCATGAAGTAAACACAGACTATAAGTAGCATCAGGTTTCCTGAATTTATCCAAGTTCCTGCACTGGTGACTCATCAATTCAATCTTGCATTCAGGATAGAGGGATCTTCATGTGAAGTGCAAGTATCAGTAATTACATTAACATTTGACCCCAGTAAAGTTATGTTGTCATCACATCAACAAGTCTGTACAGGAAAGATGAAACTTAAGGGGAAATATAAGAATTGTAAAGAAGGACGAAATGAAATGAAGTGCCTTAAAAATGCACAAAATATACCAAATAAGGAGAAAAACATACCTTTTCTTTTCTTTCTTTGTCTTTTTTAACACATTTACACATTAGAAGTTATAAAAATTTAATGTTCATGTTTAAAACCAAAATAACACCTGGCAGTAATTAGAATACATTTGTGGATCAGGCACTAAGGCGATGAAGACAAACATTTATGGTCAAATAAAAAAAAAAAAAATTGACACCCGATTCCGACAAGAGTTCAGAAGATTTATCTCTTATTAGTGAGATAAAGACAATTTTAGAGTTTGCAGTGCATGGTAGAGTGATATGATCCTACTTAGTACTTGTTATTTAACATATTCACTGTATCTTATTGGTAAAAGAACCTTTTCTTTCCAATTTTATCCTGACATCCATAGGTTTATGTAGAGCAAAATAATATGAAAAGCTAGTCCTTTAACCTACATTGTAACGATTTGAGAAGCTCATGAGGGCATGAGGCTTGAGAAGTAAACTAAAATTTTCAAAAAAATTTCAATGACATTGAAAGTTACTTCAAGGCCAGGTGTCATTTTCAGAAATAGCCAAGAAAATTACCATGAGTTTTAAAAAGAAGTCAATGGGAGATAAATGTCAAGTGCTTAAGTCTTACCTGCCAATGGGCCTTAAGTATTAAACTAATTTTTCAGCTTTGTCATTTTTCTCATGCTTTTCCAGAAGACTATTTTAAATATAAAGTTCCTATCCATGTATACACATCTTGATATTTCAACATATAAATACAAATTTGACTCTTTAAATCACAAGATGATGTTTTCTAATATTAATCTCTATGATTTTATATTTTCTGGAAGGGAAAGGAGTGCTTAATAATGCTCAGCAAACTCATAGCATAGGATAAAATTTATTCAAAAGAGAGAAAGTAAAGATCATTCTTATAAATAAGTATTGTAATCTTCAAGGAGCAGGATAGATGGTTTTAAGGTCAGAGAAGAGTGGAAACGACAAATAGATGTATGAGCCACCACTTTAATTTTTTTTAACTCTCTGATTAGTCTCTCTCAGGAGAAATGAAGATGCCTTCTCTTCTAAAGAGAAGAAAAACATTCAGAATAAACTCATTATCCTCTCTTTATATCTCTCTTCTCCCTCCCCCCGCCAATATACTGCAATATCTCATTGACTAGAGAACGTAAAATTTACCCTTGACTTTTCTATAATTTCTAATGATTTAAGTCCATATTCATTAATTTTTTTGTACATGTGATATTTTCCCCAAATCCCAGCAGTAAAAAAGTTAATTGTTTTTCCTACTTTTCCTCTGTCATTTCACCTTTTCCTTTTCTTTGGCTGCTAGGGACAGCCTATTGTTTCAGTCCTGTAAATGGATAACCAATATGTGTAAAAAAATCCTTGGAAAGCTAATATATCATGGAAAAATAAATAAAGCTGCTGTGTATTCCCTAAGGGATAACAGACTTCTCTTACGTTTCATGGAAAATTATGGCACCTACATTCAGTAGTAAAGCAATAATATTTTACTTTATCAAGTGGAGTGGTTAAATTAGGCTGGTAAGATTTCATGTTGTCTATATAAGATTTAAACTTTTGCTTTAAAATTCACATCAAAAGGATGAAGAACATTTAGATATACACTGCTTATAGGAAATTATTTTCACCTTTTTTTTCACTTTTGATATGTCTGGAGATGGAGGTTGTAAAGAGGACATAATTTCTGCCCTATGACACAAATGAGGCAGGTGTAAGATACCATAAACTACCTGATAAAAACTACTTTTTCACATTAGAAATGTATAGAATTTGAAAGCAATCTGACAGATAAGGAGACATTAATCTTCAAATTATACATGAAATATCAACATCTCACACTTTTAAATCCTTTCTGTTTAATAGTGAATATTATTTTTTGCAATGAAGAAAAAATGTCTTATGAGAGCATCATTCATTTTACTCACACTGACTTTACTCCAAATCGTTGCACATTTTCTATAAACAATTAATATCAAGTGCACATAGTGTCTCTAAAAAGGAAAAAAAAAATCTTAGAAATATGAAGCATAAGTGTTTGCATGTTGGTACACTATGGAATTATAATTTTAGGAATGACCACTTTATTTCATTATTCTGCTAATTTGTTCACTCATTTGATTTCACAGTTCTCTCTAAATGGTTTCCTTATATTGAGGACAGTTAGTCAGAGAGAGAGAGAAATCATTATCCTCATTGTTTCTAATATACATTGTCCAACTAATTTTCAGAACCAGCCAGTCAGTAGCCATTGATTTTCCATCTGTGCTGGAGAAGGAAATATTCCATGCTAGACCTACAAGTTTCAGTTTGAGTCCTTGTCTGGGCTAAAGTCCCCAGAAGAGACTGGAGGTCAATCTGGACAAAGATCAAGTACTTCAAACCACAGCTGTTCTCCATGGCTTTTCTCACTTAGTTGATTTTCCAACACTGCCTTTTTCAGAAAGAAACAGTGTTAGGACAGCATGTCAATGAAGCTCATGAAAGGCTGTGCTGCATGTACTATTCAGTGTCCCTGGGTAGGCCTGGTCTCTTTGAAGAGCCTTTGCAGGAAGAGAGAACAGTCTTCAAATCAAGATGCAGCATGGATAAATAGTGCCTCTTTCTGGCCTAGTGCTCCCCTGTCAAAGGGAACTGCCAGAGACAACACAAGTGCAACACCAGGAGAGCAAGATTCAGTTCCAGATTACTCCCCAGCATGACATACTTTATGTAGTCTCACTCAGAAGCAAGTATTCTATGGCAAAGGGAATTGGACTTCTCTGGTTAACCCCTTATTTCTTCCACAAAAGAGTTTTCTTGCCCACCAGTATTAGTGTGTGATGAGGCTGACTCATCAGTGTTTGCTGTATAGAGAACTTCATAATTTATGGTGAATTTGCAGAAAACTACAGTTTTATCAGCAATTGCTGCTGGGGTTAATTTCATTATAATTTCTATTATTTATTGAATAATTAGAGAGTTCTGTTACCCATATGATTGTTTGCAATAGTTTATAGGAGTTGTAACTGTACCTAGAACAATTGGCAATGCATTTACCTTTTTTATGAGGCATCTCTTTTAAGTGTGCTTTTTGTTATAAAATGTTTACTAAGCAGAAAAACTCAGCCATTTGGAAGGAAATGTGAAAAGCTGTTGTAATATAAAATATATTTGTGGAGGATCTGTTAACCCCCTTAGTAATGTATAAATGTGAACAGTGATTTTTGTCAGAAAGGAGAAAAAATCAGATCCTTCACTGGATGTATACCCAGAATGTTCTTTTTTTTAGAAAACAATAGATAGCCTTCATTATGCTTTCTCATTTTTTATTTCCCTTTATTCTTCATGGATCATAAAATAAGACAAGGAACCAAATAACTCTAATATGACAAGAAAAAATGTTCCCAATGTTTCTACTTGAAAAAAGCTGAAAGAGTGAGAAATCATCTTTGAATTCTCAAATTAATCTTTTTGCTTTCACCAAATGCCTGATTATATATAATATTTTTACTTTCGACCTAAACCCCTAAAACTGCTTTCTTTGTAGAATTGTCAACAATGTCTTTAATTCTGTTGATTATCTTCACCAATCGTGAAATAATTGTTAAGATTTTTATTGATATTCTTTCTTTGATAGTATTTTACTGTAAGACCATTTGAAATTGTTGTTTGGACAAAAAAGTATTGTTAAAACTGTTTGCTATGAAGTGCCTTTGTAAGTGTACCTAAGAATACATTGTCCATTTCATACTTCTTTTCATAAATCCATGCAATATCATATAAAATGTTTGTCCCTTAGTTTAGATTCATTCTAGTTTCTAAGGTGATCTTTATATTTTTTCTAAGAAAAAAATTACTGAATACCAGTGAAAACATTTTAAAATGTTGCAAGAAAATATTAAAAATTAAATTAAATAATGAAACATGTTTAGAAATATAAACATTAGGCATTCTGTTTTAAGTATCTGAACTCTAAAGCCAGATATGTATTTTTTAAAAAATAGATCAAAGTCGTTTGGAAGATAAATTTTTTCTCTGCATTTTACTATGTTGAAAATGAGGATGGTAATAAATGTTCTCCTAAACTTGAGAAAGTAAGCTAGATATTTAGCATGAAGACAAAAACATGATTAAAGATAATTGGACAAAATAATCTTCATGCAAGAAAAAGTTTAATAAAAAGTCCTTAATTGTGCTGATTTACTGATATCTAGATATTTTTACAATAAAAGGAGCCAACCACACACTGAAGAATTTTGCAACTTATAAGTGAGAATTTTCTGACCACACTTGATAAGTAGCTAGTCTGTTTAAAAGCTGTAACACTGAAGTCTCAGTTGCTTAACTTCGTTCGAAAATAACATGCAAGAGAATGAAAAGGTTTTGATGTCTGGGATAAGCTCATTAGTATAGTAAATGGAAATGTGAAGCAAGAACAGAAAAGATTTGTGATGCTTTCCTTGAGCCATGACATTTTTTCAGAAGAAAATGGAATAAAGAAAATAGAAAATAACACAACCTTTTAAAACATGAAAAATCCTAAGAGATGCTTTCTACAAGTCTCAGCTAAATCTAGTGAGGAACTTTTGTGACTAAAAATTGTGGGTTTAAATATCCTAATATGCATGAATAACAAAGGAAAATAATGCAGGTATGGAACATGAGAATTTTTTAGTAGTTAGACAGCTGTGCAGACTATAGATGTGTGTGATTGAGGGTACATGTATTTGGGTTATATAGTAATAGTTGTTCACCTACTAAAGCTAAAAGTTGACTTAACTCAGTGTCCTATTTTTTTGCATAGCCCTGAAAGTTAATGTGACATTCACCATGGATTTGCTGCCTGTAACTGTCATCTGTAATGTCCCTGCCATTTCAGCCACCTACATAAAAATTCTTTGTCTCTAGAGTTAGGAGTCTAAAAACATCAGTATTATGAATTTATGCCTCTCTATGCTTGAAGAAATTAGATTTTGTTTAAATTATGTTGCTCATTAAGCAGTGAGGAATAGCAAAGCCTCTATACAACTGGATGTGGGAAATTCACAAGGTGTGGTATCACACAAAACCTAGCACTTCACATCCAAAAGTAGTTTAGAGAAACTCATGCAATAATTGAGGAAATTAATAAGACTTTGTCAAGCCAACTTTCCTGTCTGACCATTCTGGAGCTACTCTAGTGACACCCACCACCCGAGATAGTCATGGTTGGGACCAAAGCCCCTCCTCAGAGGGCAGCTCCAGGGAGTCCCTCAGGACTCCCTGCACACCCTGCTCCATGCAGTCATGCCAGGTCTCCTGAAACAGCACACAACAGTTTAAGTGGGTGCCTCCAAGGGGCGACCTGGAACAAAGAAATCCCTGGGCTTTTATACCCTCACAGTCTCTGCCCATGGGGTCTCCCATCTAAGCCATCAGATCCTGCTGTGTCTCTGAGTGTTGTTCACCTGGACAGGTCACAGGCCCCCGTGTCCTCAGTGTCACACAAAGGGTCAGTGTTCTTGCCAGGGATTCTCACCATTTCCCACTCCTGCTAAACCTGCAGCTCACACTGCAGCTGCACACCCACACACAAGTGCATTCCTCAAATCTCTAATATCTCTGCACCATCCCAAACCTATCTGAATGTCTTAGTAGTATTCTTTCTACTGGTTTGGATACAAAATTTGTGTAATGCTGTGCCCTGAACCAGTAAGAATTGAGGAAATGAACCAGGCTTTTTAGGGGTAGACTAAAGAGGTTGCACCTATTTGAGGTGTCACAGTTGTCTGAGTCACTAAGGAAATAATTCAAATGTCTCTTCAGCAGGCTCAAACTTTAGATTACTTTCCTGATGGGATACACCCAGGAATTCAGAGGAAGCTGAGAGATGTAATTTGCAAAGAAAATCTCAATTATCTTTGAAAGGTCATTGTGAATGGGAGAGGATCTTGAGACTTGAGAGAAGCAAATATCACTTCCATCATCATGAAGAAGAGGAAGATTCAAGAAACTAAAAGCCTTTCAGCATCATCTTGGTCTCAGGAGGCGGAGGAAATAATCCTAAAAACCATTTTCAAACACAGGAAAGACAAGGTGATTGTGAGTAGTCAGCAAAGGAGAATCCATGCTTTACCCACCTCGTTGATAGATACCTATAATGGGCTGAATAATTTGGTGAATGAGCTGGAATCTCTACTGGGGCCACTACTGTTTACTGTCTTTATTAATGACGTGGATAACGGGACAAAGGATATTCTCAGAATATTTCAAATTATGTAAAGCTGGAAGGAGTGGTTGGTACAACAAATATCTTCAGGGCTGGAATGACCACAACATCTCTGAGCCATGTGTTTCACTATTTTGTTACCTTCACAGGAAAAAAGGATAATTGCTGTACCTCAGAGGTTGATACTGCAGGCAGTACTGCTTTGGTTGTGCTGCTGTTCACAGGGACCCCCACAGCTTGAAGAAATGGGCTGAGAGGAACCTCATGAAGTTCAACAAGGGGAAGAACAAATTTCTGTTCCCAGGATAGAATAACTTCGTACATCAGATGGGGTGGAGACAGACTGAAATCAGCCTTGTGGATCCTGCTGGATACCAAGTTAAATATAAATTGTCAAGTGTGCCCCTCTAAGGAAAAAAGCCAACAATCTCCTGAGCTGTCTTAGAAGCACTGCCAGCAGGTCAAGGAAGGTGACCCTTCCCAGGGAACAGGCTGCCCAATGTAGTTTTGGAGTTTTTATCCTTGGAGATATTCAAAATCTAGTTGGAGAGCTCCCTGGGCAACCTGCTGCAGCTGACCCTGTTTGAGCAGAGTACTCAGAGTAGGTGATACCTGTAAGGACCTCCCCACCTCAACTACTCCCTGAGACGGTGGTTCTGGAATTCCTAGCTGCCAAGAGTTTCCTTTAAAAACATAGGTGGAAGGAAGCACAAAGAGGGACGGGGTGAAGGTCAAAATGGGTCACCCTCTGTCCTTCATCTTAGAACTGTTTCATTGTCCTAACGGTATGCACACTGATAGACCATTGAAATAGTAAATAAAGCAAATCAGGGTAGTGCTGCTTGTCATCCAGTTAGAGGACCCTTCAAGGACAGGAGTCACTGTGGTTTCATTCCTAGAAAAAAGATTGGAGAAGTATAATACTTAATTTTCTGTATAGTTGCCCTGACGTAATTTAATAGTATGAGTCAGAAATCTAATAATGAAAATGTAGAATTCAATGGAGAGTATAAAATCAGGAAATAGTAAAGGAACAACATTTGAAATACGAAGTGCAAAATCACTGTACAATATGTCTGAAAATTGATAAAACACAAAAATTATATACAGGCAGCTTGAGTTTAAGGTTATACATAATGTCATTGTTAGGCAGGAAACAGAAGAAAACATTTGAATTTCCCTTAGGTACAAAATTCAAAGTTTTAAGAGGTAAAAAATCTGTATACTTCCAAGGGCACGTGACAGTTATATTCAGTAAGCTTTGTGTGCATTGTATGATCTCTGTTCCTAAGACAGCAAAATCCTGTATGCAGAACTAAGTACAGGATAATAAAACAAAATCAGGCTAGAAAAATATTTCCAGTATCTAATACTTGATCAATAGATAGAAAAACCGCCAGGAGGGGAAATGGCAAGTGTGCATTTTCAATGTTCAAATTTACTACTTTCCCTCTTCATGGCAGTGAATGTAGCTCATCTAAGACATAGTATTCATAGGTCTCAATATTCTTTCAGCTGCAATTAATTTTTGTGCTACTGACCTGATTTATTTTCCACCTCTCATTTTCATTCCTGGTTTATGTTTTGAAGCAAGTGCATGTCAATAGGTAAAATTAGCACGCTTTCTCTGGCTTTTCTCTGCCTATATTATAGTTCTCCAATGCTACAAAAAATAACACATCTTTGGTGATTTATAAACTAATCTTGGGAAAACTATAATGTGCCAATGTTACTAACTCCTACTATTAACAAAAGCTTTCAATAGGAAACTTCACCATTATGAAGAGAATGTGTAAATTTCAAAGACTGCCTGAGTCTGCTGGGGAATATCACATGGAGTAACTCAGCACCAGATACAGAAAAAACGGCCTTAATAAGCATCCCTACACGCAGGAGAATGGAAAGAAAAAGAGTTTCAGAAAACAGTACTGCTTTGTGTGATTATGTAGTCTGCCTTTTCCAGGAGTGTGGTCCAGGGAGATGGTTCAGCCTATTCAATTTCCTTAGATTCTTTCCTCTTGTTATATTACCTGTGGACAAGGCACTAGGACAGTAATGGGATTTTTGAAGAACTGATATTTTCATTTTTAGTATTTTTTTTTCCCTGGGTTTTGGGGGGCTTTTTTGTTTTGTGTTGGTTTTTTTGGTTGCTGTTTTTGGGGTTTTGTTTTTGGTTTTGTTTTTTCGTGTTTGGTTGGTTGATTGGTTGTTTCTCACTTTTGTTTTGTTTTGTTCTAAATTACTCTTCCAAAGCCCACATGGATAAAGAATGCATGCTTAGCTGGAAGCAATTCCAGCTAAAAATTAGTTTCCTCTGCCTCATTATCCTACTATTTCATGCATCTCTGAAACTCTGCATTATACTCCAAAAAGCTTCCTAGAGGAGATTTGTTGCCATAAGGCATCAATCAACATAACTTGTGATTAACCTCATACTACAGAATAAAAGTATGTCAAAACCTTCTCATGTAAATGGCTTGATGTGTAGAGCACAGACATTTACCATGCCAGATTCCATTTATATTTATATTGATCTATTAGCTGTCCTGGCATTCTGAGTGGAGATAAAACCCTACAAAAAAGATTTTGCGGAACACACCACAACAGATTTTGGTAAGTGAGAAAAAACAAACTAAAATCTCCTATTGAGGCAATTTCATATTGCCTGGAGTTGCTGCTTCTGCAGCATCTTATTGCTGAGTTGGGACACATCTGGGCAGGTGGCTTTCAGAGAAAAGACAAAGCCATGGAAAAGGAAAGAGAGGACTCAAACTGTAGGCAGGCAGATGCTACATGAAGAAATGTCATTCCTATCAAGCAGTCAATAGAAAATGGAAATAAATTCCAAAGACCTGAAGAAATCATGCATGGAAGAGAAAATGAAGAAGTAGATTAGTACAATGTTGTAAATCATTTTCCAGAGCCTCAGGGTAAATGAACTAATCCTTCTCATTTCAATGCCAAATATGCATAATTTGAAAAGAAGAAGAATAACTTGCTTAAAGCATTTTTCAACATTTATTGAGTAACAGATGAAAAATATGGCAGCTATAGCTAGGTGCTCTTTAAATTGTACATTTCCACAAGTATTTAATTTACTTGAACAGCTTTGATAAGGTCTTTCAGGAGACTGATCCTTAACAGACCTGGGGTGAAAGGTAAATGCTACTGTAATTTAAAATTTGGAAAGTGAAAGATAGAAAAAGAAGCCAAGAGTAGATATTACTAAGAGTAGGTAGCACTTAACTAGTGTTAAGTTAGGCAAGGAAGGAATCAAACAGTGAATTGCTGCAGAATATAGCCACAGTCACTTCTACTTACAACATATGTTGATGGTGGGAAAGACTCACCAACAGTCAGTCAGACAGAGATATTTCTGTTTCCTACTGGATTTTTCTTTTGTGAAAGAGTTTTTTGGTGTTTCCCTCCACAAATACTTATGCTTTTTATGTTCCCTGTTTCTGCTCTTTGACCTTCCTTTATCAAATGGCATTCCAATTCGGCTTTGATTTCATTAATATTTTGGTTTTATGTCTGAAAAGCCTCCTTCTACTGAACAACTGAACAAATTTCCACTTCTGATTTCAAAAGAAACAAGTACTGCTGATGTGATGTACATTTTTGTTCAGTGACATGTTACATGGGGGAGGAATGAATGTGGGTTCCTGTATTTGTTCACCATAAGTCCCACCAATCACTAAGAAACACAAATACATGTAAAAATAGAACTTGTTGTAAAAGAAATGTCAGACTTCCAAAGAAATTTTCAATTTCAAACAGATTTCTTTTCATGATTTTGGAGAGCACTTTAAAGACAGCACTAAAATTTGATATCAGGTGATAATCATTATCTGGTTCCTCAGTTTTTTCCTACACTTTGGGCCTTTCTTTCCATTCTTCTTGCTGGGCATTCTTAATAGATAGTTGAATTTTATCAAGGAATGTAAGCATATTTTTACTTACGTAAGTAAGACATGCATTCTAAGACTATATGTATACAAAAACAAAATCAACCAACAAACCAACTAAGTAAACAGATTCTCAAGCATTTCCAGCCCAAGAAATATTTGCATTCAGTGTTTTAAGATGCTTTTGAACTATGTGCAAATTCTTGATCAACGTCCAGACAAATCATTAATAGTGAAAACAATTTAAGCCAGTAATCCAATTGTTTGCTACAGACACCTCTTTCAGCCCTAGGCACTGGAATAACTGACAAATTAGACAACATGCATAATGCAGACATAAAGATGAACAATAATTCAGCTGCTGCTCAATTCTATATTATATCTTACAAACTGTAGAGAATTAAATCAAATTTCGAAGCAGCATGGCTTTAATGGATGCATGTCTGCTGTGTTGCTCCTGCTAATGCATTATTATTTCACATAGTTTTATCTTCTAGCGTGGGTTTTTTCATTTGGTGACAATTTCTCTTATAAAATCATAGTCCTTGCTACAAATTCTGCTTCTGCTGCTCAAAATTGTCGGTGAACACCTCACATAAAGACATGCAGTCCTTGATTTTGAGAGAACACCATATTATTTAAAATCTGCTCCATAAGAGATCAGGAATATATTAACTGAATTTAGTGGGGAAACACAGTGATGGAAATCCAGTCTAAACTGCCACCTTAGTTTTTTTCATATTCATAATTCACCTTCTAAATATGTGTTAATTCTAAATTTCTTCTTTTAAAGGTAAATTTATTGCTTCAACATGAAGATTTTTGAGATTTTTCTACTATTTCCTATTTGTGAACTATCCTCTATGTCAGCATATATCTGGTCCTCCATTGTGTGGTTGATTTTTTTGAAATAGCAGAAAAATTAACTAGTACTAGTTTACAGTCATTATGGATGTAACAATTTGAGTACATCAGGGTTCAACAATCAGGGATTTGTAAAAATATTGCGTACTATGCAACATTTAAGAGATAAATTCAGCATCTAACTCTTCAGGAAATGTAAACAAAAAAAATATGAATTTAAAATAAATTTATTAGGAAGGTTTTTGTGAACTATTCAGGTGTATATGTTCCTGTTCTTTGATAAGTCTAACTTGTACTCTCTGAGATGTGTTTAGTTACTCCTGGTTCTGGTTTCAATTCAGGCACTACAGGGTACTGCTCCACTTTGCTCTCCATGCTCTTCTTTCCTCCCAGAAGAAGGAAAAGGGAACTGTGGAAAAGAAACTGGTGGGAAAGGGATGTTGCTGTCCTTGCCTGATGAGGAAGCTGCAACAAAAACATGAGCTTGAGCTACAGGAATGGGGAGCTAAAGACTACTTGTTGCTTAGTGTCTCTAAAATCATGATAACTCTTGTGTGTTTTCTGCAAGTAAATGAAGCTGAAATTCCCACTAACTCATACACAGAGAACTACTGTACTCCTTTGAAAATGCTGTATTACTTTCAGCTTTGTTGTTGCTGTGTATCTGGCCTCTTTGATCTTTTTTTTTCCCCTTCACTGTAAAGCTTCCTCTCTTGGCTTCACAAAAGTAAAAGAAACCAACAGAAGGCTTTCAGATTTAATTTGAAACATTCCTAATTTTGAGTTTCATCGGTCAAATCCTCTGATCTGATTTTCTCATCCCTTCAGACTCTTCATCATCTCAAAGGAAAACAGCTCTCAGGCCACAGGACTACATCTATAAATCTTCAAAATCCTGTATCTAGGGCTGTCTCATCTCTTGTAAACCTGGAGCTTTGCACAGGTGAGTGATCATCTCTGCCCTAATAAAGTTGGTAATGTAGTTTGAAATGAAATTTGATTCCTCCTTTTTTGGAAGAAGCTGTGCTGTTTGACAATGAAGTACAGATCATTTGTTTGACAGCTACTCCATTATATTATAGCCAGCCTTCCTGTACTCATACAAAAAGCAAGATGTGAAATAGTGATATCTAAAAAAAACAAAAACAAACAAACAAACAAAAGACATGGCAATTGCACAAGAAAAAGGCAAGACTAATATTTTTATGTGATTTTACCAAGCAAATTCTTCCTGAGAAATAGCTTTCCAGACAAAATCAAATTCTACTGTTGCATTTCTTATGGGTCTTAAGGAGCTGTTACATAAGCTAAAGGCCAACTACATATTTAATACCCTAGTTCAAGCTGATATTGTACAATACAAACCCTTATAAATAAACTGTTATTCATGGAACAGTATTTGACAGTATAATGAAGTCATGAATCGACCTACATCTGCTCAAAATGCCTTTAATGCATTTGGTGACTAGCATGGTTTCATTGCCTTGCCATTAAACAACTTCCAGACATAAGGGTTAGGAAAAACAATCTTTTTTCTATTGCATGTAGAGATATTGAAGTGCAGCAGGAATTAAACCCACTAATCTGCATCTTGGTTGGGCCAGAACATTGGTAAGCTGCAGTCCACAAAAGTGTCTATTTGCCTTGTCTTGGTTGAGTATTCTACAGCCATGCTGTGTTTCCCTACAAAAATTTCTGTGAGAACATGTTCTGACTCTCTTTGTTTCTGATTTTGTTAATGAAATTTATTTATAATGTGCTTTAGGGAAGACTACCATTCAGTATAAATTTAATAAACTCCATTGACATAGATGGAGTTTTGCTGTTTATACAAACTGACACTCTGGGTCCATATATATGCAAAGGTTGAACTTGATGACCTTAGGGGTCTTTTCTAACCTTAATGATTCTATGATGCTACACTGAATTGTTTTCCATTTGCACGTGATTGACATGCACTATTTGATTTTCTGAGCTAAAAGACAATAGTCAGGTCTCTTGAAAGTATTCTGCAAGTCCTTTTTTACTTTATGTTTTTCTGTATTTTCTTTCAACGATTTCAACAATGGACTTTGAAAAGTATTTATTTTAGATAGACTGCTGCCTGAAAGATCTAAGCCTCTTCCCTGTGTTGCCATCCTAGCAAAAAAAGCTATTAAAGCAGGCAGAAATCTGATTGCAGTCTCTGTTTTCGAAGCATTCTAGAAATTGGTAAATTTTTCTTTCTGTGATGCTGAGAAAAAATATTAGGGTGTATCTAAAATATTAAAGTTTAAATAAAATTGATTAAGTTTTAGAGGTTTTTTATTTCAAGAAATATATTCATGCAAGTGGTCTGCATGGGAAAAATAAAGCATTTATTTTCCTTTCAGTTGCTTCCTCCTGCTCTTTCATTTTCTTTAGTCTGTTTACTTATTTTCACCATCCTTCTCCAAAATACTTAAAGATTTGGCTGCCTTTTCTAGCTACCTTTTAGGTTATTTCTGCTTAGATTAGCCAAGTAGAATGCTGAAACAGTGCCCTACAGCTGTTGGTACCCAAATGCAGACAATGAACATGATTCAAATATCTGACAAGGAGTGAAATACAAATACCAAGTTTGATAAATAATAAACCTGAATAAATATTTAAGTTAATCATGGACAGCCTGTGATTTTAGAAAATAACCCAAATGACCTGAGTATATTAGTTTTTTCACTGAATTAATTTCTCAGCATCAGTTAGAAAGGCAGGTGGATGGTGTCTTTTCCTGTAGCCTGAATGCTTGTTTGTGAGATGCATGGCTATTCCAACAGCACTGGATGCACGAGTTTTGTTTCAAGAAATATATAGCATCTTCAATATACACTCTTAAAATGTATTAATATTAATCATACTTACAGGTGCATTACCATAAAAGGAGATTCATCTCATTTTTAAGGCTCCCTTCAATATCTTTTAGAATATGTATTCAGAGTTGGTCCACTTATATGATAAAGATGCCTGAAGACATGCAGGAAGGCTTTTGAATACTGTATCATCTGATTAATATTTAAGATCTAAAGAAAATTGATAAGGCAGCTGCAAAAAAAGTGACATCAAATATAGGGAAACATTTCTTTGCCTGGAGGGCTTTTGACCAATGGAGCCCTGCACAATTTCTTACCAAATGTGAATATTTCAGGTTCTTTTAAGGTAGTTTTGCAGCAAACATTCAACAGTCTGTGTGCAGCTGTTGGGGATATTAGTATTTCATCATATTTTGCTTACCATTTATAAATACTTTTATAGTTTTCCTAATTTATAGAAACTTCCCATGATCCTGTAAGTGATATCATTTGTGGTAGTGTCTAAAAATCATGATCATGTTAGTATTGAACAACTGTTCACCCAAAGGGGACTACAATAAGAAGCTGTGTGGTTCAGAGACAATAAAGACAAACTGTTGGTATAGAGTTCAATCATCTTGAAATCCAGCCCATGTATTCAGCTCCGTGGTGCAGATTTTAAGACAGGCTAAGAAATGTAAGAAAATAATTACTCAAATAAGACTTATCTAAAATGTTTCACGATGATCTTGTCTTGAGAAATTTCAAGTCATGTATGTAAATATCTATGATTATTTCTAAGAGTTCAGTATCTGTACTGTTTTTAAGCCATGTTGGTAGAAAAAAATATTTAATACATTCATATAGTATTGTAGTCTTGCAAAACCCTCTACAGAAGTGAAATTGATTTTGTAAATCTTCTAATATATTTTTTGTCCTTTCCTGCACAAATATGTAGGAATGATAAGAGTAATAGTAATTTAGTAATAGTAACAGTGATTATGTGTCTGAACGTTTTTCTTAATCTGTTTGGAATTTCATGCTATTAAAACTTCTTCCTTTGAAAGAAATTAGAAGAGATATTTATAAACCCTCAAAGAATGCTATGGAAAGAATTTACTAAATAATGTCTTCTATAATTTCCTTATTTTTATTATTATTGGCTTTCTAGAAATCTCTTCCACTGTTCCTTGGGTAGATCCCTTATTCACATTTATATTGTATTTTATGGAGTCTATTTTTTTCCCTGTATGAACAGTTTTAGGTGTTGGAGATCTCTACCTTTTGGATGCAGAGTAGCCTAGAGAGTATGTGAACATGGTTTTGCCATAATGAGGAACTGTAGTAATGAATCATCCTCACCCCTACTGGAACCTGGATAGGTGGGATGAATCATCCCCTGGAGATTCTCATCTCTCTTCATTCAGTGAGGGCTAGGGGAGAGGTGACAGCATGGACCAGACAGCTTACTCTCAGAATGTCAACACTAAATGAAAAAATTTTTTAAAATTACATAAGTGCCCAGGATCTTTTTTATTTTGTCTTTCACTGGATAGCTAGAGAATGTTATTTCTTCCAACAGTATGCATTTATGATGTAGAAAGTGCTCTTCATTAGTCCAGAATTTTTCACCCTCAAATGAAAAAAAATATAGTTATGGCTGTCAGAAACTTTTCGTTTATATCAATGTGTGAAATATTTATATATGAATCATAATTTAGCTGACCTGAAGTCAGCATTTCACCAGTAGTCAAATGGAAGAGAAAGGCACCTAACAGAGAAAGTTCATTCCAGTGCAAGCTCAGGGAAGGTATCCCACACATCTGATATCTGAACGATTTGAAAGTGAGTGTTCCAGTTCCTGCCCTCTATCACAGTATATCAGGTCAACAAGCCTCTCTCTTATTTGCAGATTATAAAAGGAACCTGAAATAAATAAGATTCTTCAAACAATAATTTTAAATCAAATACTTAAAACGTTGATGTAGTTTACACTTTTAATGGTCTATTTCACCCAGAGTGAAAACTTTTGGACAGACAGAGAGTTACACAAGTATTTCTGGGGAGATACCCATCTTCCTGAAGGTATATTTCCTTGTGTTTGGTACTGTGATGCTTCCATGTCAGCTTCTTTTTCTGGGAACTGCTCTTTTGAGTAGTTGTTTTTCAGGGTGCCATTCTTCACACAGATTTTTCATTGGAGATATAATGTCTTAGTCTCTGCAAACCCACAGGAAAATAGCTGAGTGAAAGCCCTGGGGTAAGTACCATCTAAATACACATAGAGTGACATACATATTTGTATGTTGTTGCCTGGGCAATAATTTTGCACATATGGAAAGCATGTGGTAAAATAATCAGTCTGCAAAAGACGACCACATGAATTATCAGAGAGAAATACAGTAAATATAAACATAAACACATCCTGAATTTCTTTACCTGATTTTTTCTCCTTTCCTGCCTTATCATTTCCTGTGACAAGGGATGGGATGTAAAATCGGGAAAAAGTAGAACCTGTGGGTTGAGATAAGAGCAGTTTAAGATTGAAATAAAGATAATAATAATAAAATTATTATAATAACAACAAAAACAATAATTACAATTAAATGGAGGGGGAAAAGGAACTGAATCCCAGAAGACCAAGTGACCCACAATCCAAAGGTTCACTGACTGTTGGCCTACCCTGTCGGACTGAGAAAAATCTTTTCCTCGTGCAAACACTTGTTGAATCAGACTTGCACACTGAGCAGAGAGATGCACTTGAAGGGTGATTCAGGTGAATGAAATATCCAACACTCAATATAACATTGTGCAAATACTCTTTCTGTTACCTACATAGTCAACTCCTTTAAAGCACATTTGTCCCAAATTCCTGTAGGCTTGAATATATTCCCTTTATAAATACTAACAGGATATAAGCCTATGCAGGTATAAATTAGTGTTCAATTTACATGAGTTTTAACTCTTGAAACACTAAAACCACCAGAAAAGTGACTTACAAATTAGTGGAGTACCACGGAAGACAATGGAAAAATGATGAGATGCATAAAACCAGGTTGTGGCCTGGTCTGCTTGAAACGATTATTGTTTTGTAAACCATACATAATGGTAATTTGACTCAGATGTTAAGTATGGTGTTGACAATTCTAAGCATCTAGTCTTAGTAAATGTATGATTTCTCTTAATGTTTTTAGAGAAAGAAACCAAAAGTATATGTCTGTGAAATAAGGAAAGTAGCTGGCTAGAGAGCTCACTTAGGGTGCAGAACAGTGCTGATCATGTATTTCAGCAACTAAATGCACTTCTTTTACTGATTTCATTGTTCCAAATACAACTTTTTTTAGCTAATTCTCCAAGATTTGAATTATAAAAGAGCGAAATCTGACCAATTTAAGGAATGTTAAATTCGTATATGGATGCATTTTATGCTTCTTTAACAGTTTTAAGCCATTCATTTTCAGATAAAAAGATTCTATAATGGGAAAAGAGGAATATAAAGTAAACCAAATTCACTAACCCAACTTTTTTTATGAGTAGCACTTTCTTTTAATGGTGCATTTAGCTAACACTGACTTACAGAGGAGTTCTCCCAGAAGTACATATGATGTCTGCATTATCAAATTAATCCTATATTATCAG
Organism: Luscinia megarhynchos; assembly: GCA_034336665.1. NCBI lineage: Eukaryota > Metazoa > Chordata > Aves > Passeriformes > Muscicapidae > Luscinia > Luscinia megarhynchos. Next base: position 47,335,033 of record CM067565.1, read on the forward strand.
TGTTATTTTCATGAAAATAAGATTATTTAATTAAACAACTCACATAAATAAAATGCAGCTTTTAATCCTGCTTGGGTATTAATTACTCATTTTCTTGAAAGCAGAAGATCCATTTGTTTCCATTCATCTTCATCCCTAGAAGAGGGACTTGAACTGCAGTATTTTTTGATGATGGGGAATACATTGCATGGCTGTCAGCAAAAATGAGAAGTTATCAATTATTATGCACTATTACAGGTAGTGAAACATTCTGCACTCCTCAAAATCAACACCTAATACCCAAAGAAAATTAATTGATAATCCAGTCTTTTATTGATGTTATTGGCTTGTTCTGAGATCTTGGAGCAGATGGAAAGACTACTTTACTATGCTGGATGTATAACTCATCTACTTGTTCATATCTTGGGGCATGGGACATGCATCAGAGAACAGAGGTAATCTTTAAAGAGCTTTGAAGCTGGCCATCTCTCTGAGAGTGCCTAGCATGTTTTTCCTTTGCAATCTCACAGAAATCGGGTAGTACAAATCACCAAAATACAGTGAACAATGATAGCAGTGTCAGGTACTGGCTCAAGTCATAGATCCACCACAGAGTTAAAGAAAGATCCTGCAGAGCTGCTTCAGAGAGCAAGAAAAGTCCATTGATCTAAAAGTCACACCCTTCTGTAAAACTCACTGAACATAATAACCTCTTGTTTTGGAGAGATAAGGTTGACTAATATGATTTGCAGCTTAAGCAATTTTGCTGTTCCTAATTTGTTTCATTAACTTGTTGTGATTGTTATTACAGAAGGCCAGAGAACAGGTACTGCACTCCATGGTCAGTCATCAAGGTATAAGAATGTGATTTTGTACTGGAATGAAATCTGAAATTTTTTGCTGTTGTTGGGCATTTGTTTTCAGCTTGTCTTTTTTCCCCTTTTTTAAAAAAGAATCATGTCTGAATTAGTAACTTCAAAAGTAAATTGACATGTCTTCATAGGAGAAAGCTTTCAGAACACAGCTTCTCATATCACAAGAGTTTTGTGGCTTTTCTCAGTGGAAGTACCAGCTTGGGCCTTGGCACATCTCTGTCAAAATTGATATTAAGTTTCAAGGTATATTTGAGGTTAGATATCCCTAATTCAACATATATTGCAAGTGTGCAAGATAATACAAGTGTGTATAAAATCTGACAGTGAGAAATAGGTAATGAGTAGATCCCTATAATAGACATGAAGTCTTCAATAAATAGATCCTATTGCTTTAATTAAGTTATGACATTCTACCCTTTAGACTAGCCTGAAATAGCTTTACTTTTATGATACATGAGTGCCTAAGGATTCCCCTTGTGATAAAATATTTTTATAAATGACAATGATGTAAAAAAAGCTCTGTGTAGTGCAATAATATATTTCCTGCATAGCTGAACAATCTATTCTATTCAATTGTTTTACAGATACATTTAAACCTGTGTTATATGAATTAGAATGGTATCATTCCAGACTTTCTTAAGCCCACCTAATTAAACTGTTTTGGTGGGAGAAAAATGTTATTTACTGGGTTAATTCCTCTAGTGGATGTTACTTGGACACCTCTATTACTTGTGAAGTCCAGGAATACTGAAATCCCCCAAAGGTTCCTGATGTTGCCCATTACTGTTTCTTTCCTTGGAGGAATAGTAACCTCATCATAGATTATAGCTTAAGCTCAGTTTCCCAAAACATGAGAGTTTATAAAATTATAGCATTTGTTGTTGATTCATGCTCAGCCTGAGGCAGAAATTCTGCTGCCTTTCAAAAGGAGAAAATTATGTTTCCTTGAATGAGAAGAGTATATGACAGCAGTAAAGGCAAGCACTAGCAGTTTGATATAAAAAATAAATTATTTGCTGTTATCTGAATATTCTGCAGATTATGAAGCTAGAGGACTGTTTTTAATATTTAGTTTAATATTCTGTGGTGCCTTTGTACAGGGCAGTAAAATCACCATCCCATTTGCTGCAGTATGCACACACACAGTAAATACTGGATTGCATGCTGGTCTCATCTACACCAGTGTCATTCCAGAATAACAGTTCAAATCAGTGAAGCAATTTCCCTGGAATTAATCAGGTTGAATCCATTTGTGAGGGCAGAGAATTTAGCTCTACCATGTCCTTTCTCCAAATCCTTTCAGCTCCAGAGTCCTGTTGCTGGTTCTGTACATGGAAAGGGGACATATAAGGAAAGTATGAACATAGAATTAAGCCTTAAATTAGCTTGAAGAGTGGCTAAGGTTACATTAGCTTTAACATCTTCACAGACCCAAAAATTTTTAGGAAGTTATGCTGTTTTTATGCATGCTGCTGTGTGAGAAATAATGTGGTATAGAAATGTTCAAGCTTCTTTCAATCATCTTGTCTCTTTTATAGGCTGAGAGGTTGAGGGTCTAAGATACACATCAGACAACTTCTAAAATGAATATGGATCTCATCCTAAGATTTAAGCTAAAATATGAATGTTTGAAAGAACTAAGGCTGACTGTAGGAATTTTCCTAAGTTTTACAAGCAGAAAAGGATTCATCTAGTGCAAGTCTTAAGAAATCTCTGCAGATGCTGCAGGGTATCAGAAAGGTGTCAAAGGGCTGACATATAGGACCTGGGATATATGAAAGACTAATGCTGCTGTGAAGAATCAGCTGAGACTGAAGGAAAATATCCCAGAGTATCTAAACTGCCATTAATTGCCTATAGATAGGCAACTGAAACCCTATCTCTGTTAAACAAGTTTTAGACATTTGATATCTCTAAGAGGAGACAATTTCGGTTTGATTTTTGACATGGTAATGTTCAAAGTTTTGGCTTTACTGAAATCACTTTATTTCTATGACAAGATAATATTCTTGGGTAATTACTTCTAAGGCATAAAAGGTGATATTAGAATGTTAAAGGCTACATTTCACTTTACATATTAGACTCAAAGCTATTTCAGAAAGCTCAGGTTATTTAAAATACCACACTTTCTTTGTTTTCAAATTTTGCATAGTATCTTCATAAATATGAACTCTCTGACAGCTTGGACAGAAATCTCCTAGAAGTGATCCAGACATCTTAATGTCATAAACTATAATATCTACAGTGATGCTGAAATCCATCCCCTAGTCTGAATTTAACCCTTGGATTTGAGCACTGCCTTTTTAGATCTCTTCTAGACTGTGAAACAAAATTATGCTCTCTCCTTAGCCTATTTGAACAATTGTGGTTTACATTGTTTTCACATTTAATAATGAATTTGAATAATGCATGACATAATATTACAGGATGGGCAATTTAAATTGAGTTAGCACTGCATTCCATGATATTTTGAATCTCCTGGCTTGTGTATGATTGATTACTCAGACTCAATGTTACATTAATGTTTCTTTATTTCTATTTAATATTAGAGAGTATGTCCTCCACATCTTGTAATAGTGCCTTTATAACCAAAATAAATATGGAAAATATTGTAGTATATTAGTGCAAATATAAATAAATGCATTGAAAGTGTGTACTGTCCAAATTCCAGATGTTGAGGGTAACTATCAGAGTAGTAGGTACATCTCTGCATGCTCAAATAACATCTTCGGGTTGAAAGTTTGACGTAGAAAGCTTAGATGGAAAAAAATGTGGTATTTATAATGATCAAGTGAAATCAGCATGAAGAAGCAACTCAATCTTAACACACTTGCATGTGAGGCACATGTTTCTTATACTCAAAAACTGATATTTTGCAACCTCTTGGGGAAAGCTGAGAACATTCTTTGTAGCTCTGTAAGCCTTTATAGTTTAGGTTCAGGGTCTATTTCAGGAATCTTTCAGAACTTTTCAGGGCTGCAAATAAGAAGTATAGATTTTCTTTTAACTTCCTCTCCCTTTTTGCACTTGGTAGAGTCTCTCCTTGCAGTAAGGAGCTGTGATGCAAAACCTCCTCCAAAGAATGAAGGAAATAATAAAGCAATAGATGAGTTTTGCTAGTCATGAAGGTAGAAAAATAGGTGGCTGAACACACCTTAATTGTTGTCTTGCAAATTGAATCTATCAGCTAAAGGAGTTAGGTCTTTTCTCCCTGGAGAAGACAAGGATCATCACAGGAGAGACCACATCACAGTTTTTCAGTACTTAAAGATGTCTGCAAAGAGAATGGAAACTCTCTTCATGAGGAGCCACATGGAGAAAACAAGACTCAAAAGGTAAATGCTCCACTGGGAGAGGTTTCACCTAGATATATGAAAGAAATTTTTTCACAGCAAGAATAATAATTCTTGAGCAACCTACTCAGGGTCATGGTGGTGTCTCTACCCACCAGAAGCTTTCAAGATACAGCTGGACCCTGTGTTAGATCACTTCATCTGGCTCCTGTTCCCATGAAAGATGGGACAAAGTGAACTTTTGAAATCCCTTCACACATGGGCTGTTTCATGATTCTGTGAATAGACATATTCATAAAGGATTTTGAAACAAGAAAAATGAACTTTGATGGGAAAACTAGTAAGTAAACAGTTAAAAAGTCGTGTGGATAAGAAGATTGTGTCTTGTGAGGAGATTAAAATATATTGGTTTATCTAGCCTAGAAAGGGACTTAAATGAGATATAACTGTTGTTTTTAAACCGAGTGTAAATACTGGAGGAGTGATATTTAAGCAAGCAGATAACTGTGGTACAAAAGAAAATAAACATAGACAACACTGGATGCATTTAAGCTAAAAGCTTTAAGAGGGTTTTTAGCTGTAGAATGAATGATGCTCTTTACATTCAAACAGCAGCTAGAAAAGTAGATGCATTTACAGGTGAACACTAACACCAGTAAAAGGAAGTTAAGGGTATAGTGAGTATAGCTATTTTTAGAGATCAGGCAAATACACGTGTTATAACTTGATCCTAGTAAATATGCAAGTAAATAAGACAACTAAACCATCAAAATTCCAACATAAAATTTGATTTGCCCTCTTCTTCCATGTTACAGTTTCTGAAAAAAAAAAACAAAAACGCAATTTCCAGGAATCAGCATGTTCTTAGCACTTGTTAATTTTAGTCCCTGAAGATCATCGTGATTCAGAACTTGGTGCCAGGTTGGCTTGTCCCACAGTAAAGGGATGCATTTCCATACTTGCAGCACTGCTACATGACCATTTATTTTCTGGGTGGAGAAATAAATGGTGTGGCTGTAAGCATCCCAAGGGCTAGAACTTCACAGAGCCATCTGGGGAGTGGATGATGTAGCCCAGGATATATGATGGAGCTGCTATAGAGAGGAAGTCTGGGAAGAGCTGACACTTCTTTCCTCAGGAATTGCCCTGATCTGTTCCTCCACCAGCATAAAATTTGTTCTTTAATGAGAGCTGGTGACATCATGTTATTAAAGCCTGGTGTAACCTTGCAAGTGTCTTTGTACCCTGGGAGTAAAAAGCCTTCAAGCATAGAAGGGTCTCGGTGCCAGAAAAATTCATTAAAAAAACTCTCAGGATACCATGAAGCTCCCATTTTAAAATGCCAAAAAACAATGCAGGCATTGTGAATGTTAACCTGCAGATAAAAGATGCTTTCTTTCTATTCCCAATGATACAAGCTTTGACCTTCCACTCATCATTCTATATTTGCAGATAGTGGAGAACAACCTCCAGGGCTAGGAGGGTGAGAGAGTAGGAGCATTCAAGGGAAAGCACATCTTTCATTGTGTGTGACAGTTGAAGAAAATGCTCTTTTTCTGAAGTTACATTTCCATAGATCACAGTCTTTGTTTATCCAATACAATATTTTTGTATTTCTTTTACAAACTAGAGTTTAGGCTTCCTTTCTGCAGAAATGACAACTCTGAATATTATCAAGTAAAAAAGAAGGCAATTTTAATCTAAATTCTGTCTGCACGAAGCTCTTTTCACTACAAGCCCACAAGCCAAGCCCAACATATCTACAACATTTGATTAAGATCCACTGAGTATTAAGTATAAACTTGCACACATAAGTTTCTTCCTGCAGTACTGCTGGTAGGATATTGAATGCTGTTTTTTCCTTTTGTCTCTTTTCCCAAAGACACTCCTGTCTCTCAAGTATCCTGTGCTGAAAAGAAAGGTTTTTTCATGCAAAAACCGAAATCTGCCATAAGGAACTCTGCTGAATCCACTTGCTGTAATACATTAGCAAGAGAAATCCACTGGGAGAGGAATGATATAAAGGTAATCTAGAGGATTAGGAGTCTCACAGAGTCAGTCAACATTTAAAGACTTTGCAGATGGAAAACTAGCAGAGGTCAGAATAAGGCTGTTAAGATTATTGTGATGTTCACAGAGAAGGAAATATGAGCATTGGAAGATATGTGAACTCTGAATCATTAAGAATCTCTATTTTTCTTTTAAAATACTTTTTGTTATTTCACAGTTCAGAAAGAAAATTTCAAATTATATTGCCAAGTAATAAGAGGTGAAATTACCTGCTTTTCATAGGGAAATTAAAAATATAGAAAGACATATTATAAGTAGGTTTTTTAATAGGTAGAGGTGGGTGCTGCTAGAGAGATTGTTTTGGTTTTCTTCAGCTCATTCTAGATCTAATACCTCTGTGCCTGTGAAGCCAGTAGGACATACTGCAGCATGATATGATAACAGCTATTTTTCATCAATATCTAAGGATCTACTTTATCATTTCTGTTGTATACTGAGCCACCAACATATGTGCAAAAGCCAGCTTTAACAGAAGTGGAATTAGGCTACCTAGTCTTTACCATATGCATATATGTACATGCCATATGCACATTTAAAGTCCATTTGCGACCTGTTTCAGGTTTTTGCCTTCAAATTTGCAGTCATAAATTAAGATGTAGTCATTATTGATATCCATTCTAAACAACCATTAATCTTTCCTTAGTATCAGTCAAAATGAATGAAATGTGACAAGTACAATCAAATAGCCATTGCTTGTGGTAATTTTAGATTAAAACTACAATGGGCTGAATTCTGAACACAAAAATGCAGAAGAGGTCTTTTTATTCATAATACTAGTAACAGAAGTTTGGGGGTTATTTTTGCAGGTCAAAGGTAGTGATTTCAGAAGAAGACAAGTTTAGACTAGATGTGAAGAGGAAACATTCAAGGTCAAGTTGGAAAGGTCTCTGAGCAACCTGTTCTATTTGAAGATGTTCCTGTTTATTGCATGGGCATAGGGCTAAATTAATTTGAAAGATCTCTTCCAGCCCAAACCCTTCAATGATTCTATGATTATTCTTTGTTCCAGCTTTACTTATTTATAAATTCATAAGATGCGTTATTTTGGAAAAAACCAGAGTTTTGTGTGGATTTTGGGTTTCATCATAGGCATTAACAGTGTTTGCATTTTACATGATAATATTAGTTTAAAGATTTGTGAATTATTCAGGAAAGATTCTTATCTCTGGTTTTATTTTTTTGGTTTTTTTTATTTTTTAATGAGACAAATAGCAGCTTTAGTTAGAGGTGTTATTATAGTTTGCCAAAATTCTATCTAATATTTATTTGCAAAGGTTAAATGAACTTTCACAAAATGCTGAGTCAGAGATGTCTTGTAGAAAGTAATTTTCAGAGATCATATTTAAGAAAATATTAATTTCCATCACAACAACTGGGGTAAACTAGCTCCATTCTCTTACTGATACTTTAAAAAATCTTCTCTAGATATGGAATAAAACAGTGAAGAATAAAATAAAAAGTTCTATGAGCCTCCCCTAGTTCCTGTTGCCCTATATTAAAGCAGTCATCTGTCTCTACCTGATTGAAGCAGCTGCTTCTGCGCTGTAGGTGACGTTTGGCTGGTAAACATCTGTAAACAAACCTGTCAGGTGCAGGCAGCAACTCAGAGAGGTTACAGAGCTTCCCACTTTAAATCTAACAGGGCATAAGTGGTGCTATCTGCATCCACAAAAGTCTATCTTAAATCCACAGCCATAAAGTCTCTGCACTTGCAAGGATGAAGAGCAGACAAGATTTGACTGCATGGCTCAGCATGAGGACGTGATCCTCCTTGCAAACTTGTCCTTTTTCAAATTCAGTGTGGAAGACAGTCTTGAAGGACTCTTTGCACATGGTGATATTTCTCTATGCAAAAGTACTTGATATATTGACTCATTATAAATTTGACTCTTATAACTTAACTGCCTGATCACGGCTGGGATGTCTGTGTCCATATGATAAAATTCCACAAGGCTATGTGGATGTCTTGAAAGGAATGTGCACCATATGAGCAACTCTACCTGATGCAAAATAAATTTAATACCTGTGAACCTCCTCACTTCACTGGTCAAAGACAAGCCCAAAACCCACTAATAAACCCCTCCAAAAAAATCTTAACTCAACCAAAAAATATAATAAAGGATACTTCATACTTTAAGTCTGGTCTAATATTTATATATGTTTTTTTATTCTCATGGTGCCCTTTAAAACTTTTCTAACCATTCCTGTGGCTGTAGATATACTAGAAATCTCCTGGGTTAATTAAGCCAAGTTCTTATCAGGAATTACAGTAATGGCCAGCTAGCCAAAATACTAATCTCACAATGTGCAGCTTAAGCTTTGTATCTGAAATCAATCATATTTGCAAGCAGCCTGCAATGTTATACATACTGCAGCCTAGTGTCAAATACCATTCTATATCTAGCTTTTGAATTGAATCCCAGGACTCACTCTGTCATGTTCAATAGAATTTCACCCTGCAAAGAGCCCTGTAGATTTCCACAGAATTTGGATGCTGTAATATCATTCACAACAAAAATATTACAGTATTTTATGTATTAACCATATGGCCTATTCATTGCATCCTTGAAGACTGTGTAACTTGTTATTGTTCCATCAAAGATGATTTGAACATAGATTTCAGGTGAAGGGAGGACAGTCAATCTAATTTTAATTCTTGTATTCAAACTCTATACCTTACATTAACACTATATTGCTCCTTTTCTCTTCATTTTTTCATTAACAACTGTGTTCCTAGCTGTAGAAATGTAGGCTACTCCTATTTTCACAATAGGATTTAGCTTCTTCAGAGTAAGATAAAGGCTATTGGACTTGATTGTTTGTGGAAAATGGTGAGTTATGTTTTATGTGCTTCATTTTGCTTTTTGTTAGCAAAAACAAAACAAAACAAAAAAAAGAGGTTATGACTGCTTGCTGGTGAAATCTGTTCTAGTTTGCTTTAATTTCCTTTCTAAATAGTTATGTTAATAGGAGAAATCTCCACTTGGAAGAGTGGAAAAATCCCAGAGGTACATTTTGGATTCTACACAGAATCAAAAAACTGCAAGTACTGTAAGCATTGCATCTGAAGCTCCTGTGTGGAGAGAAATCATGGGGCTTGCTGAATCTCACAGCAAAACCTGCTGTCTCAGCAACAATTACTGTGGATGTGCTTACAAACTGACACCGGTGATAATGTCAGTGTGCAGCTGGGATGTTAAATGGAACCTGCTGCTCCACACCAGCTTATTCCAGCAGATTCATGGGCAGGGAAAAAGCAGGCAGAGGGGCAGGGAAGATGCCAGGGTGTGTGTGTATGTGTGTGGTATAGATATATGAAAATGCAGTCATGCATTTAGAAATAAAATGCATAAAAAGGTGAAGACAATTAAAGAATACCAACTGCCACTCAGCAGGGGATTCAGGGCATCAGGAAAGCAGCATGATGCCAGCAGGTGAACAGGGCAGCAGGAGCCTGGTAACTGGCAGCCAACATGTGGCCAGGCCAGCAGGCAGCAAACACCTGGAAGCTTCTTTGTGAGCCAGCCAGCAGGAGCTGGTAGAGAGCAGAGAGCAGGTGGATGGGGTGGCAGCCAGGCTGGATACCTGGCAGCTGCTCGGGGTCAGCTTGTCAGAGAACTCACTACACAGAGCCATAGAAAGGGCTGTTTGCTTTTTCTCTGTTATCTTATGATTTTTCACGTATTTTAACAGGAAAGAAGAATCACAGCTTCTCCAAAGTGCATTTTGTGGGAAAGGGGAAGCCTGTGTCATTGCTTAAGAGTATTTTCAGCATTTTCAAAGAGCTGCCCCAGCTTCAGCATCCCTTGAACAACACTGTAATGAAATTCCTTTACATTGGTCAGTCATTGAACAGTTCTGGTTTTAAGCACCATGGTACATATTTAGATCTCCAAGCAAAGTTAACACATTAGCCAGTGTAAAACTAGCTACAGCAGCAATATCATTACAAATCTCTCCCAGTGACTACTGCAGCAAGGAAATAATTTTTCTAATCTCCAGAGGAAAAAATAAAATTGCTGAAGAGCTGATGGCATTCACAGCTCTACATACTTAAAGGCACTACACTGACTCTCACTACCTAGAAACTGGCTTTGTGTGGCCGTCCTGCCCCTGATGATCCCTGCAGAGCTTGGCAGCCAGAGAATAACAAGTGCCATTGCTGCAATGTCAACCCCCTGGCTGTGAAGGAGACTAGCTGGAACCAGGGTGCAAATCAAAGAGCTTTTAAAATTTGAGGTTGCACAGCTCATTAAGCTCTTTTAATGAAAATTATATTTTTCCTATGCATTTTATAGACTTCAGTCTTTCCCAAAAGAATTAACCATACAGTTGACCTATTCAATTAAAAAATCTTTCACCAATTTGAGTCATCTGGGATAAAACTCGATATACACGAAATTAAATCAGAATCCTTCCTTTGAAGAGAACACAAAACCTCTATACTGCTCAGAATGTGGTTTTGTGGTTTTTCTCTTCTTCCTCTTTTCTTTGCTGATATATCACTCTCTGTGGAGTGTATTTGCAGCAGGAGGGTAACCTCTTTAGTCCCTGGCAATGACATGCTGCAGGGTATAACACGTTCCTTGGGTGTATAAGCAGATGGATATTACATAGGAAAAAAGAGGTGACATTACCCTCTGACCACAACATTGATAGAATCGCACAACTAAATCCAATGTTTGCATGTTAAATAGAGGTTTTGTGAATAAATAGTTAAAAAAAAAGATCTGTGAATATAACCCAGAGCAGTGCTTTAGTGGAAATATATCAAGTTTTAAGAGGAGGAAAACTGAGGGCAAATCACAGGAACATCATCAAACTACCTACATTGAAAGAAAAGTGCTAACAGTTGCAATACCATTGCTAATGGTATTTGGTCCAGAAACAACTGCAGAAATGTTAAAATAATGCATTTCTGTCAGAGTTATGTTGCTTCAATAACTAAATAAAAATAGCTTGTTCAGTGGACAGCCCACTACGAGAATACTAAAATATACAACTTGGAAGAACGTGATATACTCTAAGAAGCAATCTGGAGGTAAAGGACTATAATATATATTCATAAAGGGCAAGAGTTAAAACTGTGCAAGCAACCTTGGCTGTTAATTTCTTGACTGCAGTGCTTACCTTAGCAACCTCTGCATTTTCTTCATTAAGACACCCCAAGTAATTGATCATTTTTATAGTGTTCAGAGGTTCAGATACCATGGAAACAGCCTGAAACTGGGGGAGTGGTTGTAATATTAGAGTAATTAGCAGAGAGTTGTGGAACAAAGTTGCTGCTCAATGCTTATCCTTCCCAGCTCATCCTCAGACAATGACTTGGCATTATTTGGTGTTATTATGTAAATCTATACATGTTCACATTTGCCAGTATGCCTGCATATTTTTCCCATACAGTGTAATATATACTTACTTTCAAAAAGCATGCTTTGTAGATGTATTATACTACTTACTGAAATCCCATTGCCAATGAACTATTTCTCATTAGAGTGGTTTGCTTTGTTCCAGTGGAAATCCAATAATTATGTACACTCGTTTATCAACAAAACACCTCCCTTTTGATATTACAGTTATTTGCATGACATGGTCTAATGTTGCAGATCTGCAGCTCACCATATACCTTCCTTGCTATGAAATTCTCTGTGAAACTGAGAATCAATATTTGTTAGAACTTTTGGAAGAGGATGGAGTCGAGTTTCAGTGTGAACTGGCAGGAGTTTGTTGTCCTGGAAATCCTCAGGTTTTAGATCAAACAAGAAAATAATTTCAACCAACTGTATTTGCTCCAGGAACAATATACAAATGCTATGTGGTGCAGTAATGGTATGTGGTGCTCAAGATGAATTGCATAAATCATAAACTTGGAGAATCATTTAGGTTGGAAAAGACCTTTAAGACCTTCAAGTCCAACCATTAACCCAGCACTGCCAAGACCAGCACAAAACCATGTCCTTAAGTCCCCCATCTACATATCTTTTAAATACCCCTAGGGAGGTATCAACCCCTTGCTTGGTCATCCTGTTCCTATGCTTCTGATGCAGAAAGCACCATTTATTTATATTTTTGAAGTGGTAAGGGTATGAGAATTTCTTCTTAGAATCTGGGAAATAAGAAAATACCCAAATTCATAATTTTAGCATTCAAAGAATTCTGTAATTTACAGATCTGAAAGCTATATAACAATACAAGTTAATCTGAAAATGGTTTTATAGCTAAAGTTTCTAACTGAATTTTTACTGTAAGTACAGAACAAGTAGTAGGTGTTATTTTGATTTATTTTGATTTTGTCCAGGGTGTTTTTGTCAATAAAATTATTGTTGTCAAGCGGGTAAAGGCAAATTTTTTGCAATAATGAGCACTTTCAACAATAGATTCTTGTTTTCCAATGGAGTCTTTTATGCTTCATCCATCTTGCACTATAAAGTGTGTTCTTACTGAGGCTATTCCACAAAAGTTTATCTGAATAAATTTATCTAACCCTAAAATCTTCTCTTAGCTAGTCATGTAATGAAAAGAGAGAAAATTTTGAAAAATTGAAGTGACTTATGCATTATAGGAATCTGGGGAAGAAGCTGCTGCTTATCTTCTTTTCTTCTAACATAAAACTCAGAAGACTGCAATTCATTAAAATAAAATGAGAGAGGGGATACTTTTTACTCAGACATGTCTCATACACACATGCATATGTGAAACACACCTTCCATGGCAGACAGACACTCTGTTATTGTTTATGACATCCCAGTCAGTTTAGCCAAAATGAAACAAAACCAAACAAAAACCAAACGCAGACTGCTAAATAAAACCAATGTGCATTTATAATGTATATTCAGAATGTTATATGGCATCTCTGCTGACAGAATGATTTCCTTCTACCATGGGATATATTCCAGAAAACATGGTATAAGCTGGATTATACTGATTTTACCTGAAAATTCAAGGCAAATATCTAGGTAGTTATTTATTTTGTGAGAGAAAAAGGTGTTTGAGTGTTTTTGGTAGATTTGCTTTGTCTTGTTAAAAAAAAACCAAAACAAACACTTTGGCCTCCAGAATTCTCTCTGAAACAGAAACCAAAATTCCTCTATTTATGTAAAAAAATATATACCATAGCTGGCCACAACCATACTAAAGTATTGTGAATGCAAAACTAATCTATTTGAAAGCATCAGGAAGATATTTGAGCAATCCCTATTAGCATTTAAGCTCAGCTCATAGTAATACACATTAGCAGTGTTTTCAAACAGGGTGAGACACCATTTGGAGATGAAAAACATAATTTTAAGGTATTCTAGGTATCATAATGAGAGTTGTTTCTTAACACTGAATATTCATGATGCATCATAAAACTAATGATAAACATAAAAACTGATGTGAACGTTTGACTAATCTGTTCTTATTTGTTTGGAAGACCTGTAGTAATTGCCTGGTTTGTAAATTAAACATCTGCTATGGGAATAAACAAAAACATAACTGAGCATATTCAAATAAATTGAATTCACCTTAGTTCCATAAATTTTATTATATGGACTCATCAATTTTATTATACCTGAGTGCTGCAATGCTATAGAAATCAGTACATAATTTTCTCTTAGATACCCTATTTGTAACAATAAATATTTTCTGGTTCTAATAAACATTGCTTTTATTAAAGGTTTTGGTTTGTCAGTTCCTTTGTTTTCTCTAAAAGATGGTTGATAAAATGGATGACTTTAGTGAATTTGGCTATTATGTTTGTTTATTGCTAAATTGTCACCCAGGTCCAAGAGAATATCAGAAATAGTTTCTAGTTTCATACCAGCCCGTTTCAGAAATGCTACAATTTTTTATCTGTACATGAGAAATTCACTTTTTATTTAGAGTAGCACTGTTTTACTACTTCCAAGTTTCAAATAGTGAAAGATTTGAATAGAAGACAAACACAAAGACACTTTAAAAAAGACAAAGGTTTTTGTTTTTTTTTCTTTCTTTAAAGTAAAAAAGGAAGAAAAATACATTTTTTCAACATGAAGCTGTTAAAAGTACTATACAATAAGTAGTTAGTTTTGGATTGCAACCATCATTATTCAGTTCATGGGCACCAGAAGTAGAAGACTTGCTTCCTTGATTCTTAGTCTTATTACCATTTCCAGAGTAGAATTCATTGTGGTTTCATGTTGCATGACTCCACTGATCAAGTACGGTATCCTGCTGCTCTAACTGTTAGGACTGAAGAGCAAAAGTTCAGAGCATTCCCAAGCAAACACTGAAAATGCAGTGTTTACTGCTCCCTTGAGGCCAGGATTACATCCCCATAGAAAACATAGTATAAGAGTAAATAGCTGGTGATGTCTGGATTTTTACCCTCCATAACATTATTAAACTCCATAAATATGAACTGATGAATTCTGATCTTCTGCTTCAGAAAGGTTTTTCCACCTTGCTTTCTACTGTGCTTGAGTGCCTTACCCCTTTGATGTAATGTAATTTTGGACCATTGCTACTTCAGCTTTTGCTTCTCAGAGAGAAAATTTTTACCAAATTTGATTTACAGCAAGTAGATGCCAAAATTCACCAAAATTGTCTTCTGAAAGGAGGGCTTGGAACGCATCACAGAGGTTGCTAATCACAGACTGAAATCTGAAAAGCAGTTCTGCTCAAGAAATGAGTTGGAATTGTCAGCATTCCAGGTAATCTTAATCAGGGACACCATGTTCTGAAGGCAAGCATAGTAATTTGCCAATCAAAGACAGTTCAGTCTTTCCTCCTATCAAGCTTTTCAGTCTTGCAGGAACAAGTGGGCCATACAGGTGGACTTCTGCCCAACACCCCATGCTGTAACATGTTTTGAAACTATGTCATGGTGTTCATGGAAGCATTCAACATTAACAAGAGTAGCAATAAAAATTGTGCTGCTTAGGAATTTATGGAAAAACTGCCATTGGCCTCAGAAGCCAAAGTGTTCCTAGTATTTTGTTAATGAACATTAATTGTGTGTCATATGAAATAAGTATCTGAGATTACTGATTCTAAATTAGTTGTAATGGAGGAAATAAAACGGCTGGTTTAGCTTTTCCCTTGCATCAGACAGGAGTTCATAGAGCATTTTGTGAAAATTTAGGAAAGACATGAAACTCCAGCAGAAGAATAATTCCTTATGAAGCCTGACAAATTACTCAAAACACTGTTGTACATCAGAAATTTCATAAAGATGCAGTTGCCTTTTAATGTTAAAACCCTCTTTGTCAAGCGTGAACCTTAAATATCAGAAATTCAAATCACTATGTTCCTTTTGAAGAGTTTTAGTCAGTAGCTTACAGGTGATCAGTACTCCTGTATATCTGCACTTCAGAAGCCAAATCCTCTCCATAAGCAGTATATAAAATCTTGCACTGTGATTTTACAGATGCATTTAAACATTAAGGGAGCTTTGGGAATAAGGGGAGGAGTGGACTGGCAAGATAAATCTGTGTAACACTTAGTCACTCACGAATAGACACCTGTATCTAACTTGAGGCACTTAACTCCCACTCACGGGTAGCAAGAAGACATAAATTACAAGTCAGAGGCTTGGACAGTAAAGTATGCAGTTGTCTAAAGCATAATAATGTGGCAGATATTGGAAAAAAAAATCAGGGCTTTTTTGAAAACATAAAAGTCAGTCCTAACTCATTCGGAGAGGCAAAGTGATCACATTACATTATCATCCTAGACCTTTACATTGCCCTGGGGTTTTAGGTTTAATAGCAACCATCACCATCAGAGAGGGAATATTTCTTGTTTTCATTCCACTATCCAGAATAGCTATTCCTTAATAGCGTAGCCTGAGACAGAAGCAGCAAAAATTAGAAATAAATTATTCTCATCATTTCTGGGGGGAGGCAAAAATCCACTCTGTCTCTCGCAACAATTTTTAGACTGAACACACCAAGAAAATAGAGACTTGTTTATTGACTTGAAGGATAAAAATGTACTATATCACTTTCTAATGGAATCTGCCACACACAAAGTAGTAAAGGACAAAACCAAAGGCTAATCCAAACTCTGAATAGTTTTCTAGTGCTATGTAGCTATCTCTGTGCAGTGTCTTAGTCCTCACTCTCCCACTTTCTGGTTTTCTGGTTTTTTACTTCATAGGAAAATACTCTGCATCAAAGTAGTAATCTGCTTCACTCTTTAGATACCCTCTCAAATGACCTCTGCTGGATGAAATAATAAGTTTTGATGCATAAAAGCATTAGGTAAAAGAGCCCTTTGTCTCCAGCCTTCCCCAGGTTTTTAACTGGTAAGCCAAAACAGTTTTCTGTTTAACATCCAAAGCTTCCCTTCCCTTCTCTCCTACTGGGACTCATTTGTGTGTTCAGAAATTCATATATATAACTGTGGACTTCATCTTCTACACATCCATTGGCCCGAAGCTGCACATTTTTAGGAGGTCTTCACTGTCTTCCACAAAATTCAGTACGTGCAAAGAAAAACAGAAGTATTTTCCATACCAACAGCACTGAAAAGTCAGAGCCAGTTACTGTCCTGAGTTTCCAAGGCCCCTCAAAAGAAAAAGGTCCTCTCTCACTTCAGTCTCATAAAAATTCTCAAAAGCTGTTGGCTGCATTTCACCCACCCCAACAAAGAAAAAGAGAGTATGATTGGGTTGGTATCTGAAATAAAAGTTTCCAGCTCCAGGCTGATGACTGCTTTCCTTGGTCATGCAGCTTTGGAATGCCAAGTGAGCCCATGTGCACCTGTCCTTGCACCCTCAGGTGCACTGCACTGCTGTATTCTCTTCATTCTTAGGAAGCTGGGGCTGCACAGCATGTAAGTATAGGCTTGGATTTTATAATAGCTTGGAAGTAGAATATTATATGCTATAATTCTCTGCAGTTTTTCCACATTGGTGATTGCCTACTTTGATTTCTCTTGTTATCCTCACAAAGATACTGTCCTGAATGCTGATGGCAGAAAACTTGGCACTCCCTGAGGCTGTAATTCTGTGGTAGCAAATATTGGAGATGGTCTGTAATTTGTGATATACAATAACTGCAATAATGGTACAATGCCTGTGGGTAAAGCAGCGGAGGGAACATAATGCAGCTAATAACTATTCATTTGATGGGTTTTTAATTTGTTTTTATTTTTTTCTAAATGTATCCTGTGTGCAATATTTTAACCATTTCACAACATTTTTCTAGCAAGAGCTTTTTATAATTATGTATTTATATCATCTGCCACACTCAGCTTCCTAAAAGAGGCACATCATTTTCCAAAGTTTTTCTCTATCCTCAATTTTTTTCTATTGATTTAAATTTTCTATTTTGAGGCACTAATTCTATATTAAAAAGAGAGAAAAGTTATGTAATTATTCAATTGGCCAGATTAACTCTTTGATATTTTAAAATTAGTTGTTTAAGAACAGTGTGGTTTATTTCTAAATTTCTTTTTAGAAATACTGATAGTTTATGTGATGAATTCTATAGCCTTTCTCTGTACAATAAAAATATCTCTTATGTTCTATTAGAGGGCAGTAGTAGGCCAGAGAATACTAACCAGAGAGAAGGAGAGAGTTTCTTAAAGTGTTTGCTGGAAGTCTAATCTGCAACTAATAGTTCAGGACAGCTGTAACTCCCTTAGCAGTACAGTGCTTCTGGTACTAAAAGAGTTGCCTGACACAGATTGGTAATTTATGCCTGTGAACGGCCACTGGGATGTTTCTAGCACATAAATGATGGACAGTAATAACTGAGGATTTGTATCTGGAGCATTAGGAGATCTCCACGGTTAGAAGGCTTTCAAGTGCTTTATGCAGCCCATAGGGGTAAAGTGATGTAAAGTGGGTCAGGTGCTGGGAGGAGGGAAGTGAGATGGGAAATCATCAGTTGTGCAGACATTAGCACGTTGTGATCTCATCTGCTGCTGTGAGGCTGTGACACAGACTTGATAAAGTCTGCCAAAAATATTTTTCTTCATGTACCTGTCAGTGACTCTCTCTCTCTGCAGTTGTTATGTCTGACTGCGAAGCATGTTCTAAATAATAATATGCCATTTGGGAAAGTGCTAATGCAATTTGTATATGAATACTAAGTAACACATTTTGTAGTTTTCACCATGCTGTGATCTTCCTGTGCTTTTTTATGATCTCTGAGCTTTGATCTTCTCCGTCCCAAAACAGGAAGCTCAAGTATGCCCAGGAGAGTGCCTTCGAGGCTCTAAAAACACCTATGTATCTCTGTGCAGAAATTCTACTCCTCAAAACAGAGGAGAAACATCAGTAGGCATAATATAGGGGGTTTCCCACACTGTTATTCTTCAGGCCTTGGCATTTTCAGCTACATGGTCACTTGAGTGAACCTACCATCCTCACCACCATTCTTACCCTTTAACTCTTTCCTCCCAACAGTTGATAAATGCAGTTCAACAGGGAACTGCTCCACAATTAATTCCTAAATGCACCCTGCATGTTTCTACTTATATTTCCCTATGCATACATATTGGACAAAACAAGAATCTCAATGGAAAAAAAAAAGTAAATTTAAATTTACTTGACAATTTCTGGTGGCATAGATCTGATGTATATTTAGATAGTCTTGTCATTTTAAAATGTATTGCCCTTCCCACAGTGATCCTTTTGGACTGTGCCATGAGTTGAACAGAGGAAGGTGTCAAGTGTGGCAGACAAAAACATCCTTTTACACCAAATCAGTGGTGTTTTAGTGTTTGTTCCTGACTGAGCAGGATTTCATGTGTTTAATGCACAGAAGTCAACAGGCTGAAGCATGAGGCACCCTGCTACCTAGATATAGCCCTCAGATGAATTCATCCAAACCAAGAAGCTGTGTGAGATGATAAATTAGAAAAGCAAAAACAACTGTGCCAATAATTGTCTATAGCCAAAATCACTTTTAAATTTATAAAAGTTCCCTTAATATGGGGTGTAAAATATCATTGGCTCTGCTAGTCTGAGTATCCCACTGTTCTGACAATTTCATTAAACCCTTAATAATCCTCTAAAATGAGCAATGATTAATCTCTTCATTTGTAAGCCTTGTTGTTGAATGCAGTGATAGACATCATGTTCTTTCACTGTTAACAAGTGCCAATTCTTGGGCATTGTGACAAGTTTCATTCGTCAGTGTTCCTGCAATTTTTCACAGAGTTACTACTCTTTCCATCAGGGCATCCACATTTGGTCTAAGCATTTTTGCCAAAGAAATCCCACACAATTTTCCACAACATCTTAATAAAAATAGCTTGTGTTAATACTCTGTGCTATCAAGGTGTGTAAAAATGACTCAGTATTATGCTTGAAAGGAGAAGAAAAATAAGCAAGTTTACAGATTAATTTGGACATCTACCTAATAGCATATGTCTCTACTGTTTAGAAACCCATTGCAATTGTTACTGAAACAAAAATAATGGTTTACTGAAACAGAGAATAAAATTGCTTGCTAGAGAAGCAAATAAATGTTATTATTTTTGCATGAATAAATTTTGCAAAGTAGTGAAATTAGACAAAAGATTTAAAGAAAGATTGTTAATTTCCCCTCTCACATCTCCTAAAAACTTATACTTAGAGATACAGTCTCACCTAAAAAAAGCTCTACTATTGGTTGTGTCTTTTCAGATTTCATTTATACAAAAGAAAAGAAAATAATAGTAGGACAATTTTCTGGAGGAAAAACTCCAGGTGTCCAAAAAGGTCTCCCCATGCCTTGGCTTGACTTCTAGCAAAGCTGCTGGCTGCTTCAATTCTTGCAGATCAGTTGCAGGTTGCTGCTCCTCTGTATCATCATCCACTTTTTTAGCTTTCAGAAGTCACTCTAGCCTGGTGAAATGAAAAGGCCTGAATGAGAAGGCTGCTACAGACATGTAGACATGGTATGTCTACATCAGTCCCTCCCCTCAGAAGTGTAGACAAGGCCCCTAGTGCCTCTTCATCAAAAGCTTCAGTGTATTTGTAAAACAGAGCAGAAGAGTGACATGCCACATATTTGTAAAACTGAGCAGAAGAGTGACATGCCACGCATTATTAGTAGAGTAGAGCAGAAGAGCAATGTACTACATGGCTGGACAATACACCAAAAACATGATATAAAAATCTTAAGCAATAGTGCCACTGTGAAGGCCCTTTTGGACCTCACACCCAATGCGTTTCTGGTATCAAAACTTACAGAAGAAGCAATGAAGTGAGGTAAGTGGTCTTGCACATCCCACTGAATTTTTTTGTGCAGCTGGAAGATTTGCAGCTCATTGCTGAGGTGCGAAATACCTGGTGCCAAATAATGTGTACTTCTGGTTCTCATCTGATCTTGAGTTTATCTCTTGATAATGACTGGCTCCTCTGCTTAGTTCTGTAAATTTGGTAGGGCTGTGATAATTTCTCAGGCTTGCTGAACTGAGAAGTGTCTTAGTCATAGATGCATAACATTTCTTTCTTTTGCCGGGCTAGTTCTTTTCATGAAATATTTAATTTCCTCAGAGATCTCCACTCCTGACTGATATTGGTCACAATATCTCCAAGTTAAGGGAGGAAAGAAAGATCTATATAAATACAGATATTGATCACAGGTATCATTGTGTGAGCCTGGCTTTCCTGAGGAGTCAGGCTAAAAGTCATATAATGACAAGGTTTCTGAGCTTACTGATTGTTTTTTAGCAGTAACAATGGCTAAAATGTTTTTAATTTCAGACTTGCCATGTCCCATCTGGGCTGTTCAATACCCTGACAAATTGATGTTCTTCTCACAAACTATATAAAAATAATTGTCCTGAAGCCCTAGGGTTGGTTATTGTGCTTCTACACTAGCAGGCTCAACATCTGACTCGCAGATGTTCAACATGAATTTTTTTTCCTGTAACTTTTTATTGCTTTTCAAAATTTTCAAATCCCTTTGCGGATGCTAGTTAAGCTGTAACAGCCTTACGAATTAAGCATTATATTTGTAGTTTTAAAATAAATTTAAAAAAAAAAAAAAAAAGGCAAAGTAAAGCCATCATCAAAAATTCTGCTGGTTATATTGCAATTAGAGCAAGCAAATGCTTGTTGCCTGTCCAAGATTATTCAGGCCTCAGATCTGCAAAAATAACTGCAAAAGTAGCACCTAGTCTAGTTCTGTCCAAGTAATCACAATATCTTACACACTTATATTAATAGGGCTTCCTAAGATGCATTATTTTGATGGGACTGGATTTATGGCATAATTACATGGACAGTTATTCTGGAATAGCTGAGGGGAAGGTAACCTCTGCAAAGGGAGTCAATGTTAAAGCCTTGTAGTTAGAAATGGAATCTTGTCTTAAATTGCCTGAGTTGCAATGACCCACTGTGCCTGACTACAGCCTCACTCCCCAAAAGCTATAATCCAAAAGGCCATGATTTAGGCACATTGATAGATTAATTTGGTGTGCTGTTCATTTGATATACATACATATAGAACAGAATCTTAGAAACACAGAATTACTAAGACTGAAAAGACTCCCAAGATCGCTGAGTCCAACTTTTAATTGAATACCACCATGTCAAATGTAGCACTAAGTACTACATCCTGAGATGTCCTGGGATGAAATACTACTGCTTCCTGGGATGGTGACTCAGCCATTTCCCTGGGCAGCCCATTGTAATGTTTGACAACTCTTTCAGTGAAGAAATATTTCCTGATGTCCAACCAAAACCTCCTCAGGCATAACCTTCCTCTTGTCTTCTCATTAATTGTATATGGGAAACAAGTTTGATCCCCATGTCTCTACAAACTCCTTCTGGGCAATTGTAGAGAATCATAAGGTCACCCCTGAGCCTCTTTTCTCCAGACTAGACAACCTGAGCTTCCCTAGACAGTCCTTGTAAGTGGCCCAGAATATCACTTACTACTTCATCCTGGGTGTTCCCATTCCTGTCTCCCAGCTCAGTCGTTGGTTGCCCTGAGGATAACTGGTCTTTCTGCTAAGGACTGAGGCAAAAGTGATATTAAGTACTCAGCCTTTTCCTCATCCCTGCTGACAATGTTCCCCTCCACATTCAATGAAGAGTGAAGATTTTCCTTACTTTTTCTTTTGTTGTTAATGTATTTATAAAAACATTCTTTAGTAGCATTTGTAGGGTTTGCGAGATTGAGTTTTAGTGAGCTTTCACCTTTCCAATTTTCTTTTCACATGATATAATAACATTCTTGTACTCTTCTTGAGGTTCCTACCCCTTCTTCCAAATGTGTTTTTTTTCTCCCTGAGTGCCAGCTAAAGCTCACCATTTTCTTCCCCCACAGATTGCCTTTTGGTACATACCCTGCTCCTGCAGATTTTCTTTCCTTTAATACACCTATCAAGTGTGATTTTGCTTCTTGTGTACACACAAGTTGAATGGACATGCTTGAACAGACAATTCCTTTTTTAATTGAAGCCATATCTGGAAAGAAAGGAAAGATTCTGGAGGGTGTATTAACATCTCTAGAGCTTCTAAAATGCCACTCCCTTAAAGATGAAGAATAATGAGGAATGAAAAAGGAAGCCATGACTACTAGTAGTTTTATTTTAAAAAATTGTTTCACAAAATAACAATTTCAAAATCTAAGTTATCATAAGATACTCCAAAATATTTTTGTATAACAGATAGCATAGTACACAAATAGACATAATAATTGCTATAGCCTTAAGTTGCTAACCAAAATTAATTCACAGAGTAAGACAATTTGAAGTTGTCATGACATGATGCTGATAAAGACAATCAGGCATTTATAAGAAAAACTATTTAATTATCTTTGAGTTTCCCTGTAAAGTCTGCCTAATTTAGACCACATTATGATCCAGTTAGTCATGCTGACTATTATCATTCTGTGACCCTAATTAAGTAGAATGACTCACTGAATAAAGTCTTACTCAGTATAAGCAACAAAGCAGAATCTGACCCCTTTGGAAAACAGCCTTCTATTTTAACAGCTCATAAGGACATCCTATTTGGGGCTGATATCACCAAGTTCCTGCTGGACTACCATACACATACACTGGCTGTAAAAAAGGGATATAAAATTGTTAATTTTTTTTTACAGTTTAATATCTGAACCTTAGAGAAAAAAAAACTCCATCTAAAGGAAGGATTTTTAACATTTCAATAAAGTAATCATACAAGTAACACATGGAACAGTAAGAATACTATTGTACCAATAAACCAACCAAAAATCAGTAAAAGACAGAAAACTAACAGTTAACATCTCGTCTAAGGACTTTTTAGAAGAAAATATGTTCACAAAAGTATTGGCTTAAAATAAATAATTGCCGAAAGGAACATAGTGGGGAAAATCCCTATTTTACAAAAGCTGGCTTTATTTACAGATTTTGTAAAACAGTATGAATATTCACTGAGGCCTAAATGCTACACTTCAGGAAACAGCTTATTTCTTTTCCTGTTGGCTTCTGAATGAAAATCTGACACACATAGTGAATTATTTGCTTTAAACTTCAATTTATTTGCTCCACAGGCTTCCTTGTGCTTATCTATCTGTAATTATTCTTCTGCTGAAGTTGCTGCATTATGATAATAGAAAACCCATTAGTTACTTGTGTAGTATTATCTGCCTGTAATCTGTCTCCTCCTGAGTTTCCATATACCTTGGTTTTTATTTCTCTGCGGCACTCACAATAGGATTGTCCTGCGGTACTCCACATGCTGAAGATACAGAATATTATTATTTTGTTGAACACTGTCATACTTCAGCAATGAATAACAAGGCAGTCTCTGGCTCTTCAGTGCATGTCAGCTTGAGATTTTTTTCCAGATGTTGTCACAACAGCAGTGTGCTGAGATTAGAGCTAACCATACAGCTGTACCCTACATCCTCTAACACTGATGCTTGATCAGCTTGTCGGTGATTCCTTCAGTGGTGGGTCCTTGTATGTGTGAGTGTGTAGGCCAGCATTCCCCAGACAGCTGCCTCAAGCACCAGAGCTGCAGTCATTCCCTATTGTGCTCACTCACCAGAAACCCTCCATCAAGTAAGAAACAGCAGATATAATATTAGTATTATCTTCTAGTACTTTTTTTTCATATCAGCTTAAGTCAAGTTCTGTTTAGCCATTGCCCTGCCATGTGAGTTGTGCACTCACACCTGAGTTGCTCTACATACACCCTTCTCTCATGTGCATGGTACTGCAGTATTCCCACCAGGATGGCAGCCCTGCAGTTTGTGACTCTTGTGCTGTAAACCAGAGAACATCTAAACTTCGGGCATGCTGCAAACATATAATGGATGACTCAAAGTTTGTTTCCTGGCCAGCTGTGCAATCCTTGAAGCTGCCAGTAGGCTACCACTGTCATTCATAAGGGCAGCTTGTCATATGCCTTTGGCTGACCAAGTTGCAGGACTTTTTCCTGGAGCAAGGTCTTGGCAGTCCCAGGGTACACTGAAGTAGAGCTTCACTGCTGTGCTTTCTGCTCCAATGCAGAGCTTTTATTTTGCTGTCAGATTTCTACCAGAGTCAGGAGCTTTCGGATCATGACTTTGCAAACTGTTCACCAATTCTGCCTCTCTTGTGGTATCCAGGTAAAACAGACAATAACAAAGATTAGTGTGTTTAAACAACTGTCAAAGATTGAAAATATGCACTTCCAGTGAGACTCACAAGACCTGCAGATTGATATTTAATAGTAGGAGTCCCATGTAGCTTATACAAGAAATGTAAGTTAAAAGGATACCTTTCTATTATATTTAGATTACAATCTCTTCCACTGAAACACGGGGACTAAAATAGGGGCTTGACTCAGTTCTGAGTTCCAGTCACCTTGCTGCATGTGGGCAGGGATGCCTGTCCTTTGCATGGGAGTTGGGAGGTTGGAACACTAACTCAGGCAAATGTGTCCCCACTGCTGCAGAAGAGCATGGACATAAACTAGCTCATTAGACTAGACGGAAGATATCAAAGTTTTCGTAAGACGTCGTTTATCATAAAGGCACTTTCGTGGTTTTAGGAGAGAAGATAGAAAAAAAGCACAGAGTTAATCAGTAACTTTTCTTCTATTGTGTTTTTTTCAGCAGAATAGGTATATAATATGTTTCTCCAATTTTATCAAGGTGACATAGGGAGGTAGTAACTGAGTCAAAGCTAATTCTGCATTATTTGGCTAAGATTTCTGTCTCTTCACAGACTAATGTTAATGTACCAAATTACAATCAGAGAATATGAAAGACTCTCATTCTGTCTTGAATTCGTTCATTATATAGCAAACATTTCTTCTAGTGAAAATGATTAGCCTTCAAGATGTAAAGCGTATGCATTTCAAAGACAATTTTGATTCAATACTGCTCAACTAGGTAAAGTGAAGGATGTGTACTGCAAAGTGGGTTTTTTATGTTATGGAGAAGTTAAACTCCAAAGGGTTTTATTTAGCTTCAGTAGTCTAAGCTCATCAATGTCACTTCAAGGAGACTAAACATGCATCTGACTTTGAGACTTCCAAATAGAATTAGGAAATGTTTAGCTACTTTGAGGACTAGTAAAGGCAAATCCTCTTCTCTTCTCTTCTCTTCTCTTCTCTTCTCTTCTCTTCTCTTCTCTTCTCTTCTCTTCTCTTCTCTTCTCTTCTCTTCTCTTCTCTTCTCTTCTCTTCTCTTCTCTTCTCTTCTCTTCTCTTCTCTTCTCTTCTCTTCTCTTCTCTTCTCTTCTCTTCTCTTCTCTTCTCTTCTCTTCTCTTCTCTTCTCTTCTCTTCTCTTCTCTTCTCTTCTCTTCTCTTCTCTTCTCTTCTCTTCTCTTCTCATTTCCAGACTGTGAATATGAAAAATAAAATAAAATAATTAGATGAAAAAATCAAAACATTACTTAATTTTTAAAAATATATGTAGGACCCTTTTTGACATCTTAAATACTAAATCTTCTTAAATATATTATATTTTAAGAGGGAGAATTATCATGTATTCTAGACAGAGACAACATAACATTCTAGACAACTCCTGCAAAAGTATGTTTCCTTCAGTCTGTAGGTCTTAAAAGAGCTACTTTACTTCTTGATGTTTTCAGAAATTTTAACTAGGAATAACTATGCCATTTTTTCTTCAAAGTCTTCTAAAAACTTTATTTACTGAAAACAATTACTGAACTTTGAGTGTATTTATTTTGAATTAACTGTCTATTTGAAAACATTGGTTCAGATTAATATTATTTTTATTACTAATTCAGAGACATACAAAATGCATTAAAATAGGTCACGCATTTATTTCTTTGCACGTTTTTCTGTGGCTGAAACTAATGTCTCTACTTGAAGGAGTGTTATTGTACAGATTGATGATATGAAAAAAACTTAGCTAGAAAGAAATGTTAATCAAAAGGAAAAAGATTGTCTTTAATGTTAAGTATGTATGGTCTCTCAATACACGCTAAGGAACTTATAGGAAAAAAATCTTTCAAGATTTGTGTAGCTTAACTTTTGAAAGAATTTGCAGTTGATTATATTTCTGAAAAAAGTCAAGACACTTCTGTGTATGTGCTTAAATATAGCTTGAGGTATTTAACTTTGCTAAGTCAGATTTAAAATATTTCAATCTAAAACTGTGGGCTTTAATTCATATTTCAGTTTTTGAGCTACAACTCTAGCTCCTTAGTTTCAGAGGTGAAGTCCTACATTCCAAAATAATGCTGGGATATGTTGTTAGGAGGTAGTCTCAGTGACAGAAAAGAAGAAGCTGGACAGCAAAAGAAAATATAAGGATGCTCTGCAAACTGCAACAGAGAAATAGGTGTTCTTGCTGAGCACCCCCATAGCTACAGAAAAACAGACTACACTGCAGTTTAAATTCAATGGCAGGACTAAGAATTTACTGTCATAAAATTAAAATTAAAAAAAAACAACAAAAAACAAACAACCCCCTCTCCACACACACACCCCCCAAAAAAGATAACCAAAACAAAAAAATAACCCAAGAAACAACAAAACCAAAACCTAACCAAATTAAACAGGTCCATTTCTAGCCTTTGCAGCATTTCATGCTGATGGTAGATTCTTAAAGGAACTAGGTGCCGAGAAATATTAAGCATTTTGAAATCTCACAGTTCTGATTGACACTCTACCTGAAACCTCTGGCAAAAGTTTGTGTTTAACCTTGCCTATTACATACAGTTTGTAAATGCTTTATACTTTGCAAGTTGTGAGAAAATAATTACTTGACTGAAGATTATTTCCCAGTTCCAGCAGAGGACTTGCAGTAACATCATTGGATAAGATCAAATTGCTCATTGAGTAATCTAAATTCAGTAGTGCCTGAGCAGTATGATCCAGCTCGCTTTAATTAATTAACCCCTAAAAAATTGCAGCATTGAACATCCAGTTGAGAGAGCAATTAATGTCTACAACAAATTATGTCAACATTCTCTTATGTTTTATTCATATACAACTTCACCTAATGTAATTAGAGACTAAGGGCTTCTAATTCTGCCGTTATTTACACCCTGCACATTGCACACTTCATTGACTAATTTGAACCAAAAAAATGAAGATATAAGACTTTCTGATTTCAATTACCTTAAGTTGATGTTCTGCTGCCTACAGCTTATCTGTACATGCGCGAGGAAGTGTCAGACACCCTGCAGCATGCTATGGCATGCTGAATAAAAATCAGAGAAAACACAAAAGAGGTTAACTTGCCATGAAATAGAAAGACACCAGTTTTTATAAACTGGAAATTAAAAAAAAATCATGAGAGAAAATTAAAAGCTTCTTATTTTTAAATTTAAATTATGACGTGCAATGCAGTTTTCCAGATTTCTTAAGCTTATGATCTTTGATATTTGGACGTAACCAGTAAAATGACTTTTGCATACACAAGGAACCAAAACAGAAATTTCAGCTGAAGGTTTGACAGGTTTTGCCATTCCTTTAACTAGTTTTGACAATTTCTTATTGGTAAAAATCATTATTAGTATGGATAATACAGCATCTCCAATGAACTTCATATAAAATTTTCATTATACAAAGAACTCTTAACAGTAGTTAAATGTCAAATCCAACTCTCTTCCCCAGTGATTGGAGGAAAACAGGTCAAGATCTTTTGAGCAAATGAGTAGTATTTCTGTAATGAAGAATGCTCTTATTAAATGTTCTAAATGTTTTGCCAAAGATCATACTGTGAACTCACACATTTTTCTTGATCACTCTGGTGAGAACAAGCATGTTTAACAATGTTCTCAAGTGCAAGTCACCTTTGTGAAACACTCTATCAACATGAAAAACCATTTATCTCTTGTATTCAGGAGATGGGTAGACAAGATGGACAAATGTTCATAAGCACATATTCAGACTAATTACAGAAAATGTGTTGCCTTTAAAAACTGGCATAAGACCCAGAAAAAGTAAATGTAGCTAAATGCTGCTTCAATTCAAATCTGCGTTGTAGTATCCATAGACTTTGTTAAGAAGTTACAGGTTTGGACAATTTATTCTATACAACATTCTTGTACTATCCTAGTATTGAAAATAGAAATAACAAATGCAGAATCCTTATGATTATCTTTGTAGCATTCAGGCCAGTTTTTCATAATATTACACAAAGCTTGTCCTCAACAAACATCTCAGCCCTAAAATTGAGCTATATTACTTTGATGGCCAGGAGATTCCTTCCTTCTCCCATTAAGATAGTATGTGATTCTATGGTGAATATACAAAATTATTTTATCAAAAGCTGTAACAGCTTTTTAATGGGTGTTTGCCCATTAAGATTATGCCATATACGTTTCAAATATAGAAGAATTTGAATGCAAAAAGGTAAAAATCCAATAAGAATACTGAGAAAAGCTTTTTGTCGTGTAAGTAGTAGCATGAAAAAAAAAAACTTTACTGTAGATTAGCTTTACTCTGTTTTGTCTCAGTGTGTTCAACTCTTTCATATTTTTTCAAGATGATTAGTAATTTGATTTTTGTCCCAAATTCAAATTAAATTCCCTCCCTACCTTCTGTTTAACAGAACTTCATCTTTGTAGTGACTTTCAAAGCTGAAAGATAGTTCTAAAGTGATTGAATTTTTTGGTTCTGCTATTAAAATTAAAGAAGAAAAAAATCTGGTCTGCTTTGAACTCTAACTTGGGCTTTATGTTCTTTATGCTCCATAAATCAACAACCTGGAGTTCTCTGATTTGATCTATATTTCCAAATGTCACTGACTATCCCACATTATGTAAATGACTTTATAAAGCTCAAGGTCTGCTACACAAAAAAAAAAAAAAAAAAAAAAAAAAAAAGGCAAACAAAAAACAAATACAGCAAAACTAAAGCGAAAAAAACAAGCAAAACTTTCCATAAACCAAGCAAAACAACAAGAACATAAATCCCAACAAAACAGAAGACCAAAACTAACAGAAATGTAACTCTTTTGCTGACTGCAGTTTCTCCAAGAGAGTTTGATAGGAGTTTCTGAGAGATTACAAATCATAGTTAAAATTGAACACACCCCTCTATCCTTTGGGTGTATTAGCACAGAAAATCCATTTCTCTTATTTTCTCCAAATTCACTTATTTATCCTTTCAACATTTTCCTAGTTTCAGCTGGGAGGAAGTTAATTTTCTTCCTAGTAGCTAGTACTGTGCTGTGTTTTGGATTTATGATGAGAATAATGAGATAAAACTCTTAATGTTTTAGTTGATGTTCAGTAGAGCTCTCCCAAGTCAATGACTTTTCAGTTTCCTTTTTCACCTTCCTTCTTGATGCCCAAGAAGCTGAGCAGGAGCATAGCCAGGACAGGTGACCTGAACTGGGCAAAGGGAATGTTCCATACCAGAGGAACTCAAGGTCAGTATATAAACTAGGGGGATTTGGCCAGGAGGGGTGGATTATGTGGTTCAGTGGGTTACAGTGCTGGGTTGACAGATGGACTTGATGATCTTAAAAGTCTCTTCCAAACTTGATGTTTTTATGATTCTATGAGCCTTAGTGTTAAGGAAATAAGGGAAATATGAGGTAAAAAATGGTTTTTTTGGATTTTTGGCGCAAGTACAGTCACAACCTATGTTACTTGCCTTATTTATAGATATTATAGGAGAGAAGATTTTTTACTTGACATCTGAAGATGATTCATGCACTGACAAAGCAGAGTCTTAAGAGCAGTTGCTCTGGAATATAAGTTGTAGCATGGAAAAAAGCACAAAGAAGGAAAATTGGCTTGATGGGTGATGTAGGCTGACATTTCCCAGCACGTTCATCTTGATGACTCAGTGACAAATAAAAGATGGGAGATTGGGTGTGTTTACAACTAAGGGCTTTAGGAGAGAAGACCAGTAGTTTATAATTACATTTGACTGTACTATTTACTTCTTCTGAATAGTAATTGAACTTTAAAGTTTGCTTTCTACAAACAAGCTGGCGCAATTTCATTTCCCAAATATCTGTATGATGCAGGCAAATGAGCATTGCAAGTATGGCCAAAGCAAATTTATTAAAATGTGTCTTACATAGAAAATTGTACTACACTTTCAGGTCTTCATTTCAAGCAGTACATTAATCTCTTGCTAGTTTATAAGTATTTTCTGGCTCCACTGACTACTATTCCACAAAAGTGAAGTAAAAAATAGTAGATTCTGGATCATATCATATTTTGTCACCTTCTTCCTGCAGCCCTAAAGCATTCAAAGTTTATAATCTATTCTTTTTAAGATGTTTCAGAAGAAATATGTCCTTTGTTTGTGTCATATCCACTGTAGCCCAGTCCAGCACAGAGGCAATTAAAATGGAGTAAGAATCCTTAATAGATTCATGGATCCTTGATAAATACGTTGTGAACCTATGAAAAACAAAAGCAACATTTTCAGCTTGTTTAGCATTCCTTGAGGAGATTGATAATCTGATTTTAAAAAAAAAAAAAGTCAGAAGTAAATCTCCCACCTTCTGTCTAACAGAACTTAATCTTTATAGTGACTTTCAAAGCTGTGGGACAGTCTTTGTAAATGAATTTTCTTGTTACATGATAAAAATTACACTGCAGTTCTAAAACCTAATTTAGGGTGTATGGACTTTAGGCTCCATTAATCATCAGCATGTCCTTCAGCTGAAATGTGCTCACCACCTCTAACAGGCTGTAATATATTATGTAACCACATAAAATATAAACTGAAGTAATAGACTCTTTTAAAAAGATAAAATGCAAGACAAAGCTTATGTATAAATATCAAAATCCATTTTATTGGGATACTACCCTGGTACAACCCTTGAAATTGAATTAAAATTACCTATGCTTTCAGATCCTCTTCAGAGGTAGAGTTCAATTAACATGAGAGGGACTTATTAACCTGCATGAATCCACATGTTATGTGAATGCAAACCTTGGAAAATGCTTTATTTCAAGTCTTGCTGAAAACAAAGACTCATTATCTCTGGTCTTCATCACTATTCTATTTCAAAACTGGGGAGCAATAGAGCCAAAAGTACCGATCATTTTTCATGATTTATAAATATTAACATCCTTGTACGGGATTGCCCTCACAAAGAGCAAATGTTATGTTTGAAGAAGTACTTTTCCTCAGTGCATTACCACTGAGGCATTAACACACTGATGTTCAGTTTCAGGAATGTGCATCTGAATAAAGAATAGGTACTCTGTAAGAAGCACAGTAGTGAAAAGCCTGCAACTCATTATCTATCTACCAAGCAAAATAACATTGTTCTTCTAAACTATGTGCTTCTTTCTTAGCTTCTCATTAGTTTGTGCAATGTAACTTCTAGAAAAAATGGTAAGTCCTGGCTTGCAGTTTGAAAATCAGGTCCAATATCTGCTTTTTCAGTATCTACCCCTTCCTTACAGTTTCTTTGTTTTTGTGTTTATTCTCCTGTGCTACAGAGTCAATATTTCATTGCTTCTTCTTCTTTGTTCTACTCTGCTATTTTCTGCTTGGGGCTTTTATTTTGTTGGCTTTTATTTTGTTGGGTTTTTTTCCCCGTTAGACTGTTGGAATTCCTCAGATTAATTTGTAAAGTTTTTTAAAGTATTTATGCCCAAAAGGTAACTAAAAGTTATTTTCTGCAGGTACACAACTTGCAGTTCTATGATGCAAAGAGTTCATCTGCCTAGGACCCTGCATTATCCCAGATGAAGATTATCTCTGCTGTTATTTGGAGCCATGCCTGAGTGCATTTGGAATATGCTCAGGTTCTCAAATGAGAACACGTATCTTGAAATTGGATAAAAACTAGCCAGCAAGCTTTGAGATGCATGCCAGATGGAGGAATCACAATGGTTGGGGGGCAATATCTATTTAATGTAGCAATAAAAAGAGATAAGAAAATTTGTACACCTGCAAAATGCAGATAGCGCCAAGCTAATGCCAACTGAGTCTTGGCACACCAGGCCAAGGATCATCCTGGAGTGATAAGCCCCATGGAGCTCAGTTTTAACTCACCAAATACTGTCATCTCAAACCCAAAGGCAAATTAGAGTCTCTGCATGCCATTGTGATGCGTGCAAGTACCAGGATCTTCAGAGTCCAGCATAGTATAGACGTGCCCAATGCATTTTTAGACTGGTTTTGTTGGTTTGATTTTCTCTAGCAGTATTATTTTACTTAAGTAACCATTACTACTCTTTTTTTTGTTGTTTTTGTTGCACTTCATAGCTTGTCACAGCTTCAAGAACAAATTCTACAGCAAGATTCAAATATGAGCATATATTTTGGGAAAATATAGTCTATGAAATGCATCTAAAAATGAGACAAATTTAAAACTGTTTCACTCATAGAAGATAAACCCTTTCATTTTATTAAGTACTTGTAGGGAGACTAAAAGGATGCTCTCTAGAGCTATATGTTGTACAGTCTAACTGAAAAATCATTACTCTTAGAGTAGATGTCTTGTTCCATCAATATATTTTATTTCCAACAATATTGCAGACTATTGCAATAATCTACAAACAAAAATTTTCCTATATACAATATTCTCAGTTATTTTTCTATCCCTGTCTTTTGCTACTTCTATCTGCTAAGACAGAAGTGTTATGTAATTTAGGAATTCAAATTTTCTTGGCAGTCAATGGAGAGAGACAAGCACTTTAGAAGGACAGACATTTCATCCCATTATCAAGATCAGGATCCAACTCTGCAATTCAGAGAGAAAGGACAAACATCCTTTGACCAGCAGCTGGAATCTATGTTATAGATAGAACCATAGGATCACACAGCAAACCTGATTGAGTTGTCTGAATTCTCTGTATTATTTGTGTTAAAAAAATAGTGACTTCCATTCATGCCAAATTGGATTAAAATAGGATAGATGAGTTCATTGTTAAAGATATCCTTCCTCTCATTTGACTGTTAAGGGAGATGCTGGGCATCTGCCTTAGGTGTAGAAGTCAAAGCTAACAATAATAAGTTCTATCTCAATTACCAAGACTGCTTTGTTTCTTAATTGAGCCTAAGCTTCTACCCTTGACATTTCAACTAAGTTAAGTCCGAAATGAAGGTAAGATGAATCTTGTGTGCTTCCCCATCCGTGCCCCGTATTTACAGATGTTTATCTATTTAATTACATTCCCCTAATTCTTTTTGAGCATCTATTAGATTCTTATGTTGAAATTACGTGCTTATTTAAAAGTTCTGAAAAATAAAGGTCTTTCCAATAATTTAGATAAAAGTCCCTTTTCCAGCTGTGAATGTGCATTATAAAATACAGGGATCTCTTTTCTTAAAAATACAAGTTCTAGCACCTGGTTGTGGTTTACCGTCCCTCTGAAAGGAAGTTTTCAAAACTCTTTTCACACCATAACTGGTTTCAACCTCTTAATTTCTTTCCTTGACTTTCATAAATATTTGTGTGACATATGTATTCCTCCTGAACTCTGTAGCATTGGAGAAAAATAAAGACAGTTTTCTTTGTTCTTCCTTAGATAGTGTTAATTATTGACTCTCACATGGCTTACATGATCACCATCTATTTTGGTTCCCTTATAATATTTGTAGAGTGTATAAACAATTAATTCAAATGCAGAACATCCAGTTTTGATTTCTGGATCACCTAATGTTAGATAGGGAGGGTACTGGGGGCAGGGGTAGAAGATATGTTTTATTGCAGCAGCTCTTGTTTTATATTACAGCCCCATCTGCCTGTGCTGGACCTTTGGATGGCATCCGACAGTACAAGCTAAAACAATGATCACTCGGAAAACACTTCAGCAGGTCAGCCAAATAATCAGACTCAAACCAGATGGTGATGCAAAAAATAAGTGTCTTTTTCTCCACAAGTTTATGGATAAAACTCTAAGAGTAGCTATTCTTATAACAATGACAAAAAACTCATACAAATATTTTGTAATATTGGAAGCAAACTCTCCTGCTTCCAGATGAGGGAATAAGCTATCTTACATTTTTTATTTTTTAATTAAACGTGGTTTGTTCAGACTGCCTTTGTTAAATCACTTTTCCATGTGGTAACATTTTCAGTATAGATTAATAATGTCAATATTAAGAAAGATTTCTTTTTTATTTAAGATCACCCTCTTAGAATGTACACATACACATGCATCCACACATTTGCTATGGTGATAATTAACAAAGATTTTTTTTACTCGGTGTATATGCATGCTACTAGAGTGTTTATATTCTGAGATAGAAATATTTTGGATTATTTGTATAGAGGGCTTAATTTACCTTCCAGTTTAAATTAACAAGGCCAGTGATTTCCTCCAAGTATATATCAACTGCAGAATCATCTGCATTAAGTAACTATGGGTTGATTTACTGAGCTATCATTTTTCTCTTCTATTTCTTGTACTTCATAAATTTTAATTCTGCCACTTTCCCTATTTTCATTGTCAATCTCTCATTTATATAGAAAGGTGGTGATTATTTTGCACCAAATATGCTTAGCCTATTTTAAGTGATAATCAGACATAAAGTGAGTATATTCTCTTAATCTAAAAATAAACAATATTTTTCCAAAAGTCTTCTTGATAGATCAGTCCACTAAATATATATCTTCATGGTTGTTTACTATCAAGAAACAGAAAACTATTCAAAGTTGAGTTGTGAGATATGATTTCATTATTTTGGAGTATTATTACTTTTATACTCAGCAATTTGGCAGTGTTAAAATATGATAATAATTTCCTGCCTTCTTGCCAGGAGTTCAAGACAGGTATGAAATTTAAAGCCTAATTTGTCCCCTCCCTAAACTGACATAAATCAGGAAAAATGCTATTTCATTCAGTTTGAGATACATCAATGTAAAATTAGATGTTGGTTCTGATGCCAATTATCACTTCAAAAATACTACCAATAATGCTTTATTATTATTATTATTGTTGCATTTGATATTGGTATTCTGTTATTTCCCAAAAAAGCAATGACAGGATTGATGTACAAGTGCACAAACATGATGCTGTTAGCATACCATTATCCTCACATTTTGGAAAATGTACTGTCTCCTGTCAGCAATGCTTTGGTTATCTGTCTCTCCAGCATGCAATTCCAGTTCTGAAGGATAGTTCAGAGGCAGTACATTACTTGAATAGACAGCTCTCTAGTAAGATCTAAACTCTTATTTGTGGTCAGTTACCACATGAGAAAACAAATAGGGAAGAGAGAAAAAACCAGGCAAATATAGCAGTAATGTGATCTTGTACAGTTTAGTAGTCAGAATTATTTTACCATTCTGAATAATTGAAGATTTCTGATGTAAAGAAAAAATTATCAGCAGTCTCCATCTGCTTTTTACTTGCTTTACTAATTACTAGAAGGGAAAATGTGTGTGACAAGGTGGGGTTTTTTACCAATGGAAAAGGAAGGTTTTTTTCTGCCTCCTCCTTCGACCAATTGTAGAGACTTGCTACTCCTTGCAATGTGACAAGAGTAATATATTTTGTGGTTTACTCTCCGATTTTGTTTTCTTTCTTCAATCTTCTCTCCTTCAGCAGGCTGAAAGATCTTTAATATTATTCTGTCCTTTGCATGCAATACTGTGAACAGATTGGTGTTGTCAGGGAATTACATCCAATCTGTGTTGAGCTTTGAAGAGGAATTGTTTATGATTAGGCGATTTACAGTTGAAGTGGGCAGAAGATGGCAAGGCCTATAATTAGAAGGAGGGAAATTTATCTCCCAACAGCATGTTCCTCCCTCTGAGCAGAGCCCTAGAGTGAGAAAAGGGCAGATGTAAACACACTTCTCCTCCAAGCTGGCTGATTCTGCACCTGGATTTGATTGAGTCTGGGTTGTTGCTGCCAGAAACAACAGTTGGACTTCATCCTTGTTAGGAAAGGCAAATTCTGTCACCACTGTCTTCTTTGCTTAGCTTATCTGTTGTGTTTTCTAAAGCGTTTCGTTGAAACACATCTGCCTCTTCTGACCCAGTTGGCCAAATGTGCATACACAAGCTGTGGCACATTACCTGCTCTTGGGTTTGAGCAGTCACAGGTCACTTGAACAGTTGAAAAGGAATCAAAATGCCCCAGAGCAGCCATGCTGAATAGCATCTGTCTGAATATGAACAAAGAGACATTTTCAATGTCCCAACTGTCTTGCTTAAATCTGTGTGGCTGTATCCTTCCTCTGCTCTCCTGCCTGTAACTGTGCATCAGGGATATGGCTCTGCAGACTGTGTCTGTCCCTAGTGGGGGACAGTGCTACAAGCTACTTCATGGGTATTACACCTGTATTTACCAGTCCAGAGAATGGTTGAGTGCCATGACAAAGGGCTCATGATTCTCACTTCCCACATCAGCTTGCTATCTGACTATCTTACAGGCATCTTTGGTTACCTTATGGGTTCCTTTGAAGCAAAACACCTGGGTTTCTGAAGTTGGCTTCTTCTGTACACAAACATAGCCCACCCAGCTCCCACACTGTATTCTGCCATTCCCAAGACTGTCCTAGAGAGAAAACATGAAAAGAGCTTCTAATTAGGAGTATATCCAATAATTCAGCTCTACATTTCTTTCAGAGCAGTCCAACTACTCCACAGTTGTCCATTTTAAAAGTCTGTGTAGCAATTTGTAAAATACAGAATTTAATTTGGCTAAAGTTTTGAAGTGATAAAGTTATCTTTTAACTGTAAAATCACCTCCACCTAAATGTTTTCTTCTGTTAAACATGAGAGTAAATAGTAATATCATAGAATCATAGAATATGCTGAGTTTAAAGGTATACATCAGGATGGCTGAGTTCAACTCTTGGTCCTGCACAGAAATCCATCATGTGCCTGAAAGTGTTGTCCAAACACTCCTTGAACTCAGGCAGTCTTGGTGTAATAAAATCCCAGAATAATAATGGCAATATAGAATAATATATGGCAACGTAGGTTTTCCAAATTTTGTTTTGGTTTTCCCATGCAGGAACTTGTTTCTTCTTCAGCTTTTCTCCTTTCCCTCACTAAACTTGAGAAAAATAATTTTTTTAAATGTATTAAGAGATATTTGAAAATTAACAGAATGATATATACTTCCAGACTAAAGCTTCATATCTAAAAAAAATACCAGTGAATCCTGAATACTTCCAGTCTATATGAATTTCCAGCCAAGACAAGCTACTATCATCCATGAAGCTGTTAAGGAAATAGAGAAAAGTTATATGGTAATTTTTTTTTTAATTAATCATTTTATGTACATCTGGAAAACAGATTTTACACAACAATGTTTTGGGGTTTTTTTGCAGCCCCCTTTTAAGCAATTGTTTCATTGTTCACTCTCCGCCAGTTTCTCACAGAAGAGAGATATTGTAATTAGTTGCTATAGCTCATAAAGGATTTTCTGCAGGATGCATTATAGCCATAAAATGAGATGATTATATTCCACTGTGAACTCTTAGAGAACGCAGCACAATTATTTACAGTGTCTTCAGTCTCCCTGTGCTCTGCAGTAGGAAAGAGGTCCTGGGGGTTAGGTGACCTCTGTATGTGACCAGTTGTTCAAGTCGGGGAGTGCTGCTAGTGCTCACTGAGTCTGAAGAAACAAAGGAAATGGTTTTACAGGCGCTACCAGCTTCAAAAAGGCAAGACAAAAACAGGTTGTTTATTAAATATGTACCCGTGGGAAAGATTGTGGTTACTCTTTCTATGCAGTGGACAGACGGTGGCTGAAAAAGGAAAAAATGCAGCTAATATAGTGATAAGTCAACAAGAATTGAACAAAAAAAGTATATACTCAGTAACAGAGGTGAGGACAAAGCAGAGGGGAAGTAACAGAACTGTTTCAGCAAAGATTGGATTGAGGATTTTATTCTCCAAATCCCTGCACTGATAAATAAAAAGCAACAAAAAACAACCAAACACTAAGAAATGAAAAATCCAGAGATTTCTGAGTATAAGATTGTGCAGTGCAAAAGTCACAGAACAGTATATTGTACTAGAAATCACTGTAATTATAAAGTACCTAGAAGTTTGGAAAAATCAATCTTTCATAAAATCTTCCAAAAATGATCAGTTTCTTAAAGCATCTCTGGCATCTGGAACTTTAAGACAGGTTTCTAATCCATTTCATGTTCGATAGGAAAACTGGATTTCAAGATAACAAACATACCTGTTTGGCTGATAGGAATTTAGATGCTATGATGTTGTTTTTCATACTCAGTCAAGTTATCAAAATCTGCTTGGAAGGGCTTAGTTTCATAAGCCTTCAAATTAGACTTCTGCTAACAGCAAAATTGGTTTAAGTATCCTGGCTTTCATAGCCTCCTGCTATTGGATTAAGAGACATGGCAGGGCCAGATTTTTTGAAGGTATGTAAGAAAAAGGATTTCAGAAGTCTAGCTTCCTCTAAATGCCCATCTTCCTCTTTAGATTACTATATTTCACTGAGCTCTGAGGGAGCTCTTGGAAGAGTGACAAACAATAGAGCTGCAGGTCAAATCTGAAAGAT
The DNA here is from genome assembly GCA_034336665.1 of Luscinia megarhynchos. Taxonomy (NCBI): domain Eukaryota; kingdom Metazoa; phylum Chordata; class Aves; order Passeriformes; family Muscicapidae; genus Luscinia; species Luscinia megarhynchos. Next base: position 47,374,026 of record CM067565.1, read on the forward strand.
TCTAGAGCAAGAAATCCTGGATGTCACCAGAGTGTTTTAATTTTGTTATGGTTGCTATTTGATGCTTATGAGTACCATGGGTCCAGCTGATTTGTTCTGTGCTGCAGAAAACTGTACACAAGTTCCTAATCACTCTCTACTCTAGTGTGAAAATTACTTCTCTGATACTAAATTCAATTCTTTAGAAGTGAATTTTGTAATTTGAAGGAATGCAGCCATGGCATAAATGGTGACTAGAGCCCCACTGCGGGTAGGGTGACCTGCTGTCTCGTCCTCCACGGGAGCCCAGGCTCTACCCCCTAGCCCCAGTCACAATGGGGTATTGCTACAGGGGAGTTAACCTGCAGCAGGCAGAAACACAGTTCCCACAGCCCTTCTGGCTTTCAGGCTGCTCTGTCCCCCTCTTCTCTCCCATCAGTGTTGGCACCATTCTGACTCCCAGCACAGCTCCAGAGATTCTCTGCAGAGCCAGAAAATGCAGGGATGTGCTGAGTGGAGTGAGCAATGCCAGCACCACGGCAGGGGAGATTGGACTAGCATGAAAGCAGAAACCTTTATGGCTTGCCCTGCAAATCTGTGCTTGGCATTACATATTCAGCATCCAAATGCCTGGTGAATCACAGGTCACATTCATTAATTTAGGCTTCACTTCAGCTTGCTGATTAAATACATAAAACAAATGAATATTCCCCTTGATTTCAATTAGATCGTTCAATTTAAACCTAGGCAAATGCTAATCTTTTCTGAACTAGGGCCACTGCTGTTCTGTAATAAAATCTGTTACTTAATTTGAAGGCACAAAAATGCACAGAGAAGGCTGTCTGCTATAACAAAGGAGAAAAGACATGCTCAAATCCAGCATTGATCTCTTGTGTTTATTCTCTGTAGGCTGCAAACACAACCTGAGCTGCAAAAATGACAAAATCAAAGGTAACATTTGTGGGGTAAGACACTCGTCTGTCATCTGATTTATTGTAGCTCTTTCCCTGGGACCTGAGACAAAACCAAACTGGCCAAAATAAAAAACAAATAGTCACTCTGGATGTGTCATCCACCTGTCAATGAAAATACTTGATTTGGCATTTACCAGCATCCTCAGCTGTGGGCCGCTCACAGCTGCCAACGACTTACAGTGGGATGCTGAATATTTCACTATTCTGAATTTCAACAGCACATTTCAAACTGACCAGCCAAAGCTTGGAGTCCTCCTGCCTTCAGTGAGGTCTTCTTTGGACTCCAATGCTCATTTGTGAGTTGAAAGTCTAACATGTAGTTGTTTTGTATGGTTGCAAGAAAACAGATTAATCAGTGCTTTTGGAGTACATGCTATAATGCTGGGGACTACAGAAACACCTGCTGATAATTTTTTTTAGAAAGGTTATTGTCATTATTCTCTTCACATATGTTCTTAAAGCTCTTAAAAGTCCTTTCTGACCCTTTCATATCCAGCCATTTGTCTTGTAATGTCATCTGCAAAAATCATCTTGCAAACAGACTGCATAATAAGGTCTATTTCTCCCAAAGAAGAGCAAATTCTGAGTACAGATAAGAAATACAGAGTACATTTGAACAATAACTAAATCTACTTTTTAGTGGAATACTCCTTGCATCAACAAATTAAACTGTGCATGGAGGATATCAGGCTTCTCAGAGTCATGTCCAGTGCAGATCTGAACATCTCTCAAAGTGGAAGCTCCATAATTTCTCTGAGCTGCCTACTCCAGTGTTTGACTGTCCTTGCTATTAAAAATAATTAATTATCTATTTTAAAGGAATTTTATTTCCTTTTGTGCCTATTATTTCCATTCCTTTCACTGGATACCACCAGGGATAGCCTGACTCAATCCTTGTTACTTTCTCCAATGTGGTATTTATAAACATCTGCCAGCTGCTTCTTATATCTTCTCTAACATTTGGTGCTTATTGCATCCACTTACAAACCTCGTCTTGAAAACTCAACAAGCACACGCATGGAATGTGAGAAGCAAGGATTCAAAATCTCTCTCTGATGGAAGTTTTGTGTCTCTCTTCTTAGGATAACGTCCAGTAAATTATTCTGAGTAACTCTTAGTGTGCTTTAAGCTATTCATGCACATGGAGCATTATGTGTTCATTGGTCTAGAAACCAAGTAAGGGCCAGTAATTAGAGAGGCTGTATCTCACTCATTTCCATAGTTACCAGCTGAGTATCCTACTTAAAACAGAAATACTTTAAAAAGTGATATTGAAAAGAATGCTCTTCCTCCAAACCTCCGTTCTTTAATAGTCCACTAACATTTTGTGTACAATAATTTCCAGCAAGTATCCTCAGAGGATGTAGTTGAATACTGAATGTCAACTTTGACATGATTCTCCAGTGCTCTGACCTTTCTAAGTAAAGGTTCTTAGCTACAGTTCATTACTTCATTGTATGAATCAAGTTCTTAAGATGAGATGTTTAGACTATGAATCCCCGCTTGAATATATGTATGAAATGTGCCTCAGTGGATGTAGGAAAGATTTGAATTTGACTAAATTGTAGACTGATGTATCAGTTGCACACTTCCTATGACACTTAGTGCTTTAAATTAACACTTTTGGGATAGGAACAAAGACCAGAAGGAACATAAATATTCTTCTTTTTTTTATTATTATTTTGTGTCTAGCAAGGATAAAAATAAAATTCACTCTGTGAATAACTTCTGAATTTAGTTCTGTGTTTTCCCATAGGAGAAGATCACAGTACAGTTATGTATGTTAATTATTCTGAATCCAAATATTTATATAACCTTAGAGGGTAATGAGAGGGATTTCACTGGGACTACAGAAAAGGCTAGATTCTTTTTTGACTTGTTAGTTTCACATCAGAAAAGTTTATCCTATAATACTTTTCAATAAATAAGGGGGGAAGAGCACTCTGATAAAATGTCATTATAAATTACTCTGAAAGTATGATTAGAATAGGGAACAAAAAGACTTTATGATTCTTCAGTGTACAGAATTTGCCCTTCAGATACCTAAGCAGAAAAATATAAGTCGTCTAAAAACTAAGTTAAATCGATGAATCTCATGTAGATGTCTCAGATCCTGGGTGATTTCTCAATTGGCACTAGATGTCCACGTTTAGGTGAACTGAGTTGTGCATAAGACCTGAGATTCAGTAAGAGAGTAAGATGTGTATATTAGATGTGCATTTGTTTAGAATCACATTATAGTCTATGGAAACTACAAAAATGCTAATTGAACCAAAATTGTCTTCTGATAGGTATTGAAGTGATTAGGAATGTAGACTAAATGAACCTGATTAGACTTCCATTTGGCTGCAGGGTCCAACCCCCATTTAGACTCTCACATGAGGGGGGCACTTGGATTGATGAAAGTAAATTTTCAGTAGTCTGGACTGAGGCATTATTTTCAAATGAAAGTGATAATTTTCAACAAGCTTCATCAAAGCACTTTTTCAGAGCAGAGATCATTTCAACCCTGACCAGAATTAAGAGCCTGAAGGGGTAACTAGAAGAGACCTCCAGAACTGCAACTTTGGTTCTAGGGGGTTAGGAAGTGACTGCACTGCTTGGAGTACATCTCAAGTTTGCTATGCAAAGGAATAAAAAACTCCAAACTAAAAGACAGCTATTGGAATAGAACAGGGGTGTTAACCTCAATTCCTCTTTTTCACTTGTAATATTTCTTTCAATACTACATTTTGGGAAGGAAAAGGATGTAAACGGTCCTGTCCTGTTTCTGTTTTTCAGGATGTTAAATTTAAAAGTGCAGTAATCCTTCCCTAGCTAATTGCAATTGTACACTCAATATAGGAGGATTCTTTCATAATATCCTGGAATTTCCTGAGCTGTTCGTCTGTGGTGTAGCAAACCACAGTAAAATAAATTTCACTAAAAAGTTCTCAACCTGAGATAAAGCTATAGGAAGAAAAGAAAAAAAATACTTATATTTTAAAATGGAAAACAAAGAGGTAGAGAATGTTTAATTGTTTCCTCCGAACTCAAATTCTTACAACTCTAGGTTTGGGAAGCTTTTGTAAGTATTTTCTATCTATTAGCTGAAGAGCAATAAATATACACACTAGATTTATGAGAATTTGGCAGTTTATGGTGATATAGTTCTGCATTTTCATCTTCCAGCTCTTTTGATTATTTGAAAATAGTGTTGAAATTAGTATCTAAAATGAATGATGGTTTTTCCAAAGACAGAATTGCCACACGATTGAAATAAATCAGATTCAGCATCAACAAACTGAAATTTGTTATGGAAAAGCAGCTATATTTTAGTTAATCCCTGCCATTCCTATAAACAAAGTTCTGTAGTTTAAATCACCCAGAAATGGAATGAATCATTACTAAAGTTTACTTTACAGAATAAGTAACAGAAAGAAAACTTAATAGAGTACACTGAATATAATAATAGAAAAGTCAATTTCCTGAAGCAGTAAGAATATGAGATCATATTCTTAGAACATTAATTTCTTCTACATTTAGGCAAAGAGTCTAACTGTTCAATTTTTACAACACACAAAGCCCTTAATAACACACTATACAGGATGGAGTCACTCATCCTCCCTTCCCTCTAAACTGGAGAGACATATATTTTATTGATGGACCATTCAATGGATACAGAATTGTCTGGATGGTTGCACTCGAAGAGTTACAGTGAATGGCTCGATGTCCAAGTGCTGGCCAGTGACAAGTGGAATTCCTCAGGGCTTAGAACTGGGACCAGCACTGTTTAGTGTCTGTGTTAATGACAGTGGGATTGAGTCAACCCTCAGCAAGTTCACTGATTACACCAAGCTCAGTGGGGCAGACAACACGCTGGATGGAAGGGATGCCATCCAGAGGGATTTTGGCAGGCTTGAGAAGTGGGACTGTGTGAACCTCCTGAAGTTAAACAAGGCCAAGTGCAAGGTTCTGCACCTGGGTCAGGGCAATCCCAAGCTCACAAACAGGCTGGGCAGGGAATAGATTGAGAGTAAACCTTGAGGATTGAGAGGCAGGACATAACCCAGAAATGCACCCAGAGACCAGAAAGCCAACTAGTCCTGGGCTGCATCCAAAGCAGTGTGGCCAGGAGGGTGAGGGAGAGGATTCTGTCTTTCTACTCAGCTCTGGTGATACCCCATCTGTGTCCAGCCAAACCTGGAGCCTTCAACATGATAAGGACATTAACATGTTGAAGCAAGTCCGGAGAAGGGCCACAAAGATGATCAGAGGGCTAGAGCACCTCTCCTATGGATAAAGGCTGAAAAACTAGGTTTTGTTCACTCTGGAGAAGAGAAGGATCCAAGCAGACCTTTTAGCATCCTTCAAGTACCTAAGAGAGCCCAACTGGAGAACTGGAGAGGGACTTTTCACCAAATTGTAGTGATGGGGAAAAGGAGAATATCTCCAAATTGCAAGAAGGTAGATTTAGATCAGATGTTATGAAGTCTTTGCTGGGAGTGTGATGAGCCACTGGAGCAGGTTATCCAGAGAAACAGTGGGTGTCCCTTCCTTGGCAGTGTTCAAGGGCAGGCTTGAAGGGGCATTGAGCAACCTGGTCTAGTGGAAGGTGCCCATTGCCTTTGCAGGGAACTTGGAACAAAATGATCTTTAAAATCTCTTCCAATCCAAACTGTTCTGTGATTCTACAATTATCTCTGACAAAACAGAATAAAAAATTTATTTAGTTGGAAAACATACTTTCTCTCTACCGTACTCTTTACTGGTATTCATAGTACTGTTCAAGAGTTACATTTGTCTTTAATTGAAAAAGAACATATTTTTAAATGTTAAGCTAGGATTTCTGCATGCCTTACACCCACTGCCTGCTCTGAAAACATGCGTCTACTTTTAAAGGCAAGGAAAATTTGAAATAGGTATGCTTTTCAGGAAACATAAAAATAGTTCAGGTTTTAACATTTTTTTAATCTTTTATATAATCTGATTGATCCCTTGCATAGAATAAAAAATAATGAAAGTAACAACATTTGGGGCTCTTTAACCAAAAAGCACTGGGCTCTAGTCTTCTTTTCCATCTCTTATCACGGAGCAAAGAATTTCGAGCAAAGGATTTCAAGCAAAGGTCAGGCAGGTGTATGTTTGACAAAAGACAAGATTTCACTGATTGTTCAGATCATATCTAGAGTCTAACTAGTATAATTTAAAGGATTTTACTTGCAGCTATTTCCTATAAATCCTCAGTCCTTGAATTCCTTTATTTTCCTCTATACAGTCACTGAGACCTCAGGTGTGCATTCTTCTTCTTACTCACCACAGGAACTAAGAAACAGGTGGGTGCTAATGTGCAGTGAAGCTGTGTACCTCTAGTTATTTTTTTTCACTTCTTTACATATATGTTGTATCCAAATGCAATATAATATTTGAGTTAAAGAATTCATATTAGAATAATAATTAAACATTCTTGTTCGCTTAAGGACAAATGAAGAAGGTAAGCTGCCACTTTCTGAAAAGGATTTGATTCTAAGGAGACCTTGTGAAGATCCCAATTAAAGACAGCCTTTCAAGGCTTGATCTCTGTATTGAAATTATGTATGTAATCTCTTTTAATCTTCTCCCGGCCTTGAATATACAATGGAGATTGCACAGGTCAGAGCCATTGAAAACACTCCACACTCTGATTCCTGCATACATACAATTAGTCAGCGTATTTTGACCAGTGCAATGGTATATACAGTTAGAGCAGAAAGAATAATCAAAGTTATGATCTCTATGCCCTAAAATGGTAAGAGAAGACATAAACAAAAAAAAATTTGTTTTGAACCTATCTTGGTTTTTGTTCACCAATATCACATAATTTTTGGCGCTCCAGAGGCTGGGAGAGAGTTTCCTTCTCATAAAGATAAAAAATCAAGCAGTATTTTTTATAAAGGCACTTTTGGAAAACATTACAACATTGCGTCACAGTAATGGAAAATGATACCCAACATTCATCTGAATGGTAAACATTCAGTTTTTTATTTTGTTGGATACAAAAAGTGAGTAGAAATTCCAATAAATGGATGTTGACCAGATTTCAAAGTTATAATGATTGGATTTATGACATTTTTAGAGCAAAATACCCAAATTATATTTCTTCTAAACAATACGTATAATAAATATGTTAAAAATATACACGGTAAAATAATAAATTAAAGTATTTCAGCTTTTTAATATCAGTTAAAGACTTTATTTGAAGAATGTTTGGATTGGATTGGATTGGATTGGATTGGATTGGATTGGATTGGATTGGATTGGATTGGATTGGATAAGATTTTTTAACCACAACAAGTAAGGAAGTTTGGAATATTCTTCAAATTCCTCGTAAATTTGTTTAGGGATGGGGCTTGTAGGAGGAACTTTTGGTATGTTAATTGATTCCATGTCTTTCCAGGTTTTGAAGGTCGGGGGTTTTTTTGTTTCATTTTGGGGTTTTTTTGTTTGTTTGTTTTGGTTTGGTTTGGTTTTTTTGTGAAGCTGTCAATTCTAAATAGTGGATATTTATTTTGGAAGTTAAAAGGAGTAGTATTTTCTCCAGTAGATTTCATACTGGAAATACGTAACTTAGTGTGTATACTCATTTCTTTAGATTCACTCTTTGTGAAGTCTCACGAAAACTAATTTATTACTTTTTGTCCCTGCTCTTACCTACAAGTCCTCCTGTTTTTCAATTAACTCAGTTCTCACTGCTTCTTTGCAATCATGCCTATGATTGGTTTTCCCTCAGGAGTAATGGCAGCTGCTTTCTGTTGAATGTTAAACAGCGCAATTATATCTTCAAATACCATAAATGTCTACTTAATTCCCTAAATTGTCAATACTGTTTGTAAAGGATAAGTGAAAAGAAAAATATTTGCCCTCATAGTTTATTTAGAATGCAAGCTGCTACTGTTGGCTGCGTGTATGTCGATATAGCACAAAAATCTCATAAAATGTTATGCAATTCCTGGTGCTATGAACTTCTTAATTTTAAAAATCTAAAATATTTTTGAGTGCACAGGGTGCATTGAATGATAACTTTCAAGTCTTAATTTTGGAAAATTGAAGTTTGATGCATAGGAAGAGAAAGTCAGAAATCTTTGACACCTTTTCACTACCAAAAGCTTGTATTTCAAAAGGAATTATGTTTGGTTTTCTGTTAATTACCAATACAATTTAATATTTTTTAAAATTAAAGTATTTTTTCCAGAATTCCATCTGGATCAATGTGGATGTTTGTATTGTGGTTGAAATGTTCTATTTTCGCTGATTCCATCAGTTGTAATAAGATTTTAGTTTATCCAAGTTCATGACAGGATTGTGATATACCATTTGTGAACAATGAAAGATATTTTAAAGGTGCTTTCAAAAGTTATGGAAAATATTTGTATCCTGAAATGTTTCAAATGTAAGAGATTATAAATATTCAAATAGACTTTTCCATCAGAATAATGAAGGATATGTAAAAACAACAGGAATTTAAAAATTCAGAATTAAAATCAAATCCTTACACTGAAAGAATCACCTAGTAAGAAGTGGGCAGAGAAACTTGAGAGAGATATTCTGAAACTTTGCAATATATGTCCACCTAAAATTTGTGAAAATATTTCCCCTTTTCAAGAGAAATATTAAATTTAGCTTTTAGCAGGGGTAACTTCTTAGACACAAGGAGAACTCTAATTAAATACTTAAAACTTGATGATTCTGTAAAGGTCAAATGGCGAAAATTAAATGTATTGCAAAGTGATCCATGTCAAAAATAATTTCTGAGAAGTTTGGGTGAGAACAGAAAAGTCCATTGCAAAATCACTCACTGTTAAGACAGTGAGACTGCTAAGTCTTTGAAGGCATCAACTCTTCCATCTCATGACAGTAATGTGAAAATTAACATTCAAGCCATTTTTAACACACTAGAAAATATTTACAGGTTAAGAAATGCAGAAAAAGGTATTTCTAAAATAAAGAATTAGTGGATTAACATGGATCAATTATTTCTTTATTTATTCATCTCATCTATAACGTAAAACACATTCTGAGCAGAAATTTCATTCCATTTTGCCATCAACACTCATTCTACATGTTTTTTCTGCAAAGGAAGTGTGTGTTGTCTTTTTTCACTATGAACTTTATTGTTGTGTCAGTGTCTAAACTTCTGGGTTTTCCTGTGAACTTATCTAGGATCAATTTAATAAGACTTCACCTTATTTGTAAGTCAGAATTGTAACGAAAAACATTGTAGTACAGATCTGCAGGGAAAACAATTTTAAAGTTAGAACACTAAACAAAATCATGGAGGAACTGGGATTTCAGCTTTCTATTTCTTTTGGAGAACACTTCAGTGCAAGTTTCCCCACTTACTATTTTTCTTTCCGAAACATGACCACTTTTTTCTTACAAGAAATTATTGTTATTTGATATTAAACACAAATTAAAGAACTGAAAAGAAAAAGATACTAGTACAATGTATTTCTCATGGTTTTAATCAGCAAATGTTCTAAATATTTTGCTAGTTGTGCATAAAAGCAGAGATTAGTATGTCTTAAAATTAAATTATCGCTATGGTTGTTAATAATTTAAATAAAAAATTTTCTCCTATGTAAATTAGAAGTTTAAAGGATTTTTTTTAAATAGATTGAAAAAAATGCATTTTCTTTTATTCAAATGCTTTTTACAAGAATGTGTATTCATTTTGAAACATTATTACCATTGTCACGTTTTGTGAACATTTCACATTTGATTAGCGTTTTACAACAGATTTTTCACAAAATATCTGAATGGTTCTGCATAATGGATTTGTTTCTGATGCCTTTAGGACAAGAAATAGTTGTGCAGCAGCATTCACACAATACCTTTGAAAACAACAACTTGCATTATACAGGTTTCTGTAATTTTAAAGAATAATAAATAATAGATAAATTGATGCCCTTGTTACCTCTACATGCACAGCAAGTGAAGTCAGTTACAATCTCTGTCTTGGGTTACTTTTTGGGCAGTGTTGTTGTTCTTGCTTTTCTGTTACTTGAGAAGTGTCTCTTTTGCTCATACCAGAAGAGTTTAATATAATTTCAGTCAGATAAACATTGATATTATTGAAATTTCCAAGATTTTCTGAATATTATTTACCTACTTGCAATATAATCCATGATATATGAAGCCACAAAGATAATAAAACAAAGGGTTTCTTAAGTATTGATTTGCTAGCACAGGAAAATGGGTTTGTTAATTTCTTAGTGAAAATTAACTTTATTCTCAGAGTTGATGACACAAGGTGCAATGGGATTGAATGACTGCAATGTCTGTATTTTTTACAGAATTTATTTTTTAAAATATGAATAAGCAGCTATATACTCAAGCAAACATTTTACTGAACTAATTTATGACTTTACAAAGCTAATTAAGGGTAGAATGATACAATGATCCAATCAAGAATGTGATTAAGACTGATTCAATAAATCAATATGTGAAATTATCAAATCATCAAATGAATATAGCAAGTAATCAAGTAAAATTACAACGTTAACATGAAGAATCTGAGAAAATCACATTTAGTCCAGGATACTGAGTTTTTCAGGCAATCAGAGCTTTGATCTAGTTTTTGAAGTCCCTAGACTATTACCAGGAAACTTATCTATCTTGGCTTCACTCAGAAAAGGAGCCGGTTTTTTTGGAGTCTTTTGGCAATTCCACTTAGTAAGTTCAGTATGCTGTTAAGTCTCTGTTTTTATTTTTCCCTTTTGTGAAAGAGTATTGTATCATAGATTCTAAATATACATGAAGAGGTGAATAAACAGTGTTCAACGTGAGATTTTCTATAACGTTGTGTTTTTGTGATCCAAGGGGAAAATTGACAGAAGACCAGAAGGAGGAAGAGTTGGTATCCATATCTAGAAACACTTTTTGTTGGAGTGGTCACTCCTACCTTAGAAATACAAATACACTAGTGGAACAATATGACGGAAACTTTCTTACATCAAAAACCCCACAAAATTCAAGACAGAATATCTCTTAGGAGCCTTTGTTTCCATGGAATGGAGAAATGCATGAAGTTTACAAAAGAGGAAACTCCATAAACAGCAGAATGTGTCTCCAGTGTTTGTGTTAATCTAGCCCATACAACATGAAGGAATTTTCATTCTGGATTGGCTTAATCTTAATCTTACACTTTCTTTGCTTTAGAAACATTAATTCGTTGAGATCCATTTAAATGGATCTAAGTATTGATCTCATGCTTTCACATCAAGTCTCTTAAGATTTACACAGGAGTGCAAAGTATTGTCATTAGTGACCTTTAACTTGAAATCTGCTGATATCCTTACTCACAAATATTCATCTTGAACAGAAAAACCTGGGTCCAGAGATATATCATCAGTCTAGCTGAACCAGAAGAGACAAGACCCACAGTGAGAGCAAATTTTATGTTATTGTATGAATAGAGGGTCATAGTCAACATAGTTGCCAAAACATATTCCTTTCTTCGTGCTTACTTCGGCAATCATTACATTTGTTTAAATAGTTGGGTATTCACATGAGAAGATTCAGAGATGTGTATAAATTCAGAACCCATCTTTATAATTCCAAAGCATATCAAATATTATATTTCCTGGTCAGTAATTAAATGATCAAATATTTTCTTGCCAAGTAATACTTGGAATTGTATTTCCAATTATTTAAAATCCTCGGAGTAAGGCCAGAAGAGTACCACAGCAGTTTCCCAAGTTAAGACAATTGTCCATTTGACCAAAGGTCCAAAGGCGTATCTTGAACTCTGACCAGCAGCAAATGCTTAATGCAGAGTATAAAATCCCAGGAAGTTAGCAGTGATATACATACCAGTGGCTTTGTGTTGAAGAGGAAATATCTTTAGGCTGGCTCCTTTCTGAAGGTATATTTAAGCATCTATGGTTGCCTCTAGTGAAGAGTTTCATAGATTAATTAATGTAGATGTGTAAATTTATTGTAGATGTGCCCATATTGTTGGGGGGATTTGACCCTGATACCTGACACATAAGAACATTCATTGTTTCCCTAGTTCTTGCTTACCTCCTCAATAGATTTTTCTCATTTGATGGTCTTTCTTGTACTCCTCACCATCTTTACCAGACTGAAGATCTTCAGTCTGGGCTGTCTTCCTTCATGTAAATGTTCTTCACAGTTTTAAACATCCTTATCCCATTCCTACACAAGTGCAAAATCTTGGAATTGATTTTTTTGTTGTTGTTGTTTGGTTGTTTTTTTTACTATTAGAAAATATTCTGCTGCTGATGGATTTGGCAAGGCTAAAGCAAGCTGCATAAAATTGACACCGCACATTTTAGTCATGGCAGCCAGAGATTTGAGACTAAGGTCAGGAAGCAGACTGAGAGTAGGAGTGAGAGGGCAAAGATGAGTATTCATTTATGAGGGGACAGCCTGACATCTGTGTTTAGGTTATAATGTCAACCAAAATATCAGAAAGGAAAAAAAAAAAAATTTTTTTTAACCTGTATTTGACATTTATTTCCTGGATGAAGTCCAGAACAGAACAGAAAAATGCAGGTAAACCCTAAATCGACACAATACACTTTTAAAAGAAATTCCTTTAAAAACAAGTAGACAAGCAGACTTAAAAGCAAACAAACACAACCTTAAATCTTAATTTTGAGGCTACAGAGTGGATTGAAAAAGATTCCAATAGAATTGAGGTCGGAGAAATTAGATTTCTTTTTGATTACATCTGGATACAAATTGAGTTTAAATTAGATTTGTGCTGGAAAACAAACCTTGCACAGGGAACTGATGTATGTGTAGTTTTCAAGTTCACATTGGAAGTCCCTTTTTTTGGCAGTTGAGGTAGAGATTTAGTGAAGTACTTAATTATGTGCCAAATTATATGGGGTTTATCTCTATCTTGCAAAAGAAATGAAGCTCAAACTCTTTTAATGTATTTATACATCTAAAGTGAAGAAATTCAGTGAACTTTTTTTTGACAGGGCTGGAGATGAAGAATATGCATTTAAATTACCTGCAAGTAGTGTGGGATGACTAATTAAATATGACTGAAATGTGTATGCATTTTTCATAGTTTTAATAAATGAAATTTTATGTGATGAGAAACGGGAATACAGCAAGCAATTCTTCGCAGTGCTTAGCCAATATAGCTGAGCTTCACTATTCCAACAAACAGAACTGTATTTCATATTTTGATATTATTTAGAAATCTCTTATATTTTTTAATGAGCAATGCACAGAGTTTTATTATCAAAAAAGGAAGGAATTTTAATCTCTTAGAAGAAATTTTTAGTTTAAGAATTTCAAAAATATCAGATGATTTATGAGAAAAAATATTGGCCTGTGTTATGCACTATACTGATGGCACATTATAGATGTATGATTACACATAGTATTCTGATATATATGATGGTAATCTTGCATACTTCTCTGCTCTATCTTAAAAAGCCATTTTAATTCTGTAGCTCTTGTAATACTCATATCTTGACCATATGAAGCTTCATTAGCATTAGTGTTAAAAGGCTTCGGCACATTTTCTGTGAAATCTTTTCTACCCCTCATAAACAGATTGCAGGTTGCTAATAACACTTACACAGTATTTCAAGGAACAAAACACAAAATATCTTTGAAATAAATAGGTCACCACTGCATCTCCATTACTAGTGAAAGTGAAGACTCATACATGAAAATACACAGAGATCACATGCAAATATTGATTCTGGAACTGTAGAATGTACTTAGTATTGTTTTACTTTATTCTCAGTCAATAAACCTTTATAAATAAAAATTGTTTCTTTCATATTAAACAAAGAATTAGTGAAAAATAGAGGTATATGAGGAGGAAAAAAAAGCCATGACCACTTCTATATGCACTCTCTTTTCAAAACTACTTTTAATATCAAGCTTTTATTTCATTAATTTGAGTCAATAGTAAAAGTTAAAGATCAGTTAGCATAATTAAAATTTTTAATCACACAAATATGTTATTTTTGCATTTAAACAAGTGATAAATGTATATAAAAAACCCAAATTTCCTCCTTCCGCACGAAAATTTTAAAATTATTAATATTTTAGTGGAACTTCAAACATACACTTGCACATGCACACACTCATACGCATACATACACACACATCTTCATGTTTTTGAGCACCCTTGAATTCAACCTTGGTACTTCATAAGGTGAAAGTAAAGTTCGTTATCTTACATATTAGAAGTGCACAAAAGGGCAAACTCTTAAAATTTTTCTAATCTAGAACAATTAATAGAAGTATTCGACTATTCTAGTGAATTTGTTAAAAAAAATTCATATTCAGAACTATTTCCATGAGGAAAAAGAGGTTGAATTCAATTATAACTTTCTTGAAAAGTAAATTAATCAGACTATATGAAATATTGTCCATTCATCAAGGGACTAACCACTGCAATCAAATTTCTTTAAACAATGATTTAAAAAACCTAGGAAGAAGAGATTGAATTGTAATTTTTGTGTTTATAGTAAAAAATTCCAAATTACCCTGAGTGTATTAAAATATATGACAGGCTCTGAATTCACAGTTATTCTTTGCAGAGGTAACCAAATATTTTGCCAGATATTAAAACATGACCACAGTCTTTTTCTAAACTTCTTTACATTTTCATGCATTCTCTCATCATAAAGGAGTTGGTTTAATAGTTTTGGATATTAATAATTTGTTCATTACTTATAATAAAAACTTTAAAAGAAATAATTAAAAAAAAAAAAAGTCACATTTTGTTCTGTAAACACATTTGATTTCCCCTGTTATGGCTGTGGTTTCTGACATATTCATGCAACCCAAGAATCCAGATGATGGATTTGTGGAATGTCAGGTTTTCTTGCAAAGCATTCAAAACTGCAACACTGACTGCAGGACAAATGTATGCTATTTAGCAGGAATACATCAGTCATGGAAATGATCATACTGTAAGTCCTGTTCAATACCTTACAGCCTATTAAACAGAAGAAAGCGAAGCAAGTTTGCAAAGGATATTATGACAGATTGTGAGCATGAATAGTAGTAATGCATTCCTGTAGTCTTAGACTGCCAATATTAACATGAAAAATTATCAATCATTAATACATCAAAGAATGTTGAGTTTCCAAGTCTCATTTATTATTGAATTCCTTCCTATTGAAGGAATAGGGAATATGATGAAACATATTTAGTGATTGAGTTTAGCGGAGCATCTTACTGGCTATCTTGATCACAAACAAACCTGAAGATTTAAAAGAGGTATTTCATACTAGATCACAAAGATAATGAAGATAATCAGGTCTCAATATAATGTATCCCCAGGAATCTGATTACAGTAATGTAACCTTTTTTGTTTGTTTCTTTTTTTTTTTTTTTTTTTTTTGGCCTTGAAAGAAAATAAATCGTCTTTGTACATGTAAAGCTCCTGAACTGAAGAACTGTCCATTATGAAGTATCATGAGTAATATACGGCAAATGACATAAATGAAAACATTATTCATTTAGGATCTTTGCTCTAAATCTACTGAAAACTCTCCTTGAATTCCCCTTAACACCAGCAGGAGTTGGGTCATTCCTTCTGTTGAGGAGAAAGAGGAGAAGTAAATGTGTGAAATTAATGACCTGAATGATATCTTCTACAACACAAATAAAGCTTCAGTGCTGTGAACAGGGAGACAGAATGATATGCTGAAAATGCCAGTATTTACTAAAGCTCACATATCTATTCCATTGCTTGCATCTTTCTTGTTTCTCTTTTAGAGTCAACAGGGGGAGTGGTGGGGAGCCATAATTTCTGTGTGTCTAAAGGTTGCATTTCACTCTTCCATGGGAGCCCAAAAAAATACCTCTGGCACTGAACTGCTAGAAATCACATTATTCTTTTCTTACTTTATTATCTGTTGGCTACAAGATGCTGAAATACAGCTGTCCTGGAAAAGCATATATATATATATATATATATATATATATATATATATATATATATATATAACGATGGTAGCTGCACAAAAGTATTTCCAATCTCTATCTAGCAAAAGAACTATGTCTATATATGTAATAATGAGCATGGGGAGAGTCCTACTGGCTGTCACAATGTCACACTTTTACTGGGACAAGAGCTACCTGGCTTCAGCCTTCTTTATGACTCCTTTTCCATTCCCTTTTTAATAGTTCATGTGGTATATTGCATTTACACAGTTAAAGTTTTACAAAAAAAAAGAAACAAAAAAAACCCCTCAGAGATATTTAATTATGAAAATAAAGAGGAAAAGAAATTATAACTACAAAATTATTGAAATTAAAAATGTTAAAAGGCCTGTTTTCCAGTAGCTCTGTGATAAAAGGAGTCTAAATACAATATCTGATTCTCTAACTAGAGGTTTCAAAATAGATCTAAAACTGTTGATGTTCTTCTTACATTCTCCTCCTCCCATCTTCATCTCTGGGAAGTTCTTACCTGGAAGCTAGCTAAGTATTTTCAACAGGATCCTGCTGAAAACATACAGACTCATTTATTTCACAGTGAATATGACAAAATATGAAGATTTTTTTGTAAGTTTTAATTTGCATTGGCTTTCCTATTAATGCTAATGTGAGCCTTCAGCTTATATTTCTGCTTAATAACATTCTTTTTTAACATGAAGATTTGAAGATTTGATTGGAGCAGTTCTTTGTTTGAATAAGAAAATAGAATTGTTTTCTGTTTCACCAAAAAATGTCAAAGAAAATTGATATGTATTTCTTAGAATGTAACAATATAACAATGAAGTGACAAGCAATGTCTTTAAAGTGTCTTCAAGGTTGAAAGCATATTAGAGTAATAGCCATTAGTCTGCATGTATGTGCTTTGCTAGGAGTTCTGCAGCACAGTATTATATTTGATTACTCAACTAAAAACAGTCATCCATTAACCCCCAGAGAGATACAGCTCCCTCAGCATGCCTGAGGCCACACCACCTAGTGTGTCCCCATTATTTTAAATGCTATAGATGGAACACTAGGAAACACAGAATCACCTTAAGGTCATTCTTTGTCATTTCAATAAAAGTTATGGAAGGAAATGTATCCCCTTTCCAATGTTACCACAGTCAGGAGCACAGTATCATGAGGGAGGAGTCTGACATGAATATTCAAGGACATTAATGGGTTAAGCATTAGTAGGACTAGAAGAAAAATTATGGAGAAAAAAAATGAGTTTGTAAGAACAAGGCTAGTATTTTCATTTCTCTGGAAATATGAGGGGATTTTACTGCTTCTTATGCAGTAAAAAAAAAAAAAATGCAGAATTACAAATGATTCTCCAGTGGTTGGTTTGTATTACTAGTCCTACTATTTAATGTTTTCATTGTATTACAACTCAGATTTTCTAGTAAGGTTTGAATGTTGTTCATGTGATTAAGAAGAATAAATTTTAGTGGTTTCCTTTGTTTTTAAGAATTCATAATAAAAAGGCATTTGCAATATGTAGAGAAAACACTGAGTCAAACATACATAAAAAATGTGTTTTTAAAACTGTAAAATGTTCAATAAGCATATAACTTTATTTCATAACTAACTTTCTCAGGATTTTTTAATGTTCCCCTCCTAGAAGAAATGTCTTAAAGAACGCATCAATAAGCTTGGTAAGAGTGAACTCCAGCATAATGTTACACAGAGTACACAGTCAGAAGCAGGGTTCTGCTGTGGAAGCTATTCTGTAATCAAAAAGGAGGTCACAACCTCAGCTACAAAATTATTTTTGTGTAGTAGAACAATCCTATCCTGACAATTTTCAATAAACATATGTAACTAATGGGAATGCATATGTAAAACTATCACCAAACATTTCAATATTTTCCTAAATTTTAAATTTACTTGCTTTATTTATTGGTGCTCCACTTTTGACTATTCTCTTAAAATTTTCTGGAAGCAGATATACTTACAGCCAAAATTCCTGATTAGAACAAGATCTTCATCCATTCACATAAATTAAACTGTGGTTCCACATCATCACAAGTGATGGAATTTGAGAGCTTAAAAATGCTAAATCCCTCAAATTGCATTATGTATTCTTTGTTTTATTTATATTAACAATACCAAACAAAAAAGGAAATTGCACAAATACATCTCTAGGGAAACTGAACTGGCTATCACAATGATGTTAAAATAGTTGTTGAAACCTATGGATATAAATTCAATCTTTGGTACACCACTTTATCTATGTAACAGGAAGTACTGAAAGGTTTAATTAATTCTTGATTGTAAAACACTTAAGAAGTCTTTGAAAAAATGACATGCAATTTCAAAATATCATTTTTTACTGTGGTGACTCACATGGATCTTAATATTCTACTTGATAGAAGAACTATTCATTTCTCTGCTTAATATTTTTGAGGCTGTTTTGTTCTTCCCCTGTATTAGGTTCAAATTCAAATAGTAAGCTTTCTTGGGCAAATCAGGGCAGCTGGACATAAAAGCCTGTATGCATGCTGTCTTTCCACTCAACCATGTAATGCAACACTTTGCTATCTCCATTAAAAGACTTACTTTGTACCATATCATGCATTTCATAATATTTCCATCTAAATGCAGATTTTTCTGTTCCATGTGTAGCATCTAGTCAGGTTTTCCATAAAAATACCAGCGGGACAGAACATTGAAATTCATTTTGCATATTAAAGAAATCTCTCCAATATTCCTTTTATTTGTTTTATCAACTCAAGCAATAAACAAGAAAATTAGAGTTTCAGCAATGATGGAGAAAACATTTATGATTTTATCAGACTTGATTTCTTTTTTCCTTGCTTAGAGAATTTCCAGACTCTTAAGAAAAGATAATTTTAAAATGTTGTACTGATGAATGGCATAAGTCCATCTATATCTTTTAACCCAAGTGCAGTAAATTTGGCATTTTCCAATGAGAGCTCCACTTTGAGCAGCACACATATTGAATGTTTTTGTTATCTATATTTACAACACACTTAATATCTCTCCCTTAAGAATTAGTTTTCTTTGAAAACATTATTGCAAATGCCATAATATTTTCTGATATCACTCTCTGGTGTGCACAGGTATAAAAAAAAGCCAAAAAGAAGCAAACAGCACAAATAGGATAGATCAGATAGCAGAGCTGTCATTGCAAACACTCTTTTCTAATTCTAAAAAGAGAACCCAGTCAAAACTGTAATTTTCAAGCTGCATAAATATATCCAGATTAGATTTATATTGTAATTAGTTGTTTATTAGAAATTTTTATGCTGCATATTAATCAGAAACTGAAAAATAATGCAATTTTAAGAAAAATGAACAACACTTTAGACAACAGTTATTACAACCTCCCATGTGTGTGGGTTTATATATAAATAATGTTAAAATTTAAAAAAATAGAGATTATATTTGACTTTTATGTATGATTTTCTCTATTTTCTGGTATCTTGTAAGCACAAAATTTGTGGTTTAGAGTATTTTATTTTGATTTGTGCAAAAAATATGAAAATGAATCTGTGTCTGTGCTTGATTTTATTTTTATGAAGTCCTCCTAAACCACTCAAAATTTTTCCAGATCAACAATACATCACCATCTTAGTGCAGCTGTAGCTCAGCCTTACACTGATGTCTGTGACAGATCCAGGAAGCCTGCAAGTTTTCCTTCTATTATTTCAGTGCAGTTTCTGCAATGCCCCAGAGCAATGGAAGAACTTTGCACTTTGGTTGCTGCTGGCCTCCTCGTTTTAAGACCTTTGTTTTGATTTTACCTTGGGACAGAATGGGAAGTGCTTTTCCACCCTCAACCCCCAAAGCAGAGAGCACATGGGCAGGTAACCCAGAGCGCTGTCAGCCCTGGAGATCTTGTTCAGGGAAGGCCCCCTGCCATCAGCAGCCTTCTGCTTCCTGCCACCAGCAAGCAGGACTCCAGGGACCCTTAGCTCCTCAGCTGCTGCATCCCACCTGCTTCTGCCCCTGCCCCTTCCTTTTCAGAATTCTTCCTAGTAAAGTTCATAAGTGCCTGTTCCTAGAAGGAGAGCTTTTTCTTCTCCAATTTTTCAGACTGTACAGCCCCAGAGGTGGTATACAGCTAAGTAAAAACTTTCAGCATAGACATGGTCAGACTGAATTGCCAGCCATGAAAAAGCAGGGAAGTTGTTTGATGCTTTTACAGTGATTGGTGTCATTTCCAATAATGGTATATTTATTAATAAAATTACATAAATAAAAATAAGCTGAACTAGCACTTTCCCAAGACCTAAGAGTATTTTCTAAACTTAAGTGAATTAATCTCATAGTTCATGGCCTGCACAGTATTTATCTCTCCATAACTGTACTGATATATGTGGTGTTTTATCTTGGAGAAAATATTATTTACATGCCTTAATCTTCATCTTGTTTTACTAAAATATTCTTATTCAAATTTGTCATGAATGCAAAGTAATATGCAATTATGTGTAATAGAGGGAAAGAGCAACTTCTGGATCAAAGCACATTTAGGTTGCAAAGATATAATGTAAAATATCTAAATAAATATTGACTTCATTAGCATTTGCAAATACTTCAAGGTTGTTCCAAAAATCATCAGAAAAAATGAATATAATTAACCTTAGAATTATTGTGTTTTTATTCAGACACAGAAGAGAAAAGATTCTCTCTCCATTTTACAAGAGAGTGTGTTGTTGAAATTTTATTATGGCATCACCGTTGTTTGAAATTTAATTGATAAGGTTGCAGAGTGTTTGTGCTGGTAGCAGGAATCCTTGGTGGGCAGAAAACACAATGGTTTCAGACACACAGACAAACTGGAGTGAGTTCAGTGAGGGGCCCCCAATCTGGTTGGGCTGAAGTACTTGTTCCCTCAAGGAAAGGCTGATGGATAGGGCTGGCTTAACCTGGGAACTGATGGTTTCAGGAAGTAATGCTGGCAGAGGCCCCCTGTACCAGTATGAGGGTGGGCAGGTACCTGAAATCTTCTGGCTAAAATATTTCATGGACTTCTTTGGTTTATCAATGAAGGTTATTCCTAAGGAGTTAATTCTGTCATGTAATTTTCTCAAATCATTTGTCTCTAAAAATAATTAAAATCTTTTCATTTGGAAAAATTTATTAAAGAGGAAACATGAAGAAAAGGAATAAATCCAACACTTGACAGTGAAGGAGCTACTGTTTACATTTGACTCAGTTGCTGCAGTTTCTCAGGGCAACAGTCTGGCTGTACTACATCAAATACAGGAAGGGCTCACTGACTGCACTGGAAGTTGGAGTACTGATATGAAGTGCAGCCTCCCCTTCCCTTATTTCCAGGGAAAAAGGATTTCGCTTTTTTACTAACCACACTTTCAGGGCAAATGACTTGTGCTGCTCTCCCAGGAAGACCTGCTCACAGTGCAAGGCACACTGCAGCCCTGGGAAGTACACCCTGCCTTGAGAACAGGGCTAGTTCTCCAATACACAGCAGCCATTTCAGTGAGATAGGAATTTTTGAGGTGGGAAGGCAGGTGATTCACTAAGAATGACCCTGGAGGAGCTACAGATCTGTGGCATAATATATCTTGGGCTATAATGGCTTTCCATTATTGCCTTCAATGTTTTTTTGCTTTACTGGTCAATTTTGTGCAATATAAAAATAAATACAAAAGAAGAAAAAAGGTTTTCTATTAATTCTTTACTTTTCCAAATTTCCCATATTAAAAATTAATTAACTTCTTCACATTTCTTTTTGTTTGCGTCTTCATCCTCTCCCCTGCCTACCACTGTTCTCTTTAGAAAAAATAAAAAGGAAAAAAAAGAAAATAAAAACAACTTTGAAAAAAAAAATTATGATTATGCTTACATATTATGAAACTATTTCTCTATGTGTGTTCATATACATACTACAGCTCATCATTGTCTGCAATGATCACAAATAGTTTCATTTTCGAATCAATTTTTTTTCCTGCTTTAATGTCAAAGAAATTCTTTCCTGTGCAGAAGACTACGGAACAGTCTACTATATACAGTTTTGGCTTTCTTCACCAGTCTCAAGAGTTATTTCAAATTTAAGTAGAGTATTATAAAGCGCTATTTTCAGTTGTAATATCAATACATGCTCCAATTTTTTTCTTCAAATGAATCTTTGGACTGTTCTTTATACTGACAATTGCAGAAGTCATTGAAAATCTTCACTATTCTACAGACTTCTTTCTTACTTTGACACAAGTCTTATGTGGGACTACCACATGCAAAGAGGTGTTCACCATATCACATTATTCTGGTGCTATCACTTTCTTGTTTATTATTTACATTTTATCAAAGGTGTCTTGTCACATTTTTTCTGAATTCTCTTTAGACACTGGGTAATATGTTCTGCTAACTATAGTGGTGATGTGGAATTAAAGTCAATTTACACATTCACTTTTTAAGTGAAGGCAGGATGCCATCTAAGAAAATCTTTCAAAGCAAGTGGAAATCCATTTGATAAAATACTCCGAAAATAATCTATGATGAAAAGATGTACTCATGCTTGCCAAGTAATACAGCAACTGGTGTTGATTGGATAAAACACTGTATTGCTATTAATTGGTTGCATTACTGGACAGCACGATTTTTAACAAATTCAACATTCCTAAAATATTTTTTCTCTGCAACCTGATTAAATTGTTTTATCTTGCCAAAATTTTCATTCATAAGAGAGAAAAAACAAGCTCTGGATTATTTTCAAGCACTGTTTCATCCTGTGACACAAAGATTTCAGCTAATTCATGTACTTATGATTAAAAAACAATAAAAAATCTGTGGTTTACTTATGGAGTAATATATTTTGAACAAAAATAAGATCCAGGAATAGGCAATTAAAGGCATAGATATTATGTCATTTTACTAGTTTCAGTACTGATGAAAGCTTTAATGAAAGATATTTGCGGGTTTTTGACAATTTCATTTTTCCTTGTGATTCTTTCACCCCAATCAGCCATTATATTAATATTTTGGTAGCACCACTGATAAATAAGGTCATCAAACAGCTAATGATTGAATCACCTGTGTATGCTTTGACTTTCACTGACAATCTAGGTTGATATTTTAGTTTTCACAGACACTTGCCCCATTTCTTTAAAAAAAGAAAAACGTTCTTTTCCTTTGTTTAAAAGAATTCTATTAACAGTTTTATTACCATAGTTTGGGGCATTTGTGTTTTGGATCAAAGGCTTGCCATCTGTTGTTTGGAAGAGATGCATCTGCATCTTTTTTCTTCTGATGAGCAAAATGGAACAGAAGAAAAGAAGAAAGGTCATTTCCAAGAAGAGTTGTTTAAATGGCCCTTGAACAAAATCTCTGACTTATAAGAATTCCACTATATTTGGATTTGCCTTGTCCTGAGTTACAAGTGTTCACATATATGTCCTGTCTCAGCTGCCAAGTGATTTCCAGCAGTTAAAAGTGAACTGCCTGTTCCTAGGCACTGTGTTATAATAGTCACAATAATGACTTAACAATGCAGAGACATACTTTTGTTCCTTTTTTCCCAGCACCAGACCAGAAAAAAAACCAACATGGCCACCAACATCCTTGCTTTGAAAAGGGGATTTAAGAATTGCACTGAGGTAGCAAAAGAAATAACTGAGAGTCAGAAGCCTAGAAAGGCAGCTGGAGTCTCTTGTATGAACTAAGAGTCTGCTCCAGATTGGCCAAAGAAAATAGGGTAACTGTGAATGGAGCTCATAGGAAGAGACTGAAGAATGAAACCCAGAGAATCTGAGGTGACAGCAGCTTTTGTGACAATATACAGAAGTTGAAGCTGGAGTCACTATTATACTGATAACCATTTTAAAACTCATTTTAAAAATAGGTTAAATTGTATTTACATACAAAGCTAAACATATCCATTTCTGGCCCTTGTGTAAACCAGGAAACTGGTATTGTGACCCCATAATTAATTAATGGCAAAAGCTCTGAATATTCTAAGCCAGGTAATGGTACATGGAGATATTAGCAGTTTTGTACATTTTGTTCACCTTTGTCAAAAATCTAAAAAATATAAAAATCTCTATCTCTCCATTCTCTTTTTTCTTCACTTTAACATACTCAAGTTACAGTACATGAGGATTTTAAATACTAAAAACTATGAATTTAAAAGTTAGGAAACAGTTTATGAGTTACTCTTCACTGCTTCATCATGACACAGAATCTTGTGGAAAATCTCAGACACAGACTGGCTATTTGGTCTTTCTGAAATCACTTTGCTCTACTGAACTCCAGTTAACAAAAGATATTTTCAGAAATGAAGCTGTAAATTCCCTAAATTTATTTTAATGGTAAGTTTGTTTTGATTTGCCCCACACGATCTCTGCCTTGTGTGGGTTCACTTTTCTTCATTCAGGCAGTACTAGTCTTCACCCAGTAGCTGTTCTTGGCCAATGTTTGACCCCATCTTTCTCTTTCTGGTGAAGATACACACGATGAAAGCTCTGTCGCTGCACTCAATTCATAGTAATTCACCCATTTTAGGATCTATTTGTAGATATTCAGTAGGTTCAAAAAAAAGAAATTATTGTTGTGAAGTCAGAAGACAAACTTGACATTTCTGTCACGTTATTAAAATTGTGTTCACCCAGAGAGATGTTGGATCATTTTGATATATTCATTATGCAGCCTTGCCATTTCCTTCAGTAATCTCTCATGGTCACTGTCAGTATCAAATGTTGCATAGGGATCAACAAAAACGAGAAGTGATGTTTATCCATCACTTTTGTGATGCCATTTGTATCTTGAGATCTGGGTTCTGGTTTGCATCCAGATTGTGTTGAGGCTTGGACACTTGCTACAGCCTGGTTGCTTCTTCCCCCAACAGTCTGTCATTGCTATAAGAATATCACAGAAAATATCAGCAATGTTGTGTCCCTTCTGCTGGGGCTGCTGTCACAGAGTCTCAAGGATCAATATGAGTGACAGTGGCCAGCTTCTGGTTTCTTTCTATGCACTTTTCAGGTTGAGAGGCATGGCAGAACCCTGCCCTTTACCTGTGAAAAAAGAGGAGGGACTTCAGTGAAAAGCAGAAATAGCAACTTGCATCAGAAAATGGCCAGTCATAAAGCTGTACTTTGTGACATCTCAGGGATGTAGCAAAATGAAAATGTGTCCACTGGGCAGCAGATCAATAAACAAAAAATATGGCTTTGATTTTTGAGCTGTATCATTAGTTATAGATGTAGCACCACATAGAATCCAACTTCAATGTTATAAGAAAAGCTCTGTGAGAGGAACATTTCCAATAAAGGTCTTCAGGATATCATGGAAATGATGGCCAGTAAAAAGATTATGCCATAATTTTGGATACAGCAACTAGCAGTATTAGGACTAAATTAGCTATTCCATTGCTAAAAACCCTGAAGATACTTGGAAATTTTATAGCTGAGTTTAAAATTCTTCCTGGAATTTTACTGAGGAAATTGTGCCATCAGTGCAAAGAAACAAGCTTTTCTTTTTCTTCAGAAAAAGAAAATCAGGATTGAAGAGAATATATATAAATGTATTAGCTGAAAAATATGCTTAGTAAAGCATGTTAATGTGAAATATGAGCACAATTTAAAAGTTTTTAAAATGTAGCTTGTAATCATATGTGTCAAGGAAGAGGCAGTTTAGGAAAATGCTCCATAACTGTTGAAGTTCATTTTGTTACCTTGAAAAAGCTGGAATGTAAAATAAATTCCATTCTTGTTTGCACACTTTATTGACTCTTGTTCAATATGAGGCCATCATGCCCTCATGTTAAAGAAGAGCCTTCAAAATCTTTCAGTTAAGAAATATTCCAAAATGTAGAAAGCATGTAGCTTCCAGCAGCACTTAGAATTTTTCCATCTAAGACTCAGGGACCTAGTAAGACAATGCATCACATACTTTAACATGAATTTTAAGACACACAGATTTTAGATGGAAATGTAGAAATACATCTGGGGCATCCAAGCTCACTTTAAAGTCCAGAGGGACAGCCAGGGGTCAGGAAATATGATTCACAGCTATGGCCATGTTGAGACAGGCAGCAGGGTGTACAGAAGTCATTGGGAAAACCAATACAGCCACACAGGGATCTCATACAGAACACCTTTATGAAGATTGTTACTGTTTAGGTACTTGAAAAAAGTGGCTGATAAATGTTTAACCTGAGGAAAACTTCAAGCCACTTTATTTTCGCCTTATGAAGATTTAGCCTAATTTTACTCAGGTCTGAGACTGTCATGAAATTTAGTCAGAGACTGACTTCTTAGGTGTCCTGAGCAGAAACCATGTGTGGTTGTACACAAGCAACCAGAGCAATTAGGTTATTATTCAGATTATTTTAACTCCCAATCTGAGAAGATATTCTGAGGTGGCTGTTTTCCCCCATACAATTTTATTGATCTTTTTTTAAGAGGAAGGAAGCTTTTTCTTTAAAGAATTGTATTCTTTAAATCTGTGATCTGTGATTATTTTTGTACCATAAAGTGTAAATAGCAGCCAAAGGAACGAATAGAAACAACTAAATCATGGAAAACAAAGTGGACAGATATTTGCACCATGTGAACTGTTGAATATAAGGCTTTTTCTACTATCTAGGGAATTATTTTTCCTACACTCACCTTCAAATGAAGTTTGCAAGTATAAAAAGACAGAAGAAATGTGATCCCCAGGATTAAGGAATTTGAGAGCCCTCTTCTAAAATCTTACCCCACAAAATGGTGATGACTAGTGAAATTGACACTATACATCTATCCCATGTCATATGCAGATTTACATCACCAACCCAGAGGTTAGCCTGTCATCATAAACCCCAATATACAATTTCTTTATCATTTTACCTCACAGCTGGCATTGCTAGATGTACACGTGTGTAGTCATTGCATCTCACAAGTTAGCAACTTGTGTTTCAGTTATGTTCAAGAGCATAGCCATGACTTCATTTAAAAATGAAAAAAATTATGCACAGCCATATTTTACTTCAAACCACATGATTTCATCATTTAGCTCCAAATAGCAAAAGGAGAAAAGTGACTTTTCAAAGATCTTTTCAACTGGCAAAATTCTCCAATACTCAGTTTTTAACTAACCCATGTTTCTGGTTTTCTGCTTTCTTTTTACTTTGCAGGATTTTATTTCCAGGGTAAAAAGAATTTGGGTGTTAAAATAAGGGTTAAGCTCACTGATGTGAAAATTGAAGCTTAAAACTACATCTAAATCTTTTTCTGTTTTTCCATTTTACTAGGAAACCTTATGAGAATGCATAATACAAAGTAGGGAAATTTCCATCTCAAATGTATGGATTGAGGATATTTAAATAACAATACTACCATTTAGGCATTGTCTGAGTGAAAAGAATTTTCAGGCTTTTGCGGTTCGTCTTTCACTAGTCAAAAATGTAGCTTCTGGCGGTTTGCATGCTGCGTCGCCAGATTAAATGATAATGTTCCTTCAGGTAAGTGCCACATAGGAGAGAAAAATTAAAGCCTTGGAAAGAGATTCCTGGTCCTCCTAGGGTCTTTTTATGACCAATAAAATGTGCTAGAAAAAAAGTCACCAAATCATAGAGATGCAGGAAACAAATCTTTTAAAGACTTTTCCACAAGCTCTGGCTCAGCAGCCCTGGGGATAGGAGGATATATCAGGAGAGGGTCACAGATTATCTCAACTCATGTCTCATTTGAGGTGAGCACCAGATAGCTATTGCAGTGTGCTAGATTGCAGCAGCCAAGGGCACTAGCCTGCATGTCTGCAAATTAATTGCAGTACTGTTAGATCTCTGCTGTTTATGGGTCTGGTCATGGGGGATAGTTGATTAGAAAGGATAGTTGATTAGAAAGGTGTCTGCTGCTAGGATTCAAAGAAATAATTCCACCAGAACTTCTAAGCTTCAAGCCCAGTCTGTTTTTTATTTCTTTCTTTTTGAGCTGAATCAATGGCTTTGGTCTCTTGCCATTCATTCATCATCAGGTATTCTAGTCAAGGCATGCAGATACAGCCTGGATACATGAACAGAATTCAGGTCTCTTAGAGCACACAACAGGTCTATACCCTGATGGGTTCCAATATCCTACAAGAGCAAGCTCTTCTTGTCAGATTCCAATACCTCACAAGAGCAAGATCTTTTTGGCAAGCCTGAATACTCTCTGCAACCTTGCCATGGTACAAATGACTGTTCCAGGCACAAAACACAGTCTGAAAACAGGAAAAAGTCTCCTCCTATCTCCAACTCTTGCATCATGGCATTGGCTTTTTTTTCCCTTTTGCAGTACAGGTGCTAGGAATGTTTGTTCCAGGAGTGCAGGGAGCAGGGGGGAAAAGCTAGTGAATGAAAATATGGGACAAGGCTGAAAGTCTTTGCCTGAAATGGAAAATCTAAGTAATAATTGTTCACTACATAATGGGAGCTTTTACAGCACTTCTGTCACTTTTCATCTCATGGCACCAATTCCTGGTAATAATATTGTTAGTGAAGAGTATCACTCAGAATACTAAGAATGTGACAGCTTCCAGCTATGAAAACTGTACCTAAAGTGTATGTAACAAATATAGGACATTCAACTGATTTGAACAACTGCAAACTTCAGGATGAACTTTTGCAAGATGAAGTTCAAAAATGAGGATAAGGAAGCAAAGTGACTACATTAAGCATGGAACATTCAAAATATTCTTCATTCCCCTGTAACATTTTTTATCACATTTAAATTGAGGACAAAGTCTATTTTCAGCAGTCACACAGAGATATGCCTATCTCAGTTTGCATAGAGGTGAAAGGGAAAGCAGAATTCTACTTTCCTGAGAATGCCTGAGGGCATAAAAAATTCTGGATTACAAAGTTCTAAACTCTCTGCACTGGATCAATGATATACTACTATTTTCATTTATCTAACAAATACGAAGTAGTCAGCTTGACAAGTTGTGCTTGCTCCAGCTAGTACAGATGGGTTGTATCTCATAACATATTTTAAATTATTAACTACAGAAAAACAGAGACATTATATAGCCATTTAAAAGCAAGAAAACAAAAATATAAAAACACCATTATTTTTCATACATTGCTATAATAATGTTCAACACCTGCCAGTACAACAGCTTCAGATAAATTTAAATGTACGTGCATATTTCCTGGTTTAAACTATATTGTATAAGTATTCAAACCAGGCCAGACCAGAAGTAGGCTAAAATGAGTTATTTATCACTCTTTTGAGTTTAATCTGGTTAGACAACCATGCTTTAAAACTTAATATGTGATGTACACTTGCTATAGGAGAAAGGACATTGAGAAGAAAGAGAAAAATGTCATTACAATTTTATATATCAGCTTGGATCTACTTTACTTACTGTTTGAAAGAAAGAAAAAGCCATTACTTCTGTGAATACTGGGATACTACCAAGATTACTTTTCCTTTCAAATAAGAAACAGTGTTTTGCTAATGTGAAGAAAGAAACTGCATGCTGCAATGCATAAAATAAAAGTACCTATTAAGCCAAATTAAATTGCCTGCCTGAATGGGTTGATGCTGCTGTTTTTATACAGGACTGAAAGATATATTAGAAATCTCCCAGATGGAAAATACATGAGATTTGATTTTCTCTTTTCAAAACAGCAGATATTACCTTCTACTGTAAATTCATTGCTAAGGCTTTGATTTTGTTCTCAAATATAGGTGTACAAATGTGCTTGTGGTACTCCTACTAAAAAGTCTGGAAGTTACATGGTTTATTATATATTATCCAGCAACTTAAAATAATATGATGATATTCTACAAGGCAATATATGCATGATAATCAGTTTGAAAAGTCTGGGGCTAGATACCTCACCCATCTTTATGCTTGATATGGGCAACAGAATAGTTTTTCTAACTGTGGCTGTATTTATTGATCTAATAAAAAGGTTTTGAGCGGGTAGCCCTTGAGATCACAAGCATGAATTCAAGTATTTCCTATTAATTTCATAATTTCTTGAATAATTGTGCACAACTGGTGACAAAACAGGTTATTATGAGTTATTGCTTACAAAAATGGTCATAGCCAGTACAGAATTAAGGTTTATTTAGTTTCTCTGAGCAGATAGAAGCATTCCAGTTTACATTCCTAGTCATTGACAATAGTAACTTTGTATTAGAATCTGTTTTTCTCAGCTTGATGCTCTCTGTAAGTGCTTAAGTAGATCTATTAAAGGTAGTATTCAGTGTTTTCACCACTATCACCACTCTTCTCTATTAGGCTTCAGAAACCACACTCTTTTTATTTTCAATCAGATTTCCATACAGTTAATCATCTAAATAAATACATATTGCTATTCATTTTACATCAAAATGGATATTTTGTAATTCTTCATCATATACTGCTATGATCACTTATACTTAGCAGTAACATTCTTCTAAATGAAGCATGTCCCCTGTGCACTTATTCTGTGGTTTACCTGCAGTTTACAGCAAAGAAAATCTCTGTTCATGTCTTTTTTGGTCTCGTGTGGCCATAGCAGCTGAAATGAACAGTGCAATTTCCACAATCGATCTCCTTCACACTAAGTGGTAGTCCAGAAAGTCTAGATGCTGTAGATTGAACAGTAAAATTTGTTGTTAATACATACCTTATGCTGCCTGGAACTCAAAATATTCAGGCATTTATAGAGTTTCAGGATCATGGAAAGTGTTGGTGATTGATTCATGCTACATATCAGAGGTGCGAAAATTTTGTACATGTGGTAGAAATGTGTTACACTTTAAATGCTTTTTTCTATAGAATTACCATTGTGCTTTATAACACAATTAATAAGCATTTACTTCTCCTAGAAACTGTTTATATAGCAACTCTGGGATAGCTTTCCTGCTTGCCATACATTATTTTAGTATTTGCTTTTTTGCAGAACTGTTTGTATGAGGCGATTTTATAACAAATAAAACTTTTCACACCTGGTTGGGAATTTTTTGTTGAACTAGTTTGTGTTTTGAGTTTGTTCGGGTTTTTTTCTTTTGGGGTTATCCAGGTCCATTGTGCATAGTGTTTAATTTCCTCTTTAAAAATCTTGTTCTGTTTCCTTTTCAAAAAACAGAAAGATGAGACAAAAATTCCCTTTCTTTTGATTTAAGCAAAAATAATGCAATTATTTTTCCCTAAGTAAATTTCATTAAAGGTGCTGTTTCCACAACAAACTACAGCATTTTATAGGCTTTCTTAGATTTAGCCTGTACCTGTATGGCTCTGAAATGTATCAAAGTTTAATGGGCTGATAGTGCTTTGGGGGATTTATATGTGTGCACCTCTGTGTGTGTGTGTTTGCAGCTTGGAGTTTGATTTAATGAAGACCTCTTTTCTTTGTTAGAAACCGCATATAAGCAGTCACATCTCAGAGGTCTCATAATCTTAGAGGTCTTTTCACCTAATTGATTCTGTGATTCTGTGATTCTATGAGTAAAAATTCCACCACAATCTGCAATTTTTGTAAACTAAAACTGAATTCAGTTATAAATAAATTAAACAAGACCATTTAATTAAATTTTCTACCTGAAAGCAGTGCTGACCACCCAAGACTCTTTTGAAAACACTGCTTATGGAGTTATTTTCCCAGTAATATCTTAAAAGTGCAAACTAATCACAGCTGGTCAACTACATTTGGTTCATGTGTATCATGTTTATAAATTCATATGTTAACTGTTGGTATATATCTACATAAGTTCACATAACTCCACATAAGTGAAGTTGTGTGTTCTATACATACACACACGCGCAACACATAGTATAGATATGAACCTCATTTCTTATCTTTGCAGAAAAATGAGGTATATCTGAAGTAAAGCAAGTAAGAAACATTTTCTTTTGTCATAGTCCTTTATTTGCCTTTTCAACAAATGTTTTCTACCTTTCTCTGAATAAATATAGAGGAATTCCATTGAAACAACACAAATAAACAAATAATTGAGCTTTGTGATATGTCTTTAGAAATAATCCGAAGTCCAGTTGAAGTACAATTGCCATATTGCTCCTGAATTCTTTTGTACTTCTCGCACTATATTTTTTATTCTTTCTAGACAGACAGTTATCAAAAGCTTCTGCAGACAGACTATTGCTTGGATCTTTGTTTCATGCAGTGCAGCCACACTTGCTATTACCTCAGTAGGATCAGAGGAGATATAATTGCAGCATATCCAGAAACACCTTGGATAGCTCCAACTGAAGTACTAGGAATAGCAGCTGCAGCACATTCCCAGAACAAAAAACTGCTCATTCTTTGGGACGTTGCCTCCCAAGCCAATGTATCTGTACTGTTTCCTGCTTCATGTGAGGACTCCACAGTCCCCTACTCACCATGGTTTAGACTTTGTTCACATGGGGCTAGTGTGAAATTTCCTTTCAAGATGATATGAAAGTGTATGTAAACTGTTTTTACTTGGGTAAAGATTCTTGGATTTCAAAAGGACCCACAGGAGTTACCTCAGCCAAAAAATCTGTTGTCCCTTACTCCTGCTACCTTTAAGAATACACCTGGCTTGAAAGGAAAAGTCTTTTTCACACAATCTTTATCAAAAACAGAAAAATAAGTTGCAAAGAAGACAATGAGACTCTAGTTCCAGCAGCACTCAGCCAAAGTTCCCAGTCTTCAGTCTTTGTTTCCAGCTACTCATTCGTGCTTGTGACAGTAAACACAAACCTTGCCTGAAGGCTCTGAAAGATTTGTTCATTGGCTGTTTTTCACTTTAATGGACTGCTTACAGGAAGAGGCAAATAGACTGACCCAAACAAGCTCTGAATTTTGGATTTCAAGTAAATACTTATTTCACTCTCAATGCAGAGCTTGCAAGTAGCGCATTAAGCAAGATAATAGCAATCTTTAGAGTTTCTCTTCATTTGACACAAGCGACCTTAAATCATCTACCCATATTTTCCTTTTGAAAGCTAAGTATGAAAAATAGAAGGTGTCATAAGAGCATTCTGTTGCTACTTCTTTGTCTCATCATTAAAAAATGAAGTTGTAAATCAAATAGTGCATGGATTTCCCTTTTGGCACGTTTATCCCCTACAGGTCATTACTATGTGTGGGCAGAAAGTGTTGTACTTCAAAGCTGTTGTTCTGGTAGTGAAATTACAATTTGATGTCTGAATTTACCCATATTTGATTAAACATTTATCATTTATAATTGTTTTTCCACCATAAAAATATAAATGAGTTGACAGTGAAAAAAGTCTGTTCTTTTAAGTTAAGAATGATAAGGGTTCTTTTGGTATAGTTTCTCAAGAAAAATACACAGTGCACCCTGCACTAATATTAACATGGTACTATTTTTATATAAGCCTTGGTTATTTTGATCCATAAATTTCTTAAAATGAAAGAAACATCACAAATAATCTTAAAAAATTAAGAGATACAAACTTGTGGGAGTTACTGTATGAAAACAGATCACTGAACCTTATGGTTGCTTAAGAAAAAAAGACAATATGATACATTTCCCAAAGTATGAAATACCACTCAGAGAAAGGCAGTGAAATGAACAAATTCCTGTTTTCCTCTATAGCAGTTGCCTTATTCCCTGAAGCATAGCATTAGATTGTCCCTCCTCTTTACATGGATAACTATGAAAGTTATTATTAGTTATAAAATTACCCAGCCATTCTGAAAAATTCATATATAGCTTCTGCCTTTCCCATTTCATTGTGGTCATGCATATCAAAGGCTGAAAACACACCAGGCAAAGAAGAAAACCTTGCTTCTGCATATTTCTATGCCCATTTTCTCTGATGTTTGTCTGGTCTTTAGAAAAGCACTAGAAAAGTAAATTCTTCTGGGCAGGATTCAATCCATCATCACTAGATTTCTAGCACATATTTTTAATCTAGCCCATCCTTGCCTCCTTATGTCACAAAACTATGTCCAGTCTGGATGCTTTGGAAGATGAAGGGGAACTAAAATTTCACTGGCAAATGTGTGCTTAAACAATTGAATTCCACATTTGGTTGCCTGAAGAATGTAATATCCAAAAAATTAAAAAATATTCTGCTTATGTTTAGCCATCTAATTTCTATCAGCATAGTCCAAAATAGCATGGTATAAAAAGGAAATATGAAATTTTTTATTCAGATTATTCAGTCTATATTCAGGAAGTTTCACATTCACTTAGGATGGAGAATTTGCACTAAATTATAAGGTATCTACATACTTTATTTGGCTTATTATGAACTTCCCCCTCTCTTGTGATCACATCAGAAAGAAAATGTGTAACAAGAAACATTTGAAAAGTACTGTGGGGAGGTCATCTCCCCATGGAGGAACAGTGCCAGACGGAGCCATGCAATGGCAGCAGCCTTGCCACTGTCAGAGTTTCACCAATCCCTAACTAAAAAATATGAGTACCAATAGCATTTCTGCAAGAGAAAGGACAAGGGCAAAACAGGTGGCAGAGGTTTGTCTTGGTCACAGTAGCACTGATGCATACCCTGCAGCAAAAAAAAGTATGCCACCTACCTAAAGTGATGTTTCTCCAGTTTAAAGTATTTCTCCCCAAGAGCCACCTATCCTACTGCACCTACTCTTTTTATATGAAAAAAAATTCTGTATCTCCCCACCTGTCCCTCTATTTACTATGTGTAAACTAAAAATTTAGCAGACTGAGAGGAAACATTTTGGTGTGTAAATTAAAGGTGGTGTGACACAGTGCAGAGTTTGATTTGCTACTCAATGTGAAATATATAAATCTATACGTTGGCCCTCCATCTTTCCTCTAGTGTTAGGAAATTCTGGTTCCTGAAATATTTGATTTTAATACATCCATTTTAATAGACCAATGCTTTAAATGAATGTAAAATACCAGAAAGTATGGAAAATTATAAAGGCTCCTGAGATCAAAAATTTCAAAAGTATAACCAACTTTAATTTTTGTTGAACTGCAAATGTCTGACATTGACGAAGTAAAAATATTTGCCAAAGAATTTCCATTAATGCTTCAGTTGTTCCTTGTAAGCAGCTGATACTTCATCTTCAGTTGCCTAGGATATCTTGTTTTACCTTTGACAAGAATTATTTTCCTAGATACTCAACAAGTAAGGAAGAAGCAAATTTCTGACAGCATAATAAAAACTACTATTCAGAAGAAGGCTGTTCAATATTTGTTAGTTTTGACCTGTTTTGAAACACAAAGATAAGCTTTAAGAATGTTTTTTCTACATCTAAATAAAAAGATTAAAAATTCATCCTTCCTTAGCATAGCAGTAAAAAGAGTACTTAGAGCTAAGTATTTACTTCAGTTCACTGAAATAAACAAAAATTACTTTCCAAAAATTCAGTAAATCTTCAAGCACTATGAAAATTGATGGCTTTTAATTGTCTGATGAGTTTAATCAAGGAAAAGACACATGAAGCTCTGCGTTATTTTAATGGAATACAGTGCATATGTCAATGTGTAATGAAAAACAAATGACATTACACAGCTTGCTAATGCACCACTGCAGTAGGAGGCAGTGCAGTACAGCTGCATTCCAGCAAAGCAGTGTTTGATGCTATCCAGGCAGCACTTTCTCAGACATGCAGCTCATTGACCAGATCACAACCAGTGTCCATCTGACCTTGCTTGGAGGTAGTTTAGGTAGCTGGAAACAGCACCAATGTAAGCAGCAAAAAGTAGCTTTAAATACCAGAAAAAAAGTAGGTTTAAAAGGTATGTTGTTCAGCAAGTGGTCTTCTTGTATTTCGCTCATGTTTTAGAAAGAATTCCCAGTCAGAGATGCTCTTTGGGAATAGTTCATTAAACTAATGGAAGAGATGAACTACATTAGCACATCGTTCTTCAATAGCTTAATTTAAGGCACTGTAATCACCAGAGAGAAAATAACACATGATATGTACTTGAATATGACCTGTATTCAATAGTGTGTGTTTAACACAACCTTCAGAAAGCCTCAGAAACCTTCAGGAGAATGTTCCAGCTCTGCCTCTGCACTTCAATGTCATAAGTTTCTGCAGACAGTTCTGGGTTTTTTTTAGTTTTACCTCTTAGCACGCTTATGGGACGGATCTCTGACAGATGGGTGTAATCTGCTCATTAGATTATGGATCCTGGTTCTCCCAGGAGTAGTTTCATATTCACATGGTCCTCTTAATATTCTTTCCATCTGGATGTGGAGCTGTGATTTACTTCTGATTATTACTAGTGATTTTCATGATTTGCTATACCAACCAGAGATGTTCATGGGTATTGTTTATTTCACCAGCATAAAAAAAAATTACGTTCTAAAAAACATGTTCTTCATTCTTGCTCATTGGAGATCATGATGTATGAATAATGGTAATTTTTAGGAATATGTAATTCTTCTTTATACAAATTTTACCACAGGAGAAAGAATCTGATCCCCAAGCAGAGGCACAGAATTTCTTTATAAACAGCAGTTTCAGCAAACAGTTTCATTTTTGGACTCACAAGATGAAGGACACTCTTCAACCAACTACCCAAGACATGCTGAACTCTAAGGACACAAATAATAGCACATATTTAGGA
Organism: Luscinia megarhynchos; assembly: GCA_034336665.1. Taxonomy (NCBI): domain Eukaryota; kingdom Metazoa; phylum Chordata; class Aves; order Passeriformes; family Muscicapidae; genus Luscinia; species Luscinia megarhynchos. The sequence continues at coordinate 47,410,387 of CM067565.1, forward strand.
GTAAGAGAGGAGATGAGGCAAACCCATTCATTAAAAATCCCAACGTATCTGAGAAATCTGAGGGAAGTGTTAGGACTTAGAGATCTCAAAGGGAAAAATAACAACAGTGTTTGAGGGGAAAAAGTCTAAGAAATTTCTTCTTATTTTGATGTCTTTGGTTTTTTACACAGACCTGATCCATTACTGATTGAAAATTAACAGATGGGAAACAAAAATTGATGTCTTCATTCTTTCCTAATATTGTTCTACCTGTTAAAGTCAAAATTCTCAAAAAAGTAGGGTTAAAAAAAGTGTTAAGGTCTGCAAGAGTGCATGTTTTCATTCCTCAAAAAAATGCTGAGATCTGCTAAATCTCAGATGGCACAGAATGCTGGAGATGCTATCAGTAAAACTGCATTTAGCATTTGTGTTAGTCCAGAGGCAGAAGCAGAAATTAAGCATGTCATTAAGGACAGTTAAATTTGCATGAACTAACCATTAAAGCAAAGAATGCATTCAAAGGGAATTATTTTTATGTGTCTTTCAGAAGGATGCCAGCACACAGCAGTTTTTTTATTTAATTGCAAAAGTCATTCTGAGGATATTTTGCAACAGTTAAATCTAGAAATTAAGACTTTAAGACTTAGTTGGTTAAGTTGTGCTAGGAAAAGAAGACTTGGGAATTTTATATTAGAAAAGTATTTTGATATCAGAAATTGGATTGCATCAAAAATTGAATAAGTATCTGTGTTTGTATGACCAAATTTGCTGGATTTTGGAAGCCTCAAATGTGTAATCAAAAAAGTAGTAAAGCCACTTTGTAAGAAAAGTAATCTCTAAATAAGTATTGAGGCTATCTTTCCAGTAAATACTTTTAGAACGTTTTAGCTATGCTATTACTGTTTGATCTGATAGCAAAATCAACAGGAAATCACATGTGACAACATCTGTGAAATAGATAATTTTCCATATTCACTTCTGGAATAATTCCAAAGCCTTATTTTATGTAGATAAACATTAGGATATCCACCATCCCTTTTTTTTAAAATATTTCTGATTTGAGAAACTGATCATAAAATGCATGTTACATTTAATTTGAGCTTTCAGTACTGAGTCTACAAAACATTTTGTTTGAATGAAGGTTCAGTTCCCAGAGCCCTGGTGTCCCTAAACTGATTCTATCAAAGCAAAACAGGTTAACTTATTGTTTATTTAAGCATAACACAGCAGAGTAACTGATTTTGCAAACTTTTCCAGAATTCTCAAGGTCATTCACAAAAGGAGCACACTTTATTCTCTCATTTGGTACTAAGAAGTATTTGAACAAGGTAGATTTTATCACTGTAGAAAGAGAATTTGTCAATGAGTTACTGGAGATGCATTTTGGACTGAATTTACTGCATTAAATTGTTGGTAAATACAATAAAAGTAGTTTTTATTACTTGCCTGATGTCCAAGGTGCTTTCCATCTGGTCTGTTTTCCACCCGGCCTCCCCTTCCCCAGCAGTTCAAGGTACAGCCAACCCTTCTGACAGCTGAGTGGGAGCAGGAGGGCTTTCATCTCCAGTTCAAGAGCCATTGAAAACTCCAGTACCACAGGAGTGGTTGTTTGAAAAAAAAAAAAAACAAAAACAGATGGGTCTGAACCTTTCTTTACAGAAGGAAAAAGTAGATAGACCTTACTCCCTGGTTTTGATGTAAGTTTTCCAACTTTGTTTCTCTCCTGACTTTCCCTCCATCTCAGAAAGTCTCAAGAGTTGATTCTGTTAACCCTGGAAAGCATCATTTGACTCAGGAGTAAGAAAGGCTTATAAAATGTGATAATTTAGTACAGTTTGCACAGCTTGTGTACCTGGCCTGACTCTGGCAAAGCTTGGTAAGTTTATATATTCTCTGATATAGTCTTCTATCGTTGAGGCTTTCAGGGATGTGCAAAACCACCAGGGCTATTCATGGCAATTTCCTGCAGTTATTTCTTTCTGATTTTGCAAAAATTGAACACATACCTGCAGACACACATGGAAAAATATCATTACCGTTTTTCATGTTCTGCATTTATAGGGAACAGCCATCTTCAGTAATAATGAAAACACACATCAAATGCATGGCTGGTCAACAGTAGCATGCAAGCTCTCTTGGGCAGTGTCCTGTGACCACAGTATGAACTTCTGCTGTGAGAGATATAGTCAGCAGCATCTTTTACTAAAGGCACTATTTGACAATACTAATTTTATTTAATTTATTATTTTTTAAATTTTATTTATTAAATAATCAGTGTTAGTGCTCAATAATTTATTAATGGATTCATAAATTTCAAAGGTGAAGAAAATGTTTATATATTTTAAGAAATGTAATACTTAATTTAAATTTTACTTCTAAATATTAAAAAGCTTTGACGACTAAAATACTGATTTCTTCAAATTAAAATGCAAAATTGTACTATAAATTATTAGGCAACTTTTTTTTATCTTATAAGAATTTGGTTTCTCTTTGATACCAGTGGACTCTTTAAAGAAGTCCAAAGTTATTCATCAATGGCATGATGAAAGCATAACCAGGCACGTAGTTTTATTAATGTGGGAAAGATGATGAAATGAGAGATATTCTGCAATTCATTTGCCTATTCATTAACCTATGATAAAATACTGAGTGCAGTTTAAATCACTTTCCAGGGACATCCTCAAAGAAGCTGTCAATGGTTACACTATTGTTGATCAAATTAGGTTAAAAACTTTTGACAGCACTTGAAAAATAATTACATTTAATTTGAAAATTGCTTGAAACTTACCTGTGAAATATAAGGCGTTTTGAATTATATTCTGTTATTTTTTTATGCCTTTCTCCAATTAATTTGGTAGAAATTAAAGGAAAAAATAGAAGAATGACATTTCAAATGTTTGCATGTGTGCACAAGATTTATGAACTCATAGTAATGTGTGGAAAATTGTTTCTGAAAAGACAAAAGATGAAAAAATATATTGTGGACAGGTTTTTAGTATTAATTATACTAACTACTGTCCTTCATATAGATGTGAGTTACTTGCAAGAAAGTTGTTTTTTTTATTTTCACCCGGCTGGTCAATTATTGGGCAAGGAAGAAACTGGGATTGCAGTTCAGACAGGTATTAGCTGGAAACAGAAGTTTCCTGGAAAATCAAAGGATAGTGCAGAAAGAAAACAGTCAGGGAGACAAAGCAGCAAATATATAACAGCTTAAAAGAGGTATAAAAGGCCAGGCCTGAGAGACAAAAAGAGTGAGATTTTTGTTAGGAACTCATAAGTGATGATCTGGGGTTCACTGCATCATGGAATTGCTGCAATAAGAACAATCCTGGCAGACAAAAAAGAACAGTCAGGGAGAAGTAGAAGACAGCTGTTTCATTATTTTTCTTTCATTCACTCTCTACTTTCTCCAAATTATTGGCTATCTAGCTCTCTTCAGGTAAAACTTGCTTGAGCCTTTCATATGCATTTTTGAAGGCTCTGGCAGTCCTGTGGCCTTAGGAATACATTAGCACTGTTCAAAACTTGCATGCTAGAATCGGCTAAATGTGCAGGGTTGTCTATGCCTCTGAACATACACACCCATATTCATGGAAGGATGTAGCAACCAAATGGTATGGAAGATACCTGTCTTTGAATGTAAAATATTTTGGGGGTTTTATCATGTTTTCTTTCCACATTCTTTTCAAATTTGTGGGGTTTTTTTCATTATATCTTTTGGAAAGAGATTTTTAAAAAATTAAGTGTATGGTCATAGTGTAATTAAAAATAGATGTTTATGGATCCAAGAATAAATGGTCCATGTCCAAGTTCTACCTCACTCAGACATGACTGAGAAGTCCTGTTCTGTACTGATCCACTAATCTTCGAACATGTTTTAGGACTCTCATGGTTTTGCCCCAGCCAGCACCATCACCATATAGCTGCTTGCTTTCTCCCTTGTCCCAGCAGGATTGGACGATGAGAATTCAAATGGTAGAAGTCATAAGTTTAAGAATTCAAATATGATAAAATAATCACCATCAACAACAACAATAACAAATTACAGTGGAAAGAAAAATGAGAGTGAAAGAAATACAACCCAAGAAAGACAAGCAATGCAAATGAAGAGTTTCTCAGCAACTGATTCATATCCAGATAGTCTCTGAGCAGTGGACTCACCCCCAACCCTCCCTCATTTTACTTCTAAGCATGAACTCATATTGTATGAAATATCCTATTGTTCAGATAGGGGCAACTGTCCTGGCTGTGTTCCCTCTCATTTCTTGTGTAGACCCAGACTACTCCCTGGTGGAGTGGTGTGAGGAGTGGAAAGGGGTCTGTGTAAGCACTGCTCAGCAATGACAAAAATCTTCCCTGAACTATCAAAACTCCTTCCACCGTAAACCTGAAACATAGCCCCATGCTACCTACTATAAAGAAAATTGACTCTACCTCAGCCAAAACGAGCACAAAATTGCTATTTTTTTCTCCTAAAACTGAGTGCAGACTCAGTTTATCTAGGTAGTGAGTGGCTCAGATTTTATTTCTTTTTCTGCCTTTTTAAGAGCAGAAGTCATCAAGAGTCATCAAGAAGCTGGATATAACTGCTTGGCTATCCTGGTCAATCCTCAATTTATTCTATGACCAAAAAAAACCCTGAAAAACTTCTGGTATCCATTTTTATTTATTTTTTATTTTTATTTTATCACAGCAGCAACATTTTGTGATTTTCTTCCCTAAGGAAATAAAACTCCAGCCATCATGCTATTGCTTTGTATACCTGTATACTCTGCTGCCTGTATGTATCTGGTTTTAAAACTGTTGGCAGATTTAACAGAGAAATGCCAATTGAAACATTGCCCTCTAAAGATTACTTGAGCACTGCTGTCTCGATAGAGCAGTGGCTCTGCATCTTCTAGTGAGAGTGCAGTGTGAGGAACCCAGCCTGGAACGGGAGATGGAGAGCGTGAGGGTGAAAGGCGGGGCTCTGTCCGTGGTGCTGATTGAACTCCTCTTTGAGCACCTGACTCTGAACTCAGTGCCAAAGGAAGAGGAAAACTCAACAGGAATGTGATTTGTCATTTGGGGACAATAACATAAGCAGATTGAAAAAAATAATAATAATTAATGACAGACACTAGACAGAAAGATAGCAAATTAACAAGAAATATTTACAGAAGATGTATGTTCTTTATTGATATATTCTTTCAATTTCCATCTGTGTACAAACAAAAGCAGGACTATGAGAGAGAATTTTTTTCCCTTTAAGTATATTTGCTTATTCTGAATGCACCAACTTCTTCTAAAGAAGAATGCAGAAGCACATAAAACACCTTTTTAAAGACTTTTTTACTGCAGAAAAGCTGGAATTATCTCAGAAATTGGATGGCCCAAAAGTAGACAAGCCCAAATTTTATTTGATGATAAGAAGCACGGGAGGTAGGAAGCTGCACTCTCTAGGGGCAAAGAAAAAACAACACAACAAAACAAAACCTGGCAACAGTAAAGAAACAAAACCCTTTAAACAAACAAAAAAAGCATCACTACCAAAAAGAACTTTAAGCATATTTTTCAGACTCTTCCACATACTACACCAATATCTTTTGAAGAGATCTTTCAGCTTTTCAGGGAATCTCAGAAGGGTTTTGAATTTCCTTAGACGTAAAGAACTTGTCATAAATTTCACTGAAAGGCTGAAGAGTCTTGAAAACAAGTACTCATGGTGAATTCATAAAAGCTTGGCCGTTCTGATATTTCTCAGACCTACTGTAAACTCAAAACTTAGAAACAGTACAGAAATATGGAGTCTTTACCTTTTACATGTGTTTTTTACTTTTCTTCGTTCCTTTCTTCCTTTCTCTCTTGGTTTTAATTTCCTTTCCCTTTTTACAAAGAAAGGATAAAACTGACTTTTTTATACTTTCCATATGAATAAACTATGCAAAGTGTATCTTTAGAAAAAAGACTCTTTTGTTGAGACATATGTTAGTAGATTTTAAAATTTGGCCAGGTATTATGCAGTTAGCAATATATAACCTGACTTTTAAAAAATTTTAAAGAACTTGAAACCAATTCTATAAATGAAGACAAAATCAAAGCCATTTATTAACATCTGAAGATTCTTTTTCAAGCAATAAAGCAAACAACCACATAATTTTGAAACATAGAAATCAGGTCTTGAAGACAGATTAGTAGTGACTAAGGAAAATGAATGATGGCTTTGTATCTGGTGAGAGTTTGGTTTGGGTTCTTTGTTGGATTATTTTTGTTTTAGTTTTCTCTCCTGTATTGTTTTGTAGGTCAGTCCACTGGGAGGTCCACTGAATAGTGCAGAGTTCCACACAGTCAAGTTCAGTAGTTTCAGGCTTTTTCATTTTTAGATTTCTAAATATTTAGATGGTTCTCCATTCATATAAACATGAGTTTGCTGATATTGGACTCCCTTCTCTGAGTTAGTAACCTCTCATGTTAATTTCGTGGTACTCCAGAATGCCACCTAGAGAAGGCTGAAGAGATAATTAGGAAGAATTTGTGTTTCTTTTCTCAGGAATGTCTGTCTTTATGGAGTAGTTATCTGCTACAGTGTCATTTCCTCTAACTCACTGCCACATTATTGATCACATTTTGACATGGGAAGGCTGTGGCTTAAAGCACAGAGACACATTTACGCTTCAATTCCAGCTTTCATAACCAAATATTTTGGTAAAAGTGAATCTTTTACATGTGGAAGCTGAATTTGCATTAACAAAATGTGGTGAATGGCAAATCAAGAAGCAGAGTTATGTAATATATAAGTGTGAACTCAAGAGATAAATAATGGCATTAGTTAGGGTTGACATGCTTAACCAGGGGACAAAAGGCAGAGTAATTTGTCTCTGTCTGTTGTCTCTTTGTTACCATTCTTGTAGGGGCTGTAGCTGTCTTTTATACGTCTTGTTAACTCCTTTGTGTTTTCACAACATAAAAGAAGATTGTTATATGCTGAATAAATTTTCTTTTTATTCTTTCTTATGCCCTAAAGCCATGTCTAGTCTGTACACCAGGTTGCACTCCTTCATTATTCCAATAATGAGCCTTTTCTGATTTGTGTTTATAACTCTGGTGCTAATACAACCCTAATATGTCTGTATATGTATGTTTTCAAGGTGTATGCTATCAAAGAACAATATGAAGTACATAATAAACAACTGGGGTGGTTGAAAGGTGTGGGGTATGGAGAAGTAACCAGACCACAGGTTTTCAACCATGTTTTTGTTTCTGCTTTTGCTACATTTGAACTCCATTGATTCTTACCTTCTAGGCTACACCACGGCCTCAAGAAAGTCCATAACAGAATAACTATAGTAACCTTCTTGATCTACAAGTCATGGATTCAAGCTTCTTCAGGCTCTGAACTTCAGGCTCTTCTCGTAGAACTTTTGAGAAAAACAAATGTCATTTGCTATACTTTATATCATGCATAAAGAAGACAACAAGTCACATTTCCAAAATGAGTAATACAAGCTCATTATAAATGCAATAGTTTTCAAAATACAGGAAAACAGTCATTAATTTTTTGAAAAATCTTCCCTTGAAATGTCAAACTTAGGAGGCAATAGAAAGTTTTTTAAAGTTTATATCATTGGATGTGAAAATAATACCCTTCCATGTCACAGACTAAGTTTTGAATGTTAAAATCATATGTTTGGTGGGGTCTTTTTTTTCCTTTTTTTTCCCTAAATGACAGCAATAAAATGAAATAATACCCCAAACTTACCAATCTAAAATAGGGAATTTAATTACAAGGATGAACATCTATGGATAGGGCTCATTAGGCTTGCTACAGGCAGAAGATAATGACTCACCTGCATATTACATCATGATTCAGGTTCCGAAGCTAAAATTTAATCTTTTAAACATTGGTTAATATTATCAGCCACAAGTCTTCTGGGACTTTTAATTGTCTGATTTAAATTATTTTTTTTCCCAGCTTTTGTTACCACCCAATTAATTTTCAAAACCAATTAAGATAAAAATCACCCATAATAGTATCATACTTATTATTAAATGTATAGTTTTGTCAATCTCATTTACCTTTTTTGACCTACCCTTAATGGCTCATGATTAGAAGGGGCATAGACTCCAGGAGTTGAGCCTGTGAACTATTCATGCATTTGGAGAAGCATGTTCTCTTGAACTGGGTATTGGTTTTGCTAACTGAAGAGGTAAATGAGTAGTTTACAATGAATAATTCATTTGACAGGTGTAACCCATTTTAGGCTAACATGATATCTGCAAGTAGATCCCATTTTGCTAATACTAATTAAATGTGTGCAAGAAAACTCCTTTTGTGTTTTCAGTTCTACCAAAGGAAATGCACAGAGGTAAATGTAAAGATACTTATTGTTCAAGTTTTTTTCCTTTTCTTGTCTGATAGATTGAACAAGGATATTTGCTGTCAATATTTTTAATCCCAGTGTTGCAAAGCTTTTTTGCAAGTGTGTAATGCTCTCATGTCAAGTCCTAATGGAGACAATGCAATTCATATTTATTTTCTGGAAATCTGCTTTTTGTAAGCTCTTGGAAGATTTCATAGAACTGTAGAATGGCTTGGGTTGGAAGGGACATCAAAGATCATCTAATCCCCAAACCCCTGTCATGTGCAGCATATCATGCACTAGGTCAGGCTCCTCAGAACTCCACTCGTTTGGCCTTGAACACTGCCAGGGTCTGGGTATCCACAGCTTCCTTGTACAACCTGTTTCAATGCCCCAGAAATCTCAATGTAGAGAATTTGTTCCTAATATCTAATTTAAACCTATCCCCCTCATTTTAAAGCCATTCCCCCTTGTCCTGTCATGGCCTTGCGAAAATTCCACCTCCAGCTCTCTTGTAGGTTCCTTTTAGATACTGAAGTGCATCTATAATGTCTCCATGGAACCGTCTCCAGGGTGAACTAGCCTAACTCTCAGCCTCTCTTCATAGGAGAGGTGCTCCCACCCTCTGATCATCTTTGTGACTCTCCTCTGGACTCACTCCAGCAAGTCCACATCCTTCTTATTTTAGGGACCCCAGAGCTGGATGCAACACTCTCATGGGGTCTCATGAGAGCAGAGTAGATGGGCAGAATGCCCTCCCTCACTCTGCTGTCCAGTCTGCTTTTGACACATGCCTGGACACAGCTGGCCTTCTGGGCTGCCAGTGCACATTGCTGGGTCATGTTCAGCATATAATTCACCAACATCCCCAAGTCCTTCTACCCGGGGCTGCTTTCAATCCATTCTCTGACAATCTGGTGGCTGTGCTTAGGATTGCCATGACCCAGGTGCAAGACCTTGCTCTTGGCCTTTTGTTGAACTTTAAATTTGCACCACCCAAACCTGCCACCCGTGGTAGGACCTGAGAGGACACACCTCTCAAATCTGCTCAGGTCCCTCTAGATGACATCTCTCCTCTGTAGCCTGTCAACTACTCCTTGCAGCTTGGTGTTGCAGACAAACTTGTTGAGAGCTCACTCAAGTCCGCTATCCATGTCACTGCAAAGAGGTTAAACATTGTTGATCCCAAAATCAAGCCCTTAGGAATGCCCCTTGTCATTTCTGGGGTACAGTTGGATATTGAGCCATTTACCACAACCTGTGAGTGAGACCATCTAGTCAATTCCTTAGTGATCAAGTGGTCTGTCTATCAAACCAATGTCTCTGCAGTTTAGAGAAAGATGTGGGACACTATCAAATGCCTTGCACAAGTCCAGACAGATGGCACCAGTTACTCTTCCTTCATCCACCACTACTGTAACCCCATCACAAATATATCAGGCACAGTTAGCCCTTAGTAAAGCCATGTTCTGTCACCCAATCACTTCCTCATCTTCCACATATCTGAGCACAGTTTCCAGTAGGATCTTTTTAATGATCTTTCCAGGCACAAGGTAAGACTGACTGGCCTGCATTTACCCAGATCTCCCAGTTTTTCCCTTTTTAAAAATAGAGGTTGTATTACCCTTATCCAAGTCAGTTGGAACTTCACTCGACTGCCATGACCTCTGAAATATAATGGATAGTGGCTTAAACACTTCCTCCACCAGCTCCCTCATGACTCACAGATACATTTGATCAGTCCCATGGACTTGTGCACTTTCAGGATCCTTAGATAGTTTCACACCTGATCTTCTCCTAAAGCAGATGGGAGCCCCTACTTTTGCATCCTGTAACTTGGTCATTGTGGCTGAAGCACTTTCTGGTGAAGACCAAAGCAAAAAATGTAATTGAATTGTTCAGCCTTTTCTGTATCGCAGATAACCAGGTTTCCCATTTTCTTCCATAGAAGGCCCACATTTTCCCTAGTCTAGCTTTCATCATTAATGTACCTAGAGAAGGTTTTCTTGTTGCCCTTGGAATCCCCAGCCAGATTTAATTCTACCAGGGCTTTAGCCTTCCTAATGTGATCCCTGGGTGCTCAGACAATCTCTCGGTGTTTCTCCTTTTGAATGCTTGTAACCAGTGAATTGAAGTGAGGCTGCAAATATGGATAAAAGGGAACAATTTAAAATATGAACTAATACTGTGTGGAAATAGTATATATTCTTTCTCCAAACCTAACTAGCTCCACTGTTTTAGTGTATTCTGAGTTTTCTTGTGAGTGCTCTGTCATTGCTTTCCTTCATGATTAGACTGTCACATTTGTTTAGGATATGACATGACATTAAAAAACACAGAGTAAAAAATATGATCATTTGTTGTCTACATAGTTCATGTAAATATAGTTGAAAAGCTCTGTGTTTCAGAAAATGAAACCTTTTATTCTCAAAGGTCTGAAAGTCAGAATGCAGATAATTTATCATATGCTTTCTGTTAGCTGGGGACCAGATAATTTCTTTCCTTTCTCTTATGTGTCTTCTTTTTCTGTAGTCACTGGCTAGTTGGAGTTATTTACCTATACCTGAAAAGAGAATGTACCTGAATATATATATTTAAGAAAATAATTTCTGTAAGCAAATCTGGATGTCAATTTTATTATATGTACCAGTATGTACATAAGCACAAGAAATGAATGTATCATTTATAAAGCTAGTAGTTTTTCAATAGTGAATGTAGAAACTGTATAGAGAACTTTTATCACTCTTGCTGCAAACATTTTATATTACAAATGGAATCATTTTTCAAAAATGTTTGTTGCTGACCAAACCACTGACATCCAATAAGGATGTTTATTTGGATAAATGCAAAAATAAGCAAGTGGTAAAGCATGAATAAATATTAAACTTGAAGGATGTTGAAAGAAAATAGGAGACATAGAAACAACTGAGCCATTGCAAGAACCATTTGACTGTTTATTTCATATTGCTTCCTCCACTTAAAATATCTTTTTTCTCCCTCTAAAATTGTCCTCGCTAAATCACAGAGTTTTCACCTTATGGCATCAAATGAAAAAGTTAGCAGCTTCCTAACTGGATCTATCTTGACTATGATCCATTTCTTCATTAAACTTAAAAATCTGCAGCCAGGGAGAATTAAGCCTTAAGAGCTACAGAGGGTTCATCATTCAAGTAAATGAATGTTCTGCATGAGTGTTGGAAGGAGTAAGAGTGAAAAGAGTGAGCCATCTGTTTTAGAACTGACACAGGATTTAGAAGTCTATATCGCAGGTAGAGATCATAATTCAGTCCTGGCACTTACATTTTTCTGTGAATATTGCTGGGCCTTTCTGAAATTAAACTGAGCCAAAGGCTATGCAATCCAAGCTGCCCAGAGATTAAATTAGACTAGTTAGAGAATGTGGTGAAATATCCTGGTTTATTTCCAGGAAATTCTGCTAATCTACTCTTCAAGTAGAGTATAACATAAATTAATCAGCAAGGCAAGTCCATATCCTCTGTCACACCAGCTGTTTATATGCAGGAAAAGAGAGTGAGAGAGATAGAGAAAAATTCGTAGCATTCTTCTAGTCTAAGGAATGAGGAAGGAAATTTTACATATCACGATTTTGGAAAGGAAACCCAGGAAAGTTCATGGTAGTAAGATTGTATGGGCCTATCCTGAGATAAATTCAGCCAAAAGTTTTGGAACATTAAAAAAAAATCAAGCCTCAATTTACTTGCTCAGTTGACACTGCTTTTAGATGTTTTGATCCAAATGAAAATAAAATACTGTTATTCTTCAATGATGATACAGAGCATGAGATTTTAAACCCAGTTGGTCCATATTGTATTTATGTCTCATCTTTCAGTATGAAGTATTTGTACAGTTAGGCTCACTTATAGAAAGAAGTGGTGCAGTAAGACGTTGTCCCCAAAATGAAAGCTTAGTCCCAGAGTATGTCCTAAGAAGCTCAGTGACTCGACTAAGCCAATATCCATAGAAGTTACTATTTATTTCATAGAATTATGGACTTTACTTCAAATTATTAACTTTCAGTATTAATCTTCTCTACGAAGAAGCTAATATATCCTTCTTGAGTTTTCACAACTTATTTACTTTCAGTGTGAACTGTAGGCACATCAACCACCTTAACAAAACATTTCCAGCAGAGTATACAAAATCCCTTTCCACTTAAATGAGCTCAAAGACGGTGACTTTATCTTTTCCTTAAATAGTCTGTACCAAAAGCCAGGTCACTGGAAATTAAAGGCACTACACCAAAGTGTAAGAGAACTGTAGTGACACCTCTAAGGCATCCTCAGGACCTAAACTGCTCAGTACAGATAGGTGAGGGTCATATGCACTTCATACCACAGACATTTATAACAAATTAAAGTTTATATACAAAATATTATGCTGTGTGTTGAAAAATCTTCTGCCTGACAGCAAAAAAAATCTACTGTGTGACAGGAAATCTTTATGCCTCATTTCCTTCAACTTCAGAGCAGAAAGTTTTCTATTCCTCTTCCTTTTCACATCACACCTACTTGCACTGTCTGTGGTGCATTTTCCACAATATTAAACTGTCAAATTGGTCTCTCAGATTGTACTCCTGATATATTTACTGCTGTTAGGAAGTACTTTTTTCCACATCAAAAGATAAAGATACTTTACCTTCCCTGCTAATATGATCTTTTTGTGCAAGATATTTCATCAAGTATTGAAACAATATTCTGCCAAAATGCTGAAAGTTCAATCTGACTCTCAGTACTTAGTATTTCAGTCCCACAGCACACTACCTGGAGAACAAACTGATGCAAATTAGGACCTCTCTGGCCATTTTTTACTCCACAAATTGGCCTATTCCTTTTCAGAAAGACAAGGTACAGAGTGGTGTAAGGACAATGCTTTGCGTTTATATCTAAAAATATGTTGAATTTTCATTTGGATATATGCAAACACTCAGTAAATTATAGAAAGGAAAATCAAGAAAAAGAAAGCAAATTTGGTGAAAGAGCTGGTATTTCATTTAGAAGTTCTTAATAACCAAGCAATAATTGCTCTATATTTCTTCATCTGTTGACTCCTTATTTTAAACATTACATGTTTTTAAAAGCCCTAAATATGTTGTTGTAGCACTTTATTTTTAAAACTAGTTTGTTTGTTTTTTTTCCTAATAAAAGATGGGTTTTTTAAAATTTTGTATATGAAAGTGGACTTGTTCCTGGTACCTCTCTGCTAATCCCTCCTATTCATAATGAAGTCAGTGAGTCTACATGAATAAAAAGAAGAAAACATGCAAAAGATTTGCAAAATTAGGCCCTTTAATATTACAGTAGTGAAATGAAATAGAAAATCCTTAACTGTAGTCTTCCACAGAGTTTACTGTGTCACAGTGTGTAAGAGGTTTCAATCTTTTCCATTAAAATTTTTGTCGCTTTTTCTCTGTGTGAAAACTGAAGAAAATTTTAAAGGATATTCAGCAGGGAAGATGATATTTTTTTATTTTTAACAGTGAGCTAGAGTAAAAGGAGTGAGTTTTTTAACACTGTAAGCTGTCCCCAAAAACAAAGTCATAGCTTGATATTAAGAAATGTAAGACACTGAGAAATTCGAGTACTATTCTTTAGATAAAGACTATTGTAAATATAAAACTATTTGTCTAAATTACTGGACCAGAAACGAGAAGCATAAGTCAGTCAAATGCAAATGAGTTAAAAAAGTCAATCAAATGAAGAGCAAAACAGGAATTTTATAACATGAGTAACCAAAGATTTGGATCACTGCCAATATTACTACTGACAGACTTGTATCAGACTGCTTCATCTGATTTAACCTTTGTATGTAAATGTGCCTCCAGTAGACAGGGCATGAAATCCCAAAGTCACAAGTTGCAGCACCAATTATGTGTTTTTCTTCTTCTTCATTGCATACTCTTATAGGATGAAAATTTAGTGTGAAAGAGCAATAAATGTCATCAGACATCTTTTACCTGGCAAACAGGTACAGTCTACATATGTTTTTGAATTATGAGATGGGATCTTAGGCTTATTCTCATACTAAAACATGGTCCCTTGCTGAGTATTTCTTTGTTCATTGTTTTTGAATGTGTTTTTCAATGTCTATACAATTACATGGACTAACAGAAAAAAGCCAGTGTTACCGAAATTGTGAAATTGTCTTAGCTTTATTTTCATTCCTTTCTTTTTCTTACCTTTTTTTTTTTTTTTTTTTTTACATCTTTTATAGCCCACTAATTCAATGCTCCTGAAGCTTTTTTTTCCATTATTTTTTCTATTTGCATTCAAAAACAAATCATGATCTTCTGGGTTCAGCCTGTCATGGATGAGACTAAGAAAAACTAATGAAGACTCCTTAGTGCAAAGAGTAAGAAGTGGTTTACTTCACTAGTTTCAGGTATTTTCACAAGAAATTGTCAAAATTTGTGATTTTCCTACTCTTGGGTGGCCAAGGCTCTCTTCCATCTACACTTTCTTGCTAGTTGTTAGCATCCTTCTGTTCCAGTATATCTTAATTACTACCATTCCCAAAACACCCTTTCAATAATATGCAATGCTTGTGTTAAGACAGTGAACAAGTTATATCTCATGGCCTGAGCTCTGAGCTGATTTGGAAAAAGGAACCACAAAATATAAGTCTTTAATTCTGGAAGGTCTTAATATTTAGACTAGAAGCAAAAGTACACAAGTTGAAATTAAACATTAATGAGATCAGGTATTGACAGTTTCTCCAGAAATACTAGAATTAGAGATTTTTAGAAATTAGAGCTAAAAAAATAATGACATTGTGAACTTTATACTATGTAGAGCAATTACTTGGAGAAATTACCAATAAAAGGCAAATAATCCTTCTCAAGACTTTATCTAAACAAAAAAAATTCACCCAAACTCATCCCTGAACTCCGTTTCCTTGATGATAAAGGTCATCACACAATTTACACATATATGAATTATTTGAATTCTGGCAATATTTCTGGGAAGAGGGAAATTGATTTTTTTTAATGTAATAATGACCCCATGTTTACACAGGGATTTCAACCCCTGCATATTTTACAAGCTGAATTTTTCAAGACATTGAGTCTTGAATTTGAATTCACTCACACCAACATTTTCCCATTACCTTCTTATTGTGCTGCATATAGTGTATTTTGAGATGAATTACAAAATTTTACAATAAAAAAGAGCACTGTGTGACTGTTTATATGACGAATACAAAAACAAACTAGCAAACCCCTGAGGTATTCTTATTAAAGTGGGGGAAGGGCATTGATATAGACAGAATGGAGCTCCATGAAGTGGAATTTGACCAAGCTAAAAGGATTAGCAGTCTTCCTTGACCAGAAAGGTACCAAGGGAACTTTAACGAGGAGACACATCTGGCAAACAGGCAGCTTGGAGGCCAAATAATACCATCCTTCATCAGCTCTTAAAATTCCACAGACCTGAGGAGTGTGGCTAGAAGAGTTTCTAGGAGTGATATTTCACTGTGCAGCAATAGAATGACTGGAATTATGAGGCCAGGGATAAATCACATTGATGGTCTTATTGAAACAGCCGTGCCTGGAAGGGAGGTGTAGTCTCTTCCCCAGACACAAAGAAAGCAAGCTGATGCAAGAAGTGCTCTGGGGACACTTAAACCTGCCTGTGAATGATTATTCTTCTCATAAGGGGAGAATGCTTTAATTATGAAAAGAGGCGTTTCAGGGCAGTTGATATTAAACAAATTTCCATTCATATTTATCTGCATGGACATTTTCTCTTTAGTCAAGAAAATCTCAGTGTTAAATTTGGATTTATAAAAATGATCATAAATACAGTGAAATTATCATTTTCATAAATTTTCCCAATTCCAAGAAAAATCAAAGTTTTTTGCTCTTAAGATCAGTTAGTTTCTCTTTCATCTCTCTAGTTGAATTATGATTTACTTCCACAATAGAAAAATAAAAAGAAAAAATAAAAAAAAAGAAAAAAAAAAAAAAAGGATTAAGATTTAATTTAAAAAAAAAAAAAAAAGAACTTAAGCCTCCTTTTAAGCCTCATGCAAATTTTTGGTTTAAATTCACTAAAGGCTTTTTTTTTTTTTTAATATGTCTTAGATTTCTGTGAAAGGTTGTCATATGGAAATACAAGAGCAGATGAAATAAAAAGAAATAGGACAGAACAATAAAACTGTCATTGTTTTCTTGACCTTTCTCAAATGCATTCATCATAGGGTATGTGGTAAATTTAGTTAGAGCTTTGAAACTACTTCTTGTTCTGAGTGGAATGATCTCCAGCATCCACTTACCAATGGCCCTTTCTGGCAGGGTCAGGTAATAAGAGACCTCTCTCTGAACTGAAACTCTAAGGTAACCAGTGACTCAAGACAGGGTTTGTTTACTCTTTATTTTTTCACTCTGTGGCAGAGGTAACAGAGGCTAAGCCAATTTCTGTGCTATTGTTAGCTTTGTGTGAAGTTCACATAACAACATGTAAAAAGAAGCCGTGTTGTGTTTCTCAGCTGTGTGGCAGGAAAGAGCAGAAAACAAGAAAAAGTCCGCCTTTCTGATCAAGGCACCCTTTCATTATCTTCATAAATATAGCAAAAGAAACATTCCTGTGTATTACAAGAAGATTTATATATAATTAAGCTAAACATGTGCCCAAGTCTTTGTGATGCTCACTGTAGTTTCTAAACTGAAATGTATGCCTCTCCTTTAGGAAAGAGCTACAACAAGAAGCATATGTTTTTTTCCTGTTGTTTTCCCAGAACTGACTAATCCCAGTAATCTTTTCTTTGATCAAATATTAATTTTATTCTCATATATCTTCCAGTGTTGATTTTGCTAGCATTTCTGTTTCATGTAGCTTGTCTTTTAAACATTAAACATATTTACTTGGTAATGTATATATAAGCTGTATCTTTCAATGCATCAAATCTGATGCTAGGTGTGAATTATTCTGAATACATACAGAGGAGCTTTTGAGGGCAATTAGGGGAAAGAGGTGTTGTTTTATTATATGTGCAGATCTGCAAAACCATGTTTGAGATGTGATAGAAATATCCTTATTTGCAAATTAAATACCACAAAACCCATGTAGTCAAAATATTTTTTATTATTTTTGACAGATTCTAGCTACTTTCTAGCTTAGTTGGGCAGAAGCCTTTGTCCTTTTCTGTTTTAATGTTTTAATTTCATGATGTTTCTTTTTCTGTGGAAAAAGTACTCTAAAATGTGAAAATTTCAAAGACGTACATTTCAATTTCAGCTCCTACCTTTGATCTGTGTTGAACATTTCTAAGGTTGGAAGTGTAAGCTAGAAATTTGCCAGGGATTGCAGAGAAAGGAAGGCTGCTGGTAAGAGTATTTTTGCACTCTGGGATTCTTTATAAAATTTTGTTCTTAGTTAAACTCACATAATTCTTCTTGTTGTATTTCATTTATTGGCACCTTGTGAGTTCACTCAAGCACTTTAAATTTATCACACATCGACAAAGACTCTTAAGAATATGCCCATTAATTCAAATTACACTCACATACTGCATGCCTGTTGCAATATTTAGTAAGGTAGAAATTCCAAATTTTTCACTCATAATCCCTTTTGTTATTCATAGAGATTTTTCTTATTAGCACTGTCTTGTCTGCTTTCTACTGACCCTTCCAATCTAAGCACCTCAGGATCTGGCAGCTGCAAGACATTGAGGTCTGGCCTTCATTTATGATTAGCATAGATGATTACATTTAATAGAAGAGCTTGAGGAAATAAATGCCATGGATCTGTCTGCTGCAACTTGTGTTTTTAAAGCAGTGAAAAGGAGGTAGGAATGCCCAAGAGACAGGGCACTGAACTTGGGATTTAGCACACAATCTGCACTGCCACAGCACCGAGCTGGCTCACCTATCAGCAAGCTCTGCCTGATCATGGGTCTGTGAGCTTCCCATGGCAAAGGGGAGCTGGAGCTGGAGTGAACCAAGGTGTATTCTCACTGCATAGATAATTTGTAACAATAAAGTAATGGTGGCTGACCTTTCTGATTTTGGGTTCAAAAGTGCCTCTTGGCTGGCAATCATTAGAAGAAACCTTCAGTATGTTATATCCACCTCTCTCTGCATACAAATTCATAGCTGCCCCAAAAAAATCAATGCAGGTGCTTTGATTGTAACATTCTCCACATTTATTTTACCCTTTTATGGAGAGAAAAGAATCACCAGGGGATAAATAGTGATTTCATGAATTAACTATGGATCAGAGTGTTCTGACAGATAATTAAATAAATTACAGTTTTATACTTTTGTATTGCAAAGAGTCTGTGATGTGATTTCAGCTAACGATACACTACCTGCATTTTTCATTATTTCTGTATTTTCTAGTTGTCATGCTGGAAGATGAAGGATGGATTGTTCATTCAAGCAAGCTTCTCCCACAGCACTTCCCTATAAGTTACAGAAACTTTTTGTAAATCTGTCTGCTCCTGCTCTTACACAACTCTATGATAAATCTTCCTTTGACTTCAGTTGCACAAGGGAAGATTTGATACTTTTAGTATTTTCAGATTCTTTTTACTGCTTGTAGATGTCACAGAGTCCTGCATTAGTGCAGAATCACTGTTATCAATAAATAGGTTATTTAAAACACGTTTATTCTCTCTACTGCCATGAGCCACAGAATTCTAGATTAATAAGCTATTTATCTGGTTACCTTCAAATGTGAAAAAAAATCATTTTCTCCAGGTAACAATTCACTGAGTTTTGTGTGATTTATATAAGGCTTAGAGTAAATTGGTCCTGGAGTATCCATGGAGCATCAAACTGTCCAAATGGTCCTGGTGTAAATGAGCTACAAGTAATTACTCAGTACAAAATGATCACACTTTTTACTCTTTTGTTGTGTGATTAGTCTTTATTAATATTTGCAATAATACATAATGGGAACATACAGAATCAGATGACTGAAACAAAAGTCCCTGGAAAACTGTTTTCCCTCCAATTTTTCTGCTTAGTCTTTCTTCTAGTATATTCTTTCTCAGCTATACCAGGTGAACTCAAATGTGGACTCTCGTTTAAAAGATTTGCTGTAGTTATTGTATGCTATGCTATACCTGGTAATACTTCCTAATTTTGATATTTAGAATGGGAGGAAGAGTTATCACATCTTTCCCCCCTACCCTGCCTGAGCTGCAGTGTTTAACAACCTGCTTTGTCTTGCTGTAAGAAATTGAAAATGGCTCTTCAGACAGGAAATGACTCACTGTAATGACCCTTGCATAAATACATAATGCAGCAGCTAAAACACAGCCTGGCATTTATTTGTTTTCTTACCTTATGTGACAACTGAATTTGTGACTTCCCAGTTCTTTACCTGCTATATTTTCTTTTTAAAAAACCCAGGCTTTTCTCTGCACTTCTTCCAAACACCAGTGCCAAGATGCAAAGCCTCCCTCAGAAAATGCATGACCTCCACTGTGCTCTCTGCTGAAATTTTATTAGCACCACTCAAACCCTTAACTTTAGAAATTAAAGCTCATGTTTACAGGTCAGAGGATTGTATAGCTAAGAAGACCCTCAGTATTCACTAGTAGGATATTACTGTCAGTAGGATAATGCTGAGGACATTGTGTAAATGGCCTGTGCCAATGAAAAACATTGGCAGGTAAGAGTAGCAGAACTGAAATGTTTTTGTCACTGATAAAAATAATGATATATTATAAAGAAGTGGTTTTATTATAAAAGTAATTTCATTCAGATGTGTCAGGAGGCAAGATAAACGCTCTGTGATAAGGGAGGCATATTCCTCTTCTGTTGGAGTATGACTGTTGCTCTAAAGAATGAGGTTTTCATGATGTGTTCAGAAGTCAGGTACTTGACTGTAGGGTCTAATAGTCATAGTGTGACAATCATCAAATAACAAAGGTTCTGTGTTTGCAGAACAATGACCCTGGGATTATGTGCACGTATTTATCTCATTTGCATTTGAATTGCCAAGAGAAAGCCACATCAGTCTTTGCAGAGTTGGGTAGATAAAAAGGGCAAACATCTATTTTCATGACAGCTTGAGTAGTTATTAAATGAAATCAGATTCTGGATATATGAACTATCGAGTCAGTCAGATCTATCAATAAAGACCTTATAACAACAGATTTAGCAATAAATAAATAAACTTAAAAATCTTGCAAGACTTATTATAATGGTATTGAGGAGGTATACAGAGGAAATAAGACTTACACAAATGTTTCTGAGATCATTGTAAAAAAAGATATAGGTATTGTTTTTCAGGTTTAAAGTTCCTGCAGGAGTCATTTTCCTTAGGAGATTAAATCTGTAAATTCAAAGAGGCAGAGTCAATGGCCAGTTATTGAAGAACCAGATTAAAATGATCAATAACAGTAAAATTCCTGGCAATATGTGCAGAAAGCTAAAACACAACAATACATGTGTTCCTCACATATTTTAATTCTGACTAGCTTGATGGATTTTATTTGATTGAGTTACCACAACAACACAGAGAGGAAGTTTTAGTAAACTGTCACGGCCACAGAGGTGCTGGCCCTACTATTCACCAGTACATCTTTTAGTACTAAGGGACTTATTCTGCACGCACAGCAGAAAAACCTAATTGTCTGGCATTTTGTTGTAGTCTCAGACCTAGTGTCTTCCAGAGCCTGTTTTCTGAGATGTGATATCAAATCACACAATTTTCTATATCCCATGGGCTGGACAATACAATATTTGGAAGCATTCAGAGGTCAGAGACATTTGCCAGCTGCCTCAATGCCACTGGCAAAATCCTAATAAAGTCATCCTTTAATTGAAGAAATGGTGAGATTGAGCAGCATCAAACTGTTACATGCAAAGACACAGTTTATCCCCAGCAGAATTCCTTCCTCTTTTGGCTTTTTAACAGGAATGTCCCTCTAGTCCATTAAACACTGAGTCAGGTCACCATGCAGTATCTCCAATCGGGCTGCCAAACCTTACACTGCAGACATGGAAAGAGGAAAGTGGTGTGCAAGTGACAGCAGATTATGAAACCTGATTTTACATGGAATATTTTATCACTGCAATTTCCAGAATGATGAGGGTTTCTTCCAAGTGTTAAGCACATAATTACTTTCCAGAAACTAATTCAAGCAATAATCTTGTGTAAAGAAGATATTGACTTGTATTTTCTAATGGCTGCCAGTAGTTGCAAAAGAAAAGAAAAAGTGATGCCCCTAACTGTACAACATTGCTAAAATATTTGGATTGGCTAACTTCAGGAAAACATTAAATGAAACTAAAGTGGTTGCTTTGTTTTTAGTTTAAAATCCTTCAGCTAAGTCCCTGCACTTAAAACCTTTTCCATAACCTCAAAAGTCTCTTAGTTATATAATATAATAATTTATCAAAATACAAATAAATTCCTGGGCTCAGTGAGCCTTTTAATTTTCACCTTTTCTTAAATGCTTGAGTTTTTGAGAAATATAAAAATTAGTTATTTTTGATTGTGACACAGTAGCAATTCTTAGAGATCTTAAATAATTGTAATGCAAGAGAAATGATGTCATTAAACAACAGAAGTTATGCCTTTTTGCAGTGGTGAACAAAAAACAGCTAATAAAAGCTAAACGTCACATTTATGTGAAAAAGCCAGCAGATGTAAACAAGGAATAATATCTTGTTGAGAATGAATAGACTATCTGCAATATGATAATCCAGTTACAAATATTCACCCAAGCTGCTAAAACATGTATTAGCTTAGCAGAGTGGAGAAGCCTTGATTTTTGGAGGTCAGCAGTAAGTGAAAGGTGCTGCATCTAACCTTAGCTTTTGTTATCTTAACTTATATAAATTCAAACAGGTCACAACCTGTCAGTCAGCTCTAATTGAGGCTTTATTTCATTGATTATACAGGCCATGAGTGTTTACTTATTTTGACAACTTTGGCAGGGAGGATATTAAAGAAGTCAGCTGTTTTGTGAAATATCCATTACTTTAGTTGGCTGTTACAAACATGGTAAATGTGATATAGGTACCTCTCCCCAAATCAAAATCTAAGCTAAAAATACAGAAAAAAATAAAAGAGAAGGAAACATGTAAAAAAAGGTGAGCTGCTAAGATATTAGTAATAATGCATGCATGGAATAGAACACTCTGTGTTGAAAGAGACATTCAACACACCAGGAGCTCTCTGGTGCAAGTTGTTGCTCGAAGTACAGCCATGATTAGATGGTTTTTTTCAGGTCTTGTTCAACTGAGTTTTGAGTTTCTTCCAAGGGTGGAGATTCTAGAATCTTTCTTTGGTACATTTTCCAGTGTTTGACTTCCCATATGTGACTGTTATCTGGGGCTTTTCTCCCCTTACATTAGTATGTCTCTCATTGCAGCTTATGACTTTTGCCTCCTTTTCAATCCCTCCTTATTTCTGAGCGTGAGGCTCCAACTTATTCATATTGTAGGTATATGAGGTAGCTGAAGAGCAATAAAACCTTTCCTTAGCACACACTTTTTCAGGCTGAACAACCATGATGCTCAGCCTGCTATTACCTAGTGCTCTAATCCCCAACCAGTTTTTTGGCCTTTCACAAGATGTATTTCAGTATAGTATTTCATGTGTATAAAACCAGGATTTTATGTGCAGCTAATGTAGAATTAAAGTAGAATTAAAATTTAATTACCCAAAGAAATATGTTCAAACTCATTCGGCTTATTTCCAAGTAGACACAAATGCAAACACAGGTATACACATATATATACATATAGTTTTACACACAGTGTAGCACAAATATTTTAATACTGAAGCTCCTCTTCCCACTGGAGTTACAGCGCCAGGTGCAGTCACTACTACCAGTCCACCACATTGTGTTCTAGACAATCAAGAATATTTTGTGTAAGATTCCATCCAAGGAGATATTTGAAAATATAACAGAAACAGAAAATATAACAGAAAACTATATTTTTAAATAATTATTTCCAAGAGAAGGTTGGTTTGTCATGGATGAGAATCTACAGATGTTTGGGCAGTGCACAATTGGGAAACTTAAAAATCAAATTACACATTTCTCCAGCTAGGTGAAGTTTGTGAAGTGTTTTGCTTATGACTTAATAACTAATTTGTGAAAAATTTTTTTTGTGCTCAGAATATACAATCCAAATGGCAGAATAGTGGGACAGAAAAGCAGAAGATCACATATAATTGTGGCAGTACTTATATTTTCCAGTACGATTGTTTATATTTTCCTAATTTCCATTATAACCCTCTTTTCTTTGAGGTTTTACTAAAACTGTTTCTAATGACATCAAGGCTTCTTTTTCCCATGAATGATTGGACAAAATGATCTAGTCAAAGTCCCTTCCAATCTGATCTGTTCTATGGTTCTATGATATGTTCTCAGATGTATGCTTTAATAGAGATAGTATTAGTTTTAACTTCAGCTTCCTTTAAAGTTTTCTTTGTTAATTCAGTAAAGTTTTTAACACTAAAAATAGATCTTTCTTTAATTGGGGAAAAAATTGTCATTGTACAATTTGAAATATAGTCCACAGAGACTCAGAAACGTGATGAGGTTTTGGTTTGTTTGGTTTGTTTTTAACTTTGGCTTTTTTTAAATGAAAGGTGCAATATCTGCATAACTGATTACTGTGGATTAAATTTTGGATCTTCAATGTCTTGAAAAAAATTAATTTGTGCTTGCACTAGTTTGTTGTAAATCAAAATCCTTCCAGTTGCCAGACTGTTTTGTGTCAGTTGAAGAGTAATCTTCGCTTCCAAAATATCTCTGTTTGGAGCTGGAACTCAAGCTTTTCACTCCAGTCCTTTTTTAAAAGTCAAGTTTCACTGTTTATGTAATTATTCTAGACTCAGTTTCATGGCAAGCAAAAGCAAAAACACATGTTGTCATAGATTTAGAAACTAAAATATTTTTATTCAGAGATGCCAACACATTTTAGTTTTGGCAAATGTAAATAATATTCTCAAGAGGGTTATTTTTATTCTGTAGACAGTAGATTCAACGTTTGCCTAAAATAGATCAATGTAATATCAGTTATTTATTATTTTAGCTTATTCAAATAATTTCTTTGAAAACAAATACTAAAATATTAAAGCATAACATTTAAATATATAGAACTGGAAGAGGAAAAAAATAATCTGATGTTTTCATGCTACCATAGAAATGTTATTTGGAAGGAAACCCCTAATATTGTTTAGTCCAGGCTCTCACTCGGAGCAAGACTATCACCAACACCTCTCTGGCTCAGCTTTTGTGTTTGTAGCTAAGGCCAAAAAAAACATCAAGAAAAGAGAGGCAACCAGTTCCAGTGCTGCAGCACTCCCAGGTATGGTTGAGGCCATAAACAGTGCCTTGATAGACATTGTTGGAAATCTCTTTAACTTCTCCCCATCCAACTCCAAATTCATCTCTGGACTTGGTGTTCCCAATGCAGCTCAGCAGGTTGGTGTAGTTGAGTACACTCTATCAACAACAGACTCCCAGGACCCAGTGCAGGAGTAGCTCATGTTCCCCATTGCACTGAGTCTTTTCAGCATGCCTGACAATTAAACTCCTGAGTCCCAGACTCTAATAGGAAAAACCAAAACCTTCCTTGGAAGTTAACAGCAAAGTTTAAGGATTTTAAAGTCTTTGTCCATGTATAAATTTCAGTTAGTCATTTTACAGTGGGGGTATTTTTTTCATTTCTTTGCGGTTTTCTTCATACAATTTTTATGGTGGTTCTTAGGTTTTTTTCCTTTATGCCACTGAATACCTTATTGGTATAAGAAACTGCAGAGTCTTCTCCCTTTCTTTTTTCACATTTCACTGAAAGTCATATTTGAACAGCTTTTAACATGCTTAATCTAGCCATGGTGACTACCGTGAGTGAAGCATATTTCAGCGGTCTGTGGCTGCCAGGAATTGACTTCTTACACCATCAGAAGTGAGAAAAGTCATAACTCCTAAACTGAGCATCACAGCTGAACAGAACAGATTTTAGATATCAAAATAATTTTCTCTGTTGCAGTTCTATGTAATTGAGCCTGGATCTTTAGCATTATTAGTTTTGTGACAGATAAGTTAGATGCTCACACATGTCAGTCAAAAATGGATAACGAGTGCTTATGAGTGAGAGCTGCTTGTTTACTGATATGGCTAATAGATTCTTGATTTACCCCACCTAGTTGAATAACTCACTAGTAAGAAATAGGAAATGGAAATTCAAACTGTATTTGTTCCCAGTTTTTGCTCATTGCATTTATAATGATCACATACACTGGAGAAGCTGTCTAGGAGGTATTTTTTTGTGAATAATTAGTGCAGAGGGTATTTTACTGGGAATTTTCCTACAGCAAATTCCAGTTAAGTGTCTCCTGAATTGGTCCAACTTTTTAATACTCAAGAATACATAAAATGATAAAGTATGGAAAACATTATTTCTTCAAAATAAAAATAATTTCAATTAAGAAGGTCTGTTTAGATCCTGAATGGTGGCTTAAAAATGCGTAAAATACATGAAAGAAGAGAAGACATATAGTAAAACATAGAATTTTCTTTTCAGTTTGGGCAAGAAATGCATAATGACATTGATCTCAGTGAAAGGCCTGAATTCAGTTCAGGATTATCCCTTAAATTTAAGTGTCTAAATGTCAATGTCTACATGAGCACTGAGTGTGTAGGGTCCCTGTACAATCTGCAGAGATCTAGTCAGAGCTGTCCATGGAGCTTGTTCATCTAATAACATAAAGATACATGGGCCAGATTTCAGTTGCATAAGCACTGGTTTCTATTACTGTGTAAGTTGTTTAAAATTTCTATTACTGTGTAATTTATTTAAAATTTCTATTACTGCTATTTTCGGGTTGTCCGTCATAGCACAGATCCTGTGGAAAATCTGCACGCTTTGGGAGAAAAGGCTGGAAACTAAGATGTCCCTATGGTGTCTAAGGCACAGAAAAGCTTAGACATTTCTTTTAACAGTAGTATTTTTCCTTACCCATATGTCCATTCCAACTTGAGACATTCCATGAAACAGTTGGTTAGTTAAACTCCACTGATTTAATTGTCAATGCGTGTAAGGCAATTCTCTGATGTTTAATGCTATTTAAAACTGAGTCTCCAGAAATCTGTAGAAATCCTGTAGTGCCTGCTCATATCTGCCACCTGCATCTCCAAACGTCTCAAACAAAAATGGTTAACTCTGCAGAGGAAATGTCAATTTCAAGATCTCTCTTGTTCTATAGTAACCTATATATGCATGCATTTGCATTTCTTAATAAAAAGTTGAATCTCATTCTTCGGGCTTTTTTTTTGTATTTTATCTCTGCTTTAATCCATCATTCAGCTTCTGGGTGTGCACTAAACCAGTGGGGAGAGAGTAGCTGTGTAGATAGTGTTTTATCTAGGTGAAGTGACTTGCTACATGAAGACATTAGTTAGCATGAAAAATTAGTGAAGTAGTACGATTTAACTCATACTAATAATTTTGTTTAATTTCCCACTTGCTCCTCCCAGTCGTAAATTAATGTGCTAATTAAAATCACATATTTTAAGCAAGTCAAATTTTTAAAAGTTTAATGACTTCATTTTTCTCACATTACATATTGTGAGAATCAAACAGAGGGAGAGTTTAGGGGGAGCCAACTTTTGTGAAGCATTTCCAACAGAGCCATTGAATTTTCTTCTGATACTACTTTTTATATTTTACTAATTGCTTTGGAATAGCTTTGTGTTTAAGGTAAACAATCAATGAGAACTTATTTTAATCTAAAGCAGTTTCCTTCCTCCTGAAAATGAATTTTAACAGCAAAGTTGTAAAGGATGCTGGGTGGCAGGTTTTAATGTTTTTTAGTACTGTCACTTTTCACATAATTCTGTGCTCCATTCTTTAGTAATAAATGGGAAAGGGTGGGCCTTAACAGTTCTGTAGTTGCAGACGAAATCTAAAAAAAAAAAAAAATAGACAAAATAGAAATATGGCAATTATGGAAGCCTATTACAATTTTAATATGACAATGATCAAACAGAATTTCAATTAGCTCTGACCAGATACTTTTGGCTTAGATGTTCTTGTACAAAAAAATCTGAATATGTTTACACTGGGGTAAAATGAGCTAGAACTGAATGATTTGGGTTGTAGCTCTGCTACAAGACGACTATGTCATCTGGAGGTTGACTACCAAAAAGAAATATAGGTTGGTGATATAAGCATTCAGTATTATTAGAAAATAGATGTTAAATTAGCTGAACTTTGCACCTAGAGATTCTAGGCTTGTGTGATAATAGAAATCAACAATCTAGAACTTGTATTTTAACATTGGTCTCTGCTCTACCACACAGACTCCAGCTTTGTAAGCTAGAGCTAGCATAGGCAGGTAAATAATTCATTACAATAATTCATTATAATAATTCATTCCAGTTTCCTAGCTTGATTTTTCATTAGAAACAGGAACCAGTAACATTTTTGTGAGGCTTTTGTTTTCTAATGTATTGTGCAAAACTGGAAGCAAGTTCACTGTACACAATACATATTAATGCAATTTAAAATAAACAGATAAATAATGTAAAATACTTTATTTTCAAGAGATTAACATCCTAAAGACTATTCAAACAAAAATGTCTATGAAGTTAAAGAGCACCATAGCATGTGGTATAGAATCTGCAATAACATTTTCTGCTTTTTTGGGTGGGGTGGCTGGAACTGAACCCTTGACCCATTACGGGGGAAAAGACTGAAAAATCTCTCTCTTCTCTGGATGGAATGACCACTTCTAACCTGCCCAGTTACTCCAAGCCTGTCTGCATATGCAAAAGCAGTAATTTTACACCTCTCTGAGTCACATAGTTAAAACTTCAGAACATAATGGTGAATAGGATAGAGTCTTGATCCAAACCCCTCAAAGGGATAGATGCCACAGCATATTGCACTGTGATGACTGACTGGTGTGGCAGGCTTTTGGTACAGAAGGACTGCAGAGGTGGTTTCTGTGAGAAGAGGCTGAGCACTTCCCATGGCTCCATAGCCAGTTCCACCCAGCTCTAAAGATGAGAACATCAGTGATCCTGGAGGCCTCTGTGATAGAATGTATTTTAGAAGGGTGTAAAATGCTGTGCAGCAGCAGTTAAAGAGAGGAGTGATAAAAAATTGATAGAAACATCCTTGTAGATAAAGAAAGGTAAATAAAGAAGGAGACGGAGGAGGCGCCCCAGGTGCCAGAGCAGAGGTTCCCCTGCAGCTCCTGCTGAAGACCATGGTGAAGAGGGTGGTTGTGCTGCAGCCCGTGGAGAATCATGGTGCAGCAGATACCCACCTGCAGTGTCTGGGGGCCTCCATGCCAGAGCAGGTAGACATACCTTCAAAGAAGCTGCAGCCCATAGACAGCCCTTGCAGGAAGAGACAAAGTTTTCCTTTGCTTTTTC
The DNA here is from genome assembly GCA_034336665.1 of Luscinia megarhynchos. Taxonomy (NCBI): domain Eukaryota; kingdom Metazoa; phylum Chordata; class Aves; order Passeriformes; family Muscicapidae; genus Luscinia; species Luscinia megarhynchos. Next base: position 47,439,081 of record CM067565.1, read on the forward strand.
TTCCTTGTTTTACACCTTGTAATAATAGCCAAGCTACCTCAAAAGCTATAAAAGCACCAGTAAAACACCTTTATCTTGTTTTTCAAGTTCAGGTGTACTTGCCACCATCTTACTTTATTTTATATTATTAAACTGGCCTTTCAGGAATTAAAGACCCTTATTTCAAATGCCTATATTCTTCTTTCATCCCCTTGGTTATGATGTTTTACACATATAATCTTTCATCTCTTGTCCTTTATATCACACTCTACTGGAGCCATATAGTAAATCTATGAGTCTGGATTTTTTACTAACTTCAGTAGGAGCAGGATATACCCCTCATATTCTCGACAGACAGAAATGGACAATAAAGAATACAGAGAAAATGGTAACAGTAAATTTTTGAAATTTGATCACAACAAAATAAAAATTAAATTGTCAGACATTATTTAAAGAGTTATATTTATGCATTGTTATCATGCTATTCTTTATATTTCACTCAGACAGTGAGTAAAATGTCATGTTATTTCTGGCAGCAAACAAAAACCGAATGCACAGGTAATGTCATTCACAGCATATATATGTTTTTACACATTCAAGAGAATTTTGCTAAGTCATTAAAAAGTGATGAGCATCTGTATCAATACCCTTATGTGTGTGTGCAATAACAGGTGTATGGTACAAAATTTTTCAATATTTTCATTTAAATAGGGAGGGACAAGGAAGATAACATTTTCTATGTGTTACATTAGTACAACAATAATCAAGGTCAGATATTTTCTCTGGAGTCATTATTAAAAGAACAATCACTACCTGTTATTAAGTCAAATCTGATTTACCATGAGTTTTCTATAGCTCCCTCTTTTTTACAATTTTTTGCAATGCTTAATGTGAAGATCAATATTAGTGGTAGTAGGACCTGTACTTATTTTTTGGTGTGAAAGCTGTACAAAGACCACTTTTTCCTATTCATAAACATCGAGTTCTCCTACTTGTTTTTATAACACACATTTTCTTTCTTCATTTGAATTGTAGTAGCAAAGCACCTTGTTCTTACTCCTTAGAAGAAAATTCAGATATATGTCTAATTGGTACCTATTATGTGCTCTTACCTAAGTTAAGCAGGTTATTATGAAATTACGTGTGTTCCCACTGCACTATAATATCATTTACAGACTTGCTGATTTCTCAAGACACAGAGAGCTCATCCAGAAATTATAAAGGAGGCTTATGGTATGATTTCCCATTAGTAATCAAAATTATTGATGTTTACTGTATTATAACATGACACACATAATAAATATAATCAGTCCAAGATACATTTTTGGCATGAAAATGTTACCTTGTGAAAGAATCATTGTTTCAAATGCAAATGTTCAGATGCTAATCAGTATTTTTCTCCATAAACTATGTTAAACACTATTTTTTTTCATAGAATGGAATACTTATAATATGCATATTTGAGACCATAAAAGCTCTGCTAAGTTTGAGTAATCAAACAGATGAAAAATGAGTTTGTTAATCACACTGGCCCTTGTTACCAGAGCAATGATTTACAGAATAAGAATAGCTCTTGATATCCCCAAATACTTGATGGAGCTTATATCCTTATATGCTTCATATTCTGTCATATACTTACTCTTTTCAGCTTGAGTCGCCCAAATGCTGTATAAAAATTACATGCTTTACAAAGAAAATGTCTGATTAAAACATCGCAAAAATTTGAAACTGCAATGCTATGTCATTTACATCCATAAACACAGAATAATATGATTTCCAGTTGAACTCACAAGACACTAAGAGACCAGCTAAATAGCAGTCTATAATGATAACCTTGCACAGAGTAATTTGAAAATGTAATGATGTACAGGTAGTCAAGATTTTGCTTTTTGTTTACATTTAAATAAACAACATTAGAAAAACCTCTTAGACAGTCAAGTATTTCAGTGATTAAAAGTTAAATTGTAAATGAGTGAATGTAATTGCAAAATTTGTCTTTCACAGCAAAAATGTTGGGGTCCTTATTGCAGTGCACAGCTGTCAGACAGCTTCAGAGGTACTCAAAGGAATCTGCACCTGATAAAATGAGCTCTTCTGAAGTATCAGGTGCTCCAGCCAGGGATATTGCATGTAGGTGTAGAAGAAGAGATTACAACCCTGCCCCTGACAAGACACAACTGTACTAATTACCAAAGAATAGCCTTGCCCTTAACGGGTTGCAGCTGTGATTTATAAATATAAGCCTGATAAAAGGGGTGGCTTGATTGGTTAAGGGGAGCTTGGTGGCAGAGGAGCCTTGAGGAGGTAGAGGGGGCTTTGAGGAAGGAAGAACTAAAGGAATTCATCAAAAGGACTGATGAACTGGGAGAGAGATTTGCTGCAGGGAGGAATCTGTTGTGAGGTCAGTTTGGATGTGCAGTTAGACCCTGCAGTGGGTGTGTGCAGTCAGAGTTGAGCTAGGTGAAAGCTTGCAGTCAGAGGTGGCAAGGGAAATACCTGCAGTCATATTCCAGCAAGAAACAATCTGCCTCAGAGTCTGCAAAGGAAGCTTACAGTGGGAGTTTGCTACAGTCAAATCTATGGTTAGTTGGAGTCAGGATGGATAGTCTGTAAAAAGAATAAACTGGGACCCTTTTCATGCTGTTAAACAAGATTCTGTGTCTTAGTACATTTCTACTGCTAATGAGAGATGTGGTGCAACAGTTGCTTTCAACAGCACCGTCTCAAAATGATGGGCATGTGCTGGGATCACTCCCACATCAGCCACTAGGAAAAAAACATAATCTGGTGATAAACACCATATTTCACAAACTGTATGTTTTCCTTGAATGACTTTACTTCAAATAATCACGAAATATTGCTCTTGGTCTATAGTTGCATATGAGGTCAAGGTGGTTTTCAAGCAAGGACTACGTGCCCAAGCATTAATGGATACATTAGCTTTCACCTTTCTAGTTGTATCATTTGTTGATTCTGCACTGGTTGATGTTAATCTATTTCTGAGCCAGTTTGAGTTGTTTTAATCTGTTGACACTACTGTCCAGCGCAATTAGAACTGGTGGGCCAGTCCATTTTGAAACCACTTTAAAAAGCCATCAAGTAATTCATCAGATAAATATCTGTCTGTGCATCTCTGTCTATGTCAGTGAACAGCAGTCTTTTAGAAAATTTTATAGCATACAAAGATCTCACAGGAGAACATGATACACAAGGACACCAAAATTTATCAGTTTCTCATTATATTTCTTGAGGAAATAGGAGCTTATAGTTCTGTTTGTTTTGGAGTTAGAATTGCATTTGAAAACATTTATTCCAACAAGAATTTATAGGGTATTAGAGACAGATAGGCTTTATGATTTGTAAAGGGTCACTTATTTCAAGACAAATGGCTAAAATACTCAAGTATTCACCAAGGCTTCCAGTGACGTTGTGTTCCTCTGTTTCTTTTGTGGCACCTGCATTAATTGGTCTGTTTTCTCACTACTGGAGAGTTACTTTGCTAGAAATCCTTTGAATGCTGAAAGTATCTGATGAAGAGCAGCAATAAAATTTGCACTTTCACGTAAATTTAGGTCTTGTTCTTTCTCACCCTATTAAGTAATAATCCTTCCAGTCAATGGAATGAAAAAACTAGAAATCTGCGAAGAAAACAAATAAACTGCTTTTTCTTCCCAGAAGGACTGTTCCTAGGAATGACAGACAATGGAAGAAATTATATCTATTGATTAATAGAATGAGAACTCATCAAGTGACCTTAAAATCTTCAATCATGTGAAGGCATTCACACTGTTTAGTAAATGCATATAATGCCTTTTATGAAATGAGAAATTAATTTATTATACACACTAGAAATAATTGCAAAGCTCCAGATACTTTAATGAGATAGAAATAAAGTCCTCTGTGAAACTTTTGCTATGTATACACACCTCTGCAGATCTTCATCTTCTTCCTTGACATTTTCAACTAAGTATTTAAGTGGTTTCTTTTTTGCTACAAATAGTTACCTCTATCTGAATTTATATTTTGGGCTTTAGTAGAACACACAGAACATGATAGTCTAACCTGAAGGAAGAGAAAATTTTTATAGTTTACTTCAGTTGCAACAGTAGTATTTATGTAGGAATTTGTGCTGCAATCATGCTGGAAATATCCCACTGGATATAATTTGAGAACTCACTGTATATCTATAATCATGATTTTCAGAACATTTTCTATAAAGCATCTTAGAAAATTTCTCCCCCTCAAATCTTTCTATGCTTTACCCCATGGACTTTTCCCCCATTCTTTTTTCAGTAGTCCATAAAATTATGACAGTAACTCAAATTTTTTGCAATTCAATTCTTGTTTGTGTTCATTAAAGTTTAATATATTCTAGCAATAAAAAAATAAGGAAAAAACCCCTAATTTATGTAAAATGTGAAGTGTCATAAAAGAGACTTTTTCTGGTAGAGGTTCAGGTACGTATTTTTACTTCTGTAAAATTAATTCTTGTTCTGTTCTGGAAAATACTTTCCCAGTTTACACATAAAAGGCAAGCAAAAGCAGTCTTGGAAATGGCAAATCGTTCCTTATTTCTAACAGCTACAGTCACCATGTCTGCTTTCAGATGTGCAGGCACTGTGTGTGTCTTCTAAAATTAGTGACTGTGCATGCATATGCAATTATGACATAGGTTTTTCAGTCAGGGTTTGGTTTCATTTTATGCCTTTTTATATATTGAGTAGACAAAAGGCAATTTATAGAGCAAGAAATTAAACATCAGCAATGCAGTAAGTCGTAGGTTAGAAAAATCACTGAATGAGAACATTTTCCCTGCAGTACCAACAGAGCTGTGTCCAGCAGTTAGAGGATTCCAAATTGAAGTAAAAATGTAAGTGCATGTAAAACACACAAGCTCATTTGAACTGAGGTCAAAAATGAGTTCTGAATGGAGTAACAGAGAAAATGCATTTTATAATGTAATATCTGAAAAAGAAATTAATTGTATTACAGAACCTTACAGGCATGACAAGTCTCTTTTGATTTATTCAGAATTGCAAGACAGTCTACTTATTGGCGATGAAGGTAAACACTCACCGCTCACAAGTACCCACCCAGGAAAATACTTTTGTGTACAACCTTACACTGCCACGATAGAAATGAATGAAAGTAAAACTTTAGTTCAAAATACTGTATTTTGTCTAGTATTTTGCCTAAAGAACTTTAGATGAATTCTAAAACTGCTCATGTGTCATAAAATTAATGACCAGAAGGATAGGGGTGAGGATTTTTTAAATTTCTTCAGATATCTTTTTTTTTTTTTTTAGTTAATACGGAAAAAGTTACAGATACACAACACAAAAATACTAAGAAGTATTACAGAATCTGTACCAGATTCTCTTTCTCTGTAGTGTTGTTTGGTAATCATAATTCTGTCTTACAGTTGCCGGGGCTTTGTGACTAAACTAAATGCTTTAGAGAAGGAGAGGGTGTTCTTTTTAGGCTGCCCTCTGCATCCAGTACAAGGATTACAAAGGGCTGGTGCAGCCTCCCCAACTCAGTTTTTATGGCCTTTAGAGTCCTATCATGAAACCCTTGTAGTGATTCCACCTCTCTGGCCAAGTTACAAAAGACACAGCTAGTAGTACCTATGGTTACTGCTGCCACCTCTTGGATATTCAGACACTGGGAATACAAGATCTAGCTCAAGGCTAGCTCAAAATATGCAGATTGTTGGGGTCTAGGTGAGGTTGGTTTTGATTGGTTTTCAAGTTTTTTTTGTTTGGGGTTTTTTGTATTGTTATATAGGCAGTAATTTTGCAGTTTCCTTGGTAGAGAAGACACATAATTTCAACAGTTTACAGTCAGACTGTTTTCTTCAGTTTGGTAGCTTTCAAGTAGCCATTTTCCACCATTCCTTCACACAAATTTTTTAGTGATTCAATTTGTGAAATCAAGACTGTTCTGATAGAACATTTCTATCAGCATGTTCTATAAATAGAACAGAATGTTGCATTTCCTATCCTGTTCTAGATGTCTTCAAATTTTTTCATCTTGTCTCCAATCTCATTTCAGCCAAGTGACAGTCTGAAACAAAACTGCATGGGAAGAAACACATGGTTTTTTGTAGCTCTTTTCTTCTCTTAGACACTCGTCACACAGCGTCAAGGTGCAGGCTGTCAGCATGCTTTAGTTCTGCTGCTGATTTCCTGGAAATTGTCTTAGTTCTATCACTGTAAACAGAGCCTTTGTCTAACAGGAACTTTAATTGACAAGGCAAAGTTGAAGATGAAAATGTCAAAGAAAATGGGTGAAAATTGAAAGTTATTTCTGCCATGCAATTTTTCTACATTTCCTGCATTCTGACTGCAATTGCAATTGTCAGAATTTTCTTTAACCTATTTCATTTACAGTCAGGACTTAATAAGCTTGGAGAAAGGAGAAGAGTGGGTAGTGTCTGACAGAAATTCTCCATGAAGCACATGCACCAAGATGAATGCTATCTAATTATCAGCTCACACAAAGCTGTTGTTTGCTGTCTTATGTAATTAATGAGGCAGTCTATTAAAAAAGTGGAAGAGCAATTTATGTAGTGCTCAAAATTTTCAGGACTCTGGACTGCTTTGTTTGAAAGCAAGGTCTGTAGAATATTTCTTTATGAATAGGGAAACAGTTATATATTTATAAATGCTGAGAGGTTTGTTTTTTCCATTACATGTTTTCTCATTGTACCAATTGTTACTAGAAGAAGTTAAAGCACTGTTCCTGAATCACTTCTGTTTATACTCTTCCCAATGCTATCTTGATTCAGTGTGCTTCTGCTCAGCTGATATATGCACCTTAACATTGCCAGGATTGACCTCATCTTTGTTCATAGTATATAGAAGGTTGTTAGGCATGTTCACGGGCTGAAACACGAAATAAAGATGAATCTATGTTTTATAAGTTCCTTGCATCAGATGCAGAAACATTAGAAGAATGAATAACCCAGCTCAGGAATGAAATCAGAGAGCACACAAAGCCTCACTGGCTTCATTTATGGCAATGAGGAAGATAAAGAACAGTTAAAAGTTGCCACCCGTGACAAGAGCTTCAGATGTAGAATTGCAAGTGTAACATATGCCAATTTTTCATTAGATTTGCAATGGTATTTTGTAAGATTTAGGCATCTTTTGAAAGGATAAGCAGAAGCCATGGACAGAAATGTACTTCTGCACTTTCATTTTCCTCTAAGGAGAGTTTTAATGGGTTTTTTTCTGATCCCAAACATATTACCATCCTAGGTGCTGTTACTATTTTAATATTTTTTATATCTTCTCCACATGAGCTATACATTGGTTCTATTCATAAGCTTAAGAAAAGCAATTATCCACCTTTTAAGAGATGAATGTTAAAGGATGATATGGGACACCACTAAGGTTTGGGAAGGTGTAGAGGTATGTAGAAAACTGTTGCCATAAACTACCAAACTTTTAGTGCATACTGTTCACAGCTAAGTAGACTCTAAACTGCATAGTTAGTTGGGGTTTTTTCAGCATAGTTAGTGTGACACATTCTCGATTAAAATGAAATCTGAATGCCCAATACTTGTAGTTTTTTGGTTTATATTGACTATCCCATGCAAAGTATATTCAGAACAATCATAATTCCCAATAACATGAACTGGAGATTTAGTATCATGGATGATTCAGGCACAGAAGAAGCTATGTAAACTCCGAGATTGAAAAGCTGGAGATTTTACACGTTTGAACAAGTAAGGGAGAATGTGATAGTGAGAGAATATATCCTTTATCTAAGTCTTTAATCTGGTGGCCTCTCAGCAATGCTGAATGCTGACACACTTCAAAATTATAAAATTGGTTATGTTTTTACAGAAACTCACACTTCTGGGTAATATCAGTATCAGGAATTTTGTAAGGTAGAAGCAGAGATCACAGATGTGTGTGGATAACCTACACATTTGTCATCAGATGATAAAGAACATTCAAGAAACCAAAGTTATGCTTAGTCATGCTTATGGAGTTAAGGCATCCATTACCAGCTATGGACAGCACAATAAAATAATTCTCTACCGATTTTTACTCTGCTTGAGCTCAACTCATGGGTGAGGTCCCACAATCACTGGGTTCAGTGGTAAGAATTAGCATTCAATGACTTCAGCAGCTGGGTTTTCAGTTGGTCTATTAAATAAATTTAAATTTAAATTTAAATTCAACAAATCTCTTTCTACTCTTGTCTCTTGGGGCAGCACAGTCAGTCCTGCCTAAATTCAGGGAAACATTGATTAAATCAAATCATTGTATGTAGGGAAAAGAAGAAAGAAAAGGAAAACAAGTATAATCTGGAGAACTGACAAGTTGTTACTATTTTTAAATCTTATTTAAAAAATTTAAGGTATATGTAAATTTGAGATAACACATGTCCCTTGTACCAATGCCTCGAAGGAATTTACCTCAGTAATTCATATCTAATTCCATAATTATTAAGCTGGATAATGTATTTTCAATATTTAATACCACAAATGCTTTGGTGTTTTCAAGATAGCCTTTAATTTTCACCATCAAAACTAAAGCCTTGATAAAAATCTCTTTGTATTTCCTATTCTGTTTAGGGATAACTGAATCAGGTTTTCTTTTTTTCCTTTCAGTGTTTGAGTACTTTTGGCCACCTGTCAGCCAACCAAAATTAAAAACAGAGGCTGATTAAATGGCTCTCTATGGTGCTGTTCAGGCAGCTTCATTACTTTTTCAGCTTATGGCCACTGAGTGAGCCCCACTGCTGTAACTTCTGACAGTTTGTGGAAGCCGATTTGAAGGCACAGGATGTGGGGTACGCAATTTTGCACAGTTGCAAAGTTTTGATTGCATGAATTATACATGAAGTCCATTACTGTCGATGCTCACTGGTGGTAACAGCACTCTGAAGGTGTAAAACAGCTTTTTCTTTGAAATAAGTAAAACCCAACCAACCAAATACAAGCCACATAAAAGAGGAAAATACAGAACAAGAATAACAAAAAAATCCCAAACATTCTTATTTGTCTATCCAATCACTAGATTGGATGAAAAATAGCTGAGAACCTTCCAGCTCGTTTTGCTGGTGTTCAGGTATGTTGAGAACTAAGGTGTCAGGAAGGAGAAAGGTGATGGAGAAATAAACCTTCAAGGCTATGGCTGTAGATTATTGCACACATAAAGGATTTCTCCAGCATGAACACAGCAAGTATCTCTGAAAGCTCTCATTTTGCCAAATATGTCTCCTCTTTTCACTAGTTGTCTTTCTGCTCTGTCAAATGTAACGCTTTATTAAAGCTTTGGGGCTTCTTTTTTTTTTATTATTTTCCTCTTCCTTCTCTCTTTGTGACTTTTCAGGAGACAGGAAAGTAGATTTAAAAAGCAAAAATATGAGAGAGCAAAACTAGCTCTAATTTCCAGTGGTCTTACTTTACTCAAATGACTTACCTCCTTGCTATTTTTCATTTTGCAGCAAAAGGAAGATCCTCATTTTAGTGAAGATTTGATGTTAGTTGTTACAATAACACTCCTTGGTGCAGTTCTATATAAACACCTTTCATCCTTCCCTTCCCACTACTTGAACAAAATAATTTATCTATGTCAGAGTGTTCAGTAATGTACCGAAATCTGTGTACACCAGCACTTACACAGATACTCCCATTGACATTGGTGGGAAAATTTTACCCAGGCAAACTGAGGGAGAGTAGAACCTGGAAGTGTCAATGCAGGAAATAAGTCAAACTCATCAGGCAGGGCAAGCTCTTTCAGTTTCACACAGACAGGTTGTGTGTTTCCTCTTCCTCTAGCACTGGCTAGAATACGTTAAGCTGCACATGTCATACCATGGCTTGTACTTATACTTGCTTCCACTGTAGATTAAGGCAGTTTCCCCTATCAAGGATTTTTAGTACTCATTCCACATGCTTAACATGCCCTTTCTGTCTGAGGCTAGATGTAGAGCACTGCTCATGACTATTCATTGCAATGTCTTGGCAAGACATTCACAGCCTTAATATGTCAAAAAACAAATGTTCATGGGGTAATACTTGTACCTTGAAGTAGTTATGTTAAGAAAAAGACATTGGAAAATTAGTGTAAGGCAAACTACCTAACCCCTCAAACCTTTATTTTTTTCTGGATTCGTAAAAACACAGAGAATTGGCTTTCTCAACATGTTCAAAATTACTTTTCATGTGCCATGTGAGATCAAGTTTCTCACCTTTTCAGCTAAAAGTTCTTCTGTAGTGTAATCCTTGTACATAATTTCAGCTATGAAACCTCTGAATTAATTCAGCTGTGGATTTTTGTGGGGAAAGATATTCATCTCTGCTGCAATCACTTTCCACAGGTTACTGAGAAGCCATGTACTCCTCAGTACACGATGCTGTGCTGTACCACCAATACCAGGCTTTTGCACTGTCATATTATCAGGCAGTACTAAACTGATCTATATCAGACATAGGCACATAACCAGATTTCTCAGCCAGAACACATGATATGGACTATCCCCCAGAGTATTTTGTTTCCCTGATTTTGTACATACTTTACATCACCTGCAATTGTCAGAAAACCCACAAATATTTTTTTAAGAAAGCTGAAGAAGAAATGCAAACTTTTCTCACTCTGCAACAGAATGTCTCTGCAGTGTTTCTGAACCCATGCTAAAAGACTTACACGAATATTTGCCATTTACTATGCTACTGAACCAAGGTCTGCAGAAAATTATACACCAAAATTTGCAGAAGTTGTGCCAAGACAAAACTTTCTCTTTGAGAAAAACAAATCTACAAATGGAATTCCATTATTCTTACCCCAGTGTTTTGTCTAGCTATTCAACACTAAATTGCTCAACATTTTTTTATCTGCTTTTATATCAAAGTTCTATAGGGGAACTAGATGCAACCATAAACAAACTGGCTGTATCTGAAGCAGAAGTTTCTCCTTAACCACAAGCTATAATTTTGAAGAGGCAATGACAAAAAATACCAAAGCAAAGTCCTGTTTCTGCAGTGAGTATGCATGTTTGGAGAATAACAGCATAGTTCATGCAGCAACAGCCCATCTTGCTACGCTTCTGTAAAGTAATTCTGCAATTTTCATTCATAATAGATTGGAATATTGTGAGATCAGTCACAACTAACCTATTCAATATGACTGTTTTTGTACACAAGCATATTCCTTCTGGAAATCTGACGGGAATAAGCTGCTCACTTGCAGCAGGCATTGACATTGATCACTCTTTGTTTTCCTTCTCTTTCCTTCCTCCCCTCTACTCTTTTACTCTTTACATTACCAAATTCTTTTTTAAACCCTTTAGGGCAAGCAATCTCTATCAAAACTTGTCTCTGCTACAAACACACAGTGAAGCAGGATGCATGATATCCCTCTGCCTTGGGTTTGCACAGCAAGCTTTTGCAGCGTTGGGAGGGGACTCTGTGAGGAGCTGGAGAAGCTTCCCCCATGTCCAACAGAACTAATTCCAGCCAGCTCCAAGATGGACCTGCTGCAGGACAAGGCCAAGCCCATCAGTGACAGTGGTATTGCCTCTGGAATAAAAGTGTGTAGGGGAGATGAATCTGGCCCATAGAATCTGCAGCCAGAGAAAATAAAGGGTATTTACTGCAAGTTTGGTTTCAAATATATTTGGTACATGAGCATGAAATCTGCAGTTCCTCACCCTCTGATAGTAAGAATATGATCTCCTCAGAAGACCAGGTTCACATGACTTTGACACCTAATGACCTGGAGACCTGAGACATAAATCTTCCTCTGTTTCTTAGAGATGCAAGACTTCCATACCTTTACCTGGATCATGCTGACTTGGACTGTGCTGCACCATCTAACAGGTCGCCTTGTGAAATTCTGGGTGTTTGGGGTTTTTTGCAATACATAGAAACACTCATAAAAAATGAGATCACTGACCTAAGACTGCAGGCAGTTAATATTTTCAGTAAAAATGGGTGTAAATATAAAGGATGATGTAAGGATAAGGGAAGAAGGCCAGAAAAAGGGGATGAATCAGAGAATCAAACCAATGTCTTCAGTCTATTAATCTTACCAAACAGAAAATCTGTAATTATTGCAAGGGTGACCTTAACTCAGGGAAATAGGAGCATCTCTATTGAGCACAAAGCAAAGATATGACCATTTCATGGAATTATAAAGAGGCAGATATATATTTTTCTGCATATTCTATTTTGAAATAGGGAAGAAAAATCTTTTCTTTTTTCTTTTAATTTCAGGGGGGCTTAATGTCCATTTCTAAATGAGAACATCTCTTTTATCTGCTTTCTCTGTTTTTCTAGTTATATCTATTATATAAATGTAATATTTAAAAGGTTTATTTTAGTTTAACTGTGAGGAAAGCAATGCTACTTTTCCACTGCCAGCAGTCAGTCTTAGCACCTGCTGTGACTTTCATGGGGCTCTATTTAATCAGTGGCTGTTCACCAGGACCCCTAAGTCCTTGCCCCAGAGATACCCAGCCAGTAAGAGTAATTTATCCACATGGTACTTTGTAGAGCTTGGTCCATTCATGGTGGAAGACTGATGAATTCAATAAGGTCCCTGTTAGACCTTGTCATCAGTCTAAGTCTCTGAACAGCAGACCTGCCTTCAAAAATACAGATTGGTCTTTCAACATTGGTCTTCTAACTTGACAAAAGAGTGCACTTCTTTACTTCCTCCAGGTCGCTGGTAAAGATGTTAAACAAGACTAACAGGTCCCAGGAAAGAATTCTGAGGAATTACTCTTGTAACTTGCTACCAGAGAGATTGTTAACTATTAACTTCTACCCCGTGAGTCGTGCAATCCAGAACGTTTTCCACTCATTTTGTAATAAATTGATCTATGTTATCGTGTCCGAACCTTCTAACGAGGATGTTAGAGAAGGTTATGTTGAAAACCTTACTAAAGTCAAAATACTTTTCCTATCTGTGATTAAGGGAAATCAACATTCCCCTTCCTCTCTAGATCCAGTAATTTTATCCTGCAAAGTAACTATAATGACTCAACCAATATGTAAGTCCAGGTTAGTTTTTCAAGTCAGTTGTTTCATGCATGACAAAATTGCTTCCAAGTAGCTTTGCTCTGTAATTTTCACAGCAACTGAAGTGAGGCTGACAAACTCTTAGTTATTTCAATTTTCTTCAGGCTGCTTGAAGATGGTTAAAGTATTTGTCTCCTACTGCTGTTCTTTCAGTACACTTGTGTGTCACACACTTTATCCTTTGAATTAGTGTGAATCAAACTCACTTTAAAAAATCTGTAACTCCAACTCTCCAGCTGCTGGCTGGTTCTCTCCTTCTGCAACCTTGCCTCCAGAGAGGCCCAGGAGACCTTGTTGGAGAAATTCAATGAAGGCATTTTGTATCTCATCCTCATCTGGTATTCATTGTCTCTAGATCACTCACCTCCTTCAGCAGTGGGTCAACATTTTCATTGCTGGTTTATTTATTGTCCTGCAGTCACAAAACTCTTCTTTTTACCCAGGACATCCCTTGCCAATTTCAAGTCCACTCAAGCTTTTACTTTTCCATCAGCACTCCTGCATGACCAGGAAATGTTTCTGTATTCCTCCATTAAACACTATTCTTGCTTCTGCTTGCTGTATATATATTTTTTGTTTGATTTGGGGTTTTTTTGTTTGGTTAATCACAAGTATGCCTGTCTATTCATGGCAAGTCTGCTTGTTTTCTGGAGCACATCATTTCTGCCCTTGGAGGAGGTTTGTTCACAAAGATCTGGCAGTATCCTTAAGCTTTTCTGCCCTTCAGAGCTGCATCTCACAGGATCCTTTCTGGCACTTTTGAATAAGTCAAAGTTTATTCTAGTGAAGTTCATGGTCTGTACTCTTCTTCTTGCCTTCCTCACTTCCCTCAGGATTTGGAACTTCCCTGAGTTAATACATATGATGTTGCCAGAAACAAGGAGAGGATGTCAGAGCAGAGCACTATATGCAGAATTGCTGTAAAACACTATTTTATCCTTATTTTGCCAAAAATGTTAGGCAAAGACTAGTAAAGTAGGTGGAGAACTGAAACCATTAATTTTGGTATAAGGAAATTTGTGTTTCTGGGATTCTTTTGCCCAGAGTAGCTGAAGCAAGTATTCAAGGATCGTTATGTAAGCCTAAAGTGTTGAAAAGATGACACAATTGTGAAATCACAGCATGTTCTCTTCTTCATAATGTTCTTTTAATCATTGCTCACATCTTGTGCTTAAATGTCATCTTGTCTGTTAATCTAAAATTTATTAAGACTATTCAGGTCCTCTAATCATCTTTTCTTATGAAGATTATTGAACTTAACCTTAGAGGATGTTCCTCCCTGGGAAGCATGGATCACAGATACATAATAGGATCAACAAATTATATATGAAAGGTGCATATGAGATCATTGGGAGTGTCAATATTGACTTTTCTCCAGGCTGTAATGGATGAGTCATACCTGATCTAATGATTTTTTCATTGCAATTCTAACCACCACATAAGTAAGAGGTGGAAAAATTAAAATGCTAGACAGATGTAACCTTTACTGATAAAATATATGTATTATTAACTTCATTACATGCAGTTTTCTTCAAAGGTCTTTGGAAGCTGCTAATAATGTTGAAAAAAGTGATGGATAACAACCCATAGCATTTTCTCACTGAATTTTCTCAAAGTGATAGAAAAAATTCCATAGGATTAATTCAAACTACTAACAGATTATTTTACTATTAGCTTTTTTCTTCTTCAGCTGTTTTTCCTTTTCTACAGGAAACATCTGTATCTTCTCAGCTGCATGTTTTTTAATTTTCTTGATGCCTTTTATTAATTAATAGCTATTAATTTGGGGGGCTGGTCTTGTCTGTAATTTTTTCAGAATGGTTTCTTTCAATCAGTGTTATTTCTTCCAGTTTTACTTCTTCACGACACAGTCATCACAAAGGTTGAAATGACATGTAATAGTCCTTTTTCTATCCCTAACACAGAAACTGATCATTTTCAGCTAGATTGTTTTGGCTACATGAAGCTCTATTAACTCTGATAGTGTTCTACAGAGACCCAGCAATCTAGCCATAATCTATCAGTTCCTGAAGTTTCTTTCAGTTTCTTTCACTTTCTAACTAACCTTTATTTCAGTTTTCTTTTGCTGAAAACCAGGAATGAAAACTTTTTTTTTCTCTGCTTTTTTCCACAGTTCCTATTGTAAAGTTAGGCCCCCACCTCAAAACATATAAGTGCTGTGTGTTTATGCAAGTACAATTGTTTAATCCAACAGCCTTTTTTCTCACTTCATTAATTTACTTCAGTATTTTGTTTAATGAGTTGCCCAAGTATCTTGTTCATTTGACAGAGTCCAAGTTCCTAAGTGGAACAAATTTACCAAATTTCAAATTACTGTAAGAGATAAAATCACAAGTATATGAGTGAAACATTAATGATATAATACAGTCTTTCTGGAAAGCATCAATAAATAACTTCAATTGAATTTTAAATTTTTATTCTCACAAACAAGAAAAAATATTTCCAGCATCTAGGGTAGGCACCTGAATGTCATCTGAATTCCTAGACTTCTATTAAAGGCAATGGAACTAACATGCAAAGTCTGAAGGACTCTATAGGGCAATTCAGTTGTACCACAATAAATCCAGCCAGATTTGGATATGCTTCTGCCAAAAGGAAGCAATGTCTCTATCAGCAAATACTTAGAACATTTCCTGCTATTAATTTGACTTAACCTTGAACAACTCACAGGAGGGTCTAGCCATTAAAATGGTACAGATACTGTTACAGTAGACAATTTGTAGTTTAAAACACAGGACACTTAACTGTCATAAATGCAGGACAGTCTCTTCCAAGTGACCTCAGTGCCAAGAATCTGCCTAGGCAGATTTAATTAACTAGTATAAGTGGAGTATGAGGAGCTTCTTGTCAGAGTATGAGCTTTGAATGTATTGGCAACTCCTTTAGTGGTTATAATACAATCTTACATGTTTACTCCATGCAGAGTTACTTCCAAGTAGACACTTCAATCTATGTGTTTTACACTTTTAGATGCTTCAGTTTTAGAAGCTTCAGTTCTCCTTTATTCTTAAGTCTGGATAACATTGTACATGTACATGGACAAGGAGTGCCCAAAGCTGACCCAAACTTTCTCTTTGATATTTTATGAAGAATGTAATATGCAGATACACTTCTTTTCATGGACAGCCATGATCAGATTGTTGGCTGCTTGATCAGGTAATTATGTACAAAGAGTCTTCCATGCTTTAAAAGTGAATTCTTAAATCAGACACATTATGTTGATTTATTCTTGGAAACTTCAATGACAGACTGCTCTACTTCTGAATAGCTATGAATTTTTTACTTCCCATATATTTACATCCCAGCTGTTAAATGACAGAATTCCACATTCATTACTGACCTGTTATCTTTCATTGGTTAAGTATGGTACCTATATCCTAGATATATCTTCTATCTATATCTTCTGAATAAATGTGCAGCCTGTCTCTTTCTTCCCCTTTTGCTCTAGTAAGAAAATACAAACAAGATATAGGTCCACAAGACCAAGCTTTACTTTCCATTAAACACTGCAATAGTATTTTGATCAGCTCTTCAAACCTTTTGAAATTTAGCAAACAAAGCTTCACTGTACCCATGAAGATATTAGCTGTGTTCAAGACTTCCAGATTGTAAAAGCTGCACATTATTAATCACCCTGAAATTCAGCAATAAGGCGGTAGTGAACCATTCTTATCATCAGTTATGAACAGTGTTTATGTGCTGTCTAATTATGAGACATAATAACATTACTATGTAAATCAAAAGTCCATAATACTAATGAAAAATCCCAAAACTTATGAATAATAATTAGAAATTCAATTAATAATAGAATGTACCTATTAATATTATTCACATTTATATGTGTAATAATTTAAAAGCTTTAGAGCTTATATATGTATCTTAGCTGTAGTGGATGGCAAACATTAGATTAACAAACAGAGCCATTCAAAAAGCTGTATGGTCTCCAGGGAATTTTGACACTTTACTTATTTTATTTATTATTTGTACTAAAACTAGTTCTGAAATAAAAATATTTACAAGTTAATTTCAATTGCCTCAAGGCCAAATATAATTTGATTGTTCAAAATTTATTTTAACATGCAATAGGAATAAAAAAACCCAAGACGTCTAATACACAGAAGGCATATGGGTATCAGATTTTAGTTCTACATGACATCTACTTAAAGTAAAACTTTATATATTAAAACAGAATAATCTTTAATTTAACATGAGGAAATCTTGCTTTCAATTAAGCTGAAACATATTTATAATCAATTCTAATTAGTCCTGTTCTTCTAAATATCATCTGCAATTATAAAATAAACCTAACCATGGAGATTCATTAAATCTTGAAATTTTTGAACCTCGGCTCCAATGATCTTCATTTAAGTGGCCTCCCACCATCTGACATACTTCTGTGCCCTGTTTCTTGAGTTTACTTGGCACACAAAACTCTGGAAGGAACATTTCAACCATTTCTCTGTCTTTTCTCAACTTCTGTTAGAAACACACACGAACTAGTTGTGCAGTTTCTAAATTACACTGGAAAGAGATGTGGGGGAAGGGTCATACAACCCTTCCATCTACCAGCCTCCTTATGTAGAAAGGCTAATTTTTGCAAGGGATTTTTTATCTTTTTTCAGATGGTTGTGTCTATGTATGTCCAATGACATTCCTGGAGTAGCAGAGAGGCATCCAAGTGAAGGTGGAGGTGCACCTTTAAAGGTGCCATGGTTCAAGCCCTTGTGCAAATAGACTTTCTGAGCAGCACTCATATCTTTCCTGCTCTCTTACTACAAGCCTTTGATAGACTTCTGTATGTCAGAAGAAAGCTGGAGCAGGCCTTTTGAGTATGAGGGAGAACAATCTGGAAGCCAAGGGTGACTCTGGTTCAATCTCTCCCCCCACCAGCTGGCATCATCTCACAGGGTCTGAACATAGTGGATGGATTGAGTTGCTGCTAAGATGGTTTATTTTCATCTTGCAATGCAGAAATGAGTCAGCTCCACAGTACATCCGGGAGATGTGGCCAAATACATGGCTTGAAACCAAGCTGCTAATCAGGTCTGAGGTCATTCTGGGAAAACAAGGTCAGAAAAAGGGATGAAGACAGCTACACATAAAGCAAAGAGTACCAGTCCCAGTGCTCATGCCTGAAGAACAGCACGAGTAACTAGAAAGTAATTGTATCTGCCCCTCTTTGCAATATTTTTAGCCCACCAGTCCAGCCCATTGTCCACCCACCTTACTCTTCTCTTATCCATATCTCACCACATGGCTACCAAGAAATTAGATATATTCTTTCAAAGGCCTTCCTAGACTTAATGTACATAATCCACTAATCTCCCCTGTTTAAGAGAGATTATTCTAATCTAAAAAGATAATTTGGTTGGCAATGCTAAACCTGTCCTTGGTGACATTATGCCATTTCTTTCCAGCTATGTCCTTATCCTCCTTATTTTCAGAAGGAGGTCGCCTCAATATCGCTGATTTGTGGAACACAAGGAAAACCTTTGATCAAAAAAAAACCTAAAAACTCTGACTTCTCCTTATGAGAATATTTCTGGTTCTTTCTGAGATAAAATGGAAATACATCACTCCACAAAATGTGACTTTTCCTAAGAGGTCCTTGAGAGTTCCATTCTGGTCACAGATTTGAAATGATTTGAAGAACATAAAGAGCTAGTGGCATTAATGAAAGATTTCTTTAAAAATAAATTAGAACTCATTAATCTGATCTAAAAACAATAAGCTTTCCTCTCTGGGGCAATAAATGTGGATGTTATTATCCAGTAACTATGAACATCTAAAGTCTATTAACTCTTCCCTCATATACTTTTAAGTATTTGCCATATGCATTTTCAAGTATAGTTAGGGAAAGGAGGTGATCACTGCTGGACTGGTCTACATTCCTGTTGTCCTAAAGAGTCCTAGTACAGTCTAACACTGAGTGCCTGGCTATGTAGTAGGATGAAGAGATGAAGACTCTGAATTTGTGGGGCCATAGAGTCTGAATTTGTGGGAAGAATAATTTAAAAAAATAGTCAAAGGGGAAAAAAAGGAAAAAGTGGTTCTCCTTCGCAGAGTGACCTTGTTTTAATGTTCTCCACGCCATTCACCCTCCATAGCTGATCAGCCAATTCCATTTATCATTATAATTAGGCAGCATCTTGCCAGTTCAATCAGGCTCAATTACTTAGGCCTCATTAGTGACTGACATAGTATAACAAGTGCATCTTTGAATGAGCAAGGTCAGATAAAGAAAGTACAGTATGCAGCCAGCAAACACATTTATAGACCATGACAATACAATGCTTTCAATGTTGAATAACTTTGCATTCCCCATTTTTAAGAAGGCATGAAGATAATGAAGCTAAAAGTAACCTTGCTTAGCTTGCATTATTGCAGCTCCTCCAAGTTCCTTTCAACTCTGCAGCTGAACAGTAGTGATAAGAGGTAAATCTTCCAATGGCTCTGGAAAATCTTTGGGGCTGTTAGCAAATTTAAGTTGCAGATTCTGGAGAATGGTGGCTTGTCTGATGCTTCAGAGCAGCGTAAGAACTTCAAAAGTATGCAGTGGAAGAAACTGGACATTGGGATTCCAGTGCTACAAATCTTTCTCTATTAGTAACAAACAGCAGCAAAAGGTTCTGTTTGTAAAATATGGTGGAATATAAAAGGAGCTGGCTGGTTTCCGCATAAATTATTATTCTAGACATTAAAATGACAATTAAAGTGTGTTTGAAGATGTTATGGCTCTTTATAAAAATCTTGGGAAATAGCGTCCAGAGATTAAATGTATCTTAAGTCAAATATGTATTTTTTAGACACACGTACACACGTATATAAGTATAATACTAGAGACATGACATTAGAAAGAAAATGGCTTGTTCATTAACTACAAATTAGAGTTTCTTCACACAACAAAGTGGTAGTCTTCAACTATTTCCCAGCATGAATGGTCGAGAAATACATCCACATTACTTAAAGGTGATGTCTGAAATGTTTATAAAATTTTTCTGTCCTTTGGATCTCATGGAGCAGGGAACAAAAATTAGGGATCTATTGGTGTGTCTCAGTTAATGCACCTTTTTGGGTATGACCAAAGCCCTTACTTCCAATGGAGGTGGTGGAATCACACCTGTTGCTATTCCACAATTAGGCACAAATGAAAATGTAATTTTATATGGCAAGAGGTTCCTTTTTTATTTAACTTGCTTCATTGCAAAAGTCTATTGTTTGACCATTTGGTCATGCTCATTCCTTAGCAGACAGTGATAATCCTATTTTTTTTCCCCACTTCAAAGCACATAAATAGAGCTCACTTTAATGTTGTTTTATCTCCAGTCATGATACTTGGAGATGCAATTCACCTTTCATTTTGCTGAGAAGATAGTACCTTGAAACCAGATACAAGTGATGATCACTATTGTGACTGTATTTATTTTTATTCTGAATTATTTTCTAAAAATTTCGTACCTTCCACTGGGTGATCACAAAAGTACCAAAAAGGATCCACCAGTTTTCTGGGATATCCTTTTATTCTCTCTTAAATTCTGGTAAACTTTGTTTCAAATATCGCCTTTATCTTATGTTACTTTTTTGTATTTTGCAATAGTGTATCTAGTTCTCCTCCATTCATAATACTTTAAAAGGTATATGAAAAAAGTCTCAAGTCCCCACAGAAAATTCTGTAATATATTATGCATTAAAAAAATAAAATAATGTCTCCAGTGAAGTGATCAGTATGCATCCAAAAGTACAGGATCTGATTATCCTAACAGATATACTCTGAGTCATTATTATCAGTTTCCCTTTTATTCTTCTACACAATATTTGAGTACATTATACCTAGAGTTATTTAATTTTATAAACTGGCACTGTACTATGTAAAGTGTTTCTTTCATTTATTCTTATCTAATCTCATATTTATTTATTTTCCTGGGCAACTATTAACTATAATAGCCAAATATTAAAAATAGAAATAACAATTTTCCACTTTTACTTTACTCCCTACTTGAAGATGAATCAGCTGAAACATTTTGTATGTTTCTGAAAACTTCACTGAGTAAAAGTGAATCAAAGATGTGAATTTTGTAAATGAGTGAAAAGTGGTTCAGATTGTGGTTATTCTCATCTTTTGCAGCAGTGAAGTCTCCAGCTTGGCTAGGCTCTCAAAAAAATTCTTTAGATATTCATGAGATAAAGAAACTAGAGGATGATCTCACACCTCCAGACAGTGTTATTGCATTTGTCCTTTAACAGGTTTTTTGATCAAAGAAAAAACGTGACATATGCATACACATGTATGAGACATATACATATGTGCTATTCTGCATAATATTCTGGACCAATAGGTTGTTTCTGCAATGACTGCTGGAACAGGCATTACAAATCACAACAGTTTATATTTCCAACATGAAATTTGCCACCTTCTTGAAAAGAAATGCTGCTATATTTACATGAACAGTAGAAAAACCCAACCAAAATATTTAGGAAGTGAAGTATTCTACTACATTTTCTACTGAGAAATGAGAAAGAGAATAAGAGAGAATTTGTGGCAAGCATTAGATGTGCCATTAAAGAGACTTGTGAGAAATGTTCAGTTCAATAGTTCAAATAGAAGTGAACTCAATGGGGACACAAAAAAATTATCTTGGAGAAGAAGTGGAATTATGAAGGCAAAGTTTTGGTGGGTGTAGAAGCAGAGTAACTCATAACAGCTCTCATGGATCCATGCAAACCATTTTTGGGGATCCTTGTGTAAAGCCAGTCATATCCTGAGTTGCACAAAAAAATAGTGTGGCCCGTAGCTCAAGGGAGGTGATTGTCCCCCTCTACTCCCTTCTCATGAGACCCCACTGGAGGACTGTGTCCAGCTCTGGGGCACAGCACAGGCAAGACATCGACCTGTTGGACCAGAGGAGACCACAGTGATGACCAGAGGGGTGTAGCACCTCTCTTACAAAGACAGGATCAGCAATCTGAAATTGTTCAGCCTGGAGAAGTGAAAGCTCCTGGGAGAACTTGTGGTCTTTCAATACATAAAAGGAGCCTTTACCACGGCCTGCAGTGACATGACAAGGGATAATATAAAGGACAATATTTTTAAACTGAAAGAACGTATATTTAGACATTGAAACAAGTTGTTCAGAGAAGCCATGCATGTTCTATCACAGGAAGTATTCAAGACCAGGACGGGGATTTGAGCAACCTGATATAGTAAAAGATGTCGCAGCTCATGACAGAGGTGTTGGACTAGATGATATCTAAAGCTCCCTTCCAACTCACACCTTTCTATGATTCCAAGATTCCTTCTTCACTGCAACCTCTTCCAAGCAAGGTGCATGAGTTTGGTGGTTATGTGCTGCTTCACTATTTTACAAATGGCTTTCTGTACCATGTTTTGGTCAACAACTCACTAAAAGGAGTTTGGCAAGGGATGTATCATAATTATTGCTTTCTTTATGCTTTTTCTCAAATATTATTGCGTGTCTTGCATGAAAACAGGGAAAGCATCACCTATGGCTAGCAATAAAATTGATAGAAGTTAAGGTAAAGTTCTTATAAACTGATAGTGCAAATTTTTTACCAATCTATGAGCATGTGAATGGAAAAGTAAGACTGCAATAACCCTGGAGCAGAACACAGCAGCAGCTGAAAACAAATGAGCTCAACATATATTTTAAATTGTGAAAAAATTGTTAGATTATATATAGAAAGATCAACATTTAAAAGTGACAAACATGCCCCCATCTTATCCATTGCACATTACCTCTTTAGGGATGGAGCTAACTGGCTTTTTTCAAATGTGGATTACTTGTAGGATTCACAGCTTTCTGAAACTCTGGCACACTGATTTACAGGGATTAACAAGCTCATGTCTCCAAACCCTTCCAGACCATTAAATTTTCCTTATCAAAGAAGTCATCAAGATTTTATTTTTGGGAAGTTTCTGTATGCCCTTTATAATCTCTAATTGCTCAGGTGAAAAAAGAGGACAAATTCATAGGCTCTGAACTGTTGCAATCAATGATTATATTAATCTGGTGTAAATGAGATAGGTACCTAGAAATGAAGCCTTTGATACACATGGAATTTTATGAAAAGAAAGGTAATAGGTGAATACTGGTGAATTGCTTTATGAAAAAAAAATTTTTTTAGGAAAGAGATTCTTTGTTCTTGCAATGGCAGTCCTGGTTTGCAAAGCAATAAATAGTTCAGGAAAATTGTGGGAGGGACGAAATTTATCTGCCATTTTTTTGCATTGTGCTTTTCTTCCCTATCAAAGCCCACTCACAATTATATTTTACATCAGTTCTTACCATACCTGCCTGGGTCTCTTTATTTTATAATTGCTCACCAATGCTATTGATTTCCTTCTCCTATACACTGCAGGCTATGCACACACCAGATAAAATTTGAGATTCTAAGTGAAGTGAATTTAGTAGTTTTAGCTCAATCCCTAGCCAACAGCAGATAAAAACATATGCAACACTGCTCAGTTGACACAATTTCTTTCATCTGTGCTGAGGAAATGCACTGGAACACATCCAACACTGACAGTAAATTGATTTGCACCCTTGAGATGCTGGCTACTCCTGTCAGAATTGAGTTTGTTGACAGATGGCAGGCAGCGTGGAGAAACTTTCGGTGGAATTGCTTATATGTTTCACAGAAATGGGTAAAAAATCAAATAGGGGTACAGTGGTGGAAGAAAAGCTGAATAACTGGATTTATTACAACTTCAGGTTTCTTCACTTTCTGATTAAGTTTCTGGTTGTCTAAATTGAATGATATTCCAACACTTTTAAAATTATTTATTATTTTTCTCTTTTAGAGTGTCGCTCTGGAACTTTTTTAAATGCAGAAATTAAAAAGCATGACTGACATACAGATATTAGACTGTGTATTTGTGTGAAAAAGAGCACTGCGTATACTTAGACAATTTAAATTTTTAAAAAATGGAAATATTACTGCAGGAATATTATTGTATCTGAGATAACATCTAAACAATGGACATTGGTCTTTCTACTTAAATTTTAAAATTCGGTCCCAGATTTTGTGCAAAGTCTTTTCTCTAAGTAACTAGACGTAATTTATTTCACCTACATTCTAATCACAGCCTGAAGACTAATGTCCCAAATTTCTTTATTACCTATGACATAGCAACCATGTTTCATGCTCACACACAGAGTCCATAATTCAAGAGTTATTTTTATAGGTGTCAAGGGCAAAATTATGACAAAACAGTCTCTCCCACCTAATTTTTCATTGTAAAAAGATAAGAAAAGTTATCAGACCATTTCCACATAGTTCTACCAACACCAAATTAAATTCAGAAACCACTTATTAAGGTTATTTTAGATTTCAACTAGGGAAAACTGCATAGTAAAAACATGGTGTTAAATGACAAGCAAATTTGACAATTGTGAGGGGCTATGAAATATTCTGCCAACACTTGGGAGGAATAACATTAATTTTCAGTTGACTTTATTTTACTTACATTGATGGTTAATAATGATATGAAAAGAAATATCTATACCTGACCTCCTTGCCTCCCAGATACATTTTGTGGTTTTAAAATTGTTGAACCAAGCTTGGACACTTCAAGAGGGGAACAGCTAGCTACCTAAGAAAAAGTATTGACAAGAGATAAATAAGGGGCAAAGAGGATAAAAGAAAAGAAAGAAGGATAAGAATGAAGGAATAATGAGATATGACAGCTGTGAGAGAGGCTTGTCCATCCTCTTACCTCTAATAGTGTTGACAAAAATTCATATATTCAAATAATGGCCTTGTTAAGCACTAAGTTCTAGGGACAAATGGAACAGAAGGACAAAGCAGAAACCTTTGAATCAGAGATCATATAATGCATAAATACACATAATATATATTTACACACACATGTATATATACACACATATTTATATATATATATATATATATAAATAAACATATTCTGATGAACTACTGTACACCCCCCCTGTCTTTTCTTCTTTTTCAAAAGTAGATGGAAATCATGCAAGGAAATAGGTTGGCAAGACCAACTACTCTGCCTCCTGGGCAGTTCTCCTGACAGCTAGCTGCCTGAAGAGTAGACTGCCAATCTTTCCAGGACATCTGATTTCCCAGCTGTTCACCTGGTGAGCTGCTGGCCTCCCAGCTCTCCAACTGGCTGCTCCACAAGCTCTCCAGCTGGGGTGGGGGTTACCTGATGTCACAGAAACCAAGCTCTCTTGCTGGAGTCTGCACTGGCTGGGGTCTGCAAGAAGATTTGTTTTGTAAACTCTAAAATGTTCCCAGTGTTTTGGCAGCCTGGACAATATCTACATTTCACTGCTCTCGAAAGAGTATCAATCAAAATTTGCAGTGTCACAGTGAGAATCATTGTTTTGTTGTTTTTGTCATGCTGATTTTCCTTTAAAAATTGCTAAATTTTGTTCCAAGTCAGGATGAAGAAAAAATAAAAAGTAGCTTGGATTTCTTGTCAGAAAGTAATATCATTTCCTTACTGTGTCAGTGGTAAAAAGACACCCTAATTTCAGACAATGGAGACAATCATAAGAATATTGAGAAAATGATTCACTAAGACTGTTAAATTTTTTTTCTGAACTGATTTAATTCCAGGTGACATTTTACAAAATTATTAAAAAATTAAAAATGGAATTTTAGCAAAACATTAAAATCATAGTCTCCTTATGTGAAATTAGCAAAAAGTAGTCCTAAAAATCAGATGTCTATAAGAAAGAGGCATAAAAATGCCCATGCAGATTATCTTTTGGGCCTTTTCTTAGGGATGCAGCAAGGAAAGATGTTTTCTAAGATGTATCTCTTAGTGTTTTGGGTCATTTGCTGGTTTAGATCAGTGTCTGACTCTGCCTGGGTGTCACACTGGGCACCTCTCCTGCTGCCAAAACAATTTAGAACATACTTGGAGGGGGTGAGATCACTAAATGCTGAATTAGGTCATACTTTCTCTAGAACTTTAAGTTTTTGCATAGACATGTTCCTCAGAGTGATAGCTCACATTGATTTCTGACTAGAAAGGGCAGCTGCATACGAGGAAAAACACTACTGAAATTTTTAAGTGTTACTTTACCAGCATAAACACAAATTAATGTGCTATTTTCTCACAATTTCTCTTTTTTTACTGTTCCAGTAGAAACTGAGGGGAAGAAATTTCCATTTCCAAGTGATTTCAATACTTGGTATTCCAAAACAACAAAAGTGTGTTGGGAATTACTTGTGTATATCAAATTGCATATTTAAACATATTAATTGGGGCCATTTTTGTTTTACATCATTATCAATTATCTGGATGAAGGGATCAAGTGTACCCTAAGTCAGTTTGGAGATGGGACTAGGTTGAGTAGGAGCATTGATCTGCTGAAGACCCAAAAGGCTCTGCAGAGGATCTGGACAGGCTGCATGGGCTGAGGGCACAAGGTTCAGCAAGGCAAAGTTCTGGGTCCTGCTCTTGGATTACAACAACCCCAAGCAGTCCTACAGACTCGGGGAAGAGTGGCTGGAAAACTGCTCAGAGGAAGAGGAGCTGGGAGTGCTGGTCAACAGCCAGCTGGGTATGTCTGCCCAGGCTGCCAAGAAGGACAATGGCATCCTGACCTGTATCAAAATTCCTGGTGACAGCAGGGCCAGGGAAATAATTCTCCCCCTGTGCTGGGCTCCAAACCCCTAATCCTGTGTGCAGCTCTGGGACACTCACTGCAGGAAAGACACTGAGGTGCTGCAGCAAATCCAGAGAAGGGCAATGGAGCTGGAGAAGGATTTGGAGCACAAGTCTTATAAAGAGCCACAGAGGGAGCTGGGGTGGTTTAGTCTGGAGAAAAGGAGGCTCAGGGGAGAGCTTCTCTCTCTTTACAACTACCTGACAGCTGTATGTATGTTCCTTTATCTTTCAGAAGGAAAAGAAAGGCAGTCAGGGCTTCCTTGCAAGAATAACAGATGCCTATCTCTGGCTAGGCAACAGAATTCTGCTAAAACACTTTTTATTGCATTTTTGTATCATTTGTTTCCTCTTACCTCCTATTCTATCTGAATGCTTAAAACAGTATGTTTAGGCTGTTCAGATCACAAGCATATTCTTGCAAAATTGTGCTTCCTCTTTCAAGACCATGGTATGATATGTTATGGTCCTATATGCCCTAAAATTTATCTACAGAAATTGAACTGAAAATTTCTATATGATGTCACAAATCAATAAGTGTAAAAGTGATAATTAATGAGATATGAGGAAGGGATTGAAATCATCCTAATGGCTAAAATTCAATTTTTCTTTCACTGTGGGAAGGACTTTTCCCAAGTATGTTTTGACTTTTGTAGTTCTCTGGCCTCATAAAAGAGAGATGTTTCCCAAAAGAAAATGTTGCATTCAGCTTTACTTGTTCTAATATGAATGCATTCTGCTTTGGTTTTTGAATTGATACAATTTACACAAACATTAA
The DNA here is from genome assembly GCA_034336665.1 of Luscinia megarhynchos. Taxonomy (NCBI): domain Eukaryota; kingdom Metazoa; phylum Chordata; class Aves; order Passeriformes; family Muscicapidae; genus Luscinia; species Luscinia megarhynchos. The sequence continues at coordinate 47,466,567 of CM067565.1, forward strand.
AGCCAGCCAGCAAAGCATGGAATCCTTAGTGTTAAAGGAAGACTGCATAGTCAAAAGTTGTGATACGTATTTAAAGTCAGTACATTTCAACAACATCAACTAAGCATTGATCACAAAAGAGGTGGTTCAGATTTTGGAATTCATTGAAGAAAGTGAGTCAAGCTTCAGCAGCTTTGGGATATGAAACCCAGCTTGATGGAAAGCTCCAATCACCTCAGCATTATGTTTATTAATGGACTAAGAAGCAGAGTATCAGTTTGTACTGTGCTGTGTTTCAGAATGCTAGAAAAGGCACTTGCTTTCATGGAAGGAGAACGGCTGTCCTTGCAAATAAAGCACAGTGTTTTCATCCTTCACTACAATGCAGCTCCCTACAGAAAGGTCTGGAGTGCTTTGTGTGAGCACAAACAGATGTTCCATAGCAGCACAGTACAGGTGAGTGAATATCTGTGATGACAACTTTCTGTGAAATGCAGTTCCCTTAAGGTTTTGTGTACACACACACACACACACACACACACATTATATATATATATATATGAAAATTTTTTAAATTATTAAATTGACAGCTTGAAAAATGCCGCATACAACACTTGACTGTACTATTTTCCTAAATTAAATGTATTTTGTTATCTAGAAGGACAGAAAAGGGTTTGCACTTAGCTGACATAGACTCCAAGATATAGAAATTGTGATTTCAGGTGAGTTGTTGAGGTATCTGTGAATGGGTGCTTTGGAAAGAGCTCTTTGCAGAAAATTGTCCCGGACTTCTTTTCTGATAAAAAATAGCTTTTCTCATTTTCTTCATGAATATACATGCATGCTTCATTTTAATAACATGGCTCTTTGAGTACTTGGAGAACCATTTTTTTTATTTATTACAAAACTCCTGAGTATTTCAGTCCCGAGTTGAAAAAGTAGCAGGCAGAGAAACAATTTACTCTGTAACAATTTGCATTTAAATCCATTTACAACAAAAATGCCCTTTGTGTAAGCAAGAGGTTTCTATAACTGATGACATTCTATTGTACAAAACCACACAGCAAGTAGCTGCCTCATGCTATCCAAGCTGAATTGTGGGCGGTGGCTATGAATACTCATTAATTCCTCTGCCTATCTGAAATACCATTTTCTAGGGTCCCAAGTAACCGCAGTATCTACCCGAGCTCCAGGAAGCTGATGAGAGCAAGCACTTTGCTGAACTGGGAAGCACGATATCAATATTAAAATTAATGCAATATATGGCACAATATTATATTCCTTTAATTGCACAGAGAGGAAAAAGAATTTTCATTAAAGCCGGTGTTTTTGATACTAAGAACACTGAACTACCTTCAGGTATTCCAGTTTAACTTTCCTGTTTTTTTTCCACCAGTTGCATAGTGTGAAGACATGCAATGATTACTTTTACTATTATTTTCCTTAACATTTTAGAAACTATGGTAGTTAATTTTTTTAATAGCAAATATTTTGACCAACAGGGGCATTTCCATTTCATTTAGTTTTTCTATGGCTTCTCTTGTGATGGAATGTGTTTATTTTTCCTCCTATCTAACAGTACATTGTTTTTAATCACAGAACACAGAGGGGAAGGGGAAGCTGTGGAAGCTGTGGAATTGATTTTGTGGGAGGAAGAAGAAAATCTGAAGGAACAATCAAGGAACAAATGAAAACATAATGAGACTACAGAAAACATGGCTGTGGTTGGAGGTTCTGGGTTAGAAAAAAGTGAGCTCATGTAGATTGATTCTGTGTGATGGACTGTGGAGGGTTCTGAAGAAAGTAAGAGTGTGAAGGAATGGCAGATGAAAGTCAGAAATGAACAGATAAGGACAGAAAACTAAAAGAAAATGAAAAAAAGGGCTGGGAGAAAGCCAATATAACCTCGATGAATGGGATGAGACTCATTGCATGGTTTTGGCTGTGAGGAACATTGCTCAGAGGTCAAGAATGACTTTGGAAACAGGAGCTACCTTAAAAATTCATCAAAAAAAAAAAAAAAAAAGTACTTTCACAAAAACTTAAAGCAAGAATATATACAGTACTTTTTCCTTTGCTCATCTGGCATCAATGAACTTTTTGAGAATTAACTAATTAGACCAAATTTCTGTTAATGCAGAGAACTATCAATCCATATGGTTTTCATCTTGGAGAAGACAAATTCATCATCTTTCAAACGGGTTATATGATATTTTGAAGACACAGAGTACTGTATGAGCAGTGATAGGCTTCTAGCAGTAGATTCATCATGGTGCTGAATGATCTCCATACATTCTAAGAAGAGGGTACCCTGTTTCTGCCTCAGGTTTTACATGAAGGAGCAAAATCCCAAGCAGAGCCCTCAAGGGATAGAGGCAGGATATTTTCCAGAGAGAGCTGTGCCTAACCATAGTGCTAGTATGACAAGTGGGGAACTGTCCCCACTTCTAGGCAGATGCAGAAGAGCTTTCTCTTATGGGCTTCCCCTCCTTGACATCACTCAGAGCAAAATCAAGTCAGTCTGATTTGGGATACAGTAGGACTCTGCTTCCTGAGCCACCACCCATCAGGGCTTGAAGTCCAGATTAAAGACACACTAAAGGTGTGTTTGTTTCATGAGGTGCCATGTGACTTTCTGAGTGGATGACTGCTTATGTCTCTTGTCTGGGCTACATGTCCACTCAGCAAGCAGGGCTGTACTGTGATCCCAGAGGAGAGAGGCCCCAGTGCTCAGAAGGTGGTTCACACTACATAGTCTGTTACCCATTGCAGTGTAACCCACTGGCACAGTTTTTTGAGAACTACTTGATTTTTTTACATAGATCATACATTTTTATTCTCTCAAAAGCCTGCACCACTGGGATGAAGCACTAAGGTACCAAGGGCCTGTCTGACAGAAAGCCACACTTGTGAAAATACCCCTTAAAACACACATTAAATTATTTTCTGTATTTTTACATAAAACAATAATATACTTGACTCTCAAATGCCATCTAAGGACAACTTGGAACTCAACTCAGCCAAATTGCAATTATTTACCCTTAAGTCAGCCATTAATGGTGTAAGCTGAGATCATAATGTTCACTTTCCATTCATACTTGCCATTCATACCTTTCTTCTTTTCCCTAAGTCAGTCATAATTACTTTTCTTATGGATAGTGTGTAATTCATCAGAGTCTATTCCCACCCCTTCTGTCTGTCCCTCCTGTAAGGAAGTTCAGCAGGACTTGTTGCAAGGGTTGATTATGAATGATTATATTAATAATTATATTTAAATGCAGATTATAAACTGATTGCTCAAACTACAGGTCATTCCAAAATTAATATCTTTATATTTTTATTTTCCTTTAAACTGACAGTGTCCTCAATCTTCCTCTCAACATTTTTTTCTCTTGGATTTGAAAGATATGTGATCCTCAGGTTACTGAATGTGGTGATTTCAACTTGGGTTGGATAATTTTCTTCAAAGTAGCAAGTATGGCACTGTTTTAGGATTTATGTTGAGAATAGTATTGGTAATACAAACATGGTTTTGCTGTTCTGGGCAGTGTTTACACTGAGTCAAGTTTATTTCTGCTTCACATCCCAGCCCACCAGCAAGGAGGCTGGGGATGCTCAAGAATCTGGGAAGGACATTCCCTGCCATGTTGCATCACGCCCAGGATGTAAAGCTGGGGGAAGAGGAAGGAAGAGATGGACCTTTGGAGTGATGGCACTTGTCTTCCCCAGCAGCCATTAAGCTTGAAGGAGCCCTGCTCTCCTGGGGATGGCTGAACCCCTGCCTGCCCACACAAAGTGGTGAAGGAATTTCTCATTTTGTTTTGCTTGGGGCTGTGGCTTTTGCTCTAAGTATTAAAGTGTCTCAACCCAAGAGTGCTGTCATTATTACTCTTCCATCCTATCCAGGGGTTGAGTTAGCAGCTGCAGGCTTTTTTGTCAGCTGGGGTTAAACCACAACATTGACAGATATAGAGAAAAATAAAAGTTATGGGGTGTTAGGCCTACCTAATTTTACTCATAGTGCAGCATTATCAGAGGTTACAAACATACCAAGAAAGAAAAGAGGTCACACAACTTTTTCAACTTAGATACAGCTTAACTTTAGCTTCTCCTCCTTTGGGCGTGGGCCTGCTCAAACTAGTGGCTAGAAATGGTGATTATTATTTCAACATGCTACCACAATTTGATTGACTGTGGGACTAGTTATTTCTGCACTGCTAGACAGAGCCATTCAGGGATCCAACTGGACCAGGCTCTTGTCACCTAGAGAAAAGTATTTAGCAAGCAGAAGCTCAATACCTTTAAAAACAATCACATTTTTTATCTGTCACTCCATGAGGAATATGTAAGATCAGTATAAAATCTGAACTATTACATGTCAAGTGTTCTTCAGGAAACTCTAAATAAAGCTTCATTAGAAGAATGGATACTTGCAGATGCTGAAAAATGCTATAGTTAACAGTCTATCCCACCTTAACCTGCTTGTGGTCTCATAAGACAGGAAATACACATTTAGACAAAACAAATAGGTAAACAGGTCTGTAGTTTAAACAGAAATTATACAGCACTGGTCACCATAAGAAGCTATGGTCTCAGTTAATGTACCTGGCCATTGTGTTTCCATTGTTTAGAAAATGAAAGTCAGAAAAAAGGACAGTAATGAAAGAGTTTCTCTCAGTATAAGGAAGGAATCTTCCAAGTTTGACAGGGGCAGCATTTGAAACAGCACAAAAATGTTTATCTGAAAACATAACATGAAGGCAAAAGATGTCAGTGTCATTGACCAACCAAAGAGAGAGCTGTCCTAGCAGTTTTGAAATTGATAATGAAGCCTACTTATATAGGCTTAGGATTAAATTTTAGTAAATAATAGTATGATTAGGTGATGTGTTAAAAGGCATGAATATAATAAAAGTAAAAGACTTCGTGGATACAGAGAATTAAAAAGAGAAAGACATGATAAAAGATACAACTACATATTACAAAGGATATAATTGCATATACATACAGTTACCAGGAATAGATACAATTACATTCACTGCAGAAAAACATCAGCACATTTTCATTTTCACTATGGTATATTTTGCATATTTGCACAGATTTAATACAAATAAATATATCCATATGCATATAAAAATATAAATACTCATACAACATAATATGTAAGGTACAGCCAGATAGATGTCTTAAAAATGGATGCCAGTCTTGTACCTGGTGACCTATAAACAGTTACCCTAGATTTTGGCAAAAGCCATGCATATGAGGATAGAACTCAGCTTCATTTTTCATAGCACCTCGCAAGCCCATATTTTCTAGAAATTGAATTCCTCTAAATATACATTCTAAAAAGATATTTTTTCCTTACTCTGTGCATAAAATTCTTCAAAAGGTAGTTAGTGCCTGAAACACATTTAATTGGGAATGTTTTAATGCTACAGTTTTCAAAAGGTCCTGATTATATATTCTCACTACATTTCTATGCTGTTGGACTTTTCTATTTCCTTACATGGACACTTCTTACCTCACTGAACACTAAACAGAATTGTACTAGAAAAATCATAGCTTTTGGTCCATTGATATGACTTGAGATTCTTTCCTTGAAGGTTTGATTCTTGTGCATTATTTGCTCATGAAAAAAGGTTTTACATATGACACCTGGATATGCCTCTGCAGAATGTTTTTTCATTAGAGAATGGAAAGTGAAAAGGACATGGAGGACCAAAACCCTAATTCTTGAAGTTTTGGCTATAAATAATAACATAGACTGCTGTATAGGAAATACAATTTCCTGGGAATATATACCCAGTTCATTTCGATTTGACTTTTCTTTTTTGTTATTATTCACTCTATTTTAAACAACATTAGCTTAAATTTTCTTCTGATGATGTGCCCCAAGGAACAAATATTCCAAAGTGAGTATATTAAAATATACAATCTGTATATGAAAGTGTAGCAAGGCATTTTTGTCCTATTTTTATATGACAGCAAGCTACAGATTTTAACATGAAAATCAGAAGTGAAGCAGGATTGCATGTAGGCATTGGGCCAAAACAGAGCTGTGAAAATTTAAACTCCTGTGTAGGCTGCAAGATTACTTTCTTGTCTTGATGGTGTGATTTTTGGACTTGATGTTTCTGCTCACTGTAACCACAATCTTTATTTCAAGAGACAATAAATTTATTAAGATAGTGTTTTCTCTAACATTCTTATAGTTGTAAAAGATTTATTGTGTTAATAGAATACCACACAGAGGTATTGATTTGCTGAAAGTTCAGGTTTACCTTTGCCCTTTCATGATTTTGTCATGTTTTGTTTTAACATTCTCTTCCCTTCTGTTCTGGGAAATACTTTTTCAGGTCAACTGTCAGTCACATGTAGGTCATCGCCAGAAAATAGGAACAGAAATTCAAACACAATGAACACAATGATTTTGGCTAGAAACCTGAAAAGCTATAAAACTTTCATAACATTACCTGGCAGTAATTGCATCTTGCACTGTGAGATCTTTGCATAAAAATTAGTGTTCAGGTGACTATTTATTGACTTAATATTTAGAATTCCATTGAAGTTAATTATTAAGAAAGAGCAGTGATTAAGAGATGTGAGTAAATGCACAGTCTTACAATCCTTATTTATCCTTTCTATTACAATGAAGTCTGCATCTGTTGGTGCATGTATAAGCTTACTCATTTGACTGAATATGTAGATAAGACCCTAAGTCAAAAGCTGTCACAAATCCAAAAATTAGTCTCTCTTTTGATGACATTGCTTAAACAAACAAAATTAACACAAAACTATTATTTAAGTGCAGCACAAATTTACAAGCTCAGTAATTGCTAAAAATTTAAACTTTTAGGAAAAAAAAACTCACATTCAGTAATATATTGTATAAACCAGTTATATGACTTAGTGTGTGTGAAACAGAAGCAGAAGCTATTAGCCAAAATTCCTACTAGTAAAAATAACGTGGAGAATTCACCACAGTCTCACATAGATTACCAGCAGGTAATGCCTATGGCCATGTAGATTTACTTTTTTATCTGACATCAAGAGAACAAAATCTGGCTTTGAGGTGATCTTTTGACTGCCTCTTATATCTCAAGATCCGAAACTTGACCTGTGCCCCATGCCCCATCATCAGCTTTTATGAGAGCCAGAATCCCTGGGTTTGCAGAAAAACTGCTTTAAACAGAAAAATAAACAAAAATGTGGCCTTTTGGTGTTCTTGGACTTGGCTACACTGGGCACCAAACTGTGTTTATTTTCTTTATTTTATTGCTGATAAGCTTAACTGTTGCACAGTGGGGCAGGGCTCTGTGCAAAGTAAAGACAAGGTTGTTTCTGCACCACAGTGGTGCACACAAAGGGTTTCAAGGCAAATAGCAGAAACCTGTATTCATTCATTCCTGCACAGCAGAATGTGAGTATTCATAGCAGGTGCAGACCTTTTTTAATATATGACTGAAGAGAAACCCCACAGGCAAGGAATATATTCCTAGCTAGCTGAGTACAGAGATCTTAGAGTGATAGGTGCTACAAAAGGTGTTACGAGTGATAAACAGAACAAGCCAGGACTCCTAGAGAGAAAATAATTACAAAATGTTCATGAGTAGTTATTTCCTACTATGCTGCCCAGCTGTAGTGTAGGCACTTAAGGGTATTCATTACTTATTGAATATCTTCAGAATGCAGGAACCTTCACTGACTGGCAGGCTTTTTCTGATTACCTGGGAGGGCTTACACTCTTGGTTCTTGCAGTCAATCTCCTTAATTTAGGAACTGTACAATGGCATGCCCATGCTTCCAAAAGCATATATTTATTTAGCAGCTAGCAAGAAAAAGCCTATGGGACAGTTTTCAGCTTTTCTTCTCCTCGAGAGTTTTAGATTGATAAACTGACTAACATAGATAAACAGGTCTAGTAGAAAAATGCCTAAATGATAATACAAGGGCTAATTAAGAACAAGAGCAAAACATAAGGAGACAGAGACAATATCTTTCAGTAAAATCCTCAGAAAAAAAAAACAAACCAAAAAAAAAAAAAAAAAGCAAACAAACAAACAAACAAACAAAAACCAGAAAACCTTTTCCTGCAAGAGCAATCAGCGATATCAGAGTTACACCTATTTTATGACACAGAGTACCCAGCACCTACCTGTGAAGTCATGAATGGAACGCATCAACCAGTTAAACAAAGAAAAGTAGAATCAATGCAGGTTGTTATGATGATGAATACCTTTAGAAAACTTCACTGTGAAGTTCAACTGAACAAAGACATCCTGCCAAGAGCCTCTGTATTGACAAGGTCTGTTGTGGTGTAAGATTGAGCAAAAATATGTTCAGACATTTTAAAACATCCTACTTCTCCTAGAAGAGAATGCCAGTTTCCTGCAGATGCCCTGAGGATGTTGGTTTAGCTTTTGTTACACTGATGAACTTAATTGAGCAGACTCACACTTCTGTACCCACTCCCACATGCAAACACCCAACAAGGTCGATGAAGATATAAACAGCAGGGAAGAGATATATGCCTCCACCTTAATCTATAAATATGGCAGGAGGAGGGGAGAGCAGTGTGCAAACAACTCTGGAATGTGACTGCTCTCCAGCTCCTGTGGCGTGGTCTACAGTTTGCTATGGGATGGATTTTTGTCAATGATAGAATTTTTCAGTCATACCTGATATGACTTACAAGCCATGCCATGGCTCCAGTCCTGCTATCTCTGCCAGCAGACTCCTCATGGTGCAGCTCAGGAGACTTCCCAGTACAATGCTACAAAATGGGCAGCTGGTGGAGGTTTTATCTCAGACACAGAGGCATGGTGCTTCTTGGAAACAGAAGTAACTCACATTAAGTGATACATGAGAAAATAATTCTTCCTATAACTGGGAGTGTGGAAGCATCAAGAAACAAATTCAGGTCAACTCCAAAATTAGTTTCATCTGCTCAGTAAGAAACTTTATATCACCTAAGGTAGTCCAATTCTTAGTAGAAAAGAGAATTGACTTCAATAAATATTGTGCTAATAAAACACTATTAGGTGTGTTACTCTACAGATGTGTTTAAATGAAACCCTTGACCCCTTCAAGATAAACTCTAGCACAGTGTTTAACTGGTCTAAAAAATATATCATTTTGCACCTAATCAGCTCCAGTATTTCATGCTTACTCTGGTATGAAGCAGCTGGAAAACTTGCACCTCAGAAGTAAGGGAAAGAGATGAGGATATTTCAAGATGAATGAAACAAAACAGGATTATCAAGTGTTTTTTTTACCTATGATTACTGATTCGCTGGAGTTTTTGTACTGTCATCCATGATGGATACAGTTAATTTTTGTTGTTTTGTATTTATATTGCAGGTTGTCATTTCTGTCATTAATCATAAACATAATTGTAATAGAGACAGAAATGTCTTTTCCCAGACATTTAATTCTGAAATACAATTATCCAGACTTCCTGCTGTTAATGGCATAGAATTCTAATTACTTCAAAATGAAGCCATTATTCATAAACTTCAGGCTTGTAACACACATGTTTACAGTAGATGGAAAATACTATAGAATTCATCATTGTGGAGCTCTTATTTGCCACAGGCTTATTTAACTTTGTCCTATCCCATTAAGGGATGATGAAGTAGTCAACTCCCTGTTTACATAGAAAGCTGAGCAGAAGACTTCCTTCACAGACAATGGGCATTCAGATTTTCTGCCTGTAAATAAAGTACAGCTGTGCTTTTCTTTCTATGTTATAGGAAGTCACTTGAAGTTGGAAATGGCAGCAATTTAATTAGCAGTCACTCTTTCAGAATCAGATAATTCTAACAGTGGTTAATGTATAATGAAAATGGAAAATATATTGGGCAATGCAAACTGAAATTCATGAGGTTAGAAGAGAAAAATGTTGAATTGAGTAATTTCCCCAAATTTTCAAACATAAATTACAAAAGAAGAGTGTTCGGTATATGGTTTGCTTTCAAAAACAATGCTCAAGTTTGGAGAGCAAATACCATTATCAGCATGTAAAGAGATAAGGAAGCTGCAGAAGGTATAAGAATATACTGAAAACATGGAAGATGCCTCAAATATAAATTCATTTGGGCTATGAAGTCGAGCATGAGAGCATGAAATGGTTATTCAAGGGGAATGAAAATTAAAAATATAAATAAATAAATAAATAAATAAATAAATAAATAAATAAATAAATAAATAAATAAATAAGAAAGACACCATCCCCAAATACATTTGAGAAAACAATGGAGTACAGAGAAAATGCTGAAGACTTCAACTTTTATGTCACTGGGATAGACAGGTCACCAATGCCTTTGCAGAGGTTCAACAAGACTTGAAAAGAAGAGGGAAACAAGGTAAAACAGGTAGGTACTTCCAGGGACTGGCTGAACCTATTTTAACAAAGTTGACTAAGGCAGGAGGGAAAAATCACCTTCTAAAAGTGTCAATCTAAGTAACCATTGAGAAAGCCCAGTTGAATTGATCAGAAACTCAGTTTAAAATGCCAAGATGACCCTTATATTCTTCGTCAATGTGGACTACAAACCACCCATAGCTACCAATGTACCAGAACATCTCAATTTATGCCAGGCATGTGAGCTGGCTCCCAAGGACCCTAGCAGCTGTGAATTTCTTCTACCATTCCACAGCAGAAGGAGGCAGTGATCTCAGAAAACATATTCAGTTTTCACAATTTGAAAACAAAATGTTGATTTTTGTTGGGTGTACTATGATTGCAAAATATCTAATTGTACAGCTGGAATATGAGCTCATTCATTGTGTTTTATCTTTTCCCCTGCTGTGTCCTAGTCGTACCTGACATACCATAAATAATAGGCACATTATTAGTGCTGATTTTACCTTATTTCCCCTTCTATTTTCACATTCTTATTTTACCATTCTGAAAGATCACTATTTCAACTGTATAGTAACAAATGATTGAAAGCTCTTGACTACTCACACACTGACATAAATGAGGAACAATGGCTAAAAACAAGTAAAAGGCAGTGAAGGTAGATATGGGATCTTCATTTTGTACCTTATTTTCATTCTTCCCTTGTATATTCTGCAAAACTTAAAAGGCTGTTAATCAATAAATTGTGAGGGATTTATTGTTCCCCTGCATTTGTGTTTGTTTTTCATTTTCACATCTAACCAGGAGTTCCAGTGCTACACATAGTGACAGGCATTCACATAACATTGCAAAGGAAGCTGAGAACTGTGATTAGAACAGCCTCCACCTCCCCTGAAATTCAGTGCAGTTTGATTTGGGGGATTTAGATCTATTATGTTAATGTCAATTTTCATTTGATTTCCAGTACTGACAGCTTGAAAAATTATGGGTTAAGATTAAAATGAAGGAAAAATATGTTTGTATAGTATACTACTGTTGAACCATACTAAAATATGTAATCCCACAGCTATATGATATCATAACATCTCTTTCCCAAAATTACTGTTAAAGAAAAACCTTGTGTATTTAAAAGTAAGGTTCAAAACAACTTGCAGAATTTGGAGACCAAAATCTCCTTTTGAATGAGCTCTATCTACAACATTTTTCTGACATTGCTGTAGTAGATCACATGTCCTTTTTAAGCTTTGATTGTAAAATAGGAGACTTCTAAAAACACAGCAACATTTAGAGAGATGACATGTCACTGAGATGTTTGCTCTAAGTGGTTTTATATTAAAGGTTTGAGTAGCTGTGCACAATGCATCAGCTTTAAAGAAGCTTAGATAAATGGTACAGATCAAAAAATACCAAATGGAACAGATAAGGAGTCACTTTAAAGGTTTATGTTTGGACTAAGCACATATAGCTTAGCATACACTTGGGCTATGTTTGAATTCAGGTTAGTTTATCTTAATTATCCATTGGGTTTGGCTGGGATGGAGTTAACTTTCCCATAACAGCCCTTACAGCTCTGTGCCTTTATTTGTAGCTAAAATGGCATTGAAAACACATCTGGCAGCCACCCAAGGTCAACCCACCACAACGTAAAAAGCTATTTGGAAAGGTACTTAACTTTTTATTTCCTCACCTATATTTTTCAATAGTTCTTTTGTTTACAGCTCAGAGTTTAAAGCTGAGTTAGTAGCAGACAGGGACATTTTTCTCTAAAGATTTGTATATTCAGAACTCAGAAATGTAACATAGCTTTCGTTAAAAATATGAAACAATCACAAGTTGATCATAAATGTATTTGAGTTAGCTTCTTACATGGCTATTTAAATATGTTTATAAGGTAGGCTTTATAAAAGGAAGCTTTACCTGAAAGGAGTAGCCAGATGGGGATTGGTCATTTTTCCTAAGTAACAAGATGGAGAAAAAATGGTCTAAACATTGTGTGCTAGGGAATGTTTAGATTGAATATCTAGGAAAAAAAAATCATACAAAGAGGTGCCAAGAATTGGAACCAGGGAAGTAGTGGAGTCTGAAAACATTTCTGAAAATATTTACAGGATGTTTCAGTGTGGTATAGTTTAGTGGCAGACTGCAGTGCTGCATTAACAGTTGGGCTTGAGGATCATAAAGGTCTTTTGTACCCTGAATGATTCCATAGTGATTCTATCATTTACAGCACCTGAAATAGGTAGTATGTCTCCACTGTCCCCATTGTAGGCACTATGTCATAACATTTCCACTCATGAGTCATAATACCCTGGACATATTTAAAAAACTCCAGTAAATGTGGTATTTAGATACATAGTTTAGTGACAGACTTGGCAGTTCCAAGTTTATGTTTGGATTTAATGATCTTAAAGATTTTTTCCAACCTAAATGGTTTCATGATTCTTCTCTAGTGACCAGTTCAAAAAAATCTCTGCTTTTCCTTCAAAAGAAATAAATTTTTAAAACTCTGTTCCATACTCTCTCTGGAAGTGCACAGTCAAATAAGGATATTTTTAATCTTTACCTATAGCTTTAAACAGAAAATAGATTCAATCCTTCAGAGCTACTGCATAAATGCTAAATAAAATTTCATTTCATTCTTAGTAACTGATTTATAGCTTCCATTTAAATCTTTAAGACAGATTTTGGGTTTATGAAAACATTCTGAACCTGACTTGTCATTCATCTGTACAAATTTTAGTAAATCTTAGTAAGATTCCTTCATTATTTTCTCACTGCTGCAGTACTCCCCATCTTCAACATATAGAAGTTCTTGCTGCAACAATCAAACCCCCTTAAAGCAGGTTGCCACAAATTGCTTTCTGAATGATATTTATTGCTATTATCACCAAAACGATGATCTGGAAATGTGATTGATAAGTTGTAATTTAAACTTATAATTGAAATAAAATATTTCATACCACCTCAAATGAAATTATTTGATTTTAGATTCTTGAAATAATTTTCAAGTTAGTGAATAGGTAGACTAAGAAAAGGAGTAGTAATACATAAGAATAATAATAGTCAATTTATTTCACATTATGACCTAGTGTGTACATAACCAGGGTGTCCAAAATCCATGCTTAGTTTTGACTGTATTTCAAACCCTTCTGGAGCTTACTGATATAGCACCTATTGTTTTATAAAGACATAGGTAGTCACAGGCATGGGACTGGAACTTGAACTCACTGACAGTGTAAATGGCATAACAGCTATGCTACAAATTCATTTCTCGGAGTCTGGATCTCTATTTTATTGAATATTTCAGCAGCCTGTGCTGAGTGAACTGGAAAATCAGTAGAGATTGATAGCCCTCTCCTTCCCCTGAGAACAAAGCCTGGCACAAGCAGGAGCTGAGAGATGTGTTGGAAGTCTGCTGCTGAGTGAAAGGGAATTTCTCCTTTAGACAATGCTCTTTCCCACACAAAACTATTCAGTGAAAGAATTCCTACTTCATGAACAATTTTAGGGTTATAGCAATTGCACTGCTGGATAAGAACATTTTCACCAAGTGTTCCCAAAGAAGTTATTTCACTCCACACAGTTATATACTTGACTCTAGACTTTTTACTTTTTTCGTATGCAGCTTTCACTTAGAAGATTTATGATACTATGTCATTCAATTTTGTATTATAAGCAATTGATACCCTTTACACATATAATTGACTTTATTAGTAATTCTTCTTTCTTCCTTTTCAGTAAACAAATAGCTGAATAGGCAAAGTTTGTGGTTTGTTGATTTGCTGTTGAGTTTTTTCCTTCAATCTATTTGAAGTACTTAAGAAGCACCTTAACAAAAATTTGACAGCTTCATGATCAAGACTTGGAAAACTGAGTTTTAATTCTGCTCCTCTCAATATTTGTCAGATTTCTTAAATACTACATTAGAGGAAATTCTTATTAATGCCTTTCATACTCCCAAGCAGGGATGCTTTATCTAATTTTCCACAGTGCTTCTATCCTCAAATTTCATGGGAAACAACTTCCATTTTCATGAGTTTGTTCTTTTGCTGCCTCTTTATAAAGCATTTTGTCTTGAAAAGGATGCCATCTCTGTCTGTATAAGGCCAAGATCATTTTCTCTACTCCACTGGAGCTTTGCCATTTCATCCTGTTTGGGGGTCAGTCGTCAGACTTCGTAACCTGAATTGAATATTACATGATATGTGTTCCCATGAACTTTTTGATCTTTTCCACTCTAAGAAAAAACACAAGTTCACTTAAAAAATCCAAATATACTGTCCTCTTGGAGGATAAGAGACACAGATTAGTGCCTACACTTTATTTTTGTCAAGACAAAAATAATTGTGAACTTTTGCAAAAATTTGAAGTATAAGCAATGTTATATATGTGGACAGGCACATACATACAGGAACATGCATGAACAAATATATGCAAAATAATTTCTGAAACATTTATATTCTTCCTAGAATAAAAAGGCTTCAGAGAACACTAATGCTTCTCACATGAATATGGAGCTTAGATATTAAAATTCATGAGGACCTGTCAACTGAACTGATGCAAGCTCTATTTGCCAGAAACACATGATGACATTGCAAGCTGGCAAAGATGAAAGCAGCTCGAGAAAGCTCTTCTTGGTGCTATTTCATCCCCTTGCATGTCAAACAAGCTGTCTTTTACCAATCTGGAGCTGCACACAGAGCACAATTCTGTGCTGTTTGGTGAAGGTGTTCTCCTGAGCACACGGGATGTGCCTCTTTCTCTGCTTCCCAGACACCAGACGGCCTAGGTTTTGGAATGACAGTAGACTGCCAACCAAATTCTGTATTTACTCAAACATACGTTGTCTTCTCTTCCAGATGACTTGTAGTGAAATTTAACAGGCGTCATCCATATGTTCACATTCATATTCCATACAATACTTGCACGGAATATCAGCAGGTCTCTTTCAGAAGGCTCTAACTGGCTTTCCTAACAAGGAAGGCACTATGCAATACACAAATTACCTGATAGAGTCATTGTCATCCTCCTAACAGGACTTTGTTAGTCAATATAAGGATTCAATGCAAGGAGCTACTCAACTATGTTTATCATTATGAGCAATTTAAATTGTGGACCATTTAGAGTTAATGCCTTACTGGGAAGTTTATTCAAAAGTAGTTTAAAGTCTACATCTTTGTTTCTAAGAAAGTTCTTACAAAAATCGATAAATCGTTGTTCTCTGCTATAGCAAATACTGAGCATAACATGATACATTATGTGCAAACATCTGGAATATCTGAATTCACAGATGGTAAAGATGCTGGACTAGAAAACCTGGAGTATTTTTAATATGTTTCATTAAGTTAAAGTATTACTTCTCCCATCTAGAGATTTTACTGTTATATTTTCACGCAGTGAACCACGCTGAAATTACTTTTTCAAAGGCCTCAAGTTATTTCAAGAATTTCTGGGTAATGTTTTTCACTGAATACTAAGTAGATACTTGAGTGAATCATTCTCTGAACAAGTCATTCTGAGGCACAAATAAGAACCACATATTTTCCCTCTTTCTGTCTCTTCTAAGCATTCAGTTACACTGATAATTTCAGATAGCTCATCTGATTGCATCATAGCCTGGGGTAGTACCTTTTCTTTTCCCCTATAGTCAGTGATCATAGGTAAATTTTATGGCTAGTGGAATACACTTTTAGAGAACCTCACCATGCTGAGAAAGTCACTGAAACCTTTAATAAAACTTCATGCCCTCTCAATGCAGGAGAAAATTCTGAACACAAAAGACATATTTTTAAATGGCCATAATAATGAAAAAAAAAAAAAACAAGGAATGAATATCTGATAAGACAAATGGCTGGGGCTGAGGTCATGAGTCCCCTTCTTTGTCATCTGGAAAAATGGTTAGTCATATTACATAATTTTCAGTGTTTCCAGCTCCTTTTTGACATGAATCTACACCTCAGAAAAATAAGTCACTGAATTTGTCCACATTATATGTGAAACGTTTAAAATTCCTTTTGAAACAAATTATTCCTGACCTTTAAAAAGGAGTAGTAGAAAATGAGTTTTACTAGACAAAGTTAAGTCTCTTATTCCCCAGCATGTCAATTATCATTCACATATATGGAATAAGAGAGGAGGCTGATGTTCTCAGACTATTCTTATTCTTAACAGTTTAAACTCCAGCATCTGTAACTCGTGTATACATCCCAGTTCATAACAAAAATAGCATGGGTAAGCAGAAGTCCTCTTCTTGGAGCAAATTTCCATGTAGCAATGTCTGGCAATGTCAATGACTTCTCATAAGATAATCATCTTTCAGATTGTGCTGTGAGTGAGGTAGTTCATATTTGCACATGAAACAATAAACAGCTGAAAGGATTACTCTTCCCTTCCCTAAAAGGATGTAGGTAAAAAAATAAATATGGCCAGTATTGCAAAAAACTGCTTTGGTTTGTATTCTGTGGCATTTGCAGAGGTAGGGAGGACTGAGATCCCCTGGCCAAAGAGGCCAAATGAAGATAGAAGTGGCATTGAAGTGTTTGCAGTTTTTATTGCAGACAACAAGAAATTATCAGCAAAGATTGATGGAAAGAACAAGCAGGGAAGATAACTGGAGTGGCATTTCACTACTAACACTCTGTTTTGCCACCTCCAGATCATTTGAATAAACACAGATACACAGATGTGACACCACTCCCACGAAAACATTTAGTTTATATATTTCCAGTTCCTGTGTTCAGAGCTCAAATTTTCTGCCACTAGCAATATTTTCTATCTACAAACATCAAATACCACAAAAGCACACCAATTGTATCAGTGTTCCCCTGTGCATAGGTTATGCAATGTAGGTGATCAACAATTTCAAACATTTTTTGTAAAATCTGCTGAAGTTAGAATATTTCTTTATTCAAATCTGTCTCAATGCTCACTGGGATAGCCATTTGGCTGTGAACTTCTATTGTCCCAACTACCAGATACACCTTTGCCTGTCAGTAGGTAGAAAGGAAGCCCTGAGTCATCTTCATCAGAATCAGGAATATCAGAACCAAGCTCTCAAACAACCTTTTTTTCTTTCTTTTTTCTTTTTTCTTTTTTCTTTTTTTTTTCTTTTTTTCTTTAAACACAAGAGAAAGCATAGTAGGAGAAAAATCCAATAAGATGGTTGTTTTTCTAGCCAAAAACTTTAGTCTATTTATTAGATTTCTTCTACAAATAGGAGGAAGAAATAGATAAAGGCAGCTCTGTAGAGCAATTCAATGCAGAGAAAGTGTGAGAAGGAAAACATGAAGAGCACAGTCTGACTAATCACAGGTTACTCTGCTGTTCTGATATATTCAGGCTAAAATTATACAAGACAATATATGTTTATAAATGCAGACATGTAAGTTCAATTATGTATACATACAGGCATGCATTTGATTCCGTGATACAAAGTAATATAGTCTGTATTTTCAAAATAAATCCAGGAAAATTTGGAACACAAGTATTTATCTGCATGGCTCTTTCATACAGTAGTACCTGAGAGCTCAATGTACAACACTGGGACCTTGTGTCCAGCTTTTAACTATTTGAAAATTAAGTTTCAGAGTTTCATTTAAAATGTTCACAAACAGGAAAGCTTTGTCTAGAGCAGCAGAACTCATGGTTAGTATTTTACAGATGAACAAAGAAACAGCAGACGGTGTTCTCTTTCAGGTCAATTTCTTTCAAAGAAGTGTTTCTGCCCCAGTAGTTTTTCTTATAAAATCAACTGACATGGCATCTTGAAAACATGCTACCTCTGCAAATTCACCTGGATTATTTAGCTGCTTAATATTTCACTCTCTAATGGAGTTTTCAAGCAGAAGTTGCAAGCAATATGCTTCTGTATCTTTCTTATGATCTATAAAGTCACCCAGACTTCCTTTCATGAAGAAGTAGCCTTTCAGGGTCGTTACTGAAACTCATCACTGCAGAGAAAAGTCTTGCACTTTACCCATGTGCAACTACCATGGTTTAACAGAGCTGCAAATAAGTCCCACCCAGCTGCTCACTGATTCCCCTCATGGTGGGATGAAGAGAGAAACAAAAAAGTGAGAAGAAAACAGGTAGGTTTAGACAAAGACCATCCAATAGGTAAAGCTAAAACCTCACACACAAGCAAAACAAAACAAGACTTTCATTCATCATTTCCCATGATGAATGCCCATGGATAGGCAGGTGTTTGACCATGCCCAGGAAAGCAGGGCTCCATCACTCGTTATGGTGACTTGGGAAAGCAAAAGCCATAATTCTGAACGTCCTTTCTCCTTATTTCCCCAGCTGTATATGCTGAACATGACACCCTATGGTATGGAATATCCCTGTGGTCAGCTGGGGTCACCTGCTTTGGCTGTGTCCTCTCCTAGCTCCACGTGCACCCCCACCTCTCTGGGAGATGAATAGGGTTAAAGGTAGAACTCTACGGAAGCACCGCTCAGCAAGAATAAAAACATCCCTGATGTTTCCAGCACAAACCCAAAACATAGCCCCATACCAGACAGTATAGAGAGCAGGAAAAAAAATTAGCTCAACAACCAAATTTGCCAGCTACTAATTGTGTTTTTCTATAAGTTGTGCAGTTTGGAAATATGCTTCAGAGCATGTGTTCATGCAGATATATGCAATCCATCACTCTGGCTTTTCAGGATCAGAGAAATGTGTTACTGTGTTCCTGTACTGCAGGGAAGAAAAAAAAAAGAGAGCAAAGAATAGCCAAAAAAAAAAAAAAAAGTCATATCCTTCTGCAAGAGAAACAGCTATTAATTTTAAATTAAGCAAACATTATTATTACTATTAAATTTAATTTCATTAACAACATGACATTTCCCATGGATTTAACCCAGTTTGGCTTCTGTTATACTTACTATGTGTCATAGACTTCAAATAATAAATCAGAAGATATGTTCCCCTTGCAAAATTCTCTTTGCCATGGGAACTATGACTCAGCAGGCACATCTGGCTGCACATGCCATGACTTGGCTGGCTATGACCCACTTTCTGCTGAATGACTGGGCACTTATCCTCCCCTAGTGAATTCTCCAGTGATCAGGACAGGCTGGGACCTTGGAGAGGGGAGGATTGGCTCTGCAGCTTTTGGTGGGTTGAGAACACAGTCACTAAAATTTCTCAGGATTTGTGGTGACATGCTGGCAGGGAGCCCCCTTTTATAAACACCTTGGCTTGGGAAACATGAACTGTGAGGCTTCCTTGTTAATTCCATCTTGCAAAGCCAGTGTGAAGATATTTGAACATCAGAATTTCATACTTTGTCTTTGAATTGCATTGAGGGAAAGCACTTAATATAATAATAATTTCTATTTAAATGATGGTAGCCTTAAGTTCTCCTTATCTTGAATGGTTTTCAACTGCCCATATGCAAGAGCTCCTGTGCTGGATGGTACAGAACTTCTTCATAGGTCCTTCAGCTCATCCTAGCTATCTAAATATTTTTCTACTCCACGTAAGAAACTTGTGCAATCTGCTTTTTTATTGTCAAAAATTCATAAATTATATCCAAAATAATCTACATATGACTGTAGATTTCAATATTTGCCAGCCTTGATCTGTTAATTACCATTGTTTGCTTCCGTTTTGTAATAAATAACTGTTGAATGAATTTTTGGCAAGCATGTTAACCATTTAAATAATTATTGTATCATATAATTATTTTTACTGCATCCCCAGTATTCACATTGCTATTGCTTATTATTAAAATGTCAATTGCTCTTCTTTTGTCATGAAAAATATCTCTCAGTTAAAATAGAACTATGATTTTCCTGCTGAAATCTGATGTTATAAAAACAATTATTTATCACATGCTGGTTTAGAAAAAAAAATCATGATAGGAACCCCTGGAAAAGAGAGACTTTTTCTTAAAGAAAGAACAAAAGACAAGTCACAATTCAAAATTGTTTGAATTTTGATAGAAATATTCTTCCTTATAAAGCAAAATCTAATGCTGTGTATTTGAATATGGAAGCTTACAGCTTGCTTATCAGTCCCTTCAAATTACCCACGTTTTTTGTGTCATAACATTCAGGAAACAATTCTCTCAAATCACTATCATAAACACAATCTTAAACTAAATTAAACTAACTTGCTTTACTTTCAGGGAAAGCTAATTCAGTACTGAGAGAATTTTTGTAAGTAATTGTGACTAATGTTGTTGTCCCTTTAAGTCTCCTGCAAAGAAGTAGAAGAAATTCATTCTTAGTTTTAACCAGTTTTCACTATGACAAAATGCATGTTCAAATTAAATAAATTCTCCAACAAATTCCTTACCAATATCTATGCTGAGGATGGATCTGGTAGTTACATTGTTTTCATACAGTAATGCAATGTGATAAAACATATTTGATGGCTAGGTTATCCTTTTTGGTTATTAGTCAAAATTAATCCCAAAAGTTTAAACATAATCCTAGAAATATTTTAATTTTGCTATGAGTAAACAGAATTAATGCTTCCCAAGCAAAAATATGGCCATCAGAAAAAGCATATTTTATCTGCTTAAACATTTGACAAAAATTCAGAAACTCTTATATAATGCTTCCATCAATAATTTCCCTCTTTGCCTGATTAAGAAATGCCAGGGTCAAGAAGAGGCATAGGAAAAAGGAATAAGGACACAGCATAGCAAAGGTATGGGTATCTGAAAATTCTGTACTATCTTCCAGCTCTCTTACACGGAAATGGGAAATCACAGCTATAGTGACTTCAATGTTCTTAGTAGATCTTAATATGCTTTAGGTGAACGCAGAAAACAACGAGGTGTTAGGATGGTACTAGAAGACAGCTTGTTTCAGACATAATAAAACAGACACTGGGTACAGACTGCAAGCATTCAGAAGGTAATACCACAGCAATTCACATTAAGGGGAAAGTGATTCCATGGCATTATGAGCACAATAAAATAAAATTGTGTAAAGAATGTTTATCAACATATTGAGTTTAAACACAGAAAACAGCAGTAATTAGGCTAAGAGATGTGCAGAGGTGTTTGTCTCAGTTTATTCTTCTGAGCCTTTTCTTCTTTATAATGCATGTCCTCATTACTAATTAGAATCAAAAATTATCACAGGAATTGCAAATAATGGTTCATGTGTTCTTACGTAAAGAAAGATATAATAAAACTTCGAGCATGAAATCCTCAGAAAACTCTAAGCCAGGCCAAGAAGGGGAAGGTGGTGAGGTACTGAGAGCTAAGATACCTACCTGCATCTGACATCCTGTTTTCCAGAGCTTTATCATATAACAATAATAGTAAGATCTACATGAAAGTAGGCCAGCAATGAGATCAGTAAAAAACCAAGTTATTTTAAACAGCAGACAAATTTTCTAAAGGCCTTTATGTGGGCACCTAAACACAGTCAGAGTTTTCTGATGTCCTCAGTAACACAGATTTTACAATCATCAAAATCCACATAGGATCTCCATTAAAAAAAAAAAGCTATTCTTGCTGCCTAAAAAGTTGCAAAACATAGGAAGAACCTGCAAATGTAATATGAAGGGTATCATTGTTTGATTTTCTAGTACATCAAATATTCTAATAGACACTAGCAATGTCTTGACCTTGCATTATTAAAGTTAAGAATCATTTCACCACTGGATTCTTAAGTGTTCACTGCGTTCACAGAGCAGTGAACTGACAATTAAATGCAGAGAAACTAATTAAAAATAATCAAATGGGACAAAATGAAAAAGGAGTCAAAAGATACTAGGATAAAACAAGATGCCACACACAAATCCAGTCTGTCATTCTCTTCTGCAGGAAGAGCAAACGTCCAGCTATTGCCTTATAATGTATAGTGGGACATAAGCATGCTCAAGAAAATAAAATAGTAAAAGGGAAGTCAGCCATCTGTTTCTATTAAGCAGGAAAGGACTGGCTTTCAAACAGCATAGAGTTATAGATCAGCCTCTCCTTTCCTACTCCTCTCCCTCCTATAAAATTCTTGCATATAAAAGCATCACAAATTGAGATACTTTCACATGCAAGCAGCAAGCAAAAAGTGCACATCATAATGGAAATTGTGGGTAAAATAAAGAGGAGAATGTAAATGTAGAATAAAAAAATTATCTTATTAAAATTTCTAGACCGAGCTTTTGTCTCAGACTAGACAACATGTAAGAATAAGTCATGGTTTGGAGACATCCAGCCAGCACTAAGACAGTCTACACAATAGTCATAATTGAAATATGGGTATGCAGAAAGATAGAAGAGAAATGTGAGGCCAATGTTTAATTTCAGAGACTTCGGAGCAAAATCTGCATCAGCATGTCTGTCAAAATCTTCTCCTTCAACAAAGAAAATCTCCAAATTGAAAAAGTAGATAGTGATTCCTGCTCTACAGACAGACCTACAATCTGGATACTTCTGAAGTCTGGGAGTTCAAAAAATTTTGACTAGAAAAAGAATCTTTCTTCTTCCTAGGGAAGAGAAGAATAGCAGCTTGTATTTATGCCATAAATATATTCTTTGGAATAGGAAATGCAAACTTGTTTTACATTTTGAAGTAGAAAATATGAAATGCAGTCTTGTCCTCTCCTGCTGAATGTGGTCCTTAACCCTGAGTCTAGGAAGCTTTATTGTAAAACTGGGAATAAAGTTGAAGGCTGGGAGAAGAGGGGAACTAAACCTGACAATTGCACTGTTTCCACAGATGTTTTCTACTGTAATATCTGTAAACAAGACCAGAATCTGTTATTCTGAACTTTTTATCATAATGCAAGCATGTTGTACTGGAACACATTTACAGTTCGGGCTTTACCAACCAAAACCACCAGGGAAGTCAGTGTAAGGACTCCAAAGCTGCTTCTCTGAAACATTTTCTAGTACCATCTCAGCAGGTCTTGTTAATGTGTACATAAAATCACAAGTAAAATAAGTAATTTTTTCAGACCAACTAGCAACCACAACAACAAAGATGCAGTAGTCCCACTTTTACAGTCAGGAAAGAGCAGGTTTGTTTCTTTTTTGGCTGCTTTTTAATAGTCATTATCCTATGGGACTGGGGAAGAGGAAAGAGCAAACACAGAGAGGAGGAAGAGGATGGCAGATTAAGTTAAAGTGGCAGGGATGACTGCAGAGGACTGTAATAGACTGCCAGGATTCATCATCTTTGTAAGATAATGGGATGGGAGCTTGAGGACCTTTTTCCATGTGCCAAGGGGAGGTTTATGTTGGACATTAGGAAGAAGTTCTTCACAGAAAGGGTGATTAGGCATGGAATGGGCTGCCCAGGGAGATGGTGGAGTCACTGTCCCTGGAGGTACTTAAGAAAAGGCTGGATGTGGCACTTAGTGCCATGGTCTAGTTGCCATAGTGATGTTCGGTCATATTTTGGATTCAATCATCTCAAAAGTCTTTTCCAACCAAATTGATTCTGTGATTCTGTGCATCACTGTGTACTTCAGATCTCTGTATTCAGATTCACTGCCCAGGAGAAGTTCTCCTGTGCTTACTAAAAAACCCCTGTAAGTAACACTCAATAAAAACTTAACTGCTCTGTAAACCACACTGGAGACGGTTCACTGTCTGTGATAATTTCACAACTGACAGAGTTTTAGCACACACAATTTCCAAACATATTTACATATTAGTATATCTGGCACTGCATTTCTTTTTTGCTAAATAAGTCTGTACAGTTACCATTTTTTGTTAGTGAGAAACCCCACTGGTAGAATATATAGGCTCCTCTCTCATGCGTGCTAGTTTAAGTAGTTTCTGGGCACACACTTTCTATATTTCTAATAATGACAGATAGAAACTTGAATTTCAGATCTCAATGGTATGTTCAGTAGAAGTAGCAATTAGGAAAAAGAGAACAGATCTCCTGTGAAATGACTGAGAGACTGTGAACGTGGGATCCCTACGGTTTTCTTTTTGCTGTCACTTTTCCAATCTGAACTTCAGTTTAATGAGACCAAGTCTAATTTTCAGACATGAAATCTGAATCAGCTAACTGATAAAGGAGTCTATGTCATATATTTCCAGTGTCCCATTTGGGAAGCCAATCAATCAACTGTTATTGCATTACAAAGGCACTGAAATACTTCTTTAATCTTATAAACTTTTTGCAGCAGCAGCTAGGGATGTGTCATGTACTAAACAGATTTTTTTCTCATCTGGGTCTTGATCATATATTTGTCTGAGGCACATTTGAGAACTCCACATTTTTCATAAGCCTTCAAAATGAAAATCAATTAATGTGAACAGAAAAGAGAGTTATATTCATATCTGTAACATCATTTAAAGATTATGATGATGAAGAAGATTTCCTAGCTAAACAGATGGGAAAATGTTGATTTTTTCATTATGTATCTCTTGCTAAAAATTTCAAATTTTTTTTTAGGCTGTAGTCAAAGCTCTTTTATTTAAGAAGTGAAGTAACTTTCTGAAGTCCTTCTTAATATTTTGTATTGTAGCTGTTTTAGGTATAGCTAAATATGACACAAGTGTGATCCTCATGATCTACAAGAGTAAGAAGTAAGAAGACTTGAATGGTTTTTGCTACTCAAAAAATTTTTTGTTTATGTGTCTTTCACAAAGTCCTGTAACAAAAAGGGTCATATTCAAAACAAAACAAAACCCAGGTAATTTATTTTTCAAAATGGGACAGAGTTATCTTCTCTGGATTTCTCTTTCTGTGAAATTCTGTGTCCAGGAATGCACTTAAGATGAACAGCAGGGTGCATGAGGATAGCCTTGGTTATAAACTGAACCCGTTCCTGCTTCACAGTGGTGTGCTCTGACTGGTGTCTGCCAACAGCTCTCCACAAAGTCAATCTTGCAGCCTGTAACTGGCAATTTAAGTTCTGCTTAGAAGACCACAGAATCTTCTGGGAGGCACCACAGCGGGATTATCTGGTCCAGCTTCCTTGGAGATGATGGTACTGACATGCTGAAACCCTGATATGGGAACAGGTAAGGAGATACATCTTCCTGATACGTTTTATTTCTTCCATTTAAATTCATAGATATAATTTCTGAGAAAGTCAGGTTACAAAATGAACAACAAAGGCAGGTTTTTAAACTTCCACAAAGTTTCAGAACACAAACCATCCATCTCTTGAGCCCTTTGTCTCAATATCTCCACAACTTCTGTTATTAATTCTAAGAAATTTGTCAGTATGCTTAAATTTGCCCTCCAGCACCTACATTTATAACATCAAGCTTTCTAACCCTGCAACAGATGGTGGTCACACACAAACTCCTTATGGATAATGGTCTCTGGCCTGCACCCATTCCCTACTATTGTCCAGAAGAGGCTGGTGCAACTTAACTGTATAAAAGATGATTTCCAGTGGTCAAAAGCATTCCCAGGCACTATTTCTTTTCCTAGTACAGACACATCCTACGTCAAATATCAGGTTTGCCTACAGACCATGCCGTTAAATCGATAAGAGTAATATTAAAATCTGATTTTTCTGAATGAACATCATGTGTTACATGTACATAGACATTAAATACAGCTGGGAGGCATATGCATGCCAAAGGATTTGTTACTCTGTGACCCCTTGACCTGCCCTGTTTTCCTTATATTTGGGTCTTGGCAAATGTAGATCTAGGGCCTCTTTGCAAAGTCAGGGTTTTGCTGTTTCAACTTTTCCTTCAAACTCAACAAATTGTATCTTACATGATTTCCTATATAGCCCCTCACTTTCTTCTAATGATAGCAAGATTTTCTTCTTAATGTTAGCTCTTCTCCATGGTTTAAACTATCAAAGGCCAAGCCTTTGTTGAGATGTACTTCTCCTTCCCTGCTAGGGAAGCAACAGCTATGAATTTTAGGACAGACACATACAAACATGAGTGCACCCAAGGACTTACTGGGAGTTCAGTAGTTGCATAGTGACTGTGCATGTTTCTATCACACTGTAAAATATTCAGGGAGGCATAGAAACAAGATTATCCCTAAGGATTATTTAAAATAATTAAATTTTTTAAATAATTCATTAATTCATTAATTATTAATTTAAATTAAGAAAAAGATGAAGACATTTGTTTCTGGATATGGCACAAATGCCTTAAGATACTTTAAATAAAGCTAGCAACATAAGGAACCAGGTGTGAGAGGAAAATGGCCATTAATAGCAATATGTTTGTATTTCACACTTCAAGGGAATGTCACAATACTTCCATACCAACTCTTCTTTCTGTCTCCACTGAACACACATGCACAGCAAAAAAAGGCAATGCACTCCAAGTGAGCCTGAACTTGAACACTGAGATACAATGCAAGAATTGAAGAAATTACTTATGTGGTTCTCCATGCCATTACACTGTAGAGGTTTTCACAATACTTTGTAATAGCCTCAATTCACCAACACTGCTTTTACTCAGAAGGAGAATGCCCACAGTTTTACAAACCTCTTATGTGTAAAAGAAAGGGAGTGAAAGATAGCTAATATACAGTAGCTACAGTGTCTGTATTAAGTCTTGGCATTATCATTGCTACTACCACTAAATCTGTCATTGACACTGCAAGTAAAAGCAATCTTTCCTCAAGAAGTAAGCCTATAGAAAGCCTTTTGCAAAATCACTCTGTTGTAGGGAAAATAAAAGAAAAAGGAGATGGAAGAATTATGCTGAAGGTGGAGTCAGAGCAAGATATTTGTACAAGATCCAAACTGAAGGGCAAATCTCTGTGAGTTAGGAAGCTTAATAGTTTCACACTATTTAAATGTCAATAAGAAATTAATGTAAAAATCATTGTTGAACCATTATGCAGCATCAAGTCAGCTGGAATGTAATAGAAAGCAAAGACAATTGGAATCAGTTAGAAATTAGAAATATCTTTAATTTTTTCTGTATTTGCCCTCCCCATGCCAAGTGAAAACAATCAATTCACCCAATGCAAAGCATAGTTACCAGAAGTACAAAAAAGAAAGTTTTGTACATTTTAAGTAGGTGCACAGTGGAATTTAAATTGGAATGACAATACTTTATGTATTATATGTGGCACACCAAGAATGAATGCCACACAACAGTGATTTTTCAGGCTGGGAGTTGTAACTAATCCTCAGAAGAAATTAAAAGTTCATTATCCCTTCCTCAAACAGCATATAGTACAGAGGCATCAACATTTCATTGCAGCTGGATCAGTTTATTTGGAAACCATAAAATTCTTTTGTATGGAAACAAAGCAAAATGTTCTCTTTCAATGATTATTTTATAGCAGGCAATAACAAAGATAAACTAGTGCTCCCCCTTACAGCATTCTGATTTTAGTCATTCATTACTCTGCCAAACTTTAATTGATTAGGTGTAATTTTCCAAGCCATGTATCTTCCAATGTTTCTTTTGTCCTGCTTTTGTTTTTATTTCCCTTTCTGGATGATCTAGTGTTGTGCATTTTTTACTGTAAGTAGAGCTCATTTTGGTTTAAATTTGTAATTTAAAGGGGGTTTACCATTTAAAAATATAATAGAAAGATAACCTTATTTTACTTTTCTAATGTAGGGATTTTTTTTTGTACAATCCATCATGATTGTGCATCGTCTTGTATTTGCCCAGAACTTTAGCAAGTTCTGTGCAACAGCTCCCCCAAAGTCTGACATTTTAAGCTAGCTTATGTTTTTCAAAATTTTTCACATGGCACCTTCTGAGCAGAATTTTCTACCCTTCCCATTTTCTGACAGCAGGAGATAATAGTCACAAAATTCGCTCAGTATGATGTAATATCTAAATGCTCTGGAGAGTGGTGACTCAGATGTTTCAAATTAGGGCATACAAAATATGTGGGTGCCTTGTCCTGTGCCACGTCTGCCTAGGCCCCTGCATAGAATCAGTACTGATTGATCTTATTGTACTGTCATGAAAATATATTCTTTAATGCCCAAGAAAGATCGAAATATTTTGTATTCTGATGAAACCACAATTAGTACATTCGGGGATAAATTAATAACTCTATATTGGATGGACTTGAATCATGAATAACTTTATGCTGCATAAATAAAAAAGTATTGATTTCACTCAATTGATTCAGAGCCTTATTAAAAAAGCAGCATCAGTGTAAAACTCTTTTGTAACATGTGTGCACAAGACAATGTACTAACATTTTGAAAGACAAGTGTAAGTTTACCATCTTCTAACTTTTGAGTGGTTAACTTTGCAGATTTAACAAACATCATGCTTATTTATATCCAGGCAGCGATACACAAGAGTGATTCTCCAGATGTCAAACAGAACAGCCTGAGTAAAGATGAATGGAGCTATTAGTATTGAATTCTGCAGAACAGGGAGTAAAAAAAAAAAATTTATTGGACTCTTCTGCAAGAACAGACAAAAAGGATCAGTGAGGCTTGAGAAGAAGAAACCAGGCAGAGTAAGTAGAAATGTTATTGTATTAGAGACAGATGACAAAAAATAAACAAATAAGAAAGCAAATATGCTACAAATAAATTTATACCAAAGGTTTATCCAGACCATAGAGTAAGCCATGATTTTCACTTCTTTTATGAATCATCAAGAATTCCTCCCTGCCTTTAGAGATGAGAGAAAGAAAGTTTTCAGAAACAGCACCCCTCAAAACAGACAAAACAGATCCATGACACATGTGCAGTCCAGCTCTGTATTTTGGGCTCTCTTGAATCTTTTCAGTGCAGTGGCCAGTCCCTTTTGTTGCAGTCTAATGAGTTTTGACAGCTTTGTGCATGGAAAACAGGAAATCCACATTGGCATATCTAAGCACTAGGCCTGCATTTTTAAATTTTCAATAGATTTTTTAAGCTATGATTGATTAACATTACTGCCTTTTGACATTCAGAGTTAGTTTACAACTTTAAAAATAAACAAGAAAACCCACTGAAAGGGGTTTTCAAGCAAACAAAAAAAAGTCCCCTATTCCTTTCTTTTAACCCCACTTTTTCTTTCTACTTTTCCCACAGGTTCCATAGTCAACCTGAAATTTGTCAGCCTAAGTCAATCCTGCAGAGCTGGCACAACCCCACCAGTACTCTGGAAGCTGCCAGATGCAGATTCCATGGGCAATTGCACCTGCAGTTCTTAATTGTCCTTAGAGTTGGTTACGCATCTATAATGTCTTTAAAGAGTTTGCAAGGTGAATTTAACAACTTTGGGTGAGAACCACAGCCCTTGCAACACAAAATTAGAGAAGATGATGAGAAAAGCACATCACTTTTCTCAATCATGAGCCATGACCTGTGGAATCTCAACTTCCAAAGTTTTTCCAATTCACAAAAATTGAAAGTCAAATTTCAGTTGCTGGTTGCTGACAGACTCACACAAGGATTCATAGGCAGGATACCTGGAAATCACAGCTTCTGCTCTGCCTAAGTTTCCAGCACATGATTTCACTGAACTGCAGTGATTCTTTTTTCCTAAGTGTAACTGAGTGATCTTTTGTTCTGATGTCACAGATTCCTCCTGGAGAAGTTCCTTTCTTGCAGTTCTGCCAGCTTGCTCCATGGTGGAAGAATCCCATATATCAGAAGAAATAAAATACAAACAATAAGTAAGAACTTTTCTAGAAAGAGTTTTATGAAAGGCAAAAGGAATGCTGTGAAATGCTTAAAGCTCTCTCTTTTTCCAATGTTTTTTTGGTATTCTCAAGCAAGGGGCGAATATTTCCTTGGTCATGTATGTGACCCAAATTTACAACTTTGTGGAAACAGTCCTAATAGACAGGTTTTCTGGTGGCAGAGGTGTGGATATAGTATGTGCTGTCAATACTTCAGTGTCAGGTCAATTGAAGATGAGAAACCACAAGAGCAGGGTAAGTATTTTCTTTTTTTTTTTGGCACATATGCACTGGCATATTAATCTTACTTAAAGCTAATCTTATATTTGGAGACATCTGATAAAAGAACATTCTTGCATCTGTGTTATAAATAAGATACAGTATTTTCTTAGTGTATTACACATATCTTAAACAATGGGAAGAATTGGAAAAGAATGGTGGTATATAAAATACTTTTATATACTCCTATACAATATAAAAATGCTATGAAAAAAACGCCTGTAAACCTGGTATTTCAGCTGAAATGATGATTTTAGATATTAAAATGAAACTTCTGCTTTTGAACTGATATTATATCAACATACTGATTCACACTGCTGGTTAAAGAAAAAATTATATTTCCCCAAGTAAAATATTAAACAGGTTTTAAAGTTGGTATTTCTTCCAGAAATAAACAAATAATTGTATTTAAATTGGCCTTTCCTGATCTGAACTCTGTCAATTAACTCAGATGTATTTAGATCTGAGCTTTTCAGGATCAGACTCCACCTTGTGTTCCCCCTAATAACTCTTAAGGTTTTGGTTCACTCTTGAGGAGAGGAGAGGAGAGGAGAGGAGAGGAGAGGAGAGGAGAGGAGAGGAGAGGAGAGGAGAGGAGAGGAGGAGAGGAGAGGAGAGGAGAGGAGAGGAGAGGAGAGGAGAGGAGAGGAGAGGAGAGAGGAGAGGAGAGGAGAGGAGAGAGAGGAGAGGAGAGGAGAGGAGAGGAGAGAGAGGAGAGGAGAGGACAGGACAGGACAGGACAGGACAGGACAGGACAGGACAGGACAGGACAGGACAGGACAGGACAGGACAGGACAGGGAGATTCCCCCAAGACCAATTTAACCCCTCAGGAAGATGATCCAAGTGCACATGAGCTCAGGCCTGCTCCTATGCATATTCTTAAGTTTGCAGTAGAAGTGCCTGAGTATTTTTGTAATATGTTTGCACTCATACATCTGCACAATCAATGGATCCTGTGTGACCATGTAACTGAGTATTTCTTCCTCTGTTATCTCACTACAGCATATTTTAAAGGAAGGCACTTAGCTATTAATTTCCCAAACAGTAAATAACAAATACTACCAAATAACTGCAAAATGCAATGAGATTAGATATAGAACAAACTGACAATTTCTCAGCCAAACTGACCATAATCCATTAGGAATTTATAGCAAAAGGCTACCAATAATCTGACAGCATTTCCTACACCCTTGAATGGTACTGACAGAACTTGCCATGTTTGTACTGTGGGAGAAAAAGTTCCTTGATGGTCATGGTGTACATTTAGCACACAGCCCTTTAAAAACTTTTAAAAGGGGCCATGAAGTGAGTGGGAGACTCCTGATCTGGGGTTTTAGATTTTTTTGTGCAAATAGTATCACTTGAAATATGTAACAGACATTATTTTAAAGAACACCAGAAGAGTAAACCTAAATTAAAATATTGTTTACACAGTTAAGTATTGGGAGACAAGTAAGAAAAAATAATATTCTACAAATAAAATAAGCTTTTCAGTATCTAATGACCACATTAACCAGGCTCATCTATAGATAAATTTTGATTCTGAAATACACTAGAATCCTTATTCTGGATTGGTATTAAGATAATTTTATTTATATTGATGTTTAATTGGTTTGCTTTTCTTTATTTTACTTGAAACCAGGATGGATTTATAATCTCTGTAGAATTAAAATACACTTATGATAGAAAACTTTTTAAATTTGTAACATTTATGGAAATTTTCTGCTTAAAGAAAGTTTACTAAACAAGCAAGATTCCTCAGTTTATCAGATTTACACCTAATGAAAGTCTTGCAGAAAAAACATCATATCACCATGTGATTAAAGACAGTATGATAATGCATTTGCACAAAGGAGAGTTCAGATGCAAATTAGGTTCAAACATTTCAATCTTGATGTTATTTAATTCTCGAGTGCTTATCATTGTGAGCTCAAAATGAGATTTTTATGTTTATATTTTTACTGTTGTGTACATATTACTATTATTACTGTTGTGCATATTTTTGCTTTGTGTACAGCATTTATGTGTGTGATTAGCACTGTAATGATTTGTGGATCACAGCCCTGGAACATGAAGTCACTGAGGACTAACAGTACAGAGGGTGGCAACTGACTTTATCCATCCTCCATTTTTCCACTAGGACTTCAGATGCAAACACTTCAGAAGTGACAAGTGCTACTGAAGCATTCTTTGCTATTATTAGCACTGTTGGCTGCCTGGTGTTGTAAGGAAGACATTTCTCACTCTCTGGGAATTACCTTAAAGCCAACCAGACATAGGAAAGTTTCGAGTTATAGGAAATTAGGGGGTGATGTTATGCATTACCTAGTTATACAAATGTGTAATACTGTGTTGAACACTATGAGAGAGATCGTCAATATTACAGTAATTCATTCTTATCTTGGGTTGATGGATTTTTTTTCTGTATCACCACATAGATTTTGGCTGATAGGGTGATGCTGGTGGAAGCAAGCAGTGGAGTAACATGATGGCCACAATTGCCTCCAAACACTCATAGATAATTATAGGGCAACTGAAGAAACCAGCAATCAAAAAATATGTTAAGAGTGAGTTGAACCTGTGAGAGATTGTGATCTAGAGTGAGGAGCTTCTTCTAAATGAGGTATTTCCTGAGAATGTAAAGGGGGTTGTAAGCTAAGTGATAGTGAAGACTGAACAAACGTTGAAGAAAAATTAATAAATATTTGCTATATAACTGGCTGAGAGTGGGGATGTGTAAGTTTCTTAGCAAATTGTTTTACTTCTAAATACAGTAAGAATCTGGTTTGGAAGTATCAGGTTAAATAGTAATAACCATCTCTCTCTCTCTGGAGAAGTACAGTGCCAAGTGGTACAAAAACCATAAATGCACAGACTCTCATGATCTATTTCAAGAGATTCACATCATTCTGTGTAGATCCTGCTCATGGCATGTGGTTTAGATAACAATAACTGAAGTTGAGGGACTTAGAAAAGAACAATAGCTGACCCACCAACTTTGACACCAGCATCAGAAAGAGCTCTTTTAGCATGGGCTGGATTTAACCTAACAAGCTAGAGGTGAATGCAATACATCCCATTACCAACCTCTAGAGATTCAGTACATCTTTTATAACTTTTATTGGAAGTTAATGGCCCTGCAGGACACTGGTAACGGATTTATAAAACCTCCAGGAATTCTTTATTCAGGCTTCTAAGGTACTCCAGCATGAACTTCTGGCCTCCTAATTTTGGTTTTCTCACTTTGTGTGACTTTCCAAGGTGTTTCTTAATATGAAAATATTTAAGAACATTTCTAGATGAAGTTTTAACCCATTCTGTAGTTTCTGTAACAGTGAATTAAATCCCTCTTTGAAATACCTTTTAGCAGTGGAAAATTTCAAGAAACTTCACTGCCACCCCATTTCAACTCCCCCTTCAAAATTCTTTCTCCCACTGTGACAAGTTTAGTAATGAGCATCAAATTTAATTTCAGATCAGAGACTTTACATAAGTTTATCCTAAATTAATCTTTCTCTTTTTACGTCCTTATTGTAACACCATAAGGTTCTGGAAAACAATCTGTCTTGTTATGAAATACTAGTGTTTACTGAAGCTGCAAGAATACCTGATTCTTTCAGGTGAATGCTTCTGAGTATCTCTTTACTGGTCTGACTTGGACTCTTCAGTCATACTTTAGTTTCTTCAGTCATTTATTGTCCCAGGAGGCCTTGCAATCTATTAATACTCACCATAAAGTAGCAAGCTTGCCTTTCATTTTAGCATAAAGTGTGTTGGGTTTTTTATGATGGTTTTTAAAATGCTTCTGGCTCCACTTGTTAAGATCCTTTACCATAAGAATGAGTGAAAAGGGAGAAAACCACTGCACCCTAGAGATGCAGGAGTGAAGAGACAGGGAGTTCTCCTTACCTGCCAGGAGCTAATATAGATCTCTTTCTTCTACCCTTTTTGCACTGGCAAAATCCTTGAGCAAGATAATCTGCCCTGGTAAAAGACTGAAAACAAAACTAGAATAGCTGAATAGTGAAAAGTGAAATGAGACAACCATTCTGTTGCAAGAATCCCACTAAACTCCTCTGACAGTGCCTTCCCTTTCCTCTTTGGGAAGAGTCCTCCTCCATCACAGCATTATCTTTGCAGGAATTACAAAAGGAAGATGACCTTTCTTTTCACTTCATAGCTTTCTTCGTGCCTGTTCTACAGAGAGGATAAAAGTCAGTGTAATAAAAATTCATTCTTCAATGTAGGTGATCAAGTTATTATTTGTTTGTTCAGTACCTGCTGTTAATCTATGATAAAGATGCTCATACAGCCCTCATTGCTCCTTCTCTGATCTGAGAAAGGTACATCTGCTCCTGCCAGGCAGAGAGCTCCTGTTCACTGAATGTGTCTGGCTTACTCTGTACTTCTAAGGGATTTATTTTTCCATGGTCCTACTCCCTTACAGCAAGGGAAAGTACTCTGGGAAAAACCAAAACATAATGAGTAGATTTAATATTTTTTTAGGCCCTGACCCTTTCAAAAACTGCCTTTCAGGATTTTCTGGGAGATTTATCCACTTGTTTATTTTTCCACAGTGTTTGGAAGCTCTAGTTTTGCAAAATGTTATTATTATATGATTTTTTGGAGTAAAAGTTGACAAGTTCCTGTGACCTCGTTCATGAAAAGGATTTAAATAAAGAAAAATACACTATAAACAGGAAGCCAGCATATAAATAATAAAATATTTATGTGAAGGTATTGTTAAAATACCCTTGGAATTACTTCCTAGAATTATTTTGGCCTTTGGAATCTCCTAGGATATACCAGCAGCAGCAGCAGCAGCATTGCAAATACTCTCATATTATACATTGACTTCACTGCAGTATTATCAGTATTAATTCACAATTACAGTCCAGAATACAGTTCCAGACCTTCAAAATAAGTAATATCCTATTTTACACACAAAAGTATATTTCTTAAGATTAAAGTTTGGCCAATAGTTTATATGCTAAATTTTTGCTTAAAAATCTGCCTTATTATTCAAATCAATTCCAGATGCTCTCTCCAACATTGTTGCTGCAATTGTAATACCAATGTACTTAATTATAAATTGTTTTCCTTTTCCCAGTAACAGCTCTGCATTCCAGGATGCTGCATTGATTTCTAGGCAACTAAAATCTTATGGGTGTATATTTACAAATTCCAGAATTAAAAGTGCAACGAGGGAGCTAAAATTTAGGACTGAGTTTTCAACTGAGATCTCATTAAACCAGGATAAATATCCCCCAATAAAATATGAATGTGAAGTAGGAGGTATGTTCCTAACAGGTTATAGAGGTCAATTTTTTAAGAAGGGGAAAGAATTATATGTGTGTGCATATGTTCAGGATGGCACTTGGAATTTTTTTCCCAGTTTGCCTTATTTTTCCTTACTATTCTGTTTGCAGACAATAAAAAATGAACATGTGACAACTTTTAAAACCTCTTAGTCTGCTTTGGCTTACTCCTCTAAAATGGAGTAGGAAATAGAATGACAGTGCCCATAATGACATTTAATGAAAGCAACATTTTTCTTCCTGATTGGTACCTGAGAGATAATATATGGGTCAAATTGAACAGTAATAGGCTCAAGTTAAATTATTCACGGTATTCACTGAGGAGTGACTAACCTACTATTTATATTCTTTCTGAATATATCATTATGTCTCAGGCTCAATTTGCAAGGTTCTATTTGAAGTCAATGGACTCCAGAGTATACATTTTGTTCATCTAAAAGGCCTGATAACTCCAATTATTGGGTTATTACATAGATTGGGGAATAACCAAGTTAGTTTTAACTACTATCAGAGTTATGTTGCAAGAAAATGTATTTATACGACATGTTTGTATTCAACAGGTGCATGCAAAACATTTAGACATACCTACATTCAACAAGTGGAGGAAGGCTGCTTGCATTGATGAATTATCTCTAATGAACATCTAGAAAATGGACAGTAAGGGACCAGACTTGAAAAATGTTATGCTTTACCCATTTCATTATTTTAAATACAATTCCTGCACAGAAAACAAGAAAACAAAACATGCATTTAATTTTTTCCAGTTTTATGCCTTTGCAGACACAGACATAGGATTTGAAGACTGCTGACATATCAGATTTGGAAAAGTTTCTTCCATGCAACTGAAAAAAATTAAATATTTAACCAATTCTGCCCCTATTTTTATTCAATTGAGAGTGTTTCCTGAAATAAAAAAATGCCAATTTTACAATTTAAATATTTAAGTATTTTGATATTTGAAAATTATTTAGAAATAGATCATACTGCAATGATAGCTTTGGCCTTGCTACCAATTACATTAATATTTAGTTTGGATGCAACAGGAATGCTTTTGTGTGATGCTGAAGTACAATATGAAGTGTTTGCCACTTAAAAACCAGTGTGAAAATTTGGTATTCAAGATGAAATTTATTTCCTAAGGATTGTGCTCTTTGCTTCTCAGTGTCCCTCTTTCTGAATAATGTTTGGCTAAAAGGAGAACAACATTTTTAATTAAATACACCAAAAGGGCTTAAACTAATTGTAGAACAAAATCTTAGAACAGGGACATATAATACAGAGATTATTTAAAGATATTGGTTAACATCTGGTGTCTCTTTTACTTTAATCTGGAGTAGGGATTAAAATGATTTTATAAGGCAAGTGCAGTATCACAGCCTCTCATTTAAAATGTGCCTTAAGCTGAGTTAATTGGAAATCTTCAAGCCCCCTAACCAGAGCTAAATCTGGCACATAACGTGAGGAGCATCTTTCCCCACATCCTAGATCAGTCACTCTGAGGCAAAGCACAGCTATCACACAGCTATCATATTCTACCCCACACCTTTGTTCTCTGAAGGTATGTTGAGGCTTGTGAGGCAGCACCTTTTGAGGAGTTCATTGCTGAGAACAAAAGTGCCCTGTATCTGCATGAAGGGCTTGGTAGCCAACACCTCTTCCGTTTAATTTCTGGGCTGGATGCTGGAGTTATGGTGACTGCAAAATAAGTGTGCTGACACGTGGTCCAGTGTCTTAGTTCAGCCTGATGAGAATTCACAAGGAACATCACAACCCTACTGACTGGTGACACTCATTCCTGCAGTCCATGAGCTCTGGACACTGAGGGTGAGGCCAAGAAGTGAGTCAAACATCCAGAGGCTCAGGCTAATGTACAGTAGTTTATCTTGTCTTTTGATCTTGCCTGATGTCTCCAAATCAGGGGGAAAAAATAATGTGCTGTTAAAACAAAAGATCTTAGGCAGCATCAGACAGCATGTATTTCTAATCACACAACCAGAGAAAAGAAGTGTTTCCTTCAGTACCAATAATCTTTTAGGAAATTATAATCACTTAACATTAGTGTGAGCTGCGGCATGAGGAAAATACATTGGGATGTCCTTCAGTAAAAGTGTCCCATAAAACACGTGCTCTTTGGTACAGTAATTTTTACATTTGCTTCATTTTTATCTTAAAAACAAGTTATGCTGCATGTGAAGGTATTGAGAAAGATAACATTCTTTAAATGATGCAGTCGATGAACAAGTCCTTCTTTTATCTGTTTACACCTCTTCTAATCTTATTTAAATACATTAGTTGCTCAATTATGATGAACTAGAAATGGCCCACCCTCTGGTACTGCTTTTTTATCTTACGTTTCTGAATTGTCCCATTCGAGATCCTAATATATTTTGCATTAATTGTTCTTAAAATTACAGTTGATTTCCTAAAAACCAGCTGGTTCTAATCTTATTGTAAGTGACAACTGGTTTGCAAGGGAGACTACATAGTCC
Organism: Luscinia megarhynchos; assembly: GCA_034336665.1. Classification (NCBI taxonomy): domain Eukaryota; kingdom Metazoa; phylum Chordata; class Aves; order Passeriformes; family Muscicapidae; genus Luscinia; species Luscinia megarhynchos. Next base: position 47,504,498 of record CM067565.1, read on the forward strand.
TTAGTCCTTCCTTTGTCCTTCCTCACCCAGCATTGGTGAGTGCTGTGTGTGCTGTAGGACTACCAAATGCAGCTGAAGCTTCCTAGGGGGTTCATCTCTCCCTGGCTTGGTTTATATACATCTTAATTTGTGGCCAAACCTTGACTACCTGTCTATAGTTTCTGTAGCTGGCAATAGTCACTTCTTCCTTACAAACTTATGGATGAACCCATTTTAATTGATATTTAATTCCTGATTAAGTTTTTCTGCTACTCCATTTAAACTGGTCACAGATGATCTGTTCCTCACAGTGTAATTCTACAACTTGTACAACTGGAAATTTTGCCTGAAAACTTACCAGAGCTATAAGAGAACTATCCAAATAACCTTGACACACACAGCTGTTCTCAGCACAAAAATGGTATATACAAATCACAAGTTACTTACTAATATTTTAAGGTCATGGAGGTGCAAAAAGATTTTTTTTCTGATTCTACAACATATAGACCTATGTATTCAGGTGTTTGGGTAGACCTGTTTTATGTCATTATTGCAGAGTAAGAAATGTTAATATTATCTAGGCATCATTTAAATGCTCTAGCATTCTTTCAGAATGTGTTTCTGCATGTCACTGTATGTGCACACATACACACCAAGGGAGAAAAAATGCAAGTCATATTAGGAAAATAAAAATAATGGTAATAAAAACATCTCATCTGATAAAATTAACAATTAAAAGCTAAAACATAGTAGCACTTGGTTTAAGTGTCTGGAAGTTAGTTTTCAGCAGAAATGTTTCATTTTAGTTCCTATTTCAGCTGCTGTATGGAGCTGTTCACTTTAGCTCTGTTCTCCATTAAGGATTACAACTAAATTCCCATAAAGGAGGCAGCTCTTTAAAGGTGGACTATTCACTTATTTATACCTATTCTTTTTGCCATCTTTTCTTGTTTGTGCTTCATATTGAAAAAACAGACTCAGGCTAAAAAACACACAAACAGACCAAGAGAATTAGACAGAATGAAATAGTAGGTAGTTTTACTGTAAAGCAGAGAGCAGAAAGATATCATTTTTTCTGCCTCCTCTGTTCCTTTGAAATGGTTCTCCAAAATGGCTTTCCTAAAGTCATTTTTTACATTAGAGCTATAACTGTGGGTATTCTGTCAGCTTCCCCTTTCTTTTGTACAGGTTTATAGTTCTCTATAAGCAGAATGCTAAAAGCAAGTACAGTAAAATGTCAGGGCTGGAGTCATTTCATAGCTACGGCAGGCTGCCAGGTTATTTACACGTAACTCTGAATATTTGCTAACATGGAAAAATTAGTCTCTCCAAGCCTTTAAAAACATAAGTAGTTGCAATATATAGATACAAATGGATAAAAATAATATTATTCAGTGATTATGCTTCATCTAAATTTGATATGATAATGATTTTTTCAGATTATATTTTTAGGAAGACTTTTTATATGTGTTCATAATATAACATTAACATTCCATAATTCAGTTTAGTTTCCTCTACCAGATAACAAATGAAACATTATTCTTTCACATTAGAATACCCTAAAACAGGAAAACATTCTCTGAATTGATGAAAAGGATGTTATGAACCTGAGCTTTACAGAGTATACTCTCTAAAAACGTCACTTGTCTGAGACACCAGATAAATATCACATATCCTTCCCCAGCCAGGATGGGAGCATAGGTCTGTCTTGTTCAGAAATAGAGACTTCTTAGCTCAGGTGGGTAGCACAGTCACACCGTTCTGAGTTATTTTCATCTTCATGTGATAGCTCAAAAATGGTGATTCATATTGTGTGGACAATAATTACTTGAACAATATCGTGCTCAGGTCAAAATGACTAAAGTAATAAATCTAGATATATTGGGGTGTAGATCAGCAAAAGCGATTAACTGGAAACTGTTTTCAGCAGAGAAATAAAGCAGTTATATTTCAAGCAATAACAAATATTCCAAGTTCATCTGATACCATTATAATAAATGGTTAAAAGCTCAAGTTAACAATAGTAGTTTAATTTCTCTCCCTGTCTGAAGAACTAGAAAATTCATCCAAGAGCCTCTCTCTGAAAATTTCTTGTTCCCAGTACATAAAATTCAATGTGGAAGTTGTAGGCACAAATATCACAAATATGTAGTAAAAGCATAGAATAAGTATCTTGAAAATTCTAGAACGAAATCAGAGGTTAAAAGCCATTTAAAAAATGATGCTATTATAGTTATGTAATTGTACTTTTCTAATGTCATAGTCACATCATAAACTCCAAGATAAGCTGATGTTTCATTGTACAAGCACATCACAAAATAGTGTTGAGCCATGATTACCTCAGCTCTGCCACAGCACAGGCAGACCTGTGTTTAAGCAATCTTTTTCTCAACACACTTTCTCCTATTTATATCCCCTAGTAATACCTACCTGAGAATGCAGTCATTGCATTAATGTTTGAGGAATGTTTGAGGGAATATGGTTATATACCAGTGTATACCTGACAACCAGGCTGAAAATTTATTCAAGCACTGGCCTGTGTAATTGGAAAGAAGAAGGAAGGCAAATGGATAAAATAGATACTCAGTTTCTAGAAATTGCTCCATTCGAGCCAGCTTGCACCAGAGCTCCTGTGGCAGTGCTGCTGCTCTGGTGGGGAGAGGGTCACACAGGCAGCTGGCAGGAGCTGTAGGTGTCCCAACCCCAGCCAGAAGGCTTGGCCCTAAGTGCTAGGTCTGGTGCTTGGCCCTCCTCAGCTCACATGCTCAATCCCCTTCCTGCAACCAAGACTCTCCGGTCAGAGCTTTCCACCCTGAAGCTTAAATTTAGTTCCCAAGTCATCTTTAGGCTTTTACATGATTAACAAAAGTGCTGAAGTCTGAGTTGCTGCTATAATCAGGTCAATTCCTACTTCCTGATGCTGCTAAATCACAGTAAACATCCCTTTTGCCAAAACTTTTCTGCTGACAGCAGGTCATGGGAAGAAGGAATACGCTTATTTATGTTCCACCTTCTCCCCTCATATGTACATAATGCACTTACCCATAAGCAGCACTCCATTATTTCTCTGCTAATCCTTCACTGGGAGCTTCACAGGGCAGACCCACAGGCAGCCAGATGCCTCTGAGATGGACAGTAGTGCCTTGTGCTTGGATGGCAATTTTTTATTTCTCTTGTGTTACATCACCTTTCACGACTGCAGCTAATGCATTTGACAAAGTATAAGGCTTTGTGCCTATTGCTTTCCTTTGTTACTCATTCATTGCCTCAATCTGTCCTCTCAGACAGGTGTAACTACAGGAATATATCTGCACTGTAACACTGTAATTATTGTAGAATTTTCTTCTTGATTAGTAAAGTAAATAATTAAATCCACATACACATTTTCCAGAATAACTTTGACTTCTTCAAAATATGTTCTATTTTTTAGATCAAAATGTACAACAAAGAGTGCAATTATTATTAAACAAATAAAATCAGTATCGGCAGCATATCACTTTAAGTAGATCAACGCTCTTTAGAAAAGTAATTTTTAGAAAAGTTCATCATTATGTTAAACAATTGTATGTGAGAGACTGCAATGAAAATGTGAAAGCTCATCTATGTAAAAGAAATTCCTGCAATGTTTAGGTTTTCTCAAAACCTGTTAGGCAGTCAAATTGTTCCCTCAGCACTTGTCAAGAAAACAAATATTATATTTTGTAAGTGTAATGTCTATAAAAGAATGAAAATAAAAATGAGAAAAGCATATTGACATCTTTGCAATGAATGAGATCCTGTTCTCTCTCCTTTTTTTCCTGACAATTTGAGAAATTACAATATTTAACTTAGAGGCTTGGAAGAAAATTGCTTCTTGCAAGTTCAAAAATGTAACAAGATTTCAGCTGTTGCAATTTCAATGATATTTCTTTAGTTTTACACATCTAAGAGAATAGACCAAAGAAAATTTCTGTCTTTCCTTTTATATATTAAATTTTCAGATCAAGGTATGAGCTCAGATATTTCCAGTGTAAGGGGGGAAAAAAAGAAAAAAAAAGAGGAGAAATAAAATTTTTAAAGTATCAATACTTCACAAGAACAAATTTTACTGGCAATAGCAGTAATCACACCTCTTTTGGTTCACTCATGTCTAATTCAAGCTGAGAGGAATGGGATACATCTCATTGGGAACGCTGATGCTGTCAAGGTCGACAACACCAGAAGGTTTTCCTTACCTAATGGAAATCAACATTTATTTTCTTTTTCAAATGGCATTTAGTGCTGACAAATGGAGCCAACATATCATGCTGGAGATGAAAGGTTTGATTTAAAGCCTGTCCAGGGTCTTTTTATCAAGCTTGGTGTGCTTTGCTTGGATCAGGCCCCAGGTCTTTCCTTTACCTCTGGTGAAACAGGCTTTTCCCTCCAGACACTCCCCCTGGGGAGGGGAAGCTGTGTTCTGCCTTTGGGCTGACCTTGACAACTGATATGCTCTTTTCAGGGGCAAAGCACAAACGCACAGGGCATTCATTAATCCTTGGAAGCCCCCAGTTCCAAGCTGAATAATACATCTGAGATGCCTACACTCAAAAGGGTTGCTCATATCTCCCTCTACTCTGAACAGTTTTTTTTCAGAACAAGGCAAAATATATTAGTTGGTTAGCTTGAGGTGGTCTTAAACAAGAACAGGAAAATTAATTTAATCTTTATGTATATTCTTTGACTCTTTTGTTGGTGCATCTCTCACCTTCCAATGTATGCTCCTCCACAGGAACATTTCTCATTACCCACAACAAAAACGTTTAATGTCAGGTTCTGTTACATTTTATTTTCGCTATTGTCCAGTACTACAAAAAAACATATTTTCTTTTTAGTATCTTTTCTATCTGCAAGAAAACTCATTTCAGACATTGAAAATACCTCTGTCTGTACCGAATGAGCCATATAAACTTTTTCCGCCCCAAAATATCATAAAAGTTTCATATCCACAGGATAAAAGCACAGTTAATGAAATTGAATATAGTTTCAAGCAACCAACAGAGAAATTTGCTACATGGTCTATAGGGACTGATAGTCTCTAAATTGAAGGTTTATACTTAAATTTCCGAATGGGTAAGATGTGGGGCAGGAAGGGATCTGTTCCACTGTCCCAGAGACACTAACATCACACAGTGGTTGATCCAGCAGGCACTTCATTGCTGGGAGTGCAGTCCCATCACATCTATTTGATGCAATGCAAGAGGGAGAAAAAAGCACCTTGTAGTGACAGCACTGGGTGCTATTTTAGCCTGAAATATCATGAAATACAGCGGCAGTTGGACATGTCACAGAAAAAGCGCCATCCGAACCAGAGCAGATACAGCTAGAGCTTTGGTAAACAATCTCACTTTTTTTTTGGACTGATGATCTTCCCGCTATATATATCAACCTCAAAAAATAAAATATTACTACTTAAAATAGAACCAGTAATAGCATATGCCATGTACAACAAAAATTTCAGGACTTGCACATATATAATCATGAGTAAGAAAAAAAATGTGTATCAGCATATCAGCTGGGATTTTCCATGATTGTATTTTAAATCTAAAATAGCTCTGAAAATATCTGCACATAACAATACATAAATAAAATAAAATTTAAGATATTAGCAGCTACATCCTCACAAAAAAAAAGTAATTCTAATTCTATTTACATTGTTTGAATAGGACTTTGATCAGCCTGGTCTGGTGGAAGGTGTTCCTGCCCATGGCAGGTGGCCAGACCTAGATGATCTTCATGGTCCCTTTCAACAAAATACATTCTGTGATTCTGTGATTCTGTGATTATTTTACAGACCTCATTTGTTATGGTCCACCTCCATTTACAAGAAAACACTTGTTTTATTATTTATTTAACTTTGCATTTTCTTAAACCCTGAGTAACTTTTGACTAACACCACAATTACCAGTGATGTTTAACCAAACATTTTTCTGATGATGTAGATCACTCTGATCAGCTCATCTGTTATTCCTCATGTATAGCCAATGCAGCCACCCCATGGAATATTTAGCCACATGCCATGGCTCCTGTTCTGTGAGTCTTTCCTGCTGTGTGTGCCCACTACTGAGAAAAAAAATAAGAGGAGAATAGGAAAATGTAGTGATGAATATATGGACTTCCTCTTGTGGGGAATGTCATGGTTTAGGAATGGTTTCCCCAATATAACTCCCCACTTAAAAGAGTGGGATTTGTATTGAGGAAACCATTCCTAAACCACAAGCCCCTTCCCCACCCTCTCTGATGAGAGACAAAAGGCAGACATCATGGGTTGAGATAAGAACAATTTACTGGAAACAGCAACAACATAAGAAAATGAGCAGTAACAGCAAAAATGTTAATAACAGAAACATTCAAAGATACAGGGAAAGTGCTCACTAAGCCCAGGACAATGAAAAAACAATGACAGACAGACTCTCAGTCTGCCACACTTTCCCAGCACAGAAAATAAAGCCTTTTGTTCCAGGAGATGAGAGAGAGGGAGTCCCTGTCACTCATCTCTGGCAATGAGGTAAGATTGAGGTCTTGGCCACATCAACACATCTCCAGGCCCTGCCCCCCTCATGGTTACTGCAAAAAATGAACCCTGTTTTTGGCCAATGTATTTCTGTGGACATGCCATACATAGGGACAGCCAACACCTTTAGAGGTTCAAGTAATATTTCAACTGTGGAGGGAAATGAAAGCAATAGAAGAGCTACATCAAACTGCTGGGGCATTCAGTGAAGTTTGACAAGCAGAGCCCACAAAAATCCCCAGCCTTAGTTTGTAATCTTATTGCTGATCACTCAACAGGGGCACTCATTGCAGCAGTGGCAGCCCTGTGAACAATGTGGTACATTAGAGCTAAATTATACACCAACACCCTGATTTATGGCCAAGAACTGTACTAAATTAAGTAGAAATTCTAAATTAAGGAGAAAATTGGAAATTAAAAGGCAAGGCTAATTTATTAGGAAATCATTTGCTAACCACCAGTATATGGAAATAGATCTAAAAATAAAGCCCTCAATGGAAAAATATATAACTAATGTGCAGGATTTTTGAAATGCAAGAACTCTTGGAAAGTTTAAGGATTCCCTAGGGCAGATGTGCTTCCCCATCTCCAAATACTGGATTAATTAACTTAAACTTTTACAACTAAGATTTTGACAGAGCTGAATGTTAAGATCTTTGGAAACTAATGCAAAATCATAATAAATCTTAGAATACTGAGGAAATTCCAGAGTAGTCGAAGTAAGCTAATTTTCTTCCAATATTTTAAAAGGCTACATAGTGACTCAATTAATTATAATCCTGTCATCATAGCATCATTTATAGGCAGAAGGATAGAACAATTGGTATAAAGCTCAATTAATTTAAAAACTAAAGTAGGATAATAATTTAATTTATATCAATCAGATCTTGTCAAAATAACATAATATGGGGGGTTAGATTTCTAAAAAGACTGATAAAAGCACTAGTTTTAATTTAATATGCTGCAGCAACTGTGTAATTTAACTTGGTACCCAAAATTAATATAATATAAAACTAATGGAGCATAGATTAAATAGTAAATGCAATAAAATCAGGCCAGTACATCTCTAAAAATAAATGTAAAGGATAGAAAGTTTAAAAGTTTTATAGAAAGATTGATTCTTAGTTCTACTTTTTTTTTTTTTTTAGCCATCTGAGAGAAACTATACATTTCTGTGTGGTCAAGTTGGCAAACAATAATATTTATGATTGTAAATAATAAAGCCAGGCCACTGATATTGAACAACATAGATTTCTTAATAAATTTCTTATTAAGAGTATGTATCAATAAAAAAAATTCGGGGTCATATAATTAGGAATAAGATTGCTAATTGTACTTAAAGGTTTCTGAGAAATTTCAGTGTTTCTCATCAATAGACAAAATTTAAAGAGTAAAATATAAATTACTAATTCAGCACCTGAACACATATGCAGAATCATAAACCAGAGAAATTAAGTTATGCAACTTCCATTTCTGACATCATGTCTTGTCTTTTGGTTACCTTCAGATTGGATGTAGATAACTAAAGATGTGTGTTCATAAACTGGAATTTTAAAGAAAAATCACAGAAAAACCAGAATAACTGGAAACAAGTAATGATTATTTCATTTTTCAAATACTAATTTAGCAGCTGGTTTTATTATTGTTTATAAATCGATGGGGGCCACAAAATTGCTGTCTACTTATTTTCCTGCTTACCATACCTGTTATATAAACATCTCATGTCAACAATTTGGAAATTTGGAAAAAGAGAAATTCATATTTGTTGCAAGAGTCTTTTTTTCTAAAATACTAAGAACTTTATAAGTGTTGGAAGCATGGCATGAAAAGAGGAATATTTTCATGATTTTTTTTTTTTAATTCAGACTATTTTTTTAATAAAATATTTGAAGTATTTCAGAGATTAATTTAAGAAACTTCATTGTCCTGGGTGATATTGATGAAATCGCGTTCAAGGAACTTAATGGCTCACCATTAAAATCTATTAAATTAAATTAAATTAAATATTATAAAATCTAAAGGAAGATGGCTTCATATTGATCTTTCATTTTCTTGCACTTTCCATATGGCTTGTGTGATTTAGTAGGCTTCATATGCATAAGAAGTTTTAATATACGAAAAAACTTCACTAGACCTAAGATTCTTTTTTATAGTAAATAGCATTTTCTAAGAGCAGGCCCATTTTTCTAGAAAGAAATGAGGATATGATTTAAACATCTGGATAAAGTACATTGCATTCCTATGATCTACACAGCCTTTCTTCTGTTTGTCTAGGGCTATTTAGCTCTCATTTTTGTAATGGGAATTCTTAATAAACTTCCCATTTGCAAAGAGTATTTATACTTTTCCAGTCTAATTACACTAATTTAGCTCTCTTTCTTTTTCTTTTTTTTTTTTCTTTTTTTTTTTTTCTGAAACTTTGTTTTTAGGATAGCTCAAAACATAGTGAAGACAACAAGCTCTCAGTAATGGAAAGCTGCAATACACAGAACATAAGATCACAGCTATTAGATTCTCACATCAATCATGTTTCTTAGTCTAGATAAAGGTGAATAAATAACAAGCTAAATGCATGCTCCATAGCACAATTCATTAAAATTATAGAATATTACATGACATAATCATGCATAACCTAACCTACAAACTAAACCGTGGTGCAGTTGTGTGCAACTCTGGAAATACCATCCAACCAATAAATACTGGCTGGATAGTCAGAGTAAAGATAGTGTCACTGATTAGAGGATCTCTCCACTTATTGCAGCACCTGATGTCTCTGTGCTTGTTCACTCTCTTTAGAGGAAAACTCTGAGAGGATCTTTGGGACAGACATATAAGCCCAAAAGGTTCTTGCACTGAGCAGGGATTCTGTTACCTTCAGAAGGAAAGCTGTGGTGGAGCAGCAGATTGCAGAACTGAAACACTTCCAGAAGGAAGTTAACATATAAAAGACCTGCATACAAGTGAATAACAACATTTTTCTTCTACAGGGATGTATCACTGAAGTAGAAATGTGGCTGTATTGGCAGGTAGGCTGCATCTTAAAGGAAAGATAGTTTGGATACTCTTCCAGGTCATAAAAGCTATATATGGGGCAGAAGGAGGGCATTCATGGGATTGAGGAAAAACAAAGTGCACGAAAAAACACACTGAGGAAATGTGCTATACAGGTCACCTACAATAATCTGCAGAGAAGTCCTGAGCAATTTCAGGGCAGAGTTTCCAAACCAAAGACATACTTGGATGTATTTGTAGAGCTGCTCTCGTTTTGTAGAGATAACAAGATCAGGTAGACCAAGGTGACATGTAAACCATGCACATTTTTTTTTCATTTCCATTTTATCTGTACTTTTGTTTGACTGGAGTAGTCCATTCTCCTATGGTGAAAAATTAACCATACTGTAACGTTTATGTTATGCACAAAGTCAAGTTACACAAAAAGTGACCCCTTAGAAGATGGCTTTTCTTGGGCTAATATGTCAACAAAGAAAATTTTATACACGAAAAATAGAATAACTAGAAACACATTTGTCATTTTGATATATTTCTTAGAAATAAGAATCACAAACTTCACTAGGAATTGAGAAAAGTTGCTAGCAGGCCAGGAAATTATTTATTCATATGTATTTGTGTTGGGAAGAGGAAAGTGGTTTCTCAGTGGCTGAATATTATCTTTGCTATCACAGAGGGAAATAAAGCTTTAAGTTTTTAGGTCTGCAGTTTAACATGTTACAAGAGTGGAAATGAAGCTTACGTTGGCAGCACTGCAAATCAGGGTGAAAGTGATATGCTGGATGAGGTTTTATTTTCTGGGGAATAAATCCATATTGGTTCATAGATCTGCAAATACAAATCTGTTCTTCAAGAACAGATCTCTTCCTTTTAAAGAACAGATCTGACAAAAATACCCTAGGCATTAGCAAAGCTCTTTAAACTCCAGTGTCTAGGTCATCTAAGAAATTATCAGAATGCCTTTAGCATTTTCTACTAGTGAATGGGAGACCTCGTTTGGGCAGTGATTCAGCTCTGAACAAGGGGTCAAGCTCAGCCACAAGACATTAAATCAATTTGTAATAAATTTCCTAGAGAAATGGGCAATTTACTAAAGGGCACAAAACACCAACTTGTTAAGAAAAGCATTTTAAATATCCAGGGAAGGATCAATCCTGCCCATTCTGTGGGAAATTACATGAAGTACAAGGACACTAGGAAAAAGAAGCGAAGGTAGCCAATATTTTGAAGCAGTTTGGTTGTTCTAAGAAATGATGATGTAAAACTGGAAAAATTGGACAAGATTATGCATTTTCCAAGGTGTTTGCCATGGTATGTCGTTTTTCCTCTGAAGGCTGGCTGCTGGTCTGGTCTTCAGGTGGTCAATTAAATTAGAGGACAGACTATTTAACAACACTGTTACTGCTTGCATATTTGTTCCCCATGTTTCTTGATGTAGAGACCACATAATCCATGACTTGCAGTAGTGGAATTGTTAATTGTCTAAATATATTATTTTAATGTAAAATTTAAAATGTAAAACGTAAAATGTAAGATGCATTGTAATATGTCCCCTTCTGTATCTTCATGAGAGGACCTTAAAACACAGGATGTTATTACTGACTTAACAGGGCTTAATTTATGATCACCAGTCATCTGCCCCTCCGAAATACAAGAAAACAGTTTTTAAGGGAGTATGAAGCAATACTGTTACAGAAACAAAAGGATTGTATAATATTTGTTTACAATCCTTTAAAAAGCTCCAGATTAAACTGAACTTTCCAAAGGAATCCAAATGAGATAAAAATCAGTTCCAATGTTTTCAGCTGGTCTGTTTGACATTTTAGTCATTTTGATTATGCAATTTCTAATTTAAGATTAGGTACCATGTAGTGTGATTAGAAGCAAGATTGCTTCTCAAATAGACTTTACAAAATTAACTATACACCCGAATATAAATGTAAAATCATTCAAAGTCAATGTTCTCTGTAGAAGTAGTCTGTATTTCCTCTACTGGAAAATGCTCTTACTGCACCATTCACAAAAGTTTGTATCTTGATTAATATTACACTTATTTTTCTTTTAAATGTAGGCTATATTTATTTATAGAATGAGTGGATTTTAAATTCTAAGTTAAGTGTTTGCTGAATTCTGAGGCTGAATGCAACAGGCCATCCACTTGTACATGTCTCACCTTTATTCCTACAAAATTCTATTTCAGAGAAGAGATGTAGAAAATTACATCTCTTTATTATTTGTATCAAGAATTGTAATTGTAATTCAGGAAAGTAATAGTCCTCCTAATAATAATGAAGAGTATTACTCTTTAATCATTGCTTGATGGATTACAATCAACATGCCTAGACAAAGTTCATGTTTATCTCCTAGTAAACAAGCAAGCAACAATTATTCAGCTTGTCCATTTTTAATAAAGAAAAATTTATTTCTTTATTTATTTAACAAGGTATGCTTTTGGAAAAGAGAAGGTCACAAAAAAAACCGTTCCCAGATGACAAAGATCAATAGTGGTACACACTAAATTGCTTGGAGGTATCAGGGAGATAAAGAAATTAAGCAATGAGGTAATTAATAGGAAATTTTACTGGTTTGATTGCATTTGATTGTCTTATCCTGTGTAGAGAAGATTTAAATAATTCCTTTCTACATGCAGAGAATAGAAATATTTTCATATTTCATATACTCGTGTATTAAATTTATTATCACTGATATTTACACTTTTTTGTAGAGGCATAGGGCGAGACCTAGCATAAATTCCAGTTATATGTTATTGATTCCTCTCCACACAACAGCTTTGCACAGAGAAATAGAATGATTCCAATCTAATGTAATGTAATAGAAAATTTATTTCTAAAGCCAAATGGCTTCTTTTACTGGTTATGACGAAGAATCAGAAATAAAACCTCTTGCAGTTACTCATATCCTGAGAGTTTACTAACTGTCCTATTTTGTAAATCTGGGATCATTTACTTCTTATTGAACTTCATTAATTTTACAGTGTTGAGAAAAATTCAAAAGACATTTGTAGATATCTATATCTAAGACTGTACTTGATTTTTAATTTTGTTTAAATCAGTGGGATTTTTTTTTTAATTTTTCATTTATTTTTGTGGTATTTTGGGGGAATATGCAATGGATGAGTAGACAGAAATTCAAAAAAATAAAGTCAAGGAGCAAAACCATAGTTTGAGAGTATGTCTGAAGTTTGGTTCAAGAGTACTTGACAAGTTTCTGTCTCCTGAGAAATGTCCTTCTATCTATTTCAGCAGAGATATTATAGAGAACACTGTGAGGAACAGCAGAAGGTGTGCCCTTGCTATAGCAGTGATATAATCATCAATTTGCTGATAATGCCCTCTTCCTTGTTCATTTAATTAATAAACATCTCTATATCCATGCTCTGCTGGTGTACTGTTTAACAGCTGGCATGTATTGACCCGACATTAATCTGTGTTTTGATTTGCTTGTATGTGAATGGATTGCAAAAATCACAGAATGATTGAGGTTTGAGGTCTTCTGGTCCAACTCTCCCTGCCCAGGGATGGTCAGCTTGTCAAGGCTGTACAGGAATATGTTCTGTAAGCTTAAATCTGAGTATCAATATGATTGGAAGCTTCTTGATGTCTCTGGAGACCCTGCTCCAGCACTTGATCACACTCACAGTAAAGAAGTGTTTTTCTGTTCTCCGATGACATTTCCTGTTTGTTTTTTGTTGCTGCTGTTATTTCTGCCCAATACCCAATCCTGCCAGTGACAAGAAGCCACTGGCTTCTACCAAGTGTCTTGCTCCCTCTTCTTCATTCCCTTCCATCAGGGATTTATCTGCTTTTGCCCAAGCCATTTCTTTTCCAGACTGAACAGTCCCAGCTGTGTCAGCCTCTCTTCACATGAAAGATGTTTCAGTACTTCAGGAAGAGGTGAGGGAGAAAGATGACATCTCAATATTAGTGGTAGAAGAGCTGGATGCTGTATTTGTTTACTTGTTTTAAAAGATTGCTTGAAAAGTCTATTTCTTTCCAGTACTATGGACTGGAGAAGCCAAATGAAGTTCAAATTTGCTGTTTGTGCCTGCTGCTCTACTTACTGTATTCTAACCAACGTTTTTCCACTGCCCATGTTTATGTTCCAAGTAAGTGATTAAATGTTTTCAACAGAATATAAAGAGTGTATTTATGTGTGCATTTTTTTAGTAGATCTGAACCACTTTAGCTGCATTTTTGGCAAACTTCATTCACTTCATCTTCTTGGCATTTCATTATATTTTGTGTGATCACAAAATCAACTCTCCAGCAACAAAGCGAAACACGACTCTTTGAAATAAATGTTGTCATTAACAAACCATGCCAGGCGCAGTGACAGATTTGCAGCTGTAATGAATAACATTTCCCGCAAAGTTCTCCTGTCTGACAGAAAAGCTGTGACATTACTGCAGGCAACAGTGCTGGAAACTAAAAGATTGATTGATGCAAGTAGATAATTGAAACCTCAGCACTGTCACATGGATGCCAATGTAACAACCAAGCTACCACTCTACAAGAACATTTATCATACAACAGCCTCTCCATGAGTAACACACACACAGAGAAAACATGGAATATTTCTTCATGATCATGAGTTACTTACTGCAAATTTATCCTAACTAGCTAATTAATTAAGTTTTGATCTCCAAAACAAAAATCGGTTAAGTTACTTCTGGTATCTCAAGTTACCAAATTAAGTTCGGAGCTGTTGCCAAAGGCCAAGAATATTTAGTAGGAATTAGGTAAGTAGCACTTTACCTTTGAGATGGTAAGCAATAACTTTGTTGCCATGTCCTAATTCCTGAAGTTAGCCAGTGACTGTCAGAAGTTCTGGATTCGAGAAGTTATGACTAATTAGTTCTTACGCAAAAATGTTTCACACAAGGAATTTAAAAGATTGGATGATGGTTTTATTATTTGTTTGAATAGATTTCAGAACATCCTCAAATCTTGTGCCATGACCATAGTTAATTTAGATTCTAAAATAATTTTTTAACATATCTGTAAGGATCCTTAGGATAGTTTGCACTTTTTTTTTCATAATCCCATTAAAACTCAAAATAGACATTTGCTCAGTTAAGATAATTTTTTCCTCTTTCACAGCTACTGTTAAAAAATGTTTTTATTATATGGCTTTCTCTCAAAAAAACTTACAAATCAAGTAATATCTAACATAAATCATCATTGGAATAGCAGGTGTACAATGGATCTATGTGAAGCCCTTGGATCTAGTTGAATCACACTGATTTGCAAAATTAAACAGTAATTTACAAGTCCACCTGTCCTGGGTTAGTGTTATGACTACTCCTCTACCTGCCCCCCCCCCGCTCTGTCTGCACGGAGCTGCTGCCGCCTCCCCCGCCCGGCGGGCCCGGCTGCTGGGCTGCTGCTGCTGCCTGCTGCTTTAGCTGCTGCTGCTGCTGGCCTGCTGCTGCTGCTTTTGCTGCTGCTTTTGCCGCTTTGGCTGCCGCTTTTTCCCCTAGCTTTTGCCCCAGCTTCTCCTGCCCCAGCTGCTCCCTTTCTCTCTCCCTTCTTCCCCTCATCCCGAAGATCTGCACCGGCTCGGACGGAGGATCTGAACATCAGAGACTGCGTCTGGAAGCCTGCCACAGAAGCTTTGCACCCTTCCCAGCAGGGACTGACTGAGCTTCGTCCATCCCTCGCTCACCTTGGTGAAAACGTTTTGTGTCATCTGGGGATTGTTCTGTCCTGGTGTTGGGAAGTGTTTTGTTAAAATAAACAAGTTTTTCCACTTTTTCCCTCGGAGGAAGTTCTTCCCGAACCCGGTAGTGGGAGGGGAAGAGTTCTGGGGGTTTATTTTCTAGGGGACTCCTTTGTGAGATATCTCCCGTAAATTTGTCCTAAACCAGGACAAATCTTGGCGTAACGTTAGGGGCACGAGGAAGTGGAAAAACTTTATTACCTTGTAACTGTGTATTGGTATAGATTTAAAATGTTTTTGGGATGGAAGCTGGTATGTGGTTTTGGATACTAGGGTTTTTGAGGTTTTAATACCTCTCTGGTCTCTGGGGTTATTTTCCTATCGGAAATAGCTCCAGTACTGTCCATATTTGTAGTTTTTATACTAGAGGGATAATGACCAAAATATTTATCGGACTGGGCTTGGTTGCGATGGCTTGTAAGAGGTTTATAAAGATGCTGGAATCGGTTCCAGGGATATCTTCTGGATCCTGGTTATGGATATGCACTCAGTTTGTTAGAGGAGAAGAGGGGAGGAGGCTTTTCAGCCTTTGCTTTCCTTTGTCTCCTCTGAATTTTTACATCTTTATTAGAAAATGTGCAGGTTTCCCTGAACACTAAAGAGATTATCTTTCTGATGTTTAATTTAGCAAGCTTTTATACACTGTTTACAGTTTATATAAAATGAGAGCTGAGATTTCTGGAGGGTTGGTGTAACTCCTGATTTAGGAGCAAAGCAAAATGTGAAGAGTCCTGAATGGTGTGGGAAATGGCAGGACCTGGGCCAAATGTTAAAGGAATTTTCTGATCCTATAGTTTGGGACTTTCCTCAGGAGAAAATTCAAAACCAGCTGAGGTGGTAAAATATTTGAAAGAGAAGTGCCATGATAACCCTAAGGAAAAAAAGATCACTGCAGTGAGCTGGGCCCTAGCGTATGCTTATAAGTAGCCTGTTAGATAGTCTAGGACCACAGACAGCAGACAGGGAACACGGAGATAGAATAGTTACCATCCCAGTGACTCAGGATGTAGTAAACACTCCAGACTTGAGGACAGGGGCGAAATTAGATAATAAGCTTCAACCAATGGCCGTGGCTACTAGCACCAGAAGTGGAAAGTGCACAAAGAAGACCGATCGGCCTGTAGATGATGAGGATGAAGATGCAGGAGAAGGACCCTCAACGCCTCCTGATATAAAATCAAGAGTAAAAACAACTAGTGTGAGATCAGAGACTAATAATGAGTCCCTGTCCCTAAAGGATCTTCGTGGTCTGAGGAAGGATTATACGGGAGCGACCCGATGAGTCCATAATTAGTTGGCTGGTCCGGCTTTGGGATCACGGCAGGGAGGCTACCATCCTGGATGGCACTGAAGCGAGACACCTGGGATCCCTGTCACATGATCCTGTCATCGATCAGGGAATGATGAGGGAGGCTAACCCTCAAAGCCTCTGGGGCACGGGTTTTAGACAGTGTGGCACAAAGATATCTGTGTGCTGATGACCTATATGTGCAACAAACCCGATGGAAAACCATGGAGCAAGGGATCCAACGACTAAGGGAAATGGCAGTGGCGGAGATCATTTTTTCGGAGGATGTAACAACTAGGAATCCGGACCTGGTCCCATGCACACCGGTGATGTGGAGAAAACTTGTGAGACTCGGGCCATCTGAATACGCCTCTGCATTAGCAATACTGAAGCGAGAAGAGGTACATGAGACAGTTCTTGATATGGCTAAGAAGCTTGAGCCTATCGCGGATGCTGTGCATGGCCCAACACATGCCAGAATGTCGCAGCCGTGGAAACACGCTTGCAGAACTTAGAGGACAAGATAGAGAGAAAATCATAAGAGGCTCAGGGAGGAGATTAAGGAGGACCTCCTCCAAATTTCAGCAGTGCAAGTTAGGCGTCCTGGTATCCAGCGTGAGCGTTTCCCCGATGGGGAGAGGAGGTATACTCCTCGAGGCGAGTTGTAGTTTTTCTTACAAGATTCTGGAGAGAACATGAGGGAGATGGGATGGGAAGCCCTACGGCTGCTCTGGCACATGAGTGCGTGATCTGAAGGAAGGCAAGATTAAAAGAGGAAGTTCGCCAAAGGAGAGCTGCTCCTGTTTCCCGTAGTCAAAATGCCAAACATGATAATGATAATGACATGTCTGACCCTCTTGAGGGAACTTCTAAAACCTATGCCCGGAAAGAAGAATAATCAGGCTTAGAGGGGCCCTGCCTCTAACCAGGGTGAGGCGAGGGAGAACCGTGTTTTCTGGACCGTGTGGATTAGGTGGCCTGGCACATGAAACCACGGAAGTATAAAGCTTTAGTGGATACAGGAGCACAGTGTCGATAATTCCATCAAGATATGTGGGGGAAGAATCCGTTTCTATTGCTGGTGTGACAGGTGGATCGCAGGACTTTACCATAGTGGAAGCTGAAGTGAGTTTAACTGGCAAGGAGTGGAAAAAACATCTTATTGTGACTGGTCCAGAGGCCCCATGTATTTTGGGAATAGATTACCTCCGAAGTGGGTATTTTAAGGACCCAAAAGGTCTTAAGTGGGCATTTGGAATAGCTGCTGTGATGTCAGAACACATTCGGCAACTGAATACCTTGCCTGGACTATCTGAAAATCCGATTACTGTGGGACTTCTGAAGGGGAAGAGCAAAGGGTACCAATTGCCACTTCGTGAGTACATCGCCGGCAATATAGAACAACTCGAGATGCTGTGATCCCCATCCATAAGATGATCCGGGAACTAGAGAGCCAAGGGGTGGTGAGCAAAACCCACTCACCCTTCAACAGCCCCATCTGGCCTGTCGCCAAGCCTGGCGGAGAATGGAGACTGACTGTGGACTACCGGCATTGAATGAAGTCACCCCACCGCTGAGTGCTGCCGTGCGGACATGCTGGAGCTCCAGTACGAGCTAGAGTCCAAGGCAGCAAGGTGGTATGCCACCATTGACATTGCCAATGCGTTTTCTCTATTCCTTTGGCTGCAGAGTGCAGGCCTCAGTTTGCTTTCACCTGGAGGCGTGCAGTACACCTGGAACCCGACTGCCCCAGGGGTGGAAACACAACCCCACCATCTGCCATGGGCTGATCCAGGCTGCACTGGAAAAGGGTGAGGCTCCAGAACATCTGCAGTACATCGATGATATCATTGTGTGGGGAAATACAGCAGAAGAAGTGTTTGAGAAAGGAGAGGAAATTATCCAAATCCTCCTGGAAGCCGGTTTTGCCATTAAGAAGAGTAAAGTTAAGGGACCTGCCCGTGAGATCCAGTTCCTAGGAGTGAAGTGGCAAGATGGAAGACGCCAGATTCCCACTGATGTTATTAACAAAATCACAGCTATGTCTCCACCCACTAACAAGAAAGAAACACAAGCTTTCTTGGGTGCTATAGGCTTTTGGAGGATGCACATCCCCGAGTACAGTCAGATTGTGAGCCCTCTTTACCAGGTCACTTTCGGAAGAAGAATGATTTCCATTGGGGCCCTGAACAACAGCAAGCCTTAGCCCAGATTAAACAAGAAATTGCCCATGCAGTAGCTCTTGGCCCAGTTAGGACCGGGGCCAAATGTGAAGAATGTGCTCTATTCTGCAGCCGGGAACCACGGTTTGTCTTGGAGTCTGTGGCAGAAGGTGCCTGGTGAGACCGAGGCCGACCCTGGGATTCTGGAGCAGAAGTTACAGAGGATCGGGAAGGCAACTATACCCCAACAGAGAAGGAAATCTTGGCCGCCTATGAGGGAGTCCAAGCTGCTTCAGAAGTGATCGGCACAGAAGCTCAACTCCTCTTGGCACCCCGACTGCCAGTGCTGGGGTGGATGTTCAGCGGAAAGGTTCCCTCCACCCACCATGCCACCAGTGCCACATGGAGCAAGTGGATTGCCCTCATCACTCAGCGGCGCCCGGTTGGAAAACTCAATCGTCCGGGATTTTAGAAATAATTACAAACTGGCCAGAAGGTGAAAGATTCAGTGTCACGGATGAGGAAGAAGAACCAGTGACCCGGGCTGAAGAAGCTCCACCGTACAACCAGCTGCCGGCAGAGGAAGCACGTTCGCTCTATTCACCGGCGGTTCCTGTCGCATCATAGGGATGAACCCGGGAGGTGGAAAGCAGCTGTATGGAGCCCGACCACGGCCAGTGCATGAGGCCATTGAAGGAGAGGGTGGATCAAGTCAGCTTGCTGAACTTAAAGCTATTCAACTGGCCCTAGGCGTTGCAGAAAGAGAGAAATGGCGAAACTCTATGTGTACACTGATTCCTGGATGGTGGCCAATGCTCTGTGGGGATGGTTGAAGAAATGGAAAGAGGCGAACTGGCAGCGCAGAGGAAAACCAATTTGGGCTGCTGAAGAATGGAAAAACATCGCTACTCGGTTAGAGAAACTACCTGTGAAAGTTCGCCATGTAGATGCCCATGTCCCCAGATGTAGAGCCAATGAAGAACAGCAAAACAATCAGCAGGTAGATCAGGCTGCACAGATAGGGGTGTCTAAGATAGATCTTGACTGGGAGCACAAGGGAGAGTTGTTCCTAGCACGATGGGCCCATGATGCCTCAGGCCACCAGGGTAGAGATGCCACCTATAAGTGGAGCGCGAGACCGAGGGGTGGATCTTACCATGGACAGCATAACACAAGTTATCCATGACTGTGACACCTGCGCTGCCATCAAGCAGGCTAAGCGAGTGAAGCCTCTCTGGTATGGTGGACGTTGGTCCAAGTACAAGTACGGGGAGGCTTGGCAGATTGATTACATCACACTGCCTCAGACTTCGCCAGGGTAAGCGTTATGTGCTGACCATGGTGGAAGCCACCACCCGGCTGGTTGGAGACCTACCCTGTGTCCCATGCTACTGCCCGCAACACCATCTTGGGCCTGGAAAAGCAGGTCCTTTGGAGGCATGGTACCCCTGAAAGGATTGAGTCAGACAATGGGACTCATTTTAAAAATAACCTCATCAACACCTGGGCTAGGGAACACGGTATTGAGTGGGTGTATCACATCCCTTACCATGCACCAGCTGCGGGTAAAGTGGAGAGGTACAATGGATTGTTGAAGACCACCTTGAAAGCATTGGGTGGGGGGTCTTTTAAAAACTGGGAACAACATCTAGCAAAGGCTACTTGGTTAGTTAACACCAGAGGTTCCATCAACCGAGCAGGTCCTGCCCAGTCTGACTCCCTTAATATAGTGGATGGAGATAAAGTCCCAGTGGCCCAAGTTAAAAGGTTTGTTAGGAAAGGCAGTATGGGTTAATCCTGCCTCGAGTACAGAGCAAACCATTCGTGGGATTGTCTTTGCTCAAGGACCAGGATATGCGTGGTGGGTAATGCAGAAAGATGGAACAACACGATGTGTGCCTCAGGGAGATCTGATTGTGGGGTAAGACAGAAGGAATAACGTAAGTGTTGAAGGCCTGAGTAAGTAAAATGAGAGGAAGCGTGTAAGTGTTGAAGGTTTGAGCAAGTAGATGAAAGCTTTTACATTGTATAGTGGTGTATATATCCCAATCGTGTGTCAATGTTCACGATGTGGGATATAGGGAGTGGAATGTCCTGGGTCAGTGTTATGACTACTCCTCTACCTGCCCCCCACCTCTGTCTGCACGGAGCTGCTGCCGCCTCCCCGCCCGGCAGACCGGCTGCTGGGCTGCTGCTGCCTGCTGCTTTAGCTGCTGCTGCTGCTGGCCTGCTGCTGCTGCTTTACTGCTGCTTTTGCGCTTTGGCTGCCGCTTTTCCCTAGCTTTTGCCCCAGCTTCTCCTGCCCCCAGCTGCTCCCTTTCTCTCTCCCTTCTTCCCCTCATCCCGAAGATCTGCACCGGCTCCGGACGGAGGATCTGAACATCAGAGACTGCGTCTGGAAGCCTGCCACAGAAGCTTTGCACCCTTCCAGCAGGGACTGACTGAGCTCGTCCATCCTCGCTCACCTTGGTGAAAACGTTTTGTGTCATCTGGGGATTGTTCTGTCCTGGTGTTGGGAAGTGTTTTGTTAAAATAAACAAGTTTTTTCCACTTTTTTCCCTCGGAGGAAGTTCTTCCCGAACCCGGTAGTGGGAGGGGGAAGGAGTTCTGGGGGTTTATTTTCCTAGGGGGACTCCTTTGTGAGATATCTCCCGTAAATTTGTCCTAAACCAGGACACCACCTAATCTTAACAAGTAACTGATGAAAAATACAAGGAGGTTTACAAAAAGACCACTGTCTATGTGGCGTTAGCAAATTATCACATAGCAACAGATCTGATGTGGCAAATGTCACTGACAGAACTACCAGGTAAAGAGGACAGAAACTATACCTGTAAATCAGAAATAAATTTAAAATAAACAGTATTTAATTTTTTTTCTTTTTTAATACTTTCACAGCAAATATTTCAATTAATACTAAGGAAAAAATGCTAACAATATCAGCCTTTTATTGTTTTATACCAGAAAATATATGTAATTCCCCTAATAAAATTTGTCTTGAAATAATACCCATGAGAAGTTATATAGTTTTTAGCCTGCTACTGATATTAAATGTAATAAATTTTATCATTTGCTATGATTCTATAATTTATTTACCACTATTCAACATACATGTCTGACAGGAACAGTCCATGAGATGGGTTAAATTGTCAGTCTCTGCTTAGAATCTGGCCTGTCTCTTTCTGTTTTTGTCTTTTACTGATTGTCTCTCTAGACATATCTTTTCTCACATTCCCCTCAGGCTTCTTTCGAGCTCCTTAAGATTTTTTTCCTTTCTCTTCCCTCCATGAGGTTTGTTTCAAGTGTTCCAACAATCTGTTGACTGATTCCTGCAGTTCTTAAACATTCATCATGTTCTAAGAAGCAGCTTTGGTTGACTTCACCAAGGGCAGCACAATTTTGCCTGTGATTATTCACTTTTCCTTACATCTTGTTTCCATTTCATTTCATTGACTGGATATTTGGTTCAATTTTTTTCTGCTCTGGCCTGGCTTCCTTCATTCCTGCAATACTTAGCTGCTGTCTTTATCCTTTGTTGTCTGTCTGCCTCTCTTCTTTCCTACTGGCAGAGTAACAGAAGAGTAATGAAATAGGAAGCAGACTTTTGTTTGGGTAGGACCTCTAAAAGGCTGAGACAAATACTGTCTGGGCTTAGGAAAGAATAAAGAGTCATAAAGAAATTTCTTTAACGAAATTCCTTACTTCCTAACTTTAAAAGCAGTTCAGCCATTAAAATGCTGAACGAAATGTTCAGTGTCCTTGTTTTTTAAGGACTTTTTAATTCTTATGCTTGTTTTGGCTCACTATCTTCTATTACAAGCAGGGAATTACATTGCTATTATCTTTGACCACTTAGATTTCATTTCATTCTGTATATTTTAGCTCATACTCAGCTAAAAACCTCTCTAAATTTACTACAGATTTTAATATTAGGAAACAAAATTTAAGGATGTTAAATAATTTTTTTTAAAAAAACACCAACTTCCTTTTCTGATCAAATATTCATTTAGCTGTTTTATAAACTGATCAATTTATCTGAAGTTTCTATATGTCAGAAAACTGTCAGAAATTTGTTTTATGAGAAATATATGTGAATTAATTCAGATAAAACCTAATAACTGGATGAAGGTGTAGTTGCAAGGCTCAGTCTCAGCTGGCTTTGATGCTTCCCTGGACAACTACAGGCTCCCTGTCTGGTCCCATTCTGCAGCTGCAAATCTGCAGGTGCAGCAGGAACCATCCTCCTGGGGCCACCAGCTCCCAGACTGGACCATCATGGGAGTCTCCATTTTCCAACCTGATAAGCACAGACTGTGCTGTTCTCCTTCACCATGGTTGGGGTTCAGACTCTTGACGCTGCAGGATCTCAGAGGAGATCCATCTGCTCTTTCTCCTTATTTCTGATGTAGCACAATGTGCTGACCTCCTCCCAACAGTTGCTTTACCTGGTGGCAGAGACCCCTCACCAGCAGTACTCAGTCTCACAAATCTGCTGGGAAGGTAAATTAGATAGCAGCAGCTGAGGCAAACCAGGAAATGCTACGTATTTTTCTCAGGAGAGGGTAAAAATCTTGCCTTGAATTCTCCTCTCCCCTATTAATTGGACTCACAGGATGTGCTGTGAAATATCCTGTCTCTGAGTGCACTTTAATTTCTCCATTTCTATGCAAAAAAGTTTTCAAATAGCAACAATACATGAAACTAAGAGTATGATTAGTAGTTCCTATTTTTTTAATAGGAGACTGCAAGTACAAAAACAGAATTCTACACGATTCCAATGAAATAATATTTGGATTTATAAATAATGAATTGTATCCATAGTGGAATAGTCATTTAAAAAGCCCAATTCATAATGTGTTCCTATAAAAGAGGCAAACTATGAAAAGGTGAGAGTAGGAATCTCTTCTCTTTGCCTTCCTGTGAAGAGGCTGTCTTGATGTCAGTCTTTGTATTTTCCTTTCACTTCAAGTGACTACCCAAATCTTCCACCATCTGCTCACAACCAGTCCTCAAACTGGCAAAAAGCAGACAGCTTTCCTAGACCTAAACCAAATGCCAAATGCCATATGAGACATAAAGCTCCTTTTCAGATAAATGCAATGTTATGTACCAAGCAAAGTAATACAATAAATAGATAGATAAATAAATAAATAAACTATTCTGCAAGAAATTAACTCTTAATACCATTAAAGTAATGAGGCATCAGGTCAAAGGGAAGGAAACAAGATTTTAAATTAGTATTTTCACTGTGGTGATGGAACCACTGCTGAGACCCCTAATCCATTCATGCTGACAGACCCATTATCTGCAATTATTCTTTATTCAGGTGTAAACCACCATTATGCATGGAGCTGTTGCTGCTGCAATAAAAATTTTTAAAAGCCCTGTACTATAAGTAGCAGCTGACTTCACCAAACTGCAGGGGCCTAATGTAAAAAAAATATCCTTCCATTTTCAATCATAACTTGAGCCTTACTGTGTCCTTTTGAGTAAATGAAAATAAAATATTTGAAGCCTCTGCTTGAAAAATTTGCATCAGGGGCTAGGGTCAAAGTTTATTTACTTATATCATCTGTATCTCTATTCATGTATATATTCATATGTCTTCTGAAATGTGTGGCCTCGTGAGAGGCTTGTTTTTGAAAAGCAGTAAACAAAGATGGGTGTTGTGTTCTGTAGTAGGCACAATGTTTTAAGAGTTTTCTTTTGAAAAGAGCTGATCCTTTCAGCTTTCATCTTCCTCAAATAATTGCAGGTTGTTCCTCAGAATGAAAGTAGCACTTCAAATTTTCATTAATCTTATTCCTTTCCAATCTTGACCCTAAAAAAATTATCTAAAAATAGAGGGAAATCAAGAATATTTTGCAAACTTAGGGGAGATTGAAGAAACTTGCTTTCAAAAAATCATTAGCTCAAGTATCTAGAGCTATTGCCAAGGACTAGAAAATACATGCAATTAAAAATAAAAAGATACATTCTTGTAAAAAAAAAAGGCAGTCTTTGCTATGCCATTGTTCAAGATGTATTCTAACTTCTGGTCATGCCAGAAAAAATTCTTCAGCTAGACTGGAAAAATTAATAAGTTTATGTCAGTTTTCTCATTTCTGACTTCATTCCTGTGAAACAAATAACAATACAAAAATTAAGTAGGTAGAGAATATAGAAGTGTAGAATTGTTACCAGGGCTAAATAGACAGAGAAACAATTATTGAAAATTAATAAAAGACATGTGCTTGAAGGTGTAAAGTAGTATAGAAAGGGAAATGTAAAAGATGCCAGAAAAAACTCTAATACATAGCTGATATAGTTTCTGATCTCAAGATGAGTGTTCTGCCCTGTATTAAAATCTGCCACAGCATCATTATTGCCTTTCTAAATCTGAGTCCAAATCCTCTAATAACCTATTAGATATAGACTTCCTTCCTGATACCAGAGAGGTCCTGTCTGTGCACAACTATTCATATAATGGCCATTGTGCAAAGACATATTGCATCAAAATTAATATATGGGAAAAAGGATTATAAGCAACATTGGAAAAGTAATAAATGGAAGAAATAGCATTCCCTTTTCAAAATCCCAGCTTTATGACACAAAGTTCTTAACTATACAATCTGAAGACATAGCTTTTGTCTAATTTTTATCTCATTGAGTCTGCTTGAAGGGTAGGGATGCCAAGAGTGAGATCATCTTCTAATCGTTGTGTCTTTTGCTCAGTGGTGGTTTCCACAGCAAAGACCCATTTCAGCAGCAGAAAGGCACCAAGGCACCTCTGTAAGGAAGATGGCAGCCACACATGTGCATGCAGAGCTTGTCCCTTGGGTAGATATGGTGGAAAAATGATGTGGGCTTCATGCAAGTGGTGTCTCCAAAGATCTTGACTTACTCATGTTGAGAAATCTGGTCTGAGCAGCTTAGTCATATGCAGGGACATTTTCACCTACTCAGCAGAAACCCCATCCAAGCGTGCAAGGCATTCAATTTTCTGTGTCACATCCAGATTACACTGGAGTCACTAAAAAATTTCAATGAAAGAAGAACAATTTAGCAAACAAAGCAATGTACTCTTTTCCAATTATATATATTTTTTTTAAAACCTGAGTTTTTTTGGAACTGATTCTAAAATGCTCTGTTTTGAACTGAAGCTAATAATGGAATTTTCCAACCTTGATTTAAATCTAAGTTTAGCAGAGCTAAGTAAAGTAAATGTATGAGTCTGCACTGTAAAACATCAGGCAGGCTGGACAGGCTGAATCTGCTTTTCCCCTGCCAAAAACATACTGTCAAACTAAGAGACCAGAAGGAAAAAAACAAGGGGAATTAGGCATCTTCCTATGTTAGCACTTCTCAGACTTTCTTCTCTTGAATATATGGCCCTGAGCACAACAGAGGCATTTGGAATTTAATATACATCTTAAAATTGTTAATGTCTCCTAGTTAAACTTCTTCATCACACAAGAGTAATGGACAGTGGAAATAGGCAGGCTATTCTTTTGGCATTCACTATGATGGCCTTAAAATTTCTACAAGCACTATATTAAGCATGATTTCTGTTTAATTGGTGTGGGTCTGAATCTCTCACACCCATCTCCCAAGCACCTTTGCTGCTGAGCAAATTTCTTCTACAGTCCTCTCACTGGAAAAAAAAAAAGGAAAAAGTAGCCACACTGATGTGAGATACTTTAAAAGGAAATTACCTGTAGAGGAGGTGCAGTTTGAATGATTCAGTTTCATTTTTTCTTGCTTTTTCATGTGAAAAAAGCATTTCTGGGTGTGCTAAATGTAAACTGCTCAATAAAGGAATTTTAAATTCAATTCCTTGAATTCCTGGGGATAATATGATATGATTTCACAATTATTTAAGCAATGTGAAAAAGGTCAAACAAGCATGAAAATTGTAAAGGTATAATAGCAGAAATAGGAATAATGGCCAAATGTAAAAACAGTAAAAAGAGATAAAAAATGGGTAATTTACACAATAGATGTAATATCTGTTAGATTTACTGAGTAATTGATACATGCAATTCTGTGAAAATCCAGAATAATCATTCTGTGAACTTAAAAAATTCTTAGACTTTTGCATTTTGTACCTTGCATCTTTCCCTTCCTGTATTGAATATATATTGTATTGGGCAATACAGAAGTACACTTTGATACTGTGAAAATACAATATAACATTCCAGAATATTCACTTCTAATGGGATTTTTTTCTGGTAAAAATGCTACACCCTGTCACTTTTGGGATCCACGGTCAAGTTTTGGGCCCTTCAAGGTATGGCTTCACCCAAGAAATGCTGGTGATGATGTCTGGGAGACATTCCAGTGAGACCCTGATCAAGTCATCAAAGTAGCGTTTGTAACACACATAACGTAGAACAAATGAACCAAAACTAAGGCAATGACAGTTTTGGTGACATATAATTATGTAGCTCTCATATTTATTTTTCTTAGAGTCTTTTCTCTCTTCCTTCATCTCTTTCATTCACTGTCACCACTTGGCTATTTCCTTATAAATCAAAACCTCTGCATTGCCTTTGGTTTAGTAGTTTTCTTTTTTTTTTCTTGTAGTTTGGTTTGATCTTTCATCCCAATAAATAGTCATGTTAAAACCCATGTCATCTGCTGTTAGATTTGTCTCAATATATTGTAGGAAAGAAAACAGAAACTCATATTTCAAGGACTTAACATTTTTGAGATTTTGTTCTCACTGTGTAAACTGGGAATATTATGTTCTTAGAGAGCTGATTGCTCAGTATAGTAATTTATTACTTGCACACCTATGATTTATGGTGCTTTCTTCTATCCACTGCACTTCTATTACCGGTCATTCTCAGACAACAGCTTTTTCAGAGTGCTTTAAAGAAGCAGGTTGTTTTCTGAAACACAGTCAGCTACGTGAGTTAGACAATCAAACCAGGTCAAGATATTTTCCAAATTTACCAATGCTGAAGTATATGCAATTCCAAAGCAAGTTAGAGGTTGCTGCAGATGATACTTGCATCAAAAAGGGTGTGATTAGTCAGTGACAAGAGGTGAGTGAGCTGAGGTGATGTTTTGGTGCACAGTTAAAAAAAATGTAGTATCTGGCCTTACCAGTGCAAAGGTTTCATTCCAGGCTCTGGAAGCCTTTAGGAACAGCTCTCCCAGCAGTCACTGCTACACTCCCAGGTTCTGCAGGGGCTGCCAAATTTCAGCTTTGCCTTCAGCTGCTTTTTACCTCATTCATGTGCCCTGCTGTAGCACAAAGCTCTGGAAGAGCGCCAGCATGCTCTGAGCATCCTTCTAACTTCTCATTGTCTACAAGGCTTCTTGGAGTTTCCACAGCCTCTGCTGCTGTATCAGGGAAGTGGGCCTAGAGTGAACAACTCCCCCCCTTTCTTGGCAAGAGGACAAAACTGAAATTTAACTTTTTTCCACCTCAATGGCCCAGACTGTCTGACAGCAAGAGAAAAGGGGCAGCAACTGTCTACCAATAACCTAAAAGAGATGTTCCTAAATAACTGAAAAAGCTTATTTTCCGTGTTTATTGTCCAAACATTGCAGACAGAAAGAGAAAACTATTTCAAAACTGTGATAATTCAGGGGATTCCTCTGATAATAACCATTCTGATAACCTTCATACATTGGTTGCTCATCCAACTTACCATAAATACACATTTTCTCTATGCTGCTTATAGAGAGGTGACTAAAAGTCACAAATCTTGTAGAGCAAAATAAAAGTATATGGTTAAGTGAGCTAAATACTGCTCAGCAAGTATTTGAGTGACTCATCCTGTAGTTTCTGATAGCTTCTTTGAAGGAAAACACAGTCAATCAGTTTGCTTGGCACCCTGCTCCATTCCTCTTCTCAACTTTTGTCTCAGTTGTTTCCATTAGTTGAAGGAATAGAAGTTGCAACACAGCTGCTTAATGCCCCGAACAAAAAGGGCAGGAGGGGAGGGAGGGCAGATATTTAAAACTTTTTTTACATTCCTTTTTCCCCCATAGGGAACCAGGAAGCCCTACAGATAACTTATATTTGAACCAATAGTAGCAGATACACAAAGTGAACTCACAGAGAGAAAATTACTCTCTTCTCTTAGAAAGCATAAAAATCCCACTACATCTTCTTAAACAGCACACCTTGGAACATCCTCTCTTTTATGAGAGTACTATCTCATGAGCATTTCCTTTCTGAAATTCTCTATTAACCTGGCTCTCTCTCCCTTGCTGCAGCTCATGCAGCAATTGCTATCTAATACTGAATAATTTTTCCAGTTACATTTTCTCATTTGGAGTTATGTTCTGCTATAACCTGTGTTAGTTTCTGCAAGACACTACTGTACTAAATTGCAGCTGTGACACAGTCCCTTTCTTGCTACATGAAGGTCAAGAACAGACTCATTTGTTTTTTTCTAAATGACTCTACCTAATTGCTCTTCCTTTTTTCATTGATTCTGTGAGGGGTTTCCAATTACATCCTCTTATTGTGGATAAATACAGGGGGTGACAGAGCCCAGCTTTGCAGGTATCCTCTGGATTAGGGGGTGCTCATCAGTCTACCTGGGACATAGCTTTCTGTGGTATAGTTCAGATTCACTGGTCCATTTTTATATAAAGAGAAGTCATCCTTACATCCTTACAAGTCATTTTCTTATGTTCTCTAATTCCTTTTTACCTTTTTTAAAACTGTCCTTGGAACAGGAAAAATGGATGGCAAAGAGGCAAAAGTGCTATTTCTTAGATAATCATTGAAAACCTAGTGAAACAATGAGAGAAAAAACATGGATTGAGGCTCTGGTCTCATAAATTTAGGGTATTTTGAACAAAACACATTTCAGACTTCATAATAACATAGGTTTTTTCTAATAAATAGAAACAAATTTAATTTACAACAAGCTAGCAGACCAGGGATTGAGCTTTTGATGCATTTTTTCAATCATTTCCTCACAAATTCAGTTACTTTTCTGATGAGACAAACCAGGAAGTTGACACTTAGGATTGCAGTTAATACTGGATACTCAGTGCAGAATCTTGGATTAGAGAAAAATCTGCAGTAAAGCTCCTAAGTAATGTGGATGTCAGATTCTCAACAACGGTTTTGCCTTCAGATCCTTCTCCATTGCACCACCCATTTTACTAATCCAGTCATAGATTTTCTGTGCTGCAGTCCAATAACACAGTTAACTGTTAAAAACAGAAGAACTACCTGAACTAAGCCTTCTGTATTGTTTCCATCATGCTTTAAAATGTACAAATCAGCATCTGACAAGAAAAACAGAAGAACTAAAATAGTGGAGCAAGAAAGTGAGAAATTGCAATGTATTTCCACCTTTATGGTCCAGGCAATTGTTTCTCCTTGTGCAGAGATCTGTAAGAGTTTTATTTGTGAAATAAAATTAGATCTAAAATGTCTACTAGTCTGTGTGAATGGGAAAGTAACCTTATCTTAACCTTTACAAGTAAAGGAGACTAGAGGACAAAATGGAACATGTGAACATGCACAGGACTGCGTTGTATGAAAAGAGTAAATGCTAACAAACACTTTATATCTTTCATGAACTATCCAGTCCAAAATCAAAACCTTTGCAGTGACTCAATTTTAAAATGCCATGTTATTTTCTAGAGCAGTACTGCTCATTTACGTTTGACAGAAACACAGGGGAAAAAATTGAAAACACAGATGTACAAGAAAGGTAGTTGGTAGTCCTTTTTCAGCTGGAAAGTGAGTTAAGTTCCTATAACAATCAACTGTTCAATCAAGTGAAACCTCTTTCATGTAGTAAAATCCTTATAAATGCAAATCCTAATCATAAAATCAGGCAGTAGGAGAGACTGTCCCACAGGGAACTTTAAATACAGCTTTTAATAAATGCTATATCCAAATTGCTAAAACCATAAGTCATTATAGTGTCCCCACTGGTCTGACTAAAATAAATGGTCAACATCATGAATATTTCAACAGAGATTTATTTCTAAATCTTGCTCACTTTCTCTCTCCAGAGACTGACAAACAACACAACAAACAATTTTAGTGCAGAAATATTTTTGTGAGTAAATAAAACACTAAAGACTAAGGACTCGTAGCAGCTCTGAAGTAAAGGTGGAATTTCTTAAGGCTAAAGGATTAAGACAAAACCCCCAAAGATGAAGTCATACAAAGATTTGAAAAAGAGAGGACTGTCATTTTCACTGCCTGGTACTGAGAACAGGTCTGTGCATGCTGGTCCAGTCTCTAGGTGTTCTCTTTTGGCTCTTCTGACAATTAATCTATGGACATGTTTTAAAGGCTGCAAAGACTATTTGAAAACTTTTATGGGTGACGTCCCAAAGAGGGTTTACATCTTGAAAGGATTCCCTTCAAGCTATAAAGATTATTCCTGTGATAGATTGGCTCTAATGCCTTGAAACTAGAAACCACCACAAGGCAAACAGCGAAATCATCTAATTGTTATAATACAGAACTAGCATGCATTTTTTTTTAAAAAATTGTTGTACTCATTTTAAAATAAATCCATTTAAAGCTATTTTTTGTATGAAATCTTGTTTATTTTTCTTTAAACAGCAGTTAAGGAGTGCACCTAGAACTTCATGTGCCTATGAAGCAGACAGACTTCAGGGCCTGAAGAGCAATTGCCCAGATGCCAGCCCCTCTTCTCAGCCTAACAGTCATTGCCTCTGTTAACCTGTGCCTACCAGGCTTGTGCCACTGTACATTTTTTGTTTATTATTTGTCTCCTTACTTATCTTGCCCTTTACAATTAATTTGTTTTCCTCGACTAGATAATCATAGGGAATCAGATGAACTCACCTTCCACGTACTCTTACAGGAAACCTCAGCAACTCATCCCCAGGACAACCCGTGAGTTCTCAGCAGAACCTCCTCCCCCAAGTCTCCTCTTTTTCTTTGGTTAGGCAGAGCTCTGTCATGATAAAGCCTCCTTGGATAGTTTTAATATTTGACCCTTGAGACCAGGAATGATATTGCACCAAAAGACACAGAGCATGATCCCTTAGGCATGCTCACCAGTTTTCCTATCTCCTCTTCCTGCTCCCTGCTGCTCTCTGATTGCTCTGTCTGCAATTAGAAACATGGATATTTGAAGCCACATAAAAAGGCTAAGCATATACCACTGAAACCTGGCAAGAAGCTCTCACAGTGGGGTCTGGACAGGGAAAAGAATTTTCAGTTCATCAGCAAAGAAGACAATTAGGATCAGTAGTTAACAACATAATTACTGTTATGATTAAAAGAAAATTATCACAATTTTTTACTTTTAATTTACATGTTTTAATAATTATACTAGATTTTAAAATTGGCTGTTATGCAACAGAGCCTAAGAAGATTAGCATAGCAATATAAAGAAGCTGGCAGATCCTGTTTTGTTTCAGCTTTTCAACAAGGATAAATTAAAATAGTTTATAAGTGGTGGCACTAGCTCTTCTTGTGAAGTACCATTTCATTAATAAAAGCTAGTATTTCAGGCTAGTATTACAATAAGAAATTCTGAAGACAAAACTCAGCTCTATCACAGCCATTACTGTTGCATTGGGCAGCCCTCTGAGATGGTTTTTAATGAAACCTGAAGATGACACTACAGACTTTTAGGATTCCTCACAGCTGCCAATTTTCAAGGTTAAAGAAACTTCATTTTAATGTTAAAGGGGTTTCACAAAGACTTAATTTTTACACAGTGCTTCAATTTAAAACAGCAGTCCTCATTTATCACTAATTACAGATGATTCTGTTAATATTTTATGGCACTTAACAGAAGAATGATGCAGATACTGATTTTTTTTTAAGTGTAGTTATATTCATCTGTCACATTGCACTTTGATACTGATTTTTTAAGCACTTTAAAAAATCTAGCTTGGCCATCATCTTTCTTTTCTGTCTTCTTTTGCATAACTTTTCTGTGTTTGTTTGCTTTTTCTGAAAATGAGCCCATGCTTCAAGCTGTTGTCACAAAAAACAGAGGAATTGCAAACCATATTCTACTTTGTTAGCACTGTACGTCAAAGCCATTTTAACTGCTCTTGTTATGCTATTAAAGTTATGCTATTAAATCTTAAAATTGTTACATGCATATTATATTATCTTGTCCTGTTTTGCTCTATGTTTTTTTTTCTGTTTGGTTGGTTGATTTGCATGTGAGTTTTTTATACAATTTCTTGCTTCTCAAGTTAAAAACATTTGAGAGAGATCAGGAGCCTTGCAGATTGCCTGTAGTTCTCAGGTCATTGTCACAAAGGCTTCAAAGCTACTGTGGATATCTGGAAGAGTAAATCTTGGCTGTTCTTGCAGAGTGTTCGCTATCTTTCAAAGTAAACTTTCAAAGTCGTGATAGGATTATGTTTGAAGCATCCTTCTAAATTCTCATCAAAGTGTTTTGTAGTTTCATTGGGGAACCCAATATTAAGTCAATAAGCAGCACATATACATTATCAGGGTGTTAGAATTGCTAAGTTTAAAAATCACAAAACTTTTAAAAAGCTCAGCGTTCTCCAGATTTTTTAGGTTAACTTAGAATAGAGACAGCAACTATTCTCTTCCCTTGTGTTAAGGATTACCAGATCCAGTAGCCTGACAGAGGTAAGGTTGCTACAGCTCTATATCCTCAGGCCAAGACAGTATTGAGACTGAACATGTATTCCCAAGAGGCACTGACACACACATACAGGAATATACACAGGAGCAGCCAGCCTCACACAAAATGAAATATTCAGTGCTACCACAAACACAGACATCACCAATGTCTTCATCCCCAATGGCTTCATCCCATTCCCCTCTCTGGTGAAAACCAGTGCAAAGGAAGTAATGGAAAGCATTTAAATTGTCTTATCCACTGACACACACATGCAAACAGGTTTCTCCAGCAGATAGCCCAGACTCATGACCTTAACAGTAGCTGACCACCAGATCCCATTGTCTCTCCAGTATCCAGCATGGGCCTTCTGGACACTCCAGTAGCTGTCACACAGACAGTGCTTTCTACAGTAACTGGGCCAGATATAGAGCTATTTCTGATATTTGGCTCCCAAACCTCTTACCTAACTCACAGAAGTCGACACACACTGTCACTGGGCACCCCATGGTTCCCTGAACCTGAATCCACACAGCATTCACAGCTCCTTATTACCTGATCCCTCTCCTGTGGCTGCACTCAGACCTCCTTACACAGACACACACACACAAATATGCATGCAGAATCCCCCATCCAGGCAAACTGGTAGAAATGGAGTTCAATGAGAAGCCAGGACCAGCTGCAGGCACCAGGCACAGAGCATAGCTGTGTACACAGAGACGTGTATAACTTTGTTGGCTATTTACACCAAACAACCCCCTGGTACATCCTGTTCACTCTATTTTCCCTCTTTTTTTTCTTCTCGGTCAACTCCAATCCCTCCCTCAGCCTTTGTAATCTGCCTAAAAATACCATAATCATTGTACAATCCCCAAATGCTTTCCCCCCAGATGAGCCTGTATGACCAGCAGTGACACACCCACAGACACCCCTTGCCCCATTCTGTTGGTAATCTCAGGACAGCCTCTCCTAGTGGCTCATAATGGTGGGTGCCACTCCAGATTCATGGGGTTAATGTCCTCCTGGGATGCCCTGGAGGGCCAAGGTATGGGTTTATGTCTTTGACTGGGTAATTGAGTTTTCTTTTCTTGGCACTGTGCTGCTCCTTCCTGTCTGGAGAGACTGGATCAAGTGTCACTCATAGCTTCCAGAAAAGCAAGAAAAAATTTGGGAAACTGTAGGGAAACAGCTTCATTTCAGCCCCTGGGAACATGATGGTGCAAATAACCTTGGAAACTACAATACATGAAGGATAAGGAAGTAATCAGGAGTATTTGACATGGATACATAAATAGGAGAATTTGCTTAGCCTACTTGATGACCTTCTACAGTGATGGGAAGAGCTTGGTGGATCAGGAGAGAGCAGTGGTGCTTGTGTCTGTTTTAGTAAGACTTCCAACACTATTTCCCATAACATCCTCAAAGACAAACTAATGAAACTAATGAAATCATAGATGGTAGAGTAGGCTAGACTAGACTACTGTCTCGATGGTGGACAGTGGGGTCAACTGGAAACTGAATGGCTGGGCCCAGAAGGTGGGCCTGTGTCTAGTGCTATTTAAACTCTTCAGTAATTATTTGGATTGGACTCAATGACCTTGGAAGTCTTTTCCAACCTTAATGATTCTATGATTTGGATTAAGGGGTATGTCACAATGACAGCAAGCTTTCCTGTGTTACAAAACTGGGAGCTGTGACTGCTATGCCACAGGCTGGAAAACTGGGCAGAAAGGAACCTCATGAAGTTTGTCAAAAGAAAATACAAAGTGCTTGAAAAGCAGAAATCCAGTACACATTTAGAGCTTCCCAGATGGAAAGCAACTCCACAGAAAAGGACCTTGGCATCCTGGTCGACACCAAGTCTAACGAACAAAAAAGACCCGAATCATCTTGGGCTGCATTGGGAAAAATGTTACCAGCAGGTCAAGGGAAGGTGTTCCTTTGTTTCTACTGAGCACTGGTGGGACCACACTTGAAGTGCTGAGTCCAGTTCTGGACTTCCCCATACAAGAAAGACATGGACATAATGAAGTGAGTCTAGCAAAGAGCAACAAAGACGATTAAGGGGCTGGATGGAATGTCCCTCATAGGAGAGGTTGAGTGCAAAAGGACATAGGCACAAACTCTATCCGCACAGAAGAGAATATTTTTTTTACTGTGAGGATGGTCAAACACTGGAACTGGTTTCTCAGAAAGATTATTAATTTTCTCTCCATCAATATATTCAAAACCCAACTGGAAACTCTCAGAGACAATCTTGTCTAGTTAGCCCAACCTGAGCAGGGATTGAACTAGATCTGAAGTCCCTTTCAACCTGAATAATTCTGTGATTCTGTGGGATGAGTCTTTATTCACAAAATCTAACGCTTTTAAATTAAAATGTCCAAGATGTTAATGGTGAAAAGTGCCACACATCTCCAAAATCCCATTTTCGTTACCCAGGGAACACTCTAGTGATTTTAAATATCACAATACATTCACAATGCAGGCACGTTTACAGTACTACTGAGATGTACCGAACTAGTGTATTTTAGACTTCCAGTCACTACAGATTTTTCTTGTAAGCCACATTATCTGTGTGGATTCAGAGTTGTACAACTTTTAGTGAAAGAAGATATGTTTGAATTGAAACTAAAAATAAGAAAAGGTGACAGATTACTTTGGAGAATTATAAATTTACCTGACATCTGTCCAGAGCCACCAAAGCAAAGAAAAGGAAAGCAGGCACACAAAGGATTGAAGGGAAATGCTTACTTAGCTGCCTCTTGCCATCAGAAACATGAAAAAAATACTCCAAGTTGCTACAGATATTAAAAATATCTGAAATTATTGCAATTTTCATTATATTATTAGCTAATTTCAACTGATTTGTATGGAAACTTTTTTCTTTTGTAATCAGTCTGATTCAGTGTGAACTCTGTGCCATATTCTGCTTGGTGAAGTCATGATGAATGGATGACCACAATATATTAGTAGAAATGTTTTAGTCTAATGGATGTATAATCCATGAACCAAATATCTTTGAGAGATCATGATCTTAGAAGAGTTAGATATTAATGGCACCAAGGGAGCTATTATGATCTAGTTTGCTAAAAAGAGCATTCAGATTAATCAGATTCAGGGCCATTGTACTGTAGAGAGTGACTTATACTTGAGCTAATATGACAGTTGAACTCCCTTCACATAAAGTTGACTTGAAATGCTGTGGAGGTGTATTAAAGGAGACTTCAGATATAAAAGCACACTGAGGATGGTTGCATGCTTTGTATTTTTTAGTTAAAATCACATTTGACTGGAGGAGAAAATCTGAGTACGAGACATTATAATTCAATTACTATTTTGCCTTCTTTTACTTACTGCTTTAAGCCATAGTTTGGGAAGTACTTAATTTTTTTTCAGTGAGATTACATTTTATAAAAAACACTATAGATTAAAAAACCATATAATGCATTTAATACCTGATTTGTAAACAGTCTAAGACATGCTTTTTATAAAACTCCTTGCATTACATCAACCAAAGACTGATTTCTGGAAAAGGGTTATAAAACCCTGCAATTATAATCAGGTTAAGAATTATGTTCCCATTTAATTACAAATCTTCATTAGAGTCTTCTATGCTAAGTTCTCTTTAATATTAAGATTAAATAATGAGCTCCATAAAAGCTATCCAGTTTGCCTGACCTTTATAGAACACTGGGTCAGATATCAGCATACTGTAAAAGTGCCTTTTATGAGTCTGTTAGTTCAATCTACGTATCAACTGTATTTGAATTCCATTAATGCATCTGCTGCTGGAGTGCAATGCTAAGAACCTGATTTTCTCACTCTTTTGACCTAGAAAAGTATCCTAGGGAAAGGCCACTAAGTAAATTAGGGAATTTTCAGTCATATGCCTATACCTAGTCAGAGATGCTTGAATTTGACACAAAGTACAGAGGTAATGCAGAGAAGTATAATTATTCATCTATAACACTCCTCTTTATAATTAAAGGCTGGTTTTAATCTTAAATTCATTGGTTTAATTTTAAGATTTAATAAATTTATACATTTTATGAAACCAAAAAAGTTAATTCAGTAATTTGTCCACTGGACAAAAAAAGATAACTGAGTGTTTTTTGAGCATTCATCAAATAAGGGGGAAAAAAAATTGGGAAAGGTCATGCCCAAGTTGTGATGATTTTCACAACCTTTCAATGACAAAGTTTAGCTTGCAAAAATGAATTTCAAGGTCACTGGCAGGTAAATTCTGGCAAGAAAATTTAAAAACAAGTTCAGATGAGATCTGTATTTTAAAAAGGATGCTTTTTCCCTAGTAACTGTAATTATTTTAAAAAAAATTTAAAAAAAGAAAATTACCTCAGTTGGTTAACACAGATTTGCTAGCCATAGCAGTATAAACTTGACATTAAACAAATGGGATCCATGAAGCCACATTGTAGAAATTGCTTTCTTGTAATTCTTTTATTACAGAAGACTGAAAATGGCCCAAAACAAACTGCCAAATAAAGACTTCTAAAAGAGCAGATCTGTCTTGCATTAGGAAACATATACGTATATTTCCCCATCTATTTAAAATTGGTTTTAAAAACACTGAAATATGAAAAATTAAAGTTTTTTTCATTATGACAACCTGTGCCAGACCCTTACTTAGGCACAGAATACTCACTATAACTAAGCCTTTTATATCAAAGCATATTTGTGGTTGTGAAAGTTTGCAGTGCCTATTACAATTTTAGCCTGTAGTTTTCAAGATTTATGGTCAGATTTCATGTCTTAGTAAAATCATGATCTGGAAATCTCATCCTGCTATAAAATTCAGGGGGAAAAAAGTGTAAATAGATCTCTTACTTATCTGAATAGTAATGCTGTTAATGAGTTAACTTCTGACATCTTTACTCCCTTTGAGTCAGTCCTATTACAAACTCTCTCTGATATTCCCTCAGTAGCAATTTTTCTTCATTAAAACTTTCAAATTTGTCTTGTACAATATTATACCTGGGCATGTATAATTTGACCTCTTCTGTTGGCAATTGTGAGGCTCCTTTCAGATCTTTTAATATGTTTATATCACTGAAACATCTGGGACTGATCAAAGCAATAAAAAAGCTCACTGTGGAACATATGTCAAGCTGAAGATTCTGTGGGAATTCTAGAGCTGGGTGCCATTTTGAAGAATCAGCTGCTGAACATTATACTCAACTTGAGACAAACCTGCCTCTGGAACTTGTTTTCATCTCCATAGAGTGCAGTCTGAAAAACCAGAGAAGGAGCCGATCTTCCAACACCTATCATTAGCTGATATGACTACTTGCTCTAAACAATGAACTGATTCTCTCCAACCCCTTTTCTCTTAAGTCAATGACGTCTTCTCCACTGAAGGTGCTGACTCCAGCGGCTTTCATTTAGCTCTCCCTGAATCCTTCTGGAACCTGTCTGGGTTCTGGCCGGGACAGGGTTAATTTTTGCAGCAGCCGTAGAGGTGCTCAGAACCCAGAGATTATTCTGTACCACCTGAGGTTGTGTATGAACCTCTTCTCAAAAGGGAGGGGAAGCAGGGAGGGACACCCCCACTCAGATGACAGTCTTCAAGCCATCTCTCTCCGTATAACAAGTGAAGAGATGACAATGAATAAGACCTCCTGTGAATCACAATATTAGCATAGCATCTTACTAGATGACTGAAAGTACAAAGAGATCCTTGAAACTCCAAAGGGGTCAGTATTCTCTGTGATTGAATTGATGAAGTAGGTGCCTTACCGTGACAAAAACACGGGGTGAGCTTTGAGCACAAACTGAAGTAGACATCTAGATAATCTGGGAAAAGCTAAACGCTATGATGTTGAAACTCTTACATGTTTTCAAGATTGCAAATAAGATGCAACAGAGTCTTTATAATTAGTAATCACAGTGGCACCAGAATCAAGTACAAAATCTGAACAATGACTATTTGTTTTAAAACAACCTTGCTTAATCATCCTGTGATCACTCGAAGAATGATGAGACCTTTTAGAAAATCATTAGCGGTGCTGTCTTGGCCAGCACCTTAATTAGACTTTCTATGAACTTGGGAATTTCAGTAAAGGTGACATTTGCATCAGAGAATTTTCCCTTTTGTTTTTCAATGTATGATCATTTAAGAGAATACAGATCATTTATGCTGGCATTAAGAGCTTTTCATTCTTCTCCAGGTTCCAGGTATCATTCATGCAAATTAATTCATACAGCCATTAAAAAACCTATTAATCTCTTTAATATCCAAGAGCCTACTGACTTAATCATTTTTACCTTTTGTTATGTTAGAAGAACTTGCCAGTTTTCTTGCTATTAACCTACAAATTTCATGATTTCATCAAGTTAAAGCCAGTTCTTCCAGTGAGAAAAGCAAGGGTGACACAGGTAAGTTAAATGATTTCCTTCTTAAGCATTGATCTTTATTTGGAGGTCTACTTAACTTATGACATTCTTTTTTCCTTCTTGCTGTAAATGACATTTCTGTCACTGCAATTCTAATGTATGATCTTCAAATAAAATGAAAGTCTTACATAAAAGTTTATATTCAAAAAAAACTATTTCAGGTAATAGCATAGAATTGAAAGAGATCTCCTTTATGTTTTGATGAAAATAAATTATTTTGATGAGAATGATTAGGACAAAAATATTAAAAATACATATACTATGCACATCCAGAAAAAAAAAAAAAACAGACACAGAAAACATCAAGAAGAAAAATTTCAAAGATCTTTGCAATCATAGATTTCTTCTCTGCCTCGGCCTTGTCTATTGCTTTAATATATATGTGAGCAACACAGCTCCAATGAATAGGTTATCAGTGTCTCTGTAAACAAGATCTTATTTATTTAGTGCTTAAATACAGATTCAGGGACATTTCTTTAGGCATAGTATTTTAAAAACATTGGTTCAAGTAAAACATTGCTCTGTCATGGTCGGTGACTAGTTACATCCTCTGAGATATTTTGGAGACATCCTGATCATGAGTTTCTAATACTGATAAAGTTTTGTTTGGCACAGAGGAAAGCACTACCTGAAATACATAAATAAATACATAAAGGTATAATGGGTCATACCTATATTAACAAGTGACATACCGCTTCAATATAACATAATAGGAGCTTGAAGTAACTACCTTTATTGTCACAGGAAGACTCATTTACAACTCCATCCCTTGCTTTTTTGTAGGTTTTGACAGATGAAGATTGCTCCTCAAGTGTCTATATAAAAAGTATAGAAAATAAATTTAATATAATAATAAACCTCCAGTCAGTGGCCTATAATGCAGCACACCTTTTTTGTCTTTAGCACTGCTTAACAAGGCTATTGAAGCCCTGTGGTTTCCAGGAAGATGTTCATTCTATATATCCAGACATACCAGTTTAACATAGAAATTATGAGTGATTCATATAAATATAGGAATATAGGACATTCCACTCAATTCAAATTTCAGGGAAGCATGGAGAGGATAAAGCCAAAGTTTTTAATGAAGCTCACCCTAAAATCCTGAAGTTACGGTATCTAAAACAGACTAAGAATTAATATCTGGGTTTCTATATTCCTTTCACAGATATGAAATTCCCATATGAATGGAGTGATGGCATTTTTTTTCAGTTACATTAGCACCATGAACAGTACAAGGCAGACAACACTGGAGCATAAGCCTGAGAAAATAGAACCCCAGGAATTTTACATCAATTATCTTTTTTTTTTCTTTTTTTATGTCTTTGTTTTGTTTGGGGTTTTGAGGGGGCTTTTTGGAGGATGGAGCCTGAGAGTCTTTCATATTTCCGTTACTGCTGTTTGAAGGTTTATCCTCAAAATCTTACTCCTTGCTTCTATTCTTTACTTACCCTGTCCCTCCCAAGAGAGATAAACACACATCCTCAATCATTTGGCAGCTTGAAGAATGGAGATACAGAAGCACAGCAATTTGCCAAGGGTCAAATAAAATACCTGTGGTGGAGTAAAGAATCATATCCAGGTCTCCTTGGAGCCAGATTAATGAGATAAACATCGAACTAGACACACTTTTTACACATTATCCATTTTTCCATAGAGAAGTTTCAAGCAACTTATTTTCAGAGCCAGAATAGTTCTAAAATAAAAATACAAAATCATTTAGCACCAGTCTCACTAGGATGCCTAACAATAACCACTGCTTTAGAGACATTAATGCAAGTAAAAGTGCAAATAAAATGAGATTTAGTCCTCAACCTGAGGTCAAGAAATGTTAAGAAATTCCATGTATGACGATTTAAATCTGTATGTAACTTGAAAAAAGATGCTTGGATATTGGGGTGGTTTTTTTGTGGTTTTATTGACTAATTAATTCATTTATTCATGTGAGCGAAGTCTCTCCAAATCCAATAGCATAAAAAAATGAATTTGAATTCTTAAGTCGAGAGTATATCAAGCTTTCAATAGGCAATTGTTTTCTCACCTTCCAATTACTATCAAAAGTTTTATGACGTATGTGATGTAAGTGAATGTGGAAAACACAAACATTTTGATTTACAGTGTTTCCAGTGCTGTTATCCTGTTCAGAATAACAAAAAAGACAAGGAAAAAAAAAAAAAAAGCAATAAGTCAGAAAAGACAATAAAGAAATAGAGGGAAAATGGTAAAATTCTATATGTAGTAAAATGAAATGCTGCCCAAACCACTAAAGCAAGTGTTATGACTGCTTAAATAAATGGATAATATTTCTTAGACTTTCTTTTTCAAATGACCCAAACACTGCAGTTAGATCATTACCTAACTGAGTCCTCTAGGTTTCTTTAACCAAAGCCTAAAAAACTGATCCTGACTCCCTTGAAACTGATAAAAAGAAGACAGGTTATTTCTTTGAGCTATAGATCTAGATCAGTATCTTAATAATAACAGTGATTCCAGCCCATTGTTTTTGATTGTTTACTATTGGTTATTTCTGCATATGTTGACACATGTTTCATAACCCACAGAAATAGCTGCGCCAAGATACATATCCCTCTGAAAAAATTAGGGGCAAATGTTAACTTTTTGGTTGTCACCATGGCACTAACATTAAGCCCTTAAGACACACAGTGAAACAAAAGGAAAGTCGAACTTTCTCATCAGCTTTTTTTCCTGGAACAATTCAAGAGAGAAAAATGTCACCCCGGTTAATAGTGTAGAGCCTCTGAGTGGCCTGAAGCAAAAGCACCTGTCAAAACTGCAACCACAAAAAGAAAGGGTCACCAGAAGGACAAATGCTGTATGGATATAGTCACATAGCATTTCTCTGAAAATTAAGCTTGAATATGCTTTATTTCCACTATTATACAAATAATTCCAAGCTTCTTTTCATTGCTGTTGGTTTTTTGTAAGTAGGCAACTAAAGAATTTCAAAAAGGATAAGAAGTCAGTGGGACTTGAAAATCACTACACAGTAGGCAAGCTATATTGCTGAATGCCCAGTTATATTATTGAATTTGTGACTAAACTTGAGTTAAACCAGAGAAAATATGTTTGTTGAATTTTAAACTCTCATGGCAAGGCATTAGATTGCTTTCCTACACTTAAATTCCAGCTACCTAATGAATTTACTGTTTTCTATCATGAAATTAGAAAGAACAAGGAGACAGTGGGCTTTCAGCAATAAGAAAAAAATATAGAACAAAAAGCATCCCCTTTATAAAAATTACAACTTCTGCTTTAACTGGTCGTGAATAAAGCAATTTACTAAATGGAAAATGTTGGTTTATCATAGCACTGGAAAGAAACTACACAATTTTTGTTTCCTTCCTGCAGCCAGGACTCACTTGAACTGCACAAAAGCCTCATCCTATCACCTGTCTCTGACTGAACAGGATTAGTATGATATATACATCTTATCTAGAGAGAGATGAAGAACTGAAAAAGGAACCAATTATGTCATTAAGTATTCTTGGTGCTTTGTTTTTCTCTTCCAGGAAAATTTTTAAGATCTATTTGGTTGAAGTGGTGGGTCAGTCAGAAGCCAACTGCTGTGACAATATCTTTGAAAGATATCACAGGACCTGAGTGGATAAGGACTGGTGTGAAGTTTCTTTGCCTCTGGGTTTCACAGACATAAATTGGAAAAGTTTTCACAAGCACTTAGTCCAAACATCCATCTAGCTTTGAGGTATTGAAATATAACCTTCAGTTACTGTTCTAAAAGAAATTTCTTTTATGGTAAATACTATTTCACGTAAATGAAATCAATAACTGGACTAGTTCAACATAAACAGAAGTAAAAAAAAACCAGTAAAGTCTAAAT
This sequence comes from Luscinia megarhynchos, assembly GCA_034336665.1. NCBI lineage: Eukaryota > Metazoa > Chordata > Aves > Passeriformes > Muscicapidae > Luscinia > Luscinia megarhynchos. The sequence continues at coordinate 47,548,038 of CM067565.1, forward strand.
CTGCTTTGCTGCGTGAGGCCATTCAACCCAGGGCCCCGAATCACTCTTAAGAGGCAGCTGCTCCTCCTCCCTGGGGCTCTGGCTACCACACCCACAGCCAGCTCTGCTGGCCGGGGAGAAGCCTACCAGCCTGGCAGCTGGGCTTTGCCATCACTCAGGATTTATCCCTGCTGCTGCTCCCGCCCCTTGCCTGAGCTGCACCACAGGCAGCCTGGCCCTTGCCCTCGGGTGATTGTTCAGGACCCTGAGCCAGCGATGTCACTTCCCAGCCTGACCTGAGAGCACCTCGAACTTGGCCCCATGAACCTGTCTCATGACCCAGACTCCTGGGGGGCCTCAGTCAGTGTTTGCCAACCTGTCCTGCTTTCCCCTCCTGGTCCCCCAGCTCAGGCCACCACTCACCTGCTGACCCTGTAAGCCAAACCTTTCTACAGCCCTGAGCCTTGTGCTCATGACACAAAACCAAACTAGGCTGTCTCAGATTTTTTTTCACTTAGAGTTTTTGTGCAACCTTAATGATAACAGCTTTTTTATGTAATAATATCTAATTACATTATGTTCACAACCAGCAATTTCTCCTTGTCATCACATTCTTTTTTACCTAGCTCCTGAACTAAATTATTATTCTTCCCTATAACAGGAGATAAAATAATTTTATTCTTGCACTGTGCAAAATCTCTGCATACTTTGTTTAAGATAGTCTTGCTACTAGACAGTCTCAAAAGCTTTATTTTCATAATTAATCTTTTTCTTTCTTGTCAAACTTCCCTCTTGCATAGATGATGCATGGAATAAATTTCTATGCCCAAATATTGCCAAGCTGAAATAGCTGACTGTTCTCACAGTCCAGGGTTTTAATCTGAAATTCCATCTGCGAATCTATCACTAGATTATTCTGTAGAAGGCATAAGAAAGAGCAAGGATTGATCCAAAAGTTCAATTTTGGTCTCTGGAAGTCAACAGAACTGTTCTCAGTCTCCAAATTTAAAAATACACTGAAATTTTGTGTCAAAATCAAAATCATATATATGTATATTTAAATGTGAGCACACAGATATGTCTTTTCATGATTGGTTGGTGGCTAATACATAGCTGACCATCAAAATGGAAGGGGAAGAGCAAAATGTAAGAAATAAAAATTACTTCTGCCAAAACATTTTCAGCTATATATTTCAATCATAACGTGGCAGGTTATTTGTATTACAAGCACTTTATGATATTAAAATTAATATATTTAGTTTCACAATTCATTTACCCTCAGTCATACCATGATAAACTTCACCACTTCCCCGATTAACAAATCAGTGCTAATAAGAACAGAGATCTCAATCCAGCTCATTGGTCTCAAACTCAGCATCTGTAGGAAGTTACCACATTTGATTTAAGAGGAAAATACTTCCCAAAAGGGAGACAGACATAGGTTACACGACACCATGTAATGGTTTAATGCTGGCTGGATGCCAGGCACTCACCAAAACCTCTTTATCACTCCACTCCACAGCTGGATGGGGAAGAATAAATGTAACAAAGTGTTCAGGAGTTGAGATTAGGGAGAGATCAGTCATCAAATACTATCTCAGGGAAAACAGGCTAGAGTTAGTGATATTGACTGAACTTATTACTAACAAAATCAGAGCAGGACAATGAGAAGTAAAATAAGACCTTAAAAACACCTTCCCCCACCCCTCACTCTTTCCCAGCTCTACCTCCTACCCCAGCAGTGCAAGGAGACAGGGAATGAGTGTTATAGTCAGGTCATCAGTCGTGGTTTCTTCCACTGCTCAGGGAGAGGAGTCCTTCCTCTGCTCCATTGTGGGTGTCTGCAGGTGGATCTGCACAGTAACTTTTTTTTTTCCCCTCCTTAAATCCATTATCCCAGAGGTGTTACCACCATTTCTGATGGGGACAGCCCTGGTCAGTGGCACATCCATCTTGGTGCCAGCTGGCATTGGCTCTGCTGGACATGGAGGAAGCTTCCAGCAGCTTCTCACAGAAGCCACCCCTGTAGCCCTCCTGCTAACAAAGCTTGGCCATTCAAACTCAATATGCATCAATTCTAAATATTCTGTAAATTACAGATGTGCTAATACTGTAAAAAAGCAGTTGTGAAGATTTAGTTTCTTTAGAAACAATCTGACTAGGCAACCCCAAGAGAAGAAATGTGAATAACCTAACAATAAAATTCACTGATTGCAGTGAATGTAAGAAGGATTCCAAATACAAGAGGAATCATCAACCTCTTCTAACCAAATTTACCAGACACTTCTGGCCATAGTTGTTACCTCCAGCTCCAGGAAGCCTGTGATCTAATAACGTCCAATTATTGCATTTTGTCATATTTGACAATCACACTGTTCAGCTACTGGTGATTGTTTTGTCTAGTCTCTGGCTTCAAAATAAAATTAATTCTATTTTCTCTGTATTGCAGAGAAATTAAATACTTCAATGTAAAGAAGACAAAGAGAAAGAAACACTCTATAGCAATCAGAAATCTCCCTGTTAAATAAATATTTATACATTTAAAAGGCTATGTGCATCTGGAACAATCCATGAATAACAGGAGATTATAAATCAATCAAAAAAATATCAGATCAAAACAATAAATTAATGCAGTTTATCAACACCCCAAACAGAAGGCCGATGGAAACAATGGGTTTTCTGTTCCATGTGTAGGTATAAAATCTGAAAGGACAGAGCACAAAAATTAAAGAGATTGCATAAACCATCACAGTTTAATAATACTGTCGATGTTTGAGATCAAAGTACATATTGTATTTGTGTCTGATACCAGGGGGAAGTTCAGAAGGAAGACTCCTACCTCCACATAGTGAGGCAATGGTAAGTGCATCCAGTGCTATTTCCAGTCTATTCCCACTTCTCTCCTGTCAGTAGGGGTCAAGAGAATATATTTTTAATTACAGTATATAGACAGTTCCCATGCTTAGATTATGCCAGACATGTTCTCTCAGAGTTACAGGTGAAAAAGGCAGTTCAGTTCCTCTCAGCCCAAAGGAGTGAGAGCCCTGACCTTTAGCAGTTCTTTTAAAGTTGAACACCATGGATGGATGCACAAGGACTAGATCCCCAGGTGGCAGCTCCCTGGTGTCTGTAAAACTGACCCCTTTCCTCTCTTGCCACTGTGATCACTGCTTGATTGAAAGTGACCAAAAGCAACCACTTCAGAGCAAAGTGCTTTGTAGCAATTTACCGAAGATTGTGCAGAATCCACAGAAGACCAGGTACAACATAGGTTATTTGTACATTTTCCTCCTCCTGAAGCTCACTCTTGCCTTGCAAGTTCATTAATTTCTGTTCAGCCCACTTACTACCAACTTTGGGTTGAGGCTGCTTTGTTACTTCTTCCAAACACTCCCTTTCAGAGGCTCCTATTATTCATTTCATTGTACCCTCTCATCTACTGGGGACCTTCTGAAGCAAATGCTGATCTTCTCTGTATATACAGCCTTGGCTAAGTAAATGTGTAACTCTTTCCTGCACCTGGAATATAGCATTTTCCAAGTTAACTCTGAAGCTGTTATAGTCTGCTGTACCTTGGTTTCTCCTCTCTGGTTTTTATCTCTTTAACAATTCCCTTCTGAATCCAATGCCAGTAGGAAGGACAGTATTAAACATGCAAACTACTTTGCCATTTACAATAATTCTAAAGAAAATATCTTGATTTTAAAATTATTGTCTACATGTTTGTATCTAGATTGTTTCCTTTTTGTGTAAGGTTGTTTTTCAATTATGAAAGTCTTCCTTAAGAAGATCGTTTTTTTATAGAATGATGTTATGGAATAAAACAACAAACTAAAACTAAAACATGTATGATTGCCTTTTTTCAGTTGTCAGGGACTGTTTATGTCCAGCAGGTCACACTGTCAATGAGCCTGATCCTAATTAGGAACAAGATGTTCTTCAGAGATTGAATCAGTCTTATCCTATGGATTTTTCTTGAATTAATCTTTGTGTTATGCTTTCTCGTTTCTGTTTCAGAACTCAAGGGAACATTTTTTCTTGTTAGGTTTTTTTTTCCTATGACAGCCTGCTGGGTTATCAGCAAGGCACTCTTCTATCGATTCTGATTCCTCCATTCAACTGTTTTCATTACTGAATTTCATCCAGTCTCTAATCTTCAGTCTATGTTGAGCTACTGCATTTCTAACAGGAAAGAGGGCACATGCAGGGACCGGGCAGTTCTTGACATGCTTAACCTGGAATTAAATACTCCACATTCCCATTTCTCCTGCCTCAAATCTGCCATTTTCCCAGTCAGAGCAGGCATGCCTGGCCTACCATAGAACTCCTATTCATCTCACCCAGTGAACTGCATCTCTCTTTTCACATCATGTCCCCAGATTCATTACGTCTCCAGTGTATTAATAAGCTCCTTACCCATACCTTTCCCTTAAAAGTACCCTAAAGTTTACAACTCACAATATCAAAATATGAGAGGAGAATTATATATTTTATTTTAAAATTGTATTTAAAAATATATATGTATGTTGAATTTCCTCCTTCTTCCTCCTGTTTGTTCAGGTTCAGCTCCCCAGTAACTCCTTCCTAACCTCCCACTTACAATATTCCCCAGGATCCTGGTGCTTGATGCCAAGGATTGGTGACAGCTGAAGCCAAGCCAAAAGCGTTCCATGGCCCTTCTTGCAGAACACAAATGTATCTGGCAGGAATATCAAGTAGGTACTTCTTACAAGGAATGCAAAGAGCATTCCAGGAGCTGAATAATATAATGTGTTCAAAAAACCCCACAAACCAATCTATAATAATCTTAAATTCATAAAAATTTGAAACAGCCTAAAGGCCTCCAGGTGCAACTGTACTTCATCTTGCATTAAAAACTCATATCATATTCTTTAAAACATACTTCTTTGCAAATGATCTGTATTTTTTAGCAAAACCTTAGATTTAGTTGCTGTTTCTTTGAGGTATTTTGTGTCAGCACTAGAAGATATGTATGAGCAATATTACTGGCTACATCTATATGGCTTTACATTCCTCAGGGATCTTTGTCAATAACAGCTAACCCAGTTAGCTCAGTAAATTTTTTCCACACCACAAAATAAACCTATTATTTTCCTTCTCTGGTATTTTTGATTAGAAAACTCCATTTCTTTTTAACAGACACTATTAGGTCAGGAAGATTAGTTGGGGAAAAAAAAAGCCAACAAATATTTTGTTCAAATCCATAGGCTTTTTAAGTAATTATACCCAGAGCAGATTAGTGACTTGTAAATATAGTGACTCAGCTACCTTTCCTATTTCTTCACTACCCTGCATTGTGGTCACACTCCACTGTGACTGAGTCTTATCAGGCACATTGGGCTTAGCAAGTGATCTTGTCAAGTAAGCTTCAGTCATGCCTAAGGCTCAGAATCTTGTTGCAGTCAAGCTGGGATGCTCTGTCAGCAGAAACTGGTAGCAAAGCTCTCACTTAGGTTTTGAATCTGAGGATCTGACTAACTCAAAATACCCACTTGTTGCTCAAAAGCTGTGCATTCTGAAAGTGTTAGTTTTGCTAGTTTGGCTTTTACCTTACAGATATTGCTTTTGCTGTGACACCTCTCCTCAGAGGCACTTGAAAGGGAGAGAACTATCACCAGGATATATGTAATTCCCTGAAGTGTTGAAGTAAGAAAACAAAAAGAATAGTACCTCTTTCATTGTGCTAAATTACTTGCAGATCAACTTCAAAACAGAGCTGTTTACTCACCATTGACTTGTTATTTCAGTAGAGGGATTATGTTATTCTTTTGAAGTGAATGTACAGCTAGCGGTGAGTTTGGCAGTTAAATAAATGCAAGAACTGCTTGAAGAGTTTGAAAAATATTTTTTAAATAGTTAAACATACAGGATATTTGTGAAGCATATTCTCTAGTTGTAGTTGCCTCCTTTATATTACTCAGTAGTCAGGAGTACCTACTGGACCACATCCCTCATTTCTGAAATGACAGAAGTTGCATTGCACATGTTGAGGTAAGGGAGGAGTACCAGAACACAGAGGATTTATTCCTTTCATTTCTGCCTGTTCTCCAGTGGTTTATGTACCTCAAAGCAAGCAGCAAAGAAGCCTGATCCTAAAGAAAAATAGTTTCCTGCAAATTTCAATTGCATTTCTCTGTGTAGAGTTACAACACTGAACAGAGAATACCTCTTGATATTTACTCTTTTGTTTTCTTGTGCTTTTATGTAAACAAAATAATTTGCACAACAATTGGAACTTCCCTTAGAATTGCATCCTACTACATGTTCCTTGCTGAAGTGTTCTTCTTCAAATGTGGCAATTATATGATAATATAAACAGAACACCATCTTTTTGACAGATAGACAAAGATCATTGATAGGAAAAAAACACTTGGCAATAAGATTCTGTGTTGCAATTCTACTGCTCTAATCCATGTCTTCACCCTAGCTGGCTGAATTAGCACCAAACTTCAAGAGGTACACAAGGTACCACAAGGAGAAATACAAGAGGCAGTTAAACTCTGAAATTCTTTTTAAAGCTTCGAAATAAAATCTTTGTAAGACAACCTTATTTCTGAATAACACAGAGTAGTTACATAAAGTAAATTATAAATTAATAATCACAAGTCTTCACAGTGATAACTCAATTGCCCCTGAGTTTCATGTGAACAGAAAGAGCAACATGACCTACTTTGATAGTCAAAACAGTTTTTAATAGCAAATAGTCCCATGGAACTTGTATGGATGCCATATAATCTAAGCTTATTGCTAGCTACAATTTGAAAAATTAATAAATATTTGCCTTTTTGAAAGCAAATAATACAATACATACACGCTTGCATACACATTGCATACGTACTTGAATATGTGTGCATTTAAATATACATTAATATCTTACTGAATTGTAATTTAGTAATGGGAAAATGTAGACTTCTTCACTGTCTGCTTCTCTGTTTTATGAAAACTGATGTGAAGTGGACTAGCAGAGTGTGGGTGAAGACATCCAAGTACAAGATCATTTAATTCACTCCTTACACACAGTCCCAGTGTGCTAGGAGACTTTGGGCTGATTCAGCTGAAACCATGGCAGGTGTCCAAATGATCTGACATAAATTTTAGTCAACCCTCTCATACACCTGTCCCTTCTCCTTGGAAGCCAAAGTAATCACGGGTGCCTTTTTCTTCACTGTCTTCCCTGTTGACCTCAGTCATTTAGCCCTTGAAGAACTTAGCAGGCAACTTTCTCCCAGTCATTCTTTTCTTCATTGTTTAGGTTTACATGAAGAAAGTCCTGCCCTTTTCCTTTCAGTGACCCTGATGTGTTTTCACAGGCCTGGGTTGTGCCCTCACACTGGGGGCTATAAAGGCATAGAAATTCCCTGAGGCACCAGAAATTAATTCATGTTTTCTGAAAAAGCAACCCCAAAAGGCTGGCAAATATTTTCCTCAAGAACTGTCTTAGCCACACAGGAAAACAAGCTTCTGGCAAAGAGTTAAAATTATCTCACTAACATATACAGTTATATTAAGCTCTGGTAGTGACACTTCTGATTATGTAAGGAAATATTTATGTTTTTTTAAATAAGGATTCAAGGTTTGCACTTTCCCAGGAGGTGCAAGCACTTGAATTTGAACACACTGAAAAATCAATTACAAGGGTTTTTTAGTCTGGGAAATGTATATCATTATATTAATAGTATTAAGTTAATATAATGATATTTAGGATTTCTTCCTTATTTTTTCCTGTATTTGGAATGACTAATACATGGGAAAACAAGCATACTGTGACAGAATCCTTTTTAGATGTTGCAATATACTGCTCAAATGAGAAAAAATACAATATTTCAAAGGTTTTGGAAATAGCACCAACATATGAATATAATGTCATTCACTGATGTTTAAGCCTCATGCCTTAGAGATGACCAAGATAAATAGCCAGAACCATGTTAATCTTCAAAAATAACTTGTTCTTCGTGTCATGAAAAATCCTTTTGTTTAAGTGATGGAGTTTACCCTGTAAATTAAATCTCTAAAGTAATGGAAGAAGTAACCCATGACACTGGTGGGGGAAATTAAATTAGAGTCACTAATAGCAGGTCAGCACAGTACGACCAGAGGTAATAGAAGTGACCACATGAATGATAAGCAGGCCTTCCCTAGGCTGTGACATCTGTGTCCCAGGGACTGTGACAAACATTCATCCATGTGGCAAGAAATTCACAAGTCAGGTACTAGCATGTTTATTGTGCAATCTGACACTGGTGGAGCCAAAGCATGCCAGTGTTTCTCAACAGGATGCTCTGATTCCCTAATGAAGACCATTAAGACAAGCAAAAATCTTTGACCCCAGTCACTCTGCTAAATCAATCTGCCAGTGCCCCAAATAATCTTTTTACTTTACTTATTTATTTATTCATTTATTTATTCATAAGCATGGAAGATATTTTCTGAACTAATACAATTCCTATTCCTCCCAACATTGCTAAGTTAATGTAATTCTATCTACCCTGGAGCAGTAAAATAGAAGGAAAAAAAAAAAAGGTGAGGAAATATAAAGAACAGATTCTGGTTTGAATTGTAAAAATGCAGTCTTTGCTTTTTCTAAAGATTTTAACATCACTGCAATAGCCATTGGCAAAATAGCAGGGTGAGATTTTAAGGTAAAATGGAGTCTTGAATGCCATACAAAGCACCTTTGAAGTTCACAGCCTTATTTATTTACTAATACCTGGGCATGATCACTGATCTTCTGATGTAAACCTCACAATGTAGTAAATAACATATGTCCAGAAAAAATACAGGTTTCTATAAAATACAGAGGTAAAGGGTAAAATCATATTCTACCACCTCTTTTCTCTGCAATAAAACAATTTTTTAATAAACAACACCATTATCAGCAAATATTTTCAGCAGGAATTAAGAATATAGACAGTAGAAGGAGGGACAGTAGCATGACAAATATCAAAGTACTTGGCAAAGTAAGCGTGTAAGTAAGTAAATAAATAAACCAACCTTACAACCTATGAGCCTCCGTTCAGAAAATAAAAGAGATTGAAATAAATGCTTGTTTACATTATCTACAGGATATATGTGATCTTAACCTCTTAGTCATGACGTTGAAACAAACAACATATTAAAATGGAAATTTCCCCAGAGTCAGAGATTTGCAAAGTGAAATAATGAATTTCATATCTCTCATTTTCTCATACTACTTGTTCCCATTTAAGTGGTGTTTATGTTTACTCAGATCAGGCTTACTAATGATCATTTGGCAGCAATACTATGGGGCTTAAAAATCCAGAGGTACAATGAGGACAAAGTGCTGCTAAAAATACCAGTCAGTGTTTTCTGGTGCTGCTGTAGAGTTTGAGATTTCCAGACAACATCCTAGCACAAACATTCCCCTTGTTCCAAGGTTCAGGCAGTCTTCAGAGGCACAGTGTCAACTCTCCAGCTCTGCAACACCTTTCCTTACTGCTGAAAACCTCCTCCTGTGGACACCCTGCAGCCTCCTGTGTGCACTGGCATCTCTTCATCATAAACTGGTGTAAGGTCAGACCCCACCGATGACAACTGAAGAAATGACCAGCTGAAGATTCATGATCAAAACTAAAATAAGGTGTAGTGTGGAGTTCAGGCAATACCCCACAATAAATTCCACTAATTAGTTAATTAATTAAAGCCCACCCAAAGCCCAACTTTTATATATACCACAGACTGGATTTCAGAGCTTGCTAACACACAGATTCTCTTAATTGAATTTTTAAAGAGTTTTAACAACCAGTTCTAGAATCTAAAAACTTCACATGTATAAATATTCGTTTTTGCAAATAAATATTCTGACAAAAGTATTGGACTTGTCTTCCAAGAAGGCTAAAGAAAAGGTTTGTACTATAGATCTCCTCAGAACTATCTCTTCAAGAAGTACAGAATTAAAAATAAAGTCATATTGTGCTTCCAGAGGGAAAACAAAAAAAAAAAAAAAAAAAAAAAAAAAAAAAAAACCAAACAAACAAAACCAAAACCAAAAAAACAAAAACAAAAAAAACCCCCCAAGAACGAACGAACAAACAAACAAACAAAAAACAAAAAAAAAAAAAAAAAAAAAAAAAAAACCACCACACTAGCTGTACAACTGTTTGAAAAAGAAATTTGATAAGGCAATTTTTCAAATTTCTACTGACTTACTATAACAGCAATGGAAAATTTCAGAGATAACCAGCTGCAGAATAAGGAGACAAATAAACAGGTTCTCCTGGAAAGTTCTGGACATCAGAAGAGAAACAACATTAGTATAAGAGGAAAAGCTGAGGACTCCATATCTTCTCAATTAGTTTAGGACTGAATTTTCTAAAGGCAATATTTACCCTTTATGGGTTTTAATCATAAGAATTGTCATTGTCAGACAACTCTTTCCTAGGTCTGAGAAGCACTGCTCTGCTGCTTCCCAGCATTTCCAAATTTACTTCACATTTCATCTCCTTCTTCATAGAAACTAAGACCAACTCTTTTGTGAATTAAAAAGGGGAAAATGGACATCAGTCCTTCATCCTTTCCCCTGGGAAGCCTGTATTAGAAAGCAGAAAGAACTTTGAATGCAGAGAGATTTCTTTACGAGAAAATAAATTAATTTTTATTATTGTTACTTTACTTGATGCAACCTTCAACACTTGAAATTGTCCTGGAGTTGACTTCTGTCGGAAAGCTTTGGGACTCTGGGAGCCCATCAAAAACAGGTATGGTGGTGGCCATGAGCCAGAAAAAAAGACAAGTACCAGCTTGTTTAAACCTTTTACCTGTCTCAACATGAATTATAATTATCTGGGAGGACAGACTATGTACTCAGACTCCCACACACTTAGCTGGCCAGAAATAATCGAAGGAGACAAATATTTAATCTCATTAAATTCTTACATTCTAATGTTAGTGTGATAACAAGTAAAGGCAAGAGGATAAACAAAAGCTCTTCTGAGCTTCTGGTTCACTTGGGGCATGGAGTCAAAGCAGATGAGGTTCTAGTCCATAGCTAGAGAAGCACTTGGCATACAGATGTCAAATTACCCAAAATAGCAAGTCCTGTTCATTTTTGGAAAATAAAAGCTTTGATCACAAATTGATATTCTGGGAGTTGGTAAAGAAAAAAAAAGTTTAAAAATTAGAACTTGTTGAAAATATCTTTCTCATGTCTCCTTTTTCCCCTACGTCCAAACTTAAACCTAAAACTTGAGCAATAATGGAAAAGATTCTGGCATCATGTCTACCTACTTGTGTGTACTTACACTGGCTTAAGATCAGAATCATTTTTAGTGAAACTTACCTAATGATGTATTGAAAAGCCAACCTAATTCAGTTCCCTATTCCTACAATTGTGAGCAAGCAACATGTAAAAGGTGAGATTTGAGGAAATAAATTGTGTTTTAGTTCATTAAGGTTTAAATGATACACAGGGGGAAAGGACAAAGTGAATGGGCACTGGGATAACAGTCTTCAAAGAGAACTCTCACACTTAAGTGGCGTTGTATATACAAAGATGACACCCATGGTTTGAGCTTTAAGATTTTACAGTTTTAGCTGATCTAACTGTGAGTTGGAGAGAAATGATTTGGTTTATTTGCCCAACCTCTGGCACACCTTCCCACTCCTTTTGGGCTGCCTCTGGATAGTACATTTGGGATGCTTCCAGGGAATTTAGTCTAATTTTAAAGGATTTTTTGGTGGTTGTTTGCAAGCCACATGATGACAAGTACTGTGAAGAGAAGATTTGGGTGAGGCAGGATTCCCCTTTTTCATATGGAAATAGCCTCAATTGAGTGTGTGTCAAAACTTGAGAGTAAACCCTGTGTGGTGTGCTCTTTGTACCAGTCTGATGGATTTCTGGAATTTTCTCATAGTTCCTCATCCCAGAGCAGAAGGTATTAGTTTTGGGGGTTTGCACTAGCCTGGAACCATTGCCATATGCATGGCCTTGTCGTGTATATTATATATTATATGTGTGTGTATTTCTGTAGATGTTCACGGTGTGATACCCAAGTTTGTCTCTGTATGTTTATAAATATGTGCCTATTCAAATATATACTGATCCCATGCAAGATATAGGATAATAAACATTCTTAAAAGCCTGTTCTCCTGCACTAACAGCAGACTATTTCCAATATTACTTTGATTTGCAACACTTCTCTTACCTTCTAAAGACAGTAAGGGAGAAAAAAGTTGAACATCAAGTAGCATCATTATGAATGAATTTCTTATGTTTATTTTCATATTAGCATAGAGAATGATGAATTAATTTCATATTCAAGTAAAGCCCATTTCAGCCTCCAGTAAGAGTTCCCTCATAACACACCATTGGTTAAATGCACCATTGCAATAAAAAACTAACAAAAAAGGCATTTATGCTGCTTTAAATAATGACCTAAAAAAATTTCCAGACTTTATATTACTTTAAATAATGAGCCCTAAGTGAAGCTGAATTAGCACTATAAATTAAGAAATGTTGCAGTATGGTAAGAATATATTCTTTAGGCAATGTCAGTTCACAACAGCAACAGCCAAGGTCAGTAGTTCCACCTCTCAATTTAATCGCACAAAAAGTGACGAAAAAAAAAAAAAAAAAAGAAAATCCTTCTCTAGGGCCCACATATACTCCCCCATGTGCCCAGAGGGATAAAATGAAAATCATATATTCTAGCTTCAGTATTAAAAGAATAAATGCCAGCCACCTACCCATGTGTCATTATCAAATGTCATTAGTACACACCTACTTTATGCCAAAGCCTTTAATAGAAATATTACATAAGATAGCATTGAAGAATACATGCAGCCTATCCAAGCACGAGTTTCCCTTTCAGTAAAACCAATTGGACAACTGTCCTTCATTTTGTTTCCTAATTACCTGTGTACAAATTCACAGAGATTAATTTTACAACATAAACCTCCTCCAGTATATCAGAAATGTCATCCACAGTTCTTATTGTTTGTGCCAGTGGCATATGCAAAATGCTGTAGAAATTCAGATATGTTTATCCTATGTCAGACTCTAAATTATCATGAAGGATATTTTTACTATTCTTGATACTTCACTGTTTTTCCTAAAATTTTTGTCCTCAACACTGAAATTTTTGCTCAAATTTCAGACTCCACCAGTCTACAGGTTGCACAGACAGGAACAGTGAATACTTGCCCAGATTTACAGAGATTTTGATTGATTTTTTTCAACAAAAAGAAATCCAGTTTAGCTAAGGGATTCAATGAGCCTATGAATTTTTAATTTGATGTACACCTGCTCACCCACACACTGATGCAGACATACAGCCCAATAACTAACACTGGCAGCACTAAGCACAGAACAGGGCCCAGGCTGTAAACACAGGCTACATCTATGCTAGTGAATTAAAAATACAAGTCAATTCCATGCTGTAGTTTTCCATACTGTTAAATGAACAGTGCAGTTTTGGCCTGAGCCAACCACTAATATCTTTGAGAATGCCCAGAGTATTTCTAGAGTTCATCAGGCTGGAAACTATCAGGCTAACAAACCTGTTCACTGCAGAAAGGGATAGTAGAGCTTGGCCATGTGAATTCAAACTCTGTTATGGCAGGCAACCTCAGGGCCAGAGAACAATCTCTGGTTTATTTGCTGTGTAAATATAACTACAGATTTGCACCAGTAGAATGAATACACCTCCTAAAAAATTCAGGAATTTCCAGTGAAATTACTGTGGAGTTTTTTTTTTTCTTTAGAAGGTTCTGGTTCATTAAAACTCAAGACTCTTTGCAGGAATGATCATATCATTTTTAGCAAAGATAGAACAGCTGATCAAAATTAGAGACAAGAATGACATTAGCAACCAGAAAGGTCAACGCTGATAGGATATTTACTTGGCATGAGGGGTAATGGAGTTCAAGTCCCTGTTTTGAATCAGCTAGAACAAAGACTTGTGCTTCTTACTCAATCTGCACAAATACATTGAACTAACAGCTAATCTGAAATGAAATACAGATATTTTTTCATTCCTTATTTTTTAACCTGATAAAGTTTAGCTTTTAGTTCACACAGAAAGGCTTTTGAAACCATTTCCCACAAAGTTCTAACCATAAATTATATATCCATCTTTACCCATTCTCTTCTTTGACTTCCACCAAACACCAACTCAAAAATCTGTAAGTTTTTCTTTATATAGCTGGGGCTTAGCACATAATTTTGATCTTTGATTTGATCCTGCAATAAGATTTAAGTATAGGTCATAATCAGAAGTGATTGACCAGAATGGCAGAATGACATACAGAAAATTTCTACTAAAGGAAATGTGAACTGTTCCTAGTTTCTTAGGGAGATCAGTCAATACTTAATAACTTAGATAAGATGCACAACAAAGGATAAGGTTCTGATCACAGGAGTTACTCAATAGGAGATCACTGGAAAAATTTATGAGGTATGGATATGGATACTTTCCTCCAAAAAGACACAATATCTCTTGTCTTGGGAGTCAGGAAACAGGATGACTTCAGCAGTTCAGGCATAGCCAATACTATAACACTGAGCAGAAACAAAAATAGACAGACTTGAAATGATGCACATGATTCACTGAGTTTATATAATGATTTGTATTATAATGTAGCTACCTTTCCTAAATTTATGGTATAGCAAGCTGAAAATGTGAAACACACAAGACAGGTTCTTTTGTAGTGCTATTATTAAAGTGATAGTTTACTTATTCTGTTTTGTTAGGCTCTGTTTACTACCAGAATTTATAGTCACCTAATTTTTTCTTGATTAGATATAGGCATTTATATTTACACTGGCTACATTGAATTGCACAGTCAGCAGAGTTCATACTCTACCCTTGTCCCAAAAAACTAATGTCTTCAAACTCATTCTGAACTGATGACATCTGTTGATAATCATGACATTTCTCAGTCATACATGTACAATTGCCTCATCCTGGTGAACAGAAGATTTAAGCTGGTTTTTCAAAATAGGTCATAGGTTTACAACACCTAAATTTACACACCTCCAATTTTCCAGCACAAAATGTCAGAAGGTTCCTGTTCCACTTGCCTGTATATGAAGCCATGAGATGTGAATTAAAAGCAATCCTCTTTACTCCTTTGCACGTGCATGTCTCTTTATTATATGTGCAGTTTTTCCCTTTCTTATGTTTTTTTCAACTTTTCCTTTTTTCTTTTTTTGGCACAAAAGAAGAAGCTTATATCTGTTCTTTTTGTTCTCACGGTTTCATGCTCTCAAAAAAAAAAAAAAAAGACTGAATTTAATGCTTCTGTATTAGAAGATTCAGCATGCTTTTCAGCCTGTCACTGAACTGATGAAAGGCAGCACAACTACACACTTTTCCCCACTGAGCTCAGATGGGTTTGTTCACTAGAGTTCAAGTCTCCTGCCAACAACTCACTGCAGTTCCAAAGTATTCTCCTTACATATTTAATCTGTGCGTGTGGATCAGCCCATGCCCCTTCATCCAGACCATAAATTTGGCAGTTTTAAAGATTTAATAGCAAGGTTGCTGCAGTGACAGCTCTATTTGTGGCACACCTCCCTTCCCATAGCTGATAGAGGTCTGCTGATCAGCCGTAAAGTTCAATTCTCCAACTCCTTATCAATCAGCTTCACTGTGTGACCCACTTCAGGAAAGATTTAAACAAGGTAGTGCAGATTCTCCAGAGTGAATATAATAATTGTAGAGAAGAATAAATCTTACATTGTTCTTCTAATACACCAATTATTTCAGTGGGTTGTTTGGCTTTGATATTAATTCATAGATGGTACAGAATCTGGAATCTGTGGAAAGGTGCAATAAAACTCTTAAATAAATTTAAAAAAGTTCTTTTTCGAGAATTCTAATGTCTTCCCTGTCATGGTCTAGGAATGGTACTCCCCAGTTCAGTGCCTCTACTAAGACTCTTCACGTGCTGTTCACTCAATCCCCTGGTTTCCCCTCCTCCTTCCCCTGTGGCAGGATGGAGAGGAGAATTGGAGGCACAAAAGGTAAACATCATGGGTTGAGAACAGAACAATTTGCTGGAAACAGCAATGAGGTAAGAAAATGAACAGTAAGAGCAACAATACTAATGACAAAGGGTACTAGAGAGGGACTGTTCACACAGAATCCCCTGGCTCCTTCTGCCACACTCACTTTGGAAGTAACCTCTTCTCCCCCAAAGAGTTCCTTTTCCCCACCTCCAACAATGATGTGATGTGGTATAGAAAAACCTTCTGGCCCTGACCATGACCCCTCCTGGCTTCTGCAAAAATAAACCTTGTCTTGGACAAAACCAGGACAGTCTCCCAGCCTTAAATATCCTGTTCATGCTATGAAGCAAACATGTCTGTCCATTCATTTCAAACCAGCCCACAATAGCTCCCATTTTGAAACTCAAAAATATTGAGCTTCTCTCCCAGTTTTGGTGTATGTCTGCTATTTCAGAAAACACGGGTGGGAACAGATAGGGAGGTATTTCAGTCTTGTTGAGAAGTGGATTTCTTTCTCAAGAGCTAAAGAAGTTATCTGGCTTAACCAATATAGATTTCCTTTCTCCCTATATTAGTTCAGACAGGGCATGTTTAATTTAACTTGCTAGGTGAGGCTGCCTGGAATCTATTCTGAAATAACTTCCTGAATAAATGAATTTTCAGAGTCAGAGACTGGTAAAAAAATGAGAACACTCAGTCTTTTAAAAAGGAGGCAAGAGACAGGCAAGCACAAGCTGCAAAACTCTCATCTCCTTCATCATAAAGACTGTACTGAACTGTTTAGAAAAGGAAGCAAAGTTGCCTTCCATAGTTTCTACTTTTCAGACCTGCCAACCACTGAGCAGTTACAACTGCTAAGGAATACATGGCCATCTATCATAACAAAGGATATGACAGAACTGTCAGTGTTAGGAAAAAAACACTCACAAACCAAGCTGTAGACAGAAGAAACACAGAATTTCAATCAAAACATACTGCTTTGCAGTTCTACCTATATTTGCATCTTTCAAAATCCTTATTGTCAAAATCATTTTAATCAAGAGTATATCACTCTAGTTTTAAGGATAGTAAAATTATATATTTTGCAGTTAAAATTACTGAGAAGAAGCAGAAAATCAGAGAAGAAAACTAGAATATTAAGCAAACCAGAGAATAAACCAAAATATTCAGTGCCACTTCTTGTCTTTCCTTAAGGATATCCAGGGACAGTGACTCCTCCACCACCACCATGAACATTTCAATATCTAATTATCCTTTTTGTGAATAAATTCTTCCTAATGTTCATTCTAGCTAAATTTATCTAATTAACCTGGGCATCTTGTCCATGTTACATTCTTGCTTAACCTACTCTGTAACATTTGCAGCCTTTGGTCAAATTCCTGTACACTGTCATTCACTCTTCTCCAAACCAGTCAAAAGGTTAAAACTTTTTTTTACAATTTCTTTAATATCATTAATCAAAGAACACATTTTTAGAAAACTCTAAATTCCTGGGTTTTTTAAATAAATGTCCACTTTGGAAACACAAAGGGGCAGAAATTCAGATCCAGACTGCTTTCAAAGTGTGAAACATAAAATAATAGAAGAGTGGCAGAAGATAAAGGCAGTCCAGATACAAGAGAAAGAATGTAATTTCAAAAGAAGAATCTAGAGAATCTAGACGAAACATTCATGTTATACAGTGGCCATTTGCTGAACAGCCACAATAATTTGAGTCCTCACAGATTCAGGTCCTGCTTCAAAACAGGTCACTCATTTCTCAAATATTTGAACCAAGCATTGTGTTCCAGCAGTAGGGTTTCTCCAGTGTCCAGTGAGAAACAGAGAATTGACCTTGAGCAATAAAGTTTAGAATATGAAGTGAGACACCATGGAAAAATCCTTGGCATATCTTGTTCAGTAAGTGAGATATGTTGATGAATCCATCTTTCTGGGAATATCAGCCCAAAAAATCTCATAAATTTGGTAGTTTTATATGTATGCATTCAACTTTTGTTATGCAATAAAAGACAGGTGACTTGTGTCTCCTGTACACGTCAGTGTAAACATTCCCAGCACTGTGGGACTGTGGTGCAGAAAGATATATGACCCATTAATAATGTTAGTTGCACCTTCCTTGCTGACCTGTTCCTCGAAGAGAATTAATGCTTCTCCATTCCACTCATTATCTCAATCACAATTCCAAGCCATATATCTGAAACTTCAAATCTAGTTTGCTTTTCAAAATATGTAAGAGAAAAATACGTAATTTAATGGGAGAATGATGAAACGGCAATTTTTTTTATAGGAAGAAATATTTAGTGAAGTTTTTCCTAATAGTTAGTGTCAATTCATTAATAAAAGAATCACAGAATCTATTAGGTTGGAAAAACCTGAGGCCATGGAGTTCAACCTGTGATTGAACACCACCATGTCAACCAGACCATGGCACTCAGTGCCACTTCCAGTCTTTCCTTAAGGGTCTCCAGGGACCATGACTCCACCACCACCATGAGCATTTCAATATCTAATTATCCTTTCTGTGAAGAAATTCTTCCCAATATTCAGCCTAAATATCCCCTCTTGTCCTACTGTTAATTTCCTGGGAGAAGAGGCCTTTTTGAATAGCAGGTCACTAGGAATGACCCTTTAACCAGTGCTCCCCTCATTGTCATGTATTTTGGTTAATGAACTGTTAAGTCCCACATCAGTTTAGAGATATTAATTGTATTAATAATCAGTGGCTGAAAGTCCATCACCTGTGTAGTTTTCCTTGAATACACACTGACACAGATCTTGTTTCCCTGCCTCCATGAATTATTTTTGGCAGCAGTCCTCAGATTTCAACCAAGTGACATAGCTACTAGAGATGATGAACAAAATGGAAAAGAAATGCTAGGAAGAAATTGAGACAAATTGAGAATGACAACACTGAAAGGTCTGGGGTTTATGAAAAGGAATGAAAATTTGAAATAAAACAGTCGTTCTAGCTACTTTCACAACAAAAGAATTCTGCACAGGAGTTTATGGAAGAAAAAATGCATTCCACAAAGCTCAAAGCATCTTTTCATGAACCCAGGAGCAATAGTTCTTCCTAACTATTTATATTTCTTTCACACAGTGACCCTCATTTCTTTTATTGTCATACTTCACTCTATTTTGAATCAATCATGTTTTATGTGTCGATATTGTAAAACCTATTTTCATGTATTTCACCTCCCTTCAATTTCACAGTCTTTGTTATAGAATAGAAACACACAAAACAAATCTCCCTTGAGCAGGAGTCTTTGATTTGGTTTTTAGAGATGCTAAATACTCACAGTTCACATCTCTGAATATCATGTCATTTTTTACATTTCATGTCCTCGCACAGCAAGGTACTCATTTCCCCTGTTTTTCTCCATCACATCTATTCCTCTGGGTTTGGTTTATTTTCAGTATTTTTGTACTCTGTCAAAGAGCTTTCTATCTTCTTGTAGTATTCTCTTACTTTTTTCCAGAAGACTTCTGTAACTTTTTTATTGCATGTTCCATTTTGAACCTGGGAAACTTTTCCAGGAGAATGTCTACAAATGGGTAAAACTGATGCAAAAATATATGTCACTATAATTGGCATTTTCTTTGAGCACTGGTTAAGTTCCCTCCTGTCATCCAAGAAGACAATTATTACATACAAGCTTTCACAAAGGCTATAAGCTGGAGCAGGTAAAACAGCCTCAACTGAGAGAATTTTTATGTAGTTTAATTTATTCCAAATAAACATAAACATTTATTCACTGATTCCTGTATTAATAATAATAAAAAAATCATTGTTTTGGCCACACTTTACAGACTGTTCATCCAAATTGCTTCAATAAGGTGACAGGCAGCACAGAAGTTGGAGTGGAGTGTATAGTTTTCTATCTGCTGCTTTTAATGCCCTAATGGCTTTTCCCTGCTCTTTTGTGCTCCTCACTGGGTTTTCTCCTCCCTCCATAGGCAACAGTCTTCTCGGGGTGTACTTGCCCCAGTTTGGGTCTACCTGAAGGCCAAGGCCCCTTCAGAGTGTGCATCCTGGGCTGCACATTTCCACTGTAGTGCCCTTCTCTCTGTGTGCCTCTGTGCATTTCTCCCAGTGTGACTCACCAAATATCTCACTGCCGCCCCTTCTTACAGAGGTTTGAGCACATGCCCCATGTGCTTTCCTGGCTTACTGAATTTCTGGCACCTGATGGGTTTGGGCATGTGATTGATTTATTTCTAAAATAGATAATATCATTGCCACACTTTGTATGCCTTTTCTAGAATTTGCTGAGATTAAGAAATGCAGAAAGTCTTCAAAAATATTTAAATAATGATATGGGTTAACCATCAGAGTTTGCTGAAAGAATTGTGCTGACCATATCATTTTGTTTCCAAACTATACACCATAACATTAATTTCAGGGATGTCTTAGCTCCCTTACTGCCTATGAAGCCTACATTTAGGTCACTCCCATGTATCAAGCTTTTCTGTGATGAAAACATAATGTCTTGGTGTAAATGTTTCCTTAGTTTTTTGCATGTTTACGTATTCTCATTTTAAACTTATGGCATGCTAAAAAAAAATTATAGCAATTCCCCCCCCCCAGCCCCCCTGAACCTCCTCAAATAAAAGTCCTAATTAAAATCAAATAAAATATTCATGGGGAAAAAAACAGGCATAGTTGAAATTCCTGTTCCAAACTCTGTCTCTAACAGCCACTGTAAGTTGTTTTCATAAAGACTTCTCAGATTTAAGCCCAAATCCCATCACATGGCACTGACTCTTAGAACAGCAAGTCTGCTATCCATCACTGCAGCATCCAGAATTGTAAACCCGGGAATGGGCATCAGCTTGTCAAATTCTCACAAAATATGTCCAGCATGTCTCATCAATCACAAACAGTGAAGGACAAATGCAACAACAACCACCTGGTCAAAGTGGTTGAGAAGGAGCAGTAAAATTAGTTCCATTTCCTACTTTTCACCTTCCCAGCTAGAAGAGATTTGCATGTTTGCAAGATAAGCTCTCTGCACGTTGTATTGACTTTCAGAATTAAGGATCAAAGGCATCTTCATCTTCAAACACCCTTTAGTCTTTTACTTATAATGTCTTAAAAGGAAAGGAGGGAGGAGGCAAACCAGTGCTTTCTCATAATCTCTCTAACTGGGTGGAAATCAATACCGAGAAAACCTGTGGACAAATGCTATTTTACATTAGTAAAAATGCTATTAATCTGTCATTCTTTATCATACTTGGATCATCATTAAGCAAGCAATCTGTTAATGTTTACAATATCTGATATTTCCCAAAAATATACACAAACTAATAGGAGGAAAACAATTCTAATCCTGTCCTACTGTCAATGGGGATTAATTTCATTCAAATAAACATGTTTATGAAAAATAAAGAAAAACTCTTTCTGCAAACAGCTGGTTAGGTTTGACTGGTTTTTTTAATTCATTCAAATAGACCACTTAGACTGGGTGCAGTAATTGTTCCTCTCCCCCTGCTGTTGCTTTGCTAATTGCTTATGTTGGTGTGTGTAAATACCAATTAAATCTGTTCCGATTTACTCTTTTTAACTGGTGCTTAGATTTTAAGGGGAAAAATGGCTTTTTAAATTTATATAGACAGTGTATGTCCTTTGTGATTTTCACAGCCTGTTTCAGTTAACAACAAATGAAGATAAATACGAAGCAAAATCTGTTTGGTTCTTCTATAGAACAAATAGCCCCATTTACAAGGTGTTACCAAATACCTGGCATTTTCTTATCCTTTACTTATTTATATTTTGACCATTAAATTCTAACCTTTTAACCCATTTGGTCACTTGCTTGTGTTTTCCTATGTATCAACTACAGAATAATGACAACGCCAAGGTAAATGTTATCTCACCAATTTACCTCAGTGTTAATTGCCAGTGCTTTGCTGGTGAAGGGTGACAGTAATGACAAAGGAGGTGACAAAGAGAAATGAAATTCAAGTGGAGCTAAAGAAAGTATGAAAATGCCTCCTTGGGTTTTATGTGTTTTACTTGACCCAAGTAAGCATCATTCCTTTAAATCATCATTTCAGACTGCTTTCTTCTGACATTCAGAGGATAATTTAGCAAGCTGGTCTGGTAAGGATGATTGACTACAGATGTAATACTGAGTAGACCAAACCAGAGGTGAAATGAAAGGAATAAGAAGGAGAGAGGAAAAGACCCCCAAACCTAAACATTATTTCATTAAATTCACAGAGATTCAAGAAAAGATTGCAAATAAAACTATGTGACACATTTTTACTTCGCTATGATTAAATGGTGAAAACAGAAAGGAAGCTGAAAATGAAGTTTGCTCTGCAGCAATTGTTTTATTAGATTTAGAGTGGTGAAGATCCATCACAGAGTTTTTGTGTTGGACAGTCCCATCAGTGCACCTTATTCCTGATCTGTGGGGTTCAGCCTACAGCAGAGAGTGCCGGGAGCCACAGAGAGATTGTAGATTCAGCCTGCTCTGAGATAGCCTGCTGCTGAGGGCAACACTGGGAATTGATGGGCAGCAACAGAGTGGAGTAATGAAACCAAAGGAACTTGTTTCACACTGGATTCCTCACAGCTATCTTTTTTTGGTTTTTTTTGGTTTTTTTTTTTTTGCTTCTTGGGTCAGGGTCTGTTTTCAACCTCCAGTGATTCACTGGGGTTTTAACTCTGCAGACTGGCTCTGTGCATTAGAGTTGTGCTCACTGCACTTGCTTAAACCAGAAGAGAAGGTCGAGACAGCAGAAAGATACACTGACAACTTCTGTTCACAGAAAGAAGAGCAGAACTCTGGTTTCCATCAGGGAGTAAGATGAAAAGATCTCGAACATCCAACAACTCTATGGCTGGTTATACAGTTTTGAGTAGTTTCTGATGAGCAGAGCATTTACTCTAACTCTTAGTTTCAGTGTACTTCAAATGCAATCCTCTTGGTTTTACCTTTTTCTAACATTATAAATCAAGATTTACACCACTGAGGTGCTCATTTTCAGACTGACTATCCCTGCTAAATGTTTTAGTGGAAGTGGAGGTATTCTATAGGGTTTTTACAGATACAGATTCTACGGACAGTAGAATTACTTTTTCTTTTGTTATGTTCAGTGAACACTTTGGAAGGATTTAAAGGATACATTTTAAAACAGAACCTGAGTTTTCTTCTTTATTGTGTGGATAAAATTTTTAAAAGTTGCTACTATCCAAACAAATATCTTCATATATAATAAAATCTCTACAGTATCACAAGTTATGTAGTAATTTACAACCAAAACAGATGTGATTTATCTGGTGGAAATTTCCAAGGCTTTTCCTCAGAGGATGGGCTATATTATGCTGCAGATTTTCCTGGTATTTGATCAACTCCAAGGTTAGCAGCACATAGGATCACAGAATCACAGAATGGCCAGGGTTGAAAGGGGCTTGCTAAAACAGGCTCACTGGGAGCGGGTTGTACAGGATCACATCCCAACGGGTCTTGTACATCTCCAGGAAGGGACACCCCACAACCTCTCTGGAAAGCCTATTCCAGTGCTCAGTTAGCCTCAAAGTAAGTAAATTTTTCCTTACATTCAGATGTGTTTCAGTGTGTGCCACTGCCCCCCTCCTGTTGCTGGGCACAGCTGAAAAAGAGCCGGGCCCCACTGTCCTGACACTTGTTCTTGGGGTGATAATGGCATCTGGCCAGGATCAGCAAAAGAGGGGCCAGGGGGACCAGGGCGGGGATTGCCCCTCTGTACTCAGCACTGGTGAGGCCACACCTCAAATGCCATGCCCTGTTCTGGGCCCCTCAATTCAGGAAGAACACTGAGGTGCTGAAGGGGGTCCAGAGAAGGACAGTGGAGTTGGGGAAGGTTCTGGAGCACAGCTCTGATGACGAGTTGCTGAGGGAGCTGGGGTTGCTTAGCCTGGAGAAAAGGAGGCTCAGGAGGACTTCACTCTCCACAACTACCTAAGTTGGGTTGGAGCAAGGAGCTGCTCAGTCTTTTCTCCAATTTGACAAGTGATTAGATGAGGAAACAGCCTCAAGATGCACCAGGAGAGGCTTAAGTTGATATTAGGAAAAATTGCTTCACCAAAACTATAGTAAAACATTGGGCCCAGGGAAGTGGTTGTGCATGGAGAAATTTTAAAAATGTATGGATGTGGCATTTGGGGACATGGTTTAGTGGTATAATTGGCAGATTAATGGTTGGACTTAATGATCTTAAAGGTCTTTTCTAACCAGTATTCTATGATTTGCTAACCAAACAATTTGCTTATGAATTTAATCTCAGTTGGTAGAAAAGGTTATATTTATATCTCACTCATCCCTCTAAGCAAACCTGCAGTCTGTGTCTACCTGTTGATAACTTGTAGAAACTCTATATGAAATAATATTTTAAATAGGGGAAATCAACTTCACATCATATATCCCTGTTTTCTCTTTCCATTTTCACCATCTTCTTCAGTCACTGATGAGAAAAGTTAGTACTGAACATTCTGTTAATGGTTGTCAAATCAATCATGGTTTTCACTGCTAGAGTTATTCTAGAAAGAAGCAACACACTTTAGAAGAAATCAGAGAAGGGCTGAATGAGATAATGTAAAATCACTTACACAGACACTCTGGAGATGGAACCCCGTTTAATATTTAATATAGTCATTAACCTGAGAGTGGAAGGAAGAGAGTAATGGATGGCCTATTGCTTTTACCTACAGGACAATTTTCTGAAGCAACTGTCTCCCCTGGGGCAAGGATCACACATGCCGAAAATCTATACAGAGGGTCACAGATGAAAGGAGATGGAGCAGATTCAAAATTCCCATGTGAGCATGGTGAAAACTGCAGACAGAGCAGGTGGTGAAACTTGTCATACTACACACAGCCATGGGCCATTGCCATCCAAATGCTCAATTAGTTTATTATGGCAACAGACACACCATGCTGGTCAAATAACCAGCGCATCTGCAGAAACTACAGAAAATAATCAATTATTGAAGAAAGCTCTCCACAAGTAACGTTACTCTTACCCTTTCTTGTTCTTCTATTTCTTTCTTTTTTCTTCCTCTGCCTAGATGTCCAGCTGCTAGAGATTACCCTGGAGAGTCAGAAATCCATGAACTATATTTAGATATGAGAAACATGGAGGGAAGGAGAGGAGAGGAGGAGCCCTGGGGAGGGGGAAGGCATTAAGTTTCGTTGACTGGCTGATTTGGTTTGGATTTTTTTTTTTTTTAAGAAGATTAAAAAGCACATTAAACATTTCCAGGTGACCTTCAAAAATCTGTAAATATTTCCTATGTGGAAACAGAGCAGCACACAGTATGTTTTTATGCAGTGTAGCATAATATAGGTATGCATACATATATATATGTAGGTCACAACAGACAATTTCTTACCTGGAGGAAAGTGAAATTTTTCAGTAACAGAAGTGTCAAATCTTTAAAAAATTGAAGAAATAGAGGTTTGAGGTGCTAAGATTTTATTGGCTTTTGCCACAATATTTTATATTGTAGTAACTCTATGTAATAGAGCTCGTTTCTTCCCTTGGAGACTTCCTGCTGTAGGGAGCAAATTCACAAAAGTCAAGGTCATTCTTGGTCAGTTCTTATCCATTATTTTTCAATGAATGGATTAGCTTGGTAAACATTTTGAAAAAGGTAAATTTTTCTCTACAAGAGAAAGACTAATTTTCTAAGAATTATCTCTTCCTAAAGAAGTTTCTCTTCCACAGAATCAAAGACCAAGGTCCTGTATTTTGAAACCTTATTATTTATGAAGTATAATTTGCTATAAATATTTCCAGAAATGAGAAGAATATTAATGAAAGCTTTCAGGAGAAGCAGCAAAACAATTTCTGATATGCCTGAGAATCCATACAAAGGAAAATGCTAAGATGGATCTGATCTACCTGTGTTTTCACATCTGAAATCTAGCCTGTAGGCAACTCTGAGATGTTCCTATGACTTTGTTCTCAAAGATTCTGGTACAGTCATTCATCTACAATTCACTGTTCTTCAGCTTTTGTGGTTTCCAGACTACACTGTTTACTGTTTTACGTAAAAAGAACAGCACGTTGAGCCACAGCAATAGAAAAACTATAAATCATTTTATAACCTTAAGAAATTACAGTTGAACTCAGACATTTTTCTAATGGTTTGGTGAATGTAAAGTAGAAAATACCTATATTTCTGTACCTGTAATTTCTGTCCATATGAAAAATGCTAAAAAAGGCAGAGTTCAGAGCCAGAGGGAAAGTGGCCTTTACCATGAAAGAATTTTGTATAGTAATAATTAAAACTAAATTTAATCACTAAAGCAGGCTGTAAGGTCAACTGTGTTATCCATAATTATAGTAAGCAATGGGGATGTTAAGATGAAATACTGAACTCTTAGTACCTGGGGGAGGGGTAAGAAGGATATTTTAAAGCATGAAAACCAAAGTATACTGTTATATGTGTCCTTTTCTTGAAGTTCCACTTGAAGATGATAATTGCTCTTAATCCTGATAAAGCAGCAGAACTTTACAGCTTACACTGCTCTGATCATGTTTCTCAATTCATGGTCAGCTTTAGGATGTGTGAGCATACAGTATAGTGCCAGGAAGCTGTTGTGGTTTTGGGATAGAGACAAGAACATAGATGTTTCAAATTAAAAGGTAAACAGCATGGTTAATATTAAATTTCATTTTAACACTAAAAGGAGATGATATACAGACAGACAGGTAGAAAATAATTTTAGGTTTTTTTAAAAAACCCTGCCTGCCATTAAACCTGACAGGGTGCACCCAAGTGTCCTGAGGCTGTCTTATGTCACTGTGACACCACTTTCTGGTTGATCATGGCAATTGAGACAAGTATGCCTGAAACCCAGCTCTCAGTACTGAGTTTGGTACCATTCACCACCTTTATCCATGATCTGGATAACAGGGCAGTTTGATGATGATACAAAGCTTGGAGGAGCAATGATATGCCAGAGGGTCAAGCTGCCATCCAGAAGGACCTCAAAGGTCTGAAGAAATGGATTGACAGAAACCTCAGGCAGTTTAACTGGGAGAAGTACAAAGTCCTGTACCTGGGGACAAACAGCCCCAGACATCAATTTATGCTGAGGATAACCCTGCTGGAAAGCAACTTGTGGGAAAATTACCTGGGGATCCTGGCTGACACCTGGCTACGAGCAGGCAAAGTGTCCTTGCTGCAGAAAGACATAGTGGTATCCTGGTCTGCATTGCCAAAATATTACCAACAGCTCAAGGGAGGTGATCCTTCCTCTCTGTTCTGTGCTGTTGAGTCCACACATGGAATGCTGGGTCCATTTCTGGGGTTCTTAGCTCAGGAGCGACACAAAGAGAGATACTCTGGAGATACTCTGGAGAGAGTCCAGAGAAGGGTCATTAAGATGATGAAAGATCTTCCCATAGGAGAAAAGGCTGAAAGAACCAGGACTGTTCAGCCTGGAGAAGAGGAGGCTCAGAGAGGACCTTATCAATGGCTGTAAATACCTGCAGAGAGGGTGGCAAGAGGGTGGAGCCAGCGTCATTTCAGTGGTGCCCAGGGACAGAACCAGAGCCAGGGCACACACTGCAACAAAGGAGGTTCCATCTGAACATCAGGATACACTTTTTTATTATGAATGTGACTGAGCATTGGCCCAGTTTTCCTATAGATGTGGCCCTCCTTGGATGTATTTAAAGGCCATCTGGACACAGTCCTGGGCACACAGCAATAAGTGGCCATACTTGAGCAGGGGGTTGGACCAGACAGCCTCCTGAGCTGTCTCCCAAACTCAACCATTCTGCAGTTCCAAGAATAACTGCTTCTGTTCAGAAAGGGATGCAGGACTTCTGCTTTGATTTCTCTAATATCACACTTATGTCCTTCAAATGGCTAGCATATTACCCAGTTAGGTAAAATACATGCTGAAATTGGTTCTTTATGATAAATGTAAATAATAAAAAGAACTGTAGGGAGCGAATATTCTTATTTACCTCTGATATTATCAGCATGGAGGACACACAGGCTAGCATTGCCCATATGTCAGCAAAGGAGCCCAGTCACGTCAGGTAGGAGGACTAGAGATGCACAAATGATGAAAATCGTGTGTGCAGTGAGTCACCTATGTCAGTGGACATGACAGCAGCCATAGTTTCAGTGTTCAGCCACCAGTGGCCAGGCTAAGAATGTGCTCTGTGAAACAGCCTTTATAATTTTTCTAGTCCAAGGACAGTTGAGTGTAGGTACCTTAAAAACCTTATGTATAATCAGTAGTTCATTTTCCAAGAAATCTATCTGGTTTTCTTACCATGTTTTTCAAGACTAGCAGTCCTGGTGGTTCATATCCAACACCACAAATATATTTCCTTGTCTCTTGCAATAAAATTCATTACACGGTGTCCACGTAGTTTTCATTATTGGCATTCATTTACAACCTTGTCAGAGATGTTGGAATGTCTTGATGTCATGAATTGCAGCTCATATTGCATATTCCAAAGAATAAAACAGAAGTAATTAAAAATATAAAATAAGGATTATGCTACTAGTAACTCTTTTGTTTATAATTAGGACAATATAATCCAACCAATATTTTCTGAAGAGGAAAAGTAAAATCATTTAATTAAAATCAACCTTTATTTTATTGCAAAAAAAATTAATAACAATTGACCATTATTAATAACAGCACAAGTTCACTTGTATTAATTTTATTGACAGCAACATATGCCATTTTTACTCTTACATGCTAGCAAAGTATTAGTCTGGTGATCTTATGTTAGTATATGAATATTAACAATTCAAATTGCTTGTGTTGCTACAACAATAGGTTCTCTATGGATAATTCAGGTAAGTAACTACACACTCTTCTTCCCAAATAAAACTTGACATTCAGATAAAAAATATTGCAACCTTCTTTTGGCTAGTACTACTATTAATCTAAGATGTGATGCACTGAATATGGAAAATGAAAGTATTAGTAGAGAGGATGTTAAATTACCTGTAGGTGCAAAAATAACAATTATGAAAAAAGCATATAGGTTTTCCACTATTACCTGATCTTTGTTTTACCAAGAGACATTATGCTTATAATGTAAATAAGTATGGCATATGTAAAAGCATGACAAATCTAGAGTAAATACTTATTATTTTGCTTTTCAATAAAGCCACCTCTAAACAGGTGGTCTAAATAAATTTCGAATAAGCACAAGAAAACCATAATTAAAGTATCCTCACTGGTGCTCAAAAAAAGATCCTATGGAGCAATGAAAAGACACAAGGAAAAAGGATATTAAACGCCTAGCTAAGGGAATCTTAGTAAACTCACATTATGGGATTTGCATACAGAGGTGAGGGGTTTTAGGGATAATACTAGATCCCTAAGCCCAGTTATATGCCAGACATGTAACATTTAAGCCTTTATGGTATTACATACATCTGGGTTCCTCTATGTCATGCTGTACTTTGCAACTTCCATCAATGTAATAACAAACCCAGTGCAGCCTGGTGTCCATCCCTGACACTGCTGCACCAGCAGGCTCGTCCTAGCAATATTAGCAACACCGGGGAAAGATATGAGATAGAGTGGAAGAAAACAGCAAGAAGCTAGTTCCCACACAACTGCATCATGTTGTGCAGATAACCTTGTAATTATCTGATTACTTCAGATAAGTGCAAGCACCAGCCTTGCACCTCATCCCAGGCACACTAAACTGTATTCCTGCGCAATGGCACCCTTGGGAGATCACAGCATTTGACCTTGTGTATCTCAACAACTCCAGGCTCACAGCTGCAGGAAGCTACAAATGTCCAAGAACCAAAAAGCCAATTTGTCTGTGTTCTGAAACAAAGGGAGACATTGCATCTGTCCTATTTCTACACCTAAACTCAATCCTAAATTGGTTGGGTATGAGCTTTTGGAAGACATCTATACCAGACATGAACAGAACCTGCACAGCAACAATTGTATCAGGAAGTCCATTGCTGTGGGGTGTAAAAACTGTGTACAAAGTCTTTCTCTTGCTCATCTGTGACATCCTAAACATCAGCACATCCCTAAAGAAGGAAAGTCAATTGCACAAGAAGGCTGATAAGAGATTGATCCAGTATCTGCTAGGGAGGTTTGAAAGCATTCTTTGATTCTATTCTAACTCTAAAAAAAAAGTCAAATTACAAGTCTTTTATGCACAGTTAGACCAGTTTTAGAGGACAAGGGCAAAGGCAAAACATCTGCATATTTCAGAGTTCAGATATATCTTTCCCTGTGCTAGTCTTGCAATGTACTGCATGGATACTGATAAGGTGAGGAAGACTGCATGCTTTGTTTTGTTTTCTAGAGGGAAGGCTTGGTTCACCTGGGAAGATAATTGCTTTCTCCTGGTACCCACACAGTAAACACTTGTAACCGCAACACACAGAGCACTCTAATGCATGCAAAGGAGTTGAGGATCCAAAAACTCTGCCAAACAAAAGGCATTTTTTTATTTGCATTCCATCTTCACCTTTCTGCCTCACCCCAAGGGAAGCTGATTCTGTTCATAACAGGAAGGACGATAGACATTTCCAAGGTCTTACTAATATTCTGCCATCTGTTTGCCATTCTACTATTACATCACAGCACACAAAATTATTGGACCATGACCAATGCCTGCCTAGAGATTTTTCAGATATCACTTCCCATCCTATTCCCCTGATGAGTCAAGTGTAGCTGCCCTATCTAATATCCTTCTTCCATTCTTACATCTTTTGTCGGTTCTCTGCCAGCATGTGAACCTTACCACTTACTCTCACAAACAGCTGCAGCTAGGTCTATCTAGGTGCAGTAGGGGGAAATTTCATTTCTGCAGGTTTTCACAGGTATCGATTTAAGCCAACAGATACATATTATCCACTGTAAAAGAAAATTACTGTTTTCATTGCTAAGAAAACACTTTCCTGTTGTCAAAAGAAAGCAGAAATTATGTCCTTGCATTAAAAGGCTTTTAGGAAGAAAATAGGCATTGAAATAGGCATTGAACTCCTGCTTGCAGTCCATTTCTTACAAGACTTTTGTTCTTTCGAGAATGAAAAGACCATACTTCCTTCATGCCTACTGAGATTAAATGGAGCCTATATCTGGGGAATATATTCACATTGGACACCTTATTTCAACAGGGCAAACTCAATTTAGCCACAATACTTTTAAAGGCATGGGATGGACCTCCATTCCTGGAACCATCTAAAATCATGCACAGGCTTTCAAAAGGCATTCAGGCTTTCTTGTAGCCTCTCCAGAAAAGCAAGACAAGAAGTATGAAAACACAGATTACTGTCACTTAGCCCTTAAAATAGAAGACAGTTATGATTATACCAACATAGTAAAAGAAGAATCTGCCATCGTATTGCATCTTTTTTTTTTTTTATGTTGGGGGTGTTGGCAAACCAGTTCTACCATCTTCATGTTCAAGTTAAGTAATAACATCTCTGACTTGTCCCTGAAATATGTACTTACGTTCAAGCCCAAGGGAAGATAGATAGGATATGAAAATGGCTTTAGAGATGAGACTTGGCCCTAAGAGTGTGCCATATTTCTCCTGTTTCTTCTCTTTCCCCTCATCTAGGCAGTGCTTAAGAGCTGCCTTTGTGAGGGCTTCCAAGCTTTCCTTCCAGCATCTGCAGAATGGGACAGCCATGCTTCTCAGGAGGGGATGAACATGCTCCAACAAGAATACATGGAGTTTTCACCACCACAATCCCCCATCCCCCAACTCTATCCATAGCAATATTTATGTGGAAGAAAAGCTCTGTGTTCTCTAGTACTAGATAATTTTGCACAGCTGAAGTACAGCTACAAGTTTTCTCTTAATCGTTGTGCTATGAGAGGTGGAAAGAGTGACATCAGGCTAAGGTTGTCTATTAGTATCCTGACCCCTGGATTTATCTCATTCAACTTAGGTGACTTTCCACTATGAGCCAAACCTAAGTTAGTTGTCCAGGCTGCCTCAAAAATCAGCATGCAGAGAAATAACTCCTTTCTCTAGATTATTAATCTCTGGCACCATACTTGGTATAGACCTGTAGGTACTGAAAGTTAAAGATGAAGAAAGCCCTCAATTTTCTGACTAAATTTTTATTAGCTGAAACAGAGGTCTGGAGAATTTTACTACCTTAATACTATACAAAATACTCTGGAGCATTGGATTGATTTACCAAAACTAGAGTAAAACCCACAGTCAAATAAAAGGACAAGGGATACTTCCAACCCATCTCAATTTGAATTGAACTATTAACTTTCATTCCTTCTGGGGCTCGATCTGAATTGTCCCAGTTCTGCCATTTACACCAACATCTCCTGGGATTTTATTACTCATTGACAGCACTGTACCTGCTGGGACATGTAGTTTAAGGATACCACAAAGTATATAGTAATATTCCTTACATCCTCACAGAACTGTGATGTGTTAGAACCAATTCTAACAAATTCAAATCTCCAGGCAAATGCTCCTCTACAGTGTAAAATACAGAATGCAGAACACATTCAGATGCATAACAGAAACTGAGGGATAGAATACATTAATAAAAACACTTTGGACGATAAAAATTCTGCCATTTCAACAATGTTTTGTCATTACACCAAAAGGGGTCAATCTGGTTATTAAGAGATTGAAAAAATACATGCTCTTTAATTAAATCTTTTGTTAGGTTAATCAATATAAAGAAGTGCAATCTAGCAATTGTATTCTTCACTTCATAAACAGTATAACAGAATAACTGCTGAACTTTTGTAAATCATATCCTTTTCAGCAAGCACACACTGAAAGACTAAAGCTAAGCCTATTCTGACAAATTCCACATCATGTTGAAGCTGACAAAAATAACTAGGAATGAGATTGCAAGCACACCACTAATGCTATCCAGAATGGATATGCAGACCATGCTATATAGCCAATCAATCTAACATGTAAGAACAGTAGGATAATTAACTTCAAATTAATGGCTGGTAAAGAATTAGGCACACGATAAGCCAACTTCTCAACTATGAAAATTGGCACAAATGTAGGACCTGGTCTGCTCTATGTCTCATAATTCATTGCAATTATAGACAGTAAGACTAGAAAACAACATCCAAAGGTTGTTTCATTTACCCCCTGCCCAAAGGTGATCATTTGTACTGACGTCATTCCTTACAAAATCTTGTCCAGTCTATTTCAGAAACACCCAGGAATGTGAAGTTTATAACTTCTCAGCAGTCTGCTCCTATTCTTAACTGCGAGAATATTTTTTTGTAATGTCTGATCTAAGTCTTACCTGCTGCAATGAAACCCTCCTTGTCCTACAAACATCAAGGGAGAGATTATTGCCTTCTGTATCACAGCTGTATTTTACATATCTTTCCATTTTTTCTTCCATTTTCTCTAAACCACCTGAGATATTCCTGTCTTTCTGAATCAGCCATAGTTTATCTATTCTTTTTTCTTTACCCTCTGATCTCTCTCACTAAATTCTTAATCACAGAGAAGAATTACTGCAATTACAGAATACCCAGTAATGACAGCATAGCTAAGTCTGTGTTCTGTAAAGATACAGGCCTTTGAATTGCCAGAAGGTTCTCACACTTTTTGAACAGAAATACATGGATAAATAAATCTGAGAATCTGGACTTCAGCATCTCCTGATAGCAAGTATCCATGAATCTCATCCTTCTGTTTTTGAAGATTGAAATTCATCCAATAGTGCCAGTCTCTCTATGAGAGTGAGCTTATACACTGGAATGTGCATAAAAAAATATAACTCTATTTTTGCCCTACATAGGATAGAAATGGCTTTTGTACTCATATATTCTGATCTGCTTTGATACTCTTCTTATAGTGAAGGGGCTAGTTTCCTTATTATAGACCTTAGAATTCTTTCAAGTAACACATCATTGCCTGTTGATTCTGATGATGAATTTTAACAGGCTGAATTTAATCCTGGAAAAACAGACATTTGAATTCTGATACTTGCTATGCATTAAGAATGTATAATCCCTCATAATCTCAGTCTGTCATAGTGAAGTAGCAAGGAAATTAAAAGAACCTGTTAATTATACTTATTCAATAGTGCAGTGCTAAACCATTGCCTTTGCAGAATCACCTCAATCACTACTTTCCCTCAAAAATGGGATTTATTAATTCATCTGAATTCTTTTGTTACTAGACATAACTATCTTTTCTTTATGGTATGGGGGTTTTCTTTGTTTGTTTGTTTCAAAACAGATGCTGATTTCTCTGGTGGGAATTTCCAAGGCTTTTCCTCAGGGGCTGGGCTATATTATGCTTCAGCTTTTCCTGGTATTTGGCCAACTCCTAGGTTAGCAGCACATAGGATCACAGCATCACAGAATGTTCAGGATTGAAAGAGATCAAGGAATATCACACTATTGTACATATTTTAAGATGCCTTTAATAACTCACATCAATCTACTTGTATTGACTCAAGTAATTTCATATAACATCCCAACATCCAGCAATTAAATTCAGGGTGAATATTTCAAATGCAGCATATTTCTCCTGGTCCTTGAGTTAGGTCTGTCTATGTGAATCTTTTAACAGAGCACATGTGATAGATAGAGTGATATTAGCTCAGACCTGAAAACAGTGAACATTTACTCAGATGTAATGCTGTGCTTATTCAATTCACAGTTCAGAGTGGGCCTGTGCAATACCAGCTCTGTCTGGAGCATCATGCAGAGATGTAGATATTCTGTGGTGTATTTCACTTTATCCAGAGCAGTATCCTCCATTCAGCTTCAGATTCTTTTAATGTACCACTATGCATCTAAACTGCCTTTTTGCAGTTCTGAAGGAACGAGATATCATCACAATCCTTCCTATATTCATGCCCTGATTCCCTTGGGAAACTGGGAGGGCTCCAACTGGGAAGCAAGTGCAAAAGTTAGAAGTTATGGATTACATGCTTCTAGGTTTCCCAGACTAAACAGTGAAGTACTGGGACTGCAGGAGAAATTCTCCCATAAGCATAATTTATTCCAGTGTTCTTTTGAGTAGTTGTCATTTCCATATGATTCTTCATTAAGAATGTTTCTCACTGAAAACACCTCAGCCCTATTTTTATATGCCAGTACATTTCTTTGCTATCTTTGCGTGAAACATTCTTTTTACATTCATCTTAGCAAGAATAGCACATACCCCCCCACACACAAAAAAGAAGAGAAAACCACATTTTCCATAAGATCCTGGGCTTCTGCATTTGCTGCTTTTTTGTTTGGTTGGTTTTTTGGGCTGGTGGGGGAGGGTGTCGTTTCTTTTCCTTACTTTTGAGGCAGAAGGAACTATGGCAAAAGACTTGTCTCATCCCCCATGTAAGATTCCACTGGCTGGATATCCTTGGTATCTGACCCACAGCTTTACTTAAACTTCAATGTTTAGTTCCAAATCCATGTCCTTAACTTGAACATTACAAGTAAGAGAGACGTTGTCTTCCTAAATAATTTAAAATGGTTTTGAAACTTCTGATTCTAAATTTCATATTACCCAGTGTAGATGAAAGCTGCAAGACTGAAATTAATTTACTTTACTGTTAGAGTATGATATGCCCCTGTTATAAAAGTGGGGAAATAGGGCAACAGAAATAAAAGAAACTAGTTCACTTTCTCTGAAGCATCTTGCACCTCTGAATACATTATGGGAGGGGAAAAAAGAGATTTTTTTTTTTTTTACTGTGGAAATTCAGAATTTCCTCTGAATATACCCAGAAAGACCTTGAACACTAACAGGTATTTCAGCAGACACTTTGAAGATGCAGTGATATTTAACTTGTCCAATCAAGATTCAAGTTAAAAACTGAAACTTCCTCAAAGGGATGATGCAATTCCAAAGATAAATAGACGAAAAAATAAGTTAAGACAAGTTTTTATTGTTTCTGCCAGCTCAGAAATATTTGCTGGACACCACTGCTGGCTAGTGTCCAATGTACTTTCCGAACAAGTTGATTGAATTTCCACCACTTAGTGGATTGGAGGTGAAGGAGAAAGGGAGAATGGAAGTTTTATTCTACAACTCATCATTTTTGTAAATATATTTCAAATTTTCTTTTGGTCATTTAATAGTAAATACAGAATCATTTTCTGGGTTCACTGAAGTGTAAACTCAAAAAAAAGTTTATACCAAGCTTTCTGAAAAGGTGAGAGAACTGACCCAGGCAAACACAGCAATGTTTAACCACTGGTCCTGACTGAGTAAGACCATAACTTACCCACTAGCATGAGGGGAGCAGAGGCAAGTCCCTCAACTGGTTGGTTTCTGCCTCTGCTGTTCAGGTTGCTTCTATTATCTCACCATGCCCAAGGGCCAAGAAGGAGAGGAGAAAAGTCTCTTAGCTTCTCTAAGATGTTCTTATTACTAAGACTCAAAAACATTCTCAACTTTTGTTTCCTCCTTTGACAAACCCGAGTTTACCCAGCATAATTATATCGTGTTCAAATCTTTCTCATGAAGAATATACTTCCAAGCTTCAGAGCACACACCTAAGACAAACCTATAATTTGGGGATATAGGCTCAAATCCACCTTCTAGAAGTTGGGTCTTCCCAAAGTGGGAAAAATGGAAGAACTGGGGAAGAGCTGGGATTTTGCAAGGCAAGACCTTGTGGGCCAATATCTTAACAATTCAGCCACCTTCCCAAGCATAAGAATTTTTTCCAAAGAAATGTTCTGAAACGTTAGACTCTGCCTGATATCTTAAATTTTTTTGCTTGCTGTGTGAGCTTGTGGAGATTCATGAATGGCACTGGTGATGAAGCACCTTGACACCTCTGTTCCTGGACACATTTCAGAGAAGCCAGCATGCATAATCACGTTTTTGCTGCAGTCCTGTGCAGAAAGATTTGTGAACTTACTGGCTCCATCATGCGTCCTCCAGAGAGCACTACAAGGGAGAAAACACTCCTTGGATTGTTCATGTTTCTGAGCTTATAAATGAAAACATTCAGGTTTTAAAACAAACCCTTTGAGTTGCAAAAGACTCTGCAATACCTCTGATGACTACAGCTGCCTGGCTGGGAATGAATAGTCACACCTGTTCTTCATGATAAGAAAAATCAATCGAAGTAAACAAAGTATCTTTTGTGGGTGTGTGTTTGTGTTTTCTACTGTTGAAGCTGAATTAGAATTTTTTAAATTTGTCAGTATTTTAGAATAATGATGATTTTAGTTACCAGATTGAAACATGGATGCTACAGTCGGTATCAAGCCTGATTCTGGTCCTTTTTAATTAGCTGGCTGTGTTTTTGTGCAAGTCACACAATTTTCTGCTTTGGTTAATCTGCTGTCAGTACTTTGTTACAGGAGAAACAAGTTTGATAGGATATGTGTGCAGGTCATGACAGAGATTTAGAAGATCTTGAAGGAAATCTGAATGTCACAATGTGCCCCAATAAAGATATAGTATTATTAAAATATCATGTACTCTATTAAACATTATTTAATTAATGTTTCTTGCAAGAGAGGTAGAGTCACTGTCTCTTTTTGTGAGACAACCTTCAAGTGCTAGGCACTTTTTGCTAAAAGAGAAAGTGCAGAAGGTCATAATGCTACTTAGGACTATGTTGTTCAGAATGCATACTGCTGCCATTTCTGCTTGGTATGACATGGTTAATGTACCATCCTATAGGCAGCACATTTATTAACTACTGTGTGAATGCAATTAATTAAATGCAGGAGTCACCTGAATAAATGCGTGATGTCAACAAATGTGTGTATACCTCCGAGTTAGTCCCCCTAGACTTTCTGTGCAGTCACAGAAAAGAAAGCATCTTTAGGAAGTGGTCTATCTTGATCTGAGACAACCAACCAAGCTATATCACGTAAAGTACCATCTAAAACTTCCTTCCCATGTCTCTCCTGTAACTATAAAAGGAGCTAAAATGATTAGTCAAACTGCTAACAATGAGACTGTTGTTATCTAAAGACAGGTGAGGGGAAATCTACATCAAAAGTTGGGGTATATTTACATAAGAACTTGATTCACAGTTCTACCAGCAAAGTATCAGGTGGCCTTTAATAATTTGCTCCATTTCTTCATTTAAATGCAGGTGATAATGAGATTTAATCATTAAGAAGATTTTTGCAGAACACAGTTGAGGGGAAATGTTTCATCTCAAGCAATAATATGATGACAGGGAAAGGCTGCTTTCACTTCTCTTCTGAAAATGTCTGTTTTGGTTTCAACCATGTGTCAAAGATGAAATACTCACTGCAGTGACTTCCTATCAGGTTAGCTCTTCTCACTGAACATTTCCAGTTTAATCATATTAAATAAACTACATCCTAAAATATTAAAAATTGTCACCCATATAATATCATCAAAATTACTTTCATTGTGCCAACCTGTAAGTATTGCTTTTTCATAGCATGGCTCCTCTCAGCATAACACAGGCATAACAAATAAAAGGCTGGATCTAAAGGCAGTATATAAATTCTAATGGAGGTATAGCATCATTTTTATCCCCTTCCAACAAGACTGTCCTAAATTTATATTCACTGAGTAACACAGTGAAGTACAGCAAGAATGAGAGAAGGGAAACACAGAAATCTTACATGACATTGAGCCAGGCCGAGAGGAATTCTGTCATTTGAGTGTGAAAATCAAAGCATGAAGTTGGAGTACTAACAGAAATGTTTGTCACTGCTGAACTTAAGTACAAGAAAATACTTAAATAAGTATAATAGAATTTTACTCCAGACACATTTTATGCAACTCCCTTAAAAGCCATTATACCAGTAAAATATATTCCTGATTCTGACAGTTCCTATGGTTGTGTCACAGTAAACAGCATTGCTCATTTCAGGTGGTATTTCAAGCTGCCACCCAAAATCTAGAACTGTCTTTATGTGAGAGGTGTGAGACTCCAGAATATTGTCTGTTTTGGCCACAAGAGTGGCTCAGAAGACACATTAAACAAGCATTGCACTAAAAAGCAACGCTGTCATTCTTAAGCCATCACAAAGATTTGGTTGCTAATAAACTACATAACACAGGTATCACTCTCGAACTCAAATAGAATGCTGGCTGCTTTTATTGAAGGGAAATTGCAGTAACTTGAGGAAATGGATTAGTATACAAGGAAGAAAAGAAATCAGGTTGAGCTGAGAGCTGATCCAACTGCAACCTACACCAAGCTGAGCATTCCAAGCTGAGTGGATAGCAAATATCCAGTTGTGTGAGTTTTGTTTGCTTGAATTGTTTTGTCTTGGTTTTAGTTGGAGAATATCTACATTGGAAATAAAATCTTCTAATAAAACCACACCACTTTTAATTTAGTTCTTGTTGGGACAGATTTTTCCATGGTGTAATTCTGGTCAAAAATAGAAAAGAAGGAAGAAGAAAATTAACATTTATTAGGTTGTAACCGTGTAATAAAGATACTCCTCTTACATTGGAAGACTCAAGTCCCCCATTGTACTCTTTTTGAAGATAACTGAATCTTCCTCAACTCAGATGAGCTGATTGCTTGAGTTTTGGTTACACTCTGAGGTGAACGTAGCTATGAAAAAAGGGAAAGTCTCACTCATCTGTAGGAAAAGCATTTCTGAGGTTTTCAAGAGCAACAATAATCCTGTCATGATAAAAGAGTAGGATTAACTGAGTCTATGGTGCATGCAAAATTTCCTGAATAAGTCAAAAACCTCTCCTATCTCACTGTCAGGACTACCAGCACAGTTGATTGTTTGGGCTAAAAGATATTAATCCTGATAGAAGCTGGGACACTGAGGCATTGCATTGCAGTGGAGAATGTGTATGTGTGTCCCTTCCAGAATCAGATCATCCCATCAGTATTATTTTCTGTCTTAAATTGTTTAGTCTTATGGTAATTTCTGCCCTTTTCCCGGAAGTAAGGAGGTAAAGAGCTGCAATCTTTTTGCATCCTATGGGATCTACAATTTCACACATTTTCAACTATAATATGGATGTGTTAATCTCTTCCCCTTGCATCTAAAAAAAAATCCAGAAAAAAGTTAAATTTTGGGCATTAAATTCAGATTAAGCCTTTTAATGCAGTTTGGTTGTTTACAGAACTCACTATAACTAATTTATTGCTTTTGGTAATGGGGTACAATTCTTTTTAGGATAGAACTAAAAATTTATGTTGAGCAAAGAGTGAAAAAAAGACTTCATAAATGAAACAGATGAAAATCATCCTTTCTTCTTTAAGTGTCTTAATAAGCAAAATTTTGGGAAGTGTATCAGTCTGATTTTATTAAAGTAAACAGTGAGTCTGTCCCATTTGTTTGTTTCCACAGTTACCTTTTAAAATGTGTTTTGAAAAGTGACTATATAATAGGGAGATGTATTAAAATGTTATTTTTTTTATTATATTACTGAATATATTGTATCTGTGCTTACACTAGAAATAAAATTATAAATTCTCCACCAAGGGAAAAATAGGTAAGAATGAAGCAGGAAAAGACCTGCATTTTATCCAGGCATGCAACCAGTAAACCACACTCCATTTTCACAATACTCTCCTCTGAGAGCCCATTGTCATGTTTGTGCTCACATGTGCTAGTTTCCATTAGATGTTTCTGGACACACATGACACTTATAATCCATACCTAAAAGGCCACTAAAGCATTAAGAACAATTAAGGGCTTACCAGGCAGATGCAGAACACAAATATCACAACTTGTGTATCAGAGAAATGAAAAGGTGAGCATGGTCTAAATATACACACTGGGAATTCAGAGTTTGTTTTTCTGCCTTTTGTGAATGTTGTGACTTCTAAATAGTAAGACCAGACCAAATAGTTCACGTGGTAATCAGAGTTGTGCAGGGGCTCTAGAGGAATCTGCAGGAGTTCACAGATCTTCCAAAAAGCAGCTCTGAGCCTCAGGGTCAAAGATGTATTAAGAGATAAGACAGTCCCCAAAGGTAGCAATGACATTTTTCCTACAGCTTTTAAAGCAATTTGGGCAGATTTCAACATATATGCAGTAGAAAGATTGCCCCTGACTTCAGCCTGGACAGGCTTATTTTTTGGAAAGGGAAAAGGGCAGGAAAGCCTCTTCACCTCTGGCATCTTTACCACCTTCTTCCTCAAGCCTTGTCCTTGGCAGGAAGTCTTGAACTGGTGAAACGTGTTCACCATGTGTGCAGCCAGAACCAGACCCCTACCAAATAGCAACAGCTGGCCAAACCTCAGCTCCTTTACACTGACCTCAAAGGGACCAAGAGATGAGAGGGCCTAGGAAAGGTCTGAAACAAGTAAGGAAGAAGTTATCTAATGTTTAAATCCAGGGTTTGAGCCCAGAGGTGACATGCAATGTAAATGCATCTGAAATATCGTGAATCCCAAGATTTTGGATTGTTTAGTGCCAGTCCAACAATAGCAGATTTTGATGCCAATAGTGTTTAGACATATGCAAATAATGTTTATTGATGGAATAATTAGAATTACTGCGGCTGTAGAAAAGTAAAGAAAGTACTTAAGCCTTTTTGCAAGCCATTATAAGGTCACTAATTTTGTCTCTCATAATAAAAGGCAATGTCTGCTTCCACAGACTTCATTCTTCTTTGCACACGCACTTTAATCTACCTCTAATAGCAAAATTCTAAAATAAACTGCTGATGAACCTTTATATCCTTGTAAAACTACATTAAAATGCCCTCAAGGTACTTCCAAGACAAAGAATTAAGGAGGTACCAAATTCACTGCTTTGACTCCATTGTTGCCAAAAAATTCACCAAGGGTGGACATAACAATTTTCATTCCATGATGAATTGATAATGTGACTACAAACAACCCACAGACATTGAATTCTCCTTCCAAAAATATGTGATTAAGTCCAAAGGATATCTCAGTTTGGTCATAAATATTCATGGTTAAAAAGTAAGGAGCAAAATATAAATACATGGTCAGCAACATATTTTCTAAATATATGCCCATTTAATTTAATTATTTCATTTTGTGTTGATTTTTTTTTTAATGAAAAACAAATTATGGTAGAGAGTCAGTTCATTTCACACTTTCTGACAAAAAAGATCACATCTTTCCCTTTTTATGTTGCACAGTACTTAATTCATCATTGATTTAGGTATTTTTCTGTTACAGTCTTTAAAAGTTAACAAAGGAGAGATGTGTGTGTGACACAGAGTGGTTAAAATATTTTAAATCCTATTAGTGTTACAGATTTGCAAAACCATCAGCTGCAAGTGAAGGAAGGAAGAAGTCACTTGAGAGGTCCTCAGCTTGAGAAACCTACTAAACTCTCCAGGTTTAACTACAACCTGCTCAGCAAACTTGTGCCCACCAGCAATGAGAAAGTGTCATTTTCAAGGGCACCATGAAGAACAGAATACTGAAGAGCATTGTGAAAAATGTCATTCTTTCAGCAATTTGCTTGTAGGCTACAAATTTTAAAAAGCCCAAAAGCACACTGAAAAAAAAAAAAAAGGAACAAAACCCACCTTTGGCTAAAATAACCAAACCTAGGCATTAATGTAACAGCTACCATAGTCTGGCCTCTCATCCCCAGTGCTTTGGATATGAGGATTTTTTTCTCTGAATAGACCTGAAAGACTTTTCTACCCAGAACTACAGCAGAAATTCTGCACATAGACAAATTTCAATACATTTTAAGACTAAAGGCACCATGCTCTGGGCAAGTCTCCTTTGATTTTCTTCTCTATTATTATTTGGAAACACTTCAGCATAGATAGAAAGCTGTAGAATTGAATGTTGTTTTTCAAGCACTGTCTGACATGCATATTCATCCCAGACATCACACCTCAGTTGTGATTCTCTATGGGATATCCCTTTTCATTGCACCATATTGCACAATTTATGTCTACATTTCCTTTTCTCCTGGATTCTCTTGAATTTGATATGTTTTCCTGGGCCACTAAAATTGAAGCAAGTTGTTAATATTACGCCTTCGTTAATGACTATTGCTTAAAGAATTCCACGTTTAAGCAGCAGCACTTGTCCATTTACCTCACACAATGCTTTGCAATGACCTATCTGTTTCAGAACCTTATGGTAGGTCTCAGGCACAGAAGGACATCGAGCTCAAGAAGAAATGGGAGTCTGTAATTTAAGCCCTGGCAGCTGGAACCACCTTACATGCTAAATTAAGGTCTTTTACAGCCATGCATCAAGCAGATCCAAGGGCAGAATCTGGCCCTATAAAAACAATCATTTTGAGAGCTAGGAGATGACATCTGCAATTGTTTCCTCATCTTAAAGACAGAGAGACATTCTGCTTTCCCAGCACTTTGTGTTTTTATGAAAGCCGTCAGCATTAGATACATCAAACTGCATTCACTACAAGCACCCCTGGATAACTTGCTTATTTCCACAGCTTCCAGTCTGATTTGCTGGAAAAGCTCTGCCAGCCCAGCCTGTTAAATAGCGATCCCTGTGAGTCATAACACAGCAGCTCCAGATGGAAGACAGGCAAACATCTCCCTCCAGAGTTATCACCAACTCAGCTCCCATCAATCAACCAGCAGCTGGGACTGAAGAAACATTGACTGCTTTGCCTGGCTCGCTCATGCCAAAGGCTCAGCACATTAGAGCTGTGCTTTCTCTCACATCTAGTCCTTGGGGGTGAAAAAGCTTGAAGACTCTCTCAGATTTCCCATGTGGCTACTCAGCCTACCACCTTCAAGCATCATGTCAAACTTAGTGAGCAAAAGAGATTTTGTCTTAGCACTTTGATTAGGTGTTTTTAATTCAGGGAATGAAGCTTCCTGGCTTGCAGGTGAGATCTTGTCAGTCTTGCCTCCATCCAAAGGACAGAGGAGCATTACATTTATTATTCTAAAGACACAGGAGCAAGTAATTGGCGAGCCAAAGGCACGTCTGGGTTAACATGTGGCAAGCATGCACACTGAGTAAATGTGACTGCTCACACCCATTCTGCAGTTGGTAGAAGTGGCAGGAGTTGGCTGGTGAACTGCAGTAATGGTGGGAATCCAGTTTTTGCTCTGCAGTAGAAGACATGGCAGGAGGTGGCTGTTCCTTGAGCCAAGACAAAAATGGAGAGTGAGCAGTTGGAGCAGTCCAGCAGCAGAGTTTTGGCACGAAGCTTCACACAACAGCTGCCTCTTGCCAGGGTGACCTGCTGTGCAGGGCTGTCAGCCATCACCTGCATGGGGGGAAGGC
The DNA here is from genome assembly GCA_034336665.1 of Luscinia megarhynchos. Lineage (NCBI taxonomy): Eukaryota > Metazoa > Chordata > Aves > Passeriformes > Muscicapidae > Luscinia > Luscinia megarhynchos. The sequence goes on from CM067565.1 coordinate 47,592,116, forward strand.
TGCAGAAGCTGATACCTTGGGGGATACCAAAGAAACAAAACTGTGTAGTGAAGAAAAAAATACACAGGTGATTAGTATTTTCTGATCTGTTCCAAGCCAACAAACCTGGGCTGCAAACACCAGAGAGTACTTCTCTGATCAGAATTACCTGGGCTGGCCTAGATTTCCTGTGAGTTAATAGCTCCTCATTCCCAAGCAAGCATGTTTGCTTTTACAGGAGATGATGGGCCTGCCTAAGCGGGAGCAGGGACCTGGTCTGCAGGTCTGACTGCTGTTTTCAGAAAGGACATTCACTGCCCCAGATTTGCCCCTCCATGCTGTAAGCAAGCCTAAAAGTCTGAAGTCTCCTTTTGAGGCACTTAAAAAAAAAAACAAAACAAACAAAAAAAAAAAAAAGAAACAGTATTTTCTGGCCATGCATTCAATAACAAGAGGAAGCTAAAGCAGATCTACACAACAAAATTTAGGGTCCATTTTAGGGGAGTCTATTTCTATTAAAATTTAATCAAAGACATAGTTCTGAATCTTACCTTTGACTAACTATGCAAAGGTGTTATTTTCCTGTGCTGCCTGGACAAAGTGGGCAGGATAACTTTGCATTATTTTCAATGTATTAATCTCTTTAAAAATTGACTCAAATAGTATTGGCATTGTGTATCTGAGGCAAAAAGGAATGGTGAGCAGATAAAAAGAAAATCATACACTGCAGGACAGAGAAGAGAAAAATTGTCAGCCCAAGAGAGACAAAAACAGTAAAGAAATCAGCTGGGAAATGAAATCGTACTATATACAAATTATATATGGAAAGAAAGAGAGAAGGAAATCTACTTCTGTAGGCTGGTCTTTTGTGAGTATCACTTTTATGCCTAGCTTCTGTATAGGTAGCACACTTTGCTTTTGCAGAAAACCTGCATTAGGAACAGAAAGCTTGAATCACCTATAGGGAAAAAGAGAAAGGCCATAGGGCTAAATCATAGGACTCAAAGATTTGAAATATTGAGCTAAAGGTACAAAGCCAAAAAATACAGTGACAAATTCATGAATTCTACATAGCTGCTTCATTCAACATAAGGTATTGTTCACTGTCTCTAGTCTGGGAGATATTTTATTCACCTGGAAAATTGCCTTCAGCCTGTCCAAAATAGTATTTTAGTTCTAAGATATAGAGATGTCATTAAATAGAGGGCATTTGACATTGCTGTAGGGCTTCCCACTTGAAAAAATGCTCTATCAGATAAGGGAATTTGGCACCATTTTATTGTTACTATCTACTGAAGCTAAATAAAAATTACAACTTCTTTGCACCTCTTATGCTTTCCAGTCCCCAGGGAAATCAGGCAGATCACAACCAAGTTAAGATTCCTAATTGTCAATCAGAAGAAAAAGCAGTTTTCAACATTTTAACCTGGGCAAGTGGATCACTCCCCAGTTTTAGCCAAAGGAATGAAATAGCAATGTAGTCCAGTTGGACTCTCTTTCTCATTTCTCATACTGGTACTCTTGTACTGAACAGAGCTTTTTTAGCCTATTGAAAAGAAGCTGTAAGATTTTAATATGTCCTGTTCCACCCCCATCTCCCTTTTTCCCAAACTCATAATCACTGGAAAATTGTGTGCAACTCAGTCATAAAGCAGATTTGTTTGTAGTTTAAAACAATGTGTCTGTTTCCTTGGAGCAGTGTTCTGCTCATTCTTAAGCTTTCTTCTCTGAACCCACCTATCACAATTCAAAAATGCCATGTTAATGTTTCATAGGCAGACTCCTTCTGGATTCTTCTTAGAAACAGCAGCATCCTTGAATAATTTATGCCAGTCTGTTTCTGCTCTACTTTTTTCCTGCACTTCAGTAAGCTTCCAGGAAGGAGGGGGAGAAGGAACCAAGTAAGCAACTGCTAGCAAGAGTCTGCCTCTAGATCCAGCATTTATCCTCTATTATCCCCATCCCCCCCACCGCATCAGGAAAGGAAATTCTTTCCTCAGAAATGTTAAAGGTTGAATTCAAGTTCAAGGCTAGCAAGGCTTTCTGCAGCTACAAGGATCCCAGCAAGGTAAAGTCAAGTTGAGCAAATACCTGCATGTCAATAGTGGCATCATAACTGAAAGATGATTTAGTGAAATTTGGGGCTAGGAGGCAGTTTGACCATGCCAGGGCCTCCACACAGGGTTTCACATTGCCTCCCAAACTGTTCTATTATTTAAATTGTGTATGTCTTTGCTGGAGAAAATTTAAAAACAAAGCAAAGCAAAATCAAACCATATACATACAAAACTCACAATCACACACTTGCCACCTAAAAAAAAACAAACAAACAAAAAAACCACAAAAAAACAAAAACAAAAACAAAAAACAAACAAAAAAACACACACAAAAAAACCAACCAAAAACTTTAAATGCAACCTGCAAAGACTGTGGGACTGTTGGAGGGTTCCTTTTTAATCTGAAACACAGAGCAAGAGGAAAAGAAGAAGGCCCCAGGATGAGGGTCAGGCTGGAAAACCCCTACTCTGAAGGAATGACCTTCTTGGTCACATTTTCCACAAGTATGAAAACTAGAACCATACTGTTATATTGTAGCTTCCTATTCATTATAGTAGAAACCAAGTGGATAATGTAAGCTGCTAGATGCTGTGAAATGTGGGCTTGGCCCAGGTCTGCCTTGTGCCAAAGAGCCTGAAGGCAGAAGAGACTGCTCTATAACCACATTTCATCACTGCACTCACTACAGAGACTGTGCTGAAGGCTTGCTGATGTCATATAAACTTTTTATAAATTTTATCTCAGCACTACTACCTCCCATGCACAGGAAACAACACAAGAAAAGCCAGTCAAACTGCCAAAGGAATTTGTGCCTTTGAAAAAACTTGACTTTCTTTGAATTATTTTTTCCTAGCCAAAATAAACAAAGGACATCTAAATCCTACTGCCACAAGGAGACCCAGCCTTTTAGCCTCATTGTATTGAGAATATACAAAGGAGGACCCCAGGTATTTAGCTGTCACATTCTTGACTGCAGTGCTGGTCTTTAGACAGGACTGTTTTGTCCCCATAGGTATTCTCACTCTTTGCTTGTCTTTTTAATCCTGCTTTCATCCACTTAAGGCACACAAATTATTATCAGTTGCTTCCACTGTAAATCAAAAGTAAGTCTATGTTTTGTGCAGGCCATTCCTCACCCATTAACTGAATCCAGTAGTAGCATCTGCAGTAACACAGAGGAAAAACAGCATTCAGCTGAACACCTGCAGGGTACTAAGCTCCAAGTGACCTGTGATGGGTAAGAAATAATGGCATTTTGAGAGCTAGCTCAAAATGCCATTTAGGAGACTCTTAAACTTTCATCTTCCACTTTTGAAACCAAAACACTGAACATGGATGACCAGTTTCTCAAAAGTACAGAGAATATATATCTTCATTGCAGTTATTGAAACTTATGCTGACCTACTTGATATAACTTCACCAGATAGTGCAGGCTAGCAGGGAGGCCAAATCATCACAAAATTGCAGAGACTAACTTGGTGATATATTTTTCCAGCTTTCTCAGTAAGGCTGGTAATAGGTTCTAATTTTCTACAACTATTTGGTAATGGTGCCAAGTTACCTTGTGATGTAAAGCTTTCTCTATTATAACCACAGAGAATGAAGTTACACCTTTGCCTGAAGCATGGAAACACCATAGAGAAAACTGTTATTTTTAATTTCAAGAAGCCTTTTTGAAGTGCCAGAAGGTTTCTAAGCTTCTTTCATAGCCACAGAAATGTATTCATGTAGAGAGTAATGCAACTGTAAATTTTAATTTTAGAAGGGACAGAAGTTTAATTTTGCTAATAAAATATCAAAGATTATAAAGTAAGGGGTCAGATGTTTGTAGCCTTAAGAAACAGCGTCATTATAATTTAAATATCAGTCATAAGTCAACGCCAGATCAATATTTGACACTTGCACTATATTTAAATTATATTGCTCTAAAGTACCTTAAGAATTCACTGTTGAAAATACAATTATTCCAGAGATCAGGCTAAAGGAGGACTAGTATAATAAACAACTTATAATTGTAAGCATGTTTCCTGCAATGATGTTCCAAAACCCATCCCAAATAAATCTTTTGTAATATCTCATTATAACTCATAATTTAGTTATATGAAGAATTAAAGAAATAAAATATGGTTCTTCTCTAATACTCTGGATGCTTTATCTCTGCCTTAAGAATAATTTCATGATAACTGATGGCTGGAGCTACACTTCTTATATCAAGGAATGATTAAGAAAAACAAAATTATTTTAGAGATTTGGGACCTATGAGAGAATGTGATATGCACTTATCAGACCTCCAGAAGCCACAAGTATATGAAACCTCTTATCACTGTATGAGGCAGGGATTAGCAAATACCCTTCCTTTATTAGCATTACAATTGATTAGAGGAAATCACAGCTACATTGCATGGTCCTGAAATGGAGAGGATAAGTATTTTCAGGAGGCAGACATACAGAGATACAACCATGTACCACTGCAGTGCCAGGATGGGGAGAGCTGTTGGATCACCCTGAAACTGCTTCATCTTACCAGTGACCCTAAGCAGGGATCTGTGGCATTACTGGGCTATACAGGGCTAAAGCTTCAAACTGGATGGGAAATGAGCTTGCCATGGGATGCTTCCAACCTTTATCTAATTTGGTCAGTTTGACACTAAAAAGTTTCACTTGCCAAACTAAACTGAAATTAGCTAGAAATTCCAGACAATAGTAATGGCTTTGGCTAGAAGTTGCTTTTCCTGAGAGAGGGAAAAAAATACCAACAAATTTAGAAACCTTGAGGTTTAAAGGGTAAAATAAAATATCCATACAAACCTGAAGATTTAAATGGATATCTGATTCAAAACCCAATTCATTTATTGGTCTGAACTCTCTGCTTCCTTTTTTATCTCTTATTTATTTTCTCTTGAGAAATTATGCTAACTCACGTAGGCCATTATCTACTTCTGCTGATACAGAAGATAGCCATGGGCAGTAGTATGCAACTGGTACTGTGCGTTGGTTTCACGTGCTGGGGGAATGGGATGGATTCGCCTCAGGGACAGCTCCATGAGGCTGGGGAGTGAGAGGGGCTCTCCCGTCTCTGGGAGCTTCCCCTGTGAGCTGCTGGCACCAAACGGAGAGCTGGTTTGGTGACGGACAGCTCGGGAAACCAGTGGAAGGTTATTTCGCTTTCACAAATCACATTGGACTAAGTTAACTGCTCACTGTTTTGGTTTTTGGCTCCCGGGGTGGGCAGGGGGCTCGGCCCGGCTCCGGCCACATGGCCCCAGCCCTGCCGGCTCGGCTCTGCTCTCCACATGGCAGAAGAGGCCTCCAGCTGCCCATGTGGTTTTCTTCACGATCTGGATACAATTTTAATTCTCTTCATGCCTGGATAAGATTCTCGATCTCCTGAGCTCCCCTGAATGAGAAGGAATAAAGCATGGAATCCACAAAAGTCAGTGGAATAAACATAAAGTTGCTGATGGGAAGATATTGAAAAGATGCAACTGATAAGTAGCTGAAAACCTTTTTTCTGGGGCTGTGTGGGGATTATGACTTCACTAAAATTCCTTTAAACTGTTAAATATACTTGGAGAGGTTTGGATGCTTGAGTAGAGGACTTTTTGCCTCGGGGAAATTGAGCTCTCTCTGTTTTGGGACTGGAATATGAACAGAGACATTTAATAGAGAAGGAGCTGAAGAGAATTTTGTTTTTTGCACCAGCCTGCCTTTAAAAGTGGTACCCCATGTGTGAATCGTAACCCATAACACGGCTCTGGAAGAACTGTGAAAATGGGAGAAAAATTCATGGTTCTGTAGGTCCTGGGCGGATGCAGACTGTGAAGGTGAAGACACCCGCTAAGCCTAAAGTGAAAACGGGACTTTTCTCTCTTGAGTGAACTGAAATGATTATTTAAGTAGATAACTGACTGAAGTGTTCTCTGTATGCTGTTGTTAAGGAATGTGGAATGAAGGAAAGGGGAGGAGGGAACAATCTAGGAATCTTATCCTGAATTATTTTTGTGTTATTAATAAATTTCTTCTTGTACCCTTTGAAGTTTTAAGCCTGCCTTGTCTCTACTCCCCAAATCCTGTCTCTAAAAGAAATTAAATATATTAAAATTGGCAAAACCCAAGTCACACCGTGACATACTGCAACCTGAACTCTTGTAAAATCTCTGAGAGATCATGAAAAAGCAGCTGAGCAGGGTAAGGACACTTCTCAAAACAAAGCCTTTCCCTGCACAATTTCTGAGACAAGAATACAATCTTGATTGAGTGTGAGCTCCAACACGAACCAGTGTTATTTTAGAAATCCGATGTCTCATCCACATCAAAAGTCAGAATGATCCCAATCAGGAACAGCTGTTTTCACATGCCACAACCAGATGACAGCAGCTACTGAAGGCAGACAGCTGAAGCTAGTTGGGATATTCCTACATATATCCAGAGTGTGCAAACAAATACTTAAATTTGTCACCAGTGTTTGCCTTACAGGATTTTAAGGCAGAAGTTTTCTTAAAGGTAATTGAGAGTGGTGAAATTTCCTCTCAGTTTGGGTCTCCAGTGTGTGTGCGTTTGCTTTTTGAGGCAAATAGCTTAGGAGCCAGACCCTCTTGTAGTCACAGTACAGATAGAAAAAGATCTTTCCGGCCTTTTCTCCCACCAGACATGTTTGCAGTTTACTAACGCCTTGAAGTCATGCACTGCTTTTTCCTACACCAAAAGTCTAGTCCATTTTCTAATTCTAGTTGCAAAGGAAAATGCCAGATCAAAAATAAGACCCTGATGTCAGGAATTTAGGGAACCATCACAATCTGTTGTGCCCAACCATCAATGAATTTCTCTTTCCATCATACCTTTCCTAAGGAAACAGGCCTACATTTCTCTTTCTCGGAAGGCTGTTGTGAAGTTCGTAAAGTAGCAGCTCTCACACCTCGTCTCTTCCAAATTTCAGTACATTATTAATCTGACTATAGTAATGCTTTTCATTCATAGTCAAGGGTTCCCAAAGATTTTCCTTGAGTCATTTCTCATCAGCTCCAAAGGCAGTCTGTCAGCTGCAATAGGAATCTATGTTATTATTGTAATCCAATGTCTGTGTGCATGGCAGAAGGACGGTTAAATAAATCAGGGACGACTTCTGGATTTGTAACTTGTTACTGCATGTCTCTTTTTCCATAACTGATCTGATATCTGGCAGAGATGTTTCTGTGGATGAGAGCCAGCTTGCTAAGGAGACAGCCAACACTGATGGTAGAAGAGAAGACAGTTATTATCAAGTGTTTTGGTAAGAGTGTGGCTTCAGGTGACATTGCTGACTTTGGAGGACGAGTGCCTATGTTTGGAAGATGAGGTAAAAGGAATGATGAAAGGTACATTTTTCCAACTTTTTATTTTGGTTCAAATTAATCCAGAGCTAAGGAATTCTAAAAGAACATGCAAGTTCAGTTTTCATTCTTCTGAATTCTGAGAGGGCTGTGCAACTAAGATGCTGGTGATGACAGAGAGCGGACAGGTATTTCTTATAAGAGGCTGCCTCAGAGAAAAAATTACCCCAAACACTTTGTGTTCTTGTTTGATAATTTTTAACATTTGGCAGAGTAATAGAGCACTTTGGAATATGAGTGGGTTTTGCTTTTTGCAAATGTAAATAAACAGATCATAGCATAAAAACAACCAAGTAAATATTTTTTAGATATCAAGAACAGAAAAAAATAGTGAGGAAAAAAATAATATTGAACACCATGAAAATCATCATGACCAACAACAGAAACTTTAGAATGTTTAGATATTCCTTTAAGCAGAGAGATATAACTGTCCAGCTACAGAGAGAAACAGGAAATAAAAGTGTTTTGATATTGCTGCACACATATATTTGAATTCTCTAGTATATTAAAACACTTAAGTCCAATCAGTATGCTCAGTTATATCAAAGTAATTAAAGAAAAAGAAAGCAATGCAATATGCTTTCCTTTAATAGTGTAAATAGCATAATCAGCTTATTCAGAGCATTAGTTACACATTCAGTTGCAGCTTTCTGAAATGCTAAATTTCTTTGCTCTGAAATGTTCCCCATTGTTCTTTCTAAAGACACGAGCAAATGTGAAAGTATGAAAAACCATTCCTATCTCTCTCTCTCTTTTTTTTTTGTTAAGGTAGTTTTAGGAATAATCTTTAAGGCTCAACTTTTCCTTTTTTTCACTTTAGAAAAAGAGCAGAAGAAGCCTCTTTATCTCTCAGCATAACTAAAAAGTCTTTTTACCCAGTGGCAAATCTAATCTTCCTGTAATGATATTAGTAAATAAATGGGGGAAGGAGAAAGAAACCAAGACGTTGTATATGTCTTCTCTGTATCTGCTTAATTTTGGAGAATTCATTTTGTTGGAAATGGTGGTGGGATCCAAGCTACAAGTTCTATCATGGTTTTCAATTCTAGCAATGCTGAGATCCAGAACTTGGCTAAAATTCATTTCTGAGCTACTGAATGCTTCAAACATATATTTTAATTTTCTCTATACCAAGCTAAGGCCAGACTGAATTCTTCAGCCCAATATTGCTGTGAAGATTAAAATGCCAAAGTACTTTTCAGTGACTTCCCCAGCTTGCTCATATACGCCATTGATTTTTTTTTTTCTTTCGCATTAGTCTTTTCTGAGAAGCCTGAGACTAAAAAAAAATAAATTACATGGACCTGCTAATAGTAAGCGTGGATAGAATTAAGTCTTTTTTCATAGACCCCAGTTCAAGCATAGACAGCTCTTCAAAAGCAAACTTTTGAAGCAGTGGCTGAGGCATGCGCTGGCCCAGATCTTGTTGGAACAGAATGAAAGCCGCACAGCTTTCCATAAAAATATACCACCCACTTATATCCCTTTGAGCACTGTGGAGCAGCCCCTACATCCAGCCGTTTTTATTTGCTCCAAGATCCATACACTAAAAGTAGCTGACCAGTCACAATGGCTGGGGGGCACTGAATGGATGTGTTGCTACAGCAATTTTTAAAGCCATGAAACAGAAGCATGTAGGAGAGAGAGCAGGAGGAGCAATCACTTGAATTAGCCATAAGCTCCATTTCTATGCGCTGATAATTCGTTGAGTCTGAACCAACACAAAATAATGCGCTCGACTGGTTCAGTTCCTTGTTTGTTGTAAGTTACAAATACACAAAAGAAGATTTCTGCTCAGAGTCAAGTAATTTGGAGAGCAAGTATGGGATACAATGGACAGTAAAAGAAAGCAGTATGAGAGACAGAAGGTTGCCTGTTACCCTATCATGTTTAATACCCCTACATATGTTCTTGAGTGCAGATTAAATGAGAAAAGTTCTCCAATAGAAGTAAAAAAATAAACACCAGGGACTCTCTAATACTAAATTCTCAATTGTGTTGTTCCATAATTTTCTGGGGAGCGGAGAGGTTAAGAAAAATAGAGGGTTTTTTCTTTATGGCTGGACATTTTTAAGTTATCATTTGTAAAACCACATAAAATGATTTAGTTGTCAAAGAATAACTGAATTACATAAATAAAACATTACATAAAAGACATCTCAGTGCAATTTATGTGAGGTGAATTTCACAAGGACCAGTCTATTGTAGAAAATTCAACTTATCTCTTCCTGATTCTTTCATTCTATCTAAACATAGAAATTTATGTCAGTTCAAAAAAATCTATTACTGTTTCTCATAACTGAATCCATTATTTTCCCTCCATGATCCATCAGGTAAAAACAAGTGCAATAGACAGTTCTAGCAGAGCCTTGAACATAAAAGGCCTCAAGAATAGAATGAGATCTGTTAAACCTATCTTGCTGTGCACTATAACTGGAAATGATAACCTTGAGGTTTAATTTAAAACAAGTCATAGAAAGACTTCTGACTGTAATTGTTATCTGTCACATAAATAAAATTATTATAAAATGGAAATGGGTTTGAAAACGTACAGTTTTGCTTGTTGCATTGCCTGTAAGCAAATTGAACTCTGTGAAGGTTTATCACTCTTTGCTGCCTTCCTCCTCCAGTCTTTCTTAATAATGGATCAATTTGATGGCAAAAATATGGAAAGAAACAGCTGAAAAATAAATTATCAATTTTCCATATTACTTTTTATTTCCGGAGCTTTACTGGATCTATTGCATTGAGTGATTTTTGTCTCTTTTGTTCCCTTGCTAGCCCAAGGAAAAACAAAAATCAAAAATTAGACCTCATATTAGAGTGGCAGCATTTCCCTTGTATGGCAGCAGTTTCCAGACAGGCAAAATGAGGGAGTGAGTGCAAGTGCATGGATTTAAAGCCAGAAAGAGGAACCAATGGATTTCAGATCAGCACCTCTGATTTCTAAGCTTGACTCCTCTGGATTGTTCACAGTGGCAAAGGGACTCTACCAGGCACCAGATTTGGTGTAATTAGAGCAAGAGAAAAATGAACAGATTGCTTTCCTGTTTTTCCTTGATTTTCAATTTGCTATGAAAAGAAAGTGCACTGTTCTCAAGACACATAACAGAGAGGTAGAAACGGAGCTCAGGCTGGGGAAGACAAAGATTCACTGCATCTTTTCACCTACAGTACATTTTGGGAAGGCCAGACATGCACGAGCTGCCTCAAGGATGAACACAAAATTAATTTACTCGTAGTGCCTATAACGAGACACAGCAAAATGAACCTAACTGCTGCCTTTCAGGGAGCACTGCAGGCCTCCCACCCTGGGCCAGCACACAGGAGAGGCAGCTGGCAGACCCAAACTCCGTTAAGCAGCTGGGGCTGTGCAAGCACACAAAGAGAAAGCCACAGTGGAGCGGCAGGATGCAACAGCAGGGAAAGGAGCCTGCCAGCAGCAGCCCAGTGTGCAGGCTGCATCACCTGGGGGCCATCGCATGCAGGTGCCTGCTCCTCACACAGCTCAGCAGGCTGCAGCTCACTTGCTGCTTCACTCCTTTCAGCCTAAGGTGGCTCCTGAGGCCACACTTGGTAGAGTGAGCTTGAAAGAGCTGATTGCAATTTGCAGCATGTGGGTTATTACACACCCTTCTCAGCAAAAGGTCTCATCTCTGCCCCATTCCTTCACAGCAGCCAGCACAGAGAACCTTGACAAGGGTGCTTCAGAGGAGAAATGAAGTTTTGGGGCACTGATTCATCATGTCAAGGAGCCTCTCTCTCCTTTGACTACAGAAGAAATAAGGGAGACAAAGAAGTCGACTTAGCTGGACAAATAGAATTTTCTACTCTATAAATGTTGGTTTAGGAATATATTCATTGTGCAGGTGGGATTTCTTCAGAATTACTGGGGTCACTTCAGTGGAGTTCTGCAATATCCTGTTGACCTCCACCCAAGGGCAGAGGCCAGCACAGAGCAGCTTGGACCAGTTGGTGTAATTTGGAATTCTGAAAATTTTCCTATTTCCCTGCTGTCAATTCCTTTTTTTTTAATTTTTAATTGGCAGCTTCTCTCCTGTGAAATGGTGAAGTGCACACATCTGTGCTGATGTTTTATCAGTAGTTTTGGGTTTTCTTTGGTTTTTTTTATTGGGCAAACTCAACCTTTATTTGCAACATTCTTAATGCCATAAGTATGAAAATGCTGTTAGAAATAGTGCTTGAACAGGAAGATCGCAAGTTTGACGCAGAGATCTTTCCACATAACAGCATTCCTATTATTATTACATAAATCCACTCTGAGGGATTTGTTAACCTCATACTGTAATAGTGTAAAACACAGCTCCTAGCCAGACGAGAGATGCATGGATTGATGGAAGTTTGATAATCATAAATAACATCTTGTTGAGGCCATGAACCAGAAGCTAGCACAAGTCTCAAAACAAGCATGGACAGAGGACAACAGGACAGCAGGAGACTTTGCCTGGGAATGTCCCAGGTCCTTTCATGCCAATTCTTATCAGATGGGTTTGGCAAAGCCATTTAACCTCTTCTTCTTTCAGAGTGGATGATTACTTTCCAAAATCACATTGATGCTATGACAGCTAATTAATTATAGCTGTATTATGCCTTACAAATTTAATTAGTATAAAGAGGGTTAGTAGAGAGAAACACTGCACAGAAAATTAAGTTGAACATAGAAACAGTGCTGGAAAGCAGCTGTAGTGAGATAGAAGAAAAATAATAAATAAAGAAAGGTTTTTGAATAATGAGTGCTTAAGAGGTGTATATGAACGAAACGAGCAGCATGCTGCCTTCCAAAGACAGAGGAGGGGGAAAGGAAATTAAAAATTAGAAGCAAGGCAAGTAAACAATATTAATAGATTTGAAATATAAAGTGAAGAAAATCATATGGAAAAGATGTTATAAAAACCATCTAGATCCAGTAATGGATCTTTCTGACATTAGAGGAAAGTGGTAGCACACTTGTACTGACCTCACACTACTACAACACAGCTCTTAATTCCTGAATTATGTTGTTAAATAATTAACTGATTAATCATAAGTAAAAAATTAAAATTTGGTTCTGTGAGCCTCACAACTGAGAATATAAAACTGTCAGATCAAAATCTGTGATACTAGATTTTAGCAGAACTGGTATTGTAATTAGGGAAATGGCAAAAAAAAAATTAACATCTATAGCTATATAGACTTAAAAGAAGGACCTGGGCTCCATTTCTCCATGGAACAAAATAAAATGGATTTTAATCTCCTGTATTAAAGTTGAATCTAAAGAAAGTAGAAGAAAGGACTGCTAGTTACTCTGCAAGATATCTAGACCTGCCCTGTTGAAGAAGGCTCGTGATTTGGGGAAGCAGGATTGAAAAGACTGTCACTCTAAAACACTGAGACAGTCTTGAGTTCATGTTAAAATACAATTTCCTCCAGTATCCCAAAAATTAAGAACCATAAAATAAACTCTTATAGTTCAATGGACAGAAACTCAATGGACAATAACTCATAGATATTTAAAAATATTAAGATGAAATAGCTTCAGGAACCTAATAATAATTTCATTCTTGTAAAAGAAGTACAGTAGACAAAATATAAAAATATCAGCCTGTGCATCCAGAATAATAAACAAAATAATTCCTTTTCTCCCATGAATATCTGTTTATTTTCAGATACAACAAAAGCTCATGTGCTTCAATTCTAAGCAAGGCAATTAATTTGGATTCTCCCAAATCAGAGCCATCACAGTTACAGAATTACTTTTATTATTTTTACAATTAAAGGACTCTGAGAGCACAGATCCTGCTGTGTAGAGCCATCACATTCCTTCACAAGAACAAACTGGTAGGAAGGAAAAATCTAACAGTAAATAATTATTCCAATAAAGTAATTACAAAAAGCTACAATAGTTGCTTAGCTAAACTCATTTAATTTGTTTGTTCTTGCATCACATCATTTTAAAATAAATAGAAGACTCTTTATTTTTTTGAAACATCCATCCTCCAGCCACCTGATGCTTTGTCTTGCAAAACACTTGCCAACAGCAAAAATTTTAAGAGTCTTTGAGGATCACAGGAACAGACAAAGTGTACCAGGGTTCTGCAGCATCCAAAGTAACCCCCACAGCTGGGGTTAGGCTGACTCCACAGCCTCCGTTAGCCATGTTGGCTAGGACATGTCCTTTAGGAGCATCCTGAGGGTCCATGTCCCATGGCCTGGGCCAAGGCAAATGCATAGAGATGGATGTCATGGCACTCTCCAGCTGCTCGCTGAGCGCCTCGAAGGCGGGTCGCGCATCGGCCTCCGCGCTCCAGCACTGCAGCATCATCTCGTAGAGCGGCGCTGGGCACCCCTCCGGCTGGGGAAGTCTGTACCCGTTGTCCAGCAGCTGGATCACCTGGTATCCCGGCATTCCTGCAAGCCAAAATGAGTCCATCAGGCTACTCAGGATCTGCTTACGGATGCCATGTTCTTCTCTCTTTGGCACAGAATCACCATAGAATGGTTTGGGTTGGAAAGGACCTTCAAAATCATCAAATCCAAAACCCCTGCTATGAGCAGGGACACCTTCCACTAGACCAGGTTGCTTAAAGCCCCTTCCAGCCTGCTCTTGAACAATTCTAGGGACAGGGCCTCATCTCTTACTGTTTACCAGCAATTAAAAGCCACTTCCAACATTTCCCAGCCATCTCATCCTGACTGTGCCAGTTGCAAGGCATCACAAATAGATGTGGCTTTTCCCCCACCATTCGGGTTTGTCAAAACTTTTCTGACATCTTTTTAGCTTAAAGAAAGAGTTCCTAAACGCCTCGAGTCTCATTTGCTACAAAATCTCCTAAGAAAACCTGACCTGCTGCTGAATTTTCCTCACATTTAGAAACTTTTTCCTAAAGTCAGCCCCTAGGTTTCCTCAAGGGCAGCTTGGGCAATGGTATCCTCCTTGCTCCATCACCACCGGTCATGGAGAGGAAATCATTCCCTTATCTTTGCTATATCTTTATATGCTAAGGCTATTGTCCTGTACTCTTCCAATTTTTTACTCTTTAAATTAAATCTTGAATTGTGTCAACTTCTTTTCCCCAGATCTCTGAATGGTGTTTCCTCTGCACATTATCCACTGCCACCGCAAATCAACATAACCTCTTCTGATTACTGAGAACAATCTCCTGAAAGTAATGCCAAGTAAACAAATAGCCATGGCAAAATGGCATTTTCTACTTTCAAGATACAGACAAACTATGCTTTTGACAGGGGACAATACTGAATGGATTTTCAGACAATATCCAGAGCTATGGTGTTACTTATTTTTTATACTAAAATGATTTATTTATGTGCATGTGTGTCCATATGCGCACACCTATAGTTTATATAAGACTTCAGAACATTTTGCTTTTGCTTTTTTTCCTTCAGAACAATTCTGCAGGAGGTGAGGATGGAATCAAAAAGCAAAATCAATTTTTCCTTTTACAGAAAATATTAGTATGGGACCCTGTGAAATGTAGTTTATGGCAAACGCACCACCCCTCAGGGAAGTACAGATACAGCATAACTTTTTTTTGCTTTAGTCCTTCCCTTGTGTTCTACTCACCAGCACAAAATGAGTCACAGTCAATCACCTCACTGATATCTCGTGTTATTAGAACCGCAGTTCCTTGAGCATTTCTTACAGTACTAGAAATAGTAGCTGCTCTCAGAATACTATATTTACTTTTGAGGTTGGTGACGTTTTATTTTTCAATTATTTAATTCTTGTAATCCTCTCCTTTATGAAGCCTTTTCACTGCAACAATCAAATATGAGGGAAGGGGGTAAAAACACCCTGATTTATTTTTCAGACACCTTCTTCCTGAAGTGCAGCATTTCACACATAATCTATTCTTCCATAGGATATACTAAAAAAATTTAAAAGGGCAGGCTGGGGAATAAAAAAAACCCTTCCTTTATTTATTCTCTTTTTTCAATTCCAAGAATTGGCATTTTTGATCTGATGATGGAGGAAAATAGCCAGCTGGCTTAGATGCCTGGCAGTGCAGGTTGACTTCAGCAAGAGGAAGCTTGAGTGTGTGCTAACCACAGCCTTTGTAAAGCTGCCAGGGGAGGCGTGGGGAAGCCAAAAGGTCTGACTCACTAAATGGACCTCATCTGAACAATCTTCATCCTCTCTTTAAACTTTTAACCCTTTAACATACCCATAGTACAGGCATTCTGTGTCATTCTGAAATCAAGGAAAAAAGTTAGACATCATTCTTTAGGCAAAAAGTACTTACCCTGATAAGGCATCTGCCCATAGGTGATTATTTCAAACAGAAGAATCCCAAATGACCAGACATCTGATTTAATGCTGAATCTGTTGTAGCGGATTGCCTCCGGGGCTGTCCATTTCACTGGGAGTTTGGTTTCAGCCCTAGCTTGATATACTTCCTCATTTTCTACCTATCATGGATAAAACAAAGCAAGCCTAGTTTCAGATCTGCTTCAGCAAAGCACTTAAACATCTGACTAAGCTCAGCATGTGCTTAATCTGATAATCTTTTAACCAAATTCTTGTTTTTTATGTAAGTACGCATTTTCTGAAGTCTATCTATCACTAGATTCAGCTTTGCAGTTGAAAAAATCTTGAGGCTTCATCAGAGGCTTTTCTAAAGCATTTACTATTTCAAGCAAGCACACAGCATGGGAGTGGCTTCTAATTAATTATGACTTGCTACTGTGAATTCTGGACCTGGCGTGCAAAATTTCAAAAGTCTGTCAGGAGTGGCAGTGTAAGCATCCTGCTGACACTAGAGACCAAATGTCTCCACGTCTGGTCTACAGGAAAGAGAGAATGCAAGAGCAAGAGCTAATGAATTTTGGAACCTTTATTCTGTGATTTATTGTGGTGTTGAAGGGCCATTGACTGATAGCAGTCACTTAAGTAGGTTTTGGGGAGGAAGGAATAAACTCTGACTGATTCAAATTAACATACTTGTTTCCAGTGAGCTAATTAATGTAGAGTGTAAGTGAAAGACACAAAAAACCTGTTCAGTTGCAAATTTGTAGAATCATGTCCTTAAAGGTTTATCGCACAGACATATTAATTTTGTGAACATATCTTCTCTCTTTAATGCCTGCATGTAACATAGTGTACATAAGTCACATCTAAGCCTTGGTCAAGTTTTTCACATGCAAATCCATACGTGTACCAGATTTTGCTTTTTTGATTGTTTAAATACAGAATTTATGTTTCCCAGCTGCAATGCTCATTAGTTTTGAAAATACTGGTAGTTATTGATTTGTACCTCTGTAGTTTTACATGTTGGCATCTTGACCATAACATATCTTTAGAGACAAGAAATTGTTTTATTACACTAAATAACACATGTAAAAATAGAGATTTCATTTCTCACACTTAATCCCTTTGTATGCGACCATGTTAGTGTTTTGGCTTAGGAGACAAAATTATTCCTAAGACAGTCTGCCCAAATAACTCTGTGACTCAGTATTTAGGTAAAGTTCAGTTTTAACGAAAATGCCAACGGCATTTATTACCTTTTCTAGTGAGGATAGAAGAGAAATATCCATTATGAGCATTGTTCATTTAAAAGCATATATTTTTTATGTCAAAGGACTTGTAATATGAACTTATACATATTTAGAAGAATCAAAATTCAATTAAAAGAATTTTCAAACTCCCTTGATGCCTTTGTTAAATCATTATTCTGTACTTCAGTATGCAATAAATCCAATTCTGCTATGAACTTCAATTTCTGCTGCTTGAATGGAAAAACAAAATTAGAAGCATAAGACTTTTTTCTCTGTTTTCCTTCTCAGCGCAAGAACATAAATAAATAATAAAATCCAAACAAACACAGACTCAGAAAATATGGATTTCATATTGAAATCCATAAAATATGGCAAAATAAATCTTTCCAACACTGATTAAATAATTTTCAGAGGTAGGAAATCTCATTTCTAAACCACAGCTCTTTCATAGGGAGACTTTGGTCAGCGATCCTTGACATTCTCTGCCTTCAAGGACTAGAGAAAAAAACAAAATGGTGCAGTGGCAAAGAATTTGCAACTGCAACAGATTTAAAGCTTACTTTATGAACTTTTCTGTTAGCTAGGGAGAGGAATGATTATGTTTACTGCTACTTCTATGATTACTACCTGTGACCACAAGCATCATGGAGGCAGAGGAGAAGTGAACAAGAAGAGAATATATGTCAATACATTTTTATATGCCTTCTCTTATAGGCCCAGGTGTATAATCTTTCCATCATTCCTCTCCATGTTTCAGACACTAAAGCTTGTCCAGCAAAGGGTTTTGATTGCCAGGATTCTTCCTGGGTGGCTGAGTGGGAAGCAGACGCCAGGATTCTTCAGACTGACACAAAGGCACAGGACAACTTCTAACCTTGCAAGGGAGAATGCAGATAGAAGACACAATATGTGAATATGTCATAGGTCCTTTCCTCCCTGGGCTTGCCTTTGTCTGAATCCATCAATTCAGGACTACAATTTGTTCTTTCACCTCTTCCACCTTGTTCTCCAGAGTTAAAAGCAGGGACAATTAATTCTCTCACAACCTACCTTAAAAACTCTTGCAAGTCCAAAGTCTGCCACTTTGTAAACGTTGTGTTCACCAACAAGAACGTTCCTGGCTGCCAGATCCCGATGGATATAGTTCTGAGATTCAAGATATGCCATCCCAGAAGCCACCTGAGCAGCCATGTCTACCTGATGTGTCAGGGAGATTTTAGAGCCTCCATCTTCTGTTTAAAAAGGAGATGACAAGAGCAACATAAGAACAAGAACATGATGCTGATTTCAGACATAAATAACTGAAAACCTGACTGGTTCAATAAGCCAACACAAATAAACCAAACCATGCAATACAATGAAGTAACAGACAAATGAGAGGGATTAGTGAATGACATTACTCATTTCCCAATAACTGAGTAACAATGCCTATTCCATCTTCTCTAAAAGAGGGGATACTAATTGCAGGAGTTAATCTAGGCCAGGAAGGAGCTGCTGACACAGTCCAAAGAGAAAATATTTTATCTACTGACAGTAGCATAGTATGCACCTTTCTGACAGGTTCATACAAACTGTTCCAAACTGTGAATAAGAGTTAATGTCAGTACCCAGTGGCTGTAGCTAGAGCTGACTGAAGATGGAAAAGCACAGAATTATCCTTATTCCCTGTTCTCTGATGATTCTGACTAGGGAAAAAAACCATCTGCTGTCAAGTATAACTTATTTTCACTTTCCAGTCCACTTGACTGCTTCATGCTGTTATCTCTGTTGTTGCTGCTCAATGGTAGGAGTCCTTGAGATGCTTTCAAGCTACCCTGCTTCTCCAGTAGAACTTTTTGAAGCAATGTGCATGTCATTCCCACCACACTAAGATAAGCAAATTCCAGAAATTAAGATTTAACAATCAAAGCAATCAAACAATGCAGTAGAAGAACTTTGAGCTGAGCAACTTGCCTCCACAAATGAAGGAAACTCCTAGGCCACGAAAAACTGCAGCTAAAAACTGCAAGACAGTTAACAATAAAAAACAAAAAAAGTCACTGGGGTATAACACATTAGAGTACAAATTCAGGGTCTTTGAGGCATTCTGGGGACAGGTAACCCAACCTCCTCAATGCAAACAATTTAAACCAGGAGGTAATGGATGGTAAACCAAATCAGTGGACCATTCAAGGACCGCTGTCACCCAATCCCAAATGCTGCAGCACTGAAGCATGGCTTTCTACCTCTGTAGCCTCTAACACACAACAACCATTTCAACTTCCTGTTTCAGAACCTTAATATCAAAAAGCTGAATACTTGCTGCTAGGCTTATTGGCAGTTCTTTGACATTAGGTTGGTGATCCTTACTAACTGCCCCTTGTGTTAGAGAAATAAACCTTTTGTATCTGGCAGTTTTCTCTCATGTATTTTTAATAGATTTGCAGCGATAATGTATTACTATTATTTTAAATAGCCTACTCCAGTTCTGGCATTTTATTTGATGTAACCTTGTGATCCCACCTTAAGAAGGGTGTGAAATACCATTGTTTACTAATCTATTCTGCAATTCTGCAATCTCCAGGCCCTGAAATTCCTGGTCATCTGGATGCTTTGACATAATTAGGCAAAAAAAAAAAGAAAAAGAAAATTTGTCCTTTTGTATGTGTCTTACTCTATATCCTTTTTGCGGCTAAACTCATTGTCATGATAAACCAGCACTAAGATTATTTACTTCTATTGTTGACTCAGAATGTTTCTTCCTCTCCTACACATGTTTCATACTGCCTGGACTTTTAAAAGAAAGAGGGACAAAAATTGGACTGTGTGAAAATCCACTCAGTCCACAGAAAAATAAGATTTTCTGTTCTGATAACTGGCATGCATCAACATTTATTATTCATGTTGCTAGACAAAGATATAAATCCACAAATGATGCTTATGTTGTATTTAATCAAAAAATAACTAAATGTTTTCAAGCACCTTGCATTAGTACTTGGGTTTTGGAAGTTAGCCCATGTCAGTCAGCTTTAAATATTCCCTTTCACATGACTTCATCTGCACGTGCTGTGAACTACCTGGTGAGAGCAGACAAGGATACCAACAAAGCTGAGCACAGGTTTGTCGCTGGTCGGCTGATGTTCCAGGACAGCCTGACTTAAACTTGCTTCAAGAGGCAAAATAAGGCAATGCCGCAGGAAAAAGGGGTGACTCATCAGCCTCGTGCTTTAATGAGCTACTTCACTGCTCAATAGGAGTTAGAACGGCTAAACCCTCCCTGTTTTATTGCCTGCAGGACACTCAGGTGCACCATACTAAAGGACAAACAAAGATGAGATCCACCTCTTACACTGGAGCAGCAGCTAAAAGACCATTTCTTTCATTAGGGCCTGTTTGGACTATCAGACAGGGCTGACCTACTGCCTTTAGCCTGTGGGCTGAGGGAGGGGAAGAAGCCACTGTTGCCCTGGCTGCTGCAGTATTTCTTGGATGATCTCTCTCTGCCAGCTGGTTCTGCACTGCAGCTGCTCTGGAGCCTAAAGAAGGGAAAGTTTTAATGAGGAGCCACAGCTGACCAGGAGCTACAACTTGTGCACAGAGGATGAAATTACAGGTGTCTTTTTTGGATCTGAAGTGTAAGTCATGTATATCTGTCTCATAAAGATTTCTGGCTTCACCTCCAAAACTCCAGGCTGGGCCAGACAGAGCACACAAGTTAAAGCATAGCTTCTCTGGACAAGGTGTTCCAGTACCTCACCACCCTCATGGCAAAGAATTTCCAAGAATTACCTTATGTTAACCTACCATCTTTCAGTTTAAAGCCATTCCCCTTTGTCTTATCACTACCTGGCCTTGTAAAAGGTCCCTCTCCAGCCTCTTCTGTAGGCTCCCTTTAGGTACTGGAAGGTTGCTCTAAGTATATTTATAGCTAGCTAGCTAGCTACTTAGATAGATATAGGTAGTGATATGTTAATATGACTTCCACACTCATAATCAGGCAGTACTGCTGAATTTATAAAATCTTCCCTTGGATTATTCTTTAACTGATAAAGAAAACGCAGCACCTCCATGTCCTTTTTTACTAATATTTTTTGACAAAACCCTCAACCTCATATGAAAAATTTATTAGAGAAAATATTAAAGAATTCTTGGGGTCTGCACCCTTCTATCACAACCGCTCATATAGAAAAGACAGGAAAATATTCTCATTGACAGATATCTGACAATAAAATAAGAGAAAAATAAATAAGCAGCACTTTCTCCAGTGAGGGCATTGCCTCCACAATAATTCACTGAACTTCAAGAATGCATACCTGCCAGAACAAGCCCCAGGTCCATCAGAATTGATAAAAGTACTCATACATTTATGACAATTTAATTCACTTCCAATAACAAAGAAAAGTTTTCAGGTGCATTTTTCTCATACTGGTGGCAGCTCAATAACTCTGCATAGCAGTGTTCATCAAGAACTCTCCCAAAGTACATTTGGAATGTGCACAGGGAATTCCCATGTCCATCATTATTAAGTAGCTGTCATTATGGGGAAATGTGAATAAAATATTAGGGGTTTTTAAAGCCAGGAAAAGCATATCATGCCATTCTGGGAGGGGAATAGGAACAAAGAATATCTCTGGACTTTCCTCTGCTCTAGTTTGCCCTATTTACCCATAGTGCACACAGAGACAGAAGCCTTCTGGAATTATTTTCCTGTTTCCTGCAGAGGCTGAATCTCAAGAAAACTTACCAGGAGTTGTTGCGCTCCAGCTGATATCGATCACTTCCAGTCACAGACCTTCAAATACAAGCTTGAAATCCCTTTCCTTATAAGTCTCACTAACAGTAATGACTTTTCTCCGACCACAATACCCATCAAAACCCTTGGATCTCTGCCTCCACCTCTTAGTTCCATGCACTTCCCTGTGCATTGGCCATCAGACAAGGAGGGATACCACCCCTAGGGTTGGTTTAACCTAGTTGGGTTTTTACTGAACATTTTTGTGGATATCTTGATGGCTGCATGGAAACCAACTGACTTTCCACAGACTCTGATGAAGAGCTACAGAAGTGAGCACCTAGGCAAGGAGCAGGGTGCTATGCATATGCCAGCAACGGATCCATACACAGGCTGCAGCACTGATGTGCTCTGGACACGTTTCCTCTATGCACACTAACAGGCCAATTTTCACCTCTGCAATAGCTGTGACTCATTCTGGCTTTCTCAGAGCTATTTCTCCAGTGTAATAAATGTTTCCATGTACAGCAATCATTTTCTGAAGTGCCAGGCTCTTTCAATCAGATAAGCTGCAATCTGCACACAAAGGCACCAAAGAAGAGAATTTAAAGAAAATTCGTGCCTTGCTAGCTCTGACCAGCAAATGCCTACAAAACTGTGGATGATCTGGCCCAAGGTCATGGAAGACCCACTCTGAGCAGTTCCTGGTAGGGCTGTCTCTGTGCCAGAGATTTCTTTAGCTGTAATTGTGGGTAGACATTTAAAAATGGTTCTGCAGAGAAGATGGGGGAAGGCATGTGTCATGGTAAATGCTGTCTGTGATATTGCACAGGGCTTTGTTTTATGGGCTGGAAACAGAAGAAATTCAGCATGACAACCATGGCAAACATTTTGTCTTCAAGAAATCATTACAGCTTTAAAGACATTTAGCATCTCACAGACATCTGCTAAACTGAAAATGGGTAACAACTCTAGAATCAAGCATTTCTCAACAACAGGAGTGAACTTAAAAGTGCAATCATTACGCTAGTCTGTTCCAGGCTGTACGATTTTATTTTTAATTATTATTTGCCTTCAAAAGAGCACTTTGAAGTGCTGCTGAGATAAAAGCCCTGATGAGATAGGCAAGAGACAAATTTGTAGTGAAAAGCTATCCCTGACTAGTAATAGTTTTCAAAGCTGTTAAGTACATTTTGTGGAAGTGCCTCTATTTCTTCTCAAATACCATAACCTATCCTGGATACTTGTGTTTTTATTCCTTTGTGTATGTTCGCATCTAAGCATAGAACTGGATGAAAAAATATGGGCCATTATAAGGCAAGAATCAGACTGTGAATGTGATTCTTTCCTACCTCTCAAATATTTTGGCATGTCAAAAATTCATAAACTTTTCTTTCCACTTTTCTCACCCCCACACATGACAAATAATGCAGCTTTTACATTAAACCAGGGTATTGTGCTTCTATCTTTTATGTTAGTGTATTTACTAAACTGCAGCACTCTTAACATGAGTTTAGAGTAATTTGCTTACTTTTAAGGTATTCTAGAAGACTTCCATGTCTCATCAGCTCAGTAATAATATAAATTGGGTCCTCCAAAGTGCAGACAGCATAAAGCTGTATAAGCTTTGGATGTCTCAAGTTCTTCATTATTTGTGCTTCCCTCAGAAAGTCTTTTGGATCCATTGAACCTGAAACAACAGCATATAACAAAACATAAGCTAAGGTTATTAAAGGGTTTCTACCAGCCTGGCAATCTTAAGGGAGTAACTGATATTGTTTTCTGTCTCTGAAAGTACATTAGCATCTCAAATCTTCACAGTTCCCACAGAAAACAGACAGTGCAGCTGAAACAAACAGTTAATGAGTGAAACATGCCAGTTGCTTAGGGACAGAAAACATATGCATCCCAGCCACCAGAAACATAAAGCCTAAAATCAACCACCCCCAGGCCTCCCCCAAACAGGAAAAAAAATGTGAGGCTAGAATGTTAAAGGATACATTTTAGACAAACAACTGGCTAACAAAAGGACCGGAAACTGAGGTGAGAATGTCTAACTAATGAACATAAAATTTCTGAGAGAAAACTAGTGCTGCAATAAAAATCTGTTGCACTATATTTTCAGCTTCACCAATCAAAGCCTGAAAGCACTGAAATCAGTTTAGCATATGCAGAGAAGATGTGTGCATTTTATATATACAGAAACAAATGGCTATTTATAATGATCATGCAATGGCAACCTTATCAGAAATACCAATGGATGCACAGATGTAACATTAATTTTACAATCTCTTAAATACCAAAGTGTCTTAGCAGCAAGTGACGCCAACTTTTTAAGTGTTACATAAGATCATAACATCTCTAGTTCTATTCATATACATAGTGAACCAATGCAGAAACTATGTCAAAGAAGCAACCAGAAATGGCACAGGAAGCTGAAGTCACGGCAAATGTAGGATTAAAGCTTGCATGTCCTGAACAGGGGATTGATTAGGAAAACATGTGCAAATAAAGAAGCAAAGCTTTCTAGATCAATGATCCAGTAGTGATCAGATATTGTCAGATGTTTGAGGAAGTTGGGGAATAATTTCTCCTTCAAAACACTTGTACAAACAAATGGGAAATTATTCAACTACTGAAATGTCTCCTTCCTCCCAAATCAAGAAAATATCATGGTTAAGATTAGGGAGGAAAATATCTAGTTATCCAAGTCATTCTGCTTTATGTCATGCTTCAAAACAACCTCCTTTTACTCAGTAAGTAGACTAAGTAATTGGAGAAGCCAAGAGTCTTTATGAGGTTTTTTTTAATATTAGATAATCTATAAGGCTCCTTTGGGAGTTTGACTCGGTTCCAAACATGGATTTTTAAATTAAGTTAAATTCTTGGAGGATGTTAAATGGCTCAGCAATAAAATTCCAACAGAAGATCTGTTCTACAAAAAGGACTATAAAATCAACCTGCTCACCCAACACCTACCTTGAATGCCACCTCCTGAAAAATGCCCCAGCCTATTTCCCAAAACATAGTAATGATGTGTGATTTCATATCCTCACATCAATACAAGAGGAATGATGCAGAAATGCTCCAAACATAGACTTTATAAAAAAAGAGCCACTTGACATTGGTACTTGGCAGAGCAAAGATTACATTGCAAGGAACTGTTACTCCTCACTTCCGTTTTCTCACACTTCCCTGGCAATCCCACATTGCCCAATTTGATGAGACTTTATAGGATGCATCAGGAGGAATGCTCAAAGTTTATGGATTTCTATGCCATCAATATGTGGCAGCCAATAATACATATCCTCAACAGGTACAAGCTATACACATTTTCTTTAGTCTCTGTCAGAGGAAAGTGGGGGCCTTCACAAAGAGTAAATGACACCTGGTCTGGATAAAGCAGAGATTATGACAGAGAGAAAAACCAAAACATCTGTCATGCTTATTTTTCTTGTTTACAACAACACAATCTTTATAGATTTACTTGAACTGTGCCCAATTCTAGATTTTTTTTTAATTAAACTCTAGGCTTGTCTTTTTAAGTTTTGAACTCACTTTGATATTGATTTTAAATTCTGCCCCATTTGTTTGCTTGCTTCAAAATATATGCATTGTCATAAAAACCAACCTAAAATCTAGAGGCTGCATGATGTGAAGCATTCTGCCTCCAAAAGCAGATGCATCACCATGACTAATGATTTAGCATCAGTGCCAAAATTTGACAAGTTGATCCTAAAAAGGATAAGCCACTTGCTCACTTAGGGTCCACCAAATCATGGACCCTCTGTGGATCATTATACAGAATTTCTTCGCACCATTGAATTTGACAGTCTGATTTGTTCCCACCATCAAAGTTTGCCTACAAGGAATTTCTCAGTTTAATCATGCTATAAACTTCTTCCAACAAACTGAAACCAAGAAACATGTTTTTCACATATGACAACTTTCAATAAATTGATCAAGGAAGTATTCCACTAGCTGAATAGCTGCAAATCCTTTTCTACATTGTAAAAGCAAATAGCAGTGACAATAATGATTACCAGCCAGAAAAAGATCAATAAGTATTTCTTGCAAATTTTAAAGAGCATATGTAACCTTCAGTTTTGCTTAGTTTGTATCTTTAAATAGCACAAGTAGCAGACAGCACCTCAATCCCCCACAGCCTTGTAGATCTTATATTGTACTTAATAAGAAGATTGGATGCCAACTGAAAAAAATTCAGAAGTGTCTTTATGAGTGTTCTGCCTAAGATTAGGTTTCAGCAACTGAATAAGCAAATTAAAAACTGCCTCTAAAAGCAACCAAACATGCTTGTTACAAATTAGTTGGATAAAGCCTGTCAAAATAGTGGCAAAGAATTTACAGTACATCCCTTTGAGGAAGGAAACACATGCCACATGGAGTTTCAAATAACTGAGGGGGGTTTAGCTTGCAGTTGAATATGTGTTTATAATGAAATATTCACCTGTAAGTGGAAAACACAGAATAAAGAACAGGTGGAAGTAGAAGCCACTTGGTCATAAAATGATTAGTTAACATAGGCCTTTATTGAAAGAAGTAGAGGCTTCTTTTGTGTAAGATACCAGTTTGGGAATAGCTTTATCAGGACATGAAGAAAACAGTCTTGATAATCTATTTTTTTGAATGAGAGATGTTTTTCTAAATTTCAAAGTCATCCTTAAGAACAAAATATTGGAATCTCTTTCTTTGAGCTGTCCAAAATTGTGCTGCTTTAGCAGGAATAGCCTCTAACTCAAGCCTACTTAAAACAGATATATGAGTTCTAATTAACTTCTCTTTGAAAATATTTTGTTATCAATCTGAAGAAGCTTCATATTCTAAAATAAACACTGATAATCCGGAAATTAGTTGGAGAGGAAGGCCAGTTATTTTCCAGATTCCACTGGCCTAAGTGCAAATGGCCCTAAAATACTTGATAAACCCATCACAAGACCGTTTGTTTGCAACTTTTCAATAAACCTTCCCAAATTGCTTCAAAGTACCCTTGTACTTCAGAGGAACTGAGTCCTCTAAGTAAAGTTTATAGAAAATTAATTTATGTGGAGACTGCATTAAGCATATAACTATGATCTTCTGAAGAAGTTTATGAATAAGAAAGAAAAAACTTAGAAGATAAATATACGGCAACAAAAGAAACTAAAATAGCCTATTCACATTAATAGATGAATAACGTATGTTTTCGGATATTCTCAAGCAGCTTTGTCACCATGCAAAAGTAAACTTATAAGTCAGTGCAAGGCCACATACTGAATTAAATGGAATAAAAAATTTTCTTTTTCTCAGGGAAATTGGGGTACTTCCCTGAGTGCAAAGCTTTTTACACTGCATATGTATTAAAGAGATGAAAAATTAAAGAACAGAAAATATTATTAACAACTCCACTGACAGTACCAACCCAGACACTATATTGGAAAATCCTCCTGAAAAAAAAGTCATGCTTGGACAGTTTCCATGCAGAGAGAAGCTTGGGAGATACTTTACAACGTGATAATGACAAATGAATCCGTCAACTTCAACAGGCATAAGGAACTTTATCAGATACAATTAATTGGTGATGATAGATGTCTGCTTCACATGCTGACAGCTGGAGAAGCAAGCTAGCCCAGACAATAGGTTCTAGAAAATCCATCACACTCAACACAGGACAAAGTACAAATCCCTGCTGCAATGATTTCCTCTTAAGTAGAAAAAAACAGTGTCTCAATGAGGAAATACAAACAAAAATATGAAATGACATGTTCAGGGACCTGCATCAAGACACTGCTGTGCAGGGCCAAAACCAGAAATAACATTTGCTGGTTTCTAGACTGTTTTCCTATCTACTGATCCCTGCACCTCTTTGAAAACTGTGGGTCAACAGCTCAAAAGTCAGAGATGTTCCTTAAGGCAAAGATGTTCTTATGTTTTGTTTTTTCGCTCACACATTCATGGCTATATTTGGGGCTGATAAAATGTCACAGATGTCTCCAAAGCAGAGACAAGTGAACCAGTGAACAAATAAAAGAATTGTTTGAACAAAAGCATCACATTACTATTGCTTTTTGTTTATAGTCACACTGAACAACAAATTGTAAAAGGAATAAAGAGAGATAATGGGCAAGACATTGACAATGATATTTGAGAGCAAAGAGTGGAATGATCTCAGGGAATTTCAATTGTAATTGTGCTGGAGGGACAAGGGATGTATGCAAATTGTTGACTTTGGTTTTGTGATTATGGTGTTTTGCTTTTGGTGTGGAGAATTATTTTCCTTGATGTTAGTGAAGTTTATGAATGGGGAATATGCCATCCAAACTGGAGCAGTCTGCTCCTGGAGGACTGCATCCCATGGAAGAAATCCCCACTGGAGCAGTTTGTGAAGAACTGCATGCAGCCTGGAGGTGGAACTCTAGCTGGGGGGGATTGTGGAGGACTCTTATCTTGAGAAATGAGAATGATACTATCTAACAAACTGCATTTAGATTTCTAAAGACAGCTGAAAATTGGTTTAACCCACTCTGTGTTTACTTCCAGAATGGAAAGAAAAATTAATACATTAAATAGGCTTATTACAAGAAAGGGTTAGACAGAAGACATCAGGCAAGTTCAAATGTGAAATTAGGTGCACATTTTAACAGTGCCTTTATCTTAGGACTAGAGGACTTCTCATTACTGTGTAGTCAAGAACAAGCTGTGTTTTGATTAAATATAAATGCTAATCTCAGAAGAGGGATGATGTGTAATGGCATATAACAGCAAAGTATTCTGACTATATATGGTCTAGAACAGATGTACACTGCAAAATAAAGCTCAGCAGGAAAACCTAAAGTAACAAAAATCCTTTCTGGCCTTCAGGCCTATAAATCTATGACATTCTGATTGCATTATGCTCTTTGCTATTGTTCACCATGTGATTACCCTTGATCAACTTGCTCCTGTGCATTGTTCCATTTCACAATTTCTCTGGTGGTAAAGACTTTCTAGCAGAACCATTTCCATCTCAGCCCCTTATATTTCCAGCCAGATCACTTTGAGTTTAACACACTCCTCGGTTTTTCTGATGACTTGCCTGTCCAGGGAATCTACACTGTAAAACAGCTTAATGGAATGTTTGTAGTTTAAAATACAACCCCTCCTTCCCCAATGTAAAGACAAGTGATTCAGATCTTTGAGCCAAGCAATAGGTGAGGCTCATTTTACAGTGTGTTACACTGAAGCCTGAAACACTGCTTATGTGAACATTGGAAGCTTCAATGCTCAACACAATATATTTCTTGATTACTCATTAACTATTATGTTTTCCATTCATTTATCAACTTTAGGTTATGGTGAGTGAAATTACCAAGCCTACCCTTTGCTGAAATTTTATTAGTACCAAGGTAAACATTTATTACTCAGATTAGGATGAGAGTATTGTGGTTCATCCTTAATTAGTGAAGTGTTATTCCTCATGAGTAACAATGAGCACAAGTTATGGAAAACCAATGTGCTGATTACTGTAAAGACACTCCAAATTCCTTTCACTATACAGTGAAAAACACTTTATAGAAGAGGATAATTCCCTGGAGAAGTAATACTAGAAGGTTAAATGCTTACATTTGTGACTGTTTGAACTGTTTCTGTAGAACAAGATAGTTCACAAACTACAGTGATAAGAGATTCAGCATTAACTACATAATTTATCAAGGACAAATCAAAGTCTTCATTCTGAACAACACCATGAGCAATGCATGGCTTCCTTATCACAGTGTGAGGTCACAAACTCTGCTACCCACGTACTGCATCCAGGTGGGCTTCTAACAGCCCTAACTCAATAAAACCCACCATGCAATCAGTAAAAATACTGCTGTTGACCTCAGCAAGAGTCAGACTAGAGTGGGAAAATCTGAGATAGAAAAAGTATTGATTAATCGAGCCCTTTTTCCCAGATGGACTATGATACTACAGAAAGAATCACGGGTGAAGGAGTTTCTTCCATTATACTGTGCCAGTCTATACGTGATAAGAAGTTTGCAGTGTCTTGTGTTTATTCCAGTAAAAAGAGCTGGTTTCTGTTTGCTGAGTCACTAGGGAGATGCACCTGTTCACTGAAAAAACTATTGTCTTTTATATGAATTATAGAAGCTCTTTAGTTTGAGCAGACTTTATATTTTCAGTTAAGCAGAGAGAAAAGAAAGGGTACTTATTTTCTTTCAGTTTGCATGTCCCAAAACACAAAAGATATCCTGACACAAGAGAGCCTTAAAACATATGTTTAAATCCCTCCCTGTTCAGGAGACCATTCAAGCAGTGCTCAAGCATATTGATGTTTTCTGAATCAAAGGTCTGAATCTGTTCTGCTTCCTGAATCAGGTTCATTAGTGCCCAACACAAGCTTTTTCAATTAACCACGGCTCATGCTGTTATCTCTTTTTAAAAAACATGTATATTATCCAGGCTACCTCTCTTATCTATGTGGTTCTTGCCATCTGCTGGCAGATATTTTATGTTGTCAATTGAAAATGCACAAATTTCTTGAAGTTAATGAAACATAATTAAGAAAAATGCTAAAAGCTGTATTAGTCACAATCTTATATTGCATGCAAATAGTGGGTATAAATGTTGTGTGTCAAAAACTTTGAAAAATGTATTCAAGCAATACTAGGATTAAAGCACTCCTTAAGTACAAACTTAGCAGGGTAGATACTCTATATTACCAAAGAAATCACTGTAATATAGCACCTAATCACTATAAAAATCCTACAGATGACAAACTGCTAGTAAATCAATTACTTCACCTACAAATTATTCACTACAGTCACTCATTTCCATACAAACAATACTGTAAAAAATAGGTACAACCCTTATTGTGGTTGCCTTTTTATGTGACAGAGATGTTGAATTAATTCAGCTCATCTAGAAACAGAAAACCGGATAAAATTCTAATTCAAAATACCAAAGCCTATCTGGACCTAGAGCTTTACTAATCTTCATTTCTAGGTGTGTGGATTTTAAGGATGAGTGCATATACAGATAGGCTCTCTTTGCTGCAGCATTTAAAAAGTAAAGAAGCACTGTTGCTCATATTTCATATTATTAACATTTAAGAATAATTCACATACCTGGTTTTAATGTTTTGATTGCCACAGGGGTGGTATTATTCCACCGTCCTTCCCATACTTCACCAAACTGACCAGATCCTAATTTTTGCACCAATTTCAGAGATTGTCGGTCTATCTCCCAGTGATCAACAGTTTTGTAAGACAAATCAAAAGTAGCAGGACTTTGTATCTGGTAAAAGAAAAGAAACAATACAATAAATGACACTTGTAATATTTTTTCAACAACATGCACAAATCATTGGTAACTATGTCATGTAAAGCTGGAACAGATATAAATAATGTTTCCTTAGAGTACACCCATGTGATAAAGTGAATCAGGAACATAAAATACAACCCTCATACTGGGTGCTCTTTGTTAGACATAAGAACTATACTAAGGAAAATATCCTGCCATTAAAAGCAAAAATTAGAAAACATCCCTCTAGCAAGCTTTTTGAAAAGTGACATATTGTTTGCCAGAACCTTGTGGTTTTGTCTCAGTAATTACTTATGGACAGCTAGAGTTATGAAGCTGGAGATTTCATCTTCATATACATTTATAAAAAGGTATTCATAAATCATGATTTGGCATATTGCCCCCCTCCAAACACTTGATGATTTTTTCAAAATGGCATGGTACTCTATTATTAATTTGTCAACCTCAAGAATGAAACTGTAACACTACCCAGAACTTCCTGAAAACAAGCAGATCATTAACATCTGAAATGGTAGAAGCAGATATGGGGTCGACACTTTCTGACAGATATCTGATGAATTAACTCACAAAAATTACTTTGCACAGTGTAGCATCCACTCCTTACCTTTAGGCATGGCTTTCTGAGTGACGTACAGAGGCCATCCCTGTTCTTGCTATAATAGTCAACCAACTCATTCAGAGTCTTGAAAGTTTTCCTTTCGGTTAGGAAGAATCTTCCATCCATCCTTCTGATCCTGTAGTGCTTCACAGATGTGCCATCAAAAACTAAAGATTTAAATATATTAAATGTCCAGGAATTACTGCAGTGGTACAATATAATTTATAACCAAACATCATCATGTTCCTAAATATATTTATGAGGACCTTAAAATAAATTACTTTAGTTCCAAATATGTCAACTATTCAAACCAAAGCCCATTGTTCAGATAGCTTCATGTATCTGGTCTATTAGTCTTCAGCTATTCAGATTTGGAGATTCTCCAGCATAAGAACTGATGTAGAAGTGCATAAAAACATCTCTGTGAGGTAGCTCGTGTTTCCCATCTTTGAAGACACCAAAACCAGCTAAAACCATCAAATTGTCAGCAATCATTTAGTCAGTTTTTAATATTTCCTTTATCCTCCTTTATTTTAGTGTTAACATTCCAAATAACAGCTGTTGGGCTGGCAGGCATTTTAGAGGAAACAGATATACCCTCCACATAGCCATGGTTCTCTGAAGAGCACTCACATCTTCCAAGGGTTTTTTTAATTTTTTCCATGTTTGGAATATGTAAAAATCAGGTGAATAATGCTCTGTTTCAGATAGATGATTTCTTTTCAATGGAATCTTTTTATTCTAATCTGTTGTGTCTTAATCAATAAGTTACCCTGTGACCATTGGAGCACTCTTTTAGATGTGTCAGAAAAAAGTCTGGGCCACTGCATGCTGGGGCTAGACATGGATCAGCACAAGATCAGAGACACAAAAAATGAATATAAATCACACACACTGACACACACACACACACACACACACACACACGCACAAAAGGAGTTTGGAGACTCACTAGTTTAGAGATCTTTACAAAGGAATATCAGTAGAAGCAATAGCAGGCTCATCACAGAGGGCAGTTCAGAACAGCTAAAAAGATATTTATTCACTTATGTGGGTGTCATTTACAAGACACTCCATTATTTAGACATGTTAATGTTCAATGGGCAGTAGAGAGTAACAGAAGGGTAACTGATTTAGCTCCACAGTTTTTAGCTCTAACATTAACAGTGTTCCACTGTTAAACCTGGAAGACAGATTCTTTATACTGTTTTACTGCATGCATCTTGGCAATAGCTTTGGTTATAATAACAGAAGAATACATGGTTACATATTGTATGTAGAAAAAATATAGAATGGGCTGCATGAAATTCGCAAAGCTGATAGGAAGAATAATTTCTCTCACCATCTAAGTGATGAAATCAAAGAGGAAATCCCTCCTTCCTTAAGTACTATCGTGGATGATCAAATACTTTTGCACTGTACTGTGCGATTGTCATCCAAGACCACCAGAGAGCAGACAGGAGCTTTTCAAAATACTCCAACTCAGGTAGTATTTTTAGGAATCTGGGAACTTACAATTCTGCATGAGGACAGGAATGAGATTATTTGTAAACAAAATCCATATTACACTGCACTTTTCAAATTATATTTCTTTCTGAATTAATACCCATAATTACTACTTTTTAACTGTAAAGTTTATGAATGTTTTTGTAATATATCAGTTGTAGCTGAAGCAAAATGAAGAAATGAGTCATTTAGTAAGAACAGACTGAAAATTTAATGACTTTTCCAAAGTTCACAGGAAAATTAATCCAGACAAATTAGTTAGCCTTTATGATGCATTGAACAAAAGGCCAACAGGATGACTGTGTTAATCCAGTTTCAGTTGTATATCACAAGTAATAGTAATTTGACTACCTGATTTATTTATTAGCAGCATTATAACTATTACTGGTGAAGTAGCTAACATTAATAATGCAAGAGCTGGTTTGAAGGATGTGCTCTAATTTCTTAAATGAGCCTTTTACAAAGCCTTGTCATTGACAGCATCCAGGTCAAGTGGCTATTTGCTGTAGAAAATTTATGCACTGATAACATCTCCTCTTGCAATAAGTAGATTATATTAGTGTAGTATTTGACAGGGGGCTGTTTACTTCTATTTTAGGGCTGAATTTGGCTGTACAAGTCCTGCAGCACTCACTTGGAGTTCCACAGCATCGTGTGGCTTCTCTGCCAAAATTATACAGAGCACATATGGAAGGGACTATCCATAACTCCTTCCAGTCATCTCTGCATCCATGCTGGACAGGGTTGCAATTTCAGTTGGCAGTAGCTGGGTTTGAAGACTGAAGAGGTTTTCTCCTCAACTCCCCCTTTCCAAAAGAATTACAGCTCCCCATTAGATTTCTAAATGGTTGCAGTCTAACAGAAGGATTATCCTCTCTATCCATCTTCACATGATGGGTTAAGCAGAAGTGGGTTTTGCCACCTGAAGAATGTGAATGAAATAATTTACTGGTTCTTCCCCAGGGCACAAAAATTTATGGTGGCATCAGCAGAGTCCACACCTTCACCAAATGAGTCATGGAGACGCTAATGTTCCATTACTGCCAAAAACAATGTGTCCCAACACAGCTCCTGTGAACAGTCCTCCCCAGCACTCGCCATGCATCACTGCCACCAGCACCTCTGCTCTGCCTCCATGCCCAGAGTGGATGTGGGAGGAGGGTGACTCGTGAGATCACTCTCACCAGCACAGAAAGGGTACAGAGACAGATCCAAAATCATCCTCTCAGCATGGCCATGATTTTGCCAGTTCTCTGAGTCTGCTGCCTTAAACAACTACCTGTTTTTCCTATGCTGGAACCCAAGAGGAAAACACACAGTATTCTTTTAGGAGCATGGAAAAAACAGCTGAAGAAAACACAAACCATTTACATTGTTACTAAATGCAATAAGTCTTTCAGATACCATTATTCAATGATGGGCTAAGTACAGAGCCTCCTGCTATCGTTGGCAATGACACTCAATTAAGCTGAGCACATCTGAATTATGGATTTTAATTAAAAAGAGGCAACATCTAAGATGGCACCAACATGTTTAAAATTTAATGTATTTCACACCAGATGCTGGAGTCATCAACATAAAAATCTGTCGACAACATGTGCATTTTTAAAATGGGAAAACCTATTTTTACAAATGTCAAACACTCTAAATTTATAGTAACACATGTCAGTGGCCTATCCAGCTTGATGAGCTTTCCATTTCACTTTCCACAGATGATAAAAAGATCTTTCTGAACATGAATTTTTGTCTTTAATTTAAATAATTATTTATTATCCAAATCTTACAAATTGAGAGGTTTTCCCAACAAGACAAATTAGAAGCAAAAAGTGTAATTTTAATGAAATATTGAATTTTTAATTTTTTTTCTAACTATGAAGATCATTTGTCTCCTTAATCAACATTAAATCTCTTATATATCCCATTGCCCATATGAGTAAGAAATCAAGCATGAAATTTATAAAATCAGTTTATAGATTCTTGGGTAAAAATCTTTCTTCAACTTCTTTTTTACCTAAATGCCATGTTGGACAGAGAACTAAAATATTTTCTTGAAGACCTTAATTCTGAAAGTCAAGTTTTCATTCTTCAAGCCATTATCATGTACTCTGCAATGAAACCAAATCAGCAATAGAAGCTAGGGCTAAACCAATCAGACCTAGAGAGGATGGGACTTTTGAGGTCTAATGTTTCTGGACTGAAAAAATTGGAAACAGAAATTAGGGGTTTATTTCAAAATATTGGATTGTGACTTCTCCCTGTCAGTGTACCAGCTATCACGGAGATAAAAGCCAAAAAGCCATCCTTCTGCCCTCAGCTTTCATGTTTCAGAATTCCTTCTGATGGCACAAACAGGAAACATGCAGGAAAACCCTCTTCTCTGTAGAACCTGGTGAACTGAACAACCTTCTTTCCTACTAGTGCTGCCCACAACACAAAACATTTCATTGTTTGCTTTAGAATGCACTACCTTTCCAAGAAGTAGACAGTAAGCAGTGAGATTATGGACATAAAATATCTAGACCATGATGTATAGGATTAGGTTGAAAGCAAAGGAGTTTGCACAATACAAACAGATGCCATTCAGCTTAGCCCATTCAGCAAGCAGCAAATAATATTTAGCTCTTTGGGATGGAGTAGTACTTAAGGATAAATTATGTTCAACTCTGAGAAGAAGCTAAAAGATCTAGCAGCACTGGGAAATGATGACACCAATAGTGCCTACAGATTGCTTCAGAGGTTATCCTCTTTCTTTGCCCAAAAGAGCAAAAACATTTAGTAAATCTGAGGGGGTACATATATTCACACATACATGCTCAGAGGACAACCCATGTTTGTGCAAGAAGGCCAGCTGGCTCCTGCAGCTGGAGTCTTGCCTCTGTGTAAGTCTTCTTCAGAGCCACTCTTATCTTCCTTAATCGAACAAAACCAGCATGAAACAAGCCCACCCTCTTGGTTTCATATCTTGCTCTTATCAGCCATCATCAAATCTCCTCTTCCCAAATAAGCTTATAGAAAAATGTAAAAAAAATGTCTACCACAATCTTTCATAATTGAATCAAATATATTAGATCAGATGGAATAAATTTTCTATCCAAAATTTATAACAAGAAAAAACTAAACAGCATCATCAAAGGGTGATCTTATACTACTACAAATGCTGGATTAATATTTATTTTCATTCTCTTGGATTTTTCTCTGGAGTTATCTCATACTTTACCTAAGATACTTCGATGTTCCTTTAGAGAAATGGTTAGGATGTGGGATAAATAATTAATATTTTAAATCTTTCCTAAAAGTCCATAGTTGGAGAATAATAAAAAGAAGTTGCATTTCCACCCCTGGGTGCACAAGCGAAACACTTTTCATTGATTTTTAGTAATGTGCCATGTATACAAGTGCCATCATTAAGAAGATTATACAGGCTTGTCTTTCCTTCCCTACATAACATCACCGTGTCATCAGTTTAGCCCAGTCCTTTGCTGAAATCAGCTCGCTGATGAGCAACACTTGAAGGAAGCTGAAACCATGTAACAGCAGCAATAAGTTGGCACATGTAGAGAAAGCATTTTGAAAGGTCTGTGGCTGTAACACAGTCCTAGGATGAAAGTGTACACACACAAAGGGTCAGTTCTGCCACAGCTCAGGAGCAGTCTGACTCCTCGCTAAAGGTAGTTTCCCTTTAAGCATTTCATGGCAACTTCCTTGAGGGCAAACTGAAAACTGTGGAGTAAACTCTCCCAGTACCCTAAATTTATTTACACATTTATTTCAATAAACTCCCACGTATTCCACATTTCTTTGTCTTGGCAATACAAAGCCAAATTACCACAAGACATTGCAGGTACATACACTTTAGTTATAACTGGGAAAGTGAAACCAAAGAATGTGACAAAATTTCCTTAAGCTGTGTTTCTGTGTAGTATTCAGAAGGTGAATGACTCATAATCATCCAGGCAAAAGAGGAGTCAAAATGAAAGAATTTGGTTACAGAGAAGGTGCCTCTCATTTTATTAACATAATTCTGCACATGACTACTCATAGTTTATTCACAAACATAAAAAGCCTTTCCTGGCTCTGGAATTAATGTAGGTAGAGCACATTAGGAAGTTTGGGTGTATAGCCCTGTTGTCTCAAGGACAACACTATACTCCTGACTCACAGCTCTATGACAAGTTTGATGGGAAATGTTCATGAAAAACAACCAATGAACAATCACATATATTATCTAAAATGGCAAATATCTAGAGCATAAAAACATATTATGTACTTAGATGAGAGTAAAATTATTAACAAGTAAGTGTCCTAATTTGATAATCATTCAGATTCAAATAAAGGACTTAAATAAATTTCAAATTGCACCATCATAATCAATCAAATTTTTTACTGAAGTTTATGGTGAAATTTTCAATGAAACATCACTGATTCTAAAGTACAGCTTTGAAGACCTTCCTATGATTTTATCTCTAAAAACAAATAAATATAAACATAAGTGTGAGTTCTAACAGAAATCTCCTTTCCTTAAATTTCAGATACCTGTCAACATGCTTTTTTTTAAAATTTTTGTTTTGTGTACTAATCAGAGCTCAAATGTACAATTGTAATGTAATTTTTAATGTTTCAATCATGAAAATACTATAGGTATTAAGGCAGCTAGAACACTGGAAGTACTAAGAATAAATAGGTTAATTTCTGTTCTGAGTATATTGCTGAACAAAAGCTATAAAATATAAACTCAAATTACTTTCACCAAGTTTTCTTTATATGTCTCCTGGGAAAAAAAAATAACTTTATGAACATTATTATGACTTTAATTTCATTTTCATGCCCTCAGTTTATTGTTCTCAAAGATGAAAAAGCCCAGATCACCTGAGAAATTTTTGAAACATTGCTTCAGATGAAAAACTAGAATATACCTGAGAGGGAGTATTCGCCTTTTAGACTTTCGCTGTCTCGGATTAGGAAGGCTCCTTCCTCATTTTCAGGGTACAACAGTTGTCTCTCAGCATCTGCTCGTTTGATTGGGCCAAAGAACCATCTGAACAAATAAAAAACATTAATTTTACCACTCAGTGAAACATATCAGGAAGACAGTTTAGCTTTTATAAACATGCTGCATATTTACTAAGAGATAATCTGTGTTATGTTAATGAAATGTCAATAGTTTGGGGTGGTGGGGGAAGCCAACAAGAACTACAGAACAAATTTATTGCTAGAAAACATCACTTACATATTTGAGTGTTTGCTGATGAAAAGTCATACTGCTTTCAAGGCAACAAGCATTCAGAAATGACAGACTGGTCTTGTCCCAGAAGAAAATCACCAAGAAAATTTGCCAAGGCTACAAGGGCAGAAATTGCTGCCAAGACCATTGGTGCCACTTGAACTGTGTAGAGGTGCAGGTATGTGCTAACAACACAACATCTTAAAAATCAAAAGATCTCTGAAACTTCGGAAGGGCTTTCAGATTCCAAGGTGTAAATCACCCTGCTTCCCCATTCCACTGCCACGTCAATACCTCAAGTGAGTTACTGGCAGTTTTCAGCTTTGCTGCTCCTTGACAAACAAAATCATAGTATCTCTCGAAGTCACTACAAACATCTCAGCACCTTTGTTCTACGAAAATCTACTCTGATCTATGGCTTTTAAAATATTTTTCCTCACTAAACCCTGTAGTTCACAAAGGCTTGTTCAAGCAAAAATTTTAATTTGCTCCTCTGAAGATAAGATTTAGCTCTCTTGCTGCTTTGTGCTGAGTTTAAATTAAAGAGCAAAAAGAGATGAGTCAGCATTTTCATTGGGGTGGTGTTCAGCTTCCTTCCAGCAAATATGCAGAGCTCTTTCCAAGATTAGCTCCACCTCTTATTTGAAGCAAATTATGATAAATAGGTATCAGAAAGATGCCATAAACTCATAGAATAATTCCTTTTAAATTAATAATAGCTAAAACTATTATACAAACTTCAAATATAAATCAGTGCACCACAAGTTGTCTACTTGATTTGTCAATTACTAGTGAGAAGTACAGACAGAATCATCAACAAACTGTTTTAGTATCTGCAAGGCTTGTGGTCATCAAGAGGAATGGAGGAAATAAATAAGAATACTGGGTGATACCTTAGCTGATCAAGCATGAGGACTGATAAATGGGTTGGTATTAACAAAGAGGAAATAAAAAGAGGCAAATATAGACAGCACTAAACCCACTCTGAATATGCTTTATTAACAAAAGAAAATTAAAGACAGATTTTCCAGACCATATTCCTGTCTGTTGAGTTGAAGATGATTTGGATAAAATAGGTCTTGATACATATTTGGCAAGCAAAGTAATCTCACTAGAAAGCTGGAATGTGTTAGTAGCAATTTTAATTAGTTAAATGTGTTCATTAATTCAAGTAATTAATTTAATTAATTTATTCATTAGACTGTAGAAAACTAAGCAATCAATAAATGTTCAAGTCCTTGACTAAGATTCTTGTCAAAGGAAGGAGGGTGTAAGTTCAACTGCATTCAAGTTCCAACTGTATTTAAAGTCGCAATTCTAAAATCTGAATTAGAATCTTTCTGAAATGTCTAAATATTACTTCTCTGAGAATAACATCTGAAAACTAACAAACTATATGAGTAAAAAAAAAAATCCCTTTGAAGTATTAGATATCACTCAATGGTGTTCAAAGCAAGTGATCCTCATAAGAGTGTATAAGAAGGGGTGTTTAATTTTTTTGTCTCCTTTTCCTGGGGTTACAAAGATAGCATCTTTCAAAAGAATTTAATTTTGTACCAAACCCAAAATGTTTCCAATGTATTGTTGGCAAGACTGGATTTATGGTCAGGATAGTCAGAACACAGTCTTTATGTGACTCAGCATTTGATTATACACTACTAATAAGTCAGAATTTCTAAAGTGAAAACTTGAGCAGTAATACAACTTATGCAACTAGAGGAAACTATTGGTTCATTTTGGAAATATAAACTAATATACTATTACTATGTGTATGTAAAACCATTTCTACAATATAAACCATGATTTGGGAAAATAATATGCACATAAGTGCATAACATTTAGGCATAAGTATCTGCTTCTTTGATTTCTAAACATTTCAACTTATACACTTATTTTTATTAGACTGGAAAATCTTCACTTAAATCGATATGAAATTGCCATTAAAGGTTATAAAGAAAATATATAATATGTAGGTTCTGACTCCAGATAAGCTTAGCAGTTAAAAAGATCCTAACTTGCAAAACAAGATAATTAGAGCAACAATATTAGAGGAGGTAAGTGTAACCGAAGCAATTATTATGGAGGGTGAAAAGTGGACACATATTGTGTATTACCTCATTTGCCTGACTTTATATGATCTGATTAAAATGTTTCAGAAAAATATAGGGAAAATTACTTTTAATAGCACTTGAATATTTGATTCTTAGTTCAAAGCCATTGGGTTTGCAATAATAATTATAGAGTACCAAAAGTAATGAATGTGAACAAAAACCTCTTAACTTCAAAGCAAATAATTTAATTTGTTGTTCCTTTTTTTTTTTTTACTAACGCACATCTTAATTTAAAGTACTATTTTCAGTATAATGGAAGTTTAAATTCCTTGTATAAAGCATGAAGAGCTTATTTCGATTTTTAGCAATTGAACTTATGCTTCAAAAGGCTTAATATTTTACTTCATCCAAGAGTGTGTATCTTAGAGGGAAAAGCACTCTAAAAAGTAATAATGAATCAAAGCAATTGCTCACCACAAGATATTGCTCTGCAGGATAGGAAGGTCAGACCAAAGCAACACCCAATCCTTAGTAAATGTATTCATGTTTTATAGCTCAAAGACAGATGAAAGTTTTAAAACAGAACACTTGGAAAACAAGAACTGAATATGAAGCACTATCCATTGAGCAAGTTGAGTAACTTCTCTGACTTCAGTGCAGTGTATTGGCACCAGACAGTCCAGGAGAAATTTGAGTTAGCAATTCTTACACAGTATCAATCTGAACTTCAGCTCACAGCCAGGTCACTTTGGGTCATGACTGTCGGTGCTGGATCAGTAGATTACCA
Source organism: Luscinia megarhynchos (assembly GCA_034336665.1). NCBI lineage: Eukaryota > Metazoa > Chordata > Aves > Passeriformes > Muscicapidae > Luscinia > Luscinia megarhynchos. The sequence goes on from CM067565.1 coordinate 47,633,212, forward strand.
GGTATGGCACAAATGAGTGCATTCAGAATGGGGCACAGTTTTCCATTTTTAGCAGGAGCTGTGTGGCTAGCACAGCAATAATGCTTTTCTGTCAGCAAGACCCAGGAACATGCTTTCTTGGCCAGCACTGCATACAACACCCCCAACTCCCTTTTAAGTGTAGGATGCCAGATCTGTTTTTTGGGGATTTTTTTCCTAGCAGCTTCCTCTGAATTCCTTGCTTGTACCATCATTCATAGCTATTGGGAATACATTCTTTAAAAATCCCAGAGTACTTCCAGGTCATTTTGGCCACCACATACAGGATGACTTTGGAGACAGAAAATTTGACCTTCATAGTCCTCATTTGTCTTTAGATGATGCTCAGTACTGGAATATCAGTGAGATTTGTTGTGGTTATAGAGAGCCTAGCAATCACATCTGTTTTGACCACATGTTTATCATCATCATATCACATCATGGATCATAGCAGGTTTTGTCATGGCATGCTCCCTGGCTGTGACAGTATCCCTGCTGAGACCTCTGATGAGCTTCCTCCAGCAAAAGGAAATCATCTAGCTGAATGCTGGTGGTTATGCTTGAAGGGCAATTTCTTTTAAGAAACAGAGATCACGACACCTTACACTCACTCCTGCCTACCTCTTCAGCCCAGTTTGAGTTAAAATTGTCCTGAGTTCAAGAGAAGTTGGTAGTGCTACCTGGCTCCATCACTGCCTTTTCTGAGAAGCTTTCTGTCCTCCATGGTGCAATACACTGCTGATCTCCCTGTAAATGTCAAAATCTTTTTTTACCTGGCTTTGCTTTCTGTCCCCCTGTGCTTTGCTAGATAAAAATCTGCTGAAATAAAAGTAGTCACTCCTACTTCTGCAGTTCTTATAGCAGGAAGATATGGCAGGAACTTTCAAGCTAGAAGGTAGAAGAGAGGAAGAGTAACATGGGCCAAGATCTAAATCAAAGAAAAATGTGGAGGCAGAGTTCTCCAATGCTATATCAACTGACAACATTTCCAATGTCTGATAACATGCCTAGAACTGGACAAAAGCCCAGTGGAAAAAACAAACCAACAAATATCCCCACAACAAAAAGGAAGAGTATGCAAATTAGTTTTCTTCCCTCTCACTAATGCAAAATCCTCTTCTGATCTGATCTGTTCAAGGCACTCATCTGAGATAGAGACTGAAGATTTTACAGATCCCAGCTAATCTTGGAACTGTGGGCTTTTTCTGTCCTGAAATTAACTCTATCTAACACTCAGAACAAACCCTCTCCTGAAAAAAAGGATTCCCAGCCATGCTCCAAATGAAAATGCTCTCAGGGAAAATATTTTTTGTCAGTCTGCCATTCCTTGGATACCCCTTTCACAGACCCCACACCTCCCTACATTCAACCTTTTCTCCTAAATCTCTAACATGCTAAATCCTGACTCTAATACAAAGTGTGTGCTGAGCCTTATCCAAAGTATCTCACTCATGGGCCAGACAAAATATTTCTTTGGAAATGTCACTCCTTGGGCAGCTCCTTCACAGTTATGTTCCATCAGAAACTCCATGATTAAGGACTCTGTGAGCATCCCCCTTTGGGACGTGGGTAAGATGCTCACTACGAAGCTAAACACCAACTCTGAAATAACATCTGCAATCTTTAGGTTTCTTGGAAATCTCAGCAGATTCCTCAATGCTCTTTTGTTATTCCCACTGAAAACCAGCAGAGAAAATGATGTGGAATTTTTTCACCCATTTCCTTTAGTGAGCCTTAGCTCACCAGTTTCCCACTTTTATCTTCTACCATTATTTACATTTAATATATACAGGAGAAAAGTCAGAGTTAACTCCACAATGTCATATCTGAAGTCACTGAATTTCCTTTAATAAGTAGTAATAACTGGGATATGAGGGGATTATATCAGTTGTTCATTCAAGCTTCAGGACACTGGAGGTAAGATTAGGTTAAAAGCAGAGGTCTGTGACATAATGTTAATTTTGCTAATGTTCAATTAAAAGTAAAAATCCTTAGGGCAGAGTCAGCAGTAAGATACAACCACATACAGAAGCTGTGATCATTACAACAGGCATGAAGAGGGAGGAAAGGGGACCAAAAATGCTGAAAAATAGCATGAAGAAACAACAGAATGAATGACAGCAAATCAGTCACATAACATTTATTTCAAAAATTACTGAAGATGTTATAATGAGCAGCATAATCCTATCCTGGATCAGCACTTTGTGGCACAAGGGCATCTTGAATCTCACTTTATATAAGTGCTTACAACTGGGATTTAGTTTCTCATGTTAGGATAAGTCTCACGAGGCTGCTAAATGTCAGCAGCTGAGAGGGTTTGTTGAGATTCCGGTAGTTCTCAACCAGAAGTCTCCATTAGGGAACAAATGGTGCTGACAAAAAGGTTATCTGGCCCTCCAGAAGATTAACTCAAGTGTGTTAACTGTGTCTGTAGTACTAGGCTGAGGAGAACATGTTTCTTTGACTGAGAAAAGCAGAGCTACTGCAGTTAGAGCAAAATTCTTGGGTGAGGGCAAAAAAACCCCCCAGATACTATCTCTACCAAAACCACATATATCCCAGTTTCTTCTGAAATGAAGAAAGCTTGTGTAAGAGCTAAAAACAAATACAGAAAAGCTCCAACAGCATATGAAGTTTACATTTTAAGTGCCTCAAAATCTACTGTCATAGAAAGCTGTAATTGCACTCTCAGGTACTTCACAGTTAGGAGATGACAATATTAATATTGCTTTCATGGCATCCACTCAGCCATTTTCAGAAGATCCACTGTGATACTATCTTTAATTACATGGTCATATCCAGTGCTCCCTACAGTGTTAATATGAATGCTGCTCACTGAATTGTTGCCCTCTATTTTATTTTGTCACTGCATAGATAGAGTTCATTTTTCACTGTTTTAAACAATTTACATTGTTTAGCCTCTGCTCTCAGTGCCAGTTACAAAATTACATGAACAGCTTCTTTCCTAGTAGCCTCTATTACAGTGTTCATGACTGTAATACCCAAATGCATTACAAACATTCATTAAATTCTTTTTGTGGCACTTTTCCTTGTAATATACTTTCTGCAGTGGAAAAACAGCCCAGAAAAGGACTAAACCAATATGAAAACACTATGAGGCAATATGAAAATACTATGAGTATTTTCTACTAACTTTGGATGTTCAACTTGGAAAGTCCAGGACCCACCTCTCAGGAAATTAACGTTCTGCAGTACGTAGTGGGTTATTTGGACAGCAATAGGTGCTGACCTCAGTGCCACAGAAGACAAGGAGAGATGCATGGAAAGCTAGAGAGACAGAGAGATCCTCCAGGGTCTTATTCAATTACTTTCATCATATGACCACCCTGTGATCACTGCCCTTACTCAGCACATGGAGACCTGAACAGGCTTGTGTACACCACTCTTCACTGCTGTCATCCATGCAGGACAAAGAGGGATGCTGAACCAGCTTTTAATCCATGCCAGGTCTGCAGTCTGCTGTGGGTAAAGAACAGTGCAGAAACAGGGCCAGAAGTTTACCAAGGGAGCCACCAGCAAGTCCTCTCTATGCTGACAGGGAGGCTCCAAGCTTTTGGGTTTTCCCAAAATATCAAAAATATAAAATGCAACTGGTAAGTTTTAATGAATATGTTCAATTACTACATATAAAGTCTAATTGTACCTTCAAAGCCTTGGTTATTTTGAAGCAAAGTATTCTTAGATAGCAAAAAAGCACACACTTTTGGTGCAGCAATATTTCCTAGTAAACATCAAGCCCTTTCTCCAATATACATGAACAAAAGATTTCTTTTGTTGTTCTGAGTGATGTTTTTTACTTTCAGGCAGAGAAAGAGGCAGGCTGTGCTTCCCCTGTGCCTGGTATCAATCCCAGAAAATTCACAGCCAATCAGGTAAAGTCTGGAAAAATTAAAAGCAACTAAACAAGCTCTTCTGATGAAAATATTAGGTCGTTTTAATTATAAGACAAATGAAGTAATAGCATTGCTTCAAAGCTGATTTTCAAAAAATTAGGAAATATCACTGCCTGTGGATGAAAGCCTTTAAGATAGCATAATTAAGAAAAAAATGTGCTTTGCAAATGATGAGGTATGTGCATGAAGGAGAGAGTGGGAGATGAGCACTGGCTGCTTCAATTATTCCCTGTACAGTATACAGTGAACCTTATGACAGTTTCCAGGGGGGGAAAAAGCCAAACCAAACAAAACGAAACAAAAAAACAAAAAACCAAAACAAACAAACAAACAAAAAAAAAAACTAAAACAAAAAAAAAAAAAAAACAAACCAAACAAAAAAAAAAAAAAACAACCAAAAAAAACCCCCCAAAAACCCCAAAAACAAAGCAATAACAAAACAACAACAAAACAAAAAAAAGCCCTACAAAACATTTGAGATAAAACCTCCAAAACCCAGAAAAAAATCTTTACTCTGGCTAAACCCTGAAGATGAGCACTTGCCAGCAAGATTCCTTTCAAGAGCATTTTCAAAATCACAAACATTCCCATAAATGGCATAAGAATCTACACAGTGAAAAGTCAAGGATTTTTCTAGGGCTTGCAGACTTTAATCCAGAGAACCAAAGACTGGGTTTCAGGCAAAGCCTTTCCTCCTTACTTCTTTCTACAGGCACGCCTGGGATCATTTTTAATTGTCTGTCTCTCACTGTCATTTATTATCAGATACTGAAAGGTACATGGAAGGACAAAATTTAAGAGGAAGGAATTTAAATCTAGTGGTAAAGGAAGACATAGGACATTGAAGGAGGAAGGGAGAAAACTGGGCAGTAAAAATTCAAAGCTGAGAGGACCATAGAATATTAGCAAGCGGATGGATTGAGAGAAGAAAGTCAGAGTTAGTAAGCAATTATGAGAAAAGCAAAAAGACAAAGCTGAGAACTGCATTTAGTGCCCAAGGACTATAGCCTGCTGCTGAGCTGCTGCACTGCTCAGCAAATGCTGGTTTTCATCTTACCCTCCTCCCACAGGGAGCCTGGCCTTTGGCAGCCATTTCAATCCTACTTGGGGAAACAACTCTACAGAATATCTCTTGAAACAATTTCACAGACTAACTCTCACTGTGAGGATTTCTCTATGTGGATCTTTTCTGTCACTTTCTTAGTTCATCACAGCACTCATTTTTGTACTACCAAAAGAGTACTTTAACATTAGTTTTCATCACTCATATTTATTGCCTAGAAGTCATTGCTTTAAACCTCATTGACCAAAGTACCATCAGCAAAAAGTGAGCAGTTAAAAACATTCATGTAACAATAACCTTCTCTGTCTACATAAGTAAATCATCTCTTAACAGACTGAAGAGAGCACCTGACTTGGAATTGAAATAAAAAAACATTTAAACTGTTTATCTATAGTGACTCAGCACAGTTTTGATTACTTATTTACCACATGTAGAGTCTAATTCTCTCCAAGTGAAACCAGAAATTCAGGTTCCCAGGAACAGTTATGTCACTTATCACACTGAACCTTCGGCAACTATAATGAATTTGCTTCATACGGAAAGAATTGAGTCACGTATATTGCTCAGAACCCTGCTGTTGAATAACTTATCACAAGCTAAAATAAGGACTATCCTGTGTGCATTGTGTGTGGGACTTGGAACTTCTGAGTCTTTTCACAGTGGGTGGAATAAGTTTTGTTTTCTTTCCACAGAGAAAAACATAGAATATGAGAATAGATGTGAATAAAATAGTTGTGTTTAAAAAAGGCTCATTTCTACACTATGCAGGCAACAGATATCTATCAAAGCAACAGAGCAACACTAGTTTATGTTTTTAAAAGTCTGTCTGTATGTTTGAAAGTGACTGTCTGTAGCAACATACTCTAAGTTTTGGTGAATTTTCCACACTTTGAGATCAACATTGTGATTTTTCTTTGAATAACCATTACAGTGCAAAATACCGTTTTGGAAAATAACAGATCCCATTTTGCTCTTGGCTTTTGGATAATGTTTTCCTAGTGTTCTTGTCAGCAGATATAGCTGACTGGTTGGTGTTTTTCCAGAAACACTAAATTTAGGTTAGAATTGAGAGAGTTTTATTGGTGAGATGGCAGAATGTAAGAGGAGATATGAGAAGAGGCATAGAAGCAAAAAGGGAAAGAGAATTAAATTATACTTCTCCATCTATTTTCTAAACAAAATACTATATTTTAAATTGGGAAAGTACTCAATTTGAATAATTTTAAATTTAAAGTGTTTTATGTTTCTGTTTTCAAATGGAAGTTCCAACACAGTATAACCCTTTTCCAAAATTTTTTTCAGGAGTGATTACATTATTTGAACACAAGATTAAAAACAAACAATACTCTTCACATTATTTTAGGGCATATTTTGATTTCATACAAAGCTAAAATGAAGGACTCTTGAGAAACCTCTCTGCTTCTTTCTTCCAGGAGAAAGGAGACATTTTTCCTTTCTCTCATCCTATACTTATTTGTTAATGAATATGTGCACTAGAACACAAGATTAGGCATCACTTTTGCTACCATTTCTTTGTAGCACGGTGGGATTTTGCAGGCATTGCCAGAAAATAAGTCTTTATACTTCTATACTGAAGGAGCAGATTCACCATACTTTCATTGTGTAGTGTCTTTAAAAGCAGATGATTTCAATTTACTAATCACTGACAAGTGGACTGTAACACTGAAGAGCAGCTTACTCCACATCATCTCAATGGCTGCAAATTTAACACTCCCACCTACCCTGACAGACTGGCCTTATGTGTATCTGGAACCCAAAAGGAATGCCAGGTTCCACTAACAAATCACTGGGGCAGAGATGAAGAAAGTGCAGGAGATTACTTTGTCATGTGAAGAGGGCAACAGAAGTGTTAAAAAGGACTTTGAACCCCTGAAGTCTGTTTTGGTCCAAGAAATATATTTGTTTTGTGTTACATCATTGTTTTCAGCATAATAAATAATGAGCTGTGCCCTAAATAAAGGACTCTAAATAAAGGGCCTTAAAGAGCCTGTCAGGGCTTCACAGGCTTTTACAGTAAAGTAACTGCATGGGATGTTTAGATAAGGGAAAATTCAACAGTGAGTAAATTGGCTTAAGCCCACCACAATGGCAGGCATTTCCTCTTCTAGTCTAAAACAAATTTACTATCTTGTAAACATAAACATCAAGATTACTTGTGCATTAGGCTAAAAATCTGTGATTTTTAATAGTGTGCAAACCTTCCCCATGGTGGGCCATGACCATCCTGTCACCTGATTGTGTTGTAAGGGATTACAAATAATACTGCATTCATTTCTCTGTAATTGATAATGGCAGCTGATCATGCTGCAAACATGGAAATTGATTTGCTCTGAGTCTGCTGCAGGATGACAAACCATTGCACCTCTTGCTCTCAGTAATGACTAGAAATGAGTCTTTCTCCTGTAGAAATAATATTACTAGGCCAAGTGCATGAGCTGTGTAATTTAGCATAGCTCACCCAATACTGGGCTCACTGCACAATAGGAACCAAATCACAATCTGATAGGATTAATTTGTGGAAATATCCATAAATTCATCTCGTTTTGTGCTGCTTTGCTATTGGGTAATTAATTTTAACCTTTGTATTCATTCTCCACATTATTAGACATCTGCATGCTGTATTATTTAATCTGCTCTGAAGTTCTTCTAGATGAGAAAACCAACAGTAGTTGAAAGTGATTTCACATTGCTTTTTGTGATGCTTTAGTTGCACAAGTCCCATTTAAGAGATTAAAGTCAACTGTCAACATTTGCTCTCTGTTGTATTTTGCACCTGAATAAGGGTTCCAATGCATTTAAAGCTTCTTCTCAAAAAACAACTTGCATTTGGAGTCAAATGAAAGGCTACCACTCCCTTTAACATCCTTAGCTTTAGGATTTGGGGTGTGAAATACAGCCATATAATCACTGCTTTTAAAAACCCCCAAACTTAAAATACATTCTTGAGACCCTATTTCTGCTGCATGGAGTCTTTTAAATAGCATTGTGAAAATCTTGCATCAATGTTAGTAGTACCTGTATACATTTGTACTTCTATATTGATATAATATACTGTAAAAGTAGCAATAACTCTGCTGTTCATAACCAAGGAACTAAGTGGAAATCTTGAGGTTGCCTTAATGTTAACATGGTACAGAGAACACATATAACATGAATTGATTTAACACCATAGGAAACTCAAATAGACAAGAAAATTTTCAATCATACATTCACTTAAACCATTACAGCTTCCAGAAGCACTCAATTGATTTTCTTGAGAAAATCATTCCAGAGAAATTATTTTCTTTTCTCACAGAGAAACTCAGAACAGAAATAATAAATAGAAATAATAAAAAGAAAACCTAAGAAGCAAAAAGGCCCCAAGCCTGCCCAAGACACTGGTGGCAGAGCAGCTATTCTCATCCATTTCTTGCAGAGCTCTCTCTTGGACATTCTCTTGGGTTCACACCTGAGACTATTGCAGCAGTCTGGTGGACTTGTGTCCTCTGCCAGGTCAGTTTTCAGTGGAGGACAACCAGGATACTCTGTCCCCAGACGGACACATAAAAAAACTGTGCAGTCTGGCATCCTCAGGTGACTCTAAGCCAAAGGACAGAATGACTCTTCCATGGGGGCACAAATTTCTTTTGAAAAGGATCTCCCAGCTTTCAGATGAACCTTTTCAGGGTGACAGATGGGAAGAGTGGCACAATAAAGGTACCTTTGACTTCCAGAAGTAAAGCCAGAGCACATCAAACTCCGTATCAGTGTGTGTATTATCAGATCAAGACCCTCACACAGATTTCTTTTGTGAGAGATCACCATGTAAGACTTATGTCACAATCACAAAAAGTTTCTGGGTGATTTTTTCAAGCATTTTAGCTCTGTAATAAGAAAAATACTTCACTTTCTTTTTTCTTTCCTTGCACATATTCAGAAAACCAGTAATTATCTTTTTATTTTAATCAAGTTGTTATTCTGGAATAACATCCTGAACCCCCAGGTTTACTTTCTTATCAGCTGCACAGTCTGAATTTGCCTGTCATTTCCTGATAGCTCATCAGCTGATGTGACTGAGTTTATCTCTGGTTATTGTTTTTGTTAACATTAACTCGTCAGATTTGGTGTCTATGTGTTTGTTTCTCCCCCTTTCCTTGTTGGCAAGGTCCAGATAATCCTGAAGTGTTCCCACACTCCACATACCCTTCTCTGTCAGTGCAACTGAGCAGCTCCTCCTCATCACCACCACCCTCCTTGGGTGCCCCTCAGGTTTGTCTGCATGTTCTTGGGTATGGCTCCCTTTGTTATACCACCTCAGAGCAGCAAAGATTCCTCCCATATTCCCTTACAGAGACTTCCACTAACTCTAAAGATCAGTAACTCCCAAAGGAAAACTGGGGTTGGTGAGTTCTCAACATTTCTGAAATTCATGGTACTTATTCATTCCCACATGTGAGTCTTAGATTTCTTTTTTTCTCTCTTTTGCAGTGGGGTTTTAAAAGCTGTGCTGCAACATTTTTTATGCTATAAATACAGGAAAAATATTGTTAATTAAACTGGAAATATATCTAATTTAGTGAGTGAAATCTAAGGAAAAATTCTTACTGACATTACTGCAGACAAATTCATAATGTAAAGTATTATAGAGTACCCTGCATTGAAGTAGTGGAATGTCAGTTAGTGCAATCCTTTATGGCCTTATCACTTATATCACTGCTTTGTTTTTTCACCTTTTATTGATTACAATTATTGTACCAGCATGAAAAAAGTATGTATTTCTATGTGGTTTAAGTGGTAGAAAAAATATCTTTTAATGACCAATATTTTGTTTGATCTTCTGAAAAGCTAGATGATTTCTAGACCTGCCCGGAGAACCAAAAACTGCAAAGATGCAAATTTCCATTCTAATTTCTTATGACACTCATGGTTTTCTTTACATAGATATGAGTTGAAAACCTGAATGTCAACATTTAAGAAAATTTTGATGAAGGATCAACTTCTTATGTAAAGAACTTTAATCTCTTATTTTTAAAGTTTTAACACAAGAAGGGCCTTCAAATATATCCTACAATCCTATAGTATTGTTTAAAAATAACTGCAAATAGACTTTTCCTCTTACATAGTGTAGCAAATATGTAATAATATTTTATCTTTTTTCTTAAATATCATCCAATAAATTAAATTCTTTCTCTGCTATGCATACCTGGCTTGAAAAAGAACAAACTATTTTACTACAGAAATGCATCTGATTCTGATGAATCATATTTTCTCTACTAATCTCTTTTAAAATTAAAGTCCAGGTAAATTTTGTGTCATCAAAACTACGCCACTGGAAGGCTGCTCAGTACCAAAATTTTTGCAATGTGCTGTAGCCTCATGTTGGAACATAATGTCTGTAGGATAAGAACAGGACATATCCGGGTTTAGCATCACATCTTTGGTAGGGAGCAAAATTATTTGATGGATAAATCTGTGAGGGTAAAGTCATTGACTCGTGCAGCTTGGGTTGACTTAGAGGCACTAGTGTAGATGGGACAGATAGGTGAGATCTGTAAAGGACCAGTCCCTTAATGTCACAGAGACCTGGACAGTGCTACCATTTCACTTTTGTGCCTATTTATTTTCAGCATGTCTTTTTTTTTTTTTTCATATATCACTCATGACTAAGCAATCAACAAAAATCTAGAAAAAAAAAGCCAAACACTTGTTTAGAAGCATAAAAGTTTCTGCAGAGATGACAGGGGATTTTGTGGGGTTGTTTTCTGTCCTAATAGCCTGGTCTTTGCCCGCCGACAGGATTAAAGAATTCTGCAGTGTCAACACCTATGGTTTTGTTAAGCAGACTTGACAATAGGTCCGTAATTAGACATGGCAGTGATGTACCCTTGACTTTGCTTATACACCAGTTCCAGCCCGTGGTGAAGAACAAAGGTAAGAGTCCAAAGAAGGTAGATGGGCTTGTGCACTTTTCACAAAATCCTTTCTGAAAGCAATGGGACTAGAGGGAGCCATTGGCTTGACCTTGTATGGTATCTCTGATGTTTTTATGTCTTAATCTCTTCAGTGCAGATAGAATCTTACACAAAGAAAGTCTTCTATAACCAACAGCACTTTTTACATGTGACAAAATAATTCTTCACAGAGATACCTGACCTAGTTTGTTTAAAAGGAGCCCAGCTTTAGGGCTTCTTAGCCTGGCTGAACTCTTGGTTACTATTTCTCAGTTCTAAACCTGCTCAGAGATCACTCAGCTCTGCACAGCTCTGTATTGTCCTGGGCAGAGAGCCATCAAAGACAGCTATTGAGGAAACATTGTACAATACCTGGAGAATGTTTTTGCAACAACATTACTCAAACACAACTAATCTATGCAAGAATGCACAATGCTTATTCCTACTGAGTCGGGAAAACCCCACCAAACAGGACTATTGAGTTGCTAGGACAAGCATGTGGCCTTTTTGTTTTGGTTTTTTTTTCTCTAAAAGGCACTGTAAAGGCCACCAAGCCTTAGGGAAAGCTAACTGGCTGTGTTTGCAGGATGTGTTTTAAGGACTTTTTTTTTGGTGTTCACATGATTCATTGCCATATTCTTCATAATAGGGTAATGAAAACTAGTAGCTAATGATTATAATATATAGTACTCACACTAATTTCGAATAAAGACAAGGTAGGATAAAATTTCCAAATTTCTCAGAATTTGAATAGACAAAGTCATATATATTTAGAAAACCATATTGCCAGAAAACAGGTGACCTTAATAAGACAAGTTTTCATGAACAACTCATCTACAATGCCATAACTCCTTCCACTTTTCTGAGCAGAGGCACATTTTCTGGACATGGATATGCACATGGATATGTAAATAGTTTTGGCACTTGAAAAATTTGTCATTTTACAGTTTGGTAAATAATTTCCTTTTGTGTTCAGTATAGTCTTTGAATATTTAAGAAATAAGTAGAAATTAAGTCAAAGTTTGATATGTGCTCGAAGACAGCATTGGAATACTGAACCAACATTAAAGAAGTTAAATTATTAATTTAATGGTCTTTTTGCAGTATTTCATTGTTTAAATTTGAGAAAGGCACTCCCAAGTCAAAAAACATCAAAAACATGATTTAGCTTTGCAATACAGACCTCATCTCACAGGGCTGTATTGCATGATCTTGAAAATATCAGTCTTATAAACTTTCTTTATGTTGTTTGTGTGTACACATGTATGCACATATGAAAAAACCCCCATAGATAAAGTATATCAGCTGAAAGAAAAGATGGAATTTTGCATATAGGCTTTTCAATGTTTTATACTAAATACAGATTTTGGTGATAGAGACCTTTTCTACCAAAAAAGAAAAAAAAATAATGACTTTTGTACTTAGCAGCTTCCAAGAATGCGAGAATAACTTACTAGTACTTTGTGTACTAGTAACTCCATGACTTTGTGTAGTCATGTTAGCAATGAACAGTTTTTACAAGTTCCTTTCAGTACAAGGGTTAGTGGTGATTCTGGTGTGTCCTCAGGAATATGTACTGTGACAGAATAAGGAACTATGAGAGCAAGAGAGAGAGCACACAGAAACCACAGTGGATTATATTCAGTTTTCTATGGTATTCAGTAGAATCTAAGGCTTCACTTTCAAAAAAGCCTCTAGACATTTTGACTGTAAATACACTTTGAAAAATGACCCACATGATCCAATGAAACCCCAAAAGCTTCACTTTGCAGGAAGTCTACAACAAGTCAGCAAAGTGAAAGCTTCCTTGTTCACATATAGTAACTGAGGTTCAGTCAATGTATGAAATAGTTAAAGCTGAGCCAGGTAACAGAAGGTGAAGGAATTATGGAGATTGACAAAAATAACCTACAAGATACTTCTGCTTTCAGAAGGTTGTTTAAACAGCTCACTGTGGAATTGACTGGTGAGGTTTCATTGATTAGGTCTGGGGGTCAGTTTCCACCTACGTAAGATATAAAAGATAAGAAATATATTTGAAACTGACAAAAGTTAAAAGTAATTGCTACGATCTTTTCTGACCTAATCCACTAGGAATTTGTACAGATTTGCTTCCCACAGCACAGCTGTCTTGTGTCAACAATGCTGGCATGAAGACATGGAATGAATGATGGCCAATGGCATCCTGTCCTGTATCAGCAGTGGTGTGGCCAGCAGGACCAGGGCAGTGATGGTCCCTCTGTACTCAGCAGTGGTGAGCTCTCTGCTCAATTTTGGACTCTCTCCTTACAGGAAGGACACTGAGGTACAGAGCATGTCCAGAGAAGAGGAATGGAGCTGGGGAAGGGTCTGGAGCACAGAGAGGAGGAGCAGCTGAGGGAGCTGAGGTTGTTGAGGAAAAAGGGCTCAGGGGTAATCTCATTGCTCTCTGCAACTACCTGGAAGGAGGTTGTTGTGAGGTGAGGGTCAGTCTCTTTCAGGTAACAAGTGACAGGAAGAGAGAAAAAGCTGTGCCAAGGAAGGAGATTGGTTATTTTTAAAAAAATTTCTTCATGAAAAGGATTGTCAAACACTGCAACAAGCTTTCTGGGGAACTGGTGGACTCCCCATGCCTGAAGTGTTCAAAAGGCATGTGGATGTGGCTCTTGGGGCCAGTGGCAAACACAGTGGTGCTGGGTTAATGGTTGGACTTGATTATCTTAGAGGTCTTATTCAACTCAGTGATTCTAGTATTTTATGACTGTAAGTTGTCTTTCAATAAATAGCCAACAGGTCCATCAGGATGGTAGGCAAGAGCCCCCTCTAAGTAAAATCTATTTTTCCTCTATCAAAACCAGAATTCACATAACTTCAGCAGTGAGGTGTTTTCTTTTATTTTTTCTTCATTAAAATTAACTGTAGAGCTGGGCTATATTTTTCATCCAGAACAATTTGCACTATGTCATTTTCTTGTTTAGTTTAAACAACTGGCAGTAATAGAACAAGAGCAGGTGAACACGTTACTATGGTTCCTGTTTGTAGTGCAGAATAACAGACACAGAGACAGAAAGGTCACACTTTTTGCCAAGAAGATCTATCTTTTAATTCAGATTTTGGTATTTGTCAAGTTTTTCTTTCTCATCATCCTTTATTGGATGTGCAAATTAAATTATGTGATTCTATCTCCGATAATGTTTTTTGTTTTCCTTTTTCTAAGTGTTATATGTTTAAACACTGAAAGAAGAGCATTCCAAATTCATGGGACGCAGCAGATATAACCTCATTCAAACTAGAAATGAATTCAAATTAGAAATGAAAAATCTGTCTGGCTCTTGGTTTTGACTGCTACCTGTGATGCAGAGAGAAGAAAAGCACCAAGTGCTCTTACAGTGGCTAATTTATCATTAGCATTGTTTGTGTCTGCTTTTGGTTGAATATTATTTCAAATAATGTTTTTATGGTGCCAGATTTATTTCCTTATGACGAGAAAGTTCACTGTGTGACTATGGTTTGCCAGATCAATGCTTCCACTCCCCAGCTGCCTTGTCCCACCTATCCCAGGTGGGGCCAGGAGAACACACCTGTCTGCAGAGATAGTAAACACAATTCCTTCACAATCTCTCCACCTGACAGGTTGCTTTTGGTGCAAGAAGTACTGCAGGTGCTAGAAGAGCTTAGCAATGAGATGCATTACTGGTAAATATAAAAATGAAGGGCCTTGTTTCCTCAGTCTGTCCAAAACAGATTTCATTGTAGCAGGTGTGCACTTCTTGGATGGATTTCATCTTCTGCAGCACATGTTTGGACTGAAATGTTGCAGCTGACAGAACTCAAGCCATGGATTTACCTTTTTTTTCCCTTTTCACACAGATTGTTACTAATTTCATCCAAGTCATCCGCCTACAAAGAGATTACTCAAGCCCAAGGAAGGAAGCAAGATTATCTTTTTTTCTTAACAAGAAGTCATGAACAAATAAGAAGTGTTTGACTTTTGATATAATTTAGTTCTATTATATAATATAAATATATTAGCAAAATATAATATTAAAAATGCTCCCTTCAATTGTAGCATCCAACTTCTACCAATAACCTTTGGTCTGAGGACAGCAACACAGTAAAGCAAACTCATTCTTTCTCAGTTCTGATAGCCAAGGATACATGAAAATTGCCTATGTTATGAATAGTACTTATTTTTTTGTTTTCCCCAGATGACACACTGCAAGTTCTTTCTGCCCTTCCCCCCAGATATTGATCCACCTTATCAGCTCTACCTCATTCATATCACACAGTCAGAGACATCCAGGAAGAAAAATTGTTACCGAAAGAAGTTTTTCACTTTCCTTGCTTTACTTCATTCTCTTTCTTACCAAGGAAAAGCAAAAAAAAAAAAAAAAAAGCATGCCTTTCTCCTTGATAAAAATTCACAGACACTTCAGCAAGGAGACAAACTGGTCTGCTGCAGCACTTGCTGAGAACAAGCAATGACCCAGCATTATTCTCTGCCAGAACTGACAACACAGTTACAGATGGACTATCTGATCTCTGTCTCAATAATAAAGACCATGCCAATAAGTTGATAAAAGAGGACCAGATATATTTGCTTGTTAATACTCTTGAAGGTCACAGGCAAAACTGAAATGATAAGCAAAAGAAATTTGACTACTCTACAAGCAGCTCTCAAGCATCTATTGGCTAAACTTACAGAGTGGCCCTGTCATCTCACTGTAGAGCCTTCCATGCCCCTGTATTCCTTCGTTTCAGTGACTTTATGGAGTAGTCATGCATGCATATGAATGCAATTTTTTAAATAGTTTCTACACAAACATGCTGAAATCAGATGCTAAAGAATGTGATCAGTCTGGTTTTCTTCACAAGCTCCCTAAGAGTCACACCATAATTAAGTCTGTTTCTTGGAACAGAATAGCCAGTGTTTCTTTGCTTGTAAGATGGAGATGCAATCCAGAAACAAAATTCCTGTTGTGTCCGTAGATGTACAGAAGCTGGCTGCTGTGACAAAATGTGCATTCAATTAAGTCAAAGACTGCTGATCAACTGTGCCTGGAAAATACTGCAAGCATAAAAAAAATACATTGCAAATATTTGGTGATTGTGCATTTTGGCAGGTGAACATGAGATTGTGAGCTTTTTCATTCTTTGTCAGTTCTGTGCTGGGACCATAAAGGACTGCCATACAGGATTCAAGGGTGCATGTCTATATCATGGCTATGAAAAATTGGCCAACACTAAAGGGAAATTAAAACCGAAATAGAAAGATGAGAGAAGATAAACTTAGGTTGGGGTAGAGAATGATTTTATCTTTGAATTTTAATTTAAGAAAAGGGATTCTTGGAGGAAATTTTAGCAAGGGATCTTCCAATTTGATACAAGCCAATAAAAATCCTCACAGTGAAGATGAACAGCTCAACTGGAAATGCTCAACAAAAGAAAGAGATCTAGCCTTATTTTGGCCATGTTTGAGTTGGGATGACTCTTCAAATGTCCTGCAGAGGTCCTTTCTAACCTCAGTCTATTGTTATATTTGTATGGCCTGACAGCAGACAAGCTTGTATATATATGAAGATCACTAAAGCCAAGTAACTCAGAAAGAAATCTCAGAAAGGACAACATGTTTAAGCCACATTAATCTTGCTGTGAAATAAAAAGCTCATTTTGGAGAAATTACTTCATCTGAGAACTGGAAAAACACTCAATTTTTTCCTCTCCAGTGTTCTAACAATATATGGAGAAAAATGTTTTCTTGTAACTTAGTCTTTACTCTAAAGGGAGAAAGATATATTAAAAAAGTAAAAAAACAATAAAATTGATTCAGTAACAAGTAAAAAACCAAAGGTTACACAACAATACACTTTGGCAAACTTTACTTTGTATTTGAAGTTCTAGATATAGAAAGATAAGGACATTAGGAGCTGCGATGTTGTATAACTGAGAAAAATTACTTTCAAAGTATTAACAGCATGAAGAAATCTGATGACTTCTAAGAAAACTAGCTCTTGAAAGAGAGCAAAGGCCAAACTGAGCTAAATTAGAGCCTACCACCATTTATCTAGTGATTCAGAGAATGGCTTCCCTGCAGATTAATTTCTCCAGTTGGAAGAATTTTTTTTTAACATGACCATTGAAAATGTTGTCTGCCTGAATACAGAAATAGAAACAGCTGGTGACACTCTAGAAATTAAGGTCTTCAGGTTAGAGATTAATCTTAGAGTTGCCCTAAAATGTCTGTAGCAAAAATCCTACAGCTGATAAAAGACTAGCATAATCATATCTGAGCCAATTTTCCCAGCCTGTGGCAGTACAGTGGGCAGATCAGGTCGAAGATGATGTTTCAGGTCCAAATGAGATTTCACTGAAAGGCTGCATAACCATCCCTCTAAAGTCAACATTCATTCTGAGACTAATAATGAATGTCGCTTATGGCATTTCTTCACACAGTGATCATTTTTGCCAAAACATACCTCTGGAACCACAGTCAGACCTATTTCAGCAAATATTGCCTCTGATTTCAACATACAGAAGTAACTCTGCAGCCCGAGGCTGATTCAGACCTTACTCATCATCACTAGGGAGCCAAGTAAGTGATTCTGTGTGATTCCTGATCTATTTCAGAATATTTAATAAGATCTGGCATGCTTTGAAGGGGCAGAAGAAGATGGGATGGATAATTAAACTCTGTGAAAATTTAACAGCTTCATCTGTACTCTGTTGCTATATCCACTTTTGCCCTTTGCAGTACTTGCTACAGTTAATTTTGCCCTGAGAGCTGAGATTTGTCTCCAGAGAAGATGCATTAGGAACTTAGAAGAAGAAACCATTAGGAACTTAGGTGTTATGGACAAGGATGAAAAGGTGTAAAGGTAGCTTGCTTTAACTGATTAACTCTGGTAACTTTGCAAATGGCTAAGCTGAACACTACTCAGGGCAGCAGTCTGCCCTATATTTCTATTCTCTGGGTATTGTCTGACATACACTTACTCTTCATGCAAATAAAAATAATGAGCCGTCACAGCAGTAACCAACTTGATGCTCCCAGATGATTTTTAAACAACTGATTAGTGTGTATCAGAGAAGGAAATTATTTAATACAAAATAAAACCCCTCCACACTCTGCCTTTGGTAATTTATTTTCCTGTGACCACAGTGTCTTTTCCTGGCACATGGCAACTAGTGCTGCCACCTTTAGGACCAACTGGAGGTTGAGTGTGGCAGGGGACTACCCACCAAGAGAAAAGGCCGTGGGCTCCTGTCCCAAAGCCATTTAACACAACAGAAGAGTCTCATTCCACATAACGTGGGTTACTCACGGCTCAGCTTCGATGCTGTGGTCAGCAGCGATGTAGTTGGCAGGGATGTAGCCCGCCAGCTTGCGGCCAGGACAGACTGACCCCTCTGGCAGGAGGAGCTTGGCGTACCACCACCCCTCATGGGATGCACTCAGCACTTCCAGCTTCTCCCCTGCTCGGAAGCTCAAGTCGTCCTCAGTGCGAGCCTCATAGTCGAACAGTGCCACAAAGCTGCAAATGTTTGCTAGATCCTGGCCAGGCAGGGGAGGTAAAGGTTTCTCTTTTATCATACTCTCTAAGTCCTTCTGTCCTGCTAAGTCCTTCTGTCCTGCTTGGAGGTCAGTTTTTACCGCAGCAAGGTTGGCGAAGACCTGGCCTCCTTTGTCTTCCTGCTCATCGTTTCTCCCAAAGAATAAGCAGGGAAGGTAACGCTCCAACCAGGGACAGTGCTTCCTGAAGAAGTTTCCCATCCTGGTTCTTTGTTGCTTCCTCTGCTGCTGCTTTTCTTTTGCTTTTCCTGGTTGAAAGATCCTTAGACCAATTTTTCCACCATCCACATCTTAGCTTTTTGTGGATTTCTTCTTCCCCTTCTCCTTTGGCACAAAATGAAACAACTCTTGGCACAGCTGGAAGCTCCTATCTGGGTCCCACGGAGAGCTCATTACAGACGGCTCCCAACTAGGGAGTGAAACCTGAGCGTTCAAATGCCAGCACACGTATGGAGGGAATTTTTCACTTCCTCTTCACAACAGGAAAGCAACACAACAGCCGTGCTGGGCTGAGCTCTGAGAACAACAGCAAAGTGTGGAGACTCTTCTATTACAGCAAAACAATAAAGCCAGAACATGTAAATGAGGGAGGCTTCTCAATTCCTTCTGCTCGGGATGGGTGTTTTCTTACCTCAGATGTGGTCTGGTCACACAATCAGTGGTGAATGTCTGTCTTGGCAATGATTAACCAAACTGACCTGCCTGCTTCCTCAGCAGTCTGACGTGGACAGCTTGAATGAATATTTCTTTTTGTTTCCTGGTTTGCACTGGTTTCGATTCACAGTGGGAAGCCTTTGCTCGCCTGAGACTGGCAGACGCCCTCACCAGGAGTGCACCTGTGCCTCCTGCCCTCACTCACACCCAGGCACATTCCCTGCCAAGTACCCGCCCCTCAAACCAACCCTCTGGCTTTTTTTATTTTTATTATTTTATTCAGCCGGGATGGGCACTTTTTACAAGGAAAACCGAGTATCTATGGCTTACAGTGATAAAGCATTACATTTTAAGGGCATTCCTTATTCTGAATTTTAAGGAAACCAAGGCACTAGCCAAAAAGCATTTCTCTAGGTGGCTGGCTAATTAAATCAACCCTATACAAAAATAAAAGCTGTTTTCCAGTCAGCATGTAAGCAATGACACTGCATTGACCATTTCTAAAGTATCTCTAACCTAGCATACAGATGAAGCATGGGTGTCTGGATACTGCTGTGACAAAGCAGGCTTAAGGGTTGGCTCCCACATCACAGTGGTGCAATCCAAGGTTTGTAACTCCCGGAAATCTCCACTGCCTGGGGAACACAGAATGGTTGGAGCAGGAGCAGGAAGAATAGAAGATACAGTGACAGCCTGTCTGCACACAGTGATGATATTTCAGTAAGAGACAAACTCTCACAGATCAGAGTATATTTATTGAGATCAACCAAAACTCACACAGAGACCTATAACTTCCTGGTGAATAAAAAACTGAGTCCCATACTTTTCTCTTTTTTTTCCCCTCAGGAATTTGGTGCTGTTTTCCCAAATCTGTTACACATCTCTCAGTTCCATTTGGAGTTGCTGACCTCTGTGATTTTACTTTACTACAAAGAAAACAACTAAATAACAGAAACCAAAATCACTTGCTTTCATTGTGTCTCTCATTCATTGAACGAGGAGACCAGTGGCAGAGGCAGAAGGCTACTGATGAACTAGGGACAGTGGCATGACTAAAAGATATCTCCATTGAAAGTGATAATGTTAATATCAGGTGCATCTCCACTGAAGAGGAATGTTGCAATGTTGCAGAAGAAATTAAATAAAGAAGAAAGCACGAAACACATCAAGCCATCACTAAACCTCATCATCTTTAGGGTCTGATAAAAAAAGGTATGCTGATTTTGCAGATTATCATAATCTTAGTTTCTAGAGGAACACTGGAAATTGTTTTTCAACAGCAATTATTAACCACATAATAGCAAGACCACAGATATCCAAGAGATATTTACTTTTCCTTGGTGTGAATAACACTATCCAAAGGAAAGAAAAGCCTGTATTGATAAAGAAACTACCATCATTAGTCTTGTTTACAGAATTGTCTACATTTACTGAAAGTAGAGAATATTAGAAGCTACTACTAAGTAACCTGGCAATGTTCAATTTGCATATTTGATTGACTTTTCTTGTAATGGTTTTTGATTCTGGCAACTTGGACACTAATGTGGTAAAGTTCTGCAAACTCATTTACTGCCCAGAATAGTTTCATCATAACAACAAAGCCATTTGCATCATACAGAATCAAGTTGTACAATGCACAACCATTTTCAGGATCAAGTCCCACCTTTACATTCAGGAACCAAAATACAAACACATTAGAAACCATATGAGACCATCAGGTAAGTATTTATAACTGAAGCTACAACAGGGCTTAAGCATTCAAATAGTTGTGTATATGACTACCTTATCTCAAAGAGCTCCAGGCACTAAATTTATCTTCTCCCTCAATTTGTGTCCCTGCTTGGCTTTAGAACAGAGAGACCTTTTCTGGAAGTGTTCAATAACTCTAAATCAGATTTTTTTCATCCTGATCTTCAGCACCACTTCAATGTATTAACCAAGCAGACTTTAACAAATAGTCACTAAATTAATTAATCAGACTTGAAAGACTTCTTAAAAAGAGAGAAGATTTGAGTTGCTGAAAACTACCGAGCAG
The DNA here is from genome assembly GCA_034336665.1 of Luscinia megarhynchos. Lineage (NCBI taxonomy): Eukaryota > Metazoa > Chordata > Aves > Passeriformes > Muscicapidae > Luscinia > Luscinia megarhynchos. Next base: position 47,654,396 of record CM067565.1, read on the forward strand.
ATTTCCTATCCCAGGTGGGACAGGACAGTAAGTGAGCTGTGGTCGCCTCACAGCAGCAGCTTCTGCAAGGGTCTTTATTCCCATCCTGGTGACTTTATTGAGAATTCACTGCATTTATGAAAATAAAGAAGTACTCTTAATAGTTTAGAGACTATATAATTTTATCACAGGCATGAAAAGAAAATTAGCATGCAATAAAAATGTTCTTGCTGATTTTACAGAAAAAAATAAAATCTGATAAATCCCATAATCCTGATTTTCATATTCACAGTTTGGAACAAATGAGGATAATCATGTATACTCAGGAGCTTTTCAATATAAACTGTTGTCCTAGTCCTCTGCATTCATATTACATATAATTTAATAGACTAATCTTTGCATTACCTATTCCTTGGCTTAACTTATTTATTTTGTCTTGAATCCCATTATATTTCCCTTTTTTTGCAAAAGGAGGCCAAACAGTTCTCATTGCTCTTTTGCCTTCTGTATCTGTACTTAATTTGTTTTGGAGTCTGAATATCAGAGCCAAAATTGTTCAAAAAATAAGCTACTAGAGTGACTGTAAAAGACTTAAACAGAGATATTGATTAATTTTATTGGCAAAAGTCCTTTAAGAAGGATACAAGGGTCTCACCTCGTTCTTGCAGCCAGCACTAGCTAGCAAAAAGATGAATTTATTATAACCAGAAAGGCACATTTACACTATGAATACTAAGATTTAGTATTTTGGTCCTATATTATAATAAAAACACCAAACACTAATATTGCAAGTAATTTCTTAAAATATGCAACACCTTGAAACAAAGATTGATAATTTAAAAGCTGTGTCTGACAGGACTATATAAACTAAGACTTTAGAAAAGACAGTAAATCTATTCAATCAAGCAGTACTTTCCCCCTTCAAACTAGGTAATTTCCCACTGCTTTTAACGTATATTTCTTTGTTATTTCCCTGTTCCATAAATAAATGAGTGCACACCGATGCTACAGGTTTGAGGATGGCAGATATCTGAAGTTACTTTTTATATTCCATATATTGCCTACAAAGTCCAGTATAAGTAAGACTCTTGCCAGGAGCCTTACACCTTGTGCCTTACACCTGCTTAAAGGATTAAATTGAAGTCCTCTGAATCCATTAAATCAAATTCTAATTAACTTAAAGTCAATATCCCTTAGACGTTATTCTACAAAACAATCATGTTTAAACATGGTGGTGAAACATACTTCTCTTGGTTGACAGAAGAATAATGTGTTAACATTATATCCTTTAGTAACTTAGTACAAAACTAATCTGCAACACTGACATTAATGGATCATAGAATCAGGTCCTGCTTGCATGAATTAAGTTATCAGACTAAGTTATATAAAATAAGTACAGATAAGATTTGAAACCACAATATTTCAAAAGCCTTGTTTTGATATAAGTTCTATTTGTGTTCCATGCCTTCACAAATTATTTTGTAAGAGTTTGCATTACAGATATTTCCTACAATGTTTGTTTTGTATGTGCTCTGTATGGAACTATTGGCATAAATACATAAAAATTTGGGAGTTTCAGAAAAATGAACCCTCCTTCAACACATAAATATGCTGGTTCATATTTCAGAGACAAGGAGTGACCATCACTGAGACTCAGTCTTCAGCACTGATGATACATAGTGTTTGAAACCATTCCCCTAGGTCATGCAGAGCAGAATTGCAGTCTGAACAGTGCTCTGCTGGGGGAAAAAGAATATTCCAAGGCAATATCCATCAACAGTTTTGTTATGAAATATGAGTCGGTTGAAATTGAAAATTGAAAAAGAGAGTGTTTTTTCTTAATGAGACCACAACAGAAACTAAACATTTTCGTTCATAATTGTGTTGAATTCTGTAAAAGGAAAAAACTCCATGTAAGGAAATGAGAAATTAAGAATTGTAATTAAATAATCTACGATGCCTGTAACACTACTTTCAATACTATATAATCTTTTTCAAGCCAGAAGCTATAATGCTGCATTTAATGTATGCTGGTTTAAATATTTTACATTTTTACCTTGCTTAGAAAAACTTCATAATGCGTTATGATAAAGCAAGTCAAACCATTCAGCAAAGTAAAATATTCAAATAATGTGATCTTTAAAGAAGTTAGCAGAAAACCAAAAACATATTGCTTTGAATCTGTTCTTGGGAAATAATTAAAATTACTAACCATTTTAAAGCTGTGTATTTTTTAAAGGTAACAAACTGAAATAAAGCACAGTGATTTTTTTTTACTACAGCCATCTTTTCAGCTATATTTCTTTCCATTTGCACATTAAAATGGAACACATTACTACAATTTTGTAGCTTTTCTTTATTCCTTTTAATCAGCACTTCCATTTTGTTTCTCTAATTTGCAAATTGTCTTTCTTTCAGTGAATATAAATTATGTGTGTAATTTTGCCCTTGACAAAATTGTTTACTCTTAACACTTACTCACTTTCTTGGTTTTGCCTATTATCTTGAACCATAAATCCATAAGGATTGTTATAGAGTTGTATTTGATTCTGCATTTTCCAACTTGAAATCTTTTTGCATTTGCAATGAGAAAACTAGCTATTTATTTCCATAAGGCTGATCCAGTAATCCATCTCTACCCTAGAAAACATTAAAAGTATACTTTCAAGTGCTTTGATGATGAGAGTTGGTTATTTATTATCTGAATTTGGGCCTGAAACACACTACATCTGACAACAAATTAACAGAGAGGAATAAGGTTCTGTCAAGGATTGACATAATAGAGACTTCCTCCATTTGTTCAAACAAACAGATCCCACTTTGCTCAAATTTAATGTGAGTTTTGCCATTATCTGCAATGGGACCAGACCTCAACCATTATTTTTTCAATTCACTGTATGTTATTCTAAATTATATACAGCTCACAGTGTTAAAAATTGTAACTTAATTTGCTTTCTATGAAGCAGCCCCTCTGAATAAAACCAAAGAGCTGTAGCTGTCTAAGGCATAAAAATACTTCTAAACATATTTATCTCTGTGTAGGAAAAAATATGGCAAGTGGATGACAAAGAATTATCAGCAAACATGAATTTGCCATTCTTTTAATAAAATGAATTCCAAACCTGACCCTGTTATGAATAGTTTTTAAATTTAGAACGTGTATATATTTATGAAGATTTTATGACGGGTCAAGATCATTTCCCACATAACTCTATCAAAGTCTGCACGCACTACGATATAGATGACTTGTGAACATGATTTACCATTTTTATCTTAATTTGGAATTGCATCAAAAGAAGCAGAGAAGTCCAAAGAGAGATGGATGTAAAGGAGCAGTTTATCAAAGTACTGCACTCATTGTTTCACCTGAGAATGAAAGTGCTTGGGGTTTTTTCCAAAAATAAAACCAGCAGTCTCACCTGACTTTCATTGTACCTCAAAAAGGTAGCATCTCACAGAGAGATGAAATTTACTATCAGAATATATTGATATAGCATATAAAGGAACATGTCTTATTATAGTTAATTTAGATTACTGAAATATGACATGCAAAACCAATAGAAAAACTAGTTTTTAATTTTAGAATAGAATAGAACAGAGCAGAATGAAACAGTTCAGCTGGAGATGATCTGTAATGATCATCTGCCTGACCACTTCAGGACTGGCCAAAAGTTAAAGCATGTTTTAAAGGACATTGCCCAAACACTTCTCAAACACTGACAGGCTTGGGGTGCCAACTACTTCTCCAGGAAGACCATTCTGGTGTTTGACCACCCTCTTGATAAAGAAATACTCACTTTCAATAAGGACTTGTGACACAGAATTCTATTGTTGTAGACTAAATAATTCACCTCCTTTCTCTGGAATTTTTTTCCCTATATCCAAATTCTTTTGTATTGACTTCCACAGCTTTAAACCTTAACAGAATTGCCTCTCCCCCGTCAAGAACATGAAGGTAGCTAAATGCAGACATCTGTTTTTCCTAAAAACATACACAGAAACAGAGTACAGATATTTAAACATTATATCAATATGATGGGCTCTTCTTGATGCTCAGTATACATTCCTCTACACAACCTCCTTCTTATCAAAATGCAGCATACTTTTTTTTATCCTTCCATCAGACCACTACTAGACACCCTCTAGAGGCAGAAGCAGAACAGTAAATATCAAATGCAATTTATATTGAAAATAAACTTTTATATTTTAGATTTATAAGCATTAATATTAGCTTTTTGTTATTGCAGCCCAGGAAATATCACTCTCATTATAATTAGCAATGAACACATACAGAAAAAACATGTACTAAATAGAAGATCAAATTTAAAAAGAGGGTTTATAGTTAGAGAAGGAAAAAATTGATCTCTCTACTCATCATAGTGATAAGATAAAATTTGATCTTGAAAATTCTAACATGGTAAGAATTGTAATTAATTAAGTAACTGGCACGTTAGTTTGAAAGCACAAATTTCTGTGTTATGTTACAGTGGGTTAAATTTTTCTGTACTCAGTCATAGTAAGATCAAAACTAGAGCAACATGCCCAGTTTTCAATCCTGTATTCCAGAAAAATTGATAATGATCAATTTGATAATGGAGTGATGAATGAATATCATCCAGATTGAGAAGCAAAGATAAGCAGGCTCGAAACCCCTTGGCCTTCAAAGAAGGAACTTAATTAAAAAAAAGGAGTCTGTGGGAAAGCATAGTAGCTGTCTTCAAATAGATGGAAGTCTGGTGCATAATGATGTGTTTCTCATATCTGCTAGGAATAGGACACAACAAAAGAAAAAAAGATGCATTAGAGCACCAGAGACTTTGTTTTGAAATGAAGGGAGGGAGAAAACTCTGTGTACTGCAAATAAGAACTACTCAACACTGGAAGAAATTGCCTCAGTGGCTCTTTCAAAGGGATACTTTTAAAGAAGTAGACAATTGACTTTTAAAGATGTTTGTAGCCAGATTGATCGTACCCCAGGGCAGAAGATGGCTGTTGTTAGGTCTTTCCTAGTGCTGTTACCTGCAAGTCTGCAGTGTTAAAGTTGTGCCATTTCTCACTGGCTGTTCAATAGCTCTGTTCTTTTGTGCAGACTGCGTATTGGATTAGATTTTTTTTATGCAATAACCAGCAAATGTCAGGCTTGAAATGCAAGCCTGTAACCTACTTGGACAACTCAGAAATCTTAAGAATGTCTGAATTAGACATGTTCCTGGCTTACTCATGAAGAAATTGAAGCCATAAGCAATTTATATTATCTGTCCATGAACACACCACAAATGAACGGGAAATGGGGACTGAAAACTGAGTAGTCCTCTGGATTTTATGCTTCACATAAAACATAAAATAACAGTAGGCTCAAAAGAACAAGAAAAGACCTCAAATATAGGAAAAATAAGGCAGTGTCCCATAGATCATAGAAACTGCACTGTTCTCCCACTATTAAATACAAAAAGGTGTCTTTTGGAAGCATAGCTTCCCCAGAAGCTTGTATTTCTAGTGCAATGTCTTTTGACTAAATGCAGCATTCATCTAATTCAAAAAGAAAAATCTTTCAAAGTACTTTTAAAGCACTATGCAGAGTTTTAAAATATATACTCACTAAGGCTCCAGCAATCAGTCTTAGTTATTAATCTTTCTGACAAAAAAAAATTGATTTTCATTTCCTTCATTCATGTTGTGTGGGAACAGCCTGAGGTAGATTACAAGATCTGAGAGAGAGGATAAGGACAGTAAGAAGGCTTTTGAGAGACTCTGAGCACCTAGTGGATTACTGTCTGTTTAACCTTTTGATGAACTATTTGGTTTAGTTTTGGGAATCTTGTCTCTTTAGCATCCTGATTTTCATTCCTATGCTGGTGAGATAGAATGTAGCAAATATAGTACTGAGGTGCCAGATGTAATCAGATGCTCTAATCCCAGCAGGACACTATAAATTTTACGTGTGTAATTCCACTAGAAAGTTGATGTATCCATATTTTGTAGCATATAAAAAGTTTCCTAAACATCCCAATAAACAGTAAAACTTCTGAAATCACTGGAATTTAATTGAATCTTAAATCCTGATCAATATTTAAGTATATTAACCAAGCTTCTCTACCTAGCAACAAAGCATCCTGTGTGCCACAGAGGGATGCTGTGAACATTATAGAGTATTTTGTTCAACTTTTAAAAGTCTAGTAAAGAAATAGTAAGTGCTAGAAACTGTTTTGCAAAGAAAATACATTATTGACAGATTTGACTGTCTTGCAGAAATAAAGGTTATCCTTAAAACAAATTAGACCTATGTCTGCCAAAGTATCATTCTGTAAGAATTCATAGCTGTACTTCTGCATATCCTGAGCTTATTCCTGTGATGGCTCCCAAACAAATGCTTCCTCCTTAAAATCAAGGAACCAAATCCAACAATCCTGTTTAAATGTACAAAGAATCCCATTGAAGCATCATAGGGCTGTGAGTGTTCTTATATCTGTGCACTGAACACCTTCATGGGTTAAAAGCTAAACCAAGTGCAAACCTGAAGCTCACCTCTTAACAGTGTGCTAAAATAAAATATATTTTTTAAAAACCAAAACCCAACATTTTTTTGTTTGACTAATGTTACTCCAAATGTATTTTCATCTGTTTTTAAAAACAGGTGAAAATCTAGAATGTTCTGACCTTATTTCAGCGTAAGAAGGTGTTCCTTTTCTGAATGAAAAATATCTGTATTTGTTCAAATTTTTATTTTCACATATCACCGTTGCACACTCTTCCGTAAAAATATGAGGGGGCCTACCTTTTTTTAAACTAAAAAGTATTATGGCCCTAGCCAAAATAGACAACCTGCTACAACTGCATAGTTGGGACAGAGTCTAGGTACATAGTCTTCGGACAATACACAAGAATTTTAGGGGAAGTGAAATAGACTGAGGTGCAGGCGGCTCTCAGCTAACTCAGAGGGATGCTCCAATGTATTGTACTGCTGCCCCCTTAAGGACAAGGAAAGCGAGGAGCTGCACTGCCTGCCTTGCTCAGAGGCCTGCAACTTCTGTGAGACAGCTGGGATTTTGGCACGGTTCTCATGCCTTTATGCACACTCTGTTATGTCCCTTTTGCTCTCCAGGGCATGTTTGTGCACACTTGTGCTCTAAAGCTACCTGGAGCTAGGAGCCTGTTCTGCATGGAAAGCAGGCATGGTGAGGCATGATGGAAACCAAAATGCTCCTTTTCCATATTTCTAAAAGGCCTTGATATATCAGATCTCCCACTTCACACGTTTCCTGCAGGTGCTAAACATTAAGGTGATGAGGGTGTGCAGACGCCACCTCCCTCTCCTGCTGGCTCTGTGGGTGTCTGTGCACCAGGGGTTGAGGGCTGGAGAGGGAATGTTCCTCCAGCAGCCTTGCAGCCCTAGCCTGAGGAAGGCTGGTCTTCGGATGTGCCACACCACAAGCAATTCTATATCCTACACTGATAAGTTAGAAATTTCCTCTACTAGACAGGATTTGTGATTTTTCCCAATTATCCAATTACCACCTATTTACAACATAAATTATTATGAACCATAGATTAACCGTGAGGAAACCTAAAATAAGTTCAGGTACAACCCGATAGCACAGTTCAACTTCAGTTACATGGACATCTCTGAGTGTCTTATGGTGCCATCAAACCTGAAGAACAGAGCTGAAAGGGTGCTGTTAACACATTAAGGTACTTCAGCTTTTGCAGAGGATTTTCATGAAAGGCAGCTCCTTTTTGAGAAAGGCCCTGAAATGCAATGTCAGCATATTTGAAGAATTCACCTGAAAGGAAGAACTGAGAGACAAAACACTTTTAAAACAAAAAAAAAGGAAATAGAATGTGGTGTATATATGTTGAAAGTAGACTGCCAAGGCTTTCCTATTACCAGGCTACTGCTGCAACTACTGAATATAAATGTAATTCTCTCATTTATCTTCTCTTTCCCCAAAATTGAAAACCAATTCTTTTCATCAGTATTTCCTCTTTTTCTTGTTGTCAAACTTCTGATTTAATCTTCAGCTCCATATACCTGAAATTTAACTTTCTGAATCCCTCCATGGGTGAATATTGTTCTCTACACAAAGCGGTTTGAGATAAGTATGATTAGTACTTTTGTGTTGTAAATTCTATGATAGCTTGTCATTGCTATCAATATAATTGTGCAGCATTCACAAAATCTGGATGTTCAAGATTACATTTATTTGACAGTGAATACAATGACCAGAGTGTTGGACTACATGACCTTCTAACCCAAACCATCCTATGATTCTATCAATGAATACGCAATTTTCAGTATCTATTCAGATGTTTCAATACTTCAGTGTGTTAAGTTGCTTTTCCAGTGAGTTTTTTGTATAAAATGCTTTACTGGCACAGCAAGAAAAGTTATACCTTTTAAATGCCATAACCTATACATTATTTTGGAAGCTACCTGAATCTTCTTCAGGAAAAAAATAAAAAAAAATAACTGGAATAAGGTAGCTGTACTGATATAATCTGCAAGGCAGACAAACTTTATATGAGAATAACATGGAACACTAACTGTGGGTGACTTTTTTGGACCTTCTGAAGTCAATCAAAATTGTGGCCATCAGCTTCAGTGGGACAGGAATTTGTTCTGTGTTTTCTGAAGTGAGCAGCTTTAGCAAGGTAAATTGTCTTGTATTCTGAGTTCCCAGGCTGCTGCCCACTCTGGATAGTTATTATTCCCATTTTGTGTTAGGTCCTGGATGTACCTTTTTTGTATGCTCAAGTTTCACATATGTTAATTTCTATGTATTTAGGCATATATGTATTTCTTGAACATATGTCTAAAACAGATACACATGTATGTATCATTATTTATACATAAATTATGGCGAGTATACATATGCAATGTATGGTGTGAGTATACAATATATGGTATTCATATATATATATATATACATATACATACACAGCAGCATTAGAAAGTATATTAATGTCTGTGAGAGATTCAGAGAACTTTTGAAAGAAGCTGCTGTACAATGGGTTTTGGTAAAATTATGTACTCCATTCCTATCTCGATCTGACACCTTAAACGCTCATCCTGTCTTACTACTACATTTTTGAATTTTATGCCTAGTTTCTATATATTTTCCTGTCTGTTTCCTAAACTGATACTGAACTTCTCTGTGGAATTTTTAAATGTGTGTGAGAGGTCATGCTATTAAATTTCTCTCCTCTGTGTCTACCTGAACATAGTAAATTGAACTTTAATATATAAGTACATTGTATCTCTTAATATATAAGAAAATTGTATCTGTTTACTACTTGAGTGTATTTCAGGAGGGTTTTTCTCTGTAACACTAAAGTATAATTGAGTCATCCTCCAAAAATCAAATCATAATTTAATATAATCAAAATTTCTGCTGCACACTGCTATGGTTATGAACTCCAGCTTATCCACCTACAAAGCACAGCACTTACAGTTGTGCACAGGTATGCAACACTGGAAAAGATTACTTGTATTAAGTATTTTTAACAACAGATCTCAATTCAAATATCTTTTATACTATTCTATTTATAGCCATACAAGATTTTTAAAAGAAAATATATTTATTTACAATATATTGAACTAGAATTTTTTATGTTTTGCAAATCAAAAAGTTTGATGGTGGTATTGGTCTACTGAGAGAAAAGAATTGAAGAATAAGGAGGTCCTTCAAACAAGGCCGTCAAGCCCAGTTGGTTTAGCATCTTGAGTCCTTAGCTATACTCAAGTTCAACCACTGAGAACAAGACTACATCAATGCAACTCTCATCTGTTTGCTTTTCTCCAAATATAGCACTTTCCTTCAGACAGCACTTTCTTTCTAATTGCACTACAGCATTATTTATTCAGCAGATACCTATCAAAAGCTTATTTGTTTATGTGCTCTGGACACAGACTGTACTGTTCTTAATTTTTTTTTTTTTTTGATTACCAAAACTGTCAATAAATTAAGAGGTAGCGATGGAATTACCTATGGAATTTTGGCTTTTCCACAGCCAAATGCACAGCATAGTGTGGTTTACTGTATACATTATACCCTGCAGGGACTTTGATACATACTACCATAAAATGGTTTGCCTTGGAAGTCACCTTTGAGATCATCTGGTTCCAACCCTCCTGCTTCAACTATTCATGGAATGGGGTATCCACAAGTTCTTTGGGCAACCTGTTCCAGTGCCTCACCATAAGAAAGAATTTCTTCCTTATATCTGATCCAAATCTACCCTCAGTTTAAAGCCCTTGTCCTATCATTACACATCTTGTAGAAAATCCCTGTTCAGGTTTCCTGTAAGCTCCTTTAGGTACTGGGAGGTCTCTCTGAAGCCTTCTCTTCTCCAAGCTTTGTAAGAGAGATGCTCTAGCCCTCTCATTATCTTCATGACCCTCCTCAGGATAGCTCCAGCAGGTTGCACCACTTTCTCACTTTGGGGGCCCCAGAGCTGGGGACAACAAGGCAGACTAGATGGGCACAATCCCCTCCCTCGCCCTGCTGCCCACATTTCTTTTGAAGCATCCCAGGACACAGTTGCCTTTCTAGGCTGGAAGTGAACATTGCTGGGTCACGTTGAGTTTCTCCTCCACCAATACCCCCCAGGTCCTTCTCCTCAGAGCTGCTCTCTGTTCATTCTCTGCTCAGCCTGCATTTGTGCTTGGGATTGTCCTGACCCAGGTGCAGGACCTTGCTCTTGGCTTTGTTGAACTCCACGAGGTTTGCACAGTGCCACCTCTCAAGCCTGCCAAGGTCCCTCTGGATGGCATCCCTTCCTTCCAGCGAGTCGACTGTACCACACAGCCTGGTGTCATCGCAAATGTGCCGAGGGTGTATAATGAAATACTAAGTAGTGTTTTTCTACTTACGTGTGCTAATTGTAATTACCCTTTGCGGTCTGTCACGGGTGCCCTGTCACTAACCAAGGCTGACTCCTGTCCCTCCCTGCCCACCAGGTCCTCCCAGCGAACACCCCCCGGTGACTCGCGTTCGCGGTGTGCCAGACGAGCGGGAGGCCCCGTTCCCACGCCCGCTCCCCAGCGCCCGGAGCCCGGCGGGAAGCGAGCTTTTCGAATCCGAGCGCTTCGGCACGCCTCCGGCCGCCACCCGCGCCGCGCCCGCCCTCTCCGCCGGGCTCTCCGCCGGGCTGGCCGCGGGGCCGTGCCGCAGGTGAGGGCGGCCCCGCCGGGGCGGGGCGGGGCGGGCCGGGCCGGGGGTGCCCGCGGGCCCCGCTCCGCGCTGCCGGCCCGGCACGGCTCCGCAGGAAGCGCCGCCCGCGCTCCTTCCTCCTCCCGCCTCCTCCTCCTCCTCCGCCCGCCTGCGGCGGCGGCGGCTCGGCGATGCAGCGGCACTTTTCCCTGGCCGAGTGCGACGTGGTGGGCTTCGACCTGGACCACACGCTCTGCCGGTACCACCTCCCGCAGAGCGCACGGGTGAGTGCGGGCCGAGGGCAGCCGCGGAGGGCCCCGCTCCGCCCGTTCCCGCCGCATGCCCCGCCGGAGAGACGGGGCCGGGACCCTCCGCCGGCGGCAGGAGCCCGCGGCCGGCTGGCTCCCACATCCACGGAAGAGAGGAGAAACGCGAGTGCATCTCTCGCCGGGCGCTTCCTCAGCAGGCCTCTCTGCCCGAGCGGGGGGGACAGCCATGTCTCTCTCCTTCCTTGAAAATGGTTCTTCTTTCCTGGCCGTAGCGGCGCTGAGGAAAGGGTAGAGCCCGCCCGCTAAATCCAGAGATGCTGCAGAGTGAGGAGCCCGCAGCACTTTGGACAGGAGACCTTTGCGAACTTTCTGGTGCTTATAATAAAACGCCGAGTTTAGAGGCACCTCTGACCTAGCCCTGTGCTGTGCCTTCCCGCCCTTGTCACTTTCGTTTTTAAACTCCCTGGTAATCTTACATTGACTCGTCCTTCTGTCTTGACTCTGTTCTGGAGCTGTCTTCTGTCGCGGATGCTCACGGTGTCTCACTCTCCCCCTTTCTTTTCCTCTATTCACTTACAGTACATTTTGCACTGCACAGGACTCCCACGCTAATTGCAAGATAATTTCAGAATTTGGTATAGAAACAAATGTTTATGAGCTGTCCCATTTATTAATAGGCAGTGCATCCTGTGCTGAAAAAGTGAATGGCTTCCCTTAGCTGTGTGTGAACTTAAGTGGAGAGGCATCTTGCTTACAGAAGAGGATTCAACAGTAACAATAAAATGTATGAGCTCTTAAATTTCTAGATGGAAACTGTGTAACACTAGGCTTACCTTCCATATTCTTGCCATACACAAGCATGTTCTTGCTGATACAAATTCTGTCTGATGAAGGCAAACATTAGAAAATTGATAACTATAAGCGTTTTTTAAAAATGCTAACCAACCAATGAACGAAATGGAGAAAAGAATCCCAAAACTTTTACTAAATTTGGTAAACTGTTCATCTTCGTACAGGAGACAGAGGCAGACTGACACATGTCCATTGCATGCCTCCTTACCTCTTGGAAATAAGAAACACTTTAAAAGATTGACAGGCCCAGCTGAGGATGTAGTTCGTTCTTCAGCACTGGCTTTCATATTTGTCTTTCTCAGATGTTTTTCATACTGATTCCAAGAGCATCTGTTGTAATTAAAGAAAAAAGACCAGGCAACAGCTTTAATGAAAGAACCACGAGAAAAAGGGAGCAATTACTATTTTTGGATGGTCTTTAAGGACATGGCAGCATCTCCATAGAGCTTCTTATAAAACTTTACCAGCACAATACATTAATAAATTGCTGAGTGTCATGCTAGGCCTTTTGAACTTAGAAATAAAACCATTTATTCAGTAGTTGCATATTTTCTTCAAAATAAATTCCCTCAAATACTTTTAAAATGCCCCTAAGGATAAATGTTTATTGGTTTGGAAGTTGCTTGTTGATTTTTGGTAACCATGACATTTAAAATTTAAAAAAAAAAAAAAAAGCAAAGCAGTCTGGAGAGGGGGAAATAGTGACTTGTCTTGAAGTACTTACCATCTTGATTTCCTAACAGTCTTGAAGCACAGGGACTGTAAAGTAGAATGTTGTAATCTGGGTTATGGTGGGCACATTGCACCAGAACTCTTGTGTGTTTTCCAGACATGACAGAAATAACCTCAGGCAGTATTTCCCAGGGGGGCAGTGGGACAGGGCCCCTAGCTCCCTGGTTTGATTTTGCTTAGGAGGCACTAGCACTTGCATCTTGTCACTTTTCAAGGAAGTAGTGATTTTGATCTCACTTGCTTGTATTTTTTCATTTGTAGCTAATATATGATAGTTTTGCCCAGTATCTGGTAACAGAGAAGGGATATGACGAAGACTTGCTGACTCTAGCTCCAGACAGCTTAGACTTTTGGTGAGTACATTGAAAATAATGTTATTCCTTTATGCTTTACAAAGCTCAGAAAACAGCGTCATTTATTAGGTAGTTGATGTTATAATTGTCAAGCCCAATGGCTAAATCCAAAATTACAGTTTTAAATAGCTGTTCTAAGAAGTATTTGTCATGAGATGCTTCTAACATGATATTTCGAAGAGAGAACTGAGCATCCAGGCTTGCTTTGTCTGTGCTTCCAGCTGTCTGAACACAAGCCTTTTAGTCTCTCTCTCTTATTTTATCTATTGTCTTTGTCTTCTACATTCTATTCAACAGTAACCATCAGATTTTTATCTCCACAGATTTTTTTTTGTTTGTGTAAGGCAGATTAATCCCAAGAGCCTTTTGAGAAACTGCAGAAATGGAGCATGCCAGGAGGTAGCATTTGGGTGGCAAATAAGGCAAATGCTGTGATGCAAAAGACACAAACCCAAAAAGATGCAAACCCAGGTTCCTGCTCTGAACTCAGTGGTTTCTAAAGAGGAACTTGAATTTGAATCTTGATCTTTTAACTTTATAAGGTTATTATCTAGGCCATGGAGGTGGGCACTTGAAGACCAGGTAATCATTAGATATTTTTAGGAGAAACACATGAATTTTTTTAAAATTATATATGCATTCTTGTGTAATGGTTTTTACAATTCAATATTTGACTGGAAAATTTCCAATGAGATTGATTTCAACTTCCATGAGACAAGCAGTATATCTGTTTATCATAATTTGAGGCCTATGATCCAAGAAATCCTTTGTTCAGCTCTAAATATCTTGGGATTGGTCTCTTATTGAAGCAGGAGATTCCTTACCGTGGACCTGCAAGTCCACAGTGCTGGTAACAGTTGTGTCATTGCTTCTTGTCCAGGAGTCATTCATGAAAGTTTGGCATCTGCTTGCTGCCTTCATGACATATATTCTTCCCTTTGGGTGTCTCAGAGAGGATGAAGGTGTCATTGCTTCCTGTCTCGTTTATTCATTTGTATTCTAACCACTGAACTATGAATTAATTTTTCAAAGAAACTAAGTAAATGTTGATTCAGTTATCTAAAAGATAAAGATTTATTAGGGAGAATTAGAAACTCTTGCCAAGTGTCTCCAATGCTGTCAAGTCTTCCCCTTGTTAGTGCTGGCTAGCATAGCAATGCTTCTGCTTCATGTGTTTAACTTCTTGTTGAGTTGCCTCATTTATAGTGATGTTCTACCCCTCTTTTCTGTAATAACTAGTGTAATCAGTCAAGCAATAGCTAGATGAGTTGCCACAAAAAAAAATTCTTTAATAGAAATGACTTAAATATCACATTTTGTAATTTTGTGTGTTTGGACCTTAAACCTCCAACCAATCTATATAATAGTCCCTAAATTTACTGGACATAGAATTGGATTTATTTAGTAGGATTTTGCTATGTAAGGAAAATCCAGTCCTTGTTGTAATAATACGCACTTTCTTATAGAGAGGATTGTTCAGACGTGGAGGTATTTGAGGGGTTGTGACTTGTTTGGTTTTCTGTAGCATCATTGCTACAGAAGCACCATAGTTTCTGTAACTGCATATCACTGAGAGATAAGAAGACAATCCTCTGAAAGGATTAATTTTTGCTTCTTCCTTAAAATTAATTTACTCTTAGTTGCAAAGGCTTGGTGTTGGACATTGAAGAAGGAAATTTCCTGAAACTTGCAGAAGATGGAACAGTTTTAAGGTAATATTGACAATAACTCTATATTGTTAAATGTAAGTTGTTTGTTAAATACACTAACATCCCCTAACTGTCCCCTTTCCTAAATACAATCTCTCAATTTTATAAAAATTTAAACCACTTATTTCAGCATGCATTCCTTTGTTAGATGTAAAAGCTTAAATTACTCTTTGGTAATGTGGTGCTCAGTTTCTCTTTATGTTGTATATGGAATATTTTGGTAATATTTCGATGTTAGCTAGTAGTAAATAGTATCTCATTTTTAATGAGATACGTTGATCTTGAAAGTGAATTCATATTTTTGGTGTCTACCGATGTATTCTTTGTCCAGTTCTGCTAAAATCCAGGGTAATGTTTTTTTTTTGATTGAGAGTAACCTGGCTTGGGAGGCAGTACTAATGACTAACACTAATGACTGGAATGGTTATTGTCTTTGTGCCATAGACATTCTAAATTCTGCAAGTTTACAACACATAATTTAAACATCCTGAGATAAATTAAACACAGAAACTGATACATTCAGTTTTGGAATTCTGGGGGGTTTCCACTTAAAAGCTGTTTGGCTTTCAAGTCATCACTCTCAGTAAATCCTTAGTTCTTCTTTCTTTCCTTCCTTTATTTTTTTTTTTTTTTTTAGTATAAAAGACTGCTTTTTGAATCAAAAATCTGAAAAGTAAATTTATCTGAAGTATATCAATCCTAGTCCCATTTCTCCCTAATTTTGTTCCAAAATGAAAATCTGTGTAATTCAGAATGCAAGACAGACTGCACTTTTTTTTTTTTTTTTTTTTTTTTTTTAATTGATAGCAAGTGGGAAAAGGAGCTTGAAGATGCAAAGGAAGATCGGATCTCTTTAAAAAAAGAAGGAATACTTTTGACTCATTGCTGTGTGTCCCAAAATTTTGGAGTACTAAATGCAGAATTCAAGATTACAGAGTATACCTCATTAAAGGGAAGAGTGGTACAGGGTTACCTCTGTGGGCATTGCCTGCATTTGCTTCAAAATGGGACCCAGTTTGATGGTCCAAGTAGTTAATTTTTAATGCCTAAAAAAGCTTGTGTGTACTTATGTATTAAAAAGCTGCTTTCAGGGCTCAAACTAGCACTTCTCCATGGTTCTGCCCTGCATTCTGTAGGCTTCAGAATGATGTATAGGCTTTCTGCACTGTGCTTTATTGTGCAGTGTATATTGATAGCTCAAGTGTAGCGAGTGTCCTCACACAATTGAACACATTCGAGCAATGCAGAGTGATTGTGTTAGCAGGTGAGGCACAGTAGCTGTGCCCCCAGCCAACCAAACCTTTGTGTAGTAAGGCCTTTATTGAGAACTGGGATGTATACGAGAAAAGCTTAGTAGGTCCTGGGAAACTTCTAAGCTATAAAGAGGGTCAGTTTTGATCAGTTTGCATGCACTGTAATTCAGTTGCAGTGTGTTACTTTGCACAAGTAGTAATCTGGATGCTTTCAACTCTTTTCTCTTTTGTTTTTTGTTTATAAACAACTTAATGCATCAAATAGGGCAAGCCATGGTACAAAGAGCATGTCATTCGAAGAGATCCTGGAGATCTATGGAAGGAAGGAGTGGAAACATTTTAATACAGTCAGTGGAATGGTTTCACGCACAGGTAGCTATGCTTTAGCATCTCCTCTTCTTTGAAATTGCTCTGGTCCCTTCAGTGCCTCTCACTAGTAGTTCTTAACACAGATTTGTAAAAATACTTGAACTGGGAATTACTGGAACAGGTAAATGTATTGGGGGAGACTTGGGTTTTATGTGTTTCTAACTTCTAGTACTGGAATTCACTTTAAATTTATTTAATGGTACTTATTTTATGGTAAGACAAATGAGTCGACATTATAGGCATGTTTTGGTTGTAGTGGTGGGCACAGTGTCTCTTGATGAAGTAGACTGATACTAGCAGTATCATGATTTAACCCTCAGCCAGCAACTGAGGACCAGCTGCTCATTCACTGCCACCCTGCCCAGGCCCAGTGGTGAGGAGAATCAGAAAGAATGGTAAATCTCATGGGTTGAGAACAATTTATAATTGAAATGAAATGTTATAATAATAAATATACTAATTATATTAATAATCATTATTGTAATGGTAAGAAGACAGAGCCTCAGAACCCAAGAGGAGCAAGTGATGCACAATACAATTGCTCAATACCTGCTGACTGATAGCCTATCTCATTTAGGACAAATCTGAAATTTTTCTTAATTGTTGACTTACTGCCACCAGTCCTGTTACTGGAGGTCTAGGTGCAGGTGCAAAGAACAAAGCAGGTCTAGAAACAAAACTTCTCCCCTTGCATTTGCAGTTTCTGTGTTTAAGATGGGAGTCACTTTGAAGGAGCTGTGGCTAGGTTTGCTTTCTTGCCCTGTGTTTCTGTTTTACTTTGATCTTGGCTGTTGAGAGTAACAGACAGGAAGTGCTCACTTGAGGTGTGTTTTGTTATGTAATGGAGATACTTTCCTTGAGATTTTGCTGACTGAAAATGCAGTGCTTATTGTAAACTGCAGGTAATGTTTTGCAAAACAGAGGAAGAGAGGTTTCCTTTGGTCATATGGGAAATGTGCTTTTCTTTTTCACTGAAACATGCACTTGGTCTCTGTTGAGAATGTTAATCCCCATTTTGCTGTCTCGTTCTTGAATATACCTAAGAGAAAGCACAGGCAAAATAATGAAAAAGAATCACTGGTTAAGTAATTTCACTCCTTGAAGAGAGTTGTTGAGCATGATCGTAGTCTGGGGTGACATTTGCACCCTCCTGATGCAGTTCTGTTTTGGGGACTGATGTAATGATATAATAAAAGGGCTGAGGCACTGTCCACAGCATGTTTGTGTAAAGGACATGACTCTGTCAGACCTGTCCAAATGTCTCTGCGCTTCTTAGACACTTTTCTTTTGTTTTTACAGTAGGGAATTAGAAATTTTGGAAGAGTTGAAAGATATTGTCCTGCATTAAACCTCATGGTTCTCCCCTTTTTCTTTTGCTTGGGCTTTTAGAATCTTAAAATGTCTTACCAAAATCTCACTGCTTCCATGTAGGTAAATGACTTTTAATTGCCAGTTATGACAATCAGAAGTTTGCCTTTGTTAACAAAAGTTGGAAATCTGATAATGCTTATTATCAAAAATCCAAAGAGAAGCTATTATTATTATTATGATTATTATTATTATGATTATTATATGTTTATTTTTTATTAAAGCATACAATACAGGGATGTTTTAAGTATATTTTAAATTTTTTTTCCAGCCAAATACTATTTGTATGATAATTATTTTGACCTGCCAGGAGCTCTCTTATGTGCAAGGGTTGTGGACAGCTTAGATCAGGTAAGAACTGAATTGTTTGAAAATTATGTATTGCATTATCTTTTTCTTCCACCACCATATCTCTCGTATGCATTATTAAATGCATACAAAATTGAGTATTGAACAGCATCAAAGTCTTTTTTCTCATTTGGACTCTTCCATGTTGCACTTACTGTATTAAAGTCATCTCTGAAGATAATTGTGAGCTACATGGCATGTTCAAAATAAAAGTACTTCCACCAGAGGGCACAAATAACTAGGATACTAATGGAAACGTGCTGTGTCCTCAAGTTTATCCTGTGGTATGCACAGTGGAGTTCTTTAAGTCTCCTTTAATTCTGCATGATTTTACTTGAAATAATATAGTGTAAGTTTTCTGAATTACATGATTTGTTAATTTTCAAGCTGTTAAAGAGTGAATAAAGCTTAATTTCATCCTTTTTAAAGCTTGTTTTTGTCCTAAATATATTGATCTGTGTACACAGATATAAATATACCTCTGGCATAGTATCTTATAATTTTTTTTTCCTCTGCTAAACAGTAAAATAAATTCTTAAGGTGGAAAATACAGTTGCTTGAACCTTTTCAGTGCTTTTTAGATAGATGTAATGTCCTAAATGTCTGAAATTTGATGATAATTGTTTTTTGTATGTAGAAGAAGGTTTGAATGTTTAACTTGCATGCAGCTGGAGGTAGGATAGGCTTCTTCTCATAGAATAACTGTGTTGGTGTCTAAAAAGTACTGGGGTAGTCTTCTGGGCAGAGGTACCAAAGTGCTTCAGGCCTGAGAATTGTCAATACTTAACCGTGACTGTGGTGTGAAAGTCCGACCTGTGAATGAGTATCTGGGGTCTCTTTGCATATTAGATGACTTGGTGCTTTAGCCTTCACTCCAAAATAGCATGCTGAGTAGATTGCTGCCTAAGTCCAAGTGCTGCATGAAGAGTTTGCTAAAACTAGCTTATCAGGGAAGCATGGAGGACAGGTGCTCGGTAAGACTCTTAATTTTCTGCCTGATTAATCTCCTTCCCCTAAGCGGTTTGCAGCTTAGAAACCTGTTGCAGTTGGGACACCTGTATTGTGTTTACTTTATATTTAATTTAGACTCAGCACAAATCACCTATTTATAAAGAGAGAAAGCACATCATAGCATGTGTGTAATAAGCTTTCACATCCAGTTAGTAGTCCGCAGGCTGGAGCACTGACCCGGGGTCAGTGCCATTTTCAGCCAGAGGGAATTAAACCTGTGCCGTTTCTCCAGTGAGCCATGAGAAGTGGGTCATGCACCCTCTTTATCTTTATCTCCTAGCAGTTCTCAAGTATTTTACTGGATGTCAGCCCTGTTTCAACAGGAGGGCTGCAGTAATTCCCTGGAAGGTTAGCATCAGCATCAGCCTCTTGAGAAAGATGCAGGGCAGGAGGTGGTCAGCCTCTCCAGCCCAAAGCTCATGCCTGCAAAATGCTGCATCCTAAGGATAGAAACCATCACATTTTCTTCTTCCACATTCCTAAAAGAAAGTAGAACCTCCTGTGTCCTGTTCTGTGTGCCTGCTTACAAAGTGCTATTTTCTTACCATTTCCAGACAACATTCTAGCTTCAGGAAAGCTTTCTACTGGAAGCAGATGTGAGAATTACTAAGTTTGGATTCAAAATGGGTTTAGCCATGAGTTGCATGCTAGACTACCCTGCAGTGTTAAAAATGTATCTGTTTTTGCTGTTTCCAGAGCCAGAACTCTTACATGTTTTCAAAGCATGGGAGCTTCTTAATGTTTTCGATCTTCACACTGATGAGCTAAACAAAACATTGCTTTGTCTTGATGGTTCAGCTAATAAAATCACATTTTATAGTCACACCAAAATAATGATGGACTGAATGGCCATGCATACAGTATTCTCTCTGCTTTTTGGAATCAGTCAGTTTTCCTTTACAGCTTGTATGCAATGGCTGAAGATTTGCAAGAAATTAGTTGAAGTTATTTTAGTCTCCTCTGAGTTCAAATGTTTCAAAGAAAGTGTACCCAGTTCTAAACTAGTATCTACCTGTCATCAAAAGTGCACTCTGAGGAACTTCTGGTTCAGTTCAGTGATTTATTATTTTTTTAAGATAAACAAGCAAAAAGACCCTGAAACTCCAAATGAAGGACTTAGTCAGCCACATGGAAGACAGTTGAATCTGTCTGTCTTGAGAAGAGTGCTAGCTTAGGCTACTTGCATTGCCACTAGACAGATGGCCCCCTGTATCTCCTGTACATAGCTTTGAATAGTCACCCTTGGTTAGCATCATTGGCTAGCTGAAGCTGACCTATGAAATGTTTCCTTTGTATGAGCTCTTTTATGTATTTCTGTGGCTGTTTGCTATAGGAATGGATTAAAAAATAAAAACTTGTGAAAGCCACAGCACCATATCTTTCCTGCTCTTAACCTGTAGATCTGATGGATGATAAGCAGACTGTGCTTGTCAGTTATGCACAAAAGACCTTGTTTGTGTGACTTGCTGATTGTGAAAGTAAAGGCAGGCTGTTCTCTGGAAGCCTCCATGGCAGGTTTGGCCTGCAAATAACAGTTTACTTCAGTATATATAAGCTACATGTTTTAGGCTTTTGTTTCTCGATGATAAGTGTTTGAGTTTGGAGGGTTTTTTTTAGTTTCTGAATGTTCCCCTCTCCACAATACCCTTTATGCTTATAAAATGGCTCATTTTTCAGGTATCAGTGCAGGTATCAATACACAGAGGGCAGCAGTGCCTTGAAACTGCGAACAGTTGCCTTGAAATTTATCCTGATGTGGATATGGAAGGCCTGTAACAGCATTACAAAAATACTTTCTGTGACACATAAACGCGAAGACTATACCACCTGCTTTACTGCTGCCAAGTTACTGTGTAACTGAGCACCTCTTAAGGGCTCTGTAGCTGATCCTCTGCCCTGTAATACTGGCTAGCTGTGTAATTGCATCTGTTCCATTCATTACTACAAAATTTGTGGTGCTTGAGAGTGCTGTGGGGCTCAGCTGGTTGAGGTTTTCCTCTGCCATGTGAGAGGCTGAAGGGGAAGCTAAGGTCAACTGGAGCTCTGCCGTGCCTGGGAAGCTTTCTAGGAATAGTGAGAGACTGTTCACAATCGTGGATCACCTTCCCCTGTCCTGCCAGAGCTGGGGTTTGGCAGTCTTCGGAGCACAATGCCACTAAGTGCTGTTCAGCCAGGCTTCTGGATGAGTATTTTATACCATGTTTGGGGTAGGGCTCTTGGCAGAAGGGCATTACCTCTAAATTATAACAAAGGGATTTACCAGTTCTTAAGATGGAAGGTGATATGAATGCCAGGCTGTGGATAATGTCAACATGCTAATTAAATTCAGTATCTGCTGCCCTAGGCACTTCTTTTTCCCAAATGTCAGTGGATGGGATGATCATGCTGTAAGTTTCTGTTGTATCTGATACCCCTTTTTGCTGTAATGTGTTACAGTTCCTCACAAATACTAAGCATTTCTCCTTTTCCATTCGTCCTCCCATCGTAACCCTCTAAGAGGGACATAACTTGCCTGCAGTTATCCAAAGTCAATCTAGGTACTGCTGAATCCTGATGTCCTGAATCCTACTGTCTTAAGATTGTGTTATTCGGTATAATTTTATTAATTCATGGCATTTCTGTCACTGTTTCAATATGAAAGCTTGTAATAGCTGATACTTGATATAATGACTAGGTTCCTTTTGACACTTACAGCATGATGGTCAGAAAAAATATGACTTCTGGAAGGACATGGTGGCTGCTATCCAGCATAATTATAAAATATCAGCTTTTAAAGGTAAGTGGGTTCACTGAAGACTCACTACAACAGCTGAAAATATTACATGTGCTTGTCATAGCAAGTATGTTTGCAAGTACACTGTAGATTACTCACCACAGCTTTTATTTTTCAATTTTGTAAATATTTGCATAGTAAACACGTGTTTTTCCTGGAATAAAACATTTTTATCCTATTTTTTTTATTTCACTGCTTTGATATCTTTAATAACATTTTTGATGTGCTATTTCACTCAGTATTTCAATTTTATTGCTATTTAAAATAATTTTAGAAGGAAAATTTGTTTCTTATCGTGATTGATGTGGTCATGTGGACATCCTTGAACTGTGTTTTGAATGATCTTGTACAAGGAGTCAGAAGAACCTGAGATAATTTCTTCCTGTATTACTTACCAGTGATATTCCCATGGAGCATCTCTTTTTGCTTCAGTCCCTCTGTGATACAAGAAGAAGGGTACTAATCTTCTATCACTGCTGACAAAGTGATTTATTTTTCTCAATTTGACATCTCATATAACTTCTTAAGGAAACTCTCAAACCTGGATCCCACCATCTACATACCAGTGTCTTTCATAGCCCAGAATCTGGCCTGAAAGCCACTTAACTTTTGACTTAACTCCATGTCTTTTAGAGGATTTAACCCTTCAGAGAAAAGCAGTGCTCATTAACAGTTAGTCAAGGTAAAATTTCAAAAGCAAACTTATTAAATGGTCAGTTGGGGCGATGCAAAGTTCTCAGCTTGAAATGTGTCTTAGCTATGCCATTGTCAGTGGTGGAGCAGAACGACTGACCACTTTACTTTTTGAAATCCACTGAGTGTTTGCAGTTCACTTTGATTTGTTGTCAGTATGCCCTTGTGTCTCTATGTCCCTTCTCTTTTTCACAGGATTTTTTTGATCATAATCAGGTGTCCGATGGATTTTGCTTTTCATTGTCTTAGCTATGGTAATTGCCTTAGATAATTGCCCTATGATATTTTTTTTGGATGGCTTTTTCAGATAGGCATGATTGTCTTGACTTAGCTTGATGAAGGGTGTTAACCCACTCTTCTCCTTGTAAAGAAGTGCAAAAGGAAAGTAAAGGGGTTCCCAAGTAGTCTTGTGTTATTTTAGACATTTTGTTGTGAAAAATAACTCAAAAAAGAAAAAAAAAAGGAAAATCTCTGAAATACTATCAGAAAAGCATGGTGTCAGATAGCAGTGAACACAGATATTTGCAGTGTGGTAATTTCTTACCTAATAATACCTGTGATAGAGCTTTCTGCAATCAGTATCCCGGCTGAGCATTATATTACTTGAGAATCCCATTTTATTCTCAATACTTTATTCTTATTACTGGAATATTTTGTGACTGTAAAGTGAGTAACATTGGACTATGTTGGATTTAGTGGATGCTTTATAGGTAGTAGTAAAGTGCAATTTTAAGGAAAACATCATGGGGCAATGTATTTTGCACTATTAAGTTAAGTGGACATATTATGGAAACAAAATGTGCTCTTCAGAGGACTAATAAGAGCTTGAAGTATTTATTATAATATATAATTATATATATATATACATATAATTTATATGTATAATTATTTTCTTGTGAAAAATTTTCAGATTTGATAATTTTTTTGACAGAAAAATCAATAGCTCTTTTAGGGAAATGTTGCCAAATATAACTTCTTAAAGCAGAAATTGTTATATTTTTTATCTTAAACGCTACTTTCTGTCTCCTGAAGATTTACCTTTCTCTGTAACTTTACTGATGCTTCTGGAAACTGTAGCATCTGTGATTATATAGTTAAAATTATATATCTGTAATATTTTCAATCAGTTTGTAAGTTTATATTTCATTTTGGAAGTGAAAAAATCATGGCTGATATGGCAGCAGACTTCATAAATTGCCCATAACAAGACTTGTTAGGATACGTGTTTTTGAACACAATTTATTGTCTTGGCAGAAGATAATGAATTTAGACATCTGTGATATGTATGTTTTATCTTTAATACACAACTTTAGACATAAGGAAAAAAGCAAAAATGCTTTTCTGGCCAAAAGAAAAACAATCTTGTGCAAAATGTTAGTAGTTCCTAATGTTGATATAGCAGTGATGAGATATCTTTATTTGTCTTAATTGTGAAAACTGCACCATAGAAGCAAGTGAAAAGTAAATTGATTACATTTCTTTGTGTTGTGCCTTCCAACTAAATATAGAAGGGATTTTTTGAGTGCTTCATGTTTTTGATCACATCAGGCTTCAGAAATTTCAGTACTTCTTTGGAAGTGAGTTTGTACTACTACAGGCTCTGAAGTTTTCATTTGAATCTCATGTTGGATTTTCTTTCCTTTAATATCCAAGATCCAAAAGAAGTAGTGTTTTTGTAAGGGCTTTATCTTTAGGCAGGTTGATGATTTTCTTGTGGAGAAAATACTAAAAAACAAACTTAAAAAATCTTACAGACCTTCTCAAGGTCCCCTCTAAACTTAAAATCCAGAGCTAAAATCAAAGTTGTGCTTTTGTCACAATTTGCTGTATCATTCTAGCTTTTCAGTTTTAAGAGTTGCTTTCTTAGTGATTTAATATCTGAGTAATTATGAAAAGACTTTAAAAACCAGGCATGAGGTTCCAAGCTGTAGACTTATTTGAAGTCCCATATGTTTGAGGAACAAAGACATAAAGGACAAATCCTGATTTAAAGTGGATGGAATGGATGGGATGGGATGGGATGGGATGGGATGGGATGGGATGGGATGGGATGGATGGATGGATGGATGGATGGATGGATGGATGGATGGATGGATGGATGGATGGATGGATGGATGGATGGATGGATAAGGGTTAGTGAACTATGCTTTTAAGAATGCTGCCCGGCCCGGTTTCTTCTAAGTTCATTAGAATCAGAGGGCAATGTGGTCCTGAGCTGCTGAGCACCAAGCATCTCTGACAATTTAGAATATGTGCTTTGGCATACATTTCATATGTAAAGTAATTAACTAGAGGCCTACTACTTAGTAATATTTTCCTGCTCCCATATCCAGTCCCTCTATTATTTTCTGAAACATAAATTCCAAGTTGGTAGAGTGGATGGGCAGCAGGACATGCTATGTTTAAATACTGGGATGTACTGTTGAACTAATGTTCATTTATTATTTTACTGAACTGTAGCCTGAACCACAGGTTTCCTTATCCAGCAGCACTTAAAAAGAGGAAGAAAAAAAATTCTTCAGGTTACTTTCATGGTAGGTCTTTACAGATTCCAAAATGTTATATTGTTTTGCTAATGATGGGTCAGCTATCAAGCAAAAAGTATCCTAGCTTTTTTATTCATCCCGTCGTATTATCAAGTATTTAGGATACTGTTGATTTCAAATGTACACAGCATAACAAGCGTCATGTTTTGCTTTCATGAAGAAATGGTAATATCATAAAAAATTGAAACTTGGGCCTATATACTTTAGGTAAAAGCGATTAAAAGCTTCTGTTTAAACAAAAAAAAAAGCTAACTACAGTAGTTCATAAGGTTTTGATATGTATGTGATACTTTTAAAGTATATGAATGGCAACTGCCACTGGAAGAAATGTGTGATCAAACTGTTAAGGTTTTGTAATTCGTAAGCTAACTTTTCATAGTAGCATAACAAATTAATGAAATGATTAGTTTTTGTGAGACATGGTTGTGTCACAATTACTGACTAATTACTGACGTCCTCTGATAAATTTACCAAATAAATAAAATATATTCCTCACATTATTGTGCTTTAAAGGAGTGAACTGTTCAGGAAAAATCAGGGCAAGGATTATCTCCAGTTTTGGGGTGGTAAAGCTGATCAGTTTTTGCAAGTGTCTGCTTGCTTGTGAAGATATGTTTTTAATGTTTGGATTTGGTCAATGTTGTTTTATAGTACTCTGAATGTTACAGAATGTTAGATTTAAAAATGTTGAGCTAGTTTGTAGGATCAATGTGCATTAAAGAATGCCAAGTGGATTTTGAGGGTTCAAATCTGGTTGCTTTTTCATATTGAGAAACTTTTAGATCTTCAGTGACATGTAATAATTTATAAATGTTATCTTTCTCCAAGATAGTTATTAATTAATAAGAACAGTACAACTAAATGAAAACTGTGATTATGATGTGCATTCTGTTTGAGTTGTTATTCTTGTCTCCTGTTGGATAGCTTAAAGATGAAGCTGGATGTAGAATGTTCCTGAAGTGTATTGTCCAGCTGTTGAGAAGACTGTGGTGTATTTGAGACCATTTACTTGGACTAAAATTCCTTCAGTTAATGAAGTACGATCTAGCATCCTTTATTGTGTTATGAGGTGTGATAGTTAGAAATTCTGATTTTCCTTGCAAAAGAAAAAGAAAAAAGGACAGAGACTGGTGCATTATATTAATTCATAAAATTTTTATGTTGAATTCAGTCAAACAATCATCATTCAAAACAATTTTTTAATGACAATTTTCTAAAAACATACAATATTATTCTACGAGGTTTTAACCACTCTCTTCCACTTTCTCACCCCCTCCTCCATTCCTGTTGCAACATTGAAGTTGCATGACCGGCTAGGTACAAATCAGATCAGTACCTGGTTAAAACAGTCTGAAGGAGAGTGTGTCGGGACAGGGTAAGTGAGATATTAGATGTGAGCAAAGAGGAAACCTGAGAAAGAAGAGTGAACATAGTCAGAGGAATAGAGACCATTAGATTCTGAATTGGGCAGTTGGAGCCATACTTGATCATTCTCCATGAGATCAATGACAGCACTGCCAGAAGCCTGGTCGAGGTATCCTTTCTTGTACTCATCATAGGTGTACATAATTGGGGAACCATTTTTGTAGAGTGCAACCCAAACATTTGTTCCTTTTGCATGTACGTGGTAGGAGAAATAGTACAGTCCAGGTGTCCTGCAGGTGAAGATTCCTGTTCTGGGGTCATAGTGTTGCTGCCTATTGTACAAGATTTTATCAAATTTGATGGGGACTGTTGCTGCAGGGTAGGCTTTTGAGAGGATGACACTGAAAGCAGACACTGGCATCCCTGTCAGAGCTTGGTTTACTCCTCCTTTTATGAAAGATATCCCTGATAGCTCCCGAGATTCTCCTGCTTTAACATAGCCTTCAGGAATTACAGCTTGGCCAGGAGGACCAGGAAGACCCGGGGGGCCGGGCAAGCCAGGCTCACCATTGCTGCCTTTAGGCCCGGGGGGTCCAGGTGGTCCCATGGGTCCACTTAAGCCTTTTGTGGAAATGCCTGCTGGGCCCGGCAGTCCTGGTGCTCCTGGCTCACCCTTGGCACCAGGGGCTCCTGGCAGGCCAGGGGGGCCAATGGGACCTCTGATGCCAGGTATTCCTGAAGGCCCTCTGGGGCCTGGCTCACCGTTGGTCCCTGGCACTCCCTTGGCTCCTTGTGGACCCATTGGGCCAGGCAGCCCAGGTAGCCCAGCAGGGCCCGTATCGCCTTTTGCCCCTGGGAGACCCGGGTGTCCCTTAGGACCAGCGAGACCCTGCTCACCTGGGTATCCCGGTTTTCCCTCTAATCCTGGTAGGCCTCGTTCCCCCTTGGCCCCTGGGAATCCTGGGTGGCCTGCAGGGCCCATGTCACCTTTGGGCCCAGGTAGGCCATTCTCACCAGGCACACCTTTGAGTCCGTGAGGGCCCATGTTTCCTGGTGGCCCCACCGGCCCTGGTTCTCCTGGCACACCAGCTGGACCTTGGTCTCCTTTAGGTCCTGGAAGGCCAGGAGGACCTTCAGGTCCTCTGTGTCCCTTCATCCCTGGCAATCCTGGCTTTCCAAAACCTGGGAGTCCCGGGGATCCGGGCAGCCCTGCAGGTCCAGGGTGTCCCTTGGCTCCAGGGATACCTGCTGCTCCTGGTGGTCCCATTGGCCCAGGCTTGCCAATGCCCACTTCTCCAGGTTCGCCTGGGAGACCCTGGGGACCTGGGAGACCTGCTGCTCCAGGTGCACCTGGGAAACCTCGGTCACCTTTCAGACCTGGCTGGCCTGGCAGGCCGTTTTCACCAGGCTTCCCTATCCCAGCAGGGCCAGGGGGGCCCCGGGGTCCCTGTGGGCCTGGAAGACCCCTGCCACCCGGGCGGCCTGGGATTCCGAATCCGTTTTCTCCCTTTTGGCCATTTATACCTGGGATACCTGGCTCTCCCTTCTCACCAGGGGGTCCCCGTGGCCCCTGAGCTCCTGGAGGGCCTTGTGGTCCTGGCTTGCCAGGCACAGTCAGTCCTGCGGGGCCGGGGGAGCCGGGGGGCCCCTGGGGCCCTCTTGCTCCTGGCAGTCCAGCAGGTCCCGGTTCTCCTTTCTCACCATTCAGTCCTCTTGCTCCTGGCTTTCCTGGTAGACCTGGTGCTCCTGGCTTTCCAACTGCAGAGAACCCAGGTGGTCCTGGGGGGCCAGGGGGGCCTTGGGGACCTGGACTTCCAAAGCCTGGCTTTCCTGCAGGACCTGGTTGTCCTCTTGGTCCAGCGGGGCCTGGGGGCCCAGGGGGTCCTTGTTCCCCCCTGACCTGCACACCTGTGAGAGAGAGGAAACCAGATCAACCAGGGCACCTACAACATTTGCAGGCAATGTAGCATGGTGGTAAAATGCATGAAGGGTTAATTTAGCTTCTTCAAGCTCATAGAAGTCGAGTTTCAGCTGCTGTGTTGGTCACTGAGAACCTGACATTCAGAGTAAAAGTGTTTCACAGCCCTTACAAATAACAAGTGCAAATTTGTTGGAAATGTGAGATATAAGGCCTCTAGAAATTTTTTTTTTTTTTTTGCTTCAATACATTCAGGGTCATCAGAGAGTTTAAAAATGCTGTGCAAGTAGATGCAGACTATTAAGCAAGGAAAAAAAAACCCCAGACAGATCATCAGACTTGATGAATGAAATCACAGAAAGCTGTCTGTGCAGGTGCAGCACCTTTTCAGAAATAACTTGGTGCTACATTTAAGTTCTTTCCTGCCCCCTCCTTTCAAAAGTGTCCCATGGCACTGGTGCTCTTTTGTAAATACATGAATGTTATGTTTTCAGATATTGCCTGAAAGACTTTTGTCTGTCATAAAAATTTCACACAGGGGCAAGGTTGCAACTGATAATTCGTTTTACTGCTGTCAGAATTCTGATACTGTTATAGGATTTTTTAATACTACTTCATTTTCTTAGTTACCAAAACAGCAGGTGGAGCCACTTAACCAAATGTCACAAATAGAGGATTAAACAAACAAGCTCACTGTTTAGTTTTCTGTATGCTTTAGAGGAGCCTGCAGCTTTATGTTGGAATTAGCATGCTGATTTGTTGCACATTACATTAAAGTTTAACACAGATACTGTGAGACTACTTCAGCAGTTTGCAACAACTGGCAGCATTATAGAACAAAATGGCATATCTGTGATGGATGTTAATTTAAGAAGTTATTTTAAAATTAAAAAGTAAAGGATGCAAAAAGAGCCTGGATTCTGTTTTTTATAGCAGCAACACATTCTGTTGAATGCTCATTTAGAAAATATTATTGATTGATCAAAAATTGCATCAGCTACAATTTTTCCTTTCAGTCTCATACAAAAACACCAGTGTCTGTATTACATATATACATACATGAAAATTTATACAATGACTATTTGTCTGTCTCTGATAATAAACTGCATTTTTCAATGTGGCTATGAACCAAAAGTGAGGTGAAGAAGGAAACTATTCTTCTACATATTGGTTTGTTTTGTTTTGTTTTTAAATAGTAGAGGTGTGCTTATGACATACATTTGATTTTGGTTTGTTATTGGATCTGCAAGGTTGCCTTCTTCCTATATTGACAAGAAAATTGTTCTTATCTAGAAAGTGCAGAGAGTTCATTTTCTTTTCTGCTGATGCATAAAATCAGCACAAATGCATATCAACTTATTTCACACATCTTCCTGTCTCATTCTTCTTAAGGCCATGAAAAGAAAGATAGCTGTTAAAATCCTACACATAGGAAACAAGCATGGTCTGTGATTTATGATATATTGACAATTTGTTTTTGTGGCAAATTGCATCAGACTTTAGCTCAGAGTGTATCTCCTTATTACTTTTACCGTATTTTAGATGCAAATAGTAGTCCTAGGTTCACAGAGTGGTGAGTCCTGCCAATTTTGCCTAAGATGGTAAAGGCATTGTCAGCACTCATGTTATTACAGAGATTTTCTGTGAGCTGTATTGTTCCAAAGTTGTGCTGCTTTTAGATTCAAATTGTAATTTTAATTGTGCTGTCTAAAAGCAGTGGTTATTCCTCTGAGGACAGGACTGCTAAATTCGTTAATGAAGCAGAATTTATACCAAGAACATTGAAGTACTGACTGGTTACTATTTTACATGTCTCAGCACATACCTTGGTACAAAATTTGTTTACATTCTCTAGTGCAATCAAACCCCATATATGTATTGAATTGAATATGTAGACTTTAATATAACCTGCATTAATGGCTGATTTAAGCATTGCTAAACAGTGAGACCTTCTTCAATTATTGTTTTCAAACTTGGGCTTTTCAAATATTTCAAGCCAAAGAGATACTGGTTAAAAAATTATGTTCTTGAGAGCTGTCAAGACCAATATTTTTTAAACAATTTGACCAAACTAAACAAAGCTTTACTACTCTTTCATTGCCAACAGAAATTGTGGGATCTGTTTTATGTTGTCCTGAGCCACCTGTTCAGGTTCAGACTGAAATTTCAGTTCGAGGCTGCTTTTTGACAAAGCAGCACAAAGATACTTATTGGTAGCTATATCTGTAGAAGTCAATCTTTGGTTATCAAATTGGAAAAGTAAGCTATGATGAAAAGCTTGCCATTGCTACTTGGGCTGTTTCAAATGGAACAACTCGCTAGACAAAATCTGGATTCATTTGATTCAGTAGGCTCCTGTTTTATTCTTCCCAGATCATCTCAGATTACAAGTGACAACCTCCAGCAGTCTTCTCTCTTTAAACTCTTCTAAAAACTCTTTCTAGGATGCTTGTTTTCTGGACTAAGGAATAACAGTCCTCTATTCCAATGCTTGCTCACCAAATCAAAATTTGTCAAGCACTTTTGAATGACTGGACTCACATGTCTGTAAAACTGCATGCTGTTCCTGCTGTTGAGGCCAAGTATGTAGTCTTCTGTTATGTTTCCTAAATCCAGAACATTTTATACTTCCCAGGTTTTGATATAATCATTTTCATCCTAAGGATGAATTTTCACTCACGTTAGGTTCTATGTTTGTATATAAAGTGAAGACTTAGTTCAGGACAATTCATTTCCCCCTTTCACACCATTTTCTGTCTAGCCTGATTCTTGATTAATTTGTTGCTGGTTTCCCCCTTCCAAAATGTTTTCTATAGAGGGGGAAAGAAGAACCACTGTGAGGAGAAGTATGTGAAGTATGGTAGAGGATAGCCAAGTAAATATTATACTTCACTTAATAATAGTATAACTACATAAATTTTTCTGAGTAAAGTAATGGAAAAACATAATGAAAAGTTAATGAGGAAGGAGGAAGGAAATGCAGCATTTAACTCGGTGAAAATTCTAGTTAGTAAGTCCTCAGCATAGCTGTTTATGAGCATGTACCTAAATTTGATCCAGGAGTGCTAGGATTCCAGGGATAAAACTATGACAGTGTTTTGGTACAGCCCAGGAGAATATTCTGGGGGTAAGGTTCTCAGCCATGCTGCACTCACTTGTTTCTTACTGCTGAGATTCTTGGAGCATGTGGGTTAGAGCTGGTTGGTATGGGGCCAGTGCTGACACCAGCTGGTATGAGACCAGAGTCTCTTTGGGCTCTATGTGTGCTGCTCATCATCAGACAGTCCATAGGATCTGTCTGCAGAGCTGTTCTGAATCAAAACCCCCTGAATGAAGATAATGTGGATGCAATGCCCTGAGCAGCAATTCTGCTCTCCAGATTTGCTCATGTCCTTTTTCTGGTGAAGAGAAGCTTATTAGCTAATGCTGTTTTCTGAGCCCCCTCATTCAGTTTTCCTCATTTTCTCCCAAGTGTGATTGCTACAGCTAAAAGTGTATGGGATACAGCAAAAAAAGAAAATCAAAAATACTTTTAATATCCTGATGATGTCTGGAAGAAAATAATGCTATTCTCAGGGAGTAAGGTAGGATGTTTACAAGGAAGATTCTCTTTTCTTAATTTTAGTGATGACAATTTTGAATAGTTATTATGGACCAGAAACTTTGAGTTCAGGTTTTTTTAAAAAGATGTTGGCCTAAAGATGGAAAAATAGGAAAGAGCTCAAACAATTTCAGACATTAGGGACAGTCACCTGTTTGACTTAAAGGGACAGAGAGCATAACCAGAAATAAGATGAAACAATGTAGCATTGCAGTTATGTATTGCCTATCCAAGCTAGCCATAAGACTGCTTTATGCAATGAAGAGGGTTTTTTAAATGTACTAAAGGTAGAATTGTTATATTTTATGTGCTTATCCTGATAATTAAAGCATAAGCTTAAATCACTCGTGAAAAACTATGTAGAAGTTTATGGCAAATTTTTACAACTATGTATCATTTTATTTTGTCCTTCTAGGCTTTAAAAGGGTCTTCATTTCCCGTGTGTATCATTTATATATTTAAATTTGCACCTAAGGTCTGTTTTGAGTGCAGATAATATGACAAAATATGTAAAAGTTCTTACTGAATTCAGGTGGGTTGTACATGACAGGTCTGTTGCTAGAAACCCCAGTGCTGAATCAAGAAATTTGAAGATAATTAGCATGTTGTACATCATTGTGTATACAATTATGTTGTGTTACTCCCACTATTGAAGTGGAGATCTGGAGCTGTTGCTTTGTTTCTGCTCTATATGCCTTTGGTGTTTATTGTATAAAACATTTGTCTGACAGATGTGCTTCCTTGTCAGTAGGAGCCAACTCCAGAGCCACTGTAAATTCTTTCTGAAGTGATAAAATTATTCGGATAAACCTAAACTGTTAGTGAAATTTGAATACCAGCAGTATAAGCAAAGAGCTTTTGCTCATGTACTGAACCTCTGGGGATAATTGTGTTAGTTTATTATGAAAATATATTAAACTTACCTTGACTCTTTACATTGTATGGTAGAAAGTGTGGTCCCTTGATGCTGGATTGCTTCTGATATCGCTCAGAAAAATATCCATCACCACCATGGACAATGTTCAGACAAAACAGCAGCAGTAAAGATATTTGTAAATGCATGTTTCCAAATCAGTTCTGTGTTGGAAAAGGTAGAGAAAGATTGTTGTAAAGAAAAGCTATTTAGTTCTGGTTGTGGAGCATGAATAGATGAGTTTACCTAAATTATTGGTATTATTAGTAAATTATTTTGTGCTTACTTCCATCTGCTTTCACTAGTTTTGAAAAATGCTCTAAGAAAAAGGGATTCAGCACTGCTATACTTTGAATGATGGAGCTGTTGTATAGATAGATTAGAGGCAATAGCTCACTCTTAGGAAAAATAATTTTGATTAGATGGCAGCCTATTCAAGACAACACTATTCAGAAACAGTGGTTGTTTAAACTAGACCTCCAAAGTTGAGGAGTTCCAAATACCAAAACTCCTGAAAAGAAGAAAAGCTTTTAATGAAAGTAAATGAACACTTCCATGATCTTACTGCCTCTGTCTAATGCTATAGCAAATGAAGGATTAAGTCCTGGTTCCTTCAGCATAAGTGGCAAAAATCTCACCAAGGTTGAAACCTGTTTTTTACCTGTAGCCTTACCAAAGAACCCCAGTGGCAGTGAGAATGCTGTCACTGGCCCTTAAATATTAATCCTCTTCCCTCCCCCCAGACAGAAAAGAGACATCCTGAAGAAGTTACCTTCAAAACCAAAGAGAATAAAATGAAATCGTGACATACCAAAATGTTGTGGAGCTCCAATGCAGAGTGGTAAAGGAGTGAATCCTCCTCTACTGAGGAGTTCTTCTGCCACTGGTGAGTGAGCAGAAGCTGATGATTTCAAGTGCCACCCTTGAGTATTTATCTGGTTTTCTCCTTAGTTGGGTGACTGCTGGACATAAGCTCCTCCCCCAAAATCAGTAAGCAGTAATTACCTGTGTGTGTATAAGTGTGTTTTTTAGGGGTGGGGGAGAGCTATTTTGGGCAGTCATCCTAGACTCTCTTAAGGGGTGTTTTTTGTTAGGTTTTTTCCCTCAATATTTTCTTGGATTTCTTATTGTTTATGAGATTGTACTGCTCATAGCTTGATTTTTGTAAAATTTTTTGGCCCCTCTGTTTTTAGAATTGATACAGGTAACATTGGGAAAAATCATGAACTAAGAAGTAAGGTTAGTAATTCCAAGTATTCGTTTAAATTTCTCTGTAGATGTTTTAAGGAAAGACCTATACATTTTGAATTTTGATGAGCCGTTACTTTCAGGAATAACCCCGCTAAAGTTTGTAAAGACCATTTATGTGAGTAACTAGAGGCTATTTATGTGAGTAATTGTTCACTGGGATAAAAGGGAAGAACTTCAAATCAATTAAGATGTTAATAAGGGAGTTTTCAGAAAACCTGATTACTTTTAAGCAGTTATTTTAGGAGATTATCTTCATGTTATATCTCTAGACTTCTGTTTTGGTGTTGGAAGTATACTGCTACACATATAATGCAAGTAATGTTTCTGTATTATGAAATCTTAAAATGTGAGTTCACCTTACAAAATGAGAACTTCATTGTGTCCGGTTGTAACAAATGTACTGAAATCCACATGCTTATTTTTGCAAGTGTTAACACATGGGTGATGTTTGGGGGTTTCAGTTAGGAAAATTTAAGCTAATGCTGGTTTAGTGTTGGTGGATTAAACCTGGTTATGGTTTTAGCAGTGTTGCTTAATGGATTGTACCCACAGTTTGCAGCTTCTTTTTTTAAAAATAAATCTTACAGTGTATTGAAGTTCAGTACTAAATAGGCAATAATCCTCAGTCCTTGAATTGTTTGTGATTCTGAATAATCTTTTAAAACTGAAGGTCAGAGACAAGAAACAACTCTTCTGATTAAGGGTAAAACTGTAGAATTAAATATATAGTGCACTTTGGTTTAAGAAAAAATACTTACATATAAATTTCCTGTGTATTAAAACTCTTTCGCCAATTGTAGACTTCTTCAATATTCATATATGGTATTCAACTTTGTAGGAGTTATAGGAATACTAGTAAATAGTGTGTACTACTGTCAGTTCTCATGCATGGTAGGTGCAGAAGGAACAGCTGTTGCTGTTCCAACCATAAGACTGAGCTGGTGGCCCCGAGCCCTGTGGCTGTCCTGTGGAATGACAGGTTAACATGGGCTGAATTTTACCTGCTCCATGTCTTTGTTTAATTCCACACTCTTCAGCTTTTTTGGCTTTTATGTATTATGGCAAATATCCTAGAACACAAGTTACTGTACTGAAAGGGACCAGTGGACCATCAAGTCTGTTCTGCTTCCAATTGTGTTAATATCTTTGCTTACTAGAGGACTGGATTAATGTTTTAACTTAAACTGGTGCAATAATTTATTCAATGTATTGTTGAACAGTTCTTTTCTTCTTCTTCCTAGCCATCCTCTAAGCAACACTATTCTTGTGCTATTTTTGTAAATTACCCTTTTTGCTGCAAAGGTCTTCAGATTAACACCTGCTTTCTCCATTAAGCTTGCATGCCTGACGTGGTCAGTGATTTTCAGAGAGTTTGCATATCTGAGATGATATTTCTACTCCCCATGTATGTATTCGGTTGCTTTTAGACTTTCAGAGAAAGAAACTCTGTCCTCAGGTTTTTTGTGTAACTTCTCAAGGTGATTTATTTTAAAAATTAGCACTATAAACTCAAATGAGAATCCAGTCATCCCCTTTTGACAGAGGCAGCAAATATATGGGCATAAAGTTTATTTCCTCCTTGAAAAAACACAGCTCCAGCCCCTTTTTTGGTTCATATAAATGTAAAAATAGCTTTTAATTTTTTAAAGCATTTAAATATACAGCCCTCAGTGGGAAGTGTGGTTGTTGCTAATTTGACAATATTTGGTTAAGAACAGCAGGCGACAGTTTCATGCACACACAGTTTTGTGCTAATTTCTTGCCTAATTCATAAATACCCCCAAAGCAGGCACACTTATGTTACAAAAGCACCGATAATTTACACTGATATTTGCCCAGCAGCCTCGCTTCCTGCCTTGGCTCCCTCTGGGCAGGAAGGTGAATAATCTCTATGTGTGTCTGCCTAAATAGGGATGATTGTGGGGTAAAAAGGTATATACAGGCCAACCCCTTGTCCTTGTGATTAACCTGAGCTCCACCCTATTGTGCTGTCTTATGCCACTTCTTGGGCTTGAGGTTTTGTTTTTTGTGGATGTGGAAAGTTGAGGGAGAATTGGAATTCACTGCTTTTGTATGTTTTCCCTGTTGCTGTGGCTCTTTCACATTGGCAGAGCACTAACATACATTTAGTGCTAAGCGTGCACGTGAAAGGTGTGCTGTAGTATGTATTTGCCCTTGCAAAAGTACATGTAACAGACACACTTTGTATATCTATTTACAGTAACAGCACATTGTAACTTAAAAAGGTTATTTGCATAGCTGTTTTCAAAATATAAACTTTCGGATGCTTTTGTTTTATGGTTACACATTTAGAAAATTGTTGTTGCTTGCAAATGAAGGTGTCTTCACTCCCTCCTCCCCACAAATATAATAGTCAGGAATAAAATTGATCCATTCTACTACTTCAGAACTTGCTTTTCAGTAGTGTACTGGCTGCATCTTCCCATTTAAAAGTAGTCACGTAGCTATACAATAACTTAAGTCCTAAGTTTAACTGCAATAGAAAGACTCCAAATAGTCTTTATTGCCCACTGTATGGTACTGAAGTCAAAGCCTCTAGTGCCATTTGCAGCAGTCTGCAGTGTTTCATCAGATTTGCTGACTAGGTATTCAGATTGCTGTTGAATGTTGCTGGAAAGCATGCACTTACACATGCTTTCCAAAACCCCTTTTTGCTTCAGTCACTTACTCCACAGAGTCAGTGGAAACGTGTGTAACACGGAAGTGACACCATGATTTGGGAAATGGCAACTGACTTTCACCACAATCCTGCAGGTTACTCACAAAGTGACTTGAGTGAGTCCCACAATAAGCAACTGCTTACAAGGAAGAAGCATGGAACATCTTAATTAAGCATAAACTGTAGTAAAACAATTAACCAGTCCTTGTCATGCACCCTTCAAAAAAAAAAAAAGGGTTGTGCTAAGTCCTTGCAGTAGCTGGGAACTGGCCAGTTATGTTCTTGATGTTAAAATACTCAGTGTGAATATATTTATTGTTTTGACTTGGAGTATATGATCTTGGTTTTTGCACCATCTAAGCACAAGCCATGAACTTAGTTTCAAATAACAGAGTTCTCTGAAAGTGATAACTCATGGCTTTAACTTAAATTTGTCTTGTTTTTAATAATTGGCCTTCAGTCTTAATCCTGACCTCTTTTCCTTAAAATTGCTGCTATGGATTATAATTATTGTTTATGGTTAAAAATGGTACTCAGGAACCTGGTCTATGGAGGCTGTTTACTCCCTTTATTTGGATAAGTAATTTCAGTTATGAGAAAGAGTCAAGAATGTGCTGGTGGAGATTTTTCCTTTAATTTAAAAAAGACTGAATAATGGGGAGTAATTTGTTATTGATTATACAAAATCAAAACACTGTCAGCAACAGGACACAGTGCTTTTGCTGCTTCTGGCTGAGGTCCAATTTTCTTACCTGCTTGAAGTAACCTTGAATAATGTCCTAGTCTGTGACAAGTTTTGTTCTATTAAAATGCTTATACACAACACATGTGGTAGTTTGGGATAGGACTCTAACAGCCAGGACTTTTAAGAGCTTCTAGCACCCTCTCTGGTAAATGAATTCTCCAGCCTCCAATTTTAGGTTTTCAAAGAAAGGTGTTTAAGAGTTTGCACAAGAAATTTGAAAGCCTGCCATGAAATTAAAGGAATAATTGGTTTTCCTAGTTTGTGGAATGCTTTATGGCACTTTGGAAACTCCTAAGTCATGTTGATTGCATGGTCTAAAGCTGTCCTCCTATCCCTTTCTGTCACACAGTGGTGAAGGGTATTCTCATCTTCCCACGATAGCAGCCAGGTAAGCTCTTAATGGGAGTGCAGGGCAACAAAGTGTTCCACTGAACCTAACAGGCCAAACTAATACAGAGGGGTTTTAGCTTTTTATTGCCCACAGTCAAATGGACACAAAGGAATGGTAAATTGGAAAATTTGTTAACTCGATAACTGTGGGAAATCTGAGTGATTGGCTTTTTTTAATTTTGTTTGGTTTGTTATGTATTTATTGTAGGATTCTATTTACATGGAGGGTATTTTCTACTCCAACACTAGCTGCTTGGACTGCACAGGGCTAGAAAACATCTTGGTAAAGGAAATATTTACCTTGCTAATTGAAAAATAAATAAGATTTATTTTGAGTTTCGGAATGCACGTTGTCTTTTTTAATTAAGAGGCTTGTTGAGGTAATGTGCAGGGCTGTCCAGCCCTATCTATATCCATATTTTGAGATATAATAAAGAATTCTCTTTAAACAAACCAAAACGAACTGTTACTCCTACAGTCCTG
Organism: Luscinia megarhynchos; assembly: GCA_034336665.1. Lineage (NCBI taxonomy): Eukaryota > Metazoa > Chordata > Aves > Passeriformes > Muscicapidae > Luscinia > Luscinia megarhynchos. The sequence continues at coordinate 47,693,147 of CM067565.1, forward strand.
TTGTACTCTTTTTATAGACTTCAAGTCCTTATACTCTTTTACCACTTGTAATTGTGGTTGAGTAAATGTCCTCCTTTCAAGTAGTAATGGAAAGATGGTCTGTATTTTTTCTGGCACTGCAAAATTGACTGCTGACCAGTTTGTTCTGTTCAGCTCAAGTAACTGTTGATCATAAGCACTCTATTTAGCATAGCAGTATATTTAAATAGATGACACCCAGTTAAATATTTATCGTTGAATTCTGGCTGAGTTAACTTGCAGGGACACTGAATAACCATGTTGAAACCTCAAGAGAAGATGTTTTCCAAATAGCTTGTAGAGAAAGCTTTGAGATCGACATGAATTTTTGATGAAACAGTCCTCTGAGACAGATAGTATTATTGATTATTGCTTTCTAACAGCACTACATTGTTTATCACCGTGTTCACTGGGCTGGTATAAAGACATGACAATCTTCACTCACCTTAGAGAATTTCTGGTAACTGAGAAAAAGATATCAAACAGAAGTACTGGTGTTGGAAAATATGCTTTCCTTGGGTATTCTGTTGGCCTGACCTTATTCCTCCCATATTTTTATACCTCCCTCCCCTGCTCCTGAAAGTAAAAACAATTGTTTAAATGAATGCATTAATTTGAAACTCCTATCAGATATGTATGTTTAATTGAAAACCAATCAGTTTCAAGATACTGAAAACATAAAGCTGGGTTTGTGTATTAAATATTCATCCTTTCTTTCACAAATGCCTTTCTAAGTAGCATGAATGTTTAATTATATAAAGTTTTGTGTTTTCACTAGTTCTGTTTAAAAGTGCAGACATGCAGCTGATTGCAGGACTTGCATGGAGACGAAGAGTGGGATTTTGTTAACTTGTTGCACAGTTCAGGAAAATAAAATTTCCAGGAGCCTGCTCACTGAATAGACTGAGTAAATGCAAACATTTTGCTCTGGATTTTAACAAGGGAGTTCCACAAAACTCTTTGTGAAGCTACTTAAACATAACCAGATACAGCCAGATAAAGAGGCTTCCAGTTCATTCTAGCTGAAGATGCTTATTTTCATCCTTCTGGTTGATGTTGGTTGCACTCCCAGTTGTTTCAAAGCAATGGTTTATGAAGCTTTTCTTTAGGAATTTGATTTGGATTATAATCAGTCAGGCTTTCCTGGGAGTGATGGTAATGGAGGCTTGTTTTCTGTAGGTCCATGTCATTTCACAGTATGTTTTAAATTACTTTTGAACACGTTAAATAGATCATTAGTCTTTTAGAAATACTGCTAGTCTTCTTTCTATTTTAGTAAGTACCTGATGTTCTTTTTTTAAAAAGAGCATTCACATAGAAATGTAAATATTCTAAGTAGTCATATTTTCCCAGTGAGGAGTATTTTTATTCATTTTTTTAATTCATGCTCTATTTTTTCACTGATTTTTATTAGATTATTTAATATCTTTCTCTACCTCTGTGCTTGCTGGACTCAAGGTTTCTGTCAGAGTGCCCTGAACCACAGAGAATAAAGTAGAAACCATGGAAAAAAAGAGTGAGAACCACTTCTACTTTCCCAAAGGTGAAAAAGTTCATGCAGCTTCCTTTGGTATCCCGTAATTAGGAGAATCTGCCAAATACTTGGTCAAAAATAGGTGTAACTGAGCTGCTTTTTCAAGTGTACCCACTGGAGCGTGTAGTCAGCCTGCTGAATAGTCTCATTCATCGACTATACTACCTGCTGTGGTTTGGACAATTGGCACAGAGTTGTTTTTAAACTAGCATATTTAAAAACAGGTGCCAAAGGGGGAAATCCAGACTTTTACAACCAGAACAAATAAAAAGTTGTCTGAGTCCATTTTAAAAATAAGATATTTGTTTGTTTTATTAAGTCTGGCATTTTAAATATTGTTGTTTTAATTTATTTAAATTGAAACTTTGAAAAATTATTTTAATGGATGCATGTGCATATGGTGGGTGCGAGTCCTATGAGGAATAGTTGAGGAAGCTGAAGTTGTTTAGTCTAGAGGAAAGAGTCTCAGGTGGGACCTTATTTCTTCTACCTGAAAGGAAGTTAGAGAGGGTTACAAGTGTCTTTTCCTAAGTAGAGAGTGATACAACAAGAGGAAACGGCCTCACGTTGTACCAGGAGAGGGTTAGATTAGATATTAGGACAGGTTGGGTTTTTTTTTTACCAAAAAGGTTTGTCAAGCATTGGAACAGGCTGCCCAGGGAGGGGGTGGAGTCACCATTCCTAGAGGTATCTAAAAGACATGTAGATGTGGTGTTTAGGGACATCGTTGGACTTGGCAGTGCTGAGTTAATGGTTAGACTTGATGATCCTATAGTTTTGTGAAATCTAAACGATTCTATAATTCTGTATAATTTTTTGTACACTCTTACTGATGCAAAATAAGCTTAAGTCTATGAAGCCTAAGTGTTCCTGATGATTATTAATAGACTGGTTTTCATTTCAGTTAGCTGAAATTGAATTTTTACAAGCATTATATTGTCACAAAGAAGAGTCATAATTACTTGCTTTTAATAAAGTGCTAATGCAGTGTCAGCTTTTATTATTATAGAAAACCAGGGCTACAAAGTATTACAGGTTTTATAGTTTTATTTGCTGTATCACCTGACTCAAATCACAAGTTTCAATGTCTCCTGTAGGACATCTTCTTCCATAGGAAGAAAGTCACATGAATATGAGGAATGATCTTTTTTTATGGACTTGACTAGTAGGCTTTTGCATTCAAAGCTTTAAGGACTAATAGAGAGACTCATGTGAAGCAGATACTTTCCACACTACTGATACAAAAATATTGAGATGCCAGGAAAGACAGAGACTCCTAAACTCATGACAGACAACCTGACCAAACTTCATCCTGTTTCCCATGGTGATATTTGCTGCCCCTGCTGCTACTGAACTAAATGCTGAAAAAACAGATTGAAAATTGGACTTCTGCAGGAGGTGATGTGAAATGACTTCTGCACCCGTTGACAGTGGTCTCCAGAGATCACAGATACTCCACCAGTGTAATTCTGCTGCATACAAAAGTAAAAGTGGGAATAGGAGATGGGCTAAGGATGAAAAGACTCATTTATTCATGTCACATAGTCCAAATTGTGATGTGGAGTCTGAACTATATGGTTATCTCATGCAACATCTCTCTTTAAAAATTCTTGTAGAAGTCCCTCAAAAAGCTGTAGATTCCAGTTTGAGAGCTACTGTAAGTATTTGCCTGCAGTGGGGAAAAGTATCATGTGATGATTAGGGGGAGGACTTTCTAACAGTAGAAAATAAGGGTTGCTCTAAATTAGTTTTTAACCAAAAATAAGCGTGGAATCTGGGAAGCTGTGGCTAAAATTAATTCTGTTACTTGATATGGTATCTATGTTAGTGTAATCACATCACTTGACATTAAATCTGGTGCATTCAATTCAGTGGTTCTATTGCCATTGCATGGCTTATCTAATTAGTGTCTGGTTATCCCTTTCTGCACTAGAAACAAGGCAAGGTTCTATCTTTATATTTGCAGTCTCGTTCTGCATGCTAGTTTTACCTTTTTTTTCTAAGGTACTTTACATTTTTCCAACAAGAGACTTCAGAATTAGATTTAGATGTAGTAGATTCAAAAAGAAACCTTATATACAGCAGATCCATCTGCAAATTCAGTAGAAGTTACAAGAATGAGATTTAGAATTTTATTTTTTGATTGAAATCCTTTTATTTACCAGCTTGAAATATTTATAAATAAAGCGGAGAATCTTGAAACATTCTCTTTATTTCAGGACATAAACATAACACTATTTGTCTGTTGAAGTATTAGGTCACCAAGAATGCATGTTAGGTCATGCAGAGAGAGGTTATTGTTTCAGAAAATAGACCTTCTGTGTCTATAGAGCTGTGGTGGGATGTATTTGCTTACCTACATATTAGTTAGTAAAAGTAAAATTAAAATACTAGATTATTTTTCTCCTGTTTCATTTTTATACCGGTCTAAATCCAGATCTTTTCTGGTATGTCCTGTGTATATAAATTGTATTGGGTTTCAGAGTTGGATTCCACCTTTGGCTGTGCTGATGACCACAGGATGTTTACATGAACTATGGCAGACTTTTCCCTCTGAGGCTTTCCTGCAGTGCTATATCCCTGAGACACTCAAGTCGTTTAGAACAGGGGGTTTTATGCACCAGTAGCTTGCAGGTACTTTAAGGGAAGTTATATTTAGGGAGTGCCAACACTGTTGGAAAACCGAGCTGGCAAGAGCACGGGCAGAATTTATTTGATATGTGAAATAATCTCTGGTCAACCTTACAAACTATTTAAGTATAATTTTACTACCTTTACCAGTTTCTAGAGATTAAAAATGCCAAAAAAAAAGATAAGAGGAACTTTTACATTGACAAAGCAAGATCTATTTTACAAACTTAATTGGAATAGTGGACGATTTTGTCATATTATTACTAAAACTGACTGAGAATGTTTAAACTTCTACTGGATCATCTTTTAGAAGAAGAGAAAGATCTCACTGTAAAAGTTTGTGTTCTCTAAGAAAACAATCTGAAATTTCTACAGAATTTGATTAGAAGTTGTCAGAGTTATGCTACCTATGAATCTCACAATTAGGGCTAAATGGTCTCTTGGGAACACAGGATTTTGGTCTTTTGACAAGGAAAAGTCAAAAGTAGTCATAGATGTAAAGGACCTGTTTCTGTTGAGACTTGGCAGATTCAAGAATAGAGAGCAAGTTAAAATTCCAGTATCTTTAAACTATTTTTCTATGGAATGATAGTGCAGGATGCACTACCATCCAGCTGTTCTGATGGTGCATTTTTGTGTCTAGTAGTTGGGAGAAGTTGGTATGCATACTTGCATACAACTGCAGAAAAGAGATGATCAGCAAGACTACATTTTGTGTTTGGAGTTATTTTGTGGAGTTATGCATACGTCTAAAATGTCTCCTTGAAATAAAGCATGTTTTTTCCAAGTTATACTAATGTTCAGGAAAGGACTTTAGGCTGCCCAAGTCTCAACTATCAGCTTATAATCAAGACCTGATGTCACCTAATTAGATTTCAGGTGGCTGCACAGTGGCCTGTGAAGTAAAATATTCTATTTTTGGCACTGGTTTATGCAAATGTGGATCAGGCCTCTGATGTTTTTTCAAGGACATATATGCCCTAAGTCTGCATTTAACAGAAAATTAATCTATAAACAGTCTAACAACAGGTTCTGGGTCTCTGCAGTCAAGCTTATGGCCCATCAAAACTTAATCAGCTCCCCAAACCCCTACAACACAGCATTTTTCCTTGACTTCTGCATTTATGCCACATGCCTGGTAGGCACTTAGGAAGCATTTCAAGTTTCTGTTCTTGTGCTAGGAGGGCAAGTAGATGTGATTATATTCTGCCACTGCCTCTTCCAAAAGAAACACTCTCTTTTGGAGAGTGGTCCATTAAGCAACTAAGTAGGTGTGAGAACTTGACACTGAAGGTGTAGATAATGCTCTTTGGGGCATTTAGCTGCCAAACTCTAGCAGGCCATTAATGTGCAAATGAAGTCAGAAATTTGTAGTAATTGCATAAAATTTCATGGTAATGGCAGATTAGATACTTTGTACGTTGTACCACTATGTCCCAAATTCCAAACCTATGGAAAGAATTAATGCCTTGGAGCTGTTTGGCAAGATATATATATATATATACAGGACTAGGGTAGAGACATTTTTCATGATGTTTTTATTAAAGGATAAACAACCAGTTTTAAACTAATCTTTTTAAAAAAGCAAAAGCATGAGGTACAAGAAGTTGCAAGATGTATGAAGCATTGCAGTTGGACTGGTGAAAATTTGGCAGCTTTTTATCTGAAAACCTAATCCTGATGAAACCTCACAGTTCACACTAAAGATTAATTATATATGTGTCCTGTTACAACATCAGGTAATTACTTTAATGTTTAAACTCTACTCTTATGCTTTTACAATTCAGGGCATCAGGGTTCTTTCTAAGGAAAATTATTTTCATAGTCTTTGCTTTTTATTTTTGAAGACATAGTATTTCATACTGTTATTAAAAGCTGTTTGATCTGCAAAAACTGGTATTGAAAGTTGTGTACTAACACTGAATAGCCATAAATTCAAATGAAATCTTCCCAAGGAAAAAAAAAACAACCCAAGAATGCAAGTGTTTCATATGTCCTTTATAGTAGTGTAATTTAAAGCATAGTCACTTGTTATCTCTATGTTGTCTCTCTCCTTACTGGTAACTGTATCCCTCTGAGATCCTCTTGCCAGACAGGTGCTAGTAGTAACAAACTAGTGCTTTGGAAAAGTTGACACTCACAACTAAACTAGCTTCAGGCTTGTCAACTCTTCCCAGAGGCATTTCTTTCCTTCTTCATCCCAAATATTTATTGAGTTTTCAAATGGAGAACCTTTTACAGATGTGTATTGCAATGTTCCTGGCTCTTTTTGAAGAACAGTGGATTTTTTATTTTTTTAAGTATGAAAAACAATGGCAAAGTCCATAAGAACTGTTTCTTTAAATTCTGTTTTCCCAAGGTCTTTCATTTGTTTTTCTTAGTCTAGAACATTTGTTTTTCTTAGGTGCTCTGAATTTCAGTTATTGTCATTTTAAATGATGAAAAATTTAGAAAAACTTTCTGCATTCTCTTAGGTGCAGGAAAATCTTTACTTTTTCAAGTGCCTTTAATTTCCTGCTTTCCAAAGTAGTTTTAAACACTGTAATTATATTTTGAGAAATATAATTGATGCTTTTATGTATAGAGCTCAATTAACCCCTATGTTATGCATCAGAACAGCATTCATCTCCTTTGGAAATGATGGGGAGCAGAATGGCAGACTGTGCTGTTCACCAAAGCAAATGTCTGGACTGGTCCCCTGCATCTGTAAGTAGAGTCTGGTGGATCCTAATTTCATCCATATTGACAAAAGCCCTGCCCTTGTCAAAGGTTTCCTGTTGGGGTAGTTTGCTAAATTAGTCTGAAGTGTATCTTTCAAGCCAGAAATTTACTTCAAACAGGAAAGGCTAAAGTAGAAATAAGGCTGTGACTGCAAATATGAATCAACAAAGGAAATCTGGCCGGCCCAAAGACTACATGACCTACGTGAAGCCCTTCAGAATGTTTCTGTTGACAGATGCATGACTGGACTTGCATCTGGCGAGTCTTGCTAGGAGACAGCAAAGCAACTCATTTCTTGTTGAGCAGAAGAGTGGTCAACCCTTCATAAAACCCTTTCTGTGACTTGCCAAATGTACACAAGTAAATTTGAGATGCCAATTTCTATTTGTGTCCATGGTAGCAGGTTGTACTTTTCCTCTGGCTGTCATTTATTAACTCTTTACAAGTCCTGCATTACATCTTCCATTGCTACAGTGTAGTTGACTCCATGAAGATTTGTTGTGTTTGGGTTCTTGAGAGCTTGTCTTTTCTCTAGAAGCTGCAGCTTTGCAGAAAGGTGCTCCTCAGCATATTTCATGCCTCTGGCCGGCTGCACAGAGCAAATTCTGCTTTTTTATATTTGAGTCTCTGAGCGCATTGGACGTGTTTATACAGCTGGCACCAGACTTTTGCAGTCCTGCAGAAGCCAACTGGATGTGAAGCAGGCCTTTACTGGGAGCTGTGTGACTGTCTAGAGTGGTGCAGCACAATACATGTGTTAGCAAGGAGACATCCATGCTAGTGCAGCTTTGTGTGCAGTCATACCAGGGTATAACCAGAGTCTGGTTGCACCCGCCTGCATAGATACCATTGCTGTGTCCAACAAATTGTGTAGAACTGCCAGTTCTGGTCACCTAAAAGTGAATTATCAAGTTACAGCAAAAAGAAATAGTTGTCCTGTTGCAAAATACAGAGTGGAAAAAGAACATGTCTGGAAAAGGAAAATACTTTTTTTTTTACACCAAACTATTTCCATCAAAATGCCAGAGCACATGAAACTAGGATTTGGCAGGAGCCTCTTCCACGCAGCAGTTCTCTGTTGGATGCTGTGGGGAAAGTGGCTTTGGAACTGGATGAGTGAGGAGGCTGGAAATCCTATTGTGTATGCTTATGAGTTTGAACAGAACTTGTTCCTTCTGAACTGCAAAATATGGCAGTTAGTATGTGGCAAATGGTCAGGTTTGTAACAAATATGAATAACCAATTATGGAGTATTCCATGAAGCAGAGAATCCAGAGAGAATAGCTTTGGTGTCTGTTACAGTGTGTTCCTAGAACTTCACTCAATGATTGAGTGATTTTAAAGAAAGATAAATCCTTCCACACCCATTGGAAAAGCAGATATTTTCCTTTTAGCAGAGAACATCTGTTCTAGTTAGACTTATATATGAAATACTTTTTTTCTGGGAAATCAGAGCAACTGCTGTTTTTACAAACAGTAAAGACTGAAGAGATGATGAGTACTTAGATTAAAGGTCTCCTCTGATATAGAATATAAACACTTCTCTTGTATCAAAACGAATTTTACCTTAACCTTATATCTCAAGGTAACTTATGAAATTACCATATCCATAATCTCTGATTCACTTAAATTTGCAGAAAACAAGAAAGACAACAAAAACATAACAACAACAAAAAAAGACTACACAGCCTCATTCCCGCAAAGAACTCCAGAGCTGTTGTCGTTCCTCATTTTAAACAAATGTAGTTTGTATTAGTATTCTGGAACTGTAGGTGTATCAAAAGACCTGCTTTAAACAGCAGACAATGCGAAAAGCTAAATATTTGTGTAAGTGACATGAGGTAGTATTAGTCTTTGTCTGCTAAAAAGGCTAGTGCAGATAATAGTGTAAGAGCCACCTTCTTTAGCTCAAAAGCTGACTGATGCTTTCATTACTGATTCAGCTGAGCAGGTTCTGCTTACAGCACACAAACAGCCCCATAGAATTGCACAGACTGCTCATATGATTCAACAAATGATTTTTTTTTTTTTTTGGTTAATGTTGTGGTTCTGTTTTTTCCCTCCATAAAGAAGATCACGAGTCACAGAAGACAATTTAACTTATCGTTGAAAATGTTTGGTGATCTAGTGATAGAAGCATTATTTGGGGCTGATTTATGGCAGGAGGAACCTCCAAACATTAGAAGAAGAAGTGGCATCTGCCAGAGATATTTTAAGAGACAAATTTTGGTGCTTAAAAATGAATTTGATGAGAATTACTTTAAAAAGATAAATCCAAGTTAATAGTTCTTGAAGATTTTTAAAATTTTTCTAGCTATAGCAGTTAGTTAAATAGGGTGTAGTTATTCATAAAAAAAACGTGGAGGATCAGAAAACACTATGAGACTGCCTTGTTTGAGGACCAATCACAGCTTTGATACTCGTGACATTGACTACAACTTGGTGCTTTATACTAACCTGACTTAATTCAGTGGATTTGCTCAAAGTAGGTATTGATCAAAAAAGGGAAAAACAGGAAAAAAAAAGCATCCAAATTGTTTAGTGCTGCTACAACTAAATACCTAGTTCAATCTATTGATTTCCAATTCATCTGTGCATAGTTTTTACCCTGTCATGGGTTAGTTAAATCTTCCAAATTAGCCTGAGGGAAATGTAAAATAGTGATTTACAGTGCTGCTAATGCAATATGAGAAATGGGCTGTTGAACCTTGAAAGTGCAACAGGAGCAGTTATATGCAAGATTTGGTTGCTTTTATGTGGATGGAGATAAAGTTGATGAAGTGAGCTGTTGAGAAATGTCATTATATTCCTGTTACTAAATTCCCTCTGTTCCTTGCAAATGAAAAGTAATCTCAATAATGTTTCAAAATCTGGGGTTCTTTTTAAAAATCACTTTTTATGCTGAATTCCTTTTGTTGGAAAAACTTTAATATGTTTGTTCCTGAAAATCTTTTATTTCCTAAATGTTACTTTGAAAGATGGTAAATTTTGTAGCTAAATTTCATATATTCTTCATTTTCTTGTACTAAAAACAGATTAAATTTTGCACATATGTATGTGTGTGTGTGTATATTTATAGTAAGAAAGAGACAGGAGGGCAACCCTCAACCTGGAAAAGGTGATAGAGGGCTAAGAAATATTTTCTCATCTCTGATTTAATCATTCCAAGTTATGGTCAACTAGTAAATTTCTCTTTCCAAACTGGCCTTTCCTAGTTAAACACAAGGTGTTTACTTTTGCTGCGGGACCTTTAGGCAGACGTGGTATGAGAGGCAGAGAGTGCCAAGTTAGTTGAAAGGTTTGTTAAAACATTTGGAAGTAGCCAGGGAGGAACAATACTAGTTATTGATTTGAACTCTAAGTATTAAAATATGGAACTCCTTTTTGTGGTAGTAGAGAAAGTGTACTTTTTTCTACCTGAGAATACAGTATAACATTGGAAGATGTCAATTATTTGTAGACTTAAAAGAAATCATTACCTTCATTTCCTATCTAGAGATATATTTTGTTTATTTAACAATTTGAAAAAATGTGAAATTCATATTAATGCTGCGGATGGAGAAAATGTTGACATTATTAACAGTTGTTCAAATTTAGCCTGGTTTTTCTGCAGCTGGAATGCAGTTTTTCTTCTGTTCACCTGAGAATTGAGTCCATGAATAATTGCAATTCAAGTGGTCTGCAAATAGCTTTTAATTTGTATTCCTGATGCATAAGTTGGTATCTTTATCATTGTATTTTGAGTTTTAACTTAAAAGTTTTAAAATTATGTGATGAAATTGGTTTTCACAAGGCACCTCATAAAAAGAAACAAGGCATTGTGTTGAAAACCAAGTAAAGCAGTTGCACTATTTGTCCTTTTATCCATCTTTGTTACCATTACGTACCTTTCATCTCTTGTTAAAATCTCTTTTCCTTCTGGTTCTCCTAATTTTGTCCAGATTATAAATTTTTATTATCAGCAACATAGTTCGTTACAGCCTTTTCTTAAAATCTACTTTTTTTCTCATTTTCCATATGTAGGAATATTTCTATATGGTATCACATAATTGCATATGTTATTATTGCAATATCTTTTTGTGCCTGCTTAATTGAAAAATGGAAACAAGGCATATCTTTTGTAATCCATTTGTCTACAGAGAATGAAAATAGCCCCTTGTTGGAATTGTGTGTTGAGCACTTTAATGCTGTTGTTACAAATATGAGAAGTTTTCCCCTACTTTCCATTGGTTTTAATTGTCAAAGGTTTGTGTGCAATGGACAACAGACATTATATTTCGATGAAAGCAGAAGTATTAACTCTTTTCCAGAATCAGAAGAGCAATGTGTTTTTGAGAGATAATAAATGATATTTGAAATGAAATTTTGCTTTAAGTTGGTTCAGCTTAACACTACAATTTCTCTTTGTGACTTTTGAACATCTTCTGTCCAAGTTATTTTCCTTATTTCAGTTGGACAAAGGTGTGTAGTGAACCAAGATCTCCATGGTTGAAAAGAGATTTTGCTTATAGTAACACACCCCAGCCATCATATCAAGGCAGCTTCAGCACTGGCCAGTAGCATTCATATATTCATCATAAAAAATATTCCTTATATTCCTTGTCATTATCCTTTCTCATTTCAGTAAGATAAATGAAAAGAGACTTGTTCATATAAGGTCAGTGCAGGGGACAAACACAGCAGAGTTTATCTTCCTGCCTCCAGACTCCTATCTTAAAGGAAAAAGTGTTTGTAAAGCATAAAAATAATACATGCCTAAGTGCTGGAAGTATTCTAATATTTCTATTTAAAACCAAAGATGTCTCTGAGCAATTCCCACAGATACAACATTGTGGTTACCTTTAATAACTGAGCCTACAATTTCATATGTAAGTGTTCACTCTAGCACAGAAAAGGTCATGTACACAGGACAAGAGAGACTGCATATAGAAGATTTACCCCTTGCTTACTGGAATGCCAGATTCTTGCCCTTTTTTTCCTAGTGACTATTCTTGTGGGTCGTACTAGCCTAGCTCTACATATAGGCAGCTCACAGTTTAAATTGTAGTAGTGTCGTTTGTTTCACACACAAAAAAAATATTTAATAAGAACAGAAGCCAAAGGAGATAATATCTTCAGCATATGCAGCATTTTCTAGTTACTTTCCATATTTTAAAAGTGTTCCATCCCTTTTTCTTTGTAATGTAATACTGCTTCCTAATTTAATAACTTTCAAGATAATATTTGGCCTAAGAAATTACTGGAATAAACCTAAGAAATCCGTAACACTGAAAGATATTTTTGCAGAAGTTAACCTTAACATCTAAATGCCAAGAGGAGAACTTTCTTCCAATTTTGACATCTGTCTCTTATTTTTAAGCAATGGCTTTAAATAATTTTCCAGATGTTACACAACATTTTTACAAAATCCATGTTTTTATGCCTCCTAAATTGTATCCTCTACCTTTCTGCAAGATATGTACCTCTTTCTTCCTCAGTAACCCTACATTTTTTCCCCCTCACGAAATGTTAGAGTCCTTGGAATGGTTTATGTGTGTTTCCAAGGGTAGGTACTTGGAGGTTAACATTTTACGTGTAATATGTGCTACTGTAGTCTGTTAATTCAAAGTGATTTGGAGGCATAAGGATAAGCCACATGTGGATAAAGCCCAAATCACAGCACTGATTGTCATCCTCCTATTTCTGTGCTTTAAGTTTGCAATACATCATGCAATTAATTATCTTGCATCAAAACAGCAAGGTGTGTGTATGTGCATAGTAGTTTATGGTAAATGTGGAATTATGAGAGTAATTAATTGTCTTTGTGGGCAAAGCCAGAGTTTCACAGCTGAGCTCATCTACTTGGCTGCTTGCCACCAAGAGGTCAACTTCTCTGCCCTAGCTCTGTCCTTTAGCCCCCCTCCTGTGTTCTCATTTCCTTCTGCCATGTGTGGCTGTTGTCAGGTTCTTCTGGGATCTGCTTTAGCTGAGATAGCTAAAACTGACCAAACCTTTTTACTGGTTTAGTTTTCTTTCTTTCTAGAAAATTGAAAGCATTATACGGATGTTCCATCAGCATTAGGTTGAAAAAGTGAGCAGAGGAGGAACAGGTCCATGAATCACTTAGAATGCTCCACAGTCTGTATTTTTAATTCAGGTCTTTGACTCAAGCCATGAACACAATTTTTTTTTAACCTGCACCTTGTGTATGAAACAGAGACATTTGTTGTCTCATGTGGTTAAAAGTAAACTGAAGTCCTGAAAATGACCTGTGTTGCAATTTATCTTCTATGACTTCAAAAGGTTGATTATATCAGTGTATTCAGATATTTGGAAACTTTGGATTATTTAGTAGTTTGAGACATCTTGACTTAAAATGTCATTTCTGCAGGAAATGGTTCAGATTTATAAAGACTAGTTAGTTTCAAACTGTTTCTTATTGTAAAACAAGAATGCAGAGATGTCTGTGTTGTAGGAAGAAGTCAAGCATTTCTCATGTCTTTGATTTTGAACATCAGGACACTTTTTCTATCATAAGGGCAAACCAGCTTAATTAACTTAAATAAGTTAATTAAGAAAAGACTTATATCTTTTCCTTCACAGTTTTTTGAAAGGAATCTGATACTTGGGTAACTGAAGTGCTAATGCACTAACAAGGATGTAAAAGTCTTACTTCAGTTACATAGATTATATTTAGAAAACCTTGACCTAATGGCTTATTGGTTTCTTTCTGTTCCATGAAATGGAGTTTGACTCTTACTCACTGCCCATTTTGAGAATAGAGTAAGCTATCAATCTCTATTCATCCAGACCCCAAATTAAGAGCACCTGCCAATTGCTTTATATTATATTTGCACATACTGCCATCTGGAGAGTGGCCTAACAGAGGATTACAATGTCCTTAATGCCACCCGTCGGGGTGGCCATCCTAAAAATAACCAGGCAGTGCTACTCAAGGTAATGCCTCAAGCACATTGACTACAAGCACAGCCTACTATAGTCACTACTGCCTACTACTTTCTAATAAACACCAGGCTTTAAATACAGATAAAATACAAATATAAATTAATCACTTTGTGCTCATTTTGATTGTGACTGCTTAAGGGTTGATCATGGCTTGCAGTTTTGCTCTCCCTGGCCTATTCTGTTGTTAAAAGAATTCTCTGTGTAGAGTCTTTTTTATTTTACCTATTTTCCTACATTATGGGGAGTGACAACCTCTATTATTCAAAGAATCCATATATCCTTTCATGCTGGGGTAAGAAACTGTGAGCAGTGGTACTTGTGCATCATTACCTCCCCAGAATTACTGCCTAATTATAGCCTGATTCTTAAAAGATTATGTCCTAACGTATCACTTAGTATAGGTTTAAAGCTTGTCTTGCAAAAGGTAGACGTTGTTAATTAGGGATCTAGATCTTTTCAGTTTTCCCCAGCATTGTCATTGTGCTTTCTTTCTTCCTTGGTAAGAGGCTGGACTTCTGCAATTTCCCATATTCTTGCAGAAAGTCACCAAGTTTGAAGAGAAGCTGTAAAAAAAAATGCAGGGACACCAGATAGCAAGCACTTTAATGAAAAATTTGTCATGTAAAAAAGATGTCCAAAGCCAAACAATATTTGATAGAGTGATGTTAATTTGGTGATTCCTAAACATAGCTTCATATAAGGTTAGTTTTTTTATGTCAATCCATTCCATAAATATATTGGAAGACTCTATTCATTATATCCTCATACAATAGCTTGAAGTAAATAGAGAGAATAGCTTGAAGTTATAGTGCACTGTAAATGAGTCAGGTCCTAGCAGAATAGAAATATAAATGAAATTCTGAAGTTCTGACTCATTTATGCCCTCGTACACTTTGGAGATCATTTAGCCTACCAATGGAAGATATGCTGAATCTTTAAAAATTGTATTCAGTAACTGTCTATTATGGGAAAATAATGCTCAATCAGCACTGTGTTTAGGAGAAACAATATTGTCTAGTACATTCCTCTCTCACTCTGTCTTACATTATTGAGGATATTCTCCTGTGATTTTTGTCAGAAATTAATTTAGGAACATCTATCAAAATGTGTAATTTCTTCTTCCAAGCTGATTTTAAGTGGCAGAATTATCAATTTTCATGGTAAGCCATGCTGATTTATGTTACCAACCACAAAGGCTTGAATCTTGGATTTTAGGGATTCCTGATACATCAGTTTTAAAATTAAGGAGACTTTTCTCTGTAACAACTGCTTAGGTATTCTGCACAAATAAAAATTTGTATGTCACATTTGAAAATACATTTGCCTGCTTTATGTGTAAAAATGTGTTTAAAAGTAAGTGCTTTTAAATTCTTAATGCTATATGAAGACAAAACCAAATTAGGCATAAAGGAAGGACATTTTCTTTGGGATTCTGTCCAGTTTTCTTTGATTTTAGTACTGCTCATGTTGGTATGGTGTGTGAGGATAAGTGTTGGGCTAGGGCTCCTTGTCAGTGTGCAGATCTTTGCAGGTGATGATTACCTGCAACAGACTTCTTGAATCCTCCACCTCATAACTGAGGAGTTTCTAAGAACTTGATGGGGTGTGGGGATGACCTGATTGAACAGACCTCCTCAAAGAAGTTGTGAGCAGTTACAGAACTAGTATTATCAATATGACTTCAAATGTCTGGAAAATAGACCTAATTGGCTTTTCTAAAGCACAAATCCTAATATTCAGTCTTGAGCCCTGAATCACCCAACTAAAGTTAGGGACATGCCTAACTTCAGAAGTATTGATCACTTTCTAAAAGTGTCTTCAGTGGTTTTATTTTGTTATGCAGAAGTGAAAAGACAAAAAGTAGTGAGCATATTTAACAATATTGAGTAATTCCAGTGTCATGGGCTACAAGACCAGTCTGGAGGAAGGTCAGGTTTGGTGTGTGCAGATTTCAGGTGCAGTGTGGAGTTGGAAGGAGTGGATCTGGATGGGAACTTGGAGCCACAAGCTTCTGTGGGAGAGAATTTAAAGGTAACACCTCAGGGGAGATGCAGAATTAACATTAGGACATATTTTACTAAATTAGTCAAGTACTGAAACGAACTTCCTAGAAACATGATCAGTATCCCAAATCTTTAAGAGGCCTATGGACAATGCCCTTAATGATATGCTTTAACTCTTGTTCAGATCTGAAGTGATAAAGCAGTGGACTTGATGATCATTGGAAGTCCCAGCTGAACTAGTCCAGTCTAGTCTAGTAGATTCTGGTCTATTCCAAAAGGATTGGAAGGTAACTGGATGTAGAGTGGGAAAAGCAAGAGGGTTTGGGAGAGCGTTAGGAGCGTGGCACTTTCAGAGACAAAGCATTGGCACTGTGGGATTGGGAAGATTTGATTTATGAGGCACTAGAACAAAAGATTTAAAGCCAGAGGCTTTAGCAGAGAGAAGAGGAAGACTGGAGAGATAGATGGGAGGCTCTGCAGGAAAATGACCAAGCCAACATCAGCTTCTGGTACCAGAGACAGTTTTCTTCTCTCAGACATATGCATGGATTTCAAATATCTTTGCCCTGACTTTTTGCCTTCATAAAGCTCTATATTTTAAATTTCAGGGACTTTTTCATTGAAACAAAAATCAAACAGCTTTATGATTCTGATTTTCCTTAGATTGCAAAGTTAACGAACAAACCCAGCAGTGATATTCTGTCCTCACTCCTCCTGTATAGAAAGTCTACGAACCATAATTGAGAGCAGTAGCCATGACAGCTTTTATACTTTTACAGATGTACTTTGGGGCATATTGATTTATGTGTGTCCTGCTGTGTAAGTTCCTGCATGAGAATAAGATGCATCTGAGAACCTCTGATAATGAAAGCTGTAGTACAACTGGGTCAAATGTGTTTAAGTAAATACACTACAGATACAACACAGTAAAAAATAAAATCATCTGCAGTGAGCTTAGGTGTGAAGTACACTTATTAATACTGAGAAGGCTAATTTTTCTGAGTTATCACCATGCATCATTTAATTTCAGGTATGAAGAAGGTGTTTGGCAAAGATAAGCCCATAGCTGCAGTTTAAAATATGAACTGTAAGATAAGGCACAGAAGTTGTATTGGTGGCTTCCTATGCCAAATCTGGGCCCTTCTCTATTAATGTATAACACAGTAATTCTCCAATAAGAGGATTTTTTCTTTATTGAGGCGAGTACTTTGAAAATATTTCAGGTTAGTCTAGCTGTGTCCACAGATTGCAGCAATAATAGTTGGCATGGTGAGGGTCATCTGGAATATTCATTGAAAGTTAATTTTTGTCACTTCAAAGGACAGTTTTCAAATCTTAAAATTTAAGTAAAATAAGGTGAACACCACAACTGCCTGCTGAGAGCCTGAGTTCAAAGTAGTATTATGGAGTAAAATTTATTCATTAAAAATTACTGTGCAGACTGTGAAAAATACCTGAAGCATTTTCTCTCCCTAAAAATAGAATAAACCTCCCCACTTTTATGTAAGGTGTCTGTTCAAATCTTGTTTAAAGGAAAAAAATTTAGGGACAGTTTTTAATGTAGCCTCAGGTTTAAAGCTGTGGTAATCTTTTCTCGAAATAAAGATGACTGTTTTTGTAACCCTATTCTTACACTTTTTCCTGCAGAAAAATTTCCAATGTATTTAAACAGGAAGAGCAGGCATCAAAGCAGATGAAAGAAAATTAAGTATTTGTTTTCAATCTAAATTTCACCGCTTTTGTACAACTCACACTTTTTTTGTAAAGTTCAAGTGGTTTTGGCTGCTGTTACTCTAAGTGTTACAAGGCTATTACTTTGGAATATTTTACACAGAAGTCTTTTGAATACACAGGAAATGTTCGTTGTTAGTAATTTGTTAAATGATCAGGCTAGTAAAAATCTAGCATATGATTAATCTGGGAGACAATTAATATTTTTTTTCAGTTGATTTAACAAGTAGGACAAAACTATTCAAAATACATCGCCTTGGAAATGTGAGTGAATTACAGCAGAAATAGTTTTCTGATTGTGTACATTGCATGGAGGAAGATTTAAAGCATTTGAAGGCTCAGCTAAATCATTCTGCAGTTCAAGCACTGAATTTAACATAAGTGGAGTACTTAGTGCTACTTTAACCTTTCATATCATTTTCCAATTCTTGAATGGAATGTCTTTTTCCAACTTGCAAAAGTGTTCATTTCTCAATTATTCGGTGTTTGCTAGTATAATTATAAAATATAAGCAAAAATCAGCCTGTTTTATAAAGCATCTATAATCAACGTCTTTCTTTTTATGGAAAACACTGTGATTCAAGGGAGAGTTGTAATTGTTATGTATTTTAATCATTGATCTAATTTCTTTTTGGTGTCCAGCTACAGGAATTGGTGTTTGTCCTACCTTTTAGTTGAATGAAAGCTGTCCCTCGATAGAGGGAGTGTCTGCTTGCCAGCTGTCACCGAAAATCCCTGCTTTCTTAACTCAGATGTGCTCCTCTTGCAGCAGGCGTGATTCATAGGAGTGCGCAGCAGGCAATTCAAAAGAATTAGAAAGTAACAGTCTTCTCATTCAGAAACGCTTTTTTTTGGTGACTTTTGGACTTTCTAACTTATTGAAAAGCTGAACTGAATCATATACTGGCTACTGACTGATGGGTCTGCCTTCTGATTCACTTCCAGGAGAGAATAATTTTTTGTTTCCCAGCAGAAAATGATTGCATATGAGAGGTGGAAGGGGATTGGGGATTCTCACTTGTTTAAGCTCCATGTTCTCATTTATCTTTGTTAAAGAGGAGCATGAAATTCATTTAACATGTCTCTCTAATGGGATGGGCTTTTTTGAGAGTAGAGAACAAATTCCTTTATGTTCTGTAACCAGTAAAAAAATCCATCTAATGAGAAAAAGTTACAGCATTTTTCTGAGTTTTTCAGTCTATTCATATTTTTTAGCAAAACTCAGATTATAGAAAGGGAAATTAAGCTTCCTGGAAGATCTTACACAAATGCCTTCATGTCTATCGTCATTTCTTTTCTTCTGTTAATGTAAAGGTCAAATAGAAATACCTGTGATTTTTTTTTCCATATTAAGGAATGAGGGTAAGTCTAAAATATTAGTGTTTCCTGGAATCCAAGAGAGTAATCTCACATCAGGATATTTTCCTCCTTTTCAGTACCACTTCTGAATCTGTTAGTTCCAGTACTGAATATGGATGATTTGAAAATTCCATCTTCTGAACACTAGTTTCATGGCTATGATAGTCCTGTACCTAACTTTCAAGAATGACTATGCTGTGCTTTTTAAAGTTCATATAAGGTTTCTTATGCTGATACTTTACTTCATTTAGCCTAAACAGTTCTTTGTTATTAAAGCATGAAAACCTTGCCTTTGGAGTAAACTCAGTCACTGCCATCACCTTTGGGAAAAAAAAAGCCATGAGAAAAGTATAAACCTTGGAGATGACAGTGCAAGATGTTAATTTTAATCATATCCCTTGGTTGAGGCAGATTCATCTTTTTTACAGTCACTGTTTCATTTCAATATTTTGCTGATGTGAGACAGGTAACTATGATTTGATGTGTGGCATTGTTTCAAAATGCAGTGGCAGAAAGGTTACATACTTCTGTTAATGTATATAGACAACTAGTTGTTGCACATTAGCTTCAGAGATAGTGCAAACCATTTTTCAAAACTTAATGCAAAATACTTCATATTTTAGGTATCAAAATTTTAGTCAGCTCCATGGCCTTGGATTTTACCTGTAATGATGTGGGAAAAACTTTTTACTATTGATTCTTTTTGGCACGTAGCCAAAATCACGAGAGTGGCTTGTCTGCAATTTTTGATTCTCCTGCTACATGGAATGAATTCTTTGAGAGCTGCTAATCTGCCTAATTTAGTTCAGTTTGAGTCTGTCCACTCTAAAGATGAGCTGGTTTCTGAGATACCATTAGCTTCATTCAAATTGCAAGCCAGTTACAGCTCTAAACCTAAAACTCCGATTTGACTGAAAATTCTAGTTTGGTGCCATAGAGACTAGGTGGGAATGCCTGTGTTAGGGCACTGCTGCTCTGGGGGCAGTGATCCCATTCATTTCTGTGGAATTTTTGACAGTGAGTTCAAGAGAGACAAGTTTTTCCTAAACTGCAGAATTTCTCCACATTTAGAGGCACAAGGTTTTCAAAAGGCATGTCTCTTTCTGGGTGATCCTTCATTTTTTGCTATACCTTTTATCATCATTCAGGGACTGAGGGCTTGACATACAGAAGGGCACAAGAAAAGGTTGTAGTACCCATGGATGGGATTTCTCTTTATTAATAAGTTTGGAAAACAGTAAAAATGTCAGGGAAATCGGCAGCCAGAATTAGTGGATATACGTGCCATAGCATCTCTCTGCCTAAGCGAACTGGGGATTTTTGTAGGATGGGAATAGAAAAATGCCAGTATCTCTTAGGAGTCTGATAAATGTTCATAAATGTTTTAAACTGTAGGTTGCCTAATAGGTGGTAGTGCTGATGGTCATGAGAAAGCCAGTATTAACAAATTTGTGTGCAAAGTATATATGAGCATATAAAAAATATGGAAATAAGATAGTGAACCTGACATATTAAGAGGAAGGACTATAAGATAATTTTTTTGGAACTTCAGCTTTATTTAAAGGATATTCTTATGATACATCTTACAATGAAAGTGACATTTCCTGTCCTGTATTTATTTGGCATTCCTTAATGCATCCCTTCAAATTCACAGTTTAGGACCGCAGGATCTACAGTCCAGAGTGGTAAGTGCTGCAGGATAAACTGTGGATTTCCATAAAATAATTTCTGTGTATATGGTTCTGAATTCAGTTGATGTCCATCCTGGATTGTTTTGGGTTGAATGCGCTTTTACTTGTCTTCCACCCACCACTGCTGGGTAGTTAATATGGCTTGTTTAAGGACAGGATAACCATTATTCCTCTGCAGTAAATAATTGCTTTTCCCCCTCTCCTTTCATATTTTTTCTAGTTCCACTGTCTTACGTCTGTTTCTTAGAAATTTTTACCCTACTTCAATGCAAGATTTGTAATTTTGGAAGATTTTCCACTCCAGTATACCAAGGGAGCTGAGAACTGAAAATCTCATTGCTTATAGGCAAGGATAGTGCATTGTGTAATCCTACTGGCACAGCAGTGTTATGTGGGAATAGAAAATGCATAGGAAGAATGGAATGTTTGAAGAATTTTATTGCCTAAATCCATAATGCAATTTTCAGAAGCATATATTTTAGCTTGTTCCTAAAGCGTAAAACCAGAGCACTTCAACACCAGGAGGCAACTTGTGCTGTTACACAAATTTTGTGGATTTATGTTATAAAAAGAATTCTTATTAATATGATTTTTGGGCGCTAGTGATTGTTGTTGCTCTTGCTTAAGAACTTATTTTGTTTCAAGTTTGCTTCATTAATTATATTTTGCATCATGCCTACTTATACCACCATGTGATTGATTAGCTAGACCACCTCTAGAATATTTTTCACAAATGAATGCCCTTGAGGTACATCATTTTGTCTTTCACCCTTGCCTCATCTATATTTATTTTAGCTATATTAATTATTTCAAGTAGATGGTATTTCATTCACATAATTAAATTTTTTTCAGTGGACTAACTTCAATAGAGATTTGTTGTTTCTTAGAAATTACCCATGTTCCCTCTCCTTCTATAAAATTGAGAAAAATCTGTATGTCTAAAACTATCAAATAATTGCATCTTTGCCCTGTGTTTTATTCAATAAGTCATTATAGACTATCTTTTCTAGTTAGTCTGAGAAAATAATATTTACAACTTCTCACTGCTTACAACAAGATTCAATTCTTTATCTGTTTTGCAGTGACATTATCCCTAAGTTAACATTTATTTCTAACTTCTCAAAATGACCAAAATTATATTGATTTTCTCAACTTCTGAATCATGATACAAATATTCTTGGGTTTTTATTTTCTTTGTTTCAGTGGAGAAAGAGTCTTTATTTCTGCACGGATGTTGAAATGACATCTTAATAAAGATTATTTAATGTTCTGTTCTGTGGGAAAGAGAACTGGGTGTTTCTTCAATAGTGGAAAAACTTGTGGTCTCTCTAAAGCTCTGGTTACAATTTTTTCTTCAACTTCACTTTCCTGTATTAAACTGACACTTCTTTCATCCATATGCTTGAAGACTGCAATTCCATTCATCCATCAGATATGGTCCTCCCTTATGTATATTCTTATTTCCTTTGCATACAATCATCTCCCTTCAAACAATCACCAAGCTATAAATGCATAATAAATTATAGCTTGAAAAAATATTTTAGGTCCTTAGACAATCCTAGATCTCAAAATGGTTAGCTTGGTCCCAGGCTTTAGCTTGGCCTAGGCAAGTTTTTCATTCTTTGTGCCATAAAAAAATGCAACTAATTCTGAAAAAATAAACAGATCTAGGGGTGGGGAACAGTCTTGTGGTTAGAAAGGAAAGAATATACAACGCATACCTAAAAAGAGCAAAATAGAAGAAATGCACTCTAGGATTGGTGAGAGCATTGCTTTTTATCATTTCTAGTTACATAATCATAAAAGCTACACATTGCAAAGTTTGCAAAGAGGGAATGGTACTGCAAAATGTTTCTGACTGTCTGCCTTGCTTCATGGAAGCGCTTGGATAAGGAAATATCAGACTGGAACTTGAAAGTTTGAAAAGCTTTTCCTAGAGGTTCGGATAATTGTACAAAAGCTGGTAGAGCAAGATTGTTATCTCAGGAGAAGAATCTGTGCATTTCTTGATCAGACTGCTGAGCATTTCCTAGCCATGGCAATAAATACTTCTAGCCCAAGGGTCCCAGTGCCTGTTCATCAAACAGACTCCCATAAAGCCTTTGGCAAGTTTGGAAAATAAATGCACTGACATTTATAAGAAACCTAGAAATTTCAGTGACACTCTCTATCTCTGATAGATAAGCAGGAGGAAAGAAAAAACACACAAAACTTGAAACTGGTTTTGTCAATGGTAAAGGGATTTAAAGCTAAGGCTTAAAGCATTTCAGTAGTCTTTCACATGATACTGTTCTGTTGTGAAACCAATTAGAAAATATAGGCAGGTATACAGACAGGAATGAGATAGTATTGGCGTGTATAGTTCAGTCTGTATCTTCCTATATATTTTTATTAAAAATATTCAAGCTATATTTTTTCCTGGGTGTGTATGAAATGTGAGCACATTGACACTTGCAATGATTTGCTGCTCTCCTAGGAAATGTACAGCTTTTCCTCAAAAATTAGTCATAAAACTATATTCACTTGGCATGTTACAATTAGGGTTTGACATACATCATTTAACCTGAGAGTAGTTCAGTTTGCTTGGTGCTGATAACACCAAGGTTGTGCGTTTGATCCCAGCATGGGCCATTCACTTACAAGTTGGGCTTGGTGTTCCTTGTGGGTCCTTCCATCTCAGAATATTCTGATGCACATCGGCTCTATTTTAAAAGAATTTGTCTATAAAAGATACACTTAATAGATGATACAGCTAATGACAAATAGAGACCCAGCAGTGAAGGCTGACTGGCTAAGTAGTTGTTTGTTTTGGATAAGATTGCCCCTAACGTAGAATCTTTATGTCTTCAAAATGAGAAATTACTCCATAGCTTCACATAAAGAAGCACAGCAAGGTCATTCTAAAATTAGTTATTACCTCTTCAATCAGTACCATGTTCACATGATACATTTTTGTTATTTTTATTTCATATGCAGTGTGGAAAAACACTCTAGTTGAAAAATAGTAGATTGATGTTTATTGATCAGTAAGATCACGCTTCTTGCACACTGATTTTTCAGGGTACCTTTGTCTGCTATTCTACCCTGCTTTGAAATCTTTGTTCTTCTTTATCATTGTATGCATATATCACATTTCTATGGAATTCTGCCTTTAGATCATAATTTCACCATTATACTGATCCTTGGCACCTTTTGAGATTGGCAAAGGAATCCTGGACGACACTATTTGAGATCTGCTCTCCTATATTTAAATGTTTAGCCTAGCTTTCTGAGAAAATACATATGAAGTCTATGAGCACAAAAGGGTGGCTTGTGTGCATGGCATAGGGTAAACCTTTGGGGAATTTCAAGGGAATTTTACAATCTCAAATGTAATTAAGTTCCTTAAAAAACTTTGTTGTGAGAATGGAGAGAGCATTATTGCACGAGAGCAAACCTTTAGGCTGCAGTTAGAGCAGGTAGGCTTGCATCCACATAGCTCTGACTGCTTAGAGTTACTGTATCTCAGCACAGGGCAAGCAAGATCCATGACAAAGATAGAAATCAGCAGATAATTTTCTCTATGACCAGGTTGAATAGTTTGTAGAACAATACAGCTAAAATAATTAATTTTGAGTTGTACATATCCTGCGTATAGTTTAATTGATAATCCTGGGTTTGTTTGGCTTTTTTTCTTTGTTACAAAAACACAGAGAAACCAAGAGATGTTGTGATTTCTACCTGTATTTTTGCATTTGTGGAAAGCTTATTTGGATAATCATCATTTGGATAATCTACTTAAACTTTTCGTTTTTCCCATTCCTTTATAAATTCAAGATAATGTATATTTGCTTCAAAGGGGCTTTTCAAAAATGCATTAAAAATAGGTAATATAGAAAAATATTAATTAATTATATTATTGATAACTTTTTATTAACTGTCTTCTTTTTCTTTGGTGAGGTAATGTAAGGTTGGGAATTAAAGACTGACAATTGTCTTATTTTAAAATATACATTTATCTTACAGTGCATATATTTTTGTTATTAAGTGCTTATTTTAGCATGTACTTCCCCAGATCTATACAACAAGAAGATACATTTATAAGAGAACAGATTTAGTTCTCAGATATTTGATACTACTAAAATGGTGACAAGCATATGGCAAAATGACAAAGTGAAATTTCAGTTCCTAGGGGAAGAAATAAAATCTGATTACTCAGTCGACTCTTTACTTACACTGTTATGATTTAAGCTATATGTGCTATAAAACCATCAGGTGTCTGTGTAAATAAATGGTTTTTTATTAAACTCTTCAAACTCTCTTTCAAACTTGCATCAGAAATTAACTAGCTGTATCACATAACAAATTTTAAACCTCCTATTTTATATTAAATTGCAAAAAGTTACTGAAATGAAATCAAGTTGTAATGCTTATTTTTTATATATTATTTCACTAATAATTTACTTTGTTTAGGAATGTGTATATAGCAGAAAAGCTCAAGAAAAAAAAGAACAAAGCTCTTTAATAAAAAGTCCATCTGCTTGATTTAACCAAATGAAAAATTTGTCTCATTTATGTTGTTCAAACCACTCTTTGTTTCTTTCTCAAAAAAAAAAGTTAAATCAATAAATAAAACTATCAACCAAATATTTTATATTAATAAATTAAAATACCCCCATAAAAAGGAATGTTATCTTTGAATTCAGACATTTTGTCCTGTTACTGTCATCAGACTTGACAAATCTGTCATTTCCCTTTGAAAACCTGTATAAATATACTAGGGTACACTGGAAAAATATTTCAAGAGCTTAGAAGAGCTTGGAAGTCTTTTTGGTGCTGTTAAAGTACAAAATAATGGTTCTTAGGGAATTTCAGTCCATTTTCAAATTATAGTTAGGAATTTAGCTTTTGGGTCTTCTTTCAAGCCAAAATAAAACTGGTAATATTCTTCTGGCACACCACTTCTTCTCACGCCCTGCATCATATAATTGTTTCATAAAACAGTGCAGGTCACTTAAAACTCTTCAGGTTTCTGGCCTTCAGTAGCTTTTTTGGAAGGCACTCCCACAGCCTCAGTATTCTCATGTTTGAGAAAGTTTCCAGCCTAAATCTGTTCGTGGCAGGTTTCTAACCTGCTGCTGTTATGGGTTTTAAGATTAAACTGTCCTTCTCCCTTATGAGAGGGGGGATCTAATGAGGTTTTTAACTATTCATGTAGTTCTTGCTCTTGCAGTGTTTTTTTGCAAGACAAGCTGTGTTCTGGAAGACTTTTGCAGAATATGAACAGTCAGATACTGACTCAGATGAGATTCCACTCGTATTTTTACACGGGTATTCACTCTGCTACTTCAATTGATTTTATCTTGTGTAGTATGTCTGAAGAAGTAATTTGTGTTTTCTTGAGTCCTGGGTCAGAAAAAAAAATTGTTTTTCTCTTACCTGATTTCTGACTGATGAGCTACTGAAAAGTAAATTTTCAGTAGTCCTTGGGGAGATTTTTTTTGTTTGAAAGTTAGGCACCTAAGGAAGACTTCCAAATGTACCTTATGAATGACTATAGAAAGATGGAGAAATCTCCAGAGAATCTCCATTCATCCCGTTTAGACATGGGATAATAGAAATATAAGACATCAGTGGATTTGTTCACATCTTTCTAGTGATTATACAAAGAGCTGGGAAGTTACAAAGTTTTTAGATGGCTTGGTTGTGTTGAATCCCATCTTTGCTGGGGGACACTGTACTTTGTACTTCCATCCCATGTTTAATATTCTGCTCCATTTTTTTACTATGCATGGTGTTCTTTCCCTGTCAGTGCTTCTCTTTTTTTATTTTTTCCAAACTGCTTGTATTCATTCCTATTTTTGGGATTAAATCACAAAAGTAAAATTATAAGTAAAACTAATATCAAGACTACTTCAGGGCTCTACTGGAGTGATTTCTTTTAGCCCAGAGGTTTCCCTTTCAGCACAGTTCATTGGCATTCCCTCTGCAAGTCACATAAGTCAGCATCTTCTTTTTTTCAGTTTATCAAGTAATCTCCATTGTGACACCTTACCAAATGTTCTGCTGAAGTTCAGATAAAATCTAATCTCTCTGTGCAGTTCTTTTGTCTGGAAAATCGGGTATCCTATCAAAGGAAAAAATCGGGCTGCTCTGACATGACCTACCTTTCTAAAGCCATGTTGCATTTTGTTCTATTGTCCATTTACCTTCAAGCCTTTAATTATTCTTTCTTACAAATTTTATCATCTGATTAACATGGAGCTTGAGGTGTGAAAAGATAAAAAATTTTGAGTCATTTTTTATTCTCCAGTCTTGGCACAAATCCTGTTATAACTTGAGTACATTTTGTAGCTCTGCCTAAGTAACATCTTCATTAAAAATCTTTCTTTTGGGTCTGGTATTAATTATATGGCCATTTTTCAGAATTCTGAGATAAAAGGGAGCTTATGAGTAGGCTCAAGTGCATTAAGCTGTTTAAACTTTGCTTGTTCCTTGACTATGATTATGAACGTGCTTGCCTCACACATTAATGTCACTGAAGACTTTAATTTGGGAATCACACGGATTTCTACTGTGGTATTTCAACTACTTCACTAGAGCTACTTTTATTCCCTGGTAGGTGAAAAAGTTGTTGGTATTTTCTTGAACATTTTTTTTTGCTTCAAGGAGCGTTTAATTTTGCCATTTTATATTATTTCTTTGTATCCAGTCCTTTTAGGCTTTCTGCTTTTTCAGATATTGTTATCTGTCCATTTGGATCTGAAGACATGATATGAAGGGATTTCCCTTTCATTGAGATGCAAGTTCCAATAAATACTTGAATATTTGATATAAAGAAATCCAAGTGTTCTTCATCAGTGGTTTTTTTTTACCTTTTTTCTTTTTTTTCTGTCTGAGAAGACTAAGGTTTTCAAATAAATCTCAAGGGAGCTCTTGAAAAGTTGGTTTAAAGTATGTTCTCTCTGCAAAGTAGTCCTTTTTTTCTTGGTAAAATAAATAGCTATGCAATTTTAATAGTAAGAATAAGCTTATAGTACTTGCACACTTTTAAGAGAGCTTCTGGTTAGTCAAAGCTTGTTTCCAGTGACTGTATAATTTCTTAAGTGTGAAGAAGAAGGCCTTGATCTTAGTGACCAGACAACTTTTACAAAAAATTTGACTGAGATATGAAGTGACTGTTTTAAGTCATTAAAAAGTAATAGACTAAAAGACATTTCGCAAAGGAAATGTAAGCTAACACTGCAGTGGCATCACATTGCTAAGTAACAATCCCAGAATTACTGTGCTCTAGGTTCTCCAGATGGATATGGAAAGGAAAAAAGAGCAAATGCCTGTAAAAACGTTCCCCTCAGTAGTGGATGTGCTTCTCCCATTACATGGGGCCTTTGGCTGTCTACATTTAGAAGTGCTTTGAAATGCCACTGTGTTGAGCCAGTTGCTTTACAGGAAAGGAGAAATGCAATTGATTAATGCCATTTTGGACTGAAGCTCCTTCATTTGTTTCTCATAACTGACTGGATCATGATCCAAGCAACCTAATTTAATAAATAAGGGAGTACATTATAGTTACAAAGAACATCACAACTGAATATTTTCTTAGGAAATTAAAACACCTCACCATCAAGGACCATTGGCTGTATATTTTTACTTCTGTATCAACTGGGGAGAAAGATAATTATTTACCTAGTTTGTCCAAATGTTTAGTCAATGAGGTTTTGGAAAATTACTGATGAAATAGAGAAGCCAATATTCTCTTTTGCAAATGTTAAAGGAGGCTATTCCTGGTGTACCCCATTGGGAATATGCTGCACCGTTTGCTGTCCTCAAAAGGTTTTGCATGCCAATCAGACATCACCAGTTTCTTAATTCAGGTTGTGGAATGAAGCAGGAACAGCTATTGTTACCTGCTGATGTGTCCTGATGTTTAGGAACCAGCTGGTTACTTTGGATTTGTTTTTTCTAATTCAGTCTAACCTGATCTTAAAGAGACTTTAATTTTATCTGGAGGATAATTATTTGCAAAATTTACAGTAAAAAGGCATAGTGCAAAGTTTAATTAGAAGAGTGAATGCAAGTAAAAGGAGTAAGCCCACAGAATTTAGCTTAGCTTAGTTAGTTCAAGGGTTTCTTTTATCCCCATTCGCTTTGACACTGACAGTATTCAAGATGACACATCTCATTTTCCCCAGATTATGGATGTTTGCAGAAGACAGTCAAGATTTGGTGCATGTCCTTTTTATCTGCATAGTCAATGTTCATCTTTCATGAAAGAGAGAAGGAAGAGCATAGAAAAGTAGATAATTTCTTTTCAGACAGTCTTATGCCTGTAATCCTTTAGTGTTCATTAATCCTATTAATTCTAATCATTGCTGTTTCTCCTGTTTTAGAGATGTTCATGTTTAATTAGCCCAGCTGAACAAATCACATCCTTCCAGCCAGACTGGCTTTCATGCAAGTGAACACTGGCCATTGACAACTAGGCATTTGTTGTCTAGATTCCTTTTTTGAAGCAAAGGAAAGAAACGGGCATTTGTAGCTTGTGACTCACATGGTCTATTTTAGACATCTGTGTACACTCAAGTGGGAAGAGCAACATGCTAGAGACACCCCTTTGTCTCCATCAGCTATAAAAGAAGCCTTGCCATCCTGCACAGATTGAGGGATTGTCAACCTTACGTGGGGTGATTCTCATACTTCAGGACTGTCCTTTTACTAGGCTAGGTTTTTACCAAAGCAGTGATTCATGATGAAGTCCTGTCCTCATTTTGCAGAGCTGGGAAATTTCCATGTCCCAGAGAAAGGGTTCTCATTCTCCCTCTTTGCTTACCCAGCAATTACAGTGTAGCCGTCCGTACATTATGTAGCTGGGACTGTGTGTGCAACTCAGGGGAGAGCTGCTGTTTAGGACCAGCCCTGGAATGGACCCCTCAGAGCTGGCATTAACTGCTTTGGGAGCTTCTGGGTCTCTTTCATGGCATTGGGGTAAAGACAGTGAAAACCTGCCCTGCAAGACCTGCAAGGAATTCCCAGCACCGCTCTTCTCCATGTTCTCCTACAGTTTCAGGACTTTGCCAGCATTCCACTTACACCTGCAAACTGTTCCCACAGCAAAGGGAAAGAAATCGGGGTAATCCATATGGAAACTCAAACAAAGCAAAGCTTTCACATGAAATGGTGTTTACAGTTAGTAGAACACTGTAGATATTCCAAAACTGGTGTAATGGTGGACAGCTGTAGAGGGGAGGGAGCATTTAGAAACATCCTTAGTGTCTGAGTATGAAGTTTTCAAATACTATTTAAGCTGAACCTGAATGTGTGTGCTCACATTCAGTGATGAACTGATGCTGGCTTAAGGCTCCTAGGGCCTCATGCAGAACCTCATATTAAATAAAGCAGTGGTGTAGGGTGCTGATAAGATTTCTTTCCAAAAAATATCATCAAGGTTAACTTTGTCCCAGCAGACTTTCCTTGAGGCTCTTGGGAAATGTGAAGAAAAAAATAAAAGTGCTTATGTCCACACCTGACCTGCTGCAAAATTTTATTTTATTGGGTGATCTGCCAGAGGACAGATCTGATATAATTGTCTGTAGAGCTTAGATTTTATGCCACTACACATATGTGAAGGAGAATACAGAGATAGTGATAATAAACCACCTAACATATCTAATGAAGGTATTAGGGTGACAAAGGTGCTTGTATTACAACTGCAGTAGTATTCTCTTCCTCTAAGGAAAGCTAAGTAAAGTTTTCTCGTGCCTGGCAGGAATAACAAAAAGGAGACATTCTCATTGTAATTAAAAAGAAAAAGAAAAAATCATTTTAATAAAACAAGTGTTAGTGCTTGATTTATTAATTTTTAGTTCTATATTTCCTAGTGGAAAAATAATAAAGAATAATAGACATACTGAGTCTTTAGTACCCCTTTGTGATTCAAACAATATTCCAATTTCTTGCTGATGTAGATTTCATTAATTAAAAAATCTAGTAATATTTTCAATATCCTAGCTATTTGTCTGTGTTACAAAGCATACTAGGACTTTGGTTTTGAAAGGTAAAGTATAGCAAGCTGTTAATGGAATTTATATTTGTGCTCCCAAAAGATTTAAATGAAGTCTTGAGGGTAACCACAATCCCTGGCAAGAATTATCTTTCTTATTAACGCTGACCTGGACAGGACTTGCTTTCAAGCCACATTGAAATTGCTCTAGAGAAAAGAATCTCTGTGGGAGACAGCACACATTCTTCTTGT
This sequence comes from Luscinia megarhynchos, assembly GCA_034336665.1. Lineage (NCBI taxonomy): Eukaryota > Metazoa > Chordata > Aves > Passeriformes > Muscicapidae > Luscinia > Luscinia megarhynchos. The sequence goes on from CM067565.1 coordinate 47,724,011, forward strand.
CTCCCTGCCTCTGGCCAGCCTAGCATAGCACTGCATCTTAGTCATTAGCAAGGGAGAGAAGGAAACCAGTACTTCCCAGTTCTGGAAAAGAAAACCACTAAAGAAAAAATACACTTACTAGATTCCACAAACTAATAATGAAAGTTTTGTTTGATCACCAACAACTTACTCCTGACCTCATGAACTGGAAAATATTTTCTGTTATCCTTGGGTAAGTTTTGTCAGTGGATTGTTTCAGGGTTTCTTGGGATGCATGGAGTAACTTAAAAGGTGACTTGCTTGAATTTTAAAACTTTTATTTATTCAGTACACTTCAGTTTGCTAATTATTTAGCCCAAGCAGAAGCAATTAGCTGCCAGGAAAATGTTAGCAAAAAGTAATGTGTGATGTTCCCTCTAGGAGTTGGCACTTGCATTAAATTCTTGTTCTAAATCACCCACCTGGATCTGCCTCAGTCTCTGCATTAATAAAGTAGGAAAACTGGTAGAGAAAAGTTAATCGATATCCACAACTCCCCTCCTTAAAAAAAAAAAAAAAAAAAAAAAAAAAAAAAAGTGTTGTTTTCATACATCTTTTCTATCAAATTGATATTTTAAGGTACTTTTTATTTTTTTAAATTTACCTGGCTTGAAATTACTAAAACTGCTTTTTAAGTCCAAAGCTGAGATTTCCTACGTAAAAACTTGCCTGCTAAGTGTAAGCTTTCTTGCTAAATTTAAAACTGAATTCTTACAGTGAAATGTAATTTGAAATTGGATGTGTAGTGTTATTATTGTACTAGTTTTTAATGAGGATGTAAAAGAAGGAATACTGATGGAATAATATATCCAACTCTGTACAGTGCCAGCTACTTTGTAACTGCTATCAAAGTTTAGGAAAAAGAGATCAGCTTCTTTCTAAAAAGACGTTGAAAAAAATCAAATTACTTAAGAAAGGATTGAAGATGAAAAGGAACATAAGTTTTGTGTGCAGTTTTTAATGGTGGTAACTGATTTTCTGACAAAACTTTTAAAAAATTATGCATGATCATGTGCTAATTTTGGATAATTGTAAGAATCAAATAAATCTGTCAGGAAGCCAGATATGTACTTGAACACGGAATTACCACTCTGGTAACTTACATCAATCTTAGAAGATGATTTGAACTGTCTTGCTGGTAGATTTGAAAACTGTGTTAAATATATCCAGTCACTGGCCATATGGCATGCATCCACCTTCCAGCAGGAAAGCCAGTATGTGGCACTAAGGTGTATTTCAGAGGCAGGCTAACTTCCAAATGGCTGAAGGGTACCAGCCAGCTGCCTGCATGCACAGAGAGAGGAACCAAAACACAAGAGGAGAACACTGCTGCAATCCTTGAGGTCTCCTGTGCCTTTGCACCAGCTGTTTGCCTTATAGAGCTCTGAGCAAAACCAAACAGGAAAGATCATAGACCTCTTGCACTGCCAAATATTTTGTGGCCTCCAGAAGCTTGAGAGTCGAACTATGAGGACCTGTGTGGTATGTGAGAGGGATTGCTTCAATTCAGAAGGCAGTGACAACGCTGCTGGATCTCAGTAGCCTGCTGAGGTGCCAGACAGCCTCTGCCTTGGAGCTTAAAAAGGACGAGTGAAGTGATCCAAGAGCTAGTAAGTTTATCCATTAAGGTCAAGTGAAGTACAAACTCCCTAATTACAGTGCTTACCAGAAGGAGGGGAAAACACTCTGTGGAGTTTGCGAAATCAGAGTTATATTTTCTTCTTTCAAATATACCCTCCAATCTTTAGAAGTTCACTGTGATACTTTTACTTTTTTCATCCTGTACTTTAGAAGCAGGAAAATATGTTGTGTCTAGGCATTAGAAATCCTCCTAATGTTGCTCAAAGGTGGCCTGAGGCAATAAAGCATTCTTTGACACTTTTTTGTTTGACAGACTTTTAACTTCCTTAAATACGCTGGAGGGTATGTTGTGAAGCACTTTTTGCTTGCTCCTTGCACCCAGATCTTTGTTTTTTGTAGTAATTGTGGTGATAAAATCCTTGGGATACCTTTTTCCCATGGGATCATAATGTGTTTGGAGTGAAAGAAATATGTGCTGCTTTGCTACAGCAGTACCAATCAGACCAGCTCCAAAAAAACCTGTTGTGAATTCTGCTTTTGACTTCTGTTGCTGCTCCCTGGCCAGAAACCCTACATACTCAAGAGGCTGCTCTTTTCCCCTTTCTCCTTCCACTTCCCTGGCTTAGTTCTATGACTTTCTCCTGTCCTTCTCCTCCCTCTTTTCTGAAACTCATTGTTCTTAGATTGAAAGCAGACACCAAAACCACCACAAACTGTTTTCTTTGGTTTGAAGCAGCCCTTCCTGTGCATTTTGTGTATACAGAATGATTTGCTAGCGGTTCAGATCAGCCACTGTCATTGGAGAGAGCAGGGAGGACTGAGACATGTGCATGCTGAAAAATTCATTATGAGGAGAAAATTTTACTAATCATTATGTAAAGATACTCCTGACCTTAGAGGTCCCTCAGGAGCAGGGCACCACCACCAACAGGGCATCAGCTGTGAAACAAAATCCCTTGGCATCTCACCGTGTAGTAAGTGGCAATGTCTTCTGACCAAACTGGGCCCAGTGTAATGACACAAAAGGATTTTTATCACTGATAAATTTTACACTGTACTAACAATGCAGGCATACATTGCCACTTGATCAATCCTTAAGAGCAGCTGAAAAGTTTCAGTTCCCATTCAAGACTCAGCAACAAGGTCACTTCTGAGTCAGGTCTAATTTTTTCAGATCTGAATCATCAGAAAGGCAACTGATTTTATTGGGTTGATTTTTTTTTTTTTCTTTGAGCCCTGCTTAGTTTAGTCTCTAATGAAAGAAAAGAGAATATGGTTTTTCCAAGTAACTCGTTTCACTTCATGGTGGATTTTACTTTGATCATATCTATTGTTCTTTTTTTTTAGTCTTTTAGAGGAATCTGTCACAACTGAGTCTGTGACTTGTGCTGTGAAAGAGTGTGAGTCAGTTTTTATAGAAACGGTGAGCACCAAAATAATCTTTATTAGGCAAATACATCAAGGCAGTTAGTTTTTCCTCCCATAGTCAGGTAGAGAAGATTTTCCAGCTTTGTAAATAAAACCTCCAACTGCCCAAATAATGCACATCGTCACTTTTTCTGCTCTTTGGGGCTCCTTGTTACATATTTCATCGCAAGTTGAAGGGCTTTGCTTTGAAGGATACATTCCCAGCCGTTCCGGGGAGGGAATGTATCCTCCTAAATGATGAAACACAGTAGCCAGGAGAGTTTTCAATAAAAGCATTCGCTCCTCTGTGAAACTTGCTCCCTCTGGTGTTTCAGCAGAGCCAGTGCTTGGTGACTTTCAAATCCAGAGTTACAGTTTAATTACTTTATAGTAATGAGGGCATCTTAATCTGTAAAATTATTATAAAAACTTACTGTATCTTACTTTTAAAAAATGTTGTTTCCACAGAAACACTCAGATGACATTGCAGTGAATGCAAAGAGCCACACACATACCTTCCCATCTTGATCTGAATGCCATCTTCCCTATATATAATTATTTCACTTTACTATAGTATTTCATTGCATTCCCAAGTTCTATGGATTTAAAGAAAAATAATTTGTCTCATTTTTGAAGCTTTATTTAGAATGCATTTGTTACTTGGGGTTTTTTATATAATATAAAGCTATTTGTAGCTGACAATCTAGGGGAAAAAAGCATGCTTCTGATTTAAATCACTCCCAGTTCTGCTGTATAAGAGTTTGGACATGTTCTTACAACTCAAATAAGATTGACTGGATAAAATATGAGACACCTATCATGTAGGCAAAATTTGTATGTAGCAATTGAAGTGTTTCTTGCATGCCTAAGATTGTAAGTCACTCAGACGAGCTTCTTACTGCACTGTGGGGAAATGCTGCCACCTGTTTGGTTTAGCTCTATGCACTTAATAAGCCAGAATACTTCTCCCAGTCTAGGACTCCTGCAGTCTTCTTTATATCCATTTTGTTTGGCTCAAGCAAAGTATGTTTTAAACAAGCTGGAAAGGAAGAGTTTAAACTTCCCAGGTGAGCATTGTGAAAGGTGTTTTTAGATTGCTATGTTACATGGGGCATGTTGCTGAGCTTGCAAATGGCATAAAATGTTACAGCCTGTCAGGTGAGATGGAGTGACTGATTGTATATGTGTACATTAAACCTGTCCCCACAGTGAAATAAAACCCTCTCCTAAATGAGGGAGTAAAGAAAGCAGGTACAGGTTCTCGTCTGCCAGATGCTAAGATTTGCTTATTTGATCTCTTGTAGTCATCTGAAACAGAAATTAAAATGGGAGCAGGAGTAGGAGCTGATTCAGCTTGTCTTTTGAGTGAATAAAATACTATTAGCTGATGTTCAGTCTCTTGTTTTGAGGAGAGGAAGATCCTTGTAAACCCTTATGCCACTGAAGTCAGTGTGAATTTTTTCATTGGACTGTGAACAAATCTTTAAGAGGCATTCTTGCATCAAGCTATAAAATATCTTACTGTAGTACACAGTCAGCTATGGTCAAATACCAACCACAATGTTTATTACCACAATATTTCTGGTGAGCTAATCATGAAAGAGCATGAGGTTTAATAAAAATTTTAAGAAAACTCTTATTATAGTCTCTCTATGTTTTTCTTTTCATAACAACACGTGATGCTGTTCTCATACTTTCTAATAATGCATTTCTGTAGAAGAATGACTGTACATGTGGAAAAGCCATAAGTAATTCAAATGCCTAACAAATGAGCACATAACAGCTATAGTCCTTTTTCTAAAGATTCTTTAAGTCTTTATGTATAATGTAAAGTTTCTTTAAGTATAGTTACTGTTTTATTCTATCTACTAGCCCATAAACTTGGAACTATAATGGTAATTATGGCTTTTTCAATATAAATGTATTTCTCTTTCTCTACAAATATATCTTACGTGTATGTAATAAGTGCAAATTGGATTTTGTTTTATAGCAAGTTTTAGCAATGAATACAGATATGAGCAAATTCTTGAAAGAATATATCTCTCAGGCATATATCTGCTTGTGCTGTTGCCAGAGTTGTCTTTGATACTCAGATGGTTTCTAATGCCTGAAAATTTGCACTTAAAAAGGAAAAAGAAAATATTAGTTTTACTTGTCCTTCTTTTTGCTTATCTTGAGTCCTTATACAGCAGGGAAATTCATTTTAAAAAGCAGCTGTGATATACCCACTGTTGCTGATGTAATTTAACATTGGTCCTGATAGGAGTATTTTAATGAAAAAAACATACTTTGTGTCCTATCTCACTATAAACTGTCTGAAATCAGCATTCTTCTAGAGACATTTCCATATTAAATTCATTTCTTCCAGCAGAAGGGTAGTAATAAAAGAAAGCTCGTGCAACAAATTATATTAATACAAATACACAAGAACCTGATATTAATGTTCAGATATCAGTCCAAAAAGATAATGAGGCTGTTGTCTCATTTTTGCAGAATGTAAGGTGCTGACTGCAAACATGGTGTGCATATGTCATTGGCTTCAGCAGGAGTGTTAATTTAAAGACTAAAGAAGAAATAGGTCTCCTTATATGTCTTAATAACCAGTACCACAATCTGGAAAACAAAAGAGCTGTTTGTGTGTCATCTGGTTTCTTCATAAATATTCAGGGAAGACTTGTTGCTCTGTGGAAACTGCCTCTACAAACACTTTAAATATACGAATATGAATTGTTCATGCAGTCTTTGCTTTCATAAATATTCCATCCTGTTTGGCTAAGCCCCATGTAAGTGGAATTTGAATGGCAGGACTTCCTTCCTCGCAGCCTAGCAAGGGGTTCAAGTGGTAACCAGGCAGTTGCTTTCTGCTTTTTCTCATCAAACTGTTTAATTGAGGTTGTATGAGAGAGCAAGGAAATTGGAGCAGGGCTGTTGGTGGTGGAGGTGCATGGAAAACCCTCCTGCTCCACAGCCTACCCACCCAGGAGAACATGCCCAGGAGTGCCCAGTGCTGTAATGAGCAGGGTGGGTTCCAGCCACCCACTGCCTGGTCTGCCAGCCACTGCAAGAAACCTGAAACACTGAGTCCTGTAAAGTTTGCATTAACAGAAAAAGCAACAGCAATTTAGGATATTCTTTGTAAATACAATATAAATGTAAAAGATACTCTATAGTCACTAAAATATTTTGAGAGAATGTTTGAAACTGCATGATCTTTAAGGTGCCTTCCAACCTGAGCCATTCTACAATTCAATTTTTGATATCAAATATATAAATTGCCTTTAATTTCCAGAATTTTCTGCTAGTAGCTGCAGAGATCCATACAAAAATGGCCTCAGAAGAGGCCAGGAGTTCTCATCTGTTTTATGTGTCATTTGGATGATGTTAAAAGAGGTGAAGAATCAAACCAGGAGAGATAAGAGTACAGAATCACAAATGGAGCACCCAGAAAAATTTTCTTTACACCTTTTAAGTAGATTTCTCTGGATTTCTAAATTTCTAAATTTCTTAGATTTTCTAAACTCCAAAGTTGCTGACAGCTTGACCAGCGATGACCTTTTCAGCACTTTAGGTATAATTTTAACTAATTTCTTCTTTTCTATTCTCCATAAGAGACTGATGAACTCAACACACAGACTTTGCATAAAATAATTTCATTTAGCTGTGCCATTTTTAAAGCATTCTTAATGGAGGCTGTAATCTTGTTAAATTTCTGGAAAGCAGATTTTTTTCTTTGTACTCAAGCTGATTGCTTGGCCATAAAATAATGGACTCTTTGTGCTCATGAAAATGGCATTAGGGGGTGCTCCTCTCTCAACCTTCCTGTGGCAAATGAGCTGGTACAAATGGATAGGGGATGTCTGCAATGAAAGTAGCATGAAGTCAGCAGTCTGTATCTCTTTTGTTTAGATAAGTTTCAGGCTTCTTGTTCAGGTTAGCAAAAACTGTGATTAACAGAACTGTGCTGCTGCTCTTTGCTGACTTCATTCCTCTTACTGCCTACTAGTAAATTTTTCTGATGTGACCCTAAATGTCATTGTTGATAAACATGAACACTAGCATCACTCATTAAAGCAACGGATGGAGATGATTGATAATGTGTAATCACAATACTTTAAGGAACCGTAGAAAATAACTTGCATTTAGCACACCATTGCCAAAATGGTGTGTTCTGTGTTCCTTACAGATGGCTTTCTAGCCTCTTTTTAAAGGCTTGCACTGACAAATGTCATACAACCTCATTGGTAGCTTTTCCAGTGCATCAGTACCACTCAAATCAGAAACCTTATCATTTGTAATCTAGGTTTACAGAGGTGTAAGATTATTTCTTCTTGACTCATTGACCTTGGTCTCAGAGGACAGATTATTCATTTTTTCTTTTTTTTGCCCCAAGCATGAGTTTTCTACATGTTTGAAGACTGATATTATTTCCCTGTGAGATTTATCTTTAAGCTGTCAAATCACCCAGTGTTTCCATGAAGCCTTCCCCCCACACCCACACCCTGACCTCTGCTGCTTGCTGTTTGGGGACCACTGCCATTTTGTTCAGTTCTGTTCCATCTTTTAAAAGTTTTGTCTAGGAATTTAAGAAGGTTTCAATAACTAGAGGAAAGGGAAAAGACTAGTGGCTGGGGTCTGTGCTCCCGACAGCCATGGAGTGATGGTTGTTGGTATCAGGGGGCGGCGGTGCGTTGAGGTGGCGGCGGCTCAGCCGGCTCTGCGGTGCCAGTGCCGGTCCTGCGGGGCTCTCCCTCACTAGATGGCACCACCGGACCGATGGAGCACCCCTGGAAGGATGAACGCCTTCTCCAGGAGTTGCTCTCCCTCCTTCCAGTGCCGTGTGGCTGGACTATTGAGATGGGAAACAAATATGCACATGTGGAGGCCTTGCTTCCTCCAGCTGTGCCGGCTTCTTGGAGATCAATGAAAGCCTTTATACTGCGTTTCACTGTGCTGTCTGAATGTACCCTGACTCCGTGTCCTTTAAGCTCTTTGAGTCTTATCCTGATGACCCTTCTTGGTGCATCTTCCTGTTAATATTTCTTTAATACACAGGAACTGAAAATACACTTCTGTGGCCAGATTTATGCAGCTCTGTAGGCAAGAACCGTGAGAAGCACTTGGTATGTGTGTGATTTGAGAGCTGTATTAACAGGATAGCTAGGGTGAGATCCCAGGCAAGAAGAGTAAGGCTTTCATTTTATGTATTGAAATATGGTGGTAAGCATAGCAGAAGGTGATAATCAACTACAGCAGGAGTAGTTACTGTTGAACACTGCCTGTAAGTTATAAAAATAATGAGATCACAGAAAGCACATGACTGTTAACTTTGTGTATGCACAGGGTAGTCATAAACATGAAAGGTGAATAGCCTGACACAAATCTCCTCTGGTCACACTCTTCTGTAATGTCTTATTTTCTGATAGGTTTTTCTGATAAAATGTAAATGCCTTAATTTACAGAGTTCTTCTCCCTACCCCATTCTTGTGGTACTTGTTGCTTGCAGTTTCCCACTGCCCATCAGATTGAAGTGTGCATGTGGCACCTGTATAGCAGTGTTGTGTAGGAAGTAAAATAAGTCTGCTTGCAGCTCTTGGTCCATGTGTCCCCATTTAGAAATTTTGCAGCTGTAGACCTGGAGGTAAGAATTAACACTGTTCTTGTCAGTGCACACTGTCTTGGGAGACAGAAAGAATTGCTTGGTTTTAAGGAAAAATACTGATTTTTCTTTAATATACATATATATGTGTGTATCTCTGTTTGTGTGTTAGTATGCACATGTGCAAATATAAGAGGTAGATGATGCTGCTGCTTCCAGGAAAAAGATTTCTGAGAACTTAAATTTCTTTCTTACTGAAAGAAGTGCCTTGAAGTAGCTGATCCATTCAAAGCTTCACAAAGAGCTTCATCTCTTCCCCAGAGCTATTTTAATTTGAGATCTCAGAAGCAGGGATTACCTGTAATGTCTTCTTGGGGGAGCAGGACAGCTGAGTAGGATTTTTAGTTTATCAGCAGCTGTAGTCTGTGTGTCATTGTAAGATATCTATCTACTGTATTTTATTTCTTCATTATGCACTTCATTTCCACTCCAAGCATAAAAGCACATTTTACACTAGCCAATGTACTCCAGTAACCTTCATCAGATCAGTAAATAAAATGATACTTGAATATTTTACTTCCTAACAAATAAGACTGCATCCTGAACAGATCCATCCTACAGATCTCACCTACTTAGCTGCATTCAGTTGAACACAACAATTTCCTCCTTCCATCCTAAATTGTTTTTCAGGTTTTTTAGGATGTCTTTCCTAGGGGATGTATTTTAAAAGTGTGTGAATTGACAACAGGTAGAGTTTAATAGGCATCTAAGTATGCAAAATTTGTTGGGAAAGTAGTTGTTGAGTGCAAATAGTTGTAATATACATAGAAGAAAAATCTCAAATATGCTTCTAGGGCAAGTTTGTATGACAAATATATGTATAAGGATCAGTAACTTCAGCAGCCTAAGTATAGGTGAAGATGGAGATTTCCAGAATTTTTGTGGTCATTCCCACTGATAGATTGTCTTCCTGTAAATATTAACACGGCGGCAATACTTATATAACAAATGATCCATGTAAGTCTTTAACAGGAGGAAGAAATGTGGGTTGTGTTGCCTTGAGCAATCACTATGCCACCTTTCAGTCTTTTACTTCCAAGCATACGTAAGTGTGTTGCATGCATCCTATCAGAAGACGTTCTTAACAATGGAACAAAGCAGATTTTTTTCCACCTGCAGATTAATCACTTTAATTGGTCACACAGTGCAGTAGGGAGGATCTGGAGAATCAGACTAATTGAACTGAATGTTTGTCCAGCAAAGGACAGTCACCTCTGCACAAGTTTAAGTGTCCAGCCCACAGGTTGTTAGAGTGTCATCAGCAATGGTTTCATACAGTTTGATAAATCTGGTCTGTTATGCAGCAAACTATCATGGTAATGTAAAGCAAGGAAGTGAATTCTTCTGAGAAATAAATAATTTCCTCTAAAATATAGCAACAGATCCTGTCCTACCTCCTAAGTATGTCCTTCTTACTTTGTAGTACACTGAAGAAAATATTGCTATATGTAAAGATAAATATATATTAATATAAATATTAGCATAAAACAGAAGGAAAAGAAAAAAACAAGGAAAGAAAGAAATTCTGTCTCCAAGACATGTGTATGTATAACTATGGAAGGTCATTTAAACTACCTACATGAAGACAACTTCCTTACAAATGTCATATATCAGCAGTCATGGTGAAGTCAGGCTGCAAACTTTGCCACATACATGTGCTTCTCATAACTTCTTTTTATTTGTGATGTTAACCTTTCTGAAGGAAGGGATTTGTAAGCTCGGGATGAGATGAGCAAGGACTGCAGAGTGGGGCTAACTCTGGCTGTGGGAACAGTTAAATCAGCCATTTGGGAACACCAGTAAGAACGGAAAACATATGAAAATAGCCTGGATTTCTCTTTCAGTGTCCATAGACTTCAGTAAAAGGTAGGAATAACAGTACATGCAAAAGCCATGGTAGCATCTGGCTGTGGCACTGTGCTACTAGGAGTCTTGACTGTTCTGCATCCAGGACACTGCTGCTGTGGTGGGAGATGAGGCAGAGCTAGCAAGCAGGAGGGTGAAGATTAGGGGCAGATTGAATGGGGTTCTTCCAGATAGGAAATAGTGGGGGAGTGTCAGGAAATGGTTCTTTTAAGCTTGCTTGAAAAGTTTTTGGGGAAAAGTTGTTAACAAGTTATGTTTTCAGGAAATTATACAGCCTCATCTTGAAGCTGATTTTAGCTAGGGCCAACCTTTAAACCTTGCACAGCCTTGTGGTTCTGGGCTGTCCATCAGGGGTCTTTGGTTCTACCCCCTGCTTCACAGGGGGAAGAAGGGGGTGATGCTCAGCTAAGAGATGTCAGAGCCGTAATAACTTCTAATTTAGACATTAGGACTTCCCCTTAAGTATAGTTAAAGATTCTGTGCTGTTCCTGACAGCCTTTGTCATGGGAACCTCACCTCAGAAAGGAGGGAGGGTGGTGGTTCCTGCCTTATTAAGCCAGAAGAAACAACATCTGCTCTTAGCTTCCTTAGGAAAATTCCTAGTAAATCAGACCCTATTTAATTGGAGACCTATCTTTAGCTACTAAAGCATTTTAAATTTTGCAGTAAATTTCTCATAGGCCACAGGAGTAGAAAATAAGTACAAGAGGAAATGACCCATGAAATATTTGCAGAGGTGATGTTTTGTGTATATTCTGCTAAAATGTTTCCCTCAGTGTATTAAATGTTTATATAGCACTACAGCCACTATTAATCCAAGTAGTCGTGTTTTTCCTAGCCCACCACGGACCCTTGCCTTATGGTCACCCCCTTGAAATTAATCAAGGTGGGCACAGAGTTGTCATCACTGGAAAATAGTTTATTATTTTAGAAAATGTGATCTATTTCTGCCTAATCAGAGCTGGATGTTGCTAAAAATATTGAGAATGTTAATATTACACGGGCCATCTTCTTTAACAGATACAAGGCAGAAGAGGCAAATGAAGAACCAGTTGATCCTATAGTTCAACTGGTAATATGTGATAAGCTCCAAATTCAAGTGCCACGTGCAAAAGGCTTACATTGTGATCTTTAAAATCCCTACTTTTCTGAGAACACAGGAGGAAAAGCTTTTTAATTTAATTGGACATCCTAATATATGTTCCCTATTTAAAAGCATGCATTAGTAATACAATGCAACCTATCCTTAATACTGGTTTGATTTTCATTTCTCCTCATATTTCCTACCTCCTCTCTTCTGTCTGATTTTCAAGGGGTTTTTTTTCCCTTTTCTATCCAATTTCAGTTTCATTTGTATATACAGGAGCAGCTTGAAAGACACTGTTTTGTAAGCAGCTACTCATATATATGGCACATAAGCTAATTCTTAGCTACAACAAGCAGAGGTTCATCAGGTTGCAAAGTGCATCCTCATGACAGGCAGAAACTCACTGAGGTGTCATTCTGAATTTCTGGCCAATTCACCCTTGCTCCTTTTTTCCCTCTTTTTTATAACAGAGATACTGCTGCACTCTTTTTTCAGGTGAGAATGAGGTATTTAGTACCATAATATTGATTTCCTTTGTCTCCAAACTTAGTATCTTTTTTTCATGTCTGCATCTTTTTTTCATGTCTGCTCCTAATAAATGAAGAAGTGTAAATAGCTGATGTTCTTCCTGCCTGAACTGGACCAGGATGTTTAATCCTTTGGCCTTTTAAAAAATGGCACAGTTTTTCTAAATAATTTCTCAATCTTTCTAAAGAATTGAGACAATTGCAGAAAACATAAAAGCTCAAAATATTTGATAACTCTCACTCTTCATTTTTGCTGTTATGACATTTGCCTCTTCTTAACTTCCTGTCTTCCAGGACTGTCATCCTTTTATTCTGTTTTTAAAAGTTTTTGTCTCCTGGGGGGATGGAGAGGATGATTTATCTCTTCCTGCTGCTCCCTGTTCCTGATATCTGCCTCATCCCAGGCCTCCAGAATGTAACCATATTTTGTCCAGTCATTCCTGCGTCACCCTTCATTATTTTTTCTTATCTTGCTTTATATTAACATTTCCTTCCCTCTGTCTCTCATTTTGCTTCTGCTGTTTAAATGAAAGGCAGTAAAAGACAGCTTGCCTGATGTAATTTGGACTCTCACCCTCTTTCCCCTCTGCTTGCTTTCATTAGATGAAATTTAGGTTCTTTTGGAGAATCTTCTGTCATGAAGTTATTTTTCTTGTGTTTCTGTTGAATCCTCATGATAATTGTTAGATTAGTTTATTTGGACAGGAGAAGAAGACAGCAACATTGGTCAAAGAAGTTTCTCTGTTCACTTCAAAAAGCCTGAAGTGCTGTAAGGCTACAGTGGATAGGAAAATACAACTAATATAATTCTCTGTATCATTGCTGATTGTAACATTTATTGCAGCTCTACTCTGTTAATCAAATCAATAACTGTTACCTGCAAGCTAGCATTAAGACAAAAATTAGGGAAGAAGTGTAAGTTCTTTCTCATGGCAGAGCTGCAGAGAATTTGGCTATAGGTATTAATAGCTAAGCTATCATATTGCCTTTGAATTTAAAAGAGAGAAAAGTCACATTTCCAAATACTATTTTCATTGTAAGAGATTGTTAGTTGTTAAAGCCACTAAATACAAGCTACAAATTGGCAGTGTAAAGTTGTTTTTTTTGACTGAATTCTAGGGATTTTTTTTTTTAGCCTCATACTTCTCTGCTTACCTTAATTGTATAAATAGCAGATAAGTTATTTTTAATTTAATCAAGTAGGTGCCCTTTAGAAGCAGTGACAATACCAAGAAATACACTGTTCCTGTGTTTTAGTTCTGGACTAAAACCTTGCCAGAAAGGTGCCTCTTGAATATTTATAATCCAAATAGCAGTTAAGGGATGAAAACTGCAGTGTCCTGGCAGTGCAGATTTAGAGACATTGAGTGCAAAGGAGTCCGGGTGTGAACTGACCCTACCAGGGAGAAGCAGTGTAGTGCAGAGCACAAGCAAAATCCATTATTAAAATCCAAATACAGGTATTATTTTAGAACATCAAACTGCATACTCCAATGAAGTAATTTTGTGACTGTAGTAGAGGAGGGTCGTTGCCTGAAGGACTGGATTATTATGTGTGCTGGAAGACACGACCAGCATTTGTACAGCCTCTCTCTGAGTATGGTCTGGGAGTTCTGCATTTTCAGCATTTCCAGCTGCATAAGTCCCATCACACTTGCTAGCCCAACTCTGTTGCACACAGTTAAACTGCAAGTCAAGAAAATGTCAGATAAATGTCACATCAAAAATCAGATTAAATGTCAGATTAAATGTCAGATTAAAATGTCAGATAACACAAGAAAAAAATAAACTCTGAACTGGACACTAAAGGAACTTCTGATAATATAGATAGAGGAAATGATACTGCTTTGAAAGTACATCAGGATGTTGATCTGATAAGAGACTCTTGCAGGACCTTAATATGTGGTGGTTCTAGACAATTCATTTTATTTGCTTCTATTTCTACCTTCAATTTAAAAAGCATGTATATTTTTCTGAAAGGATATTTGGTGGATTGCAAAAACAGTAATTGTTTTTGAAAGTGTATTTGGAAGATTATTATAAGTCTTTACAGAAGTTAGTTGCTGATTTGCTGTTCCAGGCTGTATTTCAGAGATTTGAGATAAACTTCAAGTTGTTTAGAAACAAGAATGGAAATTGCAAAAATTGCATTTGTTCCATGGTAACATATACATAATATATTCTAAGGTTGTGTATGAAATGCTTAGATATTCACTTTCCTGCTCCACATCATTGGATTAAGTTTGCTCATAAAATCACAGGGGGTAAATATGTTGATTGTTATATTGATTGTCACGATCTTCTGACTTCAATTTCTTTTTATTAAATACTTCTTTGTATTTTGTATAAGTATTCGCACTGCCAAAGAGTTAGAGGTTACTATTAAAGGCTTTGGCATGCTTGAAGGTAACTGAAAACAACAGACAATTTGAGGTGAAGGTTGGGACAGTTGTTTTGTTAATGTTTTGCTTTCACTGATTTATGGGTATGTATTAATATATGTCAATGTCCATATAGTTGTATGTTAAGTGATATTTATAAAACATAGAGAAAAAAGGTAGAGATTTTATTTTAGGCAGTGTATAGAAAACAAACCATCAGTTGTAGATCTGGCAGTGATCACAAGTCCCCCACTTGGATACAATGAATTTGTGGACCAACAAAACTTTCCTCAAGTTTACTTATATTTCCATTTTTCCATTTTCCAATTTGGATGGCCCATAAGCATTATCATGGAGGTTTTACGGGCTAGAGAATTTCTTATTTCTCCACAGTGTTATTCTGATGAATTACTTCTTTGTTTTTCAATAATAGAGCTGTATGACAGTTGCATAATCACTTATTTCTGTTAACTCATTTTTGCTTTCCCTGTTAAGTAAGAGCTCCCTGTTATCAGAGCTATTAGCTCTGATAAAATTATTTCTTTCCTGATTTCTCACTGATGCTTTGCTTAAAAGAGTTTTCGTATTATTTTTATTGTTTGTTTGCTTTAGAAAAACATAGTGAAATGTATGTCATAGTGGAAAAAAAAAAGGCTTCATCTGTCATTAGGAAATCATTCCATTTGATTTTGAAGGCTTAACACTATGCTATTTCTCCATCACGTTAAAGCTTCCACAATTCTCTCTGCCAACAAAGTGCCTGTGTCTCTGCTATACTCCTCAAAATTGGCTCCTGCTTTGGGTTAATGAGCAAGAGTTTTGGCTTTTATTTTATCTGGCTTTCAATCAAATCTTGCTAGCTTTGGTGGTTAAACTCATTTACAGGTATGAGTTTGTATTCCACCAAACTGTCTTCACCAGATGCAATAGTATGCTAGGAATTAAGTCAAACTCTGCTTTCCTGGGCCATGCTGGCCTAATTACAGTAGAGTATGCTTTAATGAGGATTCTTCTGAGCTGCCTCTGCCTGATATGGCAAACAGCCCAGAGGCAAATTTCAGATCCCAGTGTCAAGAACTGATTCATTGCTTGTCTGCAATTAACATGCTGGGCTTCAGGGTCTAGATAGAAAGCTAGAATAAGGCTCTCTTTCAGCTCATGTATAGAACCAAGAGTTGCTGACTTTTTCCAATGCAGATATAGCTCAAAGGCCAAATATAATAGATATGTCAGGTAAAAGATACTATATAAATTATGGAGAGATAAGGAGTTTTGATTAAATAAATTCAAAGGCTTTAAATTGCACATCAAATAGTGGTCACAGACAGTGGAAGGCATTTCATAAGGATAGAAAAACAAGGAGTGTCCAGGAGTAAAACAGATCTTTTTGTCTGAGGGTGATAAGAGTGATAGGTCATTGGTTATATAAATGAACTTTGCCATCTTTATTTTAATTGTTTAAACCCATGAGAGCTAATGCCTAGCCTGCTTTGTTTGTGTGTCCCTTCCTTCTCATCTAATATTATGCACTTTCCAAAACACCAGAAAAGAAAAATTGTCAAAGCATAGTATATGAAATATTATCGCTAGTTATAATATGGAGGGGAAAAAAAGGCAGTTTCTGCTCCTAGAAACTCTATTGCTCATCCCAAACAATATTCATGCCTCAGGAAAGAAGGAGGGAAAACACAACAGGAAACCTTCTTTCAAAATCTGCTTTGTTTAATCAAAAATATCATTGTTCTTGGCTAGCTCTCAAGGCAAATGTCATGGCATCCCATAATGCTGGCTGCAGGAGCAGGCTCGTATTCCCCTGGTAGACTCTTACACAGCCTGACCTAAATACAGCAAAGAACTGGAAGAGTGGCCTGGTTGTGAGCTGGGGGATTTTGTTGGAGACTCTCCTCAGATATACCAGTCCACTTTTCTTGAAGAAATCTGTCAAGTTGTAGTACAGAATGATACATTTTTGCCTCCTGTCTAGTTCCAGGGATAACAGCAATTTGAAACTTATTTTGGAAGATTTTGTTCCCTGCCATCTGTAAATGTTTGAATGTGCAGTGTATGGAACAGTGTTATGTTTAGCACCCAGCATCTTTCAGTCTTTCTTTGATACTACTGTTTCAAACATGCATGTTCTCTTCCATTAAATTGCTAAAGTTCAAGTGGTTTAAATCTTATTTTTTCAAACTAGAGAACAGCATTACTCACATACCAGAAGGCTAAGTAATGTCTGGGATTTATTAAATCATTCAGCAAAGTTGACCACAGACAGTTGCATATAGAACAACTGCTGGAAGAAAAATAATCTATGATGATGTTCATTATACTACAACACACACAGACTGAGAGCCAAATATTTGGTATCATTTCTGTCTCTACAATTATTATATTTATTTTTAAACCTTTAACTAACTTGACAGTTTTGGTTATAGAGGGTTTGAGCACAGAGGAAATATGTAGGGAAATTTAATGTTAATTTGACATCTTGGTAAAGCAGTTATGGGCTATAACAAGATGAATATTTATTGGTGACTTTAATGAATAGGTAGCTTTTACTGCCAAGTTAATGCTGCACACTTTTAAAAATCTTACATTCTAAGTGTATTTGCAAAATTCTATTGCTGTTTCATTTGGCAAAAAGAACATTATTGAAGCTCTAATTGGAACAGGTCAGTTTTTTGCTTCTGCTCCTAGTATTCCAAATACTTGCTTACAAATACGTACTTTGCCAGTTTATCAGCCTTTTATAGATAAAGTGCTACTTGAGAAAAATGCAGAAATAATAAAACTGATGTTACTGATCAGTCAATGCTAATGTGAAGTGTCAGAAGTAAGTGAACAGGTGTTCTTTGGAATTTTAGGCTCTTACTACTTTCTAAACATTTAGCTCATTTCACAATCACAAACTAAGTATCCAAAAATTGAGAAAACACAAAAAGAAATAATTATTTTCTGCATGAAACTATAATCTAAAATTTCTTTGCTATTAACTATTATGAGCAAAAGAACATCAAACAAAATAATTATGAAAATTCCATAATAAAAGAGTAAAGTCATGCCAACTTATTTCTGCAAATTCTCTTTTTTTGATTGAGGGTTTTGGTTTATATTATGTTACAATCCAGAGAAAATTTTAAACTTTGCTTTGCCTTATTTTAATTGTATTGTTTGCACATAAATGGATATTTGTTGTGTGGATTAAGTGGTTTGTGAGCAGGATTGGATAACATAATCCTGTTTTAAATTTTTTAGAGGACTGTGGGATGTATTTCCCAGAAGTGAAAAATCATCCAGACAAATATTTACAAAGATGTCCTGAATCTGTAAAAAAGTGGCTGAAACAACTGAAGAATGCTGGGAAGATTCTGCTGTTAATTACCAGTTCTCACAGTGACTACTGCAGGCTTCTGTGTGAACATGTTCTTGGGTAAGTGCAAAGTCCATTTCAAATTAAATCTGCTGAACAGCAACTGGAGATAAGCCTGAGTTATTGGGAAGCTAATCTGAGTTTTGTTTATGTGTGGTGAATTATTTGGTTCCGAGTTTTCTGCTGGGCCCCTCACTGGTGGGGTGGTAAAGGGTACTTGAGACAATGTAGTCCATCTGTGAGTCTGTGAGCTGGATGTAACCCACAGCACACTTAGAACCTGCATCCTTTTGGAGGCATCATGATGGGATTGAAGATGCCAGGGAATTACCTTTCAGGCCAGTATCCTATGCACTATTTGATTCCTGATTTTATTGTAAGCTTTTGCTAGACTGTCTTATTTAAGCCACTTATTTTCTTGCTTCTCCAGCAGTAAATGCAACTAGTAGTACTATTACCTTTCCTTGCAGTAAAGCTGCAGGAAAATCTTACCAATACTCTCTCCCATTAGTGCTTTCCAAAAGAAGGTTGTGCATGAGAGATGTGCTTCATAACAGCAGAAAAGATAAAACAGGCGGTTCATTGCACTTGGCAACTGCTTGAGATTGTAGTTGCTGATCACAACAGCTTTTTTTAGCATAATGTTAAGAACATGACTGGTCAAGTTAAATTCAGTGACATTCAGCAGAGCTATCACTTACCTACAAAAAAAAAAATTAATCAGTGATACAAATAGTGAGATGGGTGACAGAGTGAGACTATGAATTTATTATTAATCAAAGAAATAAAGTAGTTCAATATGAGCCTACCTTGGCTATCAGGATATGCTAGGGAACAGCAGAATGAATACAGCAACACTGTAAGAAAACCATGGTAAGGTAAAAGGTCAGGTAAAAGACAGAGCTAACTTCCAAAACCAGTCCTGCCAGTATCACTGCTTTTTGTACTCTCTAGGCTAAATGCTAAAATGAAGCATCAGCTGTGCCAGTTCTCACTGCTTTGCTTGAACATTATACCTGCTTGTTTGAGGGGCAAATCTACCTCCTGACAAAAGCCAATTCTCCTTTATGAGCAAGATGCCTGTGAATTAACTCTTTTGTGTAAATCTGTCTAGTTATTTCCTAAATGAAAATTTGGCAAAAAAGTAAATTCTTGGCCACATATAATGATTTTGGCATTTTGTTCCTTGGTGAATAATGTTCAGGTGTTTAAGGTAGCTGTAGAAATCCTGCTGGAAGACAGTAAGCAAGATACCAGAAACTATCAGTTGCCTTTCAAAACACCAAAAAGATATCCTGCTAGAAGGATACTGCATCACTCTCTCTTTCCACAAAAGTGTAGGATGGTCTATGGTATTTATTACAATCATATTTTCCAATTATTTATGCAGTGTGGCTTCCAGGTAGCTTTTGGAGAACTGAGTACTCCACTGTCCATTAGACTTCAGTGAAGTGGGGCTGTTTTCCTGAAAATCTAAATTTTTTATTGGTTTTGTTTGTTCCATGCCTCTCATATCAGACAAAAAAGACTCTACATACCTGTGCTGCTTTTTGCTGTACTGGTTCACACCCATTATCTCTGCTCTTACCAGGCTGTTTTTTATTCTTAGCATCAGCACTGCATTTTATTCTAGATATCAACTCTTATGAATTGCACCTACATAGTCCTTTATTAATTTCTATTCCTACTCCTTTCAGTTTATCAATATGATACTGAGAAGCCCAAATTTGTATAAATATGAAAATCAGAGATGCATGTGAAATTTTAGCCTCTTACTCCTAATATCCTTACCTTGTAGCTCTTTACTTTTTGCACTTGGTTAAAGAAGGTCCTTTTGGCTAAGAAATTATTGTCTTCATAAAGCTTGTGGTGGGAAATTCATGCTTAAGTGTATAATTTACCATTTCATGAGCAAAATATCCCAGCTGTGTTATCTGACCAAGTTGTCCTTAACTGCAACACATTTTGGTAGGGAGAGGAAGTGTAAGAAAAAACTTCATTTTGAAATAAAATGAGAACTGTTCCCCAGTCGGAGCACAGACATACTGCTGGGATCAGTATATAAGACATGTAAACCTTAAAAAGCAAGTGCCAGTTCATTCACACAGCAGCATCTTGGTGTAACTTTTCAGTCTTACTTGCCATAAGGATGCTGTCCAGTTAACTGAACATTTAAGTGTTGGCAGGAGCACACCATCATCACATAGTCACTGAAGTCAAGTGTATTTCACCTTTTCAGGAGTGTTAGCTACCTAAAAGTGAGGAACTTTTTGAAGCTGGTAATTTTATTTCCCTCTGTGGTTAGTGGAGAGAAACCACTGGGCATTATCCTTGGCAGTTCATTGTGCATTGTAGAATTAAGTCTGAAATAAGTGGGATGAATTACCTTTCAAGAGTGTGGATGTTTTTCCATTGGCTCTGTCAGTGGTGTCAACCACTGTCTGAATTCAGAGAGCAATTTTTGAGAGGTTAAAGTTATGATACGAGTATAAGATACATCCTGCCCTTTGTACTAGCTACTTACTGTAACCTCAGGCCACTCTACCAATCACAGGCAGTAACTGGAACAGATTGCATAGTTAAATATAATGGTAATGTAACATAGTAATGTAACACAAAGTCTCTAATAAAAACAGTAGTTTTGTACATGAGATTGAATATATTGTTTCAAAAAAGGTCACAGCTAATGCCATCTCCTCACACAAAGCACTTTTTTCCACAGATCAGTAAAAAGTTGCCAAATCTTCTGGAAAGTCTGTTTGTTCTATTTCAATTTTTTTGAACAAAGCACTTGCCACTTTTTCCACAAATCAGAGAATCATAGAGTCATTTAGGTTGGAAGAGATCGTTGAGTCCAAGCATTAGCCAAGCACCTTTGTGTTCACCACTAAGCCATATCACCAAGTGCCACATCCACACATTATTTGAACTCTTCCAGGGAGAGTGACTCCACCACTACCCTGGGCAGACTGTTCCAATGCCTGACCACCCTTTCCGTGAACAAAATTTTTCATAAAATCAAATCTTATCCTGCTCTGATGCAACTTGAGGCCATTTCCTTTCACCTTCTCACTTGTTTATTGTTTTTTGTTGTGCTCCTGAAATGTTTGCTTTGTTTTGCAAATTCAAGCCTAACTTACCCAAGGATGGATTATTTGCACCAGATGCTAATTTGAAAAGTTTATCTCTGTTGATACGTTTCACCTGAGGACAGAAGAACCCAGCCTGTTTGCTCAGCATCTGGGATCTTCTACATGGAAGCAAATTTTAAAAACACACCATTGTAATATTTCATATTGATTCTTTTAAAAAGGCAAAGGTTTACATGTGGTCACAAGTGGAGAAAAATTAGACAAAGCCAAAATTCATTGGAGAAAGGAAATTTAAAGGACTTTTATTTTAAGGCTAGAATGTAATTTTGAGCACAACCCAAAAGCTGTCTCTCATAGGGAGAGCATTCAGTTTTTGATAAGATATCTCAGTCCCATGGAAGATCATAAATTATTTGAGAGTGATATAGTTAACTGGTTTATTTCCAGCAAATTCCCTCTACTGCTGATAGCATTTCAGTGTCTGTGACCATCCTGGACTTGCCATCTGTGATTTCTTTTTTGCATGCAAGAGTATCCATCATTTTTTGGATGTTGTAGGCAATTAAGTCACCTAAGCAATGAAATATTTCTAATAAAATAAAGTACCTCATAGATGAGGAATGTTTTCTTATATGCCATGCTGAGACATTCGAACCCATTTAAGCTGATGGGATTTCCACAGTTCAGCTAACAGTCTGTATATATGGCTCTAATGATCATCAAAAAATCTGAATTTTGTTCTGGGATTCAGCTGGCAGATGAAGACTTGTAGCTGGTGGCTGTTTATTTGTAGTCACATGTCCAGCCTCCTTGTAAGCAGCAGGGATGTAGTGAGAGCAGCCAGTGGAGTCTGAAGAGGGAGTTCAGCTATCAAAATGGTGCTTCAATTTTGAAATATGTGAAATTACACTCTAATTTTCATTGGCTGTAAATTAGCTCTCAGTTGTCTGCCAAGGGTATCCTAGGCCTGTGCGTGCCTTCAGTATGGATACCAGCAATATAAGCACCTGTGTTTAAGTGTCTTCAGTTACTTTCTACCCCATAACTTCAGATATTCTTCTTCAAAAAGAAAATCCCTCATTTACAACTTTCTGTCCATGTCTATGCATATGTTGCCATCTCAGCTTAAAAATATGTCATCTGTTACATGTTCTTCTGAGATCAAGGAACATCTTTTTACAAATAATGAGTGTTCCCAAAGATCACTCACTGTGAGTTTGACTCTCTTTTGACAATCTCAGGAAAAGAATAATAGTGACATTGAACAAGCATTTAAAAAAAAAAAAAAAGGCAACAGAAGCAAGTGCCTTAAAGAAGTACTCTGATATTTTCCTAAGTCTTAAAGAGTATTTCATGACATCTTAACTACTTTGTTGGTTTTACTAATCATGTTTAATTTACTTTCTAGGAATGATTTTGAGGAGTATTTTGACATTTTGATCACAAATGCTTTGAAGCCTGGTTTCTTCTCCCTTACACCAAACCAAAGACCTTTCCGAACTCTTGGTAAGTTGCAGCTGTAAGTTGCTTCTCATCTGCTTAAGTCTGGGGGCAGGGGGAGCATAAAAATAAAGGCAACTGAACACTGGCAGTGGGGTGGGAAGTGAACTAAAATTCTGTTAAGACTGAGGAGCACAGAGAAATTAAAAATTACTGTGTTAAGGACAATCAAAAGGCAGAGCTGTGATAGCAATTAAAATTACATTGGGGCTCAGATATTGCATCTGTAATGACAAAAGAATCTTTTTCATTATTGTGCTCACAGGGTCATACACAGAAAATTAAATTTAGTTCTGGGAAAAAAAAGCAGAAATATTTAAAGAATTTAAAGGAAATTCAGAGAACTGTACAAATAAAATTGTAAAGCTAAAGGAAGGAATTTATGACAGAAATCTGACAGCATTAAGTGTGTTTATTTTGGCTAAATAATGACAGAGTAGGTGAAAAGGAAGTGCCCCTGTACTCACTTAATTTAATTAAAACAATCTGAAACACTTGGCAATGTTGTCCATTAGGTAACTAAGGTTGCAACACAGGAGGTTTGTAAGAGCAGTGTTCATTGAACTACAAATAACAATTTGTAAAAACAATAACATTACTGAAGACAGTTAATTTTTCTGTGTTTTGGTAAATACCTTTATGATTAAGTTACCTGAAAATTAATCTTATAGCCAAAATATGCCAAAATATGCCAAAATACTGCCAAACTATGGTTTATCATTTTATGACAGGAAAGTCAGTGTTCTAGCCCAAAAGAAATTTTGCTTGTGGAACTTTTACAGTAAAACTGAAATAAGCAGCAAAGATAAATATTGAAACTAACTTTTAATGTTTCACATATTTATATAGGAAAATAAGAAGTATCTTATGTGTGATTTTTAAAGGATCCGTTCAAATAGATGTCAAGTTGACAATTGGAGAAAAAAATAATCTCAGTAGGGAAATTGAAACTGTTTGTATGAAAAGAGAGAGAGGAGTAAAATCATAAAGAGTGAAAAAGGCTTAGTTCTGCAACCATTTTATTTAGTTTCATATAAGGTAAATTGAAAATAAAATGTAATACACTTTGGTTTTGTTTTAAACAATTTGATTAGCCTGACTTCCTGAGGAAATCCTGCTGTGTCCCTCTGACAGTAATTCAGCCAGCAACTTTTGGAGCTGTTGGACAGCTTCAGTGAATTTAATAGACAGCCAAAAAACTCCAGGATACTTTGATGAGGTGGGGGGTTTTTGGGCAAAAAAGGGGCAGAATAGAGGAAGTCCAAGTTACTCTCTCCATTGATAATATATAACACTGGCATAATCACCACATTACACTGTAAGGACAAATTTTCATGACTCTGTTTCTTTCTCTGCTTTGAAATAGGAGCAGCTTTTATCTGGAGTTCTCTTATTGACTTAGTGGTTTTCATTCAGTTTGTATCTTGACAATGCAGAGGGGCTCAAATGTTGGTCAATCACTCATTGCGTTAATACCTTTTTAATGCAAAATAAAGTGTCATTTCTGCTCTGTATGTAAAATATTTACTTCTCTATGTAAATAGATAAGGGACACAAACATAACTAAAGCAATCATCAGATAAATAATTTGTTGAAACTACTAACCCAGGAGTGTATCTTTTTTCTTAATATGTTTGTATTTGAATGACAGTAACTGGTTTCTTCTGAAAGACCAACCACAACATTCAAAGCAAAGACTTGGGCACATAGGACAGGATTTTAGAAACATGTTTAAAAGTACCGTAGAGCTTGTTTAAGAGTACATGAAGTTTAAACCATAAAAGTAGGAGCATTTATATGAGAAAATGCCTGAAATAATAATATTTTTCTATAATGTTTATTTTGCTGCCCTACCTCTGTGTTCCTCATAGCAGCTGAAACAGTATACCTTGACAGGAAGCAGTTTTCCAGTTTGCAGAATTTTTTTAAAGCTTGCTTTCAGAACCACTGAAAGTTCAAAATTTCAGTTTCTAGTTCCTTTCTTTCTGTTGGCACTACTGACTTCAGGCAGAAGACTTTGGCCACTGTGCTGCAGATCAGGGAGACAAAATTTCCATATTTTTAATTTGAAAAAGTAAAAATCTATAGGTAGACATCATAGTAAATATTTTCTTAAAACACAGAGACTAAACTTTTGCTGAGGTAATTTAGGGGAAAAAAGCTTTTTCTAGGAAGAAATGTGTTGTAGAAAATGAACTAATGTAACTGCTTGTCATTGTTACCCATTTCTCCATGTCTGAATCTCAGCCATGTTCTTCCAACCATCAGTAGGTCTGAGCTGCAATAAATTCCTAATGATACCATATTTTATTGTGTTACAAAGTGAACATAAGGATAAGGCCAAAATATGGAATGTGTTCTTAATTTAAAAAATCCCAAGTGTTGAATTGTGTACTGGAGTTAAATGTTATTTATCTATAACAGGACTTCTGCCGCAGATTTACTAAAGGAAAGGTTTTGAAGTTTACTAAAGAGAAGGATAAATTCTTTTCAGTGACTAAGTTCAAAAGGCAGTTGTATTCAGTAGGCATTTGAAGGACGACAAGAAACAGGATGAGATGACAGAGGAGGCATTGTCTGGAAATGTGATATTGGGTAACAGCTTTGAAAAACTGTTTTTTTCAGTAGACAAGTAATTTTAGAGCTAATCCATGCTAATCCATTTAGAAACCATGAAAAATTATTTTAATTGCTCAATTAAAATTGCATCACTACTTCATTTTCATTTCAAGATGTGCATCGTTTAAAGCAACTAAAACATTGTTTGAAAGCCTAAAAGATTTGTTTGACTGGGGCACTGAAAAGCACAATAATAATTTATTTAATTTTGTATAATTGTCTTTCAAAATACCATTCTGTTATGGAAGGAACAATTTATATGTATCTTTACCGATTTTAGGACAGCTACACTTATTTTGACCATGCAAAACAGTTTTTATAATTAGGGGTAACTTATGTAGCAAAGGATGTATTTTGTGAGAACAGTGCTGTACATAAAAATACCCCAGACTTTGCTACCACTATGTGAATACTCCATATACTACTTGTTATTCACAAGGTTGTATTTTCTTTTACAAAAGGAAATTTTTCTCATGGTTCTTGAAAGTATAATATAATAATATATTGAGCTACAGGACCTAAAGATCGGGTTGAAAATGTTTGTGTAAATCCTATGTTTGACAAGGAAGGATTTTCTTTTCTTTCAACAGCTACATCCAGTTTAAGATAATTTCTCATTCCACGAAGGGCTTGAAGGAATATAAATAGAAAATACAGTTGTGAATTATATGATAATCTGCAATACATGAAGATTTCTGTAACATTTGACAACAGAGCGTTTCCTTTATTACATCACTTTTTCATGCGTATCAAATTACTAGCCTGACTGCCAGTCCTTATCATTGCCAAATACATCTTTTACAATCCAAAATTATAATTGAAATGCTGAAGATAACCCTTAATTCCCTGGAAGCCTTCTCTAAGTCTATATTCACAGAGAAGTCTGCTTGGCCTTAAAGAAGGCTTATATATCTTTTATTTTCAGCTCAGTCACAGCTGTCTTTTCTGATCTGTTTTTTGGGGATTTTTTCCCCCCATAAATGGAAAATGTATTGCTGGCTGTTCAGTGTCTGAATTTAAAACACCCACTTAAAAACTTATGTATAGCCTCGTGTGTATGTGTATTTATCTGTATAGGCTGAAAACAATCCTATAGATAGAGTGCCAGTGAATGCCACATTTCAAAGCTTGCTTTCAGTTACACTTCCGGGCTGTCTGCCTTGTTTCTGTCCATCTTAAGGTGCCTCTACTGCAGAATGTAGCTTCCCATTTAAGAAACTTTCAATCCTCTAATTTTCTAGTAACTGCCATTTTAACAGTTCCATGCAGAAGCTTTTTTCCTCCTTCATTCTGTTCTTCTCTACCCTTCTAAATATACTAGAAAATTCTATAAGCCGAAAGGACCAATTAGAAAAGAAAATAAGGAGACAGGATATAAAACACCATACCTCTGGACTGAATAGCATCTTTGATTATTAGGGTCTGCAAGGCTTCAGAAGGTGGTGATCCCATGTCTGTCACTTGAGTTTTCTTTTGCCATTTTTGTGAACTGGCTATGTCAAAGATGGGCTGGATGGGAAAGAGGGAAGGAGGAAGGGGGAGCATAGGAGGAGGCAGAGTGAGAACAGAGCAGTGCATGGAAACATACAGAGGAAAGGGATTTCACACTGCTGGAGTTTTCTGAATTTCAGGTCTTTGCTTTTTGACTTTTACTGTTGCTTTAAGGAGGACTTTTGCCATAAGGCTGATATGTCAAACACAGCTTAAAATTATGTACCCATGTACTGGGCTGACTGGGGCTCCCAGCTGGCCCTCCAGCCACATCAGGGGATGCAGCACTGTCCTCCCAGGGGTCTCAGAGCTCAGGAAGCCTTTTGCAGGGAAGGCCACAAAGGGCCTCATCTTGCATCTCTCAGGAGGCACAAGCAGAGTAACAGCAGCACCAGCAAAGAGCACCTGTGTAATCTCTTCCTCCAGTGGCTCAGGTGTTCCTTTATGTAATGCAGCTGTGCTTGTTGTCATTCTTTTGGAGATGGTGCCTCTTCTTATCAGTCCATGTGGATATATTCTGTAACATGAGGCCACATAATAATGAATTTTTGCTGGGAACTTATGACAGAGCAGCATGTAAAGGTTGCGCTGGCTGCACACTGCATGATTCAAGAGCTATCAAGTCTATAACCATTTCTTTCTACAAGAAGATGCCTTTATATTGTTATCCCACAGTGCCATATGACTTTTAAAAATGCTACTGTTTTTAAGGGAAATGAAAGTGTATTGGTGCTGTTTTGCATGTGTTTTCCAGCTATTTAGGAAAGAAAAAGGATTATAACTAACAAACAATGGCATTTTGTACTCTAGTTTTCTTGTACCTCACAGATCATGACAGTAAGAGTCTCTCACTACTCTAATATCAGAAAAGAAGCAGGTTCTGTTATAAGCTGGCAAAGGAGATCCACTGTTAGGGAAGGGATAAAGCATCTTATTCTATACCCAAGCCACCACTGAGAAATAATTCCCTGCTCTTATGTCAGCCAGGGATTTTCATTTTATCCATAGTTTCTGAGAAAAAGAAGTTTCTTTTTAAGCAACAGGTTAGTATGGATGGTTATATAGACAGATCTTCATATTCAGTAATATAATCTGTCTGGTTTTAATTTTTATTATGAAAAACTATAAGGATTACGGATGTACCTTATAAAGATGTCAGCTTCCTTCAGGTGACACCCTCTTTGGCAGCATGGTCAATGTCTGACTGCACTTTCTGAAAAGCAGGCTAGGGCAGGCCAGTCGGGCTGACAGTAGGAGACACATAAAAGAAATTTCATCTCTTATACCAGGGTTTGTTTTCATACAGATATTCATACTCCACTGGAGAAGCTCAGAGGTTGTTCAAAAAATCCACAATGTCAGGCTTCTTGGCTGAGTGTTTCACCTCCTATCATTTGTTTAAATGATCTTAGTCTAAAACTATTCCACTTTGTGTACTGCCTTTGCAAAGATATCGACACTCCACAGATTGTTTTTCTGACAGTGTAAACAGCTGCCTCAGAGACTTCTGGTTTCCTGATATTATTTATGTCCTATAGACAAACATTTAAAAAATCAACAGATGTTACCTTGTAATGAAAGGGACTTACCAATTTATCTTTTTAAGGTTTGCTAGATAGTGCCTGTGGGTATTTTAAATCAACACTTCAGAAATCATTTGAGAATAGAGTCGATCATTTCCTATCATTGTTTGTAATTAAGCCATGGGATACATAAGATGGGAGTCTTCTAACTGTCCTAATGAGTTAGAAAACTCTTTTCTAACAGTTAAATTTTATTTCATTTTTGATAAATATCGTCTCAGTAGACAGTAACAGTTTGGATTTTAGGTTTTATATGTTCAGTACACATGCTTTCTGTGTGAAAGCATTTTTAAAAGGTGTGAAAAGCAGAATAAAGTTGGCCCAGCACTTGCTTACGTCATTTTGCAGAGCAGGTTGTTAGTCACAGGCTTCATTCTTTCTGATAGTTTCCAAAGTCCTTGGCTACCATATTTGATGGTCTTTGCCTCATAAAAACAAATGCTTTGTGCAATTTTGATATATTACAGAGATAAGGAATTAGAAATTGAGGACACAATTGATCACTAATTGGCAGTGTGTCATTTATAAACCTTTTGTGTAATGCAAGAGGCACTGCAATTTGCACTGATAGTGTGTGTATCCACTACTACACTGACACGATTAAACTGTTGTAAGTTTGTCACGCTGTGGCTCTGTAGTACTTAGACCATGTGGAAGCCAAAGAATGACTTTCCCTTACAGCACATTCTGCTTGGCAATCCGAGCTGAGAAGCCATTCCTTTTCTTAGGAATTGGAGTGGAGTGAGTGTGTTTTGTTCTGTTTGTTTGGGGTTGTTTTTTGAATGGGCTTTACTGGTACTTGCTTCAGAAGTTCTGTGAGGCCAGTTTGTCATCGCATCATTTATATAAGTTTATTTATACAAATTATGGGTTTCACTCAGGCATTTTACAGCACATCAGAAGCTGGAGGTTGAGCAGCAAAGCTCTGGTTCTGTTTCTACCAGGAATGCATTGTGTTGGCCTGAATACAGCCATTCACTGTAAACCTGAAGCACAGGCCAAGGGCTGGGATTTCAGCTGATGCCTGAAACTTGCCATGGGAGGTACTTTGTTATCAACTGAACCAGCCAATGTAAATTGAGTTTGGTGCTCCTTCTTGAGCTCCTTTGGCTCAACCATATTAACCAGAAGAGCCACCAGGACACAGGCTAATTCTTTAACATTTACTGTTTGCCTAAGCATTGAGGATTATGCAATCTCATGGTATGTGTGGGTAGGGATTTCCACCCATCCCCTCCAGCAAACCTCTATCAATACTGCAGCTTCAACTACATTTGAGTCTGGCCGAGCATTCTCAGAGATATTGCAGCCTCAGTGGGCTGGAGAGGAAAAGATGGACCTATCACTGCCAACACAGAGAAAGGCTGTGGTATAAACTTCCCCTAGATTAGATATCTTAGTATCCATCCATGAGAGCCTAGCTACATCCATGACAGCCTAGCACAGCACAAAACAACTTCATAGGAAGATAGTCCCCATTATTTCCATTGTTGTTCATAGACTCCTTGTCTATTTGAAATTATTTTTAAAAAGAAAAAAAACTAAACCGTGTTTGAAGTAAGGCATCTCTTTGTTGCTGAGTATTGAGAAGAATGCTGAGCTGCATTCTCCAATGCCCATCCTTCTTTAAAAGAAAAAAACTTACAGTAAATGTGTCAGGCCAAGGTCTTTATATGTTTACATAGTGTTCCAAGTACCTCATAGGATAAAAGGAATAAGAAGTTATTCATCCAAAAATCAAAAGTGAGAAACTGCATCTTGCTTCTTCATGAAAACAGCAGGGGTTGCTTCAGCTGATTACCTTTGATATTAAATAGCGTGTTTGGCACAGTGCAGATAAGAATATTACTGAAAGCCAGTTCAAAGAAAGTTAAAACTGCTGGTTCAAAAGCATGGTATCTACAATATTCCTTTTGTTAAAACTGGAAAACATGTTTAGCATAATTGCCAAGTACTCCAAAACAGAATTCTTTGTGTATAGAGAGTATATTTTCATTTTTAAAAGGAGTTACAGTAACTACTGCAGTAACACCACTACAGAATACTAGCTATTGATTATATCATGTATATTCAAGGCCTTGAAGGATAAAGCTCAAACCCCTTTTCTTTAAGGTACTGTGCAAGGATGTGATAAGAGTCAATTTCTGTCTTCAATGAGCCCACAGGCAGACCAGATAAACAAATGGTAGAAAGACAAAAGCATTGGCTTTTCTGTTTGAGCTAAGGAACCACGATATTGGATGACCTTCCCTGAATTGTGTCTCTGGCAGATATGCATCTTCACCTAAGATAAGCAGTGAAGAACTGTAAACTGAGTATGTCAGTCTTGACTGTGAAAATCCTTTTAGCCCTTTTTAAATATTTAGCGGAGTGGAAAAATTGATATTATTTCAATTAATTCTGCTAGATTTAATTTTTGTGGTTCATTGATATATCTGTTATAATTTCATGGAATTGGACCCATGAACTTTATGTGTTCTATACTGAAATGAATCAAATTATTCAATAGTTATCTAGTAATTATTTCGAAATATTGAAAGTGATAAGCTCTAGTCGTTTATTTTGGAAGACAGCTGAGTACCAGTGGTTCAGGCCATGTTTATGTTTCATTTGAATGAAAGAAACTTCCTTCATAGAGAAGCATGTCAAATGCCTTGAAAAACACACACCATGGATTGGGAGGTCATTAAAAGTCAACATCTATAGAAAGTCCTCAGTCATAGTTTTCTGGTCACCTTCTGGTGTTGTTTCTTATATTGTCTTTTACTTCAGGATGCTAGTAGAGAGTAGAATTGTGGTACAGTCTGATCTGGATTGTACCAGAGAGGTAAGGCAGGGAAACTGCTGCACTTAGGAAGCCAAATTAATGAAAAAAATGCAGCTTCTTGTTCCCAGCAGAATTAGCTAAGGGCCTGTCAGCCCAATCCTCTCCTGCCAGTGGGTGCCCACAGAACATAAATTGCCATAGCCTAAGTCTGTGTTTTCAAAACCAAAGCCAAAATGCCTAAATGACCACTTTGTATTCCAGACAAAACTGTGTTCAGCAAACAGACTATCTGGCTTAAGGGAATTCTTCTCCAAGACATGAAAATCTTAGTAATAGGAAATTATTTTTTTTCTTGACATTCTGTGAGAAAAACAGACAACATTTAGAAGCAAAGCAGTGAGCACTCAACTTAGACTACATTTATAGTGTGATAATAATATGCAATGCATAAAAATGCTTGGGATTTATGGAAGATTTTACACTGAATTAAAGACCCAGTTCTGTATGGCAGACAAAAGCAAATGCACATTTCTATACATGAGCTTGCCAAGCCTACTGTTGTTATTCCTGAGATTAGCTCAACTGGTTAGAGCATGGTGCTAATAACACCAACGAGTTTGTTGTAGCAGTGATAGCACCCATTCTGAAATAATACCTTGAGTTCTCATGTTTATGTTTCCATAGAAATACTAAAGAATTTCTAGCAATTTTTTATACAAATAATTTGATTCAATACCCACAATTCTAGACTATAAGTGTGGAATTATGGTTGTGAATGTCTTTTCACCTTTGTTCTCTTGTATGTCTCTCAGCACATACAAGAGTCCATCAAGAGTGTCCATGACTAGGGGGGAAGAACTAAATTAAAAATTTCAAAAGACTGAAAGGAACACTAGGGAGACAAACCATGCACAAACTCAACAGCTGTTCTGCCATTAAGAGAATACATACTTCCATTTGATTTGTTTTATGCAATTTTATTTTCAGATGGTTAAACAGATTTTATTTTGTCTGTGTAATAATAAATGCCCTACTGGAAAGCTTATAAATTTACATAGATTATTACCAAACTCTATTGCTGTTTCTAAGTAGGATGTTACACCATTTGTAGCTTATTCAAAACCTGGGGTTTTTTCTTGCCAGATCTGTATCAGAGAAATGCATCATTTTAAGAAGCTATTTTTTAATATGGAGTTGCAAGCCTCTCATTTTCATGGTTTCACCCCAGCCAGCAGCCAAGCCACTCACTCACTCCTCCACCAGCAAGATTGGAGAGAGAATAATCAAGATAAAGGCAGTTTAATAGCAAAAGCAAAAGCTGCGCACTCACGCAGAACAAAACAATTCACAGCTTCCCATGGACAGGCAGGTGTTCAGCCATCCCCAGGACAGCAGGGACTTGAGAAGGCAAACTCCATCACTCTGTGTCTTCCTTCCTTCTTCCTACCCTCACTTTATATACTGGGCATGATGTCAGCTGGTCTGGAATATCCCCTTTGGTCCTTTGGGGTCACCTGTCCCAGCTGTGTTTCCTCCCAAACTCCTATGGCACCTCCAACTTTCCTTGCCAGCATGGAAGTACTAAGAGCAGAAAAGGCCATGACTCTGTGTAAGCTCAGCAATAACAAAAACATTTCCATGTTCATCACTGTGCTCAGCACAAATCCAAAACACAGCCCCCTGCTGGCCACTAGCAAGAAAATTAACTCTTCCCCCAGCGAAAACCACCGCAGTCCCTGGAACAAAAATTTACTCAGAATTACATTGTAAGGGTGCTGCCATATCTTCAAAAATCAGAGGTCTATCTTGAAACAGTGAACTATCAGGAATAGCTACAGAAACCACAGCGTGTAGAAACTGCTCTGTCTATCATTTATCCTCAGCCAGCTCCCTGCTGCAGGCAAACCAGGGCCAGCAGACCTGGTCCATGGAGGGCCTTGTTGTGCCCAACCAGCAGTGCCTGCACTGCACAGGGAGGCACTGCCCCACTGACCCAGTGCTGCTCTTCCTGTTGCAGAGCCTTCACACTGTGTTTCTCCACCAGGGTCTGAATCCCAGCGTGAGCAATGAATTAGCTCATTGCTAATTATAGACCTGCAGTGCTGATCAAGAGCCCTAAGGAACCCAGAGGTTTTGCAGAAGTGGCACAGACCCTATCAAAGATGGGATGCCTGAGGGATGGATCAGTACAAGTTTGTAAACTTTACTGGTCCACTAACGTATAGTGCAAACCAGTGAGAAATAACTCCACACTATATTTTTTAAAACTATGTCAAAATCCAAACAGAATTCCTGGAAGAAAGAAAAATTACCTGTGAAATGGGGGACTTACCAGTATGATTTTGCAGTGAAAAAAACATTCTTTGACATTTATAACACGTGTGTAAACAATACATGATAGAAGTAAGGAGTTTTATTCATCCTTACTCTCCATGAGGTTTTATTCATCTTTATTCTTCATGTAATTGTTTTCATCTGTAGAATTCAAAAGAAGTAGATGATTATACAAAGAACCTCATAAAGAGTTACCTTGTGATTTGATTCATAGCTAATTTGGAAATTGGAATTGAGACAGTTTGCAGTAAACCAAAAATAAAATTGTATATATTTATATATATGTACATTCCTGGCAGAGCAAGAGCTGGCAACTGATGCAGAAAGCTTCCCTTCAGCATAGTTTCCATGAATCTGTATGTGCTGGTTTTGATTAAGGAGCTTTAGAGTTCTCTTGTGTGTTCTCCACAATGTCAGGCTTTTATTAAGGTTAGTCTGTAGGATTGGTTTTTGCGGAAAGCACATTTTGCTTTTTATACTGCAGATCTGCTATTGGAAGCAAGTAGTGAAAGGACCCCTAGAAATGAGCTGAGAACACATGGAGGAATCATAATCAAAGCCTGGGCTGAGATCTGCTTCAGTTTGATATGACAGCTGATCTCTGCCTCAGTTTTCCAGTTTCTAGAAACTGCAGCTTACACGATGCTCTATGAAGCACCCAGGAGACCTGGAAAGCACTAAGTGCCAGAGGAGATCTACAATGAGCAGCAGATGTGAATTTATCACACATGGGGTAAATATCAAGTGTGTAGAGACTCACCTTGTTCAGAAGCAGTTCTGCCTCTCTCACCAAGTGTAGGGAAATAATAGGTCAGAGAATATAAAAATGGACATTTCTTGGCTGGTAAGCGATCATGGGACACTGCACTGTTTAGGTGAGCCTAAGTCCTCCATAGCTAAAGTTCCAAAAGGAATTAGTTCTTGCAACCTGAAAGCTCAAAACCAAAAGTGATATACCATCTTCTTCCTCGCTGTCTTTGTTCTTCAATGTGTCTTTATTGTTGACATTGGGCTCCAGATGTCTTAAGCTTCAACATGTATGCTGCACATTTTTCTAGGTAGAGTTAGCGACCCCCGGACTTTTTCTCTTCGTTAGCAAACATGTTCATTCTAATTTGACTCTTATCTGCTGTAAAACCACTTCATATATTATTACTGTCCACAGATTCCAGGTGCCTCTGTGATACTGCCAGACTAAAGCTGAATGCTCCAAGATTGTTATTTTTTCTGGAATAATAGTAGCAAGAGATTTTATCTGTGAAATTCCTGCATAGAGAGATCTGGCAGAATGCTCTTGGTTCTGAGAAACATTTTCATATAAACACCCAACTGCTTTTGCAAACCACACAAAATATACAAATAAGGAACTGGAAAAGTAATCACAGATTGGTTTGGGTTAGAAGGGGGCCTTGAGGATCATCTAGTTCCAACCCCTCTGCTGTGGACATGGACACCTTCAGGTAGACCAGATTGCTCCAAGCCCCAGCCAACATGGCCTTGAATACCTCCAGGGAAGGGGCATTCACAGCTTCCCTGGGCAACCTGTTCCAGTGCATCACCACCCTCACAGTAAAGATTTTTTTTCTAATATGTCATCTAAAGCTAGTCACAATTTAAACCATTGTCCTGTCACTACATATGCTTGTAAATATTCTTGCCCCATCTTTCCTGTAAGTTCCCTTCAAGGACACAGTTAAATCACCCCAAAGTCTTTTCTTCTCCAGGCTGAACAATCACAGTTCTCTCAGCCTTTCCCCATAGAAAAGGTGCTCCACCCCCCTGATCAACTTTGTGGCCTTCCTCTGGACTCACTCCTATAGGTCTATGTCCTTTCTGTGCTGACGATCCCAGAGCTGGATGCTGTACTCCAGGTGAGGTCTCAGGAGAGAAAGATATTGGGGAGGGACCGTGTCAAAGGCCTTACATGAGTCCAGGTAGATGACATTTGTAGCTTTTCCCTTATCCACTGTTGTAGTTACTCCGTTACAGAGAGCCACTAGGTTGGTCAGACAGGATTTTCCCTTGGTGAAGCCATGCTGGCTATCTGGAATCAGCTGCCTGTCCTCCATGTGCCTTGGGAAGTGTCAGAGGAATAATTTCTCTTTTATTCCTTCAGAGGACTCTTTGCTACAAATCTTTCATGTTAGTCTTCTCTTCAAAGGATAACTAAATATACTTTGCCAGAAAGGAATATTTTCCATTTTTACTTGCCATCTCCAGCCCAACAGCATTGTTCTGAGATTTACAGTGGCTGTTTCACATGTAAGAACTCTTCCTGTTTGTTAGAACATTCATTTCCTAACATTTTTCATTTTGTTTTGTTTGTACTGTATCTCAGCAGATTCTACAGGAACAAGTTCTTGTATTGATTTTCATTATGGTGTTACCTGGCACACCTGGCTCCTTAGCAGACCTTAAACAGCTTCTTAAATCTTTGCCAGTAGTTCTAACCCTGTCATACTCTTCTTTCCTCCCTTAGAATTCATCCATGACTGTGATCCACAGGGCCATTAAATTGTCCCCAGACCTCAAAAGTGTACTTACTCTCACATTTCTGACTTCCATCACATGCTCACACCTTCTCTTTCCCTTCTTTTGTAACATTTTTATCTAGAAGAAATAGTAAGAATATAAAATGCAGGAGAGACAATAATAAAATCATCCTCATTGCAAAAAAAATTGCGAAATCACCACTGGGATTCATTGATATACATGAACAGAGATATGACTCCAAGGGGAGACTCTAAAGTCAGTGTTAGGTCCCAAACTCTTTTGGTGCCTCTTGAACATTTTCTTTAGCAAAGGGAAAAAAATATGAGGCAGAAAATATATCAGGAAAAAAGTGTATTTGTTACTGAACAAAACCACCCAGTGTGATTGTGGATATATTTCATATTCTTTCATATCTATTATTTTAAACTATTAGTGGCAGTTACTATATTTTCTAAGATAAAATGGTCCTTAACTATTTAATGCCATTATGTTGTAATTAAATAGTTTTTTCTTTGTTATTTGACGTGCCAAGTATTATGAATAACCTAGAAAAATACTCACTATTTAATACATATATGAAGCCGAGGAAGTGTCTTCCCTGACAGCTGTATTCAAATGGGTTTAATATTAGTGTGATTTTTATATGTGTAATGAAATGCTTCTCTGCTACCATGAGATGAAAATAATTCTTGGGTCAACAGAAGCCAGAAGCCCTCTCTCAGTAGTCTCAGATGTTAGCTTTTCTTTCCAGAGAAAAAGAAAGATTATTCTAGGGCATCCAGTTTTCCTTAGAAATACTGGGTTTGGATGGGGTTCTTCTTTTTAATTACTAAAGCTGAGCAAGGCTTTACTATCCACTATCTGCAGCTATACTTGTACAGTTACTGACAGGCAGAGAGCTCTGTGGGTTTGTTTATTTGTTTATTTACTTTTAATTCCCAAATTTATTTTTTTGCATTTAGAATCTTCAAATCTTAAGTTAAACCTTAAAGGTTGATATCAAACTGCCCCCCTTCAGAGGCAGCCAATACTTGGAGCTGGAACTTCAGACAGAATAAATCAATAAAATTTAAAGTAGGTATTTGAGATAGTGTAATAAGACAGGAAAAAGAATGGAACTACTTATAAATCATAAATCAACCTAGTTGTATAAATAGTTTTCATATAAAAGTTAATGAAAGTGTCTACTGTGTATTCCAGCTAAATCAGTGTGTGCGATAACTATGCATGCTCTTGTCTCCTACACAATCATTATTCTCTTTGAAATAATGTATTTTAGGGAATTGAAAACATGAAAAGAAAAGGATCCTTGCAGCAGGGTCCCTATATTGCTTTGTGAGGGGTGCATTTCTTCAGAAACATTGTCTATTCAAGTTTTCATACATATTTTATACCTGAAGTATCAAGATATAGGGGAAAAAAGTTCTTAGTTTTTCCTGTAACTGAGGATTAAATAACTTTTGTTCTTTTTTTGGTCCTCAGGGTTTTTTTTTAAGTCTGTGGCCAAAGGTAAATGATGGCAGGGAGTTTTTCCCCATTACACTTCAGTGTCAATTTTCAGTGGGAAAAAGTATGGTCCAAGAGCAAATTTCAATATGCCTTATTTCAGGAGGTATTACTACAGAGACTTAAAAGGTTCAGATAAACTGGAAGACTATAGTGCAAAGAAGATGCTTTGTGTGTCTCACTTTGATTTTGAGAAATTGAGACATTTTCCTGAAGTGACAGGTTAGGTCAGAACTGTCTGATGGCCTTCATCTCATCTTCTCTGTTTCCCTCCTTGTTTTGCTTCCATCTCATGTACACCCTGGTAACAACAGCTATAGACAGGTGCTTGAACTGAACTGTATATTTCTGGAATGTTTATGTCAGGGTTTTTTCCCTCAATTACCTACCTTTCCTAACTTATTTAAATTGGAAATGCTTTCTGGAAAAGCCTGTCTCTCTCCATAATTATTAAGGGATCTCTAGGAAGACTGTTGTGCTAATTTTAACATGATTATTTTTTCTGAATATGAGAAGTTCCTCCTTTATAAAGCTCTGGATCTTTTTACAAAACTAATGAGATCCAGAATAAAACTGCTCTAGAGAGGGAATTTATTTCTTTTTGTGCCATTTTGTACCTTTCCAAGATCCCAGTTTAAAAAAACAAAAGAGAACAAAAAAAACCTTTACAAAATATCTGCAATGAAGAAGTGAAATTCTGCATTTATATTCCCCTTAGTCTTGCAGAGTAGAAGTTTTCTTATTTAGAATTGCAATTAAATAAAATTATGGAAAACTCTTGCCAAATTTGCACATGAACTACAATTAAAAATGAACTTGCAGGAGAGTCATTTTCCAAAAAGTGATTTTTCTTTCCTGAGAAAAAGACGACCTTGCTTGTATTTCATCATATCAGTGTTTCAAACAGAAAGGCTTTGTTAGCCGGACTGTTCCTGGGAAGACAGAAAGTTAATGCTTTGACAGTTTTGAAAACAAATTATTTAATCTGTAGGGAGCTGTTATTTTCAGTTCCTGTAACAGAACAATCAAAACTTTCTAGAGAAACTTACTTGCTTCTCTAAGGAAACTACTGACTTTTTATAAACAAGTAAAAGTTCAGAGAAGCTTACTTGCTGACGTCTCTAAAGGAACTACTGATTTTCTTGCAAACAAGTAAAGCTTCAGTCTTATCTCTACATAGCCTGTTGCTTGGCACAATTTAAGCAGTAAGGCAGATTTTAATAAAAGTATAAAAGGTTTTGGTAAAGCTAAAAAATAAAAACTTTCATTTTTTTTAATTTCTGCTCAAAGGATTCTGTGGTTTTTATATATGCCTGGAGCAATTTGAAAATATGCTATTTTGTACTTTAGTCTTACAAAATAGTGGAAGGGCAGAAGTCCTTCCTGAGAAAAGTAATTGTTAGTAAAGTGATAAACACTACTTAGGAATTATTATGAAATAGTTTTTGGGTTTTTTTCCACAGGGTGGTATCTGTTTCTTTTCCTCAGCTTTATCTGTGGTTTCTTCCAGAGCATTGCCAGCTTTTGTAGTACTGTTATTTAGTCCTCCATATGATCAAACACACATATGCTGGGATTGCTAAACTTAAGAAAGATGTAAATTTTTAAATCATGTTCCAGCTTTCAAAATTGAGTTTTTACTTTGATTAGTCCAGCCTCCATCTCACCAGCCATAAGCCTCCCCCCAAAAACACAGAACAATGCAAAGAGGAGGTGATCTTCAGGTTTTTTCTGGGGAGGCAGGGGGGGAACAAAACACCACAGATTGGACTGCCAAGAATGGAGATGGCCAAAATCACTTTGGGAAGCCTTAACCTTTCACTTCAGCACATCTTGTCAAGGGAATAATTTGTTCTTTATCATTTCCCTGCAGTCAGATAGGGGACTGGCAAGTGCTGATGCATGGGCAGATGAATTTCACAGCTGCTTCCAGGGCACAGAAGTAATTCAGGGATGGCAAAACACACACTAATACCACAGTGAATCCTGGAAACCACACAGCAAAAGTTGATTGGTCTATACACAGGAGTTTGGGGTGATACCCTAAAAAGGGTGCCCATAGGGTATGAAGTTTTGCCTCTGGGAGTCTTGTAAGTGCTTGTTTTCTTCATGGAGAACATACCCACAGGGAAACTCCACAGCTTATGTCATCCCATCTTGTTATACCTTTACAATTGGAAGAACCCTGTGCAGGTCCCTTTGTCCTTGTAAAATAATGCACTTTCCTGCCATGATTTCCCTTTTGGAAAGGAGTTTGTCTTTCTTAAGTGAGCCCAAAATGTTGTCCAGAATCAGACTGTGTTTGCAAGTCTGGAACATAACCTAGCTTTTATATTAATGCCCTCAGGATCTGAAATGGCATTATTTTAAATTGCAGAAAGGCATATCAGTGTGATAGTTGTGGACCATGACATGGGTTTGTTTTACAATAACCCCTCATGCTGGTAACCAGAGCTTCAGATGCTGAACACACGAGCCTGTCTGTATGAGGTGCCTGCAGGCTGAGGGAGCCCACTGGAGCTGCCCATGGGCAAGAACAGGCATGAGCAGGCACAGGCATGAGCAGTGACAGAGATGACACGTTTTTCATTCTGCTGCTCAGCTCAAATGGAAAAAAAAACCAACAAAACAGTAACCCTAATAGCCAGTCTAACTAGGTCTGTGTGGAAATGGGTTGAAGGCTGTCCAGGGAAAGGCAGAAGGACAGGTTGTAGGTGGGCTGTATACTGTTAACATTGTAGTTAAACCCAGCACACTTTTGGCTGGCAGTGCCTCTGGGCACTTGGAACTGCTTTCTTCCCCTGGTGTCTGCCCAGTCAAGTTGATGTGAGCTGTCCTCAGGCTCTTTGGTGCGTCAGTAGCAGGTCCTGGCCCCAGTGTGTAGCCAACACTCACTGCAGGGCATCCAGCTGGAGGAGCAGCAAGGGGTGATGCCTCAGGGGTGGTGAACTGATGAAAATTAATCTGGCTGTAGGTGTGGCTCAGTATAGATGAATAACTGTTGAAGCATAAATTTCCCCTCACTTGAGCTTCTCTCTTAACCTCATGCTTCCCAACCAAGAGCCCTGTCCTGTGGCCTGGGGTCTAACAGTAAACACCAGCCAGGCTGGGGATAGATCCCCAGGTTCAGACCCTTTCCCTCTCAGCAGATATAACCCATTACAGGACACAGAACAGATGGCACTAAGCAGGCTGTACAAAGTCTTTCCCAAAAAATGACTCTTTGCCAAAGTAAATTACCATCAATTGTCATTTAAATGAGAATAAGCTTCACTGATTACTTTTAGCATAATCATTCAGAATGAAACCAGATGTTCCTCAGGCCATGTTTTAAAGCTGCAGTGTACATTTAAAGGTAGGCAAGAAAATTCTCACAAGAAAAAAGATATTGAGTCTTGTTAGTGAATTGGTTTATCTGAAAAAACTTCTTTTATTGGTGATGAAAATATACTTCTGAATCAGAAACCATTTCCCAGCTGTTAGACAAAGCAATATGGAAATTGCCATCCCAGCAATGTTACTATTGCCCCAGCATGAGTCAAGCTTTCGTTGTTTTTAAAAGGGAACAGTAACTTCCTCTCAGGAAGACTGCTCTGAATCACAGTTAGGTTTGGGCAAGTGTTTTTGAATTATTTTCTGGGTTTAATTATTTCAATTTTACTTGCTTGATACCTTTACATTTCTTGACATGACACGTTTTCAGTCGACAGTCAGGAATCTGGTTTGCAGTGTTGAGGCTTCTAAAAGGAAGCAAATCACTCCATCTATATCATCAGAGAAATTCTTTTTGGTTATTCAGTCTGTTTGATATTGTCAGGACATCTCCTTTTCCTCCTAGTTAATAAGACCTAAAGCATCCTTACCTATTTGTTTCTTCCTGCTAGGAAGAATATTTATAGCATTTTTGACCTTTGAATGAACTTTTAAGAATCAATAACAGCAAAGTGGAAAAAAGGTCAGCAGCAGTTTTCCTCTTGACTGAGGGTAGCCAGCATTCAGCTTGGAATATCTATGTTAGGAACTACCATAATCACATTTATGCAGCGTTTTTGCAGAAAATTTTCAGATTTCTTCAGCACTATCTGAAGGATACACGGCCAGAGCCAATGGTGTCATTGATGGGTTTTTAAGTTGTTGTGTATCAATTTTTTCATGGCAGAACTCCTACAAAAAGCCTTGAAAGGTGGTGCTGAAGAATAATTTTCTTGACTGTATTTTGCCACTGGATAAATATAAGTGAATTAGAAACTGTTCTCATTAATGACTTACCAGAACTGAAACACCATCCATTTCCTTCCACTTCAGATTACAGTAATAAAATAGACACAGTGATCCCTCAATGTGTGAGAACAAGCAGCCATAAGAGATGGTTCAAGACAAGATTTGTCCATTCAGAGTTGTTATTCCTATGACCCTACATCTCAAATATTTTAAAGGACCTTTCTAATTCCTCAAATTTATGAAGCTCCTTCCAAATCTAAATGTTCCTGTAATGAAGTAGACATTTCAGTGCTATTTGCTGCCTCCTTCTAAAGGGGAAATTATTTTCCCTTTATTTCTTTACCTAAAAATGAAGTTTCTCACTTAATTAAATCCTTTCCTTCTTCATAGCTGGCACCCCAGAAAATTCTTGTTGCACTGTTTTTTGCCTACCACAGGTTGCTGGCCAGCTAGTTCAGATTGTAACTGTGCATTAGAGGCCTAAATTCCAAATGCCTTGAGTCAAGTGAGATGAATCCCATTGCTGGGGGTGACAGCAATAGCTCTCACGGAGTGAGTGGTCTTCTGCCTTGTAATTAGAGTGAATTGTTGCTGTCAGGACTTCCCCTCATGCCATTCCACAGGGTAGCAAGCAGGCTCTTTGGTGGAGCCTCCTGAAACTGCTGTAATACATAGGGTTTCTGTTTACAAATGCAGTGTCATTATTCAGAAAATACCTCATAAAAGCTCAATTTTTCTCCAGCATTTTCCTGATTGACTGAGTGGAGAGACAATGACAGCTATACAAATCTTCAAAAATTTAAAAAAACTTTATAGCGTCTCAAAAGAGTTATTTTCCTAAGTTTCTTTTTCTATGTCCATGTCATGTGAAGATTGTGTCTACTTGTTCAGCCAACCATCCAAATATGTCTAAAAATACAAGGAAAATAAAATAAATTTACTGTTATGACAACTTCTGTTTGCTCAAAAGTTGTTTGATCAAAGGTTTTAATAGTCAGGAAATTAAGATTTTTTTTAATGGATGTTATCATATTTATTATTATTGTAATTAGTGTTACATTCCTGAAGAAGAACAAAGGAAAAGACATTTCCACACAAGTTCTACATGAATTGTTAATGTCTGCTTTGAACTTCCCTTGTTTTTTCCTAGTTTATAAAACACTCTTTAATATAGAATTGTTTTGTCTCCATTTCTTCAAATTCATAGATGCATAATATTGGAGAATGATTTCATTCGTCTCTCTGCATAACCATTTCCCTCTTTTTGCTCCTTTTTTAAATTTCATTCAAAGACCAATGTATTGTGCCATGTACATCTTCAGTGCTGTTAAACATAAGGCTGTCTTAGCATTTCACTCTTCTCTAAAATTTGCATTTCAGCTTTCAGCAGTCTCTAACCAAGTAGAACTTCCTCTTTTCCTCTTATTCCTAACATATTTTAAGTACTTTGAAAAATTCTATGAAGCAGGAGAAAAACTGAGTCAGATCTAAGTACTGTATTGTTTTCTAACTCTTCTGTCTCTAGCATAAAATTAAGATATGTGAGACTAAATAACAAAATAAGCCTTTTGTTTCACCAGTTCAATAGACAAAAGACATTCATATTAATATTTCTGGTGAAATTGTAGTTTATCAGTTCATTGAGGCTGCTATTTTGGCTCCAGCAAGAAGCTAGAGTTCATCTGGCAATAGCACGTGGATTTGAAAAAGCAACAAGGTTACGTGGGCACTGGGACAGATCCGTGCTTTGGAAACAGCCAGAGACAAAGCCTGTGGCAGAGCTGGGTGATGACCATGGAGTTCCAGTTTCTACTGATTTTTTTCTAATTTGCTGACACTGCCAGAGTGGGTACATGTCAATGCAGATTATACCACTGCCAGTAGCATTGAGGGTTTTGTCCAATCATCATTT
The DNA here is from genome assembly GCA_034336665.1 of Luscinia megarhynchos. Lineage (NCBI taxonomy): Eukaryota > Metazoa > Chordata > Aves > Passeriformes > Muscicapidae > Luscinia > Luscinia megarhynchos. The sequence goes on from CM067565.1 coordinate 47,767,422, forward strand.
GTCCACTCATTATTTCTTCAAAACTGGATGATAACTGGAACTGCTCGTTGTTTGTGCTGGTCTAAGGTTGATGAACATCCTTAAGAGCTACTTCAGTCTGTTTTGTTGGGTTTATGTCAGTGTTTAAAAACTGTGGGTCATTTTTATGCATGGCAAGGTACATGTTGTCTCTTACAGTCTGTTTTATCTCATGGTTTCACCTTCATCTGAAGCAGCTCCAGCAGTCTGGTCTGTATGGCCTCCTGCATTCACTGCTGCAGTATTTGGATGGCAAAGTCCAGGAATTTATTTCCTTAGGTCTTCTTCTGTGCACACAAGGCCTAGCTGCTTCTTTTCTCACGAATGTCTGCCTGCCCCCAGCTGCCAAACACCTTGACTGAATCCACAGTCAGTACCAGAACTTGAGCCAGACACTGGAGCTGGTTTAATGTCAAAATAGACCAGCTGTGCACAGGCAGCTTGTCACACATCTCACAAGTACAGGAGATGGGCTGGTCTCACTAACAGCATGCCATTTGGCTTGGTGATTCCAGAAAATGACGAGGAACAGGAGGCTCTGCTGTCACTGGACAAGCCTGGTTGGTATTCCCAAGGTAATGCTATCCAGCTTTATGATCTACTGAAGAAGATGACTGGCAAGTTGGATCCCAAGGTATGTTGTAAGAGTAAATCTCTTTGAAAATACCGTTTTACTCAAGAATTCACCAGGCAAACTTTCATTAAAGTTATTGATGTGATTGGTCACAGACTTCTGTTCTAGTTATTCTTGCTGCTGTCCAGCAGCCTGCAGCCCAGAACTGGAAGTAGCATATTTGTCTTCTTATGGTAGAATATGTAAACTTTCTAGATGTAAACTTTCTGTATGCATGGTTAAACATTTCAACAGCTTTAGGAAGAATCAGGTTGTAATCAGGAAATGTGGCTGAGGAAATAGATCATAAAGATTAAAAGATGGCATCGGTGAAAACTAGGAATATGTTAAGTACAGGTCTGGTAGGTGAAAATGCCACTAATGATGGTGTAATAAATTTTTCGTAGTGAATAAATTCCACTCTGGGCACAGAAGAGTTTTAAGTCACCAAGAAGAATGTTCTGTCTTGTTTCCAGTGTAGTCTGAAACTTATTCCAGTTTAGTGTATTTTTTTGGTAGTCTTTCTACTGCTTCCCATCAGGCTATTTCTGTCAGCCAAAAAACTCACACTTCCTTTTGCTGGTCCCAGTTAGGCATCCCTTTCCAATTCCCCCTTGGAGGGGGAGAGCAAGAGGCTGTGTGGGGCCAGCCTTTCCCTTACGGAGCTGGTTGAAGATAAAACCCCAAACTTGACATTAATAGGATCTCTGCATGTCTTGACCAAGTGTAAACATGGAGGAATTTTTATTAGGTCGTTTTAAGGCTTTTTTTCTCTCTCTGTGAAATACAATTTGCTTGTGTTTTCCTCATATACAATGAACTTCTAATTTGCTTCTTCCCTCACAGGTTGTTTATTTTGGTGACAGTATGCACTCAGATATTTTCCCAGCTCGTCACTATAGCAACTGGGAAACTGTCTTCATCTTAGAAGAGCTTCTAGGGGACAAAGGTATAGTGCCTGCAAAGGCTGAATCTGAGCCCCTTGGAGAAGAAAGGAAAATACGAGGTAAGGGTTCCTGCAGATGTTTCCTGGAACAGAATAAAGTAAGTTGCAAAAAAGCTTCATGTCACCTGCACTAAGAATGAACCTGCTTGTCTTACCAGGGTGCTGGCAGCATCAGTATCCCCCACAGGTGTATTCTCCTTATCTTACCAGGAGGATGCTGTTCTGTCATAGCTCAGCAAATTCATGAGTGGCACAGCATCTCTACCTGGAGCTAAGCCATGGACCTCAGAAAAGGAGATGTATGTGCTCTCCCTGAACAAGAACCTTTTTAATAACAAGGAGAAATTTCATGCCCACTTATCACAAGTCCAACGCCTGAACTCTGCAGAGTTCGTGACGTTTCCCTGTGTGTTGTGGCGAACTGTAAACACAGAGGAATTTTTATTACATTGTTTTGAAGGTTGCTTTCTCTCTGTGTGAAATATGGTTTGCTTGTGCTTTCCTGATATACAAAGAGCTTTTAATCTGCTGCTTCCCTCACAGGTTGTTATGGTGGTGACAGCTGTGCTCAGATAAGAGGGACTGCTTCAAAACTTGGCCAAGTGCCGACTTACTCATAGTCGCCTTAGATAACTAAAATGATTTTCAGGTTGATCACAGTTGGGAAGCAGGGCCTTAGCACTGCTGTTGCCCTTTAATTCTCCCACAGAAGATGGGAAGTTACTATGGTTTATCCTTTCCTCTGCTGCCAAAGAGCTAAGTAGATAGGAAACATCTTTGGAGATGGATGATGAGGCAACATTGTACCTCCAGCATGTCCTATGTAGGTAGGAACTACAGCAAAGCTTCACTCTCCATTTGGAGTGTCTCTTCATGTCATATGCTACTAAATAAATAGGTTATTTTCTTCTAATTGCAGAGAAATACTCATGCTTTTCACACTTTCTCTTTGTAAAGCACTAAACTTTATTTTTCTTTTAAAATAATTACTCTGTGTGATTAAAAGTTAACTTACCAATAGAAAAGATTTGGGGGGTGCATTTATACTTGGTATGTTTTTAATCTAAGTGTTATAAAAACTCGTGGTTTTAATGGAGAAAAGGGTATCTTCAATGGGACTAAAACAATATAGACATTGATATCTGTATCTTATTTTTTATTAAACATATCTCAGATTTTCCCCCATTATCCACTGATTTCTAAACTAAGGTCAGACAAGGACATTTCAGTCCTTGAAAATAAGGAAATGTAACCATTAATGTTTTCCTGGGTTGTAAAAGACACAGATAAAGTAAAAAAATTCAATATCTTATCAGGAGAATGTGTTTCTCAGTAGGAAGGGGAGGTGGGGGAGTAAGAGTTAGTAGCACTTATAGGTTAATACAGCTTGATTTAAATAATTAATGCTTTAAAAATAACTCAATATTCTCCGTAAATTTGTTCATTCTCTGACTGGAGATTTCTGCATAATAAGGTTCAGGGGATTTGTTCAACAGGGTTTCTTAAGCATATTCAATATAAGCTTTTGAAGCACTCATTTTTAAACAGAGGGACAGAAAGTGGTGCTTTTCCTGGAAGTGCAAAGAAGGAGTAATGGATTGATGTGTTTCCGAGCCCACGATGACGATTTGGTTTTCCCTTGTTGCCACACCTCTGCACAACTGCTCACAAGATCCATCTGCTCTGTCACAGCAGCTGTCTAGCAGCAAATTGAGACTTTTAGACAGGTGCTTGACATTTCACTGACACTGTAGCATTCTTGATAAGAGATTGCAGTATCTCAAGGAGACACCACCCTTACCACACACAACCCTTGTTCCGTTTACATCCGCTACCGGTGACAGCAAGCAAGCAAGGGAGAAAGGAATTGTGTTGATTAAAGGAACCTGAACCAGGGGGGCCGTGGCAGGTCAGTGGTGTTATTTCATTACCATGCTGCTCACTGGAGTCTGAACAACAGGTCACATCCATATCTCTGCAGTTGACTGGACACCACTAACTTAACAGGACTAGTTCAAAGAAACGCCCTTTACAAGCCTATGAGAGTTTTATTTTCATTTCCCTCAAACAACTCCCATTAACCCTTTGGTTAAGAAGGGAGAAAAACCAATTCAAAGGATTGTACAAAGTCAGGTGTTTCTGGAAAATTAGTCACAAACCAGATTTCATCTGGTTAATCAGCCCTTAGCATTCATTGGCAATGAAATATAGTACTACTGTAGATTTTCCAGGCCATGCTGTGTGTGCAGAGAGGGACTGAACACTTAATACATGATGCAACTCTCAATGCTATCACTCTTTACAAAATACTATTAAAGTAATAAAGTATTGCTTTAATCGGCAATTGCATCTTTCAGAAAGAAATTACTAAAATCTGGTTTTAGTTGTTTGGTGTTTCATCACTAACAGAGAGAGGGGAAGAAAACAACCTCCTCACACACCAAGAGGGAGACTTATGATTTCCATTTTCATTGGCAGTTTTTGTCTTTTCCCTTCTGTAAAATGCATGATATAAGCCAGATACACATAACTGTGAAATTATGGTAACAACTGCAGTTCTTTTAAGTACATGAGTCATAACCAAATAAGCAAGAGAATAGCAAACTAAAAAGTATTTATGCAGTTACTTGGCTTCTAAGCAAATTGCAGCATGCAGGGTGAATAAAAATACAAGGCATTGTGTTGAAACAAGATTTCCCCTGAACTGGGGGTTTGTTTGGCTGGAGGCTTTGGTTTTGCATTCTCTTCTTGAAATGTGTGATCAGCTCCATCAATGAAAACTCAAAGGAAAGCTGGAATTTGTCCCAGGATTTCGAGGAAAATTATTACAGAGGAGCTGTCAGTGTGTAAAAACCTTGGGCTAAATGAATGAATGGAGCAGAAATCAAAGAATTAATTGATGGATATAGATGATAATTTTGTAGTTAGAAGGGAATACTTAATTTTTACAATATTGCCTAGTGACTGGTTTGTTGTAGAAGTCAGAGCTGTTATCCCCCTGAATTTCCATTGACTCCCTTGTTGTGAACATAGACATTTACTTTATGTCTTTTGGCACTGTTTGTCTATTTATTCTTGTTATCTTTGGCATGAATCTAACAGTACTTTCAGGAACAAACTGATGTGTTGTTTTGAGGCCTGGTGAGTTAAAGCAATATTCTTAGAGCAATACCCTGAAGTACAGCACATTTCATTTTAAATTTGCTTATAGCGTTCTCTCTTGTAGTTTAGGTACAATAATCATGGGTGAAATGTTTTATATTTGCATGATGTGTAACAGGACAAATTCTGTGCTACAAAATTCAGACCAATGGCTGACTTGTCCATTTGCACATCCAGCATGGGTGTGTGATTCAGGGACATCCCATTGTTGTGGTCAGCACAGCTGTGCTAACAGAAACATCTCAAATACTGTTACACCAGAAAAACTGTATTTTGAGTATTGATTTCTTTTCTGGCATCAAGAGTCAGTGGTGTGCTGCTACCTCAGGACAAACATACTACCATCAGTACCATCACTCATATTGGATGCAGGTAAATATGCATGAGTATTCCTCATGCTCTGTCCTTGCTATGAAGATGATAGCATAGATGGTAAATCCACCTCTAAATAAAACCCTTAAAAATACTAATGACTTGATTTTTCACTCCTGTCTCCTTTACATCTTTTTTTGTTTCATCTATGTACCAAACGTAGAAAAACTTCAGAGCTTACTGCCCTGCTAATTTGTATTTTAGAAAGGTCATTTGTAAGCTGACAAATCAGCATTACCCAAGGGTCTTAATTAACAGATTCTGTCTATTCTGTCTATTAACAGGCCCTATTTGTCTAGAGCTAGCAAAGCAAAGGTGGTAGTAAGTAATCCAGGTGACTTTGTGAAAGGCCCTGGAACTTGGCAATTTCTGGTGCCATCCCTATTTTCCCTGAAGTGTAGAGGTTTTCTTCCAGGCTTTGTACCCTCAATTGACACAATCAACATCTGACCTGCTGCTGTCTGACCAATATGCCTGAGAGCAAACCTATATTCGTGGGAGATTTGCATGAGAAAGAGGGATTGTCCAGAACTTTCCAGGATCTACTGTCTGCTGTGAGAGCAAATTCTGTGTCTGGGGAGTGGCTGATGTATCTTCCAGAGCTCCTCAGCCCTGCTGCTGGGCATGTGCCTCCAGGCATGTGAGTAGCCACAGTAAGAGGAGACTTTTGCCTCATTTCACAGATGTACAGACTGGTGGTCTGTGGTCTGTCCTTCATTGCAGGCTATGATGCAGGTGTGCTGCAGGTGAGATAAGGACATCTTCAGGGCATCAGTTAGGGATGGAAGGGGGAGCAATGTGTGGTGTTTCCTAGGGATGTGGTCAAAGTTTTGAGTGCTCTTCCCGGATTTTAAATCAAGATTTAGCCTGCCAGACCTGCCCTGTCATGTGCAGATATGCCAGCATGAAAATGATGGGAGCACTGCACCAGATGACTTGATGACAAGTCTCATATTTAACTTGGTTTGATTTCACCAAGGGCTTGGGTTGTTAATCCAAAGTTTAACTCCCTCCTGCTTAATAAGGAAGAAATTCCTACTCTAGAATCAAACCTCTGCAAAAATCCAGGTTACATTTTTGATTGTTTGCTGAACTAACCATCCACTTCAGAAAGCAGAACCCTCACATCAATTCCTCTTGTCAATAAACAGGGCCCTGTCTTTTGTACAAATGCTTATGTGGGCCAGTACTGGGGTTGTTTTGGTTAATCACCTGAACAGCTGTAGCAGCCTTAAGAGTTTTCTGGATGTGTCATCCAGCTGGCAAACAGATTTTAATTCATCAGAGCACCTACACTTAATTATAACTGATGTAAAGTCCTGAGATTTGTATGGAAAGATAAGATTTTGTGAGGAAAAAAAGAAAGTAACATGCTGTCCTTTTGTGTAAGGCACAAAAAAAAAAAAAAAAAAAAAGGCCCAGGACTTCAGTTAAGTGCTTATTTTGAAACAAAAGATAGGAGAGTTATTTTTCCAATTTATTTATGTCAGAATACAGAAATTAGTATCTATTTTTGTTGAAATCAGTACATTTCCCCCATCTATACTCAGAGGAAAAACTGTAACACAGACTCATGGAGAGAGTGGCTCTGTGTTCACTGGTGTGGTCTGTTCAGCTGCCTCAACAGCTTCCTTGTGATCAAAAGATACATGCCTCTGTCATAAACACAAATGTCATTTCAGCAGATTCCAGCAGATTCTCAAAACTTTCAAGAGAGGGGTTAAATGGAGAATAAGGTACGAAAGTTCACGAACCTGGAGGCACAAACTACAGTATCTGTTCTGTGTTCTGCAGGTCTGAGATGTTATTTTGCACACAAATTACTTTAACAGATTCTCTATAGCCCAGTTTTGTTTCCCATTTTTTCATCTTTCTGTGTCCTGGCATTTTTTCTGATTGCTCATGGTAGTATATAGCAAGTTTCAAGATGAACTGGTAAAAAGTCAGTTTTCCCAATGCTGGTTTAAGGCTTTAAAACATAATTAGCCTAGATGTTGTTGTCTGAAAATATACATTAAAAAAATGAATACTCCACAATTTTCTAGGCAGCTGACTGTCTCTCCATGGATTCTGTGGCTCTGTTTTCACTCATTCCTCAGCTCAGAAACAGATAACACAGGTGGCATGATGCATTGTTTGCAGTTACTCCACCCAGCATCAGGAAGCTCCTTTTCCCCCAGAGGAGATCCCAGCTGTAGAATAGCCTCTCCAGCACAGAAGGACAACAAGCAATCACACTATCAAAACCAGAAAATAGAAACGGGAAAATAGAAGGGGTTTTCTTAAAAGGTTTAAAAAATGTCGAAAGTTAACTTTTTATGTCCTAGGGAATCCATACATTGTATAAACAGTAATTTGGGGACTTATGGGAAGAAGATTGTTATTGTGTTGTTACTGTCTTTATATTTTAAAGCCACATTGCTCCTGAGATACAATATAGGCTTCCCAGAGAATCAGAAAAACACTAGAGTTCCTTAAACTAATGCTGATTTCTTTTTCTTTTCTTTTTTTTTTTTTTTTTAAGCTTACATATTTATTTTTTTTTCTTTCAGGAAGATCAGCTCAAAGTTCCTTACTTTGTATCTAAGCAGTGGGGCTCTTTCTTCATGGACAGATTGCCAGGCCTGGAAAATGGAGAGGAGACCTTCATTCACACGTGGTCCTGTAAATGTATTAGCACTTACAGCACAATTGCAATCCCTAGTCTGGAAGCAATAGCAGGTAAGGAATGTGTTTGGGGTTTTTTCTAATGAACGTGCAGTATTCAAAGTTTGTAGTGCTGTAGATCTGGTTTTGAGATTACATGTATTTAAAATACATTTAAAATACTCTGTTCATACAATGCAACACTTAGCACTAGGGTTTAATACTAGGTGTTTAATTGATTCTCTGTTAGAGGTAAGGGGTAGATTAGTTTCTGAACTTGGTCCCTACTTCCCCACTGTGGTTTGCTGTTTCTATTTTCAGCGGTGAGATACATTTGAAACAAATAACTTGCAAAGTTACTTGGGAGTGTTATATTTGCAAAAATGTTTCTCACTGATCTGGCTTGCTACACTTCCCCTATCAGCTGGCATTTACTTTACTAACCCCTCCCTTCAGCATCTTTTGCCTGCATTGTGCGTAAGACCAAATAAAAGTTTTGTTGCAAGAGAGCATTTCAAGCTTGCCCAGCAGTGACTTCTACAGCAGAACACATGATAGACCTTTTCTTTGCAACCATATTTTACACCTGTGCTTACGTTGTATGGATATCTCAGAACAATCATAGGCTGTCAGAATTTGTTTATGCTTCTGGTATTTGCCATTTTGCAGTCTATTTCAGCCTAAAGGCACAAAGCCCAAACATACCAATGAAAAATGAAAACAGAAGGATGACTTCTGTAAAACTCCTATGTAATACCTTTTCCAGGGTCATACTGTGGCTTGCTTTGGAAGTGTTGGCCAAGAGAAAATGGTCAGCCACAGTCTGAAACTTTGCCTCCCAGCCAGCTTCCCCCCAGCCACAGCTCAGTTTAAAGCACAAGTAAGGGCTCTCAACCACAAGTGTGTGACGAGCTTTCCAGCTACAGATGAAAGGGTGGGAACCCATAAGCATATCTGGGCCGTTAGTGAGTAGGATAGCTGCCTGTCATCAGCACTGGAGCTCTTGAGAAGCCTGTTTCTCCATTAGGAGGGACACCATGATCTGTCCTTCACTGCATTGAACCAGTGCTGGGGCAGAGGGTCATGTCTGTAAAAGTTAAACCCCTGTGCTAAAGGACAGGGGAGAAATAATGTTTTAAACTTGCAGCTGTGTGCCAGACAGCAGAGTCAAAGATGAAGGTATGAGAGCATCTCTGTTTTTTTACAGAGAGTGGTATTTCTTGTTTGTTTGTGTGGAAGAGATGATGTTCATTGTAATGGATGTTAAGGCATTCCTGACTCCTCTTGAATACCTTGTCTGTCTCCTGTCACAGCAAGCTGTGAGAACCTCTGCTTTGCCAAGCCCTGAGGTTTTTGGCTGCAGTTGTAAGTCATATCTTAGCTGCAGCTATTTGGGAATAACTAGCTAGAAGAGATTGAAATGGGTTATGTGAGTTTGATGCTCTCCAGCTTTTCCTTTCCCATTCAGCTGCTTTAATTACCAGCAGAGGACTTTCCACTGCCAAGCTGCAAAAACTCAGGACTTTCCTCAAAATCCCCTGAGTCCAAACGTGCAGCCAGGCTGCCACCATGCTGACCACATGAACCCAGCTCCCAGCCAGCAATGTGCTGACTGTGAGAGCTCAACTGTAGCTGGCTCAGCCTTGACCCAGCTGCCCTGCTCACTGGAGGTGTGCTGGAGCCTCCTATAAGCTGGGGGTTTGACAAGGGCTTCTCTGTCAACAATGTCTGACCTGGCTTGTCTCCACTTACATGAGCAGTAGTTAGTACCATGTACAAGTCAGGATGCCAGCAGTTTGTGATCTGCAAAAATATTTGGTGAAATGTGGCAGATGGCTGTGCTGCTGACTTTAAGATTGATTCTTCTTGTTTGGCTGCAGTGAGTATCTGTGCATGAAGAACAGCTTGGTTAACTTCTCAAGAAGTAAAAAGATTGAAAAAGATTATTCCAAAAACTGTTCAACGTTACTCAATACTAGTAACTCACTTAATACCAGTTAAAAGGTGCATTAGAAGTTCTGAGCTTTAATCTCACTTCTGGAAGGGAAGGTATTACTGGAATTGCAGGCTATTGCACCACAGTTCATTATCTAAACTCTCCTGAGAGTGCCCTGAAGAGAAAATGGTATTTTTTTGTTAATGAAAAAGTGTATTTCATTTATTGTTAAAATTGTCCAAAGGATACCTTCTACAGTATCTTCTGTGTACTTGCATCAGGTTGGAGTGGAACATATGTTATACTGACAGTACATGGTTAATAAGATAGTAGAAGCCAATGTCCCTATTCCTCTTCTACATGCCTCACTCACAAATCCATCTGTTTCTCCACTTTTCTGCTGTTGAATCTTTCCCCATTTACAGCTCCCTTACAGATTTTGAGCATTTTAAAGCACAATGATATCATAAAACAGATTTTCCAAACTGGGATCCGTTACTGTGGGAATGTTCCTTTAGAGCTCCCGCATGGAAATTAAAAGGTGTAGGGGTCTCTCTGAAAAATTACATTCTGCATAAACCAGAGTTTCCAGGACATCCTTCTCCACTTGAGAAGGTTAGGTATGAGCCAAGTAGAAGGGGATTACTGTTATCTTTCCTACCTGAATAATCTGAATTTTACCTTAAGGACAGTGACCACTACTTTCTCACCATGTGATCACATTTCTAGATTCCCATGTTAATAATTGTATTCCCTGAATCATATAAATATTCCAACAGTATTTTCAGCAATTTCAAAAATTCTCTTTCAGACAGTTTGGTTTTTTTTATTAACAGTTCTTTGATCCAAAAATATGATACACATATTTCAAGCTAGTGCTTTGTCTTTCAATCTCACTATGTTTGGTATTTTTATAAAAGTCATACTTCAAAGAATTCCATGAGGAGTTTTAGAGCCATGGGGGGGATTTTGGTAAGGGATTTTTTTTATTCATTGTAAAGAAGGGTTAAGAAAGTGGGCTCTAAATTGTAATAAGGAGAACATAACAAACTTTTTTCCTAATTCCATAATTCTTAACCTAATGTTCTAAATTTGTCTCATAACCTCTGAATGGTGAGCTTTGTCATAGGATTAAAAACTACTGCAAGCAAGAATAGGAGACTGATGTTGCAGCTCAAGAGAATTTCATTTCAGAGAAGAATTAGTGCAAATGTAAATGTTTCATGGAGACAGCGTTCATTTCATACTTTGGAGATTTGATTACCAAGCTTGTGTCATGCATGAGGATAATGCATTTTTAAAATCTTGCGTGCAATGTGAAATTGTATCAGGGTTTGCCCATATGACTGCATAAATTTTTCTTCATGCCTTATTGTTATTTCAATTAGCTAGAACTAGAGAAGAAATCTCCATTATAATTAACCAAAGCTGTCTCTTTAAAGATGCCTACAGATCTGTACCCTGCCACTTTCTGCTGGAGTTTGAGTCGTCAGCCTGCCTGCTGTATAAATATAATGATAAAATTGCCAGTGAACCATGACAAAGAAGTTCATGTTTCTGCTTAGAGCTGCAAATTATCTGCACAATGGAAAGCTCAAGGCAGCAGTGGCTAGGGCTCCAGAACTGGCAATGTGCAGGTTGCAGATACGCTGGTCTGCCCAGCAGAGATCAACTAGACTTCACACACCATCTTCCACATGTATTTTTAGGTGAATGCCCTGTTATCATGGAAGACATGAATTTCACTAATCATGTGATGTACTAATCACTAATCTGCCATATATTACAGCCATATACTACAGCCGTATACTACTCTAATCAGTCATATACTGTTTCTGTATTGTGAATAGCATCGTTTGCAATTATTGCTGAAGTGAAACCAAAAAAATCCCTCATGTTTTTGCACCTTAGTTCTATGTTTTTTCATTGACATTGAATCAGTTAAAGTAAAATCCAACTCCTTTTAAAATTAAATTAGTCCTTTCTGTAACCAGCCTGATAATTGTGCTCTTGCTAAAATGTTACAATATATAATTCCCTTAAACACATAGAACTATCTGCATTATGTACTGCTAGTTAGCAGTAACCTTCCATATTTAATGCCTTATCTTACAACTGTGCTTTTACTTGCCAAGTTTGGTGTAAGACTGTGTCTATACAATAAGTGCCTAAACACTAAGTTTATCAAAATGCTTTGAGGATTTAAACTGTTTGGGGAATTTGCTGTTACTAATATTAGTTGCTGCTACAAGGCCAAAGAGGTCATTTTTATAATTAAACCTTTTATGCAAAAAAAAGTATTCTTAGACCTGCTGAAAAATTGGTATAAATACACAACAGTAACATTTCCGAGGTTTTGTGGCCCTGAGGTTTTATACAAGGGAAAAAAAACAGATAACAAAGATAACTGAATAGAGAGATGATGTGTTCTGAGTGTATAAACAGCATTCTTGATCTATGTGTCTGTTGAAAAGCATCAGATAATGTAAATCTGATTCATCTGTTCCAGGAAACTAGTTTTAATGTTCTCCTTTTAGAAGAAAAATTTAAAAACATGCCCAACACAACCAACAAATATAAGGCATCTATTTTTTTCAGCTGGAAAGTAAATAAAACAGCATTTTAACCATAAAAAATTACTGTTCAATAAACCAGGACTAGTTTATAAAAAGTCTAGTTACTTCCCAAATGGTCTGAGATCTCATCTTTAGCACAAGATTTGACTACTTGACGGTAATTTTCAGTAGAGAAAGGACAGTATTAAGTATATTACAGTTTGTTCAGGCTTTCCTTCCTCCTTCAGAAAGGTGTATTGACTTGTGCCCCTGGAGACCATGTCAAATCATGCAGAACCCAAAAGATTACTTCCTAGCCAATAGCTGACAGAAATGTTCCTGCCATCGTTATTTTGCTCTATGAGATGTCAAAGTACACCCACCTCAAAAAGATTAAAGGGAGAACTCATGAGCAACTCATTAAGAAAGGGGGAACCACTCAGTCATTTCTGCTTTAGAGTTATCCTTCAACTCAGGCAGCATAATTTCATTTGCAGGCTGTAATTAAAGCTATAATTGGGTTTTGACTGGATCACAGGCTTATGGGATGGGTTTAGGCTGACATTTCATAAACTGGTTGTAATACAGTGCTGATAATTTTTGAGTGTGAAAAGTAATGAAAATAGATAAATCACCAAATACTGAAAATACTCGTCTGACCAGGCTGAAATTGTATATAACCTGCAACCTCACATGTACAAAAAACATTGCTGGAAGCCTTTATGTACTCTGGATTGGTGCCTAACATATTCCCTCTAGATTAAGATGGCTACACATGCACAAAAAATTGTGTAGGCCTTGTCTTCATGAGTGGTTTTTTATTTTAAGGTAAACAATGTTTGTTACCCTTCAAGAGAAAAAATCAGGGAAAGGGAAAGAAAGCATTTGTTTTACGAGAGAGCAGAATGTGATGAGATTAACCCATCTCATGAGTTTGGAGAGGAAGGTTATCTTGATGAGTTTACCTCAAAATGAAAGTAAAGGAGTGTCTGCATTTCTCTTAATATAGCTCCTTCACAGTCTCAAAATGCAACTCCTTTTTTTCTTTAATGTATCAGAAATGTCTGTCAGCTCAAACAGTTGCTTGTTTCCAGGCTAACTTCTTGAACCTACCTCAGAAACCCTTCCTCCTGCTCTGAGATCCAAAATGAATCATTCACACAGAAATCAATTTACAGATCCCTGAAAGACTAACATGTCTTGGTAGGATCTTGGCATTCTCTCAAGATTTTTTTTTAGATTAAGTCTTTACCTAAATATTTAAAAATATTATAGTCCAATATTTTCTTCTGATCAGTTCCAGATCAAGCAAAGAACCACACAGGGCTATTTTCTTACAAGACCTTCAAAAACCACTGTTTTAACTAAAACAAAAATGAGAGACTTTTCTCTCACATAGAAATAATGAGTTTTCTTGTGAAAACCCAAAACAGCAAAGGAATTTCTAAGGCTTTCCTTCACTGCAGACTCTTACCAGGCTCAGCTGCGAGTTAGTGCACGCCTTGTGCACAGCTGTTTTGTTCAGGAAGGGGTCAGCGGTCCCTTGGCCATAGGGTAGACCCAAAGTAATGTGACTTGTTATTCCCAAGATAATTACAGTAAAATTGCACACCACAAGCAATCACAGCAGCCACGATGGGACAGTCATTCCATTTCCCCAGGCACACATCCCGTCTGCAAAACTGGTAGTGAAGCTGCTGCTGCACATATCCCTGCAGTTTGCCACTTGGGTTTTCTCCAATGGCACTGTCTTCTGTGTTAGACACCACAGAAAAGTAACCAGAGACAAACCTCATTGGCACTGAAGCTCTCTCTGGCTCAGGCCACAAATGTCTGCTGGCAGTGCCACAGGCATGATCTCCAGCCAATATACCTATGTTGGCAAAAGCTCTTATGTAAGTGCAAGTAAAGCAGCAAACCTGCACTTTGACTGAGAGTAGTTTTAGTCTTTATTCCTGCATGCCCAGGGGTAAACTGCACTGGCTTGTATCACCAGCTATATCCAAACTCAGAAGCTTTCTCCTACAGAGCAAACCTATGTTGAGGAGTCCCCCCTTTCCCATATGACTCTGCACAGATACTCTCCAACTTTTGAGTTATGGAGTATGCAGACAGCAGCACTGACATTCATGTTATTGACAGAAGAAATGCTTTTCTTTGCTGACTTCACTCTTTTGGGAGCTTTCCTTTAGTACAGCAAATATCTGAGCTCCAGTTGTGGAAAATCAGCCTTAGAAGTTTTTCTAAAAATAATTGCTCTCAGATAGATCTACTTGTGGCCTTGGTTTTTTTTCTCTTTGCCTCTAGTATGCTGTCTCACACCCTGAGCTTTTAGTGCAGGTGCTGCTTTGACTGTTGCAAAATAGAGATGGGTCAGGAGATAAAAACATTTAGTATTTAAGAAAAAGCAACCTGTTGCAGGTTACCCACAGACTAGCAAGTCAAGTCACTCAAAGGCACAGCCAAACTGGTGAGCTCCCCTGCAGCAATTGTGCTTACTCCACTACTAAGAAATAATTATTGGAAGTTGTTATCATTAAGAAATTAATGTTTTCTTTCAGCAGTGACTTTGAAATATAATGAAAGATTTATGATAAAGCTTCTAAGCCAGCATTAATTATGGAAAATCCTCTAAAAGCAAAAGAATTTATACTAGCTGATGGTTTGCCCTCTGCCCCTATAATTACCTCACCCGGATGATGATATGTAAGATAGAGCTCTCAGTGTTTTCTGAAATTTGCCACAGTTAAGCAGTTTAAAGATATTTTTTTCATACTTGAGTATCACTAACAAGGTTCTAGTTCTTTTTCCTTGGTGATAATCAGGAGGATATATTTGGATTCACTTTAAGAACACGACCCTGCTGTATACTTAGGAGGCTTTTGCAGCATCTGGCGCCAGTGCTTTTCACTGGCAGGGAGCAGATTGCAGGATGGGAGAGGGAGTTCTGCTTTCTGTAGGGCTTCTCACTCGTCCCAGAGATGCTGCTGTGGTGTCATGATGAAAAAATGTTGGCTTTGCTTTTGTTGGTCAATACTGAAAAATGATTCCTGACATTTCTGCGGTGTATTTTGGGAGAAATCTGTTTCAGTCTTGGACCCGTGCTTTTAATTGAAAAATAAAGCCATCCATCTAAAGTGCTTAGTTAAAATTTTACTTGTTTAATGTATTGGTTTGTTCAAGGAAGTTAAAAAAAATTAGAGTAGTAAGTTTATCAAGCAGGCCTGTGTCTGGATTAAATTAAAATTGTCTTCCATTCAGTTACTCAAATACTTTCCTGATCACTCATTGAGAATATTACATTTTCCCTTCTTCTTGTGGTTTCTCTTCCTTGCTTGTGGGTGGAACTCCAAGTCTTCCTCTGATAAAAGCTTGTGGCATTCATTTAGCTGTCCTACACTAAGTGCACAGCACATGAGACAGTGAGATGTAACTGATATAAATACATCCATAACTCCTGAGTACATGCGTGGATCTGGGTATACTTAAGCATCAGAACACAATGTTGTACTTTAATGTCACCTAAAAACAGGATCTGGATAACTGGAACACAGTAACTGACAGTAGCTACTGTTCAAATATCATCATTGTTATTTTGTTCACTCCAGGGCTGCTGGAGGCAGGGCAGGAGCCCTTCTGAGCTCGAGTTAAGCCATATAACCTGTGAGGGTTGCCCAAGCCATTGGGAAATGCTAATAACACTGAACGGTCACCACAAAGGAAAGCATATCCATCACTCATTTGCACTCAGGCTGGTGTGGGAGCAAAGAAAGGAGGGGGACAGGAATTCAGTATGACACATCTAATAGCTGGCATTTCTGTAAATCTAGGAGCTTCTATACTACTCTGGGACTCTCTTGGGACTCTTCATGTCTGATCTCTAGGAGTCTTTGGCTCTTAAAGAGAGTATCCTATTTGTCTTGGGTTTAAAAAAATTAGTCTGGGTGGAATTGCCTAAGAATGATAGAAAAATTCTGGGACTGTGATTCTCAAGCAATTGGGTAGAGTCAGCTAGTTCCTTATTCCAATCTCAGGTTGTTTCATTTGTTCAAGTCTATTTAGGGTTTTTTAGGATAGTGGCAGTATTGGAATAATTTTGTGCTGAATTCATTATCAGTAGGTTAGGACTCATTAGAGCCTTGCTGTTAAACTCTTTCTCAGAGAGGACTACATATCTGCCCCCTGCCTAATTTATGACTGTCCATCAGGTTTAGGTGAGAAGTGGGTGCCAAGATACAGAGGTCACCACAGCAGCAGCTCTGAGCATGCACAGCAGCAAACCCTGAAGAATTTACTGGGGAAAAACATGAGGAAAATAAGCAACTATTTTTTTCCCCCTCAGGATTGGCTTTATTATCAAATGCTGTATAGGGTTAGGTTGTTGGGTTTTTTTCATACTTTTGCAAAATGGATATGGATATTTTCTAGCCATCTTCCAAAGTCAGCTTGCTGAGACAAAAGCAACATTTAAATTGATAGACTGGGGTGGGAATGTATAAACGTGTGATTATTCTCTTTTGGAGCCTTTTGCATTGTATATAGAATAGTTTGGGTGTTTAAGCTGATTCTGTAAAGCTAGTTTACCAAGAAATACCAATGAAATTACCATTTTGATCCAGTTTATTCTTTTCCTTGGCAATAAGCAACTCTGTAGCAAGTCTGCCCCATCTGTGCTGCTTTTTGATTAAACTTCTCTTGGGAAACTCCAGACTGCTAGACTATTAAGCTAGTAAAAGCTTTTTTATAAAAGTAACCGTATGACATTTGATTTTTATAGCTTGTAAAGATATTTGGAAATATTTGCTTTCTTTTTCAATTTATTTTGTATTTTTTAAACCTTTGTTTTAAACTGAGCGTCATAAATATACTCAGCAGCCAGTAAATCCAGTGGGCTTCTGCATACTAGGAAAACATCTGCCTGTTCTGCCACGCTCACAGTGAGCTCCAGAGATTTCCTTGACTCAGACAAAATGAGAAAATTAACTTCTTTGACAAGCTAAAATCATCCACTTAATTCTCTTCCAATTAACTTTCCTCCTATTCCTACTTTATTCCAGTCTCTATCTGATTTTTCAGCTTGATCTAAGTACTCACTTGCTGTGTTATGTTCAATATGAGTTTAAAGCTGCAGACCTGGATGCTGTCCTGGTGCCTGCCTGCGAATCACTTGTGAGACAGAACTGCATTTCCTGTTGTTTTTGCCGAAACTACTAAAATTGTGGGTTTCTGTTTCATAGAGCTATTGAGTGGGGGGGGGAAAATTGCAGTGTGTAGTGACAGGATGTCACTTCCCCAGATTTACTCCAAAATCTAAAAAAATTTGCAATTCATAAGTTATTGCACAGATGAGCTGAGTAATAGCTTTTATGCTTTACTTTGGTTCTAAACAGACAACCTGGAAAGGAGCAGCTAACCCTGTTTGGGGGGAGATTGGTTTTTCTATTCATTTATTGGAAAGGGAATGTTTTTTGAACTAAGTTTTATTTCTATTTTTTTGAAATTTGGTTTCTTGAACTTTAAGTATGAGGTGAGCACGGGAAGTATCAGTTTTCTGTCTGTGAGGGTGGGTGGGTCACTGCTGGCAGCAGAGGCTTTTTAAAAAGTTACAGAAAAGAAAGCTTTGACTGTTCAGAGCTATTTTAATGCATTCAGTGTTCTTTACAGACTGGAAGTGATGAGTACATCAAGTTACAAGTACAGATTTCTAAGAATGCTTGATACAAAATGACGTTGTTAATGTTGGACTTCAAGAAGGTCTAAGAGTGGGTCCCTTTTTGGGAATCTTGCTTCAAAAGCCATGAAAAACAAAAAAGGAACTTATTCTTTGTTTTAAACATAGCTCTCTTATGAGTAGATTGCTGAGATAAAAGAGAAGGTGACAAATTAAAGAATAAACTTGAAGGTATATTGGGAGAAAAACTGAATCTAGGCTTAATGAAGATTTTTGATTTAGTATTTAAGCATTAGTTAAATAATTTTCTCTGACTAGCATTATTTCATCAATCAAGGGACTGAATATCCTTTACTGCAGTTGAATAAACTCTGAAAGTCAATCCCTTGAACAGCTGAAGATGCCAAATAAATGTGTAATCATGCAATCTGATTGAATTCTGATGCTGGTGAGCAAACAGCTCAAGGTTTTAAGAAGTACTGCTATTCACCACAGGCTTATTTTTTATGTGATACAGGCTGTGTTGCTAATCAGATGTGGTATGTTTCTGTCTTGCAGATTTACCACTGGATTATAGATTTACACGATTTTCCTCAAATAATTCAGCAACTGCTGGGTACTACCCAAGCCCTCCAAGAGCTCTGCTGCCAAGTGAGGACTCAGCAATGATGAAATAGGTTGTTGGCTCTTTCCTTAAATAACCCTGTGGCCCTTACTTAAACTGCTGTCAAATGCTAATTGGTGAAAATGCTGTGTGATGCTTCATAAAATAGAGTGATGGATTAAAGCAGACTCCTGTGTAGACTTGTGTTTCACTTGTTTCTCTAGTCCAGTCAGAACAGGTGAGTGATGCATCCTTCTAAGTCTTCTGACCACCACTACCTTTCACAAAGTGCTGTTGGCTTTTTCCATGCACTGCCCACTGCCTTCAGGAGAAATGTAATAGTAATACCTCATCTTGAGTTACATTCTACATTTTTGAGGAAATTTTAGGTAGTCTCTCTATGTGAGATGATGCTGTTGCTGCCATAAGCCCCAGGAAAGACACAAACCAGACCCTCAGCCATATTTCAATTAACAGTTACCTTGGACAGCCCAGGTTATCACCATATACCAATGTTCTGCAGGCTCTGAGGAATTTGTTCTCCCACTGTAAGTGTTCTTGAAGACAGAGACTGAGTCCCAAAGAGAAAGATCATCATACTCAAAGAGAGATTTGAGTGGGATTTAGGCAATTAAATGCAGACTGATAATTCAGAAAGCCTTTATCGTGCTTTGTATTCCTGAAAATGTTTGGCTGCTCTTCAGTCATAAGGTTCCCTACATGCCTTTTCCTCCTTTAGTCTGCAATACTTCAAGCATCAGAGCTCTTCTGCAGAAGGAGGGAAACGTGCACACAGTTCCCTTCTCTGATGGAGTGGTTTCAAACCCACATTCTTCACCTCCCTGGGAAAACCTCCCAAGAGTAGGAGAGGTATAGCAACCAGCCATCCTTGCCAAGTACAGCCTCAGCCAGAAGAGGAACAAAACTCAAAGCATGAACTGAAAATACATGATTTTGTACCTGCTTATTTAAGCAAACAGGAATCCTGTTCTCTGTGGATTTTGGTTCAAAGACCTGTTCTCCAGCACTTAGGACAGGGAGAGCTCAGTAACTAACACAGGCTAGCAGATGCAAAAACATGTCAAATATTTGTTTAGTCAGCAGTTTTGTCACACTACGATGGCAGGTTTTTGGATAAACTTCCCTCAAAGTTTTAAGAACAATAAACAGAAACTTAATTTTCTTGTTTCCAAGGAAAAGAACTCACTTTGTTAAGCCTAGATGATTACCATAATGGATTCAGCTTGTATTGACACTTAATTTGTGTCACCACAGCTCACTCTGTATCATCACAGCTTCACCAGCTTAAAGATTTTGTGTCAGAACCAGACACAAACACCATTCCACCTCATTTCAGAGATGATACTGGCCTCTGTCTGCATATTTTTTTCTTTCCTGCTTTTAAATAGAATGTTATTTTTATACTCTTGTGGAGCCAGTATACTTGCAAGTAATAAACAGTTTCCAAATTAGCATTAAGCACTGATTTATTGAAAAGGAAACATAAAACAAATGGGGACAAAATTGGGAAAAACTTCCTTTAAGATGAGGTGAATGAGGAATGAAAATGGAAGTGCTGTTCTCCTCATAAAATGATAAAAGTATTTGACTTGAGATGGTAACAGTTAGTAATAGTTGAGTTTATCTGGAATTTTTTTAATTAGCATCAATGTCTTCAGCAGCAAATCTTGCTTATGACAGTGGTATGATTTGTATTAGGGAGAGAGATACCCAAATAAAAATCTCTGATTCCAGATTACAGCATCCTTGAAATTCTAGCCTGAAGCAAGTCATCTTCTGCAAATAATTTCAAACTAATTTATGGTGCAAACCCACATTGTGTACTCCTCACACTTTTGTTGTTATGAATTTAGAACTGATTTTTTAGGTTGGGAAATTTTTTTCTTAATTTTTAAAGGAAACTAATTGAATTGTTATAGAAAAACAGGCTGAAAATCTTCTAAGTCCTTGGGTTCTGATGTCTCAGTGGAGAAGCAGTATTTTTTTAAATGGAAAGGTGGCAGATTCTAAGGACAGCCTGAACACAAAGCTCACCAGAAGAAATACATATGCCCATCTTTGACAAAGGCTGTCACCAGCCATTTGCACGTGCTGCCAGAAGGATCTCAGAGTAGCAGAGAAGGAAGAGGATAACAGAAAATTGCTGTAAGCAGGACTCCATGTGCCACTGTAGTCTGTGGCTGCAGGAAAACTTGGGAAAAATAACTGAAGTGGTTTCCCAAAAAGTAGCGTTCCTCTTACTTAAAGTCTCTTCTATTCAAGAATCTGTGAAAATTATATAGATCTTATTACAAAGTAGAGATTGGAAATGAGGAGAGCTGTGGCAAGAGGAAATGGCATGAAGAAATGGGAAAGCAGGGAGAAGAAATGCACACAGCAGAAAATTGCTAGAAAGCTGGCCATATTTAATATGACACTGTAAAGACACCATCTTTGCTTTTTCCTTATTTCTGTCTCTCTTCTTTTTTTTTTTTTAACCCCTGGAAATCTCTGAAATTCTTGGATTCTCTTGTGAGAGGCCATTGACAGAAAGATTGCTGAAGTTCCTGCAAAACTATCTTGAACATTGGCAGGGAGACATAAAGTTGTAAAGTTTCATTGAAATCGCTATGTCTGGTTAGACAGCCTTAAAAGCCACAGTTTTGCTTAAAGCCAGAGATGAATACCAAGTCTCCTTTGGTGTCTGTTTTGGTATAAAGCACATGTGTCTGGATTTTAAAATAAAGGGAATTTATTTCTGAAAAAAAAATGTTCTTTGAATTTACTTTATAGCTGAGCAGCAAAACGAGAAAGGGGAGATAAGCTTGTCTCACAGCAGTGCAAGGAGAGGTTTTGCTACAGCCTCAAACAAAACAAAACTTGACCTGCTCAGCATAAGACATATGAAACAACCAAAAACTTTAATAAATTGATACCTTTAATACTCATTGATAGTAATCTTTGATGCACAGAAGAGCTCAGTGCAGGTTTCCTGACTAGGACTTCTTCATGGGAACTGAAGGCTTCTTCATCCCCAGTGAGAAGTTAAATAAACAAACACAAGCAGATTATCTGTGGTGAGCAGGGGGCACTGCTGGACACAGGATTTTCAGAGACTGCTCCTTCCCCAGGCTGATGGGGCTCTCCAGATCAACTGAGTCCCAGATCTGTGGTAGTGCAGTAGCAATTCTTAAGGGAAAATTTGTCTGATGACAGGCACCAGGAACCAGCAGTCCCAAATCTAGTTTAAGTCTTTCCTCCTGAAGCCAAGTATGCATTAAATCATGCCAAAGTAAAAAACAGCAGAGCATAAGAATATGTTACTTAGCAGAGATGCCACCAGCAGGAAAGTGACATCTGAACTTCCCTTTTGCCACCACAGGGAACAAAAACACAGTAAGAATAAAAAACACTTTCATACACAAACTTGATGTTTCACAGCAGTCTCTCAGAAAGTCAGGTCTAGAAATAAAGCCACCTCTGTGTAAGAAGGTAGAAGAATCACACACTTCACCACAGGGATCTGACTTCCCTGGGAAGGGAGCACAGCATGGGGCTGCCTGCTGCTCTTCAGTGTTGTGGAAGAAGCAAAACAAGTTTTACAGCACATTTAGGCAACTGACTTTTAAAACAAAATATGCCTCTTTCTGTGCATATGCCTGGAGGCAAATAGCATTTCAGCTGACTCATGGTGTCAGAGTTTAGGGGGGAAAGCACATGGCTAAGCTACAGGAACCTTACCTCTGTGGAGTGTGCCAGCTGTAATGGTATAATGGCTAAAATGGTGTAGCCACAGACATCTATTGTTAACAATTGGCCAGAAACCAGCCCTTCCAGCAAGCACATAGCTGATCCAGAGCCCCCAGGGGAAAGGCTAAATCTCATTATAAATCCAGTTGCCTGTAATTTTGTTTTCTGCAATTCTAAGTGGAACATCAAACCCCCTTGGTGAGTCACAAGAGAGAAAAAAAAAATTAGAAGAGGTTTTCTTCTGACTGTTTTTGGTGCAAGAAACAAATCCTGTTTTTCGGTAAGCATTATAAATAGAAACGTTTAACTGGAAAATGGAGGCTGGATTAGGGCCAAAATACGATGGAATCCAGGAAGTTAAACAGACTCAGTGATTTCCAGCCCTAAAAGCTTGCTAGCATCTTTGCAGGGCAAATTGGGGATTCCTGTCTACAGGACTGGTGCTGTGGCCCATCATCTTCCTGGATATGGGACAAAGGTGTAAGGTAAATCTTTCCAGTATGAAGTGGGTACTCACGGCCGTTCCCTGGCAGCCGTGGCAAGACCACAGAGGTTTTACAGCTGGCCAGATGTCACAGTTCACAGAAGGGCAAACATCTGAAGCAGCACATTCAACTTCTGCCCCGCTGCAGCTAAACTGATTTAATCAGAACTGTGCTAAAAATCCCTCATGCCTCCCACTCCCGCTGCCGCAGCACACGTGGCTCTCTCGCACATGGCCATAACAGCTTTTAAGTATTTGCACAGGGGTGAGGAACCATCACAGCCACTTCAAAATGATGTGATGGCTTTCAGCCCCTTCTGCAAATGAGAGGTTGCAAGACACAAAATGGTAGCAGCACAGATGGAGCAGCAGTTTGCACAGCAGCTCCAGTGGCCCAGCCAGAGCAGATTCTCCAGCCAGATAGGTATTTCTGCTTTCCAGTGGCTACTAGATACTGAGTAAAAGCAGTGAAACACTCCATTTGATTCTGCCTTACAAGGCTGGGAACTAACATTCTTTTTAAGAGTGA
The DNA here is from genome assembly GCA_034336665.1 of Luscinia megarhynchos. Taxonomy (NCBI): domain Eukaryota; kingdom Metazoa; phylum Chordata; class Aves; order Passeriformes; family Muscicapidae; genus Luscinia; species Luscinia megarhynchos. Next base: position 47,790,708 of record CM067565.1, read on the forward strand.
AGAAAATCATAAACCACTTTACACTGTATACTGGAAAAAATAGGAAAAAAAAATAGGTGCTCTATTCTATCTGTTCTGAGAGTGATATTTTCAGGGTGTATTTTAGGAAATAAGTCCATTAACTTTCAGTAGACCTTGTTCTGTCACAGCACTAAATGAACTCCAAAAATTGGGACTCCATGTACCTAATAAACATACATTAAACGATTAATTTCTAAAGTCTCCAAAATCCCCGAGGAATAAAAGTACAGGTGAATATAGCAATTCTTTTCTTGCCTTATCTCAAAATAATTCCTGAGAGTTTCAGTTTTCTCTCTATATCATTCCCTCTATCATAACTTCAGCTCACAATGAAAAATTAAATATTCACTCCTGTGTGCTAAGCAGCCTGTAAATTACATTAATCCAGACAAAGAAGATGCTACTGTAAATTTCGTGAAATGAAACAATATGTTATTAAATTAAGAGATAAAAAATTCTTTATCCTATTCTGAGAGAGGCCTCAAAAATACCTACTGGAGGGCTGCTGTTAAAGCAGCTGCAGCAATGTTGGAGACAGCAGCAGTCAACTTCTATCCCTGTTTTCTCCCTCAAAGCTGCCCAGAAAATGTATGCACATGAACAGTCAGCAATTAAAGGGTAGGATGCCATGACATGGGAACTCAGAGACTGAGGGAATGAGGGAATTGTCTGCATTTCATAGGAGGTGTGGAGTATTAGGTCAATTACACAAACTAAGCACTCTTAGGCAGTAAGCAGTACTAGACAGGTGGTGGACAATGGAGTATAGATGAAAGCCAAGACAAAAAGGCTGAGGGTCAGCATGAGCTGACTGTAATAGTTCAACAGGGCAATACATGTCTAGGGGGTATCAGGGAAAGGAGTTCACATATATCTCAGAAAATAATCATTACCAAAATATATCTATTGTGTGGGATTTTCGTTTTTCCTCTAATCTTCCCATGTTATTGTGCAGGACTAGGAGATGCCCAGTACATCACTGATATTAATCCATACACAAAATGAGGGGGAAAAAGTAACCTTAATATGATTACATGAATTTAAGAAAATAGACTTAATAACCATTAATATGACCATTGTTAGATAGATATTCTTAAATGTAACTGTAAAAGTATTTGTATGTATGTATACATATTTGTGAGCACATTTAAAAACCCCTGCTGTTCAAAGCACGCTGCCAGGAACTCAGCAAATTGATATTGTGCCTATGAGTGGCCCATCACAAGGTGGTTACAGGGGCCCCTGAAATACTCAGCAGCAGTGCCCCAAAAGGCCCAGAACTACAGACACAATAAGCAATTATTGATGCAGACGAGTGCAACAACTTCATGAAGACCCTAAAACTGAGAGCAGTGGTGGAGCTGCCTTTAGGGAGTATGTATGACTGCAACAAGAGCCACCAGTTGTTGAGCACTGTTGCTTTAGAATCAAGTGTGAAGAATTGATTGCTACAGTACACTCTAGTGATGCATAGTAAGTATTATATTTAAGTGGAAATTAATTTTTAATGCCTTTATTTGTGTTTGATTTAATATCTCACCTTTGAGTCTTGGCTGCAGTAAATAGAATGCAGTAAATCAGAAGGAGAAGATTACAAAGAGAAACAGAGAATCAGCAACAAGTTTGAATACAGTCTCTAAGACAAACCTTTTTCGTGCACATGTCTCTACTGCAAAGAAGAGGAGAGAGACATGGGACTATGAAACTCTAGAACTGGGGTGGGGATAAGTAAGCAACTTGTGAAAAATGTTCATGAATTCCAGCAGTTGTTTAGATGTGTGTTTGGCTTTCCACATACCAAGTGACTCCATAAAATTGGTGGATTCTAGCCTTAAAAATGCCTTTCACTGAAAACAGCATTCTACAAGTGGAAAACATTATTGTGACATATTTGGCATCCAGAGAGGGAGGTTGTGGCAGTCAGCTCTAAGAGAGCACTGAAGTCTGACTTTGGAAGGTTCCTCTCGGTATGAGCATTAATGGTTTCTGCTCCCAGGGGATGATGCTTGGCCTGTAACATCAAACAAATTTGGAGAGAAAGAAGTTGACACTTATCATATATGTCGAGAAAGGTCACACATTTGAAAACATAAAGTAACAACCAATTCAGATAGTAAGAAGCCACATGCTGCTGGAGTGTTGCCCCTCTGCAACCTGTTTTGATCATCAGCAGAGAAAAGAAGGGATATGTACTAAAGAATAAGCAGGCCAGTTAGGCAGACAGACACCTGCCAGAAGAAGATAAATCTAAACCCTGCTGATGTAAAAGCAGTAACGTGGATTCTGCTGTTAAAACGCACAGAACAGATGATGGAAGTAATTTTTATTGGATCAAGGTATTTGATGGCACTTTCCATTTGAGTGCCTATGTACCTGCTTTATGGTTACTTCCTGACACATCTGAGGACCATGAATCTGTCTCCATTCACCAACGTTTTAGCTCTGATTACTGATGCTGAAGCTTCCTATTCCTTAAGAAATCTGCAAGAATTTTTTTTATCTGACTTTCTGTCTGCTGGCCTCAGGCTAAACCAGGCTGAACACATGGTGAGAGCAACAAAGAGGAAAAGAAAGGAAATGTAAAGCAGAGAAAGATGTCCCATTTACATAGAAAGAAGAGCTGTTTAGGAAACACATAGTGTTTTCCCCTTCCAGCTACTCTACTGATAGTTTGGCTACCACAAAGTAGAAGAGTAAAAGGCTGCATCTGTGAGAAAAAGAGAAGTGTTTCCAGTCCGTGGATGTAGAAGAAGATGATGGATTTTCCTGTGAGAGAAACTGCTTTGTGCCACACTGAATGTGCCCCAACCAGATAAGTTTAGACTAGATTTCCAAAATTTGCTGGAAATCAGCCCTAAGAATCAGAATTCTTCTGATTCATAGACTGATTTCAGGCAACTTCTTTTCCTCCTAGTTTTGAAGTTGTGACTGTATCTGTCCATAAGCCAGAACCCCAAATGCCCAAGTAGTAAATGGAAAAAATCATGCAACTACCTCATAAACTTGAAGATTGTAGCAGGAACAACCAAGTTAGGACACTGTCTGGTCCACACCCTGGTTGTAAAATAGGAGATAGCCAACATTCTCCCATATGTGTCTGGAACTGGGATAAGATTGGAAAATTAAAGCTGCATTCATGTGGCTCTAATAAAGTCCTAGGAGAAGAGTTGGGCAGAGCATCTCAGATCAAGGAGGGCAGGCTGAGCAATATGCAAGTATCCAGATTTGCAGTCCTGCAGGTCAGCTACAAGAAGAGATTGGCCTAGTGCTCCTGTCCTTCAGGTTTCAGCTCACAGCACTAAGATCAGAAATCATCACAGCTGGACACAAAAGGCAAAGAAAACACAAGGGTTATGGTCATAACCAAATCAGTTGTTTTGAAGAATTATTGAAAAAATATGGAGATTTTTTTGTTTCTCCTTTCATTTGAAGAGTTTTTTGAGTCTCTTAATGGCAACTGTTAGAAGTGTTTCTTACATGGAAATTAGAGACCAAACAGATCACACAGAGAACACAGGGGACTTTAATGAGAGGCAGGTACTTCAGACAATAAAAAAACCCAAACCAAAACAAACAAAATCACTCAAACAAGCAAAAGAAGATAAATAAAAAACAATCCAAGCACACAGAGAAAAGTCCAAAGAAGAAAAAAAAGCTGTTGCATAGACTGGGTAGGAAGAAAAGGATGGCCAAGACTGCATATGTGGAACAGCTAGAATGATATACAGCTTCCCTCTTTAGGCTACCATCTTCAGTCAGCAAGGAGGAGAAACAAACTCCAAACATCCAAACTCCAAAAAGTGAGAACCAAAGGCTTTTAAATGTACGAAGTATCAGCAGACACTTGGTGTCTGCCCCAGAATGAGCCCTACATCACTTGCTCCATGTGGCCCTGCTGCCTTTGCTTCTTGCTGTCCTACTGAGGCAACCAGGTTTGTTCCCTCTTCACATCCTCGTGATCCAGCTTGCCAATGCAGCAGGAAAATAAACCATGTTTTCCTCCCCTGCAAGCCAGGGGAGGGCTTTCTTGGCAGCTTCTCCTTTCTCAAAGAAGAAAGCTTAGATGCTACCAAGAGGTGGCTGTGCACAGTGTCTGTGATGCCACAGACATTTTCAAGTCATGCACTGTACTTAGGTGTACAGTGATTTCTCTGAGTGTGACCTAAAAATTTGCCATTGTTGGAAAAGAGCAGCATTTCCCACATGTGTTTGGCTCAGTCCTACAGACACCAGACATTGCATGTAATGTGGTTTGCCATAAACACCTAGGAAAAATAATGAGCATGTGACGTAGAACAGTGTCTGACCTGAACAGTTTTCAAACCATTTCCATGAAACACACTCTGCACAACTGGCCAAGTCAATGGTCTTAGCTCCAATAGGTAAATTTAGCTCCTTTCCTAAATCCATTCTGGAGCAATGCCACCCAAAAGGTCAGGTTGCAGTATGTTTCAGTGTCACATGATGCAATTTAGGGAAATGACAGCTACAAAAACTATTAACCTCAGTGCAAATTTTCCAATAAAATAAAATTAAATTTTAAAATAATGGGGGAAAAGGGAACAAATAAACTAGTAGTTCAATACTTGAAAGGAGAGAGGGAATGAGAGATTTCAGGGGCAGAAGTACCAGAGGAATGGAAAATATAAGATTGAATGTTACCGAGTCAGTCATTTAAACCTACTTTATGGTTGATAGCAAGAACAGATAGCCTAGGGACATGATTCATCACATCCTAATGAAGACATCTAAAACAGGTCAGATGGATTCTGCTGTAAAAGAATTTATTTTTCTCTGCAGTGCTATAAACAGAGTCTAACGTGACTAGATCAGAGGCAGTTACCGGTCAAGTACAGAACAAAGGCACATGACACGTTCAGAGGTTAGATGGATCCCACCCAAAGTTGCTGCTCCAAATTGACATTGTTTCATTGTTTAATTGTTTACTTCTTGCTGTCAGCGCTGAATTCACTGGCATGCAGCAAGGCCAGCAAACCACTGAGAAAAACTCAACCTCAGCAAGAGGAGTTATACCCATGGCTAAAGAAACGAAGGGCAGAAGATGATCAAAGACGGTCCATGATCTTGTCTGTGCAAGTAGCATTTTAAACATAATCCACAAAACAGGACCTTGACAGGTCATCTGGTCCACCCCTTGCTCTGAGGCAATATTCATCAGACTTTTAGATCTGAACAGTTCTTGTCAAATATATGTCCAACTTGCACTTAAAAAAGCCTCCAGGGAGAGAGGTGCTGTTCACTTCTCCTTTATTTACTCTTGCAAATACTTTTTTTTTATCCTAGCTAGTCTAAATTTCTCTTACTGTAATTTACATACTGTTTTCAGAGGATGAGCTTAAGAGATTATTATCTTGTTTTTAGCAGCTTTTACTTAGCTGAAGGCAATCTTCCTCCAACTTCTGTTCCTGAGGCTAACTTCTTCGGTCTTAAACAATACAAACAAATTTTCATTTCAAAATTACCAGTGGCAATGCTGAAATTAATCTAGTGTGGACAGATCTTGCCTTTCTTAGATATCGCTGAATCATCTATAAATGTTAATTTATCTATTTAGCCTGACAAACACTCTGAGTTACTGGGAAGTAAAACAAGCCCTGTTTTACACAAGAGCACATGAGGCAGAGAGGATTTGTGGCTCTCCACCCTGTTGGTATCTCCACCACGTTCTAACTGTGCACCAGAGCAAGATTCCCAGCAGCACATCCAATCTCATTCTTTAATAAGGCAGGAAGCCAAGAACCCACACTATAAAGGGGTCCATGGTGTGCCTTGAATTTGTGATCACAAGGCAGCACTGGGCAGTTTTTCTATAATATAGAGAGATCCATGCACAGACCAAGGGCAGGGTTTCAAAAGCTGTTCAGACATTATGCTTTTCAAAATTGCAAGGGCTAATTCTATTTAACTTAGAGTCAGGTTCTTAATATATTTACATACCTAATGATGCAGACATGTGACAAATACTTAAACACCTTCCTCTTGATCACTTTAAGCACCCTGGTAATTTTAGAAATTCCAGTAGAATCAGCCTATCTGCCAGTCTGCTCTGACTGTGAGGTCTGCACCTCTTCACATGTTGATTTGTATCACAACATCAATATTTTACAGCTCGAGTATCAATTCAGTAGATCCTAATACCATTCAAATAGGTGTTCAGAAAGATATCTTCTAATGGTTAATCTAGTGTTTGCATGACTGAAACTGAAGCACTTCGTGCTTTTAGGCATGTCATTACTGGTAAAAAAGCAAGGCTTCATTCCAGGTTCTGGCATTGCATTTGGAGATTGCTGCAACAACGTGTGGATCTCTGCTCTTTAGGGCTGAGATTGTCAATAGATATTGCTGAGAAATACAACAGGAATGGAAGGGTGAAGGGAAATTCATAGTTTCTGGTTTTGTCTAGCTTCCACAAGTTTATTAGTCCTGATAGAACAGCAGGAAATCACACTTTAAAGCACAATTAATCTGTTTGAAACGATCCTCAGAAAATACAGATTTTGCATTTTAGAATAGGGAACTGAGCACTTAGGAGCCTGTTGACTGATTCAGTAACATGAGTAAACATACTATTAAAATGAGGAATACACTTTGTAAGACGTAAGCTTCATGTAATTGGAGACCGTCCTGATCTATCACATATAAATATTTTTATTTTCATTACATAGTCAATAAAATATGCACGGCTTTCAAAACCCAACAAACATTTGGAATTCACTTCAAACTTTGTCTTGGCTATAGTGACTGAGAAGGAAAAAAGAATGTTCCAAAGGATCATTTATTTTATCCTCTTCTATATTACTTTCTGAAATATGTTCAATTGTGTGGCTGCGAAAAATGTCGAGATGGCTGATTGAAGCAGTCACTGCGTTTCACTTTTATTTTTTTCTTCTTTTACATTGGAAACGTTTATGTAAGTAGCCACACCGTACTTAAAAGAGCAGATTGACAAATCGGTTTTTTGTTTCTTTGCTGGCTTGAGGGAACTTTTGGGTGGGAGGTCCTACTCCTGTCATGCATATGGTGAGAGCACCAGGGATGGACAATGGATATGAATGGGACACCCGGGATGCTGTCACGCTCCGCGGTACCGCTGCCGTACCCTCTAGCTCCAGGGAATCCTGTGCCAACACTCCGGCGCTGGAACCAAACCATTCCCTGCGGAGGAACGCTAAAAGGGAGAATTAGGGCATTTCCGTGAAGTTGGAGCCGGGCAGGATCGGGCGGGGGAGGAAAAGCCGTGTGAGCGCCCGGGATGAACAAGCAGGAGGGCAACCGGGGAGCGCCGGGCCGGAGGGAGCGGGGCTGCGGGGCTGGAGGGAGCGGGGCTGCGGGGCGGCTCCAGCGCCGCCATGGCGCGAGGGCCGCGGGGAGGAGGAGGACGGGGAGAGAGAGGTACGGAAGGAGGGCGGGGAAGCGGGAGGTGGAGCGGGAGCGGGGGGGAGCCACTTTCTTCCTGCCTTGAAAAACGCACCCCGCACACCCCTCCCGCTCATCCCCCGGGGCTGCGGAGGAGGAACTCCGGCAGGCGAGAGGCGCCCGGCGCCGGGCAGGGGCCGCGGGCGGTGAGTGCCCGTGCGGGGCGGGCAGCGCTCCGTCCCGCTCCCTCCATCCCGCCGCTCCGTCCCGCTCCGGGGCGCCGGGCTGCGGGCGGGGGCCGCGGCTCCGGGAGGGGGCGGCCGGCCCGAGCGCTGCCCCGGCGCGCCCGTGCCCGGGCCGGGCGAAGGGAGCGGGGCCGGGCGTCCCGCGGGGAGCAGCCCCGGCAGGCACACGGGCTTTTCCCGGAGCGGAGCCGCAGGCCGGCCCCGGCGGCCCGAGGGAGGTGGGTGCGAGCGGGGGACGTGGCGCTTTCTGCGCCGAGTTCACCTGCGGCGCCGTGGTAACAGCTCTGCTCCTCCGCAGCGCCGCGGCCGCGGGAGCCCCCGAGCCTGCTGCCCCCGAGCCTGCTGCCCCCGAGCCCAGCCGCCAAACATGCGTGCGTGAAAGGTAAGCAGCAGCATCCTTGTCCTGCACCTAGGCAAGCTGAGGGACAGGAACAGAGCGACTCGCCCGGTGCAACTTCCTGCCAATTCTTTCTTTCTTTATATATTTGTTTTTATTTGTTATTTTTTAAATTGGGAAAGTTTTAAGTGACCCGGGACCAGAGCTGTCAACTCGGGAAGCTCAGTCTTCTCAGCCCCAGGCAACGAGTTGCAATTCCTATAGCTAGTATTGCATGAAAGCAGTGCATCATTACTTGGTGTGTCTCATGCCAATTCTTAAAATTCAATTTGGTATGAATGAAAGTAATCACCCTCTCTGTTCTTCTGTCACTCCCTTTTGTAGCAATATAAAACTGTGACTTTTTCCTGTGTTTTCGAGTTGGGCTGGTTTGGGTTTTAGCCATAAGCAATGGCAACATAAAAAGTAGTCACAACTGTGAATAAAATACAAGAAATATTGCTCAACCCTGGAGATTTTTCAGTCACACTAAGAAGATCAACTGCAATTTAAAAAACACTAAAATTTTAATAAAGTCGAAACAAAGACAAAGAAAATCTCAGCCTAAATATTGCCACATTATGTTTATCATGCCAACTATTATTATAACTCACTGCAGTATTTCAAAAAAGGAACAATTCAGCTGAAGGGCAACAGTGGGAGTCAATAATTGAGATGCTGTTTATTATTCTGAAAGACTCTAACTGGGTATCCTTGGGCAAGTCGCTCCACCTCTCCATGGCTCTGTTTTCTTCCTCATAAAACAGATAAATGTGCTTGCTTGCTTCACAGGGGTGTTGAGAAGTTTAATTAATTAATTAGTTTCACGACTACTTGTAGATCCTTGGGTACATCATTCTACAGAAGTGCTAAGTATTACTTCAACTAAGAGTTTCCTTACTGTGTCTCATCACTTATATGTGTTTTTTAAGTGACCTGAATTAGTTAAGTTGTTAGGGGAAGTCAACAAAGTAGCAGTTTTGGATTGGCATTGTCTTGACTCTTGGTAAACTTCACTGAGACGTGAAACTGAAATATACTAACTACAGTGTATTTTAATGGAGCAGAGCTACTGGGACTTTAAATGAGTGTCATTTCCTTGTTATTCAAAGCAAGAGCTTACCTTTGTTGCTTTGTTTAAAGTATTGTGGTGTTTTGCATGATTTTGAATTGCCATGAGAAACACCTGAGTGCTCTTAATAAAAGTGAAAGGTATGAAAATAGTTTATAAACATCTGTCTTCTCTACTGTGAACACTGACCTCAGAAGACACTTGGTGCTGATTTTCCACCACACATCGATATGCAGTCTCCTTTACAAACTGTTCTTTGGTTATAGAGAATGTTGCAAGAAAGAAACGCCACCGATTGCCTATGGTAAAATTTGATAGATTTTGGGTGGCCTAGGCAAACTCAGTTTTTATTGCAGTGTATATTAGTTATTGTAACTAAATATTGAGTAGTTATCTGCACTACAATGGAGATGAAAGTATGTTTTATTACCTGGCCAACTGCTAGATGTGATTTTTATAGGTTGCATACAGTTATAAGTAAAAATGGATAGCTGAAAGCAGGTTTTAGAGTGACATCTTGGGTTTGGTAATTTTTAAAGGCTCTTGGGGTCTGCGTGTACCGTTTCTTTTCCTCAAGGACAATGACACAAAGTACATAAGCTTTTTTTAAAGTTGAATTCAAATAAAACCTAGATCAAATAAGTGGTGGTAAAAAATCGTTCACATCCTCGGGCAGCTGTTGGATTGTGAATGAACATAGGAAGTTTATATCTTAGTAGAGAAGTGATCACATCCATCAGTACCCAGCAGTCTGAGCAGTGAAAACTTGGGCTTAAATGAGGAGGCAAATGTCCATAAAACTGAAGTGTTCCTTCTCTCACAAGTGATTGCATTTAACTAAAATTCAGTCACATTCTTAGGCTTGTGTATGGAAACTCACACATCTGGCACACACAGCATACTATAGCAATGAGCAGAAATAAATCTAGTTACTATTGCTATTGTTCCTGGATATTTTGCAAGAAATAAAGCCCTTTGAGGGGGAAGAGGGGCACTGAAGGAATTAAAAAATAAAGAAAAAAACAATTTTCTGTAACGATTTGATTTCTTGTTTAGACTTGGTAATCCAAGTGTGTGGTGAGTGAAAGAGGTTATGACTTTTTCCCAGCAAATTGTATTTAATTGGTAAATATGACATTTCAGGAGCAAGTTTGTCCTGGCTGTTCTCACCTTCTTTTCTGTCTCCATTCAGCTGAGGTAGATCCAAGAGCATACTTACAGCACTGTATTCTCCTAAATCTCTTAAACCACGGTGCCAGTTTGTGTTCAAGACTATAGCCACATACTTAGTATAAATAATTTAATAGATTCTGCATTTGACTCCCTTTGAGCCAGTGTTCTGTTTATATGGGTAAACTTTGTACTGCTGTCTCTTAGTCCAGCTAAGCTCAATTGGGACAGTGCTGCCTTAGTAAACCCTCAAACCCTTGTGCACTGCACTTTGAGCAGTTTTAGCTGTATACTCAGGATGAGCAATGGGCAGAGAAGCCTGCTAGAAAAAAAGAAATTTAGCAAATGCCACCAGAGATCTCCCTCATGAATGCTTTGTTGGTAAAAAGTTTAGCAGAAGTGAAGTGTTGGTAACGGAGAGCTGACCAAAGGGATCTGGTCATTTTTGGAATCACATGAAGGACAGAGTACTGGACATGTTTTCTCACATCAGGTGCTGGCATGATGGTTTCATCCACTCTTGGGACATGGTCAGGTGTGGTAGCACAGACACGATGTGACTGTTATGTACACAGTCTGAAATTACCTTTGTTTGGTCTTTGTTTCTGTTTTTCCCCTTGCTTTGACTCAGAGTATACAGGAGGAATCAGCAGTAGCAGTGTTTAGTGTGAGCAAAGGATTGTAGGGACCCTGGTCTTTTGACTTTGGTAGGTGTTGTATCTCAGTACAAGAGAAAGGTAATTTTAGCATACAAGTTCTTTTATCATGGTTGGCCTGGTTGATCCTTTTGTTTTGTGGGGTTTTTAAATCAGAAATATTAAAAAGCTGAACATTTTATATAAACCTGGTATGTCTTCTTCTAATCAAGTGGCTGTCTAGAATTGTTAAAGTATTTTGAAAATATATTTCTGTGGATGTCACGTTCTTTTTAATCATATCCTTGCAATAATGGTTCATCATAGTTTTCACCAAAATGATCTGTCCAGTTTCAGCTCTGCTATGAGAGCCATGCCTGCACAACTTACAGTCAGAAATGAGATCATAAGATTCTAAATTTCAAAATTAACCTATAATTTAATGGTTGTGTTGACACCTGCTCACAGATTGCTCATACACACTCTGAGTAGCTACATTTTTCAGGAATAATGTAGCCATTTAACTCCATCTACAGTTGAGGCTTCTGTCATTGAAAATGTAATGACCACTTTTTTCGAGGTTTTTGTTAAGGGTATTCTGGGGAGCACTGAGGACAGTAATAACCCTGAACGAACTACAGGGCAATACGTTTTGTCTGCCCAAGTTTGTACCTTGAAAAAACAGTTGCATCTGGGCACATGTATATTACATCTAGGGAGAGAAAGAGGAGCTATATGCTCTTGTCTCTGTGGATAAACCCTAGATAATGAGATAGCAGCAGAGGCAACAGCAGAATTGTATCAATAATAATGAACAGCACACTCATCTGTAGAGAGATGCAGCTGCCAGGTAGTGTTTTGTACAATTTAGGTCTAGAACACAGTAACACTTATCCTGTAACAAATGAACCAGTGGCTCTTCTGTGTGAGAGCACATTTGGGGTCTACATACTCACACTCTGAGATTATCCGTGATAATATAAAAGCAAGTGTTGGTTTAAACTGCTTAGATTACAAACTTCTTAGGTTCATAAATTGACTAGCACCAGCATCTTTGGACTTTGCTGGTGCTCCTGTATGCTGTCACAATAATTTAACATATGTGATTGCCATGGTTTTATCCCAGCTGGCAACTCAGCCCCACGGTCACTTGTTCGCTCCCTTCATTGGGATGAGGAAGAAAATTACAAGAATCAAAGTGAGAACACTTGTGGGTTGAGATACAATCAGTTTAATAGACAAAAGCCACACAAAACAGAATTCATTCAGCACTTCCCATGGGCAGGCAGGTGTTCAGGCATCCCAGGAAAGCACGGCTCTGTCACAAGTAATGGTTACTTGGGAGGACAAATGCCGCAACTCTGAATGTGTCTCTGTTTCTTCTTCTTTCCCAGTATTGTATGCTAAGCATGATATCATATCTTGTGGAATACCTGTGTGGTCTGTTGGGATCAGCTGTCCCAACTGTCCCCTCCCAGCTCCTTGTGCATCCTCAGCCCCCTTGCTGGTGGGGTGGGAGGAGAGGCAGAAAAGTTCTGGACTTTATAAATGTTGCTCATCAGTAACTAAAACATCCCTAAATTATCAACACTGTTTCCAGCACAAATCCGGAACATAGCCCTGTACCAGCTACTATAAAGAAAATTAACTCTACCCTAGCCAAAACCATCACAATGAAAATAACAAAGTATAAATATAGTTTTGTGTGCAACACTCAGTAATAAACAGGATATGGAAACACTTAAAATGAGTTTTGATCCCATAGCAACTGAGGGATATGATGCATTTTAGAGTTCCTGTCTATTAATATGAAGTCCTGTGGTAATTCTTTGCAAATAAAAAGATTTGCTATCTTCTCCTACTGAAGTTTGTAGATAGAGATACAGAGAGTGAGAACTGCTTTTGTAAAACTCTAGCAGCATTACGTCATTTGTTTACAATATCTTGAAGACAATTGAATGAAGGACAATTAAAATAATAAGCAGAGACTATTAAAACTGTTAATTATGCATAGTCAAGAACAACAAATGAGGGGACTTAAAACATTTACAAGTATTTGGGAAGAGTAAAGGTCAAGGTCAGCAAAGTACTGTTAGTTAGAAAGAGGATAAAAGTTAAAGTCTGAAATGAAAACACTTGTTTTGGTATCAGAAGTTTCTGGTGTAGTAATCAGCCTCCTCAGAAGTGAGGGAAGATGGATGGCATGCAATTCCCTGGGGCACATTAGGCACAAGCAGGAATTCTGGCAGCAGTAAATTGCCTTTCCCCTTTTGCATGTACGATTATTTTTTCCTGTCCTTTTTATTTGTGCCTCCTGGGCATTGCCATCGCCATGTGAAGTTTTTCCAGTTCCTCTTGCGCTCCATGGCTGTACCATTGGATCCACACAGAGGCTCCAGTCTGCCCCAGGCATTTCTGTTCCCTTGCTCCCTTCTTGTGGTGGGTGGTTGTGCCTTAGGGCTGTGGCTCTCTCAGAGGAAACCCTAAATATCATTCCTAACACCCAACACTGAAGGGTTCACAGCTTTGCTGACCCTGGGTGTGTCCCTGCAAGGGCCAGGAAGACAAGTAACTTCTCAGCCTGTGCCAAAGGAGTATTGTTTCACCACCTGGATTGTGCAGGAGCCTCTGTTCCGTGTTTCTGAAGTGCCTATTTCTCTCATAGTCCTAAACACCAGAGGTGTCCCACATACTGTCATAGTGTAACACGTGGATGAGTGGTTTGTGTGACTTCTGGGAGCAGACAAAGGTAGGCAGTATATCCTTTTGGCCTAGATGAAAGTTTTCAAACTGCCTTCCTATAGTGTTAACATCTGTGAAAACACTTCTGAAGTAAAAAACAAAACCTAATTTCTATTTCTTGAAATGGCCTTTTGAAATTATGTTAGCCCAGGATACAGTGCTGGTGTTCTAGAAGGAATCTTTATCTGGTAGCTTATAGTTTTGAGCCTTCAATGGTAAAAGTGATTGGGCTTTCATTCACTGAATGTGGATGCCTTAACAGGCATGTCTGTACTGGTTGGGAATGATCATCTGCAGGATTCTAGATACCGAAATTATTTTGTTACTCATTCTACAGAGGGGTAGGGAATAAAAGATTCCAGTAAGGGCTAGGAATACTAGTGTTAGTGCAACCAGAAAATTATCAAGAAAGCATTTTTACAGGAGGATAAATTGCAAAATAGAAGGAAATTCTAAATTCTCAGATCATGGTTTGGACATGCAGATGATTTAAATCGTGTTTTCTCTTGAGGTAGAGAAAAGGTTATGTATTCAGTGTGTGTGTGTGTATGCCCTGTTAATTTATATATACAGTGATAAAACAGACAAATAAGCTTTTAACTGAGAGGAATTAACAGATGAAACTTCCCTCACAGATGTCTTGCACATCCTACTGTGAACTTACAAAAATATTTTGCAGTTGCTGTCCTACCTGCAGAATGGTGGAGAATGAATGCAACCCTCCATTCTCCTGGAATTATGGTCTGACACGGCTGTGTACTGCTTTACACAGATCCATTTAATTTTGTGTTAGATCAAAGGACAGACACAAGTTTAAATCTTGACTGCTGACATGATGGCATATACTGATAATCCCTATAGGAACTGGCTGTTTCTGGTTGCCATTAGGATTTTCATAGCACAGCTGTTCGTCAGACATGAAAGTTGATACAAAACTTCTTTCAAGTTATTTCAGATCATTTCAGAACAAGTGCAATACTAACACCTGGGTACCTGAGCTGGACTTTATTTATGGTAGATGTAATTCTGAATTATATTTGGGATCTCAGCATTTAAGTTTTGAAATACCTTTGAAATTATATAATTGTAACGTGTTTTTCATAGTGGAAAAGCCAGAGGAAGAAATGAAGTAATGTCCCCTGGTGGTTGAGGTCGTAATAGGTATTTTTCAAGTTTTAAGCAGTGATTTTTACACCTTCCCAGTATTTTTATTGGAGAGCCAGATAGTCACTGGTTTTAGTTCACCAACCAAAAGGTAGGTGAAGGATTCCTGACTGCTCCTTACTCTTGGGATGTAGGAGTTTCCCACCGTGGTGCTCTGCCCCACAGCTTTGAAAGAGTCTCAGTAGTACTACTGCTTGTTGATGTAGAAGCTATACAGCTTGAGGCTTCAGTCAATAGATTTATTGTGATTATTACAGCACAAAGATAAGCTTATAGCTTATAATTTTATTGGTTCTGCTCCATCATGCTCCTAATTACACTGTATTGGATATGGTTCTCTGGAACCAAATGACTATATATATATATATATACATACATATATATATATATATATATATGGGAATTAGTCTCCATTGACCCTTTCACTTCTCTGTTTTCATGGACTTACCCTGCATTTTTTAGTACTGGAACATCATTGGATTCAGTTAGAAGACTAAATTGTTCTCTCCCATTTTTAAATATGTTTGCAAAATATTTAGATTGGTGGTAAAAGTGACTATTGAACAAAACAGCTCTTCAGCTGATGTAACTGTCATGATTTTAGAATGCTACCATTATATAATGTTACCAAAACTTCAAACTGATGTATTTCCATGTTATAGATTCTGCTCCTCTCATCAGCAACAAAGTCAATTGCAATGTGTGTGAAAAGATATTTCAGATATTTGGACAAAGTGAAAAAAAAAAAGAGATTCTGCAGAAGTTTGCTTTTCTCTGCTGTGATTTAACCTACTGCTTCTTGTGTTGCATTTTGGCAGTTTTCAGCATTAGAAGAAAGAGTTGCACATCCCTCTCCATTTAATGGAATAATATTCCACACACATCTCATTGCAATGTTACCTATAAATTTCACAGTTTTGGTAGGACAGCAGCTGTTTCTGGTGCTTGACCATTTCTTGTCAAAATATCTATGACTTTCTTACCTGTTTTTGTGCTGGGTTCTAAAATTGCTTATTTTTGTTTTCATACCAGTTATTGTAATTTTATGCAGAAAACTGTAGTGACACTGTTGTTCAAAATCAAACTGCATGTTATAATATTACAAGCATTGAAAAAAATGAAGTAAAAAAAAGTTAATTTTCACTGTCGATCATTTATGAAGTGCAAAGAAATTATGAAATTTAAGTCCATGCTGACTCAGAGGTCATTTTCTAAGGTAAAACCTCAATATTTGATTTTCGTCAGTATGGTAGAACAGATTTTCCTTTAAAATGTTTTAAGACGTTTCTTAGGCAAACATTAGTTTCTCAGGTATCTCAGGTAACAATAATGAGAACTGTAGCCTTTGTGGAAAATAGTAGCTTCCCAAAAGAAGACAAAGAGTCTGACGTGTTCATGTCCCAGCCCTGGGCTCTGGTGAGATCTTTTATTCAGAAACCCGAGTAATCTGTGGTGTTGTAATGCCTCCAGTTCTTGGAAGCTTCAGTCACCTGAAATCCCACCTTTTTTGTTCCTGACTGTAAATGTTGACAAGGTGCCCGTGTCAGAGATGGGTCATGGCTAGCATGGGAGATGCCAGCAGAGACACTTGCAACTTCTGCTCTTTAAGGAGCGATAGAAGTTTGGTCCCAGGAAAAAGCAGCTACAAAGCAGAGCAGCTCTTCAGAACTGATACTACAGAAAACCACAGTTCCTTACCTGTTTTTGCTTTTTAATCACTCACAAGAAGGTCAGATTGCTTCAAGGACAGTTGTGCAAGCTGGTGATCCCAACAGCACCATCATTTCCTCTCCCTCCTCCTCTGCCCCCTCTCACTCCTCTGCTCTCACTGATGAAGTGACATTTCTCTACACATGTGACAGAAGTTAATGGGCCTCTCTTTTCTTTTAAATAGTTTATTTGGTAAAGTTATCTATATAACCAATGTTTAGTTTAGTTAGTTAGTGCTTTTAGTTTTACAATACTTTTTTTTTTTCCTACAGCTGATCGTCTACCAGTTGATGCAGATGGGGAGAACTAAAATTGTTAAGACTTAATCTGTTTTGGGTGGTTTTTTTCAGGAATAATTTATGGTTTTTACTGTTTGTTTCTGCTGGCAGTGGAGTGGAAATCGTGCAAAATGCTCTTTCAGTCTAGAAGTAAATGACAACTTTTTCAAAGCATACTGTATAATAGCATTTTCTTCCATGGCCAAGCATCCTTCATTCTCCTTTTAATTTTTAATACTTTATCAGAGCATGGTTTCCTAACTGAATAAAACCCCCTCGTTTTCAGAAAAGTTTGAGTTGCTTGGTAAAATTTTTCTTGGAAGATGTGGCTGGTAATGATGCAGTGTAATATGAGAGTAAGAAATTCCTTTAGCTTTAAAAAATGGTATTGTGAGTGCACATTAAATGATCAGAAGGTCAGACTCCAATACTTTCAAACCTTGTGTATCAGACAAACTTGTAAAAGGTTCATGCACGTCTGGTAAGCTGGACAGTTATTTGCACAGATCCAGCTTCACCTAAGCTGTGCTGATAATCAATGAAAATGAAAATCAATGGAAATTAAAACCAATGCTGATAATTGCATGGAAAGGAAGGTGTGCAAAGTTATGGGACAGGGCTCACTGTCCTTGGTGAGTCATGGCTGCTGTGAGGTATTGTCTTCATATCATAGGAAGTGTCACTATAATTTAACCAAGAATAAATGATTCTGTGCTCCTGCTTTTGTCACTGCCTATTGACTTTTATCCAGATCCTGATTCTGAATAAATATACAATAGGTTGATTTTCCAGTTATTCTGTTGTAAGCCTAAACAAGGTGGTGCAGTGGTGCCTTGTCATGTAAAGGAAAAAAAAGGGTTTACTTTCTCAGTGAAGCATGCACATGAATGAAGGGTGAAAATGTGGGAGGCTACTGAATACTTAAGAGTACAGACTATGACTTTTTGGCAACCCTGGATGTGTTTGATGATGGTGTAATGCTGGGAAATATGCGTTCAGGTTTGCAAAGGAGTTCTGGGAAACCTTACTGTATATTCCCTAATCGTTGGTCAGAAATAACTTAATTGAGGGAGCTCTTAAAACCAGCCCTAAATTTATGCATGTTCTTAATTCTCACTGATGTGCAGAAGTATTACAGAAATCAAACCAAAGGAAAGAATGCATGAAGTCCTTACTGCTAGCTGGGATTTTTTTCTGCTTGTGTGAGCCAGGAAATATTTTCAATAAATGATTAACACAGAAAAGTGACAAGTATTTTTAGCTTTTTTGGGGATATTTTTTAGGTCCTTTCCTCTGCCCACAGTTCTGAAGGATCACAGAGGCTTTAAAAAAATCTGTATTGGGGATTTTTATTATTATGACAAAGCAGTTTTTTCATCAATTAAAAAAATTACATCATGTTTTAACCATAATGTATTGCTTTGGGTTTTGCCTCCTTCCTGTCAAAATAAAATGTTGTATAGTTTCCTTCAGCATAGAGAAGAATACAAGTAGTTTTGAGTATAATTTGAGTAGACTTGGATAAACTATGGTGCACGTGTCTTTTTGCATGTGTGTATGTGGTGAGAGACCATGTAGATATAGCTAAAGTGTTACCAAATAAACCAGCCTATGATAATGTATCCTGTAACAATTTGGTTTACATCCAAAACAGGGCGAAATGTACTTGCAAAATGCATTAAAATGGTATGAAAATGTCATCTTCCATTATACTCTGTTTAAACAATTATGCTGCTCCCTGTAATAGACAAATTTAAGCAGTTACATGGTACAATATTATTTGTGCCCTAGGTAGGAATTCACAAGAAATTATGTATTTCTTTGGCCAAGATATTTGCTCACAAATTAATTTTAGGATCTGAGCACAAAAACTAGAGGGTCTGGGCACCCAGTAGTCATGAAGTGTTCTTGTCTGTCAAAGTTTTCTCATATTAATGACTTTGTTGAAACAGGATGTGGGTCTCTAAATAAGGTTTTAGCAGCCTCAGTTTCTATTAGAAAATCTTGGCTATGGAACAGGACCTGTGGGGAAAAGTAAAAGGTTGCTTTGTACTTTAACTTCCTACAAGTTTTATGACTAAATCCTATGAAACGGGTTTTCTGCAGGAGAAAAAAAAATATCTGTTTTTAGGTTTTCTTTCCTTCTATTTCTCCTTTTAATAATTGAAAACTACTGTTCATTATTTACATAAAACTGTCTCACTTGAGTCTGCTTTCCGTAACCTTTTCCCTCGTAAGAATTCTAGGAATTTGCTGGCTTTCCTCAGGGGGATCTTGGCCATGTTTTATCTGTGACTTTAGGCCAGATAGTTGGTAATTTCTACAAAGTAACTTACTATGTTTAAATTGCATTTACCTCTACATAGACTTTCCATTTGAGTGTATTTCAAGAAGTCATGTATGTAGAAGAATATGCATTTTAATTCAGTGTTCAGCCTTCTTGGTAACTGGCAGTAAATCTCCACATGTAAAATGGAAAGCCCCTTGGAAAAAAATA
Source organism: Luscinia megarhynchos (assembly GCA_034336665.1). Taxonomy (NCBI): domain Eukaryota; kingdom Metazoa; phylum Chordata; class Aves; order Passeriformes; family Muscicapidae; genus Luscinia; species Luscinia megarhynchos. The sequence goes on from CM067565.1 coordinate 47,809,995, forward strand.
CTAATAATGCAAACCCCTAAATGCCTGGAAGGCAAAGTATTTCAGCAGTTTTTTTAAGACTCTGCCACTTACTATTTCCCTTTTTGACTCCTAACTTGCTCTCTTTTTTTCTTTTTTTAAAATGAGGACGTGTCAGATCCAGGGGCCTTAAGCCCTGTATAAAGTGACCCCGGCGCAAAGCTCCAGCATTCCTCATCTTTCGCTCTCTCCAGCTGCTAACATCAGCCAAGGCAGCACACAGGCTTGGCTGCTGCCAGCTCCCTGGCTCTCCCCCTTCCTCCTTCCTTCCCGCCCTTCTCTGCTTGCCAGTACAGTCAGCACTGCTTCATATTAAGCACCATTGCAATTATTTAAAATCCCAAGTACAAGAGCTTTGTTGTTACCCTCAGTTGGTATCAGCTACCAGAGGAAAACTGTGGGAAGGAAGGAGCTTTCTTCAAAGTGCACTGCTTTTTCTCTTGGATGAAGTGCTCAGCAGATGTTTCATCTGAAGTATTCAAATAAAAATTATTTGAAAGTCACCTGGAGAATACATGAGGTCGTTTAGATGGAATCATATTTCCTACAGAGAGTCTTGAATGATAGTGTCTCACAGATTCATTTCCTAACTCATTCTTTCATGTCCATCTACTGCAGGACATTTCAAAGATGGTTTGGCTGCCACTGAGACCTGGAGATCTGATGCCACAATGAGGACTCACACGCGGGGAGCCCCAAGTGTGTTTTTCATACACGCAGTTTGCTTTGCCTTTGCCTGCAGCGCCAGGGAGGACCAAGACACGATGGTTCCTTTTGTCAATGCCAACTATGACAGCTACCCCATGCTCTACTTCTCCAAGGGGGACGTGGAGACGCTGCGGCTCCAGGCCAGCACCACGCACCAGCACATTGCAGCTCGTCTGACGGAAGCAGTGCAAACCATGCTGTCGAATCCCCTGGACTACCTTCCTCCCTGGGACCCAAAGGAGTTCAGCGCTCGCTGGAATGAAATTTATGGCAACAACCTGGGGGCCCTGGCAATGTTCTGTGTGCTCTTCCCTGAAAACATGGAGGCCATCAACATGGCCAAGGATTACATGGAGAGGATGGCGGCTCAGCCTAGTTGGTAGATTTTTGTCTTTTTTTTTTTTATGTTGGCCTTTTTTAAGTTATTCTTACTGTATAAACTGCTTACAGTTGGAGGAGTGAATGGATGAGTGAATTGCTTAAATTATGTCAGTTGTACTAATATTCATTTTAACAGTGACTAACTTGCTGAATGTATTTACCCTCATCTGGACCAGCAGTGACACACAGCTTTTCACCTTCACTGGACTTATCTTCTTGAAAGTTGGTGCTGAAAGGAGAATGATCCTTTGTGCACGTCCCTGTTTGCTGTAAAAAAATCCCTTGTAGTCCAAGCCCACTCTCAAGCAGAAGAAAGGGTTTCACATCTGGTTTGTGGCAAGAAGTGCTAAAACTGTTACTTTTAAAAAATGTTTTCCCCCAGATTCACACATATCTTTTGAGTAATTCTTAGGAAGAATTTAGGAAAGGGGGGCTTATGAAAAAGGTATAATTAGGTATAGGTAAATATGGCACTCTTGGGCTTCTGCAGTCTGCTCTAACATCTGTCTGAGCTTTAGTTCAGAGTGGCAGCTTCACTTGGCTGCATGGTTCTTGGGCCACTCCTTAAGACATACTAGGACATGATAGTTATCCATCTGATTACTGGAACTCTCAGAGTAACTGGTGTTTTGATGACCACCTCCTGGATTAACTTCCCCTAGATGTGAGTTGTCATCCCTGCAAGTTACTCTGTCTTCTCTGTGCCACACTCTTTTTGTGTGGAGAGAAGCTCATGTTCTCACTGTGGGAGTGATTCTAGAGTTGAGACCCCAAGATCTCTTCACACCCACCTGCAATTTATCTCCTCTTTTTGCTCAGGCAGACATATTTCTCCTAGCTCCCTGCAGCAGCTGCCACATGGTGTATCTTCCAGACTACGGTCCAGGATTGCTGTCACTGTGAATAGGTCAGACAGAGGACAGGAATGTGGGCTTTGCCAGGACAGTGAGGTGGAGCTGGGTGGGGCACTGCTCCCTTCTGTCACAGCTGCTCTTCTACAGCTCTGTGCTGACAGCAGCTCAGCAGGAGTGTGAGTCAAGATTCAAGTCAGCACAGGAAGAGAAGCACTAGCTGTTCAAGCAGTATTTATTGCTCAAGCTATGATTCCTCACCTTCTAGTAACCAACTAGTAGTAAGCTATGAATATTATCCTTCTATGGACCATCACTGGAGTTATGCTGGATTTGAGCTAGCATAACTCTATCCTCCTGATGGGCATGATTGGAAAGGCATGATAGTGTTCGGGTTCCCCTGCATTAACTATTAAAATGGTGAATGCCACAGAAATACATGAGCTAGAGCAAAAGAAGTAATGGGAGACAGAAGGGACACACTGGCCATGTATATTGCCTGCATGTCACAGAAGAGAGGACGTGGTATTTAGAAAGAAAAGTATTGTCTCAGCAGTGGTGGTAATTTCCAAAATCTTCCATTGAAGCATAGCAATACAAAGCTTCATTCTTAGCTCTGGAGACAGTGTGTGTTTCTCCTGGCACACTGACAGAGGGATATAGCTTACCAGGGGTGAATTCAAGGATGTGACCATCTCCAGTAGGAGACAGACTGCTCCAAAGTCAACACCTTCCTCCTTAGCTTCATCGTTCACACTCTTTCTCAACTTGTTTTGGGTAGGGTATAGTTACATGGCCATCTGTTTTAATGAAATAAGAAAGAGGGGGAAACATTATTTTGAGTAGGAGAATTTGTTGGTGTCTGGTTATTTTCAGTTTCCTACATTTCACTCTCTGTCTCAACCTTATTTATGTTCCTTATGTCCTGTGATTCCTGGATTAATTGTAGTTGTTCTGTCCCTTGTTATAATGCTCTCCTTTGTCCCAGCTGACCAGATAGCAATCAGAACCAAGGATATCCCATTTCCACTTGGCTTTGATGTTATTTACTGCCTCCAGCTACTTTTTTTTTCTCAGCCAAGTATCTTGCATTACCTTGGTGAAAGAGAAATCATGCTTTTCCCATCTTTCCCTTCTGGTGTTGACATCCCATTCAGAAAACAATTAAGGTTTAATCAGGGTTCTCTGCTTTGCAAAAGAAGTGACTGCAATGTGCTTAGTAGTAGTGGAAGTGCAGGAGGAAATTGTAAACATAGGTGATAGAGCTGGGCTAAGCTGCCTTTGTAAAATCTCCAGCTGGCCAGCTCTTCAAATGCTGTGGCAGAAACATGGATCTGGTTTCCATTTTTGTTTCCCCCCTGAGAACTTACGTCTGAATGCTGTCAGCATGGAGTTTACGCTATAGCCCCAGCAGTGGTGGCAGTAATACACATCTCTCTGCCTTGTCCAACAGTGGTTTTCAGAAAAGAAGGAATGTGACATCTCTGAGGCGTGTATTCCATTCTCTGTCTGCCTTTGCTCAAATAGTCTGGCTTCAGAGGCTGAAGGACTGGGCAGACAGATTATGTAAAGCTGTTTTTCCTAAGAAACTCAACTTGAAAGTACCAGAAAATGTTACTGCACGCACTTCTCCACTTAGGATAAGACTAGGAGAATAAACATGATAAATAGGAGTTGTGGGTCTTATATGAGCCATTCTGGCAGTGTCACAGTGGTGGAATTTTTTGTCTAGTTTATCTAGGAATGTTTAGTTTTCCTCAGACTTCAGGAAAATACCATTCTGGATTATATATTATGGTTATTGTCCTTATTAAATAATTTGAGGGTCATGTGTGTTCGAATCAGGAGGGTGGAAAAGAAGGAGCAGTCTTCATATTGCCTGACTTTGGAGCCTTGCATGTTAGGAGAGTCAGAATCATCTGCCAGAACTCTTTATTTCATCAGGAAAAAAGGGCTTTTCCAAAGAGGTATCAGTAAGGTAAGTAAAACTGGCCTCTCTCTCTTTAGACCTCCACAGTAATGCAGGTGCCAAAAGTGGCATGTAAATTTTCTGGAAAAATATATTTTTTATCACTGACAGTTTCATCAACATGTTGGAAAGTTTAATTTGGCATTGGCAGCTTAATTCTTTCAGAGCTATAATCTGGATTTCTTTTGACTTCTGCTATCATGGCATTGACTCTAAAATAGATTTAGAATGAAAAAAAAAAAAAGAAATTAATCTTAATGTGTTTCCTCTAGTTTTTTTGGCAATGTTAAGTAAAATTTTAAGCCTTACCAGAAAACAAAGTGTATGTTATGTGCAGTAGTTGAATAAAAGAAATATGGTTTATAATGTCACTGGTTATTTGTTTCAGAATGCTAGGAGATTAAGGAGACTGATGTTTTAAATTTCTTCTTTACATTAGTGGAATCCTCAATAGTCCAAATATCGTTCAATATCCCAGGATACAATTATGAGAAAGTCTGTTAGTAATTGATATATACATGGAAGGGGCATGTAATTAAGAACTCTGGTCCTTTCTTATCTATTAAAGTAGTCACTTTATGTCATATAATCAAGTACACCAGTAACTGAGTTTCCATTTGTGTCAACGAACAGAGGTTGAGCTGTTTGTCATAACAACCCATGTTGATAGGCATGCTGCTCATTAGCAGAGCATCCCTAATGGCTACATCCTGGAGTAGGTTTACATTTTAAAATAAACAGAGGGGCACTGGGAACAGCTAACTATAACAATCACCCAAAATAATATGGGAACCATGCTGTTGTGGAGACTAGCAACAGCAAACAAATGTGCATTAATATTTTAGTTGAAATAGATGAGCATTAATGGTTTTACCTGTAAAAATTAAAAGCTGTTAAATAAACCCTTTGGTTTTCCATGGATTGGATATCTAGGTACTGTCTAAAATCTTATGGGGCGTTTTCCTTATATTTGAACTGTATTGCCTTTTCTTAGAGGGAGCAGAGGATATTGATGTGTTTTCTGGCATTTTATCTCTGGCTGGCCCCTAGAGCACTCCCCACCAGAAGGGCGTTTTGGCCGAGCCGATCTGTGCTCGTGATTCTTTCCATATGCCGCTGGCTCATCCCGTTCCCGTCCTGAGCAGAAGGATGTAATCAGAGTCACACATTGTGCAGAAATAACAGTTCAGTCAGATTCTCTGTCTTGGACAAAGCAGCGAAAAACTCTCTTCTTTACTAAGCCCACCTTACAAACAAATGCCTTGGAAGTTCACAAATTCTGCATCCTTCTTGTAGCAAGAGAGATGTTCCACTTTGCAGTGGCCAGAAAGAGGTTTCTGTGGGTTTGTTTTTGGGTTTTATGCACATAGTTTGGTTTTTTGCACGTTTTTAAGGACAAGTATGTTACCAATGTGCAGTAAGGTGTGGGATTTAACAGTGGCTCTGTGGGTTTCACAGGACAGATAATTACTGTCAAGCACATGCAGACATTCCAAGGAAATAGCAGCAACTAAGGAGAAGCTAACAAGAGGCTGCAGCATAACAAATCTGTGACCTTTCTGCTGCTTTCTTATAAACTAGCAATCATGTAGCTTTCTGTTAGTCACTGTTTATTAAAAAGTATTGGAGCATCCTATACTTTTTAATAAACATCCCCTTACTGTTGGTGCCAGAAGTAGAACAATACAGATTACAAGGTAAAAATAGATATATGTAAATAATTAAATGTGTGGATAATCATTTAACTGAAGAAAATTCATATATGCCAAGTTGAAATAGTCTGTGTTGACACCAGAAATTTATAACATCTGTTTGACTCCCAATAATCAAACAGCAGTCACATTCAAATAAAACTTAGGGGCCTTTATAAGACTGTGGAATAAAAGTTAGTATGAAAGAAGCTTGGAGGAGCTGATAAGCTGTCTCCCACAGAGAGGAAAAAAAATAAAAGAAAGGGTAGGAGGATGAATTTGATATCTGCAATATATGTTATATTAGTAAGTGAAATATGCTTATGCTGTTTTTATCTTCTACATATGTAGTGTTTAAAAATTGAAATTGTGCATGTCTGATATTAAGTGGCTAACTGGATTTTGGAGAGCTTCTTTAATACCTAAATTGATATAGAAGATAAATTGGTTCTGACGTTCTGTGGTAGCTACAGGGAGCTCACTTTGTGGTGTGACTGGTATAAAAATTTGCTAAAACAAGAGCTAGAGGCAATCTCCTAAAATAATAACATAATTAAATATCTGTGTCTGCTTAATATGACACTGAGAACAACTAAAACAGAGTCAGTTCTAGTTTATTAATGTGTCAACACAGAAGCATCATAAAAGCAAGCCCTGTGTGAGAAAGACTCTCTAGTGATCAAAGCCAAAAATAAGAGAAGATCTGAAAGAAGTTTTAAAAACATCAGAATGATGGTCATAGACCTATGAGGAAACAGAGGGAAAGAGGTTGAAAAGTAGATTAAGATTTTTAAGGATCTAAAGTTTTACTTTTCTCCCCATGGCACCTAAGCAGTATAACTCTATTTTTATAGTAAGCTCTTAAAACCTTTTTTCCCATACTGACATGAATGTAGCCTTTTACATTTAACCACTCCTTTGCCTTTCTTCCTGTCAACTGAGCTGCAATGAGCACAAGCATGTGAGATTGCCTGCTGCTGAAACATGGCTGGTAAAGAGAGAGGGGCAAACCTGTTTTACCTTAGATACCAGAAACATAAATCATCAGCTTTTCAAGTATGTTTTTTATTTTTAACTTTTTTGGTGTTGCAAAAGACCAAGCACTAAGGCTGGGCAGATAATGGGGCTTTTGCTTTGGCAGCCAACCAGAAAAATGTGGGAAGGGTAAAAGCTGAGAGGTTGTTTCTTTTCAAAGAGTCCTATTTTTTCTTCCCAAAATGACAGCTGTAGAATATTGCTCCATTTATTACAAAAATATTCCACTTGAGCACAAAAAAATACCTTGTTTTGGAGACTTTGTAAGAAAAATATTTAATATTTGGTCGGGTTTATAAAATAAATGTTGGTGGTCTCATTCCTCTTGGAAGGTGTTCTTCCTCTTGATATGTATGCTTTGTACAGCCTCAGAAGAGCATTTCTCTTTCTTGCCTGGTGGAAGGCTTAAAGCTGTATCTTCTTCCCTCAGAATTGGGTCAGGACAGTAGCAAGAGTGCCAAGGCGTTGGCCTTGGCATTGGGAAGACAATTGCACAATTGTACAATTGCACAAGCAATCAAGAGGTCAGTTGGCCCCATTACATGCCTCATTTGCATCCACACTTGCCATTTAGTGTGCATTAAACTCAACCATGCTCACAGCTGGCTGCCATATCTGGGGTAGATGGCATTGAAATGTACTGCAGGGCTGTCTTAGAAATAATTTTCGCATCTAAGCCATTAGAGTTTCTCATTTCCTTTGCATGCACCTAGAGAGATTTAGAATTTCAGTACTGAGGAGGGATTACTGGCATCCTTCCTTCAGTCTCCTCCTCCAGAAGTTATTCTGAAGTCATTTGTCATGGGAAAGTTTGGAGTACTAAAATTCACGATGTGGATTACTAGCGTAATGCATGTGTCGGGATGTGCTTAATTCTTCATTTTGCATGCACTGATACCATGTTAGTTGTTAACCTAGATGCCAAAACTCAGATCTCAGTCCTTGGAAGGGTGTTCTATATCTCAGATTAAAGAGGATTATTTTCCTATTCAGTTCAATTTGCTTTTAAGAATTGGATACACAGTGAAGGAAAGATAACTCTAAACATCCCACAGGTAATGATCAAGGAACTCTCTGGAGCAGCAGAGTTTGATTTAAATCCTGCCTTGAACAGATAGTTTTTCCCTCTTGGCTTGTATTTCTGAGAGAAATTATAGTAGAATAATAGAAACATGATTGTTTTGGTTGGAAGGGACTTTAAAGATCCTCCAGTTCCAAAACCTCTGTGCTTGGACTAGACGAGGTTGCTGAAAGCCCCATTCAGCCAGGCCTTGGACACTTCCAGTTTGGGGCATCCACAGCTTCTCTGGGCAACCTGTGCCAGTGCCCCACCACCCTCACAGTCAAGAGTTTCTTCATAACTTAATCTCCATTTTTACTTTAAAACCATTCCCCTATGTCTTACCATTATCTGCCCGTGCAAAACCCCTCTTTTTATATGTCCCCCTTTAGGTACTAGAAAGTTTCTGTGAGGTCTCCCTGGAAACTTTTCCAGGCTGAACAACCCCATCTCTCTCAACCTGTCTGAATAGGAAGGTGCTCCAGCCATCTAAGCATATTTCTGGCTTCCTCTGGACTCGCTCCAACAGGTCCATGTCCTTCTTATGTTGAGGAGCCCAGAGCAGTTTGCAGCGCTCCTGGTGGGGTCTCACCAGGGCAGAGGGGAGGAGCAGAATCCCCTCCCTCAGCCTGCTGACCACACTGCTTTTGATGAGCCCAGAACAACTGGCTTCCTGGGCTGCAGGTGCACATCACAGGGTCATGTCCAGGTTTTCATCCACCTGAACCCCCAAATCCACGTCTGTAGGGCGTTCTCAGTGAATTCTTCTCCCAGTCTGTACTTATGGCTGGGACTGCCCCAACCCAGGTGACCCTACTTTCAGTAAGGAAGTAGTTATTTGGTACTGAATAGTGAGAAATTACAGAAACACATTTCTACTGAGAGAAGAGGCAGTAGTGGCATCAGGAATGTAGTCAAGAAATTGAGAGGTTGTAGTGATCTTGACTTTGTTGGTGATAGTGGTTTTTTACTTTCCACCTAAAATTTTAAGCAAATGGTATACTTATTTAGAGCTTGGTATTGCATTTATGAGAGTGCTGTGTATACATAGAACAAATGCAATACATGCATAATGGTTTTAGGTGCCATCAATTCATCACTGGAAAACAGGGTCTCCTCCTCTTCATATTCATTGTTCTTTGTAGAAGGCAGCACATGTAAAACAGATAAACCACATTGCACCATGCTAAAATTCGCAACACATGTAGAAAAACTGTACTACTTATCCATAATTCCAGCCTTATCCATGATCTCTTTATTTCTCCAGTTTCTTCATGGAAGATTTGTATCAAACTCTGAATGTTTAAAACAAAGTAACAAAAATATTTTATAGGACGTAGATGAACAAAACTTTGAAGAACACCCCAGGGCATGTATTTATCCTGTGCCATTCACAGGATTTTTCCAGACAGCAGTTTTTTGTGCAGAACAATGCATATGGCTTTGGATGTTTATGGAGCTTGATCATGAGCTAGCAAACCTGTTCAGCACTTTTTGCTCTTTCATAATCTTCTCAAGTTTCCGGATAGGCACCTCTTCCAATTATACCTATACCTACAGATACAGGTATATAAGTGTAAAAAGGTGCTGTAGGGGTGCCTTTATGTTTTAGAATTTCAAATATATTTTAGAATTTTTGGAACAGTTGTCTTTCCTCAAAGCGCATATAAGCTGCAAATAAGTAGTTTTTCTATATAAAGAATCCTTTATAGATTTTTTTTGTTTACTTTGGATTTGCTTGCTTGCTTGTTTTTGTAGCATCTGATACCTTTGAAGGCTGACAAGGCTAATGCAGCCTTGAGGTAGAGGTTATTTGCTGTCGTCAGAGACAGTTTATTGTGAAGCTGAATTTCATACTCTCTGATGTTAAGTTTTTTAGTCTTGAGTGAATGGCTTGGAAAACAGCTTGTTATACAGGGCAAAGTGTCAGCTTGTTTTTACCTATCTTTGTATAAATTCATACCACTTTTCTTAGTAGTTAATCGCCCTGAAATAATTTTTTTCACTTACATTTGGTGCACGTCTGTGTCTCTGTGCTTTCACCCAGTTTATCAGCCAGGCTATTTACCAAGTCTGACACTCAAAGATGCATTTGAAAAATGAGAACATAATTTAGATACAAAAACCATGTAAAGCTTGTTACTTGACCATTCTTCTTGTGAATAATTTTCCACACGTTTGATGTACATTACTTGGTTCCCTTGAAACTAAGTTTTGGGTGGGTGCACTGATTTATAGCAACCAACAAGTTGTTTCTTCAAAAGAGCTCACTTTAAGAATAGATGTTGACTGTGGGTTTGTGTGTTTAGAAATTAAGATCTTTAAATCATCATCTTAATTTTCTCTATTACTTGTGTGAATCTCCTCTGTGAAATTTTATACAAGATTTAACTGTATAGAAGTGCAATTTGAGGGCAGTTGTGACAAAATTGTTTGCTAACCCAAGCTGGGTAACTATGTCTGTATGTATGATAAGGGTGCCTAACATAAGGTTTTTTACACTGAAAGGCTGTGGGGTTTGTTTTGGTTTTGTTTTTAATTTCTTGAAAAGATCAGGAGCCTAAATGCTGTTATAACTTCTCAGTTTATCACCTCCCATGTAGAAGACTTTCTATTTCATCAGAAGCAGTGCTATGAAGACTATTATATGCTCTTACAATGTATATTTTGATATGGTATACTGTTAGAGACTAGGCATGAAGTTTACATACACCTTAACAGTGAAAGTTACAATAAATCAGTTCCACTGACAAATCAGATTTTAAATTAAGTCAGGTAAAGAGCAGGTTTAAGCAGAATAGATTTAATCAGTATCTAATTAGGAGCTTGTGTGTTGTTAAAAAGATACTGAACTTTGGACTAAATATTTTAAATTAGTTCAAATTCTTTCATTGTACTTTTCTTCCACCCTAATGTATATCTTAACCTCAAACTCTTTGTAATTGTTCCAAGCAGATGCCTTTAAAGTGAAATTTCCTGTACCTATTTGAACTCTGATTTCTGAATATTCAAAGGTTTAGTGAAACTAAAAATACTTTGGAAATTAGAATTCATTATATAGCTGATCAAAGGAATTTTTCTGTGTCAAAGGATTCATGACAGGAAATCACGGAGCCAGAGTGTTGCATATAATTGGCATAGAATGGAACTTTAGTTTTATGAATAGGGTCAACAACATTTTAAGAGCTTTTTCAATTATAAGGAAAGATGAAGAAGCAGAAATAAAGAATTAATTGAGATAGACAAATAACCAGATAACTCAGATGATATTTAATTTAAATCTGTGAGACAAATGTTTCATCTTAAAAAAAAAGGAAAAATTAATGTCTTATTTCATGGTAAGCAGAAGATGGGATCAAAGCTGAGAGAAGGTGAACAGCTAAAACTGTCAGAAATTCAGCTGATCAGAAAGCAAAAGAGTTTCCTTACATGGGAGTATGAATGTGCCAAACTTTAGTTCTTCCAATGATTTAAATATTCTGAAATAAAAATTAAAGGTAATTTTTTTCACTTGCACATGTCTTTTGCCATCATTGCAGTGCTATAGGCTGATGATCATAATTGGAATGCCATTAAATGCTTTTGTAGCAGAATTTTTTGCATTTTATCTTACTCTTTGGGGGATTTTTTTTCTGCTGCTTGCACAAATGAAGATGAAATCATATTTGTAGAGTCATAAAGTAATTGAAATTGCGATGTGTGTGCCGTCAGGAGCACAGCACCATTTCTACTGCTTGCAGTAGGACACTCATCTCAACAATTTAAATTCATTTCTGTAATAGAAAATAGATTGCAAAAAAAGTGAAAGAGGAGAACAAGCATGAGAGCAACTGATGATTTTTCAGTTTATACAAGTTTATTTTCACTATGTATTCTTTCACATTTTCCTTTCTGTAGAACCATGCCCTAGAAGTACTTTAAGTACTGCAAAATTAAAGGCTTTGATACACAATGTATGCTTGATTTAAGAGGAATATTTTTTCCATGCTACCTATATTATGAATTTTCTTGCTAAAAATTTACTATTTTGCTAAGTTCAGTGTAATCATTGTTCACAAGCCAGTAGTTCCTAGAAAATAATCTTTGAGTATTGACAGCATTTTACCTTTTTTCTATCTTAGCATTAAAAAACCCCAGTGTTTATTAATAATGTTAATTAGTAAAAACTAAGTTTCGTCTTATCTGCTTCTGTCCCTGAATGCATTTGGGACATGACAAAACAGTATAGTGAATTGTTTTATTATACTTGCTTTAAAGGCAGCTTTAGTCTCATAGGCACCATTTATTATCAACTGACTCCTTTGGAAAAGAAAGAAAACGTTTGTTGCAGGAGGTTGGAGGAGTATAAGCCATGGCATATTACTTTATGACAAAAATTACATGAATCCTTATTCAGTTGAATAGATTCCATTTCTGTACAATCAATATTCTACCTATCTTTCTCCAAGGAAAACCCAGAATATTTCAAACATTTTTCTAGTATTTAGCAACAGTATCTTTCTAATAAATTTTATGAGCTATGAAGATTTGTGTTGTCTATACTTAGAATAGGAAAGAATAGTTTGGAGACTTGGTAAGTATCTTACTACTTACTGTGTTAAAATTCAACCTGATTCATCTAACTTTGGAGACTTTAAGTCATACATTCACAGTACGGTAAGGGAGAAAACTGAGTAGGTGAAACTCAATTAATTGCCATCTTTATTTATTGACAGGCTAGTGAAGGATGCCCCCTGGGATGAAGTTCCTCTTGCTCACTCCTTGGTTGGTTTTGCCACTGCTTATGACTTCTTGTACAGCTACCTTAGCAAGATTCAACAGGAGAGGTTTCTTGAAGTGATTGCCAATGCCTCAGGATATATGTACGAAACATCCTACAGACGTGGATGGGGTTTCCAGTACCTTCACAACCACCAGCCTACCAACTGTGTGGCCCTGCTGGCTGGAAGCCTGGTTCTGATGAATCAAGGTATGTGCTAAGCCATAGGAATGCTTTTCTGAAGTGTGTCAGCTCAAATCAGCTAATTATGCAGCAAAGTTCAGGATTTGATAAAAATGCTTCTTAGTGTACAGCAGTATTGGGTTTCCTCTTTTGATGCTTAGTAAAATTTAGTTTACTGAATAGAACAAAAGTCTGTGGGCAGATATACAAAGCATGGTGTGTGTGTGTATATAAGTTCAGTTTTCTAAGTGACTCTGAAATTCTTGCCTCACAGTTTGTAGGACTTAAAAATCCCCTGTGTACAGTTTGACCAGTCCTGATTTATGGACAGTGTCTTTCAGAGTAGGTTATCAATGTATAATGATGTGCTTGGTCTCCTTACACAAAGCATTGTGAAAGTCAGCAGTCAGAAACACCCAGTGTTCTGACCTGGGAGCCAGACAACAGAATAACCTGGAATTTCATCCAAAACTTCTGTTTGGTCGCCTGGGGGAGCTGCAAAAATGTAACTTTATCCACTCAAGTGCCACAGCTTAGGACCTTTCTTCCCAAAAGCCTTTTCTATGGAGATTCATAAGGCTGTACTTTTTTCCCTCTGAATTCTGCCCCTGCACCCCACAACCAGCATTTGTGCCAGGTTTCCTCTTCTTCTTTGCTTCGGGGACATAAAACCATCCTTCCCATGTCCCAGGTGAATACCCTGGCCAGTAGCTTTTGCCTCTGCTGTCCAGGGGCTATCCCTATCCTCCTTGAGAATGCAAGTCACAGAGTGAGAGAGAGGAAGCAAGTAAGCAATCCCGACTTTAAACCCCAGGTACTTCAGCTGAGAGATGGCAGTCATGGAGCCAGCTCCTGCTTTTATAAGAATGAATCAGCATTTCATCAGGTGATTATTTTATATGTGCTAGAAGTATTTTGAAAACATGATCCCCAATGGAGTTCTTAAACACTGCAAGTCAAGGAAAATCTAGTTTCTGGATGCTGATGGCTTAGCCAAGCTGCTCAGTCCTGCCAAGCACAGGCACATCTGCACATCACTGGAGCTTTCAAGTGCTAAAGAAGTGTGACAAAAAACTGACACCTACTGTGTTTGGAGGGTCATTTTTTGCTAAGTGCCTGTCAAAACAAACACACTGACTGATGTGTATATGTTGAAAAGCATCAAGAGGGTGTGTGGAAGTTATTCTCTATCCTCCTGTCTTGCCTTCCACAAATTGAAGACTCAAGCCATGTTTATTCAGTGGACTTGCTAAATTTCATATCATTCTCTCCTTCCTGAGCCTTTGTTGGTGCAGAAAGCTGGCAGTTTCCAAGATGATTCTGCTTTTCGTTAAGGTATGCCTTGTGGAAAACAATGAAAACATCACAAGAAGCTGGGCAATATTTTTTTTCACTAAAAGTGATGGTGTTTGGGGGGAGGAGGAAAGGAAAAAACAGGAAACTAATGAATTTTTGAGCAAATTGAAAATAGTGGTAATATTTCAAATGAAAATAGATCCAAACAGACTGTATATTTCCAAATTAAAATTTTGTTGTTTTGATATAGAGCAACTTTATTTTTTAAAATAGCAACTTAAATGAGGTTTTTATCTTAGTCTAAAATGGAAAAAAACAAACTATAATTCCAATATGAAAGAAAATAACCTGAAGGAGACAAAAAAGGGAGGGAGAAAAGGAATGAACATACTATGCTTCTGAATCAGAAACAATTGCAAATAATGGACCCCAGTGTAGACCTTTCTCACAGAAGGTTTAAATTCCAACTAGTTAGTTTAAACACAATTCAGCCATTGAAGCTTGTAGAGACTAAATAGCCAATTTAAAAGAATGCAAATGTTGCCATAGGCATGAAAAAGGAAACTAATTGAAGTTAATTCTAGGCACATGCACATGGTGAAGTCTTTGCACTCAGCCACTCAGATGTTCAAAATAGAAACTCATAGAGTTAGGCTTTGATATTAATATAGATACCTGGTTTATATACTGCTAAATTTAGGTGAGATTTGTTCTGTTTTGTCATGCAGCCTGACAGGGTGATGAGTCTTTTACTTTTTTCATTTCATTGTATTATTATTCTTCTAGTGTACTACAAGTGCAGCATTATAGCACAGATATATCCTAAGTAAACAGAGCATTGATGCACTACAATGGTAAAGGCACTGTGCTAAACCATGGCAAGTAACATTCTTGCAGCAGTCAAAAACTAGCTTCCCTTTTATGTCACAAGGGAAAACAGGAGTGGAAACAGTCAGGATTTTATTCTGACAGACCACTGTGCTGCCAACTCCATGAAGAGTAATGATAGAGTGTCTTAACATCAATGAGTGAAGTGGAAGTAGGTAGTACCACTGCCACTGTTGCTCAGGCCTTCCCCATCAGTTTTCTCTTCAGCCAGGCATTTAAAGTACTGGGTTAAACTCAGGTTGTCTGTTTTGCTTAGACATTGCTATTTCTTTTTTTCTCTGTTAACTGAGCAGAATTTGGCAGCCTTGACTACGAGAATGCCTGAATTACTCATCACTGCTGAGAATAAATACATTGTTGGTGAAAATGAGATGAAACACTCTGAATAACAGAATTGAATGTAGCTCCTCCTCCCTTAGCCTGGCACATGTGCTTCATTCAGCAGGCCCCACGTAGTGGGGTGTAACATGTGCCAGCTGGGCTTTGCTATAGGGTGGAATTAAGCCTGGTTAAATCTATGTCCAGACACTTTGAGCTGGGAGAACACTAAGTTGCCATGTAGAAGCGAAAGGCAGTTGATCTCTGTTTAGTCCTACCTCTCTTGCTACTCAATCCAAAGGAAAATAAGAGAAGGCACATAGCCTTTCCTCTGCTGGCTTCCATGTGCTGCCTTCTGCAATATGTAAATGTGGTGCTGAGGCCCTCATACTTGTGCTTAGTGAAAGCAGACTGGCACTGGGAAGGTTTCTTGTGACCTCTTCCAAGGTCTTGATTTGTGTAGAGCAGACCAAAATAGTAAAATCTCTGAAATGCTTTTCTTTAGCAAAACCAGAACTGCTGAGGGCTTGTATATGTGGAGGCTGAGAATTTATCTACTTGGATGAATAATTTTATTCTGGAATTGAGAAAACTACTTTTGGAATTACCCATGTAAAGCTCTTCCAAAATAACTTTTATTTGGATAACCCTTTAGGTTGTACAACAAACTGAAAATAAAAATAGAACAGAGCAGGTCTTAAAATAGAGCATGGGTTAGTAGAATATTAGTTAGTATCAGTTAATGCAGCTCAAATGTGAACTTTTTTTTACTATTTTAGTCTCTGTGGATCTTCTTACCATGGTTGTGATCCTGCCAGTGAAAACTGCCCGATCAGAATTGTTGCATTATTGGAGCCCTCTAGTGGGGCCATTGGTTCGTTTTCATACAGCTTTAACTTGAAATGCAATAGATAGTCTTTATTTGGCTCTTCCCTTTTTTGCATGTCCTAAATGCATTAAGGAGATTTTCATTTTAAGTTGTAAAGCATAGACTCATATTATTAGCAAAAGGCATTTCATAGGTTTTCCCATGCTCATGTGACCTTGCTTTGTTGTATTTGATTTTTCACCCTAGAAGTACAGGGATGCTGCAGCAGTAGGTTGTATTATAGGCCCCTGGACTGCAGATTCCTTGCTGTAAAGGATCCCACTGTGGGAGTACAGATGATATTGTCTTTGCCATTGTCTTTTTCTTTCAGGCTACCTTCAGGAAGCTTACTTGTGGACCAAGCAAGTGTTGGCCATCATGGAGAAGTCAATAGTCCTGCTGCAGGAGGTCACAGATGGCTCCCTCTATGAAGGGGTGGCTTATGGCAGCTACACAACCAGATCACTGTTTCAGTACATGTTTCTTGTCCAAAGGCATTTTGACATCAATCACTTCAGCCACCCCTGGCTCAAGCAGCACTTTGCATTTATGTACAGGACTGTCCTGCCAGGTAGGTCCTTTGGGTGAATGAAGATCAATCTCATTATTTTTGAAGCAGCAATACATTTCATACTTGAAATAGGCCATTTTAAAACAGCACTCTCCTTGGATTTTTTCAAAATAACCATTTCCTTGGATTTTACATTCAACAGTCATCAAAACAATAACATCATTGTTTATCACTGCTTCTTAATGAGGGACACCTTCCACTAGCCCAGGTTGCTCAAAGCCCCATCCAGCCTAGCCTTGAACACTGCCAGGAGTGGAGCATCTACAACTTCACAACCTGTTCAAGTGCCTCCCTATCCCCACAGGAAAGAACCTCTTCCTTTATATCTAAACTAGTTTAGATAGTTTTCAGTTTAAAGCTGTTGCCCCTTGTGTTACTTATTTGCAGTACACTCCATTAGGAACTTACACTGTTCAAATTTCAGGTTAAAAAAGGGGTAGATAACTCTCTTGGAACCCCAGATCTATCCATGTATGCAAGGGGAGCTGAATGCAGCTTTGGTATGGCAGCACAGGCACATAAGGAATTGTGCTGACTCCATGTGAGACCACAGGCATCCTTTGGGGGGAGGTTCCTAAGAGCAAAATTGACTCACACTGATGGCTTCAAGGTGAAGCTGATTATTTTGTTCTTCGAGGGCGCCTCTGGTTTATTCCTTTGGAGAGTATAGATTCACATAAAAACATAAAAGGTGTAAAGGGAAAGTTGCCTTGGCCAGACTTGAGTGAGGAGAGGAAGTGGATTGCATCCTACATTTTGTGTAGTACTTTGGCTGTCTGTAGCCCAAAGCCAAAGGAGAAAGGTGAATATTCAAGTTAGCTGCAGCAGAAGGAAAGCACTCCTGTGTAACCTATTTACGGCTCATTTACAAGCAGGTCTATAAACATCTGAAAAGGCTGCTGCTGTTTGCACCACTTGCCTTCACCATCACTCTTCAAAAGCATCTTTGTGTGCTTATTTGCTCTTTCTCACATTCCTTTTCCCTTTCCCCCAAGGGTTCCAGAGAACCGTGGCCATCGCGGATTCCAACTACAACTGGTTCTACGGGCCGGAGAGTCAGCTGGTGTTTCTGGACAAATTTGTCATGCGCAATGGCAGCGGGAACTGGCTGGCAGAGCAGATCAGAAGGAACCGAGTGGTGGAGGGCCCGGGCACACCATCCAAAGGGCAGAGGTGGTGCACTCTCCACACAGAATTCCTCTGGTATGAAAGGGAGTGAGTGGGCTCAAAAGGAACCTGGCAGCTGTTTGCTGTTGGTGATAATTCATTATCTTTAGATGTGCACTGTGGAGGCTGGGCTCAGGCTGTCCCTGTGCCACCCAGGCACAGAAGAACTTCTTCACTTAGCACAGATGCACGGTATGGGCTGCCACAGGGAGCACCCTGGTCTTGTCCTACGTCTGTTTTTATGGTTTCTTTCCACTGTCTATGGCTTTCATAGAATACAAGCCATTCCAAAGGAGCTGAAAATTTGCCTGCATGTAGTCTTTGTTTAATTTAGTATATTCTAATGGGGTTTAATCCTGTTGTGTTCTTTTATAATTAATTAGGTAAATATTTAAAGCGTAGTTTTCTTTCAAAAGTGCTGTGAATTAGTGTAAACTTTCCTTTAAAAGCTAAACAATCCAAGCAGTGATGCTGCTGTTAACTGAATTTGCACACTAATTTGCAAGTTATGCTTGGAAAAAATGCCATACTAGATGGCTAAATGGATATTTTCCCATGCAATTTACAGCTATGCTAACTTCTATGTCAATCTTCTAAAAGTAAGAAATCAAAAGACCCAAGAAGCTTTAGATCCACAGATAAATTCTGTTTGTGGAGATAAGTGTATTTTCGAGGAGTCAGTGTAACTCTCTCTCTCTCGCAAGAAAAATCTAATTGAATATCTGTTGGTTTGCACTTATTATGTGCAATTAGAGTGCATGTTTGTTAGGCTCCAAACAGCTTTCATCGTGTTACTTGCAAAATACAGAATCTCTCCTCTACAGCCTCATCCCATCACTATTTTCTCCCGTGTCTTCCTGGAGATTCTGGGGCTGTCTAGGGCCTGCCAGAAGCTCCTGGTTAGTTGTAAGAATAAATCTGATTCCAGAACTGTCTGACAGAAATGTTAGTGGGCTTCATATGGTTTTGTTTATTTTGGTTGCTTAAAAACAATGCCAGAAGGTTAAGTTTTGTTTTGGATTTTTGTTGTTTTAACTCCCATAGATAAAATTATAATAATTTTAACCTTTTCTGGAATTAAGGCTTCTTTTTAAACAAAATGTCTTATATCTTAAAATTTATTCAAGAAATAACATGAAGTTTTTTTCAGCCGAGTTTGGAGGAAGAAATTAACATACATTAACTGGTACAAATAATAAACATTTATCCTTTAGAATGCCTTTTAACTAATTTTTAATTTATTGCCTATTCTGTTTAGAGACAACAGACTTCTGTAATCATCATTTTGGGGAAACAGATATTCTGCTTCTCTTTGTTAAGTAATCACTACATAGGCACAAATGCTGATGTCTAGGCAGAGTCTGCAGCCTGGTCTAATCTGCCTTTTTTAAAGATCTCTGTTATAGCCAGTAGTTTTATGACTACATAGAACAAAACATGGCTAGTTTGAAATTAGTGGTACTCTTATTTTTGAACTGCAGCAAGACTGCTTGATCTAAATGCAGAGCAGATGCTTTCAGCTATTGTTCTGTAAAAAGCGCACAACAAATTTGTATAGGGATTAGTATGATGAATAATAATTATAGCTTTATGACTTGGAAGCGTAACTATGGGCTTTATATTGTTGGCTTGCTCCTTCATGTGAATAGTGAATTGTTTTTTGAGTTTTGTACAAGTGCTGACGGTGGAATCAGTCAGGTGATTTTTAACCCCATTTTTCTCATTATTTTTGCAGGTATGATGCAAGCTTGCGTTCTGTACCTCCACCAGACTATGGGGTTCCTAAGCTGCATTATTTTGAAGACTGGGGAGTAGTAACTTATGGAAGTGCTTTGCCAGCTGAAATCAACAGGCCTTTCCTTTCCTTCAAGTCAGGAAAGCTGGGAGGACGTGCAATATATGATATTGTTCATAAGAACAAGTACAAAGAGTGGATCAAGGGGTGGAGGAACTTTAACGCTGGCCATGAACACCCAGACCAGAACTCCTTTACTTTCGCTCCCAATGGCGTACCTTTCATAACAGAAGCTCTGTATGGGCCAAAATATACTTTTTTAAATAATGTGTTGATGTTTTCCCCTGCTGTGTCTAAGAGCTGCTTCTCCCCATGGGAAGGGCAGATTACAGAAGACTGTTCCTCAAAGTGGCTTAAATACAAACAGGACTTGGCTGGCGACTGTCAGGGACGAGTGGTTGCCGCCATGGAGAGAAGCGGGGTGGTTTTCATCAGGGGAGAAGGAGTGGGTGCATATAATCCTAAACTGAAGCTGAGAAAATTGCAACGAAACCTTATACTTCTCCATCCCCAGCTTCTCTTGCTAGTGGACCAAATCCACCTCGAAGATGACAGCCCTCTGGAGGCAGCGACCAGTTTCTTCCACAATGTGGACGTGCCTTTTGAAGAAACAGTTGTTGATGATGTCCATGGGGCCTTCATCAGGCACCGTGATGGGATATATAAGATGTACTGGATGGACGACACTGGCCACAGCGAGAAAGCCACCATTGCCTCGAGGATGTATCCCCGGGGCTACCCCTACAACGGAACAAACTACGTGAATGTAACGACCCTGCTGCGGCGCCCCGTCACCAGGGCCATCTACCTTTTCATTGGGCCCTCTGTGGACGTGCAGAGCTTCACCATGCGCGGGGATTCCCCGCAGCTGGATGTTTTTGTGACCACTGGTGAGCACGCCTACGCCGTGTACCTGTGGCCCGTCGAGGACAGCTCCCGCTCTGCCTTTGCACAGGTTATCGCAGACCGCCAGAAAATCGTCTTTGACCGAGCCTCTGCCATCAGGAGCTCCACAGTGCCAGAAGTGAAGGACTACATAGGGATCGTGGAGAGGAACTTGCAACACATTAAGCCCATTTTCCAGCAGCTTGAGAAGCAGATCCTGTCTCGTGTACGCAACACGGCCAGCTTTAGGAAGACTGCTGAGCGTCTGCTGAGGTTTTCAGATAAGAGACAGACAGAGGAGGCCATTGACAGGATATTTGCAATCTCACAGAGGCAGCAGCAGCAGCAGCGTGGCAGAACAAAGAAAAACAGAAAGGTATCGAAAGGCTACAAATTTGTTGATGCCGTTCCTGACATTTTTGCACAAATTGAGGTAAACGAAAGAAAAGTGCGACAAAAGGCACAGACTCAAGCACAAAAAGAGTTGCCTGTAGATGAAGATGAGGAAATGAAAGATCTTCTGGATTTTGCAGATATCACTTATGTGAAGCACAAAACTGGGGTGTCAATCAAAGGCCAGTCGGGGCTGGCACAAATGGTGACAACTACTCGAAGTGCCCCATCAATATCAGCTTCTTATACTCGCCTCTTTCTACTTCTCAACATTGCTATTTTTTTTGTCATGTTAGCAATGCAGCTCACCTATTTTCAGAAGGCCAAGAGACTGCATGGCCAAAGATGTCTCTATGCAATACTTTTAGTAGATAGCTGTATATTATTGTGGCTGTATTCTTCCTGTTCTCAGTCACAATGTTAGCAGAAGACCTCTACTAGTTGACCAGTTTGTGGTCATATATGTCTATGCAAAAGCATTAACCCTAATAGGGCCAAAGATTATATCTTCCTTTTTTTTTTATTTTCCTGAAACATTCCAAAAACAGCTGGGGAAAAATTGTTTTCAGACCAGAAGGGATTAAAGAATAGGGCAAGCAATGAATAGCTCAGAAAAATCAGTACTTAGCAAGTACTCCTCCTTTGTGTTTTGAGTTGGGCCTCACATTTGAAGGAATGTTGTGCTTTTTTCATCAGAGTTCAGTAACTTAAAGTTGCAATTCATTTTTTGGTGAGAAGAGCCCTCTTGATAGGTTTGTTTCTAAGGTCTTTTCTTATACACAATTTGATTTGCATGTAGTGAGTTTACGTTTGAGGCTGCTAGGGATATCTCTGCACATTCTCCTAAGATGAGGACATTCAAACATATGTATATGAGGCAGATCTTAGCAGTAGACTTCATTTCTCTCTGCCAAACCAAAGAATGGCTTAATATGGAACACCCCTGTATCATTATTGTAGACCCTTATATTGTGTCATCTCCTCTACGCTTTACAATCTGGCACACAGGGAAATGATAGTCATGTCAGTGCTTGCCAAGTGAGAAGCACATCACTAATAGGTAGTAGTAGAAGGCAAATATGGGGTTGACTCAAAGTAGAACAGAACACAATTCTCAGGAAAAAAAACCCATTTATATTTTAGCCAAGTGTAGGCTGAAGAATGCTGAATTCTGAAGCGTCTGTTCTCCATTTTGCAAGGCAGGGTTTCAAGAAACTTTTCTATAGTTTGAAGCGTGTCTTAGTAGGGAAATATTGTCCTAGATCTCTGCCCTTCCATTTGTAGTTTTAAAAATACAAAGAACCAAAGCAATCCTGTGGTAACCTCAGCAACTGCTAGTATGGAAAAGTATGTATTAAGGAAGTATTTAATGTCTTTTTTTCTTTCCACATGGCTAGAAAGAGGAAAATTAAAATTTTGTGAACAGTCTGTTCTCTATAAAGCACCAGCAAGGGTTCTGTAAGCTCTTGGTGGCCCCAGGTCAATTATTTGGGGATTAGTGGTAAATGGAATCATGTGCTTTATGACAAAAATAAATTTGACATCTCCACATATATTCCCCTCTGTTCATTAAACTAATTTCAAAAATTCATAGCTATTCAAGAGAATGGAATCTCTGTGGAATTTGGGCATACCTGTATGTCTTTAGAGAAAAACAATTCTTCATTACATTTGCTAAATAAAAGCATTATAATTATCTCTATGGAAAAGTTGTTTTTCTTTGATTTAAATATTTTTCCTGACAATTACAGTTAATGTGTTCATCATCACTTGGTTCGAACCACTTTCTTCCTCTTCTTTATGCCATTTAGATATATGTTATCTGCATACTCTGTAAAGCTGTCTGCAAGTCTGCGTCTTGAACTGTGATGAGCTTGCCTTGTTTAAACACCCTCAGTGAATAGGTCAGAATATTTTCACTAGGTTCCAGCCTACTGAGTCAGTTCAGAGCACTGTATTCACATAAATAAGCCCTACTGCAGTCTTCAGTGCAGAGATTAGCAATTAAGGTATGGTTTTGCACTCTAGTTCTCATTTACACCACACTTCCCTGCACTGTTCCAGCAGTGCCAAAGGAAAGAGGTGGCTGCAAGAGCTGCCCGTGCTTACAGCCAGGTCAAAGCAGCTTTTAAAGCAGACTGGGATTCAAATGAATGGTGTGTGTAATGGTACTGTAAAGGGAAATGAAATGCAGCAGCCTGACCCTCCTCAATGAGTGACCAGACCCATTTCAGCATCAAGTGTGCATCCAGGGGTTTTGCAGCCTGTACTTGGTTTGCACCTGTTAAGGATTTATGTGTACATGACTGACATTACTTGCTGCTCTGCACTCCACTTGCACAGATGTGACTTTCATTCAGATTGGGCAACTAAGGAAGCAATTCAGGCCTTAATTGTGCTGTCTTCTAGATATGAAAAGAATACTTAGTTATTTTTTTCCAGGCCAGAGCCTTTAAAAAGGCTCTCTCCAGTGGTTCTGTTTACACTCTCTTTTCCATTCTTTTCTCTCTCATTCCTTACCAAGGGCTGTAACTTTTTTTGATTTTTATTTTGAAACAAGTGGAAGAACAGATTGTTCTATGCCATCAGTAATATGGCATGGGCAGTTGAGTGTTGGCTAGAAGTGCCTGTGTCACAGCAAAGAAACAGTTTGAGGCCTCAGGTGGCAGGACCCTGAAAAATCCAAGCTGCCCTTGCTTCACTAGGAAATGCAGTGAGGGAGAACAGGTAAATGGGATCAGCTTGACAGCCCTACTGTCTTGTGGGAGGGCTGGAGAAAGATGGTGTTCCTTCACACTTGCTTATGCAGGAGAGGCTCTCCTCACCCTTGCATCCTTTGTCTGAACTGCAGGAAAGAAGCAGCCTCAGTGTCCATGGCAGGAGCATTTAGCACTGGGCTCATCTACAATGGGTATACTGAACAACTTTTGAAATGTCACTGTATGGCACCCAGCAGCAAAGTTATTTGCCAGGTGTTTCTGGAACATGCTCTGCTCCCATTCTTACTCTGCTTCCTTTTCATTTCTGAAAATGTTCATTTTCTGCATCTCTGGCCACAGGAAAAAGTGGCTATCCAAGAACTGGGTCTATGTGGATGGGTTCCTGTGTTCATCTGAGACCCTGCTGACTTCATTTCTCTTCAATAGCTGCTGTTCAATCATGCATGCTTCATTTCAGGACTGCAGTCTAATTTAGTCTAAAGCTAATTCACTGCATTCTGAACAAAGTGAATGGACATTTAGCTCACAGGTAGTGGTGTATATGTTTGAGGGTGGAAGTGGAATCTGGTTCTTAGATTTTTTTCAATTATTTTATTGAGTCCAGCCAAGAAATATTTATCTGTGTTATATACATCGTGACTGATGAAAGCAAAGGGAAAGGAGCACATTACTTCACTTCTTAAAAACTGTAAGATGAAAGCTTATTCTGAAGAATCTTGTGTCTGAAATACATCACATTCTTCTGTTAGTCTATGTATTTTCTACTGATGAAAAGCACTTTCTTAGTGTTTGAAAGCATATAGAATTTGAAAAATAGCTGTATTTCTGCACCAGGACATTACATTCACATTTATTTGGTCTGCAAAAGACTCAGTTGGGACCATAAATACTTTTGTCTAACTTTAATTCCTTTGCTCTGGCTAGTCTGTTAAAATCAGTAGGGTAACTTGAGGCTGGTCAGTCAGACTGAGTTAATGAAGCCAAGATGTCATTTTCTGTCCTTTCTTGGCTGCTGACTCCAGGAGCTCTCTGCAGCAGAAGGCCTATGCAATCCGGTGCTGGATATGTCTGTACTGTCATCAGTATAGAGACTGTTTTCTGTGAAGCAAATAACGTCAAAGCACTTCAAATAAGAGCCCTGGACCCTCTCAAGTAAGGAACAAAATTATTCTCTGCTTCAGGCAGGCAGGAGACTGGGCCCAGCTACAGAATATATGAGTGCATTTCTTCAGTGAAATGCATGTGTAGCATTTTCCCAGATGCTACATTTCCTGACAGGTTCTTCAGGCTGGCTAAGCGTTCATAATATTTATGGTGATTTTCCAGAAATTTAGCATGCAGAGAAAAATTGCTAGCTGAAATGCATTATTGTATAAGACATTTAGCATGATGTTGTAACCTTTTTCCCCTTTGACTAGTGTCAAAACCGTCAATGATTTTACTGGTTTCCTAACTGACCCTGGGACAATCAAGAGGACAACTGTCCCACTCCAACCCCCAGGGCTCTGTAACCATGAACAAAAATCCACAACAACTATATATGAGTTTATGGCTGTCCCCAAAATATTGACATACATTTTTTTCACCAAATATTCCAAACTCAGTCTAGCTTCATACCTATCTCCAGTTGGAAGGAGGTGGAACACTTTTAAAATCACAAGTATAAAACCCCTGGCTTCCCACTTTGCCTTCATTAAAACTGTAACATAGGAAGCAAGGAATGCCAAAAAAGCTGGGCCCACTGGATATGCCTATAGGAAATGCTAGTGAAGAAAACTTGAGGAGGATTGAGGCATGGGAACTTCCCTACACTGCCAAACTGCTGGGAGATTAAGCTAGATGAATTCACCCTGTGGCAAGAGGGAATAGGTGATCAGAATATGTATTTATTTTTATGTCTAAAGAACAGGACTGTCCTTGGGATGAGGAGCTAAACTCTCTGGGACATACTAAGGAAGGCCACTTTTCTCTATGAACTAGTAAAGATGCTACAGCTGTTACAGTAGACCTTTACTGTTAATTGTAGTCTAGAACTCTCATGCTTGTCCCTTTTTACATGGCATAACTCATATTAAGTAAAGTAATTGTATTCTTTCACTTACTAAGTTTGTCATGGAGTTTCCTCTGGTGGACCCAACTGTGGGTTGGTAGCAATGGGAAAATGGGCAGAGGACCAGAGTCCCTGGGAGGGCACTTGAAGAACTCTGCCTTTATGGAAGCCAGAGGAATAGAAAATGTTCAATAATGCTATAAATACAGCTGCAAATGCCAGGCAAATAAAATGATAATGATGATGGAGTATTTGAACATTACAGAATAAATGAGGGCAGACCAAGAGACTTGGAAAGTTACTGCTAACATAAAATATAGGCAACTGGGAATATTTTCTCCTTATGTCCCATGTATCATTCTTTCCTTTTGAATCATATCTTCCCTTTAAAAAAATGGAAAGTGCACACACAGTGCTGTTGAGAGGAATAGAGTTCAGCCTTTAATATGAGCCAGACATGGTTACCAGAGAGCCTGACCCAGCTTGTACAGTTGTGGTGAGCCTGAAGCAGCTTGGGTATTCTGTAGCTAAGGATTAGATTGATTAGAAAAACTATATGAGCAAGGGAGGTTAAGGATCAGAAGCCAGAAACTTTTCAATTCTTTGACAACTTTGAAAAGGATAGGGCCTCAATTCTTGGGCTGCATTACTGTTGGAAAAAAATTCTACTGAGCAACAAAATTTTGGCAGCAAATGAAGCTGAGATGGCAAACTGGAGACAATGGTATACTACATGAACTAAAGAACTAGTTAATTTGTTCAAGTTTAAAAAGGAGAAAGAAGGATTAATTGAATGGAAAAGTACAGAGCATGCTTTTGTAGCACGTGATCAGCGACCATTAGGACACACACATACGCTCACAGAGTGGAAGAGATCAAATCTTAGGACGAGGGGGAATGTCCTTAAGATGAAGGAAGGCAGATTTAGATTAGATATCAGGACAAAATTCTTTACTGTGGGGTAGTGAGGCTCTGGAACAGGCCACCCAGAGAGGTTTTACCCCATCCCTGGAAATGTTCAGGACCAGACTGGATGAGGCCCTGAGTGCTCTGGTCTAGTGGAAGGTTCCCAGCACATGGCAAAAATGTTGGAACTAGGTGTTCTTTCAAGTCTCTTCCAACCAAGACCATCTTACGATTCTACGACTCTATGAACTCTCAGATTTTCAGCAATTCCAAGGCAGCGAGGTGTGATGGTATAACCCGAAAAAAGCAAGGACACATGGAGCACAAAACATCTATAATAGGAGTACAGAAATATTTTGGGTTTAATGTGCTTAAATTTACAAAGAAATTTTATTGTATTTCATTTTCCATAGTAAATGAAAAAGACAGCTTTTCTTTCTTAGAACTGGTTAGTTAACTACCCAGGGTGACTTGCTTGATTAGTCTTAACTAGAATCTGCCTCACCAAGGCTACTTAATTTCATCATAAAGCATGACAACTTCTACCTTTCTAATTCTATGCTTCTATCATGTATTTTCTTATCAGTGAAGCAAATATTTGTCACTTAATCCACAGCCATCATTAAAGAATCACACAGATTTATCTATGGCTCATATAGACTGTAGACTGAACAGTAAAACTCTCATGTAGCTGGTTGCTGTGGGACATTTGGACTGGGTCACAGGACCTTCCCAATACAGAAATGAGACGTGTAGTGGACCCACAGTACTAAAAGAGCAGCAGTAAATAATGGCAAATGATTAGTGCCTTGGCTTATGTGGCTCTGTCCCAGAGCTCACCCATCAGAGCCTCCTTCAGAGCCATGCATAGTTTTCCAGACCTGTTTCCTTCCTGCCCACTAAAATTCATTTTCAGCCAAAAGCTGCTAATAAATGTAATGCCTTAAAATAGCAGGAAAATGTACACAAATGCTTGTAAGCTGTGCAGGCCCAGGCACAGTGCTACTTCTCAGGCTGCTGTTCTACTAAGCATTAGTACTATTAATGATTTATGTGGTGCCACTGAGCTCTGTGACACTTCCTAAACTTGTGAGAAGGCCAGTTCAACCATAAAGTCAGAATCACTTCCTCAGCTTCACAAAGTGAGGCAATGGGCCTCTGGGGGAGGTCAGTCCACCCGGAGGGTAGGTGCAGATCTGCTTGTGGACAGGACTCCAACATGTTAAGCATTAATTTCATCTAGAATGAGACAAAAGACCTTACAAGAATTTTCCTAGAATAGAAAGACTTATTATCCATCTGACTTTCTGAAGTGGAGAAATGCAGCTTTACATCTCTTTCAGCCAAAGAAGCAAGTCAGTTCTTATAAACAGGAGACCACTATAGAGATGCTCTCTTCCATTGCAATCATAAATGTACAAGATACCACAATATTAATATGGAGTTGAGCTTTATAAGACTAATGGATGGAATTTAGGACAGGATGGGCCTCGGATGTAACAGCTGGAAGGAGCATGACTTGTAGGAAAACAAAACCAGACTTCGGCTATTCTGAACAAGTAGAAAATGTTCCAGAAAAAAACAAATTAAAAATAACCTACTGTAAGGACTTACTAACATAACTAAAACAAGATCTGCACAATATGTACTGGTAAAGCCCTTCAGTGCACTTACACACACTTACACACACTGCATTTATGACCAGTATTGTGCATTATATTGAGCCACAGAATTAGTTCAGACTATAGCTTTTTCCACCAAGAAAATGTTTGAGAATCATTTGTCTGGAAATGAAAGGATAGAAGTTAAAATATCCAGGAGAAAATAAACTATTAAACAAGTCCACTTGTTTTCAGCTGACCTCCTTATTTTAATAAAGAATATTTCAAAGCAGAAAGATGTTTCAAATTTAAAAAATAATCTTTTGTTCCCATTTCCCTTGGAAGACATGAAATTTAATGAAAATCAATGTAAAAACAACCATTAAATTGGAATTCTGGGTCCCTTAACAGAAAGCTGTTTTTCTGAATACTTTCCATGTAATGCTTTGCAGCTGTTGTGGCCAGACAAGTGTTAATTTAGAGGGCAAGAAAGAGCTGCCCTGGGAGAAGAGAGCTCTGAGTGAACAGGGGCTCTGTAACTCCTCGGCCCCACAGCTCCTCACACTCAGGAGCCCCCTTGGGCTGCCCCCAGCTCCCAAAGCTGCCACCAGCTGGGCTCACCCTGGCCACCCCTGCACCCTGCTTGGCTGCCAGCACAGCTGCTCCCCCACTTCCCAGCCAGGGTGGTCTCTCTTCCCTCGCCCACCACTGTGAATATTTACTGGAAATATGCTGTCTTGGAGGAGGGTTAATCCTTTTCCATGGAGAGGTCCCCTCCCTTTTCCCAAGAAGTTTGTTCCTGAAATCATATTTTATTGCACATAAATAAAACATTTACTAAAATTAGGCTCAGAAAGAGAAGTAGCAGGGTTTCTTGGCTTTCCCATGTGTGGTCATAATCTGTTCCAGAGAGCTGCCTCTGGTCCTTTGCCTCTGGATAAACCAGTGTTTTGTGGAGGCAGCCCATGTCCCTGTCTTTGTCAGGATGTGTCCTTGCAGCAATTTCATGTTGCATCTGGTTTTCCTGCTGTGCTGACAGAGAATCACAGGACCATCAAAAAATTTTGGGCTGGAAGGGTCCTTAAAGATCACCCAGTTCCAGCCCCCCTGCCATGAACAGGGACAATTTCCATGAGACAAGGCTGCTTAGAACTTCATCCAACCTGTCCTGAAATGCTTCCATAAATGGGGCATCTGCTAAGGCTTTTTCGGGTATGATGAATTCTGGTTTCATGGTTTGCTAACCTCTGTCTCTAGCTGCCTTGAAGTAAAAATCAAGGTAACAATACTTGCCAATAATGCAAAGTTAATCTCGATACTTAAAAATGAACAGCTGCTTCAGAGAACTGGAGAGATACTTTCTCAGGCTGCCTGACCAGAAAGCAAAATGGCATGTCTAATTCAGTATAGATGAAATGGTGCTCAAAGTGAAACCAAATCTTCCTTCATATATACACTGTTAGACTCTGAGCTTGCTGAGGTTATCCCTCAAGGACTGAAAGGCTTTTTATTATAATGTATATCTTGTTAAAATATCAGTTCATGGATGATAAAAAAATAATTCTAAAAATTATTCCAAGGAAATAGAAAACAAATGTCAGTATTCCTTTGTAGTAAACTGTGATGCAGTTGCATTTCAATGCACTGGAAATCTGGTATGCTTCCTATTTCCTCTCATGTGAAAAATGATACCTGACCCCCAGAGAACAGCTCAGGTGACAACATAGATAAAGAAAGTATGCAAAGGTACACATCAGATGAGGAATTACTATATTAAGTTTCCCCAGCCTGGGAAAGAGAGGGCTATGGTGAAGGTGTACAGAACCACGCCTTGATGGAGACACCAAGGATCCAATCTTTTTTCTCTTTCCCTTCCAGATCTTGGGCAATCAAATGGGATAGTGTCAGGTTCAAATGAAGGTTAAGCACACTTGCTATACAATATTTTGGATGTCAGTAAGTTTGCATAGGTTAGGAAAAAAGGTATTAGCTACAAAGGAAATCCTCCAAATCACCCAGGCTATGAGGGCATTGCAAAACTTCCTTTCCCTGTCCCTGTGCTTCCAACTCAGCTATTGGCTGTAGCTGAGATGTGCCCAGACTAACCTCCAGTCTGATTAATTCTTCCTGGTTTTACATCCTTTTTTGGTTGCTATATTATTGGACTATACTGCTGCATAAAAATGAGGGCTCCTCCAGGCCAAGCCACGCATTTCATTTAGCAGCATGTTTTCCTCTGCAGCAGCAGCTTGGCACTGAGCATAGCACATCTGCTGTGAGCCCAGCAGCCACCTGAACTAGCACTGTCTGCTGTGCCATCCTTTCACCTGCTCAAAGAGCTGAAATGGGAACTGTACATTTTCAAATCCTTGACCGCCAAAGCACCTTTTATTTTTTGGAGCTTATCATGTCTTGGCCAGCAAGACCCAAAGCCTCAGTTTTTTAAAGTCCAAAAGAATAAGGTCCAGCTACCCTTTCCCTTGGCAAACACAAACAAACCCTTGACCTAATGCACTGTAAAGTAAAAAAATGTAAGAGTTATATAATTTCCGACATAACTACTTTAAAAAATACCTTGAAAAATTGACATGATTATATTTGGATTTTCTTCCATAAGAGAACAAGCTATTTTGTAAAGCTAAAAATAAGGAAGGATAAAAATCTGTACATGGTTCTGAGTGTTTTTCTCACATTTTATTCACACTATGAATCTGGTGCCTCACTGAAGAGATGATGAAGTTTAAGCCATTGCTAGTTACAATGCATGTGTGGATGAACACAAACTACTTTTATAGAAATAAATCTCTTCATTGTTTTGCTGTTGATAACTGGAGTGGTTTTCTGGTGCGGTCTCTGCTTGACTGTGGTGTGTTATTTCCCTGTATGAAGGACAGTTTCGGTTCCTCACTGACCAACACCATGAGAAACTGAAAGCTCTGGAAGACTCTCTATGCTGTGGGAGCTGCAGAACACTTGTCTCTCTTTCGTCCTTTTATGACAGAAATTGTGTTCTTCTCAAAGAAAGAAAAAGGCAGAAAATGAATGTGTTTCAAAAGGCAGTGAATTTCTACACTCAGCACACGAAGATTCTGGGTTACAGCACCGTGTCCCTGCTGACGGTTGGCATCGAGCAAATCTTCTCATCTGTGGTGTTCCAGTGTCCCTGCAATTCTGCTTCTGGGAACATGCTGTATGGTCTTTGCCTTCCTCTTAGCACCTGCCTTCATCCTCCTGCTGATTGGCTACATGGTGAATGCCAAGATGTGGCTCCTGTTGACAGGCAAGTGCTCTCAGGAGAAGCATTGGCAATGTAGTTATGGGAGAACCTGTGCCTGCTTCTGCCAGCTGTTGCAGGTGACAGCCAAAGTCTCAGTGGCCCCACTCACCTGGATAGCGGTGGCCCTGCTTGGAGCCAACTACTATGAGTGCATGGCCAGCGGGAGCAGCCTGGCAGTGTACTACTTCTGTAAAGAGAATATAACTGACTGCAAACCCAAGCTGCCCAAAATGCCCTGTGACAAGAAATTATCAGGAGAGATAGCAAGTGAACGGCTCAGCCTTCAGGCACAGTCCCAGGTAAGGCCTCACTGCTCTTCTCCTCACACTGTGGGCTTCAGTCCTGGCTGCTCACTGTGCAGTGGTGCCTGATGGTCACTGTGAACAGTCCTTCTCTCTTATGTTATATAATACCATGTACCAAAAGCAAGCAGCTAGCAATAAAAAGCAATGTTAGAAAAGCAATATGCATATTTTTATGACACTTTCTGGTTTCACATGTTTGCATAGTAATGGTTTGGCATTGTCATTTACAAAACCTCATAGGCAGGGAACCAGCCTAGAGAATGGAACTTGGCACAGCAAGTTTTCTTCTCAATTAACTTAGACATGGTGTGAGTTCTCCAATTTTATGTCTCTGCATACTTCAAATTTCTGCAGAGAGGCATTAGTTGAGGGGAAGGCTGAGATCACTAACAGGGGGAAGCTGATGTCTCTTCTTGCAACAGAGTGGTTGCAAGGAGACATCAGGAAAGAGAAACAAATAAGAAGAGTTTGTTTAACTATAAATCTCAATGCTTGAACATCTTAATAATTTCACACTTGTATTCTAGAAGAATAGTTAAAATATATATCTGTCTTGTTAAAGTTCCTTGCTTTGAAGGCAAACTACATAATCAAAACACTTGTGTATTGTTTTTTGTTTGGTTCTTTGGCAGCACACCATCTTTGTTTTGATATTTGTGTGGATTTTGTCTTAACTCCAGTAGGAAAATCAAGTTTTCAACTTCTTCTCAGAAAAACATAAAGAGTTGGCTAAGGGAGTTAAGTTTATAAGAGTTTATAATTACTTTGTATTTTTAAGTTCCTTTTTAGTACAAATACCTAGTAGAACAAAAAAGTGTTTTTATTTATTAAATACTTAGCATGCTGCCTCTCCAAGAAAAAGCCTGGAAAGGAGAAAACTCCATACCACTGATTTTAGGTAGGGTAAGAAAGGAGCAAAACCAAGGAAGACTGACTGTTACTGACATTGCAGTGGAATCTAAAAGAAACATCCAGTCATAAATAAGAAAAGTGTGCTTCCATTTTTATTACTGACCTCTGTTTTTAATATCCAATCTACTTTCAACAAAATTACGAACCAAAAAGAACGCAAACACCTTTTTGTTTAGCACTCATTACATTTTCATTTGAAGAAAAAGTTATCCTGAGGTAAAAGAGCATGTTGCAGGAGCTCTGGCTGGAGCTTCCAGCTCATTGCCCTTGGGTAGAGGAGGGACCAGCAGCTACTAGGATATTTGGCTTTCATGGGACCTCTGAGACTTGTCTAAGGATGTTAGAATCGGGTATAAAACACAAATGTATTCCCATATTCCATAGCCAAATCTGTGTCCTGCCTACAAAACATACAAGACACAACCTTTCCTCTGTGTTGTGCAAAAATCAGCTGGTTTAGCAGGTCCAGACATCAGGGAGAGTAGCTGTACTCCATAGCCAGCAGGAACTCTGATTTGCAGCAAGAAGCAGAGAAAGACCCTCAGTACCATAAATATGATCAACAACTGATGGTCAGTATCGTGCCTTAATAGTTAAGAAAGCTGGAGATAACCCAGGAAATAACTCCTGTCCATCTTCTCTTTTTTGATATTTATCCTCAATCTGACAAGATCAGATAAGAGGTGCAGAAGCTCTCTATGTCTGGTTGAATTGCATGCATGGGAAACCCTCTTTTGGTAGCATGCAAACAGTTATATGTATTCCAGGGTGTCTTTGCTCACAGTTTTTATATTTTTTCAATGTTATGTTCTATACACCCACATATGCCAAAACATCATTAACCTATATATCCTTTTTTTTCTCAAGCTGTTTGGATGGCTCCTGATAGCTGTCATCGTGACTGTTGCACTGATTTTAACATGTTTCAGCCACTGCTGCTCCACGGCCAGCTATCTTCAGCTCAAGTTCTGGAAAATGTACTCAAAAACAGAACATGAAGTCTTTGAGATCAAAGCCAAAGAGCATGCAACCAAGCTAGCAGAAAGAAATACTGAATGCTTTTTTGAAGACACTGACCCAGCACCATTTCATACTCCCAGCAGAGAAGACTGGAGGAAGATTTCCTTCTTGTATACCTTTAATTCACAAAAGCAGTATTACAGCATGTTACACAAGTATGCGAACACCAACAGAGGCAAAAGCACCAAATCCGAGGAAGAAGGTCAGGATCACACTGTTTTAGCATTTATGGAGGAAGCCCAGGCAGAGTTCTAAGGAAACAAATCCTTTCCAATGCTGGCAGTCTTTTAACTCTACTGATATAAGAAGAGTCTTATTCTCAGCTCTTACTGAAATCTATGCAAACTGAAAGTGAAAGCTGATAATTGTAAGCCTCAGCAGATTTGCTTTTACATACATTTTAATCCTTTTGCTTAAAAGGTGTTTTCTTATTGTTCATTGAGAAGAGCCATATGCAAAAAAATCAGCATCCACAAACATGTCAGCACTTAATATGTCAAGCTATTACTGAAAACCTAAAAGCACATGGCAGGTGGAGTGAAAATACCAAATCATATCAAAGAAACAAAAAAAGGAAAGGAAGATTTGATCAGAAATTCAGCTTAGTTTATTAGTACTCTCTTTACAATGAAGCTTTCAATGAAGCTTAGAACAAGCTGTAGATTAAAAAAATTAGCTTGAGGGGCTAGGCTCATGCATGACATGCAATGTAGGTGTAGCTTATATATCAACAAATATTAAAAGCACATTCGTACATTTATGAATACTAAAAATCTGCAATCCATATTAGCAAGTAGTAATATTCTTATCAAAGAACATATTATAATAAATAAAGATAAAAGTTTTGCATGAAGAATAATAAGGTTCACTTTTCTTCTGAAAAGCTGTTGTTTAAGAGAGTATTTCAAATATGTAAATCAGATTATTTGGTCTGGGCTGCCCATTTACTTCTCCCAAGAAATTCTCTCTTTCTACACAATAAACTCAGAAATCATTCACACAGACAGCAATCCCAAGAAGTTATTTTTGTTACATTCATATTTTTGCAAGTAAGGGAAGCAGGGAAGAGCCTATTTTGACTAACTGGATATAATGAGCTTGGCAGCTTCGTTCTCACTATAAACTAAAAAAATAACACATTTATTTTTAGGCTGACCTTTTAGAGAGCATCTCTGTAGAAAAGGCCCTGGGTGTCTCGGTGGATGACAAGCTGACTATGAGCCAGCAGTGCTCTTGGAGCCAAGAGGGCCAGTGTGTTCTGTGGTGCACTGGGAAGAGTGTGGCCAGAAGGTCAAGGGAGCTCATCCTCCCCCTCTACTCAGCTCTGCTGAGGTCACATCTGAAGGGCTGTGTCCAGTTCTGGGCTCCCCAGCACAAGAAAGACAAGGAGCTACTGGAGAGGGCCCAGCAGAAGGGCCACAAAGGTGATTTGGGTCTGGAACATCTCTCATGAGGAGAGACTGCAGGAGCTGGGTCTGTTTAGGGTAGAGAAGAGAGAGGATGTCATTAGCAGCTCTGGTGTGTGGCAAGAGGTGGGTGTCAGACTCTTTTCAGTGGTGCTCAGTGACAGGATGAGCAATTACCACAATCTAAAGCACAAAAAGTTCCACCTCAACTTGAGAAGAATTTCTTTACATTGAGGGTGCCAGAACACTGGCACAGGCTGCCCAGGCAAGTTGTGGAGTCTCCCTCCCCAGAGACAACCCAGGACCACCTGGGTGTGTTCCTGTGTCACCTGTTCTAGGTGGAGGCACTGCTGACACCTGCATCACTCCCTTATTATCCTAAAAACTCCTCATGTCTTGTCTCTATGGACTTCTCACAGGCAGCTCCACACAGTATTGACTCCTTCCCTCTCTTCCTTCTGTATGAGCAGCTAACTACATCCTGTCCTTTACACAATTGCCTGACCCTGCCTGTCCCTCTCACCACATCTTACCTTGTCTGTCCTTTGCACAACCACATGACCCTTCCTCTTCACAGCATGGCCAACAGATTCCAACTCCAGCAAAAACCTCTCAATCAGCTAATCCATTTTTTTATAACACCCATCCTCCTTGGATGGCAAGGCTGTTTCCACTCTTTGGGAATTAGTACAGCTGTGTGTTGATTTCATGTGCTAGGGGGGAGGGGTGGATTCGCCTTAGGGAAAGCACCTCGAGGCTGGGGAACAGAAGGGGCTGTCCCATCTTGAGGGGGCTCCCCGTGTGAGCAGCTGGCAGCAATCAGAGAGCTGGATTGCTGATGGACAGTTTGGGAAACCAATTGAAGGTTGTTTCGCTTTCACAACTCACATTGGATTAAGTTAACAGCGTTCTTGTGGCTTCCGGCTCCGGGGAGGTGCGGTGACATCTGGCCAGGGCACCGGCCCCCTGGTCCAGCTTCGGGCTCAGCGTCGCAGGGCCCGGCCCGGCACCCCGCCCGCGGTTTGGTAAGGGGCCCGGCCCGGCCGCATGGTCCCGGACCCCGGCCCCCCCGACCGCACGGCTCCAGGCGCCACCGGCCCTGGCCTGGTGGCCCCCGGCTCCGCATGGCTCCGTCCCCGGCCCCGTGGCAGAAGAGGCCTCCAGCTGCCCACGTGGCTTCTTCACAATCTGGATACAATTTTAACTTCTTAATGCCTGGATAAGATTCTCGATCTCCTGAGCTCTCCTGAATGAGAAGGAATAAAGCATGGAGTCACAGAAATCAGCGAAATGAAGATAAAGTTCCTGGTGGGAAGAGATTGAAAAGATGCAACTGATAAGTAGATGAAAACCTTTTTTGTGAGCTACACTAAAATTCCTTTAAACTGTGAAATATACTTGGGGAGGTTTGGATGCTTGAGAAGAAGACCTTTTCCCTCAGGGAAATGGAGCTCTCTCTGTTTTGGGACTGGAATATGAATAGAGACTTTGGACAGAGAAGGAGATGAAGAGAATTTCGTTTTTTCAGCAGCCTGCTTTTAAAAGTGGTACCCAATTTTGTAACATAACCCATAGCACAGCTCTGGAAGGACTGTAAAAAATGGGAGGAGAGTCATAATCTGCAATATTTTCCTGGGCGGATGTGGATTGTGAAGGTGAAGACATCCCCTAAGCCATAACTAAAAAGGAACTTTTCTCTCTTAAGTGAACTGAAATTATTATTTGGGTGGATAACTGACTGAAGTGTTCTCTTTATGGTGTTGTTAAGGAATGTGGATTGAAGGGTGGAGGAAATAATCTAGGAATTTCATTCTGAATTCTTTTTGTGTTATTTATAAATTTCTTCTTGTACCTTTTCTAAGTTTTAAGCCTGCCTCCTAAATCCTATCTCTAAAAAGAAATTAAATATATTAAGATTGGCAAAACCCAAGTCACACTGTGACAAGCTGTAATTCATCAGGGGAGATTGCCTTCTGCACTATCCTTACAAACCGTCCTCCCACATGACCCTGCCTTGTCAGAAGGGGTTGGACTAGATGACCTTCAGAGGTCCCTGCCAACCCTAGTAGTTCTGTAATTCTGTAAGAAAACAAGGACAGTATAGGTTATTCATTTTTAAGGTTATTCAATTTCAAAAGAGAATATTTGGTTTGTGTTGCTGGAAATAGTAAAAATGGTCATTGCCAATAAACAACTGGTCAGCCACATGTCTATCCCAACCAGCTGGCCATAACCAGCAAAACCCCACTAAGAGCTCTTGCATAGGCAGTGAAATCGGACAAATTCCACAGCACTTTCCAGCTCTAAATTTTAAAAAAGTCATAATAATTTAAAAAAAATTTTAAAAGGCAGGCAAACTTGTTACTGCTTATAACATATTCTTATATGTACATGTTTCCACTTTTTACTGGTAGCAGGTAACACCAGTTGGGCTGAGACCAAGTCTGAGTAACAAACAGTTTCATTTTTGTCGCATACAAAATTGCTCACTTAAAGCTCCATTATGCTATGCCCCCACTCTACCACACTATTAAGACAAACAAAGGGAGAGGGATTATCATGAGGATTGCACAGAGAGTGAACCCAGGGTAAAGAGATGCCCCCACTCAGCACGATGAAGATGAAAACAAACTGAGGAAAAAATAGGAGAAGAAGGTACAAAATACAGTGATAAAATTCGAGCTAACTCAGGGCTACACTGAAATAAGTCACTGTATTTCAGTTTAAAACATGTCGTTTTGGTGAGAACAGTGTAAGCTGGCTTTGTAGGGTGCGGTGCTGTGCTAGGACCTGGGGTTTCATCCAACCCTTATGCAGACATCTTGCATTACACCAAACAACTTCAAACATTTCCTATAACCTAGGTTTCTCTGAGGCTGCTGCTTCTCTGCTTCCCAGTCATGCTGTGGTAACAAGTCCACTGCCAAGAGGAAGATGTTCAACAGCTGGTGAAGGCCAGGTAAGAGCAGAAAACATAATCACCAAACCAGCCGTGTGGCAATCTCAGAATTTTTATTCAAGTTTCCTTAGGCAGGTACAGATCAACAATGGCTGCACATTAAATACATTATGCATTGCTCAGTTTGGTCACAAGATCAGTGATGTGATAAGGCCATAACTTGGAGAGACACAAAACATCACTGCAGTTGTCAGAAAAAATGACATGATTATATACGGATTTTCTTCCATAAGATATCAAGCTCATCATAGAGCTGAAAATAAGGCAGGATAAAAATCTGTATATGGTTCTGGGTGGTTTTCTTACATTTTATCCACACTTTGAATCTGGCACCTCTAAGAAGAGATGATGAGGTTTAAGCCATTGCTAGTTACAATGGACATGTGGACAAACACAAACTACTTTTCTAGAAACAAATATCTTCATTGCTTTGCTGGTGATAACTGGAGTGGTTTTCTGGTGTGGTCTCTGCTAGACTGTGAAGTAATTGTTAATTTCCTGTATGAGGGGCCATTTCCGTTCCTCACTGATCACCACCATCAGAAACTGAAAGGTCTGGAAGCCTCTCTTAGCTTCTCTCTGGGACCTGCACGACACTTACCTCTCTTCCTTTCCTGACAGAAATTGTGCTCTTCTCAAAGTAAGAAAAGGCAGAAAAATGAAAGTGCTTCAAAAGGCAGTGAAATTCTACACCCAGCACCAGAATGTTCTGGGTTACAGCACCGTGTCCCTGGTGACTGTTGGCATCGAGCAAATCTTCTCAGCTGTGGTGTTCCAGTGTCCCTGCAATTCTGCTTCTGGGAACATGCTGTATGGTCTTGCCTTCCTCTTAGCACCTGCCTTCATCCTCTTGGTGCTCAGCTACATGGCGAAATGCCAAGATGTGGCTCCTGTTGACAGGCAAGTGCTCTCCGAAGAATCATTGCCAAAGCACTTCTGCGTCAACCTGTGCCTGCTTCTGCCAGCTGTTGAAGGTGACAGCCAAAGTCTCAGTGGCCCCACTCACCTGGATAGCGGTGGCCCTGCTCGGAGCCAACTACTATGAGTGCATGGCCAGCGGGAGCAGCCTGGCAGTGTACTACTTCTGTAAAGAGAATAGAACTTACTGCCAACGCAACCTGACAAAAATGCCCTGTGACAAGGACTTATCAGGAGAGATAGCAAGGGAACGGCTCACCCTTCAGTCACAGTCCCAGGTAAGGCCTCACTGCTCTTCTCCTCACACTGTGGGCTTCAGCCCTGGCTGCTCACTGTGCAGTGGTGCCTGATGGTCACTGTGAACAGTCCTTCTCTCTTATGTTATATAATACCATGTACCAAAAGCAAGCAGCTAGCAAAAAAAGCAGTGACAGAAAAGCAATATGCATATTTTTATGATACTTTCTGTTTTCACATGTTTGCATAGTAATGGTTTGGCATTGTCATTTACAAAACCTCATGGGCAGGGAACCAGCCAAAGAATGGAACTTGCAGAGCAAGTTTTCTTTTCAATTAACTTAGACATGGTGTGAGTTCTCCTTCTCCAATAGTATGTCTCTGAATACCTCAAACTTCTACAGATAGGCATTAGATGAGAGGAAGGCTGAGATCACTAACAGGGGGAAACATGTCTCGCAACAGAGTGGTTGCAAGGAGACATCAGGAAAGAGAAACAAATAAGAAGAGCTTGTTTAACTATAAATCTCAATGCTTGAACATTTAAAAATTTCACATTGTATTCTGGAAGACTTTAGTTCCTTGTCCTGAAGGCAATCTGCATGATCAAAACAGTAACACCTGTGGACTCTTTTTTTGTTTGGTTCTTTGGCAGCACTCCATCTTTGTTTTGATACTTGTGTGGATTTTGTCTTAACTCCAGTAGAAAAATCAAGTTTTCAACTTCTTCTCAGGAAAACATTAGGAGTTGTTTAAGGGAGTTAAGTTTATAAGAGTTTATAATTACTTTGGTTTTCAAAGTTCCTGTTTAGTACAAATACCTATTAAAACAAAAAAGAATTTTTATTTCTTAAGTACTTAGCATGCTACTTCTCCAAGAAAAAGCCTGGAAAGGAGAAAACTCCATACCACTGATTTTAGATAGGGTATGAAAGCAGCAGAACCAAGGAAGACTGACTGTTACTGACATTGCAGTGGAATCTAAAAGAAACATCCAGTCATAAATAAGAAAAGTGTGCTTCCATTTTTATTACTGACCTCTGTTTTTAATATCCAATCTACTTTCAACAAAATTAAGAACCAAAAAGAACATAGACTTCTTTTTGTTTTGTGTTCATTACATTTTCATTTGCAGAAAAAGTTATCCTGAGGTAAAAGAGCATGTTGCAGGATCTCTGGTTGGAGCTTCCAGCTCATTACCCCTGGGTAGAGGAGGGACCAGCAGCTACTAGGATATTTGGCTTTCATGGGACCACTGAGACTTGTCTAAGGATGTTAGAATCGGGTATAAAACACAAATGTATTCCCATATTCAATAGTCAAATCTGTGTCCTGCCTACAAAACATACAAGACACAACCTTTCCTCTGTGTTGTGCAAAAATCAGCTGGTTTAGGAGGTCCAGACATCAGGGAGAGTAGCTGTACTCCATAGCCAGCAGGAACTCTGATTTGCAGCAAGAAGCAGAGAGAGACCCTCAGTACCACAAATGTGATCAACGACTGCAGAAACTGATGGTCAGTATCGTTGCCTTAATAGTTAAGAAAGCTGGAGATAACCCAGGAAATAACTTCGTCCATCTTCTCTTTTTTGATATTTATCCTTAATCTGACAAGATCAGATAGGGGGTGCAGAAGCTCTGTATGTCTGGCTGAATTGCATGCATAGGAAACCCTCTTTTGGTAGCATGCAAACAGTTATATGTATTCCAGGGTGTCTTTGCTCACAGTTTTTATATTTTTTCAATGTTATGTTCTATACACCCACATATGCCAAAACATCATTAACCTATATATCCTTTTTTTTTTCTCAAGCTGTTTGGATGGCTCCTGATAGCTGTCATCATGACTGTCGCATTGATTTCAACATGTTTCAGCCACTGCTGCTCCACGGCCAGCTATCTTCAGCTCAAGTTCTGGAAAACTTACTCAAAAACAGAACATGAAGTCTTTGAGATCAAAGCCAAAGAGCATGCAACCAAGCTAGCAGAAAGAAATACTGAATGCTTTTTTGAAGACACTGACCCAGCACCATTTCATACTCCCAGCAGAGAGGACTGGAGGAAGATTTCATTCTCGAATACCTGCAATTCACAAAAGAAGTATTACAGCATGTTACACAAGTATGCGAACACCAACATATACAAAAGCACCAAATTCAAGAAAGAGGTTCAGGATCTCACTATTTCACCGCATGTGGAGGAAGCCCAGGCAGAGTTCTAATGAAACAAATCCTTTCCAATGCTGGCAGTCTTTTAACCCTACTGATATAAGAAGAGTCTTATTCTCAGCTCTTACTGAAATCTATGCAAACTGAAAGTGAAAGTTGATAGTTGTAAGCCTCAGTAGATTTGCTTTTACATACATTTTAATCCTTTCGCTTACGTACATTTAAATGGTGTTTTCTTATATTATTGTTCATTGAGAAGAGACATATGTAAAATAATGAGCATCCACAAAGATGTCAGCACTTTATATGTCAAGCTATTACTAAAACCTTAGAAGCACTTGGCAGGTGGACTGACAATACCAAATCATATTGAAGAGACAAAAAAAGGAAAGGAAGATTTGTTCAGAAATTCAGCTTAGTTTATTAGCTCTCTCTTTACAATGAAGCTTTCAAAGAAGCTTAGAACAAGCTGTACATAAAAATTTAGCTTGAAGGTCTAGGCTCTTGCATAACGTGGCAATGTAGGTGAAACTTATATATCAACAAACATTAAAAGCACATTCATGCATTTATGAATACTAAAAATCTGCAATCCATATTAGAAGGTAGCAATATTATTATCGAAGTAGCAATATTTTTATCATATTATAAGAAATAAGGATACAAGTTTTGCGTTAGGAATAATAAAGTTCACTTTTCTTCTGAAAAGCTGTTGTTTAAGAGAGTATTTCAGATATGTAAGGCAGATTGTTTGGTCTGGGCTGCCCATTTACTTCTCCCAGAAATTCTCTCTTTCTACACAATAAACTCAGAAACTATTCATACAGACAGCAATCCCAAGAAGTTATTTGTTACATTCATATTGCAAGTAAGGAAGCAGGGAAGAGCCTATTTTGACTAACTGGATATAATGAGCTTGGCAGCTTCGTTCTCACTATAAACTAAAAAAATAACACATTTATTTTTAGGCTGACCTCATAGAGAGCATCTCTGTAGAAAGGCCCTGAGTGTCTCGGTGGATGACAAGCTGACTATGAGCCAGCAGTGCTCTTGGAGCCAAGAGGGCCAGTGTGTTCTGTGGTGCACTGGGAAGAGTGTGGCC
Organism: Luscinia megarhynchos; assembly: GCA_034336665.1. Taxonomy (NCBI): domain Eukaryota; kingdom Metazoa; phylum Chordata; class Aves; order Passeriformes; family Muscicapidae; genus Luscinia; species Luscinia megarhynchos. Next base: position 47,852,412 of record CM067565.1, read on the forward strand.
AGAAGGTCAAGGGAGCTCATCCTCCCCCTCTACTCAGCTCTGCTGAGGTCACATCTGAAGGGCTGTGTCCAGTTCTGGGCTCCCCAGCACAAGAAAGACAAGGAGCTACTGGAGAGGGCCCAGCAGAAGGGCCACAAAGGTGATTTGGGTCTGGAACATCTCTCATGAGGAGAGACTGCAGGAGCTGGGTCTGTTTAGGGTAGAGAAGAGAGAGGATGTCATTAGCAGCTCTGGTGTGTGGCAAGAGGTGGGTGTCAGACTCTTTTCAGTGGTGCTCAGTGACAGGATGAGCAATTACCACATCTAAAGCACAAAAAGTTCCACCTCAACTTGAGAAGAATTTCTTTACATTGAGGGTGCCAGAACACTGGCACAGGCTGCCCAGGCAAGTTGTGGAGTCTCCCTCCCCAGAGACAACCCAGGACCACCTGGGTGTGTTCCTGTGTCACCTGTTCTAGGTGGAGGCACTGCTGACACCTGCATCACTCCCTTATTATCCTAAAAACTCCTCATGTCTTGTCTCTATGGACTTCTCACAGGCAGCTCCACACAGTATTGACTCCTTCCCTCTCTTCCTTCTGTATGAGCAGCTAACTACATCCTGTCCTTTACACAATTGCCTGACCCTGCCTGTCCCTCTCACCACATCTTACCTTGTCTGTCCTTTGCACAACCACATGACCCTTCCTCTTCACAGCATGGCCAACAGATTCCAACTCCAGCAAAAACCTCTCAATCAGCTAATCCATTTTTTTATAACACCCATCCTCCTTGGATGGCAAGGCTGTTTCCACTCTTTGGGAATTAGTACAGCTGTGTGTTGATTTCATGTGCTAGGGGGGAGGGGTGGATTCGCCTCAGGGAAAGCACCTCGAGGCTGGGGAACAGAAGGGGCTGTCCCATCTTGAGGGGGCTCCCCGTGTGAGCAGCTGGCAGCAATCAGAGAGCTGGATTGCTGATGGACAGTTTGGGAAACCAATTGAAGGTTGTTTCGCTTTCACAACTCACATTGGATTAAGTTAACTGCGTTCTTGTGGCTTCCGGCTCCGGGGAGGTGCGGTGACATCTGGCCAGGGCACCGGCCCCCTGGTCCAGCTTTGGGCTCAGCGTCGCGGGGCCCGGCCCGGCACCCCGCCCGCGGTTTGGTAAGGGGCCCGGCCCGGCCGCATGGTCCCGGACCCCGGCCCCCCCGACCGCACGGCTCCAGGCGCCACCGGCCATGGCCTGGTGGCCCCCGGCTCCGCATGGCTCTGTCCCCGGCCCCGTGGCAGAAGAGGCCTCCAGCTGCCCACGTGGCTTCTTCACAATCTGGATACAATTTTAACTTCTTAATGCCTGGATAAGATTCTCGATCTCCTGAGCTCTCCTGAATGAGAAGGAATAAAGCATGGAGTCACAGAAATCAGCAGAATGAAGATAAAGTTCCTGGTGGGAAGAGATTGAAAAGATGCAACTGATAAGTAGATGAAAACCTTTTTTGTGAGCTACACTATAATTCCTTTAAACTGTGAAATATACTTGGGGAGGTTTGGATGCTTGAGAAGAAGACCTTTTCCCTCAGGGAAATGGAGCTCTCTCTGTTTTGGGACTGGAATATGAATAGAGACATTGGACAGAGAAGGAGATGAAGAGAATTTCGTTTTTTCAGCAGCCTGCTTTTAAAAGTGGTACCCAATTTTGTAACATAACCCATAGCACAGCTCTGGAAGGACTGTAAAAAATGGGAGGAGAGTCATAATCTGCAATATTTTCCTGGGCGGATGTAGATTGTGAAGGTGAAGACATCCCCTAAGCCATAACTAAAAAGGAACTTTTCTCTCTTAAGTGAACTGAAATTATTATTTGGGTGGATAACTGACTGAAGTGTTCTCTTTATGGTGTTGTTAAGGAATGTGGATTGAAGGGTGGAGGAAATAATCTAGGAATTTCATTCTGAATTCTTTTTGTGTTATTTATAAATTTCTTCTTGTACCTTTTTAAGTTTTAAGCCTGCGTTGTCTTTCCTCCTAAATCCTATCTCTAAAAAGAAATTAAATATATTAAGATTGGCAAAACCCAAGTCACACTGTGACAAGCTGTAATTCATCAGGGGAGATTGCCTTCTGCACTATCCTTACAAACCGTCCTCCCACATGACCCTGCCTTGTCAGAAGGGGTTGGACTAGATGACCTTCAGAGGTCCTTTCCAACCCTAGTAGTTCTGTAATTCTGTAAGAAAACAAGGACAGTATAGGTTATTCACTTTCAAGGTTATTCAATTTCAAAAGAGAATATTTGGTTTGTGTTGCTGGAAATAGTAAAAATGGTCATTGCCAATAAACAACTGGTCAGCCACATGTCCATCTCAAACCAGCTGGCTGTAGAGAATGTTACTCCCCCTAAAATATATCCCTGGAATTCCATCCCATAATTACTGAATGCTTAGCAACCGACTCCCCATCCCCCTTATCAAAAACCCTGTTATCTTTTTAAATTTCTATTGGCTCTTAAAACCAACAAGTTATTGGTCCTTTTTTAGTTAAGAATTTTAAGATAATTGGTTAGTTTAAAAGCTGTAGTTTTATTGGTAGAAATTTCAATCCTTTGTAAACCTATAAAAGTCCTTTGTTATCTGATATATTCAGACATCGTTGTGCCTCCCTTTGAAGAAGTCAAGCTATCTTCAGAACCAGTGCTGCGTTGTCTCAGCCTTTCTATACTCCGCTATTGGGTAGCTGTTAGCCCGACAGCCACAAGTCTAGAGAAATCTAGACCTGAAGCTGTTAGGCTTTGGGACTGGAAAGCACCGACCCAGAGAAAAAACAGCTACATTTGGCGCTCCGAACGAGTTCTATAAATGCAAGGACCCGACGAACAGCACCTTGGCTGTCTTCACAGCGCTGAAAACGCCTGGCAGTGCTAGTCTTTGTTCTATAAAAACTAGCACCAAGTCCGGCTACGTCCAACACCCCGGACACCGGGACCGGGACTGGATGCCATTAGCATCTTGTTAGCAGTTGACCATTCGGCTAAAATCTAGGTGAGCATTTAGCCCTTTAAAAGCAGCGTTCTCTTTATACGGTCAAAAAGCAGTTTTTAGGTTTTTTTTCTTTTTTTTATATTTTTCTGCTAACAGGAAAACGGAGTTCCATGGGTGGGCGGCTCACCAAGACCTCCCTGCCACCTACGGAGAATGGTTTATATTCCCAACTCCTTCTTTTATTATCTACTAATAATTCTGATTCTTTAAAAAATTCCTTTTCTAAAACTACCTTAAAATCTTTTGTTAAATTTATATTTCTTCATTTCCCTGATGCTAATGCTGATTCCATTGCTTCAGCTGACTTTTGGGATACAGTTGGAACATATATTTATTCTTTACAAACTCAAAATCATCTTAAAGCTGCGAAATTCGTTCCTATTTTTCAACAAATAATAAGAGCCCGTAGATGCGTACGCTCCTCTCTCCCTTCTGCGACAGCCAAAAGATCCGTCCCCCCCGCCTGATAATTTACCATTAGCTCCCTCTCCTGATCCTGGGTGGAGTGCGTGCCCCCCCCCAAAAACCCCACCCGCAATTTCGCGAATAACCCACGCGCCTCAACCCCCGCACCCCCTCGATGCCGCGCAGCCCCAAAAGCCTCCGCTCCCGCCCAGGAGCGCGGCGCCGCCGCCGCGGCCACCGCCACGGGAGACAGAGTCCCCGCTTCCACCCGAGAGCGCGGCGCCGCTGCCTCAACCGCCCGCGCACCCACCCCAAGTATCGAGAGCAGGGCAGCTTCTCTCTCACGTCCCACCCACTAATCTTCCCCCATCAGCGCCAGCGCGTTGCGCGAATTCCATGCACCTTTCACCAGTGTCCCAGTTCCCGCAGTCGGCGTCCGCTACGCAGTTACCGTTTCTGCACCAGTCTGTACAGATACACTGCAGCCCACTTGATTCGAACCAACACACGCCACCATTGCCGGCTCCTACAGGCGGTTTTCCAGCCCCATGTGGTGCCCCAGCCCCCACAGCTAATCCTTTGTTTCAAAACCACCCTTCCCCTCCCCCCGCTCTACCTTTGCCTCAACTCCCACCACTAGTTCCCCCGGGGGGCCCCGGTCAGCTTTCACTCCCTACGGTCGCCACGGAAACCGCATTCCTTCAGCATTACACCTCTCCCCACTCCCCACCCCTGCCTCCTCCGCCTCCCTCCGCTCTGCCTGCTGTCCCTTCTTCGGCGCCTGCTTCCATTTCTAATGCACCACTGCCACCGTGTGGCGAAACCGCGTTATGCACCCAGCCGAGTTTTTACCAGACCTCACCCGTTCCCCAACCCCCACCTCCCTTCCCCAGCCATCTGCCCCCCTGCCTGCCTCCACGCCCCACGCCCGCTCCCTCCCCTCGCGTTGTAAAACCCGCAGCAGGATGCGTAAGATTTCTACATCTTCTGAGGGCACTGACTCTTATGATTCAGAAGATGAACAAGATCCATGGAACAATGTTAAGCTTTTGGCAACACAAAATGGTGATTGGCAAATAGCCCAAAGAATTTCTGCCTTTCCTGTAACATATAAAGCAGGCCGCAGAGGTGGTGCCACCAATCATGCTCAATGGGAGAATTTTTATTCGAAACAATGAACTGAATTATCCAAAATTGCAAAAGAACATGGAAGAAGTACCCAAATTTTTAAAAATTTTTTGGAGGCGGTTTTTTCTGCCTATGTATTGGTACCACATGATTTAAGAAATATTGCACAATGCCTTTTATCACCTGCTGAATTTATGTTATTTGAAAGAAATTGGAAAAAGACCCTAAGAACCTTATCTGATAATTATGCAAGAGATGCAAATCGTCAAAATTTCACAGTGGAACAATTAGCTGGGGAAGGCAATTTAACACTGCCTTCAGACCAAGCAAACACTTTGCCCAGAGACACATTGCAAGACATTGCCAATGCAGCAAAAACAGCCATACTCCTCACACCTGATGACTCCACTCCCACCATGCATTTTTCCAACATCAAACAAAAAATAGATGAAACCTTTATTAAATTTGTAGACAGACTGAAAGATGCTTTGGAAAAACAAATTGAGAGCGCAGAGGCACGAAAAGAACTGTTATGCAAACTTGCTATGAGCAATGCCAATGATCAATGTAAAGCCATTTTAAGATCCTTGCCTCACGACACAGAGCCCACCAATGAACAAATGGTGGAAACCTGCACACGCCACATGTCCACTGAAAACACAGTAGCCCAGGCAGTGGCCAAAGGCATTGCTGAAGGAGTCTCAGGAGTCTTTGCAGCAGTGGCATCCAAAGAAAATGCCCGCTGCTTCTACTGTGGGGAACTTGGACATTTTGTAAAAAATTGCCCAGAAAAGCCACAAATCCACCACCCCTCCAGCCATCATCATAAGCCCCAAAAACAGCAAAAGCACCCACAGAATCCAAAAAACTGCTAGTGCAGCGCGGAAATGGCACTGCGCCAGGACAACAAATCAAAAGCCATCACCACCACTGTCCCGCCTATGAAAATCAGTCAAATTCCAGAACGTATCAAGATGGTCCAGCACACGCCCAGGTATCGCTGGGAGCCAAACGCGTGTTGGTAAATTCCTTGCCTTACAACTTCACGGACAGTAAATTTTACCGTGTTCCTACAGGAAAACGCGGGCCGCCAGGTGGACCTTGGGACATTTTCATTTTTGGTGATACTGTACACAGTCCAAAGCAAATTTTTGTTTTGCCAGAAATCCAGACTGTTCACTCTGGACAAGAAGTTCTTGTCCAGCTTCGCTGCACAGACACACCTTTTTTCCTTTCACAGGGCACGCCAATTGCACAAGCCTTCCTGCTTCCGAAAAACTACAACGAGCAAATCCCTCTCAACCCTACTGTGTTGTGAGTGCAAATAATGGGATTCCAAAAACCCATCCTTGAATGCAACATCCTCTGCAAAGGTGAGACAATTCTCAGACCAGGAATGATCAACACAGGAGCCGATGTCGCCATCATCGCCCGTTCGGAATGGCCATCCAACTGGGACCTGCAACCGGTAGCTGGCATGATTTCCGGAATTGGTGGCGTCACCGTGTCCATGCGAAGCGCAAACAACGTGGTCATCGAAGGGCCTGAAGGCAAGCTGGCAACTGTCCGCCCTTTCGTGGTCAGAGCCCTCATCACCCTGTGGGGCAGAGATGTCCTGTCCCAATGGGGCGTCTCCCTTCGAGTCCAATGCCGGGATTTCTGATTGGGGCCACTGAAGACCGCACTCTCCCACTGACCCCGAAGCTCACATGGAAAAGTGACAACTCCCCAGTGGGTGGAGCAGTGGTCCCTGTCAAAAGTCAAACTGCGTGCATTACATGCCCTGGTGGAAGAACAACTCGCCAAAGGCCACATCACCGAAACCACAAGCCCCTGGAACACACCCGTCTTCGTTCTGCAAAAACCGGGAACAAACAGATGGAGGCTTCTCCAAGACCTTTGCAAAATCAACGATGTCATTGAAGACATGGGACCACTTCAGCCTGGCATGCCTTCTCCGTCAATGCTGCCTCGAAACTGGACACTCGTTGTCATTGACATCAAAGACTGTTTTTTCAGCATCCCACTGCACCCTGAAGATGCTCCACGTTTTGCTTTCTCTGTTCCCTCTCTCAACAAGGAAGCTCCTCTCAAAAGGTGCCACTGGCTTTTCCTTCCCCAAGGACTCAAAAACTCTCCCACCATATGCCATTGGTATGTGGCTCACGTTCTTTCCCCCCTTCGAAGCTCATTTCCAGATGTTATCTTCCTCCACTACATGGATGATATCCTGATCTGTGCCTCTGATAAAGCCTACTTGGACAAAGCAGTGAAAGCAACCATTCAAACCATTGAAAAAGCCGGATTTGAAATTCGTGAAGACAAGGTACAGTACACCAGCCCGTGGAACTACCTTGGACTGAAAATTCCTGAAACAACCATCATACCCCAGCAGCTTTCCATCAAGGACAATCCAAAAACCCTAAGAGATTTGCACAGCCTGTGTGGATCCATCAACTGGGTACGCCCCTTGCTTCCCTGTTCAACCTTCTTCGGGGAAAAGAAGACCTTGACTCCCCATGCACCATGACGCCAGAAGCTCAACAGGTCATCATGAAAGTCCAAGAAGCCCTTTCCTCATGCCAAACCCATCGGTTTGAACCTGATTTACCCTTCCAATATGCTGTTTTGGGAAAAGCTCCTCACTTTCATGGACTGATCTTCCAATGGGACCCCAAACTCTCAAACCTCTTGCTGATCCTTGAATGGGTCTTCACAAGCAATCAACCCACAAAAACAATTACCACATTTCAAGAAATCATAGCACTTCTTATAAAAAAGGCCAGAACTCGCCTCCACTCCCTTGCTGGGTGTGAGTTCACCTACCTATACCTGCCATTGACCACTGGAAATTTGGAGCATTTGCTTCAAACCAATGAAAACCTTCAAATTGCTCTAGATAGTTATACTGGCCAAATTTCAAATCAATTACCCCAGCATAAGCTTTTCAATAAAGATGCAAGTTTTCACTTAATTCCAAAATTAGTTCAAAGCAGAACCCCCCTCAAAGCTCTAACTGTTTTCACAGACGGCTCAGGCTCCTCTCACAAGTCAGTTATGACTTGGAAAAACCCCAAAACCCAAAATTGGGAATCAAATATTCAGATAGTGGAGGGATCTCCACAAATTGCAGAGCTAGCAGCCATTGTTAGAGCCTTTGAAAAATTCAAAGACAAATCCTTTAATCTGGTCACAGACTCAGCCTATGTAGCCGGTATAGCTATGCGAGCAGAACACGCCTTTTTAAAAGATATTCCCAATCAGAAACTGCACCAATTAATTTCTACATTAACATATTTAATTTCTCACAGAAAAGAGCCTTACCACATTGTTCATGTAAGGTCACACACTGATCTTCCAGGTTTTATTATGGAAGGAAACAGAAGAGCAGATGCTCTAGCCATGCCCCTGGAAACTGCAAATGTTCCTGACATCTTTGCCCAGGCAAAGCTGTCACATGCATTTTTCCATCAAAATGTGCCCACTCTCATGCGAATGTTCAAACTTGCAAAAGACCAAGCAAAAGCCATCGTGGCAACCTGCCCAAGCTGCCCAACTTACCAAATACCCTCTATGGGTACAGGAGTCGATCCCAGAGGCCTGAACAGCTGCCAGCTGTGGCAAACTGACGTGACTCACTTCCCATCTTTTGGAAAGTCCAAATACGTGCATGTGTCAGTTGACTCGTTCTCTGGTGCAGTTTTTGCATCAGCACATGCAGGAGAAAAAGGCCACTCACGCTATCAAGCATTTTCTCCTAGCATTTGCCACTTTGGGAGTTCCACAAAAAATTAAAACTGACAATGGACCTGCTTACAAATCCCGAGATTTGAAACAGTTCTTCAGTGAATGGGGAATTGAACACACCACTGGAATTGCTGCAAATCCCACAGGACAATCTATCATAGAAAGAACTCATCAAACCCTCAAAAGAGTTTTCAACCAGCAACAAATAAACACAAAAATTCTGTCTCCAGTTGAAAGACTTTGCAAAGCTCTCTATGTCATTAACTTCTTAAACTGCACAGCTTCAGAACCTGATCCCCCAATTCTGCGTCATTTTTCAAACTCCACCCAAGCCAAACTCACTGAAAACCACCTGTGCTGGTAAAGACCCAGAAACACACCAAATTTCTGGGCCCTTTCAATTAATCACCTGGGGAAGGGGATACGCTTGCATATCTCTGCCATCAGGGCCAAAATGGTACCCAGGGAAAAACATAAAAACATATCTGGGCACAGCAAAACCCACCCTATCAAGCACCAGCAAAAATCCTCCTCAATCCAACACAAAACCCCCTCAAAACCAGACCAGCTCTGCCTGGAGACGCAGGCATCGCAGAGCACCTATATACCAAAGTAAAAATCGTCCTGTCACACAACAGCAAACGAAACAAAAAACGAAGCAGCCTTTAGCTGCCTCAGATAAGCCTTAAAGCTGAAATTAAGTTGTTTTTTCTTCTGTAGTTTTAGTTTAAAAAATTATTAACCTTTGTTAAAAATTTACTTGCTTTTAATATTATTTTGTTAACAAAACCCCTCAACCCTAATGGATTTTTTTTGTGTGTTTAATGATAAGAAAAGGGGGGAGGAAAGGGAAAGGAAAAATCCTCTCCCTTCTCTCTCCAAAATAACGAATTTTGCTTGTATTTCCTACCAGAAGCCTCATCCTTGTTCAAAGATGAAAAATGTCTTCGTTTGTGTTGCTTTTACTGCTGCCTGGATGTTCTTCAACATACCTCATGCCCTCGGCTGGATGAGTCCACAACCCAGCCACAATGTTTGGGTGACTCTAGCAAAGACATTAAAACAAGATAACTTATGTTTGTCCCTAGGCAGCCTTGACAACCCACTTTCCACATGTTTAGTGGGAATTCCATTTACAGCAGATGAATGGCCCGTCCAAAACTCAGAACTCCTTCGCACCACAGGTAAGAGGCCCAACCCCGTGGACACTTGGGATGATTGGACAAAAATATTGCCAAATGCCCTTGAGGAACCCCAAGAATTGGATTTGTTGGGGTCCTCCAAAGCAACATACTGTGTCAAGTTTTACTTTAAACGCCCAAAAGAAAACATACATGAATTGGATCTGCACAAAAACACATATAGAAAAGATATATCACCCATCAACAAAGCATACAACTATCCAAATTGGTGTAATTACACCGCTCGCACAATTTCAGAGTCCTCCCTTCATCCCAAGAAACTGCCCAGGGGAATGTTCCTCATCTGTGGTGACCAAGTTTGGGTCTTCAAGGAGGGCCCTGTTGCCTTGGCAAGCTTTCTACACTCACCCCCAACATTACCTTATTACACAATTGGAAGAAAGAAAGTAATTCAAATTGCAAAAAAAGATCCTACACTGAATTTGACGAAAATTGTGATCCCAAAATGTACATTTGGAACAGACCCAAAAGATTCGCTGCCTCTCTGTTCTTACCATGGGCAGCCGCAGCAAAAGCCCTTGGTGACATTAATAATTTAGGGTGCTGGCTTAGTAAGCAGGGCAATGCTACATCTGCTGCTCTGAGTGACCTTTTGAAAGATGAAGAAACCATAAGACATGCAACTCTGCAAAATCGGGCAGCAATTGACTTTTTGTTGCTCTCCCACAGACACAGCAGAGAAGACTTTGAAGGAATGTGCTGCTTCAACCTGTCTTCCTGCTCCACATCCATTCAAGAAAATATCCAGAAGCTGAAAAACCTCGTGAAGGACCTCAAAACCGAAAACACTCCCGACTGGGTCAACAATCTTTTTGGCCAATGGGGACTGACGGGGTGGGCTTCATCCTTGGTCAAAGGAATTTTGTGGATTTTTATTGTTATTCTTGTTGTACTAGCTATGTTTTCATGTTTAGCTCAATGTTTTAAGAAAACTGTTAAAGACGCTCTCTTTGTAAATACAGAGAGAGCAATTGTAGAGAATGTTACTCCCCCTAAAATATATCCCTGGAATTCCATCCCATAATTACTGAATGCTTAGCAACCGACTCCCCATCCCCCTTATCAAAAACCCTGTTATCTTTTTAAATTTCTATTGGCTCTTAAAACCAACAAGTTACTGGTCCTTTTTTAGTTAAGAATTTTAAGATAATTGGTTAGTTTAAAAGCTGTAGTTTTATTGGTAGAAATTTCAATCCTTTGTAAACCTATAAAAGTCCTTTGTTATCTGATATATTCAGACATCCATCGTTGTACCTCCCTTTGAAGAAGTAAAGCTATCTTCAGAACCAGTGCTGCGTTGTCTCAGCCTTTCTATACTCCGCTATTGGGTAGCTGTTAGCCCGACAGCCACAAGTCTAGAGAAATCTAGACCTGAAGCTGTTAGGCTTTGGGACTGGAAAGCACCGACCCAGAGAAAAAACAGCTACAGCTGGCCATAGCCAGCAAAAGCCCACTGAGAGCTCTTGCACAGGCAGTGAAATCGGACAAATTCCACAACACTTTCCAGCTCTAATTAAAAAAATTATAATAACAATATTTTTTGTTCAAAATGGCAGGCAAATTTGTTACTGTTAATAAAATATTGTTACATGTACATTTTGCCACTTCTTACTTGTAGTAGGTGACACCAGTTGGGCTGAGACCAAGGCTGGGTAAAAAAGAGTTTCATTTTTGTTGCCTACAAAATTGCTACCTTAAAGCTCCATTATGCTATGCCACCACTGTACCACACTATTAAGACAAACAAAAGACAGAGTTTACCATGAGGGCTGTACAGGTCTGGTGAGAGTGAACCCAGGGTAAAGAAATGCCCCCACTCAGCACGATGAAGATGAAAACAAACTGAGGAAAAAATAGGAGAAGAAGGTACAAAATACAGTGATAAAATCAGAGTTAACTCAGGGCTACACTGAACTTAGTCATTGTTTTTCAGTTTAAAACGAGCATTTTGGTGAGAAGAGTGTAAGCTGGATTTGTAGGGTGCGGTGCTGTGCTAGGACCTGGGGTTTCATCCAACCCTTATCCAGACATCTTGCATTACACCAAACAACTTTAAACATTTCCTATAATCTAGGTTTCTCTGAGGCTGCTGCTTCTCTGCTTCCCAGTCATGTTGTGGTAACAAGCCCACTGCCAAGAGGAAGATGTTCAATAGCTGGTGAAGGCCAGGTAAGAGCAGAAAACATAATCACCAAACCAGCTGTGTGGCAATCTCAGAATTTTTATTCAAGTTTCCTTAGACAGGTACAGATCAACAATGGCTACACATTAAATACATCATGCTTTGCTCAGTTTGGTCACAAGATCAGTGACATGAAAAGGCTCATAGCTTGGAGAGACACAAACATCACTGCAGTTGTCAGAGTGCTACAGCCCGGTGTGTGCACAGCACTGAACAGGAGTGCCAGCAAAACAGCATGTAGGGCCTGAAGAGCTGGAAAGAACACCAGCTCCTGCTGTCAGTGAAGACACATCCCTCTCTGGTTTCAAAGACAGCAGGATGTCCAGTGTGGGGGACAATGAATGGCAAAGCATTACACATCAAAACATGCACCTGTGAGTGAGACACTGCATATAGCAATCACAGCAGATTCATCCTTTATGGATAACCACAAACAGCCAGGGAAATAAAGCACCTCTAGCAGCCATGCTTTAAAATATTACTGACAAGATGGGAAAAGGTCATCACCTTTACCTGAAAACAGCTCCACAATATAGATAAAGCAGCTCTTGGCGTCTTTCCATCCCCCATTCCCCCTCCCCGGGCTGGTGACCTCACGCTGCTGTGCCCGGGTTTCTCTGGGTCCGAGCGGGCTGTGTCCAGGCAGGCTCCGTCCGAGCAGCTGCCTGCAATTGCTTAAAAGTTGTTAAATTTTTCTCCTTTGAGTTTGCAAAGCATGAATTTCTTCCTTTTTGAATCTGTCTTTCCCTGAAACAGGGCAGTCCTCTCCCTGTATCTGGATTCTGTGTCCCTATCGCTGACATTCCGGGTTTTGTGTTCCCCGCGCGCTTCCTGCTGCGCTCGCCGCCGGGGCCGTCCGCGCCGCCGCGCCTGGGGCGGGGGTCATCCCGCCTGGCACTGCCCTCGGGGCCAGGGCCGCGCCCACGCACTTGGGATCGAGTTCGGCGCAGCCTTTGCTGCCGCCGCCGTGTGTGATGCTTTTGCAATCGGTGTGGAGGCTGCCACTCCCCCTCCCTTTTGGCTGAGAGCCGCCCTCACGGTCCTGCATTTCTGCGTCCCGGCTGCCGCAGGTTGTCACTCCCCGGACATCCCTGCGGCTAAACGCTCCGAGCCCGCACTTTTTCCTCGCTATTTTTGCTGTCCCGTCCCACTCCCCTCTGTCCCCCACAGCCCAAGGAGTCGTCTGTAGTGCCCTCCTGCCTCCTGGGGTCAGGGTTTCTGAAGAGGTGAAGAAGTAAAAATCTAAGTTCTCTAACTCACTTGGAAATATTTCTAACTTAATTTTTACCGAACTTGCTGGTGGCAAGGCCTTTGCTGAACCGCCTGCTGCTTGCAAGGCAGCCATAAACTTCTCTCCCCCAGCTCATGGCTAGGTGAGAATCCTTCCCAGTCTCTAAGGGGCTTTGATTGCTTACTGCAAGGACTTCCCTCCCCCAGCTCATGGCTAGGAGAGACTGAATAAAACTACACTTCAGGGAGACAAGACTTCTAACATTATCCTAGCTGCAGTTAGAAGGTCCTTCGCTCCCTTATCTCTCAGAGTTGCAAATTGATATAAATCACAATTAACTTCTTGCTAGAACCCTGCTGTAAATAGCACATTGGTTTCTGCCTGAGGGTAATGAAACCTCATCCACACAATCTCTGAATTCCTTCCCTGTGACAGAGACAGGATGAACAGAAGCTAAACTTTTTAAAGTGGATAGTAGAGTGGGCTGTTCCTGGCTGAGAGCTCTGCCTATAGTGTTCCTATAGTGTGTCTGAAATCTGAACTGTCTTACCAAAGTAATTTGTCCAAAATCGATTCGGAGGTTCCTGAAACCGACCAGCAGTGCACAGGAGCGAGGCTTCCCGGGACATCTCCTCTCTGATCCGCATCTGAAACTCGGCTTTTCTTGGCAGAGGGCCAGAGATCTCCGCAGTCCTCTTCAACAGCTTGCCTCTTCTGAAACTCGGTCTTCTGGAGGTCTGTACCTGCCTTTGCAGGCTACAAGGACCAACCAGGTGGCCAAATGTCTCTGCCTGGGGGGGTCTCCTCAAGCAGTGTGCATCTTCTTGAGCGTGCCCTTCCGGGGTTTGTACCTGCCTTTGCAGGCTACAAGACCGATCCAGAGGGATGCCAAATGTCTGGGTCCAGGGGTCCACATGCACTTTGTGGGCTGCGGCCCACCCAGGGACGCCAAATGTCACTGTCCCAAGTTTCTCCTTAGACCCGAGATCACCTCAGGAAGACAAGCAGTGGTGTAAATCCTGTTCTTTCCCAAAGCCGCTGATGAGAGATTGCAGGAGACAGTCTTTCAAAGGCTTCAAGGATTGTGTATTATTTCTTGTCTCAGGAACTCTTTGCCCGGCTAACAGCGGGCATCCCAGCCAGGCATCCAGGATGGAATCTGCCTGGTGAAGGCAGGGCTTATCTTATATGGTATAAATTATGTGCTAAATGTTTATAACAATTTTCCAATACAATACAGTCTTGTTAAACGGTCCAGCTCTGACCCCATCCAATCTAAAAGTGCCAGCATGTCACCCAGCATGAATGACACGGAGAAGAAGGAGGAAGAGGTATACACACCCCAAATTCTCCATCTTGGCCACGTGTCCCTTATCACAAACATTCCCAAAAGTCTGTTTATTTACGTTCTAACAACCTAATTTACACTTTACTAATTTTGGTGGCTTGTTTCCATTCCCTCTGTGTTGGTAATTTCCGCCAGGGGTTTGAATTCAGCGCCTGAGAACCAGGGTCTGACTCAGGGGTCTTTGAGACCCTTGCCAGGGAGGTTTTGAGAGGCCCAAGGAGGCCAGAGGACTACTCTGGACTCCCATATCCTGGCGACAGCCATGTCCCTGTCTTTGTCAGGATGTGTCCTTGCAGCAATTTCATGTTGCATCTGGTTTTCCTGCTGTGCTGACAGAGAATCACAGGACCATCAAAAAATTTTGGGCTGGAAGGGTCCTTAAAGATCACCCAGTTCCAGCCCCCCTGCCATGAACAGGGACAATTTCCATGAGACAAGGCTGCTTAGAACTTCATCCAACCTGTCCTGAAATGCTTCCATAAATGGGGCATCTGCTAAGGCTTTTTCAGGTATGATGAATTCTGGTTTCATGGTTTGCTAACCTCTGTCTCTAGCTGCCTTGAAGTAAAAATCAAGGTAACAATACTTGCCAATAATGCAAAGTTAATCTCGATATTTAAAAATGAACAGCTGCTTCAGAGAACTGGAGAGATACTTTCTCAGGCTGCCTGACCAGAAAGCAAAATGGCATGTCTAATTCAGTATAGATGAAATGGTGCTCAAAGTGAAACCAAATCTTCATTCATATATACACTGTTAGACTCTGAGCTTTCTGAGGTTATCCCTCAAGGACTGAAAGGCTTTTTATTATAATGTACATTGTGTTAAAATATCAGTTCATGGATGATAAGAAACAATTCTAGAAATTATTCCAAGGAAATAGAAAAGAAATATCAATATTCTTTGTAGTAAACTGTGATGCAGTTGCATCTTCAATGCACTGGAAATCTGGTATACTTCCTATTTCCTCTCATGTGAAAAATGATACCTGACCCCCAGAGAACAGCTCAGGTGACAACATGGATAAAGAAAGTATGCAAAGGTACGCATCAGATGAGGAATTACTATATTAAGGTTTCCCCAGCCTGGGAAAGAGAGGGCTATGGTGAAGGTGTACAGAACCACGCCTTGATGGAGACACAGAGGATCCAATCTTTTTTTTTCTTTCCCTTCCAGATCTTGGGCAATCAAATGGGATAGTGTCAGGTTCAAATGAAGGTTAAGCACACTTGCTATACAATATTTTGGATGTCAGCAAGTCTGCATAGGTTAAAGCAAAACATGTTAGATACAAAGGAAATCCTTCAAATCACCCAGGCTATGAGGGCATTGCAAAACTTCCTTTCCCTGTCCCTGTGTTCCCAACTCAGCTATTGGCTGTAGCTGAGATGTAGCCAGACTAACCTCCAGTCTGATTAATTCTTCCTGGTTTTGCATCTTTCTTTGGTTGCTATATTATTGGACTATACTGCTGCATAAAAATGAGGGCTCCTCCAGGCCAAGCCACGCATTTCATTTAGCAGCATGTTTTCCTCTGCAGCAGCAGCTTGGCCCTGAGCACAGCACATCTGCTGTGAGCCCAGCAGCCACCTGAACTAGCACTGTCTGCTGTGCCATCCTCTCACCTGCTCAAAGAGCTGAAACGGGAACTGTACATTTTCAAATCCTTGACCTCCAAATCACCTTTTTTTTTTTTTTTAATTTTGGAGCTTATCAGGCCTTGGCCAGAAAGACTCGAAGCCTCTGTGGTTTAAAGATTAAACAAAGAACAAGGCCCATCTACCCTTTTCCTTGGCAAAAACAAACAAATCATTGACTTAATGTACTTTAAAGTAAAAAAAGTAAGATTTATATACTTTCCAACATAACTACTTTAAAAAATACCTTGAAAAATTAACATGATTATAGGTGAATTTTCTTCCATAAGAGAACAAGCCACATTGCACAGCTAAAAATAAGACAGGATAAAAATCTGTATATGGTTCTGGGTGGTTTTCTCACATTTTATCCGCACTTTAAATCTGGTACCTCTAAGAGGAGATGATGTGGTTTAAGCCATTGCTGGTTACAATGCACGTGTGGACAAACACAAACTACTTTTCTAGAAACAAATATCTTCATTGTTTTGCTGTTGATAACTGGAGTGGTTTTCTGGTGTGGTCTCTGCTTGGCTGTGAAGTAATTGTAAGTTTCCTGTATGAGGGGCCATTTCCGCTCCTCGCTGATCACCAACATCAGAAACTGAAAGTTCTGTAAGCCTCTCTATTATTCTCTCTGGGAGCTGCAGAACACTTACCTCTCTTCCTGTTCTGACAGAAATTTTGCTCCTCTCAAAATAAGAAAATGCAGAAAATTAATGTGGTCCAAAAGGCAGTGAAGTTCTACACCCAGCACCGGAACATTCTGGGTTACAGCATCGTGTCCCTGGTGACGGTTGGCATTGAGCAAATCTTCTCATCTGTGGTGTTCAAGTGTCCCTGCAATTCTGCTTATGAGAACATGCTGTATGGTCTTTCCTTCCTCTTAGCACCTGCCATCATCCTCCTGCTGCTGGGCTTCATGGCAAATGCCAAGATGTGGCTCCTGTTGACAGGCAAGTGCTCTCAGGAGAAGCATCTCCAATGCAGCTCTGGGAGAATCAGTACCTGCTTCTGCCAGCTGTTGAAGGTGACAGCCAAAGTCTGGGTGGCCCCGCTCACCTGGATAGCGGTGGCCCTGCTCGGAGCTGACATCTACGAGTGCATGGCCAGCGGGAGCAGCCTGGCAGTGTACTACTTCTGTAAAGAGAATATAACTGACTGCCAAACCCAAGCTGCCCAAAATGCCCTGTGACAAGGAATTATCAGGAGAGATAGCAAGTGAACGGCTCAGCCTTCAGGCACAGTCCCAGGTAAGGCCTCACTGCTCTTCTCCTCACACTGTGGGCTTCAGTCCTGGCTGCTCACTGTGCAGTGGTGCCTGATAGTCACTGTGAACAGTCCTTCTCTCTTATGTTATATAATACCATGTACCAAAAGCAAGCAGCTAGCAAAAAGAAAGTAGCAACAGAAAAACAAAATGTATATTTTTATGATACTTTCTGGTTTCACATGTTTGCATAGTAATGGTTTGGCATTGTCATTTACAAAACCTCACGGGCAGGGAATCAGACTAGAGAATGGGACTTGCACAGCAAGTTTTCTTTTCAATTAACTTAGACATGGTGGGAGTTCTTCTCCAATTTTATGTCTCTGAATAACTCAAACTTCTGCAGATAGGCATAAGATGAGGGGAAGGCTGAGATCACTAACAGGGGGAAGCTGATGTCTCTCCTTGTAACAGAATTGTTTCAAGGAGACATCAGGAAAGAGAAACAAATAAGAGCAGCTAGACTATAAATCTCAATGCTTGAACATCTTAATAATTTCACACTTGTATTCTAGAAGACTTTAGTTCCTTGACCTAAAGGCAAACTGCATGATCAAAACAGTAACACCTGTGGACTGTTATTTTTGTTTGGTTCATTGGCAGCACTGCATCTTTGTTTTGATACTTGTGTAGACTTTGTCTTAACTCCAGTAGGAAAATCAAGTTGTCAACTTTTTCTCAGGAAGATATTAAGAGTTGTTTAAGGGAGTTAAGTTTATATAAGTTTATAATTACTTTGATTTTGTAAGCTCATGTTTAGTACGAATACCCATTAAAAAAAAAAAAAAAAAAAAAAAGGCGTTTTTATTGGTTAAATACTTAGCATGCTACCACTTCAAGAAAAAGTCTGGAAAAGGGGAAACTCTATACCACTGATTTTAGATAGGGTAAGAAAGGAGCAAAACCAAAGAAGACTGATTGTTACTGACATTTTTATACTGACCTCTGTTTTTAATATCCAACCTACTTTCAACAAAATTAAGAACCAAAAAGAACACAAACTCCTTTTTTTTATTCAGTACTTTTTCATTTGAAGAAAAAGTTATCCTGAGGTAAAAGAGCATGTTGCAGGATCTCTGGCTGGAGCTTCCAGCTCATTACCCCTGGGTAGAGCAGGGACCAGCAGCTACTAGGATATTTGGCTTTCATGGGACCTCTGAGACTTGTCTAAGGATGTTAGAATCGGGTATAAAACACAAATGTATTCCCATATTCAATAGCCAAATCTGTGTCCTGCCTACAAAACATACAAGACACAACCTTTCCTCAGGGTCATGCAAAAACTAGCTGGTTTAGCAGGTCCAGACATCAGGGAGAGTAGCTGTACTCCATAGCCAGCAGGAACTCTGATTTGCAGCAAGAAGCAGAGAAAGACCCTCAGTACCATAAATATGATCAACGACTGCAGAAACTGATGGTCAGTATCTTACCTTAAAAGTTAAGAAAGCTGGAGATAACCCAGGAAATAACTTCCGTCCATCTTCTCTTTTTTGATATTTATCCTTAATCTGACAAGATCAGATAAGAGGTGAAGAAGCTCTGTATGTCTGGCTGAATTGCATGCATAGGAAACCCTCTTTTGGTAGCATGCAAACAGTTATATGTATTCCAGTGTGTCTTTGCTCACAGTTTTTATATTTTTTCAATGTTATGTTCTATACACCCACATATGCCAAAACATCATTAACCTATATATCCTTTTTTTTTCTCAAGCTGTTTGGATGGCTCCTGATAGCTGTCATCGTGGCTGTTGCACTGATTTTAACATGTTTCAGCCACTGCTGCTCCACAGCCAGCTATCTTCAGCTCAAGTTCTGGAAAACTTACTCAAAAACAGAACATGAAGCCTTTGAGATCAAAGCCAAAGAGCATGCAACCAAGCTAGCAGAAAGAAATACTGAATGCTTTTTTGAAGCCACTGACCCAGCACCATTTCATACTCCCAGCAGAGAAGACTGGAGGAAGATTTCCTTCTTGTATACCTTTAATTCACAAAACCAGTATTACAGCATGTTACACAAGTATGCGAACACCAACAGAGGCAAAAAGCACCAAATCCGAGGAAGAAGGTCAGGATCACACTGTTTCACCACTTGTGGTGGAAGCCCAGGCAGAGTTCTAATGAAACAAATCCTTTCCAATGCTGGCAGTCTTTTAACTCTACTGATATAAGAAGAGTCTTATTCTCAGCTCTTACTGAAATCTATGCAAACTGAAAGTGAAAGCTGATAGTTGTAAGCCTCAGTAGATTTGCTTTTACATACATTTTAATCCTTTTGCTTAAGCACATTTAAATAGTGTTTTCTTAGGTTTTTGTTCATCTAGAAGTGCCGTATGTAAAATAAAGTAAGAATTTGCCAGCTGGAGTGACAATACCAAATCATATTGAAGAGACATAAAACGGAAATGAAGATTTGATCAGAAATTCAGCTTAGTTTATTAGCTCTTTCATTACAATGAAGCTTTCAGTGAAGCTTAGAACAAGCTGTAGATTAAAAAATTTAGCTTGAGGCTCATGCATAACGTGGCAATGTAGGTGAAGCTTATATATTAACAAACATTAAAAGCACATTTATATATTTAAGGACTTAAAAATCTGCAATACATATTAGCAAGTAGTAATATTCTTAGCAAAGAATATATTAGAAGAACTAAAAATACAAGTTTTGCATGAAGAATAATAAAGTTCACTTTTCTTCTGAAAAGCTGTTGTTTAAGAGAGTATTTCAGATATGTAAGGCAGATTGTTTGGTCTGGGCTGTCCACTTACTTCTCCCAGAAATTCTCTCTTTCTGCAAAATAAACTCAGAAACTAGTCAGACAGACAGGAATCCCAAAAAGTTATTTGTTACCTTCATTTTGCATGCAAGGAAGAAGGGAAGAGCCTATTTTAACTAACTGGATATAATGACCTTAGAAGCTTCTTTCTCACTGTAAACTAAAAATTTATATCAATGTTATAAAATAAGATTTAACCCTGCATGTAGAAAAGAATTTTTAAAAAATACTCATCACAGTCACTGATTTGCTCAGTGCTGTTTTTCTTCCAAGGAACTGTGGGAGTCCAGAGCGTTCCCCTGGCTTCCGTGAATGCCTCTGGACCCAGGCAGGGGGCTCAGAGGCCTTGACACAATGCCCAAGACCCTGTAGGTTTGATCGTAGTCCCTGGAAAAAATTACCATCATTACGGGAAGAATTACAAGTCACAAAAAATAAGTAGAGCATAAATTTGATTTTTAGAAGGTGGAAAACACCATTTATAGAATTGTTTATAATAAGAAGTTTAGAGCTAAGATGGAGGATTTTGGGCATGTTATGTCTTTTCTTCTTCTTTGTGGCATCCATCTTTTGAGTTAGGATAGTACTTCTGGATTGGCTTGGGAGAAAACTGGACAGTGCAATGTAACGGTTATGTATTGGAAAGTAATTGTAAACATCATGTACATAATTTATAGTATAAAAGATAAGACCTGCCCTCTGGGAAGTGCGGTGTGCCTCCGACCGACGTGCTAGACAGACCTCTGCTAGTTAAAGAATTCCTTAGATCACAAAGAATAAACAACCTTGGAAACCTCAGAAAACGGCTTCTGGCTTTTCTTCGGTGCTTGAGCTGGGGAAAACACGAATTCTAAGACCACCAAATGTTGTGCGGTGAGTGATCTCAGGCTTAAAGAGACCACACTGGCATCAACAAGGAACTTTACGATATAGAGTAACAGTGCAGGCTGGGGCCTGACCTCTGTCACGGTGTGACTTGGGTTTTGCCAATTTTAATATATTTAATTTCTTTTAGAAATGGGATTTAGGATTAGAGACAAGGCAGGCTTAAAACTTAAAAGGGTACAAGAAGAAATGTATTAATAGCACATAAAAAGAATTCAGAATAAAATCCTAGATTGTTCCCTCCTCCCCTTTCCTTCATTCCATATTCCTTAACAACAACATACAGAAAACACTTCAGTCAGTTACCTACTTAAATAATCATTTCAGTTCACTTAAGAGAGAAAAGTCCCGTTTTCACTTTAGGCTTAGCGGGTGTCTTCACCTTCACAGTCTGCATCCGCGCAGGACCTACAGAACCATGAATTTTTCTCCCATTTTCACAGTCCTTCCAGAGCCATGTTATGGGTTACGATTCACACATGTGGTACCACTTTTAAAGGCAGGCTGGTGCAAAAAACAAAATTCTCTTCAGCTCCTTCTCTATTAAATGTCTCTGTTCATATTCTAGTCCCAAAACAGAGAGCTCAATTTCCCCGAGGCAAAAAGTCTTCTTCTCAAGCATCCAAACCTCCCCAAGTATATTTCACAGTATAAAGGAATTTTAGTGAAGTCACAATCCCCTCATAGCCCCACAAAAAAGGTTTTCAGCTACTTATCAGTTACATCTTTTCAATCTCTTCCCATCAAGAACTTTATCTTCATTCCGACTGACCTCTGTGGACTCCATGCTTTATTCCTTCTCATTCAGGGGAGCTCAGGAGATCGAGAATCTTATCCAGGTATTAAGAAGTTAAAATTGTATCCAGATCATGAAGAAGCCACGTGGGCAGCTGGAGGCCTCTTCTCTCAGAATGGGGAGGGGAGGGGGGAAGGGAGAGCCTTTGGTGGCTCCCTGATCTCCCTGTTTGGCCACGCCACGTGGAGAGTCAAGCCCAGGCCGCATGGGGCTACCTGAAGCCATGAAGTCGCGGTCGGGGGGCTGGGCTGGGACCCACACAAAGCCGGGGCTGGGGCCCCAAGCCGGGCCCCCCGCAGAACCAGGGCCAGGGTGCCAGTCTGGGCCCCAGGCCAAGCCTGGAGCCAGGGTGGAGCCCCATCCACGGACCCCTCACACCTCCGGAGCCAAAAGCCGAAAGGCAGTAGTTAACTTGATCCGCTGTGATTTTTGAAAGCAAAATAACTTTTCATTGGTTTCCCGAGCTGTCCATCATCAAATCAGCTCTCTGATTGGTGCCAGCAGCTCACAGGGGAAGCTCCCAGAGACGGGAGAGCCCCTTCCACTCCCCAGCCTCATGGAGCTGTCCCTGAGGCGAATCCACCCCTCCCCGCTTACCACGTGAAACCAACAAAACCTCTTAGAGACCATCTCTGTAGAAAGGCCCTGGGTGTCTCGGTGGATCACAAGTTGACTATGAGCCAGCAGTGCTCTTGGAGCCAAGAGGGCCAGTGTGTTCTGTGGTGCACTGGGAAGAGTGTGGCCAGAAGGTCAAGGGAGCTCATCCTCCCCCTCTACTCAGCCCTGCTGAGGTCACATCTGAAGGGCTGTGTCCAGTTCTGGACTCCCCAGCACAAGACAGACAAGGAGCTACTGGAGAGGGCCCAGCAGAAGGGCCACAAAGGTGATTTGGGTCTGGAACATCTCTCATGAGGAGAGACTGCAGGAGCTGGGTCTGTTTAGTCCAGAGAAGAGAGAGCAGCTCTGGCGTGTGGCAAGAGGAGGGTGCCAGACTCTTTTCAGTGGTGCAATGAGCAATTACCACAATCTAAAGCACAAAAAGTTTCACCTCAACTTGAGAAGAATTTCTTTACATTGAGGGTGCCAGAACACTGGCCCAGGCTGCCCAGGCAAGTTGTGGAGTCTCCCTCCCCAGAGACAATCCAGACCCACCTGGAGGCACTGCTGACACCAGCATCACTCCCTTATTATCTCAAAAACTCCTCATGTCTTCTCTCTATGGACTTCTCACAAGCAGCTCCACACAGCATTGACTCCTTCCCTCTCTTCCTTCTGTATGAGCAGCTAACTGCATCCTGTCCTTTACACAATTGCCTGACCCTGCCTGTCCCTGTCACCACATCTTACCTTGTCTGTCCTTTGCACAACCACATGACCCTTCCTCTTCACAGCATGGCCAACAGATTCCAACTGCAGCAAAAACCTCTCAATCAGCTAACCCACTCTTTTGTAACACCCATCCTCATTGGATGGCAAGGATGTTTCCACTCTTTGGTAATTAGTATGGCTGTTAATTCATCAGGGGAGATTGCCTTCTGCAATATCCTTACAAACCGTCCTCCCACATGACCCTGCCTTGTCAGAAGGGGTTGGACTAGATGACCTTCAGAGGTCCCTGCCAACCCTAGTAGTTCTGTAATTCTGTGAGAAAACAAGGACAGTATAGGTTATTCACTTTCAAGGTTATTCAATTTCAAAAGAGAATATTTGGTTTGTGTTGCTGGAAATAGTAAAAATGGTCATTGCCAATAAACAACTGGTCAGCCACATGTCCATCTCAACCAGCTGGCCATAACCGGCAAAAGCCCACTGAGAGCTCTTGCACAGGCAGTGAAATCGGACAAATTCCACAACACTTTCCAGCTCTAATTAAAAAAAAAAAAAAAATTCTAGAAATGGCCGGCAAACTTGTTACTGTTTATAACATATTCTTACATGTACATTTTGCCACTTCTTACTTGTGGTAGGTAACAGCAGTTGGGCTGAGACCAAGGCTGGGTAAAAAACAGTTTAATTTTTATTGCCTACAAAATTGCTACCTTAAAGCTCCATTATGCTATGCCACCACTCTACCACACTACTAAGACAAACAAAAGAGAGAGTTTATCATGAGGACTGTACAGGTCTGGTGAGAACGAACCCAGGGTAAAGAGATGTCCCCACTCAGCACAATGTAGATGTAAACAGACTGAGGAAAAAATAGAAGAAGGTACAGAACACAGTGATAAAATCAGAGTTAACTCACGACTACACTGAACTTAGTCATTGTTTTTCAGTTTAAAACATGCGTTTTGGTGAGAAGAGTGTAAGCTGGATTTGTAGGGTGCGGTGCTGTGCTAGGACCTGGGGTTTCATCCAACCCTTATGCAGACATCTTGCATTACACCAAACAACTTCAAACATTTCCTATAACCCGGGTTTCTCTGAGGCTGCTCCTTCTCTGCTTCCCAGTCATGTTGTGGTAACAAGCCCACTGCCAAGAGGAAGATGTTCAATAGCTGGTGAAGGCCAGGTAAGAGCAGAAAACATAATCACCAAACCAGCTGTGTGGCAATCTCAGAATTTTTATTCAAGTTTCCTTAGGCAGGTACAGATCAACAATGGCTACACATTAAATACATCATGCTTTGCTCAGTTTGGTCACAAGTTTGGCCCATAGCTTGGAGAGAAACAAAGCACCTCTGCAGTTTTCAGATGGTGTGTGCACAGCACTGAACAGGAGTGCCAGCAAAACTGCATGTGGGGCCTAAAGAGCTGGAAAGAACACCAGCTCCTGCTGTCAGTGAAGACACATCCCCCACTGGTTTCAAAGACAGCAGGATGCCCAGTGGGGGGACAATGAATGGCAAAGCATTACACATCAAAACATGCACCTGTGAGTGAGACACTGCATATAGCAATCACAGCAGATAAATCCTTTATGGATAACCACAAACAGCCAGGGAAATAAAGCACCTCTAGCAGCCATGCTTTTAAAACATTACTGACAAACAAAATGGGAAAAGGTCATCACCTTTACCTGAAAACAGCTGGTACACAGATGAATATTATACACACTAAATACTGAGATAAAACTTCCATTAGGTTCAAGAGCCTGGGTATGTGAGAATGAAGGGCAGAGCATTTTAATCTTTTTTACTGATATCTGTGTCATGACAATTAACATTGCTCTCCTCTGCCCTGCCCTCCTCTTTGCTGCCCAGCTCTCTTCACTGTTCAACCAGGTGACTGGTGCAGCTGACTCAGCAAAGCCATTTCTTCTAAAACAAAAGGCACAAAACATCTCTCAGCAAGGATTTCTCCCAATATTTCCTTCATTTGTTCCTTCTGTGCTTTCTGTCTTCAGGCTTCCTTAAAAATGTAATTCCTATTTCTGTCACAGCATCGCCCTTCAGCCTGTCCTGGAGGAAGGAAACTTCTGCTGCTAAGTGAACCTAGAAAGAATCAGGTCTGGTCAGCTCAGTAAAGAAATGCCCACTTTTCCATCCTCTTCTGGTATAATGAACTTTTTTCTCTCTCTTACCACAAGAGGACCCCCTTTCTCAGGTTTCATAGGAAACAGATATGTGGATTGTTTTAAAATAGCTTTCTCAACTAAGCTAACACAAAGGAACTTTATAGACACTGGAATTTGTATAGCACATTACCCTTCTTCCCAGGGCTCTGCTTTCTTCTGAGACCCTAAATTGCATACTTGATGATTTTTTGATCACAGAATTTCCTAGTCATATACTAAGACTTATGATATAATACTTTTGTTAATTAGTCTTTTATCAGATACAATAATTCTGAGACTGATGTATATACATAACACTGCAGGGTTGAGTTTTTTGTCTCTAGAAATATTTGGATACTGACAGAAATATAAAACAGTCCAAAAGTAATCTCCCTGAAGAAGTTCTACAGGTCAGAAATGTTCAAATTATTCTTTTATTTATTTCTCTGCAAAATCCTTAAATTTTGAAACAAAATTTATATTGCCATCTGATACACTTCTGATGCTTAAGTTTTAACATTACATTCATCCACATTTCATTCTCTCTTTCAGCAGGTACCATGGTAACCTGAGAATATTATTTATCTTGATATAGTTGGAAAGAACCAGGGATGACTATTACTGGCTACAGCTGTGCAGAGAAGTGTGATAGGCTCCAGGAGCAGTGGAGGGACCCAACATGCCCCTCTTTCCCTCCACTTTAAGTGTTACCTGGCTTCCTGATCCCACCTGGCTTCTGCACTCAAGTCAGCCACTGAATAGATTGAACAGCCAGGCAGAAAAGCATGGGGGTGAGCGAATGTGCTTCTCTACCTCAGGATCCAGGATCAGCCTTGTCTTCTTTTATCTAGATACAGACACTTAACCCGAGAGGTTAAACAATACTGTATCTCCTACTTTTATCTGAGCAAGTGATTTTGTTTTCCTGTGCTTCTGTGAATTAACAAAGAATGGAGAAAACAGATGTGCACTTCCTCACCATTTCCAAGGCACCTCGAATCACCCCACAGAGGAGGTTACAATAGCAAAGTGATGCTCGTTCTGCTGGCAGCTCCTCCACAAAGTCCACGAGTGGGTTTTTATCCAGGATTAAGGAGAATTCATTCCCTGTGGCACTGCTGCAGCTCACACTAGGAGTGACCCCAAGGTACATCTTGAAAGCAACCTGCAAAAGAATGCAACTCTGCTGCTTAAAAGTGTTGTGTGCAAGCCAGAAGTGAAACTATAGAAAGCAGCATCCTGCAGACCAATTTTGCCCCAAGAAAAAAGGGAGTAGAGCCAGACAGACTAGAAATCAAGGTACATTTGTCCCTTCCGTGATCAGCTTGAGCCAGCAATGCAAATCTAGAGCTATGTGATGCTCCAGGAAAACACAGCAGAGAGCTGTTCCTCTTTGATGTTCCTACATTTACAACCCCACACAAAATGGCTTTCCTGTTATACTCGTCTTTCAGTCATGTCATGCTCCCTTGGGACCATTAGCATCTATATTAGGTCATTCACTACCTCACCAGCAACTTTTATAATCACAGCTTAGGATCTGCAACTGGCCGAGTGGTGTGTTTTTTTTTTTTTTACTCTGATCTCCATCTGCAGCCACTTGAAGAACAAGCAGCCCACCAAGAACAGGACTCAAGCGTGCAGCCGTGTTTGGTCAGACAGAGCGCCGCTCGCCCCATCCCCGTGCGAGCGCCGCTCGCATCCAGCGCCGGCACCGCCGCGTTATCTCGGCAGGGCGGGGGCGGCCGCGCTGCTCCTCCTCGGCACGGCTCTGCCGCCGGAGAAACCGGCTGGTGCGCACCTCCTTCGTGACTATCAGACATGGATGCTTTCCAAACCATCCTCAAGTTCTTTATGAACCGGAAAACCGCCATAGGTTATAGTTTCATGGCGCTGCTGACAATGGGAGGTGAACGTGTGTTTTCTCTTGTCGCTTTCAGATGCCCTTGCAGCAGCGAAAATTTCAGGTATGGTTTGGTGTTCCTTTTCTCGCCAGCTCTGGTTTTGCTAGTTATTGGATACTTCTTGAACAGCAAGACCTGGAAACTCTTTACAGGCTGCTGGGTGAATCCCAGGAAAATATTCCCCAGAGGGAATGTCTGCCATTTCTTTTACGTCTTTGGACAAATCACTTTAAACGCTCTGGTAGCCCCAGTGATGTGGCTTTCCGTGGCTTTGCTCAACGGGGCTTTTTACGAATGTGCCATGAGCGGCTTGGAAAATCCTGCCTACTTACACGCAGTTTGTCACAGAAAAGCGGAGAAGTGCTTTGAAGAGCTACACAAGGTACCCTGTGACAAAAGCTCCCTGCCCTTTTCAGAGAGTGACGAACTGAAAAGAACACTTCAAGCACAGTCCCAGGTAAGAAAAATTATGAACAAAGAGCCTTATCCAGGTTGCACTGCTGCTGTGATTTATCTGTGGAAGATCTTGATGTCAGATGTGATGTTAAAACTGTTGGCTTCATGTAAACAATG
This sequence comes from Luscinia megarhynchos, assembly GCA_034336665.1. NCBI lineage: Eukaryota > Metazoa > Chordata > Aves > Passeriformes > Muscicapidae > Luscinia > Luscinia megarhynchos. The sequence goes on from CM067565.1 coordinate 47,880,013, forward strand.
TTTTGGCAGCCTTGCAGAACGCAATCAATCTATCTTTTGGTTCAGCTTGAGCTTTTCCATGTTTCTTAGGGGTGGCAGGGTCAGTAAGATGAGAAAACCTAAAACTTTCTTCATAAATGGAGATTGCTCTAAAGAGGGGGAAAAAAACCCCCAAACCCCAGCTGGATTGCTTAGGACAATTAACAGATGTTAATTAACAGATGAATTAACAGATGTCACCTCATTAAAGGGGTCTGTCCTATTGAAAAATTCATGCCACACTCTCCTATTTTAAATATTTGTGATAACTGCAAGGAAATTTTAGGTCACTAACAACAGAAAAATACTGGAAAAAAAATTGTGAAATATCTTTTGACTGCTTACATAATTGTGTTTCTATTTGTGTTCCTCATTTTCATGATGCCAAATGTTAGCATGTTTTTGTCCTGCTTGGAGGAGGTGAAAAACAATAAAGAAAGCAGATGATGAAAAGCTGAGATCTTACTAGATTTTACAATATTTGTGCAGTACAGTTTTGCTCTCTGCATTGTAATGCAAATAAATTCAGATGTAAAAAATCAAAATGGTGGAGAGCATAACAAGAAAAATTTTACAGAAAAGGGAAAACACTCTGTGGAGCCAGCAAGTTTTTGTCAGGAATTGTATCCATCTGGAACAATTTCCTTTCCAAGAGCTGGTTTTATTTTCAAGTCCTCATGCAAACAGGAAAAAGACTGCACTGCAGACAAAGCAATTTATTTGATAGTTTTAGAAGGCAACAACAGATAGTGCTTAAGACTTTAAGTTGTATGTATAGGAAATAGTGAAAGACCAGGGATTCAGTTTTAGCATGAGAATATACAAGCACATTCTTCAAGCTGCAAGAATGTGAAAGATTGCTAAAGAAAGTGATTTCTCTTATACCTATAAAAATCATTAGTCAGTACAAAGTGATTGGGAAAAATAAAGGAAAGCTCTATCTGCTCTTCCATACCCATTCCTAAGAATAGTTGTTTGTCAAGCTCCTCTGTTTCACAGGCTTCCCTGAGGAAACTTTCTATATTCCATCAGCTAAATATGGATTTTTACCGGTGGCTATTTTTTTTAACATCAGTGCAAGAGTTCACGTGAGAAAGGATGCAGTTCTCCTTCTCCAAAATAAAGTAGTATATTTGTCCCACATTGAATCTATTTCCACTTTTTGAAAATATGTATTACCTTTTTTTTTTTTCCCTCACATTGCAGTGGAGTAGAGGAGTAAAACTATTGGCTAGGCCAGTGGCACGAGGCAGGAAAAAATTGTGTTCACACCACTGCTCTCCTTAGAGAAGAACATCCCACAATAACTATTTCAAGCACATTTTTGCACTCTCTTCCCTTGCTGAGGAAGTAATTCTGGAAGTAGGTCTTTTTAAAAAATGTTCTTGAAAGAATTTTTTCAAAATCTGAAGCTGCTACTGAAAAAAAGAAGTTGGGTGATGCTGGTTAATTAATGTAGTTGTTGTGTTGGAGGTTTTTCCTAATAAAAAAAAGTCAGAAAACAAAGCAATCTAACAGTGGTCACAGTTTAAAAGGTTGGTTGATCTGGGATAAAAGTTGCTTGCCCTTTTTCCTTTTGTAGTTCGTCATGATTCAAAACTAGTAATTCTTGTTGGGTAGTTTTATGTAATGCTCTCAGGAGTTAGAAAACACTTTTCCCTTTACCAAAGAGACATCAAAAGGAGCACTATTGAGAAGCCTCTATGCCAATGGACTTACTCTTCAGTGCCTATGTGGACATCCCATTAAAATCAGTGCCAGCACCCAATGCAAAGTGTGGTCACTTGGTCAGACATTTGTGATTCAAGTAGCATTTTCACTTGGGTCTTTTTAACCTGAAACTGATTTCTTTTGCCTTCCCAGATTTTAGGCTGGTGTGTGATAGTTACCACAGCTCTCCTCTCCCTGCTGACCACTTGCTGTGCCAGCTGCCAGTCAAAAGTCAGCCACCTCCAGCAGATGTTCTGGAGAGTGTACGAGGGGACAGAGAAGGAGCAACTGGAGCAGATTTTCCAGCTGTATGCCACCAAGCTGAGCGAGCGAAACCTGAAGTGTTTTTTTGAAAACAAGGAACCAGAACCCATTTCCCTGCCAGCTTTCCAGGCATGGGAAGATGCTTCCCAGCTCCACTCTTTCAGCAGCAGCAAACAGCATTATAGCACGATTCACAGGCTAGTTGAAGAAGGCCAGAAAGGAATCAGTGAGGAAAGAGAGACAATGCTGGACCTTGCGGACAGAAGGGAACTACCATAGACCAAGTATATTTTCAGCTTTTTTTTATATCCTGTTAATATGGCATACTTCTAGCTGGTTTTGTCTCTATATTTTTTCACAATGGTCTCTTTCTTCTTCATCATGCATCCTCACAGTTAGATACTTGCTCCAAAAGGACAGAATTAATTATTTCCCTACACAAGTGAAAACGGCATCCAGGGTTCATGTCACTGGCTCGGCATCAAGAGCTGACAGCACAAAGAAATTAATAATGGCTTCTACAAGAGGGTTTTAACAATATGCTATGTAAAATGTGCTATAGTGTGCTTGTCCTATGTAAATCAAGACACTATCAACAAGTAAAGTCATTTAAAGTGTGTGAATATAAGAACAAGATATGTGTGGCTTTCTGACAGCCCACAGAAAGTAAAGGTTTTCTGTCCAGGTCCTTTCCAGGCTAATTGCAGATACAGCCTTGTTTTGAGGCACCAGTGCTCCCTCAAGGCTTCTCTGTCTTTGGATATTTTGCCCCTGTAGAACATCTCCCTATAATCTGTTCCCAGTCTAGACCTTCTCTTTGTATGGATGTAAAGTTCTAGTTTTGAGCGAGTTTCAGGCACTGGGTGCAGCCCGTAGTCCTATGTAACGTTGTTTCTGGGCCTCCAGCCAGTGTGCAACAGAGGGTCTGGAAGGAAATTCTGATTTTATAAACAAGAAAATATTTTTGCAGAAGACTGACTTTCATTTTTTTGAATATTCCAGGAAAATTTAGTGTCTGGAGCAAGAAGAGACAGCAGGTGAGGCAACTGCACAGTCAGTGCCTTCGACAAATACACTCCATCCCAGAGCCCTGTGCGTTATCTCACCCACTTGGAATTCATTACATGGTTCTCAAGGTGTTCAGAGTATTTGTAAACTCTGTATAAAAGGAAAACAAAGTTACTTTCCCTGGGGTGGCTGGGCCGGCTTTTGTGCAGCATTTTATTGCCAATCCCTCCGAGTCTGCAAAGAATCATAGTTTTGCTGTGCTCTTCTCAACAAACCAGGGTAGTCTGGCCAGCTGTTCTCATACTCATTTGGCTTCTTCAGCAGGTAAAATCATCTATATACAGACCATTACTCTTTATGAAATAAAACACGAGAACTAATGCAACTCTCCGCTTAGAATTTTCACCTTTTGTTTTCAAGAACTTGTGACCTTTGAGACAAGGTTTTAAAGTTCTTTCATCCCAGATGACCCACTTAGCAGCACACTTACAAACATGCTAGATGTTTAAATGAGCCTGCTGCAGCTGAAAGCACTTCCAAAATGGAAGTCACAACAGCAGATGCCTGACACTGTGCCTGGCACATACACCAACCATTTTCTCCCCAGGATCCTCTTCTGATATAGCATCTACCGACTTCCAGGCTATATGACCCTTCCTACTTGTCTGGTTTTATCTTTCCTAGTGAGTACTGTCCAAACATCTTCTGTCCAGCCACATTTCACCTCCTCCCTGCAATCAAGGGGAGACAACACACCCCCTAAGAGAACAGCCCCGCTTCCTGGGCCAAACTTCCCTTTTCAAACTGTCTCTCTACCTCCTTCCTCAGAAAACCAAAGCAAGTAGGGATGCAGTGGGGAGGACAGCAAGTATGTTACTGAACTGATCAAAGAAATTTAGGAAACAATGTAAAGATAAGGTCTTCAGTGCGATATAATAGCTGGGACACAGAGGCAAAAGCATAGCTGGTACAGGGAAGGGTAGGAGGGCAGATCCCACTTAGAGCTTTTGGTATCCTCTTTTCCCTCGAAAGAAAGCTTAGGGCTCTGCACATGAGTACCCCGGGCCATCTGAAATGGCAGCACTTCCCAGCCCTGCCTTCTGCTTAATTGTGGAGAGGCAAATCCAAGGAATTTCACTCTCCTCCTCCTTCTTGCCTGCTTCGTTTTGCAAGTAACTCATGTTGAGAGTCTCTCCAGCCCTAAGAGAAGCTGCTGAATACTTTGTGCTGCAATGTGTGCCTGGTAGGAGCCCATCTCTCACTGACCCTCATTTCCAGGGCTATGTAACACTTTTATCTTACCAAAACACTTGTGGCTTAATGCATTTTTCATATGCATCCTAGAATACTTCTATGAGAACAGGCTGAAATAACAGACAGTTTGACCCTATGTTTCCAACTGGAATGTGGGTTTGGCAAATTTAACTTAGTCTTTCAAGGGGCTTTTGCAAAAGCTGCTTTCTATCAACATTGTTCCTGAATTCAGCAGCCACCAGGGCAGCTCAGAAAGAGACAGGCTATTGTCAACGCTGTCCAAAACAAACTGGAGAGAGAGAAAAACACCCAACAAATAAAACCAAACAGCAAGATCAACATTTTCTGCTGGAAAATTTAGATTTTGCATTAATTCTGATAGCCATCAAAATATGAGTGTACAAGAAAACAAGAAACTTCTGTTTAATTCTCTGTGGTCTGTCCTTCAGTTTAGTCATTAAAATTCTCTTAGCTCTTCTTCCACTACACATCTGCTGCTCCATCAAACTTGAAGTCTTTGTTATAAGATTAAGACTTTTAAACCATGCCAAGCTCTCATATGCTCTCAATTTAGTTTCAGCTGTATTTTGCATTATGGTATGATGAAGCTGTCCAAATTCTATTGTTAAAAATTCCCATGTAAAAGAGAATTTGCATGGAAACTATGCAAAAGAAGTAGCTGGTTTGCAATGGAGCACCAAATTAAGGCCAAATTGCAAAGCTATAAAGTGAAAATTGTGAAAAATGTCTCAGCATGAACAATAATTTAAGTGCGTAGATAAGCAATTCAATGAATATAAATTATTTTTTCTTAAAACCAGGCTATAAGTGGACAGCAACTACTTCAAAACTATCATTTGCAGCTTCTCAGAGGATAAAACAAAGGTCTTTTCAGTCTTTGTGACTCCAAAAGACTAGAAAGTAAAATTAATTAGGTGGTTTAAAGCTAGCATTCCATAAATGTATCTTGTTTTAATCGGTGAAGTGGAAGAAAAAAGAATCTCTATTTAGATACGTGCATAGGCTTGCCACCAAAATGATGTCCATATAAAGCAAAATCTCACTTTCAAAAATGTTATTTGCAACTCTATGACATTATATATTGCTTAATGAGAAAAATGAGATCTATGCAGTCTGAATTAAAAATGTACCACTGCCCTTTTTCAAAGTCTCAACCAGCATTCCGTCTTTCTCAAGCAGCAAGAATAAAAATCATTAACATTTTGATGGTGCTTAAACACAGTCTAGAATTACTGAAACATTTAGGAAGCCACTAACTTATCAGTTCCTCTTCATAATACTGGGGACTTTTCACTACCAAACCTTTTATGCATAAGTCATGATGCCAAGTAACTAAGTACAGACTGTTAAAAAAATTAAAGCCAGTATTTCAGACAGCATAATAGCAAGACTAAAGAAGAGCCAGAATTAGCCTGCTTAAAAAGGGAAAGGCAGCCAAAACAACATTTTTGCTAGCATACTTTTCATTCTTAGTATTTTTCCATTCAGTATTTGGAAACAGGAGGATATATTAAAGGTCTTGCCATCTGTTGCTGATTCCAAACTTATCTTCTGAGCTTTTCATTGTTCTCTGCTGTGCAGCACTTCAATGTTCTGTTTACTGTCTACCACAGTAAACTATTACTTCCCACAGCAACCTACTTCTGCATTTCCCTCTCCCTGCTGAGGTCTGAAAACCAACATTTACCAGCTTCATAAATTCTGCCAGTTTCTGTCAGACCTTCAAACTGGCCATATGTCAAGATACAGGGACCTTGTGTGTGGCAGCACCTTCCATGACAAGGGGAAGGACTTCTCGGGTCCTACACTTACAGGGGGGTGAAGAACTGAGTGTCCACAAAAAAGCCCATCTCTGCAGCCACTGCTTTTCAGGAACAGATGTATCCTTAGGCACAGCACTGTTTAATCCAGCAGTGGAGCCTGCGAGCCAGCACCAGCTTGCTGTGGACCAGAGGGTCTGGTTGGGCTGCTTCCACCTCTGGCACACACAAACATCTCCTGGTGCTACAGAAGGAAGTATAAATATTAGATCTAAAACCAGAAGCTGTTCTTTGCAACTCATTTGATTAGATCAATTACATCAAGGTTCTTTGGGGAGAAAATGAATTTAAAATTTGATTTTGCAGGATTATAGAGAAAAAGTATCAACCTCATTTCAAAAGTAATCCTCAGTTATACTCAGGTCCAAATTCTGAATCCCATCCTGGACATTACTTCTTCAGCTGGGCTTTGTTCTTAAAATCATTCCTCAGCTGGTTTCCATTTCTTACTCCAATTTGCCAGAAAGCCGACATGTCCTGTTTCATCCCTTTTTAAATTCAATCCCAACTGTAACCATGCCAAGTCACAGGACCAACATGAGGAGTCAGTGAACACCATGGGAACTCAGTGTAGAAGGGCTCACTTTGGCTCCTCATCAAAATTTGTTGGCCCTTCTCCAGACCAGTATAAGGTAGTAGTAAAGCCCAGGCTTTGCAATCTGAACCAGTGGTGGAAGTTTTAAGCTCCCAGTCACTGATTTAGGTGCACCTTTCCTCCAGTATTTATTCCTGATTCTGGGAAACTGGCTTTGTAGTCCTCATTTTATGGTTTTTTTCTTTTTCTTCATCTCTTTCCATTTCCACAGGGAACACCCACAGCCTGATCTTACAGACTTCTTTGTTTTCCAAAGAACTGCAGCATAATAGCTATGTTAACAGGAGGTTTGGCTTTAACTAGTTGAATTGCTTAACTGTTTTAATTACTTTAACTTTGAACTGGTTTTACTCATCCTCAAACATATTTATACCTCTGAAGACTTAATGCAGTTAAGTATTTAAGCACTTTCTCCTGGCTGGGAACATTCCTACTGAAGAGTTAAGGAGATCATGTAAACACCTTCATGATTCTGAACTAAAAACTTCAATAGAGTATTTGCAGTTACTTACTGGATCACTTTAGACATGTTTTGTTGGTGTGTGACTCAGACAAATGTGCTTGAAGATTATCTAAAAATTGTTTTGCCAAAGAAATGTGAAAATGCTGTCCATATCACATTTTGCCTCAGAAAAGTTATACTCCTACTGCAGAACTCCTTATAGTTTGCTAAAAATAGTCTTTCAAAGGGACAGTGTGTGCTTTAATGTTTGTTCTAATCTTTCCAAGTAATTTTTTACTTCTCTTAATAAGTGTCTTTGGAAGTTCAAGCTGCAGAGAAATAGTGTCTTTTTCCATTGTTAATTTCTAACTATACTTTGCTGTTGAACACCCTGTACTTAAGAATGATGGTTCTACTGTAATAATGCATTATAAAGAAGGGAACTATGAGGAATAAGACCCAGAAAACCAGGTATCTGACATATATGTGAAAATAAAATAGTGATATACCACCTGAAGAAGAATGTAAACATGAGCAAAATGTGACTTTGCAGCCTGGTATCATGTTTTTTAAATGAGGCAGTGTATTTTAAAACAGTGATTGAAATGCTGCTTGTCTCATCAGTTTAATTCGGCTGTCTTCACCATTTCCAATGGATCCTTTACCCCAGTTCAGCTGCTCACTGGGAGGAACTTTGTTATATATCATTCTTATTTAAATTTCTCTTTGAAATTCACAGGAATTCTAACTTGCCCATGGGGGCAAAAGTACCTCTTTAGAAACATCTAGTACATTTAGTACATCTTTCTTGTCTGACAGAAGTGTGAACAGCTACTCAATAAAAGGGAAATTTCCATCAAAGTAGATGAAAGTATGTGAGCTGATTTTATCTTTTAGATTTTATTATTAGATTTCTGGATAGTCAGGAAAATGTTCCTCTCATTTTCCTTTCTTCTTTACTAACACTACGATTTTTCTTCTTGTGGAAAATCATGCAGCATATTCTTAATATCACCATTTTAAAGAAAAAAGATATCTAGGATAATTATGGCAATGATGAGAAGAGTTAAATGGCAGAAGTAAAAATATCAAAGTTTAACATCTGTATGAGATGCTAAGACTTATAGTTCTAGGAAGAGAAAAAAGGTAGGTAATATACAATTCTAAGCTAAGACTATTGAATCTGATAATGCTTCAGAAATGCAAATCTTATTTACCTGTGCAATCACGTCTACAGTTTCAGAGTAACTACGGCACTTTTTCACAGCTGAACGAGCCAAAAAGTCATCAATCAGCCTTATGCCAATGCTGTATCCCCTAAGGAGGAAACAAGGAAAGGCAACATTTTAAATGGGGAGCTTCTTTCCACCTGCCATTTCCCTAATGCATCTCTTGACTTCCTCAGCAAAACAGCTGCATGATCCTAACTGAGTGACTTTAATGACAACACATTTTGCTTGTCTACATTCTTCTTTCTACCACATTTTGCAGCACAGTGTGACTGCTGTTCATATAGTCATTTAAGGAATCATACTTCCTCAAGCCTCGTACTCCTGGCAAGGATGATAGGGATTGTCTACACTGTTTGTGTGTATGTTGTCTATTCACATAGACGACCAAATCCTGAGCACCCTCAGTGCAGCATTCAGGTGCCAGGGGAACCCATAGGAAATGCACTCACACCTGATCTCTTTCTCCTCTTTCATTTCTCCTCTTGCCTCTTCACCTCATTTTTCACTCTTCCTTCACAATTACCTGTTTGTTGTTTTTTCTAACATATTATCTCCCTTCATCTAAATAGTTGACAAAAAAAATTCCAGAAGTTGTTAGTTAACACAGGCTACCTACAGATAAGGCTTACCACAACAAACAGAGTTTTGGTACACCACCACCTCCACTTTGTGTTTAAAATACTACAATGTTTTTTTAAAAAAGTAAATAAAAAGAGATGGAAGTTAATGGAATTTTTATCAAACAAATATCCATTCCTAACTGGCACATTAATAAAGGTCAATAACTTAGTATGCAAAACAGCCAAATGCCAAATATTTTCTGAAAAATGGAAAGAGATTGATGCAAATGTTACGTAAGAATGGGTACTCAGCTCAGAAATGTTTTTAGGAAATTTTTCATTCCCAGTTATGTGGATGTTGACTGTTTGTGGAAGGCCCTACACTCTCAGCAAAGCAGCCCAAACTCAGTGGAGTTTCTTACTCATTTGTGTACATCTTTGGCTAGAAGACAAACAGTGAGCTGATGACAAGACCAAAGAGTGGGTTTGGCAGCATGAAGATTAAAATTTCAGTATGTCATGTGTCTAGAAACAATTAAATATTTATCTATTGCCTAAGTATCAACATGAATAACATTGGCAAATGTGTCATCAGCACTTAGCAAGGTATGTATTAGTGACATATGAGACTACTTAGATACATTTCAACTTTCATGCCTTAGATTTGCAAAGTCAAATTAATAACAGACTGGTAAGCTGCTACTTGGCAACTGCACAGTGAAAAACACCCCTCTTACTACAGACTATACATGTACACAGAGAGAGAGATAAGTACACTGTCCCCACCTGTTACACCTGTCTGCTCTCTGCTGAGATGGTTTCTTTGTGAAGCGGGCTGCTTCATAAGCAGAGAAGTAAAGAACACACTATTTTAATGAAACCTGTCATTGTATTATCAAGTATTCCTCAAAAACAAAAGATTTTACAGGAACAATTGTAATAATGAAAACATAAGGAGCAAAATCTGTCTTCACATCTTCCAAAACTGCTTTCTAGTAATTTCATTGAAGAAGCCTGTGCATTTTTTAAATGTATGATTATCCCCAGAGCTGAATGAGAGATTAATATAAAAAAGTATCCAAGAGATGTTATCCCTTATAAGTTTCTGAATAAATTATTTTTCTTTTTCTCAAACAATGATTTTTTAAAATTTACTCTCATGGATAGTTATTGGACTACAGCTAGTTGCCAAACTTTCAGGTTAATAGTAAAGTGGTCAGAGTATTCTGTCCACTGTGATTTTTGAAAATCCATTTTGCACGTCCACTTTGCCCAGAAATATAAACCTTACTGTTCTGCCAATAACCTTTACTATATGTTCTTGTTAACCCACTAAAAAGTTGTTTCCTGCTATATTGTTATTTTTATGGTAGTAATGCCAGAAATCTCAGGCAGGATGACAGGGTTTGTAAACACTGGATCTTCATTTTCCAAGGAGGCAATCCATGTAAAAATCCACCTTCAGTGACCTTTTGTGCTATCTCACTCATTGCTGTATGGTTTTTTAAATATGAGATGCTCGTTTGCCCCTAACCCAGTGAGGGATATAGGATATGAAATTAAGAAGATTATATTACTAATTAGAATAACTAAAGGATTAGCAAGGAACAAGTGTAAGCTATGAAAATAATCCAGACACTTTTCCTCAGAGAATTAAAAAGCTAATTGTTGATCTTAATTCACAAATTAGTGTTGTTTCTTTTGACAGAATATTGAACATTTTCCCTGTGTTCTCTGTAACCATAGACAGAATGCTGGAACTTGTGAGATAACAAACAAAAGGCTGAAAGGTAATATATATGTAAGCAAATTGCATTATGGATAAAACCAAACATTTAAAGCCGTACTTACATTCTATCTAAACAGGCATTGACATCTTCATCTTTTTCGTAGTCCTTGCACAGCTGGGCTACCAAAGCCCCATATGTGAGTACAAAAAGTTCTCTGCTCTGTTCGAAAATATGAAAATACAAAATGAAGCGAACTAAAATCCAACTTTTCCATGTTTTTGAGCTGCTGCAAGCAAAATGCAAGCAAAAATGACATTTAAATTAATAAAGAAACTTTTGTCCATGGATGAATAATCACTGAAATTCACATTTCAAGTGTAACAGAATTTATATTGATCCTTGAGTTTGTAAGGGATTTTGTTTGTCAGAAGTACCATTTCTTGGTATACTCAGAGTTACTATCATCAGTAATTCTTGCATCTTGAGTGTATGTATGCTGGATTGACAAACGTTGTCAAGTGCCATCCAAGAATAATAACAAACAGCATCAGGAAAAGAGGCAGTGAGCTATTAAGCCTTTTGCAGTAGGCACAACAGTTCACAAAGGTAGGGTTGATCTGATTCAAATCATTAGCTGCTTTCTCCGAAAAAGTAGATAAAAATTAAGCTCAAAATAATGAAAAAATACTATAATTCAGCACAAGTGTAAAGAATAACAACAAGATGAAAGGGATGGTGAGGATTGCAGCCCCTTGCCCAAGGAACATGGAGAGCCACTGAAGATGCCAAAGGTATATCTGTGCACTGATCCTGTCACAAGCACTATTGTGGAGACTTCAGCTGTGCAACAATCCGGAGGAGAGATTCCTTCTCTCCCTGCCCTGTCAGATCACATCCATGCACTGCAGAACTCTCTGTATTTAGCAGGAGTAGCAGCTGGCCTTTAAGTGAGAGATTAGGCTGACTCTTACTAAACTTCTTGGACAGGAATTAGTTAAAGCAAGTGCTACAGCCCTGTGGCATGTGTCAGACCAGAGCTGCTTTTTGTCTCTAGCCTGTGGAAAATAATAGTAAATACCAATAAAAACAACAGAACAACTCACACTAGCATAGTAAGAATAGCTTGGTGGAAATATTTCTTCCTGCTTCTGTTGCATCAGAAGTTTGGAGTTTAATCAGTGTTGCTGTTTTAACAAGTCACTGTTAAACATCTTAAGCAGAACCATTTTTCAAACTCATTTTAGTGATAACTCCTGTTTACAGTAAATATTGTACTCTTGGCCAGATTCTCAGTAACAAGTTTTCAATGGAGTAAATGGATGTCATACAGGTCCTGTATTGTTTTGTTATTCTTGTTCAGCAAAAAGTCTCTGTTGCAACAAGAAAATTACCTCAGAGAAACTTAAGCATCATATATCAGTGTAATCAAATTTATCAGCCACACTTGCAATCCATTGGAATACTTTTTGACCATAAACTTAGGTACATTAACTATAATTATATTACACTATTCCATTTATTTTTCAGTTGAGACCTCGGTCCTCTTTTCAGAAATTGATACAGCATGGTCTTAAAGCCTTCTGGAATTTTTCCACTGCCCAGTTCCTGTCAAAAATCACCATTCACCATACAGAAAGCACTAAGGCTCTGAACTTCTGAAAAAAGGTTTCTGTGGAATCAAACCATTCAAGCATAGAACACAGGTCTCCTTCTCTCTGTGTTTCTTTGAATGACTATCTAACCACAGAGGTACATAAACTTACCCAGCATTTGTATCTTAGACCATAAACACTTGAAGCAGTTAGACTTCTGCTTCTGAACAGACTGCAGTCTCAGAAACTTTGTGCCCCTCTTTCTCAAGCCTGGACAGAATCCCAGCATTAGGAATAGCAGCCATAAATGCTGTCTGCAGCTCTGCTCTTGTACCACCAATCTTATCCCCATCCCTTTGGTACTTTCAGATTGTTCAAAAATACTAGAGTATACAATGCACCAATAAAATAATGGGTTATTCTTACTCCATGCACAATTTAAATAACACATTACAAAAAATGTCTTACTATTTTGTGGTTCTCCTGCTTTCTTCCTGGTGACCGAGACATGTTGCTTGTGTAACTCCTGATGTACTTGATTGTCAGTTTATATCTTTTCTTCCTCAAGCAGCACAGTTTTCTCTCAATCCTCTTTCTCTTCTCTTTTTTCCTCTCTGCTCTTCTGTCTTTTGCATGAGATGTGTTTGCTGCAGTCTCTAATGCTGCTGATGCCCCTCCTATTCTCTGCACACACCGAGCCCTTTGGGAGGAATTTGACTGGCAACAGATCTGCCACTGCCCACAACATAAATAATCACTCTGTCCATAGGAATGGTTTGTAATCAAATACATGGCTAACATGGGAAGTCAAACAGGACAGGTTTTTTACATTTTTAGGGACAGTAAATTTATTCTGTAGTTTGTATAAGACTTTGGTGTTTGGACAGCTGACAAAACTTCCGCTCTGAAGAATTAAAACACAATTGGAAGATAATGCTGTACAAGGGAAATAAAAATTGATTGTTTTCAATCTAAAGAAGCTATAGTCTTCTGCCAACTTTGTCTAGTGAGTTAATGTCTGCCTAAGCTGGGGAAGTGTGGCTTTTAAGGCACTGCTACCACCATGTTTGTGTAAAGCTGCCAGGACAGATGGGGAGAACTCAGCTTCCCAGAGGAATAAATTCTCTACCTGTACAGCTGCCAGCTTGTGCAAATAGCACTTTCACTAACAATGTTCCTAGGGGGTATTCTATCATGCTTAATCTGTTATAGTCCCTATTTCTTCATATTCTTGCAATGACCATCCAGGTTTAGTTAATCTGTTTTACCCTGTGGTAAAGTTGGCCTACGTGGTAGTTTTGATTTGCAATGAACTTGGTGAATTTAGAAATTAATCAGGTAGTTGTCATTCCTTATAGGATTTACCTGCACATACATTCCTACCGAGTCCTCTCAGGAAAGGAAGTAAAAATATATGGCCTCCTCTAAATGCCAGGCTTTTATTAAATTTTTTTAACTAATAGATCCAGTGCTAGAGTAAAATTACAGATATTTACTACCACAGATACACAGAATGCATTCAGATGTGATTCATTTGGGGTAAGGAAGATTAGTTTACTTTAAAAAATGGTAATTTGAAGTTATGACACAATTCAACATGGAAAAATAAGACAGATAAAAGGATTTTCAACTTTTTCTGTGTTCTGCGTAAAAATTCTATGTAAAAATCCTAACTGTTTTCCTTTTACACAGAATGAACTTGTACTGACAATTTTACAATGTAATAGCCTCTTCCATATTTTTTTTAGGTGCTCTTCTGATCCTGTAAACCTTATTCCATTTTATAGGCGTTATATATTTATATAGGTACTTCTCATAACTAAATTTAAACAAATTTTAAAAGACTTTACGATCCTCTAGATCATTTACTTGCATTTCTAAATTGAGTCTGAGATGGGTTTGTTACTCTGATTGTCTCCAACTGGCAACAAAAGCACCAAATATGCCTCACATTGAAAGAGTAATCCCATATTCCACAAGAAAGTGTACTGCATCACATTAGGGAAAAAAAGAAAAGAAAACAACAACTTGTAAACTATTATCATTAGCATAATTTAACTTCAGTGAACCCATCACAAAGCACTCAAGACTACTTATAAATGAGCAGAATTTTATTTATCCAGTTCAGGATATATGGATTAATTACTTCAGCTTGCATTATTAATGCCATAATCATGAGGAAACCCTGTGCACCAGACAAGGACATATCAACATCCTTTGAAAAATACATGCCCATGTGTAAAGTAAAGTCACACATATATTGCTATGCATTGAGTGGAATGTACTACATTTCATAAAATTTGCACATTATTGAGAAAACAAAGCTTAAATTGCGTATCCAAATAAACTGGGGATTCAATGGCTGCAGTGAGGGAAACAAGTCCTTAGTGGAGTGTCTTGCAGCCCTGTGAAATGAGTAGGCATATATCTGGCACCTGTTTTAATCCTGAACACATACTTCTCAGTAGTCTAAGGCAATTGGAAGAGTGAGAAAGTTAGAATCACCCTCCACCTCCCTTTCTGTCCTGTTTTTCAGGAGAGAAATTTAGCCTTCAGCCCCAAGGTCAGTCCTCACAGTGCTTGAGCATTAGACTACACAAGTTCTCTTAACTACCATCAAACTAAAAAACAAAAACCCAATCACAAAATACATCCTGAAGCACAAAAGTATAAATAAAAGCTTGCACCAGCACCTTGTCTCTTGCAATGGACTGACTTTTATGGGAAGGTTGATACCTGTAGAGGTAAAAGCCTAAAAAAAAAAAAAATAAACAAAATAAAAAAGTGAAAAAATTATTTGAGCCTTTAATGCATTCTAAGAAGAATGCATTAACCACAAAAGGCGAGTGTCCAAATTAGTAAAATATAGCTTTTGTATTTGCTCTCCATTTTCCAGATGGATAGACCTCATATTAAATTTTCTCTAATAGAAAATAGAATTCTTTCAAATCACAAGAAGGTAGGTGTTGAGGGTTTGAAGCTATGTGAAAAAAAAGAACTTGAACACAGGTTTCTCATGTCAGACACGAGTGCTTTTACTAAAAGTCCAGTGTGGCTGCTGCTCTGACCATGTTTCCAAAATAAAGCAAGGCTACTGCTGTCACTTTGCTGTAGTGCCCTGCCTGGAAAGCATTCTCAGTTAGACCTGCTGAAACTTCCTTGGTTAGGTGATATTTCTCAAGAGGGTGTTTTGAGATGAGTGCCTCCTTTCTGCTCTCTGTAGGAACCTAAAATCTCATAAATTTGCCTATAATGCACAGCTGAATTCTGAAGTGAAATATGTAAGTTTTTAAAAAAATCATGAACAGACTTCTGTTCTTCCCTTAACATAAAGCTTATTTTTTTCATCAGTGCTTGTCCTGGTTATGGGGACAGGAACTTCTCCAAAGGCCAAAGAGACTGTGAAAATTACTTGGCAGCCTACATCCAGACTGTGACCTGGCAGATCACAGGACATGGGCACTCCCACAGGAAACCTGTCATGCAGGTACTTTCATACCATGCTTTCTAACATGGGCCTGCATCCATGCAAAATAGAACTCAAAATGCAGCTGGAGGAGCCACAGAACATTGGCCTTTTGACTGCTAACTCAGTGATAAAAACATGTATGCAGGACCTGAGAGACCAGGATTCAGTTTCCTCCTCCAAAATTCAGATGGAAAATAGATCATTTTCCTCTTCCTCCCCATCTTTCTCCCTGGCCAATAGAAAACAAAATCCTGGTCTCTTCTTGATCCAATAAATATCAAAATCCTCTCTGTGGCAAAACTAAGTGCAACTGGTAGAACTATGGCAGAAAAGCTGAAGAACACAGCTTCTTTGCAGCATAGTCACATCTCACCACTAGTAATAACTGAGCTTTTGGAAGAACGAGATGAGTGAGATTTTACTAGATCAGGTGAAGGAAGAAGCTGAAACCAATCTCTCTATTCTGCCATGGTTGCTTTATTTCAACAAAAAAAGGAGAATAAAAATTATTTGCTGTGTATGAAAAGGTGAAATCTGTATTCCAGTAACTATATTTTAAAAGAAATGGCAAATTATTATCCTTAAAAAAATATATAAAAATCTCTTCTTCTCATAAGTGAGGTTACTGGCATTGACTTCAAGCTGAGAGCAAAACCATGACTAAGGTTTGTTTATGGATCAGATGTCAGCTATAAGCATAATTTTGCTTCACAGGGCAGCCAGCTATCACCTCAGGTAGTGGTATTTTGGATTGCATCCAGTCCTAACTCTTCCTGGGAATTGGATAAAGAGCCTAAATGTCTACCTCAGGACCCTGGGTTCCTCTGCAAAGGCAAGTACTTAAAGGTTTGATGTGCCACCCAAGCTCTTAATTGAGTCCTGCCCTGTAATTTGTTCCATAATAGGATGACCCAGCAGGATCATTTACGGCAGAGCATGAAAGCAAATGCCAAAGAATGAAAATGCAGAGTGCAAAGTTGTATTGATTGTATAAATTACCTCATTCAACAGCCTTAGGCTGACTATTAATATTTCAGTGTTGGACACCACTTCAGTTTCACATCTAATGTGTTTCTTGAGTAAACAAGTGATGCCTGGGAGAGCTTTCCTTCCTTATAAACAAAACAAGACACAGGTTCCAAAAGAAATCTCAGAAGGAATCAATCAGAGATTTTAAAATTAGCTAAGGCATAACGCAAGACTCTTATACGATAATTTTGTGATAGCCTGATAGGTTTATTTCTGATTTTTTTTTAAATATAATGTCACTAGTACCAAAAAAAAGTTACTGAAAATCCTGTGATACTGAAAGAAAACGAAGGTTTAAAATGGCAATATTTAGACATCTCTGGGATTTCATTGTGCCATTACTCTGTCCAAACAACCAAGAACTTAACAAGTTCCAGAAAAGCTGTGACAAAGTGCTGCTGGATGTTTCAGCATGTTTCTGCACTGCTCTAAATTAACAGCATCACATTGTTTGAGAGCCAGTTACCAGCAAGGACCTCCTCTTCAGATGGTGACAGGGGACGAGACAAGAGGATGCCCACCCTAACAGTGCACTGGAGGAACAGGGTCCTGCCCAGTGAACAGGCAAGGCATGTATAACATACCATCCCTGTGGACAACAGCTCAGAGAGTGTCTCTGCCATCCAAGCAAACACTATGGGTGCTAAAACTGCTGTTTGAGATCAAATTTATTATTAGCAGCCCTCTTTGCAAGGGGGGAGAGAAGAGGCTAGGCAGACCCTAATATCACACAACCCAGCCCACACATGCTGGAGATAGACATCTGTAATGGGAAGGCAAATTCCCCCATAAACTTTCTGGCTAACTTTTTTTTCCTTTCTTGGTAAGAATGTTTATATGACAGACTGTCAGACTTTTCAGTACTTGAACACAAGTATTTGCATATTCAGATCAGCCTAGGTTATGCAATATAGAACTACTGGATAGCGTGACCATGGATAAAGTGAGATCTAGAGAAAATCATCAAGAGTGAAATGTTTTCAATTTTTCAGACCCCTGCCTTAGCTTGATTTGTAAGAGATGCTCAGAGCCCAGGTCATATATCCCAATATCCAGAAACCAGCTGTGGAAACTCTTAATTGAAAAATTTTTATTTCTGTCCAGGCAATAGGACTGACTATACTTGCAGGAAATCTTAAAATTTGTAATCACAAGCACACTAAATAAATACCAGCTGGCTTGACATTTTACAAAGTAAATAGTAGAATATATATAAAATAATGCGCTTGTGATTGCAAGTTTTAAGATTATATATATATAGAAAGATTTATATATATATATAAAAAACAAACCAAGAAAACCCCAAAACCCAAACAATAAACACCCCCTCAAAAAAAACCCCAAAAACCAAAAACCCCCAACCAACTTTCCAAAGGAAACATTCAGCACGGTCAAGAAAGGAGCCATGCCAGCTTCTTGCCACCTGCAGGTGAAACACTAAAATTCCCATGATCCAGCAGCTAACTACTTCTCAAACTCCGGTGTTTGGACCACGAATTGCCCCATGACTGACATCAAATGCAAACAGCACTGAGATTCCAGACACTGGTGCAACTTATGGAATATTTTGTAAGTTTATTTTAAAGCGGAAGCATTCATTTTTTTAAAAAGTCAATCCTTTTGCCAAGGATTTGTTTGGATGATCTTTCATGAAGAATAGCTGGAAGGCTTTTTTTTTTCCTAGTTTCATGCCATGTTTCTGCTAATTACTGTTGATTAGCAAACAGCTTGGCAATTAACCCTGACAGGTTAGTCATCAGTTTGATAGCACTGCATGTCATCCAAAAGGTAGGGGGAATTTATTGTTAATTTCAGACAATTAGCAACAGGCTGGCAGAGCTCACAACAGCCTAAAAAGCTCAATTTTCCAGAACAGCTGAGATAAATTACTGAATCAATTAAAACACATCAGTGGATGTCTGCAAGCATACTTAAAGCCAGCAAACAAGACACTGAAAAATAGTGGGAGGGGAAAGGCTAGCAGGGGTTTTTTGGTGTTGTTTGGTGATATTCTTTTCAAGCTGTTGGTGTTTATTCTATTCTGCCATTAACACTACTTAAATATAACTAAAAGCTAGTGCTGGCTTAAAATAATCTGATAAAGAATAGGATCTAAAATGACTTTCCTTCCAAAGTGGTTAACTTTTCTAAAAGGAAAAGAGGTTGTTATTGCCAATGCAATAATTGCAATATTGACCATTGGTGGGCAGCAACTTTTCTCTTTTTTCACATTCAGCTGTCCCTGTCATGTTGGACAGAACCTTATCTATGGGCTGGCTTTCCTAGGAGTGCCTGCACTGGTCCTTCTGATTGTTGGCTATGCCTTGAACAACCAGACTTGGAGGCTGGTGATGGGCAAAAGGTCTCATTTTGGGAGGGTGACTTCA
Organism: Luscinia megarhynchos; assembly: GCA_034336665.1. Taxonomy (NCBI): domain Eukaryota; kingdom Metazoa; phylum Chordata; class Aves; order Passeriformes; family Muscicapidae; genus Luscinia; species Luscinia megarhynchos. Next base: position 47,899,144 of record CM067565.1, read on the forward strand.
TCAAACTGGCTGCTGAAATACAAACTGGTCTGCTTTGTCTTGTGCAGCATCACTGGGAGGGCACTGGTTGCTCCAGTCACGTGGCTTGCAGTCACCCTGATAAATGGCTCATATTATATCTGTGCTGTGAGCGAGTATGTCCCTGTGTATTACTATGGAGCTGCTCCTAATGTCACTGCTAGTGAGCGCAGGAGGATATTGGCTACGTTTCCCTGCAGTCAGCTGGTTCCTCCAGAGCTGATCCGGGCACGAGATGAAGTGATTCTCCTCCTCAGATACCAGTCACAAGTGAGTAACTCCTGTTGTTCTGTTGCCTCTAAACCTGATGATGAGAGGTGAAGCTAATTCAGCAGGCAATGCGTTAGGATAAAACAAGATCAGTGCCCTCTGTCTTGAGCGCTGAATCTATGTGTTTTGAAGCTTGTTCTTTTAAGTGGAACTGAACTTTTGTATATAAATAACTGCATCTGCTTGTCCCATTTGTTCCCTGCTACCTGAGGATATATTTTCCTTGTGTGCTATCCTGAAAACTAATATCAAGCAAGATAAATGGAAGTACAAGAGCCAGGGAGGGTATGAGGTTTCTTCATTAAAGTAGAAGAACGTGACTAAGAGGCCCAGGCTGTGAGTGTTTCATGTGAACCCATGTAAAATCTTGGGGTTTAGATCAGACTCAATTCTAAAAGTTTGCATACTTGGTAAACAGTAGGGGAAGCATTAAGTTGTCACTTCAGAGAAAACTGTTTTTAAACAGGTTATAAGTTAATATAGTCTAGGACCTGGATGGCCTATCTTGTAACAATAATAGCTGAGAAAGCAACATTTTTAAAATCGCACTACAGAACTTTCTTGAACTTGAAAGGAACATGTGATTTTACTTCATGGCTGCCTCCAGTAGGTATGGACTGGGTTTGATGGTAACAGATGCTTTCAAGGCTTATACCTTGTTAATGCTATTATTAAGGAAAACAAGTAAAGATAACTTTTGAGCATCAGAGAATCCATAAGATTATCATTGTGAGTATTTTCAGCTCTAATAGGTTTTTTGTTGTTTTTTGTGGTTTTTTTTTTTTTTTTTTTGTAAGGTGGCTGGCTGGCTTCTGATTGCTGTGGTAGTCATCACTGTGTTCCTTTCTTACTGCCTGGCAAGCTGCTTCTCCCCACTCAGCTTTCTACATTTCAGATACTGGAGCAGCTATGTCCACAATGAGCAGGAGCTCTTTGATGAGGCAACAGACCAGCACTCCAGGCTCTATGCCATGCAGAACGTAAGGAAGTTCTTTGGCTTTTTACCCAGGAAGTGAGAATGTAAAGGAAATTCGTATCCCATCTCTCAAGGAGTGGCAGGCCATTTCTGGCCTGGCCTTTCTGAAACGAGTGGATGAGGAGCACTACGATTACAGCCTCCTCCATGACTGGGCACTCAAGGAGCGTGCAAGTGGAAAGTATCTGAGGATTGATGAAGACCCTGGGATCATAACACAGCTCCTGAAGATCCAAACCCCCACAATACTTGGCAGAAAAGCAGGAACCTGTCCAGCTCTGTATCAGACCTGAGCCGGAGCTTTCTGATACAGTATTACATTGATGTATAAATTATGTGAGCAAGTGCATCTTGTTAATGTAGTCCTTTAGCACCTGCTTATAGATGCCTTTACTGATGGTTTTTTGACTCCTGTGGATCTATGCCTAGATTAGGGTGGACTATTTCAAGCTTCAGCTCTCTTTCTAATAGTTATGCTGAAAGGATAAGTATGTACTGAGAGTTATTTACAAATGTGGGGGTTTTTTTTATTTCCATTAAAAGAATCTGTAAGAGGTGGACCTTGTTTGGATCCTATGAATTGGTCCATTCTGTATAGAGCAAGGGCAGCTATCCAGCTTTTCCTCAGTTGACACCTAGCAGAAATGATTTATTTTTCCTCACCCACTAATTTTCTTGTATTATATAAGTAATCTACACTGAGTTAACTACTAGTTAAGTCTGGGGCTACAGTAGCATGTAGGTAACATGGGGAAATTTTATCATCAAAGGCTGAGTTTAGATACAATGGTGAGAGAACTTTCAATACTGATAATTCTGATAAGGAGATAAAATACCCACTGAGGCACATGATGGAGGTGTGTAACACACAGAAGCTGTATGAACAAACACTTGACAGATGGCAAACTAACTTGAAATGTGTTCTGGTTGAAAGCTAAAAAACATAGCAAGGTCAGTCTCCTATTTGGAAATACCTCAAAATCTCCAATGTGTTTGTGTTTGCCTACTGTACAAATAGCAAATGAGGATGGGAAAAATATCAGTCCATGCTTTGCCTCTGTAAACTTGTAACTTTTTACACACACCGGGCCCATGAATATTACTGTGATTAAAAACTACTGAATTTTGTGAAAGAAGGCTTAGTGATGTTTTTGTGTTAAGTCAGTTTGGTATGATATTACTCATCTCCTCTTCTAATCCTCTGTGTAGATGTTTCTAACTCTAAGGGGAGGGAAATGCATGCCATCATTTTTTAATGCTTTCTGTATTGCCTTGCCATGTACAAGTGGGCTCCAAAGCTATATGCCATACTATAGGATGTTATCTACTACTAATAAATGATCCCAGGGGCTTGAAGTGGAGAAATCTAATTATTTAGTACATTTTACTGAAAAATGCAGGAGTCAGGACTGCTGTACCCCTGCCACCAAAATCTGGCCATGCAAACCTAATAAAAGGTAATAGAACTAAACTGTTTATATGAACTCTTTAGGAAACAAAGTACCTCTGGTAGTAAACACAGCTTCAGGTTTAATTTTAAAAATATTTGTGGTTTTTTTATTTAAGATGGAACACTGTAATATAGAACACATGCAACTGCTTTGTGTATCTGCAGATTTTGATAGAAAACCCCTATACTGATGTCTGAATCCAAATGACCAAAACCTTCTGTCTTCAGTCCACGTGAATTCTTTCTGCTTCTGTTGTTTCACAGTACTACTCTAAAATGATGCAATATTTGCAGTTAGGAGTAAGCTCTAAAATTCTTTTTATTTCTTGCTCACCTAATTTTTAAATTAGGATTTATGGTTTCTGATTTTGTCCCAATTACTCTTTGCCCTGTATTTTTCATAACTTAAAATACTGAGTGGAAATGCTATCTGTCACTGTGAAGTCAGCCTGCCAATTTACTAACCAGGCTCTCACCTTGTTAGCATATATTAATCCACAGTACTACAGCTGTAGGGTTTTAATTGATTTGGTGTATTTCCTTTAACTCCTTGGCTCTTTGAAACATGTCATGGATTTGAAGTGAAAGCACAGCTTTCAAATTAATTCATGCTTACAGACAAATCTAGGAGTTGGTACAGTTGAATAGTCAAACTGTGCATGCTAAAATGAGTCCTCTTACCCAAGAATCCATAAGAATTCCAATTTGCTCACTTGAAAATTATTCTCCCTATGTCCATGGTAAAAGTTTTCTGGAAATCCTAGGCTTATAAAATATCTGTGGGAAAACTGCCAGCCATGGGGCCAGGAACATGATGCACCTTAAAACGACTCTGTGTCCCACGTACCCATCAGGGTCTGCTGATGTTTAACCCTGGACAGTCTTAAATTCATCCTGGCAGGTTACCCCAAAGCATGGCAGCTCCCAGTATCGTTAGCTTTAGCGCCTCCTGTTCGGCACATGCATCGTGGTGATACTGCCGATGTGACGGGACTCCCGAGATCACGGTGAACGCTTCCGGCGAAGTCTGCAGGCTCTGTTTAACTTCAAGCTGCATCAGAAACGGCATTCAGCGAGAGCATCGCGACTGACTCCCCTTCAGTTTACTGATCCCTGTAGATTTTCAAGGGAAGAACGCCCAAGAGAGAAGCATCCATCACTCGCCTGACACACGGCCTGCGGAGCGGGAGAGCAGGGGGGCAGCGCCAGCAGGATCGATCCCTCCTGCACGCCAGGAACGCCAGGCAGCGAGGGCTGGAATGAGCGAGCAGCGACACCGCAGTTGGGAAGGGGCCGGGGACCAGCCAGACCCGCTCCCGGTGCGAGCCCTCCGGCTACGGCAGCGGCGCCGACTCCTCTCTCTCTCTCTCTCTCCCTCTCAGTCCCTCCCTCCGCCCGTCCATCGGCTCGGCCAGGCCCGGCCCGGCGGCGCCGTCCCCGCCTACCGCGAGCGCGAGGCATGCTAGGAAGGGCCGGCGCGGGCCGGGACAACGCAGGCGCGGGCGGCGGTGGCGGCGGCGTCGCGGTGCGGGCGGCCCATGGCCGTGGGCGGCGGGCCGCGATGACCGACTACAGCGAGGAGCAGCGCAACGAGCTGGAGGCGCTGGAGTCCATCTACCCGGACTCGTTCACGGGTGCGGGGCCGCGCTCGCAGCCGGCGCTGGGGGGAGGCGGGGAGGCCGCGGCGGGTCCGAGCCGCGCCGCTTCGGTGCGTGCCCGCGGTGCTGGCTCATTTCCCTGGCCGGGAAGGGCAAAGCCTTTGATGGCCCCCGTGGCCCGTGGGCGCTGCCAGCGCGGCGTGGGCAGCCCGGTGCCCGTGCTGGAAGGATGCTCTTCGGAGCAGCCTCTCAGAAATGCGGCCCTAGGTGGGAATCGCGCAGCTGGTTTGTGTCCTTTCCAGGGAACAAGCTTGTCGCGATCGTAATGTAAGGGATGTTCTGGGATGCTTAAAGGTGCTGTTTCCTCCGTAAACGTGTTGCCACTACCTGCCTTACTCCACTGCAGGTGAAAAAAGTGCAAGCTTTAATTCCCCGGTGCAGCGTGTTATATTGCTGAAACTTTCATGTTGTGGATACATTGGTTCATCAGTTTTTCAGGATTTTCAATTTACCGTCAAACAATCAAGACTGTCTACCATGCCGGCTGATCTAACGTGATTTTTGGCATTCTGTATCCCAAGAATATTAACAGTGGAAAAATCGGGCATTTTCTGTTCCCTTCCTGCACGGGAGCTACTTTACTTAGAGTTCCACAACATCTTATTTGACAGTAACTTCAACGCACAAATATTTGCCTAGTACAGTTGCCTCTTGCTTCAATCTGAAAATATTTATGTGAAAGATTATTTAAAGGTGTATGAACTGATCTCTGGTAGCTGGGGATGCTGGATATCTGGTACTGATATGGAAGTCATATTCTTTCATACAGCCTCTACTCTGATGCTTATTCAGAGTTATTGTTCATTCATGTAATGCTTCTATGCCCAAGAGAAGAGAGAGGAATAAAGGTTGTAGTAGTACATTAGCAATTAGGCAAAATTCAGTTGATACTTTGGGAGCATGTACACTAATTTGGGCATAGGTTATAACAGTGAAGCAGAGCAGTCCTTACATGAGGATGTGGTCTGCAACCCACAGCTGTGCAATGAGGTTTGTAGCCGGTGAAACACAGGTCACAGCTCTTGCTGTGTTGTGTTGTCTGTCTCCTAGTGCCTGATTCACACATTTTCATTCTAGTACATTGCTTGGTTAGTAGCATTTCTTGCATTATGCTGTTTTAAATATAGGTGCGGGCATACTATAAATATAGTCCAGGGTCAAAAGTGCACTGGGTGCTCATCAGACACATTTAATGCAGTAAAGCAAATTAGCTTTGGTAGCTTTCTGCACGCAGTCAGTGCATTACCAGACGTGTTTTGATTTGATTTGCACTTTCTGGAACAGTGAAACTTCCAGTAGAGAAAGTTTTCAAAAAGTGAAATCCTTTGGTATTGTTTGATGATGTATGGTCTCATTCAAAGAGCACTCCAGGCATCACATCGTATGAAAAACAGCTGTTAATTGAAAAGTATTACATTAATAACTTAAAAAGGCCCTTAACACTCTATCAAGAGCTTACTTTCTTCATAAGTCCTTGAGAAGTTCCATTTTAGTGATGTGAAGAAGTAATTGATTTAAGGACTCTCCCTGATTCTTGCTTTTTTCCTTTGAACAGTATTGTCAGAAAAGCCAACAACTTTCACAATCACTGTGACATCTGAAGCTGGAGAAAATGATGAAAGTAAGTTGATCACGTCTTACTCAGAAACTTCTCCTATGTATATTTTAATCTAATTCTATCACCAACAGCTGTGTTATACCTCCTTGTAGAGGCCTAATACAGCAAACATTCCTCAGCAAATATAGTTCAAGGATTTGGGTGGTCCTTGTTTAATTTGCAGAAATGTTATGCTCTCACTGTAGGACTGCTTTGTGCTGAATCTCAAAGGCTTTGTAGCGTAGCTTCAAAAAGTATGGGTTGTCACTGTCCTTGCAGTGCCTTACACACATGTTGTGAGGGGATTTTTTTTCTGGCAACTGTGTGTGCCAGCTACGTGGGAGAGATGAGTCTATGCTGTGAATGTGAAGCCCTTAAAGAACAGTTATAGAGCAGAAGGCTGTGGGTCCCAAGTCCCTGTGTGTTTATTAAGTACCAACAGTTGTGTGGGCATGTTGTAAGCAAGCCTTACTCCAAGCAAGTTTGAAAACTGCTATTGTGGGAACTATAACAGAAGGAATAAATTGGTGCTGTCTTAGTTTTAAAGGAGTAAGTCCTGCTTAGAGCTGGTATCTGTGTTGAAGAGACTGCTGTGCTACCAAGAACTGTGAATCTGAAGGCTGAAGGAAAGCTTCTCCCTGGTATTCTGGGAGGATTTGAAAAAGGAACTTGGTTCTCTTTTACCTTGTTTCCATGTTACCCTGGCTCTGGGCAGCTTCAGATTGAATGCATTTTTCTTAGGCAGTTCTCTGCTTAATAGCTTCTACTGGACATAGTGTGTTTGTCTTCAGTGTGGAGCCCTGAAACCCAACACAGGTTGATACTTCAACCAGGCACACTGAATTTGAAGTGTTAATAAGCTGAGATTCTCTCTAGTTCTGTTATTGCAACTCTTGCTGTTTTACAGCTCTGTGTAGAATATGAAGGAGATTACTGCTCTAGTACCTGTCATACCACGGGAGGTTTTTCAGTCTTCCTAAAGACCTTTCAGACATGAGTAGGTTGTAATAGTTTGTGCAAGTGTAAACTTTATCATCTTAATTTCTTTGAACTCTTGGGTTATGTTTAAATCTGTTCATATTGCTTTAGCATCTGTGTAAGAAGACATAAAGACAAGAATATTTTGTATTCTCTAATCTTTAGGCTGTTGATGCAGTAGGAAAACACACAATTAAAGTTATACAGAGTTACCACCATAAGAATATGTGTTTCTTTATCTTGTAGCTGTCCAAACAACCCTTAAATTTACCTATAGAGAAAAATACCCTGATGAAATTCCACTATATGAAATTGTCTCACAGGAGAATCTTGACGATAATGATGTCATGGACATAATAAAACTGCTAGAGCAGCAGGTAAGGAAAATGGAATGTCTTGGAACAGCTTGATACCACTTCACACTTTGGCTGGAATTACTCTCTCAAATCAGTTGTTTTCCAGAGGGTATCTGTTTCTGTCTACCTAGTATTTGTGAAAATAAGCCACCTCAGTTTCATTTGGAAATATTAAAAAATGCCACATTTATTCTTGATTCTTTTTGATAACATAACTATTTTGGGGTGGGATGGATCTCATCAACCTTTGGGATCAGTGAGAGTGCATTGTGGAGTAAAAAAGGAAGCACTTCTTTGGTTTCAGGAATTTCTGACAAGTCCTCACTGCCTTAAAATTGCCGTGATATGTTTAGTGGGCATTTTTTTAGTTCCTTCCATCAGCTGCCTGAGAAACTGTCTCACTTCAAAGAAGCATGTAATAGAATTAAGGAATAAACTGTTCTAGAAGAAAAAAGGTTCTGAGTGACTTGTCTCTTATGATTTATGATATTCAAATTTTAGAGTTGTGTTTCTACTGTAGGCTTTGTTTTATTAATGAAAAAGCCTTTCAGAAGATATCTGTAGTGTGTTGATAACAAAGTGTGTTTTGTTTCACACCCGTTTGGAGATAACTAACTGGATTAACTGGTCAGCTGAATTTGAATTTTACAGCTAGCTTTTGAGACTGGTGCAGAATGTGTCAGCTGTGCCCTCTGCATTTGCACAACACCCTGCTTTCTATAACATATTTATGCATTCAGGTTCTTCTGTTTGAAGTTGCCTTCTTTGTGTTGTAGGCGGAAGAGAATTTAGGAATGGTAATGATCTTCACTCTGGTCTCAGCAGTACAGGAGAAATTAAATGAAATAGTGGATCAAATAAAAACACGAAGAGAAGAAGAGAAGAAACAGAAAGAAAGAGAAGCAGAAGAAGAAGAGAAAGTATGTAAAATAATGTTTTCAGTGAAAAAGACTTTCAGCTTCTTTAAAATGCATTGGTTTGATGCAGGAGCAGTTCTCAGTTGCAGTGGGAAAGGAACAGCTATCCTAAAGATGAATTAATTAAAACTTAAGATGATTGTTTAATGAACTTAAGTGATCTTTTTTCCCCTTTTTTCTTAAGCAGTCTTTTTATACTCTGCATGTTGACAGTCCCTTCTAGCATTACTTCATAGGGCAGGGATTTTTCCCAGATGAAATCAGATTTACTAGAGACAGTTTTTTACTGTAAGAAAGGGGAGCAAGTGGGAATGGGGAGCAAAGAAGGCTAGAATATGTCACACTGAACATGGGGTCTGTGGTCTGAGGAAGGCTGTCTTCCTTGGTAGATTGGTCCCACTGCTTCCACCCAATCTTCAAGACTGGTTTGCCCTCCTGTAGAATAGTTCTATCATTCGTGGATTGTGCTGTGATAAATCCAACTAATGAGTCTTCACTCACTTCCTGAGAAATAGCTGGAGGCTGATGGGACTTGGGAGGTTCTGTATTTCTGAAAATTGGCAAAGAAATATCTGAGAAAAAATTATTTTTTTTTCTGTTTCAACAATATAAAAGGATTAATGTATTTCAGTGGGAAATATTTCAGTGTAGATTGCACTTTAGGGTTGATAAGAAGTGCTGCCTACTTATAAATAACCTATAGTGGTGGGGAGTTGTGAACTATTTTACTCTGGGTTCAAAAGGAGTATGCAGGGTTCTTCCATGAGAGTTTCCACCTCAGTATAGTTCTCTGAGAGAAGAGTCCCATGATAAAAACCACAAGTGTGTGTTCTTTATATGTTCTCAGGATTAGGATTAATTTCTCAAAATACTTCACAGCAAGCAGTTTTTCTGTGTTGTAATTTAAATACTTAAAAGAATGCTTATCTTCACCTGTAGCTTTGCAAGTTGTGTTTGCAGCCCTGTTTTTTTATTCTTCCAGCAACGTTTTCATGGCACTCCTGTTACCATTGAGAATTTCCTTAATTGGAAAGCCAAGTTTGATGCAGAGCTTCTAGAAATAAAAAGGAAAAAGATGAAAGAAGAAGAACAAGCAGGCAAAAATAAGCTAAGTGGTATGTTTTAATACTGGTCATCAAATTTCTGCAGTGGTACCAGCCTATAATGATAAGTCTAAAAGTGTTTTTTACACAGATAATATGTCTTGGCATCCTGCTCCATAGTCTGCATGTCATAGCTTTGAACTGGTTCTCCTGTGATGATGCATCTACTTTTCACCTGATTACCTGAAAAACATAACCATTTTGGGTCATGCTGTATCACTGTTTTCTCCTCACTTCTGGCTAGTTTTGATGAAATCTGACAGAGATTGAAATTTTAATGTTATTAAGTTTCCTAAAAATCTTTTTTCATGAAAAAGGGGACACTCTTGATTCCTCTCTGAGGGGTATGCATTTGGGAATCTGCAAAGTTGAGATAACAGAAATCAGGCTTCTAGTTTTCTGTTCTTTAAAGTATTGTTAGTATATGGTGTCTGTTTTCCTCTATACAAATGTAGTTTATAGAAGCTTCCCTTTACAAAACCAATACCAGACTTATTCTTGGATGTCATTAGTGTAATTCCAGTATTAGCATGGACACCAACCAGTCTTGTTGGTGGAAGCTTGCATGAGCAATGTAGATGGAAGACAGGTGATTTATCTGGAAAGAGTCCTCAGCTTTTCTTCCTGTCCCTCCCAGTCAGAAAGGCTTCACTCTTCTGTAATGTTGCTTTCACAGCTGTGTGTGTGTATGTTGGAGCTGCTGATTTGTGTTGATCCAAGTTGCTTTTTAAATGGGAGAATATATGACAAAGTGTGGAGGAGTTAGCTGATTTCTTTCCCAGTTCCCATAGAGGATTTCTTGTGGAATGCAAGATGAAGACTAAAGCAATAAGGACTGAACACAAAACTGTGGAGTGTACATTTTTCTGCCCCCATTATTAAAGTCTTAATAACATTACAGTGACCCATTTCACATGTAAGAGGAGGAAGCTTGTTGGCATGGATGAATCCTGGATGAATTTAAAAAAAACCAAAACAGAATGGAGAGCTTATAGAAATAAGCAGTTAAAAGCACAAAAGACTGCTAGAATTGGTTGATTTGAAAAGACTAAAATCACATGCTGGCCATTGTTGCCTCAGGTTGATAGTTGCTTCAGAACTGTACTTAATTATATATTGTTTTTTACTTTATTTCTAGGTAAACAGCTGTTTGAAATGGATCACAACCTTGACACCTCTGACATCCAGTTCTTGGAGGAAGGTAAATTTCTATTTGATTCCACAATTGAAAGGCAGTGGCTTAAAGTAGGTCAAAATTCCTAAGCAAAATCTCTTATATTTCTGACTTAGTATCTTACATCAGAATCACTTTGACATTGTAAGAACTTCCTGAGAAGTACTCCTTTGCAGAATGAACAGAAGTAATTTTAACTTTTCTCAAAACCAAAACCTTTTCAAGATGATAAAGTGTATTTATTTGCAGCCTTAAGTTGATCTTATTTACAGTGCTTTTATTTAAATGATTGGAGTAGGAGCAAAAAAAAAAAAAAAAAAAAAAAAAAAGGCAAAATCAGAATAAAAAACCCCAAGTCAACCCTGATTTTTTTTTTCCTAATAGCCAGCCTTCTAACCCCAGATTTCAAGCACAGGTCTTGAAATTTCGTCACCTTTTCTCTGAACCTCAACACCAATGGTAAACATCTTGCAGGTTGAAATAAATGTTATTTGCTTCAGTGCAGCCCAGTTCTTTTTCGTGGTTTCTGCAGATGTGCCTGTTACCTTACCTAAAATACTAACCTGGTGCCAGATGAAAATTCTGTAAGCCTGTGCCAGGAAAGTATTAAACTTGGAAAACCAGTTGGAGATAAAGCATATAGAAGCATATATACTCATAGTAACATACCTATTTAATTTGCTGTACTGCTTTTTATTATCCTAGTTTAAAATACCTGAGTTTTGAGGTAAGACAGTTCTTTAATATACCTGCATTATCTACTGGTATCACAAAACACAGGCAGAAAAAAATCAAGATTCTTCTCTGCAAGTAACAATTAAAAAAAAAACTTACGAATGTTAGTGAGTATAAACTTGAAATGGTAGTAATGGGGAAGTTTAGTTTCTTTTACAGGGAATAATTTAATCTTGTCTACCTAAAGTGAAGATGGTTTGTTGATGGCACTTTTGGCTGTCTCAAGTGAGGAACAGACTGGGCTCTGTGCCCAGATGATTTGGGATTGATGCATTAATTTGTAATCCTGTTGCTACTGGTGATTAAAAACTCCCATATCATAGATGCAACAGGTTACTAAGTCTGCTTTAATGTTACAGTAGCATGTTTTCAGAGGACAATGCCATTATCTTGATAGGTGCCTTCAGGTCTAGTGAAATAATACAAACTTTATTTAGTGACCAGAAGATGTCACTGTTGATACATGAAAAAAAAAAAAAAAAAAGCAGTCCTGGAGTTTTATCCTCAAGTCAGTGGCATCACTTTTAGAAGAAAATGTGAAAGTAGCCAAAGCTTCACCTTGCTTGTAAAATTTAAATCTGAAAGCAAATGAATGTTTGTCAGTATATGGTATGTAAGAAATTTTTTATGAACCCTGTGCATTTATCTCAAAAGGATAGTAGTAATTATTCCAGATGTGAGGTCCTGAGCTCCTGCTTTGGGTGTCCTGGGGAGAAAGAATCTCTGCTTCTGGAAAATGTAAATGTTAATTTCGTGTGCCTAATGAATTCTGAGGTTCTGCATGACATTTCTCTTGATTGGGTTTTGATACAAAATTTAAAAAAAAAAACCTTCAGCTGTAAAAAGATAAAATGCGGCATTTACTTTTCAGTATCTATTTGATGTATAAAAAGCCAAGTAAGTTTGCAGCTACCTACATTGAAGAGCTAATAGGAAAAAATCTTGCATGTTTTGTTGTTGTTATGTTTTCCTTGTTGCATGAAAATAAGGTCTCTTTCTATTCCTTACAGCTGGAAACAATGTGGAGGTTGATGAATCTTTATTCCAAGAAATGGATGATTTAGAGTTGGACGATGAAGAGGATGACCCTGACTACAATCCTGTTAATTTAGATAGTGATTAGCTTCTTCGAACTGATTCTGTCATCAGTGTGGACATATGTAAGGAGAGAGGAGCAGGCAGGAAAGCCACAGCATCTGTGGTTTTAGTAATGTTTATTGTTTTTCTTTTCTCTTATTTTTTTTCCGAAGAAAAAAACCAACATATTTTAAATCCAGGAGAATGGTCTTCTGATGACTTTCAGTATAAATAAATTTACTTTAATATTTCAAATGAAAAATTTGAGAAATATTGATCTGTCTGAAAACACTTTTCTATTTTCTCTTAATTTTTTTTCCTCCCTACTTCTGTAATTGTTCTTTGAAGAAATGTGGCAACTTGCGAGACAGAAAGGTGTTACAGCAAGCACTAAACACACCTGCATCTGAATGCTGAGCAGCTGTTCTGCTGTCTTCCACGTGGCATAAACATGGGCAGCTCTGGTGAATAAAAGGGATCACATACTATGCAGTTATTTATTTTTTTTGTTTCTTCCTCCTGTGGAATTTTTAAATAATTCAAGTCAGTTCTGGTGCCCCAATTTATCAGCTGTAGATAGACAGCACTAGTCACCTTTGTTGTATAGCCTTACTAAAGTCTAGTGGAAACCATTTCCATGCAATTAGAGTGACATTTTTGCCATAGACATGAATAATATTTTCAAAATGGCAAGTTCAGGTCAGTAGGGGGAAAAAAAAATCAGAATGTGAAGTCCTCTTAAAGTTTGGTTGATTTGTTTGAGAGGGTTTGAGTTTTTGTGAATGTGTGCATCAATGAACTATGAAAAATCAAAACCCACCTTATGAAGATTAGTTTGCTTTTGGCAGCAGACTGTATCAAAACACTACGAGTGGAGTGCACATTACAGCAGCAGGGTTTATTGAGTGCTCTGTAGGTTTGAATGTAAATGGTGTAGTTTTAGAAGCATTGTGTTGGCAGCCTGTGAAGGTTAGCAGTAAAGAATGCAGTAAAGCTACACATTAACTTGGGGATGTTGCCCATCCTTCAGAGTTGTTTCTGGAGCCAACAGCTGTTAGACTCCTCCCTTACCACCTCCACAAAGCCCAAACACTGCAAAAACTGCAGTGTTTAAACATGCTGTGTTTGAAACTGCAGCGCTAGAAGGATGATGGTGTCAAAAGACAGCTTTCCAAATACAGAGACAGGCACCTCAATGATTAAACACTGTGTGCTGAATTTTAAACACTGTTAGTAGACTGCCTTAACCGTGCCAACTTCAATCTTTGAAGAAGGTTGCACTAAAGTATCACATTAAGAGGAATAATAAATTTATGAATTTTAGTATTTGAAAATTCCATATTCAAGATGAGAAGTTTAACTATGAAATTAGTTTAATGGTTATAAGATTCTCTGCTCATATCGCTCAAGAACATTTGGGACAACCTCCTTTAACCTGTTTTTTTTTTTCCTTTTTTTCATTCAAAGTGAATTAATTTCTCATGCAAAGAAATAAGTGTTCGAGTACCCTGTAAATACTTTTCTAAATTAACCCATGTGCCTTTGTTCCTACTGTCATCCCTTTGATATTTTTAATTTTGGCTATTAAGAACTCTAGATAAGCATCTAGGTCTCAATGATGTTTTATGTTTCAAAGCAATAAGCAGGATCTGTGCTCCAACAGTTACCATATACATTAAAAAAATTGTGAGTTAATGTGATATTAAATCTTGTCTTTTCCAAAGATACAGTTGGATTGAAATCTTCATAGTTATTACATCCAGCTTCCTGTGTAATTGCTGCAATGCTTTAAAATGCTCTTCAGCACTGAACTTAATTTATTTCTGGTATGTCTCGACTCAGCTGCATAAAACCCCATTTAATTCCTAAGGCTGCTTTTAATTTTCAGCTATGTATGTTTAAAACTGGTGTTTTTTTCATAAACACTGAATTGGAGCTCTCTAAATTTGGACCAATCCAAGAATCCTGTGTAGTCTGTGCAAATGTGGTAATCAGAAAATTTTCCAAGTGGATCAATGATAAGTCATCTACGTATAAAAGGAAGTTTCTCATGAATTGTATTTCTAGAATAATTAAATTTTCTAGTCCTGTTTTCACACTAACATATTTATTGGTTTTCATGCAGAGAATGTATAGCTTTAAAATGTTAAAATTATGTAAAACAAGTTAAAATGTGAAAATGTTTTTGCTGTTATATTTCAAAGCAGAGGAAGTAATAAGTGTTGAAGTGACAAAAAATTGCATAAAGTCTGTTCCTCCAGGTCTTTGGAAGAAGTTTTAGTGACTCAATCTGAACTGCAGATTAGTTTTGTTAGCAATTAACATTTGTGAAATAAAAGGGAATTTGACTGAGAGTAAGCTTGACTCTGTTGTGTCAGATTGCTGAAGTGAACAGAGATTTGCTGAACAGAGAGAAAGGGTTTTTGATAGAAAAAGTTTAGCTTGGATATTTAAATTTGCTTATGTACTTTGGATTAGATTGAAAATTAATTCTAATTCTTATTAATTTAATAAAATCCCATTTGTAAACTTTGACAGAATTACAGTAATTTAAAATCCTGATGCTGACAACCTGTGTCTTGCATATTGTTTTTATCTGCCTGAGTCCAAAGCATGCACTGTAGTGCATGGAGACAATAGTGAGTTGCAACACTGCACCTTGACCAGAGCAAATTTAGTTTTGAACAGGCTGAGTTTGTTTTGAATAGTTAGTGCCAGAGCTCTGTTAAAATTTGGAGGATGGTGCCTACTACATCAATATGCTGTGGGTAAATTGCATTATGGGCATATCTCCTTTTCTTTCCTTCGTTTTGACACCTGCCTCACAGACCAAGGGCTAATAAGGGAGCTGATAGTTCCCCACTTCCCAGGAACTTTCTTCCCTAATCTAAGGCCCTCTTGTGTCCTAAGTATTTAAATCTTTCACAGCTTCTAGGCCACTTGTACATACCTACTGAAATGAATGCATTTTCATAACTAATTTTTAAAATTTCATGCATATTTCAGAAAAATCAATGATTTGTGGATTGTAGTATCTGTCCACATTCACATGTTTCACTGCTTCCAAAAATGACAAGTTCTTATTGCCAGAGCACATGAAACATGAGAGAAAGAGGTTACTGGTAAGGCCCTTACACCTGTATTGAGATGTCAGCACAGGAGGGAGTCTAAATAAAGGGATGTATCTAAACTCCAGTTACAGTAGGTGGATGCATGATAGAGCTGGTTAAGTGAAAACACCTTGTGCTACCTGCTCTCCTCCTGGAGGGGCACGGGTCTTACATTGAGCCAGAACAGCATGGCCTAGGTACAGCAAAGTGCCTCAAACACCCAAGATACCTGTTTCAGCAGACAGCTCCAGTCTCTTAAATGGCATTAACCCTGCACAACAGAGGCACTAGTCAAAAGGCAGTGTCCTTTTGGGGAATACATTATAAAACACACAAAAAATAGAAACTAAAAAAAAAAAAAATGAAGATGAAATAAGCACTTTTAAAAAATATATTAACTTTATTCGTTCGTGGTACAAAAGGAATATTTTCTTCTTCTACCCCAAAGGACTGTCTTGCACAACACCTAAAGTACACACACTATTTTGGACACCGCTTTCTTAGACCTCTTAGCCAACACCAACACTGATCCACCTTCTGAACGACCTCCTAAAGTGATACCTCTAGAGAAGCCAGCTAATTGAAAAGAAGTTTACTAGTAAATTAATCCCTGGTGGAACAGACTGAATCATGAAGAAATCAAAGACTAGTCGCATTTACAGAGGTAAACCATGACCAGGAACTTCAATTAAGTAGCTCCATAGTACCTTTATCCACTGATCATTAACAGTGATCAGTGCTATTTGCTATAAGACAGTAGGTGTTGCTAATTCTAAGCAACTAAGAAAACAACACATTTTCTAGTAAGACAAGGACCACAATACTTCATTTGTATCAGGATGCCAGAAACTACAGGTTTACTCCAGTGTTGCGCTTCCCCAGAGATCCCAAGTATTTATGGAGACATAGTTTAAGTCTAAAAATGGTTGAGTTAGGGTCCATGGTCCAGAAGTTTATTGTTTTGCACCCAGCAAGTTCCAGAAGCAGGTTACAAATGTATCCTTTAAGGGATCTTCTCTGATGTTAAGACCTGAGAAGCACGGCAGCGAGCCTAAAAATAGGTGTAGAGAGAGGAAAAGAAAATATTTTAAAGAACAAAACCAGCACATTAAAGAGCTTCTTTCAAATCAGTTTAGTAATCTTAACAAGTGTTAGAGGTTATATTACACCGTAATTAAATGGGAGCTTCCAAGACAACACTCTAAAAAACTGATATTTTTAAATATAAATCAGATTTGTGAAAAGAAGAAAAAAAAGTAGCAAACCAAAACCAAGTGAACACCACCATCCTCACCAAATCCCAAATAACATTTTTTTTACACTGCATCCTGAATTTTAAGGCTTTTTCCAGTAGGACGAGCAAATGGCCATGTTTCACTGGTATTTCTGACATGTTGAGGGCCAGAAAACACTTAAAACAATATCTCACTTCAACACACACATTAAATAGAGCTGAGCAAGTGATTCAGTTGCCAGTTATTTCATAGTCTAAATAAAAGTGTGTTCTGAAGCTTGAACATGCTAAACAGTGCTGATAAGGCAGCACAGAACTGGAACATGGGTCCTCAGAATCAAATTGTTAGTGTAGGAAAGAAAACGCTTAAGAAACAAAAGCCACATTTGACAATCTGCTGAAAAAGGTAAAATGTCCCAAAGTCAAACACATGGATAGAATTTATAAAAATTTCAACAGCTCAAACCTCTGAATGTAATTTTACACTGAGTGTTTGTAAGTAACTTACATGCTCATGGTCAGTTATTTAGGAGAAAACATTGTAAGAAAATGAAAAGTTTAAAAAAGCCTAATTTGCACGTACAAATGGCTGAAAGCTTTATACAAGACCTAGAAGTTGTCCATTGCATCAAGGTGGCATCCATTTATATACAAAATGGTTTTGGTTTTGATATCCTGGGATTATATAAGCAGAAAACAAAGAGAGAAAACATCAAAGAAAGTGAAAAGATGCAAAAAATCCACCATGCAACCATATATGCATACACATTCAAAGAAGAGATGCAGATGGTCTTAAATTCTCACAAACAGAAACTATTTTCTGAGATACTTACAGCTTTCTCTTCCAAAGAGAGCACCCCATCTACAGCCACTATCTGGTATTGCTTTTCCTTTAGGCTACCCACGAATTTCCGAAGCAGTCTGAGACCAGTTCCATCACTGTTTTGTTTCAGCAGTTTCTGCATTTGCTGGGAAGAACATCCCGGGTCAAACAGTAGCAAACACAAGCTTTTGTTGTTCTTCTCCTCTATTCCAACAACAGTACGACTATGACCTAATATCAAAATTAGAGTTTCAGTAGTTTAGAAACACATAAATCCCGTTTGCTACCTTGTAACACATGACTGATTTTCAGATCAAGGAAGGCATTACTTGAAATTTAAGAAGGTAGTTTTAGGAGTACATGCCAAAAAGTTGAGACCCCGATCACATTCAGCTCTTCCATCCAATAAAAATACAAACTATAGTGTTGATCTTACTAAATAGGAAAATTACAGGAAATAAAACCACGCCTTCAATTCAATGAAGAAAGACTAAAAATATGCTGCTCTGAACTGCAGTACAAATAGAGAGACAGAATAGTAAGAAACCAGCATATTGTGACACTGACCTTGATGTTGCAAGTAGATAGGTGGTTTGGAAGTACACATCACCTTTGCACCACCTTCATTATCTTTGGAATAGTAATGCAAAATCCACTCAAACAAGCGAGGGTGTGTACCCATAGGGCCAGTGGGTTTGTGAAAGTCAATGATTTGGCACCTATAAAACATTGAGAATAAAAACAACAATAAAATTTCAAGCAGGTTTTTTTACTACTTTCTTATTCTTTAATACAGGAGTAGGGGACACATAATTACAAAGCAATGAAACATACTGTCCCAAACTGGAAAATTATTACATAAGAAAGAAGTGCTCTACTCTGTTCAGTATAACAACTTGTGAAATGTACAAAAATTAATATTACATTTTTTTGTATGTGATACATGCACACTAAAGAATACAATTAAAAGCCACAGAAAATTGCTGAAATTCAGTTCTTCTTGGGAAGAAACTTTCAGAGAAATGAAGTTTTTAATAAACGCTTTAATTTATGCATATGTGGCATAATTCTGCATCAAGTCTCAATGATAAGCAGCTACTCAGTTTATGTACCTCCTATAAGTAATTACATGTACCTGTAAGTAGTTACACAACTTCATGCTGCTTTAAATCAGATTTGTTTACATGTGGTTAAATTTAATCACTAAGGTGGCTTTGTCATCACACAGTTGGGAATTCTAACCTTTAAAGGTACAGCACTTAAATCAGCAGTTAAAAGTAACAACCACAACAAAAAGCAGTATTTACTTTATCCTGAGACTGGTTAACAGTGAATAAATTTCACAAGCTCCTATCCATGCTTTGGAACCATGTAATCTGTTGCTGAAGTGAGATGCCCCGTGAGGATCAAAACCTTCTCTCCAGGCATCTTCAATCATGGACTGAATCTTTGGGATACTAGGAATCAGTGTAGTATCTGGAACAGAAAAGCTTTTGAATTGTTGGTACAGTGACTTTTGAATTGTTGTTACAGTCTATTAATTAAAAATATTCAGCTTCTTTTATAAGAGACAATTGACGTTACAAAAATGCACCAAAAAAACTAAAGGTAAAATTTCAACCACATCATTTCTAGCCAGTATTCACCTCTGACTCTTTCACAGTAAGTTCCAGTGGTATAACAACCATATTTAAGAGGTATCATTAACCTTGTAAGACTTGCTGTATAAATGAAAAGGCAGAACATCAGTCAGCAGGTTGTCATCCAAGGTACGTGGAACAAACAGTGTTTTGTTTAATACCTCTCAGGCAGTCGTTGTAGAAGCTGTTTTGCAGCAGTGAGGAAAGGAGCATTTGGAAATTCCTGTAACCACAACCCCAGCCTCTGTCACCCAAAGATGAGTGGAAGTGATCTACTCCTGCTGAAAGCCACACACGCCTCACATCTTTGCTCTCATTCTGATAGTACTCGCACAATGCTTCAATGACTCCTAAAGGAAGACAAAAGTTATCTGTATTTATATTTATTTATTTTTATTTATTTATTATTATTTATTTATTATTATTTATCTGTATTAAGACAAAATTTATCTGACAAAGTTTATCTGTAAAATGAAATACTAAATTTACCAGAAGATTCCTTCCCCAACTTGGAACAGATACAGATTAATATAACTTATTTTAAAACTTCATCACATTTAGAGCCCAAATCACAAAAGCAGTGGATTTCAATGGTCTTTACTTTGATGAATTTATGTACTATGAAGCTTTCAAAACTAAATCCATTTTTTCACTGATGCTACACAGTGATTATTTTAAATTAAACAGCTTGGACTAAATTATAAACTGTGATAGTCAAAGGAACTAATACAATTATATAGAAAAGGTATGTCACCAGTAAAGCATTCTTATGCCCCTGCCACCTTCAGTACAACATCATCTTAAAAACATGGCCATACCTATGCATACTATGCAAACCTTTTATTTCCCCCAATTTATTTTTCTGGGAGAAACTAAGAGGGGAAAAAACAACCAAAAACAAACAAACAAAGAGAAAAAAAAAAAACAACCAAACAAACAAAAAAAAAAACCACTGGCAGAAATGGCAAAGAACTTGAGAATTATTGTAAATATTTTGAAATAATCCTCCTGCAGAATATTCCAAGTTCTCCTTTGTTACATGAAATAATATGCTTGGGAATGCTCTCTCCAATTCATATATGTAAATCCTTTTTATGGCACTTTTATCGCCATGCTGTTGTGAAGAGAGTTATCCCATAGTCATCACAAATTATTTTCTAAGAACCTCCCTGAAATCTAAATCATTACCAAGAATGAAAACTTTAAACATGTTATTTCCAAGCAATTCATTTGACAGAGGAAATTTTATTTTACCTGTCAAGAACCAAGTGGAAGGTTTTGTAAGCCAGAACCACTAGCAACAGGCTCAAAGACCTTTGGATTGTGGTCTTGGAAAGTTAAAGACAAGGGAGCATTTTGAAAGGGACACAGAGACCCATCCACTCTGTGTTTCTGCACCAACTATAAAATATTTAGAAGAAGAATGTATCCAGTAGATGACTACTCCTCCCAGTCCTCTCTTGGGCTTTGTAATCAAGTGAACACTGTGCTTGTCTGCAACCAGCTTACACAATATAACAATTAGTAGAAACACAAGGCAAAAAGCTGCTGTAAATTTGAACAGTTACACTGGATTTGGAATCAATGACTACTAAGCAGGAACAAGCACAGAGTCAAGGGCAACCAGCCTGTAATAAGACATTTGCATCTCCTGATACATACAATACATGTATTTGTGCCCTTAACCAGACAACTTGGTTCCAAGTTCCACAGCAAAACAAACAAACAAAAAAAACAGCCTGCAAGTTAGAACGCAGATTAAAAATATAACAAGACTTAATTTCCTTATTACTTTAGGACTATAAAAATTTGGATTTATCTAGAAAATAATGTTTAGAACTAGGACACAATCAACAACAATATGCTGTTTTGTTAGAGACTGGTTTGGTCACTACAATCTAAGATATCTAAAGTACAGTTTTAGTTGTATAATTTCAGCATCTTTACCTGATGTCTTCGTTTTCCCATCATCTATACCAAAAGCCAAGCTTTCCATTATGTCAGTTTTTCTCTTATGATATTCAAAGGGCTGCATCCTTCCTCTATCAACTTCTCTTTCCATATTCTTTAGAAATTGCTGCTTGAAGCCACCAGAATTATCCAAGCCATACTGTCTCTGTTAGGGAGGGAATGTGCATTATTTAAATCACATTTTTAGAACTCATCTTTTGTCTATGCAGTTTCTCAAAATTATCAGTAACTTTGAAAAATTGGGAAACATAAAAACTTCAGAATTCCAATTATTTTAGAGCTGAACATGAACGTGGGACAAGCCACACCTGGAAGAGCAAATACATCCCTCTGCTCCCTCTTGGCAGAGCCATTGGCACAGAGACGGTCTGGCAAGGAGGCAGTGAAAGTGGGAAGTGAGTTACTAGGGCTGTTGGATGGGAGACAGGGGGAAGCAGCACCTGGAGCAGGTGATGGTATTCCAGTAAAGGAAAGCCAGGATGCCTTTGGCACTCTGGCAGGGAATATGCTCCAGGCTGCACTGCAAGGCAGAGCACTAGAGATGGCTGGAGCACAGGCAGCAGGTGTGAGCAGAACAGCAAGCACAGGGAGCAGCCAGCCCCATCCTGAGCCAGCACCACTCAAAGCTGTAAAGCCAAGTAGCTCAAGGCTGTCATGTCCAGCACTCTGCCAGGATCAGCACTGCCAAGAGATTGAATTTGCTTCCAACCCATCCCTGCACAAATATCTCGACACACTCTGTGGCC
Source organism: Luscinia megarhynchos (assembly GCA_034336665.1). Classification (NCBI taxonomy): domain Eukaryota; kingdom Metazoa; phylum Chordata; class Aves; order Passeriformes; family Muscicapidae; genus Luscinia; species Luscinia megarhynchos. The sequence continues at coordinate 47,920,977 of CM067565.1, forward strand.
TGCACTGTCTGACCTGGTAAGGCCATTCCAGGACATTACAATTCCAAGATACACAGCCTCTAAAGGCACAACTGGTTTTAAATTTGCCATTTAGAAACAAGAGCATACCTGCAGCTTTTTAAATTCTTCCCTCTCTCGCTTCTCTTCTTCTGATCTCTGCCGCTCATCTTCTTCAGTTTGGAGCTGCTGAGCCAGCTCTAGATCTCTAATGTTTCCACCTACCCCAGAACAACATTACAAAGTGAGGGGACTTATTCAGGAGGTTAGTAATGCTTTGAGGGATCATTTGCTTAATTTTTAGAGATTCCTTTCTAAGTAGACAGATGTAATCACAATTGAACATTAATTTTAGGAGATGCACCCCACATTTTTTTGAGCTACAAGTAACAAACGCTGAACAGGACTGACTGCATTCAGCCTACCAAGACTCACACTCTTGGCTTGGACAAAGTTTAAGAAGTTACTGGAGCAATTACTTGGCAAATAATGCATGTACCTGTACCACTGAGAAGACAGCTCTTGTTTACTGTGTTTCACTTCACTGTTAGCAGGAAGTCACAGTTCCTTTAATACCACTTATTAGCATCTAGGACCATTGCTAGTAGTCTCATACAGAAGTGACAAAAATCAGTAAACTGAATAGGGAATCTCTAAGATTCTGTTAGCCATGTTATAAAATAAAAATTAATTTAGATTTTTTACTTTAACGCTGTGATTAATGAATCAGCAAAGTATTTGCAGAAATGAATTGAGAAAAAAAATGAAGTTTTCATAAGCTATAAATTCTGAACTCATCACAGAGGAACATGCCATTGTAAACTCCACTTACATAAGCCTTCTTTAGAGCTAGAAAAATAAATGTAATACTGCTGTCTTTTAAACATTTTTTGCTCTAAGTTTTTCTTTTGGCTAACATGCAGTTCATTTACTTAGCAAGCATGCATTGACAAAGATTTCTTTATTAGCATAGTAATTAAGTAGAGCACTTGGGCAAGTGATAGAACTTTAGCTATGTTAACTTCATTACACATGTGTACAAGTTCACTTTAAATACAGAAATATTTATTTTAAATTTTATGTGAGATTCTACACTAAAACATGCAAATATTTGCAAATGGTTTCAAGTATTATCAAGCCTTCTGAACCCACATACCTTCTGAAAAGTTATGTTCCTCTAAGTGTAAATCCACATGTTCTTCAAGTATCTGAATGTCTGTACAGGTAAGACTGCACATAGGACATTCATATAGTTGTTCACCATCTCCTGTGTCTAAAAAAGAAATGCAGTTTCTTGGTTAATGCAATTCCTGTGGCTTTTTGCTAGACTCATCCCCTAACTGATACACAATCTAAGACAAAAATACACAGTAATGAAGTCTGTGTGCCACTGAAATTCCCCAGTGAAAGGCAGCAAATTCCAAACAGCTGTTACTGCCTTCACCACTTAAGAATTTGTATGTAAATACACAAAAATTTTAAGATCTATTTTCCTTCTTTCAATTAAGTTTTGCCCCACTTAACTTACAAATCAAAATTTGCTATGATAAAATTTATATCAATAAATGCTTAGTCTGAAATATCAAACCATTAATAAGATGTGTTCTGCTAACTGAAAAATTTAACATTCATGTAATGACACAGCAGTTGTTGAGCTGAAAGAAGTAAAAAGTGCTGTCATTCTTATTTTGTTGGTCTTCCCACATCTCCTTAAATAAATGTTCTTTCTGCAGCTTTAGTATTATTATTGAGAGTACCACACAGTATAGGTAAAGTTCAAAAGGATTTCTGGGGAACATCTAGTCCCTGGTAGAATGGTCACATTAAATAGGCAAAGTTACACACAGCAAGTGCCTGATTTCATCTTTACTGCCCTCCTCGAGTCCCTAGATTTTATCTGCACCTTCCTCGGTTCATAAAACACAAAAATTGATATCCTGTGTTAGCAGTTTCTGGAAGGCATTTGTCCCAGCTAAATGCTTGATTGGTTGGAGGAAAACTTTGTGGTATCATTATCTAAACTCACCAGAAGCATGTGACACCGTAGAAAACAGTTTTCTGAAACGTGTTAAATACATAAAAAACCAAAACACCTTACTACAACTAATTTTAAAGCAGAGACTGGCATGCAGGCAAGTACATTATTCAAGCTCTGCATGATTTGCACGCATGGATGTAAAACGTTGTTCAATGCTATGACCTGGGGGTGCGATTGGTCTGTTCTGGGCGGGGGGGGTAAAGAAAAATATTTTAATCACAGGTTATGCAGTGTGATTGACTGCACTGGCACATTCTGCATCCTAACCATCATTTATCTAGTCAGCACATGTAGCTTGTTGCATCACAAATTCTAGTCTTCTAAAAACATTACCCACTAGCAGAGATGCCACCTTCAAGTTTCTGAAATAACTACCAGCATTCGGTCAGTCAGCCAAAATAAGATTCTGCTCGCGCCCCAAATAAACTACAGTATCTAAATACACAACTACGTGCTTTGCTCTAACTTTGTCCCCGGCGGTTCTCCGCTGGCGCCCCCGATCCCCGCGGAGAGACCCCTCCATCCCCGCCGCCGCCGCTCACCCGAGCCCGGGGCGCCCAGCAGGTGCCCGCGCCGCGCCCGGACGTGCTCCTGCAGCTCCGGCCCCGCCGCCTCCCCGCAGAGCGGGCACTCGGGCGGTGCCCCGGGGCGGCGGCAGCCCGGCGGGCCCGGCTCCGGCTGGGCCGCCCCCGAGCGCCGCCGGGGCTCGGCGCAGCCCGCGGCGCACAGCGGGCAGCGGGGCTGGCGGCGGCCCAGGGACGGGCGCTGCGGGTGCTGCCTGGCCGCCGGCTCGGAGGGCAGCGCCTGCCCGCACACGGCGCACAGCACCATGGCAGAACCCCTCACAGCCACCCTGCCCTTCCCTCCCTTTCCCTTCGCGCCCCGCGCTTCCCGCTGGGAAGTGCCGCTCCCCGCCCCGGGCCGGGCGCGCGCCGCGCAGAGGCTGCTGGGAGCGGCGGGCCCCGCCCCCCGGCCGGTGCGGCGCGCGGCGGGGCGGCGGCCGCCATCTTGCAGCGGTGTGTGCCGCCGGTGCGGAGCGCTCTGGAGCGGCGATCTCGCGTTTGGACGGCGCCGGGCTCCGGGCGTGTCCGCCGCGATGGGTAAGGAGGGGAAAGCGCCGAGAGCCGGCGGGTAGGGGCAGCAGAGGCCGCACCGCTTGTGGGGCGGGGTGCCCGGTGCAGGCCGGTCTGCCGCTGGCTCCGGCGGGGCACTGCCCGCGTGGCGCTCGGTCGGGGCTGGGACGGGGTGTCCGCTTCTTCTGGCAAGCGGGCCCTGCCGTCCTCCCCCTTCCGTGCCGTGCTGCGGGTGGAGAGGGCTTTCCGCCGCTTCTGCGGTGATGTGAGCGGAGAGCGTGGCTCCTCGCTGCGCGCAGCCGGGCTGGCCGGGCGAGTGTCCGGCCCTCGGGGCCGGCGGGTCGGTCGGTCCTGGCGGTCTCGGTCCGTGCGGGCCCGGCCGGTGCGGAGCCTGCGGGCAGCGTCCGGCCGCGGAGGGCGGAGGCGCGGCGAGCCGCCGTGTTTAGTGAGCACTATGTAGAAAAAAAGGAGAGGGAAAAAAAAAGTAGCGTGGTAGGTCTTAGACTGTTTACAACAAGTGGGCGCAATGCAGGATGTGGTGGGTGGAGGGATTTGATGTTAAAACGAGTGTAGTTCTGTAGCACAGAACTTGTTTGGATCTAGATGCAGAAAGTGTGAAACCAGGGACTGCCAGTCTTCTTGCCCTTATGATGTCGATACTAAAAGCCTTGTGGGGGGGACTGAAGCTATAAATTTCTCAGCTTTTCTTTTTAAAAACGGTTTTGATGAGACCTTCCTTCCAGCCGGCCTTCTGTAACTCCTCACAGGGCTGGCGACTGGGTTACTTTGAACATGCATTTCTCTTGTTCAGTCCATTTCTTGGCCTGACAGTTTCATTGGCACAACTAAATTAGCAAGGCATGAACGATTAAGAGAGGGATGGTGTTCTAGGACTAGATAATCCAGTAATATTGTTGGGAAAGTAAAGTTACATGACTATTGGTGGAAATTTGCTTTAGACAGTAGCATGCCTCGCCTTGAGCAGAGATGTCAGTAGTTTAGTTATGTTCTTGCAAAGCAAATACTTGGGTGAAACAGGCTGAGTCCTTGTGGTGTTGTCCTGGTGTCAAGCCTAAGTCTGCACTCTGTTTTCCTCCCATGGCTTGTGTTTATTGCCTAGTGGTCCTTGGTACTGCTGATTAAAAAAAAACAAAAAACAAAACAAACCAAAAGACAAAAAAAACCGCAACAAAACAAATTGTCTCAGAATAGAGGTTGCCAGAGAATTGTGCACAGCTCAGGAGCTGTAGTCAGGACCTGTAGTTTGCATGTTTTCTCCTTGTAGAATTCCATACCAGTGGTAGTCTGTGTGGAGTCTTGTTTTTGACAGTTGTTTCTCAGATGAAGGCTTCAGTTCTAGTTTTTAAAAAGGTACTGTGCTATTAACAACCTTTTCCACTCCGTTTGATCATTCTGGTGACAGAATTATGAACTATCACTTTTATCTTTCCACAGCTGATATACCTGAAATGACAGTCAGAGCCTAATCTACTAAATCCATTAAAAGAACTGGTAATTGGAGTGAGACAATAGTTTTGTTAGTTTAAAATGAGAAAGAGTATACCTGTCTGGGTGCTAGTGACCATTAAATTATTTTCCTGCACACAGTTTAGAAGGAAAAGTGTAGCCCTTAAATTCTGTTGCATTTGTGAGATAGTGAAATTAAAGAAACAATGCCATAAGGTATTAAATGAAGCAGTAATTACTGCAGGTTTTCTTCTTGGATTTGTCCTTATTTTTAATACATTTAATGTCATCTTTATGAAAGGAAATTTCTTTGCTTGCTTGCTGACAGAATCAAATTTAGCAGCGTGATATCTTTGCTTTTTGTTTTTCAGTTTGCTTGTAATATGCATAGTTTCTTTTTACAGTAGCTTATGCCCTTAAATATATATCTGATCCTGGAGGTGAACTGTAGTTTAATCTGCAGTTTTGAAATGCCTATCTAAGTATAGGTTTTCTGTGATTTCTGCTTAAAGATTTTTGTTGATAAACTGGGTATTGCAGACAGATACAGGAATATGTAGTGGCTGCTGTGGATATTTTCATAGTACAAGAGATTGCAGGTTTGGCCTTTTGGAGTAATTTTGTGTTTTTTCAGATAGACAACATGGCAAGCCCGGGTAAGAATAACTTCAGAATGAAAAGCTACAAGAATAATGCACTTAATCCCCAAGAAATGCGCAGGAGAAGAGAGGAGGAAGGAATCCAGCTTCGGAAACAGAAAAGAGAAGAGCAGGTAAGCATCTTGGTGAGCTGTTCACTGTTCAGTACCTGTGAAGCTACATTCAGTGGCCTGAAAGGGCTTGAGCAGACTAAAGTGGAATCCAGGGGTGCCAGGTTGAATGTCTGTTTTCTTTACAGTTGTGGAAGCACCAGGCACCTCTCAATAGGATCATAAAAAAATGAACAGAAACCCTTTTAAGTTACTGGGGCACACCGAGGGCAGAGATGTGACTTTTAACTTTAATCCTAGTCTAGGATTATCCTTTAGTCTAGGTTTAAACATGTGAGACTAGACCAAAAGAACACTCATATTTCCAGTAAGAATTTGAAACCTTGCATTCTCTGCTAGAGCTGGGGTCAAAGTTTTGCTTTGTGAAGGGAGAGGATTATTTTCATATTTGGTACCATGCTTCAGAATGTCTAAGAGCTCTTCTACACTAACTGAATAAAGTGGCTTCCAGTCAGTGTCCCTGAACATTTGCAGTTGTTCTCATTGAATTTTTAGTGATCAGAGTGCGTAGAACATTGTATTAATTAGTAGTTTGTTATAGTTCCTCTTAACAAAGTGTTTAGTAGTTTCTTGCCAGGAAGGTAAGGAATGTCGTTTGTTTTTCTGTTTGGTCTAAAGTGAATGAGTTTGTCTCCCACAACTTAGAGACTGTCCCAGGCTCTGCTCTGGGACAGTCTGCTCTGAGGTGGGAATGCTTGCCCTTCTACTGGGAAAGTGGTGCATGAAAAAAGAATTTCAATTATTTGGGCCAGAGGGGTAAGAGTCAGAAGTTGGTGTGGTACTGGAGCACTTACCTGTGAATGGGTAACTGTATTGCAGCAGTTTCAGCAAAACTCTGCTGGAAGTTTTGTTTACATATTTTGTAGTAAATGCTCCCTAGATAAATTATGAAAATAATGGGTGTTTCCTCTCCTATGCTGACTGTTTTAACAATGAGACTACTGTTATGCTCTGCTTGATCTTAGTTTGTTGGACTGCTGTTTCTCAGCACTTCCTGACCTGAGAATGAGTTTATGCAGGGAGATGAGACTGCTTGTGCTCCAGAAGAAATTGTGACTGGTAGAAAGATCAAACAAGTTTATACTTTTCAACCAAGAGCTTTTGTGTCCTTGTTGAGTGCTAGAAAGAGTAGCTGGTCTTCCAAAAATGGAATGTTGTTTCTTCTTCCTTTGTGGGTTTAAATAGATTTAAGCCTTATTTGTGTTCAGGATTCTGTAGTTGTTTTGTGTCCAGAATTAAGTGCATCGAACAGGGAAGAGAAAGCCTTGGTTTAGGTTCCTGTTGATACAGAGCTGGATGTAAACGTGGTGGTGTTCTGCAGTTTTGAACATGTAGAATAGCAGAAACCTAGGTCTGTATACATCTAGAGGGACAAACCTGTCAGGATTTATAGGTGGTTTCATTATCACGCTTACAGGTGAAATCTTAGTCAATGGACTGAGAGTCTGTCATTTCTTTCTAAAGGTACAAATGTAATATTCTTAGAATTATTGGTTGCACTAGTTATAAGTATAGTACTGGAATAAATATAAAAAATTATGTTTGGTTTCTAGAAGAGACCAGGTCAATGCAAATGTTTTGCTTGTATGCCAGAAAATGAAGAGGCACTCATTGAATATAGTTTATTAAATGCATCAGTGCTAGTATGTATTCTGAGCATAGGCAGTGTGTGCAGCCAGTTGTAAAGCGATATTTGGACACAGAGAATGTTTAATGTTGCATGGTTCAGAAGTTCACCTCAAAGCTAACACTTTTTTTCTCTCTTTTGTATGAAAATTATGTTTCTGGTTTAATCTTTCCTCAGCTGGGTGTAAAATACAGGTGCTACTTAGTAGTCTTCTGTAGAAGGGAGGATTGCAGTGTGCGGAAACACAAACATTGCCTATATGTTGGTGATTTCAGCCTATAAACTATGAAAGGGGAAAGTTGCTTGTAGAATACTATTTCTTAATTAAAGTGCATGCTAATTATAAGGGATAAAAGACTAAAAGCAAAAAGATCTGTATCTTCTTTTCCTTGTGGAAAAAATTATGGATCATTATAACTAGTAAGAATTTAGTTCTAAATGTCTATCTGAAGTGTTGCTGTGCAGTTTCTGAAGATACAGGTAGCATAGTTTTTCTCTTTTATGTTATCTAAACTTTTGTATTGAGTTCCCCTTGCATGGGTGAATAGGAAGGTGGTGAATAGGTAAAGTTTTTTACTGGTATTGGTGAAAGCATTTCTTCAAGTGTATATCATCAGTGCCCACACTTTGATAACCGCTAATGTATTCCAAAAATTTCCCCTTTGTTCAGCTGTTTAAACGCCGAAATGTGTCTCTCCCGGGAAATGAAGAATCCATGGTAGAAAGCCCAATTCAGGACCCTGATGTCAGCTCTACTGTTCCTATTCCAGAGGTAAGTTCCAGACTTCAGAGTGTGTTTAGTTATCCATTAGTGTACATAGTACTACACTATAAGAAATCCTCCTTGCATTTTTAGGAAGAAGTTATTACGGTAGATATGGTACAGATGATTTTTTCAGATGATCCTGATCAACAACTCACAGCAACTCAGAAATTCAGAAAATTGCTGTCTAAAGGTAAACATTGCCTGTTTTTTTCTATTTGCTTCCTTCTCTGTTATTTTGAGTTATAGAGTCAGTTAACCTTTAGTTATGATTTATTTTAAAATAGATCTTGCAAAAACTTGTAGCTCCTTTTATACAGAAACTGCCAAATCTCTTGTGACCTAATGGTTAAATACAGAAATACTCATTATTTCAATGTTAAACCCTTCAGACAAAGTAAAAAACAAGGATATTTTTGATTGAGGTGTCCAGGGCAGTAACTAACTGCGCACTAACATACTTAGAGTAATTGTTGCAGTGGCTCCCCTAGACTCAAGGAGAAAAAATTACGTGGCTAGCAAAGAAGAGTTGTAACTTGTTTTTCTTGGGGCTGTAAAATATGCAATCTTAAGGTGATGCTGATATGTACATACATGCTAGGTAAAGGTGTGCTTGATCTTTTAAAATAGTATCCAGTAACCATAATTGCTCTTCCACCAACCTGAGCTATTGGTGGAAAGAACAGTAGTCTGTGATGTGTTACCAAACTGCAAATGGATAATAGTATGTGCTACTGTTATTATATATCACAGAGTGTTTGCTACATTGTGCCACTTAATAGAGAAGATCCTGTAGTCTTCTTAAGTGAAAAGTTTGTAAATCGTTTTGAAAAAAAAGTGATTGAATGAAATTATGATATGATCTACAAATTGTATTCATGGTTTTTGTCATACTGAAAAAGTAATTTATTTGATCTTTTTACACAGATATGTTTGTTTTTATTCCCTAGAGCCTAATCCACCTATAGATGAAGTCATTCAAAAACCAGGAGTAGTACAGAGATTTGTAAAATTTCTGGAGAGGAGTGAAAATTACACTCTGCAAGTGAGTTCAGCTCATACTGATTGGGGGTTTGGAATGGGATTAGAAACCTTCCAAAAGAGCTTTGAAAGGCACATGTTGTTTTGTTTGGTGGGAGGTTTTCGTAGGGTCATGTATTCAGCTGGATAAAAACTTAGGTGTTGAAAGCAGAAGGTGTTCAAGAGGATTTGCAGAGTGGTATATTATGATCATCAGCAATGATGTGTGAGCAGAATCTGTCTCATTAGTGTTGAATATATTGTAGTACTTTTCAGCTGAAATCTTAGGGAAAAAAATCTACAGGAAATTGAAAGGCTTGTTCGAAACCCTTTTAGAAAATCATTGAGAGATATCTAATTAATGGTAAGAGTAACTAGCTCTGTCTGCTGTCCCATGGGAATAGCACTTAGGCCTCATGGACATTTAAGAATTAACTTAATATTGGGTAAACAAAAGGTATTTGTAGTTAATAGTGATTCAAAATCTTTCTTAGTTCTGTAAGCCAAAACTTAAAAATACTGTAGTTACTGAAGGTTTTTACTAAATAGAGATTTTGTCAACGCCAGGTATTTTGTTGTATAGAGAGTGCTGTAATAGGGATTGCATTTCGGCAGAAAGTAAAAAAAGTTGGAAAATTAACCTCTGGAACTCCTATGTCAAACTGCATGTCATGATTTTAAGTTTTACTGATGAGTGGTTTAACATAGTTATGTTTGTGTTCCTCAACAGTTTGAAGCAGCTTGGGCTTTGACAAACATAGCATCTGGAACTTTCTTACACACCAAAGTTGTAATTGAAACTGGAGCCGTTCCCATTTTTATTAAGTTACTTAGCTCAGAACATGAAGATGTACAGGAGCAGGTAACTGTCTTCTTGAGCAGTTTTATAACTACTTAAAATTCAGTTATGAATGTCTCTTTTAGGGTGTGTGGGGTTAGAAAAGCTTTTAGCCCCGTTTGCCTACTAGCTAGTTGATCTGCCTCCAGGAAGATAAAAATTTACTGTAATTTTTTTCCCTCATGGATTTTTTTTTATTCTACAATATTTGCTGTAAAAAGAATAGATTATCTGTAAAAGTTGATTTGCAAGCATTTGTAAATTTACTTGGATGCTTTGCTTTTTAAGGCGGTGTGGGCTCTTGGGAACATTGCTGGAGATAATGCAGAATGCAGAGATTTTGTTTTAAACTGTGGAATATTGCCACCTCTCTTGGAGTAAGTATTGTAAACTAATATTATATTATACATGTATAGATAAATGAAAACTTCAACTTAGAATTTGCTTGAAAAGAACATAAGTTTTTGTCTAAATTGAGAATCATAACAATATAATAAGAAGTAATTTAATGTTTTGAATTACATGAGCTTCATGCAGATCTTTAATTAGTTCATGACTGGAAAATTTTCAATGTTTGCAAAAAGAGAGAAGTGTTTCTTCACAGGTAGGAAATTTCTGTATTTTGCCAACTCTGTGTTGTCAGATTTCTGAATGTATGGAGTGAGAGACATGATTTAGTTCCCACTTGTGTTTGTATGGTTCCATCTGCCTAGGCAATAGGCTGTTTTCTCCACCTTTGCTCAGTAGCTCCAAGCTCTAGTCTTTGTATTTGTCTATTTGCTTGCTGGGATGAGCTGACAGAGTAGTTGTTGTGCATGAGCTGTGTTCCACTAGAAGTTTTCTCTTCACTAGGAATATCATTCCAGCATTTACTATGTTCTTACCATAGTATTTTCATCACAGGGAAAAATTTGCACAGCACAAATGTTGCTCAGTTTATTACCTCTTAAAGTAATAAAACAACGTAAAGCATTTGTAAAATAGCTCAGAATAGCAGAGGAGAACATGATTATCTTCACCAAGAGCTTAAAGAATTAACATTTTAGATATTTTTGGTATGTATCCGAAAGTGAACCTGATCTTTCAAGTGTTGAATCTTTCATGTTCTATTTGGCAAAAACAGAAGTTATTTGTTATTTTTTTTACAAGAACTTCCAAGATACTTCCAAGCTTTTTATGGAACTATTTTTATTATTATTAATTTTATTCTCTGAATGAAAACATCGAAGTTCATTCCATGCAGGGTTGCATCTCCTAGCCCCTTCTAAAGACCCTCAGAAAGGTTTATTTGAATGACGTTTTATATAAGTAATTGTTTATTTTATATGCATGTATGTGATTTGGGAATGAGACATCCCAAAATTATGCAAAATAATCTGCTCACATTGAGTTTATTTTCAGAAAATAGTTGCAGCATGTGAGGCGTGAAGATAAATAAATTTCAACTAGTGACCAATAATAGAATTTTTCTTCCTTATTTGATATTCTGTTGGTAACAATAGACATAAAATTACCTAAATTTTAATAAGAAATTACTTTTTTTGTTATTGTTGTCTCTCACAGATTGTTAACAAATTCGAATCGTCTTACAACCACTAGAAATGCAGTCTGGGCGCTCTCAAATCTTTGTAGAGGAAAGAACCCACCTCCAGATTTCAGTAAGGTATAATAAAGTAATAATTTTGAGAAGTCAGAAAGCTAAAGAATACTTATGTTCATAATAGTTTATAACAAACAGAATCTTTGAATCTGGATATAGACATATGTTTTATGTTTTTAATGTCATCACACAGTTTTGCTCATCTGTTTATCTGTGAAAAATCATCTACTTTGTCACCTATCAGCAATAAAATCATATCACTTAAAAAACTGAGACTAGCTGCTTGCTAGTCTGGTGCAAATAGTCATACACTGGTGTGACGTGATGGACAAATTTTATGTTCAGCACTAAACCATGTAGGACTGTATTTTGTCCAAAACTATTGTAGGGAATGTGAGTTACAGTTGAAACTTCCTCAAATTTTTTTTTTTTTTTTTTAAGATTGTGAGTGCGTGGTGCATTAGCAAAATTTTGAGTTTCCTTCTCTGTCAGATGCAGTTAAATCAGACTATGATAACAGAGAGAGCCTATATGCTCTCCCCTTTTTTTTCTTCTCTCTAGTATGTGGCTATAAAGACTGTAGAGACTAGTAGAAGTTTTACCTTCTTATTTTCAGTATGAAATTAATTTCTGATATGGTCATTGACTTTTAAAAAGCTGAACATTGGATATTCTGGTAGAAGAGACTGAGGATAAGCAATCATTAAAGTTAATCTGGAGAGAGTTTACCTCATGAGTTAGTTATTACTAACTAGTAGTTGTTGCTACTTACTAATTCTTGAAGAAATGTTAATGAAAAGAGGGGGTTTCTGATGTCAGTTAATGGATCACCTCACAATGACTCTGCATAACCTATATACTTTACTAGTATTTTTTTCTGGTAGTGAAGAAACAGGATTTTTTGCTGCTTGAATACAAAACCTCACAGGAAAAGGATGCCCTATAGGCAGCTGCTAGTAAGAATAGGTCCTCTGCTTTTTGCCTTGTGCAACATCAGCAGTTGGACACATAACAGAGACTGATTTTGCATAACCCATGTAAGGTAAAGAGTTAAGTTCTACAAAGAATATGAAATTCCCAGGCTATACAGCAGACACCTGTCAGGTTCCAAGTGGTGTTAAAATGGTCTAGTTCATTTGGCTCTGCATGGAAGTACAGAGATTAAGGCAAGAGCATACAGCAGCAGTGAGAATTGAATTGCTTGTTTCACCGGTTCAGTGAATGTTGGGTCTGTGTGAGTTACTGTAGGTTGGTTATTACAAATAACTGCCAGTACTCCTGCAAAGCCAGCAATAAAAAACCCCAAACTTTATTGCTTTGAGATTCTGCTCCCTGAATGATTAAAAAAGCATCAGTAATTCCTGTAAAAGTGGATGTTTTTTGTTTAAGCTGAACAATTATACACCTAATACAGTATCTCTCAATAAATAGACTGTGAATCAGAATTCATCCAATTTGCTGGTTTGAATTGGATATCTGGTTTAATCAGAAAGTGTTCCACCTGGGTCCTCATTCATTAATGGCCTTGTGTACTTGAATAGTAAATAGTTTTGCACATTTATGCCTTTGCAGAGTGTTCTCTGAAACTTGAAAAGTACGGAACACCTAATTTCATGCAATATTTTTCTTTAACCTAGGTTGCTCCTTGCTTAAATGTTTTATCAAGACTGTTGTTTAGCAGTGACCCGGATGTATTAGCAGATGCTTGCTGGGCCCTCTCTTACCTTTCTGATGGTCCCAATGATAAAATTCAAGCTGTTATTGATTCTGGAGTGTGTCGAAGATTGGTAGAGCTGCTTATGTAAGTATTCTCCTCACCAAATAAATGTCTTATAGTACTGTTAAAATTGAGCTGTGTTTTTTCTCACCTGAAGTCTTAATTTATTTTTGTGGAAAGTGATGAATATGAGTTCAGTCTGAAGTCTTTTAAGCTGCTTGCTTGGCTCCTGCAATTATTCCTGACATTGACAGTGAAAAAAGTTTTCTCCAAAGTATTCCTTTATATTCCTTAAAATTTAGTGTAGGATTTGATATACATGAAGGAATAGAAGGGCAAAGACTGAAGACTAACATTGAATTGTAAAATTAGTTTATTATTTTGTTTTAATTTCACTGTTGTACTTTCCTTTCTGGGACATATAATTGCTTTACAGACAGTTGTTGGACTCAGCGCAGTCCAGAGGCTGGCTAGAGCCACTTTTAAACTGTTCAAATATATTTGGGTTACGGTTCATTATTTTCCTGGAAAGGAGGACTAAATCCCTGTGTTCACATGGGACTGCAGAGTAGGTCTGGGGTAGCAGTTCCAGCACAGACAGCTCAGCACACTTCCCTGTGAAAAGCTCGTTTTTATAGCTGTCGGGAAAGGTAAGGTTGCTTTCTCTTGATAGAGCCTCTAGGACAACTGTGTAATTTCCCCACACATCAGGCAGCTGAGTACGGACTTCATGTGCTGGCTTCTAGATTATTGACTCACAAAAGGGGTAATTTTCCTTGCAAAACATCCTAACCTTTAGTATACACCTCATAACACCCCTCTGTTTCTGTGGATATTGAATGACACATGTTCCAGTATCATATTTAATAGTAGTTGAGTTGGGCTGGATCTGCTGAGCAGATTGCTCTTAAGTTGTGTTGTTTCATAGAGATGCTCAGTCTTTGAATCAGCAATTCAGTTGTGGGGTTGCAGTAGTCAAATTTGGCTAAACAGGAAAAGTGCAATAAGTAATACAGTGTTTTTGATAACTGAATACTTAGCATGTGAAGTAAACCACTGTTTGCTGAAAATGCAAAATTATTCTTTTAACACTTGGTAATATCAAGCAATATAATATTTGTCTCCAGGCATAATGATTACAAGGTGGTATCCCCTGCATTAAGAGCAGTTGGAAATATTGTTACTGGGGATGATATCCAAACACAGGTAAGACTAGTTGATTTAAGAAAAATTATTTGGCAAGACAGAATTTTGTAAAAACTTTGACAGAATACATGTCCAATACAGGTATCTGCTGACATCACTGAAAGAAACTTTCTAGAAATCTGCATTGTTGATTTGATAGTTTAGGCTCCTACTTTAAGCATTAAGTTAATGCAAGAAAGAACTTTTTTTTTACAGCATTGTTTGTAGTCTATTGCTTTGTTTCTGTATGATACTTTCACTGTTGCTTTTTTGCTTTTTTTGGTTTTTTTCTCTTTCATACAGGGGGTTCAGTTATTATGATTTCACTTTTTTCAGTCTTAAAAGCAGTCAAGGTTTTCACTTCTATGATTGTCTATGATTTGTCCATGAATTTTTATGTGATAGTCTTACTGATGTAATTTATTATAAAGATCTATTTTATTAATTTTAGACAATGGCATTGATTTTGAAGCAGTGCAGGAAATAGGAAGACAGATCCTACTTTAAAAATAATTATCTTAAAAAGGCTGAAGGTATTATGGTTAAAAGAACATGGAAAAATGTTTATTGCATAATTTTTGAGCTCTAGAGGAAAGGATTTTGCTAAGGAATTAAATGGAAAACTTTATCCCTTAAAAAATTAACAGATAACTATACAAATTAGATGTGCACTTGTTGATAATTTTGACGTACTTATATTTCAGTCTTAAGCAGCCTTACTTAGTTTTGCCATTGTCAGTCATTTGGTCTGAACTTAATTGAAGGTAGATTCTTTCAGATTGTTGGATTGTCTGGTCACACACTAGAACATATGTAAATGTGTTGCAAAATCTTTTGAAGTCCTCTGTAAAATGCTTTTATATTTATAGATATATGTATATTGCACAAGGCTCTATATATATATATATGTATGTATTTGTGTATGTGTGTGTGTGTATATATGTGTATATATATATATATATATTACAACCCAGTTTTCAATTTTTTAAATTATTTCAGGTGATTCTAAACTGTTCTGCATTACCATGTCTCCTGCACTTGCTTAGTAGTCCCAAGGAATCTATCAGAAAAGAAGCATGCTGGACTGTTTCTAATATAACTGCAGGAAACAGAGCTCAGATTCAGGTAAAGCCTGGGAAATTGTTACTTGCTTGGTTTTGTTTTCATTTTACTACTTCACTTTATTTTCCTTCACAAGATGTAAATGTATACTGCACTGGCTCTGTATGATTTATTTTAGTTCTAACTGTCTATAATTTTACCTAACCTAAATGTTTGCCTCTAAACTTTGACATATTATTTTAAAGAGAAATAGCTGTCACAATTTGTACTACAAATTTGTCCAGTGAAAAGTGAACCAGTTTGGAAATGGTGAATATTTTGCTTGGATAAAAGATCGATAGGATGTCATCAACACTGAGTTGTATTCTTGTGGAAATTACTGCATCCCGACTATTGTTCCAGGTGTCTGGAGCTGTCTGAAAAAAGGTTCTGATCAATAAAAATGAAAATTCTGAATCAGAATATGTATTCCAAAATTATTTTTTCCCTTCTACTTCAATCAGAGATGAAAATGTTTCTTCCTGATGTAACTTAAAACATGCAATAAAGTCTCCAATTACAGACGTAGTCTCTCAATGGCCACCACAAACATTGATGAAATGGAAAATTTTGTTCTGAGACTTCATCTTCAGTTCAAAAACTCAGGATGTGTTGTATGATATTTAAATGGGCCAATCCAGTAAGCTGTGCTCTGCCCACCAGAAACAGAGAAATAAAAAACCCAAGGTGTTCTGGTGGCTGCTGTACTGCAATGTTGGAACTGTTCTGAATTTCAGTTTAGCTGTTCTAGCTTGTATGGCATCATCTAAACAAAATACTCTTTGCTTTGATATCCACAGGCATCACTAATTCTTGTAGTTAAGGTGATAAGTGTTCTGAAATCTTTATTAATGGTTTGTAAAATGTTACTATTTCATCTCTCAGGCTGTTATAGATGCAAATATTTTTCCAATATTGATTGAAATTCTTCAAAAGGCTGAATTTCGCACCAGAAAAGAGGCAGCGTGGGCCATAACTAATGCAACATCAGGAGGAACCCCTGAACAGATCAGGTGAGTTTGTGTATGTTACTATTTTCTCTGCCTAAGGATCTTCTGTAGGGCATTTGGGTATCTGCATTTGACTCTTGACAGTCATAGCAACAAAATCCTAAACATAGCCTCATTTCCTTGAAACTCTGTACAGAGGGCTAAATGTAGAAATTAAGAAAAATCAAGTACATGCAACAAACATAATAAATAATTAGTACTTTGTTTCAGGGATGTTGCACCTAAAGCTTTCACAGACTTACCTTCCACAGCTGATAACTACATTGTCAAACACAATTGGAACAGCTGATGGGCAGTTTCAGTGTTTGAAAATGGAAAACGGTGGGGGGTTCTTTAGAAAACTTGTGCAGTGGGATTGTATATTTGGAGACAGACTTCAAGGGCTTTTAGTTTCTTAGGTTTCTTCATGTATTTTAAACTCACTATCAGTATTATTTTTAAAGCAGATATCTAAACTTCTTGCTCAGAACTGAGGTTGATTAAACTTTTACTGTCAGTAGCTATTTATATGCTGCAAAGATAGAATTGCTAGAATAAAATACTCTCTGGTTTCTTTGAATGCTGTAGAATAATGATCATTTTTAGTCAGTAGCTGATAGTTTGATTTATAAGTTACCATATTATTTGGAAGCCGGAACTGAAAGTGGTGTGATAACAGGGATAATAAAGGAAAGTGTCTTGGTTTTTTAAAATTTTATTTAAAATTCAAAAAAATGTTTTATAATGTATAAATAATGTGTAGTATAATAATGTAATGTATAATATAATATTATATAATAGATATATAATGTAACGTCTCAAAATCTAGCATTTAAAAAAAAATTCATTCAGGATCTTCAGATAGTAGATGTACTTATAATACCATAACAATGGCTTCTCATCAAAAATACATGTATATTATTGGTGTCATGAAGTTTCAGTCCTAATGTCCTCAGAGTACTACTGCCTAACTGCAGGATAGTTTTAAACCACTGAATTAAACTATATTTTGGCAAACATTTTGCTTACATGCTAGAAGCAAGGACATGGGTTATGACTTGTGAAAGTTCATACCCAATTTTTTTCAAAATTGGGAAAAGGAGTGGAATATTCAAAATCCCAGTATTTTTGTCTTTGTATTTACAGTTACATCCTTCTCTTTATAGTAGGTGATTCTAATATCTTAGTGAGCTGCTAGTGAGGACTGTGTTAGCCCAGAACAGTCCCAGTGTTCTTACATGTATCTAATGTGTTTAATTGATATTTTTACCACTAGAAAATTTCAACTGCATGAGAAAAGAGCTTCCTGCTAAAATTTTTTCTCTTATATTCAGTTAAATCCACCTGAAGATCATAGGTAAAAAGATGTTGAAAAGACTACAGATTTCACACATTAGGATTTTTTTTTAATTAGGATAAGTTGTAATATTTATTTCATTTTGGGCTAAGTTTCTTTTTGTATTGTTGCATGTTTTAGAAATTTTGTTATTTCAGCCACTTTTATAGCAAAAGTATCAATAGCAGCAGACTGGTATGTCGGAATAAATATGCTGGATTATCAATTCTTTTCCCCTTCCTCTGTTTTTTTTCTGTTATAAAGGTATTTGGTAGCACTAGGTTGTACCAAGCCTCTTTGTGACCTCCTGACTGTGATGGATTCAAAAATAGTACAGGTGGCTTTAAATGGACTTGAAAATATTCTACGTCTTGGAGAACAAGAGTCAAAGCAAAATGGAATTGGCATTAATCCTTATTGTGCCCTCATAGAGGAAGCCTATGGTAAGAACACTTCTTGTAAAGCAACATACTGAACTTCCTTATTCTAGGCTGTCAAAACAAAAACCACTGTTAAGCATTTTGAAATTTACAGGTCAGTTTTAATATAAGAATTACTCCAAGCATAAGTAGACATAAAGTATCACAAGGTAAATAATGTAACATTTAGAGTAAAGTGGTTAAATGCAGAAAATACCTGGGTGTTTGGGGTCAGTTTAAATGTCCCTCTAGAGAAGCATTCTCAGAAGGGTTTGATTCAGGTGTCCTAGTCTATTGGAACCATGCTTTGCATAAATTTGTCAGCCATTTCTAAGTACACTTTTTAATGCATTATTACATAGTCCTGTCTGCTACAGTTTCATTACCAACAGGGATGTAAGATCAGGGTTTTTTAATTGATCCCAAAGTTGGATCACTTTTAAAAACAGTAAATAAATATCAGTAAGAGCAAAATCAACTTCAGATCATAAAACTAAATAAGTTTTTACTTTTGCAAGTATTTTGTTTAGTTTCTTATAAAAGTTCTTGAATTAAACCACTTTATAAAGGCATTCTAGAAAAACCAATTTTTGGAATTTCATGGCTGGATTCTTTTATAATTGACTTATAACGAAACTGGCATTCTTCATGGAAAGTTGCCTTTTTTATAGCTCTGACAAAACAAAATTGGCAGGCATTTGTATTTCAGAAACTGCTAGTAACTTATAGAACCATGGTTCTAATTGACCATATTATATCTGATCAGATGGTACTAACTTTACAGAAAAGCAGTGTTTATATCTGAATTCCCTGTTACAGGATTTTAGTTGTTTTAATCAAGTGCATGCTTGAATAACTTAGCAGTTAAATGCATAAGAGGAATAAGTGCTGAAGACTTTAATGGAATTTATTGTGTTGCAGATTTTCTGTCCATCCATAATTTTAAGTATTGACTCTCTAGCTTCTCTTATTTCCCTAGCACTTAAGCATAGGTTGCTGAAGCTGTAGAGTATAAGTTCAAGTAAGGAAAACCAGCTAATTATGTCACCCTCATTTCTTTGGTCTCTGCAGTCACCAGAGGGGTTCATTTGAGCTCTTTCTAATCCAGCCTAAGTGGAAACTATATTACCTTAAAAAAGCTAAACAAGAATTTTATATCAACGTTACTGACTGCCTAGCACTTAATTCAGCCAAAAGATGAGAGGTTATGTCCTCTACTTTCAAAATGGTAAGCTTTCCAAAAGATAGTATTAAATTTAAAAAAAATACCAGACTGTGCCCAGTGACAAATCCATGAGATAGAATTTAGAGTTGGGGAAGACTTAAGAGTAGAAGAACAGAAATTGGGATGTTAGTTTTATTGAAATGCTTCTAGCATAGTTTAAAAATTATTTTGGACAGCAGAAAATGCAAAGTAGAAATACATGGGTTAGGAAATTAAGAACCAGTGATATCAAATTAATTGAGGTGACTTGGGATTGTATCTTTTTGTCTTAAGTATTGCTATACTGTAAGTTGTTTTCATTTGAATTCATCATTCATTCAATCAACTGTATTTTTGAAAATGTTCTATTTTGAATTTAGGACTTGATAAAATTGAATTTCTTCAGAGGCATGAGAACCAAGAGATCTACCAAAAGGCTTTTGAACTCATAGAACATTATTTTGGTGTCGAAGAAGAGGACTCTAGTATTGCACCTCAAGTGGATGAAAGTCAGCAGCAGTTTGTGTTTCAACAGCAGGAGGCTCCAATGGAAGGGTTCCAGCTCTAAACTACTGAAGTGAATATAAGCATAAAATTTAAACACTTGTACGGTTTGGGTTTCTTTTTTCTCAGAGGTCTTTTCTTTATGGCCAAAGTTAGGGGAAAAACTGAATATGTTTTGCAGAAATAGATGAAGAAACGGCTCATGCACTTTTATATATTGTGTTAGAGACAACTGTTCTCTGTTTTATATTTGTGTTCTTCATTATCTCTTATGTACAGAAAACAACTGTGAGTAATCATGTCTAAAAGCATTAAATGTGATTTAACAAGAACTGTTTAGCTAAAACTTGGTAGGATTTTGGGTAGTAGTTCTGAATTTTTCATGTAGTCTCAAACTTCATATCAGCAATACAGTTACTGACAGTTGAATTTTCACCAGTAGGCTTGACTTGCCCAGTCTCTATCAAATCTACCTCTTGTATTGAAGCAGAAACATTGCTTCAAAACTAAGGCATGAAATAAAGATGAGCTTGTAAGAAGCTGAATTGGAATGTGAAAAATATTTATTTAAATTGTGAAACTTTTATGCATTACTTTACAACACACTGATGGAGTTTATTTATAAGATGTATTTAAAGACATAATAGATATACATATATAATGCTATTACCTAATATAATATTGAATATATGAAAACATTTTTTCTGAATTCTGTGGAGAGAGGACTATTTCAGTGGTTTTTAAATTGGAATCAGAAGAGACCTTGCTGGTCATTTGAAGTTGGCTCTGTAATGAAAGCTGCTAAATAGCATTACAAGTCAGCCACAACTGCAGTACTTTGCAGTGGAAGCAGCCACTGCAGTTACCACAAGAAAGCTGTAATTGGGAATGACAGAAGGGTGATGTGCACCAATCACCAAGCTGATGTTTTACAGTTGTCTTCTGTCCAGATGTGGTAACACCACTTTAGTTTGAGAAACATTGCAATGTTTGCCTTTTAGTACAATAGCTTCTTAAAAGTTTAGACAGTAGGTGTTGTTTTTTGACCAAGTATGCTATTGCCACTTGAATTGTTCCTTAGGTTAATGAATTTGGTTTGCTTTTGGTAAGATAATAGAAATACTGCAGTGAAAAATGAAGCGAATCACTCCAGTTGAAGGAAAAGTTTGTTGTACTGTAAATAGCATTAAGTATGTGAACACCAAAACTAACTAGAAGTTATTGTCATCTAAATATTTAGGCTCTACAATATACAGTGTTTGCTGTTAAACACTAAAAGAAATAGAATTCTAATATTTATGTTAACAGTTTTGAGTACAGAAAAATGTATTCTCTGCTTTGACTTGCATATAAGTAGTGTTTTTGGTGTATTAGTATATCTCATTTGGAGAAATTAATACTTTGGGCTAACTCTGAAGTATTGCTATTTTTTATTACCTGTAATTAATGTATTAACATCAAACTCCTGGGTTAAGTGAAATCTGT
This sequence comes from Luscinia megarhynchos, assembly GCA_034336665.1. NCBI lineage: Eukaryota > Metazoa > Chordata > Aves > Passeriformes > Muscicapidae > Luscinia > Luscinia megarhynchos. Next base: position 47,942,109 of record CM067565.1, read on the forward strand.
GACATGAGAGCATTTCATGCTTCATAAAAAGCTGCAATTCAAACTTCAAGTCACTTACCCAAGGCACTATGCTTGTCACTAAATAATATTTTAATGCACTGAAAAATACAGGTTAAAGGTGGTATCATTTACAGTACCATTTTATATTTAGAATTTTTTTTACATGCAAGTTAAGATTTTAAGATGTTTCACTTTGATGTTACAGCAATATATTCTATATTGTAATTGAATGTGGGACTTGAAGTGGATTTTCTAAAATTAATGGTCAGTTTTGACTAAGGTATTACTGGGAGGGAAGCAACCTCCCTTTGAAGTCTTTTTAGTGGAAGATAGAAGTGTAAGAAGTGTATATAGGAGTGCTGTTACTTTATGAGCTCTGAATACAATGAAATATTTTAGCAAATGACACTTTAAACCTAGATTTGTACAGCATACAACAGTTTTGAATAGTGTGATAATATTGAGTACAGCTGCCAAATTTTCATATAATGTTAGGTGATTGTACTTAGGCCCTTTCTACTCTCATAGTTTTAGGTTTTCATACACCAACCTTCATTCTTTCCCGTGACTTCCCCACTCCCCATCTGTCAAAGAACAGGGTAACAATCATGGAAATCTACCAAGATTGCTAGCAAATGCTGAATTTCAGTGTTCTAGTCGGAGAAAATTATTCAGGTAACAGGGTATTCCTTTGTTTCTAACAACCTTGTTTTGATAACAACCAGCTGTGCCTGCTTTTTATTTGGAGAACCCTGTAAAACTACATTTATAAGCCTCTCTTATTTAAACCAAATCTGAACTATGAAAATCTTAATTGAAAGACTTGAAAATTAAGAAAAGAGGGGACATTTAAAGTATTATATTTGTTTTGAAAGAATGTCTTCAGTTGTGTGGATATATTATTTTATCTCGTGGATGGTTAGTGACTGCACTTTACACATTTAGACAAACTATATTTCATGCCTCTGATACATTTAAATGGAACAGTTTGAAAGGGAACTAAAATTGATGGATTAGGATAATGAAAATCCTTATTTAAACTCAACATTTGGTTTACCCTGATATTGTTAAGACATAATAATGAAAATTCTTTAAAGGATATACATAGGTCTCTCCTGTTTTATCACTAGGTTTATATCATGCTTTGTTAAAAGCACATAAATGAACAAAATGAAACCAGAGATTATGACTTAAGGTCAGCTCTGATGTACTCATTTGCAGGTAGGGGCACAATAATGATGATGTTACCTAAACAGATGAAACCAGTTTGGAGAGAGAAACAAAATAAAACTGTGATATGAAAATCTCTTTAAGTTTGGCATTTTATATGCAATATGAAGTGCCCCATCAGTTACAAAGTCTGTTTAAAAATACCGGAGTTTGAGTTTAATTAAAAGGGTACCATTTGTTCTGCTTAAATGTGAATACTAACTAGCTAATCTATGCAACTATGCAGAGTTTAAGATTTTTTTTATTAGTTCCCTACTCTTGTTACACTGAATCATATCTAATTTTTTGTCATTGCACTTTTGTCTGAGGACTGGTTCATACAGCTTTTTAATTTTCTAGTATTTGCTTTACAATCTGTTGCTAGCAGCAATCAGAAAATAGTAATAATGTTGGCATAGAAATGTTTGCTCTAGAACAAGTTTGCAACTGGAAACTATTTATTGTTGGGCCTGTCTTTAAAAAAATAGTAAAGATGCACTATTGTCTTTCCTCTGTGATTAATTCTCAGTTGGTTTAAATTTATTAAATTGTACGACTGAGGATTTTTGTAATAGGTTTGCAGATTGATACATGGACTTAAACTGTGACCTCAGGATTTCACTGAAATCTGGAATGAGAAATGATAATTACTTATGTCTTCATATAAAGCATGGAAACTAAATTACCTGTATTAACTTCAGATAGTAATAGTGCATCTTTAAATCCAGGCCAAAGGCCCATTACTGTAAGAGAGCACATATAAGTAGTATGCAATATTATGGAATGTTAAATCTCCAAATACCATACAGAAACCAATAAAACCTATTTTACAGATGTTTACTGTATTTATTTAGTAATTCAGTAAGTGTTGCTTCTTAAAACTGAAAAATGCAAATACCATTTTGAATACAGCATTGATGCCAATGAGTTCCAAGTGGCAATTTGTGCACTGAAAAGCTATGCACTATCAGCAAACAGAAAACTTACTGGGTTTAAATATTTTGTGGTTATCTAACCAAAGGTAATTGGCATTCTTTGGAAATTGCCTCACCTCCTTTAAAACTAATTACTGCTTTTAATGATATGCAAAACATTCTAAATAGTTTTAATTATATGCAACAAGTATTCTGAATATCTTTTCATTAGAAAAAGATTTTCCCTTTTTTCTGTAAAGCTTTGTTGCTGTAGCTACCCTCACTGGCTTCAGGGTGTGCGTACTACCGTTGTCCTTTTAGGGGTGAAACTCACTAATTGCTCTCAGCAGCAGCTAATTTTGCTCTTCGAGGACATTCAGCATCTCAGTTGAAGTTATTTTTTCTTCGCCTCCGCGGCCAGCGCAGCCTCCTCCCGCCACTTGGCCTTCTTTGCCAAGTTTAAGCTCGTTAAGGACTCGTGGCGTGCAGCAGCCTGAGGAAGTAACAGTGTAGCAATAAGGATGCACCCAGGGAAAGCTGTCCAACCTCGGGACTGGGCAACAGCCACTTAGGGTGATGGGGATGACAGAGACTAGATTAGCTAAAACTTGGGCAGCTGTAAGCTGCTGCTCTTGGTTTAGATTCAAGTGCTTTTCACAGAATTCCATTATTTTAAAATATGCTATGCAGTCATACACACCTTCTTAGCTGAAGCAATCACTGCAAAACAGGCAATAATTGAGAGCCCAATCATGATGTAACAGGCTTTCACTCGAGCTTTGTTTCTTGCCTTGTCTAGCATCTCTGGCCTGCAATTAAAGTAGTTGAATTGAGTCATTAAAAAAGGCAAAGTATCTTTTCAAAGCATTGCAGACATAACATCACAATTTAAAAATAAATATAGAATTGGCTTCTGAAACAAGCATCTTCAGCTTGCTGTGGTTAGTTATGTATCAGTCATTTTCTGGTCCTAATCCATTTCCCATGGCAAAGCAACATTTAGTGGATTGAGACTGTTTTGGGGGTTTTTAAGCTGGGAAAAAAATTGCTCAGGCAATAAATGTTTGCATTTCAATGCTCAGGGTAAATACACTAGAAATCATACCTAAACTAAACATAGTGAAAATTAAGTAGGGTTATATTTTTAAAACAGATAGAGATGTATATGTGGTATCAGACGGATGAAGTAAAAGCAAGTTCCCGTTATTCAAATTTAACTTTAGAAATCAATTACTGCTATATCTAACCTGTTCAGATGGTGTTCTGTAGGCTAAGGACTTGACATCCTTGGATTGTTGATTAAAGCAGCATTTGTACTACTACGAGTTAAAGGTTTTATTCTTTATTAAAGCAGCAGCCTGACAGAAACTGGGCAGCTGATGTCAGCCACCTCACTTATTTCAGAAAAGCACACTTAAACAAGATGGTCATCAAAGGCAAAAGTAGTGAAAGCTGCTGTCTTCTGTTTGGCAGTAGTCAGTGCAAAGGAGGTGTTTTACAGCCCAGCAGTCTGCTTCAGCACAGCTCCCGTTTCCACCCTCCTCTCTCCTGAGCCAGCAGCATGGCCCTGGGGACCAGCAGTACAGGAAATCGTGAAAAATGTCCCAAAATGTTCAGCTAAGTTTTTCCAAGTCAAACATTATACTTGGGAGTACAGTTTTTAATATGTTCAAATAAGACTGGATGTGCATAATTTTCATAATTCATCATGGGAATACTTTATATACATAGATATTTGTAAGATATAAGTACATGTTTTATACTTATGTATAAACCCACAAGTATATGTGTAAAAAGATAGTTGCATAAAGAATTGATTTTTTGTTCTAAGTAAACGTGGTGTAATGCTCTGTTTCCTTCAAAAAACACTTAGATTTACTTTAAACAGTAACGTGGTGGGATGGGGCAGAGCTGAGGATTTGACAGTGCCCATGAAAGCCTGCACCAAGGCTGAGGGCTGCAGTGCTTAGCTCCCAGGTTCAGTGTGGTGGAAGAGGACAGTTCCCATCTCTTCCCTGTGCTATCCCTTCCTTGCCAGCATGCACAGGAGGAGCATGTTGTGCACACAGTTTCTTGCAGGTAACTTAACAATGCCTGCAGTTCTAAGGAGCTGCTTCTGGTTTCTACAATGATAAAAATCTTCAAAACAAACTGCACATCAGACTGGCACGTAGGATCATTAATCCAATAATCCATTTGTGGCAACAAAAGCAAAACCATAAATGTTATTAGTCTGATGTATTAGCCTAATTATATTTCACAGTGCACTAATTGAAACTCCTTTGAGGCAGATTTTCACTTTCTCCCTGCCTTCTGCATTTGCTTCAAGGAAAACAGACCTTAAATATTCTTCCCTAATTGCATATTAGGGCCTATTCTATTCAATCCTTAATCAAGACTCCAGGTACACCTCTACTGAAGTCAGCAACAGCTGGTTTTTTAAAGAAGCCACAACAACCTTAAGTGAAGACTGCAGATTTGTTTCATAGTACAAACTATCTTTGGCATTTGTGTTACAGGTGGCAACACCTTGCAATTCTTTTTTTGATGAGAGTTGAAACAGTGCCACAGTTCAGTCTCAACATCTAACAATTAACTACTTCTAGTATATTACTATGTATAGTATAGTGTAGCCTAGCCAGAAAGGAGTGATTTTTGTGCATGTGCAAATGCCATGTTTTTATAAACATCTCCCAATGACTTGAATAGCTTTTACAGCTCCTGAGACATGTCTGAACCTTCCTCTAGAGAAAAATGACGAAACTGACAGCACAAGAGAGGTAAGATTGTCCAGAAAGCCGCTATCCAGCTCAACAAACTCCAGGGAAACTGTCAGGAACTAGCAAGAATAGGCAGAGGACCTGTTGCTTTACTTAGCACACTGGTTTTTCTCAACAAGTCACCAAAGGCAGGGACATACTGTGATGATAAAAAGTAGTGTCCTGGAGAGATGTCTAACATGCTATCTAACATCCTAAGAAAAGGGAGCCTTAAACATTAGAGGGATTTCAGGTGTGCAGTGCCTGACTCCCTTAGGGGTTGCTAATTTTCAACAAGTCAGAGAACAGTAGTCTGTGTGGTTTGGATGGGAAGGGACCTTTAAAGATCATCTAGTCCAGTGGGTCAGCAAGAATAGGAGACTAAGGCTATGTCCCAGTTTTCCTTGATGAGGGATTATCCTCTCATTACCTCCTTCCCTATTTTTCCTCAAATTCTATGATTAAAAAAATAATTTGTTGCATGTAATCATTCAGTGACAGCTCCCTTAGAACAGTTTATGCGAGCTATATACAGAAAATATTGTTTACCAATAACATCTTTCTCTGGTTGCACGTTAGGAATAAGCAAAACAAACAAGCCAATACATAAATGTAACCAAGGCTGTCTACTCAGATGGATCCAGTTTTTAATCCCAGGCTCTAGGGACTCCAGCAAGGAACATTTTCTCATCTTAACCTCTAACCAGGACAGGAAATTCTCTTGCCCTCTAATTTGTTTCCAAGTCTCAAAGTTGTAAAACCGACTGTTTTAAACTCTGTGGAAAAGCTTTAAATTTTCCACAGGATCAGGATCACGCCACTGCTTTCCCTACAGCTACATGTTTCCCTTGGACAAGGCCAGCTCACTTACGGGATCCTCAGAGGAATCTCTTCTTCTGTCTTGAAACGTCCAGTCCACAGGAGGATTTTTTTGTCAAACTTCGAAGGCTTGTAACTTGCAACCACCCTGTGAGCCTGCTCAGCTTAAAAAGTAGGGGAAAAAAAACCACTTTGTAAACCGTGCACTAAGAGAGAATTGTGACCGATAGTAAGGTGTGGAAGGGAAAAGCCCTACTCATTTTGGAAGAGTAATTTTGGGATTAGACCGCCAGGTCTCGGCTACGCAGAGTGCCGTCTCTGGACATCCCCGCATGCAGCGAGTGTTCCCGTGGGTCTGGTTCGACCTGCCCGCCGCCCGCGGTGTGGGCACCCAGGCGAGCCGGAGAACGCCCGGGACCGCCCGAGCTGCGGTGCCGCCGGTGCCCCGGTCCCGCTCCCTCCCGCGGGCCCATCCCGGCGGCTGCGCTCCCCCATCCCGGCGGCAGCTCCTTACCGCGGGCGCTGCCCGGGCTCCGGGCGGGATCCCCGGCGGCCGCGGCTCCCCGCGGCGCGGGCGGGCGGAGCGGCGGCACGGACAGCAGCCGCTGTCCCGGGCGGAGGAGCGCCGGCAGCATGGCGAGGACGGCGCGGGGCGGCGGGATCCTCTGGGCAGCCGGACCCTCCGCCTCGGCCGCAGCCTCTGCAGCAGCGGCAGCGACCCCGGCCCCGCCCCGCGAACCCTCCCAGCCGCGGCCGGAGCAGAGGCGGGACCGCCGCCGACACCCGGAGAAGGCGTCTCGTTCCCCTTCCCCACTCACGGGCTGCAGCTTGGGCGAGGAAAAGTCAGCGTCCGAGACAAAACTCGGCTGAAGAAACGGACGCGGTAGTTCAGCGTCGTGTTAGGACGCGCACCTGTTGGAGCGAGTCCTGAGGAGGGCCACGACAGCCAGAGACCAGGAGCACCCCTCCCGTAAAGACGAGCTGGGAGAGCGGGGGATGTTCAGTCTGAAGAAGAGAAGGTTCCAGGGAGACCTTACAGCAACTTCCAGTGCCTAAAGGGGGCCCACAAGAAAGATGGAGAAGGCCTTTTTACAAGGGCCTGGGATTCCTATACCCCCATCACAAGGAGTAATGGTTTTAAACTGAATCAGGATGAGTTTAGATTAGGAAGAAATTCTCTCCTGTGAGGTTGGTGAGACACTGGCACAGCTTGCTCAGAGAAGTTGTGGATGCCCCATCCCTGGAGGTTTGGATGGGGCTTTGAGCAACCTGGTCTAGTGGAAGGTGTTTCTGCCCATGGCAACTTGATGATCTTTATGGTCCCTTCCAACCCAAACCATTTTATGATTCTATGTAGAGTTTAAGTTCTGTGACACAAACCTGCTTACATCTGTTTCTGTCATTTTACTGCTTTCAGAATGCTCAAATATACTAATTCTCATCATAGACTTTTCCATCTACTTCAACTGAAAAACTTTCTTTTTTGGCTTTTCCTTTCACGTCCTGGATAGAGTTTTATTAAAAATAAAATAAAAACAAAATCAAACAAAAAACAAACCCTGCAAAAAATTGAGATAAATCAGCACAGAATAGACATTTACAAAATAACAATCTGTGTTAGCATGATACTCACGACAGTGTAAGACTGTCTCAACAGAACTGTGTGTGATGCACTAAGCAGTGGAAGATTTTACATGCATCAGCCAAAACCAGAATGGCTGCAGATGAACAGAGGAAGTCCCACTCCCCAGGGATGGATCAGTGTCTGGCAACAACTTAAGTCCTGTGCTCAGTATGACAGCACAAAAGAGGAGTTTTGAACTTTTTGTAGGCAAAATCTCCAGCTATCTTTTCTTCAGGAGCAGAGCATGTAACAAAAAGGAACACATGTACCTCTTTGCATGTACACACACTCCTTGAGCAGCTGTCTCCTCTTTCAGAATGTTGTCAAGGAGATGAAGACACATCAACAGAAATTACCTAGAGGATGATGCTTTACCTTTGCTCCAAGAGAGTGGCATAGTGTCAAGCAGTGCTCCTTGTCCCTGAAGACACAGCTGGGAAGGGTAAGAAGAGTCAGCACATCTGGGCTGGGCTCAGTGTCATTCATTGTGAGCAGCATCCCAGCCACTGCTATTAGCTGCCCCTCCTGGTGGTCACCCACACATTCAGAGTCACTGCAGCTCCAATGGCCATCAGCAGAGCTGCTGGGAGGAAATTTAGAGTTCACATAGTTTCCAGCACTCACCAAAGAACTGCTCTAAAGATCATGGGCAGCTGAAAGCCATCTACACAGCCAGAGCTACTGAAACCTTGAGGGAATTATGCTCTGGAGAAGAGGACATCAAACAATTGGTGGCCTTCATTATCCCTGTAGATATTCTACATTGTATGATAGTGGCTTCAGGATGCATAATTTAGCATTATTAACAATGGATGACATAAGCCCTAAAAAGGTTAAATAATGTTTACATCCAGAGCAGCCTCCTGCCTAACAAACAGCACTTTCCCATTTGATTTCTCTGTGAACACCACTTTATTTGGGGACATTTGCTCTCTCTATTGCTCTCAGAGATGGAAAACGTGCCTGTGGGATGTTAGTGTTTTGAGAAGTGGTTGAAAAATGGTTTCAGGACCTTTCCAAAGTAAGCAAGCAGAGTGTGCTCTGGCCCAGAAAGAAGAGCTGGTCCCTTTGGCCTCACATGGCCTGACCTATGGGCCATGGCTCTGGGAGCACCAGGATAAGACTTTGCTAGGACTCTGGAAGGTGATTCCTGTTCTGGGGACGAAAATCTGTTTCAGGCTCAGTCCCCATGACTGGCAAGAAGAATAGTTAGATTGCTGGAATACTTACTGCTCTGGGCAGGGGAATGTGCACAAATGCTCCTTTAGCATAATAAACTCCTATGTTAAGCTTTTTCATATCCTCCGTGTAGTGTAGCACAATCCCTTTATGTTCTACCTACATATGATCACTTGCTTCTTGCAGACAAGGCATTTAAAACCATGTAACACATCTCGGTATAATGTCTCTTTTTTGCTGCCAAGTCAAGCTTGCAAACCTGTTACATCCTCTCTGCCCCACCATGGACTGTGCTTTGCACAGAAGACCTAAGTGGCTGGAGAATTAGCTGGAGCATGTAGGGCTCTTTTGAAATTCTGCCACACGTGATGTCTTTCCTCAGAGATACCTTGGCAGAGACCCTCACACTGCTGTCACCAGACACTGTTCATCAAGACATTCTCCTCATTGTCCTGCAGGATTAATCCCTTACCATACACATCTTTCAATCTAATCTAATCTAATCTCAATTCCAAGCAGGCTGAGGTCTACAGTGGAAACACCTTACAGGTGTGTGTATTGCTGTTGCCCAAGGCCAAACACAAGCTCATGGGGAGAGGTAAGGAAATTAAGTAAGCAAACTCAATTTTAAATATCAATATGGCTTTAATCATTCCCTTTCATATAGCTTCAAGGCATGCTACACTCAACACTTTTGAAAACAATAAATACAAGTATAACATTCCAGCCAAATTAACTTTTCTAACCAGCTGACAGTTGCACAATGTAAGCTTTGCTTCTCTCTTTCAGGGGAAGACTTCTTGCTGCATTGGCCGTCAAGTTGCAGACATTTTAACCTTATCATGCATAACCTCATATGCAGAACATTATTTCCAACAACTGAAGTATAAACAGCATTCAACATATAAATATATACACATAACCCTTCATTCCTACAATCAGCAACAGAACATATGTATTTTCACAAATCCGTATTGCACTCTTGCCTTTCAAATAACTTTAAAATACCTTCATAGATATACAATATCAAGGATTTTAGTATTATTTTACAGTAACAGTAAGGCACAGAACTTAAAATAACAAAGTTTCTATGTTCTGGGCTTTATGAACATGGAAAAGTATTTTCCTGTTCCTGTATTGACAGTGTAGCTCTGCTGTTTAAGCTCTGTCTGAAAAAGCTCCATGGTACCATTACCCTGACAGAAAAATTCCACCTTCTCTGAATGTGCTCTTTGCCGCTCACACAGAAGGCACAGCACATCTGTGCTCATGGAGCTACAGAACAGAGACTCATTGAGTGCAGATCATGTCAGGTCATCCTTGGGCTATTTCTGTGCATTGTAATGATGTATTTTCATGTTTTTATTAACAATCACATTTTTAAAAATATATATCAACCCCCTTAAATTTTCCAGGAAGCACTCATGCTGATACTGGTCATTACATTATTTATGCTAATGAGAAGAATCAATTAGTCGTTTTAAGTTTTGTCATTACACATTGACCTTACAGTTTCAAATTAAAGGACACCTGCGGCTCTTTCTTCTCATGCATCAGAGGAGCATGAGGTGAAAGTGTGCTTCTTCTGGTATGGGGAAAAAAGGCAGATGAACATTCGTGTAACTAGAGAGCTCCAGAAGAATTCTCTAATTTCTTTTTAGATCTGTCTCTAGTTCATTACTATGCTGGTAAACACAAGGAACCAAAAATGTTACTACAGCACTCATCTGGAATTAGGTGTGCAGTTTTGGGGAGGATAAAAAAAGGATTCACTGATACCAGATGAAAAGAGTTACTTTTGGAATTTCAGAAGAATAGAGAGCCTATCTTAATAGTGGAGACTAAAGGACTGGACTTGTTTATCTTGGCAAACAAAGCCTGGGACAAGGCTCTCTTTGATCTGTAAAATGGGGCCAGATGAGAAGAACTGCTCCTTAAACAACTGAGTATCAAAGAGGCAAAAGAAGTGGGGAAACTCATGTGGTCCCACTTACATGACTGTGAGAAATAATAATTTTGTGATGCTTTGGCCTCACTCGAGGAAGGGAGATGGCAGAATAGGTTCCCCCAGGTCTGTGTTGGCTGGATGGGGAAGGAAGGGAGCTACTGAAGGGGACTGCACATCAGGGAGTTTGAAGGATCTGACTCAGGGAGTCAGAAAAGCCTTTCAGATCTGGCAATGGATAACTGCCTAAGTACAGGAAAGGTGTTCAGGTGGCCTGCCCTCCTTGGGAACACCAAAAGGAAAGCGACCTGAAAGAGAAATGGCTCCCTAAAATTGCTTTTTAACTTCCAGTACTTTAACAATGGCCAGTCATATGCTGGAGACCCTTTTCCTGACCATAGCCCTTGCAGCATTTTTAGGAAGAACTTTGCCTTTTATTAGTGGCTGCCCAGGCACTTGGAAATGGCAGTTTCCATTCACAGAGTCATTCTCTGTTTTACACGAGTCCGTGACAGTAGCTCGGAAGCTGGAAGATTTTGAATCTAAAGAAACCTGACTGACAGCAACGCTGCCTGCACTCTTAGAGGAATAAGTGTAAACCATTTTGAGAAAGGCAGATTTTGTGTTTGTCTCTTGCTTGTAAATGATGATATAGCATTTTGGAAGAAAAGTGCAGCAGAGGATTCCATAATTTGATATTAAAACAACGATGATTTCCACAGCTGGCAAATATTTGCCAAATGTAGTTGCATAGACAGGGATAAATACTATCCATGCTATAAAGTAAATTAGCATGCCAAAAGTGATGAATTTAGCTTCATTGTAATTCTCTGGCAACTTCCTACCTTTAAAGGCAAATATGAAGCAAATAAATGCTAGGGCAGCGATGTAGCCCAACATAATCCCAAAAGCCACAATAGACCCCTCATTGCATTCCAGAATTATTGCTCTTGGGATTGAGAAATTTTGACTTACAAAAGGTGTCCTAAATATTAGCCAGAAGGTGCAAATGATAACTTGAATTCCAGTGCAGGTGACCACAGTGGGAATAGGTTTATACATGCATTTCAGGAAATTTTGAAGCTTGGGATCAAAGCTGAAAGCTAGTAAAATTTTTAGTGACTTTATTAAAATACATGAAATGCAGAGTGTAAAACTTATGCCAAAGAGTGCTTGCCTAGTTTTACATTTGAATTCAGTGGGTACATCTATGAAGAAGATAGTGCTTAAAAAAATTAAGAAGTGGCTGAAAAGAATAATATAGCAGACAGTCAGACCACCAGACGCCTTTACAACTGGTGTGTCCAAGTTTTTGGTGAATATTACACAAATGGACAAAACCAGCACAACCCCAAAAGCGGAGAGGAGGAGGAGGAAGATAGCAAACCAGTCAGTCCAGGCAAGGAAATAGATCGTCTTTCTGTAGCACGTGGAGCTGTTGGTGGGAGCCCAGTAGGTTTTGTTGTTACATCGGTAGCAGTAATCCATATCTGGAAGCGGAAAAAAAGGAAGATATCTTGGAACCCGAAGTCAATAAACTGCAGAGTGGATTGTAGGGGCTTGAGCTACAGGAGCAAGGTGGGAAAGGATGCCAAAGGGAAAGGGTGGGTCTGAGCGCTCCTGCCTCCGGCTGCGGCTGTCCAGGGGGAGGAGCTGCAGGGCAGCGCTGGCCGCGGCGGCACAGAGAGCCAGGGACAAGTGCCTGGGCTCCCGGCCAGGTGGGAGCCAGCCTCGCCTGCAGCCAGGGGCCAGGGAGCGAAAATGGCCAGGGCTCTGAAACTGTCTTGCTCATCGCTGACCAGCGAAACGTGGCCTGGACAGAGCTCTGGACAGGCCAACTTTAATTGAAACCCGAACAATGGCTCCAGAGTAATCAATTCTCTTGCAAAAATTTGAACTATTTTTCTTTCATTTGCCTATTTTAACAAAAAACACCCAAATATTCTCTTTACAGATAGCTTTTAAAATACAACATCAAGAACAAACATTGCTTTAGATTATGATTTGAAGGGTACTTTTGCTTTGCAACTCCTATTCTCTGATATGGAGAAAATTTCACAATTACTTGAATATAAAGTTAAAATGTAATTTTCTTCTGCTCTCAGGATATTAAAAGTAATAAAAGCTACTTTAATTTTCTTAATTCCATCTCTCTTCTCCATATTTAATTTTCCCCTTTAAAAGATTTTGCTTAAACCAGCGGTAAGGTATACATTAGATTTGATACTAGAATATATTGCTGTACAGTTATATCAAATTACACAGCACTCTGTGGTAAGACACAAAATGTGCTGCTAGGCAAAATACATGACCCTTGAACTTCACAGATTCATAGACTTGTAGAATGGTTTGGATTCGAAGGTACTTTCAAAAACCATCTAGTTCCAATCCCAGCTATGGACAGGGACACCTTTCACTAGACCAGGCTGCTCAGAGCTCTATGCAGCCTGGCCTTGACCACTTCTAAGAATGGGGCAGCCACAACAACCTCTCTGGACAGCCCATTCCAGTGCCTCACCTCCCTCAAACTCAAGAAATTGCTCCTTACTGGATTGAATGTACTATGGAAAGAGAGGGAGGAAAGGCTCTATTTAATGAGAGTAAATCTCACTGATAAATCAGAATTTCCATCCTAGCAAAGGGCACTGCTAGTCAGCTGGACAATCTAATTACTTTAAACTTGGCCTTTTAAGAAGCACAGGAAACTGATCACAAACAAATATTTAAATCCCATTCCAAAATGTAACCCACATTTCTCAAGGCACATGATATCCAAGCAAAACAATTGCATTGACATATAAATAAACCTTTATTTGGATACAATTTTTTTACCTGTTTTGTTGCTGTAATGGTTTTCTGGGCAGTAAATACACTCATAGCAGCATGTGTGTGGACTTTCTGTAACCTTTTTCACCTGGCCTGGCCTGCAGTGCTGGGAGCATGTTGACTGAACTTTCTGCAGTGTCCAGATGGAAAAGAAAAAGAGATCATCATCTCAGGTACAGCTAATTACAAGGGAACATTAATATAAACCTCCAGGATTTTTGCAATTTGTAATTTTTTTTTTGTATCATGCATATTTTAAGGAAATCTGAATATTATGTTGAAAAAGAGACATTGTAGGGTCCATGTTTCTTGCAATTTCTCCACACAGTCAGTGAGCAATAGAATGGGGCATTATTTGACTGACAATTTTATTTTTGGGCCCTGAATGCTAATCCCTGGATTTGTGTGTACCTTTAAAATACAGACCAAATCTAGACCAAAGTCTTTCATTCAGCTTTGAACCTGTACTTAGACTACAGAGGATCATCTTCACAGAATGCACAGAAGCATCTGGTGGGGAATTTGAGTGAACTGCTCCACGAACAGATCCTGCAGCTCAGCTGCTCAGAGCTCAGGAGGGAGGTCTGAGGGACCTTGGCCTGAGGGAGACACTTTGGAAGGTGTTTTGTGCTGCAGGTCTGACTCTCCTAACCCTTGCCAGCCTATCCCTGAGTCACGAAGCTCTGCTCATGGGTGTGGGATCAGGGCCTTCTCTTGAGCTCTCACTTCAGGTCCTTCTTCCAAAGACAATTTTTTGTCAAACAGTCTGTCCTGAGGCACACTGCAATCTCCTCTCCTTCCAAGATGGTTTTTACAAGGAGGTGGAGACATTTCCTTGCACCACAAAGAGGGACAAGGTTTGAGGTTTCCTTCTGTCCTCAGCTAAGTTCACACAAGAATACCAGAATTCAGGCCACCTAGTAAGCAGCCTCTCCCTGTCCCATTAGTGGGGAATGCCTTGCAGCACAGAGCTGTGCCATGAACCCAGACATCCACCCATGCACAGAGGACAGACTGTCCAGCTGGAACTGGCCAGGGCCACCCACTGCTCCTGTCTACACCAGTGCTGGGGCTCCAGGTGGCACCACCTACTCATGTTGCTGACCCCAGCTTTAACGGGGCAAATAAAAAACAAAACTTTTTTCTTTTTAACAATAAAGTCAGCATATCTGAATCTTCATTAAAAAAAAAAAAAAAAAAAGAGGTGGTACATAAGTGAGGGCTTTTTTTTATACACTCTTCTTTTTTAATTTTGAAATCCCTTAGTAAGATTCTGGAATAGAATTCTAAGGACAGATATAATCTTCTAGAGGCATTCTGGAGAAATAAATAAATTTTGTATCACTGAGCTTGTCACAGGCTAACATGCATATCAGGGTGCATGAAAAGGGTTGAATAAACTCAGAAAGGATTCTTGGCTCTAAGAGGAGAGCATTAAACCACACAAAAGATTTCTAGCTGATGCATGCTTCAGTTGCATGTGCTGCAGGAGAAAAAAATTACCTGAAACATATTTCACACTTTATGTCAACAAATTAAAAGTTACCTTTAAAGCCAGAAAATCTTTTTTTTTCTCTTCATCCTCAAAGATAAAGCCGCCTTTCTCTGCATCGTATTCTGCCACAGTGGTGATTTCCATGTGGCCATCAATTTCTTTCCAAAGAAGGACATCATAACTGATGTTCATATCTCCATTGGAGTCAAACTTGACTTCCTTATCATCATCAATGATTACAACTTTTTTAAGTTCTTCAAGGAGCTGCACATAAGTGTAAGGAATGATAATGTATACCAGTATCATGTCAGTGTGATAAAATGAGTTTAACATACATATGATAATATCAAGTTAAAGAAAATGCTTTTAGAGTTAAGATAAATATTAAAATTCAGATTAATTTTGTTTACAGAATTACGTCATACAGACAACCCCACTGGTCTTAAAAATCTATTGCTAAAATAATAAAAATTTCATAAAACCATAATAATTTTTTTTTTCCAGGCCTTGAAAATTTTGGTGTGATGTTCAGAGAGGAAATATTTTTGCATTCACTGACTAAGAATCTTTTGGCACTCTCCTTCTTGTAAAGAACAGTGGTGGGCAGTGCTCCTGTTGTTTTTTATTGTCATCAGAGTCAATCTGGGCAACATTTGCTTCCAGAGTAAACTCCCCTAGCATATCTGGAAGTATCTAGCACTGTTCCCAGCTGTGACTCTGACTGAAATTGTGTGTGGCAAGGTGAGACTCAGAACTGTTAATAATCAATGAACAATATATGCCAAATTGCTCAGATGAGGAGATCAATGGCACAATGGAAATAAACATCAAGGCCATATTTGATGGGTCACAGGAAACACCAAACCAAGGATGCTTTGTTAAGGCAACTGTCCAGCTTCATAATGCAATCCATTCTGTTCAACAGGGGGAAACTTCTGTCTCCCTCATCACAGACAGATCAAACAAGGTCTGTGTGAATCCAGAAAAGGACAGGTTAAGGCACATGATATATCCCCACTCCCAGTTCATGGGGAGATCATAGAAGTACTCCCAATAGCTGCCATGGTTCTTAATTGAAGCAAAAGCTTTATTGGTTTTCAGGCCTAGTGATTTTTGGCAACAGTAATTAACTGTCAAGAAAAGAATTCAATGTTTGCTGAAAAGCTGAGTTCAGCTGCATTTGAAAAGCATGCTTTTCCATGGGTCCATTTGTGATATTCAGAGCATTTAACAAATGTGCTGACAGATATACTACCTCAATAGGCTTTGTCAAACAGATGTAACACATCTGGTGTATAATATGCCATTTTTTTCATGTATAATGTAATTTTTTTGAGCACCTATATAATTTATGAAGAACTGGGGCATTTCTAAGCAATTTGATTGGTGCATTTTACTTGGATGACGCATAGTTATGTGGAACTGAATAGGATTTTTTAATTGTATATACTCAGACTAGTAATTTAATATTTCTCCACTTTTTCAATTTTTCTAACAGTATGAGAACACCAGAGCTTTTTGAATACATCCTGAGCTTCAGACAGAAGACAGAATTTAGCAGCATTTTGGTGCAACTGGTTATTATTTTTGCAAAGTCTATAACAACAATCACTCTATTGTTTCCCTGTATGTGGAGATGTATGATATGGATTATTTGGATCCCAAGATTTTCCTGTACATATATATCTCCCTTCCTAGAAGGTTGAATTTTCATATAGAAGAAGCATGTTATGAAAATATCACAGGGGAAATAATTATCTCTTTCAGTTCTCTTCATGAGTGCTTAACTTAAAATGAGTTTTAATTTGATGGTTTTGGATTTAGTTCAGTTATGATGTAAATGTAGCTCCATAAACCTGCATTCCTACAAAGTAGTCCCGAATTTGCTCATTAGAGTTTACTAATTCATGTAAGAGTTTGATTGTTACTGGGTTATTGGCTGGTTGGGTTTTTTTTTCAAACCCCATATCTTGGTTTGACCTGCCCTGACCTAGGATAAGAGGTCAGAGCAAATCAGAATAGCAAATCAGAGTGCTTCAGAGGTTGTTTGACTTTTGTCAATGAACATTTGTTAAATCCTCTGAGTAAAAGTGTGTAAAAGTGAATAGTCCTGAGCAGGTTCTTGGGTAAAAGGTCAGGTCAGGTTTACTTGTCTGATTTTTCTTCTTCTTTTCCCACCCAGTAGTGTGATAATGAGTACCTATCTTAAAGATTATGTCTTCATATATAAGTCAAGATCAGACAGAGGTATAATGTATAGCATTTTCAGTTTCAAGTAGAGACTCATTTTAGAGGCAAACACTTGAATTAAGACAAAACAGACACAATGGTGAGAGAAAGAGAGAGAAGGAAATTAAACTCTTTGGTGATTGCTCCTATCCTGCAGCATCCCCATCTCTCAAGAGCACTCATGATGTGTATCACAGTGGTTTGCAGCATTGGGACCAACCACTAGTAGTTGAATAGCTGATAAAAAGTAATTTAGTAAAAGGACCAGGCTTTTATCTCCAGGAATATGGGAGCAAAAATGCGATGAAAGTTAGGCAGAGAGAATGAGAGCTGAAAGAATTAGCATCATACCTCCCAGGGAGTGAAGGCAGAGGGATCCTTGCAGTCTCTGTCTTTGCACTGCCCTTTAATGGCATGAGCTATAGCATAGACTGCAAGTGTAGTACTACGGATAAATCCTGGCTCAACGTTAGCATTCAAAAAATCATCTCTCCAGATATGAGGTTTACTCCCATCATTTTCCAATAGATTATCCTGGGACTGGCTTGCAATGCACTTTTGAAAATCATGATATTCCAGGTGTGCACAAACTGACGAAAGTATAATATATTCACGCAAAAACTTGTTGTTTTCAGTGGGCTTTTCATGAAGGTTTCTCAGAAATTCTTGGAATGAGGAGATGTCTCCACTTTTAAATCCAAATCCCACAACTGTTCCCAGCTGTCTGACGTTGGGAATTGTACTGATCTTGACTGCACCTGACCAGTTATCACTTGCAATCCAGATTTTATTAACATTCCTCTCAATCGCCTTCTTGAATAGTTTGAGCACATGAAACTGTCTCATGAAGACAACAATAACATTTACTCTTGTTTCCTTGACAATCTTCTCAATTGCATGATCAACTTTGGTGTGAAAGGAGCTGTCAGAGAGATAGGCTGGCAGCATCTCTTTAAAAGCTATGCAAACGTTGTTTGCCATGGCCTGGACCCCAAAGCTCTCCAGAGCGAACCGCCCATTGTCATCATCAGTGGCGATTACTCCGATCCAGTTCCACCCAGATTCACAGATCAAGCGAGTCATTGCTCTTGTCTGGTGAAAATCACTGGGGATAGTCCTGAAGAAAGAAGGAAACCTGATTTTGTCACTGAGGATTTCAGCTGATGATGCAGGACTGACCTAGGAAGAGCGAACAATTCAGTTATGGATGCGGTCTCCTCCAAAGGATGCCAAGAGATCCAAAGCTGCCATGATTGCTCTTTCTTCCCACCTGACCCGGGCTCCCTCCTCCTCCTGAGAGTGAGCATCAACAAATTGCAGTCAAAGGGGGCAGGTTCTCTCTCCCTGCTCTTAGGAGGCAGACTTGTGCCCAGTACCAGTTACACATTTTTTTTCACTCTCTTCCACATAATTCGATGATGGCCATGAACAAAATCTTTCAAAATGGATGTGACAGTAATGATGGTATAAATATTTTGGGTTAGATACCATGAACGTGCTCTTTGAGTTTCTATTCAAATTGCTAGTACTCTTACATTTTGTAGTATTTTCCTATCACTGAGTGTTAATATGGTTCACATATATATATATATGTATGTATATGTATATATTTTTCACCAATATTTAATTATTATATTTCAAAAGGATCATTATATCTGTTGGAAGAACCTCACAGACAAACAAAGAGTAACCAATAATAGAAAATACTAAAATTCTTTCATACGAAAGATTCATTATCTTTTTCTTGTGAATGTAGCCAGAAAAACATGAAAAGAACATTGCTATTTAAATTTCTCCAGTTTCAATGCCTTTCTTATTTTTTGCTGGAACTTTTTCACCTCTATATATTGCTTGAAAGATCTTAAAAAATAAATGTAAGCTTTCCAAAATGAGAGTCACCTGTCTGGAGGGAATACCAAAATATTACGGTGCCAGAACACTGCAGATACTATTGATAAGAAAAATCTATTGGGTCCCATTTTCCATCTATCCCCTACTGCAGATTTTTTTAGTCACTTGCCTTTTGATTATGTTCAAGTGTAGCATTTTAGTTTTCATACTTACTACAGTTCCTGTGCTGGCGTTGGAGATCAGAATTACTTCCTACCATTGCAGAGGAGAAGATTCAGTTAGAAGTTATTTTTAGTTCAGATTTTATGTCTTTTCCACTTATTTGGTTAATTTGTAACTACTGCCAAAACCAAAGTGCAAGGCAGGATGATGTGGAAGCGGTTCTGCTTCTTCCTTGTTAGTCCTGGCCTTGACCCCAAATTCTTTTAGAAAGGTGACAGTAGGAAGGTAAGCAAAGGTCTAAGCACAAATGTGGGACTGTACTAGTCCTAGAGAGGTCAGAAATAGATAAGGATGTTTTAGGAAGGACTAGTGTGGATCTAAACTGCTGTATTCTTTCACTTTTACAATTTGTTTGAAGAGTACAGGAGTAAACCTTTGTTTTAGAGCAATCTTCCTCCCTTCCCTACCATGGTTTTATCTGACTTCAGCATTTAATTTCTCTTGGGTTGGAGAGAATTCCTGAATTTCTGGTCAGATTTGATCTGGTCATATAGCTTGAGATTGAGTATTGTCATATTCACCACCAGGCAAACTCGATATGGCAGCTGTCACTTTGCTATCTGAACAAAGTTGTGAGTGTCATCCAAGGTACACTGGAGTAATCAGGACTGACTAAAGGTACTGCCAAGCTGACACGAGCCCTGCATGACTCTTGGATAAATGTGCTTCAGGTATATAAATTATCCCTTTACTCCCTTTGTTTGGGCAAGTGAATCAAAGCCTCCACTTGGAGGTGGAGCCCACCCGTCCTGATGTCCTTGGCAAAAACCAAATCCTGCCCTGTAGTAAATATGTGGCTTTTGCAATTCCTGTGATCAGAGTCTTTATTCTTAGCATGGTAAATCTCAATCCCTGTCCAAAGTAAAATAATTGCCTCAAACCTACCTGTGGGATTAACTGCAAAGCCAACAGCCTTGACACTGCCATCGACACCTCCGAGTAGGTGGCTCCAATGACTGCCTTGACTCTCGGGATGTAGTCTGAGTAGTTGCACTTGAGTTCCACAGCATCCTCAGAAGAATTGACTTTTGGCAGAAATCTCAGAGCAGACGCCATGGCTTTTGTAACTTCTGCACACGTGTCGTAGATTTCATAGCCCAGAGTAACTCCAGATAACAGGGTTGAGTTGTTGATGGCTTCAATAGCGTGTATCATTGCAAGAGTCTGAAGAAAAACTTGAATTTCAAAGCTGTCAGAGAAACATAGGTGGCATTTTTTAGAAAAAAGTCTGTTTTGAGCATCTCCCTTAGAATTTTACATCTGCTGAGAAGAACTGATGGGTAGTAAGTTTTGGGTGATTTGCTTGGGTTTAGAGTACAAAAGATTAAAACCAATACAATTTTTTCCTCATTTAATGTGAGACTAAGTAAAATAAACACAAAACTTAAAATATACCTGAACAAAAGTGTTTTTCTGGAACAGAAAAAGGTAGTAAAAGTTTAATTTTCATGAAACATGAAAATTTGCAAGTGATATCTTCAGGAAGCATCTGTCAGAGTCAATAAAGATATTCTAGTTGACTACACCTGCCCAGTAAGTTTTTAAAAAATGTATTTATTTTCACCAAAAGTATGAAGCAAGAAAAGGAAGTACTAAATATTTCAGAATAGAAGAACATATTTCAGAGTGGTTGCATTGGTGTCTCTAAAATACTCTTCAGACCTGATGAAGTTAGCCCAGATATTTCCTCTCATCTCCAGTGGATGTTGTAGCAGGTGATTATGCAGAACTGAGCTAGCACAAAATGTCTATAATATAACCAGCCCTCCTCCCAGGCAAGCTTCTCTAAAGATTTCAAATCTTGTGAACTAAATTAAATTTCAGATGGACTTGAGGTAATTTATGTTTCCATAGAGAAATAATGGAAGACAGACAAAATTATCAACTTAATCAACATTTTGACATAAATCCAGATGGATACTTGCATGCCTAGCTGATTATTAGATTCAGATGTGGGATTAAGCTGGAAAGTCCAAATAAAATTTCTGGATTTGAACCTGCATTTCAATTTTTAAAAATACATGTTTGGAATTCCTGGTCTTAGGAAAGGTTTATTATGTACTTAAAATAAAATTATTCACCAGGTTTCCTTTTTATAAATTCCAGAAAAATGGATGTTTGAAGCACAGTAGGATTTGGAGCCAACAGAATAAATATTCTGATGCACAGAATGCATGCATGACAAGGTGATTATAGATACACTATAGGCTATATATGTAGGCTATCCTATAATGTAAAGCCACAATTGTAATTCCAAGTGTAATAATTATGGTAATTTTAAAAATAGCTACATTTAAAAAATAACTGCAGTGTCACCATCAGGGTATTATCATAAATTATAACTGAACTGCCCAAGAGATGGGAGGCAGACTTCACTATGGGCTTGGTTAAGATTGAATGGTCTGCCTGTGTTCAAATCATGTATGCTCAGCCTCATAACAAATAATGACTACATCCCCAGCTGAGTCCTCTCTGACGTGTAGCAAATTAGGATTTCCATGGAAACCAGATGATAACACAAACATTTAAGGCTATTTTGTTATCTGTGAAGATTGAAATAGGATCAAATGCTCATTCCCTTCCTCAGTAAACTGCAGTATTTTTTATTGTAACTTAGCCATGTTTTGTCATTCTGTATTAATTTACCTGAAATATGTGTGATGTCCAAAGAATTTTTAAAGACTAAGCAAAGTAAGAGAACCAGAATTTGTTTGCCTTAATGTAAGAGTTACATGTCCAGTCTCTTCTTTGCTATATGTGCAATTTCCAGTATTACTCACCCAGCACAATTCTGAATTACTGGCTTGATGGGATCTCCTTCTGGATGCAGCATTTCGCTGTGAACTGCAAACAAGCCTCCAATAATGATGTCCCCCGGAGAACTGGCACCCACAAAGTCATCAGCATTCTGGCAGGAGAGAGCGATGTCGGTGCTGATCACAAAGCAGGGGATCAAAAAGATAACAAATGCCATGTGTCTGTTTTGCCTGAGCTGTCTGTTTTGCCTGCTCACTCCCAGCTTTGAGTCAATCAAGCTGCAGTGCCAACAAGGGCTCCTGTGTCATCTGTAAAGCAGTAAAGGACAAAGCCTGCACTCAAAAGTTGGTCACACCTCATAAGGTGCTTGTATTTGCCTCACTGGACAAGGCAGGTATTTTATTGAAGGTACTAAAGCAGTGTTGTCACATAAAATGTCAGGGTGCAGGGGTGTGAGAGTGGAGAGGGAGGGAGAAACATAAATAAGTTTAAAAGGAAATGCTGGACATTAAATCTCTTATGCTGTGTTCAAAGTTTCTGATACCTTATCTGAAACACGTGGCAAATATTTTGGTATAAATCTGGGCTTGTTTTGAATTCCTTCCAACTGAGTGCAGTGTGATACTGCTGTGACAATGTTTTAAGAGTCTGGTCCAAAGAATGCTAAAATATAAAAGATTCCCCTGTCATAGCATGCTTTATATTAGACTCTGTTCAAAAATCCCAATCCCAAACTACAAAAAGACTGTTTTTCTCTCAAACCCTTATATGTTTTAAAATGTTCTGTATAAAAATTATTTGGATAAGTTAATTCTCATGGTCCTGAGGCACAGGTCCTAGGGATTTCAGTGGGCTTTGGATCAGGTCCTGTATTTACAAACCAGGCCAAGTCTGCTGCTGGTTAATGGAATAAACACAGAACAGGGGGAAACAATAACATTAGTCCTAGTTTTTGCTTTCCTCCCCATCTGACTGAGTGCACGAACAGCAGCTCCTGTGCTGTGGGAGGAATGGGAAGTGGCTGTTCTCACCACCACTGGTCCCCTCAGATTCACAGGAATCAGATGCTGTGCCAGAAGGGAACTCAGGGAAAAAAGAAGCAGAGGCTGGACTCTCAGCTTTCATAAACCCCAACCTTAAACATCAAAGTAAACCTCCCTAGGACAGAAACATGACTTATGCTAATGAACAGTACCGATTTGTGTGAGGGACGCACATCTGACAAAAATCCCTCTCTGTTTCTGACATTGGTTTATTTCCTGTTTTCTTTTAATGGCTTCTTCAGATTTTGCTTCTTTTGGCAGTATGCCAAAACACTCCCAAAAAGAATGGGTTCAGTCATAGTATCTATTGTCTGTGATTGTATGAAATCTAGGTTTACACAGAAAATTTCAACCAAAGTTTATTTACTGGCAAAGAAAATTAGGAATGGGATGTCTGTCATGCATTCTTTCTGATAAGGATAATGCATACTGTATAAATTATTCAAATTACTATATTTTGCCTGTTTTCTCAATAGTCTCTTTGTAGTAAAATATCTATTTACAACCAAAATATTTCTTGTAAATGCAAATGCAACAGACAAAATACTTGCAAGTGCAGATGTTAATCCCTAGTTAAATTAACATTTAGGCTTTTTATTTTAATGTAACAGTTTGTGTTTCTTTAATCTGCCTTCCTTCTTTCCATGTGGCACTCACTGCTGGGTCAGTGCAGATAGTAAAGAGCTGCTTGCATTTTCTTTAATGTATCTGACCATACATATTTATGGGCAGAGGTTGATACCAATTTATTCTGCTTCTGCACTGACTCACAAAAATCCCAGCTATTGCAAAGGTTTTCCTCTTGACTTATAACAGCATTAACTGCAGTCAGATGCTGGCCCTGAGTTATGAGACCTTCACTTGCAAACATTCATGTACTTGTTCCTTGCCAGCCATGTAATGCAACCTAAAGCCTAGTTCCACATACTCTAGTGTTTCCTTTACCTTGCATATAACTCTGTATATAAAACTTGTGTATACTTAGGTGTAACTAAAGCATAAGACTGGAGCTAGCCATTTCCTTAAGCAAGTCACAAGAAATGTTAGTATAAAATGTAGCTTTTAAGGGCTTAACACTAAATATTGTAATAACAACTCAATGGAAACACGATACTGATAATTTTAAACTTCAAATTTGTTATGGTTTATGATAACCATAATAAATCATATTGATATGGTTTCTGGTCAGTCTGTAAAAACCTATTAATTTCTATAGAAGGGGATTTTACCTACAAATAAAAAAATTCTTACTTGATCAGTTTGGAAAGTAGAAGTTGACAAAATAAACATCACATATAATTGGTGCATAATTTCATGTTATTTATAAAAACACCATAAAGAGAGGTTTGCTTTCAAGCCAACTACACAGATTTTATATCACAATGTTATTTTCAAAAGAAAGAGAGTTTATTGTTTTTTATTTGTTTTCAAGACCTATATCTTATAATTACTATTAGTATGAGAAGTATGTAATAGTCTTACTAAGATACCTCATCCTAATCCAGTATTGCAGAATTGACTTGGACCATTTGCAAATATCCCTTTTCTTTGGCACTTAGGTGCAATAGAAGTAATTGTATAGTAGAAAGACTTCTTGTTTCAAATGTAGTGACATATCATGGACACAGCACTAGACTTTCACAGTTGTCAGCATAGGAGTATTTCCTGGCAGGTAGATCCAAGCATAAGAGTCGGGAATTTCATGAGGTACCATCATCACTGGAAAGCTGCCTCTAATGGAGGTGAATTCTAAGAGGCTTTAGAGGATCTTGTGGGAGACAAAGAGGTCCTGTCAGCATCTCTGTGTGCCCCAAAGTTACCTGCTGCCATGACAAAATGGTTACTTCATCCACTTGGACTTTGAGAAGGACCAGAATTGGTGGGGTTTGGAGGATGGCCCTGTAAAGCCCTCAGCAATAATCCTTCAGGTGACCTCTTGTAAATTTATGCCCAGTAAATTTTTGGCAAAGTGTTGAAAGGACCCACAATTAAAAATGTCCAAGAGAAGCTGGGCATGACTTGAGTGTGAGACCAACAGAGTGTACTCAGTGCAGTGGACTCATTGGCCACCTGCTCCTCCTGCCTTTGCATCCACTAGACCTGGACAGGTCTTTCTGATTTTGTGCAGAAGGAACTTTTGTAACTCTCAGTTGCTTTTTCCAGCAACGAGAGACTACACTGTACATGAAACAAGGGCCAACATTTTGGCTGAACTTCTTTGTCCAACTGTTCTTTCTCATGGAGACGATAATGGCTTAGATTCCAACAGGAATATCTTTTTCTCTGAAGCCCATCCAGTTAGGTACTGTTAAAGGAGAAAGACATCTTTTCATTACTTTCTAGTTTAAATTGGTTTAAATTGTGCTGTTTCCAAACATACAGCAGATAGCAAAATCCTCTGCCAGACATGCATAATAGCTAAGGCAAGAAAGAAAAAATTTGGATATTCTCACTGTTATTCAAAAGAGTAGCGTGGCACCCCCTCACTCAGACAGGACTTACACTGACACAGTAGCAATTGTCCTTTTAGAAGAAGCCAGCAATATTTAAATAAAATCCCATCATTTGCATTAAGAAGATTAAATATTGGTTAGGATTGAGAGCTTTCTTGATCAATAGAATCATAGTGTTTAACACCATGATTTTGATTTACTAAATTTCTTTTAAGGAAGTTTAAACAATGGGGAAAAAACAAAAGAAGGAGGTATTTCATTATTTAATTTCAACTTCTAAAAATTATTCTATTTATTGGGACCTATATAGATTGATATTAAATATGGAAATTAAAGAATGGGAAGACAAATCCCATTATTTTGATTTGTGATCTGTTATAAAAAACAAAAAACAAACAAAAATTTTAAAAATACATCAACAGTGAAATGGAATTTGGATGGAAGCCAACAGCTCACATTAATTCCTGACAAACAAACTAACTCAATTTTCAAGTTCATTGAGTTTGTCCTCTAGAGGTGTCAGCTGATCTGCATGATGGGAAGGACAAATCCTGTTTTTCTTTATCAGGTCACAATGTTGTAAAGTGTCTCCTGATGTTCCTTGAAAGTTGAAATTCCCTTGATGCAAATGACCTTGTTGGAGAACTTCTGGTGGAAAACTGAGATGGTGAGGCATGGTAGTGCCTTCAACCTCCTCCCTGGACTGTCAGGAACATCCTGGGTAGTCTCACAGCAATTTATTTTACAGAAAGTGTTTTAGTCAATAGTCCATGCTGTACATATTCATGTACAACACTTCTGCTGCTTATGCTAGAAAGAGGATAAAAGAAATTAAAACAGAATTGTGAAATGGCCTAAATTTGAACTAATGCCTACCTTTTTTTTTTTAGTTCAGTTCAGATATGTTTGTTTCACTTAGCTTTTCACTGATATTTTAATATGCTTAGATTAAATTTCAAGTGAAACACAATTTTCATGGGAAAAAAATCAAAGGGATTTGAATTTTCTGATGTTGACAGGAAATATTTTTAGCCATTCCAAAACTGAATTTACTTGTAAATTACCTGGTTGGTTTTTTTCCAAATAATCCTTAGCAAACCTAATCCTATCCCACCCAGCCAAGGTAGTCAGCTACATAAGCTGGGTGCAGGATAATTTTCCATAAAAGCCAGTGTGGTAGGCATGAGCCAGCTTATTGAGATGACATTTTCAGAATTTTTTACCAGGTTTTATTTCTCTCCTTTGTTTCATCTCCTCCTCTCTTAATTGAAAAACAAGAGAGCAAAAATGTCATTCACCTGTTGACAATGCAAATATTTGGTCTCAGCCTGTAGTGAAAGGGTCACCCAGAGGGAAAGAAAACCTCTAACTTAGGTATTTGGGCTTTCTCCTGAGAGGCTGGGGACCAGGGGTCCTTCTGCCAGTGACTGCTCTCAATCCTAGAGTGAGATCTTTGCCACATAAAAGGAGGGGACTCAAATCTTTCTTCTTCCAGTGTCCCACGCTTACTGGAATGTCATTGACAATTCGTTTGAGAAAGCCCTTCTTGCCTGAGTGCAAGAACCCTCCTAAGAGACTCAGCACATTCAGAAATTCCTGGGGTTGCATTGCCTAGTATATCTGGCATGTTTTGGAAATGCCTATCAGCAAGAAAGTTGGGCTGGACATCATCTCACACAAAAATGCCAATGGCAAGAAAGTATGAGGTTCACGTCAAGCAACTCTCATTATTATTAATAAGGAACACATAAAAACACAGTTCAAAATAAAACCAGGTTTATAGGAATTGAAAAATGTAAGTGGTTACAATTTTTAGACATCTCCAAGGGTATATACTGTTGAGGATCTGAGAGTGTTGGTTTTGAGCACAGGCTGTTAAAAGGACAGATAACCACATAAATCAAGATAGCCATCTTGGTGACCTTGTGCTTATTCTCATTAAATCACTTTTGCAAATAGCACCTAGTGATTTTTAAACTCTTGCACTGCTTATCCCACATAAGTTCCTATAAAAATACTAGCATTTTTCTTCAGTAATTTTGGAGATAAAACAGAACTAATGTTAAACAGTAATTTGGATAAGAGAAATGAAAATAGGTTTTGGAACCAGGGACTGAAAGTCAGGTGGTCGCTAGTTTTAAGGGAATGCCTTAATTACTAGAATTTATCATGAAAATACTCACCCAAATGTTCAAGTCTATTCAAATATCAGCATAAGAAGAAGAGATAATTAATTTGTTTTTCTCCATCAGCATACTTTAACAAGAATACATTTGGAAAATATAGATTTAAAACTCTTCAGATAGAGAAGAAAATCAAGTCCATGTCTCCCAGATGTGCTGGCTGACAGGACCTAGAATGGCACATCAGGAAAAGATCAGGTCTTCACTTTCCAATTTTATAAACCTCTACCTTGTCACTTGTATTGAAATCACGTATCTGAGCATGGACAAAGCTTTTCCCTGAATGCTTAGTTATCTGACACAGAGAAAGATACTTTGGGATTGGACTGGAGAATTCCCAGCTGTCCCTTCTAACATCACCTATAGTGTAGTTCTGTGATAATGCCACACTCTATAGTGTCTGGGAATAGGTGTCCATAGATGCCAAACTGTAGAAGACACAAGGGGGATTTGATGCTGCTCTCAGGACAGGGAACTCTGTTTCTGAGAACCTAAATCTCCTTATGTTTGTACAGGAGATAAGCTGTGAGGAGCTCTGCAGGCAAAGAACAAGATTCCTGAAGGCAGATAGTTTTTATAGCCCAGTCCAGGTTTGATGCTTATTGATTCAAGGTTGTCATTGTCACTTGGACTTTTTAATTTACTTTGGTTAAAATCTTTCGAGATCTTAAAAGATTTCAGTTCACCTTACAAGACTTAACTGACTGTGTTATAAAAGTAAACATACACCTGCAAAGAGAGTACAGGCAGAACAGGTGACACTCATAAAAATTCCTTTCAGATAAGGAAAAGAACCCAAAATAGCAAATCCATGAGTCACTCTGGAGGCTGACTTCAACCTTCAGATTGAATGACTGAGGAAAAAAGAAAAAAAGGTTCACACATTAAACCATTGGGAATGTATACTATTAAAAAGTTCATTTATATAATATTATAGAGTAAGATAACATTTTACACACTTCCTACAGAATGTTGTGCACTATTGTTTAAGGACAGCTTATATATACAAAAATGCTGCATTATTGGCTTTGACTAACAAGAAAATAGCAAAGAAAATTTTGCTGTAAGTAATTTCTGTTCCCTGACAAGAAATAGTCTTTGAAGAAATACCTCAAGGATGGATAAACCTATTAATCTGCAGTTACTCTCATAAGCATTCTGCTTAATACAATTTTAGAAATACAATATGAAATGACTACCAGCACATAAACAAACTTGATCTTAAGTTTGATATTAAATCTCTTTGCAATCACCCAGCCTTTAAAGCTGAGGGTGCTAGAACAACTATCATGACCTCCATTAATTGTAAGGAGAAACAAATTATGTCAGCAGCTATCCAAAAGACAGCAAAAATTTACTAGGATCAACGAAGGACAGAGCAAAAAATACATTAGCTATGTGAATTTTTTTTTTACTTATTGCCATATATTTGTAGATATTTTCTCCAATAGATTTTCAGGCATTCAATTTTCTGCAATTTTCAGGTACTTCCATCATGACCTACATAGATTAAATGGTTATTGCAACACTGCCAGAAATTGCTGATTTCATAGAAAAGAAAGGAAGTTTTATCTGAAAAGGAAAAAAAAAAAGTTAGTATTTTCCTAGAGGGATACTTAAATACCTCTGTGTTTAAAAGACAGAAATATGTACCAGTCTTTTCTGTTAGATGGGACCACTCTAAAGTCTGAAAGGACAACTATAAAACCTTGTGCTACAGGTTTTTCTAAGGATTCCCCTTCTTTCAACAGGAAAAGGGGTTTCTGTCATTTATAAGTAATCCAGAGGGATAGCAAGAGGAAAAAACTTAAGGAGTTTGAGGCCAATTCATAGATTGTTTTTCCATCTGTTGTTTTGGTTTGGGGTTTTTTTTGTTTGTGTGGTTTGGTTTTAAATTATAATGGTTTCCTTCTTTTCACACATCAATTCCTTTATGTAAATCTCCATCACCCACTGGGGGAGCACTGTTTTAATGTCACTTCTAGTGACAAGAAACATCATATTTGAGTGGCATCTAATATCCAAATTGTTAAAATCTTGCCTCTACCTCTAATACATTGAAATGCAGATACTGTTTATTCTAAATCTGTAGAATAAATTTACTTATGTGGGTGCAGAATTCTTTGACATTCATTTGTCTAAGCAGTTGAATAAGGGCAGCAGACTTTTAAGACACATAGAATGGTTTGAGCTGAAAAAGACCATTAAAATAATTTAGTTCAAAACCTCCTTCCATGGGCAAGGACACTTTGCACTAGACCAGATTGCTGGAAGCCCCATCCAATCTGGCCTTGAACATTTTCATATATGGAGAATCAACAATTTCCCTGGGTAGTAGTAGTAGTTTCTCTGTTGTAGAGCCTTACCACTCTCATTGTAAAAATTTCTTCCTTATATACAATGTAAATCCACCCTCTATCACTTTTAAGTCATTGCCTCTTGTCCTGTCACTACAGGACTTGCTTAAATATCTTCCTTCATCTTTCTTGTAAGCCACTTTTATGTATTGAAAGACTGCAAATATTTTCTTGTTGTTCCTGAGACAATATCTTGGTTTAAAAAGGTAATTTCATTATTTCCACGTGAATGCATTCACAAATAATCAACAAGGCACAATCAAAACCTAATGATGATGATGATGATGATGATGATGGTAGTTCCCATTAGAGTCTGTGAATGTGTCTGTAGGTTAATGAAAGGTGATTACCAGAAGTAAGGCAGTAAAAAAGGTCTCTGCACAGGTGCCACACCTAGTCCTATCTCATTAATGAGAAATTAAGAAACAGAAAACTGAAATATTTTCTGCATTACACCACAGTAATTTACAGCCTAATTCTGCAGAGATGTTTAAGGTACACTCATCTGTACCACCCAACCCCCACCCATGGACATATGACAGATCTCCAGATAAGGTGTCAGACTACCATGTTTAGAAATGCCCCAATATGCCTTCCAATTCAAAGCACAACGTGATTTATTAAGTACCAAGGTCTTTGAAGGCAGGAGTATTAATACGTGACAAAGTAGCATATGCACTGCATTATTAGGAAATAAATATTAATGGAAACATGAAAGAAAAGAAATGGAAAGTGAATTTTAGGGTCAGAATTGCTTAACCCCATAGATACAACAAAAATATTTTGGAAAAAACCCATAGTCACCAGAGTTTCTCATCAGGAATTTCATTCCCATGAGAGCTTTCTTTTTTCCAAAGGTCTAACCCTCATTCAGTCTGGTTTATTTATGTTATTTCCAATCCGTAAACTGAGCATTTCCAAGTGCCTTGTTTTTAATGAAGTGTAGCAGTAGTATTTAAGTGGAATTTAGACAAATGTGCAGATATATCCATGGGTATTTTCTGCAAGCTCATATGCAAATATATGAAAAATTTAAAATGTAGCTAGATAAAGACCAAGGGCTGTTGTCTGTTGCCATGTGTTATCGTTCTTCACCCCAAAACAGAATGTGTTATGAGATCTACAAAGTTTTTCTGTGGAATTCCCCTGGCTGTTAAAATAATGTGATGTGGTTTAGTGGCTATGGTGGTATTGAGTCAAAGGTTGGACTTGATAACCTTAATGATTCCTATAAGTCTATGAAAATAGTACAAACAAGGGCAACAGAACTGATTAAGGCTAAATCCTAAAACATGCTAAAAGCATGGAATAAACCTGTTTCTTGGAACACCCTTTACTACCATCATAGTAACCCAGGCAACACTTCAGGATGCCCTTAACTCGAGTTAGTTCAGATTGCAGTGGGATCTGCTGCTAAATCCTGCACAAATGTTCTCTGCCCTTAATCACAGAATCCATCTGTTGATAAGAGACACAGCAAAGACCTTTCTGGTGTTTTCAAAACATGTAGCAGATGGAACAGGTGGCGTTGAAGGTGTTCTGGGTGAAGGAAAGGACTAACTCAGGCTGGCTGGAGCTGAGGAGATACTCAGCCTCCTTTGGCTTGGTGTGTTAAACAGAGCAGGAAACAGGCAAGGTGGCTTATTTAATGTCAGTGATTTGGGAAGCACCCTGACCACCAGGAGCCTGGCTGTTATTGAGCACATCCAGTATCCCTTTATCAAGGAGCCCTTATCAACTTGGATCCTCTGCATCATGCAAGGTTTTCATACTGTGGCTTCTCCAGGGCATGCCTGGCTTTCTGTACACTATCCCAGCTACTCCAAGGATCTTGTCCTTGGCCAGGATTTATGTTCAGAAATACTGAAAACAGTATGATCACTTCGTGGTTGAAGTTAGGTCCTTGACAGTAAGCAATATAACTCCTCTTACGCAGATATTCGAGTTAATTTTCCTCCAGAGCAGATTCCAGAATCTGTTACCAGCAAGAAGTCTTATTTTACTTAGAGCACAATACTTCTGTGACTGTGTACGTGTGACAAAGTGAACTTTTATTGAGTGTTTGCTTAGCAAATAAGGACCTAATCAAGGGCCCATTGAAGTCAGTGTGAAGGGTACCATTGCCCTGGATCAGGCATTGAATTGCTCTCACATTGTCCTTAAATATAATGTATACATTAAATGCTTTTTAAAATATTGTCCAAATATATAATGATGGAAGAAATAATTTTTTCTTCAGTCCCAAAATTTTAAAAATCATTGGCTATAACATCTTCATTCATAACATCACTGGGAAACACCTTTTCATCACTGAAAAACAGGGGGCAGTAACAGCAAGCACTTGATTCCTGACCATAAAAAACACTTGCAATTCAGCATATTTTATTGCTGCAAAAGTGAGGAAACCTTTCTCTCCTTCATTGGTATATATGCTCTCCTTCTTCTATCCTGATCATCCTCTTTCCCTTTCTCTCAGTCCCAGTGGTACCATCCCGCACACATTCTGGCTCACACTTCAGGGCTAATTTATCTATTTTTAAATATCAGAAAGCCCTTCATTGTTTTGTCTTGGCCTTGTTTTCTCTCACTTCAGTAAATTAAACTGACACAGAAGTGTCTACAAGTGCTGAAAGCTAGCAGAAGGAGTGAGTGGCTAAGAACAGGGTGGACAGAGAGACCCTGGGGAAAAAACTTCTTTTGAGAAGTGGTGAGCTGTCTGCAAATGTAGCAGTTTAGCGAGCTGCCCCCAGCTGGTGGCAGAACCTTCAGGATTCAGCTTTGCATAGAGAGAATAGCTCCTTGACTTTAGTGGTTTGCTTCTGTTAACACCTATTTAGCAGTTGTTTGCAGATATGCTAGGTATACAAGTAGTGCTGCTAATAGAGCTGTTTGGAGTAACCGCAGAAACTCTCAAAATCACTTCTTTAAGGGTGAACATATCCTCTAAACTCAGCTCTATTCTTGGATCATTCATTGAGGAATACAAGATGTTTAAATAGCTGCTGAATGAAAAACTCTGCTGGCCTCCTTAATAATTTTTTTTCTGAATGTGCCCACCAAAGCACAGTGCAAATACATGAATGGTGAAGTGGCTGTTCAGTCTGTAAGCTTGTAGGAGCATGTACTTATATGAACACAAACATTTTCTCCCAATTTGGCACAGGAATAAAGAATACATACTGAAAAATGGCATTTCAAAATCAAGATAAGTAACCTGAGACAACTGTTTAACATTAACTGAAGAGAGATGAAGAGAGAGATAAGCATTGAGATTTTTTGCTTACATGCAGTTACGTAAGGTCAGAACCATACAGTTTACCTCGACTACCTACAGAGCATAATCTCCCTGGTTTGTAGAGGATAGAGACATGTGAACTGTGAAGAGGTTAGTGTAATATACGATTTGTTTATTTTGAGGTTTGTTCTTTAGGAAGAAAAATAGAAGGCCCCACTTCTATACAAAACAGAATGGGTTCTCATTTAAAAACCATAGGGAGTAGGCAAAATACCCAAATGTAAAGACACAAGAGAGAAAGGTCTGGCTTTATCAGCTGGAGACAGAGCAGGAAATACATTATTAAACATCACCATCTACTGGATGCCAGCAACTGTTCCTTTATGAAAGGAAACCATGAGCTTCTACGCTGAGTTTACTTGTCAGGCAAGCCGATGCTTTCAGAGATCTGGAGCCCTGCTTGTAAAGTTATTGGCAGGGCAAGGATTATGGGTCTCTTCCATACCAGGTTGGGAAAAGATTTTCAGCATTATGAAAGCTCAGAAAGTTCAGGGTGATATAACAAAGGCTACGAAATTGCTAATAAAGCACGAATGAGAGCCTACTAAAAAGAAGGTGGGAGTTGTCAGGCAGGAGGGCAGTAGCATCCTTTGGGTAATTAATTTATTTTCTTGTGGTATTTTTATCTAGACACAAACACACACACACACACGTGTACCTGATGGAGATGAATGGTTCTCCTCCTGGGTAGTTTGTGCTGATTGCAGTTCCATAGTTTTGAATATTAACTTTTCACTCTATTGGCTGCTGATACCATACTTATGTGATATTTATCATATTTATGTGATTTTACAGCATCAAGACTGGCAGTTCACAGAGCTTGCTAAGGCCAAAAGGCACCAGTGCAGGTTGCACTCTCCTGCTATAGCTGCTGAGCTGGACTAGCTGGGCAATGAAAGATCCTCCTTCCCTTCCCCACTGAGAGCAGAAAGTCCCCAGCCCCATAATGAAATGTCACTTCCCTTGCCTGATGCCCTCCCTTCACTTTCACATCTTTCTCCACCTTCTTGTACAAGCACTAGAGAAGCCACAGCACAAAGTGGTAGCAGTGGGTGATATAAGTATCCTCTGTGGTAGAAGAGAGATCTAATGGAAAAGTGCTAAAATTTGAGGATCCTCCTCTTTCTTTCCCTTTGCTTTCTCTAAGGTTTTACATGATTGCATGCACAAAACCAGTGACTTAAGACACCAGAAAGAAGCAAATTCTTTAGAGAAATTAGTTAGCAAAAATTGCTGATGTATAAAAACCCTGAGAAGGGCTCAGAAAAAGTCTGCAAAGACAAATAATTTTCCCTTATCACTGAGTGATGTTCTCAAGTCATCATTACAGTTAATTTATCAAAAGGAATGATTCAATAATTATTGGAAACAATAAAGCTGAGATTTAGGAGGATGTTTCAATGCTTTGACCCTGTAATTAATAGAGACACTTCAGTCAAAAGAAATTTCTGTGATAAAAAATCTTGGATATATGCTTTCAAAATGTGTTGCCAGTGACAGCGTCAAATGCAGAAGCTCTTAGCTTAGTGCACCGATTCTTTTTTAAACTTTTGAGATCAAAATTCTCTCAAAAAATAAACACCAAGATGTGGAAAGGACCAAAATAAATGGGAAAGCTATCTTGTTTGAATTGGTGATGATTAAAACTGTTTCTTGCAATGAGTCACAGAAAACCAGAAATGGAGTTCCAGGAAGAGCTAAATAGATTCATGCTATGTCAAAGCACAAAGAATGACAAACACTGAAAATAATGACAAATTAATTTATTTTATATCCTTGTAGAATACCGGTATGTACCATACTTTACTTTTATTGTACTATCAGCATATTTGGAAAGAAATAGGTGCTAGAATTTACCAAACAGTCCTGGCATCAACACCATATCAGGGCTTCTGTGTAGTTCATTTGTCTGGGGAGGATATGAGCTGAAACAACTTCCAACACTTAAGTAAACATCATGCAGGATTACACAAGAACAGATCAATAACAAATTGTATTTCTATTGCTTCATTTATCTTCCAAACATTTTGCAGTTCAAAACACGGAACCCCCCTGGCAGATTGTTGTTAATGGCAAGCAACACTGATATGAATAAAGCTGAAAAATATTTTGTTTTAATGTGCTGTGTTGGCAACAAGGAAAAGGAACGCTGCAGCAAGATGAAACAGCGCAATACCTGAGGGCTGATATAAAAGATATATCACATGTAAGTTATAGAAACAAATAATTCTGTTGTCCTACAGAGCACACATATCTGATAATTTACTCCAGGCTGTACAACAGACTGTTGAATTTTGGTGGGATTACAGAATACAAAATTCACCTAAAACCAAGCAAGTCTTCCTAGGCTCTCAGTATGGACCTAGAAAGAAAACAGATTTATGACAAGATGATCTATTTTACTGGGTAATGTGCCCGTTATGAATTACCTCTGGAAGACACCTTTTCTCCTCCATGACTCTAAAGGGAGACTGAGGTGAACAGATAGACTAAGAAAACTAAATCTGAGACAAAGTTAGGCAAGAGGTGTTGCATACTTTAAGTACAAACTATAGAACCATAGAATAGTTTGGATTGGAAGGGACCTTTGAAGCTCATGTAGTTCAATCCTCCTGCCATGTGCAGGGACATCTCCAACTACATCAGGTTGCTCAGAGCCCCATCCCATCCAGTCTTACATTGAATGTTTCCAGGGATGATGCATGCACGCACCTTGGCATTCATCTTTGTGTGTTTGTCTATATATTTGTACAGGTCTGTGTGCACACAGGTTTTGAATAGGAAAATCCTAAAAAACCAGATATACGTGGATATATGTTTTAACAGGTCTAGTTCATAATTAGATGTTATTCGGTAATAAGCAATATGGTTAGGACTATGATTCTCAACAGACATACCCCAGAATGATATTAAAAATTTCTAGGCACAAGCAATGCTGTAATGTCCTTGGTACTTGTGGTTTCAGCTAGCCCAATTCTATACCTGCCCCATCCTTTCTGTCTCCCACAGGCTGAAATCATACAGTAAGCTGGACTGCTGACTCCAGCAAGAGGGAGCTTAAATGTGGGGAAGGACTGTGCACCTGCCATAGCTTTTGGTGTCTCTCCTTTGCTTCAGCAGGATTACAAATGGTTGCTACAGGGTGGAAACTAGCTGATCTCTAGGCTGGATCCCCAACTCAGTTAATCCCTGATGATGATGACGGATATAATTCATTAGTGTCACTGACAATATGCTGACACCTTAAAAATCCTGCCCTTTAAGAACAAATAGCTACATTTAGCTCCATAATACCAAGCAGACATGTTCAAGGTCACACTGGATTTTGATCAAGATTCAACACAACAATATGCAGCTGAGAGGTTTTATTATACCATGGAAATACTGCTCATGGTGGACCACATTGTGAGCACCTGTGCCAAGTGCTCAGGCCAGCCAAGTCAGAGGGTCAAATAAGATTTTACTACAACCTCAAAAAAGCCATTGGAACCAGATGCTGAACTGTCTCAGTGAGTTACAGTAAGAAGTGACACGGACACCAGTGGTCAAAGCCTTGTATAGCATCTCTTAATTAAGTAAGGGAACATGGAAACAGTGAAGAAATGTTGAATGGAGTAACTGGTAATGAAAGAAATATATTTTACACAGTGGTGGGAAGAGGTGTAAGCAGAACAGCAGAACGTTCATGCTAAATTCAATTTTTTACTCTGGGACCCTCTCACAAGTCTGCCTCAGGTTTGAAGTCCATGATTTATTCTTATGATGAGGTTTTGGGCCTTTCAGCAGATACGGGCACACCTGGGGTTTGTTAAATATGGATTTGATAGGTGATAGCTGGTCTGACAATGCATCTGTGCAGGAGTGGAAGAGGTCATATTCTGCTGCTTTGTACTGATGGTGGGATCAATGACTCGAGGTACAATAGAAGAGAGTAGAAGGAAAACAGCAGTTCACAAGCTTTGTGTTTGTGACAGCCCAGCACTACTTGATGGCTCAAAGAATGCTATACAATTCATCCAATACAGTATTTCAGGGCTGCTTGCTACCACAAGTCATACTACAACTTCCCAGTCCTTATCTGGAACAGCACACCACCTAACATTTTGCTTTAATGAGAATTTATTAAACAGTGGATGTTGCAGTGATCAGACTAAATGTCCATTCTACTGACAATTTTGTTCTCTGGAAAAAGCAAGGACCACTTTCTGCGATTCTCTCCTGTCATCTCTCAGTCAGCATGCTGAAATGGAGCAAAGCAAGCAAAGACACGAATGCCAGATGAACGTACAAAACGAAGGTACTTTGTTCCAACACCCACAAAATTACACGGGGAATTAAGGAAATACAGACAGTGCCCAGAAGGGTCAGCAGGCAGCTGTGAAGCGCAGAGCGCCGTCAGGAGGGCGAACAAGGAGAGCGCCTTCTGCCCTGACGGGGCGAGGGGACCCTGCGGCCGCCCCTCGCCTGGGCCGCGCGGGCCAGGAGCTGCTCCCCGACACCAGCCGGAGCCTCCGCCGCCGGGAGTTAATCATTAAATCCCCGGCAGATCTGCTCCTGGCCGGCTCTCCCGAACCTCCTCGGCATTCAGCCGTGCCCCGTTCCCTTCTGGAGAGCGAGCACGGCGGCGGGAGGGGAAGCGGAGCAGGGCCGGAGACACCTCCCAGCGGTGCCAGCCGCCTGCGGGCCGCCGTGCGAGGCGGAGCCCCCTGGGCCGTCCCTGCCCGCAGGGGAGCCATGCCGCCTGCCCGGACGGTGCCGTAGGGCACACCTATCCCCCGCTGCCGCCCCCGCATCGCCTCTCCTCCCCTTCACGGCGGCGCTCCGGCCGCGGTGCAGAGTCCCGGCCCCCGCCTCAGCCGCAGCCGCCGCGCCCGCCCCGTCCGCTCCCGTCCCCTGCCGCCGCCCATGGGCGCCGCCCGCGCCGCGCCGGGGCAGAGCCGGCGCCGCTGAGGAGCATGGCCAAGGGACCCGAGCAGGGGGACGCCTTCCTGCACCTCCCGGCCGCGCAGGCGGTGCCCGCCGAGGCGCAGGAGGAGCGCTACGCGGGGCTGCTGGGGCGAGGCTTGCTGCCCTGCGCCCGGGAGGCGCCGCCCGAGCCGTCGCTGTCCGCCGGCATCAAGGCAGGTAAAGGCGGCAGCCGGCAGCGTGCCCTGCCCGGCCCGCGGCGGCACAGGCGGCGGGCGGCAGCGTGCCCTGCCCGGTCCGCGGCGGCACAGGCGGCGGCAGCCGGCAGCGTGCCCTGCCCGGCCCGCGGCGGCACAGGCGGCGGCAGCCGCTGCTCGGGCTCCGGCGGGGACGCGGCTGCCGGGCCCGTCCCTCAGCGGCCAGGGCGGCAGGCGGGAGGGGGCGGCCGTGTTGCGGGACCCTAACGATGCCCTTGGGTGTCTCTTCTTGTCCCCCGCGGCGCTCAGAAACACGCTTGGGCAGCGAAGCCCTCTCCTCGGAAGAAGAGGATGCGGATGCTCGCGACGGCGCGCTGACAGCCGCCGAGCAAAGCCCGTCTTCGAAGAAGAGCATCACGCAGATCATGAAGGACAAGAAGAAGCAGACGCAGCTCACCCTGCAATGGTAGGGCTCCGGAGAGCCCCCGCTGCCCGCCCCTCTGGGGCTCCGGGACCGGGCCGGCAAAGTGTCCGTCACGCTCCAAGGGACCTTTCTCTAACAGCTGAGCCGGCAAGGAGGGCGACATCTCACAGTCCTTTTTGGGGTGTTTCGTTAGTTGCTTTTTGTTTTCTGGTTTTGTTTTGAGGGTTTCTTTTGGATGAGCCTCATTTACAAATAAGGATAGCCATCCCCAAATTTTGAAATTATCAAAGGTTTGTCACTTAACAGCAGTCTCAGTCAAATTCTCACACTTATGTGCCTATCAATGAAATGTATCATCAGAGTGTAAAAATGAAACATTACTTAAGAATTGCATTTGTGAATGGCTGTTTTAATTATACTTTAAGGCAGCGACAGTTAGATTTTCACTGTCTTATAATGCATTTCTTTTACATAATGCTCTCACACCCACTGAGGCCCTGGCTTTTATTTTATCCGGGGGAAAAAGTTAACCAAATAAGAGGTAAAGTATTGCAGACATTAATTGATAAATGTTTATATTAAAGTACACTTGAAATTAGGGAGAACTGCTGGATTAAATGGGAATTTAATTATGAAATGTATACTGTCAGTAGAGATTTTTTTTTCTTCTAACTGAAAAATTAGACTAATCCAAATCATTCAGTTTCTTATACTAGTTTACATCTGACTTCTGAGTGTAAATAGTTAAGGATTTAAATCTGGCAAGTCAGTGCAAATTTATTCAATATACAGTGCATACTACATAGTATTTTCGTACAAATTTGTGTAATTTGAGAAATAAATTTATTGCACGTCAGCCCAGGAGCAGAGCAATGTAAAACGATAAAGAAAAAAGCCAACAGGACAAAGAAACACTCAGCTGTTACCAAGGGTTCTCTTGAAGTGAAAACAGTCAGGTTTTTGATTCAGTTTTAAAAATTTTAGTTTAATGACGATCACTCAGCACTTGCATTCTATAAACTGATTGGGAAGCTACCTAGAAATTCGCTTTCTTTAAAAAACACTGGTTTTTTTTCACTGGTGTTTGAAGCATTTCCAGGTCCTGAGTGGAAATTAAAAAATCAAAAGGAGATAAAAAAGAGACATTAGCTCAGGTGTTAAGGATGTAGTGGAACAAAAGGTGCAAGTCCGGGTCCTTGCTCTTAAATCCTTTCAAAGGACTGCCTTAAACCCAGGTCTTGCATAGTCTGGTTAAGGCTCTTATTTTCAGATTGAGGCTGCCTCTTAGGTGATGATGATTTAGTTATTTAAAGCAAAAAAGTCCAGACATTGAAAAAGGCTCATTAAGAACAGGGATCTGGCTCCAGGTTTTACATATTCTGCAACTAGCCTAAGCACCAAGTGTGGAGTCTGTCTAGTGCCTGTCATGTTCAGGAGACACTCATCTGTGTGCTCTGATGGAATTCTTCAGTTAAATTAAAAAAAGAAGAACAACCAAAAAAATAGAGAGCAGTACCAAAAACTGGAAAATGCAATCAGGAGAAGTGGCATGTTGCTCCTTACCCTGTCAGTTTCTTTTCTCTACACAGGCTGGAAGAAAACTACATTGTATGTGAAGGAGTCTGTTTACCAAGATG
The DNA here is from genome assembly GCA_034336665.1 of Luscinia megarhynchos. Lineage (NCBI taxonomy): Eukaryota > Metazoa > Chordata > Aves > Passeriformes > Muscicapidae > Luscinia > Luscinia megarhynchos. Next base: position 47,982,432 of record CM067565.1, read on the forward strand.
CATCCTTTATGCACATTATTTAGACTTCTGCAGAAAAGAGAAGCTGGAACCTGCCTGTGCTGCAACTTTTGGGAAGGTAATAAGTGAATGCCTTCATTATTCGTTAGATCAGTTGTTTGGAAGAATCACAGTTTAGTACCCATGTAAAAATTCTTCTGAAGTTCACAATTTCTGCTGCTAATGTACGTGAAATCAGACGAACTATAACTACAGTGTTTCCCTATGAAAGCATTTCTTAACATCACCTTTATGAGATTGAAGCTGAAATTCCCTTTGATTTATTGATGTTTTTTACAAAAAAAAAAGCATTCTCTCTGAGTGCTTATTTTCTTTTTCTTTTTGTTCATGACATTAATAGGTTCTTTGCACAAAACCAGATCTGACATGGAAGATACTTGTAATTATACTAAAGGCAGTGTAAAGTGAGATGTGACACAAGCAGTACTACAAGGGGAAAATAAATTAATAGCACAGAGAGCTCCCAAATGGAAAATTGTTGATTCATTCTCTTTTCTACCCTTCCGTACAATTAATCCTGAAGTAATTTAATGAAAGAGAGATATGAACTCTCCAAATTAAATCCTGAGTATTTAGTGAAACAGGAAACCAAAAATGCTTCAAGGATCATCTTTTTTTAAGGACTACTGATATAGAAATGTACATAGCAAAATGCATTAATTAAATTAAATTGCAATAATGGATTTAAAATCTGGTTCATAAAATGTTCATTTCCTTTTTTATTCCTCTTGAACTGGATATACTAAAAGAGTGGATATCTAATTTTCATACACAGTTTCAGTATAAATGAGAAAGACAATGGCTCCATTTGAACATTGTTTTGACAGTTATCTGTTAGATGTATCTAATAGATATTAGATCTACCTCTATTACTGAATTAATTTTTCAGATCACACTTCCAAATAAAAATATCAACTTCTTTCTATTTGTTTGTCTTTGAAAATGGAATAGCTAGAGGGCAGAGTTTCCCTTGATTTTTTTTAGATCTCTGAAGCAAAAGATGCAGTTGTACTTTAGGAACTTGAACATAACAGGATTCTGGTGAAGCAAACTAGATTTTAAAATGTGGAAGTGAAAACAGGAAGGGAAAACAGGTGGGAAAACTGGAGATACACAGCAAGATGGACAAGGATGGAAGAAAGCCTACAATGTGAAACACGGCCTCATCGTTTACGTTGTGCCATAAGTTAGTAAAAAAATTAATTCATTAATTACCTTACATATATTTACACTACGATTTTTCTATAAACAGATTGCTAAGAAAGTTTGACAGTGTTAGAAATTAATGCTGTTGTTTTCTCTTTAGACCATTCGCCAGAAATTCCCTCTCCTTACCACAAGGCGGCTTGGAACAAGGGGCCATTCAAAGTAAGTCGCAATTACTAGAAATGTCTGAAGGATATTTTTTTATTTTCATAGTTTTGAGGAGTTATTAAATGTTGTTACACTTGGTTTTCTTCCTGTCTTAGAAATACAAGAAATAGCTGGTTAATTCTGCCTTTAGTTTTGCTGAAGAATGAGGCATCATTTGTGAATTTTAGGTTTTGTTGCATCAAAAAATGAAGGTGGGGAAGAACTTAAATTCCAAAGTTTTGCTAAGACATTCTATTTCTTCGGCATGTCTCAAGCATTTATTTTAAATAACCATTAACAAAAAATAAAATCCAAAGGAAATAAAGTCTTTTTAGAACATTACTCCTTTTTTTTTGTTGCTGGTTTTAACAGAGGATAGTTCTTGCATAGTCTCTCTTGCAGTCTTACAAATTTGTAATCCATTAATTTATTTTAGGAGATAGTACACAGTCTGCAATGTATAGAGGAAAACCTGGAACTGAAGTTAATTTCTCTTTTGTAGGTGACCTGTAGATGCTGAGCAGAGATGTTTTGAGGACAGAAACTATTAGAAGGTTATTAAGGAAAAGAGGGATTTTGTGCGTTGTCTGCTATGGTGAACTTGTGATTACAGGCATAAGATGATGTAGGCATAGCTTTGCTGCTGGTGCTGTGTTTAAGATTTTAAGAGATCTGGTGTTCACAGTCTGTGCAGGAATATTTGGCAGCATACTAATTCATCAATGTCATGGTAAATTCTGGGTCAGGTTCATAACCCAACATACTTGGTGACCCACTTGGTGACAATGAATGAAATAATGCAAGGGAGAAATCTCCCACATACTCATTATATATTTGTTCTGAGTAACTAACAGATTGATAAACAGGATCCAATGAGGATCCAAACTTCCAAAACATATCCTGTGTCTGCATGATTTAAGCCCAGTAAATCAACCTTTATTAACTAAACAAATATGTTTCAAATATGTATATAGCTACAAAATTAATTGTGTTGGACTATGTGTGTCTATAGTCCCCTTTTCTCCGAAGACATTAAACAGTATTAATATAGAAGTAACACATGCCCAGCATTTCTGTGGCAGATTCCATATCCCTACTGATCTTGTTGGTATTATGTGCCATATTTTCATATGGATTAACTGTTCTTGAACAATTTCCTCAAAGGAATGAGGCATCATCAGGTTTTGTTTGAACATCTGGCACTTGGTTTCTCTGTATTTTTTTGTCAGTTTTCCTCAGGAGCTTTCCTCTGCAATTTTCATTTCTGCTAAGATGCATTTACCTTGATCTTGCTGTGTTACAAATGACCTCACAAAAGGCACAAATGACAGTATTACCAGTTCAGAGACTAAATACAGCAGCAGTAATCATAGGGAAGTGTCAGTATAAATAGTAGAATCATAGAGGCATAGAATGATAGAATGGCTGGGGTTGGAAGAGACCTTAAAGATCATCTAGTTTCAACCCCTGTGACATGGGCAGAGACACTTTCAACTAGACCAGGCTGCTCAAAGCCCCATCCAATCCAGCCTTGAACACTTCCAGGGATGGGAGATCCATAGCTGCTCTGAGCAACTTTTGCCCATGCCTAAACACCCCCACTTTAAAGAATTCTTTCCTAGTATCTAATCCAAATCTACCATTTTTCAGTTTAATGATCTCTGATAATCAGTTTTTCTATCTGTGGTGGTGTGGGCTGTGTCCCCCTAAGAACTACAGATTCACGGAGGAGTAAATGAATTTCTGATTTCACCAGATAGCAGTTAGTCACACAAACGTTATTTACAAAAATATTTCCATTAAATTAATAATAAAGTTAAAGGATTGTTCATCAGTTTCAATAAATTACTAGTTACTCTCTTTTTATGTTAGCATGGACTCTAAATGTTATAAGCTGTTTCTGAGTTACTGGGACTAGTAGGAGAGCTCTTACTAGCAATTAAAACATATTATTTTAAAGTACAGTAGTGTAGTGACATTGTATTATTTCTACTGCTGCTATCTTTATTACCATATAATGCTAGTGGGATCATTATTCCTCAGTATTCCCTGGTAATGATGTTTTATATAGCAGTATTGCCCCAGAGCTCTGATCATTGTTCAGGACATTGTTGGAGTCAGATGATGCAAAAGCATAAAAAGGAAGAAGACAATTCTTCTTAGGTGGAATAATTGTTCTTAAATATAGAGAAAAGTTAACACCCTGGGAAAAAATTGCCTTCCTGGACGCTGCAAGCATGCATGGTAATCTATTGGTAGAGCCTGGCTGTGATCAGAAGAAAGCAGAGAAAATAATTTCCTTTTTCCATCATCTTCAAGGGGACAGAAATTGTTTTTCTCCCACTCTGCAACATGCTCTTTCTGACATCCTCGTGAGCATGAATTGGATTTGAGGAAAAGCTCCTGCACTAACATATGGAATACAGTTGCTGTTTTAAGGTGTGAGATACACAAATGTTAGTTCCTCCTCTGTTCCCAAGCAGCATTTCTCATCTCTAGTTCAGGGCAAAGGACAAACTTAAAATTGAGTCCGATGATTCCTAGAATTCCAGTCAGAATCTCTCTTTCTCTATGTTTACATCCAACAACCCATTTGTGTAGAAGTGTCATTGCTAAAACTTATTTAAACATTTGGCCAAGAAAGTCCAACACGCTGGACACAATGTTGTTAACAAAATACATTAATCTCTCATGCCCGTGCTAATCACTCTAGACAGCCGAAAGTAAGGAAAATTTTCTGTTTTCACTCTGCTGAGTGAAAGAAGATGCAAGCACCATAAATACTTCCAACTGCTCTCTTAGATTAGTATTTCATAAACAACAGTTCTCTGTTCTGCATCCACCTTTTTGCAGTGGTAATTTTGAACATACTGTGGTCAATGCTGGAACTCAGGTGTAACTTTCAAAGTACACGAATCACATGAAGCAGCTATTTGGGAAAACGTTCAGACTGCTCAGTCCATGCACATGGAAGACTGTTTGAGCTCAAGTTACAATTTAATTTCTTTGTAGACTTTGATCAATGATGAATCTTAGCTTTTATCCATCATGTCTGAAAACTATTATCTTATTTATTAGGAGTGATTTAGTGGGTTAATAAAACTGATATGGCAGCTGGCCCTGTGATAAGAAGTTATTGCAAGTCCCTGAACAGCTTAAGCCTATCATTTCCTTATCCGCTATCATTTGTGTCAGTGTATGCTAAAATCAGAGCTACAAGTTGTGTAGAAACATATGTTACAACAAACCACTGAAATTAAAAGAGAAAAGTAGTTTGGCTTGTTTTGTAAAATGTTTGTTTCAAAAATTGAGAGTAAATTCCTTGTAGTAACCGATTACATTTTGTTTGTTACACAACAAAAATAATAAATAGAAAAATGCAAATATACTGTACATATGCACAAAAATATGCACATAAAGAGACAGAAGGAAGGCATTTGAGGATGTAGGTTAAAGATGCTGTCAGTGTGTCTGGTATGGGTATACTACTCTCAACGAGAGCCCAAAATAAGCTATTCAACTAATGGCTTGTAAGAGAATAATAATCTTCATACCATGTTACTCTATGGAGTATGCCACACAGAGATTGAAAAGTAAAATTATATTATTTTTAATAATTTCTGTGCTGTGATTGGAAAGCAATATTTCAACTACACATTACTGAAGAAAAACAGAATGGTACCTGCTGTGCCTTTAATACACACAGAATATGTACTGAAAATGTCTATTCTCTACATAGCAAGATGTCTCAGGGATAAATTCTGATATTCTGGGACATTCCAGCAGGAACAAGTATGTTTCCTACTGCTGGATACTTGAGAATCTGAATCATAGGACAATTCCTGTTCCTAGCCCAAATATATTAGTATTGAATTCAATGTGGAATAATCTAGATATTGAACCATAGCTCTGTAAAGAAGTAATGCTTGTCCTTGCCTCTGACCCACTCCAACTGAGGAATGCCAAATTTATGGCGAAAGTGTAAAAGTTTTTATTTTAGAATTCAAAAATGATATATGATTGAAGCTGGGAGATTTAAACTGTTGGAATGAGATGTGGGCAACTGCTTGCTTACATGGCCAATGACAAATGCACAGACAGCGTTGTTAAAGAAGCAGTGACAACTCTATTCTTTTTCATTCTGTTCAATGGACACCCTATTCAATGTAAAGACTAAGTTATTTCAAAGAATCCATACATGTATATTTTCAATACTTTTGTGTCACAGTAAGGAAAGTGGGGAGACACTTTTGGCTTTCCTAGGGGTTGACAGGTGCCACAGTGATCTAGCAGTGTTATGTAGACTCACCAGTTTCAGGAAAGCAGTAAAAGCGGTGGTGCCACTTTCTGTCATGTTTCTTGGCTGTAAAGTCCTGAATGCACACAACAGACTGTTCAGAAACAGAAAAAACTATTTCAGCTGAGATTGTCAGAGCTTCCTAGGCTAGGCAAATATATCATCCTAATGACCATTTTCTTAGGCATAATTTGTATCTAAAGCCTTTAACCAGCTTTGTAAATATAAAGCACGTGAAGGTTTTGTTCTTACTTGTGACAGTTCCATACAAGAACAAACAAAATATTGTGATTTTTTTTTTAATGGTCATTACCAGGAACAGCAGAGATGAGATGAGATTAACACTTTTGTTCGTGTGTTCTATGAGCTACTTGCCGAGGCTTCGTGTCTTAAGAATGCATTTCTTCAAGCTTTTAGGGAGTTTCAGTGAAATCAGAGGAATGTGTTGCAAAGTGCTACTTTGAAGCACCTCAGTTAAACCAGCTGCCATGGTTCTTTCAAGCTAATATTAGTAAAAAGCGAAATTAACCTTTCTGTTCTATTCATAACATTCTTAGACAAATTTGGTTTAACACAATCAGTTTTTAAATCTGTTGAGTGGAATTTATAAGACAGGGCCTATCAACTTTGATAGATGAACTCAAGCAAACTTTGCTATGACCGGTAAGGAAAGAGCTGCCCCCAGCTTGTTCTCCTGCCCTTCTCTCAGAGGTCATTATTTTGTAGCAAAATCAGTGGAAAGGAGTAAGTAACTACTGCACAGCCAGGTTTTGTAGCACCAACCCAACCTTTTTTGCATCTTTGGTGTCTTTGGTTAAGGTGTTGAATATGAGCACTGCAAAGCCTCAGCAATAGGCATGCTTCCTTTTTCAGTCTGTATTTGGGAGCAGTAATCTCCGGGAGAGCAACAGGGGAGACAAATGTGGATGAGAAGTGCCTAAATGGCTTAATAATTTAGAGTTAGTCAGCCTATGACTTGACAGAAGAACGAATGAATGAATGAATGAATGAGATATTATCATCATTAGTCATAGGAGACTGAACACTAAGTTATAAGGTGCACTGGCAAGCTATTTTCAACTGAGGAAGGCTCTAAGGGACTGTCTACATGTAATGGTGGCGAGCGAGATAAAAATAACCTGGTAAATCAAACCCAGCACAAATGAAGTAAAATGAAACAGAAGGTATATTAGAGAAAAGAGATGCAACATGTTTCTGTAATTTCAGTTCTAGCTTTAGTCTTCTAGCAACTGAGAAAGTTTTTTAATTTTAACCCTTGAATTTTGGATCAAATCATGACAGTACTCTATGAGACTAGATTTTGCTCTGTGTCAGTGAAAGGAATTGTTAGATCTTTTTTGAAAAGTTTTCAGAAAGCATTTAAAATTGGTCTGAGAGCTTGCTTTACTTTCAGTTTGGTTTGGCAGCTTGGTTTACTTGACATATCATTCATAAACGCTCCTTGGATTTTTTTTTGTTGTTTTTTGTTTTTTTTCCTTGCAGGTATCACTATTATGGAATTGGCATTAAAGAAAGCAGTGCATATTACCACTCTGTGTATTCTGGAAAGGGCTTAACCAGGTAAAATAACTTCTGAGACTTAATCAGTGAAGGTTTAACTGTAGCCTTCCCTTAGGAAGGTATATGCAGGACTCTAATTTCTGTTTCTTCAGAACTAGAATTGCTGTTTAAAATCATGAATTATTTAAATGATTGATCACTATATTTTGCTAGTGTCTTTCAGTTTGACCCCACCACAATCAGTTTAGACCTGCCAACTTTTAACAGCAGAACAGTTGGTCAAGTTTGTATGAGGGAGCAAAATCCCATTTCCAGAACACTTGTCTAATTTTGTTTGCCTGTGTGTCACCCTGTGAGTTCTTTCCCCAGGACAGCTTTCCATTATGAAACTTCTGGAGAATGGTGTGAAGCTGGCACCTGTGGGGCAGGAGGGAGGGGTCAGTGTAGATTAATATTTACAGGTCCTTTGACTGGCTAATATCAGCTTAAACCTAACCCAGGAAGCTCTAATTATATTTATTTAAGGGACAGCTAGCAGGATCAATATGTTACGATAGCTGCCTGTTGGTTTGCCAAAGATTAATAGTTCGTAAAACAAATGTCTCTGTTCACATATGGCTTGAATGACGGCTTTCATTGTCTGTGGCAGTATACCTGGGTAAGTGGAACTCTGAGGAAGGAAAGGAATAAATGAGTTTATAATCACTCAGAGAAAATTCAGCTGGTGGCAGATTTAGGTTATATCCAAAGGTACCTTTTCCAAACAATAAGAAAAGTGTGAAAATTGAGGGTAATGCTGCCAATGATGCTTAAAAAGGGAGGGTTCTCTCCACAGCAGTACTTAGGTTGTAATAGATTAGAATATTCCATTTCTTTGTCTGGTATGTATCCAGAGCTGTGGTACGCAGTGTATTTTTTTCATAATACACAATTATCTTAAAGAAATTGTTCATTTTGTTGACTAAAAGACAGTTATTTTCATTTAAAGGAATACAGTAATTCTTACTCCTCAGCTTTATGTCGGGTGGTACAATCTAGTAGCAGTGAGTGCAAAGAAAGTGGAGGTTCTGCAAAATTCCCCAAGGCTGTATTTCTGAAAGTATACACTCACATAAAGATCACATAGATACTCTCTAAGATTTTCAGGACTACTCACTAGATTCACTAATTAGGAAACTTTTTTTGTGTTAGGACCTGTGCTGCCCTGTATGAGATGTTGAATTTTAAGGTCCAGCAGTTTAACTGCCTCCCTATCTGAATTAAAGCAGAAGCTCAGATGCTCATTTTGCACAGTCTGGCCCATCACAATAGCTGGATTTTTCTGTGTGGAGAGAATGATGCAGTAGCCTGGGGTTAAGAAGAAGCTTCTGGATAATGAAAGAATCAGGCAGTGTAGGGATTCAAAACTGCCAGTTCCTGGTTGCTTCGTATAGTCATCCATAAATCTGTCCTTTACGTCTCTTCTAGTCGTTGAGGCTCTGGAAGAGCAGTGCTAGCAGATGCTGCCTCACATTTTTGCTGAACATGCAGTGTACATTTTGCTGAACATGTGGAAATCCAGAGTCCAAAACAAATATAGCCTTGAAGTTAATTAGATCCACGTTGTAATGAGCTGAGTGATGCCTTCATTTATACATAACTATCAGCACGCAAGGGAACTGTCTAGGTAACATATGCTGGATTATCATGTGGTGGGAACGGGGCAGGAGGAATTCCACAACTGCTTAGCCCCTGAATTTCTGAGAGCATCTCAGAGAGCAGGAAACAGCCAGAGAACATCTCAACAGCAGGAAACAACGATATTGCCACTAATAATTATGAGACTTCATATTGCCCACAGTATCTTATCAGTTGGCAGCTAGTGGTACAGGAAATAACAATAATCAAACAACATTTATCATTATACTGATCCATTAGAATCGGTATTATTGCACATTTTCTACTTTAGTAGTTATAATTTTCTTTCTGGTTTCTGCACTGAAGGGTTGTCTGATATTCCAATGACTGAATTGTGAATCTCTCAATTGGACTTTTAATAGGACATTTACTATACTGCAACACATTTTTACTGGTTAAGGAATCTCTTATCTCAGAAATGTATCTCATTGCATCAAAATAGTACTGTAGTGAAAAAGAATGGGAAATCACTGTGATTTCTTAATTTTTCCAAGAAATGTTAATTCTATATATAAATATATATACTTTTTCTACTCTGAATTTACTTAGCTCTATTAAAAACTGCATGTGTTTACTTAAAAAGACATTATGGACTTGCACCTATGCTACCCTTTTGCTGTTTGTGAAGTGGCAAAGATCCAAGCAAAAAAATGAAACTGGCTTTTATACTTTAATGTTTAGTCAGTGGTCTTAATCTTCATGTTTTATAAGACATCAGTGGGCTTCCAGTTATCCCCGGGTTTTTGAAAATCAGTGGAAGAAGTTAAGGAAAAAACAAACATTAAAAAACCCATAATAACCCATAATTGCATTTGGGAAAGTGTGATCATTTTCCTAATAGATCATACATGTATATAACCTCTACAAATGTTCTGCCTATGAAAAAATAATTAAATGTGTTTTCTTTCAAAGGTTCTCTGGAAGCAAGCTAAAGAATGAGGTAAGTGCTGTAATCTGTGTTACTTCTGTTATAATACAAATATATGACCTGTGGTTTCCTTCACATTTATTTCTTTAAAAACTGCAAGAATATTTGACTGCATTTAACAAAGCTGAATATTTGCTTCTCTAAATATTCAAAGAAATAAGATTGGAAAACACCTTTTAGGGTTCCCGTTGCAATTACCTGTAATTGTGTTTAAGCAAAGGATCAAGCTCTAGCTTTATTTTTTTTACATGTTACTTTTGCAGAAGGGCTTTTTCAGAGTCTCATGTCTGACTGGAAGCTGAAAAGAATATTTTTTTTTAAATAAACTGAAACTTGTGCCTTCTAGTCAGTAATGCCTTTCTCTATTTTTTGCTCTTAGTGACATTTTGTTGTTATGTCTCTTTACTGCTTTTGCTTGCTGAATGGGACGAACAGCAGCTTTGAGTAACTACTTATCAGCCTTATAGCCTTCCACTGTACTTGTTGTGATTTCAACATCTTGAGTTTCTTTAGAGTAAAATAAATCATAAAGTCTTGTAAATGGTTTCCAGTTCCTATTGGATATATCCCTCCTGATGAACCTTAGAACTGGATCTAGTTTGTTGGTTTTTTTCTCCAGCCCCCCATAAGTAGTCTATATTTTTACTACTGTGTACTATGGTATAGTCACTGTCATTCTAGTCATATTTATAATAGAAAATTATGGATTATTGTGCATTAAAGGTTAAGGGTTGCTCACAATATTTTTATTTGGTACTTATTCCAACTGGCATGGAATATCCTGCATCCATATTATTAAACTCCTGAACCTACAAGAAGACATAGGGACATCTCTGGCACATTGCCACGAAGAAATGTCTCTAATGCGCAGTATGTGTTGAAATAGGACTGGAGGTGTTTGGGATACTGCAAATTGGCATGGGCCAAAAGAATGCCAGAGGCCATTCTGAGTTAATACTGTTCCAATATTGCTTGGGAATGTTTCCTGACACCATTTAATTTACTAGACTAAATATACCTTCTGTGATCAACTGATACACAGCAAGCCTTTCACCTTTTGCATTTCCAGATAAGCAATTCCTAGCTGATAGCAGACATTTTTATTGATTCCTGAAAGTGTCGTTTTGCTCTATCGATTTTCATCCCCCTTATTACCATTATTCAAAGTCATCCATGTCTTTCTACATGACCTCTTGGTCTTCCTCTGATGATGATTTCATTAGCTCATGTCAACCAATTTGATCTATGAAATATTCAGCCAGATCAGCCCCGAGTCTGATCTTTGGGAGTTTTCACTTCAATCTCTTTTGAACCCAGTAGTTTCCTTGTCAACACAATTTGTTAGCATTTCAGCTAGAGTCAGTTTCTTAAATATTTTTACATTCTTTTACTAATCCCCACTCTTACTGGCATAACTGATCATTTCCCATGGTGACACCATGTCAAATATTTTAGTGAGGTTCAGATAGATTAGATCTGGTTGCATTTTCCCTGTTCAGATAATCAGCTATCTTATCAAAGAAAGATAGTGCTATGCTGTGGGATATCCATGAGCACTACTGAAGCATTCATTCATTCATTCAGATTTTTTGGGATGGAGTATATCTGGTTCATTTAGCATAAATGGATGCATATTTTCTTCCATCTCTGATGTGGCATTCCCAGTCTGCCTTGGAATTGACAGTCCCACAAATCTCTCTTGTTTCTGACCCAGAATTCCTTTGTCCTCCCAGAAAAAACATTGACAGACAAGTCAGTGGAAATAAATGAGAGAAAGGGCACATCATTGTGAGTTCTTGATTGTCTACCTCAGTATTGTCTGAAATTATTTGGGCAAGTCTTAAGAGAAAAAAAGTCTTTAATGATCAAAAGTGAGTTACAATAATCTCAGTGTACTGAAATTTTGGCATTATATTTTCATTAGTGTGAACAGGTGATAGATGTGTCCTTTTTCATTTGCTTGAAAGTACATGCAGTTAGGTATTCCAAAAAGATTTAAAATGATTGCAGAAGGTGTAATTCTCATTAGGAACATAAAGACATTGAAAAGATGTTAAAGCACTGATTGTCTAAATATACTGAGTAAATGGCATTTGAATGAACACTTATTGAGTGCCAGGGACACTGTTTACTTCTGGTATGTTTTATCACGTTTTCTAGTATTCTCTCTGTAGGGGGAGATATCAGCAAATTCTTTTATCTAAACCAGTTAGTGCACCATTAGAGTCTGCATGGTTAATTAGGCAGATAATATTACTGTCATTATCTTAATGTTAAATGGCCATTAGAAACAGATGGCATTAAATTGAAAGGGCAAGTGGCAGCAGGTTAAAATATTAAGCCTAGAACCGAGGCACAGTCATATAAGTCCATTAGCAAGGTAAAAACATTGCAGATTATCTTCTCTTAAACCTCCCACCACCATCACTGCCTTTTTTTAAATGAACAAATCCCTTTTAATCAGAGCTTTTAATATATTTCATGGGTAATTGCATAATAAAATCATTAGGATTACTCCTGTTAAAAAAATACCCTCCTTAGGCAATTATAGCACTACAAAAGTATTGACATGAAGAAGTACGAATGTTTCTAAATTTCTTTTACTTAGAGCTTTATATGTGTTTGAATAGTAGATAGCACAGGCAAAATTAGTTTACATGATGTATGCTTTTGATTTTTTGCTGCTTGTTTTGTCAGACACATCACCCTATAAAAATAGGACTATATTTATGTTGAATAAGTCAGTTACAGCTATGGTTTTCTGAATTCAGTATTTGAGAGAATTTCACTTGAAAATGGCCTCTAATTAAGGAGTCAACATTTACAAAAAAATAGTCTCATTTGGACACTTCTACACTATATATTGCACTATATACCTACCCTTCCCACTTCAGTGAAATCTACCTGTTGGCAAAGGGTAGGAAAAGGTCACTTCAAGTTCCATTCAAATGCCTTATGCAAGATCGTAAATTTCATCCATTAGTACAGAGGGAATCTTCACAGAAGTAATAAGGTTTTCCACAGGAATACACAGAAGGCCAGCTCCCGGCTCTGCACACTGACTTGAGATAAGGACTGGTTTGGCTAAAATAGAACAAAGTGTTTCAGCCAAATGGTCTTCTTTAGATTTGAATGCAATTCTATGAGAATAACTACAGTTCAGCCAGTAAGGGCAGGACCAGATTGTATCTTTTTCTCTTGAGGATGAGGGTTTCACCTTAATCATAGCATTGAAACCAGTGAAGTTTATATGTAGACACATATTTGATAACCTTCCTGAGCTGGGGTCCAGATCTGGAAAAGCATCAATATTTTTTGAAGAATTATCTAAATGCAAGTATTGCGGTACCTTGAGAGACTCATGAAATAATATAAAAGTTTAACATGAATTTTTGATTTCAGATGTAACAGTATTTTAATGTTCCTGCTTTTTCCCTTCTGTTTCAGGGTGGTTTTACTCGTAAATATTCTCTGAGTTCCAAAACTGGAACGCTCCTCCCAGAGTTTCCAAGTGCTCAACACCTTTTGCTTCAAGGGTGCATTTCTAAAGACAAGGTAAAAAGTGAGCTCCTTCTCTGTTTTAGAGATCAAAAATTTGCTAGAGTGTTTCTTCATATCTTAGCCTTTGAGGTATTGACATGAAAGAGCCAGAAATGTCCACAATCAAACAGAGGTGACTGATTTATAGAGGGGGCAAACCTTTACTAACACCGATTAACTGGCTTTCCAATGGAAAGGTGGTTGAATTATTTACCTATTAACTGACCCAGTATTTTACGAACTGATGGTATGTAAGACGGGGAGAGCAAAACAAACAAATAACTGAGAGTTGTACTCTTTACAAATGCCTTTGGATTTAAGGTAAATTTTGTTCTGATTAGAACAGAACAAATAATTCCCAACAAATAGTTAGATGAATTTTACTCTCATTAATTAATTGTTTTAAAAAGTAACTGAAAATCTGAACGTGTTTGGATTTTTTTAAAATTACTTAAGTCATTCCTAAAATCAATACTTGGTATTACTTATCCTAAGGATAGCTCTGCAGTTGGAAGTATTTCTCATGTTTGATGTCTTTGACTCTTTGTGTGGTGTGTTATGTCTGTGTTGTTTCTTGTCACCTTACAAGCTGCTGCGTTGTGCTAGGAATCCTTTGACAGACATTTTGAACTTTGGAATTTAGTCTTCAGTGCAAGTGATTATGGTGACTGGCTTGAGACACGTTGCTTTAAAACTTTCTGGTTTTGTTCTGAGAAAATAGTGAAGCCTAGGATTCCTGTGTGGAAAAGCTAAACAAAAGGAGCCACCTTAGCTGGAAATATTACCATTCCTAAAGAAAGACCCAAGAGCTGCTCAGCAGTGTGTACCACCTGCTGCTGTAGTCTCCATCAGTGAAGTGACATCTTTCATATTGACAACATTCTCATTAAATTTAAATCTGACAAATGTTTGAGTTTCCTTGAAGACCCAACAGAGCAGTATAAACAAACTCATTTTTACTGCTGCAACAATGAGAAAAACTTTTAATTTTTTGGCTCAGCAGCATTGTGCATGACTGTCTGGGGACAGACTTACCAAGTTATGAGGAGATTGTGGGAAAGATGAATTTCTGCTTCTCCTGCATTTTCTTCCTTTGCTGCTCTTTCCACCTTTCTTGTTCTCTTATTTCCTGTTTTCTTTTCATACTGCCTTTTCCCTCCTTCAGCTTATCTGACCAAAGGTTATTGAAACTAAGATATTTAGGTACTCTATTGAAGACAGCCCATACATGAAGCTTGACTCCTTCATTAAACTCTTAAGGAGTTGCTTGCAACTCAGATGTCTGGAGAATTCATAAATACAGCAGTCTGCACTAAAATAGATGGGTAATTCCTGCGTTTAATGTTTTGAAGAGAACTTACCCAACCTTTATACTTCCGTCAACTCCTTTCAAAACAATTCTTTAAAGTGTTCTTGAGTCTCACACTTTGCTATTGCTTTTCAAGGACAGAGTAGCAGTTAGTAGTAGTTAGAGAAGCAGCTTTGAAAGTCAGAAAGGTCTTTCTTCAAATAAATCTGCATCCTGAACCTATTGCAATAAGATGGCATCAGGATCATTCAAAATGTGATAGTGGTTTACTGGAGAAGTTCATAAGCTGTGACAAAACCTTCTGTAATTCAGGACCATAAGAATAGTTTTGCTAGCATTTTTCCTTCCTTGAAATACTTTGCATATTTCTTGTCTTATCATTTACTACAATTTTTTTAATTATTTTTTTTTAATTATTTTTTTTTTTTATTAAGGGAACACTCCACTCAGATAAAGTAGTGTGATGAGATGAAAGGGAGTTCTGCTTTTAAAAAGTTCAGTTCATGTGAGGCAGTGATTAAACTTTGACCAAATGACTGGCAGCTATTTTCTCATTTGTCCAACTAGATGATGTTTCAGAACACTCATAGACGCCTATAGTAGCCTAATGATTAACTTGCACCACTCTTTGGGATTAATCTTAGCTTCAGAAAGCTGAATTTACTTTACCATCTGACTGACTAATCTAGCTATTGCCTTACTTTATTATCCACATTTTCACAGTGTATACAGGTTCAGATGCTGCATGTCTGACCACAGCATCAGTGCTTGACTTAAATAATGACTTAAATAATGCTTGAATAATAGTGGCATAAAGCTGTTGATAAAACTGGAGATGAGTGGCATCCTCATCACTTCTGAATATACAGGCTGCCTATTTGTAAATATGCATTGCTATACAATTCATATTATGTGTTTAAACACTAATTACACAAAGCAGAAACTTAGATCACTGTAGCAGTAAAGAGTTAAGAAACTCTGTTTAATATTGCTTTCTTCCAAAACAGGTAGATACTCTTATCATGATGTACAAAACACACTGTCAGTGTGTCCTTGACAACGCAATTAATGGGAACTTCGAAGAGGTAAGGTTGTTTAAACACACATTCTTGGTATATATGCATGGGAAGCCAAAAAAGCATGATTTATGTCTATGAATCTGATTCCTATTCCTTTAGATCCAGCATTTCCTATTACATTTTTGGCAAGGAATGCCTGACCATCTTCTTCCCCTGCTTGAAAATCCCATCATCATTGACATTTTCTGTGTCTGTGACTCAATACTGTATAAGGTAAGTGAAGCTTTTAGCTATATGAATAATCCCACCCACAGTACACCTTCTGCATCCGTAAAAAGATAGAAAGACAGGATGCCATGGCTGCTTTCTGCTGTAAGTCAGCAAGGAAATCATTGAAATCGAGAAATAAAATGGGCTCCTGTAAGAGCTGAACTCCAGTCTCAGCTCAGCTGTACACCTGATGCATGACCATGAGCAGCACACTAACAGTGAAACCCTGACCTACTTGTGTAAATGTAGCTAAAAGAAATGCTCATGTGCTCACTGACAAGGTTGACTAAGGTAATCCTGGATGAAAACTGAAGCTTTGTTTTCACTGAAACGATTATTTCAATTTCTACCAGAAAAGAGTCTGTGTGGCACATTGGTAAGGTGATTCCACACGCCAGTCTGCTGCTCACAGGTTTTGTCAGGCCATGGTTTCATGTTCAATACTGGATTAAGACATTCTTGCCCCTCCTGCTGGCTGCCTTTCATTTCTGTTCACATGATGCTAGATGTACCAGCAAAACTGCTATGCTTTAAATTGTCTGGGTTTAAAAAAACAATTAAGGAATTCTTGTTTTGTGGAGCTTTTGTATCATATGAGTTCTTTGATTTAAGTCATGGCATGACCGCATAAGTAGTTGAAACTAAGACCCTTAGGAGTGTTGCAAGGTTCAGGAATAAGTGCTCTATAACTTAAAATTTAATAATATAATAAAATTATGCTACCAAAGTTTCCTGAGTTTTCATTTGGAAAGGTAGATCAGATGATTATTTAGTAGATGCAAAGTACTTTAAGTTGCTCTGATAGCATGCGCCATAGAAACAGAAAAGGATTCTCATATAAGTGTCTCTCTAACAGATTTCACATCACATATTGATGAGAAGAAATCACTGTTGGCTTAATAATAAGAACCAACCATTCAAAGAAAAAGACTTGGACCTTTTTAGCTCTGATGCCTTATTGCAATCTGTCTTTATTTTACAAAAATATGGGGGAGGAAATCCAGAAAAGATGAAAATATGTATTTCTTAGAAGCATATAAAGCTTTGAAGTAAGAAGTGTTTTAGTTAGCATAGTAAAGCAAAGGTAATTAGCATCAAGAATCATAATTACTACCCAGGAGATGGGTCATTAAGCCTCATTTACTTGTAGAGGTTATAATGTACCTTGAGTTTATGAGGTTTTTCCTGCTCTAAATGTGTTGTCTCAATAGATTCAATATTAACTTTATTTATGATAGATTTAATGTGACAGAAGAAGTACTAGAGGAACATTAAATTATAAACTGAATAAGACTGAATTTCTCAAAAGTTTATAAATTTGCTACTGTGCCTCTTATTTGTCTCTCACTATTTCTTTTCTATAATCATGTTGGATATTATTGACATCACAGCTGACAGAAAGAAGAAGGAATTACATTGGATTGTTATTAATGGAGAAAGGAGAATTCTGGAGTATTGTCTAACAGCTTTGTCCTCCACAGTAACATTCCCTAGGGGGCATGCCAGATGGCACAGTTTTTTGCCAAAACTGTTCCACACCACATTAGTTAAAGAGAACTTTATGGTTAAACTCTGAATGTCTGCAGTGCCATGTCCAGTTTGGTAGAAAGAAGAGTCAGCAGCATTCAAGGACTTCGGAGATGCTTGAGTATCTTCTTTACAGAGACTTGGTGATGCTAGAAAATACAAAGTGTTTATGCATCTCACTTCCACTGATTTTCCTACTCTAAGACATGAGGAATAATAGCATGTCATGTTTGGTTTTTTCCTCATTTTACTGCTATGAAGATATACAATAAGATACACAATAGGTGCTTGCTAAGTATATCAGTATCTCATATGTTCCTGTCTCATAGTGATTGGAAAAATCCAGGAATATAAATATCTGGACAGTAGGTTGAATGGCTTTGTTCTGTGTAAATTTTCTGTACTTACCACTTTCCAATGACAAGACATGAATGAATGAATGAATGAGTGAATAAATGACCAGTGGAAGCATGATGTCATTTTCTGTTAACTTTTTGAAGGTTCTTACAGATGTACTCATCCCTGCAACAATGCAAGAAATGCCAGAAAGGTAGGTACAGTACATTCTGATTTTTTAGGCATATTCCAGATAAATACCAGTAATTCTATATCCTAGAAAAATTTCCTCACAGTATTTATCCTCTTTTTTAGAACAGCAGAGTATGTATGGCAAAATAGTGTCAGCTCTGAGGGAAGCTATAGAACAGCCTTAAAATATTTGATAGCATTTTAGTGTCCCAACTGGCCCACAATTCTTCCCAGAGGAGGTATGTATCAATATGTAGCCAATATACAGATCAATGATTGGCCATTTCCTGTTTCTTTTGGCAACACCTGAGGAGGAATTTCCAGATATGTTCAGAACTCTGTTAGCCATAGATTGAAACCCAATTATTTAAACTAATGCCAGACAATTTTTATTGGTGCTTCTCGAAATAACTTTGTTTCCCTTACAGTTTACTGGCAGATATAAGAAGTTTTGCAAAAAACTGGGAACAGTGGGTTGCTTCCTCTTTGGAAAATCTGCCGGAAAGCCTAATAGATAAGAAATTGCCTATTGCACGAAGGTTTGTTTCCTCCCTGAAACGACAGACGTCATTCCTACACCTAGCACAGGTAAACAGAATAAGATTATACATTCAAAAATGTGTCAGTTGTATTAAGTGACCTTTCTGGCTATGAGATACAATGCATTATTTTTTCAAGGTTGACCTTCAGCTGTAGAAGACTTAAATCTTGTAGTTTTAACCATGAAATTATAAAGTGACCATAAATAGATCTGACCAGAACTTCAAACTTTTGTACCAGAAAAAAAGAGCAAAGACCATTGTTATAATTAACTGCCATTGCAGGAACTTTTTTCAATAACAATCAAGTGGAATATACGTGTATTCTGCTTAGTACCAAATTGGAAAATACTAGATAATCCTTCTTGCCTAGCAAAGATTCACTGACTTATCCATATTGTTCTATTTCTATTTGAGTTTTGAGTGAAAAGAAAAAATGGGAGTGACAGGTAGTTGGAGACTCCAAGGCTATGTTGTCAGGATACAGGTATCTGCAATTGTGAGTCACCTCCATGTGATGGTTTTGTAGATTATCCAAGAGGATACAATGCCTTTTGAGAAACTTGCTTCTGGGCTAGCATTTTGTGCTTTGTAGTCCTCATGAATAACTGTAGACCCACCACAGATTCATCTTGACTTGATTTTCTCTTTTATAAATGCAAAAGCAGCATATGGGTGATCTTGTGAAGATAATCTGATAGGATGGCACATTAGAAGACCATCGGGAGTCTAATGAAAAGGAAACATTATCTCATCTGATCTGTGATAAACCCAGCCATGACAGTAAAAGTAAACATAATCAGATTCTTCTCTGAGCAGTTTTTTTGGGTAATCCCCTGGTGTGGGCCTGTACAGGTTTTGGCTGGGATAGAGTTAATTTCATTTATCACAGTATGGGTCTGTATTTCGGATTTGTACTGGAAACTATTGATAATTCAAGGCTATTTTAGTTACTGCTGAGCAGTGTTTACACACAGCCAAGATCTTTTCTGCTTCTTACACCACGCTGTCAGCAAGTAAGTTGGAGGTGCTCAAAAATTTGGCAGGGGACATGGCTGGGACAGCTGACCCCAGCTGATCACAGGGATATTCCGTACTGCAGACCAAAAGTAAAACTGGGGGAAGTTTGGCAGGGGACCATGCTCAGGGACCTGGCTGGGCACTGGTCAGTTGGTGGTGAACAATTGTTTTTAATTTGCATCTCAACTTGTTGGACTGTATTTTTCTCTGATTTTTTTGGTGTTTCTTTTAAACTTTTAAATTGTTATTGTTATTACTTTTATTTTTTCTATTTAAATTTATTAAACTGTTTCTAACCTAACTAATAAGTTTTCTTATTTTTACTCTAAATTCTCTCCCCCATCCCTTTGCAGGGTAGGGAGTGAGTGACTGACTGGCTGTGTGGTGCTTAGCTGCCAGCTGGGGCAAAATCACAACAGGGTCTCAGCATTTTACCTTGTTTTCTCTTGCAGATTGCTCGGCCAGCTCTTTTTGATCAGCATGTGGTGAATTCCATGGTGTCGGATATTGAGAAAGTTGATTTGAATAGTATTGGTTCTCAGGCCCTCCTTGCAGTTTCAGGGAGCACAGACTCTGATGGGGAAGTCTACAGTGAATGTAAGTCCATGGTGATATATTTGTACCGTTAAAAGTAATTCGTTCTTTCATTCCATGTTACACCAGTCTATCTGAACTGGCTGAGACAGGGCACTCTGCATTCTCTAATCTGGTTCACCATAAACTTCCATAGGTTGAGAAAACCAATGGGTTGCCCTAGTATGTCCTACAAGAATAGAAGCTTATGCTGGAAAGTCATCCCAGCTAGATGACTTTAAATGGTTGCTGAAAAATTCATTTACATGTCAGTTGCAAACCTCTTTTGAAACTTGATCCTAATTATATAGGGGTATTGCACAGATAAGTTCTTGAAAGATTTGTCCAATATTCTATTTCTTTATGGCTTAAGGTAATGGATATTTGAACTAGTGTACTTTTTAATTAATTATATTTTCTTCTGAAAGTTGAGCTTTAAAATATATGGAATTTTCTATTTAGTGTAGCAGATATTTTCATACACAGAATAGACTGAAATATAAATTTTGAGGTAGTTAATTTTCATATATATGGTTGAAAAATAGATGTAGCCATTTTCTCTATTAAAAAGAGAACTTTGACATAGGGGTCATGTTGATCAGAGTTTCAGGAGCTGAAAGGAATAACAATGTGTTGTCCTGTAAATATTATTACTTTATTATGAAAGTTTGTTCTCTTTAATGATTCATGGCCCTATTGCCATTTTCACTTGAGTTGCCCCTTTCTTTTTGTGTAGTTATTTATTTTATTCTTTGTCTTCTTTCACACTGGTCAAAAAAGAAAAGATGAAGAGAAATAACTGATCATTCAGGCACTTTTTTTTAAAATGAGAATTGAGGAAATTAACTTTATATCCTATTGTGAGAAAGTTGTAAAATATGAAGGAAACATAGGATACTGCAAATCTGCCATATTACAAAGAAAGCTTTACTAGTTAAATGCAGTATTAGAAAGATTTTCAGGATTGAGTCTACAAAGGAATGGAAAATACAGTAATCTTATTTAGCTTTTATTTTCTTGGAAAACGTCATTGTCTTACAACCTATATCATTGTAATTCTTAAGTAATTAAAATACGTGTGTGTGTGTGTGCTTGCTTTGCTGGGGAATTACTTATTTCTTCACTGCTCTAATTCTTTGATTTTCCTTTCCATGCTACAATATTGTCATATGGCTGGTGAGTGGCTTTTTCTCACGTTCAGAATAGAGTGCGATGATATGTTCTCCTTTTTACATGGTAGATGACTCTATTACAGTGTTCCAAGAACTGAAGGACCTTCTAAAGAAGAATGCCACTGTGGAATCATTTATTGAATGGTTGGATACTGTGGTTGAGCAAAGGGTTATCAAGGTACCTTTCAAATGTTCTGCCTGGGTCCAGACCAAATCCTACTCCCCTTACTCCTTATGCAGTCCTGCTGATTTTCCACAAGGAATTTTCGTCTCTGCTCCTATCTCCTTACTGTGGCAGGGAAGTTTGTCATTTGGTGTCAAAGATTCCAGTGATATTAGTTCAGATTAATCATGCTGAGTAGTCTTATGTGTGTGACAAACTAAAAAGTATTGTAGCTAAAACACTGAAGTCAGCACTTTCACAAACTGTACATGACAAAAATCCTCTCACCTTATGTATGCCTGCAGAATCACAGCAGGATTCTGAGTAAGGTGAGCAACAGTTTCTTCTTAGAGAAACAATTCTCTGTTCCATGGTGTTTGGGTGGTACTGTGTGTGGTATAAGTTACTGCAGCAGGTGGATTCAGAAGTAGCTAGCCTCCTGAAGGATTTCTACATTTCAGGATGGAAGATACAGTTTTGTAGCTTTGTAAGGTGCTTAACACAGTAATTGATGGTTTTGATGGGATTTCCCTGCCCACCTCCAATTACCAAGATACATTTTCATCACAAGTATTTTATATGCATGTAGTTATGTAGAGATTAACAAATTATAGCTCAAAACAAAATAAAGTATTTTGATTTACAGCTAAGTAAAAGATATTTACCCAATCTGTGACTCTTAATTACTGTAAACTAGTAGAATAAGAGGTTACATATTGTTGGCCAAAAGCTGAACACTGGTCTACTAATCAGACTCTTTTTATCTGAAAATGCAATATCTTAATCACCATTTTAGGTAGGATCTTGATAATAATGTATGCAAAAGGATGAGATAGTACAGTTAGCATCAACTGGCTGAAGAGACTGCCACTTACAGGAAAATCTTAGCCATGCCCTTTTTCCTTTCTTCCCCTGTTTTTCCAAATTTCAATGGAGGCAGTGATAATTTCTTTCTTTTAAAAATACTCTGAGTTTCCTAGCAATTGCTGGCATGTGAGCAGCGCAGTGGGGATGTTTGGATGACTCCAGGCAGCAGAGCCAAAACAAGTCCTCACATACACAGAAATCTCCCTAGGCAAAAAAATCCCATCAAAGCCGAGTAATCTCAATTTATTGTAGACTGGAGTGATTATGGTCTAAACTTCATTCCACAGCTTCAGAAGACAATTCCTGATAAGAAAGTCAGGCAGAAAAGGTGAAGCAATTTTCCATTCAGCATCTACTATGTGATAGCATATTATTAAAGCTAATAAGTATGGTTCCTAGCATTGTTTTCCTGTACTTGAGGGAAGAGGTACCAACAGGTTTTGATATGAGGCTAGGTCGACTTGAGCAGAAGCTAATCATTTACAGAACATGTAATCCTTCCACTGCTGTCTGCCTTCTGTTCATGCTAAAGTGTGGCTACTATCAAATTCACACAACAGCTTCTTTCTGCCTGCTGTTTGAGAAAGTAAGAGAGCATATGGTACCACACGAACGAATCACTGCCAGAGCAAAGTGACTGTATGAAATGACCAATATTTAAAGCATCACTTTGATCATCGTGATAGTAACATACCATTCTGTAAGAGAAATTCTGACCAGTATTATACAGATTAAAGTACAAAGACTAATTTCTATTCCCTGTTTTTATGGAATAACAGTGCCGAGGTTGGGATGGGATCCTTCCTTCCTTCCTTCCTTCCTTCCTTCCTTCCTTCCTTCCTTCCTTCCTTCCTTCCTTCCTTCCTTCCTTCCTTCCTTCCTTCCTTCCTTCCTTCCTTCCTTCCTTCCTTCCTTCCTGCCTTCCTTCCTGCCTTCCTTCCTGCCTGCCTGCCTGCCTGCCTGCCTGCCTTCCTGCCTGCCTTCCTGCCTTCCTTCCTGCCTTTCCTCCTGCCTTCCTGCCTTCCTTCCAGCCTTCCTCCCCTGTACCATCAGGGCCCAAGCAGTAAGCAGTTTGCTTCATCCAGCATTGACAGACAGCATTCTATGACTGCACTGGAAAGAGTGAAGGCTGCCCTGTTTTGCCAGGTTAGGTCACACAGCAAAGAGATAGTTTGAATCAGGCAGCTTGATTCACTCTGCCACATCAGCCTGACTCAAGGACTCCTTGAACTCTCGAAGATACTCAGTTCTTCTCTCCTGTTGGCAGAAAGCAGGTGAGCATACTTAACAGTATTTTACTGTTCTCTTTCAGGCAAGCAAGCAAAATGGGAGATCTTTAAAGAAGAGAGCTCAGGACTTCCTTCTGAAATGGAGCTTTTTCGGTGCTCGAGTGATGCATAACCTAACTCTAAACAACGCATCAAGTTTTGGTACCTGAGCTTTATAAAAATACTCATATATGTTAAGTACCAGTTTCCCACCATTTCCTGGGCTGAGGAACCCATCCTAATCTAAAAATTATTTGATCAAAGCCACAAACACTGTGTGATGTATTTTTCAAACTAATATTTCACAGTAAATGCTAGCAATATTTTGCTGGTGACCTGTTTTTAAAAGATATTTTTCTTTTGAATTGCTGTTTTGATACTGCTTTGACATTTAAGTGCTAGAAGCTTTGTTTGTTTGAATATGGCAATGACTGCATATCTCAGTATAAGAGACAGAAGATTTAAATTACTGGTTTAACCTATGGATCAGCTTTGGTAAAAAAGTACTGTTGTGTGTAAGTTCATGTGCATGGTATGTTTTAATAAAAGCAGAAGGAATTTGGTAGTCACTGCACATTTAATTCTGGGATCAGCAGATGATCAATTTAACAGTGTTTATGGCTTTTAAAAATTCAGGCTCAAACATGCATCTTTAGGAATGTTTACATTTTTGGCAACACTTAGAAAGAACCTTGTATAAGAGAGAAGATGGAAGAACAAGTGTAACAAACTCTAGTATGTAATTTCATATGTTTAGCCATAGGTACATTGTTATCTAAAATTCAGGGGGTATTTGAAATTACTGTAGGGACACATACATTTTTTAATGTGATGCATCCTTGAAATAAGGTCAAAGACTTTACCACTTATTGTCTGGTTATTTAGCACAAGGCAAACAGAAATAGAGCAGAGGCATTCTAGCAGACTTCAGCCTTATCTGGTTCCACTGTGTGCTCTCTTCAAGTATAAAGCATGTCTCACTTTCATCAGTATTTTTCTTTGATGTAATTAGTGGTCAAATAGCCTACAGGACAGTAAACAATTGAGCTAGGTGGGCCAGTGCAAAGAGAGATTAGGGCTAAAAGTTAGGCACTATTCCTTGTTGGTCTTGCCAGGTCATTTAAAGTCCACAATTATTTGTTTGTTTCACTGGCTTCTTGTGGAGTGGTGAGAGATGGTCACAAAGATAACTCAGCTACTCTCTCTGTTTCTCCTCCAAAAGGTTCTTTTCATTTGATTCGAATGTTACTAGATGAGTACATCCTGCTTGCCATGGAGACACAGTTCAACAATGACAAAGAACAAGAACTCCAGAATCTATTGGACAAATACATGAAGAATTTAGGTAACTAGAGCTTGATTCTTTTGCTTCTCCTGAAGGTATAGTTATGTGCAGCATTGTCAAATTCACCTGAAAAGTTTGTGACCATTCACTCAGCAATTCATTCCCGCCTTCCTACCATAGTTCACTTCATGACATTCTGTTGGAATGTCAATACTAAGGATCACTGAAATTATCTTCGATGCAGCAAAGACATGTAGGTACATCTGAAGAGCCATGAATTTAAGTGTGAAAAGAGAAAGGGCAGGAAGGGCAGGAATTCAAAATCCACTTTTCCCCCAAAACTTAGATATGTAATTACAACTTGAACTAGGAATCTATTAAATGTTACCCAAGTGCAAATATCCCTTCAACATTGGAATGCACATTTGAAGCCCTATTTACCATGTGGTTGAAGTATTACCATATGGAAGGGAAATAAAATTATTGGAAAACTGTATCCTTAGCATTTTCCATCTACCGGACTTCTTCAAAGTTAGACAGTTTGAAATTATATGTTCCAGGTCCTTTGCTATAAAAAGAACGAAGATTGATTTGGATCAAGTTTTGGTCCAAGTTAATCCTTAAAAATCCGGTGAAACTTCAGAAACTTGCTGTATTATTTTTTATTAGCATTCATACTGGCAGTCAATCCTTAAGTTTTTGGTTGTTGTTACTCTAAATCTGCACTTTGCTGCAGGAAACGTGCATAGAATTTGTCTGACAGTAGATGCTGCACTTTTTTCAATTCCTTCCTTCCTTTCAGCCTCCAGGAGAAAAACTTGGCCTGTGTGACAGTTACCTAATCCTTGTGTGTTTAGGTGAAGTACTTGAAATCATGAGGTAAAATCATGGTTTCCTCTGAAGAACAGCAAAATTTACTTTACCAATAGTCTGCAAAAAGCTGAAGAACTCTTGAATATAACAAATGCTTTTCTCTAGGTATCAATATGAGAAGAGAGTTCAAGCATTCTAAAGTTGCCATTTTTAGTTCTTTAGGATGAAATGTCGATCTTGATTCACTCTTAATGCAATTTACTTGATTTCATTGTTGGCATTTACTTCAAGGAAACAAATCTGATTCATACCTTCACTATGACGGCTTCAGTAAGGAGCTGATACTGTGTAGTGTAGATCTGTGGTCAGGGAAAACAATACAAACAGAATTTATGTGCAGTGGGGATATGTAAGAGCCAACAGGGGTGTTTATTTATCCTTCCAGATGCAAGCAAAGCCACCTTCACTGCATCACCGAGCTCCTGCTTCCTAGCAAATCGCAACAAAGCCGCTCCTCTGCCCAGTGACACTTCAGTCAAAAACGAGTGCCTAGGAGAGCAAACCTACGTGTCCTTGTCAGCTGGCCAGCCCAGCAGTGCACCTTCTGGTCTGACCCCCTTCACCACAGGAGATGGGGAGAGTATGCAGCTGGCAGGTGTGTATCAGCTCCTCCAGCTTCTCCTTCCCTAATTTGCCTGTTAGTCTTTCTGTTTGTGATAACATGTTGCTGTAGGAGGAGCGATGACCACATGCATTTATGAAGACCTCTAGTAAACAACATTTCATGAGCTCACCTTCTGTGGTGATTTACAGAAGTCAGCAATTGTAATTACTCTGCCAGTAATAGTTCCTCTTGGAAAAAAGGTAAAACTATCTTAGAACTGTTAGCTTGGTGAGGTTCTTGTGAGAAGAGAATGCGTAGTAAACCTGGAGCACATAAGGATTGTAACTGTTGGAAATTCCCGCTGAATGTGGCACCTCAAAGCTGGAGAATGAAAGGGGGAAGCTTTATAGCCTGAAGCCATAGAATAAAAGGTGTGAATTATATAGGTGGCAGCCAGTGCATATCTTTTGTAAGGGTTTCAAATGGTTATCTGCACTTCATTGCAGGGTTTGTGTCTTAACTGCAGTACTGAGGTATGGACACTAATCATGGTTAATATCTATTTTTTCCAGATCAAATGGAGCTGACTCAAAGCACTGGTCACCTCATGACTCCACCCATTTCACCAGCCATGGTCAGCCGAGGAAGTGTTATCAACCAGGGGCCAATGGCTGTGAGACCTCCCAGTGTAGGTCCCATGTTACCGACACATTCACAGTGCTCTTCCTACTCTGAGCCCCTTTATCAGACTTTGTCACAGACTAATCAGAATTACTATGGAAACAATTCCAATTACCAGGCTATGTTCAGGACACAGGCCCATTCCACTTCAGGAGTTTATGACCACAGAGCAGAGCCCGGCCGATTCAATGCCTTGAGTGAGCAGCAGTTCTCCAGAGATTACTTCAGCAACAGCTGTGCCGTGTCTCCCTACAATGCCAGATCCCCTTCCAGCTATGGTCCCTCCAGCATGTCTCAGGACACACACAATGTGCAGTTTCTGAATACCGGGAGTTTCAATTTCTTGAACAACTCAGTATCTACATGTCCAGGAGCAGCTTATCCTGCTAATGCTTCCAACGGTATTAATATATATTTTTGTTTCTCTTTCATTGCCGGAGTAAAACGCTTTTTCTCTCCCTTTTTTTCTGTGGAAGATATATTTCAGCTTTTATTTATACATTCCTGTTTTCCACTTCTCTGATAACACATAGAGATTGTAAAGCAGCTTAATAAGCTACTTAAAGGTTTATTTTCCTGTGGTGAATCCTCAGTTGACCTCAAATGCATCTGTTGCCCTATGCTAATCTTCCTTTGGTTATCATCACCATATCTTGCACAAAGGAAGCAAAACCAAGATGACCTTGTGGTTTAACAACCTCTTGAAAAGCCCCCAAAACATTTGCTGTGAAATTAAAGCAGACACAAGCTAGCTTACCTCTGGGGTCAGCATAATGGACCGTTCTAGTTACAGGGTGAAAAGTATAAAAATGTGCATTAGCAACAGTTTGGGACTCTGTCCCTCTCATTTCTCATACTTCAAATGTAAAATTACTGCTTCAGAGGTATAGTCAGCAAAACACCTCCCT
Source organism: Luscinia megarhynchos (assembly GCA_034336665.1). NCBI lineage: Eukaryota > Metazoa > Chordata > Aves > Passeriformes > Muscicapidae > Luscinia > Luscinia megarhynchos. Next base: position 48,010,312 of record CM067565.1, read on the forward strand.
CTTCTGGAGGAAAGACACAGTGGAAATGGTATTTTTATATGGACTTGTCTATGCAGTGAGTACATATTACCCTGTAGATTTTCTTTCCGTGCATGCTTTCCTTGGTTGTAAGCTTCAGATGGAAGCACTGGATTGTGGATAGGACTCCCTATGGTGTCTCTTAAGGCCACTGATTGCAGGCTATGTTTGATTCAGAACTTAAAAGGGAAGAGCAATTTTCTGTCCTGAAGGCATTACTTCAGTACAGAACCCTTACCATCGTTTGGTTTCCTTGTTACCACCTCTCTTTTGGGTCAATCCTTACATATGCTGCTTATTTTCCTAGGCTGTGTGTGTACATAAGTAATCTTATTGTGAAGGGCTTCATCCAGTAACAACTATTATTTTTTCAAGGTTATCACAGGCTCATTCATGCACTATCCAGTAGTTTCATTCATCTTTCTTTTTAATCTTCAATTAGGATATTATGGAAACAGCATAAATTATTCAGAATCTCACAGGCTTGGAGCAATGGTGGACCAGCATGTTTCTGTAATCAGCAGTGTCAGCAGCATTCGGCCACTGCCATCCTACAGTGATATACATGATCCCCTGAATATCTTGGATGACAGCAGAAGAAAACAAACAGGCTCATACTACACAGAGTCCTCACCTTCAATTGTCTGCCGGACCCCTATGCGTAAGTAGAGCCAACAACTGAGGAGCAGCTGTGAACTTTTTAGCATCCTAATGAGTGCTGAGTATTAAATTGTAGCTCACATACACAGTATGTGAAATGCAACATAGAGATAAAACAGCTCTGTACTTAGAGTGTGTTATAAGACTAAAACTGAGTTTAATAAATTTGCTTCCATAAGAAAGTCTATGATCCATTGTCCATGACGAGTGGAATGATTGGCCTGAGTTGCATAAAAATATGTATTAGGAAGCACTTTCTAATTATTAAGTAAGCTAATGATAGACTTTTCTAGGATCTCTTGGGGATCCTTACTGTCAAACAGATCTAATCCTGGATCAGGGGTGTCTCAGTATATACTTCCTGTGCTCTGGTCCACCATCCTGTCCTTCAGCAGCTGTGTGCATTAGGCAAAGTTCCCACTGGCAGTGAGTTTTACACAGAAATACCCAATCCTGAAGGGTTTGTTTTGGTATATGCCTTAAACAAATAGCAACTGAGTTCGTCTCACATCCCAAAAAGGATTGCATGGAAGATAAAAACTAGGGCACTTTGTTTCTACACAAGATTACATCTTCCTACGGCTTACCTGTTAATCTTTTACAGAAGATCAGACATTTCTGTCCTTCAGATGATATGATAGGAGATAGGAGTTTTCCATCAAACTGGAAAACTGGATTGTGATTTCTGTTAAATTCAATAAATTGTAAACTCACAGTGATGGTGACCTTTTTTCCCCACAGCTTCAAACTTGCAAACCACATCTTCTTCACAGTGTATGTATGGAGCATCTGGTCAGTTCCCTTCCCAGGAAAATCTGGAGGTCCATGCCCCACCAAGCAGAGATATGGTACCATCTTTACCACCAATCAACACTGTCTTCATGGGAGCAGCTGCTGGAGGAACCTAACTGGGAGAGATGTGTCTGTGCCCTAAGCTGACTTTCCAACCCCAGATATTAAGGCTATGATGATGATCCCCTTCCAAGGTGGTGGAAAATGAAAGTATTACCTATAGATGTTAAAGGAGCCATTTTGGCAATGTTATCACCCCTCCACACAAAAGATAGCTATATTTAGATTGGTCCCTGCTTGTGAATCTCTCAGGATTGTTCTCACCATTACAGCTTTTCAGTCAGAAATTCAGGGTAAGCAGAAAGAGCCAGTGATTCTTGCACGCAAGAATAAGTTGTAAAGAAATTATTACATCTATTCCTAATTTATTAAAAATGCTATTTTAGTGGTTCTCATATCATTTTTATATATATATATATAAAATGTTTATTTAATACCTGTGTTGCTCATTATTTATTAGGATCACAGAGTAACTGTTTACTTTCTCATATTTGACAGATTGTCAAATGTTTGAATCCTACCTCCTATGGAAATGTTTACAAGGTCAATTTTTACTGTTTTAAATGAAACTAAGCCAAACCCTTAAGTTTTTTACTGTTGTGCTCTTGAAAGTAATTTTCAACTGTTAGTGCCTACTTGTGTAAGTGGAAGTTCTCAGGAAATAAATAAAACATATTATGGAGATTTTATTTCTGTTCCTCTTAAAATCAATAAAACATGCAAATATCATAAGGTGACTAGCTGCAGTAGCCTACTACTGTAGCTGGATAACTGAAGGAAATGAAACTATGCCACTAAATGTCATGGGATTTCAGAATAACTTCTGATATGAGCTCAAAATTTCTTCTGATGGAAATCCATAAAAATACATTAATCAACTTTCATTGGTTTACAGCAACTGTGTAAACTGAGACCAAAAGTAATAAAGATTATTTTTAAAATATTGCACCCCTTCAGATAGCTATTTTTATTTTTAAAAGTGTTTTACAAGTGCCATGATAATCTGCACACACACATTTATTTATGTTTCTGGAGAAGCCAAGAACATTTGGTAGTGGTGTTACAGAGGATGGAGAAGAGAAGAGAACACACTTAAAAACAAACTTCTTGCTATGCATTCATGGAATAGCAGGTGTTACTTTATAATCAGATTGTCCCAACACTGGATTCAGGTTTGTATTTAAATCCACTCCCATTCAGTCCATTAAATATATGCTGAATATTGTGGAATTGAAGAAAAAGTGCATTTTTTGGTAGAGGAAAATGGATGATACCAGGATGAAGCTTTTCTTTCTAATTCTGTAAAACTTCCTTTAGTATCTCTCTATCACTGCAGAAAAGCAATCAAAAGCATTGACTGGACTAGGTCATGAATAATTCTAGATATGAAATACTTTATGTAGAAAAGAACCACGATAGTTCTGAAATTGAGAACTGGAAGACTTCAGCTCAAAATTGCTTTGTAATTCAGGATTAAGATTTATGCTGTGACCAAAAGTACCATAATGGTGCAATAAAGCTTTGGTTTCTGTACAAATTCACAATGAGATGCAATGGTAACACAGATTGTTCAATATTTATTGGACAAAGCTTTGTAGCAGATGAAGTAAGTACTGCAAAGGAGTTCTTTCTTCATGACTGTTCAGGATATATTTTGTCCTAAAATTAGTCCTCTAAAAGTCATGTTCCTTCCCTATGTTATGCAGGTCATCTCTATAGTCAGTGACAGGAGAAGAGGTACCTCTTGTTCCAATGAGTTAAGATGGGAAGGAGAGTACAAAGGTAAGGGATATGCCACTAGAGCATATGGGATATGTCACTATCCTGAAATCCTTGGCTCCTGCAGCTAACAAATGACATGGCACAAGTAATTAATTTAAGATCAAAACTTCCAGATTGTTGAATATATGTGAGGCGAATATGTAGAATTTAGAGAAAGGCAACAACTAGCAGATAGGGTCTTAGTCCATTAGGCTCTGCATAAAAAAAAATCTGTGTGCATAATTTCTCATAGGGGATGTGGGATTTATATGCACCATTTCTAGTAATTTTCTTGTTAAATGAACTATTTTGCACTGGGGTTTGTTGGACTTTTTTGGTTTTTATCCCCGATAAATTACTGTATCTGCACATGACCTGAGATATGATCATATGTCATTAAATGTGCAGATTCTCCAGAAGGCTGCCAAACACAAAGTAGCATGAAGTACCACACTGTTGGAAATTGCAGTTCATTGTCAAGAGAAAAGAGCAATGAAAGTGTTCTAATATCCAAAGAACCAATTGAGAGAATTCTGTCATAGTGCTGCAGAACAAAATAAACCCATCATAATTGTAACTAGCAAAGCCAAATGAGAAATCTCCATTTTATGACCCATTAGTTCAGTCAAATAAATGGTTTAATTAATTCAGTACGTTTCGTCTGTATAAAATGAAATAACTTATAGCTTTTGTGAATAGCCCATGGGAAGATTTTTATCTTTTGTGTTGTAACAGTATTAGAGTAAATTATATGAAGAATTAATAAAGTCGCTATTTGGTGGTTTTGTAGAAATAAGTTCAGTTGCATTTCTGTGGATGCATTAATGCATTGGTTTTAATATATACATGCCTGAAAATCTGTGTTAAAAATTGTACTAACTGAGTACAGCTGGTGTCAAATTAATAATGCCTAAAGGAAAAAACAAAGCCTTTTCTGAGAAAGAAACATGAAAAATTAAATCCTTTTCATCTACTTGTCAGTATCAATTACTCTGAACTAGTGCTAGGAAAGGCAAAAGAGGTGGGTGAGCGAGTCAAATTTGCTTCCACTTCTACAAATACAAATTATTCAACCAAGATGAAGCAGTATTGGAGAAGAACCAGTTGTCTTGTGTGCCATGAGCCCATGCCTAGCTGTGCAGAATTACTGGAAAAGGGGGTGCAGTTCTTTGGCCCTGAAAGTAATTAGGACCATGGGAATATTGCTCCAAACTCAAAATTAGCAAGAAATATGGCCTTTACCTTTAAATGTGTAGTGAAAGCACTTGTAAAAAATAAAGCTGTATATTGCTTTGTCATACCACATGCCAAATCACTGGTCAGATCAGCATCCTGTCTCCATCATGTATATGAGTGATTGTTCGTCACTGAGAGGAAGGGAATCTTCAGTGCAGAGCCATTTAGCAGAATGTCATAACTGGTCCAGACTATTAGAAGGTCACAGATACACAGGAGTAGGAACAGGTGTTTTGTATGATGAAGCACAGTACTTTTTCCCTCAGTATGGGGTCAGGACTGAGGGACTTCAGGCTTATGGAGCAAGAAACAGTGGTACAAAAAAAATCCCCGCTCTTAGAGCACTTGGAGAAAACCTGTACAGATGTTATCAGTCTTAGAAAAGCAGATATTTGACACTAAAACAATACAGGTCACACCTCTGTGGACAGAGATGTACTGCTACAGGCTGGGCATCCCACAGCAACCAACATTACAGTGCTGAAAGTAAAACTGGCAATCAAGCTAAACTTAAAAGGATTGAGGCTGCCTGCTAGTGATTAGATCAGCATTATTTGAGAGGCTGAACCTGCTTTTAAAAACTGAGGATAGATTAGAATTACTTTCAGGTTTCATATGCTCCAGGCTTTAACAACAGGATTTCATATGAATATGTGGCTTAACTGGAATCACTAATCTAACTTTAAAGTTTGGATTAAATTTGATATTAGCCAAGGGATGTAGTCTGGGCAAGGATGGGCTGGTTGGTATGGGCCTTAGGACTGTTGCAAAAAAAGGCTGGTAAAGTATGCTAAATTGCTTATCTGAAACAGGTTTCAGGTTTAGTTTTCATTATGAACTCTGTTTATAGGATTTGGGAATACTAAGTTGCTGCTTAGAGGTACACACAAACTATGCTTAGTTCTAGAAAAAAACAATGTAGAAAGAACAATATAGATTACTATTATACTCAGAACTATAATTATTATTTACTAAGGACAGAAAGAAGACAGGTGTTTCACGTGTTTAGCAGGGGCTGCTGAGCTTACACAAAGCTTACTGTCAGACCAGATGATCTAGTTATAATTCCTTCAAGGTCCAGCTTTAAGACTAGACTTGGAACTGATTTGAAATTTGCATTTGGAAAGAAGATAAGCCATTTAGGATGAAGCCAGATCTAGAAGAAGCAAGACTGATTTTGAATTTTTAGTAATGGAGGTTACATTATCAATCATCTGAGCTATCATTGTGAAATCTGAAGTTATGGTTCGGGTTCAGGCCAATATGAAGCAATGAACTAGTTTAGATTTGTTAGCTAATTTAGATTCATAGATTTATGTTTATTATTGACATTAATAAGAGTCATTAGTTCTAGATAAGAGCTGAAGTAAAAGTCTAAGACTAGGTCAGTAACTGTGTAATGTAGGATCAATGTGTGTCTAAGTAGTCATTTCTTTGATGGAAAGGAGATGCACCTTTCACAGCTTAAAATGAGATGGCATCTTTAATGGAAGGACTGTAGGTCTCAAGAGAGATGCTGCAGCATTACAATCGTCAGACCTCGAGTAACCAACACTATCTTGACGGTGAAAGATCAGCAAAGCAGGAGATCCTACCACAAACTGTGCTGCTTCCATGGTCACCAGACATTTGCAGCAAGTACAAGTCTCAGCAGAATCCCTTCTTACAAGAACTGAGGCCTTATGTCAATGCATAAGCAGGCAAAAGAAGAGGAAGGCAGTGCTGGGATCTGAAATACCATGCCCGTTGCATAATGAGAGTGACATCAAATACTATTTCTCTACATTTGGATTCTGTGCTGTTTGCACAGTTTTTTCCCATTTAACAATGGCTGCATGTTACAATGCTGCATGGGGCAATGGTTACACAACTGGGAACATGTAAAAGATTATATTAGCAGCTGAACTAGGAAAATCTACTTCCCTTCCTTTTGGCTTAGTTGATTATTATCCCTGATCAAATAAAGGACCACATGTTCGTACTGCCCTTGTGCCCTGGTTGCTAGAGTAAAAAGAGACATACAGTGAAATTGTACTATATGCCTTTTTTATTTCTGTCAAGTTTAATTTTCCCATATAATTCAGTTTTGTTCAGACTTTATTGATTAGTCACCTGTTTTGCATCAAAATACATAGAGACCACTCTAAGTTTAACTAAAATGACACGTTTTTGAAAATCTCCATTGCAATAAAAATGCCAACTGTGTGTAATACGGTAATAGGCCTTGCTCTCTTTCTGTTATGGTTTTTACCAAGCTTCATCTTCAAAGTATGATCAGCCTTCAAACACTAGGCCAGATGTATGTAATCCTCTAACAGCATAATTCCCTTGTCTCTAAGTATTTTTTTCCCATGTAGGTGTGCCATCCAATGATTGACCTATTGGATCTGTGCTCCTCCACACCCAATCCACAACAGCTGTGATTTTCTGACAGTCCCCAACTTTCAGTTCATAGTGAGCACACTTGCATTTTAGAGGTCATGTGGACCATCTCCAGGCATGCTTCAGATAGCAGTTGCCCAACTTCTGGCTCCTGATGAAACCCTTTCAGTGCCCTGGATGTAACAGTTCTCTTTCAATTCTACTCCTGAAACTACCAAAATACTTGCCATTGTATGATTGATAGCATTGGCAATGTCTAAGGAATTTTTTAAGAGAATATAAAAAAGCTTCCTACTACTAAGTTCCTTCTAGAATTGAAAAGTGAGTTTCATTCTAAGTAAAAAGGTATGTGGAAAATTTTGGGAAATTAATTTTTGAAAGAGTGAAATATTGAGGATGAAACAGAAATGGACTCAGTCCATTGTACTGGGGAATAACACTTCACTTAAATAAATAAATACTGACTAAGCCATAGATTAAGTCTGATATTGAGCTATTCCAGCTGATCACGTGGTGTCTGCTCGATTTGGAAGAAAATCCAGTCTCTGATCCTGCTCCAAAGTAGTGGAAAGGTGCTATCAGAAGAAACTAAAAACTATATATCTATATAGTCAGCATAGTTTTCTCCTCCCTTTGCAGAGTAGTCTTTATCTCCTGACTGTACAGTCAATCCTGTACAGTATACTTAGGCTTCAGCCTTTAGCCAAGCTGTTCCCTTTGAGAAAAATAGTGAAAAAAGCAGTATTTTGTCCACTGAATGTCTGCATCTACTCTAGATCATCAATGTGATCTCCATCCTTTCACAGTCTTTCAAGAGGAGCCTCCCAGGTCTCCTGCTCCATCCAAAGAGCTGGGAAAGAGGCTCACACTGCTGCCAGCAGTCAAGACATGATCTATCACTGATAAGTGATGTGCCCCTGAGGACTACTCAGATGCAAACAAAACTGTACTATTTAGGTCTAGAACCTTTGTCCCTTTCTCATCTATCTCCAGGCAAAATAGTGTTTGGCAGGTGGCTGTCCCTAATGAATGCTTTAGCTCAGCAAATGCCTTTCCTTAGCCCTTGCGGCTCTTAGAGATTCTTAGAATTGTGGGTCACATGATTTCCATGGGCCTCTCCATGTGTCCTGTGGGAATCTTACATGCCTCAGCTGAGACTGAGGTGTCTGGTTGGCAACAGGTCATGTAATTGTCATTCAGTTAGTACATGACAAGCTTTAAGCCCCTTCATGGCTGGCTTTTTGTGTTCCTCTGGAGACTGAAAGTGTCCCTAGAGTCTGCAACATCAGGGTGAGATGTTTGTCCACCTGCTTGGACTACTTGGTGAGCCCCAGCCAAGGCAACAATGCAAATGCAAGAGCTAACTCTGACCTCCAAGAAATGCTGGTCACGTGGCAGACCAGATTGAACTGGACATCACACAGCCTGTAGGGTGAAACCAGATGTTTCAGAGAGTGTGCAGTGGAAAAGATTTGTTTAATCAACATCTGGCTAGGTGCTGTATGTCCTTGTGGGTAAGCTGAGAGGGGAGCAGGGAGATAAGCTAACAAGTGCTTGGGCATTTTTGAGAGGCATTTGGAGTTCATCTTTGTTAACACTGATGGGTGCAGAGAGGTTTTGATACATATGAAGAATCCAGTCCTTAATCCTGTAAGTAATAGAAAATATCTTCTATCTAATTTATAGATATCTTGCCAATAGCAAAACTTTTCTGTCTTTAAAGAAAATGATCTTTGCCTTTCCAGTGCTAAGCGGAAAAACACACAAAAACATGTAAAGCCCCCCCTGAGACTGCTGGTCTCATATTTGAAAATGCTATCCTCTGTTCTTTCATCTTCTGGACAATTCTAAAGGTAAGGCAAGGCTTCCACATCTGCATTCAGTTTCTCAAGTAAGCAAACAGTTCTTCTGAAGTGTTGCACACTCAGCAGTTCCTGCTGGCTGGCATTAATGAAATGGCTTTGCCAGGAAAGTGCATGCTGGAGATAAAAACATAACTCACAAAGTGGGAATGGGTGGGGGTGGGCACTGCTCTCACTTCATGTCACTGGCCTACAGCAGCACTGGGTCAAATGCTACACTTTTCCACAACTACAGCATGGCACAAGGGTCCTGGCTTAGAAAAAGAAATAGTTACAGTGGGATTGAAATTAGTGAAACCTAGTGTAATTGATAACAATAGTTACTGCTTTCAGATGAGGTTTAATTAAATGGAATTTCTCAGCTACCTACAATCACACTGAATTGACCAGTTTTCTGTCAGCCTTCAGGAATTTTGATGAATTAGTAATTTCCCTGTGAGAGGTTGATGAACAAGTCAGTGGGACAGGGAGTTTGAGACACACCAAAGGGTGGCCAGCCCCCTGTCAGCTTCAGGAGTCCTGGAGTGCTGAAACTACTTAAAGAGCAAAAATCTGCCTCTCTCAAGCTCTGTTTCATCTACTGTCCCTCAAGAGGAACTTCAAAAGCTGTAGTGCCAAACAAAATTAGGCTGAGATCAAAGCATGGGTCTGTGCAACCTGTATGATGGACATGATGTGTGGGAGAATATTTGGATCAGAGATTTAGGTATATTGGGCATTTGCTGTCTGATTTAGCACTTTGATCTGTTCTGAAAGAAAGTTATTTTTTTGGCAAACTACAACGAGAGAGAAAAAAAAGTGAATTTTGATGAGTACAACTGGGAAGATTCCCTGCCAATTGTCTCTCTCTTCTTTTTTTCAGTAACTCATGTTTATGCAATAAATGTGAGAGTGCATTTGCCTCTCTCAAATGTTGGTCAAAACAGCTCTGCCAAACTGACTGCCAGTAACAGAATGCAGGTGAATCCACAAAACTGGGGCAGGATTAAACAAAACTAAAGGACACATTTAACCAAGGGATGCACAGAAATGCCTGACCTAATGATTTAAATTCAGAGCAGAGAAGCAGGAAGCAGGAATCCAACAAAAGCCCTACTTCTCAGCATGTATTCAGCATGCATGTGGATCTGCTGAAACTGCAGAGCAAAACAACTCATGGAAACAAAACTAAAGAATGCCACACAGCTGGAAGAAAGGAAATTGTTATACCAAGGCAGAGAGAGACAGCCCAGGTTTTAATATCTGTCATTATTACTGTTGTAACTATATCAGCTAAGATCATCTTCTTTGCAATGACTTAGTTACAGTGGTGAAGGCCCAGAATTCGGGGTTGCCAAGTGCTGATGCTCATTTTGATGGGAATGCCAGATCATTTTACCCCTAGAACAATTTGCTATGGCTTACTCCATACTAATTAATGCTACTTGCAGGACTAGGCAAATCCCGAGGGATTTGTGCAAAATTGTACTGTGCTGTGTGTTTGAGCAGCATTGGGAACTTAAGCTACAAGGTGTTGGATTTCCTGGTCAGCAGGGGACATACTCAAGTAGGGCAACAGACACAAATGGCTTCTCTAAATCTGCTTCTCCCTCTTCTGCCTTAACCTTTTCTTCTTTTTTCTTTCCCTAAGCACAAAGATCTTGGTGGTTCTTCACCTCACCTGCCAGGCTCTGCCCTGGGTGACCTGGGGCTCCATCCCCTTTTCTCACTTCTCCCAGTGGAAGTTCCTGGCGAGGGCTGAGCTGCCAGCCAGAAAAGGGAGGTGCCCACTCCAAAGCCCTCTGCTTTGCTCCTGGGACAGGAGGAACCAGGGGTGGAACTCTTATGTGCACCTCCACTCTCAAGGAGAGCAAGTTCCATGCACTTCTGCAAGTCGTCTTTGAAAAGGAAATTATCCTCATTTTCCCCTCCTATCCCCATCCTAAGGGGGGCTTTGAATTAAAAGCATGATGGCGTTTTGTACCCAGAGAAGAGGGGTGGACTGGGGGGTGGGGAAGTTGCCCATGTACCATAACAGATGGTTTAAGTGCGGTGATTACAAAATCCTGAAGTTAAAATAGTTTAATTACAAAGTCAATACTGCCTCCAACCTCTGCTAAGCCCCTAGTGTAAAAACAACAGACGGTATAGTGCAAACGGTGGGACAATATTTAACCAGAACTTTGCATTAGCTACTGCAGTACAGCTCTCCATCAGGCCTTCAGCAAACGGAAGATCAACTGATTTTCCCAGCCTGTATTTGTTAACCATCTCTGCCTCAGTATCAATGGGCAGCTCTGAGAGAGACACAAACAACCTGAAGGAAATAAACTGCAATACTATACTGCACATGGGGGCTCAGCAGGGTTGTATGTAAAGTCCAGTATTTCAAGGGTACCTGAGAGAATTATTAGCACCTTGTCAGGAATGAATACAGAGGTAAAGAAGATGAACAGGTAGATGTATTTATACATAAAATGAAAGTAAAATTGAGTGAAATAAGTATTTTATACACTGGATGTTATAGGAAAAAAAAAATAGCAGTACATGGGAAGGCACAGGAAAGAAAATGCTGGGGATGATCTCAAGTAGCCCAGATTTATTCTTTCACATGCAGGGAAAGCAGCAGCTCTATAGAGCAAGTTGTAGGGAAATCTCACTAAGCTGTGCTCTTGCAGCTGAGAGCCTTGGTGCTGGTCTCAGCTCAGTGTGTACATATACTGCATATTCTTTGATGACAAACCCTCCCTCTGTTGGCCTGTGTCCCTTATAAACAGCCAGGCAAACGTGGAGCCAGGGGAGTCAGAGGAGGTCTGGCTCTACTTTGTTAGCAATATGCCAAAACCCAGTCCCATCTGCCTCCACCATGGCACAGCATGAGGTGCCCACCACCCCACTGCACATGAAGCACTGTGAGGCACTGCTCACCCCCCGTCTGGTGGGTAGATCAGGGACTGGGCAAGCTGTGACAAGAGACAGGGACAAGTGGGAGATCCTCTTCAACACTTTTTCAAATCACCAACCCCTGAGCAAAATCAAAAAGTAAAAGCAAAAGTAAAAATGGGCTCCAAAAGTGATGCTACAACATGGAGGAGATTTCATAACTGTGATCTCCCTTTATCATTTTTATTGCTATGTTTGAGAGTTGAAGTATGACTTGGGGTGTTTGGGATCATAACTGTAAAGTCAAATAAGAGTTTCTAGTGGCTGATTTGTTTCTCTGGAGTTCCTCTTAAGTAACAGCATTTGAGTCAGAGAGCTGCACTGGCTAACATGAGGGGAAAGGACACACTGGTGTAACTAAGGGAAGATCCTCTTTAATGATTAAGAGGAAAGAGGAAACATTCCTAGGACCTGATCCTTCAGGTGGCTGTATATTCCAGGCCAGCTTTTAGTAAGTTAACTTTACATATATGAGTAGATTCATTGACTTTCAATTAAGACTAAGTGCATGTTGAAGTGCTTCATTTCATTAGAGTGGAAACAATCCTCTTTAATAACAGAAAGAAGCCCCATAAACTAAGGTTCTGGTGGAAATCACAGCATGAATGGCATAGCACTGACAACACAAAATCAACTTGAATGATTTTTATATGTGAATAGAAAATACTTGTATTTTTTTCCTAGGATGTGATAACTAATGGTTTTGATATGATGTGGATATGATATGGAATGGATATTTGGATATATATGATGGATATATATGAAATTGATAAAATAACAAATAGCACTTTAAAGAATATTGTTGAGGACTTGAGAATATCAAGTAATTTCTTTAATTCTCAGGCTTGCCTCCTTTTTTTATCCTAAGCAGGTACTTGTAATAAAGAAATCAAACCAAATAAACAAGGCATGATCACAGCCTTATTTTAAAGATTGAAAAAAAATCTTAGCCCATGAATTTGTATCAGATCTCAGCCTGTCCCCACAGTGCGTGTTGGACACAGTTGCCATGATTTCTCTCAGGATAATTCTGTGCTTAAGCCAGTATCTCTTCAGTGACTGTTCTCACGCAGAAACACAGGGAATGATGCTCAGTGCCCAGTTCTGGGAGCAGGACTCTTCTCTATCAGGAGATAAAATACATTTTGGGCACCCTTTCCTGAACATATTCCTTGAAGGAAAAGCTGTGAAGTGAAAGCATCTCCTCTATTTCCTCCTGAACTCCAAGAGGAGCTAAGGATGGAGGCTGCCTTCTGTGAGGAGCTGATTCCTACAGGTGTGTACATTATGGGGACTCCATAGATAAAAATACATAGGGGTTGGAAGTCCAGGCTGGGGTTTGGTACCTAAGAGCTCCTCATCTCTCCTGCACTGGCATTTTACATCTGACACTTATTTCTTTGTCCCAGTATCACACCAAACATCCAATTTTTGGAAAGGGTCTTGTGTTCTGAGGAGGGCACAAGAAAATAGGCCATTTGAGTGATTTCAGCTTAGGTACTGCTAATCAGAGGCATGCTGTGAATACTGCAGTTCAGCTGGGAATTTTGGCTGTCATCATTGCTAGACAAACACAGTCACAGGGAAAGCAGGCCAACATCACAGTTATGATGTGTTTCAAGAAACACAACTCTTTGGGATAAAGTGTGTCTGGGGGTGGATTATAACAGTGCTACTAAGCCAGGCTGTCCAGTGGTAGCTGCTTCACACAATGCACATACAGGATAGGCCACATTAAATGTTGGTTTCAGTAGGAACTTCAGAAGTAAATCAGGCAGAATTCAGTGCTAATGACCAGGGTCTTGACTTCACACACTCACAGGAGACTACTCCTGCAGATTTCCATTCTTTCTGGGATCTCTGCACTCCGAAGACAACTGATTTCAGTCCAAATTCTTTGGCAGGACTTTGGATGCAGAGTGCTGGCACAAGGGCTGTCTGTCAGTGCTGCCAGTGCAGCTTGGTGACGCTGCTGGGGATTACAGCCCTGCTGGTCTGGCAGCACCTGGGGCACAGGGACGAAGAGGAGGAGGAGAGAGACAAGTTGTCACCACCCAAAGCTCGCCCTCTGAAAGTCTGGAGGTGAAATGGCAATGCCTGGAGCCTGAAATCTATCTGTGCAGTACATATAGGAAGATACATTTTTAAAAACTAGGCAGGAGGAATCCTGTTGTTGTAGACAGACCTTCTTTTCTCCCAACAAACATTTACCCAGGGTTGTCTCATGACTGGTAGACTTTTGTAATCCATTAGAAGGTGATGCTGTTGCATGACATGATCAAACACCAAACACAGCAGAAAAGCCATAACTATATCTAAAAAGCCTTTGCTTTGTCAAAGCCTTTCACTAATGTTAGCAACAAAATTATTGAGGTCTGTAATGAGCTGATCTCTTGTCAAATAAGCCTTCTTATGAGAGTGTTAAGCTTTATATCTGCTTTCAAATTAAACACTTTGGATTTATTAATGTTTCCTTTCCTCTCCAAATTTCTTTGTTGAGAAGAGGAAATGTACTGGCAACAGTAGGATGTGAAGTATATTTTAAAATACATTAAACATATGTTGATGGGGCCATTAGCAGAGTTTATAGATACCACCACCTGTCTCTTATTCCACTTGCCATTACTTTAGTGACAGAAATCATACTGTAAGAGAGGCAGTGTGCTACCATTAAATCTTTACTCCTGTGTCAGAAGGAACATAGCATCAAATTCATGCCTTATTGCTAAAAAGCATTTGTAATAACGGTTCACTTATTGAGCCATATACTTTTCTTTATAAATAAACCTGAATAAATGAGTATAGCAGTGGCTAAAGAATAAATACCACTCTGAGTTTGGATGCAAAAGAGTGTCTGAACATCTGAGAGGGAAACCCTTTGCCATTATAAATGTTCGGCGGGGCACTTAATGCTTTACTTGCTCCTTTCAAACCAGCAGGCATGACCCTCAGACCGTCACTGCCAGGGCACTCTGGACCCACCACATGAAGGGTTTATTGCCGTCGGTTAAAACAAAAAAGGGAAATAATAAAACAAACAAACAAACCCACTAAAAAATAAAAAGAAAAAAAACAAAAATAAGATAAAGTAAAGTAAATTGAAGGTAAGGGAAGGTAAATGAGAGCTGCCGTCGGCCCTGGGGTGCCCCCTGGCGGGCGCTGCCGGCCCTCGCACGGCGCGGAGCGGAGAGCAGCGCGGAGCGGGAGGGATGTGCGGGGCGGGGGAGGGCTGTGCGGGGCTGTGCGGGGCCGGGGGATGTGCGGGGCTGTGCAGAGCGGGGGGCTGTGCGGGGCTGTGGGGGACCGGGGGATGTGCGGGGGCTGTGGGAGGCCGGGGGGATGTGCGGGGCTGTGCGGGGTGGGCTCTATGGTGTGCAGTGAGAGAAGGGCGTGGTGCGGTGTGCGGTGAGCAGTGAGAGAAGGGCGCGGTGCGGTGAGCAGTGAGAGAAGGGCGCGGTGCGGTGTGCGGTGAGCAGTGAGAGAAGGGCGCGGTGCGGGGTGCAGTGAGAGAAGGGCGCGGTGCGGGATGCGGGGTGCAGTGAGAGAGAAGGGCGCGGTGCGGGATGCGGTGAGCAGTGAGAGAAAGGGCGCGGTGCGGGATGCGGGGTGCAGTGAGAGAAGGGCGCGGTGCAGGGTGCAGTGAGAGAAGGGCGCGGTGCGGGGTGCAGTGAGCAGTGAGAGAAGGGCGCGGTGCGGGATGCGGGGTGCAGTGAGAGAAGGGGCGCGGTGCGGGATGCGGGGTGCAGTGAGAGAAGGGCGCGGTGCGGGATGCGGGGTGCAGTGAGAGAAGGGCGCGGTGCGGGGTGCAGTGAGCAGTGAGAGAAGGGCGCGGTGCGGGATGCGGGGTGCAGTGAGAGATGGGGCGCGGGAGGTGAGCAGTGAGAGAAGGGCGCGGTGCGGGATGCGGTGAGAGAAGGGCGCGGTGCGGGATGCGGTGAGCAGTGAGAGAAGGGCGCGGTGCGGGATGCGGGGTGCAGTGAGAGAAGGGGCGCGGTGCGGGGTGCAGTGAGAGAAGGCGCGGTGCGGGATGCGAGTGCAGTGAGAGAAGGGCGCGGTGCGGGATGCGGTGAGCAGTGAGAGAAGAGGGCGCGGTGCGGGATGCAGTGAGAGAAGGGCGCGGTGCGGGATGCGGGGTGCAGTGAGAGAAGGGCGCGGTGCGGAGGCGGTGAGCAGTGAGAGAAGGGCGTGGTGCGGGAGGCGGGGTGCAGTGAGAGAAGGGCGCGGTGCGGGATGCAGTGAGAGAAGGGCGCGGTGCGGGATGCGGGGTGCAGTGAGAGAAGGGCGTGGTGCGGGGTGCAGTGAGAGAAGGGCGCGGTGCGGGGATGCGGGGGTGCAGTGGAGAGGAAGGGCGCGGTGCGGGATGCGGTGAGAGAAGGCGCGGTGCGGGATGCGGTGGAGATGGCGCGCAGAAGCGTGCAGCGAGAGAGTGCGTAGGGATGCGGGAGAGAAGGGGCACGTGCGACGCGTGAGCAGGAGAGAAGGCGCGCGCGGTGCGGCATGAGAGAAGGGCGCTGCGCAGTGGAGAGAAGGGCACGGTGGGATGCGGTGCAGTGAGAGAAGGCGCGGAGGCGGTGAGAGAAGGGCGCGAGCAGTGAGAGAAGGGCGCTGTGCAGGATGCGGTGAGCAGTGAGAGAAGGGCGCTGTGCAGGATGCGGTGAGCAGTGAGAGAAGGGCGCGGTGCGGGATGCGGTGAGCAGTGAGAGATGGGCGCGGTGCGGGATGCGGGGTGCAGTGAGAGAAGGGCGCGGTGCGGAGCGGATGCGGTGCGGGAGGAGCGCGGGCGCGCAAGGCCGTCATTCCTGAGGAGGCACAGCCAGCAGCACTGTTTCTAAAGCCATGGTGAGAACCCTGTCCCACTTACTGGAGGGAGTCTATTGCCCCCGGGTGCTCGCTTCTGCCGTCTTCCCGAGGGGACCACGCAGCGTTTGTGCGGCAGGCGAAACCCCAAAAGTGCCCTTGGTCTCATGGTTGAAAGGGACGCAGCAAGGCAGTCGCCCCACAGGAAGAAAAGAGGTGCACGAGTGGCAGGAAGGAAGGAGGCTGGCGCAGCATTAACAGAACGATGCCATGTCTCAATACTAAGGTGGGGAGAGGGGAAGAGACAGAGCAAAGACCTGTAGGTCTTGAGGTTTGTGTCATGGATGTGGGCAAATAGCGAGTGCATCAGAAAAGGTGGGATTGGGCATTTCTTGAAAAAAAAAATCAAAACTAATATTCAGAAAATAGGCGTTTGCCCAGCATCTCCTCTGCCTGCTAGGCAGGCTGGGAGAACCTTCTCAAGAGCAGGTCCCGGCAGCTCTGGTCCTCTCCTCTGACCCCAGCCTCAGTGCCACTGCCCGTGGGTGTCCTCTGCACAAGCACTCGTGGCAAACAGAGCCGGTGTGAGGAAAGGAATGGGGTTCCTTGCAGAGCACAAGTCCCACACAGCGCGGCCGAGGGAGCTGGGGTTCTTTACCCCGGAGAAAAGAAGGCTTGGGGGGACCTTGTGTCCCCCTACAGCTGCCTGAAATGAGGTTGTAGCCAGATAGGTATTGGTGCCCTCCCTCAAGTAACAAACTTAGTGGTTTAGTGGTGAACCCGGTGATGCTGTGTTCAGAGCTGGACTCAATGATCTTACAAGTTTTTCTAACCTGAATGATTCTCTGATTCTACTGTCCTTTCTGGAAAGAGAAAGGAAAATGTTGCTAGCCTTTGTCCCAGCAGGCTTTAATTACGGGAAGCCTCACGTTTGATCGGGAGATGGCAGCACAGCCCTGGAAAGCTCAAAAACTCCCCCACCAACTCTCCCAGTTAGCAAAACCTCAGGACTCTCAGGGAAGCAAAGCACCCTTCTGCTCACTGAATAAGAATTTAAAAGGGAAACCCATGCATATGCTAAATATTTGAACGGAACTGCTAAGAACCCAGTTGAAGATCTAAACTGAAATTGATGCTGTGCGTCAGAGTCCTTAAGCATGATGAGGCACACATCTCACTCCAAAATGTTGCAAATTTCACAAGAGAAAATAAAAAACAAAACATCCCTTGAGATGAAGTGGCAAAAATATCACTGAGGACTTCATTGTTTTAGACCTTTTAAGAATTTATATGGAAGTGTCTATGTGTGACCAACAAGATAAAACTGTGAAATCCCTCTGTCCTGTTTTCCAGCATAAACCTTGAATGTGTAAAAAAGATTATTTAAAAATTTGTTAGAGTGATAAGCAAGGCTTTGTGTCAGACCCACCGCAGAAACTGCAGCTTGATGCAAACCCAGAACCAAACCTGTAGAAAACATGAAGTCCCTTGTAAAGTCAAACAAACCTGAGCAAAACTAAAATTGCTGCAACTGAACTGTTTCTGGCTTATTCCTAGATGAGCTTTCATTCAGAAGGTGCTGGCAAAGGTATTAGTATCAAATCATGTATTGTGCTTCTCTCTTGCCCCAGACTTGTTCTAGGCTTGCTCAATCTGTGAATTCCCACAGACCTGCAGGTGTTGCCAGGAAAAAAATTTGCAATTCATTAGGTGGTGCTGAAAGTCTTTGCTGGAAGTGCCATCATGTTGACTGTGTCAGCATTTTCTAGAGCTGCTCTACCTGAGGCCTTACGAGGGGAGATGCTATTGAAAAAGCTGTTTGGAGTTAGTTTGGCACCATCTCCTTCACCCTTGCCAGATTCAAGACCTTCTGGTATTCACTGAATATACAAATCAGTGCGTGCAACCCCTCTTACTGCACTCCAATATAGTTGTGAACCCATTTAATTTTTGACATTTTATTTAGTATTGGAAACATTCAAGGAATGTAACAAATGGAAATTTAAGGTTTAGCCAGATTGTTTCAACTGTTGGTATTGGAACATCAGTGAAGCTCAAACAAGTTTCACTTGGCAGGACAATTACACAAAAGCATTTGATGTTGAATCACAAGCTATTTTCAAGGTTCATACACACAAAAGGGTTGGAATATAAGCAAAAAATATAAGTCCCAGTATTAATGAAAAATGTTCTCCTTTCCTTCCCACTTGCCAACTATTTAACCTGGTCAGGAGACAAATTCATGGGGGATTAATTCTATGGAGCCAACCTTGGGCTTCTCCTGAGTTTCCTTGAAATGAGGTATCCTTTGCTTCCTATCCTGCACAGTTTGGTAATGCAGCTGCACATTGTTGAAAATTTGCCACAATTCATGGCGGGATGGCTGCGTTTCAGCAATGAGAGAAGTTATTTGGAATACATATGTCTATGTTTGCATGCTTGTGAAGCTTGCATGTCTGGCTTGTTAAGCTCCAGGAAGCTTCCTGATGGACAACACCATGATATACAGGGAATGGCAATCAAGCCATGAACCTGAGTAAAAGGAGGCTGATCCTCAGCTCTGTGAACTCCAAAGGAACTTCAGGATACTTTTGTCATTCAAAAGGCTAAAATGTCCTGTATAGTGGAAAACCATGTAGAAGATGAAGCAGAAGAAGTGAAAAATCCTCTTCACAGCCAGTGCCCCCTGTGTGCTGTGTGGTGTGGGGATCAAGCCTTAGAGCCTGGTGGTCTCAGGGTGTTCCTGTCTTTGCACAGAGCACCAGCTGTGACCTTGAGGAGCTGGCCAGAGGCAGCTCCTGCCACCACTCCTGCTCTGTGTCCCTGGCTGTGCCCTGGCCAGGATGGACACTGGTGGGCACAGGGGACAGGATGCCCAGCTGCTCTTACAGGCATTCTTCTGAGGTTTTAGACTCACTTGCCTCCTGCTTTCTCCTGCCATGTGATAAGGGAGAGTGTTTGGCCTGGCAATATAAACACCTTCTGTTTTGGTGTAAGATTAGAAATGGGAGGGAAAAGCAGAGATTTTGGCTGTAGTCTCAGTGCTCCAGTCTTTCTTGGGAATGAAGGCACATCCCTGCACAGGTATAGCACAGGAAAGCAGAGGGCTCAATAGGGCCCGAATGGCACTGCTGTACATAAATATGTGATGTCTGGGACAGGGAAGAGCTGGGGCTCATTCAGATCCACAGTGAATTAACTAAACCTGTACAAACCAAACTCACCACTTATGTAGGCTACAGCACAGGAACACGATCAGCACATTTGCTCAGCAGCCATCTAATTGGAAACTGAAAAAAATCTCTCCTTACAATGTATAGTGGCTGGCATTGGCACAGAAAGTGTTTGTCTGTGCTTGTTTCGTTTGGCCCTGAAAGAAATGTGTCTGCCTCCCAGGTGGACCCATTCTGTGAGCACCCTTGGTGCCCTTATGCACCAAGGCCATGAAAATATCAGGCAGCAAAAGCCTGCTCTTTCTCCATCTTTTTATTTAAACACAAGTGATGGGTCCAGGAGGATTTTTAAACTGATATGATGAAGGCCCGTTGCAAGAGGCCAGATGAAGGTGGTCACAAAAGTTCTGACAATGCTCCTGATCATAAATCCTCCCCACAATGCTGGATTTGTCCCCAGTGCAGCACAGGGGCTGCATAGCACCACTAGCCATCGGCACGGAAGCTGGGAATGGAAAACAATTTTGACATTGGCAGCCTGGAGTCCTGCCCTTCTCAAACACATTTGATGTTCATACATGGTCTTTTGGCTGCTGCTGCTGGGGACCATCTGTTGGGATGGCTTTGTGCCTGATCAAATGGTGGCATGCCAGTTTCACTGGGACATGAAATACATGCCAAACAAAACGCGTCTGGTTTTACTTCTATTACTCTGAATTCAAAGCACATGCTAATACTAATCCCCATTTTAACACCATTGTGGTGCCAGTTAAACCTGCATTTTTTTCCCAGTGTCTGCCAGGTTTCTACCACATACTTAGGAACTTAACAAAATCCAGCAGAAATTGTCACTGCTGATTTCACATGAACAAGGCACTGTTTGCAGGAGTTTGTGAGAGGTGTTAGCCCTAACAGCAGAGCTGCATGCATGAGTTCCCTATGCATATAATACAGGATTCTTTAAGGAGTTGACTAGCACATTTCTTTGAAAATTGCCTCTGAAACCCCACCCAACTATCATAAAATCTGCCCAATAGAAAAGTGACTTATCAATTTGAAAAGTGTTCCTGCAAACAAAACATAGTTGAAAAAAAAAAAAGCCTCTGACAACTGTGTGAAGGCTGTGAGCAGTATGTGAGTACTGAGATGCTCTAAGCACATTTTCTTTTCAGTGTGCTATGAGTTCAGTGTAGCTCCAGCCCTGATACACAGTAAAACCTTCCGTGCTGCAGCTGGCTTTGCTGTCTGGGTTTATGTGACTAACTCCCTGTGAATGTTCCACATTCAGAGAAGTGTGTTCCTGACCTCAGCCAAGATGAATATTATTGTCAGAGCTGCCATCATTGCTGCTACTGTGGGTTTTCAGATTCTTTGGTGTTTGTGGGGAAAATCCATCAGCTACAGATGTTCTCTTGGATGATGGCTTTTCTCCTCTGCTCCCATAATGGGTCAGGAAAACCTAAGGGGACATCCCCTGATGGGATTCCCTTTGCTCCTCATCCTCCTTCTGCAGTGCAATGCTGAGAGGCTGGATATCCTTGGACACATTCCTCCCCATCCTTTTCTTCCATCTGCCCCTACAGGGGGAGATGATAAAGACTCGGTGCTGTCCTCCTCAGACCAGATCCCATCTGTGCAGGACTCAGATATGCCAACTGAGGTTCCCAGTTTTATGAAGTGCTGGGACTCAGTCAAGGGTTTATTTCCTCCCTTCCTAGATTCATTATGATTTAAAACACTTAATTATGTTAATAAAGTAACAAATTTATGGGTTTTTACAATTTAATAACCTTAATTAACTTCTTAACCAACTTCCTTACATTGTCTTCTTGTGTATGCCTGAAATAAAAGTTACTATAGAAATGTGAGAAAAATTGCCATAAACAGTTAAGGAAAGTTGGAGAATGTGCAAGTTTATGAATGTCATTTAGCATTGTACTACCAGAAAAGAAAAGAAAAGTATTCTTTGAAACTCTCAAGTAATATGGCAGGGCCAGGAGCATAGGCCAACAAGTGGCATGTGGACTGGCCATAAAAATAAAAATAAACTTAAGAGTAAATGTGCAGCTAAATGCAGACTGTGAGGATAGGATGTGAACTTCAGCTATTTCCTGGAGCTAGTGTGGTTCCAAAGTTTAACAGCTTTAGCCTTTGGAGACCTGGAGGCGTGCATACTTGTGTTCAGTTTCTCCTCCTTTCATCTCCCCCCACTCGGAGCCCTACCACCTCCCAGCTGTGCTGCTCGCTCCCTGTGTCCCTGCAGGACACTCCTCCTGTCCTCTGACCAACATCCCACGTGGCTCTTGGCACTGAGCATCCCTGGGCAGCAGCAGGGCCTCCCTTTCCATCCTTGTGTCCTTCAGCCCGTCTGCCCTCAAGGTCTGCTGCACTGCAAGGGATGCAGTGCTACCTGTGAGGACAGCCCAGGCATGGCAGCAGCTGCTCTCAGGGCGTGCTGGCTAAACAGCTTTTAATTCTGTGCAACTGTCATGCTTGGGTGCTCTTCTTTCACACAGAAATTGCTATCAAAGTGCTGTTTTCCCTGAACAAATGTTTCTCTGTGTCAAAACTTTGGTGCTATGTAATTGTAATTTATTGAAAATATATTGGCCATTGCAAAAGGCTCAGTTCTGGGAAGCAACAAGCTCCTGGGGCTGAAACCTCAATGGACACTTTTTTTTTTTTCTTTTTCCATGAAAAAAGAGGCAAAATAAATCACTATTTTCCTTGACCATAGAGCCTTAAGGTACTGTTAAGAATTGAGATAATACAGTAATATTTTTTTTCTGCTTTATGTGCTACACAGTCCACTTTTACACTAATTTTCTCAACACATTATCCTCCAATATTTTCTATCATCTAAACACACTCCACCTCCAAATGTGGTGAATAGCATAACATTGCATATCCAAAAAAAACCAAAAACAAAAACCCAAAAAACCCAAAAAACAAACAAGATGAATAAGCGGTAATTGTAAACATTTTTAAGAATTTTATTTGTATGAAGAATTTTCAAGTTCCCCAAAACCAATTTCCTCTTGGTGCTGTAAGTCAGAAAAGACAGAGAAATTAGTGGGTCACATAAGGTGCCTGAGAGAGGGAATTACCAGATTTTGGGCTCTCCCTTCCCTTTTATCTGGCAATGATGACTTAATTACAAATTGTTTTTTCTGTGTAAAGCCTTAATTGTGGATCTTTATCATGCAGGAACGCTACCACTGACCCCTTCAGGCTTCACCACTGCTTTCAGCTTACAGAACTATCAATCCTGCAGAGGATCTACCGAATTGACACCTCTGGAGGGAAAATCCCACTAGTGCTTAAGGCCGTGTGGTAATAAGTGAGGCAGCTCTCAAAACAAAGGGGCAAGAAGTTATCCTGCACTTGGACTACTGATTGGAGTTTGATCACTTGGAGTAACTCTTCATCTGTACATTCAACCCTCACGTGTTTCAGCAACTGGGGCTAGCTGTCACTTCCAGAAGAACATTATCACCTGTGAAGGAAATGAGACACCTGGGGACAACTTCACCAGCAATTTAGGGAGAGCTTTCTACCTGGAACTGAAGGGTGGGGGGAGGGAAACCAGAGACAGTTCTTTTGAACTATATGATTCAGTGAGCCAAATCTTGGAGAAAAAAGTGTTTTGCAGGCAAATTGTTTGAGGAAGTGTTTTGCAAGTGAGCTGTTCCTCTGAGGTGACATTTTCTTTTGCAGTGCCTTTGTGAAATGCTCGTGGAAATAGCAGCTTTGCTGAGCATGTTAATAATACCAGTTTGTACCCTGCAAACCATTTCATGGGTCACCAGCTAAGATGGAGTTCATTTAAAGATAATTTAAGTTCTTCCGTAGTCTAAGCAATACTGGGAGAAATCCAAGGAAAGCAAATTACTTCATGTTATCAATTAAAACAAAACTGCCTGAACAATCTTAACTCTGCTTTGTTGTGCATACACATTGTGGCATAGCCTTGAAGTACTACTCTACGTGCTGCTTCAGCCCACCCAGCAGCAGGGTTTGCAGCTGATTCTGATGGGATGGTGAAGGGGCATTTAAAATACTCAGTTTTGTACATAGCCTTCATTTCATGGCGTTTTTCATAGTACACTGTAAACTGCAGTTCTCCAGCACAGGATTCATCTCATTAACTTTAAAAGTCATAAGTGCTGATTATGCATCCTCTATAGGCATTCTGTACTCCTTTCTCCAGAGGGTGATTCATCTGACCTATTTTAGACAGCCACTCAGGGTGAGATGTGTCTCTTGATTTAGACAGTTTTGTTTCATGTGAAGTGATTGAGCCCTCAACTTCAAATCAAACACTAACATGATCTAGGATGATCAAACTTTTTTTTCAAAATTTTCCATATTCCTTGTCTAAAGAAATAAAATCTCCTGAAAACTAGTGAGTGTTTAAGACAACCTATAAAGTTATTAGGTTAATCAAAAAGGTAAGTGGGTGTAAAGAAGATACCAGGCTTTAACAAGAGAGATGATGAAGTGATGCAGAGAGGTTTTCTGAACACTAGTTCATGCTGTCATTTTTCAAACCTGGATCACGTGCCATAGCTTTTTTCTTCTTCAGTAAAAAATGCTCAGTTTTTTTCAGCCAACAGACTTGTCCCCAAGGTTTAGCCCAGCCTACAGCAGACTGGCTGTCCTTTTTAGAACACCCCTCTCAAACTGTGCATGACTCAGCTGCCCATGTGTCTATATGAGTATGATCCTACCCTTTCAGTTAGCCTGGAAGTTCACAGTTGCAAAGACTTTCTTTTACTGTCAGTTTTATTCTTTGCATGTGTAACCGGTCTGCTCTTCATATATCTGTTTTATAGTATGTGTCAGTTTTGCATTATACAGAATTATCAACATTGTTATCAACATAGTTTTCTGTTAGCACAGGCATCAAAATATTTGTACAATGTTTTGCCATTTCTCACTTATCTTTTACACACAGAAGTAAATAGCATCACTTTTTTCACATATTCATCCTCCACCTAATATATTTATCAAGCAATATGGGCTAGAAACTGGAGAAGTACCAGGTGATTCAGCAGAGAAAGGGTATTTTGATCTATATGCTGGCTGGTGTATCCTAAACCTTGTCTCCAGCACATGCCTCCCAACCTGAGCAGGGCTGTGGGTGCTGGAGTGGTGTAAGGCAACTCCACCATCAGGCATTACAGGCGTTTCTTTCATTGGTGGGAAATATCTGGAAAATCTCTCTGCATTTTTGGCACTGTAAATCTTATGCTTAGCCATAACTTAGAGATAAATTACGGTTCATTCAGCTGCCATTAATTTTGAATTATCAGTGTCATTTATATTTCTCTTTTTTCATTTTTTTTCTTTTTCTTTTTTTCCTATAAATATCATTAAAGCTACAGATTCCAAAAGTTAGGATATATAAATATATGAACAGAGTGTGCTCACTAATCCCAGGAATATCATGCCTCCTGTTCCACAGGATTTAGGCTTGTATCCGATTCAAACAGATTTGTGATGTGAAATGCTAAACAGTGCTGCTGGTGACTACTTTTTCACAAAGGCCAGTGCTGGTACCTCATTTTTCTTGCCCTCACACACTCTCCATTGCACTGGAAACTGCAAAAAAGTTGCACTGGAAACAAAACAAGTGAAAAAAGCCACGGTGTTTTCTTCCATGGTTAGATGCCAGTAGTTGGCAAAATGAAAGCCTGGACTGAGAACTGAAGGCTTTTTCCATTCTCTCTCCTTGCCATGCCAAAGGGGACTCATGACCAGCAGCATGCAGGGGTGGATTCAGGTGTAACCCAGCTCCTTGTGTCCTTGACCCTGAGCTGCTGTGCAGCCTGTGGCACTGGGCTACAGCAGAGCCCAGGGACAGGATGCTGACACTGCTTTCTGGGGGCCACTGTCAAAAAACATTTAATTTATATGCTTTGCCATATGTGTGCAGCAAGTTCCTTTGGCCCTGTCAAGACTCTGGCAGGGAGAGCCAAGTCATGTCCCTTGGCTTGGCTCATCTTTGGCAATTGTCCAAGCTTTCGTCTTGCCCTGGAGTAGATGACATTCACTTGCAGCAATCCTTCATGAATGTTCACCCCTCAGAAGGTACTGAGTGGTCTCTGTTAATTTATGTGGGTCCAGTTTGAAGCTGCTAAGTTTGAGGCCTGAGCACTTTGCATCGTTATAGAAAGTATTGTGGGATAAATTAGGAGGTCTATGGGTTCTGTAGAGCATCAGATTGAATGGAAATCTTTTTCCTATCATAAGAGTTTTTCTGAATTATTGTTTATTTTCCTAAAAATGAGAGAGACAACCTTATGTCTTGAAAGAGAATTAATAATGTTGTTTTGTGCTGGGAAAAAAATCCTGCTTCAAGGTATAAACAATCAGACATTGAGAATAATTCATCTCAGAGACCAAGCCTGCCAGATAAAGTCAGCAGACATATCCCTGTCAGTGCCAAGCTGAGACTGAGGCAACAGATGCTACCTCTCAACAGAGTTTATTAGACCATGCCCAAGAGCATATTGACATAGCTAGATGATATCCCAACTTCTTCTGGCCTGCAACAGCTCAGCTTGTTGCAAAAGCAAAGGATGAGGCAACCACACAAGACCTGGCAGACACACCTACACTCCAGGACTCTGGGTTTGTGGAACACTTTTAAAAGCATCAGGGTGAGCTGAAAGCTCTGCTGTCCTTTGCACTTTGGAAAAGTCTTCCCCTTGACTGGCACACCAACTCCCTAGGCTGTGGGTCTCTGCACAGCAGGCCATTTATTTGTACTGCAGATGGGCTGCTCCTGTTGCACATATGCACTGACCGTGGACCAGCCATGTGCACTGGACATCAGGAGATCCCTTACATGGAGGGGCAGTGATACCATTCAGCTAGCAGGAGTCAATGGAATGGAAACTGCAGTTTTAACACCTTTGTCCCTTTTTGCTCCCCCATCCATGTCCCAGACTTGTGTGCCACTATATGTTGATGCTTACACTGATGCTGCACTTCCTGTGAGACATGCCTTGTGGGTACCTGCTGTGACTTTCAATGTACCAATGGTAAATTATTGTTTAACCCCAAATATTTTTAACATTTATTATTGTAGCCAAGCAGATGCTACCCAAAGATCTGTCATGCATCAAACTGTTCAATAATATTATGACACAAAAAATCTAAAACTAAAATAAGGGTGTTATGCATGTTTTACTGGTAATGATTGATAATTTAAACTAATTTCTTCAGCATTTTTATGGAAGGGCATTTAAATAATATAGAGAAGATAATCCCAGTACTCTTTCGGGGATTAAATCATATTAAGCAATTTACACATAAAAGTCTAGATTTTATGGCTTAAAAAAAATTTCTAAGCACAAAGCAGTACTGCTTTGTTTAAAATGACAGCCAGCAAGCCAAAAATACAAGTTCCAAGTGACTAGTCTTAAGGGAAAACTAACTCTGAGATCCAAGTGTTAGCAGTGTAATGGTGACTGCCATTCCAACTGCCTCAGGTGGCTCTGCCTAAAAGCAGGGCTAGACAAGATGAAAACAAAATGTCTTAAAATGGTTTATCTTCTTCCAGCCATTTCTGTCCTTGACCAGTGACTGGTTCTGTTTGAAATACACCCTTTGCAGAATCTGCCTGTGAAGACTGTTCCAGAGACTAACAGATGCACTTTTCCATACAGATTATATTTTCCAGCCTAGTTTTTCCCCTGTATTAATTTTTTTTGTTACTTCAGGGTTCTAGTAACCTGCCAGAGAAAATAACAGCAGAGGTTCTGCAAGATGGAGAATGGAGAGCTAGTGAAAAAGACACAGAGAGAGCTACTGCTTGTAGCAAAACCAGGTAAAGGAAAGATTTTTTTGGTGAAAACAGCAGTCAAGTGTGCCCTACTTATTCTGTCACCTTTCCTCTGTGACTCACAAGTTGTTTTCTTTCTAGAGCTTCACTTCATTTAGCTCAGCAGTGAGAACAAGCAGAAGGCCTAGGATAGTTTGACTCACAGAGCCATGAGATGGTTTCATACAAGGGTTTTCCTGTGTCAGTGGGCATCAAGGAAATCAACACCCAGCTGCAGTTGGCTACCAAGTCAAGTTTTTGGACAAAAATCACCACTCTGTCCTACCAGGGACAAGCAGCCAAGAATTGGACCTCACTGTGACTTGTTTTCCTGAACACAAGTCCCAGAAATCAGTTTATTATATCTCCAACTCATTCTTTCAAAGTCTATACCATTCCTAGGCTCATGCAGTTTAAAAATATTTTGTTCATTTTTGAGTCATTGAACTTTTACAAGACTAATACAGTAGTATGAGGAAAGGCACAAAAAGGGCTGGTTT
Organism: Luscinia megarhynchos; assembly: GCA_034336665.1. Classification (NCBI taxonomy): domain Eukaryota; kingdom Metazoa; phylum Chordata; class Aves; order Passeriformes; family Muscicapidae; genus Luscinia; species Luscinia megarhynchos. Next base: position 48,038,306 of record CM067565.1, read on the forward strand.
ACACACTGCAATATCACAAACCCCCTGGATGAAGAACAAGATGCAGAAAAAGATAAACTTGCTCTTACTGGTCATTTAAAGGCACATCTTTACTGGCCCAGTCTTTGACACATTTTTTGTTTGATACACTTTTATGACACATATAATGACTTCCAAAATGAGCAGTCAGGGTGGAAATGTAGCTGCTGAGATAGTGAATGTAGCATTCACCCCTCAAAGCTATGAAAGCATGGTGTCTAAAGGCAGATGAAATGACAGTAATCTGAAGTAACAGGAAGCTGGCCTCCCTTGTAAATCTGGCAGGGGCTGAGGGTGATGGTGATGGAAGCTTGTGAGCTGTATCCAAAGCCATGAAATATAGCCCTGCCCTGAATAAACTGGAAGACATATTTCAGTCTGCAGCAAGTCAGAGCTCAAACATCAGTGGCCTTCAGAACGTCTGTTCAGACCTTGTTCTGTTCCAAATACAGAAGGTTTGGAGTGATCTTTTTACTCTGCAGTTAAATTTCGCTGGCACCTATGTCTCCCTTCTGTTCTGCTGTGGGCTTTCCCCAACACAGTCACTAGCATTCATATTTCTCTTGTAGAAAATGGAAAGGAGAGAGTAAACTCTTGCATTAACTTTAGCCCTCTCCTGGTAGTCTGAAGGAGAGTGCTCAAGAATCCAAACTTTGGCAATTCTTTTTATTTGCCTTAGAATATGCAAGGTTTTGTGAAATCTTCAAAATGGCTAGCAAAAGGTGAAATACAATCACAAGGAAAAGCAAAGAAATGTGTGAAGTAAAACCAGAGTCATATAAGAAAGCATTTACTGGAACCTGCTAATGTCATTTATTCCATTAGAGAAGCAAAAAGAAAATGAGTGCTCTGTATGGAAAAATTGCATGCCCTGATGCTTTACAGGGCATGAGCATTTCAGAGATTCACAGATGTCTGCATCCAGCTCAGTCCCAATGGCAGCAGTAAGGGGATTAGTCTCCCTTTGCCCAGTACCTGGTACCCATTTCCTTAGTGGAGAATGACTTCTGGAGGGATCACCCAGGGAGACACAGTGTGCAGTACATAGCTCATAGTACAGAGGTCTGGTCCTTTCCAAGAGCAGTATGATTGCCATAGTAAAAGTTGTGTCTAAAGAAGCTTGATGGCAAAAATGCTAAAAGACAAATACAGTCTAGCTGGCAGATTGAGTAAGAAGATCTCCACTAAAATTAACAATTCCTCTAATTGAACCATTATGTGAACTTCTGGCTGCCTTCAGACACGTCACGAGGCCAGCCTAGGTGCTGGCTCTCCCCTAGAAGGACACTTCATCCATCAACAGTTTTGCACTTCCTCACTGCCAGCTTTCAGCCAGAGCAGCCAGCAGAGGTGGCTCAGCCTGGCCATGCAGCAGCTGGGTACCAGGAACCTGAGAAAGGACACATAACCTGGACAAGAGAGGGGGAGAGCTGGACTCTTCCTTCACCTGTGGCTCACAGTGCTAATTGGTAGTGAAACTGCACCCCAGAAATACCTGTTAAAAAGTGATATGGGGAGCTGGTGAGTCTGTATGTGGAAATAGAAGACTCCTCATGCAGCTATGCTGTTGCTCACAGCAGTGGTGTTTGTGCCAAGGTCTTCTAAAATTGCAAGTAATCATTTGTTTTGGTCTGAATTAGAGGATTGCTGGTGCTCAGTATCACAGTTAAAAATCTTTTTTACTTTGGTGGGCCTGCCCTGGATCCTCAGTCTTTTGAGGATAGTCCATAGGAATTTTAGAGTTCAAGCTCAGTTTCATTATGCCCTGATTGTTCACAGTAGAGAGGCAGTGGCACTAGCAAACAGAAGAGGTTTCATAGTCTTTCCCACTTCACAGCTTAAGTCCTAGGGGTGTTTGTGCTGTAAATGTGTGCAGTAAATGAGTTATATAACACCACAGGAAAAAAAAAAGAACACTGTCATCCTTCTACATAAGGAGTATTTCTAGTCTTGCCTCTTGGCTCCCATAGCTCTGCTTAGAGGAGAGGACAGGGATTTCCTCACTGTCAGTTCCAAAGATTTCTGCCATGGTCATCAGTAAGAAGTCACATAGCCCTCCAAGATCCTGCTGCCAAAACTGAAAAGTTTGTCGTCTCCCTCTGTTTATGGGCAGCAGGATAAATTTGGACAGAGAATGAATTTGCTGTTGTCAGCAAAATTAACACAGGGCCATGGTAGAAACTGCTTTCCTTCAGCAGCTGAGTGCTTTTGGCAGGTGCTTGCTGGTGGCACAGCTGGAGGTGGGTACTGCAGGCACACCCAAGAGGTCAGGCTGAGACACCAAGCTGACTGACTGTGCCCTCTGGAAGGCATCTCAACAACACTGCTCTATTCCCACCATTGCATTTGAAAGACCTTGTGCATGCTCACATTTTAAACATAACCACAGTCAGTGCATTAATGTATGAGAGATTTACAGACCACACTTGAAATTCTAAGCTACCCATTTTTAAAAAACATATGCTAAAAAAAAAAAAAAACTTTTTGCGATGTGTGAGCAGACATGGAATTACATGCAATTTCTCTCTGATTGTGTTTTGATGTAGAGCCCACAGGTTGAACTTTCAGCCTTCTACTTGCAATCTTTCCAAACAGTCATCTGAAAATTATAAAAGCATTGTAACCAGCCACCTTTGAACCACCAATGCTATTGTGGTGATTCAGGTTTTCCTTTGAAAATGCTGAAAGAAGATCATACTCCAGCAGGAGAAAGATGAGACCCAGTATTTTTCCTGTAGGTTTTCACAGGACTCACATATTTGTTGAATCACACATTGGTAGTGATTCATATCACAAATGCCTTTGTCCATTTCTCTCTTTCTGCTACAATAGCCCAAGTAATTAACTAAGTGAAGAGGCTGTCAATTAAACATTGATACTAATCTCGGCATAAAAGCTCCCTTAAGAAACACTGAGTTGGAACATATTTTACAGTGACACCACTGCCTTCATTCAGCTCACTTCTCAGACAATTAAGTGCTCCAAATGTTTGTGTGTCATCCAGGCAACATTAGTAGCATGAATGACTCCTGCTATAGATACAGTCCCCGCAAAGAATCCCTGGAAATACAATGCCTATTGTGACAGCAAGGCTGATTTTATCAACCAAGAGACATTATATAGTTAATTAATGCCAAGATCTTTAATGATAAGATTGTCAAGGACAATTAAGAAGATTATTATAAGTGTCCTTGGTAACAAGAATGCAATACTGATTTTAGCTTACTTTCACTAAGTGTGGCTTAAAGGTCAGTTTCTCTGAAGTGTGAATACTTAAGCATTCTTTGGATAGATATCATTATACATTAATCTCAGGAGGAAAACACATTTTTCTAATGTAGCTGTGCAGTACATGAAAATTAATGTGAAACTCTTGCTAAGAAATTCAGGCAAAATATTTCAACGAGGAACTTCAAGCCAGCATCACATCCTCAGCAACAGCTCTGAATCCATGTTCTGAGATCAAGTCAAGGGAACAACTTCCTCCAACTTCAGTCCACATGGTTCAGAACCATGACCATGCAGTCAATAAATGGACAGACCCTCCTCAGTGAGCCTTCTCGTGCTCAGTAAGCTTCTCCTGTTCTTCATCTGCCCAATATCAGATCCAGCTTTACTGTGTCTCACTCATACACCACACCAAAGCTTAAAGGGCACTTGGCATTAAAATCCCTCTGTGAACTGCATAAGGTCACAGGTGAAAAGTGATACTGGTAGCACAGATTGCATCCTGGGTGTTGAAATTAAGAGAAAAATTTATTTTGTCTGTTAGAACTGGGGAAAGGTGTACTGTAGGAGGGCATTCCATTTTCTTACAACGACATCGTAAATGCAGGGCACTTTATGATTTAAGGTTTTAAGTGATTACATCTAAGATGGAAGTGGTTTTCTTACCACATCATCCCTTACATTTAATTCAGTATTTGGCCTCTGTCTGACGGCCAGAAATCACTGATTCAAAAATAAAGAAAACACATTTGGCAAGGTGAGAATATTGTGATCTAATGTTCTTCTGCGTGGGAACAGACTACAGCAGAGACCATCATACCTGGACCTTAAATCTTCAAAAAGCTTTAAGAGGTTCCTAAAAAAAATCAGAAATCAGTTTTAAGTATGAGTTTGAGGAATGGGTGACCAATTGATGCAACTCCTCATGCATATGAGGATATGAAAGAAATAATTGCTTAGAAAATTTTTTCCTAGTTAAAAAAAAAATGAACATTTGATATGTATTTTTAATTACAATAATTATAAGAAGGGAAGAAAAGGAAATCTTTCAGCTGTAAAAAGCAAGATACAGTTTTCTTTCAGAGACATTAAAGGAATATTCAAAGTATCAGTAATTAAAACTAAATATAAGGCATTAAAAAATGCAATAGACAAATCCATGTCAGGCATCAGGTTAATATAGAAACAGATATTATAATTATGAATGGGATTCAGTTAAAATTGAGAGATCTAGAAGAGGCTGCTGTGCCACCTTTAAAACAAATTATTTTATAGTAGTTAAAAATGTAAACAATGAAACCTAAATGATGAAAGTCTACTCAAGACTACCAAGAAATAATTATGTTCAAGATGACCAAGACTAAAACACTACAAGCTACAAAAATGTGGTTAAAGGTAATCAGCATGTTTTCTGGCACGTTGGTCTTCTTAAACATAAAAAGCACTATTGTCACACTAAATTGGTCAATAAATGCAACTATTTTCTGATAGTATAACTTTGATTTAATCCCAGGCACCTGATACAGCACCAAATGCCTCACTAATTTTAAAGCCCAGTTCACTCTGAACCAGGGACCCATTCTGTTTGCCAGTGCCTGGTTTAATGGGTTGGGAAGCCTGGCCACCACCATAATGCAAAACAGGGGTTAACATGTACAGCATGTGGCCTTGAAAGCTGCTTACATGCAACCTTGCTCACTCACCCCTGAGAAGGTACAGTCTTTTTTTAAAAGCATTTTCCAGAAGAATCAAGATCTGGTCCTCCCTTTTAACACAAAAGGCATTTCTCACAGTGTAGAACGCCTCAATTCTGCAACGTCATCAGAGCACAGAAAATATATTTTCATTTATTTCATAGCTAATTATCTCCAGCTGAGACAATTGCTTTCCAGATATGAGTCCCACCAACACAAACACATTTACTGGGCATGACTGTCATTCTCTAAGCTGCTGCCAGCTGTGATGCTGTTTCTGCACCTCTGTGTTTGGGAGAGGTGAGGCCCAGTCATGCACTAGAATGTCTGGCAGCTGAGAGCCCACCTCCTTTCCCCAGGCATTTACCAAACACAGGGCCACGCTCACTCCAACAGCTGCATCCCACCATCAGAAGACTGCTGCTTTGCATGAGGATGTGAAAAGCTGGAAACCACCAAAGGGCTCTGTACACAAGCTTGCCATATCACCCATTCGAGTCTCCTTTCCCCTTTCCTTCCTTTCATTTGCTCACACTGCAGATTCACTTCATATCTTTCTGTCAGGTCCTAGGCTGATATAAAAATATGGTTTAGGTGAACCAAGGCTCCAGACCTGGGGGAAGAACCAGCACTAGGGCATGTTGAAAGACAAAACTGGGAGTTTGATAAATACCCATGAAGGTTGATATTTATCCATTACAGTTTCCTCTATTTCTCCTTTCCTTCTTTCCCATACCCAGATATTATTTTCATTTGCTTCCTTATCTTTCCATGGCTTATCCCCACTCAGAATTCTCTGAAGACTATTTACACCTTTCTGCAAAAAAGTTGATTCATGATCTAATTTTTAAGGGGCCAAATGTTTGTTTCACTGCATGTACCCCCACAACTGTCATTGAGCATCCTTTTTGCATCAGTATCTTCAAGTGCACCACTGAGAAGAGTCTCACAGAGAGAAAATAAATAATTGCAGCTCACTGGCCATTAAGAATCACCACCACAAGGACCAAATTCTCTGCTTCCATGCTTGAGGATGTTTCTGAGTAAAGTGGGACTCGGGGAGCAAAAGGCTGAGCCTGGAAGCATAGCCACTTGCTGTCTTCCCACCAGAAGCCATTGTGTATATCAGCAATTTCAGAGCCCAGACTTCAATTTACTCCCCACTCTTGGAAAACTGAGAGGTTTGGTTGCCTGTGAGAGATACAGAGAAATTTTGAACACCAGTAGTAGAAAAAATATTGCACAGATGTCTTTTTACAACACAGAAATAAATCTGTTTGCAGGAAGGTGGGAGAAAAGAAGTGAATAAAGGCAAAAGTGCTGTGTTTTTGCACAGCACTTCATGTTCAGCATGAAAGCTATTTTCCCATCAAGGATATACTTACATAAGCAGCAGCTGCTGCTCAGCAAGTCTGTTTTTCTTAACTACTCTATAATTGCTTTATTATTAATCCATCACATTGCAGTTAAATGTCAAATAAATTGCAGTTCTGATTGTCCATTCACACACAACAGTTTTATTCAGCAGGCTGTTTCCTGACAAACCAGTGGATTGCTTCTGCTGGCTCACAAACTCGAACACACAGCCTTTCTGATGCTGACAGATTCCATCTGCTCCCCCTTAATTAACATCTAATATGTAAACCATCTAATACATGTAACACTGCATAACAAGGGATTAAGAAATAGAAGGTAGCTCTTCATCATAAAGCTGTGCCATCTCGTAGGATCTCATTACGAACAGTAAATGGTACCAAAATGTAATGGGAACTGCACACTAGTAGAAACAGCACATGTGGGTAGTCTCATTGAAACAAACATACAATAACACAGAGACAAAATAAAGTGGAAGGTGTAGCAGCTTTCATAGATGGATTCACATTGGTACTGCTCCAGCTCAGACATCAGCTGATTTAATGCAATTATAAGGAAGAATGGGATCTACTCATTTGTGTTCCCAATTATTGCTAGCTAGATAAGAAGCATTGTTTCTATAAGACTCTGGTGCAATCCATTAAACCCATTAAAAGTGCTAATTAGCTCATGTTCTACAAATGAAAGTGTCCAGGCAGCACTTTGTTGTCTAATACCTTCCAGCAGGCAAAAGCTGGGGATGAAAATATACAAAGAATAGCTCCTAGGAAAGCCCTGCAGCCAAATTAAGATGTCAAAAGTAAGGGAGATAAAATGCTCTTCTGCATAACAGCAGCTGATGAGCAGGCATGAAATTTATGTGGCTGGGGGACAGGGCTTGCCACCATTCATGGCTGGCTAAGTTATGTGAAAGGTCAAGGCTGCAATGTTTTCACGATAACATCTAAACAGAACACAAGCATTTGGAGAGTCTCATCCACACATCTATCTAGTGAGTTACATTAAACTCATACAGAACAGCTGCAACAAGGCTTGCAATGCTCAACAAAGGGCAGGAAGATTAGACACCTCGATAATAAGACATGAAAGACCCTAATGGCAAGAGGAGAAGGGGAACTGTGCTCACTAACCTGCACCAATGACAGAATCGTTATCTGAAGCCTCTGAGAAACTGAAAGAGGGGGGAGGGATGAGCGGAGGGGACAGTGTGAGATCAGCACCTCCTGGCAGGTTTGGCCTTTGGTTTTCTGCAGTGGGCTACAATCTTGTGGTACAAGCTCTTGAGCCGATAATATTGTTCTAAGTTGAGCCAGTTGTTCTCCATTTGCCCAGAATGGATCTGGAAGGCCAGTCTGAAAGTGTGCTCACATGAAACTGCTCTGTGCTGTGGGCTGTGCAGGTCTCAGAGAGAAGAGAAGAAAGAACTGCTCATATGTCTTTAAGTTCATATATATTTATTTATTTCCCTCTTTCCTGGTCCCAGTTTTGGGAGACATGTAAACAGACACCTTGTTCCGACCTATACAAGACAGCACAGGAGCCCATCATTCACAGCATCCTCAGTGGGGGCTGATCAAAAGCTCAGATGTGAGGAAGAGGGTTTGCTGGGATCTGTCCCCTCTGAGACTGATTGTTCAGCCACCGAAGTGGGGGAAAAAAGGGGTTTGCATTGGAGTCAGTGCAAATACACATGAGCCCACTTTAGCACATGCCTCACATCTCTCTTTCTTAGAGCCTGGGTACCTGATAGTTTGTATATTTAAGAATCAATGAAAATAAATACAATTCGTGCAGATCGCAGGCAGATGATAATGAAGCACCTCACCAGACACATGACAATGTTACCAACTACCCCAAAAAGCAGAGAACCAAACTTACAGCTAACAAATGCCACTGGTCATATTTGCTTTGTTTTCTGTCCATTTATCTCAATTTTCTGTTTACACCACTGTTGTTTTTCAGTGCTGGAAAGGTGTGGTTTTGGCCAGGTGATGCAGATGATCTGTCTGTTCTTGCCTGCCATACTCACCCTGTCCTCTTCACTCTGGTTAATGGTCATGTTTACACTGTTGCAAAGGCAGTGTCTGAACATTCCTTAATAAAGCACATCAATATTGTGACAAGGCACACGTTTCACTTGCCTGAACTACCTGCTGTTATCAGCCATTACTTACTCCGTGCTTATCTGTGATTTAGTACTGTCTTGGGAAAATACTTAAAGGGTAAGCAAAAATAAAAGCCCTAGTCCTTGTCTTTATCCAGTTCTTCCTGAAATAGGTTTCTAGTTATTTTGTTAATGTGCTAAACATAAATTACTTTCCAATTCTATTGTTTTTCCCTGAATGTTTTGAGAGAGAATGAACCTGTACTAATTTATTTTGCTGAGATTTGCTTCATAGCAGCTTTAACATCAGTCCTGGGTTTCCTAACCCTTTTCTTTTCCCTTTTTTCCTGCCACAGGCTAAATCCATTAGATAGCTACACAATCATTTAGGAGCCATTAAATCTCACTTTTGAGAAGAGGCCCTCTAGTTAGAGTTTCACTCTTATCTTGTTTCCCATCGGAGGAGGAAGTCCTGTCACAGCCATCCTGCCTTGAAGACTTCCACCGGCATCACGCTCTGCAGGAGAGCACCCATCCTCCTCTCCACACCCCTGTGCCACCCAAAGGCCCTGCTGAAGCAAGCACTGGTTATCTATCTGCCTGATCTCCACCTTTGCTCCCTTGGCAGTGGTCAGCTTGCAGCTAGCAAGCTGAAATCCAGATTTGCTGCAGCAGACCCTTGCTCCAAACCATATCCCAGCCCAGCACAGGACAGTTTCTGGGTTTGAAGCCATGCTCTTAAGGGGAGGAACCTTACACTTGCACTGGCTAGTGGATACTTACACTTCAGTAAGGCAGGGGAGTAGAAGTTAAAGGAGGGCTTTCAGAGTTAGATAGATGCCATAGACTAGGTAGTCCCAACACACACATTTGGGAGCATCAATCCATAGGTTATTGAGGTCTCTCTTGCTGTCCCATCAGCTGTGTGTTCATAACTGCAGCCAGAGGAGCCCCTCTGTGAGAGTCCCAGGGCCTGGGGAGGAGGAAGGGAAAGAGTTTGTTAGAAACCAACACCTGCAGTGGGGCTAGAGGCTGGAGGAGATGGCCAACCCATCCTCAATAGGAGCAGAGCAGGAACAGGAGTTAAAGGGAATAATCCCATGAGCAGAGAGGTTTTCTGTGCTGCCTTGCATGGATTTTCTGCTCCCTCATAATCTGGTAGAGTTTATGCTCAAATTACAGCATTTGCCTTCAGAGAAAATACTAATGTTGGTGTGATTCCTACATTTATCTGGCAGATTTCTCAAGATTTAGGAGTGCAGTTTCATGGAATTTTCTTAAGACAGCAGTTCCAATGTCATGGCAGCCTCTGTTCTTCATTCAGATGTTTTTGAAATGGACAGTAGCATGCAAAGAGCCACATACACTGACTAGGCAGAGTTTGCTTACAGAAATCCTACTTTTTAGCAAAACAGGTTGCACTTGAAATCTAGAAAGTTTCATGAGAGGCTGGAGTATAGCTTTGGGGAAATGTCTCAACCCTAAATTTTGTCTGCTTAACTACTTATTTTCATATTGATTTAGCCATTTTTTAAAAAATTAAGTTTGTACTTCAAACAATTGAAATACAATTGCCTTCAAAATGGCAATTGAACTCAATTTTACAGCTCAGTATATTATGCCAGTGGAAGGGAAAATGCTGTGGTCATCTGTCAAAGAAGTTTTACAAATTGTTAAAACAAATTAAGAGAACTTTTCCAGGTTATTAATTGCTTTTTATTTTTCTAGTATTTAAAAAATCCAACCTTTGCATTTGAGCAAAGAGTATAAGGAAATTGAACTTGCACAGAGCAAGTAGCAGAGAAGTTGTCAGCCCCTGTGTTTCAGGCAGGATCACCAGTGGATTTCAGGCATTTCTATCTTATTTAATCACCACTCACTGCAGCCTGGAATGCTGACACAATGTGCAGTGAAAGCAAAGAGTGTAAATTGGGCATGATACAGGTCTCTCGATGCAGGAAGGAAGTAACATAACACTGAACACAGCTCAAGTTGCACTGTGAGAACAGAGCGAATGAGCAAACCAGGTCTCTGTCACAAGACGGCAGAAGGAAAAAAACAGATAATTAAAAAGAGGTGAAGGAAAAGAGTAACAAAATATCACCGTTTTACTTACTAAACTGATCTTTTGAAATAGAAGAAGAATGGATAAAACTTTAAAAATACGTTATGCTTTAGTTAACAATATCAAATTAAACAATTATCATATTGAATTTAGTGAGAAATATCTTAAGATTAAATGCCAAAACCTTGTTTTCTAAAAGTTTTTGGGAATTCAGCTTCTGCCAGCTCTCAGGAGCACTTCTATTCAGAACTTCAGACAGGTATCTTTAAACACAGCTACCAGTTTGCTGAGAATCTGACACACCCAGTCAGAAGGAGTTCAGGGTGTAGGCCCCCCGGGGCAATTAAATGCCTAAACCTTGCTGGCCTGAAGTTTCTGCAGTGCATTTTAATATGGAAAAAGTTTCTTGGAGCTCCATCCTCAGGTTTATGACATTATTGGTTACTGAGGTTTGAGCAGAGTACTTAGAAGCACACTTCTCAAAAAATCACATTGTTATCTTTTCACAAGGTTGTGTAGAGACAGGACAAGGGCAAATGGCTTCAATCTGAAGGAGGTAGATTTAGATTAGGTATTAGAAAGAAATTCCTCTGTGAGGGTGGTGAGGAATCAGAACAGATTGCCCAGAAAGGTTGTGGATTCCTCATCCCTGGCACTGTTCAAGGCCAGGCTGGATCGGGCTTTGAGCAGTCCAGTCTAGTGCAAGGTGTCTTTAGCCATGACAGGGGGCTGGAATTAAATTATCTCTAAGGTCTCTTCCAAACCATTCTATGATGATTCTATCTACCTTGCACTTCCTCAGTGTACCCCATTCAGAAAGGTAAAAAGGGACTTTGAACAGGCCCTGGCAATGGTCATCTGCTGTTCCTGTGTGTCCCAGCAGACCAGTCCTTTCCCCAGCTCATCTTGCCTGTGGAAATGTTTCCCACCCTTGTGCCCTGGTGATGCATCCATCCTACCACACAGAGGCTGTGCAAGGATGGATGGTCCCATGGGTGCAGGCTGTTGGTGCAGGGAGCCTTGGGGTCCAGCCCATCCTGAAATCTCCATGGACCCCAGGAAAAGCTCCACGGTGGCACTTTGGGCTACTGTGAGAAAAACAGACACAGGGAGACTCAGACACCAGGGGAAAGGGGACAAGAAGAAGCGGACTGGCATTTCCCCCAGTTTTCTGTGGCTGATTCTGTTTCTAAACCCAAAACACAGAACCTTCTCCTCAGAAAAAAATCTGTGGGATCTTATCTTACTCTCCACAGGAATTTTACAATTAACTCAGTTTTGCAATTCCATTCACCTTCACTGAAACCAAGGGACTTAAAAGATTATTTTTGTTGTACATTGGCAAACATTTGTTGCCCTAGAAAATAGTCTTTTTCTGAAGAGAGTGAAAAACTCCTTAGGCTATCCAAGACCACCTCTGCAAGCAGCCAGTTCAGAATTACTCTGGTTTAAAAATGTAAATAAATACTGATCAGATTTACAAATCATTCTTTAGTCTTACTCACTCTTTTCAGAACAAAGAACAGTGTTTAGCTGCTCTGAGATTGACAGCCTTGCTCAGATATTCAGCACCATATGAAGAACACTCCAGAGAAGACTGCCATCACAGTCTGTAATGTATCTCTTAGAGCTGTTATATTATAGACTTCACATTGTTTGTTGTATCCAGCTACGCTATGCTACTAAAAAGCCTCTCCTTTTTGTTGGATATCACCTCATTTTACCTTCATAAAGAAATGTTTAGGTTTCTATCCTTTTGGATGGGACTGAATAATGTCACTTTTTAATTTATGAACATATATTTTGAATTTCAACACAAGGACAGACCCAATGAACAGCTCTATTGTACTTAAGAAATTGAGTTTCTATTCATAAAGAGCTGAGTAGTGCCTGTTAGATGGTTTCCCAAACAAAAACCACTGAATACCTCCAAATGAAGCTGACTATATCAAAACACTAAAACATGAATAGGATTTCTTCTCAAAGGAAAGACTGAATCAAAGTACAACTATAGTGATAGATCTTCTAATACAGCTATTTACAGTCTAAGAAGTACCTTTACCTTGGCTTGGAATCACTCTGATTTCTGCTACAGTGTTTTTGTCATAAATATGCACCTTATTATACTGAAGAAGGGCTTCCATGAACTGTGTAAAGGGCACATTTACACACTAATTCTCCTGAATAGAATGTGGTGTTTGCCATGAAATATAATACTTGCCATTTTTCAGACTTAGAGTATCTTAACTGTGTGTTCATGTTTTTGTCTGCTAATACTTTCAAAAAATATGTACATGAACAAGAGTAACTGTAACAAATCCTTGATAATTCAGGAAAAGAAGACTTAATTCACTGGTTCAGTGACAAAAAAAACCCTCAAGTGTCTAGTCTTAACCAAAACAATGGAATCAAAAAGGGGAGATAATATTGCAATTTTTTTTATAGAAGCCACATGGAACCTTACCAAATTGTACATCAGGTAAGAAAACATAGCTGTAGTAGAAATTTTCAAAGATGGAAATTTGTCAGGGATGCAAGCACATGTTCCAAGCAATACATATACATGTTTTTTTTCTCAAGGGCAATTTTATCATTTGCAAGCGTTGTGCAAAATATTACCATTGATCTGTTAATGCTTAATATCTTGTGTTTAGTTTGGAGTACAAGACAGTGTGCAGACTAATGCAAATGCTGTCTTAGTAGTTGTAGCAAATCTTTTGATGAGGATGAAGAAAATTAAGCACAGGCATTGCTAATTCACCTTTGTGATGCACAGGAGTCTCCTTATGCCCCAAAACCAGGTGATCCTGCCCCTCTGGATCCCACTGGAGTACAGCATTCATTTTTGTCATCCTCAGTACAAGAGAGATGTGGAACTCCTGGAGCAAGTCAGCACAGGGCTACGAAGGTGACTGAGAGACTGGAGCATCTCTTGCATGAGGAAAGGCTGAGGGAGCTGGGCCTGTTCAACCTCAAGAAGAGACAGCTGAGAGGCACCTCATCAATGTCCATCAGTATCTAAAAGGGGGATGTCAAGAGTGTGGAGCCAGGCTCTGCTGGGTGGTGCCAAGCAACAGGACAAGAGGCAATTGGCAGAAACTGATACACAGAAAGTTCCACCTGAAAATGAGGAAGAACTTCTTCACTGTGCAGGTGACTGTGCAGTGGAACAGCTTGCCCAGAGAGGCTGTGGAGTCTCCCTCACTGGAGGTACTGGAGAAGCTGTGAGGCACTGTTCTATGCTGTGTACCTTTGCACCTCTGGGATGTGTGCTCTGGGATGACCCTGCTTGAGCAAGGAGGTTGGACCAGATGACCTTCTGTGGTGTATTCCAACTTTACTCATTCTATGAAAAAAACAGAAAGCAAAATAAAGGGCTGGCAAGAAAATAGAAGGTGGGTGCTCTGCTGGGTTTCCAAAAATATGAAGCCCCAACAACCCATGCACTGATAGAGCACATATAAGTGAATAGGTTCCCTACTTCAGTCTGATATGTAAGTGAAGAATAGGTATTCTATTGTAAAGTGAATATAAGCCCAGAGGAAGGGAAAAGAGTAATTTTCTTCCCCAACCTAAAGTTTAACAGGCAATGTTCCGATGTTTAAGTGATGCCACAAACTTTTTCAGAAGTCTCTGTTTAAAATGTTTAGGAAGATGTTTTACTTAAAAGGAGTTATTGTTGTCATTGTTGGTTTAAAAGATCTAAAACTCTCAAGTACAGCAAAGCCACTTAGAAGCAGCAGTATTCCTGCTAATGGAAGAACAGTTCAAAGGAATAACATTGCTCCTTAGTTTTCCTCCACAGCCAGCATTTGCTAGGAGGAAAGAGACATTGACCTCTGGCTTCTGGTGGGTAAATGTTAGATTATATTTAGCAAGTGAAAGTCAAAAGTGCTTTCTGTGTTGCTTTTTAGTTCATGGCATCTTCTCTGTTAAGCCCATGGGCTTTTTATTGTTTCTTCTACTCTAAAATACATGTTTTGGTCACCAGAATGATTCTGCTGGTTTCTCTGAGTGGGAACATCTCACAGTGAATATCTATGTTCACCTGTTTCACTTAATTTCTGTACGTGAATAATAATTATTCTGATATATGAAAATTATATAGAATAATTTATTAGAGGTTTTATTAGATGCAGAGTAATAGAAGCTGAGATCAGGCAACTAGAAGGAGAGTTACTGCCCACTGTTAATTAATTACTAAACTCTTGTTATAACCCACAGAAATTTTAATCAACATCCTTGTAAATTTCCCATTACCTTGCACTAATTTTTGTCCAGGAAAACCACATTTTTTTCCCTGTATTTCCTCTCCTCAGATGCAAGGGCATAGCAGGACTGGAGAACTAGCTTTTGACTGTAGGAGACCTTACTTTAGGCCCTTTATGTGTCAGTACTTCTGACAATTGCAGGTTTAAGATGCTTTTTGCATGAAGCAAACACCTCTGATTGCACACAACCCGATGTGAAGAAGAAACCCCTTCTTCCCCAGCCCAGGTATCAAAGCCGTTTTCTTACCACTGAGTAATCCTATACGCAAGGGGGATTTTGGCATTAGCCTGTTTACTTTTTTCTTACTCAGCCCTACTCTGGAAGGATTAGTGTAAAAATGAACTGCAAGTGCAAAGTGACAAAATGGGTCTCTGGCTTAGAGTTTCAGCCTGTAGCTCAGGCTCAGGACACACAATTCAGCCCCTCATTTTTGTTTTTGTTTTCTTTTTTTTTTTTTTTTTTAACTCACAGACAGCACAAGAATTTTTAGAATAGGTAGAATGTCAAAGTTGGCACCTGTAAGCCTTCTCAGAAAAGAGGAATTGTTTTTCTGCAGCTTCTCATCCTCCTCTGCCTGGATTAGCCATGGACAAAAAAAAGCAGTGGATTTTCTCCAAGGCTGGGTGCCTAAAACAAGGCTGGGTGACATACAAAACAGGCCAGGTGAGTTTTGTCTATTGATGCCACTGTATCTTCAAAGGCACCATGTCACTCAGCCATCCCTCAGAGAGCTCAGTGCTCTAAAGATCTCTAAGTAGTTTTAAGTTAAAATAAGATCATAGTGACAAAGAATGCCTCAAACCACCCTCTCCTCTGTCAGAGTATGTGAGAATTTGAGACCTACACAGCCCTTTTCAAGGAAATGCCCAACTTTAACTGGACCCTCAGAGGCCTTGCTGTGTCCACATTGTAGTCACTTCTCATCTCAGAAGTTCATAACCATAGTTGGGGACCATTTTTCCCTACTGCAACTTGTGCTTAGCTGGGACAACATCAGCTGATACAGCAGCAAACACCACTTGGCAGCCACCATGGACAACAGGACCCAGCCATGAGTTTTCATGTCTTGTCACATGGAGCTTTCCATCTCTTGTGTTCTTGTATAAATAAAATGGGACTTTGTGATATTCCCAAATATTTTTATTAGCAGATGTCTTCATTGCAGGTATTCAGCAGCTTCTTAGCAGAGTGGACAGAGGACAAGGGCTTGATCCAACAAGAGGAATATGTGTGCCTTCATTTCTCAGGGCTCAGAGTGGCTGCACTGCCTGAGAGTGATAACAATTAAAGCTGCTATGGAGTAATTAAACTGTCTTGTATCTGAGAGATGTGCCAACTCACCAGCAGGTCTGCAAGTTGGTGCCAAACACCAAAGCATTTTTTGTGCCAGTAATATACTCTGGGTGAGTTCAGAAACAGAGAACATTGCTGGTAAATTGTTTTGAGGAACTCAGAAATGAGTGCTTGCTGAATCTCTTGTACTGGGACAGCTGCACACAGCGTCTTGGTGACAGAAAAGCTCCCAGCTTGGTTATTATAAATCAATATCCCAGAGGTACTGCTACACCAAAACACCACAGAACTGAAGTTGGCAGGACAGTTAAGGAATTAATTTTAAACATTTCTTTTTTTTTTTTTTTTTTGATCACTCAGGTTTCAGTGGTTCCATTATTTTTGCATACATCAACAAGTTTTAGGACAATTACACCAAAGTTTATCTTAGGCAGCTGCATCTTAATTAGACATATAGCACTTTTACCTTGACTACCATGACCAAAAAAGAACTAGATTTTTAAGAGATTTTTAATGAGAACTACATTTTACCAATGGAAAACAGCACTAAAATGTAAAACTAGTTGCCCAGTAAAATATTTTTTCATTAAAATAGAGAGACAGGAAGAGAGAAGGCATCTACAAGATTAAACAAACAGAAAAGCTGAATGCAAAATAAATAAATAAAGACATTTCAAAGAACAATTATTTATAAAGAAAATCAAACTAAAAACTGCACAAAAAAGTAATATCTCACATTTTAAACTAATATTCTTCATTATGTTCCTGTTTTTAATAAATATAGTCACTATAAGCACTTTAATAAGTAAGCAATATGGTCCACTGCCTGTAAAGTGAGAGAAAAATCAGTATTTTTTCCTTATTCCTCAAAGACTTTATACGAAGATGATAAATCATCATATTTGATGTTAAGCTTTTGCCATTTTACTGCCTGTCTGTGTGTTAAGTATCACAACAAGAAGTAGAATTAAACTGCAGTTGTTCAGTTGCATCAATATAGGACATTTTGGGATGTGCTATTGTTGTTTTCGAATTATCATAATTGACCAGAAGCCAGAGTTTTACAGGTTGTTGGGCATTAGTCCTCTGGAAGTCCTGAAGTTTAGGAACCTACAACAGTAAAATATGGCAACGACAGAGAGGGCACACAAACACACATTTTGAAATCTGGAACAAATTGATTTCTAAGTTTTCTCCACACAGTGTCTTCCAAATGCAGAGAACATCTGCACAGCCAGCACATCAGGGTCTGTGCTCAGCAACCTGACTGTGCACTGGGTCAGTCCCTTGGCAATAACACCCAGGAAAGTTCTGGGAAGATGCAAGACTCAGCTCTGTCAATCTCCAAATCAGCCTCACAAGCTGCCTCCTCTCTGAGCATAAGAACAATTCCTGATGAACATGGACCAAGTCTATTTTTGCACTTGATAAAACTGTCCTTGCCTCAAGTCATAATCACTTAAGTCAGCTTATTTGCACACAATCAGGGTCAGTGCTTACAGGCAAGCGAAGCATGAAGATGCTATTGAAAAAGTTGGAGCGCTTAGGACTTGTGATTAAACCTCTGAACTGTCACAGAAGAAGTTTGATTTCATTTCTTATCATAGACTGAGCCATTTGATATTGGACAAGTGACTTCATTTTGCTATGCATCTACCTGTAAATCAGAAGTAACATCCATGGCCTTCAACCCAATCAGTTTCAGGCATGATCTTTGCAGAGGCAGGAAAAACTTTATGCTGAGTATTTGAATACACACTTGACTTTTTCCAAATGGAAGAGGAAGATTTAATAGATGGAGCTGGGAAATGACCTAAGACACACCTCACACAGCAGGGAAAACCATTTATCTTCACTTAACTTACTTTCACACCTGTCTCCCCTTTTCTTTAGGCTTTGCTATGTATAAGAAGTGAATTGGGGATAATCAGAACCAGTAATATTTAACCCTCCCTGGCAGAAGTCAATGGCAGTTTGTGAAACAGCTTTCCATGGCGCCACCTCTTGCAGCTCATCCCCTAGAGTGTGCATTTGACACATATTTGTTTGAGAGGTTTTAAGCTGTAAAGGTGCATGAATACCTAACATCCACTTAATCTTGCTTGTCAGAGATGGGTTACCAGGCAGGAGGGGTCTTGGGCTGTGACCTACTAGGGCTGGCCACACTTGCTACTTAGTTGAATACACCTGAGAAATGAAACAACTTCTGTAAGCCACAATGCTTTTAGTCAAAAGAGGAAAAAAGAAACCCCAGGAAGAGAGAAAATGTATCCGGTGGTTATGTTTAGGGGAGCAAGGAGCGAAGGAAAGAGACAGAGGACAGGAAAGGGGCAAGTGAAAAGCCATTGCTTCCTTCAGGATGCACAGTAATGTTTGCTGTAGAGGCAGGAACCAAATTCTTCTTTTTTATAATCAGCATAATCCACCAGAAATAATATATAATTCCTTGTAACTGAACGGCTGTCTCACAGATGGATGGTGTAGTATGTCCCTTGCTTCCCTCGCTTCCCTCCCTTCTTTTCTTTCCCTCACTGGAAGTTCCTGTAATTGTCACTTTGTAATGTATATTCCAGCACATGGACATGCAGAATGAAGGCTACATGCTCATTTTGCACCATAAATGATGTGTACTGCCTTGTGTCACAAACAGTAAATCCTTTATACCAAAAGTCTGTTCATTTTCACACCATTCACTTGTTCAGTAACAGTTGTCCAGATTTTTTAATTCAGCTCCTTCCACTAATCCAGCAACTGCTGGTCTTAGACAGGTGCAGGGATCAAACAGGCTCAATAAACTGAAACATCTGGCCTGGAAATGATAATGGGCCCTTTTACTCTCCAAAGCAGAGAAGGAATGTGAAGTTTTCAAATGTTAAATCATGCAATTAGCCCTTGTAATGTACTTTTTTAAAAAATTGACACAATAGTGTTTTCTATTCAGGGCTCCATTCATTGCTTAGGTCCTGCTCTCCTCTCTGCTGTAGGACATGCCAGGCCAAAGGGGTCGAAACATCATCTACTACTAATAAATTTTTTAAAATCCCAAACAAACCAGACCTGCCTCCCTTCCTTCGCAGTCAGTCATGTCAAGAGGCCCATCCATGTGATAAGCCAAAAACTAATTCTGTGGCAGTGTTTGGGAAGACCTATGCCCTGGAGAATGGAAAAATCCCTGTACAAGCCCAGTTTCGTGAAGCTGAGTGATCTCCAGCATGTGAAGGCTGGTAAGAGAACAGAACTAGCTGCAGACAATCACCCCAGTATGTGGATGACACTGGGAGACAGTTGTCCTCACACTCCTGCTGGTGCAGAGACTATTATCAGAGCTAGACAAAACCTTTCAAACTTTGAAAATGCCACAGGAATATTTCTGTTTGAGATTGTCCAATTTTGGAGCAGCTCTCACACACTTCCACCTTTGGTTAGAGTAAGAAGGCTCATCATCCTCTCTTCCAGGCATTGTTCCCAGCTCTCCCTGGCTTGTACATGGCTGCCTCTGTGCCCCATAGACCAGAATCAAAACCTTCTGCAGGAAATGAGAGTGGTCAGAGACTTTTGTGGTTAGGACTACGGGTTGTCTTCTGGTACACCATGTATGTGACCAAGTATTAGGGACAGGTATGTTCCTTTTCCTGCATTAGAAAATAAGTTTTCATTTCTTTTTCAAAAAATCCTCTGTCTTCTTGATAAAAATGCTTTGGCTCGACTAAATAAAATTCTTTTAAGGAAAGTTTCAAACAGGCCTCACCTTGACTACTGGCTGGTGCTCATTAAATCTCATGTGAAGAGCTGGTATTTTAATCCAGCATCACTGCCAAAGTAGAGTCTTGGTAACTTTGTACTGACCATATTTTCCTTTACACTTGGAGCTTAACATGGCATACTCTCTTGAGTAAACAGGAATATCCATCTTGGGCCAGAGAAACTTGGAAGCCAATCCTGAGTCCCACTCCAACCTTTGCCTCAAGTTTCCTGTGAGGTCTGAATGCTGGACCTTCAGAAGTGCTGTGAGCCTGGGTACAGTTTGTTTGGCACATTTGGGCCTGGGATTTCAAAGGTGTGTTCAGTCCTTCTTACACACAATCTAGCCTTATAAACCTTATTTGTGAATAGATTTCTCTTGAAAATATGTCTTTAGGATCTCATAACTTCTGCTTTCAGGAAAGCTGGAATTGTAACAGAAACAGAGCACATAAGCTCTAGATTGCCTGCAATGCTGATATGTTCTATATGACAATGGCATATAAAAGACCAATGTAGTGAAAACAAACAAATTGTTCCTCCTTGTTTATGAAGGAAGTGTTCCTGCACTGCTGCTGTGGAGGTGCAGCCATAGGGCCAGAGGCTGAATGCATTTCACAGTCCATGCCATGGTCTGCATTTCACTGCATGGCTTTCCTCAAAGGTCATGAGCCTTCAGCTAAAAACACCCCACATCACTGTAATGAGGATGAGCATATAGGTTTCCCTCAGTCACTGACAGTTTCTGGCAGCTGTAGCAGATCTCTGTTCTCATCCTGGGCTCGGTAAAAGAGAGTCATGAACCAGGCAATGAGGAGCTCAGGGAAACTACTTAGTTTTCCTGAATTCTGGCACAAATTTTCCTTAAGGGCACAAGGCTATGGCAACGGGAATCTCTAAACACATGCCAAGTGACTGCTCATGTGTTAATGGCACCTGTGTGATGTAAATGAGAGATAGAAAAACTTAAATTGAGTGAGTACCAGCCTTGATAAGTAGTGTCCCTAGGTCATGGCCAGGCTTAAAGTAGACACAGCATGAGACTTTAGCTAACATAGGGGCTCCTAAATGCTGAGTTCTCCTTTCATGATAGGCCTTGCACAGTGATGTATGTTCACTGGGGAGAGAGAGGTGCTGTGCAGGAGTCTCTGTGTGCTCCCTAAAGCATCATCCCCACCTTGCTGCAATGGATGTGCCAGACCCAGAAGCATCTACGACATTCTGCAGCTGAGGGACTTTGGGTTAAACCCTAAAAGGCAGGATGGCAACAAGCATCTCTCCCAGCAGAGCAACAGGAGAAGATGGTAGACAGATACCAACCAGCTTCCCTTTGTACTCCCTCCTTTAGGAATCAGAAGACCAGAAGCTTCTGACCTCAGAAAAGAAGCCAAACTGAGATTTCTTTGATGCAGAGCAGATGGTATATCCCTGTGTCATCTTTGCTGTTCCTGGAAGCCAAAAAAAAGTCCTCATGATTTGTGAAGGAATAGTGCAAGTAAGAGAAAACTTCTGTATTGGTAGGCATACAGCTGATCTTTCAAAATATTTGAACTATATAGTTGCTGATTAGAATACAGATGAATAAGTCAGAATTGTGTATACATTTCATTTTCTGATTTTGAGATGTTTCAGCTTCCTATAAGTAAGTCAAGAATTTTTAACTTGAGAGAAGTCTACCAATTCATTTACTTTTATGTCTATGAAATTCCCCAACACATCCTTTGTTCATCTTCAGGACCAATCTGCAAGTCATGTGCCTACTTCAAATGGGTCAAATTTTCGAAACCAACAGCTTATGGACAAATTTAAATTCTCTGTGAAGGAAGTTTATGCCTCAGGGATGTTAGCACTGGAGATAATGTCAAAGAAAAGTGCAATAGAACAGTATAGCCTGTGGAAAAGCCGGGGGGAAAAATTACTCTTCAGTCATAGGTGAGAGTGCAGATGCTCAGCTTCTGTAATCTGGTTAATGAAGTTGCAAGGTCAAGAAAATTTATCAAAGATGTAGCAAAGTGTGTTCTAGCATTCTGAAGGAAGAGAAATGCAGTCTCTAGAAATACATCTTTTCCTACCAGAAAACAGAGACCAGGCCTAGTGGACATGGCTCCTAGTGGCATGTACCAGTACTTGTACATAATTTTGTAATTTGCCACATGAACACAGCTCATGCACTGAGGATTTACTTGATTTCACTTGACTTGTGTGGATGCAAAAAACCCACTCACCAAAAATAGCAAGAACAAGGTCATATTTGCTATTGACTACTAAGTTTAGGTGTAAAATGAAACTAAGCAAGAGATGTTTTTGTTAGTATAGCGAAAAGCAGCTAAATTTGAGTGCATTTCACTAATTCAGTATTCTTTTTGATGCATTAGATACTCTGGTTTGTTGAGCTCTACCACTATGTCCTTACAAGTCTTCATTTCACGTGCTCACTTCTAGTACACTAAATCCATCCTATATATCTGTTATAAATAGGGTACTGCACATACAGCAAATGCAGACCCACTACACACCCTTGCATGATCTCTTCAAATAGCACACATATTCTCCAGCTAAATTTAGTGCTACATCCACAGTAACATATCACCACATCATTATATACAAAATGTCTTAATAAAAAACAAACATTGGAGCAGGGAAATGGGTCTCTTCAGCCTGCATTGAAGTCTGCCAAGCCACAAAGTCCTACCAAAACTTTTATTTTACTTAGTTTAATTCTGAATGTGTAAATTTTTAAAGCTTTTCTTAGTTTGTGAAACTCCCAAAACAAATTAAAATGACAATTCTTTGCTGATATTGCTCCAGATAGTGCTTCTACATGTGACTCTAGCAACATGAATAAGCTGTTCAGATAATTTTTATTGCTGTATATTGTCTTCTGGTTTGGATTTTGGACTGTATGGATCAACATACTGGCAACTTGCTTACCTAGTAAAGATGGAGCAGTCCATAAAAACGGAGCAGTAACCTCCTTCCAACCCCCAAGTAAGAAATCTGGACCAAGGTGCTGTTCTTTGATACAGCATCAACATATATTAAGTGTTGAAAAAGATACGTGCATGAGAGGAGGTACAGCAATGCTGGCTGACACAGTCTGCAGACTGAGCACACCAGCAACTTGTCATCTTTCTCTTTTTTTCCTGTTGTAGGTGTCACAGAAAAAAGGAATCTTAAGAAGGGGTCTCAGGGAAGTTAACAGCAGGGATATGTAGAAGCTTCCCTAACACGGATAACTGAGCGAGAGCAGTGCACGGTTCAGAGTGGTTCAGTGGGAACACTAAATTGGGGAATACCATTCTAAACCACTATGCCACATAAGATAATTTTGCAGAAACAAAAGTTGCATTGTGAACAGCAAAGGGTGCATTTTTATGAACCATACAGCAAAATGCCATCAGCTAAGGTACCCCTCTGTAGCACCCTAGCCCAGCTGAAGTCCTGATGCTCTCTTCCTGCAGATTGACACTACAGTCCATGAAACCTCACACTGAGGTTTTTCAGGGAACCAGCACAGCTGAAAACCAAATGTTCCAAAAACATCAGTTTTGTCTTGAAGCAGCATGACCCACTGAAGTGCCTGACACATTGCACCATGCACGACCAGAGTAAGAAAGGGAGGAAGAACATGGGATCAGGATGGGCACAACAGTTACCAGGAGACTCAGGGTGTGTTGCCTTGCATTCAGTCCTCTGCCAAAAGCTGGGAGAATGGAAGGATGAGAATGGTACTGACCAGTGTTAGAAAAAGGTATAGAAATGAAAAGAGTAATATTTAGCTAGATAAATCCTGAAACAGTGACAAAACACCCATTAAGTATTATAGGAGAGAAAAGACAAGATTTGATCTGCACAAATACCTAAGGTTAGGACTTAAAAGATTGATCTGTATATTATTTTTGAAGATGTCACTACTCTGAAAGCTACAGTTAGAAAGATGTATTTCTTAGCTCCTACCTGAAATCCCTTGTCTTTATAACCATAATATTACCTTACCACATCCCATTAGTAATGTTTTCTTTAAAGCTTATTATGGAGAATGAGTTGAAAGTCTCGAATTTCCTGTTATTATTGCTGTCATTTCTGCTCTTTGTTTTTTTCAAGAAGCTTGTTTTTTAAAATGTTTTCAGCTACTCCAAAAACAACTTAAACCGGGTTTAAACTCATTCCTTCTTTTAGTTAATTCCACTCAGAGATTTCATCCAGTCATGCTTTTTCCTTAGTTACAAGGAGTTTTATTAGGCACTATTAGGTTTGTTAGCTTAAAAGAAACTGCTCCAGCTGAGATGGTTTCCAAAACACTCAAAAGATTTTTCATGGAGGCTGAGATGAGAGCTTTAAATTTGCCTCAGAAACAAGGAAGCAAGTAGTTCTGTGGAACATACACACACTATGGTCCCATTAAGAAGCCCAGCTGCTGATTGCTGTGCAGATCACCACTTTGAAAAAAATCTTGAGTGACTCTCAAAGTAATCCTCCCAAACCTAAAAGTAAGTAAGAAGAAATTAGATAATAAGAGCAGGAAGAAGTGTAGTGAGCAAGTATGAGGAATGCTGTCTCATATAGTCCAAGATTGAAACATGATGAATAACTCACATAAACAAGTTTAAATTAAGATAATTGCAACTGCATGGGCTTCAAGATGCTATCTTCCCATCATGACTGAAGAAGTTTCCACAATATTAAATTAAAAGCAAACAAAGAAAAAGGCTTTGTAAGTAAAGTACTGGAATTCTATTAACCTTTTGTCTTAGAAGAGACACCAACCACAAACCTCTGACAGAGACATGTGCTGCTGCCCTGCCAAAGCACTTCTCAGCCAGCTACTCATGGCACAACCCACATATTCAGAGCTGGGCACCACACTTCAGCAGAGCACAGCAGGGCAGCCCAGATAAAACCAGTATCAACCTACTTTGAGGCAGAAATCTTTTCTCACATCCCTCTTCTGACCTAGACTTGGCAGCTGCATCACTGACTTCAGCCCAGGAGGTGACCTCAGCCAAGTGGGTCTGGAGCAGAAAGCTGGTCTAGAGCAGCTGAAGAAGACAATAGAGGGAAGCTCGACTGTTGGTCCCTGTATCAGTCTATATGTAGCACAAATAAAACTGTACAAGGTCTTATTTCAGTTTTCTGTAAACCAGATGCACTAGCCTTAAGATGTTATTGCACCCCTGATAATTAGTTGCCATGTCCACTGCTGAACATATCTTGTGAAAAATCTGTCCTCTGCCTCAGGTCAAATTCAGCACATTCAGAAAGGATGTAATTAGCTTTTACTGGTGTCCTTCTTTGCAGGAAGAAGCTTGGGATGCACATGGTTTACATACAATTTGGAAAGGGCTGTGATTTAAATAAAAAAATTAAAAATTGTGTCTAATAGGAGAAGGGCAGTAAAAATACTGAGATTTTCACAGCATTTTTTCAGACACATCTGAGTGTATTTTACAGACAAGGTTCTTCTGAACTGTAACAGTTTCTTCCATAAATGTATATTGTCAGACATCTGTGCCTTGGTTCATAAGCTGGCCCTAATCATCTGAAAAAGCAGTTTTATTCATAACACATTTTAAGAACAGAGAAACATTCGTTATCAAAAACTGACCTTCAAACCTTCTCTCAGACTATTTTTAGGACAAGGAAAATGCACTATAACTAACTCATTCATACTGTGGAATAAATTCTGAGATTGCTTCTCCTGCCTTCTGGAAAGTCTTCTTATGTACATGCCTAAAATTGAGAGTAAAAGCTGAGCAGATTTCAGTAGCTGAAATCATGTTAAGAAGCTAGTCTGTTCCCTTTAATATCTGTAATCAATTTCTCCAAACAAAATGTAGCACAGGCATCACAGTTGTACTCAAATCTCAGTCTTTAAATACTGGACTATCTGGCCACTAATTCTCATGTATTTCAGGGGCATAATGTGACTTCTTTCCACTTTAGGGTCCCAGTGGACTGGATTATGAACCAGCTGTGCCTGGCAAGCAAGGACCTGGAGCAAGACAAGTGGCCTCAGCATCACCCCTCAGCTGTGGAAAGTGAACATAAGAGCATGTGCAGTGAGGAGCCTCCCAGAGGCTCATGTTCAGCTGCAACAATTCCTCACAGAATCTCTCCTCTGTGTGTGTGTGTGGGTGTGGGTGTGTGTGTGTGTGTATGTTTGTGTGTGACCCCCTTATTCCCATACAGCAAAAAGCCTTTGCAGCCTGACAGTATTAAATCTCTGATCTGGTAGTCTCTAGATGGAGGTGGTACATGAATCCAGCAAGTCTTAGGGGTATCCAAATTAGCTACGTGGGGCTATCAGATTAAACACAGGATCAAGGCTGAGGACCTCCCAGTGTAAATGATTCTTTACCCTCTTGTTCAGGCTCCTGAGAATATAGGATACTGAACTTCACCATCAGTAACTCCTGGCAAAAATATTTTCTGTGGCTAAAAATTCAAATTCAGACTCTTGTTTCACTTACCTTCTTCTTTTTCTTTTTTTTTCTTTTAAGCTGAAGACAGGCTGGATGGGGAAGGTGAGGTGCCATGTGAAGAGACAGGCTGTATTATCATCATACATCAGAACATCCAGCCTTGAGAAGCAAAGTTTTATCAAACCAAACTTTATCATCTTGTCAGCTAAACATTTTACTCCAAGACTGAATCTAAAAAAGAAAAGTTTCGTTTTGCACTTGCTGTTACTACTCAGTGGGCCAGCATTCCCAATGTAACTAATAATTAGGCTTCTTCAATTTCAGGCCCCCAAATCAACCCCTGGAACCCTTCCTAGGGCTTTTCTTGGCATAGACACACAAAGTTTTGCTTCTTGACCATGACAACAAGCCACAGAATGCAGAGGGATGCTTTGTGCTCTATGAGTTTGGGACCAAAGTGATACATTCAGACTGCCTGTTATGATACTCAAGTTTCAGCTGCCAACTGTCTAAAGCTGCCAACTGTCTAAATTCAGATGCTGGACGAAGAAAGAAGTAAGCATCACACATGAGTTGCACACACAGAAATATGTCCTCAGGTACAACCTCTGTTTCTTGCCACCAGTAACTGTGGTAGCCAGCCCACAGTGCTGGGGAGCAAGGTCTGTCTGCACACGTGGTTGTCTCTCCTTGACTGGAGGCACATCTCTGGCCATTCCATTGTCTGTGTCAGGATGTCTGTGGGTAGTAATTTTGGTAAAGTCACTCCTTTTCTCTATCCCTCAGTTTCCCCATCCACATAACTCATATCAAATATTCTGGAGCTGCAAATGTAAGGCATGATTAATTAATTAATAAAAGCATTATAGATCTTCAGACAGAAGGAGCTGAGGGAGTCCAGCAGGATCATTATTATTACCACAAAGTCAACATCACATATTCAGTGATGAAAGCCTCTCCGAGGAGTATTGCAAACCTATTGCTGGAATTAACACTCCCGCTCAAATTTGATAGTACCCTTTGTAGAGGATTTTCATTTGTATTCACAGAAAAACATAAATAAGTGCTCAGGCTGGCCAATCTATTTCCTCTGTAACTGGCAGCATTCACAGTCACTTTATTGTATGAAATAATGTCTTGGGTTTTCCTCCCTCTGTCTTGCTTGTGCCTGACCTTCCATTAAAAGTTGCTTGGAAACTGCTTAGAGAATAGTCAGTGGTGCTTCTTATTGATATCTTCCTTTTGTGATTTCTTTGCCATTCTATCTTTTTGTGTTCCTTCCCTGAAGCTTTTTATGCCAGATGAAGATGAAAAGAAACCAGGGAAT
Source organism: Luscinia megarhynchos (assembly GCA_034336665.1). Lineage (NCBI taxonomy): Eukaryota > Metazoa > Chordata > Aves > Passeriformes > Muscicapidae > Luscinia > Luscinia megarhynchos. The sequence goes on from CM067565.1 coordinate 48,065,844, forward strand.
CAAAGCCTAACATTTTTCTTTTTAAAAGGAGCAGGAAAACCATCCTCCCTGTATACACTGACATGCTAAAAGAATAAAGAAATTCTCTTCTAATAAATGTTCCGGCCAGTTTTTAACACGCATGTTATTATCAAGCAGTTTACACATTCTTTTTAGCATCTTGGTAATTAGAAACAGGACATATAAATTATGTTGTGCCCCTAAATACACCTTGCAATTGCCATTGTACAGAAGTGATGGAAAGTGGGCACCACTATGACAAACATTTGAACAAATTACAAAAGGAAGCTTTGTAAGGGTAGTTAGAGCTGTCTCCTAAAAGAAGGCTGGAGAAGTGGCCCAGAGGATTAGCCACTAGACACCAGTGATCGTGGTGGATAGCAGGAATTTAAGCAGTGGCCTAAGGGAAGGAACTATTCCCTTCTCCTCTGCTCCTGTGAGTGTACATATGGAATTATCAGGGGCCTCCTCTGGGACTGGGAGCAGCAAGGGCTCTCCCTAGGGTGACAAGGGAAGGACCTGGTACCCACAGCTGTTCCACAACCCCAGCCAGGAGCAGGGCAGCCTGGGAGGGCTTGAGTGCAGTCAGTCTGCAAGTAGTCCAGCAAAGGACTAGCAGAAGAGTTAGGTGTGGGGAGCATCCAAGAAAAAAGGAAAAACTGAGGGAAATGTGTTTTTCTGGCTTGGAGAAGACAAAGCAAGATGGTGAATCTAACAGCAGTCTTCTAGCAGTGTATCTACAGGAGGCTGTAGACATGACAGTGGCAGAGATAAAAATTAAAGGACAAGAGGCAGCAGTCATAAGTTGTAGCAACAGAACTGATGGGTGGACTTGAGGAAAATATATTTGATGACAAACACTGACAGACTCCTTCAGAGAAGCTAGAGAACCACCATCCCTAAAAATTTAGCTTGATAAATTGTGGGAAAGATGTTCATAGATGTGTTTAGTGACAAATCTTGAGAGTCATTTGAGAGGAAGTGATTTTTTTGCATAGCAACGTGTTTTGCATTCACTGTGCTTTGCATGTGAATGAAGCCTTCAGCTTTTGGCCACATGCTTGCTCAATACTTCTACACTAGAAAACAAAAATGTCTCCATACAGGACTGGAAATAGCTTTTCAGGTCCTAAATAATTAAATAATAGGTCTAGATAGTTTTTTCCCCCATAAACATTTTGTCCTTACTCACACTGAACTACATCAGATGCAGGTTGGTGTTGGGGTCTTGTGACTGTCATAGGCAAATAGCGTAGTACTGGAAGGAAGACACAGTAAAGCCTGAATCTGACTCTTAAAATCCATGGCAAAATTCCACTTTTTGTCTAAACAACATTTCTGACCTTGTTCACAAACGTTCTTGTATAACTATTACTGCAAAGGATGAAAGAAAATACCTAGACTTCCTAATTTAAGAGGAGGTACTTATCCTTGAAGATCTGTTCCAATTTTCTATATGAAGAGTAGCAAAAATATAACTTTGATTAGTATAATATTCTTCAAAATCATAGGATTTTAAATTTTTTTATCATGTCTATATTTCCTCATTTTCCTCATTTGCAGGGAGAAAATGCCAAATATGACATATTTGTAAATGACTAATTTTTTTATGCTTGTACTTTTTGGAACCATGGACCAGTGTACACGTTTTAATATGATTTAGCATTCAGAAATTAAACAGTAATTAGCTGGTTAATTAACCAGGAAGCAGTCCTTCTGTAAAGGAGTTTGCAAATACCACTTCAATATATTTGGAGCTTAAGTCAGAATTTTTTTAACTTAAGTCAGAATTTTTTAAACTTCTTTTTCCCAAATTTGACTCACTGAATCCTGTGTCTAAGGCTTTTGATCACAGTCTGATCAGCTTGCAAACAAAAGGTTACATCAATTCATAGATGTCAACATGCAGCTCTTCTCTGTTTCAATCCAGAAATTCCAGGAAATTATCACATGGAGCTCTCTGAGTGCCCTTCCAGAGCATAATCTTTCAGGCTAATCTTTGACATAGCGGTTGGGGTCAGATCTATGCATATTAAAGTGTTTATTTCCCAGGAGAGAAATAGTCCAGCCCCTTTTCTATGAGGAAACTGTATTTTGTTTTCTAAATTTCTCTACTTTTGGTCTCTTCTATTATCCTCAGGTTTCTATATAGCTGGCTGGGGTTACCTCATAATTATTTTAATAAATGGGTACAGTGCTGGAACAAGTTCTTCTCAAAACCACAGTTCAACTCTGACTTGAGTCTGAAGACATGTTTTTACTCACAAAGTATTTCAGGGATACTCTTTTGAAAAACAGACAAGAATGACAGAATATTCTGGAGTTGGAAGGGACCCACAAGGATCATTGAGTCCAAGTAGTAAGTGAGCAGCCCATATGGGGATCAAATCCACGGCTTGGCATTATTGGATGTTTTATTTTTTCTATGTATGTGCAGAATATATTTTATAATACCTTCAGATGTAATATTTTGTATATACATCCTTTTCAAAAGCAATATAGGAATTCTATATCTACTCCTGTGCGCACAATTGGCAGTAAATTTTGATATCAGTTTGGTTTTTTAGTGGAAACAAAGCAAAGGTCTATTGAAATCAAAGAGCACTGACTACTGGGAGACCTTCAAACATCTAGATTTTTCTTAGTTTGGAAGTGAATTTTGTTTTATTTTATTGCCCTATATACTCTTAAGTATCTTCTAGGTACATCCCACCTGGTTTATGACAGTGGCTACTCAGAGACTCAGAGACTCTGTGCCCAAATCCCTGACAGGACAAGCAACATAACATGGAGGAATAGAATCTGTGTTGGTAGAAATCATTGACCATCTCCCTTCTGGGATAAAGTCTGACAAGAAAACATGAAAAATTTATGCAGCTAGACAGGTCCTGCTCCACAGGTCATGGGACTCATGCGCTTCCATGGAGCCACCCTTTCCCAGTGGGCAAACAATTTCTGTCCTCCAGGCCTTGTTTCCTTGGCTTCTAGAAGGTTCTTTGAGCTTTGCATTTAGGTATGCCTCCTAATTAATGATCATTTCACACTGTCTTCAAAAGCCATTGGATTTTGATTAGCCAGCAAATAAAAATGGCTTCATTTTCTCCTCTGGGTACATATTTCCTCTGTCTCCTTGGCAATTAATTGAGTAGGTGAATAATAGTCGGTGTGCTTTAACAGCCCGTGTAAGGAAGGCAATACCAGCCTGGTCACCAGGAGAACTTCACTACCATTAAGCACTTAGAAAATCTGATCCTCCAAAGGGAGAGAGAAGCTAGATCAGTGCACCCTGTTACATGGAGCCCTGATGGCTCCTGTGCAAATGGAGCATGGAAAACACAGCATGCAGCCTGCCTTCATTGTGGATACTCACTCCTCCATGGAGATGTCAGTCTGGAAGCTGCAATAAGAGGGAAACAGAAAAAATATTCTTGTTTCTCCTTAGCCAAATGTGAAAATACTAAACTTTGGTGAAATCTAGACTAAGTCTACTGACAATGATGAAGTGGCTCTTGCATAGCTTGCAGACAGAAATCTGCAAATCAATGAGATATCCTTCTTTTTATCTATTATTACTCCTAAGAGGTTGTGCATTTCAACAGCGAGTCTTTTCCAGGGCAAAATGAGGGCAGGAGAAGTCCCCCAAATGTTTTGCTATTCTCAGCACAGTGTTTAGGCAACACATACATGAGAACAGTGAATGCATATGCCAACCATCTCATTGCACAAATCAGGCAAAATGCAGCATGTGAAATCAAATAGGCATTAAATTTGTCCTGTGATGAAGACATCAAGAACAGGGAGTACTGGATAGCCTCCAGTTCATCTTGATACATTGTGCCTTATTGAAATACTGCTAGCGAAGAAAACTTGCTGTCATGCTTCCCAATGAGGTGCTGAGTTCGGAGGAACAAGCTGGAGGAAAGAAACCTTTCAGCAAGTGCCGTTTTTTGAATTCTCTTGGCCTTGGAGTGTATTAAGGCATTGTATGCATTAAGTGTAAGCAGATCCATGTACATACAATCAAATTGACATCAAGAGGTGCTGAACTTGTTTCCACAGTGCTTAAAGCAGCCTTCAGCTTTCAGAGGGTGAGAGGTGTTTCTGTCATTATCTTCAGGCGAGATCTGAATACCAAACTGTCTGAATGCAGCAAAGTGTGTGCAGTGATTCAACAAGCGAAGTGTTTTTAAACACATTCTGGGACCCTTTTTATTGGCCAGGCCTGTTAGTTGGATTGCGATAGAAAACACCTAGAGTTTTCATGGGAGGTCAATGTTCAGGAGATGCTTTGTTGCCAGTGACAGTTGTGCATCTATTGCAATATATTAAAATACCAGAAACAAAATGCTGTGAAGATTAATGATTCATCATCAATAGCCACCAGGATACAAGGTTAATTGACACCTACTGGCACATCGTGGGCACAGCCATGAACATTTCTCTTTCACATAGGCTCCCATCTGTACATAGGTGGGCACAGAAATCAACTCTTCCCTTTTTCTTCTGAGTAAGGATCCCTACAACATAAACTATTTCTCTTTGTAGCAGCCTAAAACTAATTAGTAACTGTTGTTTTTAAAAGTGTTGGCATTATGAAATTGATCTGGCAACACTGGAGTGCTTTCTAGTTCATTTTTCATTATAAAAATCTGAGTATATAATGAAATTAGAAGGTAACTCTTCAACCTTTTGCAAAATTTGGTTCAGAAGTTTTCTAATGATGAACATAGGCAAGAAAATATGTAAGAACCTGGTTAAACAAAATGTTTACCTCCTAGAGTTACAGTCTGAGTTTAATTCTTAAATATATAGTGGGCTAAACATGGAAGTGCTGGAAGCTATTAAGGAGATGAAGCAAGGCCACTATGATGCTGTTCAACATTGCAGATCCTACCAAGGCTTTCTTTGGTCCTCAAGCTATTTTATTGTCCCACAGAACCACCCCACAAAAATCAAATCAAGTAACCTAATATTGGTAGGTAGGAAAATACGTAAAAAATAAAAATTATCCCAATAGGTAGAAACTTTTTGTCAAGATTTTTCTCGACAGAATAGCTGTAATTGAAAAGTGGATATATGCACTCTAGTAAGTCTCTACCAATCATGTTCATGAAATAAAACCTGCTCATGCATGTGGCCAGTCTGAGGACCTTGGATTGTCAATCCTTCAGTGTGGCAGCTACACTTCAGGAGAAAGGCAGGCATTGTTTTGTTTTGTGTTCAGCCCTAGCTGCATTACCAACAGCAGAAATTCAAACATAACCATAATCTGCACCTACTAAAGAGCAGCTAGGAAAGGTTTCAGTGGAAAAATAATTTCATGCAGGCAACTCACCATGATTCCCACAACTGACATTTTTCTTCTGTATAATTAATTCAGCATCACAAATTGCTCAATACTGGACAGTTCTGTGTTTTCACACAGCATTGCTTTTATTTATTTCCCCATAACACTGGAGGACTGAGGAGCTCAAACTGAGGCAGAGGCCTCATACCCAGTCAATGGAGATTGTAGTGGATGAGAAATGGAAACACAGAGAAGGGAAACAAAGATTCTGGAAGTTTAAATTACTTCTTTAGGGATATGCAGGTGTCTGGAAGCGTAGACGTGTCACAGAGAAAAAATAAAATTAGCTGCCACCTGATGTCACGCTCTGATTTGACAAATACTGACTTTAGGAGCCAAGTGCAATCCTAGAGCATCATGATTTTGATAGTTTAAAGGATCTATTTATAGATTTCAGAACAATGCTGACTCCGTCCAAAAGTTCTGCATAAAGGCAAAAACTCAAGTTCTAAGTCTTTGAGCCCCGTGCTCAGTTGTGTGATCCCACCTGCAGAAATACCATAATCTCTATCTTCTTCGACAACTACCATAATTTTTTTCCCCGAAAAATTTACTCCAGTAGATGGTTCCTTATTTCCATATTACTGCTAATCTGACAAAGGCAGCTGGAGGTGTTAATAGATCAGTGTAAGTATTTTCCTTATTTTCCTCAAGGCAATCTGAGACCAACCTTTGCTGACATACCCAAAACTTTAGTCCAACAAAGGCATGGAAAATTCTTGTTGCCCTTCTGGCACTCGGGTGATGCCTTACTTTGGTTTAAAATATTTGTCAGCATCACTCATAAGTGACAAATAGATGATCACCTTGGCAATAGCTTCATTGCCTCAAGATTTGAAAAGATGTGAGCTTAGTTTTTCTCCAAAGTTTATTGACAGTAATGTTTTGTGAGTTCTTTCCATTAGGAAAAGACAAGAAGAAAGCAAAACTGTGACATGGCAAGATAAACATATGTCCTGTGCTAAAAAGTTATCTTTACTTATCCTCATTATTAATGAATGGACTCTTTCCCATTTCTTTTTCCCTAGTATCATCATGTCTGAGCCCTCACTGCTCTCTCCCGCACCCTACAGTTTCCCCTCCCCACCATGAGACTGTGCTCCAGTGCCCAGCAGGCTGCTCTGTCCCAGTCCCCTGCCTGCCTGCTGGGAGCAGCTGTTGGGCCAGCAGATGCCTCTCAGACCTCTGAAAGCCTCCTCCCGGGTCTCAGTCACCCTGGCCAGGGGCCAGGAGCTGCTGTCACCACCAGACCCATAGGAAAGGAGGAACATTCCCTGCTCGGCACACTGCCCAGCTCTGCACCAGGTGGGGCAACTGGGAAGGGCTGTCACAGAGGCAGGAGTTGGCCCCTCACTCTGCCAGCAGCAGAGCAGCCTTGCCCAGAGACAATTTTGTCTGGATTGTCCTATCTACCTATAAAATATCACCAGATGCAGGAATGGGATGATAGGTGCTTTTAAGGCAGAAGGTCTCAAAGTGTGTGTGCCCATAGTCTTACCACTGCTGTTGCTGCTACCAGCTGAAGAAGGGGACATTGAGTCCTCAACTCAACTGTCAGCTGCCAACAGGGCTGGGAGAGGAAAAGACCTCGAAGAATACCTGAAAGGAAAGCAAGGAACACACATACCAAGAGACTTGCCAAAGTACAGGAAGCATCACTACCAGTAGCACTCCAGTGGATGCTTATGCATTTATTTTGAGATACAGATGGGAAGCATTAAATGGGACTGGGATCTTATCATTAAAGTGTTCAGTTTGTATTGTAGAAACAGTGAGCAGCACCCTTCTGCAGCCTTTTACTAATGAATGGGCAAGAGCATCACCCATACAACAACCAGTTGTCAGAAGGAACCTTTAAGATGCCCACCAGAAGAAGGACAAAAAACAGTCTTTGTTAAGGCACAAGTTATGGATCATTTAAAAAAAAAAAAAAAAAAAAAAAGAGGGTTCTACTTTGCTATAATTTAGTCATCCAGCTGAGGATCCTATGCCAACAGGGTAACAGATTTTGTTTGTGCCTCTGAAGGCAGTATCCAGGTGGTTTGAAAAGGACACCTGATCAGCTTCTGCTCCCCTCACTGCTTTTATTGCTTTTTGTGCTGGGAGCTGTCATGCTCCCTCCTCTCTCACTCCATGCCGGGGTTCATGTTAGCACTTGTGGCCAGCACCCGCAGTTATGGAGCTGAGAGGTGACTGTGGTGCTGTGATACTGCAGGTGCAGCTCCCCAGACCTTGGGCACTACCAGGCATGGATCCTGAGACAAGTCACAATACACACCTGGGGTAGCAGCAGACAGATTAGAGCAGTGGGATGTTGCAGCTTCTCTGATTTGTCTACGTTTCCCACAAGTGGATGCAACCTTCATGGTGGGGGTGTGAGAGGTGCAGACTGAGAAGCCAGGCCTGGGGGAAAGCAGAACACCTAAGTGCTTTGCTGAATTGAAGCTTTGGACTCTGTCAGGCTATGGAGAACATGTATGCTGTCTGAGTGTCTACAGTGCACACTGGAAGGAGGAAAACATGTGACTGGATTAGTGCTGTGGTCAATTATGGTGGAGCTGGGAGGTGTCAAAGGATAGTGACAACTGTGCACAGGACTGCCCATTCAGTGCAGAGAGCCTGCTCCCCACTCCCACTCCCCATCTCCTCTCTGCCAGCTCAGCTCACGCCAGGCACACAAAGGCAAAGGTGCAGCACAGAACCCAGAGCAGCCCGCTGGTTTCCCCACGTTCCCACGGGAGGATCAGCAGCTGGGCCATCCCTGGCCCTCCCAGCACAGGCACAGGCCCGCTGGCACCCGGCTGGGCGCTGCCCAAGGCCCGCGGCCGGCCGGCCCCCGCGGCCGCGGCTCGCTGCCTGCTGCCCAGCTGTCCCGTGCAGCAGTCCCAGGGCTTGGGTTACAGGACAGTTTCTAACTTTGTGCCTGTCCCAAGGCATCAGGGCAGAGGCACATGATTTTTAATTTATGAGGACACCCATAGAGCTGTCACTTTCAAGGCAGGTGTTGAGAAACTGGCAGAGGGCCCGAGCAAAGAAAAAGACTGACCTCACCCCGAAATAATGGTGGCCAACATGGTCACAGGACGGAGAGTATTGACATAAGCGGGCTTTAAAAATAACTAGGTCATCCTGCTAGCCTAGCTCTGTCTTGTACAAAGAAGCCATGAGGTACCAATTTATAGTAAAATTAGGAGAGTGAACAGCTATTCAAGGGCTTGAACGATTGTGTAGTGTTTTGAGTCTCTATTTTATTTAGCTTTTTTAATTCTCCTACCCAAATCAAGTGCTAAGTCACCACTAGACATAGCTTCAGAATAAGGCAAGCTTTCAAGGTCCATGTGTGGCCATAGCACTGGACACTGGGCAGCTGTGGTTGTAGAGTGGTCACTGCTCTGTGCTGTGGCTGCAGCCACTTCACTTCAGATCAAAGTCAAGACAAAAATCTAAAATGCCTGTTGGACTAGATAACCCTCGTAGGCCTCTTCCAGCTAAACTATTCCAGTCTGAAAATGAAGCAAAGGTCACAAACAAATAAACATTTTGTTGCAGGGGAAGGTCGGTGAATATGTGTTAATAGAACCTGGCCTTAGGAAAAAACGAGAGGAAATCCAGAGAGGAAATTACTATTTCTTTACCTAATCCAAGCTTTGGAAAAAATCTTAAAGCAGACTGTTCTCCATTCAGATTTGAGGTGGGGCTGAGTGCTTTCAGACAAATGGTGGTTTGCAAAACACACTTCACACCTCCCACGATCAAGGCATTTCACTGAAATTCCTAAGAGGAGAGAAACAAGATTTGGCTTAGAAAGAAACTTCAAATATTTCCAGTAATTATGAGAGTTACAAGGCCAATAGTGACTTAGGTTTTGACATCCGCATCCACAATCACCTATTCCTGGATTTCTGGCACCCATTTAATTCCACACACAGTTGAAGAGTGCTTACTGCTGCTCCTGCCCTCTTCAGCTCTGTCTGTCATTGGAGAGAAAGTGTGATTTTCTCATAGAAAACTCTTTCACAATAACTCTTTCATACCACCTGAACAGTGCAAAGGGAGAGGACAAGAGCAGAGACTAGATACTTGCTACTGCAGCTCTGTGAGAATACAGACACCTCATGCTCAGGAACGCAAAAATTAAATTAATGTACTGGTTAACACAACAGTATAAGTTGAGACCAAACTTCTCTTAGTCTTCGCTTCTGAAAGAAAAAGGAGCTTACAGCACCCTTGTATTCAGCCAAACTGTTTTTCTCAGTCAGGAAAAGAGAAACAAATAATTACAGCATCGAAAAGACTTGTTTTTGCTTTGACCAAGCGTGCCTTTGAGTCAGCTGTTAAAGGTTTGTCACATGGTGACCGTTCCTCCTCTGGGTAACTAGCGAGCTACCATAAAAAGTCCAGTATCATTGGCATTAGGTTGTTTGTCAAGCTTGTAAGGCCATTTTCTAAATCAAGACATCATGTTACCAGAGGTCAATAGGTTGCTATTTCACGCTTGATTATTTCCATGCTCCTTCTAAAAAGTACTTGCTAATTTTCAATTTCTCACCTAAGCCTTAAAGATATCAAAAATATTTTGTTCCAGTAAGACACCTATTCTGCTGCTTCTCTCATTCAGCTTTAGCATGCTCAGCTCGTCACTGCAGGAAAGGGCAACACCGTGTCCCCTGTACCATGTTCAATTTAAATCTAATTTTTCCATTGCAACTTGCATCATGAGCATAACTCCTATCCTTTCAGTTGTGGAAGACTTCCGTAGCTCAGCCCTGAAGGCGTTGAAGTGAATAGAAAAAATATTTAAAACTAACCAGGATAATATCAACCAGCATGTATTTTAATGTTTTTTTTTTTTTTTTTAATGTTTTCTGGCACCCATTTTATAAGATAGACTGAAAACAGGTCCTAAGGAGTTTGCAGCATTTCTGGACAAATTGTAATTGACAGGCCAATTAAAGAAGAGATACCCTCAACAAAGCAGATTCTGTGAGCCCAAACATCTTATTAAAGTGACAGGCCACCTAATTAGCTTCAGATGGAATTAGGAGCTTGCTCCGTGATTCTTTTCCAGTAATATGGCCCTCCCAATTATCCATATCCTGTTTCATTCATTTTGACTGTAAACACCTTTCCAATACAAAAGATCCTATCTTAATCAGTGTACTGCAGATGAGACCTGATGGAGCCATGCTGCTGCTGTTCTCAGTTGGGGCAGACCTCTTTGGTGTTTTCCCTGCTGCAGCACAGCTGAGAATTATGTTGACCAGCCAAATGATTATAATTTGTGCATAAGTAATTGGGAAAAAATGACTCTATAAAAATGGCATTCCTAGGCATGTCAAAGAGCTATTACAGGCTGCCACAGAGCAACAGTACAGTCTACAAAGTAGAGAAAATGTAAACTCTGAGATAGCTGTAATTTGCCAGTTTAGCCCTAACAGTAGATACTTTTCATAGTATCTGTCCCAGAAAAATGTATTTTTCAAATGATCTTTTAGTTGCTTGGTTTGCACGTGTTACGTTCAGAGAAAGGAAACTAAGCTGGGCTTTGATAGATCAACTGAAATAATCCCTGGTATGTGTTTTTGACCCTGCAGCAAAAAACAATTAAACAAGACACACAGAGTATAATAAAGTCTTGACTATTCAAGTTACTGACACATTTGGTGGTGATGACAGTCCAGGGACAGGAAGTTCAAATCTTAATACCTATTAGTCCAAAGCTCCATGAGAATCTTCACCAAGCATAAATGACTTCTCTAGATAATATCTGTCTGATTGTTTATTAAACCACTTGGTCTGGTATTAACCTTCCAAATATTGGAAAAAATAATATTAATGTTTTTAAAATTCCAGTATTTGGCATATATCTGGCTGTGTAGTTTTTCCATGTATGTGCACCTAACAGGTTCTATATTCTTAGTTAAAGTAGAAGGACAAATATCCCTGAACCTCTCTAGACTGGTGCTGCCAAATTGCTTAGCAAAAGGTGAAATTAACTATTTAGAATTTTGATAGTAGGGAAAATTTTTCAAAATCATTTTATTGCAAATGCACAAGAGAGGGACCAGTTAAATAGTTCTCACAATACTCATCCATAGCCAAGGAAAGCAACCCTGGGAGAGTGGGGATACAGAGTCTCTCCAGGCACAGCTCCATAATTTACCTAAGTCCTTAAGAAAAGAAGGACTGAATTCAGTGCTTCCAGTACTCAGTGAGCCCTTCTTTACCTCATGTCCAGGGAGAAGGATGGCAGGGGTGTGAAATTTGGGGTTTGGACTGCTTTCTTGAATGGCCAAAACTGGTTTCTGGACAAATTCACTAAAAATCATACAAATAATAACTCATTTTTGCTAAACCTGATCACAGTTGTGAGTCAACAATAAACCATGCAGGCAGGTGGAAGCATTACATGTTGGAGTGTTGTACCAGACACACTAAACATAAATAAACTCCAAACAATAGCCAGAGTTGCTGGGTAGCCACTTGATGCCTCATAGCTATTCTCATTATGTTACAGGTTAAGTAGGTTACATGTTCAAAGGCAACCTACCAGCAGACATCTTGATTAGCTATTTCCAGGCTGAAATCACCCACACAGTTCAGTTCTTGATAATTAATTCTATGTAGCCCCTGTATTGTTGCAGTCAGAGAAAAGCTGTTGTTATGATCCTGACACACTTGTTAAGATTGTACCAAAATTTGCATGAAAGGAAGGATTCCATCTCTTTCTATTTTTTATCAATAATATACATTTGCTAATCAAAGAACAAGAGATTTAATTTTGGAAGGATATGGTACCCCCAAGCAAAGATGATCACAGTAGTAAGATGTTGTTTGGTGGAAACAGTAATAAACATCCAAGACTGTGTCAGACAGAAGAGCATCTGAATTATTTTACACATCTGCCATTTTCTAACTCTGTGGTGGCATAATGTTTATATATTGTGGGTATGTTGATTAAAATTTGTAGTACAAAAGTGAAAGCATACAATAGTCCATGCTTATTTCTCCCTTCCATGTTTAGCTGAATGGAAGCATCAGTGGAGAGATGAGAACACTGCTACTGATTTAAAGGAAATTTTCCTACTTGTTCTTAAATGTCTTTCCTTGCTATGAATGCAGTTAATGAAGCAGTAATTCTGGGTTTGAACCTAGTACAGGCTGCGAGTGTTCTGCTTGGAACCACAGCTCCAGCTTCCCTAGCAATGCTCCCAGTTTGCATTTAAGACTTCCCAGTATATCCAGTTCCCCTGTCACTCTTATAGTCACTGAAGCAACTTAGTCACTAAAGAAGAATTTTATGGAAGTGCTTTTCATAGTGAAAATTCCGTTGCTGGCCTATCATATTTTTTTCCATGCTCTTTCTTTTTTTCCCCTTATCATTGCAAGCAGGGATATTTTCAGCTCAGATTATTACGAGGAGAATGATAAAACATAAATATTAAAGGTGCTGTTCACTGAACTCAGACCAGAAGATTTCTCATCACCATGAGAGACATCTTCCAGCCAGTTGGGTGACCAAGAAAATAATAAATCTGATCCATGCAAAGCAGATGGCCTGGAATGCCTCATTACTCCCAGGTGAATGTGGGATTCACTAAATCCTCATGGCATCCCAAGAAACTGCTTTTCTCTGTAGTCTTCACTCATAGAAGTTTGCAGTTTTTCATGGCTGCATCAATGGACTACCTTTTTTTTTCCTTTTTCTCCAGAACTCTGAAGTAAAAATATTTTTTTTGCCAGCCTGGGGAATTCCTTTGTCCTGTCTGCTTTCTGAGGCTACTTTTTCCTTTTCAGGACATTCAGGATCCTCTGTGTCTGGAGCTGCAGAGTGCTCAGCAACCTGAATTAGGCTAGCAGTGCTGCAGTGGGTATTCACACTGAGCTAGACAAAAAGTTACACTGGTACTAACAAAGTAATAAAGCTTATTTCCAATTATTAGGGGTGGATGATTACACCAATCTCAAAATTTGAATTTTGACCAGGAAGAACATACAAAAGTGTTTCTGCCTGACATCCCCAAATAAATAAAGTTTTCAGATGTTCAATGTGTTCATATGGTACAGTTTTCAATGGCCAATACAGAATTAGTTCAGATCTTCAGAATTAGAAACCTGCAGTGCATGCTCACCTGCAGATATTTCCCTTCATTAAAATGTCATCTTTTTCATTAACTGCATTAATCTGTGCTGTTCTTTTACAGAAAGGTTTGCCCAAGGTGCTGTTACTGTTTAACATCTCCTATAACCCCAAGGATTATGTAAACTGTTTCCAATGCTAATGCAACAAACTTCTATTATTAAAATTATTTTCATTTTCATAAGCAAAATTGTTTTGTTTTCTATGGGAATCAAATCAAGGTTAGAGATCATTCACTGCATTGGGTAGCAAAAAGAAACAACATGCTGCCTCAGAAAGTCAGCAGCCTAAAGTGCTGTTAGAAGCTGTATTTGGAAAGATTTCTGGGATTTCAAGAAATACCTTTAAAAAGAAATCACTGTGGTTCTGCTCTTTCGCATGAACATGCGAATTGATTGGAAAAAAAAAAAAAAAAGCACATATCTCTGGGAAGTAAGGCTTGGGAGGGTGAAATGGAATGGATACCTCTCAGTGGACATCTTGTAGGCTCATGTTTCACAACGCTGTCTGTTCCCATCAGTTCCAGTTGCTAGATTAGCCCCTATTAAGTGTTCCACTTAACTCCCTCCCCTGAACCTTTTAAGCCACGCTGCTCCTCAGAGGACAACTTGATCTGAAATAAATACGACTTGCATACAAGACTGTATTTTGACATAGCCACATAAAAGGTTTTTTGCACGTTGCAATGAGAAGACCAAGGTGAAACTAACACAAATTAGTACCATCCATAAGATAAACACAAAGATGTTAATAAAACTTGATTTGGGGAATAATTATGATAGCTTTTTTGGAAATAGGAACAGGTATAGATGTGAAATAACATATATAAAAGTACTTGTTATTTCTTTAAATTAAAGTGTAAGTGGCTTTTTTATTTGATGAAATACATTTTAAACATTTAAAATGTTTTTCACCATTTAAATAAATAAGGGCACAAAGTTGCACGTTCCCTGGCTCTGTGCTCTACAATCTTCACTACTAGAAGCATTTAACTAAGTGTTCAGATCCCTACCTATTCAAGAGCTCTTCCTTAAGTGCAGATGTATACAGCAATACTTAAGCATATGGTTAGGTCCTTTTCTCCACTGACATTCAGCTTTTAAAATTTAAAATACCTGCTCATTCTGTGCAGAAGTAATTAGCTGTCATCACTTCTTGTGACCTAATGAAAAGTTGGGATTCAGTTTGGTTGAGAGCAAAGCTGCTAAGGAAAGCTAGGTGGACACATTCTGGTCGGGAATAAACCATCCTGGTCTCAGCATTTCCCTGGAAGCCTTTCACCTGTAAATCCCAGGTGCAAGTGAGGTCAGCCTTGGCAGCAGGAAGCAGTCATTGCCTCTCTGGCTTCCAGCAGGGAAAATGAGTCGGTGGTCTCAGCCCACGTGGTTGTGATGGCAAAAATCTTCACCATAAGTGATATCCTTGATGGCACAAGTCACATCAGAAGGAGCCAGGACAAAAGTAAGCAGGAAAATACACAGGCCAGCACAGGACCCCACTCTCTGCTAAACAGGAGGGAGAGGAGTAAAGGGAAAAGTTTCTGTAGCAGGTGATACAAACAAGTCAGCATGGTAGGAATCAGTGACAGTGTCCAGGCTGTATTTTTTAGATGCACAATGTCCAAAGAAAACCTGAGACATTTCTCTAGATAAAGTTAAATTTTGCACAAGGAGAGAAACAGAACACAGCATGCTATATGGAGACTCTGGAAATATTAAATATTCTCTAACTAATTCTGAGATACAGTTGCAAAATAAGAAACTGGCCCTGTGTTCCTGTGGGACAGTTGGGGAGCTAGTGACTTAATAATTTTCCCTACATCATCTAGAGAACCATCACAAGTTAAAGCAAAAGTTCAGGACTATTAACTTTCACCCCCAATGAAGTCTTGTCACCGTATGCATAAGTACTGCAAAGACTAACTCACAGTAAATTTTTCTTTAATTCACCAGATGGCAAAGATAAGGAAGGAAGAAGCAGCAGAAAATTTCCTTTCCCCACCACTGAGGGAGAAGGAAATCTGGTTTATTTAATCAGAAAGAACCAAAATGATTATGGCTGATGATGCAGGGACAGTAAAAAAATGTAAACCAGCAGCTATTAGATAACCCTCCAGCTCCTCTCCTCTAGCTGAAGCACGTGTTCCCACATCTCACGCACATTCCCAGCCACCAATAGCTAATTCCATTCAGACCTGCCTCCTTTCCCTAACAATGACAGATGGCGGTGGTCTAGCACAGGTCTGCCCAGATCCATCCCCTGCTGCCCCAGCCTCTGCTGGCCGCCCCTGCAGGAGGCTGGCCGGCATGGTGAGTTAAGCCTAAGATTCTCAGGATTCCCCACAACATAACAGCAATGCTTGGGAGAGTTTCTGCAGCTTGTTATGGGGGATGCCATGCATGGTTACGAGAGAGTAAATTTTCATTTAGCCTAAATGCTTGGCACCCTCAGACCGTAAACAGAAGCCTAGGTAGAAATAGATGGAATTATTTACTTACACTTCCAGTGATGAAAATGATTAGTCAATTAACTTTACTAATATACAGTATCTTGTGAGAAGATAAGATGTCAACAGGCAAAACTAGCCTCCAGGTTGTGTCAAAAAGAACAAGCCCTCTGGTATTTACAGTGATTTACAGTGAACTATGACAAGTATGTAAATTATGAGAGTACCCTTTTATGTTTACATTTGTGCATTTTTCTTTGGCTGCTTCTGATGATAAACAGATTAGTGCAGCAACTTATAATTTGATATCATTGACAGGAAAGCATTCAGCCTGGAAAGATATCCTGCAGACCCAACTTTCTGTACTAAAGGAGACTGAGGGCACCATGTTGGTAAATATCTTCAAGGGGAAAATGACAGCTGAAATTGGCTACAATGACATTGCAAGGATGTAATGAGAAAAAAAAAAGTCCAGATGAATAAAGTTTATAAGATGAGACAGGTTCATTTAGTTATTCAGTTCATTTAGTCATTCAGTTCATTTAATTAATCCAACTGGACAATTAATAGATGGCTACCAATTCCATTACATAACCATTAAACAATATGTTCATGAGCTTCTATTTGTGCATCACTATATCAACTCAACATAATTTCTTGGTTTCTCAAACCATGTGGGTGCTTCAAGCTGCCTCCAACTGAACAGCCAGCTCAGGAAGTGAACCTGTTATGGACATGAATAGCCTTGACCAGAGGTTTACATCCATTTTATCCAAATGCAGCTTCACCTTCTCACTGTGCACTTCCACCATCCTTAGTCTAATCTGCTGCTTTAATTCTACCAAAAGAAATAGGGCCTCTAGAGATTACAATCAAGCCACAGGGTTCCCTCACACACATCTGTCTGAGTGAAAATATTTAAGGAATTAAATTTACAAATGCTCTTTGGACCAAAATTGTCCCAAATCCTCAGTTTGCCAAAAGTCATGTGAGGAGTTCTGCCACAGGAACTCTGTGAACTCTCCATGTCTTTGATTTCAGTGGGCTGTTTTGGTGAAGAGTAAATCCCAGTATTATGCTCTCCAGAGGTCATCCTTTGGAGATTTCCTTTGAACATTCACATCCTATCTTTGGTGACACTCAAAACAATTTGGATTCTCTAGAATATCAAGAATCCTTCAGAAACCAAGGTGATTCACTCCAGCTGATGGCCAACACAGGGCAGAACATGAGGAGCAATGTGCCTATGCTTGTCCATACACCCAAAACCTGCCTGCATCTTTTCTGGCCAGCTCTGTGCATTGAGACATCTTTTTTGCTATAGCATCAACAATTCTGACCTAGAATCAGCAGCAAGCACATTATTTGGATCTAATTCTGTAAAAAAGTTAGAAGAAGGTTCAAAGCACAGTCTACCTTAGCACAGGCAGAGCAGTCATCTGCAATTTAATTTTTTCCATTGGAGGCTACATACAAAGCTATCCAGTCCATGGTGTCCCCAGATATCAGCTGTGAAGAAAATGGCACATCTCAACACTCCCAAAGCTTGAATTCAGATCTAAACTTTGAGCAGGTTCACAAGCATAAAGCTCATGCAAAAAAACACTCACCTGAGTGAATCCTGAATATTAGCCAAGCACAGGCACAATTTCTTAGGGCACAGGAGTATTTCCACAGCAGCTTTCAGATGAGTGAAGGGGAAGAGGCAAGACTACACCATTAGTTTTTCCTTCTCTTACAGAGGCCACGTGTTTCATCCAGTGACATCCTCTATGCCATAAACTTCATAGAGGTATGGCACAACTGCTGGGCCCCTCTAGGCTGCTTAAAGGTCTGAGGGTCTGGTAGAAAACCTGGAAACTACAGGGAGAAAAAGCTATTTTGTTCACCTTTACTTTTTTTCTGTGAATGTCTGTTAAAAGGAATTGGAAAGCTTTGAAAAAAAATTTAAAGGAAACATTTTCTACATAGAAAAGGTAATTTATCTTGGAAGAAAGAGTGGGATAACTTCTAGTGTCTTTTTCTTAAAGGATATAGCTGCTGAACATCAGGCAATTAATAATCTATCTATAAAATTAAGCCTTCCACATGACATTACTCCACTGAAAAACTTGCAGCTTTGAGTTATTAAAAACCCTCTATTCCTTAGGTCAAATGGCTTAGTATTGTATAGTGTTAGCAATACAAAAACATCTCCACATACATGTTCATGAAGTAAAGCTGAGTATTAGCTATTAGATCAATTTTCATTATTTAAACCCAAAGAATACATATGCAAACACAAAGTTCTTAGGAAGGGCTGATGTAGCTACACAAGCACATAAAAGAGATTACTATTCTTCCTAAACTTTAATCTCTTATATTCTTAAACCAGCCAGGATTAAGCACTTGTATTTTCACTACTTCCAGTAGAACCATAGACTTGTTCTTCTAACTAAACAGTATAATTCATATTCTCGAAGTTATGAAAATTTTATTTTGGTAACAACTAAGCAGCCCACATTGGTATTTCAACCTTCAGTTATTAGAAAATGAATAGCTGCAAGAAAACCTGAAAAACCTTATAGAGGAATGTTACTTCCTGGGGCTTCAAAACTTACAGAAACTTTGCACCTCCAACTGTAAGTGGAAGCCAGAAGAAATTACCCAAGGTATCAAAAAAATGCATTTAATAAGCTGCTGAACAAATAAGGTGTTTTGACCTCTTGGTTTAACTGTGTTTATAAGAGTGAGATCATGTCCTATTTTATTAAGCAGAGGCTATCTGAGAAGTTGAAATTAAGAGAAATCAAGAATTACTGTTCTGTAACAAAAACAGCCATTGCCAGAATAAAAGAACTCAGAGATCTCCCTCCTTTTCTTGACAGAAAGGAACAAAACAAGACTTAAGTTGCTGATTCCAAGAAGTGCTAGGCCTTATCTGTGATCAGAAATATCTATACAAATCACTTGGAGGCAGGTCACTGTGTTCTGCCAAATTGTAAGTAACAGAAATAATGTCAAATAAAAGAGTGAGCTCATGCTATGAGCTCAGTTATCTTACTGGGTGCTGAGAAGAGCACCTTGGAATGGGAGTAAGGGCTGGGCAAGTACTCATCATTGGCTACAGTCTCAGTCGTATTAAACAGCCAGTTCTTACCCCCTCCATGGGTAAGTGACACACAGTAAGCCATGGGATCAAAGTCTTCAGGAGTCAGTCAGGTATGTCTGTCATAAAACCAGTTTGGAGGGAGCCTAATGGCCAAAACTGCAGGAGTGAGTCTTTGGATATGGAAAGAGTCTAAGCAATAACAGGAGTGAGATCTTGCACAGAAGGCAGACTGTGTGACTTCCCTCAGTAACTGCCCACCAACACTAATGGAATAGTGTCTGCTCTGAGACACAGCTCACTTCATACACACTCAGTTATGTGTAGTGTGTATGTGTGTTTGTGTGTGTCCGTGCATATTGCTTCTAAGATATCAAAACAAAACCCCTCAAACATATCCTTCTGGAGGAAAAAATGAGATAATAGATGTGGGCTAAGTGCTGACTGCATTGTACGTAGCAATACTGTAAGATACTCAGTCTAAAGATGAATACAGTATCAGAATATATTAGGAGTAGGAATGACTTTTTAGTGTGAAACCTCTAAATTGGAATTTGTGTATTTAAACTCTGTAAAACGTGTCTAGACTAGCCTGCTGCTAAAACCAGCACCAATATGAGCATAAAACAAACAATATTAACTTCTTCAGATATTGTGGTAAAGACCAGACTGGTAGTTATCAATTTTTAAATGCCGAAGTATGGCATGTAATCTTATGTTTTACAGATCCAGCTCAGCAGAACGTCTTATCTTTAAACTTCAACTTTAAGCTTTGACCCCAAGGAACAGTTTTCTGTTTGAAAGCCTGGCATGGTTAGTGCCAGAAATGAGAGTGTTTCAGAAGCGTGAGATACACACGACTACAAGAGTGTAACTCTGCAGGACAGCGACAGGCACCTCTCCTCTTTCACGGGCAGCTGCTCCAGAAATACTCTGCTGTTTACGGCCAGCAGCGCGCACAAAGAGCGCACGCCTCCGCTCCTGCGCCCGTGTAACGAGGGGGTGCGTGCCTGCCCAATCCTCCTGTCAGCAGATCTTCTCGGTTTTCACTCCTTCTTTGCCACTTTGCAAACTCTCAGCTATTTTTTCCCAAGCCGTAACACGGGGGCTCTTAGAGATTATTGCCATTCTCCCCCTGCCTGTCATACACCTTGTTTCCAAGTATGGTCACTATGAGGGGACTGTCGCTTGGAGCCTTTGTGGAAAATTAATGGCAGACAGGAAAGGGCAAAAAAGACAGGACAGATGGCTCTGTCACCACCACCAGCCTGATGCCATGAGAGCTCTTCAGTGCCTTTGCAAATGCCACTCTGTTCTACAGACTTACTCTGAAGTTGATCCAATTGCACCCTTGGCAGCTGTCTTTCTTCTTTTTTATAAGATTTTTCCTTGTCCTTTGACTTCCCAGGCTCATCCACGTGGTGAATTCAAAAGGTCAGTTTTTAAATTAGTGACCGGGTGCTGATGGTCTGAAATACTGTTTAACTATAAACTTATTGGCATCTTGCTAGAAGTAGTGTTGAATAGTGTTGTTAATAGGGCTTGTTTACTTGTTGGTTAAAATCCAAATCGGGTCAGCTGAGACTCGAAGATGCAGTGAGTAATCTTCTAATTCAAGTAAGCAAATGGAGTGATGTCACCTCGCTTTATTCTTTAAATGGCATTCTGTCTAGTTTCACTTTCACAGTGAAACACACACCCATAGTATATTGGGTGCACATTGGAAGCACAAAGAGATGCCTCTCCTTATGTGAGCAGTGCCAGACAAACTGTGGTTTAGTTTATGCACATACTTGAGGAAAGATATTCTTAGGATTTTATGCACTTAAAACATGATGGACAGGGTGAATAAGTTGTTATGTGACGCCAGGACATCCAGTCAGAGTCTGCAGAGGGAAAGCTAATCCCCCTGAAGAACTGGAGTTATAATCTCTAGTTATGTAGTTTTAACCTATACAATTGTATTTATAGAAGTTCTACATTGCATACATCCCAACTTGCTCTTAGACAAGAACAATTCATGTGTTTGCAAGGCCTGAGATGTTTGTACAATTTTGTTAATTTGGGGAAAACATTTCCAGCTTTGGTTAAAATTTTAAAAAAGGGAGAGTTAACGTGATGAGCAGAATAGTAAGTGCTATGGTATGATTCAGGGTGGAACCTTTTGTCTAAATGTGAAAATGTGTAACAGTCCCAAATTTACAGACAATATTTAGCTGTGGCCACTTGATATGAGGGAATACCTGAGACCTTGAATATTGTGGGAACATTAATGGGAATTCTGAGGCAGAAGCAAACAGACCATCTCTCACAAGGGATTCTTGCCGTTCCTGTATCTCTGAATGTGCAGGTGGTTTCCCTAATACCAGGTATAGCCCCTGCTTGATGCCAGCTTTTCCCATGGTGGTTTTGTGTTGCACACCAACACTATTGAGTACTGGAAAGTTCTTTGCTGGAAGCCTAGCAACAGATTGCTTTCAGGAAGTCAGCTGACACCCACCTACTGCAGTGGAAAGAGCTTTCTCTATTCCTGTGAGTCTGGAGGGAGGGGGATTGCCATCATACACTGTATCATGCATAGTCAATGATGTCATTCCTTATGGAGAGCCCTGCTATTTCACATGGTCAATTTTTGTTTTCTTAATCAAACTCATCTTCAAGACTGATTCAATGAAAGGTTACAATGTTGAAGTTTTAGTATAAAATGAAGCTCCAATCTGGGCAAAAAATTACTCATTCTGTAGTGACAGGTTAGAACTATGCCTGAATATGAAGCATTAAAAATCTATGTGATCTGCCTTGAAAATGGATCTGAAGTAACTGAGCTTGCTGTGCTGTAGCACAGAAGCTGACAGCACCAAGCTTTATGACTTTAATGCACATATCAAAATCACATACCACTTTGTGATAGTCTGCAACAGGGGTAAACCCTGTTTATATAAAAAAAAAGAAGCTGAACAAGGTATTTAGCAGCAGGATTTCAGGACTGTAAAGAATGAAGCACTCTTCCTATCATAAAGATGCCATTGATTACTTTTCTAGATTCACCTGAATGATTCAGTATTCCTCCTGGTTTTTGAGCAAGAAGATGCTACTGCTGAGTTACTCTGTTTTCAGCAGACCTCACATCTGCTTTGTGTTCAGACAGATTAGAATGAAAGCGAATTTTATCATTTTACAAGGCAAGACGATGTACAGTGACAATGCCACTTATGAGGTGACACACCTTTCCATTGCACAGGGAAGGGTTCAAGTCATTGTATGCCAACATGTCAGTTTAACAAAAGGTGGTCCTATCTCATCAGGGCTTCACTGATATGCCAGTGCTCAATGCCATCAGCAATAAACACGCTGCTCAGATGCAAAGCATGCTGTAGACGTCATTATTGAACCTGTTGTAACCATAACAGGGTCTCATAGTCATCCCCTTCTAGGCCTGGAAACACCTGTTTGTGTGTTCTGTGTCCTGTCCTAACTTTAGCCAGAGTCTGGAAGCATAAGAAGATTGTTCAGAAAGGAACAAAAACCAAATTTCTGTCCAATATTCACTCTTAGTAGTGGACATGCTGAGTATGGGAGGCATCCTGCCACAGTCCTTCATGAAAGAACTTTGACCTGTGAATGTAGATGTAATTTCACATCTTATATTGATGAAGCAGGCAGCTTCCACACTCCCTAAATTCACTCAGGGTCATCATCTTTGTCTTTTCCAGGGTGGAACAGTATATCTGCCTTTCTTCCCTGATATGTTTCACAATTTCTTTTCCTCTTCCTTCTCATTTTTCTTGAAACTTTCCCCAACTCATTACCCTCTTCCTCACTCCCCTTCCTTGACTGCTTAAGTATTCTGTCTATTCTTTGTCCAGCTGTATGCCTTGGCTTTCTCTACCCTGGCCTAGATTTGGCATTTCTACTTGTTGTCCTTGCAGAATATAAATAATAAAGTGTTGTCAATAGAAGCATGGGACTTCTGTTTTTGTACGTGAAGGCTTTTGTTCATGTTTCCACCTGCTAGATATCACTTAGACATATCAAAATGCATCAGATAATTTCCTACTATTACATTTCCTTGTCAACAAATGCTATAATCCCCGCAGGAAAGTTATGTCATGATGAATGGGAGAGAAGAGTCCTCTGTAATCTTCACAGGAGGACAGACACTGTGCCATTCCTTAGCTTCCCTTAAACATCTCAGAGGCATGGCAGTCTCACTGTTTGGCAGTGTTTAATTCTCCTTTCGTGTTCCCTTTTTATATGGCAATAATTATATGTCACCACTGTGAGACCTTATTAGATGGTTGCAGAAGGAGTTTAGGAATATCAGGTTCTTAGGCAATCCACAAAGCCTAACATGAGGTTACATTTTCCAGGCTGCAAGCCTGAGTCAGGTGCTTGATGGAGGGTAACCAAATAGCATCTGCCAACTTAGAGAGCACTTTTGAAAAACAAAGGTGTTGTTAGAGTAAGCCCAGAGTTATTTGGACAAAATTGGACTGCAGTTCCACCTATTGACAGCAAGCCTTGGAGCTGTGAAGAGCCTACATGAAATCTAATGGAAGAACAGAGCAAATAAAAAGTATACTTGTGATTTTAATAATTTCATTTAATAGACAGACCAGGAAAGAACATTTTCCCAGAAAACCCTCAAATCTGAAGATGAGATTTGAATTTTGGTGGTGATTCCTCAGTGGCAATGAGTGGGTGATAAGCTCAGGATGAAGACTGTCCACTGCAGGAAAAGATGAATCCATTGTGAAGAGGGAGATGGAGACCTCCTACTTAAAAAGGTTCAGCTGGGAATAAATTATGTGCTCCCAGGAGTGCAGGCTGGAAAGGAGAGTGCGGCCTGGAAGTATAGACAAAGTGGACCAAGAAGAACTCCAGGAAGATGAGGGCAGACACAGTGCCTCTTCCCCTCAGCCACGTCCCCTGCTTTCTCCTATTTCCTGCTCCACGCAACATCCTGGAAGAGCAATGCAAGTACTGTTGTGGTCAGAGAAAAGAAAGCAGAGATTACAAAATGGATAAAGTGTCTCCATGTTTACTACTCCAAAATTTATAAGTAACACTAATGAGCTACTGCTGCAGATTAATTGGAGAGAGAATGAGATCACACCATCTTTCTTTTCTGCTAACAAAAAGTCTCTATTGATAAGCAGAGACCAAGACCTTGCCTTTCACAGAATGCCATCCTGTGGAACAAAAGTGATGTGGAGGCAAGGACAGTCGTGTCACAGTGACAGCAGGCCCATTTCTGTGCCTACCTGACAAACAACTGCCTTGTACTCATTGTAGTCTGGGGGACACAGAAAGACAAGGGTTGCTCAATATAATGCCTTTCCTCTCATCAGGTACCCTGTGTTTCAGCAAGAGCTGAAAATAAGGTCATGCACAGTGACTCAGAAGTCATGTTCAGGGTGAGCAAATATTGGAGAGGAAGGGGAAAAGGATGGGGCTGCTGCATGGGCTGGGCAGAGAAAGTGTTAGACATGAGCACTGTATGAACGTGACATGCACATGCCATTAGGGATAGAGGAAGCTTAAAATAGACAGGATACCTAGGAGGACAGAAACAAGGTGTTAGATAACAAGCTATTAAATGTCAAGTGAATGAAATATCTTTATCTTCTATATCTTCTACACCAGGTCAGGTGAGTGCTAAGAAATCTGCCTGTGTCAGCAAAAGGGGTAAGAACTTACAGTTGCTCTGGAAAAGCAATACATGAGATTAAACAGGATGACTGTATTGCCTGGACATGTAGAGCAAGAGACATGGTTTGCATGATGTGATGGTTGCAATGCCTTTCTCAGCCACATTTAGACCTTACGAACAATAAACAGGAAAAACTCCCCAAAGTGCCCCTGTTCATGGTGGGGGGTTGAGAATGTTGGGACTTCTTGGTCTTTAACATCCTTTACAACCCAAACCATTCAATTCTATGATTCTAAAACCATGTAGTGTGTTACTGAAATTGCAGAATAGGAAATCAATATAGTCAGACTATTGACTTGAATTACTTCTGTAATAGAAGAAAACTTGTCAAAAGACAAAGCTGATGCAAAATATAGTGTGTGAGTGTAGTCTAAGGAAAAATGGGTAGTGAAACAGTGTCTCCCCTAAGGCAAAACACAACCAAGGGCATGATTACCTCTTCCTGCTCACTAGAATTTAGAATGTATTGTTTCTTCATTCATCTTTACCTGTTCTCTAACATCAAAGATATAGTGCTCTAATATTCCTTCAAAAAACCTGCATTGCCATGGTAAGCTCATGGATAACCAACCCCCCCTCACCATACAATTGGTTCTTGTTTTCCAAAAGAAATGTTCTAAAAGGGAAGACAGCTGATCCAAATTTGATTTGACTCAATGATCTTAGAGGTCTTTTCCAACCTTTAGGATTCCAGGATTCTAAGATTTTATTAATACATTTGAAAATACTGTTTAGCTACTTATGAATTTTCTTTTGAAAGAGCTCAAGAACCAGAAAAATCACATTTACATTTCAGAGCTACAGACAAGTGAAAGTCACAGAAAGGCTCACCAACAGTTCTTAACATGAAGAAGTTCCTCTGGTCAACCTAAACTTGTCACCTCTTGGGAACAGTTCCATGAGAAGTGAGCAAGGTGAAGAATTGATTAAGGATCTCTACTCTGCAGAAGACATAAGCAAGAATTGAACTATGATAATAATTCATAGCAGATTGCAGGTGCTGTATTAAAATTGCATTTCTTTCCTCCATTTCACCAGCTTCCTTTGTCAGGAATTATTCAGCGAAGGGTTTTTTTCAGGAAAAAGTTCTCTTGGTAACATGTTTGCAGAAACAAACGTAGAGAATGGGCACATTTTTAAAACATTGCCTCCATGATATGTGTAATACTCTGTTCTATCAAATTAATGGAAACAATTTTCCTATATTTCAAAGTGGCCCTGGGAGTTCAGAGTATCACTTGGCCACCATCAACTTTTATTATTTGATCTGACTCTTAAAACACTGGCAGTTGCAATTAGTCAATATATGTATCCAGAAAGACAGCATCAATAATGTCAGCCAAAAGAGATATGTGAGTAGCTTCTGTATATAGATGACATTTGTTACTACTGTGGAGACTGAGATGAATAGCTGTGTGTGAGCAGGATCTTCATGTCTGCATAAGAGCACCTTAATGACAGTTTGGCTATCTACACTGGTAGACATTTTTAAACATTTCAGGAAGCCACAACCAGTGTGCTGTTTAATTGACTGAGCAGACTCAGTCTACATTAAACTCTTGCTACAGGAAAGACAAAAGAAACTAGGAAGCAACTCAGAGGTGTCAGGAAACAGCAGCTGGACCAAAACTACTCAGGTCAACTGGTAACAGAAAGTGAGAAAAGTGAGACCCGGATGCAACAAGAATTGATTTTTAAAAATTGTACAAAGTCCTCCTACTCAATTAAATCCTCTTTGTTTGAAACGATTTAGCATCTCAAATCAATTACTTTATGTAGATGCTATAGTATTTAAGGAAGAATTAATCTTAGTTGGGAAGCAAAGGATAATGTGGGTCCATTGCTAAATGGAGGGGAGACGCCAATAATGAGGATGCCGAGTAGCAGTTAGTGACTCCTTCTAATATCCTTATATTGATCTTCACTGGCAATATCCTCCTCAGGCGTCTCTGACCCAGGAAACCAGAGTAAAGGGATGTTGGAAGGAAGACTTTCCCTTGGTCAAGAAAAAGCGGTTTGGAGAACATCTTGGCAAACTTCGTATCCATAAGTCCATGGGACGTAATGGGATGCATCCACAAAACGCATCCCCAAGAGAGAGCTGGCAGACTGTAACCAAGCCATTCACAATCATCTTTGGAGAGTCACAGAGTTCAGGAGAGGTGCTTGAGGACTGGAAGAAAGAAAATGTAATCCCAGTCTTCAAAAAGGGCAAAGAGGATGACCCAGGGAATACTGACCCATCAGCCTCACCGCAATCCCTGGAAAGGTGATGGAGACCCTCATTTCAGAGGCCATCTCTATCCTTGTGGATGACAAGAAGTAGATCAGGAGTAGTCAGCACTCATTTACTAAAGGTAATCCTGCTTGACCAACCTGATTGCCTTCTGTGATGTGGCAGCTGCCTGGGTGGATGAGGGGAGAGCAGTGGGTACCTCAAGTTTAGCAAGACTTTTGACACTGCCAGAACATTCTCATAGGCAAACCAAGGAAGTGTGTCCTGGATGAGTGGACAGTGAGGTGGATTGAGAACTGGCTGAACAGCTGATCCCAGAGGGTCATAGTCAGTGGCACAGGGTCTGGTTGCAAGCTTGTCACTGGTGGTGCCCCCAAGGGTCAATTCTGGGCCCAATATTGTTTAACTTATCCATCAATTACTTGGATGAAGGGGAGATGCCTCCTCTACAAGTTCTCTGAAGACACAAACCTGGAATGGATGAATGAATGCTGTGCAGCCCTTCAGCAGAACCTCAATAGCCTGGAGACATGGGCAGAGAGGAACTGTCTGAAACTCAACAAAGACAAATGCAGGGTCCTGCACTTGGGGAAGAATGACCCCATGATCTAGTGCAGGCTAGGGGCTGACCTGCTGGAAAGCAGCTCTGAGGAGAAGGACCTGGTGGACTTGTCCATGAGCCAACAGTGTGTCCTTGTGGCCAAGAAGGTCAATGGCATCTTGGGCTGCATTATGAAGATCATTCCTAGCAGGTCAAAGGAGGAACCTGCCCCTCTACTCAGCCCTGGTGACACCCCATCTGGATTGCTCTGTCCAGTTCCAGACTCCTTAGTATGAGAGAGACATGGAGCTCCTGGGGCTGGTCCAGCAGAGAGCTACAAAAGGAACTAGAACATCTCTCTTATGAGGAAAGGCTGAGAGAGTTGGGCCTGTTGAGTCTCAAGAAGAAATGACTAAGAGGGGATATCATCAATGTCTATCAGTGTCTGAAGGTGGTGCCAAGACGATGGAGACAGGCTCTGCTGGGTGGAGCCAAACAACAGAACAAGGGGCAATGGGCAGAAACAATGGGCATAGGAAGTTCCACACTGATGTATGGAAGAACTTCTTTACTGTGTAGGTGACTGTGAATAGAAACAAATTGCCCAAAGATGTTATGGAGTCTTTCTTATTGGACGTATTCAAGAATCACCTGGACACAATCCTGTTCCATGTGCAATAGGATGACTCTGCTTTAGCAGGGAGGTTGGACCAGATGATTACTATGGTCCTTTCCAACCATACCCATCTGTAAACACTCTTTGAAACTCTATATTCTATTCTATTAAAATATTTTATATTACTTGACTGAAACATATGAAGCAAAATATTTAAATCTTAGGATTCAGCATCTCACCAATGAGGGTGTAATTATAACCACAAACCAGATCCAGCTCTGTCAGTCCTCTAAACACTGCTCCACTTGGTCACAGTCCCTTTGCCAACTGGACAGGTCACTTCTGCCTTGCCCGGAATTTTCTTGATCTTCTGTCTTGAGTTACAGCTGTTGGCACC
Source organism: Luscinia megarhynchos (assembly GCA_034336665.1). Classification (NCBI taxonomy): domain Eukaryota; kingdom Metazoa; phylum Chordata; class Aves; order Passeriformes; family Muscicapidae; genus Luscinia; species Luscinia megarhynchos. The sequence goes on from CM067565.1 coordinate 48,094,368, forward strand.
CTGTAAGCATGGGAATTTGCTAGCATATTGTGGGTCAGACAGAGAAGATGATGGAGAAGAGCAGAAAAGCCAGGTGGGACTGTTAACAGAGAGTGAAGAGCACTGTAAAGAGAAAGAAAAGGGAGGAGGTTTTTCCACCAGACCTGAAGGTCTAACGTTTTATTTTCTGTCCAAATAACAACCAACCCATGAGCCATTTCCTGCCTGGACCATATTGATGAACCTGACTGCAGTGGCAAGGTGTTAAAGCACCCACATATGTGCTCACACTCAGCAATAAGTAAATTCAGAAGGCAGGAATATCCCAGATAATCAAAAAGTCTAAATTCCTTGGGGTTGTGGCTAGTGCTTAAGACTCCAGATCCTTCCATCTGGCTGTGGCTGGGCTTAGTTAGCATGAGAACCACACTGGGTGCAGCAGATGTGGAGTCAGCTGCAAATCACTGTGCCCTGAGCCCAAGATAGGGCTGGGAACAGTGTGCTGAAGTGTCTGACATAGATCTGCGTTGGGATCCTCCCATCCAAAGGGTAGCACATATTGTCAGACCTGAGATGGCACCTGGAGTCTCTGCCCCTGCAGCATCACTTATACCCACAAAGAATAAGCAGACCATGAGTAAGATGTCCTTCCTGTGGCTTCAAAGCTTTTATTAGACTGGAATAATTTAAAATGCTAGAATGTCAATAGCAACAAACATATGCAAAACCACATTTTGTTACTGCTCCATTGTTTAGGAAGTGTATTTTTTATTAATTTCAGGTATCTTGCTTTGTGCTACAACTGAAGATCTCTTGGATATTCCTGCTTGAGCAATGTGGAGAGGAGAGGAGAGGAGAGGAGAGGAGAGGAGGAGAGAGAGAGGAGAGGAGAGGAGAGGGAGAGGAGAGGAGAGGAGAGGAGAGGAGAGGAGAGGAGAGGAGAGAGGAGAGGGAGGAGGAGAGGAGGAGGAGGGAGAGGAGAGGAGAGGAGAGGAGAGGAGAGGAGAGGAGAGGAGAGGAGAGGAGAGGAGAGGAGAGGAGAGGGAGAGGAGAGGAGAGGAGAGAGGAGAGGAGAGGAGAGGAGAGGGAGAGGAGAGAGAGGAGACAGAAGGGATCATTTTGCAGGACATCACCGTCAGACTCCTAGGTTCAGCACTGTTATTAAGCAACACAGATGTCAAGGGTGATAAAGGAAGGCTACAGTGCCTAAAAATGCATGTTCATTTCTAAAGCTCTCTACAATTATCGAGACATCAACCACTGCCATAGCCTGGTCATCCAGCCTAACATTCCCTGGCTGATTTCTTGGGTATACCTCAACATTTAGAAAAGACTTCAGAAGGGATTTCAAGGACATCCAATGGTCTTCATTAATGGATTCAAGGAGGGTCTCTCAGGCTCCAGGGAAGTACAGTAAAGTCCGGAGAACTGTATGAGATCTTGACAGACTGGCTGCCATGACCTGTGTCATTGGCCAAGCAGATAAAGGTAGGTGTGATAACAGCAGAAACAAGTATAATGGCTATAAGAGTACTGCACTCAAGAAAGTCATCCAACTGTGCACAAATGTGCTGACTGACTTGTTTTTGACAAATAGAAAATGCCTCCTTGTTAACCAACTAGTCTTTGCTGTTTCAATTGGAAATAAACTTTCCCAACAAATGCATAGCTCTGTGTAAACCAGAGGTCCTGGTTTGTTATTCTCAGAGATTTTCCATCATACAACTACATCGTGACAGGGTGAGGAGCCAGTGCTATGGACTTGTACCATGAAAAAAATAATGGCATAATCTTCTCTTTAGCAATCATTATAGGAAGTCTTTGGTCAGAAGAAGCCAGAAAATCCTGCTAAGTCTTCTCCATGAAGTAGATCAGCTGCTATCTGAATTATAGTAGCCCAAACTGATGAATTACACATGGCGCTGACATTAAATCTTGGTGTGTCTAGCTCTTTTCTGGTTTTTAAATATGTCTACCCTCTGTTGGAGAGTCAACATGTGTTGTCACAGGTCAGTTGCCTAATTTTAACCACTAGTGGGGCTTGCTTATCCTGGGCCAGAAATAGGAAGCCGAGTGATGGTCATATGTCTGACAAGGAGCCGGGCAGTGGGCCAAAACACATTTGAGCTGGATGGAATTTCTTGCCACTGTGAAAATGCAGTGCTAAATCTTCCTCCCCCACTCTCCTCTTTACACACAAGTGGATCCCTCTAGTACAGTGAACTGTCACCCGAAACTAACAAGGAGGATGTGTCTCCCAGCAATCTGAGCTTAGGTCAAAAGTTCACCACTTGCCAGCCCCCTATGCCAACTTGGACCAAGATTTCTGGAATGGTTAGAAAAATATTTTAATGTAATTCACCTTGCTATGCTATTTCATTAATAACCTCTAAAAATGCGAAGAGTGCAGCCTTAAAATTCCTTGACATCCTCAGCATATGACTAATAATAATGAAACTTTCTTGCTGTCGGCACAGCCACTCTGTGAATGCTCAGTTTTCCCTGGAGTTTCATGGAGCCTTTAGCAAATGCAGTACATTTGCCATGTCCATTTTTTACAGCACAGTAACTGCTGTTCAGCCAAGCTCTCCTGAGCTGGCTCTTTGTCCACCCCACCACGCTGCATTCTCCTTTCTCCCTGCACTGTGCTGTTTTTCTCACCAGAATATCTTTTACAGGCATAATTTGGACGTGCATGAAATACTCTTTTACAAGTTACGTCTTTCTTGTTTTCTCTATATTAGTTCTGAGTCCAGCCTCTCACTCTCTTCCAAAGTATGTCATCCATGCAAAGCATGGAGCTGTTACCAGCCTGAGACTGTGTGTGCTGAGTGAAAAGGGCTCAGTCCTCAGACTGGGACAGACCGTGTCTGACATGCCATTATATAACATGAAACCAATGTATACAAGACTGTCTTTAAGAGTGCATTTTACAGAGATCCCCATCTCTATATCTTGCTTCAAACATTTCTTTCTAAAATAGCCTTTGGGGAGCCAGTGGATGAGACTCTGCTCACTGGGGGTAAATCCAGGGCTACAGGATTGCTTTTCAAGTCATGTCTGCATCCAGGACTTCAAAAAACACAGGATGGTATCTAGAAATAAAGTAAATCTAGATTAAATTTTTTCTCTTTCCTCCCGATTTTGCCCCAATGGCAAAAGCAGAGCCAAGAGTCAAAATGTTTTTATTCTCAACACCTTCAAACTAGTAATGAGAGAGAAATCCCCTCATCATAATATTTTTAAAAGCCTGTAGCAAGACACACTTACGGTCCCTTACAGTGTACTCCCTATCAGTCCTTGATAGGTCTGTCTCCACTGCATATCCAAATCTAACAGGATCATGTTCCATAGCTTCCAGTTGGCACATGAGTATTTGAAGATGCCATGCTAGATGACTGGAATAGATCCTTTACCCTACTGAAGCCTCCTTTGGACTCGGGAGGTTTGCAGAAATATTGTTATTCTTTGGATCTAATGGTTTTCCCACTATGAGAAGCAGTTGAGATCAAATCAAGAGTGCTACCATAAACCATGAGAAGTTGTAATCCAGACATATTCTCTCCAGAAGCTTAGCCAGAGGAACAGTTCCCTGAGGGCTGTCCCATGCCATGACCAATTGTCCAGCCACTCTATTTCACATCCAGAGCCACACTCACACCACACCAGAGGCAAACAGGTGGGTTCAGAAAAGTGTAGAAAGGAGAAGGGACTAAAAGCTAATTTTATAGCTGGATGGCCTTCCACTGCATTAATTATAAATTATCCCTTTCCCAATGAATCCCATTTCTTTCCAAACCCATCTCTGTGCCTGTCTCAATCAACAGTTCAGTTTTAGATTAAGGTTGTGCCATATGCACAGAGTTTATTTCCAAAAACTTCACACACTAACAGATGTAATCTTCTAGCACAGGTGAGACTGATCAGTGCAAGAGTTTTCCACAGGTAAAATGAGAGTGGAATATTTTTTCCACAATATTTTCATATTTGATCAGTATTTCCCTATTTGTTCAAAAATTTGGCCCAGGGAAAAAACTGAAGCATTCCAGCCTGATCTAGAGGTAAGCAAAAACTAAAGAAAAATAAACAAAATTTCATTATGACAAATTAACAACATTTTAAAGTTCAGAATACTCATGAATAGATGCAAATATTTCTAGCCCCAGTTGCCTTGGATTTTGTAATAACAAAAAATTAGAATTTGGGAGTGAATTTTTCATGGCATAGATATCTGATTTGATTTGTAGAAAGCAGACAGAGACTAGGTTTCCTCCAAAGTATGTGCCACTGTTACACTTCCACCACACATTGCCACATGAATATGAGCAGCACTTTTTTCCCACACAGGTTTTGGCCAAAGTCTCCAATCATCTAGTTGTATGTGGTGCAGGAGCAGCTGCAGTCTGAGGGGATTGGAAATGTTCCCTTGTAGGGGCTTTCTGACAGCACCTACTTTCCATGACCTCTAGGAGAGAAAGATCTGATTCTGGCATCTTCTGCTTTCAGAGAAGTGTCGGCTGATGGCTTGGCCACACTCTTCAAATTGAGGCAATTCTTCAGCTAAATGTTACATTTTCCAATTTTTTAAGAAAAGCACCCCTTTCCCAGTTTTTAGCGAATAATTCCGTAGTTTCTGAAAATCTTCATTATGGTTGTCAAAGAAAGAAAAAGAATATTTGCACGTATATCTACCTATCTGTTATGTTTATATACACATGCATGTGCATATATATTTGCATACATGAACATGCATGCACTTTTTAACCACTTTGTTACCTCCTTCACAATGAACTGTCCATTTGTGACAGCATGTCAGAATATATTTATCTGGAGTTACATCCCATGTGATTGATACACCAGTAGCGTGCTGTTCTGAGCAGCCACAAGCCCCATTTACCCAGAAAAACTAAATGTGCATGTACTGTATGCAAGCTGATCAGTGGAAAGTAATCAATACATGTAAACTAACCAGTAAAACAGTCTTTTAAAAGAGCTGTGCATATAACAAGAGTTTCTTTATGCTCATTCTTACTGCACTTGCTGTTGGCCCACAGTGCCAACCCTCAATCAGCATGTTTCTGGAAATTTCTGTTCTGAAAACCAAGGCTATTCCTGCACTGATTCTCTTCTCCCTTCCCTGCCTATAGCAAAGCATTTCCATGTTTCCAGCGCTGGTGTTCACTGGGGGTCAGTGAGTCTGTGAAGCTGGAAACCTCAGTGCACACGGGAGCAGGCTGTTAGAAGCATTTTTCACACATCAACAAGACCTGCCCTGTGTAGTTTTACATAGCATGGTGTGAAAAAAGGTTGTAACAGCCAGCTGGCCATCCACACCAGGAATGCTGCTTATGCAGGGCTGAAATGAGGGTGCAGCTTCCTAGGAAAATGTCCAAATCCAAACTGGGCCTGCAGAAGTGAAGGACACCTGCTGAAGGCACACAGAGAGAAGTTTCACCACAGAAGCTGGAGGAACTACGCTGGGATTGCCAGCTGGCCCCAGCAAAAAGGGTGGGAAGGAAGACTCTGGCAGAGAAGGGAGGCATAAGCTGAAAGTTCCTCCCTGTGACAGAAGGATCATCACCAGAAAGCAGCAGCATCAGGGAAATCTCTGTCAAAACTGTCAAATACAACAGAACTAAATGGCGATCAGTTACAACACTTACAGTAACTGACATATGAGAGGGATTTTTAAAGGTGTTCCAAAATTTCCAAATACAGGTAGATTTCCAGTTCTTCTTGAAAATGAATTTTTTAAAAAATGAGAGAAAAGTATTAACTCAGTAAGGCTGTGGGAAATTAGTGTTTTAGGATTTGATCAAATGTTTCTATAAAAGACAACAGCAACCTGTAAACATTATGAGTCTCTCAAGGAGACTGGAGGTGAATTTTGTCCATGAAACTGCTGCATATTATCTTTCAGGCTACCCAATGCCCCCAAAAGACAAAGTGCCCTTTCCAGTCCTTGGTTTAGAAGTTTCCCCATCATACTCTTTAGATCTGAAGGTTTGGCTTATAGATATTAGTTGTGCAGCCTTCTCTTTCCATGATAACCCTCTCGAATTGTTTCTGTTTAGGTATTTGATAGTTTTGAGAAATTTGTATAATAGGCTAGTGGGTAGGTAGACACTAAATGCATAACTAATCTTGGTAGGAATAGTCTAGCAGACATGTAAACTACACCTTTCAAAACATTTGGAGCTCTCCAGTGTGAAAAACACTGTATATATTTTGGGCATATTTTTCCACATGCTTTAAATATTTTTAAATATTTTTTATTCTTTCTTAAAAGCAAAAAAAATTATTCTTTGTTGATAAATAAACTTGTAACCAAATTGCATTTTAGGACAAATTGTGAGTACAGAAGAACACAATTGAAGAAACAAATGTGTTGGTAAAGAGATAATTGCCTTTTTACTAAGTCAGTGAGGACTTTAATTTTTTCTGCTTAATGTTTCATGTATGTGTGAAATCACTACTTTAGCATGTGCTCTCTGAGATGCAGAAGAAAATATAGTTCTGGATAAAGTACATATAACTAGTGGATAAAAACATGCAGTGTCAGGATGCCCTGAACACCCATTGGAAAATTCATTTTACCCTTGTGCCAGCTTTCTCTCATCTATGCAAAAGCTGTGAGGAAGCATTACTGATTTAGGAGATTAGCACATACAATTCATGGAGTAGGAGTCATCTTGCTTTTCTCAAATAAGAGGAGCATACAGAAGGGTGCCACAAGGCTGTTGCTTTTAGGATCCTGGCGGAAGGATCCTGGAGCAGGGCAAACTGGAGAACACGGAACTGATGGACCCTATTTATTGGGGCCAACTGACTTTTGACATTGTGCCAGGGCAATGCACAAAAGTAACACGAGAGAGAACTTGCAACCCACTTCTGAAGCTCCAGTGAAGAGGCAGGACACACATCTCAACCTAGCTGCAAGAAAAGAAGCAGTGTAACCAAAATCTGCACATGCAGAATGCAGGGCAAGAGAGAATAAAGGAACAAATAGGTTATATGACATCCTTTCTGACACTGGCTTCAAACACTGCAACTGCACTTGCAGGTCCTTGGAGCGTGGCATCTGGTGTGTTTTGCTGGATGGTAAAATTTGTCCTCCACCATGAGAGCACGCTCACCTGGGAAAGAGCACAACAGCCAATACTGGGGGTGTGGTTTCCCCCGGAGCATGGCAGCAGGCTGTGCTCCACGTGGGAAGGGGCAGGAGAGGGTGTCCCACGCGGCAGGAATGCGAGCACTGTGGAGTTTGCTCGGTGCTGGAAGGCGAGAGACTGAAATAGGGTTTGGCACGTGCCGGCTGGAGCCGCAGGCTGAAAGACAATCTTCTGTCCTTGGGCGTGCAGGGGGCTGGCACAAAGCACACAGCATGGGCGAGAGGAAAGAGCTGTAAGGGGCTCCTGGGTATCCTGATCTTCCTCTGAGCATGGAGCTGATGGCAGGCTTTCCCCAACAGCTTTTTCTTGAGTGTTTCTGATTTCCCTGGAAATGACCCTCAGCCCCTGCTTCAGCTGCCTGGTAAGAAGCTGCCTGCCTGCCCCAGGATGGTGCACAAGGGCTCCTGAATGCAGCAGCATCCCTGCACAGTAAGCCAGTAAAGCCAGGTCCCAGTCTATTCCCAGGCTGGAAGTAAAGAAACAAATCAGGACAAAAGACACACAGACTGGTAAAATTGTCCCTGTGATCAGCAATGTACAGTATAACAAAAAATGGATGCCTTAATGGTGGGCAAGCCAGTTATTTGATGTAGCAGATGTATTATTTCAACAGGGATGCAGAAATAGCTTTGAGCTACCTCCCTATTGCCCTCTGCATTTGGCCAGCTCTTCAGCATTCATACTCTCCTTTACAATAAATCATACTCCCATCTCACCAGAGAACTGTCTGTATCAATTTCTGGAAAATGTCATTCAAAAATTATGCCAAATTCTGAGGCTAAATGAGTCCTGTCTATCAATTTCTTGTGAAGCAGCAACTCCAAGTGTGTGCCAAACCATGTGCTCAGCTCTTACCAGCTATACAGATAACCTCAACAAAAACTGAAAGTAATTTTTAATGTTTTCCTCAGTTGGGTTATCTTTCGGAAATGAATATTGTGTACTGCTACCTTGCTATAAAAACTGGATCTGCTTTTCAAAAACTTGATTTGTTAGAATAGTGTCTCCATCAATTTAACTCAGTTGACAAGAAGTTCTTTAATGCACATAAGCCTTCTTTAGCAGAGGTATGAGAATGGCTTACTTTCTCTAAGCTCATGGCTCTTACCTCCTGTGCCAGCTCACCGACTGATTCCTAGGTATGTGTAAAACTCTTGCTGTTCAGGCAAATGCCCACCTTCTGCATGAGAAGAGATTCTTCTTTAAAATGTGTGGCCATCCTGAATGAAGACCCCAGCACATGAGCCATGATATGAGCATTATGATTTGCCTTGGAGGATGTGCTTTTTGCATGGGATTTCATTTCATTCATCCTAATTCTAATGATTTTGTGTACAAGCAAGGGCATGGGGCACAAACTGCATATCCTCAATAGAGTCTGGAGCATTGTTATTTATTACAAATAAGTTACCTGCATACTAATATCTTATCTTTCCATATTCAAAGAGGTAAATTTACACAGATACCAATACAAAACTAAGTCAGAATTCCCATCTGGGCTACAGTATGACTATGTATACACTGTTTTTCAGTGGACTGGACTGCAATATATAGATACTATGAAAATCAAATGACTTATTCTTTTGTCCCCTTCTTCTTCACACAGTGTATACCTGTATCGTCAGTATGTTTGTTCATTCTTTTCTTATTGTTTTCCTCTCTCCTTCTTGTTTGCTTTTCCAGCCTCATTTCTGAAGACGGAGTTGGATTTTGCAGCTGTGAGGACTAAGTTCCCTATAAATACAACCATTAAAAAAAAGTGCTCAGTTTCATGAAGTCAGGATATTTTCCAGGCCCTGAAATCACCCCTATTTACACTTAATCCAGGAGCTACATTATTTGGGTAATTCCAGGCAATGAGAACACAATTCCCTGTAGCATGGCTCCACCTCCAGTATTTTGCTATGAATTTTCTTTTTGTTTTATTTTTTAAATTTTGTTGCCTAAAATATACTCTGTTACCATTTTCTAGTGGCATTCTCTCAAAGCTTAGCCAAATGCACACTGAATAAAGCAGAAGTGAAGCACTGAGCCCCTTCTGTATGATATAATATTGCCCACTCTGAGCAATTCAAGTTTCTGCTTGAGGAAGATTTAACCGTGGGAGTAAATGAGAGCCTTTCTTTCCCTCACTCCAGCTTCATATTGTTGGCAGTCTGCACAGACATTAAAAGACACAAACCTTACCTGTTTGTGCTCTGCTGAAAACCTGATTTTCTTCTTGTTTCCTTGCATCGAGCTACTTACTCTCTCAAGCTGCAGTCTTCCTCTGCCACCTATCTTCCTCTGTCTGAAATATTATCCAAAAGAGTGGAAAGAAAGATGCTTCTAAAATGAAAGCATTTACAGGAATTAAAGCCTTTGTGTAAAACCACTGTCTTTTTTCAAAACAAAGTGTGCAAAGGTATGACTGTGCAATCAAAATCACTGAGACTGGACATTGAAGAGGATCTATATATCACAATTACATCAGGAGTTTAGTGCCTGTATTAATAGGGCTAGTGCTTAAGAAACCTCATAAGAGTACAACCTTTTTCTGCTTCCACATGAAAGCAATTTAAAAAAAAACCCATAAAACATAAATCCCTCCCTTTTTTGTGCATGGAGGTGGTTGTTAAGGAAAATTTTCACTGAAATTACCTTCCTGCTCTTAACACAGAAAAAAATATATATGGTAGGTATTATATACAAATACAAAAAAAGATATACCTTGGTGAATTAATCTCAGAACAAGCCAGGTGAATGAATCTCAGAACAAGCCAGGTTCATCTTCTGGTGGCTCAGTGCTGAGAGGGGGAAAGAGGTGCACGCTGATTCAGCTCAGATCTGAATGTGCCAAAACACCTGCATCAGAAAAGCTGCTGCCTCTGCCTCTGACGGCAAGACTGAGTCTGTTCCTATGCTGACTTGGGGAAAAAACTTCCACGAACTTTCCTATTGCAAAATCAAGCCCTAAAGCCGATGCATTCAGTGTGTTCTCATGCGTGTGAATGTATTCCCTCATGACAGCTCTGGATTTCCCTTCCTGCCCTGCATAACGATCTCTTCATCTGCCACCATCAGTAGAGGAGAGACAGGTGATGCCTCCAGGACGGGTGAGTGACACGCGCCAGATGCTGCACCCTGAGCTGGGCTGCGGCTCCCCTGGAAATACATCATGGAGTAAAAATCACCACGTACGTTCCAGCTGCTGCACAGCATGTCACTGGAGCAGACGTGCTGTCACATGTACCCATGCACACCAAATAGTATCTGTGTGTGTGGTTAATTAGCAGCTAACAGTAACTTCTTTGAGGAGTAGGGAAAGAAAAGGAAAAGGGGAAAAAAATCATACCTTCAAAGGAAGATCAAAATTAACTCTACAAGCTCTCTGAGATTGAAACACAGGTTATTTTTTCAGGACAGCGAAGGAAACAATTAAGTCAGTAATATGTGTCCCCTGATTTTTACTCTGTGTTTTACTGTATTTATAATACCTATTTTTATTTTTAATGTCAGTTAATTCAGTATCCACAAAAACTACCAAGCCAGAAGCTCTTGAGCCTAAAGTCTTCTGCATGAATACAGACCCAGAAGCTGGACCTCAAAAACATCCCTGAGAACACCATGGAAACAGTTGCCAAGCCCTAAAAAAAACAAAAAGCTTTTAGGGATGTAGAACACAAAGACTGACAAGATAAGAAAGAGGAGCAGCATTATCTATCTTAATTCATTTCGGCCAAATTTGACCCATGTAAACTCACAAACAGTGCATTCAGCTATAAATTAAGTATGTGCTGAGTCCTACAGGCAGACTGAGGCATTAGAGAGTGAAGTAGAGAGCAGGAATAGGAAGACTAGTGAAACTGAATTTATCATCTCTTGGAGGAGGCGCTGCACAATATAAGTGATACACACAGCAAATAGACAAAAAAATATAAGAAACAATTCAACACACGATCTTCAGTGTTTAGAAATACGACTACTGCCATGCAGAAGTATATACTGTATAGGAATATTTGTACTAGTTCGTTTGTGGACTGTGCAAGATGATCATCAGTAACTTGAAAGCTGATATGAAATCACACCAATAAATTTAGCAGGTGACATAGCAACGAGAAGACTGGTGAGTAAAGTGAGAATTGGGACATTTGGCAATACCTGAGTCCATTGCTGAGTCTCTTGGCATTCTCAAGAACAAACAGCACATGAATGGAGCTGTTTGAAGAGTTGCACATCTACAAACAAGGAAGACAAGTGATGGAAAATGTCTTAGAAAGGATGACTGCACGAGGCATCATGAGCAAGTGTCATGGGCTCACATGGGATCATCACAGTTTTCAGACTAGTTAGTTGCAATCTTAGTCAGATATGTAAGTTTAGAAGAAATTCCACAACATTCCCAGTACCATCAGCTCCTCACCACCAAGCAGTCCATGTCTTTTATGTACTTGTAGTATCAAAACTGGAAATACAGTGGTCATCACAGTAGGAGAGAACAAATCACTATAATGTCTTCAAAATTGTGTTGTGGCAAAAAAACCCAAGAGTTATAAGCCATCAGTTGCAAAGAAGGTATTTTACTTTGTGTATGCCTTCAGCAAGAGAAATGTTAGAAAAATAACAAATTCTTGCCTCAATATTTTTAAAACGATGTTGAAAAATTGCATAAGTTGTAAATAAATGGTACAAAAACTATTAGAAGAATTGCAGTAGAAAGTTAAAGAGCTCCATCTATTTTGACAGGAAAGAAATATCATATGGAATAAAATCAATTTCATAAGAGAAAATATTACATACAAAAGGACTGTTTAGATAAGTGAACTAAGGCATTACATGAACCAACAGCTGGAGGCTGAAGCTAAGCCAACCCAAGCTGGAAGAGAAAAACACGGAAGGCTGCTAAGCAGAGTGACAAATGGCTGCAGAGAGGGCTAGATTCTCCACCCAGCTCGTGGTATCTTGTATTTGGGAAAGCATGCCTTACTGGAAACAGTGAAAGTCTCCCCGAGTTTCTAAAGAAGTATATTATGAACAGCAAGAATGATATATGGGGTATGATTGAAAAACCAGAAATGCCCCTTCTGGATGATAAATACTTAATCCTTTGATTGAATGTGATACTCAGTGCTCAAACCTTCACACACCAGGGGCTGGCAGGCTAGCACTGGATGTAGGATTTGGAAAGAAGGTGAGCAACAAACGTGGCCAGTGCTACCATGTTTTTGTCCCAGTCTTTCTGAATGTTGATGTTTTGTTTCATGATCTGTTGGCTTGGCTGGTGAGCCATTTGCAGTAGTACCCAATTCTTGTTTTGTAAAAATTTCAGCTTAGTTAGAACTTAGAACACTGACTTGTTTTATAGGAATGTTTTCTGGGGCAAATTGTAACTTTCTGCATCTCGCTATTTATCAGAACCTGTCATTCTTTATTCCTAACAAGATCTTCTTTTCATATTATTACTGTGAAATATTTACCAGTGTATGGCTTAGGAGTAGGCCCATGCCAGTGCTATGATAGTTCACAGCCAGTTCTTAACCCATATCCTTTCTAAAACTGTGCTTTCCTTTACTGCCGTCTTAATTATCTCTCTGAGGTAACTCAGTTGTTTCTTTCCAAGTTTTTGTAACTCCTTATGTGGCTCAATCCACCTAAAATTCTTTAGTTAAGACCAAGGAAGATTATTTTTATATAACTGTAAATACACAGTGAGATCATTAGTGAATATAGTTTCTGACCCTTGGTTTCCAGGATAATTTCCTATACCAGAACTACTTTCACAGATGCACCAAAGAGGCAGATTTTTGCATGAATGTTTGTATTGCTCTGCATTAAGACACTGAATTTTATTTGTGCCTTAACCTGCACAGTTTTACTGTCGAATTACTGTTAAGAAAAGAGACCTAATCCATACCAAGCCACATCAGGCCCCATTCCCCTAGCACATGCTTGAGTGTGAGGTAAAACCCTGAACTCAGCCCTCAAGGAGAAATTCTTCAGGGTACACAAGATAGACCATGTGCCACATCACAGCACCCAGGCACACCTGGTGCTGTTACATTTTGGATTTTTCCACACAGGTGAATTGAGCCTTGGCCAGTGTCAGGTCCTACCTTTGCAATGGCACAGAGTCCTGGTGACTAGTCCGAAGAGCAGGATGGCATGCTGTGTCTTTGGAGCAGGTGTTCATTTGACTTACCCTCTGAGAAACGGGCTTTTTTTGCTACCTTGCCCAGCACACCATGACCTTTGAAACAGGCATAGGTCTGTGTGTGCTGGGAAAGCTCCTTACCTCCCACAAGCAGGGACATAGAGGAGAAGTGAGATCTCGCTGTCCCAAGTGAGATCGCTCTGTCTCTCACCGTGAGGAGGGAAGGGCTGTTCTTTAGCTGACTGCTTTAATTTGGACACTAGCCACAGAGTGAGTCCTCCCCCCTACTGTGATTATTTGCTTACTGTTCATGAGAAATAAAATTATAGAGTATAAGTTATGTTTCTTATTATAAAGCCTAATACCCAGAGATCACTCCCTCATTTTTTTGACTATCAATGCAAAATTGGTTCTGCTGGGGGAAAGAGAAACACTGAGGCAGAACCCACAGCCACAGTGTTTTAGGCTGCACTGAAGTATGAAAAATGAATTTCCCAAACTAAAATACGGAGAATGAAATTTGTTTAAATATGAATTTTAAACCTTGCACCTGGTGCAGAAAACATTGAAACATGCTCACCAGGCACTGAAATATAATTTTGGTGAATGACAGGCATTCAAAACAATTTCTAGCACTTGGAATATAAGAATTGCATTTTGAAGAAAATAAAATAGAGTCAATGTTTAGTTTTAAATGTGAGGTTTTTCTGCTGAAATTAGTTTAAATATTTCCAGGTCTTCAAAATTCGAAGTGTTCATTGTTTGCAGATTTTGCCCAATACTTTTGTAACCAATCAGCATTTGAAAAATGAGTAATATTATTTCTCTTGCACTTTGGAGATTTTTTCTGCTTTATTACAGGTGCTTAAAACAAAACAAAATGGGTCTTTTCTCACAGTGGTTGTGACTGAACATTTCAAAGAGTTGATATTGAAATGAGAACTTACATCTCTGTTAAAAAATAATCTGCCTCCTATGCAGCTCCTTTAAAATGAGCAGTGAAGATGCATTCAACTATTTACAGCTTTGCGTGTCGTACTCAGCAGAAAGGCCAGGGAGTAAATCCAGTTTACCTTCAAGATAATTTGTTGTTTTGAGTGACTTTGCTCTCGGCGTTGTTTTAATATCTATTAAATGCAAAACCATCTCCGTTCCTGGGGATTCGTAATGATTCAAAAGTTTCTGGGGAGATTCTTCCACGGGAGCAACTGGTTTTTCCTCCTTCGCTTTATCAGACCTCTCAAGTCCAGTGGCTTTGGTGGTGGCATTTTCCGGCGGACGCCGGACTTGGTGGGATTTGGATGGGGTCACCCAGATCACCGCCTTTCCCGGAGCTCCACTTCGCCCGGGCCGGGAGCGGGGCCCGACGAGGTGGGGAGCGGCAGGGGCATCTCCCCGGGGGCAGCGGGGCAGCACCCGGCACAGGAGGCACGTGGAATGTAATGAAATCAATGAAATTAAATAAAAAGCAGCGGGAGATGGGTTGACTCGCTGGGTAAGCCCCCATCTTCCGTCGACCCCCGGTTCCCCCTGCAGCCCGCCAGCCTCCTGCGTGGCCGGAGCTCCCGGGCGGTCCCGGCTGCGGAACGAGGGTCTCCTCCCTGCTCCCTCCGCTTCTGCCACCCCCGGGCCCGCGGCTGAAATTCCTCCGGCGGTCTGGGAGCCCCTCCAGTCCCGGCGTATTTGCGGGAGGGAGCCACGCTATAGGAAGGGCAGAAGGCAGGGAGAGAAGGCAGGGAGGGGGTGCCAGCACAGCCCAGAGCGGCCTCATCCCCACTCACTCCTCCCACCGATGCGTGGTGCCTCTTAACCCCCGGGAACCTCCCTCCCCCAAAGCATTACTCCACTTTGCAGAACACGAGTTGATGAGAAAAAAATTACTTCTCGGCCGCGGCCAGCCATGAGCTGTTTGGATGTTATGTACCAAGTCTACGGTCCTCCCCAGCCCTACCTCGCAGCAGCCTACAGCCCCTATCACCAGGTACGAGTAGGGGACAGCGGTGAGGAGGCAGAAGGTGGGAGGGGTATCGTCTGGAGGATGGCCGTCTGGGGCCTCACCAAAGGGAAAAAGGGAAAAGGAGAAGGGGAGGGGAAAGGGGGGGCGGGAGGGGGGGAAATCTGGAAGCCTGCGATGGTGAGCGGAACAGAACCGCATCCCACCTTGGCGCGGGGCTCGGCAGGGTACGTACCCCGGCGGCAAACGACGGGCTACGGGATGCCTTGGGAGAGAGGGTGCGATTTTAACCCTCAGAAGGGTTTAGGGGGGTTGTTTCTTGTTAGTTTGTTTTAAAATGTTTGCTTGTTTGTTTTCTCTGCCGGGACGGGCTACTTGCGAGCGCGGCGGGTCGGGGTAGCGATGTGTGTGGGGACCGTCGGGAGCTCCGAGACGGTGCTTCCCGGGGCATCGCTCACCCTGCGCGCCGGCATCCCGCTGCCGGGGGAGCCGCGGGGTGCAGGGATTTTGCAGCCGCCTCGGAGGGGTGCTCCGGAGTTACGCTCTGGAAGTGGGGCAGGCGAGAGAGACGAGAAGTTGCGGGGTTTCCCCGGTTTGGCGATAGCGGGGGAAACCGCGGCCGCGAAGCGGAGCAAGCGGCTACAGGATGCTCCGCTCTCCCGGGGCTCTGGGCGGCGGCGGGACCCCGGGACATCCCCCAGTCCCGCGGCTGCGGGACCCACGGGCGCTTTGTGAGCTGGAGCCGCGTCCCGCCGCCTCATTGCGTGTAGCTCCGCCCGGGCGGTCGGGTATCAGCTAATCCCGAGGTTTCACGACGAGGATGGCTCCGGCCGCGGGGATGTTTCGGGCACGCTCGGCCCGCGGTGCGCGGGGATCTGCTGGCGCCGGGACGCGCACGGTCCCGCGTGGGTCAGGCTCGGCTCCCCGGGCTGCACCTGCTGCACACCGCTTTTCCTTTTAACCCCTTCGCGTTCCCAGTTTTTCCCCAACCCTTACCTCTTCCAGAAATTAATTCCTTCCTCCCCCAGCGTAACGAGAAGGGGATGGGTATAGAGAACAGCGTCCCGGGCCCGAGCCGGTGCAGCCCCGCCGTGCAGCGCCGGGCCAGCGGCGTGGCCGTCCCTGTGCCGCCCCCCGCGCCCGGCAGCGGGGCCCAGGGCCCGTCACAAATAGCAGATGATGTCTCCCCCACCTTGCCTTCCCTCTCACCACCCCCTCAACCCCCGGCTTATGACATTATTAAGGGGGATGATCATTACCTCAATGCCCGAACAGGGAGCCAAGCGGAAAGGCCGTCGTCGCGACGAATGACATTATCAAATATATCGCGTGTCTTGGCCCAAGCCTCTGCCCGGTCCCTTCGGTTCTTGCTCCGCCGGCCGACCCAAGGCTCTGCCCGCAGCGGCCAAACCCGGGCTCCGCGTCCCAGCGCTTATTGCTATGAAACTCCCAGCAGCTGCAGACCCGCTAACGCGCATAAGGACGGGAAACATCCGGCAAACTTCACAACGCCGGCTGTTTTCCTACTCGACGGAGTCCTGTAAAAGGAGATTAATCTTGTAGTAAATACCTGGAGCTTCTTGGTGTCCTGGGAAATGCTGAGTTTTGCCCCGAAGTGTGTTTGAGACTGTCAGCCTTTCCCCCCCCTCTTTTCTTTTACCTCGCCGCGGTAGGTTACAGGACACTCTGCACCAGACAGATTTTCGGAGCCGGGGACCGAGAGGCTCTCGCCTTCTCCCAGCTGCCGGCGCTGTTCCGTGGGTGCTCGGCCGTCGCCTGCCCGTGTCCCCCGCATTGCAGCCCCTTGGCGGCCGCCGTCCGCTCCGGAGCCAGCTGCAAAGAGCCTTTTTTAGCGGGGTTTGGTGCGGGGGATCCGGCGGTGTGACTCTCGTCCCGCCGTGCCTTCCCCACCCGCAGACTATCTTGCTCCATCCCGTTCAGCGCCTGTGGGTTTCGACCCCCCAGCCCTATTTGCAGTCCCTTCGCTGACCCCGGACTACAGAGGGCGATATGGGGGTGTGGGGGTTGTGGTGTGTGCTGAGGGAACGGCGGGCAGCTGAGGACCAGACTGTGGCATCCTCTCGGAAAGATCGCTGGAGAGGATGGCACAAGGGCGGGACAGCGCACCTTGGTGCGCTGCGTGACCGCCTCCGTTTTCTTTCCTTCCCTGCAGAAACTAGCCTTTTACTCCAAAATGCAGGAAGCCCCGGAGAGCGGCAGCAGCGCCAGCGCCGGCAGCTCCTTCTCCAGCCACCCCGCGGCCAGCATCAAGGAGGAGGACTGCAGCCCCGAGAAGGAGCGACCCCCCGAGGCCGAGTACATCAGCTCCCGCTGTGTCCTCTTCACCTACTTCCAGGGGGACATCAGCGCCGTGGTGGATGAGCACTTCAGCCGGGCGCTCAGCCAGCCCAGCAGCTTCTCCCTCGGCAGCGCGAAGGCGGCGCGGAACGCGGGCTCCTGGCGGGGTGAGCGCCCGGCGCGGGGATATGAGGGATGCGGGGGATGTGGGGGATGCTGGGGATGCGGGGGATGCGGGGGATGCTGGGGATGCAGAGGGTGCCCTCTGGGCCGGCACCTCGCCCGCGCCTCGGCTCTGCATCCCGGCTCCTTCCTCCCTCCCACCAGCGGCTGGTACCCGGCAGGCATCCCCTGGGATACCAGGCTAGGAGCTGCCAGCTGCTTGGCCCTTTTAGGGTAAAAAAAGAAAGAGTAAAGCCCTTCAGATTATGCAGGGAGGGCATGGCCCAGGGGGAAAGCAGCCTGAGAGGCAGCGAGGGGGAAATAATTGTCTTTTCACTGCCAGTGTTTTACCTGGAGGGGGCTACTGCCGCAGAGTGACTCCCAAACTGTGACTGTGACCAGTGTATTTCCTGTTGACCCCAGCCTTCAGTTTAGAGTGGTCATAGTAATGGGAGCAAAGCAAAAAGTAAATGTGGGAGCTATCGAAACAGCTTCCCACCTCTAAAGAAAATGATTGTGTGTGTGCATGTATCACACCCTGATTGCTGCTGGAGTGCTGACAAGGACTCTTAAGTTTCTGAAAACAAGGGCTTCCAGACCTGCCCATGGCCATGTGCTGCAAGGCCAAGGCTATGGCTTATGCACAGCTCTCCATATCCATGCCTAATTCACACTGGACAGGCCCACGAGGGTAGTCAGGACAGAGGGGAAAAAGCTTCCCCACACTCTGTCTGCCAGAGATTTAGGACTGGCACTTCCTTGTGGGCAGTCTTAGTAACTCTCCCTCATAGGGCCACCTGCTCGGCCAGGGCTGGTTTCCCAGACCCTGCACAGATTGCTGTCTGTAGTGTCTAAGAATATTTCACGGGTGAGAGATATTCAGTCCTGGAATTGAGGGCAGTAGAGGAGATGTTTTTGCTCATCATGAACTACTCCCCCTTCTCCCAGGCAATGCCAAGGCTCAGAGCTGACATACTTCCCTGGCAAAGAAGTATTAGGAACATGGTTTTATTTTTTTCAGGAACAGTGTGCATTCCCAATTAATCGTGCATAAGATCTATTTGTGCTATTAATAATCACCAGTCCATCTTGCATGTTGCTAACTGGGCTAAGAAAATGTAGGGCCCCTGTCCTTTGCCCTGCCAATTTCCAAAGTTCTGCTAAGGGCTTCCCAAACATGTTGACAATATACCTAAGAAACAGACCTCTGTAATAGATGGAGAATTGCCCCCAGATATTTGAGTGATTCAAACTTGCCTTTAGTCACATCTCTCACTGTTCCTGCCCACTTTGCAACTGCACTGAGGCAGCAGCCGCTTTCCTGGAAGCGTTGGTCGTAAATGCTTAGGAAAGAAGATTATTACAAAAACAAAAAAGGAAAACCAAATCCTGAAAATTAAAGTGATGTATAGTAGCTCTCACACATTTTCCATTATAGAAGAAAAGTGATGGTTTTTGTGCCTTAGGTAACGACCTTTTGCCCATCTACATAGCAGGAGAAAGCTGGAGGATATAGTTGCTGTTTCATGGATAAGCTACAAGGCTAGGTGTGTTGGTTGTTTAGCTGGAGAGGCATCTGTATTGTTTGGAGCAAATTCTTATGTTTGCCAGTGTTTTGTGGAATAAAGGGAATGAATCCACCACAGGTTTGGGTGGACCAGGGAGGGACAGAGCCCTAGGGAAAGGAGATCAAGGTTTGTGAGGTGTGTTCATTGCTGACTTTCCTTCCCACTTCCTTCACCCAGATGGTTCCTTCCCGATGAGCCAGCGCATCTTCCCGCCCTCCTTCTGGAACAGCACGTACCAGCCCTCCTCGGTCCCGGCCAGCCTGAGCAGCCCCCTGGCAGCCGCCGCCCACAGCGAGCTGCCCTTCTCTGCCGCCGACCCCTACGCGCCCGCCTCTCTGCACGGCCCCCTGCACCAGGGCGGCCCCGAGCCCTGGCACCACGCGCACCACCACCACCACCACCACCACCACCCCTACATCGGCGCACAGAGCACGGCCTACCCCCGCCCCGCCATGCACGAGGTCTACGGGCCCCACTTCGACCCCCGCTACGGCTCGCTGCTGGTGCCCACGGCCTCCGTGCGCCCGCACCGCCTCACGCCCGCCTCCGTGCCCGCGCCCGTCAGCCCCCCCTGCGAGCTGGGCAAGGGCGAAGCGGGCGCTGCTGCGGCCTGGACCGCACCCGGCCCCTTCCCCAGCGCAGCAGGGGACATGGCACAGAGCATTGGCCTCAACGTGGACACAGGTAACGAGCTGCCCTCGGTCCCTCCAGGTCCCCTGCTGCAGCCCTGCTCCCTGTTCCGCACTGACCAGAGCAGTAGGGAAGGACGCATGGGGGGCGGATGAGGTTCTGCTGTGGGGCAGTGAAGTGAGGGTGGAAGCCCCATGTGTGAGACCTGAGCTCTACCCTGGGTGCTCTTCCTGGGGCTCGCAGGCCAGGCAAGTGAGGAAGGGAGAGGAAGGATGGGCCAGGCCAACAAATCACATCTCCACAATACTACTTGAGTTTCTGACTCCCTCAAACATGCCCTGAGGCTACAGGTTGCTTTGAGGTACTTTGCCCTGGCCCTGCTTGCTCCTGCATTGAGCAGCGAAAGCTGGGAGCAGAATGGAGCAGCCCCAAAGGTCATTGTTTGGCCCTATCCATGTGCTGCCCTGAGGGATCATTTCTAGACACCATGCAGGTTCATGAACTAGCTCCTCTCCTTATTTACCTTTTCCTTCCAGTTTTTGAGATGAAAGCACAATTGCATTTGCTGAGCAAAAAGGGCAGTGGTCTTCCCCTGGTAGTGCCTGTTGGGATATCTGGAGCCAAGGCTGTGGCTTGGTGCTGACAGAAATGGGTACATAGGCACAGTCAGCAGTGAAAGATCCTGAGTCAGTGGTGGTGAAGGGAAGACTACTCCATGCTGGTTTCACTATTGCAGCCACTAATGTCTCCTTATGGTGTCCTCACATAAAGCAGGAAGGACATGTGCCTTTCTCCAGTCTGGCTTGGGCTCTTCTTATTTCACAGCCTGCTGGGGCTCTGAAGATTCCATGCTTTAGCCTGATCTCAACTGGCAGGAGATGCAATTTGTTTTCCTCTGTTCTTAAATGCCTGTACCTATTTTTCTTCTTCCTTTTTTTTTTTTTCTTCTCTCCGTTCTCAGGTTTGCAACCTCAGGATAAAAGCAAGGATCTGTACTGGTTTTAGAGCTGTCCTTCACTCTTCTTCCCTTGGCTCTTCCCTCTAGCTCTCTGCCCGTTAGACATGGTGGCATTCAGAGCTGAAATCGGGTCAGTTTGTAACAGCTTCTGATCTTGGTTTGCAGCTCGCCGTTACTCCTTCTGTGGTGGATCCCTTCTGAGCTGATGTGCTGACTCAAAGACTCTCAGATCCCCCCTTGCCCTTTTCCAAGCCCACTGTGGCCCTGCTGCTCGGGGAAAGACAACGGGATTTAAAAGGACCTGGCATTGCAAGGCTGATACTTTAGACTTACTTTGGAAAGGAAAATCATTTTGTTGCAAGAGGAGAGCCAAAGACATTGAACTTCTATTTAAGCAGACCCCACACCCAGACCTGCAGCCAGACTATTCTGAAAGAGTGCAACGACATCATTGATGGTGATGCAAAACCACTGGCTTTCATACAGGCAACAGAGGAAGTTGTGGGGGGTTTTATAGTGGTGTGAATATTTTTTTATGGCAGTGAAAGTTATTTCTTGAATGCAACCAGGGGAAAGCTACTCAGCAGTTTTGAACTGGATTTTTATTTTGCTTTATAGAAAAGTTAACAGAGAAAAAACTGGAACTTATGGACATTTTCAGACTATCAAGGAACTGGTTTTCAGCTTTGTGGTTGTGAGTGGCAAGTGTCTGACTGGGGCCACCTGCCCTGGACTTACAGATATGCAGCTGTTCCACTCACAACTGCTTAAATCCCAGAAAGACGAAAACCAAGGTGGCATTTCTCAGAGTTTGGCACATTTGCATTGGCTGTGTAACAGTTGTTTGGTTGGGGGTGGGGTTGTTTGTTTGGTTTTGGCTGGTTTTTAGGTTTGAGGGGTTTTTTTACTTTTTTTTTTTTTTTCTTTTTACCATAAAATTTTCTTGTGAAAGTTAAACCCTCTTAAAGGAGGGGAAGAAAGGAATCTGATGAAGAATGGCTCACCTCCAACCCAATAGTCTTCAAAGGGAGCACCAGAACAAAAAGCACGTGATGGACATTGGTTCTGAGTTGCCTCTAACACTTCTCTTTGTCTACTTGTTGCTGTCATTTTGCCACTTTAGTAGTTGTTTTGTTTGGGGTTTTTTGAAAGGGGGAATTAGATATTCAACAGTAGTAAAGCTGTATTAAAGGTATCTCCTTCTTTCACCCTGTGTACTTTAATGAAGAAGTAAAGCTAAATAAGAGAAATTAAGCAAACTGGAAAGTTCAGGATGAAGCCAAAAATATATCTCTCATGTGGATGGAGTGAGTTATTTTATTATTTTACATGAAAGATAAATAGAAATCCTAATAGCTGAAAATATTTTCTTGGTGAGTAAAATACA
Organism: Luscinia megarhynchos; assembly: GCA_034336665.1. Taxonomy (NCBI): domain Eukaryota; kingdom Metazoa; phylum Chordata; class Aves; order Passeriformes; family Muscicapidae; genus Luscinia; species Luscinia megarhynchos. Next base: position 48,116,606 of record CM067565.1, read on the forward strand.
CAGAGATAAATACAAAAGATAAGAAAATATGGACCATTGCAGTGCTACATTTTAGAATATGGTGTGTCTGTAAAATTAGCTGAAGTAGGAGAGCTGTTGCATATTTCTTCTGTTAGAAGAGGGGACTGCAGCATATAGAATTGCTACTGCAGTGGTAAGTTAAAATGTTACTACCAGGTGATGAATAATTAATGAAACAGGGCAGAAGCGGCACTTAACCTATACTTAAAAGCTGACGTTTTTATAGACAAAACATCTGATACCAATACTACTGTGTTTTGGGGGGTTTTCTGGGTTTTATTTGTTTGTTTGTTTGTTTTTTCCTTAATATATTGTCTTTGAAGATGACAAATTCTAAAGCATATAGTAGGAAATTCCTAACATTATCCCCCGACACTGGGAGAAGCAGTAGAATATGAGCTATTGTGCTGCTATGAGAGTTTTTACCTTCCAAACTCTTACATAATTTGGCATAATATTCACACTGTGTCAAAAGCAGAATTATGAATTCTCAAACTTGCTTCTCCTGGGTTTGGTGTTAACTCAGTTTCTGGGAAAGAACAGGAATCCTAAGAGAAAGAGTTTGACAAAGCAGTGTGAGTACATACTGTGGGAAGCTGACCAGGATCACCCTCTCCAGAGCTTAGCAAATGGCAGGGGGAACTTGCCGTGATTCCTTCAGCCAGACAAATCAATGGGCATTTTTCCCTCAGCCTCCAAATAGCCAGAGCCCAGACAAGCTCAAAGGGCAAGGGAATGACCTCAGGATTTATATTATTTGTTAAACCAAAACATTCTGAGGTGTTTATCAATGAGTAAGGCACCAGCTTTTTGCAGGAGGAAAGTAACTAAAAACAATGTTTAATGGCAGAAGCTTAAAGTTAGCAAGGTCATTTTGTGAGGATTTTCCTGAGGGTTTTTTTCAGGCTGTTTTTATATAAAAAAAGAAAAAAGAAAAAAAGGATAAATCTGAGTCTATGATCAGTTATGCTTCACCTCATTTATTTTTTCCTTTCTTTTTTCCCTCCCCTCTTCTCTGCAATTCTTAACAAGGGTGGCTGAGTGATGCAGCCCAAATACATTTGGAAATATTCATGTAAGCATAAATGAGATATTTACTACATTGGCATTTACAATTCATTTTGACTGTGAGTGTATTGAAGCATGAGCATTTATGCAATGAATCCATGTACATTGGTTTTGGCATTTGCTCTGTGGGTACATTTTTTTACTGGTTTATCATGACAGGATCTAAACACAAAACCCAAGACAGTGGCTCAAGGTGTTAAAAGTACAAAAAACTTTTTAAAAATGCGCCTAGTCTGGATGGACAGCAGTCTGAAAGTACACATGCCCTGTTTTGGCTAATCCTTGAAGTTTTGCTCACTCTGTGTTATTCTGACTCCTGAAGGACCACTCACAGCACCAATCTTTAAGGCTTGGGCATTAGTCTTTGCAGGACTGGGGCCACAGCTCCTAATGCTGTAACAGTGCACATGACCTCTGTGCCATTTCTCAAGTCTGTTTTATTCCTCTTTACATCATAGGTTATTACTCCCTTAGTCATGAATGCTTGCAGAAAATCTGGAATTACAGAAGAAACCCTTCTTAGATGTTACGTAAATATTACCTGTCACATGCTTGTCATGCACTGAAAGGGATGTGAGTCCCCATCTCTGCAGCCTGAGGAGCAGATCCTCCTGCTGTCCCTTTCTGAATGTCATGCACCACACTGTACTCTCTAGCTGCTCACCTGACAAACAGACTAGCCAAGCTGGGACAGACAGACAGACACAAACAGCTTCAAACCAATTCGAGCAGAGTCCAGCGAAGGAGGCAGAGGGACAGCATCTACTGCACAGCATGGCAGTCCTGGACATAGCAAGGGTATCTGCTGCTGAACAACAGCAAGAGTATCCTCTCCACGAGGAATTTCCAAAATGAGCTCTGGATGTATTCACCACAGGTATTTATTTCCCTTTCTGAAAATGGGTGAAAATTAGCAAAGCATGAAGGAGTACTGTTTTAATGATCTCTGAGCTTAAAAGTGATCTGTCAAGGGAAGGATGCAGGTGGGAATAGATAGGGCATGGTATTTGTGGGTGCAGTCTCCACTTTATATTAATAAGGTTTTTGCTTCAGTATGGCTGCAGTCACAAGAATAAAATATAAAACTCTTAAATGTATATATGTGCCCCTACACTTGCAGTCTAATGTTGGAGAGCTTTAGGGTAGTGTTGCTTACTTCTTATCTCCTTTTCCAGTATGTTTGCCATAGGAGCCCCCAGCAGAGCAGGAGGAAGGGAGGGGACAGAGGGTGAAAGAGAGGTTGAATTGTCCCTTTTGCGTCCCCTAGACTGTGTGCTGCCGCCTCTGGGGAAATGTATCTGCCCTGTCTCCTCCTTGGGTCAGGAGCTGCCGACCCTTCTCGCCTTCCCTTTGAAGTCATATTTAGGTTCACAGGGCAAGCTCTAGCTAGGGCTTAAATGCTGGGCCCTTCTTGGAAGGGAGGAAAATGCTGCTGGTGGCTTTGGATGCAGCAGCGTTCTCTAACTGACAGTTGCTGTGCATATTTTTCTGGGCAAGTGTTGTAATTAACGTGCCCTTTTGATTACAGAAGGATGAGCCAGCTCCTGGGGAGGATTGTAGTGTCCTGGCTGTCTTCCCGGGCCTGCCACCCAGAGGAGCAGTTGCAGCAGGGAAAGGAGAGAGTCCTATGGTTATTTTCAGGAGTCAGACATTGATTTTGTATGATAGGCAATTTTGCATAGGGAAATGCAAGTAGGAGATCTTAAAAAAAACAACAAAAAAAACAACAAAACCAGAAACAATAGTTTTTCTTCAGTCAGTTCCCAAGCTTTGGGACTACAGCCTAGGGAACCATAATGTTAATTTAGTTCCCAGCATGGTAATGTTATTATCTAATCTGAATGTAGTGACAAGCAACTCAGCCTGAGTTCTTCATGTCCATTTCTAACCATAGAGGAAGAATTACTTTTGCAGTGCACCTTCTACTACCTTAGGAAGGTGCAACTCTGGAATAACGTGAATCAAAGCTGTAAGTGCAAATTGTAGCAGAGAGGCCTTGGGGTGCCACGTCCCCATCCTCCTGCCCCTTCCCTCTCTGCACCAGGTCCTGCAAGAGGTAGGGAAGGTGCTGGATGAGCCCTTTCAGGAGTGCAGGGATGCAGAGAGCAGAAATGCAGATGTGTAGGAGAGCAGGTGTGCAGGGTGCAAGAGAGTAGGAGTGTAAGAGTGCAGGATGCAGAGATGCTGGGTGCAGGGTACAGGAGTGTAGGAGTGCAGGTGTGCAGGGGTATTGGGCTGTAGGGTGCACGTGTGCACTCTCCTGGGCCCCAGTCTCATGCATGAGCACTTCCATTTGCCATTCTCAGCTGCAGCCCCCAAAAGCACAGGCTGGCCAAGGACAGGAGCATTTTTCTCTATGTGCCAGTTGCTTATTCATTTCTGGTAAAGGCAGGGTAAACACCTGGCAGGAGTGCTGTCCCATTAGGAGATAATACCACATTGGGTATTACATCTCCCTGTGGCATGGCACATTTCCTTCTGGCCTCTGTGGCCCAGCTACAGCTGCAAGGTGCCCCTCCTCCCTCATCATACCCACCCCAACTTCTCCTTTCCTTGACTTCTGTCCTCAGCTTCGATCCTGCACCTCATTCCCTCTCTGTTCTCCTGCCTCACCCAGGCTCTTCCCTCCTGTACTTAGTGCTCTGGCCCCACACCACAGCAGCAAGAAGCAAAGAAGCAGTTTTAGGAGGGATACCAACTCTCTTGCCAATGTTGTTTGCATGGAGCCAGTATTTACATGATAAACAGAGTTGGGCAAACATGTGCCTTTTCAAGAAGAGCCAATGCATTGGCCTCAATCCTGCATCGAACCTCTGTGGCAGGAGCCAAGCCCTGACCCCTGATTCGGATTCAGTGGAACAACTAATTTTTTCCAGAAGCTGGGTCCTAAAGAACTGTAAGACAGACACAAATGATTATTCTCTCTTGACAGACCTACACAGCTCCCTCCTTGTATTTAACTGCAGTCCAAGTGAGCTGGATCAGGAAAGAGACACTTGATAGCTGCTGTTTCCGTGGTTGAAATATTTGTGAAGTTAGCGCATAATCTGAAAGCAGAAGCTAATAAATTATAGGGTGCTAATTGGGGCCGGAGTGGAGCTGTCAATCATATTATCCTAAACACACAGAGACCCTCATAACCTAAAAAGGCAAGAAAGCCTCCAGGAACAGCTCCCAGTTGTCACTAGCCATGACCTCCACTTCAGTGAGTGCACAGAGAGTCAAGGCAGAGAGTTTATTCTGCTAAGAAAATGCAAATCCTGTATTTAAGACAGTACTTTTGTTTGATTTTGTTTACACTCTGGAAGTGTATTTCCAAGAGCGTGTTATTGTTTTCCTTTGCCACTTAACTTGACACTTTTTGACACTTTTTTTAAAAAAGTGTAGATCAGATAAGAATTTGCAATTTTTATATTTGCATAGTCCTTAGAGTAACAGTCATAAGACTTTATTCACTGTCCAACTTCCTTGCACACAGACTTGCTTTTTAAAAGCCATCCTATAACTCATATATCTTTTATTGCTTCCCTTGTCCCAGAAACATATATTCCACTTAGGACTTTGTGATCTCAGCCAAAGTACAACTGTGCAAACATGGTAGCTATAGGGCATTTGCAGCTATAGTCACTTTGTCACCACTTTTTCTTATATTGCTTCCATCAAGATTAAATACTTTACTCCTAATATAAAAGTTAATCAAAGAATTCTAAAGAGATTTTTAGTAACACCTTTCCCCAGAAATTTATTTCTATTTGGAGATAGGTAGGCATTCCAGAAAGCATTCCCTGAAGAAAGGATCTGAATGGATCAGATCACCTTGAGGGCCATCACACAGCACATGCAGGACAATCAGGGGCTCAGGCTCAGGCAGCATGGGCTTACAAAAGGCAGGTCTTGTTTGACTAAGCTGATCTCCTTCTCTGGCAAGATGTCCCACCCAGTGGATGAAGAAAAGGCTGTGGATCTTGTCTGTCTGGACCTTTAGTAAAGCTTTTGACACCATTTCCTACAGCATTCTCCTGAAGAATCTGGCTGCTCATAGCTTTTCTTCAAAAAGAAAGGGGAGGTTCAGGTTGGATATTAGGAAGAATTTCTTTATGGAAAGTGTTGTCAAGCACTAGTATGGATTGCTGAGGTGGCAGAATCACTGGAAGTGTTCAAGAAATTTCCAGACATGGTACTTTGTGCTATGGTTTAGTTGACAAAGGGGTGATTGGTCAAAAGTTGGACTCTCTGAACTTGGAGCCATTTCCAACCTCGATTCTGTAAATCTGTGAAGGACATCAGAGCTTGAAGGGTCTTGAGCACAAACCTTATGTGGAACAGCTCAGGAAACTGGGGTTGTTTAGCCTGGGGAAAAGGAGGCTCAAGAGTAACCTTATCACTCTCTGACTACCTGAAAGGAGGTTGTGAGAAGGTGGGGGTCCATTTCTTCTCCTAAGTAACTAGTGACAGAATGAAAGGAAACAGCCTAAAGTTGCACTAGGGGTGTTTAAGTTGAGTTTTGTGGGACATTTCTTCTCAAAAAACGCTGTCAAGTATTGGAACAGGCTGCAAGGGAAGTGGTACAGTGCCATCCCTGGAAGTAATTAAAAGATGTGTAGATGTGGTGCTTAGGGACATGGTGTACTGGTGCACTTAAAAGTGCTGGGTTGATGGTTGAACTTAATGATCTTAGAAGTCTTTTCCAACCTAAATGATTCTATTCTATTCCATTCCAGAAAGAAAATCCAGCTATGTCAATAGAATTACATAATAGGAATTAATATCCAAACAGAGAGTGGTTACTTTACAACTCTGTTCTTACAGTAAAAGATAGAAGGCAGCAATAAACATCCTCCAAGTGGAAGATGTCACACAAAGAAGTTAACACATCATAAAAAATTATTTATACAGCAGTATCATTTATGTCAGTAGCAATAACCACAATATTTTGGCATCTTCACTTGGTTTTGATACCCTGGGTTTCTGGCTGTTTTTTAGAGTTAAAACATAATATCAGTTAGAGTTGCTAAGTGTTATTATAAATAGAGCCATGATTGTTTGAAAAATCCAGTTGGTATGCAAGCTTCTGCAACTAGAAGTGTTTGTGTGACAAAAATTTTCAAGATTGAATTAAATGAAAGTAAGTTAGAATTTTTTGACCATTAACAGACCTGCTAGGGCTATTTTACAGTCATTCTTTTCTGCAACATCCTTTTTCAGGTCTAACTGAATTAATATCAGCTTTGTGTAGAAAGAGGTAAATTTGAATCTAGAACAAAGCTTGCCTTCACAGTTACCATTAAAATGCATGGCCCTAAACCCAAATTACTGAGGATTATTTTCACCTTGCTCAGTAAAGCCACACCTGAGGACTCAAATCATCCCAGACAGCATGCCACAGATGCCAAAGAGAATTTAAAAATAAATATGAAATAACTCAGAGACATTAGTTAGTTCAAATAGATGGTAAAACTTTCTTTGCTAAAAACCATCGGGGAAAGCAAGGGTGCAGTGACTCTGCTGTCTTTGTGCCCTTCTATACAAGTGGTGAGAGAAGCAAATTTTGAGGGACATTGAGGGTGTTACTAGGCTCTGTTATCTAGGGTACCAGGAAAGCTGTGGAACAACTTTAGTCTCAGTGCTGGATCCTGGCTTTAGGTTTCAGGTAGGTTGGGCTGAGGTAAACTTAGTGCTTTCCTTTCTTGTCCTCACCACTTATGAGTTTCTTCAGGGAAAAACGACTAACAGAAAAAAATTGTGTTAGCAGTATAGCTATACAATCTTTTGCTTTTCTGGCGGTCATTTTTATAAGTTTCCCAAATCTTGTGATGAGGCCTTTAAATGAATGACAGTAAAGTCTCCCAGAGAAGATGAGACCTGAGTATTAAACATCAAAAAAGCAAAGAAATTGTCTTGACACCCCAAGTTTTTCTGTCTAATGTGATAAAACCAAGACAAGTTTGCCTTTCATATCTCAACAAATCATCTTTTCAAGCTGTATATTCTCTCTTCAGAGCTTTTGACAGCCACATTTCCACAGCTTATGTCACTGGGCACTTCCTCTGTGGCACATGGGGATCAGAGAATGATCCCGCTAGAGCCTAGCGTATCTCTCAGCTACATGCACATTTCCATAATTTTACCTTTGATCTAATAACTCAATATTCTTGTCATAAAATATTGGGGGTTTTTTCATAGTATCCTGATCATAGGTCCCAAATAGAAATAATGAGGTACACAGGTTTCGGATAGCTCTGATCATCAGCATGTGCCCGCTCAAAAGCTCTTGCAAGCAGCCCTGAAAAACAGAAATGCTCTGATGGCTGGGTGCTACTGCCTGCTGTAGACCTGAAGATGGAAGACTTAGATCTGATGCCACTGAAAATGCTGCCTTAGTAAATCAGTAACGTCTGCCATGGCCCTTCACATTTACGAAATAATTTACAAGCATTAATTAATCACCACAGCATTTGTGTTGGGTTGTAGGAAATTCTAATCATAGGCAGAAGTAGAATATTTTTCACCCATTCATATGAATGTCAAATCTGTAGTTGAAGGACTAGACAAACCAGCTACAGACCCACAATATATCCATGTCTTTCCAAACACAGCTCAGAGCTCAGCCATGGCTATTTGGGAGCCCAGCACTCATGGGTTGTGTGTGTGGCATCACACGTGCAGAGTGATCACCATTGTTGCACAGCATTTGTTCTGGCACCAAGGAACCATGGAGAGCCGGAGACAGGAGCTTGCTATGGTCCAGAGACTCAGCTGGGGCATCTCCTGATCAGTGCTTGAGAGCACATGTCTCTTCTCCCCAGCAGCTTAGAGACTGTACTGGGTTGGACCTTATTCACAGCAGCTCATCTTGTGTTGTATTTTAGATTTGCAACCAAAACAATACTGATAACACAGTAATATTTTAGATATTATTGAAAAGTGCCTGCACAGAATCAAAGCCTTCTCTGCTTCTTACTCTGTGGCCCCTCCCCAGTGAATAGACTGAGGATGCACACGACATTTGGAGGGGACACAACCAGGCAGATGACTTAAATTAACCAAAGAGATATTCCATGCCATGTAATGTCATGCTCAGCAATAAAATGGAGGAGACTTAAAGAGATTAGTCCTCTTTTTTTTTTCAGAAACTGGATGGGCATAAGTCTACCTGTCTTAGCACAAATTTAAGCTAAACCCTTGGAGGCAGTTTTTGTACTGCGGTGCATCAGCTTAGCTCAACATATCTAACCTGATTTACAGCAGCTGAAAATTGGATCCACATGCCTTATACTAAGCTTATCTTGCATATAATCTTTCTGGTAAACATCTATTTCCTTTAAATGACATTACTGCCCTTAAATCCATCTATACTTATTTAAAATTCGTAGCCATGGAAGTCAAGACATTTGAACTCAAGGGCTCCTGGACTCTTCCCCTTGATCTATGATAGGAGGAAGTAAAAATAGAGGCAAACACAGGCCAGGTAGTACCCATTTTCCTGCCCAAGAGAGAATGTGCTTAAGAGTTCTTTCTTTCTCATCACCTGTTATATGTGTCTTCCCAACTCTGTTGAGAAGTAGCATGAAAACTGCCAACAGGCCTGTCTACTGGAAGGCAAGAGGTGACCTCCTGATAGTGAATAGTTGCTGAGAAAAATGTGAATCATCAAGAAGAGTTTGAACAAAGAGAGGAAGCAACACTTCAATAAGACAGAGAAGGTGAAATCATGAAGATGTGTAAGGAGAAGTGTGATACAGAAATATGAGATTAAGAAACTCTCTTTAAGTCGAATCATGGGTGCATGTAAGTGAGGCTAAGTTTGCCTGCGTCAAATTCAGCTTTACCATAACTCAGTGGACTAGCTGCATTAGCATTCTTACTTCTCAAGGGCAGGAAAATGAGGGAGGGACAATGGAGTTATGGCGAGTGTATGAGTAGGGCCATGCTCAGAGCTCACACTGTACCACTGAGCATGACTCAGATGACTGCAATTACTGGGAAGGGTAGGTATTGTGCCTTCCACTGAATTCAGCAAGTTACAGATCAGGATCCTCAAATTTGGATCAATAAGTTAATTTTTTATCCTGTCCAATACATTTTTCATACTATCAGGTACAAAAAGGCATAGATCACTGGTCAAAATCCTAAGGTTTCATTTATTGGCAATGTATTAAGCTTAAGACTTTTCTCATCATGCTGTGCTAAATTTTTCATTAAAACTAGGCTTGTCTTGCAACACTTAGAAAATGTGAACACAACAAGAATTACCTTCCTCTTTTTCCTTCTGTGCTGCTTTGTGTATTTGTGACTGCTTCAAGACCTGAAGGGCATTACTCCTGACTGCTGTCTGTCACTCAGGCTCACTAACCCAGTTTACACGTGTTGGTTAGGCTCTTCCATGATTTTTTTCTACTGCAGACTTACACAAAACTGAATTGACTTGGGATATTACATCACAGGTGCTCGCCAGGCCTGTGAATTTTTACAAAATTTTGGGAGGACTGAAGGTTTCTCCTGCTAAAGAAGAAGCTATCATATGGAACACTGTTGTTCACTGTTTGTCCATTGCTTGTGGTCTGGTGAGCACAGTGAAGTGCTGCAATTGTATTTATTAGCAAATCTATCTTTTACACTGACTTGAAGATGAAGAAAAATATTTATATAATGCTTAAAAGGGCTTTTTCAGGGACTTTGAAGAATCCTAATTTAAAATATCTCAATTTCTATTTCATTTTAGTAAAATGTTTAGACTCCAAACTTTTTTCATCTGTGTTGAGCCTCCACTTAAGAAACTTCTGAAGCTTGATTGCAGTGGAGTTGCTTCTTACAAATGTATACATTGTGACATAAGATAGAACCTTTACTACTCTCCAGTGTGCCCCGTTATCAAATATTTGCATAAAATTATAGCATGTTTCTAGCTTCCTGAAAGATGTAAGTGAATAGCTCTGTATAATTTGCAAACTACTGCTCATGATGAAAGGTTAGAAAAAAAATTATTGCTGTCTTTTATTCAATAATTGTTTGTATAAAATTTTATTATATACTTTGAGTTGATCTCCAAACACACAAAGGAAGAGTACCTCCCTTCACCCAGTCTGATAATAAATAAACAAGGATGATGAACATTCAAAAAGGAAAGGAGAATAAATGTCAGAAAACAGGACTGTCCAGACTCACAGATCAATTGCTGTGCAACTTAATATGCAAGATGATTGCAAACCTTTGTTTAAATTAAGTAGGGAAACAGACCACCTGCAGCAGTAGACAGCCTGGTCACCCTTCTTCCACTGCTTTCTGATTTGGAGTTTGGTATTCACGTTGATTTTTTCAGTTTGTGAAATCCTGTTTGTTCACAGTGAAGGCAGACTTCAATTGTTTGGTTTCATTCATGAACGAGCTGGTCTGTTTTTTGAAGCAGCATACCAGTACTCCCTTTGTGGAAGGGCTGCCTTGTGCCTGAGGCATATGTGATTGCATAAACTTAATACCTCAGTAAAATCTGTTACTGTCTAATACCTGTTGTTTTGCTTTAAACAATCTCCTGTGAAGCACCCAAACCACAACATATAGAAAATCAAAGGCTATGTAATCCCTGTCTTAACCTGATACACACAATTCCGTACCTTATTATGTTTTCTGGTAGTTTTATTAAAGAGTTGTTTGTTTTTTTATCTTCAGACACCTCTGTAAGTATGATGACATGCAGAATATTTTCCTTGGCTTATGTCTTCTTTGAAGAGTTTTTTCTCTTCTTCCACTCTCTTAAACAGTGGTAACCAGACTTAACTAATTTCAGCAGAATTGATGCTTTCTTCATCTGGGTTGCCTTCTTTGACTAGTACCAAATAATTTAAGCCCTCTTGATTCCTTGTTTCCATTAGTGTGGCTGAAAGAACGCTGTCTGAATCTGCACTTGGGATATCATTATCTGCATTAAAAGAAAAAAAAATGAGAAAAGAAAACAAAAGGGAAAAATTGTTTCTAAAAATAAAAAATAATAATAAAAAAAGAAAATACAACAGTATATACATCTAGTATATGTAGTATTAGAAAGCAAACAAAATCAGACAGCTGTTGGAGAAAGTTGGTCTAGTGACCTCATACGAATGATGATTCAAATTTATTTTCTGCTATTGTCTCTGTGGACCAGAACTTTAGGTAAATCACTTGAGGAAGTGTTCATACCTCCAGAGGCAGAAATACTGTCATGAATACATGACTTGCTTCTTTTCTTTGTAAAGAAGCATAAAGCTAAAGTGATTTTAATCTGAACCTTTGTAGTAATCCTGCTAATAATATTGCTAAAGAGTCCTGTACTGTTGGCAGTTTTCTATCTGTAAAATCATTATATACTGTTTCTCTAGAGGACTAGTCTAGACTTCTGTCTCTCTAGTATTCTGCCCTTCTAGAAGCTTAAAACTTGGTAATCCACTGTGTTTTTCACATTTTTAAAAACTTTCAATTTTCCCATAGTTTGATGCAGTTCATATATACATAGTTGCTTGAAATTTATTGCAGGGCATATAAATTTTTAAAAATATAAAAATTGTTAACTAAACACTCAAGTTACAGCCACTACTATTTTTTTCATTTATTTTCGTACCATGTACCTTCTTTTATTACACTTCCTCCTTATTTTATTTCATAACTGAAAAATTAATCATGTGACATTCAGGGTTATCTGTTCAAAGGAATCACAAGCATTGTGCTATTCCACCAGGCAACACACAATTTATTATGTCACTATAATCACATATCTCCCCAAGCTATAAAGTCGGAAATTTATTCCACATGCTAGAGTCCATTAACATAGGAAATATTATCAGGAGAAGTCTGGAAGAGAATTTTGATTTTAGAAACCTGTTAGCAAGATGGGGTATGGGACACAGAGCAAACTGTGGTCACATACCACAGTTACTGACAGCAATGAGAAATCATTTGATACTCATTTTGTCAGTTCAGGGCTGTTATGGCCACATTTAGTAATTCAGCTCCAACCAAGCCTTAATCAACCATTCAGCTCTTCTTTGTTGTTTTTTTTTGGAGGGTTTTTTTGTTTAATTTAATGGCAACCTTCAGGGATAAGTTGCTTTGGAAAATGCACATGGGCAAATGCCAAGGGGACGTTTGCAGCAAACTCTTAAGAGGGAAACCTTAAAATAAGGACCCAAGTAAAACTGGGTATTTACAGACCAGACATATGCCGGCTGACCTGCCTAAGTATAGAACACTAGAGGAGCATTCAGATTTGTTTCCTGTATAAGTATCTGGAACTGATGAGGTGATGTTTACACAAATGTGAGTATGAGGTCACTGAGATATTTTTACCAGATATATAGATACATTACTAATTCTTTCCCCAACAGGTCTGAAGAACTACAGAATATATAAAATTTTATAATCCTTTTTTAGCTTATGCGCCACTGTGTTTCTCATTACAGAAAAAAAAGAGCTGAAAAATCGAACACATTGCCTTGGTTTTACTTTTTTGAGCTGTGGGAATGCAATAAGGAAGAAATACTATTTTTTCAGAATATTCTTATCATACCAAATGATGGAGGAAGAATATAATATTGATGACCTTTCTCCTATGACATGACATGTAAGATACATTGCCACTTTCACTGTGACATTTTTGACTGGAAGTGCCCTTTCCTTCACTGTTGAGTCATCTTTTAGTGCAATGTTCAGTGCTGATGAAAGCTTAGCACCATTCTGCTGTACAAGGCAAAGCTACACAAAGATCTCAAGTTATAAAGTACAATGCTTGACTGTTATGTAAGTCAGCAAAGCAAATTATTTTTGCTCGTTTAGTTGGAGCAGAAGAATGGATGGATACAGAAAATACTAAAAATGAGCGATTAAAGAAAAAATTCATGATATGTTGTGAAATGTGAGGACTAGAAGCACCACCAGCACCCTGGGAAACCGTAAATCAGTTCAGAGAATTCTGAATAATCTTTGGAAGGCCCTCCCAAAAAATGTTAAGAAATTGAAGGAAAACAGTGAGAAACTGGAGCGGTGAGGCAGGTCAGTATATTTATGGGATATTATTATTTTCTTTTCAGTTTTAACATCGCTAAAATTAGTTGATTGATGTACAGTCATGCTGGGTTATACGTGAGTAAATGCAGGATAAACCATGTGATGTGATCCCCTCAGATTTCACAAGCAAAGCTGGGCTGAGTCAACAAAACAGCCCAAGAGGAGACGTCCAAGGAGCACCTTCATGAAATCTGAAGTCATGCCGGAGAGTCGGCGCTACAGGCTTAAATTCTCAGGGGTCGTCTGCACTGTGAGCTGCTGCATAGTGTAGAGTTACCCACGTTTGCTCTAAACAACCCACCTCAGGGCACGAGGCAGGCTTGCTCTGCCAGTCCAGAGCTTTGTAGGGGCTGAGGAATACCCCAGACCTCACTGAGAAGCAGGATCCCACTGAGCTCTCTGCTGTCCCAGGCTAAAAGAGCAAGGTCAAAGCTCAGCATTGTACTTGCACAGACACATCTCAGGTCCTAAATGCATGTGGCTTTGACCTTGCTGGACACTTTTCCTAGTAGAGCTGTGCTTAAAGCTTAAAGCTTAAAGCTTGTGCTTAGAACTTGTGCATAAAGCACATCTGGGCCAAACTGCAGGTAAATTAATTACAGCACTTCTCTCCAGGGATAGGCAGAAGCTTACTCTAGAGAGCCCCGCAGTAATTGACACAAGAAACAATGATCCCCTGACTCATACTAATGAGGAATAGAGTTTGCTTGCTTAGCCTCCTCTGAGAAGACCAGCCCTGAGCTGATAAAATAGGTGCTTTCCCCCTTCCTGATCCCAGCATCTCAGTCAGCTGCTTCCTGTCTCAAGGCCGACACAGGGCTGGGCTGTGGATCCTGCCTCGGGATCACAGAGTGCCTTTCCTTGCCTGCTTGGTAAACTCTGGGGGCTCACAACATGTTCTGAAGTCCTGCCTGGAAGGGTGCAAATTTTTGTGATGTCTTGAGGGGGTTTTGGTGTTTAAACTCAAGAAGGTGACAACATTTAAGAAGAGCAAGAATGTCAGTAGAAAAGCTGGTTGGTTGAGACTGAATAAACTGATCTAGAGATGCTGATCTTATATTACAGCTATTTCAGGGCCAGACCCTCAGCTAGCACAAATTAATGAAGTTCCATTGAAACCAGTGGGGTGCCACCAATTTACACCAGCTGAGTAGCCAGCCTGAGACGTTACTAATTCTGGGTGACATAATCCTGTATGATGCTTAGCACCTTCAGTATGGTAAGGTATTTAGAAGTCCAGCCACATTCGCTGTTTCTCAGTAATACCCTCCTCTTCTTCTCCCACATACTCTGTCCTTTGTCACTGCTACACAATGTATGTGTCAGTAAACAAGAGACTGGCTGACTTGCTGGCATGGATGAAATATATACCCTACAGCGAACACATTCATGAGAAACACCTGGTGGCACATCTTTGTTAAGGGTGAAAAAGGTGCCTATTGAACCTTGACTTCTTTACCTCAGCCACATTGGCCAGCTCAAGGAGACAGCTCCCATGTAGAGTATTTTCCTGGTACCTGATGGCCACCTGGAGCTGGAGGGGCTGTGTTTCAGTTTCTGCACATAGCCAGTAAGAATATAAATAGAACAAATATATATCCGTTTTAATACTCCACTCTGTATTATGTATCAGTGGAGATATATCTGTGTTTCCTGCCTAATGAAGCATATGATCTTGCATGGTTTGAGGGTGACTCACTGAGCTTTGCTATTCTGCCAGACACTAAAGGTGTTAAAAGTGAGAATTTTGTTCACCCCACATTTCCCCTGCACTAATCTTCTTGAAACAGTGCCTTTCTTTTCATTTTAATATCTCTTTAGAGAACTGTGCACTGAAATCTCTGTGTGCAAGAGTTACTGTCCTAGCAATTACAGATATAAACCTGCTTCTTACCTAGTTTATTAAAATTTACAATATAAATGCACAAAAGAAAAACCCCAGTTCCACATTTGCTGCGATGCAGTAAGGCTATACAAATAGGAAAGCACTCCCTTTTTTCAGATTAAAAAACAGGATTAATTTTACCAAGTTTTAACCACCCAGGTCTTATATGTCCAATTTAAGCTCCTTGCCTAGGCTTTCTTTACAATCAACAGAGAAAGGAGGAATGAATCACTTTGTGGAGATGCTTAATCCACTTCCTTGCCCTTACACATTAACATCCCCAGAATATGTCTACAAGTCTCTGGTGACTGTCAAATAGCCTAGACACCCAGTGTAAATGCAGTTTTTATGTTTCAGTTGCCTTTATCTATCCACATCTATCTACACAAATGTCAGCTCTTACAGTCTCATACCATCTGATTTTTTCCTTCGGTCTACTGCACAGTATTGGTGTAACTTCACTTGCAGCATCTTATGGCTCATGTGCACTCTCTGGAACCAAACACCATTTGTCTGGAGTACAAATAAGAAATTATTGCACCATCAAGTTCCCCTTTACTTGCAGTGTTGTCTCTTTTGGAAGCAGCCTTTTCTCTGACCTCTGCAGGCTTTGGGTCAGCCACTCACTAAGCTAAGTGGGGAAGCGGATTACTGCATTTCAGAAAAATACAAAGGAGACTAGATACAATGTTCTAAAATTGTCTCTTATCAGCACATCTGCTTTAGAGAAGCTTCCATTTGCCCAAGTGATTGCTTTACATTCAGAGAGGTGTGTGGAGTAGTTTTCAAAAGGCGGTTTGATTTAGGAAAATAAACGGATGACTCTTACATGGGGAACAGAAAACAGGTACTCAGCTAGTACAGATTGCAAACATGTAATTAATGATGAAGTCACTGATTCTAGCTTTAATATAAAGTCCTCTCAGTGCAAAATTTTGCACAGAGATTAAAAAAAATACAAATGACAGTTGTAGCAAGTACCTGAACAGCTGAAGAAATAAATACACTGGCTTTGGAAAGAAAAATGTAAAAAAATTATACTAAATTTGAGCCCTTGTGTCTTCCCACATTTTTCAAGCAATATCTTCCATTTAGGAGTTTAAAAATCATGTGTTTGAGGCCAAATATATTTCCTTTCAGTCTTTAGTCTTTTATCCTGGATTTTCTCCAACTGCCTGGCATCTCCTCTTGCTGGAGGAGCCTCTTTTTCTGAGCAATTAGACATCTTTTCCACATGGGTCCAAAAGGCATTATGAGGAGCAGCCCTGATAAGAATAGTCCTTCTAGGTCATAAAGGCAAGAAGTCTCTCCAGCTGCTGAATGCCCAGTTGTCTGATGTCAGGAGAGGCGTTTGCCAAATCAAACAGTTGTTTCCATCTGCAAAGGGGCACTCACAGGCCCCGAAAAGCTATCGTGCTGTCTTATATCTGCAAATGTGAAAACTGATGTCTGAAAATAGATGGTCCAGTTATTTTTACAGCAATGCAGGGCTGTCCTTCAAGCCTGCTGTGCTTCTTGGAGCTGGAGGAAGAACTGGGGGAAGATTTCAGCAATGAATGGGAACTCTGGCAACAGGGCCTGTGTTCAGTAAATTCCCACTGAATTCACGACCCACTGGTGTCTCAGTCCTCCAGCTGCATAGAGCTGCCCTCACTCAAATAAATGTTGTTACTGCTACTTTAAGGCCACAATCAATGCCTTGGGAAAGCCTGTCAGGGCAAGAGGGATAAACTCTAAACACTGGTCCTGAGTTTGCTTCCCTCCCTTCCAATGCAACAGTGCCAGGAGGTGCTAGTATTGCTCAGGCGTGTTTATTGATACTTGATGCCTGATTTAGAAGGGTAATTCTTGCAATAACACACCATGTGCCACATTTGCCATCCCCATGCCATCCTGTTAGCATGCTGTCTACTAGCAGATTGTCTGTATTGGTTTACCCACACTTGCCATCTCTGTCATACTCACTAGCATTAAGCTTATTGAGAAAATCTAATGTTTTTCGGCTCTTCCACCTACAAAAATCACCAACAGCATGTATGGACCTGCTAGAAGTGTGGTCACCCATGGGTAGGTAGGACTCAACAGAAACTGGAAGATGTATGATTCCCTGTAAGGTTAAGTATCCTAGCTATTTTGAGGCATGTAATTTCTCTTTGCTTGACATTTCTCTCTTTCTTTTGCAACTAGGTCACCTGGTGAGAGCAAGCATTTCTTGGCTGGAGGCTCATGACTGGAGTTTCGTTACACACAAAGGCCAAGGACCGTGTAGCATTTTTTGAAAATGTTGTTGAGGACAATCCATCATGGAACAGATTTTTGGATTATTTGTTTTGGCTGTCATCTTTCTACTACTACTATAGACACAATACTTCACATAGTCCAGCTAGAAATGAATACAAATTTTAAAAACCACTAACTTATTATACAATGTGTTACAAATCACAGTCCAAGCGAGACATATTCCATGCCCCAAACTGTTTTCAACAGGGTCATGGAGGAGCTCACACATTTTAGTCTGGAAACTCAAGTAGGACATTAACAACCTTTCTTGCTTAAATCAATCTCACTTCTGGAGCCCACATCTTACTGAATTCCACTGCATGAGATTCACATGGCAGGCAGAAAACCTGTCAAACTAATTCAAGGCTGGAGAGCTACAGAAAATTGACATGCATATTCTTGATCAGAAAACTCAGTAACAATAAGACATCATGAGTGCTAAAACGATGCTTTGTCTTTTCCTAATTACTTAAGATAAGACAATGTATCTTTTAGCATGGATGGAAAAGGATTACAAAAGAGGCTCTTCCTTATGTCAGCTTTATTCTATGGCGATGGCGTGGCCCGATGGATGAAGGAGGAAAGAGGAAGATCCCTCTTGGGATCTCCGTCTTCAGGAGAGGGAATGGGGAGTGGCTTTGGCTAGCAGCCAATGGGATAAGGACACAGGGGGATAGGGTCAGGATACAGGAACTCCCGGTAGGGTACAAGGTCACAGGGAAAGGTCACAGGAAGGGGGACATGAACCGGGAGCTAGCTGGACGGAGGTGGCCAGGTTTGCTGATTCATTCCTTATACCTCATTTATTGAATTACAACACATGAGGACTCTAGAGCTTCAGTTGAGTAAACGGCAAAACATTTTAATGGGCTTTTTAAGACTGTGCTTGGGGAAAGAGCGAGGTAACCTACAGGTGAATTATAAATATACAGGAAAATAAGTATGGCATTATAGAGACATATAAAGAGTTGGTCAAGTGTTTATTTTAAAATAGATTTAAATGGAAGGATGATGTGTAGATTAATAAAATCCAAGCAACCCTGTTTCCTGAAGGGAATTTCCTATACAAAAATCACCAAATGAACCTGAGAAGTTAAGAAGGACTTTTGAGAACTGAAGCATGAAAACATTGAATGGAAGGATGTAAACAGTTGCTTTGTGTGTTCTCCCCCCAGTGCAGATCCAGCAATGGGTCTGTGGCAACAGCAGCTGGGCAGGACCTATGGAATGGGAAGGATGAGGGGAGGCCAGAAGAGAGAACATCACAGCTGGTGGGGAAAGGTCCAAGGCTCAGGAAGAGAGTGTGCCAAGTAGAAGTTCTGATGGCCAAAGCTCTCCCTAGACTGAATCCCTCCTTACCATAGTGAGCCAGATTTTACCAACTAACTTATTACAAACAATGTTATTATAAATAATTATAAACAATGTAGTTTAATGAAGTCTGTTTTTAGAAGTGACTGCTTTCAACAGATTCTCTGACTAAAACGGACATTATGAAGTATTGCTATTATTATGACCACCCTTAAAGTCCATTATACTACCATATTTTTCTGCACTAAACTGATTTTTTTCAAATTTTTTATCCTTCAAACTGACACTTTTCATGGAAGCCTCAATCCATGTTTTCCTTTGCAACTTGGTAACTTCTAAGAATGCAAATTTTGTTCCTAGCAAATAAACAAAACAATGGCTTTTTCTCTGTGACCTCTGCTGTGTGGCAGAGCCTGATATTTTGGCAAAATAATATTTTTTACATTAAGATTATGTATTTGTTATCCCAGTGAAAGTAATTATCTGCTTAGATGGAGCAAGTTAACAGCTGAAGAAAGACCAGGCTTATCGGACACATGCTAAGCAGAGCCTTACACTGAAACCAAAAGTCTTTTGTGTTATATCTGTGCCAGGCCTATTCCACCACAAACACATTAACCAATATTCCATCTCCTTTCCCCAACTCCAAGCAGCAGAAAGATAGGTTTCTCTAGGAATTTCAGCCCTGCAAAAGATTTTGACAGATATTGATGCAATGCCGCAAGAACTTCTTAACTCCTGTTTTCATGTCTCTGTTGCCTATGGAGTTTGGGAACACAGAGAAGAGATTATCCAAGCTAGGAAACCAAACTAGCTGAGGAGTGGCAATTGAATCAGTACAGTCCTGTGTCCAGTGGATGTTGTGCTCTTTAAAATGAAACACCTAGTCTGAGATACTATAACTGAGAGGTTGTATTTTGGACACATTATCCTGAGTAACCAGTTTGGGGGGACTCTGCTTGAGCAGGGATGTTGGACTGGGTGACTTCAAGTGGTCCCTTCCAGGCTCATCCACCCTGTGACTTTATGTGAACCAAATTAAATATGGCAAGTCACCTGGATGCCATCCATCATCAGTGAAGAGCAAGGCAAAAGGTGACCCCTTTCCTGCTATGACACATGCCCAAAAACCAGGAGCTGTCACTTTCTGCTTCTGACAACAGAGCTACCTAGAAGAGTATCCTAGATGAGATTCCTAGCCTGTAGACAGCTGCATGTAGGTGAGATAAAGTCCATCCAAAATGTAATGCCTATTAGCTTGGGCATAGTGCCTAATTAATTGGCTGTAGTCCTTTCCTGAGCTAATGCCAGGCATACATTTGTGCCAGACTAAGTATCTCTTTCCTGAATGTCGTTATTGAGAGCTAAGATACCCTTAAAGAAACTAAAGAATTATACCATATGAAAATTGACTATCTGTGCTGGTCCCTTCATGTCTTTATAAAGTTTTTAGTCTTATAATGTAAACATGTCATAAAGAGGCTGGATTTGACATAAAGAGAAACCACAATGGAAATAAACTGACATTTATAAAGCTTCACCAATTTATAAAGATTAGTAAATTATCAAATTAAGTGACAATTGGACAATGCCAGTGAATTGAATATAGGTAGTATCCTGAAGAAAAATGTCTATGTAGTTGTGTAGTTGAGTACTGTGTCATTCCTGGGATGGATCAGGAAGTTTTTAGGAAAACATGAAGTACTGAAATATCAAAATTGCTTGTGAATCAGGGTGAGTTCCTAGTTCAGTAACAATTTGTGACAGGAAAAAAAACAAACCATATAAAATCACAGCCAAAACTATGCCTTTAGATATTTTAGAAACAGTCAGGCTTTGTTTTTCTAGAATGGAAAGTAGTTCTTTTAATAGTCAATATTTTTCATTATAAAACAATAGCATGCAAACACATTAAATGAAAAAATTAATCTGTGAAACAAAGTGAAATATTTCAAATGATAAAAACTTTATTTTTGTAGAATTCAGATCACATTGTTTACTAATATTGTTCACTTTTTCTCAATATTTAGTTAGTCAGGAATTACTGCAGCATGTGAATAGATTGCTGTTCTGGCCCAGCCAGGATGTTCATTTCCATATATAGATGGTTTACATCCCAGTTGCACAGACAACTTCAAATTTAGCATTACTTTTTTTCTTAATTCCTGTCTTCACAACCTTAATAATGTTCTTATATAATTGAGCTTTGTTGTGTCCCGTATCTTAAGCATGTATTCCCTAACATCACTTAGTTCCTTTATTCACAGTGTGCAGAGCATAGGCAAGACCTGAATCGATCAGGGTTTGGGCTTGGATAAAAGCCACCTGGGCAGGGTGCCTAAATTATGCTTCACTTTCAGGTGGCTGCTGAGCCAGTGCTCCTGGAGGAAGTGCCTGATGGCCGCTTTTGGCCCATGGAGAGGGTGTAGATGTCTTTGAAATTGGAATAGATTTCCACACAGAAGCCTTCTAAGGCTCTCCTGGCTATGCAAGGAACTTGGGCATCTATTTTAGCGGAACAGGGCTGTGAACTACCAAGAATTTCCATGCAAATTGTATGTCCCTGTGAGTCAGGCTCAATTACAACCTCATTTGGGCCTTTCTGCTTGGTAATCTTACACATCCTTTATCCAATTTGTGTTACCTCTCAGGCACATCATGAATCACACCAGTTGAGTAGATAGAGGTAACTCTTCGCTGTTTCCATTTAACAGCCAGAGAATTTGAGGCAGTGACAAAAGCAATGACAAAACACTTTGCTTACAGGGCAGGGGCCACAAGAACAGCGGGTGCTGGCCAGACTCACCTTCAAAAGCTTCATTGATGACTCCAGTTGGTGCCTCCTTGTCTTCAAGGCAGTGGATGAAGGGCAGTGGAGAGTGTCTTATCTCTTGCAGTTTGTCGTGAATATTAGAGAAAGTAGGTCTGTTGTGAGGTTCTTGGGACCAGCATCTTGTCATTAAATCACACCTGGGAAAAAATTTAAATGCAAACAAAAATTATAATATAATCATTCATCTTAACACTTACCATTAACATCTGAAAAGCAAGCTTGGCCTGAAAACTTTCTGTGTAGTACAAAGATGCTCATCAGCTGCTGAAGCAATGAAAAACAAATTAAAGATCTAATTTAAGTGGGGAATAATTACTGTGAAACATTTTAATTTTTCTAAGATGGATATTTTTGAGATTGGAAGCAGATATAAGATTTAAAAAAAACAAAACACATTTGCCATGAAAATCTACTCTCACTGAAGAACTCAGGAATGCCTTCTAAGAAAGCAGACAAGGAGGAAATTCTCTCACATTAAAAAAAAAAATTAAAAAAAGGAAGTGTAAAATCAGAAATGAACTGAAATTTTCAACTTATTTAATCCTCCTTCAACTCAAACTATCTCACATTCAGGAGAAGTTCAAAGCAAACCCTCCAGCACAGGGAGAGTTAATACCTACTTCTACTTCCAGACCACAACAAATAGGAATAAATTTTCCAAAGGTAAAAATGGCATGAATTTCCTCTGGGTGCAGGGATTCCAGCCCACATTGTACAACACTATTGCTACCATGTAGTGGAAAATCTACCTCCTGTTTGTCTAAATGATAGGATTGGTTTTTATTCCTTGCTCAAGGTTATGCTTCACAAAGCCAAATCCTACAAAAGCCAGGGAGAGACAGGCTGAAAACCAAAACACAGCCAACACCTGGACATGCTAAGTTTTGGGAGTGGAAAGAGTCTCAAAACCAGAGAGCAGGCAGTGAAAGGCTGGTTCAGGAAGCTGCATCTGGAATGTGGAGCATTTACCTCTAAGCCTTGAGTTCAAACCCTCCCCTGACAAACATGCACCCAGACCTGCTGCTATGTGATACCAGGCGTTAATCTGTTATGTGAAATGAATTGGCTTGCTCAGATCCTCGCTTATCCATCCTAAAAACATGACTGCTGTCCTTCACCACAACTGGGCATCTTAAAAAGCCCTTAGTGACTGCTGGGAGGAATCACCTGACATCGGATTTTTCAATTATATTTTCCATTGAAATATTACTGTCAAGTGAGAATGTGACTAGAAAAATCGTTTCAAAACCACTTTTCATCAACCTATACTCTTGTGGTTTTCAAGTTGAACAGAGTAATTCTGTTCTTTTTTCAAAAGGATTCCGTGAAATTTGAAAATCTGTTTTAAGAATCTAAAAAGTGGTAGTGGCTTCCTAACACTCTGAATCAGTTCATCTGCTTACTTGCAGGTGTACTGGTTATTGATGACACTGGAAATATAGAAGGAAAAGGACTAAATAGGATGCAAAATAAACTTAAAAAACTGTTTTCCTTCTGCTGCCAGCAAAGTGTCTCTCATGCTGAATTCCAGCCTTGGATGCTGGAATCCAAACAATGTTCTTTCGGGTCATGCTTGTTGGCAGGATATCCAGACAAAAAACATGAGATCAGGTGCTCTGCTTCATCAGGTTTGCATTTGGGCTGTCATGGGCAGAGCCTTGTTGAAGAAACAGCCAGCCACAGACCAAGAAAGAAACAGGAAATGATACATAACTCATAGACTCATAGAAAGCTTTTTGGGCTGGAAGGGACCATCAAGGACCATCTAGTCCAATCCCCCAGCCATGTGCAGGAACATCTTCCACTACATCAGGTTGCTCAAAGCCCCACCCAACCTGGCCTTGAACTGTTCCAAGGATGGAGCATCCATAACTTCTCTGGACAATCTTTTTCAGTGTTTCACCACCCTTACTGTAAAATAATTCTTTCTTATATACAATCTAAATTTAACCCATTTGCATTTCATGAAACAAGAACATCACGAGAGTGTGAATTATGAATATTTTTGTTTTGAGTCCCATGATCAATCTGTCTTTCTAAATAACTATTTTTAACTGGAAAATCTGCTTTATAAAGTCATTCAGTTTCGCTATGGAGTAAGGATATTAACTTCTACCAAAACTGTAATTCATTACTGTAATTTTCTCATTTTAATTATATTCCATATTTTTATTTCCTAAATCGAATTACTTGCTGATTGGCTTAAAATATCAGTGCTGGAATTTTTCACTAAGTGTTTAATTCAGATAGGCTTTAGGTTTCTAATGACCAAAACTTTCATGCTCTCTCAGAATATATCTGCAAATTTTACATATACTGCTATTTGTGGCATGACATTTAGCTTTTGAAGCAGGCTGTGACATCAAAGGTTTAAGCCATATAAGACACAAACTTTCATGCCAAGATACATGTAAGTGACAGATTGAACATACTCCTATATTATTGGGGAGCCAAACATGAGCTAGCAAATAGTGCATCACTTCAGCATGAGAAAGAGACCCAGAGAATTCCCCTACTTCATGGGGAAAGCCCGTCAGGAAAAAATGAAAAATGACAGTTCCAAACACAGCACTAGCTAAAGGTTTATGTTAGGCTTAAGAACTAAACTTTACACTAGATGTACATCTACACAGCTACACTTCACACCTGTATTTTATCTGGGGGTGACAACCAAATGCCCAACAGAACTGCTTATATGGGACTAACTGGAACTGAGGGCCTGAAAAAGCAAAGAACTAATATTCAGTATCTGATATTGGAGACAGAATGTGAATATTGCTGAAATGCATTATAGTGCACAAAAGCTACAGGCATTACCAATTCGTTTCTGACGTGAAATGGGAAATACAATTGATGTGTGATTTTCCTCAAAAATGAGAAAATTTGTTATGATAAAAGGCCCCTGATTTCATCTGATGCATTCTGTGCAAGGCCTTCTGCTTTCCCATTCTCTTAGTCCCTCCAGGGGATCATTCCCAGAAACAAATAGCAAAAAAACTTTCAGTTACCAAACTAAAATTTCATATGAAAATCAGTTTTTTAAATTTGTATGGGACTGAACATCGGTGAAACTGCAGCTTCAAGTCATCAAATATCCTGACACTTGTACAAATTCTCTAGGCTGTAATCATGGGCTTTGAGGATCTATTTGAATTATCTCAGCTGAGTCCAAACCTCGGCATTCTCTTGCATGCAAGCCTCATACCCTGGCTGTGCCAGATGTGGATCTCTGACTGCAAATGTAGTTATATTCATAGATCTAATTCATGCTTCAATATATGTGTCTCATTTACACATCCCCAAGCCCCTTTCTCAATTCTTTACCAAGCTTTACCTAGCCCAGTTCTCTGGGGAAAAGCAGGTGATTTGTTCATGGAGTAACAACTTGTGGAGGCAAGGGGGAGAATTTTTCCCCCTTGCAAATAAAAACCAAACAAACAACTCACTTCCTTCATGCTTTTACAGCCTAAAGTTTCTGTGCCAGCCCTACTTGCACTTGCAGTGTAAGCCTGTCGCAGATTCCCAAACACTTCTCAGCTGAAGTACTTTGGCCTTTGAACTCTCTTCCTATCAGTGATGGTTTGTTTTGTCAAATGACAATGAGCAAGCCAAAGTGCCGAGGAGACAATTACTGACTGCTGATGTCCTGATACAGGTTCAAAACCACGAGGAGGGAAGCAGGAATGTCAAGAATCTCGGCATGCCATTAATGACCTAGCAAAGCAGCAAAAAGCTGTTTACGCTGCTGACAGAAGCTGCATGCAGGTGCTGAGTGTTCACCAACTGAGATAAAAGATGGTACAAGAATCTAAGCTCCAAGTCAAAGAGCTCTTTGGCTTTCAAAAACTACTGTTACTGTCAAAAACACTGATCCTGAACACAAGTTACAACAGGCAGACCAGTATTTAAGACCTATCTGCCATGCCAAACTCAAGATCTGGGACCTTAAAAATTATTTCAAGTAAAGTTTTCTTGCTTTTTGTGAAGACCTAGTCACTTGTTTTAAGGCAATTTATGAGCCTTTGCTTAAGTTTGAATGTCAGACTAGTACATGGATATAGTTGCCTTTTTTATTCACAGGACGGCTGTCAGAAATTTTTTGAGGATACCTTTCTCACCAGGAAAATATTGCAATTAAAATTTCTTTGGGTTTTCATTTGTTCTGTGACTTTCAGTTCTCCCTATGTTATTAAATAAAATTCTAATCTCTTCAGTTCTTCAGTTCCTCCAAATGCTAAAGCTTTGTTTGGGGCTTTTTTGTGTGTTTTTGATTGCTAATGTGGTAGGTATTTCAGCTATATCTACATAATGATAAATAATAACCTTCTCTTAAACTCAGAACATGGTAATTGGTGTAAGATCTATCATGGGAGATAGTGGCTTGCCAATCACAGAAATATTCTCAAGTCTTTTCCTCAGCCTTGGGAGTAAGAATTGTTCACTTTCAGTAGTCTCTCCTATTTGTAGGATCAGCTGTCATGCTCATTGCTGAGTAGGTGATAAAGAAATTGAGACTAGAAATGAGGCAATACTGAGTGGTTGTTAAGCTCATGTTCTTCTTCCTCCTTTATAAACCTCTGGTCAGTATGGGTTTGATCTGCTTGATGCATTTATTTTATACTACTAATTGCAAGAATTTAGCAATTAAACATGAGTTTTGTGCTCAAGACACAAACAGAAATTGAAGGATTTACTTATCCAGCCCAGCTAAAGACTAACCAGAAATGCAGAGTTCGCTTTTCCTGTACTGCTTCAGCTTTTCTTATTGGCTTTTTTTGAGTTCTCTCTATGAAGGGCAAAGTTTGTTTTTCACATACGTTTCTAATATTGGCCTATTCTTGCACCTACCATTAAGAAAGGGAGTTTAATCCACAGTCACAGACACATGATGTACAGAGACAGGTAAAATCTTTCTCAGAGCCATCTTAACTTCTAAGCAATACCCTCAGGTACTCTCAGCCTATTCTCACAGTACTACCAAATCCATGCCTTAAATTCTTACTCACAGGCTGGACTACTGAATGAATTAATTAGTAGTAGGTTGACCAGTTTTATTAGAAACAAAAGTGGAGGATGTTTGGCTCCTCATGGGTATGACTAACCTTCAAAATGGCAAAAAAGCCTCTAGCTTTTTATAAATATTATCAACAAGATTTAAACAAAATTAACTTACAGGTCATTAGGACAATTGTTTGGAGATTCCAGCCTTCCTCCTGATCGCACATGGTGTAAAACTTCTGTATTGGAGAAACCTGGGTATGGCTGTTGACCCAAAGTCAATGTTTCCCACACTAGTACTCCAAAAGCCCTGGGAAAAAACATGGAATAAAAAACAAAAAGAGAAAAATTAATAACCACAGTCATCATGAAATCTCCCTATTTACAGTTAGATTGTGTCTAACTGAAGAATAAGACTCAGTTAGGAGTAAGAAGACTTAATTTGATTTTGTCCCTGAGCCAGCCTCTGGAATAGCTAAAATAAATGTGTAGAACTGAGATGCTTTCCCAGACTGACTGAGATGCAGCTCAGAAGACACTGAGTGCCCACATCTTCCTGGACAACACTCAGGTTCAGCATGTCCTCATATAAACAAGTGTTTTGAAATCTCTGGAGGTGTGGTTTAAAAAGGACAAAGACAAGTACTTCTAAGCACCACTTGTGGAGCAATCAGCACCTCATTTGGTTTGGCACGGAATACTAAACTGCTTCCTTAGATAAGTGCAAAAGTAGCAGTAAAATAGATGGGTGCAGGCACTGGGGACTTGGATGAGGCCCGTGGGCTGAATACTTGTGGCCCCTGAAATCTAAACTTGTGTGAATATCAGATTTCATGGATCTGGTTTAGTCTGGGTTTTTTTTCCATGTCTCCTAAAAGTGGGTCTCTACTTCTTCGCTATAAACCCAAAACCACTCAAATACATGCTTTTAGCAAACCTCTACAAAAAAAAAAAAAGGGTACTGTGACTTTCCCCTGACAATACTGCAAAGTCTAGTCTTCAAAATAAAGAAGTCACTAGAAGAGAGAGAAATTGTAAGGGCAAAGTATTTGGCTGTGGAAGAAAATGTCAATAAACCTAATGGAAAACAAAATGGAACAGCATGACGGCAGTCAATTCACTGCCCAATCAAGCAAAAACCACATTGTGGGCTTGGAACAACCGTAAAATTGTTTGAGTGACACTATTTCCTTCCAGCCAAAATCCAAAGACCTCAAAGCATAAAGAAATAAATCCATAAAATATAGTGTAGTGGTGTCAAATATTTCATTAGATCTTTAAAATTTCACAAATCTAAAGAGGAAAACTGCCCCAGCCTAAAAATTATTAGATATGATAATATACAATCCTGTAATTCCTCCTCTAAAGCAGGATTTTCTTGCTGCAGAATTTAGTGTGATTATCCCCACAGCTGTGTGGCTGCTCTAACTCACCAGACATCAGAGCGACTTGTAAAGACACCATCAATAAGGCTTTCAGGAGCCATCCATCTGACAGGGAGTAGACCTTCTCCTCTCTTTCTGTAATAATCATTTTTATAGACATCTCTGGCAAGCCCAAAATCACCAATCTTTACTATCCGGGACGAGCGCCCATACTCCTTCTCAGACACAAGGCAGTTGCGAGCAGCCAAGTCCCTGATTGGTAAGGCAGAGAAAAGAGGATGGAGTTAGCATTGAAGAAAAACTCAGGTCTGTAAGTGACCTGGCTCAACATTCTCTTCAGAGCAGTGCCAGCCCCAAGGTTGGATCAGGTGATTTAGGGCCTCACCCCAGTTGAGTCTGGCATATCTTCAAGACTGGAGACACAGCCCTTCTGGACAATCTTTTTCAGTGATTGATCTGGGATGTTGTGAACAATATAATCTAATTTCCTTTGCTGTGAGTTGTGCCTGTTGCTTCTCATCTTTTCCCTGTACCTCTCTGAGAAAAGTCTGGCTCTATGTCCTCTAAAGCTACCCATTAGGAAGACAAAGACAGTACATGGATCTTCCACTTGTCCTTCTCTTTGTTGCATGGGATATGACTCTTGCTGTGTTGGGTTGATGTGGTCAGAAATGTGTATTCTGTCACCATCTGTTGAAGCCAGGTGGGGCAGTGATTCCTTATCTCCATGGCGCATATCATCTGCTAATGGGCCATCTTTAAGACTAGGTGGGGCAATCATCTTTATCTTTTCCACAACCCATCCTCCCTCCAGGAAGATATCATCTGCTGCTGCCCCATTGAGTCCCACTGTATGACTGATAAAATTACATCATCCCATTGGGAAGATGCTCCAGCCAGGGGGAGGAACCAAGCCTTTCCTATCTAGATAAAAACTGAGATTTTGGACAGCAAGTTACCATCTTTCCACTGGATTCCAGAGGAAAACTGGACCTTTCCACATCATCTCTGGACCTTCAGAGGAAAATTGCACCCTTCTGTAGGACCACTGCTTCAGCTGAACCACATCTGCCACTCCAGGAGGACTGTAGCCACCATTTAATGGGACTGCTACCAACACCCTGACTGACAGGGTGTCAGGTTGTATTCTGACTCTGTCAGGGTTGGAACTGTTCTTTTGTAATACTGTATTTCTACTTTAATTTTCCCAGTAAAGAATTGTTATTCCTAATTCTCCTATCTTTGCCTGAGAGCCCCTTAATTTCAAAATTATAATAATAATTTGGAGGAAGGGGGTTTACATTCTCCATTTCAAAGAGAAGCTTCTGACTTTATTGGCAGACACCTGTCCTTCAAACCAGGACAGTTGTCTAGGGTGCAGGAAGTCCTTGGTTCAGATCTTAGACTAGCCCACCATTTTGGGAGAGAACTGTTAATAACATTTAGCAGAAAAGCATAGACTTAGATTTTCACTCCAGTAAGGAAAATCTGTCATGTTACATTGTGACATCTTTCTAGACATTTTTTTCTGGGTAAGATAATGAGTCCCAATACTGTGGGTAAACCCTGGGAAGACTAAGGAAGTTAGTTCTATACCTGTGTATAAAATGCATTTTCTCTAAATAGACACAGCCTTTGCAAACATCCAAACATATATCCAGGAGGTCTGTGACTCTCAGTAAAGGGCTCTGGAGCTACAAGAAACAAAGACAGAAGTAAGCTTCTTCCAACTTTACCAACTCAAAATGAAAAACTCTCCATTCATGATTTTTTCATTGAAATGTATTTCCCCATTTGAAATATAGAAGATTTTTCCAAAAGAGTCAAAGCCCAGGTGCAAAATCTCTATAAGTCAATTGAGTGAATGCTAATTCGAAAAAGGGTAAGTTGCCAAATCACTGCACTGTGAGGAAGGTGAACACATCCTGTTTGATTTGCAGCTCAGAATACCCTAGGACTTTCAGAGTTGTGGAAGAAATAAGACCTTGGAAATTTCCTCCCACTATCAGATCAGGTTTGTTTGTTGCTGTATATATTTTTCTATACAGTGTAAAAAAATTTTTCTAGTAGAATACATGTATATGCATTTCAGAATTCAACAATGACGGTGGATTTGATCTGACTATGTAAATAAACTGTACAACTGCTAAAATGTTATGAAATTTCATTTTGACCTCCAGGCATATGATCCATGTTCACACTCTGCACACTAACTGGAGAAAAAATTACTTAAGTTGTTTATTCTTTATTTTTTTCTTTCCTTCTAAGGAATTTGAAGACACGGGCATAAGGACAGTATATTCTTATATGCTTGGACTATGCCTCTCACATTAAGGATACTGCTGTTATTCAAAGACAAAAAACCCCCTCTATGATTCTTAAGAGACAACATACATGACCATCATTATTTATTACCACTTTCAAAAGGACAGTTTAAGATTTTTGCAGGGAGAAATACAGCAGATTGAAATCTCATGACTGAAACTACAATTTTGGTCAGTGATCTAATGACATCCAATCTTCTTCAGAGCATCACTGATTGTAAAGTTGAACACTGAAGTCCCAGGATGTTAAGGAAAGCCAGCTCAGACCTTGCAAGTACATAAACAGCTGAACATCAGCTTTAGACTGGACTTTTAGAAAGAGAAAAACTGAGAAACTGTGGGCAGTTACAGGTTAAAAATACAATTCTCATGGTCTTTACCTTTTTTTTTCTGGCTCCTCGTAAATAGCTCAGTAGATCTCCTCCCTCCATCAGCTCCAGTATAAGATACTGAGGTTCATTTAATAGACACACACCAAGTAACTTCAGAATGTGGGGATGATCAAATTTGCTAAACAGAAGGAAACAACTGTAAGATTACATATGAGAAATCCAGCTGGTTGATAGCTAACAGAGTGTTTATAGTTTCAAACAATGAGTGAGCAATTTGGCCTTTACAATCCTGCTTCTATGAAAAACATGATTCAGTAGCTCTCAGTGCCTGGATTTGCTCAGTCATGGGGAGAGTTCAGGGACATCCTTCCAAAACTTACACTGTGTTTGACAGGCACTCTAATGCATGCACACATATTAAAAAGCACACCTCATCACATTTCCAGGAAGCAAAGTGGCCAAATGGCAATTTCTTCTAGATGAGTTGTCACTTGTATATTAAAGGTATCTACATTGTTTTAATAGAGTATTTTTACTGCTATATTCCAGAGAAATAAACAGAAGTAAAAGCACAAGGTGCAATATATTATTTTCACAGTTCAGACAGGACAGTTTTTTACAGTACATTTGCAAGGGGAACAAAATACATATGAGGAATACTTCTATGTATACTAGCAACTGTTTGTGTGTGTCTAAAACAGGGATTATCAAAGAGCAATCAGTACTCTCAATACTGCAGGTATTCTTCAAAGAATGAAGAATATTTATTGCCTCTATCAGTGCCTGTGTTTCCACTCATGCTGTGTGAAAGCCCTTGCACAAGCAGTCAGAGAAATTTGACTCTATTGGGAGAATTGATGGTGTCCAAAATGCTGTTAAATGCAGCAGTGTAAACAAACAAGAAAGGGACCTTTTCCCTCTAATCTCTTTCAATTGACCTAATCTCAGGTGTGGGCAAAGACTCTTGCAAAAAGTGCGATTTAGAATTTGACAGTTCCCCCCAGCACATACCTCTAAATCAGACAAACTTTGGCACTTGCAGGAACAAAAAGAGGGGAAAGAACACCTGGCACTTTCCTTTGCACCCAATGCAGACCTTTCTCCACCGAACTGTCATTCCTTACCTCCCCAGGGATGGGGGAGACACAAGAATTTCCTACATGTATTTGCACACAAATGACTCACCAATAAACCAACACTTTGAAATAGAGGCAACTCAATTTTCCCTTTGCTGCATAGCAATAAAAAGGAACAAATAGTTCTGGCTTAACTCAGTCAGCATTGCAAGCCAAATTTTAATGAGCATCCAAATAGGCAAGCAAAATAAAAGTTGCACTTACATATCTTACAGCTTGCATCTTATACATGCTTGTAAGCACTCAGATGCACTTATTTCTCCTTTCTACCCTTGGTGTCATTTATGAGACCTTACAGATGAACGTCAAGTAAAATCATTAAAACCTCCATGATGGAATAAAATAATTCCTTTTTAATATTAAAAATGAAATATTCAAATAATATAAAATATACATTATTATTATTGTTGTCATGTTACTGCTGTTGCTGGTGTTTTTAATCACTCTGGGGATTATATAATACTTAAATTTATCTATTCTCTTCATTTCTGATTCATTGTATTGGTGCACATATGGGGCCATGTCCATGTTTACATTTAAATGCAAAAATTTTCAATTACACACTCTTCCAGGATTTCTGGGTTTGGATTATTATCTGCAGCAAGAATTGGGAGAGCCTCAGAAACTTTAACTAGGGGATTCATATTTCTATGGGTTCATAATTTCCATACTATACAGAAAAAAGACTTTAACTGTGTTTATGAGTGCTAGGTAGACTGAAGATGGATTATAAGGAGTTTACACACAACTCTTACTCTTTATCAATTATTTGCACTTTAATGACATGGTTGAATTTTGGTTTTAACAAGCCTTTTACCTCATTCAGTTACAGTGTGTCATAAAAGGCAAAAAATGCAAGGTATATCTTTTAAGTGTGTAACCACAAAAAAAAATTAATGTTGTGAAAATAAATTTCCAGTTAAATAATACCACATTTTCTGTGCAGAAAAAAATCCTTCATTTAAAAAAAAATTGCTTCTACTTCTGCACACACGAAATAAAATCAAAGAAGTGCAAAACTGCATCTGAAAACTAAACTATCCTCTCATTCTTATACTACCAGTGGAAACCTTCATTTGAACTTTTTGTTTCTGGGGACACTCTAGAAAACAAGATATCTAGCTGAAACACAAACCGTGTTATGTGAAATTCTTGCAGTGGTGACAGATGCATAATTTAACACCACCTCTATAGGAGGGGTATGTGGCAGCCCCTAGTGGCACATTTTTAAAAAATATTTTCCACTGTAAGTTACAACTTGAGGCATCAGTTTGTTCTGATTTGTTTCTTTCAGTAAAATGGGATTAGCCAAATTCTGACCAATTGCCTTTAGCAACTAACTTGGTTTAGGGGAGCAAAGCTACTGAAATACACCAGTACAATCCCAAATAAATCCATTATATGAGCGTATTGAACTCTCAGTCTTAAATTTTGCCTATCAGATTTATAGCTCTAGTTCCATTATATTAATAAGCAGTGATTTACTTGTTTGGCAGGAACACGAGAACACCCCAAAAATGCCACAGCAATCTGTCTAGAGGAAAGTGCTGCTTTCATTCCTGTGGAAAGCCACCACCCTCAGATGGTATCAGCTCTGAAGAGTGCACAGGGACAAAGGTGTCCCTACCTCATCAAGTGTGCCTCCTTCAAGAATTCGCTCTTCTCCTGGTCTGTTGCACCCTTCTTCAAAGTCTGCTCAACAGAAAGCAGAAGTGCAGTAACATTTGGTCATCATCACCGTTATCACATGGAGCTTAGGTAAAACAATCAGACACAGATGTGGCCTTAAATACACACTGTTTTCCAGAAATCATTACAAGGCTGAACTTTAAGAGATTTGCAAGAAACACTGCAAGGAAGTACCCAGATCATCCCAACACCCATTTCTCAGGTAAAATCTCTGAGACAGGTCTCTCTGCCCATCCCGTCCTGCTTCCAGAGAAAAACACCATTCTGATTACCTTGACTGCTACTTTGGATTCTCCACTTCCATCTGCCAGGATATCTACTGCAGTCCCTTCATACACCTCTCCAAATGCTCCACTTCCTAACAATTTGTGCAATTTGAGTTTGTCCCGAGGAAAAGCTGGCAGGGATTCAATCTCTGCTTGAGAAGGAAGAGTGCTACAAAACAGCAATAGTAGTCACTTACTCATACCAAAGGATGTCTGAAATTCTATCAAAATTCAAAAGAAGCTGGTACTCTTTGTCTCATCAGGTATATCTAAGGGGAGCTCAGGTGAGGCCTGGATGTTTTGGAAGTTACTGGAAAACACCAGGTCTTCTTCCTTCCCTGTACACCTGTGTTTCTTGCCAGAGTGTCTTGAAGGGTGGGCTGGGGGACAATCCAGGCTGGGCTGTGTGCCAGAGGGGAAACGTGGCAGGGCATGCTTTGGAGCAGACCTGCCCTGCAGCAAACATGCAGCTCTTAACTCTACCTTGAGGTTTCAGGGATGAGTGCTCTGATGAAAACGGGTCCAGGGAAGACCTCTTAGATGTTGCTGCCCTGAAAATACATTTGCTCTGAGGACATACCGTACAGCGTAACAGGCATTGGCTAGTCCCACCACCTCAGCCATTCCCCTGAGTTGAGCTAGCTCTTTATCTTCCTTGATAAACACTATCTGTCCAGGCAAGGCGGGTTTTCTGGGTTTCAGTCTTTGCTTCCATACTGGAATAGAAAAGGAGACCATTAGGTGTTTCACTCTGAGAGCATCCCAGTGTGTGAGCACACTGAAAGGCTACAGGCTTTATGTTACTTTGTTCAACACCACCCCCCAACAGCTCATGTTAGCAAGTCATTTCCATCTGGTCATTTTTTTCTCCACAAAACACAGACAACTGCTCATTGAGCAGAAAACTCAGTCAGGTATCCATTTCTGTGGGTGACAAAACCTCAGGGAAAGGATAAGGATTGAGAGGACAGGACCATCACATGTGGATATTTGCATCTCAGGGTAATCATTACATCTTTTCTTCAGGGACAAATATTAAGAAAAAGACAGTAGGACTCTTTGGTGAATAAACTTGAGAATTGTAAGGTGCAAGTTTTTTTAAGGATACACACAAGCATTAGAGTTCCTTCAGCACTCCTGTGCTCTCCCTGCCAGAAATCAACAGCAAGAAATGCCTGGGGTTGGAATGAATTTCTATCCTGTAGTCATCTCTAGGGCCTCAAAAATGGGAATATACAAATTCCTTCCAGCTCCCATCCCAGGGAGGGTGCATTTCCCTAAATATGGAGGCCAATAATTTCCCACCACCCTCAACTGCCTTTCACTGAGGCCTGAAAAACCAAGGGTAATCAAAAAACTCAATAACATACCAAAACCCAATAGCATGACCAGACCCAAACACAGCACAATTCCAATCACAGAAGCTATGGCAATGATGGTGCCTATGGAGATCACATTGTCTGTTAAAGAGAAAGGGAAATTTGCTCAATTACTGTGCATGCATGCAATGTCAATCCCAGGGAGTGGAGCACGCCTGAGAGAGCCCTTCAGCTGCCTGCTATGTAAAAGTCTTCCACTGCACAAAGCTCTCTTGTAGGCTGTATGTGGGTGTGCATTTGGTCAGACTAATCCTTCTCCTCCAGACTTGGACCATTCCTGTGACTTAATGTATATGCAGAAAAGGAAAATGCTGAATTGTTTGACTACTCAAGGTGGGATTTCCAAAAGCACACACAAAGTGTAAGTTTAACATTCTGGCTGAAGGCAAGAAGTGATTCTGATATCTTTACTCAGTGTGTGAACTTGCCTTTTTTCAAGAATCACATCATAAAAGCAGAGTGGCAGAGCCACAGAGACAAAGTGGTATAAATGAGCAGAAGCCTTTTTCAGGCCCACTGTTCTGAGCAAAAGAGCCTGGATAAGAACTAGCAGTGGAGGTCCCCATAAAAAACATCACTACTTATTACAGACATTACTTTACCTTTGCAGGAATATTGTTATTAAAATAGTCAGTCTCTGTTCCTAAATTGGTATGACTATTTTGAATAACAAAAAAAAAAAAAAATTTAAAAGAATGCAGAAGCACAAGACCTACCTTCACTCAAAATTATATCCATGCTAATGTCACTGTATTCACCAAGTCCCAGCACATTTGCAGCTGCTGCTCTGAACTGGAAAGTTCCTTCTAAGTTCTTGGCCTTCCACGTGCAAACACTGCCACAGGAGCCATTGTAAACCACCTCCCACACGGACTTCACATCACTGCTGTTGCCAGACTGTTTCCTGCAACATGCACAGCACGGCACAGGAATGTCATTAATGCCATCAGGGCAGTTTGCTGCTTCACTCCCACCCCATTATTTGCTTCAGTTTCATGGTTTTCACAGCATTTCTCTGTCTGTATAAAATTCAATCAGGTCTTGGGCTTTCATCTACACAGAGAAAAATGGTGCCATGACATTTCAGCAGTGCTAGGAACCAAACATCTTTATCTTGGCATTGGAAATTAAATACTAGAACATTTTAGACACAAAAAAACTATTCTGTATATGCCTGATTCACCTGTATCTGTATATGCCTCAAAGCCGTGACTTCAAAACGTTCTTATTTGGCTTTCTGGGAAAAAAAAAATGTTTTTTTCTACTGTGCTAGAGCTTTTTGCTCTTCCAGACCCAGAGTAATTCAGTGT
This sequence comes from Luscinia megarhynchos, assembly GCA_034336665.1. Taxonomy (NCBI): domain Eukaryota; kingdom Metazoa; phylum Chordata; class Aves; order Passeriformes; family Muscicapidae; genus Luscinia; species Luscinia megarhynchos. The sequence goes on from CM067565.1 coordinate 48,152,856, forward strand.
CTCTTGTGCATCAGGTTTCACAAGCTAAATAGGAAGCAAGTCATTGGCAGTTTTAGATACCATTCTTTAGCTAACCACTTTCCCATGGTATCTGCTGACTGCTGGGTGCATTTCTTCCTTCCCCATTGGACTGAGATTGATTGCTCACAATAAATTCAGAGCTGATTATTCACCAATCAAAAGAAGACCATGTACTTAAACTTGAAAGGCCATATCTGAAATATCATTTCATGTCACACAACACTGTAATACATCATGTGAAATGACCTTCATGAGCAAGTCACTCATTCTCCCAACACACTTTAATGAAGAAAAAAGGCCAAACATTTCTAAACCAGAAAGACATGGGAAAACTATATATTCATGCCCTTGATGTGTACTTGTTGCCACTGGAGCTGTATGAAAAATGTTTGCTTAAAAGGGCTAGGCAAACATTTTCTAGAATGCCATGCAACTGACCTAATATTTTTCTACTTGATGTGAAATTCAGTCAAAAACATCAGCATGTGTATGCTCAAACTGCAAGAGAAAAGCTTATTTCATTAGAAGACCACCTCAGTGATGTATTATCATTTCATGAGAAGCTGGAGTCTGGAGCAGAGAGCAGCTAATGCACAGCCCTGGCACAGGCCAAGGGACTGACCTTTCCTTACCTATCTGTAGAAAGTCAGCTACAGATTGGCTCCTGGCATACCAAAATTATTGTTTTCTCAGAGCATGCAGGCCAGTGTTCCTGCATGCTCGCAGAACTGTAGGAAGCTTACAGCACCAGCAAAATATGTCTGGATGGAAACTTACATAGGTAAAGCATTTCCAGCTCCAGAGTGCTGTCAGTCCTTTCAAAAGCACAGAGAAAGAAATAATGGCTGAGTTTAGAAAACTGCTTCCCTTCCTCAGTAATGACTTCAAACAATCACTGGAATATTTCAGAAGATGGACTCTCCTAATTTTAAAATTATGTATCAATTAAACATTGCACTGCTTGCTTTAAAGAAATCTCTCCAGAGCCATGGTCAAAAAATTACAAGTTCAAAGTCACTGCCCACAGCAATATACTCTAACCTGCCCAATGAGTCCTTCCAATGCCAGTGCAGCAGTAAGGGTGATCTTGCACTCTAGTGTGATATCAATAGCCCAGGCAATTGGTATTTGATGACAGAACATTTTAAATATTACACAGTCATCCCACGTAGGTGGGAATACTTTATTTCTGGCAATATTACAACACCTTTTTTGAGTCCTTTGAACACATATATTTTAGCCAAAAATACATACTACACGTAAGTTGAGATTTGTGATTTGAAATTATCTCTAAATCCTCAATTCACTGACATAGATCCAAATATGTAATTGTATTTCAAGATTGCTCTGGAAATGTTGTTAGTGTTTATTTTCCTTCTGTGATTTCCAGAATTTCTGGAAATTATGGGTACTTGATTTATTTAAGAAAGAGATCCCAATAGGAAGGGCCTTTTGCATCATATATATTTAATTCTTCCCATTGGAGCCCACCTGAAAAGCCCTGCACACCCAGATTTGTTCTGGGCTGCTGCCTATGGGAAGAGTGCCTCATGCATTGCTTACCTGCTTTCTAAGATGTAGTAGGTCAGATTGCTTCCATTGTCATCAGCCTTTTCCCACTGTAGAGAGTTTTTGGAGTCTTCAGCTCTTTTAGGAACTCCTGGCTTACCGGGAACACCAGCTTTATCCAAACAGGGGAAGAAGCAGAACCCTTAAAATGTGTTTGTAGCATGACAAAGGGCCAACAGGCACAGAGAAAAATCTCATGTGCACATGGGTGTTTAAACATACAAAAGGAAGGAGGATCTATATTAATAATCCTCATAGAGAATGAATCCTTGGCCTTCTGTTTGTGATGGATAAACTCCAAAATTTTTACTCTCAGCCTTTCACCAGTTATGAGTTCACTTGCATTATAGTCATTCATTTCAGTTCCCCTGACTCTTTCCTCTGCTCCACTTGGAAATGAACCTCATTTCTTTCCTTCTACTACTTCTGAAGGTATGGTATTATGTCATTCATTCTTCAAACACATGGAACTATTGGGTCTTAGTATAAGAAAATTGCCTCCTAAATTTTTGAAAATATTACATTTAATATTCACATCCTGCAAAAAGTCTTAAAATCTTGTTATCCTGCATTAAGTGCTTACCTGAAGTTTTAAAGCTTGTTGAAGAGGAAGTGCTTTTCACTCCTGTAACATAAACTACTGATACTCTTACAAAGTAGTTGGTCCAAGGAAGAATTCCAGTGAGGTTGCATGTGTAAACAAGGTTTCCTGTGCATGTAGTGTTTGCAGGAGAAAACCAGTCACTTTTTGTTGGCCACTAGAGAAATAAAATATTATTATGGTCAACTTTCTTGCTTTGCTGCAAGTGTGTCACAGTTCTATTCCTGGGTAGATTAACTACTTTGACACCTCTTAATATCATAGTGGAAATCTGACGCAGGTGCTCTTTCGACCATGGGACTTTGTCCTCTCAGAGATCAAGGACACAAACCCTAATTTTCTTCTTTGTTTTCAGGAGACCTACAAGTCTTGGCAGTAACAAAGAACAACAGATTAAGTGCCTGCTTTACACAGCCAAAAGGAGCCTTCCCCTTATATTTCTGGATCATCGTGACGTGCCCATGAGTTCAGCTTGCCATGATGCAATTGGAAGGAGGTGGGTTAATGGAATTGTGATATGACATTTGTTTTAGGGCAGTGAAATGTTTGGTGTAGGTCCATTGAATCTGATTCTCTACAGTAAAGAGTCTGCATGATCCAGTTTAGGACATGACTTTTTCTGCGCCCAGTGGTTCAGGTGTTGAAGTCTGAAGTTTCCCTGCATGCTGAACTCACTGCAGTGCTTACTTCTTACTCCTTGGATCTTCTCTCTGGCATTTTCTCCTAACCTCTATCACAGGAAAATGAAATCCAGATACTAGGTGGTAACTAATATTTATTGCTGAAAACTCTTTTATTCTTTTTCTTGTGCAGGGCAGACATAGGATTTGCAACTGCAAACCCATTTGGGGCAGGGCAGTGAGGAAACAGGGACAGGACTGCTGAAACAGGAGACTCAGAAGGAATTCTGGTGAGGTCATCCAGGATGTCCTTTGGCACTATGGAGCACTAAATGCTACAGCTGCACTCCTCCTTGTTCCTGGCAAATGCTGACTCCATCCTGCCCCTGCTGAGCAGCTAAGGCTGACATCACCATGCTCAAATTATCCACTGACACTCGTCATGTACATCCTGCCACCCACCCTGTCCTGCTTATCAGGACAGAATAGGTTAAAGTTTCTCTGATCTGAAAAACCCACCCCAAAACTTGGAGGCATTTTTACCTTACGCAGCTCAAACCAGAAACTGGTTTCATTGATGTGCAGGGGAGCTCTCCACTCTAGCTGGAAACTGGTATTTCTGGGGACTATGTTGATAGGTGCAGCTGGAGTCTCAAACGTTTTTGCAATGACAGGGACACTTTCAGAAAACCAGTTCTCATCAGGATGAAAAGTAAGGACCTAGGAAGGCAAAGGATGAACTGGACAATAGCAGAGCAGTTGGAAAGGCAGCTTTGCTTTGGCAACACCAAGTGTTTGGAAGACTAATGTTTCAAACAAGACGGAATTCAGGCAACAGAGATATAGGTGTAGAAAGATTGTGCACCTCACAGCTGCAAGGTTATATACTTTCAGGCTGAAAGTTCATGTCCAGGAGTACCTTTCCTCAGAGACTCTTCTCAGTTTCTCATCTCAGAATGAGATCTATGAGATCTTTCTAGATCTTTCTTGAATACCACATGCTCTTGCACATTCATGCAGATGTCATATCACATATTAGGCAGTGTTTTAGAACCACAGAAACACAAAGTCAAGAAGTGCCTTAGCACATTGCTTTTCACTAAGCCACAGGCAAATATGACCTATGTTAGGTATGCATACTTGCATACACATATATACAGGTATTTAGGTATGTATGTGTATATATATTCCCCATTATATTATCCAAATCATTAAAAAAAGCCCCAAATCAAATTAGGACCTAGAGATCCCCTCCTGCCATCCTCTGAATACTCTTCCAACAGTGTAAATCACTCTATTTGTGATACCCAGTGCACATTCTGCAGACAACATGTTTACTTGGTTACTTTTGAAAATGTCACTCTGATCACAGACCCGCTGTCCAGATACATCATTTATTGGTTTTTTAAGCCTTCATCTGTAGAGGGAGAAGCAGCACATTTTTCTCTTATGAATCTACATTGCACGCTTTTATTTGTTCACTTTACAGAAGAGCAATCTAAAGATTTGCAGGTTGAACAAACTGGTGAAACTACTTGCAGTTTTACCTTGAATGAGTTATTTGTTCCAGGTTGGAGGCCACTGACAGACCAGGCAAGCATCTCGTTTGAAAATTCACTTTTTCTCAAAGGTGTTGCTGGGACAGGAGGCAATAAATTGACAGAGATTTGATAGCGGATGGATTCAAGAGGTGCATTTGGCTTCAGAGGTTCACTCCAAGATATGTTGATGGTGGTGTCAGACAAAACTAATGCTTTAACAGCGTCAACTGCCTCTGGTACTGAAACAGAAAGAAAAGTTAATGTCCCTTTTAAAGAAGTCAAGAAATGTCACCAAGGAAAAAAAAGAAGGATATAAGTGTATTAATATGATGCATTCACAGGACTGAAAGTGTACACATGTAAAACCCATATTCTGGTATAGTCAGTCAGCTGCAGGCAAGTTCAAAGTATTTTGAGAGACTTTTGCTATCTTCTGGATTATCCTAATACACAAGCAGACAGAAAAAACCCTTAAAAACTGAACAACAACAGGAAAACAGCTGCTGTCCTATACCTCTACATTTACAGCCATATCACTGAATTCCTGCTCCTCTTAGTTTCCTAATCAGAGTGTCAGATGTGAGTTTAATATGGTCCTTACTGGAATACGCACACAAAAAAAATACCTGTGCACTATTCCAATTGGAAAGTCTTTTCTTGAACAGAAACTTATGAGGGAAGAAAATCCAAAACTAAGCATTATTTCCCATTATTTACAATTTTTCTCAGAAATACAGGGTCTGTCTGAGCTGTGTAAGGAAGAAACTGGGTTGCTGGTCAAATGTCTGTACCAGCTGGTTACTCACTAATTGTTCTGGAAAAATCAACCCTTCCTTTGAAGCTTTAAGATCACAGACTTTGTAATGGTATGTGGCATGTCCCTACTCTGCATAAAAAAAGTCTTTCTTTCCTGTTGATCTGTCCAATAGGAAAAGGTAAAAAGTTGGCAAATCATTACACTATTTATGTTCCCAACATATCAAAATGATGAGCCCATATGTTTTAATTCACATCCTAGTAGCAAGACTACAGATTATTTGATGAAATATACAGAAATTAGACTAGGAAAGAATATAAATTTCTCATTTGTCTAGCTCCACATAAAACATATGTGGAGTAAGAGTGACACTCTGTGGCAAGAGCAATGCATTAATTGTCTTGCTCTATTTTTCATTCCTTCTATCTTGCTATTTGATGGAAAGCACAAATTATTCCAAGCTTCTTTCACTTCATTAGAGAATTGAGAAAAAGGCAGAGGGAATTCACACAGCTTCAGAGGTGTTAAATAGTGTACACACTTCAAGAGGCTCTAGCAGCATCTGATTACAATTTAAACTGGCAGTTACATTCATGAAATTGAGAGCATAAGTGTCGGGACACATATACCTTCTATTTACAGCTGGCTGGAAGTTTTTCAACAAATTGTGTAAAGCTCTGCATGCTGATACAAATACCTATTCAAAATACTCAGGGTTTGTAGGCTGGGGTGAGGTGAGGGCTTTTTGTTGGTTTGGTTTGCTTTTTGTCTAAGACTTGATTTTCATCCAGATTTTTCATTTTGTCCCAACTAGAGAAGCCTGATTTGAGTTTCATGTTTCATTTTAACATGAGACTAAAAAATTCTGTTTGAGTGGAGCAATCCAGTCTCCCATTTCCTATGCTGCCTTTATGTTTCATTGCTGAAAGGGTGTACATTGCTGCAGGATGACACAGTTTACCACACAAAAAAGTAATTGTGTCAATTCTTGCCGCATCCCAAGAGTATTTAATGTTATTCAACCAATGTGTCACACAAATTTTTTATTACAGGTATGGAATCCCATGCAAAGAATTGAGATCTACTGGTAGAAGGCTAGAATTGTTGGGTGTTGGGAGTTTTGTTTGTTTGTTTTTCTCCATAGACTCCATAGGAAGGTAAAATCATCAAGGTTGGAAGAGACCTTTCAGATCATTTAGTCCAAGTGTCACCCAGCACTATCACTGTAAGCCCTAAATCACATCATCCAAAACCAGGTGCATCTTTAACAGACTCCACCACTGCCCTGGGAAATCAATTCCAGTGCCTGACCACCTGAACAGTGTAAGCATTTTTTCTGATATCTAATCTGAATCTCCATCTCAGATAAAGGCCTCTGCCTCCAGTCCTCTCTCTGCAGGCATGGTAGAAGAGACTGGCTCACAATATTCGGAGATCCACATAGGATGGAAGCCTATTTGCTTGATGGTGCAGATGCTAAAGGATCTGACTGTTAATATAAAAAACCCAGCAGAGTTGAACCAGAGAACTTTCAAAGTAGAGCATGTCTGGATTCCACAAGAAGGGTGGCAGTATGCCTACACCTCTTGCTACACTTTCATTTGAAAGATGAAAAGAAGTTCACCTTAAACAGAGAGTTTTTAAGGGGAAAGATGTGACTGGTGATGCTCTCTGAGCAATGGTGGCAAAAAGAGAGACTGATTATTCTATGAATGAACATTTAAAGAAATCACAGAGTACATCCCTAAGGAAAGAAAAGAGGAAATCAGGATTCCTGGTGTGTACTCGTTGCCAGGTATTCTAGATAAAATATTTTCTTGGGCACAGTTGATCACCAGGGGAAAGAGACATAGAGGAAAGTAAGAAAAACACAGTGGTGGCTGTCTGTACTTCAATTCCAGTTATTCCGTCGACTTCTGAAGCAGCCAAAATCCAAGGAGGTAAAAGGAGGTAAGGGAAAACCTTAGGAGTCCTGCTGTGGCTCCCTCACTGCATGTCACAGCAATATCCACATGCACAGCTGTGCAGCCCACATGGCTCTGTGCCAGCCACAGCCAGGGCTGAGGGAGCCAGTGCCCAGGGGCCAAAGGCTGCTGTGCCTCTCAGTTTCACTCCCTTGCTCTCCCTCAACAAAAGAACTGCTCCAACTCTGCAGGATGAGACCCAGGCAATAAAACTAATGAAGATGGGAACCACAGCATTCCCACATCCCAGTGATTTCAACACCAAGTATCCCTAGGCACAACCTCCCCAGCCCTTCAGCAAAACACAGATATGCTGTCACATAGACTTGACTAAAATTCTGACTCTCTGACTTAGGAATTGAGAGAGGTGCCTGATGGCTTTGCAGGTGAAGATCAAGCTGACACTGACACCAGGCACAAGAGAGCAAAGCTGGCACAACAGAAGAGCAAGCACTATGTACACTATGGGGAATAACTACCTCTCATAATGGCATTCCATATTTTCAGCAGGGAAGCTCAGCAGCAGCACTGAGAAAGTTATCTGAAGAGGAGCACAAAGTCTGGTCCTCATAAAGACAAGTGTGCATGTACAAAATTACAAATGCAAAACTACAAAAAGTGCTGAGCAAGGTAGTTCTGTTGGGTTAGGTTGCAACAGGTGCAAAAGCATTGCATGCCCCTTTAGCATAACCCTTCTCTTTCTAGAAGATGTCAAGAGCTTTAAGAAAACTGGCACAGCAGCTGCCCTACAGCTGCAAACAGGTAGAGTGAAGCAGGGAATGAGTAGAAGCATCTTCCTGCCCTAATCGAGGTATTTACAAGCATGAAAGGGATCTAGCTCAGACTGTAGTATTCTCAAAGAACTAGGACTGAAAGGGCACATCAAAATTCTTGAAATCAACTGAAAATGAGCAGTTTTCATTTAGGCCAAAATTAAAAATGAAGCATTGGTTTTTCAGCCTGTTTCACAACAAAACTGATCTGCATTACCCTTAGAAACAGCAATTATGAGAATGACATCAAGCCAAGGAAAAAAAAAATCTTAATGCTGAATGAATACATAACACAGATGTTTAAACCTGCATAATCACACATACATTCAAATACAACTTATTTAAAGATGTGGTCCAAGGCAGAAACTGCAACTGTTTAGTCACTTTTAACCACAATTTATCTTTTCCTAGGAAGCCAATAAGCCAAAGCATTAAAGAATATGTACAAATATATTGAATGCAACTTAAAAATTCATCAAGGTTTTGTTTGCCAAAACCTTGCAAAGATCTACACAGGTTATATTTTAAGTAGACTATCTGTCTGCTTTCTGATTTACAACCCAAACTTGCATATACTTTTCTCTAACTGAGATGAGAATTCTGTTGAAAATCAGAATAAAGTATGAAACAAACCTCCATATAGAGTTGTGCCAACTGTGCCTTCTCCCACAGGCCTCACTCCCTCATCTGAATAATAGTTTTTCACTGCAACTTGTATGACATAACTCGAAAATGGCTGTAGGTTCTCTAAGACAGCAATAGGACCCTGATATTCCTGTAAGTCAGAATCAGAAAATAAACATGCATCCTTAGAAAAGTGAGTCATATATTATCTAAATCATCTGTCAATGAAAAGGTGCTTTAAAAAAGTAATACAGTAGTGGTTTTGCATAATAATATGCTTTAGTGTTTAAAAAAAGAATGTTAGAATCACAGCTTAAGTAATAGGTCCCTACAGAAAAGAAAGCACATACCAAAAAACAAGACAAAAAGTAGGAGGGTACTTGCACAAAGGAAAACTAAGGAATATACCACTTACCAAATACCATAGGGAAAGGACAGTCCCATCAGTAGATGGGATGTAGAAATGGAAAAAGTCACTGACAGAATGCTACAGAATGGTTCATGAAATCACTAGAAGCAATACCACATTCCCTGTTTACAGATTATACCACATGCATTTCTGTGTGAAGTAGCCATACCAGTGTTGTTTTGCTGTGGAGCAGACAAACATTGTCTTGAGCCCCTGCAGATGTTGGTCATTTGTCTGGAAAACACCAGGTACGTCGGCGTAGGCTGGGATATGCCAGGGCATGGCTGCTGTGGTGTGACAGATGGCAAGCTTAATGTAAAACTGGTGTTAGTCTTAGCAAGGATAGTAGGTTTCTCAGTGTCTGGCAAGAGTGTCAGGCATCTTTTATCTAGGAAAAACATCAAAAGATTAAAAACAAAAATTATGACTGGACCAATCCAAACTTGCATGGGATTCTGCCGCCATTCATATGAGAAAGAATAACTACAAAGTATTCTTTCTGCTTTCACAAAGAGAAATAAAGAAAATTCCTCCTGAAAGCACTTTATTTGATTACTTTCATGGACAAAAAAATAGTGGTCCTCAAAGAAACTCTCATTTATCTTTTATAAGATACAATTTTAAGAAGACGGAAATGCAAATTGCAGTTACTGTGTCATCAGGGCAATACATATTGATGAGCTCAAACTTGGCTGTTAAAGGTAAGACAGATATGCTGAATAGACATTGCCTTTCTCTAGCAATTAAATGTTATCTGCTGTTTCTTCCAAACAGCTTTCGATGTATAAAGTAACAACAGATAATGAAGGACAAATTTGGGAGGTAGAAAAGGAGTCTGGAGGGAGAAAACAAAAGAAAACTACACTCACAGTTACTGAAAAGTAACAAAAGAAAATTCCTCCTCAGCTGATGTACTTTCAAAAGCAAATTAAAAATCTATTAAATGGGCTTCCTGCTAAGAAGGAAGAAATTTAGGCATGTGCACAGGGAAGAAGGTACAAGGACCAGTGCTTGCCCTTAGGCCACAACAAATGACCTCATAGACAAGGTTTTTCTCCCAGTGAGCAACCCTGCCATTCCTGCCAAAGTCAGCTTCATGCATATTCCTCCAAATATATTTGCAGTAGTCAATGTAAGTTAGAAAATCTCTGTGGGGATCTCTGGGTAGAAATAATCCATTTGGACTGAAATTTGGTTCTTCCCTTCCTGCACCATCCAAGCCTGGGGCTCTTGCAGGAAACCCTGTCCCTGTGGAAAGGGATTGGCACAAACTGTACCAGGGCCAAACCAGGCTCCTGTAGCAATGCCAAGCCCACACAGATCTCATGAGAGCAAACATGCCCAAAGTGTTGGCAAGAATAGCCTGAGCATTGGTCAGAGCAGCTGCAGGCAGGCATGACTGTACCAGCTACCCAGAAGAATGTGAATTTTTTTGTTCCAAAGAAGTTCATCTTGTTAAAATATACATTTGTATATTTGCCAGCCTTTTTATGTAAAACTGGAGCTCAAGAATTATTTTGAATGTATTCATCATGCTAGTAGCTGTTCTAAACCTCTGTATGTACAATGATAATCTCTATAGGTACCATGAATTCTAATTTTCTATTAAAACTAATGTTTTATTTCTTTCATTATCATTCTACAATGGTTTGTTTAAAATATTAGGAGTTCTAAGTGAAGCCTGGGTCTACTTTAATGTAACCAACAATTCTGTCTTGAGTACTTCATTATAAATCACTTTATTAAGCAGAGTTCTTATCTCTTTTTCTTTGGAAGGACAGACTTTTTTTAGTTTTACACACTTGTGAATAAACTCAGAAATCTGTGTCATAACAGGGATCATTATCAAACTCTTGCTACAACACTGTGGAATATATTTGCTCTTTTTCTGTGCTATAATGTGCACCATCTTTTCTAAAACTCCTGGTCTGACACTACTTTGAAAATAGGCAAAGTTTGGCATTAACAAACAGGGGCAATATCCATCATCATGAGCTTCCATTGTATCCAACACAAGGCCAGTCCTTATATACAGCCTTTTTTAAGTGTGCAAATTGTTGAAGCAATGTTCAAATGCTCAAATCCATGAAGCATACTTTACATAAATACCCATAGCACAATCTACAACTTAAATACATGCTCTGAAAGAAATTGGTTATGTTCACAAAACAACCCAAATCCCCTCTACCTGGATATGATTGTGCTGCTGAGCTGTAAGCTAGGATTTTCAGTGTATGGTTTGCTCTCTTGTGAAGAAAGTGTCTTCTGCTTTCTTTATTTGCTAGCCAAATTTCTGTATATTCCTTTGTTTCAGCGGTCCAGTATATAAATTTCTTATCTGCAGTCAAGCTGCCAATTTTATTACCTGTAGGAAAACACTGTATAAATAAGTTTTACAGTCAACCTGAAGCAGATGATTTTACAGGAGCAGGAAGGTGCTTGTATTCACAGTGAGTCCATATAGGTATCTTGGACATACTATATCCTTGAAGACTGCTCCTTGAGATTTCTGATATTTTCCAGTGGGTCTCATGAAGATGAGACACTGTTATTCCATTTTACAGGTGTAGATTTTAAGGTGTTTAATTACCCATAATTATGAGAACTGCTATTCAATTAACAAACACAACAAATAAAATACGAAAGCAAGAGCTGACTAAAGAAATTTTGCTTTTTTTTTTTTTTTTTCAAGTCGAAAACTACCATGATCTGCCATCTCTCAGGAGCAACTAAGACAGCTCCTCTGGTAACAGAGCAGCTTTAGCAGCATGGTTCCAGAACTGAGCTGAAAACTGAGCAACAAAGTGTTATTACCACAAGAAGTAAACCATGGAGAGTTTGTCATACAGTACCCTATCTGTGGAAAGTACCTTCCCCACATGATGAAGTCTGCAATGCCATTTTCAGGCATAAGTTATTTTATCTTTTCATTGAGATAAACTGCAATAGGTGTAGCTAATACGAAACCCTGGAAAAAATAATGTGTTAATATTCTAATTGAAATCTATTGACAAGTAGCACTTGAGGCCATAGCATTTCTTTTACATCTTACTAGAATACACACACACTTGCATCATACACATCTTCACACTGCTCTTTCTCCTAGTTTGTATGAACAGGGTACACAACTGGAAACACAGAACACAAACGTTTTGTCCGTATTGATTGTAGGTCAATCAGTTTTATAAACAAAGTGCTTCATGAATGTTATTTTCTGAAATGAATGTTGTTTGAAGTGAAAGACACCAAGAATCACAAGCTACCTAGAAAAATAAAAGACAGTCAGACCTTGAATATTTGGTACTTTGATAATTCTCCAGCAGTGGCAGCCATCCACATCTGAGGCCCATATTTCATCTCTTCCTCTGATAAAAAGCAGCTGGGGATTTTTGGAGTCAGACAAATCTATACTCATAGGTCTTCCTAGCTCTGCTTCTGTGACATTACAGGTGCAGTTCCTCATCTGTTTTTGTACCAATCCTTGTCCCAGGATGTGGTGCAGGGTGCTGTTCAGAATATCATAATAAAACATGTGGCTGCCGTTGTCAAGCTCTTCCATCCAGTACAAGCGGCTGCCAAAGAAAACGCATTGCTTTCAGGAGAAAAGCTTCAACCTAAATGCAATCCTGGTCTGACACAGTAACTGGCTATTCTGGATAAAATGGTTACTGCAAAAAAATTGTTGTCTGGTGCTGACTTTCACTTGCATTACTCATATAGAAGAACCTACCAGCATTTAAGCATAATTTGAAATCTTTACTCAAACAGAGACATCTTTTTGAAATTAAATACGTCCAAGCTCAGCTAGCAGTTCTTAAGTAGTACTATATCCAAAAATTTCTGAGATTTACATAATTCCAAAACTCATCTACAATAAAAAGTCCTTTTTGGTCTGTTAACAGTTCAAGTTTTAATGAAAGTCATGTCTAAAATTTGGCTTAATAAAGTTATTAGTGGTATGTGCATTACCTTAAGAAAGGATATGACAACAGAGATGATACAGTAGAATTACTTTTGCCCAGCTGTATGTTCAAGGCTTTTAGAGATTTTTTCTTGAGCTCAAGATCAATAACAAATATTTGAATTTTATCCTGTGGTGTTTTCAGGGCAACAAAGAGATGTCTTGCAATCCAGTCAACTGTGATGGCTGTGACATTGTGAAGATATGCATCTTTGAAAAACTTAAGAGAAAAATAAAAAAGGACAGAATTTTCCAACCTGATGTTAAGACATTATGAAAACCAATTTCTTTTGGAAAGAAAAATGTCTTCTTGGGAAGTGGAAGTCAAAATACAGAGATGTGTCATGGATTGGCAATAATTTTAGACAAGTCAAAATTATTGCTTCACAAATACCAATTGTTGTTTCCATATTCTTGAAATTAGAATGAAGTAAATTCAATTAAATTAAATGTGATACAAAATATAAATGCATTGTATTTACTAGTATTAGTTTTAAATTTAACATCTGATAAAATATCAACAAAAAAGATGTCAGTAGAACCATTTATTATTAACAGGACAACTTTAGCAATGGCATACTCTGGTCATTTTTACTTTTTCAAAAACACAGTTGGCCATAAAATAATGGCAATAATGGTCATGTAATGATAATTTTCCTAGATTCTCTCAAGTAAGGGAGCAAACAAAGGAATACCTGAAACATTGAAGCATTCTGTACGTTCAGAACAAAAAGAGAATCACCAGTGATATGGTATGCTTTGTCATCATTAGCAGTATAACAGATGTCCTTTACATCAGCCTTGGATGAAAGTTCCCATATGGTCTGACCACTGTCTATGTTGGTAAGAAACAACTTGCTGGCAGAAATAGTTATTAGGGTTGGGATAGGGAAAAGATCTGGAAGGAAAAGGACACAGCAGAATTAACCAAAAAAAAACCATCTTAGAAAATCACAGTCATAAAAAGGAAAGCAAGTACGAGATACGAATAATTGATGGGTGTGAACTTATCATACTTGTTTGTATGCCTCAGTAAATAAATAAAGTAATGAGATGCCCTCTTGTCATCACACTCAAACTACTAAAATATTTTCAGTGGCATTGAGAATGCTTGCCTAACAAATTTAAGCACAGTAAAACAGATTTGCTCATTTAATTGCCTTTAACAGCCAAACTTGAAATAGCCTATGATCTCTAGTGGATCTAACTCTCCTAGTTAACTTTGACAGCCTAATTAGAAATATATGATCATCTCTAGCAGTATACAGATTGCAGGTGAAAACCTACTGGACCATGTTAGCCTAGAGCTGCACAAAAAAAGCTAATTTAGCATAGCTTTGAGGAAAAGCTTGAAATTCCCAAAATTTTGTCTAATGATAAGGTATGTGTCAATCTTTCATGTCAGAGGATGTAACCATTTCTTCTATTGTGTCTTCTGTATGCTACATAAAATGTTGGGGGCTGTTTATCAGATTACCAAACTCTTGTACTGTCATTTTCACCAGCTACTGCACACAAACCATGAGATGGCAACTAAATCATCCATACCTGATGAATTCCTCTCTGCCACATCAGACAAAGGTCCTGGACCTACAGATGTGAAGGCCTGCACCTGTGGGACAGGAGATTGATAGTCATGTTAAGTAGCAGCATAAGTGACTGCATTAGAGAGCCTGTAGAGTCAATAGAGACAAAACCCCTGTCTGCTGATCTAGGAGTATAAGTGTGTGCTCTGTTTGACATAAGGCTGTGCTGGTCAGCTCAAAGGCTACATTCAAGTTGGATCCATGGCTATGAAGAGAATTTTAAGCATTGGCCCAGAGATTGACAATCCATGCTGCATCTAACAGTTCGAGCTGAAAAGACTCCAGGCAGTCTTTTCGTTACCTTCCCCAGCCTGGAACAATTCCTACTATTTGTTGACCTTGCAACCAACATGACCTTCTCCCCTATCAGTATCTGGTGCATTACATGCTCTCATGCTTTTAACTTGTCTTTCAAGCACTCATTCTATCTGTTCCAAAACTTTTATCCCAGTGAAATGACTTCTTGATCAGTTTTGAGTCTGGAAGTCTCTTTCCATGGAAGCCACATGAGTGCTTGCATTTCTCAGACGGTGGCTCTGTTCAAAAGACCTGTCACTCTCCACCAGATCAGCTGAATCTGTGTTCAACTCATAGTTTTTAGAAGTAGCTTGGGGAAACTTCTAGAAAAGCTTATTTTGGGTTTCACCATTTAGTGAACAATATGATACACAGAGAAGTTAAGCCAGGTATCCACAGGTGAGTCATCAAATCAGCAGCTCTACAAGCAGAAACAACAAGATCTTGCTCCAAGCCAAAAAAAAATCTCCCAGGCAAACAGATAACATCTAGCATGAGACAAGCTTAGTAATTTTTCATACCTGAAACCTTACTGTGAGGCTGGGAAGCACATCCTTGAGAGAAAACTGCATCTGGATGGGTTTAACATTGCTTTCAGTCCACTCCATGGAAGTGCCAGCAGTGCTGCTCTGATTCAATAGCTGATAGTAAACCTTGAACTTTGTTAATATTCCATTGTCCCTTTCAGGTCTGTCCCACCTGAACTCCACAAGGACTCTCCCATCACTTCCATAGAGGTTATTTTGTAACACATATATTCTAGGGTTCCTAGGGGCTGAAGGAACTGTATAAAAAATAAAGATAAAATACACAGAACAAAATACTCCTGTTAAAACACAAACCCTACCTCATAACTAACTCTACAGAAGATTATCTAAAGCCTAATGGTAATTGCTTTCTGTTTTTCATTGATGTGAGGCTATCTGATTTTCACTTGCCTAACCAAAAGAAAGAGCTGTATAAACAGGAAAAAAAAATGCACTCCTGGACTGAGATTGGGGCATATCTATTTAGCCAAGTCCTGTATGTAACTATGGGGCTGTAAAAATTTTCACAACACAGAGCATATTCTATCCCCTCTCCTATTCACTTCAAAATCTACTGCACCTCACAAGCTTTCTCAGTGCTTCAGTCGCACAATGCTATATTTTAGCTAACTCAATTTTGACATGCATAAGAGCAAAAATAAACACTGAAGCAAGAGCAAAATATGTGTAACATTTATTAAAAATCTACTAAGTTGTTAAGATATTGCATGCAGCCTTTTGTGTTCATTTTAATGAATTCATTTTCTCTTTCTTGCTTGTAGTTACAGGCAAACGCTGAATATATTGTCCTGCATTTTCTGTTCTGAATTCAATTACTTCAATTGTCTGCATTTATGGATGCAATAGATGATCACCCAAGATACTCAGAAACGTGTCCTTGCAACTCTGCATGCATCTGACAAGCTCTGAAAGCTGCTCACCCTTTGCCAGGGTTTCAATTGCTGACATTGAGCTGCTCCCAGTACCCATTACACATGAGGAACAGGATGTAAAATTTTAGTACCTCCTTCAGGGGCTCGAAGGGATACAGATGTCACTGGTGCCTTGCCCCAGTATGTGTACGGAGTGACAGTGAAATCAAAGAGTGCAAATGGTTCCAGCCAATCCACTCGGTAGGATGGCACTGTCAGATTATGGGGGTGAAGGCAACCTTCACTCTCCAGAGACTGCAAATGAAATTAAACAGAACAAAATAAAGCAAGACTTTTTTCCTACTCCAAAGGCCTTCAGTTTTCTAAAATTCCCTCACCAAACTGGTCAACTAATTCAAAACAGAGCTTCTCTTCCCATGAGTGGTCACTGTTCCATCAGCTCCTGTGGTGCTGTAGTGATGGGTAGCAATGTGCCAGCAATCAGTCCTTCAAATTTAAAGCAAAGCTTGCCAAATGCACTGAAGAGGGATGAAGGCTAGATTTCAGATTCAGGCAAAGGCTGTCCCATTGCCATCTCAGAGGACACTTCTGTCTCTGAGTTACTGTGAGAGGCTTTCTCACTAATTTTTGATCACTGTGATCTCCTCGCTTGGCTCTTCACATCCCAGCCACTAGCCCAGAGCCACTGCTGCCTGCAGTGATGGAGAAGCTGGACAACTTGCACTCTCTCTGCAATTCAGTTTGGTTCTTGACCAATTTGTAAATGCCAGAGAAGAAACAAACTCCATTTCTTTTTTAAAAATAGATGTATCAGCAAGAAGACACAGTAATACATGTAGATAATAGGGAGAGATTGCATCAATATCCTCACTTGTAGAGCTTTTGATCCCACGCAGTAGAAGACAGTTCCCCATTCCACCTTTGTGGAGGGACTCCAAGTGATGTGGAAACTTGAGGAATTTCCTTTAATTCTAAAAGAAGACTCTGGCACTGAATCTGGAATCACTTTCGGTGTAGAAGAAAAATTTCCTGTCCATTAACAGAAGAAATAATAATCTAAAGAATGTGAGGATTAGGTAGGCTATTCAAATGTGACTTAAAACATTAAAGTAAATCCTATAAGCCATCATTAAATAGAAACAATAAATAACAACAACATGTAGTCTTTTTATCCATACCAATACCATCAGCTTTTATAATTGCACATTATCCTGATATATTTACCAGGTAGTATATATATATATATATATGTATATCTCAGGTGTAACCTGATATTTTTATTAATAAGCCAAATGACTAAAGAATTTCAAGAATGAAGAACTGCAGGCAGACAGTGAATACCTTTATTGAGGAGTTTAGATAAAGAAAATAATGTACCTGGCAAAGGTTTAAGCGATGCCTGAACAAGGGTAAAGGCTGTAAACTGTGCTGGTTGTGAGAAGGGAATGCTGATGCTCTGATTGACTTCCTGGACTGTAAGGATCTGAAGCCTATTAATCCAGAACAGACGACCACTGTAGTATTCCAGTGCACCCTGAGATATTTCTGAAGTACTCCATGCTGCAAATTCTGTGATGATGGCACTACCACAACTATGGAAACATGTATGAAATTAGCAAATTGATAGCACACATGTAGAGGGAGCAGATTTATGCAATGTTTGACATGTTGTTAAGTTTCTTAGAATTCAAGTTCTGAGTACTTAAAATTCAAATTCTAAAATGTAGGAGGCAGGAAATCAATAAAAATTCTTTTCTTTAGGGTCTTTAAAGCAGAACACTTTTCAGATTATAAAACATTGCGGAAAGAACAAAAAGGCCTTCATTCCATTTATTTCATTGGAAAACAATTATAAAATGGTTTAAGATTCTGCTGCATAGATGTAGAAAAATGAGTATTGTGAAAAATCATCCCACCTTCTCTCAGCAATTCTGCTGAAACAGTGAAGTCTACTTCAAAGCATGAAAATCTCTATATTCACTATATCAGGAGCCCAGATTTATTTGACCCTGCTAGTTTCCTTCCATTATTTATTTAGATCTATTAACATTTTTCTTCACTGGGATCACTGGTGATTTAATCTGCTTTGTATATTGTATGTCAAAATTTACAGGCCTTTTTAGGTCCCCAATTCATCTTGGTAAGAGATTAAATATGTTGTAGGAGACATGATTTTGCCATGTCAGAAATGTCTTTGAGCTTAGCCACATGCCATCCAAAACAAATTTGGAAAGGCTTTGACACACCATCAGGTCCATTAGGATGGATCATTTCTAATCTCTGTATTCTGGCATGCCAGGGACAATGATTTATGGCTGCCAATTGGTTCATAGTGGAGCTGCATGTTCCAGCTAAAACTAATCAACATATTTTGATCCTTTAAGTCTTTACTATTAATCATAGTAAGTCTAAAATCAGTCATAAAATTCATCTGATTCCCCACAAAGCCAGCCTGCAACGTTATGGGTGCATGTAAATACAGATGCTGCTCAATTAAGTTTAAGCAGTTTAATCTGATGCTTGGAAAAAAATTTAAATAATTGCATTCTCCACATGGAAGGGAGCAAAAACATAATATGCATTATACACTCTGCACTTAAAGAACAAACAACCATTTTTCTCCAGGTTTTAGTATATAATCAAGCTAACCCATAAACATTGTTTGTTATGTTTTGTCTTATTAAACTTTGCCTTTCTGGAGTAATGCAGCCATTTCACGTTCAGGATGATCAAGAGGAAAGCCTGCTGAGTACTGTTTGCTCAGGTGAGAAAGTGGTGTCGCTTCAAGTCCTGAGATTCATGAAAGATGAGCAAGTTACAGAGCTCCAGGCGCTTGGAAACTGTCACGGGTTGTAAATGCCAAGATAAAATAGACAACAAGCAGCAACTACTTCCTAAAGTTAAGTCTAAAAATTGACCTCAGTTCAGTTGAGGTTCCATACCGTGTTTCTCTCACTGTAAAACTGTTGCCAACCATCACAACATGTAGTTTGCCATCAGCTAGCTGTGATCATTAGCTCTTCTTTATGTCTATTGTTAAATTAGTAAATAGTGTGCCCAGCACTGGACAACACTTTTTTTCTTGAAGAGTATGACAAAAACTACAAAATACAGACCTTCTTACCTCTACTGTACATTTACTTACCCTTCTTTGCAGAGAGAAGCTCTGTATAGGTTTAGGCATAGATTATCTTGCACAAGCCAATAAAGAAAACCATGAGTGAGATCCAATGTTACACCAACCACCTAAGAAAAAACAGTCCAAAAAGCAATTTGAACACATCTTCACTTCTGAGGTAAGAGCCCCTAGGCATAACAGTTGTCTAGACAACATCATGAGTAGCTCTTTATTGGCAGAAATAGCATTACTACCATGAATGTTTATTCTAACACAAAAAGAGATAGCACTAGAAAATAATCAGATCCTTGGTGGATGCCTGTTTATAGCAGCTGATGATTTTCTAGATAACATTTTTTTTAATACCTGTCACAGTGTTCATCCCTGGAGTATCTGAGTACCTCAGATATGATGGCAATAGCATATCAAGAGCTTAGTGGAATTACCTATCAAAATCTCCAGAATACCTCTGGTATTTTAACATTCTTTGTCTGAAAAAGGTGAGTGATATCCAGTCTGAAAGTCAGAATTACCTTTTGAAACAAGTATTCCAGGTCTTTTGCCTTTGTTTTCCAGCTTTGATTTTATACATAAACAGTTAAAATATTGCATTGCTTATGGAAAACAGACACAAAATTTTAATTCATTTATTTGATTAAGAAGGAAATTTGAATATTTAAATTTTTGTAAATTATTTTTTATTAAATAAAGGGGGAAGGAAATCAAGCAATCTTCCTGTTCGTACTTCAAAGTTTCATCTTCCTTTAAAGTAGGTGAAAGATTTGTTGTTTCTTTTTAATAGGATCTATTATTCAAAATAGAGTTTTCTTGTTTCTGCAGTAAACAACAGATTCTATACCATATGCAACAGTAATAAAAATGAGACATTTAATAATCTGTTCTGTGAATAAAAAAGAATTTCCTTCCATAAGTTAGTCTGCTAAATGTTATCAAGTTTAATCTATTTTGTATCATTAGCACAGATTACAAATTGTTTGGGGCCTCTCTGAACATGTTTTCCAGCAGGTCTCAAACTTCTCATGCAAACATTAGTCATAACTATTCTTTTATAAGCTTAAATTTCCATTATGTATGTAAGTGGAACAGCCTTTTCTCCCCCTAACTCTTCATTAATAAACTGCAGAAGATGATGACAGGAAAGCAAATGCTATATCACTTAGTTGTCTGTTGCTCCTTATGTAATCACATTCTTGACATATTTCTGTTGACATTGTATGTCAGAAAATCAAGGTTTGAATGATTGCTCCTGTAGGTTGTCCTGTTAAAAATATCTCACAGCGTGTATCTGCCCAAGTGTATATTTAGTCAGCCGTGCTATATTTTATCCCATTTACCTATTCTCCCTCTTATGCTCAACACCAAAAGACATCTTCCTAAATTTATGTTGCTTTTTTGAACATTTGGGTCCCTCTTCCTTGCCCCATTTTTTTTTTCTGCAGCTATAACATTTTCCTATATATGTGTCCATCTTCTTTATCCTGATCCCTGCATCACCATTATTAAAAGGCAAATAAATATTTGTACTATTTGTTTTCAGGAGTTAGGCAGTAGTTTAACACCTCCCTTCTGTTACACTTCAAAAACAGGCAAACATTTCCCAGTTCATGAGAGGTATTAGTCTCTGGGCACGACATGTATTTTGAAGGTGCAATGTAACTGAACATCATGAGATGCAGGAAAAACTTAGCTATTTGAAATACCCTTTACTACAAATATTGAAATCACACATAAAGGGTCCTGGCCCCACTTCCACATAATGCACTTTGCTGCTCCCCTATAAATTATTTTTGTTCTAGTCATATTGTGCAGTGTAAACAACTTATTATGTGCTTTGGAAATTCTATGCCAGATCTAAGATGGAATAAATCAGAGTAGTTCTGCTAAAATCAATCAAGCTCTGCCAATACACACCAGCTGAGCTAAACAACTGATCAGAAAATAAAATAATTGCCATAAAAGGATCTAGGTCCTGCCAAAGAAATTAGACTTCCAAAGCTCTGCCTTTGTACTTGTTTAGGAAACCTGCCATTTTCACAGTAGTCTCTTCTATTCCTACTCCCAGTATTCAGATTTGAAACTAAAAGGAGGTGCAGCTACAAACTGCTGAAGATCCAGCAGAACAGGAATTCTTTATTAGAAAAACAGATGGTGAGTACCAGTAAGAACCATTTATGTGGAGAACATGCTTTAACTGTTGGATAACAGTAATTAGCTGTTACATCTGTGTTTTAATACTGAGGTAAGACATGCTCTTTTCAGGTAAAGGACTTCATTGTGCAAGGAAGATAAATATTAGTACCTCTGCAAACCTATATTTGCCTCTTGATATTGAGATAATAACAACCAACTCAATTCCACCATTAAAGCATGTTGTGCTGTCCTTTTTTTTTGATAGTTTTATTCTGAGTTTTATTTTGATAAAGAAACACCTGTCAGCTACAACTGGTCACTTCTCAATCTAGACATTTTTACTTGGCTTTTTGCCTGTGTGCATCACAGCAGGAGGCTGAGTTCAAGAAGTCGGTGCATAGATTAGGGCAGCAGAGAAGCAGGAGAGGAGATGTTTGTTTGTAGGAGGTGTGAATAAGTGAATGGTTGAAGGCTGGTATCACTGACATAGAGAAAGGTGCAGAAAAAAAAATAAAAATGACAGGACCAGACAAGCAGTCTTACTGCTGCCAAGGTTCTTGAAAGCAAGACAAGAAATTTGAGGTTAGCATGAGGCGATCCAGAGAAGCAAGTAGTGAATCAAAAGAGAAGGGCAAGGAAGTTGAGCTTTGGCACTTTGAATAAACTGGAACTTGTCTGTCCTTTGCCACAGATCATCCAGAAGAATGCACTAAGTCCAAGTGTGCCACTGAGGTTGGAAATCAAGTAGCTTTCCATGGAGATAGTCCACACCAGCCAGCTTCCACAGAAAGGTAGGGAGGCTGGTACTGGATTGGTCCTTTGCAGCACAGACTTTTCTCTCACATGCAAAAGTTTAAAAGTTCTTCTGTGTGCAGGATTACAATGATAGTAGGTGGCACACCGGAACCTGCCTTCCTTCTTCCCAAGCCCTCATGATAGTGAAAGACCTGTGAGATTAGCTGGCCTTTTGGAATATTAATTCCATTTCATGGAGTAAACTAGGCCTGGCTATTATTTTATAATCAGAGAAGGGAGGGAAGGAAGGGAGGGAAGGAAGGAAGGAAGGAAGGAAGGAAGGAAGGAAGGAAGGAAGGAAGGAAGAAGGAAGGAATGAAGGAAGGAATGAAGGAAGGAATGAATGAAGGAATGGAAGGAAGGAAAGAGGAAGGAATGAAGGAAGGAAGGAAGGAAGGAAGGAAGGAAGGAAGGGAAGGAAGGAAGGAAGGAAGGAAGGAAGGAAGGAAGGAAGGAAGGAAGGAAGGAAGGAAGGAAGGAAGGAAGGAAGGAAGGAAGGAAGGAAGGAAGGAAGGAAGGAAGGAAGGAAGGAAGGAAGGAAGGAAGGAAGGAAGGAAGGAAGGAAGGAAGGAAGGAAGGAAGGAAGGAAGGAAGGAAGGAAGGAAGGAAGGAAGGAAGGAAGGAAGGAAGGAAGGAAGAAGGAATGGAATGGAATGAAGGAATGGAATGGAATGAAGGGAATGGAATGGAATGGAATGAATGAAGGAATGAATGGAATGGAATGGAATGGAATGGAATGAAGAATGAATGAATGGAATGGAATGGAATGGAATGGAATGGAATGGAATGAATGAATGGAATGGAATGAATGAATGAAGGAATGGAATGAAGGAAGGAATGGAATGGAATGGAATGAAGGAATGAATGGAATGGAATGGAATGAATGGAAGGAATGGAATGAATGAAGGAATGGAATGGAATGGAATGAATGGAATGGAATGGAATGGAATGGAATGAATGAATGGAATGGAATGGAATGGAATGGAATGAATGAATGAATGAATGGAATGGAATGGAAGGAATGAATGAATGGAATGAATGAATGGAATGAATGGAATGAATGAATGAATGGAATGGAATGAAGGAAGGAATGAATGAATGGAATGGAATGGAATGAATGAAGGAATGGAATGAATGAAGGAATGAATGGAAGGAAGGAATGGAATGAATGAAGGAAGGAAGGAAGGAAGGAAGGAAGGAAGGAAGGAAGGAAGGAAGGAAGGAAGGAAGGAAGGAAGGAAGGAAGGAAGGAAGGAAGGAAGGAAGGTGCTAAGACCCTGACAGATCTTTTCATGGGGAGAATATTCAGTCTCTGAGTTCTTCCATTGTGTAGGCAACATCAGATTCCACCTACAAAGAATGAGGTCAAATCTCACATGATGGCAGAGGCAGGATGGACTTGGAGAAGACCACAATGATCTATGAGGAGCCAGCAGTGAACCAAGTTTTTAAGAGATATGAGCAGAGATATGGAGGTTGTCTGTGCAGGCCTTAGAGCACAACAAAATGTCTCCAGGTAGGAAAAGGGAGCTAATGAGCTTCCACATGCTACAGGATCTTTGGTGAGCTATTGGTGGAAATAGCATCTCTATTTTCCCTCTCCTTTCTACCTCTGCATGGGACCCATTCTCCACCCTAACACAGCTATGACAACAATCCCCGGTCCCTTTTTCCCCCTGTGCTGGCAATGTCTTTCCTCACTCTTGCAAGAAGCCCCTTCTCTCTGAGGAGCTGCTCTGCCCTGCAGCAGGCTCTCCACAGCCTTCTGGAGCTCCTGGTGAGCCTGGGCAAAGCAAGAGGGGCCAAGCTGGGACCAGGCCTGTGCCTGACTTGGGCACGGGATAAAGAGAGGATGGGGAAGGGAAGGGGTGGGGAAGGAGAGCCTTGGCAATCCTCAGGGTGTTGAACTTGCTGTTCCTGCTACCACATGGGGGACAGGCAAGAGGGAGACTGTCATAACCAGAGGACATGGTCTCAAGCTGAGCCAAGGGAGATACAGGCTGGATATCAGGAAGAAGTTTTTCACTGAAAGAATAATAAAGTATTGGTATGCTTTGCCTGGGGAGGTGGTGGGTTCACCATTCCTGGATGCATGCAAAAAAAGACTGGATGTGGCACTTTGTGCCATGGTCTAGTTGAGGTGTCAGGGTGTGGATTTGACTCCATGATCTTGGAGGTCTCTTCTAACCCAGTGATTCTGTGATTCTGTGTTGTGGCAGATGTGGCACCCTCACCAGCTCTATGGAGGCAGCAGTAGCAGCAATCTGGGCCAGGCTGCAGCAGGGGCAGATGCCATTCTCCCTCTCTCATCATCCCAGATAAAGCCTGTTTCTCTAACAGCACCTCTGCAACCTGAAATGCAGCCCTGGTATCCCTACCAAGAGCTAAACCCCAAAACTGGCCCTGTCATGTCCTGCAAGCTGGGGAGCATCACAAAAGAGGCAGGATGCTATGAAGCTCTGATTCCATATTTTGATGTGAAAGCCAGAAGTGACCATTAGACTTAAATAATTTGGAAATAAAGAAGAACCTTTCACATGTGGAAAGGAGCAGCATTACAACCACAATTTTGGCAGCCATGAACACTGTCTATATTCAAGAGATCTAAATACTAAAACACGCACCATCCTTCCACCCCATCTCTCCCAAAAAGAAAGAAAAGTAAAAAATCAGTCACCTGTTTACCAGAAAACTGTAGCTGCTCTTGTAACATGAGATATTCCTGTCCATTCAATCTTGTGCTCTCCACTGAATACATCGTGGCCCAGTACAAATAGCCATTTACTGAATCCACAACTAGATCCTTCACTGGGAACACAACATGAGCTACAGCATCTATATGGCCTCCCCACAGTGATTTCCTGTAGATCTAGGGACAAAAGAATTGACTTTAGTATCACATCTAAATCATCAGCTATGATCAGCTGACTGTACATTAGTGACTTTTGCACAGCTGTTTATCAAAAGACTGTGCAAGCCTTCAGCTTTCAAAGTCTAAACCTTGTGCATTCAAAGTAAAAGGATGAAGAATAATGCAAAATTATTAGTTCATTTTTGCCAGCAAGTAACAAAAGAAAGAAGCTGAAATAGCTTTTTCCCTTCACTTTCCCAGTTTTGGCAGCCTTCTGTCTGACAGAATTTCTCACCCACTTCATATTCACTATTCACAAGTGTAAATGAGGGTGCAAGGCAGTGTGAAATCTGGCCTCCTAGCTCCAGTTTTAAAACAGCTTCTGACATTGCACTTAGAAGAAATGAAAGGCATAATTTGACAGCACTGCATAAATTAGCACTACAATTTTGAAGTCAGATACCTTTTAAATAATTCACATGTCAGTGTTCCTGATATGAGAGTGTACAAAGTGCAATTGTAATTACTTCTTAACTGCAGTGATCTGCAAAATGTCACAGAGCAGAGGTCAATCTTGAAAATCTCTGTGTAAACAAATAGTGCCAAATTTGATTAAAATAAAGTCCATCTACTTCTTGGCTGAGATCAACAGGGCAGCCTCCATTTTCACTATCTTCATTTATTTTTACGATGTTGAATCCAACAAAACTGTTGATAGCACGTTTGATTTGCCTGTTTTGCACCTGGTGAATTCAGTATCCTGTATTAGTGAATGTTAGTGAATATTTTACCCCAAACTTTTGTATAACTGTGGAAAATCACTTGAGGAAAGAAAGGCCTCCTTGTTCTACACTGTAATAGCAAAGGTCCAAATGTATCTCAGGTTGCAAGAAGTAGGGATTATTTTCCCAAATAGTGCCTTATAGTCTTTATTGTTGACTTAAGGGATTTTTTTTCTTTTGAGAAATGCAGCTATACCTACCGTATTTGCTTTGCCAACCCAATACAAGCACTGACCCAACCAATCAAAGGCCAACATCCTTGCATTTCTGACGTCAGACACATGAGTGCTCTCAGAGGTACCCTTTCTTTTGTTCAATGTCCAGGTCTGAACTTCTCCCATGGAATTAATCCAATAAAGAGTGTTATTATACCAATCGAGGTCTTGAAGAAAAAAAGGAAGATGTTAAGTGTTACACAAAAATGTCAATTAAAAAAAATAAATCGTTGTTTTAAAGAATAAAAAGCAGTCAGGCACTTCAGCTTTATAAAAATCAATACAAATGCACAGTTAGGCTCAGCTAATGTGAAAGTAGACGCTTCTTTATAGGAAATAATGTACATGTATTGTACATATACAGCCCTGATTACTATAAATGTATGACATATATTGGGATGCTAGAGACTGAACTATTTAGTTCATAGGGTTGATTTTAGCTCTGCTGTAACCATGGTGCTGTGGTGATGTCAGTAGGGTTTCACTAAGGATCAATTTGAATCATAAAATAGAAGAAAGGGGGTGAACCCAAAGGGTTGGCTCAGTGAAGCTGTTGTACTGCACTGCAGGACATTCAAGTCTATAGAGCTCTT
Organism: Luscinia megarhynchos; assembly: GCA_034336665.1. Taxonomy (NCBI): domain Eukaryota; kingdom Metazoa; phylum Chordata; class Aves; order Passeriformes; family Muscicapidae; genus Luscinia; species Luscinia megarhynchos. The sequence continues at coordinate 48,179,504 of CM067565.1, forward strand.
GTCTTTCAGTGGTTTGGTGAAATTTATGGAGAGCTAACAAATGCCAAAAAGCCTGTAGCAGCAGCATGCAATTAGTTTAGTAGGTACCTGAGACGTTTCTTATATGAGGACAGAGAAGTTCTCCTGGCCTGTAGCTATCCAATCCCTGCTTCCAGAGACCTTCAGGCCCCACAGCCAACATATAGGGCTCTTCTTCAGCTGCAAAGGAAGAAAACTGCACTTGTGCACACCAACAAGCAGTTCATGTATAGTATTTGCATTTCAATAGCAGCAGTGCCTGTTTCTGGAAAGTTACAAAAGCACCTTTAAAACTGCCCCTGTCCTAAGGAATAAAGGACAAAGAAGAAATGCATGAAAATATCATAATTTGAGGAACTCAGAGATTCAGGGCAGGTTCAGATCCAGAACAACAAGGCAATTTGGAATCCTATTAGATGCTGAAAAAACACTGTGGGTTTGGACCTGTCCTTACCAAAGTCAAGGTAAAAGTCACCCCTAAGCGAGTCCACTTCCTTAAACTGGAAGATATTTTCCCCTCAGACATAGGTTAATTTGGGTGAAATTGGTTTCAAAAAACATTCCAAAGACATGGAAATCTCAGACATTTTACACATATCCATTTCCCCTTATTATCTATTCTCAAACCAAGGATTTTCAGCTTTTGGTGAGCTGCACTTTTCTATGAATTGTCATTAACCCTCAGGGCACTGCACAAACCACTTAATGGTAGAAAGTTCTTTACAGGAGCAGTGGAAAGGGATAACACCTCTTTTACCATATCAAACAATGTTTTTGATGGAGCATTTGCATTAGAAAAATTTATATAAGTGCCAATATTAATGCATAAAAAATATTTATATCATTATTCTAGTTTGAGAATCTTACTACTTTAACTTAAAGCAAATTTACTTATCCTGTATTCTTTAATATTTCTAAGAAAAACCTTTTAACCTTTTAGTGCCCCTTATTTTGCAGTCTTTGCCCAAAATGTGTGCTTCACTAGGTGGAAAGATTTATACACACTTTGTTCTTCATTTTTCCTGTGTGACAAAGCAATTCTCACCTTCTTCTAAAGTTGTACCTCTAAATGGCTCTGACCATGGCCCTGCACCAGCAGGAGACACAGCTCTGACTGACACCTCATATGCTGTGAAGCTGGCCAGCCCCTTCACTGTAAGCCTCGTGTTGCTGATATTTGAGACAACCCATTCCTGCTCAGATGGGAGCTGAGGTGACACTTTCACATCGTAGGTCCAGTTCTGCCAAGCAGATAAACCTGTGCAAAGCAAATAATTGTGTTATTACAGAGTATGTGGTTGTAACTGGTGATGCACATCCTTTGAGGAAGATGTATATTGGAGACTCCTTTCAAAAATGCCAGTATCAGTGGAATTAGGAAAGAGATACATTAGAAATTTACACCCTTCCCCTCTGGCCCCATGCTTCAACCCCCCATGAAGAACAAAACTAGAACAAAAGTTTTCCCTGGCCAGGTAATTTTCTGCTATTCAAAGCCACAGAGGGTAGAAACCATAGCACAGACACTGATCAAAAGTCATTACATCTCTGCTGTGCATTTTTGGTGTGATATCAGTACCCAACATTACTGCTACTCCATAACATACTTGAGATCAAGCTTTCCCTAAAATCCTTGCAGGGGACATATGAGTTGCCAACACAAATTTCTGTAAATTTAGACAGACAATTTATCTATTTTGCTGGCAAATTATGGGCTAAATTTTTCAAACAGACATAGTTCCATAACTTCCCCTCAGGATCTGCTACTGAAGTCACTAAGGCCCAAATCAAGAAAAGGGAAGCTAGAAAGTTGCTTCTCTGGGAAGAAAAGAAATGGACCTTCAGTGAGAATCAGCTGAACTTACTGGTTCCAATGGTGTGTTCAGGTGGTCTCCAGCTGATCACGGCTTGGTCCACCCCAAACAGAGCCGTGACAAGATGAGGAGCAGCTGGTACAGGAAAAGGCTGAGTTGATGGCCCATAGAAAACCAAGTTGTCAAAGCCAAAGTCGCTCTGGATAATCCAAATTGCAGTCCACAATGTACTCATTGAAGCTAGAACTTCCCACTGGAGAGACCTCCTCGTGGAAAACTGCCGAGCCGTGTGTGACCGTAAACGTGTTATCCTCGTAAACGAAGCTCTCCACGTCATCTAGTGGCACGTGTGATCGCAGAGTGTGAAACTCTGAACCATCAAGAAAACCTGACACAAAGGCCTGCTCTGTTTTGTTGAAGAAAATGAGTCTCTTAGATTGGAAGTTGATCGTGAAGGTTCTCAGAGCACTGGATCTCACCACTGGTGAAGCTGCGGAGGCAGTGCCAGGAAAGAGTGGAAGGTTTGCTCTGTATACGCCATCCTCCAGGAGACAGAAAATATAACTGGCCATAGAGCAAAATAAACCCAAATAACTACAGTGCAAGAGGTCTGTAGGTGAGACACAAATATTTTAGCAGCTAAGACATGTGCCTGTCTTTATGCACAGTAGAAAAATGCTTTTGGTTCTATCAGTATATATATGCTGAGGAAGCAGACACATCAGTTTTTACCTTCTGGGAATTTGCATAGCAGATTATTGGAGAATAATCTTCTATAATACCTTAAATGTTAAGCATGAACACTTAAAATTCATAGAGCTTCATATTTATAAAAGCATGAAATTTCTGAAACCTCAAATTTCTGTATTGGAAAAGCTTTATCTCTTCTGGTAATGTCCTAAGGAAGAAAATGCAGGAAACAAAGGAAACAATACTGTATGGCACCTCATCCGTTACTTGTTGCTAATTGCACTTTTGTTTTGTTAACTTAAGTGCTTGAAACAAGAACCTAGATGACTAATGAAGTGAAGAAAATTAGAGAGGAGCTTCATAGTACCTTTGGCACCAAGTGCTCTAAGGAGTTCACTTACCCATTATAGGGATCAGCTATAACCTTCCTAGGGGATGTCACGTAAAGAGGAGTGATGTCTTCAGCTACCGTGCAGTTCTCTAAATGGCAGACGTGTATCTGGGGAATGAGAAGAAAAACAGGTGATGCATTCATAGGGTGCTTGCTAATGAGCAGACAAGCTGACCCGAGATTCCCTCAGGGGAACCAGATAGTGAAACACCTCTCTCACAGTCCTAGGTCCTTCTGGGCTCCTGGGTGCTCAGTCAGCCAAGTAAAACCCTTGTACACAAAGCCATGACAGCTTACCCTGAAGCTGTCAGTCATACCTCTAAGCTGGGGGAAAATTGTATATCCAACTGCCTATACTCAATTTGGAGGCAAACTGCACTTTGAAAATGGTCTGGCAGGGAAGGGAAATGTTTCTCTGATCCTTGAAATAATACCTGGGAATTCAGAAATCTCTGCCATGCTCTGTTCATTGACAGCTCATTTGTATCTTTTCATCACTATTGCTTTTCCTTCTCCCCATTTCCCGTGCAGTAAGCGAAAAATCAGACAGGACAAGAGGATTAAAAAAAAATAAATCCCCTACTAACCATTATGGGCAAGTTTCTAGTCCTTTGTACATTAGAGGATTACATGGGTATATGCAAAATCTGACCATCAGTGCCAGACTAATGCAATTAGTAGACTGATGTTTTATGAGTATGAAATCCAGTGCAGGGTTGCCATCTCCATTTTAACTTCAAACTGAAGCAGCTGTAATCTGAGCTCTTTCCATTGTATGAAACATTTAACATATTTTGTAAATTATGACAGACAGTAAAATCACTATCTAGTTATCTGACCATCTTCCTGAGGCAGAGTAGGGAATGAATAGAGTAGATGGGTAACCAAGAGGACCAACGTGCCTATACTGGGTATGAGGAGGGTGTGAACTCAGTCTCAAAACCAAATAAAACCAAAACAGTTATGTCGTATGGAGAAAAATAAGGCAAGGAGCCAGATTTCCATGTAGGGTGTTTACTTTAAACATGACCTAATAGTCAAGCCTTTCTTCTTTTTTAAATTACTACATATGTGAATATTAATGTTATATTAAAATTTGTTTTTGTAATTATATTTTGTGCATACATATCTATACGTAAATCATATTTTCTCATGTAAAATTAACTGCGTAATGGTTCAAATTAAGCAAGTAATTAATTAAGCACTAGAGCATTACCTTTCCATTCATGACAAAGTATATCCTCTGGTAAAGCCAGTCTACTGAGATGGACACAATATTCCCCCAGCCAGCATAAAAGAGCAAAAGGTCAGACACATCAGACATATTTGCAACTCCTTTCACCCAGATAGAATTCCCTTCAGAAAAATAGACGACTTGCTGATAAATATTCAAAGAAATTCCTAAAAATAGAAAGATACATGCACAGATAATATAAGAAAGGTTTCAGTTTTTCAGTTAATTTTCTACTTGCCTTAAAAACATGAATTTTTCAGTCTGCAACCCATCATCATCATCATCAGAGAAAGCTAATTTTCTTTCTTCTCACTTCCAGTCTTCTTTCAGATAATAAGAAAACATTCCCATTTGCTATGTAAGTGACATTATTACAGAGAATTGCCCTTCAGAAAGGTAATCAGACAAAGAGAGAACATGTAATATGCAAACTGATACTGATTGCTCCTCTACAGCTCAAACAGATGCAACTGGCATCTCCTCACAAAGCACCATTCACTCCAGAATTCAAGCTGAGATTATCTGTGCCACCTCTGCACTATCAAAGACTATTTAGTCAGGGACAACCTTCTTTCTCTGGAGCCTTTGTGGCTCTGTGAAATTTGGTAGATAAACTCAGATTTCCACACTGTAACCAAGGACTAGTGTAGATAAGAAACACTGGAGTGGTGAGTAATTTGAGATAACATCTGGTTATCAGATGACTTCAGCTACTGAGTGACTCATTAGTATGCTGACATAGTAGCCCTGTCTTTTAACACTTGGCATTATTTTATTCAGGAGTTTGAACCACTTCATTTCCCCGTATTCATGTTGAGAAAAAGTAGATATTAATCACAGGAAACAGATTCATCTTACCTCAGTTTAGATACCTACAATGTAAAAAATTAAACAGCTGCCTAGATACAGTGAAGAAGCAGTTGCACTGGGGAGAACAATTTATCTCTTCCTAATGCCTGTCACTTCACATACATCAAAGCATGTCCTGAAAGTTCCTATTTCTCCTGATTGACTATAAAGTGACTATGTGAGGTGCATTCTGTCCTTGGTGTAAAGAGGTCTTAGTTGTACTTGACAGCAAAGGAGAGAGTCCAATCTGATTTTACCTGTGATGTTGTGGTGTATGTTACCATCTGGTAGACACTGAGCAGCTTCGAGGAAACGTCCTGTGTATCTTTTCCTTAAAGATTCTTTTCTGGATAGGAAGAGCCATGCTGCTTTTTCCTTAACCTAGCAAACAGAGAAATTCAGAATTTAGATGACTGCAGCACGTTGCTAACTTGGATACATCATTAATAGACATGCATGTGCATGTGTACCCAAATGTACCTATGTCTGCACTGTATATTCCTACATTAGCAGTGACAGACCAAAACTTAAACTTTTGAGTGTTGAAAGTATAGGGAGTTATTCACCATTACCATTGATTCTGGCTCCTCACACAGGGTGAGAATACGCCATGTGAATTTCCACACCATCATTTCCTGCAGCAATACTCAGCTCCCTAGTGAAGGAAAGCAAGCTGGAGCAAATGAAGCCCTACTGACTTGAGGAAATGAAGGCACTAAGACATCTATGGGACTACAAGATCCAGCAGAAATAGGATATTTAACCCCTCTGGATTTCTTTGAAAACCCCAGTCAAACTAGAATATTATCCCACACAACTGGAGAAAAGCAAGGCAAGAATGTTTATTTCATGTGTTTTGTTGTGATGAGTAGCGATTTACTCAAAAAACAAGTACCTATCACAGATAAAGGTGATAATGGGATATCATCTGCTTCAAAGGTGGTAAACTTACTAAATTTTTTTTCTAATAAAGTCATGGAATTTTAAGTCAGCAAGGATAGTTTTGGCCACATAAACTGACTTCATGCTTATAAAGGACCAAGTAATTTACATCAAAACCTCTTCATTAAATCCATACCCTCTGTCTGGGCTATGCATAGATGTGGGAAAGATAGCTTGCCTCACTTCTGGATCTCAGATCCTTGGAAATCTAGCACACACCCTGGTAAATTGATTGTTACCTTCATTTTTAATGTTGGAGTATTATTTTGAATATGACTTTGGCTAATTCCCATCAGCAAACAATCCTTCCCTTTTTTTCCTCCTCTGTAGTTTAAGCAACTGTCTGTAATCAGATATCATTTCCTCATATGGATATCACAAAACTGTGATGGAATGCTGTCTTAATTTATTCCCAGATAATCTGCATAGATTGAGCAGCATGTAATTCTCACATGATGCACTGTGATGAGTAATTTCAATAATGATGAGTTCAGAGCAGAGTACAAGAGGCTAATATTACTTCTATCTCTTTCCAAGTAATGTTTCTTGCAATCTACAGTAACAATCAGGCTCTTGTCCCTGACTCTTCCCAGGGCTCAGACCTACACAGCTCAGTGCTTGATGCATTAACACCATTTCTGGACATGATACATGAGGAAGGGCTGTTCCTGTTCACGTTAGCACAGAGAGAAAGCATGTGCCTGTGCAATTCAAGGGGAAACATTTATGAAATTTTATTTAATTTATTTATTGAAATTTAATTTATTTATTGAAATTTTATGTCATAACTAGTAAGGGTGGGTGGGGTGGCTCCTCACCCCCATAAGGTGGGGCTTTGGGGGCCGATAGGGTTGGTTTGTTTGTTTGTTTGTTTTCTACCTTAAATCAATTGCTTGGCAATTGGATTGATATGGTGAACACAGTCCTGACTTTTCAAAAATGACACAAATCTTTATGACTCAGGGTCAGCCAACCCTAGAGCAAACCTCTGTGGAGGTGTCAAATAAAGAAATAGAGTGTCTGAACTGATATACACACACACAAGTAATATTTTAAAAAGCACTAGAGAAGTAAGTTCCGTTTCTCTAACCAATAGCAGAAAACTGGCAATTCAGAGACAGTCTTGAAGTGCTTTCATAAAGCTGAAGCATTTCCAGGTGTTTGACAACTGAATCTTTTAATGAGAAGGAAAGTCTTGTATTTTCTTTCCTAAAAGAACATTTTTATAACATCAATTTCACTCTTATTTGTGTTTTCTATCTCAACGTGTATCTTTCTCTACCAATTAATTAATAATTCTGCAATTCTTTGAGTAATAGCTATAGTGCTTCATTACCTTCAATATTAATTAGTTGATATAGTAAAATAAATACCTCCATGAAAGAGCAAAAAAAAATTGCTATGGTTTCACCTATTTCTCGGCTTGAGATAATTAAGAATTTTTGAAAAAAGAGTTTCATATTGAGTATATTGAGAATTTTTGACAAAAGAGTTTCACATTAAGTATTTCATGTTATAAGAAGTACATTCATTTGGCTGCTGTTAAAATCTCATCTAGAAAATGGAATCATGCTTTTTTCAGCTGCTACCTCAGATCACTGTGGTGCTTTTCATTTGTAAGAGAACTCAAATGTGTTTGGGTCTACCAGCTCCACAGGCTCTTCCCATGCTGTGCTGCCTTTACCACGTCCACAGGGAGAAGAACAGGACCCTCTCTGAGGTGCTGTTGGCTCCTCAGTGTATAACTTGACATGGTCACAGTCTAAATATTTGTGTGGCAGGCCAGGGAACGTGGGTTTGTCCCCAGGAGCAGACAGTGACAAGGACTCTGCTACTCTTGTACCTTTGGCTGGTGGGGTTGTGATGTTGGCTTCAGCACGGGGTCCAGCACCAACCTCATTAACTGCCACGACACTGAACCTGTGGTACACCAAAGAGACAGGTTTTTGGTCGGCAGGTTTCTTTCAAAAGATTACCTGAGAAACATTTTATCAAGTAGGGCAGCTGCTACAGAAGTGCTTGACTATCAGAAAATTCCCCTTTAAAAATAATGCTCTGAGAAAATTTAGAATAAAAACTAAACCAACCAAAGTGTGAATTGCCCAAAGGCAGAACAACAACAGAATCTTCTAAATTTCAAATCAAAGTAAGTTTTCAGACTCAGAAGAACAACTCAACTTCATTTCAAAGGAAGATCTGTATTTACCAGTACAAGCAGAATGCAGACCTTTGTGTTTAATAAAAATGAAGAAATTTTTCCAGAAGTTTAAAGGACTAGAGAAGACTGGTCTTTCTCCTGCTATACTAAAAACATGCCACACAAGCATAAAAAAAATAAAAACAAGCTAAGAAAATACAGCCTCCTAGCCCTATATCAAGTTGCTTTTCCTTTCTCACCATCTAACTTCTGCAAAAGCAACCAAGTTACCTGGGATAACTGTTACCTCAAGGAAGGTGTCCTTGCTTTTGGTAGGAATTTAAGTAAATAGCATAATTGTGCAGAAGGGATATTAAGGCATAATCAGTGCTATTTGGGAACAAGTGTTGCCCATAGGCCAGGTTGGCTAGCTTTTCTTTTTGTACCTGTAAGTGGTGTTTGGCAAGGTGGAGTAGAACTGAAAGCTGTGCCCTCTTGAGGCTCTCAGCAATTCATGATTCTCACTGGTCAGGAGCAGGTTATATCCAATAATCAATCCATTCGGAAAAAGTGGTGGAGACCAACTAACTTCAACAGTGTTTGGGCTTGAGCTCTGAATGTCTTTAATGACAGGAGCTGTTGCAGGAACTGCAAGACAGAAGTAGCTGACTCTAGTACTCAAGACATTAATTTTTTTTCATTTTTAAATACATTTTTCGTTTTCACACCTGTTAATTCATTTATACACCAATAAATATTATTAGGGACTGTTAATATTTCAGCAACATTTTAGGATTTTTTTAATGTCCAGGAAAACAGGACTGTGTTTCAATTTAATACATGCATAATTATGTACAAAAGTATCCCATCTGCCCTCATGATTTTGGCCATGTGCTTTGCTGTGCTTGCTTTTAAAACCAAAAGCAGGGAGAAGCCCTAAATCTTCTAGGTCAAACAAAAAGAACCTATAGTTCTTTAGTTTGGGCTTCTGCAGCTACCCAAGAGACAGCACACACTTGGTTCTGAAGATTAGGCACCAATGTTTTCTGCCAAAGAAACAACAATAAAACCCAAATGCTTCTCTTAAGGTTCTGAAAGGTGGAATTAATAGTGCAATTCATTACCTCCAAAAGCCTGTGTCCGGTAGCTGGGACTAGGTGGAGAATGGAGCTGCAGCTGAGATGTAATGATCCAAACTACTTGAAACACGTACTCCGTGAAGGCCTGAAGGTCTTTGACGATATATGAATTTTCAGATACTACCTAGATTAATGCACAACACAATTGGGCTTTTCCTTCCTCCAGCTGCAGTACTATGTAGGATGTTATGAGGGTGAAAGAGGTCTCACACAACAACGTACATATTTCAGGATAAAAAAGGGCAGCACCCTAAGTTTAATTAAGAGGAAATTCTCAAAGTTATTTTCAGCAAAGACTCTGATTTCCATCTCTTCAGAACATTTTCTCTTCTCTTACCTCAGAACACGGCACCAAATCTCAACAATGAGCAGGTGGATCAAACGATTGATGCAATATAATAGTAAATTTTAAGAAAAAAGTTTTAAAAACCCACACTAAAATAGTAGCATATTATAAGCAATGTATTTTAAACATATACCACAGGTTTCAGACACAAAGGATCCTAGTTACACTGAAATATTTATTGTCTGAAGTAATTGCTCCCTATTATTTGATCAATGATTCATTCAGAGTAACTTCCTGCTTAGCAAATTATCTTTACCTTTGATTTGTGGCACCAACTTGTCATGCCCTGTAAATTGGTCCGATAGAGATGATGGCATGATAACAAGTGTACAGCTGACGCAAAAGAACAAATTATGAGAATAACTCTACTGAGTCAGAGCAAAGGTCTTTCTAGCCAAGTATTGTGCTTTCACAAGGACCAAAAATAATTTCTGTAGGGATAGGTATTAAAGAAAAGAAAGAAAAGAAAGCTTACAGCCATACTTCTCCTGAATATTCTCATTGGCATTTCACAAGCATGGCTCAACATGAAACAATGGGAATATTTGCATTTAGTAGAACTCGATTTTTCCTTCTGCTAATTTTTCCAGTCACTTTTCAAACCTGATCTAGTAATTTTAGCAATTTTAATATTCAGGAGTTTAAATTTAGCAATTTAACATCCACACATGCCAGGAAGCAGCTGAACATTTCAAATACCCATTCAGTGAGGAAATAATTTTACTAATTTTGAACCTGCTATTCGCTAGTTTCCATCAAGGTCCCTAGTTTCAATGTTGGAGGAAATGGGGAATAATCCACTGCTTCTCAGCTTCCCCATGCCACTCATGATTTGGAAAATCTCTTTCATGTACCTAACATATTATCCAATATAGTTTAAAAAAAAAAACAAACCAAACACACACCAAAAAAACAAAACAAAAAAAATCACAAACAAAACAAAACAAAAAATAAAACTCAGACCAAAAAAACCTAGGGTCAGAGAAGAGCCATTTTCCTTGCAAAGTAAAAGGAGGTGTCCTCCCTTACCTCTGTGTACCTCCAGTCACCAGGGAGCTTGTTGAACTTCCACTGGATAACATATTTCACCCCAGAGATGTTAGCTGCTTTCCACCCTAATGTGATACTGTGGTTTCCAATGAAAGATGCAAATGGTGCACTAGGTTTGTTCAGATAGCCTGAGGGGAAAATATGATATAACAGGAAGAAAAAATCTTTCATGGCCATCCCTGGATCTCAACGGTGAAAACCTTTTATCTCTCACAAATAAAAGCTGTGAAGCCCATAAAAACACATAAAAGAATATATTTAAAATGTTGCTGAGTAACTTGCATGGCATTTTAAAGGTAGTTTGATACATCAGACAGAAGTGGGCCCAGTGCAATGTGAGTTGTGATTACAACCCCATACTTGTGTAAATGCATTTTTAGTTACAGTTACTTAGTAAATTTTTTCTGAATAGAAACAGAGAGGGCATGAGAGACTTCTGAAAAGATTTTCAAGGGGACTATTTCATTAGCACTGTATTGGCTCAAGGTATCATCTTAAACAGTTAAGACTGGATTCAAAGTCTCATGTCCATGAAACGGAGGGAAAAACGTTTTACTCCAAGATAAACTTTGGTATGTTTGTTAAAAGAAAAAAAGAAGAGTGGTAGTTTTGTGATTAATGAAAATACTCAAGACATTCCTATTTTTAAAATAAATCCAGATCATAGAACGAGACTATGAATTTATCAGACTGTCAATCGGACACAGGACTCTATTCAGACTTACTCAGTGCTTCAGCTCCATATGCATCCTCTGCACAGCTACAGCCAAACTTACAGGAAACTGTCTGTGTAGGGCACAGAACTCACTGGTTAGCTTTGTGCAAAGGCAAACTTCCTTCCAGAATCATGCAGACACATCTCAAATGCATACAAATTTTGTGAGCATTTTGCATATACACAAGCCTTGTGGAAATAATTGTATTAAATCTAAAAAGTAGCACTGCCATGAACTCACTCCAAAGATTTTCTTGAGAGTCTTTTCATCAATTCACTGGGCCCTGAATTGAAGGTTTCCTCCTTACACACTGTCCCTTTGTAGAAAGCATGAACTACTTTACATAGTTCATTACAGTTGGAAATAGACTTCAGTGATGACCATGGAGTCAGGAAGACAAGGTTTTTGCCTAGTTGGTAATATATTCCACATGTTGCATTTCACACGTTGCTTCATGTATTCCCTATGAATGAGGCACATTCTTACAATGTATTTCCAGTGAAATTTCAAAATAGCTGAAATTGGCAATTTTTAAGAACAGCCATGCCTAATTAACACTTCCTTTTCAGCAGGAAAACTACTCCTTCTGTTACAGTTGTGCCTACAAGCTGCAAACATAACAAATACCCCAGGGCAGTGAGCTCCACAATGACATCCTAAGAACAGAACATTCCCAGAGTCTTCATTTCAGGTAGGGAAGAAAATACAGTGTCATCCTGCTTTTTTTAAGTTGAGAACTTAAGAAGAAGTAGAAACATGTTCTAGGTGGGTCTCAGTAACTTTAAAATTACATGCAAGACCCAGTCTCCCAGAAACCCAAAACTTTTGAGAAGTGGTGATTTGAGCTTTTCTACGCAAGAGGTTTATTTGGGCTCATTTTATTCTGCAAGTTCCTTCAGCCTTTAAAATCTTGACGTTTGCTCCATACAGCACCAACCTTTCAAATGACAATTAACCTTTAGATCACACAGAAGCAATTCATTATGGCAAGTGAGGAAAGTTTTTTAATTGCTATTCCTATGATTTGAGGAAACTCCCTCCCAGGACCCTATGGAACCTGATAAGACATGTTATTTCAGACAACACAGTTGCAGCCCAGACACATTTGAAAACTTGCTCAGCTGAATATTCCTATATACATAATGTCACATCTAGACATTCAGTGCTAAGTGCAAGCACTTGCAATTTTTTTCCAATATTTTCATATTCGAAGAAATAAAATACTTCCAGGTAAATTATCACCACTGTTAGCAGGTGAAAATTCAGGTATTGGCAGACATAAGTTATCTGGTCTACACTGGAGCCTTAATTTACAACTAATATTTCTTTGTTTTAAGGAGTAGTGTTCCCACATTACATGCTGATTCATAGTGCTTTCTGCCTCATTTAACACAGGTATTTCTGAACATTTGTTTTTCATTGTGTTGTTATTTCTTCTGATTTTTATCGAACCTGAACTATAAATCCAATATTTGCTTGAGCTGAGAGGTTTGTTAAAGCTCTTAACCTTAAATTTTGAGGGAAAGTTGCCAGCTGCTCTACTTGAAAACAATAAATCCTCATGTTTTCTCCATCCATCAGCAACGTTTTTATATAAGTCACAGTCTGATGTCTTTTCTTGTGACTGTTCCCATGAAATTCAGTGGCAGTCCCCTGTTCCTAGGTGGAGGGAGAAATACTACCAGATTTCAATCCCAAGGTGTATTCAGACAACAGAACTAATGCCAAAGAAACAGAGTTAATGCCAAAGAAAAAATCCCACTCCTTTGCTCTGCATGCTGAAATGACCTGATCCTCTGGATGCAGTGACACAGTTTGTGCCTGACATATGGGTAGCCAAGTCAGTCAGCTGACCCAGTGGAAAGATAATCCCAAAAAAGCCTTTGCAGAGTCAGCACATTTAAGTGGCACATTGGATGACCAGACAGGCAAAACAAAACCCCAACACAAAAGCAGCAAAACCCCCACACTCATTTTATGTTTCTACAAAAGCAATCTAGTTACTTCTTAGACTGTTCCTACACACCAAAACCACCATTTAGTGCATTAGTAAACCTTTGTCATCATCACAATTTGACAGACTAAAAAGCATTACCCAAAAAAAAAAAAAAATTCCTTTCAATCAAATTTCCAGTTTACCAGTGGGTTTGTATTCTACCCAAGGCTCTTTCCAACTCCTCCATCACCTCCTTGAGATGTTTAGTTTTCATTCCTGAGGTCCCAACAGTGCCAAACACAATCTTCCAATCATCTCATCCCCATCCTATCCTGGCCTCTCCTCTCCTCTGTGCTCAAGCTGAAAGGACCCATCTCTTTACTAGCACTTTGTTGACCCATACTCATCACTGTAAACACCAGTCCACCCACAGCACTCCCCACTTGAGATCTCTTTCTAAAGGGCCACATGTTGCCCCTTACTGAATAGCATTGTATTTCATTTAGACTCTCTATCCAGCCAAGAGTTTGGTCTTCTAGCTCCCACTCTTAGTTCCCACTTCTCACTCAGCCTTAATGAGCATTCTCTCTGGATAGTCTTTGATGGAAGTAATGAAAAACTGGATGAACAACACTCTTGTGAGAGCATAGAACACGGTTTACATAGGTCTGTCCTGCTTCATAATACTGAGATTAGTCTGCTTTCTTTACAGCAATGTTCTTTGTCACATAGCAGTTTTTAATGCAAACCTTGGTCACCATGCTGAAAAGGTACTAACTCATTCTTCAGCTTTAGGGAGTACAAAACAATAAGAGCTGAGTTGGTAAGTTTGTGTATCTACATTGTGTTTCTTAGCACTGTGAGGACATAGCAATCACTGAAATAGTGATGGTTTTGTATTGCTCTGATGGCATTCAACTTACCTCACATGCTCTAGTGTATGTCTCGTTCTGCCAAGAAAAAAATTAGCAAAATGTGGGGTTAGCATAAATATAATCACAGACTATTTCAAACAGATAACACTGATTTATTAGAATTTCTTATATTGAAAATACATTACAAAACCTTATCACTGGTAAATAATGAAAGAAGGAAACCTCACACTTGAGAAAACAGAAAGTCAAGTTAGAGTGATGTTAAGGTTGAATGAAATTCAGGTGTTCAAGAGATGAGGAAAAATGAGAAATTTAAAAACTATTATGGCATCTGCCCCAGACCGGTGCTAGTCCTCATCCACCTGGTTTAGTAAAAACAAGAAATCAATCTACTGAGGGCCATGTGCTTCATTTCCATCTGCATGCAACTCTGAAACAGCCCCAGTAGAGTAAAATCCTGAAAAGCACTAGTGTATTCTCACTGTCTAAAAATCTGTGCCGAGCTTAATGAACCATAAAATACATATATTCTGACAAAATCAATGAACATTTTTGATATTAGAGGCAACTTGCATAGCAAGAATTATTAATTTTCCGAAACAGAATTCATAAGGAACTGAGAAAAAAAGATATAGACATTACATCTTTTCATAGAAATACTTGTCTGATTGGATTTTGAATGTCTGCCACTGGATAAGGTACTTGACAGGCTGGAGACAAGTGCTACAGAGCCAAAGCTCAGGTAGTACTCACACATTTCAGTGGACAGTCGGTTTGTGCAGTTGCATTCCAAAACTGACATCCCTGTATACACTGCAAAGACAGAAGATGGCTCTAAAAATGCCTTTGAAAGCAGAGTTCTAAAGGCAAGGGATACTCCAGCATTAATGATACATTAAAGATATGTATCGGTATTAAAAGTACCCAGATCCTACAATTAGAGAGTTATATTGTGTAGTGCTCTTCTCAATGTAAAAACAAATACAAAGCAAAATAAATTCAGTCTTGTTCTGGGAACGAGCTAACTGAGCTGGCTATGATGTGGCCAGCACTCCCACCCTCCCAGCTTTATTTTACCACTTGCTCTCTGTGCAGAAGCAGCACACATGCAGTGTGCAGCACAGCAAAGCACAGAGGAAAGCTGCTCAGCACAAGCCCTCCCACATGTGCTCACCAACAGGCACTGGCTTTAAAACCATGAGTTTTCAGAGAAGTAATAAATCTTATGTCATTCAGTTTTGATATTGGACCTTTCTTGTTTATGCTGTCCCATCTAATTCTTAGTGGTTGTGAAGGTTTTGGGTTTTTTTATGGGAAGCTGGAACAACTTAAGAAGCAGAAGACTGATAGAGAGTGTTGCAAAGCCTCATGAAAAATATAGTGAAGACTTGATAGCACTGAGCAAAGATACTCAGTAACTTAAGCAGGTGAGTCAACCTTGCTATGTATTGTCATGACAACAGAGACTTTTATGGTCCCAGCATCATAAATGGCCCAGCCTCACTAGATACCAGGTGCTTACATATTCATTAAAATGTGTTTCTTATCTAATGCATGAACATGAATTTCCTAGAAATAATTTCCATGTATCTGCCTCCTACTGGAAGTTCTGTTATGGTCCTGAAGGTTTATCAAGAGGGGTCTCTGGTGGCCATATTCACTGAATGCTTCAATATTAAAGGTGACCTTTCCTTGAACTTTTTCTTTGGGCATGCGCTATTGATCTTGTTACATAACTTGCAAAAACTCTATTGGAGTTCTCTTTATATGTTTCTCCACTGGTTCCAGCCATGCTTATCATCCTGCATGCATACCTTTACATACTTCCATCTTTTTATCTTTTTTATCTTTTTTTTTTTATCTTTTTTTTTTTTTTTTTTTATCTTTGCCAGTTAGTCTTTAAGTTCAATTCAGAAATTTCAGGGAAGTAGAAAAATTTTATTTGCTGTTATTTGTCACCACCAGCTTGAATTGCATTTGCAATCTGAACTAGAAAATCAGCTGAAGTCCACCAAGAATGCTTCTATGGAAAGCTCACATTATGCCCCCATGGCAGATACAACCATTTGAAGTCCAAGAAAACTCTAAATGTTCAACAGTTATGAGTTTTCTTACACTGAATCACTGAGAAAGCAAAATAAACTACTTAACTGTACAGAGGTAACTGAATAATTCAGTCTTAATGATTTGCATGTTTGAGACAACACTAGTTTTGACACATTGTCCATTGTCTCAAAAATGAGAGGTTGTGAACTTTATAGATCATCAAATCTGAACATTTATATTCACATTAAATGTGGACATAACTCACAGCAGAGATCATCACTCTTCACACATATTCTTTAAATAAAAAATATAGCTATGTCTAATAATTTGAACCAAATCTACCCACTCAATTTATGACTTATGCTAGACCGGCAACTGTGCACATTTTCATGAAGTCTTTGAAAATATGATCCTTGTACCCATTGTGCTCAAACAGCAGGAACATAAAATGTCAGTAACCAACAAAGTAAACCATTACTCACGGCTCCAGTGATGTCACTAACATTGCAAGCGTTGGAAATTCCAAGCTCTCCTTCCTATAGGAAAATACATAATTTTTTAAAAGAATGAAAATATTTTCCCCAAATTCTTTGATTAAAACACATTAAATCATTGGATTCTTGTAAACCAAATTTTCTTTGGCTGATTTTTTCTTGTCTGGAGAAATTTACTGTTTACCCACCAAGAGCTTCTCACTTGAGACCAATTTCAGAGATATCATCAAACAAAGACATTGGCAGAATCAGTTGGTATTAAATTATCTGAGGTAGAAATTTGGCTCTTAGCTCCCCATTCTGATTCACTGAGTCAATAACAAATGCTTCACAATTATGCTGGGCTTAAACGACAAAGCCAAGTGGCTTTGACCTCTTGGGAGAGGAAAGACCTTCCTTCAAGCTAAATGCCTTTTGTCTGGCCACCTTCTGAAGGAGTTTTACAGCCATATGGTGAAAGCCACCACCCTTCCTCTCCTTCCAAAAGTGCTCTCCAGTGAATGTGCCTGTTTTTTCACATCATTCAAAGTGTGCAAAACCTATCACTGCCACTGAATTGCAAAGGATTTGAGGATGCATACAGCAACCTTAGAGAAGCTGAATAGCAGCTCTTAAATTTTTTGACCTGAAACCAGGTAAAAGCAGCTTTAATAAGACAATTCACAGGAAGAATTTTCCAGCACATGGGCACACTGCGACAATAGTGAGAATCAAAGTTGTCACCAAAAAAAAAATCAAACAAAACAAATAGACCAGAGAAGAAAAATAAGATTTACAGCTCTCAGACTCGAAGATTACATTTTTCACACCTAGATCAATACATTCACTGAACATAAATGTGATCTTTCCTGTCTTTCAAAGCTGAAAGGTAGAGCAACTTATTTCTTATTCTGGATTAATTTAAGCTCAAATCAAAGGATCCCCATTAAAGTTATCATTGCATGATAGGCTTCCACTAGGGAAGGCAATTAACTCTTTCACTGGTGCAAGAGCTCCAAATAGTTTTAAAGGAACTGTCAGGCAAGTGTATGAAATAAAACAGAGCAGGAGATAGTTCGCTGCAGCAGGTTTCCACAATTAGCACCTACACACAAAATGCCCTTTTTACAAAGCAAAGATACACAGTGCTCTAAAACACATCAACATTTCTGTCAAAGAGAAGCAAGGAGGCAAATCCTGAAGGCAGAATGATTGTATAGATTTCAAAGGTTTTGTTTATCTTTGTCTTGCATTCATAGAAGGAAAAGTAATAAATTCTGCACACTATTCAAAGGACTATTAACGAAAGTATAAAAGTAAGGATCTGACCACTAATTTTAATACTTACTGAAACAACCACAATTTAAACCAGCTAATTTAAAAATTAGCAGCAGTTAAGTACAAAATAGCTCTGTGTATCACAGATCGCCAGAAAAATTCTTGTGACTTTACGGTTTTCCTTGATCATGTAAAGAAAATCTCTGGACTAGACTGAAATAACTAAAGTGAATAAACTGAAATAATAAAAGTTTGTTTTCCCTACCCTCCAGGGTCTTTAGCATTTATAATAATTGCATGCAGTCAGAGTAGTGGGATTTGTTCTTTACCAGATTCCACAAATTCAAATGTTAAATGTTAATTCTCTAACTCTGCTAGTTATAGTAAAACACATTCTTTTGAGTCATTTTGGAAACACTGATAGGCAATATGAAGTTATAACAGTGCTAACAACAATCTGTATTTCAAAAGATTAGGCACAGGTTTTGAAAACTTACCAGGTTACTTGTACATAAGCTATGACAGTTCCTTGAGAAAGCACAGTACACCGCAGAAATCCACAGACAGCAAAAAGCAAGGAGACTTTTTAGCGGGAAAACCCACAGGTGAGCGTTCTTCATAACTTAAACGATTTCATCTGTTAGTCTGACTCTTCCTTGACTTGGCCATACAAACTCCTTCTAGTCTAGGTGACGGAGATGCAACTGTGACATTGCTGCATGTCAGATCATTAAAATATTTTTTGAATCCTTGTTTACACTCTGCTCCCTCATCAACTTCTCGGCTTCCTGGAGCACTTGTATTGAACTTACGCAACCTCTATTTCATAGTTTCTTATTAAGCCACTGAGACAAAAGGGTTGGCCAATGAAAGTCAGTGTATCTACTTACACAAATATCATTAACGTAAAAAGGAAACTAAGAGCAATGCTTTTAATCAGGTGCTCCGAGGCACACAGAAACAGGGAAATCATGGGAAAGAAATGGCCTAATGTTAATTTTGACAAGATTAAGCTATTTCTAAATATTTGTACGTGGCTGCAATTAAGAAAATTTGTTAGTGGTGATGATGAATAATTTTGTTAGAACACCATTGGTCATATCAGACATGGCAAAAATTTTAATTAATCTTTTTTTTAATGACTGTTTCCAAATGTTCTACTTCCACACCAAAATACCACACAGAACAGACCTGTGTCTGCTTTCAGATGCAATCTAGACACAAACTAACCAGAGCAAATTTGATAGGGGTTTTCTAGATGAGGAGGACAATTGTACAAGCAAGTTTGCATCCATATCATGGAAGAAAAATGAAACTGATATGAAATCGTGTGTCTGATTTAAAAAGTGGTGAAGAGTCTTACATGAAGTTGAAGACTCACATTAAAGAGGTCTCTGGAAAGTCAAGCTTAAGACACATCAGGTCCTGGTCTGTGGCACATCTGAGCTGTACCAGCAGAGATATCCACCTTACACACACACATGTATATGTATATGTATATGTATATGTATATGTATATGTATATGTATATGTATATGTATATGTATATGTATATGTATATGTATATGTATATGTATATGTATATGTATATGTATATGTATATGTATATGTATATGTATATGTATATGTATATGTATATGTATATGTATATGTATGCTATGTCATTTTGTGCATGTGTATTACTCATTATAAATCAAATGTGCTACTTTATAAATAATATAGCATTTTGGTGATCAGTTGAGGCTGGCACATTCTCTTACTGCTGCTTAGAAAGGGTTTCTGCTTTTCCACCATACCTTTTCAAGTCCCATTCACTTGACAAGGAAAAACATTTCTGCAGTCATGCGATAAAGCAGGCTGAGAACTTGGATAACACTAACCCAGCAACAGAAGAGGTGAATTGGTTGGCATTAAGCTGATGCTGCTTTTTTCTGGCTCAGACTCTAGTACAATCCCCTGTGCTGTTCTCTTCATGGAGTGAAAGGAGTAAATGCACTAGGGCAGGAGGAAAGGGAAAGCCAGGCTGGAGACAGGCAATGAATATTGGGAAGCACATGGCTCAAAGTGGTCCAAGGAAGGAAAGGCTTTTAGGAGCAGGTTCCTTCTTTTTCTTCCAGTTGCCCTGGGAAGAATTGGGGGGTTTTCCTTGTGCATTGTCTCAGTCTCCTCACCACTACTCAAGGGAATTTTCAGATGAGAGTAAGGCTCATCTCGGGTGAGATTTGCTTTCAGCTAAGGGCTTTCTCTGCAAGAAAAATCTCACCTTTTCAGCTTTCAGGTGTGGGAGAATTACTGCCCAATTTGCTTGTCATTTCTCCACTCCAGACGGATGCTGCTCCCACTCCAGAACATGAGCAAAGCTGCTCAAGAAGGAGCTCCTTAGATCCAGCCAAAATAAGCCAGTTTAGTCCGACTGCTTAAATGGTGGGTCTCTGCTAATCCAGCTCATCTTGGCTGGAGAAGTTTCATCAGAGCTCACATGACCAGCAACACTGAAGAGGAAGCTGGTGACAGGCAGATGGAGGCTGCAATTTCTCCCTGAGGCAAACAACTTTGGCTTTGGATAGTCAGGACATTTAGGATCTTCAGGATTTGGTCTCTAGGACTTTTAGGTCTTTACTAGTAAATTCAGTGTACCTACATCAGATAACCTATAACCAAATTTAAAAAACCTCTCATAATCCAAGAAAGGATAGGCACAGCTGAAATACCTATGGACAATGGCTCTTAGATTTACTATATCCCAGACTGTTCCTGGATATTATTTGTGCTAGTGCTGATGTGGATCAAAATCAAACAGAGTTCAGTGATTGATCCATGTGGTCACTCGGGATTAAGAATGTTGGCTGGCATGGATTTAAATTACTAACTTAGATGTAGTGCAGGTAAAAAAATATGCCTCAGTTCAAACTTGTTTAAAAAAAAATCTTTTAGTGGTATTTAAATAGTCAACATAATTTTTTACTTGTTTTGGGGGTTTTTTTTAAGGAACTGTTTGGTTGTTAGGATGACTAGGGTGCTTTTTCATAGTGTGTAGGGAGAAGCACTGGGAGATGAGAAACGCAGAATCATAGAATCATTATAGTTGGAAAAGACTTCCAAGATCACTAACTCCAGCCTTTGACTACCATGCCAACTAAACCATAGCACTAAATGCCATGTCCAGGGGGTTCTTGAATGCTTCCAGGGACAGTGACTCCACCAGGTTAAGAACCAGGTTAATTCCTGGTGAGGAATGTAATCAAGGTGCATTTTAAAAGTCTGAAGAAAAAGTCCACAGCACCGTAACAAAACAGTATCCAGGTTTTTGAACAAGGAAATTTGGTTACTATCAAATGCACATAACAAACCCTGTGTAACTGGAAAGCTTGGCTGTTTCTGATGAGGATAATTCTTGTGAGTGAGCCTTTGCACACTCATATAGGGGTAGTGCACACATGCCTTGCACAAATGGCCTGTGACCATTAAGCTAGTTACTAAAATAGTAATATTAAAGACACTATTCAAATGAATTACTCAAATGGTGCAGATTTTTTTCTTAAACTTCCAACACCATTTTCCACCAGGTGTCACTGTAACATCCCATAAACCGCGACTTTCAAAGAAAAAAAAGCACTGAAATATCTCCTTTCTTGTTTACCTTCCTTTGAACATATTGGGAAGCACAAATAGTAGCAATCACTGTAGTCTTTGGATTTTTAACCTGACCTTCAGGAATTCTACAAGAAGAGAGTACATATGGGCTTTAGAAACCGAACTTTAAAAGGACTGCTTGCAATATCTGTAAATGACAAAGCATTAACTGTAATTTTTAAGTACATCCCTTCTGTAACACTGCCCCCTGACATGGAACTAGGGATCCAAATTTTGTGAGATATCATTAATAAACCTTGTCCTTTACACTATAGATCTTCTTAAAGATATAATTTCCTTTATCCCAAAGAGCAGCACAAGGCAGATGTTCTTGCAGACCAGCACATCTGCAATTGAGAAGACTGAGAACGAAAAGAAAAATAGAGAAAACTTGATCACAATTCCCTACCTGGACAGAAGTACATATCAGAGCTCTTTACAAACCATGGATTCATCTCTCAAGTTCTTTTGAGTCTCTTCTAAGAGAAATAGAACTATTTACAGACAAATGATCAGACCTGATAGCAATGAATAAAGGCAATCATATCTCGAGGAGAAACATGTACATTACTACTGCCAGTAAAGCAACAGCTTCCTTATACCTGAAATTGTCATGATCCATAAGGACAAACTTTCCTGTACATGAACATGCACACGACTGTGCACATGTATACATGAATGGTATGATATAAGCAGGCTAAGGATCAAAGACACAGAGCTTTAGTGCTTTGCTGCACTTACAGCAGCAGATTAAAATTATTGGCTCAAGGTGGGTTGGCAGCCTCCTCTACCATTCACCACAGTGCACAGTCACGGGCTGTTGCACACACAGCCAGAAAGATCAGCTGGGAAACACCTTCTGGGCTCCCTAAAGGTTACAGCCCAACACATTAACATAAACTGATGGCAATTTCAGCTTATTTCAATAGTGAAGGGCAAAACCTCTCCAATGGTCAGCTCCCAGCTGATCCAGACCTGGAGCCATGCCATCATTCCTGCCCTTGTGACAGCACCTCCATCACAAAGGTAAGCCAAAATACTCAGTGTAATACCCACTCCAGCAATCTAATTTTAATGTCTCCCACATTCGAGACAGGCACCTAAAATCTCATCAAATGAAACAATTGTGTATGTGCTCCCAATGAAACACATTTGTACACAGTGTCACAAAACAGCAGCACACAGCAGGAATTGGCAGGACAACAAAAACTGAACACAGGATGTCTGAGGAGTCAGGCAGGGGGACACCCAAAACTCACAGATGTTCCACACAACACTAAAAATTCCTCGAAGATAGATCACCATTCATGCATCCTATCTTGATGGGAAAGAAAGTTGGGAGAGGTGAGAAAGGAGAGACTGTCATTCCCTGAACCAGCCCACAGGGCAGAGCAATGAAAAGGAAAATCTCAGCTTTTACTTATCTGTTTCTACCTTCTTTGTCTTGGGGAGGTCATCTTGAAAAGATATGCTGATGTGAAGCACTCACTAAATGATGATGGATTTTCACTCTTTTCCAAAGATCATAGATTATTCTCATTTTCCCTCCAGCAATGGGCCCCCATTAGATTTTGAATTTCTTAGTAAAGTAAGTGAGCAAGGACCCTTAGGGCAAAAAGCCTCTCTCCACTGCCCTGGCCTCCTTCCTTCCCCTTTTATTTGTTAGTGCAACTGCTAGGACAGCTGTTTGTCTGGCAATAGCAGCCAGTCAGGGAGTGCTGTGCTCAAACAGAGGGAAGGCCATGCAAGAGAAACCCCCTGGAGTCTGGCTCAAGATTTATATCTATCTCTGCAGATTAGAGAAGTGGGGTTGGGGAGGGGGGGAGAAACAGACTGTTAAACTGGATCAAATTGGAAAGACAGTCATGCATGAGATCCTTAGCTAAACCAGTCAGGAGACAGGGATTTGCCTCTATTGATCTGCAGTACTGATGACTAGAGAAATGTCTCATTAAACGATGCACAATGGTGGATTTCAGACTAGGCAAATTTGAGCTGTGGAGATTAACAGGAAGAGATGTAAAAGCTAGACCAGGATAGAAAATACAAGGAATGCTAAAGGGTAATATGGACCTATCTATTGCTAAAAACTTCAAATCTAAAAGAAAAATAATATATTATGGCTTATATTAAACTATGTTTGTGTGATCATCATACACAACTTCAGGAGAGAGAGTGAGCACAGAATGACAATAAAAACCTTGCTCTTAAGTAGGTATAGCTTGCACTTCTTTTTGTATTGCTTTAAAGAGGATGAGTTGGCAAGGTATTTGCAAAGCTATTTAGTGATTTGTTCAACTGTGTTATCTATTAGATATCTCCTTGATTATTACTAATCAAGTGTGCTGTCTGAGATTTGAAGAAAACTAAACCTCAGCATACACAAGTAGCAGGCAGTACAATAGTGTAAATGTAAAATGGCCCAATGCAGGATTCTGAAAACGATTGCAGGGAAAAGATGTGCAAAGGGTTTTAGAGAGAAACAGAAGGAAAAGAAGATTGCATACACAGAGGGAATGACTTATCACTCTGAGCATGTAGATCAGTGTGTAAGAAGATATAAAATCAAGATTAGGAGAAAAAGACAAAAGGTGCAGAAGCAGTAGTGCAGATTACACAATCTTTGTAAAGATCTACAGAACAGTCAAATGTTCAGCTTGCATAAACATCTCCCATAAAACTCTCTACCTCTAATACCTCCTGGTTTCCATGGCATTCCCAAATACCTGAACATTTCATCTCCCAGTAGCTCCATAAAAAGAAATTGCTTATCCAGCAATCCAGGAGAGAGCCCATCTGCCTTGAGCTCCTTACAAACTGAGAAGCAACAGTGCCCACTAAGGAGACAGGAATTGACTGAGGCTGGATTTGACCATTCCAATCACCAGCCTGAGAAGGTGTGTTGCTGGAGTGTTGTTTAGATGTACTGCTCACTAACCTTTTGGTAGGTATCTAGAGTCCCAGTCCTTCTCCCCCCATAAATTCCCATCCTCCTCTTCTTGACTGAGCAGTACCCCTGGTCCACAGGAACAAGCAGATCCCTTTCTCCACATAAGCAAGAGCAAATCTCCTCATGGTAGGGAGAAAAAACAAATTAAGGATGTTCTCTAAAACAGAGGCTTGTTGCAAATCATTGGAGATACATCTGATTCCTTCTTTTCTGAGGGGGATGGGAACACTCTTTGGGAAGACCATAATTAGATGGGATCTACCATCAGGAGAAATCCTGGGGATGGTGATCCAGTATATCATTTCCACCTGCAAGGACAGCCAAAAAGGTAAATGCTGCGGGCAAGACATCACTGTCTCGACTCACTAACATGCACCAACACCACAGGCAGCCCAGTCAGCTTCAGGCTCTGGAACACCAGCAGCTGCCATGAGTTAAGACGAGTCTGCTCCTTGCCCTTCTGGGTGCAGGGGCAAGCTGAGAACAGCTCCACAGCCCCCAAATTCAGATCAACCTGATGAGGGCCAGTCCCTGCTGAGCTCCTTAACTGTGCACCCACTCCCCTGTTATGGGAACATAGGGCCTGGTCCCATTCCCTAAACACAGCTCCCTAGTGACACCCTCCCTGCTGCAGGGAGCCCCAGATGTTCACCTGGGACCAGCAGTGTTTAGGCACCATGGCAGGAGGTTCCACCCCATCCCCAGCCCAGAGCAGGGCAGCCAGGGCCATCATCAGGACCTTCCAGGGGACAGAGAAGCCAAGGCTGGGATGTGGGGCCAGGGCTGGAGGGTGGCCCTGATGCTGGAACACGGGGACAGGGGCTGGCATGGGCCCTGTCCCTGGTGGATGGGGGAGCCCAGAGCAGCTGGGCAGAGCCAGCCCAGCCCAGGTGTGCCCCAGGGCCTGGCTGGCAGGTGTCACCCAGAGCAAAGGAGACCCTGCCCTTCTGCACCAGCAGCTGAGAGCCAGAGGGACCATCCTAGAATCTCAAAAGGCCACGGAACCGAGTCTGCCAACTCCACTGAGTGCAGCAGCAGTCACTCGAATTTAATGTATTGATTTTAAATTAATTGCAACGCTTTTAAACAGCCTAAGTATTATCTGCCCATAGCCATATGTGCTGACCCCTCAAGCTAGCACAGACATGCTGTCAGAATCACAGCAAGATGGGGGCTTGGGTTTTTATTTTCTTTTGCTAAGGAAATTTCCTTCCAGCTGAGGGAAGTTTCCTTCCTCAGGAAGTTTTCTTTACTGAGAAGTCAGACAGATGCCAGAGCAAGGAGGGGACAGGCACACAGAACTACACCCAGACACTGCCAGTGATGATTTCCTCCCAATGCCAGAGGATTTATCACCTGTGAAGAACATCAGCCCTGACATTCCCTGTCACGGTCCCCAGACCTGTTTTCCTGCCCTGCCCTAGCAGTGTGGTCCCTCCCTCCCCCTTGCACCAGTTTTGGGGCTGTTTTGATCCTGCACTGAGCTAATTCAGTCCCCAGCACAGCAGAAAGCCATTCACCTTGTTGTCAAGAGAATGTTCTGCTACCTCAGCAAATTGAATTAGCTCAACACAACATCAGGTGAGCTCCAGGAAGAGGGGAAGTAAGGCAAAGAAAGGAACCCTTTGACCCAGCTGGTTTGAGCCTTCACTCTAACAGCTGCTATTGTTAACTAAATTTAGGTCTGATACATCATTGTCCCTTAATAGAGAAAAGCCTGGGGAGCAGGGTCTGCTGCTCATGGCATGTTTGAATGTGATCTTGCACAACAGAGCAGTGACCTCTCTCTGCATTATGATAACACAAATAGTAAGAGGTGACCTTTAATTGTGAGTGCATCTGGACGCCTAAAAGATTTGCAGAACAATGACATGCTTAAGCTGTGATGACAAACACTACCTCAATGTAAAGCAGGCTAAGAGAGGAGAAACATTAAACAAGGGATGCCTTGAACAGGTTCCTAGGTTTATGCTCCCAAGATTAAAGATCCAAATTGGTTTATGAAGTGTACATTATTTTTCCAGTATTACTTACATGCACAAACACAATGATATGCCTTTTCTAAGGCTGAAAGGACCCAATGGAGCTCAAAGAAGAAAGAGATGCACTAAAAAGAGGCAATCTCTATACCAAAATGGATATAAGAGGATGAATTATTTTAAAACAATAACTAAATCAATTATTTCTGAGAAGATCCTTCTGGCTTGGTTGGGGCTTTTTTTGTTTGGTTTTTTTTTTAAATTTATTTTCCAGCCATGTTGTGGATTTCTACTAAATTACAAACCAAAGAAAAACTATTCTCTGAAAAAAAGTTAATGTGCCCTTTTGTGGTAATCCACAGATTAAGTAAAGATATATCCTTCAACCTTTCTGGGCATTTGTGTTCTCAGTCCAGTGTATTAGCAGATACCCATCCTAACAGTAATTTAAATGAGGTGCAGACATATGCTGTCTTCCATTGCTCTGCAAGCTGCAGAAGCTGGGCAGAGTGAAGAGCTATGGATACAGCAGCACCATGAAATATTACAGCAGCAGCATCTAGAAAGCATGGACCCAAAGGAGCACTTGGCCCTCCTGTCAACAGAGGCTCCCCCAGTAATTCCAAGGTGCTTTATATTAGGCCCCAAAACTAATCTGAAGAAAGAGACTCTGCCCACACAGGACTACTAAGCAGTAATGTTTCATTTAGTGGAGATTCCAAGTGCACAGAATGCCCAGGTAGATGTACTTCAATGTCTGTATGCCAGTAAAAATAGTTCACTGCATTTTCACACAAGCTTTTCAGATAAATATAATACATAAGACAAATTGTCTGTAAGTGTGTCTTTATAAGACTAGTATAACAAAACAGCTATAAATATTTCCTTTATGTAGCAACAAGTTAGCCTTCACTTGGTAGAATGGCTGCCTGCAAATGCCATCATTATTTTCTGACTATGGTATCTCTGTCGTGCTGTTTTTGTTTCCTTTGCTTCAGTGTTTGCTATTTTATTGCATTAATGTAATTTTACAGATCAAAGCAACAACAACAACAACAACAAATTCCTGGGACAGTAACACAGAACAAGGAACATCAAGAAAAAATACTGGGCATAAGATGCAAGTGAAGGTTCATGGTTCACCAAATCCAGGCTGCAAGCAGCAGAAGCCAATGTGAAATTACCTACATGTGCTCCAGAGTGGTTTGTAACTGAGAGGAGGCTGAAGAGCAGCCAGGCTTCCTGGTCCTGCTCATTTAGAGGATAGGATTTACCTCTCTAGATCAGTAGTAATAAGAGCATATTAGTGGGAGTGAAGGAGAAGAATCAGATAATGCCGTGAAAATTAATCAAAATCCATTTGATCACACTCTTCTCCAAGCAAAAGCTACAAAGTCAGCAAGAAAACTGTTCCACATGCTAACATGAATCCCAATGACTGATTATTATAGCATGGTCATATTCATTGAAACAGTAAGTCAAATACCTATAAATGCCTTCACGGTGCAGTATTCAAAAGTAGGAAGTCTGAGCCTAAAACATTATGGTAACTCCTGAAAAGGTGCTGAGTCCTTGTAAACCCCTCACGAACAGGGTGCTGCTGGAGAAAGCCAGGAAGTGCAGGGGCTCAGGTATTCTCTGGAGAGAAGAGGGAACTGCAGAACCTGAGCAGGTAATTATGACCAATTATTACTATATAAGTCTTAGCTGTGGCTGACCACACTAACACCGTGCATTTGGCATTCTGGGTATGCAAGCTGCATCCTTTTGTGGCAGGCTAATCCCAAGGCACCTCCTCTGTGAAGCTGCCTGATTCTCTGGGCACACGAGGAGCTGTGGCTGCGTGGTGAGTGTTGTTACAGGGAGGTTGTTTGGCCACAAACAGGTGTTCTCTGCCACAGCTGGTCGTTCCAGATGAAGGTATTCTTGTTCCCAGATGCTCAGCACTGTTCATCCTCTGGAGAATGAAGGCATGAAGGGCTCACTCAAGATTTTTTAAGCTATGAGAACAAATGTGTATTAAATAGATACTGCTTACTGTGGGAGCTCAGCATGCCCAGGCAGCAGCAGCTAGACACTAAGGTTAGACAGCAAAGCTGCTCACATGGTGAATGCCTGGCCCTGGCCCTCACCTGTGCAGGCAAGCAGCCCACAGGAGGTGAATGCCTGGGCTCACCCACATGGACAGTCAGCCCAACCCCACCACCCTGCACCAAAACCTTCATCATGCCCAAAGGAAGGAGGGTAAGAACATCTGATTTTGGTGGACAAGTGCCACACTGGATATAGAGCAAAAAATTTAAATACAGGCTGAATTTAAGACTTTAAGTCACTCACCCCTAACTCAAGGTCAATGTATATCACATTTGGAAAATGGCCTTTTGGACAATTTATAAACCCCAGGTGCCAAGAGCAACTAAGAACACAGTATCTGTAACGAAAAGAAGACAGAAGAAAGCTAAAAGTTCTTGCTTTGCAAAGGAATATCTGAAAAATTATACTCTTCACACAAGCCTAACTTTAAGTGACAGCAAATTTTAATTTTAAATATTTTATTATCTTATGAAGATGAAGAAGGAATGTTCAAAACTGATTTGAGTGTTCACCAACATGCTATATTTACTTTCTGTTGTGCAGTTATCTTTGACAAGGAACCTAAAGCAGGCTCTAATTTTTTGTATTTCAAAAACACACACAATAGTACATTAAAAATAATGTAATTAATGTAATTAAAATATGAGAAAATATTCACTAAAACTCACATTTTTCTAATTATTTACAAAAAGGCAAAAAGTTTTTTACAGAGACAGATTACATTTGATCAGGCTTTTACATTTAATAAATAGCCTGGCTTCAAAAGCATCCAACAGTGAATCCTTTAACTATATATACAGTTGTGACCCACAGCTGTGACAGAATGAATTACAAGAATTTGACCTTGTGATTCAGTGGCACAGTGGCCCAGTGCTATGTAGAAAAGTTGCACAAGAAGGTTTTTCTCCATACATAATGATTATTGCAGATTTATGAGCTATGCTTCCACTATGTACAACTGGCTAACTTCTGTACAGACTTCCACAGGGAGGGGGGAGGGACCACAGTCCCACAGATCATAATTGCTAAGTTAACAAGCATGATTCCCATCCCTCTCTCTTGAAACAAATTGAACTGAAGAGAAAGAAGGTCTTACTTTTCAACTCCTGAGACTTCCAGCCTGAGTTCATATCATACCCTGCAAGGAAACTGCAACATGGCATGGACACTTGAAATTAGAAAGATGATCTAGATCTGGAGTAAACTGGATGACTTCTTTTAATTCAAGCAGCCACTGAGCTCGTACTTATACTTGCTTTCAGCTCTCTTAGTTATTCAGCCCAGGGATATTGTGATCAATAAACCAGCACATAAACTGCCCTCTCCAGTAAATGGCACACTGTCTATATTAGAAGTGGTCAAGCCCTGCTTACTTGCATTTATCTCCCATTACTCCACACCTTTTGGGAAAAATTATAACTAGATAAATTGCTAACTTTATTTAAAAGGCATGTGATTCAAACATAATTGTTTGTTCCTGGAAGTGACCACTGGATTGCTTCATATTTTGTACAAGTAGTTTCTTAGCTCCTACTTGGATGCAACCTCATAAACATGACTACATCATTAAGACTACTTGTTTCCCACAGAAAAAAAAATGCAGACTGTGCAAATTCAGCTGTGAACTCCCTCTTGAAAATCCCAAACATGCTACTGTTAAAAATGACATCCTATTTACATATTAATGGGCAAAATTTGAGATTTTTTAAAAGTATGAGGACTAATACCTTGCAGAAACACAAAAATTCTTGAAAACACCTATAAAAAACAATCAGAGCTTTGTCACTGACAGTGACCAATGATGCTGTCAACTAGTAAGTTATAAAATAGTAGGCTCTGTTTTGACAAAAAGTGTCATGAATCTTTAGATCATAATATTTTTCGAGGCAACTCTAAAACAATATGTTTCAATGAAAAGGAACATTCCACCCCATATTTCTTGACAGCAGCATAGCATGTTTGGTTGATTGTCTTCAAAATCCAGATGATTAGCAACTTTATTTCTTTTTCCTTGAAACTATGAAAAATTATGACCTAAGACTACCAAGCAGCTGTGAGAAACTGCAAAATATGTGGCAGTGGGACAAATGATTAGTCTTCAACTTGATCTCATAATTACATCATAATAGGTGACATGATTGGATAGGTTACAGCAATTAAAGTGATGAAAAGTGCACATTCATCCCCTATATGACTCTCATTAGAGTTACACCCAACTGCTGCTGTTGCAGTGAATGAGGCTGCTATCTCTTAACATCCAATTATCCCTTAGATATTCCCTACCAGTGCTGGGAAGAGCCCTGCAATCACCCCCACCCAGACTTGGCTGCTGAAAAGACAAAAGTCTTGAAGCCTGCTGCAGTTTAGTTTTCTCTCCCAGAATTTATTGCCTGTAATTTCTCTTTCCATGTTCTTAAGGTCTAAGAATATTTATGGTCTCTCCCCCCTGGGGATTTTTGTTACCAGTGTAATTACATAATGACACTATATGGTTCCAACTCATCCATATGGGTGCAGGCAGTGACCTGTGCTAGTGCAAGTTAAACTGTTTCTTCTATCAGAAGATTTTTTTCTGTCTGATTCTTGCCTCATACATGCTTTAAATTACGAAGGAAGCATTCTGTCATGATATTCTCTTAGCTACTTGGTCAGAACTACTTGAAAAGTGGAAATGCTATTTTACTGACTCCTTCCCTCCTGGGCATTCTCACACCTGGGGAGGGATGCTTACATTAAGCCAGGAGGGAAGCTGCTAACATGAACTTCACCAGAACCCAGACTGGCCCTGAGGAGGAGGGCACAGTCCCACAGTCTACCACAAATGGGTAGATTTTTTTCTAATTGCAATAGATAAATTGCAAAATTTTTTTTCAACAGTAGCTAGGTGAATATCCAGAGGAGTCCTGGACGTCAGTCCATCTCCTCATGGTTTAATGGTATGCAGACCTTAGTGGAGGTGAAATGTCCCTGCTGCTCCATGGGCAAAGCCTTAGATTCCAATGATAAAAACAAAGCATAGGGCATTGTGTCCATAAAATACTCTACATACACAGAATACTTCATGTATATCTCAAGGAATTTGCTAAACTTCCTAAGCTGCTTGTGGCAGCACTGACTTTGCTGTAGCCTGATCATTTTTAACAGAGAGGACTCCTCACACAGTGTATGCAAATGCTGCATCTAGACACATTTCATGATTTTACTTAATGTGTTTTATTTTCTGAATTTTTTATATAACCACCACATACACTTCTGTCAGAACACAGTCCCTGAATACACGGAGATCAGCAACCACAGCATTTTGGTCTCAGCTTTGTCCTCTAAATCCACTATACAATTTGCTTTTGCCTCAGTGAAAATGCAAAACGTGGCCCGTGTATAGAGACTGCTAAAAGGCCTCTCAGTCTGCAAGCTATCCTTCTGCTAATGAAGAGATTAACATACCTCTCAACGTCTAGAATTGTTCTTGTGTTTTGTAATTTGTAACCTCGGGTCCTCTCCACCTCATTGTGTTTTCAATTCCTCCCCCTTCTTTGCAAAGAAAAAGCTTTCCACTCACTAAGAACAGGAACTTTCCTGTTAGCTGCAGGAAAGTAAGACTGGTCCATTAAGATGAAACTTAAACCTTCTCGTATAAATTAAGCTTTTGGTTTCTATTTTTTTCCCCTAGAACCTGCACAGAACAAGGTGCTTTTAAAAGGAAGAATATATACAGTGTCAAGCTTGCAAGATAAGCTCAGGTGAACTCTGGGGTGTGATTTTCCTTTTTCATCTGCCCTTTGGCTCAGACATACTAGTAACCAGTGTAACATCACACGAGGAGCACAAGGACTCATCAAGTGATTTGGGTCTGCTTAGAAGCAGCTCTTTCTCTGTGTGTTACATATAATTATGCAACAGTGTACAAAAAGTATGAGTCAAGAAAGTAAATCCATGAAGCTAGAGACTGTACAAGCCTACAAATGAAACCTGGGTATGTCCCCATACTGACCATCCACCTTCTAAAGTGTTTTGAGCTTTTTGTCCTCAAGCCCTCACTCACTGTTTGTTCATCTCCTGAGATCAAAGGTCTCAGAGTAAAAACTGAATTGCTAATTTGCAGATGAGTAAAGGTGTCCATACAATGAACGATGAGACACATTATCTTGCTGTATCTCACTCTGTTAATATAATTTGCAACAAACACACAAAATACTCCTAACTCATACCCTTGGAAAGCTACCTGTGAAGGAAATGCACATATTCATGCTAAAAAGTAGCTATGTGTTTGGGTGAATCAGGCCTCTTCCAAATTAAGTCAGTGTTAGAGACCAAAATCCGTTGCATTTAGCTGTCGAAGTGGTTTGGCAGGGAGTTTTCCTGTTGTGAAGCTCCTACTGTGTGACAACATATTAGTCAGGCTCAATGTATGCCTTCCTTCTGAACTAATCTTTTGCCTGAACTCAAAGCACTTGCCTCTAAAACTGTATTTATTTAAAAGCTGGTTTTAACTCTCCTCCTTACCAAGGGAAATTTGGAAAAGTACACATGAACCATTGTAGCAATGTGACAAGGGTTACACGAGTCCTTGTTAATAGCAACTTTGAGAGCTATAAACTACTTCATTCGTCTTGATTATTACTTAATCGTGGAAGCTGACAGTAAGTTCTTTGCCTAGAGCATATTGAAAACTGACAGAGAGAGGGCATGGTAATGAGAATTTAATGGCAAAATAAATAATACAGAAGCTACTTCACTGATTGCATTATTATTATCCTGCTGAAGTCAATAGGAAATCCGTGCTCCCAACACCTGCCAGAGGAGCAGGGCTTCCCCCTGAGCACCACACGTTTTCCACAGGAAACACGTGGCCTTGGACAAGTGACCGGCTCTGGCTGCGCCCAGGTGTGAGAAGATCGAAAAGACAGCCTGCACGCTTTCCCTGCACCAGTGCTCTCCTTACGGGCCACAAACAGAACACAAACACCACTCCCAGACATTTTACAGCCCCAGTCTCAAGGGCATGACTTATCATTTCACTGCGAATCATTGAAATAAAAATAACTGTGAATTGAATCATTATCTCTCTGTCTCAGAGGGCACTGCCAAGCCTCCAACGCCCAGGAGATGAAGAAAGCCTCCTTTCATGGTATCTGCCAACCTGCCTTCCTTCTTGCTCTGAGCCTCCTAGAGGTGTGTGACAGGCAAGAAACGTTTTGGGCTTCCAAGGCGCCTAACTTGCCTCTGCCAATTATCAACCATCCAAGTTCTGTGGAGAGATCAGCACTAGTGACATTATCTGCAATCTCCATGGCAAAGTGTTTTGCACATTGAATTGCCTAAGGTCACTAAAGCAAGTTTATCACAGTACTGCTTCCCTAGGTTAGCTGGGATTGACCTGCAGGAGTGTTCTATCCATATTTATGGCAACCCATTACAAATGTAACTTGAAACAGCACTATTACTAGAGAATATATTTGAGGTCTCAGTTGATGGAATAAAAATCAGCATAATTCCCAGTACCAACACATGCAGGACTGACTGGTTTTGATAGCCTGCTGAGACTAATACAAAGCAATGCACACTCATGTGCTGTTATATTGCTTTTCAACAACTACCAGCCTGTCAAAGATGATACGTGTTTTTGCAACATAT
Organism: Luscinia megarhynchos; assembly: GCA_034336665.1. NCBI lineage: Eukaryota > Metazoa > Chordata > Aves > Passeriformes > Muscicapidae > Luscinia > Luscinia megarhynchos. The sequence continues at coordinate 48,213,728 of CM067565.1, forward strand.
GTATTATCCTATCCATCTCTCTCCTTCATGTTTCCGTTTAGGCTGAGACTCATTTGTAGGTTTTGAACCAGAATTTGGTATTGGGAAAGCTATTTTCTGTGACCACAATATTTTCTCCGCTCCTGTGGGGTCTTTAAATCCAGTCTTGAGGCTGTTGCAGAGTTTTACTTTCTTTCTTTGTCTCCATAATCACCCTCATTTATATGGATTTGCTCCTGACAATCTGTGAGACAAGAACAGGCCACTTTTATTCACATGGACACACCCCTCTTTAAAAGTCTCTCAGCCTTCAGAGTCTTGATGAGAGTGACACCCATCCCAGCCTCCTTCAACCAGAAGGATGCTGGCATTTGTTTGCAAAATCCAGCGAGGATTAGTCTGACCACCAAACTGCTCCACTAACAAACACACTCTCTGCCTTATACCATCTCTAACATTTTAGTCTAGATTTCAAACTCTGCTTTGAAATGAAGGGTAGGTCTCAGATACTAACAACGTGTGTTAAATACATATACCAAGAATATAATGTACTGGGTACATGGCAAAAAATATGCCTGATCACATATGGTGTCTGAAAAGTTAAAAAACAGACATTAACACTTGCAAAACATGAGCTCAATTAGAATAAAGGTTTACCAAACTCGACTTTTTCTAACATAATATAAAATCTAGCAATGTTGTCTCTGACATACAAGTTAATTCTGCACTTCATTTTAGCATAGCAGCACGGTGCTCCTGACCTGCCAGCAGCGTGAACCCACCGGCCTCACAGCAACCCATCCCCGAAAAGGCTGTACAGCGTCCGACAGCTCACCTTCCATTCTCCAGCGAACTTTTAAAAGGCAAACCACCGGGGCCTGCTTAACATTCGGGTCTCCTGCAGCTGCTGGCCCTGTGTTCCCTGTCGTGAGTCTACATCCCTCCCTGTGCCACAGGTTTCTTCAGAGCCGGACAGTCAGTCTCAGACAGAGGAATGCCCCCAGCACACTTTAGAATAAACTCCTATTTAATTCGGCCCATAATTGTGACAGTGCTGGCACAGGTTAACCCTACGGCTTGCAAACCTGCGTGGCGATATCTCCTCAGGAGAGGGGCCCGATCACGGCCCCAGCTGTGCTCAGGGGCCGGATGCTCCCGCCCCACCCGTGTCCGGCCCCGCGCACACCCTGCGGCACCCCCGCGCCCCTTCCCGCCGGGAATTAGGCTGCAAACGGCAAAACGATCCCGTTTCCTCAAGAGCATACGCGTATATATGAGTGTGTGTATATGTCTGTATGTATATGTGGGCATGTTCGTGGCTTGCAAACTTCGGGGGCTCGCAGGCGATGCTGGGGGCTGCCGGGCTTGGGGAAAGCAGCGCCCGGAGCGGCGGCGGGCGGGAGGAGCAGCGCTCGGCGAGCGGAGGGGAGGGGGCGGCGGGGCCGCGCCGGCCCCTCGGTCCACGGCAGGAGGAGGAGATACCCCGAGCGGCAGCCCAATGGGAATAGTGGCGCTTCCCCTTCTCCCGTTTCCTCTCTCCACCCCCAGCCCCAGGCCGGGGAGGCGGGAGGCGGCGGCGTGCAGCCCGGCCACCGGCGGGGCGCGGGGCCAGAGGCAGCCCCGCTCGGCCCCTGCTCCGCCTCCGCAGAAACACCTGCGGGGGGAAGGATGCCGGGAGGCGGCCGCCCCCCGCCGCGGGAGCGCGGGCTGGCTCCGGAGCCGCCCCGGCCACAAGGAGGAGGAGGAGGAAGAGGAGAGGCAGAGAAAGGAGCAGGAGGGAAGTGGGGAAGTTGCGCCTTGCCCGCCCCGCCGAGAGCCGGAGCCATGGGCTCGGCCGGGGGGGCGCGGGCCGCCCCCTCGCTGCTGCTGTCGCTGCTGCTCGGAGCCTCGGCCCCGCTCTGGCTGCGGGCGGAGACGCTGGGTGAGTGCGGGGCCGGGCGGGGACGGGCGCCGGGGGCGAGCGGAGCGCTGCTGCGGGCTGCCCCGCCGTCCGCGCCTCCCGCTCGGCGGGAGCGTAGCCTGAGCTGCTCTCGGGGCTGTATATAGCTGACCTGGTTAATCCTCGCCGGGTTTATCCCTGTGTCTGAGTAGCTGCGAGATTAAAGTGGTAACCAGCCTTACGGTAAATGTATACTAAGACTTTCTTGATCTTTGTTAATTAAGACTTTTTTAATTTTTTTTTTTAATTTTTTTTTGTAATAAGTCGGATAAGCGGCGAAAAAGTCTCCGGCAAGTTGCGTGCAGGAGGCAGGAGGAGGCCACCTGGGCGCCGCTGTGGCCGCGCCTCGGCAGCCCCGGCGGGAGCCCCGGGCGCGGCGGGCGGCGCGTCTGCTCCGGGGCTGGGGATGGGGATGGGGATGGGGCCGGCAGCCCCTGCCCCACTGCCGCCTGCGGCAGCGCTGCTGTCACACTGCCTCGGGAAGAAAGCGAAATGCCCGTGCTCGTGCCGGGACGAAGTTTCGTGGGCATCTCTAGGAGATGTTACGAGCATTTTTGTGGTAGTGCAGTTTGTTGCACATAGAGTGCGGGTGTTATTCTCTCTACCCTGTGTTTTTAAACTTCCTGTGTAAATTGCCAGTACAGCTGACATCTCCGACCGCGGAGTTGCAGCCTCTTGGCTGTTGCATTGCATGGCCTGATGTATCCGTCTTGGAAGACTTCACTGGCAGCTACCGATAAAATAGCTAATACTGGAAACTGAGCTTCATAATGAGCTCGACAATGCATTCAGATAAGTCCTGTATTAATGTTCCGACTTGGCTGCACATTCCAGAACCCAGCGCCGTGCCATTAGCTGTATACAGGCATTGGCATTGTATACAGGCGTTGGCAGAAAGTATTTCAGCTGATTTATACCTGTTCTTCCCATAAACCCCTATTAACAGAGGTTTCTGATATGCATCTCCACAACAGGGAGAAGTTGGTATGGGTCGTCTTGACACTTGCCAGCTTCTTGGTATCTTTGCTGTTCTGTCCTCTATGTGCTGGGATTCTGATTTGATATGTTGCAAGAAACATACGTAGCAAAGAAAAAAGGTTCCTTTAATTCCCTCTTTTCATCAGTGTTTTGAGGGGTTTTTTGGTTTGTTTCTCTTTCACTGATGCTTGTCCTTCACTCGATGGCACCAGGGAGAAGAAAGTCATTTGGGGAGCAAGTGAGTAATAGTAAGTCGTCTGGGATTTCAGGGGATTTTGGTGCATAACAGTAACACAGTGCTAAGTATGAATGTTCCTTCTTGTCCACATTCCCAAATTAATTGCTAAAAGCACTTTTTTTAATCCATGTTAAAAATATTTCTACTACCAAATCAACAGAAAGAAAGCACAAGTACTATTTTGCCTGGTTCTCTTTGGACCAAACTCAGATTTACAAGATAATCTGTCCAGTGTCTAGAAAGCAGAAAAGATATTGTTTCCCCCCCACTTCATTTCTCCACGGGGGAAGTTCTTCCGTGTTTGTCTATTACTATTACCCTATAAATTAGGGGCTAAATGTTCTAAAGTCACACCAGTGGAGAAAGGGGATAAGGATAAGTGGATACAAACTTGCTGTTACACAAGCTTCTTGACTTGATTTAAAAGTTGTAATGGAGCAGGAGAGGTGCCAGAGTGAATCTGGCTCGAGTTTCAGGTATCTCGTCACCACTGGTGCTTCCCACCAGCTAGTTCAAAGAAAGATGCACTGGTTTAAGTATATTGATTTTAAAATACTCATTTTTAAAAAATGAAGCATTACATTTTTCTGACTCTTCATGAGGTGACTGCACAACATGCAGCCTTTACCTTCCTCTTAACTTTTTCTTGAGGGGTGCTATGGAACAAGGATGAAGTGGCTGTTATAGTTTCTGTTCTTTTGCTTTGGTTTTAAATTAAGGAAAGACCCCTATTTTCCCTCTGGCTTGGTTATTTCAGAGGATGGCTTTTATCTGAGTGTGGTTGTGTAGAGGCTGGGTGTCAGCACTCTTTGTGTTCTTGAAAATATGTTAAATGTGTGTGTTGTCTGAGGAATCTATGGATGTGAAATTTTGTTGTCCATAAAATGATAATAAGAAAGGCTGAGCAACAAGGGAAACTATTTTAATTTAAAAATATTTGTGGGCTTAGTGGCTCTCACCTGGGAACAAATACTACATCTATGACTGTCCATGAGTAATATATAGCTTTGGGATTTATAATAAAAGGCAGTTCTTTTCTCTTTTTATTCTGCTGTGCACCCATCTTCTCTCAGGGTTTCAGTTGCCAGTTCTTTACTGACAGCTACAAAATATACCTTGCTCCCCATCTGCTAACCTCACACAGCCATCCCATATCCTGATATCTCTTCTAAAAATCTCCTGCAGTGGTTAGAACCCAAGGCAGAAGGGAGGCAAACCTGAACACATCATCTTTGCCTTTCACCATTCCCTGAATTTTCTTCTGGTGGTGTTGAGCAAGAGCTTAAACCATGTAATTGTGGGCAGCAGAAGTCAGAGTTGAATCTGAGTCTTTCAGAGTTCTGACTCATTTTCTATTGCATTTCTGTCCAGTAGGACTTAAAACTGATCCGAAGGTTGGTTGGTTGGTTGTAGGAAGGCATAAGAGGAATGAGGATTTTAATCTATTAAGTACAAGATTTAAGCCACTGCTCTTGCTGTACCTCATTTATTTTCACTTAAAATAAAACAGAGCTATGAAACTAGTTCATGTGGGATTTGCAGATCAGCATCCAGGAGTGAGCTTTGCTTGCTGTATTCCTGGCTCTGTTGACAGTTTCGCCCAGTGCCCAGTTGGAAGAATCGATGGGGAGTAGACTTTTATATGTTTTGAGGAAAGGCTGTTATTCAATGTGACAACAGTGTATCCAGTAATTACGAGAGATTATGCCTGTTCTCAGGGGCTTGCACAAAACCCTTGCTGAAGAATACTGGTGTGATCATGCTAATCCACTTTGTATGCCCATTTCCAGCAGTTTGAAATGCAGATTGAGATGAGTCTTTCTTGTACCCAAACCCCCCGCTTCAGTTTCTGAATATAAGTGATTGGTAAATTTTCAGTTTGTTTGCGTTTTGTCCTTATGTCTGTTTCCTTCCTTGGCTCCCTCTCTCTTGCCTTGGGAATGCTGACTAGAATTGCTAAAGAGGGAGGCAACAGTTTCCAGTTGCAGTTCATAAGCGATGCGCGTACCCACCACAAGAAAACTGCAATGTTTTCAGTCACACAGACTTTGCTATAAATAGCTCTGAGCTCTTTGTAAGTGCTTCTCTTTAGGTTATCAGGGGATGTATTTCAAACAAAATCAAAGACAGGGAGGGCAGCAAGAGTCTCTCTGACAATGCAGGGAGAAGAAGATGCTTCTGGGAAAGTTGTTACCTGCATGGCTGTTGAATCATATTTCATGAAAATTGGCTGATTTGCATATGCAAATTTATATTTATCAAAACTGTCACCTTTAGTCTGCCTGAGGTACGTGGGTAGCACAGTAAAAATTAGTTTGAAAAAATGCCAATTTTGAGGACAGTCATGCTACTGTATAGGGATGTCTAAGGTACCTTTTCAAAAGTATCTTAGGTACCAGCACTAGTGTAGTTTTGAAAGCCCATGTGAGCTCTCACATCGTGCTGAGAAGTGTGGTCCTGTGTGGTGGCAGGCACTGAAGTCCTCAGCAGAGACATCACTGTAGTTTGGGGCTGGCTGTATTGGATCAGATGCTCTCCTGTGGCATGTACTCATCAACATATGGGTTTGCACCATCTGCTAAGAATAAAACAAGCCAGACAAAATCAAAATAAAATCCTTCTGACTGGATTCAGTGGAATGGTGTTGGATCCCAACTAACTGCAATAAAAAATATTAATAGCAATGCATAAGAATGAGCACACAACTTCCCCAAAAGGTTTAATTAGTGTTACAACTGGGAGTGGGAAACTTCAAACTGGGACAAGCTAATAGTGATGCTTAAAAAAAGGATAGTGGTTTGACTAGTTTTAAGAGTATACAGATACCTTCATTTTTGCTTTCAAAAGAAATTACAAACTATCTAATTAAACTGATTTTTGTCTGTGAAAATTGTGTGAGTGCAAAAGCCACATTTTTGAGGTTGGCTGTATGCTTGTACATAGAGAGAGGCTGCCAGTAGTTTTGGTTAGGATTGTTGATCCTGTATAATTAGGCCTGGGAGCTGAATGTTTTGAGGAAAGGAAGCATTTTGGTCTTTCATTGCCTCTCTGCCTGCCTCTTCTTTCACCAGAGCCAGGACTTGCCTCTCAGGAGTCTCCTTCCAAGATGTGAAGGCTTAGTTTGGTGGTGGTGGTACTTTCTCATACTCTTTGAACAAGATTTCCAGTTCCAGTGTGACCGTATTTGTTCTTTCTGTTTCCCTAATGGGACAGGATTGCTGTCTGGTGGCAGCTCCATTCTGCTTCCCCCACATAGGCACAGAGGAGGATGAGTGCACCTATGCTGTGCAGTATTTGCCCATCTCCAAAGAGCTTCAGTGAAGGTATTTTCAAGCCAAGCATGATTAGGGACAGGAGAATAAATGAGGAAAGCAGAGCAAGGCTAGAATCCCAGTCCCCAGGCCTCCTACAGGACCAGGGTGTTCATTTTTATATCTAGTATCATGCATTTCAGCCCAAGCTACATCTGTAATTACATTCGTGTTCATCAGGCATTTAGTTAAGCTCTAAAACATTGTTTCTTCCTCCAGTTGCTGCCGAAACCTCATATCCATCACAGTTTTATTCCATGATGTTCAAGTTTCTGGCATTTCCACCACAAATTGTTCAACAATATTGGATTTCAGTCTAATGCTTTGACATTAAAGTTGAAGTCATGTTGATGTCATCTTCCAGATGTTCATGTCTACTGAATAAAAATTTTGTTTGTTTGTTTTATTTCAAATTGCAAAAACACATGGGGAATTCTGGATGTGATCCCTCATTCTATACAAAGGCCTGTGTGTGTCCTGTCAGAAATCAAACAAAACTTTTCTTCATGGAGTAGCAGCAGAGACTTCAAAAGGCTGGAAACCTAGGTGGATTTCTTCACCCACCCGAACAAAATGGCTTTGTTACGTGCCTGAGCCTTGTTGTTGCAGCTGCACTGTGCAGAAAGGAGATGTGTGGCTTCTGCCTGAAATTACTCGTGTTTTGCTCTGGTGCCACACCAGTTCTGTGTTGGTGTGTTGTTTTGCCTTAATATTCAGCAATGGCTCACTTGTAAAATGAACTCAGCAACAACAAAAGTCCACGCTTTGTCCTCCAGGTCTGCAAAATACATTTTTAACTTGTAGAATAAATTCATTTATCTTGCGGGTCTCCCTCTGCCGGGATGCTTTAGCAGCGAGGTCCATGGCTCGCATCGAGCTGTTGCCTTCCCTGTTGTGTCAGCTTTCTCCCAAAGGCAAGGGTTTGTGTTAGCCCATGTTTCTTGTGTCAGCCTGCTACAGGGCAGCTGAAGTTCAAGTGCTTCTGAGCTACTGAAGGCTTTTTGGGTGGTCGTGGTAGCATTTTCAAACCCAAGGAATCAGCACTTACTGATCTAGTAGATTTTTAGCACAGACAGAAGAAACATCTTAAACTCATGGTCCTTGCTAATACTTGTGCTTTGAAAATTAATCCACTTTTCTTTTTTAGATGAAACTTAGTTGCTGTGTTTTGTAGGAGGAAAGCAAAGTAAAACTGTATCAAAATAAACTGAGCAGCTAACCTGAGAGAGTCACTCCTGGGCTGAGTGAAAAACTGTTCGGACCTTTCTGCTGTATCCTGTTTTGGAAGTTGAGAATGTGATTGTTTAATGCTACTGCTAATCAAAAGAATCTGGTCAAAATGGAATTATGGAGTTTCAGTATAAGTGTACACAGGGTGACATAAAATGGACTCCTCTCTGCTGTTTTCCACACTCATAAGTAAATACCTTTGTGTAGTCTCATTAATGTGTCACAGAAGACACAGAAATGATGCTGTGGGTCACAAGTGGTGCCACAACCAACACTATAGTATTTAGAGAGATTATGTAGCTTAGTACTTAAGAAATTACGTAGCTGTTTTTTCAATTTAAAACATCTTTCACAGCAACTCTATGTAACCACAATGAACTGGGAAGATCACAGAAGTTTGTGGAGCTTCTGCATGTACCATTTTGTTTAGTACCTTTAGGATGAGTATCAAGCATGCTGGTTGTTTGACAATACTGATAAAAGACATTTCTTGCTTTCAGTGCATTAGCTCAAAGTAGTTCATTGATTGTTTCTTCATCTTAGTGCAGTTAAATTTTTCTTCAATTTCTACCGGAGTTGCAATAAACCACTTGTTGTTAGTTTGGTCAGTTAGTAACCATGGAGGAAATAGTTTCTTAGACACTGGGTTCACTGAGTCAAAAGACATAAAAAAATTTATTGTGCTGATAAATGACAATTATTGTTTCCATCACAAATCAATTTGTTTTCTCTTGAGATATTTGTTGATTTACACCTTGGGGATAGTGGGGTGTTTGTATAATTCACTTCGAGAAAAGTAGCATCCTTTCTCTTGCCCTTTCTTACTAACAAATTATGTTTTCCACCTAGGCATACAGGCATGAAAGGTGGATGCATGATTTTTCAAGTAAGTCAGGACAAGTTTTATTTCTAGAAAAAAAGACGGGCCTCCATCATTGATAACTGTCTATCTTGCTTGATGTGTATCACACAAACAAGGTAATTGCATATTAAAATAAGGGGAGTGTGTGGTTTCATTCTATCATGTTCAGCCATTTCCTCATGCCCAAATTAAAACTGTTTTGAAATCTTGCCTTCCCACCTGCTACTGTAACTGGAACAGCTCTGCTCCAGCCTCTCCTTACCCTGGTGTCTCTGAATTTCCTGTCCCTGTGGGTTTGTCAGTCCTTAGCACTGCTGTGAATATTCCTATTCCTGTGCAACCCAATATTCGAGTCTGGCCTTGAGCTTGCAGCATATGTTTCCCACACAGTCCAAATTTGGTGCAATATACTGTAAGTTAATCTCCAGTAAAGCATAGCGCAGAGAAAAACCTGGGAAGAAAACAGATGGAGAAAGTAGAGCAAACAATTTGCATATATATGATATGACTCTTAGTTAAGATTAGCATTTCCCACTTTGCCTGAAAAGCCCTTAATAAAAATCCAACTTCATGTTTGCCTCAAGTCAGCAGAACTGGAGGAGATGCCCTAATGGCAAAATGTCCCCCTAGCACAGGGTGGGAGGGAGCTCCATCTCCTGCTCCAGCCCTGTCTTGTTGACACATTTCTGGATTGCTGTAGGCAGAGGGGCAGGGAAGAAACTGCTGTCTTTGGGGTATTTGCTCCTCATAGCCTTCATAGCTCTGAACCATCACCAGGGTCCTGAGTTACTCTGCATGGGTGGCTGATGGAGAAATGTGACCATCTTCCCATTTATTTATGGTCCTTCACGGCTCTTTCTGAGCATGCAGCTACAAGAAGTGCTTGGCAGTGGACTCTGTGCCTTCTCTGCACTTGAGGTGTGTAATATGGACTGGTATCTCATAGTAATCATTTATTTATTTAGAAAACAAAACATCAGTTTCCCTTTTGCAAAAACGGGACTCTAAGATTCCTCTGAAATTTCCCTACAATTGTAGCTCCATCCTCATATCTGTCCAAAGCCGCACAATAATGAGATATTGATGTGGTCAGTTGCAGCAATATGCCACTTTCATAAAAGGGAATCATTGAAAAATATTTAAATGAAGCTGTGCAGTAAATAAGTAAATTACAAATCTCTTTTGTTTCAGCAGTTAAAAAGGCATAGAAGTTTTCTCACACCCACAAGCTCAAGAGTGCTGTATTTAGAGTGCTGAAAAGCAAATTCCAGTACTGAAGCTCGCTTCTCTGGCGGGCTACATTTGGGTAGAGTGCCTAAGTCCTGGAAGCAGTGACTAAAACATGCCTATTTTTGACATGTGCTCTGGTACTGTCTGTCTTTCACAGATTGCATTGGAACCAGATCGTGATTCACATTTGTGTTAGTGTAAGAAAGACTTTACTACTTGTTCAGGTTTCAAACCTGCATGCTGAGTGTAAAGTTCTCTCTTAGTGGACATGGCTTCTTCCTTTTGATAGAAGAAGTTGCTTATAAGGAGATGTCTGCTTTCTTTTGAGCTTTTAGCAGCTAAATAAATGAAATCTCATATCCTGGTATGTATTTGTCTTTGTGAACTCCTCCAAAGGTGAGAGGTTTCTGGGGTGCTACGGGCTGCCCAGGTTGGTTGTAGAAATCCTGCAAAATCACTGCTGTGTAGCCGGAAGGATTTCCCTGGCTACTCCCAGATGGCTGTGCTGCAATGGCTAAAAAACTCAGACTTTGAGAAATGCTAGTAGGGATGTAAGCTGTGTTGCTAGATAAGACATTCAGAAGGGTTGTCAGGGTTTTTTTTTCTTTACCTGATGGTGGCAATCCAACTGGTTACCAAAATAACTCTTCTTATGTTTGAGGCTGAGCATCTCCTGAGGCTGGCTGCAGGGGACATCCTGAGGAAAGCCAGTTCCCAGCCACAGTCTGAATGGCTGTGGGGTGATTGCAGCTGGGCACGTGGTGGGAATTTGTGGTTTGTGGAACCGCCGCGGAACCAATTGGAGGTCATTTGCTTCTTTCTCATTTCTGCTTTAAGAGGGACATTACAGTAAATAATGTCTGTGAAGAGGAGGGGAAAACATGCCATGGTTTGTTTGACCTCCTTCTCCTTTTGCATCCCTTTGAAGTTGGTAAGTAAATAATTTGGACAACAAAACCAGCACTCTGCAGTGTTCCTTTGCTTCTTCTGCTACTCTGCCTTCCCTTCCTGCTCTTGGCCCTCCTGCCAGCCACTGCTTGGGTAGCTTGGGCAGCAAAATAAGTGTCCTTAGGAACTGCTGCAGCACAAAGGATAAAATGTTTCCTGACTTCCTAATGGAGTTAAATTAAAATGCAACTCGAAGCAAATATTTACATGCTACTTGTTTTTCCTTTTGCAATAGGACGTACTGTGATGTGGGAGACTTTTTCCCTTTAAAAGATATTAATGCTAATTCGAAGGCCATGGAAAATGACAGTCACTTTTTTTTTTCCCATTGTAGATTTGCCTTAATTTTTAATGGTTTCTTTCATTATTTGAAAATAGTTTTTTTTCTGTATCCACAAAATATTATGAGGAACATAAAGCTGAACTTCTGAAAAAATCCTGTTGTGGTTTTATATATTTTTGAAACAGAGCTCAGCCAGTTGCTTGGCTGATGTAAATGGCATCTGCCCTGAATCCAGGGGCTTGTGAAATCCCCAAATGTGTGGCTGTTTCTCCTCCTACCTCCCCCATGGTGCCTGTGGCTCTGGGTCCCAGCACTGCTGGGGAGGAGGGCTGGGGGTTGTCACCTGCCCAGTAATGCCCTCCAAGGGCTGTGGTGTTGCCCTTTGTGTGAGCTCACTGCCAGGAGAAGCACAAGGCTCTGACATCTCACCATTGCCTGTGGAAGTCAGGGGTTTAGGCCCTGGTTGTGTGGAGATGCCACTTTGTTACAATGGCACAGTAAAGAGCTGATGCTCTTGACCCAGGTTTGGCAGCAGAGGGGTTAGAGATGGAGCACTTAACTCTGCATTTTACTCCATCACCTCAGAAAGCAGTGAAGGCATGAACCCATTTGTGTTTGCAGCATGCATGATTCTGTTAGTGATGGAGGTTACAGTTGCTCTATGAAAACCTAAAGTATTTTCAGACCAATGGATTTGGATGGCATCTGGCAAGAAAACTTGGATTTTCTCTCTTTTTCTCCTATCCCATGTAAGCAGAGGGCACAGGTTTGAGTGGAAGGAGTTGATTTTTTTTTTTTAAAAGATACTTATTGGCTCCTATGCATAACTCAAATTTTATTTCAAACACAGATACAAAACTCCTTGACTCAGTTATTATTGTAGCTTTTGATAAGCTGGAGTTATTATTTCAGTGACAGCAATGTGGAAGATGAGACAAATCTCTTTTCTCCTTGTGGGGATTCTCATCAGAGCTCTCAGAGCCATAGCCTTGACTCAGTGGCATTCTGTGCCCTTTGACTGTGCTTTGCTGCAGTGGCTCTTCAGAAAATGTTGGTTTTTTGGGCTGAATTCAGAGTTTAGGTATTCAAACCGAGTTGTCTGCTCTCCCCTCAAAGGATGGAGTGGAAAGGAAGAAGGACAGGCCATGAGCTCCCAACAGCTCTGTTCCCTCCATGTGGAATAGGGGGAGCCTGCCTTGTCCCAGGCACCACCATGAAAGTGACCTTCAGAAGGATGTCAGGCTGGGAGAGAGGAGGCAGGAGGGAAATCAGGTTCTTTGGGGGGACTTCATCCTGGTGGAAGGAAATGGCAGCCAAGGGACATCAGATAGCAATAGTCTGTAACCAGGGAGCCCAAGTGGGAAACACTGGGGCTCCCAGGGCTCATCCCATGGGATGGGAGAGAGCAGGGAGCCACAGGCTGTGTGATCACACCCAGGTGTAACTCGTACTTAGCTGGAGTGAGTCCAAGGCTGTCATGAATTGCTTGGTGAGGGTGAATCAGAAGGATGAAAAAGGCAGCTGTTTGCTGCCAAGATATTGTAGCAATGCTTTTGAAAATGCTTTGATATCCTACTCTGTAACTGTTTTGTAGCTGGCCAAATCAACATGTTTCTGAAAGGTGCAGCACATGGAAATTTTTTATAGTACTTATTTGAAAAATTGCAGCCTTTTCCCCATCTCAGAAGGGAATGGTTGGATGAAGGCACTGTGCACATCCACATGTGTGTGCAGCCAAGGGGTGGAAAATCCCAGGGAGCAGAGCAGTGACACACCATAGCTCAGATTGTGTGCTGGGCCTTGGAGGGAGTAAGGAGAGAGTCAGTCCAGTCAGGTGGTTCTGGGTGACAGGAGGGTTCCTGAAGGAACCAGCATCATCTTCATGGATCTCTGTGCTGTTTCTGGCACCTCCAGCATTGTGCTGAAGCCCCAGTATCTGCTAGGGGCTGTGTCCCAGGCAGCTCACAGGATGGGGCCAGAGCTTGTTTTCATCACCTCTGTCCTTCCTGGGCAGGTTAGATCCTGGAGGGGACCCTCCTGCCTGTGCCAGCAGCCATGGTTAGACCCAGTCCAGACAGCTACTTGGAGATACTTCTCCACCTTGTCCCACATGCATCCATTTCTTGTGTGTCTGAGGGTGGGGATGCCTGCCAGCCCCTTGGTATCTCCTCCTGCCCTTTCCCCAGCCACATGTGCTGGTGTGTCCTGGTGGGGTCCCAGGTTTGGGTTTTCAGACATGCACTGCTCTTGGCATCTCCTCCTGGGGTGAGAGAGGGCAAGGTGTGAGCCCTGCTGCTGTGGCAGAAGGTGCCAGTTGTGGTTCTTTCTTCTTGGGGAGTTGTTTCCATCATCTGCCATGGGAGATTATTTTTATCTCTGGTAAACAGCCTTAGTTCCTGTGCTGTGTGATCTTTGGTACAACCTGCATGTAGGCCAACAGGTGGCTGCCCATGATTCAGAGATCATGATCTTGGTCTTGATTCAAGTGCCCGTGGGAACTTGTTCTGCAAAGCATGTTTGATGTGCTTTCAATAACTCCTGGTGCTGAGGAGAGATTTTATTAAATCAGAGTAGGTTTAGATTCTCTGGTTGTTTAGTACCTTGTGCTCAAATATGCTGCTTTGCTCCTGTCCAGTGAGAAGTGATGAAACTTGGATGTCTGAGGCAAGGCTGCCAGCTTCTTGCCAAATGGGGTGAGAGAAAACAGTTCTCAGAAGTAATGATAAGTGAAAATTTAGTGTCAGTAAGAAAGTATGTCAGACTGACTGGTTAAATAAATGTGTTTCCATCCAGAAGAGCTGTGCCTATAGAAAAGAGTGTGACATCAGGTGTTTAAACCGTAGTTTTTATAGGGGTGAGGAGTTGTGTTTTCAACTCAGTATATTTTAAGTTTGGCCAACACATTTCTACTGAAAATCAAAATTTCCTGTGAAAAGTAATAAGAACAAAACTAATGACAGTATTGTGCACATTTTAATTTTGATAATCTGACTAGGGATGTACTTGAATCCCTTACAGCTTGCCCCTGTTTCTGAGCCCTTTTATATAGTGATGTTATATTTCTAAGTTTTTTACTGACATTTAGCCATTAATTCACTCTTTGTCAGATCCTGAGCTTTATTCTACCTTTCCTCTTTACCTTCTGACTCCATCTTTAGATGTGTTTTCCAGCAAATTTCTGTGTACCAGAGCAAAGAAAAATCTTAATCTTGCTGAGAAACTCAGAATTCAGAGCTGCAGTCAGCCTTCTGTTAGAAGCAACAGTTACTAGGACTTGGTCTGACTTTTAGGACATTACTTTGGTTCTTGTGGCAAACAAGCTTTTATCATTAGCTTTTGCTTCATGGCAGGCAGGCAGAACTGAGGCAGAAAGGGATGTTATAGGTGCAGGCTGATGCAACTCTCCTCAGCTGGAGTGTTTGGATGGCCATGCTCCACCAGTGAAAAGTCAGAAAACAGCATTTATGCTTTTTTAGCTCAAAAGGTGTTCTGGTGTTAATGCTCTCACTCAAAGACAGATTTAACAAAAAAAAAAAAAAAAAGGAAAAAGTTTCCCTGTGAGCAAGACCTTTTATAACCTCACAGAGGAGGATGGCAGGCTCTCATGCACACTTTTGCCTGTACACTTTCTGCAGAAATATGACCTGGACAGTCATCAGGGTCTTATCATGATGGCAAGGTCTCTACAGTTTTTTGAACAGCGTTTTGCACCACAAAAGATCCTCAGTGTTGTACAAAGGTGGCACAGCCAGAACATAGCCCAGTAAGATGAAGTCTGTGTGAACACTGGACTTTCCATTTTAAGGAATTCATCCCCATGTGGTTCTGTAACTTTCACTTTGTTTCTCCTTTTCGTCCCTAATAAGGATAAGTTGCAAACAAAGCTCAATATTGTAGTTTCTTTATTCCAGTTAAAATAAATTCTCACCGTTAGAAACATGAAGTTTAAATTAAAGGCCATGGGCAGGTTTTTTTTACTGCATAGCAGCTGGCAACACAGGCATCAAGGTTGTCCTGTGTCCTGCTGGAAGTGGTCTGGTTTTACACTGCCTAGATCTCTATGGACCCCTCTCTCTGTTCAGAAAATCGACAACTCATCTATCATAATGTTCTTTATCTCCTCATTCCTGTTGCCAAGAGTTTCCATTAAAAGGGGGTTTGCTTATGAGGCCAGCTTGCCTCTCATCTTGAGTATTTTCCTAGCCATCCTAAAATCAATAGCTCTTGGTTAAAAAATCTGAACAACAGATGTTTTTTAAAGCATGTGAAAAAGGAGAACTGAACAAAACATATTGAATATGTTTTATGGTGATATGATTTTGGATCTATATCTCCTATTCACCTCTATTCCCAGCATGAACCTATGACACAAAATAAATAGCAGGCAACAAAGCTAGTAGTAATGCCAAAGCTTCAAAATAAATGTGGTTGCTTGTGAGAAAGCAGATGAGTGAGTTGGATGAAATGGCAGTGTAATTATACGGTAGCAAGTCAAAGTTTGATAGCTTGGAGCTTATCTTAGCACAGCATGCCACTTCCCCCCCCCACCCCTTGCTATGGCATGTTTCTTTTTCAACACTTCTTTCCTAGTTGTTCCTTTTAAAATAATCCTATCAAACCTTAACTTTGTTTTTCCTAATGATTTTGGAAGGAAATCCAGATAGTAATTTAAATGGCACAGACCAAAACAGTTAAACCAAAATATCCACAAAAGGAAAATTGTGGGTAGTTAAAATGAACATGGTGAGTTCCCAGCTCTGAAGGATTCTTTATTTTGTTAACACTTCTTCGATTAGCTTCAGTTTTTCAAGATAAAGGATAACTATATGCAAGACTCCTGTGGAAAGTGTGCCTGTGCCCTAAAAGACCTGAGACTGAGGACTGCCTCTTAGATATACGTGTATGTGACACTAACCTACTGTCATAAATGTTTACATTATTTGGAAGATTGACCAGAACAAAATGGCTTAAGCTTTAGTATACAAATTTTAAGTTACTATTATGCTTTTAAATAATTCAGTAAAAATTGCTTCTTTTAGTAGTCAAGGTCTCTTATCTGATACCTGTTTCCTTCCCCCTCCATG
The DNA here is from genome assembly GCA_034336665.1 of Luscinia megarhynchos. Taxonomy (NCBI): domain Eukaryota; kingdom Metazoa; phylum Chordata; class Aves; order Passeriformes; family Muscicapidae; genus Luscinia; species Luscinia megarhynchos. The sequence goes on from CM067565.1 coordinate 48,229,810, forward strand.
GATGCTTCCTGTTTTCCATGTCAGTCCACACATCCCCCCATGTATTTCCATGCACCTTTTCCTGTTGTCCTCTGATCTGCTGCAGCTGCTCCTCAGATGCCTCTCGACCAAGGAAAGGTCCCAAAGCCCATCTGGCTCCTATACAGTGCCATGAAGGCACGCTTTGAGGACCCCTACCCTCACCCCTTGAGCAAAGAGGCAGCAGCACGTGCATTTCTGGGCATGCTGCTGCAAAGTAGCCTGTGTACCATTAACAGTGCACACCCCACTTTGGGAGTCACTCTTGTGTCTTCACCTGGTCCCCAGTGCTGTTAGTGTTGTGCAAGTGGCACAAGAGAAACAACAGGAATATAAGATGTGTTTGGTCTGGGATAGTACGCAGTTAAATCATGTCTGTGCTTTCATGTATGACTCAGTTGCCCTCTCTGTGGTGGCTAGTGCTATGGAAATAAAATCTGATAACTGGGTGAGAATTACTTAGGCAAGATCCTGCTTCTTACATGTGGAATAGCATCTTCAGGGATTTAGTAGCGTTTGGCTATAAAGCAGAAATCCAGAGAGACACTGTCTGTACATTACTGTCAAATACACCCTAGTTCATGAGTGTTCCAAGCCTTCCTCCTACTGCTTTACAAGTGAAATGTGACTATATTTATTTCAGTTACCTATGCTCCAACAGCAGCAGAATGGAGTATTACAAAACATTTATTTAAAAAGGAAAAATGCACGAGACATGATTATGTAGCCACTATTTTCTTACATTTATTTTATTGAGGGATAAATTCTGTTTCTCTTCCTTTCTGTTCTCCTACTGCAGGGGATGGATGTGGGCACACAGTGATGTATCAAGACAGTGGGACACTAGCATCCAAGAACTATCCTGGGACGTACCCAAACTACACTCTTTGTGAAAAGAAAATCCAAGTGCCTCCGGGAAAGCGCCTGATCTTGAAAATTGGAGACCTGGATATTGAATCACAGAAGTGCGAGTCCAGCTACCTTACCATCCACAGCTCCTCAACATTGCATGGTATGTAAGAGACAAGGCCATGGCCAGTGCATGAACTGGTAAAAGTAAGAGCAAAAGGCAGCTTAGCAAAATGCAAGAAGTGTCAGCCTTTGTCCTCTCCTCCTCCTTTTTCACTCACGAGTTTTGTTCTCTGTGTGGGAAGCTGTTGTCCCGCTGTGTGTGGCTCTGCCAGGGCTGAGGGTGCTGCCATGCTGTGCTGCAGAGGGGCTCCAGGGCTCTGCCTTCAGACCTGCAGGGCTGGACCATCACAGTTCTGGTACAGCAACTCCCTAGATCTATAGCAGCCCTGTTCCCTTCTTGTGCAGGGGAGGATCTTCCTCACAAACCAGGCAAAGATGAAAATTGGAGTCGATCACCCTGTGTGTCTCTTCCTAGGCAGTCCATGGCTCAAAGAGGAGATAACCTTTCCTATTGCTAGAGTTAGCCACCTTACTAATGTACAGGCTTTAATACCTGCAGATATTAAATGCATACAGCCAGACTGTGCTCTTGTAAGAGATTTGCACAGGAAGATAAGCAAATAATCTGCTACAGCTGTGCATTTAAAACAATCATAACGGCAACAGGATTCTCCCCAGGGAGAACCTGAGGCCTTCCTCAAAATGGTTTTCCCAACCAGTTGTCACTGAAACTTTTGATCTGCACTTTCTGGAAGACTCAAACTGACTTTTCAAGTCATGCACTCTTTTTCAGAAATCCAATTTAAATTCAAAGCTGCAAGGAGTTGTGCAATGTAGGAATGAACTCCTGAATTGACAGTTTGTAAAATTTTGCCTGCTGGGAGTGGGCTGTGTAGCCTTCAGTCAGCTGAGGCTAAATGTGCTGTACTGGACTTAACAAGCAGAATGGATCCAAGGGAAAAATGTGATGAAGATATGAGCTGCACAGAGCCTCTGCAGGTTTTCCACCTCGCTGCTTGGCTCAGAACAGTATGTAGTTCTCCAAAGATGAGATTTCATAGGATATCTTTGTAGTAAGGAGGGTTGATTGCCTTTCATTTATCAGCATGATAGGCTTATCACTCATCTGGTAAGAGAAGATCAAATGAAGTATTAAAGGCTTGCTCAAAGGAAGGTAAAGGTAATTATTGTTCTCATGGGGGAGGCATTACATTTTGAAACAACCTTCACTAAGAGTGGGCAGTGTTATGCTGATATCTAAGCCTGCACAGAGCTTGATTTGAGGCATAAGGAACATCACTGTTCATGTGTGCTGGGATTTTTTTAATGTTATTTATTTCTTTCTTCACTGTGAGAGAGGTGAAGCACTGGAATGGGTTGCCCAGAGAAGTTGTGAATGCCCCATCCCTGGAAGTGTTCAAGGCCAGGTTGGATGGGGACCTGACCAACCTAACCTAGAGGAAGGTCACTGCCCATGCCAGGGAAGGTTGGAATTAGATTCCCTTTAAGATCCTTTACAAGCCAAGCCATTCTATGGTTCTGTAATCCGTTTCAGAACTAAGCAATGAGTTGTGTTCACCTGAAGCAGTCTGTCTGTACTTAGCAGTAAGAAATAAGTGGCTATTATTACACTAGCATATCTTTGAATAATTTTTATTGATACTGTCTTGACATTTCTAATCTAAGGATCTTCTCAGAAAGAGGGATAAATCAATATATTGTTTTTTGAAGTGAAAAATGAAACTTGGATGTTGATTGAAATTCTGGCTCCTTACAGATCAGCCTGAAGGCATCTTCACATCATTTATACTGCAGTCATTCAGCCTGCAAGCACAGAATAGCTGTGTATTATGCAATCAAGTCCACATAATTAATTTTTTTAAAGTATTCCCACACCCATTTTCAGATCTGATTGGTACTGTCTGATGCATGTGGACTGTAATTTGCATTCTCGGTAGTGAACTGCACAATTAGCAGATTTTGGTCATATCTGATTAAACCAGTTTTTAGGCAGACATACCTTCTGTAATGGTTTTTGTGGTCTGCAGCTCACTGTAAACTTTCCCACCAGCATACCTACAGAGTGTCTGTTCTACATTCAGGCAAATCCATGCAGAATGGATGTGGAAATAGTTCTACAGGCATAAATTCATGATGTTGCTTATGTTTTAAAAGCCACATGAATTCTTAGATGAGATTAGAGCTTCTCTAAGTAATTTTTTCAACCGTCTTGCTATGGCTTTGGGTTTCAATATGCATTTGTGCAAGTGAAAGAAGCCTTGTAAATAAGCGCTGCTACATCCATTCAGTCTGTTAAGTGTCCTTTTAGACAGCTGTTTTTGAACTCACATCTCCTTTGCAACCCTTCCCTCTTCATGAACATCTACAGGCTGCTCAACATCTTCCCTCTGGCCAAGGAGATACTGACCTTAGACATCGAAATTCTTTCATGGCAGGATGGAGAGTTGAAAATATTTTGCAAGCACTGAAAACATCTGAGCAATTAAAAACTAATCTTTATGTGTTTTCTGGGCTTAAAAAGGAAAACCTAAAAAGCAAAAGTATGAAAGCTGGCAATGTGAATGCTGCTCATGTTTCAAATTAGTGAGCAGCCTTTGCTCTTTATTTTGGAGGTTTGCAATTACGAGACAATAAGGTCCAAAGGGAAATATGTTTTAAACATCATACTGATTTCTTCAGCTCTACAGAAGACAACAACATGAATGTCAGTATGAGTACAAACATCTGTTGAGGAGTATATTTGAAGCTTAGAAAATTGGTCAGAGGCAAAATAGTAGATTATGTGTACAAATATAAAATTAGTGTGAAGAAGACTCCAGATGATAAAGTATTGTTTTCCTTTCAGATTTCTTCCAGTCTTTATATTTAACTGTGATTCATTCATCATTATAACCATCTGCAGGGATTCTTGCAATACAGCAAGGAGTAACTCAATTTGTCTTTGGGGTATTTATGTTCCATGCAGTATAGGGAATCTGTTAAATACAAATGAAGAGATTAATTGATTTGTTAGTGGGAACATTGATGTTACTTTTGTAAGTTGGTGACTACAGATTAGAGCACTTAATGCAAATTTCATTAAAGTTCAGGATATTTCTTGGATTCTGCAAAGGGATAGAAGAGTATGATTCATTCCTAGAAAAGCGTGTAGTGCTGTTGTGTATGCTGATCTACTGAAGCCTTTCTCAGTCTCAACTAAGACACAAATGTGACACTACAGTTCTTCTCACCTTTGGTACTTCTCAGTTTTGATGGACCTGTGAAAGCAGGTATTGAATTTAGATTTCTCCAATATTGCACTTAAAAGATGATAAATAATCTTAATGAAGCTCTAAAACTGGAGTCATATAGTGTCTGAACACTGTATCTATGAGTTATTACTCTGCAATTTATTTTATTTAGTGTTCACTGGAGATGGAACCTGTAGCAAGCCTTTTCTTTCAAGCTGTTAGCTCTGTATCCAGACGTAGCTGTGAAAATATTAATCATCAGTCAGCTAAGGGAGTCTAACACCCGTTTTGGTGAAACTGAGTCACCTTTGTCTGACAAACATTTAAATATTAGCACAGCTTTGCACATGTTGTCTCTAGGAGAAATAAATAGATGATCATGTTCTGTTTCAAAGACACAGCTTTTGACTGGATTAAAATATGGTGTTTTTTGTCCCACAGAAAATTAATATGAGCATAATCTCACAGTGCAGACAAGGTGCAGCCTTTACCAAAATGCTTTTCTTCTCGAGTTAATTGCATTATCTGAGCATATTAAAAATACTGAGCTCTGAAGTAGAGCTTCTGATTTTTTAATTAGTTAAAGGGATATGTGAAAACAAGATTAACCATGTCAGCTCTGTAGTTCTCAAGAACAAAATTTGCACACTTATGAAGGTGGATCATAAATGTTTTAAAAGTTTGACAGGAGCTGCTTTTAGTCTGCTTCTTTTCATGTCTCTATCAGATTTCTGTACCTCTTTTGACCCCTTTTTTATTTTTCTATCTCTTCCCCATCTAATGGCTTGATATTTTTTCCCTTAATTTTGTGAGATGATCATCAGTCTTGACTAGAGAGAAAGCCAAAAGAAGAGATAAGTGCCTACTTACTTCCTCATTCACTTGCAGTCAGTAGGAGGTTGATGTGTTCCTCTGGGGTGGATGTCAGAGCTTCTGAGTGACTAGTAATAATTTGGAGAGTAAGTGCAGTTGACTTGTTCTTGCATAATTTACAGCTGGTAACTAACATGAAATAGAGAATTTACTGAAAATGCTTTCTTCTCCCCACACCCCATTGCTAAAGGTACAGAGTGCCTTCAGATGCTTCCTACCTGTCATTATCACTTGAGGGGATTCAACAAACCAGTCACTCATTGTGTATTGAAATAAATATCTTGTTTGAATAAAGGGTGTGCCCAGGTTTCTTTTTCATCCCTCAAAGGAAACTTGTTATTACTGTATTGTTTCTGGTATTTCAGGAAACCCAGAGAAATGCCCAGACAAGTTCTTGCTGAAGATCAAGTTGAGCAGTTTCTTAACAGTCAAAACAATTTTAACAGCTGGGTTTCATCTGAGTGGTTGCAGTATCCTGAGTTTTCAGCTTTGGAAGGATTGATGCAACAAAGAATGTTGGACCTTTTTTCTTGTTAGCTGCATACAGTGTATTATTCTCTGTTTTTTGTTAAACTACAGGTCTTCACTCATGATTCCTAGTTGTTGCTGTGTTTGTGTCTTTGGATTTGGCTGAAACCACAGCAGTGTTAAAAGGGAGGATCTCACCTGAGGTCAAGCAGGCAGACCAGATGCTCCATGTTAAAGTTGTGATTACATCCCCAACCTCTGATGCCTTTTTCTGTTCTTTATCACAATCTTTGGCAACCCTTTGGAAACATTAACCAAAAGTTATGTTTGTTCTTCCTAAAACAAGAAATGCTTACCACTCACCCTGAGGTCAGGCTGTGCTGCACAGAGTTAAATGTTGAATAGCCAGGCTGTCTCATCCTGACTACCTACTCTGTCATCCTGGATCTGCAGCATGTTAAACACCACCTTCCCTGCATCCTGCAAGGATGGACACAGGGCAGCACTTTGTGTGTCCTTGCAGGGTCCTGCTGGTTCCCACTGCACGTGTGTGTGTCAGGGTGTGAGCAAAGAGGACCTCTCTTGGTAAGGGGGAGAGGCAATCACTGCCTATCAAAGTATTTAAATGCGGGATGGAGATGAATTTTGAGACTGAAGGCGTTTTCATACAACACATCCTTGCTGGTCTTGTGAGCTATTTGTGAAAGACTTGCACTCTGGATGAGTTTTTAGCTCTGAAGTGAAACAAGTGTAATCCGTGTTCACTTTATCCCCTGTCCTCTCCCAGCTACTGAGGTAATTCCAAATTGATTTCTTTGAGAAAAGGCTGCAGTTTAAAACATTGTTTTCCCCAAACAAATGCACTAAGACATGATAATCCTAAAAGGCACATCCGTGGACTGTTGCTGCATCTTGCCTGCCTACCAGGGCTTACTTTGCAAGTAAAGACTGAAAAAAAGGAGAAGATTCTCTGTTGAACAGAGGACATCATTATTTAATATGCAAACTAAGTTTCCTAAAGACCTCTGCAAATGCCAAGCTGCAGATTTCAAATGAATTTGAGGAAATTTGAGAGCAGAATGAGCATAGTGCACCAGCCATTCAATAGCTGAAGAGGGAAATAGTTGCTTCTAAAAGGAAGCAAAAGCCTTACAGAAGATGCAGAAAGTATTAAGAACTAGAGAAATAAGCAGCATGTAGGCATTGCCAGCTGGTGTGAAAGAAGAGTCCTCTGGGCACAGTACTTTTTAAGGGAAATAGAAAAAATAAAGGAACATAATTCAACAAAGAAAGCTCAGGAGCTGTGCCAGAGTCTGGTTGACAATAGAAGTAAACTAGACCTCATAAAACCCAACAATGTTGTAAAGATCATCAGATTTGCAAAACAACACTGTTATGAAAAAGACAAAAGCAGTAGGCTATTGCTAACATTTAAAAAATAAACAACATGTAAAATAGTCTCTTCAGTCTCCAGAGGGGCCAGCCAAAGGATATCCACGAGACAGTTTACTGGGTATCTTGCAGGATGTTAATGCTGCTTGGAGACAAAAGTGTTTTATTTAAGCCACCTAAACCATACCAACAGATCAAATCTTCAGCATGAAAGGCATTAAAACTTACTTTAATTATGGAGAATATTAAAATTAGTATACTTGAAATCGTTAGACCTCTAATATCTCTCCTGCAGAATTTTTATAAATATATGTAAAAGGAATCTGGAGTGAACAGACGGAACCACAGTTGGGTCAACTTTTTAATGAGACACGGAAAGGAGAACAGGCCCTGGCATCTAGATATAGTAATATTGAAATGTGGAGAACACCTACTCAGCTTCATCACATGTAACACATCTGTTTATTAAATCAAACTCTTTCCTTTGTTCTTATAAACAAACCAAGTAATCCTGCCTACTTACCCCAGCAGAGCTCCAGCCAAGTCACTTTAACAGGAAGCTGAGAGAGATCAGCATTCATGACTCGTTTTTCAAGCCGAGTATGCAAAACAACCCACCTCACAACTAACATTAGAAGATGAAAAACTGATAACGTGATCTGGCAGTTCTCAAAAGGGATCTTAAAAAACTTCTGGCTAAGTCCCAGGTTTAGGAATTAAATATTTATCCAGAGTCAAGTCCAAATGCTGCAGTAAAAATTAACAGGGCCCTATAAGCAAGTTTCTCATTTTCATACAGGGGCTTTGTCCACCATCTCTCATCTTTACTATGGTTGTACAGTATTCATATAGACAGCCCAGGGAAATCAATGAATCTCAGGTGGAATGGACAGGCAAGATGGGGAGCACATAGGAAAGAGTTTTAAAAGTAAACAGTGAAAATATTTTTGTCACCTCAGTTGCAAATGGAGAATACTGCGTAGATTAAATATGGTTTTCAGATGAAGCCTAACGAGTACAGATGCTGGCTGGGTTTAGTCTTCTAATGTCCATAAATTCTCACAGTGTATGTATTTGAGGTAATAGTGAGTTGATGGAGAGCAAACCTACCAGGTACTGCTGTGTCTATAGCAAGTGCATCTAACAGGCACACCACAAGCCAAAATGCAGATAGCCTGGGAGATTGTCCTGTCTCTGGCTTTACAACCTGAAAGGGAGTAAGAGGACCGATGTATGGAAGTGCATGGGAGAAAGAGTACCTAAAAACACTTTTCTAAAGAAAATTTAAAAACAGATGAAAGCATATCTCTCATCAGTCAAAACTGAACCCGAAGAATTTTCTGGACACTGAATCAGTTTTATTTTCTAAGCATTACTAGTTGTCTCCTTAGTGAGCTTTCTGGAAGACCATCAATGTAAAAGAAATTTGTTAGGGGAAAAATGGGGATTTGAAGTTTAAAAAGCTACTCTGCAAAGATTTGGCAAAATGGAGGGAGATGCTGCTTAACCAAACCCAGTATTATTAAGTAAATCAAATCACAGAGGTGCTTTTACACTGGTCATTTTAAGCACAGTAAACACCAAAAAGGGTGGGTTAACACCTTTTCCTGAAAAACAGACTGTACACATCTCTAGTTCTTTCAGGGAGTAAAGAACCTCTGAGACAAACTGGTGTCTGATCAGTTTCTCTAAGAGCTGCAGTTTAGGGGTGAGATAATGCTTAAAGTTTTTCCTGAGCTCTCCTTCTCAGCACTTACTTCTGTTTTTGATAACATGGGAATAAACTCTGCTAGATCCCAGGCAAGTCTGAGGACCTGGCAGTGTAGTGCTGATATGGTATTACCTGAATTATTGAGAAGAAATATATTGAAGTGTTTTGCAAGGCCTCCTCAGGTTGCAACAAAAGGCAAGTGATTGATTTGTAGTATTAATAAATTTATTAATAAATTCCACCCACCCCTCCCCTATTTCTTTTCTTACAAATCTTTGTGAAAAACTTATAAACCTTTGGAAACTATTCCTTCCTTGAACATATACTCTTTCTTGCTTCTATATCCTTTAAGGAATTAATCCTAGGCTCCCTTTCTTTTGATCTGTGCATAGGAATCTCTTGGTATGCCAGAACTACTCTTGGCAGGATGTAACCATTGCCTGGTAGCCTCTTGGATTTATTACTTAATAGTAGAAACTTGTCTTTAGACACTGAATGTTGGTTTCTTAAGGTGATTGCTTCTGAATTTCTTGCTTTATAGTTGGGACTATACAGCTCTGTGTGTCTAAACTATTTTGTATTTTATGTTATTTTATTGTATTGGTTTTGCTCATGATGTGTGATTTGTTTGTATAATTATCTGGAACGTATGTAGACTTGCTGCTGGAGGAGACACTCATCCCTGATCCAGCTGATGTGTGGATGCATGAATCAGCCATCTAAATTATACCTCCAGAGTAGATAGGTCACTGCCAATCGCTGCGAGGGAGAAAGCCAAAGAACACTTGTGAGAAAATATGTAGAGACAGTCCTTGGGAGAAGAAAAGGACTAAAGCTTTCTCAGGTGTTTTATTTCGAAGACGTGCAATGCTGCTTGTCTTTTCCCCATTTCTCTCTCTCTCAAAAAAAAAAATCTAAGTTAGCACTTTACTTCTCCCACTGCAACCTGACACAAAAGACCTTCTCAAATAAATCACTCGTGCAGTTGTCTGGTATGACACAGTGTCAGATGCTGTCTTTTTGATAAGTTCATTTCCTAAGCAATTTGTTTAACCCTTTTTATAGACATTGTTTTCTGTGACTAAGTCGTGAGTCATTTCTCAACACATGAGTACTCCAGGGAAATGTCACACTCATCGCTTGTTTCTCTGCCTGCCTGGCTTCACCATATGATTTTTATAAGCCAAAAGGACAAGAGTTCTTCCTTTTGTTTGTCCCATTCTGCTGATAGCTGATGGTCGTTGGCTCTGATTGGGCTACTCTGTAGGCTAATCTTATAGTTGTTGTAAGGCAAATGAAGTATTTGGAAAAGAGCCCCTTCTCTAATCTTTGGAAAAGAGCTTTCCTTCCCTAAGAGTATCAAGCAAAATGAAGAAGCTTTTAGGAGCCTGCTACTATGGGTATCACTCATCTAATATGTGTCATGATGTGAATGTGATTTTTTGTGTCTCAGAAGTCAGTTCCAAGTTGCCCTAAAGTAGCCACCACCACCAAGATGAGGCTGTCTAGGAAAAATCAAAGTGATCATTTTTCATCCCAAAGACTTGCTTTAGGACACAAATGCTGTCATTCACCTCAACAGAACAGATGGGCTGAGGGCTTGTAAAGGGTCGTTTGGATTTTTTTTTCCTCTGGGGAAAAATGTCTGTTTGCCATCTTACAAAAACTCTCCTTTGCAGTTTATATTGCAAATAGTCTCATAAGTTTGAGCAAGTATATCCAAACTGCTTTGAATTGCCTTTATTATCTGTGCCTGTGGGCAGCTAGGGACGAGTGTTTGCACCCAGGTATGGTGACAGAAGGCAAGTGCAGACTGTGCCAGTCCCAAAGGAACACTCCCCTCAGGAATTGACTTTCTGAGGAAGAAACTTGGAGTCCTGGGCATGCCTGCTGTCACAAGAAAGGAGTGTCCCAAAGGCTGTTCCAACATACTGCAGTTGGTAGCTATAAAACCCTTATCTAATTCACAAGGCTGTTGTCTCCCTGTCCCACTCCCTTCATCTTTCCCTTTCCCTCTCTTTTTTTTGTTTTAACTCTAGAGACTTGAGCTGTGTACTTCCATGGTCTAATAGTGTTTTTAAATGGAAAATTATTAGGAAATATTCTAAGGGAACTGTTACTGCCTTGGAGTACAATTCAGCTTGTGGCATGTAGGTCCTTGAAAACCAGGTGCTCTGTTTTTGATCTTAATCCTTTCTGACTGACTGCTGTGCCACAATGGCATGAGCTGTGTGTCTTTGGAGGGTTTATCTTGGGGACCCTGCCTAGATCCCTTGGATTGCTTTTGAATGTAGTGTCATTTTCTCTAATGAGTTACTGCTGGTTGCAAGCATGCTGTACTTCAAAGGTCAGAAGGCATTAATCTTTCTCTTGAAGGTTATGTGATGAGAAATGTGGATGCTGGAATTGCTGCCATGCAGAAGCAACTGGATCCTGGCCACTCCTTGTCAGGGTAGCTTTAGAGCTCATAACCATAAAGGACTGGAGCCAAAACCCTTTTGTCAACATTTGGATTGATACTGAAAGAGAATGAGTGTGTTATGAAATTCTTTGCTAATCATGAGACTTTTCCAGCCTAATTATGTCATCTAAACTTCTGAAATCATCTTTTGTTCTGTCTGTAGGGCCATATTGTGGTAATGTGATGCCTGTCCCCAAAGAAATCATTCTAGATAGCAATGAGGCAACTATTCACTTTGAGAGTGGATCCCACGTGTCAGGACGAGGTTTTCTGTTGTCCTATGCCAGCAGTGATCATCCAGGTAAGGTGACATCCAAAAATAGTAGATTAGTGGCATAGTTCCCCCTATTTAGTTATCATTTCTACACATATAGAGCTTTAGTCTAAATGTTTGTTCCTAAATATTTCCAGATTAGCAAGAGCCATGGTATTTTTAATAGCATGTGTACAAGAAACAGTTGTAACATTAACCAGATATAATAGCTGCTGAAATCCTACCTAGACCATTTGCAATACAGGGCCAATGGAGGGGAAAACAGCACCTTCTCCTTCTGTGTTTTGAGCTCCAGCATCCGTCACACTGTGATAGAATGGAGGGGTAAAGTTTTCATTCCCAGAGCATTTAATGTTCTGGAGGTCTGTTTAACTTTGAATAAGTTATAAAGCGTAAGAAGAGTAGAAGAGGGAGTTGAAAAGAATTAATGAAAACCATAGCTGTTGCTTCCAGTCTAATAAAATTGCTTAAGTATTATACAGAGAGGGCTTTAAATGTAATTTCATGTTCTGGCAAATATTTGTCTGTATTTTTACATCCTACAGTGGGAATTGACATTTGTAAACTTTTCACAGATCTAATCACCTGTTTGGAACGAGCAAACCACTACACAAAGGCTGAATTCAGGTAAGGAGGGTTTGCAGCTCTGCATTCTGGCTTGCTTTACAGTATCTGTCAACTGATTCAGTTGTTAGAAAATGTTTAACAGTCCTGGTTTTCTGGAGAAGTGAAGTTTGTTGAGCCCCAGTGCTGTAATGGTCTAATGCCTGGTTGTGAGAAGCAGTAGTGCAGAATGGAAGACTGTGGCCCAGAAAAGTGATGGAATGATATTGCAGAGCTCTCAGCAATTCTCATTAAGTGCATACATATACATGGTACATGTTAAAAGAGTTTCCACTTTGAAATTCAAAGTAGCCTCAAATTCCAGTGCTTCCTTTGGGAGCAGATCACGTCCCAGCTGATACAAGATTATCTGAGGACAAGCTATAATTTCTCGGTTCCTTGAACTTTGTGATAGGTTTGAAATGGTAATAAATTGTGCTCTTCTGGCTGCTGTCTGGATGTGCATATAGGCTTCTTATCTTACTCTGAAAACTTGTGTGGTAGCATTTCTAGAACAAGAGAATTAAACAGATATAAATGCCCTTGCTAAACTGCTTTTCTGGTTCTTTGTGTGCTACTGTGTTCAGTGCACCTATGATCTCAAGGGGCCATTTATTTAGCTCCTAGGTGTTGCTCACTAACAGAGCATCAGCCAGAAATGACTGCTAAAATATTTATTGGTTTAAGAGCATTTCTTTTATAGGAGTTTGTTTGTGTGGGCTGTCACTACAGTTCATGCCTTAAACAAGCCTTTCTTCTCTCACTGCAGCAGATACTGTCCTGCTGGCTGCAGAGACATAGCAGGTGACATTTCTGGGAATATTGGAGAAGGATACAGAGATGTAAGTACACACGATAATGGGGAGAAATTTATAAATACAAAAGAAACAAGAATAGAACCACTTGGTTTCAACTTTTGCTGCTTGACTTTTGTTAGTAATTCTTCTGGGCTGTTTTGCTATACCTTTTATTATCAGTATATAAGTAAGTTATCAGTATATAAGCACACAGAGACACTTTTCAAACAGACAAATCAATTGTGTGAGAACAAAGTCCACTGATTGTCAAATATGCCTACTGACTTGTGGTTTCTGGCTTTCTGGAAAAAGCCTGCCTAGTGTTTGTCCTTCTTGGGGCAGTGCTCATCCATGTACGAAATATTTCTATGGTTTTAGCTTGTACTTGTTTGGTGTCCACATGTGAAAAAGACACATTTCAGTAACACGTGGGTTTTCTTTAGGATTATGCCTGCACTATCCTAGCATATGCTCTGAGATGAAATAAATATTGCACACTGCCTAACCACATCCCACCAGTAACTACCAGCCTCCAACAACAAGAAGTTATTTTAAGTTATTTTAAGTCATTTTAACTTCTTGTTCTTTAAACTGAAAAAAGTTGAAGTGGTTGCATTTATCCACAGTTCATATCACTCAGAGCTCTGCCCTCTCTGTGCCCCTCGCCCAGGACTCTTCTCCTGTCGTGTCTGTGAAATCTTTACCTCTCTCACAGAAGAGTAAGCCTCATCATACCACTGAAGAAAAATCCCACCCTATCACAGTCACTGAGTTTCCAAAAGTCATTGCTCACGTTTAACCTGTTCATCCAGTTATTCAAGCGTGCTGGCTCCAGCCTGGAAAGTGGCAGAGCTGAAGAAACAAAGAAAAGCCACATTACATTCTCATTAGCTGGAGTTATTCTGCCCTTGGTTTCCAGTGATTAGGGCAGAAAAGTAGCACATGGCATGACCTCATGCAGATTTTATCTGCACTGAGGAATTTGCAAAATAAATTTTCCCTCCACCATTAAGGAGGATTTTCTGATGGGAAGAGCCTGCAGGGCTCCCCTGGAGATATGCTGCCTCTGTGCCTCCACTGTCCCCATCCCTCCCTGGGGGACAGCCCAGCACCCCAGCTTGCCCAGTAGCACAGCTGAAACAGGGCCAGCGTGAACCTGACCAACCTCTGCCTGCAGCCCCTAGGAAAGTCTCCTTTGTACCTTTCTCTGTCCCTTTCCTGCCTTGCCCTAGCCCTGTTATTGCCACTAGCTGGCACGTGAGCTGTCCTGCCTGTATTTTTCAGCACTATCCCACCCAAGATACCGGGAAATAGGCTGCACTTAAAACTCAGCAGCAGCTACTCAACACATAGCCAAATCCCCTAATGTACACCAAAACTCAGATCCTGAGGTGCAGTAATAGATAGGTCTGCCATCAGGCAAGAGCACCAAGGAATTATTGATTTATCTTCCCAAGGAAGCGTTGCCTTGCCTTTGGCTTTTTTTCCCTGAGGAGTGACAAACTTACAGCACCTTCTCAGAAGCAGATTATTTATTTTTTCATTTGAAAAGAAAAATTACTTGCTCTTTCTCCCTCCCCTGCCTCTTATTCCTCTTGAGCTTTGGATGCTATGAGCTGTAACACCTGTGTACGGGTGGCTTGGCGGGGAAGGCGTTAGCAGTTGGCCAGATGGGTTTCCTGAGCTTGGCTCGTGCCTTTCAGACGTCCCTGCTGTGCAAAGCTGCGATCCACGCCGGCGTGGTGGCGGACGAGCTGGGCGGCCAGATCAGCGTCACCCAGCACAAGGGCATCAGCCGCTACCAGGGCGTCCTGGCCAACGGGGTGCCCTCCCTCGAGTGAGTACCGGGGCTGGGGCTGCTGCAGGGCACAGCTGGGCACAGCTGGGCACTGCCCACCACCAGCACCAGCAGGTGGGGACGCCCTTTTGGGGAGGAAAAGGTGTTAGGTGTGCGTTATGGAAGTGGTGTTGGCAGTGGAGATAGGAAAAGGTTCCAGGTTTTCAGTGCCTCTATACCATGTAGGGTGGTATTTTCTTTTTCTTTCCCCTTCAGTTCCTTCAAATTACTTTGTTAGCAGATACATGAGAGCACGATGTTCTGCAACAAACAGCTTTAATCGATGTGCTAATAAATCATGGTAAATTCATGTTGAAGTTTAAAAAAAGCCAGGAAAAACGAGTAAGTAAAAAGTGCCATTGAGCCATAGGGGATTTAATGAACAGCTCCTTAAACATTGTGCTTTTGACATGTTCAGAGTTTTTCTCTTTTAGAATATTTATAGCAAGGGTGTTATATTTACCACTTATCTTCTGACTTTTAGTTGTACTGCTGTTGAAGTAGAATAAATCCTCTAATCTCTATCCAGCACAGTAAGACCTTCCAGCAACTGCTTCTGTCATTCCTGTTGGTTTATAGTTTTTAATTTTCAAATGTTATCTGGATTTTACATGGGCCTTTTTTTTTTTCTCTTTTAAGAAGGGAAGTTTCCATCCCATAGCCTGTAAGAGCTAAGGCAATATGTATTTATTTTATTATTTTCCTGTTTTCTCCATGATTTCTCACACCCTCCTGACAATTTTACAATCATGGTTTCATTCATAACAAAAGGCATTCATGTGCTCTGTTGCTGTGCTTAAACTTCAGTGGCATTTATATACAATGGCACAGGAGTATACAAAGCTGGGTAGTATGTAGATCATAGCCAAAGAACTGTACAGCCTAAATATTTTCTATTTTTCTTGGAAGTTAGCTGCCAAAGAAAATTAGTATAAACTTGTTTCAAGCAAAGCAGGACTGAGAACTCTGGTCAGGCACCAAGCCCCTCCATAAAACAAATAATACAAATTCTTTCCATCACACATGCCAGCTTAGTAAAACCCTAAATTAAATATTTTGTACCTTATCTAAAGCTGTTACAGAGCTGTTCACATACATTCCTATGCTTGTGAGCCTTGATAATCCCAGTGGAGTGACTCGGACAGTAGCACATAAAATTATGTAATGAAAGGGAGTTGTGATTTGTACATTTTTTTCCCCAGCACAAGAGCCAGTAGGCAAAGAATGAAGTGTATAAGACTTCAAGTGTGCATGTGCTGGGGGGCTTAGCCCATTTAATGTGGGAAAGTACCCTAAGGAGGAACAGAGCCCCTGTAGCTCTCCTGCCTATAGGGACAGACAGAGCCACTCATCGAGCATCTCCAAGGGTCAGAATTGCCCTAGGAGCAATTTCTAGCTTTCTACAGGTTACACAGGAAGCCACAGGCTTGCACTGGGCTGTATGCCTACAAACCAGACATCACAAAGTTTGAGAAAATGGGAGTGTCAGCACAGCGCTTCCTAGGATGGGTCTGCCACACCTGGCAGCTGGGACAGCCTCTGGAACAGATGAACTGTTGGTGTGAGCCCAGGAGGGGGAAACTGGAGTATGTGGGGACATGCTTTTGCTTCAAAACATGAAAAAGTGCTCCTAGAAACAGTAGGCCTGTTTGCTAAGAAAATATACCAATGCATTTTGTGCTTTAAAAAATCTTTTATAAGAGATATCTACAAAGGTGCATGGCTTCCCTGTTCTGCAGTACCTGCATGCTGAAAGAAAATCCCACAGATGAGCCAGAGCCTGCAAGAAAAAATTGGTGCTTGAGCAGCAGTGCCTTAAGAGCTTTTTAGATGCCCTTAAATAAGAGCTTGCTGAAGCTTTTAAAATCTCATTTATAGTGGATTTCAGTATTAAAGGTTTAAATTATTTAGCGACTTTAGTGAAATTGACCTCATCAAAAGCTCTGCTGGAGTGCATCGAGCTGTTAAGTATCTGTGCTGTTAACGTGGAGCTGTGTCTCACACACCTTCCACCCTGCAAGGGCTGACCTTGGCCTCCCCACTGCAATTCTCAGTGTTTGTTACACTCCAGCATCTGGGAGGTTTCCACTTCCCATGATCCGTGTGCAGACCTGCACCCCCAGGTGCTGTAATGAAGACTGATTTATTGGGTGGATTTATTGGGCAGTTCAGATACACAGGGTGTTGTGACATGGCCTGTGACTGTACACCTGCACTCATGGAATCATTTGCTTTTGAAAATGCAAGAGACTGTGTGCTTTGTCAAGAGTGAAAGATGGGATTCTGGGTTAACCTGCTCTGCTTAGGAAAAGCTTGCTTGAGACCAATTCTGGCAAAAAAAATAAAAGGCAGGATCCTGAAGGTTGTCAGGCAAATGAGGAACATGGGGCAAAACCCTCCCTTAAAGGACAAAGTGGAAACTGTGACAAATTCCAGCAGTCACATAAGGAAACTGATGAATTACCACTTACTGAATTGGCTTGTTCTCTTTAGTGAATTACTAAAGAAATTTGTCAGCTTTGATTTCATAGCTTTGTAGACCTTAGAAATGCTAACCTCCTCTATTTGCTAAATTTGCAGCCCTCTATTTGAAAGGGTTTGGTTGACTTTTTGCATCATAAGTATTCAAGGAGCACTGTGATTGCTGTTTTGGGTCGGTTTTACTGATTACATAGGTATTTATTTTCTTCTTTTCTCTTGGAATGAATTGCTTTGCATTCACTAAAACATCAACAACTGTTTTGGCTGTGATGTCAAACTGGTTTGAAGTGAGCAGAGTGCATCTGATCGCCCCTGAGGATTGCCTGTGGGGAAGATGTGGGAGGGAGGCTTGTGTTTCCCCTTCTAGCTACTCAGCCGCCTACATGCCCAAATAAATCAGCTCCCACCCAGAGCTCTGAAGGGCTTCGTTTGCCTGTAGTCATTAGTTTTCCCTCAGTGACAAAAAAAGGCAGTGTTTTTATTGACCTTGACATGGGACTACTTTCCTGTTTTTTCATTTGCAGTGCTCTCAAAACATATAGCCCGTGCACACCATGGTAAGGCTGCAGACAGTACCTTGGGGGAAATTTTCCTGGCCAAAAACAAAGAAAAGGCAGCCTGAAAAGGAGCTGCCTTCATGCTTAGTGCAGAAATTGTTTTACTGCTTAGTCATGCTGGCCAAGGCTTCTCCAAAGGGGCCAGTGATGCGTGCAGCTAATCGAAGTGACAGCGGAGGGGGCAGATTTTCAAGAAATCCAAACTGATTTCATGTTAAAACCCTGGCTTGGCTTTTTATTAGATAGCCAGCTGGAGTCATTGCTTCTGGAATGAAACCTCAGGGGTATCTCCTTGGGAATTAGAAAGTGGCTCCCTGAGAGGCCAAGGAAAACTCAGCTTTCCCTTAGAGTGGTGATTTTATCTTGTCCTGCATTGGGCGAGGCTGTGTGGAGTGGCCCAAGAAATGGCTTTTCCCCTGAAGCAAAGCAGTCCATGTCAGAAGGAGGAAGAAAAAGGGAGCTATAGATGTGGTTAATGGAGCATAAAGAGCCATTCCTGATGGGAGATGTTGGCCAGGTTATAACATATCTGGTTCCCACCCAGATTAAAACAAGGAGTAGTTTTCATCCCATTTTCATCCTGTGGCACACCTGTAGCCCAAGTAGGAATGGCCAGAGCTCCCGTGGTTTAGTCTCCATCAAATGTAACTCTTTCACAAGCAGCAGGAGTAACAGGGTGATGCAATGGGAAGTCACTTCAAAGCTTTAAAAAATGCTCAAAACCATTTAAAATTACCTGAATTTGATCACAGTAAGAGTGCTCTTAAAGGGGTCAGTATCCAGCCAGCAGAGAAAGTGGCTGTCTGGCCAGAGATATTTTACTGGATAAACAGTAATTCTGAAGCTCTACCTCAGAACTCCTGTGACCACCTCATGAAAGGCTGAATTACTTTTTTCTTTCCTTACAGTGGTTCTCTATCAGATAAGCGGTTTACATTTACTTCCAACGGTAAGAATAATTGCTTTGTTTATAGCTATTTAAATATTTTCTGTAAAAGTTTTAAAAAATAATCAGGAGAATGTCAGGCTGTGTCTAGGAAGGATATTTTAGGACAGCAGTTTTTTAAAATTGGCAAGTGAATAAAAAAATTGAAGGGATGTGAAGTGAGCTAGAAAAAAACCACAGAATATGTGCGGTCACACGCACATAGATGAGAAACAGAAATAGTATTCTGCTGTTACATTTCTGGTGCCAGCATATGAAAAATGACAATCAGATAATCCCATTTTTATGTACTTTAGGCCACAGAAAATGAAAGCAGTTTTTCTTCAGACATTTGTAATTTCCATCTTCATCATACAAGCAGAGAAAGAAAACATAGGAGAAATGAAAATATATTTATATTGCACTGATACAGAAGGAGTTTTTGTTTATGGCTTTCCAAGATGCAAAACTCGCTTTTAATCTGTAAAGCCATTAATTTGCATAAGACACAACAGAGGGGGGGGAAAGTTCGCATTTGTTCATTTGAATTATATTTCACTCATTTGAGATAAAATCATTTACTATTCTACTGCAAACTGTAGAGCATGTATAGGCCTTTGAATCTGCCAAGGAATTATTTTTAACTTCATTGAACCATATTCCCCTGGCCTGTTTTCTCTGAAGAACCTTGATGTGCAGAGACTTTGGTGGAGTTTGTAGTGCTTACCCACAGATATTATCTTCATGATATCACATCTTGGCAGCAGTATCAAGGAGCTTCTCTTATGAGTAACTTTTCTAGCCCTAATTGCAGGTGGGAATCATGAAATATTTACAGTAAAGTATTCCTCTCAGTACAGTGCCTTCATCTGTGAAATGTTTTGTACAGCAGAATTAGTTAATGCCAATCTCAAAACATAAATATTATGTTTCAAAAGGAAAAATTTAAAAATAAAAAATGTCTTCACAGGAATGAGACAAAAGTGCAGAAATTAAAAACCTAAATGGCAAAAATAGCAGATGTAGTCAGAAGGTGTCATGTATGTAGGAGTTAGACTGGTAAAGGATTGGGACTGCAGCACTCTGGTACTGGATCATACACTACAAATTGAGTGGTAAACACCACAGCTAATGGAGAGCATCAGGCTAGCACTAGATTCAGCAACGTCTGACTTTGCTGTTGTGGGTGGTCTTCAAATGTTGCTAGCCTAATATAAAAATATCCTGTGAAAATGCAAAATAACTCCTTCTGCCTGTCTGTGTGGGGACTCCTAGGCTGCAACAAATCTCTCAGTCTGGAAGAGGGATTCCTCTCCAAGAGCCAGGTTACTGCATCTTCCTACTGGGAGGAGACCAATGAGTTTGGGCAGCTGCTCCTGTGGTCTCCAGACAAGGCTTGGCTACAAGTCCCAGGATGGTCTTGGGCCTCTAACCACAGCAGCAGCCGTGAGTGGCTGGAGATAGACCTGGGAGAGAAGAAGAGAATAACAGGTATGTATGTCACTCTCTGGTTATTAGAAATGGGTGCTTCAGCTGGAGAAGAGCTGAATGCAGCTGAAAAGCTGATAGTGCACTAATGCAACCTTTATTTTGGTAAATGTAATTAAATGTTCTGCACTCGGGAATATTCTTTTCCTTTATAAAACATCATGGCTATTTACAAGACTGGTCTTCCTACGGGGATATAACATTGAACTCAGCTGTCATGCATATCAGATCTGTAAACAAGCTGACAGAGCACAATACTTACAAAGGGAGCAGTAGAGTGTGTGGATGATCAGGAATCAACAAGAAACATGAAAGTCACAGCCTTTGAAACCAGGCCTAGGTGAAAGAAATTCCTGTTTCCATCTCCTGGTTTAGTTGTAAAAATGTAAATTACAGTTGCTGCTAAAGATGTAAAGATGGCTGATACAGACCATAATATCAAAAAGCAATTTCCATTCTGGAGTCACAGAATCACAGAATGAGTAAAACTGGAAGGCACCACAGTGGGTCATATTGGTCCAGCCTCAAGCAGATTGATCCTAGAGCACACAGCACAGGAGTGTGCCCAGGTAGTTCTTGGATATCTCCAGTGGGGGAGACTCCACAGCCTCTCTGGGCAGCCTCTTCCAGTGCTTGGCCACCTGCAAAGAAAGTTCTCACCTGCACAGAAAGTAAAGAAGTTCTTCCTCATGTTCAGGTGGCACTTCCAGTGCATCAGTTTCTGCCCATTGCCTCTTGTGTTGCTTGGCACCACCCAGCAGAGCCTGGCTCCACACTCTTGACATCCCTTTTAGATACTGATGGACGTTGATGAGGTCCCCTCAGTCATCTCTTCTCAAGGCTGAACAGGCCCAGCTCCCTCAGCCTTTTGTGCTCTGTTAAAAATGTCCATCACTCTAAGTTCACAATTTTAAACAGATCTCCATTCTTCACCCAACTTTTAAACTCAATTTCAACACAACATTTCAACAATTTGAAAAATAAACTAACGTCTTGAAGACCAAGTTTTCCAGATTGTTTTGGCTTCTGTGTTTGTATTTGAAAATGTTCCCTTAAAATAGACACATAGCAAATGAAAATGTTTCTTGCATTTTCTTAAAAGGGATTAAGACCACTGGTTCTGGATCCATGAATTTCAACTTTTACGTGAAGACATTTACAATGAACTATAAAAATAACAACTCAAAATGGAGAACTTACAAAGGGATTCTGAGCAATGAAGAAAAGGTAAGGGAAAGTGGGAAGGGTAGGAAAACACAAAACAATAATGGGTATGCTGTCTTGACATTGAAGGGCAGGCTTTCACTGCCAAGAAAGATTAGGAGTTTCAAACTTGTCTAGACTTGGGCTGTCTTCACCAGTGTAATTTATGGCTACAGAGTAGATAGTGAGCTTGTTGAAACAAGGGAGTTATCCAGGGATTGGTGAAGCTGTGGGACACACACAGGGAGGTATGTGTATGTCTGCACCCTCCTTTTAGAAAAGCAGTGTAATTGGAGCTGTACAGCAGCTGTTGGGGCAGGTCCTTCGCTCAGCTCAGTGTTTGCCCTGCCAGGGATGCTGTTGGTATGGCACCAGCAAAGATGAGAGTCAGCTCCAAATGCATTGGGATGGACAATCCACCTTCTCCTGCCAAATGAAACAACCCCTCGGGTGAAGGGCAGAGCTGCTGGTGGAGTTTGAAAACATTTTCCCCTGAAAATCTCATGTTTCCTTTCAAACAAAAGAAATCCCAAAAGTCTTCCTCCCTGTTCCCACAGTGTTCAAAGTCAGACCTCCACTCATCATTCCTGAGGGATCTCAGCTTGCCTCAGGAGAAGGCTCTACCTGGTCCTCAGGTCTGATGGCAGTTTTTGAAAACTTGGCAGAGCTGAACAGAGATTTCCTGATAGCTCTGATTTTCTTAGCTTGCATGGCAAGGAATTTCACTGCCCAACATTAATGGGGTTAATATTTTTTCAGATGTTAAACTGAGGGGATGCTGGGCCCAAAGAGTGACAAATCAGCCTAGTACTGGATGAACTGCAAAGGCTGGCTATTTAAAATGTGCAGGCTTGCAGTTTCCCACAATAACTTGTTAAATACAAATATCCTTTGAAAGTATTATATACGATCTTAGTTTCAATCAACTAAGGTGCATGCCAGAACCTCTCCCATCAGAACCCCATGTGGCCTGGCATTTTATCTGAGATATGCTGAGCTCACTTCTCTATCTCATCAGGCTTTTAAGTTTCCCTAGATCGTGCTGAAGCATCTCCAAGAACTAATATTGCAAGGATGACTGTTCTGCACAAGGGGCAGAGCTGATTCTGGGAAATACTGTATAAGTGCAGTACCAACTGTGTAGTTAATAGTCATTCTTCAAGCTTGACATAGAAAACTGACCATTTTACTAAAATGTCTAGAAATGGTTCACCTCAGTTTTTTTTCTTTTTGTGTTTCTATTTCCAAGAAAGGGTGCTGCAGTGCTCTTAAAAAAATGACAGTGTTATACCAGCATACATTAACTGGAAATTACACAGTATTGAAACGGTGATAATCTTTCTCCTCCAAGCTAACAGAAAAACGTGATCATCAGGCACAACTAAAAAGATGATTTCTTTCCAGAACTCTCAAATCCTAAAATCTTGTGGCTGAATCCCAGGATATCAGTGTGTTAGTCTTAGGTTGAAAATCTTTTGAAGTTAATGTCAGGAGCACTTTGAAGAAAGAGGCATTTAAAACAGGGCAGACAGTGTGTGCACCTTCCTTTGCAGGTGTTCCAGGGCAACTCCAACTCTGCTGACGTGGTGCGCAATAACTTCATCCCTCCCATAGTGGCCCGATACCTGCGGATCATCCCGCAGACTTGGAACCAAAGAATAGCACTGAAGCTGGAGCTGATGGGCTGTCGAATCATGCCAGGTATGGGGGGCACAGCGCCTCTAAAGCCCTCTGTGCTGCCCCAGTGCCACTGATGTCCCTTTCTCTCTTGCAGCCAACAGCTCGTTTACGCATTCAATGTGGCAGAAACCGAGCCAGAGCACAGAAACCTCCCTTGGAAAGGAAGACAGGACTGTTACAGAGCCCATCCCCTCCGAAGAAACTAACTTGGGTAACACTACCTAGTGCTGTATTTTCTCTAGGATGCATCATGTCTTCAGCCCAGTTTGAGTGAACTTTTAAACTTTCTCACAAATCAAAACTTTTATTTTCCCTTCAGACTTTACTAATGACAGAGAGAAGAGGGAGGAGCGATAGGTTCTTTTTGTCTTAAGGCACAGAAAGAGATTGAAAGCCTTCATTTTCCTTGATGTGTTAAACATTGGGCTTTGGTTTCCCTGTCATATTGGTTGATTTGCCATGCTTGGTGGGTGGCTCAAGGGAATACAGTGAGCACTCAGCAGCAATTTTTGGGAGGGTTCTTCCTCACTCTCATCCTGTGTTTTAGAATTTTTTAGTATGTGAAGTAGTCGTCTCACAAAAGTGTTATCTTCTCTCCACACAACCATGACTCCTTCCAGAGCGAGTTCCCAGCTGAAAGCAGCATACACTAGTGCCTGATTGCATAATTAAACACTTTTTCATAATGCCTCTGTTAACGGGGACTCAGACAACCTTAATTTATATAATTCTTCCTGATTTTGCAGTCTTCATCATTTAATGTTGTGAACCTAACTTCTTAAAAAGCAAACAAACAAAATTTGGTGCTTATGCTGACTGTGTGGTGGGCTCATAGCCAGGCAGGAATTGCCAGACCCACTGTACCAAATGCTACTACCCATTAGGTAGCTGATAGTTGTAGAAATGCCTCTGTGAAAAAACTGGTTGTAAGAAGCAATCAGTGGAAGAAAAAAAATGTCCTGAAGCTGCTTGCCAAGAGCGAGCAAGCTCAGTTCATCTGTGCAGTGGTATGAGTAAACCATATCCATGTTCAATGAAAATGAAATCTACTGAGATTTCATCTGCTAAATTGTAAATACCCTGTGGACACTTCTACTGCCTTACTCTCCCAGCTGGCAAGTGTCTGTAGAAACAGGGAATGGCACAATCCTGACACAAGAACCACCCCACTGCTAATTTTCAAATCCCTGCTCTAAAGCACGTTGTGTTAGAATTTAACAGTGGCTAAACAGGTTTTTCCCTAGGTTCCCTCATGGAAATCTTTGAACTATTTTGACTGAAATATTTCAGACAGTTCAGCATGAGCCAGATACTTGGCATGTAAAATTGCATGCATTGTCTCCTTTGGCAGATTTATAAGCAACTGCAAATAGAGTGTGCATGAGTGGCTTTTAAAAAGTCATCTAGTGTATAATAGGAAAGAACTGCTCTTTGTAAGGATGCATATAGATCCAAGTCAAGTGTAACCCTTGAGAAAATCTATTCAACTATTTTTTTTCAACATTGCTCCACACAGGTACATGGCATCCAACCATGGCTGAGGATTGGTCCTTTAGTTTTACAGTTGTATATTTTCATGCTCTCATCAAGAAGCATTCCTGCAACATTATCTACTTTTTGCTATCGTGAAAATTACCAGCTTTAGAGTAATTTACCTTTTAAACTTTTATCCCTTCTTTTTTCTCATGCAGGTTTAAAGCTTACAGCCATAATTGTCCCCATCCTCATCGTGCTGTTTCTGTTCGTGTTCTCTGGAATTTGTATCTGTGCAGCCCTACGCAAGTAAGATACTGGTTTCTGTCACAGGAGATATTTGTGGGTACCTAGCTAGCATGTCCAACTCCATGCCCTCTTTCCAGTGCCTCCTTACCAGGGAGCTGTGAATTGATCCTGTTTGTCAGTCTTTCTTTTAAGTAGAACTCACCTGTCCCTGTAAATTGTATTTCTTACTGTATGCCTCCCCTAGTCAAAGGAAAATGGAGATAAAGCAGGTCAGAACTGTGCATAACCAGTGTTCTCTTCATCCTACACATACCCACAAGCACTGAGGTGTAAAGACAGGATACTTGCCACACCAAAGCCAAATAAAAATTCAGTGAAGGGAAGATTTGAGCTATCTATCTGGATCATTTTCTTTTATTTCCCTCCTGTTGTGTTTCTGCTTCCCAGTCCCTTAAGTTAGAGCACTTAACCTAGCAGGCTAAAGGCAGTGCTCAGCTCTGTGGAGTCACACACATACACTGGTGTGAGCAGCTAAAACAAAGCTATTTCCTCTCACAAGACTGAGGAGTGGAAGAAACACTGCTAACTGTGCTTCCTGCTAGATGCCCATTCCTATGAACCTGCACTTGCAAGTTGAACCAGGAATGCTTCTGTCAGCAGATGGGGATTTGGAAGTGTAAGCAATGCTCTGGTGATGCTGCTTCATCACCAGTGATGCTCAGCTCTGCCCTTGATTCCCAGTAAATCTATAAAATAGCCAAAGAATTCAGAAGAGCAGACCCAAACACAGCCCAGAGTGGCACATATAGACATAGACACATCAAACTGACGAGTGCCAGCCCCAGAAATCTGAACACCAGCACTCACAGCTTGTGCATAGATGGAGAAAAAGAAAATGTCAGAGTGCTGGTTTGCATGCCTGATGTTCTAGTAAACAGCAACCTCCAGGAACTCAAAGTGAAGCCTTGTCCTCAGCCACTAAGTAAAAAGGCTCTGCTGGAGCTAAGCCACGAAGCTGAAATGCTGTAAGTACTGATGTTTATAAATCCTTTCCTCTCCTTGCAGGCGAGAAGCCAAAGGACTTTCCTATGGATTATCCAGCACTCAGAAATCAGGTTAGTGGAGAATCATGCACTTTGTCCTGTCCTGTCCACTGGGCCAGCAGGAAGGGGTTTATGCAACTAAGCATTTAATGCTTGTGGAATAGCATCCACATTTCCTCATTCAAATTCACCTCTTCATACAAGGGAAACAGCAAATGATAGTCCCACTTGTGTCATCCTAGCACAGTGCCCTGAGAAACAATATAATTTGGTTTCTATGACAGAAAGGCAATTAACAAAAGATCTATTATACAGAGTGCATAAATTAGCATGTAAGAGTGCTCCCAGGTGCCCTCCTTTCCCTTCCCACTTTAAAAATACCTATTTTGCAGAAAATTGCTGCCTTTCTTTTCCCCACAGCAGAGGGGATTGCCTTTCTCTAAGAGAGCAAGGGATAATCATTTTTTATGGCTTTAATATTTTCTTCTCACTGCCCTCCCTAGTTGAAACTGTATTTATAAATCCTAACAACATTTAACTGTATTGAATGAGAGATTGGCTTGAGCACACTGCTTTAGGAGATGGCTGCAAAATCCCAACGAAGTATTTTCTTTGTCTTGCTCAATAACATTTTCTAGAGTTGGGGTGTTTTTCCTGGCCAGCCAGTTCTGTAGAGGAATATTCTTCTGAAACTCGGCTTTCCATAAAAAACTCAAACCACTAAGCACTTCATATCTCTTGACAAGTTTCTTGCAATAGCTCAGCTCCAAAATTTCATCCCTCAGCAGGTGCTGACGTCAGTGAAAGGAATGCTGTTACCCACTGCAGCTCGCCCTCATTAGAAAATTAATTTGTACTTAACATCATATTTGCTAATATGATTTTTCAAGGTCACATCATAATCCTTTCTCACTTGCTAATGAGGACAAATCCCAAGAAATTGGAGATAGCCTCTTACCCAGTCAGTTCATTTGTTGTATGTCTGCTTCATAAACTGAGCTCCTAAGCCCTTGTGAACCAGGCTTGGGGCTTAGAAAGCTGTGAGTCAAACTCACCTCTGCACAGACCTCCTGGCACAGGCTCCAGCAAGTCCCTGACACTGGCCATTGCTTTCTTTTCTGTCTTGCAAGGATATTTTGAGAACAAGTCAATTCATGAGTGCAGGTGCTCAGATACCAATGAAATGGAAGGCACACTAATCTACTGAAAAAAGGAGAAATTTTTAGCATTATTTTTGCCACATATTCAATGCCAAAACATAACTGACTTAAAGTTGGTATTTTATCAATATGCTTTGTTAAGGCATCACTGTAGGCACCTACAGAGTTTGAGCCCTTCTTGCCAAAAAATCTTATATAAACTTGGAAATCCCAGTTGATGATTCACTTCTTCCTTCACCCTCCATATTTAGGGGGCTTTTTTTAAACAAACAGCCCATTTTAGTCATGTTTTTTAACTATTTTAATATATTGACAGCAATGAGTATACCAAAAATTAAACTTTCTGCTAAGTCTTATGATTCTAAGCATTTAACTTGCTGATAAGACTTCTATTTTTATTTCTTTTTCATAGGTTGTTGGAAACAAATCAAGCAGCCCTTTACCAGACATCAGTCAACTGAATTTACCATCAGCTATAACAACGAGAAGGAGACACCACAAAAGCTGGATCTGGTCACCAGTGACATGGCAGGTAACAGCTGCTCCCCCTCAGATGCTTCTTTTTCTCTGTGTGCAGGGCCAGCACCAGGGAGAGGGATGGCCCAGCAATGTTACAAGCTTCAGCTTTTATGCAGACTGAGGACCAGGAATAGATTTATTCATGTTCATCCCAAATGTATAGTGAAGCAGCTAAATATATTAGGGAGGAAAAGACACACTATTTTAGAATTTTGTTTTCTTGGAGCTGTTGGAAAAATTTCCTGACTCTGAAATAGTTACAGCTGAAGGTAATGATGGAAGGCACTTAGGCATGGATGAAGTGCAAGAATGTGCCTCGGATAGGATTGATTCCCTTTGCTGACTAATTTTTGTGTTTCTATTTAAACACAAGTGTCTCTGGAAATGAAACAAAATATGATGATCCTTGCTGCTGATCTAATAGAAAAATTTGAATATTTGATCAAATAGAAAAAGACGGTTTAAGGTGGGATTTCATGCCTAGCTGGAAGTTGTGCTGAGATCCTTGTGCAGCTTTCTTGAGCTATCTGGGAGATAAGGTCTCCCGAAGAGGAGGCAGGTAGATGAGAGAGAAGAAGAAAGCCAACCACAGCACTTCTCTCCTTTGCTACCTTGGCTCCAGGTCACTGTTTGGATAGAGCAAATCCCAATGAAAGAGCATCAGTACTATTTGCATCCCAAAGGGATGATTTTTTAAATTCATCCTCTTAGCACATCTTATCCCCGCCTAGTCTAGTCTGTCTGGTAAGACTAGTGAGACCAGCCATTTCAGGGGATCAGTGATCAGCACTCTTGAAGAAAGATTAGTTTGCTGTTTCCAGCCTCCAGATCTTAGAAATTCCTTAGAATCTCTTCATTGTGTTTGGCAGAGAAATAGATTTAAAAAACAAATAGATGGCTACTGTAATTCCATATGGTGCTGCTCTCAATATCTTTCAGACAGCTTCAATCCTTTATAGAAACTTCCAATATAAATACACAGAGACCTATAAAGCAGTTTTAAGAAAAGAGAATGAATAAAGTTGCTCACAAAACCTAGTTATTTGGTTCCCTGGCCATGTCTGGGAAGTCTTTGCTGTCTCTACCATCCCCTCAGTGCTGTGTTTGTGGGAAGTCTTGAACTCTCAGCCTGGCTCAGGCATATTCCCAGCCTCAGCATTTCACCTTCAGTCTCCTTAGAAACAAAAACCACAAAATAAGAACGTGAATGCAACCTAGAAATGTGCCATTTAATAATTCATTTCCAGGGAGCACACGATTTGCATATAGGTTATCATGCTACACGGAATTCCCTCAGTTCAGACTCCCAGCTGCCTGCTGGTTCCCAAAGGCAGCCAGGAGGAAGTCGAGATGCTTGATGCTGAGCGAGAGAGATTTCTGGGGATGGCGGCAGCGATGCTGGGGAGAGAGCTGCACTCCTTACTTAGTGAAATCTCATAACACCTTCACCCTACATGCTGAAGTTTGGGACACAGCCAGAAACTGCCAGAAAGATTCACAGGACATATGGGATGGAATTCGACGCTCATGTCAGATGAACCGCGATGCCAGAACAGAAACCGAGCTAACTTCTTCACGCCTGCATGAAAACACGATACTTTAGCAGTGTCACTTGCTAGAGCTGTTCAGGCCACCGTATGTATCCGCGAGAGATTGTCACCAGCGCCAAAGCGAGAAAGTTAGAACGCTCACTTTTCTCATAATAGTGTGGCTTGTTTTTTCAGAAAACCTTCTTGTTCAGATCTGCTCGCACGGCAGCCTGGCACTTACCTTAACCAGAGGTGCAAACACGCACTTCTTGTGGCCCTGTTCCCCCATGCCACCCCTTGCTGCTGCTCAGGCTGTTTGCCCTAGGCCAGCTCTGTCCCTGCTGTCCCCCTTGACCTGTGGTGACCTGGGGCTGCCCAGTGCCTCCGGCAGCACCGCTCCTGCTTCTCCCCCCAAGCTCATCCCCCAGGCACGCCTGCAGCCGTGCTGAGCTGGCTTAGCACATTTCACACTTCCATTGACTCTCTTGGCTGCCGTTTTGCCTAACTTCATCCTCTTGTCAGTCAGCTACTGCGAGATGCCTTTTAAATAAAGCCGGCTCGTTAAGAATCCTCTGGGCATTTTAATTATTCCAAAAGTGGAACACACATTTTAGAGAACTTCTCTCCTGTGGATCTTCATTCAATGTCTTTTGTCCAGTTTGTTGCTAGTATTTTGTTGACCTCACATTCTTTAAGGGCTTTCAAGTATACTCCAGAAATGTTAATTTATTTGGGAGGGTAGGTAGGCAAAGGGAGAGAGGGAGTAGAAAAAGAGGTGGCAGATTGGAGCTTCTCTGTAGAAGAGCTTCTGCTGTGTTCTGCAACTCTTGCTTGCTGAAAGAGGTTACAGGATTTGTGTTGGGGAAAGGTTTCTTCCCCAATAACCACACATTTGATA
Source organism: Luscinia megarhynchos (assembly GCA_034336665.1). NCBI lineage: Eukaryota > Metazoa > Chordata > Aves > Passeriformes > Muscicapidae > Luscinia > Luscinia megarhynchos. Next base: position 48,259,612 of record CM067565.1, read on the forward strand.
CAATAAGAGAGTAGTTTTTCAGCCTAAAATACCTATCTGCATAAGTATTATATACATAAGATAACCAGTCTATGCTTTATTGAGCATGTTGTGCTTCCTTTTAGATTATCAGCAGCCTCTCATGATCGGAACTGGGACGGTAACACGTAAAGGATCTACTTTTCGCCCCATGGACACCAAAGAGGAGGGAAGAAGGGGGAGTTCTGAGTTTGAAAATCACTATCACTGCCCTCTCAGAGCTAACAGGCACGAATATGCTCTGCCCCTGACCAGCCAAGAGCCCGAGTACGCCACCCCCATCATAGAGCGGCACATAGCAAGAGAAGGTAATTTCCCCTCTGAGAACGGCTACAACGTTCCTGTCGCCTCCTCTCAGATACATTCCCTCGCTGCTGGCGGCTTCTCCAGCTCCTGTAAAACCGACACCAGGAACGGAGACTATCAGACACCCCAGAGTGTCACAAACTACGACAAACCCAAAGCGAACGGTGTTCTGACCTCGGTGAGCTACAGCACAGACTACCAGAAGCCCCAGCAAACTGCTCTGGGGGGCGAGGGCTACTCCACGCCCAGGGACTGCCTGAAGCCCATAAGCCAGACAGCAATGACAGCTCTCTTGTGATCTGCCGCGCAGGAGCGGCGCGGGGCGCAGGAGCGGCGCTGCACAGCTTTCCGAAGTGAAAACAGAGTTTGGAGGGACTCTGCTGTGGGAGGCAGAAGGCAAACAAGCCCTGTGTACATAATATTGCTGTCTTGCTGGGTTCTGACATCTGAAGAAAGCATATGCTGTTTATCACTGTTTATAGCAAGAGAGATGTTATCAGTGAAGACTGTACATCTTATTTTCTGTAACTGATCTCAGTGCTCCATTTGCAATGTGTGCAATTTGTACATAGCTTTTATTTAAGGAGAATTTCTTAGGTTTCCTTTTCACCTGGGGGTTTGAAAGGATTGCAGGAATGCCTATTTAAGAAAAACAGTTCTCTTTTTCTGTCTTTATCTTACCTGCTGCTGTACTGGCAGCTGTAAATGGTGTATCTTATGGTTGTGTTGATTCATCTCCTTTCCTATGATAACTGAAGATAGGGCTGTAGTTTTAACTGGGAGGATAGAAATTACTTTCTGCATAATGTGCATGAGAGAAGGCAGCTGAGTATTTAAATACTGTGCTCAAACACAACTTCCCAGCTGCTTTTTTAGCAGCAATTCTCACATGCTTGAATTTGATCTAGCGTACAAGCTGAGCCCATGTAACTAGCAATTCATGTTAGAAAACAGGTAGAAAGGCTGAAACTGGTTTTGGGTTCAAGCCATGGTTATCACTCCACAACAGAGGGAAAAAAACGCACAAACCCAAACCAAAAAAATAAACAAAACCAAACAACACATCCAATACCAGTTAATCTGGGAAGTTATTTTAATTTTTTTTTCTATTTAGGAAGGGTGTGTGTAACCAAAATGTGAATTTACAGCTGATAATTCAATGCTCTTTAAGCCCTAGCTGATTCTTTTGCTGCTAAACTATAAGGAAATTTGTTCCTTGGCACAAAGCAGCAAACTTCCTGATCTCCTCATTTCTCCACTAGGTATTTTTCTGTCTTACAAATTTAGTGTAACGTTTCTCTTAGAAGTATTTCAACTAAAACACAGTGTGTGTGTATGGGTTACTGCTGCAGTTAAATTTGCAAGACAGCAGATCAGCACTGTTGTTTTCCAGTAGTTTTTCTTTTGCAGCTAATGTTTCCTTTAGTTCTGTTTTCAGACAAACTTGAAAAAGCTTGGGATTGGGTGCAATGTTTTGCACAGCAGCTCTTTCAGCCCCTCTTTCAGCAGGGGCAGCTTTGGAGCAGAACAACTTCTGGTCGTGACTGGCACCGTCCACTGCCCTTCTACCTCCAGTGCTTGGGGCATTTCTTTGAATTCAAAAGCTTGTCCTAAAATGTCAAGAAGCTATATACTTCTGTGAAGAAAGAATGGTGCTATACTTAAAGCACAAGGTTGGGAAACGAGACCAGCAAAACCTGAGCTCTGGGAAAGTCGCTCTTTGAAGGCCCTCCCTTTATTTCCTTGTATATAAACGGGATGATTTGCAAAGGATGCAACAAAGGTTGATCGGAGTGCTTTCAGCTCTCTGGGTGCAAAGTGCTGTCAGAGGACACACTGGGTGCAGTGGTACTGCTCACAAATAGTGCTGGCTCAGCCAGACCCCAATTCAGGCGAGCTCTGAGCGGGCTCTTTGCCAGCCCTCGTTCTGCAGCCCCGGGCTGCCATTGCCCCGCTGCCGCACCGTGCATGCGATTCCCGCGCGAAAGAAAGAGTCAAGGTGACCTCGTAGCCTTCCTGTGTTTGCTGTCAATACAGTTTCTGTGAAATGTCTAAAACACCTCAGGTCCTGAAGTGAAACAGCAGCAGCCTGTTTGTTAGACCGAGCCGGGCGGTGTTGTTTACCTTCTGTTGTTTACATGTCTGTGTAAATAAAGAACACTGGTATTTGTAAATCAGCCACCCAGGCCTGCCACTTCACTCCATCATCGCTGCACGCCCACTCCCGCATACCCTGCAGGGTGAGAAGGAAGTGTTCCTCACGCTCTGCAAAAGTGCCAGCTGCGCTGCTGCAATTCACAGCCCCAGTGTGACAGGCTAAAAAAAGATCCTCTCAGTGCCCCATTTAGCCCAGATTTTCTGTCCATAAGCTCTAGGAAGAGCCCACAAACACACTCCTGCTCTGCTGGATGCGTATGATTGAGGAAAGGATGAGGATGCCCCTCCTGATGAGCTTGAAACCAATCCTCTGCCCACGCAACTAATTAGCCTGACTTGTCACTTGACAAACAAGCCAGTAATCAGCCCTACTCCCCACCTAATGAGGCAGCTAAGTAATGCAGCAATGCAAGAGGACCAGGCAGCAGATGACACTACTTGTATTATAATGAACTTTTTGCATATTTCTGCCACAGGCTTGGCACATCTGCAGCATGGCATAAGTGTCAAAAGCTTCTTGGCAGCATCTGCCCATTTCTGCTGTCATTTAAACTCATCTTAACACAGCTGATTTAGCCTAATGGAAAGTTTGGTCTCAATTTGCACCTTGCCTTCATCCCTACCCCCCTTGAAAGAAACCCAACAAACCTGCAAGGGTGGCTTTAAATAGATCCCCAACCATCCTCAGCCTCCCTTCACAGCAGCTCAGTGCTGACAAGGACAGAGGCACCACATCTCCTGGTCACTGCCATGGTGCTTCATGGTTCACATCGGAGTGCCTGCTGAGCATGCTTTACACTAAAATCCTTGAGCCTCTCCACCTTGGCCTAGGAAATTTTTAGCAACCCTAGCAGCACAAGGGAACTTCCTACCCTACATCTTTGTATCCTAATGGTGGTAGAGATACAAAATCCTGGTGTAGGAATGAAAGAGGATTGCCTGAACCTTACCAGTGCCCATGACCATCCTCACATCCATCCTCTGAATGGCTTTTTACATACTGACTCATCAAACTCCAGCTTGTCTACATCAGCCTATCCTCACTGCCAAAGCCAGATGCAGGTATTACACAGGCAGCCTTATAAAACATCACAGGTTTAACAACCTTTGTTCCACAGTGAAGGTTAGAGTATGCACCATTTTGGGATATTTCCACACTCAGAAGGCCTGTTAGCTCTGGATCTCTCTCTGGCATCTCTAGAGACTGTGAGAGCAGAGTCTGATCCTCTGGTCAAGGGAGACTTTCATTGGTGTTCTGGTACCAAACTTCTTCCCCAAGCAGCCACTCCCAGTGTGTTGGAACAGTAAAGCCAAGTCAGAGTCCACAGGAAGGTTAAATATTAACTGCTCCTGGCACTTAGACCTGCCTGTCCCACTGCTGCTGACAGCAAGTCACTGACTTTGCTGGGAACAGGGGAACAGCTCTAACAGCTCTAACTGCACAAGGGAACCGAAGGAGGTGGCTCTTGAGGTAAGAAAGTGTAAAAAATGGTGTCAGCTACCTACAACTCAAACCAAAAAATGACAGCATGCATTTCCAGCTGGTGTCTTATATTTAAAACACAAAAAATTTACAAAAAAACCCCAACTACAACAAAGGTTCCAAAAATACCACAGCAAAACCACAAATTTTCTTTGTCCTGACCTACTTAGACTGGCAAATAGATCACAAATTCTTATTTCTTCTATCAAGTACCTTTCCAATGCTCAATACAAAAACATTTTTTTCCTATCAAGTGTAATTCTGAAGAGTATTTTTCTATTACTTTTAGTCCCTAAACATCAGATATTAAACCTTACCTTAGTACCTACCATGATCTTTACATCCAACAGGCAATAGATTAAAATTAGCCCTAGGCTGGAATTAGGATTTCCTGACTCAGGGTATGTCCTGGTTAGAACATCACCTGCTCTCTTTTTGTGATCTTTGGATCAACAGCCTGGCCTCACCTCCCTCCCCAGACACCACGCACAAGATGAGCTCAACCAGCTCAGTAGCCCTTTCATACATCCCTTTCATCTGCAGAAAGGCAGGGAAAGCCCTGAGGCCCATCTGCACCCCTGGCATCTGAGGAGTGTTGTGAGCACTGAGCTAAAATGGCAGCAGTCACAGCAGTGTCTCTAGCACCTGTGTGCAAATGACAGATCCCTGCCTCCTTGTTTTCCTTTCTTTCCTCCTTGAAAAAACACAGGAGGTTGGATTCCAATCATTAGAAGCAGCTTGTGAATCCAATGGCTGGTCTGCATTATTGTCATGGCTAAAACCTGGGAAGATTAAGTTTTTAATGCATACTTCCTTCAGATTTTTCCCACTGACTGCCAGAGAACTGACAGTCCTTCACTCCATGGGCAGATTTTAGTGGAACTCTGTCTGAAGCACAGAACATTCCCTACACAGGATGGGAATATCAGGCTATGGGTCCCTTTACAGGAGCAGATACCTAACTGTGCTTACCTGTTTGGTAGATCAATATCATTAAAACAAAAAGTGAAAAAATGAAGAGAGTTCTAAGAAGGAAGTCTGTGGTCTCACAGCAGTCCTGCAGGATCAGATGACCACTGAAAAGTAACCTTGTAGAAATCCATCTGTATTCTTCTGTCCACCCTCTCTCCAAAATCAGGCTAGCTTTGCCCAGCAAGTGAGCCTGTAATCCCAGTTTATAATCAGGCCAGACTGAAGGAATGACAAGGTTATGTTGTTGCATTCCTTTTCCCTTATTATTTTCCATAATAATAAATTGTGTACCGCCCTTTTCTTTCCAATGTCAGCGATGATGCAAGTTTGTGCTGACCTCCAGGCTCCACTGTGATTAGTACAGTGTGAAAGTAGAATTTACCATTTCATTTGAAACCCACCAGCATTGTCGATATCTACACTGAAAATTACCCTGCCATAGCTGTGTGGGGTTAACAAGACTACCACTGCAATGCCTATGAATTATTGAAGATAGAGTGAGTATGAGAACATACTTATTTAAAAGCAAGGTGCCATATCTGCACAATCAGTTTCAAACTTAAAATAGAAACCTCTCCTGAGGGCTTCCTTTTTTTGAAGCCCCCTTCCTCCCTCTGGTACAGTCCTACAATCCATTAAGGACACACGACAAGGAGTCAGATAAAGTATTTCCAAGCTAGATAAAGACAAGAGGGAAGACATCCTTAGTTGGAGAAAATTCATGCTACCCGTGATAAGGAGGATGCCTCACATCTGACTTTCTGTGCTATCTCATTGTATAGTCTGGACATGAGGGTTTGGAGACTTTTTCATTCAAACGTCACCAATTTGTTTAGGCTTTGCCTTGCATTAAGTGGCTGTAGGTCCTGAAAAACCTTTGCCATCTACAGAAGGCAAAGGTTATTCAGTAACCTCTTGTCCTGGGCTCAGTTAATTCATTACTTGGACACTCACAACACAGCTACTGCTCTGCCATGTGACATCCAAGAGATTATCATCCTGTTTATTTTAGTATAGTCACAAGTATAAAAAAGAGAAATCCAGGAAGGAGACAACTTAATCAATTTAAAGCACAACATAAATTTTTACCATAGTAAAAAATAAAAGTCAAGAAATATGACATATAGTGTTATTAAGGCATTTGTGCCCTGAATAATCATCCTGAAGAGACTTCAAGAATCCATAATTTTGACTAGACAGAAAATTTCTAACAGACTTTACTGGAAAAGCTCCCTTAATGTATTAATAATCTTTATTATTGGCTAACCCAAAGAGGAACAATACCCTGCATACCCCACATTTCCTCCTACTTAATCTGAGCTACCAAAAAGAATGACAAAATGTACAAACATAACAAATTATTCAAAGCTTGTAATATTCTCTCAGCCAAATCAGATGACAACAGACAATAATAGACTTTGAAAACACATGTATGTTGCCTACTAGAAGGCAGGCAAAAAGGTAGGGAGTGAGCCAAAATTCTAGGCTTAAAAGAAACACCAAGACAAATTTAAAACAAGCACTACAGAAACACACAGCAATCAATGGTGATGCCTGAGCCACGACAGGGAGCATATCAGAAGTTCTCCTCCTCCACGAGGAATGGCAGATAGCAGAGAAGATGGTGATACTTGCCATAAAAAAGGGGGAGAAAAGACCCAGAAAGACAGTAATATTACCCAGCATCCCACTCTTGGTCTGAACACCCCTGAGCATAAACTAGAAACCAGTCCTTACAAATGTGTTTTGTGCATCTTAATTTCTCTGGCCCAGGCAAACACCATTTTGCAAATGGGCGAACTGAGATAGACAGATATGCTGCCACCTGTCCAGAGCTGTAGCAACAAATCAAACCTATCAAAAAATGCAAAGGCCTCTGAAAACACCAACTACAAACCTGTGAAAAGTCCCCTGTCAAGCAGGGAAAACAGGGGCGATAAAGACTAAGACGAGCTAGCAGACCTCACTTGAAGAGGCAGCTTTTCTTCACATCTATGGCTAAGCTTTTTATCCTTAAGTGACACCATCTGTTCTGACAGACAGTTTTATAAAATTTGAATAAGGTGACCTGGATAAAGCATGCCTGTTACATGGAAATGCCAGTGTCATACGTGGATGTGGAAAGGTTGTGGATGGTTCACGTGTCAAGCGCTTTCAGCGTCTCATCATAAAAGGCCACACAAACCTTTTCTGACATGCCACAACACAAGTGAGCCATGCTTTTGATAACAATGCTGCAGTAAGTTTTCTACTATCTTACAAAGACCTTGCAGATGGCATTCATACTCCTTTAAGGTAAGTATTCATGTATATAGGTAACTTTTTGACATATGAAGTCCTGGTCCATCCTTCCCCTTTACAATACAACCTGTAATACACTGTACACGGACCAGCACCAAGGACATAAATATGTCTCTCTGACAGGTCTATTGCTCACCTGGTTAATGACAACAAACAAGATCTGCAGACTGGACTATCATTTGGTGGTCTCTGGAAAGGAGCACCAATAGAGAAAAGACAATGGCGGGTCAACATGAACTGACCTTCCTCTTTCTCCAATCAAGAGGCTTCTGTATGAACCTGGACTAGAGCAAAACACAATTGTCATCTCCTTCTCCTGCTTCTCCTCACCTGACATAACCATGGACAGTCTCTGTTCCAGCAAAGATTCCAGGAATGTGACAAGGCTGGTTCTGTACCATGGCTGAAGGGCACTGGCAAAGCGCAGGCAGGAGTGTTTATGAACCTCCCTGCCATCTCACTTCATGTTTTATCACTGCATTCGGTCCCTCTATTGGAAAGCCTTAACTCATCCACAAACAAGACATAAAGACATTTGACTGCTTGTCTCTGAGCTTGTAAGAGAACAGAGCACTCATTCTTTTAAAGTAATTGTGGGTTTTAGCAAGTGATGAATGAAGAGCTGTATGTAATTATACATGTCTGTGTTTATGTGTGCTTGGACATATGCTTTGCTGATATATAGAGAGGACAATTTTTAACTGTAATATGTGCCATCTGCAAACTACTTGCTACAGGATGTCAATTAGACTGGATGTTAATTATTTTAAGATTACATGTTTCTAGAAATAGTTCTAATGAATAAAGTTTTTCTATTTTTTTTAAATTAAAAACCACAACCAACCAACCAAACCACAAAAAAACCAACCCATGAGACATTAGGCTGTTTCTCAAAGCCTCAATGCTGAAGATTGGAAGGAAACTGCTGCCCCCTCTTGGCACCACATACAAATGCACATACTTAGCACGAAAAAAGAAGATTCTGGTCACAAATTGCAATTACTAAGTAATAGATAAGTTTGGATGTGGAAGAATGCATAAAAATTGACACAGCCCCAAGTACACTTGCCTACTTACCCAGACAACTCAAAACAATCCTATTAACGTAGTAAGATGTGGGGGCCATAATACATAGAATTGCCATGTCTTTCATTTTAAAATAGAAGTTACTAATAAATGACCTGGATTTAAATTAACATTTCAAATAATATTAAAGGAGTACCCTAATTCTGCTGGCTTCCTGAGTTTCCTTACAACACCCCACATTTCTCAAAAAATTAGGAAATACCTAAACTGCCACTCTGGATAAAAAAGGAAGATCAAATAAACAGGAAAGCCTGCAGCAGCACTCAATTGATAGCTATACAGAAATCCCCATTTATCATATATAAAAAGTCAACATCTCAGTTCCAAGTCCAAACCTGCTACCCTCAGAAGCTGAGGGTACCCACTGCAAGGGTATAAATTGTAGCACTCATGGTGAATGCCTTCTCACAGAACCACAGACTACCATGCGAATTATACATTAAACCAAGAGGAACTGGTGCATTTATGGACATAACTCAAAGGCTTCACTTCTACAAGAGCATGGGCAACCTATAGTAACCTTTTTCCCTGACCTTTAGCAGAAGAAGAGTCAACATTGGTACTCTCTGTGGGTTGTTACAGCAGGGATTAAATAGGGACGCTCCATTTCTTATTGGAAGGCAAAGCATTCAAGTCAAGGACATTTCCAGCAGCGAAAGCTCAGTGGACCAAATATGTAACTATTCCAGTTCAGCAGCATTACTTTTAATGCTTCCACTTCCCCTAAAGAAATTGATGACAGACGGAAACACTTGGACAAAGCAAGTAAAGTAACATTAAAAAAAATATTTTCATGGGAATCTGACTTACTTCATTTGACAGAAGTAATATCTTTGCAAATATTTAGACAGTTCATAGGCAAATGAAGATTTAATCAACAGGATTTATAAAGATTTACAGATATACTTGAAGACTTGCAGTTTTAACAGAAAAGTTACCAGCTGTCTCCCAAGCACCCCTGACTTGCAGCACTACAGGCAATCAAAACATATCTGTACTTTCACTTGTATTTACATTTTCCTAACTGGCTGATTGAGACCCAGCTATTGAAAACCAGGCAGCAGAGAGCTGATGGCTCCCAACTGGGTGCAGAAGAAGCTGGGGAGCCAGCTAAGGCTGCAGTGCTTTTGCATTTCAAAAAGGAAATTCGAAGAAATACAGAGTGCCAAAATCTCTGAAGGGAATTATGATCACTATCTCCAGTAGAAAGTTACAAAGAAAAATTGTAACCAGTTCTCCTGGGATCAATACATGGATTTTTAACATACCTGTCACAGGTGACTGGAAGATCATACTCCTGCAGAGCCTTCAAAACACTGGCAGCTCTAATGTTTACCTAGGGAAATACAAGCCTTAGCTTGAGGCAGAAAGGCTGACAAAGAAACACCAAATAATTTGGATAGCTGAATCAAACCCTTCTATAGAGTGTGGAAAATTTGCTCGAGTGACCTAAAGTTTTCACCTTAGAATTGAAAATCCTCGAAAAATACTACTTGGCATTTTTCAACCATTTGACTCAGAAGCACCGTGTCCTACACAGGAGCAGGCATCATGAGCAGATTCCAAAGCACATCTGTGGGAAGAGAACACCAGTAGATAGGACAAGGCTACTCTGAAGCATCAAAAGCAACACGAGGAAAAAAAAATCTATGATAAAAGAAAATCTGAAGAAATTGAGTATTTCTCTTTCAGTCAGCCTGTTTTCCACTTTGCAACTCCTTGGTTCCTTTACAACTGCAAAACTTCTAAAGAATTGGGAACCGCTTCCTGTCAGAAAAGACACGCTGGACAAAGTGGAAATATTTTCCAATTATTATAGTGTAAGTTCAAGCTTATAAAGGCAAGTTTGAAATATGTTAGCCCGTTCCTTCTCAGGCCATTGAGCTGAGGTTGCAATCAGCAAAAACAGGACTTCTTACACATCTCCTAAGTCAGGATGTATTTCTCTTCTGTTACATGTGGGTCTCTGGAAGGAAAAAATGCAGAGAACTATTCAGTGACCACAGTCACTGGGAGCAGCCTCTGAGCTCCTTCAGCAGGACACTGGAACACAAAAAATTTTGAATGATCTTCTTTGACCTCAGGCAACATAAAGAAGTAATTTTGCTTCTCCTTTTTCCGTCTATCTTCATTCATAGCTGCCTCTATTCCTCTGCTTGCTTTTACAACTCAAGCTAGATTTCTCTCCTTTCCTTCTTCCTTCCATCTGCTGAAGTCACTCATATCTAAACCCTCCTAAAAATTTAGAGCTAAAAAATAGTTAACAGTTTCAGCCCTTACCAATTGTACATTCTACATATTTTCATTCAACATGACTCAGCCTTGTCTATTGAGACAGTTCCTACGCTCACAGTTTTCTGCCCTCTGCTTACACACTCCCAAATAAATCCTTAAGCACTACCATAATTATACTACTACCAGTTACCATTGCCTTTCACTTGAGCTATCTGCTCATTCAGATGAACTTCATGCTTTAGGGTGAGATGATCACTCAAGTAGAGGTGAGAGATTATTTCTTTTAAAATATAATTTAAAACACAAAACAGACAATCTGAACAAAAGGACTTAAATATCAGGACTGGAAGTTGTAACCTAAAGGGAAGTGTTTTGTAACTTCAGTGGAAAACTTAAAGTACTTCAAAATGCATGAAAAACAAAAAAACACTAACCAAAAATAAGAGAGATAAAGGGCAGTTTCCACAATTTTAGCCAAATGACTTAACCCTTTGACAGGTCTAGGTCTTTATAGCTCTCCTAGTCAAGGGCTTCAGAATATTTATGGTATTACTATACAGTCAGACACTGAAAATATTTGGTTTTTAACTGAAAAACATTCAGCAGAAAATGCATCTCAAGGAAATTTGAGACAAGTTCTATAACTGTGTTTTTCAAAAAATGTATTTGCTCTTAATTATTTCCAGCCAAGACTAAATTAGAGTCAAACGTCACATTATGCTGTTTTGGTTTCTCCCATATTAGCTTTTTGGCCAGGTGTGGACTACATGCTTTACAGACAAAAAACACACACACAGGGTTAGGTCTTTTTTATATATAAAAAGAGAAGAAAATTAAAAACAACTCTGAACTAGGTGCAGAAATCACTGCAATGCAGAAGACTACATTTATTTATAGGCTAATAAAAATATATTATATTCAGCTCAGCTAGGTGTATACATGTTTTGCAAAATGTTCAATCTGCTACAGAAATGAGAGTAACCCATGATGTAATTATGCTTGGACAAATACAATAAATATCTGTATTTTGTTTGATACAATTGTGGATTAACACATATTGAGATGGATACAAACCCTCTTCACTGCCAAGAAAACACTTATACAAAGGAAATACTACATACAACCTTTGATCAGAGTTAAATTTATTGCCATCAAGCACTTTCCTTATCTTACATGCTTTTAATTAACATTGGTCCCAGATGCCAACAAACACTGTCCACCTTTAGCTTAAAATACAATTGTCTTACTGAAGATTTTAATAGGAAAGGAATTATATACTAAAAAAATTGCAAAATTATCTTTAGAATATTATTTTATTTTTTTAAGTAAAAATATATATACACACGCAAGTAAACTGTTTTACACTTTAGAAAATAAAAATGGAATATGAACACTGACTTTCCTCAGAAATTCTTCCAAGTCTAACTCATTCAATCTCTGGGAATCAGCAGGACTGAGTTTTCCAGTTACTGACAAAGGGGAGAATACACATTTGTCCATTGAATCTGGAAATCTCAACTTGCAAAACTTTTCTCAGTTTAAATATTACTCTCTAAGCATTTCAGGATGATTGCAAATAAGCCAGTACGTTAAATCAGCTGGTAACAAGCACAGCGTACGTGGAAACAGACTGTAGTGTCTGAGCAAAATCCTCCCATCCATGGCTTCCTAAACAAAGATTATAGAATGTGGTGGGAAGGAAATCTGGTGATAATTTACTGCTATCTGATATGTATACTCCCAGTCATTTTTCTCAGCAATTGTTCGTTCTGTTGATCTCATATAGAGATGAAAGTAAAGAGGGTGAGAGCAAAGGTCCAGCAGATAAAGAAGAGAGCACAGAATCATAAGAAACTGGCAGATGAGGAATGTTAGGAAAATAACTCTAGAAACATTCTCCCACTTCAGGCTAAAACTGATCAAATGCATTGAACAGAAAATACAGTGGGCCATGAAGTAAAGAATAAAAAATAAATTAAAAATTTCACCTTTCCCTCACATAAAGGGAAACTGTACAGAAAAATTAAATGTCTTTTTAAAAAGTTACAAGACTAATTTCTAAGAACTGCAGGAAGATTTCACACAGCAATGATTTTCAAAGACAAGATGACCACAACGTAGCTTTGAACTGCCCCTTCTTGACAGAGAGGACATTGAGTGTTCCAGGCCACAGACAGTTTCAGAGTGCACTCTGCTTGAGTAGCTGTGGGAAAAACACAAATCTGGATGCAAAAGTTCTGGCAGTGGATTCATCTGCTAACACACAGCCAATGTGTCCTCAAGTTTCTGAAGCTTCAGAAAAAGAAACATGCCTGGGGACCTGTTTCTTCTTCACACAGCTTTATTTTTAAATACTAGTTTCTGTTCAGTGAAAACTGTACAGCCTTGACTATTTTAAAAAACTTCAACAGTATGCTGTATGACGAACACTAGCATAAAAAATGAACCAAATAATGTTACTCCACTGAGTAAGTGGAACTCATGCACACACACACACACAGAATGATCGTGTAAATAGCGAAGTTAAGGGATTTATAAATAGCAAAATCTTTGAATAAAGTATATACATTTTTAGGCTTTTTCTATAAACATATATATATAGTGCTCCTAGGAGAGACAAGGTAACTGTGTTCTACATCACAACTTAGAACATAAGATTAATTGATGTTACTCTAAAGGCCTTTGAGGTTTTTTCTTATGTATTTATACCCTACACAGTTAACACTTGCAAAGATGTCTTTTCACATTAGTTCCTCTTTCAATGTACATTTTACATTACAGTTCAACAGTCTGCAGAGCAGAGAACAGGAAAGATGGCACTGCATGCTGAAATAGTAAGTGCGAAGACAATGCAGAGCTTGTCTGTGGAGTGTGCTGCACTTCACCAAGAGAGCTACAAATGGAGCATGAGGAACTGCTCAAAACACCGTCCTCAACCTCCCCATCTGCAGCCACTCTGGGGGCCTTTAGATGCACACCAATAAAACTATTTTAAGATACACTGCTCTCACAAAGGGAGTAACATTTTGCTTCAACAGTAAGACAATTATAGGTTAATAGGACTGCCATAACATAACACAGATAGGGCCAGGCACCATGTTATTCTGAGAACCTCTTGTAAAGTACTGTGCACTCAACTTCTACTTCTTTAAGGATTATTTTAATGCGAAATGAGTATGTTCAGTACCCATCAAAAGCATTCATCATTTCATAAGGTCAAGCTAACGATGACCAACTCAAACAATTCTGCTTTAGCAGTAACCATATCCATTCAAAAACCAACACTAAATTGATGATGCTCAGAAAAAAATACCAAAGGGCTCACATTAATTGTGAGTAATTTTTCAATTAATTTCACTTTTAAAACCCCATACTATTCTGTTTAACTACTTTTGGAGCAGATTTCAAATGGAACAAATGGTAGCAAATTTAAATAAACACAGGAAATCCAAAAATCTCACTTGTAAAACTACCATGGGCTGCACAATCATGATTAGCAAGCACTCCACTGTTTAGGTGGATTTTGACAGTTTATGCTCAAATAAAGGCTTTCATCTTTATTATTAAAAAAAAAAAAGTGTTTTTTAAAGTTACAGTTCAAAAATCCTAAATACAAAAGACATGGATGCAATGGAACAAGTGTCCCCCCATCTGTCTAGGGTTAAAGCACGTTTCACACCAAACTGAACATCAGTTGTCCCTTTAAAACCTCCAATGGTCAAAATTAGGCTGGTCACACATTATTCTGCTTCCTTAGGGACACCAATGAGATTAAAAGTGGAACATACTGAGGTTATCCACTATAAAAATCCCACACTTAGGTGGGACCCCTCTCGTATTATTGAAAGAAATTCATTGTACATGCTGTGTTTGATAACTACTGCGTGTCACGCAAAAGACAGTTTTCCACATTTAGAATTGCTCACAATGAAGCCCTGAGGTAACCGCCTTTTTTCCAGGCAACAGTAAAACAGTTCCTTTTGACATTTAATCATCCTTTTACAACCTACACTAGTATATGCAACTTTAAGCAGTCAATATTGATTATCAATTGTTCCCAAAGATGGGATCTGTCCATGCTTTGCTTTTTTTGTTTTTTTTGTTGTTTTTTTTTTTGATTGTTTGGTTTTAGGATAAAGACTCAGCAGAACGGGCTAATTTGGGAGCAGTATCTTCTAATGAAGCTTCAACTGAACTTCCCAGGTCTCCATTTTCATGTCCATCAATATTTGGCTTCTTATCAAACACTGCAATTTAAAAAGAAAATTGATTTAAGGAAAGAAGCAATCTTAGGAAGGACAGATCAGTGATCCTTGTTTCAAAAGCTGGAATGTTTGCTGAAATTACCATTAAAATTAAAACTGACAGGTTTTTAGCAAAATATAGTATGGCAGGAAAATAGGAACTGTTTCTTCGCTTTTCTGATTTAAAAAAAAATCTATCTGAAGAAGCCACCAATATGAAGTGTTAAGGGGAATTAACAACTCCTAGTCAAAAGCAGCAAAATATAAGAATAAATTATAATTTCAACCTTTGGGAAAACATGACCACAAAAAAAGTTCATAAGTTAATTCAGTTAATTCAGTGGTATCTAAGTAAACCAGGCCAAACAGTGAGGGACCAACCAGATGAAGTGACAATTAACCTATTAGTAGGTTAATTGAATTGACAGCAGATTAATTTTACAATGAATATAAAACCAGTATTTTCCAGAAATCGGTTTGCATACCGAGACCTTGGAATTAAACTGCATGTAATACATTTTAGAAGCTTTACCTTGTGTGGGTTTGACATCCACATTTGCATCTTTCCTATGAGAACTTGAATTTGCACCTTCTTCCAATTCATCAAGATATAAACGGTAACGGTGTCCACTCTCATCCTCATATTCCACATTTTCATCATCCGAATCAACTTCTGGAGCAACGTACACTACTTCAAATTCGATTTCGCCTCTCTAAAATGCAGCCAAAAATACAAATTTACTTACTACCGCACTGCTACCCAGCAAGATTACCAAGATGAGCTAGTTTACTAAAACAAACACACTTTAGTGCTACAAACACATTTACAGTTCGTATTGAATATTTCGTATAGGTATCTGAGTTTTCACTGACTAAAGTAGAACAGCTCTATAGCTAAGCTTTACCAAAACTACCCTTATTTCTTATAAGCCAGTACATTTCAAACAGTGATTTCTAAAGAGGAAGTTTTCTGATAAAATAAGCACACATTTTAACTGTCTGAAAATGGGAAGCAAATCAAGAAGATTCTAGACCACAAAGCATATGAGAAACATTGTTTGGCTGGAGCTGTTCAATCGTAAGAGTAAAGCATATGTCACTAAATAGTTATTTCTGTGGGGCAATGTAATAAATTGATTTTCATCAGCCTTACTGAATAATGATTTGCCAATACATGCTTTAACTGAACCACTACTGACCCAAAATTTTTCCCCTTAAATTGCAAAACATAAGAGGATTAAGTGTCAGGTGATAGAGCCTAAAGAATCACTGTAGCTTAGCATTACACTGTACTTAACAGGAAACATTAAAATTCAAGGAAATTCAATGGGCAGAACACAGAAAGCACCTAAACACGCCTATGGATAACAGGTCCAAACTGACCTGTTGGGAAAGAATAGTTACGGCTTCTTTATGCTTGGCATCTCTTAGATTAACTCCATTTACAGCCAGAATAGCATCACCAACGTGCAGTCCTCCACATCGATCAGCAGGCTGCCCAGGATGGATTTCTGAGATCAGTATTGGAACACCATGCTCCTTCCCACCCTATTAAAAAAAAAGCAAATATTAATTAACTGAGATGCCATTTAACATTAAATTGACATTCAGATAGTAGCTCCTAAAGTGCTTATTTCAACTTCTATTTTAGAAAATTAAATATCATTCTTCAAACAAAGAATGTTTAAGAATATGTGACTGCTTCCCTTAATTCTTCTCCCCACAGAAGAATAGAAAAATTTGAATATGTACTCAAAGCATGCAAATCTGAATAGTAATAAAACTGTAAAATCATATACAAACTAATGAAAAGCTGAAAACCTCACAAAAAAAGCATATCATGCACTATATTGACTTTCAAGAAACAATGTTCATATTTAGAATAAAAATATAATAGTCAAAAGTTTTCCAAATTTATTGTAAAAAACTTACACAGCTTTTGTTAGGTTAGAGATGCCAATACAGATACTTTAAAAAAAGTTATAATCATAACAGCTAAGCTTTGGAAGTCAAGTCTCAGATTGTCTCTGCTTTTCTAAATACTTACACCTGGATCACCACTGGCTAATCTCCTAAAGTGTCTCTATCCTACACACAAGTCAACATCTTAAGTTTAACATGAAGCAGAAATTATCTATTTTCTAATCTATCAAAATGAGTCTTGAAGTTCTATGACCATCTATGACATGGATTTGTGCGAGCTTTTTTCATTTCTTCCAACCACACATTTACTGATCCATGTATTTTACAGATGTAGGAATACAAACTTGAATTGCTGCTTCTGTGTCATAGAAAATAAATGCAAATACTTACTGTGATTGAAATTCCTAATCCTTCATGGTCTTCTTTAACTAGCAAAACTTTTCTGATTGGACCAACACCTTGACTCTTCTTTAAGGCATCAGGATCCTAGTTTGAGAAAAAACAAACATAGCACAAGAATAATACGTGAACAAAAAACTGATGCATTTCAGCATTTTGGGTTTTTGTAATTATATACAAGCAGTGTTATGGGCAACAGAGTTTTAGACTAGCTCCAGGCAGGACAAACTTACAGTGTCCCTTCACAGAAAGGGAATGAAATCATAAAAGATTCCTCATTATCCACCCCTGATGAGAATAATTATTTTGATTCCTTCACTGCTGATTAATGCACAATCACAGAACTTAACTTCAAAAGAAGGAAATCAGATACATATTAAAAATACTAAGGGACTACATGAAGAAGTGCTGATCACTGCTGAAATGTTATATGATGTAAAGTCATCTTAAAAGTAACCAAATGACAGAAGATGAGGTAATATATTCCCAAGGAAGAGGTTGCTTGCTCAAGTTTATTTTATTGTAATGAAAATAAACCACACCAAAAGCCATTGAACACAAATCTAAAAGAGAGACTAAATAAATCAAGGTGTTTTTTTTTCATTTTGCTAAGTCACTGATGCCATTATGCATACCTTTAAAATCACAAATACATGTATTTGTCCACCAATGTTTTATATGCAATTAGCAGCATAAGCAGTAAGACCCATCTGACCAACTAAGGTATTTAGAACAGATCAAAGTAAAGCACTTTGATGAAAATGTCTGGGTTTATGTACTGAAGACTGGGGTGATTAACAGAATATGTGCCAAGCTGGGTGAGTTCTACCAAAGATACTCAGAGTGAAATGCTGTTTACAGGTTTTGTTTAAAAAGTGCCTTTATAAGGAAAAAAAAAACCTACAAATAATTCTTTTACAGAGTGTCAATTTATCTGGCCTTTTAATAAAATAAATTAAAATCAATTTCAGCTCAATCTAATGCTAAAAACTTCATTTTTGCTTTTTGTAAATAAGTTAGATCCACAAAACTAGGTCACAAATTCTGCTGTTCAAGTTGTATTCATACACATAAATATATATATTTATATCAGAGGCTCAGTTTACAAAAGGACTGAGCGTTTCTAGCTCAGTCAAAGGAATTGCCTTCTGTGGCCATGCAAAGGGATATGCTACTTCAGCACTGAACTGTCCTTCAGCATACAAAAGAACGACATATTTACAAGAGACATTTGAAAAAAACACAACACTGAAGTGAAAACAAGCACGAAGATAAAGAAGTAACTCATGTCTGGAAATCATGGATGAATGGCTCATCTTTTCAACTTACATGTCCTGGTGGCGCTTGCATTGGCCGTTTGAGATCATTCCGACCTCGACACGCTCTAATAACAGTTTTGTGGCGGTGAAGGTGTATTTCTGCTTCCAGCTGGTTCCACAGCTTGTCGTGAGCAGGTCCTTTCATATCCCGGCCCAGTAACTGAATCTGCTGGACCCTGCATAGCAACAAAGAGTAAAGCAATGCTGCATTATGACTGAAATGCACTGTAGGACTCGTACACCTCATGTGGCTACAGCACATGGTAACGAGTAACCGGCACAAGAACCCTGGGCATTTTTGTTCTTCCTTTGGTTAATTAACTGGAAACGTGAGGCTTTTCCTTCTTAGTCTTAACCTTGAACCTGCCTCTGGGGATGCAAAGGAAGGAAACAACAACAACCACCATCTTATTCTACGGGACAGGAATTGACTCCACATACCTTCCAGCTAGCTCCTTATCTAAATACTTGGCTGCCAGTCTTGCTCCATAAACCTCAGCCTGAAGCACAGCTATGTGTCTACGGAGGGCTTCATTCTCCTTCCTCAGTAACTTCACCTCAGCTTCCAGTTGAGCTTCTTTCACTTTTTCCTTCTTGTTAGCTTCAAGTTCTCTCTCCTTTACAATGACAAAAAAAACCAAACAAACAAAAACCAAGAAAAGAATGTTAAAAAAAGCTTTTATCTAATTTAATAATGAATAATGAAATAATGTTTCTGCATACACAATCTGAAATTATTTTCCTGTGTACAAGACATGCATGCAGGAAAAGAAATTAAAAAAATAAAAAAAGAAAGCAGAGACTCTGGCACTACAACTAGTGGTTTGCATACTATCCTACATAAAGGTGGCAAAATTTAAATGCCTGAATATCATCCTTACATTTTCTTGCCTTGCAAATAGGAGAATCAAAGTTAAGCAATACTAAAAAATTTTTAAAATTATGAAGCTACTAAATATTTAAATTTAACTTATTTCAATTTAACTAAATTCTTTAACTATATTATGATGATGATGACATGGAAACAAAAGTCCGTATGTGCTCAAAATGACAATTATTTTCATGCAAACAACCAAGAAATGCCCAGCCAGGGACATTTCCAGATTAGAGTCTGAAGACCACATAAATAAAGCCAAGGATTCTACATGTGAAGATGCCCACCTTGACAAAACTAAAAGAAAATTAGTGCAAAATAGCTCTGTTAAAAGAAAAACAAAACCAAACAACAACCGAACAAAACAAAAACAAAACCCACACTAAAACCACACTTTAAGCAAGCTGTCTCCCTCTGGCTCACCCCCTGAAAAAAGAATTACGAAAACAAAACTAGTCCCACATTGCTCCATCCCAAATGGACAGAAACTGCATAGTCATTACCTGTTCTAATGCCCAGGGTACTGGTGCAAAAGGAATTAGATTGCTAATCTATAAAATCTGCTTTAAGGAGAGCACGCTTGATAACTTGTAACTTTCATATTTTGCTCTGCTTCCCTTTACAAAGTGGGGGAAAAACCCCGCCACAAACCAGGAAAATAGTAAAGACACAGGGTCTAATATTGTTTCCTTTCAAAAATGTCTGTCAACTGAAACAGCAATAAAAACTATGTTCACCATAATGCATTTTTGAAAACGACTGGAGCACCCCAAAACCCCAGATCTCTGTACCTGTACTAATTACACTGTTAGACAAATTAAACCAGGAAGTGCTACTAAAGAAGCAACAGGACAGATACATAGTTTTACAGAACTGGCAAGACAAATCTGTTATCAAATTGTGCATATGCTATTCACTATTCCAAGCCTGGACATAAAACCATTAAAACGGTCAATATTACCACATTTGAGAAATTACACAAGGTTGGTCCTCCCCAATGGAGCTCTTTTTGTGACAGATACATGGAAGCATTTACTGATTTTGCCAGAAAGTCAACTCTGAACTTGATAGACTCTACAGCCTCTCTTATCTTAAACACTTTTATCAGCTTAGAAGAATAGAGTACACACCTACGTACATGCTGGTCAAGAATTCTCCAGTACAGTGCTCAGGAAGAACAGCCCAAAGATTGCTTGAAATCACTGCCATTTCACTTCCTGCAGCTCTCATGATGACCCACCTTCAGATCAAGTTTGGCTCCACAGACATGTTAGAAAACATGTCGCACAAAGCCACTTCTGGTCTCTAGCCTTTGGGTTGGGGCTGTCTTGTGAAAATGACTCTGCAGCACATCTCTTTCTAAACTGCAGGATCACTCCTAAGCCATGAATTTTGACTTATCTGCTTTTCAAGAACACGAGTTTCTAAGATTATACTAGTTCTTTCTATTATATTTCAGTCTTGGCCTTTCATTAAAAGAATTCAAGTGTGCCACCATGCTGTATTGTCTCTGCCACATACTTGAAGAGTAAGAAAGGTTACAGCTCATACTCAACAGCTGTTTTACAGTAGCTACAAAGTTCATATACAAATACAGTGTTCCTGTTAGCTCTGATCCTATTGTCAATATTGCATTAAGATAGTATACATAGTAGTATAGGCTCCCTGTTTGTCCACTTTTAGAACATCTTTTATTTGACAAATATAAAAAGACAAAGATTAGAATTTAAGAAAAGCATATTCCAACCTCCCTTAGAAAAGTGAGTTACTGAAGTGATCAAAGATGCTTGATTACACCAGCAAATTTCATGCTGCACATTTTACAGTATTTATACTAAGTAGCCTGCTTAAATACCCTCATCCAGACTCAGATTTTCCACTGATTTTCTCTGAATTTGGTTCGTCATTTAAATTAAACAGAAAGCCAAATGTCACATTTCCACGTAGAATCACTTTTAGTCATGCATTTCAAATGCTACACCTAAAATACAAGGCAAATGCAATTCCACAGAAGTGGAATTTTCTTCCTATTTTCTCCACTGTTACGACTACTCTCTTGTGACAGAGGTCCAAAATTACACCCAGAAGCCAATCTTCTATGAACAATCTCCAACTGATCACCACATGAATTAAAAAAAATAAAATTAAAAGGTTTGCCTTTTACAGAATCTCTGAAGATGTTCTGAAAGAGCATGTCTTTTTGAATGACTACCAAAAGATTTGACAAAAGTCTCACAAATGTTTAAAGAAATCAAGGAAGTTAAGTTACAGAATAGTTTCATGCTTTCTAGTGTTCATAGATTATGGCATAGATTCTGAAAACAGAAAATGTATTTTCTGTTGGTAATATTAAAAAAAAATTACAGAAGGGCTGAAGACTAAAGCTTACAGTTACCAGCTATCCTTCAGCTTTTCAAAAAATCAAATACTGAGAGTAATGACAGCAAAGCATGCAAAATAATAAAAGTAGAAAAGCTGTTTAAAAACCTTTCAAGTCTACCACTGTGAAAAGGTAAAAGTCAAGTTTGCTTCACTTTTTCTTTATATCTATGTATTATTGAGTTCATATGCTTTTGGCTGCTACATCAGCCAGTAAACCACATTAAATCACGCCCATAAAAAAAAAAGGGGCAAAAAGGAGAAGTTGATAGGATTTTTTTAAAATACAACATGCAGAATACTTCATATTACACTCATAGATGTGTACTGTGTTGATGCTTTAGCAATTGTGTAACACCTTAACATTTTTTGAGACACTGCCAGAACAATCTTTCAGAACGTCAAGTTGCCAGATATCACCCCAAACTAGTTGTAGCAATAATAAACAGAATACATACAAAATTAGGAAAGAGGGCACCACATCTAGAAAAGAAAAATTAAAATGCAAAGGAAATTCTTTACACAGAATCTTGCCAACTGTTGGGAAGAAGGAACAAGCCAGATCTGTTTTGCCAGTTTCTGAGGCCAACATATATACAAGCTGTTGCACAAAACAAAAGCACTGCTTAAACATAAAAAATATGGCAATCAGCATACTTACCATTTCATCCACAGAAAGGACAGACTTAAGACAGAAGAAGAGAGTTCCATAATTAGAGAAACAGGCAACAGAAACTTCAAGAAAATGCAACAACATGAATTATTCAATCTAAAAGGACTTCACTAGCAAACTGTGCATTTCATTAGATGGCATAAAGAACAAACCCACTGCTACACTTCTATTTAGCAACAATTTTGGCATCTTACAGTGAAATTTATTAAAATTTTTATTAAAAACTTAACTTCAGTGTGGTATTGAAAACAATACCTTCTCCTAAAATACCAAGAATCTCTATAAATAGCAAGATAATACAATATACATGAAAGAATCACAGAAAATCCACTCTATAATATAACATTATACAGGTAATAGATTTTTTTTCCTCTCAGAAAGAACAATATAATGTGAGTTACAAGAGGGACACAAAGGACAGGCAGAAGTATCAGAAATGGTATCAAGTGTAAAAATGCAAAACAAAAAATTCAACTAGACAACCTCATACTCTTGCAAAGAGTTACTATGATTGCACTAGGAAGATTCCCCACTTCTAAAAATGGATTTTGCCTAAACTACATAATTATCAATTGCACAGCAATCTTAAAATTTTAAAATGTCCTAGTTCACCACTATGTGTAGTTTTACAGATACAGAGTATACACTTATGCTAAGAGTCTAAAGAGTCTACATTCAAAGTAAGAGAGTCTGTCCCTCAAAAAAGCAAGAAGTTAATTAGTAGAGCTTTATTTCCCCATTGCACATTCTGTTGATCCAGGTCTTTGTCCACAGAGACCTTCTGACTGCCAGAAGGTCAGCACAACAGTTTCATTTACCCAAACATCAGAGGTCCCATTTTATTGTCATTATTGCCTCAGTCTGCTTGTTCTAGCTTTGAAACTTCCATAGCTTTCTTTATCTAGATGAGTTTAAAGTTGAGCTTCTGTCCATTAAAGCTATGAGTTCCCTAAAGGCAAAGTACAACAAAACACTAGTTCCCATATCTGTAAAAAGGAAAAGCTGAAGAAAATTAAGCATAGAATATCAGTCTAAGCTGTTAATAAAGTTCAATTTCAACACACATTATCCTGAACCAATGTATGTAAAATGTATTTACTGTCACCGGTGGGAAGAAGACTGCTGTCAATATCATGGAAATTTAATATATCTTTAGAAATCATTTATAACAAGGTAAGGAGCAACAAAAAGCTTAAAAGCACTAGCCTCTGTGTTAGTCAGAAGTTAAGTCTAACTAAGAAAATCTGGGGACCAAAATCACAAAATAGTGTTGTGTCAACTTAAATTTTCCACATGTAAACCTGCAGTTTAACACTTACAAAATGCCTGTGATATTTAACTAATGCTTATTTAAAAGCCATGAGAATTATTTAGAGCCCTAAATAAACTTCACCATACTGTAGCCATAATTCAGTACAGAATAAATTATATGTGGACAATCCAGAAAATGTTGCTCTTATACTGAATGTACAATTATGTAGACCTACGAAGACAGCTCTAATCAATTACAGCTTTTGAATTTGAAACACAAAGAATTTGGGATACTCATGTTGTTCAGTGATTAACCTAGACATCCTTTAAAATTTATAGTTTACTACTGTGTTTTATTGTACATTAATTAATGTCAAAATATCAAAAATAGCAAAAGAGACTAATGATTCACATATGTTGGGAGTAGGTATTTGCAACCGAACTGTGAAGCAGTTTTAGAAAGTCAGAGACAGACTTTGATTCACACCAACAGTTAGAAACCACGTGTATACAAAACTACTCTACTATTTTAGAGAGAGCTTGAATACTACTAGAGCCTGAATCTGTGGTGTGGCTAGTAACAAGGCAGTCTATGCTCAGGTTAACAGTCAATGCCAACTAACTGGACAGATTAATTCTTGTCAACCTTTGGTGGGCTTTGTAAAGGTCTGAATTTTTAAAAAACATGTAGGTTACTGACTGCTTCTATTACAGTCCTCTTATCTTTTGCAACTTCAGTCTACAGAAAAGCTTTATAAATCACTAAAACATTTTCTTTTTTAATGTTCAGAAACCACAAAAAATGGTTTATTTAAAAAAAAGCTTCTTAAATCTTTATTCTTACTCTGATATTATTAATCTTATTTTAATGGTTGCTACCAACCAACTATAAATGCTATTTAAAAACAAAAAAGTTAATATTTTTAACATGAAAATTTGGTATCAGCTTATTCACACTTTCCAAGGAAGAACTTCAGCCAGGAGAGGAAGAAGAATAATATAATGCCACATTCAAGTTGCCATACTCACCAGTTTTGCCTTAATAGCCCCGGAGTCAACATTCTGACCAGTCTTGGCATGTAGCTGAAGCTGAACAGCGTGGAGCTGCAAAAGCTGATCGTGCACTTCCTTTTCCAATACTGCTTTCTCTGCTTGTGTTTCTGTGAGTTCAGACTTCAGATCAACCAACTGTGCCTGTGAAGATATAATTCATCATAGTAATGAGAGCAAGGATTAAATGGGGTCATCAGAACTGTGGCATTTGCTGGTTCATGGATGCTGTACATGGTGCAATACAGACTAAGAATACCTGCTGTCACACATTCCTCTGTAGCCCAGCTTTAACACTGGGTCATTTGCAGGATTTTCTCTCCAACTTGCCACAAAATTCATGCAGCCACAGAACCAGCATCAAATGACCATCCTGCCAAGAGTAACAACAGCTGAGCTTTCCCTCATGCAGACAGTGGCATGTGATGCTGATGTCCACTTCAAAAAAAGGCAATGGCATTAAACCTATGTGGGATTTACACCCATAGCAATGTAAACACAATTTAAAATTGTAAAATTATTAATTTTACTGAAAAAAATTGCTCAAAGCAGAGTGACAATTATTTATTCAATGCTGAAGTCAAATAATCCTATTTAGAGCTGGTCTATTATCAACAGTTTAACTAAAATAGAAAATTAGTTGGGTAAACCAGAAGCCATGAAATGTCCCTAAAATGCATATTTAGAAAACAAGAAATAGTTATTAATTCTTGAAAAAAAAGTGGTTTTGAAATATTTTAAAAACAGTTTTCATGTAGGGTTTCTGTTAAGAAGAAGAAATCTGCAAAGAAAGAACAAATACTAAAATGTTTACAAAGTCACCTGTTATCCAACTTCAAGCAGCATTTTCTAAGATAAACTACATTTAGATAAGCTTTAAAGCTACTATTAGTCAAAAAAAACCACAGAATATGGTTTCAGGGGATTTTTAGGTAAATTCCCAGAATGTGTTTTTGCATGGAAAAGATTTGGAACTAAAGTCCAAAATGAAAAACTGACTAATTCTTTAAAAATGCCCTCTCATATTAAAGCAGGGTATTTCAGGTATTTTAATAACATTATACTAACATTCAAAATAACAGTGCAACTCAAGTTGTAAGGCAACTTGGTATAAAACATCTGTATCCGTTAATGAAAAAAAACCCAGGAAGGATTTGACTATATGTAGGGAGGACTTACTGGGTCTAACTTCAGGTATGTAATTTAGATGGACAGCCTCCCCAAGCTGCCAGAGTAATTCAGAGATAAGTAGGCACTTCCACAGGTGACTCAGGGCACCTAGAGTGCAATTGATGAGATGGATCCAGCCAACCTCCAGCTTGCGGCTGCCAAAAAGAACAATCTCCCTTCCAGCCTCTTGGCTATGCCCTTCAGTCCCACATCTCTGCAACTGAACAGAGCAAAACTACCTCTCCCTATGCCCTGAGGCAGGGCCTCAGCAGATCAGGCCAGCACTTACTTTTAGCCAAAGAAATGGAGCAGCATGCATTTTCACCTTCCAACTTCCAGAATAGCAAAAAAAAATTTTGAAAAAATTTGCAAACCCTTGCAGAACTCTAAAGCAGAAATTGCCTTTTATAGTAAAACGATAGTTGAAATACTAAGCTAAATAATTTCAGAGAAATTAGTTACTTACAAAGCTGCATTGTTGTCCCCAGTGGCCAGCCATAGTTAAAGTCTCCCTGCCATGGTTCACCTACCTTCTAACAAAAGCACACATATACCTAAACTAACACAGCAAATAAAAATATCACCAGCATAGAAGTTGATGATACAGTACACACCAGATAAGGAAGACCTTGATAATGAAGGCACAGTCTGAGCCAGAAACAATTGCACATACTAACAGTATTTTGTTATTATTACATACTATATCTATCAAGCCTACCTTGAAAAAAATAAGACCACCACTGTCCTGTTCCTTTCTAACAGCTAACATGCTGACCTTTGTTGCTTTTTTATACACACACATGCTCTCTCATCTACTCTAATTCAAAAAACCTGTAGAATGGCCAAGTGACAGAACAGCTAAATTAGACCTAACAGAGAAGGGCAATTGGAGTCCTTGCTAAGAAAACACAAATTCATTTCCCTGTGCAAATAACAAAGCAGCAAGAATGATGGCCACCAGCTTTGCAGGATGAATGATGCCCCAAAAGTATCACAAAAAGATGTCAAACACATAATAAAAATTTAAAACAGTACTCTGCATATAACCTAACATTTAAATTCATATCCTGCTTTAATCATAGAATCATTGAATCACAGAATGGCCTGGGTTGAGAGGGACCATTAAAGACCTGGTTCCAACCCCCCTGCTATGGACAGGGACACCTAGCACTGGACCAGGCTGCTCAGAGCTTGATCCAACCCAGCCTCGAACACATGCAAGAATGGGACACTCCAGACAAGCTGTTCTAGTGCATCGCCACCCTCACAATAAAGAATTTTTTCCTATTATCTAATCTAAACATACTCTCAGTTTGAAACCACTGCCCCTCGTTCTGCCACTGCACGCTCTTGCAAAAATGTCCTCTCCCATCTTTCTTGTCACCTCCCTCCAGGTACTGTAAGGCCTGGATAAATAAAGAGCACAAAATAAAAAAAAACCAAAATGATAAATTGTAAGAGCATATATAATGAAATTAATCTGTGTGTACATTATGAAAAGTCATAAATCTATCCCCAGGAACAGATGCAGGCACAAGTTATACAAATATGCAAACACAACAAGCAGCTTTCATATCCTGAGATCTTCTATGAAGGCTGACAAATCTTTACATTACTTCACAGAAGTCCTGCCATTCTCAGTTTGGCCAGCTCACTTAATTTTCCTTTATATTGCTCTTACTAGCACTGGTTTTTAATCCAAATTCCTTCCATTTGTTAAAAAGAAAACATATGAAAAGACTGCTGGAAATTCAACCTATCTTCAATTTTGGAAGTTACTCAGTAAAAACTACGGGTGGTGCAGAGACAGCAGATGAAATCATAAGCACAAACAAGAACTATCAGTATAGCCATTCCTTCCCAGAGCACCATTCACTGCATGAGGCAAGGGCTCTGCAGAAAAAGATGGTGTCAGATAATATTATATCTCAATTTCTATAAACATAGTAGGATAAACACAAGGATAAACTAATGCTGCACAAGGAACTGTACTAATCTTTTAATTCGAATGTACTCTCCAACAAGACTGTCAAAGAGAGATGTCATGCATTTTAGTGGTCACCTGCAACTACCCTAGAATTTGCAGAGAAGTCAGCTGGGGGCAGAAACACAAACATCCACCCACAGGAGGCCACTGGGCTTCACGGTTAGGCGAGTTCAGGAAGAGCCACCAAACAACAAAAACAGAACAGAAACTTTGAACGGGGAACAATGAAGGACAGGTTGAAGAGGAGGTAGTGTGCTGTCATTCATGACCTCCTCTTAACTGTAACTTGCTGATTCAGCCAAAAAAGGAACCCTTCTGGGCAGAATAGAACTGTGCAGATCAGCAATTACCATTCACTAGCAAGCACCACACTGCAAGGCTACACCTTAGTTTCTCTCTGCTCCCTTCTTTGTATCTCTGCCCCAGCCAATGCACAGCAACCAGCACAACCAGACTGGTCATGGAAGTAATCATGAAAACCTACATCTAGACCTACATGAATCAAGCAGGCAGGACATGAAGTTATAGCTTCAGATTATCACCACAGGCTATTTCTAAATTCTAAATAAAAGTCTACAACTCAAGTAAACTGGAGATCTTGGTCAAATTCACAAAACAGCAAAACTCAACACTTATCTTCCACACAATCTAACATCCAGATGATATGAGAAAAATAGCTTAAAAAGGCTAACATTTAGTCAATTTTGGCAATATTTTGCTATTTACCAGGTGTTTTGTATTTCTCAAAGGACTTACAGCTATGAAAATTAAATGCCACTTTCAACTGAAATAACACAAGAATTTATAAACTACACTTTTTATTCCCATAGAAGACAAAAGAAAAGAAATCATGGCATTAAGCAATTAATATTTCTTCCACAAAACATCTCAAAATTAAAAAAAAGTTTAAAAGATCTCTATGCAAAAGAGCCCAGACAATGTCCTATTTTTAATCAAGTCATTTCCTGTTCAAGCACTTGCATATTATTTTAAAAAATTAGTTTTTTACAATTATCTTATAAAGAATACGTATTTTAAACTGGCAATAAAATAAAGGCCATCTTAAACGCTGAGGTCAATTGCATTTATAGTCATGGAGTTCTTAAAATCTTAACTAGTGCTATTCATCAGGAGTCCTAAAACAAAATATTAGCATTTAAGCCTCTTCCAATTAGTTTATATAATATTTTTCATAAGATGGTCTGAACTCTCATCTGTACATTTTTCACAGAAAAGTGACCATTAGTCATTCTAACAGAATGATTAGAATAACTAACCAAAAATAATTTATTTCTAGTATATCTTAGAGACATACTGAAAGATCACTAGGTTTGTACATTGTAAAGAACAAGAATGTAGACCTTACCCTGAACATCTTACAATGTAAATACATCAAGGAAAGGAGGAATAAATGTAAAAGACAAGAACAAACACAGAGGTATTTCTGTGTAGAAGTGCACAACAGGAAGCAGACAGATGCTAAAACCACAAGTTACGTATGACTGCTCAGAAGCATCCCTGCTTGAATGAGGCACTGGAAGATGGAAACGCTGCGACCTCTGAAGATCTAAAGCATGAGGGGGAACACACAGAAACCGAGAAAACTTCAGAAAGTGGGATGATGGTGACTTACCATGGTGACAGGAAACAACCTCCACCACTGATAGGGAAAGCAGCTGCAGGGGGGTGAGGGGAAAACTGAGAGATGGCACCATTAGATAACGACAGCGGGGTTAGCTTTGGGAAAAGAATTTCATTTTCTGAGCTGTCATTGCAGTAACTTCTGCAATTGACAAGAGTTTCATTTGATCTAATAGATATAAAAGATATCTATGACTTACATATAGCCCAGACATGAGCACTCTAAATGGAGCCAAGTTGAGTTGGGAAGTTGGGTCATAGGGCTGCATACTACTAGGGCAAGACAGTCACATTATTCACCATACCAAATAAAAATGAGAGGAAGAACTGAATTACCTCAAAGTGTAATTAATGCAATTCTTGGTATATGAATTTCTAGCTCAAAAAAAGTCTAAGCAAAATTCAAACACAGTAGAAAACTCAGATTTTTCAGCAAAAGGAAGCTAGATACATACAGAAGCATCTATTACCAGATTCAAGTGACTAAGTCATAAGCCAAGCACTCATCAAATGCCTTTAGTTTTTATTTAATTTTGTACTTTTAGGGTACACTCAATTAATTCTTATCTTATGCCAAGTCTTCTAAACTCAGAAAGGTGTGAAGACTCTCTTTCTAAAGATTTTTCCCACCATATAATCTCCCATTGCCAGAAGCTAGGAGTTCATTTCAGAATTTTTTAGTTACCTAAACAAGGCCATCTGGTGGCATCGTTTTTTATCTCTATGTCTACATTTCTCCCTATTTCATCTTCCTTCCCTGTTGATTTGAACTGAATTAATTTTCAAGATACAAATAAACCTATTAGAGGGGGTAAAAGTGTGTATCATTAAAGCTCCTACAACATAAAGCTTTTACACTAAACTAGTGTAAAAGTAAGAAAGAGTGACAGATCAGTGTCCTTTCAGATGGAGAAGTGGGAAAGAGTCAGATCTTTAGCTAACTTGTTTAATCCACACAGAAACAGAAGCTAACAGCCTGGTGTACAGGCAGCACACATGTAGTTCTGAGCAAAAGACTGAGCTGCTGCCTAGTGTCCAGCCAATTAAGCAAAAAATGTAGGGATAAAGGCAAAGGAAAGGATGCTGTGGAAACTCCCAGATCATGCAAGGGAACAGGAACTGCCTGACTGAGGTCTTGGTGATTTGAGAAAGTGCTCAACGCTTCCATTCCCCACAAATCACGAGATTTCCAAGTTCCATTGATTCTCTTATTAATAAAACACTTCTTGTTTACATATATACATTTAATAGTTAATCTTAAAGGACAGGTCCTTATGTATCTTGCTATGGGATCAAACCAAAATTCACAGACAAACTTATGAGGGTGCTTTTATTTCCTCAGCAGCATGTCCTTATGTAATTTATACTAGACTCCATAAAATTTAGCAATATATGCATTTATGTATTTCAAAATTCACTCCTGATCAGGACTATTAACCTTCTGATTTAAAGGCTGCAGGACCCAGGATCATGAAACACAACAGAGCACACTACAATGCTGCTACTACTCCGTGGCTCTTGTCCCAGCATATGCATAAAAAAGTAGTATAAACATCAAGATATGACACTAGCATATTTGCTTAAAATTTCATTCTGGTGGCATTTTTTTAAAAGATAACCGTCACTTAAAGGCAAACGTAGGTAAAAAAATAAAAATCTTTACTTGTGCTTTACAAACAATGAAATCATTTTTCCTTAGTCTTCCCATAACATTACACAAGTGCAGGACAGAAAACAATTTTTCAGAAATGAGAGCTGCAGCTCCTACAGCCTGCAGATACTCAGACACCAGGTACACAAAAACAGAGCCTGGCCTGCACAGCCCACATACTGCCAAGTTTTCACGGGTCCCCTAACTTTGCACCAGACCCCTGAAGCGAAGTAGCTGGAGCTCTTAATTATTACATTTCTCTAACTCATTGGAGAAAGGATTGTGTCCATTACCTCACCAGTATCATTTCACCACTCTGCCTACAGCTCTCCAACCAAAAGACAAGAACAGTCTACTCTTCCTCAGTCTTGACTATTTGATTCTTCCTGTCTGCTAAGCAGCATTTGCTGCAATTTGTCAAACCCTACTCAGTTCAATGGACTGCTCTGAATGAGGAACCATGGAACAGAGCAGAGTCCTGTTTAAACTCATGGTGTCCCCCTGCAAAACTAAACAATGTGACAGCACCGCACAAAGTGAGTTTCTGAATAGATGATACACTTGGAAACTGTATTTTTTTTATTATAATCCCCCCAATTTCACCACAGTGTTTACCACTTGTCAAAGATGAAAATGTTTCAAGATATTATTGGAAAAGACTGTACTGACAGATTATTAGATTATATTAAAAGCCTTTATTTCATTAGTATTGTGATCCCGAAAAGGACCTTTGAGACTTCAATTTTTAATTTATACTAAGTTTAACAAAAATTAAGTCTTTATCATGTGGTTAATAAGAACATGAACAATAAAATTTATGACTAATG
This sequence comes from Luscinia megarhynchos, assembly GCA_034336665.1. NCBI lineage: Eukaryota > Metazoa > Chordata > Aves > Passeriformes > Muscicapidae > Luscinia > Luscinia megarhynchos. Next base: position 48,291,558 of record CM067565.1, read on the forward strand.
ATTCCCTAAAAAATAAATAGTATGGTAGTGTAGCTATGTAAGTAGTCTTGGTGAAAATGCAGTGTGTGAAACTGAAGACACAAATGAATCATAAATTAATTTAATCCATTTTCATTGTATCCCATAGAGAAGACAAAGGACATAAGACAAACGAGTTGCTCCATTTCTCAGGTTCTATTCTAGTCCTGACAAAACATTCAGGGTCAGCAAATCAAAAGGATGCAAAAAAACACTCCTACTTTTTTTATCTTCTCTGCTGAAGGCAATTCTGGACATGCAATTATCTGCACACTTTTCCTCCAAACAATTAAAGGATAAATAATAGTACCACATCTTAAATTAAGCATCTTAAAAATTTGGTTTCCATCTACATAACTGGATACATCCACCAACATTTTTATGCCTGTGAATGATCTTTTTCACCTCTATCATTAAAATATCAGCTACTGTTTCTCACCACTGTTTTACTTTGGTGCTTTACTGTTTTATTCTATTTACACCTACTTACATAAGAAAAAAATTACTTTTTTTTAAATCACTTTGTTGACAGGGACAAATTTCTGACTGCTTCACAATTACTACTTTTGTCAGGTTTTCTTGGTTCTAGTTGCTGACCAAGAAGACATAAATCTGTTCCCAGAAGTCATATTGATAGTTTTACTGTCATTATTTTAAAATCCATACTACCTATGCAATGTAACTCAGTAAAAAAACCTAAGAAATATAAACCAATATACTGGTTTCCTCTCACTTTCTCTTTGGCAGCTCCCAACAAATGAGACAGAAAAGGAAAATACTTTACTACATACAGACTGAAAATTAAGTAGGCTAGTTAAATTTGTATAAAAGTATATAGGTTTCTGATACCGAAAAATATGAATTAAGTACAGGCATAACTGTAACTTGAAAGGGCATAATGATTCTGATAGAAGTTATATGTATCACACCAATGACAACTCAGTATACAAGCTGACTGGAAAAAATTGCTATTGCAAATTAATTGTTATTATTGTAAATTAAATGTAAATTTCTATTTCCTGAATATGCAAAAAATACTTACATTTTAGGATATCAAATTAGCTGGATCAAATCTCACTCCACTGATATTTAAAAAAAAACATACTTTATCTAGTACCAAGAGATTTCTATTCCAAAAGAGAAAAAGTATTAAAAGTCCAATTTATAAAACAATACCTCAGTAACTACTGGAAATACTAATGACATTTGAAAAAAATAATAAGCTATTGCAACTATTCTATATGTGTGTATATAAATACCTCACACGGACAAAAAAATATCTTGGTCTTCAACAAGTCCACTTCTCACTACCAAATACAGGAGAGAAGCACAAAACCCCCCAAAAACCCACCTAAAAACCTTCCTAAGAAGGTGTATGGCCCTACCTTGACTAAAGCACTGCCAAATAACAGAGCAGGACTGTACCTCCGCAGTGTGTCCCACAAGATGGACTTGCATGCTTATGGAAAGCCACCACACACAAAGCTACCTACTTTTCCACTTTGCAGTTGGGGTTTTTTAAAATATATACATCTTTGTATTACTCACATCATTCTGTATGTGCTTTATAGTTTACAAGTTACTTACAGAAGAATTCAGCTTAGAGAAACATGCTCCTCTAAACATGCTGAATCCAACTTAATCACGGACATAAAACTACATCCAACTTCTTATACGTGTTTTCCTTAGCTTTAGCATATACACAGGCTTAACACATCTGCCAAGATACAGGGTGTGCTCCACCAAACATTCCTTTCTAGCTTGTTCACTTAGAATTGCAGAATCAGATTGGCAAAGTGCGAGAGTTAAAGTCAAGCTCAGTTTTCACTGGCACATTGACCTGCTTCTTTTATTTCTACAAAACTGCATATACTCAGAAATTTTTTTTAAATGGACATTTAGACAATGTCATAGTCAAGCAATAGTCAAACAGGAACAGCAAAACCCATGAACTGCTTCTCAGTTAAACATTTTCTAAAATGTCACACACTGACCACCTGCCTGCATCTGCTGATTTATATGGTTTTCCAACAGAAAATCACAAAAAATCTTCTTTAAAATGTCTGTCACCATTTCAAAAAGACGGAGATCCTTGTTATCTCACTAACAAGATACACTTCTCCATTTGTTCACGATGAAATGGGGCCGATCCCAGAAAAGACAGTGGCTTGTATTGCCAAACACCATTTTTTTCTTCTCTTTGACAAGCTACTTAATTCAACTCTGTCCTACTGTGACCAGCAGGAAAATTATGAAAACAAATCCTCCCCCCAACATATTAGTTTAATTTAATATTAGCACAGTAGTAGATTTACAAACTTTCACAACCCAAAGAACAAATAAATTTATTTGCATACATCCCCTGTGCCTCTGCAATACCTTCTGGCTCCTGCTAAAAATAACCTGGCCAAGAATTGCCAACATATAGCTGCCTTTTTGGAAACTACTGTCTTCCTGGAACACTTCTTTCATTATCCACTAACATCCTTCATACAATACTTTACCTACACTCCTCTCTCTAGCAGTATATATACAGCAAGATGGCAACAATTTTTTTGGGAAGTCCTATAGCAGAAGCTTCCATCCACCAAACCTCAAGCTGTGCCTCTTAAAAGCAATTGTACCAATCAGAAATGCATATTAAGCTGATAAAGTGGATAAATCAAAGTCTGAACTGCATTTCTTTATTCTTGCCTGTAATGTTATAACAAGATTCAACAATTTTGGCTGAGGAAATGATATCCACAAACAACAGAATGATATTCGTAATTTTTTGTTGTTTTCCTTTATGAAATAATATCAGTAAGACAAGTCGAGTCAAATGCAGCTGCAGCAGTAAACTTAGACAAACTTAGATTCAGTCCAAGTATTATTTTAATTCAAATAAATAATTTATTTGTAGTATTTTAGTATTTCTCAAGATAGATCTAATTTATTGGCTTGAATAAGTGTACCAAAGTAAACTATTACAGAGGACATTTTAGCGACTATGACAAAAGCTTTGTATTAAAATGTAAAAGCAGTATAAAGCTACTTGAGTGAGTTATTAAGAAATGATTGCAATCTTAAAAGTTACAGGAAGCACAGTAACTCTCATAAAAAAGAAGTAAAACCGCCAGTCACATCCTAAATGCCAGTATTGATGTTAGTGATTTCTTTCAAAATATGTAATTGTACTCTACATATTGGTCAGTGGGGCTTTTGATTAGAAATCTGTACATGTAAGAAGACAAGACACTCATTTTCAACAGAGCAGCTCCATCTTTTGGAGATTTTAAATGGCAGCTTTCATTTCAAGTTTATGACTCCAATAAATATAAGGTCCTAAAATTAACAACCTTTAAGGCAATACTAAAGTCTTCTAAAGGTCTATTTGAAAGATAAAAACTCCTTTATATGTCTGAGGCTTAATACTACTCACAGTAATAAAAATACTTTATAAAATAAGACTTTTCATTCACTTCCAAAGCACTCATTCTAGATTATCAGTATCATTTTTATCAAACAATTACCTCAAGTATGTAGATATACACATAATTATGCTAATTATTAGCAACTGCTAACCGGGCTCCTTTGCTCTTCAACTCATAAGAGTTTTATGTACAGATCTTCAGTTCTTTAGGTGCCCTGATGATTTTAATTAGATACAAAAAACCCATCAGCATCTGAGTTATATAATTTCCTTTCAAAATACTTAAGCTTGAAACAACCTTTCAAAGAAATCCACTCTCTTAATCTGAAAACTCACTTGGTTTAGAGGCCTGTACGCAACAATCCACCATGCCTGTGCAATATGCAATAAATTCGGATTATCTACCATAATCTAGGTTGGTACTGTATGTGTTTATGCATAGGTGTGTGTCTGTGTTTGCATATACATATATATATATATATTGCCCCAATACTGAAACATATAAGACAGCATAATAACCTCACTACAGTAAGCATTCTGGTGAAATAAAGAATGAGATGAAAAAAACTCCTACTTTAACGAGATCTCTGCTCTACTCTGAAAAACCTTGCTCCTCTGTAAAATTCCACAAGTTCTTTAGCATAACATCTTCATACCAGGAAGAACCTGATTAAAACCAAAGACAATCTACTTACTTTACTTCCTCCTGAAAGGCACACCTTCAGAATAGCAGCTTACTGCTTGAAGAGTCTAAAATTCTTTTTTTATAATAAGTGTAACACACAAAGGACTGGAAGAAGGGAATTCTGTCTATTGAAGCTCTTACCAAGCCCATATTTTCATGGTGCCTCAGAATTCCCCTTCTTACTCCTATATCCTTACAACTTAAAAGAACAAGCAATAGAAGTCTAAAATGTATGGCCTACAAGAGACAATGAAGAAAACGGAAAGGTTTAGTCCAGGGAAAAGATAACTGAGGAATAAACATCAGAAGCCTTCTAATTGTAACTAAAAGACAAGAGGGGAGCTCACATTCACACCTGCTGAGGACACCACAAGTAACACCTACTAAACCAAAGACATTAGGGTTGGATAGATATAAAATGTCCATGAAGTTCTCCAGAATCTCCTTCCAGAGCACTCCAGCTCTTTCACAGGCCAAAGGACCTGCAGCCCAGCCTCTCAGCAGCATCATGACCAGATAACTTGGCTCTGACTTCTCCCACTCTGACTGAAATTGTATCAGGCATGAAGAAAACCTTCCAACAGGAAGGCTAGTTATTTATTATTCTCCTCACAGAATGCTGCCATTATTTCAGTCGCTAAGCTTGGCAGAGAGCTCTCTCTCTGATCTGCTTTGAAGTGTGAAGGAACAAGAGGACCTGTCAAAGTCCATCCCCAATCCACTTTTCTGTTTCCTTTACTTGTAAAGAGGAACAATGCCCTCATATTGACTACTGACTCCAAGGTTTAAGCACCTCGATCTTGTCTCCGTCCCTTCTTTAACAAGTTTTTCCAAATTCACAGGAAATCCAATCTAGGAATCAATTAAGCTGGAAAAGAACTGGAATCACCAAGTCCACACCACCATGGCAACCAGACTAAGTCTTTCCTTAAACACCTTCAGGCATGGTGACCCCATCAACACCCTCGACAGCACATTTCAATGTCTATCCAGCCTTTCTGAGAAGAGCTTTTTCCTCATGTCCAAGCTAAGCCTTCCCTGGAGCACTCTGTCCTTTCGTTCTGACTCACTGCAAGGAGAAGACCAGTCAGCAGCATCTGTTGCCCAACATTCCTGCTTTCAACATTACAGAGAACTCCTTTGGCACGCACCGCTCCATGCCAGAGCTGGAATTATCAAACCCACAGGGAGGATGGCCGCGGCCAGGCCCGAATCCTAAAACCTGGGGCCTGGCTGCTCCTCAGCTGCTTCGGGGCAGGGAACGAGCAGGCAGAAGCCCGGGGAAGCTACCCCGGCATGTGCGGGGATGCGCCCCGGCCGGCCCGGCGCCAGGGCAGCCCCTCCCTCACCTCCAGCTTGTGGTTGATCTGGGACACGGTCTGAGCCTTGTGGCACAGCTGGGCGAAGCACGAGCTCAGGCTCGTCATCTTCTGCCGCCCCTCGTACGTGATGTCGGCCTGGTCGGGGTCGATCTCGCCCAGCAGCAGGTCCACGTCCACGAACGCCTTGTCGAACTCCTTCTCCAGCACCTCCAGCCAGCGGAACATGGACACGCCGCCCGCCGCCGCCGAGGCCGGGCCGGCCGGGCCGGCCGCGCCCGGACCGCAGGGACCACCGCCCGCCGCCGACATGCTGCCGCCGCTGCCGCCCGCTCCCCTCACACGGCACTGCCCGCGCCGCTCCCCGTCCCGGCCCCGCTCCCGCCCCGCAGGACGCGGCCCCGGCCCCGCTCCCGGCGCCGCTCCCGGGGCAGCCACGCAGGGAGCGCGGGGACGCGCGTGCGCGGCGGGCGCGGGGCCGCCTGGCGGTGTGGCAGGCAGCGCCGGCCGAGCGCCGAGCCACCGAGCGCCCGCCCGCCGGCAGGGGGCGCTGCGGGCCCGCGCCTGCTGCGTGTGAGGGGAGCGCGGGGCGTGAGGGGAGCGCGGGGCGTGAGGGGATCGCGGGGCGTGAGGGGATGGCGGGGCGTGAGGGGATCGCGGGGTGTTAGGGGATGGCTGCGTGTGAGGGGATGGCTGCGTGTGAGGGGATCGCGGGGCGTGAGGGGATCGCGGGGCGTGAGGGGATGGCTGCGTGTGAGGGGATCGCGGGGCGTGAGGGGATGGCTGCGTGTGAGGGGAGCGCGGGGCGTGAGGGGAGCGCGGGGCGTGAGGGGATGGCTGCGTGTGAGGGGATCGCGGGGTTGTGAGGGGATGGCTGCGTGTGAGGGGAGCGCGGGGCGTGAGGGGATGGCTGCGTGTGAGGGGATGGCTGCTTGTGAGGGGATGGCTGCTTGTGAGGGGATCGCGGGGCGTGAGGGGATGGCTGCGTGTGAGGGGATGGCTGCGTGTGAGGGGATGGCTGCGTGTGAGGGGATGGCTGCTTGTGAGGGGATCGCGGGGCGTGAGGGGATGGCGGGGCGTGAGGGGAGCGCGGGCGTGAGGGGATGGCTGCGTGTGAGGGGATCGCGGGGTGTGAGGGGATGGGGGTCCGGGGCTGTCGAGGATGTCCCCGTGTCCTCCCCGTTTCCTTCCTGCGTCCCCGGCCTGGTCACCGGGAGCGTCCTCGGGTATATTACTGTAACTATGGCCATTTTTATGTGAACATATAGTCTATACAGACCTATGCTAAGTTGGTTTTAAGACCATATTCTTAAAGAATAAGAATATGTACAAAGTAAAGAAAAAGAAAGTAAACCTTGCCCTGAACAGCTTACAACGTAAACAAGGGAAGGATGAATAAATGTAACGGTGAAGTATAATTACAGACGTGTTTGTGTGTAGAAGTGCCCAACAGGAAGCAGACGGATGCCGTGCTAAAACCTCAGCTTTGCTCAGAAGCATCCCTGCTTGAATGAGGCACTAGAAGATGGAAACGCTGCGACCTCTGAAGATCTAAAGCATGAGGAGGAACACACAGAAACCGAGAAAACTTCAGAAAGTGGGATGATGGTGATTTACCATGGTGACAGGAAACAACCTCCACCACTGATAGGGAAAGCAGCTGCAGGGGGGTGAGGGGAAAATTGAGAGATGGCACCATTAGATAACGACAACGGGGTTAGCTTTGGGAAAAGAATTTCATTTTCTGAGCTGTCATTGCAGTAACTTCTGCAGTATGGACAAGAGTTTCATTTGATCTAATAGATATAAAAGATATCTATGATTTACACATTGCTGGAACATGAGGACTTAAAGTGGAGCCATGCTAAGTTGGAAAGCTGAGTCATTTTTGAGTATATATGGTCATTTTTATGTGTAAGGGAGGGGGAGAGGAAAGAGGAGTCTGCACTACTGTATTCACCAATGTGCTGAGCATGTGCAAACCACACAGGAGGATTGCAGTCACACATCCATTGCTTGTGCTCAGAAAAGGAGCAAGTTTGCAAGTACTGTATGAAATTATAGAACCATAGAACATTAAGGGTTGGAGGGGACCTTAAATATCATCTAGCTCTTACCCCTCTGCCATGCACAAGGACACTAAAACATGTTGCTCAAGGTCTTGCCCTGCCTGGCCTTGAACACTGATAGGGATGTGGCACCCACAACTTCTCTGGGCAATCTGCCCCAATGTCTCACCAGCCACAGAGCAAAGAATTCCTTCCTAATATCTAACCTAGCCCCAGATGGACTGCCACTAGCACCATTGCATCTCTAGAAGCACCTGCAATGAATGCAGTTGTAACCATATAAAATGTATTTGCTTTTTTTTTTAAACTCATCCGGGTTCTGAAAGTGAAAACAAATTCAAATTTCATGGAATAAGCACAAAGGTTCTCTCTCCAAGCAGCTTTACAGCTCATCTCCTTTGAAATGCTGCAACTCTAATGTTGATTTCAGTGGGAGCTTTATTACGTTTATTTTTCTTATGGAGAACGCATGCAGGCTGCTTTTATTTCACTGAAGTTGTAATTCTACCTCAAAAAATAAAGCAGATCACTTCAACCCAGACTAATCCTGCCTACACAAGCTGCTCTGCCAGCACCAGAGAGGGGGAGCACAGGGACCCTCCAGCCAGAGAGGGGATACCAAGACAATGGTGAGAGCACTGACACCCCTCACACACAGCCCTGGGGCTGAAGGGCATCCCGAGGTGAGCTTCTCTCCTTGCTCCACTTCACATAAATAATTGATTGGAACACAGATTGACAGGAAGATACCACTTTACAGCTCAGCGCTTAGACCAGTCACCTGGAATGCGAAGAGATATGTCAGAGCAGGAAGGAATTGTACTTCCATCAATCTGTGCTTTCAGAAGAGCTTGATAAAAGCAAACTTCACCACTAGCAGTAGGTATCACATTTCCTCTGGGACCTGCTATTGTAGGCTTGACAAGGAGCTGACAGAGTGCTGTTACAAACCCATTCACTTGCCCTTTACCAGTTTTTTGTGGTTTCAACACAGCCCCAAGCAGCCACTCGCTCACTGCCCCACCAGCAGGGCTGGGGATAGAATCAGGAGGGTAAAAGGTAGCTCGTGTGATGAGACAGAGGCAGTTTAACAGGGAAAGCAAAAGCTAAGTAAGAAAACAAAATTAATTCATTTTTTCCCATGGGCAGGCAGGTGTTCAGCCATCTCCAGAGAAGCTGGGCCCTATCACGTATAATGGTTACTTGGATGACAAACACCATCATTCCAAACATCATTTTCTCTTTCTTTCCCCCACTTTATATCTTGAGCATGATGTCATATGATCTGGAAAATCCCTTTGATCAGTTGGGGTAAGCTGTCCTGGTTGTGTCTCCTCCCAGCTTCCCATGCACTCCAACTTTCCTTGCCAGCATGGTGGTACAAAAAGTAGAGAAGGCCTTGGCTATGTGTAAGCCCCGCCCAGCAATAACAAAACCATGTCTACATTATCAACTCTGTGTTCAGCACAAATACAAAACACAGCCCTACTCTAACCACTGTGAAAAAGAATACTCCAGACAAAACCACTCAAATTGTCCACACTGCAATTGAAGGTAGATAGTAACAAAAATAGGCAGCTAATGGGAGATTCTCTTACTCGTAAGCCCATCCTTGGTGGAAACAAAAGCTACAGACACCATTACACACACCTACAGAAAACATTCTGGCTTTGTAAATCAGTGTATTGAGAATAGGAGCTGAGAAAAGGCTGCAAGTGCTTTGGAGGGAGCCCAGCTGCACAGAGCATTTGCTTGACCTTCATCCTGATTTTCATTCTTCACAGCTGTATCAGCTCTCTTTTTTGTACAATAGCATCCAATAGAAAATCAAAGTATTTGCTGGATCAAAAGCCAAACTAATTTTATTGTTTAAATCAGTTCAGCCACACAAGCGAATTAATTATTTCAGGACTATCAGTTTTTATGTTAGCTTTGACTTTGAGTCTGATACTGCAGTGGAGAAGTACCTATAGAATTCTGTTACATTTTTCACCTCTTTTTAATGGAACAGTAATGTATCATTTAGCCAAAATTTGGCAGTTTCTGCTCATATATCTGTATCATTCATTTGAACAGTATCTCCTTATCTTGACAGAGAAGTTTCCCATAGTTACTGTGTAACATATCTATAGCAAATACTGCCTTCAAAAACTTAGACATTTAATTTATGTATGACTGCTTCTTTTTAAAGAATCACTTATTCTCAGGTTTTTTAGTGTCCTTTTTCTTTAGCTTAGGGGTTAGTCCCTCTCTATCTCTAATTGTTTTTATCTGTAGTGGTATCAGAGTTCTGTGGTCATTACTTTTAATTCTTTCATCCCTTATCAGTGCTACCTTTGCTTTGCATGTCCTTACATTTCACCACTCAAACAAGGTTTTGTCTCTGCTTATTCCACACAAAGATTAGCTTCTCAAATACAATCCTTTTAGAAGCTTACCTGCAGCATAGTATCTATCTAATACATTCTGGCTTATGGATAAATGAGAAGAAATGTTTTATAATTTTTTAAAAATCAGTAAATGTAGCTATCATTAGCTACTATTTATATTCTTCACCAGAAATACTGCGTAAAAGAGCGGTTGAAAGTAAAAGCAAGTATCACTTGCTTTTAAGCGTAAACACATGAATAATTTAGTTGTCTCAAAACTACGCTTGCAAGTCCCCTAGAAAATTCTGATCAATTCCAGTTATCCTTGAAATGCCTCCCAAAATCCCCTAGAGCAACCGTAGCTCTATTCTGTAAGGAAGCTGTGCATTAATTATGGAATTGAGCCTAAGAAAGGTTAGTAGTTTTTGCCTTCAATTAGATAAAATCAATTTAGAGTAAACTGTAGCATGCTACACCCTGATAACATCAACAAAGTAATTGAAGAACATTTAAGAACAGCAGTAGTTTGAGTCAGCTGGTCGAGCAGTAAGGATCCTTTCTACAAGGAACATTTCTAACAATCAAATAGTTGAAGCAAGTTGTATGTCAAGAAGAATTTGGATTTGCTGCCTTTAAAGTCAGAGATTTTTCTGAAAACTTTGTGATCTGCTCCTTTGACCTTATCTATGAAGTGATAGAGCTGGTGAAGCTAATCATCAGATAATTCCTCCACATATAATTTATGTACATAATTTCAGTTATTTTAGACAAGGTGTACAGAATATGAGATCTCCTCATTATACTGCTATTAAGTACATGTAAGTACAAACAGTCCTTCATAAATTTAAACCTGCATACTTTAACTGATTACTGGAGTACCTAATTAATCATCCGAAAACTTGCTTCAAACTCAAAGAGTAAATGACCTTAAGCATGAGGAGAACTTATTTTCAGACAAAAAAAAATCCAAAGTAATACCTGAATTAAAATTTAAAAATAAATTATTTGGATCGACATCTCCACTGCTGTAGATTTGGTATCTAGTGTCCATGCCTAGACTGGGAAAGTGTTGTGTGAGATACAATGCAAAGCTTTGGTTAGCCCCAGCCTCTGCACAAAGAATTTACAATATAAACACGTGTGTTTGCACATGAGGGTCAGTTTGGCCTCTGTAATCACAGCTGCCCAGCTGTGCGTGCCAGGCTGCAGCACCTGCACATGTCAAGGCCGCCCCCTGTGTGGCTTGTGCTGAAGCATCTTGCATGGTTTGATTGCAAGGGTGGTTGTGCACTCACAAGTGGGAGCACCAAAGGGGAAATGGAGGCAAAATGGGTAATATCTAACAGTATCAAAATCTGGGAGAAAATAAGAGATGGTGAAGCAAGATTTTCATGTTCTAAAAGGAGTTAGAGAGGATGATTAGAATGTGCCTGTCTGAAGCACACTGCTTTCTGAAAGAAGAGAGGAGGGAGTTGTCCATCTGCACTGATACTTGAAGGGCCATACATTTTCAGTTGTCATTAGAGGAAATTTCTGCTAACAAGCCCCACAGACTTTAGTTTTTATATTTTAGGTGATTCCCTCCTTGCAGGCCAAGCTAGTTCATAGTTGGCTGCATTTTACAATCCATGGGTGAGTCCATGGGTACAACAGTTTACTGACAACTATTCTAAATATCCACTCCATATTGGTCTCCCAAGTCACTTTTCAGATCAGCTTTTCTTTTTTAGAGTGCTATTGTAATTGTAGTCTCATGCTTATTTCTATGTATACACTTATGCTTAGCTATTTTCATTCTGAATTTTTGCTTTGTGTTAACAAAAGAATGAAAGACATGCCAAAAATGTTCAGCTTTACAGCATGCAAGAATGAAACCCTCTTTCTATGCACACAGTGTGTATAATTTAGAAAACTGCTGTTTCAGAGTCTTACGCCTTGTAGTTTGAACAGTGGACAATTTTTACAGTTTAAGCTCCATTCTGATTCTGTTGGATGCTCAGTTATGAGCAGGCTGCTTTAAAAGCTAAATATATTCACAGGAAATGGAAGGGCCAGAACTAACTTGCTTCCTACAGGACTAGCAAAGTTCTATTATTTTTTTTTGTTCTGTTATTGACTAGATAATCCTGCACTGCCACTTTACTTTTAGGTGGTACTTAACAAGATATGATCTCACATACATTAATCACAGATTTTATAGAACTGTTCACATGCAAAAGACCTCTGTGTTTAATTCTAGGCTGAGAACAGACTTAGCTATCAGATCTACCCTCTTTATTTAACAGAATTCACAGAATGAAGAGACCGTCAAGATCATCAAGTCCAGCCCACGCCCTAACATCTCAACTAGACCATGGCACCAAGTGCCACATCCAGCCTTTTTTTAAACACATCCAGGGATGGTGACTCCACCACCTCCCTGGGCAGACTATTCCAGTACCTTATCGCTCTTTCCATGAAAAACTTCTTCCTAATATCCAACCTGTATCTCCCCAGCACAGCTTGAGACTGTGTCCTGTCGTTCTGCCAGCTGCTGCCTGGAGAATGAGACCAACCCCACCTGACTACAGCCACCTTTCAGGAAGTTGTAGAGTGATAAGGTCACCCCTGAGTCTCCTTTTCTCCAGGCTGTACAACCCCAGCTCCCTCAGCCATTCCCCACAGGGTTTCTGTTCCAAGCCCCTCAGCAGCCTTGTTGCCTTCGCTGCATGTGCTCAAGTGCCTCAAAGTCCTTCCTAAACTGAGGGGCCCAGAATTGGACCCAGTACTCAAGGTTGCAGCCTCACCAGTGCTGAGTAGAGGCGAAGAATGACCTCCCTGCTCCTGCTGGCCACACTATTCCTGATACAGGCCAGGGGCCATTGCCCTTCTTGGCCACTTGGGCACACTGTTGGCTCGTGTTCAGTCGGCTGTCGAACAGCACCCCCAGGTCCCTGGGCACTGTCCAACCACACTGACCCCTGCCTGTAACACTGCAGGGGGTTATTGTGGCCAAAATGCAGGACTCAGCACTTGGACTGAAATTTCGTCTTATTGGACTCTTCCTCCCTCTTCATTCCTTTTTGGGAATTGCTTGTAATATGGTTAATAGGAAACTGTCATTACACCACACCCTAATCTCCCACTTCATGGGCAGAGCTCTCTGTGGCTCAATTAATGAAAAACATTCCTCCATCAAGTGGATGCCATTGCCTACAATACTTTGAAGGCCAGTTGCAGCATCATTAGTGGCATATGTGTATGAAATTCTTTAAATTGACCTTCTTCCAGGTGGGTTGTTTTTTGTGGGATGCCTGCCCCAGATGCATCTCATCTGGGCCAGTATCCCTTAGCACTCATAAAACTGGCAATGAGTAAAACTCCTCAATATGTGAATTTCCATTTAAGAAAATCTAATTCCTTTCAATCTGTTTCACCGTGATAATTCTTCTGGAATGCAAATGTGCCCTGGACAAGCGAAATGTGAGAAATTCCTAAGGGGTTATAATTTGCATCTCCTCTATGTTGTCAGCATGGAGGAAGAAAAAGAAGCCTACCTTTTTGTGTGGAAGAAAAATCTGCTTTAACTCATCCAGCAGCTGTTTCCAGTGTATGAAAATGATCTTGCCCGGAGTTAGAACACACCTTCTCCACAAACTATGAAAATGAATAAAAACAGTTCTGTAAAATTTTTGGCTAAGAAAATGGATTTTATGTTTTTCCCAGACAGGTCTCTTTTGTGAAACTCTGCTTTGCAGGATTAAAACACAAAATATTTTTATAAGTATATAACCTGTATATTAATAAGTCTTATTAATTTGTCTAGAATCCATTTGCTGACATTCTTGATTCAGTGTAACCCTCTGATGCTCTTTGTTTAGGAAACATGTCTGTAAAGCATTTCAGGATATTTCAACAGATGATTAAGGGAAGCATAACATTTTGAAAAACAATGTTATGATTGTTTCCCTTAGCAGCTTCATCCACTCTGAAGAGAAGTGCTTCATTGGAGGTAACCTTTGCAACAGACAAATGCCATTTGCTGTCCCTATGAAAAACTGGTCCAAATCCAAATTAAAAACCTCCAGCAAAAAATAATTATAAATTCACATGTACTCAGTGGCAGGCACTTGATAGCATATGGCACCTTAATATGCCAAGGATCCTTTAGAGCATACGCCATCACTTAGCAGCTCCTACTTGCCAAACTGCTTCACTGCTTGTGACATCTCTCAGGGATCCTATCCGTGCCCTGTGCAAGCCCTGAGCTGGTCTTCTGCTGCAGTTTTTCATTTTCATAGGTAAGGGACACCCCAACTGCAAGAGCTCAATTTCTCCATGTCTTTTGTGATAAGACACCATCTTCCCTTGCATGGTCTGTGTCAGCAGATACATCACAAGGGGTCCACCTGCAGGTTTTATAGGTTTTCTTCAGACATTTCTAAATACTCCGTGACAAGAGTTTCCCATTTTAATGACATCTTACACTTTATGTCATTTTCTAAATTTTAGGTTAAAAAGTTATGTCTTGACCTAAACATGTGTGCTTTTGTCAAACCCGTGAGTTTGGTGAGGAAAGAAAAGGCTAATACTAGTACTGATGAAATATTGTGTGAGGCAAGGCTTGCACAAAAATAGCATATTTTTATTTGGCTAACTGATATATTTGGAAAAAACCCACCAAACTTTACATCCCTTTATGAGCCCTACTTCAGATTTGAAATAAAAGCAGCAGTCCTGAAATATCTAAATTCCAGCAAATCAAGCTTATGCTTTATCCAGATTTGTCCAATATATCGAATAAATGTCCTTATTACATGCCAACAAGACAATGTCTGATACAGACTTGGGATTTTGCAGGTTTTAATCAGAAGTGTTTACCTTTGGTTAAAGCACACACCATGCAGGATGTTCCTGGGACTTCTCACACAGGCAGGTTCAGGTGCTATTGTTCATTCTTTCTGACACAGAAGTGATGGAGTGCTGTATCATGCCTTTAGTCCTGCACAGAAATCCCCATCAAAAGCTGGGGAGAGTTTGCATAAAAAACTGCTGGCAGGAAATGGCCACAGTCATTCACCTCCCTAATAGTGTGCTGTGAGCTTGTGCAACTCACAGGCCAGCAATGCTATGTCCAGTACAGAGATTCTGGAATGTTTATAAATATATATATATATATTTTGGGGGGAGGAGGGGAAAGTAGTTTTGGGTTTTTTTGTTTTGGTTGGTTTGTTTGGGTTGGTTTTTTTTTTTTTATTGTTTCATAGCTCACAACTTCCTGCTAAGCCTATGCTCATATAGTCTTGGGACTTTGTCTGTTCTGTTGTCATCAGGTCTCCTAAAGTCAATAAAATACCTGCAGGTTATAATTTTAAGCAAAAGCAAAGTCATCAGCTCTGGTGTGAGAATTTGTACAGAACAGGTTTAATAGGACATCATCTTTTATAGCTATCGCTTTAAATTACCTAGCTGCCAAAAGCAGGCATATATGAGAAATTAATGGATACATAACATCATTCTTGGTTAAATCATTGCTGTAAATATAATAGGAATGAACTATTAAACCAATAATGTTTCCTTTCATTAGTTTGAAAAGACCAAGGATAGAGATGTTACATAAAAATGCCAAGAGCCAAGAATATTGCACCTTACTATGGTGCAATCACCTTGTAACCACAGCTGGGAATTCTGACATCAGCTGACTGACCTAAACTTTACAAAATAGGGAAGGATGTGATCTATGGTTCTTACAGGGATTTGCAGACTGACTGCAGTACTCTAGAGTGCTCTCAACACCAAACCGGATATTCATTTTTTTGACCCTCCAGGAGTAGAAAGCAGTTGGTTTTGATGACATTTTTAAGCAAGACAAATTCTTACATAGGATGCTGAGCATTACTGTCTTAGTTGCATCAGAATGTAAACCCAAGTCAGTGGAAAAATTGAATATTGAATATCAAGGAAATATACCACAAGTAGCTGTCAGTATGCAGAAAGGATTTGCACATTTGTCTGAATATTTTGACTCTTGTTGGGGGAAAAAAGTCGAAGCCACAAGCCAAGTATCAAACCCTAGACTGAGATACATTAAAACACTTATTTTAATGCACAGTTGCTAAAGCTGCCCACTCACTTATTTTTGCTCAAGTGATCACTGTGGCATAAGTCAGGCAGGATTTTTCTGCATAGCTTGTTGAACATGCCAATTTCACAGGCTGCTTTTGGAAAAGGTTTCTGCTCTTGCTGCTTGGTTTAGCAAATGCTGGCTTGCAGTTCTGGACTCACAGTATAGAGGATTAAAGAGACAGAAGGTTCTTCAGGAGGGAATATGGCAATTGTCCAGTGTAAGCCCAGCTGCATCCAATAGGCATTCCCATCAAGGACTGCCCCCAGTTCTGTTATCCATTTGTCAAATCAACTTGACATTATCTTTTCCTTGGAGAAATAACTAGCCTAGTCTGCATTTAAGGAATAGCATTATCTGCTTCTGAAGATATGATGGAGAGGATGGAGGCATACAGGTACAGTGCAAAGTAGATCAGTGTGATAAGATACAAAGGTTTCAAAAGCACACTGGTTTGTATGTTGTAAACTGCTTCAGTGCAAAGGAAAATTATCATAACCAAAAACATATGCCTTTCAAAACTTTACATCTCCAGCTGGCACAGCTACCAGATTTGTCAGAGAAGCACTAATAAGCAGAGCGAAAACGCTAGGGGAAATCTTTCTGTTCTCCATCTGTCATGGAGTAAATAGGTCTTATTGATTATCTACCACTTGATTTATACTAAATGCTTTCAAGCATTTCCCATTTATAATTTTCAAATACAAGAATAATTAAATTTTGATTTATGGGAAATACACAAGAAGAGGTGATTTTTTTGTCCAATTAGCAGCTCTCAGCTGTACCACAGATATTAAGAAAACGAATAGAATGTTTTAGCTTTAAAATAGTAGCAGCCTGAGGTTTTGGGTGGTGGTCTGAATAATGCAAGAGGAAGAGCAAAAAAAGCTTCAGTGTTGGCTGTAGTTGTGTTTTTACTATTTCTAATAGTGGGTCACAGAAGATACAAAGGTTTTACAGCCCCACTATAAAACAGCTTTTTATCTTTTCTCCACTAATTCCATGGTGTCACATTTAACAAAACTAGGAAACTGAAGATAGTATGGATGTTTGCAGATTAGCTGTCAGGTAATAAATAACGCTAATTTCACATACCTACAAATATAAAGGCACCTTATCACTGTTTAAGTTTCTCACTCTTTGTGATGCCTGCCAACATTTTAACCCTGGCAAATTACTGTATTGTTTTTGCTGTTTTTTCACTGGGATAAAATACACAGTCATAATATCCTTTTATCAGATTTCATGGTATAAAAGGGCTTTGGTGCTTAATTCAAGCTCTATGTTGCTGAGGCAATTCCAGAGTTCCTGCTCTGGAAGATGTATTTGTCTTACCTTTTAGTTGCCTTGTTTTTTCACAGTGCTCTAAGTACCACTTGCCCAAGAAGATGCAGCTGTGACCCTGCCCAGTCAGTGCAATGCTACAGGGCTACAGAGATCCCCAGAGAGATTCCTTTTACCACCAGGAGACTCTACATCAGCCACAGCAAAATTAAACAACTCCAGGTAAGAAAACCCAGAAAAAGTACTTTTTGTAGTGCACTGTAACTGAAAGTTGAACTTCCCAGATGGTGGTGGCATCTAGTGAGGAGAGAATCTTATTCCATATTCTAAAAACTGACAAAGTGCTGCCAGATCTGGTTTTATTTTTACTTACTCTTTAAGGATATGTAAATATATTCCTCTAGTGTTTTCATGTTCCTGCAGTCTTCAAGCACTAGCTCATGCTGTCACAATTATATTTTGTATGAAATTCAAAAAAATTAGTATTTTACAACTAGCAGTCAAAGGTTGACTTGTTTTATATATGGTCAAATAGCCATTGACTTTCACGAGTAATTTTTGAAGTTTTTTCTATTTTTAATGCAATATAATACTTTCTCACAGTAAAATAAAAGGGTTTATGTCATTGGAATAATTTTCCTAATGAATGAAATTGAAGCTATTTTACTGCTCTGGAGCTGCAAGTGTCTGGTACAACTGCTATTAGAAATGGCAGAGGAAGAAAGTTTGAGTCTAAGGCACAGCATGAGATGTTTCTGAAAGCAAGGTCAGGCCTGTCTAATAACCCACATCAATGAGAGCAGTTTCTAACCAAAGCTGCCAGCTATTTGTGCTATTGAAAAAGTGTATTCTGGGTTTCTTGAGGTAACACTGGTTTGCATTATTAAAGGCATCAGCTTATGCTCATCTTGCACTGCACTCTGGAATGGTGCTTCTTTGTTTCCTACCCTGAAATATCTTTATTTAATAAATTCACCTTGTATAGATAGACACAAGGGAAATATAACCACCTGTATAACACATGCTTGCTGTGCATCAATTTACTACAAATAATAAGAAATGTGCAATTCAAATGACATACATTTTCTCCTACAAAGAATTTAACTGCTCTGAAATGCATCTTTGATTTCGCTCTCAGGCCTAAATGAAATAGGCTGGAAGGCAGCTTAGAGCAGCATCTAGAATAACTGTTGCCCACTGAGAAATAGTCAGTGATTGTACAGTTTTCCTCTGAGAAAGTTTACTCTTTCAGCTGCTACTAATATCTCTGGTTTTCTTGCTTTATCTCACACACCCACAAGAGTCAAATACTGGTGTGATTTAGCTATACTCAGGGTAAACAAAAGATTTGCCAAATGAATTCTGTATTAGGAAATACACTTTTCATGCAAACTCTTCCCTCCTCCTCCCCATTATTTTATTTCCAAGATAAGTAAGATGAGCCATTTTCCATTTCTTAGGCCAGTTGTCCATACCTGTCAGCAACTGCAAAGTTACAAGAAAAGGGCCTTAGGTTCTGAGTAGAGCAAAAGAGTGTGTCATAAACCATTTAAATGTTGGTCATAAGTGATTGGAGTGGTGGGATAAATGTTTTATGACTGATCAAAACAAATAGTGTGTGAAACCATCTAAGGAGAGGGTTTTTCTCTTTATACATTAATTCCACTGGCTATAAGTCTGCCTTACTGCTACTACTGACTTTGTACAGAAAGGAAATAAGTCCTTTCACACTATGTCCTTGTAGTTATGTAGGCTGTTTCCTTGAGATTATACTGTGTCTTTGAATATATTTTTTACTTTTTTTTCCCATGCAACAAATTATACTTCTGAGGTCTTGACACCATAAATAACTATGCTTAATTTTACACAGCTGAGCAATTCCACTGGCATATATTATAGTGCTTAGGGAAACGTTCCTGCTTGTAAAGTACATGTCTGCAAGCACTGAAATAACTCTATAGGATTTTAGGGTTTTGGTGTGGATTTTTGTTCATTTGGCTCGTTTTATTTGGGCTTTTTTATTTATTTGGGTTTTAAAATTCCTTTATTTACCTACTCATAGAGAAAATAACATACTTTCCTAAAGAAGTTGAATGGAAGACTAGAGTTCCCACAGCTGACCTCCAAGAGACTTTTATATGTAAGCATTCACAAATATTATGGTTTGGCAATTAGCTGCCTCAGAAGAATAAAAAAATATTGTTTCAGTTACTTCTGCACCTTAATTTGCATTATTAAAATGGTGAAAAAAATAATAATTTTATAAAGAATATAAGTTTGTATGCTAAATCCAGTATGTTAAAAAAAAAGAAAACCAAGAAAAATAGATTTTTTTTTTAACCCAGGTCAATTTTGTATTTGTTCTGACAGGGCTGATCAGCATTCAAAACAGTGGCTGGGATTTTTGCTTTTGGTAATTTTACAACCTGGGGTTTGTTGTAAAACTAGATTAATTGTAGCATCTTCTTTCAATATTTTCTGTTTCCGCCTTGATTTGAAGATCAGCTATAACCTGTTTACTCTCAATTTAAAATTTCATTTATTTCTAACTATATTAATAAGTGGGGCTTTATATGCTAAAAGAAAATCATCTGCCTTGACTCCAGGAAAGGGGACTGTTTTAAAGAAACTACTTATAACATATCCCAGGTCACAGCAACTTGAAAAGCCAAAAAAAAAAAAGTAATTAAAACAATAAATTCCTTTAAACATTTGTATTAAATAACAGCATATTAGAGTAACTTTCAGGAGATCAATATTTTAAAATATAAAGCTATAATAGTATCATTTTACAGGCAATTCAGTTAGAGAATAAAACACTGCTTCCTAGCAAAAAAAGAGCTGGCGGGCTTTCAAATATGTTTTGATTTGTATTAGAAAGACTGGGTGGTTTATAAAAGCGTGGATAAATGTTTAAGTCTCCAAACAGCATGGTCACAGAGCTTAGCAATGCATACCAAATAGGTGGAAAATAGAAATTATAATAATCCACATTAAGAAGCCTAACATCATTACAGAGCAAATGTCTATACACTGACCTTCACGTAGCTCTCTGTCACTCAATAAGATGAAAATTAAATCTCTTAGAGAAATCAACGGAGGAAAACAGAAAACATTGCTTTTGAATTTTATAGGAGAAAATGTGTTGAATTGTGAAGGTTCATAATTGTTTCAATTTCCATAAGATGGTTTTATAATTGCACGTGTTTATGTTTTTGTGCTTTTGACCAATGCAGCTCATTCCTATGTACAAGATCAACTTCCTAATCATGACCAAAACTGGACATCAGCAGTTCTGCTATTGCTATATAGCTATATATTCACAAAACACTGCATTATAAAAAAAAATAAAAATTTTATCATTTAGAAAACTTTATTGTTTACTGTTGAGAGTATAACTTTTTAAATGGAGGTACATTCCCTCATTGAATTTAAATAGAATTGATGGAGAAATATGCTTCAATAGAGGTTGCAGTTCCTCAGCAATTGCATAAAATTTTGCAATTCAGAAACTGCTTTGCAAGACAGAATAAAGTTAATCAGAAAGATAAACTAAGGATACCACAGCAAAATAAAATTTGACTTGTCTTTCACAGCTGTGCAAGCTTTAATTTTAACAGAATTTAAAATGCAAAGTTTGTAGCTAAGATAGAGAGATACAGCCCAAAATATGCAAGAGTTGGACAAATGAAGCTGTAGGACATCTTTTAACAGTCACCTTTATGAACTGATTTCACTTACACAATTATGATAGTCAAATGTATCCAACCAGGATCATGGAACAAAATTACTACCCAGCACCTGTACTGCAAAAGGACTTGCACTGCCCTCCATGCAGATTCCTGACTGGGAGGAGGGGTAATGCTGTAGAACAGGCTGTATAGATTACTCCACTGAGAGTAAAATGTGCTGGGAGCTACCAAGCCCTGTGGGAAATAACATGAAGAATCTGCTATTACTTTAGGGTCTCTGGCTGGTGTGGTACCCCTGAGACCTGTAGTGAGATATTTTTGGACATGGGAAGAGAAAACAGATGAGGACAGTCCTTCCCACCACTCCTATGCAGAACACCTGCTCATGTTGCTTTTATTGGGGCGATTCCCATATAAATAGTTTCTTAAGACTCAGTCACCACAGGCAATGGGAAGCATATCTGGCAATTTCAGAAAACCAATGTTTTAGCAACTGGTGTGTTTGGAGTACTCTCTGGCTCACCCTCCCATTGCATACTTCTTCCCATCTCAGCTTAGAGAAAGCTGCCAGATTCACTTAGGCTTCCTCCTTAACCTGAGACACAAGATGGCAAGCTTTGTAAACAAGCACATTCCAGCAGAGCAGAAAAATAATGAAACAATTGTGTGCCTCTCAATATTATAGTCATAGCCAACATCTAAGTATCATTTACCACTGCAAAGCATCTTTTTATTACCAACTAATAAAAACTAAGTTTCTGTGAAAACACACTGCTCCACAGAGGTGATTTTTCAGGCCAGGCTGATCAGACACTTTTCGTTTGACCATATTAATATGTGAGGTTTTTATTTAGAAAGAATAAGGTAGTGGGGGAGAGGTAGGTGTTGAATTTTAGTTTTCTGCCAAAACAGTAGCAAGAGGTAAAGTTATCCATGTGTACTCCCTCTGGGGAATACATACTGCAGTGACAGTACTGTTGATATATGGAAGTGGCTGTATCCTGAACTCAAAACTGCTCTAGCAAGCACCATTGAGCACAATGAACATTAACAACCATCCACTCTCTGCAAAGACTTCTGCCACTGGTGATGTTAGCTTTCCATATTATGTAGGCTATCCACCAGGGGGAAATAAAAGGGAATATTCCTTCTTCAAATGTAGGTGTTTGCTCAAAACCTGACGCAGCATAGACTTAAACCACAAAATTCTAGAAATGTAAGTAAATACTGGCAAACCACAGGTACCTATAGTAATACCTCTATTGTTCCACTTATTTTAGTTTCTCATTCTAGATATATTGTTTTTCAGCATATACTAGCAATTGTCCAAGCATGCAGAAGGAGTAACCAGTCAGGATACCTATAAATGTACTACCACATTAATTTTTTTTTTTCTCTTCAAGTTTACTGACTTTAGGAGAATGTCAGTCCTTGAAGAGCTGGTCCTGTCATGCAGTGGCACAGAATCAATAGAAAACAACACTTTCAAAGATCTGAGCACCTTGAAGTCCCTGGAACTCTGTAAAAATCAGCTAAAGCAAATACCCACCTTTCTCCCATCTGGTCTTGAAATTTTAAAACTCGCTGATAACTCCATCAATGCTCTGCATGCATCTGATTTTGCAGGTTTGATGAAACTAAGGGTGCTCGATCTTCGGAACAACTTGATTGCAACTCTGCCTCCGAGTGCATTTTCTTCCCTTTACAATTTACAAAGTCTGATCCTGGATGGCAACAACATGGAATCTGTGTCTGCACCACTTAGGCTTCCCAGGCTGATGTATCTGAGCATGGCTGATAATAAACTGAATTCATTCCCAAGCAACTTCTTTGCATCTTTCCAAAGTCTACATTTTCTCAGCTTGAGTGGTAACTTTCTGACAAAAGTGCCCCTTGACTTACCTAAATCCCTGCTGTCTCTAAAATTAGAGAAAAACCAACTTAAAATTGTGAGACTGCGAGATGTGAAACACCTGGAAAACCTGTCTGAGTTCCTTCTGTCAGAAAACCAGCTGACATCAATAGACGGTGCCCAGCTTCTTCCTAACTTAACAACACTGGAGCTCTCGAAGAACCAGCTCCACACTCTGCCCCTCAGGCTGCCCGGCAGGCTGCAGAAACTCGACTGCAGCAATAACCTGATCCAAAGGGTGACAGCACAGGACTTTCAAGGACTCCAAGACCTGAAGCACTTGTTTCTCGACAACAATGCTGTCAGCACGTTCGAGGAGGGAGCTCTCCAGCAGTGTGCGCAGCTTTCCAATCTGGCGCTGGAACAGAATCTCCTCAGTTCTATTCCGCTGAGGCAAGTGAATTTCAGGACAGCTGCTTCCAAGGTGTCATCTCTTCTTCCTTGCATTATGAGAATGAGAGCCAAAAATTGGTATTCAGACCCAGTCATGGTAAAAGTATGTCCATACCATAAACCCATTGCCATTACTAGCACTAATTAGCACTCCCGTTAGCAGTCTCAGAGTAGAGCTGCTTTCATTACATCTGTGGCCCCCAATGAATCTGATCATTTTGCATCTCTCCCTTCCAGTGAGACCACTTTATTTAATTAGCACACGAATAAGAAGAACCTGCTAGGGGAATGCAACAGACTATCAAGGTTATACTGCTACTTAGATTTACCTTCCCCCAGAAAAGAAAAATAATAGAGCATTTGATAAAAAGGATAGTTTTTACCAAGCCACACCAAGTTTATTATTGTTAAAATATTAAGATTTCGGGAACTGACTCTGATGAAAAAGAATGTGTTTTTTCAGTGATACTGGCGTTCCCAACTTCATTAAATTCACACGTTACAAGGTATTTGGAATGCATATAAAGTTTCCAGCTTCAGGCTATAAGAAAAATTCAACAGAACACAGAAGAAACATCCCTTGGGCACACTGTGTTCATTAATGCTCTGCTAAGAGGATCTCTCACATTCATCTGAGTGTTGGAACTGGCCATTATCAGCGATGGCATATTAAGCCAAATGGAGGCTGTTCCGATATAAAGTGGCAATTTTATTATTACAAAAGGCTATGCAATAAGATGACATAAAAATAGTAAAGTAATTCCATTAACATCAACTTCTTAGCAGAACTGGCCCGTTAAACATTATTTTTATGGCTTGTAGACAGGTTTAACTAGCCCAAATAAATAACACAGTAAAATTTCAATTCATTTAGCATCATGTCCTTTAGCATTTGAATCTATTTGGCAACACCTTTAAAAACAGAAAGTGATTTAGTGGTGCATAAATATTTGATTTCAGTCTAGCTTGACAGGAATGTTTAATGCTTTGTAGTTACTTTAGTATTGTCTAATCCATTTCATTTTACAACCTTCATAGTCAAGAAAATTAACAGGAAGGAGTTCTCTACTAGCCTTTAAACGGTACGACTTTTAAGGAGATGTTGGGGACCTTTCATTCCAATAGTAAGTACAGATTTCCAGGGAGGGCTGTAAACATAAAAGAGGTGAAAAAAATTGACAAGAAATAAAATTTATGTACTTAATTTAATTGTCTGATCATGACCAGCTACACATGGATATACAGAAAAAAAAATTATTAATTTTGAATTTTATCTGAGAACTCTGTCAGGTGTAAAAGGTTAAAAGATATGACTGATATGCTAAAGCAAATAGGTCTTAGCAGTTTTTGGCAGAAATTAGGAGAAGGTAAGCTCTTCTTTTCTGAAAAGAAAATAATCCACAAATCCAAGTATTTTCAGGACTTTTAGAGAAGACCTGTACTTCATAAAATCCTACAGGGTGTGATGAAAATGCGGGGAAGAATCTGCTTATATTCCTTAGAGTGGCAGTAGCACAGTGTGGTTGCCAGGGTCACTCCCAAGTAAGCATGGCTCCTCTTCCAGCTGCAGGGCACTCAGTCATGTACTCAGTGGCATTCATTTTCTCTAGATCAACACAGTCTGAAGTCAAACAATACAGCCATAAAGTTTAAGTCTAACATTAGTACAACAAGACTCTTCTGAGGTTTAAGGACTTGCTAGTCAGGCTTTGGACTGTAATCTGCCTGGATAAACCTCTTAGGTGATTTCCCACTGCCTCTGACAAGTGGCACTAAGGTGTTACCCCAGAGTACCCTTCTGACATTACAGTGTCATATTGCACAACAATAGTTGTCTGTGGTTGGGTTTCAAAACCTATTTATTGCAGTCACAGGCATTTGGTAAGGCCAGATTTTGTGAAGTGAATCACTATACCAATATGTGAAATTGCCATCTCCCCAGGAAAAACAGCACAATGCAGAACTGCCCTACTCTTGAAGTAGTAATGTTGAACTAGTCAGGTTTCCACAAATCTGGAAACCATCTTTCAGCTTAAGAGGTTCAAACTCGGCTTCACAAAAAACAGTGAGTGAGGGTCACTGACTGTCCCATAACTTTACCAGTTGTAGTATACAGCTGTTCTATTCTAAATAGATCTTGGTAATATGATTATAATTTCCTTGGGAATTTCAGTTAAGTTTCCTTAAAACCTTTAACCTCGACTCTTAATTTCATCACCTTGCATACTATCATAGTAAGGTGATTTTTAATACATTTTCAAATTAATTTTATTAAAGATATTCCATGCCTATGCTTTTCTATTAAGCACTTGTCACTAACTATATCTAAGGGAAATTAAAAGATCACAAATGAACAAGACTTTTGAAATTAAGATCTTTTAATATAAATTTGTAATGTATATGAAAAGAAGAATTATACTGACCTGTCTAGTATCATATCCAGAGATTATCAGCTTTTTCTCCTCTAAAAGCAACCAGTTCTAAGTCTCAAAAGTACTATTTTAAAAGCATTTGTATTTTCCCCGTTGCTGGTCTCTCAACAGCTTATCATCAGAATGATTACTTCTGTGATGATTCATGTTTGAGTCTTATGGGAGCAGGAGAACAAAATTGAAAAATTCAAATTCTTTATGAACTACAAAACATTTTTAAACAAATCATATATATAGAAGTAGTTGAAGGAACAGTATTGCCACAATTGTCTAAACTTTTGATCTTTCATAGTGCTATAGTTTGGACATTGGCATTGAAGAGTAGAAAAAGCCTTTTTAAACTTGACAGTCAATTAAACAGCTAATTTTCTTCATAGTACAGCACAGTTCAGCTGCATGAACAGTCAGTACAGGTCAGCAATTTGGGAAAACACTTCAAGGATGCACAGACAGTACACCTATAACGTAAAAACAAAGAAAAAACAAGCAAGCAAGCAAACAAACAAACCCAACCCAAACCCAACAGGAACATCTGTTTGTGCAGAAGATTGCACTTTTTAGTGATAGCTTTATTTTAGTATATCAGATGTGCCTGGACAATACCCACCACCAAATACCACTTACAGAAACAATATGCTGAATATAACATCTTTGTATTGTTTTATTTTTGTTCAGACTTCCAGACACCCTTGCCAGATTGGATTTAAAAGGAAATGACATAGAGGATGTTGGAGAACAAGAGCTAAAGGACTTGAAACAGCTTCAGGTTTTAAATTTACGGAATAACAAGATATCTCTCTTGGATCGCAAAGTCTTGGAGTATTTACCTCGTCTCCGTCATCTGTATTTAGATGGAAACCCTTGGAACTGCACCTGTGACCTCCTCAGAACCAGAAGAGCACTGGTGGCCAAAGGCACGGATGTCCGGGGAGGGCAGTGTGCAGCACCAGCACAAAGCCGAGGAGAAAGTTGGATGTCCTCCAAAAAGATTCTGCAGCAGTGTGAAGATAATCTGTCTTCCACGGAAAGAGGCAAAGAGGACAGGAAGAAAATGAAACCCAGTGAGGCCTCCAGCCTTGGAGTGAACACAGATGATGATTACTACGATTATGAATTAGACTGATGTCACAGTTTATCTCTAATGAACCTTAAAGCTGTGTAGAGCTGCCTACTGCCACCAGTGTCTCTACTGACAAGCAGTCTTCTCATCTGTCATTAGCTTTTCCTGCCCTATTTGTACTACAAGAAGTAATAGCAGCGACAGAAGAGCTACATTAAGGGTGCCATTGTGAACTGAATGTTGCAAAAAAATATTTTTTTATACCATTAGTACTATGTAGTTTGAGGGAAGCAAGAATACAATTACTGTCTCTTAGAAAAGCAGTCTGTAACTCTGTATGGACCTCTTTATAGTAGAACAATTATTATTATAGTTGCATAAAACCCCTACAAATAAAATTCTGCAATCCATAAGACACTATTACTAGGAGCCTGGCATTCAAAACATTTAAACTCGTGGGTCTGCAGGTTGACCTGGAGAGTTACATTGATGTGAGCAATTTCTTGGAATTTTTCAGAAATTCTTGCTTTTGAGAAATTGATTTCAGTTTTCCTGAGACATTTCCCTTTTTTGTTTATTTTAGACTATTTTAAATGACGTTAGACTAAATTAGCTGAGCTGCAGGCAAAACACAGAAGGCTTATCTTCATCACAGCAAGTGAAATAAATAGAAGAATCAGTATCCTGGTTAATGAGACTTAACATTAGTTCTGAAGTTAATTAATAGTAAGAATGAAAACACTGGGGTCAAGTTGACCTGATTCTGTTGTTGTAAACAACAGAAGGGAGATTCTCAGGAAATAGATCCTGGCAAATATTAGGATAAGATGAAGTAAGGTGAAGCTCTTTTTTCCTGTTGTTTATTTTGGTATCTGAATAGCTAATTTGCTACAATATAGCTCAAGATACTGTGTATATACTTTCAGGTTAGATATACTTAAAGTGCAAGTACACACTGCAAGTGTCTCCCTTCAATGGCCAGAACTTTCCAGACTTTTGTGCACATACACACAAAAAAATGACTAAATGCTATATAATTAATGCATTAACTCTGATATATGTACAAATTTTATCAAGCAGTTCCCAAAGTGCTTGAAAACTAAACAAAACTGGATTAGTGAGACCACTTAAACCAGTGACTTACAAAGAGTCACTTAAGTTAGCTCATGATCTCAGGTGATAACTGATGAGTAATTACATCAGCAAATTACTTTTCATAGCAAACAGGCTATTATTTTTTATCTTCCGTTGGCATTCAGTGACTGAGCAATCACTCATCTCCATGGAGGCTGATTTGTCAGGTGTCAGAGTGCAGCTATTTGGTTATGTCTCCTATGCAAATGTGAGTGACATGTTTCTTAGGTCCCCCAACACATTGAGCTTTGCAATTGGAATAGAGAGACCTAAGCTCATTTTTCTTTATGTTCCCTTATTATCAGCCTCTGCAGAGGGATCAATGGACTGAGGCCAACTGTGTGAGATTGAACAAGGCCAAGTGGAGTGCCTTGCCCGTGGGTCACAACAACCCCTGCAGCACTATAGGCTGGGGCAGAGGGGCTGGAAAGCTGCCCAGCAGAAAAGGACCTGGGGTGCTTGTCAACAGCTGGCTGGGCAGGAGCCAGCTGTGCCCAGGTGGCCAAGAAGGCCAATGGCATCTGGCCTGTATCAGCAACAGTGGCCAGCAGGAGCAGGGCAGGGATTGTCCCTCTGTACTCAGCACTGGTGAGGCCACACCTGGAATGCTGGGCTCAGTTTTGGGCCCCTCACTACAGGCCTAGAGAGTGAGTCCCATGGGCAGCAGCTGAGGGAGCTGGGGTTCTTCAGCCTGGAGGAGACTCCAGAGCAACCTGATCATTCTCTACAACTCCCAGAAAGGAGGTGTGAGAGCAAGATTGGGGTCAGCCTCAGGAAACAAGTGACAAGAGAGGAGATGGCCTCAAGCTGCACCAGGGGAGGTTAAATTGGATATGATAAGAAATTTCTCCATGGAAAGCACTGTCAAGCACTGGCACAGACTTTACAGGGAAGTGGTGGAATCACCACCCTGGATGTGCTCAAAATATGTGGATTTGGCACTTCAGGATATGGTTAAGCAGAAGGCTCGGCAGTGCTGGGTTAGCAGTGTGAGTTAATCCTAGAGGTCTTTTCCATCTGTAATGGTTCTACGATTCTAAGGCCAGTCACCCACACTTTTGGTATCTAAAGATTTAGATATTTATGAATAAGCACAATCCTTCCTTAAGGTTCGGCTGTGTTATTTTTTGCTCGCTACTGCTGGTCGGTAGTAGAAGCCTGGAAAAAATTTGTTTTCTGAGCAAGGGAAATATTTTCGTGACACAAAATTCTTCATTCAGTTTTACATGGGCAGATTCTTTTAACAGAGCGCTTTAAACACCTCCGTGCCATCTCCGCCCACAGATCTGTCTGACAGCACCGGGCCGGCAGTAGCTCTCACTTCCCTTTCACCTGCAGCGGTGTTTCCATCTTCGGCATGGAAGCTACAACTAAGGCAGCAAAAGCCTGGGAGCCGCGGGTTTGTGGAAGGCTCCAGATCACAAAAGAGGCTTTTTCCCTTTCGTGGAAGGCTGCAGATGGGGCTGTGCACCCCGAGGCCGCGCCGTCCCACCCCCGCCTCCCGATCCCCCCTGCGGAGCCGCCCGGCGAGCGCTCGCAGCGCGCTCGGACGGTGACACCAGCATCTCAGCAGAGACACCCGAGGGCCGCCCGCTGCTGCGGCGTCCAGGCGCTTCCCCAGCCCGCCCCTGCCTCGCACGCCAGCGCCAACGAGCCGCTGCGGGCGCCAGGAACAGCAAGGCTGCGCAGGGCAGAGGCAGGGCCTGCACATCGGTCTCAAACTGCGGGGAGACTGGGCAGAGCCCGGCTGCGGGGCAGAGCCCGTCTGGGGGGCAGAGCCTGGCCGGGGGGCACAGCCCGGCTGCGGGGCAGAGCCCGGCCGGGGGGCAGAGCCCGGCGCCTTCCCTCCCTGCCCGGCCCCGCCGGGCCCTGGCCAGCAGCGGCCGCCAGGGGGCGCGGCTCCGCCCCGCTCCCGGCCCCGCCCTCCCCTTCTCTCGCGCCACGTCACTCGCGCTCGGCGGGCGGAAGCGACGTCATCCCGCCCGGCGGCCAACGGGCGGCTCGCGTGTGGCGGGTTGAGAGGTGAAAGATCAGGCGGGGCGGCGGGAAGATGGCGGCGCTGGCGGTTGCCGGGCGGGGGACGCGGGCTCCGTGAGGGGATGGCGAGGCGAGCGGCGCGCAGCGGCTGAGGCTCCCCCGCCGCACCCCCGCGGGCTCCTGTCGGTCGGTCCCATGAGCGGCGCGGGCGGTCTGGCGTGGCGCGCGCTGCACGCGCTGGTGCGCGCCTTGCTCTGCCTGCAGCGCGCGCTGCTCGCGTGCCTGCGCGGCCGCGCGGCCGCCGCCGCCGCCACCTCCTGCGCGCTCCTGGCGCCCGCCGCCCGCGCGCTCGGGTTCCGCGAGGCGCGCGCGGCCTGGCGGCGGCGGGGCCCCGCGCGCGGCGCGGCGGCGCGCGGGCGGCAGCGGTGGCGCGCGGACGGGCGCGCCCTGCGGAAGCTGCCGGTGCACGTGGGGCTGGTGGTGACCGAGGAGGAGCCGAGCTACGCGGACATGGCCAGCCTGGTCGTGTGGTGCATGGCCGTGGGCATCTCGTACGTCAGCGTCTACGACCACAACGGTGAGCGGCGGCCGCGGCGCCCGACCCCCGTCCCGGGCGGTGCCCGCCCTGGGAGCGCCTCCTGGCGCGCAGCCAGAGCGCCGTGCTGCTCCGGGGTCCGGCGCTGGCCTCTGCTGGCAGTCCTTTCCCATCCGCCGGAGCTGCTTGGCCGCCGCAGGGCTCCTCTCCCTGCGGAATGGCCCAGTTGCCCTTCTGGCCCAGCTCCTGTGTCGGGATGACCTGGTCCTGCCTGCTTTCTGGAAGTGTAAGGCAGGGACTGTTAGCAGGGAAGAGCTTTAGGCAGCCTGCTGTTTATGAGCTGGGGCTGAACCTCCAGAAGTGAATGAATGAAAGTAACCTTCTGTTTTCAGGTACTCCTATATGCAGTAGTTAAACACAAGCATGTATGTTCTGTGTGCTGTCTGTATCGTGAAGTTAAATTACATGACCTGCATTTGGTGCTGCTTGGCTTCTGAGTTAACTCTGAGCCAGTGCTTCTGGAGGCTCTGGTGTTTTTTCGTATCTGCTGTGTGTTTTATTGCTGGGTCTCAAGTGTAAGATCATTGAACTCTGGCTCTTGCGGGTATGTTGATTTCACGTCAATGACTATCGTAAAGATAAGCTCAGAGTTTGGATTTCACGTACTGTGAGGAAATCATGGAACAAATCTAGCTTCCTCATACCTATCCTTTCCTATTGGGGAACTAAAACCAGCCACAGTCAGGATATTATTAGATTAAGCTTTCTGTCCAGCTATTGAGAGATGATCTCTAACTTGTACTGGACAAGCTGTCAACTCAGAAGGGCTAACAATACACTGCATGGACTGTGTGCTGTTTCTGTCCTCTGAAGAGGAAAAAGCCTTCGTTCTAAAGATCTTTGTGCTCTTGCTGTCAGGGGTGAGGCTGTAGGAGACCAGCGTTTAACTTGCTTTGAGCCACTTCCAGTGGCTGTTTAGAATGTTGTGCCGCTTAGGTGAACTGTGTGGATTTATGTCAGGTTAGAGGTACAGTTGTCTCCTAGTGCTCTTTCAGGAAATGCCCAGCGGTGGATCCCACATAAGTAGGTGAAATCTCCTGTCATCAAGTGTGCAAAAGCATCTGAGGTATGCAGGCCTTTCCTTGAGCATAGACATTTGTGATCTTTTAAAAATGTTTCGCTAGTTTTAAACCATCACCATTTATAGTTCTGTTTCATGCTTGATCCTGTGTGATGGAAGACTTGACTTTCACTAGATTCTCTAAGATCATTATCAGAAACTGGGCTTAATACCAGTCACTTAGCAGTTTAAACTGGCCATCTGTGTAGGGCTGTTGTGGAACTTGTGTTGTATTTCATTGGAAGTCAAAGAATGTTATAAAATATAAAATATTTGCATAACATCTCAAGCACACAGAGAACAGCACCTTCTGAAAAGTCATTTATGTGTTGACAGTTTTTACTCCCAATTTGGAAAGCGTTCAACCAGGTGAAATGCTGCAGAGCAAACAGTACCAAGGAGGAGAGAGTTTCTCTCATAGCTTGAAGAGACACATTTTTTATTGTGCAGGACCTTTAGCTTGTGTCAAACCCCAAACAAGCTATGGGCCGTGTTGCCTGATGTGTTATATATGTGCTTAGTTCCTTTTTAGGTTCCAGCACTGTGCTTCACAAATTATATGTATGAGAACTGAACTGAGGAACAGATCAAGCTGAGAATCATGTTTCTTGGTCGTCTTGGTTTTCATCTTGCTTACTGTGCAACACTGAGGAGGGAGAAGGCACCAGCCAATGCTTAGGTAGCCACTGTTGCTGAGCTCCTGTCTCACAGTAAGGAGCCAGAGTTGTAGCAGTGTCTGAAACATTATTTTTTGAGAATCTACTGTTGCTTCTCCAGCATATGTTGAAATTCAGCCAGAGCTAAGATTGACTGTTAGAAGACTAAATATGATGACCAGAAATTGAAAGGTTTTGTCCCCTGAAGAGGTAAAATAGCCTTGAAGAACAATTGTTGTTGCTAGCAGTTCAGGAAAAAAAAATCTTGGGTCATTTGGTACTGTATTCATATATTGTTTCATTCATTCTAAAGTTGCATATGTAAATTGTTCACTTTTGTTCTGTGTTGTGGTGATATTTTTTTTGTTTTGGTGTTAGGAATTTTTTCCTTAGTTTGGTATTTTTGGTTGTTTTAAGCGCAGGTTGTGCGATGAGTGTGGATTTTGATTTTTCATTCTGAAGTTATATGTGAAGAGGTTTTGCTGTCACCTCTGAGATCTGAAAATAGCTATTATCTCATGATTTCTGTATGAAAACATATTTTTCAGTAGCTTGTGCTTCTGTTGGTCTTCTGATCCTAGAATATGCTAGTTTAATTGCTGGCTTGATTTCCAGTTTGTTGGAGCAAAATCAAAGAAGGCAGATCAACTAAAAAGTTTTATATCTGGTTTTTGCCAAACTTCCAGGGTTGATGGGAATTGCCTACCATTACACATCATGTTTCACAAGTATTCAGTGGGTTGTTCAGGATAGCAGTCACAGCTGCTTTGTGCACAGCTGAGCTTTTTAGACTGACTTCAGCTTCAGAGAGTGAGCAAGTAGTCATTCATACAGTTCCAGTGTATGCTTACTGCTGGTAACAGCACGTATGCTGCCTTTCTTTTGGTGCTAAGCTCCTTAGGGTGTCTTGATTGAGCATACACCATTCCCAGATAGACTTGTCATTAAGTAGGATGTTGCAGCTGTTGCTAAATCCGGTGCTCACTCAGCACTAACACTGATAATAGTGAAGGTGAATAAAGTCAGGGTACACCTTGCTCTTACCAGTAGCAGGGGTGACCCTTAATTGTGGTGTGCACTTGTTTCCATCCAGTCAGATGGTGAGTAGTGCTTTTGGGCTGCTGAGCTGCTTCTGTGAGGGTTTATGTTCATAGTTGTACCAACTATTGATTTGTCAAAGTCCCTTCTGGTGCTGGCTGTGGTGGAGAAGGAAAACTAAGTATAAGGGCTCTGGATCAGTGTTAGCTGTGGTGAGGTATACCTTAGTTTGTGCAGTACTGAGATTCTTTTGAAACCTTGTTTACAAGCATCTTCCATGGTTGCCTTCTCTGCAAGAAATAGTGTCAGTTTCCTGCAGAAGGATTAAATTAAAAATACGTCCTTAACTGCCCCTCCTATAGAAGGAAAGGGAAGCATGAAGTTCTTTACAGAGGAAGTGCTAGATAAGCTGTTTATTTGTTTATAGTAGGGAATTTCTGTATTTTTTACAAAATTGCTAACTAGAAGGTTGTTCATGTATTCTTCAGTGTCAAAATAAGTAGCTGCATTCCAGCTGACACTGTTTTCTTACAGCAGCTGCACCAGTAACTGTAAAGGCAACTTGGCTGGAGTTGTGCGGGGCTCAGAACTGAAACTTTCTCTGTTGCCTCAGCATGTTTGGAGGCCCAGGGTGGCCTGGGTTTACTACCCCTGGTATGTGGAAGCCCTTTCTCTCAATTTTCATTGAGGTGCAGCATGACAAAGCCATAATAAACTCAATGCTGCTGTGAATACCTGGGTTAAGTAATGCAGACTAAAGTTCCAGGCTTTCTGTATTGCCGTCCTATTACTTGGTAGAAATCCAGCCATTCTTTTCAAGACCTTATCTCTGAGGAAATAATGGAGCCCTGTTTAAGTCGGAAGGCATTGATAATGCAATAATGTAATAGCACTTAAAACACCTTCTGGGGAGTGGAAGCCTTTTACTAGTGCTGTATACTTTAACTTTCTTTTGGTAGTTGTTTTGCCATTTGTGAGAGCTTGATTGAGTGTTACTTCTGTGAAGGTTTCCTGATACAGTTTAGGACAAATCTAGAGTGCTTTTTGGGAGCTTGCTGAATCTTTTGGCATTTGGGTACTTTGGACTCCTAGATAGATGCTTCATGCTGAACATTTCTTAAAGCCCATAGTGTGACTGTATTGAAAATCTGGAGTTATTCATTCTGTGTTGATTAGCTTTCTAGTGAACTGCTTTACTTCTGACCACTTTTGTCTTAAACACTCTTTGGAAGGATAGAGTATGCAAAAGAAATTATTTCATTAGCCTCAAAGTAGGCTTCTAGTCTCTTCTAGATTACTTGATAGTTTAGCTGATTTGATCAATCCATAAAATCTTCTGGGTGTTCATTCCACTGGGCAAGATAAATACATTGTCACTGGAACACTTGTGAGATACCAGTATCATATGGCATCTGCTGTGGACCTTCACCCACATGAAATTTCATGTTCAACAATTGCGTTTTGGTGTCAACTTGAGAGGCGTTCTCAAACTACCTTTATTAAAAGGGATAGCACTAATTTGTAGAAAGTGATCTCTTAAAGGAATGGGAAAAATTTGAAAGAGGTATCTTTGCTTTCAATTGCTGATGAGTTTCTGTTCTCGTAGTGCAGAATGTCCTTCCAAGAGGAAATGTGGGAGAAATGGTCACCTATGAAGTTCTCAGTTCTAAGTCAAATTCTTTGTTTGGTTAGTGCTATTTTAAATGGCCTTAATCTGACTGAACTTTAAATGACTTCAGCTACGTTCAAACTTGGATTACTTTTTTTCTTAGACTCTTGAAATAAAGGAGATGTGTGTTTGTAGCTTTCCATATCCTGTGAAGTCCAGTGTAATGGCTGTGCTTCCCTCCGTTATCAACCAGCGTGAACCAACAGGATGTAGGCGAAAGTTATTCGTGTATTAAAACAGTTTCTAGCATGTGCATGCTTTGAAGTGACTTATTTGATGTTCTCAAAATGTTAATACTTGATAACAATTACAATTTTTGATTGCTCTTTCCTTGTCAGCACTGGGAAGAAGTTCAGAAAGCAAATAAGTGAAATGTTGTAGAGATACTTTATAGAGATTCTTTACTAGACTCCACTTTGGTAAAGTGTTCCCTTGCAAGAGTCAGCTAACTCTTGTTCTGCTGCAATTAAGAGTGTTGAACTTTGAGATCCATTAAGACATTAACAAGTGTTGACTGTGGTAATCCAGTCAGACAGATGGTTGACATCACTTGGTGTTTCTTTGTGCCAGTTTTTCACTTCCAGTTCACGATACTTGTCACTTCTGCACCTGCTTTCCTCTTAATTACAACTTGCAGCCTCTTAATTACAAACTTGATTTGTCGGTATCTAACCCTAAAATATTGCAACATAAAATTATGCTCAGTTGTTTTTTTTATTTCAACACCATGGTTACAAGCAAAGGGGCATGGCTTGTAGATGCTGCAAATCTGAGCAAAACGTGTATGCCCTAGGAAAAGACCTTTGTAATGGAGGACTACTGCAGGAAGCCAAAACACTTCTGGTTTGCCTAAGCTCTACCAGCAACAGATGACTGACAGCAGCTTGCAGCTTGTGTTGTATAAACAAGTACTATCCCTGAAAACAGCTCACAAGTTCTCAGTAGTTAAAAGAAACAAACCAGGACGGAGAGTTTTATACTCTTTGGCTTTGGGAATTTTAGTGCTTAAATACATCTAATTCTTAGGGCACTTCATTTGCAGGAATATACGCATTTGCACCATCTTGCAAAGGTTCCTGAGTTCTGACTGAATGAAAGTATCTGCTTTTCAAAACCAGAACCTCTTCTGATGAGAAATAATAGTGACAATTTCATGTTTGTGTTCCATATTAGAGACATGAGTAGTGCTGCTTTTTTTTTCAATGACAGCAAACAGTTGTTCTATTGCTAAAAATTATTAGACCTTTGTCAAACCATGATTTTTTTATAATGTTAAAATTACATTATGGATTTGCTTTAACTTATGTGGAGGACTGTGGACAAAACTGAAGGGTAGCAGTAAATCAAGAGTTAAGTTTCACTACCTAGAAACACATAATTCTGTTACTGAGTTGGCCTACTCATGCACTTACTTGCTATATTTGTCATGTTTTGATTAAGCAACAGCATCTCCCAGAGCTAATGGGTGCATTTGCAAAGTTCAAAAAAGAAATGAACCCTTCTAGTTAAATAGGGTTTTGAGATACTGTAAGAGAAAGGAGAGTATAGCTGAGTCATGACCATGTAAAATTCCTTGAAGTTGAATGTGAATTTGGCCTGTGAATATTGCATTTGGCAGGACTGTGTTTGCAGTGATGTGCATTTGTAAGTCTCTTATGCACTGACTGAGAGACAAATGTTGAAGGAGTATTCCCAAATGCTGTTGGTTTTTAATTAAGATCTGAGTTAGTCTGAATTTTTACTACCTTCTGCTGTGCTTCAGAATCTTCTCTTCAGGAAAACTGTGCATGTGTCAAGGTTGATGGATCAGTGAGAATTTAGGTGTGGAGGCCTTTCTAAGGGAAGGCATACAGCAGCTACATGATACAACTGTGGTAGCTTCCTGTTTGTTAAACTGCTATTCCAAGAGCCATGCAGTCCCCAAGTTTGAACAGCTGAGGGGGTGGGTGAGATAAACGAGCAGAATAGAAGGGTGATACACAGATAAATTTTAAGAACACATTTATTTAAAAAGTCTTATGTATATGTGTGTGTTAAGGACCTTCACTTTGGAGCTGGACCAGTTCCATTATCTGATGTCTCTTTTTACTGAGGAGCAAACACCTTGGACAGTTCTACCTTTTGTCCTCAATGTCTTAATTCACTTTAGAGCTGGATTGTGGAGTCTTAAATTAGTTCTTCCAGTCTTTGGCAGGAATAGGCAGAAGCCTTTAACAAGAAAGGATTTGGTATTAGTGTTGGTTTGGAAAGGGGAAGAAGAGGAGCAGCTTATTTTCCGGACTCGGGAGTCTTTCCTAATTAAGTCACGTGTTTGTCTGGGTATTGAGCATAGTTTTATTTCTTATATCTAAAAGTGCATGGAAGTCAAGTGACTCTTAAAGGTGAGGCATGTGCAGCGTTGTACAGATCTTCTTGAAGAGGGTGCAGGATTAGCAATTGCAGTGGCTGCACTGCTACTGACATTGGGAGTAATGAAGACAGTCCGTGCTAACCCCAGCACGGAACAGACTGAGCCAGCAGAGTTGTATCAAACAGTATTGTTTAAAGCAGCATTCCCAATTTCTGTTATGTGTTAGTATACTCTAGAAAGTGAGAGCACAAAGAGCAGCAATTTAACTTCAGTTTAAACTTGTCAAGAGTATTCTAATACACTTTTTTCTGTAGAGGTTTGTGCCTTACCACAGCTTGCTTTTCTGTAAACACGTGAAATCAAGTATAAGCATCACTGAAACGTATATAATGAAATAGGGATTTTATTTTTTGATAGAAAGTATGCAGGATGAGAGGAAAAATAGATATTTTGCCACCTATTAAAACCTCCAATGAAGCCTGTAGAAAAGTTCTAATTCGTTAGGCCTAAAGGCTAGCATATTAAATAAATGCATTGTATCACTTCATATTGCAGACTGACTCCTAGTGTATTACAGTGTTAATCCAGTGCTTAAACACTGTTTGACCAATGTGGGCACTGTTGTAGCTGTTCCAGATCCTATAGTCAAGGTTGTGGTGCTGAATCCTAAGCCTGATCATAAAATTGCATGTCTTTCATTGTCTCTTGCACTGTCTGCATTGTATGATTAGTGTATGGGCATTTTTAGACGAGTCATCTGAAGTGTTTGATGTAAGGTTTCTGAGTGAAGCTCAGTGAAAACCTCTAAATACCATGTGATATATTATCCAGTTCCTGACTGAATATGCCTAGCCATGCTTTTGGATTGTAAGTATTTAAGCTGTAACATTTTTGTTATTGTAGCATTTAATTAGAAATAATTGAGTTACGTTTCTCAAAAGCTAGAATTTAGTTTAGTACAAGAACCCATGTATGCTTGAAACAGGCTTTTGTGATTTCCTGCATTCAAAATGTGTCTGCCTTAAATATGTAAGTATAAAAAGGACCTTGGGGACTGCATGAGCTGCTTGAAAAATGCAGCTTGTGAAATTGTCTTATTAGGAAATCCATGCTATTGGATGGCTTAAGAGTGGGCAGTTACTGAGACCTGAAAATCTGATTCAGTGGTGACTTGCTTTGTTCCCCTGTAGCCTTAGGGATGTGGCAATAAGTGGTAGCAGACATAAGCAGTATGGGCATTAAAGAAATTCTGTGTTAATCTGACTTGGTTGTTTTTTGCTGATTATTGCTTTCTCTATTTCTAGCATACTAAGGACAGTGAAGTAAGTCTTAAGCTATCCCTTATGCAGTTGCAGTTTGCTACTTAAATCAGGCTGGGTGAAAGAAGAACAGAAGCACATGAGTTGTCTTTCCAAGGTCACTTAAATTAGTTATGTGCAGCAGCATTTGCTTTGAATTCTTACCCGTGCTTGTGAACTCCAGTCTGAAACCAGAACTGACTAATTTTTTCTTCTTGTCTAGTGTCAGATTTATTTTGTAGCACCCTTTGTAGGAGTTGGCTGACATCCAGCTTTTTTTTAAAGGTATTTTCAAGAGGAATAATTCGAGATTGATGGATGAAATTTTAAAACAGCAGCAAGAACTCTTGGGACTAGATTGCTCAAAGTACACCGGAGAATTTGCAAATCACGACAAAAGTGGTCAAGGTAAGTTGAACTACAAGAGGGGCTTGGTATGCCTCTAAATAGCTGAACATCAATCATAAATCTGCTTTTACCTAAACACATTACTGTGTACAGTGACCTTTTTCTTCATTAAGAACTGTTTATCAGAAAACATGCAACCTTCCTGAGCTAGTATTAAACGTCCTCTGTGCTTATTTGTTCTTAACTAACAGCAAAGCACTGCTGTCCTCTTTCTGTAGTAATCACTACTGAGTGGTCTGATCTTTCCTTCAGCCTGACTGTTGTTCCACGACCCCTTCAATGCATCAGTGTGCCTTCACTCCCCACTGTTTCAGTGAAATTAATTCTTTTGCTGAGAGCTGAAAAAGCACTAAAGTGTAAGGGGAATGATGTCAAATTAACAATGTGTGTGCTTCCATCTTCCAAACATACACCTCAAAGTGGGAAGGAGAAAGGGAAAAGAGCAAGACTGCTGGTTGTCATGGCAAGGTATAATGCCATCAGGAAGGTAAAGGGCACAAGATAAAAAAATAAATTTGATAATAGCTTTAGCACATATTTAGATGTGGAAGGCAGGAGTAGGTTTCAAGGTTGATGTTCTTTTTACTGTAGTGTCTGCTATAAGTATTCATTTACTCATCCTCTGCCTAAGACAAATGCTTGAATTCTGTTCAAAATATAATAAATCACAGGCATGTACTTGAATCAGGCCTTTGTCTTAAAGGGATGGGCTGACGCAGCTCTCCTAACTGCAACTCATAATGTTTAAGTAGGTCTTGTAAAAAAAATCTAAACAGCCCTTATGTTTCAAGATCATCATAGTTCAAAGATTTATGGAAAGACCGCACAAGTTGTGCGGTTATGAAAAGACTGCACGCATTTAGCTGTGTTTAAAATGCTGCTTGCAAGTTTTGCTTCCTCTATGAGAGCTGACCGGATAAAATCCTTTGGTGCCAGTTTTCCAGTATAAAGTGTAATATTGTAACATTGTCTTATGAATTTGGCTTATGAACAGCTTAGCCTAAGATTTATGTGGAAGAACCCAGGTTTCATGCTATTTTTTTTCTTCCCATGAAGATTGAAATAACCAGCAGAAAATGGGGTAGGCAGGCTATTAATGTCTTAAACTTCAGCATACTTAGCTACACTTATCTAAGTTGGGATATTTATGTTCGCACCAAACAAACTACTGGAAGACTTCTCAGACTTGCTGATGGAAAGAGTGCATTTAAATCTCAGGAACCTTTTGTGCTGGAAACTGTGAAAAGCAGAGGTGTTTTCTGTTCTCTTTTTAAATTCTTCATTCTTTTTTAGAAGGCTTCACAGTCAGATCAGATGCTTTATGTTTGCAGCGGAACAAACTGACATCTACCCAATTTATTATTATATGCAAGTTTTCACTCTGAAAAATAGAATTGCATGTATTACATTTAGGGATACTGTTAAATTTTTTAATCTAGGACATTTGATGCAAATTTGCAAATCAAGCAATATTAAGGAACAATTATTTTCCTTGTGGTGGCATTGGCTAGATGAACTGAGGAGTTTTAGGTCTTCTTGACTGTGTTGTGTGGTCCTTTGCAGTCAGGTTCTGCAATTTTAAGAAACGTTATTTTTAAGTATCTGGTTATAACTATCATAAGTTTGGTATCAGCCTGAATGTTGACACTTTGGTATTTAACCCGCTTCAAGCCAGCTATAGTGCACCATATTGTGGCCTTCAGCTTCCTTGGCAAGTTTGCCTCCTAGGTACCTTACCAGAACTGACAATGATGCAACTCATGTAGTGTGAGAAGGCTCTTGTCTCTCAATAGTGTAGGATTAAGATAATTATTATTGTGAAATGTCCTCTTAAGTCACAGACATAATTACAGATGAATGGGTGAATTCTGGAATATTATCTTGTTCCATGCTTCAGTGAATCGATCTTAGATCCTTACTGTAACTCTTGCATCAAGATGCTGTGATCAGATTGAGGGAGGCCCTCATCTTAATCATTGTCATGTGAATGTACACAGTAGCTGTTAAAAATACCTTCCTCTTCTAGGCTAGAAGTTAATTTGTTGGTTTTTTTTTCTTTTTTTCCTGAACTCCTTAAGTTACCTATCCAAGCACCTTTCTTCTCAGTGCTTTGCCTGACAGCATAAGAACCAACCCAAATTTCCTGGAAAACTACATTTCAAGACTGAATAAAACGCCCTTCTCACAAGACTTCTCAAAGTAGTTGTCTTAAGCTTCTGTTCTAGTAATACAGCAAATCCCACTTTTCTAAGAGAGGGCTGCAGTATATCTGTGACTAGTTGTAATATATTAATTAAACTACAAGCTACTTTCAACTGTCTCTGTGACTATCTAAAGCACATGCAAAACAATTACATTTCTGTTGCTTTTAAACTGTGTTTTGTACTTTCAGTTTTAAATTGCCAA
The DNA here is from genome assembly GCA_034336665.1 of Luscinia megarhynchos. Lineage (NCBI taxonomy): Eukaryota > Metazoa > Chordata > Aves > Passeriformes > Muscicapidae > Luscinia > Luscinia megarhynchos. The sequence continues at coordinate 48,332,897 of CM067565.1, forward strand.
TCTACATTGAAGGTGCTGTCTCCGGAAGATGGAAAAGCAGGCATAGTCAAAGCTGCTCAGAACTTCTGTCAGTTGGTAGCACAGCAGCAAAGAACACATTCAGACCTGGATGTGAATATGTTAGACAACTTATTAAGTAGTAAGTATAATATGGAGGGGAAAGAGTACTCTATTCATAATGATTTGGTTACTAGTATATTTATTGCTTGGAATGTATGCATCTTGATGCTTAGTCCATCAGAGTAAATTATGATTATTGCTTTTAGGCTTCTGTTAAAAATTTTCTTACTGGTTTATTGCCTTTTGAGCTGTTTTCTAAGCCGAAAAATTATTTAGCAGCAATATTAAGCTAAATTGCAGAGTTTTGGCTTTTCAGAGTTTGCAGCCTCTGTGATATGTTCTGCAATGAGCTTTTTGGAAAAAAGTACTACTGGGATTAACTAAAACTAGACTATTCTAATTTAGGCTAACTTCCTGCAAGTTGCAAACATAGATGGACAGAGTCTTTTCCAGATCCTGGTTACAGTGATTAAAGCTGTTTCTGCTGCCTGCCCACTACCCTAAGTGCACATTATAGAACACTTGCTGTTCTCTTGCTGCTCTATAACCCACACTTGTTTAGTTGTCTTCATTACTAATTTGTGCAGATTACTGGCTCTGTACTGAGATGTGTGGCTACATGCAATAGGTCTGAAAAGGGCAAGACTGCCCTGATATCACACCTGGGAAAAGAAGTTTAGTATTAGCTTCCACTTTTCTAGTGGTGCTATGGAGCTATAATGAGTTGCTCAGCTTGCCTAGGTGATCCGTGCATGTTAATTGCAGCTGTAATTAGCTTGGCAGGGTTCAGGTTTCAGATTGCACACTTGAACTTGGATGCCTTTAGGCACGTTATTGTAGTGTGGTTCCCATTAATTTGACTTCAGAGAGTAATTTCTTCTTTTTCATGTGTGTCTGGTCAGCTGAATTGTTCTGTGGATGGACTTCATGGCAGTTTGGCTGCTTAACTTCAAACCAAATTCCTTTCTCTGTTGTCAGCATCCTCCTATAATGGAACTATTCAATGTATGTAATAAGGCACCTGAGGAAGAACTTAGGACATCTATTCTGTTGTACCCCAAAAGGCAATTAAAGCAAATTAACAACCACCTCTTCAGAACAGTCACTAATGTAATGGAGGACCATTGTGTGTATTTTGGCCAGTAATACTTTACTGCAGCATTTCAAACCTGTTGGGGATCTTCTCTCTGGATATATTAAAAGTATTAGGACCAATGTTAAAATTAGCAGTTTTATTTTTGAAGTATTGCATGCCAGCTGAGCACAGAAAGAGAGATCTAATCTGTCAAAACGGTGTTTGGAGCAGGCTGCTTTATGTACGTGGCTAGTAATTAAGGTTAATATCTGTAACTAGTCCTACTTACTAATTTGTCTACTTAATGTTTAGGACATTGTTGTAGGGGAAGTATTCTTTCATGACTTACTTAGCAGCAACTTTTTAAACTTTGCTGTACTTTTAGTCAAATTTCGTTTGTGTGCAATTTTAATGGAACAGTATTGAAAGTAAGCATCTGTACATTACTGATTGGAGAACATGTTCTGAAAAGCAATACTTGAGTAGTTATACTCTTAGAATTTGCATTCATGGAGTCTTATGTAAATCTCTGGGGTTTTAAATTTTGATTTAAATTCCTGTTCATGTAGTTTTTAAACTTTTTGTTCGTGTTTAGGGTGCAGTTGTTGAAGCCTAGTCCTAAAATGGTATGGTTCTAGCTTGTCATGTGGCTTTTCTTGTTCTTAATTCAGTCATGCACTTAATTCTTACAGCTTGAGTTTTCTGCAGTGTAAGAGTACTTGCTTCTGAGCAATGCCTCAGCTAACCAGCTTGTTTTCAGAAAAATAGGTGCCAGCTGCATTTTATTGTCTTGCTTGCTGTCTGCCTTCCAGCAAAGAACATGACTATCAACTAAGGCTACTCAAGTTGCCCTGTAAAATCTATGTGGAGAAGAGAAGGATAGAGTTAACAGCTCTAAAATTCCTTCATGTTCCCTTTTCAGAACTCCTGACCTAGAAGGAATGTTGCCAGATTCCCATCCTTTGAGTGTGCAAGTCTTTTGGCCTCTTTTGTTTTTTAAAGTCTGCTCCCAAATCCTTGTATCTTGTGTGTAATAAACTTGACTGCTGTAACTCTAGCAGCTCTGAGGGAGCTTCCACATGTAAATTATCTGTAGTGCTGCTGTGTTTAGGTAGAGAAATGGATGCAGAGTGGAAAGCACGTACTGTGTTTTTTAGTAGGCTGTTCTGACAGTAATACTACAGTGTGCATTTTCATTTTCCTTCAGATAGGAACCAGAAGGAAATGTTAGCATTAACTGGGCTCTCTGAAGGTCTTTCCCTGTTTGAAAAGCGATTGCAGTATTGAAGATCCTGCCGCTGTACCAGCTGAGGAGTACTCAGCTACTGAATCAGCTGATGAGTAAAGCTGTCCACTTCCTCCAGAGTCCCCACTTCTAAGTATTCACTGCTTCCCTGCAAAGCTCTTTGATACTAACGTGCTAGCTTCTGAACACATAAGTGGCTTTTGCTTTGCAGTTTTTTTTCTTAACTTTGTGATAAGATTTGGACTGTGGCACAAGATACTCCTACCTAAAAAATTCATCCTTTCCTTAGAAATGCACATGCTTGGGAAAATACCTTTTACCAGAGGTTAAGAAGCTATCATCACTATTGTGGTGATTCAGTGGGGAAGGGAGGATGTGAACTTTTTGAAAAATCTCCAGCTTCAGTTTGTAAATCTGGGTGGAGCAAAATCTGACCTTAGTTTCCTTTTCTGTTATTCCCAAAGTTAAGTTCCTCTACAACTAATCTGAAAATTGTAAAAGGCTTTTGGACTGCTTTTGTGTAGTGGGATGTTTTTATTTTTTTTATTTATTTAAGCAAACGAGGAAAGAATTGAAAAATAACATTGGAAGTTTGAAGCAAGTAGGCTGTATTAAGCTTTTATCTGCTAAAGGTAGTCATTACCCAGTATAAGCACTCTTGCACTTAACCTGCAGAATTGGTGGATAGTGACGAGAAATTACCTGCAATAATCGTGACTAATTGCAGCATTATAGCAAAATAGGGTTATGACTGCTGGAATGCTTTTCAGATGAGCTAGGTAGGTGCAAGAGGAGCAGTTTAGCTTCTTGGGTCCCCTTGGAGTGCTCTACTGGTTTTCAGATGTTGCTCTAAATCAAATTGCTAGAATTAGCAGGGAAAGCTGGACTCAGACTGCTCATTCTAAGCCTATTTCCTGTCTGTCAATTTTAGCCTGGAGTAGCTTAGGCACTGCAGAAGTATATGGAAGGGAGACAGAAGCAATAATGTTTGGTCACTATCTTTGGCCTCAGATGAGTAGCATGTTCTCACGAGGGAAATGACTGACTGAGGTTTTAAGGTAAGGGTAGTAAAAGTGTGAGCACCTAGTGGAATTCATCAATATTATCTAGCTCTGCCCTAGAATGGGTCAGGTTGTTCACACAGTAACAGAAAAATACACACTGTCCTGTTCTTCCTCACTCATCTAACCAGAAAGATGCCAGCTGCAACAGTGTCTTTGAAATTTTATAGTAAGTTTGTTTTAAAATTTCTGTCTTAGTCTCATACTGAGAAAGAGACAAGTCATTTAACAAGGTTTTTTTCTTGGTCTGTAGTACCAAGGTGTTCTTCAGTGAAACTTCCTTAAGCTTTTTTTTATTGTGTGTGTGTGTTAATAGTCCTTTTACTCTGCTTGTCTGCAGCTCCACATAGTTAAGTAAGGACTGTAGTAGGGAGAGTCAGGCAGGGTACAGCATGTTCTGTGCTACTAAAATCGAGTTTGCCAAGACAAAACTAGAACAAGTCAGATGAAACAACATTGTTAAGGTTTGCTGTTACTCAAAACAATGTAACTGTTCCTGTTAGTTCCATAGAAAGTCTTTGAAAACTTACTGACATAAAAATAACAGTCCAGCTGGGCCTGCAGTGGCTGTCCAAGCTTTTGCTCAGTTGGTCATTCAGGTGTTGCAAGACCAGTCTGTCCTCTTGGGCTTTTAATTGTTAACTTGTCCATGGGACCTTCATTAAAAGACAAAAAAAAAAAAAAAAAAAAGACATTTAGTGAAAAAGCAGATGCCTTAGGGTTTCAGAACTAAAACAAATCCTCTGATGAATTTAATAAAACCTAATGTAACTTGTTGTTATTACAGGTACAAATGGATTTCCTGATCCTGATTTAGTCTTGAAGTTTGGTCCTGTGGACAGCACATTAGGATTCCTTCCGTGGCACATCAGACTGACAGAAATCATGTGAGTTGCTTATAAATGTTGTGAAACACACTGGAATTAAAAATATCTAGGTAAACAAGTCTTTATCACGTAACTTGTGGAACTGGCCAAAAGAGAAGATCCAACTAAACAAGTGTCTGGGGATTGATTTGAGGGCATTTTAAAATTATTAAATGAAACCTGTCAAACATTCACTGTCGGGTTTTTAGCCCTGACTGGGCAACAGCAGGCTTCGTGCCTCAGGTTTAAGGAACAACTTCTGTCACCACCTAGTCTGTGGTCCAGTCCCATTTCACAGTGTTCCTTACATCAGTGTTGATTATCTGTGGCTTACAGGTTTCTGACAAGGAGGATACAAGGGAAATGGGATAATACAAGATGATCACACCTATGGATCACTTTTCAATTTTAGTAATAACCAAACTGACTAGATTTGCTGAACTTCTTAAATCTGAGCACTTTTATAGCACAGTGAAATGTGTGGGCACACCTCCAGCTTGTCACTGATTTGAAGGGCCCTGTGTGCTCTAATGGGAGGCTTTGGTTTAGAGGGTGAGTGGTTTAGCTTTTAGAGTTGGGTTACAGTAACCATGTTGAGAACAGCTTCACAAAGTTTTTCAGACAGTAGCTTGCTTTTAGTGATATACCTGAGTTGGCTGTACAAATAGTGTGGTGTTTATGAAAGCTTATTTAATGTTTCTAACTTGCTTTCTCAGTTCTTTGCCTTCCCACCTAAACGTCAGCTATGAAGACTTTTTCTCTGCCCTCCATCACTATGCAGCCTGTGAGCAACGCTGGGGAAAGTGACTTTGGGCTGAGTGCATGGAGTGAGGCTTTCTGTGGGAAGGAACTGATGTCTGTTTACAAGCACCTGTGACCCATAACTTCATAGTCCTTTCTTAATTTATCAAAAAAATTCAATAAAGTGTCTTACCTTTCTAGAGAGTCTGTGTGAATGCGTGAGAATCTATGGGGAGGGGAATTCACAGATTTCCTCTTTGAAAAAGACAGTTACTGAAAGCAAAGCTGAGTTGCCCTCACTTTTGACATTCAAGTGTCAGAATGAACATGCAAGAATTAAATGTTGTGAAATCTACAGGACAATGTAAATAGGAGTTCTGTGTCCTGAGGATCCTTAAAACCAAGAAAGAACGCCCATCTTTGTTTCTTAATTCTTCATGGTCAGGCATTTCAAAGCTAATGATTTTTCTTCAGATACATTTTCTATGTAATATGTGAATTCTAGAGAAGTTGGTTTTGTTAACTGAAAATAGAGACTGCAACTTGGCTGGGATGACTAAGCCAACTGTAGGTGTTAAGTTCTAGAAATACTGAGAAGATTCCATAAAAAGGGATGGGAGTTTCTATGGTAAGTGGATTAGGCAGTCTGTATTGCACTATCCAGCTTTTTTTTTCCTAAGTGGTGGAATGAAAGTATTCCTACAGCCCTGAGTGAATGCAACTTCTCTCAGCATCAGGTCAGTTTTCCATTGGGAACAAGCATAAGCAGTACTATGTATTGTTCATATACCTGTTCTCCCCATAACACTCAAGGTACCAAGCAGGAAAAGGCTCTGGCATCATTTACTGAAAGATTTGAAAATGGGCTGAGTCAACTTCCATGGCTAAATGTGATTTGCTGCTTGTACTTGTGTGCCCAGCAAGGGAGTCTGCTTAAGCCTTTTATTATTTCTGTTTGTTCTGAACTGAGCACTAGAAATGTGAATGAGATGAAGTGGACAAAGAAGGAAGATGAAGTGAAGCTGCCCTACAGTATTTCAGCACTGAGATAACTAAGTAGTGATATTGGCTAAATGGTCTTTACCGTGGACTGGCCTATTTAAGTTACATTGCTATTGTTGGAAGCAGTTTAAAATTTCAGGTTTTTGACTATGTTTGGACAAAGCAATATCTGTGTTATGGGAGACAAACATTAATACTGCAGCCTTCTGCCCTACAGGCTGTAGACCTGTTGAATGCTTCATTCTAGAAGTGTTTCCTGTTTCCCCCCTACTCTTCAAACTGAGTCTGGCTTTATCTCCTTTGGGATAGCCATGTCACTAGAAGGGAAAACAACTGTTTTTAAAAGGGAATTGCCAGATTTTAAATTAATGTCTGCCTCATTGTGAAATGGTGTATTTTAAGTTGTTGTTGCTTGATTTAATGTTATAAAGCAGATTGCATAAACTGTTAGCTGCAGTTTTTCATTGTACTAAGGTTAGATTGCAGTTAAAGCTGACCACAGGTCTCTTTTATTTATCTCAGAAAAGAGCAATGATTATTCAGTAAATTAACTAAGGTTTTTGACATAAAATAAGTTTCCATAGGAGCTGAAATACTTCAAGTACACTTTGTATATTGGTCTCTTGTGTGTGCCAGGACCTGTATTGCAGAGAAGGTGAACAGTTGTACAATGTTTCCTGGGCTCTGTCATTGACATGGGCAAGTTTTCTGAGTGTTAAGTTCAACTTTTGTGTGGGGAGTGGGTAGCCTGTTGAAGGGTATCTGGAGTATTGATGTTCATCTGTAATATGAATTGTTTCATTAAAATGCAAGGTTGTGTTTACGTTCTGATATGTAAGTGTTACTGTGTCACTGAAGCAGTTCTGATGCTGGTGGTAATGGGAAAAGCTTAGTTTAGCCCTCAAAAAATGTATTTTTTATATTTGTATCAAACTGCCAAAGAATACTTTTCCTACCTGAGTTCCCTTGTCCTCAAACTTCTGCATCTCTCAGCTAAAAAATGTGTTCAATATTGGAGACAGATCTCAAGGCCTAGAATTTGTCTACAGAGGATTGCTTAATAAAACTAAAATGATTAGTTCAGCTGCATTTGATTCAACTTAAATCTCTTCTGATGGCTAGTTTAATTGTGAATTAAGTGTTCCTCCTGGAATTAATGTAGTTGAACTAATCCATATTATCACTTAGTTGGGATTATTTTACTGTCCCTGTGTGGGCAGTCTTCAGTGAGGTGTGCCAAAAGCACTGTGCATATCCACGACTTGATCTCTGAATGTATGTCCTTGCCCTTAGCACCTCTCCCCAGCTTGTTCTGTGTGAAGGTCTGTGCTATCGCTGTGACATGTTTGGATACCTGTACATAATGTGTAAAATGAGTTTTTATTATTAGGAAATCGATTTATTGAACTTTATTATTGAAAGCTGAATCTGTAAAACGATAAATCAATAAAAGACTATAATCTTTCTACAGGCTATGGTGATACATGAATACTTCTGGAAGTTTGGCTGGGGCACTGTAGCCTGATTCATGTTACTACATCGCTCTGGGGAAATACTGAACTTCAAATGTCATTCTTTTGTGCTCTTTAATTGCATTCTGGAGTCTAAGAACTGGGTACATTTTTCATCTACCACTTCCAACTTCTTAGATGCTTTTATGACAGTTTTCATACTAAAGCATTTACTGTAAAAATATTCTTTGATATTCCTGGGAACTTGCTAAACTTGTTCCTGGCTACTAAAAGGCTTGCTTCTTCTCCCTGCTGCTGAGTCAGTCCTGGGCCACGAGCTGTGCAGGGCCTCCTGCCATTCCTGTTGTGGAGCAGGCTGAAGTGAGGATGTGGTGTTGAAGAAGCTTCTGTAATCTGAGTGATGCCTGGATGCTGAGCAGGAAAGGGGAAGCTTGCACTCAGGTGAGTTTTGAAAATGCACTGGGAATCATGGTGCCAAGGTGACCTTGAGCCAGCCTACAACAAAGGTCAGCACTCTCCCAGGTTGTGTTAGGAACAGTGGTGCTTGCACATCAAGGGGAACTGATCCTTTCCTCTCAGATCCAGTGAGACATCTGGAGTGTTCAGAGCTGGGCTTCCTTGGTACAAGAGAGAGACATTTAGTGAACCTAGTCCACCAAAAGGCTCAGATGGTTAGGAGGTGGAGTATCCTGTACAAGGAGAGGTTGATAGTTGGAACTTCTCAACCTGGAGAAGGCTGAGGAGGGGCCTTACCAACATGCAAATGCATGATGGAAGGGGGAGTAAACGTGTAGCCAAGGCTCTTCTTGGTGCTTAGTGGCAGGCTGAGAGGCAGTGGGGCATACACTGAAATACAGGAGAAAGTTGAAACATCAGATAAACCTTTTCCCATGAGGGTGGTCAGTGGAGCAAGTTGCCTCTAGAGGCTGTAGAGTCTCCTTCAAAACTGGTATGTGTGCATGGAGATGAGTGTAGGACTAGATCACCTCCAGGAGATGCCTTCCAACCTCAGCTGGAGCTGGCTGTAGAGCAGTGTTAGGTGTGGTGCTGCTGGGCTCCTACCTTAGCTGATTTTTAGCAATGGAGGCTTGCTGCAGCGAATTTGCTGTTTCAATAGCAAAGAATATTAGAACTTTCTGTATGGTGGAAAATTCTTCAATTGCACCAGTGTGCGAGGTTCCTTTCACATTAACTGCTACTCATTAAGAAATTATTCACATTTCTAAATATTTCATTTTTTTCCCCTCTTCCAGTGGTGCCTGGTACCAGTTGATCTGGTAAAGGAGCTAGATTAGATTCTGAAATAGTTTTTTTACAGCAGGGAATTTGAGGACATGGACAATAATCCAGCTGCTACAGAAAATAGGCCTACAAAGTAGTTTTTGAAATTGTAGTGCTTTTTAGGACTTCTTGTATGAACATGCACTAAGCAACTGTACAGCCTAGCATGCTGCACTGAGTTGAAGATTGGTGAGCAGAAAGTAAAGGTCATTCTTTATAGAAGAGAGTGTGCTCTTATCATTTGCACATCTGTAAGTGCCTCCTGAAGTACTTCACAAAAATTACCAGAAAAATAGAACCTGCTGGTTTGATTGATTTTCTGTGTATTTCATGAATTCAACTTGTATGTGAAATCATAACTGCCCTGAATAGTCCCATATGTTTAAGGCAATGACATATTTTTGCCTTTACTGTTGAAATGTTTCACTATTATTCATGCTAATTCACTGGTAGTGAGAGATGATAGGTATGCCTATAAAATCAGAGGGTAGGTGCAGACATTTTGATCCTTGCTGATCCTGAGGTACCAGCTGCCCTGCAGGTTGGCTTTGTCCTGCATTTCCAGCTGGACTGTGCCACCTAGCCAGTGCTTGTGCAGGAGGAGCTCTGGGGGCACAGACAGGTTCTCTACTTCATGCTGGCTTCCATGCTGTCATCATCTCTGAGAGCACAGCCCCCCTCAACCATCTGCTTCTTGGAAAGGTGTTCTCTTTGCTGCTCCTAAGCTCTTAGTGCAACAACAGCAGCTTCAGCTCAGGTGTGCGAAGGGACTGGAGAGTAAGGCTGACTTGTTGCCCATCCTATGCAAAACCTTCTAGCCAGTGTTGCTTTAAGGTTGCTATTGTCCATTTTTCAGCACACCATGGACCAGTGTAAACAACTCCTAACTGTCTTCTGTGAGCTAAGCTACTTTGATAAGCTTGAAATGTTCAAGCAAATGAATCAAAGGCCATGCTTTAAAGCCCACAACTTTTTTTTCCTCAGATCTGCCAAATTAAAAGGGAGAGACTTTCAAGCCCTTCCTCTGCTCAATGTTTGTGTTAAATGATGTGAGACCTCCTTGAATTCCACTGAATCACTGCTGAGAGCTGTAGGATTATTACCTAATTGCATCCAAAACAACTTTTTTAGATGATAAATAATATCATGTATTGTACAGAAGCACGCCTCAACCTAAACTTTGAAGTGCTTCACAAATTAATGTTTAATGAAACTGTTTGCCTCAAGGCTTTTGCTGTACTATGTAACTGGCTGAATACACACAAGCCAGGGCTCTTTCATCTCCCTGACAAGTCTTACTGCTTTAATACAGCATACTTTCTCCAGCTGTGTGCACTCAGTTCTCAGTTTTAGAGACATCTCCCTGGCCTGCAAAAATGCTACCTTGTCTCCCCCAAAAGGCCCACACATAGCAGGAGACCCTAATGGATGGATCATAGAGAAAACACTTTTGGGGGAATGTTTAGTGGAAGAAAACATGACTCATAAATGATTTTGTAATACAGTTCATCATGGTGAACTATACTATGTTATTGTACAGTAAGGGTGCTGGTTGACAGCTGGCTAAACATGAGTCAGCAGTGTGCACAGTGGCCAAGAAGGCCAGTGGCTTCTTGGCTTGTATCAAAAATGGTCTGGCCAGCTAGACCCAGGGGAGTGATTGTCAAATCACTACCTCAAGTACTGTGTTCAGTTCTGGGCCCCTCACTGCAAGGAAGACATTAAGGTTCTCAGTGCACATCAAGAGAAGGTCTGGAGTCCAGAGAAGGAGAATAGAGCTGGGGAAGGGTCTGGAGCACAAATCCTGTGCTGTGAGGAGCAACTGAGGGAGCTGGGGTTGTTTAGCTGGAGAAAAGGAGGCTCCAGGGACACCTTATTGATCCCTGCCTGAAAGGAGGTTTCAGCTACATGGGAGTTGGTCTCTTTTCCCAGGTAATTGTGATAGGACAAGAGGACATAGCGTCTTGTGCCAGTGGAGATTCAGACTGGACATCTGAAGAAATTTCCTCCCAGAAGTGGTGATTAAGCATTGGGATGGGCTACCCAGGGGGTGATGGAGTCACCATCCCTGGAGGCGTTCAAGAAATGATTGAATGTGGCCCTTAATGCTGTGGTCTAGTGGACAGGGTGGTGATCTGTCAAAGGCTGAACTTAATCTCAGAGGTCTTTTCCAACCTCAATGGTTCTGTGAACATTAGAAGCCCAGTAGCTACAAACTGAAACAAAACATTGGTCTTACTGCTTGGCTGCAGGTTTTTGTGATTTTAATGGAAAATTTCTCCCCGAGTCAGCTATCAAAGTTAAAAGCTTCCCATTAGGCTTTATATTCTATAATTCTGGAAAAGTTGCCACTTTCTTGGTAGGGTGCCTAGTATGTTTTTGCAAGCATAAAGGTGTCTGAAAATGAAATCTCCAAGGGGCTCTCTCTCTCTAAATCTGGCAGTGCAGGATGTTTTTGTTCAACTGATATCATGAGTCATTCTGCGATTTTCAATATTTAAAGCTGACATCCAAATAAATCTTCTCTTGTTAGCATGACAGAGGAGTCATGCTGTTGGAATTGGAACCCTAGGAGAAGATATTGGCATTATAAAAATAATAATGTCTTATACAGAATTAAGTGCTGTGCCGGTCCTGATCATTGGTAGTACAGTGACTGAAAGCAAACAGAGTAAGATGGTGATGGGAATTACAGAATAGCAGGAAAATTTTGCTCAGGAGGAAGGTGGCTGGATATCACCTAGTCCAACTTGGGTTTCAGTTTTTCATGGTTCTTTTCCAGCACTTCATCCCTGCTAAGTTTCTTGCTGGGCTGTTGTAATTCAGTACCCTGAACTAGCAGCTTTAAGGTGTGAAAGAAAACTCGAGGAAGTTTCAGAAATAAGTCCAAGTGTTTTGCCTTAGACGCTGTCAGATCACATACTTCGGGGTTGGAGAGGAAACATCAGGGTCTGGGAAGCTGCCCTGGAGATGGCCCTGGCAGTCTCATTCCAGCAGAATGCAGCTCCTGGTCCTCTCTATCTTTTAGAGCAGAAGCTTGGACTTCCACAGACTCAACTTGCAAGTTTTATGAGTGGCTTATATATTTTAAAGTGGTTTTAACTGCTCAAAACATCTGTAACGTCTTTCATGCAGCAGCTGAGTGCCCACACAACCTGTCTCAGGAGCTCCCTGGCAAGCCCTGTGTCAGCTCTGGGGTGGGCTGAGCTCACTGCCCATCCCATTGCTTCAACACCAGGGATGGTGGCACTGGACTTGCAGGACTGCCAGTGTCCAGCAATGGCAAGCCCTTGGCTTCATTGCTGAAGCCCTGCTCAGTCTGATGAGCCTCTCTGCAAGCAAATTCAGGAGACATAAAACAGCATGTCTGATGATGATCACTACCTTGCAATTATCTCTGTGTAGCTGCTTCTGACCACATTTTATTTAGCTGGCTGCCTACAACAATCTCTGCTCTGCAAGCCTGCAGCCTCCTCCAGCTCAGAGCAATTCCTCTGAATGTTGTGTTGACTTAGTGCTCTGACTTACTTGTGCCCAGGAGGGAGCTGGGCAGAGCCTGCCTGTTATATCTCAGGGGAAAGCAAGGAGCCCTTCGTGGCAGTGCCTTGTGTCCCAGCCTCGGCTCCCTTCCCCAAAACCACCTGTCACCTTTTCCCCACCTCTGCAAAACCCCAGTTCTCCTGTGTGGACAGAAAGCCTCCACTGGTCCTACATGTCCCTTCTGCTCTCACATGACTCAAAACTGCTTGACAAGAGAACTTGTTGAAGACCATCCTCTTTCCTTGGAGGTCTCCTCATCCTGCAGGATCCCCCCATGCAGGCAAAAACAGGAGGAAGCTCCTCTCCACACAACAGGTTCCCTCCCAGCCTCTCATACTGCAGCTGCAGCCCTTGCTAGTAAGGCTTTCAAGTTCTCCCAATTAGAAGTCTACCCTCATTAAGAAGCTTTTTATTTTTTTATTTTTTCAAAATAATTTAAAATTTGACTTACTTTGAATGTGTGTGTTTTTATTCACAGTGAATCTTTAAAATATGTGAAATGTGTGGGAGGTGACAGCACAGCTGGAATATGAATTTTGGGGGGATGTCTTTCTTTTCAATTTAAAGAGAAAAGGAAAATTAAATTTCAATTTATGCATCATCTCCAGTATGAATTTAAAAGTGCATAGGAATGGGAGTAAAAATAAAAGCTTATTATACTGACACCAGCTCAGCTGCATTGCATACATTGTCTGTGCAAAACGAGCTCATTAATACCACAACAGTTGTGCAATATAATGAGTTTAATACTGCTGAATTTTATTGCTTCCTGCTCTCCCTCATTTTACTACTAGTGGCATTTAAATCCTGATGCACTGAGATTGTGTTTACCCAATTTATTCTGTGTTTTTATTGTGGCCAGGTCAAATTAATCCATTTTTCTTTCAGTAGAAGCAAGAGCTGTGATTATTGCTGTGGTTGAGACTGCTTACAGGGTGTTTTGCCTTCACAAGGCATGTACAGAGATAGGAACATGGTTGCAGCTGTTTGAATTGTGCACAGGCTGGGCCAGTGTGTAAGGAAGGTTGTGAGACCTGCAGGCACAAGAGACAGCAGCTTTCTGAACAAGAGTTTTGAATGTGGAAACCTCTACTGGCAGTATGCTACTGACCACAAACCTGAAATAAGCCTGCTCCTAATTTCTGCCCTTTTTCAGGTTTGTAAGATGCTGATTTTCTAGGGGACAGGAAGGTGGAAGTCACTTAGAACACCAAGCTCCTTAGAGCTGTTAGGTTGCAAGATTATCAAGTGCAGCCTTTGACCAAACACCACCAAGCCAACTAAACCATAGGACTAAGTGCTGTGTCCAGTCATTTCTTTACTCTTTCCAGTGACTCCACCACTTCCCTGGGCAGCCTGTTCCAATTCTTGACAATACTTTCTGTGAAAAAAATCTTCCTGATGTTGAACCTGAACCTCCCTGGTGCCTTGTGGCCATTTCTTCTTATCCTGTCACTAAAGAGTCTGATAGAAGAGGCTCCAACCTCCTTTCAGGTCGTTTTAGAGAGCTATAAGGCCTCTTCTGAGCCTCCTTTTCTCCAGGCTAAACAACCCCAGCTTCCTCAAATGCTCCTCGTGTGACCCTTCACCAGCTTCACAGTCCCACTATGGACACTCCAGCCCCAAAAGTGCTTCTTTTCTTCTTGAAGTGAGGGGCCAGGTAATAAGTGAAACACCTCCTAGAGCCTTGCTAAAAGTAATTGTAGACATCAGTGGCAGTGCACAGCAAAGCTGCAATCCCAGTCATAAAGCAGCAGCAATGCTTTCAGCTCTCAAGGCACTCTACCCCACTTCCCTGCACTTCTATTTGCCCTGCTGTGCTGTGAACCTGCATGGTCAGAGTTGTATATGGGGACAACAACACAATAAAGGAGCTATCAGCTCTGAAAAATAACTGCAAGCTTTTAGAAAGCTCCTTGTACATGATGTCTGTAGCCCTCAGCAAGCCACCAATACATTATACTGTAATAACTGAGTTTAACTGCTGGAATATAACTGTAGGAAAAAAGAGAGCAGACAAATCTCAGGGTCACTTGCATTTTATTAATAAAATTAAATTTTTCTCGTAGTGTTCAGATCTGAGGATGTGCCTTGTTTCAAAACCTGCAGAGCTCCCAAACCCCAGACTGGCTGTTTTAAAGGTACTAATTCATCTCAGGCCTTTCTTTACATGGTATCATGAGTTGATTTTGTTATAGCATATTATAAAGCTCTGGAAATGGCTTTATATTTTGGGGATTCCAGGAGATTTTTTTCTTCTCCCTGCAGTATGCAGTTAAAACAGGTTTTGGGAAGGTGTAAATACTATTTAGGCAAGGCTCTCCCACTTCAAACACTCTGCCAAAATCTGTCTGAGCCATCACAACCCTTATGGCTCACTGTTTTGGTGTGTGGGCCAGGTTTATCCACCTTTTCCAGTTTTTAAGGAGCTTGCCAATGTAGCTATGCCCATTCTAATCACAATTACAAATCACTGTATTGTTGGTTCAGGCTGCTTTCAATAACAGCCTCGTGCATCTTTAGGCACCTGAACTTGTAGCACATCTGATCCCAAACCTTAGTACAATGAATAGGAATGGGTGTGCTTGTAACAAAACTTGATAGTTGTTGCATTTTTCACCATCTGAAGAATTGGTATCAGTGCCTCCAAGGGTATTATTCTATTTTTATAGGAGAAATGTGAAAAAGAGTTGTCATGTTTTTGAGCTGGAATCCCATTTCTTCATACTACATCCACAGTACTACCAGGGCAACATAAACTGCTTGATGGCCTCTGGCTGCCACCTTTCTCTGTGGCAGCTCTCCAAGCACACCGTGTGCCTGGGGAAGCAACCAGCCCTGTATTCCCAGAAGTACCAGTGCTGCCACCTGTCACTTTGTGTCCATGGTTTCTGCACTGACCAGGAGTGCAACCCAAGGCTTAAGGCAGCGTGCAGACACAGGCACAGCAAACCTTTGTGATTCCATGTTTCATGGAAGCATCATACCTGTTTTTATCACCTAGGGACAGCACCTGGTTTGAGTTTCTATGCAGCAGCTCTGGGGTGAAGGTCACTGGTCCAGAAGGACTAGGCAGATGGTAGAAGTGCCCAAATTCTGCTGGGACAAAGTACCCAGAAGAAAAAATAAGGGCATGTTTGGGAAACTTGCATGGGTAGACCCAGTCTTACTGTATCCCAAAGGATCAACTCTTGCTTTGACTCAAGGAGAACATCTCCTCCTCAAGCCCTCAGCATTTTGCTGTCCAATGTGGAAGAATCAATTCCACCTTCAATTATTGTTTTGTAAGCAACTAACAACTAGAAAATAGGTCACCAGGACTTTTATAGTAAGACATCCACCACCAGATAGCATCAGCTTTGACATTAAATCAGTGAATGGGAGACATAACCTACTCTTATTCATTTTTATTATGGTTGTAAAAGAGATGGCTCAGGTAACTCAAATCTCCATGGTCAGAACATATTATCTGACAACAGGCCCACAAGCGACCGATCATAACATTATTTTGACCTTAAATTGTTCAAAGTCTTATTCTTTAGGGCATTGTGTCAGCTTATCTTGATCATTACAGCTCTTGAATTGGGAATCAATTAAATGTCATCTGATCTCTCCATCTGTAGTGCACAGTTTATTTTTATGCAGGAGTTGAATACTGCAGCATGATCATCCTGCACCTTCAATTTTCACTGTATACAAATACTGAATAAATACTGCTGCTTTGGCATGCTTTAGAACAATACTTCCCCAAAATATATGTTTATTTTCAGTGGCCTAGCATAGCTGTCCAGATGAAAAAAAGTTGTACTTTTGTTGAAGAACTACAATATTCCTAAAAGTACAATATTCCTAAACATTGTGATAACATATTCTTATTAATAGACACAAAATTCTGCAGATTTCAGGAGAAAAAAGACCAAAACAAAAACCAAAAAAACCTCAAAACTTTAACCACCCAGAACATAAACCAGAAGCTACAAATGTTCAGATGTGAAACTTTTGTTATCTGACTTTGGGGAAGAAGCAAACGGCTGCAGAGCATCCCCTGCTATTCCAGAGGGAGCAGGATCTCTGCAGAGGTGACTGTGAAGGTTATGGTATTGTCAGACTGAAAGCAGCAAAGTGGAAAGCAGGAAAAGGAAAGAATAATATCATATTGATTCCAGATCATGTTTGGGGATCTTTTTATCTATCTTTTTAGCAAAAGACCCGTGATGAAGGTCCACCTGGGGCTGTCCTGTGGGAACATAACATTACATGTGTGAGCTTAATTCAATCATCTCTAGGCTTTTGCAGTCAAGCTCCACCGTTCTAGGGGATAGTGTCCACTCCCCAGACTATTAAAAAGTGAATCTGGCTTCCTCTTCCTTTCATCCTTAAAGCCTCTTTTGTTGTTTGCAGGCTGATAGAAGAAAGTCACTTGCAAAGGGATGGAGCAAATTTCTTAACATCAGAAGGAAGGGCAACAAGAGGGCATCCTATGCTGCAGAATCTGCAAACATGCAAAAAATGAAAGTTAGTGATACTTAAAAGGGAAAAAGGAAGGAGTAGGTTCAAAGCAAATTGCTCAGTAACACATTTTTTTTTTATCAACAAACAATTGTGAGTGAGAATGGGTATAGCAAGGTGTTAAGTTTAGAGATAAGAGAGAAATTTAAATTACAAAAGAATAAAAATTTTCGGGCTGAGAGAAGCTGCAGATCTAATACATCCCATCCCCACTCCCATAAATAAATGAAATGGAAAAAAATCCCTAAAAGGTAAGTTTTTTCCATGACTAGAGCATAATACTATTTTTTATGTTTTACACAGTGCTGAGTTGGCAGCCAAAAAAACCCTTGCTTGCAAGAAATGAACTTCCAAGACCCATTCATACTCTCAGGGTCCCAGACTGAAATAAATATGAGTTCTTAAGAAGCACTGAGCATCTTCTTCCAGAAACTCAGGTCTTTTGGGACAGTAAACATTACTGACCATTTTCTGAAAAATTTGTGTGGAGCCTTGGCTGTCCTTAACACAGTGCCTTCCTTTATATTGTCCAGAGTAACAGCAAACCTGAAACCACTAGCATCAGAGTGTTTTGGGCAATTTTGTTTGTCCCAGGAGCTGCCAGCTTTGGGTCCTGCTGCTATAGTTCCTGTGGTTTCATACTCAGCCAAAGATCACCTATTATGCAGTTTTGCTCAATGAAGGGTTGCAATAGTAAAATGTAGGGAAAAAATCAAAGATTGCCCAATGTAGCAGATTTCAAGGCTGTGGAGAATGTGCTGGGTCTGTAGGGAGTCTTGGGAAATGTCTGAAGTTCCTGGGTTCAACACTAGAATTTCTAACATTATAAATCAACACTGATAAAATCAAAGGCCTGCTGTGGGTATAAAGGAGGATGGAGACTATTGTATTGTTTGGTGGATCCCTATTGTATACAGTGTTAGAAAGTCTCAGCTACCTGTCCTACAAAAAAAAAGAAAAAAAAAAAAAAAAAAGGAAGCTGTGAAAACTGGCCATGTGATCCCACTTCATATTGGAAAAAAACCCCTAGTCCAAAGTGGCTTTCAGCTTTCTAAAACAGGCTTGTGGAAAACAAACCTACTGGCACTCAGATGCCAATAGAAGATTCCTTTCTTTTTGCAGTCATGTCCTGTCCTCTAGCTGGGCGTGCACACTGTGGTCAGAGCACAGCAGTTCCCTGGTCCCATTTTGCCTCTTAGTCACACTGAGTTTTGGGAGAGGCAATTCTCTTGACTTTGCTGTGCCTCAGTTATTCAGGAGCTTGGTCTTCCTTACCTGGCTTAAGGTCATTGTGATATTTAAAAGCTTCCTTCAACTTCTGAACAAGAATTCAAAAAATGCTAAAAACCAGCTCTAACTCAGGGGTTGAATGCAAGCAGAGGCTGGAAGGGTTCCATAAGCTGTCACACAGGTCTTCCCTCTGCAGCCATTGCCTGTAACATAGTGAGTGACTTTGGGCTTTGACCCAGCAGTGCCATTCTTAGGTTCTTATTGCAGCAAACCTAGAAATCTCTTTAAGCATATTAATCATTTGGCTGGCATGCTCTGTCCCCCAAGGGCCAGAAAAGCATCTCAAGTTGTAGCTTAAAGAGTTGGAGACATACTGAAGGCCTTTTGAGTATTTTGTTCCATTAGGACAATCCTATTCTCAGTGACTAAACATTGGGTAATGCCTTCATTTCAAGATGTTTGTTGGGACCACACTGCTTTGCTTTTACAACATGAGCTGAAAGCTCTTCAGTCATTTGTTATTTTAACCATAGGGACTGAAGTTAAAGTTTGCACCACAAGAGATGGGTGTCAGCTGGATAACAGCTGGATCCTTTGGGGTGAGCTGATACAGACTGGCTCCTTCAACAACTGCTTCCCACGTGTGCAGACACCTTCTTGAATTTTTGTGGGATTTTTGAGAGGAATTTTTCATATAAAAGGTAATATTGAGTTTGACTGGTATCTGGGCTCCATTGGAAAAAGAAATCAATTTTATTTTTATTTGAAATTATGTTCAGAAATTTATCAGCATCTCTTTTCACTTGAACCTCTTGAACTGAGGCAACAGAGGAAGGAAAACTAGAAAAACAAACAAATGAACAACAGAGGAAACCGTGAATGTTATTTATGAAAGAGCAGGAGACAAAATTAATATCCATGTGGTTTAGACACTTGATTACATTGTGTTTCTTATGCTGTGCAATTTTGCCTCTAAGCTCCCTCTCTCACCTTTCCTTCCATCTGCATTAAGAAAGAACTTAGTATAAATGCTTCTAGGACATACAGCTCTGACAGATGTTCAAGTGATAAATATTTGCAGGCAGGGTAATTTTCAAAACTGGTGTCATTTTATTGATTTGTAGGATTTTTCTGTACCTTGTATTTTTGTGCAAACACATAACTCTGGGAAATAAATTTGTCTTAAACAAAAAATAATTAAAAGGATTGTAGCTGAAACTGCTGATGTTGCTTCTGAGTGTCACAAAAAAATGGGATTTCAAGTGAGGCATGATGCGTTTCAAGTAGATTTAGATATACAAAATGGATTGAAAATTTCTCTGTTTGAAATGATATATATGCTGGAAAGTATGGGCACTAATTTACTGCAAAAACTAGCAAAGCAGAAAGGAGAAAAATATAGGTAAAGCAAACAAAGAGATTGAAGGAGATGAGTAGGAAAAAGAGAACCTGCCTTTGAGACACAGTGCTCTAAAGACAGGAAGACAACTTGTACACAGCTGAAAGAAACACGTGTTAGGGATGGCATCACTGCTGCAGTGCACTTCCCAGGGCACTTCCAGGCCAGCAAAGCCACAAAGAGTGCAAACAGGAATTTCCTTTTACACTGCAGTTTTCTCACTTTTTTCTTAAACTTATTTTAAAAAAAAAGTGAGGAGAGACATATTTGTAGTCTAATAAAAATAATTAATTCCTGCCTAGATGTTTTATTTTTTGTTGTTCCTGACCCTCCAGACTTCAGACTCAGGTTTAAGCAAGTGTGTTTACAACAGCTAAGACTTGGGTGAAGAAATTTTACCTAAGCCACTGGCTAAAACTTCATGTGGACTTTATTCATCACTGCTGGGGAATATTTCTGTGCACTGGAAATGAAAAGGCAGGGAGCCTTCATTTCAAACTTTTTAAATTTTAAAACCCTCTTTTATTTTGGATATATTGACTTCTGGAAAAGCAAACACTAGTAGATTCACACTGTGGTGAAAAGAAAACGTGTTCTTCACCTTTTCCTTAGCAAAGTGCTTGCATTTAGAAGTGATCAAGGCCACACAGGCAGAAACCTCTGCATCTGCCAGGGAAGCAATCCTGCCTCTGCTGTGGGAAACTAATGGAAATGAATTAAAACCACCTCAAAGGGCTAGAGAAATCTATATTCCTGGCTGCTTCACTGCAGCAAACAGCACCTTTCCTGCCTGACACATCTGAGACTCTGTGTGAAGTGTGGTGGGGAGGGAAGCCTTGGATAGGGATGCCTGGACCACCAGCAGGCAGCACTTTTTAGCAGAGGAGAGAAAATGTTGTGGGAAGGATAATGCCAGCAGCACTCCTAGCTGTGGCTTTTGTCTTGCCTTTTGTGCCAAGGAGAGAGGGCAGGGCCTGAATTACTTTGTAGACTCTGGATGGCATGGGAAAGACAGCACAGAGAGGTGAAAGTTCCTCTGGTTTCCATCAGGAGTTCCTGTAGGAGAGGCAGTTCCTTGGAGGAGCAGGTCCTCCCTGGCTGCTTCTGGGCCATCCCACCTCACCCCAAGGGCACAGTGCTTCTCCTCCTCTCACCCTCCACTGGCTGCTCTTCTCAGCTCTGCTTCCAGGCACTTCTAATCTGCTAGCATTCCCTGAGCTCTTGAGCACTACTGTGCCTTTTAGAAGGAAAAAGAAAACTTCTATTTTATTTGGGAGACTGCTATTATTTTAATAAACTAATCTAACCATAAAATCACAGAATGGTTTGGGTTGGAAGGGACTTCTAAAGGTTCACCCCAGTCCAAAACCCCTGTGATGGCAGAGACAACTTCAACTAGACCAGGTTGCTCAAAGCCTCATCCTTGAACATTGCTGGGAATGGGGCATCCACAACTTATCTGGACAACTTGTTCCGAGTGCCTCACCATCTTCAAATTTCTTCATAATATCTAATTTAAACCCACCCTCTTTCAGTTTAAAGCCATTGCCTCTTGTCCTGTCATTACATGCCCTTGTAAAAAGTCCCTCTCCAGCTCTCTTGCAGGCTCCCTTTAGGTACTGGAATGTGCTCTAAGGTGTCCCCAGAGCCTTCTCTTCTCCAGGCTGTAGAAGCCCAGCTCCCTCAGCCTGTCTGCATAGGAGAGGTGCTCCAGCCCTCTGAGCAACTTCATGGCCCTCCTCATCTAATGACTTGTGCAGGTGCATGTAGGGTGGAGGACTGCACCCTCTGCTGGGTACCTCCTGAAAGGAGAAGAGTGCTCTCATCTCTTCCTTCAAACAGTGTTTTGCCCAGGACTTCACTTATCCCATTGTCCTGAGAGTGCTGGGAATAGAAGAACAGTTTGTTAATAATAGTTTTGGTGTGTTGTGCTTACAGACTATACCACATGCCAGGGCTGCACACATCTCAGCCAGCACTGGGAGCCCAAAAGACAAGACACTATGAATCAGGATACAAGGCCCCTGTTCTAGCATCTCTAGAAAGGATGCCTTTCTCCTCCAGCACTGAGCCACATTCCCCTGCCCAAGTGGGAAGGGAAGCCCTAGAGGAAAGCTTGGGGGTCTAAGAAGAATTTGTGCAGAAACTGATCACCTTATAAATGCAAAAAACTGGGAGGAAGGAAAAATTTATTCCTTGCATTTTGTGGATTGAAAAGAAAAAATGTATTTTGTATCTAAATTCTCAGACAAACTCGATTTTCCCTGTCTTGTAAGGGCCTAGAACTTTCAATAAATTCCTGGTTGTATCCTCAAATTATGACAGCATTTGTAAAGACCCACTTCCTTTTTCTCTTTTCCTTCCCTTCTTTGAGAGGAAAATCTTGTTGTGTATGCAATGCAGAGATTTTTGTGTCAGAAAGTGTTAATTCTTTTGAAGGAATCCAACACTTGTTCAGTACAGGATTTTTGCATATCCATGCAGTCAATGAACTCTCCAGGAAGGCCTCCCTTCATTTTAGTCTTCAGACATAACACCAGATATTTCTCTTTTGTTTCTGCCATAAGACAACTTGACCATAATTAAATTAGAATAACATACCAAATATAAATATAGAATGAAATGCATGATAACCAGGGGGACCCAGTGGCACCCTGATTTCTCCTGGAAGTCATGTGTGTTTATGAAGGTTCAGCTCGTGGCAATACTAGAGCTACTGAGACTTCTCCACTCCTTTCCTCTGAATGAAGAGTGCTCTCTGAAACTGAGTTACAAACTAGTAGTGGGCCATGGAGGGAACATAGACAGAGAGAAATGTGTGGTGATAAGAGCAGAGATAAGTCACAAGACGCAGTAAGGGACTTTCCATCCACATATGGGGGAAATGGAGAAACAGAAGTCTCAATGAGTGGGTCACATGCTGGAAACAGGACCCAGTGTGCAGTCTCTGCAATCCTGAAGATTTGTTACATTCACTAAACAATGTCCCAGGCAACCTTGGCATCTCTATGTAACTTTGAAACTGACTCTGGTTTGAATAACAAATTGGATTACATGACATCCACAGTAACCTAAATTTTTCTTGGATTCAGTGGAATTTTGGATACATGTTTCTTTGAAGGGCATTGTTTCCCTCCTGATCCCACTCATCTCCTATGAAAATCAAGTATTTAAAATAATTTTTTTCCCTTTCCTAAATAGCCTTAACCAGCCCTGTTTATCTTTTTAAGGACATAACCCCTCTCTTAAGGATGATCCTCTTAAGGATGCCTATATAATTTCCAGTTTCATCATGTTCTTCTGGGCAATAACTCTCTCTTTTTGATGTACCTTTTTCAAGTTTTGGTGCCTCTGGGCACTACTATAGCAATGAAAATGCATTTCTCCAGGCATGCCCCAAGGGGAGGACTGAGTTTGTTGCTGAAGAGCACAAGAAATTTTCACCAAATCTCCTGGTTCTTGTTCCCCATCAGGCCCTGTGCTCCCTGCACTCCTGCCACTGTGTTCCCATGCAATACTTCAGCTGTGGCCCTATGGAGTGCACATGGGGCAAGGGACCCCCAAATACCCAGTGCCACTCAGCAAAACTGCTCAGATGCCTGAGAACCCCTGGGGGCTGACTCCACAGCCTGGCATGTGCTGGCCCTCACATCTTGGGGAGGACAGTCCTGCTTCAACATCCCTCTCTGGGACAGAATCAGCAAAAACCAACAATTTTAACAACCAGCTGGCAGCACAGCTCGTTCAGGATGCCCCTCCTTCCCTCTGGTTCAGGGATGATGGTGCAGCAGCCAGTCCCTGTGCCAGCAGGCTCTGGCAAAGGTCCTGCCAGCATTTCAGCCTGGATTGCTCCTCTCTGTGGTGTTCCAGGGCAGGGTTGGAGGGAGGCTGCATTCACTTTGGCCTGGGAGAATTGGTCCAGAAGAAACGAAAGGGAAATTCTTACAATTGGTGGCGTGGCTTTGAAATCAGCACAAAAAAGTCGGGTTGCTAAGTAAGGGAGATCAAGGCTAGAGCATAATGTGAAGTGTTGATTCAGCCTCTCCTGTAACAAAGAGAAACAGCCTGTCAGTGCCAGCCAGCAATGCTTAAATCACCTCAATGGAGCCAAAACACAGAAAGCATCCAACAGGCTGAAAAGCCCCATTAAAGGTATTTATGTATGCTCACATTTGGCCTGGTGAAACCTGCTCATGCCAATGTTCAAACTGAGCAAAATGTGTGTGCAAGGCCACTTCCACCCAGCCATGGCACAATTGTAATACCAAAATATTCACAAAGGCTTCTTGCCCCTTGAGATCTGCTGGGTGCTACCTGCCTTGGAACTGTCCCTGTATCTTCCAAATGCTTGCAAAAGCTTTGGTTCTCCCTCGACGACACAGGGAAAGAAAGTGCAAGGAAAATTTTGCCTTGAATGGGAGGCACTGCCCCAAACCCACCCAGCTTTCACAGGAAACAGCTCGGAAAAACAAGTTTGTCCCGCATTTTCCAGAAGATGGAGCTCAAGAGTCTCCCATGTGAAATGGTAAAAGGTTGTGTCTGGGGAATACGGGAAGATAGACATTGTTCCTGGGCAGCTACCTGAATAATGATTTTTGTAGCAAAAGGCTTAAAATATCTTCTTGTAAGAAAATGAAGTACACTCCCTACCTCTGCTCTCCAAAAGTCTGTCTAGAAATGATACAGAAATAGTGAATTGTAGTCTATGATAAAAGATAAATGAAAAAGTAGAGTTAATTTGTGAGAAAAATAAAGTAAGAACTAGACGTTTTCTGAAGTAGTTTTGTGCCCTACACCATGTGCCACCACAAGAAAACCACAAGAAAACAAGGAGGAGATTCTTATTTTCTTGAGATTGAGCCCACCATTAAAAGTCAATTTCCAGAGAGGCTTAAAGCATTTTCCAAGTTCTTCTAGTGGAATGACAGACAAGGCAGACTGATCCTCCTCCATGGGAGAGAACCATGCACGTACAAGAGGTCAGCAGGAATTTGCAGAGATTAACAACTAAAACCATCTGCACTCTGGAAAAAATCAAACCCATACCATATATTGTGTGGGAAATCCATGCAGCAACACCAAAATCCCTGGGGGTCCTATTAGTCAGACCACTAGATAGCCATGAGAAAACAGTCCAAATGAAAATTATTAGCAGCTTGCTCTCTTCAGGTCCACCATAGAGCAGTCTAGTATAGCTTTAGAAAGAAAAATGAGGTAATTCTCTGTTAAGCTCTTTGGGCATTGATAACAACTTCCTCTAAAACCAGATGGATTTTTATATCCAGTCTCAGCCCCCCAGTGCCATACTCAAGTATACACACTCCCAATCTAACTGAGATGATGTAAAGTAATAAATATTTATTTTTATGCCACCGTTATGGTATCCATGTTCTATTCTGTAACATACAAAGAAAAATTTCTATAACTTAACTTTTACATAGATCTGAGTAAAGCTGAACTAATAAAAGTTGAAGTGAATTCTGCTCCTATAGAATATCTGAAGACCAGCTACAAAGAAGTTTGAAATCACACAGTGCCCATTTTGCAACTGTGAAAAATACTATCTATATATCTATAAATCCATAATGCCAGATAAGCTGCTTTTAGTGCCTGGGGTTAGGAAATTCCCAGGTTTATTAAGTCCTGTTTCTTCCCCACTGCTAGACTGAGAGAACATATAAGTCTCTGATAGGTCAGTCCTCAGGGATTTCTTTCCTCCAATTCCTCCCTCCTTTGGGTTTTCCCATTATAAAAGACCCAGTGCACCTGCCTGTTTTCCCTCTTGGGGGAAATGTGAGTGCAGATTGCCAGGTCATGTCCAGCCTTTCACCCACCAGTACCCCCAGGGTTAACCAAGACTCAGGCACAGCACAATCCCAGTGGATGATGGGCCTCTCTTTCCAGCAGTATCACCTCTATAAATTTGATTGGAATTCCTCCCAGGTGAGCTTTGTGAGAATATTTCTGGACTCTTAATACATATCTTTACACAGAAGGAGCTAATGGAATGAATGAAACAGACATCAGCTGTTTCTTTTCAAGGAGGAGTGCAGACACTGCTGCTGCAGAAAAGAAATATCTGGGATCAGGGCAGTGAATTGTCCTCTGGAAGTGCTCTTTGCTCAAGGCTGCACAAGGAAAGTTCCAAGTACTGACTGAGACAACCAACCTTTAGATATTCAGTGCTGGTGAGCAGAGGCCCTTCTTTTTTGGTCAGAAGTGTCTTTTTCCATATTCATGAACAATTTTTATGATGCACATTTATTATTAGACCTTTTACAGGCATCTATTTGATGCAAAGTCAGCTAAAGACAAATTAGTTTACTTACTTTTGTAACAAATGGTTATTACTTGCCTTTGATATTAACCATTTTATTTCAAAATTAGTGTTGAAATTCAAGCTTTTTCAACAAACTTCTTAAATATGCAGCTGAAGGCCAATTACTGTGAGTTTATGCAAAAGTCAGTGCAGAAGAGGACTATTCCTGAGATGCTGAATAAGTAGTGCACTTTCAGGAACATTGAATAAAGAAGATGAACGAGGCTGAAAGCAAAGGAAAGTCTGAGGATGATTTTGCCTGCTGAAAAGGGGTGTGAAAGAGGAAAAGAGTAAAGCAAAAGTATAATAAAATGAGATCTAGTGAGTTCTTCTTTTATAACTTAATGATTAAATGGAGAAGACATATACATCAATTATCAAAGGAAAGATTAAGCATCAGACTGCACTGAATCAGACACTGACAACTTGGAAAGCAAATTAGGTGAAGAACATTTTGCTTTTGTCTGGCTGAAAAAATATTTGTGTCAAATATTTGTTAAAGCACAGACTCAGCATCCTGCCCCAGTTGTGTGGAACTGATCCTCCCTCCACTCCCCTAAAACCTGCAGAGATAAATGTATTCCTCAGATTTGAAAACAAAGGTAAAGCCAGATTCTGCCAGAGACTTGACTGTCTTCACCTGGTGCTAGTGGAGGGTTATAGACTGAACATACTTTCCCTGTAATCCATAGGTTTTTGTTGAAGTCCAGCCACAGAAGTGTTAATTACATGCCCGAAAAAGTGGCAGATTAAAACTATGGGGGCAACTGTGCTTAAGTGAGTAAAGATAAAATGTGATTTACTGCTCTGTGATAGCTTGTACCTTGCAGGAACTTGCAGCTGACCATGCATTTCACACATCTGAGGGCACTCACTCCTATTCTTTAAGCATATTTCTTTAGTTTCGTTTTTTCCTCCTTTTTTTCCTTGTTGTTTTTACAGTAAAACTTAGTTTGCTTAATGGCACCCAGATTGATTATCTGTGATACAGACATACAGATAGATAGATTCTTAACACCAGACATAACAAGCCTTGAGATGGACACATGCAGTAACTCTGCCTGCACAGTGAAGACCACAAACTCTTCACTCACACGTTGTGCTGGGGGACACTGGGGGTCAGAAGAGCAATTTCTTGGACTAACTGTCTCTGAAACTGCTTCAGATTTCCTGTTAGTGTGCTCAACATGACAGATAGCTTCTCTCCTTTTCAAAATGATGACCTATTTTTCTACTGTCACTGCAGAATACATTATCATAAACTACAGTTTTCAAATTTATTGCTCTGGACCCTAGAATCATTATTTATAAGAATTATAAGCTTGTCTACATGTTTTATTTTTAGCATTAAACATGACTGAAGTTTAGAATGAGTTATTTTCTGTTCTTACCTTATTTTGTAGGCCAGAAGTGCTGTGTGTGGGTGTCAAAATACAAAAGGTTCCACAGTTTGCGAAATTATAGCATTTTCCAAACTGTTTCCAATGTTGGGCTTTGAAATAAAGTGGAATAGCACATCACATGAGTTTATTTTCTTTCTTAAAATATAAAATTAATATCTGCTTGCAGGGTGGAATAGCTGTAGACTAGGTCTCTAGGTTGGAAAAGACCTGAATACTACAGCAAACCAATAAGTCTGTACTGTACAAAAAAAAAAAAAAGAAGTGTAGCATTTAAGCTATGCATCTTCATATTCTTAAGTATCCAGAGAGCCTCACCTCTGTCTGTTTTGCAAGGTCAAGCTCTTTTTCTCTCCTTCAGATATGTTTGCCTGTCATTTGGATACATGTTCTTCCCTTCAGGGAAAGAGCCCTCCCACTGAATGACCTCTAGACTAGGGAAAACTTGGCTTGGAATTTGTCTTCTTTGGCTGGCAACTAATACTAAAAGAAAGCCTGGAGGATGAGTCTTGTTCTTTTCTTGGGAGAAAGTGGAGAAGGAAATATCCAACTCCAATATCCAGCTTTGTTTGTTCCAATGGTCTTCTTAGGAAAAAAAAAAATCTCTCCTCTAGTTCAGCGTGTGCATTTTGGAGCAGTGAGTCAAAGCTGGCTGGGAGCCTTCCTCTGCAGCCAAAGAGAATTTTACACTGCTGGGATGTGGCATCTTTGGGAAGTGCCTGAACATCCATACACATGCTGACCAGAGGAGGAGCCCACTAATTACAAGCAGGTAAGTAAGACAATGCCTTCCTCTGCCCTCAAGGTAAGGCTTGTCTGTAAAGGAACAGCAATAAACAGGGTTTCTCCCCCAAACACCGTTTCTGTGAGTGAATAAATGACAGAAGCATTTCAAGATCAATTTTCTGGAGACAGAATTAGAACAAGTTCAAACCAAGTGCTTCATGGCCACTGACAGGTGCTTTTGTTCTTGGCTGCTGATCAATATTGCAACCAGGTCAGACAAAGGCAACGTGTCACTGATAGTCTTGGGCTATTGTTCACTTCACTTTCACTGAGCACTCCCACAACTCTGCTTTCTGTATGTTTTGCCAGAAATCTGGGGCTACAGAAACATCCCACTGATACTCTGGATTTGTGAACCATGCAGCTCTTAAGTGTCTACATTTTGACTCTGAGGCCATGAAAACCTTTCATATGACATTTAGCAAATTTATTCCCTGAGGAACTGTAAAATTTACAAATGTGTTCCCAAAACCATGGTTTTATAAACCAAACAAATGGATCCTGTACACTGCAACATGTTAATTGTATCTTTATCCTTGTTCATACTCCTGTCCTGGAAAATAGCACTTCTAATTGTTCTTCTGTGTGCCACACTTTGACAGCAGGTTTTGCTGAAAGCAGACTTCTTTAGCTGAAGTTAACAGTTGAAGAGTAGTAAAATATCTGGAACCCACAGACATTCTGCATTTATAAAATTTTAGAAACATTTCGTATTTGTCTCTATTGTACAAAAGCTTGAGTAAATGCAGTATATCTGTGCTAAGAAGAGTTCATATACTCCAGAACACAATCTGACATTTACTCCCATTTATTTTGAAATGCAAATTAATCTAGTTTATTCAGGATTCTTTTGCAGCTTACCGTCTTATTAGTGATCATGCTGATAACTTGAATTTCTGAAATGTTGTTGCTAAGCAATGCAACTTCAGGCATGTAATGAGGCTTTCCAGTGGCTACTTGAAGATGAAGAAAATTATCTCAGCTTCACAGGTTGTTTGATCATCAACCACATTATAATGGTTGGATGATAAATAAGTTTTCAGCTTGCCCTCATTCTCCTGCAAATAATTTATTTGTGTATGGTAACTGAAGATCATACAGTATCAAGAAGAAAGTTGTATATTTTCGGATGCAAAGGCAGAACCAAAGAACTTGTGTAGTCCCTTTGTGTAACTTTCTACAAAAAGAAAATTCCTTCCTGCAGCTCATTACTTCAGAGAACAGTGGAGGAAAATTAGGATTCAAAGTTGTCCCAGCAGGACCCCTCCCCACACAAGGTGATGCTGCCCCTTTTCCCCTGGCAGTGCAGATCTGCTGTTGGTGGGACCTGACTGAGGAGACCCTCCAGCTGTGACAGCAACAGGCAGCTGAGCTGGGCTGTGTGCTGGGGCTTTGTTCTTGGGAAGCCAAAGCCATGCACAGGACTGGGACAGGTTCAATTCCTCTGACGTGGCCCAGCCTGGAGCTCCCCAATGTGTCCAGGCAGAGCTCCTGTTCCAGGCACTCCAGGACCAGCTGGAGTCTGGCTATTCGTGAATCATCTTTTCATTCTTTTCCTTCACCACTGCAAATTCCAGTCACTTAAGCCTGCAGTCAAGAATCTGACATTCCCCTTTTTTCTATGGGATATCCTGGAGCTCCTTCTTTTCTTTTTCTCTCCATTGTAGACATTATAACACCTGCAGTTGAAGTACATGGAAACCACGTCCTGAACAGCTAACCTACTCTTATGCATGCTGGTTGAGGGAAAGAGGATCCACCCTGACCTTCCTCTCCCAGTGCCTCAACCCTCCATCCACCAAAGGAGGCAGTATCTACAGGTGCAACCAAACCAGCATCTGAAGTATTCAGAAGTGGTAATAAGGCTAAAGAAAAGGCCTGGGGAAAATAGACAAATCTTTATTCAGAACTGGTTTGAAAAGTCTGTAATAGATAAGGCCTGGGGCTGCAAACTGGAGAAAAAAGGAAATAAAATAAGATATTGATCTCCTGCTCAAAAAGTGCCTTACCTTCTCCCATGCAGTTCACACTCCAGCAGACCAAGTGAGAAAAGTTGTGTAAGACTGTGCCACAAGTGTCGTGCAAGTGGGTTGAATTCAAGTTGTACAAGCAACAGTCACATTGTCACTTCAGTGCCTTGTTTTTGCAGATTAATATTTTTGAAGTAGGTGGGTGTTTTTATATGTCCATGATATTGGAGTACAGAGCTTTCATTGGGGAATCTTGCTAGAATAAAGATGTCTCCTACCACTTAAAGTCACTTTTGCAAAACTACAGAGCAGTCTTACATTGAAAAATTAAAAGTGTAAAGTAAGATGATGCAACTTTTTGCCCTGAAGGATTTATTTAATATACTTTTTCCCCTGAACCTGTCAATGTTCAGAGTGAGGCAGTAGTTTTTGAGTAGTCACCCACCCAGCCAAGACACATTTTCCTGTGGGTGTCCTCATCAAGACAAATTTTTGGCTGTTTAACTATTAAAACCTTAAGGATTTAATCCTGGAAAAGAGAACATTTTAAATGTTGTGGGTTTGAGCATCTTTGATTTCATTTCTGACCAAAAAGCCACTAAATCCATACTTACAGTGTGTAGACATGAACCTAATCTAAATGTCAGATTAATTTCCTTACCTGTGGGCAAGCAAGCCTCAAAACTCATGCAGCCAAGCGTTTGTGTTATAGTCTGTGCACTATTCTTGTCACTGCTAAATGTTTGTGTCATCCAGGAGAGATTTCTGTTCATTTTGCTCCTGCATGCTCTACAGATGCCACTGACAGTCAGTAGGTGCATTGCTGGCTGCATCTCATTATAGTCACAGCCAGATATGTTGAATCATATAAGGAAGGGAAAGCATATGGGGAAAGGTGAGATGATGGGAAGATTTTTTTACTTTTAAGGAAGGAGGAGAAATTGGAAATTTAAAAAGCCAGACTCCTAAGGTTTAATTCAGAGCTGGTTGTGCAGCAGCACAGGACATTCTCATGCAGGTAAGCCTGGCATGAAAGCACATATCCCTCCTTTCCTGTGCTGAGAAAGCCAGGTGAAGGCACAGGCTCTGAGCTTCTGTGGAGGATGTCACCCCAGGCAGGCAGCACACCTCGTATTCCAGCCCTGCAGCAGCAGCACTAGGCAAGGAGCTCAGCGACTTTGATCCTCATGATGATTTTTGTCTTATCTGTGCTGTTTGCTGGTGCAGGAGCAGTCAGGTTTTATTGGTTTGTGCAGTCCCCCTCCTCAGTGGCACACACGGTCTGTGGCTATCAGAGAAGGGGATTTATTTTCTGTATCTGTGATAAAATGTTTTCAGTTAAGTCATTAATCTTCTAGACTGACACTTAACCCTATACAGGCCTAGGATTTCAGCAGCTGGAATCCTCTGCATGAAAAGCCTGGCTAATTAATATCCTCCATTTCCACTCAATTAGGAGGAATATATTTTCTAACACAGAAATAGCGCTGTCAAAAAAAAAAAAGATACAACTAACATTCAATGAGAATAATTTGATAATGTAATCAAAGATTCTCTCTAGCGTGGCAGTTAAAATTAAACATTGTGAACAGTGCATAATGTTCCCATCTCTTAGCAAGTTCATAAATACTTTAACCCTTAGCAGCCTGGGTAATTCCAGCATGTTAAGCTTGTTGGACATGGTTGAGCCACACACACACAAAGACAGGAAAAAGGCAATGTGTTTTAAAAATAAAAATATCCTTTCTATACTGTTTTACATTTTTACATTTCTTTACATTCTTATATTGTTTTTTATCCTGTTTTATTGCTGGTATTTTTTACCACGGTACCTCTGTGTGCTGCTCTGCTCAGGCAGCCCAGCCTGTGCTTGGGGAGCTCTGGCAAGCAACAATGAAGGAGATGGGAAGACAACTGGGTGGCAGGAGGATGTTGGTCCCCAAGCTGGAGGCTACCCTGGGGCCAACTACAGGGTTAATGGGGAGTGGAATATGCAAAGAAATGTAGAAGAGGAGCCTGAGGAAAGAAAAGCATCCATAGCAGCCCTAGGACTGAGCTTAGTGATCTGTGTCCTGATCCTCCTGGGCCACACAAATGCTTCCTCTGCGCCATATGGGAGCGAGAGACTTCAGCTCTTCAGGCAGGTCTTGCTGGGGGCTCCTCATTCATGAGGAAGCTGATCAAAGGAGTCAGGCAAACAGCTTCTAAACTTGGGGTGAACAAGAGGATTTTGTATTGCCTGGGCCACCTTCAAGGTCACTGATTTCATTACGAGGTCAAGCTCATGACAATGATCAGTCCTCACTGCGTGAATGACAAAGGCTGGATGGGAGAAAGTTTAGCTTCTGGTCCTCTTGTGAATGGACAGAAATGCTTTTTAGCCATTGTAATTCAAGAATCCTCAGTCAAGAAGGAGACGGTGCCTCTAGAAATAAGATTAACAGCTAGTGTGCTTCACAAGAGGGCTTGAGGATTGATTAATACACTGGGGCTGCTCGATAGCATGGAAGTGCTGCATATCAATTTACCCAGGGAACTGCCAATGCTGCACGAGATTAGAGCATGAGCCCGTGATCCTCAGATATACAATATTTCCTAAAGTTTAGCATGCTAGACCTTGTAATAGAGTGATTGCAGATGAAGATGTATGGAGGGCTAATGACCCAGGTGAGGATGGTAAAGCGCCCGACATTTAAACACCGAAAACCTTCAGCTAAGGAATAGTATTATATGTGTTTGTATGTGTGTATTTCCTTTTGCATGAGTAATTTATAGCTCATTAACAACCCATTAGAGTGAAAACTCCTGGGATAAAGAGCATGCTTGCCGTTTGTATTTGAAAGCCTAATACAAATAGAAGAAGGAAAACTATTTTGGAACCTGACATAGTTGACTGCTGTGTAGCAGGATCTTTATCTGGCTTCCAGTTGTTATGATCAGCTATGACCTCAGGGAGACAGGGAGTTTCCATCCTGACCTGAGGAGCTCCAGCTCTACTAGGTCTGTAACTTTTTTGCAGTATGATTTTTAATGGTCTGCAGCATAATGTCCTTCCTGCACTCCAAGGGTTCTGATGTCCACAATAGCATAAAATGCTCAAAATGGTTCTCCGGCTGAAAACCTAAGGGCTGGTAGAAGGAAAAGAAATTCCCAGCCAGAGACATTCAATATTTCAAGTGCAAACATGAAGGGTTACCAGCAGCCCTGCTGTACAAGGCTTGGAGAGGGTTAGGGGCTAAGGCTAAGGAAAGCAGCCTGGACCCAGAGCACCTAGTGATAATGCTGTCAGCAGGAGGATGCTCAAGGCTGACAGAAAGAAAATGCTGATCAGAGAGCAACCTCTCCTTGGCAGGTGGCTCTATCCACAGGCCAGTGCTATGCAGCATATAAAATACTTCCCCAACATTTGTTTGAAGGGCTGAGCAAGGTTTCTGCCTGTAAAAAGAATGGCTACTCCCTTCTTGCCAAGGGTTTGGCATAATCACTGAGGAAATGGAAGATATAGGTCCAAGTTACACCATGCACCATCCATTTCATCCAGTAACTGCAACATAAGCTTTGAAACAACCCAGGGTAAAGGAACCCAAACTCAGCTTCCCCCTCTCCACCCTCCCAATGCCCAAATGATGGACTGTCACTATCCCCACTCTTCTCCTCTTGACCTAGCTCTAGGCGTCTTGTCCATGAATGAGTGTGGAAAATGTGAGTGCCTTCACAAATGCAGCTCTCAAAAGATACTGGGATAAAGAGGGTACGTTTTCCAAAAAGAATTAATTCTATGCAGTTATACATTTGACCAACCAAAGTATCTCTTTTGAAAAACATTGATACATGAACTAGAAAATAATGCTGATCCAGGGTTAAAAGCAGTTTCTTTGCTCTTATGTTTATTTCACAGCAGGCCAGGGAATTAGGGGAAGACTGATGGAAGAAAAAAACAGAAGTGTGTACCTTGAAATATGTCAGACAGAAGTTTTGTTTCTGATGTGTCTTGCAATAAAAAAGATCACCATGTCTTCACTCTTCTACCATGTAAATAGTTTTCAGATTTTAGCATAAATAAATTTTGCATAAACAGAGTCTTTTATTTGGCTCTGAACATGTAAGACAGACAAGACATTTAAAAATTATGGGAAAAATATTCGTTTCCTCTGACAATTTCTAAAATCAAAGGCATGTATTTTGGAATAATACATACTAACTAGGAAAACAATTTTTAAAAAGTCTTTCACAAATGTTACCAAATTAAATATAACCTTCAATACTATTTCTGAAACATGTTTTCTTATCAGAGGCTCCCTGTGTTCAATTTATTCTGTTGTGTTCCTTTTCCATGATAGCAATGTAACAATGAAATAGTCAATGACTGGAAAATAAACACTTATGCAGGAGAAATAGGTGCATCAACACTTTCTTCTAAATGCTCTTTATCATTGTATTTAGCAGACAAAAGCAACATCCCGTTCATAACACAGGAAACTTAACAAAAGGCAAGCAGATATCATTGCTACTTGATCCTGTAAAATATTCAAATGGAAACAATGAGTTGGAGGGTGAAGTAAGGAAAATAATCTTAATCTTAAAAGAAAGAGAACATTATTTTTGACGACTGGACCTAATTTAGGAATACACTTACTGAGTGAGAGGGCAGGATGGGAAAGGTCAGTGTGGAGCCCAGACTGCCTGCAATCACTGAAGAGCAGCATTGTCTGGGGCAGGATGGAGCTGAGCAGAGCACGGCAGGCGGGTCAGAGCCTGCAGCAAAGCGCAGAGAGCAGCCAGCCCCTGGAGCCTGGGCAGGGCTGCAGGGCAGGAGGGCTCAGCCTGCACCATCCTGCAGCCGGGCTGCAGCCCAAGGGCAGCAAGGGCCGCCCTCCCCCAAACACTGACCCTTCTTCTGAAACTGCGAAAGATAATCACGGAATTATTAATGATAGAGCCTGCAGACTGTGGGGACAGTGTGAGGAAGGCTAACTAGCCCTGGAGACTTCTGGAGAAACAGATGTGGCTGCTTTGCGGCTGTGTGCTGGTTCCAAAGAGGCAAGGAACACAGATTTTGAATCTCACCCCTATTCATGCTAAGAGCTTTTATTTTTTTTCCCCTGAAGCTTTCCTTTTGTTATACTGAGCGCTTTTCTCAGTTAAAAGTTTCAGTACAGGTTTCGTATGAAGCTTCACCTAAGATCATCACCAGCGAAAGCATTTGCTGAGTGCCTGGAATTAGTCAGAAATTCCCCTTTCATCGTGAGTGATTCCACAGCCCATCCATTATTCAACCATCTTCTCAGATCAGGTTTAACCCCAGAGAGAAGCCAGATGAGACAGACCACCACCCTGATCAAGCCTGAAAATTCTGGTAGTCTTTCTAGCAGTGTTAATACTCTACAAATCACACAGGCTGTTTTTTTTAAGGTATTTAGACACCTAACTTACACTGCAATAAATTTAAAGGTCTTTGAACAAATTCTTATGCAAGAAACTCGTATTAGGGAAAGAATGCTTGTCCTTCTTACTTAAAATGAAATAAAAGATCTTAAGTCTGCTAATGAGCAGTGATATTCTTGAGTGCCAATTTAAATGGAAAAAATTGCTTTCATTATGCAGATTTTGACGCTGGCCGTGTCATGACACTACTTTCTCCAGAGGATTAATTTAAGTCCAGTAAAGCAGAACAGAATCCCCTTGAAAGTGATGAAGTGAACAAGAATTGAAATTGATTTATGCAAAGTAAGAAAGTCCTGAAAGTGTTGTAGATTATGCAAATGATTAAAAAAAAA
The DNA here is from genome assembly GCA_034336665.1 of Luscinia megarhynchos. Taxonomy (NCBI): domain Eukaryota; kingdom Metazoa; phylum Chordata; class Aves; order Passeriformes; family Muscicapidae; genus Luscinia; species Luscinia megarhynchos. The sequence goes on from CM067565.1 coordinate 48,368,631, forward strand.
AAAAGAAAGAAGAGAACAGGAATAAAGTAATTTGAAATTTAGAGGGGGAAAAATCAAATTACATTATACAAGAAATAGTAACTCTTCAGTTAAAGGTCTTTTTATTTGATTTTGTAAATGGAATAAGTTAATAATAACTTTAAAAGAAATTAAGAATGCAATGCATATTGAAATGAGCCCCAGTCTTGCCTGGGACTAGACCTTTGCCAGATCCTGTGACAGAAATATTGAATAAGAACACCCATGTGCGGTTATTTTTAAATAGCATCGCTGCCTGCTGGCAGCTCTGCAGTGCTTTAGAGAGTACAGAAAGAGGAATCTGATTAGTATCTAGCACAAGGTGCAAGTTCAGGCTCATTAGCCAGTGGTGATGAAAGCATTAACGCCCTTCAAGGGGTGCGTTTACTCTGAGCACATTTGCTCATTAGGAGGATGAAGGTCTCTTTTCTCACAACGCATCTGAGCTGTGAAAGAGTTTAAGGAAACTCTTTGCTTTATCAGGAGCTTTGTCTCCTCGTGCTGAAAACCAAAGGGAGGTCCCAGGGCACCATCGCCAGGGATGGGACTGAATTCTCTTGGCAGTGCCTCTCACAGGGCTGCTGCCCCCAGCCAAGGGTCAGCGAGGTTTTCACTAAGGTACAGAGAGAGGAACTGGAACTTCCAGTTGAGATGAACTCAGTAAAAACACTCCATGTAGAAAGAGAACACTCATTGCTATGAGCCAAAATGGTTTAGATGACCAGTTTGCAGAGAATTGTCCACATCACCCTTGGGCAGATGAGTCACAAACCTTCTGCCTGGCACAGAGTTATGGTCACTTTAGTCCAGCCACAGCTATGGTAGATGTTATTTTCCTGTGGATCAAGCCAACATTTAAAGCCAGCAGGAGTGGCAGCCTCCTACTGCATCCTGAATGGCAGCCTTCTAATGCATCCAGTCACAGGAGTAGAAGAAATGAGGGAAGTAACTTGAAAGTGGACCCTTCCAACACTATTAGAGACAGGCAGGAGTTTCTTGAGAAAATGGCCTGGTCTGTAGCAAGAGAAATGCCACCAGTAATTGCACACATTTCAAAGAAACTTTTGCCCCAAGACACTTGCCATCTTTGATGTAGGATCAAGGCTGGACAGCAAAACAGACAATTAATTGCTCATAGGACATGTCCTTGTTCCTGTCCTCATCCTCCTTGAAATAAGGGGATTTGCTTCCAGACCCACTTGAGCTGACTACTCTTTTCCTCCTTGTCTTCCAGAAAATAATTCAAGTTATCAGCAGAATGTGGCCGTAGAAAAGGCTCCTTCTTAATTCTTAGTCTCACCAAATTTAGCCGAACTATTGTGTTAGTTTTCTGGCACATGGGGGAGTAGTTATATACATGGAAGACATGCAAAACAAAGGAATTGTTCCATGTTCTTTCAAAGCTGCTTAAAATGTCTTCCCACTCTGCAGCCTATTATTGTTCAGAGAAATGTGACACGCTGACACCCCTTGCATGAATACTGGTGCACAGCTTTGTTAGCCTGGTACAAGAATTTCTACAAAAACACTGACTTGTAAAGAGGGTTAAAATACAGATATATCTGCCCAGTGAAAGTTTAGAGAAAAACAGAGATTGCAGTCCATGCTCCAAGAAAGAAATGCTCTTTTTTTTCATTATTATTAACCCTCTCTTTCACAAGCTTCCAATGTCTTTGATTACAAAATCTTCTCTTCAGACATGAGGAACTGCCAAGCCATTGTGTTATTGTTGGGAAAGATGCTGTCTTCATCAGCTTTGTCAGCATTTCATGTTGTGAGTTCCATTATACATGGCAAAAAAAAATACAATGTGCAGGGAAAGATGCATATATATGCAAGACAAAATCCCTCTACTGTGCCACTGTAAAAAAGGGGAATCCTGACATTCAAGAAAATGACCCTATCTGTATCTTTCTTCTTTCTGATCTCCTATTAACTATGCATGGAATATGTTAAGGCATTTTATTATTTTGGGGAATATTAGTTTACTACAAAGTTACATATTATTTAATCAGCAGCTGCTGCATCTCTACAAAGATGGTGACTTTGTAAGAATTGTCACAACAAGTGGTTACTCCAATAAGAGATTTCTAATGAAAGGGAATTATACTGATTATTAATGAGTTCCAAATGAATTCAAGTCCCATGGTAAGGGTAAGCTTAAAATAACACAGAGTCAAAAAGTACTGCAATGGAAAACAGTCAGTCTGATCAGAGATGCATTGAACTGTGGCTTCAAAAGAGTAATCAGACAAAACTGAGCCAATTTTACCTGTGAAAGTAATTATTTTGCTTATGTCATACCTCTCAAAACTGTTCAAAAAAGAACCTTATGCTCCACCAATCCATGGATTTTTTGTACCTTCTCAAGAGATAAATTCAAAATAATAGAAAAGAAAAAAAAAGAAAATAAGAAGAAAAGAACGAGGGTTGCATACTTAGAAGAGGAGAAGAAAGAGCGAGAGAGGAGTAACAGACATTGATCATTCTCAAAATGTGTTAAAACCAAAGAAAAAAAGTGCAGTATGGAGAAGGTTGGTTATGCCTCAAGGCATCCCAGTGAAGCCTGAAGATAAATGCAATGTATTGTCAGCATAATGCCTTGTTATAAAGAAACTGGTGCCTCTGTTTGCCATCCTGTGTTGTAGGCACTCAGAGAGGGCAAAGACAAAGGAAATAAAACTGTTAAATGTAGTCACATAGTGCTTTGAACAGAAGAAATACTAGTTTTCTATCCTGAAAGGCACTTCTGATGTTGTAAGATTTGCATGGCTGGCAGCCCCAGGTATTACAGTGCATCCTATGGTATGGAGGTGAGCCACCAAAAGTGCAGAAACAATTTTGGCCAAAGTAAAGCTGAACTTTCTGGTACCCAGAATTTCTTCTTCAGCGTGAAATGAATTTCTGCTGCCTCTGTTTTCTGTGTTGGGCTGTGAGAGATGTGCTGCCCTCAGCATCAAGCCCTCCCCTAGGCAGGATGCACCATCCCACTTCAAGTGCCAGGAGCCCTCCATCCCTGGACCCCCACCTCCACAAAAAGCTGCCAAGGAAGAGTTAACAACTCACAAATGAAGTTACATAGAGGGAAGGAAATTGAAGTTTACTAGAACAAAAGTGCCTCCATAACACCTTTCCACCTGGTGGTCATGCTCCATTAGGCTGAGATGGGCAAGGAGTGAGATGCATCTCTGCCCATGGGTCCTTGGATTTTATTTGCTTTTTCATTGTGAGGTTCTTCCAGAGAAAGGGGATTGTGCTGCTTCTCTGACATTGGATACCATGGTCCTCCTCTTATGGAAAAGGGCTGTTTGAAAAAAACAACAGCCTAAATCAAGGGTGGTGAACTTGGTAGGGCAAGAGTTCTTTTCTGACTTAATTGGGCTCCATGTAGCACCTGGACTTGAACCAAGTAAAGGAACACTGGGGACAAGGCAGATTACTGTGGGGTATGGCATCATGAATAAATTCATTACTGAGCAGATCCCTTGAAGATTCCCTTTCTCCTCTTTCTTCTTTCCACTCCTGAGTTACTCATCCAGCAAGCAGCCACATGAGGCAGGCAAACCCTTGGACACACAGCCACTGTGCAGATAATAGTAAAAACTGGCAGCTGGTAAATTGTAGGTGTAGAAGAAGGGATTCCAGATGACCTCACCCCTGATAAGTCACAACTGTACTAACTAGCAAAGAAGAGGAACAGCCTTGTCCTTAATGGGTTGCAGCTGTGACTAATAAAGATAAGTGTGATAAAAGGGGTGGGCTGGGTGGTCAAGGAGAATTTTGAAGGAAGAGGATCCTTGAGAAAGAGAACCTTGAGGAGCCCTGAGGAAGAAGGAAGGGAGTTGCTGCAGTAAAAGATCTGCTGTGGGGTCAGTCTGGGTCTGATGGAGTCAGAGCTGCTGTTGGAGCCCGCAGTCACAGCTGAGCTGGGTGGAAGCTGTGTTCAGAGTCTGCAAACCAGCACTTGCAGTCACAGTGCAGCAGGAAATAGCCAGCAGCCAGAGTCTGCAGCTGGGCCCTGCAGTGGGAGCTTGCTGCAGTCAGAGTCAGGATGGCAAAGCTGTAAAGAAGAATAAACTGGGACCCTGTTCATGTTGAATGAATGAGAGTCTGTGTCTTGCCTCATTTCTGCCCCTAATGAGGGGTCTGCTGCAGCATTAAGTTAGGTTGCTAAAGACAGCATCAATCTGTGGGTGATGCAAGTATTCCCAGCTAAGAGTGTTGTCAGTAAGTTTAATCTGTAATTAGCAGAGGGCACAACCTTTATTTCTGTTGGCATTCACAATCTGGATTCTAATGGCTTATGAAATATAGGCATGTCCCTTCCTTTTACAGAAAAGGATATTTCCAATTTGTCATTCCTACTCAGTCTCCTTGACATTGTGGGATTCCAAAATCAAGCAGATATGTGTTTGGCAAGAGAGCCCCATGTTTCTGTGATTTCTTAAAATGTGCTAACATTATATTTAATTTTATTATGGTATCTCATCCTCTCAGTATTACATGAAATGCTGTGGAGGAACTTGTGCTCAATAGCATTGCAAATCCAGATGCCCCATGGGGAATCAGATGGTTTTAAATGTTACAAATTTGGAAAATGCTGAGAATCTCAGCTTTCTAAAGCACATGCAATATATGTCAGGACATGTAGCTAACCAATAATGATGGATGAATACAATAAACTCTCCACTAAACACATTTAATGTACTAAAATGCATTTAGTACATTAAGTATATTTTAATTAAACCAACAGCAGCATATTTTCTCACTCCCTGGCAGATAAACAAGGCATCTGGGTTGCATTTCCTTGTTGTGTTGACCTGCCTCTCTGGAATTGTGTGTAGTGCTTAACAGGCTGGCATGGCTTACCCTGCTGCAGGAACAGTGTGACCTTCCTCTTCTTCAGAGGGGCTCTGGGCTGAGGTTAGCAGCTGTTCTTGGCTGTGCACAGTTGCTGGGACTGCCTTTCACAGCCCCATCCCTAATGCACCCATCTCCTTTTGCACTTCATGGCACTACTGAAGTAATTTGCTGATACAGAGAATAAGCTGAGAGACACAAGCCTGCAAGTTTCTTGGTCTTTATCAATCCTTTTCGACACAGGGAATGTGTGTGGCTGTCATTGATATTTAAGCAATTCCAATGCCTGAACAGAGGAACACATGCCATTTCAGGCACGAAAAACATCTGCACAAGGCTGAGAGCCATGGCACAAAACCTGCCACACAGCCTGGACCAGCACCTGGGGACTGGTGTGATGCTTCACAGCAATTGAGACAGCCCTGCATGGCTACAGTTATGTCATGAGACTCTCACCCTCAGAGTAAAACTTGGAAAATACAAGATTTTGCAAATATAAAACATAAATCCTAATATTTCAGTCATAATTGCTCTCTTTTTTTTCCCCACACTCCAATGCATATTTGAATTGATTCCTCTGGATATTCTCTGATTCAGTATCAGTGGGGAAAACTGCAGGCAATCAAAGACAAATTGAATATCTGCTTTGTGCTTGATAATTACTTTTTGAAGAAAAAAATTATCCGATGTAAGGAGAAAGAGCTAGACTAAGAATCTGATACTCCTGATGTCTGTTTCCCAGGTAGAGTTAGATATTTTGTAGTTACTTGTTCTTTTATGTATATATATGTGTGTTTTATATTTTTCTTAAACCATGCTTCTATTAGTGACTTTTAAAAAGTGAACTTTTTGCCATTTGTCTGCCTTTTATTGCTGAATATGAAATACTAGTAGTAGTATTTTTAGAAGTGATTTATTGTCTGATGTCAGCATTTTATTTTTTCTTTCTGAAAATAAGCTTTTTCATAGCTATTTTAGAAGTTTAAATTAACCAGGAGAAGGACCAGTGCTTTTGAGAAATAAGAGTCAGAAGGAAATTACTATGATGAAAGGAGGAGAATAAGAAATAGAAAGGAGGCTGAAAGAAAGGAGAGGAAGTTAGGGGTGCAGTTTAGGCAATATTTATAAAGAACCTGAGTTCTGTCACAGTCTTGCTTCCACCAAATGCTATTTTGACAAGTAATAAAATGTAAGATGGGTATGGAGGTCTGGCTTCAGCTCTTGTGTTTATGAGGTATGCAACTCTTTTAAAAAGAAAATATAGAAATGTCAGCATCTCTATATTTGGGAAAAATGAGAAACAGCAAGGTGACTTGTCACAAGATCTGTCATCACTATAACTATCTTATTTGTATTCTGCAAGCTGGTTTTGAGCTTTGTGTCTGTTTTGTGACCAGCTCACAAAGATGCATATCTGCTCCACAGGTGGGCGTTGCTGTTATTTTTAAGCATCCTCAGGAAAGATGAGATCAGCTGGAGACGGTTCAGAGGGGAGGGTGTGAATGGGCAGAGAAAACAGGAACATCTCCTTGGGCCTGGCTGAGCCAGACTTGTTGGCACTGGGCTGGGCTGTGCTGTACAGAGGGAAACCACAGGCTGAGGAGAGCAGCATCTCCTCTTGGCTGGGCAATTGCAAGGCCAGGGCTGGGGCTCTGTGCCCCCCAATATGGGAGAGATTGACAAACAGGAGAGGATTGTCTGGGATGGTCAGGGGAATGAAGCCTTTACCAAGTGAGGAAAGGCTTGAGAGGACTTTTATTTGCTAAGAACCGGGCATTACCATGAGACAGACAACTAGTAAGCCATATAACCATCATTACAGATGGTTAAATAGGTGCTTTAAAGACTTTTAGATGGCTCTAAAGCACGAAGACCTTGGAGTCTGAGTCCCTTTCCCTTTGCTCCTGTGAAAGCCACAACAATGCACATGGCTCAGGCTGCAGATGTTTTCTGCCTGTGTAGCACAGAGTCAGTAAAGTTCCTCACTGCTTGGACACAGGAATACTGCAAGATGAAGGTGGCTCATTGCCATCACTTTTATTGTCAGAGCTGCTTTCCTCAGTGAGGGACAGCCCTCAGCTGGGACCTGAGGGTGACTCCACGCCCTCACCAGTGGATTCTGCCCCACAGGCTCTGGCTGTAATGGTGTAACAATGGTGTAGCAAAGTCCACCAATGGCCCCCTGACATGGGAAGTGATGAATAAGGGCCAAGGACCATCCAGGAGCTCCCACCCACAGCTGAAGGAGAGGATGCAGGAGACAGGATGTGACACAAGGCTGCGATGCACAGCTGAGGGATGTCCACACTGCTGTGGTGTCAGCAGGGCAGGACCTGACCCCAGGCTGGGCTGAAATGGGGCTTCTGGCCCCACGAGGATCCAGCTAAAACTGGGCAGGAGCAGTAGGGCCCCTGGTGCTCCCAGAGCCCTGACATTTTTGCAGCCAGTTCCTCATGAAGAGAAGGAAGTATGAAAGCTGTCCAGTAGTTGCTCAGTGTGACATTGCCTCAGGCACAACTAGCAGGGAAAAAAATAGAAAAGTAGGTCTTTTCTCTCTCTGCAAGTTTTATGGTGGATGAAATATGCAGGAATCTATTTTTGGAAGTGATCAAATAATGAGTGTGAGGAACTTTGTTGTGTTCACTGCATGGGGAACACAGAGTAAAAGGCACCCTTTCCTCACCAGGTAGTTAACCAAGAACATCCATATGCACTCAGCACTTTGTTCATATTTCGCCTCAACAAAACTGAAATATCAAATAGGTTTTATAGACACATTCCTAATGGTTGTCATTTTTGTGGGGAAGAAAAATTAATTCATGGTGTTTCCCAAAATGTAATGCCTTTGTGTTGTCTTTCACTGTGCGTGCCTGAGGTCTTGGGCAGATTCAGATGTCCACTGCAGACCAGACCACAGGAAAACATGTACTCTAATTGCACCCTAATATAAAAGTTCCCATGTGGGCATTCAGCAGCTTGAGAGCCACACCATGGCCCATGAATCCTTGTTGCTTTTAACCTGAAGCACTCCCAGAAAAGGTAGAGGAGAAGGCAATGAGAATAGGTAGCTGGGTCTCCCTGAACCTCATCCCTTCCCTTCAGATTTTAGGTAGGCTGGATTCAGCTCTGTTTTCATGCCAGTGGATGCCCTCAGCAGCTGCCAAAACCTCACCTTGAGCAGGTGATTTGTCCCTTCCAGCAGTGCAGTGTGTGTCTGGGTGTGAGGTCTGCCTCTGGGAAAAACAAACCTGCTGTTTTGGCTGGTAGGTAGGCAGGTACCTTGCAGAGAACTACAAAACCCCGGCTCTTCCCCAGGACAGAGGCATTCCCCAAGCTGTGTGCACAGCCTCAGGCACAGTTTAGGGGACAGCAGGGGCTGCCTGGCACTGGGACCCAGCCCAGCCTGGCCTGAGCACCAAGTGGGTGGCATGGCCGAGCCTGTCCCCTCCTGCCTTTCTGCTCTGCTGCGTGCCAGACAGAAATTATCCCTTTGTTAATTCAAATAAGCAGAAACACAGTGCTGACAGGTTGTTTATTATAGGCTCTAGGCAAGAATCCATGTTTTCAGGATCACATGGAATTCTGTGGTAACAAAGTGAGGCAAGCTGGGAAAATGCCTGCAGGACCCTTTGATTAATGCTATATTGCTCCTCCTGCCCCCTCCCCACATTTCCTACTGCTGCTGGTCTGAATTCACAGAGTTAACTGAAAGCAGGCAACAACAGGATTTTTACAGATCTGAGCAAGAAAAGTAAAATAATGACCTGGTTAAGCCAGGCTCAGGTACTCAGCTTCAAAGAAGTGATGATAACAATGTCCTGTCTCTACCCAGACAGGCTGGGTAGCCAAGTAGCCAAGCCTGCTTTCAAAGGACCCCTAAGACCTCCAAGATTCCAAAAGAGGGCAGGGAATTATGTGAGCCAGGAAAAGCTGACAGGCTAAAGATATGTAGGAAAAAAAAATTAATCTCAGGAAACAGGCTGCAAGCCTGATAGCCAGCTTCCAGTTCTCCATGTTGGGGAAAAATGCTATGCATGCCTATGATCCATCAAGGAAAATTAAGGATGAGTACAAATGTAATGCATAAGTCACTTCTCTTAAATCTGTTCTACTAAGAGCTGTGCAAATTTTTGGCAAAATAAATTATAATTTTATTTCAGTTAAGCTGCTGTTGCAGGCCACCAGCACACTAGTGCTGGCAGCCCCACATCCCAAATAATGGAGTGAGAATTGCAAAATTTCATGCAGGAGCTATCTCCTGGCATTTTGGAGACAGAGGAAGGGAGGGGGGATCTTAGAGATGCCCACAGCACCGATGGTAGCAAAGCTAACCCAAAAGCAGTGATGCAAAGGATTTAAGGCATCCTGGGTGACATTGTACCTGTTCTGTCTAGGTCCTTCCTGGACACTGCAAGACCTACATTGTTGTCCAAATGATAATTTTTTTCCTTATAAACCAGCCTGTAATTCCTCATAAATCCATCTTGCTGTCTCACAGAGATTGCATTGACTTTTCATTTTTCACTCCCTGTGGCATTCTATGGTTAGAGAAAACACTGTGGTGAGCTGGTCACGCTTCAATAGCTCTCTCACAAATGCACTTGTCAATAATTAAATTAATATATTTTCAGACAATGAAGAAAATATTTTCAGCAGAGCTGTGAGTTAGCAATGCTCTGCTTTCAGAATATTTTGAGACCACAAAAACCACTGCAGAATCCAAACCTAGCACATTAAAAAAAGAAACAAAAGCAACTGAGTTTCCACAGTCTTCATTAATTTAATTTAGCTTGAATAATTCATGTAGCACAGTCCCTCTGTAGTATATTTTATCTGGAGATGCAAAGGTTCTTTAGGAAGCTGGGCAGTGTAATTATCTTTTTACAGGTGAGGAAGCAGAGATAATCTCCTTACTCAAGCCTCAGGCAGCAGGCAGGATTTTCCTGAGGCAGGCACAAAGCCCCTTTCTGCCAGGTGTCACTCTGCAAGAAGGCAAGCCTGGCCTCGTGTGTTAGGAAAGCAGCTCCAGAAATTTGGCTTCTAACCCTGAGTGTGGCACACGTAGGAGCTGCTCTTGTGCAAATGAGGTCACTTAATTGACTGTAAGAGTCAAGTGTTTAATGCAGTGCCACTCTGTGCTGACTCAATGAGTACAAATCTGAAAACCACAAGTGCTGGGGCTCTCTAGAGGCACCCAGCCCTTTGGCACTCCTCTCCTCAGCTGTGGTTTCATGACACAAGGTCTCCACACTGCAGCACAGTCAGCAGTGCTGAGGGGCTGCTGCCCCATTGCTGCTGCTTGCCCAGCTCTCCTCACACACCAGACCTTCATGCAACCTAACACAGAGCTAAAAATGGCCAACTAAAGTCACTGTTGGAGCAGGTCTGTTGATTCCTCCATCACATTCAGAGTGTTGTGGAACAACAGTGCCTCAGGCAGAAATCTGTTTGAGCAGAACAGTAGGAAGAGATTTCAGGCTGGTACTGCCACCAAGGACCACATCTTACAAAGTCACAAAATCGTGGTCCAACTTTCAGTAGCCTCTCCCTCATTTGAGAACAAAATTTTTGATGCAATTGAGTTTACTGGTCCAGGATACCCAGATTTGGGGTTGCATTTAGCAGTCTAAATTTTTAGAGCCCAGCTGAACAACACTCCAGATGTATTTTCTTAGCTAATGCCAAGAGTCCTAATATCTGAGCCTGTGCCATAGCTATCCAGACTGGTACAAGAGATGGAGCTCTGCTTGAAGATTGTTTCTTGATTATAGAAAACACTCAGTGTGAACCTTTCATTTTTTGCCAATCAAGGCAAAAGCTTGGTGAACCTTTAAAATGTGTTCCACACAAAGCTCAAACCTGGCAGCAGCTACATGGGGCTTTGCTATGACAGACAAAACCATTTTATCCTAAACTGCACCTTGCCAAGAAGGGTAAGAGAAGCAAATAAGACACAAGAAAAATGTTTCTTAGAAGAGGATGCACAAATGCATCACACTATTATTGCAATAGTAGTGGCCAGTAATTAAAGAGTCTAACAAAATGTATTTATTTGTGGCATACAAGATAGCAGGCAGTCCTGAGAGAGCACTGTGATGATCAATTCTGTTACTAGGAGAAAGAAGTGCTCAACATGGTAGGAGGGACTTGAGTGCAGCACTGATGGTTCCTAGTCTTGTCTTTTTTCCTTTTGTGCTTGTTTTACCAAACATTTCACTTTATTATTGCTCAAATTCCCATCTTATTCCTTTTGCTGTTGCTCATAGTGTCAGTGTAGCAATTAGCTAGACAAGACAGGAGCTATTTGCTGTGATTTGCTCCTTAGACATCAGACAGACCCCGGAGAAAAAGAAAAAAAAAAGGACTCAGAAACCAGACAGGACAAAGTGGACCAAATAAAATCAGCAATCAGAAAAATAGAAGTAGTTTGTATGAGAACATTTGTGGGCTAAGGTGAAATCTTACATGTTCTTAGAGAACCCTGATTTTGAAAATTTTTTAGAACTTGTTATCATTGAGTTTAGAATAGCTGGAGGTTTTTTTTTCTGGGAAATAAGAGTCTGTTGAAATTAATTTAGTCTCACCCAGAATGAGAAACTGCATGTAAACAATCTTTAATAGTGTGTCTTAAAAGAAACATCAGTCATCAAGGCACTTAAATTCCCCTTGTGGTTTTAGGGCAGGGAAGGAAGGGCAGAAAAGTAACAGAAAGCCACATCTCTGTAACACATCCCATCAGGTACATATAAATTACCTGTGCTTTCAAAGTGGGTTGTGCACTAGAGAAGGAGATGTTATTTTGGGAGCTAGGGAATAATATAGAGCAAATAGGTTTGTGTCATTAAATGGTCTGTACACAAAATTCCCAACCCTTCTGCAGGGGAAAATTTTAAGTTGTGTAACCTCAGATGGTAAACTCACCTCAGCATCTGATGTGAGCCTCTGAGTGGCCACAGTGCAGGCAGAGGCACTGCCAGCAGTAATGACATGACAATAAGTCAACTTCACTGTAATGGAGGGGCTTGAAAATGATGTTTGCTTGGAGGTCATCTGTCGACTGGAAAGGAAGGATGATGAAGAGTTCTCACATGAAATCATTCTTTGTCTTACTGCAACTGATGAGCTGTGCAAAACTGGGTTTGGTAAAAATGACCCCAGCCATAAACAAAATGTTCTCCGTGGAAAGGGCAGGGCTTCATAGCCTGCCATGCCTGTGAGCATTTCAGTCAGAGACCTCTGGTGTTGCATCCCAAAATATCCCATGATAGAGTAATTGTGCACAACAGTCTACCTGAAAGCCCCACAGAGAGTCTAGGCTGGCCTAGAGAGTTTAGGAGACTCAAACTACAATTTAGGAAGTTCTCACTAACACTTTGAGCTGAACTAAATCTCCAGGTGCCTAAACTGATATAAATTTTTAAGTAAAACTTGTAGCTGTATTATTCCACCTTTACCAGGGCTGAGATTTACACTAAAAAACAAGTGATTTACAAGGGAAAGTTATTTAAACCAATAATTTTTACTTTGTAAAGTGACCAGCTATTAATATGCAATGATCAGCTATGCTGTCTCTGTCAGCATGCAAGGCTTTTTACTCTGCTAGGAGGGGATTGTCCACCAGAGGCAAGGGTTACAGGGATACTGATAATGCACAGGGTTAGCAATTCAGGCCATGTTTACCACACAACACTGTACTCTAAGGGAAATTTCTTCATTCTGATTAATTTTCTTCTTTTAAGATCACATCCAAATACCTTCATATGGCTCCTTCTCCATGACACTACCAGTCACTCATCATCTTGAACATGAAAGTCGCCAGCCAGCCCCTTTTTTATTATTTTAATCCAGTCAATGGATTAAAGTTGGCACACTGTAAAGCCTTGTCTCTACCAGAAAAGTGAGTCAGTTTAATTAAATTGATTTAAACTTAGGTAAATTACTATGATAGATGTACTGAAGCAGGTTTAGCCCATGTTGCTATTGATTTATCTTGCATCAGTTCTGCTCCTATCATGAATGCCAATCATGACTCCTGTTTAACCAGTGCATTCAGACTGGCAAAGTCACTAGGCAAAGGAAAAAAGTCAAAGCTTAGGTTTTCTTCCTTTTCGGGAGACAAATGGATCTTGTTGATATCATGGTGTGTGCTGCAAAAAGCAGTGAAATGGTGGAAGAAGGGAAAGAAGACAGCACAGAGGCACAGAAATGGGCAAAACACACAGTTGGGCAGTGTTTGGGAGACAGGAAAATTTCAGAAAAGCAGTGATTGTTGTAAACCTGTGTTTTCCATCCCATTTAGCTGTCATTTCTCATCATTAATTTTTGCTGTACATAGGCAATACCCTGTGCTGAAAAGACCTTTTCACCAGCTGCAAAATCATCCCAAAACACCACAAGAGACTCCTGAAGGGCTCTCTATGTCAGAAACATCAGCAGTGCTGACCTTCAGGCACAGGGTAGAGATTGCTAAAAAAAAATAAAAATGGTTTGGCTTCCAGAGTATGCTCAAGGGGTCTCCAAGCTTTATGCTGAAAACCTACAAAATTGTCACACTGACATTTTCTGGGTATGTTTTGTTGCTCTACTGCAGCTATTAAACCCCCCGGACCTTTCAGGAAGCTGCTGCAGCTGCTTGCACTGCTTACTGTGACATAACCTCACAGCTTGTAAGGGGTCTACCAAGATTTCTATCCTGCTCTGTGCACAGATTGCTGCTGCATTACCATTGGACACAGCTCCAGAGCTTACGTACAGCTACTCAGTGCAAACACTTCCTCTGGGTACTGCAGTCCTGAAATCATCTACAAAGCAAGAAGACAATGTCTCACTCTGTCTGAAATCCAGCCCCTTGAGAAGGACAGGCACACAGCTATTATTTTACTTGTAAAATTATTTTATTTTAAGGGAAATGACTGCAGTATGACTCCTGCCAATGATTCTTTTACTCATCCCCTTATACAGGGATGTATGTAACATGGGATGTGTATGTGTATGTTAAGGATTCCTGACCCAGCAGGTGGAAATACCATAATCAATTATTCATAGAATGGTTTGGGTTGGGAAGGACCTTAAAGATGATCTAACTCCAGCACTACTGACATGAGCAGGGACACCTTCATCTAGACCAAGTTGCTCAAGGTCCCATCCAACCTGGTCCTGAACACTTCCAGGGATGGGGGACTCACAACTTCACTGGGCAACTTGCTCCACTGCCTCCTCACCCTGACATCAAAACCGCTCCTAATATCTAATCTGAATCTTTCCTCTAATTTGAGTCCATTCTCCCTTTTCCTGTCACTACATGCTCTTGCCAAAAGTCCCCTCCATCCTCCTTGCAGGGTCCCTTCAGCTACTAGAAGGCTGCAGCTAGCTCACCCAAGTCGTCTTTTTTCCAAAGTGAACAAACACAATTCTCTGCACCTTCCTTGTATGAGGGATGCTCCATCCCTCTAAACATCTTGGTGTCTGTCCTCTGTCCTTCCTGTGCTGGCACCCCAGGGCTGGATGCAGCACTGCAGGTGGGGTCTCACCAGAGCAGAGGGGCAGAATCCCCTCCATTGCCCTCCTGGCCACACTGCCTTTGATTCAGCCCAGGACACAGTTGGCCTTCTGGGATGCAAGTGCACATTGCCCAGTCGTGTCCAGCCTCTCATCCACCAAATTCTTTGAATTGCTTTCGTACAGGTTTTGTACACTTTCTTACACTCTCGATTCAACCTGAATGGACAAGTTGCTGTCTTGTCATGACACATGGCTGGATGCATGGCAGATTTTTATCATACAGGAGATCCTCGTCTGGGGTAAATAAATACCCCATGTGCAGGTATTGTACTGACCACTTATGGTATTTTGAAGAACAGAAGGATCTCTCTTTTAATCTACAAAGCACTGAACTACTGACACTCATGGAATGGCAGATGCTGTACTGCAGGGGACTTGTGGTTTCTGTGTTGCTGGACCACAGTACTGAGGCTGCATCTTGCATCAACCCATCTGCTCTTCCTTGTAATTTCAAAAGGCCTCAGGTTCAAATCCAGAGGGACTCAAGCACAAGGTAGGTTATGTTTATTGTATCACAGATTTCCACTCTTTACCAGAAGTCTTGGATGTAAAATTTGAAATGTCTTTGTGTCTTTCATAGGTTTTGAAAGGACACTTCCTCTTCAGTAACATTAGCTTTGCTGCCTATTTTTCTTTCTGGTAAATTCCTTGGAGGTGGAGAGTGTTGAATCTCAAACTGCAAATGCAGTCTGTGCTTGTCCAAGGAAGAGGAGCATGCAGAAAGGTTGGCATTATCTGGCAGGCTTTTCATGGGGCAGTAAGCAGCAGTTTACAGGATTACTTGTCAGGCAATACATTTTAACGGGTGCAAGTCAGTCTTCAAGTGATGCTGTGAAATATTTTGCATGTCTACTATCCTTCTGGTACTTTCTCTCCAGATCTGTGCTGGGTTACTGAGTCAGAGAAAGCTGAAAAGCAGTCCCAGTCATCCCAGCTGGATTTAAACTCTGTTACCCAGGCTGTGCTTCCTTGAGAAGGATTTCACAGTATGTACAGGAGCACATTATGGCAGGATTTACTTGCTTTTACTTCAACACAGGCATTATATCTGTCTGCTAAGTAGTTCTTATCACTGAGGATAGCACTTGCTTCTGTTGGCATAGCAGTTAAATACTTTCCAGAATATGATAGGCATGTTCATTAATCCCAGTGTAGGAAGAAGCAAATTCTGGCTGCTTGTACACCGGGACAAGCACATTATTCATCCTAAGTGCAGAGAAGGGTGAGGCTCCAGCTCTGTGGTTTGGTACAAATGTGTGTAGAAATCAGAAGATCTGTGTTTGTTAGAGCAGTTTATGTACATGTAGCAAAAGTCTTAAACCAAGTAAAGCTTCCACCCAAGTCCTGCATCAGTTGTTTAGCATGGGAGCTAGTTGAACGTGCTCTGGGAATAAGTTAAAATTACCAAGTCAAGAGAAGTTAACATCCCAGTAAGCAAAAAGAGCTGAATTTGGTCCAACACTTTTGCTCATAGTCTCTGGCTTCCATATCTCTTCAAAATTCAGTGTTCATTCAGATAATCCTTTATTAACCATTAGCATGTTCTCAGATTCTCTGTGGGACATGATTTCTCTAATCATCAAATATAACCTCTGGAATGAAGCAGGGTTAGCCATGGAAATAATTCCACTTTCCATGTATCCTTCTTTATCTTGAACATTGCTGATGATGCTGACATAATGACCTCATTAGGTGATACCTTCCTAAGCATGAGTAGTCCTGTTAATCATGTCTCCTGCTGCTATTTCAGTAATTCAGACCTAATATAATAAATAATAATTTAATAAGGCTTTGAACCTGACAGTAACTTCCATTAATTACCCAAAGAGTTCACCTATTTGCAAAGTGTGACCAGCAGGTGTGATTTTCTTGCCCCCAAATGCTATGTATTTTATCTTTAATTTCTTCAGCACACTAGCTTTTGGACTTGGCTTAACAACAATCTCTCCTCTCATTCACTTGTAGAATTGCAGTTATGTCTTGCCAACAAGGCCTGCAAAACGAATTGACACTGAAAAAAAGATAACATGGAAAGGCACTTTACAATTTGGAAAGAGAACCTGTTACTACCTGGAGATTGATCTTTATTTTTAAAAGATTAAGACATTTCACAAAAATGTACCAGATTTAAAGAATCACCAGAAAACAGTAATAAATATCCCTAAAGAGTGCTGCTTCCAAAGGAAGTATTCTGATTTTTATCTGTTCTTTTCAGTTGTTACCCCTGTTGATGGATACACTAAAACAGCCAGTCAGTCAAATACATACTGAATCTTACTGAGGTAATAATTCTAAGAGGTGCTCCTCTCTCCAGTCCATCAAGGAATATAGCAAGAGAGCTGAACCTCTGCTGTTCCTTCCAATAAATCTGAGTAATTAAGAATTTGTCAAGCGCTTTGTTGTTGCTTTATTTTCGTACATTATATTTTTGTTCTTGAAGAAAGCCATGTGGGAGTCACTTTGTAGATCCTCATCCTTTCATATTTTCCTGTAACTTTATCC
This sequence comes from Luscinia megarhynchos, assembly GCA_034336665.1. Lineage (NCBI taxonomy): Eukaryota > Metazoa > Chordata > Aves > Passeriformes > Muscicapidae > Luscinia > Luscinia megarhynchos. The sequence continues at coordinate 48,385,572 of CM067565.1, forward strand.
TAATAAAATGAGAAGTGGTGAAAAGGTTACTCTTCCCATCTATTTCCCCCTCTGGATTTTTTCTGACCCCACAGTTACACATACACATACTGCTGAGACATAACTTGGCACAACTAAAATCCTAATTCACAGGACTGTAGGATAACTTTCCTTGGAAGGGAACATAGAAAGACTCTGGTCAAACCTCCTGTGAAACCAGGTGCCTTGTGATTTTACTAATTGGATCTTGAAAACCTCCAAGGATGGAGACTTTCCATCTTGGGCAGTCTGTACCATTACCTGATGGAGTTAACATCAAGTTGTGATCTCTATGCTAAAGATGCTCTGATTTGGTGCCTTTAGAGCATTGTTATGCTGGACGAAGAGCAGGTCTGTTCTTGTATTTCCCACTCTCTAGGGCAGCCCCAAAGTGTAACCAGGATTCTGACAGTCCTAGGAAGTCTCAGGAAGTTAGAAAGGATAGAAAGGAGGAAAGGCAGTGCAAAGGTCAGTCATTCAAGGACAGAAAGGAGGAAAAGGCAGTGCAAAGGTCAGTCATTCTCCTCCCCTGTAGCATTAACTAAAGTGTTGCTGTGCTGTCCTGCCACAGATTTTTGGGTTAGCTGTGAGAAGGTGGGACTGTGCAGGGGAGGTGAGGCAGGTGGGACTAGATGCACACAAGGCCAGAGAGAGGACATGAGAAGTTTGAATAGATGGTGAAGGGTAGGCACTGCCAGCAAAGACTCAGCTGTGGTCACAGCAGCACCATTTCAAATGGCCAGTGTGTGCAGCTGAAATTCAGAGGGAAAAGCTAAACCTGCACCACTGTCATGAGCACTGCTTGAAAGCACAGCCCTTCTGCTCCTGTTTTCTGCAGCCTGTCCTCAGCTGGACCACCCCCCTCCCCATGGCCCTGGGGGAGGAGGGAGCACCACACAGCTCCTGCACTGGGTCAGGGCTGGGGCTGCACTGCCTGGGACCCTGCTTGCATCTCCAGAGGGTTTAATTTAGGTTTCAGCCCTACCATTTTGTTTCCCTGTGGAAGATATGACAGCAATAATTGGAAACCCAGAGGCCTCTGGTGTTATTAACTAGGACAAAAGTCTGTCAATGAGATGTATTACAATACCACTAAGGCATACAGTATGCATAGCTGGTTTTCTCTAGAGGTTAACACATTTATTGTTTGGGAAGCCCCTTTAATTTCTCCATAGTCCATCTAATGGCTTCTGTCCCTTACAAAATGAACTCCCATTTTTCTCCTGAGGTGATTTATTTTAAGTGTTGAAATCCTTTTTCCAAATGGAATTCTTGTCCAGCAAAACTGCTGTGTCACTTTGCCCTGGAATCTGGCAGTCCTGGCCTGCATCAGAAACAGGGTGGTCAGCAGGACCAGGGACTGCCCCCCTGTACTGACCACTGGTGAGGCCACACCTTGAATCCTGTGCTCAGTTCTGGGCCCCTCACTAAAAGAGAGAGATGTTGAGGTGCTGGAGCACGGCCAGAGAAAGGCAGTGGAGCTGGTGAAGGGTCTGGAGAGCAAGGGACAGCCAAGGTTGCTGGGGTTGTTTAGCCTGGACAAGAGGAGGTTTGCTGCCCATAGCTGCCTGAAAGGAGGCTGCAGCAAGGTGGGGGTTGGTCTCCTCTCACACATAATAAGCACTAGGCTGACAGGACAAGTTGCACCAGGTGTGATTTAGATTGGATATTAAAAAGGATTTCATCACTGAGAGGGTTGTTCAACATTGAAAGAGGTTGCCTAGGGAAGTGGCTGAGTTACCAGCCCTGGAGGCCTTTGGAAAACATGTACATATGGTGCTTGAGGCCATGGTTTGTGGTGGCCTTGGCAGTGCTGAGTTAATGGCTGGACTTGGTGACCTTCAAGGTCCTTTCTGACTGAATTACTCTGTCATTCTGTGTCCCTCTCACCTTGAGTGCTGTTTAGACATTGCTTACCCAGAGAGGCTGTGGCCAAGAGGACTTTGAGTCACCTTAGATGATCTCATGTACATCACAAACCTCTACCTTCCACTGCTGCTGCTCTATGGAGATGGTGTGCTGAAATGAAATGCTTCTCAGTCCAATGGCAACTTCATTCTTGCAAACCCAGGCCTCTCCTTGACAGACTGTTAATTATCTGGCTTGCAAATGGGCTAATAAACCGTTTCTGTTGTGAGGTGTGTAATTTCCAAAAATGTTTCCCAAGTTGTGTGTCAAAGCATGCCTCCAACCTGCTCCCCAAATGCCCCAGGCAAAGAAGATTCTGCAGGATTAAGGAGTTTTCTATAAAGTACAGATATGTAAGGAAATAAAGCAATATCAAAATGTCATATTTCTCCTGAAATGGATTTTCCAAGACTTGCTTCCTCAAAATCAAAAGGAATTGGTTTCATTTTTCTCATCTGTGCATCACATTTTCTGATTGCTGAACAGTAACAGATCAAAAAATGTTGTTATTTTCCCATAGAAGAACAGGATTATTTAAAAAACTTATTATTTCTGGATGAGCAGAGACACTTAAATCAGAGCATGCTGTAGGCTAACATTTACTAATGCAATGAGGAAGGACAGGAATCACACAATAAAACAAAAGTAATTTTAATGTGGTTTTATTAAAAAGAACAAGTAGACTGAAAATGCTTACTGAGCTGCACAAAACCAGGAACACATGATTTCTTATAAGTTCATTTTTCTTTTGCTATTAGGTTAGGGACTTCTTCCAGCTTGCTTTTTCAGTACTGAATATCAGCAAGGGAAATAGCAGTCTGCCTCCCCGCAGCTTCGGCTGATGAGCTGATGAGCTGCTGCTTTCGAGATTCAGCTCTCTTTCCAGTCTGAGGTTTTGAGTCTGTGAGTGACCTGTGTTACAAGCAAAGCAGGAAAGTTAATACTGTTCTTAATTAATCTCTGCAGGATTCATTTATGTTTATGCAAATTAGGAAGAGGACAAGTAGGTAAACGTCTGCAACTGTCAAAAAGCTGCCGGTGATTGCACGGCTGTGGCAAAGTGCTGAAATGATTGCTGCAGCAGTGAAGCAAGGAAATCTCAAAGAAGAGGCAATCACATGTGAGGCAGGAGCTCTCCCCACTCTCCTCCAGAGAAACTGAGCTATTCCAGATGTTCTGCCTCTGAAATGCTTGTGAATCTTGTACTATTGTAAGCTCAGGCATTCGCAGATTATTTATTGTACTTTTTATTGTGTCTTTGCTGCTCACCCAAGGTGATGGAAATGAATAAATTCTATTTAATTTTACCTTTTGTGTATTGTTTAATCTATCTTCTTTATAAGGATGCAGCTGCTTGGTCTCGGGCTCCAAAGGCACTGCCATGTGATTCTCCCTGTCTCTGTGAGTGCATGTGAATATTCCCCTACAAGAACGAAAATTATTAGGCAGTTGTCATATTCCCTCCTGCAGCTAATGAAAAATATAAAGTATTTTTATGATGGATGTGAATAACAGGCATTGCCACCCACAACGTTCCTCACTGTCTCTGCGGTGCAGGTGGGGTGTCTCACATTGCATGCAAGGCAAGGAAGTGAGATCCAGTGGGGAGAGCAGCTCTGCCTGTGCCTCCATGCTCCTCTCCTCTTGTTTCATGAGATGCAGAGTTCTTGGCTGGGAACTGTACGTGAGCTGTGTGCTGATATTCCCCACAGCTAAGTTGCCTTTCCCTGTAGTAGATGTTCATCTACTAACATGTATGAATAGACACACTGCACTCATGATTCATGACTGGTGACCTCCCATCTCATAGCAAGTTGTCTTGTGAGGCCATGATTATCTCTAATAGTGGTGCCAAAATGGGACAGTGGTGCATGGAGACTGAGGAATAACATGAAGGTTGTGCTGCTGTGCTCTGTCCTTCCATTTTATTTTCATAGTCAACCTCCCACATTGGAAACTTGTCACTTCTGTGAATCTTTCTCATGTGTGTTGGGAGGTGGTTGGAGTAGTTGGATTCTCCTAATTAACTCTGCACAAGAAGAGGCTGAGAAGGATTTTCAGCAAAGGACTTTTGTGCATACCAACACTTTGCCTCTGTGGCTGTTGCTTGTGCCCCAAAAGCACCATAAAACAAGCTGTCACCATTTCCCAATGCAGCTCTGCCTGTAGAGATACATGGGTTTCTTTCAAATAAGCTAGATAGAAGCAGTACAACTTCAGGATGGTGCTCAACCCCAAGTCACCAGAAATATGACTAAACCCTCTCTGGAGCACCATGCAGGAATAAGTGGGATGAATTGCAGCTCTGAGCTAATGTTGATTCCATCTGGTGTTGCAGTGGAGTGTGTTAATGAAAGATCTCATTCCTTCCAGCTGCGACTATTTCATTCCAGGGATAAAGAAAAAAAAAGTAATATTTGATTTCTTAGTCATAACCAGGCAATGTTTTAATAAAATAAAAGGGTTTAAGACAAACAAAATATTATATCAAATATTAAAATGTATGTATCAACGTAAAAATTATGTATTTGATATAAATCAAACAAGAAATATATAATAGTCATCCAGTGGGATGAAAAAGAGATCATGGTCTTCTCCTTGGCATCCATGGTGGTTGATTGAGAAATGACAGTGCATGTCCTGTCTTGGCTAGAGCTGCTTCAGTATCTCAGTTTTCCTGTCCTTGGAAAAATGTGACAGAAGAGTCTGGTTTGTCTGACTGACTCCCCATGAGACAAACAGCCTTGAGAATACAATACCCAGAGCTGTTCCACAGAAATGTAACCATTGAAATTTGGGATTCTTTTCTTGGAGCTGGGAACCAAGGGAAGCCAACAGAAAAAGCAACTTGAGCAATTCCAGGAGACTCAGACAGAAAAGGAAAGAGAGTTTAAAATCTTTAAAATTTGGCTAATCTGAGGTGAGAGCCCAAGTCCTCACACCCAGGGAGATTGTTCAACCTGCTTGGAGGTATAGGGACATGCCTTTATAAAAATTCCTTCTGTATTAGCACTGCTGCCCTCCTTACAAGTTGTACTGGTGCTGTGTTGTCCCTCTAGTTACTGGTTAGCCTCTGGTCCTGCCACAAGTTCTTCCAGGTCTCCAGCGGGATCAAAGCGCAGCTGCGGGATCAGAGCCCCAGGGGAGGATTCCCTATCTGGTTTAAGAATTGTGCTTCAGGCACGAGGATTTAGGCTTAGGCCAGGCCCCTGGGCAGTGTGTTAGGCAGTCACTGACGTTGCTGTTATAACAGCTTTGCACACCTTTATTGACAGAAACTCAAAAGTTAAAAGGACTTGATCCCCTGTGAACTCTAGTGGCCATGAAGAGTTTTTCTCCTTTTGTTCATGGAGACTGTTGGAGAACAAAAAGGCTGAGACAGTTCAGTGCCTTTGTGAGTCTGAGTTTAAGCTCATGTGCCACTATTGGAAAACCTACACTTGAAACCAGATTCAATGCTAAAAGGTAAATTGCTTCTTCAGGGTAAACGACAAAAAGGAGTCATCAGACTAACCTGTAGTATGTTCACCTGGGGGGTGAAATGTTTTGCAAAAAATACATTTTCACAGTTATGGGGATTCTATGCTTATATTCTGGTAAAAGTACTCCAGTTGGGTGTTACGTAAATGAAAATGCCAGACGTGCCATAGTTGAATTGTCAACATGGAAAGTAACAGTTACAAGGGAACAGAGCATCCTTAGCACTTTGGTTGAAATCAGGCCAGGAGCACTAGGACTGAGGGATACTGAGCCACAGGAATAGCATCTTGAGCAATTATTAAAATGTTAAAAAATGCTGCTCTCAATCAGCAGCTACTGATTGTATTATGCAGTCCAGTGCTGATATCACTAAACAGAATGCATCCTGTATAATTGCTCCTCCTAGTACTTTTGTCTAACCCCAGAAAAAACATTGCATGGTTAAGCTGTAGTATTAAAAGCATGAAGCCATGGGATGGTGTAATTCTATGTGTGTGGTGTGGTAGTGAGACAAAGCGAAAAGTAATTGGAAACAATTTCATTGGACACAGCGAAAGTTTGGCACCCTATTTATGACGGACCTGCATGTGCAAAAAATCCATTTGTCACAATGGCAGCAGGGCTGTCTGCACAGCCCGCAGGTTTTCTCTGCATTGCCAAAAAGGGGGCTGCCAAATAAGAGGGCTGCCCTGAGAACAGGACCTCCCTACAGCTCCCCCCGCTCATGGGCAGATCCCAAATTGAACTTCAGGTATGCATTCATTTGGTTTAATCAGCGGGAATAAAGTTACACAAACACTGTTGTTCTGACCCGTTCAGCCGTCGGGTCAGTCTGAAATGAGCCCAGAAGCGAGCACATCTCTGACCCGAGCCCTCTCCCACCGTCACAGCGAGTGCTTCAGAGCCCTCATCAGCCGCAGTGCGAAGGAACAGCCTGTTTAACAAAGGGCACGGAGGCATTAACAAAGAGGTGCGAGAGGCAGGACGCAGATGAGCGTGCGAGCTGGGAGATGCTGCAGCTGCCAGCCCCGCAGATAACCCCGCACCGCCCGCGCTCCCGAGCCTCTGCCCCTGCCGCTTCCAAGGGACAATGGACCTCATCTTCTCTCCGCTTATGGAAACATGTGGTTGCCATGGGGGGAACAGGAGACAGGAGAATCTCTTAGTAGCATAATCCGATTCAACTGGGGTTGGGCTCGCGCTGAAAACAGCTGGCTGTTTGCCCGGAACAGAGAATGAACTTTACAGGATTTCGAGTGAGCGAGCCCCATCTTCAAAAGCATTCTTCTGGTAAAGCAACATGCTCCACCGGATCTCATCCGAAGACCTGTTAGAGGGAGGCTGCTGAGGTACTCAGAGTAAACCGGCATATTAAACATCGATATTGGCAAAAGGAAGAGTTCCTATAAACAGACATTACAGTCCTGAAACCTAAAAATTAAAAAAAAAAAAAAAATTTTTGAGTATCACATCTATCTGATTTCCCTGGGGGACACTGCATGGCTTTGCAACCACATTTCCCTGCTTATCATGGATGTTCATTTCATCTTCACAGCTTTGTGTAAGGTCCACACAAACAGAAATTTAGGGAAAGAATCTTTGACAAAAAATAAGTAGAGGGGAACAATAGAATGAAGAAGGTGAAATTTCAAATGTCACTTAAAGGACTTAGCAAAATTAAAATGCAATATGTTTCAGAGAGACATGGTTAAAAAGACACCTCCTCTGAGCCTAATTCAATTTTTGAAGCAAAATATCTTTAGAGTAAGAAATATTGAACCCACGTTCATTCAATTTCTCTTTGGGGAGTCTCCCAGTATTTGAAAGAGAGAAACACTTTAACAAGCTTCGCCCAGGCATGAACTTCAAGTGCACTGTCTCCATGAAAAATGTATGGAGCTCTGAACTTCCCAGCGACTGCCATGCTTCCCTCAGTCCCTCAGGTGCCTCAGGCAGTGTAAGAGCCAGGGCGTTGTTCAGAGGCGATTTTTTTCTTTACACTTTTCCCAGCTGGCTGAAGACGACACCGGCTGTGCCGCGTTTCAGAAGACAAGCGTACGGCAACTCCCGGGTGTTCACACAGCACCGGCCAGCCGAGGAAGCGCCGCGCCGCCCAGCTGCGAGCATCCCCAGCCCAAAAACACAACTTTACATCCCAAAAATCCCACCCCAAAAAGACAACTAAACACCCCGAAGAAAACCGATGAGCATTTAATGGGGCGAAGTTCCGGGCCCCGCAGCGCGGAGCTCAGCTGGGAGCCGGGACGGGCGGGACCCCGTGGGACCGATCCGGGTCGCGCTGCCCCGCGGGACCGATCCCGGCCGCGCTGCCCTGTGGCACCGATCCCGGCGGCGCTGCCCCGGTCCCTCCCGGCCGCGCTGCCCTGTGGGACCGATCCCGGCGGCCCTGCCCCGGTCCCTCCCGGCCGCCCTGCCCCGGTCCCTCCCGGCCGCCTGCCCCGCGGGCTCCCCCTGGCGGCCCCGGCCGCGCTCGGCCGGCGGCTCCGCGGATCGCCGGGCTCCGCCGCCGCCGCCACGCCGGGCTCCGAGGGACTCCCGGGGGCTCCGCGCCGGGCCGGGCCGTGCCGCGGCAGCAGCGGCGCGCCAGCGGAGCGCGGCGCGGCGGCGAGCGGGAACAAAGGGGATCGAGGCGGCGCAGCAGCGACAGCTCCGCCGGGGGGAGGCACCGGCTGGGCGCGGGGGGTGTGGGAGGAGGAGGAGGAGGGTCGCCAAACTGCTGCCACTTCGTCGGCCGTGAGCGGCACTCGCTGGCGGCGGCGGCAGCATCCCGCCCCTCGCTGCATGGCAGCCCAGTGAGGGAGGAGCGGGCGAGGGTCTGGCGCTGCCCGGAAGCCGAGGGAGCCAGCGCCGGCGGCAGCAGCGCCCGCCGCCCTCCCGCCGGGATGCGCCCCGCTCTCCGCTGAGGCGCAGCCCCGCCGCGATGCTCTCCCCCGAGCGCCACCGCCACCACCGCCACCCCCCGCCGCCGCAGCCGCCGCCGCCGCCGCACCACCCGCCGCAGCCCAGCCATGTCGTGGCCACCATCGAGAACCTGCCGGCGGAGGGCGGCAGCGGCGGCGGCAGGAGCGGCATCTCCGCGCCCTCCTCCAGCGTGCGCCAGAGGATCAGGAAAGTGCTGAACAGGTGAGGGCCAAGGGGATGGAGCGGGGCTCTGGCTGCACGGCACGGTGCCGCTCGCCCTGGGGCGCGCAGGTCCCGGGGGCCGCCGTCGGAGGGGCCCGGCCCGGGCCGGCCCGCTTGGGGGAGTGTGAGCGGCGGGGCACGGAGGCGCCAGCGGGGCGGCTGGCTCGGCTCGGCTCGGCTCGGCTCGGCTCGGCCGGGCTGGGCTGGGCTGGGCTGGGCTGGGCTGTCAGCGCCTTTCCCCACAGAAGCCCCGGGCGGGCAGGGAGCGACGGCGCGGAGCCCCCCCCGGCCCATTGTTGCCTCCGAGGCGGCGGCGTGACCGCCAGCCCGCGCCCTCCCCGCCGCTGCCGCTGCCGATCGCACCTGCCGAGCGCACCGCCTCCGCAGCGGAGCCCCGCGCCTCCCGCCGGCTCCGGCTTTCCTGGCCCGTCCGGGGGCTCGGGGCTCGGGAGGAGGGAGCAGACATCCCGCTGCCGCAGCCCGGCCCGTGGCGGGGCCGCCGGGGAAGGGGCGGCCCTGGGGCTCCGGCCGGGTCCGCCAGCAGCGGCCGGGCGCGGCCCGATGCTCCGGGGCGCCGGGAGCCGTCCTGCGGGATCTTTGCCCGGTTCCGAGCAGCTGGCGTGCCCCCTCAGCGGCTCAGAGCGCTCCGCGCCGAGATGGGAAACTGCAGGGCACTCGGAGTAAATTGTTTCACCGAAGGCACAAGAAAACGCTGGAACCATCTTAGTTAATCCTTTACTCTCCCCTCTCTGCCGGTTGGTTTTATTTTTTTTTTTTTCACTGCATTTGATTAGGGCAGAGGGTTTCACTGCAAAACAGAGTCCATCCAGTGCCTAACTGGTTGCTCTTCTCCAGAAGGAGCTCCTGTCTGGAAAGCCAGCTGGAGCCATCACTTCTGCCTAATGACTCTTACGTGCTGAACAGAGCAGTTGCAGCAATGGGATGGTGCGTACTAGCCAGCCTTGGCCTCATTGTCCCAGCTTTAGTTTCAGATCCGTGCAACGTGGACGAGCTACTGAACCCAGCTATTCTAAATGGGTGTATTCGGTTTGAAGAGCAAGGTTTTAAATCTTAAAAAATGACAATTCCTACAAGTGTTACATCGTTAAAAATACGTGAAGCTATTTGCTCTCAGAACATCCCTATTGCACGCAGTTAATTAACTGTTACCACTCCAGGAGGATTCCCCAAAGATTCAGTGACAGAGGAAATACTTATCTTTTGTTATTTGAGCATGACAAGGGTTGAAAAGAAGTTGAAACAAGTAAGAGCTGCTTCAGCTCAGTTACACATTTTCTTGTACACATGCATTTTGCAACTCTCCGTATTGTAAGATTGACTCAATTCCTCAGCCCGACAGTCCGTGTCATCTTAAGCATTTTGTGCTTGTAAGATCCTGCCCTCCTTCTGCTTGGTCATCCTGAGGCTTGTGTCGGTCCTGAAACAAGACACTAGAGAAAAGATGTTTTCCCAGGGGCTCCAAGAGGAATATGAAGGTGTGGTGAAGAGATCAGATACAAAAGCAATAGGCTCTCCTGTGCAAGGGTGGCAATAATGACCTCTGGGGAGCCATCAAATTGACCACAGTCTTCATGGCCAGGAGGTGTTGGATTAATTTATACAGTTTAAACAGTTACCATGCTTATGCGTGCTTATGACTGAGCTGTAGATAAAATGTAAAATCAGTATTTGTTGTTCTTTGTATATGATTGTATGAGAATACCTAGGTTGTGGTGTGTGTGTGGGGGGTTGTTTTGTTGTTTTGTTGTTTTTCTTGGTTTGGAGTTTGTTGTTGTTTGTGGTTTTTATGGTTTTGTTTGTTTGTTTGTTTTGGTTTTTTAAAGTGGGAGGGAAGGGTAGAAATTTGCTCTGATGACCAAAGTTCAAATCTGTTCTGATTCATAAACTTGAACCTAGAAACGAGATCTCCCACAGCCCAGAAGAGCAGCCTAAGAAACAGGGGAATCAGCCACTTTTTCATGATGTGTTCTTATATCCTCCTGAAACATGAAATAAGAGTAAAATTTTTCCAAATTTACGTGGTTTATGGGGAAAGAGAAGACATGTTACTAAGATGTTTTAATTCTTAGCCAGTCCCACATTGTGTATCAATGGAAATTTTTCAAAAGTTAGATTTCCTTAAGTTTCTTTCAACTCTATGTGGGAACTGATGTCTCCATGTAACATCACAGCTTTAGTCAGCATTTCTGTTGATACAGTGAAATGAAATGACAAATGAAATGACACAATGTTTATATTTTCATCCTCTATGGAGACAATAGCCTGCAAATACATGTGGGAGAGAAATAAATATGTATGCCATATCCCTAAATAAATAGGAGACTCCAACACCAAACATTGGCTTTTCCAATTGTTTTTCTCCCACAAGAGGGTAACACTTTCTCTGTGCTATCTGTTCTTTGTGTCTCATTTGCATGAGACCCATTAGTGGAAGGTTCCTGACCGATTCATTGTGCTTCTGTTTCCTGCTACACAAAGTAGGGGATCTTCAGGCAGACATCAAAATAGACAGGTTGACAACAGCTCCCAGAAAACCTGTTTATGGCTGGTGGAATCATAGAATGGTTTGGGTTGGAAGGGACCTTTAAAGGTCACCTAATCCAATCCCTGCTGCCATCAGCAGGAACATCTTCAACTAGATCAGGCTGTTCAGAATCACATCCAACCTGACCCTGACTGTTTCCAGGGATGAGGCATCCACCGCATTTCTGGGCAACCTCTTTCAGAGTTTCACCAACCTCATCACAAAAAATTTCTTCCTTATATCTATTATTTTCATTTAAAACCCTTGTCCTGTCACAAGAAGCCCTGCTAAGAAGTCTGTGCCCAGGGAGGGACAGATTCTGGTGTAGCCAAGGAGGAAACAAGACATCTGGAAAAAGGACACAGACACTGGCAGAAACTGACCATTGTCTCTTTCTTACTTTCTTTTAGGGGTTCGGTTACCCAGGCACTTGCTGATTCCTGAATTGCCTTCCAAGGCAATTCAGGAATTAAAATTAAATTATTAAAACAAATTAAAATTGTTTTACAAACTATGGAAGCTTATTTTACCTTCACCTTCCAGCCTTTCCTCTCTGTTCACTCAGTAGATCCCAAGGTAATAGAGAAACACTGGAACAACCCCTGCAGGGTATTTGAGAGAGAACACACTGAAAGCAGAGCTGATTGCCTGTAAAAGTCTATTTCAGTGATCACAGCATGCTCTGCCCTCTGAAAAAGTTGTCCATAACAAGAAAGCTCTAAGAAATTAAAACACAAAAGTGAATGGTTAGAATTATGAAGGACTGGAGATGCTCAGCTCAGCATGGGATTTACTGGAATAGTTTGTGGATAAATTCTGGGCTGCCAGTGATGGTGAACAGGACCTACTGCAAAAGGATCAAACTTGCTGTTATCCTTGAATTAGTTGTGGTGCTTAGGTGTGCAGTTTAATGGTGGACCTGCCAGTGCTGGGCTAATGGTTGGGCTCCAGGATCTTGGAGGTGTTTTCCAACCTTAATGATTCTATGGTTCTGAGCTGGGAGAAGATGGCTGTGAGTTGCTGTTGTATTAAGGGGAAATGTTGTGCTGCAGGTATGCTCCTGGACCTGTGACTCACACCCATGGTCCATAAATCCCATCTGCAGGGCCCTGCCTGATACCTTCCTTGTGACTTTTGCTGAGCAGGTGTCCCTGACTGACTGTGCCCTGCTGTCTTGCAGGGAAGAGCAACAATAATGATGGCTGCTTGACTGCTTGATTGCTTGCTTCCCCAAACTTCTGTGAACCCCAAACTGGACTCCACAAACTCTGTCTGCTTGCAGAGGACTACTTAATAAGCAGTGACTCACTTGCTCCTCATTGACTCCCACCTGTGGTGGGAAGATAGAAAATAAATTATGTGGTTTGGAGTTCTGTGGCTCTCTGTGCCTCCGCCTCAGCACCTACACAGGTACCTGTTGGTGGGTCCCACTCCTCCATCTAGCTGTATTCCAGCACAAGAGGCAGCTTGTCTCCCTTTCTTGCACTCCCTGGCTGATCTGTAGGACAGAGGCTCACCTGGCAGATTCTCCCATGGCCCCTGAAACCTTTTGAACTAATTTACAGGTTGATCTCACATTGAGAAATCTGGTTATCAGCTCTTGAGAGGAGCTGGACAGACAATAAACATTGCTGAAACACAGGGGGAGCAGGTTGCAAACTAATCTCTTTGGGGGATTCTTGCAAATTGTCTCTAAATGAAAGCCAACAAGCGAGATACCTGCTTATACATGGGCATTATCTCTGTAGTCCTGGGCAGCAGGACAGGGAGAGAAAATGAAGTTTATGCAAGCAAAATCAGTTAATGTCTTTAGATACTATGACAAAGTTATTTTAGCTAAGTAAATTAGATTATTCCTGGAAACAAAAAATACCATAGCCATGTCGATGAACTCAGATCTCCAGAGAAATGTCTAAGGCACTGTTATTGTATTGCTTTCCTTGACAAGGACTTTTTTATTAAGCTGCATGGCACATGCATTTTTCTGGGTTTACCCACTTCTATATATTAGTGCTTCCTCGAGGAGTATGAGCTATAAAGTCTGGTTGTGCCCTATCTTGCTGTTTCAAGGTTGTCTTCATGGGCATTTTCTTGCTAGCAGTTGCTGAATGGCACTTTGTATTTATCAGAAGTTTCCTAAAAATCATATCAGAATGTTAGAGACATACTCAGCTTGTATCAGAAAATGCAATAAGAATTATTTCAGCCATTCAGTCCCATCTCCTCTTTTAAATAGCTTTGTAGTTACAATCTCTGCACTAGTGAATTGCAAAAGTTGTCTATGGAGCAGTGTGACTTTCTCTGCTTCTTTGCTCACTTATTTACTTTGTCAAATAAATTTCAGCCTTATGCATAAACCCAGTGCATGGTCTAATTTCTGTCTTAGGAAAAGGAAGAAAAAAAATTATTCCAATAAGTATAATTCATTAAATTAGGCAGTGATGTATTGAATAAAATTATCTGAAGAAAAACAATTTAGATTTTTTTTGAAAAAAAGCTTGTCTGTGTGTGTTCAGTCTGAGTAAAACTTTTGAATTTTTAGTGTGGTACAGGCCCAATTTTTTTTTCCTAATAACATGCACCTGCATAATAAATCAAACATAGGGATTTTATGTACTAAAAAGAACTTGGAGCTGAATAATAATAAAATTGAGATGATATGTTTCATTGCCCCAAAGCAAAAACGTCTTTCAGTTGACTGATCAGAGAGGCAAACAAACCAAATAATTTATGGCATTTTTCCTTAATGAAAAGCAAGTCAAGGATCAAAGATATAATTTTTGAATCCAAAAAAAGAGTATTCATGACCTTCAGTTGCTTTCTTTTCTTTTTCAAAACACAAGAATTTGCTTCCTTTGGGATTTTTATTCTTAAAAAGTACAAATAGCTCCTCAAAGTCCACCCAGAATAACAGTGACTGCAGAAAAATGATCCCGAGCTCAATTCAGATAGCCCCAGTTCTCCTTTTGGTAGAAATATTTATACCATTCTGAAGTAAGTCAAAGAAAATGAGATCAGAGCATAGATAAAGCAACTAGGTTGGCTTTCTTGTGCCTGTTAGTATTATTCTTTTTGGTTGAGGAAGTGGGAAGGTCATATCTGCCCATAGGAAAGCATCCTGGCAGAGGGTAAAGAAATGAAGTGATGAAAAATTGTCCATTCTTTCCTTTTCTTATCAGCTTGCTTGTGATCGCCATTTGTAAGCAAACGACTTCTGCAAATTAGATGTGTTCCAAATGATTAGGGCATACAAGGGAAATACCTGTAAAACAGGAGGAAAAGATGCTCTTCCTTTTTTCCAAACAACTTGTTTCAGTGAACACAGTTATTGGCATGCCATAGTACGCTCAGAATGCTTTGATTTAAGAGCAAACATCAGCTAAAGCAGCTTCCATGATTTTGATGTAGTATGAACTGGAAATCTGTCCAAGTCTGCTTTCAAAGTGTCTGAGAGTCATTTCCTAACAGGTTTAGAAGCCAGGATTGGGAAGCTTTGTCCCTCTTGCCTTGTTTTTGCTCCTGAGAATTTACACTTTAGGAGATACAAGCCTTGCTGGTCCTGTTCTGCAGCAGGAATTGTTTGAAGTGATGTGATATCCTAAGTGCACTGTAATCCAAACCCAACAGTCCCTGTACCGACTGGGAAAAGACTTTTCCTAGGAGGGGCAATTCGGCAAGGCAGAATATGTGGGTGTCTTCTGTCTACCTATGACATTCAAAATGCCTCTGCTTACTGGGTGCCTGTCTGTAAGTGGGAATTTTTGACACTGGCTGTGCTGTGGGCTTTGGGAAAGGGGTTACTGCCTCTTGAACTAGGGGGGTTTCAAAGGAGCAGCACCATAAATGGCTCCATAGAGAAAGCGGGAGGAATGGACAGAGTGGCTCTTATGGGATGGACAGAGCAGCTTTAATGTGCTAATGAGGGGAAGGCCAGATGCCAGCAGCGATCAGAAGGGCTCTTTGTGGCTCTGTCTCTTTGGGGATGGCTGGAGTCTCTGTCCTTATCGGGGTTGTTTCTGCAGGCAGAGGGAAACACTGGGGCTATTAGTGAGGTGTTCCCTTCCTTTAAGTCAGCAGATAGCCTTACAGATTAGCACTTGAATACTGATTAGGGCTAATTACCAGGAAAGCTTAGGAAAAAGAAGTTGCTGAAGAAACTTGACATTAAAAATTACAAAAAAAATCAGCCCCCAAGCCCAACAACAACAGAAGTCTCATGCTCAAAGGCTTGTGAGCTGAGCTCAAACTCAGCTGAAATCACCTGTTGCAAGAACAGCTGTATGGGGACTCATAAATTGCTATGACTGTAAAGTGTGTAAGTATTGGTGTTCCTGAGATTCATGTTGTGAACTGCCTACTCTACCTGTCTGTGCTTATTTATGTCTGTCATCCATCTAGCTGAGATTTTTACTGAAAACACTTCAAGTTTTGAAGTTCACCTTTCAGCTTTCTCCGACTTGGTTTCTCCCGTGATTTAAGAAAACGTTTCTTCAATACATATTCACTCTCAATCATTTTTCTGAGAGACACCAAACGATTGAGGCAGCAGGTTTGACTCCCATGCATCACCTTTTCCTCAGTGCAGGAGGGAGTGTCCCCACAGCCTGGCTGTGCTGGGTGAGCTCATCTGTACAGCATCACTGTGCCCTGCATCTGCAAGGAGTGTGCCAGCTTTTTGGCACACGAGGATGACCAAATAATTTCCTACAGGTGGTGGGTGACCCTTGATCTTACCAGAAAGTCTGTCCACAAATGATGCCATGCAGGCTCCACAGTAAAAAACTTACTAAGCCAGTCTTCTGTTTGTAGCTGATACAGTAACTTCAGTCCATAATTTCAGATTCCCTTTGGTGTGGTGGTCACCTTTGCTTCCTTACACTGCCTGCTCCCCATGTCATATGACAAGTCACACTCCACAGGTCTAACCTGTAGAAACTTCAAAGCTGAATAGTGAATCTTCTCTTTTGCTATAACTTGTTTTTTCCAAAGGGAAAATGTAGATGAGTCAAAATCTTACCAAGAAGAATTGATCTTTCTTGAGACTGCATGTTTAGTAAGGTTTCTTATGTCCAGACTAGATTTTTTTGGTTGGAGAGCAAGTATGACTTCATGGTAATCTGGTGATGAGAGTTCTTATGTAGGAGACCATGTTTAACTCTGCTTTTCTGCATCCCTGAAGGCTGCTCTGAGCACAGGTACTGTGAGGTTCCCTTGGGATGAAGAACCTGAAAAGGTCATGGTTTTGTCCTAATGCAAAACACGAGAAATTTTGAAAATTAAAAGTTTACAACTAGAAGATGCCTCCCCCCAAGCTCATGTTCCAAGGCATTTCAGGCTTCAAGGTGTTCATTTAAAAAAGCACCCTATGCTTGAAACAGATTGCTGCATACAGATAAATTGAGTAATTTATGTCCAACAGCAAGACCATAACTCTAGTGTTGATTTAAAGCTGTAAGCCATTATTAGCTGATAATGGAATGAAAACAAAATTTGAAACATTCATAGTGATGGCCATTAGTTAGTCCTCTTTGGTGTTCATTTGTCAAAGGAGCTGTTGTGTGTGTGTCCAGAAGCTTCACTGTAATTCGGCTGCATTGATTTTAAAAGGGTGCTGTCCTGTATACCACATTTATTCTCGTTAGTTTTCTCATCTGGCAAGTGTTTTTTGATGGGTGTTGGCTTTTTCTGCTTCCCATTTGGTAGAAATGGAATATGAGTTAGGAGGCATGTAAGTATTTCCCCCTCTTCAGTGAAAGAGAGAAGAAGCCATTGACATTGTGGGAGGGAGATGCCAGAATCTGTTCCTGCTCTGATACCTCTTAATCAACCCTTCGAGGCAGAAGAGAGCTCCACAACTCCACTCCTGGACCTCTCCAGCCTAATAACTAAAATTCTGGTCCTTAATGTAGTCCTGAGGTGGCTATCTCAGAGCTTTTCAGGGGTAGGGGGAGTTTGAGGGAGGTGGCTGGGCTGAGTAAGAGTGGTGGCTGCAAGGTAGAAGTGGGGGGAATTCTCTCTCCTTTTTTTTTGACAAGAGGAGATAGATGTCTAACTTCAAGAGGAGGCCTGAAGTGAGTCACTGAAAGGTAGGGGCCAAATGCTCCAAGGAGGGGTAAGGCATAAGCTGTACCCTGTCTGATGCTTTCTGTTTTTCACCAAGATTTCAGTCTTTGTCTACCCAGATGCCTCTGTGGCTTTCCCAGGGTGTGATATTATTCTGGGTTTTTTTTTCCCTATGATGGTAAGACAAATGCTAGAAAATACTTATTAAAATTAAATTAATTACTTTGTGATTATTTGAAGCTCTGGTATTTTATGGAGTTTAAAGAGCTCTATATTTCTGGTGGCTTCTGCAGCCTGATTTGGACCATTTGCCTTCTGAAATAACATCTTACTTGAAGCTGAGTGCTGTAATTAAACTAAGGGTTTCTTTCCTGTTGCTGCTTTCCTTTTCTCTTTCTGCTGCTGCTACTGCTACAGACATGAAATGCTTCAGAATGTGCTTGTTTTTCACTCCCTGCTGCCAGTATATTGAGCTCTGTAGGGATTGTCCTGGGTAGATTGAAAGTGAGAAAGGACAGAAAATAGCAAGTAGGATGGGAAGAGTTGAGCAGGGAGCTGGAAAATATTTTAATGGGTATGGGATTTGATACTTGAAGGAAGTAAAACTTTAATGTTGTAGATATAATTTTCATCAGGCTGGATATGAAGATTAAGTAACCTTAGGCAGAAAAAATTTCCAAGCTTCATCCCATATAGTGGGGGAAAAGCCATCACCCAAATGTAAGTAATGATCAACTGAAGTGCCTCCTTGTCCAGGTTTGGACAAATTTGGAAGGGAACTTCCAAAGGGAAGCGGCCCTTCCCTGAACTTGTTTGGTAGATAAACCTCCTTCAAGAAAAGTGGAAAAAACTGTTTATTTAACAAGCAAAGTATTCACAAACATAAGGAAAATAAATAATATTGAATAATAAAACCTCTCACTGTTCTGAAGAGATGGCACATTCAGAAAGTCCTCCAGTCAGAGCCCTCTGTGGGTGTTTCTGGGCTCACTGAGTGACTCTCAGTCCCTCCTGCCCTGGGAAACGCCGTGTCCTGACCCCGGTGGGACACGGGTGTGAGCTCCTGCTGTTCTGGGTTTGCAGTCCAGAGCAGGTGTGAACAGTTCCAGGAAAAGGAAAAGCCACAGTCTGGGAAACTTCTCTGCCTCAGCTAGCTAAAAAACTTAACTAAGAGTAAATGAGAGCTCTCTCCCACTGTCTGTGCTGCAGGCAGTGTGCACCGAGGGAGAGCTGAAGCTCTTATCTCTGTGTTTTTGACAACAGCCACAAAAAAATTCCACCCCTTTTCCTTCTCTCCCCCTTTGCTCTCAGATCTAGTTTTAAAGGCACAAAACTTATTTCTGGGCTAAACAGATGAATGGGGGTATCATATCTTCAAAGACATTCAGTAGATTCCTGAAGATTTGGAGGATTTAATCTAGAGGCATGGGGGCAAGGTGGTGTGATGGTTATCATATGTGTATGAAGGCATCTCTAACTGGCACTGAAAATTCAAAGTTTTCTCTCATTTAAACATAATGGTGACAGCAGAACAACTGTGCAGGAGAAGAAATACACTCAAGGACTGAGGCAGAGTGGTTATAAGGTAAGATGCAGTGCCATGATAGTGGTTGAAGGGTTGCCAGAAATGAAAGAGTTACACTGGATTTATACTAACCAAGCAAAATCTTTGGGATTCAGAGTTGCTCCTGTTCTAGAGGGGTTACTTGAGTTTAAGACACCAAGCAATTCCCTAGTAATTCACTTGAAAAATTCTGTCTGTGACTGTGTGTAAGCATGTGACATTTTTTAGTTACCTGAAATCAACTTCCCATTATAAATAAATAAATTCTAGCACATTCTAACTAAGAAGAATTTCTGTTAAATTTGATGTCTGAAATTGTCCATACATATTGATTTGGCATGTATTACTGTGTTAATGGAACTTATTATTACTCAGCTAGATTAATTTTTCAGATTTATTCCTACATTACAACCTATAGATGTATTGAGACATGAGCCCACAGAATCAATACCAATTTCTTTTCTCATTTATGAATGCTCTTACTAACATCCAAAACACTGTTACACCCAAGAGTATTTAGCTGCCATTTATCGTGAAGCATTACACTCCAACAATTTTGTCTTTTTTCTTTGTCCTTTAATCATTATTCTTTTCTTTTATGTGGGCACTTGTTTGAAAAAAATGCCATGCATCAAGCTTCAAATGAGTAATGATTATGCTAGTCATTGGGTCTACCAGTAACTTAGGTGTGCAAAAATAGGGCTCTGAGACTAGACCTAATCTCTGAGATGCATTTTGGCTGCTGTTCTGTGTGGCAGGCCCAAAGCAGGAGAGGGAACAAAGGTACAAATGTAACTTATACCAAGTTGCCTGCCAAATGTGGTGTATTTGCATGTTTTTCTTTGAGCAGCAGCCATGCATGCATTATCTTTCAGAAGCAGCAGTGTTTGGCCGAGGAGCAGTTGCAGAGAGCAGCTGAAATGGGTAACTGGTGTGGAGCTCATTCTCTTGCTTGCAGAGCTTGAGCTGTTGAAAGCTCATGGTGGGAAGTGAAAGAAGTGGGGTCCAGAAGAAATATGGGGTAAGAAAGCTGTTTGATCACCTCTGCTGCAGTTCAGGACTGTTAGACAGCACTTGGTGGTTGGGAGAGACAAGTCTTCAGACAGTCCTAACACTGGCATTTCTATTCCCATCACAGCTCCAGTGGTGCTTGGGGATAATGTCCTTCTTTCCTCTGGATGGACCAGAAATGTTCTGAAAGTCTCAGTAAGAGAATTGCAGAGGCTATTTGGTCTCAGCCCAGCCTTTAAATGCAATTCTAAGCAGCTCACCATTTTTGTGGAGAAATCTCCAGCAGCTGCATATGCCTAGAGATAATATTTCATCCAGTGGTCTGTAAGGTGAAACTGTAAAACTCACTCTTCTCCAGACAGTCTTTCTTTCTTATTTTCCAGTAAAAGTTGCTGTATTCACTGAGTATGCTGCTTATCTGACCAATTTTTGGCTCATATTCAACTGTTGCTGCTGTAGCTGCTGCTTGTGCACCACTGCAGTTACTGGGCATTAAAAGCTCAAGCCTGATAAATGAAATACAGCATGCACAAAAGGATCAGCCAGGTGATAAAGGGAAACTGAAGGGAAGAAAAACACCCCCAAAAATATCATATGTAAGTATGATGCAGGAGTAAGCATCAGAGTTAAAAAAATGGTGAGTTGCCCCATGAATATTGTCTGCCTGACCCAGCTGTGGGGTTTGGGACCAAAGCCAGAGCAGGGTGATTTGTGTCCTCCTGACTGTGCAACACTAAAAGTTACAGGACAGCTGGTGGATAAAATGCAGCTTTACCAATGTGTGCAGTGCAGGACAGGGAGGGGTAGGCTTTTGCCTGTTTTGTGTTCAGGAGAAGCTGTATTGCAGCAGTAGATGAGGGGAAATACTGTGTTTTAAAGGACTTTGGAGAGAAGTTACATACAGTAGCCTTTTGATTTACAGCCCAGAATTAGATAACAATTGGGTTTTTTGGCCCTGGGTGAATCTCTAACCTCACGGAGTCTGGTTCAACACCTGTAAAATGGGGACAATTAAACTTAACTACCTGGAAGAGTTGTTGATTGGTTAATGCTTGTAAAAATGCTACACAGTGCTATAAAATTGAGCATAGTACTCAGAAGCATCTGGTTTGCAGTTACTGAAACTTTATGGGCAAACTTTGCCAAGAAACAAAATGATTAATGTGTGCAGTACAAGTAGGCATCGGGAGACGAGGGACAGACAGCTTTTCAAAAGCATGTAACTTTCCTGAGGTACCTTCTTTTAAAATACAAGAGGTTTCCCAAGAGCACCTGAAGTGGCCTGGGGCTTGAAAGCACTGTCAGGTGAATTTGAGGCTGCAGAATGAGGCTCTGGCAGGTGGCAGAAGAGCTCCTTGCTCCACTCCTTCTTTTTCTTGACCCTGTCCCCAGCTTCTTCCCCCTTTGTTTTGCTGGTGGAACTGTTGGCACAGTACCATCCAAAAGCAGGTTGATGGTTTGGTTCAGATTGGAAAAAAAAATGGGAAAAAGTTTCTGCTGGTGTTGGTTTGTGTTTCCAGATGGATCTTATCTCCAGTGTAGTTTATCATGTGGCTACACACACATGGACTATGAGGCTGGCACATGGGTGAGAACACGTGGAGTCTGGGACAGCTAAAATTCTCCTGACACTGGAGAGGATCCACAAGCCACATTGCCCAGACACAAAAAGGTGTTTCCATCACAGAGCTTAGAAGGTGTGTTGGTGAGCTAACCCTTTCTCCTGCCTCCAAAGACAAGGCACACTGATTTCATTGGAGATGTGTATGGCAGCAGAGAGCAGTCGTTTGGTGAAGAGCTGATCCTGCTGAAGCTCATCTCGTTGTGTGAAACTCTGCTAACAAAAGGGAAGCAGCTAAGAATGTGCTAGAGACAAGCTTGTAATAATTTCTGAGATCTGCATCTTGACTATTGTTTGAGATACTTACAGTGTAAATATGTGCACTATATGAATAATGCACATGCATACACATATTGATTTGGTTTAATAGGAGACTGTTAAAAAAATAGAAGCACTGATGGAAGGAAGAAACCATTTCCAAATCCATCACTCCTACACTGATGCCTAGAAATTATTAAGAGAGGGTCACTAATTACCTCATATGAAAATTCAACTTCTCAGTCATTTTACAGAGCTAGGTGAGATGAACATGAGCAAAGGCTGAGAAGTGAGTTTGTTCTTAACAGAGCATCATGAACTGGCAAAAAGAGGTTGCACTTCTGTCTCTTCCCTGCTCCTGGCCAAATTACTCCTGCTTTTGCTAAGCCAGTCTGGTTTCTATCACAGGCAGATCACTAAAATCACAGATCATTAAGCCAGTTGAAACAGGTTGCTGTTGTAGCTGGGTTTTTAGCTAACTTTTGATTAAACTAGTGCCTGGACTGATAATGAAATGAAGGAGGCTGTGAGCAGGGAGCAGAGAGGAGAAAGGGCAGAGGAGGTGAGGAAAACAGGGATGGGAGGTAAAAGAAACTGGAAAGAAGGAAGGGAAAGTATATCTTTCTATGGTCTCAAGCTTTTTATTTGGCTCATCTGTGTGGTAATACCATGCCTGAGCTAACTACTTATTGCTAAGGTCTTCAGCTTCCTCCTGCCCTCTTGTTACAAACCCTAGTGCTGATGTTCCTGAGAAAATGAGCACATGTGAGACCTGTTGGTTATTGACAGCTGGTAAACAATCAGCTGTAGCCAATTCCTCCCTTAGGTGGGGGGAAGTAGTGTGAGTATAGCAGAGAGGAAAAAGAAGGTTGTCAGATACCAGGGAGTGTGATTCTGAGTGGGGCTGGTGGAAGAATGTTTGCTGTTAGACCTGTAAGTACTTGCTGGTGGAGGTGATGGTTGAGGTGTGATACAGCCCTAAATTGACAGTAGTCTTCTTTGTAACAGGTTAAATTTATTTATTTTTAGGCAAGCCTGAGTTCAGTGAGGATAGGCATGTGAAAAACCTTAGTATAAGTATGCTCTGTGTTTCCCTGTTGCTAGAAAATGGAAGGGGAGCCTTATCCATGAAACAGATTTTTTTTTTCACGGTAAATAAAAGAGGAGGCACATGTTCAGCAGGTCTAAAATCATTATATCTGGTGTGCAGCAGTGCTCCTGTGTGCTTTGTGACTCACTTCTGCCTCTCTGCCAAGGTGTGCAGAAACTTCTATGCTGTGGCTGACTAGAAAAATAGCCCAATCAGTGGTGGCCAAAATCGGTGGCCACTGAACAGGTTTGTCTCCCTTTCTGTGGTGACATGTGATGTATTGTGACATTTTCCTATAGTACAGTGTGAATAGCTGCTTTTATTTGGCTGATATGATCCTGGAGGCTTGTTGCCATTCCCTGATTTCTTTCTTCCTGGACCCAGCAGCCATACACAAGTTTTCCCAAAACTGTGCCTCTGATCTGTAATCTCATAACTTCAGTTACCAAAATAATACCTTAAGAGCAAAATATCCACTGATTTGGCCACCTTGGGAAATGGTCACAAGATTGTACTGACATAGATAGTTTTCTGGAAGCGTTTCTCTGTTAGTCCTGCTTCCCAAATCGATCCTGTATCCTCCTCGCTGTTGTATTTTCACTTGCAGTACTGTTGTGTAAGAGGTACTGCAGAGTTCCAATGTATCAGTTCACAACAACTTCTTCTCTCCTGCAGCAAGCAAAGCTTTAGTATTTAGAGCACCAAAAGCACACATAAGAAGGAAAAGGGACTGATCATCTTCAGACTGGGAAGGTGTCTATTAGTAGAAGTACAGGTTCTGTTGATTTTTAAAAGAAAACAAAATAACGGCACATCACCCTCTCACTCCCAGGGAAAAAAACCAAACCCCAAAAAAACAAAAAAGCAAAACCACACAAAGAAATGCCACCAAACCCAGCAACTTTACTACAGGGCATTATACAGTGATTTGTGTTTTCATACCAAAATGAGTGAGCAGGAAACTTGGGAAGAAGCTTTCAGGTAAATTCTGCCAGTGTTTGAATCCCATTTGTTGGGAGTGGAGAAATGCAGCATGACAAAAACCTCCATCTTATTTTGCCTGTCTGTGTTCAAGTATGATTCTGTGGCGTAGAAATAAGTTATCATGGAGGGAAGGACCTGCTTCTTGCTGTTTTGATGTCTCCTGATGACCACGGCTCTGCTCTGATGTTAGGTAGGCAGAGATGGCCAATGAACTTGCTTGCAGGTGTAACCACATTGGCTGTTTTTATAAACTCAGTGATGCCCTGAAAGAGGGAAAGAAGATGAAAGATTCATGGTATGAGTAAAGAAAATGAATCATCAATGCAGGAAAAAGCGGTATGTCCGTTTTAAGATTAATTCCTAGCAGGACCCCAAAGTACAGGATAATCCCCAGTTTTGTTTCCTTTGCCTGTGTGACTCTCCTTTCCTCCTCCTCCCCTAGATGCAGCCACAGCAGCAGCACGGTTTCAATATTTCCTGAAAAGGAAAGGGGAGCAAGGGGAGAGTGCCCGTGCCTGGTTAAGAGGGTCTATTATAGAGGATTAACAGTGCCCGAACAATGGAGCCCCTCGAGGAGCCCGCTCCCCTTTTGAGATGCGTGTGTGGGTAAGAGGGCGCGCTGCTGTCCCTGCATCCCAGCCCAAGCACGCGTGGTTCCATGCCCTGGTTGCTATGACAATTAATCGCGTCTTTTAAGGGCTGGTGCCGACTACCGATCCCTGTAAACTGCCTGAAAGACTAGTTAAAGCTGCTCCTTAGGCACCTTTATTTGCTTTTACCCCAAAGAAACGGGATGGAGAGGTTTTGTGCTTCCTGCTCGTAAAAAAAGCCAGAGTAACTTGGTATATGCTTTTAGACTGGCTTTCACTTTCCTGAGCACGGTGAGACATGGAATTTTTATGAAGAACAACTGTACAATAGACAGGGATGTGATGCCTTCCAGCTCTGTGCATGTAGTCTTCATGTGACCAGCAGATTGTGCATGCCTGGGAAATGTAAGAGATATAGTCTTCAAGAGGTGTGCTGGGTTGTTTGGTGTTTGTTTTTATTGGAAGGTTTATACTAGACAATTAATGTGCACGTCTTTGGCTTTTCTTTGTACCTTAAAAAAGAGCAACAGGGAATTACTGTGGTGTCTCAACCTTCAGCAAGAAGGTTGTATTTGCCTGTTTGCCGAGGTAATGGGAGAGAAATAGATGTTTCCCATGTCATTAGTCCAGAAACCTGAACAGCAGTGAATGCAGGTATTCTTAAAAGTCTTCCTGTAGATTCAATCCCTGTTCATTGGAAAGGCAGTTCTAACTCCCTCAGTACATTATTAGAATGGTTGAAAAAATATGTCCAGAGGTTTTTTTTCTTCCTTGAAGGCACTAAAGTCTCTGTTACCTTTAATATTGCTTCTTAGGGAAGAAAAAAAACACCGAAACCAAACCCCATGAAGGGAAACAAGTTTAAAGGGTTAAGTTATCAAATCCACAATATTCTCTCTTAACCTTAAACGAAAGGAGAAGTGCGATTCAGCACAGTCTCTCTTTTTTTTAATGAATGTCACCTTGATACAAACACATTTTTATACACAACTTATGTCTGAGGAAACTTACAATTACTTTGACTGAAGACAGAGGGCAAGATGTTGGTGTTGTTTGGTATGTCACATCAGAGTCAAATATGCTAAAATAGATTAGAAAACTTTCTTTATCAGAAATATTAATAGCTGTGTGCACTCAGTGTGTTCTATGTATCCTAGTTTTGGGTGACTAATTTAGTGCCACTGGTCACAGGACTGTAGGTGTATAATATTGGTTTGCTTTTCATTTGTAATTTCAGTACTTGAGGAGTATCAGGTACTGCTGTTGATAAGTAAGCCATGGCTGAAGAAATAATTGTGTTCCATCTTGTGTATGGCAAACATGTATGATCTTTCAGAATTGGTCAAGCTGGAGCAGCTACAGGAGAAGTAATCAAAATGGACCCAACCACCAGTCTATGGCTCTGCAGCCATTATGTCTTTCCCTTATCAAAGAGTTTTAAACTGGAAGTGTGCAAGATTTCTGCTCAAGGCTGCAGGCTAAGGTCTTGTTTATTCAGTTTGTATCCTCCAGCATCAGCTTTCCTGTGTGGAAGAACAAGAACCAGTTAAATAGCAGTACACTCCCTTCCTTCCTTTTTGTGGTGCCTGTGGAAAACCCTTTCTCCAGTCTACATTCTTCCTGGTCAGCAGAGGACTGTGAAAGGCCCACCAAGACAGGTGGTGTTTTTGAGGTAGTACCTGTTTAACTTACTAATAGCCCTGGAGGTACTAACCAGAGAAGAAAATAACATCCTCTGGCCTTGCCTTGCCATTGACAGTCAGAGCCCCATCTTGGCATCCAGAATTGGCTTGCAGGGGATGTGAGACAGACCAGGTTTCAGTTCCTGCCATGCTTGTAGTGGCTCTGCATTATGATTGTGACTGATACAAAGACCTGAACTTGTGTATGCCCACACCCATGCTGCTGCCAGTACTATCAAACATAGCCTCTTGCTCCATTTTCTCCATGGAACTCTGTTCAAGCCAGTATATTTTAATTTTTTTTCCAATACAATGTGTTTGTTTGAGTTTTTTGCCCTTTAATGCAATGTAGCAGTATGATGGGGCTCTTGCTTCAGGCAGCCCTGTCTATGTGAGCAGTGCTTGCCTTGAATCCATCAGTGTGGTTACACAGGCCCTGGTGTTGTGCAGTGCCTCCTCTTCAGCCATCACTGTGTGTCCTTAAAAAGTCCTGAAACTTCTTTTCCTCCTCTGGCCTGGAAAACAATTTTATCTTTGTCCTTTTAATTCTTTGACCTTTGTGAAGCATTAGTTAGTTGTCCCTTTTCCCCTGCTCCCTGCATGGCTGCTGTTCCCTTCACCTGGAGCTTCCCCTTCTTTCTTCTCCCCAGCCTGGCTGCCTCTTTTTCTTGCCCTCCTCACAGAGGAGGATATTCTTAGGCAAGGGTCAGATGCTCAGGTCTCTTGGGGAAAGTACTTCAGGTTCTGAGACTGAAATAGCACAGTGGCTTTTGGTGCCTGCTGGGAGGAGTCACTAGCCTGTGTCCTCTCCCCCAGCTTCTTTGGGCTGCTATGGAGTTGTTTGGCCCTACTTAAATGTGTAGGCTTGAAGGGGCTCTGAGAAGCAGAAGTGAGTTGGGTCTGTTTTCCCATGGCTTTAATCTGTTTAGAATGTCTTATAAAAGCAAAGTGTCAATTAAAAATAAAAGCAAACTTGACCTTAAAATTTGATTTTTTGTGATTGAAATTGTTTGATGTGGCAACTGTTGGATTGCAAATGATGTCTTTGTGGCAGCAGCCTCACTTTTCATCACATGCAGGGCTTTGCACTCCTGTTCTGGCTTTGTCTGCTCAGGGCTATGGATCTTCCAGCTGCAGAGAAAATTAGGTGAGGCACAGCATCTCCTATTGTGGAAGAGCAATTTTAACATAACAAGGGTAAACATAAAATCAGCCATTTGTAGCTGGAAAGGTTAATGTTGTAATGGGATAATTACAATGCGGTGGTAGGAACAAAGGAAAAAAGCTTCTTTAGTTTTAGCCCATGTTCTGATTATGCAGTCCCTGCCTTTTTGAGCAAGGCATTTTCCATGTTTACTTCTGGCTTTCCCCCTTGGATGCAAACACTAACCCTTCATCAGGACACTTGGACTATTTAATGAAAAAACAGGAAAGATATTTATAGATGCTTCTAATTTGTATTGTAAATACTGGCTGGCAAGGAGAGCAAGAGGCTAGAAAAGCCATGGCACAGATATGGAAGAGTCTCTTCCTTCTCTCCCTGCAAGCTCAGGAAAACATAAAAGGGCAATGTAATTTGGATGCTGTTGAATTATGTATAATATTGGCATCAAGTTCTCTATCATTTTATTTTGGTAATGCTTTCTTTCTTGCCAACAGAATAGTCTCTGTAAATAAGCTGCCTCCTTGTTTGCTTGCATGGGCTGATTATATACAATTATCCCTTGACTGCTATGACTTTTTAAATTAGTAGTGAGCTCAGCTGGGTAGGTGTTCTAGGATTTCATCTGAAATATTCATTGCTTTAACTGACCACGTAAATGCCCATAGTTCAATCCCAAAATTGGGAAAAGCCATTCTGCTGACAGCTTTACTGCCTTCCTTCAGTTCTCTTACCACTGGAATCACTTGCCACAATAAGAATGACCTCCATGGTTTTAAATAGAGGGTACCCTCTCAACTGAGGTAAAATAGTACTTCTAGAGCTTTCACATTTTAAAGTTGCCTGCCAGCTGTAAAACAAACCTGAGCAGAAGGTTTTTGTCCAGCCTCAGATCCAGATGTGTCTGCAAGAGCTTTTTTTTTCTTATTTTTTGCCTACTTTGCAGCAGATCCACGTCCTCCTTAACTTGTGGAAACTTCTGTTCCATGCCTCAGCTCCACATCTCTGAGGCATTGTTATCTTTACTGCTTCAGGGATGGAACACAATTTTCTCCCTTGTCAGAGGGAAATAGCCATCTACAAATGCAGTGGTCTGGCTGTGATATGATAGACTAACGTGTATTCATAAGCCCAGATAAACTAGATTGGGATTCAGATTTCAGGTTACAGGAATTTTCTGCATACTGTTGTTTGAACAAAGAGACAAGAGTTGGCAAATTCATGTTAACTGCAGTTAATGAACCTGAAATTTCAGTTTTAAATATCTGAAAAATGTTGTATTCAGCATATAGAAAATAAAGATCAGTGTGGAGCGTGTTAGAAAAACGTGTTTTATATTGAAACTTCCAGTGCTTGGCCCTGCAGAGCTTGGAAAAAATCAGCACTTCCATCTTACGTGGTGTCTGAAGAAGGTAAAAAGCCATCATGCAATTCCCAAGTGTTTTGGTTTCTCTGTGGGGTGGCGTGGCATACTCAGCTTCACCACAAAATTTGCCTTTCACCATGTGCTATAGTAATAAGCTTTACACAAGATTTATTAACTTCCTAAATAAAATATTACTTCTCTATATTTTGAGTTGAATTTTGGTGGCTGATCTAGAATAAAAATTAGCCCCAAAATGCACTGAAAGAGATTTGTACCCTCCAGTATGTCAAAGATTGATTTAGCCCCCCAAAGCTCCTTAGTTTTTAATTAACTTTTCTCCTTGTTTCCTTCACCAGAAGTTTTTGAGATATCATCTTTTTCTGTGAAGTCTGTGTGCTCTTAGGAAAAAAAAAAAAATTCTGGTAGAGACAGTGAAGGATGTGAAAGGACATGTACTACCCATCCTTATGTGCTACTTATTTTATTTTTAAGGGACAAAATCTGAAAGTCTTAGTTCTTTCTGTGCTGTAGCAGAAGGCTTTTGGGGCATCTCAAAAAAAATGTAATTGGAACTAATAGGCTAGATACAAAAACTAGGTAGTAGAAAACAAGATTTGATGGAGGTATCTATTTGTATGTGGACTAATCTTTCAGAAGAAGAGATATCATCCAAACTAAATCATAGAAAACCCCGCCAAACCCATTTGGAGGAAATAATTCTCTGCTGATGGGAGGAAGAGAGAGGCACAGATGATATAAAACATCCTTTGTAGCTCTGATATCAATATTTTTGTAGCTCTTTGTCAAACCTGACATTGTAGAGTTACTAAAGAGAGGGATGGAGGATTTGTTTAGGAAGCATCAGGTGTGAATGTGAGCAGGGTCTGCAGGGTCCCCGTGTTGGGGGCAGGCAGAGGAGCATTTTGTAGCTGTTTGAAAGATTAAAAAAGACCCCAACAACCTACTGGACACAAAGTAGTGTGCTGTTTGGTTTTTTTTTTTTTGCCCCCAAACACAAATTTGGAACAATGACAATGTCCTAGTAGCCAATCAATCAATGAACTGAGTGTGAGGTATGTGCTTCTTTGCCTGCCAGCCTGAGAGCAAGTATTGCATCTGGAACAAATGGGTGAAATTTGACTGGATTAGCAGAGAAGAACTGTCTTGAGGTCTTGCTTTCCCCACTCTAATTATTATTTCTTATGGAAGTCCCAGTTGTGCTCCAAGGCTGTGAATGAGTGGAATTTTTCTTCCAAAAACTGCTTGGCTATGAATGGAGAATTGCATGTCTTTCAAATTACCACACCAACTTTCAACACATGATGATTTTCTGAGATTTACAAGTGGAACTCTTAAATTAGTTTGTGATTTAAATGGAATTTTAAATTTTATTCCTTCGAGACTTCTGTGGCTGCTTTCTTTTCATGTGCTAAGCAGAAAAATAATGCAGAGCTTGCATATTTTGTTTTTTCCCTTCCCTTTTTGTTCTTTCTTTTTTCCACCCCCATGGCTGTAGGGCCTGAATCCATGATGCTTTGACCTTCAGCCTCATGGGGCTGATGGATAAAGGAGGTTGAGAAGTTTTCCTTGTAGACATAGTTCTGTTGTTGTAGATATAGAGCTGCTTCATGGAGTATACATCTTCGTGCTGGAAGAGAAGAGGAATATTTTATTTCTCCAAAGGTTAGCCAAAGTAAAAAAAGGTGGAGAAGGAATAAGCGTAATTTTTTTTTTTGCTATCTCAAGATGCGAGCTGTGGTGCAGCCATCAATTTTCCCATCCTTTCTTCTTGGTGCAAGTGTTGTGTTTTTCACCTAAGCAAGCTCAGCTACCTGAAGGAGACTTGTCACAATCAGGAACATGAGTTATTCCTGTAAGCTGGAAAGTGCTGAAAGCTGAATAATTTTCATTGATAAATTGCCAGTGTGGCATTTTTCTTTTAAATTTATGTACTGTAAGCTCTGAATTTAGGTGCATTTTTAATAAATATGTGTGCCTTCCTCTCTCCTTTGTGGAAGAGTGAGAAGTGACCTGAGAAGTCTTTTTTTTTTTTTTTTTTTTTTTTTAATGGCTTCATTTAGATGAGATGCATTCTGCTTTAATAGGTTGCTCTTGTCTTTTGGGAGGAATCAAAAATCTTTGACAAATTCTACTTGATGAGACTCAGTCTACTCCTTCCCCAGCACATTCACAAGGTAAGCTTGTGTTATGCAGGTGAGCCCCAAAGTTAAGTGGAAGTGCCCCCAGACACACACACACACACATCCACCCCTATCTGAGAACAACTGAGTGGTGCCTTGAACAAGGTTTTGTTCTAATAGCTAGAATGTAGTTCCTTTTGTGCTATTTGAATTGGGGAAAA
The DNA here is from genome assembly GCA_034336665.1 of Luscinia megarhynchos. NCBI lineage: Eukaryota > Metazoa > Chordata > Aves > Passeriformes > Muscicapidae > Luscinia > Luscinia megarhynchos. The sequence goes on from CM067565.1 coordinate 48,416,420, forward strand.
GCACCTTGTTGGCTTTAGCAGGAGTATGAAAGGGTGAAATGATGTTGGCAAGAGCATAGGAAATGAGAAAGAAGATTGGTGTTTTTATAAAACCTTTTAATTGATTTTAATGTGTTGCTTTTAATGGCAGCATTTAAAAGCCTTTTAGTAAATAATCTCTTCAGTGCAGGCTTCTATTTGGAGAAGAGACATCTCCATGAGAGATTTTTAAACGACAGTGCTTCATGCCACAGGTAAATCAACTAAATGGTGTTTTAAACACTCATTGATTTCCTTCTTTCAGCCCCTGTACTTCTGCTATATTTCATCCTGCCTTGCTGTGTGATAATATTGGGCTGTTGTACAGCTAATACAATCTTACTGCTCTGAACAGCAAAAATAAACCCATGTTTTGCCTCATACTTGGAGACAGATGAGGATCTTTCCAGTGCTGGTGAGTGAGTTATTGGGGAAAGCTGGCAGACCTAATCCTTGTTGCTAATAGGTGATGTGTTCTTTCAGATTTAATTTCTATCAATTTTAGGTAAGTCTGTGTTATGGAGAAACAGCAGTGAGTACTAGACTTAGGTCACTTAATAATTCTGGTAGTTTTAATGGGGCTCTCCCATCAACAGAGCCCTTTAGAGCTTTCAGTGAGACCTTAATACTGAGTTGGTGTGGAGGGTGAGTGACACCATCCACTTTTTTTGGTGAAAACTTGCTCTAATTTGGCCAAGAGTCACATGTCTAAAATACCACAAAATCACAATGAGATGTGTTACAATACAGCTTGTGTCTGACACCATGCCAGACTTAAGTGTCCATCTAGTAACACACAGATCTCTCTTCTGCTTGGAAGTGTGGTACCAAAAATAACATCACGGGAGTACAAAAAGAAAACATTCAGATTTCCCATAGGTAAATAAAAGGGGGGATTTTTAAACAGCATATATGATAAAAATTTCCATAATGTGAAAATACCATCCTCTGGCCTGCTAATGTAAAGTCTAGTACCTTGCAAATAAGCAGCAAAGTTGCATAAAGAAGATGGGTGCTGAACAAAATGGCTAGATAAAATTAATTTGGCTACTAGAAAAATAAGGCACATATCTCTACCTCAATGACTTTGCAGTAATTACCCTCAGCTATTGCCTGCTAAATCTTGGTTAGATCTTAATTGACATACTCAATTATAAAACTATAAATTTGGGAGAGGAAAGATCTCCCTTGTCTTTAGCTGCAATAATGTAGCTAATTCTAATAACGGTTTGTTATCTCACCAAATATGTTCAGCAAAAGATTTTTCTAATAGTTTAATGTCCCTACAAGAAAAAAGGAATATTCACAATCTCTGAAGAATATAAAACATCCAATCGATAAGTTAATCAAATTAATCCTGTCAGTCATAGAGAGGGGTTGGGTCTCCTGTTCCCTGACACTGTAGTAGCTGCAAATGTTGATAATGAAGATAAAAAAACAGTGCAAAACCTGAGCTGTGGGTTGGTAATCATGCTCCTTTTAGATCTTGAGAAATTTTGAGTTCTCTGGACTCTTATTATGTCCCATTACAAGTTTTCCAGGTTTACAAATGGGATTTTCTTTAATCGTTGTCTTAAAATAAAACCAAACACCAACCAGGCACAGAAACGATAATGCTAAAAAAATGAACATGAAATTTAATGAGGAAGTCTAAAGCCTTGTTTTAACATTTCCACAGTGGTCCTGTAAAATGTTGTGGTTACCCTCCAGAATATTTAGAGCAGCAGTTTCTATCTTTAACAAAATTGAGTCCTCTTTAGTCTCCAGAGGGGTGTGCTGCTACCAACAGCTTTGAAACCTTTCCTTGGAACTTCTCTAGTGCGGGGTGCTTGTTGCATATTTTGAGAAAAGAGGGATAACAGATCAGGCTATTTTCAACATTGTCAAAATGTTCGAAGTAAAAAGTTGTGATTTCCCCCCCCACTCCTCCCCTGAGGAGGAGAACTGTAACTCAACCCACTTGTTGGCTCTTCTCCACTGAATACAGATCATATGGTGTAAATCTTACTGAAAGGGAAGCTGTCATTTATTACAAACACATTTCTCTGAAGGGAGTAACTAGTGAACTGTAGACACCTGGATGTGCTGAGTGCGTGACTAAACACGTCTCTGCGTGCTTGCATACAAATTTTGGGCACTGTAAAGATCACACAGCAAGCCTAAATAATCCACTGTATCATTTTGGGGATCAGCATTCCCCAGAGGAGGTTTAACCAGATGAAACTGGCTGCTGCTCCCATCTGCACTCGGTGTGCATGTGTTTTAGAGTGCCTTCTCCAGGCTGATCTCTCCAAGTGGCAGCCAGATGCGGCTTTGAACTGCTCCCCTGCTCCTTCTGTCCTTTGGCTTTGCTCTTGTGAAACAACATGGCCTTCAAAGTTTGGGAGCCCCGTGCTGCCAGGCTTCAGTGCTGGTGTATGAGGTCCAGTTCCTGCCAGCAGAATCCCACCTGCAGTGCTGTTCAGGAGAGCTGTCAGTGCTGGCACCTGTGGTGGCAGCCAGGGATTGATGCTGGGATGTGAGCTGGCCTGCACTGGTACTGATAGAGCAAACCAGTGAAAGTGCTGTGGGCAGCATCCCTAGCAAAGCTGTAAAATAACTGAGTGGCCAGGGCCTCTGATGTTAGACACAGATGGGCTATGGGCTATATTGGATTCTGAATCTGATTTGTGCTTTCAATTTAAAATAATGTTGCTACAGCTGCTTTCTTCTTCTTCTTTTATTTTTTTTTCTTCCCTTTTTAAATCTCGAAGGGCTATGTAGGAGAACAGAGATTCTTTTTACTGAAGCTGGCATCACCCTTTTTTCCCCTGCTTTTCTACGTGATTTTATACAACAACCACAGCTGACTTTCACGTGAACTGGACAGAAGCAGGAAGAAATTCTGTCTCTGGCATTATTAGCTGACTTCTTGGCATGGGAAAATAAGAGAGTGTGCAGACCGCTAACACAGGCAGTATTTCTTGAGATGAGTTTGAACAGGAGCAGCATCTGATGAAGTGGAAAAATGAGCTTTTCTGTTCCAAAGGTTTCATACTTTCTAGGGCAAGGCAGGAAGTGTCCTTTTCCAGAGAGAAAGGAAATAGGAGGGAGGCTGGTGAAGTGATATGCATGCTGACAGAGGAATAAAAAACAAATAATACTTCCAAGAATATTATAGATCCCAAAGTTTATCTTTGTGGAATTTTTTTTTTTTTTTTTTTTTTTTTGGTGGAAGTGATTTACTCACTTTGGTGCTGTTAAAATGCAATAGATGACCAAAACAAAACCTGTGATCTGAAAGAACAATTTTCTTCCCCTTATTGTTTCTTCTTGTGTTTAATTTCATGTTCAGTTATGTATTTGGTACCAGTGAAGATAGAATTTGAGCTTTGTAAGCAAGGACCATGTGTGCAGGAAGCATTTGCTGTATTGCAGTAGTTGTCAGTAAAAAATACAGTATTCCTAGAAAACTTTATCAACTGGATGCTTCTCTGCCTATACAGTATCATTCCACCACTTGTTTGCCCAGTGAGCTCTCCAAAGACATGTTCTGCTGTGGCTGAAGTCATGCTGAATACTTTTACTTGGCATTAAAGCTGCTAGGCATTGAAGTTGCTTGGTCTGTAGTTAATGCAGGTCTTCAGGCTGCTATAAATCTTGGGGCATCAGGAAAGTCAGCCTGCACCAATGGGAAACAGTGATTTATTCTCATTGATCCCTTTTCCAAATAGTTAGCCATTTCATAAAAATGTCTAGATACACAGCAGTGTTGGCTCCCTGGGTTAGTAGCTAATTATAAAATGCCCTGCAGTTCTCTTTTAAAGCAAAATGAATTTAAAGTATTTATGCCTTATTTTTTGTGCAAGGTAAGGGTTTAAAGTGCTCTCAGTTTTGGGAGCACCTGAAGAGACTTGCAGAGGCAGCACAACCTGTGCTGTGGGGCAGGCAGCTGTGAAGGGCTGCAGGTCCCATCACCGGGATAGTAGCCCAGGGCAGGGTCTGAGTCAGTATCTTGTGTTCCTTTCTGCATTTCAGATTTTATTGATTTTAGTAATTTGAAGCAGCAGCCTTTTCCTTGGCTTTAGTGGGATTGGGGTCAGGTACAGTGTGATTTGCTCTTTTAGTGGTGATTGAAGCATAGGAAGAAGTGACTCTGTGCCCAGGGTCTAGCCAGGGCATTTGTCAGGATAAACTCTTAATAAATAAGAGTGGCTCAGTCACTTAGGCTTTGTCAGGGAAAACCCCACCTGCTGAGAGACAAGATTTTCTAGTGATTGGTGTGAACATTCCCTGGGGTTCCTCCCTCAGCAGTAGGGTGAATGTTATATGGGGCATCATGTTCCATCTGATTTTCTTTCAAATGTTGTACCTTTTGGTTGTCTTGTGAACTTCTGGTCCTGACCTGCTTTCTGTGTGATTTTTTTTTTTTCCCTGTCTTTGTGCTTGGCTTTCTACCTCTCCCTAGGTTCTCTGGTCCTTTATGTCATGCTTCTTAATCACCTTGTTATCTTCATGCTTGCCTTCATGCTTCTCTCCTTTCAATTAATGACTCTCCCATATCTTGTTGCTCTCATACTTCTACATCTCTCTTGGCCTTACCAAAACTAAGCTGTTTTAATAATCATCATCATCATAATTTCTAAATAAAAACCAAAGAACAATCAGTCTCTCTTGCAGATTTCCCATAACTTCAGTGCATTCAAAATGCACACAGAGGTATTCTAAGCTAAACTTTCTGTTTTTGAAGGATGTAGCAGGTGAGAACAAGAAATAATTTTTTCATTTATCCTGGTGATAAATATAATCCCTGTCCAATTGGGAGCAGTAGCTACAGCTGTCTTCCAGCTTGTGTTCCTTTGCTCTGTTAAAGACTAATTTTATTTTTAATGATATGAAGTAGGGTTACTCAAGATTTTATTGTTTGTAATTTATGGTTTTTATGGAAAGGTTTCTGAAGACGAGTCTCTCCATACCTGTGTAGAACTTTACTAAAATTCTCCCTGCAGCGTTCACACACACAACATGCACGTAATTTTTTCTGTAAATGTAGGAAGGAAATGAAAGTAAGTTAATATTGCTGAATGCAGCTTAAGGGTAACAGGATGCATCTCAATGTACTTACTGATGCTGGATTTTGGCCAGGACTCCAAGACAACAGACTACCAAAGCCCAAAATTGTACGGTTTCTTTAATGATCATAAGTAATTGGGAGATTTTGCATTTTACCTCACAGGCAAGTGTTAGAAGTAGGTGTAACCAGCTGTCACATAATCCAGTTTAGAAGAATCTTTTCCAGCTGCATGGGTGCCTTGCTGGCTGGAGGGTTTTTCTGCACATTTAAAAAAAACCAAAACACCACCTGCCAATAGCATATGAAAAGACTTCAATGTCTTTAATCTCCTAACTGTCTTAAACTGTGTTTTAGGGACTATCTGGTAGAAATAATTGGATTTCCCCCCCTAAATACACACTAGAGTGTTGCATAAACTGCAAAACGAAGCTGACTTTACATTGATACAAGTTGCTTGTGAACCTCTGGTGTTATTTTTAACCTGGAGGTGAAAATGATGTATCAAGTGTGTGTTCCCACATAGTTTCCTTTGGCTTGACTTTGCCTTTTACTACCAAGATATTTCATCCATGCATGTTTCAAATGCACATCAGCTTTCTGTCAAAGACTGGTGAGAAGGAAAAACAATAGATTTTGCAGGGTTACAGGTCTATACATCTTTCATTTTGCAGTTATGGGAATTTATTGTATATCCTATATTTTATTTTTTCTTCCTATCCTTTTTAGGGTTATTTGGATGAAAAAAAAGCTGGAGAGCTGCAGTGTGTGTATATATGGCAGAATAGAGACAAAAGTCAGTATTCAATTGAGATCCAATTTAGCTTCTTTTCTCTGCAGTGGAGTCACCTTTGTACTTTTCTGCATTGCCCTAGCTTTGCAAACAGTAAGAACAGCACTTAGGTCAAGCCTCAAGTCTTCAAATAAGCTTTTTAAGTAATCAATTTTATTTTTTTAATGTAGTTGAAGTAAAATTTGTATTCTTCAGAAATCAGCCAGTTTTAAGTCTAAATACTTGGATTGTCTTTGTTTTTCTTTCAGAAGGACTTGCTGACTCAGAATGCTGATGTATTTGTAATTTTATTTTCATCTGCATGATAAAATTCTTCTGTAACATGCAACTGCAATTAACTTATCTGTGACATAAAACTGCTTTATTATATGGTTATCTCTGCAAATTTTAGGCCCGGCTATGACTAAACTAAAGTGATCCAGAAAAAGCTTTGATTTGGTGGGAAATTGGGTATTTCCCAGCTTCTTTTTGTAAACTGAGAAATAGCCCTACTCACTACTTCAAGAATAAGTACTGCAACAACATATATGAGTTTTGGTTTTGTCTGTATTTCATTTTACTACTTGTTTTTAATAAACTGTAATAGTAATGGCTAAATATATAAATAGTGAAAAGAAAAAATATGCAGGGATTGATTTGCTTTTCTATAGCAAAGCAAAATCCTACAGATCAGGTTTTGATAAGTACATAGCACCCCCTTCACAGCAAGGAATTATCCATTTACTTTTAGAAATGCAGGTAAATCTCCTTTATGTTGCCACCAGGTGTACCTAAGAATCCCTGACCTTAAGGCACGATGCTCGTTCCTGCCCTGGGGTGATGTCTTTCCCAGCCCCCCTCATATGCAGGGAGGATACCACCTAGAAGACTGGAAGAAACTGGTTTTTTTGAGCATGAGGGCAAGTCTGAGACAGACTATGCTGTTCAGGGGTGATAATTTGTCAGAGAGATTTGTGTGAAAAAGAGAAAACGGAAAATATGGGTGGACATGGGAAAGGAGAGCAAGCCAACAACAGGAAGGAGGAGATGGAGACTGGGCACAGGGCAAAGGGAAGAGCATAGGAGGAGTTATGTTTTCCAGATGTGGGCAGGAGCATACATTGGCATGGCAGTACTGTTGTCCAGGTCTGGAAGAGGACATGCTTTTTCTGGATTTCATCATTGCTGAGCTTCATCTAACTTGAAATCTTATGCAGAGAGCATTTTCCCTTTGCAGTGGTGATGCACCAAGAGAATGACAGCAGTTCCAGCAACTTCATTAGCCCAGATGGCAGATGAGTAAGTTCCCACTGTGCCAGTGAACCTTAGCAGCATAGCAGGATGGCCAGTGAGGACATTTGGGGTTTGCAGTTTGTTATTGAAAATCTAAATGATTAATTGCAAACACTCACATGGAGAGGGAACTTCAAATATTAGGGGTTACATGTGAAGGACATCTCGGTTGCCAGAATGAGTGACCTGTAAATGCTGACTTTGCTTCCCCTTTCTAGAGCAGAGAAATGATTATTTCTGTATTATTATTCTGATAATACAGGAGTGTGCTGGAAATTCCCTACACTGTCAGTAAGCAGAAGGATTTGCCCAGGACCACTTTGGGTACTGTGGTGGCTGCTGCCTTTCCAACCCAGTCCAAAGTGATCAGAAACTGGAAAACATGCAGCAAAGGGGGGAATTTCAGGGTGGCAGAGGAATATTTTGGCAGTTTGGATTGTCATAGGGTGCCTTGAAGGATGAGTCATGCAGGATTCAAAGTGACAAGCATTCAAGTACTTAAGGATTTAGTGTTTTAGCTTGTAATGTTAAATACAGAGTCAGGGTAGACATCTGTTAGGCTATCAAAACTTACTGTGTTCAGGCAAAGCTGCTACTTAAGAATGGCCAGAGTGAACGGGAAAAAAAAAAAAAAAATGCCTTCAAGACATGGAAAGTTAACTTAGGCAATCCATAATGAAGCATCTTTGAAGTTTCTAAAACCGTGGAGATTAATTTCCTAACAGAAGAGAATTGCTGTACCACTTGTGACAATATCTGGTATCGAAAGATAATGAGAACTTTTTATCCTTTGATCAAATTTTAATAATACTGCGGGTAGGCACATAAGCCTGTTATACTGTCAGGTCTCCAGAACCTCTCTGGGCAACCTATCCCAGTGTTTGACCTCTCTTGCAGTGAAGTTGTCTTAAGATGTTTCAGTAGGTGCCCACAGCCCCTTGTCCTGCCAGTGGGCACGAGGGAGAAGAGCTGGGCTGCAGCTGCTTGCCAGTGGGATTGTGCCACCCTCACTGCAGGTTCCAGCATGCTGAATTAAAGAGGTGCTGCTGCTTTCCCTTATAGTGGTGATTCAAATTCAGTCTTGCCACTTTTAACTCCCCTCCATCTCCTGTACTCTCAGGGAATGTTTACAGCATTTGGAAAGGTTTCCATATTGTCAAACAGGTTACAGGATTTCAAGGGCAGGTACAGAATTTTTTTTGATTCCATGAAAAAGCACTGGTTTGATATTCGTTTCATCTGAACATCTGAAAAGTTTTTTGATTCCTTTGGGGAAAAAAAATTGTATTACCGACTTTCAGAATTACTATTTTAAAGGAGTCCTGTCTTTCAGTGTTGTAGTTTTCTGTTGAAATGGTGGCTTTTTGAGCTGCTTTTTGGAGTTGAATATTGATGGTATGCAAAGGTAAAATAATTTTGTACTGACACAGGTTAACACAGGGTATCTTGTGTAAGAAGTCTTGTATTTTTGTGAAGATGTCATTAACTTTAAGCCAACTACTACTCCACTTAATTAAAAAGAATAAATACATATTTCCAGCAAAATCATGTCATGCAGTGTTTTAGGGTCATGACATGAGGGCAGGTGGGCTCCATCCTGCGAGGTGCTGGCACTTAGGTCTTCCCTCATCAGAGCACTTTATTTTGTGCCAGGCTGTGATTAGTAAGTAGCACACACTGCCATGCTTTGCTTGAGAGGGACTGGACACTCAGCACCCCGCTGTATCGAGCCCAAGGATGTGCTGCATATTAGAGGGGAAAAAACTGCATTGTACTCTAAAAATACTACCTTTTTGCAGGTCATATTTCCTCTCCCTATTCCCTTTCAGGTCTCCCTGGTACCTGATATTATTCAGTGGTGGTAGATAGAGAGGTTTGCTGGACAAGTGCAATGCTTTTATAGAAAGAGTCATTCTGTGATTTCAGATTGCTCAAAGCTTTTTCCCTTCACTGCACTTATTGAGGGAAAGGGAATCTAAATGTATGAGGGCAGAAATAATTTCCCTTTTCTTTAACAATTGCACCCATGATGTCAGCTGCTGCTAGTAATGTAGAGTGATAAATCGACATTGAACTTGAACAGAATTCATGGCGTGCTGGAGACAATAAGAACCTCTGAGGAAATAATTATTTTGCTGCCAGGAGCTCATGCATCTCAAATTGGTTGGTGCAGGGACTTTAGAGCAGCCTGCCTGCCTATTGACTGGAGTTGAGAGCTGGTGCTGCCAGCTCTGTGTTAGTGCAGGAACTCAGGCTTTGTGCTTTGCTCATAGCATGTCAGAAAAAAGAAAAGAGAGTGACAAAGGTCTGATGTTGCCCACTTTTGCTTGCTTGCTTGCAGGGAGAGCCAGTGGGTGTTGAGGACTGAGTTCAGTAATATGTTTTTTGCTGTGAATATAGGACTTTGATACTCTCTCAGCAGTACTTAACTGCAGACCCTTGGTTGTAGCACGATTGCTAATGAGTGGGAGGTCAGCTGCACACTGCAGCCGCTAGGATTCAATTTAGTGTCCATGGGCTCAATCGATTATGGGGAGGGCAGTCCCTCTGATCAGGTGACAGTTGTTAACGATTGGGGTCACAATAATTAAACTTCCCATGAAAGTAATTAGTTTGCATTGAACACAACACTTTGCTGGGGTATTTTTGTTTTATTTTGGGTGTGCAGGTTTTAACTAAAAAGCCCAACCACTCTGTTCTCCTCCCCTCATTAAAGTCAATTTGAATGTTGAGGATGCTCCTTGATGGCCTGTAATTAAGCTCTTGCTATTCATTAGAATAAAACATAAATGACAATCTTGGCACTGAGTTTCTGTTGGCTTTCACTGAGAGTCAGGCATCTTGATGTCGTTTCTGACTTTGAAAATTTTACTCTTTATTCAAAGGTCATGTTCTTGCAGAGAAATAATCTTTCAGTGTGTATTTCAGTTTCCCTCAAAGGGAATAATAATACCTGCATGGGACAAGAAAAGATAACTTCCCAAAGTTTGTAGCTTTCTTATATCTCAAAGAGAGCTTTCATTTGAATTTCGACCTCTTAATTCAGGATATGTTAGTTGGTACAGGCCATAAAGTTTTGGAAGGTTATAAATTAATCCCTATATAACAAATTTACAATATATAAGCTTGCATTTTCAGTGAATAGTTTGGGTCAGAAGAGGGCCTCTAAAGGTCCCTATCTTGTCCAACTCACCTGCAATGAGCAGGAACATCATAACTACATCACTTTATTCTGAGCTGCTCTTGTAATATGCCTAACAGAGCATGGAACCTTGGTGTCATCTTGGCTCCTGATTTGGGCTTGGCTACAACTAACAAACCTCCAAAATGTGGGACCAGCAAAATAAAATTTTCATCTGTGAAAAGCAACATAATGCCTACAACAACAATAACTTGTAATAACAGTTAGTGTTACAGCTCTGTGTTTTTCCAGTGTACAATTTTTAACAATGAAATTTTCAGACATCCAGTGTGGTGTGAAACAGCAGCTTGGACAATAAGCTTGATGTCATCTACTGAAATGTGGTTGAAAGCTATGTCTGAACCACCAAAGGGTTATCTCCTCTGATATTTATTGCTTTGATAGTCCTAGTTCTTCAGTGAGGCATCTCTGGCTACATTTGGTTTATTCAGTCCCATCAGTTATGGTGTTACACTGGTTAGAATTAACTTTTTGGGGTCTCTTTTTAGGCATGTAGCAGTATAAAATCAAGTGTCATCGATATATTCAGTGGTGGTGCTTTTGCTGTGATGATTGAGGGTAGTCTCTAGAGTGACAAAAAAGTCTTCCAGTGACATCTGTGTCAGGAGAGCACCATGTATTTAATCTCTGACCTGTCTGAGTTCTTTGCTTTGTTTGGTGCTTTCAGAGAAGAATCCTCTATTCAGTATCTTTCTTCCCTTTCTTCATGATACTGAAATCTTTAAAAATGGGGGTGTTTCATAGTTTGTTTACCAAGGTAAATGGTATAGTTAAACTGAATAGTAAAATGTAGGGAAAAAAAATTTGAATTACTAGTACCTCATGTGCAGGGAGCTGGTTTGGTTACCTGCTGGTGAAGCAATGTGAGCTGGCTTGTCTTGCCTGCTGTAATTTAGAAGTTGATGTTGAGACATGGAGCATGAATGAAAAGGTTAAAAATCAGTAATACTTTCACCCAACAGCAGTGGCCCATAGTACTCTTTTTAGGGGAGTTTTGGCTAGTCAGTGAGGGAAGAAGGCTTTGATGCTACCTGTGCTGCAGGGCAGCACTTGTTCTGTCGCTAGGAGGTTTCACTGTGTCCTATCTATTTTTTCAGCTGAAGTGACAATTCATAAAGTGATCTCCTTAGTATTGTTTAGGGAGTCTGTGCAGTATTCAGTGGCTTGATTTTTCTATACACAGTTCCATGCAAACACCCTGGGGGGAATTCAGAACAGAAGAGTTTTAGTCACCAGAGGATAATAAGCAGAGAGAAAGTAAGTGCTTAAGTGTTGTGTACATTACTTGGGTTGATGCAGTAGTTATAACTCCTTCTCTTTTCCTTTTAGCAATATCTCATGTAATGCCAAAGTCATAAAATGGTCCATAAAATAGAAAGGTGAAAGGGTTCCTTGTCCTATATAATTACTAGACCTTAGCTCCTGTTCACTTACTCCCATTGTAGAAATACTTTGGCTCTGGTTCCCTGCACATGTTCTTTAATGAATTGCTGGCATTTATACTGAAGACAAAAAAGGAGAACACTGTCCTTTAAAACTTTTCTTCTCTTTTTCATTTAATTAGTGCTATTTGCAGAAGTAAAGAAAATATTTTAAAAATCCAAATCTGCTAGTTTTTCCTTTTCTGATGTGGCAGTACATGTCTGGAATGCAAGTTGCTAACATCACTGATGCTGATAGGAAGTTGTTTATTTAGTTGACTCTCTCTGGTTATCTGTTCTTCAGAATTTGAGATTAAATTTCTCTGGAGTCTCACTGGTGACAGGATTATAAAGGGTTTTTGCACACTCCATTGTACTGACCCATTTTGTGCTGTGGCTGCTGTGTTTCTGAGGAAGTGGGAGTGGGCTGGATTCTTGTTTTTGCAGGAGAGAGACAGTGTTTGATAAAACTCAGTTCTTTTTTTTTTCTGCATCAATCAACAAGTGTCAATGACATGGATAAATAAATGAAAATGTGTCCATCATTAGTCTATGAGATGGAAAACCTGACTGGTTTTGTGTTGTAATTAAATTCCAGTTCATCAGAATTTTTGCTTTTGCAATAAGAATCCAAGAGTGGTGACTATTACTTGGGCCACACTGTTATCTCAGAGACACATCTTTTTGGCTTCTTGGAACCTCCTTACCTGCAGCAACCTCGACCTCACCCCTTTCCTGACTGGAGTCAGCCCCACCTTTGCCTTGCATGTGCTCCCATTTTGCTAGGGGCAGTTGTGCTCAGTTGGAGACTGCCCAAGAGCAGCAGCTCTCAGTCTCTGCTTTGGGGTTTAATCCCTCTAGGCCTGTGTGTGCAGATTAGGTGTATTTTGGAAGTGCAGCATGCATTGGTGATGCCACTAGGTGAAACTACCCCTTCTGCTTGAATCTCCACGCTTGTTTTGCAAACATTTGTTTGTTTATGAAAATGTCACCACCATAAAGCCATCTGAGTGCTTTTTTCATAGAGGAATGAAATTTAACACTAAGGTTGTTCCTATTTCCCAGCTAGGGAATTTGAAACTTGCTTCATTCTTTTCATCAATTTTGGGCAGTAATTTCAGCTTGAGTAACCAGTAGATATTGCTATCCATTTGGGAAAGAGAAAGATAGCCAGACACAAACTATGTGTTATGAAGCCAAAGATTTGATGTGGACCCTGTGTATCGAGATTCCATGAGAAACAGCAACACAAGGTAAGAATAAGATAAAAAGAAAGTGGCCACTGAACTAACATGCACGGTAAAGGGCACAATTAGCACTAGGAAGTTCAGAATGCTGAATGAGAGAACCTTAATGATTATAACAAAGCAAAAACGTCAGTGTATTGTTTTGATCATAGAAGATAAATCACCTAGCCAGCTCTCCTTTATAAACAGTTAATGTGAGTTGTTTTTGCTCCAGGAGTTGTGGGCCTCCAATTTATATTATGATTGAAGAGCATTAATCATAGTTCTTTGCACAGGCTTTATCCCTGAACAGGTTCTGGTCGATTAGATTTTGCCCCATTACTGCTTTAAGTAATGACTGTGATACATTTAGGCTTCGTTCGGGCAAGAGTGTTATAATAGCTGAAGGTTTGTATGGTTTTGGGCAAGCCAGAATGACCTGAAGGCTTTTGTGTAGTTCACTGTGATTTTCAGCACAGAGGAAACAAGTGGCTTGTGCTGCCAATTCAGAAGGTGCCAGCAGTGATTTTTGGCAGGGTGCCTGGTCGCATAACTTATGTGGGTTACAATAGTATAAATTAGTGATTAGTTTTTGCCTATATCTAGTGGCATAGGGAGTTCTTATCTCAAGTACAATGCAGCTCAAACCTAAAGCAGTGTTAAGCCATCAGGCAGCACAGGTGAATATCATCTCTGGGTCACTCTTCAGGAGATAATGACAATTTTCCCTGTGCTTAAACTGGAGCAGACCAGCAGGGGGTATATCCATATGTGCTGCTTCATTGCCATTCCAGCAGTTAACAGGTGCCCTTGGTGGCTCAGGCAGCATATCACCTGTGGTATTTTAAGTGCTGTCCTTAAACTGACTATCAGGGCTACAGCAGACAGATTGTCCGTGTTACATTGCCCACTGGTTAACGTACATTGCTGTAAGTGGTTTATAATATAAAGGAGTAGGGTACCTAATGCCTGTTGAGATGCATGTAAATGATTGTCTGGATCCCTCATGCTCTTCTGAATGTCCTGTGATGTGCATTTTGGCTGATGTGCAGGAAATAATTTATTTATTTATTTTTTTAATAGGAGGTTAATCAATGTGCATGTAGGCTGTGTGACACATGTAGGCAAATTGTCTCAAACTTCACTGCAACCAAAATTTCCTCTCAGACCAGTAGTATCTTGAGGCAGCATACTTTTCTTTGCATTTATGGCATTATTTTGTTAAGCAAAGTTTGTCTAGTGTTACTAGTAACAATATTTATTAGTGAGTTTTTCCTTACCTGACAATTTACTAACTTAGAGACCTGCTAAATGAATTCAGGTATCACACATGGACATATATACACATATGCTCATGCACAGAGTTTTCTGTTAATCTATGTTCTTGTAGACAGTGACACTTAATTAGTCATCAAAACTTCCCAAAATCTGGTTGGATTAGGCTATGGCTATGTGCATTTAAAAGTGAGTGTCTGCAGTTTTCTGTGTTTTTGAGTTACTGTAATCTAGCTAAAATTAATCTGAGAATATAACCTATGTAGAACACTGATTCTGATGAAACAGGATGATTGCATATGTTACTCATATCTATTTATCTATTCCAAGATTTTAAAATTTTAATTATATTTATGAAGATATTGTATGTAGTTCCTTATTAAGATATAGAATGCTACTAGACCTTAAATGCTTCAAGTATATACCAAAGTCTGCAGTTGCTAAGGGGAGCCTGTTAGCTGCTTGCTAGCTTAGAACTGGGATTGTCTGGCAAATCTATTGAGACATAAAAATCTTGAAAAAATGCTGACTGTACATAAAGAGCTAAGTGCTGAGGTCTGGTTCCTGCTCACTTTGCCCACATTCTTTATCCCTTGCATAGGAAAATGTCTTGCAGTGTTGAATTTTTCTATTAAAAACAGCATTGGCTAATTCAAAGCTTGGAATATCCTGAGGATTTGAGAAATCTTGGCACAGAGGTTTTCTTTCTCCTACTCTTTTTCATGTAACATGTAAAGGGAAGTTGTGGGATTTTTTTTTTTTTTGGTAGCTGTTGAAATTATCACTTTGAGTTCAAAAGATTTTTTTTTTAGCAATTCAGAATGTTGTAGACTGACATTTGTCAGGGCAGGCCCAAAAGGAGAGACAAAATCCTGGGCTGCAGCAGATAATAGATAGAACAGGTTGAGCTCTGCCCTCTACCCAGTTTTTATTAACTCCCTTGAAAATTCGAGGACAACATTTTTGAAACACCATCTCCTTGGAATGGGTACCTGTGTAAGCCCCACAGCACTAACTTAAAAGTTCACCAGCATGTTGAGAAAAAAATGGACAAAGGTCTGAAATGTATCATAATTGAGCAAGCACTTCTAAGTGCCAACCTAGTTAAATTACAGGAATTTGCTCTAATTAATGCAGCTGTAATTAATACAGCTGTACTAGTGCCATAATTAGTATCTTTTTCAGCCGTGGCTTGTGTTATGGAAACAAAATACTGTGTAGTATAAATCTGTTCACATTGGATGCTTTGATTTACCAGTTGTTTGAGAGGTTTTTTTTTAGTTGATGATAGGAAGCTCTAATAGGAAGGAAAGCAAAAGCCCTTTAGACATCATCTTAATTTTAAGCATTTTTACTGGATCTATTGCTTCAGTAGAATTACTGTTTTGGTGCTTTCCTAGACTGAGCCTGGGCTAACTGGAGTATTTGGTAGATAGACAGTGTACCTGTTGCAGGAAATCACTAGAATGAGCAAGTCCTGCAAATCTTGTACAATACCAGGGTGGCCAGGGAGTAGGTAGGGCTAATTTGCCATGTATTCATGGATTTGGGGATAAATTTGCTGGCTCTTTGTCCTGTGCTGTGGTTGAAGGCTGTCCACTTAGCACCTTTCCTTAGCCTGTTGTGCAATATCACCTGTCTGTGCTTTGAGTCCTACCGTGCCAAAATAAGCAAAGAAATAGAAGAATTGCAAACCAAATGTCCTACTGCAAGCCAGAGCTGGGTATCTGTAATGGAGTTCTGTACCTGTAATGTTATGTTTTTGTCTTTTGCTGAGGCACCTCAGATACAGGATGCACACAAGTTAACTCTGTACAATTGTGATAATATGGCATGACACTCTTACTAAAGCTTTTAAATTTTTTTTTCTTTGTATGCACCATTTGTTGACTGGAGTTTTCAGTTTTGCCAGGTTCAGTCTATTGTTAGCAGAAAAAGTATTTCCTATTCCCTCTCCCTCAGAAATTGTGTATTTCATCAGGAAATAGTAATAGACTAATCAAAGAAAGTTTGAGGAAGGCAGCCCTGTCCTGGTGGGAGACTCCCAGTTGTCCTGGCTCCACTGTGCCATGACAGTGGGGAGAATATGCTGCCACATTCCTGAAGTATAACTCTCCTGATTAACTAGTCTTACAGGCCATAAAGCATTTCTTTTTCATTAGCTACCTTGCCCTAGCACCACTTTTGCAGTGTTTGAGGTATTTTTTGCCCCAGGGAATATCTTGCTATTTAGACCATGTCTGTTGTTGAAGAAATTAGAAGACTCATAGCTGTGGTGGTGGCCTGAGTCCTTGCTAGTACATGGATTTGCCTCTGAGCTACTATTTTGTCTAACTTGCATGGATGTCAGTCGTGTCTGAAAGACAACTTTTGTACTCTGCTGCAACAAGATGTGAAAATAAGGAGCTCTTTGTCATAAGACTCAAAAAAAAGTATTGAAATACAATTTATAATTAGCTTTTTTCCTGTAGTTGCCAGTGGAAGTACTCATATGAGTCCTTTTTTAAATCCAAGACATAAATGAAATAAAAAAATTGCCATGGATGCATAGTTTCCTTGTTTGCCTTAATGAAATAGTTTGTTCTGGTCTTTTGGTTTTTTTCTTTTTTTTTTTCCTTTGTCTTGGAGAAGATCTATTAGGGTACAGTTTAAAGTGATTTTCTGAATATTGTAGTTAAAATTGCCAAAGCAGATTAAAGTATATAAATAGAGACAGCAGTGTGATGAAAAATTCAGTTTTATTTTCTCATGAATTGTTATTCATGACAGGAGTAATTTAGAATCTCCAGGTATTTTCTTGCTCATTTTGCAAGGTATCTTTGAGATTCACCTGGGGTTCTAACTCAAAAACACAGGAAGCTTTAATTAATTTATTTCCTTGATGTCATTAGTCCATGCTTCATTTCTGGTCAGATAACACAATAATGATGTGACTTTTTCATCCATAAAACCTTGTAGATGTGCAGTGAACATCTGCACATAATGAATCCATTCATGCAAAGAAAGTTAAGTGACTTATTATCATTCTAGATTTGCAAGAATTTCTCCTTTTCTACAGGCAGCTTCAGATGTTTGCTGCCATTGAGGGAAAAATTCCACAATCTGTTCCTCTAATGAGCAAGGTACAGGATGGATCCTTAGAAAATGTCCATCTTGATTTTTAGATTAGCAGGTAAATATTTGTATAGTGAAATAAAAGAAGGGCAAATGCTGTTAGCTATTGTTACTTGCTGAATTTAAGAGCCACAAAGCCCTAAGTGCTGCCAGTGCATCCTGGATGCAGCAGGTGTGATATGGGCTGAGGTGAAGACACCCACTCTGAGTGTTAGAGAGCTTTCAGCCTGTAGGGTCAGCAAAGCCCTGGGAGCAGTGGTTCAGCTCTTTACCTGTATGGGCTCCATTCAATTGCCTAAACATATAATGGCATTTGAGATGGGCTCTAGAGGATCTGGGATGTCTTCATGGACAGGTAGGTGCTGTACAGGCTGCAGGAGACTGCTCCATGCCCTTCTGGACAGGCAGCTGGGAGCCTGGAGGGGTATTCTGGGGAATGTGACACTGGACAATTATGTGTAGTGCCTTGTCTATGTGTGATGTTTGTGACAAGTGGCTTGTGCCTTAGGTGCTGACTTAAACATCAATTGAATCATTGTCCACTGATTGTATTGACTGGATCTGCATGGATCAGAGTGGTAGTGTACACAGCTGGGGCATCCCTGGACACCTGTGCACAGACCCCTGAGTGGAGGTGTCTTGCTGCCTGCCCACCTCCAGGTCTACAGAGCAATGTGAAGAATGGGAAGGATTCAGATGGGTACATGCACATAATCACACCTGTGACATTTTAATTTATTCATGGCAGGAGAAGGTTCTGGAGCTGAGCAAAGAGAGTGATGTTTGCTGGAATTTGTGTCAGAGGGTGTCCATGGATAGAATTAATCTTTCAGAGAGAAATAGGGCAGTGTTTGGATATAGCCCCCACATGATGAATCCAGGAAGGTGAGAACATAAAGGTTTCCCAAATACTGAGGGATGTTAAAAGTGACCAGGGTGCAGTTACCTCTGGGAACTTCTGAATGGGAATAGATTAAATAGAAGGACATAATCTAGTCTGATCTAAGGGTGTGTGTGTGATGGTGGTGAGGCATGCAAGAGGTTGCCATGAGAAGCTGTAGATGCCCCATCCCTGGAAGCGTTTAAAGCCAGGCTGAATGATGCTCTGGATGCTCACCTGCCTTCCTCCATCCTTCCCACGTGTCTTACTTCTGCATGCCCTGTGGCTTGGAAGGCTTTCCCAGGTTAGGACAGCCCACTGCTTTTGGGGAAGGAAGAGTTTTCCACTCCCACTAGTGACTTCCACCTCCTGCAGTGTGCACAGCTGGGAACAGGCAGGCAGAGACCCTCCCTTCCTGCATCCCACCTGCACAGAACAGAACAGCCCTATAATGTATTCTCTCAGGAAACTAAATAAATAAAACTGATAGCATTCATCCCAGGCTTAATGAGATGAATGGAAAGGGAGGAAGCAATTGGTAAGTCATGGTGCTTTATAGAGAAGTGTACCAAGAATCATTAGACAAGACTCTGGCACTGAAGTAGCAGGAGGAGAGTAGATGGTGTGAACTGGAATGTTGTGTACAGGGGGAGCTCTTGGGCTGAGGGGCATGGAGACTAAGCCAAAGCCTTGAATTTGAAGGAATTGCTGGAGACTTCAGTGACAGCAAAACCATAAAAGGGACATCCATGAAATTGCTGGGAACAGCAGATGAAATGCAAGGAGTGAAATGTAGCTTTTTCACTGCTGAATTTACTTTACAAATGACTGGAGGAAGGAATCTGAGAAGCAGCTAAGAAGGGTGATTAGGATCAAATGTGGGGTTTTGGGGAAGGTAGGAGGTCCCAGCAGACTGACACTTTAAATGCGGCTCCCCTGGATATATTGAATCAGTCTGCTAATGCCTTCACTTAGCTGGCAGCAAAGTTACTCGTTTTAGGATTGTATTTCTCCATCACTTGTTAACAAAAGTCCATTCCTGCTGAGTATCAATAGCTTTTATTGAAGTCTTTGTCTCTGGAGACTGGGCCCAGAAAGGACAAGGGAAAGGCATCCTCTGCTCTGACACAGATGCCTTCGAGGCAGAGATGAATAACACAAACCTTGGCACTGTGATGGAACTCAGAAAGGTGGAAATTTGTTTTCTTGCTACATAGTTGTTTTGTTTTTTTAAAAATCTTTAATTGCATCAGGGTGTTAAATTTTCCCCTTTCCAAAGTAGATTTATCTCTCTCACTCTTACAAAGAGTTTTGTTGTTGTAGAATTTTGAACAGGTAGGTAATCTGTTTGTATAATTTTTGTGTTGCACTGAAAGTGGTTGAAAGTTTTTACCAAATTCCACAGATGAACTTTGAGCAAACCCATGAGTGGTGGTGTTTTGAGAACAAGAGTTTGGTCAAAGGAAGCAGCAAGAGCTGTTTTTTTGGTGGGTTTTTTTGGCTATAATGGTCCCCTTAGCTGTACTGCACTGCTGTAGCAAAGCACACAAATGTAAAAGGGAATGAACGAGGCAAAAATAGAATCAAGATAATTTTCTGTTTGGTAAAATGAGGAAATTTTGGTGTGCAATGTGTCAAGAAGGTAAGCTGGCTATGATCTAAGATTTCAGGAAAAAACCAGTGATTTCAGACACCTCAGTTTTTATGGTTCATAAAGTCTGTCCCTGTTTCCATATGTCAAGATGGACACCAAGAGGCACCAATCTTTTGGTAACATTTAGGGATTATCCCTTGATGCTGAGTCCAGGGTCACAAAGGTTGTCTGCAGTCTGGTAATTCACAACAGAAATAGGAAAACTAGGTCAGAAAAATGCTTAAGGGATTCCCTTTTAATGACATTGAGGCATTGGTGTTGTCAAACCCTTTATGATTTCAGGTTCTTCTTTCTTTTCCTTTGGTGTGGCAGATGATTTCTAGAAAGTACCATCAATTGCAAGTTCAGGCATCATATGAATAAGTGTCAGTAAACATGGAAAATTGCATTCTTGTATGCCAGTGTACTGCAGAATCATCCAGTGTCTCTGTCCCAGCCGTTCTTGGTTTATTTAATCACATTTCTGAGCTGAGAAGCAGTTGATGTATTAGAACAATCTCTTGGGAGGGGTAATGCATGGTTTAAGACTAGCAAAACTTTCTGGGAACGATCAGCATAGAGGTAGACACCTAAACCTGAGCTCATGTCTGGACTGTTCTGTATAGCTGGTGCAGAGAAGGCATCTGTGGGAATGATGCACTTCATCCAGCCAGTGACAACCCACTACCAATGGAAAGGAAAGAAAAAAATAAATTGTTTCTTAAAACATTTCTTTATCACCACTGAATTTTAAAGGTGTTTTAAAGTAGCTCATGTGTAGTTTGATGTCTATCCCTTGTCTGACATTTAGCAAGCAGACATCCCAGAACATGGGAGCCCAAAAAGTTCACAGGAACAATGTCTAGCTATTGATTTTTGGTTACTGAAAAAACAGGGGAGGAAGCTTGAACTGCTCAGCTTCACTGACTTATTGTAGGCTATAGAACATGTATATGCCTATGCATTTTATCTTGATTGCAGAAAAAGAGCACAAAGAGGTGAGACTTATAGAGAGACTTAATAGACCTATTACAAATCAGAAATCTTGAAGCCTTCTGCAACCCTTGCTGAAAACTGTTGGCTTCAGTGTGACCAGGGTGGAATATTTGGAATGTTGTTTAATTCTTGTGTTACAATAACTCCTGTAGGGTCCAGAAAAGTCAGGGCTTCACAGTGCAAATGCAGACAAAACAGACCTATCTCAGAAAATTTACAGTATGTATACATTTCTCAGATGTATATTTACTTGTTTAAGTTCTCTATCCTTGAGGTAAATGTTATACTCAAACAGAAAAGCTCAAAGAAATACATTTTCTTGCATATTTATGAAGTTCTATGGGTTAAAAAAAATTAAAACTTCCAATTCTCATATATTGAAAGGCAGTTTTACATACAACAATCACCACCCTGCAGCAGTGAAAAATTTTAAGTGTAAACAGAGTTGAAGGCAAAGCAGTTAAC
Organism: Luscinia megarhynchos; assembly: GCA_034336665.1. Classification (NCBI taxonomy): domain Eukaryota; kingdom Metazoa; phylum Chordata; class Aves; order Passeriformes; family Muscicapidae; genus Luscinia; species Luscinia megarhynchos. The sequence goes on from CM067565.1 coordinate 48,437,765, forward strand.
TTAGGCAAGTACTTTTAAACTTAGTGTTAGCTGTTTCATCCACCATGACTAACTCAGTTTGGAGAATGTGAATCAAAAAATATAAATCCATTTTGGAAGACCTTATAGGATCATTGAAACATCATGTTGGAAGGGGTCTCTGACAGTCTTCAGTCCAGTCTCCTGCCCAAAGTCAGATTAACTTCAGAGGTGTAGCAGGTGGCTCACAGCCTGGTGTAGTTCACATGAAAAGGTCTGCAAGAGAATCCACAGCTTCTTGGGACACCTAGTTCCAGGGTTTGCCACCTACAGATCTCCAGTGATTAACATAGAAGCTGCATATTCTTTGGTTTTCTTTGAAACTAATCCATTGCCATCAAGACAAAGTTGATAAAGACTTGTTTCCAAACTCTCCAACTTTTTAGCCTGGAAATGACCCGAGGCACATTTTGGTTAGCTGTGCAGAATAACTTGTAAATGTATTAATCCCCTGGCTGGGAATTGTTGCAGGCCACTTTACAAAGAGGTTGTTGGTGCCTTTTGAGCAAGGCTTTTTTATTTAGGAAGCAGAAAAGAACAGCAGTGGATGCAGACTGAAATTTGTGGCTAGAGGGAATTGTCTCTGAACTGCTAATACCTTTTAAAAATTGTTTTACTCGAAAAAACTATTTGTAGGGGTTTGCTGATTTAGTTCCTTGTCAAGAAAGGCCTAAGTGAAGGGAGCTGGTTTCATATTTTCACAAACTACTGTTTCTTTGGAAAGTACTAATTCAAGAGGGCCACAACATTTTGGGGAACACAGCAGTCCTACTAATGCTACCCCCAGGAAAGGCTTTTAAAGTGCCAATGGACTATCTGGTCAATTCAATGAGATCTGTAGGGACCAGGATTTTCCTCTGTGGTGGTGGATACAGCTGTGCAAGAAATGAGATAAAAAAGCCCCTAGGAGATACCTGTCTTATCCATGAACTATAGAGTATGCACAGATGCAAATACTAGGTGAGACACTTAACTTCTGCAGGGCTAAAGTCAGAAAGGAAAAAATCCTTTTTTTTTTGTTATGTACTCAAACGGTTAGTGTCTATTACTTTAAATATTTTGTGGATGTAAGTTGCTTTGGAAATCTACATGGCAAAAAATTGTAGGGAAAGGGAAGAAACTGATATAATGAGCTTGTGAAGAATTCCCCTCTGTTGGGAGGGCACAGCTGGACTTGGTTGCACTTTTGTGACATTCACCTGGCAAATGATCGTTGAGGACCCCATGGAGAACATTTAATCTCTGTCACATACAGAGGTAGAATCACTTCTGTTGTTCTGAGCAAACTTTTCACATAGCAGTGTCTTGTCTGTTAGCTGTTTAGCCTAGCCTCTGTGGTTACAAGCACAAAGGTCTCTGCTCCCTCAAGTCAAAATGTGAAATTTTTAGTAATCTAAGTGTTTTTCTGTATGTGTGTTCTCAGAGAGAATGGCTTTTCACGTATGTGACTGAACTGGGTTCCCACCTAGTACTGTTCAAATGCAATCCACATCCATGAGAGACTGAGCATAATTTCTCAAGGATGAAAAACTGCATCATGTAACTGTGCTTTATGAAGAAAGCAAGTTGGATGCTTGTTTTTTGTATAACAAGGGTCTCAGAGCCTGAATGAGCTCAAGTGCTATTTTAAGTTCGTTCATAGGCTTCCTGATCTTGTTGCCCTTTTAGTCCTGACATCCCTGGTGCCAAAGAGGATGAAAAGCCAGATTCTCAATGAAAATGGTGTTTTTGTCTGTGATTTAAGCTTTCATTAGTGAAAGAGATACAGCACTGAAGACATTGTCATGTGAAAAGGATATATAAGACATTAGTAGGGACTTCTTTAATCACTCTCTACAACCATGGTAGAGCCGGGCATGTGGACAATATATGTGTTTTTTCTTTTATCTCCTCCAATCCTAAGATGCTGCTAGAACAGCTTCAAAGCCAAGAGGATTCAGAGCTAAAACAGGATCAATATGAAAGTATTTGTTTGCTGTTGTACACACAAACATCAACTGTGTTACTCAGTGCAGATTTAAAAAAACAACACTTTTTTTTCTTTGAGTAACATTTTTTGTCTAACCCACCCTGTAATTGGGGGTGTCCATGTTTCTCCAGAGTTTTGTGGCTGTATCCTTTCAGAAAGCTTTTGTTCATTAGTGCAGCAGTAATGATGGAAATGGGTCGCAGCCTCTTGGGAGTTAAGCTGTTACATCCCCACGGAGAGCGGCACTTAAATATCAATGGCGTAACCGGGAAAACTCGGCAGCTATTTCCCTGTTTTCTGCAATTCAATGAGGAGCTGTTCCGTGCAGACCCCATTGCACTCCAGATGAATGGTGGTGATTGTGAGAAAATGATCTTCTATTAATGCAAGATGTCACACTGAGAACAAAGACTACTTCTTGCCATGATGGGATGAGCTCACTCTAATCCCCAATTTGGGAGACTTTGATGCTTGTTCAGGTGCCAATTTTTCCATATATGACATACCAGAAAGAACTTTAAAAAGAATGCTGAACAGGGCAGTGTTAAACTGATTCAAGGCTCCTGAATCTCAAGGTCATATTGGGTAAGATGTCATATAATTATCCTTTTGCATGCAATTTCCCAGAAAACTGCCTTTCCTACCAAGAGTTTGAGCTTTCAGAGGGGCTATGAAAATAATTAATATTAAATTGGCCCTAAGTAAAGAAGTGCAGGCCTTTTTTTTGAGATCCCCTGTTAAAATTTATCTTGCACAAATGCCTAAAATATGTCAGTTTAATTAAAGCCAGCTTTGCCTCCAGGTTTTTTGAACTGCAGAACTTTACACCCCCATCCTGGGATTTTGGTGTGTGGTCAGTGGAATCGGGGAGGACTCATTGTGCCTTCTTGACACACTGTTCCTCTGCACTGCCCACCCATCTATCCAAACAGGAAGGACCATAACAGTGTAAGTGCTCTGTTTCATGAGCACTCATGCTGTGATAACCTGAGATTTTGTATAAATTTGTTCAGTTATAAAATTTTAGCAAAAGATACGCTGTTCTTGTGGCTTGGAGATTTAGAAATAGTGAGATAGCCAGCAGAATTTAAAGCTCAATAATCCTGTAAGCTTACACTCCCTGTTTCAATAGTGTTTTATGTTGGTTTCACTATTCCACTAAGTTGCCCCTTCTCTTGGTCCTTTATCTCTTTGGCACCTGTCTTTTGCACAAGATCCCCAAGAAGGCATTTGGAAAGTCAAGCAGCAAGTTCTAACAAAAAAAGGACATGTGTTCCTCATTGCTCTAAATTGCTCATTGCTCTAAACCTAACTTTTTTCCCTTGTGATCTGATGCAGGTGGCAAATAGGAGGGTCTGGTGGGTGCTGCCCCACTGTTCTGCTGTTCCACCTTTTTATTGTGTGCCAAATTCTTTCTCTGGGGAAAGCAGGCACAGTGCAGAAATAGTTCTTATTCTCTATATCCCACCAGAGTAAAATGTGAACATTGCATAACCAATAGGATCAAAGGTTCTAAAAAACCTCAAAGAAATAGCATAATTTCTTTTATTCTTGTTTTGAAGGTTATAGGGAAGACTGTTCGGGGGAGTATGCAGGGTGTCAAGAGAGTAGAATATAAACTCCCTGAAGAAAAAAGAAATAAAATATTCAAAATAGTGCTGGAACTGCCAGACTTGTATTCCTTAGAGAACACAACTTTTTAATCCGTAGACTGCTTTGTAAGGATTAAACCCTCAAAATTTCTGTTTTCAGTTATGAGTTTATTTTAATGTATATATGCTGTGATGTAAAATAGAAGCAGATCAATTAGTAAAGTAAAAGAACTAGGCTGATGTGCCAGAAAGATAAAAAAGCAAAATAACATTCCTTATACCAAGTAAAGACCTGTAAAATTCCAGCCTAGATTTGTGGGGAGAAAAAAAAAATCAATGTCAGAGTAATTGGCAGTTCAGAAGCATTATGTTGGAAAGACCTTTTGAATATGACAAGATTAGATTCAGAAGCAGAGAAATTTCAAGAAGACATAAAAGAAATTTAGTATTTTCTTCAATTTTAAGGGCAACTTAGAGTTACCATTTGTGTTTGTGTTACCAAAGGTGTGTGGTTAATGAAATGCTAGAATGAGTCTGGCTACAGCACTAATTTCAGGAATATTCTTTTGTTTACCCTGGAGGTTATTCTTTTTTTTTTTTTTTTTCCTTTTTTTCTTCCTACCTTTCATTAACTCTGAATTCAGAACCTTTGTGGGTTACCATCAAGTTTTAGCTCAGGAACCCTCCTGAAGATTTTATAATTATCGCCTTTAATTAGTACTGTCGGAAAGATTGTCAGCATCTCTGGCTTTCATCACAATAAACAGAAAAACAGGAGATTGGGAAAGATACAAAGAACAGCAATCCTGCTCAGAGGTGCGTGTGTGTTCTCCTCAGGTGGCCCAGGAGGAGTTTGACACCTGCCTTGGTACCAGCCCATACTGGGGATGCTGGCTCTGTAACAACACCTCTTCAACAGCTGTGTAAAGCAGGAACAGAAATTGCAGCACTCCTCTGGAGCAAACTCCCCTTGCCCCCTCCTCCCCTCCCAGCATGCTACAAAGCCCCAGGTCACAAACAGAGCTCCCAGCAGCAGCAAGGCTGGTGTGTGATCGGCTAATGGCATCCCTCTGCTTCCACACGGTGCTTGTGAGCTCCTCTGGGGCACTCCTCCTCTGGTTGCTGCCCATTCTCGAATTCAGAGCGTGTCAAAAGCCCGACTGCAGGTATAGAGAGAGGGCCCTTCTAAATAAGGGTGATTTAAGCAATGCTGGAAACTCCTACTAATTACATTTCTATCATCAACTGTAGGCTTTTTGTGTTAGCCTCCCCAATGTGGAAGTGGCATTTTTCTAGTCCAGTGGTGTTATTTTAGTGCTCTTCTGTAGAAGGTACTCATTGCCTGAAGTGCTTGAAATCAACCCTTTTTAGGTTGTTTTGCTGGAGCTGTTGTGGTCCAAGACGAAATGAGAGATATGTGAGCCACAGCAAGGAACAAGTGGCTACTTGCACTCTGAAATGGAAGGCCAAGCTCACTTTAAATGCACGAGCAGACAAGTTACTGTGCAGGATTCAGAGCTGATAGATGAAGTGCCATAAGTTACATGTTACTAAGTGGATGTAAGTGGATCTGGCTGAGTCTGAAGGAGCAGAAATGATAACCTGGAAAGGAAGTCCTAATTGCAGCAGTGTAAGTGATGCTAGAACAGTTTTAAGCACCAATCATGGAGAAGATTAGCTTAGACAACAACATGCAAAAGTTACATAGAGCTGCTGGGAGAGCTACTCAGCTGCCACGTTTATCTTAGTTTCATTCATTGCTGAAACCCTCTTCCTGTTTTTCTGCAAGTTTGGATTGCTGCATACAAGGTGCATAGAAGATGCTGTGTTCTGTGCTTTCTCTGAGCCTCATCAGCCTTGTCTGATGGCTAACTTTCCTCTCTGTGCAAGCAGGATGTGTGTTAAGGGAGCAGGGAGGGCTGCTGCTCTGCTTTCAGGCATTCCTGGGGCAGCAGAGGAGCCCACTGTGCTGCTTCTCTCCTGCACTTTCCTTGTATGTCATTAGCTGTCGACTTGCTGAGCCTTGCCATTTCTGTTTACTGTTGCAGAACATGTCAGCCAAGGCAATATAAAAGGTAGTAGATAGTATCTGGGATTTTTAAGATGTGGGCGAGTGTTCTTAGACACAAAATCCTAAGTACTAAGGAGCCAGTAATGGAAAAGTTGATTTGGCCTGTGGTCTCATTCAGGGACAGCTCAAAGAGGATAAAACTGCCAAGACTATGCTGTCAGTAATAGTATATTGATTTTGTGATCTTAATAAAAATGTTCAAGGCTTTGCACCTAAAAAGTCCATGGGAGACACTGTTTTTCTACCTCGTGCTATTTTTTTGGCCTGCTTTTCTCTACTTTCTTAATGCAATAATAATAGAGTATGGGGATCAGTAAAGTAGTTTCTCTTTGTTTAAATATGCCAGGGCAGACATCAACATTGTTGTTTCTGCTCCAGTGCCCTTTCAGTTCTAGTTTGTGCAGGATTATATGAAACTCATGTGTACATTAGTTGTTAATACAACTAATTTTCTCCACTTCATTGCTTGACTGAGTTCTGCTGCCTCATGGCACCAGCACTTGATTAGAATAAGATTTGTTCATACTGGGGCAAGGAGCACTGAAGAGGTGCTTCTATATCAGAGAAGCATGTGCTTATCCATGGATCACTGATGCATTTCATTTATTTGGCAAGATTTGTTGTGGATTGGTTTGGGGGATGGAGAGAGTACTTCAACTGCTCTCCAGTTCTGACAGCAAAGACAACAGTAACCTTGGCAACTAAGGATGGTGAAATACCACTTAATCCTTACTCATAAGTCAGTAGGGTTCTGCTCAAGTAATAAATTATCAAACCTCTCAGCATGTAGCTGAAGAAACTATAAAACAAATTGGGTGCTGCAGTTCAGATAAAGTATTGGTGCAGCCACTAACTGCATGGCTGCACAATTGAAATAAACTTTGTCAGGAATTTTCGAGCCAGAGGTTTTTTTCTGTCTGAAGTTGCTGATTCACAGAAACCAAAACTGTGGAATAGGATTTGTTTTCAAGTTTCTCATTTCAAAATAAAACCAAGTAGTTGTTTAACCAAATGTCGTTCTCTGGCATTTTCTTAACAAAAATGTTAAACACTTAACTGAAAAAAAAAATTTATTAGGTAAAAGACTGTAAATCCAGCAGCTGTGTATTACAGAGTGTTTTGGAGCAAGCAGGTGCCCAAGAAAAAAAACCTGCTGCCTGTCTTGCTGCATAGGGTTCAGCTGGGTGAGCAGGTGGGGTCTGAGCTGTTTCACAGCTGTGAGGGTGCCAGGGGCAGGAAGGAGCAGAGTCAGCCCTTCTGGCTGCTGCTCCTGCTTGTGCTGCTTGGGGTATAAGGTGAAGCCATGCTTTGAGTTAAGGTTTTGCTCTGAATCACTCTTGGAAGATCTTCTCTTTGTCTCTCACATTTGTTTCTTTTGTCTTTGGAGTTTCCTCTTAAAATAAATTTTGACTTTTTGTCTCTACAGTAGAAGCCCTTATATGCTCCTGGTCTGGGAACAATTTCCATTCTGCATTTATATACACAGTAAATAGTAAGGGAGTTCCTTCAATATTTCTAGCAGTGACTTCTCTTTATTATCCCAGGAGTCATTCAACATGATCAAAGGTAGTAATTGTTTCTTTATAGCCCCAACCTCTCCAGAGGGTGTGCAGTATAGCTGCCTGTAACAGGACAACAGGCATGCACAGCCTTGCATTTACTGCCACAGCCTCTTAATGTGAGGAAGGTTGCAGTTGAAGCTAAGCTGCTGTGAATATTTTTATAGTAGGGGGAAATATTTTTTTTTTTTAAACTACTCCTTAATATAGCGATGGCCAGCCAAACAAATATCAGTTTGTTTGGGAGGGAAAAGAAGACATGGCAGTGTGGGCAGGAGATTTGGGGTCTGGCAGAGAGGACAAGCTGACTGGAGTGAAGGTGGGCTGGGCAGGAGGTCAGCCAGGGTGTGCTGCCACCCCCTCAGCTTCCAGTGCAGCTTGCCAAGCCAGGGCTGGGCTCAGGACACCAGTGCAGCACCAGCCAGGGGAGCATTGCTGCTGAGGGCAACTCTCAGTGGCCAGTTTTGGAACTGCCTTCTTAATTTAGCAGCCAGTTTGAGTGAACCTAGCCCCATTTGTTGACTTGACATATATAGGTATACCGAGGTGATGCAAACAGATAGTTTTTGATGCAACATAAATAATTTTGAAATAAATACAGGTATGTTAAACGGCTTGAGAAATGACATTTTTTTAAGGTTGTGAGAATGAGGAACAACTTCTCCTTTCTTTTCCTTGTCTTTCCTGTATTACTGTCTCATTCAGTTATTCTTAGTTCCCCATTTCTTGCTTTGTTTTTAGGCTGTTTTCCCACACAAGGTTTGGAAATGTTTTCAGGTCATCTATAAAGCCCTGTTCCTTTGGCTTTTCCTGTGTCCATATATATATACACATATAAAAGAGGAGTTACTATTACAGTTCCTGTCGTGTCATTTTGAAAGGTATTTTCAAGGCTGGAGAACAAGATGTTTCATCTTTTCACTTTTGCACACTAGTCCCACCTTGTGAAGCTAATCCATCTGCTGACTCCTGTTAGCATTGTTAGTACATGCCCTCATTTTATTCCCTTGGTTTTTCCTTTTTAAGCATCTAATAGGAATTCAGCTCAGCCATGCAGGGCATATTGAACCTTGCAATGCCTTGCTCTACTACTTTGGCAGTGGGGATATAAGCAGTCCGATATTCATATTAAAGATTTGCCTCCTGTAGGAAAATCCTTAAAAACCTAGCCAAATGTTCCCAGAACTGAGGGAAATAAAGCTGGGATCTCAGAACAGATAATTGGATTTTGTGCTACCCTTGTTATTTTTCAGCAAATGAAAAGGATCAGTAGTTTTTTTTAAAATGCTTTGGGGTTCCTTGTTGTTCCCCCTCAAATCCCTTTCTTGGAATGACTTTCTTCTTAACAGGATCCAGATGCCTTAGGAAAGAGTAATAGCTACTACTTAAGCCTGACTATCTTTTCCATTTATTGTATGTTGAAGGCCTGTTAATAAAGTTTTTATCACTTTAAAAGGATATGCAAATAGACATGAAGGAATCTTTTTGCTTTTGTAGATAATAAGTGTTAAAAATAATTTGTGCCTTTCATAAGGCAAAAGATTCTCAAGGATGATTGTGCTGTTGTGACAGATGAAAAAAAAAAAAAAGGAAAAAAGGCTGGAAATGGGAAGATTATGAACTTGTTAGATGAACATTTGCAGTTCTGCTGTCAATATCCTGCATGCCCTTGACTCCCGTTTCTAAGATGAGTTAGTGCTGAAGGGGAGGACAGAAAGTGGTCCTCACACTCCATCCTGTGCCCAGGCAGGGGCTCCTCACTGTCAGGCTGATTTGGCTGGTGCTCACACTGCTGCCAGCACATTACTGGATGCTTAGGGTCTGCTACTTATGTTTTTAGGAGAGCCAGCCAAGGCTGCAGTTGTGTTCCATCACTCCTTTGAAGTTTTAGGGGGAAGGAGAGTTTAATTTACTTTGCTGGTTGATCGGGTGTGCTGCTGCTTTGGCTTCGTACCAGTGTGACTGTCAAGTTTGCAGCTGTGCAAGTTCTGCCCTTGCCATCCAAGGGGGACCTTTCCTTCTCCCTGGCATGTGTTCAGTGCACGTGTTATGCTTGTGTTTGCATGGACATCTTCAAAACTGTGAGCATTTTAGATCCCTGCTGAACTGAATTCTATTCTGTTTAATTACTACACAAGCCATAATGTTACTTGGTGCAACTGGGACTAGTTTGAACAAGTCCCCTGAATCTTTAGGGTTGTCTACAGCAGTACCTCAAGCAAGATGCTGTGGTAAAGGGCCCCTAGGACTCTGTAGCATCCCTCATCCAAGTGTAGTATTATATTGGATATATTTGCTCTCGCAGCAGGAACTACAGCTTGTAAAGAGAAATTTAATGAAAGGGAACTAATAAAAAGGTAGAGGTAGGCGGTGAGTTATTTAGAGAAAACAGCTTTGTACTTACCCTAGGTCTGAGGCTGCCCTTAAGGCTGAGTCAGATTCGGTAAACTTACACATAACAACAGTGCTGATCTGGAGCATGGTGGCTCATGGTTGCACTGCTTGGATTGTGACAGCAGCACTTGTTGCCCTTTCCTCTTTTCTAACAGGGCTGGGAGCTGGAAAAGTATGCTGCATGCTACATGCTGAAGCACTCCTGATAATGTACCCTAGGGAAATAAGGAAGACCAACAGACACTGTTTGAGTGTAGGCTTTTGGCATTCAGCTGTCCATGCTTGAACAGCAGTACTGGCCCTCCTTTGCCTGGAGTGATAATGTCACACCAGTGTGGTGCATGTGATTGCTATGGCAATTAGGTTCACTGCAGATCTTCAATCTTATGGTACAGATCTGAAACATTTTTCTCAAAGTTTGCTTCCCTTACATGGAGTTGGTGGTTTGTTTTTTTTTTTTTTCTTTGTGTGTTTAATGGTGGTTTTTTTCCTCCCCCTGCCATTACAATCATTTCATTTGATTACAGTATGCTACAGGTACAGAATTTGGAGTCTTGTAATTTTTAACAAGTTTTTGTTTTATTTTAGCGTATTTCCTACAGAATTATGCCTTTTTGTCACTAAGTCAAAGGGCCGAAATGAAAATGAAAATTGGTGACTTCCACAGCACGCAAATCAAAATTAGAGTTTCTTTTATGATTGCTCGGACTTTCAATCGATAGAACATTTAAAAAGAACATTGATGCCCATGAATAATAAAGCATAACATGCTAGAATTAGGCAAAAAGAGCATTTTTTAAATTGTGATGAGTTTTGAAGCAGCTTTTGGGTGTATGAAATTTCTGTCTAATCACTTTCTTTAAATGAAAAGTGATAGGAGGTATTGTATCACATCATCACTCTGCTTCTAAGAGTCCTTCTGTGAGCAGCAATCCAACATCAGCCAAACTCAACCATCCAGGATACAGTCTTATTTCATGCAGATACTAGACAGGCTTATTTGCTGTAGCATCTCAGACTCAGACTTCATTTTAGTTGGGATCTTCCCATTCAATATAAATACTTAGGTGTCTTGTTTATTTATGATGAAACTGAAAAAAAGAGGAATTATTAAAGTTGATGCAGTCTTTTTCAATTGATGCAATCTTTTCTGCCTTCTTTAAAATTGTGGAGGCAATTCAGGTACCTGGATGAAATGAAAATGAAGATCAGAAAGTCACTTCATAGATGGACTCAAAAACTTCAAAAAAGCCTTCTGTCTTTTTGCTTCCAAATAAAATAAAGACACTACTGACAAATCAACCTTTTAAAATATCCTCACTATTGTGGTTTCATTGGTTAGTCTTCTTTTATTGGGAGAAGTTGCTGTGTTGTCACTGGGTAGACACTGACCTGTGTTCCCTAAATGCAGTGCCACCCATCTCAGCTCTCCTGCCTTTCCATTGCATCCCTGAGTTTCAGAGCCATCACTTAGTCTCCCATTTGGGCAGAAGTAGCTCCATAAATGCAGCATCTCAGGGTTTTTCTTCAATTTGATTTTAGTGTGCCCTTATAGACATTGCTGGTGAAGTGGTGAACATGAGAAATCTGGGAAGTGAGAGCCAGCATATGGAGCTAGCAAATGAAGATGGGAACGATGAACTAAATGTCACTTTGGGGAGATATGATGTTAAGCATTTGGCTTTTCAGCTTTACAGCTTAGACTGTGTAAAGCTAATTTATACTCTTCGACCCAGTGATGTCTGTCTTCTAACTGTTTTTTGGAAATATGATTGCAGTTTATGTAGATGTTTTCATACAATAACTGTGTTGTCAAAAAAGGGGATAGCATATTTCTCCCCCCAATAATCTCATGGCTCACAGTCACTTTCAGCATTTTCCTATGAGTACTTATATTATTCCTATGAGAAATTAAATTAATTCTTTACTTTCTGCATATTGGAGTATCTCATGTGCAAGGCTCATGGACTCTCGTGATATGGCACTTACTACTCTTAATGATACACATGCTATACAGTAGTAGGAAGAAGAAAACTCTTTTTGTTATTTTTTTTCTAATGTTCAGGCCTTATATATTTTTCTCTACCATCCTCAGGCCTTCTTTATACATTTTTTTTAACCTTTCTTCAGGTTTTCTCAAGTGTTAATAGTGTTAATGCTGTTCTCGGTTACTTTTTGTGGAAAGTGATTTAGTATTTTTTTTCTACTTTCACTGAAGGAGCAAGTTATCTCCCTTTTTAATAAAGATGTTCTTCTTTTAACTTTTTCACATTCAGAAAGCTAGTGACATACTTTTGTTGGCAGAGATGTCAGTAGTTATAGGAGGAGACACTGGCAAAAGAATTAAAGCAATAGTTTATCGGATTGTGGCTTTGTCAAAAACAAAAACGAGGATAAGTCTAAATGAAAAAAACCCCAATAAAATGCAAATCCCAAAAAACTTTTCTTTCAAGTGTTTTACTGGGCTACTGGTAAAATTGTTCAAATTAATGCCACTGAAATACATGATGAAATAGCATTATTGAGTAGTCTTTCAAAATTGCTAATAGGTTGTAGTGTCAAGTACCTTTCCAATACTGGAAAGAATTAAAAGAGAGAAAGAGATTACGCAGATTTTGAAGGTAATATAAATTTGTTTCTCATAATTTGGCTTAAAGCAACATGCAAGTTTCCAGAAGCTTTATTACCCAGTACTTCTGTTGGCAGAGTGAAGAGGGATGCCTAGTGGAAGGGTAGCTTTACAAGTAGTTACCCACCCCTATGTGTAGAGGATAATTGGGTCTCACACAATTCTTAGCTCTGTGGCTGTGTGTGCCTCTGGTTTTCATTAACGATGATAATATCTTAGCAAGTATTCAATGAGTCACATCATGTGGATCTGCAAATTGTAATTTAGAAGCAGGTATCAATTTCAATGGCAGCAGCTTGGTTCCAGCCCCCAGCCCTGCTGATGGCACCAAACAGCTGTGAATGCAGTGCTTCCCTGGGCTGGCTGCTTGTTAGGAAGCACTGTGGTGTGGCTGGCTGCAAGTCCATGTGAAAAGAAGGAAAAGCCCTGTTTTAAACACAGTGACTTGAGTCTGACCCCTGTTCATGGGCATGAGTTATCTGCTTGAGACCACAGGAAACTCCTTGAGAGGAGAGATTGAGTCACAGGTGAGAATAGCTGCACTTTTTATAGAGATTCACAAGTTTTATTGAAGTTTAGATTTGGTTTTCTTTAACCTCTGCTCCATGCTGTATGATTTCTAGACAGTGAAGATATTAAATATAGTTTCAGAAAAATCTAATTTTCTCTAGTAAATTGCCTGTAACCATTGTGGGTAAAGTTGTTTGGCTTGGCATAAACTCCTCTAAGAAGGTTTGCCTGTGGATATGGTGGCTGAGACTGATTTCTACTGAAGGAGGCTCTCCTTCTTACAAAAAATAAACAATTTAAATCTTCTGGAAGAGAGCCCAGATTGTTTATTCTTAGGCTTAAAATGATGGCCTTTCATAAAAATCTGGAGACACTCAATCTACATATTCAAGTTAGATTTGCAATACAAGTGAGCAAATGTGAGTCCATATGTTTATTGCAAATCTTCAAGGAATGACAAGAGGGCTCTTGGTTTTGTTGTTCTGCTGGCAGCAGTGGCTTTCCGAAGAGTCTGACTCCTTTGTACAGAATGACTTTTCCACAAGGGGTTTGCTGCTCTTGTGACAGTGGTGAGGCACCTTCTTCCTGACTGTTAGTATCAAATACCGAGCTCTTTTATTGACCTTTTACACATTTTTGGCCTTACTATCCTTCTCCTCACTTCATTCTCAGGATACAGAATGCTCTTGGGATCTCTATTGGATACTGAGGAAGACTTACTCTTTTTACACTAGTTGGCAGCATTGGCAATTGAAAGATTTTTTTTTTTTTTTATGGATTCTACAACTTCTATGATGTTTCTCTTGTTCATTTCATTTTGGTGGCTGCTCCTTGTTCTCCCCTCTTCAAAATGGGATACGTGTTACTAACAAAGTTGCTTGCAGGCAGCAGGAATATATATCATTATAAAACTCATTATAAAGCTTATCTTGTTCCCCAGTCTGTACACACAACCCGGGTTGCCTCATTCCAAGTGCAGAATCCAGCACTTGCCATCTTAAACTTCACACAGCTGGTGATGGCCCATCCCTCTGATTTGTGGAGGTCTCCCTGCAGGGCCTCCCTGCCCTCAAGGAAGTCAACAGCTTCTCCCAGTTTCCTATCATCTGTGACCTTGCTCAGTGTCCCTTCCAGTCCTGCATCCAAGTCATTTATGGAGATGTTGAAGAGCACAGGGCTGAGGATGGAGCCCTGGGGCAACCCATCAGTGACAGGTCATCAGTCCAACATCACCCCATTCCCTGTATAACCCTTTGTGCCTGACTGATGAGCCAGTTGCTCACCCTTGGCATGATGTGTTTATCCAGATGTGTGCCTGACATTTTGTCCAGAAGGATCCTGTGAGAGACAGTATCAAAAGCTTTGCTGGAGTCCAAAAAGTTTACATCAGCTGGGTTCCCCTGATCTACCAGGTGGGTTACCCTGTCATAGAAGGAAATTTGGTTTGACAAGCAGGACTTCCCTCATGAAATTTTGCTGGCTGTGACCAATGACTGTTTTGTCTTCCAGGTGTTTTTCAGTATCTCCCAGAATAATATTTTCCATGAAAAGATTTTCTGGCTTTGAAATAAAATGTCACATCTTCTGTAGGCTGGGCACCAGATGACTATAAAAATTGAATCCATTATCTGAAATAATCTTGATTGTGTTCTTTTCATTAGCCACTTATATGCAGTAGACTTTCTTATTTTTTTTCTTGTGCAATCTCAGAAACATAGTTTATATTTTATATTTTCAGTATAAACCATTTGCATTTCATGCTGTCCTAATACTACTGTGTACTCTTTTTTTTTTGTCTGTGCATTTCTTCTAAAATTGATGCATCTGCTTCATATAACCCTCATTTTATGCCTGACATACTCTTTTGATTGCAAACTATTGCCGTGGCATGTTTTCAAAAGCTTAGTTTTTAACTGCATTTTTAAATCAATTTCATAAATATATTGGAAATAATAAGGAAATCATATTTCAAATATAAATTGGTTCCCACAAGGCTCTGTTAAGGATTTTGTGAAAACATTGCTTGCTTCATCATTCACTGGGAAAAAAAAAATCTTGGAAGAAGTAGTTAATACTGGTGTCAGCTCATGATTTTCCACAAAAATGAAGTGAGATTGCCTGCTCTTGGTCTTGGTCTCTTAAATGCTTACCTATATGAGAATAGTGCCAGTGCAAGAAGACATACATTTAAATTTAGATGCATAAATTTCCTCACAGTCTGAGCTGAAGGTCTTTTGTGCTGATGGCTGAGCATTTGCTCAGGAATGCCCAGCATCAGTCAGTGATCAGAAATCAGGGTGTTTCTGCAAGAAACAGGTGCTGGAGATGGACCTGCTCAGGATCAAAGCACTACTGATATTAAATGTAAATGTAACACTGAGGCAAAAAGGCAGATCACTAAACACTAGAAAGTAAGAGTCCAGCAACAGTGTTAAGAGGGTTAACATTGTACTGTGTTTTACACAATTTAAAAAGATGTAAAATGAGACAATGCTGAGATGTATAGTTAACGAGAAAAGTAAGAAAAAAAATACTAATTATACATACTAAGGCTGAATTAATATAATATCAGTAGTGGAACAGTTGTTTAAAAGTTTACTGACACTTCTGACTATTGATGGGAGCCTGTTAATATTTCCTTTTCTATTTTACTCCTAATCAATAAAAAAACCCCAAAACTCAGTGTTGTAAATTCTGCATTTTATAAGTAGAATATTGGAAAAAGAAATAGCATACAACCTTACTCCTTTTAAATTAACTTGCTTCAGGGATATAATTGGCACTAGCCCGATCCTTTCAAGTGATTTGACTGTTTGAACTCCTTGAGCATGCAGTTGTTGGTCTTTGATGCAGTAGTTTGTCTTTTCCAGGGCTGGGACCAGAGGATGGTCCATGACACTGTTGTAGGGCAGGGGCTGGCAGTGGTGTGTGGAGGCAATACAAGCCTCAGAGCACAGGGAGAGGAGGATGTGTCTGGATGTTTCCTGCTCTTCATTCAGTCACATCACTGTAGCAAGACTAACAGTTTTGATTTTGAGGAGAAAGCCTCAGTTATACCAAGAGTCAGAAGACTGATAGCTTGAAAGTATGGTTATCGTTTATTTAGCAAGTATTAAAGGCTTGAAAAAACCTCCACCCTCTTTAACTGCACAGTTTTTCTCTCCAGATTTTCAAATAAGGCATACAAGGTTGAGAAGAAATGGACCATGGGAACTTTAATTCTGAAATGGATTTATTTTTTAAATTATCAGTACATGACTAGAAGCCCCTAATGGAAATTGCTTTGTAAATGCCATGCCTACTGAAAGTATTAGTGAAAGTCTGATTTGCATTTTTATTCCAGTCACTCTGATGAAATTGAAAGAGAGAAAGATTAGCAATAAATCAAATGGAAGAGAAAATGTCCATTCTCACACTATGTCAGAGAGATAATTTTGAATTCCCAATTTCATCTGGGTGGACAGAGATGGTGGGACTGTTACTTGTTAAGTTATAGGACACTTCTGTTCCTCAGGATTTAAATTGTTACACGGATATCACTTTCCATAAAAATGAAGTCTATGTCACATGCCTGACAAAATCAACCAAGCTGCAGGGAAGCTGTGATGGAAATAGAGATTATTTGTTAAAACTGATGGATTGTGGTGGAGGAACTCCAATGACAACTTAGAAGCATCCTCTTGACTATTTTTACATAAAATATTCTTTTTGCCTGTGAAATAAGAAAAGTGGTATAGTGATTAAAAAAATGCTAAGACATTCTCAAAACACTTCTTTCTACATGTAGTGTATATTTATATTACTATTGTAAAGGAATTAAAGGAAAGTACAAAAAAAAAAAATCCTTTATCAAGAAAATGTGAAGTTTCCATAGTGAAATCCTTGAGAAAAGAAAGTGTCTGCTGATAAGGTTGCACAGGATTGGTATCCAACTCATGATGTTGCTCCTTCTTAAGTTTTGAATTTTTTTCTTTTTATTTATCATCTTCATAATGGTCTTTTCTGTAGACTAGCTAGAAGTAAATAAGCATGTAGAAGAGTTGTATAATGTGTCTGCAAAGTATTCTTTTTATCAGTGGACCCAGTGCAGAATTACTTTTCATGTTAAGAACAGCAGAGCTCTAGAGCAGGTGATGGCACTCGTCCTTGTTGTGAGATTTGTCATTCACTTTAAAAGCAGCAGTGCATTTCCAGTTTTGGCCTCCTCCAGGCAACAGATTTCTCACTCTGCCTTCTCATTCTCAGGGTCTATCCATTACCAAGTAATTTTTTCATATATTGCATTCTAAGGCAGCATCAATTTTCCTTTGCATAAAAGTGTGCATTCTGCTGGTGGCAGATTCTTCATGACCTTATAAGCTGCAGACTCCCACTGGCTACACACTTAAAATAACTTTTTGAGAATCTTCCTGAAGGCCACAAGTGCAACTTTCATGAATTTTTTTGGCCCTGATTACTGTGTTGAGATTCCTTACCTATTTATCACATTTTTTTGACTGATTACTTTCAGAGGAGCATCCATAAAATGCCAAGTGTGATGGGAGCTGGCAAAGACAACTGGTGCTATGTTGGAACCTGTGCTAAGCTGTTCAGCATGAGGTATCACAGAAATAGATTATGCAGCTTTTGGTGGTGGAGGGGGACACTAAGCCAAAGAACTGTGTGATGGATTGCTGGCTCCTCAGGAATCAAATTACTGATACATGCAGAGCCTTGCTACTGTTCTTGTCACTCATGTTGTCAACTGGAGGAAAAAATACTTGAGTGTAGTGCCTTGATGGAAAGCCTACAGGGATTGCTGTTCAGGTTGTTACTTGGGATGGTAACTAAGAGGCAGAACAAATTTTCATGAAAGTGATACGAGGGCATTGAAGAAAGAATTTTCATGTGGTGTGAGGATACTTGAGCACATGTTCTCTGTAAAGTTTAAATATTCATTTGTTTGTTTGCCTGCCTTCCTTCTTAGGTCATCTTTTTCCTCTCCTGCTACCCAGTCTTCCTTGAATTTAAAATTGGTGAAGTTTGAGATATATGTCTTCACAAAAAATGGTAAATGATACATTTGTGTCTCCACCTCCACTGGAGTCTGCCTTCACTTGTCTGCAGACTGCCAAACTGGATTTGGTCCAGGAGCTCAATACATCTGGCTCTTTAGACTAAACAAGAATTTAGCTGGTTTTAAAACTAAATTTGAGAGACTGTCAAAGAGGTTAACTAGTAAAGAAAGAAGAACTGGGTGTAATCCTGCCTGCACAGCTCTTCTACTACAACACTTGCAAGACTGAAACCCATAACACCTTACTGACCCAAGAATTCAAAAATTTGCTTGAGGGTGATAGGTAGGAATATAGAAGATGGCCATAGTGAGCTTTGTGGGTGGGGGCACCTTTCCTGGGCATAGGATGATGAGTTTTCTTTATATTCTATTAAAAGGATTCACAAGAGAATCAATAGACACTTTTCAGTTTTCTGATCAACTTACTGGTTAGCTTACCAGATTTTCACTACTGGCAGATTCCACGTGTTTTGAGATTTCTGCCATAGATTTCTGCCTACAGGGTAGGCCCTGTAATGCTTTAGACTGGTTTCTCCAGAGTTCCTTGAGATCTCGTGTTAGCATCTCAAGTGAGTCATGTTTTACTGCATAGTTCAAAAGCATATTTCTGGGTCCTCTTGCAAAGAGCAGTGACACTGGATAAGTTGAATGCTGTCATTTCATTATGTCCTTGAAAACTCCTGTATTCAGTGGTCCATAATCACTAAAATTAGTTAGACATATATGGTTATTTTACACTTAGGTTCTCTTGGCTGCAGTAGACTAATTCTGTCTATCTTGTGTTTAGAAGGCAGGGCTGTAAAAGATTGATGAAATTCTTTTGAATGTTGTCTTTCTTTTCCCCCGTTTTAATCTATATTCTGTGCTTTCATTTTTAAGTCTTGCTCTCTGCCTTGGCTCAATGAAGCTCACTTCTGCAGCCAACCTTGTACACTGCAGAAAGCAGGAGGAGGTGTGCAGTGGTCGTCTCAGGAAGCAGAGCCAGAATCCTCCTCATACACCACATTTGGAGCATAGCCAGACTCTGTTTGTGTGCTGTTTTCTGCCTTCTCATTCCCTTTTCTATGTCTGCTGGCAGGTGCTATTAAGCAACTGCTTTGCTAAAAATTTGAATTACTGGCCATGAAGAGTTGCACTTAAGTAGGTGTGATGTTTGTTGATCTGTAGCAATTACCTGTTTTCCTTAATAGGTTTTCTGGTGTAGGTGATTCCTTTTGAGCAGGGTTTTCTTTGCTAAATTTACCCTGTGCTATTTGCACTGCTGCATGTGCAGGACAGGGGCTGCTCTGCTGGCTGCTGGCAGGAATGCAGTAATTACAGACAGCAGAGGATGAAAAGGGCTCTTTATCAGCTAACCTGCTGCCCCAAACACTGTGCACCAGCAGCATTTTATTGGCAGATTAAATGTCAGGTACCTGGCTTTGGAACTGACTCCTGCTGTGTTTTGATGAATACTGGTACTTTCCCAGCTCACAATAAAAGAGTGCCAGGAGTACACTAGTGCTTTAAAACCTAATATTTGAGACAGTCTGCAGTATCATGAGACTTTTGTCATCTTTCCTGTACAGCCCACCTGAAAGCATTCCTGCCTTGGAGCAGATTCTTAACAAGAAATTAGTTTGAGCTCTACAAAAAACAAAGCCATGTGTTCTCTGCACAGAACAAGAACATTTGCAGTAAAAACAAGTTATGAGAGTAAGCAACTTTACTTGTCTCTTGAACACAACATCTTTATTTCATATAATTTTCACATAAGCAGTGGCAAAGGAGGTTTTCAAAGTAGTCTTCTGAGATGTTAGCATAGGCCATAGAGGATAATCTCAAATTTTAGGATGGAGATTCTGATTTTTGGGGTTTTTTTTATGTTCCAAACTCAAATCCAACAGGAAATTTGTTTCTCCCTTAATAGGAGAAAGGCTCTGATGGTTGATGTTCATGCCTGCCCCAAAACCCCTTCTTTTCTCCTCCACTCCTGCCCCCTGATGTGTTTCTCCAATGCAGACATGCTTGTAGCTTCTGGTACTCAGATGAGAACATAAATCACAAGGTTCACTGCAGTTCCACACTTGATGATGTAACTTTTATCAGTCTGAGGTGCAGATGCCATAATTATGAAGAGAAAATTACATCAGTTTTCTGGGTGCTGCCTTGAAAAAAATGGACATCCTGAACTTGTTCATGCTGTATTTCCATTAGATTGATTAGGAGAGCTACAAGGAGAGGGTATAGTGCTCCAGTGACCTTTTCACTCTCCTCACTAGTGCCATTTTTTTTGACAATTAAGGTCAATATCTGCTCTGTGCCTTGCTTTGTTGTGGATGTGTAGTGAGGTTTTATTCCCCTATGGCCAGGCAGTATAGAAAGGAAGGTTTTCCAGGGTAGACAAGCATTTAAACAGGCTTATAGGCATAGCCCTCTGTTAGTGATACAGGTACTTTACACTTGATGTGCGAATTTTAGGCTCAAATCAGCCCAGCTAAACACTCTGTCACCAGTTCTTCCCAGGTCTGTATAGGTGCTGTGGCACCACTTTACACTTGCAGCTTACTGAAGGTCCAGAGAGGTGGATAAAAAATGTGAATAACCACGCTTTTCAAAATGAGACTTTTAAATCATCTTAAGATGTTGGTGAGGAAGATATTTGGTATATCTTTTTCTAATGGAATGAATATATCTCACTTCATTGCTTCAACTAAATTAAGCTGTGGCAAATGTATACTCTTAGGCACACAGAGATCCAGGTTTGGGTTTTGTTTGGGTGCTTTTTTTTTTGTTTGGAAGGTTTCAAAGGAGTTTGAGTGCATTAATTTGAAATACTCTGAAGCAGCTAATTATTTTACAGACTATTATCTAATGGATTCATAGGCCTATTTTTTCCCAGTGATTGCATCATTAATGACTGCATACTATTAGCAGATTATGGAGATATTATGGAGTCCAGTTAATAAATGCATTTACATATTAGACATCTGACAATGTAAATGTGCATTTGTTCATCATTTGGTTTTACCAATCATCATCATTTACCTCATCATTGAGGTGTTGTGTATTTAGTCATACACATCACACTGCTAAAATCAGTCAGGCATTACACAGGCTTAATGAAGAACAGTGTTAACAAACCTGCTATGACACATCTCATAGAAATCAGCATTTTACTCTGGAGTCTTAAAAAAGAACAAATGTAGAAAGAATAAATTTGATAATCTTTAAAAGTTATGAATATAAAGTAAATGAGAATTTTTAATTAACTGTATTAATTAGTTAATTCTTTTTTGCATAGCTTGTATAGCTTCCCTCTGTGAATGTGCCCTGAAAGAATAATGTTTATCTGCTGATTTAGATTCTTTGGGATTTTTGGAATAGAAGAATTATTAACTTGGTAACTTTAAGAAGAGCTGCTGTGTTTGAAATGTTTCTGCCTTAGCCTTTTAAATAATCTTTGGATGATTTTCTAGTATGCCAGTCTCTACTGGCTGCAGAAATACTGTGTGACAGGTAAGTTAGGTGAGGCATTCCCATATAGCTGCTCAGTGCATTGGGCCACATTGTGGGTTTGTGCAGTATCTCATTGTTCATCGTAATTGTCATTGATATTCCTAAAGGTGTCAATTTGAAGTTGGTTTTCTCTGCTAGGCTGTAACTTCTGACCAAGTGGGCTGAAGTTTTCCCATCTGACTGTCTCTGTCAGTGGGAGCTAAATCTGGGTATAAGAGGGAGTTCATACATGCTTGCTTGACTTCTACAAAAGCCATTCAGCTGTATATTAGAACAGATTTAGAAAAAATATATTTTAAAGTTCTTAAAATGTCTTGTAATTCTAGGATCTGGACTAGAGACTTGAAACATGGCAAGATTGTCACACACACAAATTTTTTAAAATAATACTCTGTGAATAATTTATTTTTTTGTGAATTAGCTTACTCAACTGGAAACAACAATATTTCAAGTCAGCAACAGAATTATATTTTGTTTTCTTACCAGACTAGAAAAGAAAATGGCTTTGGGTATATTAGTTTAACCTGCCATGTTTTACCTGTATTTTTTTTTAATGTTGAAGAGATTAGTGGCTTCTTGTGATCTTGACAAGCTCTTGCAAACTTGTCAAGTATTAATTGTTCACAGTGGTTTACCACGTTGCCTTTTGCAGGTAGAGCTGAGCAGATGCCATGGTGTGGTGTCTGGTGGGCTCAATTGTGACTGACAGGCAGCACTTCTTTCTGAGATCCCCACCTCATCAAGACCCATGGCTTTTTTTTAGAAGCTTCTAAAAATGGCATGCAGTATAGGAATTTTCTGCCAACATGTTTGTGAGACACTGGAGTTTCCATGATCTGTGTGGCAGTACCACTGTCCAGAGACTCCTGCATAGTTGTAAGACTCTTACTCCTTGCTCAGTTCTAAAGAAAAGTACATTATGAAACATGACAGCAACAACTCCTTTAACTCTCTGGACCACACAGAGAGCATCATCGCAGCTGTCCCCCGAGGGCTTGTGCACAGTGCAGTCAGCCACAGGCAGGTGCCTGCCCAAGCTGTTTCCAGAGCTCTAGCTCCTGTTTTGGGTGCTCTGTTGGGACCAGCCTTGGTTTCTCCGTGCTGTGTTTCTGCACTGTAGCCATAACTATTGATGTACTGTTTGCTGCAGATACACAGAGCAACAGCACCCTGACCCCTGCACTGAATTTGGCAAAAATACACTTTGGGGAGCATTCCTGCTGACTAATGAAATTGTGTTATTTCCAATTAAAACAGTGTGTATAGGAGCACACTGGTGTTTGTATTTTTTATAGGCACTGAAGGTGATCCTGGGTATTATAAACCAGTGTGCCCTGTCTCAGTATCTGGCAAACTGATTAAACTGAAAAAGAAAAAGAAAATACTGCTATCAAGCAGCTGGAAAATCATGATAAGATTGGGTCAACATAGCATGACTTCTGCAAAGGCAGCCTGTGCTTTGATAGTTAATCTTCTTGAATTGTTTTAATGTAGCAATAGAGGAGCAAATAAAGGTAAATGGCTGGTACAGTTTATGAAAATAAGGGAAGGTCAATGAAGCATAGAGCTATTATAGCAAAGAGCAGAACAGAAAGGAGTGAAGGCAATTAGACCAACAGTATACTGTAATATCTTTGCTACAGAACAACAACTACCTTGCCTAAAATCTAAGACTTTCAGCTTCTTTCTTATCCATAGAAATTATTGCAATTATTAATAAGGGCTGTCGTTTTTTTTTTTTTTTTAAAAAGTCAAATAATTGGAAGAGGAGGACTGTAAAGAAAAATTCTGAAAAATTTGGAATAAAAGTATTTAAGTGTTTAGAGTGAAATTTGCTTTAATGTTTTTAAAAAGGTGAATGGAAATGTTTTCCATACTGTGACTAGCTTTGGTAATGTATACCCATGATATACTAAAAATATACAGAAAATGTGAAGGGTGCCTGTATTTGAGATAAATTTTGAATCAGTGAATTTGTCCAAGAGTGGGATTTAGAAGTTCTTGATCCGTATTTATAAGGAATTTGTGTTGTGAACTTGACTTTTCACTCTAAAAGGTGATGTAGCACAGCCACAGAAAATGAAATTTTCATTTTAATAGCTTTTGAAAAGTTACAAAGCTGCTGTTTTCTGGTTGATTGCTCTTAGTCTGATTCATTTAACTCTATCTTGGCTGCTCTGTGCTTTTGCTGATGAGAAGAGTGAGAGCCAAGGAGGAGTCTCTGCTGCCAGTCTTCAGGGAGGCACTCCTGTGGTGTCTGTTCAGATGAAGAGGTGCTCAACCCAGAAAGTCATGCTGATGAGCATGAGATAAAAGCTCATGACAGACAATTTTGCTGAGTTTTCTCTTTGTGATAGCACAAATTTGATTTGGAGTCAGGCATGCCTTCCAGAAGGGTGCCCAGCTTTGCCTTGAAGGGAGCTCAGACAGAAAATGTGGCATCTTCCTCAGCTGCTTGCCTCAGCAGCTAGGATCAACTTATCTGGCTTTTCTCCACATTTTCTCAACTTAATTAAAATAATATTTTTTCAGAGAATAGTCTCTCTTTATAAGAACACTTACAGAATATAATCAGGTTTTTTTTTAATGCTAAGCAAATTACAGTTTCACAATGAGGTGTTTTCTAAGACCTGTAGCCTTTTAACAAGCTTTTTGTTTGACAGCCTTTTCTGTGCTTTCTGAGTCTTTGGAGAAGGGGTCAAGGGAATGTGTCAAGGGGAACATGGCCAGCAGGTCAAGGGAGGTGATTCTGCCCTCTCTTCTGCTTTTGTGGGAGCCCACCTGGAGTACTGCAACCAGCTCTGGAGCTCCCCCAACATAAAGAAGGGTGTGGAACTGTTGGGGTGAGGCCAGAGGAGAGCCATGATGATCAGAGGGCTGGAGAACTCCTATGCAGACAGGCTGAGAGAGCTGGGCTTTGCTCAGCCTGGAGAAGGGAAGGCTCTGGGGTCGCCTTAGAGCACAGTCCAGTACTTAAAGGGGCTACAAGAGAGCTGGAGAGGGACCTTTGACAGGGGGTAACGGCTTCAAACTGAAAGAAGGTAGATTTAGATTAGATACTGAAAATGAGTTCTTGACTGTGAGGGTGGTGAGGCACTGGAACAGATTGCCCAGAGGAGATGTGGGTGCCCCATCCCTGGGAGTGTTCAAGGCCAGGCTGGACAGAGCTTTGAGCAGCCTTGTCTGGTGAAGTATCCCTGCCCATGACACAGGGTTAGGAATAGATCATCTTTAAGGTTCCTTCCAATCCAAACCAGTCTGTGCTTGTAAGATATGTATTGTATGATTGTAAAATATGTAAGATAAGGATGCACAGCATAACCTCTCACAAAAACATCATTGCCTTTTCCTCCTGTGCTTAGCCCTGGTTCTGGCTTCTCTTATCTCCTGCTTGTTTGGGGTTTTCTTTTAAATTTATTTAGCAGTTGGGTAGCTACTATTTCTGCATTTCTACCTGGCAAACATTTATTTTATCCCAGATCCATTAATTAAAAGATTACATTATTGCAATTCTGGATTAGATTTGGAGAGGATTATTACTTTGTGTAAGTATATGTGTGCAAAAGTACCGGATTACAGCATATTTTATTAAATAGACTATACCTTTGCAAAGGTTATCAATTCAGCTCTTTACATGAAAAATGTTATTTCAACACACCAAAAATTCTTAGTGCAAAAACTTTGCTACAGCTCTAAAGCTGCTATCTAAGCCCTGTAAGATCATGTTCTTTCTACAGCTCAGTTAAAATATGAATTACAAAGCTAAACTCTAATCCAGAGTAATATTTTATTGCATAAAACAACTAAGATTGTCCAATGAAACTTTGTGGTGCATAGTGCATGACCTCTTAGCCTTCTAAAGGAAGATATGTTGATCATAATGTCAGATATTTAGAAATTTTGTACCCTGGGAGATAAAGATTTTCAAATAGTCTGGGATTCCCCTTCCCTGCATCCTTTCTGTCAACTTGGGTATTTTTCAAATGCTTTACATTTTGTAAATCTCTTTACCACTTACTAGGTTTGACTTACAACCTAGTACTGAGACAGTGTTTCCTCTCAGCTGCAGCATCACGACGTACATCATGTCACAGCATTGCTGCTGTGAGAAGGTAGCCTACTGTCTTGTTTGATCCCTTCAGGATGGAGCACATATCTGCCCCCAGCTCCCTGGGACTGATGCATGGAGCTGATTCATTTTCATCTGCAGTGATGACTCTTACCCCCTTCCCCACTTTCTAGAGCTGGCAGATGTTGAAATGAGGTTTTGTCTTTTACTCAGAAATGGTTTGGTACAAAAGTGATGTACAGGTGTGTTATGCACTACTTTCCCTTTTGGTTTACTTGCCTGCCACCCCTTGAGAATTTGTGTGCACTCATTAAAGGCAGCATGATGATGGACGAGTGAATAAAGCCCTTCCTGCTAAGATTTCACTCTAAAGAACATTTTAAAATGTGACAAATTTACTCCAATGTTTTGTCGTTTGGGATTGTTATTCCTTCAGGAGTACAGTCTTGCTGTAGAAGCATAGACGTCTTGTGATTGCTGCTACAACCAAGTGTTACAAGTTTATTTTACAAATTAAACAGGTTGCCCAGAGCAGCTGTGGATGCCCAATCCCAGGAAGTGTTCAAACCCAGGTTGGGTGGGGCTTTGAGCAACCTGGTGTAGTGTAAGATATCCCTGCCCATGGTAGAAAAATTGGAACTAGATGATCTCTAAGGGCTTTTTCAACCCAAATCACTCTATGAAATTAGAAAAAGAACTTGCTCAAATGCTCTCAGTTACAACCCCATTGCTGATCTAAAATTGCTGTGTTCTGGCCGAGGGCTGTATTTGATCACAATAATATTTGGTTCATTATCTTCTAATCTGCAGCTTGCAAACTGGCTGTTTTCCTATGACAGTGATGTATGGCCCGTGGCATGTAACTGAAGTTAACATTTATATTGAGCTTAGTGATTTAAGTACAGTTAATCTCTCTGTTAATGCTGATTAGTACTCTGCATGATCATGTTTTCATTTCTAGTTGACAGAGAGGGAGCATTTGGTTAATTCAATAGTGAAAGCCAGAATATGTCTTTTTACCCTAATTGCAACTATTTCTAGCAGTTACTATTGTATTTTATAATTCATAGCAAGAAGAAATAGTGGAGGAAAAAAAGCTACGTACCACATTTAAAACAATTAGCATATATTATTACCTTAATGCGTGAAACTCTTTTCTGCATCTTGATAATATCACTGAAAAACAAGCCAAGGTGCCTTACTCTGCTTTGGCCAATATCTTTGTATGTAAACAGAATAGCACCAGATCTTCGAGTCTTTGCTCTGTCCCCAACAGATTGTGATGACCTTGGGATTTCTCCAGGGCCCTTTAAAGTGCAGGCTATCCATTCAAAGTTGGCCTGGCACAACTGTTTCTGCTTGAAGGAGGTTCCCTCTCTCTGCCCTCACCCTATATCAAGGAGTGGTGTGAAGTGTTTTGGCAAAGTTTCCAACTCAATTAAGAAATGCTGTCAGTCTTTCCTTTCTTTTTGAAGAGACAAATTGGTACTTATACATCTGGAAGCAAAACCAATATAACATGTTACTGAATGTTAAATTTCCCATCTGAAGATTTATTAAGTGTTCAGAAGCATTTTGCTTTAGTTCTGAATATTAACAAGATAATTGTCTTTCTGGAGTTGCCTGCATTTGAGGTACACATCACCAAGTGTTTTAATTCAGGCCAGGTAATTGTGTCACTTTGCATATTTAAGGCAAAAGAGTATTTTTTCAATCCAGGCTGAACATTTTAGTCAGTTTGCTCTTGATTAAAAGTGCCTTGTGGTGATGTATTATCAGAAAGATGTTCTTTCACTATATTGTTGGCTAGTAAATATACACACACACACATATATATAAATTTTCAGAGGACAATGTTTTCAGGTACTTCAGAAGTGTCACTGCCAGGCCATCACTTCCAGGCTATGACAGAACCCCACTGCTGTGCAGTAACTGGTGAGAGTCCCAGCTGTGCCAATGGAGGGTGTTGCTCCCTCTGGGTTCACTGAGTATTGTTTTCAGCACAAGTTTAATTCATCTTAACTACCTGGATGTGTGCACTTCCTTTCCTGGCTGCTGTGTTATGTAGAGTTGTTATTAGATGCTGGGTTTGGATGGGTTAGGAGAAAGAAGCAGGAGGGTTCTATATCACATTCTTGATGCTCTGACTGATGGAGTCAGAGCATCACAAATCCTGCTGCTGGTGTGGGAAGGGACAGGTGCTAATTTCATTTGCAGAGCTCGAGGCCTCAGTGTTTCACATTGTGGGCAGTTGTTTAAGAGAGGTGAGGCTGTAGAGGGTCTGTGGGATTACGGTGAGGGTGAGAGTGATTGTGATGGACACAGGACAGACAGAATGAATGATCGAGCCCAGCTGGAGTGACACTCAGCAGTGTGTAGGAGAAGATGAGAGGACAGCTGAATCAAAAACCGCTATGTGAAAAATGCCACATTTGGGAAAGGGGAGCAGTGTGAACAAATACTCACATGAAACAAAAACCCAAACCAATCAACCAACCAAAGTAAAGAGAAAGTAGGCACTCTTGGGGAGCTGCTGATGTCCCTGGCAAAGATGGATGGACTGAACCCCCCCTGCTATGTGGGTAATAAGTTGTGCTGCTGTAACTGGTACAGTCTGTGTGCCAGGCAGCAATTGAAAAGAGTTTTCCTGAGCATACACTGGCTGGAGATGGAAATTGAGTGATGAATTTCAGTGGCCAGTCACATGGCATTTTCAAATTACACTTTTTGGCCGATGACCTGTGCATGACTCCCATTTCTCACTTCAACAGAGTCATCCTTCAGAAAAATTTTCATACCAGGATCAATGCAGGCTGGTTGGTGGTGCTTCAACTGTGCTGTTGTAGTTCAGCTGACAGCCCCATAAGGGTAGAAGAGATAAAAGCAACTGACAGGCACAGCTGGCCAGTGACAGTAGCCTTCAGGCTTTGAACATCGTGTTGATCAGCAGAAAGCTAGCAGTGCTTTGTGGAAGAAGGTGCAAGCAAAGCAAGGCCCAAGATCTCATGAGAGGCCTCAGCCCAGGCACTGATAGCCTTTCTGTCAAAAGCTATGGAGAAAGGATTTCATGTCTCTGCCTCAGCTTGCCCAGATGTAGAATGGAGATGTGAAAAATATTTTGTGCAATCGTGTGGCATGTGAGAAGTTGTCTTGTGGAGAGGAGTTCCAGCTGCTGTTTGTTCTCGGCAAGGACCTTTTGAAATTTTGAGATGGCAACAACAAACGTTCACCTAGATATGTCTCTGCAATGTGGAGGAGATGTGTGGTAGACTTCTTAATAAATATATTAAATATTAGTTTGGTTATAAACATGTTCCTCTTCTGCAGTGAGCTTTACCTACTAACCAAGATTTCAGTGTTCAGAGGAGATTAAATAGATGAGATAAATATTCAAGAAGTTGGATATTTCATGTCTTTCTGTTGCTAGTTCATTTTATTCTTACAGATGAGTATAGCAACAATGAGGTAATTACATTTTCTGGTGATTAACATTGCCCTTGTGTAAAGTGTAAGGACCACAGCCTCCAAGAGCACTGTCTTCCAAAGTTACCTTATCACATGGCCCATTGGCAGAGGCAAATGAAGTAATTTAATTCGCTATGATTAGCATTTAAAGCTGTCTACCCAGAAACCAATAAAGAGGTTCAAAATTCATCCTGTATTATTTCACATAAGGCTTTAACAATATTAGATGAAGGCAGTCTAGTGCAGAGAGGTAGTAATTCAATCTGTCCTCCTCCTCTGAATTCCTGGTTTAAACCAGTAATGAGCAACGAAGGTTGTTATTAGGCAACTGTTATAGGTCTGGTGGTGAGAAGTAGGTGACAGCAGCCTGGTTGCTCCAGGACAGCTGTATGTGTGACAGAAAGTGTCATCCTGGGTGGTGCTGAGCTGCCACCTGGGCTGGTGGGAGCAGCGTTCACCCTAGCTGGCCTCGTGTCTCTTCCTGGAATCGAATGGTGCTGGGAGAAGGTGTGGGAAAGGCTGATTTCCTCCCACTTCCCTTGTCCAGGCTGCAGTTCAACACAAGTCTTGCTTTCTGAATTGCAAATTTGGCTTCTTCAGAACCAATTAATTCGGTTAGGAAAGCCAACACCCCCCCATCCCCACCCCCTGTCGCAGCTTTAAAGGACGTGCCAGTTGGGCACGCTGCAAAAGCCATTTACAGTTGGAATAAAGCAGGACCTGGGGTGGCAGTGCCAGGCCCAGCTCCTTTTTGAAAGGAAAGGCTGCTGCAGTGTGGGTGCCTGTCTGTACTCTTTTGTGCATTTACATACGTGCCAACTGGGCAAGTGTGGGCAAAGGCAGAGTCTGGCTTAATGGCACACAAAGCAAATGTCAGCTAAATAGGTTTTCTTTATCTTAATAAGTGATGAGGTGCTGGCTACAGTACAGCCGTGCTGGATGGTGGTGCAGTGGTTTCCAGCTCTGCTCTCTGCCATCCATCCCAGCTGGCTGCTGAGGTGGCACTGCCTGCCTGGGCATCCCCCTCAGGGGCAGTGCTGGCACCTGGATATCCCATTAGAAACACTGGGGGTGCACTCAGAGAAATTTTCTCCTGAAAGCCTAGTTCCATGATTTTCTGCCAGGCCTATCGCCTGGCCCAAATGGCACTCTGATTTTCATGTTAAAATGTACCAACAAACAGAAAAGAAATCAAGATCATACTTAATGCTGTTAGGATTTGTCATCCCTCAAAAAATACCATGAGCAGAGCTGTTAGTCAAGGTGTTAACCAACTTGCTTAAAGGATTAATAGAAAATCCTATATTCTTTTAAATACATTCTTAAAATTTTCACAGCTCTTCAAAAAAGCAGGGAAATAAAACAAGCTGCTTCTGCTTGTTACTTTTTGCTGTGAGAGAGGTTTCTAGCCCTTTGGACCAGCTCTTGCTTTTTTTTATCACTTCCCACCCAGTGCAGGGGAAAAGGGATGTTGCATGTGTAGCACAGATGGGGGCTCGGCATATGGGTCATGCCAGCGAGAATTAAGAGGGGGAGTGAAGCGTGAAGATGTGTTGCCCCTGATACCTTGGTGCTCTTTGGGGTGGTTTCTTTCTCTGCCCCAATAGATTGGCAGCAGAGCATGGTACAAAGACTTTCTCTAATTTTCCTTGCCTAGAGGAGAAGGGTTTTCCCACTTTAACAGCCACAGTGCCTTTTTGTAATCTCATATGCCTGCCCAAAAACACCATTTCAGTAGCTCAGTGCATTATTTTTATACGGTCTGTAAGTATCTTAAATAGCTGACATTCAGAATGTGCCATTTGTCTTTGTAATAGTGCTTTCCTTTTTAATCATGTTCCTTCTTTGCTGTTTTTCTGCCAGCCCTTGGCAATGTTTCATTTTAGCTCAAAGTGAAAGAACATCCTCTTAAAATATTCTGTAATCCTCAGCTATTGTTTGGTCAGTTTTAATTCAATTTCACTGCAATGAAAATATAATGGGAGGATGAACTCCAGAACGTGCAATTCAAGGAAAGTTGCTGTCAACATTACCAAATCTGCAACCAACTTTTGAGACAGCAATGGAGATCTAAGCCTAGCAGTTCTTTAGAGCATGGTCTGCAGTTCTTCTGTTTATCTGCTCAAGTGTGAGTCACAGTTTTCAAAAATTTTCCAAAGTAATCTCTTAAGTTTTGAGTAGATGCCTTTTGAGATGTTTATAAGAAATACCTTGGGTGTGCCTCTCTGATAGGCTTGATTGCCTTTTATTTAACAGCAGTGTTCTTTGTCCTCAAACCTCTTTATAAGCAGGCTTTGAAGACTTCATCAAAAAAGTTAGCACTTGTTCTGTGTGTTTCAGTGCAGATATAACTCAGAAATTCTGTGATTATCAAGACTCCTCTGCTATCTTTTTCTCTCTTTTAGTCTTGTGTAGGAAAGAAAGAATGAAAAAAGCCTCCTTCTCCCCCAGACTGCAGATATTCTGCCTTGTCTGGGTCCTGTGATATTCAGTAGCATCATTGTCGTGACTGCTCTGTCTCTGATCTACGTGTCCTCCATCCAGCTTCAGCCTGTCTGATGTTCTGTCGGGATTCAAACACAATTTCTCACTCTTCACAGGAATTATTTTTGGAACTTTAAAAATACTCCATCCGTAACACGGTGTTCCTACGCGAGCTGCCTGCCTGGGAGGATGACATGGAGGAGGAAAGCAAGGCTACAACCTCCCCAGCAAAGCTGATACAATGCTGCCTTTGTATCTGGTCCCTATTCATGCATCACTGCAGCATAAAAGAACAGCTTCAAACTAGTCCTGCTCTTGGGTCTGGTCCAGGACCTGCTTGGAGGTGAGAAGGAGGTGCCTAAGGGAAGGATTCTTTACAAGTAACCTGTACTCTGCCTCCATTTTATGAGCAGCTAAAAGCTCTTGCTGGAAGACACAGAAGTTAATGTTGGAGCTGATGATGCTTGTTAAGCCTGTAGTAGCTCCTGAGTAAGATGAATAGTGGCAGAGCATGCTCTTTTCTTATCTTTCTTTGTTTTCCCTGGTCTTTAAATAGCTTCAGCCAAAGAAGTAAAGATTAGGTCAGATGCTCAAGAAAGGTGTCTTTTCTGGAGAACCCACCAGTGGTCAGTATGCTTTCCTGGGAAAGCATCCCTATTCCTGTTGGCCTGAAAGCCATACCGTGCTTGGGAATTCTGCTGCCTCCAGTCTAAATAACAGTGGAACATATCTTGGTGACCACTGAGTAGACCTAGAAACATCCCACCTTTCTTCTTGGCTGGTCACAGCAACAAGCCAAGTTCAAGGACTTAGCTGTATGGTTTTCTCTTCCCTTAATGTACAGCAGCCAGTTGCTTTGATTCCACAAATAGAAATTAATCATCTTGCTGTACAAAAGGCAGATACAAGAATAGCACTGATCCATTTGAGTGGCATGTTTTGGTTCTTGCGTGATTTTGGTTTTTCTTTTAGGTTATATATGTGTGTGTGTACATATATACACCAATGCAGGTCTTGCAGGATACTATTGTTCTGAGCAAGATCATTGATTCTGAGATGTTAAGAGGTTGGGGTGAAAGAGAATGGGAATCTGTTTTCTCAAACAGAGGCCAGAAGAGATATGTGCCATTGGTGAGGTAGCAGTGATCAAAAACTATTGTGAAAAAGGGTAAGTTACAGAAAAATGTTTACGTCTCTGGGAAGAATCACTGGCACTACACAAGCTGTTGCAGTGTGGATCCAGTTGACATTTCTTTTGGGAGTGAGATATCCACAGGTCTTTTGACAGCAGAATTTCCCGGTTCAGAGGGGCTGAAGTTAGGTCTTAGAATCTTCTCTGTAAAGCCGTAATAATTCAGGGGGTATGAGCCAAAATGGGCTCTAAGTGCAACCAACCCGCACTGACACTTTAATTTTGATTAATTTAGAGAAGGACCTGCAAGTAAAATTTAGTGTGAAATGAAATTACTTTTGTGAGTTATGCTTGACTCCAGCCAAAAGTGCATGTGATATAGATGCTTATCAGCCTTTAAGAAATGTCATAACACTGGAGGAATACGGGATTATAATATACAGTTAAAGACTGTGGCCCCAATTGCACTCCCTAGTCTAGGAAGGCTACATAAGTATCCACTTAACTTGAGGCTTACACTCATATACTTTTCACTTCAGAGGGATTTAATCATGTGCTGGAATAATTTCTTGTATTAATACTCTCCAGATGCACAAAGGAGCAGAATCAACATTTAAGACAAGCAGTTCTTTGCTGTGATTCCTGATAAATATTTTAACCTAAGTTCATTAATACTATCTGAGAGGTAAATTTATTGTCTGTACATGAGTGTACAAAATCTACAAGCCAACTTATATTTGCAAACTCGGAAGGAAGTGCTGTCTTGTCTGTTCACCTGATCAATTTGTGAACTGTCAACCAGCAGCTATGAAAACATCTCCACTTGCTCCATTGGCCAAGCATTGGTGAAGGGTGTTTGCATCTTAAAATTCAAAGAACACACAGAAATTCTGTTTATTTGCCACCAGTATGGTTTGCCCTGGCTTGTACGGGGTCAAGGCTGATGTTATCAATGATCAAAGGGGAGTTTAGCTAGATGCCTGGAATCCGCCTCTGCTCCAGCCTGACTGAAGGCTTCATCATCTGTGCATCACCTGGAATCACTAATGCACAGCAATTAAAGTTAATGAAGGGAAGCTGCTGATATCTTAGACATGCTGACAGCCCTTCTGTCTGTTTATTTTTTTAGGGTAATGGATTGTGTAACCTGTTTTTTTAAGTGGAGCTGTGTTTGTGTTTTCACGAACTGCCTTTTTTTTTCTTTTTAATGAGTTTAGCTCTTTTGAATCATGAGCTCAGGTGCACTCAAAATTTGTTACAGGTTTTCTCAAGTTTATTTTGCATTGAGTTTCCTCTTCCTGGGTTCACAAAAATGGATTATTCCACCCTGATTTAGGAATAAAAGTTGTTCATCTACAGCTTCTGTCACACATCTTCCTGACAAAGCTGCTGTGAGTCTGCCAGCTCCTTCATTTTCTTTCTTGCAGTTTGTTCTTTGTTTTGGTGCCTTATTCTGGGTGGATGGCACTTCCTTTCTTGTGTGCTTGCTGCTGGGGTGGCAATGGGAGAGCCTCTCCTGACATTGCCCAGCAGCTGAGGTTCACTTCTTGGGGGGTATGGACTCCATCTGGGAGAAGAGCATTTGTGGCTTGCACAAAGGAGTAGCTTCTTAAATGCACCTTTTAGATCTTACTTGTTTCACAGTGGTATTTAAGAAGCCCTTCCCCCACACTGTCTGTTGTTCAACTGGATGCACAGTTCTGACAGGCTGCACGAATCGCTCACATCAACTGTTAAAGCTGTGCCACTTAACCTTCTGCTTCATCACTAGGAAAAACATAATTGTATTGGACATCTCCAGATGTTCTCACTTTTAAAAAATGGCATGCCTGCATTGCTTTTACAACTCACAACTGAGACTGCCGTGGTCCTTTTCAGATACTGGAGTAACTTGAAGCAAACTTCTCTGCCATGGGTTCTGATGACTTTTTCTGCAGAGCCAAAAAAGCTTTGTTAGTCAGGAGAGGTCGCAGGACCCCATGAGTGCTTTCAGACTCCATGGCTGCTACAATAGGTGTGAGTGCATATTGGTAGAGCCACTGCTGTCATTATTGCCTAAGCTGCCAACAGGGAAGGACTTGATTATGAATCCTGGGATCTTGTCAGCCTTGCAGGTGTTATCCTGAAAACTCCAGAGAGTGTCACAGCATTGGGTTCATCAAAGCCATGGTCTCAAAACATATAGCCTGAGTCTTACAGGATTGTTGAAGGATTAAAACACCCCTGTGCAGCAGGTGTTAAACACCTCAGTCTGCTTGTTTCTTCCAACCACCCTCTCTGAGATTCTCTCTACAGTTCTAAAGGTCATATGCAATACAGAGAGCAGTTTTTTGGCCACAAGAGGCAGATATTTATCACCAACTGTGGCATCTGGTTTCTGATTTCTCTGTCTGTCTTTTGGTTTGTGAAAGTTCCATTCCACCAGCGTTCTTCAGCTTCTGGGGCTGCTTTTTGTGGAACTCCAGGGCTTTGCTAACAGAAAGCCTGGATTTTCAGAAAGTGAGAAGTTTGGTTATGGGTTGTTGCAATAAGATGGGCAGCAAGAAAATATTGTAGACTCTCAAAATTCAGTCCAGTACATTATTGGCTAAAATGGGTAACACATTTTTAAGATACATATGAATGTAAATCTTAAACAGCCCTGATGATCTTATATTATTTAATTGTCAGGTGACTACAGTAAATGAAATGTAAGGGGAAAATATATAATCCTTTGTCGGAAAGGCTAATTTGGCTTGAAATGGATGTTTTACTAATAGTTTTCATGTTTTAAATATCATTCCGTGATTCTCTGATCATTCTGTGTAACAGCATAAGGCTAGAATTAGTAGGAGATTTAAAACCAAAACATTTGGGAGTGCAGATGCTTAGATTATACCAATTAAGCAGCTTGGTCTAATTATTCTTATATATACTATTCTTAGTGTTATGTGTTTCTATCACTTCACCAGCTCAAAGCAACAGTAGTAGGTTAATCTAAACAGTGTATTAAATATAGCTGCATTCTGGTGAACTTTAGTGTAAGCATACAGATTTCTTTATTAATACCTTGGAAGTCACAGGAAATAATCCTCATTTAATCACAGTGTGCATCACAGTCTTGAGATTCAGGGAAACAATCATATGCAAAGGTGAGTAACTATCTGTTCTCTAAAAATTCTTCTCTGTTTGCTTCATGATCCCTCTCATCAACTACTTTATATGGATGGGGATATACATACGTGTCTCTATATAGAGAAAGCACTTAAACAGCAATCTTTAACTAGCTACTGAAGTTTTAAATTACTACATTTAGATACTGATATCTCCCACCCACATAGGGAAGTCACAGTTAACTCTGATTATTCACCTGGACACTTACTGTGTTCAAGAAGGCAGTTTTGTTTCTCAGCTTGAAAAAAGCTACTTTATACATTAGGTAGAGTTGAAGAGAGAGACTTTTGATTAAAAAAATAAAATAAAAATTGGTATGAACCTTTTTAGATTTATTTTCTTGACTAAAGGGCCTGTTCATGTGAGGATGGAGAAAATTTCTTGCAATTCTAGTCTATAACTTGAGAATAGTTTATTGCTGTAGCATAAATGATGTCTCTCCCCAATCAATTAAGTAAACATACACGTAGATTGAGTATAAATGGTGATGAAACAGGAGATTGCATATATTCATCCTTTGACATTAATAAATTGTAGAAGGCACTGGAATGTGGGTTCAAAATCAGTTACTACAGGTTGCATATAATCAAGTAACACAAATTACAGAATAGTTCTGTGATTGTTCATATAGATGATGTATTCTGGCTTGTGGGTAATCCTAAAGTTGCTCCCTGCATCTCACACTACTCGGGTGAATTTTGTTTTTTTTTTTTTAATTTTAGAATTTAAGATCCTCAAAATTATCTTTGGGTAGTTATGGGATCTATTATAGTTATATTCCAGAACTTTTTAAATGAAAAATTTATTCAGAGAAAGCTGAATAAATAAAGGAGTAGGCCCAGAGCTGGAACTTCAGAAGCTGCCTCTGGTGTTTTTATAAAAAAGCCCCACAGTTTAAAAAGCCAAAGGGCAAACCAACTCACTGTTGATCTTCTCCAGAAAGTGAAAACTTGTCTGTCAGCCCTGAATTATAGCAATCTTAAAACATATACTACAAACGTTTCTAGTTTACCTTAGGGATCAGATTAAGCCAGACTACAAATATTTGCAGTCCATTACAAATGTTTGGGGAGAGTTCTAACTTGTTTTTCTAAATAGCTTCAGTTAATTGGCAGTCAATTAACTTGAGATTTAAAAAAAAAAAAAAATCACTAAGGAGTGAAGAGGCACAGTTCTACAGGAAAATTACTTCAGCATGAAGACATGCACAAATAAAATCTCAAAGACACAATTTGCACAAAAGCAAAACTTCAGAAAAGCTTCCTCTGGATAGCAATTTGTGTTTGGTTCCTTTCAAGTGCCCTAGCATCACATTGGGACGTGTGTTTTATAAATGTGAGGCCTGTGTTCCTGGTGGGGTCTGGCAGTGGGGCTGCAGAGGAGTGCTAGGAATGCTGTGGTGCTGGTCCCATGTGTGTGGATGCAGGTGCACAGGAGGTGCTGGTCCCTCGTGGGGAGTCAGACACTTGGCCTTGAGCAAAACTGGATCAGAGCCCAGCCTAACAACACTTTTACCCCCAGTGGGAAATTTGGTGTTATTTGGCCCTTAGAAGCAGGAAGCCTAAGGATGACTTTCTTCCAGGTCATTTCTCTGAAGCTCATTTTTGCCTTGGCTGTGCAGCACAGGAGACCAGCCACATCTAGAAAGTGTCCACCCAGCTCCACCCTTTCCCATCTTGCTTGTAACTATGGAAGAGAAATTACTGTACACAACAGTTTGGTTTGGAAGTATTTTTTTTTCAAGCTAATAATCCAGTTCTTTCCCATATAGCTAATTGCTTTGAGATGTTTTGTCTAACCATGTAAACACTTCTGTTATTTTTTTAAAGGAAAAAGTTACAATTTATTCTTTTACATTGTGATTACAAAATTAATTTAATGGCAATAGTGTATAATATGGATACAATTAAAATATTTTTGTTGCCTTTGTATGAGTTCACCTACACCACTAAAAAGAATGGGTTATATATTTTAGCATACAAAAAAAGGGGATAACCTGTATTGGTGTAATTGTATTTTTCAGTAGAGAGATCTTGCAAGTTGAACCCAGCACAAAAGAATATGTGTAGATGGCACTGCACTTGACCTTGAAATTTCAAGGCATACTCTCATGTTGTAAGAAATTAAGCTAGAGAAAAAGGTCTAAATGTCAGCAAGAAAAGGGACTTTAACAAATGAAACCATACATA
This sequence comes from Luscinia megarhynchos, assembly GCA_034336665.1. Taxonomy (NCBI): domain Eukaryota; kingdom Metazoa; phylum Chordata; class Aves; order Passeriformes; family Muscicapidae; genus Luscinia; species Luscinia megarhynchos. The sequence continues at coordinate 48,475,553 of CM067565.1, forward strand.
AAATTTGTTGCTGCATTATTTCATGGTAGGGACATTACTCTTTCTTCCTGCCTTGCTGTCAGCTGGCCTGATACACTTTTTGTTCTGATTAATTGTGGTACCCTTTCAGATCAGACAGGCATTGCTGGTGGAGGCTTGCTAGGATATGTGGCAAAGAAAATTTGCAGTTGCTGTCTGAACTTCTAGGAGCAAAGATTGTATGGTGCCAGATGGAGAAAAACCAATCTCACTAGGGCTGTTGCTAACTGATTTGGCAGAAAATATTTTTTAGTCTGTCAGGGGATATGGCTGTGCTGGTTTCCTATTGCATTGCTCTGAGGAGTGGATGGGAAATATATGCAAGGAGTGATGGGAAATGTAGGAAATGTTTTTAATTGCCTGCAATATCCGGAACATAAGTGAAACTCTTGAAAGTTTAAGGTTTGGGGGAAATTAAAAAAAAAAAAAAGGTGTATTTTTTAAAATTCAGAGCTGCTTCATGCTGTCAGTAAACACCCTTTAACATCTTTGGTTGCTTCCTCCATGGATAGAAGAGGTGTTGAAGTTGGTGCAGAAGGGGTGTCATCTCTAGTTTTCATTAACTTTTTGTTTTCTCATTTTGCTTGATTTAAGGTCCATGGCTAAACTGTTTCCAGCATCTGTGGGCACAAGTCTGTCAGAAGTCCAGAGGCTTTTTTATTTTACTTTACTTAAGTCTTCAAGTCCTCAGTAGTTAAGCAACACTGTGGTAGGTAGTGTGGGAACATTGATCACTGTAGAGTTTATTCTTTTGTCTCAGTGGAAGAACTGTGTGGTAGTCCTAAACCACTCCCAAAAATCTGACCCTTAGTTCAGAACTCAGACCAGGCTGGCAGTGTGTATATCTGATTTAGAGGGGAAATCCTTGTCCTTATTCCTTATTGATATTTTAACTATCACCTTACACCTGCTGTTTGTGCTGTGGACCCCACAAAGTTTGTGGGAAGTCTTGCCAGCTTTTGCCACCCTTCCATGTGCTCTGGTGGGACTTAAAAATCTTTGATTTTATTACAGGAATGAATGCTTATGGCAGGTGGCAGAGGGACATTTGGAGAGTGGGCTGCAGTTTGACATCTCTACCACTAACTAAGCTGCTAGATCATTATCACTTGTGTTCTGCAGTGATTTCTGCTTCCTGTGGCTCTGTCATGGAGCAAGGGCTGTCTTTGTGTTTAGTCAAGAAGAATTAAAGGGGATCTGGGCTACATGCTCCCTGCTGTGAAGAAGCATCCTACACAAAGCAAATGATCTATTAGACAAAGGAATAGCTCAGGGCACTCTTTGTTTTACAAGCCTGGCTGAAGCATCCTGAATTAGCCACAAAAATAATTTTATTTATTTTTCTAATATAATTTTAAAAAATGAACAGTGGCTAATTTTTCCAGTGCCTTGGGGATTCTGATATAAAAATGTTAATTTTGAAAAGTGAAAAATATGAAACAAGACTTCAGCCCACTTGTTGAATGGGACCATACACTCAGTAAAATATCACTGCCTGTTTTCCTCAGGTTTCAAACTGTGCATGGCAGGCATGATAGACACCTTCTTTCTTCAGCCTCCAGGGACCTTTATAGTCAAGCCAGTGGAAAGAGTTCAACTGAAAGTGGAGGGAAAAGATTTTTTTGCTCTTTCTGTCAGGCTTTCCAGAACATGGTTATGGTGTGTGTTTCCTTGCTAATTTAAGGGCACTGGTGTTTACTCTGATGCTTTGATAAAATAAATCAGCTCATTTTATTCAGTCAAAACATTCTGGTTTGTTCCTAATGACACAAGTATGTAAATCCTTATATGAATGGGTAGCTATTAATTTGTACAGTTCTGCCTATTTGGAAAAAAAAAAATCACATGATTGACTAGGTCGGAAAGACCTTGGAGATCATGGAATCCAACCTATGGCTTAACACCACCTTGTCAACCAGATCATGGCACTAAGGGCCACATTCAGTCTTTTCTTGAATGCCTCCAGGGCAGTGACTTCACCAGCTCCCTGGGCAGCCCATCAGATAAAGGCTTTCTGTATTCTTGCAGGACTGGATCACAGACAATGTTGACTTGGGCCAAACCTTTGAAATAAATTATTGTGATTAAAACAGTGATGGAAATAGTGTAAATATCAATGTGGAGAAATGTGATGAATTAAAATGAGTCACGTAATAGCAAATATTTAACAAAAAGAGTGGGAGGTGTCACTCTGTTCAAAAGCATCCCTAAGTCATCATACACAGTGCAAATTTGGAGGAAATATTTGTCATATTGTCCTGAAAATCATTTGGGCTGTTTACAGATTTAAGTGGGAAATTACAGGCTTTGTACATGGTAAATGAGGTGGTAAATCTTTGCAAATTCATGTGTGGGAATAGCTTTTTTTCTGCATTTTTTGTCTTGTACTAGGCCTAGAGAAGCTAGAATACGATTATTGATCTGCCAGTCACCTAGCACCTTGTAGGCACTAGGGAAGGTTGAGTTCTAGGAGAAAACAGATAGTGGCTTAAAGTAACTTGTGCAACACCAAAGACACTGATTGCAGCAGGGCAAATGTGCAAAATAAAGCTGTAAGACAGCATCCCTCTCTGTGTGTCAGGGAGCAAAAAAGCCTCAGTGGAAAAAGGAGTGTATGGAAGATATATTAAATATTTTAAAAAGAGTATTTTAAGGTGAGGAGTGTAATCAGTGAAGACTGAGGAGATAATGTGAGCACAGCAAAAGACATGTAAGATGTCAATGAAGAAAATCTATTTTTATGAATAATGTAGGTAAAATGTGGAATTAGAAAAGCTACAAGGTTACAGAAATCACATTTGGAAAGAGGCATAAATGGGAGGATATGCTATGTGAGCAGTGCAGGAGGGCAAGGGTAGATTTTAGACATACAGGAATGATCAGTAAGAATAAGACATAGGTAAGGATGGGTGCAGGAACTGCAGTGGCTGAGGTTGGAAACTGCTTTCCTGGGAGAGGATGAGGAGGTGAAAAGAGGGTATCTGCATCCCTCTGGAGCAGAAGCACCCTGGTCTGACTGTGTGAGGGAGGCTGTGTACATGCTCTCAAAGATGTGCCTCCTCTTGAGAGATGCAAGACTTGTTTCTTCAGACTCTTGGATCAGCTCTTCCTGCACTTTATGGAAGGGGATGGGAGGCAAGAGAAAGAAAAGCAAAATGTTTTCTACATTTATATAGCAAATACTCACTGTTGTAATGCGTGACAGACCATAGGTAATGTGGATGTCTGAAACACCTACAAATTCATTAGATTAAATGCAAAAGAAATGTAAAAACTTGCCATGTGCATTTCAGAAGAAGTTAAAACACTTCTTTTCTTGCTTAGACCATTCTGGCTTTTCTGTATTGTGCTGAGAACAGACTGCTCTGCCCTTCAGGGGGAGAACTGCAGCAAAGCCAGCCGTGGTTCATGTCAGCACACTGCTGTTGACTGCTCGTGCATTTGCACGAGGATAAATGTGCTGGATTTTTGATGCCAGGTGTGTTGACATTGAAGCCCAGAATGAGTTAGGAAGTTTCTGCTTTGTAGTGACTTGAAATTACAGAGCCAGAAAATATTTCCTTTGATGCAGAATAGTAACTGGAGTCTTATTTAATTGCTTTTTTCCAAACACCGCCAGAAAAGATTTCATTACACTAGCTGAAATGCAGTCAGTCAAATTAAAGTGGCACAGTGTCCAGAAGATATTTATTCTCTAAGGATATTTGTCATTAGCACCAAGAGTCATTTGGATTCTCCATCAGGTCATACAATGGGTTACTCAACATTAGTTTCAGCACTATAGTGATAATAGAGAAATAACTGCTTAAACCACAATTAGGTGGGAATGTAACGCTCCCTTCATGAAAAATTTAGTCATTAATTTTATGTTGATATCTTTTTAACATTATTAAACTGTACACTGGAGACAATGGTTCCATAAAACACATTTTTCCTATAGGAGCTGTATGACTTAGATGACTGCAGCCCAGTGTGCATTAGAAAGAGTAATGAAAATGTTAAGATGACTAATGCTGTAATTAGCTGTGCAAAGGGCATTGGCAGGTGAACAATGACTAATAGAGGATATGTGTTTGTGTGTGTGCATGTACATTTATTGCACATATTCATTTGGTTTTCTTGCTGGGTTGCATGAAGCCTCTGAACTCTAATTAGGAGGTTTTCTAACGTGATATAAACTCTTCAAGTACGTACAAGCATATCATGGTGACCTGGGGCCTGCATACAGACATTTATTTCTTCTTTGCACAACATACTTTGCCTAAAGAAAAGAGCTGTGCTACATTTTACAGGGCAGAAGTGAAATTGTTCTATAAAGTATTTAATTTTGAGGTAACTTTTTTTTTGTCTGACTGAATTTACTCCAATATAAGTCTTATTTGGAAAGATGACTTCCAGTTCACTTTTGCCCCATGTGAACAAAACAGGCACATTTTAATAATACATGTCTGCATTGCCCTGAGTTCAGAGGAACACTGACAGATGACATCTAGGATTTTTAAATCCATCTCAGCTGGATGTCATTTTACTGATGTCATCAGGTGTCAGGTTTTCTATTTGGTATATGGGGGTTTTTTTTGTTGTTGTTTTTTCTTGGTTTTTTATGCTGTCAGTCCCTGTCTTTCCTTTAAGTGGAATGGTTATTCAAAAGTCTTCTTCATGGTCAGCAGCCTAGAAGGCTTGTTTTTCAGGTGTGTTTGCTTAGATGATGACAGGAGAAAAAGAGCAAGACACATCTATAGGGATATTAAAAAGGAGAAGACTACAGTACAGCCAGTCCTTAGAGACGTAACTCTGGACTCTAAAGGGATCAATCAACAAATAAAATGACAGTGAGTGATGGAATTGTCAAAACTGTTCTTGCAGTACCTCAGAAGTCTTGTTGAAACTGTGGGCATTGCAGCTGTATCTTAGAAAATTTATCTGTTTTTCAGAAGTGTTTTTGCAAAGTAGCATTACATTGGCCTGTGACCTGGCCACCACAGATGTCTCATCTGAGAGGACTTTGCTTCTCTTCTGATCACTCTCATACTTGGTCCAGGGTCCCTCCACCACACCTACTGAACTGAGAGGGACTCCTTCTTCCCCAAAGGGAGTCTCTTTGGAAAGGAAACATGAGGTCATAGAGTAACCTGGCCATGCCCACTCCTAGCTGCAGTAAAAATTAACCCTGTTCTGCCCCAAACCAGGGGAAGAATCTAAAGACAAATATTAGAAGGTGATTCCAAGCCTGCATGTCTGTGTGGATTCATACCTGGTAATTTCCATGCTCTTGGTGGACTACAGAATGTGAAGAAACCAAAGTACAACAAAAAACAGAGACCTGCTGAAGGGACCAATTGAAGTCCATGCTGGTATTTCTTCTGGTTGATTGATACTGGCTTTCTGGTTCTAATTGAGCTGTTAGAAGCTGAGCCAGGTTTGAAATAGCACAGAAGTGCTTGCATCATTTTCTAGTGCTAGCTCTGTGGTTGAGATTGTGATTGAGAAAAAGGTGGGAAGCTATTCTGTTTGGCATGGGCTCCAAATAATTTCCATGCCTAAAATGCATTACAGCCAGTAACCAAAGGTTTATACAAAGCCTACCAGCTGGCCTTTGTAGCATTTTTTTTTCAAGTGTGGCTGATGTGCTGATGCCAGCACTTGGATAAGACACACTGACTGAAAGCATGGCAGTGCAGCAAAACGTGGAGTAAAACTTCTGTAAGAGCTGCTTGCACTACAAAAGACACTGAATCATGTCAGATATTTAGAGCAGCACTGGTGTACCCCCATTGGAAATCTTGGATTGAATCAATTTTGAGCTCTGGAATACAAAATGAGAGTGATTTGTGTTTGAAATTGTAAATTTTACAAGAGGGCTCAAAGCAATGAACTACTAAATGTGTCACTCTGGTTTTGGGTGGCAAAATTCATAATTTGGATGCTGATGTTAGAGATACTGTTGAAATATAAGAAAAGCCTTACTGTTCTAGTAACTACTCTCTTTCTCTCACTGTTTCATTTAAGAATATTTGCCTACAGGCTTTCCCAGTTTTCTTTGCCTTCTTTCTTCAGTAGATTTACAAAATACTACATGCATTCCTGCAGGCTGTTTTGTTTTTTTCCTACAATTCCCTGTTCAGCAGCAAGGGCTGTTTATGGCCTGAATGTCAGATGGGCATGCACACACTGTTTTATCTACAAGCAAAGAGCAAGAGAGAGTTTTCATGCAGTGGCACATGCATGCATAGGCTTACTCTGTGTGAGAGCTTTATGTAAATCTCATTTGCAGAATTATGTACCTGGCAGCAAGTGATAGCTGGTAAACCTCTGACAGCAATACTTGACATCAGCTGTGCAAAATATGCCAATTCATAAAACAAACAAGTGTCACCCAGGTAAAAGCTTTAATAACCACTATAAAAAATACCTTTTACACAGTAGCTATTCCAGAATGCAAATGTAAATCTTGCTGTGACAGTGTGGAGGTTTTGGCCCCTCACTACAAGGAAGACACTGAGAGTGCCCAAAAAAGAGCAACAAGCTAGTGTGGGGTCTGGGGCACTGGTCTTAGAAGCAGCTGAGGGAGCTGATGTTGTTTAGCCTGAAGAAAAGGAGAACCTTGCCACTCTGTACAGCTACCTGAAAGGAAATTCAGCTTCCATGAGGGAAGGTTTAGATTGGATATTAGGAAAGATTTCTTCATGGAAAGAGTTGCCATGCATTGGAAAAGGCTGCCCAGGGAAGTGTACCTCCCTGAAGAGATTTAAAAAACTTGTAGATATGGAGCTTAAGGACATGGTTTAATGGTGGACTTGGAGCTACTGACTTAAAGTTGGACTCAGACATCTTAAAGGTCTTTTCCAGCCTAAATGATTCTGTGATTCTGTATGGCCCTGTTGGAAGTTGCTGGACAGCCCAGGCCAGTGTGGTCTCTCAGTGACAGCCGGTGGTCCTGCAGCTGGCCCTGTCGTGGCTGTTCTCACTGCTGGGCTGGCTGAGCCCGTGTCCCAGATCCTGCCTGCTGGCTCCAGGGGCTCAGGAGGGAGGGGGGAGGTTTGGGAGCCCCGTGGGAAGAAGCTACGTGCAGGATCTGTGGGGATGTGCAGTGGTGAGGGCAGTGCAGTGGTGGGAGTTAGTGATTACACCCCCTGAAGGGCTGTGGGCACCGTAAGGAGGGGCTGCTGGACACAGCCTGATTTTAGCAGCTCCCACTGCACTGCAGTCCTGGCTCCTGGGGCTGCCGGGTCTAGGCTAACATGGATGGATGGCTGTGCTACACTGTTCCTCAGCCTTCGGAAACCTCTGGGACCAGCCTTCTTTCCACTGTGGGGACCCGCCCAAGAGAGGGTAAACTTTAAAATTCGCACGGCAACGAAAATCAGAACTTTTCAGTTGTAGAGCAGAAATAAAAAGGAGCAAAAACAGAACTGCAGATTACTATGGCCATAAAAGTACATCTTAAAAACTCCTTGTTTGGGCAAGAAAAGCTGACTGAAGTACTTATCATTGCTGAATCTTTTTAAACATAGCTCTAAGTTTGACAGATCTTGTGGTTAATTGATTTAGACCTGGAGGAAGACCTCAATTTAGACTTTGGTTGTTTCCTATTTCATACAGCTTAGCCTAGAGATGAAGCTTCCTTTTGTCAGAATACTTAATTTCATTTGCTCAGCTCCTGCAAGACAGCAAAATGTGCTGTAGAAACAGGATTTGCGAATGAACTCAGTTGGCAGAGCAAATATAAAAAAGCCTTTCAGGTGTGCAAATGCCCTCAGCTGATGCTGGACTGCTGCCATATTTCTTGGCACTGAGGTAATGCACAGCCGTGTTTTCTGGCCTGTCCTTAAACCAGGAGTTTAGATTGTCTTGGGAGGGGGAAAGTAGAAGGCAGAGTTCAACATTTGGAAAGCTGTGCCCCCTTCAGCCAGGGCTCACCCACTCTTGCTGCAGGAGATGCCCTCCAAACACCAGTGGCACCCTGCTACCACAGCTGTAAACAGCTGTTTCCAGTGAGCTACATGACAGATTACTAATTAGACATTGCACAAACTTTAGCAGGTGGTGAACATGCTCCATCACTGACTGTGTCAGGCATAGGACAAGGACATTCACAAGCATTATTATATCTTTCCTGAGTAAAAGTCCGATGTGGCAGGTGGGAGGGAGAATGTGGAAGACATCTGGGATTGCTGTGTGGTATCTGTAAGAAGCTGCTATATCTGGGTCAGACAGTGTTCTGTCAGGAAATCTGCAGAGGAGGAACAGCTGATGTCCCTCCATGATCTGTTTATTCCTTCTCAGAATCAAAGGAAAGTAAGGCTGAAAGAGATCATGTACTGTGGAGGCTCCCAACACCTCAGCTGCTTTGTGGAGCCACCAGCAGTTGCAATAGCTCTTCCTTATCCCAGACCATACAGCTGCTTTGACATTGGAAGGTGGGGGGGTGGGGAGGTGGGGTTGTGAGGTGTGTCACAATCTGGGGACACCATATTCTGCTGCCTTTAACTCCCTCTTAAAAATCTTGAGTGAAGCAGATTTTCTAGTCTTCCTAGGAAATCTCTCCTGGTACCTTTCCTTCCTCACCAGGAAGTGTTGCTGTTGAAAAAATGTGGAGATGTGCCTAGAGGCAAGATGATGACTGGCTGTGAGACCTGTGGAGGTGCTTCCTGGGAATGAACCATGTCTAGGAGTTTGAGCAGGCAATAGGAGGCTGAGAAACTGAGATTGGCTGTAGGAACCTCTATGCAATGTGGATTCTATTTGCAATTAGCTGGTCACATTGCTGCTGCCACTATGTGACCATTATGCTCCATCTGCTGCACCCTGTCTCTTTGTAGATCTCCTGTCTGTAGCTGGCTTCACCAGTGACAGTGGGAGAGGCAGAAATCTGCTCTCACTGGGGCTTCAGTCTGGTGGTGAGTGCAGGTGGCTGCTGCCTCAGTCAGCCTTGCACACCCAACCCATGGCTAAATCATGCTGTGGTCTCTGTACCCCAGTTTGTTACCTGCCAAAACAATGGTAGCCCTGTCTGAGTGCTGGGATTTTTGCTAGACTTTGTGTTGAATTTACAAGCCAGTGGTAATCAAGAGCCTCCTGATAGGTAGAGTGTGGCTGCCAGAGGAAAGGCAATGGCTCTTTGCCTGCTAAAAACAGTCAGTGCAGTGGCATCTAGTGCACAGTGGGCAGAATTACAGATGTCCAGCAGCCCCCCAGCTGGGCTGGGTGTCAGTGAGGAAGGACTGTAGGCTGCCTTTTGAGGAACCTCTGGAACTGGGAGCATATCTATTCCTCTCCTTCTCTGTTCGCCTGAGTAGAGCAGGGGGGCTCAAGTTTTAGGGTGCTCAGAGCACCACAAGCTGCTGTTGTATTATTTTGCTCATCAGCACTCAGTCATCCAAATGCAAGATTCTGGTGTAGGATTAAAAAGAAAAAAGGGATAATCTAATAATTCAGGCATGTACAGAGAAGAGTGGGTATTGTCAGTGTTCCTGGTGGCAGGAGCTGCTGCTGAGCCAAAGAAGCTGTAGGTGTTTTAACTGACAGGGGATAAATGTCCAGGCACCCAGAATCTCATTCACAGCAGCAGCAGGTTCTGTGCCTTCTTGAACTGAAATGCACTGAGTGCCAAATAGGCCTGTCACAGAGTCTGACCTGAGTCTGACCATAAAAGCCCGTGCAATGCCACATTTTGCTCTTTTTTTTCACATACAAGAAACCAGATCAGCATGTAAAATGCCAATGAGCAGTCTGGGGTCAGCACTCTTGAGCAAGGAGGCACTAAAAAGGACAGTGATGCAAATAAGAAATTTGAGGAGTCACTATTAGATATGAGTGAAAGTGTATTTCCAGTTGATGTTTTGGTTCTTGCACAGTGAAGTAATCCTGATGGATGCCACAATGTGTGTGTTTGTGTAGGTGAACATGTAGGGACCTTGTGTGCTCACTTTGAGCAGCAAAAGTGTGTGTGCATACACGTGCACACATGTGCTGTGTTGTGTGTATGCTGTGCTGCATTTTCATGGCAAAGTGCAGGTCATATCTTATTAATACTAAGAACTGTTTTGTTGTTGGGAGGTTTTTCATATGTAAAATGTAGGTGAGTATTGTAGATAAACATAGAAATTTGAAAGAAGAGGTTTACTGTAGAATAAATACATTTTTATCAATGGAAGACTTAATTTTGCTCTTAATGAAGTCAATGGTAATCCTTCCATTGTAGTGGTTGAAGCAGCATTTACCCTAATTCAGTTTCTAAATGATTTCTCATTAATGACAATAGGTCAAGAAAATCCTCTTATGGAAGTATTGGAATCTCCTGGATTTTGCCCTAAAGAAGTGGGAGTCAAAGTCCCCTTCTAGCAGATGGAAAATCAACCACATCCTTATTAATTTTCCTTTCCTGTCTATTAGCACACATGTACAGCTTGTACGTACTGGATGAAGCCTTCAAATCCCATTGATTCTGGGTCAGAAGACTCAAGATACTTAAGCATGCAAATCAGAGCTGCCAAACACTGAAGAGGAAGGGAATAACAAGTTTGTCAAAAACGTGACTTCATGAGTCACAAAACAGTACATTAATTCTATTGGAGTAATCTGCCAGATAGTTTTGTTTTAGAAATCTAATGAATTCCTTAGTCTCCATGATGAGACTTGTCCAAATGCCTCTTAGTTTTCAAAATACTGCTTTATCTACCAAGCTACTAAACATTTCTGACCCTTTCACTCTGTTCCTGCAAATCCATTTTTCATCCACCCTGATGTACATGGCCTTCCCTTCTCTCTGACAGGAGCGAAAAACAAAACAGTGCCCAAAGTGATTATGGCTTCAAAAGTATTATTTCCCTGAGCTCTAATACAGAGTTAAGAATCTGTTTTCTCAAGACAGAGAATGCTCTAAAGATTACCCCCATCTGTTTCTCGTCTTTACATATCTCATTCATCTGATCATAGATGATCCATGGGACAATTTCTAGATGGGGTGAGGATGCTAGATGGGGTGCTTTGGGAAGTTCCTCTTCATCCAGGCTGGGTAAGATGGATTTGAAGGTATGCTTAGCTTCTGGAAGCAGAGGAGATAAGACCCAGTTTATTTTCTTTCTTTGTCTTTGTATTAAAAGATTATTAAAAAAAAAAAAGAGGATTTTATAGTAAATGACGGATTTCTTTGAGTTCTTTATAATCTCTTTGGCTATCATCAGATTGGGTATGCAATAGCAATGCAGTATTTATTTATAAGATGGAAAAATGTTTGATGATACAAACTGCTCAGTTGCTTATCTGGTGGAAACAAATTTTAAAAGTTACAATGTTGTGAATTGAATTTTTTTAAAGCTCTGCTTGAGATCAAAGGTAAAATCCTTCAATTGCTCATATAGAAAAACAGCCACTGCTGCAGGAAGAACTCAGTTATCAATAGCTCTTGGATACGTTTTTTTCAGAGTTTGCACAACTTCACTTCATAGCTATCTTTTCTATCTGAAGCCTGTACTTGAAGCATCTGCTGCTGTCTGTACATTGCTTTTGACTGCAGTTAGCTAGGATGAAAAAAATGTTATGGTTCTAGATGCTAAATTTGGTATGTGCAAGACTTCTCCTGCTGCCTCCAGGTGTAAGCAGCAATTACTGCCCACATTCTGCAGCTCCTTTTCATTTCTTGTGTCTACCACAGGCACATTTTCTCTCACTAAGTAAGATGAAGTAAGTTTTTATCATTAAAAAAGAAAACAAACCAATATGCTTTTCTTAATAACAATCCATTCATGGTTTCGACAAGGAAGCAGTCTAATCATGGTGACTTCTTATTCTCTCTGCCTCAGCCATTGGTGAGTCTGAGAAGGGCAGATGTAAGGCAGGACTGCAGTGCAGGGCTAAGGCAGAGCACAAGTGGAAGGTGCTTGCTGAGCTGTGAAAATAGGACCCAGCAGAAGAGGCTAGATGTCAAGGGAATCTGAGAGAGGTGGGAAAAGACCTGCTCTTGGATAGTAAAAATGCAACTATTTTGTATTTTCTTTTTAAAATGTGCATTGCCTGATGACTTCTAGGTTTCCTTTTAAATGCCTTCTTTACTTGGCTGTTTTAATCACTTTTCCTAGTCCTCTTCTTCATTTTGTAAAGGTGTTGCAGATATTAAGGTAGATGAAGTGGCTGTTTGAATGACATCTAAAAAAAACAAAAGGTATGAGACAGAAGTGCTCAGAAAGAACATTTTCTGACTTCCATGAAATTAATCTTCTGTGTCTGGAAAACTAGGATTTGACCTGTAAGGAGACTGTAGATTACAGTGCTGTCTGTTTATGCAATGCATTGGGAGTCCAAATCAAAGGCTACTAACATATGGACAGATGAGATGTGTTACAGTTATGAGAAAATTTCATATGAAGAACCAAATTCTCTCTTAGCATAATCTGATACTTCTCCAATGTTGTTGGATGAGTAATGCCATTTATGCTCTCTATTATTTGATCTGTAAGTGTTAGAATTTTTTAGGAAAACTTGGACAAAGCCTTTCAGCATTAATGAAGTGACAGCAATGTGATAACACAAAAGAGTGGAGTGTTTGAACAGTCTGTATTGGCACTGATGGGGACAGAGGCAGAGGTCAAGAGGCAGTAGAGTAGCACTGGGCAGAGAAATTGTCTGTTCTTAAGGAGTGCTCAAGCAGAGATGTGCAGCTGAGATGGCTCCTGGTCACCATCAGGGCAACATAAAGACGCCAGAAGCACAGTGAAGAGTCTACTCAAAACTATACTGTAGCTGCTATGTGGATTGGATTGAATTAAGAACAGAGCAGGCATCACTAGTCTGAACTTAGCTGAAGCACTGTGAGAGCAGAGAGCATGGCAGCTTGACTCAGCAGTTATTTAGGTTGGAGGATAGGGCAGGACAGAAGCACAGCTCATCCAGATCTCCTTTCATTAAGCCAGAAATATGCATTGTTCATAGTACAGTCTTGAAAGAAAAGTTCAGCTGCTGTACCACACTAAGGACACCACAGAGCCCTAACATTGGTGACACAGCAGGAATTCTGCTAGGGATGTGCCCAGTGCCTGATGGCTGTGCCATCAGCTGGGATTTCTTTGTCTCTGTTTACTTGACTGGTGGTACCTGCCAAGGGCAATACACTTACAAATATTATAGCTTTTGGTGTGCCTGGTGACAGCCTGCTATAATTCTCAGGACCAACGTGTCCAGTCATTTAGGACTAATCCCCTTTCAGAAGCCCAGGGTGTTCCTTTTCCAGTTCATCTTGACTTCACTGTCCTTGTGCTAGGCATTGTATCCCTGCTGTTTTCTGTCAGTTGGTGACTGTTGAATTTTTTATGCTGTACATGACACCTGCTCTTCTGTTGGGTGCTGGTATAGTGCTATGGAGCTAACTTATAGCTCCATGGCTCATGGGTAGGGCTGTGCTACTGCTGGAAGCAGAACTGTTTGCATCCTTGCTAAAATAGTGGGAACACATTGTGACACCTTTGTAAGTCTTCTTTCTATTCTTCTTTTCCCCTAATTTTCCCTTTCTTTTTCTCTCCTGCTAACCCTGTTGAAAATGTTGGTGGACCTAAAACAACCAGGGCTGCCTTTTTATCTTCTTTCTTTCTTTTGCCTTACTAGCTTTTCTTTATGTGCTGGGATAATTTTGCCCAAATTGCCAAATATAAAATATTATGCATTGCATGTATTTTGGCATGTGTATAGTGTTAACTCATATGTAATATGGAAGGATGGCAAGTGTGTTTTCAGGATTCAGCTGAAACAAACCTTAGATTGCCTACAGCTGCTCACTATTTTTTTCAGTCTGTGCTAGACTGTTTCTGGTCCACATGTTGCAAATGATCAGCTTGGTAGTCTTTATTCAAATATATTTAGCCAACTCTGACTGTTTTTGAGGAAAAAATGAGTTTTGCTTCCTAAATTTGTATGAACATGCATTTTCCCCCTAGACTGAAAATTGTAATTCTCATGTTTAGTGATTAAGTGGTATTTGCTGTTTATTTTGGAAATTTCAGTAGAAGTCAGAGCCCTCCCCCATGCCTGCCTTCATGCCAACAGCAGACATTTCTGCAGTGGTGACTATTGTAAGTTGCTTTGGCTGTGAAATCCTGAAAAATAATGCCTCTTGAGTGGTTGGTTTACCACCCCCCCAATTTCTTTTCTTCTGGTTGAAGAAGAATGAATGTATGAAGTATGAATGCCTGAGCACAATCTGGCTCTGGCTCATCATCAGGATGTTTTATCTTGGTGTTGACAAATGCCATCTTCTGTGCAGCATTTTTCTTTTGAAAAAAGAGAATCCAACTGTCTGGGTGGCTAGATGTGGCTGACAAGTTGCAAATGCCAGAGCTGCTCTAGGTGCATTGAAGGCTGCTGGGTGGGGCAGTGTCAGGGTTTTTCCATCTCACACCTGTACAGCACAGCCGTGGAAATAAATGCAGCAGGCATTTTTTTGAAACTCTTTCTGAATAGTGGCAATGCATACTGGCCTTGAATCTCAGGACCTTGGATAATTTGGGCTTTAGAAATGAAACAGTAAATATGTTTAAAAGGCAATAAAATAACTGATGTAATGCTGAACTAGAAGTAGAATGGTATTTGGGAAAAGGAGCTGCTTCCAGGAGAAACTGAAGCAAAGAGGAGGAGTAAGGGTTTTGTAGGAGAATAAATGTGATAAAATTTTGGTCTGAGAAGACTTGGTGCCTATGGTTCTCTGCTGTTGATGTGTTTTAATTACTCATAAAATAAATGACCAGTGATAAATGTCTGTTCTCTGTAGTTCCTTGTACAGTGGCATGTTTTAGGGTTGCTCAATGGTTGTGCTCTGAAAATGAAAGCAGTTCATGGACTGAAACCAATATTTGCTCTCCTGCAAATAAGAGGTCAGGCCGTGCACCCCAGGCCTGTCCTGCCCACTCACCTCATCCCTTTCATAAGCCAGATCACTCCGGGCTTTCTGTCACCCTGAGTTGGCCAAAAGGAAATCCTCTCACCTGATTTCCTGAAGTTGTGCTGTTGCCTGGTGGCCCATCACAGGCGGGCATGCTCCTGTTTCTCCTCACACAAGCCTGCCTGCCCTCTGCCCGTGGGGACCCCTGGTCCCCTGGGCTGCAGTCATTCCTCCCTCCCATGTGGCAGCAGCCCGCAGAAACACAAGCCTGGCAGTCCATGGGTGCACGTGGAGCTCCTGTTCTGCACTGACATACCTCCCACCATCTTTAGATTGGATCCAAGTAGTTTTCTCTACGGAGCTGGAAGTAATTCCTGGACGAACAGTTCATGGTCCCTTGGCTGTGAGCCAGGGCTCTGTGCCCACAGCATTCTTAGTGCTGTCTAGTGATGGATCTGCAAACCTGGGGACAATGAGGAAAGAGTGGCTGAACCTTTAATGCAAAGTTGACTGCAGCTCTTTGTCCTGTGATGCTCTTTACTGCTCATCATTAATGCTCTTGCTGAAGTAGATGGTTGGAGTTTAGTGCTTGATTTCGTGGGTGCCTTCAGCCTCATCTGCTCAGTTTGAGGCTTTCTAGCAAGCTTCTCAGGGAAAGTGGCAGCAGAGGATTTTGGCAGGAATTTCTGGGAGGGGCACAGCTGACAAGCAGACCACCCATCGCCTCCCATCACAGTTGACCCAGCCATTTCCACTGATTGTGAAAGTACATGACACAAACCTTCCAGTCTTCCTAATTTTTCCAATGTCTGTTAGGATCCTCTTCTTAATAATAGCACAGGAAATTCAAACTATCTCTGGGCAACTGCAGCAATTCTTGGGTGGTTAAAATTTAATATCTCATCCTGCTATTTGTGGTATAATATTGATACCCACAGGTATTTTTCTGCCATGTATTATTGCTCAATTTTATCAGTTATGAATCAGTCAAAAGAAGCAGCAGAATGGACATAGAATTAATTTTCTATTTTGATATATAAAGGGATAGAGAAAACAATCATGTTGATGCTCAGCTTCTTCTAAAGCAGGCTGATCATTCACACTAAAAATAAAGGACAGAGACTTCAAAATGGTGATTAAAAAGTGAGTTAAATTATGTTACTGTGCAATGTAATCAGAACACTGAATTTCCAAAGTTTCATCTTACTTTTTGCCTTTCAAGTATTTGTCAAGCTGCATTTTTTTCCTGTCGCTCAGTTGTGGTGCTCTGGATATACAAACAGAATTTATTGTGTAATATACCAGCTATACAAGACAAAATCTTAAATCTCTTGCTATTCAATTCCTCTTTTATGTTATTTTTCCCTGTCATCTCTTAAGTCTTCATTTCCAAGTTTCATTAATAATAATAATAATGAGAAAGCACATTGTTTTGGAGGCTAGATAATAAAAAGGCAGTTCTGTTTCCCAGAGTAGGTATGAGGTAGGTATTTACAAAGAAAAAAAATATTTTTGCTAAGAAGAGAGCAGTACTTGCAATGCCACCTGGGGAAGGGAAGAATTATAATGATCACATTATGGGGAATCTTAAAAATGTGAAATTAGAAATCCCCCAAGCCTGCCTGTGACCGAAATGTGAATGTACCCAAGGGAATGCCTGAACATCCATTCACACTGTAGCTTTTGCTGTGTGTGCCTTTGACTGCAGCATCAACAGGGCACAGTAGAAGCCCATGCTCAGGAAAGAAGGTGCAGCAAAGCTGGTGAGGGATCATACTCAGTCTGTCACATCACAGGTGCATGTTCCACCCTTTAGCTTTGGGAATGCAGATGGATAACTAAATCAGGGAATACCTAAATGCAGAACTCGGGTTGCCTAAGAGAGCTTTGAAGGCTGACAAGGAGATGGGTGACCAACTTCACCCATGTGAAAGTGAAGATGGGTGAGCTGAATGGGAAGTTGAATAAGACCAGCCAGTTTTGGCTCATCCTGCTTATTGGACATACAGATATCATTCCTTGGAGCTGACCTGGAAGCCCTGCACATCCTTGCTGCAGTCACTAGCACCTCAAGCTTTCTGATGCACAGCATTTCTCCCAAGACCCTCAGCTGCCCTGCTGAGGGCATTATTCCTGCTTTGTTAGACCATGTCTGCCCCACTGTAACAGCAGAGCCTCTGTGGCTTAATGCAGAGTTCCAACACTTGCTGATAGGACTGGGCACCAGGGAAATTGTTCTCTCTTTTTACAGGAAAAAAAAATCTCTGATTTTGTTCGCTTTTCCAATTTAAACGGGAATGGATGACACCAGAGACACAAAGGTTGTCCTTAATAAATAGGGGATTGGATGTGGACTTGAGGAAATGTACACTTGCTGTGGACTAGAGCCACCTGAGAGTTCTTCAGGGCACACACACATTTGCAGTGCGTGGAAAAAGTCATTACACTCATCTGTTCTGTGCTCAGGGTATAAAAGATGCCTCTCAAGGTCAATTACTATGTCAACAAAAGTAAGAAAGTACAATTTTCAAGTTGGTTGAAATTGAGATATCTCAGTGGACCTAATGGAGTGGATCACTTACACATGAAGCTTAACAAGCTGGCCTACAGTGTTAGAGTTTATAAACTGTGGAGAAAAGCACCAAATCTTTCAGAGCTGTGCTAGCTAACAACACGAGTGCTGTTGTCCATTGAAATCCATCCCTGAACTGTTCTGAGGGTGCCATGGAGAAAAGCAATATTTATTTAATGCGTGAACTACACACAACAATCATTTTCTCCAGAGTCTGAAATGAACATATCTTATTTTTTTCTATAAATAGTTCAAAATTTTAAGGTGAAATTTTCAAACCATTGTTTGGCCTATTGATATATTTCAGCTAAGAGTTGTTTTTTCTTCTATGCTTAGTTTGGTTTTGGGTCTTTATTCTGGTCTCAGTATGAATAGAGAGATTTGTTTCTGTTTCATAATGAGATTTGGACTGCAAAACATGGGCAAATAAATTTGGATTTTTATATATGTATGTAAATGCACACACATATTTATAATTTTTGATATCAAGCAGAGAATATGACAAAACAAATCCAGAGATTATAAAAGATTGGGGAAAAAACCCACAGCAAGAGTAGCAGGGAGATTATGTTAGCATGATGGAGAGAACTTGATAAATAATGGTCAAAAAGGTAGAATTTAAAATTCATTGATAGCATATACATGTAGTTCATGTCTCCAGGCTTTTGAGACAGAACTTCAAAGCAGCCAAGCTGACAGTAACTGATAGTGGGGAAGACAAGTGAGCTGAGGGGTAGAAAGATGGAAACAAGTAGGGAACTAGTGGTGTTTTACCTTACAAAAGCCCAGAGATGTTTATGTGATCTCAAAACACCATCCCTGTGCAATACATAGGGGGTTGTAGGAAGATGGGAGCACGTTTATTAATAAAATAATAAACTTCTTTGATTGCTCATCAAAAATGTGTGGGTTTTGGAAATAATTTTCAAGCATGTAGTTTGATACTGGTAAAATTATCAAAGAAGAGTTGCTTTATGCAGTGAGACTCAAAAGCAAATCATCATTGTGCAGACTTCATTCCTCTTCCAGGAGTATTTGACAGGAGAAACCTTTCAGGGACTGTGTGCAATCTTTCTCTAGTGATGGTTTAACATATTCCTTTCATTCTAAACTGCTGAACAAATAAAACTGTATGTAAGAAAATCAACCTCTCAGATAAAGGTGATGAACCATGAAGAGAAATCCTATTCCTTCAAATTTATTGAGGATCAAATGTAGATATATTTCTTCATGTCAGATAATGTCTTTCCATTCTGTCTGTGCAGTCATGATAGAATAAATGTTTCCAAATGGAAGTCACAGTGCCAAATCCAGCAAAGCTATCAATAACCTGGTTGGCTGGCTCTCATATATTTCAGTACAATCTGGTTTGGAAGAACATGCTGGACTTAAAATACAAAACATTTCTATGAAATAAATAGTGAGCTTAAACTAAGTAACAGTGATAGGAAACACTCATTTTTGCATTTCCCTCTTTTTTTGCATTTGACATTATTCACTATTTTCCACATTCCCATGTTTGTGCATATGAATGTACAATGAATTGCTTATAGAGTTGTGCTATATGTGTATTTTAAAAACCCTACTGCATTTTCCGAGCTCTCTAACACATCCTGCAATTCTGTAAAAAAAACCCCTTGCTTCCCACCAGGACCTCTGAGGAGAGGAGTGATCCCATTTCAAAGCAAGTCGTTCATAGAGTGAATAAAGCCCCAAGGAATTGCAGAACCAATAAAAGGATCTCCCACTTCCCCTTTGCAATGCCAGGCAGTGATTTTTTTCAGTTGGTATCACATTCAGAGCAAAATGATGCTGTAACAATGTATTATAGCAAAATAGAGTATCCAATTTGTTTTGTAAGTGCATTCCCACTCCCAGTCCCCTCATTTGTTTCTCTCTCCTCTAGGTAGAAATTTAAGTGCAACAATATTAGAGCATTTTTTTTTCTTTTTTTCTTTTTTTTCTTTTTTTTTCTTTTTTTTTCTTTTCTTTTTTTTTGGGGGGAGGGTAGGTATTGCAAAAAGTCTCATGCAGCAAGGATTAAAGTAGCCTGACAGCTTTGCTCCTGCTCTCTGGTTCATGCTATACATATTGGCATTAAAGATTCAGTGAAGGGAGATAGCCATTAAACATTCATTGGGCTGTTTAAGTAGGGGCACTTCAGTGCCACCTTTTGGGATGCTGCACCCACCTCTGTCACTGAAAAAGACACGTGGGCTGAGGCAGGCAAGAACGTCCCATCTGCACAGCAGCCTCTCCAGCTGAGTTCTCCCCCACAGTTCCTGCTGTGCATGGCCAGACATTTTCTCTCCTGCCTGATTTTGTAGTGCTGCCCAGTGCTGTTCAATAGCTGTGAATTTTAACGATATAGATAGCTAAGGTGAAAGAGTTTTACCAGATGAAGGGATTAATATATACATATATTTTCATCTGCTGTTGCTGAAAGTATTCTGTGTTCCAGTGGATTAAAAAATGTTATACTTGCAAACTGGGATATTACATGGGCATAATGTTAGGGAGATATGGCAGTAAAAAAAAGGAGATGAGGTGTGTCTGCTGACTGAACAGCACAGGGCATGGTCAGATCTGGAGCTTTCTGGGGCATATGATGGTATTGGTAAAACAGGCCAGGCTGTGTGTCCCAGAGCCACACTGCCCTGCTGAGAGCTGAGCCACAGCTCAGCCAGGCTTTTGATACCAGGCGAAGGTGACTCAGAGAAGAGTCAAAAGAGAGACTGGAAAATATTAAAGGGAGAGGTTTGATGCATTTGTTCCATCCAGTTTAACTTTTACATAGATTCAGCCACTAGAAACTCATAGTCTAAATGTAGGCAATGTTACTAAAATTCTGTGAGAGTTTGGGATGGTATTCTTAGAGGGAAAAAAAAAATTAAAGCTTTTTCTTAATTCACTGTTGTACTTGATGCTTGCTGGAAGGAAAAAGCCTTAGAGAGAAAAGATAACTCTCCTAGGGGCTTTCTGTAAGTGAAGACCTAAATAGCAGGAAATAATGATGGAGAAATCTTTAGTCTAACAAGGGTGGGCAAGATTCAATAGTAAATGAGTCAAGGTAAATGCAAACTAGATCTTGGACAGTGAAAAGAATCTGATACTGATAGTTTATGGCAACTGTCAATTACCATCAGTGGAAATTTAAAAGTCATAACTTGATTTTCTTTCCTTCAAAATTAAAACTTTTGTGTATGTAATATTATATTTTTGTGTATGTAATATTGTAATTTCTGCACATGATCATCCACTTGATACAGATATATCTCTTCAGCTCTTGCTGAAATCTTTGTATTTTCTTCTAGGAATCTTGTATACTTCAAAAATGAAGTATACAATCACTTTTTCTAATTGCTTGTAATTAATACTTCTGGTAAATGAATGGCATGTCTGATTATTTTTTTGTTTCTTTGCTTGCTTCTTTTTCCAGAAATGTTTAGGAAAGATGCAATGCATTCATTAGCAAGACTTTAACATTCATTTAACATAATTACCATCCTTTCTCCTAAGTGGAAAAATTTCCTTTTCAGATCAGAAAGCTGTGCTTTGAGCTGATCACAACATGGGAGGCAAGAGGAGAGAGCTGAGAAAAGCCTGAGGAGGGGGAACAGCCAGAGCATCCACCAGGGAGAAAATGGGGGCAGAACACTATGTGTAAATAGTTCCTTCTCTTAAGCATTAAAATGTCAACAGCTTATTCATCCAGCTAAATCATTACCTTTCACCAGAGCAAAAGGAAAATTCATAGTTTTGTTCATTGAAATATTGCAGCGTTCCACACAAAGAGCTATTGCTGCTCCCCAGAAGAAGAGGACTTTATGGCTGCGTAGGATTCACATAATTTAGGGAGCATTTCTGTTTCATTTGCTAATTATCAAATTCTCACAAGGTGCCAACTAGCAATTTTCTCCAAACTCTGTTTACTTTTTCTGAGGTGGACTAGAGCGTATTTGAAAAGATAAACAAAGAAAGCCAAGGCACCATTCAAATCACACTTTAAAAGTCCAGCCATGTTATAGGCTTTTTACATGCCATGTGGGTTTCTCTTATTGCTGCTGATAATTCATTCAGGACGTGGTTAATCAATTATCTTTTTCACTTTTTTTTTTTTGACTGCTAAGTCACTTCATGTTTGCTTTTAGAAATAGACCCAGTGTCAAGAGGATAAAGAAAGGCAGGAATGTGTTACTTGTCTGTAGAAAACCGTGGATCCTGACCCCTTTCACAATGATAATCATGAAGTGGAGGAGAACTCTGTGAATTGAAAAAATTGATAACCCAAGAGGACAGGGCTATGCCCATTTAGGCTTCATCCTCCCCTGGTGCTGGAGATTTTTCCTGAAAGTGATGAGGCACAGATGGCTGAGTCCCCCTTTTATCACATCCATTTTTATACCCTTTCATAATGTTTGTTGGCTTCATTTTCAGCACCTTTTCCTAAGAGAAATAAAACTTTAATATTTATTTAAGTTGCCCTGCAAGCATATCTGGTTTTGTGGTTGTAGTTCAGCTTGGGGCTGACCAGATAAGCACACTTAGTACAAATGGAGGACAAAATACAGTAATGGCTGGGGAAGAATGCAGTGACACATTCTTTGCATGTTTATGTAGCCTTTCAAAAGAGCTGAGAATGTTAGGAGGGGAAGTTTACTTCTTGGGATTGCTGAAATCAGAAATACAAATAATTCTAATTACATTCTAAATGATAGCTTTATAAGAGTTGCATGGTCATGCTTTGCTTCATCTCCTTGCTATTTTTCCTTTTTTTTTCGCTCTTTACAGCTAGTCTTGTATGCCCATGTAGTGGGCACAGTTCTTAAAAAAAGTGGGAATAAAGAAGCTTTTTTCTCATCTCTTTCCATCAGCTAAACTTCCCATAGAAGCTGAACAACATCCTCTTTATCAAGATTATGGGTTTCCACATCTTGGCATACTATTTCTTTCCTTTAGTGCGTGCCAGCAAACTGAACTAAGAGGGATGAAAGAAGAGAATAAGGCCATATTTATTCACTTACATCAAGAGCATTTATTTACATGAGTGGAGCAAGTGGGATATAAGTTGCATTTGAAACTATGAATTTGGAACTGTTTGGGAACACAGCACACACCTGTGTTTCAAAAGATGACACATCTGTAACATTCTGCCCTCATATGAAAAGAATTGGTATTGCTCATGAAAATATGGGTGAAAGAAAACAGCTGTCAACCTTTTGAGCCATTTTAGAACAAAAACAGAGCCCAGCCCTGCACCCTGCCCAAAGTGCAGCCTTGACAGGAGGATGCAGTGCTGTGACCTGGCTGTTGTGGAAATATGGACTGATGGCCTTTGCATTATTCATGTTAAATACATACTGCTGAATCATGGAGAAAAACCTCTTAGAAGCCAGCCACTTTCTCTTGACAGCCTGAGTGCTTTTTAATTCCCATTCACTTATGTGGGAGGATCTGGGAAGCATTGTCCTGTCACAGTGGCCTTATATTTGGTTCTAGTACATTGAATTACTCCAATATGAAAAGCCACAGTAGAACAAATTGTGGCTTGGCAGGTTTGGACTTGACATTAGGGAATAATTCTTTGCTAGGAGGGTACTGTAGTACAAGAACAGGTTATCTCAAGAAGTTATAGATTATCCATCCACAGAGGTTTTTGAGTCTAGGATAAGCAAAACTAAGACTGCTCTAATCTGCCATGTGATAGAGCAGAAAGTTGTGCTAGATGACATCTAGACATCCCTTTGAATTTCCACAATTCTGTGGCTTTCTCAGCAAAATACATATAAATTAGACTTTTGTTTTTGCTGCACACTCTTTATCAAAATCAAAGTAGAAACCATTATTTTTAGAGAAAAAGTAAACCAGAATCAACTCACATTTTCACTGGTAAAGTGCCATTATTTTTAACAGTGACAGTAAGATTTGTTCCCTTGGATCACTGAAGAGCAACACACTATTATTTCAGTGGAGCAATAGGGAGAATGAATTTAATTTGAATCCAACTGTTGTTACAATGAATTCAAAAGGCAATGCAGGCCATAATAAGGAGCTAAAACCCTGTGGTTCAATAGTCAGCATTGATCTCTCTCTTATTGATCTCAGGGAAACCAAGATTTCATTCTATGGCATGAAAAGCCTCACAAGAACTTTCCAGCAGTTAATTTCCTTTTAAGTCCTTCTGTGATGGCTCAAGCAGTATTTTAAAATTAATTTTGCTCATTCTTTCTGCAAAGATGATTTTTACAACTTGTAATAAATTTTTAAAAGTTTCGATTTCTTACACATCCAGGTGCAAAACCTTCAGTTTGCTAAGAGAAAATGAGTCTTTTATTAGCAGGACAGATTAGTTAGACTTCTGTAACTCTAATGATCCTTCTCACAGTTATAACATCCTTTACCTGCTGTGGGGAATTATTTAAAAAGAGTTATTCTTACCTATCTTGAAAAACTTCAAAGTGTGAAGCACAGTCTCTATGGATCAACATAGCATTCATCCCTATGCAAATTATGTTTTGGGAAACAGTATTCAGTCCATATAGTGAAAAATTGTGACAGAGGTCGAGCAGTAAAAAAATTTTGATTTGGATTACAGTGAAGTTTTCTTGGGGTTGAAAGTTTCCTAACATTTGATGGAGCTGAGAAATGCCACCAGTCTTGACATTACTTGCTTTTGAATGGATTTCTCTGACTGAGCATATTCTCTAGCTATTTCTCATGTCTTCTTTTTAGTTTTTCCAGAAAGCATCTCATAGCATTTCTTAAAAGAACACCCAAAAGATTCTACCTTCCAGTCCGTTGAGCTTTCACGACTACACTAAAAAATGAACAAAAAGACTTAGAATGTATAATCAATGAAAGAAAAGGAGAGCAGATGGGAATTGATGTGCAGTAAAAAGTGAGGACTGTGGGAAGCATGTGAGGCTAGGAGAGGCAGAAAGCAGGAGAAGTGGTTGTGCTTTGCTTGGGGGTAGGTGGCTGTGCTGTCTTTGCAGGGAAGGGGGCAGTTGTTTGGTCATTTTGCTTCAAGAGAGGAATTGAAGAAGTAGAATTCTCTGAAAAATCCAGGTGGTATATTGTATGGCAACAATAAAACACTTTTTGTTCCAGCAGTAGCTAAAGGAGATATAATCCAGAAGCTGGAAATGAGCATGATTGAGCAATCTGCATCCAGAGGAACGCTCTGTGCTCTTGGTGCTGGCTGGCAGTCAGGAGGTCTGGAGAAAAGGAAATAAGTTACTGTTATACTGGTTTATTGGAGACCAAAGAGGTGATTCAAATATTCATTGCACTGTCACCTTGGCACTGATCTGACTTTGCAGCAGAACTGGCATCTGATTAATCAAATATTAAGGAAAGGTTAAAGTAATTAGTTTTAATCAGTGTGGGTTTATTGTGAATACCTTTTGTCAAAATAACTTTGTGCCTTTTCTGAGGTTGTTGCTAGTTTAGGGACAGGGATGAAATCATCAGTTTCAACTCTCAGCCTTTTCAATGTGCTAATGCACAATGCTTTGATTAAGAAAGTAGAATGATACAAAATCAACATTTTACACACACATTAGGTGGTGTTAAAACTGGCATAGTGGCAGTTTCTAAATCTAAACATGTTTCTAAAGCACAGGGGATGATGAATTGCATGCTATTTTACATTATTATTCGTGGACATAAAAGAAGAGAGAAAATTATTCCACATAAAATTTGCAGATGGCAAAAAGTTAAGGGGGTGTGGTAATAGTTAACAGAACAAGCTGTTGCACAGAGTGGTCTACTCTGATAAAATGCAAGAAAGCAGTGGGAGTCTGTGTGAGGCCAAGTAACAGGACTATATATAGGAGTAAATACTGTGGACCATGCTGATAGAATTGTTCTCTCTGTCCTAGAAAGCAGTATCAGAAAAGGTTGAGGCACTGTGTGGAATTAGCAGGGTATGACCTCTTCTGTGAGTGTGTGATGCAAAAGACATGATGAGATTTTTGATATGTGAACAAGAAAATATTGAGGAGGTCTTGGTTGTTGTATGACTGTCCCATTCCATTGTCCAAGACTGAAGAATACTGATAACTAGAGAAGTTTTAAGTGAGAGCCACAAGAGTATTGAAAGAAAGAACAGTTTATAGTGAAAGGCTTGGCCTGCTTAATTAAACAAAAATAAGACTAGAAAGTGACTTGATAGAATTTTGTATGTGTTAAACAAAAATTGGTAATAGAGCATCAGGAAGCAGTAGTAGAGTGAAAGCTGATGCTACATAAATTCCTCTTTGAAATAACAGACACGGATTTTAGTGGACACAAATTTTAGTAGTTAGGTAATTAATCTCTGGAGCAATTTGTCAAGACTCTCATGTCTCTCCATTGCTGAACAATGGACAGTATTGGATACCTTTGTAAAATACATACTCTGATTCAAACAGTCATTAATTTTGTGGTCTGTCTTATACTGGAGGTAAAAGTAAATGGCCACGTGGATCCCTGATGACATTATAGCTTATTGTATCTATGTTCTTTTGTTGGAACTTACACACCTTAACCTAGTCTAATGCAAAATAAAATATAAAAGGGAGGAAAAAGAAAATAGAATGAATACCTGCAATAATTGTGTTCATTTTAATTTTCTTTTTGAACATGTTAGCTGTCACTGTAACAGACAGTTTCGCTGGAAAAACCTTTATTTGCAAAAAACTATTCTGCAGTAGCTTCCTAAGAAGAAGCCAGGATGCCAGGTCATGCCAAGCACAACTGCTTATCGGGTCAGCCAGCTGCTGGCCCCTCATAAAGCTCTTCTGATAAAGTGATTTTTCTTCAATGCATTTTGAGCTTTACTTCTGATTTATCAGCTAAACTTGTAGTTTCTGGATATTTTTTTTCTTTTTCCTATTTTAACTTCTTTTCATACAGCAGGTAGCTGACAAAAGCCATAATATGACCTGATTGTAGAAAGTTGAAACTACCAAAATTCATGCTAGAAATAAGGTTCAAATAAGCTTTCCTTGAAACAACTTAATTAAGAACCTGATGGGTTCCCATGCCGTGAAGTCAAATAAAACTGGATGGCTTTCTGAAGGAGGATTTTGTGCAAGAAGTACTGATTTTAGTTCTAGAGTTGCTCTGTAGAATATTTTGGTGTGTGATGTCCAAGGTAAGTTTGCATGAATGGATTCTTTCCATTTTAATTATATCATAGCATGGAAAGTATCAAGCTGTGTATTTTTCTAAATGCCCTGTGCTGCTCGAGTTAGCTGTTTGATGTGAAGCTGCCTGAATGCTAGAACTGGGATCAAAAGAAATTTGTTGGAGAAAATTCAGAAACTCAGACAGTTTTCTTAAGGAGGAAACAGGTTTTTTACAAAAACAAGTGGAGGTTGCCTTCTGTCTTGTCCAACATCTATGCTGGGATGGTTTGCTCATCTCAAAAGTGATCTAAGCATTAAATATTGTATTGAACATTAAAAGTTCTGAGATAATAAGTGTGGTGAGGTGTGTTTGAGGGCATTCACTTAGCAGGTAGCCAGAGAAATCTGAGATACAAAAATATGAAAATGTTAGGTTTAAGCAATAGATCTGGAGTTGGCAGATGTATTAAGAACTTTTATTTGTTTGTGGGAGTTGCTTCTCAAATTGTGAACCTTGCATACTTTGGGTATAAAATTGCACCTGATTTTTATTTGCTTGATAATGAAACAAAAAAGCACTTACCCTGGCAGTCTGCATCACCGTTTTCTTCAGAGTATTGACCTTGACAAGAAAAATGTTTGGCTGCTGAGACTTTCAACCTGACTCAGATTTCACTTTAAAGAATCTATTTTTCTCTGTGTCCTTTTTCAATTGATTGAAGTAAGAAATAAAGACATACATCAAGTTTACCTCTAGGGAGACTGGACATGCCATCATTGAATTTTGTCAATGTAAATTTCTTCCACAGGTTACATTCTGACCCCAGTACCTCTATATTGGTTAGAAAAAGAAATTTCCTATAAAATCCCATGTATATAGATCACAATTGTAACTGTCATGCTTGCATCACAGAATAGAATCATAGAACAGTTTGGGTTGGAAGGGACCTTTAAAGCTCATCTAGTCCAACCCACCAGCAATAATCAGGGCCATCTTCAAGTAGATCAGGTTGCACATCCAGCCTGATCTTGAATGTTTCCAGAGATGAAGCTGGTACCACCTTTCTGGGTAACCTGTTCCAGTGTTTAGTCTGAATGTCCCCCATTTTAGTTTAAAGCCATAATCCATTGTGCTATTAACAGGCCAGTTGTCTGCAGAGCAAGTTCACCAAGGTAGAGGTTTCCTTTTGAAACAAAACCAGTCTAAATTCTGCTCAATTTCTGTCCTGCAACACTGGGAGGAGGATGGAAGAGATTAAACAAATGGACAGAAGAGGAGGCTGGAGCTGAATGGACAAAATTTTTAAATGCCTGATGAGCTTCATCCAGTTTGATGAGAACTGTTTCTTCAGTCAGAAGCAAGGGGTAATAGAATTGTGAGGTTCAGCCTAAGCTGTGTCAGCAAAACTGTAGAAGAAAAGCACAAAGCTTCAGGAAACTGAAAATCAATATATCCAGGCAATGAAAGCATTTTTATTACAAAGAACCAAAAGGTGTCACACAACAAAAGGTTTGCTGAAAATAGAAAAGAGAAAAATGTAAGGCTTCATCTTTCCCAGGTAAAAAATAAATTGCGGCTACAAAGAGACAATACAACATACTTTTTGCAGGATAAGAAGGTCTTGCCAACAAGGAGTTAGAAGGGGTGAAACGTCCAGCACTGGAAGGCATCTTCCACTGGGTTTTCTTGTGGAGACTATTTTTGTGTTGCCCCTCCGTGCCCATTCTGCTTCCTACATAAAGACATTTGGTAGGTGCTCATTTGATGTAGAAAGGAGTCTAGAGTACAGAAAGAGAAAAATCGCTTTCCCTGAGATTTTTTGACCTGAACAGACACAACAGTGGAGAGTAAATTGAGGCAAGGAGAGCTGAATATATCCATGGGAGGCCTGTGGCAGAGCTGAGTATAGGTGTACTGAAAAAAACCCCACAGTTACAGACCTCTGCCTGCTTTTCCTGATCCCCACTGCAAGGGTAGGCAAGACCTCTGGACCCACAAGCCATCCTGGATTGCTGAAGTGCTTCGTCTGTCTGACCCTGCAGAAATAATCAGACACAATAGAAAGTCTAACAGGTATTTGCCACAGGGTCAGGAGGTGCAGGACTGCTGGGTTTTCTAGCTGCTTGCCTCTGGTCTGAGACAAGCTCAGCAGAGAGCATGGCCTCAGCATGGTTGCTGCTGCTTCTCCTTCCATGCTCCTGGTGTTGGGCACGGCCAGAGGGAAGGCAGGAGTGTCTTGAGGTGAGACAAGAGGTGCAAGGAGATCTTCCCCATCCCTGTGGTGGATTGACCTTGTCTGGCTCACAGGTACCCACCAAGCTGCTCTCCCACTCCTTCATTTCAGCAGTTCAAGGGCACCATGTAAAATTAAAAATTCACGGGTTGAGACAAAGGTAGGTAATTGATCCCAGCCAGACCCTGGGTGACCCCCAAGGACCTTGTAAACAGGTTGTTCTCCTTTCATCTTAGCTATTTCTTCCTTTTCTCAAAACAATGCCAATTCTCAACTCTTCTCATTTCCATATATTTCTTCTGAAATACAGCAGTGCACCCTCCCAACTGAGTAGTTCAGGAATGCCCTAAACCTTCATTAGACTAACCTAAAGATTAAGCAAGCAATTCAGCAAAGATTAAACCAGTGATTACTTTGATGTTTCTCAATGATTTGATCTCTCCCTGTGCTCAGTCAGCAGCTCCTCAGCACCCCAGGCAGTCACATCTCCATCTTTGGACATGAGATGTTTTGGGCAGGCAGTGCAGACAAATTTGTAGGTCTCTTATTGCATAAATCTGTATTATCTTCATTTTCTCAGAATGTCATCTGTACAGAGCTGTAAAATCACTGAACTTTGTACAAGGTTTGTGTTGAAATTAATATTACTGTCGTTATTCCTTCCTTCTCAAAGTCTTCTTGTAGTTTGTTCCACAGTGTAAGTTGGATTTTTAATTCTGATCTCTGACTGTGAAAAGACATTGTTCATTCTGCTATGAATGCTCTTTCTTGAACTGAAATACTCTTCTTGAAGGAGTGGTTTCTGAAGCCACAGGTCTTGAACTGTTTTAAACTAGAAGAGAATGAAATCATGATATAATGAGTCTTCCTAATATCTGATTTCTGTAGTTTGATGAATTTCAATATAGAATGTTTCATTAATATTATATAAAGAAGTGATTTGCAGGCAGATTAAGTGGTTGACACAGGTACTAAATAATAAAAGCATATAAATTAAATTCAAGCACACAATTAATTACGAGATTAATCTGTTCTTATCTAGTCCCGTGATATCTCTCAAGTATTCCTGCATATTCATAATCATGTCAGTTGAGCTTGAAATTATTTTTTAAATAAATTTATTTATATATAACCTTAACATGTTACTAATGATATTATATACCTCATGAAAGAAAGAAAGGAAGGATGAAAGGAAGAAAGGAAGAAAGAAAGAAAAGGGAGAAGCTATTTGTAATTCTATAAAGTCTTTCTTCTTTGTCTCTAGGTTCAGGGATTTAACATGGCCTTGGCTGAGCAGCAGTCCATGTTGATGAGTAACATTTTCTAGAACTAATAGTTTATTCTGTTACTTCTCTATAAGTGCCTGGCCCTGTCTGCAAGCAGATTTACAGTCTGTTTGTAAAGACACGTTCATCTTATCCTTTCAGACAGAATCTGTAGAAGCTGAATGATATCCTGTGTGGTAAATCATGGTACAGTATTTCACATGTATCACCAACTTTTCAGTCTTATCTGAATTTCCATGTTCCCACTTGGGCAGGTCACTGGGATGCCACTGCAGCAAAATTTTCATGGGGGAAATTCAGGGGTGGCTGCAGTGGCTTTAGTAAAGCTCACTCCAAAGTCACAGCAAGCCCTGTCATGGCTCAGATATAAGTGTGGATGATCCATGTGTTCAAACTGGGCTTTAAAAACAAGAGCATTTGACTTAAACTAATTCAATTCAAACAGATTTAAATTTTAGTTTATTCCGTAAGTAAAAGAAAAGGTAAATTAAAAGGTAGTTTGTTACCTCTCTGTAGTATAGGCACTTTACAGCCCTGCATGGCCCTTGTCAAATAATCCCTTCCACACAAAAATTAAGCAGTGCATTGCTCAAAAGCAACATTTATGATATCTGCAATCATGTTGTAAGATGGCCCACACAAACATGAGCACTTAGCCCAGCTGTGCACTGTATGTGATGGGTGTGTCACCTGATTCACTTATGCAGCTATGAGACAATTTCTGGCTTTTCTCAACTTGCCTTATTTCTTCCTAGGAAGAATAAAAAGCCATCAGTGGAAAACGTAATGCATATCATTAGAGTGCAATCCGATTTAATGGCTAACTTCAGTTCTGAAAGGCAAGGAAGCTATGACTGGGATTTTATCCTTCAGTTATAACTACAGCCTTAGATGCCTTTCAGAAGGGTGATTTCTGCTTCAGAGCAAATGCTATTGAATAACACACAAATACTTCCTAATCTTTTTAATGCTAATGATAGGTTTATGCATGTATTTTTCTAACAGTAGCAGTCTAAACCTTTAGAGCAGAGTGTCTCATATGTCATGCTTACACAGAATATGATTTCATCCCTGATTTTTCCTCACACTTTTCTACTGTCAGACTGACCCTCTGCTCTCTGTGCTGTAAGTACAGATGTGAATTGTGGTGGGAGGGAAAATAAACTCGCCAGCTGAAGGCTGTGACCACACTTGTATATGGCTGGGAGGCAAAAGATCCTCTGAGCCCTCTGGTTCTCCTGGGCCAGGGTGTGTTTTGGGATGCTGTTGCTCTGTATATGGGAAGGAGATGGCATATCAGCTGCACACACTGGGGACACCCTCAGTGGCCTGGTTACAGCCCAGCTCAACTGCCTCTACAGCTCAGTGCTGGCAAGGCAAAATTGTATCCACTAAGAAAATATTTTACTTGATTGAGTTTTCTTTTTTTGCATATCTGAAATTTAGATGCTGTTATTGTGAAGAAATTGCAGTAATGCATCCTGGAAGGCAGGGAGCAATGCTCTGGCCACTGGGTTTATTTCCTTCAAGAGGACTTAACAGCTCCCCTTTTTTCACAGTTTTCATTTTAATTTAAGTGATTCATCATTCTCCTTCTTTAGGTCATCAGTGACTTCGGTCATACATTTGGCAATCACTGCAGCAGGGTCCTGTAGGCCAGGAATTTCTCTGTCTTGACTCTCTAAAAATCTGCAGCTGGCGACTTCCCAGACCACTTTTGGTTTATTTACTTTTATTTATTTCAAACACCTTGCAATCCTGAATTCTAATAAAACAGGAAAAGTGAGATCAGTGGCCTTATGTTTTTTCAGCTGAGCCTGTTCCATTATTGTGTGTCAGGCCTGTAGTAAATTTACAGTGTTGACAGAGGCAGTCGTGCTGTTTCACCGAACTGAAAGGAAGAGAGAAGGGAGAGATTTATGTTGGAGCCTAAGGGTAGAGCAGTAAACCAGAGCCACCACACTCGTTCCTAAAAATGAACTTAGTGTTGTTGGACTTTTCATTTAGCAGGAGCTGAATTCTCTACAGTTGCAATTTCCATTTAAAATGGCTTTTTTCTTTTTGAATTATAAGCAGAATGCAGATGCAGAAGTTTGGACCTCTTGTGCAGTTTTGGCTGAGCAATGATTATCACTGCTGTGTATTGAACAAACAGCAAAAGCAAGAAGTACTTGCACTTCACCTCTCTGTGAGGCTGGTTTTGCATCTTTCACCAGGTGCTTCCTTTCCTGCAATACCCTTCTGTATCTTAGAAGTAGGAAGGCAGAGAGGACCTGTGAGAGCACCCCTGGGTATTGCTGAATCAGTTTTGAGCTCCCAACTCAAAATGCCTTAGAGGTACCTTGCTTTCAGAAAGGAGCAGTAGCAGACAGAAGAAAACTCAACACCTGTCAAGTCCTACAAGCAGGGCACTCACAATTGATCCAGCTGGGCCAGGAAGGGTGTGTGCTGCCTGCTGAAACTCCTCATTACTGTAGCTCTGGGTTAGTTACTGACCCATACCAGGAATTCACTCTCCAGCTGTGCCTCTGCAATTTCTCTAGAGCCAGAGCACAACAAACATCTCTTCCAGAGGGTGACACCCAGAGCAGTTAAGCAGCCAAACTCTCAAATTGTTTCCTAAGTGGCTTCAGAGGTCTTATTCTGAGGACTTATACTCACATATTCTGCCTCCTGTGTTGTATCAACCACCAGATTAGTGGTGGATCTACTGAGGGTGTTTTCTGTTTCTTCATAATGAAGTTATGCCACCCTGAAACTCAGTATACAGCTTCACAGGCAAGAATAGGATAGAGAAAGACACCCAAAGGGGGAAAATCCTGACCTCCATGCATTAAAGAACTGTTGGGAAAAAAAAAATGAATAAAATTTTAATGTCCTTGTGTTTGTCATAATATCCATGAGCAAGCAACTTTGAGCATTTCTCCTGCTTGAGGGGCTGCAGAATGAGGTAGCAGCAATACAACCCACACGTGGGAAAAAGCAAAAGAAGGTCAGAGCCTTAAAGAGCTGGAGTTAGAATGAGCCACAGGCACATGAGCATCTCTCCTTTGAAGTAGAGGGAGATTTGGAAAAGTGTGCAATGGCTTAGTGCTGTCCTTGATGAAATGCTAATGTGGGTATCCTTTGTCTTTCTGTACCAGGGGTAAAATTAAGGGGCCTGTATTCAGGGGCCAATTTCAGGACATTTTTCTTAGGGTTTCTTTTACATGCTTCAAGCATATAGATTATGGAGCAAAAACTCACTGTAAAAACGATGCAAACTTATGGGAATTGCATATGCCTACTTGGGGAGAAAATGCCGCCCACAGAAGCAGGGTTTTTTTTAAATTCTGGAACAATTTTCAAGAGGGAAAAAAAAGGTAACCATTGTGTTCTGAAGTTTTAAATGTAGTTAGTTTTATCCAAGCAAAAGGTTTTGCAGAATCCAGGCAGATAAATCTAATTTTTAAATTAAACATTTGCAGTAGATATTAAGTGCTCTCTAGAATGAAAAATCATTGTTATTTTGCAAATGCATTGATATTTTAAAAATGGGAAAAAATTCTACCTCTTATAATAATTGAATTAGTAGCTTTAGTTCTCCGTGATAATCATAGATTCATTTTTTGCACTTCGATCTTAACACCTGTCTTTTTTTGACCTCCAGTTTTACAAGCAAGCTGTAATTTTTTTAGTTGCCTAATTGTAGATGAACAGTCAGTATACACATATGCATGTGCTTAGAGTTATGAATTTTATGGGGACAGAAATTCAGAAAAAAATTTTGCCACTTTCAGGAGCATCAGGAAAAATCTGAAATCATCCATCATTCTGACACACATACATTCTATTTTCTAGGAACTCCAAGTTCATACTTCTGTGTTTCTGACAACACTGGATTAAGTTACAGTAGCATCTATCACTTGAGGAATCTTGAGTCATTTGAACTTGTTTTCCATCAGACCATTCAATCAAGATTGGCTTATCAGTGGCAGGAGTACAGCAGGAGCTGTAATGCTTTTCATCTCCTCCTTTATCAGCTGTCTCTCAATAGCTGTAAGAGTCCATAAACCCCATCACTTTGAACAGTATTAGCGCTGTACAGTAATGGCAAGAGAGCAGTAAGAAGTGATGTTGTACTACTTTGGGCACTGGTGAGCTATTTTCCTTGATGCTGGGAATCATCCAGGTCTATTACTGTAGGCTTTCAACTCCTCTGAGAAAACTGGGAGCTGATGATGATCTTAACTGAACTGAAACTTTATAACTCTTTCTCATATTATCTAAAGATATTCGTCACTGTATTTATAATGTCCTGAGCCTTAGGCGCAAAAACCAGTGCAAGTGAGATGAGCTAATGCAATTTGACAGTGAATTCCTTTTCTACAAGAAACAGAGAGCCATCAGTCCTTCCACATCCTCATTACTTGCAACATCTGAAAGCTCAAACTGGTGCATTTCGAACAGGGTAAAGATAAATATTTATCTCAAAACCATATCTATTTGTGTACTTTATTCTTGAATGATAAAAATAACTGATCAGCAGCCCAATGACAGCCTAAATTTCACTGGCAAAAATGGGGTATTTTCAGTAGCTGTCACATGGATTTCTAGCTTGAGAAATTACAGCTCGCTCTTAATACATAATTAAGTCTCTTACTCTATTTCTAAGACTGGAAATATCACTTTTGAATTAGTTTCTGGATAATGATGTAAGAAGTTACTTTTTAAAAAGTACCATATTCAGCAATTGATGTTTGTAACCAGTTTTGTAAGCTCTTGTATGAAAAATTAATTCTGTCATTTGTTATTCCAATCTAGATCAAATATTTACATATTTATATATTTATATGTCTTAATTTCTCTAGTCATACTTTGATAGACAATGAAATTTATAAAAATTTATGGACTACAGCTAGCTTTGATCAATTTATTTGACTAAAATAACCTGAAATACAATCCTTTTATCTCATGGTCATCTATAATTATACTTCTGATTTCATCAGAAAGATTGAAATTTTTTCAGTCTATCTAGTTTAAGCTGAGAAGTTGCCAAGAACTGTATATGGAGAGACCATCATCTTAAAGAGAAAAAGCCTCTGAGGCTCCAAGTCTGCTGATTTTTTACCTGAAAATGAACCAGGAAATTGCTGATTGGAAGGCAGATGGCTTCAAAACCTAGGCATGTTTTTAGGATAGGCATGTTTCATTTTCTTTGTTAGCTCTCTGGTAGGATGAAGATGATTATAAGCATATTGCACCAACACACACACACACACACCATGCCTCCAATTTGCTTGTAAGGATTTAGCACTGGACTCCATCAAAATAATAGCATCAAAGTTTTGTCACCACACTTTCCTTTGCTATCTTTAAACATATATCTTATTCAATAATAATAATAATAATTTAAAAAGGAGTGCCCTCTTTTCACTTAGTGCAGCAGATGTCTCAACAGTTAACTTAATAGTTAACTATTAAGTGCAGGGATATGTTTTATCTGTGTAAGAATAGTCTTAAAAAATTCCAGTTGCTAAAATGTTGTAGAACACACATAACTATGATCATGTTTGTGTGAAGTTGGGGTATAAGTGTATGGTAATTAAACCCATTTTCAAGAACTGCTGAAATTGGCAATATACAAAAATTGGGACAGTTCTTAAGTAAGAGCTCATCTTAAGAAATTGCTTCAGAGACTCCCAAGGCTGGCTGAATGTGATTCAGCTTTGTTTTCACCCAAAGTCAACAATCTGGCTTGGTCCCTCAAGCTATCACTGAAAAGCAGCAGAGCCTGAGTCTGCCACAGCTTTGAGGCAGATGTACCTACACCTTGATTTTAAGTGATGTCCCCAAAAGGGGACAGGCCCAGTTAAAGGAAGTTAAAATCATGTTCAGTCATATTTGAATAGTAATTAGAACCTTAATGTCTTGAATAGGAAAACCTCAGAGCAACTAGGAAAGCCAAAAAAGCAAAGGATAAGAAACATGGGCAGCTGTCCCCACGCCCAGGGTGTCCCTCCAGCCAAGGCAGTGGCTGCTGGGGCTTCTTCAGCTCTGGGGAAGTGCTGGCTGCGTGCCCGGTCTGGCTGTCCCTTCGCTGCCCCCCAGGGCTGTCCCTTGGATGCTGCAGTGAGCTGCTGGGCCCTGCTGAGTGAAGAAGCTTGATCCAGAGCTGCAGTGCAAGTGATGAGTTGCTGGGGAGGTGGCAAGAGAGGATGATGAGAGCGACAAGGTGCAGAGCTCCCCTCTACCCCCAGCTTATGGCATGGAGAATTTCTTTTGAGCCTCTATGAGGGCTTGAGGTAGCCTGCAACTCACTGTGTGGAAAACTCACCCTTTGTGCTGAGATCCAGTACAAAGGCTGTACATCACCTAAATGCAATAAAGAGTTCAGAAAAATGACTCAGTAGGAATTAAGTGATGGATAGGCTTGGTGTTGCGTGTGTTTCTCTCTGTGATTTGTCGGTTAATATTAGTGTTGTTTGTATTTTAACAATATTTAACACAAAGCAGTCTATGGCTTTAGTTGGGATTCAGACTTGGGTATTTCACTGTTCAGCAATGACTTGATACCATTGATACATTCTGGAAATATTTTCCCTGCCAGTAATATTAAAAATGCCTTTTATTTGGACCTACAAATCCACTGTATTTTCATGAGACATCATCTAGAATGATTGCAGAGAATGTAGCCTATGGGAATAGTTGACCAATAGAATACTATGGCACAGCAGCCCATGATGTTATTATCAGTATATGTGTTGGGCAATGTGTTTGCTCTTAGTGCTGTGAACATTTAATTATAGAATATTGGGACTGCTTCTTTAAATTGCTCTAAAGCAGTGTGCAGCAGCTTTACTGAAGATACTTGCTGCAATCCTTACCTTATTGAGAGGCAGACAGGAGGGAAGGGTTGCATGTGCCAACTTGTAGAATTTCTCTCCTGTGTAACAGGCATGTCAGAATAAGGGGAAAATAAGAAAAGACAAGTTTCCATGCAAAATTAGTGTAGAATCTTGTTCTCTAGATGCAATCAATTTCCGAGCAATGCAGGACTAATAGGAGACTTCATATGCTTCAAAGCTATTAGAAAATCTGCAGCTTTAGCTTTCAGTGAGAGCTCAGTTGATTGTCCAGAACAAATCTTATTAATTTATTCTTTCATAAGCTGCCTGTGTCAGTGTTAAGTGTGAACCACAAAATATGGAAGTAATGTCCGTGTCCTCATTAAGCGACTATTCAAATGGGGGATGGTGTGGGAGCTTAGGAACTCAGCTGCAGTGAAAGCAGTCACATTCCACACTGGTGATGGTAGTATTAGTGATTTTGACATGTGCTGTTCCTGTTTTTCTATGGTAATAGGCATCAACACTTCTACCAGATAAGTAGAATATTAAAATAAGATTCCACATCCACCTATAAGCATTTAAATAAACTTGACTGGATTTCTGTAGGGGCATAACTTAAGCTTACTTTGAATCAATGTGAAGTTTTTAAGACCTTGTTTTATTTTTCCTCACGCTTTTATAGAAACACAGTAAAACGCACTCAAGTGAGGAAGCTTGGCAAAATCACAGTGCTGTGACAGACATCATCAACTTCACTATGGCATAGCAGTCATCAGTCTCTGAATGAAGTGGATCTGTTTTTCCTTTTTTTAACTGCACCCTTGTAATGTTTGGAGTGGTAACTTCACATGGCAGTCATTACAGTCCTGGAGAAAGCGTGATCCTGCCTGCAGGCCCTTTCTAACAGTGCCTTTAAGCAGCCTTTGCAGATGTGCTCCTCTAGTGAAATTTTGGCTCAGGAAACACACCGCCAATCTCTTGTCTGCTGGAGCCTGTGGCATGCTGAAGGATTAACACACCTTACTCTAGAGATTAAAAGTAATGGTAGCCTCTGTTCTTTACCATCTGAAATACTCTAAAACTGATACAGTGGGGACCTGCCAGTGCAAAAGAGAGGAGGGAAAGCAATTAAATTAAACTGACATGGAGAGTGCTTTAAAACAGGATTTAGTGTCAATTAAATAGGTCTGAATGTTTAAATCACTTGGCTACCCTCTGCATGTCACTGATTCTCCAGCGTACAGCAGCTGTGATTGTGTGGCTCTTTCTGAATGTTGCACTGCCTTGATTTTGTGTTGTGAAGGGTGTTTATGTGCTCTGGGGAGGATATGGGAACGAACTAGTATTCAGAGCTAAATATTTTAACTTCATGAAAAATAATTGGAGGATAACCTGCATTTAGCTGTTTAGTACACTTTATTACACAAGTGTGTATATGCAAGGAACCAAGCACTAGCTCCAGAGTTCTTTGCTATGAGAATGTCTGCCTTCAGAAGTTTGGCTCTGTCATGGCTGATAAAGAAGGAGATACTCAAGTGACAAAAATTTCCATTAGCCTGGAGGAGCAAGTAAAAACAATGCACAGCAGCTACCAGCCCAGACATTTAAACAGAATTAAATAGCTCCCGATGTAAAGATGAAGCTTTGTCTTCTGGCTCCACTTCTAAAAGAGACAATAAAGAAGTATTTTAAAAATTCTGTTAGTATGCTATAAAAAACCCACTGAGCAACGTGACACCTGGAGGTTTAGGAGTAATTCTGACCTACTTCTCACTTCGAAATACCCACCTGATCCTAGGTTAACGATTGGACTGAATGACCTTTTCCAGCCTAAATGATTCAATGCATTTATGAGATCAAAGTGTCACTACAAGCTGAAGTTCTTTCCCTGTTTTAACTTGGTTTGAGAAAGTACTGTTGGTGTTAGTGAGGGAAAATGGGATTTTTGAAGAACTGCTTTATTTTGATTTAAATAGAATGCAAGTAAGAAATAGAATAGCTCTCAGCTAAAGAGAAATTGGATCCTGAAAGGCAGAAACGCTCACTTTTATAAAGCTTTTTGTACTGAGACTCTTTTTGGTGTACTGTTTAAAGGCCATCAAACTACACAGCCTTTCTTCAAGATATGAATGAATATTGCTTCCTCAGTGAATGAAGGTGCTACTGAAGCCAGCACCATAGACCAAAGGCTTAGGGGAGTAATCATCCTTTGTGCCAGTCTTTGAGTGGTGGAGCATATAAAAAGCAACACAGAAAAGGAGAACACTCTATCTCCTGTTGCAGATAGGAGACATGTTGTATATTTCGACAGTATTTTGATTTTTGGGGGAGATACTTATGAGTGCTGGAGATGACAGCACTGAGTTAGTATCTTTTTGCTTTGTCTAAAGGAAACAGTAGGTTTTCCACAGCCATTGAAATCTTCTTTTCAGTGTTTGCTTGCTGCCTCTTCTCAAAAAAGGGTATATTATTATTCTTATCCAGGAATTAAAGGCTCAGGAGTTAAGATTCTTGTATTATTAGATTATCGTTTTCAGGAAAAAAATAAATACAGTTAATGTTAATGGCATTTTTTTTAAAATTCAGGTGTCTTACAGTCTTACATTGGTTATTAGGTTTATCAAAAACTTGTATTTTTCTGTGCTGCCAGTGACATTGTCACCAGTTTAAAAAAGTAACTTAAGATTTGCTTCCACTTTTCTGTTTGGAAAGAGATGAGTTGCTCTTTTCCATTTGGCCAAGGAAAAAATGAAGATTTTATCCAAGCAAAAATAGCATTTTATTGATCTTGTGATTAGTTTTTATTTCATTACTGTTTCCCATGGTAATGCTTTAGTGTGTCACAGCCTACAGTGGTGAGAGAAGGGAAGGTCACAAAATCTTCTGTGCCACCTTCTTTTCATTAATTTCTGTAATGGGCATATTACTGGGCGTGGCAGGAGAGTTTAATGTGGGCATGAACAGACTTAGGAGTAGTGAAATTTTATACAATAGATCACCTTTGCTTCAAGTCTGAGCATTTCATGGGCACTTGAAGTAGTTCTCCTTAAACATCTAGCATGCTACTCTTTGCACTGATGAAATAAGAATTAAGGATTTCTATCTTTCTGTGTTATCTGTCAAGTGTGAAATGTTTAAGTTCTGGCTGGAAGAGAAGCACAACAGCTTGATTTCAGAATGAGTTTCCTTACATAATTACAAATACCAAATGTGTGCAAAAATCAGAGACAAGCAGTATGTATATACTCAATATCATTTATGTAGTCAGTGTTTTGAAAGACAGTGACATTGATGGTACTACTTGCACTTGGACTCCCACAAAGTAGTTTTATATTTCTGTTTAGTAGTTTACATACTGTTTTTGTCTAAAAGACAAAATTTTTACTTCGAAGCTCTTTCAAATTACAGAGCTTATACTGATTCAACCTTTACCTACAAACTTGGAGGTGTTTAGGTTCACAGTCTTGATTTTTGTTGATATCTATATTTACTGAGCTCCAACAACCCTTTTGTGTTCATTGGGTGTCTTCAATAATACAATAGCAAGTGGATTTTTGGACATATTTTGTAATTGACAGAAGACATATTCTCAATGACTTTTTGGGAATAAGACCATAAACCATTTTGTTTATAAGTTTATGAAATGTGAAATACAGAAGCTGAGGGCAGGCTGTGTGGGTGTATGCTGTAGACATCGACTCTTTAGGAAAACTTCTACTTGTAAATGTGGTTGAATGACTTGGCAAAGAATCACTATTGAAAAAATATGGTTGTTTTAGAAATTGCAAAATAGTAATGAGAGAATCAAGACATACACCAGAGAGGGCTACAGCTATGAAGCACAGCTTTGAAATTTACCTGGTGTTTTTCAGGTGTCGTTGGTTGGATTTTTAATGCAAATGTCAGTACAGACTGGTTAGGCCTGGTGACACACCTGAATATAGAAAGCTGACCTAAAAAATATGCCTTTTGTAAGACTTCATACAATTTCCCACCAGTCTGGAAAAAATGTAATGATTGGTGTGGCTCCCAAGAGATAACAGCCCTAGGGAGCAAGAAATATGTTATTGTGAGGATCCTTTCCTGAGAGAGGGTGTGTTTAGCTTTATGGAAATCTAACTAGGATCCAAGATGTTTCTCTTCACAGCAGATGCAGTCTCACAATAAATGCAATACAACTTTCATTCACAGGCACAGCTGAGATACAGAGACACACCTGCATTTCATGTAAAGTGGGCAACTGATTTGCAAACATCTAATTTACTAATGAAATGAAGCTATAGAAATGGCAGTAGGCAAGAGGACAACCCTGCATGAAACTTAATTATGGAAGGATGCAGAAAACAATATCCAGCTAAATGAAGAACTGTAAACAAATGTGCAAGATTAATATGTGGATTTAAATTGCAGTCACTATTCAAATTTCCTATTTCCATGTCAACAGCAGAGCAGGTAGCAGCAGGAACCGAGGCTCAATAGCATTTGTATCATGGCCTTGGGTGTCACCACTGTTGAGTGTGTTTGTTTCCCATGGTTGTGTTTCACAGTAGAGTGAGTAATGTGAAAGTGGAGGTAGCAGTAGCATGGTCTTACTTGCTGCTTATCCAGTAGTCTCCCATCAAAACACAGGGTTTAGCACAGTAAAGTTTGTTCTTTATCTGTGTGTCAGGCTGTTTGTCAGTGAGGTATGTTAGCTGAACATAACTACCCAGCCTCCTGTGCTTTCCAGTGTCTCTCTGGTTAAATCACGCCATGACTGACGCCGTGACACGTTAGTGGGAGGATTGTTTATGAGAAAAAGGGAAACAAATCTGACACTTGAGTTTACCAAGTTGTGGGAGCACAGATGCTCATCACTGCCAAACACGCAGAGCCGAGGTCAGGGAAATCTGTCAGGGAAAGCAAAGCAGCCTTGAAGCAACATTTTTTTTTACTGTCTGGCAGAGAAATACTGTTATAGCTGAGCAAGGTGCTGCCCTCCTTCCTCTACTCCCTTAGGATTGCCTAATTCCCTTTCCCCATTCCAGGCTCAAAGGGAGACATTGCAGACCATGCTCCTCTCCTTGTGTCTTCCCCTAGGGAGCTCAGCCCCTCTTTTCTGGGGGCTGGTGACAGCAACAGCAGCAGTGGCAGGGCTCAGACTAGATGTCCCCTTTGGATGCCCTTTTGCTCTCCCTGGCATTGTTTTTGCTTGCTTCTCTACCACACCAACACTTTCATTCTTCTGCATGGGAAGGTGTAGCTGTAGAGAAGGCATGGTCAGCAAGAGAGTGCTGACACATCTTCATGGGAAAAATCTTAAGGGTAATTTAACAGGAATATCTGTATTTTCATGTGTTGTGGGCATAGGAGATCCTGTGACAAAATTTGGAAAAGGAGGATTGTTTGGAGCCAGTTGAACAGTGTAGTTAGATAATAAATTCTACAAGAAGAGTAAAAGAGGTGGAGGTATTTGGAGGGAAAAAGTCTTTCAGATATAGCAATTTCTGCAGTGAAGAGAAAATTATAGCAAGACAGGGAACATGCACAAAAGAAGAAACTATTTGAGACCTGTGGGGAAAGAGAATGGGGTTGTAATAGGAGAATGCAGAAGCTACTGGAGATGAAAAATAAGAAAAACACATTAAAGCAAAAAGCCTAACCAGAAAGTACATTTCTAACAACCAGAAGGAGATAGGAAGGGGAAAATTGGAATCTCCTGTTCCCATCAAGCAGAAGAGAAAGTAAGCAGTGGGAAAGATGAAAGAAAATATAAATATATTTGTAGTAGATGAAAAGAATAGTTTATATGATGAAATGTATATTCATCTTGATGATGAAACATGATCCTTTATCTTCTTTTTCTCTTTGACTGCTAAATCCTGAAAGAACTGTGTTTCCCACTGTGTCTGAATGATACTCCTGGGTCTTTCTGTTAAGGAGGATGGTCAAAGGAAGCTGTACTGTGTTTTGGTTGATTTAAACTATCATTTATCCTTTGTGAAATGTGAAATGCAAAATTGAATGGTAGGGATGTACCATCTGCTGTTGTTTAACGTGAATAAAAGCTACTGCATTATCACAGTGTTTAGGCTCATGATAAGAGCAGCAATAATGGAAATGTAGTGTTGGCTATACCCAGCAGGTCCCCTCATTGACTGAAGCATCGTGTTTCTTCCATGTCCCAGGAATGTTGAACATGATTCCTGGAGGAGGATGAGCATTTCCTCCTTAGTGAGGAGGCTGAGTGTTTTATGTCTGTTATTCTCATTCCTTTCAGGGATCTCTTGCTGTCTGTGGCACTTGGCCAGGTGCTCTCCCTCCTTATCTGTGGCATTGGTCTCACAAGCAAGTATCTGTCAGAAGACTTCCATGCCAACACACCTGTTTTCCAGAGCTTCCTCAATTATATCCTTCTGTTCTTGGTCTACACAACAACACTAGCTGTCAGACAAGGTAAGTGTCTCTCTGAAACTGCTTTATAGAAAACAGTGGGGATAAAGGCTTTTGCAGAGCAACAACAAGCAACATGATTTAGACTGATATCCCACTAACATTTGTTCCATATTCACATTATCTAGAAATATGTATTGGATGAACTGAAAAAAACACCAACAAACCTTCATTAGCAAAGAATCAATCATTAGATCTCAAGGACCAGGGTGCTGCCTAAAAGATAAAATAAACATCAGTACTTTTGAATTCTGATTGTTCTTGTCTTGCTGGAAAATACTAGTATACTTTACTTATATAGACTAAGAAGAGCTCAGATGCAAGCAGAGAAGAACTTGCTAGTTCTAGTTGCTGATTATGGCAATTCAATAGTTCACTTACTAGACAGAAAGGAACAGCAGCCAAATTTTAGCTGTTGGGAGGTAGGAGATGAAGGGAGGGATTTCAGGGTGCTCTCTGTCTCTCTGGGGGGATGTTTGGGCAGAGCAGCTCTGTGACCCTATCACTGCTTTGCCACGGGACCTGTGTAACCAATCTGACCTCCAAATTGAGAAATGCATTAGAGTATGTTTTGGTACTGTTTATCTAATGATCCTCTCTTTGACAGTCTATGCATAATATGGGGGTTGTGCCTTTCCTGCACATCCCTCCCTTTGAGGTTTCGTTTCTAGATGAGGTGTGGGAAGTGAATGCATTTAAGTACATTTCTCAGCTACTCCTCTTTTTTGTAATAATTGCATTTATTCACCTTCACAGAACACGTAGACTAGAAGCTAAATAAAAGAGAAAAAATATAATGTCTTCTCCTGACATAAGGAGGGTAGGGCTCTGCAGAGGATAACAACTACAAAATGTATTAGCTGTGGTACATTTATCAGCATACTGAAAAGCTCATGTTTCCTTACAGGAACAATGACTTTTGGATCGTTCTTTGATGTTACATTTTCTAAGGTTTTGGGAACAACCCTGAAGCTTAAGTTCTTCACTCATAGTACAATCTTGTGATACAAAGCTAAAAGTGTTCCAAAGCAGCAAGGACTTAATTCTATGCAAAAATGGAACAGTCAAAAATATATCTCTGTACTCCAGCACAAAGCACATAAGCATATTGCAACATTAGTTTTATAAACATTGGTCCCCACTGACTTTTTTCGGAGGTGATAAAAGCCAATGTGCAAAGGAAATGTTGGCTCTTATATAAGGAGAGA
The DNA here is from genome assembly GCA_034336665.1 of Luscinia megarhynchos. Classification (NCBI taxonomy): domain Eukaryota; kingdom Metazoa; phylum Chordata; class Aves; order Passeriformes; family Muscicapidae; genus Luscinia; species Luscinia megarhynchos. The sequence goes on from CM067565.1 coordinate 48,520,115, forward strand.
TTGCTCAGGCAGTGTTTCACAGTATTTCAGTTTGTGTAGGGGGAAACATCACCACATACTTCACTCTGCCAAAGGTTTTAAATGTGTTATTAGTAGCAGCTTTTTGGAGAACTGTGTTTAAAAATAATTATTCTGAGGGTAGGATTACCTAGATGTTCATAAGTTCTGTCCCAGAAATGTCCTTTTCTGGACTGATTTAGATACTGTGGAAGGCAAGTCCCTATATGGACTCTTAAATAGATTTTACCTTTTTGAAAATGCTGGCTTGTGAGAGGGTGTACCCATATAGATACTGCATTCTGCTGTGCATTACAGAGGCTAAATTGGAATAATGTTTGATACCTGGTGTATATTGACATCTAAAAAATGCTATCAAACACTCTGCTTTACTCATATATAAATATGTGTTTAAAAGACATTTGATAAATACCTTTATTGAATCAGTTTAAAATATAGTGGTGAACCAAAGGAAGTTTGTCAGAAATATCTGTTGTGTCAATATTTGGGAACTAAGTGGTAAAGTGCTAGGGATATGTGGAAAATATTTGCTGGACAAGTGAAGAGGGCTGGAGAAGGTGTTGGAAAAAGCTCATGGTTAATTACAGACTGTACAAACAATTAGAGCACATGTAAAGAGTACCAATGCAATTGTCTGTAAAGAGAGCTGTCAAAAAAACCCAAAAAGATGGCTTCATCCAAAAAAATCCAAATTAAAATTTGCTACAGAAGCCATGTAAGCAGTGATCCAGGCATTCAGCATAACTTTCCTGCTGGATTGTATAGCACTACACAGCCTATTTATTTACTCGGCATTTAATGTTGCCAGCTGGCTGAGCCGGACATTGTCTTTTTGCTTGTCTGTTTATTCAAATCCATTATCTGTGTTTGTTCCATTAAAGCAGTTTCTCTAGTAGCTCTGATCATGTGGCTTCGTTAACAGATGGAAATAACATAATAATATTAATGATGATTTTGAGTGCTGACATCATCAGAAAGCTTTTTTTTTTTCAATGTACAGTTCTTCTACTCTATTCAAGATTGAAATTTTTAAAAATCATTCTCTTTCTCCTTCAGAAATCAAACCATCATACATTGATTTGAAGTAAAAAATACATCCCTTTGTCTTTTTCTTTTCTTGCTTTCTTAAAGCTTGGGATATTTGCAGAAATGTACTGTTTAAAGGAGATGTCACTTGAGGTAGCCAAAAAACCCCTGAATTTACTGTGGGACTGAAAGCTGTAATTCCCTCAAGACATAAAGAGTTCCTCTTTCTTTAGAGGATTCATCCAAATTTTGATTTACTCTGTATGCCTTTTTGACTTAGCTGTCCCTCGCTGTTCTTATATCCTCCCTGAGTGATAATGAAAAGGTAGAATTTGCTCTGGTCTCTGAAAATCGTCATTAGCAGATGATTAAAGCTCCTGAGTTTTCTCTGACTAAAGCCTTCTGCAGGGAATGCTCAGCTTCCAGCAGCTAGTTAGCCCAGCATCCACAGGAGCCCCTGCATTTTTATATTGTAAGTTGAGATTGTTTTCCAAAATAATTTTACCACAGCGCTCACTCTAATGGATACAAAGATTAGGATTGTCACCTTGCAATGAATCAACGTGTCATCAGATAGTAGAGAGGCACAGTCCTGCAGGTGTCTGAATCTTTGAGTGTTTAAAACTTCATTTCCATGTTCAGCAACAACAACAACAACACAACAACAACAAAAAAAACCACGAAAAGCAAAACCAAACCAAATAACGCCCCCACCCAAAAAAAAAAAAAACAAACAAAAAACCAACCCAATAAACAAAACTAAACCCAAAGCCCCCAAAAAAGAGACTCAAGGAGTAAAAGTAGACTCAATAGTTTTAAGCAGTGAAGTCCATGTAAATAAGGCTTTTTATCATTATTGCTACTTGGTCCTCATGGCCAGAAATAGAAAGTGACAAAAGCATTGAAGGAGATGTGTTCTTGTGAGATTTTCATATGGGCCTTAAAACATGGATACCGCTCAGGCATAGATCATGAAAAAGTGAAAGAATTTGTCTAAACTAGGATTTTTCTGATGAAAAATAAACCTGCCAAACATTTAACAGGTAACCAGGACATCCTCAGTTCCTTCTCTTGAGATAGCTTCCTCTCGTGCCTATTGTTTTCACAGCCAAAACTTGTATTTGTCCGTGCTAACACCTCTGAGGAGGTTTTAACACATATTATCTCACCTCAGTCTCCTCGTTAGCAAAGGATTCTGCTTAACAAAATCTTGTAGGGATACTTCCCTGTATCCTCTGGGTCAAAAAGAACCTTGGCTATTAGTAAGAAAACCCTCAGATGGGTGAAATGGAGCTATGGGATGTAGAGCTGGTGGAGATTAGTTTTAGCACCTTAGAAAGCAGCAAGTGGGAAATTGTCCATAGTGGACCAGAAGGTGTTAATTGCTTACAGCCAACATGGGAGCAGCATCAGCAGCTTGCCACCAGAAATAAATTACTTCTAAAAGCCACGTCACATATGCTACAAATGAAAACAACACATCTACTAGACATCATTAAAAACAGAAAAAAAATTACAAAACTGCTATTTTTTTGTTATTCTGGAAAACAAGAAGTGAGGGAGCAATGGAAGTGTCTTCTGAACAGACGGGAACCATAAAGCCTTGGGGGCCAGATTCTGCGTGAGTAGGGCTCCACATTGCAAGCTGTTCCTTGGATTTTAGTGCAACAAGTTACTGAGTATTTTCAGCCCACCAGTACTAAGGGATGGCAATAACTTTCTAGTTCAGAAACATTTTTTATGAATCTCTGCATGTCTGTATGAATTCTGCTTCTAGGCCAAGTGATGAGGTTATATCATCTGTCAATGGAAATAGAGTTTTCCCTACAGTAATGTCTTAGGTTTGACATATAATTAAAGGTGATCTGTGCCCCTGAGTAAGCCAGAGAGTCCTGTGAGACTGGTAAGATTGCAGACCTGTTACTGACATATTATTTTTTTAAGCATTTCTATCTTAGGGTGGTTTATGCCATCAGTATCTCAGCCATGTGCAATTTCCTGATGTGTCTGCTATCCAAGCATGTGTTTCCATTTAGATAATGGCACCTCTCCTCAGCATCACTCCTACTTCACCAAAGTTGACCAAAACCAGCCAATTGAAGGGAAAGAGAGCACTATGTAGGGGTTGCTTTTTTTCACTGCAGTGCTTGTCAGCTATTTATTGAATGATAGAGAGGGTAAATGTCTCTTTTTACTTAATTCCATTCCACTAGTAAAAGTATATTAATATAAAACTAGTATTATGCACTTTACTTAGATGGACTTAGCAGAATTTCTTTTAAATCAGCACCTTTTTTTTTTTCTTTTGGTCGATTGCCAGTAAGAACAATCTTGTTTGTCTGGGAAACAAAAAAAGTATATTATTTAAGCTGATCAAACTATATTAGAGATCATGTACTTTGGTCAATACATGTTGTACCATTGAGACAAAATGTGTTCTGGAAAGGCATGGATCCTGTCAGAGTTTCCTCTTCACTGAGGATGACAGGGAGTGATTTTGATTAGAAAAGATCTATTTCATCATTGTTCAGTTTCCTAAGCATGCTCATGCCACTGCTGTAAAACAAAGAGCTTGGTTATCCCTCCAGAGAAATAAAATGTTCAAAGCTGCAGCCAAGTAGCTTTATTGTCTGTCTACCTGTGATAGAAGGAGTCCTTGGGTTCTCAAGGCAACAACTCAGCCCACACACTGGCCTGCAAACACGGGGCAGACATTGCAAGAAGCTGAGACATTGTCCTTGAAGCACTGGGAAAGGCATGTCCAGCTGGCCCCTCTCTTCCATTTAACAAAGGTAGATATAGGGCAGGGGGATATGGCTTTAAACTGAAAGAAAGTAGGTTTAGATACCCAATCCCTGAAAATGTTCCAGCTAGGTTGGATGAGGATCTGAGCAAGCTGATCTAGTGGAAGGTGTCCTTGCTCATGGCAGGGGTGTTGGAACTGGATGATCTTGAAGGTCTTTTCCAACCCAAACCATTCTCTGATTCTATGATTCTCACAGCCCTCCCAGTGCAAGGTGCCACGCTCATTCTGGGTTGTAAAAATGAAACACAGCAGCAAGTGTGGCTTGGAACCAGTGAAAAATAATGACCTTCAGGTCTTTGGTATTCTCATGGCAGCACTGCAGAATCTCCCTGCTGTGTTACACATTGCTGTCTGCAATGCACTTTCTCCTAATTACTCTGGGCTTCTAATTAGGGATGCCAAACCATGTGGGATATGTTTATTATGAAAATGGTCAGCCAAATAGTCCCTTTGTTTGGGATCTGAAGAGCCCTTTTCATATTCAGAGGGAATTCTGCACTTTAGGAGAAATGAAACTAGAATGCTGCCTATTTACAGGCACTTCAAATTGCAGAGATCTTTTTTTGTAATGTGCAATTTTCAGTTTTGGATAGCATGCTCAGAGGAGCAAGGATTATGATATGTTATGTATTTGGGATTTGCCTATCACATTGTGGACACCACAGCAAGCTAGCTGGAAAGAAAACTGTGTGACTAGAGCCAGATTTCTGTTCAGTTCCATTTACATAACAATTGTGTTTGTGTTTGAATTTTCATTCTATTTCCAATTGAGTTTTTAAAATTTCCTGCTATAAAATGTTGACTGCTGCTGAATGAACCTTCATTATTTTACTCTGTAGGTGATAACAATTCAATGAGGTGTCAAACTTTTCAGATATGTAAAGTTTTCACACAGAACCTTGGTATTTTTCTCATCATGATAGTTGCTCTAAACCATAGAATTTCCCTTCCCAGTCCAGTGAAGTCTTCTTGCATTCTTAGCCACAATACTAAAACGGATGCAATTTCAGCAGTCTGATTATTCCACATAGCTGGAAAGGCAGAATTAAAAAAAAAAAAAAAAAAAAAGATAGACCACATTGGGGATACAAAGGGTTAAAACCAGTAAATTTGACCTCTGTCTTTTGTTTTGATTTGTTTGGCTATTCCTAGCAGAGAGGTTGGATGGTTTTTAATCCTCAGGGGTTTTTTTCACTGTTAACTGTTGTTGTTACACTGACCAGCAGACAGATGCTTTCTGCTGCTCCTTTCCACCCACACAAAGGACCAGGCATCTCAGGGCTTAGTCAATTTTCATTTTCATCAGGTGTGTTTTCCTTTGCCAGCTGTTTAACAAGGTACAAATAGACACTTACAGAGAGGAATCCTGGCCCCAAACATAGGGCAAATAAAATGGCAGGTAAAGGCTCAAAAAGCTCTTCAGCTTTTTCTTTCTAGGGTTATTTCTCTCAGTGAGGTGTTCCTGATTGTTAGGAAAAGCACCTGCTGCCTAAACCCACAGCATGCATCCTGTCTTACAAAATACCTTTCCTTTTTTTAATCCTGGCCAAAGTGGTGCATTCTATGCTCTTGCATGGTATCATCAGAGTAAATCACGTGCATCCCATAGCAAGTACAAGCTGAAAATTGGAAAGAGCTGTTCCTCTAGGATGCAGGTGGCAGCAGTTAAGCGTGAGCACTGTGTGTCCTGGTTTAATGATGCAATCACTAATACAATCATGATAACCCCAAAGCAATAAAGGCTGGCCTAATCAAGCATCCGTGCTGCAGCATTCTCTGTAGTGGTATCCCTTGATCCCTGATGCAGCTTATTCAACCCTGAGAGACCTCTTGTTATGGGGTTGCTTTCAAAATAGCTTTGGTGCTCAAGGAAGTATCCTTTGTGCCATCAGAGGCAAAAGCTGCAAGAGGGCATTGGGTGAAAGGATAGGAACACCTCATTTTTCCTGTGCCTGCTGATGCAGGTAGCAACACAGGGAAAAAAGGGAGTTCTCTCACCATTCTCTTTACCTAAATGAGAGAATGGGAGGTCTTGTCCACACAGAGAATGAATTTGTTCCAAAGTTGCACTAGGGGTAGCTCTCCTTGTAAAAAAGTCCCTGGAGGATTCAAATCAGACAGTTCAGATCACGCTCACTTCAGGAAGCTCAGACCTGGTCATCTTTCTGGCTGCCAAGTTTATGCCCTCAGCCAGTACCTTCCAGACACAGCATTCAGATTTGCACCATGGTTCACAGACTGGTGCATATTTAATGAGAGCAGACCTTACAGGCACTGAGTGCAGTGAGCGTGAAAGGGATGCTGAGCTTTAGGCTGGCCAAAGTCCTGGGTGATGAACCATGTTTGCATCAAGATGCTGCATCATTGCTCTGAGGCAATGTCTGTACTGAGTATACTACTTGAGAAAAAGGCAGTTTTACCCTGGAGGTAAATGTATGTTCATTTTAGGAACATTTAGCCAGCTGTGGCCATTTTATGCCAGTAAGTCCATAAATAGAAACCACAGATACAATAATGGGAAACATTGCAGTTACTCTGCTCACAGCTGCAAAATCACAGGTAGCTAGTGGAATTTAGCAGAATCAAAAAGTCATCACAATGTGGCATTTCATATTGTCATGCTTTTCTTAGTGATGCCAGCACCTAAGTCTGAGAGGCAAATCTGTAACATATATTTGCAAGCATTTATGCTTGGATCAGGATTTAGATTTTGTTGCTGAGCCTGGGAAGCTCCCTCCTTGCTTACTTTTCCAGGAGCCCTGCCAGTCCTTTGAAGACAGTGCCAATCTGAGCACAAGTCTGTGAGTTCCTGTTTGAGAAGGTAAAGCTCATCACCAGAAGGATGAGTGGGCAGGCTCCAGGAAGCTCTGAGGAGCTGCAGTTTGTACCACTCATGCATCTTGCTGCTTGATTTTTGTCCCCATCTCTGCAGATGCCATTATGTGTATTTGTTCCACAGGCACAGATGTTGTAGGTGGAAGAATCAAGGCTTTTGAGCAGGTAGAAAGCAAGGTATTGTATGGCACAGCCTTGGAAGTGCTGAGATACCATGGCCATGAGAGCAGATTGAGCTTTGAAACTTAGTCCACAGTATCAGGGTATTGCAAAGGGGTGAATGTTGTTCTCAGTAATTTTATTTGAGGGTAATGAAGCTCCCTATGTAGCCCAGATTGCCTCACAGTATGTCAAATAATAAATTGTCTCATAAGGATGTGAGCTGAATCACAAACACTTGATTTTTTGTAGAATTAAGGGATAACTGTTCTTTATAGAGGTGGTATATGAGTCTGGCTCTTGTTAATACATAAACATCTCAAGTAGTGTTTACAAAACCAACCATCCCTTCCCACTTCAATGAGGAAAGTTAATGATTCTGATAAAATAGTGCACCCTTGATCCTACAGCTGTAAGCAGAATGCAAGGGTTGTCTCTACTGCTTCATGCAGTATTTCCTTGTGATTTATGGAATATTTCAACATTCATCCAGCCAAACAGCAAGCCAGGGTAGCAGGATCCACATTCAGCACACGTAGCTCCAGCGTTCATATGGGAGATTTGAAGTGTGGTTACAAGATGATAACTGTATTGCCTGAAGGAGATAAGTCCCACTTTGCCAGAATGGTGCTTTGTATGTAATTAGTGTAAAAATTCAGAGGAATAGAGTTTATCCTTGCGATCGTCTTTCTCATTAAAAAAGAATCATAATGAAAGAACAAAGCAGTCCCTGCAGTGAATTGAATTGACTTCCTAAGTTTTCATTAAATCAAAGACTAAATAACATCCCATTTTGAAGAGCCCAAGTACACAAGACTTGCAGCAAAGTCCCTGTGAAGATCACATCCTTTCTGCAGGTTTGGAAGTACTGCCTTTTCTAAAATAAGGACTATAACACAGAATGAATCAAGGGAATAAAAAGTTATGCCAGTAGGATAAAGCTGTATTCTCAACTTATTCTTCTGCCTCACACTTAATACTTAGTCCTAACACAAGCAGTGATTTTGTCTTCTTTAATGTCCCTTGCTACCAGGTAATAAATATGTTCATTGTTACAGCTAAGTACATCTTTGAGGCAAAAATGTACAAATATCCTGTAAGTTTATCTGCCACTTTGTAAGCAATTTTTTCCTTTATACTTGGCTGAACTCTTAGCTATTGACGGCTGGTTGTCTTGAATTCCTGCCACATTTCTGGATGATAGTGCTGTAATAATAACTGCAGCTTCATCTGAAAGGATGTTTATAAATGTAGCCCTCAATATTCGAGGTGCAGTTGTGCTGTGTGCTCTCCCTTCTGCTCATGAGCTGCCAAGCACAGGTCACAGGACACCAAGTCACTTCTGGGAGGTGCTTGGGGTGCAGAGAGCTGGGGACTTGAGGATGCTTTAGACCCAATTCACTACAGAGCAGAGCAGCTCAAGGTCATTAGCAACCAGTTCTTTTAGAACCTCCCCGTGCATTACATTTCCTGATTTAGCATTAAAGAGGAAAGGAGAAGGATAATATATGCTGTCTGTCATCCTCCTCCATGTCTTGCACACATTTCCCTGATGAGAGGAGGGAGCTTTGAGGTAAAGGTGGGAAGCTTTGCTGACAGCAGTAGTGAGTGCTCCAAATACACAGGGGAGGGAGAGGCAATGTGCATGTCTCAAAGGAGCACTTACCCCTTAGTTTTCTGTTATATCACAGTGACAGTCAGTTCACAGGGGTATTTTTGTAACTGTTACAGAAATATAGCAAATAAGGTTTCAAAGGAAAATTATGCATCTGTGCCTTTTTTGAGTTAAATATTAATGAACTTGCTTCTGTGCAGATACTAGAATGTTTACACAATATCGCTTGTCCATGCTGCTCTGATTATCTGTCTGTGATCTGATACTTGGTTTTGTTTTGCCTAATTCTAAAGGAGGATTTAATACCCCAGAGTAGAGGTGGACTGTCACTATTTTAATAAGATGAATCTGCACTGATTTGCATAATTGATGACATAAGGGAGGGAGTGGCATGTTCGTGACCATAAATTTTGATATACGCTGTTTGTTTTCATTGCTAATCAGAATCTTTGGTTTGAACGTGCTTTCAAGTGTCCTATTAAGATTTCAACAGCTTGGTGTAGAAAAAGAAAAACTAGTGCCCTCATTTATTAAGTTTGGCATATAAGAGGTTTGTTTCCATTTAAAAGGACCTGAGGAGGTTTATATTGATGGAGCTTTTCCATGCACATGCATCTAATTATATCCATGTGTACATATAAAAAACCTCAACTATGTGTTTTCGGTAGAATTTATTTTTAGAATTATTTTGTATTGCTTATCATCCCAAGATCACAGAACTCCATGTTTTCCTGAGCTAGGCTTCATGCTCATTTGGTCAGGCATATGATAAGAAACAGACCACTAGGAACATTTCATGTCCACTCACAGCTTTTATAGCAATTCAAAGAGATTAAATGCCACAAGGGCAACAGAAAATTGCCAATTACAAAGCTTTCCATGGGAACCAAGTCTCTAGTGAGCTCTTCCTAGGCATGGATGTGAATTCCAGAATGCGTGGATGCTGGTGAAGGACCCTATGGAGTCTTTTGAAAAATGTGCTAAATTGGGTTAAATTTTGTCTTAAGACAAAATGTCCTGTGTTAAGATTGTATTCCAAAGCTGAAGAGAGCATCAAAAACACTTGAAGGATTCCATGAACTTTTGATGCTCTCATAACTGAGCCAAACCTGATGCAGAAATGGTTTTTGGAAAGTGGTCCCTGCTGAAGCTGGAGATAACTTGGCCATTGAATCAGGCAGCCAGCAGTCATTTCTGGGTTGAGATCATTGGGTTGAGGTGTCATGGGTTGAGATCACTGGGTTTAGTGCTTTCTAAGAAAACCAGGTAGCTCAGGGAGTGGTAGGCTGGCAGGAGCTGAAGTTACAGAAACAGCTTCACAGTAGGAAGTCTGAGTGAATTTTAAGTGGATATTGGATATGGTCCTGCCTTGGTGTGTGAGAAAAACACAGCATGTCAGATGGGCAAGGTGGAGAAACCCTGCCAAGGGCCAAGCACATTGCATCAGAAAGATATGCCCTGATATTTTAGTTCCTCTTCCAATAATAGCACAAATGGTATGTACCACTGTCACATCCCAAGTGATGTGTTCCTCTTCCCACTGGTGTTTTATACCTATGGCAGACTGCCTCTCTCTCTGGGAAAGTGCTCTACTGTGGATCTGTGGGGAAAGTAATAATCACTAGAAGTTACTGAGCAGAAACAGGACTAAAACTTTTACATTTCTCCCCACACTGCAGCTGTAACACTGAAATTGCACAGATAATACCTGGGAATGCTTGTGAATCTTCAGTGCATGATTGTCTGAGATTAGTGCACTCAAACCCACCTACTTTTTCTCTGGTAAATGGAATATTAGAAATGTGGGAATCCAGCAACTTTTAATTTAGCAAGGATATTGGATGTGTTTGTTTCTTCTATTGTTGTTCACATAGAAAATATAAAGTAGTCTGTTTTTATCAGAAGATTATTTCTCTGAAGCATGGAGTAAAATAAAACCAGTAAAAAAGAAAGTAGGGTATTTTTTTCTTTGAAGGATATGGCACACTGCAGAAAAGAAATGTATTGCTGCTTCAAGGTGAGAGAACTCAAGTAATATCTCAGAACAACCTGCTTTTAAGAAGACAACTGTCGGTGGTACTTATAATAATAATTTTTTGCCAGTAATATAATGACTGCTCAATAGAATCTTTTTACAAAATAGAGAGCACGCTCACCAAGATCCTTTCAGGATGCTGTTGAAATAAACATAAGATACAAGGTAACACAGAAGTTTGGGCATGTATACATCACTACATCCCCTTGTATAAGTTTACTTTTCTATTAACAAAAAGTGTGTGATTGCAAGGAAGAGTTCCCAGAGTGTCTGTGAAAGAGTTGCACCATTGCTATGCCTTGATGATAGAAACATTTTTAGCAGGCTGACTCATTTCATGCATAGGCTGTATTTCAGCATCTCTGTCTATAAGGATTGTATCCATGCCTAAAGCTGTATGAAGACATGTCATTTTTATGGCTGATGAATTATCTTTAAAATCATCTTTGTAAAAACAATCTTGATTTAAAAGCAAGGTGCTTGTTTCAGTTGTCAAGCAGTGAAGACAGTGATAGCCCTCTTTGTAGAGGAAGGAGGAGTCTAAAATGTAGAGGTGCTGTGTCAACGAACTTGTATGGGAAAGTACAAGGTGCTTTCTATCAATAGGTATTTCTGAGCAAATGTACACACTAGGTATTTAAAAATATTTATTAGTGTGTGCCACTGGAAATTCAGACTTAAACAGTCAAATAAGCACAAGCCAACTTCCACAAGAAAGAAAATCCTGTGTTCAAATTTGCACATGATGTTTCTGCTTGAAATTTCCACACTTACCTTCATTTTTCTTTACATGCCCACCTGATAGCACAGCAGCAACTCATTCCTATCGACATTCCTTCTCAATCTTTTCACAAAAGTTTTTTTAATCCAGGATTTCAGATTTTGTACAGAAACCTGACAAAACGGCATATCCTATTTTTCTTAATGTTTTGAACAGTGATGTCAAAGTGGAAACTCATTGTCAGCTGTCCCTATTGTGTGCATTACAAAGGCATTTCTTCATATGAATTTGGTGAAGCTTTTGTTTATTTCCATAATGTTAATGAATCCCTGCTTTGGTGATGGAACAGTCTATCTTCTGTTAATGACAATATTGAGAGATAAACTGCTTGAGTGTGTTTTTTTCAAAAATTATCTATGATGCTATTAATATTTTTTATTATTGCATTTATTTTGTACTTTCCTGAGCTCTGTTTAATGTTTTATGGATTTACTCGGTTATGTACAGGGTTGTATTTAATGGACTTGTCCAATTATTGGTTATAGATGTAAGCAACAATTAAAGAAGCAAAATTTTTCAGAGAAAAAAATTTCTCTCTGGGTATTGAGAGAGAGATTATTGGCAGGTATAAAAAGCTGTAGAATTAAGGAAGTAGCAGGCAATGGGATCAATAGCAGTGGTATTTGCTATTGCCTTTTGCAGTCTCATAATCAAAGATTAATATTAGTTATTTGGAATTAGTTAATTGTAGAAGCCAAAATTTATATCTTCAGTGAAGATTTATGAACAAATTATTGATAGTGATTTTCAACTGAAAATCATATCCAATATCAACAGTGCCATTAAGGAATAAAGCAATCCCCTTCAAGGAATTTAGTAAACTATATTTCTTCATTACAAAATAACTTTATTACCTATTAACATTGCTAATTTCAAAGCAAAGGACAATAAGTATTTTAATAGATACACTAGTAATAAGTATTTTAGAGACTTTAAATGATAGTGAGAAAGGTTTTTCATTCACTTTCTTCTAAAATTATATTGCCTACTGATAATTATACAATCATAAAAAGTAGTAAGATCCTCCTAAGTTAAATTTGCAGAGGAGATTTTGTGACCCAGTTGAACCACTCACTGCATAGCAATCACCTACTAAATTTAAGAACCAGTATTAGAAAATTATCTTCCAGAGATAATATATAGATACAAGAAATCATATTGCAAAGTTTTCAATTAGGAGCTTTATATTTCTGTAAATCTTTTGCCAAGCACAAACAATGCTTCCTCTCAAAAGTGGGTACCATCTAGTAGGTAAGTAAAATATTAACATGAGAAATTGAGTTTGGTGAGGCTTCAAGGAGGCATGGTCAGGGAAGAATTTCTTAAGAATGTTGTCAGACATCTGCCAGGTGGGAGAGCTCAGAAAATACAGATATTTGCTCTGAAAACCCCCCTTGCAGCCCAGCAGCATGCTTGGAAAGAGGATTATTTTTGTTGTATTGGTCAATTCACTATGCCCTAAGCACCAAGGCAGTGGGTGTGTGGCAGAACTGTACAGTCCCCAAACAGACACTCCAAAGATTGCAGTCAGCCTTTTCTTCTTAGTGGGGAAGACACAGGAGTGCTTTCAGCAGCAGTGCCCAGATTCCTCCCTGAGACCTGCCTAGGTCACTCTTCCCCTCTCGTGGTGAAGTGTTCCCAGCATGGGAAAGTGGTGCTCAATTAGCTGTGTGTCACTGCAGGAAGGATTTCAAATACTGCTGCTGGAACTCTGGTTTTGCTGGTTTGATTGACAAAAGGACTCTGAGGGAACTGCTGGGGAAAGGACTGCAGACAGGGCCACTTAAATGGAGTAGTTTCTCAAGGACTATTTCCTGAAGAGCTGATCTCTGGTTTCCCAGCTCTGAATGGCTCCAGAGTCACAAGGTGACATTGCTCAGTGATCATCTCTTGCAAATGCTCAAACTTCCCTGTTTCCAGTGGTGAGAAGACCGAGAGGAGCAAAAGGGATTTCAGTTCCTGCATGTGGAGATAGAAATCTGTGGTTTGCCTCTGTCAAACTCTAGAGCAGGCACAGGCTGCAAAACCAAGTGCTCTGGATGCCTGAAATCACAGATGGCACAGTCTCCTGATGGTTACAAGGTGGCTGTTTGGGCAGTCAGGTTTGGGCTTTATATTATTACTAACCATATCCAAATTGCAAATTTGTGGGGGATTTGGCTGTTTATGGACAAGAGTTCTTTCTAAGTCCTTGACTCCCTCAGGGAATAATTGTTCAGTGAAAAATTGTCTTTTGATGTTGTCCAGTTCTGGTTGAAAAGACCAAATGACATTAAGGCTGAAATACAGATAGCCACAACAGCGAACATGGAATTTATGTTTAGAATTTGGTTGAACCTGGAAAAAAGCAAAGTGCAGCAGAAACCAATTTTTTATTATAACTTCAGAATGTAAATGCATTATGATCTTTCTGTAGCCTTCTGGAAAATTTTGGAGGTTGCATACAACAAAATCTGCAAAGAGATTGCCTGAACAGACAAACAGACATGTAAGTCAAGGAAACAAAGCTGTAAAGAGCTGTGGGAGCTGAGACCAAAACACTGATGTAGGCTTGCAGAAAGCTGAGTGAGTCAGCATGCCTGGAGAACAGCAGTTCACATCCTCTGTGTCATTTGGGAGCCCTGTGTCTCATCTGTGATCAGAGGAATTCCCTGCTGATTCCATTTATCCCTGCCATACCAAAATAATTTTTATGCTGCTTGTCCTACTGTCAGTGCCATCCAAAGCTTTATTTCTCTTCTTAGTTTTGATTTCCTCTTTTAGAATCCTTTTATTTGTGTTAGACTCCTTTCCCTGCTTCCCTGTCTTCATCCTATAAGCATTTCTATAATTTATTCAAAATATTACCTGTAGGTGGGATTTGCTTAACTGATCACATCTTTGGAATTATCCTCAGACGATGCATTTGATTCTGAATGAGGCATTAGCTTCTTTTGTACTTACTCCACATTAATGTGTTAGGAGTAATTTTTATTCCAATACAGTTTCATGTGGATAAAACTTGATTACTATTTTTAGGAGGAGAAAATAAATGAACATCAAAGCAGCAATATTGGGTCCTACAAGGCATGCTGTTATCAAAATAAATGATACAATAAGACCAAATTATGAGGTAATTTCTCAGGGCCTTTGTCTGAAATAATCAAATGTATAAAGGTGAAATATGTGCCATAGAGCAAGAGAAAAAGAAAAGTACCTGCCTTTTAGAATGTTTTCTCTGTCACAGAGTTGCAATTTCACTGTTAGTAATGGATTGCATTCATATCCAAAACACAGACAGAAATTGAATGAAATTTCACAAGGATTTGATTTATGTATAAGCTGTAATGAGAATTTTTCATACAGATGACTTTTGAGGAAACAGGCTATTTTGAAGTCAGGCATTTTATGAACACAGAAGAGTCCAATCAGCTTTTGAGCTCTAGTAACACAGACAAATTTGCATTTCTATCGTTTGGAAATATAGTAAATATGAATAGTATCTGATAGGGATTTGATGATTAAACATTTCATCACAAATACTGGAGCAGTTAATCTGAGCAGGATAACCTTCTCACAGCTGCTGCCATGGAAATAAAACCAATGAAGTTATGTTTGAAAGGTGTGCCCCTTGTGGTTAGAGTTCAGTCAAGAACAGTCTTAGGGAATTTGCAGATTCTGTGCAGCACAGGTTCCTGCAAGGCAGTAAATCACACCAGAAACACACAGATTATCTATCTGTCTGTCCTGGGTTGATATCCGTCCATTACTGCGGCTGCTGGGTGCCTTTAAAAGCTATTTTATTCTAGATGCCATATGTTCAAATGCATTACACAACAAGTTTAAAGTGTCAAAATTCTATTTCTAGCTTTGATTCAGTGTGTAACACTGAACAAGTTGTTTAAAGTATAATCTTACTCTTGTTTCTCTGCTGTGAACAGGAAAGAAAATCAGCAGAGGCAGTGAAGCGAACTGCCAAACATTGTGCTTTGTACAGAACATGCTGCCAGCTTTTATAGAACACTGTTGTAAAGAGATTCATGACAATAAATGTGTCCATTTTTTTCTTAAAACCCTCGTTTAATTTTGTCAGCTGAAAATACTTTCTCTGAGTTTCACAGGAACTAAGTTTCTTACATGGCAGCAAAGAGAAGTTTTCAAACATGGAATCTCAATTTCTTCTTACAATATCAAGTTTACTGTGTTCAGCATAATGAGATTCTGTAAGCTCTCAAATTTCGAATGAGATATTTCATTTGAAGAAATTTTTGAGTGTTTGTGGTTGACTGCACTGAGAAGGGTGCCTGCCTGATTGATAGGTTTGGTAGCTGGCTCTCTGAAAAGGAGACTGCACATGCCTGTGCTCTTTTTGGCCAGGGGAAGATAAAACAATGGCAAACGAGTGAAAAGACTGAGCAGTGCCATTGATGTTATGCCCAATGCATGCAGCTTGTGTGCTGAGCCAAGCTTTGAGAAGGATAATTGAGTGTGCAGCCCTCACTGAGTGCAGAAGTGTCCCATGCCACCAAAAGCTCACAGCCTGATGAAGATTTGTTACGATGGCTGCCTGCTCCCTCCGCTTGTAAAAGGAAGAAAATCTACTGGCAGCAGTAAAGCTTGTGAGGAAGGACAAGATACTATTTGCCACTTTTGACAGTTATCTTGTGGAACAAACTCTTAGGAGCATACTGAAGCTATTGTGTTTACCTGCATGCCTGCTGTGGGTCACAAGGCATTGCAGCTGGAATCCAGTGTCAGAATATCCTGCAGGTCTTGTGGCTTTAGTCGTGCAATGGGTAACATAGGTACAGCTGTGTACTGGGTGACATGCATTTCCAATCCAATTTATAAGATCCTGTTCAGTCCTTGTGGCCTGATGCCCCAGCAATGGCCTCAGTTTTTCATTCTAAAACCAGTTGTAATGACTTTACCATCTCACCCTCCCACTCAGCAACAGTATGTGGCAGTGTGTTCCTTCCAGTAACAGTGAATTCTCATTCCCTGATTCTGGATGATCACTGTCAATATTTTTTTGTCTGGCCTTGGCAGACTGCCTTTTGTCTTCTGGCTCCAGTAAGTGAGCAGCTCCTCCTTCCCTGCTGTTCCCAGTTGCCTTGTTAAATCCATCATATTAGAAAGCTCAATTTCTGTGGTAACATGCAAGAAAAGCCACCTGATAGAGAAGCTCTCCTGTGTTTCCTTTTCACACTTCCTGCTTGGTTCAAATGTCCTATTGGCAACTCTTGCTAGCTTGTTAAGGATTCCTTCCCCTACTGATGTAACAGCAATGATCCACTTTCTGCAGGTCTGTTTTGGTACAGGTGGTAGAACAGTATTGAACGAATTCAGGGTCTTCTTTCTTGTTCCCTATAGAAATTTGGAGTTCCATGATGTTTTCTGCCTTCAACTGCCCACTTTTACTCAAGGAGTCGAAATATCTCTGGGAAGATTTCTTTATTTTCTGACACCAACACTTTTGAATTTATCTGTAATATGACCTAGAACCCATGAAGTATTCTACAAAGCAGTGCCATTAAAGCTGGTGTGTATCCTGCCTAAATGGATCTTCTGCTCTTTCTGAGTCTAGATAAAAGTAAGGTCATGTCTCTTTATTAATAAGAGCGAATTCACAAAGTAGAAGATGAGAGAGTTTTTAATTTTCCAGCTGAATATTGCAGATTGCTCTTGATGTCTGACAAGGTTGGGCACAGCTAAAGGAATACTACTGGCATTTTAAATGACCATAGAAATGAGGAAAAAATGCTTTTGATCTTTTCCATCTCTAAACAGGAGTCCATAGTGATAATGCTTTTCTACTGTAGCTGCAGGAGTAGACATGACTTAAGTTGGCCCTACAGCTAGGTGGGAATGTAGCCTGTTATCTTCACTAATTGCTTATGAATTAAAGTAAAAATAGAGCACATGGAGATTGGCTTTCCAACACCTTCCTTTAGACAAAGCCTGTGAGTGTCATGCCATGGTAGTAATAATACTGAAATTTATACCATCCCCATAAACCTTTTATAGCAGTGTAATTAGTTGGGCTATTAGTACTGCCCGAGCTTAGCCTTATTTTATTGCTATGAACACAGCCTGTAATCACATAAATGGTAATAAGTAATAACACTTAAGGGCACTGTATAAACTTAAGCATTTTAGTCTCTCTGGTGAGTCCTCCTTGTGAACAAAACTAGGGGATCCTACAGCTTTTCTCCTGTGGGTACTAGTTTCCATGCCCTGCTTAGAGAGTCCTCTAGTGCAAAATAAAATTGTAAAATTTCTGTTCTTTTCAGTAATCTGACTCTGCTGACTTCTGTGCTAGGTGCAAAGTAGGCAATAAATAGGAAGAAGGAACTGGATTCAAAGAGTTTAGGGACCATTTCTGCTAATCAGGTGTTCTCAATAGTAGATTGTTCAAATGAGCTTCTTATTGTCTTGTGGTTTGTGCTGGTTTATAGAATTAATATTAGTCTATAAATAGGGCAGTATTTTGTAGAAGATGCAACTTTTAATTTATAATACCTTCTTGAATAGAAGGCATAGTGCATTTGGCTTTGCAACTTGCTGCTAGGTTTGCTCTGTGCCCTGTAAAGGAGATTGGATGCCTGTTCCCGTTGTGCATCACTCCACATCTCCAGCTTCCCTCCCAGTTGGCCTATACCACCATCTAATGATATTTCTGCTGTTTCTGGATCTCTACTGCAAGTCAGCTGGTACAACATCAATTCTGTGTTGTAACTCTGGTGAGAATAGAGTGTTCACAAAACCAAAATGGGATATTTCCTTGTGGTGTTAATAGCCAGAAGGAGATTCACTGTGCTGGTGAGCAGGTTTTTGAAAGGAATTAAATAGGCCAGGAGCTAACTGCAAGCAAATTGGTCAATACTCATCATCCAACCAGAATAAAATGAAATTTAATTAAGTGGCCTAGAATGACTGTATATCAGTCTTGGGCATCCTTCCCACATTAATAATCTAAATGCACTAGGGAGGGAAAAGAAGTCAGTGCTGATCACTCGATTTGGAAGGAATTTAAAAGCATGTTTTAAACAAAGCAGAAGGTGAGAGGCAGGGAATGACCCAGTCTGTTACACCAACCCTGACAGCAATCCCACTGCAGCTCAGGTGACATCACTGCCCCAGCAGCTGGCTTTTGTCTTTGGTCATCTTCCAGAAAAAAGACCCCAGACAAACTCATATCTGTGTGAGAACATTATTTCTGTTAAATTTATTAGAGCTGCCTTTGAAGCATTTTGCACCAAGCTGTGATAAACATTAATGTCAAAGAACATAGTTATTATCTCTTAGATTTCTGACTTCCAAGGTCACAGTTACAAAAATGCTTTCTTAACACTTCTTATGCCTAGTATCTTCCATTCTTGAGGGTTCTTTTAGCACTCCCCAATCTGTTGGTTTGGGTACAATGAAACTACTAGTAGATGTTTCTGAAAAGCATGCCATCTTCATGATTTGTTACTCTTGTAAAATAAAACTAGAAAGCTGAATTCAAAACATAAATATATTTGTCCATAAAACTGCTATTCTTCAGAGCACTGTAATTAGAATTATCACAGCAGAATTTGTAAGGAAAAGTTGAACTTTAGACTTCATCACATTTTTGGAATGCTTGAATTTATAGCATCATGTCTACTATTCAAGAACTTTCAGTGCTTGTGGATTTAATGAGATTTTGTTGGACAGCTTCTCTAAAGATCAAATTTTGGAGTTCATCTCTATTACATAGAGTTTCTTAGCTCTTATGGATTATTGCTTCTGGGCTGGGTGGAGGGTCAAGTCCCTTGGTGTTTTCTCTTAATATAGTTCTGCTTTTTCAACTTTTACATGCTACTGTTTAATTTTAAAGAAGTTTTTAGTGTTTCTCAAGAAAAAAGCCTATTATTAAATCATAGACTACTCTGCTACTTGGAAAATATGTCAGAAGCATGCTCCAGAGACTTAAATATTTTTGAATTGTTTATTTTTCTATAAATTTTCTGCTTCATTACAACTTAAGCATCCATAAATTGGTCTCATGCTAAGAGAGCTTGTAAACCCTGAGGGCCTCCCAATATAGCCAATACCCTAATTGCTTTTAAGAACATCTTGGGTGGTTTCCTGGTGTGCTCCAATACAAAAGTCAAGAAATTGTGGTTGAGAGACAGTCACTTCTGCCCTTGAGGTTCTTCTGTGATGCAGTTACTCTGAGATGAGAGATTAAAATGTAATGTAGGAGAAGAAAATAAACAAAGGACAAAATAGAGCAACCCATTTAAATTTTCCAGGATAAAATCCTTATTACAACTGGCCAAGTTTCTCAGACAGGTATTCTATGAAAGCAATTGCTGTAATTGAACCAGGTGTGAGGTAGTTACAATCAAGACAGGACAGATTCCAAAGGACAGTTACTCCTGACTTAGGGCTCATCCATATTTGCATTGCAAAGAATATTCTGAAACTTTCCTTGAGGATTATTAGAGGTTTGCAGTTTGGCAGCTTCTTTTTGGAGTTTTGTTGTAGAATAGCTGCTTAATATACAATTGAATTTTTTTATGAGCAGAGAGAAGAAGCATTTTTTGTTCATCTGTGTCGTGGATTGTTGGACATACTTGGCTCAACATAAGGTTCCATGGATAGGTTTCCATTCACAGCTGTCTCATCAGTTAAAGCTCTTCGAGATGAAAGCAACAAAAATTGTTATCCTCATGTAAAATTTAGAACATAAGCATCCAAGAAATGTTGCCTACCAACAGATAAATACTAAATTTTTTTAAAAGTACATTTATTTTTGTAATGGATGTTAAAAGTACTTGTTTGACCAAGAAACTGGAACTACCCTATTAAAAAATAGATTATTATGTCTCAATCTAACAGACAGGGAATGCAAGTATGTCTGAAATACAAAGAGGCCTATTCAAATATTTCTGTGAAACTCTTTGACTTCTAGTGCAGTGCAGATTTATATAATGTAGTTATGTGAGAAAATCATTCACAATATAGTCCTTCACATCCTGAGCTATAAAACATGTAACAACAATCAGGCAAAATAGTGTTCAGTAGGAGGGTTTTAAGGCAGTAGATGTTTGAATCCAGAAATTCACATTAAAGGAATTTCCCAGAACTTTCTAGTTGTGCCTCCTGCTTCCCAGCATAAGAGAACAGAAAGTTGCCTTCTTTGCAGTTTAATCTGCCCCATGTCAGATTCAGTAGTGCTCTGTCTTTCCTTTCTCTTGCACTTTTATTCCACATGGAGTCTGGGATGAGCTAAGGTTATTCTTATCAAGAAGCAGCTTCATCTTCTATCTGATATGTGTGTGAGCAGGATCCTGCAGTGTGGAAGCAGGAAAGACAGCCCAAGGCTGGGACCAGGCCTGGTTTCACACATCCTTTCAAAAAAAATTCCTCCTTTGCCTTCTAGTGGGAGTCCATTAATCACCTGTTCAGCAGAGGGAACTGTCCCTTTTAGGTAATGAAAGAAAAACAAGAGAACCTTACTTTTGTTTGTTTGGGACTTTTACCAGCCTCTTTAAAAGCTATTACTAATACCAATTTTCTGTAGTTATTCTGTCCACAGAGATCACTCAGAGTTTTGGCTTAGATGTGTTCATCATGGAAGTGATCACAGTTATCCTGTAAGGATTGTTTTGTCATTGGGCAACAACTAGACTTGACCCTTGATTTAAAAATCAACCTCAGTCAACCTTTTATTTGTCTTCAGATAGCACTAATTAAAAGGACAATTTGCATGTACTGATTTTTGAAGGCTCAGTTACTTCTTTTCACCTGTTTAATTTACTGCTGTGTGCTTGAATACAAACAACTGTTACAAAAAGGGATTCAAATGAAAAATTGCACTTGAAGATATAAGCAGGTGTTGTGTTAAATAGCAGCTCCCTTCATCTTCCTCAGATGAAACCCAAAATTGCCTTTGCAGTTCTGTAGGAGAAGATGTATTTTATAGATCTGGTTGGTTTGTATTGTTTGCTAGGTTACTTTTCAAATGTTATTGCTAAAAATAGAAATTGTTTTGAACTTTCTATATTTTGTTGAGATCTTTAATTAAAATATGAATTGAAAAACAAACTCTGAACTTTAGCTTTTCCTCAGTTCAAAGGTACTTGGATTTGAACAGAATTTATTTCCCCTGGTTTTGTGCATGCAGTGTTTTACCAAGAAAATATTGATCAGCAGCAGTGAAATGTTTCAGGAACTTGTTATTTTTCTCAAATGTTTCACACTGTTTCATTCTTCAAAAGTCCAAGATTACCCTTTCAATATTTTCCAAAATGAAACTGCTGGGTTTTATATGTGAATTGCAGTATATAATTTTTACATCAAAATAAACTGAGTGTAGGTTCTTTCAAGTCACGTACTGTGCAGCCATGCATGATATGACATCTCATGCCCTTGGATTACATATCTAATAGTGGAATAAAACATAACTTATTTAATTTCTTACCACTACTCAAGGATTATTGACAGAACTTGGCACTAACACTTTTTGTCTGTATTTGCCACAAAACAGGAATTGCTACATGGCTGCTGTGCCACACAAATTTTTAAGGCAGCTTAACAGTTAAAGATTATATGCTGAATTATCTATTAAAGTTTTCAATAACTTTTAGCCTTGGTAATAAACACTCCTATCAGATTTTTACTGTTACTTTTAATTTAGTTTTATTAGAGGGGTTTTTTTATTTCTTTCCAATCTCCCCCATCTTCCAGACTTTTCTTTATTTCATGGCTAATGCTTCAGGCATCTTACCTGGACCTTGCAGTGCAGACTCTTAAGAGGACAAGTGTCTCTTGGAGTCACAGCAGAAGCAAATGCTCACTTCTTTCTGGACAACAAAGCTGTGCCAGTGGCTCTTCTTTCACTATACTGTTGGTAAAACAAACAAACTTGGTGGGGTTTCTTCAGCTGGGTTTTTTCACTTTATCTAACTATGGTGTAATAGCAGTTTTGCTGAAAGCTCACTAAAAACCTCAATGCTGATAAAGTCCTTACCTCTGTTTCCTGACACAAGTCCTTATAAATACTCTTTTTTTGCCTCTTTTCCTCCCTTTCTCCAGCTGCCTGCTTCATCTGCTTTCTCTTACTGAGCAGCTATTTTAATTTGCATAAGACATGGCAGTTTTAGCAGTAATACTGACCACCAGAGTTGATTTCTGATCCTTCATCTCCCTGCCATGATATTCTTTTGACTCTGTTAAACCACCTCCTGATTACAAAAGCTCCAAGACTTTAATCAACAGTAATGACAAGCAACCCGTAATGGAAACCCAGATTATTTGTAAGCTTTTGCAAGGAACATTTTGTTATTACTCTGGCTGCTTACAGGAAGATTTGTGTTCAGGATTTAAGGACAGATATGAATTACATATTATGAATCAACAGTTACTTTAATTTAGCTACAGCAATTTGGGTGTTTGGTGGGGTTCACAGGAGACCTGTTGCAAGTGATAAGTGTCACAGATCCAAGAAAAGTGAGGTTGTTGCAGTTCTCTCTGTTGATGGCACTGGTGGTTACAGTCATTTGGAAGCTATATTCCAGCTGGAACAGCCAGGAGTCAGTGGCCAACAGGAACATAATCACAAGTGAAAGGAATATAAGAAATGTTCAAGTTTCACTGATAGAAGTGGGAGGAGGGCAATCTAAAGATGACTTAAGAGTGACTTTATCCTACAAGGGAGGCAGATCATGAGTAATGAATGTACAGTGACATTCCCAAATACTTCACTGACTTATTGATTTCTTAAAATTTTGTCTCTGATTAACTGAACCCTTACTTTTGTGTTATAAAGTCCTTGAAGCAAATCCAGTGTAAATGCGCTCATCAGGCAATAGCACTGCTCATTTTCTTTGTCTTCCTCACAATGGCTATCAGAAGAGCAAATAAGCCTCTGCAGACCTCAATACTGTTTCTTCTGGTATTTTAATCAGTTTTATGTTTATTTTAAATATTCTGGTTTTAAAGTGTAAATAACATACTAATCATTTTCTATTAAAATTAAAAAGCGAGCCTTTAACTTTTCATGGATAAAGAAAATGCTTTCAGATAATAATCTGAAGTGCTAAAAATCAGAAAGCAACTAAAGAGCATTGAGCTCAACAATCAAGAGCAAAATTAATTATGTTTACTCTTCTCACTGCGAGGACACCCCCATTTTAATTTTAAAGGAATGGAGATGGTAAATCTGCCTTTTTCATGTGTATAACCTACAGAAGTTCAGCAGTGTTGGATCTATGTAGCTCCAGTGGGATTAAAGCCTGTTCTTTAATCTGCAGTTATATCCAATATACTTCAGATGTGCATGCTGACTGCCAAGCACTACAGAGCTAAATTCTAAAAAATAATTTGGTAACTTTAATTTTCTTCTCCTTGCTATCTAGTTCATGCTCAGCACATTCATGTATCTCTCAACTGTTTTAAGAAAATAAAAATAGATGCATATTATTTGACCATCAATGTCTCATCAGTTTCAACTGTATGCTTTCTAAATTGCTTATGAGCCTAAATACAAGCCTGGATGCCAGACTTATGAGCTGGCCATCTGTGGGCTAACAGTTGCAAACTGGTGCATTCTTTCATCAGCAAAATGCTGGCCAGGCTATTGCTTCAGTCAGCCATGGCAGCAGAGAAAAAAATCAGACAATCCTTAGCATTTATGCATATTCAGAGGAGGTCACCATGTTCACTCAGTGTCAGCTGCACATGTGCTCTGGAAGAGGCACAGACAGGGGGAGCAGCAAGCAGGGAAAGTGAATGATATTACTGGGAGGGATACTTTTATTCTTGCCAGAGTCAGCTGAAAGTGCTGTCAATAACCAGCACCATAGGAGAGTAATGACTGCAGAAGACCTCTCTCCCACAGTGAGATGCTGCAAAGTCTGAATGCCAGTCAGGCCCCTCCTCTTCTGGCTGTGCAGCAAAAAAACTTCCCTTTGTTTCATGCGTGTGTAGCCTGATTGAAGCTATTGTTTACCCTGGCTCCCTTCTCTTTTTCACTCCCTTGGGGAAAAGCAAGAGTTGAGTCGGGGCTTTCCCTCCTCTGAGAGTAGCCATGAAGGAAATCAGTCCCATTCCCAATTAAAGACTGCAGTCCCACAGGAGACTGATTTGGCTATTGCCTTTCATAGCATTCCAGGTTGGGAATAGCACAGAGATGGTGGAAGGAAAAACTGCACAATGGTTGCTGGATCTCACCACTTAATTTCAATTCATAACATTCATACAGTTTCCCTAATTTCAGAAATTTACCCGATTTGGGGTACTAGAACCAATGATAGACTGTCATTATGGGATGGGGAAAAGTTTGCACTGGGTAGCAATTAGCTGCCAGATACCACTCAAAGAAGTCAGAAGTCTGTTGAACAATTTAATATAGGATAAGGAAACATAGCACTGAACAGAATAAAATAACCTGTGGATAAATTACAATAGTTCTTAGCAGCAAAACCTGTCTCTGGTTCCATTGTTTGTTTTGATAGAGAGCAGCAAAAAAAAAAAAAAGAAACCAAAACCAATCTCTGTGTCAGGCTTGCTTCTGGACTTCAATTACAGTGGCTTATGGTGCCACTGCCAGGTGAGCAGGTAGAAGGTTGTCATTTTCTGCAGAGAAAGGAGGATTTTATTAGGTTAAAATAATCCTTTAGGTCTTAAAAGGCTGGCTGAAAGTCTTGACCAGCATTTGTAGTTGTATCTTAATAGTTACAGGTAGGACAAAGACAAACTACAAAAAATATAAAAATACAGTAAATGGTGACTAAGACTGGTAAATAAGACTGGTCCTGCATGTCCTGCATTCCTCATCTCTGGAACTTCCATTGTAATTCTGTTCAATTCAATAAAACCCCTTTAGGCTGGTGCTTTCCATCACCACAAACATCCCCTCTGGGCATGACTGATGGGCAGCAATGCCGGGATGAGCCAAATGGGCAGTGAAACAAGTGCAGATGGAGCAACTGTGGGGAGGTCCACTCACAGGACCAGAGCAGAATCTGGCTGGCTGATGTCTGGATGTGAAGGTGTTTCAGCTGGTGCTCCCTGCTCTCTTCCTCTCTAGTTCTCCAGCCAATCCCTCTCAAAAGGAAATAAATGTCTTCTCCTTTGCTTTCCTGCTGAGTCTCACCTCAGCCTGAGTGACACAGGGGTGCAGAGCAATGTAAGCAGCTGTGTTTGGGCAGCACCAGCTGAGCTGCTCTTGGCTGGAGGATGTTGTATCCTTGTGACACAACCCACTTGTGAGGACAGCAGCACAATGTTTTCCCAGTTAGTGGTCCCCACCGTGTGTTGGAATACCAGATCCATAGCTCCAAATCAGTGTAGGCATCCCACAGCACTTCTCATTCCTGCTGTCTTTTCCCCAGGGTGGGAGATCAGTCCTGCACCTCCCCACATGTCCTTTACAGTGGCTCTCCAAAAAAGAGAAGTCTGTTCTCCCTCTGAGAGAGACTGGGATCCTGTCTGATGTGGAATCATCAATTGCTGAGACTTCCCAGTTGAAGTGCAGGTCCTGCACTCAGGCCTTTTCGTTCAACTGATTGTATTAGAGACCAAAATTTTCTTTCACTGACCTGCAACTATGCATCTCTTTATTTTTGAGTGCTTTAGCACCCCACATAAATAGCTATTTCTGCAGCTTTATTGTTACTGATCCTGGCCTTCACACGAGATGTAGTAACATATACAAACCTTGACATCTGTGTTTGTGAGAGCCTTGGCCTAAAGAAGTGACATAAATTCTGTGTGATGCCTATGGCAAACACATTAGAAAATAATTGGTCATTGAAATTGTCGTGTTAGAAGAGAAGCAATGAAAACTAATCTGTCTTTTATGATTTAAGCCTCTCATATGCAGATTTATGAAGTAGATGCTCTGCTGGCAATTATTGTATTACAGACATTAGCTTGCTTGTTTCTGTTAAGCTTCAAGTTTGTTTTGATGGACAGGATCAGCCATAGTAAAGAAAGTAGTAGTATCCCTTTTTCTCATGTTTACTTTCTCTAAAAGTTCTTAATAATGTATGGCTAAGAATCCACCATAAAATCACAAAATCTTGGAAAACACTGCCTCCATTCCTAGAGAATTTTAATTATCACACCAACAGGCATTATTGTACAGTTATTCTATGCATTGCTATCCAGGCTTGACTCTGCTTGGTTCATGTGCAATCAGGCCTGGGCACCACCTCACTCAGTGTCCTGCTGAGCCATGTCACTTCACCTGGCTTTCCATCCACAGCATGTTCTTAGGAAGACAGAAATAAATATAGTACAGGAATTTCTCAAGAGCATAAAGAACATGATTTCTCCATGACTATCTAGGCTCAAAGCTTCCTTGTCCTTCAGTTATTTTATTCTAAGATCACATTTCATCAGCTCATCTCAATTCAGCAGGCAATTTAGGCAAGTGCTTAAATTTAATAAGGAGTTTAGGCTTCAGCAGTACTCTGAGGTGCTAAAATACTACTGGCAGAAATAGGATGTGTGTGCTGAGGTGGCATTTTTGTGGTTTGCTTGCACTTGTTATGTTCTTTCCTACATACCTGTCGTTAGGCCAGAATATCACTCAGGAGCTGTCTAGATGCAGCCCTGGGCAGCATACTCTAGCAAGACCCTGCTAGAACAGGGAACCTCTAAATGTGCCTCTCTCCTGCCCTTAACACTCCTTTTTCTGTGACAGAAATGTGTGGTCCTGCATGGGTTTTTTTTGACAGCTCTGTGTCACTGTCACCAATTCTTGCATTGCTTTCCCTTAGCGCTGTGAATCCTCCAAGAGAGCTGATAACACTCTAGTGTCTGCCTCAACAGCTGTTTTCGGTGGCTGAGGACAATGCTTTTGGGAGTCAGCTGATTTTAACACAAAAAAAGATTACCTAAAGCACCCCAATCTACCCTTTTTGCTCTTTTTAGCCCAAACTCTTCTCCCTTTGCAGCCAGCAAGAGCTGGTGAGACTCTGGAGCTTCAGTCTGTGTCTCTTCTGTAACATGACAGTGGCTCCTGGAGGTGCCTGTCTCTGTGAGGATGTGGCTGTGTGTTATGAGAGGTGGCCAAGGACCCTGGCCAGAGAGATGAGCTTGCTCAAAGTGGTTGAAAATATTATTATCTGTTTTACAGATGGGAATTTGAGAGGAACTGAAATGAAGTGATTTGTGTGTGATTACACAAGCTGTCTCTGGCAGAGGCAGAGGAATGCTCTCTTTTTTAATATCTTAGATTAATATTTAATAATGTAACTGACAATATTGATTTAATATAACCATAGTCCTGGCTACCATTTGCAGTGCTGGTGATTTTCCAGGACAAGTGTTTGTCTTTTACAGACTGATACTCCTTTCAACTGGCCAGTCTGCCTAGGCTGATCAAAATTGCATAGCTATGAGCTCTTCTTGTCTTTGCTCACCTGGCAGGTTGTCAGTGGGCTTCTGGCCTGGTGGGAGTAAGAGTTTCCATTACTGATCTGCTGGGCACTGTAGTTCCTTCAGCCTTTCAGCTTTGATTAACAGGACTAATTAATTGTACACTGATGAGGCTCATGGTGACTAAGATGCTGCAGTTAGGGGAGCAGCATGTAGATGCTGGAGAGCCAATTGTGAAAAAGGAAAGAAAGAGAACAGGAGAAAGAGGACATGTGGACTTTTGTTCCTTTGAAGTGACCTTTCAGTGCAGGTTCTTTACTTTTTCCCTTCCTTTATGTTCTTTTCCCTTATTTGTTCTGAAAAGAGTGGAGCCTTCCTTGCAAAGCAATTCATATGTAAAAAGTTTTCACATTGGGATTCATCTGATAAAGTCTGCACAGGGAACTTATTTGCGCTGACAAGTTGGCAGCCAGACAGCCTCTCCATTTTCTAAATGAAAGGAGAGTAGCAGCAGGACATCTCCTACCCTCTCTGCCTTTCAGCACTGGCAGGGAACCAAAACCTGGCCAGCAGGCGTTCGGGGGAGCCGCTGTTCAGAAGCTGCAGAAGTGCAGGGACACTGGGAATGTGACATACGGTTTGCCTTCTGTGGGAACCAGCACTGGCAAGGGACATTTGGGCTGGTGATTTTCAGGGATGGGGGATGGGAAGCTGGACCTAGCAGCTGGACCTATTCTCTTGCCTTTATTTTTTGTAGCAGGACTGTTCCAAATGTGAAGTAATCTAAATGTATTTTTAATTCTTGGCTGTAAAAGAGGAGGCAATCATAAAAATCAGGTAATTTTCTTCCCCATTCAATCTCAGATTCTAGCATGTAACAAGTGTGGGATCACTTTCCCATTTCCTTGAAACATATCTGTAGGGAAAGAGCATGAAGGTGCCTCAAAAGCCACTTCTTGGTCACATACATGGCACTGCAGACTAATGGCAGAAAAAATAATTACTGCCCTTGCCCAGGCTTATTGTTTCTGTATATATTCATTCTGTAGAAGCTAGCACTTGAATTTTGCAGCTTTAGCTAGACAAATGATCTGTTTTAATTAAATACACTGGTGTGCGTTTTATGGAAAGGTTTTACCTTAATTATGGTGATGCTAAAATAGGTTTGTTTTCCATAAAACCCAAAGGGAAGCTGCCTTTTCCATGGTTACTGGCTTATTTATCTTGAGGGGAGAAGAAAATATCAACCATATGCCTAAACCAAAGTCGTTTTTTACCAAATTAATTTGCAGAGCCTAAACAACTGCCTGTAGTACCCCCAAAGGCTGGTGGTGGCCACAGCATGAGCCTAATGCAGGCAGCTGCTGAACAGCACCAGCAGATCACAAACATTTCCAAGGGCTCAGATGAACATTTTCCAGAGGAGACCCATGTGTCATGGCAAGTTCATGCTGATAAATTGGACCATACATAGGTGTGAATCTCAGTGGGAAAACATGATCTTTTCCAGTCCCACTGCCAGTTTTCTGTGTTTGGTGATAATAGACCCAACACTAGAAATATGACTGATGTCTGTCATCCAGTAAATTGCACCTATGTACAAAAGCTTTCACACCATGTCTGAAGGAAACAGAAGGTCCTTTTGTTATTGGAGTGTGGGAGCCTTTGGTCAAGAACCAGAGCAGAAAGTATAATAACTGGAAGATCAATGTTACCCCTACTATTTTACATTTAAAGGTCTGAGCTGTAGTAAAGAAAAGAAGGCAAATGATGGGAAAAAAGCATAAAAAAAAAAAAAAAAAAAGCAAAAAACCATAAAATAAAATCAATTTAAAGAATAAGGCCTGTAGCAAATTTACCAGATCAAAAAATGAAGTATTGCTGAATAAGCCCTTATTATCCAGTGTCAAGCACAATAGCATGTAAATGAATGTAATAGAGATGATGAACTGCTCAAACCTTGGCTAATGCTCTTAGGACTGATAGAGTTGATGAGAATTTGAAGTACAAAAGGGGTTTTTTTTAGAACAGTATCACTGCTGGTTTTGAAAGATGTTATTAAGGGAAGCTAACAGACTCATCACAATCTTTTAAAGCTGTGTTCCTCTAATAAGCAGCTAAATGGCAACTCATGTATAAATGACAACAGTTCATTTAAATTGCATCTTGCTGCTCAGGCTGATGGTCAAGCAGATACATAGAAAGTAAAACTAGAATGCAGGCATAGCAATATTTGGGTAGACACTTGTTCCTTTTCTCAGTCTCTGCCTTTTGTTGAAGCTCTAGACATGGAGTGGATGAGAAATGAGAGCTTAGGGAATGTCAGTGGGAGCTCCCATGAGCTGTCTTGCTTGTCTAAGGAGGAAGAATTAAACATGAATATGAGCATAGGGCATTTTTTAAGGTGTCATTTATGAAATCAGGGAAGGGTTGGATGGGGAAGTTGTCAGTGGTGGTGTTTTGCAGGGCATGGAGCCAGGCAGCTCCAGCAGACAGGCAGCAGTGGGACCTGTGTGGAGGAAGAGACTTTGCAGGGCAAACCCTTGTCAGAGTACACACTAGGCTGACAACCTGCCATCAGAAGTTCCACCTATTGCAGGAAACAGCAGAAAAACTTTTCAAACTCTGGGTCGAGTATAAGGCTCCAGGCCTCAGTGGCCTTATCATGCAAGCACTGCTGGAAAGTCAGGAATGACACATTTCCACAGGAAGAGCTGTTGAGCGAGGAGACGCAAAGGGAAAATTGAAATATGTTTTTTCACATATTCAGAAGATTGATGATCTGAGAAATTCACCTGTCAAGACACTCATTACCTGCATGTCCCCAATCAGGATTTCCCATATAACCCATATAATGAGCAATTTACCCTTTTTAGTCCAGAAACCAGGGAATTTAGGCTCCCCCTTGCTTGATTTCTTCATATCCAGACTGGCTTCAAAGAAAACAGGATTGCAAAACAGGAATAGCTGGATAGAAAAGCTTGCATTCGTCTCATATGATGAAATTATAGTGTGGTTCAGCTGAAGGTAGTGGTACTAATGCACTGTGGTGTTTAAAATGTGGTTCTTCTGTTCTCTTGGTATAATTACTACTCCACTCACCTCTCAGATCACAGGCAGTACCCTTCACCTCCTTTCACTCCCATCTAAATTAAGTTTATGTGTGAAACCCCAGGCTTCCAGATTTTCATGCTGCAATATGAAACAGTGATTAAGGGAAAAGGAAAACCAACTATCTTTTACTGGAATAGAAATGTAAAGAATAAAAATACGGAAGGCATGCCAGATTAGCATTTCAGTAGCCCTGTAGTTATGCAAGAACTTTCCTTCCCCCTTTATGCTTTCCAAGTCCAGTCCCAGCTGCAACTCCTTGGTTTTGCAGTTTCTTTCTCAGCTTACATTTTCTCTTCTACAGACAAGGGAGAGGCAGGCTTGTGATGGAAGGGATATTCCTTCCATCCAGACCTGTGTCTTGGTCTTTAAGCACCTACTTGATATTTTGCAGTGAGGCAAGTGTAAACTCATGTATCAGTAAAGCAGCTCTTAAAATTGCATATCCAAATCCTAGTTTTTATGCTGTGTGTATTGCTGGGGCTGAGTAGCTTTTCTCTGGCTTTTGGGAGCAGCAGCATTGGTGAGGAAAGTGGGGGTGACAGGAGGTAGCCAGAGCCTTTGTAATGCTCCAGTTGCTGCGGATATTGAGAATAGCTGAGTCATTTGGAATCACAGAACCGTCAAACAGTCCAGGTTGGAAGGGACCATAAAGGTCCCTCTAGTCCAACCCCACTGCAATGATCAGGGACATCTTCAGCTAGATCAGGTTGCTCAGGAGACATGCCCACAGGACTTCTGCTGTCTGGAAAACTTTATTTTTTATATAATTGTTGGAAAGGGTCCTAGATAGTTATCAATTAAACTGTCAGAGGAGAGAGGATTTGCTGCTCCCTTGTAGAAGCTGGGCAGAGCAGCCCTGCTCTTTTCTGTTGGGGGCAGGTAAATCTGCTGAGTTGGTGAGCCTGACCATAAAGGCATGACCATAAAGGCCAGCTCCTGACACAGAAGGTGAAATAGCAGGCTCAAGGCTGATGCCTCTTGCCAAACAGTCAAATGGTGGAAGCTTTAAGGCTCAATTGCTGCGGGCTAACCACAAGGGTGGGCGTGTGAATGTGGGATACATTCATATTTGAGTGTAGCAAAATAGTTTGAAAAAGCAAAGGTAAAGCTGCAGTGGGAGTATAGGGAAGAAAGTACAGATGGGGGAGTAATGTGCAAGGTGAACTGGAAAAAGGAGAGAGCATAATTATTTTGGGGAGTATTTTGCATTTGAATGCTGGAATTTTTCAGACCGCAAATCAAACCAAAGCTTGGAAGCATCTGCATGTGTGTTTCCAGCTCACAAAATACAGATTGCAAGAGCTATTAAAGGCCTGTTGGTATCAAACTCTCCTTCAAAAGAGACTCCGTTCCAGTATTTAGTCTGAATTGTCTACCTGACACTGTCCTTGCAGTAGGTAAATATGATATGTATAAGATGAGAATAGTGCATGAGTTATATCCTTCCTGCCTGGGTGAGGCCATCCATCTGCCTTAGCCCTCTTCTCTGACAGAGGACTGCACGCTGGAAGGCAGAAGGCTTGAAGCAAGAACTGAGAACATGAAACCACATCTCAGAATATATTCTGTATATATTCTGACTAGTGATTAGTTGCAATATTATTTTATTTATTTAGATACATCTTACTTTCTTTTTGAAATCAAAGTATCTCTATGTATGGTTTATAAAAATGGTATGATAAAAATACTACCTGTTCTATTGACACATTTTGTTACAAATATCAAACCATGAGTCCATCAGTTCACATTGCTTCTCCTGACCTCTGAAATAATTAAAAAGTATGTAAATAAAATAAAACCATACTAAATCAATCAACTAAAAATCAAAATGAAACCTCAAACAAATATATCAGAATTCTAACATAAAAACATTTGCACGTTCTTCTCACTGGAGACAGTAGTCAATTATAAAAATATGTTCATTTTGTCTTAGCAAATTTTATTGCTTTTTGACTGATGAAATTGATGCAGAAGTCTGAATCCCAGGAAGATTTTTTTGCAAATTATGTAAACAAGAAAGCAGTTATAAATGCAGTCATTTATTTTGAAGCGGGAATGTTTTAGAGGACATGCATAAGACAGATCACAGCAGACCTGAATAGTTATTATGGATCTTGTGCATTTAAGAAACTCAGAATTTGGCAGTAAATGAGCCTATGTAGTTCAATATCTTGACTACACATATGGTAAAGCATATGCTTTCCTGGACCTACATATTGAAGCATTTTGTTTGTTTCTTTGTTTTTTAAAAGATATTTTTCCTGGATGTTATCTGTCTTGGATAGAATTGTAAAGGTGACATATGTATCATACAGATGAACAATATTAGCCCATTCTTTCTCCTAAAGGAGATATTATGCATTCGTCTTCAGCGACATTAAATAGAGCAAGGCATAAGAAGAGAGCAAAAAATAGAGAGGTTGTCAGGAGAGCTGTGTAGTCTTTTGCTGTCACAGCACAAGACAGCATTGATGGTTTCTGTTTTTTGAACTAAAAATGGCTTGTTTCTTTTTCCTATCTAGAAAAAAACCCCTATATGCTTAAAACCAAACTAAATTGTTATTAACCCCATAAACAATCTAAATCATCCCATTTGAGTTGTCTTCTATCTCACTTAGGAGTAGCAAAGATCTTCTATGCAAATGCTGAATGTTACCAGGGCAAAATTATTGAGAATATGAGTGTTACTACACAAGCATGGAAGATGGTAAAGAGCAGGATAATAAATTGATGCATTCTGTCAGACCATGGAAAAGCTGACTGTGGTTTTCAATGAAAATCTTAAGAGGGAGAGAGAGGGAAATGGAGAGCAGGAAAACAAAATAGAAATAAGGGCTTTTTGAACTCCTACTGGTGCACTTGTGGTTACAGTCAGCAACACTATTGCTGGTAGAGATCTCATGACCAGCCAATAAATTGTGGTGGCTCCCAGGTCTTTTGGGGATGTTCCTACTTCAGTAAGCCTAATATCAGCTCTAGCAAAGTAGATAAGCAACCATTCCTATGCAGGTACTGAATGTATAGTTTTAACAGGTGAAGGCATGTCCAAGCAGCACAGCTGTGTCCACATGCTGCCTTCATTCTTCTCCCTCTTCCTTTGCCATCTGTCTGGCATCTTGAATTTTATGCCTTCAAATGTTAACTGTTCTTCAGAGTTTCATATGAGCTCAGTCTGGTGCTTGCAACTAGAAACACACAAATGTGTGAGCAGCACAAATGATCTAATTCACCTGGGCTTCCCTGCACAAATTTCACCTGAAACCTCTGCTCACATTTTATGTATATGGCTTGTCCTACTGTCAGTGGTAAACTTGGCTGAAAGGGCTGAGCCTTCACACAGCAACACATTTCAGTGTAGAAGATGTAGACTGGGGACATCCCACATCACAGAAAGCCCCAGCTCTCTTCTGTTGTGCAATTTTGGAGCCACTGCCACACTGAACAAAGCAGGTGTAACTCATCCTCACCCAGATTGCACTACCTGGGCACAAGGCTACAGAAAATAAGGGTCATGATTAAAAAAAAACAACTGTGAATGCATATTTGAGTACCAAAGAATGGGAATAGTTATGGGATGTTTAATGGCACCCTCACTCTTGTTTGATGGGTTACAGAACTCTTAGCTTTAAATATTCTTCCATTTTAAAAATTCCATTGTTTTTACAAGAAGTTTTTCTTGATGCTAGATGCCACCCAGTGTTTTATGGGAATTATTTTATTTACTGCATTTCCTGAAAGGTTATTATTCTACTTCTCTCACAGAAGATGTTTTACTGTTGCTGACAAACCAGATTTCATACTTACCTGTCATGGCCTTTATGATGAAGTTTGAGTCTTCCACACCGGCACATCTTTTCTCTGAGAGGGTCAGACAGCCTGTTCACCCTTTCTGGCTGCCTGATCTTGTGTGATATACCTTCATTCTGCCTGTGCTGATGGGTTTTCTGAGAGATGGGATTGCTAAGGTGACCGCTACTTTTGGAATGATTTCGCTTCTCTTGAATCATTGTGCTTATGCATTTCTCAGCATCAATCTCATATATAGAATATTAAAAATCAGACACAGAATCACAAAATATTCCAAGCTGGAAGCATTATTGAGTTCATCTCTTAGGTGAGTGGTCCATACAGGGATCAAACCCAGAACCCTGGAATTATTGGCACCATGCTCTAAGCAACTGAGCTAATGCTCTGTCTGTATTTCCCAGCCCTCAGCACTCTGTTACTTTTATTAGCAGCTTGTGCAAGGAAAGTGCATCGACTCCCTTCTTTCATGTGCTGAACAGCTGATGTGTGGTAGAACTGCTTCTGGGCTTCAACTGTGGAATGGGAGAAAGGAAGAAAAATTATGGCCCTTGCACAACTGGATTGATGTCAAAGGGTATGTGTCTGAGTCAGATATGCATGCTTGTAAGCATAGAAAGATGTGCTCCTGAGTAAAACAATAGATGACAAGATGGTAAAGGTTCTGTTGGTGTGTAAGTAACCAGCTGGATGTGTAAGGGGGCATCCTTTACTTGCCATAATTCACACATTAATGGCCATAATTCACACATTAATGGTTGGCTACCTGATTGGTTGATGAATTTCTGCTTGGATGTTAATTTCATAAGATGCAAGTTCCTTTTATTCTAACCTTGATTTTCACATTGTAGATTTTCATGTTGTTCTTATCAGCCAGAATATCT
The DNA here is from genome assembly GCA_034336665.1 of Luscinia megarhynchos. Taxonomy (NCBI): domain Eukaryota; kingdom Metazoa; phylum Chordata; class Aves; order Passeriformes; family Muscicapidae; genus Luscinia; species Luscinia megarhynchos. The sequence goes on from CM067565.1 coordinate 48,555,533, forward strand.
TCCTAGCACATTAATATTTCTTCTATAAATGAACTGGACATATTTCTAGTTAGGTGCTACTTCTCATTAGTGTGGAAAGGCTACTGGGTCAATACCTGTAAAACACAAGCAAAACACAACACAAGGATAAATGCAAGTAAGACATTCAGCAATTTGATTATAAATCAGGATTCAGGTAAAGGAAATAATTTTTTGTAAGTTTCTTCGTTGTAAGTATCACTGCTTTTTTATTGCTGGAGATTTTTTGAACTTTGTGGCAATCAACTGGAATCAAGAGAGGTGCAATCACTCCTCACAGCTGCATTGTCAAGTTTGTATACTTCTCAGCAGTGTTTTCAGATGCACATTCTCTTGAATTCTTGGTGAGGAGGAGTGGGAGATGTTTAATTTTCAGTGCACCCTGCTGAGCACTGCATGATTCAGTAGCATACATTACAGAAGAGTGTGCAGGAAGTGTGAGATTTCCAGGGGTGACAGACACCAAGAGCTGATTATTTCAGGAGTTATCTTAACACCATTGTGATCTATTTACATTTATTCTGAAACCAAAATGGGAGTATTGGCCGAATCTTCCAGTACCTGATCTCTTCTTGCCCTCCCAGAACTGCTAGTTTTCCTGGGATCAGAACCCCAGTGGGCACCAAACAACTATTCTGGGAAATAGCAACTTATGTGCTGGCTCCAGATTCTGCCCCTAGAACCAGCTCTTCCTAAAGCCATGCTTGGTTTTTCCAAGATGCACAGCTCAGTTTCTGGATGAATTAGTGGAGTTTCTCTTATGACAGTAGTACCAGATGTAATACTAGTCTTTCACTGATTCAGCAGCAACATAGTGGCATTAGTTTTTGTACTGTATGGTACCTGGACCCAAACTACACTACTTTATGGTATATATTGTATGAGATACTGGATTTCTCTATCATACTTTTATTGGCTATCACTTTTTTTCCAGGGAAAGATAATGCATCTTATCTTCAGTTAATTACTCTTTTGATACCTTAAGCATGAGCACAATCTCCAGTCATCAGTAGCACTTTCAGATGCATAGTTCACTTTGTAATAGCACTGATGGAATATCTCTTAGTTTGCATATCTGCAGGTTCTCTTTTGCCAGACTTTCGAGGACTGCAGACCTCCAGCTTGCTGTCACATCATGTAACTGCTTATCAGTCTCACTCTCAAACTCTTCATTGTTTCAGTAGCACAGCTTCAGTGATTAGATTCTGTATTTTTCAGACTTCAAGACTGCACTAGGCAGGGACACAAAACTTCTTTTGTCTGTAGATTTTGGGTTTCACTTTGTATTCCAGCCATTATTTTGTGCAAGACTAGGACCAGGTGAGTTTTGGTCCCTGGTACAAAGCTGCTTTGACCAATTTACTGAAGGTAAATTGGTACACACTGATCATTCAATTAAGACTTTATGTTCTAGCTAGAGTAAAACAATGTCTGAACTGTATTGCATCAACTTTCACCACCTTCTGGGCATGACTGCACTTACATGCTGGTCATGACCACCATGCCTGTGAAAGATGGCAAAAAAGCCACAAAAATTGACTACTTTGATTGTGCATCTCTTAGAGGTGCTTCATAAACCTATTAAGTTGTCTTTTTATAGAGTTTGAATCATGGAAAATTTGTATTTTTCTGGTGAGAAATGCTGCAGTCCTGACCCCATTGTAAAGTTTTTCTAGTCCACTTCTGCCAGCTGAGGAGGCAAGAAGTGCAGGATGGAAGGCTGCTCTCCATGGCTTCTGTTGCCTTCCACATCTCTTTCTCCTTTATGTGCACATATGGATGTGTAATTCTCATACTGCTAAATCTTCAATGGTTACATCGCGACCCTGTTGATTTAGGTACATAACAGGTATGCAACAAAATATCACCTGCTCCAATCTGTGTGTCATCCAAAAATATATCTGGCTTCAAGTCTACTCTTAGTGGTCATTCTGAGAATTCATTCAGGGTTATGTGATAATGAATAGCCAGTTTCTAAAGCAGAATTGCTTGTAGATGCCTAGTTAACATGGTGGCAATGTGATGCTTTATGCAAATTAATTAGCATGATTCAGTGATGTTTTATGCTTTTGCTATCATACTTCACTAGTCATGCTGCAAAGGATATAAACAATGGAGGTTTTTAGTAGTTTTGATCATTAGAGATGCAACATTGAGATTTCTGGTGTGTGTGGCTCCTGGAAGTATCATGGCATAGGCAAATGAATGCACCAGCTCTCAGTGTTGTTTGAAGCCGTGGTGTTTCACATATTTCTTTATGCTCATGCCTGCATTTTCTCTATTCTTAGCTGGGTTTACTCATTTTGAATAAGCCTTTTGGAATTACTGCCACACATAAAACAAGGTGCTCATGCTGTGGCCAACAATGAAGGAGACACAATGAATTGGTGTGTCCTGCATGCTTCTCTTTGGCCTCTGCTGCTGTCACCTTGGAGACCTGATCTGGCCTCACAATTGCTTTAACTAGTGGCAGCTCCCACATTTGCTGTTTCATGTGTAATTAGTGGCACTTCTTGAATAATCTGTTGTTGTTCTAAAGTGAGGGTTTTACCCAGAGTGATGAGAAGTTCCCAAAGCTTCCATATTCCTCCGGAGATAATATGTAATTTGGAAGTTTAGCAAACTTTATTCCAGTTCATCAGCAGTGGTATCAGGGAAGTTCTAGAAAGGGGATAATTCTCCTAGATTTTCCCATGGGTGTACCACAAATAAACACTCCAAGAGGACTGAGTGTCTGTTTGCAGACTTCTAATGCAGAAGAATGCTGGATTACCTCTAGAGATCATGGAGCATCTGTAAAGCCACTTATGTCTAGAGCCAGCGAGCCATAATCTATTCTGAACTCTTCAGTTCTACTCTTGGCCCTGGGTAATGACATGAAATAATGCTGGGTATTAGGATTTTACATATTTTTGGTTAACATTATTGACTCCAGATTAAGTTTTAATTCTGCCAGCATTGCTTCTTTATCATCAACTTCCCATCCTATTCTACTTGAAAATGCTCTTTTAAATGTCAGTTAATTTGCTGCAAAACTAACAAGAATTTTCAGGGTTGTAGTGTACCACAATAAGCAACACTTCCATTTTCAGTTGTTCACCAATAGCCTTAGTCCTCTCAATAGTACTGGCCTCTTGGCAGTCATCAGCAGAGAGGTTTCTTTTTTAGTAGATATCTCTAGGTTTCATAGCTTGTAAGAAAACTGGTTCTCCTTCATGTGTGCCATATCCTGGATGCAGTCCTTGCCCAACTTCATGCCAGTGCTTACTACTAGGTAGCAATCTGGTGATCCCCAGAAGGGACATTCCCTTTTTAGGGATTTGTGGCTCCTGTGGAATGAGCTGTGTAAGATGCAGAGTCCTGACTTTGGTGCCTAGTAAGCAGTGTGAGTACATAGGGGTGGCAATGGTAGGTTTTCTTTCTTCTGCTCAGTTAACTACTAAATCTATAGGAAGTAATATTGTGCACTCTCTGTCAGATTAGGTTTAAATTGGATCAGTATGTTCAGACATTACTGATGGAGAATGGAGAAATACACACTCCTTGCTTCCTTATTCTTTTCTTACTTTTAAAGATAGAGTTCATATTCAATTTCAGTTGGGTCTGCTTGATCTATGAATGGTTAATAGTAATGACAATTTTCATTGGGTCTTTATTTTTTTTACTATCTCGGTCAAATCTCATACTTTGGGGAATACAATTTGTAGGAATCATGAATAACAATTAGGTTATTTTTTTCCTCTGCCTTAAACAATGAATATTATTTCTTTTATGATTATTTGACTTTAATTAATCTTGTGAATATGATTAAGATGCCCAAGTTTGTCCAGAATTGTAAATTATTAATGCCAATTACACATTTATAAATGATATACATATATATATATCTACACACACAGAGATTTCTTTCATTTGATCATTTGACTTACACTCTAGTAAGTTTGAAAATGAGGGTTGTTTTTTTTTCTGAAAACCTTTGCATTGCTATAAGTTGTTTAATTCTCAGATAAAAGAGTATGAGCAATGAAAAAGGGCCTGGGTGCAGGGAAAGGGAAAGGGAAAGGGAAAGGGAAAGGGAAAGGGAAAGGGAAAGGGAAAGGGAAAGGGAAAGGGAAAGGGAAAGGGAAAGGGAAAGGGAAAGGGAAAGGGAAAGGGAAAGGGAAAGGGAAAGGAAAGGAAAGGAAAGGAAAGGAAAGGAAAGGAAAGGAAAGGAAAGGAAAGGAAAGGAAAGGAAAGGAAAGGAAAGGAAAGGAAAGGAAAGGAAAGGAAAGGAAAGGAAAGGAAAGGAAAGGAAAGGAAAGGAAAGGAAAGGAAAGGAAAGGAAAGGAAAGGAAAGGAAAGGAAAGGAAAGGAAAGGAAAGGAAAGGAAAGGAAAGGAAAGGAAATCTCAAGGCTTCAGCTTCTCAGTGTGCTCGTGTCCCTCTGCATTACTGAGTGACAGGGAAAGTGCTTTACCTAAGTTTAGGCTAGGAGATAAACCAACTTGAATAAAAAAAACCTCTGTATTAGAAATAGCACAGCGGTTTTTATCTTGACACACTAAAAGACTGAGAGTTCAACAGTTATTTTGTTTTTTTAAAATAGTGCACTCTTCCAAGATTTCTTCAGGTCTTACATGGACATGGACTGTTTGCAGTAACCTTGGTAGTCACACCAAGCATTGTGTCTGCCACCAAAGGGAAAACCAGAGCTTAGTGGGTGGGCAGGAGGAGAGAAACCGAGGCATGAATAAAATGATCAGCTACTTTATTTGTGTAGTTTAAATTGTAATTTACCCCTTAAAGTAATGACCAGTAATCTCATGAAATAAGGCATCTGAAGATTATAAAATCTAGCAACAGAGCTTAGGCTGGATCAAAATCAAGGCACCTAAAAGTAATCCTTTCATGTTTTATGAAAATGCATGTTCTAATTCCTAGATCATAGAACTATTATGATTTACATCCACAGTCAAACCAGACTGTTCTGCGAAATCTCTACAAGGAAATAACAAGTCTAAACACTTCAGATGGGCTTATAATGTAGTAAAGGGGATGCTGTGCGGGCTCATGTTAATACTCTGAGCCTGCCCTGTAACAGAGAAGGAGAAACTTGTCCCTTGCCTGGATCTGCTTACTTGGTGCTCGCCTCCCACAAGAGTAACATGGATTTGGTTGCATGCTGCTCAGGTCAGAGTCTAAAACTTAAACTGAAAATCCCAAATCTTTAGTTTTAGGCAGGTCTTTGCCCTGGCTCACTGTGCAGCCCCCACAGGCACCAGCTGGAACAGGGCAGGGAACAGGAACATGTGAGAGCCAGTGGCACAGCATCTCAGGGCTGTGACACCAACTCAGTTTTCCCACTGTGAGAGGGGGAGCTGTGAATGAGAACAGGCTGGATAAGATCAGACGTTCTGAGGAGGCAAAAGGAAACAGTCTCCTAAAGGCTTGCTGAAAACATGGCATAGGGCAAAAAGCAGAGCAGCCTGTAAGCAGTGTGAGAGGGGAACAGAGTGTTTTCAGGTGTTTTGGGGAGCCAGACTGGTAGAATATTCCTGCAAGAGTGCATTTTCTCTATTGTGTAAATAATTTAGCAGTGTTGGTGTTTTGCCTTTAGGCAACAGTATTCCCATAAAGTAGTTATCAGAAATACAAGTGGATATGAGGAAATAAGAAACCTTTTTGGGTCAGAGGATGTAAAGTCACACAGTAGAGGAACAGTTCTTTTTGCACTTTTGTGCAGAGATAAAAGTCTCCTACAGCAGGCTTTCAGTCTCCTGAGCCAGCTACTTGACCAAGCAGAAAACAAGCAAAGTTCTGTTGTTCAGGCATGGGAGCCTTTTGGATTTGTAAAAAACCTGTGTTACCCCTACAGTGTAACAACATTTGACTGCCTCCTTCCCCTACCCTGTGGAAGGGCTGGATGTCTGCACAGTCTTCAGAGAAATAACATTTGTACTGGTGAAGCTCTGTGTCTGCAATAATGGACAAAAATTAAAAATAAACAATTATTGTGTAATTTTAATTTGTAATTGAGATTCTTTTTCAAACAGAGATGTAGTAAGTAAATCCTGGTATAATCTTCATCCTTTGTGAGACTTTTGCTTCTTTACCACCAGGACCAGTGTGCCTGGCAGCCCTCCCCAGCCTGCCTTCCCCCTTGCAAGTCCCATGCACTCATTCAGATCTCCCTGCTAAACTCTGTAAGGAAGAAGGAGAGCACAGCTCCTTTCATGATCTTGATCTAAAAAGCAAGTTGTCATCTGAAGTAAAAGAGAGAGACTGCAGGGGATGAAAGAGAAGCAATATGCTGATTTTCTGGTCTAGCAGTGCTGTTATTCTACCTGTGTCCCAAGCCCATACACAAATAATTGGGAATTTGCTGTCTTAATGGTTGTTGGGTTTTTTTATTGTACCTCTGTGGCTGTGTGGGTGAATGTAAAAAGGGTTTTGTACATGTATATTTGTATATTTGGTAGACACTGCACAGCTAAAGCCTCTTTCAATTTTCTCTCTAATTTATTTTTAATTTTGTAACCCCCCAGGGGTAAATCCTTATTACAAGATGTAAAACCATCTCTTCTACAAAGCAGCTTATTTGTTGATTTTTAATTCAAGCCAGCAGATGCAAAGCTGTAGCTTTTTTCCAAACACTGAGAGCTCCTCTATATATGTAACTATCAAGTGTTTCTCACTGCAAAATTAGTAAAAAAAATTAAAACTTAAAATATCCTTCTAGAAAGAGCAAGAAGATAAGGTTTTTATTTCTCTATATTAAGACTGTGCTAGACTTCTGAATCTTGAAACATTCTTAATAGCTATTTACTTTTAAATCTACATTACATTTGCACTGGACTGAATATGAAGACCTACATTTTCAGAATCTCAAGTGCTGAAAGTAGTTGGAGGGTTTGTTTTTTGAAGGAGGACCTCCATAAAAAGAAGGCAGTGTCCAAAGACAGCATTGCTGTGTGCTCTTACATAAATGAGGGTTCACTGGCATCACTATGTGCTTTGTCTCATAGGAAATGGTGCCCTTAAGCTAACCTGCACACTTTATGGTTTAATATTTGTTTATATGACTGGCTGAGAGTCCAAGTCACAGATGTATTGCAGTAATAACAAAAAGACATAATCTGAAATAATTTCTCTTCCTACTCATTCTAATCAAATAATGTTAAAAAAAAAAGTTAGCTGAAGAAAACCCTTTGAAATGGTTTACCAGCTGGTTCAGGTGTAATCATCTACATCTTCTGTTCTACTATATTTACAACTCAAAATATATGAATAATTAGTTTGCTTTGAGTTGTTATCAAGGAAAATAAATTTTTAAAAAGAACACCCAGATTGTCTCTTTTGCTTTTTTTAAAATAAAGTGTGGTGGTTTTGTTCCCATCATTGTTTTTACTCGAAGGCAATGTTTATTTCTGTTCAGGAAATAGAAACCTTAGAATAAAGAACCTTAGAATAAAGCTCTTGATTCTCTCTGCTTCTCCTTTTAGTCTTCACAAGTCAAGGCTTCCCACTTATCTCCTTAACTCCCATTTCCATTCTCTTTGTTGTCTGAATTCACTGAGGATGCCATCTGTGATTGCTGTTCAGAAGTCCTGTCCTGCTGGCAGCCCCACACTTTCTCCAGGTTGTTCCAACAGTTCTTCCACTGTTGCCTTTTGTTGGGTGTTTTTTGCTAAACTGGGACATTTGGGTATGGTGGCTTCATTTCAGCCACCTGTCAAAAACAGAACTCCACTGCCTCTGCCTTGATTTGTCCATAGCTTTGGACTGACAGTCTCTGCAGAGGACCATCTCCCTTCTGCCTATCTCCTCAAAAGGTTTTCCACTTTGGAAGTGGTTGATGAGCTTTTTGCTCGGCCCAGCATTCTCAGCAGAAACTGCCCTCTTGCAGTTTGGAGTATCTCAGAGACCTGTATCAAAGATAAGTCACCATATATCAACTATTTTTCTTATTTTCATCAAGAGCAAAGTAAAAATCAAGAAAACAAAAAGAGAGAACTGAGTGTGCCAGTTGAAATTGTAGATTTAATTCCCATCACTGGAAACTCTAACTTTACCCACTAGCCAGAAGTCATGGCCATACATTTATTTTTAAAGCTAACTTAGCTGGCCACATCTGAGCAATACAGTGGTCTGTGGCTGGGAACTGAAGAAAGCAGAGGCACACCAAAGGCACCCAGAGACTTTAAATTGTGTCCATAGTCCTGGCTCAGGCAACCTATTGCCAGTGCAGTTCTTGAGCCCACTGCTTCTCTCCACTTTTGTAGGTACCATCAAGGTCCTGTTGTAACAAAAATGGATTCAGGTGGGGTTTCCACTGTCGAAATAGAGACTGCAGTTTAATATATATTTTTTTAGCTTTATCTTTACAATTAAAATGAAAAATTGCTCTGCAATGTTAACCATATAGTTCCATTGCATTGTTGCTTTTCCAACTGATGCTTTGAAGGCATTGTCTGGGCAGCATAAAAACTTGAGATACAGTTTCATTCCTGTAAAGACCTTGTCTGTGTGGTTTACACTGATTTCAGTAGAAATTAGGATTCCTAGTCTCCAATTCCCTTTTAAAGCCGTCTCCCTAAATATATTTTAAAAATAATGTAAATAGTTCTGCCTGCTCAAATCATCACCAAAGTACATAGATGTAGTCATTATTATGTCTGATGGATGGGATTTAGTAAGTGTAACAGGGAAGTGTGGTATGATTAAATGTACTTTTTATTCATTGTCTTAAATATTAATCTACTCACCACCTTGCTTCTGCTATTTTTCTGCTGCTTACTGAGAGAAAGAAAGAGGAGAAGGGAGGGAGGCAAGAAAGGAGGGGAGGGAGGAAGGAAAGAAAGAGAAAGAAGACTTTTAGCATTTGCAGTTTTGCACTCAATGTCATTATCACTGTAACAAATAATTAGGCTGTTGCCTAATAATATCCCACTGAAAGAGCATATGTGTGAGCACCTGTTAATGAACAAACATGAAATGATTCAGATGCTTTGTTCAGGTAAATCCCATTCAAGTCATTTATAGGTCCAAGCTTTGACAGCTATGATTTTTGAATTAACTTTTGAAGTAGTTATCTGTTTTCCTGTGTTTAAGTCTTGTAAGATCTGAGATACCTGTGCTATAGAGAGCCTGATGTTTCTGCCATGGTACAGCAGCCCAAATACCACTGGGTCTGTTTGAACCAGGGAGTGAACACACATGCAGTGAAGGAAAATGATGAAGGAGAATTGGGAAGCCTGAGCAAATTTAGGTGGCAATGGACAATAATGATCCTTTTCTTCTGTGTTTTCCATCACCCATTTGATGACCACAGGCACTTAGAAAAGCTACAGCAATATGAAAAAAATCTGAGGATAGTGAGGTTTGCTTTGAAAGTTTCAAGACAGTTCAAATACCATTTATAGTACTTTGACAGTACAAGTAAACCCTACTTAGATTCCTTTTTAGGCTACAGACTCTGAAAGACCTCCAGTCGAACAGTGTTCAGTCACAGTCTGCCCCTTTCACAGTGAGTGAGGTCTCATCATGTGTGGAACTTACTGTAATGCAAATAAGTTACAGGTTTGCCCACCCTCCTTAATGAGCTGTTTGCTTTTGAATGGAGAACAACAATAATCCCTAGTCTACCATGAGGAGTGCTTTGACCTTTTGAAAGTTGTGGGTTTGATCTGCAGGCTGTATTGTAGTGTCAGTTTTCAAGTGGTGAAGATTAAATACTGGGTGATTGACAGGGTTCCTATAGAAGGCAGCAAACCTGCCTACTTAAGGAAAAAGAATCTGGGAGCAGAGCAGCTGTCACCCAAAATTGGTCTCAGTGCAGCCTTTCTACAAGCAAGTCTGATACTTTGAACCTCTAGGATCAGAATAACCATCCTTGGGACAGAATCTGTTATGTGCCCAAATGTGATGCTGTTACTCTCCTGCTGTAATATTCCATCTTATTTAAAAATGCTGATAATCACCCACTCTGGCAAAAAACCTGTTGCATGATATGTGCAGCATAGAGCATTTTATCAGTGTGTATGGAAAGTATAAATGTATAAACTGCTCCATTCTTTAGCACTTTATATGTGCACGCATATGTGTATATATAAAAGTAAAGGTAGAGCACATACCTGGTCTGCTCAAGCTGCACTTCTTTTTCTTGCTGGTGTTTACATCTTAAGTGAAGTGTCAGTGTCTGACCCTCACATATTACTCTGCCAGGCTGCTCTTTTAATATCTGCTGGACAAATAGGGTGTGTTAGTTTTTCCTTCCTTACAGTACCTCTTTGTATATGGTGGCTTTCCCTGCTGAGTGTAAATGCAAGAGATCTAGATATTTTTTCTGGACAGGCAGGTATTTGGGGCATGTAAACCTAACTCTTACATAATTGCTCTTATTTACTGCCACAGGAGAAGAAAACTTGCTGGCAATTTTGAAGAGAAGATGGTGGAAGTACATGATCCTGGGAATAATAGATATAGAAGCCAACTACCTGGTAGTCAAAGCTTATCAATACACAACTCTTACCAGCGTGCAGGTAAGGACTCAATGGATTTCCTCTTTTGAGGTAAGATAACAGGTCCAATGGGGTCAGTGGGGTTTTGTCCATTTGCTTCAGTGAACCAATAGCTAATTTCTGCTTCTGACTTCTGTGTACTTTTTAATGCTGACTCATAAGACACATTTTTTCATATTGAACATTTTATTATTCATTATCTTCCAAACTATACAAAACATTCTGACTTTTCTCTGTGCTAAATCATTCATAATCACAGTTTTCATTATCTACATAATTTTGTCCTTTAAGGAAATATTTTCAGATTGGCTGAAATGTTTTTCTCACTTTGTATTGTACTTGCAGAAACACAAGCATTTACTTTTAGGATTCCTTAATTAGATCTGAGTTTCTAGATGTCTGTGGTGGGTTACCCTGTCTGGGCACCAGGTGACCACCAAAGCCAGTCTATTACTCTCCTCCACAGCTGGACCAGGGGAGAGGGAATATAAGGGAAGGTTTGTGGGTCAAGGTAAGGATGGGGACAGATCACTTGCTAGTTACCATCACAAGTAAAACAGACTCAACTTGGGAAAATTTGTTTAATTTATTACCAGTCAAATCACTCACATTCTTCCCCTGCTCCAGTGTGGGATCCCTCCCACAGGAGACATTTCTCCATCAACTTTCTCCAATGTTAGTCCTTTGTGCAGGCTGCACAAACTGTCCCAGCACGGGTCCCTTTTGTAGGGTGCAGCCTCTCAGAAACAGGCAGCTTCAGAGTGGGTCCTTTCCTGGGTTACAAGTCCTGCCAGCAAACTTGCTCCAGCATGGGACTCTTTTTCCATGGGTCCACAAGCCCTGCCAGGACTCCAGCACAGGGTTGCTATGGGATCACTGCCTCCTTTGGGCAGTGATCTGCTCCAGTTCAGCACAGCCTGTGAATGAATCTCTGCTGCACTGTGAGCCTCCATGGGCTGCAGAGGGACATTGTCTCACCATGGTCTGCACCACAAGCTGCAAGAGAATCTCTGCTCTGGCACCTCCTCCCTTCCTTCTGCAGTGCTCTTGGTGTCTGCAGAGCTGCTGCTCTCACATGTTCTCACCCCTCTCTCTGGCTGCAGTCTCTGTTGCACAGGGTTGCTTTTTCTTCTCCCTGCTTAGCTGTGTTATCCCAGAGGTGCTACCACTGTCACTGATGGGCTCAGCCTTGGCCAGCAGCGGGTCCGTCTTGGAGACAACTGGCACTGGCTCTGTCAAATTCTAGCTGCTTCTCAGAGAAGCCACCCCTGTAGCCCCCACTGCTGTCACAGCCTTGCCAAGCAAACCAAATAGAGGATGTTTAGGATCCCATCATTAGATCAGAGTGCAAAAGTTGTCATTAAGTAGAATGAATGAATTTTTTGTGAAGAATTCCTACTTCAATGCAAGCTGTTAGATGTGTTATATAACAGCTTAACTGCAGCTATCAAAAAGTATAGTCCCTGCTAAAGGATTATATGTGCAGTGGACAGAAGCTAGGGTACCTATTTCTTCAAAGATACAATCTGGATTTTCATATATAAAAACACAATGAATCAAGCATCTTCCAATTTACATGGAAAACTGAATGATAGAAACATTTTTAAGATACTGGAAATTGTCTGTCTTGGGAAATCATCAAATACTTCATTGCTACTTGGTCTAAAACAAGCCTGGTGCCTCTTTACATTGTTTTTAAATAACTGAGTAACACTGGGTACTGTTCAATGTATTTTACATCTTACTTGCCTGAAGTTGCATTAGCACTAATAAAATAAAGGAGCACCAGTTAATGTTTTTCAGGATCAAAGCTAATTAAGAGTACATTTCTTCCACAGCTGAAAAGCAGTGTTGGAAAATCCTGAGCTTTTCTAGCTGAATAAGAAGCAAAAATAGAAGTAAACTATGAATTCAAGGAATTTGAATGTGACGTTTATGCTAAATATTCACAAGTGCCTCTGGCATCAGAATCCGGGTTTGAGGATTCTTTGAATCATGCCCAGACAATGTAATATTGTTTTTAACACTTTTCCAAATCTGATTACTTAGTACAGAATAAGGCTTAAATCCACATAAACCTCATATTCTCTGATTTTACAGCCACTAAAACCTCTAAGAGAAAAGCAAACTGAATTGCTTCTTTTGTGTGATTAACTCACAGCAAGTATAAAGAGTGGGCTGAGCAGGATGATTCGGGTCATTAAATCTCATCTCCCAAAGCCACCAGCAAGCACATATCAAAGGTTCATCTGGCCAGACCACCTGTGAACCCCCACTTCCAGAAGATGCAGATCCTCGAGCCAGCAATGCAATGAGCATTGCCTTTAGTGTATTGTGTCAAGAGATCTAAAGTTACAGGGTGATGGGGAAGCAGGCAGGAGAGTACAAGGGCATTGCCTGTGCCTCAACAGGGAATCTGTTAGCTAAAATCATCTGTTCTTTTAAACAGAGAGAGAGAGAGAGTGTCAGAGGAGAACTGTCAGAGGGCACAGACAATGCCATGTCCATTTTTAGACCTCTTCCACATCAAAATTACAAAAGAGTTCTGGTTTCTTTCCCATGTAGCTTGAAAGAAGGAACAGGTAGGAACTCAAATTCTGTCAAGCTTTTTTCCAGGCTTGGTGTGAATAAAGGGTCACCTTTTCCCATAGTTGTTCTTGTTTGCTGGGATGCATGTGGAGTGACTGGGGATACCTGCTGCATTTTAAATTCATTTCACACCCTAATATGCATGAGTTTCTAAGTGACAAGCCCAAAGAGACAATGAAAATGGGGCAAGTATGAGGTAATGCATTAAGATGTTGAATCAAATGAAATGGCTACATTTTCTGAAATGTAGCCAAACACTCTATTTCATTTAAAGAAGAAACAGAAGCACCTGAGGGAATTATTCATCATTGGTCTAAGTGTGTCATGGTATGAAATGAAGACTGAAAAGAGTGGAAAATAGAAGATGAAGAAAAGAAAGCTTTTCCTAGAATCTGATTTTTGAAGAAGCAAACAGGACTCTCAAGAGAAAGGAACTTTCTGTCCTAAAAGGCCTGATCCTGCAGGAGCTCTACCTGCGAGGCCATAAATGCTTGCTGCAAAAAAAGTTCAAATCCTTTCAGAACTGAGACCCGAGAAGCTATTGCTGCCTGACACAAATCAGCATGGCTTTGACTGAAGACTGTGGGAGCTAGGCTTGTGTATATATTGGGCTGAGAATTGAGCCCTTCAAGTCAATTCTGGGGGATTTTATGCCCAACAGGATGTACATTGAGGTTTTTCTGATGGAGAAAATGTAAGAGTTTTTGAAATTGTCACTTGAGTAAATGAGAAGTTTTGCAGTATTTTTATAGTGCTTGTACATGGACCATTTTGGTAGGAAGTCAGTTTTAGAGCATATCCTTTTTAAACCACATGACATCTCTGCTCCCTCATGCAAAACTAACATGCAAGTGTACAGTGCTTGTGATGCTTTTAGGCAAAACCACATCACACTGGTCCCAGGAGAAAGCCAAAGCTTAACAGTAAAATCTCACCTTTTTTGCAAATGCTTTGATTTCAGCTTCACCAAAAAACTCATAGCATGCAACAGCTTTGTTTTCCAAGTAGCTTTAAACTCTTGGAACTTTCAGAGTTTCTTTTTAGTATTTGGTATTATTTCATCATGATTCCATGAAAAGACTGAAAATGGTGCCCTACTTTTTCTCAGTGTTTCACACCCAAATTTTCCTATATTTTCAGATTCTCCTTTGGCTTTGATCTGGGAAAACAGGATTTTCTAATAAGCCTTCCTACATATCTTTCTCCAAATGCCTTCAGAATCATAGAGAATGAGAACATGTAGGCACAAATTAGAAATGAATGTGGTACCTAACCTTTACTTTTGGACATGCTTCTGATTATTTCAAACCCTTATGTACTCTATAATTACTCTCTGAGAATGTGGCAGTCAGTTTCATCATAAGATGAAAGCAAAGCACTGTGAAGCCTAGAAACACATAATTTTCCTATTTAAAAAAACCCCAACAAACAACTAAAATACCTCCCTTATGAATTAGGTAATATAGAATTTAGATTGAAAATCAATGTACCATTTATATTTCAATCATCAAGGTGTAGGTCATTTGCTAAGGATAAAATCCAAGTTACCCCTTTTTGGCACCAGCAGTCCTGTCCAAAGACAACTTGGTTCAATGGAACGATGCAAGAAACTCTCATCTAATTGTCTACAAATCTAAAATGTCATGGACTTCTGTTATCCCTTCCCTTGCTGCTCAGAGCACGATCTCAGTGCATAAAAACATGGTTGAACCTATCAGGTTCTTCTGTGGTGTCTTTAAGCTCTGGTTCTTTGCATGCCCAGAGTGAACCTGTATTGATGCAGATAGATACCTAAATACCTGCCTCCATTAAAAAACTTGAAAGCTAAGTATTCCTACATCAAAATACCCCAAGGAACTCAATTTGTTAGATATGATCTTAGCACGCCTCAGGTGCTTGCAGAAAGCCTGGAATGCTTTCCAAATAGTAAGTGTGGAGCCACCTTTTTCATAAAGTCATAGCTTTTAAAGCAGTGGCCCACAGCACTCCATCTCAGCTGAGGGGATGGTAACTCAAGCTTCCTATGGCCATGAAAATGCTCAGGCTAGTACATGAAAACTGTTCCTTACAGGGTACTCTTAAAAAACTGAGTATACATAAGTTAAAAGGCACAAGAGTTTGTAAGTGGATCAATTTGAAATCCAAACCCACCAGAGACCAGTCATACTTAATGTTATCAGACTTTGTATATGGATTCCCCAGATGGCCCAAACTTGTGAAATGATCTTTAGCTTCTGTTTGTTGTATTACTCTGACATTTTTCAGCCTTCTTGCATGTCAGCTGTACCAGTTACAGCATGTACACTAAGCACTCCCTTGTACACTAGCACCTGGTCCCATGGACTTGTTTCAAAAGCTATGTACTTAACTTTCAGGACTGCCTGTGTAATGTGTGCCATATTTATCCTAATGGGTTTTAGAACAGCCATGGTGTAGGCCAGTGGAAGGTTTAATAACTATTCAAGAAGGATGTTTTAAATACTGTTAGAGACAGTTTTACACAGCAGATAAAACTGCTTCTCCCAGAGGGAATTAAAAGATTCAGAAGTTATTGCAGTTATTTAGACATAGATATTAAATTTCCTTGAAACCATGTTTTAACTTCAACTTGCTTGTACTGCATTTACAGTGTACCACACACATACATCCTCCCAAATCCACAGTGTCTTCCACTAAGCCTGTTATATCCTAACAATTGTAACCTTTTCTGCCTGTACTTGCTTTCTCATCATATCAAGCTGTATTATGAGGCAGGCTGCCCTCACCCTTCTCCATAAAATTAGTTAGCTCTCCTTGCTCCAGTACATTGTTTTATCATCTCCATATTACACTCATGTTCCACTCTCTAGAGGTCGTCCCTTTATCTATATGATGACATCACACAGAAATCTGGATTATTTCTGCAACACTTTGAATAATAGTACTGTAGAGTATACACACAATGTCACAGGAAGAGAGGCACTGCCAAGGAGAGAGAGATGTTTCCAAATAGTGATTTCTCTGGTAATTTATTCCTTGGGCAATCAAGCCTTTGATTGGCATGATGAAAACAAAGGTAGTAAAAGCTGGGATTTATAGACACCAGGAGACAGGCTATAAAGCTATGATGCTGATGTTCTCAACTGCTCTTAGATCACTGCGAGGCTCAGCAGTACATCACACTTCCAATTACCTATGGCAGTTCTCATATCTCAACAACTGCCACCAGAAAAGGAAAGGAGTCAGCAGTAAGTGCTTATTATAGGAGAGCTGCATGGCAATAGGCTTCACTTTGTTCTTGGTCCCTATGGACTCAAAGTACATTGAGGCAGAAGCTTTGAGATGGTTTTGAAGGAAATCTGGGAGGCAGGGAGCAGGAGATGTGCAATGTTGAAGTTGTTGATCCACTTTGTCTGGTGACTGCTAACGTGAATTATCCCAAAAGCAGAGATAAATTCCATTTATTTGTTTATTCCTCCCACCCTATGAATGTAAGATTGACCATACTTTCCTGTTCTGCTTCAGGCAGTGAGGAAGTAGTGCAATGTTAATAAAGTTTGCAGATCAGCATTTTGCCGAAGTGTTGCATACTGTACATTTATGCTGTGAGAGGCTATCTTGTATCCAATTTATTATCAGACTTCAAGTTACTGTTGTCTTTAACTTGTTACATATCTGTGCTGTGCCAACCAGGCCCAGGAGTGAAGGAGTGATTATTCATGTTGGTAGTAAAGCATTCCTTGTATAGAGAGCTCAGAGCAGAGGAACTGTGGGTTGGATGTGACCACCACCTTTCATCTAACGTAACTTCAAGAAGCCACTAAACTCCTTCTATGTACTCAGAAAGCTGAAGCTGTGAAATTCCTCATCTCAGCTTTTGATACATACAAGTCAAAGAGAGGTGAAGGTCTTTCATTAGTCAAAGTTTTAAGTGAGTTTGTGTGTCCACAGGGAAAAAGAGAACACTGAGAACAAATAAAAGAGTTAAAGAGTAAAGAAACTGATAGGAACAGTTCTAGAAACATCAAGAAAAAAAAAATTGAGATCTTGTGGGCAAAGTGGGGAGGACTGGGAGCAGTCTTCTGGCTTTTGTTTTTTCCACATCCTGGAAATACATGTTTGTACATTTTTTAAACCAAATTACATCACTGGTTCTTTCACCAGCCTCCATACCTGAAGTACTGTACATTTTGACTGAATGAAGAGTCAATGGTTTCACATTAATTTTGTGATTAAATAAAAGCCATGCAAGAAAGTGGTAAAGTTGTGTTGAGGTAGCAAATAGAAACATGAAAGATAAAAATAACACTCCTTTTTTATTTGAATTACTTGAAATAACCCTGTCAGAGATGCTGCCAGCATCCACGCCTTTCCTGCAGGATTTGGTTGCAGGGCAGAGTAATTAAAACACAGCTCCCTTGGCAGCTGGCATCCAGCTCTGTGAGGGTTCACATCTCACCTGCTGTTGTTGAATCAAGGGTGTGTGATATTGTGAAGGTGATGTGAAAGGAGGAGGAAAAGCTCTTGAATGGGCTGCAAATCCATTCTTCCTTTGAAAAAATAAAGTAAGTAAATAACAGAAGCTGTGCTTCTTACTGGATATAGCACTTGCTGTTGTATTAAAATTTCCAGGTCACATGCTGAAATTCTGTAGCCATCATGTGCAGTTCACCATACAATGTTTGATGGGTAGGACACTGATTTTACTGATCCCTCTGCTCTGGAGAGCAGTGTGAGTAGAGGGTGCAGCTGATCCTCTGCATGATTTGCTGGAGGGCAGCACTAATGAGAAACCCCTAATGTGAAAAAAAGGGCTTATAACTGGGGGGGAAAATATCCAATGAATGTTTAAAAAGGAAGATTCAGCTCAGCTGTTCCCATAGGGAGTTTGCTGACCAGCTTTTTTCTTTTAGATATCACTGCGGATCAGCAGTTCACTCTCTGTATTACAGACCTTTCTTCTAAAGCTTGCCAGCTCTCCCTTCCAGTGATTTAACAGAACATTCTTCCTGTAGATATGCAGAGACATGCTGAATTTGTGAGACCAGAGACTGGATTTTTACTGTTAGCAAGAGAGTATTTGTCTTTGATTCACAAGTATAATAATTTAACAAACAAGTAATCAGAGGAAATGGATTTCAGCTTTGTGTTCCATCAACAGACTTGTATGCAGTGTGGTATCTTTTAGAGTCAAATAATAATCAATTTCTACAACAACATAACATTCTTATAATAAAAAGAAAGTGTCTTATAGGACAGTATAGCAATAGATTACATATTTTTGTATCCTGCCTTCTAAAGCAGCCCCATTCAGAGCTGTGACTGAAGAAAGCCACAGAAAAACACAGTATTGTCAAAGAACGTGGTCTGCACCACCCTATGGCAACATAGGAAATATGGGGGTTTTTAGGTTACTGAGTTATAATAACTTCTGTGATTAACAGGAATGTTGATGAAAATCAGACAAGTCATTAATTTACCTTAATGACAGGGTATAGGTAATAAATTAAAATTAAATAAAATTTAAATAAATTAAAAGGAAGGATAATATCAGAGATAATTATTTGAGAAATACTGAAAAACAACTGACCTTTATGTACTATAAATGAAATTCAGCTAGGGATAATCTGTCTTTGTTACTGTAAAAGTTTATAGACAGAAAAATTACAATTAGGTATAATATTTTTTCTTGATAGCTGAAATAATTAATAACAAAGAAAGAAAAAAAGACAAAACCCATCAATAAAAAAGCCGTGTTGCAGGTGAGGTAATCCTCAATCTCACATCTTTTGTCTGAGGAATGCACGTGCATTTTTTCTTCTACTAGACTAGATAATCTGAGGAAAAAAAGAAAGCCAGGGTGAATTTAGTCCCAGAGAAGTGAAATTTAAAGCAATACCTGAAAAAGAGTTAGGTAATAGTCTCTAGGTTATCTTATTGCTTACATTGTAATAACCTAATTTATTTCTGCCTACCTCATTGTTTAATTAAAGGTATAAACTAAACACAATTTAAGAACTATGTGTCAGTGAACATTACCTACATTTCATGTTTGTATCTATTGATGCTGCAGGATTCCAAATAACAATTTGTGAATTAGACTTTGGACTGCCAGCCCAAGGAGGCGTTTTCTAGCTGTTGTCAGCATTGTTTATTTGTGAAAGGTTCTGTTCACACATCCTTTCATGTTACTGCTTAAAAACACCCATTCACATACTTGAAAGCATAGGTATGTTTAAATATTTATGGAATGAGAGGAATTTTTAAAATCTTCCTGTAGAAAACTGTTAGTGGGAATTTTCTGTTGAAGTACACATGGGGCAGGTACAAAGAATTTTTGAACTCATAGAACAATTTAGACTCATAGAACAGCCCAGCTTGGGAGAGCCCTCCAAGCTGGTCCAACCTTTTTTGTGAAAGGGAGCCTAGATGAGATTATTTAGCACCATGCCCAGTCACATCTTGAAAATATCTGGTGATCTTACCTTACCATGCCTCTGTGGAGTTTGTTCTCACTGTAAAACAAGTTATTTCTTTGTTGAGATGAAACCTTTCCCAGTGTAACCTGTGTTCCTTATCCCTTGTCTTCCTTCTACTCCACTCTGATGAGGCACCACCTGGAATACTGCATCCAGCTCTGGGGCCCACAGGAAATCCATAGAATTGTTGAAGCAAGTCCAGAGGTGGCCACAAAGATGATTAGAGGAACGAAACACCTCTCCTCTGAAGAAAGGCTGAGAAAATTTCGATTGCTCAGAATGGAGAAAACTCTGGAGTGACCTTGTAGCAGCATTTTGGTACCTAAGAGGTCTACAGGAGAGCTGGAGAGGGACTTTAGTAAGGGCATGTAGTGACAGGACAAGGGGTAAGGGCTTTAAACTGGAGGAGTGCAGGATTAGATTAGACAGTAGGAAGAAATTCTTCCCTGATAGGATGGTAGGGCTCTGGAACAGGTTGCCCAGAGAAGCTGTGGATGCTCCATCTCTGGAAGGGTTCCAGGCCAGGTTGGATGGAGCTTTGAGCAGCCTGGTCTAGTGGAAGCTGTTTCTGCCCATGGCAGGGGCTTGGAACTGGGTCATCTTGAAGGTTCTTTCCAATTCTAATCCTTCTATAATGTTATGTTTCTGTGATTCTCCATGTGATTTCTGCTACAGAAAGAGCCTCCATCTTCTTTGTAGCCACACATTAAGTGGTGGAAATCTGTGGTGAGGTCAGAAAACAGTAAGTTAAAGTCACCTGTTCAATGCCCACTGGGAGGGAACATGCCAGAGGCATCCAGACCTTCAGGGATAGCTGTGAATTTTTTGTGTTCTGTCAGTAAAGAGGCCTGACCATGACTTTTAGATGACTAGCTCTCACTTTAAATGCAGAACCTGCTTTTAGCATCTGCCATTCCCATTTGTAATTTCCCTCATCTGTTCTGCAGCTCTTTGGGACTGTTTAAGCCTGCCAAGAACAGCATGGT
The DNA here is from genome assembly GCA_034336665.1 of Luscinia megarhynchos. Lineage (NCBI taxonomy): Eukaryota > Metazoa > Chordata > Aves > Passeriformes > Muscicapidae > Luscinia > Luscinia megarhynchos. The sequence continues at coordinate 48,576,082 of CM067565.1, forward strand.
CCCACTGATAAACTGGTTTTCCTCTGAAGCCTTTTGCCTCTCACTGTCTGGGAAGTCTTTGTTTTCACTGCATGCTCCTGTTTTTCAAAGGAAGTTTCAGGGGAATTATTCTCAGTCCAAAAATTTTTTTTTAATTTTTGCTGATCCCACAAATATAATGTTTATTATGTATGCATCTCACATGCAAAAAAGAGCTTTCTGAGCAGTAAAATTCTTGGAATAATCCAAAAATCTTTCTTTCTTCAAATAGTACATGGATGGCCAAAGAAGTTAAAGGGGGTTTGATCTTTATTTGATAATGGTGTCCTTAGTGTGAAATCCCACTGAGAAAGCAAGTAACATGTGATGGGTTCAAAGGGAAGAAAAATCAAACAACAAAACCTAAAAATAAATGCAACAATATCTGGAGTGGTTTTTTTTCAGAACTATAGACACAGTTCACCGTTCTCCTTCTTTGGTTGTGCCACACATTTTCATTAGGAAGAAGATGCATGTCATATAGCTTTGGTGCATGCTGTATCAATTGGCATTGAACAGTAGTGTATCCTGCACAATTTGTTAAATCTCATCATTAGTCCACAGAATTGCAGCTCTTAATTACCTATATCCTATTAGGAAGTGGGATTAAAGGCAAGTTTCTTTGTGTGTTTCTTATATAGGATTTTTGTTTCCTGGTGACATGCAGTTAATTTAGTTGCTAAAATACATTTTAATTTGAAAATCTGAAGGTCCTCTTACAAACATTTGGTGCATTTCTTTTTTTATCACATCTTCTCTGGGCCTATAGCTTGATGTGTCTGAAAAAAACCCAAACAATTAAAAATTGTGTTTCATAACATTTCTTTGAGAAAGCTCTTTCCAAGGGTACATTGGCAAGAAGACTGAGTTTCTTGCACTGCACACAAGATGGGGTTTTGGGTTTTTTTCTTTCAAAGGCATATGGGACTCTATTTTCACAGAGATAACAGTCATGGCAGGGACCAGATTTTCATAAGCATTCTGCATGCAGAAAACCCCTGATTTATATGGACAGATTTAATAAATCTGGTCAACTTGTGTGTTATGAACATTCCTGATATCTCGACCTGGAATGACTGAATCAAAGCATATGTCTAGACTGCAGGAAAACTACCTTCAGTCCTTGCCTATTAATCACCAGAGGTGAGGACCAGATGGAGTGGTGTGACTCTCTTTTGGCCCAGGTTTTCTTCCCATGGCTTTGAAATATGCATCTGAATCCAAGAGTGTTATCATAGAGCAACAACTCTCCCGGATTCGTGGAATTGTCGTGGACAGTCTTACCCCTGTGTCTGATGTATGAAGAGTCTCTTGAATACACTTTCTCCTGGTAGAAAGTGCCATCACAAATTAAATAACCCTCTGTTAGTATCTGTCCTAGTACTTTAGGGCAAAGTATTGTCAGGTTGATGTGTTCTTGATTTTTGTTCTCTTTTTTGGCAGCTCCTAGACTGTTTTGTCATCCCAGTGGTGATACTCCTCTCCTGGTTCTTCTTACTGGTACGATACAAGGCAGTGCATTTCATTGGGATTGTGGTCTGCATTCTGGGCATGGGCTGCATGGCAGGAGCAGATGTCCTCGTTGGGAGACAGCAAGGAGCAGGTCAGTAACAATGAATGGGTTGCATGGCCAAGCTCTGTTCAGAGAAGCCATTGACCAGCATGTGTCAGACTCGGGGCCAAAAAAGGGGGAAATTTGCCAAGAAATTCTGTACCTTGGTGGATCCAAAGCACTGGACCATTCAGAGTTGTCTCTTTGTCAGAAGGGCAAAAAGGGGTCAACACTTAAAAGTCAGCAGTGCTGCAAACAGGTTTCTTGGGCCCTGTGTCTTGCAACACATCACCCTCTGCGAGCTGGGGAGACAAGGTAAATATTTGTAGTTTTGTTCTCTTTTGGCTTAGCTGTTGGACTGCAATATCTTCCTTTCCAAATTGACTACATTTCTGAGTCATAAGCACCTCTCACATCCACTGTGTGCTCTTACTTCTCCTCAATTTTGCTTGTTTTTCTGCAGAGGTGGGGTCAACTTGGTAGGTGCTAAAATACACCAGTTGGGTGTCTATGTACTCACCAGTTGGGTTTTGCACACAGTCTCATACTAAAGCTTTGGGACTTGACTGTAATGTTTTTGAAAAGAACCTCCTTATGTGTAAAACATTCTTTTTCTTTATGTGTGGCATCATATGAATAATGTGTGTATCTATTAATGCAGACCAAGATAGAGTTAGATTTCATCGATCAACTTCCCCTGTCACATTGATTTCTCTAGCACCAAGCCAAATGATGTGGGAAGGCTGGAAATTCTTTTCAAAGATTGTCAATTAGGCACAGTTTTCATTCTTAATTAAGAGCACTGAATTGTGAGCAGAGCATAATACACGGGGATTTAAAATTCTTGACTCAGCTTTCTGAATACAAATGCAAGTGCTGTAAAAACTGCGTTTGCCAGAATGCTACTAAATAAAACAAGGGAGTTTTTGACAGTGCTCGCTGTATCTCCCTGCCCCCTTTTATCTCTGTCCTTAATCCTGAAAGGAGAGTTTTAGTTACTGGTCTCCTCCAGAAGTAGCCTTGCCCCAGCTGACAAAGAAATAGTCTACTCTGTGCTGTGTAATCAGCCAGCCCAAGCTGTATTGGGAATGGCTGATTTCTGAGGGATTGGGATTTCAAACCAGGGCTCCAGAAGAAACATCCTGTGTCCCAGCAGTCTGGAGAGTAACATGCTTGAGCTGGTGAGCTGTGGGTCAGCAGGAGCATGTGGGGCAGTGGAAGCAGACAGGAACAGATTGAAGGACGCTGACACTTTGCCATCCAACTGCAGTAATTAGATGTTATTTGCCATGTTCATTACTAAAGCACGGGTATATCTGTTAAGTAAGTTTGTCCAGAAAAATCTCTTAGCATGCATTATTGCCTTTTGATTTGGACCTACACACGAAAAAACCGTGTCCATGCTCATTGCTGTGCAGAGAGACTGCAACTTTTTTGCTTGTTTTAGTGGCATAATGATGTTATTAATGATGCTGTCTTTAACAGACTAAAATAAATTGTCTCATTTAATTTCTTTGAAAGGTTAAAACTACGCATTAAAATATACAAATAAAAATTAATTAAGGGCAGGAAAAAAAAGAATAAAATTCCTAAAACTCTGTATTAAGGGGTTCTACACCATTTACAGGATGCTTCCTAGGACTGGACAAACTAAAGTAAGGAAGGCACCAAAAGCAATGATGCTTTGTTAGTCCTCAGTAAACGTCTCTGTTTATCTTACATTTTCGGGGATGACAACTATTGATACCTGTGTGCCCCTCTTGACCACACTGCTCACTGTATTAGAAGAGCCATAAGGCTCTGCTAGGTACCCACAGCATAAGGCAATTTAGCCTGCCAACCCTTACATGAGTAAGGGAACATGAATTTAAAATATATCACTGAGAGATTAATAGGTATTTTCCAAACTATCTGCAGGAATTAGGTATAATGTGCACACGTGCTTGCAATTTGCAATTGTATCCTTACTGATAGTTTGCACATTACTCAATGGGAAAACAATTACTCTTAAGTATTTAGAGCTCTATCATCTTATATGCCAAGTATACCTGAAAATGACATTATTCTGAACTAATACCCATGAGTTACTTTCATACTTCTCCTCCTACCATACAAAGGAGTCTAAGCCACACAGGTCTAGATGTTACATCCAGGTTTTTCAAAGCCCTTCATAGCTTTAACTTAAAACAACCTCTGAAAACCAGTCACATCAATCCTGCTAATACATATATCAGTGTTCCATTTAAAATGGGGCACACTGACAGTGATTTTTAGGTATCATGTTCATCAGTAACTACAATCAAAAGCAAAGAGAAACACCCCTTAATGGCAGGGGTAGGGCAGAAATGTGACGAAAGAACCTAACTGGAGTGTGAAAAGAAATCCTGTCAGAACACAATTCACATTTAAAATATTTGTGTTGCACTATAATGCTAAAGCTAGTTCCCAAAACACTAACTCCACTCTGGACTGTATGACTTCTCCACAGAATATTAAATATGGTAGGAATCATTAATGTAAAGCTTGTTCTGCCAGGCTATGCCTTGTATGTCTTCTGAAGAATGGCCTTTACACCATTAAATTGGTCAAATACAACTTTATTATCCTAAAAGTCTTTAGAATGCCTCTAGTTAGCTGACACATGTTTCCTTAGCAATGAAACCAGTAGATGCATGTAAATATTATGTCCATGAAAATAAATCTGTAGGGACCTGTCAGTCTCGGGATGAAGTTCTAAAGTCTCAACCTCTTGGGGAGGCAAAGACAAGGCAGTGGACAGCCAGAATAGTAATTGCTAGGAAAGAAATCCAAAACATCTTTTACAACATTTTTGCACCAGCATATAAAGTTTTGATGCACTGACTCCTTGAGTACCATGTGTTGCTCTTAGTCACTGCATCTCAAAAAGAAGTCATTGGAAAATAAGCCTGTATAAGCCATGGAGAAAGGTGAGCAGCCTGTTCAAGGGCATAAAATGGATTCAGATAAAGAGACCGTAGCCAGACTGGGACATTCCATCTCTCAGAAAAGGCAAGAAAGAGACTGTAAAGGTATATGAAGTCTTCAGTGATATGGAGGGAGTCAATACAAAGTGTTTTTTAAATATTTCTCAGATTTGAGGTACCCAGCATAAAAGTTAAAAGCATGAAGTACTTATTAATAGTAGGCAAAAAATACCCGGATTTTACACAAATTGATGAAGGATCCCTCAAGGTTTATTAAATTTGATGCTCTAATGCAACTTCTATCTCATAAAATGCCTAATCGTACTGAGAACTGGCTGATAAAAGTCCCTCTGTACTTCCCTGTTTGTTTATGCCCTCCTCAGCCACTGTGTGCTGCTGAGCATCAGAGGAGGTTCCAGTGTCAGTCTGGTGCTCTGAACAGATCTCAGCTCCCTCTTCTGGGAAAGCCCTGAAGGCTGAGGCTCACTCTCAGCAGAGAGCACTTTGGGAAGAGCTATCAGGGTGTGATGCTTGAGGCCATCCCATCTGTGTGAGAGTGCTCAGCCTCTGAGCTGCTTTTGTTTCACAGATGCAAAGGGATGGTATTTTTGTCCCAGCAGAAGTTCTAAGGTCAAAAGCTTTTTCAGCAATACTGCCCTGAAGTGTCAGTGAGTAGCTGCAATAAATACCAAATAAGTGAGCTCAGTGTGGAATCAATGGAACCACTGTGAAATATGAAATACATTAGGGGTATGAAGAAGTTTTGTAAAATGCTGATGGTTATTTTAAATTAAAAATATCTTCCATTACTGATTGCAAAAGAAGACTAAAATAAGAAAAACAAAAAACAAAGCAAAATAACAACCACAAAACAACAAAATCATAAAATGATTAATGGTCAAATATAAACGTTGCCAGTCAAGGAACATTCAAAACAAAAATTCAGTGAAAGGCTGGATGAGTATGTGAAAAACAAATCTAGTAGTGCTTGCTAAGTACACAGAAGCCACATCTCATCTGAGCTGAAAAATGTTGGAAACTTTGTTGGAAACTTAGTTGGAAACTAAGAGAGCATTACTGGGAGTATTTTCCACTTTACTCCATCTGTATTGTACTTAAACAACTTATACTTTTCTGGTGCTTATAGCCAGTATTGGAGACAGGATAAATGAACCCTTGGTCTGTCCACTTATGAATGTTTTTATTATCATAAATTTCTTCTCCATAGAAATTTCAGCACTACACATTGGAATGATAAGGCTTAAAAGAACTCCTTAAAGAAAAACGTTGAAACGATGGTTTTGAACCAGTCAGAATGTTGGGTTTCCATTTTTATTTACTGCAGTGTATATTTTACAAATCAATCGAAATAAAACTTTAAAAGGCAGGGACATAAAAACTAAACCATAGTATTTTAAAAGAAAACTAGGTTTCTTCTTAAAAAAATGTGGTTTAGTACTTCAGCATTTCTGCTGAAACTTTTCAAAGAAAAATCCATTATATCCAGCCTTTCAGAATATGGTTCTGCAGCAATATCTGACAGCTTTGTGAAGCTGTAGCTCTTGTAGAAATAATTTAACAAGCCATATGTGCAGAGGGAATTGCATGCACCAGTTTGCAAAGCTGGGGCCTCAGTTTTCAAGCTGGAACTTGATCTTGATCAAATGTCACTGCAGCTCTACCAAACACCCAATAATAAAATCTCCCAAGACTTAAAAAGATTTCAAGCAGTCTTTGATAACAAAATGTTTTAGTAATTCTGTATACCTGGAGGTATTGAAAATACATCTTGATAATATTTGTATGCATTAGGTACTGCTGTGTTAATTGAACTTCTTTTAAAAATCTGTCATTATCATCACCCTGTCTACACCCCATCTTTCCTCTTCCCTTTCTTGTCAAACAGCTCCATGTGAAAATGAGGTCAGTATTAGGTTGTAATAATTTCTTCACTCATTTCACAGGTACACAGAATTTTTCAGTTGTCCTCAGATCTAAGTAGTGAACATGTTTTAGACTAGTTAAATTTGAAGATGAGATGCAAACTGCTCTATAGAGCTGAGTCACACTTTTTCTGCAAAGAAAAAAAAAGTAGCAATAATAAAATAAAAAGGATCGGTCTCTGAGGAGTGTCACTTGGATTCTATACTTTTTTACAAGTCTTTCAGAATTTTTTGGCTTCTTTTTTCTAAAGCAGGGGATATGCTCTCCCTTTCTCTCTGCTAGACTTGGCTGGTGTATTGAATGAAAATTATTTAAATGACAGAACACTTGCATTCATTTTATTAACCCGGATAACACAGATATACAGTGACTGAGGAATTAAATCTCCAGGGAAGAACATGCAATGGTTTTGGACAAAAGATGGTTGTTTGGAGGTATTATGATTTTTTTTCTATTTATCCCTAGGTGAAAATAAACTGATAGGGGACCTCTTAGTCCTTGGTGGAGCAACACTCTACGGCATCTCGAACGTCTGCGAGGAGTACATCGTCCGAAATCTGAGTCGAGTGGAATTCCTGGGCATGATCGGGCTCTTTGGCTCCTTCTTCAGTGGAATTCAGCTGTAAGTGGCCAGGTTTGAGCCCACTAAGGCTCAAATAAGTGCAGCTGTGGCCTCCATTGAGATACACTAACCACTTCTTCAAAATTAGCCCTTTCCTGTGGAGAGCAGGTCTCCTCTAATCTTGGAATTTGCATTGATTTTCATATTCCAAATTGATGATTTGAATAATAATTTTTACCCAAGTACTCTAATTCAAGGGCCAGTATCCTTGAGTAGTCACATGAAGAGGGAGAAGACACATCCCACCCTCTTGCTGCTGGAAAACAAGTGGCTACTTCATGTGTTAGTCTGAACTGTGAATAACAAAATCTATGGCTTCTTCTGGTTCTGTTTTTTACTTTTAGAAGGTCATGTTGATTTCTAAAGAGGTAGAAAACACATCCAGTCAGAAGGTATTTTACTGGTTTGCTTGTTCTATGTAACTGCATTATGATATAGCAGAAATCATGAAAAAGCCTTTAAGAAAATGGCCTTTTCACTTTAAAAATATTTAGCACATAGGAGATTGTTGCATGGATTTCAGGATCTACAGAGTCTGGGCTATATCCACATGTACCTAATGAGCATCTCAACTGCAAGCCTAATAGTTGGAAGGTGGCTTCCAATGTTGCAGTACTGTGGCTGATGTAAAAGTAGCCCTGCAAGATTGCTGCATTTTGTGCAGGTCTGTCACTGGTGCTTGTAAAACAGAGTGACTTTTGATTATTAGTCCAAAACAAGTTGCTTCTCTACAGAAGCAGCTACTCTGCTTCTAAGAACAGAGACTGATCAAAAAAACACAGCCCATCATTTCCTACTTCAATAGTTCTATTTTTTTTTAGCTGGAAAGCTTAATATATTTATGTGGGATCTGAACAAGTGTCTTGAAATTATTTATATTACTAGCTGTCATACAAGAAGTTCCCTTTTAAAAAATATGGAATTTAAGAACATGTGAATGTGCCTAGTATCTTTGACTAAAGCAGTTTTTTAATATGCTTAAGTAGATGCTAACATTCTGAGGACATCAAAGCAGTGCCCTTGTCTTGCTCTGTGTGTGTAAACTGTCATGTAAATGTCTCGTGTTCCAGAATTCAGTCGTAGTGCCATTGCTCCCTCTTGATGCAGGCAGTTAGTCACAATTCAGGGTCTGTGAACTGTTCTGCTGGTGAGAATCTGGTTTTGGAATAAGACATCTTTGTATAAAGAAGACATACCTGGAAGGGAACACTGAGAAACCATCTCTTTGCTGAAAACCCCAAGGTTTTCTATTCAACCTTTAGCAAAGTTCACTCCAACAGATTTTTCTCCACCAGCCTCTGCAGCTTTTTGCTGATGGTGCTTTTTGGGCACCTTTTGGAGATCAAGCCATGCTTAGTTCATACCTGTGTCTTTTTCTTACCTTTACCTGTGATGGATAGCAGAAGTCACAGTTAGATGTTCACAGAGATTTAGTCTAACTAAATATAGCACCTACTTCAAAGAGAAGCCAGTTCCTCATATTAAATTTACAGGCTCTTTCTTTGAAAAACTACTGGCCACTTTGGTGCAATATAGGACCTTTAGATCCTCTAAACTGAAGGGGTCTTAGACTGTAACATAAAATAAACACATAATGCCTGTTGTGCTGCAAAGGAGGAAGAACTAAGGTGTCAGGGGAAACAGTGGATTAATGAGTTGGCTGATTACCAAGACATGGTAGAAAGAGAAGTTTAGTATGCTGATTATGATTAAAGAAGGGAGGAAGAATAAGAGATTAGTTTACAAGTGCTGGGGATGTCACAATTACCCATCAAATGGACACAAGGTTATCTGATGGAATCACAAAATCATAACATGGCCTATTTTTCTAATGGCCTCCTGAAGGTCATCTGGTTCAACCTCCTACTCAAAGCTAGCTTCAAAGTTACATCAGGTTGCTTAGGAACTTGTTCAGTTGATTTCTTGGAATCTCTGAGAATGGAACTGCCAGTCATGCTGGGCAACCTTTTCCAATGTTTGACATTTTTTTCCTTTGATATTTAATCAGTTTTCCACATTGTAGCTTGTATCCATTCTCATTCATCCTCTTGTTGTGCCCCTCCAAGAAAAGTATGACTATCTTGTCTGTAACTACCCACTGCATAATTAAGGTGGAAAATTCATTATTCTGTCCTCCTTTCCCCCAGCTTAGCCTCCTCTTCTTCACACTAAGCAAACTCTGCTGTTTCAGCATCTCCTCTTACAACCTGTGCTCAACCTGCCTGACCATTGTGATGGAGTTGCACTGTACTCCCTTCAATTTGTTATTGTGTGTCATGTTCTGGACAGCCCACAGTACTCTAGTTGCTGTCTCACTAATCACATCCTTCAGGTTTCTGGCCAGACTTTCCCTAATACAGCACAGGATGCTGCTGCCCTCCTCTGCTCCAGGGACACATTGCTGACTTGTGTTCAGGTTGGTGTCCACCAGGACTCTAAGGTTGATTGCTGGAAAACAGCTTTCTATCCAGTCAGCTCTCAGCCTGTACTGTTTCATAGTGTCACTCCACCCCCAGGTACAGGAGTTAATACTTGCTTTTCTTGAACTTCATGAGGTTTCCTCTCATCCTTTTCTTTAGACAGCATTGCAGATAGTCCACCTATCTAGTCCATGCCTCTTAAGTCTCTAAAGATCTTTAAGGAAATCATGTTGGAAACCTTGCTAAAGTAACAGTACATTACAGTTACACCACATCCTCTCATCTATTCCCTCTCCTTTATTTACTGGTCCAGTCACCTCATCATAAAATGCAGTCAGTTGGATCAGGTTTGCTCTTGAGAGCACTCTGCTGGCTTTTCCCAGTGGCATTGTCTTCTTCATTTCCTGCAAATGGTTTCTGGGTAGATGTATTCCACAATCTTCCCAAAGGTTAACATAAGGCTGGCCAGGCTATTCTTTTTGTTCTGTGTTAAACTAGATGTTGCATTTGTCTCTTTTCAGACATCAGGGACCTCCTCCAACTACCACAACCTTTTAAAATTGTGATTCCAGTTCTTCAGTGCCTCTGGCATCACTAAATGGCCACTTCTGACAAAGTTTCTCTCACCCCTCTTTGTTTCACAGATCATAAGGAATCACAAGCCATAGCATATTATTTTATACATCTTTTATATTGGCTAAGCAATAATATGAACGATATGTTCCTATGTTTGAGTTATGTTAATTTTTTTTCCCAGACCAAGAGCTGTTGCAGTTTGTTTCCATTCTATTCTTCAGGATTTACTGATAAAAGAGACATATATCTTAGGCCTGCAAAGACACCTATAAGAATATACTCTTACCATTCTGTAAGCAGTATTAGATTTTCCTCACATCAGCAGTAAGCAAATTACAATTTCCAGGATGCAACTCTTTAGACTGGATTAATCTGGAAGGTGCTGAGCTCCTGTAGTTTTACTACTAGACTTAGTCTTCTGCCTGCCACCTTTTCTGCCAGGTACTTTGTTTTTCAATCTGTATAATTCCATGTTTTATACTTGTTTAAGATGGTGTCCCAACCATCATGCAGAGTTCTGCACAGCAGGATTTATCTGGAAATCACACAGATAGGGAAGCAGTTATCTGAGTGAAGACCTAGCCTGGGAGATATCTTATCTCCAAGGGTCTATTTGCCTGGACTGGGAAGAGCTGAGTTGTTGCCACCTTAGAATTTTGTGGATCTGTGACTTTGATGTTAGTGCAGAGTGCAAGATTTACAAGATACTGCGAGTGGACTTTTGCAGGTTTGCCCATCCTTTGCTTATTATCCTGACTCTCACTGCTGTGACTATTTGGTTTCTCTCAGTGTGTAACAAATCACAGTATGCTTCCCAAACCAGCCCGTGATATCTATTTATTTTACACTGCAGGGCTATTCTGAAGTGTGAATAACTCAGATAGATGCATTATTAATAATTAACATCCAAAAGCTTTCAGAATATTAAGTCAGAATAGTACAAGAGGATTGAGCATTAAGGGGAATGGGCATGTAGAGCAGGTATATATAAAGCTGGAAATAAACCAGGGGAAATTGTATGCTATCACATCTGATTACTGCCCTGAAGATCTTTCAAATACACAGGCACAGGAATAATGCCAGAGTAGATTAGCAAACTCTTGATTGCATTTGGTTCCTACAGAGATTTTTTGTTATAAGGTTATTTATGTTGTTTTGTCCAGCATTTGAATTGAATGAGTGGAAATAATTTAACTTCTGTTCTTTTCCATCAAATTTTGCCTTCTCTTCTAGGGCAATCATGGAACACAAAGAGCTGTTGAAAGTCCCCTGGGATTGGCAAATAGGTAAGAACACATTTTAACTCATTGAAGGTGGTTGCTGAAGGAGGTGTGGGGACAGCCAATGTTTGGGGAGGCAGGCACGGAGTTTCAGGGCAGCCAGTGCTTGTGACTTTTTCACTGATTTCTACCAAAGGTTGAGCTACATGCCTCATGCCTGTTCTTAAATGATCTGTCCCTCTATCTTTGTGCTATGCCTTCCTTACATGATCAGGTTAAGTGTACAACTGCTATAAGATAATCACTCAGGCAGCTGTGAAGTAAAACAATAATGGGGTTCCAGTTCTAAGATTCAATGCAATGGGGCAATAAATGAGGTAGTCATTAAGAGCCAAACCTTTTCAATGAAAGCCAAAGAAAGAAAATGGAACCTTACAAAATAACCTAAAAAAGTACTTGCAGTGCATATTATAGCCTCATAAATTCACTTCCAGGGGGAGCATTTCTGTATGGAAGTGTTTAATTGCTTTCCAAATAGTCTTGGTGGAATGTAGCAGATGAGTCCCTTAGACAAGTTTTGGGAGCATTGTGCTCAATGGAGCTGCAATGGTGTCCTGCCAAGCAGGGGACTGCATTTTCCCATTTCAGTTTGGAAGCTGAGATTATGACTCCCTTCTAATTAGTCAAATGAATTATTTGTTTTAAAAGCAAATCGATATTTAGGGGAGTCCCTATAATGTCATAAATATTCTTTCAGTATTTATGAGAATAGAAGAAATAAAATAATACTAGTAGCATAGAGCTGATTGATTGAAGAGGATTCAAGCTTTGGCAATCCATTGACAATAGCTCTTTACCTAGTTTCAGACTGAGCATCAAAATGACAATTCAGAAGTGTGCAAAACCAACTGATTATATGGGGAATCCCCAAGGGGAGGGGATACAAATTGCAGAATACAGCTAGTTTCTTTAAACTTGGTTCACAATTTCCTTTCATCATCCTAAACCTTGATAAATACAGCACATTTTTCACAAAACATTGCACCTAGAAATCTTGGAAATGTGATAGTTGAGCTGTAAAACTAAATGACAAATCAATTGAAAGTATCCATGGAGAAACACACTCAACTGTGTAGTATAAGTGTATTGGCCTTCTTTAATCTGAGATAATTAGCTTTATTGAATCAGTGTTTGTTTGTATTTCATGAGAAGGAGCTTAGGGACATAATTAATCTGGTACTGATGGTCATAGTGAACTAATCTACTATCCTTGTAAATGTCATATATGCTTCCATGAGATGTCCATTCAAGCTCAGTATCGGTGAAATGTGCTGTTAAAATAAGGTCTTACTTCATCTGTGATGCTGCCAAAATGCCCCTGAAAGTTGATTACTATTTCTGAAGAGTCCTAATGCCTCACAAGGCTGAGATCATCTTAGCAAAAGCATCATAGATATGTGCTTGTTTTGTTAGAGCAATAATTGGAAATGTGGTGTAGTTGAACATGGATTAAATGGTGACAGTTCTGTAGCTCTTCCCTGGCTTCCACTGCGCCTGGTGTACTTTCCCATTGCATTGGCAGTGATACAAAATTGTCAAAAAGTGATTGACAAATCTGTGTCAGGGAGCTCACAGCATTGGCAGTGCTACAAAATTGTCAAAAAGTGATTGACAAATCTGTGTCAGGGAGCTCACAGCCTTGTCCTGGGTAGTTATCCACTGTGGCAGACTCAGACCTGCAGTCCAGCAGAGTTAAATCATCAGCCTGCTGAATGGTGGTGACAAAGTCACAGCAGGAAACCTAATAAATTACTCAAGGTGGCCTGTTGCCATCTGCCATAATTGTGCTTTTAAGATCAGATGAGCTACCTTTCAACTGATGCAAATAATTTTTGAATATAAAGATCTAAAGCCAATCTGTTATGTCTATCATATTTAAAACAGGCTGTGGCCCTCCTGGTGTTAATTTTGGAAATTGCCCTGATATATATCATCATCTTCACACTTAATGTGAATCAGTGTAGCTCTGTTTGAATCCTTGAAGGTTTAAGTATTAAAACTTGCTGACAATCAGACTAAAAGGAGGATGATTTTACAGTTTTGACTGAATGGTTTCATCTGAGACCGTGACAAGTTTTATAGCGATAGATGAAACAGTAAAAATAAACTCACACCAGTTTTATTTAAGAGAAAAGCCAGTTTGTAGATCCAAGGGAGTGTCCTTTGTTACCAGGGGTTTGAGTATTTCTGAATGGTCTTTGTTCCAAGGCAGTATGGAGGATCATAACTGATTCCATTCCATGCCAATTAAACATTTGCTTTTGGAGTAAAAGCACAAAGGCAACATTCATGCATCATTGCACCATGCAACACTCAACCAGCTTGCTCAGGAACAAGACCAGAAGTTCTCAAGTCATGTTGGTCTTGGTAATATTGGGCTATTTTAGAGTGGTCCCTAGGGATAGATCCTGCCCATTTGTGTGAAGACACCAAGTGTAAAGAGAAATGCAGAAATACTGAGGGACTGGGGCTCGTTCAGCCTGTGGAAAGTAGTTACCTACAAGGAGGTTATCAAAAGGACAGAGCTGAGGTCTTCACAGAGCTGCATGGCAGGAGGGTGAGAGAAGAAGAAGCTCAAATGGCAGATTTAGACTGGATAAAAGGAAAATCTTCTTCACAGTGAGGACAGGCAGGCAGCAGAGCAGGTTGGCCAGAGAGGTTCTGGAGTCTGCTGGGACTGCAGCCCTAGTGGTGATTCCAAGGCTGCTGTTTGCACTGCATGGGTACCTGAGGAGGCTGAGGCTTCAAGCTGTTGACTTAAAACATATTTTCAGTCTCAAAATTGTCCCTCTAAGAAGCGATATCTGAACATCATGTGATGTTAATGTCACTTGTTTATTATCACTACCAAATGCCACCCAGCTGGTAGATATTACATATATTTTTAAGCTGTAAATGAAATGCCACTTTATATTCACCTCTGCTAGGACAGCTACAGTTTAAGCAATTTTCCACTGGAACTGAAATGCCCTTTGGAAAAGCAGCCTGTGAAGCTGGCTGTCAAATAATATGAACACCAAGGCAGCACCATAAAATTATATTGTAAGTTGAGTGCATAAACCAGCAAAGCTGTGTTAAATCCAGACAACCAGAGGCTTGGTGGACCAGCTGGTGATTTGCAGACTGTACTTTGACAATGCTGACTTCTGATCCAGAATGGTTTTAGTGCCTGACCTGTTCTTTTTAAGCCTGGAAGAAAAGCTGGCTTAATGCTTCTGTATGCAAAACAATTTCCTATTGACTAAAAACTACACTTCTTCTGGTACAATTATTTGCCTGTTACAGAAGAGACTCAAAGTTTAAATAAAGCAGCTTTCAAGCACTGCCTAAAATTTAATTCTGTTATACAATGCACACCTTATCAATTTGCTGCCTGTAGGTAAAAGCAGTTTTTACCATGGTTGTCCATATGCTGAATATAAACTCAAATTCCTTATCACACCATAAAATGTATGGACACTGATAGTTTGTGTCTGCTGCATTTATTTCAGTTAAATGTACACTTCAGTTCATATGCTTCTAAAGGACTCAATCTGTCACAGCTGATTTTGTCCTTCAGATAGCTTTTCTAAAGAATTTTTAACTAAATGAATCCACAAGCAGATATATGGCCATTAAATGCCTTTTTTTATGCTTTCTCATCCCTTTCAAGGACTTTGGCGATCGTATTTTCTACAACTTTTAGTCAATAACATGTTTTGAAGAGTTGGCATGAGTCTAAATTTAGGCTCATGCACATATCAGCTGGGAATTCTGTAGCATACAGCAGCCTAAGAAATATCATTTGCATGAGAGCAGAAGAATAAAGTATTTGCTCGCTTTTTTAACTTCATATTGATTAATTTGCCTTGGGATTTATCAAGCAATAACTGAAGCAGTGAATTCTTTCCCAGTAAGTTATTTAGGTTTTAAAATTAATTTAGATTTTTACTGTAATGTATTTTTATTACATTAGTGTCTAACAATCTAATTTGTGTGAAGCACTCTGTAAACATGTAGAAGGAAAGAGTTTAAGCTCACAGAAGTTTTATTAAGGAAGGCAGAAAAAAGGAATAGAGGAACAGAGGTGCAAAACTGTGAAGTGGTTTGTCAGTTTTGGTGGCAAAATAGGACTAGGACCTCTGACACTTCAATGCTGTCCTCACTCATTCATCCATTTCTCACTAACTCCTCTGCAAATAATTTTGCATTCATATTTTGGGCCCATTCTCAGCAAACACGGGGTGCTCCATCCAACTCAGCTGAACTCACTTGGTGTTGGGGACATTCAGCTCCTGCTAGATTTGATATGTTCAGATACATCATTGTGTCCAAGTCTGTGCTGGACATGAGGTAGCCACTAGTAGTATAAGACACCAATTTGAAACCACTCTGCTGTTAAGGACATCCCAAAGGACCTCATGCCCAGCGTTGATATGGTTTTCACTCTCTATCTATCTGTATATTTTTCAATTTGAATTTTTCTTTCTTTTCCTAAAAGCACAACCTTCTTCCTCCCAACAAAGTCATTTGTGCAGGCTGTAAGGTCACTTTGCTTCTTGTTTCTCTTCTGCAGGCTTGCTGTACGTTGGCTTTAGTGCCTGTATGTTTGGCCTCTACAGCTTTATGCCAGTGGTCATAAAGAAAACCAGTGCTACTGCTGTCAACCTCTCCCTGCTCACAGCTGACCTGTACAGCCTCTTCTGTGGATTATTCCTCTTCCACTACAAGGTATGTGGAAATGAGAGATGTATTTGGGAATAGCAGTGTGCTTGAAGAAACATCAGTGCAGAGCAAGGAATAAACGTCAGTGCAGAACAAGGAGACAAAAGAAGCCTCCAAGCTTTGCTAGCTCTAAACAATAAAAGTGCAAGTTTATTTTTTTACTTCAGGCTTCCTACACTAAAACTAATTTTATTTTATTATTTCTTGTTTCCTAAGAGAGCTCATTTGGGTCTTTTTGTTCCAAGTTTTAAGATTTGAGTACCTGTTCATCAGCCATTGTATTAATTATTTCATCGTACTTATGAAAGGTTACTTTCAACTGCTGTGAACAGACCTAAGGTGGCAGTATGAAGGGAAAGACTCTTCCAGAATTCCCAGAGAATTTTTTTTGCCTGGGAACAAGGTTGTTTCATTCATACTGATTCTGAATTTATAACTAAATTGTTCATAAATTACACCTTTCTCTTGGTTATACCAGTGGCTTTCCTCTTACTGTAAATGCCACAACGTGCAGCATATTTGTGTTCAAGTTAAACTGTGACCTCCCAGGTCCCCTAATATTTAAAACACCATGTTGTATAGGACCACATTTGACCTCTAGTTATGAGGAATGGCACTTCATTATTCACAAGTATCCAACCCATGTGTCCATCCTGTGAAAATAACATTGCAGTGCTGGAAGCAATTGCTGTCTACCATCATTTATTAATAGGAGGGAGGCTACTTGATAGCTAAATTGTGTTAGAAGTGTTAGGCAAAATTCTGAGTGTGTAATCAATTCAAATCAGATTTTGGTACAGTAATAGTACCTGAATTAATCTGAATGAGACAGTGAAAGTTCAAATCTTCAGAATCCAACACGAAATTGTCATCACTGTCTTTTATTTTGGTTTTGTGGCTTTGAGAATTTTGCAGGCAGAAGACAATCAAGAATAGAAACAAAAATTTGATTGAAAACACAATGTAGGGGTTGCCTGCTCTGTCTCATGGTGATTTTGTTTCCCCTTTCTGCCTCACACTTCAAACCTAGAGTGTTTGACATTAGGTGTTATCTGAAAACTGTTCTCTCCTATTAATAATACTATTTGATACCCCTTAGACAAATATATTTAGTGGTGTTAGTCCACTGTTTCTAAGAAAATTTACTGAATTACACAGTGAAAGATATATGTTATTCTGAAAATAGTGGTGGTGGTGTACTAGCAAAAGCAAACTTCTGTAGAGGGAAAGACTCAAAAGGCAGCAGAGGTTAGACAGCTCTGTGCTCAACATTGCTCAAACCTAACAAAAAAGGCAGTTGTGCAAACACAAACTTTAAAGTTCAGACACTTGAAAGGCAAAAGGTGCATTAAAGGTTTAATTTCTTCCCTATGTCTAATTGTTGGGTACATTAGCAGAGCCAGAAAGGCAGAATTTTCAGCTTTACTGACCTCCGTCTTTCTATGGTCAGTGCATGTCAGCTCCCATCCATAATGGCATCTTGATCTCCCTTCAAGACCTGGAATAAGTGCTCAAGAGTAGAAGGATCAGAACTGAAAGATTTTCTGGTTGAAAGCATCTGTCTCAACATCTGTCTTGGTAAACTGGTGTAGTTCCATAGCTGAAGTAATTAATAGTCCCCTCTGCCCCTTGCTCTAATTGTTAGAAAACTGGAAATCTCCTGTGGTTACTGTATGTATCATGCTGTTGCTTAAACCTATTCAGGTTTTTTACCTCCACTGCTGTCCTTGGAAGACTTCCAGAGCATTACTTCTCCAACAGTTACAAACCTCTATGCTGGAAATAACCAGCATAAATTTAGTTGTGCCTGGTTTTGGTCCATAACTCTTTCTACCAAGAGTATCCATTAACATCCCCATGGCCTTTTACTCCATTGGTAACTCCTTACTACCAGTAGAGAGGAATCATATTGTGTCTCAGCCCTTAGTTCACTAATCAGAGCAAGCTCTTCTCTGCACCTTCTCTGGTTGGATTTCATGCTCCCTGAGACAGCCCCTTCAGCTCAAGATCCTGGTTCCTCCAGCACCTGGTGCAATGCTTTTTCACTCTGTTTCTCTAGTTACCCCACAGATAGCAAGCCAGCACTGACATTTTTCATCACTGCATTTCTTTTGTAATTTATACTCATCCTGCAATCCATACAACTCATGTGTCTCTCCTTTTTTCTTCCCAGCTGAAATGTTGATAAAGAGAAGACCTTTATCAGGGTTTGTGAAAGGACCTTTACCCAAAAAGCAGCATCAACTTCTCAAGCTGTCAGTGTCTCCTTTCACACCCTTCAAACTTACATTGCAGACAAAAATTGAAGAGAGAGGCTATACGCAAAGATCAAGTAGATTTAAAAGTCCACTTAGTTATTTGGTTTCTTCTTTAGTTACCATGTTTTTATCTGTAGTCAGATGACCTTCTCCTTTTCTTTTTGGTTTGTTATCAGGTATCATTTTACCTAAGGAAGCATAACTGTGAAATGTGTGACTTGTACTCGGTAATGAAGCCTAATATGCTGGCATGATGTGATCTGAATTAATTCCCCTCCTAGGACTGTGTACATTTGCTTGTTTCATATCTTTTAAAGAGCTGTTTTGTTCCTAGCCCAGCTGTACATCTCCTGTAGCTCCTGCTTTTTTCTGCACTGACCAATGGGCACAGCCCCACTTCATTGAGAAGCAAATTGGTTTATGCTGAAGTAGGATCAACTGAGTGGTTTAATGTCCCTTGCAGAATATCATTTTATGAGGCTTTCAAGAAACATTTGTGATTTTTCCCTGTGCTGCTACTTTTGTCACTAGACAAGCTTATCACCTATAGCACTAGATCTATTAAATTAATGCAGGAAATTTGTTTAACTGAGCTTTAGAACTTTTGAAACCAAACTGAAGAGAAGATTGTCGTTGAAGTGTTTTGATTCATTAGCATTTCGTTTTTATATGATACAGCCTTGCAACTTCATTGCTTGCAGGACATGAGTGAGTTTATGAACAGCTGCATCTCTAGTGTTACCCCACATGCAGGCATCTTCTTAGCACACTGAACACTTCCCAGGCCCATGGAAGCTGAAAATTCTGCCTGTTAACTTGACACAGTTCTGGTGATATATTTTTAATTCAAGATGTTAATTGTTCAAGATTTTATTGTATTAAAATGTTAAAATATATAGCTTTCAATTTGAGACAGTTTACTAGATTGTAATGCATCATTCTTAAAAGTTCTTGCAGCCTCCTGCTATTTTTTTAGTTTTTTTCTAATTGATAATTGATTTCAGATATTCCAGCAGGTGGAGAAATACATCAGGCCTCTTTGGTAGCTGAATATCCATCACTGTCATAGCATTTAAGTATGTAAAACCATATCTTCAATTTTTAATTTTTTTTTTAATTCTCACCATATTGGTATGTGTTATACAATTTTTATGTCCAAAACTTTCCTAGCTGTCTGTTCTCATTTTACCACCTTCTTAGGCACAATTACAGGATTGTCCTTGGCCATTCTTTATTATGGATACATGGACATCGTGGTGCTAAAAATTCACCTCTCTGGGTGCACAGAGTTAGAACTTTTGTATAAATACAGGGGCATTTCTTCTGAGGAGTGTTCTTTTTTACATTTTAGTCTCAGCTATAGCTCTTTTGTTATGTAACTTTTAGACTCATTACTTTTCCTTTGCAACCACTGTGTTGTCTTTAGTCTTTCTGAACAAATTAGGTTCTCACTAAATAATCTAAGCAGTTTATTTTATATTTTCCAGCAGCTAGAGCATGAATACTGATTGTGTTCTGGACCAGCAGGTTGAGTCACACTATATTATATCATTACCTACCAAGCCAAGCACAATCAATTATATTATGCCTTGGCAAATTCATTCATGACTTTATCCAAGATGCAGCTATAAAAATTCAGAATTTCTGAATTTAGTAGCAATTCCCAAATGAAGGAAATGCACATATTTAATAATTAATCAGGGAAGTCATGTATCTTGATTTAGAATCTCGGAGAGTATCTGTGACAAAGGACCTGGATACACAGATAAACATGATACTCAAAGCCTTCCAGGACCAGAAATGTGAAATTATGCTGCTTGAAACCTCTTTTGCTGATACTCAGTCATGTTTCTAAAAATTACTTTTCAGTGCTAATTCTAACAGTATTCATCCAATGGAAGAGAGCAGATGACAGTCTTCCCATTACATCAAGAAACAAGCCATGAAGGCTGGGGTTTATCTGGATGGAAATGAGAGGGTGAAGGTTGGGGAAAGGGGCTTCCACGTTCTTTTTCTGCCAGCACAGATCCTAAGCAGTGCCTGTGAATTTGTGATTTGCATAGTCTTTACTGTAGTGAAAATTCAAACCTTGCTAGAAATATGTATTGAAGCCAGTGTGAACTTTTCTGCTGTTTTTGGTGCACTTCAGTTCGTTTTACTAAATTAGGAAAGCCTGCCACTCAAGGGGTAATCTTTTTAAAATTTCACAGTTTCATGACTTTGCAGATGAAACCTTATTTTTTTACCTTGACTCTGTATGCTTCAGGCAGTGCTGGATTTTGCTGGAGCAGGATGGATACTAAGTCTGTAGTTTGATAGCAGAAGTTAAATAAAATTGGTTTGGTTTGGTTTGGGGGAGGATTGTTTATTACTTTGATTTTTATTTGACAGCCATCCATAAACATCTGAGAGACTTTTCCCAAACCTCTGACATAACTGAGAAAATACTTCAGTTTATGTTCTCACCTTTTTTTTTAAACTTCCCTGAGAGTATAAGCTGAGGTTAGTAAAACCCTATTCTTTGCTTGTACTTGTTAGGGAGCTAACACCTACCTACTTTGACTTTGACAATGCTGTTGTCAGTGGTGCTGTCAGGGGTGCATCATTATTTCTTGTGAAGCAGGCAGTGCAGGGTAAAAAACTGGGTTTTACACTATCACTTTCTCAGTCATAAACTTAAAGGTATTTTCCTGATGAAATTTGGCATGCAAGCTGCTTGATCCATAAACTTTCTGTTTTAATGGAATTTAATCGCACAGGGCTTTTATCCTTGTGAATATTTCTAAGCCTGTGATAATAATGAGGGTAAGTCATATTACCAGTTAATTCTTTATGTCATTGGTAATGTTCAAAAAAATCTATGCTCATGTTTCCTTTTCCAAAGTGCTAAATTTCTTACTGTGGGAGTCCCTCTCAACAGCTCTGCTCCCATGAATCTGTACTGTCTACATGCCTCTCATCTAAGCAGCATCATTTTCAAATTTCTTTACATTTATTTATTTCATTGGTTAGCTGTTTGAACTTCTTCCTCCAAACTATAGACAATTAGAAAATAGTTAGATGTCTATATTTAAAGAGCTGCCTTGAGGTGGAAAGGAGTTAGGTGTGTCTTTGATCACACGAATTCCTGTGACAGAAAGGGCCCCATCCACTCACCCTTTTTGTGATGGTGCAGGGTGGCATACAATAAAAATGCTATGAAGTGAAATTACAGAAGAGAGTAGAAGCTGGAAAACGAAATGCCTCCCACCAAGATATTGCACAGCCTGACAGATTTTTAACAACACAGCACAGATGTGGCAGCTTTTTCAAAATACTGCATTTTTAAAAGGATGTCTTCCTTTCACAGTGCTATCTTGCTATAGATTCATTAGTTGCAAAGCATGAATAGTGAAACATGGACAGTCATTCTTTGGAAGCCATCAAGAAGGGTGTAAATGATGTGGCATTCCTATTGCAGAAGTTATGATAAAAGCTTCGATTTCAAATATATTTTTTCAGACACTAGCTCATCATAAATGTCAAGTTTTTTAGCTTCTTTTCAGTGCTTTTAGCTTGGGATTTTTTCATTTGGTCTCATGTTAAAAGACTACATACAATAGAAATTATTTGAAGCTTTCTAGGAAAAAGCATTTTTGTTGGAAATGCCTAATTATCAAAACAGAAATGCTAAGTGAACATATTTTGATCTTAGAATACTCCAAAGTACCACCACCATACCACCACCACCCCCACCTTATTGTGGGTAACTTCTGAATCACATCTTTCTGAGTGTCAGTCCTTCCTGCATACCTCAAGTGTTAAAACATAAAATTTATGGAATTAGTAAAGAAATTATTAGGGAATTGTACAGAGATTTATTAAGTATACCACAAGAGTACATTGTGAAGTGTAATTGTTACAATCTGAAGGAAGTAAATAGCTTTCAATTCCTACTCAGTATGAGAGTTCAAATGTATTAAGTGAACTCTTCCTGTTACTGGAATTAACTCTTGGATGATAAACCTTCAACAAACCCATATTTTAAAGGTGCTGCTGGATATGGGCTGAAAAAGGAAATCTGGAGGATCACAGCAGTAAAGACACATAATATCAAAGAACCAGAGAATGATTGCAAACTGCAGAGAGCAAAAAATATTGTAGCAAATAACCATCTTTATCACAAGAAGAAGTGCAGACAGAAAAAACAAATGAAGTCATCCTATCTAAAGAGATGGATCTTACTGACAACATACTTTTTCTAAATAATGCTCAATGACTATGAAAGCAAAGACCAAGGGGCTAAGTTTTGTAATTACTTGTGGAGGAAAAAATCAGCATAAATAAAAACCTCAGCATTTCCCAAGACAAGCATATTTTTTAAGACAAGGGCGTACAATGAATATGCTGAGTTGCATATCTCAGCAATAATTTGCAACCCAGGAGAAAAAGGAAAAAAACCCAATGAATTAGCAAGGCAGCAATTGCATTCAAAAGCTTAAACAAGGTTCAGCTACTGAAAATCTACAAGATTTTGAAATTATGATTCTTTGAATTGGATGCTATTTTCACCTTTGCAAAGGGAAACAAATTTTATGTCAAGAAGTGACCAGAAAAGAAAGTAGAATATTTAGGAAGTGTGCACAGAATTATGTGTGCTCCTACAAATTATGCCTTGGCCTATGAGCTGCCAGGAAGGAACATACATTAAATCTGTTTTGGAGTACAACTGGATTGAAATGCTTATTCCAGCTGTGCCTCCTACCAGCCAAATCAGTGAATGCTACAGACACAGAGGGTTACAACATCACACCAGCTTCTCTTTCCTACCAGAATGGAGGAATGGATCAACACACAAACCAAACATCAGTTAGAAAACATCACTTTTACATGGTTTCAATCTAAGCAGTGGAGTATTTTATTAGCTTCTAGAACATCTACCAAAAACATCTTCTTTTTGTCTAAACTCCCCTTCTCACTAAACTGGAAGCTTTCAAAGCCATAATATGGGATAGATGCTTGACATCAGCACTGCTGACAAGCAATTTTATTAGCTGGACTAAACTTCTGGAATTATTCCCCCCACCTACATGAGTTAAGTTTAGCAAGGAACACTTAAAAGGCTCATAATGGATCTGAAGGATATTTTTAATAGCTTTAACTAATAGTAATCTGAATTTTATATCTTAATGACAAGAGGACAACTTGTAGGGAACTCCAGATGCAACTGGACAATCCATCTGTTTAAAAAATTGTTAGAAATTAACAGAAAACAGAGAATCATAGAAGAAAACTAATATTCTGCAGGTAAAAAAGAGGAATGAAGTCTAATTACTGTAAAAGATGAACCAAGCTTGGCAATGAAGAAGGAAATGAAACAAGCAGCAAAAAAATCTTCTTTTATATTAAGAGAAGAAATCGTTTTGCTGTGCAAGGACAATGCAGGCCAAAATTAAGCAACTTTTCACTTTGCACCAAAACAAAATTGGGACCTTCTTTCATATTCAGGAAGTACAAGAGTTAAATGTGAAGACAATACACCATCTTTAGTAGAAATGGAAATTACTATGTCAGAAGTAGAAACAGAACACAATAATCTGAATACTTCAAATTTTCTATGGAGTAGAAAATAAAATCAGAAGTAGACATAATTAGGGGCATGGAGATAAATGGAAAATTGGGTGAAATGCAAGCTGGTTCACAGAAAACAGATAATCCTGAGATAATCCTGTCTAAATCTGATGTCCATCTGAAAATTTAAGTGACTTTTATGGGGAAAAAGTCAAATGGTAGATCTAATGTGCAAGGTTCTTGAACAGTGCAGCACAGAAAATTATCAGTTAAGCTAGAGAGCAGGATTAGTGATGAAAAGACTGAAGCCAGGTGAGAAACTGGCTAATGAGGATAAAGGACAAGGCAGTGCGCTGAGAGGGAAGCAGCATGCTCGAAGGAACTCGCTGATGGAGGTCCCAAAGAGCTGGTGTGAAGAGCCAGTCTTGTGTAGTGACTGTAGTAATAGATTTGGCACCCTCAGTAGGAAGAAGAATTAGGATAATCAGGCAACTAGAACTGGCTGACATTGAGAAATGCTGTGAAGCACAAAGTGTGAGGCAGTGTCTGTGGCAACAGACGGGAAGAATCTGAGCACGGTTCTGACAAAGCTGTTTCCAAATGAGTCTGTCGAGGTATTTCTGGTATTGATGGAGAAGTGCTCATGCCATAGGACAGGACAACTTGCCATCTCAGGGACAGCACTTTTCTAGCTGCAGCTATAGGCTTTTTTTCTGTCAGCTCAAGAGCATCAAACAGAGCTTTTTCTCTTATCTGCTCCAAAGCCTTGACAGAGCAACCATGTGGCCCCTAACAATGCACTGAACATGCAGATCCCTAAAAAATCTTTGTTGCATGTGACATAGCTTTGATGGGTTGGGAGGGGCTATGGAACCTTAGCATATATGAATTAATCTATAAATTCACAGGGAGAAAATGAGAATTATTTGATCTAGTGATGCAAGAATATATGAGTGGAAACTGAGAATGTATAGAAATTGGGGGGATTTTTTTTCTACCGTAGCAGGGGGGCTTCCAGAATAATTTCAAATATGTTAGTGGGAATTGAAAAAAACGCCCTAATAATGCTTGCATGAGAAAGATTTGCCAAATGGAATATGTGCTCTCATTGTGAGCAGTAATGGGGTATTGGATTTGACAGCTTAGGACATGCTCTCCGTTCTGATTCCTTCATGCACCTGCCTTGAGAGTCGACTCAGCTGAGAGCTCTTGCAGTTCCTGGAGTTTGGCCTCTCGTGGCCAGCAGCAAATGTGTCACACTCCAGAGAGCTCTGACATGAAACACCATGTCACACTGCCTCCAGACAGCTGCCCTGGTCACTCGTGCTAAGAGTCACTGCAGCTGCATAGTCCTTGTTTCTCAGGGTAGCAGTGCTCCCCATTTGTATTGCCAGGAGAAAAGAGCACCATTCGGGAAGGAATTTCTACAGGAATGTATTGTTAGATTCAGCAGAAAAATATAAACAAAGAATCCAAGATGAATCCATTATTGTAACCGTGGTTTTGAACACACTGAGCACAATTAGCCTCATGTACAGCAATAGAGAATCAGTTACAGCAGACAGCTGCTCCTGTATTAAACACTTGCACACAAAACCCAGAAAGACACATGGCAACTGGCAGCTGATAGAGCAAACCAACAAAGAATACTGAAAGGTAAAAGTGAGGAGGGGAAATCGATTTTATAAGCTTTTCTGTTGTGCTCCTCCTTTTTGTATTAAGAGCATCTAAAAGGATAAGTCCTTTACCATTTTCTTGCCTAGTAATTGACACAAAATAACCAGAAATGAAGGCCCTTATGCCACAGTAAGGATGCTCACAGGAAATTAGAGCAATGCAATAGAAGTGTTTTAACTTCACATGAAAATCTCTTTCCTATACAGATAAGATTAAAACAGATTGCAGGGCTCATTCTACCTTGCACTTTTTAATTAGACAGACTGCTGGTACTGCAGGGGTACTGAACACAGGCTCATTTTTTCTCCACGTCTGATGTCAGAGGCAACAAAGGGAGACAGAAGAGAAAGCAGAGTTCCCATCTCTCAGGAAAGGAAGATAAGCCATTTCACACAAACATTTTGCCTTATCAGACGTGTTTAGAAAGGACAGGCTATTATTAATTTTTTCTGAGGATGCCATTTGAGAAACAAGAAATCGTGCATCTTTGTGCTAAATCACTATTTACCTTACAGTTGCCTCTGTCAAGCTCAGAGATTTTTTCCCGAAATGCTATCTATTTTCTCCATAAGTTTGTTTCACTCCACCAATGAATTCCAGGAAATCTATTAAGTTTCCTAAATTTTAACAGGACTCATGACAGTTTTCCAGTAAACCCTGCTCATTTTTCTCCCTTTTGGATAACCTCAGCATCTAAAAGCTAAGAAAGCTTAGGAGTTTCCCATTGGCCACTGTTTTACCAATTAAACTGTGCCCATCAGCAAGAACTGAAATAGAGTGTGCTGCTGTATGACAGAAAGCATAGATCAGTATGTTTTAGATGGAGTAAAACATGCAAGCAGTAGAACAGAATCAACTGGAAAATACAGAAAATGTCTCATCTGATTCCTCGTCAGCGCAGTTTCTATGCAACATTTGCAGTTCAGCATAAGCCATAGTAATGGACAGCATTTCATCTGAGTTAGATCATATTGAGGGTGCAAGCAAGCATCAGCAATTGAGAAGTATGGCCTTTCTGCCATGCATGAAATGACAGAAAAAATTTCCTTTGGTTTCTTTGTTTTTGCCAAATGGCAATAAGGGCAGTGTCAGGTTTTCACTGTCATTCAGGCAGATCAGAAACTTGTTGCTTTGGGTTCTGCTGGTGAGTGATGTGTTGAGACAAACCTCCTTCACTCAGTGATGATGAAAGGTGTGGAGGAGCTAGCTACACACTTCACTTTCCATCTCAGCTGTGTTCAGAGTGACTGGCTTTAAGCCATCACTTAAGACTTTATCCTCATGGTTTGCCTAAGAAATAGCTGAAGGTCATTAAAGTGTGAAGATAATGCAATCCTGCTGGTAGTAGACAGAAGTTATGATCATTACTGATATGGACACCCCTTGGTGCCCTCCTCAGCAAGAGAACCAACATTTCTGCTCAGACATTCCAGCTTCTGCAGTTGGTGAGCAGGGAAGGCACTCTAAACCCTACCTCAGTAGTCTGGAGTCCCTTTGGAGCTTTCTTAAAAACTGAGAAATCTGGCAGGACACAGAAAGGTTCAGGTGGCTTTGTTTAGTCTGTTTCAAACCATCCCTTCTGATGTGTGGTGCCATTTGGGGTTACAGTGTTTCACTGCTGGGGGTTGCTTCAGTATCTGTCGACCAGATCAAGCTCTGAATCCCAAAGAGGTTTCTTCCTTGTAGGCTGGGGACAAAAATAGTCAGCAATAGTTTAAGTCACAGTGCTGATCCAAGACAGGCTCAGTCAGATCCTCGTGGGTGTGATCCAAGGCAGTCACCAAAGAGCACTGCTAGCTATGCCTAGGATGCTGGCTCCTGTTACTATTAATAAAGTAATGTGGCTGTAGCATCCAGCCAGGCAAGTGAAAGCACTCTGTGAATTCCTAGCTCTCAGAGCCCTCAACCTTCTGCTACTGCTGCTGGCTGGAGAGTGTGTGCATCCCACAGTGCAACTTCTGCACTTGGCCACGGTGAGCTTCATTTGCTATGTTGGAGGCGAAAATAGAAAATTGTGCAAAGAGGCTCAGCCTCTCGATCAATTTATCAAACAGAGTGGAAATGTCTGTTTGCTATATGAAAGATAATGAGAGAAATTTGCTTTTAACTCCCTTCACTCAGCCTGCTCAGGTATTCATGTGTGAAATTACTCAGGGGAAAAAGCCATAAGTCAGTGAAAGAACACCTACTGGCCTTAGCTTTGATGGGCGGTGCAGTGTATGCTACAAACTGAATTAGTCTGGAAAGCAGAGTTCACTGCACTGCACAGACCCACTGATGGGAAGGAAAAAGGTGGAGGGAACTGCATGTCTGGAGAGCATGGATGGTGCCAGCAGAAATATGGAACTAGATGAATGCCACCTGATATGTACATTTTTACCCCTCTTTATCAGTGTGATTCTGAGGAAGTCACTTTTCCCTGAGATTTAAAATTTGAATTAATGGACCTGATTTCTTTATTCATTTATGCCAAAATGTGAAGAACTGCCAAATGAGGTAGAGAAAAATGCAGTTATTCCATTTCATACTTTATCACTGAATTTGTGAAACTTGATAATTATAAATTTTCTGTTAGTACCTTAACAAAAAAAAGCCTTTTTAAGGACTTGAAAAGCACAGTTGGGTTGCCATAGACTAGGAGCTGTGGTTCATACTACCTATCAAGAGATTCAGTATGCTGTTTTGAAATACAAATGGAGTGCTGGAGTGCTGCAGCTCAAATAGTCTGCTCCTGCAACTATTTCCAGTTCAATGGACTGAGTAGAACAGAATTTGCATTTTCATAACCATTGTAATAATGTTCAAGATCATTATCACCATGGCTGAGCGAAAACCCAAAATTAGCAAATCGTTGTTCTTTGTCTGTGTGGGCTTTTCTGCAGACTCACATCTGTCTCATTTTGTCACTTTGGATACTGTTTTGCTGTGGTGTCAGTGGTAACATGGGCAGGGACATTTGTGACAGCCAGAACTACTTGTCTGCAGATTCCCTCGGCAGGAGTCAGTGAGCACAGAGTTTACTAGTTGTGATTTTTCCATGCTGTTTCTTTGGGCTTTCCCTTCTGAATTCATGACCTGTGTGCTGAAGAATGGCTCGCTCTCTCCAGACCAAGGCATGAATCTACCACCTTCTAAACAGTTTTTCTTTGTGTTTTTTTCCTCTTCTGTTACTGTCTAATCACTGTTCAAGGCAATGAAATCAGATGCACTTGTCTCTGCATTAAGAAGCTTCCATTTCTCCCACCTTTCCAAGTGGATTACTTTAAAGCATAAGAGTCTCAAGAGGAAACAATAGAAGTGTTTTACCATAGTGATTTAAGGATATACGAAAGACAAGTTTCACATGGACAGACAGTAAAAAGTAGAGGATAAAAACTAGTAGGGAGTAAATTTTGAAAGGTTTAATAGTTTATTTTGGATTTTTTGAAT
The DNA here is from genome assembly GCA_034336665.1 of Luscinia megarhynchos. NCBI lineage: Eukaryota > Metazoa > Chordata > Aves > Passeriformes > Muscicapidae > Luscinia > Luscinia megarhynchos. The sequence goes on from CM067565.1 coordinate 48,605,057, forward strand.
TACTAGTTTTTCAGCTGCCTTTATACTCATCTTCTTTATTTTAGGAACCTTGTGATGCTTGACTTAATTTTGATTCACTTGCAACAAAATGCTATATATATAAGCTAAATTGTGTTTTATAAACTTGATCTACACTTGTATGTAGCACTGCAGATACATTTGGGTTCTTTTCATTTTTAGCATGAACAGGGTTGTGCATAGACAATAGAAAGAGTAATTTCACCTTACAGCTGCTGTGATCAGCTGGACCTTGCTGCTGCAGTGGTTTTCCTGGTTCCTGTGCCCTTGCACACATTGGAGTGAGGCTCCTATTCCTGCAGCCAAGCCACCAGCTTCCACAAGCTCATCTGCTAAACCTGACTGAGCAGATCCATTCAAGTACTGGGTTGCTAATGAGGAACTCAGATCTATACCAGAAATGTCCACTCACCAGAGTCAGCTTCTATGGTTTGGCTGACCAAATCTTGTTAAGAGTATTATCATGTTGCATTTATCTAGGTTTTGCTTTGTGTGTTTATCTTCAAATTGAGAGGCACCAAACATGTGTCTCTTACATGCTGAAAGGTAATGTTAGTTTAATGTAGGCTATTTTCACCACAGGTACTAAATGGTATCTAGAGAAGATTTGTTTGTGTGTGAGTTTTCATAGTTTTTTTAAACATTTATGAATAGCATTGTATCATCCATATTGAATACTATTGATTGGGGGAGCATTTATAGACACACAGATGTCAGAGCAGAGCAGACATGGTAAGATCTGTAGAGCTGATTTAACTATTTGATTTGACTGCTTAAAAAGCTTTGGCAGATACTTTTCATGTCAGTGATGAAATCTGAACTGTTGTAAGTAAGGCACTTTCCCTGCAAAGGTGATCTCTGCCTTCTCCTCAGAGGATCCCTATTCCCCATTTTGATTCTGTAAACCCATCTTTATTCAGTAACCAAGTGTTATTATCTCTTTTAAATGGGTGAGAAACTGGGAGCATCTAAAATCATCATGATTCACAAGATAAATTCACAGGATGAAAATCAAATCCAGGGACTCAAGAGTGTCAGATCATTGATCTCCTCACAAAGTTGTCTGGTCTCTCAATAAGCTTCATGGATAAGCAAGTTTATATACATATGTACCTATACACGTAGATACAAAATCCTTAGTAAAACTGTTTAATGATGCAGAAAGATGAGTTGACTTTTAGTCTGTTTAGGGTGTGTGACACTCATTATCTAATCTGAGGTAACCATTTTCTCTTTTCCTGCTTAGCATGGAGGGGAGGGTTTGGAGAGGCATACAAATCTGGATATTTTGAAAATATTTTTTCTTACAGGAAATACGTTTCTGTAGAAAGAGGTAATTCAATAAAATGAAGCACAATATCATTCTCAAGCAGCTTTTTAGGCAGAGAGGGAAATTACACACTTCCCAAGAACCTTCAGTTTGGTACTTCCATTGCCTAGAGTGGCAGTGAAAAGTGATCTTCTCTCACTTCATGTCTTAAGAATAACTCTTTCTGCTGGTTTTGAATGTGAGTTTTTTTTCCTTTCTATTAATAGCAAATCTTAGTAGATGAGGTTTGCAGATCAAGATTAAAAAAACCTCCAAAACCTACATAGCATTAGAGTGTGCCTGTAAATCTTATCTTCCATAAATTGCAGATTTCAGCTAGAGTCTGAGTAGCATAGTACAGTGAACAGCAAATTTTGTATTTGGGCACCTGAGTCTGCATCTTCCCATTGCACTGATGGATTCACTGCAGTTTTAATAGGAGGAAAATACCCATTTATTTCAAAGAAATTTGGATCAGTCTGACAGGGTATTGACAAAAACAGAGATTTTCCATATACTTCAGTATATGTTCCTATATTACCCTTCTACTTCAGTGTTGGAGAGAGCTGCTGCACAAATGAATTCAGCCTGAGCCTTGTTTCTAAGGAAGGTAAAAAGGAAGGAGTTGTCATAGGACTGTCAGAGTTCAGGTCTCTTTGAACTAGCTGTGCACAGATACCAAAGACAAATGTTTCACAGACCTTTGTTTAGATTTCCCCAAGCTATGCCCAAACCCTTTCTCCCAGGCTGGAGAGCTGTCACAAGGGAGGACCCTACCATGGAAAGAATATTATCAGCCAAAAGAACCCACTGGCAGGAAGCCCCTGAGACAGAAATGAGAGATATGGCCAGGAGGAGGGGGATATGATAGAGCTGGAGCCATGAACCAGAGCAAAAATGAATTGACTTTGTCTGGGCAGCTCCTAAAACAGAAAAAAAAGTGCATTTAGCTGCTGGAAGTCCCACAGATTCCTCACAGCAGGACACAAGGCAGTCACAGATCTGGCTGGCACTCTGGCTATGCAGTGGGCCAGGCCAATTGGCTGGCTGGGGTGAGAAATTCAAGCATAAGGTGGGAATGAGGGACAGTGGGAAACTAGGAGTGGGAAACTAGATGCATTTGGCTCCTGAGATTTACTTGAGCTTAGTCTCCTTCACTGCTGCCAAGTGATACTCAAGTTCAAATGCAAAGTTGAAGGAGGGAGGAAAGTGCTGAGAAAAAAAATGTACTGAAAATGGAAGGGGGAAGATCAACCAGAAATGTCTCTGCAATTATTGACTTGTGTTTGGTTGCCACGTGGGGGAGATCTAAGCTTAAGCAGTCCTGTCAGAGCTGTGTCACATGGAGGAATCCTTCAGCAGATGCAGGGTGAGGCTCGACAGTGTCTCTGTGGCCGAGCTGGCTGGTTTCATCAAACTGTGCTGCCACACAACATCTGAGGGCCTGGTGACTTACATGTTAGAAAGCAATTAAAAGCTGATGAAAAGCAAAACTCTTCCTGCCCTCTAATCTTTCTGACATACTTTAAAAACTTTCTCCCATTATAGTATTTTTCCTGTTTGAACATGCATACTGGATGTGATAAACACACACACAGATGTATCACCGTGGATTATATGACCAAAGCTTTTAGAGATACTGAGGATTCTGTAAAAAGGCCAAATGCTTCCTCAGGCAGGAGGTTGGATGGAGGTTTTGTAGGTTTATGAACAATTAATATCACTGCAAATTTATCTTAAGTAAAATTTGTTTTCTCCACAATGATAATTTCTTTAAGCGTAAAAAGCAGAATTGCTCCAAAATTTCCGAGATAATAGAGTCCATTCTGTCTATTTTGTATTGTGCTAAAGTGATCCAGAGGAAAAAATGGGGCAGCCATCAATGCAGAGTCAATCAGGATTAACAAACAAACTTTCAGATGCCTTTGCATAAAATCCTGAAGTACCTCATGGAGAAACTAATAGCAGGTTGCAGGTAGTTGATGGTGTTCAGGTGCACTTCTTGAAATTCCACTGAATACAAATAATTTATATCCTCAACAAGGTGGCTGTGCAACTTGTCCTTCATGGTTTCTCACACACAGCATGCATGAAGAAATAACTTGTAGTCTAGGATGAGCAGACAAGTCATATGGGATTAAAGCCATTTTTGTGTCCCCCATAGCCAGAACCCAGTATCCAAAGCTAGTAGCCAATGGTCTGTGCTTTTGAAACCCTGTCCTTGCCTTTAGCTTTATCTGCAAGGGCTAACAAGTTGCCAGAAAGGCTTTTGTGTTGTATTTTTAGTTCAGACACAAGTCTGTATATGTCAAAAAATTCAGGCTGACCTCTGATCTAGTGAAACTGTGTGCCAAAATATGTGTACTTGAGCTTTCAGTTAACTGCCCTCCATGTGTACTTTCAAACCTCATGATGTTGACCCAGAGCATGTTTCACAGCTGAAGTTCATCCTGTCCAAACTCATATTTGATCTTCTAGCACCTGCTTTCTGTTCACAAGCAAGAGAAGCTGCAGACAGGGTGGTTTTTAAGTGCCTTTATTAAAATGTATTTTAAAGGATATATATTTTTTAAATTCTTATGGAAAATATTATTGAAAATATTATTTAATTATATTTTTATATTTCCAACAGCATGCTAACTTCACAGACGTGGTTTAGGTGTAACTAACTTCAGATTTGTCCATGCCTGTCTGACAACTTTTTATGATGGTACCTCACACAGGAGCTGGAGAAACTTGGACTCAGAGGAGTAGCTAACTTGTTTAAAAGCATGAAAAAAATCAGCTTAGCATCTGTGACCAAAACTCAGCTTTCCCAAGTCCCAGCCAGTCAATACTTATCATGCTTGGCCCAGGGGAAGGCACTAGTTAGCTCTTGGCTATGGAGGACAGGGGAACTGGTGGGAGTAAATCAACTTTCAAAGAGTAAAATACCATAAAAATTCAACATCCAAATGATAGGGAGTTTGTTCTGTGCAGTGCATGCCAAAACAAGGATCTGTGCCTAACCCTGTGTGTGGGTCTTCATGAACTCAGGGTAATTGGTGCCGTGTTTAATGACTCTACTGCTATTTCTGCTCAGTTTTCAGGACTGTACTTGTTGTCCTTCTTCACGATCCTCGTTGGGCTGGTGCTCTACTCCTCCACATCCACCTACGTGGCCCAGGATCCTCGGGTGTACAAGCAGTTCCGGAACCCCTCCGGACCTGTTGTGGACCTGCCAGCCACCAGCCAGATGGAGCCTTCGGTGACATACACCAGCCTGGGGCAGGAGACAGAGGAGGAGCCTCACGTCAGAGTCGCTTAAACCCAGGGCTGGCGATCACCTGCTGACAGTGGAGCTCGCATTTCCATTATCTCTGTATTGTACATAGAGAAAGGTATTTACCAGGTGCAGTTACGCTGGTGAGCTGCAAGGTAGCAAATAAGGAAAGCTCATACAAACACAAATTAATTGCTCCAGGGTGTTCCTTGCAAGGAGGTGCCAGTCCCTCGTTTACGAAATGAGCGGCATGTTTGCAATACAAACTGCTGTGTAGGAATCAGTTAATGTCAAACTACCTGGGAAAGATACTCAATATGTAAGATGAAATTACAAAAAAAGAAATTCATAGAAGGGTGTTTTACACACACAGAGTGATATTATGCCTAAACCACACCAGCTGTGGAAAAAACGCCTTTTTACAGCAGATACACTTTGTGCAGTCACTGTTAATTTCTCTCTAAAATTTGTTTGTTTGCACAAAACAGATGGGTTAGTCGTGGTCACAACACCCTGACACATTTTTGCTAGCACCTTGGATTTGGTGAGGGAAATACAATGAGTTCTTCTGTGCTGTCTAGTTGCCCTTTCTAGGTAATCTGATCCATGAATCCAGAGAAGGGACAACTTACAATATCCGTCTCTATTCTAGGAATAGGTATAAGGCGAGCATTTTAGCCTTTCTATATTTGCAGAAGTGAAGTACTCAAGCATTGACCTCTCTATGATCCATGGCAGATTTCCTGGTGGCCAAGGTTCTGCATCAGGTGACAAGTTTCTCTGTAGTTGTGACTCAACACAGATTTCTTACTTTTGCAATTTTAGCCTGTAGAAAGAAAAACACATTTTCTAGTTTCCTACGTATATTGTACCCCTCCACGGAAAGATGACACATCATGTGGATCAGGGCACTTATTTTAGATTCTCAGAGCATCGAGGGTGCCTTCTGCTGTTCCAGTTTGCATAGTCTCCCGTGGTTCATTATTCTAACAATAGCTATTTAGAAATGTGTCAGTTTTTCAACAAAACCCACAGATTGTAAAAATCAGGAAGATGAAGGGAGGAATTCACGAGCAGAAAGACTGGACCATCTGCTGGTGTTGCTGCAGTAGCACAAAGGCATTTTACTGGCAGGGTGCAGCCAATTATTTTCATTAACTGTGAGGCAAGCAGAAGAATTCAGCAGTTTTCTTACATTCCTGGGGACGTGTGAAAATAGTAAGGGTGTGCTCCATGCTTCTGTATACAACTGTTCTTCTGCCTCAGGAGCCTTATGAGAATGGGGAAAATCTTAGTCACACCATGAAAAATCCATCTTTGCCTGTGTGTTTGCTCTTCTGAGAGCCCAGTACAAGGAAATCATTATTTCAATATCCTTTATCTATTTGCAATTTAAAATTAAGGAAGACGAGGTGTTCCTGTGTCTAACAATAGGTGAGGAATCTAGGAGAGATCTTGGTTTTATTCAGCAATCTGCCACTTCTTTGCATGAATCCTTGGGCATGACTTACCTCCTGTGTGGCTGAGTTTCCCAATCAGTATATACAGGAATAATGACATTTTACCTACCTCACAGAGGTGCTATGGGACCAAGTTATCTTAAAATGCTTCAGGATTTTCAGAAAGAAGGCGTTTAAGAAGCACGTAACAGTGCTGTAAAAGTGTGTATGCATTCACTGTATTTGAAAATGGAGTTTATGGCATGGTTGATGAATATTTTGCTTGTGGGCATAGAAGGTGAATTTGATTTGAATGTTATTCTGCTGAAAAAGACTGTTTCAAGCAAAATTGTAGGCCTTCATGTTTGAAAAATACAACTTACCTATTTCTATTTAAAAAAGAAGAAAAAAATCAGTCTATACACTGGAGATTAGAAAGGTCACACAGTTCAACCAAGCAGGATGAATTTCTGCTGAGGTAACATTCATTTTTTATAGTTCTGTTCTGCTTTAATACAGAAAGAACTTCCCTGAAGCAGACTGAGAGAGGAGTATATATGCATAATAGACATGAAGTGGCAAATGTCAAAATGCTTTTGAACAGCAGAAGTATGCTGTATCTTATTCTTGCTGTGGAGAAGAGGTGATTTCTTTCCTACTGTGTTTAGGCTGTCTGCCACAACCCTGCTGCACCCGAGGGAAGGTTCTGCAATATTGCCAAATCATGCCCAAAACTAGCCCAAAAGCTTTGGTTAAGATGCCTTGGTACTAAACTAACAAATGTATGATTTTTTTCCCCCCTGTCTTCTGGTTTTTAAATCTTTTTAGCACTCATGTTTCCAAACTTTTCTTTTTCTTGAACTATTGAGGATTAAAAAACCACAAAACAAAAAAACACTGGATTCTTGCAGAAAAACAAAGTCTGTATTCTGGGGATATTAAGAGAAGTCTAAATAAAAAAAAAATAATAATAAAAAACACACAAGAAAGATCACCTGACACTTCAGGGTAAGATCCTTGGGTCAAGCCCTGTGAGAGCTTTGACTTAAGGTGGATTTCATACATTCCCCAGGAGAAGGGGTCTGATTGCAGTCATGGCTCCCTCAGGTACCCAGTGGCACACTGGTGGGCACCTGCCATCTCAGTCTTTTTTGCTACCTTTTGTACCAATTAAATACCTTTCTCTGAACATTAGTCCCCGTGTTGGTCTGAGAACCTTGAGGATTGTGTGCGTGTGTGTTTCATGTTTACAGTTCCTTCCTTTTGCATAACTGTTTTAATTAATTTCCTTATTAGTATTTATTTTTAAGCCAAATGTTTGTAGTCCTTCGGCCTCCCCCTCCTCATTTTTCTGACACTAACTCGTAGATGTTTGTTAGTCTTCTGAAAACAGCTGGGCAGGAGGCAGCTCCGGGCAGGGAGGGCTGGGAGTTTCTGCTGACTTGGAGAAGGGGCTGCGACCCATGGGTGGCTGAGAGGAGCCGCCTGGAGCGATTTTACCAGGCTGTTCTGAAAGGCTCTGTTGTACAGGAATGAGTGATGGGTGTTTCAGTGAGCACTCTGCCACCAGCCACCACCCCCTGTGCAGGAGGAGCGGGATGTGCTTCGTGTCTGTTTCCCGATAACCAAGGCGGATGCTCGGAGTAGCACCGGTGCGTAGTCCTGGATGGACCTCGAAGGAAAGCAGTAGTGCAGCTTTACAAATAACTGTGTTGACTGAAAAACGGAGGTCCAGAGAAGGAAAACATTCCTGCCTGTGTTCTGCAGTTGGAGCCCTCAGTGGCCAGCAAAGGCTCAGCTATCTAACGGCAGCTACTCTCCGTGTTGCGTAGGACGTCTCTAGCTCTGCATAGCTCCTTGCCTGAACAGACTGAAACTCTCTGATACTGCTGGCCCTGGGCAGCCCTTAGCAAGACTGATGTCATTTTCTGATACTGGATGAGAACCCTCACTGGGAGACAGACCTTGTCTTTGTTCCAGCTATAAGGTTTCGAAACACACAACGATAGACCAAGCAATTGAAAATTTTGCACCACTGTGTCATAAGAAGAAGTTTCAATGTATAGTGTAGAGATTGCTAACTTGTGCTATTAACATTTTGACAAGCGTGTAGTATTGGTTTTTTTCCTTTTTTTTTAACCATTTAGTATTCCTGAGCTAGCTACAAATATAAATTTTACCCCATGGGTAGGATTTTATTGTTAAATGCCATAATAAAGCACACTAATCTTGACACCACAGATGGAAGTATGAACCAAAACCAAAACCAGGCAAACAAAATCCCAACCCCAAATCCTGCATTGAGAAGCTGAATAAACCTTTCTCCATTTTGATATTTGCATGCACCTATATGGACTGGCTGTGGCAATGTAATGCCTGTAAAATGTTTTCAAATAAAAAAATAAATGCTTTATGAAAGCGGGGTTATTGGTTTTGTGACTGTTTCCTTTCTGCTATCTTAGCCTAAAACTATTTTTCAGAAGTGTAAATCTTGAATTGCAGGGAATATTTTTTCTCTGTGCTCAGGGCTTCTTCCTCTTGTGAGGTGGGAACCTTTCCAAGATGTCTAAGAATAGATGCCATCAGGCATCCTCAAGTATCTTGCCTGGCCCCAGAGCACTGGTCCAGAAGCATAAGAGTACTTCTGCATACCCTCTGTCTTAACCTGCCATTTCCCTAGGGCTAGCTCATGCATCCTGATAGTCACTGCCCTCATTTGGAGACAAAATCACTCTCTCCTCTGCCTTCCAGAAATTATTAATTAGTCTGGAATTAATCTGCAGGAATTAATCAATGTGGAATTAATCTGACAAGTGCATTATATTGAGGGGCTTCTGTGGCAGAGGTTACTGAGTGCCTGCAGCTGTGTTTCCCAGCCCTCTCTCCCAGGCTGCCCTACGCTGCAACACTACACCCTGCTGAGTCCTGAAAACAAAGGATGGAGACAAAATTTAGGCATTGAGGGAAAAGGAGTGTCAGGAGGAGCAGATTAAGGATGAGAAAGAAAGACTTTGATTGAAAGTTCACATGGACAGGAAAGGAAGATCCTTAGTGTGTGACAGCAAGGGATTTTATAAACATGTATTCATTCACTTCTAAGAGTGCTTGCCAGCAAATGCACCTCTCCATCCTTCTTTGCCTGATGTCTCCCTGGGAAACTTTGCATCAGTATTTCTCACATACTTCACTTCTGGGAGGATGAAAGGAAACAGAGTGGTGAGCTCATTTCCAGTCACTCCCTGCACTGCAACTGCACAGAGCCCAGATGTTACAAAGCCAGCAGAGCTGCACCCGTGTGCTGGTTGATGTCTGATATTCCTCTGTGAATGTTTCCTAAGTTATACAGAGCTCCAGATACCGAGTTAGTGTGCACAGCTTTATCATACTAGCAGTTGATTTGCATTTTCCTCCAAATCTTCTCAAGAGACTCTCTGGCATTACAAAATTATCCTTTTATTGCCTGGCTAGAATTCAGCCTGGGTGCTTGAGTTATATGAATAGTAATTGCATGGAATTATACTAAAAATAGATCATAAATAGGCATTAATGAATCTTTCTGTTCTTAAATCAAACACGTTTTAACACTGAAGGACACTCAATCAGCTTAAAGCTGCCAGTCTCCCTTTGTTTTTGTTTATTTGAACTAGCTCTCCAAAACATTACAAACCCAAAGCTGAATGCTTAGCAGCAATATGTTGTGGCATACAAACAAGGAAGCAGTGCTTTTACAGTTAGAAAAGTTGTTTTATGTCTGCTCTGCAATTATAAACACAATAATTGTCAAATAAACAATAACTAAGCCAAAGCTTTGTGAAAGGGAGCACCTCTGCTTGAGCACCCCTAAACCTGTTCCCTCAACAATTGCAAAGTGGGAATCAAATGCCAACAATGCAGGAATAATGACAATATTGGAGTAGAGCACTGTCTTTGTCATCTTTCTCCTCCTCCTCCTCCAATTTGAAGTGCAGGCTGATGCCCTGTGGTATTTATTGTTTAAAATCCTGCTATATGGAAGATATTAATTCTACAGGGGTGGGATCACTAATCAGTGATTACTGGCTGTGAGCCACCAACAGGAGACAAAACCCTATAAATTGACCTCAAAAAGCCAGTGGTAACATGCAGTTGATATTTCAGTTTCACTGAAAGGCCCACAGTGTTTCTTCAGGCCACATCACTCTGATGCTCAGAGCATCTTCCACAGCCTTAGAAAACACCACAGGTGCCCAGTGACCCCAGTGATGTGGCTTGGCTGGGTGCAGGGAGGAACTATTACCACTGTGCTGCCTCTCACAGAGGCATTTCCCTCCGTGAAGAAGAGCCCCTGCTACCACTGCTATGATACAGCAACCAGATGGAGGAAAGAAACTGGCTCAAACAAATATTGAGGTCTGAAGTGAAAAGTCAGCGCTCTGTGCAGTCCTTTCTGCTGTAAAACCATACATAAGCTATTATTTGGGTTTGAATTTTTGGGTTGTTTTTTTTTTTTTCGTTATCCTAGAAGTTCCACTTTTAGTTATGCCAAATAATTAGGGAAATTATGCCCCAAGTTCCTCTGGTATTCATGAGGTCAAAATTTGACCCTTTATGAGTAGTTTAATGTATGGGATCTCTTTAAGAATACAGATATTGTCAATCCTACATACTATGCAAATATTTGTAGGTTGAGACTAGGCGAAGCTGATTTTATTGGATTTATAAATTTTATTCTACTTAGATTCTGATTTATAACTTTGAGCTATAGTTGACTTTTTTGTGACTCATTATTGTGTACGATGTCCTCAGGCAATTTCCTAGTGTTACCCTGACCTTAATAATGTATTATTAATTCATCACTGCTAAATACATTATTTATATTAACTACTGCATTTTATCCCCCACATCTTGATAGCAGCAAACTCATCAGATTTTAACATAACTGCAAAGTTGTCAGTATGAATTCAGCTCCTCCTTCCCATGTGCAATATGTACATGCTTGTCAAGAGCAAAATATTGGATTTACCATGATTAAATAATGACTTCTTTTATTCTAGACCTTACCAAAGCAGAGAAAGATAATGACCATGTGCTGAGTTTACCTGATCACTGAGCACTGAAGCCCTAGGAGATTCAATGACAACACCAGGGACACTCTGTATGCAGAATAGCTGGGATTTTTACAGGTGCAGAATGCCTGCGAGCCCAGGGATCAACGTTATGTGAGGTCATGCATATTTAACTTCCCACTGCCTATAGTAGCCAGCATCACAGGAGCCTGGCTGCTTGCCAGATCCATAGAAATCAGCAGTCAGCATTTGCATGTTCTTAAAATGACTGCATGGCTAAATGAACTTCCTAAGTGAGAAAGGGGAAGGGAATGACAACAGTAATCTGAAGAAGCTCATTATGTGACTCACTGTGAGCTGTGTCTTGAACTATCTAATGTAGTTCTTGGCATTAAACAGATTCCTGGATGCTGAATAGGTCACACATATATGCAGCCATTGGAGTGAATTTCATGAGTCTTTAAGTCCCCATACACTGTCTGTGAGCCTATACTAGAAATAAACAGAAAGGGGAGTACCCACAAAACTGTACTCATAATTTTGTTCATTTAAAACTGTTGCAGAAAGATTGATTTAATGACTAATTTGACAAAGAGTACTGGTGCTGCAGGACCTGCTTTGACTTTGCACCCTCAGGTGACACCACCTCTTTGGATGATGTGTACTGCTACACCAGCCAGCAAAGCATTTGGAAAATGCAAAATTTCAGTCTTTATTTTAGCCTTGAGCTTTAATACAATGTACAACAAAAGCAAACAGGGATTTAAAGTGAAACAGGTATATATTAAAGAGGAGGATAGCACTTAGCTTCCTACTCCTCTGTTATCCACTTTGTCTGACAATCTTTTTCCCCAAGTCACCATCCACCAAAATCCATGTAGCCAAAACAACTGCTAAGCTCATCTTCACTTTTTTGGTCTAATTTACTCACACTCCCTTCTGAATTACTGGCCTAAATGAATTCATTCACAGCTTCAAGATCCTTAGCTATCCTGCCCCTGCCTCCCAGTCTGCTTACTCACTGATCTTGCATACAAACATCTTGCTGCTTTATTGCTAGTGTTGTCCAGCCAAAGGGCCTCCTGACCTCAACACAGAGGCTACTGGTCACAGAATATTTGAACAGGAGTTTCTTTCACTTTCTGTACAAATATCAGATTTCAGCCCCATTCTGTTGCAACTGGAGATACTTTTTTTTTAAATTAAAATAAAAATAAAATGCCTGGTCTTCTACTATATGATATTTAGCCAATGGCACACCAGTGTGGTACAAAAATAGTCATAGGAGATTCAAAAAACAATGTGCATTTGCCTGCCATTTGATTTATAGTGAACATGTAAGAAGAGTGGCAGATGGAGGATGAGCTACAGGTACCCGTCAGGTCATTGACTCTGACAAGTCAGCAACAAAAGTAGTTGTATTATTTGAACTGAGTAAATGAGGGTAATCCACATCATTCTGTCCTCATGGAAAAGACAAACATAAAAAGCAAAACGCCTCTCCAGCTTGTAATTATTTAAATTATTAACCGAGATGGCACTGATGATCCATTTACATATATAGAGATTGGCTTGCTCTCCTGCAGCTCTTGTTTTCCTCTCCTGCTTCTCTGTGTCTGGTCTTACCAAGGAAAGGTTGAATTCCACTAAAAAAAATAAGAAAAGAGAGAAAAATAAAGGGAGGTGTTTATCCAAGTTATAACTGCTTCTCTTTCTCCTTGTACAAATGCCTCCTTTGAGCTACATTCAGTGCAAACATGAACTGTGGCTGAGCTGGCATTTGTCTTCACAGGCTGGGAGGAGACCTGAGAGTCCTCAGCCCCCAAACCTCAATCTTCACTTCTACCACAGACTTTCATTTGTGTGAGACAATGGAGAGATCCAGCCGAGCTCCTTTTATTTCCCCTGGGTGCAGGAGGCAGGATGTGTGCTCAAGACAGCACGAGAAAACTTGTGCTGCTACAGCTGCTTGAGTTCAGATTTTGTTGACAGATCCAGGGCTGTGCTCTGCAGAGCTGGCAGCCTGCACCTTCCACAGGTTTACTTTAATTGGAGTTACTGTGGGAAGCTGCTGATCTGAAGAAGGTAATTGCAGCAGCTGCACTAGCAAGGGCTTCTCTCTACTGCTGTAGAGGGGGAAACATCCCTGTCAGCTACAGCACAGGTATTTCATTATGACAAGGGAATACTGATGGGCTTTGCTCTGAGTGTGCATCATGAAATACCAGGGAGCAGTTACACATTCATTTGAAAATCCCCTAGCACTCCCATTTTAACTTGTGCATTTTCCTGGGGAGTTTTCCATTCTTTTTGCCCATACATGGTGCCAAGAGACTTTTCCCACATCAGCGTCTGAGCCTTGGAATAAAATGCAGATACAGAAAAGGCTTTGACAGCCCATGAATTCATGAATTCACCTTACACTTCGTCACATGGAGGTGTTCTAGGCAAGAAGGTGTCTGCATCCCCTGTGATGATGAGGGAGAAGAGTCACAGTTGTGAAAGGTAAGGATGTGGCAGTGGGAAAGGGAGGAAAGTGGTGGCTTTGAACAGAGGGAGAGAAAGAGAGGAGAATCTCTTGGGATGGAAAGGGCTCGGGGAGGAACATGAGTTGTGAAGGAAAGAAAGGGGCAGGGGGACCATGACCTGGGAGGGTTGTTTAAGAGGTTGAAGAGTGGTGGGAGAAGGGTTCATCACCTCACCTGCTGCCAAAACACTGCCAAGTCCAAGGCTTTAGCTCTCCTCCTGATCAGCAGGGTCTGCAAGGGAAATGTGCTCTGACAGCACAGTGAAAATGGAATAGGTGGCTTCTCCTTGGGGTGCTTGTGTTGGGTGTGTGTGAACCTGAAGCAAACACTGCAAAGCTGTGATTGAAGCCATTAATGAACAACCATCCCCATATATTCAAGATGGAAAAAGACCTCCTCAAGCAAGAAGAATGGTGTGAAAAAAGGCTTCATTTGTGTTGTCAGACAAGATATTGCTGTTGTCTTGCTTTTTGGGCTTTTTCCCCCAAATAGCCCCTCCCCACACAGACTTTTAAAAAGTCTATCAATTAATAAGGGAACATTATTGCAGCATGGGATTTTTGCAATCTGTGAACATGAAAGATGGTTAATTTGTCTGAGCAGAGAGAAAATAACCCATCCTAGTTTGTTTTTCCTGTATTTCCCAGTGTTGATACTGGCTGTGTTCTGACTGTTCTTTGCACAAGCTGAATGGCAATTGGTAAATGTGTTTGAGGCACTGTAAGAGCAGTGTCTGGAGTTTGCCACTGACACTTTAATCTAATGAGAAATGCCAGGGACCTTCTGTTGGTTATTTCAAAATATTTTGTTTGGAAGAATTTTAAGACTTATAAAATAAATCAGTCTTGTTATATCAACATTTCTGGACAAAAACAACTCCCAGATCTTATGCTCAACGTTTTCTCCCCTGCTTGACTCATACTTGGCTTGCATCAGAGCTAGGAAATAAACATGTCGCTTCTTTCACTGCTCATTTATCAGGAAGGAGAAAAGATGAGGGGAGAGAAATAAAGGGGAAAAACTGTTGAGGCTCTGTGGGCATCTTGTGTGATGGCTTAATGTCTGTAATTGTGAGTTCATAAAGCAGTAAACCTCAATTCTCTGATCTCTTCCTCTCCATTTGCCTAGTGATGCATCAGAATGTTTAACACCAGAGTCTAAGGATGCTCATATTTGATAAAGCAGATAAAGAAAAAAGAGTGAAGCAGAAATGCTAGAGTACACTGAACAAAAGCTTTTAGCCACTAACCAAGAACTACTCCAATCAGCAAATGTCACTAATGTGTTTTGAAAAAATAACACCGCTGAAATGATCAGGCATTCTGATTTCCATTAAAATGGAAGGTGTGGTGCACAGAAAATGACCCAGGTGGTCTCACCATCTACTGAAGAGGGCAGAAGAAGTAATCCCCAAATGGAAGATGTTTATGCAGAACTGTCCTCAGGTTGCACTAGCACCTGCTGGGATAGCACATCTTCCTTGGGAGCTGCTGCAGATCTGAGGCAGTGGCATTTATCCACAGCCCCACAGAGCAAATCTTTCTGTAGGGGTCTTGCCTACAGCTGGTGACCTGAACCTGGCTTTTCTATACACAAAAGTGATTTTCACTTTAGCAATTTAACATACAACTGTTTGTATTTATATTATCTAGAGACAAGCAGAATTTTTTTCAGCCTATTGAGGCTGCAGCAGGTGGTGCTCATTTGCATTCTGCAGATGTTTGGGCTTTCCAGCAGGGCTTCAAGAAAGAGAAAATTTTCTTTGTGTCTTATAAAGACTAAAACTTTGAATTTTCACATGGAGAAACATGTAACTAGATCTGAATGCCTCTATTATGCTTGCAGAGCTGCATATAAAGTGCTGCTCCATGTATCTTTTGGGTGACATTTCTAGTGTGCCCATTTGGCCTTCATCCATCTTTTTGCTCATGCAAGTGATCAGTTCTAATTCTGGATGATAGCAGGGTCAAGCCTTGTTTCTGGGTCTTGTCACTGAGATGATTTAATAATTTAACCTGCCATGATTTAACAAGTTTTTTTTCTGTATATTTACATCTCTGCTTGGAATATATTTGGAATATAAAAGTCCTGCATTTTTAAAAGCCCTTAAAGGACACAATTGAAAATGTGGAAGGGAGTATACATTTGAAATATGTTCGTTTTTGTCTTTATTTTATATGACATATAAAATGTAAACATACTGCTGAGGTACAAACTAATGCCAAAAATGCTGTATTGCTCTTACTGAGGTTTCCACATTTATACCTGTTTCTCCAATGAATGTATGATGTTCTGTATATTGTACTTAAAAATAGGAGCAACCTGATGGATTTTGCATTTAGGAGAAAATAGAACTGTGGCAAATATACACAGGCAAATTATTCTTGAAATGCATTGCTCTCTTGAGCTGTCAAGTGATGTTTCTCTTTAAATGAGCTCTCTCATTTTGGATTCCTCCCTCCCGTTTCGATCCCCTGATGGACAATGCCTTCAGGCATCTGTACACCTGGAATAATTTCTACAGAAAGCTACTGGATAACAGCTTCAAATGTTGACCTTTTCTGGAGGTATGTTGTGCAAATGTTGGCTGGGCAACAGCAAATCCCCTTGGCTTCTTCCCAGCTGCCAAATGTTGCTGAAGTTTCTGGATGGCTCCTGCTCAGCCCTTGGGAAGATCTTCATGAACATAACTCTGATCCTGCACCTACCCCCTTCAATTAACTGGCAAACACCTTGAAAATCTGCCAGCCTGGCACTTGCATGCTCCCCTGAGATCTAGAAGTCTGTCTTTCTACTTTGGCCCTTCCAGGCTTTACAACTTATCCTCTGAATGCTTTTAACTGTGCTCCCTTCCAGCTCTCCTCCAAGTCTTGGAAAATTTAATTCCTTGGTCACTTTCTCTCTTCCTTCTGCATCTTATCCATGAGTCAACTTTTTGTTATATACTGTCTGCCAAGTTCATAAACCCAGTCCTTTCTCTCAAGTGCTGATCAGCTTTGTTTGTGCAGACTGAACTGTCTGTGGGTCTCACTAACATCATTTTGTGGGTGGCAGTGTGACTTAAGCCTTGCTCAGGCTCTTCCCACCGGAGCTGCTCATCTCTGTTCTTAATTACTGTGAACTCTGCAGACCCGGAGCCACTGCCCTGTTTGATGGCTGTGCTGTTCTGTCCTGAAGTGCTGCTGCTCATCTTGTTTTAATTAAAGTAGTTTCTCCTTAAAGGCTGTTCTTTGGGCACAGCTCTTAAGAGATCAATTCCACTTCGTTTTTCACTTCCACTGCAAATAAGAATGGGAGAAAATAATTAGCACAAATGTCTCCAGCAGCAGAGGCTCCTCACTGTGTATCACTGAAGTGTTGTGTATTCAACTGGCACCAGACAAATGGATGTTGTTTTGGGGGCTCTTTTTAAAGGAAGCTAGTCACTTATTTCCTTTCAAATAGAGAAATCCTCTAGTACTTGAAATCCTGTAACAAATTACTGGAAGTCTGTGTTAGACTGTACAGAAAGGGAAAGAGATTCCTTAAATAACATCTGTCACCAGTCTCACTCACTGTCTCATGGGCTGCACTTATTCACACCCAGATGTTCACAAGCTGCCCACAATCATAACTGAACAACACCAAAAACTAGGATTTCAGTTTCCTCAACAGATCTCTTGGGAAAGAAAACTCATTTCTGGATGGACTTGATGTGCCTCTGAGAACTCAACAATGACTATGGGATGAGCTTTTGCCTCTGAATCTTGCTTATCTTGTCTTCCATTAATCCTAGGCACTGTTGCTACCCATTGCCTTTATTTCCTCATTTTGGTTGTCTTTCTGGCTGTAACTTGATTTCTGGTTGTGTGAGAGGGGTGAGAATAGCACATTTGATATAGACTTCTTGCAATACCTTGTTTATACCTAAATGAGAAGACCTGTATCCTGACAGCAACACATTTCTCTGTGTTTACAAGGCTGACTGCTCAGTGTGTGCCTGTGTACTTGGTTGTTGACTGCTATGTCCTATTGTTTTAACCCTCCATTTACTTCTGGAGCCCTCACATGGCTGGCACATTCAAACAAATCTTGGTATTTCTGCTACAAATATTTCTGTACCTAAAGTCTGAATGGAGAAATAGAGCTAAATTTTTCAATTATGGTGATTGATTTTGGTCATTTAGCCTTTTGCTGGTATATGAATATTTAAACCGTGGGACATAAACCAGATGTGCAGCGTTTCAGTTCTGTTTGGGTTTTTACATGTCTGGGTTATACTTCCCCTGTTGCAAAGACCAATAAAAAATTTAAGGATGGCAACATGACCATGAAACAAATCACCACAGCCAAGAAACTTGAAACGCTAGAAGTTATTTCTTGGGCAGAAATAATTATAATGTTTGTTTCACAATTTTCCTATGCAACATTTTTTTTTGTTTGTTTCTTTCCTAAAATATAAAAGCAGAGACATTAATATAGACAGCTAATTTGGAAATGAAGTTCTTGGTATCCCTTGCCAGCAGGCCAGCTGCAGTTGTCTGTGTGCAGGAGCTGCACAGCAGTGAGTGTGCCTGGAGAAGAGCACCATACTCTGAGTGCTGAGCAGAGGGTGGCTGCCTTTTCTGGCTGTTTCAAAGCTGGTATTCTTTCAAAGAGGAAGATACTCCTTACCCAGTGTTCAGCTCTGTGCAGGGCTACTGCCCCATTCCCTCCAAAGAAGAAAGTCTGATTCTGACATTGCTTTCCACAAATAAACAAATAATTTGTTTGCTGCTTTTGGTGGAAAATATATATTCTGGTTCTCTCTCCAGCTTGGCTTCCTTAAGCTGTCCTTTTGCAAGGACAGTACAGTCTTCCCCTCAGACACAAAACTTCTAATATTGCTCTTTAGATATGAAAAGCAGTGATTGAAAGATCATTTAAAGCCCTCGTGGTGTGCCTGGGTTCTAAATGTTCCAGGACTTAGAAGAATTTTGTTTGCATGAGTCTTAAGACCTGATTTTTTCATCCTTACTTGGTAATAAATTGCAAACCTGAAGTTTCACCTGTAAACACAACAGCAAAAAATTAGTGAAATATTAAAAGCATAAGTGTTTAAGGTCTCTTGCACCACAATTCCTTTACATCTTCCTTTCATCAGTTTAGAGTACTCTCCTCCCATTTCTACTAGACTGATCTGGGGGCTACAAATTAAACCAAAAAAACCAACAAACTTACAACTATCTGCACAGATTTTGGAGTCCTTATATGAAAGAATTGGACTCCAGTCCCAAGAGCAATTAAAACATCTTAATTTTAGACTCCAACAGTTAAAAACAAAAGTCATTAATCCAAGAAATTTCTACATGTTTGCCTCTCTTCCCAGAACTCTCTATTTCCACCCAAACTATCTGCTTGGGGGTTAAAAAAATTTTAAAAAAGTGGGTGAGAAATTGCCACGTGTGGGTCTGTCACTCTCCAGCTATTTTTGGATATTTTCTACAGCAACACTCAGTTTTTAAATTTCTTACAGTTATTCCATCCAAAACACTTTTCCTGCTCCTGATACAAAACATCTTTCAGTTCCCATACTTTAATATCTATTAATTACCTTACCTCACTTTGGGAAAACATGCAGTTTGAGGACATTGTTATGGGTTAATGAAAGCGTTCTGTAATCTTCTGTCCATCAGCTGCTCATCCTGAAACGTTTTCACACTGCCTGTGATTAAAGGCAGACAAGTGAGGGTTAAATCTTCATTTATCTCTGTTCACTTCTAATTGTTTGCCACACAGAGGCTGAGTGCACCATTCTTCACAATGAGATCAAGTAGTGGCTTTTCATCTGCTTTCTATTTGGAGCAGTTGTTGAATAGCTTTGTTTTGATGTCAAAATTATATGGCTTGAAAACACCATTCTGTCAAAATAGTTAACATAGGGCTACAATGGGGGATTACAAATTCCAATAAGATGTGCTCAATGTTAAGGGAAAAGCACTTGTTCTGAGTCTGGAGTTTTCTTTCTCCATGGAGATTATATTGCTATGTAGATTTTCCATTTTTCTAATGTTTAGGTTATTAGGACATTGTGGCCTGCAGTGAAAACTCAGATTGCAATTGAATTTCAGGATTTAACTTTTCATTTGCAATTATTCAAACAGAGGATTTGTTCCTTAAGAAGTTCATGAATGAGTGCTTTAGTGCCCTATAGACATGACTTGGCTTTAATAGAAATGCAAGAGAAAACTGAAGTACTGAGATGCAGAATAATTTCTGGCTAGAGCCTTTCTGACAATTGACATTTGATAAGAGTCAAAAGAAAAGTTTTTCTGACTGACTTTAAGTGTTAAATATGTATGAAAACCTGAGACACAGCACCTCTTGAAAATGTAGCCTCTTATGTGATGCAACATTCCGTGTCCAGCTTTCAGCCTGGTTCTTACAGGATAAGACAAGTATATTCTTTATGCAAGAGGCTGTGTCTGGATCTCTCTTCTTTCACTGCAGTCATGCAGGGATGTGAAGCAGCCCACAAGCTCAACGTGCACACTTCAAACACCACATAACTGTTTATGAAGAGGCAGGAACTACAACAGGAGGAGAGAAGGGATGCTATGGAAAAAGAGAAGGAAGGTATAGCTGTGGAAGGTATAGAGGCTGCATCTAACCTGGGAGTCAGGAGGGCTTTGGCTACATTTATGCCCTTCCTACACACCTATGTAAGATGTGGGATGCACCAGTCTTCTCTGGCTGTGGTTTCCATCACATACTCCAACTGCTCCTGAGTCACAAGGAATGGGATGTGCAAAACACAGCACAGAATGACTGAATGAGACAAGGAGCTGGACAAAATGTACAATGCAGAAGTTGTAGGTACGTGCACGCCCCTGTTAGATATCTGATGTGTGCTCTGGGAACAGTGGCAGGAGCTAGAACATCAGATCTGCTACCTGAGCTGCTCAATGGAATTTTCCCTAAATGTTTATACTGCACTTTTTCTTTTAATTAACTATGTTTGTGGCTTACTGCAAAGGTCAATGACTGACACATAGGAAAGAGGTGTTAGTGGAGCTGTCTGCTTGACTTTATTAAATAAAGATTAATTTACCCTATGTGTACAGAGTAACTTGCAGGGCTGTGTAGGCTTTGGTCCTGAGTCAGGGTTTTTGACAGTCTCCTCAGATAACAATATGTCATAGTCATTGCTGTCACTTTCCCACAGTGCATATCAGAACATGGAGGAGTTATCTTTCACTGATGCTCTCACAGGATCTCTGAAGTTGAGGGTTGAACTTCTATCTGCAATTCTATATTACATGCATAGTGCATCATACAAGACTACTGGAAAACCTTTGCACATACCTTATATCTTCTTTCCTAGTACACACCCTTCAGTTTGGGGGCTTATTTTATTTCACTCTCCAATAGTAACTACATCTTGCAGAGAGTAAAATTTTCCCTTAATTTCAAACGTGTGAAAAACTAGGGAGAAGAAAAATGTCATTTGCTTTGGAAAAAGAATACTAACAAAAAAAAAATCTCTGAAAAGGATTTTTTTCTTCCTCAGATTTGTGCTGCTTTCCGTGATTAAGAAGAGTTCAGCCAGGGCTGGTTTATGTACTACTAGTCTAAGACTGGGCTCTGATCTCTGACTTACAAAGAACTGGTTTTGGCAAATTTGTGTAATTGCAGGAAGGGTAAGAAGTTTTGAGGCACTGTCAAGAATGTCTGAAATGTGGTGAGATTGGTTCTGTGAAAAAAAAGATCACTATACAAATGGGTAATATAACATTATCTGCCCATAACTGTGTCTGAAAGGCTTGACTGTCAAAGAGGGAGAGATTCTGAAATCAGTAGCAGTAACCTAATTTGCAAAAAATTTAGCCTACAGGTAAATTTGTAATTATTACCTATCAAATTAGAATGGTTTCCTAAAATGTGATGTAGAAGCTGCATTACTTAGGTCTGTTGTTTAAAGCAACACAATAAAAACCACCAAAAATAGAAATTGAGATAAAAGAAAAAACAAGAAAATCTCTTTGATTAGACCACGCTGTCAATAACCTACCAGTTGCTTGTTGTTTCTGATTTCCAGGAGTGGTTTTTGGCAATAATCACACATTTATTACTCAAAGTAAATTCTTCCTATGCTATCTAACACAGTGTAACAAAAATTTCATTATTCTGTTAACACATGTGCCCTCTGTAATTTACAGTTAAATTTGTATTATATGTTATATTGGCTTTATTTGAAATGGTATTTCTTGAGGTTCAAGTGATCCAGTCTCAAGAGCCCTAGAGAGTTCCCACCATGGAGATGGGCTGTCTCCTTAACTTTATTTCCAGAGCTGTCAGGGTGAACATTTCACAGTTCCTCATTTTCTGGTTTAGACTTGAATTAGGGTTATTACATTCACATCAAACGGAAATTATAACTGCTAATCACATTATGTTCAGTGTTGTTTACCCAAGATTATGGCTGTCAAAATAGATATGGCAATATTAGATTTTGAAGAAGCTGCCTCTAACAGTTGTAGTATGCATTAGTAAATGACAAACAGCTCAGATTTTTTACTCCCTTGTTGGGGAAGCCTCTTCTGGCACAATTGCAAAATCTCATTAGAAGTCAGCACTGAGCTGTGATTTTCAGATTATGTGCATGGTGCTCATTGTATTTCATATCCTAATATAATATTTGCCTTCCTGTATTAGTAATGCCACCTCACTCTTTCTGAGTTTCACCAAGTTGGAAAACTCTTGCAGTTAATTGAGGTCAATTAATTATTGCTAGAAAGAAAAAAAGGCTTAGGCTCTAGTGAGCATCTGTCCAATGTGTGGAGCTGCTTCTGGAATTACACACCTGAGTCCTTCCATTCTGGACTCTTCCAACACTCTCTCTCTTTAGAAAAAAAGCCAGTGCCTTATCTAATGGGACTAAAAGACTAAGTGTCATACTGGTACTGGCAAGATATCCTTTAGAGTAAAGTGTTTTGCAGTGTGAGTGAACAAAATCAATCTTCAGTATATAAAGATAAAGCACTTCCTTTGTCTTCTCAACTGCACAGCCAGTGTTCAAATGAGAGTGTGCAATTTATGTTCTTAATCAATATGTACCTCAGTTCTTGGAAACAGCTTTGAGATGAAAGAGCTTACTGCATCTAGCAACTACAGAGTAGTTGCTACCAGTGTGGCATCATTCTACCATAGTCTTTCCAAAGGCTGTGTAAGGAAGATTCAGGAGGAGGGAGGCAAAAAACCCGAAAAACCAAAATATACAAAAAAGCAACAGACAACTCTATAAAATGCACTTGGCCAAAATGTCAAATAAACCAGTGGAGGGTGAGCAGTAGGTTAACACTCACCTTCATTGCTGCAGAGTTCAGCACTGACTGTGCTTCCCATGCTATGTGACTGTCAGGAAAGATAATGATCAAACCAGTTAGGGAGAAACTCCTTCATCCTAGAGATGGGAAAGCTGTTTGCTTGCTTACTTTTTTATATGTGAGTCGAGTTTTTGGGGGTTTTTTTGGGTTTTTTGGTTTTTTTTTTTGGTTTTTTTTTGAGAATGTTATTCAAGTTTTAGGAACATGGTTTGGATTTTGAGAAATATGTTTGCTTTATTTAAGATTAGTGGGAATTTAGAAATTAAAGAAACCTTTCAATTTAGGGAATGGTATCATCAAGAAAGATTTTTAGAAAGTTTTTTTTTTATTTTCCAAAGCTTCCAAGATACTTCCAGGATTTGTTAATTAGCAGAGAATTTTTAAGTAGGGTAGTGCTAGCTGCATTACTGATGTGCCCTCTTCAACGATAAACCCATGACTGTGTGCGTCATCAGCACTGGCATTTGGGATTCTGCAATCCATGCCCACACTGCTTAATCTTTTATAATCACATATTGGGCATCTGCAGACAATTTACCATTGATAAATAATGGCCAGCAAGCAGTGGGTATTCTGCATAGAAAACAAAATACAAGGTTCAGTATTTGTAAGTGGAAGGGCAAGTGAAGATGATAGACGATTTCAGATTCAGACACGATAAAAGGTGGAAAGCTTTAACCAGAGCAGTGAGTAATACAAAGGTTTCAACACTGAGAAATGCTCATCCCTGCCCTGGGGAGACAGTGCAAAGTGCTTTCTGTCTCCATCTAGAAATATATCTTCAAAAGGCTGGCAAACATATACTGGGCTTCTTTCCTCAAAGGGCAAGAGTTCCTCTAGATGCTGTGATCTCTTGCCAGCCTTCACCCTGCCTTGTAGCCAAACCTGAAGAGAAAAGCACTCCTGAAAATAAGAAACTTCTGATAACCTCATGGTCACCGTGGTTTTGTCATACAGTGTGGGCCTGAGGGACTTCCCCCCAGCAGGACACAAGTGCCACAGATAAAACTTGGCAACTTGTCTTTAAGGCACACCTCCCCTTCCAGCCAAGGCAAACACTGGGTCAGTGCTCCTAGCCTCTAATCTGACTTCTCAGAAACATGTCACTGTGTCCTTTTCTTCTGTCAGTGATTTGTTTGCAAACAGAGCAAGCCTGGGCACTGGCCAGGTCTCAGCACACAGGACTTTTCTAACAAGGGAGTTATTCTGAAATGACCTCCTATCCTGAGCTTTTGAACAGAGAGGGGTGGTTTCTGGACATTTCTTATTTGGAAAAGATGTGGAGTTGTTCTCAGACAGTGTGACTCCAGCCTGTCAGAAAATTTCTTTTCCTCATGTAAACTTATCTAATATTGAGTGTCATCTGTCCATCATGTCTTTTTGCTTAGAATGTAATTTTTAGAGGTAGTTGCCCATCAGCTGAATATCTGCTAACAAGCAGCACAGGTCAGACCTTAATTTTATCCTGACCTAGAGTGCACTGAGTAAGGGATCTCTAATTGATGGCAACTGGTTGAAATACAGAGTCACCATATCCCTTGTGGATAAAAGCTGGATGCAGTTTTATCTGGAGTTTTCCTTTATTACCAGCTCTCACATGAGGGAATCTCTACTCAGCTGAAGATACCTAAAGAGCTTTCCTTCATGGTCACAG
Source organism: Luscinia megarhynchos (assembly GCA_034336665.1). Classification (NCBI taxonomy): domain Eukaryota; kingdom Metazoa; phylum Chordata; class Aves; order Passeriformes; family Muscicapidae; genus Luscinia; species Luscinia megarhynchos. Next base: position 48,629,656 of record CM067565.1, read on the forward strand.
GGGGGCTGATGCCCACATTTTAGAGTTGGCTACCCGGTGGGCAGCAGAGTTGTAGTAGAAAGATCACAGGTCTGCAGATGATGACATGCACAGGCAGCTTATCTCTCAAACTGTACATGTCAAAGCAGCAGTTATTTGGTGACAAAAGTAATGTTTTGCTCTTATCTGTTAGTCTCCCAAGAAAGCTATCTGATAACAAACTAAATTGAGAAGAGCCTGCACTCTGCTGTTATTAACATTCCTTTTTTACAGATCATCAGTAGAAAATAAAAATGAAATGACACTAAAAAGGCAGAAGAGATTTCACAAGCAAACACTCTTCCTGGAGCCTGCAAATTAATCAGCAAAAGGATGATTTTGTTCCAAGCATTGATAAGCTGTCATTATAATTCTAAGAGCATTTCAACAACCTTTCACCAGTGGTGCCTCTGAAAGTCTTGTGACTAGTTCACTGGAAAAACGGCACCGCGTGTGCGGCTGCTCTGCTTTTACAAGATAACGAGGCATCAGAAGATGCCAGGCACGGTGCCAGATGGCAGCACCATCAGAGCAGGGCAGCCACAGCACCTCTGCCTGAGCAACGCCCCTGCTTGCTCTGGAAGCACCAAATGGTCACAGCAGATGCTGAGGGATCTGCCCCTGTGAGGGATGCCTCTGCTGGAAGCCGATCTCGAGCTGGGGCGTGTGACTCCAGGGCTAGAGGGAGTCATTAACCTACTCTCGTGGTGAATCAGAACACGCGGTGAAAAAATAGGTGCTCACATTATTAACAGTGTGGTTGTAAACAGAAGGCTACAAGAGGGCATTTTCTATTACTTCAGTGTTATGTTAGACTTGCAGTTCCCATTTTGCTAGTTTTTAGAATAAATGCAGATACTACCTGAGTAGTATTTTCTGGCTTCTGCAACCAGCTATCTTTATTCTGAAAATAGTTTTAATTCCTTATTGTCTTGTTTTTCAATTCCAAGTAAATATTTCAGTGAATTTATATGCCATGGTTCAATATTCAAAACAACTATTTACATCTATTAACTCAGAGGAGGATAATGTGAGTTTTCCCTGTTTGTGGAAGCTGCAGAGTATTCCAAATTCAGCTTATCTTGGGACACTTTAAAGACCAGATAAATCTAAACTTTTGTGACATGGAAGGACTGGGGATGCAAATAATTGTTTGCCTGCAAATGGGACAGGAGATGAGAAATGAAGCCTGTAGCCACCCCCTTCAGGCAGCAGTGGTTAAAACCCTCAAAGCAACCATCCATGAGATAATAAAGCTCACTTGACAGAAATGAGATTTTCTTTTCAGAGAAAGAAATTCCAAAAGATCCTAAAGATCTGCTCTTCTTTTCTTTCATCCTGCTTTGCAGTACTTTGCTTCAGTCCCACTCTGTGTTACACAGCTGCACACGTCTATAAAAATGAATTTATTAAGTCAGTGGTTTCATCTTACTTATCTCTGGAAAATGTGTGTATAGCTGTCCCTGTACACAGTGATATATTCATAGAGCACAAGAATAAAGTTACACTTGAGAGACAAAATTGATTTCAAGTTCAGTGGCTGGTGCTGGCACCTGGCCTCCTGCCTGGGAGAGTTTGTTGCTGTGCTTGCAGGGTGTGAGTGCAGGTGATATTACCAACATGGAATTGGGCTGCTCGGATTATCTCGGTGTGAAAATTTTAAAATTGGTATAACTGAGAAACATAATGCAGTAGATGATGGCTTTTGCATTTATTTTAAGGCTTTAATTTTGGGTTTATGAGGCTCTTCACAGAGCTGAGTGGTTTTTTAAGATCAATTTTCTGGGTCTGCAGTTTTAAACTCTGCTTTAAATTCCTCGCTCAGGATGAGTTGCATGGTCTCTGCTTAGCCCAAGTAGATCAAACCTGTTGGATCACCTGATGAGTGGCTGGATGTTGCCCTGAGTTAAGGTGATAGGATTTAGTGTCCCACTGAAGGCATCATCACTCCTGTTTAAGGAGAGAATATGCCATGGCCACAGCCATTCCTTAACTCCCATGAGTTGTGCTTTATAAGACACATAAGCCCTTGTGCACATCTTTGGGTGGCAGGGAGGAAAAGTCCTCTTGCCCAGAACCCCTGGCCACCCTTGGAGAGCACAGAGAGGGGGTTCCTCTCTGACCCCTGGGGACTTTCTCCTCCCAGCCTCAGTATCAGGTGGGTTCATCTTCCTTCCTCAGCCAGCCAAGGGCAATGCTATTCCCACATCCCAGAGGCACGAGGGGCTACAAAGACCTTGCTTCCTGCCACGGCATTCCCTGAAGGAATAAAAAAAAAAGGTTTCATGTTGCAATTGCTCATTCACCAAGCATGTGTTTGCCTGTCTCTCGATTGTTCAGGCAAACAATGCAGATCAAAGAAATGAGAATTACAGCTCACCAACAGCTCTGATGCTGATGGCACTGGGATGCAAACTGAAAGCAAGGTGGATTTCACTAAAAAGCCTGATAATTACCTTCCTTTAGGAGCCAATGTGCTCTGGAGGGGACCACAAGGATGTCAGTGGGAAGCTGACCACCCAAGCAATTGCAGTAGGTCCATTTTTTAAGGTGAGTATCCCAGCTTGGAAACAGGAGGGAGTTGAAGACTCAAGTTGATTGCATATGGTAATGCTGGGTGTGTGTGTTAACTTACTAAATTTAATCTCTATTGAAAATTCAAGGCAAAACCTCCTCCCCTTCCCTTCCACAACATCCCATCAAATGGAGAGGATCAGACTGGTGCTAAAGAGGAATTGACAATAAAAAGGGTAAACATTAAACACTTGGTTTTTTTTTCAAAGCATAACAATGCATCTCAACCAGCCTGAAAGCTGAGTTTGTGTGTATGTATGTCTTTTATGACACAACTACATTAAAAATCAGTGTAGAAGAATGTAAACACTACACAAATTTTTAAAAAGAGCCAGAGCAACAGAATGAGAAACCATGACTGCCTGTTCACAGTGGCTTTGGTATATCTGGAATACAAAACCAACCCAAGCTTGTTTTCATGCAGCTGCCTTGTATATGAAAAAGGATGAAATGGCAACTGTATGTTTTGGTGTTGAGCAAATCCTGAAAAGGATTTATAGTATTTAATTTGTCTTTTTTTGTAAGCAGAGGATATCACAAATGAAGCAATGAACCTTGGCTGAGGCAGGGATAGAGCATGGCAAATCTGTAGCTGTTCCCAAGTTATGTCAGGATTAAATTCAGTTTAAATTCAGGTGTGGGAGGACCAAGCAGACTGTGCACAGGAGCTTTGGGCCAGCCTTTTGCTTTGGAAGATGCAGATGCTGGGATTGGAACAGAACAGTGTAAACAGAGGCAGGATGAGGGAGCAGCTCTGGGAATAGCTGGTGCTGGGGAGAGGGGGAGCTTAACCCTTGCTCACGTGTGTAAAGGAAGAGGTGATTTCTAATTAAGAAATTCCCATGAAAATTATATTCTTGTATTTCTGAACAGTGTTTCATAACATTGTGTGTGCATAGGGAAGCTAATATACAAAGGCTGGATACATACTCACTATCACAGCTTGACTGTTTTCATAATATCACTTAAATGCCAGTACTTGCTGTGCTTTCTAAATGTTGATCCAATTCATGAGAGCTTTAAAGAAAGTGTGTGGGTGGCTGATCAGCATGGTTCTTTTTCTGTTTTATATGAAATGATGCTGTCATTTACCAAATAAAAAAGGAACGATCATGTGTATTTCTGCTTTGTTGTTTAGGTTTTTTTTAAAGACAGATGTGTAAGTTGAGACATCAAAATCTACAGGTTTTCTAGTATGTTCCTGCTTACTGGGATTTATTTCAAACCATCTTACCCTTGTGCTAAGAGAAAATTACTGAAATCTGAATTTGTTCATTGATTTGCTTATAAAGTAAATTATGGATTCAGAATGGTTTTTAGTAGACAGGATCCTGTACCACAAAAATGTTTTAAATACAAAGGATGCTCCAGTGTCTCAGTGGCTGACAATACAGGCTTCCATGCAGTCATGTCCTTAACTATATACTTCAGGTCAAGCCACAGCCTATCCTAATTATCAGTCCTTAAGCATCTGAATGGTCCCAGGAACTCAGTCAACCTTCTTTTCCATTTTTCCTAATAGTAGTCTCTAATTAGTTATGGTGCTGCTCAGAATTATTTTTCCTCTCTGCACTTTGAGACGAAATACCTACCTGTCCCTGAGAAATTCCTGATTTAGGGACAAAAGGCTGGAGTAAGAAGTACTGCTGCTGGGGTGACAATTGTCAGAGCCACATCTCATCAGAGATATGTCCAATGTTCTTCCCCAGCAAAAGATGAATTCTTCTCACATCACCCTCAATTCTGCTGTTTCTGATCACTGCTATGATGTCTCAGCTAAGGGAGCAAACAGCACAGCCAGGACCAGGAGGCAGAGCTCACCCAGCTCATACCCACTGTGTTTTGAGTAGGAACTGTCTCTGCACCCTCCAAGAGCTCCAGCAGAGCAACTTGGATAAGGGAGGTATGTTTGAAAAAAGAACACTGAGAAGCCAGGTTGACAGAGCAAAATGCCACAGCCTTTCCTGTGTCTGTCAGACTGCTGCACTTGTATTACAGGAAAGTGATGACAAATCTTTCTGATGTTTGATGCCAAATTAATTTAAAGGACATCGTGACTTAGTGTCAGCTCAAATCTCTGTTCCTGGCACTGGTGCCAAATTTGGCAGTAGATCACCATCACCACAATAGTGTGGCTTCTGAACCCATGCTTCTCTTTTGCTGTCGGCAGTGAAAACATTCAAAAAGGAAACCAAGAAACTGAGATCAGCTCTAATGTATCCTCCTCAAGAAGGAGGGCTCTGAGTTACATCAAAGGTACTTATTTATTTACATTTTTCCTCGCCATTTTTAAGCTGTCTGTTCTCTGGGTACACCAGCTATGGAAACTCCAAGACTGTAACTCCTTAGAGTATATGAGAAATCTGAACAGGCAGCTGTGTATGATAGGACATCATAAAGGAGCAGTATATAATGTCTTATCCTCTATGAATATAGACAACAGCACAGAACAGAATATAAAACTGGGTGAAAAGAGCTAGTAGTTTTCTCTTAGTCATGCCTTCCTTTTAATTGCTATGTATATGACAACCTGCAAACACTGCTAAGCACAGGCTGAAAATACAGAAGATTAATTGATCAGCATGTGAAATAAAATGAGACTTTTCAATTTCACATAGTTTAATAGTTTACAGTAGCTCTCAGTTGCATTTGGAAGTACTTAAAGGAAAGTTAATCTTGGGGTTTACCATCAAGGCCAACTATGATGTCTACACAGAATAGGATCTGGATCTACTTGCAAATTACCAAAAGAGAGAAAAGTGGATTTCAGCTTCATTTGACTTCTTTGTATTTCTCTATAAGAGTCTTTGCTCACAGAAGTATACAATGGAATCTTATTGAAATTGAAAACTGTAAATATCTCCTCAGTTACCTAGTTGAACCATGCTTGGTTAATGTCATCTTACTTCCTAATCATCCTGGTGGTGTAGGTCTTTGTGTAACCAGGGAGGTTTTGCACAAACAGCAGCAAATTAATTAGTTGTCAGTGTTTATTGTCAAGCATCCTCTTTTAGTTTATGACAGAGAGAGCAAGAAATGAGTTTATGTAATGGAGGAGGATTGTTGTCATAAAAAAGCCTGTGCATTTCCAGTGATTTATTGCTTGGTAAACCTGCAGACACAGATTCCCAGAGGATGAAATTCTGATTTTGCCCGACACAGCTGGCTGGATGCCAGTTTACATTGCCTAATCTCTCAAATTATGCCTAATCAGGCATTAGCTTTTGATGCCAGTTTACCCTTATGCAAAGCTTTCTGACATATATTATTTCTGTTGTAATATATGACAAACAGAAGGATCTTTGTTCATAACTGGACCTGATGTCCAGTTTTAGCATATGCTGGAAAAATCAGCTTGGTCCACTCTTTCCACTTTGCTTATTCTCACTTAGAGAAATAGAAAGCCAATCCCTTTTTTACAGAGAGAGGCAAATCAGAGGAGCTTTCTGGAAAGGATTCTCTGTGCCAGGCAGGTCCTCACCACAAGGAGAATTGCCACACAGCTGACATCTCTAGGAGTGCTTTTAACTTCCTGACCCTCTTACCTTGTTGAGCCTATACCCTGCAGGGGATTTCAGGACAATGTGGTGTCTAAAATGCTGATTTTGTCTGTTTGTCATGACTTGGGATCTGACATGGTAGTGGAACAGCAGTTTTGTTCTTGCTTTAAGCATGTGATTGCAGCTAAACCTCTTCTTCTGTTGCCGTGTATTTTAACTTTCTGAGATTGCTAAGGAAACTGGGGTTTTTAAATCTGAAACAAAGCAGTGGCTTGATTGTTCAGACATGAGCAGCAAGACTAGGTGCCACAAATTGATTTTTTTAAGACCCCCTGTCTGTAATTTGAACTTCTTCAGCCAAGAAGCATGCTGCTCATTTTTTTTTTAAACCCAAATTAATTCTGCTTTTAAAGAAGTTCTCTTTTTATCTCATTACTAGTTGAATTATTTTTTGTAAATTTTTAGAAACTGAAAACTGTTTTTGTTTAAGCAACTGCTAGATGTACAGACTTAAAAGTAGCATTTTTACAGAAAACTTCCTTATCGACATTAGGTAGATAGAAAATCTAATTATGGAAATAGATTGTTCCTAAAACAGAGTGTGCATATACATATGTAATATAGATGCATATAACAAAATTTATTTAGACTACAGCTTGTTTCAGAACACTGGAAATCCATATAGCTATACCTTCAGATCAGATACTTTTTAGTGTAGATCTGGTCTCCTTACATAGTTTTGATTAATACAGAATCTGAAAGGACACCATTTCCACTAACCTGTTTCCTAGAAATAAGGCTAAACCTGCCAAATGATATTATGAGAATGTGATTTCTCATATTATGTAACTATTATGCACAATTTCCTAGGAGTACCTCTTACAAAATCTTTTCCCATAATAGCTCAAATACCACTGGAGCAAGTCTCTGCTCAAAATGGTATAAATTGGGCAGCCACAAATAAGATCTGAATAAAGGTCTGTTGAGTTTAAATGCTGTGTTATTCACACTCTAACTGCTCCAAGAATACATTTTTCAGGGAGGTCTGCGGCGAGTAGTACTCAGGTGCTGATACACTCTAACACATTGTCAGTCCTAGAGCACCTCTGGATTTTACCATTATCGGGCAGATTTGTTTGGTTTCTTCTTAGAGAAGGATAAATGTGATGCAATGGGGCTCATCTCCTGCTGCCAGAGAGGGCCAAGAAAACCCTTAAACATGAGGCTCGAGACTCAGGATAATTCCTGCTGGCTGATGTCCTGCTCTGTGCTCTTCATGTTGAACTATTTTCCCGCAATAGGATCTGTTCTGAGCCACAGTGCATTAATCTGGATGAGTCATGCTGGCTCATACCTGCACTCAGCTGTCACAAAGAAGTGAAATGACATTAAACCTCTCAGATATCATCTGGTAATTGCTGATCTGCTTGAGGTTGCAGCAGTGTCCACACTGCTGCCATGCTAGACCAAGCACTGAGAGCCTCTGCTCCAGGCACTGGTTTCACCTTGCCCAACCACCTGGTTTTTGCTGTGGCTTGGGGTCAGCTATCACGTTTTGAGGTGCTCTCCCAACATCTCTCTTGATTTTTCAGTGGTTTTTGTATAAGTCTGAACTCCTTCCATTTATGTTCCTTGTTCTAAGGACTCTGAGCACTACTTGTGCTTTGGTGACATCTTCTGGATAAGGTTGCCACTGGAAGGACTAATTAATACATCTCAATTCCTAGCCTTCTTTGTGCTCGTTTCTGATCTCTTTTTGGAAAAAAAAGCTCACAGTGCCTGGTTCCAGTGATTAGCACCCTGTCTGAAATATAATAAGGGGTTTGAGACTCCAAAGTGAAAGATGAAAATGGGTCTGATTAAAAGCAAACAGAGACTGCTGACGTGTTTCATACACAGGTGCAATAGGAACTTTTGTATCTCTCTTGGATAAAAGATTTCTTTAACTCGACTTAGAATTCTCTGATTTTCCTCTTAGGACAGGTCTGTACTTTGCTTGCTGTTGGCTAGACTAATCAGAGAGGCTTTTCTTGGCCAGAACAAAGACACACATAGCCAGCTTTCCTGCTTTTAGCAGGAGATGCCTAGAAGAGAGGATAAGGTCAAGGTAAGCCAGGAGCCATAATTCCAAAACCACATTTTTAGCCACAGGAAGAAATACCATAGGAGAACTTCAAGACAGAAGTAGTAACTTGTACGTAATAGGTTGTGATGGATTTTTCTTCTGTAAAATGTTCCAGGTGCTCTTTTGAGCCCATATAACATTTTTAGCCTCTATAATGTCATTCAATCAGGACTTTATCATCTTCTCTCTGTCCTATGTGGGGTCAACTCTTCACTTTTTTTTGGTTTTGAACTTGATGCTCATTAGTGTCACTTGATTCCCTGTTTACTTATATTGAAAAGAATGGGAAATACCAGCTCTGCTCTGCTTTACAGCACAGAACATTTTTCCTGTTAGCTGGGAATCCCTGCTCTGTGGTGGCCCTGGCCCTTCCAAGGAACATTATCATGCTTCCACCTTCCCTTTCCCTTCCCTTTGGTGCCAAGGGATGTACAAACCATTTACAGATGTTCAGCTACTGTACCTCAGAGTTCCTGGAGTGCTCCAGAGCAGGTACACTTGGGTCCTGGCCATTTGCTACTGCTTGTTCTATCCTTTTGCCACATGTTCACCTTTCCTTTGCTTTGTCCACTATCCTTCTGTCAATTCTTCATCCTTCTGTCATTTTTGCACCTGGAGAAAGACCTCCTGTGTCTTCTGCTAAAAATAGGGAGTAGGTCTAGCACTGGAACTTCTTCAAGCTACTGAGGTATTTGACAATTGTTTATTTTCTCTAGAAAGTTCTATCCCATTTGATCATCTGTATCTCCTCTAAGTTCTAACATCAATAAGTTAAAAAAAGTGTTGGGTGGGTCATTGGCATTTTTTGTTTGTTTTTAATTCAGTTTACAAGTTTTTCCTTCACATTTTTTTGTCTGTGTGCTGCAGAGTTTGCAGTTCTCATTAGAAGGACACCATGCTTTGTTTGTTCTTAAAGATATTTCCTTTTTTTATTAATTCCTTTTACATTGGCATATAGCCATACTAATTTCCTTTCTATGTTCCTGATTTTCTTCTATTATTTTGTGATTTTTAAATTTATTCTGTGCACCCAAAGAGGAAAATCTAAATAGTCACAATAGCCCTCTAAAAATTTAACTCATTGCAGCTACCCTTTCCACCTTATTTTCTTGACAAGACTGACTCTTTGGGTGAATATCTGTATTCTAATCCTTTAAATTTAAGTGTAATGAGATAGAATAGTATTGCCTTTTATCTTTGGATTTGATTTTAACTTTTCCACTGATCTCCTTGCCACACTGGAAACCTGCATATGACTTCAGATATCAATTTATCCTTGCTTTTACCTATTTCATAGCTCTCTTTGAGAGAGTGTGATAATATTGTTTCAGTGTACTAGACATCACTGCTGGACCGTTTCAAAACAGAATTAAGCACTAACCTCAAAATTTTCTCCTATCATGGATTATGGGAAAGCTTTCATTTTTATCAGGGCCAAATTGAAGCAATTTTTTAAAACCTCTAGTCCAAATATTGATCCTACATTTTGTCAGTCCCTGGATATGTTTTGAGAACTTGCTTACCCAAACTTTGATGGAACAGTGTTTCCCCTTTTACTGCTATTCCCCCAGCATTCCCATGTGCCCACTGTGCACTCTTTCCCAGACAATCTGTTTGGCACTGGGGAAGTTGGTGCCTCCAAACAATTTATTACCCTCCCTCCAGCACTCAGAGGAGATGCACCCACAGAACAGCACTCTGCAAAGTTAGAACAGAATTCAGGCAAGAAAAACATCTCTGCTGTTGCTCACAAGCCAGCTGTGAGTAAGCTTAGATCTGAGTCCACAGCTCATTACCCTGCTGTGCAGCACACACTGCTGTTCTGTGGGAAAGGGAAGGTGGATCACAGCTGAGCATTTGTGTATTTTGTACTGTGAGTGAGGCTGGGCACTGGCAATGGAACATGGAGCACAGATCCACAGTGACATCACCTGGGGGAAAGGTATTCTCACCAAAGTACCTCAAATCTTCAGTGTGGGAAGGAAATTTAACAGTCTGCTGGCACAAGAAAGGCAATTAACTTTGATTTTTGTCAAAGGAGTTGCTGAAACCAAGTTTCCAATACTGCCTGTCAGGAAAGCCTAGGGTGTGTAGTGGTTTCATAGGGTTTTAAAGGTAGGAGTTATATCAAGTTTTTAAAGATTTATCATTGCTTTTGTTTGCTGTTAAAGTAGAACATGTTTGCAGACAAGGTTCAGGGGTACAGGGAGACAGTCACTAGCTCTTAATATTTCCCTCCCCCCACAATGATTCATTTACAATGAAAAGAAGGAAGCTTCAGTCTAGATCATGCTGGGCAGCTCTCTACATGAGTCAAAACTGCATTTTCTTCCCACCAGGGCCACTGGTGAGCTCCACTGAAGTGGTGAGAGCTTCCTGGCTGAGACTGGACAAAGGTTGATGTGAGGACTGGAGATGTTCAAGCCACAAGAGCCTCTGCACATTTTACACCCCCTGGAGAGCTGCTGACCAGCTTTCTACCAGCAGCTGGAATGGGTCACAAACTTGTCAGCCAGCTGCAGCACTGGAGAGAGAAATTAGTGCAGTGCCTGTTACAGGTCTTGTACAGAGGCCACAGATCTTTGGACACAGGGTCCAACTTCTGTATCCTGGCCAGAATGAAATTTGGCAAGTCCTGCCACTCTCAGGGAGAGGGAGTATGCCACCCAGAAGGCTGGAAGTCCTTCTTAGAAGCCTTCAACCTTGACAGGTTTCTGGTCAAGAATTTAATGATTTTCTTTCAGGAAGATGGATGGCTGCTCTCCAGGTGGCTCAGCACCACTTCCTTTCTACTCCCTTTTCTGAAGCCTGATAGTGACATTTCAAATCTAATCATTATTTAAAATCCTAGTAGGAACCAATTTCATATCTAATCTAAATCGAGTGAAATAAATAGGTTTAGGCCACAGGTGAATTTGCCCTGATCTACTTCCTGCCTTTCAGAAGTCAAAAAAAGTCCCAGAAGTTTTGAAGGAGAACTTGAAGAATCACGCCGTGCTTCTGATGTGAGATGTCATCAGTCAGATATTGAGAGCTGTTTGGGGTTTTTTGGAACAGAGGTGGTGTTGGCTGGGAGCTCTCTGGCAACTTTCACTGGTGTTGTTCAGTGTTTCCTTTAGCACTGACACAGCTCCACACAGAAGCTCTCCCCTGCTGTGGCAGGCTGCTCCTGGGAGGCTGGAATCACTGTTACCTGTTTGCTTCATGCCTGTCCTCACAAAAGGTGACTGTGAGCATTAGGACATAACAATCTGCTTGTAGGACACTTTGTGGTGCTTTCTAACACTCTAATATCCTATGGGAGCTGCAAGGCCCATGCTGGTAAGAAGCACACTGGGTCAGGGCCTTTGTTCTCACTTTTTCTACCCATTTGGTTCAGTCCTCTATAAGATAAAGTGCAAAGAACTTGCATCAAAGAAACTCAAGAACATTAGAAGTGCTGGCCTTAAAACAAGGAAAAAAATATTAAATATAAACATATAAATAACAAAATACAGAATGATCAAAAATCTAATTGGAATGCGTTTTTTGTACAAGTATTCAATAATCTTTATATTTTTAACCAGGAATCTCTAAATCATTCCCAAGTGTTGATTTGTTGTTTGTTTTTTTAAATTAGACATTTTTGTGCTTACATAATTACTTATACATGTGTACATATACATGCACTTGCACTATACATTTATACATAATATATGACACTTGTAAATGCAGTATTTATGCCGGATTTTTTTATTCTTATTTGCAGTGAACTGCTGATGTTTAGCAATTCAGACACTTCAGGTCTTGGTGTCGTGTTAAAAAATGAAATAGTTGGCTATTTAATTAAAAATATTATTTGGACTAGAAATTTTATTTAAAATTATCCCATCTCATGAATTCTGTGATGTCCCAAACATTATTTCAGCATGGGCATGTTTTTTACTGAAACTCTTCTTTGCCATCATAAAGGTGTTGCTACAATTGTGCCTCATGTAAAACTCTGTTAAATGAGCAATTCTTGATATTTAAATTGAGTGCATCAGGTAAGTCCTGCAGTTAGTAGCAATTAATTTCTCGTGTTTTGAAGTGACAATTTTAACATTCATAAGCTTAAGTGCTGGTAGGTTTTGAGGTCTCCAGAGCCTGGGTGCTTTGTGTCAAACAAATTGTTCTGTAAGAATGGCATCATTGAGTGATTGAAAGGGGAAATCATCAGTCTAGCCTCGGTGTTTTGCTGAGATTTGCATTTCAATGACACTGAGGCAAGACTGCAGATTTTTAAATACTGGATTTCAGACGCCTTTTTTAATCATGGTTATGGGACCTAGACAGACTGGACTTAGACCTGTCAAGAGAGACTTACCAGCTCAGAGTTCCTCTCTCCACTGCTTTTAACAATGTGGATGCTGCTCAGGAAATGTGTACAGTATGTGGAAAAATTTAGGAGTTCCTGAAAGCCATGAGGAGTGATGGAGAGGTTCTCACCTCAGAGCTCACCATCAGGGCTGGAATCAAAACCTTCCTCCTGCAAATTCCTCCCTTCTCTGGTTATCTCACATTCCTGCTGTGGCAGCTTGTCCCATGGCAAGCTCTTCCTGTGGCCTCGGTGGTGCTTTGAGACAGGCAACGTGGGCTACTGCAAACCCAGTCCCTACCTCTAGGGCTATCCAAGTGGTGCCTGAAAAAGAGAAAATTCAGTCATGAATGTGTAGAGCAAGCAGATTATATTCTGTCAGCAGCTTACAGGGTGAAGGCTTAGGCACTTCACGTGAACTTGTTTGTACTCATGTTTGATATTACTAATTTTTTTTCTTTTATCATCTTCTGCCCTGGCAGTAAAAAAAAAAATAATTGCCAAATAATATACGAATGTCAATGCTATCATAATACTTCTACAGTTATGTAGGAATTGCTCTTTGTAGTGTCAGCCATCCTTAGTGTGTGAAATATTTTATGAATACCTTAAATGAAATGGGCTGAGTGTCTGCCAGGATATAGACACCTTCATTGCTCTGAATTTAAATGATATGTCAGAGGAAAAGAACAAGATTAAAGCTTCATGCATATTTAAAAAGAGAAATTTGGGTCATCCTGCACAAATGTTGATTTTTTTTTTTTTCTTGAGAAAGCACTATGTTTGCCCCCATGGAAGGAACAACTTTCTGTCCTTCACCATCCTTCTTCATCCCCTGCCTCATCAGAGGGGTCAAAAAATGAGTGAGGGAGAAGCTATGCAAATGTGTGTGAGCTGTGCCTACTCCTCACAAGTGCTTCTTTTCCCTTCTTCCCACTGCCTCCTGACAAAAAGCCAGGCTGCTGCAGAGCACAGTGGTGATGTGCACAGCAGTGATGGGGGCTTGGGCTCTGCCCTCCAGCCCAGGGCTGGGCAGGACAGCTGGGACAACAGGGAATAGGGCATGAGGAGAAGCTGCACAAGCCACAGGTGGGATGTTCAGCTCCTGCCCTCTCCAAGGTCTCCAAGGTTGGTGTGACTTTCTTTCCAAATATTTGTGTGCAGAAGTGTAACATAGGAGAGATTGAATTCTCCCAGGAACCAGCAGTGACCACCATCATTTGTTTTGCTGCACACCTGGCTTTAAAAGAACAGGTTTATAAATAGCCTGCTGCAATTAAATGTGGATTTTTTGAACATGCTTGCAGAAAACAGCTTGTGCTGTGTGGCAGGAATGGATGGTGGTTGGTGCCAAACATCTCTAGAAACTACTGCACCTCCTCATGGAGAACTGAGATGTGACTGTTCTCCTGCATATGATTTACTGAAATATATCCACTCCTTGTGTTGCCCATCTTCAACCAAGGGAAATTCCCAGCAGGAATGGGACAGTTGGCCTGAAGTGCTGATTTGCTGTCATCATGAAAAAGCTTTAGCTGTGCATCCATCCCCTCTCTCCACAGACACCAGCGGGGGCCTGGGAGCTGCATGGGCACAGCAGCTGGCCAGCTGCACCCCACTCTGCTGCCAGGATAAATAAGTTTGCAGCTGGAGATAAATAAGGACAAAATACTGGGTTTAGATGATTTTTTTTCCTCGTCTTTGCAAGAAAAACAGAATAGCGGGTGGGGGAACCAAATTCCTTCCCATATTAATAAAGTAACTGATGTGCCCATTGTAGGGTAAATGTTCTTGGAGATTAAATGGTGACTGGTAATAAATCCCTAATAAAGAGAAATGTTCACTCAAGACAAAAATGTAATACCAGTTGATCATCATTGAAATATCAAGTTTCCATTCCCTTTCCTGAAAGGAAATACTTCCAAACTGGACAAAGTGAGAACAAAGTGGAACAAACACTTTGGCAAGGAGATATGATCAAATAAAATGCAATTGAAAAAATACCCAGAAAATATCCAAGTGGACTGACTACAACCAAATGTACTGAGATGAAATGAGGCACAGTGAAAAGGACCAAAACTTGCCAAAATTATTCCAACTGAAAATCCAAAATGGGGAAAGAAAGGTAAACAGAGAGACAGGAGAAGGAATTGAAGAAATTAAATTCTAAAAACAAAAAAGAGGAAAAAAATTCAAAACTGAGTAAAACCAATAAAAGTGACTGGGATGATCCAATCTCTATTTTTCTTACTGCAAAGTCCAGGCCTCTGAACTGTTTTACTGGGCACTCAGAGAAAATTGCTGGGCAGAAAGGAAGCTACATACACACCTTCAGCCTTAGCCTGGGGTTTTCCAAGCACCAGACTCATAATATCCAGGTTTTTAATTTTCAAGGTTTTCCTTGAAATTGGGTGTTTTGGGGTTTTGTTCCCTTTGTTTAATCTCCTCCCTGTCCTGCAGTGCACTCATTTGCAGGTGACAACTCCCTGAATGACAGAGGACATCCCAAGAAGGTCCTTGTGCTCCAAAGCTGTCCCTGAGCCACACTGAGGCACCCGGGCACGAGCAATCCTGACATGCACTGAGCCTGCTACATCTGTGCTGGTGATGCTTTTGTTGCAATGTCTGCAGGCTTCTCCCTTTCTCCCTTCAGTGAAAGAACAGCATCTGCTTGTTAGAAATGTACTGCCTGAATTTTGAATGAGGAATCTGTGCTGCACAAGATTTTCCTGGCACGAATGGATAGTCTTTACTCCTCAGGTGAATTTGCTTTATTTCCTCTTGAATCCAATACAGTATTTTACTAGTAGTACTGTTAAACGTTTTTCTCCAGTCTAATTTTGTTTGTTTTGCTTTAAGAAACTTTGTAGTAGTGACTGAAAGAGCAGTAGCACCAGTTCATAATGATCTCGTTAGTTACAAATGTTTCAGGCTAACAAACTGACAGGAGTCATCAAGACTTCATAGTCATTTCTCCAGGTTCTGTTTTGCAGTAACTTGATAGTTCACTTGCAGAGGAAGTTCTCATCTTCCTGGCCATAACTGACACCATTTTAACAAACAATTGTAGAAGTGATAACAGACTCCTTGCTGGGCTGCACAGTGATGAGTGCCAAGCTGAATACTGAACCAAAAGCCTTCAAAAATAAAAATCTCCATTTTCAAGATGCAGTTCATGGCCAATAAAAGCTGCTCCCCTCAAGGCTACCCCCCTGTGAAGGGACACTTCAGCCAGAGACACTTGGAGGTTTCTAAAATTGACTGTGACAGTGTCACCTTTTCCCTCTGCATACAGCAGCTGGAAAGTTGTGCTATTGAGTCTGCCTTGGGAGAAGGTCAGACGTATTTTTCATTAGCTTGCAAAGTGTCAAGTGGTGGGAAGAGTGATTGACAGGACAAGAAAAAGGTGCATGAGAGCAAAATGCACAGGGATTTAAGTCAGGATTGGTTTCAACCCTTGCTTTCAGTTTGTTTGTGCTGAGTATGGGCACTGAGAGCTGTCACAGCTTTTTTCCACTCCTTGGCTCGAGCCAGATCAACTCAAGTGCCCCTTCCCCTCTCCCCAGAGCTCCTGCAGAGGGTGCAGCAGAGGCAATGCACACACTGGTGTGCAGCCCCAGGGCCTGGCAGGCTCTGAGGAGGATGGCAGCAGGTGGGATAAGGGATGTGCACTCAGGCTTTGCTGTGCTGCCACGTATTGCAAGGGTGAGGAGTCAGAGGGTGCCAATTCTTAAGAGAAAGCATTACTAAGGAGCAATAAAAAAAAAATCTCTGAGTCATGGCTGAGGAATATTTTCACTGTGGCTGTTGGAGTAAGATGAGTGGTTGAGGCCAAACCCCTGTTTCCATGATGCTCCTGCACAGAGAGGAATCACTGATGCAGGGGAGCATCATTCACCATTTACATGAGGAGTGCAGGAAGTCTAGATTATTACAGGCATGGAATTCTTCATCTGCCACAGCTAAAGACTGGACCCTAAACGGAGTAAGAGACACAGGTAGAAGAACATTTTTGCTAGACCTTTCATGCCCATGGAGTGGGATAATATCCCAAGCAGCTGGTGCTCAGGTGTGAAACAAAGGGGCAAAGACAACTGCTTTCTTCTTTTTTTTATCTGAAGGAAATAAATAGAACTGCAAATGAAACACTAGTGATTCTCATGATTCAAGATCTATCCACTTTAAGTAATCCTGTACATTTTGTTCTGTTCCCATCAGTGCTGCAGATCTCTTTCTACTTGACTGGGACTCTTCCTTATGAAACTACTGTATTTCTTCAATTTTAATGCTTCTTCTCCTGGTTGGAGGCTTTAATGAAAGAGTATAATCTTCCCACTCTTCATCAGGGATCAAACAGCTGTGCCTGAGCTTTTGAAGCTGTTCATAATATCTTCATTATCTTCAATATCTTCTTCATTTTCTGTTGCAGCAGACCTCTCATTAGGGGTAGAGATGAGCCAAGACACAGACTGTCATTTAACATGAAAAGGACCCTGGTTTATTCTTCTTTACAGCTTTGCCATCCTGACTCTGACTGCAGCAAGCTCCCACTGCAGGGCCCAGCTGCAGACTCTGGCTGCTGGCTATTTCCTGCTGCACTGTGACTGCAAGTGCTGGTTTGCAGACTCTGAACACAGCTTTCACCCAGCTCAGCTGTGACTGCAGGCTCCAACAGCAGCTCTGACTCCATCAGACCCAGACTGACCCCACAGCAGATCTTTTACTGCAGCAATTCTCTTCCTTGTGCCTCTCTGGATTGTTCCTTCTTCCTCAAGGTCCTCTTTCTCCACATTCTCTTCCTCAAGGATCTCTTCTGGCCAGCCAGGCCACACCTTTTATCACACTTATCTTTATTAGTCACAGCTGCAACTCATTAACAGCAAGGCTATTCTTCTTTGGTAGTTTGTGACTTACCAGGGGTGAGGTTGCCTATAACCCTTCTTCCACACCTACAGTTTTCTATTTACACCTACACAGTCTGAAGCACTGTGAGACCATGGAACATGTCAGCAGAGTGTTAAATCACAGGCAGCCCCAGTGGGCAGCAGCAGCCATGGTTGTGATGGTGCTCCCTGCTCTGTCTGTGCCTCAGTGAGCACTGGCACTGGGAGCTGCAGCATGGCAGGATGGGGAGGAAAGGCACCGTGGTGATCCAGCTGGGAAGGGCTGCTGGGAGCTGCTGCTCTGTAATTCCAGAGGGTGGATGGAGAGAAAGAGAGGGCGGGCAAGGCAGTGTCAGCTGCCTGCAGTGAGTGGGAGGGAGGCAAATCCCTGAAACAGCCCCGAGATGCTGAGTGATGCTCTCCCTCAACACTCCCTTCCCAGCGGGCCAGCTCCCAAAAAAGCCAGATGCCTGAGCAAAGCACTATTTTTTTCCACTCCCTTGGCCATTCCTTTGCAGGCACACAAGGCAGTAACACTCCACCATGATGCACAAGCAATCCCAACAATGGAGATTTTAATGACTAACAGGCTGGTCTGGTACTTGAAAGAAAAATTGAGTATGTGCTAGCTCTACAGCAGGAGAGAAAAACAATCCCAGGTCCTCTTGCAAAAGAACCCATGGGTCTAGGAAAATTATGCTGTATGTAAATGAAATTATAACTTTTTTGAGTACTAGTCAGGAATGTTTTTAAAGCCTGGGGTGTTTCCTCCCACTCATTGTATGAAGACTGGATTTAGTTTTGTGCAATGTCAGAAATTTAAATTCTGTAAGTGGGACAGTTTTCCTGGATTACTGAGATGGGGTGGTAGGGGATTCAAGAGAGGAGATGTAGTATCTCAGTTTTGTGGTCAGATTGAAAACCACTAATTTTTTTAGCATCTAATTTTTTAGCATTTCACTTACACAGACTAGTGTGTGAATGCTCATTGGTGGAGGTGCTGTCTAGTTGTTGTGGAAGTTTTCACCCAGGGATGTCAAGATGCTTTCCAAGGGAGCCGTGTAATCATCACTTGACACACACACACACTGAGGCAGTGAGAGGAGCTACTTGCCCAAAGACTGTCCAGCTCAGCCCAAACAGAACAGCATTTGTACATTTTGTGCCTATTTTCCAGGACTTGGTGCCTCTGAAATACATTCCAGGCATGCCACAGATGCAAGGTTGTTCTCTTCTTGGTTAATTTGTGTCAAGAAGAAATAAATTCTTCACTGTGTACACTGAAACAATTCAAAGCATTCCAAAGACAGATTTAGAATATGTAAGTGCAGAGCCAATAAATTTCTTTTTATTTGAAGGTCAGCTTATGTAATAGATTTTTTGCTTTAATTAGATAGAGACCATGTTGTGTTCTGTATTAATGTGCACATAAATAATTGTACGATGGTGTGTGATATTTTTAGATATTCTTTCTGGACATCTGTGTGAAACCCTAGACCCAAGACACAGAAAATGTCACTACTGCTGCCTCAGACTTCTCCATGAGAGCTCCTTTTATCCCCATTTTAATAATTTGAGACTAAATGGTTTGTTTCCAAATGACCAAGACAGGAATCAGGTTTGACTTCTTGCCATGCTCTTCTTGTGGAACCCATCTATCATGGACAAAGGCTTCTCCCTGTCCCTTTTCTCCCTGGGTAAGGACCCTGCCAGCTCTTCTGTGCTCCCCTGGATGTGTTTCAGCATCCATCCAAGTCTCCTGTGATCTCTCCCAGCCTGTGATAGATGGCCATGGAGCAATGTGAGCTAAAGAACCAATAAAATGCAAATAATGTGAGTACTGCAGGGAACCCAGCTGCAAAGCAGGCTGTGTGTCTGTATATAGCTGTGTGTGTGACTTCTAGCATCAAGTGATGTTCCAAAAGGACCTGTGTAACAAGGTCATGACAAGCAATGAAATGTGCTTAGAACACTTGATTCACTGTTTCCTTAATCACTCCACCCCAGGCTGGAGGAGAGAAGCCACAATTCACCTTTTTCCTGTAAATCCAGCCTAACAGGCTGGGCTGCCTGCTGTGAGCACCCAGCAGTGGAAGGTGACACTGGGGCTTGTTTCTGTCATTATGTTGCCTCATGTACACCAAGCACAACTCCCATCCCTTAAAAGAAGGAAGGAAAGTTCCTTTAAACACAGCTGTTTAAAACCATGTCAGGTGTGCCTCCTTCAGAGGTTCAGAAAGGCTTTGCTCCAGCGTTGAGCAGTGAACAAAGGGGTGAACAGGCAGCTGGCAAAATGGGGAGGGAAAAGTAAGTAAGTGCAGAAATGGCACATCCAGCTTCCACACCTCTTTGAATTTAGTGGGTTTTTTGCTTGACATGTGTTTCAGTTCAGAGTAACAACAAACTTTCAGTGTGGTACTTCACTTTTGGGAGTTGTTTGAAAGATGGAAAAAGATCAGGTTAGCATCATCATGCTAAAAGCAAAGTAAAATTTTAACTCCCTTAACTGAGTGAGCAGTGTCTGCCACACTCAGGACTTGGGGAAAGATTCTTACTTGTGAGGAAATGAGAGGTGTAGCCAGCAGAGATTAGATCATTTCCCAGATTTGGAATTTTGAGCAATGAAGATTTACACACTGTGGAGGAGGCTCAGAATAAGTGTTTAAACAAACTGGGCATGCACAAATCTTTGGGTCCAATGGGAAGTACCCACGAGTTCCTGATGTCATCACAAGGCCACTCCTGATAATCTTTGTACACTGAGGATCATGAAGGCTGGAAGAAAGCAAATGTCATTGGCAAGACAAGCAAGAGTTGCAGGGGACTACAGGCTGGTCAGTCTCACCTTGATCCCCAGAAGGGGATAGAACAAGTTATGCTGAAAACTGTTTCTCAACACATTAAATACAAGTGATTTGGAGTAATCAGCACGGGTTTATGAAGGGGAAACCATATGTGACTGACCTGACAGACTTCTACAAGAAAATAATTTACTTGGTGGAGAAGGGGAAAGCAGTGGATATCACCTTGAGCTTAGGAAGCCTTCCAGCACTGTCTCCTGTAACTTCCTCATGGACAAGCTGATGAATTATTGATCTTATTGCAGCTGTTGGTTAATTTATCTGGAAGCCTGTAACAGTGTAGTTGTTTTCTTATTGGAGAAGAGACTGTATTTCTTTACCAAACTAGATGTTCTTATTTTATATGATTGAGGTCTTTGACTTTTTTGCTTTGTAAAGTCACCAATTACAATGTACATTACAAACAACTTGATTTTTTTAATTTGTGAAAATAGTTTTTTGCCAACTTCATGTTGCACAAACCAATCTGTTGGGATTTTAGAAAACTGTGCAGTGTATGAGCCCTGCTGATAGATACATCACATTGAGTGGATTTCCCAGGAGATAATAACACTATAATTACACTTCTTTTTTTTTAACAATTAAGAAAAGTCCTCTGTTAAAATTGGTGATACCTCTTTGGCAGGGGAAGCATTTCTGCTTTGAACTTCAGAGCTACTAGAAAAAGTTTAATGCCCAAATGAGGTGTCTTAAGGCCTAAGTCTCTTTGTTTTTGCAGGCTGGGATCAATGATGAGCCTTGAGAAGGTCAAGGCAAAATCTAGCCAATTATTTCATTACATTTTTTTAAAATTATTAATTTTGTGTTTATTCTTACACTCTCAATGTGTTTTTGGAGCAACACTGCAAATGCATAATGTTAAGCTGCCTGGTACTCCCCATGTTATAACTGTTCTCTCAGCCATTTGGGGGTCATTTTTTGTGCTGATCTTTATAGCCACTGCATCAGAACTTCAGCGAAGATTTGGGACATTTTAAAAATGCTAGCATTTTGAGAAGAAAATTTCCTTTTTAAAAGTCTGGGTCACCTCCAAGATATAAATGGATGTCTGAGGGAGCCAGGTCTGAGCAGATCATCACTTTTGCTTAAGTGACTACAACACCCCCATAGTGGGCCAGCAGAGGGCTGGTGAACTGCCCTGGTGAGTGCACACAATTTGGGCTGGCTCAGTGCATGCAGTGAAGTTGCCACTGGCCAGGAGCAGGATAGTGCTGGCCTTCCACGGTGATAATTAATTTTTATGAATGAGGGTGAGGGAAAGGATGTTAGAAACAGATTGATTATAATAGGCTTTTAATTAAAATGTTCAAACCCCAATTTAAACTAAAAATATGCAATTACTCATCTCCTCTGCTTCCCAGGCACCAAGGCAGTGGGTGATAATGTAACTAATGATCTGATTGTCGCTGGCCTGTATAATGAGCTGTGTCTGGGGGCCGGTGGGATCATGCCATCAATCATGGCCCTTTGCAGCGCTCCCTCCTGCAGCAGAGCTCTCGGCAGGGCAGCGTGTGCCTGTGCCAGCCCCCTCCCAGCTGTGACCTTTACTGTCTGTCCCCGGAGTGAGGAGCTTCCGTGGGGGTGCAGAGGCTGGGATGAAAACTGCTGATGATTTTCTGCACATGGTTGTACTCTTCCAGGGATGATTTTGCTGGGAGCTGGCTGCTTTGTGGCTTTAACCTGCCAGTCAACAACTTATTGAAAAAGTTACTGACCAAAGGGGGCTCCAGCAACTGGGTCCTGTCACCCCAGCTCTGATGTAGAGGATAACCAGGTACTGTCCAGATTAACAGGAGGGTGACAGCCATCAACCTGCTGTGCACACCTGAGCTTCCTGAGATGAAAGCTCAGCTTGAAAATCCTGAGTGAGAGTTTTCAAGTAGCTCAGCTGAATGCAGATTTGGCTGGTTGTGCTGTGTGTGACCACCACAGGACCCGAGTGGGGCTTTCAAGGACCAGTGTGGGGTGTGTCAGATTCCAGGGCCCGTCTCACAGCAGGATGTGTTTGCAGCAGGACCACATCAGCCCATCCTGAAATGCAGGCCTGGACTTGCCCCAGCCCCACCAGCATGACTTTCAGGCCACCTTAAAACAGAGCTGTTTGAACAGCTCAAGTATCTCTGCATTGAGAAAGATAGATCATCTTAAAGTTTGTGTCATCACTCACTGTGATCAGAGCTCTCTGCCTCCCTGTTGCTGGATTGCCCCCAATTAACTTACAATAAATTAGGCATCATCTCATTTAACCATTATGAGATCAAATATAGCAGAAGGTTAGAAAATGCATCGGTCCATTAAGTCCTGTTGTCCACATTCCTGGCTCCTGTGAATGCATCTCAGCAGGGCTGCAAAGGGTGAGGCAGCTTTTTGGGGCACCAGGAAAACGTGGTTTCTGTCTCAGCCCACACTGAAGCACTGTGACCAGTTGTGGGAGCTGGCTCCTGATGCTCCCCCAGGACAGAGCTCGGCCCTGGGAGCCAGGCTGGGAGCGAGCTGGCCCAGCACTGGGACAGGATGGGACATGGCTGGGCCCCACCCCAACACAGGCTGACAGCAGTGGGGCTCAGAAACACCCTCCTTTGGCACCTGGGCACACCTCAAAGCTCAATACAACCCATTTGGTCTGGGAGGGGTTTTGGCATCTCCCTGGCAGCACTCAGGGGCTACCTGTATTCCCCTGTTTTAGGAGGGGAGACAAGTTTTTGATACTGAATTCTATTCAGATCCCACACGAGGAGGGGTTTTCAGCCAGAAAACTCTTACAAGCACCTTTAGCGTTAGAATTCAGTCTCTCAGCAGGAGACACCATTTTTCTCAACCAGAACTAGACAATGGTTTCCTTTTGTCTTCCTTTAGGCACACATTAAATCAGTTTTCTGTCTATTGATACCTACAGGTTACATTCCTCATGGGAGCTGCCAAACTACTCATCAAAGCCCCTCAAAACATTAGCTGAACCTATCAGGTTTCCCACAGTCAGTCTCCAAGTCCGTGACTTGAAGCATGCCTTTATTTCCATGAAATTCAGATCCGTGACACCAAGAGGAGGAGAAAAGCAGCAGCTGCCCTCAGAGGGGGAGTAACTGACACAAAGCCAGAAAAGAAATATGCACATACTAAAATGTAATTTTAAAAAACGTCTTTCATACTATCCACTTCCCTTGCCACTTGGAAATTTTCCAACTCTACTGAACCCATTCATTTACAAAACAAACGACCCAGCATTGTTAGCACAGGCTGCAGACTTAATTTACATAAGGCAGGCAATTGACCACAGATTTACCTGTTGCAAAGTGTATTCATTTAAGATGCTGCAGTGTTATTTGCAGCGTTATTGCTTAAGGCTTTATTTTAACCCACAAGTGGAGTTGTATTTTGTTTGTGGAATAAAAGGCAACAGAACATTTTCTACCACTACTGATGTCAGCAGTGTTTTAGTCATTGTACTTTGAAACTAAACCTGACTCCAGCAGCTCACAAAAGGCCAGCCTCAGCAATCTGTGAAAAGCTGGCATCTGTGCAGCCTGTTACATGTATTTACACAGGGCACAGAATATCTTGAATTGAGTTAGAAACCCATCATGCAACCTTCAGTCACAATGCTGGAGAAAAGCAAGTGCTGTCTACCATATATGATGCATTACCTAACTAGAGTGCATTTCTCAGTGTCTTCAAGAGAAAAGCTAGTGCCAGCTTTTGCACTCTGCATGATGGAGTGTGAGGGGAGAAGACCACTCTACATGCCAAGCTCATTCAGCACCTGATGCTCCAAACAGGCTCCAAGATTTATCACAACCAGAACAAAACCTTCTTGGGTAACCCCACTTCCTTATACACTTGTGAAGACTCCTGTCAGATTGACTAAAAGCCTTAACTTGTGATGTTTCCTCAGAGTGACTTGACATGGAAGTCAGTGCTGCTTGGGCCATACTGAGCTGAGTATTTCATGCAGCAGGGATCACTGACTTCTGTCTACAGTTTAGTTCTTAAGTCTTTTGAACAGACCTACCTGTGATGTCTCCAATCAGCATCCAAGGTGGCCAACAGGAACATCTGTCTAAAAAAGCATCAGGGAATGCTGCTCTAAAATCCTTTTATTACACAGAAATAATACTTTTTATATCAAGGCCTTGATTTAAAAAAAAACAAACCCAAAACAAAAGGCCAGGAAGAGAGAGCTTGGTCAGCTGGTATTCCAGCAGAATAGACCACTGAAGGGAAGCTGGGGTGGGTGTTGGGAAGATGTTTCATGATTCCTTTCTTGCCTCCAGCTTCGTTCACTTCTGTCACATGCCAGATACTGGAAAAATGAGAACTGTGAAAAACTCACTTTTGTAACAAAATTTATTTCTGCTCTGTGGATACAAATCCCAAACATCAACAAACAAATTCCAGTGGAAAAATACCAGTCATTAACAATGAAAACTTTTATTATTATTTAATAAATAGAACTTTGGCATTCAAAATTCTAGCTGTAAACCCTACTTTAAAAAAAATTACAAAAAGAGGCAAGAACAACAAGCCTAAAGCTGAGCCAGCCAGTGGCTCCTTTACTTTTTACAATGAACACATTGTGATTAAGTCATGACAACTCTATTTACATATGAGGTATTCTGAGCAGTTCAAAAATTGAACCCAATTTACAAAACTACCAGTCTTCAGGGACTGATCCAGTACATATGTCAGCTGTGCTTTTAAAAGAGAGCTCCAGACACTCCTCCCAACTGAACTAATGATATACTGTAATTAATATACACAGAAAAAACACATTATGATTTGTGTTTCCTGCCCACACATTGTATTCAAACAAGCTGCATACAACAACCAGCCTAACATTCAAAGTGTACACCTAGTACCTAGTTTCAGTACTTCTGTTTCTAGACATTATGCAAGAGTTTTTACTACAAAAGCTTATAAACAAAGTAATGGCAGGTGAGAAGAAAACAAGGTGCAGTCATCGGCACGCTAACAACTTATCTGAAGTTCCAAGGGAATACACATTTACTTCAGGCTAAAAAGGCACAAAGGTATGCAGCTGTGGAATTAATATTGCTAATGAGCTACTGGAATAAATCATCCCTTTAGATAACAACCACTGATCTGTTTGCAGTCTAAGAATGCAGATTAGTTCAGAACATCTTTTCTCCACTCATGGTAGAACTCATCATATCAATGAGAAGAGCACAGTTATCCTTCCAGCTCCACCTGCATCAC
This sequence comes from Luscinia megarhynchos, assembly GCA_034336665.1. Classification (NCBI taxonomy): domain Eukaryota; kingdom Metazoa; phylum Chordata; class Aves; order Passeriformes; family Muscicapidae; genus Luscinia; species Luscinia megarhynchos. Next base: position 48,655,167 of record CM067565.1, read on the forward strand.
ACCACTGAAAAGGGCAAGGAAAACTGGAGCAAATCATGCCCTGCTGCAGAGACTGCTGCAGTGTGCTGTCACTGCCCGTGCTACAGCAGCAGGTCGTGGAGGGAAGGGCTTGCTTTCTTCCTTTCCTTGTCCTCTTAACTCTTCCCAAGAAAACAAAAAAAAAATGTTTGAAACAAAAGACAGACAGCAAGGGCAAAGGAAGGAAGGAAGGAAACCTTTAGAAGTGAAAAGGACGGAATTTCAGCTCTTGAATGACTTCATGGCCACCGTCAGTTTCAAATGCTGGAGCCCGAGTGGGTAGTTACAGCAAATCTCCACAATGTCACACACCTGTCACACCACAAAGCTGCACAGCGGAGTTCAGCAACCTAAATCATGTTTACATGACTGAGCTGTGTTACTTCTATACAGTAAATACTTGTATAGAGTGAATACAGCATCTATAGCTTGCCGGAAGAGGGTTACTTTCCATGTCTTTTTCAAAATACATTCTTAAATACAGTAGTTACTGTAAGTATCTTCTAGAGGGTCATATAAATTCTATCTGAAACTGTACAAAATGTTACTGTACAGTTTGTTGACAGCCAGAACGGTACAGTATCCATTCATCTGCAATTGTTTTCAGCCCTTGGGATTGTCTAATAGCTACAGCAAAAAGTTGTCATGACTAAATCGAAGCAATTCCAATATTAACATTCGTTAATCACCTCTGTATTAAATATGCTGAATGAGACCACACACACTACATTTTAACCAATTAAACAGTCATGCATATCTTAGACAAAGCTTATTCCATTTAGAGGCATCTGTAAACTGATGCATATATAGTAATTGCTACCACTACAACAGGCCAAATTTTAAGAAATCAAAGCAATCAATGTATCGCTGTAAATAATCAATTGGTAGTCTGCATCTTTGGCTCCCACATCCATCATTTACCTCCCTACTTTAATTTGACTGAGGCAGATAAACTCAGGGGGTTTTAAAATCAAGTGCTTTCAAGTCAACATAAATATTACAGGTTCTGTAACAAAAACATTTAACCACAAGATTACAGCACTGCAATCAAAAGTATTATGAATAAAATGGGAACTCTTCCTAGAGGGAATTTCAACTAATACTTGAAGAGCAGAAAAGCTCTGAAGTGCTTGGCAAATATAAACTACTGATCTCAACTCTGCAGTACAGTTTCACCATTTAGCAGGAGGGACAGTGGAGAAATACCAGCCAAGTGACAAGCTTAATTGTTCAAAGTGACTCAAAATATCTCTTGCTCCCCTCTAATTGCTCTATTAAACTCCTTCTTATTTCTATCAAATGTACATAAATGTGAGTTTTGGTGATTTTTTTATAGGTCATCACCATCTAAGGAAGCAATAATGTGCAACCTGTGGTTTCCTCTCTCCCTAATATTTCTAACTTTTATCTGAAACTCTGTTGTTGAATTATTATAGGAGACAGATGCCCTAAACTAAAGACTACTTCACTGCAGGGATGAACTCAACCAACCACATCAGAGGAAAGAGCTGAAGCCCTTAGTCACAAAAGTCACTGTCAGAGGCACAGCAAACTGTGCAAGCCCATTGGTACAAAGATCTTTGTTTTCAGTTTTGCACTAGTATAAAAGTACACCTTTGATGAAACAGGTGTGTATTAATGTAGAATTAATATTGTTAATGAGCTACCACAGTAAATCATCCCTTTAGGTAACAATCATTGATCCATTTGCAGTCTAAGAATGCAGATTAGTTCAGAACATCTTTTCCCCACTCACAGCAGAACTCATCATATCAATGAGAAGAGCACAATTATACTTCCAACTCCACCTGCATCACACCACTGAGAAGGACAAGGAAGACTGGAGCAAATTATTCCCTGATGGAGAGAATGAAGTGTGCCTACAGAAAGAGCACAGAAATTTAAAATAAAATGGCCTTGTTTTTTTTCTTGAAGTAGACACTAGGTAACTTCACTTGAGATTTTATCTAGACACTGTTTGAGTGCTCACAGGAGCCAAACCAGTCAGATTAATCTATCTGATAACACCATGTTGCAGTAATATAAATAGCAACAGTACTTTTTTTTTTTCCACAAATTAGTCCAAGTCTAGTTTCAGGATAGAGAAAACTGTCAAATAAATAAACTCATACAGCTAAAAACAATTAAACAACTAAATTATAAAAACAACATTAACTGTTAAACAATGAACAGATACCAAAACATCACCAAATCAGAAAACTGAAGATACTCATTTTTGCCATAAAATGTTAACCTAGAATTAACCTGGTTCAAATTGCTAAGCTTTCCAAGAGATTTCTGCTGTTATCCCCACTCCAGATCAGTTGACTGACTTGCACCTAAGGCATCTGAAACCCTCTTGCAATACCATACAAGTAAGTGATGCACATATTTTTCTTAACAGTGTGATTCAAAAGTGGTTTTGCTTTTGCAAGTTTTTGTTTCCTTCAGTTAAATACTATTTTCCACCATGCATAACTGCAGCTAACTTGCAGTGATGTTCCTGGAAATGTCATCTGTCCCACAGGAGTTAAACAGCTCTGCCAAGTGATGCTCATTCAATTAGCTATGGAACATAGCTTGAGCATAGCTATGAAGCTTACTATTTTATGTAATTGCTTCCTACAAAAATGGAGAAATCAAGATTTCCCAAACAATGTGGAAAATTTTTCAGTCCTCGGATAGCAGTATAAAGTACTTGGTTATCTGGAAACATTCTGTTTCGAGCCTTAATTTTGCCAAGGGTCAAACACCCTTTTTGAAAAATGGCTGAGGTGGTGCACAACCTTATCAGAGGCCTTCAGGAACAAAACACAGCAACATTTTGAAATGGAAAGGACCTAAGGGGAAAAATAAGTACAAGCACTAAAATACAGTTGTTGATTGATTGGGGTTTTTTTCCTTATAGCCATGGAGTATGCTGCAGTTTTATGTCTTACAGCTTCTCTGGTTTGTCACGGACTTCATACTATTGAGACTTCTTACAGCAACATGAGAGTGCTTCAAACAATCTGAGACAGCTATATTTTATGGACTGTCTGCATAAAGGAGTTAAACCTGGGGTTTTTCTGCTACTGGACAAACAAGGTAGACATCCATTACTAAAAAACATCTTTCTTATATCCTAATTTTTGACAACTTGGAGAGCAATTACTTTTGAGTGCTCCAAGATTGTTCTAATTGCAATTCTTAGAGTGAAGTGCAGTGGCAGAAGTCTCTGGCTGCACCATGTACAGCCAGACATATACATGCATAGGTTCTTTGACTCTTTCCCCTAAGATCTGAACTCAGAAAATGCCACACAAACCCTTGATGAAGGAAAGGACTGAGTTGTAGCAGCATGGCTGTTCCGAAGCTCTGGTTCCAAAAACTAGGCAAAGTAATAAAATGAGCCCAAATGAAGGAAACAGTGTCCAACTGAATCATTCTTCACAGCTTGTTCCTACATTCAGTAGTTTGGAGAAAAGATTTCTTGCAGTTTGTACCACTGTTCACACGATGACTGTCCCCGGCACACCAGACTCCCGAGATCGATAACACACAGCCCTCGGAGATGCGTGCCTGGTGCTATTTGCAGCCTTCCCATATGGCTCCTTAATGGAAATGCAAGGACCTGTGACACAGCAGGACCTAGTAAGTCACTTGCTACAGGATGGAGTGTTGTCATTGAGTGATGCAGTTGTCCCCCATGTCCTGAGCGTAGCGGTCTGACATTATAGTCCTTAACTCATCAATGTCCTTCCGCAGCTGACAAACGTCCAAGAGCTTCTTCGAGAGGGTCTCCGTGCTGTGGTAATTTTCACTCTCTTCAGATGAACAGCTCAGTGCTGTGAAAAACAACACCCAAGGTTAAAGCTCCAGCAGCTCTGTCCTGTGAATATTGCAACAACTCACCTCCATGGAAATAAGAGGTGGGTCGCTTTAATTACATTAAACAAATCACTCCTCAGTGCGATGAAAAGTCTAGAAAATAGGGTAGCATGTGAACTTAATTCAGAGCCCATTGGTGCTTCTCTGAAAGACATGCTTTTCTGTTTGCACCAACATCTAGACCTCCTGAAGTCTGATGAATCAGAACAGCAGTAGAAAAAAATGGATAGAACAGCCATTTTCTAGGGACTTTGGGGGTTTCTATAGTCACTCAGAAAAGAGGGCTAGCAGGTGTGTAGAAGCTCTTGCTGCACCAACACTGTACTTTATCTTTCTACCTTACTGATGGTTCACTTCAGCAACCTGTCTACTTGATGAATTCTAATCAACATTCAAAAAACATCAGAATACGATACATTCAGGTCAACAAAACCAGCTTGTTAGAAGGGAAGACTTAACATAAACTTTGTCTGACTGGTTTAAGGGCACGCTTCTCATTTCCTGGTTAAATTTAACAGCTTAGTAAATGCTGAAGACTAGATGAAAAGCACAGGAGACAAGGCTTATTTAAAACATCTGGACACCTCCACTCCCAAACCAGACCTACACATATTCAAACAATAGATGGATATTCCTATCACTTGACCCCAAGGGCTTTAAAACAAAAGCACAAGACATGTTTAGCACCTGTTAACCCTCACACTGACTGCAGTGTGTCTCAGGAAGGACAGACACCTGGCTACACACCTTTCTTTTCTAGAGGAGTAAATATATCCATGACTGGGTCCACAGGAAGAGCCAGCTATCTGCTCTCCTGACTTGGCAAGGACCTGTGTAGTCACATGCACTTAGTGGCCCAGAGGCACTAAGAGCCCAGCTTTTCCAGAGAGCTCCATGAGTTCATGCACCACTGCTCCATCTGCATAGCAAGGTGACACAAGCTTGTCCAGCTGGCAAGTTCAAGCATCACATTAGCTAAACTGTTATTCCTTTGTGTCAAAACATTTATTAAACACTGGAAAGTCAACAGCACTTACATCTGATTCCCAGCAGTAAGGAAAGGTTAGGCTCCTTGCCCTGAGCTCTCTGGGTAAGAATACTGCACAGTGCTTTCAAGTCAAACAAGCAGTGGGACATTTCCTTGAACAACTGGTCTGCTACAGGCATCTTCTCAGATACTGGCTGCCTGGACTGCTCCACCAGCCGCATCTGCTCCTTCAGGCAGGCATTCTCTTCCACCAGTCTTTGGTTCTTTGTGAAAAGCAAATGGAAAAAGGGGGAAAGTTAGTCTGCAGTCTGCAGCATTCACTGCAGCAGAAAGTTTCACGCCACAAATAGTACAATTAAAAAGAATTAATTTCCAAACATATAATCAATATTTCTGTACCCCTCCAAAGAACAGCATACAGGCAGTTTTTACATGGTTATTTCACGCTATCATTATTAGCCATCTTCACCCTCTAAGTTCTCACTTCTTAAGATAGGGGTATTATGCATTATATATCTGCATGGGAGCCAGGACATTTAAGTATGCAATTAAGCTCATAAAGCCCAAGAGATCTTATAATCATTCTATAAGGCTCTTCTTGGCTCTGGGGGTTGGGTTACCAGTGCTATTTTACTTACTTCAGAGAGAGTTTTATTCAACTGCTCTATATGTCTTTCTTTTTCTTCAATCTCATTTGTCATCTTCTGAATTATCAGCTTTTCTTGTGAAAGCTTCTCTTGCATAGACTGAAATGAATGAAAACACAGGTTAATGATCTTAAATAATAACAACAAATAAAAAACCTGCTGCAATATGGAATGACCTGCTGTCAATTCACCAGTTTTCAACCACAAAGTTCAAACTGAGAAATCATGAGATATTGCAAAAATAGAATTTTCAAGGTGAATTCAGCATGAGCACAGGTGTCTTTACTCTTGAAAGTACTCATATTTATTCCACTACTTGGCTTTTAAATCTGTAGATATGTCTTTCTAGGTCATCTGGCAAAATTCAGAAAGTGGAATATTCAAGCCATCTTATCTGAATACTAACAATAAATAGAGACTATATAAACGCCTGGTGCTTTCAAACAGAGATCTCTTCAGCTGTGACTTGCCACCTGTAAGATACTGCTGTACTTATGAGAAGGCAGAAAATAATTAGAGGCAAGGCAGGCCCAACACTAAATGAAGTTTGTAAAGGCCTGGCTGGTCACAGAAGGTGTTGCAGCATTGATAAAATTTCTCTGCACATTCAGCTCGACACCAAACAAGCAGTGGGGAGTCAGTACTCTGTCATGCTCTTTGCAAAACTGGAAAACGATGATGGTGCTAACATTTACAGACTTAGTGTGGATTAAAAAACCCCCAACACGATTTTCATGTCAGCAGTAAGAATGAGCAGGCAGAACCCAGATATGATTACTTGCTTTTAAAACCATTTTCATATACTTGATCTGCTGCTCTTTTCACCCACAGCATGCCCCTCAAAAGGAAGTGCTGAAGTAACGTGTATCCTAAAGATAAGCTCTTTGAGAAAGCACAACTACATGCTCCAGAGGGAGGAAGGAGGCAAAGGAAACACCCTGGGCCAGGAGAGGGCAGGAAATAACTGCTTCAGGCATTTCCTTTGCGTGCTTGCAGATGAGCAGAACCCGCAGTGATGTTGAATCATTGCCTTTAGTTCTTTAGAAACATTATCTACTGAGAAAAATAGCCATTACTAGGTTGGACTGAAGGACCTTCTAGCTCCATCTGTGGCATACAGATCCACCAAGACAGTTAAAGTATCTAAGCAGTACCAAAAACACCCTCCCAGCTTCCAAATATCTTCCAATTTTAACAACTGGAAGATATTTGTAATTATCTTCCAATTTGATGAAGATCAAGTTCAGGGACCCAACTATGTGCCCCAAATATGACAGATGCTTTAGGACTACCACTTACAGGGTTCATGTCAAAAACAGACAAAAACGGTTTGCAGCCTTCTGGAAGGGGGGAGGTGGAAGGGAAGACAACATGAGAAATATTAACCTTCCCCAGTGTATTTTCAGAACTACATCTGCCACTAAATTTACATGACTCTGCAAACTAAGCAAAAAACAACTTTTAGAATATTCCAAGCAATGCACATGTTCAGCTCAAGAACTGCTCCATGTGATGGGAAGTACTACAAGTAGAAATCAGTGTTTATTTTTAAAAGATACACCTAAGAGCTGTCATTCTATGTATTCCTCATCCTAAAGCTCAGAAAAAGCACATGTGCTTAGGTGCTTGGATGACCTATAGTGCTAAGATTTCCATGTTTCTCATAGTATTATGAATTCTCCATACTTCACCCTTACTTTTTCCATATGCTTCCTGAAGTTACACTGGTGGCAATATTCCCAGCCTGACACAGTTGGGCTTTATTGTGACTGACAAGATTGATGACAGATGTACTTTGGGTAACATAGGCATTGTACAAGCTGACTTACTTCTACTCTCTTTTTGTACCAAAACTGTTAGTTCTGTGATATCTAAATTAATCATGTAAATATTAATTTCTTTTTTAAAACACCACTGTGATCTACAAGTCTTCTCTTTCTAAAGATGCATTATATATGCAGCACACCATCTTGCGAAGACCAACAAAAATTTTAATCCCTCTCCTCAAAACAACAAATCAATGAAGTAAAACCATACAAGGAAGATCAAAACAATATCATCATTATTATGGGCAAATAGAAACTAATACTGCTTTATACAACTGCTGTCTGAAACAGAATTTGTTTTCAGCTTGCAAGTTAAAAACAACAAAGTGAAATACATTCTGAAGCAGAAGTTTACAATGTGGCAGAGGACAGGGAGAGATCATCATAGCTGAAGATAAATTGTATCTCTGTGCTGATAAGGGATTTCGATTTCTAATGACCTAATTTTCAATGCATCCCAGGTTACGAGTATGAAAGGCTAGGGAGATCAAGGATACAAACAAGCTGCTATAGTCTACAAGTAATTTGAGGGCTGACGCCATTTTCAAATCTCATTTTCTGTCCTTATATAAAATACCTCAAGAGGAAAAGTAAGAGAAAGTCCTGGAGAACAGAACAGTACCCTGTTCATAGACAGTCACAACTACTCAGCATTTCCCAGTCCAGCTCCCTAAAGTCATGTCAGGCTAAGCACATAAAACACTGAAGATTACTGGTCTCAAGATAAAGGTGATGGTGAGAAAAACACCAGAAAGTTTAGGAAACATGGAACAATTTAGGTTGATGATAATACACTTAGCAAGTTGTGTGTATCTCTGATAAGCACAATATATATATGGTGCATATATATATATACACACATATATATTTAAATAATCTTAACTACAAAAAGGAACAGAGAACCTCAAAAAGGTTATGAAGTCCAAGCTGAACTTTTTTAATATAAGATCTGAAAAAACATTTGCCTGTATCACAATTTTTGCATATACCAGTCTGTTCCATGCAAACATCTCAGTTTGATAAAAACAGCCTTCTTCAAACCTTGAGAAGCTAAGTAAGTCAATTTCCTTTTCAGTTAACATAGGTACCTCATGTTGGAACTTAAATTCTCCTACTGCTTCTCTACAGATATATCTCATACCCTGCAATCTAATCGAACAAATAGATGGCTGTTGACAGGAATGAGGCCTCCTACTTACCATGGCAGAGAAAGGAAGCAATTTAATGGTGGGAGACAACTTTCAATAGACAAATGACATTCTAGAAGAGGAATGTGGAAACTAGACTTTGGCTTCAGTACTTGCTGAAAACAGATGTCTGGGTTTTTTTAAATGCTGAGCTTTTTCTATGACAAGTAATACCTTCCTGTCTAAAAGCTGTATAACATTTCTTTTTCTCCACAACAAACAGCTGTACACTGAGTAACCTTCAACACTCTGTTAAGCAGATCTATAGAGCTGCAGCTGACTCCAAGCTGACAACCTCTGCTGTCTAGAAATATCTCTGGCTGCAAGCTGGGTGCCCAAGATCCACCAAGACAGTTAAAGTATCTAAGTGTCAGAAACCAGTTGAACAGGGTAAAATGGGATGATTTAGAAAGGCACCTGTCTCTTCTAACAAACTGAGCAATGAAGCCCTTAAGCAACATTGCTTTTGTACTTTGGATGATGCACTAGACCAGCAGAACAAGGATGCGACATAGAAACAGCTTCTTACTTTTTGATGAGTACCAGTGAAGGCTAAACCACAGAGACATAACTACACTATGAGCCTGCAAGAGAACATGGGTTGACTACAGTCCATCTGTAAGATTAAGTTTTTGTTATTTCTCCCTTTGACTCTTATTCAGAAAGATAAAAGAATGAAATTCAACTTCAGCAATGTTATTCTTATGAACTAAAAATACACACAGTAAACAACAGAATATATGCTCTTCCTTACCTGCATGTCCAAAATCAGTCCAGTTATCTGATTTTGTTGATTGTCTATGACCTAGAATATAAAATTAAGCAATTTAGAAGGCTTGAATTTCTTCAGATCGTTGTCTAAAAATCAGCCTACAGGTGTGTAGACATAGATTCTACATAGCATCCTTAAAAACACAAATGACAAGACAGTTCAACTTTGACAGAACACAAAATTCATGCAAAATCAATGTTCTGAACAGAAAGAGGCAGGTCTTGAAAAGTCAAATATGTAATTCTCTAGTGAGATATTTATTTCTAAATTAAAAAAAAAAGAAAAGAAGTGTAGGAAGACTTAAAGAATTCACCAGCAGATTATTTGCAGACTAACCTTACTGGCCTTCTCATTCTTCTCTCTGAGACATTCATTCTCACTCTGAAGCTGTTTTGTGTCCAACATAGGAAGCCGGATACCATCTTCCAGGCATTTTTCTACTTTCTGTTGTAAACTGCCATTCAACATGAAAGAAAGATTAACTGGGCTAATAGAAACCAGAGGGATGTGTGTTCTAGGAAGAAATTAGCAACTTACATCCTGCTAAACCAGAAGTGAAAAACTGTACCTAGCAGAATCCAGCCTTATGAAAGAGCATATAATTCATGCATAAAAAGTGCATGAAAAAAGCAAAAATTCTAAACTACTCAAGTTGCCATGGCACTGTCAAGGCCAGATTCATGCAGATGAACACAGGTTTTATCTGCCATACTCTGTGCTGAGCTGCCCAACAGGCACAGCTCCAGCAGTACTGTGTAGGAAGAGAGGGCAGAAAGGAGCAAAGCAAAGCTTTGTGGTGCTCACAGCTGCTCTGTACTACTGGGGAAAGGCAAAACATAGATCAGAGGCATCTGTGAATGTTCACAGCTTTGGGAGCTTTTAAATCAGATTGTCTCACTGGGGCACATACAACTTGGGAGTCCAGAATCAGAGGCTGTGCCCAGTGCTGGTGGCCCATCTGTCACACCCTCTGTGACTTGTAATGGGGAGCCCAAGGCCATTCCTGCCAGGAATGCTCCCACACAAGGGCATGGCCTGCAGACCCTCCATTGCACAGCTCAACCCATACGTGTAGCTACAGCCTCTGTCTGCTCACCTTCTCTCAGAAAGGAAATACACTTAGTGCTAATCTTGCTGTCTAATTTAGAAACCAGAGGTCACCCCAACTATTCGCAGGCTTTCAGAAAAGGCAGAATGATCCCCCTCTAGATTATGAGAACACCAAGGACTTCCATTGGTAAGATGGAAACAATGTGTCAACAATTTGGTTGGCAAGGTGTCCCAGCCAGCTCGCTTTCATCATGGAAACCTTTCAGACTCCTGTGGCATGCACCTTTACCCAATAGAGGGGCAACTAACGGCAGGAACATACTAAAAACTCCTTCTGCCGTGCTTCCCTCTTCTCTTTAATTAAAAAAAATAAATTGTTTATGTAGGTCCCCTGATCTAAAATAAAACATAGTAACAAGCTCTCCATGTCTTACCTGGATATTCTTGGATAGCTGTCCCATTTGTTTTTTCATACTTAGGCGAGTTCAATGACAACATATTAGCTACAGCTAAATTTCCTTGTAAATATCTGCACCCTCAATGAAACGGTAAGAAAAAGTTGGAATTTCTTGAAATCTTTGACCCTTCCCTGATATACTGATCGAGCTAATATCTAGTTTTTCCACAGCTCATGAAAAGATCAGTTATTAAACAGCCCTACCGACAGGTTCTATACAATGCTCCTTTGCCACATAAGTTTGTTCCATGCTCTATCTGCCAACAGGCTGTGATGCCATTGCTGGAGTGCCCCACATCCTTAAAGACAGATAGCAAACAACACCCTACTCCCACTCTTCTCTGTGGTATTAATTACAGCTTGCCACAAAGCAAGTTGTAAAACCTTTACCATAAAAAATCATTAGCATTGTAATAAATTAAGGCACTAAATAGCATCAGGTCTTGACATCAGGAAGGGAAGCACACTCATTACAGGGCACAGCCTGAGGTGCTGCTCATACCTCTGCACTGTTGTGACCAGCTCTTTTTCTTTCTTCTTCTGAGACGCCAGCTGCAATTCTCTCTCTCTGCACTGCGACCGGGCCTCTCCGAGCTTCTTTTCCAACTCAGCCATGGCTTCTTGAAGTTGCTTGTTCTTCTCTTCTAGAATTTGCAGCTAACACAAGGTTGCATCAGTCAGACACAGTGTCACACCAGCAGAAGGCCTTGTATCAGACCATAGCCTTGCAGTGACCTGCTGCATAGTTTCACACCCGTGTCACCTATCTGACTGTGAGAAATCCTAATACCTACAGTGCTTTCTAAAAGACTGAAATACTTCTCTTTCTAAACGTTAGGTTGAAAAAAGAGAGATTGTGAAACAGTAAAATATTTGAGAACAGATATTAGGGAGCTTACTTATATATTTTTTTAAATGCAAAACAAATCCCCTTCACCTTACCTGTTTAGTCTGGCCCTCTATATCATCCAGTGTTGGAAGGTCAGCCAGGTATTTTTCTAAGGTTTCAATTCGTCTTTGTTTTTCTTTGTTTTGCTCAGCCTCTTTCTGGCATTTCTTTTTCAGGCTGTTAATATATCGGTCTCTAGTTTTAAGCTAGAAGGAAGAAAGAGTACATGCTTTATGATAACAGTAAAAAACAAGCCTGCTTTGGAAGCAGAGCCTGTTAACTCTCCAAGAATTGTACTCTCAGCTGCATGAAAGCATTGGCTAATAGCAGGAAACAAAAATTATTAATCCCAACAGCTTCAAATTATAGGCCTACATGTGTCCTCAAACCACAGCTGCTTCACCTCTGCCCAGAGCAATCCATGTGCCTTATGAACTGAAAACACAAACAATTCAACACCTAAAATACTGTTAATTCTTTCACCCACTGAGATGTTCATATGCAACAAATAATCAGAATATACTTTAGTTCTTCTGGACTAGGAAAACAACTTAAAACATGAGGACCAAGAACTTAGTCTACCAAAAATGGAAGCCAAAACCCTGATTTGATGCAGTCTGACAATCACATCAGAGGACATCAGATCAGGAAAGCTGCTTTCTTAAATGCCTTTTCTACAGGCACCTTAATTTTCCATAAGCCTGGAAAAGACTTTTTGTATTACATTACATTTGTTCGTATTCCTGGTACTTCTTTTAGTTTATTATCTAGATAAAAAAGTGGAAAGAAAGGCAGGAAAAAAAGAGTATTTTTCACTGTCCATCCCTGCCCTCTCTCCTTGAGAGCTTTTTGCTCAGTGCACAGAATGGACAGGTGTTAAGGGGCAAATCAGGACTATGCAGTGAACCAGGGTCCAACCTACAGAGCATGCTGCTAACAGAAGCCCTGCTGCACAGGTCCCCACCACTGCCACTGCCTGGAAGAATCCAGGCAGGAAAAGCTCACAAAGGAGGAAGCAGCAATATCCAATTTCTGCCCTTCCTGCCTCATTGAAAAGCATACTGAGGGTTCACAGGAAATGTCAAGGCAGAATTTTGAGATGAATTATGCATTCTTCTTTGTACGTGACACTTCATTGTATCACATTGCTTGTATCCCTTGAACCTGATATAATATAAAATAATCCCAGTAATTAAAGAAGATGAGGTAACAGTGACAATGTATCCCTATAACATTAATTAGGAACCCCTTGGTCAATGGCACATTCCTGTTTGCAATAAAGGAAGGCTGTGAGTACATTCAAAACTGCTCCCTGGGAATTCCTTAAGCCCGGAAAGAAACCCTTTGTCGAAACCGTTCCAAGAACACAGCTATCTTTGTCTCAGACTCAAGTCCACTCTGCACATCCTAAGAAAGCTACAAGAGAATCATTCCTGCTAAATAGGCATAAACAGACTGGTAAGTGCATCTCAAAACTTTTAGGGATCATGCTAAAAATAAGGATTTAATTTTCACAACCTATGTTTTTAAATGATACTTTATTTAAACACTACAAGCTACAAGAATGAGCGGGTTTTTTTTTTCCCCCAAAGCTTAACTGGTACCTGATTAAAACTGTTACTATGATTACCATTTTACCTAGTATCACTTTCTAGGATATATCCCCTGCAAGTCCAGACTTACCCATTACCTGAAATCATTACTCTTCTTTTTCTATCATGGATAGTTTAGTGACCTTTTGAAAATAACTCAGGCACCCATATACCAAGTTGTTTTTTAGCGAACATATGCTGCTGCAACAGTGACAAAAAGAAATATGAAACAAGGAAAGACACTTACTTTCTCCTCCATCTTCTTTTTCTCCTCACTAGATTTGTTTGAAAGTTGTTTCACAATTTCACTGAGTTGCAATTCCTTGTTCTCAGCTGCTGCAATCTTTCGCTCAAGCTCCTCAAGGTGGGATGCTGATCTTTCTGAAATGTGAGGTTGCAGTGGTGTGCTCTCATACTGTGGCTGCTTATGAAAAGAAATAAAATAATCACACAAATGAACACACACACAGCTGTACACTTGAACTGCAGAGCAGAAAACAGTCCTGCTTTTTTTTTAGCTGTCAGGAAGGGTGGGGTTTGATTTTTCAAACGTTGAAATACATGGCGACAGCATGTGTTTCAGGAATCTGAAGCAAAAAGACAAAGAAGCTGGACACCTTTACACTCATAACAAATGTACAAGAATATTGTGTGGCCACTTTCCCCCTCAGATTTATGGAAGATGTGTGATCCCAAAATAAATCCCCATAAATGCAGATAAAAAGCATTTTCAAAACCAAATCACTACCACTGCCTTATCATACCATCTCCTGGGAAGAAAAACACTTTGAAATTGCTATGAATATACTGAAGTACGAGACACTTCAATCTCAAGACTCTCCTAAAGTAGAACACCAGTACTAGTCAAAGCTGAGGGCTATCACTCCTGGGTGCAAGACTGAGACTACAGCTGCAGTCAGAAGGCAGGTCTGCTATCTTTTGTTCTGTATACCAAAACTTCCATTTCCACTGCCCAGAGACAGACAAACACAAAATGGAAGTTTGGCTACATGTAGGATGAAAAAGGAGATGCATCCCATTAGGCCTTCAGTTTCAAGATTATTTTAATAACATGAATTGGTTATCTTTAAAAATACTGTATAATTTCTTTAAGTAATGACATTCCTTCAGCAAAGTATTAACAGATTAAAACCTTCATTAAATTAGATTTGCTTTTATAAATTCATCTTATAGAAGGCAAGCAGAAACCCAAATACAAATCAAGCAGAAACACATTATAAACTTCCAAGTTTCTTTAAATTATGAATGAGGAATGCACCTGCTGCTTTATTTGAAGCATAACATACCAAGATATGTGCACTAAAATTTCAGGTTCTGCAATATTGTTTCCTTTGTTTGTCTGGGTTTTTTGCTTGCATTTTCTCTCCTGCCCCCCACCCCCCAAAAGAAAAATTTTGCAACCTAGACAGATTTTGAAGTATTTAGTAAAAGAAGATCTGTAAGCAACAAAAGCCTAGACATTCCTAGATGTCTCAAAAAGTCCCTGTATACCTAACTTTGCACTGAGGCTCCACTTGAATTTCTCTGCTGTCACACAAACCACAGTCTCACCTGATGTACAGCTGTGTTATTCCAAGTACACAAATAATGTCATGCTGAAGTATCCTAGCTGAGATCCTAGTGCAGTGTTTGTGGAAAAAAAAAGATAACAAAAGAGGGACAGAAAAGCTATTTGTCTGCATATCTGTCTTTAACAATCCCTTGCTGCATTGCCTTTTAGATATACCAAGGCCTGGAGATGGAATTTGTGTGCTGTAAGCAGCTACAGTCCACTGAGAAATGCACTGATTTGCATTTCTCAGGGAACCTTTGCTACCTCATCCTTTTGCTACTTGATACCTGTGCTAGGTAGATGAAAATTAGGACAAGTATACTCAAAATGCCACCAGACATTCCCTTGCAGACTAAATGCTCCCTAGGAGTACTAGCCCATGTCCTTTTCTGGTGTCTTGTCAAAAGGTATTCCACCAGTGTTTGCCTTCTCATACCTCCTCCATCCATTCTATCCATAAAACCTAACCATCTAGCCAGAAGGGCAGTACCTCCTCCTCTTCAGAAAATCTCTCATTAGTTATTTTCGGATACTCTCCTATCAAACTATTTTTTCTCCAACTATCTCCCTGTAGGACTATCATAACATGCATGCTGTTAAATCCTTATAGTGTCACAACCCATCACTGCTATCTCATTTTTATCAGCAAGTATATACAAGATTTTAACAAAACTTAGATTTCTGCAAATATAAGGTAAAGTACAAAACTTAGAAGGTCTTCTCTACACAATACGCAGCTATGCAACTACACAGCCATCAATAATCACAAAAGCTCTACACTTTGGCCTGCAGAAAATTGTGAAAATGCTTTTAGGTGCCAGATACTGGGCAGTGGGAAGGTTTGCTGAAAGGAAAGTATTCATCCTACCTGTAAGTTAGTCAGGTACGCATCTTCGCAGTTCACAAGATGGCTCAGTCTTGCATGTTGAGCTCGTATTTCATTCTCCCTTATCTTCTGATGCAAATTGTTAATTTGCTGATTTTGCCTTTAATACACAAATTTAATTTGGAAAAAAAAAGAGGAATAGAACAGAGATTAAAAAACAGAGATCTTAAGACTCATACTGAAGAACAATTAAGATTAACAATTCACGATTAACATTGAATTGTAAATACAATTGTATTCAACTATCCACAATCTACACTAGCTGTGGGCTTTTCCCACTGCAGCCAGACTGCAAACTGCAGAAATACTATTTGAAGACTATCCATTTTGTGTGGGTTGAGGGAGGCTTCTGTTGCCATCTGCTGCTAGGGTTGGAAGTATAAGCAGAGAAAAGCATACAGAAAGCAGAACAAACCAAAGAAAAATGGCACCTCCGTGTCACTTGGACCTCTGCTTAGCCCCTCTCTTTACCAGAGCTGACTTCTTACAAAAGTTGAAGAGATTTACAAATCAAAGGGAACAGAAAAAACTTAAAAAGAAAAGGCCATTATATAAGATAGTCAGGAAAGCTTTCCTGCAAGGTCTTGCTTTTTGCTTTGCTTAAGACTTTCTCAATCAACTGCTTTACATAAGATGTACCTTCCCCTAGGGTAAAATACTGCACTAAAACAAGTACCATGCATCAACTGCTTGGCCAGTGTACAGCAGAAACAGTATCAGGAGTGTATCATTATTTCAATTATAACACAAATCGTATCACTGTGTAAATCATGACTGCATTTGAACTAGGCAAAACTGCAGGGCAAACACCTGTCAAGTCTCTGCCCCAGCACAAGTCACATCCCCATGAGGTGCACAGTAACTCTCCATGGAGCAACAGGCACCTCAAAACCTGACCCCAGAGTGGAGCTGTCAGCATCCACCAGAAATACACAGAGACCATCTCAATAAACTTAAAACCAATTTTGTGCGCTCTGTTAATTTTCACTTCTCCTTCTTTTTTCATCCTAGGACATATTTGCATGCAAGCATGGAATTTTTTTTCTCACAGTTTCACCTTTAAGCGTACAGCATGACTATCTTTTCTGAGAACAATGACACAACTCAGGTGACTAAACCCAATCTTAACAGAAGTTAAACAGCAAATACAGGTTAACTTTAAGGGAAAAGACCTGCCTGTGCACACACTGGAAAAGGAAATCCTGTGAAGTGTACAGAAAAACATCAAAATCTGTTGTTTTTTTTTAAATTTGGAAGGGTTGTGTTTAGGAAGAATATCTTGAAAACATCAGCACATACACACAAAATATGCATTATATCATCTATAAACTAACATGAAATATGTATTAGTTGAAAAGATGCCAACTGCAAATTTTAATAGCATGCCAAAGCCCAGTTGAAAGGACCATTTTAGCTTACTCACATTCTTCTAGCTAGTCATCAGCCAACTGTATCCCTGGAATATCACATTTTTAAAATGTTGAATATAGTAGAAGTTACACATTTCTCAGCTAGATGTGTTAAAGAAGACATGATGAGAACATGGCGTTTTTCTGTTTCGCTCATTTTATATCTATAAAGAACAGCAATGAATGGAAAACCAGTATATAAGCTGTCATTTGTTGGTACCTTAGAACAATTTATTCAACATGAATGAAGGAGAGAGCAAGTGAATGTATTTATGTGACTCCATAGCAAGTCCTGAAATATTTGTATCAGCACAGGTGATTTTGAGGCTTCCCTGCTCCCTCTACTATCTAGACTGAACAAGTTTGTATGGACAGTGGAACAAGGAATATGGGACATTGGATGACTATGTACAATTCTGGATGTCATCTGTAAGATGGCACTACAAACAAAAAGCTTCCAACTTATTTTGGAAGATTAGGTAAAGGAATATGCTCTTAATTTATAGGAAACCTTATAAAAGCCCAAGATTTGTATAATCATATGAGAAAATATGAAATCTTGATGACTTCTGTGCATGCCTGGTCACAGAGAATAAAATTATTTAGTATGAGTTATCCAAACCTATGAACTGAAGCAAATTTTCTTTTTTTATCACCTTATTACTCCTAGACAGATCTATTGAAATTTCATTGTTTTAAAATTATTTATGTGTTTTAAAATTTTTTATCCACTTATCACACACTCCTTGAATGCACTATATGATTTTCTGCTTATGGCTGATTGTAATTTAGCCTTCCTTCTCAGGCAGGATTTCAAGAGTCTGAATACTACAGCCTGGAGAATATGTTTTAAAATATTTTTGAACTACCATTGTAGTTTGAACTACATTACCATATTCCCTTTCCTAATTCTTTCCCTACCCTATCAAAACCCTACTGGAAAAAAGGTGAGACAAGTTAATCCGACATGAGGCAGAACACAGTGTTTAACTAGCTTTCTTTTCTTCACTCTGCAAAGCATGAAACTCTCCATCATTATATAACCTTGCCAACAAAACACACTCTAGAAATGCTTCAAGTTCAATTGCTCTCAAAAACTCACGTTGCCTTTTACAGTGGGAACACTGTCCCCAGGAGCCTCCCTATTACCAACCTGTCAGCCTAGCACTTAGAAGAAACAAAACCAAATACCATAAGGCTTTAGAATTTAGGTGGCTCCAAGTTTCTGTCATGCTCTTCAGCCTTCAGTGCTTCCAGAAGCCACCTGAGTACAAGTGGGCACAGGCTGTGTGGCCTGAGCTCAGGGCATGGGGGAATCTGACAGGGATCCAGCCTTCAGTGCACAGAAACCAGAGCCCAGTTCACACGTCCAGGTTCAGTGGAAGCACTGCACCTAGGTACCACAGAAACTGCCTTCCTTCACAACATCCTTATTTTCTTTCCCCATAAGTGACTCTTAGAATTTTATGTAGACAGCAGAGTTACTGGTGTACTGTGTGAGTGTCATGGCACTTTTCTCATGGTTTCGTTCAGCCCCTTTGTCCAAATCCAAAAACCACTATTTTACTTAAAGTGTCTGTCTTGACACATCCCTTCCCCTTACACTCACACTGAAGTAGAAGAAAACAGGAGGCAATACCCTGATCCAAAGTCATCAACCAAACCAAAGGGACTCAGAGCTGAGAATTTTGTTTAAGAAGAAAATAAGTAAAAATTTAAAAAGTAAAAGAAATCAGAAAAGGCAGGAATAAAACCCATCCTTTTGGAAGGGACATTTCAGTGTTCCTTATTTAAACTTATCTCCCAGAAGGAAATGGCATTCAAAGATGCATAAACTGTAAATATTGTATCCAACCAATTAATACAAACATGAGACTAGTAACACTGTTTTCACAAACACTTTTGACACATATCTTTCCAGCTGTCCCTCAAGGTATAATATTATTTCCAGAAACTGGGGGTGACAGTGCAGAAACAAACAGACAAAAAGAGAATGTAAACTCCTCTCAAGGTAGGAAAAGACCACCTGGTACACAGAAGACTGCTGCAGTTACCCACAGAAGAGTTCTGCACTGGACACATCTTGTCCTTTTCTTCAGGTATGATTTAAAGGTTCGCTTTTTTTTTTCCTTTACAAGCTACCTGCTTGCTATATTTTCATATTGTTTTTTAATTTCACTGATACACTGGACTATGTCTTTTCACCCCCTTTTTTGAACCTCCAGCTATAATTTGTAAATAATCTGAGATCAAAACCTCCCTGTGCTTCTCACAGGTACATTCTTTCTGAGGGAGCTCAGCAGAAGTAACAGGTTACCCAATATACAAGACTCAAGTGGTAGCTACGTGCTGCTCTATGGCCTCCTGAACCAGCTTTTACGTCCCAGTTCTCACATGTTAGCTATTTACATTCTAGTTAGATTATTTATGGAAAGCCCTATCATTTTCACAAAGTAATGACTCTGGCTTACTTCCAGGTCTTATAAATATGTATTTTGCTTCCTTTTCTTCCATTACATTGAACAGTCTTTATTTTTGTAAACAAAATTTCAAGGCTTCAGCCATGTTTCACTACTTCAGTTCAATGATATTTTGTTAGGAAGGAAAAGGTAAAAATCTCTCACAGCAGATTGTACCATTCTCTCGCCTTTCCCAGAAATTCCAACTACGACCCCTATATGAAATCCTAACACTAGAGATTAGGCCATCAAAGATGCTGATTTTGTGTAAGTGTTTCCATTTCAGGAGAGTAGTATTCCTTGTCTGTCTTTCTGCCTGCCACAGATACTTCCATTCATAATCCCTCATCCTGTGACCCTACGTACAAAGCTGTCTAAGATTCAGAGGAAAACTTCTGATGCTACTTGACCCTAACTGAATCTATTGAAATGAGCAAAAAGAAAGCTACAGCCATAACAATGAAGTATCAATGGGAAGAAGGGGGGGGTCTCTATTTTGATTCAATTCTGTCCTTTAGCTCAAACAATCCCCTTTGAAAACTCAAGTCAGCACAGAGGATCCACATCTGCCAGAGAAGCACTTTGCCCCCTCAACTTCTAAGTTATTCTTCTTAACTTTAATTTTTAAATTAGCATAAATCAAAGTCCCACACTCCAAGTCAAGGTAAGACTAGTATCTTCAAACAACACTAGTAACTTCTAAAGAAAACAAATCACAATTGATGCTTACCTTCAAAAGTCACAAGTTAAAAAGAATTTGCTGTTTTAGGTGAAAATGTCTGAGCAGATTTCTTCAGAATCAGGATACAAAGTAAAATACAACATGGATCCCTCTGTATTACAGATATAATTAATTCCATACTGCAGCTGGAGGAGCTCTTGCTTTGTTTTGTTGCTTAAGAAGTTGGATACAAATTTTTATATCCCTTTGTTTTAGAGGCATGATCTCTTGGGACCAGAAGTCCAAACGTGTGGAGTACTGATAGGGAAAGAGATCCTTAGTACACACAGTCCTAAAAACAATGTGAATACCTTTCCTGGAATTCAGAAGATAATGCCAAAGAACACCAACATCAGCAAAGCTCATGAAAAAGATCTCAAATTTCCTATGCAATAAAGTTTCCTTTTTTTGTGAAAATGTTTTAAGTGAACCTCCTTTCTTCCAGTCACAGCAGAGCTTACCATGAAGGGAAGATGGGAACACTATCTTTGGGGGTCAAGACATGATCTGGATAGATTGGTTTTTCATGGTATTTTCAAAAAACTTTTCTGAATTGCATGAAGTTTGAAATGCTTGCCTGACCCACAGGACATAAGCTAGTGCTGAAGCAAGGCAGACAAGAGCACAGACAGCACTTTTGAGATACTACTTTCTCAAATGCCTTGGGCTACTTAATCAAGAGGGTGAGCAATGAGGAGGACACAGACATAAATGTCACTTCAGAGAGAGGACTGCATTCTCCCTCCCATGTTGGGAGCTCTTCAACTTCTGCAGTCTCCTGACAGGACAAACACAGAACAACTCTTGACCTCTCCTGCAGTTCTCTGCCAAATACTAGAATTTCCTAAAAATATTTAAATCCACGGAATACAAAATGGTTTAGCAGCAGTTCCATAGAGAAGTATCTGGGCCTGCAGCTGACCAAAACTCCCCGGTGTTGTATGGCAAAAAGCAAACACCACACAACCACGGCCACTTGAGAGACAAGTGCTCAGCCTGAGAGAGGCCTCAATGGCCAGTTTGGACACTCCAGGGAAGATGTGCCCATCAGCTGAGAGATCTCAAAACATTACAAAAATTACTTGATTACTAGAAAACATTACCTAGGAGGGAAGACTAAGTCATATTAGGAAAAATCTTCTAATGTTCGAGCTAATCAATCACCAAACTGCCCAACTTAGAAAAGCTGTAGAACACTTGGTATTGCAGATACCAATAGTGTAAGCACCTAGTGACAGCCCTACTGCTTGCCTTCCCTAGGGCCTGGCAGTTAGGTTAAATAGGTCCTTTTGAGCCCTACATCCTTTCATCATTGCCAAGATTCAGGTTATTAGATGAAAACTAATTTCATCAATGTTACTAGCCTTCACATCTGACAAAGTGACCTTTTAAAACAGCTAAAATAATTGCTCTTTAACAAAACCTTCCCCGACATTTACCAGCTCAAGATATACAAAGTCTCATTCACAAGTTACCTGGGTGATTGTCAATACCGGAAAAAGATAAAGGCATCGTTTTCACACTTTTATTGGAAGCAAAGCACGATTTTATTACACAGCAAAGCACTCTGAGGAGGTTCCTTGCACCCCCACTCCCTGCACAGGACTCCCTATTATGCATTCACCACATGGGTGGTATAAAGCTTCAGGTTCCTCAAAAATGGCATCAAATTATCACTCAAGTGGATATGCTGATGCTGCAGATTTTAACAAGCCAACTGAAATTAAAAGAATTACAGCTTTATACTAGCATTAAAATGAGTGCTATCAGAGCACACACAGTTTGATGTAATAATCTACTGAAGTCAGGACAATTTGGTACAAGACAAAGAAAAACATCTACTTCTCTTGTCTCAGTGAAAACATCTAATCCTAATTCAGATATAGATTTAAAGGTTAATGATTTAGCAACTGTTTTAAGAATGTGCATGTTGTTATGCTCTGAGGGATAACAGCTATTCACTAAAATTGTACATCCAAATCTACCTTTCCTTAAAAAGCTGTTCAAGTGATCTTATGCTGTCTGCAATAGAACACTCCATGCACAGTGTTATTCTCAGCAGCTTGTGTCATATGTCCAGATATTTGGCATTTATTCACATACCTACTACATGCAGCCACACAAACTCTGCCAGGACCACACTAGAGACATCTACAATGGCAGATCAGCCTCAAGAGACATTCAGCATTGCACCAAACACTAATTTCAGAGGTGTTAGTGTACTGAACAGAGGTGCAACATGAAGAATTAAAATGTGATGCTGTAATTTTCTAAACCAATACAAACACTGTTGGCTCGCTCTGGTGCTAAATATAATGCAGTGTTACACCCTAAGCTGCCAAGGCAATGATATAATCCAATTATTCCGTACAGCAGGTGACAGACATTATTGTAATAAGTGCTACAGCAGCAGATTTCCTCTTTCAGACTAAATCCTTAAGTCCTCATTCATGGCCTGTACCAACAGTTCTTACGTGGAGAAAAACATGAAACAGACCTTTAAGAAGTGCCACACACAGAGCAGGCTCACTTCCTTATATCACGTTTTCACTTTCTGAAAGCAGAGTCTTCCCCTCATTTTTAAAAAACATTTCAGGTTTCTATTTATTAAATTAGCAGTGGCTCCTGGAGTAGTTTTAAAAAGCAAAGCAAAAACCTCTTTTAAACCCAGTCATTTATGCTGTGTACTACTTAAGTAAATGCTAAACAGACTACACAAAATACATCAATTTAATTTATGTATTACAAAATCTGCCAGGTTACATTCACTTCAGAAACTCCTCCCTTGACTGTAAATACACTTTCAGCGTGAGAAGAACGACACCAACTGCATTTTTAGCTGCCAGTGTATAACCAGCCTTCATGTAGAGTGCACAGGATGACAAGCCCAGCAGAGGCACTGAAGAACACCCCAGCCATCACGAGCAATGTACTCAGTGCTGACAGCCTGGGCCCCAGGAGGTGGGCTGCAGGCTTGCTACTGCAGCATTACTATGACATAGCAAACCTGAAAAAAAACACTGTAATCTAGCTGGCCTTTAAGCAGCTGATCAAAAGGCTCTGACAGAGGAGATGTAAACAACAGCTAAAGATGTTTCCATTTGAACTTCTTACCCCCTTGGGAGATCACCACCTCCGCAGGAGAGCTGGCAGAGTAGGATGGTGAGCCCACACCTCAGCTTCCAGCTGAGTCCCATCTCTGCTGCAGCAGCAGGTAAACACACACCAATATCCTGCATCAAACTGGGGAACCCAATGCCAACCTCCATCCCTGAAAAGTCACCACAGGCACTGGCCAGAGTGCAAAGGGACAGAAACACCTTCAACCACTGCAATTCCTCCTTCTGTTGCAATAGAGGAATGAACAGATCTTGCACAAGCATAATCATCCAGGTACTAGAAACTTAACAGCAGTGAGTTGCTATTTAAGCCCATTCAGATTGACAGAAATTCTAATAAGAAGCTATGTATTTATTGACATAAAGATTCTAGACTTATATTTTTTATCTGAACAATTTGTATGAGTATTTGAATAGGATTTGATTTTACTGCTGAATAATACTACAAAGGCCAGTTTCTCAAAGCTTTATCAAATGGCTTCAAATATATTGCATTTCTTTACTTGTGATGGAAAAGAAAATCGGCACAATGCAACTGACCAATTTTCATCTTGCAAGTCACTTCCAAGACCGTACAAGCAGAAAGGTGTCCTATACAAACCTTTAACCTGGTAAGAAGCTAAGAGGGGAACCTGACAGAAGAAGTGGCTATTTGGCTCACTGTTCCTTTTCCACTCCAGAGGCATTAAACCTCCTAAATACATTTCCAACTTTGTGTAAGACTTTAGGCCAACTGCAAGTCTTCTCTTCTAGCAGGATTAGCTCCTACATATTTGTGCATAAATACTTGCTGGACTGAAACCTAACAACTTTACTGAGTAAATAGCTCTCCTGAAAGCCAGCTTTTACACTGTAGCTTTTACTTCACCTGATCTCATGAATACAGCTGGGTACTTACCTATCAATCACGAAATTCCTTCTGTCTTAGCAGCCCTTCTTTAATTTTCATTAGAGATTCCCAGTTGCTGGAGTCCTGATAGCTGGTAGCTGGGTAACTTGAACGAGATGCTCCGGGTGAAACCTGCATAAAATAATTGTAGGATTAGGCCCCAAAACAGTGAAAGTAAATAATGTCCTACATATTATGGCATTTACAAAGTGGTTTGCTCTTACAGAAACCTAAGGACTGTTTTGCAGTTTAATTCAGATTTGCTTTGTATTAAACAACTGCATTTATAAACAAGTTTCTGGAAATAAACTTCAGCCCAGTGTCACTAATTTTATAATTTCTTTACTAAACAATTCATAGCTCTGAAAGCAGCTGGGAATGAAAAGCTCATTTAGAAATAACTACATCATCAAGAGGAAGACCACAAAATGTTCATATCCTGCTGCAATCCTAGTAGCACTTCAAACAACAGTGCTTGGTAACTTCAGACCCACTGGTAACTGCAGGTAACAGTTGCCATTGCACCGTTCAACTCCCACCTGTAACAGTTGATGTACGGAGAGAGAAATTTCCTTTATGTGTGTGCACTTAATATATAGAATATAGGAATATAATTCTGGCTAAATTGTAAGAGAATAACACTTTCACATGTAACAGGTTTCAGGCTTTCTACCAATTTTCACAAAAGCCAGGCTTCATGTCTTGCAACTGAGGGCAACAACTGAACTGAATATGAGCCAACAACATCACGATTTGGAAGAAAAGTAAAATACTAACTGGGATGTTTAATCAAGAAAGCATTTATTACAAATGTATTACAAATATTTGCATCAGGAATTCACATAAGGGAAGGTTTAAACCAGAGCTTCTGAGATCAAATGAAGGGATCCCAGCATCAGCTGCCATGTAGTATCATTTAATCTTTCACCAGTTTTTCAGATGACATATGATCAACAATTAAAGTAAGTTAAACAATTGCCAAGCACTCCATGTTTCTGGTCAAAGTTTTACTGTGAATTATAACACTAAATGGAAAGAATTCACTGCTTAACCCCAATATCATGAGGTACTAGAGTCAGGAGCCAATTCCTCACAACTATAAACTCTTCTGTAACCTTAAAAATTATTTCTTCCCATTCAGTCTAGTTCAGATCGATGCCTAGCTTGCCTACTGAAGTGTTTCTGCACATTTATTTTCCTTTAATTTATAACCTAAAACCAGATAAGATGACAAGGCTTGCCATTTCTAAAAATCTTTCAAGACTTACATCCCTACCTCACCCCCCATTCCCACAGGTCCAATTTGTCTGCTTCAGTGAATTTTTCTTTTGCTTAACAAACTGGATAGCATCAATAGTAAGATCTGTTACGGATGATTAAAAAAATAAACTAACAAAAACCAACCACAAAAAGCATCAACAGTTCTATACATTAAATACTGAAGCTAATTAATGCCAACCAAAAACAAAATCTAAACTGGTGATATAATATTGATTTTTTGTTTGAGCAGTGACCTAATAAATCTCAGGAAAGATACCTAGTCATGATTCTTCCTGTGAGCAACACATATGTAGAGTCTTTATGGCTTAAGGAATCTAGAGTTTATTTTACCTGGGTTACTTCATCCAGACCACATCACATCAAAGTCATCTTTAGTGCTTATAGAATACCTTGAGATTGCCACATACTGTTCTGTATTAATTATACATATGACTGGCTGAATTGAGAGGCACCAGCACAAACCTATTCCAGTGAAAGTCTCTCTTAGTGACCCGTGACATGTCATGCAGTACAAAGTGACAACATCAGGAACTATCACTGGACTTTGTTACAATTTTTTTTCCTTTGCTTTTCCCACTACAGTGCTGATGAATGCTTTCCTACATCCACCTCAACACCATTATACTGCAGTCAAAAAAGAAAGAAACGGTCCTTATTGAAGCTGAGATTAGATCTTTACTCTTCAGAGCCAGAATTTCTTTCTTTACTCGAAAGAAAACTCACAAGCATTTGACATGATGAATAGGAAATATATTATACAGCCAAATAAATTTACTGAAGATGATGAATTTTGTCTTTAATAATTAACTATAAAAATGAAGAGATTAAAGATAACAATTTAAATATGAACCTATCTTAAGTGAAGACACTCTGGAAGTCACTGGTGGTTTCTTTAGGAGAATTCTTCAATGCAAACCCCTTATTTTAATCTAGCACCTCTGCAAAAAATAATCTGCACTGAAGTTGGAAAAACCCCTTCAAATTTGGTACAGTAAGTAATTACACAAGTAAATTAAATATTATAGCTGCTGAAAAGCAATGCAATGAGTTTTGCAAAGTTAAGAACATTTGAATTATATGCAAACAATAGTGTGTTAGTAGGGGTTTTTATTAAATCTAAAACATAAGGCCTCCATAGATGATTCACTGAGATGCTTTAACTTTGGAATATGCCCAATGCTATGGAGTATATACATATGTATACACATATGTAACAACAAATAAAATATTATTTTGTATTATAATTGTGTGCTTCAATTTTTCACTCTGAACAAATGAAAACAGAAACAAAAAGGTTTGATTCTGATATCATGTTTCATCCTATCAGAAAAAAAGAAAAAGAATATACTAAAAATACTTCTTAGCACTTCCCAAAATAACAAGACACTTCACTCATTTATGAGCACATGGTGTTGACTACTACAACAGCTTTCTAGCTGCTTTGAATTGTGTGGTAACACACAGGCAGTCTGCTTACGTTTGAGTATCTTGTCTCCTTAAGGATATCAAGCCAAATAGTGAGACCAGATACACTTCCAGGAGTCATATTTAGAAAGCCATCCACAACTCCAAGCCCTTAACTTGGATTGTCCACAACTAAAAAACAAAATACCATCTGGAAAGACACAGCATTCTTTTCTATCTGTCCTACAAAATACAACTATTTTTGTCACCTGGCACCTCTTCTGAGAATATCAGCCTTGTCCTGAGAACATGTGTTCAGTTAGAACAGAATCCTTTGCACAGTGACATCCAAAGGTCCTCACTAGCTTGTTTTGTGACAAAGGCTTGGCAAACCTTCAAGCCACTGCTGAGGCAAAGTCAGCTGCTGGGGGAAAAAAAATAAAATAAGAAATCTTTGCTGTACTAACCTAGATGCAAATACTTACTGCTGGAACAGACATTACTGATTGATAGTTTCATGCTTATTATCAGTGGAAAAACATTTTTTCTGTGGACAGAGTGTAACAACATTTGGATAACTGAGGTCGAATATGGCTGGGTTTTTGATTGTGCTAATTAAAATTATCTTCTCAAACATGCCCATAGTTTCTGCCTGAAGCAGATCAGTGTCTCAGCACACAGAGCAGCCCTGCATTCTATGTGTAACACACTGTATCATGTCAGATGATGCCATTTGCTATGTGACAAAGTAAAGGTGAAGTCCAAAAATGTCAATATAATACCTAATCTCAAAAAAAGACCCCAAAAAACCTAATGGATTTAAAAGAGTTTTTTCATGAAAGCTGCAGCTTAAATAATTTAATGCTGTCCATACTCAACTGTAAATTTTCACAGTCCATTACTAGCAACTAGCAGAGGCCGATAATTATGTATGCCAGGCAAGTGATCCCTTCTGGACAGCTGCTTACACTGCCTTACACTATCATAAACTCCTGTCCATAGGGATCATTCTTCTCTTGCTGCATTTTACAGGCATTGCTCAACAGAAAGAGAATTCCTTGCATCCACAGCTAATCCAAGGTAGAGAATCAAAACAAACAATGTCAGCAGGAGCTAAGGATTCCTTTTTTGACTGACAGTTGAGGAAACAAATATGGGTGACCTCTCAGGCTGTGTCTCAGGGACATCACTGGATGGATAATGTGGGAGAAATAAGAGGTGGATGTGGCAGCAGCAAGCTCAAATGCACTCTTGGTCACAGAGATGCCTCCTGCCTATGGGTCACCTGTGATGGGAAAAGGTTTGAATCTGCACAGGCAGAGCAGCAGCCACTGAGGAGCTCTGTAACTGCTCCCCACCCTGGGTAAGGAAAAGCAATTTACCCACCCCTTCCTCCCCACACAGATTTCTCCCTAACATCAGGCTGAGCATTTCAGCTCAGAACAGCTCCCAAAATTTAGACAATCCCAAAAGATCGTCCACCCTTTTGTAGGTGAAACCTGACAGGGATGGTGGCTCACATGCAGGAAAAGCAATAGAAGGCTGCAACCATGGGATAAGGCCTGAATTTTAAAGAATTATTTATACAGAAAGGCTGTGCCCTGCAGAAATGCACTAGAAAAGCAGCTACAAAGCTGAATCCTCCACAATGTAAGAGATTCTGATCTGGGTACAAACAACAATACAGAAAAGAATTCCTAAATTGCAGGATCTGTATCTCACCACTACCTACCTACTGCTCTACTCCGCTCCATCTTTGCCTTTTAGGGAAGATAGTGATTTTGCTCAGCAGGATATAATCACTACAATTCTTGGCCAGCAACACCTAGGCTGCATTACATTTTGCCTATGCTTTCACAAATTTCCAGCAGTATTGGGGGAAAGAACATCTAATCATGCCCTTGCACTTTTATTCCAGGCATGGTTGGGGAATTTCTTTATTGTGGAAAACATCATTAAAATCAAAATTGAAACACCATCAAATGGTGAGGTACTCAGAAATACAGGTGTATTGTACAGAGGTTAGCACTGCCAACAGCAAACTAAAAATCAATAAGGCTTGGAAAAAAATCCCACATACATATTTTATACAGACATGTAGCCTGCAAAGTAGGCAATACAAGACAGACTAAAACTAACAGGGAAAATACACTTGACAGAAGTCGACAATTTAACCTGCCTGCAAATCAGCTTAATGCAAGTCAGGATTGCCTGTATATGGGACGTTGGGTTACAGAAAAAGGAGATGAGGGAAAGTATAAAGCAGTGACTTTAAACAGCACTGGCATAAACCCAGTTGCAAGAGTACGTGTGGTAGTACAATGCAAGGAACCAGAGTCACTGGAACAGTAAAACATCCAAAGAAGAAAAACTTTCATGGCTAAAAAGCTTAGAAAGAGTGATTTATGATAAAGAGCGAAATATCACAAAGGCTGAAGAGACATGAAATCAGACAGCAAATACCTTGTTTCCTACGTCGAGAGTCCAGGTAAACTATGGTTGATTGAATGAAAAATGAGACATGGAAATCTGGGATAAGAGCTTCAGCAGAAAGCAAACAAACAAAAACCAGCAAATAACAACAAAATAACCATTAAACCAACTAAAGAGATGGAGAAAAGTAGCAAAAGCATATCACAAACAACTGAGAGAAGATATAAATTTTAAGATTTTAGAATCTGCACTGGATGAAGTTTAGCAATTAAAGGGCAAGCCAGTCCTTACTTGACATCAGAATTTCCTTTGAATTAGGGTTAAATAATGTATTCATGCAACTAACAACACATGGACTACACTATGCCAAGGGCAGAATAATCAGTTAGGCACCAACCTCATAGACAAAAGTTCAAGAATCGAAATTCATTTTAAAAGAGATCACCTCAAAGATATATAGTCAGAACTGAACTGCATGGATGCTACATCTGTTGTATGACCTTTTAAAGCTTTTCCAATAAAAAAAATGAAAATAGCTAATGCTATTTACAGAGATCAACACTATCACCCAAAACTTAGACAAAGTGGAAAGCTTTCAAAATGGAGAATAAACAGTAATAGCATTCACATGCCTCCTAAATGCACGCTCCCTCTAGTCATTACACTTTTACCAGCACATTTGTTCAAACTTCCTTCACAAATGAAATCCCCACTGCACACAGGGCAACACATTTAATTCAGACCTCACAGATCTGACTCTCACAAGCCTGGAGGGAATCTAACGGTCCTGCAAGTTACTGCTATTTGTATATTTACTTCTTCCCCAACATGTTTATACTGCAGCTGAGGCTTCTGAACTTCATCAAGGTCAGGTCTGATAAACACAACAAGGGAGGAAGACATGGTCCCTTTGCACAACAGCTTACAAATGAATTAAGAGCAAAGCATAGCAAGTACATGGTTGCTGGGATACGAAAAGAGATGGGAGAAAACAAAGGCTAAGGTCAGGTAGCTATTCACCATGGAGGAAAAAAATTTAAATAAATAACAAACAAGCAGGATTTTTTACTAATGGCATAGTTACAGGGTTTTGATAGCAACCGCGTGATCACTTAAACGTGGCATAAAGGTACACTGCTGTCAAAGGGAGGGGGCCTGTTCTCCTGCCTCTTCTCACCACTTCAAACATTCATACCTTTCAGCTCCCTCCTGACAGCCCCAGTCCCACCCTCTTCCCTCCATCCCACACACATGAAGGTTGTTTGCATCTCAGTCAGACTCTTATCAGATTCATTGCACAAGGCCATGTGAGATCTAGCACTGGCACACACTCTTAAGTGGGAAAGCAGTGTACAAAACAACACATTTTGCAGTGGCACAGCTTTGTGCTGGATTAGTACGAACATGACCACAAGCTGAATTATCTGAACCCCAGGCATTGCCAAACCCTTCCAAAGTGTATAGACTATTTTCTAAGCTTCTGAAAAAAAGTCCTATTATACAGTTGCTATGACATTGTTAAGTTACTGGCCAAGACCTGGTGTTTAGATAAGCAATCAGTTCAATAAAAGGAACTTGCACATGAAGATGGCATAACAGAATAAAACCAAAAGCCTCCCGTACTTTATTATTTTTCAAAATAGTCCTGCCTGGGTTGGCTCTATGCATTATGATAGCACATACAGGACCATCAGCACAGTCCAGGCTACAGTCAGAGACTGCACGTGTAAAATCCTTCTGCATTCAGCAGGGGATCCTGAATAAAGCAGAAATATAGCAGGGGATTTGTAAGGGAAGGGAACTGGAATTCTGGTCACTGCTTAACTGGCAAGGTTTTGTTCCTTCTAGCAGCCCTGATGGTACTGTGCAAAAGACTCCAATGGCAAAAAAAGTCCTCCTGGAAGAGGCTGCAGGCACTCAGCAGTCCTTCCTCCCTGACTTTCCTGACTCTCTCATCTCTGTCCCTTAAGCTACTGTGCTCCTGAAGGGTGAAAGCAGCACTCCCGGAGCTGCACATGGGATAATGATACACCCTCTTCTGCTTATCTTCCCCTGAACAACCACGCTCCGCTTGCTTTTATGTGTTGTTATAATATTCCTTCATAGTCCATGCAACACCAATATTATTTTTGTCATAAATCCTTTCCATTTATATTCTGGCAAATGTTATGAACACAAAACACTTCTAGGTGCCACTTAATATGACGTTAAAAGCAGCAGCGCCTGGAATTTTCCACTGATAACAACTGGGTCTTTCCTAAGTATAGAAGCACTTGTTTTATTAAGTGTTCATTTTATCTTCCCACTGCATTGAAATTCAAATGTTCTTTACTATAAAAATATTTTAAATATCTGGAGATGAAGGGGAGCTTCCACAAGAACAATTTTTTTTTAAAAAAAAAGCTTTTAGTTGAAGTTTGACTGTTAAATTCATTATTTCTTTTTGCTTCTTATTCTGTCCTGGAAAGCAAAGTGGCTATAGTTAATAAAAAAGACCGTTGATTTTACATGCTGCATAAATACAGGATGTTATTCACTACAAAAAAAAATAAAAATTGTACAAGTATGACAGAAGTAGCTTAGAAAAAAGGAATAGTTGGCAAAAATCAATCAGTGAATAGAAGGACATGTGAAATATCTCAGACATCCTCAACCAAGCTCTGATTGTTTACAAAAACCTTTAAGTTAAATGTATATTGCTAACATCTACAATTACCAGTTTACTGAATGCCAGTCTTGATTGCTCATTAATTACTTACTATGCCTGCTCATGGCTAAAGTGAATGCAAAAAGTGACCTAGAAAGCAATCAAAAAAACATCTGTTTTTAGCCAGCCTGCACAAACTTTGCAAGGATGAGCAGAGCTGGCCATCAGTCTTGCACAGAAACTAACAGGAGTCGTCCGGTAACAAGGAGGTAACAAAAAGAGCAACTTGGGTGAATATTAGAAAAAAACCCATACTTATGCAGTAATTGGAGAAGAAAACTTACAAAAACCTTACAAGCACAGAACATCAAATTCTCTTAATGAAATACGGAAACATATTGAAAGAGAGGGAAGCCACTATGAATTTGGAAAAAAGTGATGCTCGGCAATTTCTTTATCAAAGGTCTTAATTTTTCAAATGAAAGTTGTCGAGATTCTGTGAAGGGTGTTGGCCTCTAAACCAGAAAACCAAGCCTCACTCCTGTGTTCCAATTGCTTTAGTTCTCCATGACTTCACAAGAAACATGAGCCATGCATGTAATACTCAGCACAATTAACTGATATTTGAAAGAAACAAAAAAAAATCCCACAAAATTAAGCAGAAACATTCAGAATATTTATATTAGAACAAATCCAAGTATTCCCACAAACTCGAGAAAGTACATTTTATTTAAAAACAATAATCCTGAACATGAGCACTTACAGAAAGAATGGAGTGAAATTACTAGAGCACTTCAAGTTTTTCAGATGCAACTGCTGCACATGTTAGCTGATGAGGAAGGAATGATTAAATAATACACTCTTTTCCACTTCCTTCTAGGCTGATAAACCAAAATTTTTACCAGTAACAAAGACATCCCCTCAGATACACTTTTGTTCTTCTCCAGCTCATATTACCATGAACACAGATTTAAAAAACAAGGGAAAGAAGACAAGGATACTCTGTAAACAGTGGCAAGTGGGGGATTTAGTGAAGCTGCCTTAGTGGGGCTTGGAAGACCAAACCGAGTTCTCTACTGAAACAGTCTCGTGCAGAGTTAGTAAGAACTGTGGCCATCAGAGCACTGCACAACATGAGTACAGTATTCATTTACATTTACTGGTGACTACCTTGAAAAACTTCCATGGATGGGAAAATTAGAGGCATACACATATTTTCTGTCTCAACTCTAGGAATACTTCCCAGAAAGAATTAGATGTTTCAGCCAGCAAAACAAACAGAACAGCACATGGACCTAATGTGAAGATTAAATTGCTTCAAGCAGGGATTCTACCACCATCCCTGTACAGCATCATGTATATGATATATCATCACATAGACATTTCAGTCAGTTGCACCAGATTTTGGAAAAATGTAATTTTTATTTTTTTAATTTTTTTTTAACTCACAAGGAGACACCATGCACTTGCATGACTCTCTGAATTTCAGATGCATTTACAGAATCTCTGCACCTCTGGCAGATCAGATCCTGGAATCTCAAAAGTCAGATATTTGAAAATCCTAGCCTGAAACTTCTGCATCACTGATAAACAGAAGAAATGCTGTCAATTTAACACTGGACTGTGCGTGAAAGCAGCAACCACACAACCATGGAAGGTAGTCACATAATTTGTGTGTGGAGTAAGTGACGGATATTTGAACTGTTTGGCTTCAATCCAGATTGAACCTTTTCCACTTGAGTTTATGAGGGGTACTTGAAACACACTTGTCTCTAGCAAAAGCAGCAGTATGATGTAAGGGTGCATCCAAACATCCGTGTCAGTGTGTGAAGGTGTTTTCCTTCCATGCAAGATAAACTCGGGGAGCCCTAGCACCTTCTTTATATAGGCAGAAAGGGTAGAAGTTCACACTAAAAAAATAAATATCACTTTCATCACCAGCAATTAGTACTTGTCACGTGTAGGTCTCCAAGTTCTTACAAAGAAACTAGACTTATTCTCATTCTACAGAGAGGAAACTGAGACAAGAAGAAAGATAATTTGTTTCTTCAAAGAGCACCAAAACACAGCAGATTCTCTAATGTAGAAACCATTTTGTAAGCAAAATACTGGTTTGTTAACTGAATACTGGTTTTTAACAGACACAAATTATCTCTGCCTAAAGAAAAATAGATATATGTTGATTGAAGGAGGCTCATTTAGAAGGTGGGAAAATTCGTATTTCAGAATGAACTATCTTTCTTTGCATTTTCTAATTTATAGATGTGTCAATAATAATACTATACCAAGTACTCAAATAACCAATTGATACGAGGACTGTATTTCAAAACCATAGAACTAATTTAGCTTCAATAAAGGCCACAAAAAGAGGAAAGCATATAGGTTCTTCTATAAGAACAGAGTCATAAAAGCAGGAATAAAGCTCTCCACATCCCCTCAGGGATCCCTCAGTGGTCAGAAAGCCACAGACAAAACAATCATCTGTGAGACTACACTTGACAAAGCTCCCATGCTCCAGTGACTGACAACAGAACTTCCATGAGAAAGCAGCTACCTGAAACAGAATACATAGTCAGAAAATATCTGCAAGACCAGGAAATCTCTTTCTTGCTAGTCAGAGCTGGTCTGAACCAAGTAGTAGAGCCATGTTTTTATTCGGCACATTCTGCAACAGAATAAAGAAAAATATGTGGTTTGTACCTCAAATTCTCAGGTAATAAAATTCAGGA
The DNA here is from genome assembly GCA_034336665.1 of Luscinia megarhynchos. NCBI lineage: Eukaryota > Metazoa > Chordata > Aves > Passeriformes > Muscicapidae > Luscinia > Luscinia megarhynchos. Next base: position 48,690,013 of record CM067565.1, read on the forward strand.
TCCTAATTTTCTGGGGTGCTTTTTTGCTGAATCCTTTTTTCCTGTAAAAGTAATTCAAAGTAATTTTGAGCTCCACTTCCAAAGAGGGAAAAGACATTCTGCTACTTAAATAAACTTCATGATTTCTGATGAAGTTAAAAAACCCCTCAGTGTTTTAGCTATGAATTGCATGAAACAAAGATATGAAGCAATAGATAGCTGACACTCACCATGGGAATTAGTCTTATTTATAGTCACTCGACAGAGAGAAGGGGAAAAAAACCCCCAAACTTCAGAGCAATGGACAGAAGAAGAAGTGAAGAAAAGACACACACCATTCTGTAACACCAAGCAAGGGAAAGAAAGGTGTTTCTGGCTCCCACTTCTCAAAGTAGGACCATGTGAAAATTAGCCTGAAAACTCTTTAGAAGCCTGATTTATGCCATGTCCATGTTGATCTGAATGTAGATCCCCATGAGGTAGGATGCTGAGGCCACTGGTCTACCTGCTGCCCCTACACACTACCTGAGGGTGAGCACTGCAATAATCTGCACAAGAGAATCTTTCAGCTTCTAAATGACACCAAAACATTAATCATTTGGGCAATATTTATGCATTTCTGTCAGAACAATTTTCAGCTGAAGATAGGTAGCACCAAAAGCTAAAGCCCCATCATTTCTCCTCAATTCTGCAGTTATGCTTTCAAGTGGAGATAATCCAGCACCAGCACTTGTCAACTGAAACATGGTCTTCCAACTTTATCTCTCCTTCATGTGCCTTTGTCCCGCTGTTCATCTATCACTCACAACATGTCAAATAACACAACTAATCTCTGTGCTTCCCAGAACAGTTTATCTGAAAGACACTCAACACAGTTTCTTAGGTATAAGGATCTCGGCACACCACCTAAAGCACATTGTTCAGCTTAACCAATTGAGGACACCAGTAAGCACTAAAATACAGTGTTCCCAGGCATTTCATAGAAATTAAGAATCTTCACTGTAATGAAGATCACTGAATTTCCTATCCTGTCTTAGGTTGCTATTTTGAAAACACTTGGCATCTTTGAAGGTAACTGCTACTAGTAAATTATTTGACCTTCATTAACCTACTATAAAGGTAAACTTAATTGCTGTGAAAGCCCCCAGGTATTTACAAGAACACAGCTTTTTGTGTTGTCAATATTTTGTTGCAAAATAAATCACCTACACGGATCAAGTCTGTGCTAATTGTATTGTCTCCACAGGAAATAAGTGCTTCTTAACGGGGTTTGGGAAGAGGAAAGACACAGTCGATTTTCAGAGCAAGAGCCAGGCAAAGCTTCTTGTTCTCTTCTCTTCTAACACTGGGTCAAAGCATCAAAGACAATAAACAGGCGTGACACACTTCTGCACCCTGAGATCTACTTCAATGGTTTAAGGTTTGTGCCAGTAACAGCAACTGAAACAAAAACATTCAGGATGACCTTTCAAAAAACGTCTTTGGTCAGTAACAAATCAGATGACTAGTACGACTAGAGCATTCATCATTCCCAAAAACAGAAATATTTCAGACCAAGTTTTCTATTAATTTATTTTGTACTTTTTTCTTAATCACTTTGCAATGGTATGCTTTACAAGCTGCTGCCTCAAAAATTAATTTCGTCTTGTTTGTAAAGAAGGAAAAAATGCGACAATCAAACTAATTTCATGCCTGTCTAATGGTTAGGAAAAGTAAATACATCTTGTCTCAGAGGAGAATAACATGATGCAAAGCCTAGATTTCCCAGCAGAGCTCTTTCCTATAACACTAACGAAGACCATAAGTGTCACGATACAAAAGCAGGAACATCTGCAGCCTCAGAAAGGAAACTTCCTCCACATAAATCCAGATTAGAGATGTGAATGAGATTCATTGAAGTCAGATAATCATTAAAGGAGGCATCAGGTAAAACATACATGCAAATTTGCTAAGTCTATCAAATTTAAGTAAAAAACCTTAAATGCATTTTAAAACGTTATTATCTCTCAATTGATTAGGCTGTTGCCTTATCTGGTGTGATTCTGGAATGCTATTCACATCAACACTGAAAATACCAATTTTTCTGTACTTTTGAAGGAAGGAAAAACTCATATTTCCCTTTAGGGTATATTAGGCTCACATTACAAATATAACTGAAGGATACATTATCTGGGTCCTTTCTTTTACGGGAACAGTAGGAAGAGTTCTGTAATCCACATCTGCTAATACCTGGAGGGATACAGCCAATGACCCATTGCAGAATTAGGCCAGAAAACTACCGGTTACAAAAAGGAAAGATCTCATTTTAGAGTTCAGCTTTAATACCAAACTCTGCTACTCTGTCCCACATACACACGAATTAATGCACATTAGTGGGAGCATTCACTTCTCCCTTCTGTGTGTTTTTTGTTTTTACTGTTACACCAAACATGCCAACACAAGAACTTCTCTGTGTGAGATCACAGAGACACTTTTGCAGTGTGAGAGAAATCTGCAGCAGCAGCACGAAACAACTCACTAACTGGAGTTCTCAGACTTACTGCTGAATTTCTTTACCTGTATATTACAAATAATTGGGCTTGGGTAGCAGTCCATTTCTATATAGAGTCATGATTATCAGTGGACCAGAGGGTGACACCTCAAACTCTTTACAAATTATATAGGTAGCCAGTGTCTTCAGCTGGAATTTTGAAAACTAGCACAAGAAAGGCAAAAATAATCCAGGAAATTATTATCGAGGTGAATAAAAATCTTACTATTATTATTTAAATAAAGGAGCCGGTATGCTGAAGCACAACACATCTCTTTTTAGACATTATCCCAAACATCAACCGGATCTCTAAAGAATTTCTGAGAAGAAACATGTTCTAGTGGTAGATTCCTAATCCCCCTGGAGAAAGCCCAGATCATCTCCATTTAAGGTCAAGCAGGCAACAGCTGCACATTTTTGTCCCCAGAACAAAATGCAGCAGACCAAAACCTCCGACACAGATTCTTTTTTTAAAGCTTTTCCTTTCTGATATCCACGGGTGTCTGGACCTGTTCACCCAGGACTGAATGAAAACAGTACAATGATGTGCTCATATATTGTGTCTGTACTTGTCAGACTTGATATGTCCCATAAGCAGTACTTTGGCATCTGCCTCAGAACCCCACCAAAATCTCCATGAGTTACACAAGGGAATGATAACTAAACTGAACCAGAAAAATGCTCTCAAGAGAGTGTTCCTAAACAAGCCTGTTTTTTGAGACACATCATCAATACAGGATCTACAATACTCATGTGGTCTGAACTTGTACATGTTATTGTTATTTGGCAAATACATTTTCCATCTTAAAATTCTTATCAGAGTTGATGTTTAGAGAAGACATGTATTATGTTTCTAATGAAATCCTAGTATTGTTTCAGTGCCTTAATTCGCACATATAAGTATCACTCTTTAATATGGAGACCAGACTGTGACTGTGTCAGCAGCTCACAAACATAACCAAATTCTCTTAAGGTATCTAATTTCTAAAAAGCTCCAATTCATTAACAAAAAGAGCCAAGAATTTGGGGTAGTGTAACTAAATAATAACAATTTTGCATTGATTTGGTAAAAGAGAGAAATGGCACTGCAGCTGTTGCAGTGCTGGGTGTTGGACTTCATAACAAAATATAGAGGGTGAATTTAAATAGTAAAAGTTTCATAAAAAAGCAAACAATCCAATGCTAGCACTTTTCTTGGATGACAGCATACAATAAAAACATGAAACTTCCCTCATAAAAAAGCCAAATACAGTTTGCTTGACTGTGAGAGATTTATAACGTTAATGATGCCATTATAAGTAAATTATGAAACACTCTGCACCAGTAAAGAACCATCACTCCTCACTGTGAAGATATTCAATTAACTTTCAACTGAAATATGTGACCCCAGACTTCCTCAGTTTGATACTAAAGGACAGATGAAAGCAGGAAGATTTATTATAATAAAACCAAGTTGCTAACTTCAACTATGATATAACTAATTTGCAGAAGAGCTAAACCATATTTACAAAAATAAAAACAGAGCTTAATTTGCAACAGGGTTATACATCACCCCCAAAGCCCTTCTGTCTCTGGTTTGAATGATGTACCGCATCAGGGCTCCCAGGGAATAAAAAAACCCAAACAAAACAAAGAACCCCATCCTGTATGGGCTCCTGCTTAAAGCCAAGCACTCATCTATGCTAAACAATTATTGTCAAAACTGAATCTGTAAGCATTCAGTTAGGCTGAGCTTCTGTATTTTTGCCTGTTATTTCAGAATCAGGAAAAGGCACATGCTGTCGGTTGCATGCACACAGAAAGTCTGATACTGGATGCTCTCACTTGACAGCTTAATCCTTTTGCATCCAGTAAATCCTTCACTTCCCCAATGCACAAAACCTACTCTGTATATGCACTAGGTAGTCACTTCTCAAAACAGGAAAGTATACATAAGATAGCCTGTAAACCAGCATCAAGCTGCTACTCCTATCCAAACAAAGAGAATGGATTCTCAGAAATTCACTTAAATAGTTTCCAGCCACAGAAAGTGGGAGGGGAAGAAAAAACGTGGAAGTGTGTTCTAAAGGAAAGATAAATACTTTAAAATATATAGTAATGATAAATTTCAGAGATAAACTTACATATGCCAGATTTGGAAAAAAAAAAATCCTCTAATCCCCCCATTAAAGGTTGGAAGAGACTTGAAATAGGAAAGTTATTTCAGTTTAAGCACTGTGAGAAGAAAGATGGTATTGGGAAGCATTCATCATACACTATAAACGGAATACCAGCTATGTAACAGAATTATCAAAACTATACATACTGAAAGTGTAGTTCAAAAAACCTTGGACAAAAAAGAAATCATTCTAAGTCAAACATCCACAAGAAATGTGTCAGCCCTCACTATTTAGGTTTTTTTCTGAAGAAGAAACATTGCTGTAGCAAAAGCAACACATCCAAAGCAGCTCCCTGAGTAAGTTCCCAGTTAAGTTCCTGTTTAAAAAAAGGCAGCATGTCAGGGAGCAGCTCCCTTAGCCACCCCACTGAAGCATGCAGCTTCCCAGATTCCTTCATCCTGTGATTGAGCAGGTGGTCTCCCTGCCACACAGCTCCTTTCACAAAAGGAAAGGTGCTGCCCACGTTTAATACATTACTGCTGGGAACAAGTTTAGAGGAGCCACAGTCTGTGTCAGAAGGCAAATGGGACCAATCAACTTGTGAGCTGCTGAGTGACACCGTGAGTCCTGCCTCCGAAACTTTTGTTATTTTTTCCCCTCAGCCTACTTCAATTGTTTCCACAACTTGGTCACAGACTCGGACAAGTTGCCAGAGATCTACAGGCACATCCCACAGCCCGGAGCAAGCTCCTCTGTGCTTCACTAAGTCACATCAGGGGTAAGGAACCTCTCTTCTGTGTAACCTCTTAATTCTTGCAGGAAGGCATGCTGTAGCTGCACTTTTCTACAAAAAACTCCTTTACTGAAGTTAACAGCTAGTTTTAACTGTTTATCAAAAATATGGAAATATAGGCATTATAGCTCTGAGTCAAAGATATACTGCTGTGCGGGGAGTCTTTCAGCAACAGTAATGGCAATATAATTTCCTATATATTCATGGGACACCAGGGTAGATGATTTATATAAATGGTATTGCACAAGAAGGTGAGGATGTTTCATCACACCTTTGTCTTTCCTTTTAAATTTAATACCTTTTGATTGTTATTTCCTTTGTCTGTTTGCTTTTGTTTTTGATCCAAAATCTGCAAAGAAAATAATTCTCTTAAAATTTCGTAGAGGCATTCTTTTTCCCAAAGCTGCCTATTCAATGACCAGCAAGGGTAAAGAAGCTCTTTCACCATTAACTCTGTAAAACATTTTTCTGATCTAACACATTGAGAGGGAAAACCATTTTGTTTTCTGTATGATGAAAAGTTACCCTTAATTAAAAAATTTAAGTGATTTATAGCAGTATTAGAACTGAAATTACACTATGTTACTCTGAGTGCAGTTCAAGCTACAGAATCCATGTAGTATTTTTGCTTTGACATCCATTAATAGTTTATTTTCTCCTGTTGTTCAATGTAACTAATACACTTGTCCTAGATTGCTTCTATAATAACAGAGAAATAATTCAGCTAGGATTTGTAACATCATGAACTGAATTTCAAATGCAGAAAATAACCCCTTTGTTTCTAAGGAAAGCACAGACATGTTGCACAAAGAAATATAATCCCAGCTTTAAAATCACTGAAAAAAGGTGCATCTCAGAGAAACATGTCACATAGAGAACATTCAATATTTACATATACAAATATTTTAAGAAGAAATGTGATTCATGAATATGTATATCTCTAAGGTACCTATGCTCCTTACAATGGTGTTCCCCCCTTTAATCAATTCACATCTTAATACTTATGTCTACATATGGTTCTGGTTACAGAAGAGACAAACCTAATATAGACTTTTAATTTTGTGAGGTGTATTTTCCATGTTAGTGAACAAATACACCTAACTCCTTTTCCTATTAGTGACTGGTAGGCATCAGGCAAAGACATATTCACGGGCTTGGTTTTGTGCTCAGCAGCCTTGTGCCAGTTTTGAATATTCAAGTGAGAGAAATGTCTGGACATGCTGTTACTCCTAAGGCAAACAATCTGTTACAGAGCTCTCTAGCAGCTGTTTTCAGCAGGCAGAAGCAGCACTTCAGACTCCAGTGCCTACAAAGAGCAAGAAGATTCCGAGACAGATTTTTTTTTCAAGCCTGAAGTTATACATTGAATGCATTTTCAAGTGAACAGAGGAGTTAAGGTTCATTCTACCACCCAGAGAATCTTTCTCTTCTACCACAAATATTGCATGTGCAGACCTTTAAAAATACAGACTTTATGCATATGTACATAGATTGAACACACACACAGACACTGCTGTAGGCAGCTCTTCCCTGGAATCTGGAATGCAGCCCATAGCTACAGCAGGTTAGCTGCCCCATTATCTCAATTTTATCCTGTTAGAGTTCAGTAATTTAATGTAGATGAGACAGTGGTTCACCTGCTAAATTAAATTTTAAAATTTCACACTTATACCATCCCATGTCACAGACATCCAAATCTTGAGAAACAACCTACAGTCATGACAGAGGTAGGTGCTACAGGGCAGGTGATAAGTGTTACAAATCAATGTGAAATTAGGCATTTCATTTACAGCAGGCAATCTCCTGTCTTTTTTTTTTTTTTGCAACTCATTTGTTAAGATGACAATGTGATTGTTATTTAAGAGAGATTCAGATTTATGTATTACCACATTTTTATTTTTAAAAGCTGCATTTATTTCTCATCCTCTGAGGAAGTTAACAATATAGTGCCTCCATTGCACAACAGGAAACTCACTGAAATCAGTTTTTAACTAGTAGTGTGAAGGTGATTTTCACTGCTTTTTCAGACCATCAGCAAACAAAAATATATGGATACATGTACAGAACTACAACAGCAAATTTTTGTTTGCTTGAAGAATAATTTTACTTAGGAATAGAAAAGTACCCCAGCTGGAGAAATAAAAGAATCCTATTGGGAAGTAAAATTCTGTTCCCTAAAACGACAAGCCACTTTAGAAGTAGAGATTGCTTTTGCTTTCTGGAGATTGAAAAAAGGCTTAACAGGACTTTCCTGGCACCAAGCAACTTCTCAGAAGTTGAATTTGTGTATTATATCCTTCTCAATCAATGTCATGTCATTGCTCCCTGAGCTGCTAGAAGGTTAAAAACAAAACTTGTAGCATCCCCTTCCACTTCTACCTTTTATACATGCTAGATGTATTGCAACTTTTACTTTAATTCAAATCGCACTTAGACCATTTCCTATTTAAGGGACATTATGAACCACCATAGCTAAAACTCAACATGAATCAACTTGTTAGGTAATCAGTGAATGCAGCAGAGGATGGAGTTCATTTCCTAAAAGAAATTTACTATGTAAAAGGCAGATCACATCAACAGATTGGAATTGGTATACAGTTATTTTATGTCTTATTTTGATGAAGGGAACTCATGAGTATGGAGACTGAAGAACCTGCCCAAGGTCCCACTGCATGGTCCTGCAACAGCTACAGGGAATTTAACCAACTTCAAAACCAGCCCAAAGCACTGGCTCCCAGACTACTCTAATGGACCAGCACACATACAAGTCCCAGTTATCCACAAGATACGTGGATACATTTCAAAACCCAAAATGACTAGCGTGTTCAACTATTCATCAGCATAATTTCTTGTCACCTACACCATTCACATTCTCATGGACTTGAAATACAAGTAGAGGCTCTTGTGTCTTAGAACACACTAAGAACATCAAAGCTACTCAGAAGAAAGATTGTAGAAACAATGAATTTGTAAGGGGGAGGAAAAAGAATCTAAAGTGTGAGTGTTCCCATATGCTGTCTGAAACACACATGACACTTCAGTACAAAACAAACAAAAGATAAAGAGAAAGATTAAATGAGCTGTTTTTCCTGTCACCAGCACTTCTCAAACTGTGAGCTGAATTGTTGCTTCTTGCCCCATCCCAAGGAAATGTTTCCTCCAGATGATTGCAAAATGACATTATATGCCACAAGTCAGTGTCTAAATCTTCATAAAGTCAACATAACTTTATGGTACCTTTTCCATCACTAAGTTTATAGTTAGTAAGACTTTTTTTTTTTTTCAATGGATAGAAATCAATTTATGGGGGCTTGGGATATCTCATTGTACAAATCTATGCAATAGACTTATGCAACATAGCTTTAACAGCCCCTCGGGGCTCCACTTGGTCATGTGAAACTGCAAGAATTCAAGTAAGTCAGACCTCTTCTATTCCACTGATATCACTGCTGCATTTAGTGAACATATGACAGGAAACAGGCTGTGGCATTTCCAAGGGAGCCAAATTTATCCTGCGTGACTTCAAAGGAGTCAATGCAGTTGCACCAGGAATGAGCATGGCCCACAGTTTACACTTTAGTCACATACCCCCTCTCATTGTGAAGGGCACCCAGGAACAAAGACTAAAATAACCTAATACAAATCAGGGAAACAGTCACATGCCAGCAAAGTGGGAAGCAATAATTGTGATCAGTGACTCATTCTAAAGCATGGGGTATAGGGGATTCCCTACATAGCAACATACAGGGTCAGGCACTTGACTTCTTCCTGCAGATTCATCCTGTGCCTAAGACAAGCCTTGCACATCCATTAACAGGACTGAAAAACTGAAACTGCACAGCAATGCAGCCAACTGTTCCTCTTGTGTGATGCTCAGTCTTGTCACACAAGTCACACTTCGTGACTTTTTAAAAATAGAAATATAATTTGCCCTTATTTCAAGAAGTGGTGTGTGCATGCACAATTCTTCTGTATATTGGCCTAAAACACCAGGAACTGAACAGCAAAGAGCAATTACTATTTGTGACAGTGATCAGTCTTTGTTTCTGTGTAATTATTTTCCAAGCTGTCCATTCTGACCTTGATAGCCACCCATATGCAGCTGCGTTACTGAATCTGTTTCTCTTTCTGCGCACTTTAGGTGGGTGACAGCGCCATGGAGGATTAACAGGCAAGGTATGTGTTTATTAGTTGAACTTGAGCACTTGTAAAGACAAACTTGTTGAAGTACAGACACAGAACCGTCTGTCTTTGCTCACAAGAAAACCTATCCCACAGATAGGTGTAGGAGGTTAAACAACACACAGATGTTTCATAGACTTCCAAACCCACATAAACTATTAAATCAAGAAAAATCAATTAATTTTGTTCTCTCCTCATCCCTTCTCTACAATGTTTTCTAGCTGTATGAGGCACAGAGATTTTAACTTATGCTGCCTTCCATTTTTGAAAATCCTTTAGTATCCCCTTTTGGTCACGTATGTCCAAATACCTATTTTGGCCTTGCATCTGTGATGCCCACCCAGACAATATTGCTTTTTATGGATGCACTTCAGAGGCCCAGGGCCTCGCCCCTTGAGTCATGCAAGTGAAACAGATGCAGCAACACAACAGTTTAGGTACCAGCAAGAGTGCAGTTACATCTAATGCAGTGCACATGAAATAGAATGTACATTTATTCTGCATGTACATAGGTACATATTGATGCTGTTCCAATCTTCTGTGGGCCCCAAGGCAAAAAAACCAACCAGGAAAGATAAATGTTGCTGCAGCAGGTCACACACAGCCCAAAGACCAAGAGTTGCATACATCTGACACTGAGAAAATGACATAAAATGCTACGATGAAGTCACCCGGAGGAAATGCTGTACTCTGGGCAGTGTCTGTCACAGAAGCTGGTTATATAAACTCCTCTCTATCCATGTAAATCCATTTGTGGCTCATCTACTGGGACTTGTCTGCAAGAAGATAAACAGTCTAATGCACTCCAGCCTGTACTGGGCTGGGAGAATGAATGTGCATTCAGCCAAGAGACTTTAGAATTCCTGTGTATGTCTTACTTTTACTGCACTTGGGACAGATCATGACTAGCAAAGAGCTAAGCAGAATATACTTGGCAAGCATTTTAACTGCTTAAATAGATGAAAACAGGTACAGCAAAAAGTCAAACAAAAACGAAAAATTGTAGTCACTACAAGAGCATGTTCTGGTGTATGTTTTTTCGCAATAAAGTTAAGATCAACTACAGCTCAAAAAATCATAACAAATTCTGAAGTTCAGTTTGAGGCGGAGATGCCATCACATGGAATCCTCTAAAGGCATTAAAATAACCTTGTGCAATCTGATTGCTTTTGAAAGTCTCTCAAATACCAACACTGCCACTGAAAACACACGCATTCTGTTCATACAGTACCATTTGACTCCACAGCCCTAAATGGAGGGATTAAAAAAGGAAGAGCCTAAAAGATACTTCCATTTCCTTTTAGGGTTTTTCCATTTTAGCCACATATAAAGACAAACTCAGGGGCAACAAAATATCTCTGATTCAGTCCAGATTATCACGTAATTTGGGCAACAGACATCATTGTTTTCCTTTATGTGGCATATATAATTTCACTTGTTTCCATGAAAAAAAAATGAAGTGGTGACAAGGAAAGGTCTTCTGTAAATTATATGAACACAATATAAATTCATAAAAAGTTTAGGGATAATTTCAGCTTTAGGAACAAAGTCTGGCAGATGCATATATCATCACTATTTTAAAAAACAAGTTTCCACATTGTGACAGCACCTACATTTCAGAATCCAACTCACCATGAGATAAACAAGCATATATCAAATCCAGCTTCTTGCCATGGAAGGTTTGTACAGGAGGGTTTACTTTTTTAGTAGTTTTTTGCAACTACTTATTTGGAGTTTTAAAACAAAACAACTGACACCCTGTCCTTCTATCTGCCACTAAAAAGGAGGAAAATACACACTTTAAATGTAACACTCAAAAGATAAAGTTGTGCAAATGCTTTGTTTTGTTCTTCACAGCAGTCCTCTGCCTTTGCATCCATGCTTGTAACACTTTGTCCTACATGCATAAAAAAAGACTTAGTCCTTACTCTGTCTTGTCTGTTGAGAACTATGCTTCCAAATTTCCCTACAGCAGTGATGCATTAGGTTTAATTGACGACTATAAAGAACTTTTTCTTCGAATGGACATACTTCAAGAAGATTTCTTTTCCTCCCATCCAGAAAAAGGTACTGGTAAATCAGATTATCTGCCCTGTCAGTACCAGCCAGCAGGACTATCCAGATCTCCTGGCTGAAAGGTCTGTGACCCTACTCTTATCATAAAGCCTTCACATGTGCTTGAACAAATAAAGCGGAGGGGTGTGTGTGGAAAGGCAATCAGCCACAGCCTTTTCAGAGACTCTGGGAGATAGAGAGCTTAGGATCCTAAGGCAATAATCTGGGGAAAACCCATATATCCACAGTTTCCGTAGTACAGTTACTCAACACTGCTAAGAAGCAGGTGCTCAGTAGCCTTCAAGAGGAGAAGCACAATATAGCACAAATCAAAACTTAAAACCCCAAAATTTTAAAATCCTGCTTTAACCTAAAAACAATCTGCTTATAAAAGCAATCTGCTGTTTTATCTGGGTTTTTTTTTCTTTTTAGAACTTTAAAACAATCTCCACTTGCACTCATAAAAACACTTCTGCACTTCTAATTCTCTGCTTTCGTGCTTTCCAGCTCCGCAAAGGCTGTCTAAAGCAAAGAGAAGATATTAGGCACTTTGCACTGTTCCTGACCACTGCTCTTCTCTCCTGCACTCCTAAAAGCTCTGATTTGTGCCCTCTGCTTTCTCGTTGCCATGGAGAAGGTCCAACACATAACCCGCTCCGCTCTCAGGAGAGCCTCAACTATTGAGGTCAACCCGCAAGCACGCCAAAGGCTCCAAGAGCTCTTTGTGAATTTCTGCCTGATTTTAATTTGCCTCTTGCTGATCTGTATCATTGTGATGCTTCTCTGAAGTTCCAGCACTTCTCTGCCCTGTCCTCTAGGAAAGTCACCCTAGGGGGAAGAGAGACCTACACATGCAACTCCCAGTGCAAGGATCCCCGTGTGACAGGGGCTAGCACTTGGACTAGAGTGTGCCAACCAGTGCTCTGTTATCTTACTGCCTGCTACATGTATTAAAAACACCTTTGCTGTGCAGAACAGCGTCTAGAGCCTGTAGTTACAAAGTTTGCATGACTCAGTTTGTCAGCCTCAAAAAAGAGATGTCTTTACTACATGGGGTAAAGTATCAGTAAATGAGATTATCTGCTCTGATCAGTAACAGCCAGCAGCTGGTAAATTCAGTGTTTTAGTCAGATAAACACCACCACTACTTTTTGGGGGTCTAAGTGTTTTTAGGTTTCTCTGAAAATCTTTAAGCCCTTGGAAGGGTTCCAAATTTGGACCATGCCTGCCTAAAGAAGAGCTTACAGGTACACAGCCCTCAACACATCCTTGGAAAATTTCTGCTCTGCTTAGTTCAAGGTGCTGCATCTCTGCATTATCAATTGAAGGCATTCAAATTGCTTTAGAGTTTTTCAAAGGAATATGAGAATGAAACAAAAATATCTTTTCTAACTCAGAAAGGAAAAACTATTTCATATGTTTTTCTCCCTATTGAAGAGATCTTATATACGTGACAGCTGGAAAGATTATTCATTGTTTTGAAGAAAAAAACTGACATCACCATAACTGATACAATAAAAAATTTTGTTTTCCATAGTCATTTGACTGACATTACAACTGGCACAACTTGGATTCTCTGAGTTCTTAGTATCTGCCGGTAGACAACTTAATTAAGGCCTGTTCTAATTTATGTAATAATTTCCTTAGTTTAAAACGACAAAAAACTTGGAACTTGCCAATGTCACATGAGGTGGCTTACACCTGATGTGGCAAAGAGAAAAGTCTAGGTCACCTTACTGTTGTGACTGAAGTGCATCCATACAAATATATGTAACATCCCCATTTTCAGCTGCAAATTCCTGCTAGAGAACATGCAAGTACTTTCCTAAAAAGAAAAAAAAACGTTAATTGTAAACAATTATGCACAAGAGGGGAAAGCACTGCAGAAATACCTTCTCAACATATAAACCACAGGCTATACACAAAAGATGGCACTTCTACTCTACAAATTTTGAATAACACGACTGAGTAGAAGATTTCCAACTCTCCTAACCCTATTACATGTTGCTGGTATTAAGCAAAATTCCTAGAAATTTGATACACTTTTCAAATTTAGAGAAAGCTCAAGAATCAACAGACAAAAGTCAGACAGACATCAATTTTTTAGAGATATTCTTCTATTCCATACTATGTAAACATTCTTGCTGACTAATACAGAAAATCAAAACAAGTTTATCTTGTATTCTGCCTTTAAGACTTAATATTTCATGAGTAGAAGTTGACAATGAACAGCTGAGCGGGAAGGGAGGAAATCTTTGAAGAACTCTGTATTCAATGGAATGCAAGCAAGTGCAGTGGTGAATTTCCTATCTGGTGAGTAGGTATGTTGACACCAGACTCTGAAACAAGGTTGGTTACCCACTAGGGAGAAATTAAGAGAGCTACTTGTATGAGGATTAGGGCAAGCACTGATGAGATTGGCAACACATCCCACACTTGAAGTTAGTATATGAGCATAACTGATTTGAACTGTGTAAATCTCAATTTCCATTTCATGCATTCTGATCACTCTCACAAACACGTGATATCTTAGCAATCATATTTCCCCTTTTAATCTTTCTTGCTTTTCTTCTCTTTTCAAATCTGTATTTTTGTGATGGATAAAGTTTCTAGCTTTCGCTTGCTTTGGATGTGCTTGAAGAGACCTCAACTGGAAATAGACAACAGTTTTACAGTACTGAACACTTGCTGAAAAAAAGCGTTAGGAGTAAAGCATCAGCACTACATTCTGAGGACATGTTTGGGTTATAGGTTTCACAAGCCAATAAGATAAAGGAGTCAGAGTAAAGCACTGCTAAAAAATGTAGCCCAATAAAAACAAACCCTCCAACTTCCTCTTATGTACCCAAAAACTTGTAACTTATTTTAAACAATAACCAACCAAGAACAAAACTAAGTTATCAATAAACTGGAAGCCCTACTGCTATTTTACAGCAATGCAGATATATTGCATGTACTATATGGTTCATTTGTGTCTTAGGCTTCTGTTGATCAAAAATATATTACTATCCTCTATATCACCCTTTGTCAACTGAACCCAAACATTTTTAAAAACCCATTTGTACATAATATAGTCTTCTTTGTAGACTTATATAAGCTTTAAAAATAATATCTACAGTATTTTGATTTAATAAAATGACTGTTTGAAAAATATTAATACATAAAATATATCCATTTCTTTTAGAAAGAAGCATCCATTCTATTACTTATTAAAGTTATGTGAAAAGAAGCTAGTCATCACACAGATTTCTAATTCTCTAAATCTCTGTTTATTCTGTTTTGGTTTTCAAGAGTAATCTTGACTATGCTTTGATGTCCAGGTCACTTGCATGTACCTGATTCCCACTCAGTATCTAGTGCTTGTAACTATTCATAATGAATTTTCTGTGAGTATAATCAAAAAGTTCACCACCTTCATGAGCCATAATAAAAATTGCAAACATGTAGAGCATGTATCTTGGATTAAGTTTTCAGTTCTCTGATTCACTCCACCCAAGCATCAATCTTTTTCCTAAGGTCATCTTACACACTAATAGTGAATAACGACAGCTAAACAGGCAACAATCTGGTATTCATCTTCCTCAAAAAAAAAAAAAAAAAAAAGAAAAAAAAAGAAAAAATTACCAACTTCCATGACAATTTTATACTGGGAAGGCGCTGACCAAGGAACCAAAAGGAAGGAACCGAAATACATTGGTTTTAAAGATGTGTTTCCTCAGCCAGCTCCTTAGCAAGAAATGATACAATAATTGATTCAATAATTGAATAGTTGATATTATTCTCTATGTGAAAATATGACCCATTTAAAAATTGAAACTTGGCTCTGACCAAGACTAGTCAGTAAGGTGTTTTAGAAGGCAGCATACACTTGGATTTCTTGAGTAACTGTTCTACAGCAATTTAGCAACAAGCTCCCTTCCTGGCAGAACTGAACCACTCAGTGGACAGACAAGAGTAAAAAAACATCCTTAACCAAAATTATTCACACAACATGTACAAAATGTTTGTCACCCCCCTGCACAAGGAATATTTATGCAAGTTTTGCTACAACTACACCAATGGCCAATGGTACAGCTAGGCCAGTGGTACTCTGGCATGCATTAGGAATAGCATTTCCAGCAGGTCAAGGGAGATGGTCCTGTCCCTCCTACTACCCTAGAGAGGCTGTGGTGCTGTGTCCAGTTCTGGGCTCCCCAGTACAAGAGAGAGATGGAGTTCCTGGGGCTGGTCCAGCCGAGGGTGACAAAGATCAATAAGGCGCTGGAGTATTTCTGTTAAGAGGAAAGTCCGAGGGAGCTGGGACTCAAGAAGTGATTGAGAGGGGACCTTATCATGTCTATCAATATCTGAAGGGGATGTCAAGAGTGTGGAGCCAGGCTCTGCTGGGTGGTGCCAAGCAACAGGACAAGAGGCAATGGGCAGAAACTGACACACTGGAAGTGCCACCTGAACATGAGGAAGAACTTCTTCACTGTGCAGGTGACTGTGCACTGGAACAGGCTGCCCAGACAGACCTTGGAGTCTCCTTCACAGGAGATGTTCAGACACCACCTGGAGACGATCCTGTGCCGCATGCTCTAGAGTGACCCTGCTTCAGCAGGAAGATGGTAGCACCCCAACCTTATCCATTCTGATACACACACAACAATAATCATAAAAAATGTACACACTTTTTAATGTATGCTGAAACATACTTTATATCCTCTCTGCCAAAATTAGGGCAGAGTAATTGAACACCTTCATTTAGGGAGTGTTCCCATTTATATTTAGAATCATATCAATACACTATAGATTACAGATCAGATACCTGTATCTGTATGGCTATTAATGAATAGTGCCTAGCAGAATACAAATAGAATTTTTTTTGTGAAATCCTGCAAGATCCAGAAATGTCTTACTTAACAATAAATGCAATCCTTTTACTTTGACCTCCATGATAAAAAGTGGAGGGAAAAAAAACAAAAACCTTGAACAAATTTATTTAAATGTTTCATTTAAAAATGGATGCTCATCTCAATAAGAACCCTGGTAATTTCAATTAATTAACACAGGCCCTATATTTACTGTAGTAATATCTTATTGATTGCTTTATAAGCTTATTTTCTTTTCTTTTAAGGTAAAATAATGCCAGAAGCTACACCTTTGTATAAAATTTAAAACTATAAAACACTGCCCTCTTGTGATCTTCCCTAAAAATGCAGCTGATTATTAAAAGGAAGTTTTGGCAACTGTTGGCAGTGTTAGGGCTGAGTGGGTTTATCTGTTCCTTTCATTTATGTACATATATTTCTATTAATAAAATTCAATTGTTAAGTTACTAATGCTATCTTAAAATAAGTAATTGCATAAGTGCTATTAAAAGCACTAAGGACACATCCTCTGCCAGCTCAATCCAGATTCTTTGTAAGGCATTTGCAAGACTGCAATGGACCTTACACAGAACATTGCCAGCTAAACATGACTGCACTGCACAATGCCAAACCCTAGAAGAGTAGGAAATACTTCTATTAACAGACATTTTGCCCAGATAAGAAAGCAGGGGGCAGAGGGGTGTTTCACCTATAGAGGTATTTTAGAAGTAAATTTTCAACAGTCTTTGAGAACATTCAGTCCTTTGAAAATTCAATGGACCTGGAAAGTACCATACACATTAAAAAAGTCAGTGAAGTGCCAAGCTGTGCCAAACAAGTCCTTCCTCCAATTATTAGTTCTTCAAAAATTCTTCAGTACTGGAATGAAAATTATCATTAACCTTAATTTTATTTCATTTTATTTTTAAGGTATTTGAGAAAAAAAGGCTTGTAGGAGTATCCAGAATAATTTTCCAGGAAAAAAAAAGCAGCTAAACAACTAGCTATTTTAAGCATACATTTTTTTCTTAAGTGGCAGAAACTAAAAACTTGGGAAAGAGCTGTGGAATGGAATTCATGTGAGTCTACATGGCTTAATACTGAAGGAGCAACCGCCTAAGCTACAACTAAGAACCTGCTGCAGGCACAAGAGGGCAGACTGATGCACATTATGGATCTTGCCAACAACAGAGGTCTCAACCTGCTACTCAACTTTCTGCTCATTGTCTTGGTTCTAGTGCTTGCATTTATCCTTGTGAAGCTGATGTGAACCCCTGTGAGGCTCCTCCTTGTCAGATTTCACCCAGTGGATTTTGCAATGATAATGCAGACACTCCAGACTACCTGAATACAAGTATGCAAAGACTGCAGAGGCTGAAATATCTGACAGAGAATGTGTTCCCACCCCAAATGTATGAGAAAGCAATCCTAAGAGCTGTGCACAAGTATCTATCTACCTGCCACTCAGTGAAGAAAGCACCCACAGCCTCGCTGAGTACCTGAAGAAATACCCAAGAATGCATCAGCAACTGTAGTTTCTCATTGCTACAGCTGATTGTTATCCAAAGATCTACAAATTATTTGCAGTATTCAAGGAACATAATTTCTGCAAAAAGGGGACAGCAGAAATCAAATTTTTAAAATGGGATTTCTGTATCACATATACTTCATGGGAAATGACATCAGGAAGGCAAACCAAAATGCCAGTTTTGAGTTGACAGCACACATCCAATTACCTGTGGAGAGAAAAGCACAGATGCTGTAAATGGAAACAAAGATATTCCTGAAAAGCAGCTTGCAGTACCCAAGATGGGGATAAATGAAGGTCAAATATGAAAATATAATTATTTTTTAGACCACTGCAGCACCTTAAAAGCCAGAAGCCTTCTGTTATCCTGCATATCAAAAGCAGCATCTGTCAAAACAACTGAAAAACAAAGGGCCATTACCCAGGGTTATGATAACTCTGTCCAGGAAACCCTCAGCACCAGCGCATACACCAGCAGCTGCACAAACCCAAGATGCATTACAGCCTCAGTAAGAGGATTTACCACTTATGCACAGGTCAAGTGAGCAGTGTGGGAGCCCTCCAGCCGTATTTGACAGACCACTTGTTACTTGCCAGTGCAATCATCAGTCTGTAGCCTGTCCTCACCTCTGCGCATGCAGCGAAAACTTCTTACAGGACCTTCTTTTGTGGCTCTTTACAGGATGCTGCACTTTCCCCACAGGGTCCTGGGAAGGGGAGTGACCAACAAGAGCACACTTCTGTTGGATTTTCCAGAAGGTAGCGCTAAAAATATGAGACGTGCTGGGAAAGGAGGGGACCAGAAGCAGATTTTCATACATTACATTGGAGCCAAACAACTTCCTCTTAGCATCTCACTTTCCCAAGTGAAACACAGGAACAGTGTGCACCAACAAATATATCTTGTACAGTAAATTTATTGCCATAGATATGCACATTAACACATGTACAAAAGAGGCAGATGTTATTTCATGGATGGGGGAAGCCCCAGCTCGAGCTTCCTATTGCATACACATGCCTGATTCAGCACATATACTACTGAGTATATTACAGAGCTAATCTATTAATGTTCACATCCAGAACTTCCATATGATCACTATTGTTACTCAGTCATCTGCAGAAGACTCATCTAAACTGGACCTATGAATAAACTTTTCACAGGAAAAGGCAGTATGCCCAGCAAACCTGAAAGCTTAAAGAAGTCCTACCATTAAATAGGTATCCACATTCCACTCCATGCTACCTGCTCCAAAGCTCACAGAGCATAAGTGTGCTGGTCTTGTCTGGAATAAAGTTAATTTTCTTCATGGTATAGTATTAGCAGGGGACTATGGTTTGGTACAAGTCCAAACTGTAGTTCTCTACCAGCTATTATGAAGGAAATTACCTCTGCCCCAGCCAAAACAGCACAATGGCCTAGAGCAGCATAGAGAGTTAAAATGAAAGCTTTTTTCTTACCTGCTCCGAAGTATGCACAATAAACATTTAAAATAGCTCCTGCAGACTACATACCCATAGCAATGCTGATTTTAATGCTGATTGCTATAGTAGTATGAATTCCAAACTGTTTGCATTTAAAGCAGAAAACTTCGCACAGCTACATCACCATAGGCACTTCATAATTTATTTTGAGAATCTTAAAATATTCTGCTTTTAAAAAAATCTGTAAATTTATATACCAGAGATATATGTGGTAATGGTTACACAGCTGTGTATTGCTTAGGAGAATTCCTACTGATGCTTGACATAGATGGTTCAAAGCACACCAAAACCACAGAAACAAACAGGAAACCCACTCTAGCCCAAAGAAGAATAAGAACAGTTTTCCCAACAAAATGGTTATTCAGTGACATACTGCTTGGGACTATCCAAAGCTTATTGTCTATATGTATATTCAGAAGTTTC
The DNA here is from genome assembly GCA_034336665.1 of Luscinia megarhynchos. Lineage (NCBI taxonomy): Eukaryota > Metazoa > Chordata > Aves > Passeriformes > Muscicapidae > Luscinia > Luscinia megarhynchos. Next base: position 48,709,934 of record CM067565.1, read on the forward strand.
CCTATATTAGGGAAACCACTGTGACACCAGTTGGCCCTGACAAAACAATAAAATCACATATTACTTTTTAATAAATTGAAGATGAGCCTACTGCCACCAACAAGCACATATTTCCAGATCAAAAATTACATACCAAGGAAGTCTGTGAGAAACTTTGCTGTTAGAGTGTGGAAAAACAATCCCCAGACACAATCCCAGTAGTCTCCTCTCAGTCAGCAATGAACGTGACAGAATCCTCAACAAATGCAGAAATACACTGCTGAAACTGAAACATGCATTTCCCCAAGATGACATACAAAGCTGCAAAGTTATCAGCTAAACAATGCCAAGGCTCTTTTAGCAATCAAGCACAATCCAAGTTTGGTTTCCAATCATCTGCTAGCACTTACTCCAGACTGAACCTACAAGCACCTTATAATGAATGGAATCCCACTTGCTGGGCTACCAACTTCACAGCAAAAGGAACTGACCATAAAGGCTTAGTTACAGCTCACAGTAAAGGAGTTCACTCTGCTAGCTAAAAGTGATAATCCCTCACATTAGAAAGTTTTATATTCCTGAAAAAGATGGTTTCATGAAAATATGATATAGGAAAAACGTTGATATTAATAATTTTAATTTTTTGATCTGACAGGATTGTAAAAACCCCTAGCTTTGAGTTGACATTTGAGAATAAAGTTTTATGTGGCAACAATGTTATCTGACGAATGTTGACTTTTCTTTCAATTAAAGTTTTACAGCTTTGTTTACCAATGTTCAGATATGCATGCAGTTTACTTTCTTCTTTTTCTGCTTTGCAATGAAAATTGTTCTAATAACTCTAAACTTCTCATTGCATTAAAACTTAATTTTCAGCAACTTTTATATACATGGTAGGATCAACCCAGTGTTTTCCTCATTAAAAAAAACCCACTAAACTAGGTACATTAAAGGGAAAAGATGCACTTAAGTAATTTCCACCTATTATCTCTGCAATATTCTGACACAATTTAGCACACCATGAAGAAATCATACAGATGCTCTGTATACTGGAATAAAGAGATTCATACTGTGATATTTATAACACTGTACAAAGTTCATATGTAGATATGCAATCTTCTGAAGCTTTCCTTGTTATTATATGATCTCCAACAATTTTAAAGACATGCTTTCATTTTGAATCTAATTTTGGACTAGCACACAGCATGTACCTACATGCATTAAGATAATAGGATATATAATAGGATCAGACTTTAAGAAATGCCACTGCTTGAAAACATAGTGCCTTTTAATTTAGATTTTATGGCCTCCAAGTTCAGTAAATGGGAAATGCTGTTGTGTGTTATAAGCAGTTTTTTCCTTAATACAGTCCTTATCATACATTTCCTTATTCAAAGATCAGCTGTATATTGAAAAAAAATTAAATAATTAAGTGTATGGTGAAATACAAATTCTGCATAAAAACTGTTTTCATTAAAGCAATATTTCTTTGTTTTGGTGCATAAACTGAACTCCATAAACCAAAGAACTGTCAAAATCTGTTCCTAGGAAATGTGTAGGTGAATGTATTTTCAAAGAGCATACAATAAATAATGCACATCAGCTAAGGAAATGAATTTTCAGATGCAATTCCATGATGCTACAAAATAACCAAGGACCAGATTCTCCTTGGAAATTGAAATGCAAAAACATCATGTCCACAGCTGCAGGATGCACCTTCTCTGAGGCATTCTGTTATTCCACAGCACTTTTTCTGCAGTTGCAAACCTGACCATGTCCCAAAAGACAATCACAATGTAGCTGCAGGCCTTCAATATTCTGAGCTTCCCTTACAATGCACAGGAAATTTTATTTTACAACCCACATTTACAATTAGAATGGAAAAGCCACGTTATAGGTGTTATAATTTGGGGAGCAAAGTATAAGAAAAACCACTGAGTTCAGTCAACTTCAGCCTATCAAGGAAGCAGAGGATCTTAAGCTTGAAAGTACTCCTTGGAACAGCTTTTGGGGGTGTTACATTATACTTTCCATTAGTCTTTAGAGTAAACAAATAGAAAGCTTGTCTGATTTTACAAAAATTAACTTTGAATTACAGAGTTTTCTATGGTCAACTGTCTGTACTAATCTGTGAGGACAAAAAACTTATTTGTAGTGTGTAGCTGTTCCTGAACCATCAGTCCTCAAAATCCACTCAGAAAATTTTTGCTGTCTATTCTTACTTCATTAGTGATAGGCTGGTAGAAGGGGAGGCTACAGAGTGCAGCAATCTTGAAGATGCCCAAAGCTGCTCTAGATTAACAGTTGAAAGCAAAGTTTGTTGTATTCTCTGTGCAAGGCAACAGTTTTAAAGAAAAATAATGACAATAAACTAATTCTTTTCAGTCCTACAAAAACCACTACATTTCCATAAACATACAAATGTATTAAAAGCAAAAAAAGCAAAAGTAATCCTCACTAAAAGGAAAAGAAAAACAGAAACAATTATATAGAGCTGTGGCTTTTGCCCCTTTTATAAATCATCAGCTTCCTCTCATGCCTTCTACTCTATCTCTTAGATATATATTCCACTTAGGATTGCAGTTTTCTTGGTTTCTCAGAAATAATAAAATACCAGTTCCCAGGTACACGTGATCTCTGAAAAAAGGCCACAGCAGAATGATGCTCAGGTTTCTTTAAAAAACAGGTGTCAAAACAAGAACCACCATTCTCATTTCTTCATTGCTTCCAGCATCTTTCCTCCTTACATGTGTAACCACTGTCAGAAAGACAGAGAGGGCAGGGAGGGACAGCAGGGGATGCCTCCTAGGAGCCCAAAGGCTCTTGCACATGGTTTAACCTTCTCTGGGTCCTACTTCACAACTGCATATCATTTGAGGACATAAAATGGATCCATTTCAAGGCCCAGCAATATGACTCCAGATCATGCCAATGGAAGTGCTTGCTAAGGCCATCAGGATCTTCCTCCACAGAGACTAAAACGTTACAGGTAAAACAAAAAATAAGCAAACAAACAAAACAAAAAAAAAGCCAGTTTTAGGCAAAATCTCAAATCTCAAAAACCTGGAAAGGTACAGCATTGTTTTTGAATCAAAGATAAATAATGCTTGTGTTCCCCCTGCTGGTTCTGTCCTCCAAACACAGCTTGGTAGCAATGCCTACATGGATGAAACGTTTTTAAATAACTGTAATAACACATACAGGGCTTCATCTGTTTCAAACATTTAACTTTGCCTTCATACTGTATTTAAATATGATCAGAGGGAGAAAGCACTTCTGAAACATGAAGGACAAAATTCGGGAATTGCTTTGATATAAAAAATAAATTTTTAAAACGCATCCTAAACAGTGTTGTAAAGGCACATATAAGATGATGAAGAGACACGTACCTAAATAAAGTAAATAAGTAAATAAAGCTTAATCTACTCTTGTGAGACCCTGTCTAGCGTGTTGCTTACAGTTCTGGCATCTCCAACATAAAGAAGAATGGGGAACTGTTGGAGCAAGTCCAAAGGAGGCCACAGAGCTGGTAAGAGGACTGGAGCACTCCTCCTATGAAACAGGCTGAGGAAGGTGGGACTGGTCAGCCTGGAGAAGAGAAGGTTGTACGGGGATCTCATAGCAACCTTCCAGTATCTGAAGGGGGCCTACTGGAGTTCCCTCACAGGAACTGCAGTGATAGGATATGGAGTAATGGGTACAAACCGAAAAAAGGGAAATTTAAGGTTGAATATTTAGGAAGAAATTCTTTTCTATGAGGATGGTAAGACACAGAAACAGGTTGCTCAGGGAAGCTGTGGATGCCCCAACCCTGACAGTGTCCAAGGCCAGGCTGGAAAAGGCTTTGAGCCCCCTGGTCCAGTAGGGAGGTGTCCCTGCCCATGGCAGAGGGGTTTTGGGACTAGATGATCTTCAAGGTCCCTTCCAACCCTTAATATTCTGATATTCTGTATATTTAAATCCAAGAAGAGAACTACCAGGCTCAGTAACCTGATCACAAATCTCACAGACAGCACCTCTGGTGGCTGCAGCCAGCCACACATCTCAGGTGTTTGGGAGGACTTGAATGAATGGATAGACCAATGTCATGGCACCCCGCTGTCGCTTCCCAAACCCCTTGTGTGCTCCTCAATGCCACCAGCAGCTGCTGCCAACTGCCCAGAGCCCAGCTGGCAGTGCCCTGGACCCAGCCTCAGCACTGAGCCAGCCTCTGCCACTTCGGTTATGAGAGGACCCCAGCAGCTTCACTCCCTACCTGGGGAATTTACCAACATCAGAATCTCCAAAATGCTTAGAGAAAGATGAGTTTTTCTGCAGCAATAAAGGTAGAGAATGGCTACCTGCAACAATGTCAGGTGTTTGGACAAACCTTGAGATAACTACTAGTTTGGCCGTATTAATTGGCTTCAATTTTCTTAGGTTAAAAACCAAACAACCCCATAAAAACCCAACACAATAAAAAATCAAAACACTACCAAAAACCAAAACCAGATCACTATTAAGAGCAAAACTTGATGTTAAGAATCTCTAAATTTGTCATTCTTTCCATCCATATACAACAGGAACAAGAAAACTTTGTAAATTACTTCATGTACTTCAGGCTGAAGGAAACAGGAAATTTGAACATACAGCTAGATTATCTCTGCTAAGGTAATAGCCTAATCCAACTGTAAAATGCCTTCATATAAATTTATATATTGTAAACTGGGATTTTTTGTCAAGCCAAGCCAAATTGACTACACAGTAAACATTAACATGTAGATTTTAAATACTGTCTTCCTTCACAAACTGTACTTCCCCATTAGGGGACGTACTTCCCATTAGGGGAAAAGCTAGAAACAAAGACTGAATTGCCATCTTAGAAAGTGTTATCTATCTCTTAAAACTATGTGCTTGATAGTCTCAATATGAACATATTTCAAATATGAAATCAACCACATATACTATCTTATTTAAATAAACCAGATTTGTTGACTACTGTTAGTTGATTTTATCAGCTAAAAAATAAGCAGTAATATCAAACAGAATTCAATTTTTAAGTGCTAAGCATAAGGAGGGTGAATATTCATCCACCCTTACATTACACAAAAGTCGTTTTTATTTTGCTGAATGCACAAATGCAGCCTCTTTGTAAGCCCATTCAGATAAAAATGTGAAGATACCTTCATATTTCCCCCACTAGGCAGTTACTCTGAAACTGCAAAAAAGGCTCCTTGATGAATCTCTTCCTGTGCCCAGCTCCACATGGAGATGATAGTCCCACGTGGACAGGCACAATGAATCACAGTACACTGTAGGCAGACAGCAGAAATAAACGAAAACCCAAGAAACAACTAATGTTGAGAAACAAGCTGCAACAGCCCAAATCAAAGCTTAAAAATACCATCACATGGTTAGGAGGATCTGTTCCCTCTCCTGTTTCATTAGAAACTGCCTGTTGTTCCTGAGGTAGAACAGGATGCCACATGATGGCAGCAAACGCCAGGCTTTGCCCTCACCTGCGCAGGCGGCTCAGCGGCTCCGGGCTCCTCCAGCTGCTGCATGTGCCAGGCGGGCAGGCCGTAGGGCTCCTCCGCAGGCCTGCAGTCCAGGGGGTTTGCCCGCAGCTGCTCCTTGAGCCACATCTGAGTCCTCACTGCCGGCTGGATGGGGGCCCCGCTCACAGCCTGCTGTCCCAGCGTCGCGTATCTCTGGCCGAAAGCTTCGCAGCCGCCTGCCGCGGCTTTGCTCTCAGGTAAGGCACCGTAGGTCAAGTCTAAGGCAAGTCTCCTACTGGGGGAGTCTGAAACAAAGTCGTCTTTGCTGCACGTTTCAAACTTGTATTTGCAGTCCAGCAGGGAAGATCGTTTTTTCCCCATTTCCTTGTCCTCGATTTTTAGCAACTCCATGCTGTCATGCAAACAACTTGGCCCATTTGTCCTTAACTGAGGTGGCACAGCTTTGTCCGTACCAGCCCTGTATTCCACTGAATGACTGCTCCCATCTTGGCTGAAATTGTTCGGTGAGCTGAGTTTAGACAAGGAGGACCATTTTCTTACAGGTCTTGCATCTTTCATGTCAAGAGAATTGTCCAGGCCTCCCTGATTTCTGCCTCCTCCTGACCGTACAAAGCTTGTACTCCATTTTGAGCCATCAGACTTGAAAGCTTCCCTGTGTTTGGAAAGTGAAGAGCTGGCACTAGACAGCATCACATGGGCAGTGGGAATAGAAACCAGTGATCGGCTGGGCTTAAACGATGAGGTGCCACTTGAAGTTGAATGATCTGTGAAGAGAAATTTAACACGTAAATAAGTGCAACACAAAGCTCATTAACATTCGTTCAGATAGGACAAAATATCAAATTCAAGGTGAAATGCAAAAATGGAAGGAAAGAGGTTTCTTGACTAAATAGGGCCTTTTAGATTATTCTAAACCATGTGAATGGAAACGAATTAAAGTAGGAGATTTTCAAGTTTATTTTGCTCAGGTGTCATGATTACAAAAAGTGTGCTAAGCATTGACAACAGCAGCTTCAGAGAGAATTCTAAGCCTGTGAGCCAAAGAAACCATTCCCAGCTTTAAGGTGGCAGGATGGACTTCTCTCCCACCCCACAAAATACTAAGGAGCTTCCATACCACAAACAGCAGAGGAGCCCCAAAACTGGCTCTTCCATCACCCCTCTTCTCATTTTCTGAAGGCAAAACGATTCAATAAATGCACTTTGTAAAATGGCAGTGCTCTAGACAAGCCAGTTTAATAAGGGTCACTTGGACAGAGTTATTCATCCCTTCTGGATCTCACCAATTTCCAAGTATGCTTTCTGTGCTGTGTTTGACTGGGAAGGAGTTAATTTCCTCCACAGTACCTGGTATGGGCCTATGTTTTGGATTTGTTCTGGAGATTGTGTTGGTGATTTAGGGATATTTAAGTGCCTGCTATGCAGTCCTTACACATAGTCAAGGTATTTTCTGCTCCTACTCCACCAGTGAGGAGGCTGGTGGTGCACAAGGAGCTGAGAGGGGACACAGCTGGAAGAGCTGACCCCAACTGACCAAATAGATATTCTGTATCCTATAGCACCATGCTCAGCAATAAAACTGGGGGAAGGCTGGTTTGGGGAGCTGCTGCTCAGGCAGCAATCAGCTGGTCACAACCAACTGTTTTCATTTGCAGCCTTTCTTGGTTCTTATTTCTGTTACTTTTCTTACAATAGTTTTCTTCTTTTCAATTATTAAACTGGTTTTATCTCAACTCATGAGATTTTTTCACTTTTACACCTCAAATTCTCTCCCCCATCCTACAAGGGGTGGGGGCAGGAGGAGTGAGAGAGTGGCTGTATATTTACAGACCCAAATACAACACCACAAAGAAACTGTGTCTATCCATTAATAAAATCTTTCCCAAGTCAAAATATCAAAAACAGAGAAATCAGGAAGGTGATATTCAGGAGGGAACAGCAGAGCTAAGATGACAGAGGTAAAGGAGAAGTTTCTGGGACCTGGCTGAAAGCTCTTACACACTCAGGAACACGGCTCAGCATGTCACAGGCTATGAGCTACCAGAAGTAAACATTTAATTCCCTCATTAGAGGATCATCTCCCACCAAGTCAGGTTCATGGCAAATAGACAGAATGAAATTGCTCTCATTAAAAGATTCTTTTGATGTCCCTTTTGCCAAAAAGCAAAACAGATACATTCTTCTTATTTCTTTTATCCAAACCTAGAGAGAATTATCTTTTGCTGAGATTTGTCAGCTACTACATGAATTCATACTGGGATAATTTAAAAGTAAAAAAAATTTGCTCTACAACTGGCATAACCAGGGTTACTGTGATTTGGTGAAAGCCAGGACACATAATTTATTAATTAAGTGCACTTTGAAAGCATGTATTTGACTCGATATAGCACACCACAGACAGGAAAAGGAAGAGAGCTTCCAATGGTGCAACAGCTTTCAAAAATGGTAGCACTTCTTTTTCCACATATCCAAATAAAAATATCCCTACCTGCAACTTGATTAATCCTCCTGTTTGGGATCAGCCTTCCTCAGTTCTTGCACTTGCAGCCCAACACAAAATAATATTGTCCCACAGTCACACTCTTCATGAGAAAAATACATTATAGCCCACCAAAGAATAAACAGTTCTCTATTTATTACATAGTTAATGCCAGGACTCCTAGAAAGGCAGGAAATCTTGCTGAAGCCTTCCTGCCTCCCAATGAGTCCCTGCCCCACATACCCTCCTGTTTCAGTGCATAAACTCGTGCCACACAGTTTCTTGCCTCTCCTTTCACAGTAGTTACAGAACACTGCTCTCTCTTAGACTTGGCAAAACTGTCAAGAGCTGGTTGAAGCGGACCAACAGTTTAAGGGCTATTCACAGGGTGCTGATGGTGGCCAGAGAACACACAGGGGCTGTCCTGTGCACGGCCAGGGGTGGGACTTGATGATCCTTGTAGGTCCCTTCAGCTCAGGATATTCTCAGGATATTGCACGCGAGATAAAAGACCCTCCTTCCTCCCTGCACTTCTTCCTTACAAATCCTATGCTGCAGAGAGAAACATTTTTATTGGCTGTTCTGTCTTGATATTGCTCAAGAGGTGGGACATGTTAAAGAGGAAGAAGGCCACACAGCCCCTTTTAAACAGAAGGAATCAGAGTCTTACCAAACACATCAGTGCTCACAGATATCGCAACACTGGAGATGGTGACATTGCAACACTACTCGTTTCCAAACTGTGATATGCCCACAACATGTAACCTTTTTGCCTGTGCCAGGTACAGTATCAGCTTCTTTCAGCTCTGCCTCCTGTCTTCTCTCATGGCACATCACACACTTGCATCAAAAGCCACTACAAACTGGGTACATCTGGTTATGCTGTGTAGCAGGGGCTGCTTCCAGTCCTGCCCTGCAGTGGAAATAAAGATACACAGCCACCTGTCTGAGGTTGTCAAAGCAGTGACAAGAAAGCAGGAGAGGTATATGACCTGATGGAGCTGGAGTCTCAAACATACATATTAAGAGATGAAAAATGCAGGCTGGAGTCCTGCTTTAGGAGAACATGCAGCAGAAGAGCAGGAAGAGACTCTCAGGGAAAGAGATGGAAATGCACAGAAGAAAGAAATACATCTCCTTTTGTACAGATAATTCCTTAGCTTGAGGCTGCTGGCTTTGTTACATTAAAGAAAACTAACCTTTGTACTGAGCCTTACCTACAAGCTGAATCTGACACAGCACAAAGTCAGTCCAGCAAAGGCAGCAGTCCCTAGCCTTTTTATATCTAAAGAAAATAAGAGCATTTTAGGATTCAAAAAGAACTGACCTATGTGTTAGGCAATGCAGATTTCTAGGAGTAGAAATGTTACCTTTGCAAGAAAAAGGTACAAGAAATCCTGTGTATACTTATTTGTAAAACTTAAAATAGTAAGAAATATGTAATAGTATTTAATATAGCAGCTTCTGTCTAAAATATTGAATTAATGTTACCCATGCGTGGTCTTCAAACTAAAATTAAAACCAATAATAATTAGAAATACATTAATTCCTTCATTTATTAGATTACAGAATTATTAATATGTGATAGATTTTTATTTTTCCTTTTTCTAAATTTAATTAAATTAAAATTAATTAATTTTGACTTAAGATTTAAACTTTTTTTCCTCACTTCCAATTCTAAACACTTCAAGCAGATTTGAACTTGGAACGCCACTTACATCCAAGTACAGCTGATGGATGTCTCCAATCATTTGTCTCAAAGAGAAACACAGTAATTTTGCCTTCAAGTTGTCCTAATTAGCCTTCCCATTAACGCTCACTGAAACATATGAGAAAATTCACACTTTTTCTTAGAGCATATTGCTCAAGTCTGCCTTGCCTGCAGGCTTAGCTGGAAAGAGAACCAGTCTGCCTTTGGAAACACCTCACAGCACAAAAACCAGGAAATTTGTAGATTTCATTGAAAATAGGAGAGACTACAGAAAGCATTGTGAAACTTAAAGAGACATTACTTCTTCTGCAGACACAGGAATAAGCTCCATCTGGCCAAATCCTGCCAAAGACTACTTTATCCAAGCAGCAGGTTTCTCCCTTCCATACAGGCAGGGGTAAGCAAACGCCAGTTCAGAACTGAAAGCGCTCTCCTTGGGATTACTTGGGGTTTACTTCACTGATCTGGTATTTATTTGAAGATTACAAACACTCTCAAACATGGCTTGTGTGTCTCCAGAGTCTTTCAAAGCTTAAAAGTTCTCTCTTTAATGAAAGCCAAAAGAGACAGGAGGATAAAAAAGTAGCTAGATGCTACTGGCTTTCCTTTCAGCAGAAGTAAGATTATATAACAATTTTTTCTTTTCAATTTTGCTAAGAACTTTTTTTGGGGCCCACCACAAAACCTCCTGGACCACTTTTCTAATAGGCATGACATTTTAATACCTGATTCAGTACTTACAAAGCAACTATTGTGAATTGAAAGCTATTTTAAAAACACATTACAAGATTTCTACCATATAATAGCAGCAGATGGAATAAAAAAAAGAAGAACATTGCATATGGCTTTTTTACCATCTTGTGTTACATTTCTGAAATATTTAATTATTGCTTATCTGGCATATAAAATAATGTAACAGAACCAATTTTGGTCTTAATAAAAAACTAATCACAAAGAGAAAGCACAACAGGCCCTTTCTTCTGAAAGAGGGGTAGAAGTATACTTCAATATAAAGTTAATTAACACCTCCTACTCATTTCTATTTTCCTGTGCTATGCTTTTTAAATTACTGAAAGAAAAACCTTTGAGTAATTTCTCAGGCCAAACATACTACCCTCATGCAGCTACTTAAAACTCTTATCTGTTGCCCAACAGTCAGTCAAAATATGCGATTCAGAAAAAGTTCACTGTAACCCTAAACAACTTCTTAAGCTGCAGAATTAAACCAGTGCTATGAGAACCCCCATATAACATACACCTCTGCATGGAACAAATCCTTCACTGTTCCAGATAAGATATTATCCAACAATAGCAGAGTAATCAGCTAATATAGTTACCCAACATTAATCAAAATCAAAATGCATTTGATACACATGTTTACAGGATGCATGTGTATCCAGTGCCACTGAAAAGTGGTGAACCTTCCTTGTGTGAAGGACTTTGAAATTTGATATTTCATCCAGGGTATAATTAGAATGCCCTGATCATGGAGAAAAACACCAGTATTAAAAACAGCTGACCTTCTCTTCCTGTCCTCCCTTCCCACCCAGCCATCCAAAACACTGACAGAGTTTACCCCAGTCCAGGAAAATAAACTAAATTATTCTTATTAACTGAGCAGAAGAAAAACAGGAGAAGTCAAGCCTCCATTATACAAATTGAAGGTCTTGAATCTGGCTGTGGTTTAGTGAACAAAAGCTCTGACATTCATTTGAAGATGTCAGTTCCTCCAAACTGCTCTGTAGCTCTTAACTGCATCGACCCCAGCAACAAGCCACAAACAATTCCAGCATCCAGCATAGGACTGAAGGAGCCATGAGTCTTCCATCTACCATGCAAGCATGTGGGTGCTTCCCATAAATCTCCAAAACAGCTGTTTCCAACAACAGAAGGGTCAAACTCCCCTGGGAGTTGGTTGAAAGGCAAGACGATGGGATGATGTGCCACTACAGCAGTATTGATGCTGCATGTGTGTTCTTCCCTGCCTACCTACTTACAACTGGACAGGCCTTAATGCAGCAGAGATAATCAGATGAGCCAAATGAGACAATTCAAAGCTGCCAGGCAGGAGGCCAGTTCTAGTTAAAAGTCCTAAGCAGACTGAGTTCTCATCCTCTGGAAGCAAAAACATGCCTTTCCAGGGTGCAGCAGCACTCACAGGAATGGTTTGGGCTTGGTTTCTTGGGGTTTTTTTTCGTACTGTCTAGAATTCCTCCTAATTCTTTTTACAAGCCTTTTTCATATTACTTCAAGTTTACTATGTCAAAATATGAGGTGAATGAAGGAAGGAATCTCTGCCAATAACTCTCTTCCAAAGAATAAATAAGAATATGCATCACAGAAATCTGAGGCAGAAAAGGAAGCACTGCAGACAAAGCAGGGAACTGTTCAGATATTTAGCAAGTTTTGTATAAGAAAAATTTTCTAAACATTTTGTTTATAAAGCTCTATGTTTGAACAGCAAGAAACTAATATAAAAGAATAACTGACAAAAAACTTACTCGAGGCAAAATGCAATACTGACTAAAGCTAATCTAAAATAATACTAAATGATAAAATACTTACTGCCAGTAAACAGACAGTTGCATCACATCTATGCCTTCAAAGCAGAGACAGTCATGGGGTGTTTAGAAACAAGTCAAGTTAGTGTCAATGGGAAAAAAGAAGGAAGTTCACTGCCTTTTACCATCACCATACTGCCAGTATCAATCAGAATTCTTTTACATAAGATGTGAGTTGCAATCTCCAAGTCAGTTCTACTTTGTTTCACATTAATCATACGGGATTTTCTGTAATCTTCTGTGTTGCCTACCAAAGGAATGCAAGTTGTACCTAAAAACTCGTTTGTTTTAAAAGGTGGAGGAATCTAAAATATATAACATATACAATTCACAAAGAATTTTAACAATACAACACTGAGTAATATGAATGTGAACTTAGAAGGTTGCAGTTGAGATAGGATTTTCATAAATGAAGCAATTTTGTTGCTTGTAGGTCTTTGTTTCAGGTGAAATACTGGTAAAGCTGCTACCCCTGAGCAAGGTTATTGCAGAGAGATGGAAGAAGGAATAAATGGTAGGACAATCTCACAGGCCTCCTACAATGTACAGATATCAAAAAATACTATAAGGCAAGTTTAAAGGATTTTTAGTTAGTGGAGCTGAGAGCCATGCTGGAAAGAGTAAAATCTGCACTCATGAGTACTAGGACAGCATCCACACTATTCCACATCTTTCCTCTGCAAGGAAAGAAATGCAGATGTAACACTGAGTTCCAGCAAATGGCAAACAGCTTCTTAGGCATCCTTACAAACAAAGGGAATGCTATGCACATAAGAACATACTTGAATAGAAACTCCCCTAACATATCCCACCTAATTGATTAAGACCTGGCCATTTGGTTTCCATCTTCCTTATCCTCTTCCTCTACGGATAATGAATTTACTTCTCCCCCATTTGTGACTTCTCATTCTCTTCCACACCCTTCAGGCAAACACACCTTCCTCCTTGTTTGACTGAGAGGTGATAGTGTAGCAACAATCATACTCAAAGTAATGAGGACAACACACTCAAATTGCAAATAATACCAAAAAAAGAGGGGTGAGAAATAAGTATGTTCTAAAATTTATTAAAGCTTAACACAGAAATTATACCTCCTCACTGAGCAAATTAAAAAATATTTATTCAAAGAAAGTAACTTGTATTTCCATATTTTTGCATTATTCACAACCTGTTTTCAGCTTACCAATGTTAAAGGTTGCCTTGCTTCACTTAGATTTACCTGAAAGCACAGCATTTTCCCTAGAACACAGTACTGACAAGGAACCTGCCTTATAGGAGCTAGTACTTTGTATTAAGTTGTAGTATTTCTGGCACTGAAATACTCTTTCACAAATCTACTCTTTGATCAAGTCTCATTAGGGCACAGCCAACACTCACCAGCTTTGATTTATTTAAAGAGTGTTCTCCCATGCTTGAGAGGTCATCCCTGTACCTTAACACTGGGTTCCCACCACACCTTCTGAGATAGCAGGCCTGGCAAAAACCTCATTATCAAAAGTTCTTAAGATTCTAGCAGCAAGAACACACAACTGAGTAACACAGTGGGCCACACCTTCATATGATCTCACACTACAAATCAATCTCTGCATTCCACATGGCATTTCAAGAGCCAAAGTTCTTCATTCCATCACTTAATTTAGATGAAAAGAGGCAATCTGAGCATCTTCCCAAAGAACTGCACAGGGGTGATCAAACCAAATCAGTACCCAAATGAAGCACACAGAGATCATACATTTACTTTTTTGATCCTACATGATCAGTTAAAAAAACACTACACAAGAGACAAGCTCTGTAGAAAGTGTTAGTTTTCTCCTATGTGCCATTGCAGTCAGATTTGAGGTCAAAGTTCTCAGTACTAACTGATGTTAAAATACACTTGGTAGAATGACCTGTCATCCAAAACACTCCTCATTAAAAGTTAATACATATTCCCCTGCCTTATATAGCTGTTTTGGGTTTAGATTCTTTTGTGCAAGAAAATACTGGGTAATCCACATTCTGCTTTAAAATAAACCTCTTTAAAACATCTTGGCAGTGAAAACTGAAAGACTCAAATAATAAATTTTTACATGTGTTTCAATAAAGGAAGCTTAACAAAAACTTCTAACAGCAGTTTGTGTTTTGAAAAAGTTGACTTCGGGGAGACTGTACCGAGGGGAGGGCAGTTTTTGATAGGGGAAAACAAATACAAGATCCACAAACAAACAGAAAAAGGCAAGTGCATGTGAGTGCTACAGTAAACCTAAGATCTTAACACTCATTAGGTATATATCTGCAGAGAGCAAAAAGAAAACCCCTAAGCCACCAACATACCAGATACACACCAAGTATATCTGTCCTGCCCAAGGGATCTAGCATAACTGATATTTCAGGACACACACAAAAAAAGAGTATTGCCTATTAATATTTCTGTGAAGTGCCAATTTACCCAGCAATATCTAGGCTAATAATACTCAGATGGGGAATCCACAGCTCCAAAAGAGAAACATCTTCGAAAAAATGGAGTAACTTCTGCTCTTGAGTGAGATCTAGGTCAACTTAGCTCACTCACATGAAACCCAGATTCAGAAGATGATATAACAGGGGACTGTAAAGGCAAGTAGCAGTGTGTAGAGGTGAGATGCTGCCACTTCAAAATGAAGTCAGGCATCGGTCCTGTGCAACAAGGCCAGCTCTGGCAAATAGGCATACATTTCAAAAAGCAGCAGGCAAAATTTGTTTTATAGGAAAAGATTATTCAGCAGAGAAAAATAAATTACAGCAAAGTCAACTACTGCAAGATTCTATTCTTGTTTTCCCTACTCTACTCAATTATTCCAGATGCCAATGTTAGAGAAATCTGAAAGTACAGATTCATTAAAATAGCAAGTGACAAACCCAATACCATGGGATATTTAACTGAAGCAGATAATATTTCACAGATTTTATCTGAGCAAATAGTCTAAAGCAAACAGCAGGTAAGTCCAAGAGCAAATTTTTACTCCATATCAGTCACTGAAAGCAAGTTATTTAAGACTGCTATTACTCCAAGCTTGCAACGGCCATCTGCTGAATTAATCTGTAAAGAGAAAGGCTAACCTAACTTGTATAAAAATCTCTTTAGATGAGAAAACTGAGCATGTTAAGATAGAAATGTGTCTTAAAAGAATGAACTTTACCAGAGTACAATAAATCTTTTGATTTATGTACTTTGCCTCTTCAACCAACGATATCCCAAATCCACAGCCAAATATATAATAGCAATTTCTAAAATACAACAGAATAAAGGATGCTCTGAACAACCATTTCCAAAAAGTTAAACTTTCCCAGCAGTAAGTGACACACATACAAAGAAATATCCCATCTTCAATGTGCTCTCTTGATGTGCCTCTCTACACTCAGCTTCAGCTTTGGTGTTATTTTGCTGTGATACATGTATAGCACCTGAGAGAGAGCTGTGCTACAAGATGTTCACAGACCACAGTGTGAGTACATGTGAATTACATGCAGCTGGCCAGCACAAAATAGTAAAAAGTATCAAGCATGCGATGTGGATGCTCTATGCAAAAGAGAACAAACCAAGCGAAAGAGAAATTTGTATCCCACAGCATCTATCCTCTCCAGCCATCTAAGAGCTATTTTTAAGAAACAGTTATATAACTAAGTAGAACAATTTTTAGATTAACAGGTTTTATTTTCACCCCCCCAGATAAGAGGATAAAGCAATATTCCAGAACAGTAGTCACGTAAACATGCAACTTGATTTCATTGAAACAGAAGCTTGAGTGAAAACCTATACGGCCACAGGGAGCTTCTTTTGTGATTAGTTGTCTCATTTTTTACAAGTCTAGATCTTAACTTGCATTTGCCCTTTTATGAAGGCCATCTACAGCTTCCAATTCCATTTTCCAACAATAAGCACTTAACAGTGAAGACATGAAGAAATCAAATATCCCCCTAGGACCTTCTTTAAAAGTAATGGCTAAAGGGGAAAAATTACTGTGGATGCCACACTATATCTGCTCTCCTTCCTTTCTGAATCTGCAAGATACCATGCCACTAGTACCTCTACTTCAACAGCCATCAGATACCCTCTCTTGCTGGCATTATTTTTTCATCCCCAGCTAGGGATGATTCAAAAAAACTAGAGTAACTTAGCCCATCAGAACAGAAATCCACCCCTGCCCTCCAGAGGGGGTAATTCTAGGTATTTTTGTGCTCTGTAAGGGAACACCCAGTACTAGCTACATACCTACCCTTACCCTGTTCCAAGACAGATGCAAGCTGTGCTTTCTCAGTCTCCACAGGCAACTTGGTTGTATTATCCCAACTCTCTAATTTACCACTGATGCCATCTCCTACAACAACATTCCCTGATTAGCTAGGCTGATACATTTCAGCAGCACAACTACCTCACCCAAGACATGAAGATCAAAGGATGTGCACATGAAGACAAACTCACACGAGGAGAGTTAAGAGATGCCCTCAAACACAAGGGACCAGAGCAAAACTTGAGGGCTCCCAGAGAGCACTATCAATACAGAGAGTTAAAGCTCTGTGGTTGATTAAGGTATGTATCAATACCTCACATTTTCTTCACAGCTACAGGTAGAAACAGAGCCCTGAATTCAATGCCAAGTAACTTTAGAAGGTTAAATCCCACTTTCAAGGAGATTGGAGTTTCTGGCTATGTTTCTGAGATAATTATCCACTAATGACAGTTTAATCCCTGTTTCTACTAAGATTGTCTTTGTATTAAAATAATAATAAAAAAATTAAATATTAAAATATTTAGATTCAATTGGTACGTGTTCTGCTCACCACAGAACAGTGGATCTCTTGGTTCATAGCCCATCAGGAATAGCTCCAACAAGACCAGCAGCCTTCAGTTTTATGCCAGGCCACACAAGTGAGGAAGACAGAACACCTTCATTTTTTTCTCCAGATCTCATATTTCAGCTTCATTTCCTCCACTGATCTCCCTCAGCTGAGCCTTGCACAGTAGTCATCCTCGTAGTTTACCTCTGTATTCTCACTTTGGGAGCCCCAGCCTGACCCATAACCATAGAACAGAAACATTTAGGTTGGAAAAGACCTTCAAGATCGCTGAGTCCAGCCATTGACCTGGCACTACCAAGTCCCACACTAAAACCATGGCCCCAAGTGCCTTATCTGCATGTTATCCTTTGAAAACCTCCAGGGATGGTGACTCAACCAACTCCCCTGAGCAGCCTGTTCCCATATCTGACAGCCCTTTAATTGGTAACTCTTCCAAGTATCACACAGACCTCTGTACAACTGGAACACATGTACATTACTCAGCTGTAAAAAGAAATCCTTTTACAGGCAGAAGCAGGTGCTGTGAGCAGCCACAGCAGCGAGGCTGCCATGGGTCCAGTGAGGCAGGAGGACACTGCTAGCTGGCTTTCAATGCTCCATAGCAGCACTGTCCCTGTCTGACTCCTTCCTCCTGCTGCAGACCAAGGTCAGCCCAGGTCACCCAGCACAGCCAGCCTGCCTTGCTGCAGCGCTGCCACTGCTGCACACCTCTTGGGAGCACTTCATGGGCCACAAGCAATTTACTTAATACACTTTGGGAATGCCCCTTCCAAGGGCCAGAAATCATCCCCAGCAAGCCCAAAAATTCAATGGCTGCCTCAAGAACAACTTAACTCACTGGGGAAGTCTCTCTCCTTCAGATAGTGATCCCCAAATGGTCAAAGAGATGGTAATATGTTAACAGTAGCTAATATTCAACTGGAGTAGGTCTCCTGCAGACCTAGAAATCTACTTAATTACTTACTGAGATTTGGGGAAAACCACATTATTTAAAAAATAAATTGGGGAAAAAAAAAAAAAGAAAAGAAAACAAATGTTAGTAAAACCTTGTAAATTAAATACAGAAAGAAGTAAAATATAATGTTGCAGAAGTAGCTTTAGCACTCTACTTTCTAACCTTTATATTCCTAGCTTTGCTACTCTACCCTTCATTTACCGTAGATTAATATCACCTTCCTTAAAGTTTCTTACACATATCAGGGCTTTGATAACAAATTAACAGCCTACTCCACATGTAGGTCACCATCTGGAAGCCAGCTCAGGTCACAGAGGATTAATTTTAAATTGGATTTCAGCACAGCTCTATATCCTACATAAGAAGTCACTTTTTATACTTCAAAAATTAAGCATCATTATCTGTATTTTCCAAATGAAGGAGACAAACTCTTACAACAACTAGACTAATGTCACTTAGTAAACTTTACCTGCTTTCTCCCACTGCTCTTTACATTGAGCAGTATTAGTTCCCTGGTTACTTTTTTAAATTTCACTAATTCAAGCAAAACAAAGTAGTAATAAACTTGGGGGAAAGGAGTGCAAGACCCACCTGAAATGCTGAAATTCTCAGCATTTTCCTACAGCAAGGCTCTTATTACTAACAGAAACACTTCTGAAAGCAACAGTGGCAACAAGAAGATACGAAGTGTTTCTGGATTCCATCCCACAAAACTGATTACAGTATAATAAACAGATGTGGAAAACCCTTTGCTTTCGTGCACCATCTCGCTTTCACTGTTTTTATCCCAGCTTTACATTCTATTTTTCAGGCACACTGTGGAGTCATGGTACTAAGACTGCTAGTAACAGAGAGTTGTTCCAATTCTAATACAGAATTTACCTACAGCAGAAAACAAAGGAGAGGGATTCATAGCTCTGTACTTCCCATAAACAACTCTTCTTCCAGGATCCCCAACCTTCACACATCCTGAGGATTTAATTTTAGGTGGTTTTTTGGAGGACAGTTGATAGTTTGAGCAAATGTGAATATTAGACAGGTGAAATTAGGAGTGCTAATTCTGAGGGTGTATTTAGAATCAAATCTCACACTCTTTGGAGGATTTCTGTACTGTAAAAAACTAGCCTCCCCTCCAGAAGGGAACTATAACTTCCTTGTATGTCCATCAACAAAGAAGCCACAAAGGATAATTTTAAAGGCTGGAAGAAATAAATTCCAATCTTCATGCATCCATTAATTCTTAGGAGTGTGTTTTCACTGCTAGTAGTCTGTCTGTAACAAAGACAGTTCTATACTATTAAAATGAACCTGTATGTCACTTTTTTTTTAGAAATATCCTGAAAATTAAAGGTCATTTGTGCCCTTTGACAAGACTAGCTGAAAGATCTAATTTTAACTACAACCAAAGCTTAGATAAACTATACTGAATCAGGAGAAAAATGAGTAATGACCAGCAGAGTCTTTTATCATAGCTTCTCCTAATGAAGATATTTAGCTTTGTAAATAATTTATAAAATAAATATTTTCAAAATTAACAGCAGTTTAAAGCTTCCCATTTTTTCACTGGCAATCCATTTCTAATGTTGTTTTTCCCCCACACTTCCTATGCCAAAAGAGTTTCGTGCCCTGACGTTACAATGACTTAGAAAATGTTATGATTACCACATTAATTAAAGGAAAGCAATAAATCCAACTAAATCATAAAAGCACGAAAATATAAGTAATTAATTATGAAAAATGCTTTAACAGAAAAGCATCCTGAAAGACCAGAAGTTCCTTTACCAAACTGTATATATGTCAGGCACCATTTGGTCCACTGAATTCATCCTCCCTGGAATGAAACACACTCACTACAAATCATATCAGCAGTCCCAGACTAAAAGACTTGATCTACTGTAGATAGCAGAATTCTAACCCAACTACAATTTGCACATTTGAGATGATTTCCGTAGTCATTTAAAATAAAACATGCTAAAGTACTCAAAACAAAAAGAAGACACTACACACACACGCACACACACACAAATAAGTCCTTCCTTGGTGCAGTTTGGGATTTGGTTGCCATAATTTTAGAAATCAATCTGGCATCTCAATTCCCAACAGCAAGGTTTACTGAGCACCTGAATGGGATGCTGGGTCACTGCCAACATGCTTTCCTGAGTACCCATGGAATGTCCAGCACTACTGAACATAGCCCATCATGCGTACACACAGCATATCGCATGACATAAAAATTGCAGTTATTTTTAGTGTTACTATGTGTATTGCTACCCAGTTTTAGACTTTATTTAAACAGAAGAGTGGTTCACTGTTTATAGACAATAAGCTTGAACACAAACAATATGAATTACATTTTCATTCAAAGCATTTAGTGATCACTTCTCTTTGCTCCCTAGGAATGCTGGAAAACAGTTTTTATGTCCTTTTTGTTTTCTGTGATGTGCACAATTAAAAGTACAGAGCAAGAGGTGGGAGAGCAGAAAACGTTTCAATCACTGCCTTTGATAATGGAAAGAATTTAGTGTTTACAAATTTATTTCATGTTGTTGGCTCACACATTTGGATATTTATAGTACTTATCACTATGGCATCAAAGCACATTAGCAGTGCTCTGATCCCCACAAAAAAAACAAAACAAAACTGTTTCTTCTCTGCTCTCCAGCCTACTAAGAAGCACCTCAGTTAAGGTATTACTAGCAGAGCACCTTCCAGAAATTAGAAACAGAACTCTTTTCAAAAGGTAGACTCAATTTCAGATCTCATTTTTTGATCGAAACAAGCAGGGACCAAAGTCTATCATAAAATTTGGTGTGATAGACTTGAGACCTGATCTCTGGCTCTGAAATCAAGTCAGTTCCATAACCACTAGCTAAGAAAGTCTGCATTGCATACTTACAGAAAGCATTTAAATTTTTTTTAAAAAGTAAAATTAAATCTGTCCAATTATGTTAATAACCGAAGTCATCTTCCACCCCAGAGAAACACAAGACAGTAATTTTGCGCAATGCGGCATCCACAGTGTTCTTCAGGGTTACCCAATAGCACCAGTAAATCCCTAACACAGCGAACTGCAATGGCATTCAGCCCACATCCCAGCTACCAGGATGAAATCTGAAACTCTGCAAAGGGTAGCAGTTTTAGAAGCTACACACGGATCTTCACTGCTCGAGTGGTGTAAGGTTATTCATGCACTTCAGCTTCAGGAGAGAGGTCAACACAAATTAATTTTGATAATCAAAACTACCATGCTTCACCTTGCACAGAGTATTTTTATAATCACATGCTGCTTAATTCCCTTTTGCATCTTGGGCTAACACTTACAGGCAAATCAGACATGATTACAATATTGAAATAATGAAGCAGCAGAAATAACTGTATCAAAAATGATTATAAACACTGAATGCAAGAATGGCTTCTTCATGGCTTACAAATATCTTTATTACTCTGTCTTTTAGTAATGCACTTTATTTTTAGATTTTAATTTATATCTTTAGTTATTACTGGCCGAAAGGATTAATGATGTTGGAAAAACAAGCATGGTAACTGTTGTATGTATATAAATTTATGCAAACAGAAACTCTCGTATAAAGCATATTAATAACTCTGTTTATATAAGCACATGTAAAAAAATAAACTGATTTCACCAGCCTTACAAATCAGTAAGCTGCAGAAGAAAACAAAATAAAAAAGAATCCATGCTTCTTCAAGTCTGGTATCAGGCTTCTGAAACACAGAACTCCACCAAGCATGTCCTGTCCATTAAGACCCACATTTCTCAACATCTGGAATAACATCCACCCACATAAGCATCAGTCTAATTAATGTTCTTTAACTTTTACAGTAAATTAAGGGTACACTACTCTTATGGGAACACAGCACTCCCAGAACCACATAAACATGAAATTTTGGCCATAAATCACATTTTATTAATTCTACTAGACTATGCTACCTGCCAAAATTAACTAAAGTAAATACTCATATATAGTCATAATATTCCACCTGCTTTTGAATTCTCATTTCATTCCAAAACTTCAGAAGTACATAATTAAGCAATTCTGAATTTTTCACATCCCTCACCTCCTTCTAAGATAATCCATTACAATTTCCATTAAGGATTAAATAAATGTTAATTTCCATATAAAATTTAATTCCACTCATGGGTAAACACAAAATCTTCAATTTTTGTTATTCAGTCATCATGTATATAGACCACATCTTTGTACCCCACTAGAGTTTGGTTACATCACTTATTGATATCATTCTTAACATGCAGAAAAACAATGCAACTATCCCAGACCTCATTTCACCACGGAAAACAAGGGAAAAAAAATCTGCCAGAACAGAAGAAAGTACTACTGCACCATCTCATAAAGATATTCTAAAAGCTGAAATACTATCAGTATAAATCATGGACTGTTCCTTCTTTTCCTTTGCATAACATACTGTTCTTTTTAAGCAAAGACTCAAGTGTTACAAGAATTGAGCCATTTCCAACAGCAGAAATTATAGATTTTAAAATGGGAATTTGGCCAGAACAACCTTTTAGCACTTTCTTTATTTTTTTAAATTTTTTTCTCTTTTCTGGGACTGACACTGAAAAAAAAGAAAAGCAACAAATTGGAGTAGTTGTGTATATAATATTAGCCCATATGGGCCTCCAGTACTGAAGTCCTCTTGTTAGTCTTCTCAGTTTCAACTAGTAAGATCATCTGAATGCGATCAATCTGATGGAGGTGAGAAAGATTTCACGTAAAGGCCTGAATGTGGAAAGCATATATATCCTCTGGGCTGCTTAAAATCAGATTTGTTTTCCCCCCTCTTCTTCCTGAACTTCCATCAGGAGAGAGGAGATGGGGGAGGAATGAGACCTGAAAAGGAATACCAAACTGGGGGACATTGATATGAATTGAGGAGAGAGAAAGCAACCCAAGATCCCCTTCAAACATGTCTCAGGGACAGCATGCTTCCAGTTTTACAGAAGCCATGAATCACTTCACTCAGAATCTTTCAGAATCTATATTACACAACAGATATCCAAACAATCACCACAAAAAAACTGTGCTGTTTTTACAGAATCAGAAAGTGTTTTGAGTCAAAGATGATCTTGTTCCAACCTCTCTGAAGTGTGTTTTCTTCACATGGGATTTTTTTTAATCATGAACATTTTTTTCTCCCAGTCTAAATAGGGCACAGTAGTAAAAAAACAAAAATTCTGCACATCTTATTTGAATTCTCATTAGTCTACAAAATTTTTTTCAACTAGACTTTTTTCTATGAAGATTTCTCTAATAATGAGGACTACAACCCCATTTGGGACATCCTAGTGAATCCAATTCCCTTTCTATGCACTCTGAACATATTTTTAGTTCAATTTTCTAGCTGAGCTAATTAGAATTAGAACCTTACCATCACATTTAACAGCAAAGTATGACTGCATGCAGATGGCTGATGCAATGAGAAAGAAAGAAGTACTTTTAACCATATTACCTCTCTCAAGAAAAGCTTACTGCAGAAGAACCTCTCACCCAGTTAAAAAGTGTCTGTTTCTTCAGAATTTTTATGTAAGATAGAACAATAAACTAGAATCCTGTCCCGAATCTCTAGGTACTCCCACAGAACAAAACTTAGAAACAGGAAAACTGAAAACCTTCCACCAATTCATACAATAAATACCATTGTTTAAATCAACCAAGAAAGACAATTCTATTTTTGAAATTAAAAAACAGGGATAGACTAATCCCTGATGAAAAAGGATGTGCCATTAAGAGTTTACGATAGTTATACAGCTCAAGAAAAACACAAATAATACAGTATCCTGATTCACAGACCAACATCAAGACTAAAATCCTCCTGTACGCTTAAGAATAGCAGCCCAAACACAGGGACACATTCACTGTAAGATGTTATCAAAAATATATACATGTATTTAAACTCTGGTCTATAGTCTTTAGACTTGCTAAAAACAACAGTAGATAATATGAAATGGTACACAGTTTTGGCCAGAAAAAACAAAAAAATGAAAATAATAATAACCCATTCTCACATCCCCACATCCCCTTCCCCTCAAAAATACATAAATGTCAGATAGCAAAATTAGTTAAATTTATTTGACACACTATTCCTAGTAGTAGCAGACTAAATAAGAGCTAGCAACAGAAAAATTATGGCTTGGTAGGTTCAGGCTGGACATCAGGGAAAAATTCTTCACAAGGACATCTTATAGCACTGGGATAAGGTTATTGAAAGATGCTGAGGTACCTTGGAAGATTTTCAAGAATCAGAAAGACAAAGTCAGGGCTGATCTGGTCTGTTTAGGTGATGATTCTGCTCTGAGCACAGGGCTGCAATCAGAAACCTCCCACAGTCTTTTCCAAACCATATTTCTATGATTCAAGAGCATGAAAATATCCAGCGCAAATTCTCTCTCAAGGAGGCTAAAATCCTTATCAATTTGTCATTAGAAATATCTGAACTAAATTATTTGCTTCTATTTTCACATGAGGTAGGCAGTGGCATTTAAATTATCAAATACCAGTTTAGTTGCAAGGAACCAACCTACAACCAGGTAGAATTTGACACTGGCATTCAGGACCAGATGTGTCATTTATTTAAGAGTCGACTGCCATGTCATACCTGTATTATTATCTGGCAAGATGAAAGCAAGTTTTTTTTCCACTTCCATCCCTTTTTCAGGGCCATATTATCCAAGGCAGTATGTTGTGATCTCAAAATAGGAATACCATTTCTTCTGGGACCCTAAGGTCATGGGGAAAAAACAACCAACCAAACAGAAACCTCTGCAATCCATTCAATTTGTTAGCAATATCCTTGTAAACTTTCTATTCAATGACATAAGAGCTTAAAAAAAATTCCAGTCATATTGAGGAACAAAGCATAAATTGTACTGCAAGAACAGTTAACAAGGAGGGAAATGCTAATTTATGTTATGTCATTCACAAATGTAACTAATTCCTTCCAAACATATTTCATTGTTACCACTTTTTCTATTACAAGGATTAAGAGCCAGAAAGAACAGCAGCACAGGGAACAGAAGAGGGTGCAATTCCTGAACAGCACAGGAATTCTGGAAACTAACCAAGAAGAAACTGACATAAAATTAGAAAGGTTACTCCAGTGTGTTTTCCGGTTTTCATTGCTATTGCAAAAAACAGAAAAAGCTGCAAAAAGGACTGGTGTCAGAGACATTTTTGCATTAGAGGGAATAGAG
The DNA here is from genome assembly GCA_034336665.1 of Luscinia megarhynchos. Taxonomy (NCBI): domain Eukaryota; kingdom Metazoa; phylum Chordata; class Aves; order Passeriformes; family Muscicapidae; genus Luscinia; species Luscinia megarhynchos. The sequence continues at coordinate 48,735,163 of CM067565.1, forward strand.
CACTGCCTTTTTTCCTGCCAATCATCTTTCTGCCTTTAAGGACAGAATTCATTTTATTCCTACACAGAAATCAAAGTTGCCTTCTGTTTTTTTTTCTGATCTTGCTACTTAACAGACATCTTAAAAACAACATACACATGCCCAGAAAATACTGTTTAGATGTATACAACCAACATTTCGTACTTGGGATGCCTCAGAAGTGTTTTTCTGCAGACAAAGCTTGAGTATTCACTACAAAGCTATTTGTTGCATAAGTTGTATTTACTTATATAAGCCGAATTGGGCATAATCTTTTTAACCTATTGTACAGGATAACTATACCAGAACACGCTCCAGGCACAAAGAAGTGACCTCTGTGTAGCTGACAGCACTTCTACAATGCTGATTTTCATGACAGCCACTGACATAAACACAGTCATTGTCCTAGCAAAATCTTATCTGCCAGCCCTCTAAGAGGAAGAAAAAACCATAAGAGATTTCTTTCACCCTGTTTTGCATTGGGAAAAACCCACACCAGTTTTCTTTCTAAATTTGACGGGGTAAGAAGCATTTAAAATGGAAAAAAAAAAAACCGCTGTTATAATAATGACTGCTTTTAAAACAAACCAATCACAGTTCTCCAAGGAATTTAATATATCAAAAGCAATAAACTTACACATATTCAGCCTGAACAAAACAGGGCAGCTGTTCACAACTACCACTCAAGTGAGGTTTCTGCAAGCAAATGCCCCATGAGCAAACAGGCAAGCATTCCTGAGGCTTTACCCCCTGCTCCCTCCATTACCAGTCCCCACTATTCAAACTGTTTCATTTTACCCCAAACCTGGGCTAACTGATCAGACTTGGCATCTGCTGCGTATTTCTCAGTTCCTCTTAGAGACCCCTAATTCCCCTAACGTGAAGAAAGTCAGAGATGAAGGAAGTGGCATAGAGTAACCATGCTTCGTGCACAAGCGGTGTCTGCACATTGTTCTTCCTCACTGTTGCTTTTATACTGCCAAAATTGATTTAAAAGCTTCAACTGACTTATCACAGAAACACAAGCAAGGCCCTGAGAAAGGTTTTCTGTAACAGCAAGCTTCTACGTCAAAAGGAACTTTTACAGAAATTACTTATTATCAGCACACTGAAATAATGGCTAAAATAAAGGATGGCATCAAATATGTTAACTGGACTTTTCACTAAGAAAAAAGTTTAATCTGTGCATACATTATAGTAGAAACAGGTCTGCTGAAAAAAACTAAGAGCAAAGTATAAGCCCTCCAGAAACAGGCAATCTTGTAAAACTGTTAAAAACCAGAGATTTACAAACTTTTGTATGGGGGATACAAACAGTCTAGCCCCAGGCTAGAACTCCAGGAAGGAGCAACAGGGTTTTTTCTGGCTACATGGTACTTGGGGCCTGCATCCCAAATGCTTACAGTCTGTCACTTAGTGTACTATTCTGTCTATAGTGGAAAGGAATTAAAAATGAGCCCTGTGATTTCTTCAGATAGGCCTTTGCAGACTACCTGAATATGTATGTTAAATACTGACTAGCTACAGAATGTTTCCAGAGTTCACAGAAAAATAGTCTGAGGCTACAACTGTTCCTCTTTGTGGCTTTTCTGAAACTGATCTCACTCCTGCTTCCTTTCATGAAATCCTGAGCTACTGAACTGCTGAACGCAGGCCAGAGAGTCTTCTTTGACATTATAGTAGCAAGGAAAAGTGAAAAGTCCTCCCCGAAATTCCTCAGCAAAGATGCATAATGATTGGCATGCCCAGGTCTCATGATATTAACCTAAGTACAGGTGAGATAACTGTATCGTGCTCGTTTTTCTCACCAGAATGCTAGAGATCCACCTCACTCCAAAAATACAGATTACAGGACATTAAAAACATCTACCTGATATTTCATCTGAGCATGATGCAAATGACATGGAATAAGAGGAAGAAACTGTACAGAGTTTGGCTGGGAGAGAGGTAATTTCCTTCACAGCATCCCCTGTTTTGGTAACACAGCAATGTCTGCTTTTGCTGAGAAGCACTTACAACATCACAGCGTCTGCCACCCCAGTGAGGGGTGCACAAGAGGTTGGGAGAGGACACAGCTGGGACAGCTGACCTGAAATACCAAAGAGATTCCATACTATATAATGGCATGCTCAGCAATGAACTGAGGGGCAGGTTTTTTCCAAAGTATTTGTCGCTCAGAGACTGGCTGGGCATCAGTCTCCTGGTGGTGCTTTTACACCACAATGTTCACTCGCCTTTTCTTTCATTATTAAACTGCCTTTATATCAACCCTGAAGTTTGGGAGCTTTTTTTATTGGTTCGTTGCCCTTCTGATCCTCTCCCCTATCAAACCATTTAAACATTCTGGTACAACTCAGTGACATAGCTCTAAAATACATCGTATGACAGAAGTAACTTTTTGCACAGTAACCAAGAGAAAGATACTAAATTCTTATTTTCACTGAGTTATTTCCAATTAGGACAACAGGAGTAATTTCTCTGCAAAACAACTACTGATGTTAGCTGAAGGCAAAACACACCAAGTTCACTGCATAGGACACTCCCACTAGCCGGAGAAAAGTCCTGCTGGTAGTTTTAATGTGAGGGAAACTGAGCATACTGTGAGAGCATGTTCCTATGGAGAAACTAGCACAAAAGAAGGCAAAGTATGAAGTTAAAGCAACAGCTATTTTTCTCTGCAAAACATTCATGTATGAAACTAGTAAGTGCCTTTAGTTTAGTTCAAGCCAGTTCAAATTCATAGTACACAAGTTCACATGGAGTTATGTCACTGTTACTTGAAGCAATTTCGCCATTTTATTCTAGTGGAAAATTATTGGATAATTTTTTCCATTAAATCTTGGTAATAGGCTACTAGAATCTGCAATAACTCTTTTTTGTTTTTTTAAATCTTAAACCTCCCAAAAAATAAACAGCCAAACTCTGAGCATTAATCTTTATACTCCCATCAGCTATACAGACACTTCATTCTAGCAAGCCATGGTAATACCACTTAGAATGACTAGAGACTAATACAGGCTTAAGTGCAGCACACATTTCTAATTGTCAGGGTAGATAATATCCAAGTAACACAATAACTCTGACCCACAGAGGGCTGGACACCGCTGCATAATGTGAGACTTGGCAAGCAGAGAGGAAGGAAACAAGGAAAAATGCCTTACATATGATTATTTTCTACCCTCCAAATAATCAAGCTACTTCACCAAAATATGCCAATACTTGCCAGGATCCAAGGGCATAGAGATTAACTTGAACTCAAGCAAAATCAGGAACTGCTCTGAAAATCCATTACCTCCCAAAATCACAGAACACAGTAGATGGTGAGCATTGCCAGCAATCAAGATCTAGGATCCTTGTGCTATTGAACTTCTGTGATACCCAAACTGATAGCACAATCTACATGTTCGATCTATGCACTGTCAGTCCCATCATCTTTAGCAGCAGAAAAAAAAATTAAATTTTGCCCCCTGAAATTCAGCTCTGCATTTCATTATATTGAATAATTGTATTTATTAATTTTTTGTTTTTCTCCTTAATAAATGAAAAAAAAAGGCATTAGAATACCCTGCTTGGGACCTGCTGGAAGAAAGAGTGCTTGAAAGAGCAAAATCAAATAACTTTGATTCTGGCTTTTCCATATTCCTTGGCATATAAAGAAATGCTACAATTCAATTGAACTAATTATGGTTTTTTAATTCCTTAAAAAGATAATATATTCCCTTAAAAATCATAGACAAGAAACTCCTCAGGTCTCATAGCATTAAAGCAAGTTCCTATTCTATCAGCTAAGCATTCCAGAGAAGTTGCTGGAGGGCTGTTAGAAAAGGGAGTTTATTAAACTGGCAGAACATGAACTCCTAAAAAAGTAGTAACGCTGATTCTCTGCACCCAATCTCTCTCTCCCAGGAAAGCAACATTCTATGAATTTTCACACTATTAGTTCGCAACCAGAAATGTTAAATCATGAATTGCATGTAACAATAAGGGAGAAAAATCTAAGGACTTTCCACTGCACAGCAAGCTTATCTGATGAAGGAAAAAATTTTGGTCTGCAAGAATCATGGGACCTGTATCTTATCACATCAATACCTAGTCCTTATCCTTCTTGTCCAAAAGGCAAAACTCAGAATGTGCACAAAGGAAAGAGCTCTGCTGGGGTTTAGAGACCATTTAATTTCTGCCAAGTCCCTGATTCTCTAATTAGGTAACCCAAATAAAAACAGCCTCAAAAACACTTAAAATATATACTTCATATTTCTTCTGTAAGTGCTTCTGAAAGAATGATTATACACGGGTATCACAACGGTTGCTAAAAATGAAGTGCAAAAGCTCATGTGAATCCAGAACAGGAAACAAATTGACAGGGAACAAATAAAACCCCCAAACACATTAACCGTAGTTTAAACAGATATAAAATGCCTTTTAATCTTTAAATTAAGAGCACTCTGAATTAAGTGTCAGACCTACCCAAACTAACATCCCCACATTTAAGGTTTATTGATTTCTGTCCTCAGCTCCCACAGTGCATATCAACATCATGTAATTTCATCAGTGAAACTCCACTGCCTATTTAATTTCCTAATTCTCCTACCTTTGCACAACATAATATATAATCAACTGAATACATTTTAACATCAAAGGTTTCTTTCTCTTGTCTTTGTCAAAACCCAGGTCCCCTCCAAATCAGACAGGTTTGAGCTAAACACAAGAGGCACTTGTCTTTTTTTTTTTAAATCCTGCATTTTCAAAGAGAATGAATGCTCCTGAAATTAGTATGAGTAAGAAGAAGAACTTGAAAGAACATTTAAGATGATATGAAAAAATTCCAGTAAAAATATATTTTTAAATGCACCTGAAGTACATTCCCTGCATGAGTGTATTTATTAGCAGGTATATATCTGTAAAAACACACTCAGGTGCAACCTTCAGAATTAAAGGAGAAGTTAATGCTAATTCTCAAATTAAGCTTTTTATTTTTAGTGGGCATAATAGAAAGGAAATACCAAGGCCACAATTCATTATCTGAGCATTGCTAAAAAGTGCCAACTTGTGAAAAAAATTCCCCTCTGAAAAATCCCCAGGAGCTTCTTCCCAAGCACCACACTGATAGCAGATGGCCAACATCAAGTCTGCAATTACCAGTCTGGCCTGACAGACCCACAGATGACAATGATATTCTTCTGTTTTTGTAAATGTGTACAGGGGCCAGCTTGAGAGATGCAGACAACAAGGTATCATAGGCAACAACCCTTTCCACTAAAAATATACAAATACAATCAACTTCCAGGTCTATTGTATAATACCCCCAATTATCTTCATTTCACCATTAGGCTTCCCTCCTTTTTTTTCTTTAACGTTGTCTTTTCTGCTACTTAAAAGTTTTTCAAACAAGGTGGTGGGAAATGAGCAACTTCAAGCATTGCTGAAGACAAACCTCATGAACAATCTGTTGTTGCAATCTTTCTCCTCCTTATTTTACCCTCCCCCCAGCACAGTCTTCCCCCACCAAGTCCTGAACAGATTATTCTCTTGCCTACAGAGGAGAACTGAACATCTGATGAGGAGCTGCTGTTTCATTTCCTCTCCTTCATCCCACCCCTCAAACGGGGAAGCCCTCAAAAGGGGGGAGGGGAGGCATGGTTTTAATTCAAATGCTGCCTCTTAAAATATTACTGTGTAGCATTTGGCTGGGAGTGATTAAATCTATATATAAATACACACTATGAGAGGGCTTTATCCCCCCTACATCTCTTGGGAAAAAAAAAACAACTTCTGCATTAATAACCGTTTATTATTTCAGTTTTACACCCAAGAATTTGAATATCTGAGCAAAAAACCTTTATTTTGCCAAAGCCAACAACTGTTTACAAATGAAAGGAAGCAGAAAGCAAGTTATGAGCTGACAGATGCAACAGAAAGAGGGTGGAAAGGATTTTCTCATGTGCAAAACAGGCCTGACAGACTTAACTGAGGCATTTGGACCTCTCCTCAGGAATGCTCAGCCCTCCACAGAGACTTCTGTCTTACACCGATTCAGCATTCCTTACCTCATTTCTACTAAGTCTTACTGTTCTTCCTCATTCCAGCTACTCCTTTTGCAAAACTTATCAGACATAGAAAAATGCTGGAGAAAAGTATATAACAGTCCTGCTGTCATTCCTTACCTGTCTCGAAATTCTTACTGGGAAATAAGTTAATGCAAGAAGGAAACCTCAAGCCTTACTACAGCCCAGTTCTCTCTCATTCCAGCTTAATTCCAGTGACAGGTTGAACAGGGAGGGTGACAATGTTATGGAAACTGCCACTGTAGAGGCTGTACCCCTCCCTGACAAGATCACCTCTGATTAATCATGATTTAATCCAAACTAAGTTCTGACAATCTTTAGATACTGTTGATTCTTCTCAAAGATCATTGGCTATGTGTCAAATGCCATGCAATAAAATGCAAATTCCTTCCCACCGGAAATGGAGATGAGAAGAGACAACACAAGCAGGATGAGCAAACTTTCTTTGCTGACACACACTATGTGACACACACAAAGAATACCAGAAAGCATTGTCATTTTGTCAACTCCCCCAAAAGTTTCTGCTTTTTCCCACTTGTTTATCAAGTGCTGTAGTACAGGACATTACTCCTCTGTATAAATCTGGCACTTCCTGCAACTGCAATTATCAAAACATGTAACACAAGCACCCCCTTTGTGGCAGAGATGCAAGTTAATGCACACAACTCATGCAGAACTAAATTAATCAACTCTCATTAAAACAATTACTTGGCTCCAGCAAGGAAAAAACTGCATGCACTCAACAGCTTTACAAAAGTAGGGTTAGTTTGTGAAAAACATCTTTAAAACGTTTTAGACTGTTTCTCTTTCAGAAACAAACAAAACTTAGCAGTGTCAACTCACCTTCCACACTGTCAGAACAGGAGGTGCCAATCCCAGTGTCCCCGCTGTCAGAAGCTATGCTGTGTCTTCTCACAGGATTGTTTTGACTGCTTGATGAAATCGTTGAGGACTGCCACAGGGATTCAGTACCAGGTAACCATCCCACTGAGGAATAATCCGAGCCTATAAAAAAGAAAGCCAGAAGTCTGTCATTAGAGGTAGTGTACAAAGTCAGCAACAAAATACCTGTCAAGATGAAAACTGAATCCTATGTTTCATAGATAAAACTTGAACTAGACTGTGTATGCATCTTGGAGGTTGTATCTTTTTGTTAATTAAAATCTTTTTGCTAGATGAAAGCTTCCCCAAAATTCCAACACACATATTATTACTATTTAGAAACATGATCCTTAAACTTTTCTTGCACTCTTTATCAAGACACTTATTATATGGTTCCTGTCCTAGAACTGATTCTCAATTCACAGCAGAATTTTGCATTTCAAGCTTTCAAATACAAAGCAATGAATTAATTTTAGGACAGAAAGCAGTTGAAGATTTGGCCACCGAGATACAGTCCTTTTCTACTGTGCATAAACCACAGGACCTAGGTGATAAAGCCGGCCATGAAATCATTCACACCGATATCTAAAGTAATTCCTTATGTGGCTGCACACAAGCTGCCTTTGTGAGAGATGTATCCATCTTAGTGGTTTGTTTCATTTTGGTTATTTTTAAATTTAAATAAATCGCTAAAATATTACATTTAAAAACACAATTCAGAGCAGCAACTAGTTCCTCTGTTCAAGGAGCTTGTAAAGTAGGCCACATATTCTCACAGTCAGTCTCTAGGGGAAATTTATCACAGAGTACAATCCTAGAAGGCCATTACAATTTCCAATAGCCAGTATCTAAATCTGAGCATTATTTAAAGGCAGAACACTGATCACCACATTTATACCTGAGCCAGCACATCAAGAACTGTGGAAAAAAGCATGGCTGCTCTGCATTTATATACAAGCACATACATACACCCCCTCTAGCATTTAGCTTTGTATAGCACTTTCAGCAGGAAATGACTCATGAAGAAGTATCAGTTCACATATAATGTCTCTTATACTGCATGACATTATTTTTAGGTCATTTAAATACTTTCAGCAGTGTCCATCTGAAGTTGTAACAGCAATTTGCCTCTGCAATGATATCTGCTATTTCCAGCTGTACTTGTTTTCCAGTAAATAGCTCAGAAAACGATGCAAAAATTAAATGTGGGTACATATATAACCCTACCCTCACATACATGAGTACATACATGGTTCCCATATAGCAGCCAAACCACTAGACCTAGTAGTCAGAGTGGTAACAGCTGCTTGCTAAATCACTTGAAAACTGAGGAAAATAGTAAATGTTTACTTATACAGTAGATTCCTTATGAAATGCTCTATTGAATTGCAACATGGCATCTAAAACAGTCTTTTTTGTAGGTAGGCCCTTGAAGGCCTTAAATATGCCTGTGCATCTCATTTGCCTCAACTTCACTCTTCATTGAGATTACAGCCTCTTCTTCCCTTTAGCACACTTGCCTACCTTTTCTCCCCATAATTCAAAATCACCTTCTCCACCAATCCTTCTTCCCCTTCATGCCACTTCAGCCACACCTTGTGCCATGCATGTCCTTCTCTTCCTTAAACTTAGTTTTCCCTCTCCAGAAGCCTCTTTAACTATTCCAGTGAGCATCTTTCAAACCCAAGGGTGAGGGGGAAGACCAGAGCAGCCAGACACAAACACACGTACCTATGGCTCACCAGTCAGACCCTGTAGAGGGGTCCCAGCCAAGATTCCAATGGAATACCACTCCAGGTGTCATCCTTCATATCACCCTCTCTATGTCATCATCTAATGTACTCAACTGTGACAGTTTTGCATATAGCTAGTGGGAAACTGGGATATTTCTTTTTCTCCTACCATCCATTTACCCCCCCTCCTCTGAACAGGGCTACTTTCCACAAGAATTCCACTTCACCCCTCTCAAGCTGCATCTAGCTATTCCAGTAAGAGTAAAACTGACTTATGGAAGGCCAAGATAATTACATCAGACACAGTTCTGATTTAGGAGAACATTTAAAATATATTTATAGAAGAGAAATTTAGATTATTCACACTTTATTAGGCCGTTTTCCACTATACAACTCTTTGGAGACATTTCAGCTTTTATGGTGTTACACAGGTGTCAAAAGAAATGCAGCAGATAATTTAATATGGAGTAGTATTGGTAGTATTAAAGGAGCATTAAGTGTCAAACCCTTTAGATCTCTTGGTTAGACAAATGCTCAGCATGTGAACCTACAACTATCCAAACACAAACCCCCAAAAGGGAGAGCTGCTATTCACTCTGGTGGAACTTTGAGGAATAAAAGCTAAAAATACCACAGAATGAGAGTAACTTCAGAAAGGACTTTCAGAAGTCACCTACTCTAACCTTCAACTGAAAGCAAGATAATTAGATCAAACTACTCAGGGCCCCATCCAGCTGAGTCTCGAACACCTCCAAGGACACAGATTCCATAACCTCTCTTGTTCTTCCAGCATTTTACCACCCTCCATTTCAAGAAAATTTTCCAAACATCTCAAGAGTCTCTCATGTTCCAAACAAACTGTTGCAATATACCCCAAAGGATGCAACAACCCAGTGCAACTAGACTCGGTTAACAAACAGGGTTAACATACTAGAAGGGGCAGACATTCTCATTGGGAACTCTGCAGGTACTGTAAGTAGACAAAATAACAGGCACCACAAAACACCCTGCTATAATCTACTCTCAGTTTTGCACCTACACACAGACAGCCTGGAGACACACCAAGCCCCAGGTGGGGTGCTGAAGCACAGGTCCAGAAGGACATGCTGGCTCATCACAGAATTGAAGTTTTCTGGAGCACCTTTGCACCCAAGGGCACTTCAGCATCACAGAGTCAACTCATGAAGCTTGAGCTGGTAGGCCTGAAGAGGTATGTGCTGCTGCACATCCACAGACCAGCATGAGGCCAGCAAGACTTTGCAAGCTTTGACTCAACACAGGCCAGCCAGATCCCATCTGGCTTTCCAGGGAAATACACAAGTCTGCACAGTGCTCTGGGCCCCAGCAGGGTCTCTTCAGTCAGGGACTCCCCTCTCACATCCCCTGGGATGCACGGCTGGCTGGGCACAGCAGCAAGAGTGTACCCACAGTGCTGACACTAGGATCGTGCCTTTTCCTTACAGCCATCCTGTACACAGAGTTGTGGACATGGCCTGGGGTGGATAGTCATTTTTTCACTGGATTTCTACTGCTGAGGAGAAGCCTCTACATTTAAAAATGGTACGTCCCAAGAAAGACATTTGGTTTAGATTTCTAATAGCTAAACAGTATGTGGGTTTTAACCTACTTTAGACTTGTGAACAGAACATGATTGCACATGATCACTTCATGTGATCAAGAAATGCAATTTCTTTGCCCCCCCAACATTAAACATACCCCATTTTTTTTCTAAAAAGGATAGCTAATGACATAATCCAGGAGTCTGCAGTTTTTAATGTTTCATGGCACATCCACACAATTGTGCTACCTTGCAGACCTAATGGAGATTCTATTTCATAGAAGGCCACTACAAATAGACAAGCGTCTGCATGAGAAAGTGATTTCAATCAGCTTTGAAAAGCTGTATCATAAACAGCCAAATACAAACACCAAATATTTAGCCTGAACAGTAAGTAACTCATAAAATAGAACCTTATAGACCTCATTAGTCCAAGACATTCAAAAACTAATACATTACTTTCTTTATTTGAAACTCACATTCTAAACCAAGTCCTGAAGAATCTCCAATTGCTACACACCCCATTCTATGCTTCCCATCTCCTTTTTGGACAGCTCTCTGCAAATGCATGAACTTTCACACAGCAAATAGCTTACACTAAAAGAACCAAGTGTAAAAGGGGAAGATACACAGGGGTCCCCACACTGCTCAGCCAGCACACCTGCCTCACCCTGCTGCTCTGATCTCAAACCTGCCAATCAACAGCTAGTGTCCATCTGCCCAAAATACAGAATGGGGTAAGAAAAGCAAGCAAAAATCTCTAATCAGTGTTTGTGCTGCTGAACTGTATATTAGCATCTGTCTATGATCATTCTTTACTGGTTCGGAAAAAATCTATCTTTCATAGGATTCACTAGAAGAGAAAAAAGTAGTGTCATCCTACCAGGCTGCAATTTCCACCAACAAACATGATAAAATACGTGTAAGATCACAAAAAAATCTCAAAAGAAACCTCGTTTATACAAACATTTGAATACCTCCTTAAATTTGGTTGGTTAAATATAGACCTCTGTTTCCTAGGCATTTAAAACAGATCCCTTTACAACTAAGTATATAAAGGACAGGAAGTAGATTATTTATTAAAAGAGAACAGTTGTTGAAATTTCACTCCACAAAAACATGTACCTTTTTCTGTGTGTTACAGAATGCTGTCATCTATTGCTGTCAGAAAGACTCACAGTTAATTCTGGATCATTACTATGCCTAATTTCAGTGGCATGCACAGATCCCCTACATACACAAAATAATAATATTACCATCTTTACATTTGGTTCCCAAAATACTTCTAACATGCTTGAATGCAATGATTTTTATTTTAAGTGACAGCTATGATACTGGTACTTTACCTAGACACCGAATGGAAGGCAACAGCAAAAGATTTAACTGGGTTTCACAGCAGATACATTCAGAACTAAGAATACCGATTTTTCTATTCCACAGTGTGACTGACATGGATTGTGACCAGAAATGAACCACCCATGACAGCCAGTGCAAATGTATCCAGTCAAAGGATTGTGAAGAAGATCTCCCTACAGTACCATCAAAACTAACTATGCGAAGCTCATTCACATCATGGATGTGACCAGGCTGTACAATCATATTTCACGCCAGGATGGCAATGAAGTCTGCCTGAAGCCCTTTCAAGGAAAGGGAGTCAGCATTCAGCCCAAAGACACTGCCACAGTTAATTAGTTTACCCTCACCATCTGTACCTTTACCCAAAACACTGCTAATTATGCACAAAGATCACATGACAGGATTTTGAAATAAGTCAATCCACCTTCAACCTGGTTCTCTCACATCTGCTCATATAATCCCCTGACATTGCTGGACTTAGTCTGGTTGCATGTTCTACACACATCTCCCTTCTCAGTAAGTTCTTTAAGGTCTCATAGCCTCTCTTTTTCTCTCTCTTGTCCCATAGGGCTTTTCAGAAGGAAAAGTCCACAAACAAACACACAAATGGTCTGGCAATGATACAGTTGCTGTATTGTAGGAAAAAACTTACATTGCATCGAAAATGTTTGTTTACTCATCATACCTGCAAGATCATTAGTGCCACAAGATTAAAGAAAATCTTGCTCTGGGGTGTGCTTTATGCACAACAAGCCTTCACGGATAATATTCTGGTTTCTTTGACTAATGAAAAGACAACACTGTGACAAAAGGTAGGGGAACCCAAAATGCTGAAAAGCCTTTCCAAAAGTAGACACAAGAGCAGATGTTATACTTGAACACATTTATATAAGGCTTTAAAAAACGCTGAGAGTTAGCAGTAGAATGGTGCAACAGCAGCCTCCTTCAGTCTAAGGTGAAGTGAATGCTAAGGTGCAGTCATTCCATCTGATATCCTGGCACAGTAAAAAGATGCTGGCAAGTGAGTGTTCCTTCCAGACACAGGCAAAGAAAACCTTACTTTGATAAACAACTACTTCATAAACTCTTTTGAAAACAATGTTTAAGAAATGGCATCCCAACCCTGACCTCCTAGACACATACTTCATAGGTGCACTTCATCTCCATGGTCCTTCTGCAAAACAAACTGCAACTTTTATTATTACAAATGTCCAAAACAAGTTTCAGGTCTACAATGCAGCCTTTTCTCTTCCAGGGTGAGCAGAATATTGGAAAGAGAAGTTTCTAATGCTTTCAGGGAAGGTAGTCAGATGACAGTTTCAGGATCCCTTTTTTACAAATGCTCTGGAGGTGGTGGAAACTCACAGCTCTACCAGCTGGCTATGAACTAAGATACCAGAAGGTCCTAGTCCCTCCTTTCACATGAATGCAGCTGAGAGTAGGTGGATGATGCAGTTTAATCAAAGTGCAATAAGAAGCAGGGCAAAGTGGGATGAAATGACAGCCTGAACTATGAAATTTTTACATTTCAGTTTCTCAAAAGTACTTTATAGTATCAGATAGCTAAAGTATGATTCATCCTAAGGACTCATATCCTTTCTTGACAGAGCCTGCAAGCTATTTAACTAAGTTCTCATAGTTTTTCAGTTACAAATGGATTAGAACAATTCTAAGCATGAAGAAAGATAAAAATGTACAGACATAGAGGGAAGCAGGGAAAGAAAAATAGGAACGTGAGAGTTGAAACAGAAGAATATCGAGAGAGACCTTTTTATCGACATTTTTACTTGTAGAAGCTGATAACACTGCCCGGTATACAAAGGCTTAGCCAGTCCTCTGTATTACTAATGTGCAAAAGAATTCACCTACTAGAGAGTGAGAAAAACATAAAATAGTACAGGAAAAAAAATAAAGTAGAAGAAAGAAACATTGAGAAGAAAATACTCAAATTACAATCCTCAAAGTACACATGACAAGCAGAATCAAAATTGCCTTTACAAAAAAAAAAAAAAAAAAAAAAGGCTATGGTCATATTTTAAGGAACATAAACTTGTCCTTCAGCTCCCTGAAAGCTAAATTTTAAATAGATTGTTTCACCATATCTCCAGCTTCTTTTGCCTCTCAAATTCCTTAATAAAGGTTAAACAGTTTTGGGTTTTCCCCCCACAGAAGTGGCTAAATGTACAATCTCTCATCATAGATAATTACAACTATAAAATATTTGTCTTCTATACTAAACAGTATTTCAAAGTGAACTTTCACAAAGTCTGATTTTTATGACTTTACAAATGTGCACAGAAGTGTACAACAACAAGGTATCCCATGCAGGAAAGTATGCAATTTAAAGGAATAATGACAATGAAAAATAACAAATCAATTGGACGGATGAACTTCTGAGAATCTTGCCATGGCAGTTTAAAGACACTATCAGGTAGCTTGCTCTCTATAGCCCCCCCACCAGAGCCTATAGAAAGTAAGAGATGAACAGCTCTGTTTTTCCATCAAATAGTCCAGCTGGCCAGCTTATGCTGCTGGCTAAAATGGGTCTGAGCTGGGAACGCTGTTTGACATCAGAGCTAATTGGATCTACTGGTCAGCTGCTACGCAAAGGCTGCTCATCCTGCCCAGGCACACACTTGTCCTGCTTCCCCAGCATAAGCCCTGCCACTCCAGAGCCTGCAGCAAGTGGTTCAGGAACAAGCTGTCCTTGCTCGTGGAAAAGGTTATCTGCTAATTTGACTTTCTAAGCAAGCGGTCAGACAAGAAGCAGTGCCAAGGAGGGAGTGGAAACATACAGGTTTGATGCCCAGCAGCAACCAGGCTTATCCTACTGCCAAACTGCACATTGAGGCAGATCCTAAACTGGAGTGAGATAGGCATAAATCTCTGGCTGCCTTCACTGAGGAGGACAAAGCCCATTCAGCTACCAGACAGTTGTGTTCATCTGTTAACTAAAAAGGTGGCAAAATCCTTAAACGGACACAAGTATGTAATATTGGGCTTTGCCCGCCCTGATTTCTAGAAAGTAGGTAAACCAAACACAAAGTCATAATCCACTTTATAATTCATACACAAACAGCATTTAGCTGTAGTTATTTAGCATCAAACCAATGATTAAACTCCAACCTTGACAGGAAAGAAAGATGTTTGCTTTCATTTCATCACTGACAGGAGCAAGACCAAAAACTCAGTCCAATTGTTGATGGCACTCCTGTGAGTTTTCTGCTTCTAGATAGAGCATTTGCATAAACCAGGACTTCAAAATACAAACTGCAGATGTTTCTTATTTCATGTTTGGCACACAGACTACAACTATTACCTCATGCCTGCTATGCTGGCTTGCCTCTTTGTTTTTGGACTCAATGCACTATTCACCCCATGGAAACACAAAATTACATTTCTAGTTTCCATTCATTTCCATTTAGCAACTACAGAAGAAGAAGGCTACCTTTTAAAATTGGAAAGCTTATCAACTGAAGTATGAAGAGGGGAACATCTAGGAAAATAAACACATTAAGTTACACTTAAAGTTAATATAAACTCTGAACAGCAAGGCCTCAGGACATGCAGCCAGTGCTTAGGGTATGTTAAAAAAGCTGTGTGCTTGTAGTTGATCAGCTGATTCCTCCTGTCAAAAAAAAAAGTAATGATAACAGCTTATCATCTGTTTCACCCCTTCTTACAGCTGAACTTTATTGGTATTTAAAACCAGGTAAGTTCTTCTCCAAGCAGTTTGTCATGCTAACATTTTTCTTACAGAATTACCTTTGTCCTCTCTCTCTTGTTTAAAGTCTTAATTCAATCTCCTCTGTGCGTGGGCAAAAGTGAAGTAAGCTTAACTGCTAAAAATGAGTCAAAAATACTAAATGGTTTAAGCAGCTCCCACACTTTGCAAAGTGGAACAAATAAGGGTCTAACAGTTTTACTTTAAAAAAGAAAAGTGCACAATTTCTCTCCTCTTTGTAGTCAAATATCAGCTCTAAAGATATCCTTGACGGCAAAATAAATGGAGAAGACAGACTCCTCCAAAATAAAATTTCACTGAAATATTTTGCTCAAGTATGAAAAATGAAGGAAAAAAAATCTTAGCACTGTTAAAGAGGTCTAATGTGCATTATAAACACAACAGGATCTACTTTAATGTGCAAGCATCAGAAAACTGAGCCTCCAGGCTATAGGTTCAGTGCATGCTAACAGAAGTATGCACGGAGTAACAGAACTATGCAAGGGAGTTCTCACGTTGTTACACTTCAGTGAAAAGCACGAAATTCTGTCTTCACATAAGATATGAGGAGATTTTCCTTACAAACTTCCAGTGCTCATGTCACAGAGCAACTTTTCCCCACACCTAGCTTTACAGCTTCCTCTCACACCTATTTAAGGTAAGGAAGGACAATGCCCTGGAAATTGAGAAGTACTAGTTAAAAAAAACAATCCTTCACACAATAAGCCATCAATTCTATTCAGGATACTTTCAGTCAAAACCAGCAGTTCTTGTGTTTCTGTCTTCACAACTACAATCACTTTCAATGTAAAGGTTTACATTACAGTAATTCTACCAACCACACAAAAGCTTTTGTTTAATCAGTTTGGTAATTTCAGATGATGAAGAGAATAGAAAGGATTTAAGACTGCAACTGTTAGCTAAATAGCAAAAATGATGAAGTTTTGAGCAATGGTATTTCCAATGTCTTTTTGTGCTTGTAATTAGGTCACTACACTTTGTACTTTGCTTCCTTATCCGCAGATCTACTAGGTTTTGATCAGTGTTAGCCACTGAACTTTCATATAAAGAAGTAATTCTCAACTATAAGAATGCCTCCAGAGGCATTGAGAATTGCCAAAAGGTCTAAAAGCTGAAGGTAGGCATTTGGGAGAGAAGATACCACCTTATAAGAAAGACAGGCTTGAGAAAGAGAAAAAAACCAAAAAAACAAAAACAAAAACAAAAACAAAACAAAAAAAAAAAAAAAAAAAACAAAACAAAAAAAAAAAAAAAAAACCAAGGATAATTTGTTTTGAAACATTCAAAAAAGTTGCAGCTTTCCACACCATCTGGAAACCATGTTACAAAAGGAGTAAAACAAACATTAAAAACATAAGGATACCTTATAAGGAATCTCAGCTCTGACTCCAGGATCATTCAAGAATGTTTCTTGTCTGAATACCACACCACTGGTCTCTAAAGTATCAGAAATTTCAAAGCACCTTTTTCTTTTTTAGTTTCATTTGCTAAGTCTACTTCAGATATTTTAAGAAATGAAGAGGCAGTTAAGACCTTTACTTGACACTACTTGCACTGCCCCTCCTCAGCAAGACTGAAAGAGTCTCCTACCACCTCTTCAGTCATCATCCATTATTCTGGACTTGCTTAAACGTGCAAGTCTACTAACTGGTGGAAGTTACATTGTCCAATGGAATTAATGTCACTTTTCCCTGATCCCCACTTAACCTTCCCTGACCTTCCTGTTCAATCTAGGGATTAACTATATGCTTCTTGATGTCACCTGCAGCAGCACACCAAGACTGTGCTGGGAGATTTTTCCACTGTCCACCAGCTGATTGAAGAGCTAATGTATTTGAGTCCATCCCACACCTGCCAGACATCAGGACAGATGCTTCCTGCAGTGAAATGGACAGTTTCCTGTCAGATGCCTGACATAAGGCAACTGTAAGTCTCTCATTCAGTATTTAACTTCAGTATTTTCCTGGTCCAGCTTCCCCAATTAGTTTGCTATAAGGCTGAGCAAGTGCTAGAGTGGGCACATGGGAGGCACACAGAAAGGTGGGAGCAACTACCCTCTAGATTATTTTAACTGCAAAATGAAATCATGCCCTGCAATCCACCTGCATATGCCCCTTCAGGCAAAAAGAGGAGTTTACCTGCCATATTTTCCCACATTTCAGAGACTATCATGTCTTTAAAGAAAAAAGAATAAAAAATTCTCAGAACTCCATCTCTTTGCTTTGTTACTGACTCCTTTTACAGATGGGCCTTTTGAATCACAAAAAGCAGCAGAGATCCCTGGGGAATGAGGAACAGAAAGATGCAGTGTCATTTACAGCACGGCTGGCTGCAGAGAAATAGGTCACTTGAGCACGGCTGTGCAATCAATAGGATGTTCGCAGTCCGGCAGCCGAGCCAGATGCTGTGGAGCACAGTGCCCAGGGAAACAGCATCCTCAGGGGCAATTCCACAGGGGTCAGCAGTTCCTGGGAACATGAGGGATGATGTGTCAGGACTAACACACTTGTGAGCGTATTTGTGTGAGTTATTCCCTGCTGCGAAGTTCTCTTCCTCTTCTCCAGCCATCCACCTCTAGCTGATCTGCAGTGTCCCACATTTAGTGCCTCCTCAACCTGCCCAAGACAGCAAGAAATTTCATGTGGAGCCTAAGGCAGGAGCCACAACTTACTATACTTCAGTACACCTTCCCCAGCGTTGGCAGGAATACACATCAGGACACTATATTTAGTATTACTCCTGAAAAGAAATATCAAAATACACTGGCTTCCTCCTGAAGAAGTTTTATGGAGTGCAGCTGCCCAGATGCTGGTGGGGGCTGCCGGGAGGCCCGTGTGAGGAGTGTCTGGGCTGCCAGGCAATGGACACAGCCGCTTCCAGACAGCTCCAAGGCAGCCACAGCAGGGTTCAGCCGAGCCCCGCTGCTGTGATGGCAGTGCCTCAGAGAAAGCACTTGTCCAGAAAGAGCAAAACACTTCCCATGAGCAATGACAAGAGTGTGAGAAACAGCCCTGCAAACCCAGAGGCGAGAGCAGGAGCAGAGGAGGAGGAGGAGCAGGAGCTCTGTGCCCTGTAAGGCCCTAGAGAGACCAGGCTGGCAGCACAGGAAGGAGTGTGAAGGAGTTAACATGGACTGACAGCACGGCCAAGTCTGCTCTGCCTGTGTCAGAGACTGGCAAGCAGCCTCTCTGTGCTCATCTCAACACGAGCTTCTCCATCCTATTTTCTCTCCTGTCTCACTGAGAGCAGCAAGCAGCTGAGTAGTGAGCCAAGACTAACCCGTGGCAAAAGCCAGTAAGGAAGCCACTTTTGGAATCACAGTGAATAGGCCTGAATGTGTGCTGAAGCTAATCACAACCACAATGAGACTGTTTCATTGTCAGTGTACAATTCTAAGACACATTCGGCCACCCAAGAGATTACTGACAACTACAACCAAGTCAGCACTTTTTCAGCCAAAGAACCACCAGCACAGGAAATGACAATTAGTTTAACTCTCTAACTATTAAAGCACAAGCATCCAAAGAGTACAGAAGACAGAGCAGTTGATATTGAACAAGAATAGTACTATTTCTCTTCTCCTCAACTAACTTGTCAATAACAAACAAGCTCTGCTTTCAACAATGGTAGATGATCACCTCCGGCTACAACCTCAAGTCATGCAATTCAGGAGACTTTCAGCTATTCTTACCACCATGCACCATATTTTGAAACACATGGGTTCTTTAACAGGCATTAAGAGCCTGGCTAAAATCTCAGCATAAGTAATTCTGCACTGTAAGAATCAATATTTGATTGACATAAATTCTAGACATTTGGAGAATCTACAGGTGCTCTTTTCCTACTAGCACTTCCTTCACCACCTCCTCAAGGGCAGAAAGAATGGCTCAGGCTGCTTTTTACTCCATATTTATTCTCTAAGACTCCTTAAAACAAATTCTTCTCAAAATTATTAAAGTAATAAGTACTTCCTTTAACTAAAATTTTAAAAGAAAGTAATTACTGCAACCACAAGTCTGTATTCAGTCAGTTAAAGTGCAACATACAGGAGATCAGAATAACAGCTAACCTCCAAACCCAACATTAGAATACACCCTTACATCCATCATTCTTCTCTTGCAGTTAAGACATAGGTGTTCTGCACACATTAAAAGCGTGGATGCTATATCCATAAAAGTGAGTTGCCTGGAGGGAGGAACAAAAAAAGGCTTTGTTTTTGAAGGGAAGTAAGTAGCTCCTGTTCACCATCACTCAAACACAGAATGTCATCTGACCCCATAGTGATCTGTAAAAGAGAGCAGAGGCCATTCTAGCAGCCAGTCTTGCAGCTGGAACATTACATTTTTAAGTTTGGGTGAACAATCTTTATAATGCACCACATACAAACACTTTTATAAACTTATAACTGTTAACCAATTTGAAATCTACACTTGGACTAACTCAGCATTTATTGCCTTGCCTAGCCTGTAAAGATAAACCTGCCTTTTCAAGATACTTCCAAAGCTGTACCATCCCTGGCTGTACATGTCCAATAGCAGAGCAAGAACACTTGTTACAGAAACAAAACCACCGGACTTCTGTCTCTTCCTCCACCTCTAAGGATGAAAATGAGTGATATCAGCCCCATCCTCCCACCCTGGCTGAGTTAGCCCATTAGCAGCCCAAGAAGGCAGTGCCCCATGGGCTTTACAATGTGTTGGGACCTTACTGCTGCTGACACTTTGTGACATCATTAAATAATATTTCAGACCCATGTGTGTCACGCTGCCAGTGAGGCTCAAATGCATGGAACACAGGGCAAATCACACTGCCAGGGTTCCAGGAGCAGAGGGATGCAGGCTACTATTTTTAGGGAGTGTCAATAAAATCCTTTTGATGTACAATATTACCAATATGCAATAATGGACAGCGGAAAGAAGCTTAGACCAGACGTGGCACAGTTTACTGAAAGTAATAAATATGTGTTACTTCATTTCAAAGAGTGCCTCTTTCACTTTCCACAGGCATCTGTTGGACACACATGGCCTAACCACATCTAGATGAGCACTTTCATAGTCTAAAAAGAGTTATTAACCAAGTGTATATTTCAAAGGCTGGTCTAGATAAATAAGCAAAGGGATTAAAATGCTGTATGCCCTTCACTGCAGTTAAATTCCTACAGCACATGAGTAACTGCAGTCTTTATAGAGGTACAAACTATGCTGCAAGGGTTTCATAAACAGTCATGTGTACAAGAAGACTGAAAGACTTAATCATACACATTTCAAAAAGAGCAACTTAAATTTTCAGGACAGGCACTGAGACTGTAAGGAGCTGAAATTATTTTGCAAGAGCAGCAAACTGTCATCAAATTCACTGATTATACAAGAAGCACCTATCTAAAAAAATTGCAGTGGGATGCAAACAAGGTAGCAAATTTGTTTTTTAAGAGAAGTCACTCCTACTGAACCAAAAAGCAAGTATAATTTGGAAATGAGAAGAAATAACAAAACTGAAGGTCACAAATTAAATATGCTCCAGAAGTGTCCTTGCCTGTTACATTTTAAGATAACAAGAAATAATTTGCATCTATTACAAAAAAAACCTGGTAATCTCTCTGTGTAAATAGAATAGCTCAGTATCACCTAGCCTTGTAAAGAAATTGTATGATTTTCAACGATTTTCGAAAATAAGACTTTTAAATGCCCATATCCATAGATAACTGAAGCACAACTAGCAAAATAGAAGACTTTTCAGTATAAAAATATGGTTTATCAAGAATTATCAAGGCATTACATGGTATACTCCCCAACCAATTACAATCTACATCAAGTAGCTGATATTTAAGTATCAAATGTATCTTGACAGAAAAAAGGTTCCCTTAGCTTAAAGTGCCTAAACTCCTGCTTCCTAGTAGGACATTACTGTTCTGCTACAAAATCCTTTCCCCATGAACAGCATCCTTACAAAAAAAAAAAAAAAAAAAAAAAAAAAAAAAACCAACCAAAACATCGAACATGGCAGCAACAACAGCACAGGATCTTAATAGCTGTCATTCCTTCAATAAAAATACCTGCATGGAGCTAATTACCTTCCACATCTTCAGACAGATTACAAACCACACAAAACAGCTTCTCAACTGTTTCCCAGTAGGGCAAATGAAGGAGGGCACTCCTGTGTTGGAAATTATAATGCACACATCATCCCTCAAGGTTAAACCTCTACCTCCTTGCCTTCTAATTAACCACCACATTCTGTTAGTTTATCTCAAATTAGATTCTTTTTTTCTACCAGTTTTTCTACCTTACACTTCTACTGCTAACAGAGAAACATACATTTAAATACTCGGGGTTAATACAAGTTCAAAAGAAAAGAAGGGATGGGGGAGGAACTGGAAGCAATGCACAAAATTTGTTCTTGAGTCTTACAGACAATTCTGACAAACAAGCAAAGCAAAACATTAATCAAATAATTCACTGGAATTGCTGACAAACAGTACTAAAACACTTTATTTGACCCCAAACAAAAGGGAAAACCATGTATCAAATGTCACAACCTAAAGTTTTCTGAAACAAGCGAAAAATGAACATCAACAACCTTCGTAATGGTCTGAAGTTAGTGTCAGAGCACATGGTGATATAACCTTTTAATATTCTTACCCCAAAGACAAATGATCACGAACTGAAACACCCTAAATTCCTGCAGTTTCCATCAAAGTAACTGAAATCTCCACACCTATTGTTCAGAATACCCACTACCTTTGCAGGCTGTAGTACAAAGATAATGTAACTCCATTCTTTTGCAGGAAGCACTAAATAATTTTTAAAAATGCTTCAAGAAGGCAAACGTGTTATACATAGAAATTCATAACTTAATCACAGTACAGAAGAAAAAGAACAATGCCTTCTTTCACCTTATAGGGATGAACATTAGCCTACTTGTAGAGATTCAGGCAGCTGCTGAGAATGTCTTAGCAGCTCTTGTATTTGCAAGAAAACCCCTGTCAGTCGCAAGCAAAACAATCTCGCCATTTAAATATGTCAGCTAACTGTACACACATTATATATCTTTTGTGAACCCAAAATTAAAACATAAATCCGAATTTCTAAAGGAGAGAGATTACTCCAACAGCACTGCTTTGCACTTGCAATGGCAGAGCCAAACCACAGACCACCACTTGTGATCAATTGCTTCAATAAATCAAAACATGACAAAATATTTGCAGAAGCCCTGCCAGAGTAAGACAGGTGATACACTCGGTAGTATTTTCAGATCCTGGGAAAGGCATCCTAAAGAGCCGGTACCTTGCCTTACCTGCCCAAAAGCAATGCTCACACGGCTGTGCAGCCAACTCAGCGGTTTCGCTGTGCCACTTTGACAGCCGTGACGGGGGAAGTCAGCCCATCGCTCGCACAGGAGGTGCTTCCCCTGGAACAACCTAACTCCAAGCATCAACATTTCAACATCCCTGCCAGCCCGCAGGAACTAGGCTCTAATTAATCCAGAGACAGAAAAGTGGTGGAGGAAAAAAAGGGAAAAAAAAAACCAACCAAACTCAGGACTCGACCCATTTGTTCCGGTCTAAATTTAAAACGAAAAAAACACCAAGAGCAGCACGCTTCCAGACTCTGCTTAAGGGTATACTAACACAAATCGGGGATGGAAGAGAAAGCCCAAAACATGGAAACGGATTATGTAGGTTAAGCTCAGCTTTTGTCATCCGCCGCGAGGTCCGGCTAAGGAAACGCCGAGCGCCCCGGCGGGGCCGATCCGGCGCCAGCGGCGGGCGGGCCCCGCGCCCCCTCGGGCGCCACGTCCCGCTCGGGGCGCCGGCCGCGGGGAAGGGGCCGCGCCGCCTCCCGCGGGGACGCAGCCGCGGGGACCGAGCCGCGTCCTCCGGCGCTCCGCGGGCCGGGCCGGAGGACGGGAGCGGCGCGGCCCCCGTGCCTCCCCGCGCCCCGGCCCCCGCGCTCCGCAGCGCACTTACCCGCCTTGTAGCCGCGCAAGCCGGGCTGGGGGTGCAGCCCGCCCCACATGGTGCCGCGCCGGGCCGGGCCGGGGGACCGCCGCTCTCCGGCGGGCGGGCTGGCGGCCCGGATGGGCGGCGGAGGCGGCCGCTCCCGCTGCCGCTGCCCGCGGAGCTCAGCGGGGCGCCGCCGCCGCGGCGGGGGCTGCTGCCCGCCCCAGGGGCGCCGCGGCCATGCTGCGAGCGCGGTGGGACCTGGCCTCCCACCCCCTCGCCGGAGACAAAACTTGCTCTATTGCGCTGCCGCCGCCGCCTCCTGCCTCTCCGGCGCTGGCAGCGGGGCGGGGACAGGGGCGGGAGCGCCGCAGATGCGGCGGCTGCTGCTCGGGGACGAGCGGCTTACATAAGCCGGCCCAGGGGCGGGCTGCAGCGAGGGGCTGCGGCGGGGCCGAGTCCGCACGGCCCGGCCCAGCCCAGAGCGGCCCGGCCCGGCACAGCCCGCCCGCTCAGGCCCCGCAGATGGTTTTGGGCTCGGGTTCGGTCGCGTATGCGCTCACCCCGGGCTCGGCTCGGAGAAGGGCTGGTGGGCAGCGGCGTGTCCCAGGGAAAGCACTGAACTGACCGCGCTCAGTGTGGTGTAAAGGTAATCGGGAAAAGAAGGTGAAATGCCTGACTCCAGAGTTGCGGCATTGGAAATGCCCAAGGCCAGTATGCGCAAACTTTAGTAAGTAGAGTTTATAGTAAAATCACTATTTTCCCCTACTTATGTTTGTATTAGTAAGAAAACGATGTGGAAATAAAGAAGAATCGTGACATCCGTTTGAACGATCAGTTCCACCAGAAAGATCCACAGGAACATCAAAAAGTTTAAGCCACAGGACTGGGAACAAAATGCTGCTGTCAGCAATAATTCAAACCCAGTAAGAGGCGCATCCCCCCTCCACGCTGCTTTGAGTCTGCTCCAAATACTTCAAAAGATAATTCTGCCATAGCAGCCTTCCTGTTACTGTTGCTTGCAGCTGCAGCCCACTGGTCCCCATGTAAACTGCTTTCTGAACAAGGCCCTGACCCAACCAGCAATCCACATCACCAGACAAAAACAAAGAGAAGGAGAAAGCACTTGGACAGCTTCTAACTTCAGCATAGCCATACCAAGATTACAAAATGCATACCCACCAAAAGAAGAAAAGTGATGCTTCATACAGCATTGTAGTTTATGGTGGACATGATAGTTTAAGGAGGTGAGGTGAAACAAGGATCAGTTCTGTGTTTGTGTGGAGACATTCACAATCAATAAATAAAATTGTGTTCAAATGTAAACTGCTGACCCGATGCATTGTTAATCAGTAGCCGATGATCACAAAACAGCTTTTATCTCTTTGGAAAGTTATATGTTTTGTTTCAGCACAAGTCATGTTTTATTTATGCCTAGCTTGGTATTCATAATGTACTCAGTAAAACAGGCCTCAGAAGTACTGGCATGAGCATGTAGAAATGCTGCATGTTGTTATTTCATCCTCTTTCTTATCTGGTATAAAGCCCTTGCACACTCACCAAAGACCTGGCACGATGTGCATTCCGCACCAGCTTGTTTCAACTTCAGAGTGTCAGTGGGTGTTCTGTAGGTAGAGTTGTAGAAACACAGACTTAAAATAAAAAACCCAAATGGTAAAACTGCAGGACACCCTGTCAAGACCTCCAGATTGTTGCCAAAAGTCCCTGAATGATAAAAGGTCAGAAGCTTTTTCAAGAAGCCAGAAATACTAGTTTAGAGCAGAACACCAAAGCAGGAACTAAATTTTTGTAAAACTGCAGAACTTTGAAGATGAAGAAACACAAAAAAGATTAGTTCAAGACCCCTTTAAAGTACTTGACTGTGTGTAACATTTGTAGCATACAATTTACATAGGAGGATGCAGTGACCTGTAAGGAAGCTGAATTTTAAGACGGGGAAGGTGTCTATCTGCAGGCAAGAAGAAAAACTGCCTCAAGTCTGCTAAGCTCTGGAGCTTGTGGTGCTGTCCTGAAATGCAGCTGCAAGAATCCAGAGGCATATCATGACTGCAAGAAAGCTACATGCCTGGGAAAGGTGTGGTAACTGTTCTTCTATCTTCTAATAAATGTCACTGCCGTGGTTTTTATGTAATTTGTATTGCCGTTCATGGAAGCTTTACAGTTTCTTATGTATCTCCTGTCTAGTCATGAACAAAAGAAAAATAAAAAGAAGATAAAAAGGCCAAGATGAGGGTGGCAGAACACAGCCAGATAGTCTGGCTGAACCCCCTCCAACCACAGGGCTGTGTCTTCCAAGGTGTCCCCACTGGGACCTCTGCACTTTGACTGTGCTACTGCTCGAAGCAGAAAGAAAAAAACAACTGTGCCAAAGTTTAAGCAGTCAGATAACAAAACCTGAGACATTTTCATTGCTATGATTGGATTTTAAGTTATTTTTATAGAAACTGAATGTAATTAGTAAAGATTTTTTCGCTACAAGTGACCACAGTGTATCTATCTAGAAACCAGGTCAAACTGAAGCTAGTAGTTTTAATCTATAAATAAATTTTGTCTTTATTCTTAAATCCAGCAATGTTTTACAGCTGCAGTCCGCTTCTGTATGTAGTTCTAGACCTGGAGCAGTATTTGTTTCAGATTTTCCAAAATATCTTGAAAAGTTATGATGACTGGTCTGTACCTCCTGAAAAAAAAAAAAAATAACAGCTTGTGCCATTTGATGCTGCTGAAGCAATCCCCTATTTTCATATGGCTCTCAGCTTGGCAATGCAGTGGGTCCTGAGGACAGCCCAAGTCCCTCTTCTTACCAAGTCTCTTGTCCCATCTGCGAGGCCCAACCATGCAGAAGGGGTGGATGTGGTGGCTCTGGTCCATTTCCCGTGCCTTTGTCCCTCTGTCCAGAGGGAGCATACCTACACTAAGGTGACTTGCATGAGAGTAGAGACATGGAGTCACTAACGTTGGAAAAGACCTCTGTCATCCAGTCCAGCTGCTAAGCTTGTCACCTCTTACATCTCTTGGGTTGATAAGAATTAGGAGCATGACAATCTGTGTTCCAGTGCTGCCTCACTCAAGAGGGTATCAAGGTCCTGATACTCATAGAAAACAGCAGCACAGTATGAGGGGAAATTCATGTAAGGTTACACGTAAATAAAACTGTAAGTGGAAACACTCTGCATCCCCAGGTAATTATTGTGAAATGTGATGCTCCAGGCAGTGAATGGACTCAATTTCTTAGTGTCTGAAAAGCCTTCTCCCCACCTCTTTTTTTCTAGCATAAACTCCACCTTCTTGGCAGAATGAACAGAGGGAAAAAACAATAGAAAGTAAGAGCTTAAGCACTGGTGCTAGGCAGATGCTGTCTCACTAAGGGCAGTTGAAGCATGTCTTATCTTGTGGTCTGTGATCTAGGTTGAGAAATCACATCCCTTTTTTCGCCCTCAGTAAAAACATAATGCTTGAAGGAGAATTAAGCTGAAGTATGACCTGTGAAAACAGCATTTTCCTTTGATTAAAGCCAGAAATAAATTCAATTTTTCTTTTACATATTTCCTTTCATATTTAATAAATTAAAATATTATTTTAAAAACACCAATGCAAATATGTAAACATAGTTCTAAGAGAATGCAGACCATTTCCCCTATCTGATTAGGACATTAGGTATGTGTACATTCTATCAAAAAACAACAGCAGTATTTCTGCAAGCATATCTACATTGTAATTTACTTTGAAATTAAAATCGCAAATTTTCAGTTATTGACTTGCCTCACTAAGTACAGCAATTCTTTTCCCTCCGCCCACAACTTTTTCAGTTGAACACTGTGTCCTAGCAAAATCTTAGCAGCCTTTAAGAAGCCTTAGAACAATTCCTCCTGTTTTCCAAAAAAATAACCATGTATGTTACAAAGCAAGATGTTAAACTGTATTGGTAGTCACTATAATTAAGAACAGATTAGCTTACCTAAGGAACTGCACACCTGCTGGTAGGGGCATGCTGCCTATAAAACACTGAAATGATTTTGTTCAAAGTGCACAGAGTGCACTGCACAGCATTAACAATAAATTGTGTCATCTAATATCTGCAAAGTAGGCATCGTGAAATAACACAATGTATACAATGTTCTTATTTTTGACTTTTCTACAAGCAAATGAGAGTGTACGTCTCACAGAGAAGCACAAGCTGATACCAGTCTGAATCTGCTTTGCACTGCACTTTTACTAGCAGCTTACACCATGGGAGAGAGTCAAACTAAGCAGCTCACTGTTACCATAGCTCACTGTTACCATACCTACAAACACAGGTTTATAATGGTTTATTACCAACGTCCTGAAATTGCAGATTCTTCTTAATGTTCCAGCTTTCAGAGTCAGATTTTCACCTGAGAAATTATTTACATCACTTCTAAAAGACCCTTTGGTGTCAGGAACTTTTCACATTTTTGTATGTGTGTGTATCATATTAATTTAAAATAAGTCACAGAGAATTAAATCAACTTTGTGTTATCAACTCAGATACCACAGGAGGAACAAATGCAGGAGTGGCATCCAGTGCGTCTAACCAGTAACTTATGAAGATAAACAGGAATTTGCCAGGTATATTTTTCTTAAGGAGAATTTTTTTGAGTTCTGCTATTCTATTTTCTCTTTCCTCCATCCTCTCTTCTTCCCAAAGACAGTAGAAAAGAAGAGGAAACATAAATGGTTTGGGAGGAGATGGAGAGAATATGTAAAAACCAAAAGGCTGGAGGCAGGTCTTCTCCCAGGTTTCCAAGTTTGGTTCCTATAAAGTTGAAGTATCTGCACCAGAGCCTCCCAGAGCAGCCAGGGAACCTCTTCCCTTGGACTCACTAACATATCCAGCTTCCTTGCAAGACATTATGGTTTCACTAAAAAATATTTTTTAAAAATGGTTTCTTTTACTCTACTGCATGACTTTTTCACAGAATCTCCAGTTCTCTTGTTATTGAGCCCCTTTCAGTCACCTTCACTTTCTGTGAACACACTGTCTGATTTTAGGAGCACTGATATTTTTTTGTATTTGTTTCTCTGTGCTAAAACTTATGCTAAAGCCCAGGAAGCCCCAGCAGTGCTGCAGTTCAGGGTTTTGATCCTCCTGCCTCTGAAAATGCTCAAGTTTTTATAACTAGCATTTTACTTCAAGCCAGACTTGTTTTGACTCCATGTTACATACAGACAAAGGGGTGCAGAAGGGTGATGCATCCAAAAGTGGATGATATCACTACACAATAATTTGCAGAGTTTTTTAAGCTCCTTTATGTTTGTTAAACTTCACCTCAAATGTGAAGTAACTTCTGTATTAGAAGCACAAAAACAGTATTTAGCCTGACTTCTTTAAACCTACCTGCTTTAAAGGTTAATCAAAAAGCACCACTTGTATGCAGTCCCTGAAACAAAGGATCAGACCATGTCATTCAAGTTCCTGGCCTTTTTCCACCTCAGTGTTGAAAGTCCTGTTTTCCTTTTGCAACAAACATCCCCGATAAATTATATCTCTTTGCAGTAAACCAGCATTTTAAATTATAAGCAACTGTTACAGGAAGGCCAAACACTCTGCATCACAACCAGCCAGCAATGCAATGTTGTATGAATACCTGAAAATGGAAATTTCTTCCAAGTGGCCATCATTATCTTCTTATAGCCTGGAATATGTTGCTTGTTTATTCCAAGTCAGAAATACAACCTATGGACATTGCCCAGTCAGAAAATTGTCTGGTCTCTTGTGTTTGAGCCAAACCCAATATTGCTGCAAAGGGATGAAATTTCAGTAAAGTCAATGGAGTTATGCCAGTGCTTAGTTTAGTCAGCTCAGTACTGCCCATACGTAAAAGTCGGGCGGAAAAATTTATTTCATTCTACAACTATAAATACTATAACTTAATGAGGCTCCCTACCCCATTTTTTTTCTCCATTGACTTTTATTCTACAAAAATCACTGACATTGATTCTACAATAATTCATTACATACTATATGCTAGAATAATGTATCAGTATTATAATACTTTTTCTTTTTCTCACAGCAGTGAGAATTCCATAAGTAAAATGACGAGATATTCTATTCTATGCTGGTAGAATAAAATCCACTTTAATTGGGCATTTCTATACTCACCCATCACAACCCCTGCAGATGTCTCAGAACCAGCCTGTACCTGTACAATGCTCAAGGACCAGCAGCCATCAGCCATCAGCCATGGCAGTGCTGGGAACTGCCTGGTGCAGGACAGGCAGCCTTTAAAAACACTCTGGGTTTGATATACCTGACTCTCTATAGCATAATTTGTTTATGTCTTGTGCCTTGTATCTTTCTCACAGTAAACTAATAAACATATAGAATGTACATTTTTAGATAAACCCTTATTACTCAAGAAGATAGAAAATGATTGAAATGCACAAATTGGGCTGCACTGGTTTGTACTGACCAACAGTGCCTAGCAGATTTGTTTTATCAGACCTCCAGGTTAGTCTGTGACGTGTATGAATCCACCACAGTATCCTTAGACTGTTTAGCTTTTGACTTAAAATTACCACAGACAAGAGTACTTATTAAAAGTAACTTAGCAGCTCTGGCTTGGCTGTAGGATCAGTCTACTTTTAACACATTACTTGAGTGACCAAATTGATCTAGGAGGCGTAAACATGTAACCTGATCTTTGGCCACTTAGAAAACAACAAAAAATCAAGCTCCTAAGTGAGCGTGTAACTTTCAATATATATGAGTAAAAGAAGCATAGAAGTTTAAGTATTGCTGCTTGAATTGTTGGGGACAGTCCTATTCATTTAGGAATCCCATGGTTTAAAAATTGCACGTCATGTAGTGCATTGCTCTACCATTCCAATATTGTGAGTAAAAATATCTGGTTAAATCACTTAAAACAAAACAGAAGAAACACAATTGCAATTTTCTGTTTAGTGCAGGACTGTATGATACAAATATGCTTTATACTTTGACCATTTAGTTCTTGGTCTTACTGTTTTTTGAGCCAAGCATCAGAAGGTCAACCCACACCACGAGAATGTCTCCAGGGCTTCTGAAGGAAAAGTAATTGCCATCTGTTTACAAGGTAAGAAACTTGAAAGATCCAAACAAAACACATTAATAGGAAAAGACAAATAACTTAACTAAAAATCTCAATCTGGCTGTATCTTTCCAAAACAACGTTATGCACAAGCTTCCAAAGTGAAAATTACCAAAAAAAACTTTTAATGAAACAGGAGATGAAAAGCAGTCAGGAAGCCAAAATGGAGAGCAACAGAAATGGATTAAGGAAGGGCAAGAGGCAGTCATACACACAACTCCCATCTGCCCCAGCCAATGCTCCATGAAGTCAGTTCATTCATGGAAGTCCTTGCTCAATGACACCACTGACAATATGTTAACTGAGCCTTTCATGGTGTTGGCCCTGCTGGAACACAGCCCCAGCAGTCACTGTGACAAGATCTCTGCTTAGCACAGCCACTGCAGCTAACGGGTAGAACAGGAAAAATATGAAAGCAATAAGGAGACAGCTATAATAAAGTATCTTGAAATACATGAAAATTCTCCTTGACTTACACTTCCATGTTTGAAGATGGATGCAGCAAGGATAAACTCTCAAAATTTGGATTAAAAACACAAGAAAACCATGCATGTTGCATCATATTAAGGTGGAAATCAGGAACTAATTTTAAAAATTATAAATTAAATCACAAATTTCCAAAACACATTTGCTGCATTTTTATGTTACTGGTAGGCAGAAACACATAATCTCTGAAAGCTGACTCTAACAGTAAACTGAAATATCTAAAGCCCTAGAAGTACATTGCAAACTCTAAAGGCTCCACAGCATAACTGTATGTACTCAGTGCTATATACCTTTGAACTTATACATTCCAATTTAAGTACACCAGTCTCCCTTGCAGATAAGGAAACCAATCTATGTAAAACAAAAACTACCGACCATTTCACTCAAATCTATATTTACTATTTGCTGAAACTGCCTCTACAAAAGCATTAAAAAATCACCAGAAAAAATGTCATTATGAGTCCCACTGAATGTTCAGAATAAAACTTGACCGTGAAAAACATGCACCTCAGTTCTGAAGCACAAAGAAGTTTTAAAATACTGATTAATCATCAACATTTTGTTTCCATCATGCACATGCTCCCAATGTAAAAAATACAAAGAATAAAAATATACTGAAACCCTCTTGGAGCTCACTATAATTAACAAAAGAGAATCTATTGTGAGTTCAAATTTATATGAACAGAGAGGAAAAGAAAATGCTGCAAGATTAGTACCCTCTTTTAGAAGAGCAGATAATTTAGTAAATACAGTAACTTCCATTGGGCTGGCAAGTGAGCCAAGTTGGATAAGCAGATCCAGATATCTAATTTGAGAGGCTGTGAATTGTGTTTCCTTATCTAATGAAGTCCCTTATTTTCCCTCACTTTTTTTTAGCATATTTTTCATATGGCTTTCAAATATAATTTTACATGAAATATATATAAGTACTCAAATTGGATTATACGGTAAAAGACTCTTTGCTAAAGACTCATTTATTTATTTTTGCAGTCACTGCAATGGATGGTTTTTATAGATTCCTGATCAACTGTATCTCCAGCTGCAAGGATTTCTCACAGAAACTATTTTTGCTGTAGTGACTGCAATATAGGGTTTTATAGCCCCTGAAACAGAGCAGCACAATATGGACTTACAAGTTCTGTGGTTGGATGTACAAGAAAAAAAGAGGCAGATAGAAGAGTTACTAGTATTGAAGAGGATAAGGGCTCAAGGTCCTTGTGGCACTGGTCAGTGGGGAACATCTGCTTCATACCTATGCAGGGTTTGCAAATCCACTTGCAAAGGCTTGAAGAGTGATTTCCTGGAACCATAGAATCACAGAATGGTTTGGGTTGGAAGGGACTTTAGAGATCACCCAGTTCCAACCCTCCTGCCACCTTGCAATAGACTGTGTTGCTCAAAGCCCTGTCCAACCTGGCCTCAAGCACTGTCAGGGATGGGGCATCCACCACTTCCTAATCTAAACCTGCCCTCTGTCAGTTTAAAGCCATCACCCTTTGTCCTATCAATTTGACCGACTGGACCTCAGTAATGACTCCAATGACTGTATGAAGGATGAATAAGCACGTTAGGACCACAGAACAAATTATCCAATTAGTCATGCAACTAAAATCATACAGTTTACCACCCAGCAGAGAACACTTTTGAAGGAATTCAGGGTAAGGTTTTCCCAAGCCCTCAACCCCCATATGGTGTGCTCTTTGCAAAATCTGTCAGAGACAGGGAGAGAGAGAGAGAGTGTTCTCATAAAGAACAAAAAGCCAGATTTCTGAATGTGCTCTTCCCTCACCCACACTCTTATCAGCTCTATTTTTAAATACAAAGCTATCTGCATAGAATCTCCTGAGATTTGACAGTTGGTCACATTATCACAGATTAAACAGAAGAGTGGCAGACTTGGCTGGACTTTGCTGCTCGGTACAGCAAAGAGGGAGACCTGCTCCTGCAAACACCAGGGTGTCAGGAAGCAGCATTTTCTGGATGGCAAATGAGTGTGATGCAGGTCTGCCCCTGTTCAGGACACACAACACAAAGCCTTTCATCATATTTCAGCTTTGATGCAGGCACTGCCAACAGCTTTAGCCCTGCTCAACTACTGCAAATGAGTAGGCAACTGATTTGCTGGCTTGTTTGTATCTGCAGAATAGCTGGCAAGTGCATCATCAGAGTTATTCATGACAATCCGTGTGTGGGTGTGTGTTGAGGCTTTCAAAGAGATGGTGTAAAATATCTGTTCCTTCAGGCCTTCATGGTATAGAGCCTCTCCTCAAAATCTTTCACTTACTCTGCCTTGCAGTTTCAGACATCACTTCCAAACTCGTGGGAGTGAGACCTGCTGTGGCCATTTCAAAGATGATGAAAACTGAGCACACAGCAGCCCACTATGGACTTGGGGAGGGAGTCCAGACCACTCCAGTTTTAATGTTTTCCTGCTAGACAGTGCTAAATGTGCTTACTACCCATAGATTTGTTTATTCGTAGCTCAGTGAACTGATGTTTTGATTAAAATTGATTTTCTTGTAACAGTGCTGTCACTATTATTACCAGTTTCAATTTAAAAATAAACACAGAGTTTATGTCCAAGCAGTTCAGTTACCTCTGTGCTGTGCATGGCTGTTACAAAGTATCAAAGAATATATAAAATTAAAAATTTATGCACTTTTTAGAAAATTACTGTTTTCTTAATACAATTAAATACGATTGTCTGAACCCTTTAATACTACCCAGCTGGCTAATAGAGAAAGAATGGTTATATAAGACAGATTTTTATTAAAGATAGCTTTAGTTTTTCAAACAGCACAGGTTTTTCTGGCTGGCAGAGTGTCAGCTTGCCAAGTGAAAACTTTTTTTTTTTTCCCTTGGAAAGAAGAGAAGGGTATAGGATGTACCCAAGAAAAGACAATTCCTCTTGGCTGACCTAAGCAGAAGAATTGGCTTGGGTCTCTGAAAGGGCTTCTTTCTTACTGCTGGTAAGATGTTCAGCAGCTACACAGATGGACTGTTTTTTGTTTGGGTTGTTTTCTGGGGGGTTTGGGGTAGAGAGGGATTTGGTGTTTGGTTTTGGTTTTGTTTTTCTTCCCAAAAGAAAAAATAGGGACGTTGAAATTAGCAGCAAGCTCATAACACATTTTGGAACCTTAGCAGATGGTAATGAAGAGAGTCGTGGGAGATATAGTAAAGAGGGTGATTTTCCACATCTGCAGAATAGGAATGATGGAAATTAAGAAGACAATTCTGAAATAGCATTAACTCCCAGACTAAAATTAAGGCATAGTTAGTTTTCCAGAAATAAGAAACAGGCTCCTGGTAGGAGGTCTGAATTTTCATTTGCCTCTTGAACAGCATGAAGTGCACTGTCTGTTCTCACTAAATAGCAACAGTCAAGTGTAATGTTCTGAATGCTGCACAGAAACATATATATGTACCATGAAGTAGAAGGAATGTGGCAGTATCATGTTTTGGAGCTTTCATGTTCTCTTCAAAAATTCTTCAGTTCAGAAACTATTCCAACTTTCTTTGATGTAAAAGTTTTAGACAGAAAAAGAAGTAGATTGATAAGCCTTTTCTTGCTTGGTTTCATGAAGTCTGGGCAGTCAGTAGAAAGAAAGAAAGGAGAAAAGGAGAAACAGAGAAAGAATGTGAAGAAAGCTCTGAAAACGTGCAGATTTGCTTCGTCTTGGAGAGGGTAGGAGAGAAGTTTGGAGAGTAACATTACACTAATTCCTCTTTGGAATAATTTATAAAATTGGATATGCAGATAATTCACATACTGTAAGCAAAATTGGCCTGGGGACCACAGAACCCAGCAGACTGCAGAGCTTCCAGGAGGCCCAGCTGTTCCTGTCCTTCAGGACACATCCTTGCTCAGTGCTTTGCTTACAAGCCGAGGTCTTTTTTGTCACTGTAAACAAGAGAAATTCAAACCAAGCAGCCAGCCCTGCTCACTGTCTATACACAGGGATTTCTGAGAAAGATGAAGAACGATCCCAGCTAGTCCCAGCAAAAGGACATTGCTTAAAGACAGTTATTTCCTTCCTTCAGTTTGCATTGTCCTTACTCTCACTTGTATATGGACCACTGTTAAATTCAGAGAAAGATAAAATAGAAAGCTAGGGTAAAAACCTAATAGACTATTCCCTTCTGGGCATTAATATAAACAATGAAGAAGTTACTTTGGTTACTTTGTTATCTGTCCTTGTTCCCGTTAGGAAGGCTTGCAATTCCATTTACAGACTCTCCCTCCATAGTGAAGCAGTGTTCAAGCACAGCTATGCATTTCCAAGTGGCAAGATAGCAACCACATGTTAACAATTTCCTTCTCAAGACCTAGACGCTGCAAGTGAAAAATCATGCCTTGGCTTTCTGCCTGTTTCTGTCTGGCTTAATTAGCTGATCACACCAACAATCTCAGCTAGAATGATTCTCAGTAAAAGGGTGGGGGGGCTGCTTGAGCAGAACTGGGTGAAGCTTTACACTGAGCTACTACCCTAGCAAGATCCAAGAAGAAAGGATCAAGGGCTTTGGCTCAGTACCTTCCTTATCCAGGCAGAATTTGAATTTTTGGAGACTGAAAGCAGGATTCTAAATAAAGCCTGATGCCTTCTAAAACTGCGATTCACCAGTTCAGACACTGGTTTTGAGGGATTGTTCCAGTCACTGTAGAAAAAGAGAACCACTGTAAAACCAAGAGCAAATCTTTATCACGATCTCCCAAAGTTCTTTGGATTTAGAATCACTTTGTAGCAGTGAAAATTACGTTGAAGAGGAAGAATCAAAAATATTTGCTCCATTGTCTTAGCTTTCTTTTTTTTCCAGTGACTATGTGTCATCAGCTCAGCCATAAAAAACTGTATTTTCCCTCCCACTTTACTGCTTGATAGTGGCACTACACAGCATAGTAGCCCCACTTCTGTAGCATATTCACCAGCACAGAACTCATGTTTCTCTGCTCTGCCTGAAGGACTGTACAAAATAAAATTTTCCATGGTAATCAAGTCAACATGACATGTCCCCATTTCCTAATGCAACCCTGAAAGTGCTGAAACAGCAGTAAAACAAGCAATAGCATTTATGGTTTAAACACACTTAAGACAAAGATCCTAAAGCCTTTACAAAAACAAACTGCACTTCTCAACCATCTTGCTGTAATTTTACAGTGTCCACCACAAAGATTTTACAGTTACAGATTAGTTTTAGTTCAAGTTTAAATGCAGTAAGTTAAGGCATACAGACTGAAAGTGCATCCAGTTACCATAGTCAGTTTAAATTGTTTGATGTTTTTTCCCCCCAGTTGAAGATATCATGCATAGATCTCCAGTGAAGACATGATGGTTTATTCCCATCATCCCACAGATGAAGAGAGTCCCATGTGTTTATTCGGTGCAGGGCTGGTTTACTTCAGCAGACGAGTGC
The DNA here is from genome assembly GCA_034336665.1 of Luscinia megarhynchos. NCBI lineage: Eukaryota > Metazoa > Chordata > Aves > Passeriformes > Muscicapidae > Luscinia > Luscinia megarhynchos. The sequence goes on from CM067565.1 coordinate 48,771,469, forward strand.
ATATTAGCAAACTGAAAAGGAATGCAGCGAGCCATCTCCTATAAACACCATTTGGCTATTTAAGCCTACTCTGCACTAGGAATAGAATTATATCTCACAAACACCACCAAATGCTGGAGCATATAATTTATTCACTGCACGCTATATTATTTTCAAATCAGATTTTATCTGTCTCTTACTATATAAAGCTGGGGAAATATTCTCATACACATGGAACACTTCTGCACCGAGGAATTATATCCCACTGGAATCAATTTACAGGCTATGCATTGAAGATCAACCTACAAGGCAGATTCAGATTTTGATTTGGGTCTTGCTTCTAGTTCAGTGACTGACCTCAGATGTGTTCCCCAGCATTTGTTTTTCACATTCACTGAGACTTTGCTGGCTCTGCTTTCCTTTGTCCTATACCATCTTCTGTTGCCACCTCTCATATCTCCTGCTTGCTTAAACATAGCCTCTGGCATGCTGACTTCTCCAAGCCAAGAACAAGCATCTCCAGTATCTATTAACATTCCCACAAACATTGTTCATCCAGGTGAAGACCATGCAGTCAGGTCTGTAATCTGCAAACTTTCTTATAAATGCTGCCTTCTTTGGGGCAAGTAAGGACCATAATCCATTTTAGTGCCTCAACATGTAAAGATGATTCAAATTTTAAAAAAAGAATAAGGTTACATTCGATGTAGGCAGATAATAAAACCTTAGGACACAACCCTGTTTTGCACATAGAGGATATGCTGTGGTCTTTTATGCCTCCTCCTTTAGTTAAGCTAAGTTTTCACACTGACAGCAGAGCTATTGTGTGCATGACATTTACTGCTGGAAATGGATGCTGTGTCTTGGCAATGAATGGAAAATGTGAGCATTAGCAATGAAAAGATATCTTCAGAGTGTTCCTTGGTCTCTTGTTAGTCATTCAACGTAGAGGAATTCAGCACAGAGGAAACACGCTGGGTGAATGTCAGCGTTCCCAGCTCTGCCTGAAGAAAGAAAAATCCTGCTATAAAACAGAGTATGGGCACCGAGCATGACAGGATCCAGGTTTTCAGTGCACACCAATGAAAACCTTCCTGACAGCAGAGTTCCAGTAACCCAGCTGGGGTTTATTTGGGAAACGTGCCTTTTTCCACATAGGAAAGTAAACTGAGATGCTTGTTTTCAGGTTGTATGGAAAAATCTAATTGCTCTGACTAATTTGTATTTAGATGCAGCTTTATAGCCTGCAGCAAGAAGACATAGTCAACAGGCTGGAAAGTATAGCGTCATCTGAAGCAGAAGTTCCCCATTTTTTTATAACCTCCCTTGATAAGGGTGTCCATGTTCTATATCTGACTGGATTTCCAGGAGACAACACAAGCTCTTTGTACAGGTATGGCTCTAAGGCTTTGCATTCACTCACTCCTTCACCAGGTACATATCACTTATCACCTTCACCTGAGTCTGCTTTTTCTGTCTCTCTGGATCCGTGTCCTCTGCTGAGACAGCAAACCCTTCCCCAGCTGAAGACAATTCCCACTATGCAACCTTTTAAATAGGAATTCACAGCCTGGGTGACATCCCAAACCTTGAGTGTGTGCCTGGCCACTGTGTGCACAGACTGGCACCACGAGGGGACTGGAGCCAGCTCCAAGCTCTGCCTGCCACAGGCTGCCTCTGGATGTGATGTGAGCACAGGGCTCCACAGCTTCATTCCTTGCAGTGGCTTTGTAGGTAATGATCTGAGGATCTACAGAATAAGCCACAGAACCTATACAATATAAAGCTAACCTGGGTTACTCACAAAAGCATGTAATACACTGGATTTCTAATCTAGAATTTCAAGCCAGAACCAAATAAAAAGAAAGAGCTTAGACAAGGCACAAGACTGTTGGTGTAACCTCCCTGCCCTTAGCAATGCCATGGGGATGATGCTCTTCTGACTGATGTGTTGTGTAATGATCTTTTGCATATAATTATTCATGCAATTAGACTGACAGGTGCTGTCTAAAAGATCTGCTGAACATTTATGCCCTGAATTTTCTCATTTTGTTAATCTTGAAAAATAGGGAATATATCGAGCCAGTCAAGGTGACACTCAAAGTTGCTCTTTTTGCAGTACCATCCATTATAAATGTTACTTACAACAGCTGTATTTAACTTCATGCTGGCAACATAGATTTTAAAAGAAACCACCTCTCAGTTGTTTACAGATTCTAAACAAAGGATAATTATTTGGCTATGGAAAATGATCTAACAACTTATCTAAAAGCTGCTTCCTTCAGAGTTTCAAGAACTCAGGGAAGAAGAGGGGGAACTTAGTGAAAATTTTTTGCAGTTCTTAAAGAAGATTAAACTTATGCAGAACCAATCAAGGAGCTGACTTTCAGAAATTGTTATTTTAATTTATATTAAGAAAGATTAAAAATTTCTGTCTTTCCTTTATGTCATTATTAAGGTACACCATTACACATGGGCTTTTTGTTAGATAAAATTTTCCTGGTGATTCATGATGAGTTATAGCTTTGCCTCTTAAATGATATGTAATTGTTTAATATTTACATTTTTTCACACATTTTTGGTAAATAAATTCTAGTACTCACTGAACAGCGTGTTTACTGCACAATGCAGTTTTAAAACATGCAAAAAACAATTCTGCACACAAATGTTTCTGTGGGAGAGGTAAAGCTGTAGTATTTTGGCACCAGAGCAACAGTGCATGAGGCAAGTTTTTATACTGGTCAAGCAAGAAAATGTGGTTATTTGAATAAAGTAATTTGGGATAAATAAAATATTTACACAATCCAAAATCTAATCAAGGTGCTTGCTTCAAGAAGTGTGTTTACATGGGTGCTCATATTCTAAAAAAACCTTCAAGAGGACACACATGAACATAAAATGAGACAAATGCATTTACAAATCACGTTACAGGTCAGTGAACAAAAGATGCTGCCCTTGACACATAGTCACTGGTCTATAAAGAGAGATGTTGTTCAATCTTAGCCTGATTTCCAGTGGACAGATGGCATTATTTTGCAGAGCCTGTGCTCTCACAAGGCCTTACATCAGCATTGCCACATCTATAAAGTAACAATTCCCTACTAGGTAACAGGTTCCAGACTCGGTGATTTTTACCCCTAGAACTCCCTGAAAGGATACATGGGAATATCAGTGGGGAGGCAGCACTGCTGCCTTTTTGGCTGGTGCACTCCTGTTCACTGTGCTATCCATCAAGTGCAGCATGAATGGGCAGTGCCGTGCATCTCCCCAGGACACTGCAGAGAGCAGAGAGAACCATCAGAGAAAATTACATCAGCTGTCCTGCAGAGCATGAAGAGAGAGCCAGCAGGGCCCCCTGCACCTTCCTTTATGCCATCATGATGCCATTTGATGGAAACCAGCTGCTCTGGTCATGTTCTTCACACTATATCCAGCCCTGCCACCAGAACATGCAAGAGAGATCCAAGTGTCTGATGCTGTTATGCTTTATTTTGTTTTCAGTAATTTCATGTACTTATGAGGATTGATGTTCTTGTAATTAAAACAAAATCACTATCAACAAATCTCTCAGATCTTTAATGAAATTTAAACTGGTTTCCATAAACTATGTCAGCATTGACAATACAGAGTATTAAGCCTAGTAAAAAAAGACTTTTTAAAATGTATCTGCCCATTTCACAAGTTAATACATCTGAATGCATCTTTAGTGGCACTCCATCTCTAGTTATTCAGAAACTTCCTGTCAGAAATGAATTCTCTTGGCTTGCTTTACCAGAGGAATTGCTGCATACATGCCAAATCAACAAATCACAGGGTAATTCATAATGATGGCTTAGCAAGTAAGTGATGGCAAGTGTTGCATGCAAAGGAGGACTAGACAAATCTTAGAGAGGAGAAGGATAAATGTTCAACCCCCCATTCCTGGATTTGCATTATTAGTGCTCCCTTATTGATGCCTAGCGTCAGTGGAATAACACTTTTTATGTTGGGGTTTTTTTCTGAAGAAAATAAATCAGAATCAGTTTGGATGTGGCCTTATTCTCAGTTGAGATGGGTGGATCCCTGGCTGTCCTAGCAGATAACCTGTTCCCTGAGCTCCACAGGGTCCTGGCAAAGTCCCTGGCCCCAAAGCTTCCACTGCTGCCTCCCAGACTTATATTGCAGGGGAAGAGTTCCCCCTGTGCTGCCTGGATGCCCACTGGAGCAGGGGTGTCCTGGCAGCAGACTGGGCCAGCAGGCAGAGAGCCACATCACGAGTAAAGCCAGCCCTGAGCCAGGCTGCCTCCTCACTTGCTTCTTTGCTGAGCTTGAGAGCAAAATGGACATCTTGCTGTGGAAACCTCTATGCCAGTGCATCAAGCATTCTCTACTGGGGAGGCCTGCCAGGAAGCACCCCAGCACCACTCCTGCTGCCTGGCAGAGCCACTGAGGCACAGAAAGGTGTCCAGCCAAAAGAGGGACAAGCTTTACCCCAGGAGCAGCGGGCTTTCTGTTGGGATCATACTGCTCCTGGGCCAGGAGATGCCTGGGAACAGTGTTCTTTCTCCTTAGGCTGCACAGCTGCACCTTGTCTGCCAAACTGGTCTGTCTCAAAAAGTGATTGTCACACTAAATTCTACCAAGAGGAAGAGAATTTTTTTTATTTGTAGTGAGATAGCAAAACATACAAACAAAAGAGATTTCACAAAAAAACTTCTGTGATTATTTTTCTGGAGTGCACGCAAAAGCTGCTGTGTTTGGCAATTAATTTAACAGTCGCTTGTGTTGATCAACTCTTTACCTTTAAATAACACTCCTTAATACTCCTGTACTGTTTTATCTCTCTGTTCGGTGCTTCTGCAGGAAAGATTACCTCATATATTTGCACCTCCCATATTTGCTCCCTGTAAAGTTCATAATTAGAAAATAAACAGGAAAAACCTCCCCTTTGAATTTTGCGCAGACTAAAGCATCTCTCAAAACAAGACCACTGAACAAAACCTTCCTGTAATTTTATTTTTCACTTCCAGGGCCAGGTTTGGAGCATTTTTTGTACACATATCAGTGTACAGTACAGGAAGTGCAGATAGGCAGGAGCTGCAGTCTGCTCAGTAGTGGTCCCATCTAGAGAAAGCCACACAGGAATCCCAAGGAAAAAATGTTGTTTTACATGGACTACATGTCTATTGCACCAGTAGCTTTCCTAGTTTCTTTCTCCCCTCCTATATTTTACATCATTCTTCTTAGTACTGAGAAAAAATCAGGATCTAAATCCCAAAGACTCCTGTGAAAGTTTTGACACAGACCTGCATATAAGTCTTGTGAAGCTAAGTGTGATTTCTATGATTCTGTGATTTTTATTCTTCGCTCGATTCTCACCTTTTACTGTGTTCTTTGTAAGCAGTTATACAGAAGAGCAGGATTTGTTTTACACCTAAAATATCAAATTTCATTTTCTGCTACTTCAGAAAAGGAACAGACTACTTGTGCTGAAAATCATCTCCTCCTACTGCCTTTGCTTCCCCAGCACATCTCTATCCTGAAGCAAAGGGCCCTGCCATTTCTTCTGTGTGATCTGAGGTGGTGAAAGTGCTTTGTTATCCAACTGCCAAAAAACCCTAAGCCAGCAAAACCAGGGATTTAAACTAGCTCAAAAAGAACTTAACAAACCAGACGCCTGTGGAGAACTGCTCCTCCTCCAAAGGATTTGTGTTCTTTCTCTACAGATCACAAAAATATATAATGGGTCAAGAAGATAACCACAACTGTAAAGAGAAAAGGTATGTGCTCTTACATCCTATTCTAAAATGTCCTACATACAAAACTATTTACTGTAGTCCCTACATGAAACATTCATTAGTTTTGTACACTCTTGTAGGAACACTAGAAAACATTTTTCTACATTAAACAATGTTAGTTTTCACTTTTTTGTCCTGTAGCTAGTATTTTACGGGTTTGCATACTGAGTATCTCTTTAAAATTATTCTGTGCAACTTGATGACAAGTGTATAACATCTTCACAATAGAAATAAAGCATTTGAAATCATGAAGCCATATTCTGCACACACTTACTTTACTGCAAATCCCAAATAAATCTGCTGACTTCACTGCATTTAAACTAGATTTATAATGAAATTCAGAAATTGACCTGTACTTCCACTGATTAAGCTTCAAAGTCATTTACTTATGACCTTTTCTGGGTACAAAGACATTTTAGACAGTGTTACATGAGCATCTTGCTAGATACAGTACGACTTCAGTTAAAAAACAATGATGGCAACAATTACAGCTTCTCCTTCAATCTTCTTTAGTACTGCTGGAACTAGAGAAAAACACTACCTTTTTCTGAAAGCTCTACAATATTATTTTCACTTCTGATCCTGTTCTATATATACACAAAAGGTATATATAGAATCAACTTACTTGGTGACACAGTTAATGCCCTGCAAAATACTTTTTTTTATTTAACATTATTGTCTTCAGCACCCTCTCATATGTCCTGAGGAATACAGCTTCCAGCACTTCTCAAGGAACTAATCTACAGACTCTCCAGGATCTCAGTATGCTGACTTGGGGACTGTGAAATAGCACTCCAGTCCAGGACAGTATCTTTCTCTTAGTAATAAAAAAAGTAGGAATGAAGTAAGAAAAACCCCAAACCCTAAAACAAGATCAGGCCCTTGAGATCTACCTGAGACAATACTACCTCTAGAATTTTACTGCTTTGCACTACCCCAAATATTTTCCCTCTGGAAAGCACTGTCCATAGCCTCTGTCACGGAGCACAGAATCCATCTCATAGCTTCACTGGGTGATGTTAGACCCACCAAACATTCCTAAGAGGATAGACAGGTCCTGAAACCTGGCTTGTTTTTGACACCACACCTGCACTACTCATTCAGATCTGGGAGCAGTTGTGATGTGGAGTTTTGCAGAACCAGTGTTACTGTGCTGGGGTGCTGCATTCAAGCAGAGGTTTGCACAGCACAAGGTCTGCAACACAAATCTAGAATCTAGAGAGTGGAGACCAGAAAGATCATTAATTCCTTCATGTAAATACATACTGCATTCTCTAACTCTCCTAATTTTTTTTCAGTTATTGGTAGCAATTTTTCAGTCTGTATGGAACATATTTTGAACTTGGGAAGTACTTTTGGCTACATGGAAAAGGAATTACTCATTTTGTTATGCTTCCATTCAGGCTGATCAAGTCAGGCTCATCAGAATCACAGAACAAGCTGTGTTGGAAGGGACCCTCAAAAATCATTGAGTCCCACTCCCAGCCCTGCACATCATTCCAAGCCTTTTCAGTTATTTTCCATGGCAAAATAAATTCCTGCTACTACAAGCCCATGTGCATTACATACTGTGTGTTTTTGCCCCTTCACCTCAGCATTTACTTTTACCATGCTATTTAATTTGGTCTCAGCATTTATGCACTGCAGGAAACTATTAGCATATGAAACCTCCCTTTTCACAGATATGATCTCCTAATTAAACACAGAGTTAATTATCTCAGCCTTTATAACTGTGATTAATTCCAATAAATTAACCTTTATTTTCCTTCTATGATCAATATAGGGAGCTGCTTTGGGTGCTTGCTTATCCCACTAAAACCCTCCCCCTGAACACTGCCTCCAAGCAATGGCTCTCCATAAGTTTGGGGAAGGAGGGACTGGTTTTCTCCACAGAAGCTTTTTGCAGTCCAGCTCTGCAAGTCCTCCAAATCCAGAGCTTGGGCCAAACAGAGAATGGGCTGAAGAAAGATGCCTCCTATCTCAGCCTCACAGTTACTTCAAGTCCTGGCAATGTGAGCCAAAAGTTCCCTGACACACAAGAAGCAAGAGGGGCTTAGGAAATGTAAATGGCAGATTGCTCCAGCCAAAACACAAAATACTGCTGGAATATTGGTAGAAGAATTGTATTTCACGTGTGACAGGTGTCCTGAATGTGAGCTAAGAAAGACTTGGAACTTGGCCTTTGTGTGCCTCTACTTAAGAGCTGCCAAAGCTCATCTGACAGGCACCTACAGTGACACAACCAATTCAGAACTACAAAATCATTTAGGCTGGAAAAGACTTTTAAGATCATCAACTACAACCACAAAGCTAACATTGCCAAGATACCAATAGAAATTGATTACGTTTCAATTAGTTATTGTTATTTTTCTGCTTCTATTTTGAAACCACTTAGAGATACCCATTGCAGCTGATGCCTGATCATAGCAGAACTACAAGCTCAAGCAAGTTAACTTAATCTATGCAAAAGAGTGCTGATGGTTTAACTTAGGATCTGTCTGCAGTGAGTAAAGTATGCAGTAGCCAGAGTGGGAATTTGCAGCCCACAGACTCATCTGCACAAGGCCTTTTCATTGTCTTGGGAAAGCAGAGTAAGTTACTGTAATATACATTGTATACTAAGAACATCCATAAGGAGTATAGTTCAAAGTAGCTAATGAACTGTATGTTCAGATCCTAAGTGAATATATCCTCTAAGTGTCCACTTATTGTTCCATGTATTAATAATGTACAACCTAAATTAGAAACCATATGGGTTGGTGAACTCTGTTTCCTTTTGTGTTGCAGCAAAAATAAAAAAAACCAGAAGCACTAATAGGTCAAGATAGTAATGAGAGAGGAGGGACTTGTACTCCAGCAATCCACACAAGCACTCAGTTCTTCTCCCACCCAGCTTCTCCCTCTGCTCTCCCCTGCATCAGAGCTCAGGGTCCTGCCCCATGGCTCTGGTGTCCAGCCCTGTTCCCTGGTTTGGTCACTCCCCTGCTTCCTCAGGGCTTACTGCAGCCCAGTGATGGCCCAGCCTGGCCCAGCAGAGCAGCCTGTTTCCTGCATGCCTCCTGACTTTCCACTGAACTGCCCTAGGATCATCACAGTTAGACAAATAAAGGAATTTCCAGTTTAGAGAGTTTAATTATCTTTGATTTAATGCTTGTCAGAAGCCTTTTCCTCCTGATATAACTGATGTGAAATTCCAGGAAATGATCAGTTAAACCCAAGGAGAGTCTGAGTGGACACTTGTGCTGGTTGGACACACAAACAGAGTGTCCAGCCAGGACAGTCCCAGAATACATTGCCATGTTAGAGCATGCTGCTTCAAGTTCTCACAATACTGTTTTCTGCCACATTCTAACTCATAATATGCATTTTTCCCCTGTCTCCCAAAGCCAGTTGTGGGATCTCATGGGTTCCTGGCCCTGTGGGATAGGGTGAGGTGGGTGCCCCACACTGTCACAGAACCCATGGGGGTGCTGCCCATGACTTGGCTCCAGCCTGGGATATGTGCCTCTGCAGATGCCAGTGCCAGGTCCTGATACAGGAAGTGTGGCCCTTGTGGCATCTGCTCTGCTTCCCAGGCTTAAAAGCAGGGAATGAAAGAGAATAAAGCCCCTCTCGAAAGCAGACTCTTCCTGACACCCTGTGTCTGTATAATCTCAGTCCCTTGGCTGGGGTCTGTGGAGTAGTGCCAGCAGGAATACCAGCACAGGGTTACTCTTTCTCACCATCTCCAGCAATACTGCTCACCAGAGATGTGTTTCTGTCACATGTGTAAGATGATTTCCAAAACAAAAGATTTAAATACACGTTACTAATCTCATTTGGATTCTGCCCAGAAGAACTAAACAAAATCCTTTTAAATAATAAGCTAATAATAGCAAAATCATACTATAGTATTTTAGAAATATTTATTCAAAGGTGTAAGAAAAAACCTACTCAAAATTCAGGCACGTACTAGCAGTTCTATCATTTGGGCACATATTTTATAGGATTTTTTGAGACTATCCTTTTTTTTTTTTTGTTCAGTTTTCCATGGCCTGGCTGTTTTTTCCCCATTCCTTGCCCCTCTGTGGGTAATCACATTCTCTACAGCTTCCTTCTCACTCCACTAGGATGTCCTCTTCTGGGGTCACACCTTCACCTTCTCACCATCTGCCTTGCTGGGGTGTTTGCTCAGAGAAGCTTTTCTTGCTATGGGACCTCTGAACTGATGGCCCTCTGCACCCCTCCAGCTCTGCCCCCTAGGAGCTTTGGAAAACTAAATTAATGAGGGTGGACAGCACAGTTTTGAAAGGTGCCAGACAATTTACATAAGATGGAAAGATCCACTTTTACAGCATCAAAGCCTCTGCAGGAATAAAGACACCTTGGCCTGAAAACAGAGCTCTTGTAAAAGAGTTTTTGTGCTTTAGCTTTTATAATGTTCTGTTCTTTAAATTACAATAAAACTGAATTCTCTTATTTGAAACACTGAGTGAGGAGGCTGCTGTGTAAAAGGGGAGTCAGAAAAAGGTCAGTTTGTTTCCCTGAATGTCCAGCAGAAGGACAGGGTTGTGTCCCACAAAAATCAGGCCAGTTCTGTGTCCAGGAGGCTTTTGTTCCTGCCTTTATTCTTCCACATGACGTGCATTTTACGTGCAGGATAACTCTCCAAACATCATTTGTACTGATTTGTGCTGCTATTCCATAGGAAATGGTGACTGCTGTGCAGAGTGTTTCCAGCAGATTAATGGCTGGATGGGAGCAAGTGGTGGTCCATAAGTAAGGTGAAGGATATTAACTCCAAGCAGTCACTAAATCTTTAGGAAATGCCCCGACCTCTGTTGGTTATTGCTATAAAAACTGGGAAAAAAAATCCCAGGCATTTTTTCTCTATGACATAACCACCACTGGTATGCATAGAATATATATTAGTAAGTCCTTTGGCTCTCTCTCTGTACTCTAGTTATCATAATTTGCTGGTTTTGGGGGAAGTACATGCTAATGTGCTTGGAAGGGTGAGGGAAGGAAACCATAATTGCTTTTAAAACCACAGTCAGAAATGAAAGCTCAGTTTCTCATTTTCGAAGGTGTCTTTACTTCCCTTAGCAACACTTTTTTAAATTCTTATTGTTGTTTGGAACTTTAGGCTCCAATCCCTGGAGCCATTTACTTCATTCCCTCCCCTGGGTAGCTCCTGTTATTTTTATCTTGGAGGATTCACCAGAGTGCAACCATAAGGTGTTTGTGTCAATGTGTGTGCAGAGGAGGAAATGAGGGCAGAAATGATCATCAGCATTTGGAAGGGATGCTATGGCACAGACAACCAGCAAGCAGCTCTGGATGTAGCTGGTGATGGACAAAGTGGGCAAAAGTCACCTCTGCTTGAAGAGGGAGTTATAAAAGTGAGAAGCTTAAAAAGGAAGGTAGCTACATCCACTTAATTCTTAGCACTCACTGAGGTGTTTATTGTGCAACCTTTTCTCCTGCATGCATTTCATCCAGTGTGTGCTCCTCCTTCCAATGCTTTATGGACATTTTATTGCTTTTAAGAACCTCTCAGAAGATTTACTCAGCTTATGTGAGTAGTAACAAGATTTCAATGCCGTGTGTCCTTGTTCCTCACAAGACATCACAGCACAAACTATTCCAAGAAATTCTTTCAGAAGGGCATATCATGCTGTTGCCCATAAATCTAGGGACAGCAGATGGAAAAATTAGAACTATGATGACATTAAGTGAGACAAGTTAATTAAATAAGGCAGAGGAGTATTTTAACAAATGCTATCCTGCCACACAAGTCAGCAGTATTTTAAAGATATTGCTATTGTATTTCCATCAGAGTCAGCAGCAGATGCAACAGTCCTTGGATAAGATCCTCAGCCTCCTGGCAGGCTGTTGAGAAGGAGATGGAGGCAAAACCAGTGCCTGAAATGACTTGGAGGATGATAAAAACGTTGTTTAGTCCAGCCCAAATTTAGGTGATTTACATGATACACATTGGAAAATATCTTCTCTTGAAAAGCTTTGGTAACAACATCTATGATTGAAGGCAAACTCTAGGTCTGTATTATTAGAGCAACTTTTGTTACAGGGTCCAGGGAGAGTTGCAAGATTTTACAGATCTACTCCAGTAATTTATAAATTAAACTAAATTGCAACATATGCAGCTCTTTCTATCCTTTTTTTAGTTAATCCTCTTCTCTGCTTTCTCAAGACCATCCACAAATGCTAAGTTCACTGACAATGAAACTGCATTTTTACAGGTGCTGCATGGACTTAGAATCATAGAGCCATAGAATAAGTTGAGCTGGAAATGACCCATCAGGATCATCAAATCCAACTCCCAGCCCTGCACAAGACACCCCAAGAATCACACCCTGTGCCTGAGAGTGTTGTCCAAACGTTTCTTGAATTCTGCCAGGCTGGTGCTGTGACCACTTCCCTGTTCCAGTGCCCATTAGTCCATGCATTCCCAGGGAATGGGAAACCTGTAAACCACAGGTTGAAAGCTGGTAATCTCTCCCTCTGTAGAGACCTTGCATGAACCAAGAGCACCTCCACTCTGGTTTCCTTAGTCCCTCACGGTTTCCTTAAACAATTTCTATCCTCTGTGAACAAGCTGCCTTTGCACAGAAGATGATCTACCTCAGCCACAGCACTGCCTTCTCACTATCCATGTGATTCTCATTTCTCCATTGCCACTGTTTTTGCCAGGGTTTTCTACATACTAACCAGCACTTAAACTCACCAGTCTGCAGAAGCTGTTGCCTTTAGTCTTCCAACCTCTGTTCTCTGTGTTCACAAAACAAATCTTCCTGTAGTTACCCTTTCTGCCACTGTAACTCCATTAATTAGTTCCTCCAAGAAGGCCAGGGAAGTGCTGAGAGGTAACAGGCACCCTATCTACTGCTAGTTATCACCTTGAGCAAATTGCTTGGCCCATGTTGTTTTTGTCAAGACCACTGGTCTTACCACACCTGAGAAGTTCCTGGGAGCCAAGCTTATCTGCATGCACTGATTCCACAGCAGTGCTTTTGTGAACACAAAGTGCTTTACTAAGGCAGCCCTAACAGCTCAAAGTTGTTTGAAAAGGACCTAATTTCACTGATCAGCCAGTCTCTGGTGTCTTGTGCAGCTTAGCAGTTTATTTTTCTTAGGCACTAACAGCAGAATTTACTTTCCTCGTTCTTTATATAAGAATCTTTTATTTTTTTCTTTCTGCATATTATATAGCCCATGTACCTTCCTGAACAGACCAGCTCCTCTTCCTCTGGATCATTCTGCTCAGACCCATCCAATCTTTGGACCTTTTGTTTTCACTGATTTCTGGATGGCACTCAGTTTCTCTGCTGCAGTGCAATCCTCCTCATCAGACTTCTATATTTTGAATGTTGTCTTTAGAGTGTCTTTTCCTGAGATCATCAGATGTTCAGCATTGGTGTTCTGAGGTTGGCTGTGTAGTGCTTCCTTAGTCCTTACTACTTTGAATATCTCTGTCACCTTGAAAAATCTGAAGATAATTCTGCAGTTTCTAAGTTCCTCAAAAAAACAATTGATTTCCACTTTTATCTGTTTGCTTGCATTTTCTGTGAAGTTTTGGGGTCTTACTCCACTCAGTGTGCATGCCCCTTCAGCGTGTTCCCTGCCTGTGCCTTTTGACAGCCAGGATATTTTCTACTATCAAGGGTACCTTAATCACTTTCATGGCATATTCAAGACAGAACTTTTTAAGGACCTCTAGATATTCTGCATTTTGTTCTGGCCTTGTGCCAAAAGCTTGTGCCTCACCATCTTCTCACAGTCCAGCTTTGTCATAGGTGTCTCTGGCATGTTCTATTAATGTCTTGATTTCTCCTTACTGCTTGTGCTACTATGAAGCCCCAGGAGATTTGCTGGAACCTTTGTCACTGAGATAAACAAGAGGCAAGTGAGTTTTAGGGAAGAATCACTCATGATGCTGTCAATACCAGATGGATTTTTTCAGGTCAATTTTCTATTTAGTTGGAGCACAATAATGCACATGTAGATGTAGTAGAAGCTTTTGAAGAGACCATTCACTTACTGGGTTTTGGCTTTGGTAGCAGCTACCCCTGCAAGCTCTCAGCACCTGCATAGTTCAAACAGCACCTGGTACACAAACATTTCTCTCAAACTGCTTTCTAGACCCCTTGCAGCAGAGCCATTTGTTCTCCTGAAGCACACAGATAATATGAGTTGATTTCATATAGATGAGGCACACAACAGTCAAAGAACAGCTAAACTCTGAGCTCCTCTAGGACCTTTGCAAGTTCTTTCAAAACAGAATCTCTATGTGACAGAGTCAGGAGGCTTACCAACACCAAACTTCATTATCTCATAAAAAAAAACCAACAACCAACCAAAAAAAAAAAAACAGACCAAACCAAACCAACAAAACCTAAAAAACATCATATAACTAAAACTTCAGAGAGACTTTGCAAAATAAATAAAAATTTTTGCTCTGTATGCTACTACTCTGCATAAACTCTTAGCAGAAGCATCTAGTTCAGAGTAGGCATGAATTTTATGAAAGATACAGAAAAGAATCTAAACTTACATGCACTGTGATACAAAACCCATTTTGTGAATTAGAGGAGCACTGGGCAAAGAGACAAGCACAGAATCATGTGGCAGACCAAATGCATTATTTATTATTTGGTAGGGCTTCTGTAATACAATTCCGTACATTGACTTATTTATGAAGTGAAATAAGAAAGAAATTTAATTCTTGTGTGAATAAAGTAAGGTTTTATATTCAGCTACTATGCCAGCAAAAATTGAAACTAACAAACATGAGCTGAAAAGATGGCATAACGTTCTTAGCCAGTGCTCAGGAAATATTGAGTGCAGCACATCAAAGCAGATGAAGGAAGTTGCATATAGTAATGGTGAAAGATGACACCCAGCTTCTGGTTTCTCAGAAGAGCTGGTGCATTAAAGACAACAGGAGTGAGAGCTCCCTTTTGCATGAAACTCACCCTCCTCCTGAGCATTGCTGGCAAACCATGCACAGCACTGCCAGCTTGGCACTGACTGAGATTTGGGCTGGCACCACCAATGCTCAGCTACAACAATCCTTCAAAATAAAATTTGCCACCAGGCAGCAGGAGAGTGACTCAGAGTGCAAGATCCTGTTCTCCACACTTGTCTGACCATGAGACCCTGCTGGCACTGTCAGTGGTGATGCCCATGAGCACCAAACCTAATGGTAGTTTCTCTACACTGAGCCTTTTAGAGACTCACAGGAGACAGGGGAGACAAGATGAATAGTGGCATTGAAAAACACCCTCTCTCTTCTTCACATCAGAGTGCCCATATAGTGTCTGTGACTCGCCTGGAGAGCAGCTTTCTGGCTTCCCACTGTCTAGCATTGTAGTCCTAATTCTGCAGCTGAAGAACCTGATTCTCACAGTTCACTGACATAGAGTGTGATGCCCAAGGGTACATTTCTCTCTACTTGGTCTCAGAAATGGAAATTAGTCCCTATTACTAAGGCTACCATTATAAGTCTCTGCATCTTGCAATTCTTCACATAAACTACAGGGACTGTCTTGGGCTTTCACATGTCACTTCATGATTTAAATAAATGTGTTATGGGGAGTATTTTACTTCACTTAACCTTAAGCAGAATGAATCCTTAAAGTGATGCTGCAACAAAACCTGAAGTATCACTGATAAGCATACAGCTACAGAATTTATTTGCTCTATTTTTCATTTCACAAACTAAATCATAATAATTTTTACTCTCCTTTTTTTTTTTTTTTTTTTGCATTTGTCATTTTTCAAGTTAATGGCTTTCTTTCTTTTTCTAGAAGTGACAACAGAAGATTTGTTTGAGTAAATGGAAACTTAAAAAGAGATCAGACACGTTACAGAAATTAAAACTTTTTGGGTGAGTGGAAAGAAGAGTGCCACAATTGATTTGTCAGTTTTAAAAGCAGTGGTACATGGCATCAAGGGCTTCCAGATGGTCAGACACGGAGGAAAACCCGCAGTGCAAAGAACAGGCTGAGGCTCTGCTCTTCTGCAGCCTGAAAAGAACGGCCCCTCTGTGGCTTGCTCTGTGCTGGCTTAGTTCCCTCATCACCAGCAAAACAACTGCCTAGCAACTCAGCTTTTCCCACAACATTTCCTGTGTGCCCAGAAAAAAAGGATAGCACCTAATATTCCCTCTGGATAATCCCCTTGCTTGAGAGCTGTGTCCAGCCCTCTGTCCACGTGGGAGCTGTAACCAGCAAAGCAACTGCTGTCGTGACAGAGAGGGCAGGCAAAGACAAACCAGTCCCCTGGTCCCTGCTGCAAGTTGTGCAGGTTATCTGCTCATCACACAGACAGCAAACTTGCTGCTTCCCTCCACTGCAACCTCTCCCCAAACAAAGGCAGGAAGCCATGGCTGTCAGCAAAAAGGTACAGACATCCTTCCTATTGAGAACCCTGTTTTGTGAGCTGCAAGGGAGCTCCCAGCACACACTTCACAACTCTTGGGAGAGTCTATCTGGAGACGTAAATAATTCAGCACTTTAAAAAAAATAGTGCTGGCTCGAGCACGTGAAATCGCTTTTTTCAGTTACTGCCTTTAAGAAACATTTACAGTCGAACAGCAGATTTACTAATAGTTACATTTTCTTGTCTGACATCACAGCTGCAGCAGCGTCTTGCAACACAATATTTAAGTCACTTCCCTCACAGTTTCAGCACCAGTGAAAAAAGAGCTGCCTTGAATCTTCTGCAGCTGTTTCTGAGCAGCATGCTGAGGGGACTGCAGAATACACAGTTTTGCCCATACGTTCTCTGGAAACACAAACTTGCTATAAATCCTGTCCCTCCAAGTGTTTGAGAAGCACTGTAAATAAGCTCTAACAAGCATAATTAAAGAAAGCATTCTTAACCAAACACACAGAAATTAGGGCAGCAACTTACTTGCCGTCTTCATAACTTCCTCAGGAGCATTGTCTTTTCAAATGAGTGCAACAGGAAACTGTGGTGATTACGGGAGAGCTGCAGCTCAAACCACGGACTGCGAAGTGCAGAGACAGCCAGCTCTGGGTTGGTAACAACAAGGCAGCCACCTCCCCTTCTTCTTGTGCTTTGCATGTAAATCTTAAACTGACGCCATGTGGAGAGAAGGGACTTTAACAAAGATCTACTAGAAATATGTCTGTGAAAAGGCTTTATTACTCAGAGCTCTGTGCTCAGAGTTGCAGTGCTTACCTCTGAGAAGTGCTGAGACCTCCAGGGGAAAAGCATCCTAGGACTGCTACTGTTTGACACTGGTTTTATCTGGACAGGTGTTTGTGGTCTTTACTAAAGGCAATACTGACCTTTAGTTCCTCTTTGTCACATGGGGATGAACTTGGACCTCTCTTGCCCTGCCTTTTGCTGCAGTGTGGTGGAGATGTGCATGCTCAAGGTTGAACAGGTCCACAGACACTTCCACATGCCCTTGCATTCTCTGCTGAGGCAGAATACTGTCCATAAGTTAACCAGGACCCTGCTCCTATCTTCTCAAACAGGGTTCCATAGTAGGGCAGAACTGAATCTGTGCCAGTGTCCCACAGCCTTTTAGACAGGAACTATAAGCTGTTTTTTGTTTCTGAGTTAGCATCTGACAGATGCAGAAAGCTGCCACTAATATCCAGCTCACAGAAATATGCATGTAAGGCTGGGAACTCATGGAAAAGCTCTGCTAGCATCAGATACTGCAGGCATGTGGCATGTCTTTGATAACTGGATTGCCTCACCAGGTTTATACCTTCAACTCTGCATTTTTGTCGGTCAGTTTAGCACCCACTGAATAGTTAGATAAGGTAGATATTAGCAGCAGAGCAACAAACTATTAATGCAAGTGGATGAAAAGTTGACAACTAAGTTATAACTGCAAGAACAGTTGAAAAATCTTGCAGAGATGTTGTGTTTGCAAAGAGATGTCAGAATTACAGAAAAGATCAGTTGTACAGGACTGCTGAAGGGCAGATCCGGCCTACAGACACTGTGTTTCAAGAAACTTGCAGAATTCCTCAGGAGCTCCATCTGACGCTGCAGGGTTGGGTGAATAGGGGAAGTGTTTGTCTGCAAGCTGAGTCAGCTCCGTGACACAGGCTCCAGGAGGTCCTGCTCACACAGCCCCATGTCAGACTGAACCTCACCAGGAGACACACATGTGAAAGGAAACATCTGTGCCAGCAAGCTAGCAATGCTGTCTTGCCCAACACGAGTCAAAAAGCGTGGGAGGAGAAGTTTTGCTAGCTTAGGTGAAATCCTCTAGTTTCTTTGCATTTTTCCCATTTAAACATAGACAGTCTTTCCTTGCTGCATCTGCAGGTAGTCTGAACAGCAGTGTCTGGAAAAACATGGTTTGAACTTCCACAGAGCCCCTGCCTGCACCAAGCACACCTGCTGTGTGGGTTATTTGACACTCTAGGTGATTTTGCCACTTTTTGAAGAACCTGCAAACACAGAAAAAAGGAGCATTTCCCCCCTACCTCTACTGCTATCTTATCAGCAGGTAACAGTAACAGATGATTTGACAAGAGTGGTGGATATTACTCCCTGGCTGAAGTGAAGAGGCTGGCCCCTGACGAGTCAGACACCTCTGTTATTGATCCAGAATTAAAGGTCCTTTTGTCCTTGAGTTTCATCTTCCATTTCCTGTCTGGATTCTTCTTAATGCCTTAAACCTCTCTTTGCTTTTCACTTCCCAGCTTCCTCACTTCCCTCTTATTCCTAGGATCACACAATAGTTTCGGTTGGAATGCACCTTTAAATGTCGTGTAGTCCAAACCCCCTGAATTGAGCAGGGACATCTTCCACTGAACCAGATTGCTCAGAACTCTGCCCAACCCAACCTTGAATATTTCCAGAGATGGTGCATCCACCACCTTCTGAGCAATCAGTGCCAGTGTTTCACCATAAAAAATTTGTTCTGTATATGTAATCTAAATCTATCCTCTTTCAGTTTAAAACCATTGCCTCTGCCCTATTGCCACAGGCCCTACTAAAAAGCTTAACCTCCTGCATGGCCTTTTCTTACTAAGACTTCTAGTCAGTAAAGATACAAATTTCTTTAAAAATTAAAGAGGCCTTTTTGTATTTTGATTATTTCCCTTTCTCCCCATATTCTTCCCTTCAGAATGGACTGTATAATGCAATCCTTGTGATTGCCCTCCCTTCTCTCCTTGCCCGCCAGGTTTTTCAGGTATAACCATCATTTCCCTTTCTTCAGTTTAACATTGCTGACCCTCTGTGGAAGTTCATCCAGCTGTCCTGTCCTCTCTCTCAGCCCATCACTCTGGCCAAGGATGACCAGTTACTTTGAGCTGTACTGCTGGACTGTGACTGACCTGCAGTGTGAGAGGGGAAAGAGGATCCAGCAGCAATGTGCTAGGGACCAGCTTCCCAAAATAATCCTGGCTTTCAAATTACTGGCTTTCCTATTTAACTTCAGAGTTAAAAAGACTTCTTGCATGAAACCCCCAACAGCTGAAGGAGAAGGCACCAGAACTGTTACAAGCAGTTCAGTTCACAGGGAAGAGATGCCAACACAGCTGCAGAAGAGGCACCAACTTTAGCCTCAGCATGGGATGGGGTTCTCTTAATTCCTCGTGTTGGGAGTATTGCTCTTTGCATTGAATATTTACACATTTACTGTGTCTCTTCTTGCTCTTTGATGTTTAAGCATTCACCTGGAGTTTGGGGAAACCCATTTATTGTTTGGATATTTGATGATTCACGAAGAGTAGATGGAAGAACCTCAAGTCTTCTTTTCCTCCCCCAATCTAGACAAATGGTCTAGTCATAAAGTTATTTTTTCTAATTACTACATTAAACTGTCCCATTTTGCAACAAAAAGGTTAAAACTACCTCCTATAGCATTATGTAGCTAATTTAAGTGTTCATAACAGATGGGAGTTCAAAAACTCATTGACTAGAAAATGAACTTGAACTTACACAGGTGTTTGAACTATTGTTTAAAGGGCAAATTATCGTGTACATTGAACCAGATTAATTGGATACCTAATGTACCTGGTCTTGCCACTGAGTTCAGTGTATATTTGCTTGAAATAGAGATCTCACTGTAGCATAGATACATGCACTAGGTAGCAACAGACCGTACACAAAACATACACTTAACTCCTGAGGGGACTTCACTGCTGGAAAATTGGCCTGGAGGAACTCCCTTCTGTGCTGTACAGAAGTCCTGCAGGGGTTTTGAAGATTTAAATTTTTAGCTCTGATACCCAAGTTGTTTTTCTGATGCAATACTCTTGAGACTAAAGGAAATACTTTTCCTTGCCAGGAGATACATCTTCTCATGGGATTAATGGGGTTTAGGCACTGCCATTTTCTCTTGGGATCCAGACAATTGTTCAGATAATCATTGCTAAGATAAATATTGATCTAGTTACCACTGATTGCACTTGGGTAATGTTAAGACATTACCTGCCTGTGGATACCCTTCACTGCATTTATACAACTCGTTTCCCTTGGTGAAACCCCTTGTTGTCCTCACCCAAATAAAATTACTGCAAATACAGCCAGGACAAATTGAATAAATTCTTTGGAACAAATTTTTCTTTGGAACAAATTCTTACCATTTTCTGAATGTTCAGATCAGCTAAACCAGATCTGGAGCTCAGGTCTACAATTTCCCTCTGGAAGCAGAGACTGTAGAAATTCACTGGATGCAGAGAAAAATATCTGTGGACTAAATAATTACTCCAAACAGTCTGCATTAATAAACACTGCCTGAAACAAAAGCAAACCACAGGAATTCATATTAAAATCATGGTTCTCCAGAGCTGATAGTACTATCTATAGTAAATAGGTGTTCATACCAGTTTTCTTTTTGAATGGATAAGGAACTGTTTTGGAGTTCAGCCTTTTTGTTATGTGAATTTCTTTCTTTACATTAGCTATTCTCATTAATAGACATATTCCTGAGCAACATTTTAAAAATACAGTTATTGCATTGTACTTTGTTTCTTTAATTCAAACCAGATGGGTTCAGTGTGGGGGAAGAGACAAGGATAAGTTTAAAACTAAACACAGCATCAAGTCCTGCACTTTTTTAAAAAAGGAAGGATTTTAATTTGAAGTGCCCTTCTTAAGGAAAAACTTCTGAAAAAGATATGAATCACAGAAATGGTTCGGGGCTGCTCCTCCTCCATTCATGATAAAGATTTGTTTCCCACAGTATAATTGCTAGTTCTTTGCAATCAATAAAAGACACCTCCTCTATAAAGTCAAAATTGATTTTTGGAGAGTTAAAAGACAACATCCAAACAATTCCTTGTCATCTTTTCAGAAAATTTATTAACACAGCTGGAAATAATTACTCATTCAACAGGAATCCCCATAGTGCATCTTACAGAAAAAAAAAAAAAAAGAAAGAAAGAAAAGCAGAAAGGCTTGTCTCACTAGAGCAATTCACAGCATTGTAAAGGAATGGTTAAAAAATTACAGTGACTTTTAGAAATGTGGCCACACTAACATTGTGATGCAGAAATATGTACAATACAAAGAAAATAACTTTTGTTGATCTCAGCAAGAACACAAAATGTGGAATGTCAGATTGTTATATTCCTGTAATTTCACTTTGCTGGTTGCATATCTGTTTATTTTGACCTTTTTCAGCCTAAGCACAAGCTCAAATTACATTGATTTAAAAAATGTCTTAATACAGAAAGTTGTCAGGAAGGGCCACACTTCTGTGGTTTTGCTTTCCACAGACTTGCTGTTGATTGCATTGTTTTCACTGACAACTTAAGTTTCTGTGCTTTTCTAAATTTCTTGAGACCTGTGGAGACCATATGAGAAAGGAGGAACCATTGATCCTACTCCACATTTTCTGTGATGAAAAAAATTGTTAATTTGGTCCTTTTCACTTGCAATTCACAGAAACCAGTGCAACTCACATCATTCCTCAGGTTTCTTTTGAGTATAACTTCACTTGAAAGACATACTTGATTGTTATGGGCAATTTGTGAAAACTCATTGAAAATCCAGGTACCAAAGAGTTTTGGCAGCCCATACTTGTGCTTCTTCCTATAATATTTGATCCAGTAGAATAAACTCCCTTTTAATGGGAGGAAAAGGCAGTAGTACCTAAATTGTAATGATTCAGAGAAGACACATATATTAAATAGCACCTATTTATTCATTTATGTGAGGTGGTTTTTAATGGATGGATCTCCTTAAGGACTTATCGAAGTGGTATTGAATTGGTGGTAACATCAGACATGGACATCAAATTTGTTTCAACATGCATATCTACTTCATCTGATGACAAAATCTTACCTATAGAACATATTTAGATGCTGGAATTTTTTTATAGTGTAGGACATCCAACAAAAATATAGGTAGGATCTATTATCATATATATAAAAGCTTCTTTGTAGGAAATGCAGAATTTAAAGTGAAATGTAAATTTAATATGAAAAGCTTATGCTCTAATTAAAGCCACTCTTTTTCTCAACTTACTACTTTTGTCAGGACTTAGGTCTCTGAAGGGACATAGCAAAAATATTTACAGGCATAGAGAATCTCAACATTACAACATCTTTGTATTTCTAAATCCAGGCCATATTCTATATTTCTCTTCTCTGTTGAAGGACTACAAGGCTTTTGCAGAATCAGAGCTTCAGGTACCTTTTTATCAGTTAACAGTATAAAAAATAATTTCCACCCCAAAGCCATATCCTCATAAAATATTATGATGTTTCTCTTGTTATCTTTCATCCAATTTTTCAGTCACATTCTCTTTACCATTGTTCTCTAAGATTCTTAGTATTGGACAATAATGCTTCAAAGTGAGGTACTTTGAATATTAACAAGTGATCATACCAAGGATTTAAAGCATATATCATCAGAATTTTGGCATCAATAGCTTGCCTCCCTCATCCACTAACTCCCAGTGACAGCAATTTCTGTTTTTTAAAGCTGCACTTTGCATTTCATAGTGTACGCTTCAAATTAAGTGTAAGTTGTTTAAGTGACAAAAGGTTTTAGTACTAAAAACCAACACCAAATGATAGCATAAATTGCTGTGCATGATCCTGCAGTGGCAAAGATGAAGCAATTAACTAAAAAAACAGCCTTGCTGCAGCCTGAAGCAGCTTCTCCCTGTCAGCACCTCCAGCTCATGGTATTCCAATATTGTCTGCTGCCACAGGTTTGCCTAAGTAAGAGGCTGACCATTGAAATCATGATTTCTCTGGTATCAGTAAAAATTAATATATAATATATAGGAACACCTATCCAGGCCAAGTTCACTCTGGGCCTGCCAGTTATTGTATTTCAAGGTAGAAGTAATGCAGAAAGAAAGAAACACAGGGTGCTGTGACAATCACTGGTAACTCCCACTGCTAACACTTGGCTGTAGGGTCTTTCTGCAATTGCTGGGAAACAATTCAGGTTGGGAGTGCAGGAACTTCCTGTCAATGAGTTTTATTTACCAATTGTAAGTTATTGATTGAGTGAATAAATAGAGAATCACAATAACTGACTGTTTATTTATGGAGAGTTCTTAGTGTGAAGTAAAATCAATTGCAAAGCAATGGGCCATGAAAAGAAACAAGAAAGTGCAGGATGTGGGAACAGTAAGAAATGTGCATATTGGAGTCAGTCAGACTCAGTTAATGGTTGGACTTGATGATCTTAAAAGTCCTTTCCAGCCTTAATTGTTCTGTGATTCTATGTGCAACTGCTAGAGACAGGCACTCTGCCTGAGGGCAATAAAGTCCTCAGAGCCTGATTATAGATACAAAGAAAGACAGGAAAATTAACTACTTTTAACTACTGGACATTTACTTTTGTGGTTCCTAGTCAGTGTTCACTGCAATGTTAAGCCCTGTATTGTGGTCCAAGGAGATCAGGAATGGAGCTTGTAGTGGATACACCTTTAAATTGTTTTTATAGGAATTGCTGCACCAAATCCACCTGAACAGTGGAGGAGAAGCCTTGCAAGAAGCAGGGCAAGTGCAGCAGTGGCCCCACCCAAGCTGCCTTTGGTGCCCAGTGACCCCACACAACAAACCCACACCACCTGCTCCACCCTGAGTGATCACCACAGCAAGGGAGCCCGAAGCCATGGAATAATTGAACTCAGTGGGCATTTGTGGACATTTTATGGGTGTTTTACAGGGGTCATCCATACACTAAAGGAATGATACCTGTGCATTATACCAAAGGATGGGAAGGGCCCTGGTGGTTAATGACAATGTGGGATCTGACCATGATGTAAATGGTTTGGAATAAGGGGTGCAGAATGCAATGGTTTTGGCTGGAGTGGATTTAGTTTTCTTCATAGTATGTAGTGTGAGGCTGTGTTTTGGATTTGTGCTGGAATCCCTACTGATGATAGGTGGAATGTTTTTGTTATTGCTGAGCTGGGCTCACACAGAATAAAGACCTTTCTGCCTTTCTCTCCAGCAGTGAGTAGGCTGGGGGAGGACAGGCAGTGGGGAGGGGACACAGCTGGAACAGCTGACCCCAAAGGACTGAATGGCTGTTCCATGGCATCATGGCCAGCATATAAATAAAAGGGGAAGAAGAAAGAAGGGGCAGGGGACACATTCAGAGTGATGGCATTTGTCTTCCCAAGCAACCATTACACATGATGGGGCTCTGCTTTCCTGGGGATGACTGAACACCTTCCTGCCCATGGGAAGTGGTGAAAGAACTCCTTGTTTTGCTTTGCTTCTGTGTGCATGGCTTTTGTTTCATCTATTAAACTTTATCTCAACCCACAAGTTGTTCTCATTTTTACTCCTCTGATTCTCTGTCCTATCCCCCTGGATATTTGTGGGGCCATTATTTCTATGTATGCCAAGAAAGATGATCAAACTGAAATGCAAGTTACTTCTAAAGAGAGTCCCACATTGGTGAACTCCTTTTACCATCTGGTTCAATGGCCAGATAATAAAAAGCCCGTACCAAACAGCTGTAAAAGCCACATTTGATGTTTAATGAATCCCCTAAGTCTGAGGACCTTCTCTGTAAACAATTTTACTAGTAGTGTTATAAGTAAAACAGTGCCATTTGGGAATTCTTGTTCTACACTGACAATTTGATCAGAAAAGGACTGAGAAACAACTTACCAGGGACGATGTAGCAGGGCAGTGATAAAAACAACTGTGACAGGAATCAGGTCTGCTGGTCCTTTCCCTTCTCTGTTTCCTAGAGCACAGGAATGGACAGGTTTATTACCAAAGGCACTTGCTTGCAAACCAATTATTAGTGCTGACTCCTTTAGAAAATGTGTCAGCTGCTTAAAATGTACCAACTCTGTACTATCAAAAATCTGCATGGCACAAAATGAAAAAGACTATTCTCTGTAGAACCTCTGGTAGCAATTGCCCAGTTCTGCTGTCAAGGTCCATGTTGTTACTCTCTGGTGTGACAGGGCTCTGCAGGACATTGTCTGCTGTCCCAGGGGGGTCTCTCCTCTACACAGGTGAGAATCACATTGAACTTGCTGGAATCAAAGACATGCTTCAAATCAGAATTGAGCCTTTGCAGTAAACTGGGCTGATGTGTGGGGCAGTGGTGTGGTTTAATCTAATCATTGTAAGCAAAACTTGGTTGCAATCACACATAGCCTGGACAGAAAAACTGAAAGGAAGAGAGAGAGGAACAAAGAGACAAGAAGGAGGGAGATGTACATCAAAGAAAAGTGGCCATCATAACACATGTATTTGTAAGTAGGAAACACTGGAGCCAGATGAGAAAAGGAACCACAAAGATAAACCAGAAGCCAAATCCTCTGCTTGTAAAAAAGGGCAAAAATATCAATATTGAACTTGTGTGTCCATATCTTCCAGCTGCTGGGCTCTGCCCAGGAGGAACTCATGGGATGGCAGGGGTGCAGCAGGAATACCTGCTGTGCCAGACCCAGCAAAGATTCCCAGCAGCCTCCTTCCCACTTCATCCTGTGCTTAAATATCAAGTGGGGGATGTCACTGAAATAAGTGCAACTAATTACAAACACGAAGATGGTGGGATTTTCCATGAACAGCCTGGAAAGACCAAAGCAACATTTGTTTTATTTAATTTTAAAAGCTGTTATTTTTCTCAGTTCCAGGAAAACCAAAGTGATGGCAAGAAATGTGATGTGCAGATTGCCTGAATTGGTGTTAATTATTTTTTAATCACTGAAAATTAAATTAGGTTTTAAATAGACATTATTAATTCTTGTCTGAGTTGTCCAAAGACAGTGTAACAAGCTAACAGATATTGAATTATAATTACAAGAATACATAATTATATCAATTTTAGAGACTCTAAGAAGGATATACTGGCTGTTCAATACAGAATTTGTTCAATTTACAGCACAGATTATTTAACCAAAATAATTTTTAAAATTATGTAAAATTTCTTTAATCTTAAATTATTTTGTTTATTGCTTTTCATTTTTAACTACCTTGAAGGGCCTGTTACCATGCTTCCACACACTGCTGTCATGGTTTAACCCCAGCCATCAATTAAAGATCTATTTTTCTACCAGTTTTACAAATCTGATGGTCTTTGGTCATGACCATCAGGAAAAAGGCACTGTTAGGACTCTGCATACTGATAACTGCAGCCTAGGAAGGTTTAGTCAGCACAGCTTGTGTGGATCCATTCTGCTCCATAGCACTTCCATGGTCCTAGAACTTTGTGGAGTGCATGGATGTCTGGATTAGAAAACTGATCCCATTTTAATTAAAATAATAGCTCTCTTTCTAATGGCATTAGATTATTGTGTTTTGAGGGAGGTGAACAGCAGTCTGCATCTGGTTCCACAAAAGTCACTGTCAGTATTTAATACCAGGTATAGGAAACAGACTGGTCAGACTCAAGTAATTCTTAAATCTCTGATTATAGTACAGTTGAACAAAGATCAGAACAAATGAGATATTCAGGAGATCCAGTTTTCAGTGCTTTATCTTCTTCAGACACTGAGGAAATGGAAAGAGAATAAGGCACTGGAACTGCTCCCAAGTACAGCACCCTCTGACAGTGCCTTCCATCAGCAGCATGCAAAAAAGATCAGCCAGAGGATCTGGAAGCTGATCTCCTTGGTGAGCCTGGTATCAGCTGCCAGCCACCAAGGACCGTGCTAGAGACCCTGGTTCATACCTGGATCTGAGGTTAAAGTAGCAGTAAACACTTAGTGCTCTTCCAAGGCATGCTTGGCATTGATTTTCCCTATGAACTGCTCTTGTGATACACCTACTAATTCCCTTCTGAGCTCTTGGAGAATGCCTCCACATATTTTGCTCTCTGTAGAGGGATTAAGAAGGACCCATCTAGATTTCTCTTGATTTCCACCTGTACCACACTATATCAGTAATGTCACACAAGCCATGATTCCAAGTGCTTGGCAACAGCTGACAAATCCAGGTAGATGCTCTGCAAAGACTTCTGTAGTGTCTGGGCAATGTAAGTAAGAGGGGAATAAAAAAAGGAGGGAAGGAGAAAGCAACCTTCTTTCCTGGCATCACTGCTGATCACCCTTGAGACCTGGAGAAAAATCTGCAATGAACTGGGCATTGTGTGGAATGACACTCCATCTACAATGGGGAAGAAATATCCATTGTCTTGTGGAGTGCCAAGATGCCAGAGGCATTCTGTGTGACAGACTAAAGCACTAATTTTCCCTGACAAATCCCTCTGCAACCATTGCAAAGCTCAGCAGAGGCCAGATTAATATCTAGGAATTCTGCAAATTTTCTGATCATTATTGGTCTAGCACATATTTAACAAAACCCAAAGCCTTCTGAATTCCTCATTTAAGGATACAAGGGAATTCTCAGAAGATGAATAGGGAACACTGCTATGTAACAGAAACAATATTGAAAGTAGTCCAGCATTAAATTCCATCTGGGGAAAAAAAAAAAAACCAATAAATTTCTACAAACAGAAAGAAAGTAGAAAATAAACACTTTTTTTTCTTTTTAAAAAGTCCTCTAACTGCTGACCTTGAGCTTCACTGAAGATGTGTGAAAGACAAGAGAAGAAACTTCATTTAAACAAATACAAAGCTGATCTGCAGCCCATTTGCTGACAGCCCTGTAACAGTGTCTGGCAAACAGGCCCCAATCTGGATAAGAAATCTGCTCGATTAACATGGAAAGATGGCTACAGATGGAAGTGGCTGTGTGGAGGAGCCCAGCCAGCCAGTGACAGGGTTGCTTTCCTTAGGAGGTCCAAAGCTGGAAACAAAATGATGGGGCCAAAATTTTGTTTTGCATCAAAGCATGTCACAATTTCCAGCCATCTGCACCCCACTGCTCTCATGAGAGACAGCAACCTTTGACATGCCAGCTTTTGCTAAAAGAAGAGGAGTGGCTAATTGGATTCCTAATCCATTAATACTAATCTTTTCACTGGAGTGCCAGCAAGTGAGATCTATCATCTTTGCTTCCCTGCTGCTTTATGTGGCTCTGTAACACTGGAGCAGAGTTGGCTGCTGCTGCTCACACTCCACTGGTGTGGTCTCCAAAGGCTCTGCATAAACTGAACTAATGACCTAAGAGATGCTGCAGAAGTCTCTGGCAAATTCAGCCATATAGGGACAGGATTTTCTTGTAGGTAAATCCATGCTCTACTTTGGAAGAAGTAATGCATATTTACATGGGAGCTGAATTTGGTGTACAGTTTTAAAATTCCTGTCTGGATATTATTTATTGCAATCCATAGAAATAGAAAGTGGTTTGTTGTTGGTTTTTCATTTTTCCTTTGTAGGGATGAGCAGGTTTTATGAAAGAGATTTTATAATTAGACTTTGTTCCTCAGATGAAAAGATGAAAATGATGCAAAATATATTGCGGCTTTACTCCTTTAATAACTCAACCCATATTGGTAATTACTTTATGAAGCTGCATTTTGTTCAATTAAGTAGATAGAGCAAGAAGGGGTACATTGGAACATCCACAAGCCCAGATTGCTCAAGGCATGTGCACATAGATAATCTGAATCCCTTAAAACTATTCCCATTCTGTTCTTTCATTCTCTCCCATAACTCACTAGCCAAGCACAGTTTGCCCTCAGTCCTCATTCTAAGCATAGGAAAAAAGTGTTGGAGGAGAGAAAAGGTGCTATAGTAGTTCAAGATCTACAGGTATAAAATTGAGCTAAGTGTTTTAAAACACTATACATTTGGAGAAGTTTCAGATGGTCTCACATGAAACGTCCATGTTGAAGCAAAACTTTCCAGCATTCAGTTCTATGATTTAAGATTTAAGGATTTAAGAATGGATTTTTAGGAGGATGTATCACTAACAGCTGCCACATTTGGGGAGCTCACAATCTGAGAATTCTTTTCTGTAGAGAATTACTGTGCTGGCTTACCTGAAACAAGTGGAAAAGCCTGAACAATGAAGGGAGAAATGAGAAAAAAAGGAGATGAGGGTACTCTAGCCAGCACAAGAGGCCATAAGCCAGTGATGCAAATAAATGCTGCTGCTCACATCTGCTGGGGGAAGCTGAGGCAGAAGCATGGCTAATGGTCTTGGAAGGTGGTCCTGTGTGCAACAGACCAGCAGCTGCCTGCAGTGCCTCCAGTGTGGGTTCCCCTGTGGCTATGAGCTGAGCTGTAACTCAGAACTACGAGGAAATCTCTAACCAGGACAAGAATTGAGGTTATTCAGACAAGCCTGTGATAAGATGGGGACAGCAGCAAGGTCAGCTGGATGGAATCAAACGACAAGAAAATCTTCCTGTCTTGGAGCAAAAATAGTAACTTCTACACCACCAGTCCCCCACTCTCATTTTTTGTAAGCAAACTGAAGTCCTCAAACTACAGTCTCTGCAGCACTTTAGGGGATTTTCTGGTAGAAAGCTGAAAAGTAGATATGCTTATCTGAAACTAAAAATGTGCTACCTGCACATCCACAAACAAGTTTTTTTTGAGTTTTAGAAATGACATGTGCTCCAAGAGTAGAGTCACTGAGCTGGAAGAGCAGAAACTAGACACTGGCATGGTGTTACAGGACAGCTGTGGAAGTGCAGAAGCCAATGTGTGCTGCAACATCCACCTGAGAAGCTGAGAAAGTTGTCAGGCTGTTAGTTTTAAGATGGCTTTGGCATGGCTACATAAACTGCAATAACAATGCATTTTGTCACAGTCCTGCTTATTCCTGCTTATTCATCTTTTGACAGTATCCTGCTTGTTTACACAGAACACAGTAAGTCCTGCTGCCCTTTACCTCAGGAATGAATGTAATATTAGACATTTTCATCAGCCAGCACTGGATAGCCCAGCACATACTTAAACCCCAGTGCTGCAAGCCTGGGATATTCAGTTACTGAAAAGAGCTTGATTGCTTTTTGTGCTTGTCTCTTATGTCCACCAGTCTCAGTTACAATTTAGCTATTTCCCCAGCTGAATAAAGCTAATGACTTTGAAAGGCAGTTAAGTGGAAGATAAATTTCAATTAGCAGGTAAAAACCTTAAGGTAAGCTGTGGTAGGGCATTTATATTTTTTTTGTTTGAACTGTTCATACAAATTACTATTTATAACTGTGTGGTGTGCAGTCAAGATGAAAGAACAGCCTCCTTCCCCAGTTTCTAGCCACTCTCTTCCAAAATTCAATTATCTCCCACACCTTCCCAGGGCATTAGTACAGAGCTGAGGGAAAAGACTACAAATCACAGAATCATCAAGGTTGGAAAAGACTTCCAAGATCATCTAGTCCAAGCTTTAACAGAACACCACCATATCAACTAAACCACAGCACTAAGTGCCACATCCAGTAGTTTCTTGAACAGGAAGGATGAAAATACATTCTTCCATAATGCTGCCATTCCTAACTGGGCTGCCAAGCTCTAGCTGGGCTTCCAGCTCTAAATGCTTGAGAGGGCAGCAGAATGAGTGCTAGTTATTATGTGTAATGGGAGCAGTTTCATGTGATCAGTGCTGAAAAAATTGCTCAAAATCCAGTATGAGGTTTTAGCCACAGAAATTCCATTGGACAGACACAAGACGTTGCTACTCTCCAACAGGAGCAAACTGCTGACACACACTGTGCAGCTCTGGGCAGACCCTAATTCACAGCAGCATCAGAATAACCTGAGGATTATGTCTCTGCCTCCTCATGCTTCAGAACACAGTCCAGACTCTAATTCTGGGGATGGAGGGAACTTCTAGAGATTATTTCATTACAGATCAGAGTCAGGTTTTGCCTTTGATGTTGGCCAATGTCCTTTTTTTCCCAATCTTGTTTTCCTCATGCTGGCCACACTCCTGAGCAGTAAACACATGCATGACACTAACTCCTGGTTTCTGGTTTAAAAAAAAGCCATAAATTGGAGTATAGTTCAATAGGAGGTGAGGCAGACAAAAGCATTTGCAAAGAGAGGCCCAAAATGGATGAAAGGGCACGTACAAAATTGCACCATGCTGGAGTGCAGC
This sequence comes from Luscinia megarhynchos, assembly GCA_034336665.1. Classification (NCBI taxonomy): domain Eukaryota; kingdom Metazoa; phylum Chordata; class Aves; order Passeriformes; family Muscicapidae; genus Luscinia; species Luscinia megarhynchos. The sequence goes on from CM067565.1 coordinate 48,802,616, forward strand.
TTGTGCTGTACTGCAGGAAGTAAATCCAGGAGGGACTCCATGGAGAAAAACCTTCCATGTGCTGAAGAGGGTGAATTCATAGAGCTGTTACTCTCCCTTTTCCTCCTGTCAGATAAATGAATAGCAGGGAATGTAGGAAACTGTATTTGCATGAAGGATTCTATGTCCTGGCCCACGGAGGGATCAGATAAGTAACAGGAGCTCTAAAAAAAGCATATTCTTAGAAACTGCGTCATCTGAACAGATGCAGTGCTGTAAAAGTTCACTGGATAAACTAGGTTTTATTTTCTACAGCATCTCTTTAAATACAGCAACAAGAAGCCAGCAGGTTCATGGGTGCATGCCCACTGGAATGTTTTGCTGCACATTAATAACTCCACAGCACAAGGTTCCAGCTACATCAGCCAAAACAAACATAAAACAGCTTTTGGTTTCAATCCCACACATCACCTCTGGGAATTACGTTGGAACTTCCTGTTTTCCCCACTACCTGCCATGCATCTCACAGCCTACAAATGGGAGCTAGGGAAGAGCTTTCAGAGATCATACTTGGAAAGAAACCAAAGAGCAAGAAAACAGCTTCAGACCAACACAAATGGCTGAGAAACCTGCCTGTGAAATATGGGCAGGAAAAGGAGTTTTGAGAAGGACACCATGCATGCAGGATTCCTTTTCAAGGTGACTGTACCAAAGCAGCAAGGTCCCTGTGCTGAGCTTCAGCACAGAAGTGCACCCCAGCAGCCTCCTGGCTCTTCACAGACATCTCCATACTCTGTGCCTGCAGTGCTGTCCCTGCTCTGTGATTTTTAGAGGAAGGTGGAAACAAGTATTTGTTTTGCTGAACAGTGATACTTCTCCATTTACAAATACTTTGATTGGGCTCCAGGTACTGCATGCTGTCTGTTCTTTCCTTGCTTCTTCATCAGCACAGGAGAGGGAGAGTCTGAAATCCTGGGGTGGCCACTTAGAATCACAGAATCACAGAATCATAGAATGGCCTGGGTTGGAAGGGATGTTAAAGGTCATCCAGTTACACCCCCCCTGTTGTGAGCAGGAGCACCTTCCTCCAGACCACCTTGCTCAGAGCTCCATTCAACCTGGCCTTGAGCACTTCCACAGATGGGGCATCCACAAGTTCTCTGAGCAACTTGTTTCAGCTCCTCACTGCCTTCACAGTTAAGATTTTTATCCTAACTTATATCTAATTTAATATCTAATTTAACATACCCTCTTTCAATCTGAACCTATTCTCCCTTGTCATGTTACTACATGCTCTTGTAAATACTCTTTCCCCTTAACAATTACCATTATTGATTTTCTACAGAGTAGATTTCCACTTTATTTAAAAAATGTGATAATGTTCAACAGACCTTTGGTGAGCAGTGGGCTGCTATTCCACATCAATTCAGCAGGTAGTGGGGGAGAGTAAAGTCTCAAACAATTTAGTGTTTTTTCATGTACTAAACTTCAATTTGACTGGGCTGTTACTTTGCTGTGTGACATTTAAGTCCTGATGTCTCAAACAGGCAAAACCTTGTGCACAGCCTGGTGACTACCACCATAAAACCAGCCTAAAAGTTGGACTATTTTTCAAATCATAGAGTCATAGAACATGGTGATTTGGAAGGGACCCACAAGGATCATTGAGGTCCAGCTCCTGGCCCTGCACAGGACACCCCAAGAATCACACCATGTGCTTTTCAAACACCTCTTGAACTCTGTCAGGCTTGGTGCTGTGACCATTCCCTGGGAAGTGGAGCACTGTTCCAGTGCTCAACCACCCTCTGGGAGAAGAGCCTTTTTCTAATATTTAATCTAAACCTATTTATTTCCTTACTTTAAACAAGGAAAATCAAATTTTTGGCTATTTATTAGTAGCAGTGAAAAATTTCACATGCTCACAAACATTTTAAGGGAGCTTTGGCCCAAAAAAGATCATCACCATCTTTCCCTGTAGGATATAAACCTCATGAGTATTTTTTAATCTGCCCCACTTTTTTGGTCCCCAATTCAGAAAAAAATTAGGACATTCATTTATGACCTATTTTCTATTATTAGGAACCAATCAGTTTGCAGTAGTAACAGATAACAGAGTCCAAAGCCGTGATAACAGGAAAGACAACATGTTGACATCCATTCCAATAAAAATATATCCACAGAAAACTTTTTTACAGCTTCTGGGAAACAGATGGTCGTTATACCAATACAAACAAATACCAAAAAACATCAGGTAGAATTTTTTTATTTTCCTGCACGTCAGGTTTTTTATTTGTGGTGCAAAGTTTATTTAAATCACAAGAGCAATTATATTTCTGTGGTGGGTTGACCCTGTGTGGGTTTCAGGTGTACACCAACACTGCTCTGTCTTGGTGAGTGATCTGTCCCTGTCCTTATCCCACCCCATGAGCCTTTCCTTATGCTGGTCTTGGGCATGTTCAGCATCTGATGGAGCCCCATGTCCAGTCCATTGTTTGTGAACTTCTTAGGCTCTCATCTACTTCTCTCCAGAGAAATCCTTCCAGTCCATTTGCTTCCTGCTGCAGCAGGACTCTCCCCTGGCCTAAGCTGATCCATTTTGGGTCCTCCCCCTTCTGGTGCTCCCACAACACTCCAACTTCTGTCTCTACCTGTTGGAGCAAGCACTTGCACTGAGACCTCTTGTTACCAGCTAGGGACATCTCATTGACATCTTGCAACTATTTCCCTTCTCACTGATTTTCATTTTTCTGCAGCATCTATTCGTTCTGTAATGGCCTTGTTCAGCTCACTGACACACTAAACCTGGGCTAGATAGGCCTTTGGTCAGGTCCTCCATCACTGCTTTAATGCATGTCTGTCCCTGAACCTTCCAGGTCTCTTCATTCTGTCCCTGCACTCCCACAAGCAGTTACAACGAGAAAAGAAGGGGCACAGAAATTTTGGCTTTTGTTTTCTCCAGTCTCTCCCAGCATGTCTGGTAAAACTGTCCTTCTCTTTGGCACTCCTATAAACCACTTTGGAAGTGGTGCCTTTGTTGGGGATCCAGCTGGCTGCCCTTCCCCAGGAGGAAGGGATGTGTGCCAAGGAGCGTGGCCAGGCAAAGCTGAAAACCTCCCTCTGAAACCTCTTTTATCATTGCTGAGGGGGCTCCAACAAGGGACATACCCTTGTGACTGGCAGTGCTGAATGCAGGGGCATTGCAGGAGGTGGAGAATGCTCTGCCAGAGTGCTATTCACATCTCTCTCCCAGGGAGGAAACCACCAGGCTATGGGAGTTAAGTGATTCATGCCCTCCTTTTGTATTTCTAAATTTTATCATTGTTGCCTCTATTGAAGCATAAAATAAAATGTTATTCACAATAATGGTTTCTAAAAACCTTTCCTTTAAGGTCCTGAAGGGAAAATAATGGTGAGTGTTAACACAGAGGTTTCACAAACCTGAAATCTCCATATTGTAACCCAGGGAGCCTGTGATGTGAGTACCCCTCTCCCTGCAGTACCCTAGTTAGCAGAGGTATTTTTTCTTTACAATTAGAAACTAGTTTAACCACTGTTCTACTAATATAAACACTTTAACAGATTTCCCTGATTTCTGGTAAAGCTACTGAACAAGCATAAGCTGACCAATTCCTGGCAGGTCTGTCTGGAACAAATGGTGGAGGCAGCTCTGTTGTCTGCAGACTTGCTGTGTTCCTACATGGGGAGTCTCTTTACCAGCCTGACTGAATTACAGCAGACTGCTACCAAGGAATTTAAAAACAGGTTTATAATAAAGAGAAGAATGCAGAAAAAAAATTAGTGACTCTTTGAAGATTACCAGCAAGTCCACAGCACAGGCATTGCTGTGACTGTATATTTTGCAGATGTATCTAACCTAGCATAAAGGTTGCCAGCAGCCCAGTAACATCATGACAGATGTTCAGAGACCTACACTGATGCTATTCTGTAAAATCAGTGGCAGCACTAAGAGTAAAACTCTAAGGCTACCTCTCCAGTAGTGACTAAAGCAGGCTAGACACTTTTCTGTAACTGAAGCAATGCAGCATGGCCTGGCACACGTACACAAATCTGAACTGTTCCCTTTTGCCTCCAGACATGATGGTCATATCTGAACCACCCATTAGGAAGGGTCTGAGGCATCCAATCCTTTTTGTTTCCTGCAATATTGCTAGCTGGCATGGACCAAATCTGTGCCACGGAGCATTGTGACAATTAAACAAGACACACGATTGCAGACCAGTGCCTGGGTCCTGCTCTACTTTCTAGTACAGAGACATAGCCTATGGGTATTCTCTGGCCTTCTAAAGCCTTTTAAAAGGCTCTCTACCTTATCAGTTTTAATTGCTTACCCCAATGGGTTCCTCAGACCTTGCCTGAGAAAACAGCAATGCTTTACATCTCACTCACAAATAGATAAAGGGCTTCTTTCACTTGGAAACATTGAGCCATGCACAGTTCTTAGAGCATCACACATCAACCATGCCAAAGGACCAAAGAGGAACCTATGTTAGCAAACAGAACTAATAGCCATGGCTGCCTAGTCTGTGAGAGGATTTGGAAATGAGAAGGAACTGGAAGAAGTTAATGGGATAATTTTGGTGAACAGCCCCCACTGGATCCAGGGGTTAGGATGTTAACATCTTTGTAACAGCATAGACTTGTCACAATGATGAGCTCCAGCAGAGACATCCCCCCGTTCACCCATTCCTTCCAGGGATATATATTACAGGTGCATCCCCAGCTGGTTTTGCTAAACCCAGCCATATTTCACAAGGCACATCTTCCCTCTCTGTGATGAGAGGTGATGCTGCTTGTTGGAAAAACATATCAAAGTTGTTGTGCATGTGGTTGGTTTGGTTTTTATTAATCACGATTTTGCATATTCCTATAACCTCTAAAAATTATATAGGAACCAAGTAGAAAACCTGAAATATTTCTGAACTTTCTGAGTTTTCTGTATTTCTCTAGATGAGAAATAAGTATGGATAAAACACAGTTCTCTTATTCTTCTAGCGTTATTGCTAACACACAAATTGCTGACTGGATTCAAAGCTTGCTGAATTTAAGAAGAGCTTTAACACCACAAAAATGGCCTCAGCTTCCTGACTATTGATGTGCTCATTTTGAAAACCTCAACATCTATGAATCTGTGGGCTGCTTAGACTTAGAGGTTAAAACTAGCGAGAACAATAATAGAAAAACTATGTGCCTAATTGCATTTATTAAGGGTCAGTTCAGTTCTGAAGCTACCTTTTGAGTTCTGTTGGAAAAAGAAATGTACAATTGAATTAGGATTGGGTGATAGCAGTGCAGATGCCACGGGCACAGCCCACATCCCCTCAGGAAGGGCAGGAGCTTCTCGGCTGAGAGGCCTGATGTGCATTAGTGCAATGGTTTGTGGGCTGCTGAAAGCTTTTAAATGGCACATTTCCAGAGTAAGAGGGTATGCATGGGGAAAGAAAAATGGAAATAAGAAAAAAAAAAATCAGGAAGTACTCCATGTGGGGGTGCTTGGGGCTGGAGAGCAGCCCAGGGCTGCCTGCAGAGGCACGGTGGCATTTGGAGACACAGGGATCACAGGGATCCTATTCCAGCTGTGCCCTCTGTGGGGAGAGTGCAGAGCCACGTTTGGCACAGGCTGAGGCCAGGCCGTGGGAGTGTGAGAGAAGAGGAGCAGATCAAAAGCAGGGTCTCTTCTGTGTGTTCCTCCCTCAAATCCCGTGCTCAGAGGGCAGGGTTGTTGGAGTGGGTGTTTCAGACACAGTGAGCTCTGGAGAATTGCAGCTCTGGGGGTTACAGAGCTGCAGATTAGGGAAGAACCCTAACAAAGCTCTAAACTGATGAAAAAGAGGAGCAACAAGAAAAAAACAGATGCCTAATGAAGTGAACATTTATTTACCCTTTTAACACTGATCTTAGGGACAGATTGGATGGTGGAAGCAGGAGAGAGGGAAAAGTTATAGAGAAAAATGATCTTGAGAACACCTTGATTTTTAAGAAAGAATATTCCTTTGGGCAGGCATGACGTATGACAGAGTGAACTTGAGGAGCTAATTCCTGAAATTAGCCCAGCTGAAAAGCACTTGAAGAGGGAATTCAGCTGTGGTTTGAGAGCACAAGGGCTTCCAGGAATTAATCTGAGCTCTGCCTGGCACCAAGTCAGAGGGAGAGGAGCTGGGATGTGAGCAGGCTTTGAGCTGAAGGTATCACAAGGAAGTTTTGCTTCTTCATTCTCTGTAAGACAGGCTGACTTCAGAAAGCACCATATTTAAAAGAAATAGTTTGTGACACAACTTTAACACATTTAAAACACACAAAAAAATCAGAACCTAACTGTTTAGTAATTATTCTTTGCAGTGTGACAAATAATGTTTCAATATTTGCATGCCCAGGCATCAGTAAACATCTTGAAAAATAAGCCTAAAGCACTAAATTTACACCTAAATTAGTGGCTTGCTTTTGAGATATCCAAGGTGCCCAGCCACCATCCTGACTCCAGAGGAAGCTCTTGGAAGCAAATCAAAAAGGGTAGGGGAAGAGGGGAACAAAACAGATTGTTGGAGGCAGACCCTGCATTCTGATTGTTTGGGCCAGCACAGTCACCATGCCATCAGGAGCTGGTGATGGGAAGCTCCAAATCGCACAAACGGCTTCCAGCTCTTGCTTTTTGTGTAGAGCAGAGTGTGCAGAAACCGAGCAGCCAGCAGCAAATCAAACATTTACTGCCTCCCTGCCTGCAGGATGAGCACTGACACGCTCTCCTGCACCTGGGGCTGCCTCAGCAGGAGCAGAGCTGAGATGGAGTGCAGAGTGACACCAATCCTTTGGCAGAGCAGGGAGGTGCACCGAGGGCACTGCCACACGGCTGCAGAAGGGCATCCATGGCCCCAGAGCTGTCTGGAGCGCTCTGAGCACGGAGCAGCTGCTGGGGGAGTGCACAGCCAGCTCTTACAGCTTGCTCCCCTCATGTCCCGCCAGAGATGAAGCAGCCCCATCAGACTGGATGTCTTAGTGGTATGACATGAGCAGGAGCAAAACGCCACGTGTCTCCTGTCCTCATTGTGGTAAAAGCTGAGGGCAGCAGACTTGGCTTTTTGCAAGCTCCTGATGCTCAAAAGCCTTGGGAAATTTAGGAAAATCAAAATGAAGCCAAAAGGGGGAGCAGAGCGTGGTTTTCTGTCCCCGGGCCAGTGAGGGCTGGGATCTGCTTCTCCACAGAGACAAAGCAAGGTTTAAGTGCTCTGGAGAATGTACTGGCTTTTTCTTCTCCTTAACTGAAACTAAACCTATTTACTCGAGGACATTTGTGAGGGCAATCGCATGTGAATGGCACCTTCCAACCCCAAATTAGGTGAATACCTGTTACATTAGCAGTTTAGCAGCAGCAGAAGCAAGAAATTATCATCAAGGTCTACAGCCATTGTTCAGTGAATTTGAACAATGAGGAAGAGAGTTTAAACTTATATAATCTGCTTAGTCTGGGACCAGATGACTTGACTAACCAGAAGATGAAACAAATGAAATGGAATTTATATAATGGAATAAGCTTTGCTCATTTGCTGAGCTAGAAAAAAGTTTCATATGGAAATTTAGGAAAATGCACATTAATAATTCTATTATCATTAATATATTAATTATTAATTAATAATTAATTATTTCATGTATTTTTTCTAGAAAAGCTGAACAGAAATACTTTAAATAAATGGAATGCATAAAAAGAAAAAAAATGCCAACTTCTGCCTTAAATTTTAAGTTGAAATTAACTTAAATATATAAAAATTGTTTTAGAATATTAGGACAGCCTAAAAAAATATCCTTCTGCAGTGACAAATTCTGATATCATCTTAGTGTTGAGGATTGTTAAGAGAGAGAGGAATTCCTAACAGAAGGGAATGAAAATCGTCAAAGGATTTGTATGTTAACAAATAGGATTCTACCAAAGATCATCTATTTCAGAGAAAAGCACCATCTGTCACCCTCATACACAAAAAGCATTAAAAAAAAGAAAAAAAAAAAAAAAGGAATAGAAAAAACAGATTTCAGAGCTCCCTCTGCTGGAAGCAGTTACTTTTCTGGAAAAGTACCTATCATGAACACTTAGAAAAAACTCACCACTTTTTCGCCTATAAACTGCACGTTTCACTTTACATGTGATATCAAGGACGAAGAGATTTCTTTCCTCTCTACACGAGAAGATCAAATGCACGTAAACCGCTACTGCTCACTCCACAACTGGAGAAAAAAACACAAGGATTTAAAGGTTGGCTGTAGTACCACTGGGATTCCTTTTTGCAGCTATTCCTCTCTTTTTTGAGCATAGGAATTCATACTTACAAAGCTGCTCCCACCACAACCCTGGTCCTTTTTTTCTCTCTACCAGATCAACAGGGAATCAGTAAATTACTGTTTAGAAACACAAAAGGGCATTCTCAATAACATCGCTGCAGGAACAAGCCTTGAAAATACCACGCCAAACACTGTATGACTCATGGCAGCCATGCAGCAGAGCTGACACCCTGGTGGTAAGTTCACACCTAAAATTGTGTCTGTAAGGGTAACTGGGCAGAGCCCCAAATGCCTGGTTTGGCTGTAGGTGCCCCCCAAGACTAACATTTTGGGATGCAGCTTGGAGCACGTCAGAAGTGTGTCAGCTCAGGCAGGGAGCAGTTTTAAAAAGCCATTTTAGAACAGGGTGAAGCACGGAGCGGAATGAGATTTCTTCTTTACCAACCACAAAATGCATTTAAATGCCTTCCACAACGGGGTTTTTTGTCAGCTTTTTATCACCTTTGTCCTCTTTTCCTCCAGCCTTTTGTCTGCAGGCAGGCAAGGCTGCTGGCTTCAGCCACCCAGCGCATCAGCTGCTCTGCTCAAAGCAGCACCATTCAGCCCAGCGCCTGCCTAGCCAGGCTGGTGGGCAACACACTTGGCACAGCTCATTGGCAGCCCTGGGTGTGCTCAACTTCACACGGATTTAAAAAAAACACAGTATGTTCACCATCTGAGATCCAGCACATACATGTGTGCATTCTATCAATGCAGAATGGATACAAACCCACGGTGGAAGACGTAAGAAGTGAAAGGACATTCCTGAGGACAGGCACAAGTGCCTGCTTTCAGGATCAGGGTGAAAAGAGCTATGTAAAAAATTAGTCATAAAAGCACAGAATCATAGATTGAGGTTACAAGGGCAGCACTAAAGAAAGTAAAAAATGATGTGAGAAGTGGAAAATGGGGTCACTGAGAAGGAATTAAAGGTGGGACAGCAAAGGCAGGAAGGAGGGACAAAGGAAGAATGCCACCACATCTCACAGTCCCTTTTCTGAGACCTCACCTTATCCCCACATCAACCCACACAGAGAGGAACATGAGAAGACACTTTTTTCCTTTTTAGACAAGAAAAAGAGACATCTTATGCTTTCTAGCCTCTTGTTACTTTTCAACATTTGCTCCCACAGGTACAAGCCCTCCCTTTTAATGTTGGGTTTAAACACTTCACTGCAAACCTGAAAACTCTGTGTGATAAGTTTTGGTCATTAACATTATTCACTGCTATATTGTGCATATTGTCCAAGATGTGATAATACCAACAGGTCTAACCCACTGCCAGCAGATGCACTGCTGCTACAAACTAAAAGAGAGTGGCTTAAATCAATATACTACTAAACAGACCACATCCCACTTTAATAATTACATTAGACTGCTGAATTTGTAATATTATTTTAGTGACACTCATTCTTTGAATATAAGATCATGTCTGATAATTTCCTTTAACTTTATTTAGTTTACTCTGTTCAAGATGAATAGTAATAGGGATGTAATCTCCAGGACAGCTGTTAAAGACTAATATTTATTTCTTGGGTACAGTTACTTACAGAGAATAGACTTACAGAAGAGTCATACCACTGCTTAAGGTTAGGGGTCAATGTGCATTACTTCTGGGAGTTTCATCCTTTTATCCTTCCTGTCTGTTTAAGTATCAAATGCAAAAGAAATATACAACTACTAAAAGCATCACCTAGACACTTAATCACAGGAGAAGGATGAACTGAAATAGTGAGAACAGGATACATAAAGTGAATCAGAAGAGGAGAGTGCATTTTTCCCCTTAGCCAGTACTGATTCTCCCTGGCATGCAGACCAACAATTGCCTCATGTCTTCAGGGTACTATTTTCACGTCTGCTGAGCCGGGTCCATTCCTGGGATCCCTGGATGCAGCTGGTGGCTGCAGCTGCCAGCAGCTGCTTTGTCAGACTGCAGCTCGGAGCACCACAGCACGGCCTGAGAAAGCCCCAGGGAGCTACAGGCTGCTGTTCCCAAACAGGTGGCTTTTCCCTGACCTCCTGTCCCATGCTCATTTCCAACACACAAGCATGGTTCAGAGAGTTATGTTTTGTTGTATTGCCGTTTCCATTACATCTGGCTTCAGTACTTGTTTTGCCCTGCTTAATCAAATCTGTGGGTGGGATAGCACAGGAAAGTGATCTGCCTGAGAGAGCCTGAGTGCTGATTGATGGACTGACCTTTAAATCCACGGAATCATAGGATTTTTTGGGTTGAAAGGGACTTTAAGGATCATCTAGTTCCTGCCATGTGTAGGGACACCTTCCATTAGACCAGGCTGCTAAAAGTCCCATCCAACCTGATCTGGAATCCAGGTCCCTGTATGTGGGACTGTATTCTACTTTGCTGGCCCCAAAAAACTGTGGGTATTCTTCAGAGAGGCCATGGCATAGGGAGGATGCCTTATTTTCAAGTTCTGCTGGGGATGGCAGCTGTGCAAACTCCTAACAGATCAGCTGAGGCATACACTGGCTATTTTTGAAAAGCCAGAGGAGGCAAACAGATACTGCCAGTTCAATGGCAGGAGTTGCTGATGGTGGTGGTTGTTGTCATGCCCAGGGGGTGAATTCCTGGCAATCATATTAAACAGCAACAGCTAAACTGGATTTATTTCTTGTCAAGAATTCCCTTTCTGTTTCATAGACCTACTTGCACATTAGATATTGACTAACAAAAATAAGGATTGTACAGAAAGATTGTGACAATATGTGTGCAATAGGTGACAAGAATTCTTTAAGGAAGTTGGTATCAGATGCTGATATATCAGATTCTGTTTGATTACAAGTATTGGAAGACTACACAGTGCAGAACAAACTTTGGAAGAAGACAATGGAGAGTCCACATTGGACAAGTTATCAGCTCAGAAAGAGAGATGCTGTCTGCTGGCCTTTTCATTTTGGCAGGTTTATTTTCACACCAGTTCCTTAAGAAATACCCAGTTCCAAGAAGCTGAAAGAATATAGAGGAAAACCATCTATTTTTACTCCAATCATTTTTGTCATCAACGCCCCAGAGCTTATTGTCTGAGTGAGCGCAAACTGCGTAATGCCATCTAAAAATAAGCCCATACACAATATTTAGTACCAGAAAATAAATCTCTTTAGTGCAGGAAGAACATATTAACTGCTATTCTTACTGATTCCATCAAGCTTTTAAAACTAAACTTAGCTGGGTTTGAGTTACTTTTCCTTTACAGTCTGTTTCTCACGAGCTCTCCACTATTTTCTCCCCAGAAGGTCACCAGCCTCCTCACCAGGACATTCTGCAACCTGAGGCAACAGAGAGTGCACAAAGTTTTCCCATCTCAAGATGTTATGAGCTGCAGTGAAGGAAACAGACCTCCTGTGACCTCCCCTTACAATATCATGAATGAGAAGGTTCCTACTGGGGTCACTTTCCCCTCAATTCTCTCATCAGTTGGGGCAGAAAGGCTGTTTGGCACTTTTAAGTGTCAAATTTACCCTCCCCAAAAACCAAAAAAAAATGATGGTGAACGTGGCAGGGACTGTATAAAGAATAATTTTAAGAAGGAGGATTATTAATCAAGATCTCACCTTAGAGGGAGTGCTCTAACCCCTGTGTTTCAGGGGATTTCATAGCTGAATTCCTGACAGAAGCTTGTAGTGCTGCCTTCCAGGGATGCATCCAGATCTTTCCCAGGGAATCAAGCATATGGACTAATGAAAAGGGATGGTGCATGTTAACATCTAAACAGGACAAAGATGGGATGATGCCTTTGGGGCATGTTCCTAGAGCCAGGACACAGAAAGTGCTCCCATGTCCTATAACTTAGACATAGCTCAATGTACCTAAGTAATACCTGCAAATTCATGTTGCATGCACCTCAAAAATGTTATTTTGCATAATTTTTTTATGATTTATCTAGTCAGTTTTTCTGAATTGCAGCCAGAACAAGCCATCCATATGTGTGCAGAATATCAGTTCTGAAAGCCACCCCTTTCTTCAGCTTCTGCTTGATCTTATAATTGAGATAGTACAATAAATACTGTAATTCTGACTGCCACTTCATTTTCTGCATGAATTCCAGCATACTGGTTTTGATTAATTTAAAACCCAGTGTCTCTGCTTCTGCTCTCTCCTAGCAAACAGACCTTCCAGATCCAGACAGTTGAATTTAATAAACATGTAATGCTCATCTCCCATACAATTTAAACTGACACCATAACCCAATTAAGGTTTTTGACATCACAAACACTCTCAGTTTCGGGATGGTGGTGGTCCTATGGCAGTAATAGAAACCAGATATTACTTGTATTGTTTGTCTGGTTTAGACATCTCAAAGAGAACATTTAAGAGGCTCCAACAGTGGCAGTTTGGATGAAGAAGAAGTAAAATTAAATTAGACTGAGAGTCTATTAGCAATATCAACCTGGGGACACTGTGAGTTCATGAAGCAATTGTTTTATGTAGTTTAGATTCCCTGATATGAATTTGGCACATTAAGGCTAAAAATTAAGATTATATATGGGTTTTTTTAAAAACATGTATATGATGTTTAGATTAAATCTCTGAAATTTTTTAATAAGCCAGATAAGGTGCTTTAAAATTTAATACTTTAAAATTAGTTAGAGATCTGAAGTTAACATACCCATCACTTATGAACTTCTAATAACAAAGCCTGTTGGGAACACAATTTTAACTTGGATATATAAGGAATATGTTTAAAATAAAGCATACTAACACACTCACATTCTCAAAAGAAAACATGCTATCTTGAGTCCTGAACAGTAAGTAGAAACAGTTCATTGTTTCAGAATGGGAATTGTTCAGTGAATGAATAATGAACTGTTTAAAATCTGCAACTTGTGTGTCTTTGTACAAGGCACACAGCTGGCAAATACACGGCACAATGGGATACAAAACCTAAAGGTTTACATGGAATACCTCTGTATTTGGCTGGAAAGGACCTCCAGGATCCTCCAGTCCAACCTTTTGACTGAATACCACCATATCAGTTGGATTGAACACTTCCAGTGGTAGTGACTGCCACTTCCCTGGGTGGCCCATTTCAGTGCTTAACCACCCCTCCAGTGAAGAAATTCTTCCTGATGTCCGGCTGAACCTCTCCTGAAAGCCTGGAACCCGTGCTGAGGTGTCAGACTCAGGCTCCCCAGGCCCTGCTCCTGCTTGGGGCACAGCTGAGCACCCAAAGCAGAGGCAGAGCTGGCTTCCAGCCCAGCCTGAGAGCCAGGCTCAGCCAGCAGGGCAGAGCTGCCTGTGGGGAGGGACTGCCAGCAAAGCAGAGCAGGCCCACCCATCTCTTGAAACTGCTGAAAACTTCAAAACTGTAGTTCAGGGCAATCAGGATTGCATTACAGATACAATCCAGTTGCTGGATTTCAATTTACACGTCGTATTAGTGCAAGGTAAAAGCCTTGATAATTCTGTCCCCAAATCCCAGAGGTCCTAGCCCAGTCTTGCTGATGAGTCGACTGTCATCACTTCTGGGTGTGTTAGATAAGTGTGGGAGGGAGCAAACTGCCTCAGTTCTGTGGAGCTTTAATCACCCACCAAACAAGCTTTTGAAAGGCAGGGGAAGCATTAGGGTTCAGTAACAGTCTCCTTAGCCAAAATATTCATGAGCCACAGGAAAAAAAAGCTGGGGAGTGGTAGCTACTTCACCAGAAACCGGGAGCAAAGAAATGCAGGCATTACCAGGTACAGAAAGTATGTTGCTATTGTCTTAACTTGGAAGAAGGAAGTTGGCAAAGAAATATGATACAGAGCAGTTGGCAATGCATCCCCTCTAAAGATCTTGGTCAAAGCTGTTTGATGTAACTCAGAAACTTTTCTGAGCTGCTATCAGAAAAGATTTTTTTCTTGTTTTTTTTCCCAAAGATAGAAAAAGTCTCCCACCATAATATTCAAGGAGAAAGAGTTTTCAAGAGCATTCAGCTCAAACCTGGATTGCTACCAATTAAGCTCATGTTAATCAGCTTAATGCCCACTCTAATGCATAAGCATATTATTGAAGAAAGGATGAGAAGTACCAAAGCCATCCTTGCCCTGGACACTGCTGACTAGACGATTTAAATTGTGCAGCTCTCAGTGATACTACATTGTGCTGAGTGGGTATTTATTGTCTCTCCAGTTCCTTCATCCTGAAAAAAATAATTAAGGATAGAAGCAGTCCATAACTACATTAGCAAAGAGACCTGGAAAACACCTGACCAGCTCATTCTGCAACCATGGGGGTTTTCAGTCTGAGATTCTGACAGTAAAATAATTTTCAGTATTTTCTTCCTTGGTCAGGACAGCTTGTTGCCCAGAGCTGAGGCAGGTGAAATGCCCAAAGGTCCAGGTCTGTCTGAGTCCGTGGCAGGGAGAACTGCTGAGGTATATTAGGTTTTTTGGCCTGATTATAGAACCATAGAATGGTTTGGATTAAGGAGACACCGTAAATGTCATCTAGTTCCAGCCCCACTGCCATGGGCAGGGATTATCTTCCACTAGTTCAGGTTCCTTAAAGCTCCATCCAGATAAGACTTGGCCACTTCCATGGAAGGGGCACCCACAATTTCTCTGGACAATCTGTGCTCACCACCCTCATAGTGAAGAAGTTTTTCCTATTACCTAATCTATATCTATCCTCTTTCAGTTTGAAGCCATTGTCCTTTGTCCTGTCACTACTGTCATTGTACCAAGTCCCTCTCCAGCTCTCCTGCAGCCCCTCTTTAGGTACTGGAATGTGCTCTAAGGTCTGCCCAGAGCCCTCTCTTCTCATGCTGAACAGCCTGAACTCTCTCAGCCTGTCTTCACAGAACAGGTGCTCCACTCCTCTGAGCATCTTTGTGGCCTCCTCTGGACCTGCTCCAAACAGGTCCACAACCCTTGTAAGCTGGGGACCCTAGAACTGGATGCAGCATGGCAAGTGGGGTCTTGCCAGAATGGAGGAGAGGAGGGAGAATCACCTCCCTCCACCTGCTGACCACTCTTCTTTTGATCCAGCACACAAAGAAAGCACTCCATACCTGACTCCATGCTCCAGGTTCCTGCACTCATAATATTGGAACTAATTCTAAAAATAAGAAAACATGGTGTGACCCAGGCCAGGGCACTCTTTAAATATCAGATGTCTTAGTTTGGAAAAGAGTATTTAAGGTCAAAGTGTCTCTTCATCATGGATTACTCTTAAGTGCAATGGTTTCAGGTAACAAGGGCAGTGATGACATGCAATATATTAAGAAAGAGTTTAGCATATCCTTTGACAAGTTGAGATTCTTAAAATTATACTACGATTATCTCTTCCAACCAACAGTGATACTCAGAGATCTTCAAAATTACATTTTAGCATGTCAGGAGAGTATTCCTACCCAAGAAAACATGATATCATTTTGCTGTTGTGATTCCCGGGATCAGGGAAGAAGCAGTGCAGACAGCCACTGTGTTCAGTGACTGAAAAGTATTTTTCACAGCAGTTGGCTCCAAGGACTTTTCACTCTACAAAACAATAATTGAAATTTTGGAGCTCCCTCTGCTGGTTCTATGCAGAGGGTTCTATGACAACTTTCAGGTAATCACTTTCCCTTCTCTTTGATTGTTCATGACTATTTAGATAATTAACTTCAGGTATTGCTGTATGAAAAAACAAAATAAAGTTACTATACTGCTTATTGGAGCATGGGTCTGTGGGAGTTGATGTTATAATGGAGAAAAATCTGACATTCCTCTAACAAAGAGAGAAAAGGTTTCTTTTTTCAAGTTTAGTTTCAGAACTTGCAAATGCATAGTCTAATGCATGCAAGTGTTTAGTGGGAGCATATATCCCTATCACTCCATTTTCCCACAGATTCCTAATATGTGTGCACTTATGATACGTGACTGCTTTTATACATGTTAGAGTCTGCCTTACTAAGTACAACAAGGTAAACCAGGAAGCTAGCACATGTGAAAACACAAAACAGCAGAAACTCATCCTTTATACGCCTTATTTAACTGTTACATGGTCGAGAATTTCCCTTTTTATGAAAAAAAAATTCTTACTGTCATGTATGTAAATGGCACTAAAAGGTTTCAGTTCAGAGTTTGCTATTTTAAGATGGCTCACTGTGCCACACAACACAATCACATGGGGTATTTCACATGCATCTGTTTAAAAACCAGCCAAACAACAGAGAGAACACAGACATCAGGAACAGGGTTTGTCCAAGGTTTTGCTCAGGTTTCATTGTCTTCTTCATTACTTTTAAAGAGAGCTCAGGGTCCTTAACTTTAAAAGGTAAAATTTCATTATATCCAAGTACCATTCATGAATTCATTCTGAATGGTGTCTGAAAATACATTGTACAACTTTCCTTCCTGTTTTTTTGTAGCTAACACAGTGGTTTCACAGTTAAACTGCCTTAAATTCCAACCAACCTGAGCTCTGCACATCAACTGTATCCTATAAAAAACTGTTAACAGTGGAGGTATACAGCTCTCAATAGGGCTCATAAAATACTAATGGGAGAGCAATAATGTAATTACAGGAACAGCTGATTAAATCAAGATAGCACTTAACAGAATAAGGTAATTCCAAATCTAAGCATTATATTAGATTATATCATCATTTTGGTGACACCACTGAGAGGTGATTTGAGATGGAACTTCAACTTTCAACATTTTTATCAATTTAATTCACATTTATTTAATTGCTAATACAGAAAAAACCTATTTGCTCTATGTTCATCAAGAGAACAGCATATTTTCAGTTCCAGTTTTCTTGAAGTAAAAGGTTTTTTTCAGAAAATTAGAAAGGTACTTAGTTCTGAATATTGACAGCTGGATAATGGACTCATAAGTACATGCTGCTGAGCTGAATCTTATGGAGGTCATTACAAAAACTATCCCACTGAGGTCACTGGAAATATTCTTTCTGATTCTGGCAAAAACTGGAATGACCCACTAGTGACTTTAAAGTTTTCAATCTTCCCAACATTTTATGGTGTATTTAAAATAATTTTGGTTTGGCTCTTTGTTGTTTATTTAAATATGAAAGAGATCTTTCAGTGATGCTGCTAATCACTAGCTATAGAGTATAGCAGAGATGTCAGACTCAAACATTCAGAAACTATAAGCCAGACACTGTAAAAAGTATTTTTTACCAAAAAAATTAACTTGCTGTAGGGAAATTCAGGGGAAAGTTAAGGGGAAATTTATTCTACCTCTCACTACAAAAGTTTCAGAGGTCAATCTGTGATCCAAAAGAACCTCTTCAAAATCATGGGTGTAAAGCATACAGACCTTTGCATTCAAAGACATTTTTACACCTCCACCTCGCCATGGAAGTGGGAATGGAGTAAAGCTGTCCTACTGGTAATGTTGAGTGGCAGTGCAGTTGGTGAAGCTGCATGATTCCTTCAAGCAGAGCTGTGCTTCCAGACCACTGAGGTGGACTAGAAGCAGAGCTGCAGGTGCAGCTGCTCAGGTTGCTGACTGCCTCTCTCATGTCGAAGCTACAGAAGTGTTACTTTTCTTCCTTGTGATGTTTTGTTCTGACATGAACTGTGGCTTGTGGTGAGTAGGTGCCTTGAATGGAGAAAGAAAACCCTTCTGGAGAAAGACAAGTAACATTTCTGGAAAAATGTGGTGCACTCACCTAGGATTTGGCAACGAAGATAAGTAACATAAGGATGCTGCTGAACACAGGAGATGACTACATCAGGGAACTTGCAGCTCCCACTGTTCTTCACCCCTGCCTTCAGTTGCCAGGGAGAACAGAGTTAGAATAATGTTGACAGCAGTAACAGGATGATTTGGAACTTGGTACCTGCTATTCAGAAGGTGCCAACACCTTGTGAGTGATCATGGCCATGTAGGTATTGCTTGTACGAGCTTTTCTGTTGGGGACTGTGATGACACATACTTCTTCCATTGCCTTTTTACATGTGGTACTGAGTTCAAGTCGAGAAACGTTACTGATTGAAAACTCACTGCTCCAAGGGACATCTCTTGCTAAACTGCGTTGCAACAATGCATCTTATTCGTACAATAACATCTGCATTTTTAAACAATATGCCCTTGTTATTGCTGTGTATGTAGTTATACAATAATTTATATAGAAATATTGTGTGCAAAATTGTAAGTGCACATATTAGCTCAGAATACTCAAATTTGACAAAAACCACATTTTCATTGTTCTAAAATAGCTGTGCTCATTAAGTAAAGGACAGTGTTATTCCTCGGAACTATTAATATTCTTCTGTCTAACAGGAAGAAAAGTATTGATAAGCAAAGGCACGCCAGACACCTAAGGGAGATGACATAATTATAATTCATTATTAATGAAGCTATTGCCTCATTCATATGAAATACACAGCACTTAATACTCTGTCTACCTCATCTTCCCATCAATAAATACATTCTCTCTCCAATGGGATATTATATATCCTCACTTGGGACATCTGTTTACATGGAATCCACTAATCAGAAGTTTCAGTTCTGTTTGACTTTGCCTTGTCTTTGGCTTTAGCTCACTTGGTTTTGTAAGCCTGATGCACATCACATTGAGATATTTAATCTATTAATCTTAGATTGTGTATCCAACAAGCAGCACAACATTCAGACCACCTAAGAATAACATGAACAACAAGCAAACTGAGCCATGTAGGGTTTTCTTCTGCTTGCCAGCTATTTAGAATGAAAAGCAGCATATGAAGGGGAATAAGACTGGCTGGAGGTCAGCATAAGAGCATGTTGGCAGAGTAGCTCAGCCACATGGCACACACTCCCCTTTTCAGTTCAACTTCTGCCCCATTTTTTGTGGCATGACTGCTGGAAAAACTGAAGGCTGTTTTTGCAAGATGTTTACATGGCAAGTGATTCCTATTTTGGGTAGTTTTACAAGCTTAAGAACTAGGTATCCACCCCAGAAGTGCCTTAAATAGGATGGGCAATACCTGCACCAACATTGCAGGACCAGGCAGTGACAGGAGTCCTGAGAAAGGCTGCAACAAGGGTCTGGGAGGAAGGGAAGGATGTGAGGAAGCACCTCTAGGGGAGAGTAAGGAACCAGTGGCAGCAGTCACAGGCCATGTCTGATAAGGTCTGACAGTGGTCTCCAGCAAAACTGGACTATAAGAAGGACATAAAGCACAACTTTGTCCTCCTAAGTACTGCCAGATGCTGAAAGGTAACAAATACCCACATATTCTGCTGTCTCAGTGAAGAATTTCATGTGATCCTGAATAATCAGAGCTGATTGAGTGTAACTTAATAATGTAGCTGTTTAAATTAAATAAGTAAAAATATTAGAAGAAAACTGGATATAAAATCAGCTGCTTTCTGTCTTCTGCCTTTTCATTTTCATAAACATCTCTGGATTACTCTTAAATGTCAGTTTTGCAGTGATGCTTCAATGACTAAGTGACAAATACTAGGTTGCTGCATCCTGAAACTCATCTGCAAGTGAGGTAATCAATAAATGAAGAGACGAATTAAGGTGAAATTAAAAGATTACAAAAAAGATTTTTTTTTAAAAATAAAGGAAATGAAAAAAGACCCAAACAAAAACATAAAAACTCCAGCAGAGATCTGGAAATAACTTGTGGCTGTATAATCAGCTTTGTAGTTTTTCTTCACCTTATGAAGACTGTGGTCATGAGCATCTAA
Source organism: Luscinia megarhynchos (assembly GCA_034336665.1). Classification (NCBI taxonomy): domain Eukaryota; kingdom Metazoa; phylum Chordata; class Aves; order Passeriformes; family Muscicapidae; genus Luscinia; species Luscinia megarhynchos. Next base: position 48,822,549 of record CM067565.1, read on the forward strand.
CCCAGAAAACAAGCCTGAGACACAGGTGTTTCTATAAGAGGGAAGTAGAAAGGAAGACTCCTTAGGAAGCCTCTTTCAGCAGGAATTTCCAGCTATGAAAGAAGTGAGAGCCATCAGAGAGACCTGTACATCAACCAGTGTACTATGTAATCACATATATAATTAGTCACAGCTTCCCCTTCCCAAGTACTGGCAAATAAGAAGTGATTCAGGCACTAAGCAAATCTACCTCATGATGGTCTAAAATACCACACCTAAGCTCCTATTTCAGAGGGGTGTGGGTCTCAAGTCCAGTCTTGGTTTAGCCAAGGTTGTGCCTTTCTCAGCAAAAGCAGGATTTTAAAAATTATCATGAAGTGGTTTTTTTTTGTTTTTTTTTGTTTTTTTTTTAACAAAAATATAACAAATATATAATTAAATTGTTGGGTTTTTTTGCTTCCCACCTCCTTTTTGACTCATCAGCATGTCTGCATGGGCTGCTCAGAACACAACTATGGGACATGATCTTCTCCCACACTGACTGGATGAAATCTGGTTTCAGCCAAGGTAATGGAGTCTGGCCACTGAACATGTAACAGCATTTCACTGCTGCTCACAAATGGGGGCCTGACCAACACACTGCTAGAACCAGTGGCTTCTGAAGTTTGGTTCGACTGGATTTTGAGACAGCAACACATATATTCACCTTTCATGAACACAGCTTAATAAAATACTAGTGTATTCAGTAATAATTGATTTGATAGACCATAGACTCAGAGAGGCAAGTGTTAAAACAGATAATGGCTCAGTGCACGGCCAGGAAGACAGGCTGACAGGAAGTGACTCATCTGCCCTTTGACTGCACAAAGCACTCAAAAAGAAAATTCATCTGTAGGTTAGCTCAGCAGACTACTGCCATAGTGCTTTAAATTCTCCAATCATTGTAGCACTCAAAAAACATTAAAACTTGTGATTATTTGTGGGGGAAGTTGGTTTATAAAGGAAAAAGAAAGAAGTTAGCAATGTTACCTGTCAAAGCACTGATAAATGGGTTCTGTAGCAATGGCAACAGTGAGGGAGAGAGTAAATCAGCAGCAGGTATAATTTTCTTATTACTGTGAGCTCCTCATTTATCTTGGATGCTCAAATTCATGCTATGACTCAGTAGCATTTCAACTGGTCTGGTAAAGAATGATCTCAGCAGTATCTGCTTTTCCAAATTCATTCTTTGGTTACTTACCCCTCACACTTGGGTGAGAAGGACCTGTTTGCAGGCAGTTTGGAAAGCCATCAGTACTTTTTCTCTGACAGTATGGAAAAGATGAGCCTTTCTGCAAGCTCAGTGAAATGTCCCTGAGCCTCCTTTTCTTTGTTTCTAACTGTGAAACAAGGCCCGAGTGGCCTTCTAGGCAGAGTGACCTCAGAGTGACTGGATTTTTCAGTCTCCTTCTTTGATCCTTTTGGGCTTTTGCTGCATTTCTCTTGTTACACAAAACAGAGACGCAGAACTCTAAAATCCCAAAAACATCTGCTCAGTAAAGAATCACTGTTCCATTTCATAAAGTAGGACACTGACTACTTCTAATCAGGGGAGTCTGAAAACTTTATTTTTAATGGATATGCTATCTAGCATATTATCCCACAAAAATTAATCACCAGTAAGACACTGCCAAAAGTGGTAAATTCACTCTTCCTAAATTCTACATTCTATGTTTGGATTTAGCTGTCTAAAACATATCTAAGTGCCAGATAGCAACACAACCATGCTTTTCCCAGAAAATCTGCAAAGTCTCCAGGGCATTATCAACCTTGTCCTAATGTGCTCAAACATATTGTTTTGAGGATTGGAAGCTTGGCTAGTAAAGACAGTAGCTATGTTCTGGCTTTGCACTTGCCAGCCAGTAACACCCATCAAACCAAAGAGCTACAAAAGAGGATTTCTGACTGTAAATGCAAGCATGCTGATGCAAAAAATTCAAGTAGGAAGACCATCAAAATGTTCATAGCTCCAGAATTCCTGACCCTTCTTTCAATGCAGACACAGCACCCTGTAGGTTGCTTGATTTTCACAGGCAGTAGGTCAGGAGTGCATGTCAACCTCACCCGGGCGTAGGTATGAGAACGAACATGATAGAGTGGCTCTGTGCTTTGGGAGGGAGGTGGATAAACTCCACTTGTTTTGGTGGATGGCATGTTTCCAGTGGAGGAACTACCACACAATCAATCAGTCTGGACAGCAATGTTGCTGTCATTTTGGCAAACTCTGAACAGTAAGCCAACATTATCCTCAGCGTTCTCGCGATTTCACTGTACCACTCCAAAATACTTGGGCTTCACACTCCCACAATTCTCTGAAATTCTGCAGTATTTTAACTCACTTGGTTTCAAAGAAGCTACTTCTAAGCAAATCAGGAGAGAACCAGATCTTTCTGCTAGGAAGTCTCCCAAGAGATTTACTCTGCTGCAGGCAACCACTCTACTCTCTGTTTACCTTGCAGGTAATAACAAGAATATTCAGTGGAGAATTCAAACACAGAAGAAACATAACAGGCAGGACACTAGAAGAAAATTAAGGCTTACCTTTCTCTGTAAACACGTAATGCATTAGTAGATTAACTTCCCATTAGACAAATGAATGACACAAGATGCAGCATGCTACAGAAGACAAACTACATATCAGATGCGGTAAAACTCTAATCCTAACTAAAATATCCAACTAAACATTATCTGACTCAGAACCAGCTACACTAGGGAAGCTCTTCACCGTGCTGCCAGGTTTGAAGTGTAGTTTGTCTGCCAGGGCTTAATGTCTGCATTAAAGTTACCCTGGTTACTGACAACTCCCATTCAATCACCTGAAACTTGTTGTCTCTGCAGTGGAGAACTGTGTGTTTATTACAGAGCTGGGTTTTGATAAAATAACCCAGAACACAGATACAGATACCTGAACCAGTGTATTTAAAACCGAAATTAAAAACCAGAAACAAAAAGCTCTTGATCCATGTTTTCAATATCAGCTGTGTAACAAGCAGCACAGAAATCAGAGATGAAGCAGAATTGTCATGATATTGATAATACAGAAACACCATAGCATGATAATAGATCACAATATTGGTAACTATGCTGACACAAATGGCACATAAAGTGGCACAATCACTTGGAAGGACAATCTGAATAATGTGTAGTTCTAACCATTACATGAAATAAAGGATAAAGTCAGTAAAGACTGCTCTTCTGACAAGATCACTCACTCTGGACACACAAAAATAGCTATACAAGTCTTTAGGATTCGTCAGTTCAATCAAAACGGTGAACTGAGATAAACAGTCTTGAGAAGAGTTTAGAAAACTAAAAGCCAAATCAGGCAGTCCTTGCTTATGTAAAGTATATGGCCCTTAAAAAAGTATGTTCACAGGCCCAGGCTGATTCTATGAAATGCTTTGAAAAGCATGGATACAAGTGATAGAAGGGTGAAGATTCAGAAGAACTGGATGTTAAATAATTGGGAGGATATATAAATGTTACATGCTTGGATTTTTCCTAACCTCTTTATCCCAATCAAAATCTAATGTAGCATCATCCAGCTCTGCTATGGAGAAGAGAGATGTCTTTGTGACCACGCTGGCTGTACTAGAATTTCCCAATGCAAAACTCTTCCTTTTGCTAGGATTGCTCACGTGCACCTTCAGCGATGGGCTGTGGCTTTCCCTGCTGGTGTCATTCCCAGTGGCAGGTGAGGTGTCTGATTTTGCCTCAGGGCGTGACACAAAGGAGAAGGTTGACAGCTTAGCTAAAGTGCTGGAGCGCACCTTCCCTGTGCTTGGACCACCGAGCTTCTCCTCTCCCTCCCTTCTCTTTGTGGCTGGAGGTGACACAGCGTCAGACCTGCCAGCAGAGCATATTGTTGCATTTCCTCTGATCTCTTTCCCTAAGGCCCGACTCTGCTGCTCTTCTTCCCCTTTATTATCAATTGATCCTTTTTCCAAACTACATTTTCCTAAGCGAGGCGATGTCATCTTGCTTTTCTCAGGTGGGCAGCATTCTTCTGGAAGCTGCTCTCCCTGGAACTGCTCTCCCAGCTTACAAACAGTTTCACTTGGAAAAAGAGAAAATTCTTCATTTGTCTTCTCTGAAGAATGAGCAAGCTTTGTTTTTGGTCTGAAAGAAAATTTAGCTAGTTTAGCAGCTGGGGGACTTTCACTTTCTTGCTCAGGGGAACTTACTACCTTTGTTTCCTTCACTACTTGATCTTTACTTCTTTTTCTTATGGAAACTGCTGTACTTTTTGCTGCTACAGATACGCTGTTCCCTTCTCCTAGCACAGAATCTTCATTGCTTGAGAGATCTAGCAGGCCAGAGGCAGGTAATTCTGAAGGAAGGGGCTTTGCCCCAGGATCCTGTGTACTTGTAAAGAATCCATATGACTTCTCCCTGTGCAGCCTCTGCCAGCTTCTAGAAGCATGCTGTCTAATAACTGAATCCTGCACACTAGAACTTCGGGGCTGGGTCTGCAGTATTATCTTCTGAAGAAGAACAGTTGTGTTCTTCAGTCCTTTTCCTCCTTAACTTGGAAACTTTGTCCTTTTGTTTCAGAGGAGCATTCAGATCCCCAGCTGCTAGTGACTCTCTTATGCCATTTTGCTTCCTTGGTATTGAAGCAGATCTTTCTTCAGAACTGGAAGTTTTTGAAGCCAAGTTATTTGGAGGTATCTTGGGCACTGGTGACTTCCTCAGAGAATTTTCTCCAGCATCAATGCCGCTCCCTTCCACACTGTCAAACCATGACAGGCTGTTTGTATTTTTGTTATTACCACATGCTGGGTTGGACAAGGGTTCTAGATGAATACTCCCTTCCCAGCTGCCTTCAAGCAAAGGTGTCTGTGGCCCAGAGTTATCCTCTTCTTGATTTGAAGGTTCTGACTGAGACCTTTGCTTTGACTGCCCAAGAGCAACCTCATTTGAACACCTTGTGGTAGCACTGAAATTTGTTTCTTCGGGGGGCTGCTGGCATGAATTTTCCTTTTGCAATCTATACAATGAAAAAAAAAAGTAAACAATAGTAAATAAATTTTCTTCCTTTTTCTTTCTTCATTGCATTAGTGATACATAATATGCATGACTGGTGGAAAGCTACAAATAATGTTAGGTCACAAAAGTATAGTATATTATTAAGTGTCACATACAGCTCTGAAAGCTGGTGTTACAGTCTGTGATCTTTCAATACCTTTGACAGTGAGTGGCAGAATTTAGTGTCCCCAATAGAGGGCAGGCAGATGGACAAAGAAAGCAATCACCTAAACTGCATTTCCTTGGGAAACCAAACAAAAGCAAAACAAAAAGAAACAAACAAAACAAACCCACCCCGCCCAAAAAAAAACCAGCTTTACACTACTTACAACCATTGTTAGAGTCCCTTACAGATTTTACGTATTCTGTAAGTCTATCTTCTAGAACAGGAACCTAATTAAATCTTATCCTAAACCAGTTAAGTCTCAAATGGAAATGGAAAACCATTGGAATGGAAAACCTTGGTTTATTGCTTGGAATAGTGGTTGCTTTTTGTTTTCTCTCATAATCACTATATACTCAACATGTCAAAAATGTGATAGAATGAAAGCATCACAAATCACTTATAAAACTTAATTATCATTGTCTGTGGGTATCAATATTACCAGGGCCCTCCAAAACAACAGAGGTGCTTGACTGAGGGTTCCCTCCAATCTCAGAATAGCTGATGTTCTGTCTATAATATCTAAACATGTATTTTCCAAGACAGACAGCACTCTGGCTTTTGTGAAACAGTGATGCAAACCACAAGTGAAAAGGAGCCACCTCGCATCCCAGAAGTGACTGCATTTGTTTAGAATAAATTATTCTTATGCATTGTAAACAGTTTCTCTGCTCTGGGAGAGACATAACACTATAGAGACATGTATAGACGTTTAGAATAATTACTATAATGGTTTACTAACATGTCTATTCTTAATTTTCAATGGAAGGTGGCAGAAATTATATGACTCATCAAGAAGGGGTGAAATATATGATACATGCCTGTTTTATTGAAATATAGTTTAGGGGGAATGAATGGAACAAATCTTCTAATACAGAATAGGGTGTTTTAAAGAGGATATTCATTTAGTATTCCCAAAGCTGCTTAAGAGAGGGAAGAAGAAATCAGCTTAATTTGCAGCAGAGGCATTTGGTGGGATATTGGGAAAACTTTTATGAGCATTGGGTGGAGCAATCATGGAACAGACTACAGAAGGGCAACAGAAAATCCTCATCATTAGAAGACTATAGAGCAGATAATGTGAGCTCCTGCCAGGAAGGTCAAATGCTGATTTGATCCTCTCTTTGTATTTGATCTCCCATACCATCCTACATTTCTACATGTTGAAGTTCTCACTTTCATCTATTTCTGTTGACTTTCAGGTTATTCAACACATCATTACTATAAGTTATAAAATAAGTCTCAAAAATACTCAAAAATATTCAAAGGACAAGTGAATTCTCCCAGCTGTTTCCATTAATTTCAACATCATTAATCTTTTATCTTCCTTTAACAGTAAGAAAAACAAGTTTCTTTAAAGCCGAATCTCATTTCAGAAAGAAAATGCAGTTTAGTTTTTAAAATTTGATTTTATCTCCTTCTAATTCTAGGGTTTTTCTCTCAGGTTCAGTGCATTAAAATTTTTCTGTTAATAATAACAAATATGTTTCCCAAAGATTATCACAGTGTGCTGAAAACCAGAGACGTGACAGTGAAAATTCCAGCATGTAAAAAAGACAAATCAGAACAGAATTTTGATTTAGGCTTACATTTTCCATTAACAGAAAAGGAAGGATCCTGACAAGCCCAATATGAAGGCAGCTTAAAAAATCATGAAGCAAATCTGCTGTATTTTACTGAACAAGTAGCAAAAAGTTATATAAAATTATTTGCTCACCTACAGAATGTAGCATTTTGCCTCTAAGAAGCACTTTTGAAACTTATCTGAGCAGAATATTGGGATATGAGTTGGGAATTCATTAAAGTATTTGTAAATTCTATAACCCAGAGGCACAAACGATCTTGTGATGATCTCAGAGTGCTACTTTAAAACTATCTCCCTGATTACTCATGTCCTCTAAAGAAAGAGCGCCATCCCAATGTCAGAACTATTTTTAGATTCTCTCAAGATATTATTGTGAAACAAATTCTGTTTCCCTTCTGAATTAGTTTGTTACTTTGTGTATTATAACCTGTCAAGTCTTTGTAGCTCTTTGTGCAGAAGATCTTTCAGCTCCAGCCGCTCCAATATGATTTCACACTGTGTTCGGTATTGCTCCATTGGATTTTCTGGAAATGAGGTGTGTAAGGCATTGATGCCTCCAAGAAGTGCACCCCCCTATGGCACCAAGGAGATTAAAAATAAAAAAAAAATAGGAAACTACCTTTATTATTAAGCACCAAATTTAAACAACAGAGACTATGTCATCTGAAATTCTCCCTTAGATATTTTAAAGCTTAAGGTAGCAAATATTTGCTAACTGTATTCACACAAATGATCCTATTAGATCTGCTCACATGGTCAAAATTGCTCATAAACATAAAGCAATTACATGATCAAGCCTGCAGTATACTCATACTTGTTTATTTTTATTGCCACATGGAATATGAATATTATGAATATTCCTGGCACCAAAAGCTTGAGAATATCATGACTGAAAATGAAAATTAAGATTGAAGATATTTTCCAAATATCTTGTAAAAATTGTGCCCATGTGAGGAACTTTTTTAACTGAAGAAGTTCTGACTGCTAGAAGTTAGCTTTTCCTAATTTCTTAAATGAAAAGACCTGGATATTAAGATTTGTCAACACAGCGTAAATTATTGCGCAGAAATATTTCTGAATAGTACTTTAAGAGCAATTTACTACTTGTGAATAATTCCAGAGAATTGTAAGTGGTTTTAATCTGGGACAATTTTTGCTGTGCCTTGTAAAAACGAAGTAGTTTTAATTTGGAACAGAGCATCTGCACAGTGACTTGTTCCACAACAAATAATCTAGAATAGCTCTGTAGTTAATTGCTCTTTGGAAAAAAACCACCTCACACCACGAACTCTCTATTTTGCCACAGATTAGATAGCATTTACCATTCCTGTCTAACCTATAAAGCTCAACACAACTAATGAACAATATGTGTATCAAGTGCCATGGGCACAACAGCAGAAGTTAATGAAGTCTCTAGATCCAGAAATTGCTACCTATGGCATCACTTGGATTACATGTCTTCAATTGTGGTAATTTCTGGTTCTCCCATCTTGCATTGTTAAAATATTATATTTTTAAAATCACACTGAAAAACATCATTTTGTGGCTAACTAAAGCTCCCTAAATCTACAGAATGCTTAAATTAAGGCTGTCCATGCAACCTTTAATGCATGCCACTGAAGAGACCACTTGGGAGTTTTTTCACCCATCACTTCAGGAACAGGAAGCTTCATAGGCAATGAGGCAGGGACTCGGTCTCTTGGTTAGAACAATTAAAAACAGACAAGGAGGACCAGATTCCATCTCAGATGCTATGTTCCAATTCTCGTGATTCAGAAAGAGCCAGTCAAGAAAAGAAAGAAAATAAATCTCTAAGTGGGATCCAGATGTGGTGTGTGCACGGAAGGAAGTTGCAGACAACAGGAAAAGTGCTCAAACACTCAAAGTGCTACTACTCTGAAACTGAGGCCCCAACCATCTCTTGGGGTATGATCTAGTGGACAATTTCTTCTGGACTGTACATAATTCAGCTCCAGATCAGAGGAGCAGCACCATCCCATCACTTTGCAAGGACTGTGTGAAGATAGGTGAATTGATATTTGTGAAATATTCAAGGCCACTGGAGATGAATTGCAAAGAGAAATAAGTTAAGAAATTGAGAATATTACATTTAGAACAGCAGGTAACAAACAAAATATTAGCAAAACACTGACAAAAGATACTTGCTTTTGGACTGAGTACTGTCAACCTGTTACTAAGGACCCAGTGGAAAAAAAGAGGACTAGGTGGTTATATATCCTGAGATATATAGCCAAGGGCTACAATAATGTCTTGCCCTCACTGACATTTCAGTCTTTTACTTGGCCATCACAAGGAGCTCCTTTTAAATACTGTGTGTATTCTGTGTATTTCACTGCATGTGAAATTCTAAGTGAATTTAAGACATCTGTGAATTTTATTCCTGTGCCGGTGCTCACGTCTCTGAGAAAACTGCCTCTCTGAGATTCTGAGATGCCATTTTAAGTAAAGGAAGGAAATCATGTAACAAAACCACTGCAAACTGAGGGAAGATCTAAAACAGAGAGAAAAAGTATTATAGGGAAAGTTAGCGAAAAGGAAAGGTGTAAAATGCCTATGGATGATGGAAAGACAAATTACAAAAAGGAGTAAAAGGAGAGAGATTGGAAAGAGAACAAAACAAGGATGGAAACATGACCAAGAGAAGGAGGGAGACAATGCTGGCGAGAGAACATGAGGCAAAGAAAACACCAAGCCAGGGGGGTTTGAAATATGCTCACAAAAACAAAGTAGGAAAGAGAAATATAAAGGTGAATTAAAGGGTGAAACCAAACAAAAAACTCCAATCAAGTAGGTTGATGATGAAAATGTGATAGTCTTCCTTCCCAAGAGAGCTCACAAGAAGTACCCAGTCACAGAGGAACTGTGAACTTTAATATTATGCTGGCAAGAACATGACTTATTGTAGAAGTTGCAGACAGTGTCAAAGAGGGAGTTCGCAGAGCTGAAAGGTGGCAGCCAGTCCTTCCAGAATGATACTGACACTTCCCTCATTTACAACCTCATTCTAGAGACTGACAATTAGGCAGGAATGTATCTGTACAAACTGTGGGGTGTTTTTCTTCTAGAGAAGGAATCTGTTTATGAAAATAAACTTTTGCATGCTACTTCTTTTTTAGTAAAACAAATAAGCAGCTTCCTTCAAAAAGAAACTACTTACACTTTCCAGGAGGAAAGTAAAATCTGACCTTAAATAGCATATCTCAAATTTGCATTTTTCTAGCAAAAATGAACACTTTTGCCTGCTTGCTCATTAGAAGCTTAGAGTGGATCAAAGATGGTAAGCATACCACATCCTCTCAGGTAATCTTCTGCAGTCATAATTCAGGCAAATTTCTCACTGATTCTTATTAGACAAAAATTTGTTACACAATGTCGTGGGTTGACCCTGGCCAGGTCAACCTGCAGCCCTTGAGGATAGGACTGTATAAAAATGAAACAGTGAACCACAGTTAAAACAATTCTTTTACATTTACTTGTGCTCATCAAATAGAGAGACACATAGGGGACAATACACATTCATTATTATCATATACATACGTTTCACTTTTTGATCTGTTCAAGAAAAAAAAAGTATTTCAGAATATTAATTTGAAACCACTGTCCCATCAATTTTCCATCTAGTTAATTACAGGTTTAATTACAGTTAATGAAGACTAACGTGGTATGTTCTGCAGTTTCAACAGCTTCATATTTTAACTTTGATGCAGTGCTGTCATTGAAAAGCTGAGCTCTTCAAAACAGTGCAAGATAATTGCAGCAGACAGCGAAATAATCTTTTCCTACTTAATAAGGTCAGGCCCTGTAGTATTTTTGATATAAATTCCATTTGCAATGTTGTGCAATAGATTATCTGTGGCACAAACTGCAATTACTCTCTCAATCCTCACTGAAAGGACAAGAGAGATCACAAGTGCCTACCTGCCATATGTGACTCTGTGCATCTATCCTGAAGAGCTTTGCCTCCAAAAACAAGGAGTGTATCTACTTCCACAAAGGTCTTTCAGGCCCATTGAACTAACAGGTGCTCTGTAAAACTGTTTTAATTTGAAAGTATTCAAATCAACCTATACAGGAACATAGGAAATGCCATTTTGCATCAGACCAGTCAGCTGAGTAGAGGAGTACATCATCTCTGACAGAGCCAAACCCAAATATTTCAGATGTGCTAAAACCCCCCCCATGCATAAAACTTTGGATAATCTGTTTATGCTGATTTTTTTCTACTCCAAAACACGAAGATTTATTTATCTTAAAAATACTCTGTCTGAAGTAATAGTGTCTATATTATTTTCCACATTTCTACTAAAAAAATCCCTTATATCAGATTCACATTTCTTTTACTAATTCTAAATGTGCTTTCTCAACATCCTAATAATAATATTACATTAAACTAAAATCTAACCTTTCATATTTTTTCAATGCCTCTTTGCCTAGAAACATTACATAAATCCACGTGATAATTGGAATGCATGATTTTCAGTCCAACTAAAATTTTGGAGTTTTAAGGTTTCTAAGAAAAAAATTCGTTTTCTAAATGTTCTAAGTTTTACTCTTACTACCAACACAGTTTAAAATTATTTAATGGCAAAATAAATTGTAGGTCTAAGAAGCTGTTTGAACTTGATCCAAAGCATGATTTGGTTCTCTCCAACCTAATTAATGAGTGACTATACAACATCATGGAAGAAAAACCTGTCAGAGGCTATTAAACAGTGATATCCACACAATTTCTGTCTCAAAATGCCTTTAAAATGTAGACTACCAAAAGCCTATAGTATGCCAAAACTTCACTTAAACTGCAAAGTCTATAAAAAAAGGTAGCAGGCTTTTATCTTATTCCAGATTTTTCAGTATAATCTCTGTTTAAGGATTTTAACAATCAAGATGGACTAAAAAAAGACGTTGTCAAGGTCTCTGATTATGTACTTTTCATGAATCTGTAAAATCCTTTCCAAAGAGAAGAAGGGAGCTGGTACATGTCTATTTGTAAAAGTGAATCCCATAAATGTGGTATTGCAGCAATAGCAATGTCTGCAAGAAACCTTACCTGCATAGAAGATTCCATCACTGATACTACAGTTACAGCATCTTCCAAAGTCACAGTATCCCTAAACATCAACCGGGCATGAGCTACCAAAAATAAATGGGTGCAAGTTTACCAAAGTCAAAAAACAAATTTTGGGTTTTTTTTACTAGAAGGAACAAGGTATTTCTTCAAATTTGTTCAGCCCTCAAATACTCATGCATGGGCATAACAGAAAAATAAATACAATAATTTTGATTTCAATGTCAATTTCAACAGAAATTGGAAGGATTAGTTTTTCTAGTGAACAGTGGGGTATAATTTTCAAATTGCAGTTACAGTGACAGAATAAAGATTATTCTTTAAGCTGCTTAAAATTCTGCAGTTAAAAATGTAAAGTGCTGGATATCACAACAAAGAGTGTGATAGGAAACATCCTTATCTATATAGGCACGTGTCATCACCATAGACTAAAAAATAAGGTCTCATTTTCATCACAGGTCAGAAAAAAATTTATTCCTCTGCCTGGTTTGTATCAGAGATTTGGTATTACTGAAAATGCTTTTTCTTCCTTCTCTTTCTTCAGTCAGCAAAATGAAAGTGATTTTTGTACATAGATACATGCAAATAATTTACCACATTAAGCCTTTTTCCTAATTGGCCACAGAAGCCCATTCAGTTCTTATTCAGCAATAGAAATAATACTTTGAAAGAACAAAATCCTACTAAAAGCTCCAATCTCATGAACTGACAAGAAGGGAAAAAACACCGAATGAGAAAATTACATGTGAATCTCAAAAAGTTAGGAATACCTTCCTCTTAAATGGAGAATGTCTTTCCCTCAAAATAGAAAACAAAGCATAAACACCTGAAGCAGGAGGCACTATAATGCCATCTATGCTTGCTATACAAAATATAGTACATTATTTAAAATTCATTCTGAGAACATGTGATATGCCATTTTATAAAATAAAACCATGTTAAGACAGAGACATACTGCTTCCTTTGGGTTTTTTCTTATAAATGAAATATTACTTGAACTCAGAGTTGGAAATTTTTAGGTTGTATGGCAAAATATGGGCTTGATTACTAATACTTCAGGAAAAGAAATATGTTATCTTGTATGTGATATTAATTTTAGGATTATTAATAATTTAAAAATATGCTTATTTTGTTACATTAATTTCAGAATAGAAGCAAATACTTTGACTCAAATGGAGCCAAGCAAATCCTGAGATTGCCTTTCATAAAGACAAATAATTTCTGAGATTTTTCTCTTGAATGTGACTTCTTGCAGAGGTTTTAGTATTTATTATATACGTGAGAATGTCAAAATTAAAACTGGTTTTGATAGTCCAAATGTAACACCCTTTCTCACATTCAAAATTTCCAACCCTGAGGCTCTTTAGATAAGAAAGATAAAAGAATTCGAGAATCACCTATCCCTACCTCCACGGAAAAGCTGCTACTCTGCTTACTGGCTATAATTATTCTGTTCTGTTCCTTTCATAAAGGTTAATTGTTAGCCCAAAAATGAAAATGCCAAGGCCTCACCTTCTGCAAGGCGTATCAGACTCTCCAGCAGGCGGACGGTGGTGCGGGCAGCGTTCCTGCAGTCACTCTGACGCTGCATTTGATAGTAGCGAACAAGGATCAGGTTGCTCTCATCAGACAATTTTGGCTGTATGCTTTTTATAAGGCAGAAGTAGGTCTTCATCCTTTCCATGCTCCAGAGCTTTTCTGATTTGCTTGGGCAGTCTGCATTATAACACCCCTGTCAGTAATTCTATAACAACAGACATCAAGCCTCTTCCTAAGAACTCCTGTTAAACAGACAGGTGACTATGAAAGACACATTGCTGTATTTTTGGGGCATACTGGCTGTCTGTACACTAGTCCTCAAGGACTTGGTCAAATTCCAGTGCAGAATTTTATACACCATCTGATCCCTCCTATATCAAAATCCACAGTAAAGCCTCCAGTAATTTCTACAGAACTGCTAGCCTCACTGCCCACCAGATGGTACAGGCAGTGCCAAGTGCTTTGGAACTCCTTAAAATGAGGGATACTACATGGGTGTATGCACCTCCTCTGGCTGTTTTACCTACTCTGTTGGAGCTAACAGCTACCTGCCATATTCTGAACATTTTTTGTAGGGAAATATTTTGGAAAGGGAATGAGGCTAGCTGAAGAAGCTTCCTCTAACCACTTCTGTAAAGGGGATCTAACCCATGCTCCTTGACGTGGATGGGGAAGGGGCAGGTCAAAATCAAATCACACTGCCTTCCCTCATTCCAGAGCACAAAGCTCCACATGTGGAATGCTACTGCTCATTCTCCGAGTCCTGCAGCACATGCATCTCCGGTCTATTCTGCCTGAATCAAGTTTCTGATTAACAGCAAGTAAAATTGCAAGGTGTATAGCATCTGCAGATCAATCACCATAAAGGTGTGAGATGGAAACAATCCACTTACTGAGCAGCCTGGGCTGAAATCTCTTATAAATGATCTCAGAGTAAAAGTAGAGCATTCTCAGCTCACTCCTCTTAATTAATTAGTGATCTCTGTCTTACTCCTACTTGAAGAACAACCATACAGCAGAAAACCACCATGACAAAAATGTAAACATTGATTAATTTCAAAGATTCAAGAATAACAAACTAAAAAATGGAGGAAAATTAAAAACAAACAATCAAATAAAAAAGAACCCCAAACAAACAAGCAACAAAAGCAGAAACCAATCAACTGAAAAAAAAACCCAGAAACACCCCAACCCAACAAAACACCTTATGATTTAAAAAGACTACTCTTACCTTTATTTTGCAAGATGAAGGATGAAATTATGTGGTCCCATTCCTCATTCTTCGTATCTAACAATACCAAGACCAGGTCAAACCTGCTCAACAGGGGACTGCCGAGAGCTATGTTGACAGAGACAGACTCATTGGGGTCATAAGGGCCTTTAGGGTTTGTTGCTGCCAGGATAGTTGTCCTTGTGCTAAGCTTGCACACCAAGCTAGAGAAAGGTAGGTGAACATTATGGTTGAATTAAACTGGGTAGGGAAAAGGATTCCAAAGTGTTTAAAAACTTTTGTGGTTTTATCCTATAAAAGAGCATATGTTATTTTGAAAGACCATAAGAGCTAAACAATGTACAGAATTATTGTATCAATATTTATTACATGAACAGCATTTTTCAGTCAGAGAATAGCAACTAGACAGACAGTGATCTGGATACCAAAAATCACCAAATTTAACATTGCTACAAATAATTTCTCTATACAGCTAGATCCTTAAATAGTGAAAACCAACACTACTTTTCAGAATAATTATTACATTGTGGGTTTGTACAATATACAAACACTTTTGAATGCTGGAAAGCAACACTTTAGCTTAATTAATATTTAAGAGAGCTAAATAAAATGTGACAGAAATGTATGTTTTATTCCTGTGTATAAACATGAATACAAACCCAAGTTAACAATAATGGCAGCCATACCAACTGAAACAGCCATTTTCCTCTCTTAACCATGATGTCCTAGCATGTGCTTGTAGATGTGGGGAGAGATTATTTTTACTCTAGTAGTCCAAATGCACTCCTTTTGGGTAATGCAGCAGCAGAAGCATTCTAACTTTGGTTTTATCACTGAGCTATTTCTAGTCAGCTCCTGAGTAACTGCTGCCTCACATACAAAGTTCTTCTGTAACTGAGAGGAAGGACCACAGATCTTCCCCTTGCTTATACCCAACAGGAGAAAAACTTATTCCCCCATGCACCAAAATAAGACCTAAATTAACAAGGTGCTTAACCTATGTGTGCTAAGTAACTACTAAAAAAATCCTCCTTATATGTAGTCCTTAAAAGTGAGCAACCGACCATATATATGGAAGTTGGCCAACTGCGTTTGGGTCTATCAAATCTAATCAATTGCAACAAGGAACTCAGCTGAAATATGTCCCTGTCCTATCAAGGAGATGGGACCATATTGATTCCAAGTATTTGTGCCCATCTGGCAAAGTCTGGTAATTACCCAGGTGTGAGCAACACGACCCTGAGATTAGCTCAGTTAGTAAGTGCATGGTGCTAAACCCACCAAATTTTATGGGTTTAATCCTGTGGGTTTAATCCCCATATAGGCTGTTCACTTGAGAATTACATTTGATGATCCTTGTGGGTTCCTTTCAACTCAGAATATTCTGTGATTATTTGTCCGCTGTCCGACTAAGAGGATGGAGATGCTCAGAATAAGGGAAGGACATGATCAGTCAGAAGAGCTAAGATGTGCCTGGAACAAGAACTGAGTGGATGGTAACAAGATGGAATATGGAAAGGGTGATGCCTTTTGAGTAGCAGAGATTTCAGAAATACCAGCCAGGAAATAATTTGGGCCTGAATAGGAGCTGCATATGACTGACAAATTGAAATACAAGCTAAAAGATCCAAGTGGTGGGTGGGGATAAGCAGATTTGAACACACAATACTTTGAAAAAAGAAAGGGAGGAACTTGAAGTAAGCAGGAGTTTATATTTATGCCACACCCAACATAGAAAATTCAGCAGCATGCAAGTCTCTTGGAAAATACAGAAGCCTGGAAATCTCTTGATGTACTTAGGTTACCAAGCAATATTACTGGATTTTACAGGATAAGAGGACATAGCCTCAAGCAGCACCAGGAGAGGTTCAGGCTGGACATCAGGAAGAATTTCTCCACTGAAAGGGTGGTCAGGCATTGGAACAGGCATGGCACCCAGTGCCATGGTCTAGTTGATAAGGTGGTGATCAGTCATAGACTGGACTTGATGATCTTTGAGGTATTTCCAAACTTAATGATTCTGTGATTTGGTGGTTTTGGAAAAAATGAAGCCCCACTTCCTGAGCTGCAATAAAGTCAGCCACAAAGCTCCTCATTTCACACAGGATTATTACAACTACTTGCAGCAAAGACAAGAAAAAGGATGCCAAGTCTTTGTAGAAAAGTGCCCTGGCCTATAATAAAAGATTGAAAACCCAGCAGTGAAGAGTCTATGTATTTACTCTGATTGCCTGAAGCCTCTGGTCCAGTGCACTGTCCTTTGAAATTCTGACTCATCTAGTTTAGGAATATTGTTGACAACAAAACTATTACATAAAATGAAAATAGATATATTTAATCAGCATCCCTCCAACATGCAAGTACAAGTAAAAAATCTCATGCTGCTTTCCCACATATGCCAATATGCCACTTACCCTGCCTTTGCAACACTGATGGTTTGTTGCTCCATTGCCTCGTGGATACTGGTTCTGTCATGTTCTTTGATACTGTTGAACTCATCAATGCAACAGAGGCCTCCATCTGCAAGCACCAGTGCTCCAGCTTCCAAATTCCACTCCCCAAACTCCTTCACAGCAGTCACTGTCAAACCTGAAGAATCAAATACTTCAGTCAGTCTCTTCCTTAAAATGCAGGAGTGAACTTGAATGAAAGAAAGGGACCCAGCACAGTGGCTTGAGCCATGGACAGAGGACAAATCAGCAGGGAAGCTCCATCATGTACTTCTATTACATAACCTAACTCACTTTACAGTTACCAGCAAGCAATCCCACTAGTATTGAGGTAGGTTAGCCTGGAGCTGTGGAGCAGATTCTGTTAAGCTTCCCATGTTTGGATTTGTGACTTCCTTTAGGACTTTGTTAAATGAGCAAAAGGGATTCTTCTAGGGTACAAAGACTAGATCGGTCAGATCACACTGAAAACTGGGGTAAAGGCAAAGATTACAAAATTATGAAACAGATCCGTTCAGGTCCTCCTCCTCATCAGCTACTAAGAAGGACAGAAATTTTGGATCTATATAGCAAAGTTTGGAAAAAATAATATATTTCAATTGTCATTTAACTCATAGCCGCAAAAAGCAAAGTCAAATTCCTCCCCTAAACTAAGGAAATTAAATTTCTTTATGATTTTTTTATTTCCTCTAAGCATTAAGCAAAAATGAAAATCCAAAGGATGAAATGAGGGAAGAAATTTAAAAAAAAGAGTTTTCCAGTAAATCTACACATGGTACAACACTGGGTGGATGGCAAGTCAAAACCCCTGCACAACTGTGGAAATGGCCATTCATTAGCAAGTATGTGCAGCTCCCTCCAATTCTTCTATTCCCTATTTCCCAGCTTCTTCTCTATCTTTAGCCCTTCTTTTTCACTCCAGTGTTCAGCTCAAAATATCCTAGTAGTTGACAAGCTGCAACCAGCCTAAAATCTCTTGGAATTCTATGGCAAAACCTGTACAAGAATCCCACCACTGCCTCACCATTTGGTTCAAGGCTGCAAAGACCTTTTCATCACTGTGCAGCCCACCACAGTACCTATTTGCAAATGACCAGCAAAAAGCTAGTGGAATTAAATGCTTCCTGCTAACATAACATGCACTTCAACTTGTAGTAAGGAATCTGCTCCACCATGTCAAATCTTTCTCGGTTTTCCTGGACTCTGTGCCCAGCAACGTGGGCAGTCAATCATACAGCAGAATTATAGAAAGACAGAGTGCTAGGCAGTACTAGAGCCTGGCTGTGCATTTATTTCTGAATGTTCTGTGGTGGGGGTACACAACTTGCTGCAGGGTCCTGCAGGAAGCCACACCAGATGGCTTCCCCTGCTGTGGTGCAGCCCCACAGGCAAGATGGTTTAGCCTGCAAGTGAATCGCTGCTTTAATTCTTCTTAGGGGATGCTGAAAGCTTAATGCACCTTCCTGCTTGATTAGACTAGTTTTGTGCATTCTGACAGCAAGAGTGCTTCTTCTGAGGGGTGCCGGGAACAATTTCATCATGAGTGCCGGGCTGAGAATAGTTTTCCACTCTTCCCAAGCAGCCAGTGTTGCAGTTGCTGTTTATACAATACTGCACAGTCTTAGCATATGAAAAAACCACTTAGGATTATTTTAAACACTTCTGAATCTTCCCTTTTTAAAATAAGGTTAAATAAAACTTTAAAATGAACTCTAGTTGCAAGCAGGTCTTTTTTCTCTTACTGAGATACAGTGTTTCTTTAACTTTTTGCCTGAAGTGAAGGGACAAAAGATTATTTTGTCCCTGTTCTAATTTAGTCATGATATTTTGCCCTACTATTCTTCCAGCCTCAATTTTCAGCTTAGGGCACTTTCCAAGCTGGATGTAGTCTTACATTGTTTACAACTTGCAGAGGATGAACATTTTAAAAGGAAATTAATTTCTTCTTCAGCTCATATGCTTCACAACTTTAAGTATAATACACTGATAAAAGAAGTATCTTCTATATATGAATCTAAACCTCATCAATTTTAATAAAAGTTATTGTGGTAGGCAGGATAAATACAGTCCCATAAGCTATATGCCAGCAATGGAAATAAAGTCATGTCTTAGGATTTAATTTTTCCTTTAAAATAAAATAATTGCAAGGCAACAGCTTTCGAACTAACATACAGAGTTCCTCTTGGTCATGAATGGAGATCTGACCAGTTGCGTGATGAGATCTTTCCTCCTGATCTTCCCCTTGCCTGGATTTTAATCTTTTTAATGCATACAGAGGAAAGGGAAAGGGAAAGGGAAAGAGAAAGGGAAAGGGAAAGGGAAAGGAAAGGAAAGGAGAAAGGGAAAGGAAAGGAGAAAGGGAAAGGAAAGGAAAGGAAAGGAAAGGAAAGGAAAGGAAAGGGAAAGGGAAAGGAAAGGAAAGGAAAGGAAAGGAAAGGAAAGGAAAGGAAAGGAAAGGAAAGGAAAGGAAAGGAAAGGGAAAGGAAAGGAGAAAGAGAAAGAGAAAGGGAAAGGGAAAGGGAAAGGCAAGGCTACTGACAAGGTCCCGATCCTTTTCCCGGAAGCCAGAGAAGCAGGCGCTCCCTGCAGCTGCCGGGCCCGTCTCCCGCCCCGCCCCGGCCCCGCCCCTCTCGGGCCCCGCCCCTCGCGCGCGGGCCGTTGCCGGCGGCCGTTGCCGGCGCGCGCCGGGCGGGGGCGCTGCGGCGGGGGCGGCGCGGGGCGGGCGCGCGCGGAGGCCGCTCTGGCCGGCGCTCGGTGCCCGCCGTGCCCGCGGAGGGAGGGCCCTCGCCCGGCGAGTGGCCAATCCGGGCGGGCGCTGGCGGCGAGAAGGGGCAGAATGGGCTGTAGTTGAGCGAAATAGGGAAAGCGGCGAACAGTGTGGAGCGTTCCCGGTGTAAATAAAAGGGGGGGCGAGGAAAAAAAAAAAAAAAGTTTGTGGAAGTCGCCGCCCTGCAGCCTCGCTCGGGCAGCGGCGCGGGGGCTTGTGCGGCGCGGGAGCCCGGCACGGAGGACTTCGGTGCGCGGCGTTAACACGCTCTGCCTATTGTTTGTGTTTTTTTCCAAAATATGGCAAAGGTTCAGGTGAACAATGTAGTGGTGTTGGATAATCCTTCTCCTTTCTACAATCCTTTCCAGTTCGAAATCACATTCGAGTGCATAGAGGACCTGTCTGAAGGTGAGTAGAATTTTTCTCCCCGATACAGATTTTGCAACCCCGGGGTCTGAGCTCGGGGCATTTAAGGCTTAAACTTTGCACAGGCCTGCGCCTACAATTTAACAGTGTCTCCGGCTCGGCCGCATCGCCGTGCCGAGCCGGGGGGATGTGCCGGCCGGGCCAGGGGATGTGCCGCTCCCGCCGAGCCCGGCGCCGGGGAAAGTTGGCGGCGTCCGCCCGCTCTGGGCGCCGAGCCGGGCCCGCCGCCTCTCCCCGCCATCGGCGAGGCGGCGAGCTGCCGCAAGTTGCGAGGAACTTGTTAGAGTGGAGGTAGCCATGTTGCCAGCTTTGTGTGTGCGTGGGGGGAGCGAGCGGGAGAGAGGAGGGTTGAACCGGGCTCGGCGGCCGCGCATCCCCGCAGGCACACGGGATGCTGCGCGTTTAGCCCCGGCGGTAGTCGGAGCGCGGAAAACGCTCCGCGGGGATGCGTTTCGCTGGCCTCGTGCTCCATTTTAATACGGAAAAAAAAATTTTAAAAAATCACGGTGGGAGGCAGGGGCGGGCGAGCTGGCTGGCTGGCCCCGCATGCCGCCACCAGGCAGCCGTGGTAGGTGCGCGGGGCCGGGGGCATGGCTCGGAGGGGCGCGCTGGCTGCGGGAGCCCCCGCCGCGGGGGAGGGGGCCGCCCGCCTGCCACTATTTTTGGAAGTCACTCGAAAGTTACCGGGAGCCGCCAGCGGGTGGGGGACGGCCCGGCCTCGCCGCCCCACGGGGACCCCCGTCCGGGGCCGGGGCCGCGCTCCCGCCTTCCCCCGAGTCGGGCGGGCCGCGAGCCGCCCTCGCCCCGGCCGCGCTCCGCAGCGCCGCCCCCCGGCCGGCCGCGGGACGCGCCCCGAGAGGCCGCGCGTCGCCCCGCGGGCGGGAGTTTCGAACGGCTCGGAGCGAGGGAGGGAATGCCGGCGGCAGGAGCGCAGCTGCTGCCCCGGGAGCAAGAGAGGGCCGCCCGCCTGGGCCGCCTGTGAGCGGGAGAGGACACTGCCCGGCCGCCACTCGGCGGAGCCCAGCGCCGCCTGCTCGCCGGAGAGGCCGGCGGAGGGGCGAAGGCAGGGCTGAGGAGAAGGGGAGTTGGGTGCTGTCCTGGCTAGGGTGCCCTGGCGGGCTCGCTGTCGCTGCGGTTTAACTCGCCTCACCCCGCCTGCCTCGGCAGGCGCGTACCCGTGCGTGCCGGCGGGATGGTGACAGCGCGGGGAGGGAGGGAGGAGGGAGGGACGGCCGCCGTGGCGGGAACTTCGGAGGAAGTCTCGCCTGAGCCGCGGCTTCCTCTAGGCCGCCGCCCTCTCCTCCTTGGTGCCACTGACCCACTCGCTAGCTGGAGCTGTGCTCCATGCCCATCGCCACGCTGCTGGCTGCACCTCTCGGTCAGCCTGGCCCCATGGTCCGAGGCGCAGCGCCGGACCCCCTCCTGGCAACTGCTGTGGCAAGGTCACAGGGGCTCCTGCAGGACGTTAGGCTTTTGCTTCCACTTGTGCACAGCTGTGTGTGATGTGCCCCTCACACTCAGGATTTATGTTAAAGTTAGTCCTGGACACGACTGGACAGTCGTAATGAGAAGAATTCTAGATGGGCCGGTGCAGAATTCTCAGCTCCTTTCCCTCACCAACATGCAAGTTAGACTATAGGATAAATTAGGGATGAACGCTTTTATCTTTCACATTTTAAAATAAGATTAAACACAGCCATTGTATACTTGATGAAAAGTAATTTCTTTAGCTTTCCTGTGCTAATGGGCCTGTTTAATGTGCTGTTTTCAGCCTGTCCTCTGCAACACTGATCCTAAAATTAAATCCATGAACTCGAGCCCTCTCCTTCCTAAAGCTGTTCTGTATCAACATACTTAAATAACATTTAAAATTTACTTTTTAAAAAAGTCTAGTTTTAATGCTAAATACTATGAGTTGTTTAGAATAAGTTTTATACTGTTCTCGTAGAATAATGGCACAGGATGGTGTGATAGCACCATAAATTTAAGCAATTTAGCCTAAAAGTCCTCACTTCTTTTAAGTAGTAATTTGTCCTCAGATGCAGACAAGAAAGTTCTTTAATTATCCTGGATGAGTACCCTGCAATACTGGCAACAGCTAGTACTTCACAGTTAAAAGGTAAATAAAACCTTTGATGGAGTACCTGGGAAACTGCTGTAGAGAAGTAAAGAAGAGAAGTAAAATCTCTTCCCAAGCTCTGTTTATTATGATAGTTAAGCCCATGAAACCTGCACTGATGGTAAACAAAATAAGCAAGAAGAATTCACTAATAAGGAAAGAGAGTTGCAATCTCAAAGCAGTCAAGTTCTGTTCAAGTGCTAATTTTTTTTTCTATGCTTAAATTCCATTCCTGCATCCAGAAACCCTGAGGCAGACCTTTGGATTTTGCCGAATGTACTAATCAAGTTAATGCAATAGCTTACAGGTTTGACTTTTGCAAAGGCAATCAAAGAATTGTTCACAAGGGGAAAAAAAAGAAATATACCGTGTAAGTTTTTAAGGTTCAGTTCTGAAACAACATCTTAATTAAGAAGTTAGTTATAGTTTTTTGTAATGGTGGTCTTTTTTTTTTTTTTTTTTCCCCCCCCTCTTGTTTTAATAACCCCAAAATCTGTCTTGCAAGATTAGTTTCATATGTGTGAATAATACTGTTTTTGAATCAAAAAGGGAAGGTGAAGAGCTGACCCAGGAAGAGCTAATTTGGGCTAATATGCAGTTTCAACTTGAAAACGTTGTGGGGGAGAAGCTGAGTTAGAAAAAAGCTGAATTGTAATAAATGTTGGGGTTTAGTGCCTGGCTTTAAGAAGCAAAATGCTACTTTTTTTTTTTTTTGCCTATAATTCCATTTCTGGATGTAGATAAGATCCAAGCGTCACTGTCTTTAAGAATATGGCCAAGTCATGCTGTCACGATTTTATGCATTATGCATTTCCCCAGGTAACACAACTGATACATGAAGGAATGGAGGTGTACTGTTAGTGTGCCTGAAGTTTACCCAGTGGGTTTCTTACTCAATTAACTACTTTCCATGATCATAATTTAAGATGTGAGGTGTGTATGTGAAAGGAGGGAATTTTGGTTTTGGGAGGTTAGTTGGTATTCAAGGATGTGATGATTTATAGGCATCATCCCTGCTGCCATTCTGACGGATTTGAGAAGATGCTCAACACAGGTCTCAGTTAGTAAAAGGGCCCTGTTTTCTGTATAAATTTGAAAATTAACCTCACTGTGAAAAATAGAAGTGGTACAACTGACTAGAGAGAAAGTAGGATGATCTGGTTCATGAGGACAGGTTCAGGCATCAGTAAATTTCTCTGACAAAGACAAGTTATTTTAGGCTTGTTGACAAAGAAATAATTTTAAGCTATGCAAATGATGGGCAAGAGTGGAAGACTCCTAACTGTATTGATAAATAATGTTTGGTTTTATTTCTTTTTTCTTTTTTAATGTAGATTTGGAATGGAAAATAATTTATGTGGGCTCAGCTGAAAGTGAAGAGTATGATCAGGTGTTAGACTCTGTTTTAGTTGGACCTGTTCCAGCGGGCAGACACATGTTTGTATTTCAGGTAAGTTTGATTCAACTGTTTCTAAAATAGTTGTGCTAATTTGTTTAGGGATAATTGTATCAGACTAAGAGGCACTTGAAAAATAATGGCAAAAAAATACTGCAGTGAGTTCCTCGGTTATGATATACCTTCATTTAAGGTCTGTTCTTGAGCTTGTACTACTTTCCCCTGATATTTCTTTTTTCATATTTTTTTATTTGTGGTATCAATAATAACTGATAAAAGCACATTTCCTGTAGCTACTGGTAATCTTAACCCATCTGGTTCATAATCAGCAGTGCCAATTGCCTGGTTTACACCAGCACCATCAGGCTCGCCTCTTTTGCCACTGCCACAGTTTCAGACAATCAAGAGCACTAGGTTAATGTAAGCAACACCTTCAGAGGATCAGGCCAACAAGTTAATTGTAAACCTCAGCCAGAACAATCAAGAAGTTTATTTCTGTTTAACAGAGCACATGTTCAGCTGTGATGTTTGGCTTAGCATGCTATAACATAAAAAAATATGGTGATTTCTAAAATAAAGATAGAAATTCAGTGGTAAATGGGAGCTATTTAGGACACAAGTGTGTAGATCAAGACTGTGCAAAAAAGTCTAGAGCATGTAAGAGTCCTGTAAAATACTGCTGTTGAAGCCAAAAGTTAATAAGGAATAATGAAGGAAAAGTGAACAGGGAAAGAGCAACACTAAGATGGCTTACTGGCCTAGTCTTGTTTCCATTTTAAATCAGTGAGAGGTAGGGGGAAAACCTGAAGTGGACTTGCCTGAATTATTACAGAAGCTTTCTTTTATTTGGGATAACTTCTTTTGTGGTGGTTGTTAATTTTTTATTCAAAACTATAATTTTTATTAAAACTAACACATTCTTCTCTATGAAATACTGGAATTTTTGTTGTAAACTGACAGCAAAATCCATTGGATAAAAATCAGATAGAAACTGAGTATGTCTTATTGTATAAGAACCCTGCTATTTTCCCAAATACTATAAATTCACTTAACTAATGGCAAATGCATGCTGAAGTATGAGCATTAGAAAACCTCAAAGTGCTGATGAATACACTCCCTTATTTCTCATGGTTACTGTAACTGGTTTGGAATAATATCAGCATTTGCACAGCATCTTGATCAATCCTGTAAGTTCCAGGAAAGGTAGTTTATTTGGCATTTTGGGGATGTTTGTTTATTCTCGGCCTTTTTATGTAATATTTTTACTTAAAGGACTGGCTTAAGGAATAGGATTAGACTGGAGGTTGCAGCATTTATCAACCACATACATGCAAATCAGTGTTGAAATGTATCTATTTGGTTTTGGAGCCAGGCCTAATTTTTCTGCACTACAAATAAAGCAGATGTGTAACAAATGCATCATTTATTAACAGTTTTTCCATTATCAAGTCATTATAGCTTGTGGCATTAATTGGTCAGAAATGGGTGATGCTCTATTGCTCTCTGAGGGGCTACCTTGTGTTTGTATGTTGGAAAATCAGCTGGCCTGTACATTTCTAATTTAAAAGATGCACTATTATTAATCAAAGGTCTGAAGATTCTTCCTTGCTGATGATGAAGGGAAAGAAAAAGAAGCAGGTGCCTAAAAAAGGCATGTTTTAGCTGTATGATTGGGCAGGTCTCAAATTAAATTTACTGGTCTTGCAGTTTCTGTGGAATGGCTCAGCAATTGTATCCTGGTTATAAATGACAGTACAGCTAAAATAGGAGGAGATGGGTAGAGATTTTGCTTAGATTGGAGGAGGTACTGTAAGAGATTTTTTTCTGTCAAAATATATCCTTTTTATTTCTTATGGAAGAATAGTTGGGTCTGAGTATATTATACTTCAAAGGCTCTGGATTTCAGGTGAGGGCAGGACTAAGCTCATGTGTACACAGGAGGCCACCAAAACCTAAAGTGCTGCAATGCACTTTGCCGATGTCTGAAGCAGCCTGGGACACAGAAAAAACAAGGGAAGGCAGGAATGGGGCAAAG
Source organism: Luscinia megarhynchos (assembly GCA_034336665.1). NCBI lineage: Eukaryota > Metazoa > Chordata > Aves > Passeriformes > Muscicapidae > Luscinia > Luscinia megarhynchos. The sequence goes on from CM067565.1 coordinate 48,848,392, forward strand.
CACAGAACTGCAGGAGGCATGTGATACAAAGAGAAGAGATTGTGTTCGTGGGGAATAGCATAAGGAAGGGACCTTTGCAGAGGAGTAAGTAACTTTCAGATCATCTGCTGTAGATTTTTCTAGATAGGAAAATGGCTGAAATAGCAACTAAAATGGAGTACCACACAGATAGATTACCAAGGGTGATAAAAATACCTTAGATGAAAAAAATATGTGGATCAGGTTGGGAATTCAGCCTTACAGAAAGATGGACAATTATTGTGCTTTTCACACTTAACAAAAAGCAGCTTTTTGTTTTAAAACCCCAAAATATTATCTTTAAAAGGATTTCAATAGTAAATGCACACAGCTTGGTCTGTTTGTTTCTAAATGCCAAGATATATGTAGTGAAACCTGATTCCTTCTCGATTCTCTTGGGAATTTGTAATAAAATCACAGAAGCTTCTTTTTGAGCATATAAGCACATAAATAATTTACTATCCTTAAGTGGGCTTATAACCTTTGCTACCTACTCTGCAGCAATAGCTATGTGAATAAATATCATGTGGAAAAGCAAGATAATTCAAGGCAGCATACACATGGGCCGACTTCATAAAATTCTTAAGTAACTTATAGCATAAGAATGGCATATTAAGACAGTGATTTTTATGCAAAAATTAATCGACTGCCTCTGCCCACCAAAATATCTGTTTGCAGATAATCTGCTTATTTATCCTTTGGTCATACCAAGCTCTTCTTTTTTTCTTCTACCTGTATATGATCTTTGGTTCCTGATAAGAGGTTTGACAAAAATAGGAAGTTGAAAATTTGAGAACTGTTTTTAAACAGTCTCCAGTGTCTTTTTCATTTAGCAAAACAAAGCTTGAGAGATAAGTAGGATTAGAACAGAGTATTTCCTTGGGTTCAGAACTGTGTCATAGGATATTACAAGACAGAAAATGACAGTGGGAACCTGGAAAACTAAGATCCTACATTAAAATGTGAGTTGAGTTTAATGGGGAGTTAAATGAAACATGGTCCTTCTGTTGCCCATTACTGTGGAATTTAAAGTGATCACCTAATTCTGGGCACTGTTAGAACAAGACTACTGAATTAAAGTAATGATTTAATCTGTATTGGCAGTTCTTGCGATTTCCTCAAGCTTCGTCATTTTTTCTGCTCCTTGGCCATCTTTTCTATTCCCCTATGCTAGTTGTAAGCCATTCAGTCATTTTCTATTTCCTTCAGTGCTGAGTTCTACCTGATTTCCTGGTTTCTTTTTCTCCCTCTGGTGTATTTCTACCTGAGAGGTCTGACTCATCTAATTCTTCCTACAAAGTGCCTACAGCTTCTCACAAAAAGCTAGACTACTTTGAAGGCTTAGAATTGGAGTGGCAAAGAGTAGATGCCAATGCTGCATGAGCAGCAGCTTCCAAATTTCACCATGCTGGAGCATATAAATACTACAGAAAAGTAGGAATGAGAGGGACAACAGGAATTAATTCCATTCAGCCTCTGTTATTAGGTAAGGTTTGTTACACCCAGATCATATGAACACACGTTACTAATACCAGCTTGTTCTTACAACATGGGTGTGTGTTGTTGACTTCAGATCTTCATTGTAAATATAAAGCTGTTTTACTATGCCTGGATTGCTGTTACTTTAAATCCTGCAGCAGAATCAGGCATCACATTTTATCAATAGTTGTGGTAGTTAGAGGAGGCATTTTAAGGGACTCATATGAGCCACATTTTATGAGGCAGATTTTATTGATAAGTAACTGCAGAGCCATGGTAAGTAAGGACATTGAGAAAGATTGTATCATTTGCTTATTAATTAGGTTTGCATACTGGCTGAACATGTTCAATTGTCTGGAGAGATGATGCACTAAACTGCATAAATGTTAACAAACATAGGTATTAGGAATGAAGCCAGAGAAAGTACTTTATTTCCTTCTCCTGGAAATCTGTAGAACAGCTCAAACCTTACAGTAGCCCATCCCTTTTCTTGTTGAAGTATAATTTGCTCTTGTTAAGAGTGCACAATACAGGCCAGTTCAACCTTGAGGAGGGTGTATGAGAGAATAATCTTGCTCTACTAAATTACCAAGATGGGCTGGAGAATGGAGAGTCGTGGCACTTCAGAACTGGAGTGGTGTTGGAACCCCTGTCTGAACAATGGTTCAGCTGATCATATATTTAAAAAGAGTCTGGGATCAAGCCTGGCCATTTGCCCATGAGAAATGTCAGCAAACAATTTTACTGTATTCCAATTCTGTCGTTAGAGGATGGTGTTCTAAATCTAGGGTTGATGTTGTGCAAGCAGTATATTTTCTGGTTAACTTGAACAATTTTAAATATAGTCACTACTCAGCTGCTGAAACACACGACTTGAGATTCCCCTGCTAGCATGTGCTATCAATTTTAATTTATCTTTCCCTTTCACATTTAGGCTGATGCACCTAACCCAGGGCTTATTCCAGATGCAGATGCAGTAGGTGTAACAGTTGTGCTAATTACATGCACTTACCGAGGTCAAGAATTTATTAGAGTTGGCTACTATGTAAACAATGAATATACTGAAACAGAACTGAGAGAGAATCCGCCAGTAAAGCCAGATTTTTCTAAGGTAAGGCATGTTTTATTTTAGTCATGTATCAGAAGTATGCTTATAGAAAGAGTTGTTTTTTGTTTTTTTTTTAAAAACAAACCCAAACCTCCAGTGATTTCATAAAGTGCATGGAATGAGGCATCAAATAATGGAAAATACCTCGGGGGTCTAACTACAAGAGCCATGTAGTTGTCATAAATGTAGGTGATACTGAGAAACATCAAAGATTTCCACCATCTTGAAGACTTGGCTGTACTTTCACACTAACTGTGAAATAAACCATTGGATTTATTTCCACCTGCACCACTGTTTACAAAGTGTTCTTCAGAAAAACAGAGTAATGTTTTTTCTAGGCCCATCAAGCAGGAACTATGTTGTAGACATGCATTTACTACAGTTGTTACTCTAGTGTTAGAGCTACAGTTTCTGCAAAACTTCAACAAACAAACGGAGGAACAAACTAGGTGTAAAATGAGAGAACATGGATAGCCTGGTTGGATGGTTATCTGATAAATGTCTAATTTGACCAAGGAAGTATATAGATACATATAAATACATATGTACAGATAAAGTTATAAAAACATATCGTTCATGTCAACAGTTAAACCAGGACTAGAATTAAAAGATGAAGTGAAATAGTATGGTTTTTTATACTTAATTTTCAGTGATCAGATTCTAAGTATGTTCTGAAAATTACAGTATAGTTTGAGGATTCTTAAACTTTGAGTATTTTATTTCTTTGATTTAAAACATCACTTATTTGTTGTGTTGGTTGTCAACACCAAAATTATGGCTCCCTTTAAGCACTTGAATTTAAAATGCTTAGAACTACTTGTCTTCATTTTCTGTTTATATGAAAAGCTAGCTTTGCTGCTATGGAAGAGAGCAGCAAAAGCTATCATATTTATATACAGAGCCCTTAATGTGACTTGAGGACAAAAAAGGTTATTAACGTGATTGATTAATTATTCGGTAATAAGCTCTACTAGGTTCTAAAAAATAAATGGTCTTTTTAGTTTGCACAAGGGGAAAGAAATACTGAATGAGACTACACCTTTTTGGAGAATAAAAATGACAAAGCAAACCTTTGCTGTGATCAGTCTTAACTGTCATAGTGAATGTCTGCTGGTGCTAAGTTGCCATCCTTTGGGTAATTATATACAATCTTTCACCCCTTTTCAAAAGAAAATCAGCTTTTTTTTTTTTTTGCTACATACATAGACAAATGCAACACGTTTTCAAAGGAAAATGAAGGCCAGCTATGAGATAGATGACTAATGTACACTGCCACAGTGTTAGTATCTTCCAAATATAAATGTTTTCATTTTAAAACTTCAGTAAATAAATCCTCTTAGTGAAATCAGTATAAAGTTTGGTAGCTTAAGGATAAGATTGTACTTTTAAATGAAGATGAGAAGTTAATGGAATTGATGAGTATTGCAAATACCATAAAGTTGATGCAAAATTTCATGAAGTACTATGGTTTGCAAAATCTGTGTGTGGTTAGAAGTTATTTGCTTTACTAAAAGCTGGATAAAATAATAAACACTTGCACTTTACTTGTGGATCTCTTTCATAGCCTTGCCTTGCAGAACAGTTAAAATACTCTCTTGAGAAAGTAGTTGTTTTGCTGTGTAGAATATTAGGGAAAATTAACAAGTGGTGTACTGTAAGCATATTTCTGATCCATAGGTAGTAGCTATAGATGCACATAGATGTGAATTCCCTTTTTAAACAAATTGTTTTATGCAAACAAGGCTATAGGGACTGAAAGAAAAAAATCTATATGCATATGAACTCCAGTTTGACATGTACACGTTACAATCCATATATTTTCTTCTTTCCCAGCTTCAAAGGAATATTTTGGCATCTAATCCCAGAGTCACAAGATTCCACATTAACTGGGAGGACAACACTGAAAAACTGGAAGATGCAGAGAGCAGTAACCCAAATCTACAGTCCTTGCTTTCCACAGATGCATTACCTTCAGCATCAAAGGGGTGGTCAACATCAGAAAATTCACTAAATGTTATGTTAGAATCTCATATGGACTGCATGTGACTAACCACCATCCTTTTGGTACTGTATATGTGTTAAACTGTAAAAACTACCAGAACTATTTCCCTCAAATTCCATAAGTACATAGTTGAAGCAATGTGAAGAACTTGTTTTAAAACATCCTGTAGAAAGTTTATAAAAAAAAGCAAAAAAAAAAAACCCAACAAACAAACAGTATTTGAGCAGATTGCGAAATATAAATACAACTATTTTTAAGTAATTGCCTTTTTTTTCTAATGTGTTATTCTATGTGGTCTAAACCAAACCTGATTAAAGTGTATGTATTCTCTCCCCTCCCCCCTTACTTTGTAAGCACTATTAAAAGCTAAAAAAAGTTTAAAAGTTTAAACATTCAGGCAAAATGAAGGAATAATGCCATGTCCTCATCTCTGCTATCCAGATTGCCAAATATAAAGTGCCCTTTAATAGCACCTTAAGAACAAAACTGTCATTAGATGAAGTGCAAAGAAAGTATCTCTTAATAACAAACAAGTCCAAAAATGTCCTTTTGCTCTGAAAGCAGACAGCACAGTATAATTTTAGGTGCAAGCTTCTTTTCCTTTCAAGGCACATACTTGTTACTTAAAGCCTGCAATTTGAAATTTACCATCTGCTATCTTGGATTTTAGGACCTTTTTTTAATCTCCTCCTGCTGCTGTTTAGTCTAACTGTGGTTTTGTTCAGGACAGTGTTTCATGTGGATTGGGGTGGGTACCTCAGGAAAAAAACCCTTTTTCAGCCCCCCTAAAGTGGTTGGAAGGATGCAAGCCTCAAAAGCAATAGTGTGAATATCCCAAATATGCTCTTGTGCAAGATTATTACTGGTTAGTATGTTTGTTTTCAGGTATGCTTTATTGTAGTCTTTTTCAGTAGTAGTAAGGAATTTAGGGTGTTATTTCTTTTTTTTTTTTTTTTTAAACACCTGCAATTTTAAACTTCTGTTTTCTCTCTAGCCTTTAAGGCAATCCTAGCTACTGGTATAAACCCTGTTGTGGCAGGCATGACACATTCAGGAATACATTACTTGCCCTGAAGTGCTTGCAGTGAGACATCCCTGTTACCTAAGGCATCCCTGAAGATAAAAGCAACTAAGCAGTAACCTGTAAAGACTTAAGACATTATTATGACACTTAAGAATTTAGTTATTCCTTCCAATCCTCATTAGCCTTACTTCTATTTACTGTGCCTGTATGTGCATTTAAATTGTAATCTGTCATGCCAGATTAGAGGAATATAGTTCTGCTATTTATTAGTCACTGCCCAAATTATGAACCCTTGTAGGTTTTGTGCCTTTCAAAAAAGGTAGATTTCATGGTGATTGACAGTGTAGTTCTAAATGAAAACAGAATGCTTTCCATTCTCTTTCTGCGTTTTCTAATGGGGATGAAAATAGTCCTTCCGTCTTTCCACATCATTTAGTGAAATTGTCTGCATTTCAAATGTGTGTTTTTTAAACTGGAAAGGAATGACCTGATCTAAATGTTTTTCTTGTATGGAAACTCAGCAGTACTTATCTAGGGTAGATGAATGAACTAATGAAATCCATTAATATTTGGAGGCCTAGTTCTAATATGTGCTCTTAACAATCTCTCTCTAATTGTTTAAAGCAATAACCAGAAATCTAAAAATATTAACACTCATCAATATGACTTAACACAAAGAACTGGTTCGTTGAACTAGCAGTTACTTCACTTGAGGGCTGAAATTCTGTGAACTTTATCTGATTTTCAATTATATTGCAACTTTTAGGTCTGCAGTGACATTTTGAGATTTTTCATGCACTTTATGTTCTATTTATAAGTCTATTTAAAATATCTCAAAGCGTAAGCATGTAAATAACGTAGTTCTCAGCTGAAGGATTGACAGGCTTGTGAAGTCTGCCTTGAATTAAGGCTACTGTAGTAGTATCTCAAACTCTTGTCTCTATTGAATATTCAAATGAAAACATGATCCGAGTACAAGCTGTAACCAGAATCCATCCACTGGTAGCATGAAGGCTTTCTAGAAGCATATTCCACAAAGTGATGGAAGGAAAACCATTATTGCTGCTATTGCAAAACAAACTACAAAATTTAGTCAGCAAAATGATGTCACGCAGCAACCCAATTAACTTAGAATGGAAAAGTGAAGCTCTGTTGTCAGTCTAAAAAGTCATCTGTGCATGAGAACTTGGGTGTAATAAACTTCAAGCTTGACTGTGGCAGGATGCTGCAGTAGAGTTTGGTACCACCTTACTGAATACACTCATGTGGCCTGGATAGAGCTGACCCCATCACTAGCAGGAAAAAGAATGCTGTGCTTGGTGAAAATCGGAGATGAACAACTCTACCTCATGATCTTTGCAAGATAAATGGCAATTAAATGGCAAAAAAAATTCTGTGCTTTTTGAAAGGCTGGGTGCCTCAGGTCTTTGCAACTTTGTCCAAATCCCTGCCTTCTGAATATTGCATTTCCTGACAAAATCACATGCCAGAGACATAGAATTTGAGGAACCAACTTCCACTCCCCCAGAGACTTCAGGCACTATCACAGCACAAACTTAGTGGTATTAAAAGATAGAATGCATGTAGGGCATCTGTGAAGACTTGTCCCTGATATCTGAATGTTTTAGAACAGCAGGTCTGCACATGATACAGCCAACCAGTGCTGACATCACAACATTACAGTTCCGAGGTTGAAGATGTATTCACCTTGCCACAAACCTTTACTTGCAGAGACCACCAAGATGCAAAGGAATGCTACAGATTCTGCTGCCAGGACTGGTGATGTTTCTCACTGCGTTTTCATCTCAGACAGACCATTAGAAGACTGTCAGAATGCATATCAGAGGTTATTTGTGTACAAAGTAGTAAGCAAATCAGACAAGGTAACATGGATGAAAAATGTGTGTGGTTTCTATGTCTAGCTTGAAAAAAAGTTGTCCCTCAGCTTATAGTCACTGATTTATTCAGGTATCACCTTAAATCTGAATTACTATGACATGTAAATTTAAAGGAGGGAAAATGGTTCCAGCTCCATCAAAATGGAGACTAGTGAAATTTAATCTTTCCAGTGCTTTACTGAAAAAAGCTCCACTGAAAAAGCCAACCCTTACTACCAATCTTCAACAATGAAGCAACCAGGAACTTCGCCACAATAATCACAGTAACTTAGTTTATGGCTTACCAGACACAGTATTCTTGAGATGGGAGTGACAAAGTCACAAAGAAATCTGATTATCTGACAGTCCATTATTTTCTTTGGAGTGCCTCAGCTGCTGGTTTTCTGGAAGTAAGCTCAGACTCAAAGGTAGCCACTTGCAGCTAGACTGATCATCTGACATCTAAAAATGCTGGTAGGAAGGGAAAAGGAAAGACCCCAAACATGCTATGCATGAATACCAGCAAATCTTTGTTTATCAGACAGAAAAGGGCAAAGTTTAATAAATCTTCTGACTTCTCTCTGGACAGCTGCAGATCCTCCAAATACACAGCACAGTGGTCAGCAAGAGTACAGATTATCTCAATTATTTTGAGAGCCACAGAAGTTTGGTCAGGAGATGTTGGGTTAATTGTTGCTGTAGTTGCTAGTTGGAGGGGCTGTACTAAGTGGCAGCCAGGAAGATGCAGCAAAACTGACAAATACCTGTAAGGACTGGCAGTATGTGTGGAACTCTTCTTCTTAGGCCCTCCCATCTCTATTTGTTTCCAGTTCTGCTTCTTAAAAGCTGCTCGTGTAGTGTGTGATATGAGTGACGGGCTGGAGGAATGGATGGAGGGCTTTTTCCTTGATTTTTGGTTTAGGCAAAAATGATATAAGGAAGAGCCAGCTGGCGGCACTAGGAAGGCTTCCTTAAAGGCAAACCCAAGACTTCGACATGGAACTTAGGGGGTCATTTCAGGAGGAGATGGAAGGAGGATTCACTTAAACATTTCCAGCTTTAGATAATGCAGCTTTGCAGGCATGGCTGGGTAGTCACTGTCCGAGGAGTGTGACTGCAGACGAGAAAGTCAGAGGAAGGAGGTGTGTGTGCTGCACAAGGGCTACACCAGATGCAAGAGAGGACAGCTACATGTTACCAGCACTGTTAAGAACTGGCTGAACTGAACTGGCAGAAACTTTTATGAAGTTCTTTGGTCTCCCTTCAAAACTCCCTTGGAGCATGAGATAAGGCAAACCTTTCAAAATAAGAGTGTCCTCCAGTTTGTCCTTTTTTACTAGGAAGATGGGGTTAGACCTACACTTACACAAACTGGAAAGAAGGAGGGGCTTCACAGTATGGTAAAGGAAATGCTGAAGACATCTGTTATCCATCCAAAAATCAACTGCTTGAAATCGTGCCATTTCAACAGCAGGATGAAAAAGTCTGATGAAGGCTGGCCTGGAGGTGTTAGAAGTGTGTAAGACCTGAAACCTTCAACCAACATGACAAGATATTGTTCCTGCATTACTTCCCATCCAACCTAACTATGGGCCTTCAGATATTAAGATGTTTGAAAAAAAACAAAATTTTTGAAGACAGGTATCTCTTTGGCTAAATAATCTCTGTCATGCAGGTAGTCAAGGTAAGGTCTCTCAAGACAAAGCCATTTTGGAACAGCATTATTGAGAAGAAATTAAGGGAATTAAAGAAGAGATGAGACATTGTTACAGATGGGGCATGTCTGACAATGTTTGATCACAGCTTCAAATTTCATTCCTTCAACAAGTTTAGTAAACTTCCTACAGAGCTAAGGCCTTTCCAACTTGAGGCCCAGCTGTTGAAGGAATAGCCAGTGGAGCCATGCTCTCAAGAAAGTATTTTCAGGTTACATATTGAGAGAAAATACTTCATGTACAATTATAAGCATTCAGGAAAACAATCCCATGGTAGAAGTGATGATCAGAGAAAAATGGCCTAAAGGCTGCATCTGTATTAGTAACTTTATCAGGGACAAGATATGAATCCATGGTGGAAAATGGTTTCCTGGCACTACTTTGGCTTATATCAACTAGGGAAGGCACAGGGACGGCCTGGGGATCTACAGAGAGGGAAGAATATCTCCAGTTTCAGAGTCTTGCATACTTCAAGATACTGACACCATGTACTCTATTTATAACCACAGCTGGATGGCTCATGTCAGTGACTTTGGATTGGTTTCTAATGGATCAGAAGAGAGCTGTTAGCACCTGAAGCCTGCCTAGCAGGCTTACTATGAAAGAAGAGGTGGTTTCCCCTTGAGTCAATTCCCTTCAATGAAAAGAAAGGAAAGCAGTAGCAAACTGCTGTTGGCATGATATTGACACTATTAGACATGGCAAAATACCAGCAAAAAGGCAGCACTTGCAAGGCTCTGCAGAGGCTTTGAGAAGCCAGAAGGGTGCATGTCACACAGCTCAGAAAGGCATGTTATACAGAACTGGAGAGCTGGAGAAACAGCTGATAGTCTCCCAGATTTTTAGGCAAACTGTTCTAAATACAGTTCACAAAATTCTTTAAGCAATCCATCTGCAGAGGGATGCAACAACAAACAAAATTTTCAGAAATGTACACAGTGAAATATGCACTAGTAAGCAGCAGAATGACTGTGGCCTGGATGTCCATAAGCCCCTGACCTGCCAGCAGCTGGCATGTGTTGGTTCCTGTAGCACACCAGTTGATCACTGCAAATCTCAAGCTTCAGAGGTAAATGAAGTATTTTCTTACAAGTGATTATCTTATCCAAATATACATAAGTGTCACTGTGTCTCTGGGGACTGCAAAACAGTTTATTTAACTCAGTAGTAAGGTGAGAACTCCCAGAGATATCTTGTTAAGCCTCCCTAAGTCTCTATCTTTATGGAAAACTGTGTATCAATTTCTAAAAATAAAACGTAGCTGAAGGACTCCCTGTGATTCTCAGATGAGAGACAAGTCAGGGAGAATGAACTGGGCCTGTAAAAAAAACTAGACAGAATAAAATAGTGGGACAAATGGTTCCCCCATCTTTCATTTACGGATTACAAAGTCCTATAATAAGTCAAATAAATTTTTGCCATTGAGTTGTTGTGTGTGGGCTGGTCTGCCTGCCAACTGTCATTAAAGAGACGTGGGAGGAACAAACCCCAGTTCCTCATGTAAGTCCTAAACTTGCACAGAATTTGCAACAGAAAATTTCTACTGTTTGCAAGAAAGGCAACTTAATAAAACAAGTAAGCTCAGAAACTTATTCACTGAGTGGAGGTAAAGTTCTGTTTTTTTCAAAACAGAGAACAAATTATCTGTCATTTGTCTGTAAGGGCTGTTTGCAGCAAAAGGGCAACTTGAGCCTGTGGGTGAGATAGAAAGATGAAGGTCTTGCAAACCTTCAGCAAGAAAGCAAGGTTTCCTCCTGGGTTGTACTTTCTGAATCAGGTAAAACAGCAGACTTTGTTTAGAAGGTTCAGGGGAAGGCAGGAACCTGACTGAAAGAGCAGAAGCCCAACAGAAAATTCAGCTGCAGGAGTTAGATCAGTGTTTTCTTAAATTCTGCAAGCCAATTCCAGTCATGTCTGTACGGGTTAATGGGCTGCAGCAGGCACATGATACTGCAGGGGCATAAAGTATCATGGTGGATCTCAGAGCATGTGATACCTAAGGTAGACCAGGAAAGAAAGAGAATTTTGGCACAAGGAGAATGGTAATGACCTAATACACTGTCCTGGTACAAATAGAAAGTAGAAAGTAGAAAACCAAGTAAAACTCATATGATGCAGTTTGGGGTGCAGAATTCTAATTTAATGCTTGTTAAATAGCTTGTGTCCTAAAACAGATGGGTAAACGTCATCTCCACACATCATTAGTGCACATATACCACAGTAAGCATATTAACTGCAATATTTGTTTTCAGGGAAATGTCTTTGAACCTAGCCATCTTGGCTGAGCTGGAAATCAGATCATGTGGAAGGTGAAGCATGGGAGGGAGACATGGTGAAGAAGGCAACAGCAACATCAGAGACTGAGAGCAAATGACACAGGAAATCCCTACGTACAAAAATGGGCAAAGTCACATTGAAACACATGGCAAAATTTCATTCCAGGTCGCTGCGAGTGCCCTAGCAAATCTGAAATTATCCAGACTGTTCTCAGTTCTTAACACAGAACAAAAAGTGGAGAAAAGATTATGCTAAACCAAATTTTTCTCTCTGGCTTCTCTCCAGACTTACTTGTTAACAGTTAGAATGAAAAGTCAGAGGCATACATGTTTCATAACAAGTTCCCTGCACACAGGAGTGTATATACTCAACATCATGTTCCACTTCCACAGCTATATACAGTATATACACAGCTGTGGGAAAAATTTATCCTCTGGTTCTCCCATGTACAAATAATGCTGTTTCTCAGGCATAAAATGATAAGCAGCACTCTCTGAGAAATATTCAAGTTACACATGCTCTCTGAGACACCTGGATTTGACCCTAATAATTTTATTATTTTGAACATACAAGTAGTATATTCATATATTCATTTGTTCAAATAAAGTCATTGGCAGAGGTAATCTGGTCCTGTACCTTGTCCCAAAAGAGTCTGCAAAGATGCCTGGCATTCAGAGCCAGCTGGGACATACCTAAATTTAACAAAAGGAAGAAAGAGAAAAAAAGAAAGAAGAAGGAAAAAACCCATTTGCTCTCTGAAACCATTTTAAAGCTATCTTCATAAGTATGAAATAATTCCTCAACACAGTTGTGAATTTCCAGAAAGCAAACAGAAATCAAACTGGCACCCAGACAGAACATATAAAAGAACAGAAGAGAGGAGATTATCTATTCAGGAGAAACCAAATGATGCTAGCTCATCACACAGTGTGAGTTCTGGAAAGATGTCATATTTGTCATAGCTGAGAAATGCTAAAAATACAGATCACTCTCCACTAGCAAAGCATTCAGAGATGCGTCTGGATGAGGCTTGTGAGGTTCCCTGCTAGAAGCTCATCACAGTCCTTCATGGATACAGACAAAGGGGCAGGACTGCAGAGAGTCAGATCAGGCCTCATATGCCTCCACAGCAGTTCTCTGCTTCAATTGTGCTCATAACAACCTGAGCACATATGTTCACACACATAGAAGGCTTCAATATAAACCTACCTGAGTGAAGACATAACCTATTACAGCTGAAGAAGCACATACCTGCACTTGTAGATCCAATTCCTGCTGTAAGCACAGAGCGTGGCATAATCTTAACTGCATACTTGAGGAACTGAGATTTCCCTGTACCTGGATCTCCAACCAACAGAAGATGTGATTCACCTTGGGGGAAAAGAGTGATGAAGGAGTAGGGAGTTCATATACAGACAAACATTGACACAAAATGCTCAGACTAAATAACACTTGTAATATTAATCTAAAATTTAGCCCTATATAAAAATTAAAATATGTAATTGTCCACTATTTATTTGGTGTGATAAATGCATTGTTTAATAAAGTTGTCTAGACACAAATATTTAAAGTGAAGTATTTGTGAAGTATTAGCAGGTAATTTGACACACTTCTTGTAATGAGTTCTTACATTTTGAAGTGCTCATTTCTCAGACTCAGCTCATTCTTGAGTATGAAACAGAAGAATAGCAGTCTTTAGTTACCATTCCACTATTCAGTTATTTAAATTATTGCAAAATGGACTAATAAAATCAGGAGGTTGTTTTGCTTAATTAATTCTTTGTCAACAGTTATACAGCTTTGTAATTTCATAACAATGAAATTACAGAAGTAAATAATTTGGCTGCTACAATGTCAGTAAAGTGCTCTAAAATTTTTTCACTGTTTTCTGTAAAATGCAATTTAATTCAAATAGAAAGTCTATAATTTTATTTAGCTGTTGGAGCATTAAGAAAATCCTGTATTTGTATACAAAGACATACTTTTTTAAATGATCATGACCTACATAGATTATGACCTGTGTACCACCTGGCACATGGCATATTTGCCATCTAATAACAACAGAAGGAGAATCAGCAGGCAGGTAACTTGGAGTTACAAGACTAAGTGGGATGTGCTGACAATTACAGATGGAAAAGTCTGGCATTAGGAAGTAAAATGAATCCTTTAATTTTCTCTTTTAGTGTATTATAGTGATCTGCATTAAGGAAACATTAAGATTCCATCCTTTGATGCCAAATACTGCTGGGAATATTCTACTAGAAATAAATTCAAAATGTCACTTATACAATAAAAAGTGAGATGTTTTAGATAAAACAGCTGCCTTTAATATTCTATCTAATGGAAACCTGAAAGCCTGGTTTTATTAGGAAAAATTAAAATAAAAAGAGGAAGTCTAGACACCCACTTTAACTTGTCTAAGATTTTAGAAGAATAGTCAGAACTGATTAAAACTTGTTCTCATTCAAGAAAATGGAATGATTATGTTTCCAAAATCTTACTGGTTTGATTTTGGAAGAGGGGGTGAGGGGGAAATGTGGGCAAGGACAGGGATATGAACGACTGTTACAAAGGATGTGATGCTGTTACAAACAGTACAAACCTCTGGTTCGAGTTCCAGCAGCATCAGTCCTCTGCACACCCCCAGCAAGCACCATGGCTACTGCCAGCTTCACCAGGTACAATCCAAAAACTTGAGGACATAAGCTAGCCAAAATTTCATTCCTCCCTAAAACAGGAACAAAAATGGCACTCAGCAGAGTTAAAACTTGATTTCCCATGGACTGCTGTGTATAATGACAAATAATTTGGGAAAGAAGAGTGGGGTAGGAAGGAGATTTTAATTTTTTTTCTTTAAATGGGACCTAGAGCAGTTGTTTAATCCAAACTTACTTCATTATAGAGAAGTTAAGTAAGTCACAATTACAAGCAGCAAAACCAATCCTACTGCAATTGAAGGAATGTATGGTGTGGACAGCAAGATAAAAGGCACTAATGAAATGTCATCATGCAAATTACTTTGTTCCACATTTACAAATGTTAAAGCTATGAAACCTAGAAGTTTACAGATTTCAAAAGTCCCCTTGAAAGCTGGTGTCTTTTAAGAAAAGTAGGAAAACTTCTAACACTTATTTTGCCTTAAACCTGTGCACACATAGTCTGCTCGTTTTTTCATTGTTACTCTCCTTCTCTTTTGATCCTTCTGTGTTACAGGTCCCTCTTCTCCTCCCTACTATAGTCTCTTTCCAGCAGCAGAAAATTTCAATCTGCTGTGAAAATGCTGATGATGTGGAAGATATGTAACAGGATTAATTCTGTCCTTTGAGATTCTGACACTACCAGCACATAAGGGGTCTCAGGTTACATGCCATGTGTTACTTCCATTGCTAGGGAATAAAAGAAAGTGACCCATATTGACAGCTTAACTTCATATTTTAAATTTAGACGCAAATACATGGTACTGGCAAAATATAGGCACCTAATGGATGACTTAAGGTATATGTGTTTCATTTGTAGGTCTTCTGGAGGAATTAACACATCTTTGTCCATCCAAAAGTGAAATTTTAAGAACGTTGTTCAGCCATGCACAGCTCAAGATTTAACTCCACAGTTAGCAGTCAGCATCATGAAGTGATGCTTAATGATGTGACATAAAATGCAGTAGTAGCTATCATTATCTCTTGAAAAACAGTACAGGTACACACACATTCTGTGGCCTCAGACTCCTTAGTCAGATTTGATCTCTACCCTGAGTTTCAACTAAAATTCAGACAATGATGACAACAGATGTATTCAGGCATCTTGGACAGTCAGAGTTCCTTCTAATTTCCCCATCAACATTCTTGTAGCCAATTCATATTTATTTATTCAGAATGGGTAATATTACATAAGATCACATCACTCCCTACAGGCTTCCAAAAATTGTCCTGAAAATGAAAGATTAAAAGGGACCTTCAAAGAAGATCCTGAATTATTTTCTGAATAGTTCTAATGACAGTGATAATAAATATTTTCATTCCAAACAGCAGAAGGAAGAAATGTTATCATTCCAACCAGCAGGAAGCTAGCAATTAAATTGCTTTCCAGGAAATGCAATTCTGAAAATCTTTGACATTGACAGCATCTACACTTTCTTATTGTTAGCAGGCTCATTTGAAGGAGGTTCCCACCTGCTTTTCCTCCTGTTTGTCTTTAAAGAAGAAAGATTAAGCCTTTTTGCAGAGTTTTATAAGACAGATTGTCAGCCTAATAAAGTTCAGTGATGAAGACCCTAAAGAGTCCATTGAGTTCTGCAGAGTTGAGGAGAAGGCACTCAGATTATGGAGAGGGACAGAGCTCCAGATAGAACTCCTGGTAATTCTAATTGGTGACTGTGGGCCACGGTAAGTGCTGAATCCAGCATGCTGAACCCTGACTGTTCTGGAAGCTTCTGTGAATGGGGAGGCTCCCCTGCACCTAACTCTAGGGCCTAGGCATCCAAGAGCTATGTTCCACCCTATTTCTTCTTAGAAGCATGCTTCTTCTTCCTTGATGATAAAACATTGCTTTTTTTTCCCCTCTGATATTTGCATTCTTTCTCATGTCTTGTTAATGATTGTTCCAAGAAAGACTTGAATAGAAAACTCAAGGAATGAAGATCAATGCAGTAGGTTTGGTACTTCCTTCCATCTCCACCCAGTAATATTAAAGTAAGAATTTCACATTCTTGTAGTGGAAAAAATATATTCTTGATGAATGTGTGATGAGATAGAATAATGGGGGGAAACTGTTCAGTCACTGTATTGTCACTCCTAATTTCAACTCTATCCAATCAAAAACCTACCTTACCCTACTTAAAAGCTTTCAACTGCTAACCTGCTAAGGGATCATTCTTATGCCTTTCCCAGAATTCTTCAAATTCCTTGCGAACTTCTTCATCAATTACAACTCCCGCTAGCTGCTCATTGTTCACTTTAACATAGTTGGCTTTTAAAACAAGCTCCAGGTCACAGCGTGCGCCCTCGCGGAAAGGTTTCCACCTCTGCATTACCACTCCATACACTGTGATGTCATCTCCTAGAGGTAACAACCAAAATTAGTAAAGTAACATCTGACTTGAGACATGCAGACACTTCAGCCAGCTGTAATGAACAATAATGTGATCTAGATCCTGTGTTACAGTTAACAAGGTTAAAAAATCTAACAACAAAAAGAAAAACCTCCTGCAGTTACCGGAAGTCAAAAACAAAGATAAGGTAGACTGCTTAAGTCTGTGGTAGGAAGTTATGTCTTTCCACTTCTGTTTAAGGGAGGTGAATAAAGATACACCTCTGTTTGTTTCCTCTCTTAGAAGAGAGGAATTCCTGGTATACTGTAGAAGCTCTTTCAATTAGATTGATTATAGAAAAAAAAAAAATTAGCCAGAACGTATTTGGCTTCTGCTAACTTTTGTGATGAACCCCAGAATCACTTGTTAACATTCTGAGTAGAGTGTTCTTCTGAAAAAGTACAACCACAAATTATTTTCTTGTGGAAATGTGCTTATCTGAGAATTTGTAGTGCACTCTTGATTCATCCTCCTGCCAAACAGCTGCTTCTTTGAATGCCAAGTAGCTTTTTCCACCTGCGGTACTCCTTAGATAGGAGGTCAGGTTTCCTGCTCTCCAAACTTATGGAAGGGCACCTCACACTGTGTGACCCAATCTCCTGGGGAGGTTTGGTGTTCTACACTAACAAGATTTAATGCACTTCATGTATGTCACAACACATTACTTATTGAAATTGATCTGTCAAACAGTCAGCCTGGGGGTGCATGACATTTTCTAGAATGATCATCAGCTGCCACGCTAACGTTCAGCCTGAAACAGCAACAGATGAACACACCTCATTCGAGGAGCCCCCAGCACTGACAGCCACTTGACAGAGATTCATCTCAAATGGAAAACTAAAAATGATTGTGGGTATAAACATAGGTAATTTATGCTGTATCCTCACCAGACTTGCAACTGTCCACCAAATCATCTTCCAGAACAACCACCATGCAACGAGGGATGCTTCCAACAGACAGCCTCTGAACCTAGGTGATGGGAAGGAAAAGCACTTAAGAACAGCATCTCTCAGAAGCCTTTAATTTACAGCTGCTCTGGCCTACAGTCCTTTCCTGGAACCGAGGTCAGCTCTTGCTTTTTATCACAAAGCTTGCAGTAAGGGTGCCAATGCTGCCCTGAACTTAACAATGAAAGTTTAATGCTGATATTAATGGAAATGGGATTGCGTATTAAATTAGCAGAAGGTGCTCGGTGCTGGGAGATCTTGTGTGATTTCAGTATCTTGCTGAGGAAAGCTCACTAAAAGGGGTTGTTTGAAAGACTTGATTTTATTTTTATTATAATTTGAGCTATTACTAGGTAATTCTTCGTTATGTAAAGTTGCCTTTGGGTACTGAAGCATGTGCATGAGTTAGATAACCCTTCACTGAAGTACATGCTAAGAGGATATTCTCTGTATTTTTCTGGTCTTTAACCATGACTTGACAGTTTGACATTAAGTTTACACCTAGGTGCCAAGGATTAAATCAAACACAGGAAAACCCAAATATATATTGACAAATGTGCCAATAACTCCTGTAGTTCTTTTTCTTTTCTCCAGGGCAAAATCTGTGCAATCTTGTCACAGTCTATTTCCAACCAGCAATCTTTCTATTGACACTTAGAGCTGGCAATAGTTTTGAGAGTAGCCACTGCACAAGAACAAGTCAGAAGTACCTTTTCATTCTGCAGCACAGGTCATACATGCTAGAATTCTAAATGTATTCACTCTCTGGTGCCTAGGGAGGTTAATTCACCCTTGTGTATTACCAAAATGGCCACAGGCAGTTCACATCACTGTCAGTACTGATAGCACAGGCACAGTTATTTGCAGAGCTCAGTAGGAAACACATGGGAAATTCACTCCTAGTTTAACTTTATTGTTTTTAATAATGTTGCTGAAAATCCTTCCTACCAGTGAGATCTGTGTGTCACACAGTATAAATATAAGTTATAGAGATTTCCCATACGTCAGAAACAATCATTATATGTTCATGCAATATAGGGCTTATTTCCTAGAAAGTTTTATTCCCTTAATTTTTTGGTATTCTGAACCTTTAAGGCCTTAATTTCTAACTTCATACATTTCTCCTCCTTGTCTGTACTTTTACCCAGGGCTACCATCAGAAAACAAACACAAATTCTGTATGCAGGCTCTGTAAGGATCACAAATGCAGTAATTGTTGAGTTCAATATTGGCTGAAGGGAAGAACATTTGCAGACACCACGTACTGACCACACTGCACAGTTACTGCTGGCCCTGGCCAACACTGGGCTAGCTTTAGTCCTCAGAAGCAGTGCATCAGCATCATGTACAGGAAGTGCTTAGAAACAGGGATTCCACACGGAATGAAATTTAATCTATGGAAATCTCATCTATTCACTGACCACTGGTGTTTTGTATAACACCCAATGGAATTACCCAATAACAGAAGTCTGGTCTACAGGTTGGCTTAATATTTAACTCTTTGAAAGGAAATCTCTGACTAATGGGTTGCCTGGCTTCTTTCGGTCTTCTTGAGCATTTTTTAAAACAACAGTAGACATTTTTACTTTAATACCTTCCCTTTTGTCTATTTATTTTTCCCTTACCTGTTCCTGAATTTTGATTTCTTGATAGTCCCTGCAGCAGGTAGGAGAAGAGGTTGTTCCAGAGAGACACATGAACTTGGTTGAGTTGCAGCCCTCTTCATTGAGACAGGCTGCTGGACGACAGAATGTGTAGTACTGCTCAAAGTCAGCCTTGACAGCAAACACGTGCTTGCACTTGTTGCAGATGTAACTCCGCTCGAACTCCAAAACCTTCACCGAACTGGTACGTATGACAGTCCCAGTAACAGACAAAAAGTGTCCCACATCCTTGGATTTGGGAATGTGCTCTCGAGTCAGCTCTGGGCAAACAGGCAAACCTGTTAGACAAAAAATATGTGCAGCATAAGGCTGTGCGTATCAAACAAGGACTTACAATGCAATTAAACAGAAAGACTAGAAAACATGCCAGACATATGAACAGTAGCCACTGTTATTACTGTTTAATAAACATGATTCAACTCTTCATCTGTTGTACCATAAATCTGATTCATTGTCCTCAGATGGTGAAAATCATCAAACACTGAGCACTAGCTGAAAATGTTGCCATTTTACTCTCCCACTCTTGCCAAGGGGTGAATAGTCATGGACAGTTTCCATTCATGGAAACAGATCCTGATGTTCTCATATATGTATTAATTCAGATGTTCTTTTTGTAGATGCCATTTATTCTACAACTAGTTCTTCTGAATGACAAATTTTTAGTTATGCTACTTAATAGTGGTTCAATGTTATTCCTGCAGTTAAATAGTTGCAGCTGCTAATCTTGTGTGAATTCTCAAATCTAAGCAAACTCATAGTTGGAGAGCATTTGACCTTAAATCACATCACATACCAGTAAACCTCAAGCACAAGGAAGGGAGCATAAAAGGAATGTAAAGGTGTCATGAACACAGCCAAAGCAAATTCACTTGTACATTCAAATGCATAGTGACAGGACACTTTCCACTTGCACTCCTTTAATTTCACCCCAGCAGCCAGTTCAGTCGTGTGCTGATCCCACTCCAGTGTTCACCCACCATTTGGTACCAGAATGGCTGAAATTCTCAGGAAGATTAATCTCAGCAACCTACAAAGTCTTTATAAAAATAAATGGTCTTGAAATGCTCACTTGAGAAAAATATTTCCTATTTAGAAATTAGTAATGAGCTACAAGATACTAATAATTATAACCTTAAATTAATTTCTTAGCTTTACTTCCAAAATACAGCTAGGAAAAAGAGATGTAAAACAACAAATCTGCTAGGAAATTATGTTTCTAAGGTGACTGAAACTATTTGTGTGTTTAAGTCAAATCTCAGTGGTTTTAGCTGCTAAAAAAAAAAGATGTTTTATTTATGTCAGTGTTTTCAAACCCAAATTCCTTATTTCAGACATGCAGAAACATTCCAGTTTGATGCTTTTAAGTAACACTTGGCCTTCTGCTTTTGTTCAAAGAAAATATTTTAAACAATTAAACTAATTTTAAAAGGTAAGAGAAAAAAGTAGAAAAAGTAGAATTAAATTATCAGGAAAAGGAAGTATTTTGTAAAACTGCAAACAATTTTTTTCTGTTTGACTCTAATAAAGCTATTTAAATGTTCTACCAAGCCTGTTGAAATTTTCATTCTACCACAGATTTGCATTTCTAGTTAGTTCAGGGGAAGAAAAAATCCGTTATTTCTCCACCTGTTTTGGCATTTTTTTCTTTGTTCAGTATTGCTGCCCCTGAAAAAGCTTTGCAAAATGCATCACATCTTACACTAGAGAGAGCTGCAGCACTGTTGTTAAGATCATCTCTGTCAATTTTGAAGAGACAAGAGTCTAAATGTGACAAAATGAGCCTTCATTCTGATCATCCTAGACTGCTTGACAAACTCTTTAATCGAGTATGTGTCTCTTTAAATCAACTATACTGTATTAAAAAAGCTTTTAGAAAATATCAGAAGCAGCTTGGTCTTCAGTTAACAGACCCAGTGGTGCTCAGGCTAATGATAAGGAAAAATAATTTAATGGATTTGTAGCAAAGAGTAGAAGCTATACAATCAAATTCCTACAATGCTGAAATTCATATAAAGAACTTCATCTTTTACTTTCTTCAATGAACTCAGGGCAAGCATCCATTATTAATTACTGCATATCCACACTCCTCCAATCCCTTTCTGAATCCCTAGATGCCCTATCCATATTGGTAGAAGGTGCTGAGATTGTTTCTTACACCTGGTGTATGCAAAATCACTTTCCCTCACTTAATTCCAAGTCTGACACACAAATGCCATCACTCACTCCTGGTAGTTGCCTGCTGCTCCCACCAAGAATAGTGCACCACCTTCTCATTCTCTCCTTATCTGATATGGGAATGGGAAGTGGCACTCTGAGATGAGAATCCTGAAGGTAATCAAAAACTCAGCATCCACTTAAAAGGTAACAGTATCACGGGAAAATTCGGGTGGAAAATTTAGGTTACTTCTTTTGTTTCTTCTGCAGCGAGCCTTTGGTGGTAAAGAACATTAACCAAATTCCGTGAACAGATGTTATTTTGATCCAGCTGGAGCTCTCAAGGTTAACTCCCCCTGTTCTTCACGTTTTTCTCCAGGGATGAAATTATCTGTGAGTCCGCTGACTGAATTCTTCTATCAATGATCAGTCAGGCCTGCTTTTATCAGTTATTAAAACTATTTGATCAAGGGGGCTAATTTTGCTGGAGTTTGATATGGGAATATTTAGACAAAACATCACAGTGGGAGGAATGATCAGCTCCAGCAAGAAGCTGGTAAGAGGAAAAGGAATGTCTTAAAAACACCACTACTCATGCAGAGATTCTCTCCTTGCTGTATTCCTTCTAACACTTTCTGTCAGCTTTTCAAATAATAATACTTGGAGTCTTTTTTCATGCTGAAGCCCTGAATTATGTAAATGTATCTCAGAACACTAGGAGGAAAGTTTTATCTCATTCCTGCTTTCCCAGGTACAGGAAGGTGCCCCAAGTAAAATTCCAGTAAAGCACAGGGGCCATCCCTTTACCTCACATACTCAGCAGCTGTGTACAAGCGCCTCAGGCTAAATATATTTCTTGTCATTACAACATTTTTATGGAAACTCACTGGAATGAAACACAGGTCTATTTAACAACTGTGATTTCTCCAAATTCAAGCTGCCAAAAGACTCAATGATCATAAGCCACACCACAACAGGGCACGGGAGGGAAACACAGGCTGCCAGCTCTTGGCTTTGCAGACTACTGCTCCAAACTGTTATGATCAGAAATGACCAGAAGGGACGGTGCCACTGCTGACCCAGTTTCCCACAATGGGCAAAAAAGACATTTCAACCCCAGAACCTGCACTCCACATTTACCAAAACGTCAAATCTACTAAAATTTTCCCAATAATAAGGAATAATGATATATCATCTTGCAGTGAAAAAAATACTGAATCCTCCGTTAATGATCACGCCCTCCAGCAGTTCATTCCAATTTTATGACAAACAATTTTATAACAGTTAAGCATAAAATTTAAGTATCGGATGAAATTGTTACAAGAAAACTCGAAATTTAGACTTTGCCTCTTCTAGAAGATGGCTGGAGTTGTAAAGGACTGAGAGCCAACTGGCACATAGGGAAGTCAGCCTGCAGGAAAACGTAGGAACTATATATATATTCCCCTAAAACTTTTTTACCAGGACTTTTTTTTTTTCCTTCTTTCTTTTTCTTCTCTCTGCACCTCCCGTCTAAAAGAAATAATCTAAGATCACCTGCTGCTTTGAGAAGTCTTTGTCCTGGAAAGTCTTTAGTGTAAGCCCTGACAGAGCGAGAGCCATCAACTACTGCAGGCAGGCCAGCGGGGATGGCCACAGCTTTTCCTCTGGAGTTGGTCTACACACACCCACGTGTTTGCATGTGCTGCTTAATGCACACTAAGGATTCCCTGCTGCATCAAACTGCTTCAAACACCGCAACGGCAAGAACGAAACTTGCTCATTCCACGGCTCATTCCCCGATAGTTTGTTACAGAGTAAGGACTTTTAGCAGTTTCCCTGAAGAGTCAATAAATGCTGGCAGGCCTGGCAGGGAGGTGCAGCTGGCTGCAGCCCCGGCCCGGCACCCACCCGAGACCCGGCACTCACCCGAGACCCTGGCGTGCAGGTTGTGCTTGAGGCTGAGCTGTGCCGGCTCCGCGCTGTCCTGCAGCGCTGCCAGCGCGGCCCGCCGCAGCGCGCTGTCCAGCACCGGCAGCACCTGCCGGGGGAAGGCGTTGAAGTACTCCCCGATCTCCATGTTGGTCTCGAAGAGCGTCAAGGCGTCGACGACCACGGGGTAGTGCGCCTGCTCGTCCTGCTCCCTCAGGATGCTCAGGATGTCGTCCCGGTGGTGCTCCAGCACGTAGGACTCGAACACCTGCCCGATGAGGCTCACCTGCTCCGCGCTCAGCCCCATGGCGTCCCTGCGGGGACAAGGCGGTCACACAGCGGCGCTTCCCGGTACGGCCCCGCGCCGGGCGGGAAACTTTGTCTTTTCCCCGGGAAGAGCCCACCGCGGAGCGAGGCGCGGCGGGGCGGGCTCACCAGCTCGGGCAGGCAAACCTCGCCGGGGCAGCCCCTCCGCCCGCTGGTGCCGGGGCCGCGCCAGGCAGCGGGCCGGCCGCGCCCCCGCCCCTCAGCCTCGGCTCCCGCCAAGCCGGCCGGCGCCGCCCTCCGCGGGGTGGGCGGGGAGCGGGCGGGGCGCTCCTCCCGGCAGTGGGGAGAAGCGAACCGGGGCAGTTCTCCGTTCCCTCGCCGTGCAGGCGATGAGGGCCGGCGGCTGCCGCAGCGCCCTGCCGGCCCTCCCGCTCCGGCCGCCTCCAGCACGGCAAGTTTGGAAGGCGGCCGGGCGGGCGCCTCCCGTCCCGTCCCGTCCCGCCTCAGCGCCGGGCAGCGAGGCGTGCGCTGCGCTCCCTGCAGCCCGCCCGCAGCGCTCCGCGGCCGCCCCGCTCCCGCTCGGTACCTGCGGCGCGGCCGCCCCGCTCCCGCCGCTTCCCGCCGCGCCGAGGCAGCGGGCCGCAGCTCCCGCGGCCGGCGGGAGGAGCGGCTCCGTCCCCGCCCCTCGGCGCCGCTCCGCGCCCGGGCCCGGCGGCCCTCAGCGGGGCGGGGCGGGGCGGGAGAGCCGGCCCGCCCGGGAGTAGGAGCGGGGCGCGAGCCCGGCGCGGGGACGCTCCGGCTGCTCGGCCTCGGGAACTAAAGATCCGCTCTCCGTGCGGTGCTGCCGCTCCCCGCAGCCCGCCGAGACAGACCCGCTCCGGCACAGCCTGGGGGATTGCCGGGCTGTGGGCAGGGAGCCCGCGAGGCCGCTGGAGCTGCTTCACACAAGTTCCCCCTTCACCCCCACGAGTTACACCTCGAAGTCTAAATTTGGCTTCTGTACTGAGAGCTGCACGACAAACCAGCCACTTCTCCCTTCTTCACGGGCGAGTCTGGGGAGTTTGGGGACTTTATTCTTGATAGAGCCAAAACCCAGTGTTTGCTGCAGGCTCTAAAGCTTTTGCTTTTGCTTAGAATTTACAGTATGGTATTTTGAATACTTTCTTATCTGTATTTTTTCCCTGTGTATAACAACCTAGTGACATGCTCTATAATTATTTGAAATATTTTAGCTAATTCCGTATCAAAATCGTGTCCGGGATGTTCCAATCCGGTTTAAACCCAGAAGACCAAAGAAAATGAAGCCTTTATATATATAAAGAACTGTGAAGATTCAAAATACACCCAAAAACCATGAATAAAATCAAACGAGGTTAATTGTTGCTGCGAAAAAAGTTATATATTTTTTAATGGCAAAAGACGCAAAGAGAAAAAAAGAATAAAAAATAGAAGTGCGTGGGAGGTGGGGGAAACAGGGAGAGAGTGTCAGAGGTTAGATAGAAATATAATGCCCTTCTGAGGGTGCCAGAAATTGTCTTCTGTTTTACTTCTGTATTTATTCCTAGTACCTCTGAAAGGGTATTTGAGTATTTTTTGTACATTCATTCAAAGTCTTTCAATATCACAGAGCATAGCTTAATGTCCCCGTAACTGCAAAGTGTTGAGCGATCCTAAAACTTTTCTCCATTGAGCTTTTCACTCCCAGGACCTCCCATTGTTAGCCTGTATTAATGACGAATTCTTGATAGACAATCAAAACAAAAATCACTGCCCATGTAAGATCTTAACCAAAAAGTGTACTACAATAATACAAATAGTTCTATAATAAAAACGTGTCAAAAGGAATGTCCCCAGCTCATATTTTAATACAAAATTTTACAGTTGGTGGAGGGAGTCAATCAACACTTTAAAAAAAATCCTTTAGATGCCTTACTATCAAGTTGTGATGTATGGCTTTAATAAGTAAAATAATTAGTGCCCTAATAGAACTAAGATAAATAATTTTAATGTCTAGCATGCTGGGTTTTTTTTTCCTCCCAGTCCTACTTAAATGTGATTTTAATGAATAAGAAAGCTGCAGTAGTTACTTCATGTCTTGACTATATTATCTTATCATCTATGAGTTCATCTGAAGAATGTTTGGCCAGCAAAGAAGGGAATGGTCTTGAAATGTTCGGGGAAACAGTTTGTGTGGAACTTGTTTGTGTGGAACTTGACAGTTGCTTTAAATTACAAATCAGATTTCTCTGAATTACTACTCCACATGTTATCAGAAGAGAATTTCTATAGGAAATTTTGCATAGAACTCCTGTCTGTGAATCAGTGGATGGAACTTCAGTCACCTCTCCTGCATTGTTTGCCAACACAAACTTCAGGGTACTTGCAGATGTTGCCTAAATCTTCACCCGAAGGAAAGAGTGTTTCCAGCAAAAGACTACTTCATAGGGATTATAAAGAGGAAGTGTTTTAACCTCTAGATATGTCTCTAGAAGAAAATACATTCGTTTTATAAAATGGTCCTGTTGTAACCAATTTAATAGATACAGCTGCAAAGGCACTGCTGAGATCTGCATTTAAAATATAAATTGATCACTATGCAAATTCAAAACAAGCCCTTTCTCTGGCATATGCTTTTACTGTCAACTTTAATCAGTTTATGGTGCTGGTTTTGCAAGGTACAAAAGCAGGCTGCTATTTTCTAATGATGGGACACAGTTGTTGCTGCACATTTGTAAGCACAGTTACCTGGCTTCTGGTATGGCAGAGCTGTCATCTCTGTGAATTCCTGGAAGTGCCCAAGTGTGCTTCCTCAGACTGTCTGTAGCCTAAACAACCAGTGCAGCAGTGTGAAAAACAGTGCAGCTGCCTGCAACTGGGGCAGCTGATTTGTCAACTACAGAGCGAGTAGCAGATGTTGGTATGTAAAGGCTATGATCAGGCAATGGTTCCTACAAGAAAAACCTCAAATTATTTATCAATTTACAATTATCTAATAGTAACCAGTAACTGTTACATGCTTAGCTGAGTAATGAAGAAATGTTTACTCAACAAGAAGTTATCAAAAATGTACTAGGTCTTTTTGAAAATCATGGTGCAAAATGGGACAGGAAAAAGTAATTGTTTCAAACAAGCGGATGGAGACAGTGGTGGCAGTTATCAATCTCAAAAGCTCTCCTGTCCTGGGCACGGAACACTTGCTGATCTGGCTCTACTTTCCACTTGGAATAATGGCTTTCTTATATAAACCGGTATTACTATTTCTGCTTTCAGGTCCCTCCTGATAGTCTTGTGTGGTAAAGAAGACAAAGACTTAATGCTGCTCTGTTTTTCAGTGTTACAGAATACAGTGTGTGCCCTCAGTCTGGGTTTGTTCTGTTCCAGAGGAGTACAAGAACTGCCCAGTAATACTGTGGTCAGGGTGTTGGTACAGTGTGCAGTTTGGACACTGCCAGCAAGGCTGCACAAGAGCTGAGAAACACTCACGGATCCCACAGGTTAGGGAAAGATTTAGACCAGAAAGCATGAATATGGTTGGATGTCCATGTGGCTGTAAAGCTTGGGCTCCAGACTATACCCTTGCATCTCTTGGCAGCCAAGGCTGAGGCTGCCTATGAACTCATGAATCCGTGCACCTTTAGCATTTTCCAGAATACCAGATACTGCAAAGATCAAGAACACAATGGCACACTCATCATGCAAGTTCCTTAATCCCAAAAGCCAGATACTAGCTTCTTTTACAAATACATTTTTCAGAATTCTTAATGCCATTTGGTAGAAAGTAGATTTTCCCCTACTTTCCTCTAGTTATTTTCTGGGCATTTTATTTTTGGTTGGTTTGATGACTTTTTTTTGGCTGTTTTTTAGTTTGAGGAGATTTATATGGCAGTGGTACAACTGCTGATTGTGCTGATGGTAACTGAGTGCTTCTTAACATTCAGATGCCTACTAGTAAAAAACTAATGGGTACACCTTTCACTGAATAGGTAAATGTAGGGATCATTATCTTCGTATTCCTGATCAGTTATTCATTCCATATGCGAAAATGCACAAATGAAGTTGAGGATGGGAGAAGGCAGCTGATCCCTTGCAAAGCATGCAAGAAAAAAGACGCAACACTCACTTCAGAACATTGTAACAAAATGATCTAGTGAATTTTATTTTGGGTAACAGCCAAGAAATCTGACATTTTGCCCAATATGGCTTTCTTCTAAAATTAAAAAGTTGCATATTCCTACAGTTGAGTCCACCAGCTACAGAAAATCTGATGTATACATTTTTAATCCATGGCAGCATCACCAGAATACAGCTTTCAGTGGTGTTTTCAAGGTGAATTATACGATAGAAGTTTTTAAATGTGCATTTAGAAGATTTTTATATTGTTTATATGAAAACATACAAATTTTTCATTTATACATATAGTACATATAAAACTCATTGTAATTAGCAAGTATCTTCATCTGGGTATTTACCTTTGTGCATATAGCAAAAAAAGAATG
The DNA here is from genome assembly GCA_034336665.1 of Luscinia megarhynchos. Taxonomy (NCBI): domain Eukaryota; kingdom Metazoa; phylum Chordata; class Aves; order Passeriformes; family Muscicapidae; genus Luscinia; species Luscinia megarhynchos. Next base: position 48,876,417 of record CM067565.1, read on the forward strand.
CAGTTAGGGCTTTAGATTAAATATTAAAGTTCAAGACCTTTGTATATGCTAACTAGAACCTTATTCAAATAACTCAAACATTTTTTTTCCTGCTTTTAAAAGATAAGAGATTCAGCTTAAAAATACATTCATAAAACAAAGACAATATTCTCCCTGAGACTACCAGTGTGAGTTAATTTGTGGTAATCTTTGAATGAAAAAATATAAAAAAGACAATAAGCTCTGGTTTTCTCTATGCTGCAACAAATTTCTTGAGCAACACTGACATCATAAAAGGTATAGATTGGGGAATCATGCTCACTAGCTGAAAAACAGTTTCATATATCAGTTTAAGAAGAAAAAAATTTAATATAGACAAGGGAAAGTAACTAAGTTTTCATGGAAGATATGTATCTGTAGTATGTATTAATGGGAAAAAGCTGTGTAGTTGGTATTTGTTTGTGGATTACTATTTTTTCCAGACATGAATTTTATCCAAAGCAAGTCTATATGCTCAAAATGTAGATTCTTGATTTACACAGAGATACTTAGAACAGTCTTCTAAATATTTCAAGCATTTTTTGTTATTATTTATAAAAGAAATATAGAACCTGTGGGAAGAGTTTCTGCTTAAATTGAATGATAAAATTTTGATTATCACTAGATGGTGAAGTCTCATAAGCAATAGGTGAGGAGTCAAGCCCCCTCCCCAAAGAACAGGTCCTGGTTTGTGGCTTTGTAAATCTTCTACCAGAATCCATCTGCTCTGAAGGCCAACAGCTACACTAGTTTTATATAGCATTCTTCCTTTTAAATATTAGCCAGAGAAGGTTTTTAAACTGCTACAAAGTAACAGAACTGGGATGCATTAAACAAATCCCACCCAAATTGGAGAGAGTGAGAGATATATATTTTTCCTTTTACAATTCAAGTTGCATTTATAGTAACCATGCAATTATGTTATTTGGGGGGAAAAGCCTTACCTGAAATCAAAGAAAACACATTTATAGGAAAAAAGGGGAAAGCATTATGTTTGTTCTACCAAAATTTATTATGTAGTAATTACAAAGTTTAAAGATTCTTCAATTTAAAATAAAAATAATGTTATAATTACACATATCGTATAGTACCATGTCAGGTGATTCCAACAAATAACATGAAATACAGTGCAGTTTCAAATCAGAAAGACAAATACTTTCTCATTCACAGTGTTTGACAAATTACAGGAAAGCTTGTTCACATGAGGGTTTACTTAAGGTCATGCTCTTATAAACAGTCCACATCACGCTGTGCCACAAAAACAAATCATCTCTCAGAACGTAAAGTATCGGGCAAACCACTCCTGGCGTTGTGGGTCTGGTGAAGCCACTGGTGAGGCATCAGTCTGAGGAGGGCTAAATTCACAGAAAGAAAAAAAAAACAATTATCCTACAACTACAGGAAAAGTACAGCTGTTAGGAGAAGAAAAAAAAAAAATCACAGAGAATATTCAGTAAGGAACTCAGTCTGTTTTTCCATGAATTATCAGTGTGCCTTAGGACATGATTTAATGTCTCCCTATAGAATCTGTGATCATCCACTCCATTGAAGAGCATCAGCAGCACAAGTCAGTTCAGAAGCCACATTACAAGGTGGGCAAATAGTATTTTGGAAAACACAATTTTAAATCTCATAAATAGCTGTAGTTTTCAGGAAGAATAAAAAGAGTTTTCTCTAGGAAAAGCATGACTGTAGAAGGTCCTCTTTTAGCATCCTTTTCCTGTGGCAAAGTTAATTGTAAAAAATATGATGCAAACATCATATTTGTAGACATGTGCTCACAAAGACTGGTTCACAACTGAACAGAAATACACACTTTTGTAATAATTAATACCTATCACAAATACTACTTGCAATTGTTCATGCACACACTTAAAATACGCCAAGATACTAGAAAAAAACAAACTGCTGTGTTGCAAACAGCATTTGGCCCTCTCTGAACAACACTTAACATTCTCACAACATGGGCAGGAAAGAATAATTTAATTACACAAATTCTTTTATCAATAAAAATTGGTAATAAAATAATCTCTGCTATAGGATAATACAGAGCACAAAACAATTTGGAGTGAAAACTCCAGCATCACAGTCCATGGGGTCATGCACATGCATGTTTATAGATACTTGGGCATATTCATGCACATAACATGCACAGGAAAAAAATAGCAACAGTACTTTTTTCTTTTTTTTAAAAAAATTATTTTCTTGAAAAATACTGTTTTTCCTTATCTATTTTAGATTCTATTGTTTGTTTCCCTTTATAATTAGCAGTTGCTAGGTATATGAACTTTTGCATTAAACCAAAGGAGAGAAAACAACCAGCTGTGGAACCAGTAATTACATTTTGCTTTAAGTTGGCAACTTAGAGGTAGGATATCAGGACCTACCAGATACAAAGTACAGCACTTCAGTGCATTTAATATGTGGACATATCAAGATAAAAGATTAAAATCCTGCCTCTAAAATGCCATTTTTAAGTTATCCAATTCAGTAGATTATTTTGTGAAAGAATTACTTGAGACTTTAATGCTGGTTTTGATTACTGGAAGCTCAGCATTAAGCACCCAAGCCTGTACCTTTCCTGTTGCTGTAGTAAGGTTACTCCTACGAAACAATTTCATATAGGTGAGGAAAGAGGAAACACGAAACCTAGCACGGAAAATAATTTTCTTACATAAAAATCTTTATCACATAATACTAAATAAAAATACTTCCGTGCTAGTATCAATTCCTAAATGAAAATCATTAAATAACACAAACATATAAAACAATTGTTCATATATGTAAACAATTGGAAGCACATGAATTCTATTAAGGTATTTATAAAGGTTTTCAAAGTTCAAGGCTTAGGAAAGAGTGAGAGCATACTTCACACTTCAACAAAGTCTACAATAAAAAGGAATACTATAAAGAGGTTATAATTAAAATGTAAAAATTAAAAATGCCGCAAGAGTACTTGTACCTCTGAAAGGCTGATAAAGCAAGTGGGATTCAGCTCAATAAGAATGCAAAATTTCCCAAAGTTAAGCAAAAAAAAAGACTGGTGAGGCAGTGCTCACCTCAAAAACGTCTTGGGCTCTTTGGGAGGCATTGGCTGTGGTAGTGGTTTGCTGCTGTTGGACTCAATATCGTGGATGGGTGAGTTGGGAATGGGGTCCAGGCGGTTTGGATGTCCATTGCCCACCACTCCGCTAGATTCCAGAGCACTTAGATTGGGGACACTCACAAACCTGTTTGTTGATTTATCGTTCTTCTTCTTTTGCTGCATTAAAAATAACAAACGTAAGGAAGGCTTCTTGCACCAGGACAGACGAGGACATTGGCTAATTTATCAGTTTTACTGATGATTGGTTTGGAAGTTTTTTGAAGGAGAGGAATTGGGACAGATTGGGCACTTTTTACAGTTGTAGTTTTCTGTTTGCTTTGACCTGAACACCACAAATTTTCACAGAAAAATCGAATTTCTAATAAAAATGATTAAGTTATTATGATTTAGTGTAATAATCAGTAAGTAATCACATGAGTATATGATCTTTCAATATAACATTTTGGTTATATTGAAACATTGGTTCTATTTAAACATGTATTGGTTCTGTTTAAACACTAGAGATTGACAATCTTGTGGAAAATTTCCTTTCAGTCTGTTAAACCTTTCATATTTACTTAAATCTTTCTTTCATATCTGTGAAACAGCTCTGCTATCAAATGCAATTACAGCAAATTTAAATGATAAAAACACTGGTCTCTCCAACACATTTCACTCCACCACTGAGGCACAATTTGGTAACTGGACCATGAAACCTAGAAATGCACCTACACTACTTTCACAGCAATTGCACCCTCTCAGTCAGCAAAGCATTATGGCAATACAACTAAAGATAAAAATATTACTGTACAGAAGTGCAGTTTTTTTTGCACAAAGGCCTGGCTTTGATGCTAATACAGCTGCCACTTCTAGACACCAGATGGCACAACTGAACATTGTTTTTTCCCTATGATACTCTCTGTACTTCTTTTGATAGTATTGCAAGGGATTAAAAATATTTAGGAAATCTATTTTTATACAGCTATTTTACATTCCAGAACAGATCATACAAGGGAGTCAGTGATCTTCTTTGTTTTTATAGATATTTTAATGCAGCAGGATGTTTCAAATAATTCTATCACTTTTCTTTTAAATGGCAGTCTGACAGGACATGGTGTGCTTTTCTCACTTCTATCACATTTTTCATGATCACAATAAATACTAAATAAATAATACTAAATACAATAAAATACTAAAATTGAAAATGCCTTATTTCCAAAAATAGGAGTTTTTGACAAACCCAGAGCAATAAAAATTCCTTGCTCACAAATACAATGAATTACACAATATTTGAATATATAATAAATAATTTCAATTACTTTTATGCAACCCTAACAAAGCAGCTAGGAGAAAAACCTCTTATGGGCTTATTAACTAAATATATCTGAACTAAATAAAGTGAAAGACAAGTGGAATCTCATGTTGTTTCTATATAATATTTTCCAGCAGAATTCCACCTGAAACAGGAGAGCTGCTCTATTGGAGGGTGGGCATGAGTTCAGCTGGAGACAGACAGAGTCCTGTTGTTTGTTTGCACTTTCTTCTCTTAGGCCCTCTGCTAGCTTCGATTTCAGTGCCTGACCTCTCCAGGGTTGGCATTTGCAAATTATACTAATTGCAGACACATACTCTCGGGTTATATTTATCAATACACACTTAAAATACCCTGAAAATTTAACAGAAAGCTATAATAGAAAAAAGTGGGTTTTAAGCATCACAGTGAATGATCATCAGCTACCAAGGATTAAACTAAGATTGCCCCATGCATATCTGCTGTAGTAGTGAATAAACAAGAAACAAAAAGAAATAGTTTGGTGAAAGTAACCAACTGTATGTAAAATGCACTTGCAAGACAATACATGCTGTAATTAAAACAGTGTGTTAAACAAACTGTAGTTAGATCTGTGTGCTCCACAGGTGGCTCATTTCTGGAAAATTTATGTTATCCACGTAAGTGCTTAGAAAAATACTACAGCTTATACAATATTCTCTATAAAATAATCTTTGCTTCTGAAGCAATCAAATCTGGAGAGAAAAAACGATGTATTGTTCCCATGAAATTCATGCAAAGTATTAAGAAACTTGAGATGTAAGAATGTAATACTACACTAAACACATCAATTGCAGAAATTAGAGAAGCTCTAACATACTGCAATGATGGTAATTTTGCATTAATATGCAAAGCTTGTAGTAACTCATAACTTCTGTCTTTTTTTTTTTTACAAAAAAAGAAAAGAGAATGAGATTTTCAGTTTCTTTGTAATTCATTCTCCGGTAACACAGTACATGCTTTGACAAAATAAAGTAAAATAGTCCACAACTCATGAAATGAAAGATCAGAATGTTCTGGCATACAAGACACTTTTAAAGTCTAAACATTTTAAGTGATAGAAGCATATTATAAATATATGTGAATTATCACTATGGAAATCTGATGCTGAAATACTTTTCCCAAACACTTCAGATTTCACACAAAACAGAAGGTTATATATTAAATGGTTACATTTTACATCTTTGTAAATGGGTGGTTCACACAGACTTCCAACATTTTCAACCAACCATTGAAATCTGTAAATCCTGCTATTGTCTCTAATGGTACCAAACTAATTTCTTTTATGCAGTTAGCATAAAAATCAAGCATCCAGAAGAGCTTGGGAGAACTGCTGGGCTCATGAAAATCATAGGAAAATACTGACATTTTGCAGCAGAGTTTGCGCAGAAGTGTGAAATATGCTGATCTGATGTGAAACTGCAGTAAGGCTGGCTAAAAACCAGCCTGATCTCAAATAATGGAGCTAGATCTCCTTTTAAATAACCTGAACCTGAACTTTGACCACTGAAGCTCTTGAGCATCTGAGCTGCTCAGGTTGTGCCCCTTGGGTTTAACCTCTGCTTCAGAACCTTCCCAACTTCTGTCTCTACAGCTGGCACAAATCTCTTCGCCCTCCATGCAACCTGTGGCTTATCACAAGGAGGAAGCAAATGTCAGAGGACTCACTCTGAAGTGGTGAAAAAAATAGTATTTATACTGGATTAGGATGGTAGACTGTACTGTACCACAGTCTGTTCACGATTCCTCAAGGAGGAACGCTGCTGGCTTTTGAAGTCACAGGAAGCTACTGTGCGGGTGTGTACAGTAGCCTTCCCTGGCTGCTAGTCAGCAGGATGGAGAGAACTGGCAAATGTTGCTACTGAAGTTCTTTCATTTGTATAGGTGGTGACAACCACTGAGAGAGCTAGAGACTGACTTCAGTCTCTTGCAGCCTCCACTGTCCATACTGGTTTGCCACTCCACTTTTCTAATCTTACTCTATGTCTTTTCCCCTTCAGACTCATTCCACGCCCTTCACACACGCTTCCCCTTCCCCTTTTACCCTAATTCCCTTTCTTCTACTGTCCTCTCTTCATCTTTCTAATGCTCTTCCACCCTGAGAGCTTCCCAAAAAGTGCAAAGAGCCCTTGCACTTTCCATAATATCCAAGAAAAATTACAAAACTAAAACGAGTTAGGGGTGTCACTGCTCTCTGTTGCATGATACAGTTCTGCCCTTTATTGCTTTTCCGTCACTTTTCCATTTTAAATTTGCAGTTTTGTGATAGGGAACTGTGTTTTATGTCATACATGTCAAGCAAACTAGGGCAACAGCATCAGCGATTCTCTCAACAACACAAAAGAAACAAACCTAATAAAACACAAAAATAAGTAGACAAATGGAAAACTATGTTCCTTGTTTTGAACATGTCTGTTAAGAGTGATTTATGTATAGATGCAGGCACATACACACACATACATCTCTTCTTTTTACTATATCTTTAGATTTCTTTTTATTTACTTTAGCAATGAAGTCCATGGAACATACCTTCACCAATGGATTAATAACACCAACATTAGGGCTTGCATTAAACATTTTGTTGTAGTTAGTCTCCCTGTTTACTAGTTCCAGCTGATAGAACTTTTTGTCGTCCTAAAAAGAATAACAGATAGAAACTCCTTTTTATGCATTTTCAATCAGTTAGTGGCCAAATCTGCCCATAAAATGTTCTCAAATAAATTTATGCTTACATTTAAAAATAAACTGGTAATTCTAAAAATTGCATTTCCTGTTTATATATTATTATATGGAATAATCTAAATAATTTCTATTTATGCAGTTCCATGGTCCTGAGAGTGAGCACAGCCTAATGGATTATGCCTAATATATGCAAAATACTCAATATAGTTAAATTCTGATCTTTAATCACTATTGATTTCCTCATTCATTCTTGCTTCTTAATTGGGATCTAATTAGACTAACCCAGGTCAGGGTGTTGTGCTCTCAATTTGGGAAGCTCAGTGCATCAGGATCTTCATCTTAGGAACCCCACAGAAGAAACTATTTCTTATATGGCTTACATGGCTGGCTTGTCCCAGGATTGGAGGCAGGAGACATCTGATAAAGGATGTACCAAAATACTTCCTGTAATAATGTATTATGCTTGATTTTGGAAAACAGTCTGTATCTCATTAGTTTTACTATTATGAGTCACTGAAACCAGAGGAATAATGTATCAAAGAATATGAATAACATGCTAGCAGGATTGGATCTTTAAATACATTTCAAACACTTTGAATCAGATTAACTTTTGTATTTGTCAAGACATTATACCAAGAGAGCATAGAAATCTTACAATCAATTTCTTTATGAGTTGGTCTCGCTCGGCAATTAGGTCTTTCAGTTCTGAGATAAGCTGCAAGTCTTCTGGTCTTGATTCTCTGTTTTTATATTTTTCTTCCATTTCTTCTAAACTTTATAGAAAAGAAAAATATCCCCTTTAGCCCAATCCAGTGTTAAACGATGACTGAATAGTCACATTTTTGATAAGTACAAAAGAGAGTTCAGGGAGTAAAAACAGAGGATGACTTTCTTACCACCTTGAAGGAAATTAATTTCTATGTTCTCCTTCCACTTTAGATAGTTAAGAAACAAAACAAAAAAACCCCAGTAACCATAACTTTTCCTCCAGCAACTAATAATATAAGGAACATTTTAAAAACTTAACATCCTTCCTGTGCATGCACTGCTGCATTTTTGAAAAGGGCCACTTGTAAGTCAGGCTAAATATAAGGCGTTCAAAACCAGAGCATCTTGCTCAGTTCATGTGGAACATACTGGAACAGAAGATACCCAAGAACACTGAAGACTAATGGTAACTAACTCCTCTCCACAAAAGCTACTTAGTACCATCAGAGATGAAATAAAGGAATGAGCTGAAAAACAGAAGGAAGAACACTTGGATATTAGGATATCTAATATAACAACTGATAAACATTAAAAAAAAAAAAAACAACTAAGAGGAAATTTGAAATGCCTGGTGGGAAAGCATTAAAGGAGAGAAGTGAAATAAGCCAACTGAGAGAGGAATTGTATAAATAACTGCATAAATAACCCTTTTTCTTAAAAAACAAGTTTTGAAGACATGACAGTTTCAAATTATTGTGTCTCCTTTAAACTGATAACATGCTCACGACACTAAATATAGTAATTTCAAAGGAAAGTACTAAAATATGTCTCTCACATATTCAGCCCTCATGCAGATTAGTGAACCAAGTATTGGAACAGATTCAGGAAATTTAAAAAACTTTGTGAAAAAAGAAAAGAAATCCCAATCAAACACTGAGAAAAATCTATGAATTATACTGAATCTAAATCAGATCAAGCTTGATTCCACAAGAATTAAATAAACTGTAGACATCTGGAAGTAGACATAATTTTTCACTTCAGATAAATATTTTCTATTCAGAAGCAATTATAGGATTCTTACTTTAATTTGCAGCTGAAAAAGCAGTTAATATTAAATTATATTGATAATTTAATAACCTTCAAATAACCTGTACATATTCTGAGGAGATTATATAATGTATTTACATAAAACAATATGAATGAGAACAACATGATTGTTTTTACTTGCAGAGAAGGCATTTGACTCAGCAGAACAAAAATAGCCTCAGCTTGCTTAATTTTTATGCATACTTTTTATGCTGGGTTAAGCTATTGTACATAGATCTCCAGAGTATAGTAGATAGTTATACACAGCTGTCATTTTATTTTCAGATACTTCAGAGAACTGGGGTTTTTTTCTGTTTCAAATAGATAATTTGTAATTTAAAGACTTTAGTTGTAGATCCTAATTAATGACACCCACCCTCAATTTTTCCAAGACGGATTCACAAACATTCATGAGGCCATGCTTTAGGTAAGGCTGAACCTGTGAACAGTTACTTGAGAAATAGCTGCATAAAACTTCTCTGGGTTGGGGGGGCATGTGTGCATTATTGGGTTTTGTTTGGTTTTTGGTTTTGGATTTGTCTTTTTTGTTTGGTTGGTTGGTTTTGGTTTTGTTTGGTTGGTTTGGTTTTGGTTTTTCACATTTCTTTGCCTTTCTACATAGTTTCCTCTCTGGACAGCTTCTGATTTCAGTGTAAATAGAGTAATAACACACTGAAAGCCCAGTCAGGGCACCCTGGATGATGCTTGCTGATTTTAGGACAGTGGATGCTTCCTCAAGGCTCTAAATTGGACAAGAGTGAGGAGTAGAAAACAAGCTAAATTCAGAAAATTCCCTGACACTGAGAAGCAAACAACTTAATGCAAAAAACACTTAGGGTAAACAGTTCCAAAACAGTTCTGGTGGCTGCTCATAGGCCTGTTTCTCCCATAAGATAACTGCAGCAAACAGGAAGTAGCTTACACCTAATTTACTGAATGGCAAGGTACCACATATCAGGGCATAAGAGCATGCATGTGGACAATTACAAGTGGGTGAAAACTAGGATTTTATAACCATTTTATTTGAAGGCAATTTCTGAGGGCTCATTGTCCAGAAAAAGCTAGATGCATTTTGGCTTTACTGTCCATTTATAACTGATACCTACTTAGAAAAGCTTTCTATCAAAAACTCAGAACCAATTTCTTCTCTCTGCCATAAATCTTTCATGCTGCAAATACAAGTCCCTTAGTGACATCTTTGTGGCAGGAAGCCTTCAATGTGCTATGAAACCTGAGCCATAAACTATGACCACGTGGGTAAAATTACAGAGATGGAGAATAAAGGATGTAGAAGACAGGAAAACACTGGCTGGTGAAACACTATTACATCACTTCTGTCACCATTAGGTGGTCTAATCCCTGGTGGCATTTTGATTTAGACAAACTCTTAAGCCTTTTGTTATTGTTATGTTCATACAATCAATTTCAGACACTAATTTTCCTGATGCTACTAAATCTGAAAATATTTACATCACTCATGCTACAATCTCACTTCTTAGTAGTAGTAAATATTGTTCTCTTTATAAACTTGTTGAAGAAATTTTTGTGTTCTCAAAAAAGATGTATTAAAGTTTTGGAAAGAAACCATTTGAAATAATGTTTTCTCTGGTTTTCTAGGAACTGCACAGATTTAAATTTTCCTACTTGAAATTTTTTGGTCTCAAACCCTTAACGATTTACCTCACTACATTCCCCTAAAGATTATAGAATTGTGTTGCCTAAAGAATGCAAGATTAGCCCCCATACTTTATTGAGCTATCTTTACATCTGCATCTCTGCACTATCTTCAGGAACTTACGGACACCAGAATAAACTATTCACTCAAATGCAGCTACATACAATTTTTTTTTTAACGCAACAAAACTTACGAAATTTGTAAAGCTGAATTAATTTCCTTGAGCAGCTCTTGGGTCTTATTAAAATCTGCCAGCATGCTTTGTTTCTCTCTGATGTGATCTGCTGTCAAGACATCCAGCTCTTTCTCATGTTTCTTGCTTAAATCTTGCTCATGCATCCTGTTCAATTTAGTTTTTGTTAAAAAAAGAGTTATTCTAAATTCAGACGTTTTGTTCATCATTATTTTCTGCCATGCTTCTAATGGCTGTTACATAATATGAGACAACACAGATGGAATTATTGATTCATCAAAGCCTACTACTTACTGTTCTCCAATCTTCTAGCTTATTTCATGGAAAATACATCTCCTTTAATGCTTTTTAAAATAAACAAACATAATGATTTTGAAAAAAAATCCCATCAAAAACCAACACTTGAGTGAACTGCTACTAAGATATGCCAAAATGTGTTGCTGAAATGCCACTTAACTGCACAGCACAGTCACTAACTTTACCAGTAAAGCCCATAATTTAACTAAAAAAGACTATATGATATGTAACATGACTTGATTAAGAGGATAAATTTAAAACTGCAAATGGTAACTTTTTTTAAAGTAAAACGGCAAGTGAAACAATACCGATTTGAATTTAGAGTGGAAAAATTCATACCTGATCTGTTGGTTGGATTCACTGTGTATTCTAAGAATTTCTTTCCCTTTAAACTCTAATTCCTTTGTCAATGCACTTATATTTTCATGAAGATGGAGAATCTCTTTGTCCAGTTCAGCTATGTGATGGTCTCGGTGTCTCAGTTCGTCTTGTAGATCTGATATTCGGCATAAAAATTCTTTTTCCTATGGTATAAGTAGCAGCAGCAAAAAATATTTTAGATAGACGTGTTTCTCAAAGGTGATGCCTACAATACTTACTTTTGGAAGACAACAGCTGAGCAGAATTTTTCACACAATAGACAATTTTTTCAGTTTTTGATGTTGACATAAATTATAATCAATGCAAAAGACTTTTTTATTGTGTACAAAGGAAGAAGAAATCAAAGTTATTTAATGAATGATTTCCACTTACAAGAAAATTTAAACCCCATGATTATCACTGCCTGTTAAAATTGATGTAGCTCATCACATTTTCCTTTTGCCCTCACATACAAGAAAAAAAAAAAACAAACAGATATCACTAAGATAAAGGGCTTGCCAGCATACAATCCAGAGCAACACTTTTTTCCCTTATAGCCCCATTCAATGGGAGAAAATTGTTCAAGATATATGCCCTGCACAAACAAAAACCGATTCAGAACTCTCCTATCTTACAAATATATACACATATATAAAAAGGTCATAAATATCTTACTGCAGAATATATGTTAAAAAGTTTATGTTCTATCTATATTGTGTCCAACAAATCAAGAAAAATATTTTCTTTTTTTTTTTTTGCGTAAGAAATTCAAATGAAGTTAATATCTGGGAAATTCAACTGAAGCCTGTTCTAATGGCTTTGACAATGAGCCTCCTTGGTTTAGAAATGTCTGTAATGAAAACAACTTTTTCAGAGTTTTCTATTTCCATCTATTCAGCTTCTCACAGTTTCACAATAATTAATGACCATATAGTTCACACAGAGAAAATCAGCTGATATTCCAAAGCAGTTCTGTGTATAAGTGTGTTTTGTGCCTCCATGCTTCCTGGAAATACAAATATATCCTTGTGCACAAATTTCATAGGGCATCTTTAAGAGCAGACAATTAAAAATAACTACGTATCTCCCTATATAAATACTATGTTAAAGTTATAAGGAAAAGCAGATGAAAAATTTCCATACACACATATAAATATTTCAAAAAGTAGCAAATATAATCATCCTGATCTGACCACTCTCCATCTCATTCAACCCTGATCCTGTGAATGATGAGCATTCTAACACAGGAAACCTTAGTAACTGCTTTTACCTCAGTACAACCAAAGCTCATGTTTAGCAGATCATTATACTGGGGCAAAAACTACACCCTGTTTGGCTGGATCAAATACCAGTTCTTGTAATTTAAACTTTTTTTTTTTTTACTGGCACCTCATTTAGGTGTCAGATTCTGAGCTTAAACAACACGACTGAAACTATATCCTCCTAAATCTTGCATGACAGCACCATGTTTTTGCCTCTGGTGCTCACACTATTAAACCAGCAGTGAATAGCTAAAAAAGGCCTCACCTTTGACTGTCTCTTTTTTTGTGTAAATGTCCAACAAACCTTGTTTTCTCTGTTTATATATTTCTAAACCAGCTTCTCCTTCTTGGCACTGGAGTATCAGTAAATCAATCTTGAAAAGCCTACTACATAGGCAAATAAATAGGTAATTTTCCAGTCCTCTAATTTTCAAGAGTCTGCCTTTCAATAGAGCTTAAACTTTGAATTTTTAGCTTCTAGGAGAAAAAACTGATTGTGTATAAAATGAAAAATTAAAGATGAAAGGTGAGTTAATCAGTTTGTTACTGAAAGCAAAGGCAGTTCATACTTGTTTGAGGGATTTGGTTTTGGTGGGTTTTTACGTGTACTTTTTTCTTCAGTTTGAAACAATCATTTGATTATAAGCAAGCATTTCTTTTGCCATGTTCTTAGGCTTCAAAGAGAAACAGCTTTTTTCTTCCTGCTGACAGCTGAGGATGAGTACAATTTTACAAGAATGGACACCTTCATCCCATGGCAAGCCAAGGTGCTCCCAGATGGCTGCACAGTTCTGAGAGGAAACTACCTGGATACGGGAGCCTTTTCTAGGATTTGAATGACGTTTGTAGAAAGCAGAAAAAGCTAAGCAAGGAAGTTTAGAAAACTGGTAAGAACATATTAACTGCTGATGCTGGATTATTTTGAAGGATTACATGTTTGTTGTTTGTTCACAACAATTCTTGCCTCCAGCAAAAGGAAAAATGAATACTGATCATGCCATTTTACAGCCAGTTGCAAGCTACGCCTCCTACCTGTCGCCTGCCGAGTTCTATGCTTCTTTCAAGCTCCATTTTGGCAGCTACCAGTTCTTGCTGATGGTTGTGCCTCAGCTGGTCAATTGCTGCTGCATGTTGGTGGTTGAGCTCTGAACGCAAGGAAGCTGGTTACCATGAGCAAACAGAAAAGTTTATTTTGGATGTATTTACGTTAATTAACAGTAACAGTCCAGCTCCATCTAGTATTGCTGCTGACCTAAAACACACTTTACATCAGCTAAGTGACTGTCCTGTATTTTATTTCTGTTGCTTTTTGAAAACATCAGTTCTCCATCAGGAACTTGGGTCACTTACTCCTTCCAAAAGAGCCTTAAGGGTGAGATATTTCAAAAGTGAAGAGTCTAGGCTTACCTGTTAAAGCTTATAGTGATTTTAAAAGGAACACTTAGGTCAACATTGAATGACTCAGAGAGACACTACAGTGTTATAATACTGTAACACACACACACACACATATATGTATATGAGTAGAAATAATGGTTTTGGACCCATTTTCAAATTTGAAAACAGTTTACCTAACATAGCTTTTTCTTCATCCTCCAGCTCAAATCGTAGAGTCTGAAGTTCCTGTTCCATCTCCAATTTAAAGCCTTCCATGGCTTGTTTATGTGTTTCTTTCAGTGCATGAAGTTCTTCCGAGTGCTTCTGTTGTAAACGTTCTTCTAATTCCTACAAAATCAAAATTGAAAAAATTTGTTCTATACCAACTTGGAGAATTGACAAAACATTACACAAACAAAAAAGTAGGCATTGATATACTCTAGGAAAATAACACACTAGTATTACTCATCTTTTCTTATTCTCCTAACGTATTTTTTCTTTTCAGTGTTTGATAGTTACCAAGATTACCTGTGCACAAAACCTGTTTGGCTCACAGCTAGAAAAGAGGAAAAAATCAATCCATGGACATATAAAAGCAAGCAATGTAATAAGGTGCAGATTCATAGATGGGCATAGTGTGCACACATTGGGGGATTTCTGCTTCCTAAGGACACCCATGTTTACTCCCTATGGAATTGTATGAAGTATAATGTTCCTGCTACACATCTTCTGGGCACATAGGGGGAAAACTGACTGCAAAAGGACTCTCTGGAGCTGAACTTAGAAAACCTTAAGATTATAAATTATATACCATGCACTACCAAAATTCCAAATTTAAAGTTGGTTTTGTCAAGGTTCTAAAAAAAGTATCTTGGGTCACAGATCATAGGTTACACAATTTTTAACATAAGGAAAATATAAAATATATTTCAAAATCTATTGACAAAAAACCATGCAAAATTAATATAATGGAAAAATCATACTCAAAATCAAAACAAGAATATAATATTAAGGGTAACAATGTCAATCTACCATAAAGAAATGCATGTATTGGTAGTAATTTTAAATATATATATACACACACACACACACACATATATGTGCATATAAAGCAAGACTTGAAACAATGTTAATATTAGAAAATATTTTAAATATGTCTTGCTCAGATTTAAGTGGATAACAGTATTACTGCAATACATCAGCTGAAAAAGAAATTTAGTAGTTACGCAGATACTTTCTTTACTAATTCCAACTGTGCATGCTAAATGCTAAAATGGCTACATTCTCTACAGAATCTGGAATAACCACATGAACATGCCTTTTGTTCTTGCTCTTTTGTTTCTTCCATGTTTTGAAAGGCAAGGATATGGGCTTCCTGAAGTGACTTATGCCTTTGCTGATGCTCTTCTTCTAATTCCTGGATCTCCTGAGTCAGTCTCTGTCGCTCCTGACTGAACTGGGCTTGTAGCTGTTGCAAAGAGCTCTGTGACTGGGAAAGCTGCATCTCCAGATTCTGCTTCAGTAAGGAGATCTAACCCATAACAGAACAGCAAATATTCATTAGTCATTAATACTAACATCAGCTGTAAGGAAGACATTCAGAAGAAGAAAACATTTGAAATTTTAGAGCCAGAGCATTAGTTAAAAGACAGACAAGCAATGTCATCCAATCTACTGAATCTGTTGTTAATGTTATATGATTGACATATAATCAGAGATATAATGATGACATTTTAGTGGTTTTGTAAGGGTTATCATATTGGTTAGTTCTGCAGCACTACCTGTAACACAATTTTTAATGGCCAAATTATCAACGATTATTTAGATTTTATATAAAAGATCAATAAAAATGACACTATCAAGGTCTGAAATCAAACACTAGATTGTTAAACTATTCTTCAGGGGAATACCCATTCTGCAAGAATAATCTTGCACTTGGAATAGGGGAGGACAGACTGTGACATCTACATTGGTTTTTATATTTTTTGTATGCTATGGTCCTACCTTACTAGTGATTTTCTCATTTAGAAAGAAATGGTACCACTCAACATCACAAATGAAAAGTAACACTTGATGGATTTCCCATCACACACTATTTTGTTAGTTCAGTAAGACTATGAGAGTGATTTTTACACTTGTTTCCAAGATCTAAACAATCTGAGTCACAAATAACTAATTTTCTTAGAAATACCTGATTTTGAAAACTATTATTTTCATCCAACAAGTATTATAGTACACTATATTCTTTTCTTAGTCCTGTTTTCTTTTTATAATACAATATTTTGTTCTCCACATCAGATAGCATCTTTTCAGACTGAAAGTACTAAACTTTAAAGGTTGTACCTATACCTTTTCAGACTGAAAATATTTCCTCTATAAGCCTAATATGAGAGACACTCTCCAATTCTGGAAACATTTTGCTACAGTGACTCCAGGGAAGGAAAATAAAATTGCCAAGTGACAAAGAATTTGAATCAGTAAGGATACTTTTCAAGCCTCAGAGCATTGCATAATATGGAATTATAAATGAAAGTCTGATAGTGTCATTTGATTCAGCATATCTTAAAATTAATTATGTCAAATTTGTAACGACATTGCACATCAAGTTATGGAGTTGGAGAACATTAAATCCACCAGTTAGCAAAAACTTAATAGCAGCATACCAAGTACGACTTATAGCATGAACATCACTGCCGAACACGTGGGTTAAGGTTTTTTTTCAGAAGGGCATAGCTTAAGCAAATTTGAAAGAAAAAAGCTACAGAAACAAAAATTAGCAGTAAAACAAGGGAAACACAAATCAAACTAATATAAATGAACTAAGCATAGCTTGTTGTATTTCCAATTCACCAGGTCTTTGTGTCTGGGAATATACACTCTAACATACACCATGAAAATAGTACTGTACTTCAGATACCTTTGAAAGAGATTAGCTACAATTAAAGGAGTGTAGGGAAGGCCTACACTACATTCCGCAAAACCTTTTACTAAATACATTAATGTAAATTCCACATTAAAATTGTACAGTGTCAGACCAAAGCTTTGTCTGATCTCTGGTTCTGCCCCCAGAAAGCACCAAACAGGTTTACCCTAGGAAAAAAAGGCCAAGCATAAATGTAGGGAGCTTGACTCTGCAGTCTACCTGGAACTAGCAAACTTTTTTAAACCAGAAGAAGTATTTTGGGGCAGATTCATAGAAGAAATAATAACAACCATTATCTGAGCCCATAAAAACTTTTAGTATCCACAATATCCTGTGTCAAGTTCCACGCAGACATGTCAATTTGACATGACAATCTTCAATACTTGTAATGGAAAGGAGTCAAAAGAAGTTCCCTTTTTATTTGCTATATTCTACTCATGTTTCAATAGCTCTCCATCATTTCCCTCCTTACACCCTTTGCCACTCTGAACTGGTTCACCCTAGTGAGTTGATCTTTGTACGAAAGTTATTCCATATCTATGATTACATTTCTCCCACTTTTACCCCTCTTCTACTATTTCATTTTTAAAATTAGGGGACCAAAACTGCACAAGTTATTTGAAATGAGAGTAAACTCTGTTCTTATGTGTGATTTATATGGTTTTACATGTTATGTTCTCAGTTTCTCTCCTATATTCCTAAAGTTTTATTTGCTTTTGGGACTCCAACTGAGCACTGAGGTGATGTTTTCATAGAATTATGTATTGCAGTCTCCAAACCAACAATTTTCTAGTTGTAACAGGTCAAGGTAAGGCTTATCATTTTACAGAAAGAGTTACAATTTTTTTTCTTGTGTATAATTTTGCATTTATCTACACGGGATTTCATTAGCCATTTTATTGTCAAATCCCTTGGCCTTTAACAGCTATTCTATTCTGAATAAGCTTTTATAAGCTGCAAAGCTTCCTAACTTACTCACTTCTCAACAACCTGTAAAAGAAAATATTTTGAGTATCAGTGAAACTCTACTGATAACTCCCTTCATTGTGGTAAAAATTTATTTAATATCTCTATATAATATATACTGTATTTTTTCTCTTCACCCCTAGAAACTCACTCCACTGAAGTGGTAAGTTTGCACCATGCACCTGCCAGCATGGCCAGCTCTGAATTTTCATATATGTATCATCTTGTACTGCAATGTGCTATTGTATTCCTTCTCCAGGAAAAAAAATAAACTATTTACCCAAACTTCTCTTTGGTCTTGTCACATGCCCATCTCCTCTAATTCATGCCATGTTCACTACTGGGCCCTTCTCTCTTTCCCACCTTTCTGTAACCCCACACCTACCTGGTCCTTCTCTTAATCTGTAATCTTACTTGTCCCTTGGACCATGTTTCTGTCTCTCAGATTTCTCACCACTGTCCTGTTCTGTTCACCCTGGCCAGCAGGAGGTACAATTCTAGGGGAATTGTACAATTCTAGTGGAAGTCCTGCCCAGTCCTGCAGAACCTCAGGAAATGTGATGATCACAATCTAACAAGCATTTCATGATAACAGTCAAATGGAGTCAACCATGGTAACTTAGGCAAATTTTTATGAAAATAACATGAAAAGATGTATTTTTGGCTTGAAGCTAAGTCTATCTCTCACTTAAGTTCCTGCTCCAAATTCTGATTTTGTTTTCATTTCTGTCTTGGAAATGCAGAAAATATTTTAACTGAGATGACCAAGAGAAGTCTGACATCTGGGCAGGAAGCCATCTTTGAAGAGATCAGAATAAGCAAGAGCAGTTCATCTTTCCACCAGATTAAAGTGACTGCAAAACCACAGCCTGAAATGAGTCAATGTCTGGAGATGTCTATTTGCATCAATAGACTACACAGAAAATAAAGGACAATGAGGATTAAATGATTCTAGCAAGCAAGTCAGATTAGTCTACCCTTCTAATAATTTGTTTTGATATTGAAAAGTACAAAAAAAGTTAAAAATATCAGTCTTTTTAGAGGAACATGTAATTTTAAATATTATTTTGATTATTCAGTGCATAGATTGATATCCTCAAGAGCATGTTTTGAGAACATTAGTGCCTCTTTTTGTATGTCTTTGGACTACCCTTTCTGTACGTTTCTGTACTGAGGATTCAAAAGAAAACAGCTCTAAACACTATTTTCTGAACTTCCAGTACTTTTATCCCAGGTTTTCAGCACATTAAAAAACATCAGCTAGAATTAAGAAAAAAAAATAGAAAGAACAGTTTGGCTACAATGATGAGTTACACTGCAAAACTGCAAATTATAATAGAGCATCAATCCCATGCTTTGTAGAAAGCTCTGCAATACACATCTGCACTGCCCACAAGCTTGCTTGCAATAACAATGACATAAAAACACCACTCATGTTATGACCACATACACAGTGTCTGATGTCAGTGATACACACACAGTCACACAGATGAGGGGATGCACTACTACACAAGCTTTTGATAGCAGCACATGTTCTCGTCTCAAATAGTACCATGTCTCCCATTTCACGGGCTTAAGCTGTAATGCAGTACTGCAGGATATGCAGGTTATTAGTGCAAGCATGCCCTGTTCACAAGCTGTAAGTGCAAATCACTTACATTGCTGATAGATTTATGCAAAGCTTCACCGAGACAGTGCCGCTATGAAGGAAAGATCACAGGAATAAAGGGAAACATTCAGAAATCAACTAAGTAAAAGAAAAAGGGATAAGGAAGGAAGGGTAAACATAGAACATTAATTATAATTTGATCAGAGAAAAATAAGTTGAAAGCCATCTGGAAAAGATATGAATATGTTGCTTGAATTATTCTATAAGCTAGTGAACACAGAACAGAATGACGTGGTTTACCATGTTATGTTTCTGACATACAGTATAGCATTATCTCTTTAACATAATGTTACTATATAGACATATATTACACAGCTGAACACTTTTGAAGTAATCTGCTTGTTTTCTCCTTTATGGCAAAACAATTTTGGGAAGAAAACATTAAGTATGTGAACAGACACTATATAAGGGCACAATCAACAATCAACTGTATCTCTTAAATATCATCAGCATATTAAATACATAATATTAAAGATCAACTGCTAAAGGGCAGAAAATTAGTCTTTAATGAAAATATTTCCATTAAAATACTTATTTTATCTTTCTTAAAATTCAGAAGCAAATGGGTACATAGAAGACTCTTCCTGAAAGTCTCCAGAAATAAAATGACTTAACATACTGCTTACATTAGTGGTAATTACTAATGAAAAGCAAAGAAATTTCAACCTATTGCAAATGCTCTATGAAATACTACTGATCATACAAATAATATATGTAATTCAATGTATATAAAAATTCCTGTGTGCTTATCTATATGAATCATATAGATAAGCACACACACATACACAGAACAGAGTCGTCAGAAATTAAGTGAGGGCAATTTAAAATCCAGCATGACCACTTTCCTCTTTTGTCCCAAGCTGATCAAGAAGATGCCTTTTTCAATGAAAGAGCAGGTATTTTGACACCAGCCTGAAAGCCTAGAGGTGGGAAATATTTGATAACACTTTGACAAAATACAAAAATAAATTGTTATTCAGTCTTAAGAATCAAAAAAAAAGGCACAACATAAAAATACATTACTGTGAAATATACAAAATGAGCTTATTAAAATTGTAAGAGAGTCATAATCATTAATTTCCTATGCAGGAGTGGAACACTAGGAGGCATCATACTCCAGCAGACAAGGCAGGAGACCAGCATCTAACAGCTCTGATTACAACACGGGACTTTAGCACTGCTGGTCTGAACAAATCCACTCAATTTTTCTGGGCTTCCTTCTTTGTTTAGGGGGGAAGCTGTTACAAGCAGGAATGATCTCCTGCTAAATAAATATTCACTTTTTAGAACACTTGGGATTTTATATTGGTGGACGTATCTATGCAGCACTGTGGTACAATTAAGAAATACTTTGGTTTTACACCTGAAGCAGAAAACTTCTCATTGAACTACACTGAAGAGAAGTTCCAAGTAAAAATAGAATTATATAGTCAATTGGAATGGGAAAACGTGCAGCAATTTAATTAGATGCAGCTAGATATTCAAAAGTATGCAGAACATATTCAGAATGCAGAACTCCAAAATAACACTGGTTTAAGTGTTTTTAAGAAATTTCATAAAAATTCCAGACATTCTTATAAGTACTTCCATAGCAAGGTCCATCCATGTTCTGGAGGGAAAAAAAAGTTAAGAACCAAAAAGAATGCAGGCATAATTATTACTGTCTGTATATCTACGATGGGGATTAAAACAAAAGGAAGAAGGTGGGTTTAACTATCACTATTTCTACAGGTTGGAATTCAAGTTTCATTTGTGATGTTACTGTGGTATAAGAAACCTTAGTGCAATTTTCCTTCAAATCCATGGGGTGTACAAGTGAATTAATTAACTTCTTGAAAGTACAGAAACTTCTGAAAACACTGATTTCACTTGATTTTGCTGTCTCATTTTTCAGCATAAGTATTATATTCTTCACCCTCAGCCTGTGCAAAGCTAAGCCTCAGATGCAACCAAAAGAGCTTCATCAGTCAGAAGAAGAGCAGAGATGCAGCATAGAATAGAATCTACATCTTTATATGCAGCATCTTTCGAATCCACAGAGCATTGCAGGCTACTAAGCAGGAGTGAAAGACTTTGCAAGCAATACAAGGAACAAGATTGGAATTCCCAGCTCTCTTTTAACACCTCTCCTACAAGAGATGAGTTTTCAGTTTAATTGGGCAAATGTGTGTTACAGTAAAGAACAGATTAGTGATTTGTAACGATTCAAGCCTTGTGTTTGCTTATTGTAATGAACAGTTGTTTGTGTCCCCATCACAGCTGTCAAAGGGGCCATTCTTGGTGATGAAATGGTATAATTTTCTTCAAGGACATTTACTGCACCAGTGACGACTTCAAATTTTCATGCAGTTACCTTGTTTCCTGCAGGATATTACTTTATTGAATGCATGGAAGTTCTCCTGTTTTATGGTTTCTCTGAACCAAAAATTATTTTCAACCAAATTAGAGAGGCTTGACACTTAATTTCAACATCAGTCTTCACTTATCACCCAAAGATCAGTTATGCAACACTTTTCCCTCACTGTCATTTCAATGTCACATTGTGTTACAATCTGACTTGGCTATATGGTTTACTGAATTTTCAAAACACTGCTGGAAAACATGAATTCCTGTGTAAAACCCGACACCCTAACTGGGAAAGCTCCTACTTTTTCTGTTTCATCAAAGCAGATCTAGATTGCTGCACAGTCTTGGCTTCATTTTAAGAATGACCTCCCAGAGATGCTGCTTATCTTTCTGAAGAACAAATCCTATGTGCATCCATCAGAATTTAGTGAAGGAAATGAGTTTCTGAAGTGCCTAACACAGAAGCCAGAGGGACCTTTGGCATAAGCCCATTTTATCCAGCTAATAATGGCAACAACAACAACAACCCTAAAACTCTCCCTCGAGATAGTCTTTGAAGAGAAGGACTGATTTGTCAGCAGATGTGCAGTCTCTGGCTGCGCAGTGCTTACGCGGCAGATGATTCCGCAGAGATTTGGAAAGCAGCTGTTTGCTACTACACTGTTTTGTACTTGGCTCGAGGCTTCTGACATCCTAGGAACTGGAGAGCCGCATCAAAGTTTACCCTGTGACTGGCAAGAAAAAGCAGCATTTAGACCCCTTTCTCTATCTCAAAACTCAACAGATTCCTGATGAGGAAAATGAAGTATATATATATTTCTGAAATCTTTAATAAACTCTGGGATCTAATTGCTCTTGATTTCCTCGTGGTTTTGGAGCAACCCCAAAGGGACGGTGCTATCTCCAGAGTGCCAAAGAATGGGAAACTTAACCTGTTGCTTAAAAAAGATGGAGCTCTCTTTTCTAGGAATCTGTAAAACTTCTAGGCAAAATCATAGAATGGCATGGGTTGGCCTAGGTATTTTGCAGATTTGTATCCGTTTGGATTTCAGAATACACTTTTTTAAGCCAACAAACTGCAGATTCAACTGTCAGGGGAAAAACAAGTGCATTTGAATGTCCTGATAATTTTGAAAGGTTTTGGAAAGTGATTAGAGATTCATTCATTTATTCGTCATAATGCTGTCAGGATTTTAAAGATTATATACACATCTCGACTAATTTTTCCTGAAGCACCGAAGCATCACTGCCCTTAACCAAAAATTTTAATCATCTGCTGAATCTCAAACAAATTTTGCCCCACCTGATAAGTTCTCTCTCATTCCTTCCAGGGTCCACTGTTTTCATTGTTTTTGAACCAAAAGTAAAAGCTACTTAAGTAACTACAGAGCGAAGAGGCTAAGGGAAGTGTTTTAAAACTAGATGTTTGCCAAAATCTTTATTTTATGTTTAAGGGAAAAACGTATATAAATATAGGATTAAAATTTTGTTTTGGGGATGGTAGTACTGTTAGATTTGGCTTAGAATTCTATGTACCAGTTTTGGAAGTGTGAACTTCCAAATCTCAAATTAAACTTTTTACTCGCACAATACTAAGAATTTCATGTTCTTTTCATTCATTGACAAATAGAATTAAAAGGCTTTCCATCTCCTCCAGATTTTCTGCCAAAGTCTCATGACATTAAACTTCAATTAGAAGTTTAGGATCAGGTAGACAAGTTTCTTTGAATATGAAAATATCAACCTCAAACATTAGCCTAGATATTTTAAACTGACTTAAACACAACACCATGACAGGAAAAAAATTAAGAAAGAACCAAAAGAGAGACGAAAAAGTCCAGCAAGACATTTATTTTAAAACAGAGAACAAACTCACACTTGTTAGTATTCCTACTGTGTCCTAGTAAAAATACTTTGAAAACACTGATTTGTTGTTGCGTTTATTTGCCTGTTTTGCTGAGTAACTCTTAATTGCAAATGGTCTTTAATTAATTTCCTCCGTTACATTCAGAATCTTTTAACAAAGAGTAAAAGGCGAGGTCTGGGCTGAAAGGGCTCACCAAAACCAAAGGCTTGTAATGAACAGCTGAATGCTAGGCATTGTTTTCATGTCCAGGCTTCAGACAACACTACAATGACCAATGTGGACAGAACAAATACACCAACTCATCATCAGGATCACATTTCTGCAGAGAACAGAGAGCCCAGAACAAGAGGGAGTCCTTTTTTGAGAAGTAGAAAGTCTTGAAGCCAGGGGAAGCACCCTCAGGCCCTCTGAGTGCTGCAGCGAGCCCAGACTATGAGATTATCCACATGCTCATGTGAAGCAGTTTCTGACCTGTTTAAAGCATAGGTTTGCCACTTGGAATACAGGAGCACCAACTCCTCTGAACCAGTGGTAAGTGGCAGGATGCACATAGACCATCTAGGATCTAGGCAGAATCTCCCAAATCTTCCTTGATTCTGTGAGGCCCGCATGAGTTCCAGCACAGTCCCATTAAGACCACAGTTTTGAAAGCTATATTGACCTGCCAAAGTTTTCAACAGTCAAAGAAAGCATAGTCCCTTGGAAAAATAAGTATCTACAGATTGAGGAAGAGCCATAAAATATTACCCTGAACTGCATTCCAGGATGCCCACTGTTCTTTGCTCCCTCCTTGGTATGAGTTTTCTTCTTTATTCTTTTGGATTTCCACATTTTAGATTTTTAGATAAGTGCGTTTTAAACCTTGCCCAACATCTCTTACCATCCACTAGATGTCACCAGTAGCCTTACTAGTATCACCGAATACAATTGCCAAAGCAAATTAGGAGTTATTTGAAATTTACCTCCATTCTGTCTCTGACAGAGGAGCCTTTAGACAGGGTGCTCAGGACAATATCAAGTGACAGGGAGCTGAGTAAAATGATTCTGTACTGAAAGTTTATCTCCCTTCTTTCTGGAAACTGATACAAGGTATGTGCACGTTATTTCTTGTAGAAATTTCCAGCATCCATTTGACAGCAAATCTTCTAATGCAAGGATTACCCAGACTATGGAACAGGCCAGTAATCCTTGTGCTGAGGAAAGAAGTAGTGTTTCCTGATTTTGTTAATGTGGATGCACATCAGCTCTGCAATAAGCACTTCTACACAGGCAAGCAAAGATGGAGCAGTAACTGCCTCTGGATGAAGCCTGATCAACTGACCTGAACTGACAGGAACTCAGGAACTTTTCTCAGCACTCCATCAACAGCAGAATACTCAGGATTTTTAGACCAGTACGTTGAGATTGAATTTGTAATTTCCTGAAAACTACAATTTGAATAATAACTATGAGAGATGGAAATATCTACATTTTTATACAAGTCAAAGTTTCTCCTATTTACTCTGACAATTTAAAAAGGAGCACGCCATCACAGAACAAACTCTGAAGAGGAAATCTCAACATATTTTTCAGAAAAGGAGTCCTTGCAGTATGAAAAAAAAACCAGCTACTGAAATGTATGCAGTATACTTTTGTCCATTCTTTGCTGTACTACTTTTGGTATTTCAATTAACAGAAGACATATATTTGGTGTGAAAAGTTGATAAAATTAAGAAAGAAGAATGTCACACATGCTTGGGCATCTATGAAGCTACTTAAGAAAGGGAAAGCTACATATGGGAAAAATAATGACAAAAACATTTACTTCACTGAAAAGTTACTGAAAAGTAAGGAAGATGGGGAAAACCAATATTTGCTCAAATATAGAAAAGCCCATCCACAATGAGAACCCTTGATTCAGTTTAATGAAAAAAACACATCACAAGAAGAAACAGGTAAGAAGAATACAAATCTTAACCAGCATGTTTCAGTACCCAGAACTGATGGTTGCACAAGACAGACAAGCAAAAGAGAGAACATGCTCATGCTTTAAAAAAAGAAAATTCCAGCTATTTTGGCCCTGGCTGCATCTTTCTCAGCAGTACAATGTTTTGTAAGAAAAGTGTTAAAACCCCATTAAAGAGCTAAGAGGGAATGGAAAGGAGCTAGCATATCTGAATTCACTGCATATTTCATTATGAATCTCTCTAATGGATTGACATAGAAGTACTTGGTGCAATTTACAGGGAAAAAAGGGAAAAGCACTTTCTTTTTTGTCTTCTAGAATAATTTCTCATATTAGAGATAAAAACTACACATTTGGTCTCTAGACACTGATCTAGTTAAACTACCAACCATATTTAAGAGTAGATGGTGCTTTGCAACCAGCAAGAATGTGTTTAAGACCTTAATCAGCTGAGTAACATTTTATCTCAAGAAAATGATTTTATTCATAACAAAGCTATACTGTTAGAGTAAAAACAATCCTATGTGCTTTCTGTGAAGGACCACTTAGCATTACTGGTATGAAAACAAAACCATTGCCTAGCTATTTATGCAAGAGCTAGATTCCACCTATCAAACCTGCAACAAATAGAAGTGGCAAAAATTTGTAGATCAGAAAACCAATTTTAAAAGTTCAAATCAGCTTAGTACACTTTTTGGGCATAATTTTTGTGATTGAAACTGGTTTGGGGTTTTTTAATCAACATTTTTATCTGTGTCTGTTCATTCAGTTTTCTGGCACCAGTCAGCAGCATTCCCAGGTGGGCAAACTCTACGTTGTATTTTTCTACTGTGTAGGCAACTATATTTAAACCTGTTTTTTCAGCCCTTCAGCCCTGTGTGATTACATAACCATTCCTATACCTCAAGTTAGTAGACACACTTCTTTGTACTTGTTTTTAAATCAAATCAGAGATGCATCAATACAATATTAGAAAATTGCATCTCTACTGATGAGGATTTAATTTCTGAATTCAACTGTTATGATCAGAAATTATACAACTAAGTGGTGAACCTCTAGACACTTCCTCAACATAAAGAACACACATCAGCCACATTTGTCAAATCAATATTTACAAATTATTTAGCAGAGACCCTGGTCTTGTTTTGATAAATCATTGTATAATACTACTAGTCTAGAGAAGATCACTATTTCAAGTGTAATAATCTGAATTGCAGAAAGAGAAGCTGGATTCCCTCTCTTCCTAATTTTCTACAGGCTTCACACCTTTTAAATGGGTTTTAAATACATCTTCCCACAAATTAAAACCAGGGTGTAACAAATCCACAATTTCACAGCCCTACTGCAATATCTTGGGCACTTATAGTTTAGGGTAGAATTTCTAAGGCATTCCAGTACCATATCAGTTTTGGAGGAGGAGACAGAGGCGTTTGTGGGTGACACTAAGCTGGGAAGAATAAAAGGTGGAGGGCAACCCAGTGGAATGGACACTATACAATGCAAGACAGGGCTGCCATCCAGAGGGACTTACTTAGGTTATAATTACGAGCTGGCAAGAGCCACACAAAATTCAGCAAAGTTCTTGACACAGGAAGGACCCAACCCATACACTGGTCCATACTGGGTCACAGATATGCTCTGCACAACCTCACTGACAGCAGGCTGAACATGAACCAGCAGTGTGGTGTGGCAGCACTGAGTACCAGCAGCACTGGTACAGTTGCTGGGCTGTAGCAGCAACAAATAGTTTGAGGGAAGGGATCAGTGCCTTTGACTTGGCCCTTATTGCACACCACCTGGAGGGCATATTCTGTCTCCTCCTCCAGCTCATTCAGCTTTGGTACATGACACATGTCCACAAACTTGATCATATTCAGTGGAGAGCTACCACCAAGAAGGCTGGGACTGGAACAGATATCCTTCTGAGGCAATTCTGTTTGCTCAGGCTAAAGAAGAAATAGCTTTGTGGGACTTAAGACTTTTCCAGTACCAGTATGAGATGGTCACAGAGAAAGTGGACCCAGTCTTGTTACAATGGTGTACAGCAGAACAATGAGAGGCTGCAATCAAACTGAAACAGAGAACGTTCTGTCTAAGTATAAAGGAAAAGCTCGCTATGAGCTTTCTTAATTAAGAAATAAATCAGATTCCACAGTGTCTCTGAATAATCTTCATCTTTAGCAATTATTCAAGAGCTGACTGGACAGAGCCCTAAGCAACCTGGTTCTAATTCAGTGCTGACTGATTTGAGCAGCCACCTGAGGCCTCTTCCAGCCTAAGCAAGTCTGTGATTCTATGATCTGTGATTCTGTGATCCAGGTCTCAGAGACCACCTTTTGTGTACTGCAGTCAGGAGGAACTTACTACAAATCCATTTCTCCAAGAGTTTAGTTACTCATCCTTTACACTATGGTCTGGAATTCTCTCTCTTCCAGCTGTAATGGATAAAATACAGATTCTGACAGAGTGAAAACTTAATTCCCTACTACAACACTAATTTGTCAATCTTTATAAAATACCTATCCAATTCAAACAGTGGATTGAAAAAATATAGTCCTCATATGCTATTAATCTCTTTGCATACAGTTCTTTGATACAGTAAAAGATATGAAGAAAAAAAAGTACAACCATTTTGCATATGGAGACCTTTTCCTTTGTCTGAAAATTCTCTACTAAATTCTCCTTACTACAGTTAGCTTTCTGATGCCAAAATTTCTTGCACAGGCAGGAAAAAAAGCTACTTTGCAACATAGTAATTTTCCATTCTGAAACCATAGGTTAGATTTAACGTGGTAATTTTGAAAGGCAGAGATAAAAGTATGTTAAAACTATGGAAAGTTTAATATATCCCTTTCAAGACAAAATGCTATTTGCAAGAAGAAATAAAGAAAGTAAATGAAACTTGGGTAATGTGAAACTTAAATTAGTGGAATTCTTATTGCGTTCATGTTGTAAAAAGTAACAGACCAAAAAACTTCGAAAACCTCCAGCTTTTATGAGTCTAAACCACAAAACTTCACAAGCTTAAATTCCCCTGTCAGCAAAATATATTGTGACATGCTTCTGTGAGAGGCCGAATAATCAAATGCATGTTCAGTTATTAGACTTCACAAATTAGCCAGGAAATTAAAAGCCATTGCACAATAACACCCTGGAACCACAGTCATTTAATGAGTTCCAAAATCTGTTACTCTTACTTTAAAGTGTGTTTGTTCCTTATCAGCTATTTCTTCAAAATGGAGTCAATAAAACCAGTTCTACAGCATTTATTGTTTGGAAAAAGTACAAAGCAAGTATTTTCTTTGAGTTATCTAACAAAACTAAGATTATAAATATGAGTTACCATTAAAAAAAACTCAGTATTTACACAAAATTATCCCAAAATCATTTAAGACATGGCTGTAATAAATGTGTCATAGAAACTGAGAGACATTTTGACTTCTCAGGCTTCTGTTATTCTTGTACACATAGGGGATTATTATTTTTGTAAAGATAGAGGATACCTCTAAGTCCAAACAATTGATAGATATTTAACAGCACAATAGGTGAGCAGACAAAATCCAAACAATCTTGTAGTGAAGAAGTGAGACTGTCAACAGCCTTTCCCTCCTCCCTTCAAAACTGTAAAAAGTTTTATACACTCCACTTAATGTAAAGAACAATATTCATATAATTAATTTTATAGCCACATATTTTTTTAAATATTTGATCGTGATTAGGTTAAAAAGCTAGATATGACAATTGATTTAACTTAGTTGGTAATAAGCCATCAACAATTAAATTGCAATGGCTTTCCAGTTCTCAAAGACACCATAGTTACCTGGTCTAAAAGATCTTCGACCTTTTTTTGCCATCCATCCCTTGCTGCATTTTTTTCACGTTCTTTCAGCTGCAACAGCTGAGTCATGGCTGCCTTCTTGTCCTCTTCATGCTGCAGCCTCAGCTCTTCACGAAGCTTATTACATTCCTGTCTAAAAACAAAGGTCAAATAACTAAAATGCAGTGGGACCTTGTGCGAGAAATGGGAAAGAATTACAATCTCAGTAATAACTGGAAAATCTTAAATAACAGAAACCTTTGTTTTAAATTTCATTTGATAGTACATTTGCATATAATATATATTTAATTTCTCATTAAAGAATATTTAAAAAAATACTTGCCGAAGATTTTCTGTCCATTTTATTTCCAAGTCACGTGCCATTCTGTCAACTTTGAACTTCTCCTCCTCTCTCATGGCAGCAATCATTGCCTCATGCTGCTGTCTCTCCTGATCTAGCTCTCCCTGCAAATACAAACTTTACAATAGAGACTGATCAGCAGCAAAAGTGTATTTCAGACATTAAATGAGTGTATATTTATAATAAAAATATCAATTAAAATTGGCTTATAAATTTGAACTACAACTTCATCAGTTAGAAATTCCTAGTTAGGCACAATTAATGCTTATACATCTGAAATTTCTTACTTGTGAAAAAGAAGTCTGTATTCCTATAAAGTCATTCTGCAATCTTTTCAAATACCATTATGTTGAATCACAAAATAATTTATGTTGCAAAGAACCTCAAAAGGTCAACAAGTCCCATTCACTGAAGGACGCACTTCAGAGACAGAGCAGGTGGTTTAGGTCCTTTGTCAAGCATGCTTTGAGTTTTATTTTTAATTTTTTTTTAAAACATCAAATATCCAGTATTTAAATTTCAAAGCCTGAGCTATCTGTGTATGATACAAAGTTCAAAGTTAATTTCTGTTCCTTGATGGAACAAGCCTGCTAGAAACCAGGCTTCACAGTCTGAACACAGAGAACATCACCTTTAAAATTTCCATCAATTTCTGCTGAAATTCTACCATACTAGAATAATACTAGGTACCACCTAGAAATCCTATTTACATGAATGTTGCTCAGCAGTGCTTGCTTTGTTCATGAGAAGCAAACATAACTCCCTAAATTGATTTAATACTTTTTAAAATGAGACCTTTTCTGCAGCGTTTTCATAAATTTTAAAATCTGTTAAGATAAATACTATTGACAGTAATCTACTATATATGAATATTTAAATGTTTTATTAGGTGAAGAGAGCAACACTAGTTCATAAGAGCATTTAGAAACATTATCAAAAATAGAGAGGAAGTTATAAACTATGACATTGTGCACCCCTAATGATTGTAGCCAAAAGAAATAAAAAAAAAATACCAATAACCTGTTTCAGGCTAGTTTTGTTAAGAAAATACGAAAATATGTTCAGTAAAATAAATTTTTTATAATACTTGCTGCTCTATGTCAAATACTTCTGAGATCTTGTAAATGTACATTCTTTACTGAGGAAACCAAAAAGGAAATGTTTACCCAGCATTGCAGTCAATAAGCTATTGACAGACAGTTCTATTTGCATCTAAGCCAATTAAAATGACAATATATTTGTGCCTAGGCAAATTAAATGCTTAATGGTATGATGTGGTCACATTTTCTAGGTGACAGTCTGCTATCTTTAAAGATATCTTAACATATATATAAAAATTATTCTCAAATCTTTACTGAAATTCTAAATTCGAGCCTGAAATGAAGGCTGTGTCCATTATCCAAGCAAAACATGGTGTGCATGTATTCAAAAAATTCATCAAAAAGATTTTTGTGAATTTCAGAGCTAGTAAGCTCTAGACCTGGCTTTGTATCACGATATGAACTGTCTGGAATTGCAAGTGTTAACTCACATCCTTCCATGAAATTCTATTAAAGCTCTGAACATATTTTGTATAGACATGTTTTGGCAGCGACAATTTATGTTAACCACACAGATATGCTTGCAGCACTACCTGTTAAATACTAACAATGTTCTGAAAACAAAAAATACCCACCCAAAACCAACCAACCAATAAAATAAGAATTAAAAAAACCAAACTGCAAAACATCCTATCCTAGTTTCCATTTTTAAAATTTTCTGCTCAAAATAGAAATCTCCTCTTTAATGAAGCCATATGAGGGTACTTCTGTCATGTGTACCCCATAACAATTCTAGCCATTTAAAAGAAAAAGACCAAAATCACTGTGACTGTGCTTTGCACAATTTATTCTCCAACAGCATGGTTACCTCAACACTATACAGTGAATCTGTGGTCTCTCGCAGTCTTGCTCTAGTTAATTCCAGTTCTTTCTGGAGTATTTCCTGAGCTTCCTGAAGACTGGAGATGTGTCCTTCTGCAGTCCCAAGGCCTTGCTCACTTTTTCGTACTAGGTCTTGCAGACGACACACCTATGACATTACAAAAAAAACTTGTAATTTTCATAGTTATTAGTAATGGCAGCCAAGCCATCCTGGTGTTTTTTAATGTTTCCTAATTGTGACCTAGACAAATTTTTAGTTGCACTGCCTATTCTCCTTTAATATTACTTAATGCTTCAGTATTTAAAAACAAATTCCTGTAATATTATAAAAGCAAATACTCAATTAAAGGCTTTTTATAATCAAAAAAATATATCCAATGTGTGTTTGATGCACATTGCGAGGAAAGAGGCTACATAAAAGATCTGAAATTGCCTATAAGTTTACTGTGAGAGTAAGCATGTTTTAAGCAAATTGAGAAGCAATATTTCAGAATACATAAACACTAATCTAATGTATAAATTAACTTGTGCTAGGGTGGGAGTTAATCTGTTTTTAGAATGCTACCTGTACAGCCTGGTTAACCTAGCGACTGTAGAGTATAATGTAGTAATTTCCTTAACTGCTATGTAACAATACTCCTTTTTTTCTGCCTGTTTGTGCTTCAGCACAACAACCCATCTGTAAAATGATGATACTGCACTCCTTTGCTCCAAATAAAAATATGAGAGACTGAACACTGCTCACCAGCTACAGGAAAGAAAAAGCTTTTTAAGTAAGTAGGTTGGAAAAACAGAAAAATTAGAGGCAGGGAGGAACAAAGAACAGCAGCCAACTGGAAGTGTGTTTTTTGCCAAAGCAATGGCCTGTGCTATTGCCTTTGAATGTTGAGCTAAATCCATTCACAATGGGACAAGTGTCACAGGAAAAGACTAGCCTTTGGTTTACAGGCACGGACAGGTAAGAATTATAACCACTCTTCCTGTTTGTTAGAATAATTACATACAAATACTGTTTATAATACACACAGAGACACCACCTCTCTCTCCCAGAACTCTCTCCCTCCGTCAACAAACTGTGAAGTGTTTAAAAAGAGGAACTCCTCCTTTCGTCTCAGAAAGAAATCCAAAATCTCTTTGGAATGAGAGATGCCAGTGAAAAACTCATGCAAACTTGAGCACTTGTCTCTGTACTACTCTGAGTTATATTCAGACAACCAGTTTGAATTCCCTACAAAGCACTGCTACCTGAAGCAGAATCCCTACAAGAAAACTGTCCCCAAACTGTATTGGTATACTGGTAGTGCACTAGTGTCTTTGTATCTAGTAGCAAATCATTTGCATCATATGAATAGCAGTCCTGTAGATCTAAAGGATATGGGAGCAGGCAGGAATGCCACTCCTAGGGCTTAAGAGATATCCTGCTGTTGACAAAGCAGTGATGGAGGCTGTTTAAAATGATCTTTAATAACATCATCAGAAATCCTTTGCATGGAGACAGCAAGTCTTTAGATGACTGTGCCAAGTGATACAAACATATCAACATTCTAAAAGGCCTTGACTGGTCTACAGTGAAAGGAAACAAATCTACAGAATGAACAGCCAGTCTCATCCTGAGACACATGTGAGAAAGCCACTATCTTGACTTAACCCGAAAAACCAAAAAAATCTCTGGCAAGTGTTTAAGATTACACTGCTCTTAAATAGCTTAGTACTAGAAGCAAGCCTAATGAGGCTTCAATCTTCCCTCATCCTTTAGCTAAGATAACTGCCACCAGAAAGTCTGTCAAAAAGAAAAGAAGATGGCATGGGTTCAAAAGCAGCTTTCTCAGCAGGGAAAATAGAACTGAGCTAGCATCCACAGAAAGTAATGAATACAAGCCTACTGTTAAATGACTTCTTAAAGCAAACAAAAAAAAAGGAAGCAACAGTAGCAATGCAAAAGCTCAGCTAATGATGTGTCAGACACATCACAGGGAAGCTTTTTCTAGGT
Source organism: Luscinia megarhynchos (assembly GCA_034336665.1). Classification (NCBI taxonomy): domain Eukaryota; kingdom Metazoa; phylum Chordata; class Aves; order Passeriformes; family Muscicapidae; genus Luscinia; species Luscinia megarhynchos. The sequence continues at coordinate 48,910,296 of CM067565.1, forward strand.
CAGTGAAGGCATTGAGAAACTGTTGTTAGTTGTCAATACAGGTTTAAGGACAAGCTGTGGTTGCAACCGAAGCACTTCTTTTATGTGCTGATGATAAACATAGTAATGAAATAAAACATGTCTCCTCTGTACTACATGGAGTGGATTTACAGACTAACCCAAACTTACAGCCTGTATGTTTTCTCTCATTCTTTCACTATGCAAAATATGTGGTATTACATTTATCCTGGCAAAGGATTGTATATAAACTCAAATATTGGACAGCAGCTGGACCTAGTTCCTTATTTAAGTCTTCTGTTTCTTAGCTTTGTTTCTGGTTAACTCAGCATGCTGATGATTTTCCCAAGCCTGAATTTGATAGCAGTTGGATAACAGAAACTCATTTTAAAACATTTGAAGTTATTTCCTTCAAGGAAGGAGAAAGTTTATTGCTCATGAACCCAAGAGAAATTGATAAAGAACAGCTAAATTTAAGCCTACAGTGTTAGATGACAATAGAATGACAATAGTGCTCTACTCGGATCTAATCCAGTAAAAATGAAAGCATACAACAAAGAAGTTAAAGCTAAAAAGAAATACTTAAACTTCCTGTAATTTTGAACAGAAAAATAAAGCTGCCTATGATTTTCTTAAGAAAAATAACAAATATGTCGTTCTCATCAATTTGAATGCAGGTAAGCACACTCTTAAAAGAGCAGTTCCAGCTTAAACTTGCACCTTCTCTAAGCTCTAAAAAAAAAGGCACTGGCAACCCTCAGGAGGAAGAACCCTCCTGTTTAAACAGCTGCTCACAACTGACTGATCAGCAGAGCTGCTGAACTCTAAAGGTGGGAGGTCCAGCTACTCTGGTAGTTTATAATCTCTGGCATATCCATCTATCTGGTAGTCCTATTCTGAAAGTATATCTTAATACATATTTTCAGAATATATACCATAATACATAATCAAATACATTATTAATGTTATTTATGTAGTAATGCATCAATATATTATTGATACAGTAATATATAATATATTAACCAATAAAATCTATACTTTAGTAAGCTTATCTATACTTTTGGAGGGGCAAACTTCCCCATTTAGTATACTAAAAACAGGCAGATTTTTTCTTAAGCTAGTTTAGCATTTGCAAGTCACCAGAATGAGACACCTGCTCTCTCCAGATGTTGTACAGGATAGAAAACAGTAATGAAAAATGTTGCTGAAAAATAATACTTGAATTTATGTTTAAGTCTCTCTTAAATCACACAGTGAAATAATGCATAGGGCTTACTGAACAATGAAATATTTTCTTGAAACAAGGCAAAAGTTTCAGAGAAAAATGGTTTGATTTTTTTTGTATATCAGTAGAATGTACTTCTAGTATCAAAATACTGCATTATGAAAAGGTGGTGGTTTCCAACTAAAAACATTAGAACTGTCTTGAGATATGATACATTTAATATTGATTGCATATATCAAAACATAGTGAATAATTTGGGTCTTACTAAAAGTATTTTGTATCATCTTTTGATGACAATACATGAAGACAATTCACAAGTCAGGAAACTGACCAGAATTTATGATATGCTAACCATAACCAAATATGGGTTTACATGCAGTTACATTTCCCTCTCTCCTGACATATTTTGTGTAGAGGTCTGTGTACCTAATGAGAAGATAAAGAGAACTAAAAATAAAGAGCTGTTTACATCTCTCTTGCTTTGTTAATTTTGTAAAGGACAATAAAATCATTGCTTGGAAGTCAACTAACTTGCCATATTTTAAGAATACTCCACTACACAGAATTAAGGCATTAAACACTCAACAGCATAGTCCTAGACCTGTCCTAGAGTCTAAGATCACTATTTATGAAATGTGGTAGCTAAAACAAGCAAGTTAGTCCTTGCCTCCTGATTGGCAGAAGTCAGCTTGGTTGTCAGCTCTTCCTTCACGTTTTCCAGCTGCTGTCGGAGCTGATTCTTATCATCCTCCAAATGCAGTTTCTCCTTCTCAAACTGCTGCTCCAACTCCTTCAGAAACAGGAAGGATGAAAGAAATATTAAATACTTGCCATACAGCCATTGCAAAGTGCAGGTCTACCACACGGGAATGATTCTAACTGGCATAAATACTTGTGATATCAACCTTTTCTTTAAACTGGTAAAGCATGAATTTTATTTCCTATTACAACAGGTCTTAATTTTTCAGTTTATTTTATAATTTAACATCCTTGATTAGTCACAAAATAAAGACAGACAGGACTTTCCTTTCAATTACTTCTCAATTACCAAAAGCTTTAAAGCTGTATCTACAGTTTTTCAGTCTAAGTTGAAAGAAGAATTTTTCATTTTTAATAAAATTACACAGATAAATCTGCATGTCATTCAGCCTTTACCCATCTATTTCCTACAAATAATCCCCACAGAAAAGAGTAAATTTTAAAATCCAGATGGAACTCTGAAATTTTTCAGAATGTTACAATAAACAAAAAAAATATGCCCCACACCATATATCTATAAAATTTATATGGAAGCAAAAGAGATCAACAATTAGTTTTCAAGTTTAACTACATGGAAAGAATCAAGTAACACCCCTGTTTTCATTCAATCTTCATGGAGTAATAGCCAAATTCTCAAAAATAACTGCTGGATGAACTACATTTCTCTTACATGACCCATGTTGTGTTTGTGTACATATGTACACATAGATGTTAGAAACTATTGCATTTTTAAAGGAAAATTATAAATTTATACTTCAACTTTATTAATATTCAGAATACATTTTCAGAAAACAATTTCTTTCACAAAATACTTTAAAGGAAATGTTAAAATTGAGATGTTTATTACATATTTCAGTGAAATATACTACATAACTCATAATATTGCAAAGGTTTAGCGAAGAAAATTAAAGTTGCCAAGCAAGGTCCTCCAGATTGATGCCATACAAGGCTTTAAGGTTTTCTATGGAGCTAGAGGCACTTATGTTAACTTGTTCCCAGGGGCTCAGCTGAAATGCAAGGCTTAGCATTGATTCAGTGCCTCTGTACAGACCTGAGCTCAGGTTTCTGAAAAATCAGTTTTATCTCAGAAACAGCCATGAAAATACATAGACCAGAGCCAGCCTGAAACAAAAAGTACAACTGAAAGTACTGGTAAAATTGGGGAAATATGGAGAAAGAACTGAAGTATTAAAGAGGAAAAACAGTCACTAAAAGATATAAAAGTCTAAGGAAACCCAAGGTTTCCTGCTGCAAGACAGCAATGTAGTGTCACCCAGACAACTCCAAGAAGCAACAGAGGCCAACAGAGGCTTCCTCTTCCAAACCCAAAGATGCCTCAAGTGTTTTGCAGGGGGTGGTAAGCATATTAAGCATGTGCTAGCTCTAGCACTGCTTTAGGGTATGTGGCAGGAAATAAATAATTTTTTCATACACTGTTTGCAAAATCTCTTCATTCACAGTAGAAGTTGGACAGAGTGACAAAACAGTGGGTTACACTGTCACTAACACATCACCAAACAACCTAACAAGTGCCTGCCTTCTTCACTGGGTCCACATGAGTCAACACATGGGATAAATGCTCCTTGCTCAGTGAAACTTGATCAATTTGTCTTCTTCATGCTGAAATCTGGTCCTGCAAAATTCCACTGGTGCTATTTAGACCCTATTCTGATAATAGAGTAATTATTTCTCTGATGATGCTTGTCAGTACAGCTGTGCAGTACTGCAAAATTATTAGAAACTCTATTTTCATGATCCTCCTGATGCCATTTTTACAGCTCATTTTACAGATGGAAATACTGAAGCAAAAAGAAATATATGAGCTATTTTTTGAGCCCTACTCTAATTCTGCTGAATTCTCTTCTGTTCCCCAGATGCATTTCCCAAGCTTCCATTCCCAACGAATCTTCATGTCCTCTATCCCAAGGCTCCAGGTACCATGCTTCTTCCTCACACAAAATTCAACTCTGCTCTGCATTTAAGCTGGACTCTTTTCTTCCTTGGATTACTTGATCAGCACAACATGTGCATAGTGAGACAGGTTTGACAGGAGACAACGAAATCTAATCAGAGTTTACAGATCCTAACATCCTGATCCTAACATCCATTTATAGCTAGTTTTTCTTTGTTAAAATTATTTCACATTTCTCACCCTTAGAGAGGTGTTCCCTATTTAAATGAGTTTATTGATTTAAGGAAAAAAAGTTTGATCTCCTTTTGTTTTAGTCGCCAATAATAAAAGAAAGCAGAAGAAAAAGAACCCCACATCTTACTGAAATAAAAGAAAAAATATACTCAGAAACCCTGAGAGACATCGTCTTAATAACAGGCATGTTTAAAGTTTTGAAGAAAGTAAACCTGAAAGATCAAATGCATATCTGTCTCTGAGAACTACTTAAATTACTGGGTGACAAAAAATATTTTTGTTATACTAAAAATTGAACTAAGAAGCAACATACTAGTAGAAAAATTTACAACAACAAACCAAATCTGTCTGAGATACACATCACTAACTACAACCACATTCCTTGGCTGTAGCTAATGATGTGCTCCAACAGATATGTTTCCTGTGAATGCATCAAAAGAAATATAACAAAGCCTTGAATTAAACACTTAATCCTGTATTTCTTGTGTAAGGCAGTCTGTGCATCACACACATACAATCAGAAAAGTAAATAATAATTCAGAAATGGGCCTCTCATCCCGAGAAAAAAAAAAAAAGGCCAGATTTGTGAAACAAAAAACAAAAACCTTTCACTTTCAGGAATCCAGTCAAAGGTAAATGTGTAATTGCTGGAGAGTGAGTTGCTGTATAGTACATGATTTTATGATGTAATCTCAGAACAGCTGTTGTCATCTTCTGAGCACAAATATTGCCAAGCCCTAATAAAATATCTTTCTGTACTTCTGAACTGTCAATGAAAATTTCAAATAAATGTTATAATAATATGATCTTTCATCTCCTTCAGAAGAACTGATCTTGATACACAAACCCTTCTAAATATGGGTCACAAATCCCAGGAAAACAAAACAGTTACACTTGAAAATACATTTGTATAAATGGAGAATTTCCCTTCTGTATGCAGACAAACGACAATATGAGTGTTTGTTTTTTTTTCCCAAGATATTTGTTGTTTTTCTAAAGGCTAAGCACTTTCTTCAGAAGCCTGCAGGTAATTCCAAATTAAATTTGCCATAAAATGCAGTACAAGATGCAAACTGTAAGAGTTGCTTTTTGTTTGATTACTAAAAAAATAAGAACATACCATCTGCAGTTTCTTCTTATCCTTATTAGCATTACTGTGTGCAGCCTCAATCGCAGTATGGTGTTTCCATGCCAATTCTTCTAAGGTCTTGGAATGAGCCTCCTTTAACTGTGCAGCCTCTCCTTCCAATCTTGCTTGTAATTTTACCAGCTCCTTCTCATAATATTCACGTTGTGTTTCCCGTGCTTCATTTACTTTCTATAAAGTACAGGAAAAGAAATCTATTCAATGATAAAAAAATCTGAACAGTAGGAATAAAAAAAAATACAAAAACATTACTGATGACATAAATCTGCAAAAAAATTAACTTCCATATAAAACAAATTGAGCAAACACTAAGCACTGACTACATGATCCAGTAACCAAAAAGGCAATTTTAAAAGATCCACGCAAAACAATACATACTTACTAAAAACCTAATTTTTCCTCTATTTCATCTGGGAAAACAACAATCGGGTATCAAGTCTAGAAAGAAATTTCTGTTTAGTATTTTCAAACGTGTTCAATGCATTTTCAGCAAATGACTTTTTAAACTGTTCTTTAATCATTTAACATTTGTCCTTCCTCAGACAATTCAGATCCTAGGCATATACACACAAGGTCATAAATCAAATTACATTGTTAAAAGATTCTCCAAAGCAGTCTGAACATTTCATCTGACTTCCCTTTAATCTCACTTTACACTCTACATTAGCCATTCTTTATTGCTACATGAGATATACTTCAAACATACTGGTCCTAGTCTGGTCATATCAAACAAAATTAGAGTATAATTTTTTTTCTGAGAATCCTGTTTGTTGGTTTTTTTTTTTTTTTTTCAGTTACAGACAATAAACTGTTTAACCTTCTCCAATGCCAGAATTTGCTGTCTTTGTCGCTCATCCAGACTCTGTGTTTTGCTTTGTAATAAATTTCTTTCTTCTTCAAGCTGGGACAATTTTTCCTTTAATCTAGACTTTTCTGATTCCAAGTCTCTGATTGTAACTTCTTGAGTCATTTGAGTAGCTTGAAGCATTCCAATGTGACCTAAAAACAAAACAGCTCTTTAAAACCTCATAGCATTGTTTTCATGCAATTGAAGTGCACATTCGTATTCTAGTGATAGTACAAATCCAGTGGAAGCTTGCAAATGGATCTCCCTTGCAAGATCTCTCCTCACTACAATACTTATCTTCTTCTCCATTTCTCACTGTTTTAGTTTTACTGTAAAATGCCCAACAACAGTAGAGCACGTGGTGCTGGGGCTCCTTTCGTTTCAATTTTCCTCGTTCAAAGTTGCACATTGACTCCCAGAGGAAAGCAGAAGTAGGCAATTCTAAGAACACTGAAGAACTGATCCCACCTAAACCTCCATATTTCTATTCTAGAATAAGATAGACAACAGAAAGCAGAGCACTGATGTCTAAAGATAAACATGTCCTTGTTTTATCAAACTCATACTTTAGCTGGCATACGAGATACACAGCTTTATCAGCTGTAAAACTTATGGAATTACACTTTATTTTGCTGAAGGGGTATGACTAAAAGATATAACAAAACTCTCTATATAGAAAAGTATGATCTAAATCCTTGCAAGCTGGAGGCTTCCTTTTAATTTTTTTTATATATTAAACAAATAAACAAAAGAAGTAAAATTTCAAACTGCATAATATAAATCAGTCCTTCACACAACCAGTTGACAAAGATTTATGACTTCAGAAATTTGTCTGTTCCACTTAATGTATATATTATTGTAGGTAACTGACTAAAGCAGTGAAATTTCTGTTATTTTGGGAGGGGCTTTGGAGTGAATAGAAGATTGTTTAGAAAAAGTGGATGCTTCCAGTTTGGTCCAACTGAAAGATGAGAGGTATTTTTTACTCAGATTAATTTTCTGCTGGTTTTTGTAGTTTCAGTTTCTAGTAAAGACTGTTGTTTGCCTTCTCATTTTGTAACAATCTTCAAAAATGACAGATTAAATGAAAGTTCAGTTTTATAACAGACCATTGCTTTTAAATTTAAGTCACTAAGGAATAGCTATGAAAATGGAGTATGTGCTGTTTCTCACATGACAAGATCACTGAGCTTCATGATTCATTTCCATTTGCTGTTAAAAGCAAGACGTGCCAAAAAGGAAACTCTTTTAGCCTTTGTTGCCTGGGGACACAAATATGAAGTGAAAAGCCATGAGATATGTAATGAAATTTGGAAATTAAAAATGCCTCAAAATTAATAGTAGCTTCATTAAAAATGCACACCTCTAACTGTACTAAGCCCTGAAGAATTCTAAAACTTATTTCCACATTTTTGTTTGTAAAACCGACAACTGAAGAGGAGGACTTAGGACAATGGGTATGCTTAGGTTCTGTAACATTTTTTAAAAATCCTTATTTCAAAAGTTCAGCCATTTAAGAAAGGTATTTTCAAACTCAAAATTTTATAATCTAACAACAAGAATAATAATATGAGAATTTTCAGTTTGTTGTACAAGTATGTCATACATATTTCATTGTAAGCACACACACACACTGATCTAGAGCTTTTGTCCTAGCAATACCAACACACAAGACAGGTTTCCCACTCCTGATGCTCTACAAAAAAGGTATGAAATGCAGCACTTTCCTTACAAGCTGGGATTCTCAGGATAAATGGAAGAAGAATATTTTAAATGCCCCAAAGAGACTCAACAGAGTGTTCAAAAATTGCAATAAGATGGGTAAACATTCTTTATGGTAATTAAGTATGAGAATTCAGTTTATTTGAGGAAGGGCTTCTGACAGTGTGAGCAGGAAAAAAAAAAAAAAAAAAATCGAGGAGATGGCAGTGGGCCAGTGTCAGAAACCACTTCCAAACAGGCTGGCAACCAACTACACCACATGGCAATGGCTTGGTGGCACCTCTGCAAACAGGGATCCTGGTTCTTGTTGCACAGCAATGTGCTGTAAAACAAAGATGCACTGCTGACAGCACCACCGAGCTTGGCAACAGCATGGACACACTGGGACTGCTGGTGAAGCTGAACACCCCAGTGCCAGAGGACACCAGGCCTGGCCTCAATCACAGGCTAGCTGACTCCATGCCATCAGTAATACAGAAAATCCACCTGGGTGTTCAGTGTTTATTCCCACTCCATTTGGGGTGGCCTGGTGAAACCCTCCATGCTTCTGCCTAAGTAATCAAACAGCAGTGGCTTTAGAGTGTATGAGAACAGGGCTCTCACACAGTCATGAAATTTTCTATGGCTGCCTCATAAAACACCTTTTGGAGGGTCAGATTCCCATTTTACATACTCTCAGTGGCAAGCCTATTCCTTTTAGCTGTTTGATCTAATAAGACCTTGCAGTCTTGAGCTCCTGCTGGTCGCTATATTGTTCCAACATATGGCCTAGACTACTCACGGGCTTGTGCTAATTTGTGTGGAAAACAATCAGGAATCGCTATAATTGGTCTAGTTCAACAAGGCCAAAGATAAGCCAGGGACCCCTTTTTAAGCCCAAGACCCTACCTATTGTATAATTGTCCAAGTTCAAGTACAGGGGCCCATGCCTACTACTGAGCACACTAGGGAGACAATGCCAAAGAGGGAAAAGAAAGCTGCATGTGTACAGCCAGGTCTTAAGCCATTCTTTGAGCCTTTCCACATGCCAGCAACTACAAAGGAGCAAAGAAAGCAGCTATAGAGAAAACTTTAAAGGATTCATTATTCAATAAGCTGCAAATCTTCTGACAGTAGGTACAAAGCAAAGTACAACATCACCAAAAAGAAAAGACAACTGAAAAAAGGTGAAAGAACAGGAATAATGGCTCAGTTACTATGTGGAAAACAGATACAGAGCAGAATTGTTCTGTACAAGTGCAGTTCCAAGGCCTGGAAGATACGTACATGCCATACAAAGTACAGCATTTGGACAAATGAGTACACAAAAAAGGAAATTTAAGTACAAGGCGTGCAATAGCAAAAAAAGTTCTAAAAACCCCAAAACTTCTTGGAAAATTTTATGTAAAGCATTAAACAGTCTTTAGGCATTCTAAACCTGCATGAGGTTGACAGCAAAAGGAAAGGCTAGAATAAAAGGATGAAGTTCGTTTCCAGATTAAGTTACTGACATACATACTGGCTTTGAGAACAAGATCAGTGGCCTGCTGCTGTAAGCGCTCTCTAGCAGCTGCAAGCTCGCTTTCCACTTCTTTGTGTTTGCTTAACAATGACATCTCCTCCTCCTTCACATCATCCAGCTGTTTTTGAAGAACCTAAAGGAAACACAGAATACCTGTTACCATCATATACAATCATGTCAATTTAAATGAACATTAGGTTAAAAACTTCAGAAAAGACCTTTCAGCAACAAGTTTTATTCACACAAAAGTTGGAATAGTGCAATATTATTGCCATATTCATTGTATATTATATGTAATGCTTCAAAAATACTTTTAGAAGAACAAGATTGCGGGTACATGCCATGACAGTAACGCATAACAAAAATGTGACAATACTGAGAAAGGTTTATGAGAAAATAAAAACTATAAAATGGTCCACAAAGTTTGGGAGTCAAATTTAGAAACCTGGTTTCTGGTATCGGAAAGTTTTTCACATTAAAAAATACATTATGTGTTCACAGCAGTTTAGTGTCCTTCATTGCAACTCTGAGTGTTTACTACAGACTCAAATTAAGCTACGTGTGGAGACACACAAAATGAGAGCTGTTTATCAAACATTGCCAGGGGTCACTATTGGGACCAGCACTTTTTAGCATGCTTCTCAGCAACGTGGGCAGTGGTATCAGGGGCACCCTCAGCGAGTTCACTGATCACACCAAGCTGTGTGGTGCAGTCAACATGCTGAAGGGATTTCATAGAGGGACCCTAAGACGTGGGACTGTGTGAACCTCGTGGAGTTCAAGAAGGCCAAGAGCAAGGCCCTGCACCTGGGTCAGCACAATCCAAGCACAAGTACAGGCTAGGTGGAGACTAGCCCTGGGCAGGAGGACTCTGGGAGAAAAAGCTCAATACGACTTAGCAGTGTGCACTCACAGCCCAGAAAAACAATCATGTCTTGGGATGAATCAAAAGCAGCATGGCCAGCAGATCACAAGAGGTGATTCTGTCCCTCTGCTCTTTTCAGACCCCACCTGCACTACTATGTGTCCATGTGTGGGGGTGCCAACACAAGAAAGACAAGGACCTGTCAGAAAAAGTCCAGAGGCAGCCATTAAATCAACCACTGCGCTGGATCACTTCTCCTATCAAGACAGGCTGAAAGAATGTTCAGCCAGGAGAAGAAAAGGTTCTTGGGGAGACTTTTAAGCAGCCTTCCAGTATCTAAAGAAGGCCTAAAAGAGAGCTGGAAAGGGACTTTTGACAAAGACATGTAGTGATAAGACAGGAGTGTGTTCCCTTAAATTGAAGGAGCATAGGTTTAGATTAGATATTACACAGAAATTCAATTGGGGAAAACACTGTACAGGATGTGTAATGAAACAGACACAAGATGAGGTGAGATTATGCATTTGGCCACCTCATCCACAATGATCAGAGTAGGACCTGACTCTAAAATCTGCTGCAGATACTGTACTAGACTCTTCCTCTTCTTCGGGAACAAAATTCCTTTTCTGCAGGAATGATCAACATACAACTGGTTTAACCTTCACTACAGCTTTCCATAAATCCACCTCCTGAAGCCCCTTGCAGAAGAGGCAGAGACGTGTGAAGAACTGACCGCAGGCCCCCTTCACTATCCCCCTGCATCAATGTAGGGAAAGAGGTTAGAGAACTGGAAATAAAGTTAAGCTCAGGAAGGGGTGGGGAGAAAGTGCTCTTTCAAGATTTGGTTTTACTTCTCATTATCCTACTTTGATTTGATTGGTAATAAATTGAATTACTTCTTCCCTAGTCGAGTCTGTTTAGCCCACGATGGTAACTGAGGAGTGATCTCTCCCTCTGCTTATCTAAACTCAGAAGCCTTTCATTATAGTCTCTCTCCTCCGTTCAGCTGAGGAGAATGGTGATAGAGTAGCTTTTGTGAGCACTTGGCGTGCAGCCAGGGTCAACCCAACACACTAAATAAAACTGTGTTGGAGTTTAACTGGGTAAGCAGCTAAGTATGACACTGCCACTTGCTCACTCCTGCCAAAGTGGGACAGGGAAGGGAATTGGCAGGGTAAAAGTGGGAAAACTCATGGGTTGAGATGAAGACTGTTTGACAGATAAAACAAAAGCCACACACATACAAGCAAAGTAAAACAAGGAATTCATTCACCACTTCCCATAGGCAGGCAGATGCTCAGCCGTTCCCAGAAAAGCAGTGCTCCATTAGGCATAACAGTGACTTGGGAAGGCAAACACCATCCATCAACTCCTCCCTCCTCCCCCAGGTTTATATCCTGAGCATTATGTCCTATGATATGGAATAGCCCTGTGGTCAGGTGGGGTCAGCTGTCCTGGCTGTGCTCCATTCCAGCTCCTTGTACACCCCCAGCCTCCTCACTGGAATAGTGGGGTGAAAAGCCAAAAAGACCTTGACTCTGTGTAAACACAGCTCAGCAATAACTAAACCATTTCTGAATTACCAAAACAAATCCAAAACATGGCACCCCACAAGCTGCTTTGGAGAAAATTAATTCTACCTGAGTTAACTCCTACTGAGCCAAACCTAGTAACATACTGAAAGAGTGTGAGTACTTCAGTTGCCACTAGTGAATATATTGTAATTAAAAAATTAAGTTTAAAGTAGAAATATATGAAAAAAGTTTGGAGAAGATGACAAGCAAGTATGAGTGATAGAAAATTAAGTTTACACACTCCAATAACCTCAATCTAACAGCCACATAGAAACACTACTTCTATCAGAAAAGAAAATTCAGTCTTGGAAACAACGTATCATCAGTCTCACCTGAACATTGTTTTCTGCAGTACCAAGAGCCACCTGAAGTTTTTGGCATTTTTCCCGTAGACTGGCAGCTTCATCCTGGACCATTTGCAATTCAGTTTTAAGCTTCCCCAGATTCTTCCGTAACATACTTTCCTGGTTCTGAAATTCTTTTCTTAGCTCCACTTCTTTCTCTTTGCAAGCATGTAGACTTTCTGCTGTAAAAAGCTGAGATCTTTTCAAAGAGTCAAGTTCATGTTCATAGAAGGACTGTGCTTTACTGAGTTTGCCTTCATAGTCCTCAATGAGCTTTTTCTTCTCCAGCCTTAACTCTTCAACTTTACTGTTCAAGTCTTCCAGCTCCAGTCTATGCAATTCCTCCAGCTTCTCTTGTCCCTTACTTAAAGTAGCATTCTGACTCTGATGAGTCTTCAGAAGTTCTTGAATTTCAAGCCTGTGGGCAGCTTTTAAGTCTTCCAGAGCTGTACGCTTGTCCTTCTCATACTGTACTTGCAACTGTATGAAACTTCGTAGCCTTTCCTCAAATTTCTTTCTGATCTCCTCTACTTCCCTTGACATGGTCACTACACGTTGGACATGCTGAGCTTCTGCACAAAGCTGCATATCTTCAACTCTATCCTTATATGCTTCAAATTCTGTCAAGGCCTGATGTTTCATCTTTTTGTGATCTTCCAGTGACTCTTCCAAAACCTGAATCTTTCTCTTGAGATCCATTTCTTCTGCCACTTTACTTTTATACTGCAAGATCTTCTCTCTGGTCTCTGCAAGAATTTGTTGGATTTCTTCTTCATGAGCATCCTTAAGGGCTTGGATGGCTGCTTCATGTTCATCATTTTTAGTGTTCAAAGCATATATTACCTGTAAACATGAAACAATATTATATTAAGAAAAAAGGCATCCTGGTTGTCTGTTAAATCCTAAGAAAAACATACCTAGGTACTCTGAAAGCTACTTCATCAATCTGGCTTGTTTTCATCACACAAATAAGACACCGAATGTTATTAAGGATGTAATTCCATAAACACAGTAGTAGTCATGATATTCTTATACATCTTATATACTAGAGTAGTTTTTCTGTTCCTCTTAAACCCCTAATTTTCCCAACAAAAGCTTTGTTTTTATACCTATGTTGTTGCTGTAAATACACTGGGGTAAAAAGCACATTTTAAAATCCTGAATTTATTTAAAATAGTTCAAAGCACAGACTAAAAAAAAATTGACAAGGTCTTCTGTTGAAAAATAACAGAGTATCTATCACAACAAGAAATTAACCTGGAACAAAAACCATATCTCAGATCCCTCCTTTCCAAATGCTAGATGTTCTTAAATATTTAATTTCAGAAACATCTAAAATGCAAACACTAGTTATTTTGGAATGTAATCTTAATGGTTGCCCAGATACAATTTCACTTTTGACAGTTTATCTAGGTAAACATTTTGTGTATCCTAAGGTCTAAGGTCCCTTACAAGATAAATTCACCGACTTCCCAGCTAGAAAGCCGAACAGGAAAGTTCAGGGCAGGGCAGCCAGCAATCCCAGGGAGCTGAGCAGTTCAAGAAGGCTGTGAAAGCAGCAAGACCATCAGCATTCAACGAAAGTTTTAAGATAACCAGATATACCCTAAGGGGTGTTTCAACTGCACCACAACACAGTAAATCATCATCTTGGTTTTTAACTAGAAAGTACAGATGTGTCTGTATCTGTACATATCAGTGAATAAACTATTCATGCAATAGGTGGGGTTAATGCAATCTTTTGCTTCAAGAACTCCAGCAATTTCCCCCATACTTCCTAGATATATAGGAAGCAGAGCTATAAAAGAACAAAAAAATGCCTTCTGATTAGTGTAACTTGTGCATCTTAAAAATTAACAAGAAGCAACAAAAATTACCAACCAACAAGCAGCAGGGGATTTTCTTTTATCACTGAGGACAGAACTTAGACCAGTCCTCCATCAGCATAGAGGAAGGTTGCACTGACTTGCCCTCAAGGCTGGGAAATATGAAGAAGGCACAGAACTGCTCTCCTGACACCAAGCAAAAGCCTCTATGCACTAGAGAAAGTGTCTACAGTCAAGTGTTCAGATGAGCTACAAAGAGCTCACATAAGTGAAAGAGCAGATTCAAGATTTTGGCCATGGTGTTCTTTTGTTTATTTGTTCGTACAAAGGTCCAGACACTTTATTCTAAATTTTAAGCCTGAAATAACGTACCCCATTCTGTTACCTGAGCCACATAATCCCAAAAGAACAGTCTTCAGATTATAATTGAAAAGAAAAAAAAAGAAAAATAAAAAAGTTCTGAAACAGCATTAGATGTAAAAAAACCCAACTCCCCCAACTCACTTATCTTTATGCAAGGATATCAATTCCTTTATAACAAGAAATTAACTTAAAAAATAACAAAAAACCTCTTTAACTTATTCTAATTCCATTTTTAAACATATTTACATGCTATTTAATGATAGAGGGGAAAAAAACAGGTTTTCCACAGATTCAGCAACTTGTTTTTAGAATTACTTTTCGGCAGGTATTAAGGACACTTTTGGCTTTCTTCCTCTCCAGATAAAAAAATAAAATTAAATTTCCTATTTTGAAGTAGTTTCATAGTACAAAGACTCACAAAACTCTATGAAAACATTGCAAAAATTGACAACTAAACCACATGCAATTTCATTAGCAAAATCACAACTATCACTGAAATGCCCTTCACCCAAGGTTTCAACCTTTTATATTCTTATTGTCTTTGGTGGTGCCAACAGTAACTTCTGATCACAAGGCTTTCACCTCCTTCCTGTTACCAACAGTCTCAGCTACTGGATTCCAAAGGTTTGTTTTCCTGTTGGTTTAACGGCATCTAGTACTCAACTTCTTGGTTAATATCAAAAAGTGACTTGAAAATAGAGGGTTTGGGGTTTTTCTAAATGTTATGTGCACTATCTTGCATGAATAGGCCTTAGTTTTGGTTAGAGCTGGACAATGTAGTTTAAAAGGTACTACAAAAAATAAATCTCACACTTAGGATCAAGTCATTATAACGAGCAACTGCAGAACACTAGGTCAAATCCCACACTCAAAGCAGCCTTTGACTCTTGTCCTTGTGCATAGAAGTGCCATAATGTTCTTCACTTCAGGCAGTGTTCCAATCTCAAGTTAGCACCACTACGATCTGCAGAAAGTATAAATCAAAAAGCATTTTCAAGGATATTATGATTTAACAGTGGAAATCTCACTGAAAACTCCAAATGAAAAATAAATCCATGTGCAGTGCCACATTCAGAAGATATCTTTAAATTCTCATCATTTACTTGCTCCCTACTAAAAGCACTGAACAGCAACAAATTCAATTCAAATTCAAGCACAACTCATTCCCTAAATGGAGAGCATTCATATCTTACGGGAAATATAAAAATAAAATGCATGCAACTGAATGTTGCATCATAAAATATGCCTTAGAGCAGCCTGAATTCCAGCTCGATCAAATTACTATAAACCTCAGTATTTTTAAATAAATTGAATAGTTGTATCATATTTTATCTTTGAGAATTTGATGCACTGTAGTAATATAGGAACACAGGGAAAAAAGTCTGTACTAACTGAAGCAAAAGCAACTTAACAGCACTCCAACAAAACGCAAGCAGAAGTTGAAGTACTTTGGAGCAAATGAATATATTCAAAGTTCTAGCTAAAATTAATAGTTTCTTCTCAAGTAAGTTTCTGAAAATTGAAAAGCAGTAAGGCTGCAAACATTGAAGGTAGATAACACAAGTTTTGCAGTCTCTATTCTTAAATGAGAGCATGAACCCCTGCTAAGCATGCTTGTAAATGTTTTTAAAAATGCTTTAAAAAACACCAGCAGCTTTTTTAGTACAACTGCATAATACTGAGAACCATAAACTGCTTATTTGTGTAATTCATATTTTTCCAGCTCTACTCTAACTGCACAGAGCACTTATTATCACGTGATAGGAAAAAAAAAAAATCATGCTTTACTGAATTTTCAGTCAGCATATCATTTCAGAGGGCCAGATAGAACCATACTTTCTAAAAGGATACTGAGATTGCCAGCCAATATTTTTTATACAAAAGAGTAACGTAATTATTAAGAAGAATCTACTGAAACACTGTGTGCATTGGTCTGAAGAACTACAATAGAGTATGTCAGCATCAATAACAGCAATAACCCTGGTCATGCCAGTAATTGTTTAGTTACGTTCTACATGGTAAGGTAAAGCAAGTCAGTCCCTGTGCTAGCTTTGGTGTTTTGAGCTACATGGAAAGCAAACAACAATTCCTATTCCACACTGTTTGTGGCTGAAAGATGAACGTTAGGTTGAGAAATATTTTTTACCCCAAACCAGATGTTATGTTTTGGAAAGCTGACCAACTCTTGCATGGTCAGATGTACTATGGTCCTCCGCGCCTGCCAACAATTTAATTAGGATAGAATGCTTTTCTAATTACAAATGCGTAATTCACCTTAATACTAGAATTGAGTGCAAATTATTTTGCAGTACAGAAAACTATAATCCATGATTCTATGAAAATAGCCCAAAAAATGTCCATGGTTTATTTTCTCTAATTTCACATATAAACAAGAGCTGATACCTATGAGAGAAAAACATCAACACACATCTTACACAAACAATCTTACGACTTTGGTAAACCCCCATTTCAGACTTGATGTATGGGTCCGTGGCTCAGAGCACCATGCAAAGCCTTGTTCAGATGAACTCTTGTGCTCTCAGTGCTCCCAAGGTGCTGCTGCCTGAACACCAGTCTGAAACACCAGAGCCTCCAGACTCATCCCCAGAGTTTGTCAGTGCAGCCTGTCTCTGGAATGAACCACACAAGTACAGTGCCAACAAGAAATGCTTGTGCATAACCCGCTAACGATTTAGATGTGGACCAGTGAGCCTGACCTATCCTTGCTCTCTCTGGGTAGCTAAGGATTACTTCACATAGGAAATAGTAACATACGGAGAAACAGTGAAAAGTGCAGCAGATTGCAAAGAGAAAAGTTCAGTCTACAAAATCAGTAAGAAACATGAAAAAATTGCAAGCATTATCATTAATTAATTCAGAAATGTTTTCTCTATGATAGTCCAAAACAGTTATTTTTTTTTTTGGTACAATGGGTATTGCATTAATTTTCCCCCTTCCAGCTGACCAAATAATGTCAAAAAATGACATGTACATTATATTTAAACATTTAAAATTATGATCAATTTAAGACAAAATAAAGTACCCAAGTTAATAGCCAAGAGAAGTTTGTTCTACAGGACAAATTTATTCTCCTTAGTACATTATAAGAATACAATGAGAATACAGGAAAGTACTTCAAAGCTACCTAAAACTGCCTTTCATAAAAGCTGACGACAATCACAGAGTACAGTCTTACAAATATGTTACTACATACAAAAGTAGACAGACAGTTATAACGTATAGAAAAAAATTTCCAAGGCTCAAAACCTATGTATGCCCATCTTCTTTTTTTCTTTTTCCTAATTAAAATTCTAAAAAACATCCATTTATCTAGAAAGATCTTTTGCTTCCTTATGGAAAATCTCACAAATAAAACATGCTTTGTCAGTCAAGATCTTTGTATTGCTGATAAACACAGAAACAAGCCTAGAACTTTAGGCCAGGATTTCTTAGACATCACAGAAAAGGTGGAAGGAAGATACTTGTTCTTCAGCTCCGTGGATCATTGCAGGTCTTTCTAAATACCTGGGCCAGTGCATTAGAGGCACAGTACAACAAGCAAGGAAGGGACAAATATGATGTACAGCTGTAAAAGGAGTGTCTTCTCCCTGCCTATAGCAACTCCCCCCAAAAAGCTGGTCTAACTAGACCAGTCTTTCTTTGAGATAAAATCCACTGAGGGCAAGAACTTGTATATTTTTTTCCGAAAAAAATCACACTTTCACATGAAATTAATTATTAAAATATCTTTATGCTATTCAACAGTCTTCATGCATTAGCTCAATTTATGCCCAAGTAAAATTCAGTATTTTATTCCTTTAGAAACTCTGAACACAAATACTGGATTCTTTTTACTACAGCAATTAGCTTTCCAAAGCTATCTCTAATGACTTTTGCTTACAATTAATTGTTTACAGAATGACTCCATGAAGCTCAACATAATTTCTAAGTATTGAGCATTAACAGATATCCACTACTATCCAGGGCTCTATCTTTGGATAAGAAGAAATTTTTCATTTTCACACTTATTGATAGACATTTATACTTAATTTTCTGTAAAAGAGGATAAGTCCAAGGTCATACACTGCTCACCAGTATCTACACTGAGAATAAAACACAGGGAAAAAAGAAATTTTTTTATTTTCAGGTTTCCTGATGTTCAATACTACATACAGTAGGTATAACACCTCACAGGGGACCATACACCTAGAGGAGCTTGCTTCATGCTCCTAAATACCTGCTCCTCAAGTACCTGTAATTTGATGTGCTGATAATCCATTTCTACTTTCAGAACTGCCAAGTACAGATCGGTATCACATTTAACTACTTGACTTACAATCCTTCCTGAGTTTTGTTTATTTGTGTATGGCCCACACTGAAATATTAACTCTTTTGAATTGTCTGAAAATCCTACTGGTTTGAAAGACCTGCTTGCATTTACAGCTCAGCATGTTTATAAATTATTACAGTGCCTGTACCTTAATATTTAATTATCAGAAAAAGGCATGCCACAGTCCAATTAATCATGGGGCAGGAGATGTTCCCACTCAAAGAAGAGGTGCAGAGCATGCCTCAACACAGGGACAGAGTGGTCAGTGTGGAGGTCATTCGTTCACTGTGACCTTTCTCCTTTCCCCTAGAGTCATACCAGACAGCAAATGAGAGGCTTTCCGGGAGCTCATCTGGAGCTTCATGCTACCACAGCCTATCTTGGAAATATGCACTTTGTCCAAATCCAGGGACAGGGATGGGCTTTATCAATCAGGTAGCACAAATAAAAATCATGACAGCAGGTAAAGCTACAGCTGCAGAGCACTCTGTAATCAGATTCAACAAGAGGAGCACATTACCTGCACCTCTTTTGATAGCCCAACACACTGAGCAGCAACATGAGAACGGAATTCACAAGTTCAGAAGCCAGGGAGTCACCAGGGGCTTAAACCTAAGGCCTCAGGGCCAGGCCACAACAATCTGCGATCCTACAAGTGATTTTAGCAATCAGTAGCAAAGAATAGAGGAGATCACCCATGACAAGAGGTCAAGTGTGCCATCAGGCCCTGTTGCTCCCACTCTAGCAGCTGGGTGCTTCTAAGACTGGGTCTCATCAGTGAAATACAACCATAGCGGGACAAAAGGGGATTTGACAGAGGCATCAGCACATATGTGAGAGTGACAGAGAGAGAGATTTGGGAGCAACCCCATTCCATTAAGCAGAATCAATATAATACTGGATACAGGGACAGATGGGTTCCTGATACAGATAGAAGAAAAATCCTTTTTTTGTTGTTATTTTAGATGTGCTGCAGAAAAGGGAAAAGTGGGGTATTTTCCTCATCACAACAAATTATAAAGGAACAAAGAACCTAATAACTGTAACCCATTTTCTGAGGAAGAAGAGCAGATATCTCTTACAAATATGAATCAAAATAAAATAAAACATAGAGGGAAAAGGAAGAAAAATACAGTTCACTTTAAAAAGGCTTTTAAAAGAATCATGACATGGCTAAGATGTGACAGACAGACACAATGCTGCACCGTCTAAATCAGAAGGACTTTCTCACTGAGAGGGTTGTCAAGAATGGAGATGGCCTGCTCAGGGAAGTGATGGAGTCACTACCTCCAGAAATGCTCAAGAAACGACTGGACATGGCTCTTAGAGCTGTGGTCTAGTTGATATGATGGTGGTTGGTCACAGGCTGGACTCAATCTTGGACGCTTTTCCCCACATTAATGACTTTATGCCTCTATGAAATACGACGTAACCTTCAGAATATCTTCAGCTGAGGCAAAAATTCAGGTGCAAAATAAGCAGTTGTGCTGTCAAACAAACAAGGAAACACTGATTCAATGGCAAGAGCTATATCAAGATAGTATCACAGGGCTATGGGTTGGTTATGCAGCTGAGTAACACTAGACATCTTTAGACAGTGGCCAAGATGGCCATTAAAGAATGCTGCAGATGGACAGGCAAGTGGCCAGATTGAATTCAGCTAATTTTCAGGAGTAGAATATCTTAGAATTATATGTACAAGCCAGAACAAAAATAATTTTTCCAGAAGGAAAGAAGTAGACTTGAAGATCTTGACAGAAAGACAAGAAGCATCTGGACAGAAGCAAAGTGCAACTCTTTATTATAAACCAGATTAGGGGAGACATCACCATTAGTGCCTTGTACAACCTGGCACTTAATCCCCCACTTGGCTACAATACGACATCTATTTCTGAGAGAAATGCTCAGCTGTTCTACGCTGGCATTGCTGTCTCTAATGGAG
Source organism: Luscinia megarhynchos (assembly GCA_034336665.1). Classification (NCBI taxonomy): domain Eukaryota; kingdom Metazoa; phylum Chordata; class Aves; order Passeriformes; family Muscicapidae; genus Luscinia; species Luscinia megarhynchos. The sequence goes on from CM067565.1 coordinate 48,930,884, forward strand.
TTACATAAGTTTACAGGGTTCAGCAATCCAGTTTATGTTACACTGTTCTCAAACAGAGCCACTTCTAAGCAATATATTTATTACCTGTGTGACTGAGACATTTAGTTTTGTTAGTTACACATAAGTTTGCTTTCTGTGCCAAAGTGTAAAACCAGCGCACAGAATAAGTTAAAATAGAGTTCAATGTAAGTTTCAATCTCATTATGGCATCAAAGATATTTTCATGATGACAGGTTTCAATATAACACAAGAATACATTGAAGAAAAACTGTTATGAAAGGGGAAAGATTGTTTAGAAACTGCTTCAAAAGTTAGTCAGAATGGGAACTAATTCTAGCAGAAAACAGTTTAAATGCTTTGTGATGGCTCCTAGAAAAGCAACCCTTATTTTTAAACTAGACCAATACTTGTAAATCAAGTTGAGTGGTGCTAAATCTCAAACCTGCTTAACTGATAAGCAGAGATCTACTATACAAATGTTATCAAAATATAACAGTTATTTACAATTCTTCTAAGACTACTTCAGCACTATGACGTTAAAAATATTTGTTCATCCCAAATCATCAGCATTGTTTCAGAGCTACATTACACAGAAAACAGAGATGCCATATTTCTGTCTGCTTTAATTACCTGCTAGCTACAGTAAGTTAATCCTTTCCTTTTCCAATTTCTGTATCTAGTATCATCAAATTACATCCTAATGGTCAGTCGAGCCACAGTTAATGAAGCTGGAATTTTTTTCCCAGACAATTTGAAAATTTCTCTCACTCTGTGTATTTTAGAAGGAAAATACACTTTCTAATTCACCAATTATTCCTTTTCTTAACAAAAAGCAAAGTCATATTACTCCTTGAAAAATCATCCACAGAAGAAAAACAGCCTTTTGGTGCAAAACAGAGAGATGGCACTGAGGAAGTGGGTTGTCTTCAACAGGATTAAATGCCTTAAAGGATGACATTCACCAACATTGAAGCAGTGAGAGCCTGAAAGGATGAACAGAAGTTGAAATTTTCTGAAAAGTATATTTCAATAACAAATCCATTACACTTAGACAATCTCAATTTGGAGAGAAAAAAAACCAATCATATAAAAGGGGTAAGATTAGTCAGCTGATTCCATTTATTGTCTGAAAGCAAAGCTTAAGTTTTTCTATTTTGTTCTAAAATCAATCCTTTTTTTGAAAAGGCCACTATAAGTAATGTCTAATTCAGTCATAAGCAATTATATTGATCCAAATTAAAATTTTAGTCTCCTTTTTGTACTAAACTGAGCTACATTATCCTCCATACAATCACAATCTATACTTTCATCTACTGTATTTACATCAGAAAGAAACATTTAAGTCATGTAGTTATCTGTACTACATGGAATAAGTCATAATACCCAAAATATTCCAAGTTCTAAAAAATTACTGTCCCGTTTCCTTTTATTTCCTTGCTTTATCATTGAAGCTAACTTTCATTATAGTTCAAGACTACAAAAACTTGCTCTTAAATCTTAATCTATTTCACCTTCAAATCTAACCTCCTATTAATTTTCACTATATGAAATGTCATGTTTTTAAACATTTATTTTTCACTAAATGTTTATGATGAAAACACGTCTGGTCATTGCCTAGTTTTAGATTTTTCAATACATGGCTTAGAAACACATAGCTTTTTAATAACTAAGGATAAGCAAGCTGAGTTGCCCTGCTTTTTAGGAAAGCATAATTTTTGTAGAAGTACCCACTAACATTGGGAACTGGCTTTAAATATTTCGAATTAAAGGGATTTGTTTTTTTCTTATATTTGGTGAGTAGGGAAGAAAGGAAAGCAGGGCGATAGAGACAGAACAACAACTGCAGAAACGTGAAGTAAAATGAAGCGTCTCCATTTCGAAATCTGCTCTAGAGTATATCCAAAGCAATATTTCTGAGTGCCATCACCTGAAAATGTCACAAGTACTTTTGGATAATTGTAAATGAAGTTGACACTAAAGAAAGATGATCTCTTTGGCTCTTAGTTTGCTTGTAAACCTGAAAGCAAGGCATAGTCAGCATTATTATCACTCACACATGCTGTTCATTCTTACTGAAGAGTCCTCAAGTGTCGAGCTGATGAAAGCATTTTTTTGTATTCAGTTTTCCCAAAAAAACCAGCAGTACTGTATGACAAGCCCGAGAAAAGGTCCTCCCAGTTTCATTTTCCTCACCAAAACAAAGTTCATTTTTGCACTCTCTCTGCCTGCAAGTCTTTTTTTCTCAATGCCTGATCTATTTTGAGTTTAATTTCCTCAAGAATTTCTGGAGACTCTATGCAATTCGAGTATCTAGTGACTCCTCACAATAGATGAGGCCATGCAGATAAGAATATATCACTCAGCTCCTAATGGATCAAAGAAGAAATCTTCACCAGTGTTTTGAAAAGCAGACTGGAAAACAAATCCATTGCTTGCTCATAATTGATTTTCTACTTTGCAGACTTGTTTAAGGAAGGAAAGGTATGGAGCCTTCCAAGCAAGCACACAAGTTAGGCAGAAAAGAAATACTTGTGAAAAACATATATAGAAGACTCTCAGCACAGTATTTTTATCTACAGCATGCTTATCACTAATTCCACTGGGGTTTTTTTGTTGTTGCTTTCTTTTTTTTTTAAATTAGATTATAGAAGCAAAATCATAATGCAAGCAGAAGGTGGCACAGTCACCAGTTGAGAGTCCAGGTTTATTTTCAAAGCCAAGTCTGTAGTGGCCTACTGGGATACTTTCCAGTAACCTACAGGTACCAATCATGCAATTAAAAAAAATCTGTAATTCTTAGCTACATCTCAGTATTTACACAATAATGACTATTATTTTGACATCTGACACTCACAGGTTGCAAGCTCAACAGAGTAGCTATTACAGAAACACTACATTTACAGAATCACAGAAAGGCTGAGGTCAAAAGACCCATCTGGAGGTTCCTAGTCTAACCTAGACCCTGAGCAAAGCAGGGTCAGCTAGAACAGACTACTCTGTTCCACTGCTCTGGTGGGTTTTCAATGTCTCCAAGGAAGACAAGGACTCAACATGTCTGGGCAGCCTGTGCCAGAATTTGACTATCCTCACAGAAGAAAAGAAAAAAAAAAAGAGGAAAAAAAAAAGTGTTTTCTTATGTTTTTGTTTGTGCCTACTGCCTTCTGTTTTTATGAGACACCACTAAGAATATGCCTGCCCAGTCCTCTTTACTCCTCACCATCTGGTGTATACACACATTGATAAGATCCCCGAGCCTTCCCTTCTCCAGGCTAAACAGTCGCAGCTCTCAGCCTCTCCCAGTATGACAGATGGTCCAGTCCCCTCAACACAGCAGCCTTTTGCTGGACTTGCCCCAGTACGTCCATGCCTCTCATGTGGGGGAGCCTTGGAACCAGACCCAGCACTCCAGGTGTGTTTCACCAGCACAGATAGGGGGGAGGGATCACCTCCCTGGAAGGCTGTGACACTCCTTCCAGCGCAGCCCAGTGTGCCATTGACCTCCTCTGCCAAAGGCACGCTGCTGGCCCACGTTCAGCTCGTGTCTGTCAGGGCCTTGGGGCCTTTAGTGCCCAGCTCTTTCCAGCCAGTCAATTCTAACCACGTCCTTGCTGTGCTGCCCCAGATAGGCCTTTGCATGAGGTTCCTGTGCTGCACTCCTCCAGCCTGTCCAGCTCTGAATAGCAGCACACCCATCTGTTTTATCAACCCCTTGTCCCACTTCTGTATTGTCTGTGAACTTGCTGAGTGTGTGTTCTGTCTCATCATCTAGGTCACAACAAAGATGTTAAACAGATTGGCCTCTAGGGCACACTGTTAGTAACCAGCTCTCAACTGGGCTTCATATAACTGACCACAAAGTCCAGAGGTTCAGCCAGCTTTCAGTCTACTTTAACGTCCACTTGTCTAGCACACACTTGGAGAAAACTCACAGGCACATGACAAAGAACAGCGGAGATGTAACTGATTTTAAATTTCCTTTAAAAACACTCCTATCCAAAAAAAACCCAAAAAAACCCAAAACAAAACAAAACAAAAAAACTAAATACATTTTTTCTTATAGTATCTAGTCTATCTACTTAAGGTTTGTGCAGTTCCTTCCACCAAGTTTCCTAAATCATTCAATAAAAAGTGGGGGGAAAAAAATATATACATAAGTAGAGAAATTGTAGTGGCACCATAAGAAAGAAAATTGATGCTCTGATGAAAGTATACAATTATACTGCTTTGTCCTAAAGCACCTATTTTTTCTATTAATCCCATTAAATACAGTAAAAGTAGAATCCTGAACACCCAGTTCAACAACTATACTTTCTTATTATGGCTATCCAGTTGAATCCAAACTTAATCAGTGAGATAATCTTCTGGAGAGCCACCCTAGTGAATGGTCTTAAAAACTTGTCCCATGCAATTGCAATGAAAGCTTCTACTATTGCTTCTGTTTGGCAGCTGGAACACAAGGACCTTATTTTAAGAGAACTTACATTGTAAATGACTCACCAGATTCACCTTTTTTACAATATTTACTTTATTCCACATAAAATGGGAGACATTAACTGCTGTTCTTCAAGCAATTCATCATACAGAATTCTGTAGGTAAGACTTCAGAATTTTTCACTTCCAACAAAAATTCCCCACACCTGATGGGTCAGTCAAATAAGAATCTTCAGCAAGATCTCAAGTTTTGGCTGTGATTAGCTATACCAAGAAGAAAATCTGTGATATCTAATATGATAAAGACGATTAAAGGAAAACCAAGAAGTCTTCTTTCTTCAGTACCTATTACTTTCTTTTTTTTTTTTTTAATTCAACAAACGAAAAAACAGTGGAAATCTTAAATCAAGGAATACAGATGAATCAAACAAGTAGATTTGTAAGAAAGGAAAAAAAAATAAATCACTGAGCACTTGTGTGCAACTTCACATTAAAGAATTAGCTCAAGGCCTCCGGTGTGTGCAGGTCTGCATCACGCACCTGTCAGTTTATATACATTCAGTCTCTCATACAAACATGCTTAGTTCTGACTACTACTGCAAAAATCTTCCATTTTTTTACACAAAAAGGGAATAAAATATAAGCTAAGTTGGTGGCATATTGCAAGATATATAATTAGTTAAGAGAAAAATTTAAGAATGATCTATGCAACTCACATACAAAGAACACACTGAGATATCATTCCAAGGCACATTTTAAGACTATTATATGTACAACACAGTTGTCAATACACCAGCTGTAATTCAATTATAACAAAAAATTATAACTCGCATCTTAACTTGTTAAGAGACAACATGGAACAATTTGGTTTTCAGACTCATGCATTTAACAACCAATAGCAAGTTTGCTTAAGTTTTCCAACACTTTTTCAAAGTTGAATTTCAAGTTAGCTAGCAAATATCATTTAAACTTTGGTTTGTTGGTGGGTTTTTAACATCATTTTTACACACTAAGCACAAGTATCTTCAAATACTGATCCACCACTGCTCCCATTACACAGTCAGGAAAGGTTCTAATAAAGATGAAAGGTTCTTGATATATAGCTCTGTTCTGTTTCCAGCAGATCCTGTCTCTAATTTTAATCTATACTTTAAGAGAGTTTCCATTGCTTTCTACCTATAGTTTAAGGGTTAAAGAGACTGCATACAAATACAGTTTCCAAAACAAAGCCTCTTCCATGAAAGTGTAAGGTTTTTTATAGTAAGTTCATTAAAAATGAACAAAGCTTTATGCATAAAAATAGAGCTATGTACATTTCAGACATGTCTCATTTTACAGATAAAAGGTTAAACATGTGCTTTTACTTGTCAGTTTTCCATAGTTTTCATTAAGTTCTCAGTATACTACCTATATTTTGGGCAGTCTTCAATCACAGAACCAGACATAAAATATACTAGAACTCAAAGAAGAATCCAACTAATTCATCGAGTATCCCAATTCATTATTCATTCAACTGGAAACAACTACTTCCTCCTGTTACAGGCTCACTTGGGACGGATGAACTTGCAACCACAAATCAATATCCTTGTGCTGGGATAGGTGTGGCAGTATCAACACCAAATCAAAACATCTTTTCAGTTCTGGCAACCTCTATTGACCAGGTTATGCCAAAAAAACCCCCAACATTACAAATCTGTAGCAGAGTAACTTCGGGCAATTTCTCGAGACAGTTAAATCTTGAGAAACATACTGAAAAGAAAAAATAAAAATACAAAAGATATAGCGACAGATGCACAAATTCCCCAATCTGCCTCCCTTTGAGAAAGAAACCCATTTACCTTCTAATCACCTATCTAGACTATAGTTGACACATCTCTTATATGACTAGACCTTAAACTGCTGCAAGGAAAATAGGATAGGCCAAGGGGGTATTCTCAAGTTGTGTTCATCTCAGACCTGCATTTCCTTCCAGATTTATTTCTTGAATATTTGCATATCTGATTTTAGCCTTTCAGGTATATAGATCCCTAGAAATCCTCATTCTACAAAATTATTCCACATAAAACAAATTAATTTTCTCTCAGAGCAGAGTAATATTAAGTTCAGAACTTCCCAAAACAAGAAGTAGTAACACCTAAATGGACGAAAAAGTGAAAATGGTACTCATCTTACAAACCTGGATCACTACTTTTGATTAATCACCAAAGTAAGAAGTTTTAGTAGTATATTGTTTCAAGAGGCAATTTCCTCTTATTTTGAGGACTTGTGAACCTAAGATATGTTGGGCAACATCCAGAAATAAAAGACATATCTTTAGTGTATTTTATGACAAGACAATTGCTTCTTAAGACTCTTAAAAACTAAAAATAGAGTTATTTCAGAACAGAATAAGACCAAATAATGAATCCTTTCTTTGTTGTATATTCCGTAAATCAGCTTTTGAAAATCAAACATAAACCCCTCTTTCAGAGTTCTGACAAAATTAAGAAAACACTGCACCAGTGCCTGTTTTAATTTTCACTTCTTTGTCCTTTTTTGTTTGTTTTTTTTTTTTAGTTCTGCCAAGTTTCTGTGAAGACACTACAATACAGTATGGCACACACTTTCAGAGAAATAATTCAATAATTCATGGCACTTACCTCCATAGCGTTCTGCAGAATCAATGTTACAGTTTGCCATACTGACTACGTAAAACACTTGGGAAATTGCAGTCATATAAGCTGGGCCTCTAATGGGATCTTGCCAGTAGGGAAATGTACAGGTTTGCATAAACCAAGTCAAACTTGGTTGCTGCTGACACCAGTGCCAGCGAGGATAAGATGTGGAGGCAGCCCCACACTCGGTACCATGGAGAGCTGTGGCTGCCCCTGCAGCCAAGAGGCAACAAGGGTCAAGAGAAAAATCCAATACAGCCCACAGGCAAAGCGTCCAACAAGGCTCCTCTTCCCAAGAGGAGAGCCTCCCAAGAAAAGCACCTACAGCCTCTTCACTAAATATACATAAACTGCGTTCTTTGATAAAATTAATTCTGTAGGTAAACTTAAGACTACTCTCAATTCTTTGACAAAACGACTGGGTTTTTATGCTTCCAAGACCAGAGAATTTTCTTCATTTCTTTCCAAAGCTTTAAAAAATTCTCCCTTTTTTTATAAGAATTCCTTTTCCATACATGAGAGCAGATGAAGCTCAAGATCAGTAGTGAATGTAGAGTTGAATATAGCTTGTGAGTCAGGACTTTAATTAAGGGAGCAACTTCATCAAAATTTCATATAGGCCTATACAGAAGCTAGAGTTTATGACCAGTGTGTAATTTTCCTAGAGTGAGAAGCTGTGCTACTTCTGTCTACAACTTTACCAAGCTAACAGTTTTTTGAAAGCAGGAAATTTCATTTCCCTCAGGACCACGGAGAATAGATGCATAAGGATAAAAAAATCCAAACAAACCAAAACCAAAAAAAAAACCCCACAAAGAAAGAACCACAACAAAACCCCAACCCACAACATTTTAAAATTTCCATTAGAGGAAAATAGTCTATTACACAAATAGCTTTGTCAGAACAAAACAAAAAGCTCTAGCAACAAACAATACCCCCACCTTCCCAACAATCTGGTATTTGAAATCCAGTTTATTCTAGAGTATCAACTGACAGCTATGAAAAAGAACACAAACCAACAGAGGCTAAACTTGCTTCAGGCTCTTTACTTATTCAGAATGTACCTCCTAAAGCATCTGCCCAAAGTGATAAGAATTACAAACTCATGCATTAGATATTTGGAGGAAAGACAGAATATACCTAATACACCAAACTGCCATATACACCTTTTCAATTAACAGTGCAGACCATTCATAAGGTGTGAAACAGAGCACAGAAATAAAGGAAGACAAGAATCACAAGAATAGAAAGAATGGCCACAGAACACTTCCAGGTCAGCACAAAGAATATGTAAACTGAGCTTTGTGTCAAAGTCCAGCCTCAGCATAAAGTAAATGGACATATGCCCTTAAAAGAAAAAAAAGAGGAGAAGGGGGTTGGGGAAAGGACTGGTTGAATTTTATGGCGTATAACTCTATAATGTCAGACAATGTATGGAAGGCTAGTGAACAACACAGACAAAATAACGGATCCAAAATTTCAAATAAATTTCTACCATTCTGTGTCACAACACAAAGTATTTTCTTCAATAAATGAGCTACCAAGACAGGTTGATGTTGGGAAGAAAGACATATATAGATTTTTCAAGGTGTTTTGCTTTCTTTTTATATAAACATACAATTGATTACTTATTACAACAAGCAACAATGAACTATATTTTAAGTGTAAAACTGAAACGTACAATTACACAAAGCAGTTAAATAAAAAAACAAGTCCTTTTCCTTAATCCTTATTAAAGAAATAATTTCCCATTATCTTCATTTGTCAAATTTTAAAAGGACAAAGACAGTCACAGAAGATTACTGCAATACATTTTGGTCCAACCTATCCAAACACATCAGCATCCAGACTGCAAAATACTAGATCTGAGAAGGCAGTGTCAGACACCCTTTACTAAAAGTTATAGCTTTCAGTCACATTGTGAGCAAAAACACTGTTCAAATAAAAATCTTTGGATTAGAGCACACCTGTTTTCTGAACATACTACAATTCAGGTTTCTAGAAACTATATTTTAGGAAACTGGCTGAAAAGATTAAACTAATCTCATAAAAATTAAAATAGAAAACTAGTACTTCTCATATTCACCTCAAAATACTTCTTGTAGCCAAAAGGTTGTCTTTCATTTAATGGCAGTACCTGAAGAAGGACTTCATGAACTTTCTAATATTAGCTATTTTTAAAAGCTGTCATTTTGATCCTAGTCAAGTGACAACCTCAGCAAAAGGTTCTTCTTCCTCCTCCTAGCCTTCTACATTCAATTAGAATAGCCTGGCTGAGGAAATGGAACCAGGTAACATGCGTTAAGTAGGACAAGATGGTGAATAGCTTTAGACTGTTTTGTTTCTTCTGTTATTTTTGGAATGCAATGCCTTTGGTTACTGGTATGACATCAGTCATTAGAAGAATACCCAGATGCCTGGCTTACTACTGCCAAACTTGTATCAGCCAAGAGACATATACATCTGATTTCATAATGTTATGTTGAGATTGGCTGGGTTTATTTAGCAGCAAGCCTGCAAACAGAAAAATTTACTGACTATTTTAAGGTAATGCCATCCTCCTCAGTACAGTTCAAAGGAGAATGAAGCTTCAATGGAGAATTGGAAGGGTGGAAAACAGTATTATCACTGAAAAAATTCCTGTTTTTATTAAAGACAAAGCCTGAGTCCAGAGAATGAGATATTGAAATAATTTAAATGCTTAGGAGCTACTCAAGGCTAGAAGTTGCTGTACCAAAACAATGGCTTATGACAACTAACACTTCTATGCATGTATTAGTTGCAGTACACCTCTAATTGTACTTCTAGACATTAAAAAATAAAGTACGTGTAACCAAGAGGTTGCATGACAATACAGAAATATCCAAAGCAATACTGTTGCCAAATACAATTTTACTGTCTTTGAAGAAAGCACAGAATCACAATGTTTAATATTAATCTGCAATCCGTCTTCTTCTAAAGAAGTGCTAAGTCTGTCAATTTGAAGCAAATTCTTCCCACATTCATGATATTGCAAACACCAACAACACCAAAAAACCACCAGACTGGCTTCTGCTGATAGATTTTTGTAAGACTTGTCAAATCAAAACTTCTTACAGGATTGAGTACTTTAGAATGCTATGCCTATACTAATTTGCAAGTGCATGAAATAATTAATATATAAATACCTTGTACAGTTACAGAGTTCAATTACTGGTTTCCTTTTTCAAATATACATAAAAGACTCTCCAGTTTACAACTTCTACATCTGAAGGAAAGCATTTCAGTATTGTGTTCTTAACTCTGAACTGGGACTTCCATCTAAAAAGAAAATTGCAAAAGCCTCTTTCATAATGCAGTACTTCGCTGAAAACAACAATAACAAAATCCCAAATCAATATATACTCAAAATATTTCTTAATCTTTTTCATAAGGTTTATATTGTCCTATATAAAAGCAGATAAAGGTTGGCAGATTTTAAACTTCATAGGTGTTGCAGTACTAGCTTCTTTCTTCTTTAGTTTTTAAATGTCGATATGTTGTTAACATTGAAGTTTGTAGTAAAATCCATGCATTTCCAGTTTTTCTGCAAATATCCTTACATTGTTGATGCATTGGATTTACCAGCTGACGTACAGACCACAGCATTAGCATCTAGTAGTCTTCCAGCTCCTTGTAACTCTATATTATTTAATTTTAGCAGTGAATAATAAACAAGAGGATGCATATAGAAGTCATTAAGGGTCATTAGGTTGGAAAATATCCTTAAGATCATCAAGTCCAATTGTAAAACTAACACTTGCAAGTCTATCACTAAACTATGTCCCCAGCTGCCATGTCATATTATTTATCCTCTCCCCCAATTTATTTATCACTTCATTTTATTATTCTTTTGGATATTCATAAAATGAGGAGAAAAAGAAAAAACCCAAACCAAAATAATCTCAGAGAAGATAATATATGCACAAGTGTATTAAAGAGGCATTTTAGACTAGTAACATATGTGAATGTGTGATCAGACAGTTTTCAAGATCACACTTTCAACTACACACACATACAGGAAATATCTTTAGAACAGTAAGTCATCAGCAGCCCCAGAAGAACTTTGAGTTACCAGTCAACCATTAAAACTATGTGGGTGGAAAGCAAAGGAATTCATTTGAGTATATTTCTTTTTTATATTGAAAATATTTCGTTCTTGTCCTCCTTCTTTGTTGTTGATGTCTTGTGATAAAAGACTGTAAAGTCATTGACCTAATTCACACATCTCAACACTGAGCTCTAAAATACCTGTATCAGGTCAACATAGAACCCCTGCAGCCTCACCTTACAGGTTTGTAATGATAATTATAGAAGATATTGAGAACTTGAAACCTCTACTTACTTCTGAACTATACGAGATGTTATTGAAGACATTACAATTTTAGCCAGATCCATCTTTCTCTTTATACTATCACAGGTATGAAAAACTTCTCTTCTGTGAATATCCCTTGCTAAGACCATAATTTCTGCAGAATAAGAACACAGTTCACACAGAACGCCACATGGAAAGAGTCTGACAGGGAAGATGGAGAGGCTATACTAGCATGGTGTAAAAACGAAAAATCTTTAAGATAGATGCAGTATTTCTGGAGAAAGTTTCTCATTTCCTACCTAAAGAGTCTCTCCCCTCTTAGAGGGCTTACTCCAGCTATCTTTGGAATAATTAACACAAAACAAAGTTAAATATCTCCAGAGAAATGTAAATTAATGAAAATCCAATATTACATTTTCAGATCTTTTAGTCCTTGCTACTACTTTTAATGCAGTAACACAATATTTATTCACATATTACCAGTAGGAATAATATGGAAAACACTGACATTTAAATATGTACTTAAATCACACCCGCCTCAAAATTTCAGTTCTTTTCATGCAATCCTAGAACTGTTACAAATACTGGCCTACTGCCAGTGTTAACACACATTGGAGAGATGACATAAGGCTGCTTAAAAAGCTAAATCCCAAGTTTTTACAAAACTGTTAATGGCATCAACTACAACATGATGACAGCTAACATCAAAACAGTTCTACAGGGATTTTTAGATTCTTATATTTTCCCTGGTTTTAACAGCTCTTTTTTAAAGTTTTCTTATAATTTTATGCACATGGAACCTTCTCCAAGAGGTTTAGTTGTTTTGTTTCCTGAGGCAGAACACTTCCAAATAAAAACTGACCAAGTTTTACTGGAAACATTTTGTTAAGAATAATTTATATAAGTTAAACCTTACAGCTCCTACTTCCATAAAACTGCATTCTGTGATTGTTGACAGAGACCTTTAACCATTCCAGAAAAAGACTACATAAAATAAAAAATATAAGCATCTGAATTAAAGACCATCAAATTTGCTCTTCAGTCTTTGAAACAAATTTACTATGCACATCCCCTGGAAACTGACTGGATTAACAACATTGACACCTATTGTCTAAGTACTTCTCTCTAACACAGGAAGACAGAAGCAAAATCAAAGATTTTGTTTCCCAAATATAGGCAAGAAGCTGTTGGAAGAATTGAGAACAGAAGTCAGGTCTCAGGAGTCTTGGACTCTAGTTTCTTGTTCACTCAAGGATGATGTGCCTTGGTTACCTTTGTTACTGTCATCTTTGACTTTTCTGGAACCTTTCCAGAACTGAACCATCTACTTCAAAGCAAGGAAAAACATTAGTGTTTTATATAGTTTCTTCTTATTAAATAGACAAAAATGCTATCTCTAGGGTAGAGATCATCTTAATGCCACCTACAGACTCTTCTTCCAGAATCATACAATACCATACATCATACCATAAAGGTCAGCCAATTCCACCCTCCCTGCCGTGGGCAGGGACACCTTCCACTATACCACTTTGTTCAAAATCCCATCCAGCCTGGTCTTGAACATTTTCAGGGATGGGGCATCCACAGATTGTCTAGGCAACCTGTTCTAGTGCCTCATCACCCCCCCTCAGTAAAGAATTTCTTCCCAATATCTAATCCAAATCTATCCTCTTTCAGTTTAAAGCCAATCCTTATCATTACAGGACCTTATCAAAAGTCCCTCTCCAGCTCTCTTGCAGGCTCCCTTTAGGTACTGGAATGTGCTCTAAGGTGTCCCCAGAGCCTTCTCTTCTCCAGGCTGAAGAAGCCCAGCTCCCTCAGCCTGTCTGCATAGAAGAGGTGCTCCAGCCCTCTGAGCACATTTGTGGCCTCCTCTGGACTCACTCCACAGCCCTCTGATCATCCTCTGAGCCCTTCTCTGAACTTGCTCCAGCAGGCCCATGTCTTCTGTGTACTGGGGACCCCAGAGCTGGACACAGCACACAGGTGGGGTCTCAGGAGAGTAAAGTAGGGAGGGAGAATTAGTGCCCTTGACCTCTTGCAGCCCTGCACACTAGGTTGGTTTTCTGGGCTGCAAGAGCATATTGCCAGGTTGTATTTTCTCATCAGTCAACAATACCAGGTGTTTCTTTCTCATCCGAGCTGCTTCAGTTAATGTAAAATTTCTGCAACAAGTATCATACTACCAAACTAATACTGAAGATTCTATTTTTATAGTCCCAGCACAAATCATGCAGCTATTCTGTAGAAGTCAAAGATCTTTGTTCATGTCACAAAACTTGCACAACAGACTTTACAGACGCACAGGATATGGATTTCTCAATCAAAAATGCTCAAGCTACAAACTATATCACAAAGACAGAAAGAAAGAAGAAACAAAATAAAAAAAGCAACACCTCAAGAAATCCAAAAAGAGAAACAAGCCACCTGAACTCTTGTGGGAAACATGAAAACTAATGCCATTCTCTCCTACTGATGCAAGTATGGCAGCACTTTGCTTTTTGTTTCTAATCCAGTTGTTATATGCAAACTAATTAAATATATATGTATATTTTCATCTGCAGCAGGCATAATTCAACACTGCATTAGCACTCCTACATGCAGTACAAATACATATATGCAATCTCATAATCGCAGTTTATTTCTTGTTGGCTTTAATCTTTGTGTCAGATGCTACTTTATCCCAAACTGGTACACAGATCTTCTGAAACGCCTGAAAATAAGGAGCTTACACTGAAGAGGAAGACCTAAAATTGCTTCAGTTACAATCTACTGCAGTCTTCGAACATGACACGAAGTATCATCTTGTTTTTTTTAGACTTGCATTTCTAACCACTTTTTGTATCTTTCCCTGTGAATTAAGCATATTAAAGTTAAATCAAATAAGTCTTTCTCCCCCACTCAAAAGTAAAAATTTAGTTAAGCATTTCAGAATTGTTTTGCTTAGTGAAATGGATTCATACCTTATTTTGCCTCACTCCGAACTACTGATTAAATGTGGTTATTAAACAAATTTCACCTTTTACTTTGTGTTCCTGTATTGTTTTGACTAAAACATCACATTCCCTTTAAGTAATGTGAAAACATAACTCAGGAACCCTAATTTTGGAATTTTATATTTAATTCATGAGTGACCCTCATCTTCTGTGGGGAAAGCACTTTCTTCTGCTCCTACTCACAGCTCATAATGCAAACTGTACAAGGAGAAGCAAAAGCAAACTATGGAGTCACATTTCTTTTGTCAGAAGACAGAAGCTGTCTGGATAGCTGTGTGTACTCCTTGGACTTTGAATACTTGGATTTTTCTTTTACCCACACTACACTGGTGGGATTGTTTTAACCTGGTAAAGTGCCTTCTGCTCTAAATCCACAGGGGGAATTATTATAGCTTTAAGACGCTCTTAGAGAAGAGTTAGAACAAAAATTAAATGAATGGGTACAACAGTTGAAAGACAGGCAAGAAGTACCTTATGTAAAAGACATTAAACAACTTGAGAAGCACAATTAAGAAGTGGTACTCCTAACAATGAATTCCTAGTTTACTGAAGAGGAATTTTATGCACATATGTTGGTAAGCATTTCACAAAGCTAGAACAGCAGAATTTGGTCAAAAGACCTAAATAGAAATATCCTAAAATCTTTTTTGCAGCACCTTACTTCAAGGATTCTTCTGCAAAGTGAAGTTAATTCTTCTCTGACAGTTAAGTCTTAGGAAAATTAAATTCATTATATTTATATTTTTCCCCTGTAGCTTGGGTCCTTCCCCAAGGATTAGTTTCTGCAGCCAGCTATCAAATCAGTCTTCAGATTTCAGAACAGATTAGAAAGTTTAGATTGCACTTTACCCAGAAGTTTCTATAATTCTTTTAAGCCTCCCTTCCTGAAAGGTCAAGTAGGTCAACAGAAATGTAGGACCTGAGCCCTCTAGCTACCAATCTGTCAAAATGTACACCTCTACCTTAATGAAATACATTTTACACAGCACCTTCAATTTTAATCCTAATCTTTAAAGTCTTAATTGTATTTTTGCAATAGGTGCAAGAGAAATATTTTTATATACACCTTAGTTTACATTTAAAAGTACTGTTATTCACTTCAGACCTTCACTTAATAGAAAGATCAGCTGATTTCCCAAGCTTTCTCCCTAAAACTTGAAAATAGAACACAACACACAAACTAAAATACTGCCACAATCTGCAAGTCACTGGGAAACATACAAGACTCCAGCCCTGGAAAAGCCTAATTCACTTGTAAACTCCTTGCATGAGAACATAGTTTGCAATTATTTGCAATACACAGTGGAAAACAACTTGTAGGTTTTATTCACATTAATCTGAAGTCTTTGTCAGGAAAGACTTGCGTACAATACACAGAATCTTGGATGAACTCTACTGTGGATCATAAGAAAAATGAAAACGAAGTATTTACTTTCAGTCTCTCTGCCTTTTCCAACACAGGAGTTCAAAATATTTCAGCACCATGCATTTAAATCCATAATTAACTCACATCCACCTCAACATATCTGATGCACAATAAGTGAGAGTGCACAGGGCACATGCCCAGTGATGTGGAACTCATGGGTAACACACAAATGACTTCACATCAGAAGTGGGATGCTGTTTCTGAAATGAACTATAAACTGCTGGGTAATTTCCTAGAGAAAGTAAGGGAAATATATCAAAGGCACACACACAGATATAAATTCTTCTTTGAAAGTATTACTTTACATAGGCACCTAGACCTTAAGGTAAGCCTAAAACACATTTAGGGTCTCCAGGTGCCTTTTACACCCTTTAGGGAGCATAAAGCTGTAGTAATATCTTTAATGTTTCACTTCATTATTTGTATGCACATGGAGCAAGACCAAGGAGATTCCTCAGCTTATTTTAGTTCAGCTTTTCTCTTTGTTCAATGAGAGTTCAAAAGAAATTGGACTTTGAATTCAAGGACAAGATACCCCTCAGTTACCAGCTTTCCAACATATTAAGGTGCACAGTGTGCCACAATAAATACTATTTTAAACTGGTCAGTGGTGCATCAACTGTACATAAATGTGAACTGTCTCCACTGTGAGACTGCCAGCAGTCTTCATTCTCTTCACTCTTAGTCCAATGAAATGTCACCTTCATCCATTTTAGAATACATGTTAAAAACACTGGCAGCTCCCACAGTGCTTTAAAATTACCTTTAAACGTTCTAGCTATTAAACTCCTGATAAATTCTTCTGCTTTCTCTTTATTAAAGAGAATCTGCCTCTCATTTCCTAAATAATGCAATTTGCCTACAGCTTGAGCATCACACAAGAGAGATTGTAGCACCAAGGCATTGTTTTAAGTTATTCTAACTAAATCACAGCTACAGTCACATCTGAAACATCAGGCCTACCTGCCTCAGCAATAGGCTTTAAAAACACCTCCCAGCGTGACTCCGGCCTCTCACCAAGATACAATGTATTCTCTAGGCTGGGGATGACACAATGAAAACTGTGCAATCAGCAAGAGCAGACCAGAAATCTTCTCACACTTCACCCTCACCATCTAAGGCATTTAAGCTATTCCCAGACACCTTAAATAACAGCACTTCAGCACAGAGAAAGCAAGCATCACTAGAATTTCTCCATTTAAAGAGACTCGCAGAACGGCCTACAACAGCGCTAGAAGAGAAGCGACAATTTCCACCGAACGAACGCCCGGCAGCAGCCCGTCAGCCGGGGCTCGCTCCGCGCACCGGGACACCTGGCTGCGCGGGCGGGGGTCGGGCGGCACCGAGGGGCCGGCACTGCGGCAGCTCCGTGCGGGCAAGCCCGGCCCGCGGCTGCCGGGCCGCGCTCCGGGGACCCGGGGCGCTCCAGCGCGGCCCGCGGGGCACAAATCCCGCCGCATCCCACCCGATCTGCCCTCAGCCCCGGCAGTCCGCCCCTCTGCCGGCCGCCCGCATGAGGGCAAGGAGCGGAGGGGAAGACACCCGAGGCGGCTGAGGAGCCGGCGCGCCTCCCTCACCTTCGTCAGCTGGGCGATCTTCTTGCTCATTTTGAAGTGCAGGTCCGGGCTGTGCTCGGCGCCCAGCCCCGCCTGTGCCGAGCCCGAGCCGAGTTTTCCCGCGCCGGGCGCGGAGCCGCCGCCGTAGCTGTGCTGCGGCTGCTGCCAGCCCATGCCCGGGGTCGCCATCTTCACCGCCCGGCCGCCGCCGCCGCCGCTCGGGCTCCGCCGCCGCCTGCCTCACCGGGGACCGAGCCCGGCGCCCCGGCCGCGATCCGCTGCGCCAGGCGGCTCCTCCCGCCCCGGGCGCTCCCCTCAGCCGCCGCCCGCGCCGGACTGCGGCGGCAGAGCTCTCGGGGACGCTGCGAGAAGAGGCGCCAGCCTCTCCTCCCCTCCCCTCCCGGCCGGGGGGGTCGGGCCGGGGCCGCGCTCGCCGGGGCCGCCGCCGCGCTGTTTACGCCGCGCGCCCCGCGTCACTCGCCGGGCCCGCCCGCGCGCTCCCCGCCGGCGCGCGCCGCCCCTCGGCCCCCCCCGAGCCGGGAGCCGGGAGCCGGGATCGGCCCTCCTGTGGGACCGGGCGGGGAGAGCTGGGGCTCGGTCAGCGCTGCCCCTCCGCCTGCGCCCAGGGCTTCTCCTCGTGGGAAGGGAGCCCTGATGCCCGGGGCAGGGCTCTACGGGGCGGGGTGTGCGAGGGGACCGAGCAGGAGGTGGCACGGGCAAGGAGCCGCTGGAATTTGGAGTAGTAGCACGGGTCCGGCATGGTTAGCTCGGGTTTTGAGGGAAAATTAGGGACTGGCCTCTTCTCCCAGGCAATTAGGACGAGAGGATAGAGTCTTAAGCTGCTCCAAGGGAGCATTAGGAGGAATTCCTTCACAAAAAGGGTGATAGGTGTTGGAATGGAGTGTGCAGGGAGGCGGAGGGGTCCCTGTCCCTGGGGGTGTTAAGGACTGGATGTGGCGCTGAGCGCCGTGGTCGGGCTGACAAGGCGGTGTTCGCTCTTAGGCCGGGCCCGGTGGTCTCAAAGGTCTGTTCCAACTCAACATTCTGTGGTGACACGATCACAGATGCCGGGGTGCCCCGGGCCGGGGCGGGGAGGCATCCAGCTGGGCCGGCCGGTCTCTCCCGGGTCGCAGCCGATGGACATGGAGCAGAGGGACCGCCAGAGGGGATCCGCAGCTGGATTTAGCACGACCTTTAGCTTGGGTTTGACTGTTGTCGTTTTCAGTTCCCATCCTGTGCAACTCCTGAGAACTGCCACCCTCTTTAAGAATTTAACATCTTGCTAGGCTCTGGCCTTGTGAGAATATATGTATTAATGTGTTTGGACATCTGATTCCCGGATTAACAGGCTTCACAGAGTCCTTGGTACTCACTGTTGAGTGGTTTATCTTTTTAGCTTTTTTTTCCTCCTCTAAAAATCTCTCCTTTGCCTGCACTCTCTGTAGGCAGGCAGAGGTATCAAAGAGGCAAACCACAAAAATACACAGCTAAGTCTGTGTTTCTCAGCGGTGTTATGGAGGAAAGCATCACTTAGCATTTGCAAATCATAGAAGTAGGTGGAATAGTAAAGCATAAGAAGAGATCCATATTACAGAGCAATGTGCCTCACTTGCTAATAGAGATCCATGCTTATGCTGCATGATAAATAACCAACTAAACCTGAACTGCCAGTGCAAACCTGAGGTCATGGGGTAAATGAGGTTCTTTGATGCATAAACTGGTCACTGTCCAGAAGGCACAATCAGATGTTGCTACTTTTGTACAGATTGATTGTGAGAGTATGAGAGAATTACTTGCATTCAGTTCATAATTTCCATGCATCAATACACTAGAAAATTGTTCAAAAAAGTCAGAGGTTCTGGGAAAAGTCTCTTACAATGAAACAAATAATTCACCCAAACTATTTAGGATAACAAGGAGACTAAGAAATAATTTAATTGCAATCCAAAGTAGCTGTGTTGCCTTAACTCAGAATTTGCATTGTCCAGGAAATTCTGACACTGATTTTTTTTTTTTCCTTCTGAAGTGTCCCATTCTGGCAACAGAGAACAAAGGACAGATGGTGCCTATCCAGACAGTGATTCATACAGATGAAATACAAGGGGCATAAAGAATATTAGGAGCATCTGTTTCAAATCTGTGTCCATGAATAGCACATACTGTTAATTCAGTTTTATCAAATTAAAAAATAATTCAGTGGCAAAAGAGACTGATTTTTCATGTCTAGGAAGGTCAAATTACTAATTAAAGCAGTAGATTGATTGTGGAGGCCGGGCTACAGGTAATGATTGTTTCTGGCTGCATGTATGACATTGGGCAAACTTCTTAAATCTCATGTAAAAAGACATGTGCTTTAATGTACCTAATAATGCCCCAATATGAAGGAATAGCTGGCTCAATTTATTAGTGCTCCTAGAAATCTCAAGAGTTGCAGAGGATTTTAGTTTTAATCTCCACATTTTAAAATATTTTGGATATATTTATTTTTAAAATAAATTAGAGCAGTTTTCCTCTGAGACAAAAATATTGGATTTTTTTTTCAGTTTCTTTGTAAGCAACCACTTTTACTGTGGTTCATATTGGCCCCAAATCATTGTTTTGAAGCACTTTGAAGTGACTTATATGGCCAGGCTTACATATGTTTGACAAAACAGTCAAATGCATTCAATTTTTGTCTCCTCCTTCTACTGAGATACCAAATACTGAGTTTTGTCGGGTGATTTTAAATTTTTAAAAAGTGATTAAATATTCTTCATCAATATTTCATGTGCCATTTAGTAGTTAGCTTATTCAGATTTTTTCAAGCTTCTCTTTACACATTTTATGCCTTTAGAGCTCAGATGGTGACTGCTAAGCTCTTTTCCTTTCAGGTCTGCTCGTGTAGGATAGAGCCTGTTTTCTTTAAGGCTCCTGATGAAAAGGAAGGCGATGCAGCAGTGCAGTCAGGATCCAGTGGGTTTTTTCCTTGGTGGGATTTAATGTCTCATCAGCACAGTGGGATCTGTAGCAATGAAGGTCTCCCAGAGCTGGGATGGCTGAGGCCACGCAGAGGCAAATGAGGAGACAGCTCTCAGGGTTTGCTGAAGGGTGCAGAGCGTTGGAACAAGGCAGGGCTCCTGATGCGGGTCATTGCTCCAGAGCTGCACAGTGAAACCTGCACAGTGTCCCTGTCACCACCGGCTTACATAAGTGGGATACAGTTTGTATCTCTCCTGTGTCCCCCTGGGATTATGGACACTGGGTAGGAGTGCTCTGGGTGTAGGTATACGGAACATTTTTTATGAGTCTGAAAATATAGTCGGTGAATAGCTGCTTTAAGATTGCTTTCTTTTTACATTAGCTATGGATATATAGCGGGATGTGGGAAGGACTTTGTACTTTTGCTTCCTCTGATGGAAAATCACCAACACTGCCTGGGTGGAAATCTTCCTGTGCTTTTTTATATCCTACTGCCTGTCTGTTTATCTGCATATTTGCTGTTCAAATATTCTGGTATGTGTGTAATGTTTTCTAAAATGATGAAATACCATCACTGAGGTTTGAAAAAGCAGGAAGGAGTTTCATTCACACTCAATCTGCTGGGAATATTATGGATTACAGATTTCTGTGTGCACTGACCCTCCTTTATTTACCTCATCACAGCTCTAAGATAAATGTGTGCAATCACTGTATGCCTTATTTTCAAGCCATAAGCACCAAACTCCCTCTCTGATTCTTTATAGACAGAAAGTGTTACAAGGGCTAAGCTTGCTTTGTGCTAATGTCTTTTGACAACTCTGAAGATGTCAGGAAGTCAGCAGCTTTTTCTGAAGGGACAGTTAACAAGAAATTTCACCCACTGGTCTATGCAGGTTTGTGCTATTTAATTTGTAAGCCTGCAACTACAACTCCAAACAGAATTTTCAAATTTTTTTTTGCATATGTGTATGAACAAAGTAGCTAAATACTTAAAAATACTCAATATAGGAACTAGTTACTTAAAATACTGAGATTCTTAAAAAACCTTCTTTCTTTCTATCAGAATTCTAATTAATGATTTATTATATACATACTTCCAGTTTATATGCAGATTTCATTATTTTCATAATTTAGGAATACACCATTTAAAAGAATAGTATAAGATATTCAAAATAACAACACAGCTTAAATATATCTGTCATTCCTGGTTTAATTTTCTGGTCCAAACAAACCTGGTGGAATATAATAACTGAATAAGCCCATGGTGTCCTACTTTAACATAAAGACCTCATTGCTAAGGCTGAGGTTAATCTAGGATGCTGAGGTTTCTGTGTAAGAAATCATGCAAAAACATTTTGTTTCAGAAGTGTACAAGTAACAAAGGCTTCTTCTGTTAGCTGTAGATAATTATGTACAGGGGCATATTTCCACATCTGTAAAGGATCAGAGTGCCCAAAACTCACTATGGTCGCACATACAATCATGAATAATATGTGGAGGGAGGAGAAGAACCAAACAAAAATAAAAATTAAGTATCCTAATGTCTTTGAAATAATCTCATGACCTTTTAATTTGTGGTTTAGCAAGACTGTGATTTATGGAAGATGAACAATCAGATCAACATTTCAGGGTACTCCATCTGAGTAGTTCAGTAATTTCCTTCTTGCCTCTGTGTATGCAAGTAAGATTTCAGTCAATATGACCCATTAGCACAGGATGACAGATACAAGTTTATGACTCTAGCTTTTAGATCTTTGGTTTTTACTTTTTTTTTATGGCTTTACACTGATTTGGCCTTCAAAGCTTAGAAAACTCTGACCCCTGCAAATCTTGAACTAATATGTGCATAAAACTTGGCCTAAATTGAATTTTTAAAATAAGAAAGCAGAGAATGGTGAAAACACATATCTGATAAAGTTGTCTTTATTATGGCTTTTTGCCCATCTAGGAAACTGTTAGTGTGAGGAAAATAATTTAGGTCACCAAATCCTAAAAGGAATGATGCCATTTCATGCGTGTGTCCAAACTGGAACTACTGGCAAGATATGATGAAGGAGAAAATATTTTTGCCTGAAACTTGTGAACAAGCATATTTGAAAGACTGGGGGGTTTTGCTGACTCTTTGGGAAAAAAAAATAATTCCAGATACTGTAAAGATGTGCACTAGCACACAGAAAGATTCCCATGAGCAACTATCTCCAGATATTTCACTCTTGCTTTAAATCCACTTATACCTTGTCTTGCACAATATTTTTATCCTCGCATGGAGAATATATCCTCACATGCAGTTGGAGGCATATAGGTTTTTATTAGAAAAATTAATAATAATCCTCTCTTTTGCATCAATTAGTTTTAATCAATAAAGACATTTCTAAAGCACAAAAGAGTAGTTAAGGATGGAAAAGTTTAAGAAGATTAATAAGAAAAGTGTAAGGTTCTTTCTTCTGATATAACTCTCACTTTAAATACTTCACTAGTCTGTTATTTTTAAGCTTGTACCTACATTTTTTTTCAGCAAAGAAGTTCTATTTTAAAGAAAAATTACAGAGAAAACACAGATCTGTTTTACAGACAAAGCAAAAAAAAAGGCAAACAAAAACCCCAAAGCAGCAGAAGAAGCAGGAGCAAAACTAATGCTTTGGGAAAAATATCTCGCTGCTTACACCTGACTGCCCTTTAGAGATACAAGTCACACAAAGGAAGTCTTGGTTGAATCCCTCGATGCTTTTCTGGAAGTTGCTGAAGTACAGCTAGGGAAAACATGCTTCAAGTGTAAAATACTTTTTCTCTTGTTTCAGAAAAGATCTCATATATTTGTGTTCTCTTCAGCTGCCAAGATGGGGAAGACTGGATGAATCCCCAGTTAAATATGAATACTACTACTACTGCTACTACTCTTTCTGATATTTCTCAAAACTTTTTCTTTGTCAAGTACTATTTCCCTTTCTAGTTTATGAGGGCAGGAAAGCTTTGCCAACATCAAGAAAGCAGCCACACACTTAAGAAAAACAACTCTTGCTTTGATGGGAAAAACCATCAAACAGAGAACTAAACCTATCAGTGCTCACCGCTGGACAGAAAATTAATATGACAACTGGTCATTACAAAGCCAGAAAATTCATTTAAACGGTAATAGTACCTGTTCAGAATATTTTGTGCCATCCAGCTGCACCAAAATGCAGAATGTAACTCTATGGAACCTCTCAGTAACAGGGTTTTAGTAATGAGTCACTTCATTTCCGGCTTAGAGACAGTATTTTGGATAGCAAAATATACTTTTTGAAGTAAGCCTTCTGCCTCTAAATAATGTTTCATTTTGCCTTTTCATGGGGTTTTTGATTTTTTTTTTAATACATGGTACACATTTGGTTTAAATTGTCAGTAAATTCCTTGAATAGGATGTGACAGTCCTTTGTAGTCTTTCATGTCACCTGCGAAGATTTAACATATAAGCTACTGCTCAATCTTCTTCTTAACAAGTTTTCTCATTTTATTTTGTTCTCCTTTTTTTGCCTTTATGGATGTTTTTGGTTATTAAAAATTAGACCTAAAACTGGAAAGCTGGAAGCTCAGCCAAAGGCAAGTACATCACAGGAATGGTAGATGGACAGGAGGAAAGGAACAAAAGGGTCTTGATGTATGAGTTTGGGCCCTCTGGGACAGGGTTGGCCTTTATCATGAGGAATAAGAGGCCAAAGAACATGATTTTCAAATCAGGCTTGCCCAGCAGGACTCTCACAGTGAATTTAGCTGGCATTAAAAGAACTATCACCCTTTCCTGCACAAATTGTGTAAATCAACCTGGTTGATTTCACTCCCTGAAATATGTCAAACCAAATCCTGACTTTAATGTTTCAAATCAATTTTTCTAAATAAATACTACAAATAAATTTTGGGATGCAGAGAAAACTGCATTTAATTTCTCCGTTAAAACTCAAGTTGTAGGCACATTTCTGCACATGAAAGTGTGAATTTATAACACATATTAAATCTAGCTATACTTTTTATTATGTGGAGTTATCTACTGCAGAGGGTATGTCCAATCTTGCATTCCATATTGGAATATAAATCTAATCATCTGCCTAAGACAAGTTTTATTCAAGTAGGTTAGAAAGCGTTTTTGGTTTTGCTCATGGACAAAATAGCAGATGGAACAAAATTTGATGTATTAAGTAAAGTTGAATTTGAAAGTCTTAATCATAGACTGTTAGTCTTTGATATTCTTATGCTCCTCTGATAATAATTAATTAAGGAGACTGTTCAGATTAGAAAATGAATACATTTCACTTAATTCAATTAATACAGTCATATTAATCTTTGTTACAGTGAAAGCGTTCCTATTGAAAGGAGCAGTGACCTTTAGTAGACTATTGGAGTTTCTCCCAGGGATGCATTAAGTAATCTTACTAACTTCTGCAGATGTTCCTCTAAGGACTTAATTAAATGGAAGGGAGTGCCATGAGTGAGGCTGTCTTGTTTCTGATGCAAGTGCTACAGTGAGCTCAGAAAGGAGACAAATGCAAGGAAATCTGCATTGCCTTTTAGTAGCAACATCCCTTAAATATGCTGTATTTGTTGAACAGAAATGTAATGCACTTATTCTCTTTTTAGAGGAAAAGCAGCTTTATAAGTTAAAATATAAAAATCATTCTGACCAATAAAAATATGTGATAAAAAATCCTAAACGACTGTGATTGAGAATAAGACACTGACCTTCCTGGGAAAATCGGGCTGGCTGATGACGTTTGTTTGATTTTGGCATCATTATTTCCAGTTGGTATTTATTACATCTATTGTGCTTTTTAGAGGAAAAAAATCCTCTCAGTGGGAAAAAGTAGCTAGAGAGACTGTCCCCAGTTGCTGAATTATGCTGCTCTCAGCACCTTGATCTAACATCTCATATCTGTCCATGGTGTTGGCCAAGACCCAGAGGTGTGCATTCACAACCCAGAGAGCCAGTTGTATCCTGGGCTGCATCCAAAGCGGTATGACCAGCAAAGATGATCAGAGGATGAGAGCACGTCTCCTATGAGGAAAGGCTGAGAGAATTGGATTTGTTAACCTGGAGAAGAGATGGCATAGGGGTGGTTCTAACTCTGGCCTTCCAGTACCTAAAGGGAGCCTAAAAAAAAAGAGAGGACTTTATACAAGGGCATTAGTGACAGAGAAGAGGGAATGGCTTCAAACTGACCGTACGTTTAGATGTTGGGAAGAAATTCTTTACTGTGTGGGTGATGAGGCACTTGAAACGGGCTGTATGAGAAGCTGTGGATGCCCCGCCCCTATCAGTGTTCAAGACCGGGTTGGGTGGGGCACTGAGCAGCCTGCTTTAGTGAAAAGTGTCCCTGATCATGGCAGGAGGATTTTAACTAGGTGGTCTTTAAGGTCTTTTTCAACCCAGGCCATTCTATAACTCTGTGAATATAGGAGCACAGGTACAGAGTGCAGAAGGGCGAGGATTTAGTTCACTATTTTTTATGCTGGCATTCATATTGTCCCATACATGTACTCATTCAGATTTCAGGATGCCTGTAAAATTCATGTGGTCTTGGAACAGGCATATTGGATGAAATGCAATATTTTTTTTTTTTTGTGAGATCGCCAGTGGAAGATTGGATAGGACAGCTGAAAAGTCCTGCTGAGTGGCATAGTTTAAACTACAGTGCTGTAAAGGCACTGAAAGCACCAGGGCTGCTCAGGTTTTCTCATTTTCCCTCAGTACCAATGGGATCACTCGGAAGCAGCCACAGAAATGCTCCAGTAGGGAAGTTCAAACAGATGGCTGGTGTAGCTCTGATCCCGCCCTCAGGGTCATTCTGCAGAGCAACACAGACAACATTTGTCATCTGTATTTCTCACTATGCTATTGGAAATGGAGATGGGTTGCTTCAAGGGTTTTACTTTGAATGTGGCTAATTAATCTCCAACATTGGTTCAGGATTTTCTGTTTCACATACTTATCTCTGGTCTATTCCTTGACACATATGAATTCAAATTGCTGTATCTTGCCAGTGTATTTTGGGGGATTTGAGCATACAGATTTGGAGACTAGAGAGGATTGTGGTTATGCTTCAAGAAGGAAGAAAGATAGGCTGGCATATTCCCAGAAAATTGAGTTGTACTAGAACTGTATTGAAGTCACAAAAGCTGTGCACAAGTGTCAATATTCAAGTAAAAAAGGCTTTTGTAAAGGTTTTGCTACTGCCAAATAGTCAAAGACTTCTTTTGAAATTAAATGTGTTGAAAACTGCAATACTTTAAGGTTTATCTGCATATGCAGGTTGCTGACTGAAAGTCCCATTTTATAGAAGTGTTCCGTAGAAATTGTGGTTGAGGGAGGATAAAGAAGAGTACTTATAGATTATTACTGGTCTTCAATTAAGCTGTCAAAATCAAGAAACATAGCTCTTGATTGTAGTGTAGTCTAATGAAACTGATACAGTAACCATTAGGGACAGAGAAAACAGAACAGTTATCTGGCCCAAATCAGATAAGCTGTAATTATTCTAGGTTCTAGTGCCCATGCTTATTATCCGATGACTTTTTCATTGTTATTCACAGTGGTGAGTGGTGATGATTTGAGACTTGCTTGCCAGACACCCAGATTTGAACTGAAGGGTGAAGAATTGCCACGTGTCTGGATTAAAGTGCAGCAGGCTTGAAGATGTCCCATTGTGCTCTACTTCAAATCAGCAGCAACACAGCTTGCATTCAGCAGAATGCAGGGTTCCTGTTCTTGACAGGGAGCCTAACTCCCTCAATAATACTTAAAACTTTGGAAGGGATCAGGATTAGTGTTACATATGCTTGGTTATGTATGAGATTTACTTTGGGAAAGGGCTTCCCTCAAAAGCCAAAATACATTTTATTCCAAATCAGCATAAACTTGTGTTTCAGTATATCATACATATACATTTCATAAAAAGCATCATACCCTGTTTGGCGCATTATCAAGCTAGTTTATAAACACTTTAATGTCAGTATTTTTTATTATTATGGGAAAAGTTTGTAAATTTATTGAAAAATATTCTTAGGAATAAAAGGTACAGATAATTTGTGTGACAGAATAGTACTTAAAAACAAGTAAGTTATGTTCTTCCTCACAAAGTGTATAAAATGCTCATGAGCATATTTTGAAATTTATAAACACTAGGGCAGAATTGTAAAAATTATATATCACTGATAATATTTTTTTAACATCATTATTCATTTTTACTTTACATCTTAGTTACAAGTCCCCCTAATTATGATAATAAAATCTAGTTTACTTGCTTGTAAACATATCCTGTTAGATATTAAGAAAATAATTCTGAAATAATTATTACAACTCTTTGTATGCTGAGCTAGTTACTCACAGCAGTTTATCAATTTTCACATAAATCCATGTTTTGAACATTAAAAGTTTCACGATTTGTAGGACTAGAACTACATAAACCTAAATAAATATTTACAATGCTTAGAAAGGAAAGTCATAAAACAAAAGCATTTGAATATCAAGAGTTACTCACTAAATAATTTTCTAGAGTCAAAGAGTGTGACAGAACAATGTGGTGTCTCTGAAGTAGAAAACCTGAAGGGCAAGAAAAGGATTTTACTTCAAGTCTTCATCCCCACTTAGACCTTGGAGCTTGGTGATTAGAGCCTCAATCCAGTAGGAACATTCTTGGCTTTGAATATTCAAGCCCAGTATTTAAGATCAGCTTTCACTTGACCAGAGTCTTGCCATGCACTACCAGACAAATACAGAAACCCATGAGGAATTTTTAGTATCTAGTTTTTTGAGCCCACCATAACTTCCAGACAATTTTGGAAAGTAAATAAGTCAGACAAAAAAAATACATCTTTTAGTAGCCCACTTCCTAGCTGATCTTTAGTCAAACAGTTTGTCAACACTTCACAGGAGGATAAAATTATTTTGATTTTTTTTTAATCAGGAGTATCAGTTCTCCACAGTTAAGTTGTCCATAGCATTTCAAACATCATTCAGGTATGACATTCATAGGGCTTAATATTAGTCTGAAGTTATTTGTTTTTGTTTTTTTTTTTCTTGCCAGAACCAGCTAATTATTTGAGACTGAAAATCCAAGTAGCACAATAAACTTTTTAGGAATAATAACACCTTAATCTTTTGGAATATAAAATCTGTGAGCCTTTAAAACATAGTATTCGAAATAAACTTTGAAGAAAATATGATAATTCCAATATTTATGAAAAGTCTGGTTTATCTTTAAAACACCCTCACTTCTTCTGAAGTACTTTAGGAAGTGTACCTGCATAATTTCTAGTGCCAGTTTTCTGCATAGTTACTTGAGAACAAACTTGCATTTTCTAAAACCCAGAGCACTGTTTTAAGGATCTCCTGTAATAAATAAACCCCATGTCTATGGAGAGCTCTGTCTTCCCATGGGTTGTGCAGCTGGTTTCTGCACTGTTTGCCACAGAAGCTTTTTGATGCTGGACTACACTTAACTACTGAATGACTACCTACTATTTTGGGAAATTTCCTGGGGATAGAGGTCATATGCCAGTTCCATACTTTAATATTCTAAATCCTATCAGCCCTCATAAAGATATCTTAAATCTTGAACACTTGGTTTATTTAAGGGTAAAATAATTTGCCATTCTGAACCCTTTTTTTGTGAGCCAGAGCTTCTGCTGCAGCACAAATGGGTCCATCAGAGCTGCGAGCAGCTCTCAATTTGGCACGCACCCAAACCAGAGTGCAAGGCCAACTAGATATTGAGAAGTGAGAGACTGATTCTACCCCATGTAGCTGTCATACAGTGTGTTCTCTGGAGAGATGTCAAATTTGCCAGAGCAGGAATTGTAATAAAAATAGGCTCAGATCCTGTCCTGCAGATACAGTGGAAAAAGCCTTGATGCTAAAAGATAAATCTCTGTAATACACCAGTGTTAAAGAACACCTTCAGGGTCGCATGTAACCCATATATGTAAGGGGGAAGAATACTAACTTGTGCTTGCCCAGTTGGAAAGCCACTCTAATAATAAACAGTGATTTCTATTATTGCTCATAACCACTCTATTTAAATTCACAGATAAATGCAGGCTTACAGTTTAAATTATAACCTACTTGACATGTACAAGAATATGATACTTGTGCTCTAAAATAAAATTCTCGGAGTAAAAAGACTGTGGCACAATTCTTACTCTATTTTTGAGGAACCGGAACATCTATGTCTAGTAAAAGGTGTAAGTGATATTTAGAGAAAGAATATAGAGACTTTGTTGTCATCTGGTAGATATGCAAAGTACAAAAACTACTGGAAAATCTGTACACAACTGTTTGTTCATTAAAAGAATATTTTAATTCTTCATGCAAGGAATTAATGTTTATTTGATAATAATATATAATTCAGCTGCCCCACTCTCATCTAACATTACTCAGGGATAAAAGTGTCTGATCCAGAAATACTGCCGACCGCTCAAACTCACTTTTCATCAAAGACCAGTTCTTTCAGAATTATCAGTCAGCCTTACATGATTAACATGCTCTTATCTTTGTGTTTGGTTTGTAAATTGCCTTCCATTTATTTCCTTTTCAGTCATGAAGAATTAAGGAAACTATACTACTGGCTATTTTTGATTCTAGTCCTCAATTACTTTAGCTAGTCCATAAATATTTAATTAAATTGATTGTATATTTCTTGTTGGGTTTTTTTTGTAAACATTTTGGTGCCAACAGCTGAGAGAGTCCAGATTAGTGTGCAGGTTAATGCCCTCTGTGTTGGAAAAAGAAAAATTTGTTTGAATGGGAATACATCGTGATATTTACTTCCATGCTAGACTTCCCCTTGGAGAAAGAAAAATATGATTCCAAATTGCACCTTAGAGAACTTGCTTAACATTGCCAGATAGCATTATTTAGGGGGAAAAAAATCAATGAACAGACACTAAAAAGAATATTAAGATGCTTATTTTCAACTGCTTTTCTTATAAAAATATGAGGAACTTTCTAAATATTATACTATCAGTAGGCTACCAATACCTTCAATTATAAACTACATTAAGTGCATTTCTTTTTTATAAATAAGGTTTAAAGATGATTATACCTTTGTATCTGTGTATAAATAACACCTCAGTTCTTTGCACATATCTTAGAATTTCTATACTGTGTTATGTATCCCACTTACGTCTTCATCATTATTAGGTACCCATGCTAAAGAAACAAATGCCATACTAAACACCAAGTAATTTAAAAATAATTTTATAATAAATTACTTGAAATATTTTATTGGATGTGGCATTGAAAACACGTTCTCCTCCCACATCGTTTTTATAAAAATAAAAGAGAGAGGAGAAAGCCATATGCAAAAAAATAAAAAAAAAGATGCATTTTTATTCAGGAGAGATTAGTTCTGCAGCTCCAAGTATTTCCATAACTAACCTCTATTTGAATTCCTGCAGCTTCTGCAATTTATTTCCCCTCAGTGAGCACAGTTCTGAAGTTGCCTTCACCAGATACTAGTCCTGGACTGGAGGAATAAGCCAAACATAATTTAATCCTAGGAAAGGACCAAAATAAGCTACCAGCATTTTGATAGAGAGAAGATGCAGAATACTACTGAGAAACCTCTTTAACTGACATCCAGCACTTCAAAGAATCAGTCATTCTAATAGTATAGCTCTAATTTAGAATATAGATGACATGGTAATTTTGTGGTTTGGCATGATATCAGAGCACCTAGTGAGACTGAACATTCTTCTTTTACAAAGGCAGTTTCAGATCTCCAGTTCAACCTGTATCACCTAGAGAAAACTGCTATTACAATGCTCTTACAAGTTCTTACTGATACCAGTTTCATGTTATGGTCCCAAGACAAGTGTACAGAAAGAACATAACACTATGAGTAATTACATAATACTAATGTAATCAAGATTTGACATCCTAACAAGTGAAAAATCCATCTTAATAATTTTAAAAAACTTGTCCATCAGGTATTGCTTCCTCACTATTATATAACAAAGTAATCTAGATTTCTCTATTTCTCTGGATCCTTTCCAATTATTTGTGGTATTTTCTGTACTTCCCAAACCCTTCAGATAGGAAGAGTGCCTCTGTACAGCAGTGCCTTTAGACTGCTGAATGTTACTTTTCAGTCTTGCACACATTTATAAAATATAAAAATGAAACCAAACCACAGTGGTAATGAACCTGTCATCCATGATTTCCTTCTATGATATTTCCTTAATTATTATTTCCTTTCATTTTTCTCCTCTGCAGCATTTCTACTTTGGTGCCTCTGTCCCTACTTGAAAACTAGAATATTTTCTCACAAAAACTACAAATTTAAACTTAAAATTAATGGATCAGCTTTAAAGAAATGCACAGAAAGTTATATTTCAAATCATTTGAGAAATTATGCTTGTAATGTTTTCTGGTGAAATGACTGCTGAAAAGCAGGATTACCTATCATAGAAATAATTGATATATATCTATGTTAATCCATTTTAGCATGACTTACTCTTCCATAGTTGAAGGCAATAAGATGTGAGTAAAAAGGAAAGGAATTTCGTGCATTATTATATGCAAAACTTATTTAATGCATTTTGCTTCTCCATACTACCTGCAAGGAAAAGACAGGTTACACATGGAAGGTCAGGTGTTAGGGCAAGCCATTTTTTACTGATGACAATTCCATTCTCTGATAGCTCTTACAATATCTTGTGGAATCTTAATATTAGATGTGAAGTCAGTAGACCACATCAGCTGAAAATCTCTTTAATGAAAGACAATTTCCTTCAAATATTTTTCAATGAAGTAGTTTCGACACAAAGTATTCATACCCAGACAGGTTTGTAATTCTAAGCATTGCTAGAGTAATTCAGGTTAGGAGGGACCTTAGGGGGCCTCTGGACCAACCTTCTGCCTTAAGCAGGCTCAGCTGTGAGGCCAGGCTGTGTCTGGTCAGGGCTGGAAAACCTCCAGTGATGGAGGCAGCACGGCTTCCCCTGGCAGCCTGCTGCTTTTCTGCCTGACTGTCCTCACAGAGAAAGTTTTTCCTTACATGCAGTTTGAACCTCTCTTCTTTCCATCTATGCCACTGTCATAAATCCTTCTGCCATGCACTACTACAAGGCTCCATCTTCTTGATAACTCCCTTGTAGGTATCAGCAAATTGCTGTTGGATCCTCCCTAAGCCTTCCTTCTCTTCTCTGGGCTGAACACACTGCAACAATGCATTTGCAAATCCATTCTGACTAGCTTCTAAAGAAAGCATTAGGAACAGGCACTAGCTTGCATTATTTATAGTTTTGGCTTTGGTTTTATTTAAGGGTTATCTGACATGTTCCTCCCTCTGGTTCCTTGTTTTTGGTTGAATTCTACTTTTGGCATGTGGCTATTGGGTTAACCAGCATTATATCCTGCTGCAGCATTTATCCTATAACGTTTTGCACACCTCATACTAGCTGACTCATCATCCTGTGTGATAAACATTCCCTTTTCCTAGTAAAGGACAATATCCAAACCAAAATATGATAGTCTTAAAATAATAAAATTAATAAAATTAATAAAATAATAATTGAACAAAACACAGCTATTGTCTGTGACTTTGCTTCTCTTAATTTAAGAACTGAGTTAATTCCATCACCAGGGTTTGAGGAACAAGAGGAAAAGGAGAGCAAAAATCAAAAGATAGATTGTTTGTATTTGTATCAAATCTTATGGAAAGCTTTTTTCCTTTAATTCTGTCTGTGTGGGAGGTAGAAAGATGATGTGAATAGTTCTTTCTCAGACAGATATCTTGTATGCATAACACAGAAAAATGTTATACAAACAAAAGAATTGCTTCCTTCCCAAATGTGCAGGATGATACCAAAGTGGAGCCTGACCAGGACAGCAGAAAAGCTTTAATATAAAGTCATCATATAAGGTGCAAAATGCTACTTTCTGTAAAGCTGTTGCTTCATAGCCCTGTATAATATTTTGTAGACAGCCCAGAATCCACAGGATTAAATTAGGGCTCTGAAATAAGGTTACCAAAATCAAAGTTTTCTCATCAAGAAAATACTGTCATAAACAATCCTTCACAACAGAGGTACTGGGAGAGTCACCTACTCTCTGTCTTGGCAACAGAAGAGTGCAGGAAAAAAATAATAGTGTTTTTCTAACATATTAAATACTGTATTGGTGCACTACAAAACCAGTTACAGCTTGATGCAAACTTTCCCTTATTTGTATAAGGTTTTGGTAGAGGAAATTGATAGTAGAAATATCAACATAAAGTAGCTGGGATCTTTCTGGTAACTTTGGCTGAGACACCCTATTAGCCTCAAATTCCTAATTCCCATACAAGCCAGAATTAATTCATTCAGTGTTGTGAAGAACCGTTGTTGACTAACAAATTGTCCCCTGCAAACACGGTGATAAAAACACACCAAGTTTTTTTCAAGGTAGTACAATATTTTGAAAAAAGGAATTATGTCATTTGGCTGTCTCTTCCTGCTATAAAACTTCTTGTTTACCACTTTCAAATTTTAGTCTTTCTTATGACTTGTCAGAGAATTTTTGTTGCTGCTCTGTGGTGAATATATAGGATGAAACTAGGTCACTTCAGTAACCTGGGGCTGTCTTTGCTCTGTCTCAGTGAGCACTGTTGGTCCATGGTGAATGAATTATTTCTTTCCTTGACTGACAGGAGAAGAAATTATTTTAGGAAATTTTATGCCCATTTTAGACTGGTTATATATTAATATGTAGACTAAGGCTTTGAAGACCAGAGTAGAATATACTGGGCATTGCTCAGTGAAGACTACCTGGGAGAGCCCCAGAAAGGTCAATCTTTACTCTACATTTGTATAATTTTTATGTGAGCAAAAGTAGACAGATCTCAAACCCAGGTACCACAGAGGTGGAGACAACACTTGAGTTCATCTCTCCTGACAACGAACAGCGACATGACAACCATCAGGAAGGCAAAAGGAAGCAAATGGGATAAATTTTTAGCCAAAATGAGCTCTTTGCCCATGACACCCATGAATAATATTTTGTATTTTGCATAAAAGAAATGATGGCACCCTGGGTTACAGAACTGGCTTCATCTAGAAAGCAATTATATTGTGTTCCCACAGAACTTCACATTGGTCTGTAGCTGAAGTCAGCAGTTTAGGAAACAGCCTAACATGAAAAACCTATCAATGACAGTGACTGCTATGAGCAAAAGCAGCATTTTGCTATTCCTGACACCGGTTTCCTTCATGAAGTCCCACATTAGAGTTTCAGTCCTTATTTTCAAAGTGCTTAAATTCGTAAGATGCTTGTGAATATGAAAGTTCTCAGCCAGACTTGAAATAAAATGTTGAGAGGGACTTTTTTTAGCACTACAGCAAAACCTTGGTGTTCCCTCCAGCCTCCCGTGGGAGGCCTGTCCTGGAGCAGGCTCCTGACAAAGTCTCCAGAGCCCACACTGGAGCAGGTTTCCTGGTAGGACTTGTGACCCCCTGGGGGACCCACACCAGAGCAGCCTGTCCCTGAAGAATGGAAGAGTGACCCACGTTACAGAGTTTGAGGCTGACTGTGCCTGTGGGATGGGCTCACACTGGAGTAGTTCATGGAGAAATGTCTCCTGTGGGAGGAGACCCATGGGGAGGGGCAGGGGAAGGACTCCTCACCCTGAGCAGTGGGAGTAACAGTGTGGGATGATCTGACCATGTCCTCCATTCCCTTTCTCCCTGTGCCACTGGGAAGGAGCTGGGAAGGAGGGAGGATGGGGGCCAGGTGGTATTTCTAAGGTCTTGTTTTACTTCTCATTATCCTGCTCTGATTTTGTTAGTAATACATTCAGTTCATATCTCTAATTCAAGTCTTTTGCCCGTGATAGTATTCAGTTAGTGATCTCTCTCTGTCCTTATCTGAACTCATGAACCCTTTGTTATATTTTCTCTTCCCTATTCAGCTGTGGAGGGGAGTGATAGGATGGCTTTAGTGGGTGCCTGGCATCCATCCAGCATCAACCCACTACAATGGGCATCCTGCAAACACCTGTGTGCTATGGATAACACTTCCTGGATGTGATGGCTGTAAGGGCTGAAACAAAAACCCTGTCTGGTCACAACTTGCTTTCTCCAGCTGGAATTGTCACCAATCCTTTCCAGCACCTTTTGTTTCCAAACAGTAACCACCAGGTCTATCTGAAATCAGAAAGAAGTGGCCAGATAGTGAAGAGAATGGAAATTTTTATAAATTCAGGACTGTATCTCTAGCTGAGCTGAGGCATCCTACACAGTTTTAGCACAAACAATTGAAGGCTTCCAAAATTTGTTCTTTGATTGCTCATTGCTGTAGTACACTACAATTTAGTTTGTTCGGTCATTACTAAAGCCATCCACCCACTTACAGCTATTCTTATAGAAAATAGCATCCTTTCCCACTGATGCACATAATTTGTATCTTCTGATAATTGTGCATCTGATGCATGGAGAGAAGACAATAATAGACAAGGGATTCAACTTGATTTCTGACATACTGCTGAAAAAAGAGGCAATGGCTTTAGTTAATGTGTGCATACATTTTGCCTGAATGACAAAAAAGCAAATGGAAAGCTTCAATTGCACTATTCAGTAGTGTCAGTAATGTTCTGAGTTCATGAGTGACTGAAATGCCATTGATTGGCATGGATGTGCAGTCACATATGGATATGCAGGCATAATGATTTTGCATGTAAGTAACTTGCAACTTTTAAAGCTAAAAGTTAAATGCATGTCAGACTGTAGAGATACAGTTAAGAAGCCCAAATTGCTAAATAAAATGTGATATGAAATAATGTATTTTCTTGTTAAAGGGAACATTAGTTTATGCTTGGTAATATTATAAAACTTCAAAAATTATGTGTTACTTACACAGTTTAATCTGTTTATCAAAATAATGAAGCACATATTTAAAAAAAATACTTGTCCAAGAATTTGGAATCCAGTTGCCTAGAGAAAGAATGGGGAAACAAACATAGGGCTATAAGTCACAGGAGTTGAGAGGCTCGGAAGAATTTTCTGTGAACTTCAGGAAGTACCTAGTGACTTTTGCAAAGCCAATAAAAAATCTGAGGAGCTCAGATAACTTCAAAATGAAGCTCTAGAATTATGGAATTGCGTATTTTAATGTCTGCCTGTATCAGCATAGAGTTCTTCTGTGTTCCATATTCAGCTGACACGGCTGAGGATAAAGCGAGCTGTGCCTCCCACCTCTCCACACAGCTGCCTGACCACCAGCTTGTGCTTTGCTTGGGGGCTGCTCCTGGCAGAATGAGGAGGTGTGCCTGACACTGGGCTCACTTGCCAGCTGCGCTGGGGTGACTCCAATTCCTGCAAGCAGCAGGTAGCTCCAGCCAGCCTGAGCTCATGGGTGTAAGTTTGAAGTGTACAGCTCCTCCTCAGAGCTGCCTTTGGCAACAGGGAAATAAAGGTTTCTCTAGAAAATCCTTTGCATATGTACACAGAAGGATATATGTTTACACAGATATCAAGAAAAACACATCCTGTTGTCAGTACATATAATCACAGGCCCTTTCATTTATGCACATTCCATTAAGTAACATCATATACATATTTTCTGTATGTGATACAGAAAGTAAAATGTCTTGTGACACTGTGGGACTTTTCCTATGGAGTCCTCATGGAAGTCACATATAGGTGGAAAGTACCGAATATGTTAAAATTATATGTAGAAAAAGAAGAAGGAAAGAGATTTTTTGGGCAAATATAGATCACCTATTTTCACAAGTTAGTTTCATTGCCTAACCTCTTGTTATTTTATGTAAGGAGTGTTGTATAGCTAACCTGAAATGAATATGTGGTACTTAGGCTGTGTTAATGTTATTTAGATATATTCATGAGGAATGAAATTGAGAGTAATACAGCTAAGCAGTAAGAAATACACTGGACCATTAAAACAATGAAGTTAGTGTAAGTATATAGGATTAAGTAATCAGTATAAAATGCCTCTAGTATGCTTACAGTTAAAGCAAGTGCATAGTTACATTATTTTAAAAATTCCATGTGGCCATATCTTCTAAAACTGCTTTTTAATGTAGAAGCCAAAACTGACTTTTTGATGCTGTTTAGGC
The DNA here is from genome assembly GCA_034336665.1 of Luscinia megarhynchos. NCBI lineage: Eukaryota > Metazoa > Chordata > Aves > Passeriformes > Muscicapidae > Luscinia > Luscinia megarhynchos. The sequence continues at coordinate 48,968,316 of CM067565.1, forward strand.
AATGGATATTAAAAAAGATTCAAAATATATTCCTTGCACATGACAGTAGGGTACTACTTCTATATGTAGCTTTTTGATTCACTCTAGTCACAGAGTTCTTGCTGTGGAGGCCATTTAAATTTACTCATTTCAAAGACATAGGGCAAAATTAGAAAGGTACCAGAAATTCCACAGCTTAGCATTGAATTTGCACTTTATTATGAAAAAAATATAACACAATCTCCAATAGAACTGAAAAACCAACTTGGAAAACATCTTTTTTAACGTGGATCAGTTCTCAGGCAAGACTTGCTGGAGAGCAGCACAGAAGCTGTTTCAGCCCCGGATTGGAGGCTTGATGGTGATAGGTGTTCTGCTATTGGTAGCACTGCCTGTCTCTTCTGCCTTAAGGTGTTCATTTACCCACAGCTTGGGTGTGCAACCCCTTAGTGACAGAGGTCAGGCTAGGATGGTGCTGGTCCAGTCCCACAGCATCTCCTTCTTGCCCTCAGATGTGCACTCTCACCTTTCTTTCCCTTGGCACAGGAATTTTACTCACCCCTTTTGTGAGCTAGTTGGGGTAGTAAAAGGAGCAGAGGACTTCACACTTTTGTTACTGATTTAATTTTCTGTGAAGAGAGCCTTCCAAACTGATATATCAAAAGGTCAATATGAACACTATGGTTGGCAGCATGAGAGCAATGCAAAGCTGTGGGTAGGGTTGCAGCATCTGACCCGAGTTGTCTTAAATTGTCTTGGAAGTCAAACTGTTTTGTGGCAGTCAAGGCTTACAAAGATTAAGCTGCTGCAGGCCTGTTAGTTTTCCTGGCTGCATGTTCCTGCTCTTTCTTCCTGGAGACATTAGCATATATGGAAATTGCATTGCTCCAGGGATCAGCTAAAAACTAGCTACTCTTTTTTTCTAAGTAAGATTAATTTGCAAACGGTCCAGCTCCTGAGCCAGCTTTTTTTCTGGTCACATACACACCTAACTAGGCTTGTTTAAACTACCAAGGAATTGCATTTCAGGATGATGTGGTTTATTCACTGAAAGATGATCTCTGTTGCATGAAAGAGCCTGAAAGTGAAAGCAGGCAGAGACAAGAGCTCTGTGAATCGCTCTATCCATCCTGCTGGGTGCTTTCTCTTCCCAGAGGCGATGCCTGTGGGCCTCTGATACGTGTCCACTGAGCTTGAAGGACAACCCAGGAGAAGCGTGTTCCCTGGTTGCCTGCTGAAACATGTGGAAGAGCACAAGATGGGTTCACAGCAGCACCTCCCAGCGCATTCCTGCCTTTCCGAGCTCTCACCCCAGTCTCTGGGGCATCAGTGCTGTCATCCACCCAGCAACGTGACAGGAAAGGGGGAGGCTTTGTTGTCCTGGCAGGGAAAGTGTTCTGTGACCTGTGTACCTTCCTACAGACTGCAGGCCCGGCTGTGTTTCTGACTCACTGTCCCTAGGCAAAAAAATTAGACGCACCCTTGAACATACAAGTGCTGACAGCTACAAATAAGGCGGATTTTTCTAAAAAATCTGTCTTGTGAGCAATGTGGCTTCCAGGTACTGTGAAGTTTCCTTTTAAAAAGTGCCAATGGATATGCATAAACATGCTCATGCTAAACATACATAAATAAATTGTATATACAGTGAGGTAATGGTAAATAAGCAAAATAAAGAAGGAAAAGGAAAGGGAAAATGTGTATTGCTGGCGCAAAATAATGCTGTGGAGTGAATCTGATATGTTTATGTGTTTCTAAGGGATCTAAGCATTTTGCTGGAAAAGCATAAAAGATATACTGAATTTTAAGAGAAAGTATTTTCTTTGTATTTACTGCCTCATACATACTAAACCACAGTTTCCCCTGAGGCTGTTTTATTTATAAATTCATAGTTATAATTTCCATAGAGTTACTTTGAAGAAAATTACAAGACACAGTAAGAATAATTAAATTAAAACACTGTAATTTTTACAGGAAATACGGTGAAATAATACCTGCAATTGCCTTATAAGCTAACCCAGTCTCATAGACTGTATTTAGAATATAAATAACACTGAAATAGCAAATGTGGGAGTATCAGACTTTATCTTTTTTCAAAAGATATTCCCTCTGGGAAGGCATGTGCTGCCCTTCACTGCTCTTCAGAGCCAGGGATACCTGTGCTTAAACCCATTAATTGGTGTTGTAATGAGGCTCTGATGAAGAGCCTGGGGGCTTCAGAAGGAACCAGTTGTTTTGTTTTCAAGGAAATTTTCTCAGAAGTGTGTGTCGACCCAGAAAAACAAGTAATTGCATTTTTGCATTTTTGCATCGGCAAATATGTAAGTAGGAACCTGTTTTGTCTACCCATAACTCTGTTATGTGTGACAGCTGAGACATGGGTGTGTATGTGTCCTGTGTGTGTGTGTCATGATACTTTTCACCAGTTCTAGGCTGGCATTTCTCAACTGCTGTGTCAGGGCTGTGCACGTGCAATGAGGTGACTGGGGGCCGAAGATGAAAAGGGGCAGAGGACTGACCCAGTAAGAACAAGACTGTAATTTTTAACAGGTTTCTTATTATTATTGAGGCATAATTTTTTCTTTGTTGTTAATTCCAGTTAGGGTGCCCACTTCTTGGGTTCATGCTAATGGCTTAGGCTCTTGGTCAGGGCACTACAAACACAGACACACATTCTCTTTTCCCACTGCTGCTGCTGGAGCAGCATACCCTGGCACAGGGACAGTGCAGAGGCTTTGGATCTCCCTGCAAGATTTGCCAGAGGGCATCTGTCAGAGCCCAAAGAGGTAACAGCTGCACAGGGCAGGGTGGAAAATTTGGAAAGAGAGCTAGTACTGATAAGGAAGGAGGACTGCAATTTTTATCTGCCTAGGGCAGCAAAAAACCTTGCATCAGCTCTAATCAGTTTTATTACATACTTTATTCTGGTTTTGTTCAGTGATGTGCATTTGCATGGCATCTGCTCACCTTATTTGGTTTATGGAGAGGTATTCTAAGCAGAATACATTTTAGAGTTGCTTTTCAGAATGTAAAGCACATCAACCTAATGAATAGCCTCTGGAGGAGTCCTGCACCCAAAAGGCCACATACACTGGCGCCTAGAAGTTGGAAGGAAATATTTAGAGACATGAAAAAGGTCACTGGTGCTAAAACATATACCAGGAAAAAGAAGGAAAGAGATTTGCCATTATATACTGAGGGCAAGGTACATATCTGAAGATTGCCATCATTCAGTTGGAAGGTTTGACAAAAGCTGTGCTTTTCCTTCCTTACAGGAGCCTTGGTGTTTACTGAATAAGATCAAGCCTGTAACTTTCACGAGCTATTATAGGATGCAAAACAAGATAGTGCAAGTTCAGTGGAGATCCTCAAGAAACAGCAGTCTCACAGTACTGTCCAGTAAGTAAAAAGAGTTGTCACTTTTGTTGTTCTATCAATTTGTTCAACTCCATGCAGAGTCCTCAGTGCAGATGGAAATAAAACCAGATTTCCCCAAGTGAACCTTAAAGATGTTCAAGATATAGATTGGGTTTTTCCTTGAGTGTGCCATATCAAGCAGCAATGGCAGAAGTCTGCATTACCTGCAAAGATGCTAATGAAACTTCAGAGCTTCTTAGTTGTCTTTATCCACTCACCACGAGTCCTTCCTACAGCAGTCCCACAACTCTAATGTGAGGAGTAAGGTCTCCTTCCCTTTCCTTGGAAAGCTCATAAGGAAGCAACAATCTAGCTCTTCATAATACAATATAAATACATTTCCTGGTTTTTTTCCTTGTCTAGGCTGCTTGCTCCTAGGATGAGCAGGTTCCTGAGTGTTACTCCAGTACTAGCCATGCCCTTGTGGGTGGGTTTGTTTGGGCAGAGCTAGGGGACTTCACAGGGTTCAATGACAGCCCCTGAGATGGATAGTTATGAACCAGGGCCAGGGACAATCCAGGAGCTCCCATCAGGAGCTAAACAGGATGGGCTGGGGGCAGGACCTGGGACAATGCTGCGATGAAGGGTTTGAAGTTCATACAAGGGACAGGGACAGAGACTGGAAACAAGGTGCAACATATGACCACAGGGGTCATTCAGGAAAAACTAGGTCCATGGAAATCCAGGTGGCAGGGCCAGAGGCAGAGGTGGGAGATTGGTGCTGCTTCTGCACAGACCAGGCAGGGATTACCACGGGCAGGAGTGGAGGAAGGTCCCAGATGTAGCTGCTCAGGTTCATTTTAGGCTATGGGTTCCCACAGGACCCTGACATTTCCAAAGGAAACCTTCTTGAATTGTTCTTCCCATCACTCCCAATAGGCACCCAAAAGATGTGGCTGCTCCTCCTGTTACTGGAAGCAGCACTGACATGGTCAGATAGAACTCCCAAGTCTCATCTCCTGCTGAACTCAGGAATCACACTGAGGCAAGATACTAAGAAAAAGTGGATTAAAAGCAGAAAGATTTTTTGGAAAGCAGCAACTCCAAAGCCCAGCTGAGTTTCTACCAGCATGCTTTCATTTCATTTGAGAAGCAAAACATAAGCTGTCTCACCAATTGTCAGAGAGTCACTGGGTTTCAGATTTAGTATGAAATCCTCCCTGCACTAATTTCAGCAGCAGTTCTGGGATTGACTTCAATATTTTTTTCCACCTGTTATCTTCTTATACGTAACAGGATGCATTTGGTGCTGGGGAAGCTACAAAGAAGCCATGCATAAGTACTGAGAATCAGCCCACAGGCCTGTTTCTCAGCTGATGGGTTTAAAGCTCTGTTATATGATTTCTGAAATAAAACTGAATTTTCAATGCACAAATAGCATTTTGACAATACTTTGCATCATGGGTAAGGCACATTGAGGCTCCTGTGATCTCCTGGCCATCAAGAAATAAAAGGAATAAAGGAATAAAGGAAGTTTAAATAGAAATACCCCCTGTGCTAGGGAAAGTGATAGGTGTGTACATAGGAGAGAAAGGAAGGAGCTGGGTAAAAAGGGAATGGAAAAGACAATAAAGAAATGCGATCAATTTACCTACAACAATTAACTTTGCTAATAGTTACCTATAACTAGTACCTAATGGTTTAGGAGAGAGTGGGTATATGTCTCAAATACATATAGGCCTGTCTGAATATGAAAAAAACCATACTCAACAGCATGGACAAATAGAAGTTGTTGGCCTGCCTTTCAGTGATGCATGAACCCAGGGCTCCCCCGGTATGAGAGGGTAATAAAAATGAGTCTTAAATTCCCCTCATGTGGGTTAAAATATGATACCTGATTTGATAAATGTTTCCAGCTACCTTGTCTCACTGCTCTTTTGCTTCAGTGATGGACTGAATGTTGCATCTCTACTACTGTAAGTTGTCTCAGAAAAGTACAGAAACAAAAAGACAGATGTTGAACCGATGAGACAAGCATGTCCTCATAGCCCAAGGCCATGAAACAATTTCATGTGTACACTCAAATACACTCTAGGAAAACACCAGTTAGGCTGTATTCTGGGGTGAAAATTTTCCTTGTTCTTCAAGACCTCCTTTTCACCAATGTACCCACTTAGCTGCTGGGTTTAGACACAGATTATCATCCTGCTCTGTTCCAAGAGTCCTCCAGTGCCACATGTAGCACCTCCCCAACTCAGTGATTTCCATGCAATCCCATCCCTCTCTGTAGTCCATGCACTGTGTCACACCCTCTGGTTCCCCTGTGAAGCCAGATGTGGATTGTCTCCCAGTGAACAGATGTTGAGGTCAGTCTTCTGGCCAGAAATTTTGCTGGCTCCATTTTGATTATTATTTATCTCAATAGTGATATCCTCAGTTGATGTCTCCCAATCGTTTTGAATTAAATATTGAGGCAAAGACATGTAAATGTCCTGTTCTACCAGACTTTCTCCCTCCTACTGCTGTCTGCAGAGCTGCAGGGGCTGCTAGAGGGCCTGACAGAAGACAGGCAGAATCTACAGCCCATGCCCTCTGTCATTTTTTTCTGTGACTTTATGCAAGTGATTGGCACCTTCACTGGGAGAGCTGTCACCTCTCATCATCCTCTGACATTTGGATGTTTCTAAACAATTCTGCGTGTTTCTGAGAGCTGTGTCACCTTCTAATCTAGCAAATGTGCTCTTCTCTTAAAAGAGTTTTGTTTATTTCTAATAGTCTAGAAAATGTTTTTTTTTCTTTGTATATGCACCAAAGATTACCAGGATGAGACTACAGACATAGTTGGGGGTTTGCTGCCATCTGCAGTTGAAACTTAATATTAATCCCAGTTTGCATGAGCGAATCTTCCCTGTCTTCAAAGACCTTCAAATCTCAGCAAGCAACAAAACATACAATGGTGATCTGTCATTCTGTTTTGACTACTGAGTTCCTGCTCTAGCAGAAGGAAGGAGAAGTTAAATTTATTTAACTCCTCCTGGCTGTAAAGTTCACTGACAACCTGGATAGACAGTAAACTCTTGTAATCATCTCTTCAGCTCTCCTTTTGGTCAGTTGTTCAGTTTCTAGTCTATACACTCTCAAGACACAATCCCACTTTTTAAATTTGAGTGGGAACTTTTCAGAAACTTTACAGTCTTAACACAGAACTTGACTGACTTGGCAGTGAGACTTGACCATTTGCATTTCTGAACTGAACGTTTCATCTCTAAAAGAAAGACAGCTGCTGATGTAAGGTATTTCTTCCCCCACCACTGTATTGGATTTTCTCATTGAGATATATGGTGGATCCTAGTATAGAAGAGAAAGACATTAAAGCTTTCTGTGTAAAACAAACTAAGAAATATAACTTTAATAAAATTTGCCTCTACAATACTGAAATCATTCTAGGTACCAAAATATCCTGGAAAATTTACATACATGATAGGGTGTTTGAGATAATTACAAAAACCTAAGCAAAAACCCCCCAAAACAAACCAACCACAAAGCAACAACAACAACAACAACAACAAAAAAAAAAAACCCACAAACCCCCTAAAATTATTTAATATTTCTAAATATTTAATTATTTGGTAAATAATGCATATAAAATAGTAGGAGATTAATTAATGCAATTCTTCACACATCCTGCAAGTAATTACACAAACATGTAAAAAATTACGTAAAAGAATAGGATGGCACGCGGGGAGTGAGTAGTTGTATTAAATTAACAGTTTTGTATTTTTTTTCCAAATTAATTTACTCAAGCAACTTTACTGAGGTCTCAGTATAAGAAATTATTTTTGACTGTCTGCATAAGAAAGCTTAGTAATAATTTCTATAATATTTAATGTTCCTTTCTGCACTCCAATAAGGGAACTGCATCCCATTGCACAAGTATTGGTTTTAACTCCTCTTTTAAAGCACATTTACCAGCTGAAAATCTCTGTACTCATAAGGATGTAGTAAGACAATATCTTCTGATTTTCCAATCTCTACAAACCATAGCAAAATTAACAAGTATTATACCTGATCCTCAAGGACAGTAAATCACTCTATCTCCTTGAACCCAATGGAGCAGCATCAATGTGTAGAAAGAGAAGATCTACCCCTAGATTTTAAGTGTTTCATCAACACTTCACTCAAACTGAGAGATACAAATGATGATTCAAATGATAGTTTGCCTTCTGCATATTATAATTTACATTCTTTTGCCCAATTTGCAGTACTTAAATTATCAACAAATATAATAAAGTACAATATAACAGTGATCAGCATGAAGTACATCAAATTACTATAGTTAAATCATGAAGTGAACTGCCAGCTTGTTTTTGCAGTCACACAAAAGCAATGTCTTAATCTCTTCTGACAAATGGAGATTGTTACTTATGCAGATGGGGTGTATATGAAACATGAGTGCTTAAATTTTGCAGTGTATCTTTTCCAAAAGAATGCTTAACAGAGCAATCCTAAATTCACATAATAAAAAATCTATTTCTGTGCTGAGATCTAGGTCAGAAATTGTGACCACTGTCAATCCAAACAATTGCAATAAATTGTATGGTTGAGACTTTGTAGTAAGGTATTTCAGGGAATCTGGGAGTGCTTCTGTTCACTGGGGAAATGGAGTTAGTTTTGTTTGCATTTATTTTCTCCACTTCCTGCTCGTGGGAAGACTTCACCATCCTAAGATGTACAGAAGTGCTCAGGTTTCTTATTCAGTATCTGGGAATCATGGGATCAAGTCTGGGTTTTCCTGTTATCTACTGCTGGACTTGGAGCAGGTCACTTCCCTTCTTTTTAGTGTTTAAATTTAGGTGTCAATTTTTTAACTAGAAAGTCAGTAACACCCAGGTGACAAACGTATTACCAGTTTGATAATTGTGCTGATGAAAATGTTTTAAGGATTTTGCTTTAGTGTACCTTTAAAGCTCTTACTACTTATTATGTAATTTGTGTATTGATGAGGACATTCAGAATTAATAAATATAAATGAATCTGTAAAACTAGGCTAATAAATTAAAGTTTTTATTGTAATGCATTCAAATTATATCTTGAAAAAAACATTGATCAAAACATTTTTGCCAGATTGCATTAGTGAAGGCTATAACCTGAAAAGCAGTGAAAGTAACTTTAGCTTGTCTGTTTCGTAAATTATTGGTATACTTCCAGGTGTCCTGCAACAACCTAGCAATAAAGAGAAAAATGGGAGACAATACCTTACATTCTGTATTACACTACTTAGTGACTAAAACTGGTGTTGTTTCATCTAGTTCAGTACTACAAAGTTTAAGATCGGACTTTCTGAGAGGTCATAAATGTTTAGTTTACTGCCATAAGCTCAGTATGTGCACTTTAGAACTTCAGCTTCACTCAGATTTAAGCTTCACATTTTGGCCATGCGTTCTGGCTTTTGAATGGGGAAAAATTCCTGTCTTGAGGAGAGATCTATGACTCTTATTTTACATAAATCAAGCAAAACTCTCCTTTACTTCTTTTATGATCAGGTTCAGTTGACAATGTACATGACAAGGGAGAAAAAGAGGGAATAAAATATTACCAGCTCATTTGAGAAAGAGGTGAGGTTACTCCCTTTCCTCCAACACTTAACCAAGATAAAGAAGGGAGGAGAGGAGGGAAATAAAAAGTCCTTGAGTGTCATCTAAATTGCAAGATTAGGAGGGGAAAGTAGCACAAGCTCTTAAAATTATCCTAGAGGTCTGGAGAGAAAACATAAGTTTGAGTAAACTGAGAAGTAGGAGTTGGGAAAAGTATTGGAGAATGGTGGAGCTAAAAGGCAGCTGTGAAATCCTGTAACATAAGTGATGGTGAAACCCTTTTATTGAGAGTCACTTGGTTTAATGTCCTTAGGAATATAAAGAGGCTTTGTCATGGAGCTAGAGAGCAAGGGGAGTACAAAATGCAGGAGAACCAAAACAAAATGTACCAGTTTGGTTTTACAGTCCTAGGTTTTCAGGGGCCAAGAAGAAGAAAACTCACTAGAAACTATGTCCACAGGTCTTCATAGACTGAAGAGTCTACATGTAGCCCAGGCCTCCTAGGAGCTGGTGGCTCTCTGGAGCAGCAGCTCCGACTGTATGATGGAGTAACTAGCAGCATTTCTCGGGCATGTAGCTCTGCAGCATGTGCTCACCTAGTCTGACACCCCTGAGAGCCAGTGCACCTCCTGTACATGTACTGCAGGCAATGGAATTGCAGGGATAATGTTGTGAAGTGGTGGGTACTGTTGATGCCTGCAGGCCTGGACTGAGCACATGGTGAAAGCAGGACACTCAGTCCATCTCTCTGGGGACACTCTACACAGGCAGGGAGAGCATCCTCAGCATTCCTGACAACTGCCATGGAACCAGCACAGGATGTTTTGTTCTTTGTCCTGCTCCAGCTGTGATGGTCAAGTGTAGGAATGCACAACAGGTTCCCCTATACAGAATCAGGATCATGGTCAGGACATTGCATCATCCTCTTTCCTGGTCCCTTGTCCCTCTGCTGTGTTTCTGGGTGAAGAAAGTTTGCTGGTTTGTCGTATGGTGGTGGGTTTGATACAGATTTAGTTCCCTTTTGGGAGTTATGTGTTATGAATAAACTAATAACCTTGCAGCTGGCTTGATGGGACTCCCTGCTTTTGCTGATAGAGCTAGATGCTGAGGGTAAATGGGGCAGAGCAGCTGAGGGAAAAGCTTTAGAAAGCCAAATAGCTGGCAATTACTGAAATGACTGAGGAATAGAAAGCAGTAAATAAGGATGTTTAGATGAAATTTGTTCTTGCTGAAGTAGTAATTATCTTTTCTGAGGATATACTATTTTATGTGTGGTTTTTTTCTTGGTTTGGTGATAATTCACACACTGTTTGAGAGCTGGATGCTGATGTAAAGGTGAAGCCTTTGTAGCTGAGGCATCTGGAAGTATTTTATCTTTGGTAATAGTTGCAAGACCTGATGAGTAAAAAGAATGGGAGGAGCTGAACTAGGTAAAAGTAATTTAAACCTAAAGTGTAAATAACTAATGTGGCCTATTAAGTGGACTGACCATTGGACAAAAGGTGCTGTGGCTGGTGTGCTTTGAAGGAACAGTAAATAAAGAGAACGAGGGGTGGTGTACTGGTACTGTGTAGTAGAAACAGGATAGCAATTGGTGTTAGCATGGCAGCAGAACAGAGGAAGCAATTTGCCTTAGTTTTTAGTTAAGTAATGCAATAAAGTACAGTTAGAACCCAGTTAAATGAGGCTAAAATCAAAATTTTCTATGAGAATGTTTGAAAATAAAAGTTAATCTGATTTTAAAAGCTTAGGGTCCATCCTAAAATAATAGGAAAATAGTACTTATGCTACTAATCGAAGGAATGTAATCCATATTACAGGCCTGTTTAAGTTCCAAAATATAAAAGCCTTTATAACCAACTTTGAAATAAGAATATGTGGGAACTTGAACATAAATAGAAAATGAGATGAAATGTGATGTATGTGTTTACTATCAGTACATTGTGTCAGGCTGACATGCTGTTTTTATTAGTCCTCTGTATCACTTGATAAAATTCTAGGGTGTAAAAAATGACCTGAGAAGACAAAAATTAGTAGAAAAATGTGGAACTGGTGGAAATAGATGTGTAGACTACACCTACAAGCTCATGATGGTGGGAGGGTAGAAGAAGGACACATTCTGCAACAAGGTAAAGTCTAATTGCATGGCATTAAGTGGGTTTTTTATTTGGTTTTTGTTTTTGTTTTTGTTTCAAGGTGAGCAGTGTCAAACACTGGATCAAGTTGTCTGAAGATAAAATTCCACCCTTGAAGAAGGTCAGAATTCTGCTGGAGATGAGCCTGAATCGTCAGATCTAATGTCCAAGCTGATTCTGCTCTGAGTGAGAGGTGGGATCAAATGATGTCCAGAGATCCCTTCTGAATTAAATTATTCTATAATTCTTTGAAAGATCCTTTTCCAAGGCAAAATTTATGAGTGAAAGGATGCTATCAGGATATTATTGCTAGCATGGATTTTTGTGACTCTTCAAAGTGTTTTCACTTATTCTATCTGAAGAATTCTGAGAAAATTTGGAAAATAATGCGTAGTGTAGGAAGATTAGTGTCTAGATCAGAAACAATTAAGACTGTAGTTATAGCAGTGAAACTATTTTGTGCATTACTACATAAAAAGCTGGAAACAATAAGAATTTTTAAGGGATGAAACAGATCAAATGAGGATGTATTAGCTGATTTTCACCCAGCTAGGCTGCTGCTGCTGATGCAGTCATGGGAAAGGCAGATATGGTTCTTGACAGCCAGGCACTTCCAGCAGCCATTATCAGGAAATATGAGCTCAAACCTAAATAAATTAATCAGGTACTGAGGGATTGGAGAGCTTTTCTTGAAAGGACTTGACTTAGTTTAGGAAGATTAGACTGAAAACCAAAATGTTTAACAATTTGAAGTACATCAAAGTCCATCAAAGCTTCATGATGGAAGAAAGCCTTTTTTAAGATACAGGATAAGATATTGGGCTCAGAACTGCTAGGTATCAGATTAGTAAACATTGAATAAAGTTACAAAACACCACATTCAGCATTCAATTTCTGAAACAACTTTCCAGAAGAAGCAATAGGGCCTTGACTGATGCTTCATCTGCTGTTAAAATAAATTATTTGATATGGCTGTGGGAACAGCAAAGGACAAGAGCTGATGACTTTGAAACTTAAGACTGGAAAGGACATAGTCTTTCTAAAAATATACAGTAAATCACTCTGATTCTTAAATGCCATTAGTATTAAGCAGTTGTTATTCCTCCAAAGGATCTAGGACATCTTGGCCACGGAAAATGTAAGAAATTTTTATTACCAAGGAGTCTTACACTCAGGAGCTGCCTGCACCAGCATCCATACAGCTGTCATGGCCCTCCACTGCATGGCAAATGGTTCTGTTCTGCCTTGGCCCAGGGATAAGGTTCCCTCAGCTGAAGAATTGCTGTGCTTGCTGGTGCTGACAGAAGGCAGATTGTGTACAGGAATCCCTTTGTCTGAAGGACAGACTGCATCTGAACTAGACCTGTTTTAATAGTTGGCTCAGCCTTGTCCATGTAAAGCCATCACAAGGGTCCTGTCCTGCCAGGGAGATAGTGAGACCTGTTGAGTGCATCTAAGGAAAGCAAAGGCACTTTTGAACACAACAAAAAATAATCTGCATTTTGATTGTTTTCATTTAGTCTAAGGTCCGGGCACTTGTCAGAAATTATTCTAAATGTATAGTGCATTGAAAGTTAACCTAAATTTCACTGCTCTGCAGTGCTCATATTCTTATAAACATATCTTTTTTGCAAGGATTGCCTTGACATTTCCTGAAGGAAAATTTCACTTTTCTGTCTGACCACACAACATTTTTTAAAAAATAAAATAAATTGAACTTCCACCACCACTGACTTAAATATGTAACTGTACTGTTTTGAAATTATTTCAGTAGTAGTCCTTAAGTAAGAGTTTGCAATGTCTCTGCTTAAGAGTTTGTAGACACTGTTGTGAAATACTGTAACTTTATTATGTTTCATATAATTGTGTGTTATTTGTATGTGGTAACACTGAAGCCACCTTTAAACAGGCAAGAATACAAGTAAGTACAAAGTGTAAACCTGATACATTTGCTGTGTTGTCTGAATGAAACAGTGCAACACAAGATTTTGGTGAGGGATGCAGTGATGTCTTCAAGAGGATTATATTGTATTTCTTTTTCTTTCAGAATAAATTATAAATGTCACAGTTCTTCACAGCTGAAAACACTGAATTAATTAGTGTGTCACCTGAGAGCTTTCGCCCTTTCTGGGAAGGAATGAAGTGGTTTGAAAGAGCACTGGAAAAGGCCCTCATCCTACTTGACCTTTCCAGAGATGAGGCAGACAGATCGATAGGGAAGTGACTGCAGTGAGCTGGCACCTTGCAGAGAGGGTGCACTTCAGAAGTGCCAAAACAGGTTATGAAAACATGGAGGCTGACTGCTTTGTTTTATGAAGAGGCTCTCCCTTTTTTTTGGTTAAGGCTGAGGTAGCATCCAACCAGTTTGTTTGTACCCTGACTTTATTTGATTGGTTGCATCTTCATCAAAATCAAACCCTTCCTCATTCTAAAAGGTTGGTGGTGGGAATTTATGATAGCTAGTTGGATGATCCAAGAAGATTGGAAATGTCTCTCTGAAGCAGAAATTTTAAAGATAAATTGGATTTTTCTGTCATTGTTTTCCTTTTTGAGGCCAATGTGCCTCACTGGTGTTGGTAAGAATTGATGATGACTACAAGCACATACACACACTGCTGCAAGGCTCATGCTCCCTATGGGGTATTGGTGCAGAGGTTTGATCCTGTGATCCTTGGCCAGCTGTTTCCTTGAGGGGAAATCATTGTGGTTGAACGTGTGTGTGCTAGATTCTCGGACTGAGGGTGAATTCCACCATATCAATTCCTGGATGTCTGTCTTTCAGTGTTGAAGCCCACTTGTGAGGAGTGATGCAAAATAGCAAATAACATGTGGGTTGAGACTGTGCCCCCTGAGATGCTGCTTCTGAATCCCTTTTGATGATCTTCCATGTAGTGAGTGTTTTAAAGTATTTATTTATTGTTGTCAGGGACTCTTATTTTCAGAGCCTGCCCTACCTTCTTCACTTTTTTCCCAACAAGCACATTTATATAGTTAATATTTTGCTTTAATATTTTCCTTGTAGGCTCAGAACAGCTAACTGACCAGGGGAGAAAGAGAAGCATCAAGACATGCAAAGCAAAAGTAAGTAATTATGTTGATGATAGTAGACAAACCAGGTATATTTCTCCTAATCACTCCAAAAGGAGACAAGAATACCAGAAGTGATTTAATAAGGAGCATTTACTATGTCAGCACCTTTCTAAAATTCAGTCTTCCATCAGCTCAGAACTGTGTGTGTGCTACACTGCTCTGTAATGATGTGTATATGACTGGCAGAGAAATGAGTGAACAGGAATCTTAAATTGTGCCCATACCAGCAGTAGCAGAGTAGCTGACAGAAGGCTCTTGGCTAGGCACAAGAAGTAGGGCACAGTGTTTATGAGGATGATTAAGATTATATTTATAGATAATGCAGTGTTCAAATATTGCCAATGTATCTCAATAGCAGCTCTGTGGTCTGTTATGGACTTTAGTATAATCCATTTGTGGTCCTCCTGTTGAGTCATGAGCTTCAGTGAGATACCCTCACTTCCTCAGCTTTTCAGAGAAGTCTAAGTGTGGCTCAGTTCACTAAGTCTGAGATTTGTTCAACAGTCTGTGACTAAAGGGCTATAATACAAAAAGGTTGAGCTAGAAATGTACATGTTACAGGTCTTGGCTGTAATCTTTTGCTGTAGATGTGGTTAGTCTGAAACAGCTGATATAGAGAATAGGCTCTGGCCTATTATCTACCTTTCTGTGTAGGAGTAGCCATGATCTCTTGTAGAAAACAGGAGACAGGCTGGATCTGACTGAAATAACAAACTCAGCTGCTGTCTAGTATGTGTAGTGTTGAAATCACTCACTGGCAAGATGATGCTCTAAGATCTGGTCTTTGCTTTGCAGATTTTCTCTGTGTTGAAATTAAACAATTATTGGAGAATGTGAAGAGAGTTAATCCTTTCCACCAATAGACTGGAACTCTATCTTACAGTCAATGTAGAGTTGCAGTCTTTTATGCTCTTTTTCTGGCTCATTTAATCTTGATTTCCACTTATTTTATGCTGAGTGACTTGACCAAGAATAATGGACTGAGTTTTTAGTTACAGACATTCTCCTGCACTGGTGATTAGGGCATTTGTGTGAAACAAGGATTTATAATTTATTCATATTGTGCATCTAACTGTGACAAATTGTCTCGAGGGGTAAAATGAAGGATGAGGCTGAAATCACTGGATTTATAGGCCATGATTATATTGATCAGTTTAAAAGTTCAGTATTCTGTGATTCAATGTAGGACAGAAAGCTGGGTACAGGAGGCCTACAGAAGGACCCATGAGTTATTTGTGTAAGCCAGCATACTGTGAATCCCACTGGCCATGGCAAATCCCACTTCTGGTGTGGCACTGGCAGAAGTTTTCAGTCTTATCTATTGAGAAATTATGATTGATGGCTACTGCCTTTCCAGGCATGAAACACTTCAAGGTAAACAGTACTCATACTCAGAATAAAATGTGTGCCAAGGGAGAAGGTTTCCTGGCATGTTCCACCTGTGTACCCTCCCTGAGCATTCCATGTACAAAGCTGTGACACTGTTACTGTGATTTTTCATCCATCCTGTCTTCTAAATAATCACTCTAACTTTGAAACCTGCTGAAGGAGGTGCTGCTGCCTTGGAACTTGTCCAGCTTATTCAATGTTGTGCTTTGTTTTATGCTCTTGCCCTCTTCTGGGTGTGAGGAGGGCAGTGCTGAATGAGTTTTATTTTGAATTCTTCCCTCTTTAAAAAATAAAAAGAAAGATAAAAACATTTCTTAGAATTTGTGCCTTTCTTATCAGTGTTTCTCTTAGAATAGAACATATCTATTTTTCTGAGACACTGTTTGTTTTCCCCTGCATTGAAACAGTCTTTCAGTTTTAATATTTAACTTGTTCCTGCTATTCTGTCACTGACAGAGATAATCTTCATTGATCTGTGGAAATTCTGCAGAAACCAGAGAGGCTATTAATGCCCCTATAGTCCAAATTATTACCTGAAAGGGATCTTGGCAGAGAAGAGCACTTGGTCCTCAGCGTGAAGACCACTAACTTACTGCATAGAAGTTGCTAAAGTACCTGAAAATTCTTGTTTTAGAGGCTCTTGGCTTAATCAGGCAAAATGGGAAAAAAGCTGAACTGCTGTTTTAAATGTAGAACAGCTTGAAGTTCTGTTTAAAAGAGTGAAGAAGCAGTGATACTTTCTGACCTGTTTGAGAGGAAAACATTTTATTTTCATTTTTCTGTTAGAACTTGACACATAGTCTGATAAAATGTTAATAACTCCTCCAGGGTGAAATGTAACCTACCTAAAAGTCTAGAACTGCAGCATGGGAACTGCACAGGTCAATCACTATGCCTCATATGGATTAATTTTTAACAGGATCTTCTGTGTGTGATGTTCCAGCTTAGTTTTCTAACTCACCTGGTTTCAATTTTTCTCCAGGAGAGAATA
Organism: Luscinia megarhynchos; assembly: GCA_034336665.1. Lineage (NCBI taxonomy): Eukaryota > Metazoa > Chordata > Aves > Passeriformes > Muscicapidae > Luscinia > Luscinia megarhynchos. The sequence goes on from CM067565.1 coordinate 48,984,851, forward strand.
AAACAACCCTTTTGGTAAACTGTCAGATTGTTGCTGGTATGTTAATAAGACTGGCTGAAATAATCCAACATGTCCAACATGCTGTTGCACTGTGACCTTCTGGCAAAAAAAGAGAAGGGAATATTCAACTTGGACCTAAGTTCCTAGGCTATTGAGGTGATGCATGGTGCTTAAGAAAGGGATTGTTGGGCACCAGGGGAGAAGCAAGGTATCTGGAAATGCAAAGGACATAATAGGTACCTAATTCCTCATGGAACTCTCAGTTGCACAGTCTTGGAAAGAAGACTGGCTTGTCTCTCTCAGAGCATGGCAGAAGAAAACTGGATTCTTTGCAATGAATTGGGCCATGGTCAAGCCTTTACTCAATGATATAGAAAACCTGCAGAGGAATTTTCTAAATATTGTGAAATCTCACACTAGATGACTACACTGTCTTCAAGATTTATGGATTTGTATAAATAAAGTGACCAAGTGACCCTCTTTCTTCCCTTTCTTCGCTGTTTTTTTTTGTTTTTGTTTTGGGTTGGTTTTGTTTTGTTTTTGTTTTGTTTTTTATGTTTTGGGGTTTTTTTGCCTTGTCAGACATGTCAGAAATGCTGGACAATAGAAACAGATATATGGCTCCGTCCATATAAATTAGAAAATGAGAGAATTACACTGGAGGAACAGGAAGGAGTTCCTTGTGATGTATGAGACTGAAACTTGTATCTCCACTGAAGAGAGAAGCTCTGATATCAGGTTTTTAGTATTATACTAAATAAGGAAACATGACTGGCTTGGAGAGAGAATACTGCAGTACTAGAAAATCCACACTGGCTCATGATGTCTGTGCTGGGTTCCTGTGTGATAGAGTTAATTTTCTCCATGGTAGCTGGCATGCTGCTGTGTTTTGGATTTATGCTGGAAACAGTGTTGATAATTCAGGGATGTTTTAGTTTCTGCTGAGCAGTGCTTGCACAGTGTCAAGGCCTTTTCTGCCTCTCAGCAGAATAGGTTAGAGGTGCACAAGGAGCTGGGAGGGGACACAGCCAGGATGTCTGGCCCTGACAAATTTAAGGGATGACATCATATTCAGCATATAAGGCTGGGGAGAGAAAGAGGAAAAGGGGCAGTTCAGAGTGATGGCATTTGTCTTCCCAAATCACTCTTAGTGTGTTGGAGCCATCCTTTCCTGGGGGTAGCTAAACTGCTATGGGGAGTGGTGATTGAATTCCTTGTCTGGCTTTGATTGTGTGTGAGGCTTCTGCTTTAACAATTTAACTGCCTTTATTTCAACAGATGAGTTGTCTCACTTTTGCTCTGCCAGCTCTGTCCCCCACCCACTGGGGCTGAGTTGTTGAACCACGGCTGTGATTAAACCAGGGTGATGTCTCCTGCACTGGTCTAAATGGCAGTCCCACACAGTCTTGCTGTTTTTCAGTGGTTGGGAGCATTATTTCCAGCTCGAGTCTGCCATGTCTGTTCTATCACACAAGTCCCTGAAGTGGCACTTCTCACGGAGCAGGTGATGACTCTGAGAAAACAGAGGTCTTGAGAGATGCTTGAAACAACATTTCATGGCACTTGAAACACTTTCATTAATTTGCTAAATTTTGCCAACTTGCCAGAGACATATATTTGGCCATGGGACTTACAGAAACAGAGGGATATCTGGTCACATGCTTGTTTACAAATGGTTAACAAACCCATCAAAATGTTTAAATTCAATGCACAGGTTTTTTTTCCAGGTTTATGTGCCTGAAGTGGATATCCAGTACTAAGACAGCTCCAGCAATTCAACAGGCGAGTGCAGACTGAGTATTATTAATTTTTCTCTTAGAATTGAGATCTGATTTTTAAAAACTACAAATCAAGGTACTAATAAAACTAGAAGAGTCTCCAAACTATCTTTCTGGATCTTGGATCTTGTGTGTTCATGAACTGGACTTTAGCAGCTTACAGTGCCAGTTCTATTAAATATTCAATTACAAACTAGGCAGTGCTTGCTGTGCAAAAGCATACAGACAGATACTAGGCTAAAGTGCAAGTATGATCATTCTGACAATGGATGTAAATTATTGCCTCTAAGAATGGTGCAACTGTCCAGACCTGTGAAACATCTATTTTTTTCTTTTTTTTTCTTTTTTTTTTTTTTTTTGCAAATGTTCATGGGCAAAACAAGCCATGTATAACTGTAGTATTACCTTCATCTATCCTGGTTTGCTAATTTTTACACTATTCCACTAGAAATCAAAGAAAGTTCTTTGGCTTCATTTTAGCAGCAGAAAAGAAAAATATTTAAGCCCTCTAGGTATTTAACCTCCTTTAGGGGCTAGAAAGAAGGATAGGCTTGTGGGTAAAGCACTAGCCAGAGAATTTTTCACTTGGCTGTGCATTCCTGAGTTACTGTGGGCAAATTAAACACTTTTTTTTTTTTTTTTTCCTGTTGGGATTTCTGTAATATTGTTACCTTTCCATCTCCCCCCAGTAGGCTATAAGTGGTGTGAGACCAAGGCCATCTGTTATAGGGTCTATACAAGACACACTGATCCCAACTTTTGGCAGGCAACCAACTAGCTTATTTCTGCTGCTGTTCCTTTTCTAGCATGTTTGTAACTGCTCAGGATTTAAAGTTCTTTTAGGTAAAATCTTTTGAACATATGAATGTGATATAGCCTTTTGGAAGTTTGTTCCCTTTTTAGTGAAGAGTTGCTTTACTCTACCCTGAGGAATGTAAGTGTGTACACTGAGAAAAACTTGTGGGTTTTTCCCCACTTTTTTCTTTTCTATAAGGTATGGCCTTTGTCTCTAGGAAAAGTCATATTTACTAGTGTAATTCTTTTCAGTTATCTGCACCATGACATTAGAATGGAAATTGGTTATCTACTCCTTTTTTTAATCCTTTTCATCTCTCTGCTTTAGAAAGACATGTAATTTTCCAGCCTACTCATGTAATTCAGAGTAAAGAAAAGAAAATTTTGCTATGACATCCTCAAACTTTTTGGTTGTAAACCTATTGAATGTAAACTTAGAAATATAAATGATTAATGAATTGAAAATGATGGCATAAGAGGGAACTCTCTATCTCTTGAAGTGCAGTATATAGAATCTTCCTTCTTGTTTTGTGTGAAACTGAAACCTTTCTGTCAGCCAGACTTTGGGGGCTCATAAGCAATCTCTTAGAAGTTTGACAGTCTTGGAGAAACCTGATTTCTTGGGGAACAGGAATCAGGAAGGACTTTGCTTATAATTGACATTCCTCTCTACCACAGAAGACTTTGCACAAAGTTTTTGTTACTCTTTAAGGTCACAGTATCAGCTACCTACATTTTATTTCTTGTTCTGCTATATTTCTCCTAGTTTTCCTCCTTCTAAAAACCCAGACAGAACCTTGTTCCAAACTATTCACATGAGAGTTACTGACATGGCAATGACAGAGCTACCTTTAGGGTGCTGTGTTTGAATCAAAGATCTTTTAAAAGAAGAGCAACTGTGTTGTCTGTGAATTGCTGCCCAGTTTACAACAACCCTAAATTTTTCCTTCAGTCCTTCTGTTAGAAGGGTCTGACCTCAGCTATGCCTTTCCATATCTCACTCTATTACTGAAGCCTGTCTACACTGATTTCACTGGGAGTTTCATCAGAAACAAGAAGAATCTTTAAGACTATCACCAGTAGTAATTTGCTTCTACCCATTCACATTCAGAGGCCCTTCTGGGGTTTCCTTAGGCCGAAGGGGAAACACTGTTACCCTGCTCTGATTCAGATTAGTGGTGTGAAACCTCCATTCCCCTTACTCACTGCACACATTGCGTTTTACAGCCATTGTCTTGATTACTGAGCTACAATTGATTTACTGGAGAGCAAATTGAAAAATTATCTCTAGGCTTCTCTGTAAAATTACCTCTGATAGCAGGAGCATTAGAGAGTGCCTTAGTGCTAACAGGAGGCTGTCAGCCTGTCACCTTCCCTGCCAGCTAACTCTGACTGCTGGAAGAAAATTTAAGTCCAGCCTCAGAAGCTACAGCCACTGACAGATTGCCTCCTAACAATGGCAAACTATGGCATGGCAGATTGGGAGAGAGGGAGGGAGACACTCACCTTGCTATATTTGAGCAATTGGGGTACTTGGTTGGCCCTTTAAATAATGGTGATGGAAGAGCTCTCATGCCAAAGTTTGTAGGAAAGAGCAGCATCCTTTTTATTTCAGCATCTGTGGGTTGCACACATATCTCCTGTAGTGAACTGCTGCTCATGTGCCTTTTTTGTCCCTTTCATCAGGAGTAAGAGACACACCATAAAGCTCAGACAGCAGCTTTAGAGCAGAGGAGACAGCAGTCTTTCACACAGTATCCAGTGAAGATGGAGACCTCATTGTTACAGGTGCTGTAGAAGCTCAAAGTACAAATAACTTTACATGGATGTGTGAATTTTTGTTTCCTCTTTTCAATATGTTCATGGATGATAGAATGTTGAGAACAGATTTTTGACCACAGCAAATACTCAGCTGTCATGACCAAGTCTGTGCACATTTATGCATAAGGATGTAGTAGAACTAACAAACTGAGACAAGGTAAATATAAGTTAAACCAGACCAATACAAACTTCACCTAGGAAGGTGCCATCTGGAATTTCAGAAGGGATTTTGCTGCTGAGAAGTATGAAAGCTGAACTGGAAAGAATTAGATAGTAAGTATGAAAGACAAATGGTATTGAGATAGTAGTTGCAGATAAGACCAGTGGAGCCTCAGGTTTATGTTGAGGGGAAGGAATACCAAGTCAAGATGCTGACTTCATGCTGGTGGTGCACTTTGTGGTTTCATTTGAAAAACTAGTATATTAGCAAGGAGAAAAATAGAAGGAGCTGTTCTGTGTCAGAGAGCCAGGAAAAGTCTGTCTTCTAAGAGCCATTTTGAAGTGGCTGCTGAACAACAGAAGAAAAGTGATGTTTCTTCTCTTTTAGGGTCAATGAATACGGATTATTCTTGTACAAGGCTGTTTCTTTCCTGAGGCTGTCATTGGTTTAAGTGAAAATGTTGATTCCCTTCTGCAGAAACTTTTATATACTAGTGGGGATGCAGCAAGTGAACACATGCATTACTTATATCACCTGGGGCTTTCTAAGGGCTGTGATTTTAAGGTCTCCAGGTGGAGTCATGCTTATTACAGTTTTTACAACGTGTCTTTAGCCTCACAAGTCCGTCCACAGCTAGAATGTCTTTGGATGTCACCTTTATCTGTGTATGGGCTGTGTGCACACAATGCCCACTGCTTGCTATGGCCCTCACAGCTAGTGATAAAGCCACAAGCACTCACAAAGCTGACCTTCCTAACTGTAAGATGACAGTGGTTTTGTCATTCTGCTTGGCATGACTGGGAGCTGCAGCTGTGAAAGGGGAATGTCTGCTCTTTTGTCCTTCCCTCCCACTTCCCACCCAAACACAGCTCAGCAGCCTGCTAATGGGAGGCTGCCTTTAGTAACTGTGTAGTGACCTGGGCCAATTTATGACCTTTCCCTTGCCCAGGAAGGAGAGGCTGACACTCTTCCTTGTGTTTCCCTTGAATTTCTTCCACAATTTCTGCTTTCTTTTCTTGCCAGACACTTTGACACCATGACTTTTTTTTACACTTACAGCCACTTTCTGCTGAGAGCCTAATGAGTGTAAAAGGGCATTCATGACTTCCAAACATTGCAAGGTGTAATAGTACTGTGAGGGAGACAATCTAAAAATGAGCAGAAACAGCAAAACACTGAAGGGCAAACAGGATGCTGCAAAGCTGTCTAGAAATAACTACATATCCTGGTATGACTGTCCCACCCTGAAGGTCTTCCCCACCCCTTCCCTGTAGTTTGCAAAGCTCTGTCTATGTATTTCAAGTGTGCCTTAAGTCAGGCTTTACAAAACATTGGGGCACTGCTAACACTGTGTAAAATCATCTCCATGTAAGATTGCTGCTGTATAGTAGAACATTGGTATGCTTGACAACCTTTTGAGAAACAGTCAGCTTTCTCTGGACTCCAGCTTATTGTTGTAGGTTACAGTCTGTATTTTCCCCTTCCTGTGGAAAAAGAACACAAAAGAGAAAATTTTATTGGCGTTTATCCTTCTTTTCAGCTTAATGATCTGCTTTATGCACTCCTTTCAGAGCACACAGAATCCCTCAAAAGAGGCATTGGCAGTTCGTATGGAAAAGTGAGTTTAACAGACTGATGATGCTATTGGGCTGTTTATATTCTGCTCAGGTCTCCCATGTCACCAGCCACAGGACTCCTTTTCTTGCTGTTATACAACTAGGCTATCAAGGTGTGTATTTAACCTAGTTACCACTCAGAGTTTATTAATCTGGTCTTTCTTGTCAAGGTTCTTGATTTCTTGATGAAACCTGCTTAAACATGGAACTAGAAGAGTTATTTGTCATTGAGTTGAAGGGTTGGAGCCTGGTGCTCTCTAGGCAGGAAGGTGGAAGTTGCTTTTCTCTGGAAGATGTTGCTGCATTCCTTTATGGTTTAGGGCCTGTGCTGTTTTTCAAATCTTCATCTACATTAAGAGCTCCATCCTTCCTTGCAGAGTCACAAATGTGCAGTTGAAATCCTTTAAAAAGTCCAGTCTGAGAGAGGTTTCTGTGGACAAAACAGGCCATCTCTCAGTTTCATAGAAAATACCCAGGGCCTGTCAGTGCCTGTCAGTGCAGCAGGGAAGATCCTGAGCCTCTCTTTACAGTGACAAGCCTTGCACAGCAGTGGTCTTTTGGGACATTTTGGGACATGCAAGGGAGAGTGCCTTTCTCCACTTGTTTCAAACATGAGTCATAGTGAATAAACACACCCTGAAATCCAGGAAATCCATGGATGTAACAATGCCTAAGTCTATTTCTTTCTAAAGGCTATCACGGAGTAAATGTGGACTAATAAAGCAGATCTGGTGACCTTAAGGACCTGAACAATATCACCAGAGCAGAATTGGTTTAGTCCTTATGAGTGTGGGATCAACTTTGGGTTTTGCTCCTATTTTTGACATGCTGAGTGCAGCTGCAAGTGCTCACAAGCTGCTTCATCAAGGCTCTTCCTCTGGGCTAAGGCTTTTTACCACAGGCCTCCAAATTGTCCTGTAACCACAGTGTTATGGATAGCATAGGATGCTCAGTACACCATAATATCTTTGGGAAGTGAAGCAAGATCCCTCATGCTCTGATAGCTCATCAGCTGCTTGTACGATGTAGATTTTAACTTTCCCAGATTCCCAGGCTGAATAGAAGTTGATATCACCCCAATATTAGCTGCTGATACTTGGAGGGCTGAGGACAGAGGGTGGCAGCACAGCCCTATCAGAGCTCACCCACACACCATGTAGAGCCTGTGGCAGTGCTGAGTGGTTAAAACATTTCACACACAATTGCTTCTAATTAAATGCACATATTTTTTTGTTTTGCTTCACAGCAGCACAAAAGTAACTTCTGTTTGCTTAGTGTGTTTTGGTATGTTTTAAGCTGTATCTTACTGTTTGATTTAAGCTTATGTGGTAAAGTTTGGAGCCAAAAGTTGTGTGTATAGTGCCTCTGTGCAAGGAAAACCTTGCCTCAGAGATCATCCACTGATTAAATGCTCGAAACTAATGCTCTTGCTGATTGTCCTGACAGCAGCTAACAGGCCATTTCTTAGTGCAAGGCAGATAAGCAAGAAACTGTGGTACTGAGTGTATAACCAGATCTATTTTGGGAGCAGAGTGAAGAATTTTGGTACAAATCATAACAGTGAGGCCAAAGGAATGACATTTGTAGAGGGAGGCATGCTTCCAAGAGCCCAAAAATGCTTCATTCTGCATTTTGTCTCATTGGAAAAACCGAGATAACAAAGTGTTTAATGTGCTGCTGAACCAGGTTGGAATTTCACAGTGCTGAGTGCAGAGCTAAACCAACCCAAACTCACCAGCTCCTAAGCCTCCTAAACCCAGATCCATTGTATTGTACCTCATTGAAAAGCTGGTACAATCTTCGTTCCTCTCTCACTTTCCCAGCCAAATGCAATGAAGGTGCTGGGCTGTTGATATAAAAATAGACCATGCTATAAAACTATGCATGTTTCAACAATATGTTGAAAACATTATTCCTGAATCCTCTTTGTTCTTTGATGAAAACAAGTAGGATTACTGATGTAGGATCGTTCAGAGTTCTCAGTACTAATAAAAGGTTTCCTGAATGAGTGTCAAAAATTATCTTTTCTTAAAAGAAAGCATTGAAAGGAAACCTTGCCCATTTCCTTCATTAACAGGAATTGTCTTTGTTTTGCATGTTTTGAATGAGAGGTCAACTTTCAAACAGCAAGCCAAAGTTTCTGGGGCACACTGGTCAGAGCTCAAACACAAAGATTTGTATTGTTGACAATTGGTGGTGTGATTATATTGTTTTTAGTGCTTATATTGTGCTTATTTATATTGTGAATTGAAGTGATTTGGACCTGTGTAATACATTGATATTGTATGTTGAAATCCCTGTAAATCTGAGATAACAGACCTAACTACCAAATGATGGTTACTGGAACTCTATGAAAGCAAAATACAATTTATTTATGACTTGTGCTGTAATAAGAGCTTTGAAAATGAAAAAGCATACAGACAAACACCGGGCCACTTTTAAAAATGGCTTTGTCCTCATTCATTTTGTTTAGCACTTCAACATTTCACTGAGATGAGATATTATGTCTTGCTTTTACATCAGTTGATTTACTTAATCTTGTCTTGCTGGGCTCTTCTGGCTAATCAGGAAATGCATCACAATCTGTTTATTTGTGCAGATGAAATAATTTTATGTCTGCTAATTTCAGGAGAGGCTATTTCAATTCTGAATTGTCTCCAGAAGTCTTAAGCAGCTTACTGGGAAACAGAACCAATGTTTATACCTATTTTGTACTGGTCGTAATTTTAGATCAATGTAAAAGACTATTCCTGAGCTGAAGATATACTGTGCCTTTTTTCAGCAGATCATCTGAGTTTAAAACACCAGAGGAGAACATCTTCGACCTCAACCCCTTTTGGATGCCAGCTCTCTATACCTGTTTAAAAAATCCTTGAAAGGACAAAGGTCAGATCTGAACAGGCTAATTTATATATAAAAGAGAAAATGGTATTAGACAAGTCAAGACCTGGTTGATAGAAGTCACAGCACATATTTTCATTGGAACTTTGTCGTTTTGAAAAGGATCTGAAATATTACTAAGAGATCATTTCTAGTTAAGCCTTTAAACTGCAATTTGGTAATCTCATGCAGCTGTGCTAACATTATTGTAAGAATCCTATGCAGTTCTTTTGCTGACCTCATATTTCTTAAAAAGTACACTCTAATCCTCACAAATCAGTCAAGATGTTGAAATATTTGCAATGACCCATTTTCTGCAAATAAAGTATTGTCCATATTGTCCTCCCTATGAGCCACTGTTTTAGAAGAGCTTTGTCTGCCAGAAGCTGGATGAGGGGTGTGTGAGAGGTTTCTCCAAAACATAGATAAATTGTAAATTGTATGTGATGGCACACATTTCATTGCCCTTCCATTTCTGCAGGGAAAGGTCAAACAAAGTAGGAAAGCCCCTGATTTTGGGCAGGTTTGCTTTGTAGCTGTTTGGTAGCAGTAACATTGTCCTGACTTGAAAGGTGAATCCTCCACCTGGGCAAATACATTTTTGGGATGGAAAGGGATGTGAGGGCTGTGATGTGATGTTATGGTGGGGGCCAGGCAGGTAGGTGAATGTATCAAGCATCTGTCTGTGTTTCTTCACTGCAAATAAGATTAATTCTTAGCTAGGTTCACTTTGTGCTGGGAGCCAGAGCAGCTCCCTAGAATTTAGAGAAGTCATTTGAGCCAAGTTCAGGAAGACTCAATAATTGTGCCCTTAGGTTCTGAAGAGCAAGAAATGTTTTGAAATAATTATTCCCAGTGGAAGCTGTAATGAGGTTAGGTTAGACACAATGAATAATTCTAATTCCTTACTGTGTAATGACACAATTTAAAATAGCATTTCAGACATGGGCCTCCTAGGTAACTGGGTTAGATCAGTAATCTCCTGTTCTGATAGAAATTCTTCTACTCATTCCTCAGTGTTGTCTCTTTTTGTGACTGACTGAACAAAGGCTTTCTGGGTTTCAGTACAGCAATCTGACTATCTTATTTATTGATAATATTGAAACCATATTAATTAAGCAATAAAATACTCCAGACAGCTTGTTGTTAGGATTATTTACATACCATGTGCATTAAAGGGGACAGAGGAGCAAGTAGTGGCTCCATCCTGAAAGGTGAACACTGGAGGAAAAAATTCAAGGCTTTTTGTAGCCTGGAATATATTGCCTATGTATTCTTCTTGTGACTGTTCATATAGAGAAGATACTTGTTTGAGGGTAAGGTAGAGCAGCATTTTCAATATAAATATTTTGGCTGGGGGAGAAAAGCACCATCCTTGAAAATGATTCAGGGGAGGAAGATCCTTTTGAGCAGCTGTATCCAAAGTTAGACATAATAGCTGCTACACCCTACCATACTGTCACCCTGGTGGCTGAAAATTTTATTCCTTACCAATGAAGTCTCCTTCCTCCAAGTAGTCTCTGAAGGGAAATTGATAAAATAGTAGTCTCTTGCAAGAGAATGGTATAAACTTCATAGCAGAGAAAATAACAGCTTGTTCACAGCTGCAATGAAGCCTATGCTCTGAACTACCATAATATATGTGTAGGGCTCCCAACATGACTAGTCTTCCTCATACAAACTGTTTTCATCTATCTTCTACCCTCTCAAGCACCATTCTGCTACTGCTGGTCATGGACACTGAGCCCAGGCCATGAAAGACTTTAGGTTCCAACTTCTGTCAGCTGTACTTACTCAGGCATCAGTTCCTCACTGCTCTGCAAGGACTGGCTGGTAAGTGGGATTGGGAAGCCTAAAACCATGAAGAAAAGCTCAGGTGGTAGTGGTTCATCCTTCTCCAAAGGAAAACAATTAGGAAGTAGTGAAGACACCTGGAGCACAGGTGTCTCAGTAAATTACCTGGATGCAGCTGTCTCAGTAAATTACACAGGCATAAGGTTCTGACATGTGCTTGTTAAGTACTTGTTCCTTAAATGTGAATCCAACTTCAACAGAAGCAGAGTTTATTTCTTTCCTTCTGGAAGAGATTATGGCAAACCATCTATGCTAAACTTGAAGGCAGTGCAAGGGCTGTAAAGTAAAAAGAAAGAAAATGTGTGGAGAAAGAAAATGACTTTCATATTGCCTCTGTTGCCCTAAGTATTCAGGCAAGTACCTGTTGATGATCTCCCTCTCTTTTCCTTAATTTCTGTTTGTCAGCTTTGTTTGTATAGGCAAAATTCATCTGTGTCCTGCACACCACAGGTGTGTAACAGCAGGCAGGCCTGGCCAGCTGAGGAAGTCAGGGATGTCACCTCTGTTGTGCCACCTTGGAGGCAAACCCAACGCCCTGGGGTTTTGTAGTTTGCTGCCCAAGGTCACACATCAGTTCTGTGGCAGCGTGAAGAGTGGCACATCTTCTGCTTGGGAAGCTTGGCAGGCTCCCCAGAAGCTCATCTAGATTTGTACCTGCTTGCCCTCGCTGTACCAATCACCTCGTGGTTAGTGCAGATGCCTGGCTTAGTCTCCTTTGCTGGGTCAGAGAGGGGAAATGTTTCAGATCTCCTTATTCCTCTGTTTGCCTTGGTTTTCTCAGCTTCTCAGGGGAGAGGCCAGCCCTGAGACAGCCAAATATTTGCTTATATGAGTACATATCTTAATTAGCAGAGTCCTTTGATAAACTGGCTGTGGCAAGTGCTCCAACAGCAAAGAGGAATCCTTCATGCTATAAAAAGCCTGGAATTGTTTCCTCCAGTGGTTAGTCACCTCTCAGGATGGAGATGCTAGTTTCTCCTCCTCTCCCTTTAATACACACGGTATGTAAATAATCCTAACAACAAGCTGTCTGGAGTATTTTATTGCTTAATTAATATGGTTTCAATATTATGAATAAATAAGATCACATTCAGATTGTGAGTATAGAAAAGTTAAGGGGATACGATCCAAGAAGGAGTTTCAAATCCCCTCACATCTGTTCCTCTATTTTGTTGGACTAATTTTATGTTCTAAATTAAATTATTCTTATGAATTTGTTTCCTCTGTTGTTCTGCCCTCCTTCCCCCATCTCTTCATCATCTGTCTGCTCGACACCTTTCCTGCTCTCTCACACAGGGAAATAAAAGCCACTTGACAGCCCAGCTGGTGAGCAGGTCTGTGCTGTTCCTCTCCATCCCTTGTGGGGCTGCTGAATGTGATGGGTTTGGAAAGCTCTGGACTTATTAGTCTCTATTTTCAGATGAATGCAGGCTTTCCAACTGGCATTCATTGTTACTTAGATCCAGGTTTTAATTGAAAACTGGGGAATTCTAAATCCATTGAACTGTACTAGATTTACTTTTTAGTAAGAGATCCTTTTCTTCCTCTCTTACCTGCCCTTAAATAAAACTAAAAAAAAACCAAAAAAAAACCAAAACCAAAGCTGAGCAACTCCCAGGGCCTTGCTTATTTCTGTTTAGCAAAGGAGAAAAAATTGTTAAGTATTCATCTTCTTTATAGGGTCCTTACAAGCATTTTTAAAAGTCTGATGTGACTATAGTTTCCAAGTCATCAAAGAAGGTAAAAAAACAGTCTGAGAGACGGGGAAACAAAAAAAAAAAAAACAAAAAACCTCATAGGCATAAGAGATGCTTATTTGGTAATTAAGACTTAATTTTCATTTTGTTAAATTATAAACTGTCAATGGAAGGAGTTTCCTCAGGCTAGGAGAAGGACCTAGCCATTTTGGGCATTCCCACAAGGGAAAAATAACTTGGTTGCAGGTATGGATGCTAAGAAGCTACTTGTTCTCTTTGGCTTAAAGAAGGGTCTTTGCTCAAAGGTTGTTCCTTACAGACTTGAACCTTGCACAGCACAACCTGCTAAGTTCTCTCTCTGCTGCCTCCAAAATACTGCAGCTCCTGCTGGGGGGCAGCTGCCTCCCCACCCCTCCCTGGTGTCCCTCTTGCTGAGAGCAGCCAGCAGTGCTGCCATGAGTTATTGATGTCTGATTGTGGGGTTCCTATTTATCCTCAAATGAGCAGCCCCATATTCCCAATTGATTTACCACCACCACATCTGATGGGATCAAAAACTGTCATAAATCCCCTCTCATTTTTCTTACTGTTGTGTTTTTATGGTGTGTGATTCTTAGTGAAACTGAAGCACTTTATCTCTGGTAAGAAATGGTCTAATATCAACCTGAGAGGTTAGAAAACCCTCAAAGAGGTACAAACCAACATGGCCAGACAAAATCACGATTTAGGAATGGATTATGGTTAGAAATCTGAAGTTTTTCCAGGAGTGTTGTCAGGCCACGACCATTTACTTGCCCTGTCTCATTGTGCATAGTGGAAGATGAAGACTGGTATTTCTCGATATCCCTTTGATAATATTTATCAATTTATTTATGGCTATTCTTGCACTCTTGTGTTGCAGACTCCTGTTGCACCCAACTGTTGGTGGAGCAATCTGAATGGCGTGTGCCTTTCCCTGTTTCCCTCACAGGGAATGCAGAGAAAGGATGCTGGAGTGTCCCAGGTCAGGTCCCACATGTTGAGGGATGTGTGCCGTGCTTGTTGCTGCACGGTGCTATCTCTGAGTTTGACTCCTGAACCTTTTCCCATTTAAGGCATATTAGCCCTAGTCTCTCCAGTTCTAATTTTTTAAAAAGATTTTGCCTGCTTTTACTACTTACACTTGTTTCTTCTCCAGCAGTAAAAGAAACAGCAACTTAATGCAAAGTAAATCATACCTGATTTATGCTTGTATAAATAGCGTGCATCTCTTCACGTGCAGGTAAACAGAATTATAAAGACATTTGTGAATAAAATTTTGAGAAATGAGAGAGTTCACTAGTAACTCATTTACTGTGACAGGAGATGAATAGAGGTAATTTAGTCTCATAAAAGTAAAATTGGCTCATGTCTTACATGGGTATGGGAAAAAAGATTATTGTTTAGCAGCTGGAAAGCTGAGTGGAGTTGAGAATTGGCAGCTGTGCTGAGGGGGTTTGGCTGCCTGGCTCTGTAACCTCGGGTGAGTCATTTAGTGTGCGTGGTGTACATGCTGCCTCCTGCAAATACAGATCTAATTCATGGCTAGTTTGTAGAGGGATTTGTTCTCCCCAAGTGAGGCACCGGAAAAGACGACTCTGGTGTGGTGCTGCTCTATTGCCGTGTTTGAGTAAGAGCATTTCCTTCTCTCCTTCTCCTGTGGCTGATATATTGGCTCCAAGTGTATTTCAGTACTCACATCTTTCCTGTGGACAGAGTGGAAAGTAATCTTGAAAGAAAAACAAATATCCTTTGGTTTTAAAGTTATATAATAATAAGACAAAAAGATTAGGGCTGGTGGGAGTAGGCATTATGAGACTCAGGTGAAGTATATCATCTTCTAAGGTACCTACCTTGTTGGACAAATAAGGTGGACTGAAGGCACAAATGAAATGAGCCTGGGAACTTCCTTCCAGGACTGTTACTAGTGAAAATGTTGTGAAAACCCTTAAGCTAAAGGATGGTCAGGGCTCTGCTCCGTGGTGTGGGGTGAACTCTCATGGTTTAGAGGTTGCTTGAAATGAGAGACTTGGGCAAGGATGAGGTGGATGGAAAAAGAGAAAAAAAAAAAAGGCATGTAAAGAGGTAAAGATGTTGCACTGCTGACTTTGGAGAACCTTGTAACCTTGTTCTGCCACTGTGGAGAAGGACAGCAGTAGTGGTGTGTTTTATTTTTGAAGGCAGAGCAAGAGGGGAGTTCTGGATTGGCTCTGGGATGGCCTCAGGCTTTCAAAGGTTCAAATAGGTGCTTTATAAAAATCTATGGGACTAGCAAAAATGCATTGGTTCTGCAGTGTAGGTAACTTTTTTATTGATATCAATGGATTAAACCCCACAAAATGTACATTTTTTGCCTAACCTGGTCACTTTCAGCATTTTTAGACTCTTAAAAAAACTAAGCAAGGAGACTGGCTCATTTCTACTGATGTTTTGTTTCCTAAGTAGTGTTTGCATCACTCTTTTTGAAGCTGGGCTATTATAATATGAAATGGAGTTGCTAAACCTTACATTATCAGTAATTAATATAATGATTGTTTATCTTTTCATTTTTGTGAGCTTTCTGGTTCCTCTGAGTGGTGATGATGTGCAGGCTGCCCTTTCTTAATGAATTATTTTCACATTATGGCTGGTAACTGGAGAGAGAAAGATACTTTGTGCCTGTTTATAACATTCCCCTAAATTACTCTGAAGACGCTGCTGTGTCAGTGCCACCACACATGCTACTTCTGGGCTTTTAATCAGCTCATCATGCTGCAGATCTGTGAATACTGCTGCTCACAACAATTTGAGGCTCTTGGCTAAGCACTGCGAAGAGCTTCAGCCTGGGACTCGCTGAAGTCCCCAGTGGTTGCTCAAGCCTGAGTGCTAATCCTTATGCTTTGCAGCCTGGGCTGGGATTTAGCACCAGGATTTAAATAAAAGCCAATTCAAATTTAGGAAGCTGTACAAATGCTTGCAGTCTAGGTAGGCAGGGAAGAGCTGTGTGAGTTCAGGGAAATCTCCATCTCTCCTAACCTTTAAAGGTCTGTGTGCATCTCTTGGCGATTTACTTGAAGAATGCCTCTGGATTCCCACCTCCAAGTGAAAGGACAAATCCAGTGAGGGGTTCAAGTGAATGTGAAGTGTAGAAGCTAAGGACAGAGAGTTAATAACCCAGGAAAGGAAAGCTATGCACAAATAATTGCAACTTTTCCTGGTGTTGTGGCTTAACCCCAGGCAGCCGCTCCCTCATTCCCCCAGCAGCAGGATCAGGGAGGAAACAGGAAGAGTGAAAGCCAGAAAACTCGTGTATTGAGATAAAGACATTTTAACAGGGAGAGCAAAAGCTGTGCACACAAGCAAAGCAAAACAAGGAATTAACTCACTGCTTCCCACGGGCAGGCAGATGTTGAGCCATCCAGCAGCCTCCCGTGCCATGGGGAAGCACGGAGATGCATGGATACACCATGATGAGGGAGGGGAATTTTGGAGTTAAGAGGACAGGAGGCTATATTGCAGTGCAGGGTAATATTTGGGGAATGTTGTTTTATTTTTCTTATTTCTGGTTTTAGTAAATATTTTCAATGACTGATTTTCAGGTGTGGTTTTCAAAGTTGGCACCCCTGCAGGAGCAGAACAGGCACACTGCAGCTTCCCTCTGTAGCATGTCTGTTCTGTGAGCCTCAGTCCTTGAAAGACAGTGCTGTTTTTCAATTCTTGGCCTGTCTGAAGACAATGCTTTTGAAGTGCCCAGTTTATGATTCATACCCATTGTCTGATAGCTTCTTCTCCTCCATTCTCACCTTACTGTTCTCACAGATCATCTTGCCTGATGTAGCAGTTCCTGTTTATAAGTTATGTCATTCTCTTTGCCATCTTCCTTTCAACCCAATGCTTTCAGTAACCCATTTTGCCTTACTCTTTTCACTGCTCATCTCCCTATGCCCTTTTCATGTTTGAATAATTGCCCAGTGACTTAGATTTACCTTATCTCCTATTGTAAAAATGTTCAGGAAGAGAATGTGTCTACCTAACTTGCTTTACCTTTATGGCACTATAGAGTATAAATGGTTGTTATTAATAATGCACACAAAAATGGCCCCTTATTTGACAAGTCTGCTTCTATTTTAACATATAATATTTATGTCATACTTGTAAGTAGTGGTCAGCATATTTCATAAAATTAATGGAGTCCCACAAAATGGGAACTCACTACTGTGTCTTGCTGTAAAACTTTTGCTGAGAAATGGAAAAAGGCTGCAGGATTTTGTATGCAAGTTATGAAAGCTGAAGATTTGGCTTTGTGTGTATTTGGCAGCCAGTGTTGGAAACAGTGATACATGTGATATATTAAAACATTTTAGAATGATAGAGAAAAGAAAGCTTCAAATTTTGTTGAAGCTATTCAAGTTAAGACATGCACACTTTAATTAAAGAAGCTGAGCACCAGCTGAATCGAAACCCCTGATTTATTTTCACTGGGAAAAACTGCTCTGACTGATAAGATGGAGAGTTTGCTTAGTGAGAATAAGTTCATACATGGTGTTGATTGTCTAAACCATATTTGAGAAACAGATAATCTGTAGGATATTAAAAAATAAAAGAAAGACAAAGGAAGCACAGCACTTTGCTGCCTTTTCCTCAAGCATTCCTTAAGCTGTATCCACTCCATAAGTCTCCATGTAAAATTCTATGGAATTGTTTTCTCTGAAAAATTGACTTTGTTAAAATGGACATTTTTGCCACTGACTTAAATGGAGCTGGTTTTCTTGCTGTAGAAATTATTTTCAGAAAGAAAAATGTTCATTGATGCAAGAAATTTGTCCCTCTTAGCCCATTTTTGGTGATACCATGGATATAAAGATGGAAGATTGCCCAAGCAGGTTTCAGTGGTGACCAGCCAATTAATGGTCTATTGGAGAATGTTTGTATAGTTCAGTGTGACGCTGTTGCCTCCTCATTTTTTGCTTTGGGACAGAAAGAAGTGAGAATTAGATACTGAGAATTACATTACAGTGTATCAGAAATGGATAGTTGCAAGGTTTGCTTAGATCTGTAAATATATCTTAGTACAAAATCCCAAGTAGAGTCTGCATGTTCTCTCACTTTTTTCATAAGAACTGTATCAGGTTTGGGATTGCAGTAAGATGTGGACAACAGTTTTTTTTACAGCACATTAAAACCACACTGCCACTTGGTTGTTTGTTTGTTTTTTTTTTCCTTAACTTGAGGTGTTCGAGACTAATAATAGCCCTGAGCTACTTTGATATGAAAGCAACACACAATTGGAACGAAGGCATAAAATATTAATTATGAGAGGGGTCCTGTAAAATGTCAGCACAGGAATGGTAAAAGGCAAACAACCTTCCACAACTTGGCCACAAAGCGTGCACAGAGTTTGGTGAGCATGTGAAACTTTTAGGGGGGCTTCCCGTGGGAGGGTTTATTATGGTGAGTTTACAGAGTGAGTGAGAGCAGGTGCAGACAGAGGAGCAGGTACCTGAGACATGAGGGTCGGAAGTTCTGGCTTTGGAATAATGCTGAATGCTAACAGGCTGCTGGGCTCTAGCTGGATTCTGCAGATGTGGGGCTTGCTCCATCCACCACTCTGCACATGTATCAGTGCATAAACCCAGGAGAGAGAAAAACCCTGTGGTTTACCTCTTCTTGCAGTATCCAGAGTGGAGCTCTTGAGTCTCAGTGACCATTTCCTGGGTTTGGCAGTTTGCTTTTTGATGTGTAATCTCTCCTCCTGCATTTGGGGATCAACTAGGACAGACTAATCCCGAGATCAAGGCGGATCAGATGAAGAGCTGTTTCCATAGCAGACGCTGCCCTGTGGGTGCATGAGCTCCCCTTGTGATAGAGCAAGGCCATAGGGCAATGCAGATGGGTCAAATCCTGTTTGTCTTGACTAATTGTCAACTCAGCCCTAGTTCCCTTTTCCCCTGCAGAAAACAAACCACACCAAGCATCCAATTAGGGAGACTGAATTGGTTGAAATTCTAATCCTGGCTTGCATTTACATCTCTTCTGAATCAGTCTGTGGGAAGGTTTGCATTAGTTCATGTTTGCCTTGCTGAGTAGCAGTTTGTCTAGTCCTGGAGCCAGCTGCAGGAGGGCACTGTCTGCTGACTGCCCCAAGGACTTCACTGTGTAGCTGAAACTGCTGCAAAAAAATCTCAGAGCTACCCCCAAAAATGATTTAAACAGGTCTAATGAGTCTTTTGACAGAAATTGATACTACTGAAACTGTTCTGTAAAACCGCAGCAGTTTATTTCAGTATCATCCTGGGAGGAGGCTTTCTTCTAAACAGAGAAAACAAGGTTATCCAGGAGGTGTAGCTGTTATTTCAATATTTAGATTGGAAATCTTAATGTCCTTCTGAAACAAAATACAGTTACAGTTCCTATGACAACTGTTTCCCTCTCCTCTGGAGCATGGGATAACGACAGGATTTCATTACATGGTCATGTAACACTGGGCATTGTGACAGCCTTGTCATCTCCACTGTGCTGTTTGCTCCTAAATGGCATTTAGCTTTGCCCACTTGTGCTGTGCAGGACATGAATTGTAGTGAGCGACCTTCACTGTGCTTATTGCCTGCAACCTCCCACTTCCAGCTTCCTTCTTTTCATTAGCAGGCTCATTTTCTATCAAAATACATTTGGTCTGCTGAATTTTATTGACAAAAATTCCTAGAAGCTTATTTAGTGGTAGAAATTCTATAGGCAGATGTTAATTAAGAGCAGCATCTTAACAAGTACGCAGAGCACTGACAAAAATTGTGAGTGTGGCAGCTAAACCAGAATAGAGAGCAGACTCCTGTAGTTACTTCTGCAACACATGTAAGAAAAACTATAACCAGTTGAACAGATATATTAAAAGACTTTATTCACAATAGAGAAATTTTTACAAATATAAGTTTTTAAAAATTAAGCATCTTGATCTATTATGTATTCCATAATTTCAGTTTATATAAAGATGAAAAGACTAAATGGAATATGTACAAATCAAAACGAATTTAAATACATGACAGAAATGGATCTGTATGAAGTTACCATAGAAACAGTGAGCCATTGGGCATTGCAAAAATCTGTGTAAAACCAACACATATGCAAGACTTATCTCAC
Source organism: Luscinia megarhynchos (assembly GCA_034336665.1). Lineage (NCBI taxonomy): Eukaryota > Metazoa > Chordata > Aves > Passeriformes > Muscicapidae > Luscinia > Luscinia megarhynchos. Next base: position 49,004,583 of record CM067565.1, read on the forward strand.
AAACAATTAAATTATTTTTTTCCCTGTGAGACAATGTTGGTGCCATTTGAAGGGATCTACCTCTTGGGACTCAACATATGCAGATTTAAATGCATTTTTATGCCACAAAGAAATGGAAGAAGTGTGGGCAGTTGTGTTTATGCTAAGATAATGTGTCCATGTCACAGTCTTCTCCCCTCTGCACCCCCCACCCCCCCAAAAATAAGCAATTTATTTTGCTCTTATGAATGACTGGGAACACAAAGTCACCATCACTAGTCACTTCCATGAAGTTAGTTAAGTGAATGGGAATTAAAATGCATTATCTTACTACTCTAACAAACAGTGATACATATGGACTGTTTAAAAATGATTGCTCTAACTTTGGTGTTTCAGGGTTATTTAAAAAAAAAAAAAAGAAAAATTGATATATTCTCAGTTTATGAAAAGATTTTTTCTTACAGTTGGCAGATCTACACGTTGTACAATCTTCTCGTCTACTTACATTAGTTTACAAAAAGTACAGTATAGTGCAGTTTGTACATACAACCTGAATACCAATACCACATCAAATTTGTGCTCTTTCAAATCATCCTAACTCCCACGCTAAGAAAAATTCATGTGAAATGTCCATATCACAAGGAAACAGCCATGATGCTTATATTTAAGTACATAAGACCCAATGCACGCAGAGCTGTGTGACTGGAGCCTGCTTTTGAAACATGGAGAAGACCTGTCTGGTTCTCTACTCTTCCCTCAGCTCACTAAGTACCAGCAAGATCACTACAGAGAGCTGGGGGAAGCAAACCTTTCTTAGGAAAACCATGTACAAGGTGGCTTAAATAACTATAAAAGCTCAGACAGAAAGTCTTTGAGAAGGTGTGTTTTCTAAATCAAGGTCTAAAGCAGAACATGCATGTGGGAGGCAGCAGCAGTAGGTGGCACAATAGACAAAGCTAAGAAAAAAGTAATTATTGTTAAAAAGAGGAAATATTTTGGTTTTATTCCACAGCTATGGTGGTTCAAGGGGTGGGAAAAATTCTCCCTTACAAATACTATTTATAAGGAGAAACAATGAAGTATACACCTCCAATGGTACAAATTTTTGGCTTCTTCCTAAGAAAACCTCTACTGCAGACCTCTATGAGCATAGAAAAAATGTACTCTAAAGCCTAAACAAATGTGTTCCCTCAGCCATGATTAGCAATGCTGGACATGTGAGCTATCTTACTAAATACCATTCAAGAATGTTGCTGTTCAGAACCAGATTTGTTTCACTGCAGTCCAATCAATGAACAATTCTTTCTCAGAATGGGAAGCCAGGTGTTTCCTACCTGACATGTATGGAAGTCATCCCATCACTAAATGAAAACACAGGTAGACTTAAAAATCATGTAAACCTCTTCAAACCAAGTAGAAACAGGAATTAATCATGCCTCATTTCTTTTTCCCTTTGGTGATGCCACAGAACAAAACATTTTTGGCAAAGCTGTTGCCTTTCTCAGTAAGCCAGGCCTCTACTCTAAGGGAATATTTTTAAGCACATTACATTTCTGTTACTTAAGACATGACAGTGTTGTCAGAAAGTTTTAGTTCAATGCAGGGTAACTTCCTCTATGAATGACTTATCCTCTTTTGAGGAGGCAGGTTTTCTTCAAGGCATCTGAATGTCTATCTTTATTCATATAGATGCATTAAATTGCTTTGTGACAATTAACCATCAAGTCTGGTGTCAAGTCTGAACCTACCTAAATCTTTGTGAAAGTAACAGAAAAACAAACAAATTGTATCTGATATAATTCTAAGCTTCCAGGAAAATGTCATTGAGTGGTTTTTTATTTGTTTTTTTTTTTTTTTTTTTGCCAACCAACCAAATGAAAGCTACTGGACTAAATATATAAAGAAGGTTAATAGTCCCTTTCTTAATAGGAAATTACTACCTTGTTTTACTCTATAGTAGCTTGACTAAAGACGTAAGAATAACACCACTTAGAAAAGGGAGGAAACAATTTATTCTATTACAATATTCTAATCAAAACTTGAAAAACTAAGGTCTGCTAACTAATGTGCAAAATCCATAGAAACTAGTTTAATCTAACTTCAACTTATACTGCAATTTCACAGTTGTGTCTGCATGAGATGAAAATACCCCTAGGTAGACTTCATTGACAATGAAACACACCAGATACTTTAGCAAGTAATGATAGACCCGCATAAGAAGAGGCTGTCACAGTCACAAGATTTGTCCTGGATGACACACAAAACAAACCAACATAGAACAAAATAAAAAAGAAAGAAAAAAAAAAAGGGAAAAAGCTCTTTATATTTAATTCAATATGGCTTTTTGCAACATGGCAAAATATTACAGCTTAAAGCATACATCTCCTCACAGAGGAGAGAAGAATTTTGCAGTCAAATTAAAAGCATAACAGGAAACAAATAACATGCAGACCTTCTGCTTTTTTGGCCAAAATGACACTGCAGCCTAACAGAATCTGGGAAGATATCCTATTTCACTTCTAAGAAGCTATTAATCTGAATTAGAAGATTGAGGTTTTATCATAACTAATTGTGCACATTCATAAAAATTTACTGTTAAAATAAACAGACTGCAAAACACTTGATTAAAAAATTTAACTTAGAAATTTAAAACCAAATCATGTGCCCAAGTTCTAGAAACGTAAGGAATGAAATGAAGAATAAATTAATCTTCATCTATTTCTGGTTCTCTTCTTTATTCCCATCATCTTTGTGAAGAACAGGGAGAGGATGAGCCTCTGTGTTGAAGACCCAGTGTTCAAATGGAAGAAGATCATCTTCAGAAAACAGCAAATACAAGTACCTGGCAAGAAAGAAAAGCAGGAAAGGAGACCACATGAGGGAAGTGATTTTCAGGAAAACACATAATAATTCATACTTCATTTACTTGAGTATTAAACTTCCTGCTGAGATGACATGACTGATTTTTTTTTTCTTGCACAGCCAAAAAAACCCGCAGAACTGAAGAGATCAAGACAAAATTTTAATCTCATTAAAAATTTAGGAGATGATGATAGATAATGAAAGCTTCTGGTTTTCTCTCTTAACAGCCCCTGCAAGCTTTCTATGGAAGTTGGTTTTTCCCTTCTTTTTCTAAAGTTTTAAAATGAAAAGTATGCAATGTAAGCCTGATAAGTTCTCTGTCTAGTCAACTGGTTTCATTAATGTTGGCATATATAATTAGATCGTATCAAAGATAGGAGATGCAATGTCTCAGAAACTATCAAGTATCTTTATCAGAAGTAAAGATAATTTGCAGAAGTCAGGGAATTTAGTTTATTGACACAGATAGGAAAAAGAAGGCAATTTGGCTTCCTGTAACCTAAGAAAAGCTCTGCCATTTTACTCAGATTTTGTTATGCAAGTGTCAGGGGTACTAATGATAAATACCTATCTGTAAAGATGATACATAGAACTATTTCACATTAATGAAATTCAACTTTCTTAACTTACTTGAGTGTCTCTGAAAGGAAGAAACTTTGCTGCACATCGTCATGGTTTTCGTGATTGATATAAACATCTCTAATGCCAGAATAGCCACCGTCTACTCTGCAGTGTTTTTCCAGAGCCTGAAGGAGGGAAGAAAACACCCAAATCAGTGGGATTAATGAAGTGAATAATATGTCAGTTTTTTCTGTTCGACAATAAAACTAGCAAAAAAAAATTGCCACAATTTTTTTGATAAAGAGATGAAAAACTTGGTAAAGCTCTAGATAGAAAACTCTTTAAAAAAAGTCATAGGCATACCCGTCTAATTTTACATTCAGAAAGAGAAGGAAAATTATAAATGAGTATAAAGAGAGCACTAATCAGCTTTCAGAAGTAAAGATGTATGGGTATAAGAATTTAAAGACATTTGGATTTTCAGTCATGCTCTTTTCCCAATTTTAAATAGGAGTAATAATAACCTTTCTATCCCAATCTTTCAGCTTTTGGAAATTCTGTTACCTATACCTTTCCTGGTCATATTTTGGCACTTAAAATGATAGTGACATAATTGAACACCATACTAAAGATCAGTCTTTTCCTTACCTCCTGCAAGTCCCTTCAAAAAAAGGAAAGCCAACTCTCCATTTTCTGAGTAAGTTGTATGGCTTCTCTTTGCAATTATTTAATTTTTCAATGGGAAGCCATTGATATTGGGCTCTGACTGAATTTCTTTTGTGCAGCAGTCATATTTTTCTTTGCTACCTCTCTGAAAAAGCTTTGTCTGTTACACAGTAGTAGACAGAAAGCCAGGACTTAACACCACATAATTTAGCTGTAACAACAGCAATGTATTTTTCTCTAGTTAGTTTTCAAACTCTTTTATTCAGTTAAAAGGTGTAAAATCAGATGACTGATTCCTATTTCACAATAAAAAGGAGTACACGGCCATCTAAAAATACAATTTATTTTCTGCCCACAGGAATGTCTATCTTTTGAAGAAGATATATTTTTGAAGTAGAAAAAGGATCAGATGAAGAATATATATATAAAGGCAAAAAATATGCTGGAACTGTAGAAGGCATATGCAGTGAAACTATTTAATAAACTTTGCTGCTTTTCTTTATCAGGTGTTTACAATAGAAAACTGGTACCTATATGTACCATATAAGCCATAACTTCTTTAAATATACTGTTATCCAATACCTTATTTAAATATTGGCTATCTGGTTACTACTATATTTAAAAATATTAATTAATCCTTTTTTGCTTTATAATTTACTTATTTAACATGGCCACAAGTATTCTTACTCTGTTCATTTTTCTTATTCTCTTTTACAATAACTCTCTGCTATCACACACTATAAGGAAGGAGGAAAGAGAATTTAAGATGATTATATTTGAAACAACTCATTATTAAAAAAAATATTGACAAAATGCTACTTAACCCTGAACAACTTCTCACAATGAGAATGACAGTAAGGATGGTGGATGACTGCATTCACTCAGGCCAACACTATTGTGAAACAGGGTGTTTGCTGTGGGGATGGTATTGGAACAACTTTCAGGCAGAAGTACCCGGGGCTTTATTCCCCCCCCATCATCAGAGAACCAGGAGATAACTAGTTCCTCCATTTCTGAAGTTACTATAAATATCACTGAGGTGAGTACAGAATGTGTAGATTTTGTTTAGGGAAAGATGCTACATTTCAAAACACACAAGTTAAAAAGCAAGGCAGAAGATATATCTAAACCAGGCAGGATAAGTATTTTCTGATGACAGATGGGACTTAGAGTTACTAATAATTAGTGAGGTATTTATCACCTTCCCCTGCTCTAAAGACTCTTTGAGATCTGTGTTTTGCTGTGAGTAGATATCCTAAATGTCCTTGATTTTGCTGGAGTCCCTGTAGCTGTCTGCACACATTTGGCTTGCACGACAGCCTCTCCTTAGTTTTCACTAGAGAGTAAGCTGCCTATTGTATATTTGAATGGGATTTCTCTCCAGAAGAGATCCTTTAAAATATAACAGGCTATTTTTCTTATATGTCTGTAGGTTCTTTAATTTTCCTGGACACTTTTACTAAATGGCAAATTTACTTAAGTTCAAAGAAGTAATTTCCTTTGGCTGGCATTCCTCCCCTCTTGTCTGCTTCAACCTGCAACGAATTCAAAATGCTGCATCTGTGTCTGGATTTCCAAACAAAATATGATGTTTTTCAAGACACAGCAGAAGCAGAACTTGAAGGATAAGGCTGTTATGCAAGGAAATACCTGCATTCTAAATGGGGCAAGGTAAAACAAAAGCAAATTGCATTTACCATTTATATGCTCTAACGTACTTAGAGCCTTCTTTTGAGTTCAGAGGCATCATAAAGGTACTGGAGGCACTGCTATGGTGTAAACTAAGGGGTTAATTTGCCCCATATTTGCCTTCTGGTGGTATCTACTTGATGCAAGTATGAAGCATCTTATCCCTCAAAGCTACTTTCCCCCTAACTAAAAGAACAGGACATCCACCTGCAGGATTAGTAGGATAAAAAGGCTCCAGGTTGTCAACTATCCTGGCAGTGATGGGCTTTTGTGCCCTTTCCTGCAGTTTGAGAGCACAGTGATGTTCATAGTGATAGGGGTAGGGGTGGGCAGGAAGAAACAATCAAACACATTTTAAATGAGTAGTTCTCTGAAAATGTGGGTGGCTAGGATCAGTTATAATACAGTAATGGAAAACATCAAGCACACTGAGAACTGGCTGAGAGTCTCAAACTATCATAAAAGAAAAAACAAAGGAAGTGCTACAAATTTAAAATATGTGCCACATTTATAATGCAGAAAGGGAGGCTTTCATGAGCTAAGCTGATAAAACCTTTCTGACTCAGTAACAGTGGATATTGCTGGTGGTCATAACTGCATTTTCTCCAACTGCTGAAGTACATACAAAATTATCTTGGACTCAGAGCAGCAAAACAAATTCACAAAGAAAAAAAGGAGAGGCTATAGCATATTTTTAGTCTATAAAGCTGGAGAAAGACTTAAGAGACTTGTCAGAGAGTTTAGAAGTCCTGACTCTGAAACAGCCTCCTTTTCTACTACAAGGACACTGGGAAAAGCCCTAATGAGTTCTTATTGCTAGAGTAATGAGTTGAAAATGGACATGAAACACCTGAAGAACGACTTTTTTTGGACAAAACCCAAATGGTTTGATTATTCGTTTCGTATTTTTTTTTTGTTTCAATTTCAGATTCCCCTTTGTGCAGCAGGTACTGGTAATTAAACCAATGACCCTCAGTGGTTAGGGCTTCCCCAAGGACAGAAAGGGTCAGGTGCTCTTTGGGGCCACATTAAGAAGGAAGAGGAAACAGAATTTATGAAATAGGTACAGTAAGATAGCACGATATGTGCTGTAACAAAAAAATACTGTATTAGGTGGAGGTAAGAGAGAACAGGAAGAAAAAAGATTTAAAACCTACAACGGACTGCATAACTTCTGGGAAGCTGTAAGGTTTGTCTTTGTGAAATACCCAACTGCACATTAGGACAGTGGAAGATGGGTAGAATGGGACCAGCTGCATCTCCCACACACAGGCTGTGTTGGAGGCAGATTGAGAATAACCACAGAAATGTTAAACAAGGAACACGTGGGGAGCAAGAAGAAGGTAAACAAGTGTACCAACTTGAAAGAAACACAAACAAACTGAACCAAATGGGTAAAGAATAATAATAAGGAAAACATTTCAATTGTTTATAACAATGTTATCAGTGTGGGCAGTAACAATGAGTCAGGAAAAACATCTCCTGGAGAAGGAACAGTTGGCATTGCTGAAGCCTGATGGGATGACTTCTACAAACAGCCATTGTAAATATGCCAATTATAATCTGCCTGGGAAGATTCCAGTAGTAAAATGTGTGCCTATGGGTGGTGTTAGCAAGGCAGAAAGTAAGGGAACAGCCCTCTAAATTAGTGGTTTTAAAACCCCAATTGCTTTGGAATTAGTAATTCAGAGGCATATTGTTTCAGGATCCCAGAGCCAACACCTGAGGGAGGTAAATACAATGCCCTAAATAAATACACTCTACCTAGCTAAATACAGTACTCAGTGCAGTAGGGAACAATCATGAATATTCAGGCAAGAAGTTTGAGAGTAGTTAATACTACTGTTCTTCTTTGGAAAGCATATTTTGCATTAAATTTAATTTCTGGATGATATCTAAATACCAGGCTTGCAATACCCTTTTTCCCACAATGCTCAACAGCATTTGCACAAGATTTCTGATACAATCAGTATCTGCACAGTGAGTACTGAATACATTTACAGACCTTGGTTGCTGTGGAGGGAGTTTGGTTTATGGGGTCATAACCCAGTAACAGCTCTCTAGAAATTTTAGGACACAAGTCTACACCTCCTACCCTCCGAGCAGAGCAACCCTCTCCTCGTAGGTTGTAATCATACACCTCTAGAAGCAAGAGGGTAAACTAGATAAACTGACAAACAGGACATTTTTGAAATCCTGGAAAGCAATACCTCTGTACTAGAGGTCACTGTGAACAAAATACTGCAGAGAGGTTTTTTTTTAATTTTTCTTAAGTACACAGAGCCAGAAAAATAATGTTCTCCAGCTTGCTGTATTTGCTATCAGATGTCAGATAATTAAGCAAGGGCAACATCAGTGTGAGGAGGGCAGAAGTGAACTCCAGAGAATTGTAATAGGGACTCATACCTGGAGGATGGAACATGATAAATCTAAAGGCTCTCAACCTTGAGTAAGAGTGATTAACTGCTGAAATAACAGAAACAATGGATTTGGCAAGCCCATTTCTTGCAGTGCAGACTAGCTGCCCTTTTGAAGGCTTGTGCTACACAAACACAAATAGCTAGGTTCAGCATGACTGGTTGAAGCTCAAAGGCCAGTGGGAGAAAAAAATTCAAATCTAGAAGAGATTGCTATCATCTAGGGAGTTTTGTCCAAATAACTTCTGCTTCCTGAAAGTGACATGGTTATATGTTCAGTATTATCTAGTCCTTCATCCTGGCCTTTGTCACCTTAATTAAAATTACCTTTATACAATTACTGAAAATACATTTCATAAAACTTATTTCCATATCCAAGGCTCAAATCTGACATATGTATGCACTTTCCATTCACATGCAGCAACACTCAACATCTCAGACAGTGCATCCAAATTTAACCCCTAATCCTAGAAATGTTTAAGGAGGAGAAATCACAAGATACTTTTCTATTATATAATATCAGCAGTATTTGGTTTTGTCAAAATGTCATCTATTTGGCAAATGAATTCCTGGAAATCTGAATTTATATCACTGATTTAAAATAAGTATTTAGTCTCCAGCTGCTGAACAATATCCAGGTATCATTCATTAACTCACTTAACGAAATTACTAGGATTTAACCACAAAAAAGTTGAATAGAACATTACCTCAACAGCTTCCCATCCCCACTCCCTGTACTTTAGGATCGTGAGTGAGCCTCCACATGTACATGTAGGTCTCTATGACTTCTGGTCGAAGGATGTAGTATTTTTCATTTTGTCTTGTGGCAATGGCCTCAACACCACCATCAAATCTGAAGGCTTCTGGTCCTAGTTTCATTCCTAGCCAATAAAAAGGCATAGAATAAAATAAAGGCATTAAAAAAGGTTTCAAATTATGTAACCAAATCAAACTAGGTTTTTATGTGGCACAAAGCCAGGTTGCCCAAAACAATATAATTTACGAAAGATATTGCAGCTTTTCCTGTTTTTAATATTTTATAAATAATTTGGAGTAGGAGAGAGCTGTTCCTCACCAATGCCTTAAATGGCAGTTACAGTTTGAACAGTGATGCTGACATTTGCATTCTGGAAGACTTCATGTAACTAGCAACAAGTGAAATTTTGCCTAAATGATGAAGATATTTATTTTTCTATATCAAACTGTAAAATACACTCTGGGACCTGAAATGCTGCCAGGATTATTTCTATAAGAAGACGATAAAATCCAAAGAAATTTCCTGCACAGAAATCCACTTTCTTTGTGCAATTCTATTGTTCCCAGCATTGTATCAACAGAACTGAGTGTAAAATATTCTTTTGTGCATAAAACGTGATTAATACCTATATTGGTGCATAAATGAGCAGAGTCCCTCTCTTACTTGTATTCAGCTATACAGAAATTGGCTTAGTGAAAAAAGCTTGTTAATTGCTGTTATGTAACCGTCATGTCAATTACCACAGTGAGGAGACACACTTCAAGTGCACAGAAATGATAAAACAGAGCAGCCATTTTAAAAGTTACTCTTAAAGCAAGGCAGGAGTTTTGCATAAGGGATGAGCATTTCTCACCGTGTTATAATTTCCATTCAGCTTTTTGCAAAAGCAGCAGCGGCTGCCCTCACCAAGGCAAGCTGTGCAGCCAGGCTCTGCGGGATCGTACTCACGCGTCCGGTCGTAGGACTCGTGGCACGTCCTGGCGATTTCAGCGCCCAGCTCGATGTGATGGCCTGTCTTGTCACTGGGTGCTCCGTCTGCCCCCAGAGCAAACATGCCTCCAGCAAAGCACGTGAGGTGGCCCATCTTGTGCTCCAGCAGCCCGCCCTTCCACTCGGCGATGTACGTCAGGCCCCCGCTCGACTTTCGGATCAGGTGCGTCTCGATGGCCTGCAGGACACCATCCCAAACCAAAGGCACTTGGGCAAAGTGCACGCGACAAAGCTGCCGTGTGCGCTGGTTGCTTTGCTCTGTATTGCCTTTGCTCGTAAAGTGCAATGGATAATATGAGCCAGCACAACTTCAAAGTGCGGCCAAACCAAGGCAGATTAACATACATCAGGAATGATGACTAATTGTGCTTCAACTTTGAGCAATTTGCAGGGTACATTTTATAAAATGTTGGAAAGACCTACAAAATACACTTCCAGTTTTGGATTATTTCCCCTTTTCTACATTGAGCAGTTTCAGATAATTTAGCTTTCGGTAGTAATTTAACTTTCAATAGTTATTACTGATCAATTCAGTTTCTGTATTTCCCATTTTAGTTCTGACTTAAAGGAGGTGGTCATTGATATAATTTCTTGTAAATTATATGCAGTTGTAACTCATATTCAAAACACTTGGCTCAGTGTGAGCAGTGAATGATGTTAGGCCTCTGAGTATAGATGGCATTCCCAAAGTCCAGTGGGTTTCCCCTCCCAAACTGAAATCCTCTACTTATCTATCAAGAGCAGGGTCTCACTCTGAGATCTCAGGATAAAAAAAACCCAAAAAACTAAGCAGAACAAAAATCTAGAGGGAGCTGGAAGTTGGTGATATTAGCAATGTATGGTCACTAATTGCAAAATCCAGGAGGGCAACCTTTCACTGTGGGAGAAACAGAGTTAAAACAACAGAGGAGATGCAGAAGAGCACATTAATTAGAAGCCCACAAAGAAAGTAAGGTATTACTCTTTAAAAGGTTATGGAGAGGAGAAAACTGTTGTACATTCAATTATCCATTAGTGATCTGGTTGTTCTTTTGAAATCATAGGCTTGAGAAACAGTGCTCAACATGCATAATGCAAGAGAAAAACCATTAAAAATATTACTACAGACGACTATTAACAAAAAAGCCAGGATTTGAAAAAAAAGTTTTATAAAGAGAAAGTAGTGATTGTAGTTACTTCTCCCCATTTAAGCATTTCTAAAGGTTGCTCCTATAAGCATGAAAAATCCTCTCAAAATTAGAAGCATCAGCAGAATAATTGTACAATTTTTATGTACTGTTCTTTTCTGCCAATTCAATTCACATTGAAAACTATACTTTGTTATCAAGTAATACTGGTGCAAAGCACTTAGTAAGGATGCTTTCTGCCCAGATCCAGAGGCACTATTGGCTCAGAAAAATCCTCCACCCCTTGTTTCCACTTTGATTGCATGCTTTTACCACTAGGTACCTACTGGAAAACATTCCTAAATTTTAAAGCAGAAGTAAATAATGATAATCCATGTGCTTTAAAAAAAAAGTCCTGCATAATTTAACCTATAAAAAGAGGAATTAGATGTGAAAGGGTAAAGGTGAGAAAACACCTTTGTGAGAAATAGCTTTCCAACCTATTTGGGCATTCTAACAGCAAGCTACCTAAAACCAAGCTGAGAAAGGAAAAACTTTAATGACATTTCATTTAACCTTTCAGCATGGTATCTCCCATCTCACCAAAACAACAGTTCTAAAAATAGGCAATAACTCTACTGGTCACTTAGCTGTAGGGTCAGAATTTATTTAAAAAGTAAACAACTATAAAAATAGATTGATAACTAAATTTACCTATGTTGCATTTTTTTAAAACTAATGACTGAAAACCAGAATGAAGTGTCACTGTATCTGAATGACATAACAGCAATGATGCACTTTTGAACTATATTAATTAGACCAGAGTTTATCCTTGTGGTATAAATATGGATTTTGTGATACCAACTAGTGTTGATGAGCTTTTATCTCTCTTTTGGCTCAAGATTAAAGTTCAGGCTGAAAAAGGATGACTTCCAAGAGTTTTAAAATTATTCAAACAAACTAGTGTTAAGAAACTAACAAATTGATGTTAATTGATACCAAGAATGTCACAATAAAAATATACTTCCAATTTAAGTATTTGTGTTTAGTAAAGCAAATCAACTGTTTTATAAATGGGGCCTATTAAGAACTAGTACATATGTCTATTAAAAGTTTTTATTATGTAACCATCTTATTTAAAGCTATTTTTATGAGGTAGCTATTAGATATATTACAGGCTCTCAGATTGCCTTGTCATGCTTGGTACAATCCTGAGTCCCTAAGTGCTAGATGATACCCATACCAGTGTGTATGTCTTTATTAATGGCATGCTGGGTCACTATGCATTTTTACCTAGACATGAAATCTGAAGTTTGAGAGCAGGATAGGAAGGAAGGGTTACATTCCCATAGGGGAATGCTACTTGCAACCTGAAGTGCTTTGGGAGCAGTTCTGGCAGGGAAATCAAGAAGTAAAACAAGTTATCATAAAAGGAGAATATGTAGTGTGGTGACAAAGATCCATCCAAGTGAAAAGCTCTGTCTGGTATAATTGATTCTGAATTTCATACGTAAAATAAACTTACTTTTACTTTGATACAGTTATGTACTCACTTCAAGGAACACATTTATTTGAATTGCAGGTTTATTTCAACTTGCTCCCCAACTACAAATTCCCCACTACAAATTCCCAATCCAACTAAAATTTCTCCCTGCACTGTTAGCAGATCACGTGGAGGGATGCAGCACCTCTCCTATGAGGAAAAGCTAACAGAATTGGGATTGCTCAGCCTGGAGAAGAGGTGACCTAATTGCAGCCTTCCAGTACCCAAAGGGAGCCTACAGGAAAGATGGAGAGGGACTTTTTACAAGGGCATGTAGTGACAGAACAAAGGGGAATGGCTTCAAACAGAAAGAGGGTGGGTTTAGACCAGATATTAGAAAAAAGTTCTCTCCTTTGAGGGTGTTAAGGCACTGGAACTTGTAGCCCAGAGAAGCTGTGGATGCCCCATCCCTGGAAGCTTTCTGGAAGCTTTCTCTATCCAAAACTGGATGGAGCTCTGAGCAAGTAAAAGCTTTCCCTGTCCATGGCAGGGGGTTAGAAAGAGATGGTCTCTAACATCCCTTCCAATCAAAATCATTCTGTAACTCTGTGATATTTATCACTACAGAGATTATTATTTCTTCTTACTGCAATTGATATTCTCAATATAAACCAATATATAGTAAATGAAAACAACCAAAAAAAGAAGAATGTGGTCTTTGATTAGCTGAAAATACATTACTGATGGATTGTTTGGAGCTGGTACAGTTTCTCTTTTAAGTAAATGGAAATTTCATTTTATTCTAGAATTTATTTCTTTCCATGAAGGTAGGGCAGAGAGACAGTGCAACAGAAAAGACTGGAAGGAGAAAAAGTAGCTACAAATATATGTTATCAAAGGGAACAGTAACAGATGCTACCTGGTAGTGGAAAAAAAAATTGAAACAAAAAATCAGACAACCTGATTTGAGGCTCTAGTGGACAAAAAAGAAGAGGGAAACGAAAAGTAAATAAACATTTTACAGATAATTAAAGAAATAAATTTACTACACGTAAAGCTGGTATGGCATACAATATGTCATGTATCCACAGAGCTAGAGTAACTTCTTATGGCTGATACAGTTCCTGCCAATTTTTCTTTTTAAGCTTTTACCTAAGGCTCTGCTTACAGACCTCACTGCAGTAAAGCCTTCAGCCAAATTACTTTTTTCTCCATCTTGTGGGAAATTATTCCTTCAATACAACAACTGTATAAATGGTTTTGCACTCAATTAGGAACACTAACAGTCCTTTTTACAGTTTGAATGGTGACTGAAGTGCTCCTTGCATTACTACTGGCATCTTTCTCATGAGTTTGCATGTTAAAATTATGCCCTTGCCTATTTGTCACAGTGAATGAGACATCAGGAATTGTTTCAACTACAGGATTGCAAATTGCACGTTTGTGTAATCTCTGTTATTGCCAGCATAAACGAGAAATTTCAATTTTTCCCAACCTGATTTCCTCCCCCTCCTGCCCTCATTGTTGAGGCAATATGTTTTGTGTTCTCTGCTTATCAGCCTGTTCCTTAACCTACACATTATACTGCCGTTCTTACCTGTGCAAAATTTAGTAGAATGGAACCCTCCTAATAAATAATCATTCTTCCTCATTCAGTTCTTCACTTTTTCAAGCTTTTCACACATCTTAAATGATGTCTTCACCACCCCCTTCTGTCCATCCCTGACTTGATTTTGTGGTTGCAAAGTCCTTCATTTATCCTTTGACTTGTTTAAAATGTATTGTTTGTAGGGAGACACAGAAGACCCAGAACTCAATCATCTCACTGTTCAAATGAGTTAAAAACTAATCAATAAGCTTATTTTTACAGGTGTTCTCTTGGTGGATTACACTGACAAGTAACAAAAACACCAACTGAGATGCCTGCAGAGCACAGGTGGAGGCTTCTCAGGAAAAATGATCTGCTCCTCAAGGCTGCTCAAATTCTAAATAAACATGTGCCACAGAAGTGTTAACTCTGCTGAAGGAGCTGAGATAACAAATTACAAACCTCAAATGGCAATGCAACCCCACAGTTCTGCTACCTCTAGCTCTTAGGCATTTTACCTCCCCTTTTACAGTATCTTCTTAATTATGATTAATGAATTTCAATGATTACTGCTGTTTTAACAAAACCCAGGTGGTTTCATTTCCTGCCTCAAGATGTCACTGTAGCTGGAGATAAAACTGGCCAGCAAAACAGCTCTGTATTTCTATACCTTAATAAATTTAAAACTTCAAAAATATGATTCTATTTCTAAATTTCAAGGGTTTATAATGTCTGTTTTGGGGATAATTACAACTCTGCAGGCATTTTCATAAGAAAGCACCATAAATTATCTCTGTTCAAACTTTTAATATATTTTTCTTCCCCTAGGAATTTTCATAAACAGTTTTTTGATGATTTGAAGCAACAGTGAGGATAAAAGAGAATTCTACCATGTGTTATTTCCAATAATTCAAAGATGTATAATGTCAATTGCTTACTTATTGACTTTAATATTTACAGCTTGCACCAGTACATTTTATTGCTTTGAAACAGCACAGCAGCAGGTCAGGATTATTGCAGGTTTACATCCTGTGAGCTTCCAAGTAAATTGTCTGCTTTCTTGTTACTTCCCTTACATTTTCTCTCTTAAGTGGATCTAATGCAATAGATACTCTTCTTTCTCAACGTTTGCAACTAAATAAATTTATCCTTTATTGCAAATTCCAGTGAGTTCATTACAAAAACTTTACTGTGGGACTAGGAAGTTCAAGCCCTTGTTACAAACAATTTAAATATTTCTGCCAAAGAAAAGTAGTATCTTATGCTGGGGTCCTCCCTGCTTACTAAACTGAGCTTTAAAAATCAAAACTGAAATCTGAACACAGAACTTTCATTTGTTTAAACACAGCTCATAAGAAACATTTTGAAAGCACCAAAGCACTTACCTCTTTTGTTAGTCATGTTATGTAGACAAGCTTGCATGTGCAATGAAATATGAGGGCTCATAACAGAGGGTCCCTGAATTTTTAAAGAGGAATCATTGGCAAACATTTAACTACTGCGATACCTATTCATCTGATCACTAAAAAGATGATTAAGTTCTAGGGGACAGCTGACTACTTACTTGTGTTTGAAAATTACTGCTTTTTTCCCCTCTATAGATCTATTAGTGTCTCTCAGATCACCAGTGCTCTAGTTCTAAATGTACTAAATGTTGTGTGTTACCAGAAGGATAAATTTATTCATAATTTAAAACAGTACTAATGGTTCTGGCATGAATCAAATCAAGTCATTCTCAAAATGTTACATTGTACATGTTCTGAATACTCTAGGATGTCTGTTGATTCTGTCAAGTTAGGTTTTTTTGTCATCAGAAAAGAGAAGGGAAAATAGCATGACTAGTAAAGATATGGCTCTCTGAAAAGAGCAAAGCCATGAGCAAAAACCATACAATTTCTCTTTAGACTTTTCTAGCTAAAATCCTCCTTAAAGACTTCTAACAAGCTTGCTGCTTCTCCTGACAGTCCATAAATTAGCAAAAATTTGAATAAATACTTTATCTGGTCTAAAACTCAAGACATTCTGCAGTTATCAGTAGATTACTAACAGTTTAAAAATCTGCAGAAACCTGTCTTTAGCTTGATGCTTTCTGTAAGCACTTGGAGAGAGTCTCAAAACTCTTGCTGAGAGGGGAAATACAGTGAAGAGAATAACAAGGAGCAGTGACTCTTCTGGACTTTCTTGTCTGCTGACTGCAATGAATCTTGTGTTCCTATATAATGCAGCCATACTATCACTATGTGCAGAGCACCAGTGCAGCTGGGTGATAAGTATTTTAAACATGACAGCTGACAAAACTGCCTGCTTACTGATTTTAACACATTTAAGTTACATTCAGTTAAGTTGCCTCCCACCTCCTACACCAAAAAAACCCCCACACAAAACAAAGTATGCAGTGGGAATGCTGAGTACCAACTGTTTCATTCCAAGATGAGCTGCTATTGCAGCATCCTGCCTGCCTCATTTATGTATTTCCTCCAATGCCAAGAGGTGCTCAAGAATTGAATATTCAAGTTATTAATAATTTTTAGCTTTACCCAGTATGACAATATTTGAGTTGTTGCAGTTCTCTCATTGTCCACATCAGTTATGCAGTTTTTAAGACCACTAGGATCACAAAGCAAACCACTTCAAGCACGTAATGGAGACTGCAGTCAGCACAAACCAGCCACCAGACTGTCACCTCAGTTAAGCAGATCCTCACGAAAGTCCAGAGATGAAAAAGGCTATCTGCCAATATCATGTTTTCAGTTTGCTAACAACACTTCATTTTCCTTCTCCTTTCAAGGACAAAGGAGTCTCCATGGATTTGTTTTATTTATCTGAAAGGCTGAAATCAACAGCTCTGAAAAATATTCACTACTTAATGCTGACAGTTAAATGTACCCAAAATTCCCCAATCAAAATCAAAGCTTCCTTTGGCAGTGTGCAAACTGAGTACATTTCAAAGCTACTCTCCAAAGTTAGCAATGTGCCAAAAAAAAATTAACGCCCCCAAAAAAGTAATCCTATATATTTTCTGTCAAGGCCAAAAATTACTTTTTCCTCTTATGATATCCACAGAAGTTTACTGCATTCACAGCATTGCTTAATTGTGCAACCCAGCCCAGCAGCAATTTCTGAAATGGTGTTGAAATCTGGCAGAGTGGCCTCGGCACTGCTTCACAACATGTGTTCCTCTTTTGGCCATTTCCATTGTTTCCACTTCCATGTGCTATGTTCTGCAGAAATCACTTGTTTTCTTGTTAGGATCGTCTGAGCAGTTGTTACCCATTAAGAAAGAATACACAATCTAAATGTCTAAAAAGTGAGCTAGCTACCCTGACTCAAGATAAAACTGCAGAGAGCAGCTGCTTTCCCTCACTGAAACCACAGGACCACCAAGGGCTGCACTGAACTGAGCTGCTTGGGAAGTGATGGGGAGGGATTTTTCTTTTTCCTGTGAAGTAGTTCTGGGTTGAGTTACCATTCTCTTTACAGCCTCTGGATATGCCACTTCCCTAGAGCTACACTGAGAAGGGGATGAAGGCAGAGTCAGAGAGAGATAATACATATATATGCAGAAAGATGGCAGAAATGGCCATAAATAAATGTAATGAGAAAAGATACCTGACCATCAAGTGTGAGACAACCTATTTACAGGAATAGAGGAAAAATTGCCCTTCAGCTTAGAAAAAGAGGGCTGACATATTTAAGAGGGGAGGATTTGATGCAGTTGTTTGTGACACTGTTGTTGCTAGACTAGATATAAGTGAACCCACAAGGTCCATTTCTGCTCTAAATTATCATGTTCTCTTATAAACCTATTCAATTGTGTCTCAGAGATCAGCTTGTTAACTGAGAAGACTCAGATGATTCCTGTCCTGGATACTTGCAAAGACTGATGGATTATTCTATTGGCAGTTACTTCCTCAAAATATAGCTGCAAGCTGAATACACATTTGTTCTGTAACTAAATGTTGCATGATATCCATTGAAACCAGCCTAGGAAGATCTCTTACTTCATGTATTATGTGAAGCAGGACGTTATTTGTATTACTTTTCAAAAGAGAAAAAATAACTTACATTAAAAATACATTCACTTGTCTTTTTGTGTGAATTATACAGTTTATGAATCCCTCTGATGGTCTTATACATTCATACTATGCTCTGGTATTCAAAACAAACTATCTTGGTCCCTTTTCCCACTAGAAATAAACTCTTTAAACGGATTCAGCCACATATGCATTTTTGTAGCAAGCAGAAGGAGTTTTTAAATCTAGTCTGATCTTAGTTATTGCTTTTAACTTCAGCTATTATATAACTTATAGGTGATACAAAAATTCTAATGGACAGCATTCCTTTTTTTTTTTAATATGATTTATAGAACAATATGAAAAATAATTCCTAAGCTCTATCTAAATAGATTTTAGCTTTTCACAGTGAACTATATAACTCACCATATATTTTCATTTGTGTTTTCTGGATAGCAGAAGATATTGAATTAAGCATCAAACCTTCACATCACTCTTGCAGAATCTAGTGGGTATGTGCTGGACTGAATGGCCAGAAATAATCATGCTGTTCCCTTTGGCATAGTCTTAAAAAGATTCTGAGAGCGCTGGGGGAAATTTCTCCAAGAAAATACCAAGCA
This sequence comes from Luscinia megarhynchos, assembly GCA_034336665.1. Classification (NCBI taxonomy): domain Eukaryota; kingdom Metazoa; phylum Chordata; class Aves; order Passeriformes; family Muscicapidae; genus Luscinia; species Luscinia megarhynchos. The sequence goes on from CM067565.1 coordinate 49,023,314, forward strand.
GACTCAGAATGCCCAAACCCTGCAGCTTTAGTCATAAAGAAAGACTGCAGCTTGAGCTGACACTTAAATCAGCTTTAATTTAGATAAGTAGTGGATCGATAGCAATGAAGCCAGTATCAGGATGGATTTCAAATCAGGATAGTAACTCCAATGAAGAACCTGGAATCCCAGTGGGGCCAAATCATCCTGCAGTTTCTGTGAGGCTGAAACTTTGCTGCTGCTTTCTGAACAAGCTACTTTACAACATCAAGCTGCAAGTCCTAATGCTGCATGTGCAGCCCCAGCTTTGGTACAGCTGTACCTCAGCACAGAAAACAAGCAACAGGAATGCCATCGATCAGAAAATACTGGAAATAGCAACAGCCTGCAGAAAAAGGAAATCTGGTTTTAGTCAGGTCCTCTCAAAACTTACACCCCGGTCAGACATGATGCTTGGACTGCTTCTGAGCTAGTACTACTACAAATATTAAGAAAATAGGTACTTTAAATAGAGTCACATGCAACAGAGCTGAGAGCCTGTCATTGATATTGACACATTCAGTGAAGCTGCTGAACGGGGGATTCTGCTCCTCCAGCTGAAATCTGAGCAGGGAGAACTGGTCCTGCAATGTGGGGGCTATCACCACCTCTGCTCCCTGCTGGGACCTCAACAAAAACCTGATGTTTTTAAACCAGCAGAAGTAGAAGGCTAGAAGCAGCTTTGACATGCTTCAAAATGTCTTCTGTGGTAAGATGAATTGATAATTTCACACACTTTGTTCTCTCTGTTTGGCTGCCAACCCAATGGCTGAGCTATTACAACAGCACTGTTCTTATGCTATAGCCTCAAATGCACTCAAACCTAATTTAAGATCCACCTTTTGCTCAGAAGTTGAAACCAGGCTAGCAGTGAAAATGAGGCTGACTGCATCCAAATCTGCACTTACAAAATTAAAGGCAAGATCTCCTTAGCAGAGGATACTTGGCCGTCAGATTTACAACCACCGGAGATCACACCCTCCCTCAGATCTTCACACTTGACTTTCCTCTCTAATGAAAAAAAAGATGGTTGCAATAAACAACCATGGTTGTTATTTTTTTTATGCCACCACTTTTTGTGTATGGGAAGTAAAAGGAGACTTATGACTTCCCTAGGGACAGTGTGTTTCCAGATATATGAGAGAATAAGCAGATATTGCTTAGCATCTCAAAGCCCTTGTCTATAGAGGCACTGTAGATACACACACTTAATAAGAGATAAAAGCCCTGGCCCTAGACAACTTCCAGTCAAAACAGATGAAAGGATGGGGAAAATGAAAAGTAATATTATCCTCTTTTTAAATATATATCTATATATATGAAAGCAAAGAACTGAGAAAATAGGTCATTTGCCCAGGACTAGAAGGAAAAGCCTGTAAATATGAATTTAAATGGAATACTTCCCAAGTCTCAATCTGGTGTCACAAACCCATTACTTCTCCCAACAGAGCATATTAAGGAAATACAATAAATAACAAGGCAAAGTGCAGACCAGCAGGATCATACATAGAATACCATACAGAAATGCAAATATGAACAGTTCTGATTTTATAAAACTTTGTCTTGTGTCCAGTTGGGCTGTGTCACAGAAGATGACAAATATATGTACTCTTGTACCAAAAAGTAATTGTGAAAAACACCCCTATTTTCATTTCTGATTATCTACCATAACACATTGATCCATGTGTGGACCACATGTGTGTCAAACAAATTTTTGTTGCTGAAACACATGAGAAAATTTAACATAAGAGAGGAATTCCCCTCTGGATATAAAGGAAAAGGACAAGACTAATACATATCTAGGAGAAGACTCAGGAAAAAGAGATGAATGTCTATCTGAGAGCTATTTGTAGATGCATTTTTGTTGCTTATTTTATACTTTTCTCCTCCAGAGACAAATGACTGTGTTGCAGTAAAAGAAAAAAAAACATAGTTATACTTCAAAATTCTCCCCTTTCCCACAGTATCTGTATTCCTCTAGCACTTCTATTTGAAGAAGTCTTTTTTAAAACAGAAACTAATTCTTTAAAAAAACACTCTCTGGTAGCAAATACATAAATCTCTCATATTGTCCTCAGAGCCTGTCTCTTTAGAACTATTATAGATTAGATTATTATGGAAAGGAAGATTTAAATGTCTTATTTACCTGAACAGCATCATAATACATTTTCTTGGCGTCTTCATCTGTCTTGTCTGACATCAGCCATGCCTTGAGCAGATATTCATAAAAGCTATCCCCAAGCCCTCCAATGGAGACATGATCTTAATAGGGAAGAAAGAGATTGAACAGCAATTTCATCTTCAGCCAGGACAATAAAATACAATTATAGTTTGAAACAGTGTATTTAATGATCTATTTCTACAACATCTTTAATAAACATAAGCCTGGAACCTCAGGAAAAAACTTTACAGGTATATACAGAGAATTATTTCTTTTATTGCTATATATTTAATCTTCCTAAAATGCCATAGTTATTTAATATCCACAATGTGCTCCAGGAGATCGTGGCAAAGAAAAAACAATTTATATGTGTCCATATTTATTCGTGAAGTCTATTCCACAAAAACTGTGTCAAACTAAGTTTTTTTTTATTCTAAAAAGGTAAAAAAGTAGAAAGTGCTCTCTGATTTGATAAAGGCTTTCCCTTAATGTGCAGGCATTGCTCTCTTAGTCACTAGCTTTCCATTTAAGTCACTTCATAAAAAAGGCTTTTAGCTCCTTACTGCAGAGTTGAATTTCAGGTTATTTAGTAGTATTTCAAAATGCTGAGCCATATGTTTCAAAATAATACTACATTTCTGAACATCTGACTGCTCTCAGAACTCAGCAGTGGTTTGGAAGGTAAAAAAAGGACTTTACCACATCTACAGTTGCTGTATTCTGCCCTATGCTTACTATGTGAAACAATCTGGTACTACAGATGCTGTGATTACTCAATTGCACAATTTAGAATGTGACTCTGGAAACACCAACACCACACAAGCCAGGTGTTCAACATCAGTTGCACCAGTGATGGGAAATCCAGGGATGCTCTCAGCTGCTTGTACAAGATTGCACCCACTTACTAAACCTAAAAGATTCTTAGCAAAATTTTGATGGGTTATCATGATTTCAGCCTAGATCCTCTAAATACATGAAATACTACAATTATATATACATGTAAAGTGTTTTTCTAAGCTCCATTAAGTTAAGAAGAGTAGCTAGAGGTTTGCTTCTGAAACTTGATGCTGCCTGGTAATTTTAAGTGATTTGGCATATATCAAGTCTTCAGTGAAAAATTTCCAAGTGCTTTACCAGGACTACTCATCTATAATTGTCAGTTTTACAGCAAAAGAGGGATCTGCTAATTCCACTCAAGAAATCCAGGATGGAGATGCCGCTACACAGATCACACAGCAAGTCCCTGAGTCATACCACAAAATTCTGGCCATGAGAAAACAAACAAAAAAAAAAACTGCATGGGATGATCCAGACTCATAAAGTGAGATGCAGAAGGGTTAGTGATACTGAGCTCATACTTCCTGACACCTAACTCTGATCTTAGCTTCAAAGTTATGCCTCTCGTTGGTAGAATGCAAAGGAGCAGAGAGAATTTATTTTTATACCCCTTTGTATCCTCTCTCCATGGAAAGCCTCCTTTACCTTCCAGACAGGTTGCAAAGACATGCAAATGTAGAAGATAGATACTTGTCTATTCAAACTATATCAACAGTGTCCTTTTCCTCCACTACCCTGTGACACGCAAAAAAAATATTTAGTTTGCTGAATGTATCCTGTCCCTTTGCCTACCAAATATATTGTACCATCAAATCTGGGTTTGAAATGGCTTTTTTTTTCCCTCTCCAACCTCTTTTGAATGAGATATATTGAAATTCTGGAAAGACTACACCATTTTAAAAATTAAATGTTCATGATCCAAAAGGAGAAGAGGTTTCTTAAAACAATCGGAACATTTCCTGTGATCAAAGGCTGATCTTTGAACAGCAGCATTTAAATGACCTTTACAGTTTCCTAAATAAATTACCATAGAAACCTCTGACATTTGCAAACTAAATAGCACAAGCAGAGTTTCATCAATAATAAGCCCTGTTATTATATACATTATTGCAGTAGACAAATCCAATTGACGCATGCTGCAGCAAATCACTGTCAGTTTACTGTCAAAATAACAAGGGCTAAATGAATTTGCAGGAACAATGGCAGAGGTCCATCAGTGGCCTTCACAGCAACAGCATTGCTAGTGTAGAAACATTCTGAAACCATTGCTCCCTCTCCACTTTATGTTTAAGGGAAAATATTTCTGTCTTGTACCAATTAAGGGTCTTGGTTGTTTGCTTTTTCCCTTCTGTTGTAATCAGCTGAAAACAGCCTAGAAAAGCAATCTCAAATAACATATTTTTCAAGTCTCACATTCTGATCCTCTCTGTGGGGAAAAATATTAGTTAATCAGTGTTGGTGAATGGAGGTGACTGATATGAAAGAGATGTAACAAGATGGAACTTGTCTTTGCTGCTTCAGCATGCCAGGGACAGACCTGCATCAACATCTGCGCCCATCATTCACAGGCACAGCAAGCTACTTATTTGTCAACACTATTGAATGCTATTGGAAAACAAAGCTCATGTATGCTACAAATTTTTCTGTGCACATAACAAAAACTGGCATTTTGTGTGAATTATGAATTATTGTGAGGAGTGCTTAAGAAGCAATTATATTAAAAATATAGAAATAAAAAAGACCATAAGGCAGAATAAGTGTTTTGACTGCTTTAAAATATATAAGGCAGAGCCACTAACTGCCTCAACCACTAGAAAGATCAGCTCTCATGAAGCATCAAAAAGCTGCTTCTGTGGCTAACAGAAGCCAAGAAAGGAGTTAACTGGATCTGTCTCACAGGTGCTGAGAGTGTCTCTAATTAAATCCAGTATCTGCAGCTGTAGCAGCAACATTTCCAGGGGAGATTTTTATGCCTTGCAAAGTTGTGCTGAACCAACATGTGATACATTTGGGCACACCTCTCAGACCTATAAAGGGATGTCAGGGTTTACACCAACATGCAGTCTGTGGTCATGCATGCTGAGCTGCCACTGGCCTTGTGGCACAGTGACCTGCAGGAAGCCTCACAGCAGGGCAGACTAAGAAATGTCAGGTGCACTTCTAGTAAAGGGAAATGGCATGTGCCTTGATGGGAAAATAAAGCTGAGCAGCACAACCTTCTTGGACACCATTCTAACTCAGAGTGACACAAAGCTTTCAAAGATAGATTTTAATCAATAAAATTACAGAATGGGTCAGGTTAGAAGGGACCACCTAATGGATCATCTGGTCCAACCTCCCTGTGCCAGCAGGGTTATCCTAGAGCACATGGCAGGATTGTGTCCAGATAGTTCTTGAATATCTCCAGTGAAGGATACTCCATAACCTCTCCCAGGCAGAGGCAATTTGTTCCAGTGCTCTGCCACCTGCACAGAATAGCTCTTGCTCATATTCAGGTAGAATTTTCTGTGAATCAGTTTCTTCCTGTTGCCTCTTTTTCTATTGTTTGGCAACCTGGAGAAGAGCCTGGTGCATTCTCTGACATCCTCTCTTCAGATACTTCAGAGACATTGATAAGGTTCCCTCTCAGTTTCCTTTTCTCAATGCTGACCCAGCCCAGCTCTCTCAGCCTTTCCTCAATGGAGAGATGCTCCAGACCCCAATCATCTTTGTCACCCTCTGATAGACCTGCTCCATCTGACAGACCTGCCTCTTGTACTCAGGAGCCCAGAACCCCAGAACTGGACACAGCACTTCAGCTGTGGCCCCAACAGGGCTTAGTAAAGAGGCACATTCTCCTTTGTGCACATTCTCCTTTTCCCAGTCCTCAGATTCCAGGGCCTCATAACTATTGTATGAAGACACCTGGGAAAATGAGGTGTATTGGGAGCCTGAGCAGAAACCTGTTTCTGCTCCCCTCTGTCTTTAAGGTCTCCCACTTCAGCCTGGTGGAGAGTGGGTAGGGGATTCACCACTCGTCATGAAGTGGGTGGTGGGTGCATTTGTCTGAGGCATAGTAGAGAGCACCCACTTGTCTTTGCCTTAGTGAAATTTATCTATTCAGACTGTGTCCAGTCCCATAAGGAGTCCAGAGCCTCACTTGCCCCTCAGCTACATCCTTAAAAACTCTTATATTAACAAACCTCTCTAATCCTTTCACTCTTTTGCATTGCCCAACCACCTCACACACTGATAATCTACAGGACCAGCTAACACAGACCAGCATATCTTGCTTGTTTTGGTTCAATAATATAAGGAAGAAAAAAATTGGAAGACATTGAGTTGAATGAATAGGATGGTGGCAGACTGAACCTAAGCAGGAAAAGTGAAAAAAAAAGCAGTAAGGTCACTAGAATCATGATCCTGCACACTGTGCAAAATTTCAACATGTTGTGGAGATCAGAGAAAGCAATGAACAACGAGAAAAGGCTCAGTCATCAGGAAGGGGCTAAGAAATTCAAGTAATTAAAGTATTTTATAGTCTTTTCCTTCTAATTTTGGTATCTTCAGCAATGGTTCCAAGGGGATTAATGCCACGACACATTTCTGTTTAGTGTGCTTCCTCAGTTGGTGGCATTACATTTCAACAGAAATCACAGCTGGTATTAACTGGAAAGACTTGTCTTATTACTCTTTTTTCCTTCAGTGGAGCCACATAATTTTGAAAATTTGGAATTTGGTTCAGACAAGCTGATAATGTTTCCTTATACAGCGACTTCAGAGAGCACTTTAGATTTTTGAATAAGAGACTTCTGTAGTCCACAAATTCCTTTCCAAAGTCATACATATTCATACATTCCCCTGCTTCCACAAGTCATACTGAAAGCTCAGAAAAACCATATTAAAATACAGCAAGTAAGATTATTATTTTTATATTTTTAGTATTTTTACATCCTATAGAATCTCAGCTATTAAGTGAGTTTCTATACATTATAAAAGTTTTTTTTAATATATAAAAGACAAGTTAACAGTGACTGAAAGAAGTGAATGACTGCAATGAGAATGCTGATAGACCGATACAGTACTTCATATAGACTTCAGCTACTTACGCTGGCCCCACTGGCCACTGCTGGGGTTCAGGTAGTTGGGGTAAAGGCCCTCTGGTTTATCCAGTCGATTTAGAACTTTTCGGATATTCATTACCTAGTGGAAGGTGCAAAACACTGAGCACTTATCCATTTCCCCCACAAAATACAGGAGTGTAAATATGCCTAAAACAACCCCCCTGATTGTATTCAACACACACCTCAAACACCTCTGTGCAATCATATCACTATTGAAAAAGCTGATATTATCATGCAAACAAGTTCCTGAAAACCTCTGGAGTTTCTGTGTTGATTGCCAGCCATGAAACAACACAACAGGAGCAAGCTCTGAAGTTCAGGACTTGCCATGCAGAGTATTCCCCTTCTCCACAGGATACTGAAATTCACTGAGGCTCTTTGCCTTAACTAAGCTCAGCTACATCAGCGTTTATATTCCTTGTATACCTAAATGAGAAATGCTATTAAATACCAAGGTTATCACCTGGTTCAGATGGGGAAGTGCACTGTAAAGGAGTTTTGCCTGGAATTGACTGAGCTTTATCCAACCAGCTTGGCCAGCAGCAGGGACCCAGGCAGCCCTGAGTGCTCCACCAGCACTGCTAAGGAGCTCACTACAAATGAGACGCCCGGGGAAACAATTACAGTCCAGATGCTCAGCAGCTGGAGCCATCCAGCAGCACAATCCACTGCAGAGCACATGAAACGAGTCACACTGAATTTTAGGATTTGCAGAAGAAACAAATGTAGCAGCTTGGAAGAATGAGGAACCTGAGCACTGCAGGCCAGAAACTGTAACAAAAAGGTACTGACAGCTTCATTATAAACTCCTGAGTGCCTAGAGACCCAGTGAAGTAGCTATTGAAAAAGAAGAAAATTAACTTATACCCAGCTCCAGAAGGATTTCTGTTGTGGTATGCAAACTGCCTCCTGCATCCTGACACTACTCATCACCCAAATGCAGTCTGCAATGAGTCCTAGACCTCAATTAATGAGTTCTTCTATGAATACGTCCATGCAAAGCTTATTCCAGTGTTTCTTCTTCTTTATCAAGTGTACCAGCCCTGGAATGGTTTGCCTCTGAGGGCTTTGGAATTGCAATCTCTAAAGGGTTTTAAGAACAGCTTACATAAACAGATTTCCAGCATTCTGCAGCTATAGCATGATTCCACTGTGTAGGAGAACCACAGGCTAGGATTTTTAAGATATGCACTTTCATTGTCCCTTAGTAGAACAGATGTTATGCATTAAATTACCATAAATGCCACAAGATAATTAACTTATGTTGTCAATTTGTTTCTGGCTATTCCTCAGTGCTGCCACCCCCTACCCATCCACTCCCCCTCCACAGTTCAAATTTAAGAGACATTGTCCTTAAATTTCCCCCTAAATACATGAAAATTGCTAGGAGGTTCCTTTACAAAATTTATTCAAATTCTGACAATGGTACTGCAGCAAAACCACTCAGTTCTTACCCAATAATAATTTTAGATTTGGCTATTGCTTTTAGACCTACAGCTAAACAATTGAAGTCTCATAAATAATGAGATTATTAAGTTGATAATATCAGCTTTAGGTAACAGGAGGCAGCTGCAATAAGAATACAAAATCAGAACAAGTGTATGCTTTAATTAGGAAATAAAAAGAAGATAAATTATAAAGTATATTATAAAACACAGGACTTGCTGACTATTAGTATGTCAAAAAGCAAAGCAAAATTGTTCAGGTGGGAAATGGAAGAAGAAGGCCTTCTTTCCATAGCTCATGTATATAAAAAGGTATCCAGAAGACAATGTTATCAAATTTTGGAAGAATTAGTATGCAGAACAACTGTTTTGTCTAAGGATGTGATTTTTTTTTTCTTTCCCCAAAGAGAGTTCAAAGTATTTTTCTTAGAGGTCAGTGCAACGGAAGGGTTTTCTGACCTCACTGACAGCAGTGATATTATACAGCATTTTGAAGAATAAACTTGTTGAAATCACCATGGTGCTTTGTTTTTCTAGACATCAGCTACTATCCCAGATATAATGTCAGGTTTTGTTTACACCCCATTAAGTAAGGAACTGAAGAAAGCTGTACAGTCTGATTGCTTAATGTGATACCAATTTAGAAGATAAACAGAAATTAAATGTTTTATGGGGCCATATACAGGAACATACATCAGAATAATTTTAGAAGAGACTTTTGACTTTTTAGTATAAAAACATGCCTAGGTGATTAGGGAAAATGTGACAAATGCTTACAACTGAGGTAAATCCAAACCTCTCCCCATTCATATTAGTCTCTGAATATGTGATTTATCTTTTACAACATGATTTTGATGGAGCAGTCTAACCTTTTCAGCAAAGACAGGATTTCCAGACAGGTGGCTCAAATGTACAAACTCCAGATGCAAAGTCCCAAATTCTGCCAAAATGCTGCTTCCACCAGAGGCCCATGGCCAATTTCGACCGATTCCACTAAGACAGGGAGAAGAGAAAGACAGAAAATAATCATGAGCATCTCAAAGGCAATGCTAATAAAATGTAATAGGCAGTAGCTATACTGATATCATTAGAAAATAATTAATCTAAAATGTACTTAATATGTATGTAAGGATCCATGTTTTAGCAGCCTTCTATGATTTCACCACAGGACATTGAATTACTTCAGTCCAGCTCTGCTTAGGCTTTACAGTTGATTCTTGCAATAACCCAGTCTTTTAACTCACAAACAGCTCCATTACACTTATCACTGTAAGAGTGTTCCATTGCAGCATATCTTGTTTAAAGACATGACAAAAAAAACACTGAGTATAAGAAAGCATTCTCATATTTCACGTTTTCCCATGTACTTAACACAACACTCTCCAATTCCAGTTCTAATTTCTACAGTGCAATTGTTTATTAACATAAATTAATGCATATATACAGAATAGGCTTTAAGTTAAAAGCATTGCATGGAGCATAACCTTCTTCATACATGAGACTTTAACAGGGTAGGGTAAGCACATATTTTCTCTGGGGCACTCCTACCAGGATGAATAACTTCAGCTTTAATTATGACCTAAAGATACTTCACACCAAAATTAATCTTAGGATTTGTGTTGAGAATAGAGAAAAGCACATTTATTGCTAAATTCCCACTAGAAACTAATGCTGGTTGAGACTCAGGATGGCAAGTCTACTAAAGTTTCATTACAAAAAGGTGGGGGTTTTTTTCCCCTTGAGATTTCCAGCAGCAATATTCAGAAAAAGACCCCTGAAATTAAAGAAAAACTAGCCAATGTTCCAGAGCACGTAGGTGAATAATGACATATTAGATTGACATGTTATTAGGATGAATGTTCCATATAAATACACTTATTAGGTACTGGAATGTCTTCCACAGTTCCAAGCCCTAAGCAGCATTAACATCATATATTTTGCACACAAGCAGCCCCTACAGTCATCAAGTAGCAGTTGCACAACCATAAAAATATGATACTCTTCCTGAGTTAAAATGTGACTCAAAACACCCAAAACCAGCAAAAAACCCAATAAATCATGATGGAAGTTCTCAGATACATTAAAATATCAAAAGATTACCAGTAACTAAAGTTTAACCAATACATGGAAATTAAGACTCCATTAAGTCAATATACCTGCTAACTATAGTAACACGGTATTTTGAGACTTCTGCCAGACACTCAAAATAAAACCAAGCCTTTGAACTTTCAAAGCTGGGAAAAGGCACAGAGAGCACAAAGGAAAGAGATCTGATGAGGTTCCCCTGGTTGACCATAAAGGTGCAAGAGGCTGGGACACATGTGAGTTCTCTGATGTAAATAATTGCCCAAAAAGCATTTCTAATCTTCATAGCTGCAGACCAAAACCGATGACACAATGAAATCAGGGTGCTGCAAAGATGCACACAATCACAATTTGATATGGTATTTGTGTGACTGAAACAGAACACAAATTTTAGGGTATATCTCGTTTTAAGATCTACCTTACAAATATTAGAGTACTTTTTACAGCCTGGCTTACAAGTTGTCTGCACTTCAATCTACTGTGGTTTGGAATTTTTTTGAATGGCAATGTAAAAGCATCAGATATTACAGAAAATAGGATCAAGGTGAGTACTGCAGACAACATGTCTGGAAACCTCTTCTCTGAGGTCTGAAGAAATTACAGACTGGTTATTCACCAATGAACAGACCCCATCTCTGGTACACGCTATGTCAAGTTCTAACTGCTGACTTCCAGATGAAAATATTTTATCCTGTTTCCAAATCACCCAGATTAAAAGAGATGATGTAAAGTTCACAGAAGAAAAAAAAAACCCTCAGAATTTCAGAAAGTTACCATGTTGTGGTACATGCTTTTTTCTACCAAGTTTCTCAATCAATCTCAAAGTGAAAACATCGAGCTGCTCCTGCAGCAAGGCATCAACCAAAATTGACAGAAAACGTAATAGAGTTCCTACTTTCACTCTACTCCAATGTCTGCTGATATCAATACAACCTGAAAGAACACTTTGATGTAGTGTGTTTTGTTAACAAGGAAAATTTCCAAACACAGCTGTCAAAAGGTTTCATCATGCAGCAGTGTGTATTGCCATGAGCAGAAGATCCCTCTTGTTTAAGATGATTTGAAAATTATGAAGTTGCATTCTTTACTCTTAATGCAAAAAATAAGTAGATATAGACATCTATGTTACATCTTATGCATTATTTAATGTAACTGTCATTTTTTTCAGTTGGCTCAGGTGGCTAGGAAAAAAAGGCATCAACATATTTCTGGTAAATCTGCAAAATAACAAGGCTATGTGTTGGTTTAGCCTCAGGTTCAAGCTCATTTCAGTTAGTGGTAGGACCCAAGATTTGCACTTCAGTCCCTCAATTATTTTGCACGCAACCTTCAGCTATGGATGTCTGGGATTTTCTCATATTATAGAATGGTCTGGGTTGAAAGGAAAGGGACAATAAAAATTACCTGGTTCCAACCCACCTGCCATGGGCAGGGCCACCTTTCACAGGTTGCTCAAAGGCCTGTCCCACCTGGCCTTGAACACTTCATGCCTAATCTCTTTCAGTTTGAAGCCATGCCCTCTTGTCCTATCACTACCTGCCCTTGTCAAAAGTCCTTCCCAGCTCTCTTGCAGACCCCTTTTGGTACTGGAAGGCTGCTCTGGAGTCTCTCCAAACACTTGAGTTGGACAGCCCAATTCTCTCAGCCTGTCTTCATAGGAGGGGTGCTCCAGCCCTCTGATTATCTTCATGGGATATATTTCACCTTTGGGAGCTACGGAACAGGTAAGTTTTCTATATTCCCTCACACTAACTGGAACTGCTTCTGATTCCATTTAACTCCATCCTTATTTTAAAATGATAGTCCAGTGTGTATTATGCAGACAGTGAGCTCCTGAAGAGAGAGACCAAGAAATACTCAACAAAGCTTTCAGCATATAGAATGTGAGAGATTTCACACTCTGATCATTTTTGATTGGGAAAGTAGACTTTGACTTTAACAGTATCTTGGCTTAAAAAAAAAAAAAGGGGGGATGAAGAGGGTGCTCTTTTTTCAGCCCTGCCCTCTCCACCCTCCAAATCCTAAATATTGTATACTTTTAAACAAAACAGACCTTTGAAAAGAGAGAACATGAACAGAGCAAAGTAAATGGAAAAAGATGTCTTTTTCTTCTTTATCAGGAATTATAAACAAAGAGTACATTTATAAATTACTTGAGGTGACCTAGAAAACAACATGCAATAAATAAATCTAACAGCTCATTAAATTTTAGTAACTGTGCATAGTAAAATACTGATTTCTGCCCATGCATGAGATAACACAACCAGTACGCCCAAGTCAGACATTTTTCAAGCTCTTCACCATTACCATTACCAGGGTGAACAAAAACTTCTGCAAAGTTACAAAAGGAGCAATGCTAAGTACCTACTTACTCTTCAGCCATAAAGTCCATGCTGGATATGGCATTACTTTTCAGTTATAAAGTTATGCACTGGCTTCCTGAAGTCTTGAGATACAAACCTGAGTTTCTGGTGAAAGATTTTATTTCTACTCCCAAGTTTTAGCAAACCTACATAATGTTGCAAGTTCCTACAAGATTTTTTCTGGGGGTGGCCATTACTCAAGGCAAGAAACAACAGCAGCAATCTGAACCCAGAGAAGGATCAGGGCATTTGGGGGACTCTCAAAAGGTGGTTTATGACTCTGTGCAAAACTTATGGGTAGATCACTCCACCCAATCAAAGCAAAATCTGTAAAGCACTGAAAACTTTTTTGCATCTCATTTTCACTCAGTTTAATAGCTTAATGACGCAAATGTCTTGTTAGCTGACAAATGCAGTTTTCAGAAAGAGATAGAGGACAGCAAAGGGGGCCAGGTATGATACTTTTTATGTTAGTTGCCTTACTTTTATATTTCTTTGCCTTGCTTTTTTTTTGTAATTTACTTTGCCACTGAATTTTTCTATATTTCTTATGTTGATACTCGGTACAACCTGTACTAAGTGTCAGTCATGTACTGACACCAGATTTAGAAACAAGACTCCTTCTATACACTTCAAGAAGGAAAGAGGGAAGGAAATTCACTATTCAAACTACTTTGAAGATCCAGACGAGTACTAAAGTAATTTCAGTTTATAGGACACTATTTTAACCTATCTCAAATCACCGTGTCTAAAATTGTATTTTTTATACTGCATAAAACACATACAAAATTTCTGTAACATATTCTTAGAAATTTAGGACTTATTATAACTTTTATTATGTAAGTAAGACAAATTCAAAGTAAGGATCTGATCAGAGTAGTATAATATTTTGGTTTATAGAATTTCTCACTGATTTTATAAATTTTGTTTCTGAACACTGAGTGCCATAGAATCTGAAAGCTGGTGTTTGTAATTGTAGAGTCATTCATTCTTGGGAAACATGAGCCTGATTGACCTGGGCTGCTGGTAACTCAATTCAGAATTTTTCCAGCAGATCATTGTTGGTCCATCTGTACATAAGAACAGAAAGTATGAGATCACTAAGTCTTCTAAAATGTACAGAGTGTACCAAGAGAGGAAATATAAATATTCAAAGGTTGCTTTTTTTAAAATTACTGAAATTCAGTAAAAAGAGTTTAAAAAAATTATACTACATCCTCAAGATGTATAAAGCAGCAGCTAATTTTCAACTGAAAGAAAAAGCAAATCCTCAGAGAAACTGCACAAATACTTCAAAGGGTCAAAAAACTTATCAAAATTCTTGTCATCAGTGAGCAGAACTGTTTGTCTCTGCAGATAACTTGTTTATTATACTCCAACCTCTCCTGGAGGATTCCAGGACAACTCCACAAGCTGGAGGCAGAGCAAGAAGTCAGAATTTCAATATTTAATGCAAAATGCACCAGCACAACAGGACAGTCAGAATCTGCAGACTTAAGGCAGTAAAAAGGTGACAGGCCAGAATTAAAGAGACACAGCAGAAACAAGGTGAAGTGTCCAAGTACCACTGCTCAGAAAGGTTTTAGAATTAAATATGAAAATAAGTCTCCCAACAGCCCCTTTGGACTTTACTAATGCTGATTTTTTTTCTGTAAGAAACTACCCTGTGATTTTGGGTGAAAATGCAAAATGTGTGACAGAGAAATCCCTGAGAATTCAATCCCATTGAAATTCACCAGAGCTGGAGCATGATGCTGAGGTACCAAGGAGGATCTGCCTGGAAAATACAGCTTGTGACTGGAATTGGTTAGGCTTAATCCTGTTTTAAGAGGATTTCTGCAGGAACAGAGTGCTGCCCAGCCCAGTCCTCAGAACTGGCTTATGTCCCTGCACACCACCAGCTGTCACTCAGACACCCAGGAGAGAGAGAGACCTTCCTAAATGGAGGTTGGGAAACAGGCAGAGGGTGCTGCAATGGACACACAAACTTTCCTGCAGCTTTCCCCTCCCAGCACCCCAGGATGAACTCCATGTTTCTCCTTGAGTCTCAACCCCCAAGGAGACATACCTTGAAAACAGAAGTAATGTAAATTATCAGGGATTTTTTGTCAAAGAAAACCACATATTATCCCTCCACTTTTTCCCCCAAAGGAAGCCTGTGGTCCCCAGACAATTTTGAAAGCATGATGTGATTATTTTTCCATGTTTTAGTCTTAAAATTATGACCACATGCCATTTGGCTGCACAGCTGAAACCCCACAGTGTAATTCAGCAAACACTCTGTGTGCCAGCTACAGGTCTGACCATGGGAGAAGGTGGGGAAATGTGAGAGCACTGCAACTCCAGCAAGGGTACTCATGGAAATCAATCTCTTTGGGGCTCCCCTGATAATAAGTACAGGGAGATAACAGAATTAAATCACTTCACAGAGGAGATTAAACTGAAGATGGAGTCTTTCTTGTTACAGTGTAAACCCATGGAGACCAGTCTCCTACAGTTACCCCTTGCCAGGTGCCCAAATCTCAAAATTTCAATTAGCTTCACAGGTACCAGATGGATTTTTAAACTCTCTACAGGCTAATATACATAACAAAAGGGAGGACTGGAGATAAATACTCTGTAATGTTATACTTTAAAATCATTAATTACATAAAAAGTTGTTTCCTAGCTCACAATTTAGCTTTAATGATTTTTTTAGGAACTAGATGATTTTTAAGGTCTGTTCCAATCTGAACCATTCTACAATTTTATATTTCAATCCAGTTAGAACAGTCTTCAAGGGCACAGTCCATTTTGGCAGAATTGTTCATTATTTAATTAATATCCCTTCCAACTTGACCCATACTGTGATCCCCTAGGAAAGGGAGACAAATGGCAGCCAAAAGGATGATTCTCAGAGGCCATTTTCACAGAGTATCTAATGTTTCATGCATTATTTAGGATTGCCACGTCTGAAAATGCTTTCATAAGAATAACTTTTTGGATTGCTCTGAATGGAACCATTTGTCAGTGTGTCATAAAAAAGAAAGAAGAGTGGCTTCTTCTCTTCCCAGAAACCAATGCTGATCATCAGACACACATTTCTTCCTAATAACTTGCTGAGAGGCTAAATCCAATACCACAGACCACACTGGGGGAGTTAAAGGATGATCTGCTGTTAATACTTCTTAGAAGAGGTACCCTTCAAACTTCTGTGCTACATCTTTCTTCTTTTTATTACTGCAGCTAAGAATGCTAATAAATTATGCTGTATCGATTTGAGTTTTAATTAGAGATTCATATTTTAAAGCAAAATTAAAAACAAACTCAACTATGAAGCACACAGGAAACGCTTGCTTAAAGATTCAATCAGTCTATTTGATAAATTAAATGCTAAAAAGATTTTTTTTTAAAAATTTACTTCTTTCCTTTTAAATTTACTTCTTCTTTCCCCACCCCCAAAAGTATAATGTCTTCACAAGCACTGAAACTGATGATTTATTTGTTATTTCTAGCTCCAGCAGCAAGTGTGAATATCTTCCTAGCCAACTTCCAGTAAATGACAGCTAGCTTTTTGCAGGCTTAAGTGGTCCTGGAATCACCCAAGGCATCTAGACTCCTGCTGGAGCTCTGACTTTTCCACAGTATCCCTTCTCTGAGACAGGAAAATGATTATAATCTGGTCAACCACCTCTCATTCACTGTCTCGACAGCTGGAGACAGCTGAAAAAGAAACTGAAAATCAGCTAGCTGGCCTGCAGGGTAGTTTTTGACATCTGTTTTATTCCTCTTTGTAAGGAGCACTGTGTAGGCAAATTCTAACAGCTGGTTAGTTTTTCAGCTGTGACAATAAATGTGTTAACCACTGCTCTTGCCTGACCACTAGCCAGCTGGCAGCTTCCTGCTCAGCCCAGCTGCCCTCTCTGAAACTGAATGATACCAGCTCTTACCTGGAGAGATGATCTTTAGGGATGCTGACTTAGTAGGTGCAGACAGACAGTGAATTAGTACCATTAGCAACCTCAGGAGGAAGACTAACACAAGTGGTTACTCAATTTTATGGGATGACAGAGAATAAAAAAGATTTCTACATAAGTCCGCAATGTCAGACAAAACATGAATGTTTTTTACTGCAACAAGTGAGATAATGAAGAGATATAGCCTCAGGAGCTATTAGTTTGAGAACATCAATTTTGTCTATTTGCCTATTCATATGCAGTGTTCAGCATTAATACATGATGATCTCCTGGCCACTTCAGTAATGCCAGTCCAGGAGATGCATCCATTTGTATTGGAGACACATGCACGCCATCATCTCTCTGGAAATAAGAGTAGAAAAATCAGATTGCTGTGGCTAACTCTTCATCATTTGAGAAACTATCAGCACAGCCCCCAAAATATGCTAATATGAAACAGATTTTAAAACAAGATCCCTGCTTTTCTCCATGAAGTTCATCAGGTCCTTCAAAGGCAATGTTTACAGTTACTTTTCCAGGAAGAAAAGTCACCTCCTCCCAGCATTTTTGCCTTTTATCTTTTTATGGAAAGATACCCAGAGACCTCTAAAGCTGCCCTAGAATGGTCACTGGCTCTTTACTGTACTTTCAGGCAAAAGGGTAAAATGTTCAAATGTTATCCAGTGATCTCTACCAAGGTGACCACCCAAGAGGCAGCTTCTCTTGAAACTGGACAGAACAGCAACAGAGACTGAAGAGCACTATGAATGTAAAAGCAGAAAGTGAGCAGGAGGTACACGAAGTACAGAAGTTCCAGTAGCAACCTGTGCTATGGCCTCTGCCAGGACAATTCCCCACCTCCCTGAAGGGTCAGTCAGTGGTGGTGGACACAGGGTAGGCAAGAGAGTTCTGTCTGCTCCATGTCCAAGTGATTCGACATGAAATCCCACTAAATATTCTCTGTGGTGAAAGGTATCTGCTCATGATTAAGTTAGAGTAGTGATAGCTCCTGGGGAACACTTACATGAGAGGACACTACAGTGAATGGAAACAGCAGACATGGAGCAGGAGGAGCCAAGACCCAGGTGAAGACCAAAATGCCTGAGAGAACCAAGGTGAAGAGGAAACAATCTCATCTGCCTCTGGAGAGCAGCAGAGAATAAGCAAAGGCCAGTGAAATTGCCTTTGGGAAGACCATGCTTTACTGTATGCATTGAAGTCTGACAGCTGCTGAGAATAAAAATAAATCACCTCCTCCAAGGGCTCCAAAAATGACCAGATACCATCGTGTACTTCTTTTGTGGTCTGATACATGGGTTCTGGACATCTGGATCTAGTGATACTGTGTCTATTCATGCTTAAAATAAACAGAGTATCCTATTTTTACAAAACAGGCCATCCAGACTGTTGGGCTGCTTTGTTTACATTGAATTCCTGTAACATTTCTCTGTGGAAAAAGACCGAATTTCTTTATTTTACTGGCAGGGCTTGTACAACCCTTTCCTTATGGCTGTCTGGCCCCATGACACTTCTAACATTACTGGTGCTCTACAGGGGCATCAAAGCTTGTGCAACTGGGACTTTGTGGAAAACCAAAAGAGCACTAAGCTCACATTTACATGCCCACATGGAGAAAGGGAGAAACAATTAGTAGTCAGGCATTACATGATCTGAAATATCAGTATGACACATGCCAAATGCTTAAAGGTAATTTTCAGTGTCACCATCTAAAACAGTACTTGTTACCACAATAATTTCTGTTAAAAGTTATCTGAGCACAGCACGGACCTACATGTCTCCCACAACACATTAATGAATAAACTAAACAATTCATGCTTCCTATTACTTGATATACTGAGGTTTAATTAATCAATTCAAAAGGCTAAAAAAGCAAGAGGGAATAGAACACAATGGAGCAATGCCAGAGATAATAAGTACTAGCATGGACTACTTTTAATCAGGTCCCCAAAGAGAAGTGAAAATAACAGGAAATGAAAGTAATGAATGGAATTTCACAGTTCTGCCATCCATGTGATAAGTTAAGACAGAATAAAAGAAGGTGGTATTAGAATGAAATTCCCTGCTGTAGCAAGTGGTATAACTCAGTGCTACCGACTGTCAAAAACCTTACAAAACTAAACCCAAAGAAAAATCATCCTAAGCAAAGCAAGAAAAAATTAACTCCTGCTTCTGAGAAGCAGATTCACTGGGCAGGAAAATAATTAAGAATTTTGGAAGACTATGAGAAACACCATTAATCTCTGTTCTTGTCCTCTCTACCATGCCTTTTAATATGAAAAGACAAACTAACTGTGTAAGTTTGAAGCTTATTTTAGAACTTTGTATTTCACATTAAGATTGCTTGCTGCCTTAAAACCTCTGTAGCCATGTGTGTTGGTTTCATGTGCTAGGGGAGAGGGGTGGATTCGCCTCAGGGAAAGCACCACCAGGCCGGGGAACAGAGGGGCTGTCCCATCTCGGGGGGCTTCCCCTGTGAGCTGCTGGGACCAATCAGAGAGCTGGTTTGGTGATGGACAGCTCGGGAAACCAATTGAAAGTTATTTTGCTTTCACAAATCAGATTGCTAAGGCTAATTTATTCGCTTTGTCCTTCCGGCTGCCAGGCTGACAGCAACACCCCCGGCCCTGGCTTGGAGGCCCCTGGCTCTGCACGGCCCTGGCACCGGCCCCGGCCCTGCTGGCCCTCGGCTCGGCTCAGCTCTCCACATGGCAGAAGAGCCCTCCAGCTGCCCACTTGGCTTCTTCACGATCTGGATACAATTTAAACTTCTTAATGCCTGGATAAAATTCTCAATCTCCTGAACTCCCCGAATGAGAAGAAATAAAGCATGGAGACTACAGAGGTCAGCAGAATGAAGATAAAGTTCCTGGTGGGAAGAGATTGAAAATATGCAAATGATAAGTAGCTGAAAACCTTTTGTGGGCTAAGGGGATTGTGACTACACTAAAATTCCTTTAAACTGTGAAATATACTTGGGGAGGTTTGGGGTGCTTGAGTAGAAGACTTTTTGCCTCGGGGAAATGGAGCTCTCTCTGTTCTGGGACTGGAATATGAACAGAGACATTTGATAGAGAAGGAGATAAAGAGAATTTTGTTTTTTCAGCAGCCTACCTTTAAATGTGGTACCCCATGAGTGCATCATAACCCATAGCACAGCTCTGGAAGGACTGTGAAAAATGGGAGGAGAGTCATAATCTGCAATATTTTCCCGGGCGGATGTAGATTGTGAAGGTGAAGACAGCCCCTAAGCCATAACTAAAAAAGGAACTTTTCTCTCTTAAGTGAACTGAAATGATTATTTGGGTGGATAACTGGCTGAAGTGTTTTCTGTATGATGTTGTTAAGGAATGTGGAATGAAAGGAGGAGGGAATAATCTAGGAATCTTATTCTGAATTCTTTTTGTGTTATTAATAAATTTCTTCTTGTACCTTTTAAAGTTTTGAGCTTGCCTTGTCTCTACTCCCAAATCCTATCTCTAAAAGAAATTAAATATATTAAAATTGGCAAAACCCAAGTCACACCATGACACCATGGCATTTGGCATTTTTGATATACTTTAGTCAGTACATCCTTCTCTAAGACTCTGCTCCCAGTTCTACATCACTTTTCCAACATTCAGCTTTTAGGTTATCCTTTTTTATTTTGCTGAGGACTAGCTATTTATCCCCCTGCACCCTGATTAGTTCATTAACTTCTTCAGTTAGTTTATATCCCACATCAGATTTCCTTTACTAGTAACTGATATTCAAGTTTTACAAAATTGTTATTTTTGCTATATCAGTTGCATTGTCCAAGTACAAAGAAAAGTTATTAACTTCCTCTGTCTGTAAAATTTGTTATGAGGATGAGTGTTGAGCAGTTCGTATTTGGAGGTGACTAGGTAACATAGAAACAGGTTGTAGATTTGGTGCTAAACCCAGAACTCCCATATTTCTTTTTTCCTTCTTCATGTGTTTGTTGAGCACTTTTTTTTTTTCTGGCTGCTCTGTTCCTTTTTGGTTCTACAACCCTCCTCTTGCTCTCCCAGTCAAACTCCTTGCTGAGAGACATTCTTTCTTTTACTGCCAGTCACTGGAGGTCAAGTTGTCTCCACACATCCTCAAGTGAAGGCAGTGAGATCTGTTTGTCTGGTGGAGATCCTGCAACAGCAGTCCCCTCCAATTTAGGCTAAGTATACTCACAACCAATCAAGAGTATTAATGTACTGAAACATTGTGAAAACAATGGTTTCTCTATCAGAATGGCAGTATCAGTTTTTCAAGAAAAGCCACTACTGATCTTCAGGACAGGCCAAAATCCCAGTATTTGGTCTTTTCAGTCTGATGAAGAAGCACCAAAGCACATATGGCAAGTGGCAGCTATATGTAATTTTTCTGCCACTAATTTTCACCTTCCCACTTCCTAGCACTAATTTTTCAATACCCTAAATAATCCTAATCTCAATCATTTAAAATATATCTGTTATCACTCTTGTCTATACATAGACATATTCATAGCTCATATTCATTCCTTATCATTAGACGATAAATCTAAAAGTGGATTTAATCTTTTTCTTCTCTGAACTCAATTAGCTCGTATTAGCTTCTTGTGTCACAAAAATATTTTATGTGGGTTCGCAGTCATTCAGGTTAAAAAGTCTTTCAAAGCATCTAGTCACATTTATTGTGCTTGGTGCCGCATGTGGTGCCATTAAATGCTTGAAACATGGAATCAGAGTCATTACGCTAACGGCATGGCAGCGTCATTAAAAATAATGGGCTGACAAGTTGCAAAGGTCTGCTTCAAGCCGTGTTGTAGCTACCAGTCATTGCAAGGAGCCTGCGTCAAAGGCTTGCTGACTGACAGTCAATTATTTCTCTTTCCAATACAGCTGCTGGATCAACAGTGGTTTCAGATACTGGACAGCTTGTCACAGGACTTGCAGCTGTGATATTCATCAGATATTAACATTAACTTAACAAATGCTGTAAATTACACTTGCATATGCAGGTATGTGTATCAATCTAAACATGTACAATACAGAGACACCACTGTTGTTGAGGGAAACCTCTCTTCAGTATCTGCTGTCACAGATGCTGTGACAGCTGTATGAAACTCTACTGAAATGGCATTCTGGTTCACTGAAAGGGACAGCTTCCCTAGATTAAAAAAACCCAAGTAGTCTTTTTCAGACTAGTGTTGTGAAAGACATAATCTGTTTTGACAAATGCTTTAAGAAAAGTATAAATGTCCTCTACTTCCAGTCTGGTTCAATCTTCTTGTTTCTTTTTGCCCACACATTGCTGTGTCATAAAAATCCATTTGTTCTGGGATCAGATAAACATTTGTTTTGCTCTGTGGCAGTCACTGAGGCCTTGATCCTTACAGCCAATAGAAAGACTTGTGGTCGCTGCAACAGGAACTGATCGAGCATTAAAATCCTGTCATTAAAACTGCTGCAGAGACAGTAAGTTAATAGGAATGCAGGGAATCCCTGCAGCCAGACTGAAACACCAGTATCACTGTATAAATCCTTTCCCTCAATACCATTCAGATTCAGGAACTGAGAGCTGATTCTTTCTAAAAATCAGTGATACAACGCAAAAAAGTTTCTTTCCCCAGCAAATTACACATTCGCTTATGCACATTTTTATCCTCCAATGCCTACAAACCACATAAAAATAAAATTGAAGTCAATACTTTCAAGAAATACTTACATGCAATTTACATCCTTTCCCTCATCTTTATACATTTACAGAAGATAAGTTTATTCAGTATAATGCAGGCAATTTAACAATAAAGTGCCCCCTCTATTTTTCTCAAATGACATTAGTTTCAGGCATATCACTAGGCTAGAGGAAGTAATATATTGTATTTATCAGATTCTGATTCTGAATGTTCTGCTTTTGCTCCATGTTTAATAAACACTGAATTTTATTTTACTGGCTCACATCTTTGTAAGTGAATTAAGCTCACTGCTGTTTGCATCATCACAGAAAATCAACCAACGGCTAAAATATGATCAAATCCATTAATTAAGGTAACACCAAGAAAATTTTCTACAGTATAGCAGGCAAATGAAAAAACAACAACCCACAAACAAACCAAAAAATGACACATAATCTAATACACATCTGATTTTCACCTGAGGAAATAATGGTATTCCATACTTCCTGTGATAAGAAAAGATTCTATTATCTGTCATTCAACTTTGTTCTACCTAACCCTGAACTTCATCAGCTATCTCCTTATTATTACTTCAAGTAACAAATACCTCTACACAGCTGCTGTTCAACTTACAGATGAGCTATTTACAAGAAACCAGTGATGCTGACTATATCAGTTGACAAGGCACAGCACAATACAGTTTAATTCCCACATATGCACTAAAAATTCTGATCCAGGACAATCTGAATACATCATAAAGAAAAGTCAAAGAAGAAAAAAAGGACAAACATTACCTCAAAGTCTCAGGAAAGCCAGATTAGTCAAGACACTCACTTTTAAATTAAAAATAATTTTGTTCCATAATATTTTTTCAGTATTAAATTACAACAATACCTTATTACAGTAAATATCCTGAAGAAGGAAAGGAGTTTTCCACCCAATTACTTAACAATGCAATAGAGCTGAAAAAGGCTGAAAGACATTTGTTACCTTGGCAGAGCAGAAAATGAGAAGTACCAAACATTTCTTCTAAAAGTACTTAAAATACATAATCACAATCCCTGCACTAATACTCATGGTCAAATTTAAGATATTCCTTGGAGGATTTTGTAAACCAGATTATCAGATAATAACGGGCCTGGCATCGAGTAGTCAAATAAACTTTTCTTAACAGTAATGGGATTTTAATCAATGCAACAAAAATATAATAAAGGATGAAGGGAAATAAGCATGAAGGGATTACTATTTAAAGTAATAGAAAAAAAAGGCTCAGAAAAAACCCCCACACTTCTGGAAACCTGCTGGAGACAATATGTGTACTTTTTGTTCCTGTACCAGCACACAGTGTTTCACTAATCACCTTGAAAAACCTTTTGCATATTAACTACATACAGAGGGAAAGTACATTGCTATTTTTCTTTTATAAATTATCAATGAGAACAATGATGATACAGTTTTATAAAGCATTTAAGAAAAATTGGGTTCCTGTCCCAACTCCAGCAAAACATTTGGTCAAAGGTTAAAAATGTTTTTTATTATCCCTCACTGTTCTTGATGGCTTTAGTGAAAGAATCAGTATTTTAACCTTTTTTTTATTCCTGCCCCTTTTTTCCACTTTTTTGTTTTCTGCATTCCCAGTCAGACTGGAATAATATAGCAAATGATATATAGCATGGTATATCCTGCAAGAATTGTTACATAAGAAGTTCCATATTTGTTTTTCCAGTGCAATGAAGATCATGTCTGGAATGCAGTATGTTCTGGATAGATATGGCACACTGTTTTTTTTGACACTTTTGAAAGATAATGTCAGTCAAAATAAGCACTTTCGGTAATGTTCACAATTTTCTTTTTAGTAACAGAGACCTTGAACTCAAAACCCAACAAAAAACCTGTCTTTAGGTCTATTATGAGTAACTTCTTGACACATTACATTATGGATTTGGGAATATGAGAGCAACACACTGGCTCAAGGGAAAGTGATTGGAGTAAATAAAAAAATTGAGATTACTCCTCTTTCTCACTCCTGCCTCTTTCAGGAAGGCAGATTTCCAAAGGGTATCTTCAAAGGCCAGCAATCAGAGTCCACATTTTCTTTGATGTGTGGGTGAATTCAGGGATAGAATATGGAAGGCCAGGCTCCCTTCTCCTCCTTAAAAGGCAAGAATGAAGAACCACCTCTGCTACAGCTGTGGTCTCTGTGGACAGCAACAGATCTTTTTCTAATCATCTGAAGGAAGTACCTAAGATATGTTTAGTCAATTCATGACCAATTAACAACAAACCAATTTGTCCTACAAACAAAATTTACTCAAAAGTAGGCTTTTGTGAACTTGTACTACTGATGAAAATCTCAGATGCCTGTAAACCTTAACCATACAACAGGCTGAATATTCCAAATGACATATTTAAGCCTTCAAAGAAAAGCCCAAAAGCTATTAGCCATTAAAACAATGCTGACAAAGGTGAGTTAAGTAAAACTCAATTAATTTACAGAGGGAATTCTGTGTAAAAGAGAAAACATTTCATTTATGGCCTCAGTAGAACACTGTGACATGATGTGAAACAACATTGCTGAAAGACTGGATGTTCTAATGCCTGTTAGAAAGTGTTCATTTGAAAAGAATTAAATTCAAAATGATACATTTTAAAAATCTTTGTTCCAGTAGATTTCATTACCTGGAGAGGTTGCTGCATGACATGAAGTAGGCAACCTGAAAGGTCAACCTGAAAGACTGTCAAAGTTGCTGCACCAACCACAGTTTGCTGGGATGTATTTAAAACACATGAGCCTCTCCACAGCTAAAAATTGAATCAAGACACTTACATTAATGGGCCTTTGACAGACTAATACCCAATTTTCTAATACTACACAGAAACTGCACAACATGAGCACCATTACAAGACATATAGCATATGGATACCATTAAAGCTCAATTATAAGGAATACTTGCTCATTTATTTCTCTAAGCACTACACCAAGGAATGTAGCAGCAGTTTCACAGATGTCAAGTGGAAAATAGTAGCCTTTCATTTAATTTGCTGAAAGATTGTTCCTCCTATTAACTAATTTCCTCCTAAAGATGTGTCAGTGTTATAACAATAAAAACGTCATTTTAACATGAAGTTTAAACCAGTGAAGGCAAATTACTGGAACAAACTACTTAGCTGTCTTGCTAACCTCTTTTTATTTCCTTCTCAATGGGTCTCAAACTAGCCCATCATTGTACAAGTCTCATTTTGTCTTTACCCTCTGCCATACAGATTCCTACAGCGACATGCATGTATCCACAGCATTTACTGCTGGGGTTCTATTACTGCTCGTTTAATAGGAAACAACAGACTATTCTGGTAAGTCTTTTAAATTGATATTCAGTCATACCACATCCTCTAAGCCAGGTCTACTCAGTGAGGTTATGATATGCTACAGTGTCAAGGTCTGCTCATCAAAAAGAAGGAAACACAAGGACACCCTGTTTTTTAAGTGGGATTAGAGCAAGAGCACCACATATTTTGGATGTTGGCTAGGTGCATCCACCTAACTCTAACACTTAAAAGAGAGTCCAGATCTAGCCCATTGGATAAGAAGTCAGGCTGAATGTTTTCCCCAACATAAAGACATGTTAGTGAGCTCCTACTTTCCCCGTCCTTACGAAAGTCAGTCTGTAGAGCCAGGAGTCAGTCAAGGCAGAACACAATCACCTAAGTGTTGCTCATTGGGTTACTCACTCTTAAGGTTGACTTGCCAGGCATTAAATCTCTAGTCTCTTTACTACTTACTCTCTACTATAATAATTCCAAAATTATATGGCAATATTAGGGAAAAAAGCCCAGCAGAGTGAGCCTACACAGCATCAAACTGGCCCTGTGATCTTCAACATCTTCATCAATGACTTGGACAGAGGTTTGGAAGGGATACTAAGCAAGTTTGCAGATGATACAAAACTGAGAGGAGCTCTTGCCTCCCTTGAGGGGAGGGAGGCTGAGCAGAGGCACCTCAATAAATCAGAGGGCTGGGCAATCACTGACCATATGAAGTTCAGGAAGGCAAAGTGCTGGATTTTGCACCTGGGATGGAGCAACCCTGGATGTATGGACAGACTGGAGAACATTGTCCTGGAGAGCAGTGCCATGGAAAGGGACCTGGGAGTTCTGGTCAGTGGCAAGTTGAACACAAGTCAGCAGAGCCCTGGCAGACAGGAGAGCCAAAAGTGTCCTGGGGGACATCAGGCACAGCATCACAGCCGAGCAAGGGAGGGGATTGTCCTGCTCTGCTCTGAGCTGGGGCAGCCTCATCTCCAGTGCTGGGGGAGTTTGGGGTGCCACAATGTAAAATAGACATTGAGAGTGTCCCCAGGAGAGCAACGAGGATGGTGAATGGCCTTGAGGGGAAGGACATGAGAGGTGGCAGAGGTCACTTGGTCTGTTCAGCCTAGAGAAGAGAACACTAATGGGAGACCTCACCACAGTCTACAGCTTCCCTGTGAGGGGAAGAGGAGGGGCAGACAATGATCTCTTCTTTGTGGTGACCAGTGACAGGACCCGAGGGAATATTGAAGTTTTGCAGTTAAGATTCCATACCTTCTAATGCTGTGAGGAAAAACCTCAGATAGCTACAAAAAGCCTTGAGGCATTCATACACGACTGAATTTGGAGGAGCTTTCGGACATTAGTAGCTAAGTCAGTTCTGCAACCACCCATTTTCTCAGCATAGCTGAATGAGTTACATCACTGAATATCATTTAGGGTTATATTTTATCCTACATATCTATAAACTAATTCTTTATTGTTTACTCTGTCAGTTACAGTGCGATCAAATTGATTTACAGTGCTGGACTGCCTAATCCACCACAGAATGACTTCAAAGAATAAGACATTTAAAAATCTCTTTCTCCAAGCTGCATGTCATATAACTACTCTTGTTTAGCCATGGACAAACTGACCTTTATTAGTGCAAATGTTCATGAAAATTGTGTTACATTGGTGACTTCATTGGTGACTTTCAAAGTAAATTTGAAAATAAAACAATTTAGAAACATAGGATATTGACAAAATGGTTTGAAGCAGATTCAAACCACTCAATTATTTGAACAATTCAAATATTAATTGCATGCAATCATGTGTCTAAAGAGAAAGCCAAATTCACTATATTCTTTATTCATTTGATTTGTTCCAAGGTGATTTGTTCAATATAACAAATGAAATAAACTGTAGTGCTGCTCAATTGTTAAAGTGCAAGCTAGTTTATTCAAATTTTTTATGTGAAGAAAAAAATGGAATACTTCAGGGTCCTAAAACCACTGATATGCAACTGGTTGTGAAATACAAATCAATAGCCAGCATAAGATGGCCACCACCACCATGCATTAAGGTCAACCAAAAATCTCAGACAACTTTCAAATTCCATACTTTAGTGGTTTTTTGTGATTGTTTTGTTTGTTCATTTGGGTTTGTGGTTTTGTTTTTTTTTGGTGTATCTAAGAGTTACGCATAAAGCAAAACTGATATGAGATCTCCATGAACCTTATTCTCTTCCACTAAATGAACAGAATTTCCAAGTAGTCCTTTCTAAAATTCCAAGGCTGTGTGCTTAGAGCCTCAGTAACTCACCTCACCTCCCTCAATCTCTTATATATTTTATTGTCATTATAGAGCAGTCAAATCTTAATTTCTGCTTAAAACATTTGATTTGCCTAGCTCTCTGCTCAGATTGAGCTGGATCAAACAAAAGCTATAAATGGCTTTGCTTTACTTAGTTATCCAAAACCAGGTTTGTGATCCCCGCGTGGCCTGAGAACAAGCAGGTCAATAATGCCAAACAAATATCCACTTTTAGGCACTTTTGCATTTACTCACAAAACACGGCACAGCAAGTGGGGAAGACTGGGACACTTTAGAAGTTCAACTCCTGAGCTGAACTAACCTGCTAATGAAGACACCCACCTTGACTCCTTGACCTTAATTTTTCACAAGCCCCTAGGCATAACCTGCCCACCACTCACCTATCAGTAATATTTGATTTGGACTCTCCAGCTAATGCATCCTTTCAAAGAAGCAATAAGCTAGGGAGCAAAAGCACATGTCTGAGAATGAAAAACCCAAGCCTGCTGAGTTCCTGGAGAATGTCTCAAGTACAAGGAGAAAAGCTCTTCTGGCAAATGCCATCCATTTTCTGTTGAAATTGTGTCACAAAAGAGAAAGGACAAGATTCACTGGACTGAAAACTCCTGGCTTTTGGTTTCCCAGAACACCTTCGCTAACTCATTCCTAATGAAAACTTAACAACAAAATTCCTAAAACAAGACAAGCAAATTCCCCAGAAGTCTTATATAAATAAATCAGGTGGCTTTAACCATCTGTTCACTGACAGTTTAAGAATACTGAATAGTTTTAGGCCATTGTCACCATCTCATCTATAGAGATGCTTTGTGCTTTTCCCAATTGCTTGTTAAAAACAAGACTAAATATAAACCATACTGAGAAGATTACAATTCTTTATAGATTTTAGTAGATCAGGTCTGATAGTAGCAAAACCAGGCAGTCTGCTTAAGAACATTTTCCCTTATCAGTTTTGCTGCTAGGATCCTAGCGGTAGTTTCTGTTCAGTATAATTTAATTTCCTAATAGACAAGAGGCTCTGAGCATGGGGTGACCCACAATAACCTTCACACCTCAAAAAGAAAGCAAGAAGGGCACAAACACTCTCCCCCTCAAGTCACCTTGTCATGCTAATTCAACACACCTAGGTAATTTCTATTTTCTCCTTGCATTTCTGAAAAACATTTAGGGATAGGTTATGAAAAATGCAGACTAGTACAACCATTACAGTAATTGCATTGGTTACATTTATTAATTTGTCAAAATTAAGTCAATAAGAGTTTTAGTAGCACCATTATATTACTTGATTAGTTTTGAAAGTGATTATCATAAGAACTCTATTTAATTGGAAGCATCTCAATTTACAGGATACATTAAATTCTCAGTAGCATTTTAAGACGATTCAACATATGCAGGTCAATTACCAGTAATCACCGTCTGCTTCAGAAGAAATTTCAGTACAACACTGGAAAAAGAATGATAGATGGTTCTAAAAATTACAGCTGAACCTTAGCTCTGAAAGATAAAGCAGAACTTCAGCTCATGCTATTATGGTAAAAGGCCACATCTAAGATCTATGCTGTTAAAACCATTCTGAAATGCTAAAGATTATAAAAATCTGAGCAGAGATTAGAAAACAGTTGTCTACCTTAAAACGGATGATGATAATTTGTCAGGACTGCCAAATTACTGAAATGCACCAACTGCACTCAAGCCCAGCTGCACATTAATTACTAGATTAGAAAGTTATAATTAATTTTCTTAATATCACTACACCGCTTTTCTTCCTTGAGTTAATAAAAACAGATTGCAATCAATCTTTGTTAATTCATGCTGCAGA
Organism: Luscinia megarhynchos; assembly: GCA_034336665.1. NCBI lineage: Eukaryota > Metazoa > Chordata > Aves > Passeriformes > Muscicapidae > Luscinia > Luscinia megarhynchos. The sequence goes on from CM067565.1 coordinate 49,053,367, forward strand.
ACATAACTGCCATAGCTATTTCCAAACGTGAAGCACACTGCATGCATGGCTCTTGCAGTAATACCCTGCCTAGAAGCTGAATCTTCTGACATTTTAATGAAGTGTTGTAATAAGGCCAATAAATTATAAATTATAATTTGACTTAGTATAGTTAGTAGAAAAACTACAAAAGCTTAAACATGAATTCCTAAAGAATCTTCTTAATGACAAGATTCAGAAGTGAATACTGAGTTCCAACATATTTTGAACAGGAAAAGAGGGGTTTACTCATAGTTGCAATGTTGAAAACCTTCACTGCTGAGACTTGTAAAATTTCTTCATCAACTGACCTTGACATTAGAAATCAACAAAAGTGCTCCAGACCTTCGCACACATTGAAAGAAATTTTGAGAATTAGTAAAGGAAAACAACTCTAGAGATACAGGGTAAAGTCATCAAAGTTCTCATTGAGAGCTTTCAGTTATAAATACAGCAAAGATAATTAAAGCAGCATTCAAAGAGCATATATTCCCCTGTGTTCATACCTGCATTAGTAACAAAAGGTGTTTTTATAAGATGGAAAGGATTATTCATGTAAAGTCAATGCACCCATTTTTCCTTTTCCATTAAGCCCAAAGTCGGTTCATTTCTCCAGCCTCATTACTGCTTAAAATGAGTATTTCTTTTCTCTCCTCACTTTCCTTCCTTTCTAAAAGATGAGTGTAGAAATATAAGAATGATGACATTGTGGCATCCAAAGTATGGTAGCCTATTCTAATTTGATCTAGTAGAAGTCCTTCATATGGGCAGCTTAAGTGTCAGAAAGGGAAGAGAAAATGTCAGCAACAAATAAAGGTTGACAATATTTTTATTTTGTGTGTTTGTGATTTTTAATGTTTCTAAAGTTTTCTGGGGAATAGCAAAGAGAATGTAATTTTGTATTTGTGAAAGACTATACAGCCATTAGCAGCAAAGGCAAGCACAAGCTTTTTACAACGTATTTTTTTCTCCCAAACTTCCCTACAGGAGCCAAATTTGCCTTACACGGGTAAATGGTATAAATATGTTTTTATGGATATATGTAAAACATCTATAAGTTTGTGTTGAGGTACACATACACATCCCCTCCACCCCAATGTATACCAAATACACATAGGGTTTGATTACCACTCCTTCCAGAACATTCAAATATTTCAATATATTTAAGATCTTAAGGAACAATGTATTAGATTCTACACTAGGACAAGTAGGATTTATGGATCAACTCTTCCATAAATGATCATACCTTAAAGTAGCAACTTTAATATATGTCCCCTTGAGGGGCTGCAGAGAGCCAGTCAACTGGCTGATCTCAAGCTCATTAAGGGTGTGGGAAAGCAAGGAGGTAAAGAAGGAGGGATGGAAGATAAGAAGGGGAGGAAATGAATAACAGTCTACCCAGAAGTCTCAGAAGACATATATGGAACAATACCCAATTCTCAAATACTAATTTTCACATGCCATCAAACTGAAACACCTGGAAAATGGTTCAAGGAGCAACCCCTAGATCAGGAAAACATGATACATCTGGGATTCAGGTTCCTCTTGTGAAGGATGTGGGCAAGGACAGAATCACAGTTCAGTAAGAAAAAACTATCAGAGCTGAAAATGATCACTGGTGTGTTTCTCCTCCAAAATCAAAATGGATCAGAAGAGGGGAGCAAAGCATGGAAGAGGAGTAGCAGGGTTAGAAAATATACAAAGTAGAGCAGGATCAAAGACAGATTGCAAGAGTTTTGATTTACAGAAAACATACCACAAAAAGGAACGGAATGATCTCAGAACCTTGTACTAAAAAATTGTAACTTAGAGTAAGGATCTGGAAGTTTAAGAGATGCTATGAGAAACAATGTAGCTGTTTTCCAACCAAAAACTGTGCTGTTACATGGATCAACATCTAGACAACAAAAGTAAAGTAAAAAAATAGCAACTAAAAGTAGCTAAAAGTAGCAATCACAGCACCACAGGCATCTGTATTTAATGCTGAGACTACTGTTTAAAAACAATTAGGTGTTCTGTATTCAGCTGGATGTATGAAGCTGGTCATAAAGCAAGAGAAAATGCAGGTAATGATCAGTAATTATCCAAGCAGGCAAGAAATTAATACGTCATCCCTGAAAAGAAAGAAAACTCTTGAATTCTCACCAAATGTTAAACATATCTGAACAATTAACAAATAATAAAGTTTTTGAATCTCATGAATGCTCTCACTATTCTGATATGACAGACTGATTTCTAGGGGGAAAAGAATAACCTAATTTATGCTGATTTGTTATTTTAATGTCAATCTGAAAGATTAAATGGAAAATTGTACTGCAAGAGTATCTGACATATCCATGAAAACATATATGCCATGAATTTCAAAATAACAAAAGGTGTCAGAAGCAGTTATGAACAGTCATCTTAAAATTAAACATGCTTATAAAAATGGCATAACACACACCCCTCAGCACTGGTATAATGAAACCAAAAACCACAAGATCCTAGTTTCACAGTATTAATTAGATTATGAAGTCTAAACTTTTCTCTAAAAAGAGAAGTTGAAAATTCAGATAAGTAAAACTGTTATTTGTGGTATACATGATGCACTGGAACTGTGTCAGTTGCTGGAGGGTTTTCTGGCTGTCCAGCTGAGAGGCCATGGTTTGGTGGAGGTTAAGGAGAGAGCCTCTTGTATCAGCAGCAGTAAGAAACCAGAAAATTATGAATAAAGATTTACCAATACATACATCTATCTATGTGTTTATCCAAAATGAAAGATGTACTTTGAGAAGAATTGAAGAAAATTGCTTTTTCAGCAAGGAAAAAAATCCAGAATTCTTTGAAGATAACAGCAGAATCTGTTCTCAGTAATGATATCTGAAAAAATGCAGTTTTGCAACTCTTGTTCATACTCATAATTTTAGGATGGTAAGAATACAGAGTAACTACAAACATCAGTCAGCTATTTCCAATCCTTATTATCTACCAGGTCATACAGATGCCTAAAGCACTGTATGAAAAATAACCAAACAACCCCACATAGCTGAGAATTTAACCAGGTGGAAGTATCAAATTCCAGCTAAAATACACAAGAAAAACACTTTGCAAATGCCCCCTGCTCCGCTTCTCATGGTCAATTTGGGTTTTCCCTAATGAGAAATGAGTCATGGATTTTTCAGGCAAAATCCTGCAAATGTACACAGATTGTAACAAATACATAAGAACTCATAAGTGGCATTATAATTTGTCTGTTGGAAAATTCTTAGGTGGAACAATCCCATCACAACTTTTTAATGATGTGTTTTTTTCTGAGGTGACTTGTATTGTGGTGGAAGTGATTGAGAAGTACTTGTGCTCATTTTATGCATTTAATGAAACCTGAACTCTCTAGAAATCTGTTTCCCTTCCCTCTGAAGGAATCCTCTTTTGACAGTCACATTTTGTCTGCTGCAAGATTATCATTTACTACACACAGATGAAAATTAAGTCATACATGATACAAGCAATTAAAAGGGAAATGATCTTTGACCAAGTGCAAAGATTAATGTGCCTACACTCAGGCTCAGCATTCCCAGCACAGTCATTACTGGCCAAGGAACAGCATCCCAGCAGGCCAGACCCTGGGCACTTGGTTTCAGGGCAGGATAAATGCTCCTCAAGCTGTTTCAAGTGTCTCTTGCAGTGTCCCACTCCGGTGGGAGCTTGTTCCTGCTGTGCCACTGAACATGCAAATGTATCTCATCTGGGACTGAGCCTCATCTCATCTGGGACTTGAGCACATCTTCACAAACAACTCCAACTCCAAATATATCTGGCAATGCAACACTAAGGGCTCCCTTGCAACTCCTAGGCAACAGAAAGGTACAGCATACAAATAACTCCTGATTTTCTGCCAATATCAAGGCGACAACAGCACTCACCCAGCTAGAGCAAGAGCACAAGCAACACCCTTAGCCATATGCTGATTTATAAAATCCTATTATCAATAAATGCATTTCAAAAACTTGCAGGGGAGCAAGAATGGTTTTAACCCTCAGGAAGCAAACTGAGGATCTGATGCCACTTTCCCACCCCATGTCACTGTATTTCAGTGAAGGACTGGTTACAACCAGACTGGCAGGAAATTAGATGTACATGCTTGGTACATGCTTGGGTGAACTTCCTACTCCTGATTTCTTCTAGGGCAAAACACAAAACAGTTCCACCTGCTTATCCTCCCTCTTTCTGGCACAGAAAATCTTTATATCTTCTTTATAAATAACATACCAAAAAAAGAATTCCCCATTTTTAAAGCCATCAAGACAAAATCTTATGATAGTCAGGGAAGGTTTTGACACCCTGGAGAGTGTCTGCTGATGAAGGGGGCAAGGCTCATGAAGTGGGGTTACCCTCTGGTAACCTGTTGGTTTTTGTGAGACTGTCTGGCAGCAGGATTGTTTGGTTTTGTAAAGGAACATTACCTATTGCTAGCACCACAGAGATCTGGAAAGTGTTTGTAATCATACATTTTGTGCTGAGGAGTACCACTACTAATACTCACATGGGCTTTTACACAGATAAATAATATGATAATTAGGAACTTGCAAGTATTTATACTCATTTTACATCCCACTAATAAACTATGGGGAGAGAGTGTTTCAACTTGGAATCTGGGACTAGAATCTTTCTTTTGGCTATAAGAAAGCACTTAAACTGAGAAAGATATTTTGCAGTAATAATAATACGTCCCAAATTCTTCCTGTGTTATTGCCAGAGGGCAGCCTCCCACACAAATTCTGCATTACAATATTGAATTGAAGCTGCTAGTTGAATTACACAGCCTATCATTATGGGCTATCACCAAAATAATATTTTTCTTGGTTCTTTTTCTTTCTCGACAAAGAGTGACATTCCTTGAACTATCTCATGAATTTTTTGTGATATTATTATAAATGAGATTTTTTTACATTGCTTAATGGCAAATCAGACATCACCACAGGTCAAATATACTGAATATTGAATATAAATCACCAGTCATGCAATGCAGAACTAGTACACATTTCAGGTGAGGCAATGACACAGCAAGGAATTTCAGATGAGGCAAAGACATGGCAAGGAATTTGTTTCTGTGGTGTTCTAACATGTCCTAAAACATGGAAATTTCTAATTTTCTGCTATTTAACATGCATAATTATTTTTCCAGGTTGTTTTGCATTTGATACTGACTCAAGAAATGTAAGCTTATTTATGAATCATGCAATGAACTGAAATGGTTGTGCTGAAAAAATGTACCCTTTGCTGAAATAATCCTTGTCACTAGTTACTTATGAATTAGGATGCAATTAATTTCCAATTAATTGTGCAAGGTCCTCTTTAGTCAATGGAAAGAGATTGGTATATCCAGACAGCAGATCATTCTATGCCAAAACATATGTTTAACACAAAACAAATAATTTTTAGAGAGGCAAAGTTCAGCCAGGATTATCTCTTTGCATCCAGTGCTAATACAAATCCACACTGTGATCCAAATGCCTGAAAGGCAAAGGTCTGCTTTCCACTGGTCTGTTTTGTTGCAGGGGAAATCTCAGTGTTTAATTCAATATCCAAATCCCTTTCTGTTATTATTACCACTTTATTACATCAGTGGAGTCATTTGCCAAAACCACACATAAAAAGCCTTTACAAAGTATGTCTGCTACTTTTAGCTTTTTTCTTAGGTAATTTTGATTTCTTCCTCTAAAATTATGCCAAAATTAGACAGAAGGGATATAATTAAAGATTTAATCTAAACACAGCTTCTACATGATCCTACAATAACAAACTGTACAGAGAGTATAAGCTTTTAATCTCTAAACTTCCTCTAAAAATAGGTATATTTTTGCCAAATACAGTTAATTTGAAGAATAACCTTTATTTAACACCGCAAATTCTGCAGTCTTAAAAAAAAATTAATACACTAGAGTTAACAATGCAAACTAGAATAATTAAATTATCCATCCTGGTTAAATCTCTGCAAGAATGTGCTTCTGGTGTCCCTTGGAAAATAAAAGCATAAACTGCTAATTCTGCTGAAGACTATAGTATCACACAAAAATTTTGCAAAATAATGCAACAATCAATCTAATTTCAGACATTTCTGACAGTCTAAGTGGGAGAATCAAGCTGTCAAAAAGGTTTATTGAATATACATGTGTGGATCCCTTTTTATACTCTCAAACTCTCTTTTTTAGTGCACTAAAACTCCTTACAAACTATAAAGGCATGTACTCTTAAATGCATTGATTGTGATGTTTTTGAGATGTCACAGAACTGAGAAGGAGCCATTCTGTTATATGCTGAATTCTTTCCCTAAGAATACTGTAGTTCTTCTGATGAGATATCACACATACACAAGACTTTTTGAAGACCTTGAGTGCTCAAAGATATTTTGAAATTGGGAATGACTTTGAAATATTTTCAAGCAAATTCCACTGTCTCAAGACCAACATTTCTTACCTCCAAGGTAGTTGGTTTATTGGCCACGTTTCCACCTACGTGGAAAGTGCTGAGAGAGAAGCTCCTTTAAATTCCTGCAACCAAAACACTGCCACCAGCAGTCTGAAATACCAGAGTGAGTGTCCCCTAAGACAACAGCACCTGTGTGTGTGATCCTTCCAAACACTGTAGCATTTCAGCACATAACCCTCTCCAAAGCAGCAGGTTCTGCTGGGCAAGCTGAGATGGTGGGGAGAACCATCCTATTTAGCACAACTGTCACAAAACAGAAATCTTAGCTGGTGGTTAAAAGTTGTTAAAAAAAAAAAAAAAGCAAACTTTGGGTGAATTTTTCTTGCTATTTTTTTTCCAAGTGATGTGAGATAAAAAACTGTGTTTGAAACTGTGCTATGGGTGTATCTTCTTGCTCGGAATTCATAGTGGCTGCAAGGGCTCAGAAGTGCCAAAAACCTCTTGTTTAAACTGAACACTTCGAGGCCTGGAAAGACCTGTGGCATAATCTAACTCTGCTGCACAAAATGTAGCAATTTAAAAAATAATAGTAATTTTGAAAGTGAAAAGAAGACCTTGCTTTAAAACCATGCTGACAACATCCCAGTGACATAAATATTGCAGCTCTGCCACTTCCATCGTCAGCTACCTACCAATAACTACTTTGTGCAAACAATTTAGCAGGGTCCCTGCTATTTCACTTCATAAAATGTTATATTGAATTCAACTCAGATCCACTATGTTCAATCAATATTAAACTGCAAAAGCAAAGAATCCTGAACTGACACCAGACACAGTAAACATTCTACAATTATGTCAAGTAAATCTTATCACTCCCATGGTTTCATTTCAATGCAAATTAATCGTACGTATTTCAAACTCCTCTTTTTAAACTTCTGTTAGGCTATCCCACTCTGACCAACTCCAGCTGCACCTCACTTTTCCTTCTTGTAGGAAGCTTCTCCTTCTGTACAACACTTCCCATGGTCCCTAAAGCCAGAAATTATTATATAATTTAGGTTTGTCAGTGAGCCAGAGAAACAGGCACAGTATCCCCCTTAACCACAATAACACTTATGAACAGGCTGGACATCCAAAAGAAAAACCCATTTCCAGTTTGTTATGTTTCCAGAAATAAAAATATTGTTTACTCTAGTTGAAACTTTTTCATTAAGGCAAGGCATAACTATTTTTCAAAGTTTCAGATGCACTTAGAGGTTATATGCTACATTGATTCTTCATAAAAAGGCAGGCCTTTTTATACCTTAATGCCTAACAGTATTGCTACACAGAACACAAGGCACAATAAATAACCTTAAAACTATGCAACTGGTCAATGTATAGAGAGCAAACATTTAGTGGAAAATATATTCTTTCATATAGTAATTCTGGGTTGCTACTGGCAAGTAGTAATGTGGTCTTATTGGAAATAGTGACTAAAAACCAGATACACATCTGCTTTCAAAGGGGGAAAAAGTGACATAAATACAAAATTTCCATCTGAAAGGGAAAAAAAAGCACAGACTTTTATACTCAGATGCTTTTCCTGACTTATTCAACAGAATAGCAATAATCTGGGTTCTTTTCTGTATTTGACAGCAGGTCATCATCCCATAAACACAAGCCCCAAACAGCTTCCCCTTTAATAGTTACAGGGGTAAAAATAAATAAATATGTTAAAAAGATTCCCTGACCCTGCAAACTTGATGCAAGACTAGGGATTTGTTAAGGTTACTTAGCTCACTAAGGGAGTTATAATTTCAGATTTTTTTATTTCTATAAATCTGAGAGGTAAATTACAGAAATACACAAGCAATATGACTAATCAGTCATAAACTACTTAAAGTTTATAGAAAGAAAGAGAAATGACAATTTTAACATGGAGAAGCCAGATTGTCACAGGTTACTAGGAAAAAGAAAAAAAGGATCATGAACTAGTGGTATTTTAAGAAACTGTTAGAGTTGGCATCTTAGAAGTACTGAAGAGGAAATATCTAAACAAAGGATATAATAAGACTCAAACCTGTCTGCTAACTCACCACTGCTTTATACCCTTCTCCCTCTTCAGCTCTTTCTACACCAATTTTAAGCCAGGAGAGTCCACAAGTGCTGCACCACACTGTTTACTTGAATAAGCTAGAAAGCCATAGAAGGAACTTCAAATTTTGCAGCACAAGCAGAAGTGAAAAACAGATGCTGAAGATGAACCGAAAATACAGAAATGAAACTGAAATCAGAAATGTGGAAGTGCAACTGAAACTTTAGAAAGAAAGAAAGAAAAGGAAATGCCCCTACAAACCACGATCTAATGACTTGAACTGTACTTTAGAGATCCAAGGAAGTTCCACAAGCAAACATACTCATGAACTGGTGAGTATTTTTAGCTGAAGAATCATACAATGAACTTTTTATCATATTTGATAATAAGAGCTCCACAAGCTAGACATTAAGTGTCCCATGATTACTAAGTGGTGAGGAAAGAGGCAGGATGAACTGAAACAATGGAAAAGACAGAGAGAATAATACTTCAGGTGGATGTCTTTGATATGTGAGGAGACAAAAGCACATTTATGTTTACACACAGAGGCATGCAAAGAGAGAGCAGATCCAGCTATAATGATACAGGATGAGTAGAGAAAACCAACTATTTTCTGAAGAACATTTGCAAAGTTAAACAAATATCCAGCTAATCTCTTAATCCAGAAATAATAATCTAAAAATAACGACTGAGATCCATAATCTATTGGGAGTGTTTTCCTATTTGAAGCATAAATCAAAATAAAATAAAATAAAATACTAATCAGAAATGAGGCATATTAGATCTGCAATGTATGCAGGCTTCAGTGGCTTAGCACTTCCTAAGCCTGGATGACAGCATATTTGTTTACTCACAGTATTATGGAAGAGTCATCTACTGAAGGTCAAAGCTAGGCAGATGTGCAAGGATTCAGAATGAATAACCAAGAACCCAGCATTTCATGTCAATTTTTCTGCCCCAGAAAAGGAAGTTACCCCGGCAGAAGTCCTCTTTCACTTTTGTGCCAGGTAAGAAATGAATCCCTTTGGCATTACCACCTTGCACTGTCTGCAGCTGACTGTTGTGCCCCACAGCAGTTGTTGGAGAAGGTAGGAGCAAACCATAAAGATCGACCACATAATTCGAACTATATGCAAAAAGAACATTGATATACCAACAGTTAAGGAGGGATTTAGATAAGGTCTACATAAAAAGACATATTTTTAGCCTGAATACTTTAAGCATGCTTAAATATACTATGTAGAGCAAGGTATTGTTGTGTGGCAATTGCAAACATATGCTAGGGTTTTATATGCAGAAGTTTCTCTAACAGCTTAAATCAAATAACCAACATGTCTCAAGCTGCTGCACTAACAAACTTGTGCAAACTTATTAAAGCCTGTTGTGAAAAATTTATTAGCATACATTTAAGTAGCCAGCCAAAGTCCAAGGATCATCACCAGGCAGCAGTTAACCAGCCCCTTCAATGATGAGAAAGTTCAGGAGTCACTAACTCCCTCCTGCTCCCACATACAGATGTGCTTTATTTGGCTTTCTACCTCACTGCTGTTTGAAAGGAAGGTGTAAGATAAGCCTGTCTGGACTGACGTGCCAGGGGTTTCTGTAGGACTGGCCCTGAGCAGTTTACTGGGAAGCCAGAAGCAAACACAGCCAATCAAGCAACATGTCAATGTCCATCCCACTGTGGGGAAAAGGTGCACTCATAAACACAGAGCAAGCAGGGAGCAGCAGAAGATGCTGTCAAGGAGGCAGCCACTCAGAAAAACACATCACCAATGCACACACACGTGAAATACTTTTTTATTCACTTTCTTGTGATGAGTGATGCTGGAGTTTTTTTATCAGTATGAACAAAGCAAGTGTGTCCCTGCAAATACACTCCACAGGTGTCATTTTGGATATTCTTTGCCAAACAGTGCAAAGAAACCATTTTCTTTACCAGCACAGGTAGCAGTCCTGAGTTGGACCAAGGAATTGCTGACATGTCTGGAGCCAGATACTGGAGGCAAGACTGACTTCAGGAAAGCCAGCATCTCCTACAGCAAACACAGAGCTGCCTTCATATCATGACTGCCCAAAAGCAAAACCACTCCTTGGGAGGGGGTACAAAAATTGAGTCACTTGTAGCAGGTATTACTCTTGCTTCTTGAGATGAAGGACATGTTTTTACCACACCTGAGAGTAGGTTTAAAAATAAGAGTGCAAAGTGGCTAGAAAACTCTCGGAATAGCACATGTCCTAATGCTCTTAGCCTACCTAAAACAACAGTAAAGGACTTGAGGAAGTGAAGGACTTGAGAAAGAGTGATGAGCAGCATACTAACTGATAAAAAACCACTTCTGAAATGAATAAATATGTTTCTGTATTTCTTCTTTATGCAGCATATATCCACTTAAATGTCCCAATTTAAACTGTAAAACCAGAAAGACAAAAACTGCAGCAATTGTAATAGTTTTGTAGCAAATATGGATTCAACATAATTTTTTAATTTTTTAGTCACCAAAAAGCAGTAGTTTTACCTCTTGATATTAAGCAGTGCCCAGGGTATCCCAGTGGGAGTGTTGAAAGCAGGTAGCAACTTCTCTCCAAGCTCCACTGCCTTTTTTCGGAAAACCTGAAAGTTGAGAAGAAACCAAGCGTTGGAAAATGCATTGCTGCTCCAACTAAATTAACTTAGCTAATATGATTATTGAGCATGTGGTACAATCCATCTCAGCACAATGAAGCATCCCTGCTCCTTTAGAGTGACGTCAAAGGAACGAAGCAGCACAGTCTGTTTTCCATTGCACCTGGGAGGGGGAAAAGCAGGATCACACAGTGACAGTGCCCAGATGCTGCTCCTGGCACAACCAGCACAGCCAGACCTGATACTGCAGGGCAGGTCAGGCACTCCTGACCAGGTGCCCTGTGCTCAGGGAAGGGGCTGTGAGCCAAGGATGCTGCTGCAGCCTGGCTGGCTGGCCAGCAGCTCCCTGCCCCGAGTGCACATCCTCCTGGAGCGTGGGGATGCAGCTGCAGGGAGGCCACCTCTGCTCTCTGTCAGGTTTATTCACAGGGGCTCAGCACGATGCAGGAGCCTGGGCTGTGTCACCGTGTGGCTGCTGTGCTGCCAACCTGCTGGCAGTATGTAGCAAAACCATCCCCCCAGATCACCAAAAAAATAAACCCCACACACTTTGCAGCACTACAGCCTTTATGGACTCAGCTATACCCAGAGAGTGTCAGTGCCACAATTAATAAAAAAATTGGAATATACCCCTGCAGCAAATTGAGACTTAGCTGATATGCAGCATCTAAAGAGTTTCAGCTTTCATTTCAAAAACATGAAGCACCACATGCTTACCAAACAGCTAAAAAGCTGGAACAAAGAGGATTTTGCTTTCCTTCAACTGCCAGCTCAGGTTACATTAACCTTACTGTTTGTGCACTGAGTGCTCTACTAAGAGAGTTTTTAATTAGAAGCAATATTGTTCCAACTTAAATATAGAAACCTATTTAGTGATTTCAATATGTGGATGTTCAAGGCCTATTTGCTTGGAATTACACTGGGATCTTGCACAACACTGAAAGGGATTATCCCAGGTGTAGTAGTCAAAATAGCAAAGTCACCTTCATTGTTCTCTCTTTCTAATAATGGCTCCTTTCAACACATTTTTTTCTCCTCAGGCATATTTATGATGGAATTATATTTATTTATGTATTAGAAGTCAGTTTGTACATCTGACACATATTGTGGTGCAGCCATGCATATAGATTTATTTAAAAATATAAAGACATTTGCTGGGCAGAACAAGGTAATGAAGAAATTTCTTTCCACAAAAATAAATAAAAATTTAAAAATAAATGTAAAATACCACTTTCTGAAAGCCACGTTGAAGGAAGGTTTTTATTATTGAAAAGTATGTGATCAGGAGTGAATATAAAACTCTGGAAGAATCATGTTGCCATAAAGAAGCTCCAGACTATCCCATCCCACGGTCTCTCCATATGATACAGATCTCAAGATTTCTGTGGCAACAGTCCAAGACTTAGAATTACAGTAAAATATATTTTGAGGGAGGTTAAGTAATTTCAAGCCAAATTATGTCTGGAGTCAGAAAACTTTCTTGAGTAGATTGCATCAGAGTGCTGGGAAAAACTTGAAGCAAAGCAGCAGGGGAAACAATTTGCTTGGAAATCCCTTCATAATCCGTGATATTTCTGACTTCCCGCTTTACCAATTAAGTGGATTCTGATGAGAATTAATTATGGATTTGTGATCTTCATCCAGCACATAATTCAGTCTTCCCAAGGGTTAGAGCCTTGGTGAGCACTCAGAAGCAGTTGGTGCAGAACATAATCACCTCTTAGCAGATTTTCTTGGGAGGAGCAGGGGCAGTAACCCACCCGGAGTGCACAAGCTTTCCCTTGTTTCACAGCCACATTTTTCACCTTGGTGTGCTGAAGAAGCAAACCTAACCTTTGCTCTTTTCACACAAGAGAGGCCTCCCTCAGCCTTTCAAAGCATATGGTGTGATCAACCCATCAGCCTCTCTGCCCTGAAACACTGAAGTAGTGACAGGAGAGTGACTACAATCATCCTCCCACGCCATGGGCACAGCAGGACCCTGATGTTCTGTAGAAGCATCTGCTGCACAGCATAAACCCCCTCACTTTTAGCCATACAAAGGGGCTAGACAGGTATCTTATGGAATGTTGTTAAAGGTGCCATATGTATTATTTTTAGATGTTTATGCAAGGACAAGAGGAGAACTCCCCTTCAAAACACACACACACAACCACAGCAGAGGCAGCAAGGCTCAGTATCTACCCAGTACCTCAGCCTGCAGGCTGAATCAATCCTTCATCATTAAAAAGATTACATGTGACCTCAGAATGAGATCTTTTACAATAATTGCTTCTGGACAAAAATGTAGGATTTTAGCATCTTAATTTGATGTAGAGCAATAATGCTTTACTTTCAAATATTTCTACCAGCTCTAACATATTTTTAAAGTTCTACTGTATTTATTTTATACATAACATCAATTCTCTCAAAATAAAAATTGACTACTTTATGGAAATGTCACAAACAGTGGCTATCAAAAAATTAACATGAGATGTAAGTAAAACAGTAAGTATTGTTCCACATATGGATCTTAGAGGGAAAAGGTAATTCAGTCCTGACAAAACTAGAGCCCTGAACACCAACTTTAGAATACACAGTGAAGCTAGTATTTTAACATCTTTCTTGTCCAAAATGCACCTTTTCCAAAGCACTAAACAATTTTCATAGTAGGCAATTAGAAAAAAGAATTTAAAAACATTTTTAAACCATTGTGCAATTTTGAAGCAAGTGCTGAGGTGAAGATGTACCTCTTGTTTACATGAGAATTTCAACAGGTTATTACTAATGCATGCTGGTGATTTTCCTTCCCCTTCCAAAGTTAAAAATAAAAATCAGCTATGGACATTGTCTAATTTTATCTCTAGGTCTAATTTAACATGGCTGAACAACTGACTAGTAAATTACTATCTATGAAGTAGAACAGCATGGACAAGAATGACAAGACTACAACAACACTGAATGACTGAGCACAATAAATTGTAGCCTCATGCAGTAAAATTATACTCTTTCAGCAAGGGTAAAAGGGTGAAGATAAATAAAGGAATCACTTTATTTCTCAACTTTCAACTTTAACAGTTAGTAATAATAATAACAATAATAATAATAATAATAATAATAATAATAATGATAATAATAGGAAAAGCAGATGCTGCAATTATTGCACATCCACAATGTTCACTGTATTTTTCTTCTGCAGAAACTTACAGTATTGGACAAGAAATAAATAAATAAATACAGTGCTGGGTAAGATTTTTTTTGGGTAATAAAAGTAAATGAACAATAGGAACTTTTAATAATTATCTCTACTTCTGAATCACATTTCAACTTTTGCCAAGCCCTGATCCTTCCCCACTCCCACTCAGAAAAGTAGAGTGATTGTTTGGTAAGCACAAACTATGGCAAGAAGCACAAAACAAAGGCAGAAATGACAGAGCACAAAAATGAGAGACATTATGAGAAACATCAAAAATGAGAGGCATCTACAGCAAATTTCCCATCCCAGTGGTTATCTTTGGAGCCTCAAGGACCTTTCCTGGATTTTCCCCATGAATGCTCATCCAGAAGTAATGAAAGATTACTTACATGAAGTGCTCCAGCTGGGTCAGACCTGGGAGAAGCTGTCACAGTCCTGTAGCTGAACCCATCCTTCACACCATACTTAGTTTAAATATTTACTTACAAATACAGAAATCTACAAAGCACTCCTGAGGCCTCCATCACTTTCTCCAATGCTCTATCATATCTAGACAGCATACTTTTTAAACAAGGGGGACTGTGGAGCTATTTTCCTGGCAATTTATTGGCAGTCCCTTTACCAGGTGGTGCACAGAGCAAGCCACACTGCCATCAATCCCTTCTTTTAAATTAAAGACTCACAGCAAAGTGCTGTGATTACACCTTTAAAGAGCCATGAAGCCACTAAAAATTGCACTGATATTTAACTCAGCTAAACACCATACTACAACAAAGAAAATTATTCTAAGTGAAGCACTGTGGTTTGGGAAAGAAAATGATAATTGACACCAGTCACAAATACATGATCAGTATTTAAAACTATAAAGTTGGGCAGTACACAAGATGCCTTCTCAAGCATTTCTCTTTAAGCTAATTTTTGGTAATAGACTTTGGAAGTGAGATAATTATTTTTAAACTCTCAGGTGTTGCTAACATTTTTAAAAGTATAATGCTGATTCTTACTCGTATGAAGGCCCTGTGTAAGATGGACTCCTCCATGAAATAAGTAGAGACTCCTTCACACTCTGCAGTCCTACTCAAAATCAGCACTAAAGCATATTAGATACTTACTACAATCATAAAATAGATTATACAGAAGACAGAGTTACTATACTTTCAATCTCTTATATTAGTAGGCTGTGAATTGCTTAAATAAGCTTAAGAAGCACCTTTGTTGTCCTTTGAGTTACCAATCTTGAGTCCCTTAAAAACACAAAAGTCACATCAGACCACCCCCACTACTCCATGCCAGCAATTCTTTGAACAACATTCGAGTAAGCACTGGTAGGTAAACAAGAAATCCAACTCACTGCTGCACACAGTCCTGTTATAGCCTGTTCATTCCATAGGCAACAAACACACACCAAGCCAGGAAACAAGATGTTGTTTTCTCACTCATTAGGTAACCTTAAATATTTCTTAAATACATATTTTTGATCTTCATAAGAATGAACAAACTAACTGAGGAATCATGCATCCAGAACTCTGATGCTCCTGTTAGAATACCCAATGTTACAATCAATCAGACCTTGCAGACTTTTCCGTCCATTAACAAATCCTGTTAGGGAGAAGAGTGTTCCCACAGAGAAACAAGGCTCTGCCTGCAAGGATGCAACCACAGGGCAAAGACCAGACCTGTCATCAGATGAGCACTGGCTTTCATTAGAGGGCAAGAATGTTATCCCCTCTGGATAAACAAAAATGTTTCCTCTGGCTGGAATGAAAAATCCCTTTGAAAATGTCAGATTACCTCACTGTAGTTTTAATTGCTATTGCTAATCAGGAAGAAAAGAAAGCACAGGAAACAAATATCTTAGAATTACGTACGTGGCACGTCTAATTTTAAAAAAGGTGTAACATGATACAGGATCATAAATAAAAGAATAGCCAGAATTCTGCCTTAAGAAGTCCTCCATATAAAGGGAACCAGAAGTTAAAATTTAACACCAAAGGAAGGAATACTATATTTTAATATTTTTTTCAATTGACAAAGACATTTTCTCAACATTTCTAATTCTATCAAATTAAGCATTTCTCATTTTTGTTTTTATATTTATAGATAAAAACTGGCAGGTCACTAAGTAAGATTTATTGTTTTCTTTCCTGCACCTGACTGCCTTTCCCAGTAGGGTAAGGAATGAATATTTCAGTGCAAAAGCAGAAAACGAGAGCAGAAAAATGAACAGGGACAGGCCACTTTCCTGCTCTTCAGAACACTGAATAGAAATCCTCTCAGTATAACAATTGTTGATTTGAGGGTCAAAGTGATCTGCTAACAAAAAAGAACTCTCTCAGAACAACTTGTTCCAATAACTTCTTTACAGAAAGAAAATCCAGAATTTTTGCTGTATTTACATTTATTTTACAATGAAAGACTAGAAATGCTACAAAAACTGTGGTACTCCACCTGACATAACAGAATACTTGAGACAGTGTAAGCTGAATTCTGCCACTATCTGCAATACCAAGTGATACCACACCTAACTGCCATATTATTTGAAACCATTTCCTGTAACACATTTTCAGTGTTTATGACAGCTGGATAAGTTACCCAGATGCTGGTGTTAATTCATCACCAAGTAGAGCTTTCACAATTACTGTCACCTTGACACTAACAGGTGGCTGTGAGTTTCATTTTATTCAGTCCTCACTTCCAGCTGAGTTCAAGTAATTTATGAATATTCTGTGCTAAAAGGTGAGGAGACAATGAATAACATTTCTGGAAACATTGTAATGAGTCACATCAGTGTGATCATCAGCACCAAGAGAAGAAGCCAAATAGCTTTCAAAAGAGGACTTTCACACCGTAAAAGTATTTTTGTACATCTAGATCCAAAACTGTCAAATGTATTTTGAGCATTTTTCCCAGGAAACAGGCTGTGTTCAAGACCAACTTCCTAGATCTGGGCCAGCCCTGGTCCTGCTGGACTAGAGCACATGAAATTCCCCACCAACAGGAGCCCACCTCCAGCCCAGGACTGCACCCAGTCTCCAGTCTTCCTACCAGGATACAGAAGAGAGGGACAGTGCATTCAACACAAGTGGCTCCACTTGAGGCTACACCTACAGTAACCAAAGATCAGTCAGAGCTGATCAACACAATGGCACATGCTGACACCAGTCAGCATCACACTCTTCACCATTCTGGGTTTTGGGAAGGCTTTCCAGTTTGCAAGTGTAATGTCAAACCCAAAGCACCTTTGCCCACCTGTACAACTCATCTCAAAGCTGATAAAACAGTGATTGCAGAAATATGGAAATAACTGACTGGAGAGATTCAGGCAGCTTGTGGTATCTGTGAGCAACCACTCACCTGCAAACTGCTAGAACAGCACCTGTCTTTTTCACAACTTGAGGATGTAACAAAGACGAGTAAGCTTTTAGATCTGTACTGCCCTCTCCAGAATAATCCAATATGCTGGTCACCAGCTCATGCAAGAAAATTCACATTAAAAAATCCTGCTTATTGCATAAATTAGATTAGATTAAAAAAAAAAAAAAAGAAAAAGAAAACAAAAAAGAAGAAAACAATTAATAAAATCCCTTCTTTTATTCAATTAGCCATTTTTTGTTAGGGTTTCACTGGCAGCAAGAAAATTAATTTTCTTTTCTAGCTGACTGCTGTACCAAAGAAGTGACATAGTACCATGAAGAGTATCCCCTCTGTGGAAAAGATTGTAGAGAGCTTAATCGAATGGAAGTAACTGGATTAGTGAGAGATTTTCAGATTTCATTCAAACACACACAGCAAAAAGCACAAATCCCCTCAAGTTATCAGCAGCAGCTAATGTATGTAATGACTTCAGTTATTTTTTAACTAAAGAATTTTTAAACAGATATACTGTGTTTGAAAATCTTATTTTAGAAAGACCAGAATTAAATGGTGCAAACTGTCAAAAAAGAGTGCATGGCATAAACCAAGTGACTGCAGAATTAGAAAAATCATAAAGGAAGACTTTGTTCCATGCTATATTCAGTTATTTTCTTTTGTACTATTCATGGGTATTTAGGATTGCTTGCACAGACAAACTCCAAGCACTATTTAAGGGGAAGAACTTTCAGACCACAGGAGAAAAAGCAAGTGCTCATTTATCTACTAACACCAAAAAAGCATAAGTTTTTTTAAAGCTTATGTATACTTGAACAATTAGAAGCTTAGCTACAGCCCACTAGCACTGGAAAGCTTACGAACCAACTGTTTAATAATACCCCTGCTGCAATAATTCAACAAAAGGCGGTGATGAATGCAATAAACAAACTGCAATGATTGCCTGTAATAACAAAAGGAATTTGTTACTTACAAAAGCCTTTGAGAATTCCTCACCCCAGACTCAGGGCAGCTTTAATTTTTCAAGAGGTGCGATAAGCAGCACGCACAAGGAGCAGCGAGTCGGATTTACTGAACGTGTACGGATTAACTGCACTGGCAACTGGCTCCCGAGGCCCCAAATACAGGTAACAAGACTCACACCTGCAAAAACTGTGCTCAAATCTTAAGACTCTGAAATACCACACCACCCCAAAAACATAAATTATGAAACAGCACAGTGTCAGCAAATCAGTGTCAAAAATTTGGGATGCCAGCTTTGGGCCCTATCAGCAATAGACAGCCTGGGACTGCAGGTCTCCAGTCAAATAAAACATTTGTTTCAAGCAAGGACAGATGGCAAGCTAGCAGGCATTAAAAGTGTCAGCAGCCATGATGGAGGACTGAGCCCACAGCTAGTGGAAGTTTTAAATCTCTGTTTTTACACAATATCCGCATTAGAGGAACAGGATTTTAACTCACTCCATATGAATTAACACTATGATATGTCCTGCTTTGAACAACAGGCACCACTGTAAGAGACACCATACAACTCTACCACCAAAGTATGAACAGACACCAGCACTAAAAAAACTCTTTCCCAAGGCCACTCTGTCCCAAACAAAATAAGCCCTCTCCAACCTGTGGAAATCCAATATTCATATGTTTGGATGCTGGTGAGAGGCACTGCCAGCCCTAGAGGTAACTCGTAGACTAATACCAGGCAAGGATGTCAAGATTACAGAAAATGCCACATATTTAGTAGTCAGGTCTTCTACAGTTCAGGAAGATGATACATGTATTTGAAAGTATACTGGATGTAAATGAATGCGACTGAAATTAAAAATACGGCATATAAAATGGAAACTCATATTGTGAAGTGATACAGAAAACATCTGGATGTCATCTTAAGAGGTCGGTGTTTTTCCTGATTAAGGGAACAGCTGCCTTAGTAAAATTACTCATATGCAGCAGTAACGAAGAGTATCTTTTAGCTCAATTCTTCTGTTAAGCCACAAGCATCTGCTTCCTAATTTTCTTTTTATTTAATCTGGTGTACCCAGCTCAAGTGCTGTAACAACAAATTTAAATAGCTGCCTCATTTTATATCTTGCAAGCTATCAGGACTAAACAAAGAACAGCACTTTGCATATGAAACTTTCCTTTCAAGCAGGTGACCATTGAGAGGTGATTTGCAACACCATCTGTATGAAAAAGCAGGGGGTGGGGTGGAGGAGCCTAATAAACTGCATGGGGAATCAATAATTACATCCTCAGTGCAGCATAAAATGCTTTCAGAAGATTCATTCCTAGGCTTGTAAATTTGACTGTATATTTTAATTCCAATACCATTAAGTGATTTAGAGTGATGCTTTCCACTCTAAACTACACTCCTAGACCATGGTGGCAGGCACAGAAAAGGCTAAAATCATTCTGTGTACATAAAGGGAATTCTACTTTTCTTTTTAATGGTAACTCAGCAGCAAATGGGGAGCTGTTTGTTTCAGCCAATGTTATGTGACACTTGCAAGTTTCTTTCCAGGCATTAATGGCAAGTGTTTTAAATGATGGTTATCAAATATACAAGTATAATAATATGAATAGGATACCAAGGATGCCTACTTTATTTGTTCCATTCATTTTTTCCTTACTTCATTTACTCACATTAATATTTTACTCCAACACCAGAACAACAGCTTAATGAAGTTACTCTCATCAGTTTGAATCAAAAAGGTCCTTGGACAAAAGGGCCCAAGACTCAGGGTCTCACATATTCTGCAATCTCCCTTGAACCAGCCACTAGGAAACCCGAGCCTATTATTTCTTGTCCTTACATCTTCAACATTCTCGCATTTCTCCATCCTAAGATTTGCTTTCACACAGCTTTCTGAGAGTTTTATACCTTTTCTATTTCCCACAAACTGTGCTGCTCAAGCAGGGCCACCCTGAGCCTGTTGCCCAGGAACAGGAATGTGCATGGACAGCTTTTGAATATCTCCAAGGACAAGGACTCCCCAGTCTCTATGGGCAATCACTGCAGTGCCCAGCCATCCTTACAGCAAAACATATTTCCTGATGATCAAAGGGAACCTCTTGGGTTTCAGTTTCTGCCTGATGTTTAATATAAATGCTATATGTATATTTTGGCATTAGGACATGGACAGGGCAGTATCCATAGTATAGGCCTAAAGTGACTATAATCCAAGCTGTATCTTCTGTAGATACTGCAACAAGGTATTTATCAAGAAAGCCAGCAGTAAACCTGTAATACTAGCAACAATAAGCACAACTAATAACTAGTGGTAGTGAACTACATGTAATGAAGGCAGGATTAGCACAAGGAACAAAGTATGATGAGAATCCAAACTGACAAGTTTGAATACTGAAGTTTTAAAAATAAGCCATGATTCTAGGCAGAGAATTATAGAGTTCCAGGCTTTACAGAGTCTTCATTAAACACAAAAAGCCTAAGGAGTTAATTTGCACTACTCTAATGTCCTTTGCCAGAGACCCTATGCTCCTCTTCATGCATAGGCAATTCCACATTCCACTGCCCATTAGTTTGATCTGTTCATGGATAGAAGGAGAATAAATTAAATTAAACACTACTATTTCAGAGTGTCTCTTATATTCTTTAAATATATATAAAATATAATGAGTATTCACTGGAAATCAGTGTTGCATATTATGGTTGTCCCATGTTTAAACAATAAAATGCTTCTTTTAATCCTTATACTAGGATTGAAGTCAACAAAGGAATTTGCAGATTTTGTGATCGCAGATACTGGAAAAAAGTAGAATGATCACAAATACAAAGACAGTGCCAACAATCCCTCTGTCAGATCTACAGCATGGATCACTTCTGAACAAGCCATTGGACCACAGAACTCTCTTATCATCGAGCTTTCTCCCACCTGCAGCCAGAGACTACTTCCATCTCACTTGTATAGATACATGGGACAGAAATCAATTGGTTTAGTTTTTCAGCCCTCAGGTTTCAGTGGATTCTCAGATTACAAATTAACTTGTTTTGGTAAATTCCATTAAAAACAATGGGATCAAGAATGTGCCATTTAGGTAAGTGCAGCTTGGATTTGCAACCATGTGAACAGCTGAGCCTGACATCATGATAGGCAGCACCAGCAGTTGTATTGATACATTCTTAAATTGTTGTTTTTCAAGGGGAGGAACAGATTAAAATTTAGCATACTCTGCAGGTTCCTTTCCCTGCAACACTTCTGACACACCATCTAAATGGCTTTTTCTATAAGTGATGCAACAAGAAAAATCTTCCTCTATACAGCAGTACAAAAAGATGATGGTTTTCTAACTCAGTGCTTTCTTTCTTATTACTGAGATTTCTCTGACATAGTCATAGGTCACAGTCAATACTCATTGACTTGTCTGATGAATAATGGACAGGATCAAAATGAGCCTGAATAAAGTGCTTGTATATTTTCCTTAAATTAAATATAAGAGATGTGAACTCTTGTAGTTCTTTTTATATAAGCCAAACAGGAGGCTTCAAGAGAGAACTATGATTTAAGAAGCTGCTTTTATGTTGTAAATTAAATCATCAGGCAGACTAATTCAATTCCTTTCTGTTTTCTGTAAGACTATTTCTCTTACTGGACAAGTCATAAAACTAAAGTGACTAAAATATAAGAATTTCCAATTCTTAAAGGCTCAGAAACAAGTCCTCTGACTGAGCAGCAGAGCTGCCAGCACGTTGAATTTATGACCAATTCAATTGCTTCTCTGAATTTCCTGCAGTTTTTTACTTTTTTACTTTTTTAGAGCTAAACCTCAAAACTATTCTTGTAATTAAACGCCAAAAGTTGTACTCTCTAAAGATTAACACTATTTTTAAATGCAGCCCATATCTGAAGGAAACAATGGTTGGAAGTATTCATAAAGACTTCAAGTATGCATATTAGTATGTCTACACTGCTTTCCATGCCCCCACTTGAAGCAAGAGGAAAAAAGAAAAGGCATGACAACCATTTAACAAAACTCATTACATGGCTGTAGTGATTCATTTTATTCTTTAACTGATCACTTCACATAGCCACTTCTAGAGAGAAGGCCATTCAGGCTTCACTAAATTATTTCTATATTTAATAGCATGTAAGGTAAAACATTAGACTATCTTAACTATAATTTCAAGTTGGAATTAGATAGAAAAAAATCTTCAAAGTATGATTTGAGAAAAAGGGCGTCTTAGTCACAAGCTCTACTCATTAATTCTATTACCAACTGCCATAGTCTATCAAGAAAAAAATATGGCTGAGTAGGTCCATATCATTATCTCAGTAAATCTTTATTTTTGACCTTGGGTCAGCTAATAACCATATTAACTTAGGACAGACTCTTCAAGCAAATCAGAAGAGCTGATGGCATTTAACATTGAACTAATTCTGTTCAGGCATGCTGAGAACCACTACTGTAGTTTCCTGCAGCAGTGTGGCAATGATGGCCCCAAAGCATTACAGCAGTTGTAAATCTTGCCTGGAATCAGGAAGATTATTTATTCTTCCTCTAGAATATAAATGGAAATAAAAGCAACTCTGGAAAGAAAAGGCTGAGCACAGACTGAACCATGTTTGTAAGAGATACCATGCAAGCAGCAAATGCTGATGAGAAGGTTTCAGTTATTCACTAGTTTTGCATGATAAAAGGAAAAAGATTGAAATTGTCTGTATACTATGAATAGTGTTTTTAAGAACAAGTTGGGGAAAATAGCATCCTTTAAGGAACGACATTGTAAGCTGCTGACTTTGTTCTGCAGCTGTTAGTTTGAAGAAAACAACAAAAAAAGAGTTTTCAAAGAGAAATGGAATGGAGTGAAGTTCATAGCATATCCTTTTCATATGATTATCCTTAGGATCTATTGGACTGCAAAATCATCTAGTCATGCTTGCAAAAATTAAGGACAACTTGGCCCCAAGGGACAATACAATTTTAAAGCAGTAACACTAGCTTTCAAAAACAACTAGTATGGTTATTTTGCTTAGCCTGCAAAAGCAGATGATTGCCTAAAGACTGAAGAAAAGAAACAAACCAAACACATCTAGCTCCTCAGATGAAATAGTTACAGAGTATTTTTGGTAGTTCAGTGCATTTGAAACATCAGAAACAACGGAACTGGCCCTTTATGCCAGAAAGAAGACAGCTCTGTATTAATTGAAGGTTGACTCTACTCCAGTAACACTGCTGCTGGAGTGATCTTCCTTGTTTGCTGTAGAGTTATGTCAGTTTACATAAGACTTGGATGTTAAAACAAGCTTTTGAGTCTTCATGAATAACAAGAGTCCCTTCATACTGTACTGTTTTAATTAGCTACTATTTGAATGAGTTCATCAAGGTTGGATGGGTTAATCTAAGCAATTAAAGGTGTTAAGTAAAGAATATCAGAGCTAAACACATCAAACAAAATCCAAATTCTTCAGAATATTTTACCACATCTTGACCTCTCCTGTATCTTTTGCTTTACTAGGAAATTAAACAGTCAGATGCTGACCAGCTAACACCTTTGGGAATACAAAAGCTTGTGTACGTGTTGACAAAAGACTTGCAATGTAAACAGTGAGCTAAGAAACTGAATCTGCTGTTTAACTACATCCTACATTATCTTTTTCTTGAGGAAACCAGGCAAGATTTGTATGAGATACTAGCACTACATGCCACTCCTCCTTTTCAGCTTTCAAATCTTCATGTTCATCTTCTTCTCAGGTTTTGGCTTAAGAAAAGTTTGCAGTTTGCCCAATCCTGTGCACTTAGCCCTGGGCAAAATAAGCCCTTACATTTACTGATTGGAGGAAAACAAAGATTTGTCTTTCAAATGTTTCATGACAGCCCTGTTTAGGGGCAATCACCTGCCAAAACCACAAATTCCCATTGGCATCTATCATGCTGGAAGTGGTACAGGATTTTTCATGTGCACATCTTTTCCAAATTCCTTCTCAATCATTTGCACATAGGGTGGAAACACAGTCTGTGTATGGTAGAGGCAAGCTTTTGGCACAGATGATACATGAGCTGGACTCATTTATCAACCACAACATCTACCAACATTATTGATTTTTTGATGCATTTTTACAA
The DNA here is from genome assembly GCA_034336665.1 of Luscinia megarhynchos. Classification (NCBI taxonomy): domain Eukaryota; kingdom Metazoa; phylum Chordata; class Aves; order Passeriformes; family Muscicapidae; genus Luscinia; species Luscinia megarhynchos. The sequence goes on from CM067565.1 coordinate 49,078,120, forward strand.
ACAAATGGCAAACAAAGCATGTGGCTTCCTGCAGTTTTGAGAGGTGTTGGAGAAAGCTCCCACTCATCTTACAAATCTTTCAGATTTCTGTTGCCTGGAAATAACAAACAATTGATCCTGCCAAAAAACATCCACAAGACAATTAGCACTCATCATAAACTGATCCCAAGAACTGGTGCTAACTTAAAGGAAATTAACCTTGTTTGTATCTGTTTCATATTTGATCTGCTGAGCAAGACATGTTGTAAGTACAAAGGGGACTTTTAAAATAATACCTGTTTCTCCTGCAGCAATGATGCCATCATCTCTACCTATTGGTGGAGATATGACGAGCATGCAAGAGCAGCAGTGATGTCTGTCTGTTTCTGATTTCAGGCATTAAATTTCCTCAATGATCTTCAGTTAGCTTGAATTGGTGGGTGGCACAAAGTGGTGTTTTGTAGTGAATTTCTAATCTGATCCTTTAAAGAGCTAATCGGATAAGAAACTTCCCAAATTTCATCATACATTTCTGTTCACCCAAATTGTATTTAAAATACTAAGAATTAATTAATGCCTCTGCATTTTTTACTAGAAGTAATTTAAATTTTTGAAAAGAGATATGAAAGTAGAAAGATTTTTGCTAAAGTAAGTTTTGGGAATCTGATGGAATGTCTTCATAGCTGCCAACATAATAAAAAATGTGGTAATCTTCTACTGGATGGTTTATGCTTTTATCTTCTCTAAGCTAATAAGAGAAGGATGTTATCACCTACTTAACTCCCAGCTTAATGACAAATAACCTCAGATTCAGTCTACACTGAGACAAAGCACAAAATGGAATCTCACATACACTAGTTATACATTGTGAAATATTTAGATGAAGAAATGAAGAGTTACTCCACACCCAGAGTAAAATTATATTTTCATATGTACTTTTTTTTCCTAGTAAAAATCAGTACAGTGATTCAATAACATCTATTACTTATAATCTAATTGAACTTTTATAGAGAGACTATACTTCCCAAATATTTGACATAGCTCAGAATTTAAGCAATATAAATTAATGCTGATCTACTCCCACTGTCAGCTTTGAGATATTTTTATGTTCCTTTCATTTGCAGAAAGAAGCAAAATTTTTCACTGTAGAAGGAAGGATTGTTATTTAGATATGAATAGTATATTTGCAACAGTCTAAATGCTGCTTGCAAATGGTTCCACAGAACCCTGTAACTAACCATATGTTGTACATTTTCCATAAAATCTGCAGAGCAACTCCATCACCCCTTCAGGCAACATGTGTTTACCCTCCTTTTATTCTTCTTTATTATTGCAACTGCATTTTGTGCTGCAAAGTGACAGAACTGGAAACTGAGATAAATAAAAGAGAGAAATATCTTGGAAACAACTTCTTTGCAGGTGCCTGGTGATTCTGAACAGACTGTTAATAGCATGCAATTTCTTCTGTACACTGTATTAACTCACATGCAAAGAATTGTTCTTCAAGGGTCTATACAGAGCTGCTGCTGTTGCTTAAAAGGAAAGTAGTCACACTATTCTTTCTCATAGACATTCTCTCTCCAACTGTTCTGTAGAACCAGAATGAAGTGAAACTGCAGGAGCTAGTTGAAAGCCAAATCCTCAGAAGAAACAAACAGCTCCCTCTCAGCTGCTTGAATTCTACTTAATAACATAGCTCATGAGCTTGTGTCAAATATACCAGCTGTTACAATCACAATCCAGTATTTCTTAGGTCTCATTATCATCCATCCTCCTTCCTAGCAATTTACCATCAACCTACAGTAGTGTGGAGGTGAGCAGGGATTTTACTTAAAATTAATGTAATAGCAGTGAACTTTTTGGTTATTTCCAAAGTCAATATATGAATGCAAAAACATCTCAAATAAGTTTACCATGGAACAAAAGAAATATTTTTGTTGTTTGGAGAAAACTCCCCAAACAAAACCTTTTTTGCTATGCAAATGGGAAACCACTAAAAGTGAAGAATGTAAGTTGTGCACAGGTTGGAGCTCTAAACTGATGTTTCTCAGTCCAAAATCAGGGCTCTGATTCCTGGTTTCATAGCAGGCTTAGTTAGGCATCTGCAGCAGGCTGTCACCACAGCTTCTCAGTACCCTGCTGTGGGTATTCACACTGAGAGACAAACAAAATGATGACAGACAAACAAAAGCAAAACAGACCCACTGCTGGACTCCAGCAGACAGCAATTCACTGAATTAAGGCAAATTGCCACCATTCCCACTTTACATTAGCAGGGTGGCCTGAGGGCCCTCATTCTGAGGCACAAAAGCTGCTGGTGATGGCAGCTGATTGTGTGCCTGGTGGTGCCTGACTGCAGCGCAGGGCAGAGTCCCCATCAGGTACTTAGACCCCAGAAGCAGCTCCCTGCCAATGTATACGTGGGTGGCATCACTAACCCCATAGCAGAGAGGGAAGAGAAGGAAAACCTAGAAGCAGCATCTTAATTAAGTGCAAGACTGGTAATCCACATCTCTGTTATCATTCTTCCAATTTTCCTCAGAATTAAGTGTGGGGCCAGCTGGAGCAGCACAGTTGCACAGAGCAGCTGAGCAGGTAGTACTGGGAGAAAGGGGACAGAAGTATTAGGAATGAGAAAACTTTTGGAGTAAAGGGAACCTACTATTTGAGAGAGATGGGTTTCATCAACAGTGACAGTGTAATTGCACTGCAGGAACTTAAAAGAGAGAAATAGAAGACTGAAGGGCAGCCTGCTTGCAACAGCAGAACAGTCTACATAAAAGAAAATCTTAGGAGTCAAGGTTATCTCCAGAATGTGAATCCATAGGGATTCTGCAGTACATTTTGATGCAGCTAGCATAGAAAGTGAACAGCATTAGATTTATTAAAGGTGGTGAAGAGGCTGAAATAGTAATGGAGATTACAGACTGTGATTGTGGGAAACAGAGGAGATTTTAAATCCTCCTTTGTCCCTGAGTAGGCTATTAAGTGCTACATCAGAGCTGATATAAACCTTGATTTTATACACTGTAATGACAGCTTTCTGCAGAAATTCAGAGTCTATAGGAGAAAAAGTAGCTCTTAACTTATTTTGACATATTACTGTTAACAGGGGCCACATGCCCCATTGTTTTAAACAAAAGGTTCACTTTGGTAATGTTCAAGTTTGGAAAGAGAATCAAGATCACCAGACAAAATTAACTTAGAAACAGCCATGTGGTTAAATTGCCTGGAGATAATTTGAAGAATAAAAGGTGAGGTTCAGAGTTCAAAAATTCTCAAATCAAAAGGATCAGAAGACTTCTACCTTCTTTTGGTATGACTGTAAAGAAGGTAATTTAAACTATATTGAGTTCAAGTAAGGAATGTAGAAACCAATAATGCTTGACAAGTTAAATAAAACTCTTAAGTCAGGCTAAACGTAATTTTTAAGAACAAGTATTTAAAGATTAAAAAAAAAAAAAAAAAAAGGAGAAATATGAGGCCGGCTAGAGAGCCAGGAAAAACAATAGGAGATGTCTGTTTAAAAAAGTATACTGCACGAACCAAAGCCATTGCCAAAAAGATAAACTTGCCCCTGTGTTTGGTCTTGAAGAGCCTAGCTATGTTGCCATGCAAGAAGGCTCTCCAAAGAACAAGCCTAATGGACTCTTGCAATATTGAGGCTGGACTAGAAGATCTCTTGAGGTCACTTCCAAGTTGAATGGCTCCAGGATTCAAAGAAATACCAAGTTAAAAAAAATCATAAATCTATAAAAATGAAAAGAGAGCATAAAGATCATTCCAGAGCTCTACAGGAACTAAAACATGACACCACTGAAAAACTGAGGTGTTTCTTAAAAGTGGCAGCAGATGGTAGGTAGAAAACAAGACCCAAATTTGAAAACAGGGCTGTACAAAACTACAGGCAATTGAAGTCTTCTAGTCTGTACCACACAGGGAATTCTACTGCCAGTCTGTGAAGATGATTAAGGAGGAGTTAAGTGGCATTCACAGAGAAGTGATCAAGCTGATACACTATGCCTGGAGTTTCAAACAGCATTAGAAATCAAGCTTCCAAGACATAAAAGGAGAAGTCCTCTTGTTAACTAGTGTCAAATTAAGTGAGAGGAAGCAGGCGATAAAACATGTGGTCACTGATAAAACAGTGCTCACACTGAGATCCCCAAGGCACATACACTGGAACTTAATCAAGATTTGCAGAAAAGGCCAATACCTTTGTATAGGTGACAAAAACTTAATTCTCCTACCATTCAAGACTGCTAAATAATGGAATTTTTTTTTATTAATGGAATTTAAATATTCTCTCTGAAGAGACACCTCTACAAGAAAGGGAGAGACCAAAAGAACAGCTACAGCTAAATTCTGCAGAATGTCTCAGCACTGTATAATGTCAGCAATCTTCTGTGGTCAGCCTGGCAAAGGCAGTTCTACATCAATAGCAGCTGCATCATTATTTCATGCCTGCTCCTCATTAGTAAGATACCTCTACAATCACTGAGGGATGGTGGCTTTACAGTGAGCAATGATTAGGTCTGTCTGAAGTCAGACAGGAAGCCAAGATCATCAAGTGAGGTTGAGCAGTGACACTGTAACTCCAACTCTAAATGCAGATATAAACTAATCAGTATTTCATAATAAATTAGAGTTCCTTCAAACAGGTTATCCTACCACAGTAAAAAAGTACAAGATCTGTTACATTTCTGCTTCCTGCCATGGAGAAGAACAGCAATATGAGCATATTATGCAGGAAGAACAGCTGCTGCATCCAAAATATTTTAACTCCAGGGAAAATAAAAAGTTACTTATCCCATTCAGAAAACAGAAAAGCTTCAAAAGAATCTGGGAAATTACCAGCTGAATCTGAATCTTATGTGCTCCTTATTCACTTCAGAGCATTTTGGATTTACTTTTTTGCTGTTCACACAAACAGCAAATTAAAAGCTCCTTTTATTTCTGCCTATGCAATGTATTTTCTGACTGTGGAATCAACCTGCAAGTAAGAGAGTCCCCTTATTAATTAGCATTAGCAATTCATTAAAGAACCAGTTATGAGTAAATCAGAAGACCCAGAGAATGTATAAACCTGACTGGACTAAGAGCAGGGCTGTACATTTACCATGACTTTCAGCACCTATTACTCACAGCTATCACAGCACAGCTATTCCCAGCAGTGAAAATTACAGTGCTCAGAAGTAATGTTTGTAATATCCATGAATTCCAAGAAAGATCTTACTGCTCTTTGAGGGTTCAGTGTTTTGTCCTCCTCCGGAAGTTAACAAATTATATCCTTATGTGACTACATTTGGAAGTATAAATATCTGGGCCTGCAGAAAAGGTCCTGTTCTGCATGCAGTGATCCTGGCCCTTGGTATACCAAGATTTAACATTGAACTAGTACAGCAAGGCTGTTGTAAAACAAATTTCTCCCTTACATTTTACTTTTCATTTCAAAACCAAAAAATTACTTAAATGAGGAATCTTCTAAGATATGTCTAGTACTTAATCAAGGTTTAATTTAAGCAAAATGATCAAGAAAGTTTGAAAAAAAAATCTGTACCAGTCCTATGGGATAACTCTATGATATGACAGTTTCCTAAAGATACTTTCATACAAACAAAAAAATTTTCAATCCTAATAGTGCGTTTAAGGAGCCAGGCTTATTTTTAATAATCCTTTACAGCCAGTGACTTATAGTAAAAATATCAAGAAAAGCATTCGCATGCAATACTATTATTAGGGACTTAAAAACTCAAAAGAAACTAAAAAACAACCAACAAAAAAAAAGAGCAGCACTTAAACAGTTACTCATCTTAAAATTAAGTTTTCTGATATTTGTAGCTATTTTACAAATGAAGTTGATATTTGACTGAAACTCTTTCTGGCTTGGGTTTAGACAGTTAACACAGTGGAAAAAAAAGCATATGACATTTCTAACGCTTTTAGGTATTTCATATTAATTCTACTAAGGTAGAAATTGTAGGAAGTTTAACAGAAAGCATCTGATGGCTCTATTTGCAAGTGAGCAGCACATATAGTTATCAATGGGCAAAGTATTCAATTTGTTCATTCTTAGAATGATTCACATTGGTGACTGTATCTAAACGAACTATTATGTGAGCAGGATGTTTTAGGAACTACTCAGTATGATAGCATATTCTTTAATCGTGATTAGTTAGACTTAAAAATGATTATCGGAAACATACAATGTGTTGCAGCTTTGGATCATTACCCATGGAAATGTAATTCAGAAGCACAAACAATAATTATTTCCATCACTCCTTCTACCGAAACACAGCTTTCTTTAATTAGAATACTGCTAAGTGAGCACAGCAAATATAAGATTTTTTAATAGTTAATCTGATAAAGGATTAATTGAGCTTTTAACAGAGGGAGTTTAATCCTTCAAGCAGTGTGCATACAGATTGTGCCACCTTTCTAGGTGTTCACCCAGTAATGTAATGGACTAACAGATTGTTAAAAATGTATTTTCTATTGTGGCAGCCAGCCTCTGGGGCCCTCAGGCCTTTCCACACCTCTCAGCAGCAGCAGGAAAGAAGAGACCCACATAACATGGGAGAACTTCACCCTGCTGCATCCCATACTTTCCATCGGCAGAGGTTGGCTATTGCCATGACATCTTGGGATCTAGGAGACAAATAGTGAAGTTTCCCCAAATCTGATGAAGGCAGAGCATGCTGAATTGCACTCTCCAAGCCACCAGAACAACTGTTTAGGGATATCATTCTGTCTTGGACAGCAGATATCTAACAGAGAGTGTGGCAAGTGTGTGGCTCTAACAGAGAGCAGTGGCAAGCATGGATATGCCCTTCGTGGCCTTCTTTCCTTAAGAACACACCTCTTCACTGTATATAGGAGCCCATTTTACTTTCATTACTGAGTCCATCAGTTTTAGAATGGGCACTAGCATCCTTTATCACCAATATTCACTGCAGAGTTCCACTTAATTATCTGTTGTGTGAAACATTTTCTTTTACTTCAGACTCCTCCTCATTTCATTTGTGCCAGAGTTTTACTGGAACATGAGTGCTGCTTTCAATCTAGCTGAAGAGGTGGTGGTAAAACTGCCTCTCTGAGGATGAAGGAATGTTTGAGAAGCAATGACTATGTTATTTAGGAGAAACTATACACGCTGACTGAAAGTGAGACTGCACATAAACAGACACAGGACATAAACCATCAACATCCATGTGAAATCACCAGCACTGATGGCAAATGATTAAGGCATTTCTTGGCAGACAAACTGCCACTTGATGCAAAGTCCCACGAGCATTCATCTACCAGCTTGTCTGCTAAGAAATATCCTCTGCTTCTGTCAGAACTGGTTAATTGAATTGTACCATAGGCTATGCTAGAAAAGTCCACACCTGTTCCCCAAGCAGATCTCCAGTGAAAAGAAAAGAAATATAAGTAAAATAATATTTAGAAAAATCCAGAAGCCAGCTCCCAAGCACCTCTCAGTTTTTTTCATTACTGTTAAGTGTCTGACTGCATTTCCCTCTCCCCCCCCAAATTACATGACAAGTCAAATAATAAAACCTGTGCATTTTAATACATTAATGTCTTTTCCATGCCATCTACACTCAGCACAGGTCCATGTGAAATAAGCCTGTAAGTTTAGTTAAGCCATAAAAGTGTCAGAGGAACATTGTCTTCTCATAACTGCTTTGACCCAATAACTCCTGCAAAAAGAAGCTTTAACATAATGATATCGTTTTAACAAAAAATAATCACACAGAGCCACAGAATTTAAGTAATTTAAAGTGACAGGTTCAAAATAGAGCTCTACCTAGTATTTGGAAAATTTAGTCATGAAAAAATTAACATTTTGGGGTTTGTGGAGTTTCCATCAGTAATTTCTTTGGATTTAAGGAACAATAAATTCAACTTATGGTTAAAGAGTATCAACTTGTGTAATCCTGTAACAAATGCTACTATAATACAGGGACAGAAATCAGAACTTAAACTAGTAAGATTAAAGACTCTTCAATTGCAAGCTAAAACTTGAAAATATCACAACACATGCCACTTTAAATGGCACCTGTGACTCTTTTGGCCTTCGCCAAAAATATTACACAAGTAATTGCGTTTAGACAAAGCACTAGACAAAGACAAAGATGAAACTGTATCCTCATTCTCTCCAGAAACCATAAAAGGCAATAGAGATTAATGGATTATCAATGCTTTAAAGACATTCACATGTATAGGTTTACAGTTGCCTTTTCTTTTTTAACAGGTCTTTTCTGTGAGTTGAAGCCTCAGAAAATAAGAATTTAAATGAGTTCAAGCTTGAAACCCATTTGAGGAAGCAGGAAGCTCATGCACCAAATCTACCACTACCATAGAGCAGGAGCTCCATAATTACACACTCTAGCATGTACTGGGTGTGATTCCCACTCAGGGAAAAACTCCAAAAATCATTCAACACTTAAATGAAGTAACAGCTTTAGGACTTATGCAAAGCAGCAGTAATAGAAGCAAGATCCATTGGACTGGCCTCCACTGTACAAGCCATTTTCAAAGTTTTAAAAAATGGATTAATGAAATTATTTAATTTGGATAAACAAAATTATTAAACTTAAATTTAATTACTTAAATTAAATGATGATATATCAGATAAACCAACTTACTTCTTCTCCTGAAAGATAGTAAGCTGAAAGTAGTCCACCGACGAAACGAATGTTCACTTCAAATACGGAAACGTCAGCGTTCTGTTCAAATAAACATAAATTTATTTCTATAGATATTTGTTTGGTTTGTTATATACATACATATATATATATATATACATACACACAGATTTTAAGGCACAACAGCCATAAATAGCAAAACATAGAAGATGTAGGGAAGGCAAACATAAGAATTTAAAACTTTTATTTCTCTTCCTCACTTCGACAAAATATCCTTTTATCCTCATCCTGCTCAACCTTTCACCTCTTCTGTTGGGCTATAAGGCTTTCTCTAAATCCATATATCTAAGTACTTATCATTCCTTGCAGATGATTCAGCATTTGCCCAAAAGTGCTCTTGGATCACGCCCCACACTACCTCCCCTTCACACCATCTCAGACAGATGAGTATTGATCAAAATGGCCTATCAAGTGTTTTCTTACTTCAGTCTAAATGCAGCTAACTGCAAAAAAGAAGGCAACATTAGAATGAGTTAATTACATGCTCATGAAAAAAAATGTAATCATTATGTGTATTCACAAGGAAGATGATCCTTCGCTATTACAGTGACGGCCCTTTCCAAGCTGGTGTGGATAAATCTTTTACCAATGATAAAGATTAGGTCCAGCCAGTATCTATCTCAAAACTCAAAGCACATTCTTCCCTGCCTTTTGAAATTCAAGCATAAATGAGGAATCTGAGTCTCACATGTTTTTGTTCTTCATTAAGCCAATTCTGATTTCACCCCAACACATAACATTCAATCCACTCAAGGCATTCAATTAAAAAGTTGATCTAGTGAAGTTTCTTAATTTTTGGTTTTTTATGTACTACTACTTCTTATATTTCTGTATTTCTGCAGAAAAAGGTACCCAACAGTGTCCCAGAATTTTGGGCACATAAAAAAGGTATTTGACTTTCACATTTTCTGGGTTGCTCTTGCTTCTTTCGACCCAGTCACTTTTCCATTTTCTATTTGCCAATGTACACTATAGCTATATTTAATACAAGCCAATGCATGGTGGAGCTAATGGATTTTGTTCTGAAAGGCTTGCAGGCTTTTTTTATTCATCTAGCTTTTTCAGTTTAAACATTCAGATGTCAGTTTACGTAGGAGGGAAGAAGTCGCTCCCTGTTTTCTACAGATTTTGAATTATAGTAAACTGGCTTTACAGAAACAGACAAACAAACCAGCACTAGGCTACTTAGTAAAAATATTACTTCATGCTTTTCAGTTTCCAAGGTGCTCTGATTAAGTAAAGGTATCTAGACACTTTGCAGAGCTGGTGAGTTTTTGTAAATATTAAAGGTACAGGCTTCAAAACACACTCTCAGACTTGCTACAATGCTGGTGGGTTTGCATTCAGGAATTTAACTTTTCTTCTCTAAAATGTATTCTACACTTCTCCCTCTAAAAAGAGGATATAATTTCATTCAGAATTACTCAAATGAATATATAATTAATATAGTATGTATGTATGTGCTGTATAATTTTTTAATACACATGAGCACAATTCAAAGGGACGGACAAAATAAAGCCATCACACACATCTGACTCTTGAAAACTCAGACTGGCATCATGGGTTAAGACTGCAAAATTATCTTGCTGTCTTGCAGTGTTCAGAACATAAAACTCCTCCAAATTTATTTTGAGTATTCTAGAAATCTGCAGTTTCTCCACTGTCACTGCTCTCCCTCACTGGTCCTCTCTTATTCTTTCTCAACTTTAACGTTCCTGTGCAGGATTTTTTAATATGCCATAATCCATGTTAAGCCTGGAGAAGGGGCTATAAAAACATTTAAACCCTCTGGAAATCTGAACTAACTAGATGATGCATCTGTTCACCTGCTAAGCAGGCTACCTGTGTAGGAACTACAGTACATGTACATTAAATACAGAAGTGTGTATTTAATGTTAAATAAAATCTTAAAATCCAACATATAAGACAGCTGGTAGAGAACTGATTTGACTGAAGAAAAGCTGATCTGACTGAAGAAAGGATGATTAAATGAGTGAAAGGGGTGGCTTCTCTTCCCTGGAGACTGAGCTAGCTGAAAGTCCTATGAATAGTATGAGAATATGAATATGTGAACCTTCTTCAGAAGTTCAGGTTCTTTCCATTTCAATCCTGAGCCTTAGCACATGTCAAGTACCTTTCTTTGATGTGGGAAGGTTGAAGCTATAAAGAGGTAGGTGTCAGATGAGGAAATGAGTTAATCAGATATCCCAGACACTTGTGTTTCCTTTGAGAACTGAATTAAATTACTTTTTGATTTTCAATTGCTTGAAGTAAATTGAGTAGTGTATGACCTGAATATTTTGTCTCTAGAATTTTATATTTTGCCTTTCTGGATTTAAATATGACCATTTAACTCACAAAACCATTGCTATCTTTCAAGGAGTGCAAAGCCCCTTTAAGGAAGGCTCAGTAATTGTGCACTGACATATGCTTCTGGAAATGAGTTACAGACAAGAAGACTACTTGGAAGTAATGCAAATAATGGTTTTACTGTTGAGCCACAAAGATTAATTGCACTGCAATATTGAACATGTGTTAAAGGGGTGATCTTTCAGGACATTTCTTGAAGGCAACCATTGTTCTAGTGTTATCAGATTCCCAATAGATCTCTTGAACCTTCGTTTGAAATACTTGCCTCTTACCAAAATCTTTATGCAAGCCACTGAAGCAGACAAACACTGAAACAGTAATTTCATTAATGGTAGGTTTGAAAGCTTTATTCCTGATACATAGTTACTCTTAAACTCATTGTACCAGGTTAGTATTATTTTCAGCACACAAATAACAGTAAATGGCAAAAGAAAGTTTTACAACTTCATGTCAAAAAACATCTCTACATGGAAAATTTGTGTGAAGAAGTAATCCTAAATGTAGCAGATTCCTGCTACACCAACTTTACCCTTGTTCCTGGTTTGATTTTTAAAAATTTTATGTGATAAGGCATATTGAAGATGCCACACCCTGATCATTACCCTCTCTTCACAAATAAGTCTGTATATTTCTACTCAGCAGTCAAATTTTAAGCAAAACTATTTTTTATTTTGCTCTCAGATCAAGCTGTATATGAATACCTTATGATCCATTTAACAGTACCAAGATGTATCAGAAAAACTTTCATCTGAACTTCCCAAAGTGTCTACTTCATCATCTATAGATGTGAGAATTTTTTTTTTTTTAAATTTAGCCTTCTCCTTCAGACAGTTACTGCATCACTTACAAAGTCTGAGAAGTGGCTGATTTAATTCCATTATTTCTAATGGAAATCCTGTAAGGCAAAATGACTGGACATATGTATTTCAAGATTACTAAGATGTTTCCTCTTATGGTACCAAGTGTAAAAGACAGCTCTGAACAAATATAATATAATTATAAATATATAAATACAATAAATAAATATAATTTCCCATTTTATGCTCTTTACATTAGACTCCAAGTAGACTGTGCTATATATGAGAACACCTGAAACACCATTGTTAGTACACATCTGTCCTAACATCTAAACATCAGTTTGATCCAATATTTACAGGCTTCTCTTTTAGAAAGGATTCTGAAAGTCTGTAGATACTTGGAAAAGAGCTATGTGTATTGGGAATAACATGTTCTTGTTTTAATTTCAGGGCATTACATTAACTGCTGAATGCCAATAATGGGGTCTTTCATCTTATATTTATTCAGTAATTTATCATTCACTATTTGAAGCATAAATGGAATAATCCAAATACTATACAACATCCAGAGAAATTGTGACTTCTGATCACTGTGCTTGAGAAAAAATAGAAAACAAAAAGCAACGTATGAATCCAATATGTGGTATAAGAGCAAAGCTGGGACAAGTTTCAGGAAATTCTTCTGGTTTCCTCGATTAGCTTCTAAAGATGAAATTATTTTGACAAAGACCTACAACATCCTTTACATTGCTGACTAGACACACAGCCCCAAAGAAAAGTTAAAATTGCTTTTAAAGTAGAAGAAAAACCATAGCTCAGAAACACTCAAGATGCTGGAGAAAATTACAGATATAACTAGAAAATCTATTATACCAACTCATTTTAAAGAAAGGGAGAGTGACAATGTCCTAGCAAGGCTCATCTTCAAAAAGTAACAAATATAACCAAATGGGGAGGAAGCAGGCAAAATAAAGTGCCAAGACTTAGATTACTGTGTTACTCTGCATTTCTAGTTTATTTGCAAATCTGTGACAGGGCCAATTCGATCTCAGCTGCATTTTACCACTTAACTTCCCCCACCCTCCCATTAAGCACAGGATTAGGATTACAGATAGCAAACTACTGATGCTTCAAACAATGTTAAATTTTGAATTTAACATTGAAAACATTGGTTTTCAGACAGCAAACTACTGTCAACCGGGCTTTCCTGAAGGCCTCTGCTTACTGAACTCCTCCAGCTTCCCAAAAATCAGCATTCATATCCTTCTGGATCATTTCATTAATGCATCTTATTCCTGATAATCTTCCTCTCTGCAATTCACAGACCACGGCCAAAACTATTTCCATCTGTATTTCCTCATGGGAAGTCACCCTCCCTTATGAAGTCAACATTTGAAACACAACACTATTTCATTTATCCAGTGTTAGACTCCACCTGGCACTCACCAGCAGCACTGGTTACGTGTTCTGCCATTCAAAATTCAACTGGGGAAAATACTGTGTGCTCTTTACACAGATGAAGGTATTCCCAACAATCAAGTCACCTTAATTCATATTTGATAAAGAGATTATGCTCTTAGTTTTTATAAAGACAACAAAAAATAATGCCACAAATCCTAACATATGATTTGTCTTCTCTATTGCAAAGATTCCTTCTAAAATCTTTCCTTTGGCTCCCCTGTTCTTGTATCATCAAGACTGTATAGAACTTCAGTCACCTCATCTGCATTTCCATCTATTGCTCCTGAGTACAAGGAATATAGCAACTCCCCCACGCACACACACCATGGCAAGCAGCCCATACCCTGCAGTTTAACAAGCTGTGCAAGAGAACACCAGGGATCCTGTACTGAACAATGCTGAATAATGTATATAATTCTAGACTAAAAGTGGACACAAAGGGCCCACATTTCCTGTAAAATGAGATAAACTTGTAATTATTATTACTATTAAATAATAATATTCCCTGGATGAAGCACAAAAGTCAGGAACAGCAACAAATCTTAGCATTTTCAAGCAGCCCAGGAATTACAATGGTGTCATGGATAGTACTACAATAGCTCACTTTCAACTATTTTAATTGAACAAGATTTTAATTACTTGCAATTGTGGGGGAAAAAAGTTTCACTCATATTCCACAAATGAAAGTTACTGGCAGCTTGCTAAAATATTCAGTTCCCAAAGACATAGGAAACAATCTTAGCAACCTTTTTATCACAAGTGTTAAAGCCTGGTTATTGCATAACTTGTTATTTAACCTTGCTGAAGTCCCTGCATGGCAAACTGCAAGATCTTCAACAGGCACAAAATTAAAGTGCTACTGAAGGCATTAATAAACTCCAGCAACAAAAGAACTGTGTTTTAGTAATGAATTTGCAGGATCTCCTTTTAGCCCATCAAAATAGGGCTAAAATTACACATAATCAAAACAAAATCAAGTCACTTTGAAGTCTGGCATTTAGAGTGTACTCAGAGGTTATGTGGCAAACTAGTAATCAAATAGTCCCACAAACTAAAGAACCATTTTCAACTGCTGGCTTTCTTAAGATTTCTCTCCAGCCCATTATACGTTTACTCACACCTCCCACACTACCCTTTTTTTTTTTTAATGGAAAAGCTGTTCCAAATTGTATTAGGAAACTTTCTGATTTTCTCACTTGAAGAGGAAGAACATGAAAAATAAAGAGCCAAAAAACCATAATGTTCCAAGCCAGAACACTAGGTTGTGGATTGTTAAATACAATTACACATCAATCATAACCTACAGTTATGGAATAGCAGGATTTAGATTTGTAAATGCTGAAGTTTGAAATAAGCAAACTGAAGTCTGGAAGCTTGTCATGTTACTGACTGCCACACCACAGATACAGCTGAGTCAATGATAAATGCTGGAGCCTTATTTATTACAGATGCAAATAATATTTGCTATTCTGGGATCTTGGAAAGGGGGTATGCTGGTCTATACATGACAGTAGAGCAAAAAAAATTAACTTCTAGTTTCTCCACTTTTGCCAGTTCTTTTCCAGCTCCCAAGTAATAGACATATATCCCACAAAACTTCTAGGTTGCATGAAGCTGCTGACAAAATGTCTTTAAAAAATACTCAGATTTGCTAAGCTAAGCACAAAGATGAAAATCAGAACTGGTAAGTTATCCTTCAAGCTTTAAAAGTGGTACATAAAATCAGATACAGTGACTGACCAACTTCTAAGCAGCTTTCCTTAAGAGCATTGGTAGGACACAAGACTGAGGATACCCTCAGCTTCTTACTCATTCCCTTCTCTTTATGCAGTTCTTCAATTCATTAGTACCTGTCTTTGAGAGCAAATAACCAAATGCCCTTCATACTTTCCCAATTTCCCTCTGTGCATGGCTTTCTGCTCCGTGCCTTGTTCCCATTCTGATCCCCGTCTGGCTAAACTTCCATCAGACAGCTGGTCAGCTGGCCAGGGTATGAATTCAAGCCCTGTCCCATGTACAATTTGATTGCTAGCACCTTCTGGTCTTGGTGTGGGCCCCTATTCCTCCAGGGAATGTCCAGGCATGCTTAGAACACCATGTAGACCAAGGACTGCTCCCAGAGGCAGTACAGACATGATTGCCCTTTTGCATGGAAGGAGTTTAGCAGGGCTGAAGAAAAGGGGGATGGATCACTTAGTCTCTCATCCTGAAGATATTGGGCTATGTTTGGGTGTAGATGCAGAGCACCACCAATTCCAATTACTTAACTCCCAAACCTTCACTGCTGTGCTGTGTGGCCCTGATACTGCACCACTACTCCCCAAGACCTGACCCCTTCATTCGCCTCATTAAGATTCCTTTTCCTCTCTCTCTCTTCCCAAGTGTATATTCAATGTCATTTGCCTCTTGCTCTGCAGAGACTGATAGCTTTTTCCTCCCCGGTGTGAAGCAGAAGTGGGGTGGTGGTACAGAAGTTTTTTCAGAAAGCTGTCTGTGTGTGTGCAGCTTCTGAAACAAGTAAGAAAAAATAAGAGCAGAGGAGCAGGCAGCAGTGTGTAGGTGTAGCTAGGAAACAGCCAAGCTCCCTAAAGAGCCCATGAAAGACTGGCTCCCTTTTCCTCCCTTGTAACCTGCTGACACACAGCCCAGCCCAGCTGTTGCAGCCTTGGGCTGTGCACAGTGAAGGAGCATGTGGGAGGGTCACAGAGCCTTGGCTATATTAATTAGAAGAGCAAAGATGAATCCCCCAGAGAGACGGAATTATTTAACAGAGAACAGAGCATATGTCCATGATGCTAATCAAAGCAAAGACCATGTATTTAGCCACTGCAAATGTCATCTCTTTCCAAAGGTACATGTCTACATATCTTGTAATATTGACAGAATCAGAAAATGCAACTTAATTCCTGAAGGAATAGCTCAGTTCAGCTCAAACTTCTGCAAGGTTTCAAATTAAAAAAAAATGTAGTCAGCAGTTGTGACACAAAAAAGCTCCAAGCACTGCAACATGGATATCTCAGTTATAAAATTACAGGGCTACCAGCTACAGCTGTAATGAAAATAGCCTGTGTTATACTCCAAAAGGGAAAGCTTCTAAACATATCCACTGACAAGCTTACTAAAATGCACAGGTTTGCCAAGAAAGGTGCTGCTGACTTAACTAGAATTTTCCTTCAAAATCAAAACCTATCTTTGGAAAGGCAAAGAAGAGCAACCCTGACATCTAATTCATTGAACTGTGACATTGAAATCTAACACATAAAGAGAGGTTGCCATTTCCCATTAAGTCACCCTTATTCCATAAATCCTTTCATGTGGATAAACTAGTGCTTAGTGTACAAAGTGACATCAGGAAACTTTTATAATCAGATGTTGAGAGTGGTGTGAGTGCTGACCAACTAGTTTGATGAGTATCTTTTAGAGTTTGTAAAATTTTCCTATATCCAGCTTCATTGACATAGAACGTAAAGGAGAAAAAATTCTGTAACAGAATACAGTCACAGTAATCTTTGTAAAGAACATCTTAAAGAATATTAAAGATTTGAATGACATGGTTCTAAGAATAAATGAAGAGAAAAACTTATCCTATTTATGCAAATAAAGTCCAAATATGCTGATTAAGCAGTCACTGTACCAGAAACATCAAACACAAGTTTATACAACTCAGAAGAAACAAGGACATGTCAGTGTGTCACTTATTCCAAGTAAATCACTTTCATGGGACAAAGGTTTCTAAAACAGGAGCAAGTATGTATGTATGTATGTAACATTTTTGCAGACTATGTAACGTAAGGCCTGATACATGATAAATACAAGAGAACTGCTGCTCTTTAAACTGTATGATATAAATACAAAATGGCATTTGAAAAGTGGAAAAAAAAGCGCAAGCTGAGTAGCCTCCAACAATGCAGCCATTAAACAAATGGATATCTGTTATTAAGTTTGGCATTGCAGTTATTTATTTTAATTTCCTTGTTGTATTTTGGGAAAATTAATCTACTTGCTGCTGAAGCCAATGTAAAATTCAATTACATATGATTATGAAGTATTAGAAAAATAATTTTGTGAGGTGTTGAACTCCAGGCTGCTATTTACAGGAATATCAGTAACAATATACTGTTAGTGACGCATGTCAGTGTTATCTGTGAAGTTGTTTTGGTAAATCTCCTTGACTCCTGCATTGACCAACTAATGGAATACATAATTTCTGACATTTTCTTAGCTTATAAGCATTACTGAGAAAAAAAATAGGTGCATTAAAAAGAGAAAATGTAGGCAATATCATCTACAAGTTTCCAGTACTAAATAAAGCAAGATTTATGTAAATCCAAAGATTTTCATGCTAATGTTGTAAATCACTCTACAACACTTTACAATGTTCTTCCAAGTAGAGCTCAGCTCATCCTTTTAAGTGGAGTTTGTTATTTTCTGTTGTCTTATCCTGTCTTTTAAATATCTTGATAACACCAACAGAAATTTAGTATTACAAAAATGCCTTTAGGAAAAAAATTCTTATGCACAAAATAAAGTTAGTATGTCATTCAGGCTTCGACACTACATAAGAGCACTTTTAATATCCTCTATTTACATTATAAATGTAAATATAAATGCACACTAAATTATTGCTTATATAAACTATGTAATACCCATCTTATTAACTCCTTCTTAAAAGGATAATTAATTCTCAAGCATGGAAGAGAACCTAATTAAACCTGACTTTTGCATAACTTATTAGAAAGAGTACTTTGTTTTCAGAAAGTATTTCCAGCATTAAGCATGTCAACTACAAGAGTTTTTAAGTGCTCAGTGTACTGTGCTTACTTTACTACACCGATCAGAGGTGCTTCATCAGCTCTTTGTACCCAACAATAAACTCGCTGTCCCAAAGAAAAAAAAAGGAAAAGAAAGGAAAAATACCAAACTCAGGACTTCTCCATTTAATTGGAGAGGCTCCTGCTTGTTCAAGGCCTTTCTAGAATAAAAGCTTCAATAATGAACTTTGCCCTCAGCTGCATATTTGCCACTTAATAGGGTGATTTGTACGTGCAGCTGTGAAGACCTGATGCTTCGTGAGACTAAAGCAGTTCAGTTGTGCCAATAGTTCAGCCTAACTCATGATACTCAACTTTACTGGAGTAGACAAAGGAACCTAAGTACTGTGTATGTATGGCATGTGCATTTATCTAAACACAAGCAAAATCCGTGGAAGATTTCATAATGGGAAAATAAAAAGGCTTGGGTAATGAAAAAATTAATTGAAGGGTCCCAATTCTCCTATCCAGAATAGCTGAAAAGGCTGGTTTTTACTTTATAATGGCAAATAGTCTATTTCCCTTTTTCCTTCCTTCAGTCCAGATCATTGCCTTTCATCTACCTAAAGCTCTCTGATTGAAAAAGATCATATTAGCAGAGCAGTAAATTTCCTATCTTCCAGCTTCCTGCCTTGTTCTACCTATCAATGAATTAAATCCTTTAGCCTAGCATCATGCTTGTAATACTAGAACTCAGTCCTCAGTTGGCCCCTGGGGACTAAACAGAGCATTAAATGTTAATCAGCAACACTCCTTACCACACTGAAATCCAAGCTTTTTTCAACCCACTCCTTGGCTTCGTTGAACTCTTCTTTCATTTCCATGATGTATAGTGTATCAAGGGCATCCACAATTGTTGCTCCTTGTATGTTACCTGAAATAAATGAAGAGCCAGTGATTTGCTTTTTTTTTAGATCTAATTAATTTAAATTAATTCTAATTTCAAAATTCAATTTCAATTAATCCAATTAAAAACTGGGTACATAAGCATTCAAGGGGTAACTAGTAATTCACAGCCCTTACTTTGATTCCCATGCCACAACACAACATCATAATATTTAAGTATTTCTTTCACTAATGAACTTTTGAAGAGCTGTTCTAATGCACTGTATTTCCAGCCATAATTTTGCATTTTAAACCACTGATAGAACAGTTCACCATAAAATGACATAAAACCCAGAACATCTCAGTAATTCAGAAATTCCTCTTTCTTCCACTTTGGAATTAAAACAATCAGTTGCTTTTTTGTTTTTATACTCATAATATACATATGTATAATAATATACATAAAGCTTTAAGAAGCTGGTGAATAGTGATTCCATTTCAGTTAGGAAAGCCCTTTAAGAAATATAGTGTGTGGAAAACAATTTTTCTGATATTGTGCACCACTGTGTAACCTGCACAAGATAGCACTGGGGGAGGCACAGGCAAACTTGCACACATGGATTTGTCAGCTCAGGAGGGGCAGCAAAGCACTGGTTTTCAGAGCAAGTTCTGGTGGTCTGCAAAAGTGGCACCTCTGTTCTACCTGTGTTACAGAGATGGGCAAGAGCTAGCCTTGACCTAACAGTGCAAGATGAAGTACCATCAGTATGTTGGCTTTGGAATGGATTAGATGTTCATCATCCTGTACTAAAAGGCTAATGCAGTTGGTGGGGTTCAAGAAAACACAGTCCCTCAAAATACTTTCCCAGGCTTATTTCAAATTACCTTGACCTTTTCAAAACACCATTTTTGTCTAGGAGGAGTTTCAATTCCTATTTATGGGGAAATGTCAAAAATTCAATTTTGACCATTCTACTAAAATTTGTATTTCCTAACTTGGCTCCCGCAGTTTTCATAATGAATGGAAAACCACTGTTGTATTTTAGAGAAGACTCTGCTACAGAAGTAAACATTTAGAATTACAAAATAATTTAGGCTGCAATCAACAGAGAAAGTCATTAGATTCAATCCCTGTCTCCCTCAGCAGGGCTAATGAGTCAGGTGAATAGCTGACTACTCATTCCGGAATTGATTGTACCAGGGGAATAACAAGACAGTAGCTACAACTAATTAAGGAACTTGATTATCATCTTGTCTCTGAAATACCTGACGAAAAAGTAAACTTAATTATGTAAACTTAGCAAATATCAGAATTCAATTTTTCATATTTAAGGAAGAAAGCTACTATATCAGTCAATTCCTGTGCTCACTGGCATCATGGGTTTCTGCTTCCACATGAAACAGAGAGGTGACTGGAGAGCTCAACATAGAAGGATTGACATCACTTTTTTAAATTAAGATTCTAGGTGGAAAATAATTTTCCATTTCCACCATCTTAAACAAAATAATATTTGAGGTTATTACAACAGTCACTCACTTGGTATATTTAACAGAATCAGATACTTTCTCTATTTTAGCAGCTGCTTATACCACCCATTTTTGGAATTCACTTTCCTACTCTGAAGAAAGTAATCTCTACATTTTCCTCCAGATATTCCATTAATAAAACTGCAGCATACCTTGGTAAGAACAACAAAATATCCTCCAAGAGCTTATTTGGAACTTGGCTGCCCTTCTCTAATATTAAAGGAAAAGTATTCCTTTAAACTTGGCTAAGCAACTCATATTTTTCCTGAGCTTATGAGAAAGTGAGAGTGGAAAACGGCTGGAGGACATCTGCTCAAGAATACCACTGCAAAAGCTCTGGAGGTGTCTGGTAACTCCACACAACAAAAGCAGTTCCTAGTGAACCTTTACAACTGAGCTCTACTTACAGAAAAATCATCTATAACCTGATTTGCTTCAGTGGATTGTGATAGGCTCACCATGCAAAGACATTCTTTGTGATAATCCTCTTGTAATACAACTAACACCACCACTAAACAGTTGAGCTTTCAATTTGAAGGATTAGTATTTGAGCTGCAACCCACTACTAAGTCAGAAGAAAAAGAGGAGAAAATAAGAAGAAAACTTAATGAGAAATAGCCCTTGGAATCACCTACTTATTATGATTTTTTTTCCTGCATCTGGACTATGTGGCCTGCTTAAAGCACAGACAGAAAAAAATGCTAGAATCTAAAGTAGATCTTATTTTATTTGAAATAACTTCTGCTATTATTCTGAAGGCTTCAGAACATGGAATAAAACAATTAGACAAGTGACAATTACACAAGTTTGTTTCAAACAGCTGTACTTCTGAGTTCTTGATAAAAGAGAACAGAGAAAGAGTCAATTTAGAGGCCAGAATTATGACTTGTGAACAACTGCAGCTTATGCTAAGTCAGCCAAGAGGATAACTTAAACTTGAGAGCAGTATGGAAATTGTGACGCTGAACAGCTCGTTAATAACCAGTCAGACAAACCAGTGGTGGGGGTAGGGGAAGGAGTGCAAAGAAATTAAATGAACATTTCTTATTGTAGGATAAGACCAAATATTTCACAAGCCTATATAAACTATGCTTCTCAAGCACAGCACATAAATTATTAAATAGTTATCACTGTTGTTTGTTCCTACACAACATTCCCAAGGAATTACACAGCAGTCATGGTCTACAAGAAGCAAAGATTATTGCTAGGCAATTACAGTACACACTCATGACACAGAATATTTGGACAAGAGGACTGTTTTCCTATGCACCTACAGTACTGCTATGAATTTGACTAACAGTGAGCACTGTGTTACTGAGTGCCAGCAAAGTTGCAGCCACCATGGCAGAGTTTCATAGTTGCCCTAGGTAAGAGGAAGATATCACAAGACTTGGATAAAATTCATAGACCTCAGGTAAAAACATATATTTTGCAGATAATTTAAAAAAAAAAAATATACTAGAGGAAAAGAACTTGAAACTCATAAGATGTAAGCTCAGAGAAGAGTACTTTTGATGATAAAAGAGATAACCAGATGTACAAGCCTACCAAAATGAAGAATTATTAGTCTCTACCAAAACCTCTAGACCAAGCATTCATATGTGCTCCATTTTACTTCTACTGCTAACCCTTTACTTTTATCTCTCCTCTTTACTAACAGCATCCTTTACTCCAAGAGAGTAATAGAGAACACATAAACTAATACTATTAACTGAAAAGAATGCAAAAGAAATCAGTCAGCATGGAATTTCCAGCATCTATTGAGAAACATCTACAGAACTTCCTTAACATCTTAAGAGCACTTCAGAACATCTACAGAACACTTAAAATCTTAGGAAATGATCTGAAAGACAACAAAAAAGAACATATTGCTAGCAAGATTCGTGGACTATTAACCACAATGTCTTATTACCCAGAATTTCAGAACAGTATGATGTAAAACACAGGTAGCCTTTATCTCCCCTGGGTAATGCACAGTCTGCCCATTTAAACTGCATGCTCTTTAATATCTAACAGTGGCATGCAAATAAAAAAAAAGAAAGAGATTTGATTAGAGAATGGAGCAGCATCTTAGGACTGGGCAGCAAGAGCAGAAAAAGAGTGATCAGAGGATGAATAACTTTGAATGAGTTTCCACAATGCCACTGCAGGGAGAACTGCTCTGGATGTGAATGACAACCTTATTAGCACAGCTCTGTGTCTGAGCTTATAAGGCCATATGGTTGAAGAACCACAGCTGGCTTATGGCCAAGCCCTTTGGAGCATGTGCCAAAATAAGTTCTCACTTGTCTAGCCCAGGCTTTTAGATATGGCCAGAAAAGTCTGAAATAGAATACTTCAAAATCAATAGATGTTGGTGCACTTCATAGTTCACAACTTCCTCACACTCCTTGCACACCGAGCTTGGCATTCAAGAATACATATAGGTTTGACTAAAGTAACATTTTGATTTGAGCTGTAGGTTTCTTGGAGCATTGCTTCAAAAGCTGACTCATATCTTAGAACAGTGTTTTCCTTTATTTAAAGTTCACTGAAAAGGTTCCTATGCAATATCATTAGCAATTTTAAGTGTCAAGAGTGATTAATTATTAAAGTGTGCTATGCCAAAACATGAAACTCTTGACTCAAGTACTGGCAAACCCTCAGCAATATTAACACTTTTAACTTCAGTGACTATTAGCACCTGGTAAGAGAAGGGAAAGAAAAATTCATTCAGTTTTTAATAAATCTATGGGCAACATGAGACAATATAGTGATATTTCTAGAATGCTATTCTAAATCTCCAGTATTTTATATGTCTGTGTATTTTAGAGTCAGCTCTGGTCTTTGACTTTGATAAAGCTCAAATAATTTTTCCTCCATTGCTTATCTCTGTGCTTCCTGCAGAACCCTTTGGCATCCACCACTCTTCTGGCACTGTGCAGCTCAGCACAGTTATGTTTTGTTGTGAACCACCTTCTTTTGTTTGAACATGCTGCCTAGTAATTTGCTATCTCCACCCTTCCTTACAAAGGATATCACTCCCCACAAGGAACAATAAATCCTTGTTCATTGCATCTATGCCACTCTGCCACGTTTTATGGACCTCCACATATTGTTCTGGAAAGTTGTCAAGCTTTACTACTTGCTATGAGCTCAAGTCTGCCCGTTCTGTGTATTAAGTCAGAATTATATCTCCTATTTCACTCAATGCCAGTTTAAATTACAAACATTTTCTATTTCTAAGTGCAATTATTGCCTGTTGGGTTTGTGGAACTGTTTGCAGCTTGCCATTGTCAAAGATACCCCAAGTAACTTATTTGCACTGTCAAATAAAACTCTGGTCATTTGATTTTTCAGCGCTGGGATGAGTAATTTGAGAGTGTGGCCTCAGCAGCAACAGATTCCTGTGAGAGGTCAGTAATAAGCCTGAAAAATGTTTTAGGGAAATCTGAAAAGACAATACACTCATCTTTGTCATGCAACATGACCTCCTCTCAAAAATGCTGTATTGAGTAATTCATCCACATATCTGTTGTGTTATTCTTTACACAAGTTAATTTACTTGAGATAGATGTCAGGCTTACTTCCAAAATTAAAACCACTTACCAAAACACAAAATTTCAAGGAATACAGCAGGAACAGTGAAGACAAACAAGGTTGGGGTGGGGAGAAGATTTTGAATCCTTTTAATTTAAATTAATATACTGTTTAAAGACACGCACAATTAATTGCCTAGGCTTTATTAATAAACGTAGAGTTTGAAAAGACACACTGCTATACACTACCAAGATAGTTTTGGATATACATTTTGGCAGACTTTAAAAATATTCACACACCTCAACACTCCATAAAAGAAATGACAAAAAACAGTTCAAAGTGGGAGGAGCAGGATCTTACTAAATTATAGTATTTGAGGCAACTTTGAGGTTTGCTGATTGTGAGTATTTATTAAATGCCTCCCTTTTTGCCTCCAGAAAAGTTCCTTTTTCACTTGCAGAGATTAATTATACTATGCCTACAAGTTACAATATCAAACTGGCAATACTGCACACGAAATACAGATTCAGATAATTTAAAAAAGCCCTTTAGTGCAGGAAACATTTCTAAAAAGAGTTCTCTGCTAGTGCAGCAACATTCATTAGTTTTAAAACTAGTTCAGAAGGCTCAGAGAGGAATAGCTCCTAGTTTGAGGGGTTGGTGGTGGAGTGCTATGAAAAAAAGGCAAAATTGTGATTTTGCCACTTTCGCAGTAGGAAGGTAGATTAATAAATCTCTGCTTTAGCTAACATTGTTAACATTAACCTGAAACATAAAGGTTAAAGGGCCTACTTTCTACTAGGAATAGTCAGAGAAGCATTAGTCCTCGTGGAAGAAGTCATACCAGGAGATATGCCCTGTTTTGCTAATGGGCAGATATGGTGCAAACAGATGCTGAGCTATTCCAATTTATTTGATTAATCTAGAAACAATGGTGCACCTCATCGAATTAAACTAATAAGAATATTTCTGTCTCTTCAACTAGTTGCTACAACATGGCAAATACAAAGGAAATAAAAACATTGCACGGATGTGCTGAAAAGACATTGCCAATGGTCAGAGGCATGTATGTGGCACAGGCTTCAAGGAGAAATGTTTCAGTTCATATATCAGTGATTACATTTCAGTGTTTCTCTAAAGTTTGTTATTCTTGGTGTGCACATGTGAGAGAAAGCAACTTCTGCTCATAACATGAATATGTCTACAGTCTGCCAGTCTAAAGACTTTCTCACCTTATTACACACACCCTTCCACACACACAGCCTGCAGAATACCAGCAAGATCAAGGCAGTTCCTTGACTTTACAATTTGTTTTCATGACCTGAGTTTACAACAAAAAAAAGTAATTTCCAAGTTCAGCAAGAAGTCCTCAGCTACAGAATAGCTCTACTAGTAGTAAATTGGACAAGGTGCTAAAGTAAGGTTCTTTTCCTTCCTCCAAAATTAGAACCACCAGTCGTCCCTGCCCTTTCTCCCATCAACACCCCACTTTTCCATTTTCCTCTTCTCCTAGCCTAGGTATAGCATCTGTATTTCATGACGATATTTCCTAAGCCACATCTATGTATAATTACACCTCTCAAAAGCCATCTTATTTTTGTCCTTTTGAGAAACATAGCATGACAGTTATGACTTGCCTTCAAGACACAACAGTCATTATAATCTACCTGCAAAATGGAGATAGAAAGGAGCCATGCATTTATACTTTCAAAAATAAGCTTATTATCGGCATCATTTGAAAACAACTCTCCTGTGTCAGGAGAGCTGTACTGTAACTTACACAACATAAAGCAGCACACAGCACTGGACTCTGCTGCTCCTCACAGTGAGACAGCAAAAGTCTGTATCCCAGAACAGCCACATCCAGTATAAGCAAAGCAATGTAAATGCAGCAAGTAATTCAAAGGAGGAGAAGTGTTTAAAATCAAACAGTGCCTAATGAAATGTGCGGTATTTTACTGAGACTAAGACAATTTGAAACATGTATCTTTAAAACAATTGAAACCTGGCAACAAGAAGAAAAGAGTCTTGGCAAATTGGAGATAGTTATGGATGACAGTGAACTGAAGGTCTTACTTGATTTCTGAAGGCTGAGAGGAAATTCACAGGACACAGAGCGGAAGGTAACCTATTCTCCACTAATACAATTCAGAGTTACCTTGAATTAGTCAACCATTTGCAATTTTTAAATTTCTTTTTTTAAATAAGAAACAAGGAAGATAAGGAAACTTTTCCATCCTTTCATGAAGGAAAGAAACCCAACACACAAACAGGTCACACTTCTATTGTCTTATGAAAAAGCATGAAACATTTGTTGAATTCAAACGTGAAGGTACAAATCAGACCTAATCATCTGAGGACACTTAGAGAAACAAGGTTTTGTTTGTAAAGAACAAAAGGCAATTATGGATTCGGGCAAGGGTAACTTATGAGGCAGACCTGCTTGCAACTTGCTCTTTGGTATTCTGTAAAGCAATTCAGCAGAAAGAGACCTAATGTTTATTTTGATTTGCACCAAGATCAATAAGATTGAAGATGTTTCTAAGGAAAACTTCTCAGCAATAGGACCCTATACCAGATGACCATGATGAGCAACTGATCTGCATTTAGACTGATTCTGGCTCTTACTCCTTTAAATGCAGTATTATTTTTCAATTCAACACTTGTCCAGTTTCACAGAGAATTGTGACTTAAACTTATGCAACTTATGCAACATCCACAGAACTCCTGCTTAAGATTTTCACAAGTCAATACATCTACAGCTTGTTCTGCTTTGCAAATCCATGCAATATTATTATTAACTCAAACCATAGAAATTTTTATATTACTTCTGATTTCAAATGAAACTACATTAAGCGTTTTAATTTTCAAGATTCATGCCATTACTGCAAGAAAACAGAATTCCATTAAATAGCTCCTCAAATACATTAAATTGCACAACTATCATTCTCTTGAAGACAATAAATAATATTGATTTTTAGACAAGGAAATAGAAACACGACAACTCAACCTTGAAGTTAACTCAAACTACTCTGCTTTCAAGAACTCAAAAAGAAGTCCAATAACTAACTAGATAATAATTACTTATTAACATTTTTTATATTACCTTAGGGTAGCCAAGCAGTGCAGCAAGATCAATGTAGATGTTGTATTTTCCAACTTATTTTTGTAATTACAACTGCTGTCTCTAAGCAACCTCCAAATATAGTTGGGGATTTGATAAGTGCTCTATTTAGGCTGCTTAAGGAAATGTTTCCACTTCAAGCTATCTTTTGCAAACATTCAACAAAGTAAGTTCCTGTTAAAATCAAAATAATGCATTGATTTTGTCTCAGCTATAGAAATTAGCAATTTTTTCAGGTTTCTGTTTGGAAAACAAGCTAATTTTTGGAATACAAGCTATTTAAATAGAAAAATTAGTGTCAAACAGTTTAATTCTTCATTTTTCCGCAAAACTGAAGATAATGGTAGTTCATAGGACGGTTTTCTAATGATTCCTCAGAATGCTGTTTTTCTTCAGCTACTATATACCCAGCCACAAGTTTTTCTTGGACACCAAGGAAGTCTTGCCTCATTACACTGGGTTTCTACAGTGCACCTCTATGCACTCTCCTACTAGAACTTTTCAGTCCCATATTTGTTCTATACTGATAACAACTTGTGCTTTATTTGACATCTCCTGTGCAGTACTTAGAGGTACAAACAGCAGCTGTATTAATGAAAAAGAAAGCCTGATAAGGGAGTCTGATACAAATCGACAAATTTTTATAAGAAATGGAAATAAATTCCTAAGAACTGTACACAGCTTCAGGTACCTTTGTGATGTAGAGAGTACTGTTTGTTCCTTGTATAGGATTTCTCCTCTTCTCCACCCTGTTCCTCTTAGTTCCCTGCTTATTGAATGTGGCATCAATGATTTCCATAGTAAATGTTTAAGACAGGACAATATTTATTGGAGCAAAACTATATTTTTATCATGCAGCAATGCCATGTTCCATTTCTTCTCATTCAGACACTAATCTATAAAAGTCATAGAAAGAACCTTCATTTACTGTTACTTTTTATACATAAGAGAAGCAAGAAACATCATGCTGCATGAAAGGGAGAAGAAAGAAAACATGTTTATCACTTATAAGCTTTTCAGCTGATTTACTGTTTTATGCTAACGTCACTAAGCACAAAAATACACTCTACTCACCAAACAAATTGCTTGAATGTCCTTGCTTAGATATGGGTTTCAGTTCATTTAATCCCCACGCGTAACGTTTATAATTATCCCAGGCATGCTTCATCATCTGCAGGGGAAACGAAAGCAGGATTATAATGTTGATTTAGCAAGAAGCCACAGCAAACACCGACTTGAGAATATTCTCAATATTAAAAACATTTAACTCAATTCTTAACCAAATTCCTGCTGTATGCACTAGATCTGTGAAATATTCAATAAAGAATAACAGTGGCACTGTTTTCCAGGTGGCAGTGGGATAGTTGCTGTAAGAATTACATGACTGTTCTCTCCACTTCTGTTACCTGCAAGCTTATGGTCAAGACACACTCAAAAATAATTCGTTTTTAGGAAGGGAATTCACTGTGTCATATATCAATTCAATTGAGATTTTATTTCCCTTCAGCATACACCACAGAAACTGGGGGAAGTAACATTTTTAAAGAAGGTCTTTCCCCTAAAACCTCTAGATTCTTTAAGGTGAAAATAAAGCTTACAGTAGTTTTCAGATTCTGGCAGAGATCTGCTTGCATAAAACTAGCTGGTTCAAACTCAGCACAGCTAGTAACAGCAGAAGGATGGTAAAGTGGGCTGGCAGAACACCTAGAAAATGTTTTGAAGTTTTTACGATACGATCTTTTATGACTAGAAATGCATCTGTAGATGCTTTCACATATCATTTTGCAGAGAGACAAAAACTTTTACAACTAAACAAATTACTACCAAATCATATTTTGCACAAGAAGAGGTGCACTCAGATAAATACTGCTTTGGGAAACAGCCTTGCAGAGCCCAGCACAGCAGTGCTGTGGTAGGAGCAGGGGGCATCCATCACCATCACCAGACATATCTGGTCTGAACTGTCCTTTTTCAGGGTGGTACAGGTGCACATCCAGGAACCCACCTGCCCCTCCCCAAACATGTGGTGACAACACACACAGCTCTGCAGGTCTGGTGACAAACCACTGCCACTCCAGCAGGTCCAACACCTCCCCTTACCAACCACTCTTTTAACACCTCTCAGGAAGAGCCTTCTTTAAAGGCCACCACAACCAGCATGACTTTATGTAACAGAAAGATTCTGCCTCCTTGCTGTCCCTCCTCTCCTCTTCCACAAGGCAGAGTGGTGCTGGAAATGTCAGAGGTCATCTTCTAGACAAAAAGTGACAATTTCAGACCTTTTCAAAGATACTGCTTCAGGCTGTCAGATGACAACACTGCTCTGTCCTTGCTTTCAGATCTCTTCTTGAGGCCACGTGTGTCAAGGATAATTCTGTTAAATAATAGTTACAATCCTAAATTTAAAAGCAGCAGCCTTGGGACATGCTGATAATAGCAATCCTGCACTTTCTCCCTTCCTCTTTCCTTTGCTTAAACCTCAGAGAAATTATGTCAATTAAAAATCTGCATTAAGCCATACTATAATAAATGACAACAGATTTTCTAGAATACCACTCTACTTGTGAGAATAAACATTTCTCCACTATTAATGGGAGAAAAAATGCACATCTATCCAGCAGGAAAAATCATGGATGTTAATCTACACTACAGGTCCGGCTTTAAAAATACAAAAATTGGCAATGGCAGTCAATGTGTGAGCATTTTCAACCAAAAGATGAGCCTGGTGTCAGATCTCAGCTGAAAGGCAGCAAGCCAGAGGCCCTGTGGCACTGGTGCCAGGCCATGGATGGCAGTGATATGCTGGATAGCAGGAGTTGTGTCCATTGCTTGACTTCATTGCAGGGTGGCTTAGGAGTTCTCCCAGGATGGGGCTTTTTGTCTCAAAGCAGAACTGGTAATAGGCAGACAACTGGCAGACTTTCTGACCGTGGGGCTTTCCCAATCTGTGGCTACAAGAATCAAGACTACATTAAACCAATCATTTGTCCACAGTGTATTTTCTAATTTACCAATTGAAATTTTCTGGTAATTTTGTCTATTATACAAGAAAGACTTATTCTGCCCTGACATCATATCCGAGATCTGCAAGCTCAGATTTAGATATTAACGTACAAATTCTCAGAGATTTCAGGAGGCTAAATCCTATGCTTTGTTAAAGCTTATTTTCTCATGCAATCACATCAGAATCTTTCCATTTGCTTAATCTTAATCAGGGCACACCACACAAGACAGCTTTTTTTTTTTTTTTTTTTTTAAATAAACTGAACTTGTAATTAGGTGGCCTGAATCAAAGGCCCTAAAGATATAGTATTATAACAACATTATAATTGCTCAAGTCACTATCAACATTGTCCTTCCTTTTTCCATCCTTGCACATCTGTGCTCCTTCTCTTGCATAAGAAATGCAGTGCTCATCGATTCCTAAACCAAGTCAGTTCAGGAAACAAACTTTTGCAAGTGACATTGTTGTTTTGAGAATCATTTTTGTCTTGTCTGATTCCCCAAGTCAGATTGTCATGAGTATCAGTTACCAAGAGGGAAAGGCAGAAACAACTCCAGACCGGACCACTCCAGCCACAGCAGCCACAAAGTGTGTGATGCTACAAGATGTTCTAGATGTAATCACTTGCCTTTAGTTTTTCCCCATGAATTGACACCTCAATCATATTGTATCATAAATGTATGTGTGATTTGGTAGCAGAAACCACTGATTACCCTATTGCTCATCAACTCCTAGCTAGTAAGACAGGAAGATAACCCTGACAGTACACACTAACTTCTAATAACATTGATTATTGTGGGCCAGTGAACATCAGATGGGTTGTTGGGTTGTTTTTTTTTTTTTTTTTTTTATTTACAAAAGTTTCCTCTCATTCTGCTAACTAATACCACATTTATCTAATTGCTTCCTAGGAAATTACAATGTATGGATTCCACAAGCCAAGCAGACCAAAAAAACCAACCAACCAAACAACAAACCCAACAAAACTCCCAAATAAAAAACCAATAAACCAAAAAGCACTGCTCTGCCTAAACTGGAGGAAAAACCCTACCAGTATTTACTGAGCAGGAGTTCAAATTAATCTCATTTGGCTAATCAAAGCATTCTTTAGAACTCTTCCAGAAAGCCTCAATTTAGACAAAACCACTGAGTTAGTGAGTAAATTTACTCCTAAGAAAACACACCTTTAGAACATCCTTGCTTAGATATTTGGAGATTTATGGACATACCTGCAAGCAAAAGGCTGCTCCAAAAGCAGTCAGTGAGCCCTCTAGTGTTACAAAAGAAATGAGTATTCCAACTAAACACAACCGCGAATGGCTCTTCAAAAAAAAGTTATTAGCACTTATCGTTACTGTGTTACCGGGCAAAGAAAGAGCCCTGCCTTAATCAGCACTGCCTGGCTACACAAGCGACTTGGGCACCAATTTCCAGGATTCAATACATCAGAAACAACATACATTCTTCCCTCCCCCCATGGAAATTACAAAACTGCATAAAGTTTCCCACTACATTAACTTTCTATCTATGTAAGAATGAAAAGGTACTAAAAACTGGGGAGCAATTTTAACAGACTCAGATCATCCTGGTAATTCTTTACTTAGGCAAAACTCCTAGCACTGGTACTCTGGGAATTAATTTTAACAGGGTTTTGTTTTGAGAAATCCATCTGTCTTTGGAGTCTTCACCTTTTTGTTTGCATGGGATATCACCAAATCATTATACCCTGCTATTGATCACTTGAAATTTCTAAGGACCACAGTTACTGCCAACATTTGGTATATCAACACAACATTACTGATGCTGTTGAAAAGAGAAATTCCCAATGAGGTTGACTCCAACAGCTTTTGACTAGATGATTCCTGATAGTCTCAAACTCCTCTACAGTATAACTAATATTTTAAATAATTCCATATTAGTCTTCCAGGATGTTAATAGGCAGAGTTACATTTGCATAGAAGCATCCATCAGTCCTTCTAGTTTTACTACATATTAATAAAAAATATCACAGGATGGTTGATAGGAAGGAAAGGAGAGATAATCTGGAGATCAACCACTTCCAGTCCCCATGCTGAAGCAGGTTTATCCACAGCAGGTTGAACAAGATTTTGTCCAGGCAGGTTTTGAGTTTCTCTAGAAAGAAACTCAAAGAGAATCCACAACTAGCAGCTTGTTCCAGTGCTCTGACACCCTCACAGTAGAGATGTTTTTTCCTCACAATTTAGGTGGAACTTCCTGTGTTTCAGTTTGTGCCCATTGCCACTTATCTTGTTGCTGAGCACCACCGAAAAGTCTGACCCCACCCTGACCTTAAGATATTTGTATGCATTGACAAAATCCCATCTCAGCTGTCTCTGTTCAGGTTCAACAAACCCTTAGCCTTTCCTCATACC
This sequence comes from Luscinia megarhynchos, assembly GCA_034336665.1. Lineage (NCBI taxonomy): Eukaryota > Metazoa > Chordata > Aves > Passeriformes > Muscicapidae > Luscinia > Luscinia megarhynchos. The sequence goes on from CM067565.1 coordinate 49,110,641, forward strand.
AGAGAGATGCTCCAGCCTCCTCATCATCTTCACAGCCCTTTGCTAGACACTCTCCAGTAACTCCTTGTCTTTCTTGAACTGGGGAGCCCAGAAAGGTTCATTGAATCTCAAACTCTACTGGAGGCTGACAGCTCCTTGTTCTGTGAATCCAGAAAGAAAAACCTATCCTACAGCCATAATATTGGCCATCTAAAAGATTATGATAATGCTCTCCTATTGGTATTTTAGTTACTGTCATCTTCAAAGTACTCCAACACGACACCTAGAGATAAGATGAAACTCACTTGAAATTTGCAAAACGCAGTTCTATTGAAACGTTGACAGAAAACAACAGCGATGCTGAATCAGCACAGTAATAGTGGTGCTTGGATGGAAATTATTGCAGTAACAGGTGGAGTGAAAATAATAACTTAATAAGGTTTATTTTTAGCAGTTACATGTAAGTGGGGGAGAAGCCAAAGAGGACATCAGGAAAAGAATTAAAGCACCTTTTAGAACCGGGAAATTAAAGCAGAAAAAGGATTAATTGCATAAAATAGTACCACCCTGACTTTCAACAGAGCCATTTAAATCTTGCCAAGACAGAGGAAGAAGGCAGAAGACTAAGGTACTGAAAGTTCAAGAAATTAAGAGACAAAAAAAGCCCAAACAAGTTTCTCCCAAATCAAACCTACCCCCACAATATAGCAGTTTATCCAGTCTCTATTAACTCCCACCCATAGCTTAATCTTTTCTTTCTCAATTTACACTGATCCTTCTACATATTTAAGTTATTCTCACCTTTTAAACTCCTTACCAGAACTACATGTTCACTCAGACTAGTCTCCCTGCATTTTCTCTCCTTGCTGCTGTAACTAAAACATCATTTTTCCACAGTATCAGCAAGGGTAAGGAAATCCCTAGAATTAGTAAGAAATCTCAACAGGCATTCCACTTGAACTTTCCTCCTGCAAATTAACTTGCATGGTTGAGGACTCTTCTGGGTCTGGTTGGGATGGAGTTAGATCCATCACTGCAGCCCATATGGCATTTTGAATTGGTGCCTGAAATAATGTTGATAACACAACAGTGTTTTGGCTGCTGCTGCTGAACAGCACTTGTAAAATGGCAAGGCTTTCTCTTTTTCCAGCTCCTGCCCCTTTTCTACTCCCCCTGAGAGGGAAAATGGAGGAGGCAGCTATAAGGTTGAGAGGGGGGACAGCTGGGAGAGCTGACTCCAGTTGGTCAAAGGGTTATTTCCCACCATGTTAACATCATGTTCAGCAACAAAAACTGGGGCAGAAGAAGAAAGAGCAGTTTTCCAAGGTGGCTGCTGTTCAGCAACTGTCTGATCAGTCTGATTGCTGCCTTTGCATAATTTGTCCCTGTCCCCTCCTTCTTCCACCTAATAGATGGTACTTATCTTGACCCACCAGTTCTGTGGCTTTCATTCTTCCTGTTCCCTCCTGCAGCCCACCTGGGCCAACAGCTGTGTGGGTGCTTGGCTGCTGGCCCTGGTGAACCTACCACAGTGTCTCACAGGGCAGGAAGTTCGTGACCACAACACAACCTTCTGGTTTCTTTGCTCTGATGAAACATTGCATCAACATCAGCAAAACCTCAGGTTTTAGAAAGCCTTATATTCTTTCTGTTCCCATTACTGTTAGCCAACAAGCTAAGATTCAGTGAATCAGGATCATGGAAGGGTTGAGGTTGGCAGGGACTCTCTAAGTCATCTTGCCCAAAGCCCATTGAAAGACCTGTTCTCAACTGCTTTCACAGTCACTGAGTGCCAACCAAACTGCAGCACAGCTGAAAAAAATCATAAGCATTTATTATTAGCAGATGCAATACTACCTTTGAAATTATTGCCATCAATTAGGATTTCTCTGTGAAAAACTGTATGATCCTCCCTCAGCTGATACATTATCACTTTCCAGAAGCTATGCTGTATATATGAAAGCTTTATTTAATATGCTCTTATTGAATCTACTGATTACCATAGTGAGCAATTTTTGGAAATACATAGCCTTTGTTTCTTTAGCTATCAAAAGTATTACATTTGTGTTTCATCATCTTCACAATGGTATTTAGTGTAACACTGCACTTTAAAGAAATACAAGTTATTAATTGAGTTTATTGAGCTTCTCTTGAATAATATGCATCTAGAAAACACGAAGTAATAGGTGAATTTTCTCTTTATCTCAATACATAACACTTTTTCTAGGATTAGTAAGCACAACAACATGGCAAATTCATTTGACACCTGCCATTGTTTCTGAGCATGATCTTTGTTATCTTTGTCAATATTCATTATTATTGCTTTGGTAGTGCTTTAAACCTTTTATTTCAATCTTTTCTTGCAGTTCTGCATGCAATGCTAACATGTTCCCATGTCTTTTCCATCTGGAAATGTTTTGATCACTAAAAACTACCTTAACTTTTTTTTTCCAAGTGGTTTTTATCAGTGTTCACAGTGTGTTCAGACTTGCTCTACAGTGGAAATTCTAGGTAAAGATGTAACGTGTTCTACTGTTGTTACTTCTTTACCGATTAGTTCACAACCTTATCTAAGCAGACATGCAGATCTGACTAACAGTGATACGTGTCTTCTTTAGGCTCTCTCAGTTACTCTGTCTACTGTTATGCTGGACTGCTAACAGAATTCACTATAAGCAACTTTTCATAAACAAAACCTAGAAATTACCTTTTTAACTGAACACCAAGATTCACTAGAAAACTAGTTAAAAAAGGTTTATAATCGAGATCATTGTTTTCTGTAGGCAGAATTGTGTCTCAGGTTTATTTTCAAACAAAAATTAGCAATTATATCTCTCTAAATTTTATTTTAAGCTCTTTATTTTCTGGTACTACTTTTTACTTCAGAAACAGAGCTGAAGAAATAATGTCAAATGTATAAAGATTCATCTCAGTTGATACTGTTTATTTATTTTCTCTTGAATCTGACAGAAGATACAAATGACAGACTCCCTTTCTCTATTGGCAACAGAAATCTGTTTTTCTCCTCCAAGACATATAAAATAAATCCTGTCACTATGAACCTTCATATAAATAATCACTTCTTATCTGTCAGCAGGAAGATTATTGCAAATCAGGAGTTTGACGGATTTTTGGTGTTCATAACCTCATTTCCTAATGGCATCATCCTGAGTTAAAAGCAAACCACACAGTGTCAGTGTTTGTGTAGCAGTCACTGCCAAGGTGTCACCATTTCTAATTTAGCAGGTGGATGCTCTGGAGCTCTGGCAGGCTGGAGGAGTTCCCGTGAGTGCTTCCTGATGGGACTTCCACCCAGCCAAGAAAAGCCACAAAGGAAACTTTAGTATTAATTAATGGGCCAGTAACAAGGATTCCCAGTTGCTGTTTTACATGAAGCAGCTAACATGGCTTTGAGGAACATTTAGGTGCTCACAGCCTCCTTGTGCATTGTGATAGAAATTAAGGACTCCTAACAACCCACAGGTTCACCCAGCAGTGCTGCCCACAGCGTAGGGCACTGCCAGGCACAGAGTGGGGGAAATACCTGAAATACCTCTTACCATGGCAATAGAACTAAGGTAGCCAAACTGATTTACATGAATTTCCAATAATATCAAACATGCATATCATATAATGGAATACTTTATACGGTTCTGTATTTAATGATCTGCATTAAAGGGGTATGCAAGCAAAATCCTACTACTCCTCAGCATTTTAATATCTCACAAATAATTCATTTCTCGCCCACAAAGACAAATTAAAATAAAAAAGTCTAGCATTTGCATAGAAAAAAGGAAGTAAGAGAAAATAAAAATCTTAAGGCCTATTCTGAGAATTAATTCATCATTTGTATTGCAAAGAACTTCAAACTCCTCATGTGAAAAGCCTGACAGAAATGCTAAGTATTATTCCCTCATGTGTTAAGTTACAGATAAGCTTCTATTCTTATATTTTCTATTCCTCACAGTAGCTTGTAAGCCTCCTTAGGACTGTATTAAACTATCCAACTAATATTCATCATATGCCGTTCTGGGCATCATTTATTAACCAGGGACAGACTCTGCACAGTGCTTCATTCTGTTACTCATTTTAAAAAGAATCAATTATCCTATTAATTCTGTAACAAGAATTCTAATTAAAAGGTAACTAAAGAGAACAGGAAATTTGCAGGTAAGATATTTTCTACACTTATTCTATTATTACATATTTTATTTAATGCACAAGTACACAAGAAAAAAGAGACAATTTAATGTAAGAAACAGCTAATAAGAACAGCAGCCCTTATGCTTTGATGTCTGCCTAAAAAAAATTAATTTGAAAATTATTGTATGACATATGAAACTAGTCCATGATAACAAGCCACATTTTACTCGTTTGTCAAACATACCCCTCTTTGTTAAGAGTAATGTACTGCTAAAATTATGAATTTACTGGAAAAGCAGGAGACACCAGACTGTTTTACTATTAGTTGCTGAGAACTCGGCTACAGTGCATTAACTATTGAATTGTTCATTTTAGTAGAAGGCACAAGTGTGATAAGGCAGAAAAACCTGAAGGAAGATCTTCAGGAAGGAAGAGTTTACCTGCATACTTTGTGTATTAATATTATTCAGCAGTATATTATATTAGCCAGTATCTACAGCCTGCTTCTTACCTGGCCATCTGACCAGTATAGCTACAAGAAAAACAAACTGTTTGGTGCAGCTCAGAAATATCCAATCTGAGACCTTCTCCTTGATTTATCAAAACCTAAGAAGGCAAGAAAAATGTATGGCCCTTCCCACAAAGAGCAGTGTCCTTGCACTTTCTGTAACCAAAAGTCTGTCTAGCCAAAGGAAATTATCTATTTCAGGGAAATAGAAAAAAGTGTGGTTCAAAAATCTTGCCTGTATAGTTACCCAAATAACATAATATCACTTATCCTACCATGAACTGGCCAGAGTAGATCAGTTTTAGCTCAGTTTTAGACTCATTCACTCAACTCCAGCTGTCTTCCACCAAAAGTATAGAAAATAAAATAGATATGCAAGAAAATGCTATTTCCTTATCAAACTGAGGGGTTTGAATAATCTTTTTACTTATTTTTTTTTTATTTCCCCTCACAGTTATGATAGTATTTGAGTATGTTCTGTAGTCATTTAAATAGTTTTGCCTGAAAATATCTGTTTTGAAAGCATCAATTACGATATTGTTGAACTCCTCCTTCCTCCAACTCTCAGTAACTAGTGGGTGAACCAATCACACATTCCCACTAACTACAGGACTAAGTGGAAAACAAAAAGAAAATGTAGTACTGAGGTTCAGTATCATGGAATTAAGCACAATTTAGGTTAATAACTGAAAATGCTCTTTTTCAACTTATGCCACTTGTCATTTATGTCTGTATACATAAACAAGATGGAAATCTGGAGCTGTCCAAGTCACCCAGTTCCAAACAAAAGAGCAGCCTAAAGAACAAGCCACACAGCCTCTACCTTACAACTTAGCAACTGTTACCAAGATCTGCTTTTCAGAAAAAAAAATATTAAGCCTACAGCCTGTCACTCAAAACCACTGCATTTCTCCAAGGCTTTCTTCTTCAATACTTAAACATAAAAAGTCATAAGGGGCATAAAACATAAAGGGCTTTTTAATGGATACACAGAAAAAGTATTTTCTTACCACTAGCACGAGAGAGAGATGATGTTTCTTCAGACAACCCATTATTTCAGCAGTTTGCATACTTATTTTTTTCTTAAATCTCTGTGGTGGATAAATCAGTGATGATCTATTGTTCTGGTTTTTTTGTCTAAGGAGAGTTACTGTTAGTGTTTTTTTTAAGAACCAGATCACACAGATGTTTGTGTTAATGAAACACCCGTTAAAAGAGAAACATATCACATCATAAGGTAATGTGGAAGAACTCAGGTCGTTGTTCATTACTGACAATAACCAGAAAGAAAGCTCAAATATTTTCACTTAAAACAGAAAAGCATTGAAGAGTTGTATAAAAAATTGCAGAATTAGTACCAGCTTCTGAAGTTCATGCACAATTTGAATAATGTCTTAAAAGGAAAGGAAAAAAGAAAGCAATTTATGAAAATACTACTATCATGAAGAAAATGGTATACATAGACTCATCCCACTCAGTGTCAATTTTTTTTCTTGGTCGACTTATGACTTGCAACGGTTTCCAAGAACTCCCAAGATAAACAGCATGAACAGTTCAGGTCCTGCACCTGCATGATACAATCATGCTTTTGTTCTCTTTTTCCTACTATACTTCAAGAAATTATTTGGTAAGGTTTTCTTCTAATTAGATTATAAAGTATTCATGGCATGGACTGTATGTCCTATTTGTTTTTAGGTACCTGGCACTCCATAGCCATGCTGCTGTTGAAGTTCCCAATCTCAGCAGAAGCAATGCAAATAAAAAAATAAGCAGTACAATAACAAGCAGTGCTATGCAATACAACACAGTCACAGGAAGTGATTAACACCAAGGTGATTCAAGTGGCTGTTTCAGAGCATGATTAACAAAAGTGAAGTTAGATACCATCACACATTTTGAACCTCAATCTCCTATTATATGCATCTAAGTTTTATTCTGCTGTTAAAGTCAGTAACAAAGTTTTGGCCACCTCGTTAAATGGAAATTGTCTATCCAGTATGTCTTTTAAGACAGGAACAGCAACTAAAAAAGCAACCTTCCTGAAGTTTCTTCTCCTTGCAAAATTAGTCTACATTCACCCCACAGTCCTGCTTTCCTATCAGGAACTGGAAGTGACAAGACAATATCCTTGATGCTAAGAAGTTTTAGTGATGAGATGAATGCCAGACTGGCATTGAAAGGCAAATTTTCAGATGTATTTTCTAAGACCAATGTTTGTTTAATTGTATTGTCTTTTATTTACTTGTATTTGATTGAAGCAAGTATTTTTAAAAAGTTTTTTAACTGTAGTTTTTTTTCTTAAGAAAAATAAATGGAACAGCGAGCCATGCATGATTAGGATATTTAGAGCCACTACCAACTTAAGTTAAATGGCTAATAACAGCAAATAAAAACACAAACAAGCTACAAAAGCTACTGGAGTTTCCCAGTTAATGAGAAACTTAGGGAGCTTGATGCTGCCCCTGAATTCATGAAGTGCAGGGCACTTTGAGCTTTCAAAATTGCTGGGTACTGGCAATAAATACTTCACCCATCCTCATGCCATCAGCTTTGAAAAAAGGCCAGCCCTACCTTTCCCCTCTCCTCTCCCCAGCATCCAGCTAGAGAAGCTGAAGTACTTCACTGCTATGGCTCATTATTGTGGCCACGGTGAAACTGCACTTTCCTAAGTCTGTTCACTGAGGAGTATTTCCATAGATTAGTCAGATATGCAGTTGCTGCATGGATCAAGGGCTAAGTCTGCATCACTACCACTGCTGTCAGAGAAGGCTCTTCAGCCTAAAATCCTGGAATTAAGGCAAAAGGATGGGACTGTTTCCCAGAAGCTGAAAACCAGTTACACGTGGGTCAAAAGCAGGTGACACCTGAAGAACGTGATGCAGTGCAACCCTACCAAGCTTGCAAGCAACCACTTCAGGGTGGGGAAGGAAATCCAATCTGGGAGCCAGGGCTGCTGTTGGCAGAGGTCAAAACAGGCTGGAGAACAGGCCAACAAGAGCTTCTTGAAGTTTAGCAGGGTTCAGATGGTGCACAAGGACAAGGGCCAGGGAGGCAGAGTTGGGGGCTGCCCATGGTAGCTGTGCCAGCTCTACTCTGGGGGATTCCAGCACTGTGGAGGCACAGACCTCAGCAGCCCTGTCTGACCTTGGATCAAGGACCTTCTCATAGCTCCAGACCAAGTTATCCTGCAATCCCACCAAATTCAGTTTGCATTGCACATATTTATGCACATTTTACAGGGCAAGTAAATTGACTTGCTTTTCCTGATCAACAAGGACAGAAGTCAAATTTCAGCCCAAGACTGTGGCTGTTTAAAATATTCCAGATGAAAATCATGAATTGTTAAAGCCTCTTCCCAGCCTCCAGAAATATTTCAAGGTATTCTCTATATTGAAAGAAATACGTCAGCTATGCAAAACACTGCCAGCTCATTTCTGACAGAAAGTGAGAGCTGTCTGCTTATGGCACTAGTACAGAAAGATCCAAGAAGAACAGTTAAGGCAGTCAGACCCTGGCAAAACATGATGAAGTTCCAATGTCATCTACAAATTCATGCTTTCTGCCCATTTTACTTTTACATCTACCTATCTTGGTCAGAACTGATCAAACAGCTTTTCTAGGGCTACATTTGATTTCAGAAAAAATACTATTTTAAGAAATATTTATTTCTGTAGCCCTCAAACTATCTCCAGGAAACATGGGTTGCATGGTAGCAACTTTTCTAAGGTGAAAATTTCTTGCTGCAAATTAATCATCACATCTAGCTGTGCAAACAATGAAATAACCACCAAAACAGGAAATGTGTATCAGCTATTTTCCTTCAGCAGTTTTATCACAGTATTCAAAATGGATATTGTAAGCTGCCTAAACATTACCATTCTTTGTGTGGCTTTTTTTTTTTTTTTTCCCTTGAAACATTTATTTGATTAGGTGGCCTGTGGATTCTGACACAATCAGTGCTGGTCAAATTCTCCATATACAAGACACTTGGACCTTAGATCTTTTGCTTAATTCCACTACCACAGTATATATGTGATACAAAACAGTGGCTGGATTGGCAAATTAACTTTCCAGTTCACGTAAACATATCTGCAAAAATAGCAATAAAACACTTTTCCCATACCCAACAGGTGAAATGTACCTACTGGTATCTATATTTCCTCCTGTCAGGCTGGAGCAATGATGGCACCTTGGAAATAATGCCTTTACACTGAAAAGTACAACTATGCCATGGATCCTTTTGTGGAAAGATGCTGCTTAAGAAAAAACTCAAAAATCTAAACAAATCTGCTTTTATGTACTAAAATAAATTTAACCCTTATGTAGTATCTATTCCAGTGCTATACACAGCATATTAGTGCTTTACACAGTATTTTTCTTAAATATCCAAATCTTCCTCAGCAATAAGCAGTTATAAATGATATACCAAATCATAGATAGGATGGTTAATAGTTCATCAGCTCCATGTGAATTTGGAAAGAACTGTCCCAGGGTTATGGAGAATGCCTGTGATCATGTTTTCATGACACTCAAAAGAAATCAGATGCTCAGTTGTACAAGAAAATGAATGCAAAACCGTAAAGCCATTACGAGATAAAAACAGCCATGAAAGATACTAGTGGTCTGTTCCAAACAACTCCTGGGAGTAGAGGATACAGAAGAAAAAGAAAGGATTCAATTAAGAGGCATGGAGATATTTTCCTCAATGGAAAGGCTGAAAAATGGGCAACAAGATAAAAATCAAGACCTGAAAAAGTAAGAATTTTTCCTGAATGACTTTGTGAAAGACAAAAGGAAGAAATGAAACACACAAACAATTAGGTTTGTTACTGAAAAGGCAAACACTCAAAAATCATTGCCAGGAGATACAATGACAACCTAACAGGATACTGAAGGATTTGTGAGAGCAGATGGTCAGAGAGGCCCAAACTTCATACTGCATTTCCTAAGCTGTTAACAAAAAGTGCATCAAATGCAGTTTTCACAGCACAATTGGAACACAATTTTAGTTTGCACTACCTAAAGCACATATAAAGGCTTGATGACTTTCAAGCACTGTGGTGTTATTAGGAGATACCTTCCACCCACACCCAGTAGAGACTTATTACAGAGTCATAGAATGATTAAGGTTGGAAAAGACCTCCAAGTCCAACCATTAACCCAGATCTGCTAAGGCCACCAATAAAATACATCCCTAAGCATCACAACTACATACCTTTTCAATACCTCCAGGGATGGGGTTTCCCTGGGAAACCTGTTTCAGTGCTTGACAATCTTTTTGTGATAAAGCTTTTCCTAATACCCAACCTAAACCTCCACTGGTGCAGCTTGAGGCCGTTCCCCCTTGTCCTCTTGCTTGTTACCTGGGGAAGAGTAACCTCACCTTGCTATAGTTGTAGAGAGTGATAACATCCCCCCTGAGCTTCCTTTTCTCCAGGCTAAACAACCCCATCTCCCACAATGAGCAAAAATTTTCACTGCCATCTAAACTTATAGTTTCTCAACATATACATTAGCTATCATAAATAAATATAGAAAGTGCAAAGCTTCTCCATAATAGAATGCATTCAATAACTAACTGTAATTTCTGACCCTTCCTAAGAAGGAACAGGAAAGCCAGCTACTGAGAAAAAGAGAAAAACTGTGGATGTGACTTGCTTTCCAAACACTCCTTTTTTTTTTTTAAATTCTCTTGCTTTTTTCAGGCAGGTATATAAAACCACACAAGTCTCCCAGAACCTCTGTTGATTCCTCATTTGCATTTCAAGATTCCTTAAGGAGATCAACTGGAGTACTTAAACTACCATACAGGCAAGACAAAGTCTTTTCTCTCCCTCAAACTGTTTTGGACAGTTCAGCCCAAAGCTGAAACTTTAGGGGCTTGGAACAAGTTGATCTTTAAGGTTTCTTCCAACCCAAATCATCTTATGAGAATAATCTAGGGAGTTTGCTGCAGCTGTTTTCTAAGATATACTTCAAAGATAAGCACAATTATATGGAAGAAGTGAAAAGAAAACATTCAAATCATTATAATAATTTAAAAAAAAATATTTATGTCAGGTCACCAAGCTACAAAGTGTCTGGTAGACAGGGATGAAGTTTGCTGTTGAAAATCCACTGCCTGTGTTTATAAACAGCTCTCCCTCAACGCATGGAAAACAATCAACCAACCAAACATATACAAGCAAAAACCACATCAACTTCACTTGCTGTGGATAGAAAGATGAGTCTGACAAGCTCCTTCCAGGCAGGCTGATGGCTGAGGAGCAGAGCAGGCAGGGACTGAGCCTCCCCAGCAGCCTACTTGACAGGTCCTGTCAGTTTTCATTTCTGGCTTACCACCTGCCCACGAGCAACTCTTGTAAATTCTGAAGATTCTACTTGTGGGTGAAACACTTTTTGAAAATAAATATATTTTCTTTAGTCTCGTATTTCTTCCCTAAATATCAAAATTTTCCACCAGGACTGTTCTCTATCCAGCTCTGGTCCCAACCCCATTTCCAAGTTTATGTTTTTCCAGCTACCAAGTCCCCTAATCTCCAAAAAAGCCGTGGTTGTCCCCACAGAAAGGCTTCAGGAAACACCCAGCTACACCTACAGTTACATAAACAATGAGGTATGTGTGAACTGCATTACTCTGCAGCCTTTCTGGGGGTGCAGGTGCACAGAACTGCAGACTGCCAGACTCTGTGGGTGGCAGGGCAGCCCAAAAAAGGCACTGCCAGGCTGGAGGAGCTTCTGTCGAGATAAGAGCACCTCCAAGGGCGAGATGCTGCAGATAACAGAGGGGGAGCAGCACAGTTGGTCACCTGCCCTATGGCACCCTGACAAGACAGCAACAGGACAAAGGGCAGGTAGGTGCTGGAGATAACACAGTGTCAGCTTTTAACAGGATTGGGGCCAGAGAGAAAAGAGAAACCAGCCTGATTAATTGAGAGGCTATGAGGATGATAAATGGGAAGAACTTGGAAAGCAAAGAAGAGAAAGGAACGCAAGCAGAGACAAATCAGGTGTTTGAAGGCACATAATCAATGTAGTGAGGGGGAACATGGGTGCTCTCCCTCCTGCAGGTAGGGAACAGCTAGAAAGGACCTCCTGAGGTCTTAATATATACTGGGTGGAGCAGACCTTTCCCCATGTTTATAGCTCATTAACTGAGCATTGGGTAATACTAATGCAACTCTGTGAAAGTTATGGATTCTGTTTGTACCATTCTGAAACAATGCAAATAACTTTACTCAGGACTTTTTGGGTTGTTTTTCCTGTCTCTAAAATAGGTTTCTCTCAGTACAAGGCAGGCAACAACCATTCCAGTTCTCAGAAGATAACCAACACCAAAAATGACCCCTAGATCAGAGTCTAAAATGCATATCTACTACAGTTTCCTACCCCTAACAAATGCTCATGAATAGTACAAGCAATAAACACTTCCTGTGAGTAATAGGAGTGTTCAGAGCTTGAGCATAGGAGACTTGGAGCCAGATGTGATACTTGCATGATTAATAATGCCCAGTAGAGTTTTCTTCCACGAAATTACTTAACTGCTTTCTGAACTTGTTTGATTTTTTTATATTCACAACATCCTGCAGAAAGAACTCTACAGCTCTGCAACATGATGTGCAAAGAACAGGTTTGTTCTGATTTTATCACCTAGCAGTTTCATTTGATGTCCCTTATAGTCAACAAATAGAAATATTTCTCAGAATGGATGTAAATAACACCACTAAGTACACCATAAAAACTGATGTCTTACTCTTACCTCTTTTCCCCAGTTATTGTACTTTCCTAAAAAATGTGGACTCTATTTAATCTTAAAATTTTGAAACAAAGTATGCTTTTATTATGCATTTTGGTAAAGATTATTGTAGTGGAGAATAGACTTGACTGAAATGTGTGATATACTTCCCTCTAATTATCTACTATTTTTGAATTAGAAGAAGCTAATGTGCTCTAAATCTTAGTGCCTGCATTCTAAAATGGGTAAGCAATTCTGATCTCTGAAATACTTAATTAGATCCATCCATAAAAGCCTTATATTATATAGCCATGTGTTATCATAATATCCAGTTTCCACACCATGTTCATGAGCAGCAATTTTTGACTCAGAGTGAGGGGCAGGTTACCTGCCTATAATCTCCATACATTTACTCATTTCAGAATCAAATTACAGAAATCCAGAACTTTTAACTTCTAAGGATTCAAATATGATATTTAGCACTTTAAATTAACGTGCTTTAGCATTAGCAGTTTAGGGCAACAGAGGTTTCAGTCCTTCTAAGGTTACAACATTTCACCAGAACTACACAAAATTCCTTTTTGAGTACTTGATCTATTTAGACAACTTCTTACAATCTTCTCAAAACAGTAATATGTTTCATTCCTAGAACTTATTCTTTCACAATATCTCTGTTCAAAAAAGAAAGAGGCAGAAATAGTTGTTGGTCTGAGACTACGCTTTAACAAAAACATGAAATATTTACTCTGACATCAAAGAATTTGAGACTTCTCAGTTCTTCCAGTGCTTTTCTGCTGCTATGTTTGAGACTAACAGAATAAAACTACATAAGTTTTTCATTCCAAGGTTTCCATCCTGTAATGACCACTTGAAAGAAAACTTAAGTCAGTTTTGTCTGCTCACTTTCACAAAATGCCAAAGCAGTTTCTCCACATGCAGATGACTGACCACACACAGAGACCTCATCTGAACATTGTGGCTTGGATCTGTAATTAGCAATGCTTTTTAGTTTGTTTAAGTTTGTTTTAAAACCAGGGCACATTGGAAGGTTCTGACATCATTTGTTTAGAGTAGGACACAATGTATCCTGGTTGTTTCCTGTTAATCATAACAATTCATCATTCCCTGCGTCCAGTGATTTAGGGCTGCCAAGCACATGGAGTAGCAAACCCGCACGTATTGCTGTCCTGATTTTGGCTGGGAGGAGTTAATTTTCTTCTCAGTAGCTGGTACAGTGCTGAGTTTAAGGTTCAGTAGGAGAATAACGTTGATAACACACCAATGTTTCCATTGTTGCTAAGTGGTGCTTATCCAAATCAAGGACTTTTCAAGTTTCTCAAACTCTGACAGCAGGTGCACAAGAAGCTGTGAGAGAGTACAGCCAGGACAGCTGACCCAACTGGACTATTCCATACCATGGAACATCATTCTCTGTATATAAGCTAAAACAGTCTGTTCCTGAAGGACTGCACCCCTGGAAAGTGCATACTAGAGCAGCTCATGAAAAACTGCAGCCTGTGGGAAGGACTCATATTGGAGAAGTTTGGGAAAGACTGTTTCCTGCTGGAGGAACCCCAGGCTGAGGAAGAGTTTGAGTAGCCTGCCCCTGAGGAGAAAGGAGCAGCAGAGACAATGTGTGATGAACTGGCCACAGATCCCATTCACTGTCCCCTCCACTGCTGGAGGGGGAGGAGGCAGAGAAAATTAGCAGCAAAACTAATCCCAGGAAAAAAAGACAGGTGGAGGAAAGGTATTCTAAGATTTGGGTTTACTTTTCATTACCCTGATCAGATTTGATCTCCCCATGTTGAACCTGTTTTGCTCATGAAGTGACTGGTGAGTGATCTCTCCCTTTCCCTATGTCTAACCATGAGCCTTTCATTCTATTCTCTCTCACTTGTTCAGCTGAGGAGGGAAGAGACAGAGCAGCTTTGGTAGGCACCTGTCTTCTGCTCAGGTAAGTCAGGTGCCCACCACAATCAGTTAAGCATATTTGCAAACTTTTAGCTGACATGGTTAACTGAGAGTTAAAAATTTACCTGCAGTAGCTAAGGAAGGCAATGAAGTGCTGATGTGAATATTGAAGTGGAAATCTTATTGTCCCATCTGTCAGTCGTAAAAACAAACAATCCAACTCTATCACTGCCTTACCCTGATGAACAGAAGAGACTCATTTCCTTGTATTCTACTTGTACCCATTAATAGCCTATATTCTTTTAAGGCTGTCATTTCTTTGAGGAAAAATCAGCTTTGAGCTTAGTCCTTTTACACGTACTAGTGTAGGAGCTTTGACAAGAGCTACTAGGCAGTGTGTTCATCTGCCTCTGACTCTGAAATAGGTCACTAACCATTGCTCCAGCTACATCAAAGCAGACCCCTCCTGAAGTGTCACACAGTCAGGGCCCACAGCTGGAGAGCTGAAGCCTGGAGCTTTTCATGTCCCATTCAAGAGCAGTGAGATGTGGCAGGAAAGCCTTGGGGCTGTACAACACAGGAGAGAAGATTTTGCTCTGGTGCATGGTGCTACTGGAACTGGTCTCATATCAGGACCTCTGGCCAAAGAGGGAAGGCCAGAGAGTTGGTCCCACAACACACTGCTGTAATTAAATTATGCAGCAGCTCACACTTTCCATTTCTCTACCCTGACTTCATGCCTACCTTATATATGATGCCCCTGATACTTGCTAATGATAGGTAATAACCACATGCCAGAGCAAGAAACTATCAAGTTTAAATATTGAGCGAGTATTTTACATTTTTTTAGGAAGTTATAAAGTCAGCATCAAAAGTCAATATTGCCTGCTGGTTCAAGTGAGTGCTGTAATCAGACTGCAGACTAAACCCAAGGCACTGTCAAGCAGAATGTAAAATGAATGCTGCAAGAGAGGCAGCACATCAGAAATATGTCTGTATTTGAAGTTTTCTGACAATATTAAATAAACTCAAATTCAAAAATTACAGTCTTCCAAAACACATGCCCTGAAAAACTTGTTTAATATTTGCAGTCTGGTGCCTTTTTCATTGATTTAAAGAGAAATTGTTTACTGCTTTCTTTTGGAGGAATAGCAGTCTGTGTGGAGCATCATTTGCTACGTTTGAAAGTGACAAATACAGCCATAAAGAAAGGAAAACCACTTTCACTGCAGTGCTCCCTCTAATTCCCCCTCTTCATTCCCAATAATAAAGCAGGGATATTAGAATGCCTTAAGAAATCATTGGGAAATGCTGGTTCTGTGCCATCGTGTCACGGTTACTTTACAAAGGTAGACAGTGGGAGAGTCCAATACCTCACCCCAGATGGAGGGATCTTTCAGTGATTCCATCTCTGTGCACTAACACTCTTCTTGGAAGTAAACTACTGTAATCATTTGTTCATGGAAGGTATGTTTTTTACAGATCAAAGTGGACTACAGTTTTAGCTTGGCTTTAGTCCACATTACAAAGAAAATAAAGGAATATATGTTCAACCTCTGCCCAATTTTCAAGGAAAAGTACAAATATTCCACAATCTTCATTCACTTTCAGAAACATTTGCCCCAGTGCTCCAAAAGGCTTGGCACCAAGTGCACATGTTATTCTACATGGTGTTATTCTACAAATAACACCAGCACACACACTGTGACTTTAAGGAGAAGTGATTTTTCAGTGGCAAAATGTGTGCCAAAAAAAGCAGTGGGGTTTTGGTGAATTTGCTTCTAGCTCTGATCTGGCAGAACCATGGCTGCTTAGAATTTTAAGTGTAGTGCCAAAGTCTAAGACAGTATAAAAAGAACATGAGTTTGTGCTGTTTTGGCTGAAAGTGGTTGACTGCACAGATCTTAAAATGTCATGAAAAATGCAAAAATAATTTTTTTACTCACAATACTTATTTGCACTACTTTTCTGTAGGTTTGAGACATCCTAAAATAAATTAAATTCTGCTATAAAACCCCAAATTATTTTTAAATTCACCTAGAGGTACTACTGAGGTCTTTGCTACTCCAGTAATAGTAACCATCTCACAAAAGCTGGTGAGGACGATGAAACTGAGTGATGTCCCAAAGTGAGATATTAAGTACGTGAATTAACTGTTAGAAATTAATTGCTACCAAGTACCTTGTATAATAAGCTGATTGAGAACTGCTGATAAAGAATTTTCAGTAAGCTGTAAAGTAGTGAATAAAATTTGTTTTTCAGCACATTCTGACTTGCAAGCAAATACTGCTCCTGCCCGAAGAGGTCTATATTTAGATAGTAATAGCCCTTCTGAAGACCAAAATTATTCTTTATCCCCAGCAGTCCAAAGGGCAAAAGGCAAATAATATGAATAATACAACATTTAATCAGAGTTCATACAACAGTCATCAGTCTACCTTTATATACAGTTATATACTAAGTTTCAAGAACTACCTTTCATCCTCTGAGCTGTCAAACATTTCCTCCCTACTCACCAGCCAAAACAAGGGCTTTTCCCAGGCTCCAGCCTCACATACAAGCAGAACAGCTGAGAGATACTCATGCTACAGAAAAGCATGCTACATAAAAATTACACTTGGAGTTTACTTCTTTGGCAATAATTCCACGCAGCAGGGTATGAGCTTTTTCTTTAGTCTTTTATTCATTAACACACATGCAGATTTATATATCCATACGCACAGAAATCTTCCTTAACTACAAATGCTCTTAAATGCTGGTTTCTTTGGCAGAATGTGCCACATTCATGATGTTCCCAGTTACTAGTTTCCAAACAAAAGATGATCAAGTTTCTCTTATCCCATCAGAAAAGTTTCTCTCCTCCTTATATGTAACATCTTTGGGGAATTTTGTCAAGTCCAAGGAAAAGGCTGATGTTGAAATTTGAGTGGGACTGAGGGGGTAGGGCAAAGAAAACATACCATGTAACAAATTCCCTCTTGTTTTGATTACAGAATGTACAATGCCACCCAGGATGCTTTCCTAGAAACAGCATATTTGAAACCAGATATTACAGCATAGCAGGAATATCCAAGAGAAATTATGAACAAGTTATTATCTTCCAGATAATAGCACATTCACTGCTTGCAGAACTTCCCCACATAACACAGGATTAAGGTCAACCAAGTTACCAAGCACAGGAGAATCATTTTTGGTGATGCTGCAGCCACAAAATTCTCAAGGAACGTTTCTGTATGTGGACATAAGGTAGGCTGGTAAAACAGACACCTGAGTGTGTTTGGCATTGAGGCAGCTGATCACGTCTGCATTTATTTACACTGCAGTGCTCACACGAACACAGGGGACTTTTCAAGCTGGTTTTGAGACCTGTCTTTGGCATCAGCCGCTGGTCCAGTGCCTTCCTTAGAAAAATACACATTTTGCAAACAGTGGCAGGAAACTGAAGTGAGAAAAACTCCCCATGAAAAATAAAGAATAAAACTGGCACCACAAAAACACTATGCCCAAACAAAAGACTCAGCAAAATTCCCCCATCAGAGAACACAGTAACAGGTTATTAGCACACTATGGAGCTACTGCAAAGGTACTCTGAAATGAACACATGTAATACCTTGCAGTGCACTACTGTGTGTCTAAAATAGCTCCATTGATATTTGTGTCCTCCTAGGTTCATATAATCAAGACTACAGCTGACAAAAAAAAAATGTTCTCTCAGTGCCCACCAGGTTCATCTAAAAATCTCTTTTCACATGCAAGAGATCAAAATGGTGTGACTTCACTAGCTTAGACTACAGGGTCAGCCTTCACAGGAAAGTGTTGAATTTTTGATTCAAGTCACTGAATACGTACAAGTGGACATATGCAGGCACTGGTCATGCTTTGGATTGATGAACAATACCCAAAATAACTCACTTTCTTGATGAAATGAAACATCCGTACTCAGGTACAGTAGAAAATTTAAAGGAAAAAAAAAGTCTAATGAAAGTTAAAAGAAGTTTAACTCCTTATTAAAACCTCAAAGCCCTTTCCTCAAACTTACTCAGTTCCTAACAAAAGCACTCATAGGTTTTAAACAGCTACCTTTTCATACTTATAGGGCCAAATAAAAATTATGTGTGGTCACTGTTCCCATAATAGAGGATCATAAATTTGAGGGGAAAGGAAGGTTATGTAGTCCCTGCTATAGACAGAAGGAGCTTTGCTTCTCACATCACAAAATCAGAATAGGTTAAGTCAAATTGAAGGGGTGCTCATGTATTTCTGTAATGCTGGAAACCAGCCCTTTTAGAAGTGACTAGTGGATCTGGACACTGAGCATGAGGCAGTGTAAAAAAAAGACTTCATTTTCAAAACCAAGCTTCTGTAAAGCCAGACCTCCTTATGATGTCAAAACTGACAGAAAATCAAATGCTTATGAGTGGGACTCTTCTGAATCAGTGTGTAGTTCAACAGTACAATTCCACTGTAAAAATATTTACAGTTCCTCCTGTAAACCCCATAAGTCACAAAAACCAGATGGAAATTTAATCGAAAAATACATCTTTATAAGTTAGAAGTTAGACCCTTAAAAAGAAATCTGACAGAACTGTGCTTTAAACCTACTTTAATGACATCCATGTAAATTTCAATATGAACTCCAAACCTACCAACTTTGAAATGACACTACATTACCTTTCATGTTCCTAGCTTCATATTTGCAATGTATAAACATCAGGTGACTGATACTTTGATCTGAGGTATGCAGGGGAAAGATGCTTCAAAACAGCACACAGAGTATGTCAGTGTGCTAGGTCACACATCTACAGTCACAAAAGTTGCAGCTAAGAGCTCTGTTTTCCACCAGTAGCTTGCATTTCAAAAATTCTAATGACAGTTCCCTGTATTAACCAAATCTCTTTGTCCAGTAAACATTTCCTCATTTTTTTTTAATAAAAAAAATCTATTGATCTAACATGCAGTTGCCTGTTGGGCTTCCCCAAGGAAACAGAGAGGCAGCAAAATAGCCAGGAAAGGCTGCATTGGCATTTTCCTCCCCACCCCAACTCCCATGATAAAAGCATATTTCAAAGCAACTGATGCATGAATAAGAAATGTCTAAATCCCAAGTCTATTTAAATGCTAGACAGCAGAGACTGCCATCCTGAAAAAACTGCAGAAGGCAATAAGACCCTGAACTGCAGGGGAATGAGCTCAGTTTCTCCAGGGACCTGATCTGCAGGATCCCATGGGAGAGCTCATTGATCTCCTACGTGCCACACAAGAGAGGAAGGTGGCTGCCTAAGGAGCTCAGGTGGAGCACAAGCCTCAGGGAAGGTGTCCAACAGCAACTCAGAAACACTGGCTGGGCACCAGGGAAGAGGAAGCCAAAACTCATCTGGAAGTTGCCAGAGGACAGGAGGCACCTTTACATCAACAGCAAATGAAGGACCAAACCAAACAGGCACTGGTAACTCAGAAAAAAAACAAGAACGGAATTCTGGGGAATAACAAGACAGTTTTATTCCAAACCTTGGGAAGAAAATGGATCAGAACCTTCTTAACTCTATTTCTAGGACTATGAAGGACAAATAAAAAAAAACCCCTTGCAAACTGGCAAGAGAAATTTCCCAAAGGCAAAATGTGCCAAATCGACCCAGTTACTTCTGCTGATGCCACTGGCTCTGTTTATGAGGGCAGTGCAGCAGACACAATTTCCCTGACTTTAGCAGGCTTCTTGACACAGTCCTGCCTTAGCATTAAGCAGTCAAAAAGGAATCTTTTTGGCTCCAGCAATCAGGGAGGTGGACAAGAGGGCTCCCACCTGAATGAGCCCAGGAGCTGACAACCAGCTCTTGAAACCAAATAAAACCAAACACAAAAGTCTTATGCCTAGGTATACAAGGGGAACTTACAGGCTAAAAACCAGCTTTGGAACAGATGTCCTGGGGGTCCTGGTGAACACAAATAAGTAAGGTATCCTTGCAATGATGAACTGCACAGTGGGCTGTGCTGGCATGAGTGCATGCTAGCGTTGGGAAGCAATCAACATTTTCTATGTGACTTTCCTGATGCCTCAAATGGAAGCCCTGTTCCTGGTTTTCAGCTCCCCTGCAACAATTAGAGATTTTTTTTTTTAAATTATGGAGAATACAATGGCCTATGAAAAGAGGTGGATGAAGCTGGGTATGTTTGGACTAGAAAAGAGAGGCTTCTTAATGACTTAGGGGATACCCATGGAGAAAAGGTAGCCAGGATCATCTCAGTGGGGCACAATGAAGGGAGTCAAGGCAGTGTCATCAGTTGCAGCCAAGACAAGTTGTATCTAGACACAGTAGTAATTCAAAAATCCTACAATAAGGGTCTCCGGACACTGGAATAAGTTTGTCCAGAGGGGCTGCAGTCTCCCTCTGCAGAGATCTTTCACACTTGAGTGCACAAGACTGAGCAATTCAATTTTATTTTGAAGTCAGCTCTGCTCTATGCAAGAGACCAGCCCTCCAGAGGTCCAGGGGCAAGTCTGAATCTCTGTCCTCAACAACAAAATTCTATGGTAAACAGAAGTTTTGGAAAAAGAACAAATAGGGCTACAATGTGCATAACTGCAGAGCAACTGAGTCTCCATAATGCCTACAGATGATAAGGCTGCATTTGGAAATTGTTTCCATGAAGTTTGAAAACTTTCTCCGAGAACATCTACTTTTCTACTTTCTGCAGTATTTCTATTTATATAATAAAAATTACCTTGAGCAACATTGATTATTGAAACACAAGGATTTCTTTACTTCATCCTCATCTTCTGGATTTTGCTTGTAGCATACGTATAATTATAGTTTTACATATTATAATTCTATCATAATATTATATAATTATATTTTCAATGGCAATTTGTAAAACAAAACAAACCCTATGCCTTTAACTTTTTTAGACCACACAGAGCTTGTCCCCAACAAACTGCATTCTCAGCTACAGACAACAGACAAATTGCATAACATATTTCACTCTTATGTAAAACATACATGTGGAGAGAGATATGAATACATCTCTATCAACAAAAGAATATATATGTATATATATTTAAAGAAACTGCATTAAGAGACATATGGGCTTTTCTTCAGAAAGGCAATTTCTTTGAAGTGCCCCTGTTGATCTGTGACGTCACTTCAGCCCTTGACAAGATCACACACCTTTCTATTTCAGTCAGTTCAGGTTCAGTGCCACGCTTACTCTAGAGATTTACAGAATAAGACATAAAAATATCAGTCAATCTGCAGTTTGTCTTTACATGGCACAGTTTTTCCCATGGTGATTCTTCAGACGATCTCACCAGAACAATGAAAGCAGCATGCAGTTTTGAAGTAGTAAAATGTTTTAAATAAGTAACATGTATACCTCTGTTACTCTCTAAATGGTAATTAGGTTTTCTGTTGCATGATGGGGGTGGGGGACAGAAATCCATCGCTGCCAATGATTAACATCTATTTTTCTTCTTTAAACTTTAACGAATTTAGTATTAGTACCTAGGTCCAACACAGAATTTAAAGTGCAATTCTCAAAATCGCAGATGGGTGGAGAACTACAACCACAGTAGCAAGCAAGAGATCTCCCCACAGACATCAGCATGGGCAAAGCTTTATCAGCAGTACCACCATTCACTGCACCAACAGATGTCAGTGCTCAAAGGCAGTGAGAAAAGTGACAGCAGAGTTAAAGACTGGATCTGCATCTGCATGTGTCTCTCACTGAATAGTAAAATTACTATCTCCTTATGCACTACACTTTGAAAGCAAAATGGCTTTTTTTAGCTTGATATTCTTTTACAGTAGCTCCTTCCTATTTCCTTGGAAGAAAGCAGTCCCTGAACAAAAGAAATTTCAAAAGGCAGAGATTCATATTAAGCAGAGAACTAAGTGAAATAAAAGTATGCAGATACTTTTAAAAAATAGTCTCACAGAGGTCTGAATATTAATTAAAGAAGTAAGCCTCACTGATCAAATGTAATTTTATTGCAATGTTTTAAAAGCAAAAACTTTTTTAAAAGCAGATTCAATAAATAATTGAAAAAGAGAGTTTATGTTGCCAGGCAATACGATCACCCCTACACAAGTGAGATGATGTAAAACTTTGGGAAGAAAGTATCAGACATTTTTTCCTTCTACTTTATTTATATGAAAAATACATAGTACTGCCTCTACCCTAAATGCCAGCATTATATATCTTCACATGAGAATTGCAAAGCTGCATACTTTTCCATTAAAACTGCAACTTCTGTTTCTATTCAGTATCATAGAAAGAAGTTGATTCTTCTAGAAGTATTTTTGAGATGCACACAAAGTCTTATAACAGCCAGATGTTCCACAGCCATGGGCTCATTCATTGCACAGAATCATTTCGGTCCTTTGCACAGTATTGCCTTCCATCTCTTCTGATTTTTCACCTATTCTGTTACCTGATCAGGGATTTGCCCTTAAAAGAAAGTGCCCAAGTTTCATTTAAGTTAGAGTCCACTCACTTACTGTATTCCTAAAAACAAGTTTAAAACCAAGGTACATACAGCTTCCAAGAAGGAGCGGGAAGACAAATGAAAATAGATTTTATACTTGTAGTTACCCTTGCCTAAGTGACTGCATATCTCAGTGTTCCCACAAGGACTGTGAATATAACATTCTTGAAACTTTAACAGTTATAAGAATGTAACAGCAGGTTATGTGCTCATCCAATCTGTTTGAAAAGCTTTTAAAATCAGAGGCATCAAAATGAGCAATACCTGTACCTTCATAAACACCAACTATAAAATCCAACAAGCTTACCGTGGAGAGTTATAGCAAATTGTCACATTATTTCATGCAAGCCTTTCTTGGTTACAACAGAGCTTAAACTGAAGATTTCAAGATGCAAGAACGGCAAACTGGGAGTTTTACTACCCTACATGCCCTCCTTCATAAGAGCACTGGAGCACCGCTCTCAAGTGTTGCTTCAAAAGATTACAAAGCTAGTGACCTAAACACAGAACCAGGGAGTCTCGGGTTGAACCTCCCCATGGTAAAACAACGCATTTAGCAGCAGTTTAGTGGTAAAGCAAAGCTGCTCGTGTGCAGTCATCGTGAATCACAAAGTGAATCACACTCCAAAACTCAGGTTTAAACTGACCCTAATGAACCGGCGTGCCCGTGCTGCAGTGGGAGCGCAGACAGCCTTCGCACAGCAACAGCCCCTGGCTTAGTGGGGAGCAGCAAACAGGAGCCAGGTAGCCAGGCTCTGCTCCAAAGCCTGGCACACCGTGCAGCCCTGTGAGAGCAATGGGCTGCTCTCAGCCCTGGAAAACCCAACTGCGCCCCCGCCACAGCCACGCTCCTGGACTCTGCAGCAGGGCTGCAAGCACTGCGATGCAGCTGCGGCTCAACCGCAGCTCTCTGGGAGTTTCATTTAATCGGCTTCAGGGGAGCATGAGCTTCATTACTCACCAAGTATGTTTTCATAGCAGACTTGCAGACGTGATTAAAAAGAGTCATGGAAAATAGAAAAACAGAAGATGCCTCTCAGAAGTCTGCACACACTCTTTACATCACGTGCTTAAAAAAGCTCAAGCAACTTAGTGAAAAAAACCCTGGAAAATGTTGTGGATAAAGAAGGTTTTCACACTAAAGGAACCAGTATATTCAGCATCTTGGACACTGCCTATATTGTTTAATTTACAGTCCCTCTCCCCCCTGCCACCCCAATTATTTTCCCCACCTGTAAAATGACAGTTCTATAAATAACTTAGAAAGAGAACACGAAATCCTTCAAAACCAAATGTCTAAAACATGCTTTACACAGACACACATGAATATTTGAGTTTGTTACCAAGAAGACACACAGAGTGTCTCATCATCTCTGTACCACCTCAGGTGGCAATTTATTGCCAGAGTAAGTGCTGCACTGTTAAGACAGAGCAAACACTGAATCAAAGCCACTTCCCTGAAGTATTACTCTTACTGTGCCAAATGAGTTAGGAAGACAAATTTGTTATTTGTAAATAAAGGAAACATTTATCAAGATATTATCTTTAAGATGAAAACCACAGAAATTTCCTCTCATGCTGGCTCCCTAAGCTAGAAAGAAAACCCACCCCAACCTAATCAAAGAGGAAGTTTACACACTCAGCAATCCTCAGAGCAGTATGTTTCAGACAACTTCAAGAAAAGGTCTGTCCATCCAACAGTCACACAGATCCTTCTGCAAGGACGTTAATTATTTTCTAAAAGAAGAGTCATCTTCTGTCTCTCCATGACTTCCTTTTCATAAATACTGTGTTTTCATTAACATTCAAAGAAGGTATCAAAGCTTGGCTGTCTACCACTCTTATTTGCTCCCTGAATGAGATAAGACATTTTTTTGGTCTTAACCGTAGATTTTAATAAGCAGGTGGAATTTTTTCTGCTTCAGTTTGCCTGCAGCACAGAACTACAGCCTTAAGCAACTGTACTCAATAACATTATGACTTACTCTATTTCTTTATATTAATTGGCTGCCATAGGCTGCTGTACTAGCATTAAAGACAAAATCATCACCATGAGAATATAACTTCTGCCAAAGTACAGGAGATATTCCATTTTAAGCTTTACCTCACAGCTTTACATCAGCTTATTTATTTCTCATAAAAAAAGAG
Source organism: Luscinia megarhynchos (assembly GCA_034336665.1). Lineage (NCBI taxonomy): Eukaryota > Metazoa > Chordata > Aves > Passeriformes > Muscicapidae > Luscinia > Luscinia megarhynchos. Next base: position 49,135,547 of record CM067565.1, read on the forward strand.
TCCTGTGTGTCAGGAGTTTGTATTTGGCCTTTACAGAAAGATAAAGAATTAATCATGTGCTTGTTCTGGGTTTTTTTTGTTGTTGTTGTTTGGGGGTTTTTTTTGTTTGTTTGTTGTGGGGTTTTTTTTGTTGTTTTGTTTTTGTTTTTTGTGAAAGCCAGATATTTTCTACTGAACATTTAAAACCTTTTCATTTCCCCCACAATTTTGAGGATCCAGTTATAAAGGACTAGCTAGTTTTGATAAATTTACCTGTTGAGAATACAGACCAAGTCTGAGGATAGGAAAATTAAATATTCTTCTTAGCACACAGAAAACCGGTGCAAGGCTGTAAAAACATGAACTAGCAACACACCCTATTCCAATTACATATGCTCATGGTCACACAGTGAAACACTCCTCCAACTCATGATCAAAGTTCAAATCCAAGATCATTTGACTGAAGGGAGGCTATGAGGTTCTCATAAAAAATCCCAAACAAAACAAAACAAACCCAAACAAAGCAGCACCTGAAACAAGTCACCTAACACAATGTCCTTCCTTAAAAAGGAAGGTCCCTAAGAATCCAGGGGGTCTTAGCAGGAGGAACATTAACTTGGAAAATACATACTCTATTTCATATTTTGGGAACATAAAGATACCTCAGATCATTCTCTTCCTCTTTCCTCTCCTTTCAAATGCAGGGCTTAGTGGGGCTCTCTGCATCCACTGTGCTCAGACCTCCACTAAACCATTTTAGCTCCCTACCCCGCCAGGCCACAAACCCAACAAAAGCAGGGGTAGCTTCATGTCTGGTTGGCAAGCTGAGCTGGCTCTCCATAGCTTCTGCCAAGTGCCAGATACAAGATTGTGCTTAATAGAGTCACTGAATCATACTCAGTAACACAGATGAAGCTTCTCTGCACCCTGTAGTGCCATTAACCCTAAGCAAACACTTCAACTTATTGTTTTGTGACATTTTTGATATCATAAGGCAGCCCCAGCCACCTCCAGCTTACCATCATCATATGTGATTCCCATCTTTAGGCATTTTATTCACCTCCTCAGTGACTTTTATAAAATCATTAAAAAATAATAACCACAATAAACAGTATTTATCAGGAAGGAAACACTACCTAACACTCAAAAAAAAAAAAAAAAAAAAAAAGCAAATACAAAACTACTGACGATTACAAGTAAATAAACAAAGCTATGGGTGAGGGAAAAAAACAAGACTAATTTTAAACTTCAACAAACTTAATGACAACTGTAAGATATCAGCATTAAGGTCACAAGATATTTCAGGAAAACTTTCGAAACACATTGATTGCATCATCAGCATGCTGGCAGGAATCACCACATTGCTTACTCAGTACATGTCAACTCTTTTCCTTTCACTGAATCATGTTCTTAAAGAAATGTACCATCAGGGAATGTGGCTTTTTGTGCTTGAAACCCAAACCAGCAATACTTAAACTGCTGCAAAACTGTTGCCTCTCCTATGAAGGTTCTCACAACCTTCCTCTCAGTAAAAGCACACTGAATATTGGTCTACAGCAGCTGGGGCTTCAGTAATTCCTGCTTCTGTATTTCCTTTCCCCTTTTCTACTATGAGAAGAGGGGTTGGGAGGTAAACCTCCTGAAGGGAAATGCTTCATTCTGCTAAAGAAGGTTATTACAGGAGACAGAACCTTTGCTGTGCAAAAGCCTCATTGCAGAGATTTGGTTTTAATGGAGAACTTAAGCAAGAATATCAGACACCAGCTGCTAAGGCACAGCTACTCAAAGAGATTTCATACCTTTCATCCACCTGTTTCTTCACTACAGCCAAAACTAGCACCAAGTCAACCCTTTCATTAACTCCTCTGACTCACCAACCTGACAGAAAGTCCAGCAGAAATCCAGCCAGTTTGTTTTTATTTTTTCTCTTACAGCTTTCAGATTATTTACTGAGCCGAAGCAGCCTGTGGAGGGATGCAGCGGAAGTCACAGAAAGCAGATAGTGGGAGAAGGCAGTCAAAAGTGGTATGAAGAGACTTCTCCTCTCCTAATAGCAAGAAGTATTAGTGACATCACCTTGTTATGTAAACATTCTCATAAGGAAACAAAACTCCATCCAGCCTGGCACTGGACCTTCCTGAGCAGCAGCACCAGGATACCAGGCAGTAGGAAAGCAACTGGGGGAAGCATGCAGGAAGACACAAGGGGGCCAACTGCCTTTCTACAGTGAGTGATCACATATATTTTGCAACCACTCCTTGTTAATGAATAGATCTGATTATATCCAAGTTTTAATGTCAAGCAGATATTAGAGCTCTGATTAGTGCTTTATTTCCATGCTCACAAGCTTTCTTTTCTCAAGATATTGCTGAGCATTCCTGTAACATTACTGAGACTTCCATCTAAGCTGCATAAAAGCCCTCATAGAAAATGAAAACTGAGGACTTAGGAAGCTTCAGAATTCACACTACCAATGCTACCTCAATCCAGTTCTTTACAGAAAGATGGGGAGGAAGCTGCAGAGTCTGTTTTGTGAACTTGCAACCACTGCCCTGTTGAGCTCAGAGGACTGGTGCTCAAATTCCTCTCTGCAGGGCTTGTACTACATGACTGAAACAGCTGAGAGCTGTGCAAGCATTTGAAGCACTGCATGACCATGCTTTTCAGACTTTGATTCCAGTTTACCAGGGAGGCTTTTATCCCGAAAATATGTCCAAACAGCTCTGATCAATAATGTGAACAGTTTCCAAGCTAGTTACTTTGTACAAGAACAGCACAGCTGCATTAGTATGGTGCTCCACCAACACCAAGTGCTTGCTGTTCAGCAGGATTAATTAGTCTGGGCAGAGCACTGCACTAATGTGATTATATAGCTTATAGTACCTGAGCTAGCTCATTCATCGTTTCTATTCCTTTGCTCTGATAGAAAAAGAGCTTAGGTTTTGCTGTTTTCTTAGCATCTATATAATCCCAGCACCTTTTTATTTTTTCTTGGAAGCGATAGGAGTGAGACTTGGAAAAGAGTCAAAATCAGATTTTCCTAATTAAAATAATGCATCTCCTATATTCATAGCCTCTCTCCACTATTATCATCATCTTCTAATCACTTCTTTTGCCTGTATCAACTACCTATACACCTGCAAGCCTTCCCTTGACATCAGGAATAATGATGTCCAGCTATAATCAGTGGCGACAAGAGCTGGAAGGCATTGCACTTGAGTGGGGTGGAGTCATCACTGCCTTCCACTCCTCCTTTTTTCCAGGCAGGGAATGAATACCGCAGGAGATACTTGCTCAAAAGAGGGGCCACCTCTCAAAGTAATGAGGGGCAGAGCAAGAATACAAAACACAACCTCCTCATCCACAATCTGGGGCTCCTGTAAGGACATGGAAACAGACCAGTGTGAGGTACACCAGGGACCCAGACCTTGCCCAAGTCATGGGAGCACTGGAGGAACTGACAGAAGAACCTAAGTTATGGCAAATGCAAGTCTGCTGATATGCTTAAAGTGTGCTTCTTGGCTTGAGCCTTCCTGAGGCATCCTGTATGAGGACAATGCTCAGGGCAGGCAACATTAGGCCATCCAGTAAAAAGAAAAATCAGCAGCCACATGCAACCGACAGCAGTTGAAGAACAGGAAGCACTGGGGAAAGCCCCACTGCTGGCAGTGCTGCTCTTTCTTCTGAGTTTGCCTGTAGCACAACAGAAAAGAAACAGAGGACTAGCACAGCACCCAGTAGTATCTCTGGCCCCTTCGCTGCACAGACACACCTGCACACAGCCAGGACCCAGAGGTACAACACAGCAGGGCAGTTCCCACACACAGACCTTGACAGCAACCATATCATTCTGACAGAGCGAAAAGCAGTGATAGCAACAGGATCTCTACTTCTTCACATTTCCACAAGTACTTTCCTTGCTCAATAAGCATTTCTTTTTCCTTTTAGTAATATTATATTGGTTTAAATACTAAGAGAGTTTCAAGAACCTTTCTATTTCCCCTCTTGGTTTAAGTTTCACCCTGGCTTTTTTTGTTTGTTTGTTTTCCCCTAATATAAAAAAGCAAGCTGTAGAAAAACTGGTTAAAATTTCTAGAACAAAAGTTGGCTAAGAAATGTTGTATGGTCACAGCATTTCATTGCTTTGTGATTGCAAACGATATTGTACTGCCTGGACTTCTAAACACGCATGTCAACTTAAAATTTAAAACAGTCAATGAACAAAACACCTCTAAGGTATCTCCCCTCTCAGCTTTAAGTCAGCATGTTGATGGGACGGAGCCCTTCAAAAACAGAAATGCAAGGAAGAACAACCTTATTTTTTGGCATTCTTTTCCTTTAAAGTAACTTGCTTCCTTCTCTAAGAAATACCCACAAGAGTAGTTTCAAATTTTGAGTTCTAGATATATAACATAAAGCGGACAATGCAGACGCAAATTCCAGGCTCAAAAGAGTAGGAAAGCAGAAAGATTCTTTATGTTTGCATCTCCAGCATGCAACCACCGGACACAAAGGGAAGAACTTTAAGGGATAATTCTGGCTTCTGTGCATTTAGAGTACAAAAGTTCATACTTTAAAAAGATACAATATAAAACTATTTAAAGTTTTAAAACTAAGCTAAAAAGACCGCGGGTTATAAATCCATTTTGACACTAAGGTAACAATATTAAAAAAGGAGACTAAAGCTTGCAAAAAGACAATGAGAAAAGCAACAAAAAATGCCAACATGTGAAACAATGTGAAGCAAGTCAGCACAGAACAGAAACACTGTTTTACTGTCAATAGAAAAAAAAAGCATTCATTGAAAAAAGACAAAAACCAAACCAGGCAAAGTACTGCAAAAATACTGAAGCAAGTAAGGAACCAAGATGCTAAGGTCATAGAGTGATTTAACAGGAAAAGAAACTCCCAGAAACACCACATAGTATTGAGGACTTAAGCTGAGGTATGAAGGAAAACAAAGATCTGGAACTAAGTGCAGTCTCTGTGTCATCTCCTACACTTAAACAGCCAAAACTCTGGTTTGGGGAGGCTACTGAGCAACTGATGCTGTGTGGAAGTGAGGAGAAAGAGGATGGAAAGGCAAAGCAAAGAAGAAAAAATTGAAAAGATGCTGGCTGTATGTTCGTATGTACACATACACATGCATATCCACACGTAATAAAAGGTAACTCAGACTAGCTGGCACACAGTGGGTCCAGCAAGACAGCAGCATATTTAAGTGTTATCTTCCTCCTCCTGTTTACTTGTTGCAGTCTTCTGTACCACAGAATCATGTACATCAGGTCTAGAGCCTCACTACTTCTAAATACTTCTACAGGGCAATTTCACATAGCTGGTAAAAGAGTTTGTTGGTATTTGTAACTTTCCATACGCCTCAGGGAGGCTGCATGACTAAACCAGTAGACAACATAGTCTCTGCACACTTCAAAATGTGGTCTGTACCATGTACTCCTAAGAGTTTCTCCCTTTAAAATACCTTGCATTGGAACATACTGCCTACAACTTATAACTATGCTACACAATTTGCTGAAATAGGTAAAGTGACATAAGGACTCCAGAGCACAGAATACAGCTTGATAATTGTGAGAGCTTACTATCTGATGCTCCATGTTATCACAGCTCACTTTTCAAAGCACTCTGTACAAACACACAAAATAAATAATTTTAAATAAGGCTAACCAGATTCCCCAGATTCCCCAAATACTGAAATACTCGGCAGTGAGTCTCACGCCTATCGCATTTCCATCACCACAGAACATGAAAAATATACTACTAATTAATTCATAAACCCTAATCTCTGCAGGCAGCTTAAATTGTCAGTTCGATAAATAAACCGACCAGCACTGATGGGAAGTTGAACTGTATTATCAAGGAAATTCTTCTTCTGCCGGAGAATCCTGTCAAGCTCTGCCCATGACAGCATTACCTAGACCCAGTTTGGAGAATTTCCGTAGGGGAGGATTTAAACCGGTACCTGCACCAACCGAACAGCAGGACCAAAAAAAGGCGGTTGAAGGAATTTGTCAAAGCACACACAGCTCTGACACTTTACCACTAAACATAAACCGACTGTATTTCGCCAAACGCCCTCAACTCTTTGGCCGGCCGGTACCGCTGAATAGCGAGCCGCACGAAGCCGCCACAGACCGCGACAGCTCTGGAGCGCCGCAGCGCACCTGCCCCGCACCCGCCCGGCGCCGGACAGCGCTGGGCAGCGCCTCTCCGAGAGCGCGGCACGGCAGGGCGCCCCGCCGGCTCCCGCACCCCGCGCAGGCATCCCACGCTCAGCGCCCGAGCCCGGGACGTCCCGTGGAGACAGCAGGCGGACCCGCGCCGCTCTTCCTCGCCGGTGTCGCTGTCCCCAGCCCCGGTGCCTCGCGAAGCGACCCACAGCCTGCCAACCCTCGCCGGGCGTTGCTTGCTCCCCGTTTTTCGGCGCAACAGCTGGGGGAACCTGGCAACACCGGGAGGGAGGGAGGCGCAGCCGGCACGGAGCGGGCAGCGCGGGGCCGCAAGCGGGAACGCACCGCGGGATGCGAGGATGCAACCGCGGGCGACGCCGCCGACCTGCGCTGCGGCTCCCGGGCGACGGCCGGCCACAAAGACCCCCTTCCCGCAGGGAGGAGGCGCCAGGAGGGGTCAGGGGTCCCCCGACACCGCCGCCAGACGCGGCAGCGACCTGTTGCCCCGCGCGGGAGTGCGGAGGCGCATCCCCCGGAGCGGGACCGGCAGCCGCCACCACCCACCTCTTTGATCTTCTCCCTCCTCTGCCGGACCTCGGGGTCGGCGGGCTCCTGCCCCACGGCTCCGACGGGCTGGCGGAAGAGGCGCTGGGGCAGCCCGGGGGCGCCCGCCTCCTTCCTGCCGCGGGCGTCCTGCAGAAGTTTCTCCTTGTCCTGGCGGATGTCTCTGCGGATCTCCTCGGGCAGCTTCTGCAGCGTCTCCTTGGCCTCCCGCAGAGCCCGCTCGTGGTCCGCGCGGATCCGCTCCAGGCTGCCCGCGCCGCCCGCGGCCGCCGCCGCCGCCGGACCGGCTCCGGGCTGCGGAGGGGCGCGGGGCTGCCCGCCGGGCGGCGGCGGCGGCGGCTGCAGGGCGGCCGAGTGGAAGAAGACGCCGCTGAGAAGCTTGGAGGAGTCGGGTAGGAAAAAGATGGCCCCGAAGCAGAGGGTGATGAAGGCGCTGAACACCAGCAGCAGCACGAACTTCTCCGTCAGCCGGAACGCGCCGGGGCCCGCTGCCTTCCTGCCCCCGCCGCCCGCGCCGCTGCCCGCGGGGCCGCCCAGCGTCCCCGGCCCCGCCGCGCTACCGAAGAGCGGCAGCAAGCTGGCGGCGGGCATGACCCCCGCGCCGCCTCAGCCTCAGCGCCGCGCAGGCACCGCACCGCACCGCACCGGACGGCTCGGCTCCGCCGCCCCCTCCCCGCCGCGGCTGCACAAAGTTTCCCCGGGCGGACGCGGCAACTTTTCCCTTCCCCGCGGCCGCGCTCCCTCTGCTCCCCCGGCGGCAGCGCTCGGCAGCGTCTGCGGGGCGGGCGCTGTCAGCTCCAGCCCATGCTGCCGCCGGGCCGCGCCGCGGGTGCCGCTCCCCGCTCCGCCCGCGCGGAACTGCCGGGCGGCCGGGGGCGGGGCGGGCCGGGGCGGGGCCGCCGCCGGCCCAATGGCGGGGGGGGCGGGGCGCGGGCGCTGCCGGCCCGCGGCTCCGGGGCTCGGCCGCGGGATGCGCTTCCCCGGCGCTGCCGGACCCCGCGGCCGGAGGGGCTGGGCGGCGGCGGTGGGGCCCGCCCGCGTCGGCCCCGAGGGCGGCGGCGGCGGCGGCACGGGGCGGGTGCGCGCGCGGCACCGGCGGATGCCGGCAGCGCGCCCTCGCGCACCCACGTGCGCTCCGGTGCGCGCACACGCGCGCGCGTGTACCCCGTGTACTCCCGCGCGGGCGCGCGCGCAGGCGGGCGCGCGCCGGGCCGGGGGCGGGGGCGGGGAGCGGGGGCGCGGCGGGGCCGGAGCGGCTCCCGACCCGCCGGCCAGGATGAGCCCTGACCCGCTCTTTGCAAGGAAAACACGGGTTTTTTTTCCTTTTTTTTAGGTAAAAGGTGCACCTCTTCCGAGGAAGTAAGGCAGATACCTGCGGTAATGTGAAAATCCGACTTTTCATCTACGCTAGTACAAATGAAAAGACCATCGTGTGTCGGCACAAGGAAATGCCGTGTTTGAGAGCAGATCAAATTGCTGCATCAAGCTCCCCAAGCATTCGGTGAGAGGGAAAGTTAAAAATAAAACAAAAAAACCCCATACCGATTTATTATTTTTGCCCGTGTTACAGAGCACTGCAATAAACAGCTGGCATGTGAGAAGAATAAAATGTTGTGTCACTTTAATAGAAAAAGGGAACCCAGCCAACACCCAGGGGTTTACCTCCAACTTTTTTTGGAACGTATTCAGAGTCTACCTAGAGTTTCACAGCAGTTCGGCACTGTAATCTTCAACATTTCCCCCCAAATGTTAACTACACAGAAAGAAAACATTTGTTCCCAGAAGTTCGGATGCTGAGGTCGGTTTGTTTGCGTATTTGCATGGCTGTATTTTGCAAGTGAAAAAAAAAAACGACGGTAGAGGGAAGTCTGTGCTTTAAGCAAGGGCTGGGAGAAGGCATTGTGTAAGCCTTACAGACATGATTTTGAAAATGGGCTTGGCATGGATCTAATTCTGCTCCCAGTGGAATTAAGGGGAGTTTTACCATTGACTTAATAGGAATAAAGCAAGGCTGCTGCCCAGTGCTTTTCCAAATCCCTTTCTTTAGAAGTAAGAATATGTAACAGATTAATTAAAAACAGGTTCAGGGAAGACAGTTATATAGAAATGTTGGAATGAGTCCTGCTAAACTCCCTTAAGTATATAAGCAAATGCTTCTGTAAAATTTCAGGATTATACATGAAACTGAAGGATCAGGGGCCCAACTTCATACTCAGTGAGATCAGTAATTTAATTTAGTTTTTATTCAGGTTTTCTTTTAAATCCTATCTTTTTTCCTGAGTTGCATTTTCCCACATTTAGATGTGAAACTATTGCTCAAACTAAACAATAAGCACTCCGACTTTGACACACATTTCCCAGAAATGTTTAACGAAGCCCAATAGCTGTGCCAAGACAAAATTGTTTAGGGTTGAAGAAATCAGACTGCTTGGAAAAGGAGATAAGAATCCATGGTGATTTTTTTTTAAGCAACATTTAAGGTAGCAAATATGGGGTTTAGCTGTTGAAAGACAGTTGACTAATGAAAAAGCTTCCTAAATGGTGAAATACCACTCTCAGCTTCAGCAAGCATATTCTGCTTCAATCACTGTGTATGTGGGTGTGCAATATTTTCAACAGATTGCCCTCAAAACTCATCACTACTTATATGATAATATTTGGAGGCAGAAGTTATTGCTGGAAGAAATGCCTTCCTTCAGTATTCTGAAGTCATCCTTTAGGTTGCCATATTTCTATAGCACTTCATGAATGAATGCAGGAGTAGAAAATATCATCACATGGGGTTCTGTTCCTGTGTCTCCTAAAATGCGGCTCTTGGAACTCATCAGCCTTTTGCCTTCTTTTTGGTGTTCGTCCTAAGTGCTCGGGGCCAAGTGTGGACTCATGCCAGGGGTTTCACTGCCACGCCCATCACTGTCTTTGGGACATCCTGAGCATGAGGGAAGCTATGCAAAGATGGAAATTCTCAAGTCTTTGTGATGTCTTTTGTATGCAGAGTGTTCCTGTTGTTAGCACTTAATGTTACAGTTACCAGTAAGGTCATGTGGGAACTATTCAGTGGGACTATTGAAGCATGTAAAGTTACTGGCATACAGAGCTGTTCACTACGTGGGGGCAATGGAGACTGAAAGACAAAAAAACTGCTTCAACACAACAGTGATGTACAAGTTCCTTGGGCTTTTTGTCACTAATTTGTGTCAGGCAGAAGGTACTCCAAGGGTTACAAGGAGTAGCTCGGAGTAAAATACCTTTGATTTCAAGTACTAAAAAGAAGGGCTGTACAATGCTCATTTTCAACTGGCTGTGTCCAACAGGCGGTTCAGCTATAAAGTTAAAACATAGGCACTTAAATCGTGTCCAAAAGCCCAAATAAAATACAAATAAGTGAATCAGCTTGGTGTTTGCATTAATCTGCAGACAGCAGTGGAAAGCCCACCTACCTGCACCAGGACTTGTACTGGAAGAGCCTCTTTGAATACAACCCTGTCAGCATATCCACCTAGTGGATATTGAACTGCCTGCTACTTTGGGTTGAGTTTTTTTTACTAATCAAACTGCATTACTTCCTGGATGACATCAGCTAAAATGGGAAAAAATAAGTCACTGGGCAGTTGTTTTGCATGCTGGGTAAGGCTGGGTCCTACCCAGCTTGCTTATACCAACAAAACACTGGACTGCATCCCTCCCATGGAGAGAAATACTGTTCCTGTGGATTCAGCTGCAGAATCAGGAATAATTTTCCAGCAATCATGCATAGGTCAAACATTTATAGAAAGGTAGAACTGATACATGAGAAGTGGTGAGAGAGAAATTTGCATAATAAGGAACAAGACTCCTTTCTGTAATAAATGTTCTGAATGGGGAAATTTGTTGCACATTGACTGAAACACCTGGGGAAAAAAAACCAACAAAACTCTTATCATAGTATTTCCTCTCTCTCTCTCTCTTTTTTTTAATCAGCTTATACCTAATTTGTCATGGTTCCAGCCTTAGATCTTGTCTAGTGATAAGGAATTAGCCTGCTTGGTCTGAAAGATACATGCAACAGATAAGAAGAGAATTGACAGTTGTCCCTCTTTTAGGCCCATTCAGCTGAGACAGAGATACCTCTGACTGATACATCTTTTTGGACAGTGAGTTTGTAACAATGCCACTCCCTTGCAAGGGGTTCCCAGTGTTACCTTCTAGTTAAGACTACTGTAAAAAAAGCGTTTGACAGATTCTTTTTGAAATGCAATACTTTTACGAAGCTTTCAGAGATACTTTTAACATGCTTGCCTTTGGGAATGTGACTCACAAACCCAATTTAGGCATCCAGCTCTTGGTAGATTAAGCAACGTGGCACAGGCTTAGGGCTCCCAGGGCACACAAGCTGGATTCATAATGCCGAGTGTGCTGTTTGGAAGGAGGCTTCGACCATTTGAGGACCAGATGTGTATGAAATTGCTCTCTATCTCCCTGATTTTGGCAGTTGGCTGCAGTTCTGAATTCAGCCTGTGAGGAAAGTGTGATTCACAACCACAAAAACTTTGTTCAATCTCTAGTATTTTGAGAATATAGGACTGCCTGATGCTTTTCTTTCAGAGCTCAGAAGAGAGAAGTGTTGACCACTTATTCAGGAGTCCTGTGGTTAGAGCACTTGCTCGGGAGTTGAAGATCTATGTTTGACATGTTTTGTAATCTTGGGGGATTCAAATTACCTTCTTTTGCAGTGGAACATATACATCCCCCACCACCATTCCTTTTGAAGCAGTGCTATGACTCAGAGACGAGGGCAGGACTTTGAAGGCAAAGAGGAGAAAAGTTTTCCACTGAACATTGCTTAACAACCCTGAAGTAAGAATGCTCCACTCCCAGAGGAGCCTACAGCCTAAGAGTTAGAGCACTAGTCTGAGAGATGGAAGACACTAGATTATCTCCTTCCCAGTGAGATGGGTGTTGAAGATTTGTCTCCTATTTGAGAATGAAAAAAAACAAGAAAGAAAATTAAAATTTTTCACATCTTTTCTCAAATATTTCCTCTAGCCTAACATGTGAGATGATTGTGGCTAACAGCTAAACTTTATGAATTCTGTAGAAATAAATGTATTTATCAGGAACATGAAGCTGTAGGCTCACAAACCTTCACAAACTTTTCCAACTCTTTTTCAGCATGGCTGTCAATACTACAAGAAGTCTCTTTTCTACCAGTACCATTGGAAATACCTTCTGTCCCCACCTGAGGGAGAGGATCATTAATTTCTTCAAATGAAATCTCTGTAGTGCATACAGCTTTCAGTGTTTATTGGGAGGCTTTGCTGGAAGCACTCAAGTAAGCACCCAGCTAAGGGCAGAAAAGCTTTCCTCTTTCTCTCCTCCCTGAGATTTCAGAAGGCACAGAAAATGAGCTGCAAGAAATGCTGTCTGAATAAAATATTTGACTCTTTTAAAACATGAAAGTTTTAAATTATTGTCTTCAACACTGCAAGAAACCCGAATCTAGAATTTGAACTGTGACTGCTTTCAGTATTGTATTCAGTAGTAGCATGAAGTACATCATATTCAGCCTCAGATGGCATCTTTGAGAATATCTCACTCTGGTTCTGGCTATTTAAACTTCTATAATTGTTTTAGTTAGAGACTTTTGCACTCCCTCAAAGCAAGCAGGCATGGTTTGCTTTTTCAATGTGCAAGGGAGAGGAATGTAGAGGTAAACATAAAAGCAATGGAAAGAAGAAGGACTACAGACTTTATTCCTCTTTCCAGAAATGTATCAATATTCACATCCTTGAAGAAAATTTTAGCCATGGCACTAAGAAATGGAAGCTAGCTCTTATGGTATTTTAGCATTTAAGATTCGGAATCTCATGTAATTACTTGCATAGCAATTGGGGATGAAGTTGTTTGGAGACATCCCATGAAATGCTGTCTGAACTTTAGATCTTTAAGAGTGAAGAGACTGCTGTTACCTAGAGTGAGTGCTGTTCTTTTCCTTTCTGCCTCTTATTTCATACCCACAATCCCCAGCAAAGGTAAAAGGCTACCAGATATATTTAAGGGAAAAATCTCAGTGGACTGTGTGTGACTGAAAGTGGTTTACTGTCATAGTTTCCTTTGGATTTAATTATCTCCAGTAGCACTGAAATATCCTGTGCCAGAACCATGACTGTAGCAACTAAAGGAACTCCCAGCAGCTCTTTTTTCACCGTCATTACATTTGTATATCACGTTTATAGGTATGGGTTTAGTAGATTCTGACAAGATAAATTTGCCTAAGAAGGCAAAAGTTTTAAGAGGGTCCTTGGAAAACAGACATGCTGTCCTTTCCAAGGTGGTTTTGTTTTCCTGAACCAGAGGGGAGATGTGTTGGCAGAAAACAAGATCTGGCCATTGGAGCTGGTGTCTGTAGCCATTTAACAGCAAAACAGATCTGGTGTTGTTAGTGTGTAGCCTCAAGGAAAAGTGGTGAGAGCAGAGATTTCTAACCCGATAAACCTCCTAAGGAGTAAAAATATGCTACAATACATGACTAAAAGCATAAACAAGAAATATTAAAAACAAAGGACACTTCGAATTATTTATTTCTTTTCTAGCCATGCTTCATTTGTACAAAATTTTAATTCCCTATCCAATGGCTCCCTGACTATTTCATAAAAACCAATGCTCCTGAGCTTTTTTCACCCTGAGCACGTGTAATGACACATGGATTATGTGAATTGTTCTCATGATATAGTTGAAGTGGTGTCCTTGTGCCTCTCTTCCCAATGTATTTCCCTAACCAGATGAGTTAATTCTGCTCAACAGCACGTTTTAATAGAAAAAGTACAGATGTGGTTTACTGACTGTGCCTTCACTGCAACATTACTATGAATATATTTAATTTTTGAGTCTATTTTAAAGGTTCTTTCTCTTTCTGTAAATCTGCTATGGATTTGGGGTTATAAACAATATTTAGATATTTTCTTATTGAAAATATTACACTGCTTACTGGCTTTGTCATCTGGAATACAGCGGTGCACTTTTTCCCAGTGGTTGTAATTAAGACACAGTTTTGTTTCACAGACTTTTGCTTAAAAGTGTGGCCAGTTCCATCAGCCCTTGGTGGATTCTCTTACTCCAAGCCACAGAAGCCTTTTGGTGACAAAGGGTTAATACTTTTTTGCTTTCCTGTCTGTGCTGTGTGTGTTCTGGCTCACCTTGACACATACTGATATTGCATCAGAAGTGTCCAGCTACCACCTGATGGGCTGTATGAATTTTTTCTTTGCAAAATCCCCCCCCAAGCAATGGTTGTCATCTGCAAACTGGCAGATGGTGTGTGTGCACACAGCACACACGTGACTGCTCAGATCTTGCACAGTTGTGTACTATTTGTCTTCCCTAAATGAAATCCAGGGGTTTCAGCCTCAGTTCAAATCTGATCCTTTATCCTGCTGAAATGCCTTTGTTTGATTTACCGCTTGGGCTAAATGATGCAGGAAAAAAAAAAAAATCGGTGTTAATCTGACCTTTGCTCTTGCTGTTTGTCTAGACCAATATCTTACTGAAAACCTTGATAAGAAAAATAGTTTTGCCATTTTTTGTCTGTGTGAGGGTGAACCTTAGTTTCCTCAGCTGTAAAGTAAGACCTAATCTATTTCACAGTGAGACCTAATATATGGAGCTTACTTTGATATCCTTTGGTGAAATATTGTTTTGGGGTGCAAAGTTTAGCTTAGGTTTCCTTAGAAATTAAATTCTTCCTCATTTTCAAAGCTCAGTTACTTATCCAAGGACTTGTAGTATACCGTGGACAATGTATCCTGGGCCAGTTCTGGTTCATTTCACTTTTTTGGCTGTGTTCCTGAACCACAGGTCTCCTTTATCCCCCACATATGTCCAATTGTCCCTGAGCCTTCTGCTTTATTGACAGCTGTAGTGCTTCAATGTCATCTGATGCTGTGGTTCATTGCTGCAACCCTGAGCTTGCAGTCTATAATGCTTAGCTGAATACAGGGCACCTTTGAGTGCATTATGTCCCTCAAAAGCACCAGGCAGTGCAAGATCCCAAACACAAGAATGACAAGACTGAAGTAGCATTCTGACAGGAAGATTTCAATTTAAGTTGAGACTGAGGAAAACATTTAAGGATGAAAAGGGAAGAGAATTATTCAGTCAGAAACAAATGCTTTTTAAGGAAATCCTTCTCTCTCTCAAAAAAAAAAAAAAAAAAAAAAAAAAAAAAAAGAAAAAAAAAAAGAAAAAAAAAGATGCAGAAGACTGTATAATGTATTTTTGACTTTCAGACTGGTATCTGTGGCATGAAGGTCTCCATGCATGTCTTGAGAAAAGGGCAAATGTTTGTATGTGAGTCAAATCTATAAAGTAGAGGACAAGTGGTACAAGGTCCTCTAAGATTTTAGTAGTTTCATGCTTCTGCATGTTTCTCTAGTTCTCTTTTACTTGAGGCATTCCTTTAATGTCCCTGCCAGCAGGGTGGGAATCTGCCTTTGGCACAATTGCAAACGTGGAAAGTAACAGTCTAACAGTGAATGAACAACAATGTATTTAGATACTATATCTACCATAAGAGGTAATTTCTGCTATTATCTCAAGGTAACCAGTGACTGGCTACATCTGAAAAATATGCATGGTCTATTCCTTCTTTTTAACTCATCATTGACACTAGCTATTTTGCTCAAATGAAAATAATTTGGCTCTTCTTTCCCCTTATATATTCAAATCAACAGATGAGAGACAGCAAAATTAGTTAATTGTTAACGTATGTACATGAACACAGAGGACAAATTCCAAACAGAATAGCATGAGGCATCTGGGTAAGGTTGTCATGCTCCTAGAATCACCCATTTAGTACAGGTTTACCTTGTTCCACCTTTCTCCCCCATGGGTTTGCATAGAGGCAAATAATTTTCATGGGCATGCACCTTATTGTTGTCCTATATTAGGAAGACATTGATTTGCAAACTGCCCTGAAAAACAGACCTTTAAAATTAGATTTTTTTTTTGTTTACTAGTGAGGGGTGCTTCCTGATGGACAGCAAAGCTTACCACACTGCGTTTAATCATCTGCGAGTAGTTTATTCTTCTCTGTAGTTGCAGTGGAAGAAGCGAATAAATCCATCCTAGCTAGCAGCAGGGTAAAGTCGTGTTTCTCTAATGGTTTGGGCTGTCATGACCTATTCTATGCCTCTGTGAGAGCTGGAACAGACAGCTTTTGAAAAAAAACAGACAGTGGTCTTTAAAAATCTTTATCAGTAGTGGTTTAGTGTTGTGATGTCTTTTACTACAATCTCACCATATCTCTTCAAAGAAAGATTTTCTGTCTTGTGTTGCCTCACATTTCCTCCTCTCTTTTGCTTTATAGTGACATTTGATAGTGCAGAACTCAAGTGCACAGAAAAATTAATAGTTAAGTGTTTTCCTCAGAATGACCAGCACTATGCTGTTTTGCTCTGGTTTTGAGACAGGGTGGTTGCAGTGAGGAAGGCCAGTGCTGACTTGTCCTGTCACCAGTCCTGTGCTATTAGAGTCCAGCTGGGGCTGTAGAGGGGCCTCCACGAGGCACTTGAGCAACCACACCTTTACCATCGAGGCCTTTTTGCACCTCTGGCTGTTCACTCCATCACTGATGTGCTCGTGCCACGTGTAGCCATCCTCTGGTCTCACAGACAGGCAATAGCTTTATGTAAATCCATTGCCCATCAGGCAATGATGCAACACTCAGGCTATAGGCTTACCTACTTGTGTCCCTATATCCAGTTGCCTGAAGCACAATGGGCACTATGCCTTCCTTTTGTAACCTGCACAGAAGAAAACATCTCCCCCCAGCCTGGAGGTAGCTCTATTGGTATATTCTGCCAGGGTCATCGATCCAGTAATTTTTTTTTCTGTGAGGGGAAACTAGAGGCCTGACAAAAGATAATTCAAGGTTGTCAACACAAATATGGTGATTTGTCCATGGAATATGGACCATGTGGTAAATGGACTGCTGGAAAAATGACAGCAGAGAGAAGTTCTTAGGAATGTGTTTGCGTGGAAGGAAAAGAGAGAATAAATATAAAGCAGGCTTTTGGAAACAAAAATCTATCTATCCCTGAGGCACCGTGTCAGGAAACCAGCTGCCGCCATAAGACATTATTTATTGTCAGCTAGAGTCACAACCCATAGTTGGACAGGATGTCTTTATAGCTGTCACTTGCACTAGCCAGAGGCAAGAAGGAGGCCTTAAGCCAGCTCTCCCTCATGCCCTCTGCACACCAGCATTTCTTAGCCCTACTGACTGGTGATCATCCAGATTTGACCATGATGGTGCACATTAAGCAGGGAAGATGCAGAAATGGTGTAAGCCTTTCAAAGTCACAGTTTTGGTCTTTCTTAGTTTTGTGATGGTTAGACACTGCCTAATTCCATCCTATTTTAGTCAGTTGTGTTTCTTACTTGGAGGTACAAATAATCTGTGTGATGGAGTATTGGTTGTGTGCTCTGAACCCTTGACTAACACATTCTATACAGGAGCAGAGTTGCTCCCTGCAGCTCAATCTGTTTATTAGCATTGTTGGAGGTCAAGCCACTGGGACAGCAGTGTTTCTACTATGCTGGTCTGTGGCTTGTGAATGGTTAATGCAGTGAATTAAACACTGAGATGAATGCCTCAACACATAAGTAAAGCAGACATACTACTAATAACAAAGGAAATGTGAATGGGTTGCTTTAGGTTAATGCATTAACATAAAGTGAGTTACTCTACTGTCCTTCCCAAAACAGGATGGGTGGTTATGGAAGTGGATCCATAAATAGAAGTTGCTGAGTTGTGTCCTGTGTCAGACCTGTCTAGTGCTCCTTATCCTTTGCTCCTTCAATTTTTAGCTGTGGAGATTTAATCTGAGCTGCTTGTCATTGAGATGGAGAAATAGAACAAAGACAGTCTAAGCATTTGGGAATCAGTGAAGTAACCAGCTTTAAAATTAAAAAATCCCAGCCAGATACTTTTACAATAGTAATAAAATCATACATTGTGTTGGAGTGACCCTGTCTGGATGCTAGCTATCCACCAAAGCATCTCTATTACTCTTCTCTTTGGATGGACAGCTGAGAAAGAATATTATGAAAGGCTTCTGAGTTGAGATAAGAACAGGGGGAGATCACTAACCAGTTATCATCACAAGCTAAAGAGACTTGACTTGGGGAAATCAATTGAAATTATTACCAGTCAGATCAGAGTTGCATAATGAAAAATAAAACCTAATCATAAAAACAACTTCCCTCCACCCCTTCTTTCTTCTCAGGCCCAACTTTTCTCCTGAATTCTCTGCCCACTCCCCTACAGCTGTGCAGGAGGATGGAGAATGCAGGTGGCAGTCAGTTCATCACGTGTTTCTCACATCCCTTTCTCCTCAGTGGGAGGACTCCTCACACACTTCACCTGGTCCAGCGTGGTGTCCCTCTTGTGGGAGACAGTCTTCCATGAATTTCTCCAATGTGAGTCCTTCCCACAGACTGCACTTCCTCACAAGCTGCTGTTTGTGAGGAGCACGTGTGCCTTCCATGGAGTGCAGTCCTTCAGGTACAGACTTCTCTGATGGTCCCCCTGGAGTCACCAGTCCTGCCAGAAGCCTCATCCAGCACAGGTAAACATAAATCAAATCCTGTGACCAATTATACTCAGGTTGATTATAGTAATCAAAAGGGATCTTGAGGTCGACCTCTAGTGCTCTGTAGACTGTTAAAATGTGTTTCAGTTTCACTTAGTCTCAAGTACTGAGTCGGAGGGGTGTGGCTTTTCTTGGGCCTTGATGAATTTTCAGAATGTAGTGGAATATAGGACTGAAATAATGTTGATAAATGAAGAAACAAACCAAGAAGAGGAAAGTTTATGCTTGACCATCTTCTGAGTGTTCTTTAACAAAGTCCTGTGATCCCACTAATTCTCCAGCTTCTTCCTTGTGCTCAGGTATATGGGTAGTCATATACCCTCTTTCCCTCCCCTCTTTCTTTTACCTTAATTGTTTTCCTCATTAGACTAAAATGCAATCAAAAGGTTACTGAGAAACTTTAGTGAGTGTTGAATGCAGTCACATCTAGGTATCAGAAAGTACCTACAGTATTCCATAATCAAAAATACCTTCTAGTCATTTTTATGTTAAATATAAACTATTGGTATAGAACTCTTGGTTCTATATATGGTCTTGATGTCTTATAAAAATTTGTTTCCTAAGATGATAATATAGTTTTTAATATAGACATTAGAATCAGCTGATGCTTCTTTTTTTTCTGTTGTAATTTATTGTTCTTCTTGCCCTTGAATTAGGAGATCAAGATGCTGAGTAGTCCAATATATGTTAAAAAGATATATGCAAATTTGTTGCTAATAAATATTACAGAAAATACCTACAAAGCAACATAAATTGAAGTAAAGTTTTCTCTTTCCTTTTCTGGCTTCTTGTAAAGATAGACAAAGTAAGGGGAAAGGGTGAACTCTGGAGAAAGGCAACCGTCCCTCTGGTGTGGTTTCCATGGACTCCTGTGGGAAAAGTCAGTGGGAAAAGAGAAGCCCATTCAGATTTAATAAAGTATAGCTGCTTTGAGCTTTTGTTCTGAATCTTTCCTGGAAGAGATGATCTCTCTCCATCTGCAACAGAGAAAATTCCTGGAGCTTATAGAGTAATCATAGAATCATTGCCCAGGAGCAGCAGACAAGCACCAGCAGTTTCTTCCAGAGCTGTAGGAAAGCTCTGGAGATTTCATTTTTTGAATTGGATGGGGAAGCAGGCAAGTGATTTAACTGGTGTATAATACCAAGAGAAAGACCACTCTTGCCTGACAGCAGTATGTGCTTGTCTGTATCCTTGCTCATAAAGCATGGACTATTAGTGAAAACAGGCTTTTCTCTCCTACAATCCTCTCACAAGCACTGAGTAGAACATTAGGACATGTATGCAGTTTCCAGCCACTGCATTAATGAAGAGAAACTGAATGGCACTCTGAAAGGTTTCCATCACAATGTTGGTTCAAAAGCAGTGGTGACATGCACTGAGCTGCTGTTTATTATCAGTTTTATTGCCTGTAGTTCTGATAAGTGATCTTTTTCTACCCCCAGTGATTTCATATCCATCTCTTACTGGAGATGCATCCTATAGTCCTGACCTTCCTTTGCCTTTCAGCTTTGCAAGGAATTTTTAACCCTGTGAACAGGTGATAGAGTATCCACAGCCTGGTCTGGCAGTGCCATGCAGTCTGGAGTGTTCATGCTGGGCACTGACAGCCTGTACTGTTCAGCTAGTTTCAAACTGATGTAAGCAAGAATGGAGTCAGCCCCCCAATACCTTGGAGGTTCTTTTTTCCTCCCTCAAGCCACCGCTTATTATATTATCCTCAAAAAATTATTTCTCTCTCATAAAAGCCATGTCCATGTAAAGCCCCTCCTCCAGACACAAGGTTTTTGTGTGGGGAAGCTCCTTCCTTATGGATGCATCACTGTGAAGAACAGAGATGGTTTAACATGCTTCAGGAGAAAAACTTCCCAGCTTATTCAAGTATAGTATGGCAGTAGTCTGTCCATTAGGGCAGAGAAAAAATAGTAATCTGTTGTGTCTGGCATCAAAGCAAGTGTCTTCTTTAAAATCAGTGGATTTCCAATTGAAGGACTCCCTCTGTCCTTGGCCTTCCTTTACCTTTAGATGCACTGTTTTTTCTTGTTCAGGAATCTGTAATTAAACAGCAATAATCTTTTATTATTGAATTTAGCTGGATTTTAATGGGTGACCTAGAGATGAAAATTTCAGACTCTGTTACTTATTAAGAGAGTAATTTGAATCCCTGATAGTTTCATTATTTAGTACCTGGACTTAGATACTTTCTTTCATTTCACAAAGGTGATTTTCACATGTCTTTCATGATTTAGAAACCACCTTTTATTGCAGAGCAAATTTAGTATGCTTATTCATCAATTTTGCCACGATAAACATTAGTCTTCTGAGGCAGGAATTTATCAGTATAAGCTTTATTTCCCTGGTTTTCCATTGGACAACTGCTATAGGCTGGTCTTTCACAGGGTATGAAAATGTAGAATAGATATTAGTAAAATATGTCTTTGCTTATGTGTAATTACAACAGCTTTATATGAAGCACAAGGTGTAATTTTCAGGTGGGCACATTCTTTTTCCAGCACAGGATACTCAAACTGCAGGAAGCTTTTAGCTGCAAAAATATTTGACACTCTTTTAGTGGAAACAAGTGAACAAATAAAGATGTATGGGCTGAAAGTTGCACTTAAAAATAAATAACACACCTACAGTATAATAAGTAATCACAGGTGTCAGAGTGTCAGTGGCATTAGAAAATACAATTTGGATGCTAAAAGTAGAATACTAGAACTATTAAATTTTTTGTTCTGTTCTTCAACAGTGACTGGAAGAATCAGGCAGCTAAACTTTTGAGGACTGAACTGGAATCCCATGTAAACACTATGTTTGCAAAGTTTAGCACAGTTATGCTCTTAACAAAATCTTTCAATAGTGTATTATTTATTCTTTTATATTATAATTAATGCACTGCTTGTGAAGCAATGCATTTAAAAACATGATTTTAAAATAAGTCCTTAAAATACAGAAAGTTTTAGAAGTAAAAGTCAGACCTTGTGTGAAGTTTCTAGGTACCATATTTATAAAAAAGTAACTTAATTTCATCTTGGCAGGTTCTAACCAGACAACTGCTCTGCAGAGTTGATTCTACGGCTGAGCAGATGCACCAGGAACAAAACCTCAAATGTAATTTCAGTGACAGGTTTTAAATTTGTAACTAATAGGTCAGTCTCTTTTCCTGTTGCATTATAAATTTATGGGAAGAAAAAACTTTCTTTAGAAAGGCTTTTGATGGATGTTTAAGATTCAAACAGATCAGTCTTGCATTTGTTTAAATTTACCACGTGTTACATTACTGTTTGGAATGAACAGGAATATTTTTGTTATCCTAGTATTCTGGTAAGACTTAGGTCATATATTTTAGTTGAGGCATTTAAGTTGCATCTTTTACAGTTTACATATCTGCAATTACAGGAACCACATTTTTCACTGTCAGGCTTAATGTCGCCTAAAAAGCTTTACCTACTGAATTGTTGTTTATTTTTCCTTGTTATGAATATCTGTGAAACTTGTGGAAAGAGCAAGCCCATGTACCAGGAGCTCTTTCCAGCTTGTTGATTCAGGTATGAGCTGTGGGGATAAATTTGTGCACACACTTCACCCCTCTTTTCTGTGTTTTGATTTTTCAGGAAATCACAGCTCTAACGTATGTGTATTATTAGGGAAACAGGACTATGGGCACAGGGCAAAGAGCTATGCTATGTTATATCTATGCTATATCCAGAATGGATCATGAAAGTACAAAATTTACATATCCAGATGGAGATCTGTGAGAAAATAAACTGACAAAAAGCAAAGCAAAAGATGTGAGCACCTTTTATAGCAGTGGGGCTTATATGGCCCAAGTGGATAGGATTAGGGGTTGAAATTTATGGGGAGGAGCAAGGTCTAAATTTTGGGGACTTTTTGTTCAATTGTACTGTAGTCCTGTATTTTTGCTTTCCAGGAAGGAGTCATAGAGGTGTCTTTGATTAAACAGAAGGCAAGAACCTTCACCCCTACCAGAGCTATCATCTGTATCTTTAATTATATATACATTGTTATATAGAAATATATAGTTTAAATATAACCTTGCAGTAAACAGAAGTCCTGTCTGAGCTAAGTAATATCTTTTATATTTTCAGACTCCTGAGAGTTGTTCAACTGTTCTGTGGTAATGTAATTAAAAGCAGAGCATTGTTTAGGGCAAATGAGACTGTCCTCATGAATAACTTATATTTTACAAGAGCTAACTTTGTGTCAGCATATATAGAGCAGCCAGAAAATAAGGCCATGGATACTTCATTTGCACAGCTTAAAAACCAATGGGCATTCTTTCATTTTTCACTTGAGCTCCTTAACCAGAAAAAATATGTTTGTCTATACAGTTAAAAAAGAAGTACTTCAAAGAAGCAGAGCCCAAGGGAAAGAAGATGGCACCAAAAATGAAAGGATAAGGCACTTGTTGGTCTAGAAATAGAGTGGAATTGTTCTCTGCCTTTCACACAGGTGAGATAGAGGTCTGCATAAATATATTTCTAGAAAAGATATAAGCAAAAGTGTTTATCTGAATGTCACATGACAGTTAATTTTTTGTTAGTCAGCAATTTTTATCTGACACCACAATTCTAGTTCCAGGTACAGATCTTTTCGCTGGTACTTCATGGATTTGGTTTACTGTGTTTCCACTGTACAAAACACCCCAGCAGTAACATAACACCCCTCAAGTCAGAAAATACTGATATATGGACACCCCCTTCCACCCCTACACACACTTACTCGTTTCCTAACTTGTTTGGAATAAATTTGATTATTATGAAAGTAAAATCTATTGCCAGATTAATTTTTCAACCATTTCGATCTGCCTTGAATATAAAGGTAAAAGTCCTGGAGAATGATGGGAGATGGCAGATTGAGACTTTATATCTTTCTTGGAAGGAGACAGATATTGAAATACATAGCATTTATTAGGAAATTTTAGCGAGATTATGTAATTCCCTCTGGATTTTTGATCTACATTTTAACATAAACTTTGGATCAATTTATGAGAGATTTTCATTCAGAGGAGCTTTCCTGCATGTTAGGTTGACTCCAGTGCATGAAAGGACACGATCTGGAGGGTCTTGTAGGTGCTGTGCTTGTATCCAGAACGGCAGCTTCCTTACAGAGTATAGTCGTGTTCCTTCCTCCTGATTCACAAGGTTTTCTTATAAGAAAGACTTAATAATAGAGACCATAAAGACATTCTGTTTTATTTTTTCAGGTTGAAGAGACACCATGCCTTTATGTTGTAAAAACCCCTGAAAAACACGTGCTTTTAACTATGTGACATAACCCTGCTTTCAGTAAAGGCTTCATTTTCAGCAGCACCCACAGGAAGAACAGAATCTCCTTCACTAGACTGTTAACTGCAGATCAGGAAATGAGGCAGAAGGCCACATCCTAATTCCTGACCACCCACAGGTCACTCACAGTGTGTAGTGAGCACACTGGCAATGCATTTTGGCACAGCTACACCCTGGTGTGAGTGGGCTTCTTCCTTTCTCCATCCCCACCTTATCAGGTACCTGATTGCAGGATAAGGCATCCCATGGTCAGCCCTAGGGCTTGCAGGCAGTGCTGTGGGCTAGTTGTGTGCTTGCAGGGCACAGGAGCAGATGGGAAGGTGCAACAGGAGCAGGTCCCCTTTGCCTAAAGAGCCAGAGGCAGCAAAGCTTTATGTCATTTGGCCCTGCAGACGCCTCCTTGTTGAAAGGCTGATACAGAAGTTGGTTACAGGCCACCTGAACTCCATCACCAGGATGATATTCCCCTTCTTCTCCCATGCTGAGAGCGAAGCAGGACTAGGACTGTGAAAAGCAGCTATTTTCTGTCTGTGTAAAGGGGATTTTTCTGCATCTTTAGCAGATAGCTGGGATAGTTACAGGGTAAAAATGACAAATTACAAGCATAGTACAGGGAGACGAGTCTTAACAAGAAATTGCAGAGATTACCTGTAATTTTTACTGAGCAAAGAACATGCTATTTTATCACTTTCCAGTAAACTAGCTCAGTTTCTTTTGAGAAGAGGGAGATTTAGATGAAACGGTATTTGGGTGGAGATCCATTAAATAACATTTTGTGGCATACTATTTTTTACAACAAGCATAAGGCTTGTCATTTTTACTTGTCTACCATAAAAAAAAATGACAGTCTGTTTGAACACTATAAAACTACAGTTAAGGCAAGGAATTTTTACCTCTGTCTGCATTTTCAAAGCAGGGCTGAGGTGAGGGAAGCAGATAACTAGAGGTGAGCTGAGAGTGTACCTAACATCTGAGCACTTGAAAAGCCACATCTGGCTGTGCTTGGAGTGCTGTGTGCAGCTCTGGGGTTCCTAGCACAAGAAGGACGTGGACCTGCTGGAGCAGGACCCCAAAAATGATTGGAGGGCTGGAGCACTTCTCTTATAAGGGCAGACTGAGAGAGCTGGAGTTGTTTTCCATGGAGAAGACTTGGGATACCTTAGACCAGCCTTCCTAAAGGGTAGCTGGAGAAGGACTTTTCACAAGGGCATGTAGTGACAAGAGGCAATGGCTTCAAGCTGAAATAGAGTAGAGTTAGACAAGATATTAGGAAGAAATGTGAGTGTGGTGAGACACTGCAACAGGTTGCCCAGAGAAATTGTGGATAGCCCAACCTAGTCCAGGTTGGATGGGGCTTTGAACAGCCTGGCCTGGTGGTCGAAGGTGTCCCTATAAATGGCAAGAGGGTTGGAACTACATGATCTTTAAGATCTCTTCCAACCTGAACCATTCCAGTCCTTTCTGTGCTGACAGACTTAACTCCCTCTTTGTTCCCTTATGCAGATCACCTTCACCTGCTCTTCTCTGAGTCAGTCAGTCCTAGGAGAAGTGGTCCCAGTTCAGGGCTATGGATCCTTCAGAGATGAGTGCCAACCTTTTCTGGACTGATAAAGAGGATGGAGCACATTTGCTCACTCCTGGTGTCTGCACATGCACTCCTGACCCTGCTGATGAATTTGTGTACTCAGGTGTCCTGGTTCTGGCCAGGACAGGGTTAATTTTGCAGTAGCCAGGAGGTGTCATGGCTCAGACCCAGAGGTTATTCTACATCATCTCACATCACGGCCAGGACAGAGGAAGAGAGTCTCTTTTGAGGAGGGCACTCTCCTCGTCAGGGTGGCTGCTGTTGGGTGGCTGGGTCTTGGCCTCCCTGGTGAGCATTTTGCATGTGAATCAGTCTTTCTTTTGTGCACTTTTGCTATTAACACTGTTGCTGTTACTGTTTGTTTTTTAATCTCGTTGTTGGTTCCAGTAAATTGTTCTTATCTCAACCTGTGATCTTTACCTTTTGTGCCTCCAATTCTCCTCTCTGTCCTGCGGCAGAGGAGGATGGAGAGGGGACTGAACAGCACCGGTTTTAGACACAGTACTAAGATGGAGAATACCTTCCTAAACCACATCAATGGGTCAGGTTATAAATGGCTGTGAAATCTGGGGTCCCCATTTTTTGCCATTTGTCTCCCGTGCACTGAGAACATCAATGGGTGAGCCAAGAACCCTCTTGCACAAATGTAGGTTTGTTCTTAGTTTTTTCTGAGATTTCTCCACAGTAACAGAAGTAGCAAGTAG
This sequence comes from Luscinia megarhynchos, assembly GCA_034336665.1. Classification (NCBI taxonomy): domain Eukaryota; kingdom Metazoa; phylum Chordata; class Aves; order Passeriformes; family Muscicapidae; genus Luscinia; species Luscinia megarhynchos. The sequence continues at coordinate 49,161,506 of CM067565.1, forward strand.
TTAATTGAATCTTTCACCATTTTTTCCAGCCTTCAAGAGCTGAAAACACATTACAGACAGCATTAACTTCATTTAAATAAATCTTAATTTAAATATCATATTCTATGACATAATTATATCAGTTACCATATCTCTGTCACTCTTAGTTTATGTTTGTTAGGAGAAAGTTTATACTGCTAACTGCATTGGCTTATTAGCTGCTTGTCAGAAGTATGATTTTTAAGTTAGTTAGGAAACAATTATTTAAAGAGGCTGTATAAACATTATTCAATTAGAAACAGGAAATACACATAGAAAAATTTAGTCTCCACCTTAAAAGATATAATGGCTATTGCATTTTAAGCTAAATGGCCTGTGTGAACATACAACACTATTTGTGAGAAGGGATAACAGAAATTCGAAGCAGGCCACCAGTTTTTTCTGCAGGAAATTTTAATTCACTTGATTTATGGAAAAATCTTAGCAACAAGTGGCAAGGCTGTAGGCAGTTGTTTCCTTGGATCTCAGTAGGATGGAGATGAGAAAGAAAAACACAGTGGCGCACCACCTGTGTGGGAAATCTCAGACAAAAGCACTATATCAGGTCTGAACTTCTAAGATTCCCAGCAAGGAGTTTGTCTTAAAATATGGATTTAATTTCCACCCTAGACCATTTTACATAGCTCATTAATGTGGTGGGATTTCCTTAAGGGTATATCAACAGGAACATCACAGGATGTCAGCTTTTTTCTATGTGTATGCATTGTTGGATTATTTTGGTCAGTCTGGAAAATACAAGGTGCCAACACTGGTGTCCATCACCAGGAGAGCTCCTGGTTGCAGCTCCCTCATTTTTGGGTGCATTACAACACAGTGCAAGTACTCTGCTCAGGGTGTTGGAGTCACAGGATGAGCCAGCAGAGCCTTACAACTGGGAGGTGCTGAGTCAAAGCTTCCAGATGTATGATTTAATATATCTATCATCAGCAGGCACAAGTTTCAACGCACCTGCTGTAAAAAAAAAATTCACTGACAAGGGCATTAGTGCCAACTTGTTATGCTTCTTGCCCTCCCTCGAGCACATCAGCCTTTAGCAGGCATTAAGATTTTTCAGTTTCCATCTCTTGTGCCAGTGGATGTGAATTGCAGCACTGTAATTTAAAATAGCAAACACATACCATGCAGCCTAAAATAATGAGAAATTTAGAACAACTGTACGGGCAGATGGTTTTATAGTTCCAGCATTCAAAAGAAGATATAATGCTATTCAGTCTTGAATTACAAAAGGCAGAGATCCTTTGAACTCATCCAACTATTGGGCAGTCCTCATTACAAACAATGAGGTCCATATCTTTGGCAAAGTACTAAAATCTTTTTTTCAAAGCAGCTGAAATTAAATGAACACAGAGATCTTATGAATTTTGAAGAGAACTGTTTTCATGAAACCATGCAGCAAAAATTGATGCTAAGAGGGTGAATAGATCTCTTATTTGTGACAATTGAAAATACATGTGACTGCATCATTTAGAGGTGTTAGATTAATTTTTTCTTTAGAGAGACCTTTGTTCAATAGAATAATTGTAGAACGATGTGTAATATCTGATTAGTTCCAAGAGAATTAACTTTTTCATTATAATTTCAAAAGAGTGACCAGCAGCAGTGTTTCTCCTGTCCTTAACAGGATACCAGGAACTGAGAAGCAATAAGCAGTTAGAAATCAGAAATCATCCTATGAATTTCCAATAAGTCTTAGCCTTTTAGTTATGCAGAGGACAATTACTGCATTTTTGTAACCTCAGTGAAGTTCAGTAAAGTCATAACACTAAAGAACTTGAATCCTTTTCTGCTTTATTCTGCCGATCTGAGCTCCTGATTTGCAATACCGTAGGCATCAGGCTTTGGAGGAAGACTGAGGGGGAAATGGTGATTAAAACATTCCTTTCCCAGGGCAGATTGCCTTGCTTACATAATTGATTATTTGTCAGAATTTAATTCCTGTTCTGTTTCTATGATAACACTGAGGTAGTGACAAAAAAGTGATCTATGTGTTTTGGTGCTGAATCCTGACTGGGAAGACATGGGTTTCTTTTTCAGTTTTGCTCCAGATTTCCACTGTTGTCTTGTGAAAGTCACTAAGTCAGTCTGTGCTTTAATTGTCTAATGAAGCTGAATGCTAAGGAATCCCCAGATCATAGCTCTTGTCCAGAAAAATGCCCAGCCCTAAAAGCTGTGGCCAAACAGTGGAGTTGAAGGGATCCCCAGAACGAAAATTAATTCCACTTAACTAGAAAACAGGGAAAGGCAAATCATGAAAAAGAAGGTAAGCAGATCTATCTCTTTATATGACAGGCAGAAATATCTTTACATGCCTGGTACATTTTGTTTTATTTTCTGTGGTTACAGCTTTTCTCAAATGACTCCATGTTGCTTTTTATTCAGCCTTTACAATTTGCTCAGCTTTTCTAGGCATTGATCTAACGAAACCTTTGAGAAGAAATCAGCAAGAAGAGGAAAGCTCTGACCTATTCCTATTTACAGTACCATCTGTTCATTCCTGCTAGTTTACTTCTCATGCCCAACATGTGTTTTTTCTCCTTTTTACCTTGAAAACGAAATTTAAAAGTCTTCATTGTCAGAAAATGTATGTTTATTGTCAATATGCCCCAAAATCAAGGAATATAGCTTTTCTCCCCAGAAACAGTTTGCTCTCCTGCATGAATCAAACCTCACTGCTATCCTGGGCTCTTGGAGAGGTGGGTCATTGCATCTTCATGAGGGGCACTGTAGTGACAAATGGTTGAATTCCTTCCACAGCTCTTTTTACATTAAGAAATGTAGAAGCATATTTTCCTAAATTCATTTTCTTCCCAGGATTTCAGTTCCATTGTATTCGTACTGTCATTAAAGGCCACAAGGAGCTAGATTCTCCAGGAGTTTTCCCATTGATTTCATTATTTACATGGTTTCACTTCACATTATTGACTCCTACGTGCTGCAGCTCTGACCCTCAGGCTGAAAACTTCTAGAATGTGAAACTTCTGTCAGGAGCACCTCATTTTCAATGAGAGTGATGATTTCTGAGACCAGAAATATTACTGAGGCTTGAGTCAAAGGAAAACAACAATCTATACATCCCTGCTTATTCTGCACATTTTATACCTCCCAGAAAAGACATATGAACACAGATTTACATATTTTATTTGACCATTTTTTAATTTAATCTCTCCATCTCTCAGTAAATTAAGCACAGAAGTGTTCCCTGTGTTTTTTTCCTCTCCTGTTTCTCCTCAATAGCTGTAGCAAGCTAAACATTGGCATCTGTTGCTCCAGCAAATATTTGGTGGTTTTCCTAGTATCTGCAGGTGGCTGTGCTTGGCTGCATGTCCCACTCCTACTCCTTCCACGTTTCTCTGGCAGAAAGGTATAGAAGTAATAACATACAGAAATAGCATGGTCTGGAGAAAAAAAACTCCTTTTGGGGAGTTTATACCTCACAGATATTTCACCCTGGGTATTTTATATGAAAATTTTTGAGATTTCTTCTCTTTTCCTAGTTCATACTTTTTTATGCTAATTTTGTTTATTTAGTTATTTATTTGGAGTGAAGGCACTAGCAGTGAGTAGTATGGGGACATTCCCACTGAATGGAAATCCTAATAATCTATTGGGAAAAGACCTTTTCCTACCCACATCTGATCTATTCAGCTGCAGCAGAGCAAAGACCTCTTGAATTTCTGAATTTGAAGACAGAATCTTCCTCCATGTCCCATGGGAGACACTGGGGGATCTTTCTCAATGTCTTTCTACAGCAATTGTGCATTTTTTAAACTCATATTTATGCTTTATTTTCTCCCCTAGTCAGAGCTCTGATTTTGGTTTCTGCCTCTGATAATGGTTCACCGTGCACGTTTGGACAGTTTCTTGATATATTTCTGTGTCTGCTGCCTTTAAAAGAAGGGTAAAATATCCCCAGTTTCCCTGAAATGCTTTACAATTATGGTAATAGCTGCATTTTGATGTAAACTTGTAAATAAATGGAAGAAAGGAGAGTATAACTATAAATATGCCAACAGATTCTTAGCTGAATTTAATTCTATTTTAAATAAGTAGGTATTTATTGCTTCTTGTGACTTTGCTTTCTATAGTGGAGTAAAGATGATAATACTACAGTGTATATCAGATAGATGGATAGATGCACATTTTTGTGTTTGGGAATGTGTTAAAATTTTTATTTCTTCTTGCAGTGTTTTTTCAACAGTTTGTTTTTGTTGGCTTTTAAACAAAACCCCCAAACAAAACCAACCAAATGAAAAAGCACAAGGGGCTATTTTAGAATGGGAAAAATATACACTCCCAGTCACTTGTGTTTATTTCCCAGATGGCATACTATGAAGTTGTTACTACATAAAGCCTTGATATTTCTGCAGTTTATAATTCTAAGTACTGTGTTTTGGTTGATTTTACTCACTGTGTTTGCCACACAGTTTACAGATATTTGTGTAGTTTACTTGTAGTTACAAATCTACATGTGATTTTAAGGGATTATTTTTAAAGCAGGATTGAACAAAAAGTAGACTATAACAAGGTCTGTGTGAATTACAATGCATCCATGTATGATGTATTTCTCTATCCATCAACTTTTGTTGCCTTTAGAGGCTTTGTGAGTTGCACTTTGTACTAAAAGCAGAGAGAAAATTAAGGCAGTTTCTGACTGCTGTGTGATCAAACACATTGTAAACTTTTACCAGATGAACCATTAATTCTTTCTTCTTACAATTCCATTTCCTGAGAGAGAAAATATTTTTGTCTCAGGAGTCTGCATCATCTGTGGTATTTCACTTGATAAGGATAGTGAGATCCTCAGATAATATTGAAGAACACCTTCCCTCTGATACTGCAACATTGCAGCCAGCAGGAGTTTTGGTTCTGGAGAAAAGCAGGCATGGAGGTGGAAATAGACAAACAGTGCTCTGCTGATGCTCTGACTGTGCCTTCTGGGCAAAGCAAGAGCCTCCTAAACTCACTGAGATGATGGGACACCAACATGTTTTCCCTGGCTTTACTGCATCAAGGATGTCAGCCTGTCTGCAGCTCACGTGTTGTGTGTCCCATGTGTGCATGCATGTTTGTGTTGGTGATTTAAGCTGGCAGCTGTCTGCAGGCACCCAGAGATCTGGGGCACAGCAACATGCCACACAGCCTATTGCTTTACTCTGTGATTTTACCCAAGGAATACAGTGAGCTCAGAACGAGATGCTGAAGCTGCTTTTTGTGTCTCCCTCCCACAGTGCCACTGAGCTGCCCTGTGAGTTGCAGGAGTGACCAGAAATGTTTAGTGCCTGTTGCCACCCAGACAGTTCTGGTAATGCAGTGAGTTGCTTCCTCATGTAGACTTAGGTGGGTATCTGCAGACAAGGCTCTCCATGTGTTTGGCCAGTTTTGACACATGGTTGTATGCTGTGTTATTAACATGCTGCTGCAGTTTGGTTGGTCCCAGAGGTATAATAAATTACAGTATTCAGTTCAATGGTTTAAATTATAATTCCATAGAAATTCCATAGTTAAATATGTTAAACTTTTAATCTCCTTTTGATACTCTGAAAAACCTTACATCCTTTTCATGTTGTGGTTTTTTGCTGATCCCCCTCCTTTCAACATTCTCTTTTGGCCTCTCAAATGCTTAGGGCAGTACAAGTAAGTAATAAATACATCAAGGCTCTTTGGTATTGTAAGGATGTGAAACTCTTACCATGTTCTCATGGGGGTATCATATCCCATCATTCATAAAAAAATCCTGTGGTTAGACCAGATACTTAAGACTTTACCTCATTCACATTAAAAGTCAAAGGCATGTGTTTAACACCTCCAGTGATTTTAATGGAGGCAGCTTTAAAACTTAAAAAAAAATGCTGTATCATTTCAAAATTTGAGAGTATCTGGTTCTGATTATAAAAGATTAAAAGCATTTGAAATTTGAGCTATAAAATATTAATTGTGCTTATTCCTTAAGTCAAATCCACTTTATATCTGTTTCTATGGTGATAATAATATAATGCACAGGGAATGTTAACAGGCTGTAGCAGACGGGATCCTGTGGTGATCTGAGCAACTCCTGGGAGGACTGAGGGTCCTTAGCTCCTGGCAGCAATGAAGTGGAACATATCAAAGGAAAAACATTGCATTTTACAGGGTAAGGTCTCTCAACTTTTGCCAATTAGGAGTGGAATCTATTGTACAGTACTGCAGTTAAAAGCTGCCAGAAATGGCTCCACAGCAAATGACAGCACCGAAGGTAAAGATCCCCAGCCTGGGAGGCACAGCAGGGTCTTGGTTCCTACTGGAGCCTGCACACTTAATGCTTGTCAGCAAAGATGCTTACCTGTGTCACTCCCAAATAGCTACTCAAAGCACTCAAAACACCACTAATCCCCACAAATGCATTCCAATGCTGGTGGCATACGGTGAAAATTAGCAGGACAGGACTTACAGCTAAGTGTCACTCAGTAAGCCAGGGAGAAATGGATTTACTTCTGTTTTCAGACAACTGGTGAGTGAAGATACTTCATTAATTCATTCTCTACTCCACTCTCCCCCTTCTTGTCTTCCTTTTCTAGGACTTGCTCCCAATTTGTTTACTACCATGATAAGAATTTGTTTTCAGTGAAATATGAACTATTCTTTTAATAAATATTAAATAAATTAAAAAAGAATAGGAAACATCATTTCCTACATGAGTGGATCCAGGAAATTTGGGACAACATAAATAGAAACTCACCCCAAATATTTTTATATGTCTTATATGCAAACCTCTTAGGACCTCATTTCTTCTTCCTCAGAAAAAAACAAAGGGAAATTGGATAGCAAATGTTTAGAGGACCTCAGCTTAGGAGTATTTTTACTTTAGTTCTCTGTTAAATGAAACTGGGATTTTTTAATATGTTAATTATAACTGTATATATACTCTTAAAATTTAATTCATATGTAATATTTTTAACTAATTATATCGATATATATATATCTTTAAGACACAAATGGACAAATGGTCCAATTCAATAAAAATTGAACCTTGATTTATTTAAGAAAATACTGCACAGAAGTCATTCATCTGAGATTTAATCCCTCCTTGGAGGTTCATTATTCCATTCCATTATTCTGCTCCCTTCAAGAGATGCCCTGGACCCCAGGCACATGCTCCAAACTATGGTGAACATGACTCAGCTTTTTTAGGTTAAACATGAGAATATTTAAAGAGCTTTGTGGAAGGGACAGGATAACCAGAGGTGCAATTTTATAAAATTGCATTTCTCTTTTGTGCTCTGCCACAGAGTAGAAGATAGTAGGAAGTGGTTCTGTTATTCATGAGGGCAGGTTCAATTTCACTCACCAGAACAAGTTAATTGAAGCACTGCAAATATTAAGAAAGCATGATGCCTATTAAGATGAAAAAGATTCATCTTTTATATGCTTTTTAAATTTTGGTATAAAAATATAGGTTTAAAGAAGTGTGAAGGTTGGGAAAGATGTTTTTTCTAACAGACACTTGCCATATTAGCAAAAAGCAGGACAGGTATTTATAAGCATTTCAGCAAAGTGTTTATCATGGGCACTGAAACAAGAGCCTGCTGAATTCTAAATTACAAACCTGGTCAGGAATTGGCTGTCGGGCCATGCCTTTTTAAATCTCTTTCAAGAGCTACAGAATGCCTTTGTGACTACTAGTGTCAGAGAAAAACATGACAGAAGCATCTCTGTAAGGTCCTTGCATGCAAAAAAGCAAACATGCAGTTAAATCCATTTAAATGTGATAACATTTTTGTCTGCCTAGGAGGTCTGCCACCAAACTCCACGTGCAACTAAAGAGACTTTTCATATTTAGTAGTATTTGCCTTGTGTGTCAGATAGCACTTGTTAAAACTCATCAGTTTTTCATTACCAAGATCATTAATACTATTGGTGATACTGTGACTTGAATAGCTCTTTGCTTGTTTGTCACAGCTGTGAATTGACTTTCTGATGACTAATTCAGTTGTAAATTTGCCTTTTCAAGAACAAAACCAGAAGTATCAGACCTAATGTTTACCTCAAATTCTTTTATTAACATTTCCTTTTAATGTGAGGCAATATTAATCCAGTGATTTTATGGAGAAGCTCCTTTTGGAAGGTCATATTTTCAAAGAGGTAGAATGCTGCCCAATGGAACAGCTTTCTTGTGCATCCAAATTTTGCTGATCTTCCCATCTGTTCCCCCTGCTGTGATAGGACACCTGGCAAAAGGAACAGATCTTGATTTTTCCTGCATGTGCACACTGTGGCCTGCTAACCTTTGTAATGGAGTTACTGAGACTGCTGCTATTTCAGAACAGAGAGACAGGTTAAAAAGTTTACTTTTTCACTTTCTTTTTTTTAAATCTTTACATACACAAGCCCTCAATATCAATTTCATCTTGTACAAGGCTTTAGATGGACAGGTAATCTTAGATTTTAAGGCTGGAAGTCGACCAGTAAGTCACTGAGTTTGATGTCTTATGGTTGCTTAGGTGCTTCTTCCCTGTCTTTAGCCAGAGCCAGATCTTTGATTAATGCACAACTCCCAGAAGACATCAAGGAACACCATCAGCATGTTTTCATGTTTTCCTTTTTTTTTTTTTTTTCATTTTCCCATTATTCATAATTTTAATGATTTTTTTGTTTTGTTTTGTGATTTTTTTTTTTAATGTGTGTATCTGTGTGTAAATGTTGTTTCACAGTTTCTGGACTTGAGAGACCACCTCTGCACTGAGAAATGGATTTAGTCACTATAATTACATGTGCCAAGTGAAGTGCAATGTTCCTGTCACCTGCCAGTGTGGGCAGATATGACTCAAGGAAATACTTTGATTTGCAGGTCTGCTCCCTCAGAGGGCTTATATTGCTTATAATTTCTTAGATTGTAAAGATCTTGTGATAGGCCTGTGTAGGCTTTGCTTAACAAAACAAAAAAAAAAAAACAAAACAAAAAAAACCAAAAAAAGAAGCTTAACAGGAAATTCAGACAAGGTGACACAAGCTGTTGAGAATGTGTTTGTGAGATGGGAGGAGAGGGCAAGGGGATTGCCAACTGAGGCATGACATGAAGAATAAAGCATTTTAGGAGCCTCTGGTTGGTACAAACGAAGCCAAGGCATTGTAGATGCAAAGAATATATCCTCAAATATGGCTGTACTAGATGACAGTTTAATGACAGTGCTGAGCCAGCTTTAAGTGTTGTCTTGTCAGCAGGCACAAGGTTATACACTGGAAGAAGACTACTTTTGAGGAGGAGGTCAAATCTGAAGAGGAAGAACATCACCAGAGTGCATTGTAGTCAGAAGGTGATTGATTGAGGCAAAATAATTCAGCTGAGATGTGCAGCCCATTTCCTTGGCATGACTGTGAACTGGAGCTGAAACTTCCCAGAGGCATCCTTGCTCAGGGTGAGAGCCAAGCCAGGACGATCATCCAGGCTTGCAGCTGAATCCAGCATGGATCAGCACTGCAGTTCTGGCCCAATAAAACTGTCAGGTCCAGACTTAAATTTATGGCAGTGCTCAGTTGGGGAGCACTCTGGGGGGGAGGTGGGAGGGAGTGGTGAGCTTTGGCTACTGCAGTGTTTGCTGTGGTTGTGTTGGTGCTCCCATCACTTTCATCCTGCACAGGGTGCCTGGGTAGGGAGAGGGCAGAGGAAAGCTTTCCTGTAGCACATGGAGAGCAAGGCCATTTGGTGAAAGCCCTGGGAATTAGGTTTTGTTTGTTAGTTTGCTCACCAAGAGGGCTGAATGTTTGGTTTATGCAGCTGTAATCTCAGTAGTATGGAAGAAATTTCTTTCTCTCTTTGTTGCCAAGACATAGTCTAACTTATTCACAAAGACCCTCTCCAATTAGAGGACTTTGCATTCAAAGCCAGACAAGCATGATTTGTCCATTAATTGCATTGGATGAGGAGGTAAAATATGATCTCATAGTGTTGCTGAATTATTTACCTTGTTTTTTGTTTAATCCAATCTCCATGGAGAACTCTGGTATACTTCATGTATCCCTGCTTTGTATATTTCATGATGAAGTGGAATATTAAGGAAGTGAAATAGCCACAAAGATCTGTATGCAGGTGAGGTTTTGTTGTATATAGGGAAATGGAACTCAGGAATGCCCTGAGGATATAAGATTGAGAGCAGGCTCTCAGTGAAATTCAGACTGATTTGACTGACATCTCCTGTGTGAAAACTGAGTGTGTGGTGTTGGAAGATGGAGGCGCACTGGTGGATTTTCAGTCAAAAGGCACCTTGTGTGGAAAGGGCTTCTTGCTTTGTTTGGCCACATTAAAAAAATCACAGAAGTTACTAATCACAGAGGTAATGACCTTACAGAAAATTAACAAACTGTACGAAAACCATGGCCTTTGATGTGGGCGCAGATTGCAAGATTTTATATTGGAAAACTTTTTGCAAGATTTTACCTTGCAAGACTATAAAATATTGAACAAGTAAATAGCTCATAATTAGAAAAGTGAAAAATTATTTCTTAAAAAATAGTAACAGTCATTTTAGTCAAGATGAAATAAACTACCACTAACAATGATAAATCAGCCTGTTACAACCTTGATTCTAGTAGTGTCAGTGGCTTTTTCCAGGCGACATCCATTACAAATATAGAAGAGCCTAGACAGAATGTGGCAAATGAAGAGAAAAAGCTACAACAGGATTGGAAAAACTATCTATCAGTAACATTTGCTCTCATGAGTGGAAATTAAAAAAAAAAAAAAAGAGTTGGAATTGCCATACACACAGTTGACATACAGAGTCCCATGTGATACCACTACTAAGGGTTTAGAGTGGGATTCTTCTCCAGAGCAAGTTACCTAACTGAATATGTCCACACATGAACTTGGATAAAATACTACATATAGGTATCTTAATCTGGAGACAAGTCATAGAATCGTGGAATAATTTAGTTGCAAAAGACCATTAGGATCATCGGGTCCAGCCATTAACTCAGCGCTGCCAAATCTACTATTAAGCCATGACCCTAAGTGACACATCCACACATTTTTTAAATACCTCTAAGGATGGTGACTGCACCACTTCCCTGTACAACCTCAATGTTCCAGTCTTTGCTAACTCTTTCCCTGAAGAAGCTGTTCCTAATATCCAGTCTAAACCTACCCTGGCACAACTTAAATCCATTTCTTCTCGTTCTGTCACTTGTTACCTGGGAGAAGAGAGTGACCCCCACCTCACTACAATCTTCTTTCAAGTGACTGTAGGGATCAATGAGGTCACTCCTGACCCTCCTTTTCTCCAGGTTCCTTCAAGGCAGTCCTCACAAGGCCTGTGTTCCAGACCCTTCACCAGCTTTGCTGCCCTTCTCTGGTCGTACTCCAGTTCCAAAATGTTTTTCTTGTAGTGAGAGGCCTAAAACTGAGCCCAGCATTCCAGGTGTGGCCTCACCAGTGCTGAGTACAGAGGGGCAATCCCTGCCCTGCTCCTGCTGGCCACTGTTGCTGATACAGGCCAGATGCCATTGGCCTTCTTGGCCACCTGGGCTCAGCTGGATCACATCAGCTGGCTGCTGACCAGGCTCTTTTCCTCTGGGCAGTTTCCCCCACTCTTCCCCCAGCCTGTGTGAGGTTGTTGTGACCCAAGGACCGTCACTTGGCCTTGTTGAACCTCATCCCACTGCCCTTGGCCCATGGATCCAGCCTGTCCAGATCCCTCCTCAGAGCCTTCCTGCCCTACAGCAGATCAACATTTCTGCCCAGCTTGGTGCTGTCTGCAAAGTGACTGAGGCAACACTCAGTTCCCTCATCCATATCACTGATAAAAGATGTTAAACAGGACTGGACCCAGAACTGAGCCCTGGGGATGTCACTTGTGACTGATGCCCATGGGATATAACCCCACTGACCACTGCTCTCTGGACCTGGCCATTGAGCCAGCTTTTTACCAGTGAGCTGGGTAAAACCCAGCCAGCCATGAGCAGCCAGATTCTTCAGGAGAGTGCTGCGGGAAACAGTGTCAAAGGCTTTACTGAGTGCACAAACTACATTCACAGCCTTTCCCCCCCCACTGAGTAAGTCACCTTGTCACAGAAGATCGAGTTAGTCCTGCTCCCTCAGCTCCGACACAAGGCAATCAAAGCCTGATCCTTGGTGTTACTAAAAAGTGTGAAGTAACATCATGATATTTTAGAAAGCAGCTGTAGTTGCAGGGTTCTTTGTTAATACACTGATGGAAATTGAGAAGTCTAATGATGAGGCAACATAAAAATATGGCAGGTTATAAAAAATAAATTAGCAATATTGAAATGGTGCTTTTGTTGCAAACTCTCCATTTCTTAAACAGTGTGAAAAAAAATGTTGATGATGGAGAGAATTTGCTCCATGTAATAGTCTTAACTAATAAAATGCCACAATAATGCTGGGAAATGGAAGATTTTAGCTTCCATTTTATGAGTCATCTGAGTTTTCAAAATAATGAATGTATATTAGCATCTACATTGCTCAGGGCTGGATGTAGGTTTAGATAAGTGACCTTTGTATCTTATGGCTTAATGCTGATGATTCTCAACTGTACACTCATAGTACCATCTGTAAGAAGATGTAAAGAAAGGTCTTTTTGTCCATATGCCCATTTGGACTAAGGATAAAATTTTCCCCCTTAATTTATCTTGGGCAAGGTAAGTTTCTAGTTTCTTCCTGTGCTTCAGAATTCTTGTTCGCATCTTGTTATCCAAGATGCCAAAGTCTCTTCTTATAAGTCTGCAATGACTGCCTCATTCTCCTCCACCTTCTACCCTGCAAACTGATTTACCTTTCTGTGAGCAGTGTAAGAAAAACAGCAGGAAGAAAGGAGAAAAAGAAGAAAGGGTGTTTTTGTTGGGATAGCTCAAATGCCCAGTGTTGGAGGGAAAGTAAACCACACTTTCTCTTGCTGAAGAATGAAAAAACCTAAATCCTTTGGTTTCTGTAGGATGGTCTCAATTGCCCATTTGGAAGAAAGGAAATTCCTCTTTGACTGCTTCGAAGAGCTCCCTGGGACTCCTATATTCTCCTTGCTCTTCTCTCTTTGAATGATGGAAGCCTCAGGGATTGTGGCAAAAAATCCCTGCAACATTCAATTTCTTGGCCCAGCACCTGTGTGCCTAGGGCTCCCCACCTCAGCCATGCTCAGACCTCAGGGACTGCCCCTTGTCCCTCTGCAAAAAGGCATCATCTGTGTGAGTGGCAGGGTCCTGCTGCTCCCCTCCAGTTTTTGAATTAAGGTTCCCATTTTTTACGTATAACCCAAGTCTTGCTCAACTGGTCCCTTTCCTTTTTCCTGATGGGAACACACTGGTAGTGTTGGCTGTGCAAAGAGAAATGCATCAGCTCATTTCTTCCATGAGTTGCTAGAGGATATTTCAGTCTTCCCCTTTCCATGATTTTCCATTTGCAGCATGAATAGAATGGCTCCTTGCTTTGCACAAATGCACAGATGGTCATAATCTCTCCTGCATCAGATCATTTTGCTCATCATTTTTAATGTCAATTTTACACTCCTCACTTCAAAACCACCCAGTTTCTCAAATATATGTTTCTCTTTCCCCTCTTTTTCTACACTGTTTTTAAGGGACTGTCAACATGTACAAACTGACATAAGTGCACAGTAAACTAAGTCATTCTGCAATAGCTTCTTGCATGACCAGTCTTCCAGAGAATAACTTACAGAATAATTGTGTTTTTCCAAAGCTTCACACTCAAATCTTGAAGGAAATTCTTTGGCTGGATTTCCAGCAATTTGTTTCTGGTTTAATGACAGGGAAACCTAGTAATGTCTCTGTCAGATGACAGGCATTGCTTATCCTTATATAGAGCTTATACAACACTGTAGAACATGAATTTCTCTCTGTAGAAAGGATCATCTCGATTATTTCAGATATTTTCTACTCCTGGGCTAAATGTATCAATTTCTATCTCTCTGCTATTATTTAATTTTGTCATTAAACATGTAATAGCCTTCATAAATTCGGAGGTGTTTATCTCTCATAAAAATAGCAATTTTGAAAAAGTTATGACTCAGTAAAAACAGTGATATTTTCTTATACTATCACAATTGCATTCTTAAATGATCATAAATTCACTTGGAATTAGCATAATTATTCTATAAATGAGATAAATTCATTATAAAATAAATGTGAAAAAGGTTTAAATTTAACATAAAGCAGGAAATAGATCCTGGAGTAGAAATGAAAAATTCTTGGTGGTGTGTTAAACAGTAGGAGATAAAGAAATGACTAAAAAATCCAGACTGAATTAATACAATGAATAAATGTTGGCTGAAATCTTAATACTATGTGAAGGATTAATGGAAACCATTCTAGCATACCAAGAACATATTAAACACACTACTTTCCTATTATGATTATTTGGATTTGTTTGATAAAGGCATTTGATTAAGGAGTATTTTTTTGTGAGCAGCAAGGGGTGGGCAGACTGAGGCACGCAGTGTCCCTTTAGAAATCATCATGCTTTTCCTTCTTGATGCACATTCCCATATAGTTCATGCTGCCCTGCTCAGCTCTCTCTGTGAAGCTCTTTGGTACCATCCCTGAGGGAATGTGAGTGGAGAAATTGCAAAGGAGGACGTGTATTTCTAATAACCAGGAAACTGCACTGGTTTCAGGATCCATCACTGCATCTACATTCACTTTCATCACAGTGCCACAAATCAGTGCCTTGCTCTAACTTCTGCAAATGTGAGAAGCTGGGGCTAAATTTAGTCGAAATTTTCTGTTATAAAATCTATCATTCCTCTTGTGATTCTTAGCATTGTCAGCAATACCTTTATCGACCAAGGTGGCACTTAGCAGCCGTACACAGGTTGAGGTCTCCTGCAACAAACGTTCTTCTCTGACATCTGCCCAAGGCAGAAAGGCAGCTGAGGTGGAGGGGAGGAGAGGGAGGACCAGAACAGGGTGAGGAAAGCATGAAGATGAATATTTGTGTATGAGGAACTGAAAAGACCAGGTGTCTTGATTTTTGCCCCACTAAATCAGCTCTCCAAGCATGGGCCTTTCAGAGCACTGTCCTGTGAGTGTCACAGGTGCTTGGCCAGCCATCCAAACACTCCTGCCATGTGGAGGCCACATGAAGCAGGTTCTACTGCCAGCCCTGCCCTGGGCATCTGCCCTGAGAGGCAAAGCTCACCTCTCCTGGGGTGGGAGGCATGTCTCCTCCTGGGGCCATTTCCTCACTGCTTTGCTAACCAAGATTCCTAGCAAAGACATCCATTGTGAGGAAAATATTTGTTGTTGTTTCCTTTTTTTTTTAAATAACAAAAACTAAATTAAGATCCTCTGTCTTCAGACCACTTGCTGAAGCTCATGTGCATTGCATGGCTCTGAAACCAAGAGCAGCTGCACTGCTTACTGTAAGCACATCTGGAAACAGGAGCTGTGTGCTTTGCCCAGGCAATCATGAAAATAAAACTCAAAGTTTTCTGGTTGATGTTTATTTTTATTTTGCATCACTTTGCTGCTGATTTAAGTCAACTGACTTTACAGCTTTGATATGGGTGTCTGCAGTGTGCAAACTGGTTGCTACAGACACTGGATTTAGTTGTCAGCTGGCATTTTCTGAAACAGACAACTTTATGACAGATCTAGATATGCTTTTTCTTTTAGGTGGTGTGAATGCAGAAAAATAAGTGAATACTATACAAAATAGTTTGGGTAAAATAGGGGACATATTTATATTAACGTACTTTTTGTAATAAAATGTGAATAAAATTATAGCTAGGTTGTTTTTGAAGTGATTTTTGGATTCCACTCTTATCTTGACTAATAAAGATTTGAAAACATTTTTTCTTCATGCTTTGTTTTATGTTGGAGAATGTTACTGAAAAATTGGTAAGTCTTCACGTTTCAAAATTGTGTCTGAGTTTTAGCAAATCCGACTTTAGATTTTTCGGAAGAAAAAAAACCACACCAGGTCTAGCAGACGTGACTTAATGTTCCTGACAGTTGACTTGCTGCCTTCAGAAATTATGCAGATTTACAACAGGGGGAAGCCACAGTCATTCCCGAGTGTCTGCTTAGCTCACTCTTTTTTGGAGCTTGTCTCCTCTCCTGTCGGATGGCTCAGCTGTTGCTTGGCTCCCGTAGCTTGTGTCCTGTTGTACTGAGGTGATGGGGGACAAGTGCCAGCTCACCTTGTTGTGTGGCACAGTGTCCCCACCTGAGGGTCTCTGCCAGCCCTGCAGTGGAGGAAGAGAAGGGGGGCAGAAAGCTGGAAGTGGAACTGCCACCATTGTCCCAGGCTGGACAATATTCATTTGTTGGTCAGAACGCTCAATCCCAGGGAGCTGGCACAGCTATGGTCTGCCTCAGGCAGCTCTAACCCAGAACAAAAATGGCATCTGGAGGTTTTTGTCCTCAAAATGTAGTTAGTGGTAGATGATGGGGATATATTAATTGCTATCATAATGAGGACAGAGCAGCTAGATGAAATGTAAGGAAGGAAAATGTGACAGTTCCTGGGGAGGAGGAATGTACGTGGCAGAAATGAGGGTATGCTTATATCCAGTTATCCAGCCATTTCAGCAGGGATCAGGCTGCAGCTGGACGGGACTGTGTGCTCTCCACATCTGCCCCTGGGCTGCTCCTCCTGGTCTCCCTGCAGTGGGAGCCCTGATTGTCCCTCCCTGTGTGGGTTTGCACTCACCAGGCATGATTTAGTGTGGGTACAGAGCTGAGTCAGATTTAATTTGCGAGTTTACTGCCAAACCTGAACCAATTTTTAAGCCAGCTGTACAGCACTAATTTAACAAGAAATGGAAACCATTCAAGGCTCTGTGAATTTGGCATAAATTAACAATTTTGGCTCAGCATTATTAAGGGGTTTGGACTAATTCAAACCCAAGGCTCACAGTGAAATTCAAGAGGCTTGGACCCATGCCAGGGGAAAGGTTCGCATAGATCTCTGCAAATTGGAAGTGTCAAGGTTTCAACAGCTCTGCTTGATAAGTAAGAGGAGATTTCCCTCTGAAGTCTGTATCTCTCCTGGAATCCACAATGAATCTGTCATGGTAACATACCACACCTGATAACATATCTTCGTTAAACAGCTTTATTTGAATGGGTTGTTAATGATATAAACAATAGCAATTAGAAGTATTGATATTATATTGACAGGCTGTGAAAGAGTTTGGTGATTCATTCTTCTAAATTAGCTTTTTTCCTGCTATGCACTGTGAATACTGCTTTGCTGAGAGGAAAACAAAAATAACTTAAGGGGAAAAAAAGGGAGAATTATCTTGGGGGAACTCTATCTGGGGCAAATATTTGTATAAGGATTTGAGCTGGGTATTGTACTCCTTGCAAATATATTATGGCTAAAACTGGTCTTCTTTTCTGCATATATTTGTGCATTCATTTCTGTGCAAGTATTTGATAGTTGTAGTCAGTTACAAATGAGTTGGATAGTTGTTAGGTGCAATAGTTGTTTGCAGTTTCTCACTCTGAATATTTATGATGTGCAGAAGTTTCTGTCATATGGTGTTGGATCTGGCCTTTAATACGGTAGCTGAAACAGAGTAAACAGAGGGGGAAAAACCAACAAAACCCAACAAAATTATGACAAGTGCAAAACAAATATTGTTCATACACTAATAGTCGGGTACAGACAGTTCCAGGTATTTGTGTGTAAATCAGGCACTTAGAAAACATTCAAGTCACCTGACAATTATTACTAGATTTTTTTTTTGCTGAAAATGGTACCATAGGTAGCATGAGTCAGTTCTAAAAAAACTGTTTATATTATGAAAAGATGAACAAAAATATAAAATCTGTATTATCCAGGTGGTGTTTGCACTGAAAAATTGAAGCTTTGTGTTTTCCCACCAATACAGAAAGGTCATCACTTCTTAAAAAAAGAGATTTCAGAGCTGTAGACTCTCACTTTTTAAAATTAATATTTCCACTTCATCTGCAAAACCCTCTGTAACTACTATTGTGTATACCACTGGAAAAATACTAGTGCATGGAAGAGAGGATATAGGAAGGAGAAGAATTTATATTCAGTGAGATTAATGGAGTACATTTCTGCACCATTTTATTGTTCTGCAACCCCAGATTTTAATACTTGATCTGTGCAACACTTACAAATGGCTGGTTTCTTTATCTTAACTCAGAGTAATTTGTGATACTGTTTTAATATTTATTCCAATCGTATAATATTTTTACCACAGTCTTATCTCTCTCACTTTCTTATTATTTTTAGTGTGCTTACCTGCAAAGTTGCAGTGTAGCTACTGAGCTCCCAGTAAACTGTAAGGCACCAAGGCA
Organism: Luscinia megarhynchos; assembly: GCA_034336665.1. Taxonomy (NCBI): domain Eukaryota; kingdom Metazoa; phylum Chordata; class Aves; order Passeriformes; family Muscicapidae; genus Luscinia; species Luscinia megarhynchos. The sequence continues at coordinate 49,179,821 of CM067565.1, forward strand.
GGACACCAGGAAATGCCACATCCTCTGTTCCTGACCTGGGCCTCACAGCTGCATGTTAGCTTTTGTTACACTTCACAGGCATTAATGATCACAATTTAAATAGCTTAAAACTGAGTAATGAGCTCACCTGAACATCTTTGTAAGAATGTTTATCAATCATTAGAGAAATACTCAAGAAAGTGAAGAATTAGCATCCCAGAAGCCATGTAATAAACCCTGTAAGACTAGATATTAGGAAGATTAAGCTGTTCTTTCACTACAGCAATATATATATCTATAATGAGATGCGTTTCTTCTTGCAAATGTGCCACAGATTAATTAGTTTCAGAATACTGCAGTTTGTTCACAGTACCTTAAAGGCTCTTGAAAAATATTATGCATGATAAGGATGCAGAGTGAGTATACAGGGGGGACACCGTGGAAAGCAAATAAACATGGCTTTCCACATTGTATTCTGGAGAGACAATCTCTTTTTAATGAGTTTTCACTCAAAAATCCTGATAGGATGTTTCAGATGTGACCTTCGTCTGTAACTTTTGCATTTGAATAAGCTAAGGAGAATCAACTTGGAGGGATACTTATTTCTCAAAAAAAAAAAGTGTAGTTTGAAGACCCTGGAGTTAATATTGTTTTCTTTTCTCCTTCTCCTGCTTTATGTATAACTTTTTAAGTGGTTCCAATGCTTTAAAGCAGATGTGCTGGGTCAGAATTATTCAGCTATTGTGCAGCTCCAGTTAAAGAGAACATGTGCTGTGTGTGCCTGCATAAGTAAGCTCTGTGCTGTGCCAACACTCCCTTTTCTGTTCGTGTATTTTTCTCCAATCCATCTCCCTCAGGAAAACAGAAGTGCATTGGACTGGATATGAAACACAGGACAAAAAAAACTCCAAACCATGCATGATGAATTATGTAAAGGGGAGACATGGTGGTGTAATATAAAGAATTTATTAGCATGAGCATGAGATCCCCACATTACTCAAGAGAAGCAAAAGCCAAAGCTAAATTATGTAGGTTATCCCAACAAGTACCAAATAAACCTTATGTAGAGATTGACATTTATTATGTTACACACAAAAATTGTTTATATTTATTATTGTGGCTTTCTGCTTTTACTTGTACATAAAGGTTGATATTTTATTTGTAATAGGGTTTATCTCTAGATCCACATAAGCAATGATGTAGATCCAAATAAATCATATTCCATGATGTGGGAGGAACAGAACATTGGAATTCAAACCCAAAGGAGACAGAAGAGCTCACCAGGAGTGAGGTGGTAAGATAATACCTATCAGAATCACCTAATTTTTGTAGGCAATCCTAAGTAACTACAAACTCATTTTCCTTTTACCTCTGGTGTGATATTTATTGGCCTATAAATTACTCCTATAATTTTATTCCTTTTGTTGTGCAATTGTGACAGCACCTTTGGGCTACAATAATCTCACTAATAGCTGACAGCAATATGTACAGTATACATGTGGACCTGAAGTGAGTGCATGACTTACATCAGAAGTGATGATACCAAACCCTGGTAAAATCACTGGAGATAATTGTGTACTTTTTATCAGGAAGATTTCTCAGTACCTCACTAGGATGGACTAAAATGGATTATTTGCTCCACCCTTGCCAAGAAATTGTCACAAAAGAGATGTCAGTGGCTGTGATGGCCCAGTGGCTGCTCCAGAATTTTGGCAGAGGGATACCTCCTTAACTGTATTTGTACAAATGCATGTGACTAGGGAAACAAACTGGGGGAAATTCAGTGAGGACAAATGTATATTTAATAAAACAGCTGGAAATGGATTGCCCTGTGAGGAGAGGCTGAGGGATGAGGTCTGATTTGTCTTCAGGGACAAGGTTTTTGGGGTCTAACAACAGCCCCCCAATACCTATGGGTATATGACTAAGAGGGAACTAGGCAGACAAGGAACTTTAACTGAACCAAGCAAGAGTGGTTCAAAGAGGATATTAGGAAGAACCTTTTCCTCATTGGGTCAGCAGGTCAACTCCCCCATCCAGGCTGAATTATCTCAGGATAAATAAGTACTGGTACAGGTTGCTCAGAGGGGTTGTTGAGCCTCCATCCTTGGAATATTCTAAAGTTTTTTGAGGATGGATCTGGGCAATTGCTCTGGGAAACCCTGCTTTAGGAAAAGGTTGAACCAGAAGTCTTCCAGATGTCCCTTCCAACCTCTAGTATTCTGTGATTCTCCAATCCTGTGACCCTATCTAGGGATGCAATTTTGGGGAAAAAAAGTGTAATATTAGAGAGGCATTTATTATTTGTGTTCTAAATCCTCTAACATAGCCAGATCTTGAAAATGTAAATTTTTCTTCCAAAAACTTCCACATTTGTTCCCCAGTAAGTACATTGTAGGACTAGGATTGGTGTTTTCCATCCCTTATAATGTGCATGATGAAACCACAGTCCTGTTGGCTCTTGCTTTATAATCACAAATGATGTGTTGCTAACTGCACTCTTGTTCAATGACCTTAATAAGAACTCAGTGCTTTTCTCCCAATTACTCTATTTACTTTCAAGTCTAGACTCAGTCAATTCTTTGAATATTGGAGCTAGGGCCATAACACACTGATCTCAGGTGTCTTGAAGTTTGTAACACAGGATTGCTGAAGGATCCACTCCTGAGTTTCCCTTAGTTGTATAGTCACTTGGTTAACCCAAAAACCTATTGCATATGCATACTTATATATAGCAGGCACATACACAACTATAATTAATAAGCATTTTAGCAATCTACTTTTATGTCTGATTTTAGAATACACTAGATCCTAGCAGCAGATCTTCCAGCATATTTTAGCTATCAGATCCAAAATCATGATGAAAACTCATTAAACTGGCTTTGAAATTTCTCAGCTATTTGCTCTTCAATGTTATTTCCTATTGACATTTCTGTGTTTCAGTGAATGCTCTTGTTACAATTTGAGAACACAATAAAATATAATGCCCCATAAGAATACAGATTATATGATGGCTACATTTATTCCATGAACCCAAAGGGATGATTTGACTTTCATCTCTTTTTCTCTCTCAAAATATAGAGCTACCAATAAATGGTATGTAAAGGAGATCAGAGCAAACTGAGGAGCTGAAAGTTTACAATTTATTAACTTGAGCATGAAAGTATAGAAAATAACTGACTCAAGTTAGTCAGGGAAGAAGTCTTAACCTATTGCATTAAAACATGCTTTGCACTAGTCTAATGAGTTTTCGACCAAATGAGGCATGAAACATACTGCCAGAATATAAAGTCAGTAAAACACTCAAGTTATTGGATGCCATTATATGTTTTATTTTATTGGGGAGCTGGTACAGAATACATTAAATTTACACAATCTGCAAAACCAGAAAAAAGGCCTTTTTTAAAAAATGAATGTGCTATTCAGATAAGTGCTAATAAAAAGAGATCAAAACTTACTGAAATCCATAAGAAAAAATATACACATACAGAATTCTCAAGAAAATGTGAAAAGAATCGTATAGTAAAGATGTCAGTTTAATGTCCTATTTCCAGTCCTTATTTAATGAGACCTATGGAAAAAGGCACACAAAAATAGCAGGTATTGAATCACACTGAAAATTTTGCTAAAATTGTTCAAATAATTAAGAATTGGAATATAATTAATTTAACATTACCACTCTGCTTCAAAAGTTAATCTTGATTATTTTTAGAATGCTATGTTTCATAAATATTTAAGGAGGGAAGACTGCTTTCCTTAATAAAGAATTGTGTTACATTGCAAGTGGTATTTTCGCATGACTAAAGCAGCTGGTGATTAAAATTTTTTAAAAAAAGAAAACATCATCTGGAGTTTTTTGTTCAGCCCTACTCCTGCTTCTGTCCCTAATGAAACTTTTGCAATTGTAAGACAATTGGATGCTTTTGAAATTAATGGAACTTCTATTACATCTCAAGAGACTGGAATTTGCTCCAATCTCCTCAGATGCAAGAGTAGACTGTCTGTTCAAGTATTCCCCCTTTGACTGCTCCTGAATTCCATTTTTCTATGGTTTCATTACAAACTACACCCAGAAGCTTCCTGGAATTGACTACAAGTCAGTGCATCGCATCAATTACTGCAGTGTGATGAATTAAATCTTCATTTATCCAAAAAGCCAGTAGGCAGCTCTGAATCTTCCCTGAATGGCTGAACACTGCTTCAAGCACAGACAGAGCTCTGCCTATGTTGTTTAGGCTGGTTCACTTGCATCCTTTTGGTGTTATATGTTGTTAGAACAGTTGTGTTTCCTCTCAACATACTGTTTAACAGATGATTGTCCATCCACTTCCTCAACTTCCCTTTATTTTCCCAATGATACATTGACATTGACAGACTCTAAGTGTGTTTTTAACATGTCCCAGGTTTCCTTCTAGGTACCATAGAAATAGTGAGCTATTGAACTCTGTGGCCAGCTATAACTTTCATTAAAAATTAATTCCCTATTGCCTGGTATTTTACTGATTTATGTGCTTTTGAAGGCATTTCGATGCCTTCTTGTGCACGGGTAGATTTCCAGGCTTCACATCAGTATTTTTAATTGGAAGTAGGATTGAGAGCCTGTAGTCTGGCCTTACCAATTAGTAATGCTTTTCCCTTCTGAGGAAAAAAAATCCTGTCTCTTTCAAAGTATGTAATCTGATTTCTGTTGCATGAGTTTGCTTTAAAGGAGTACTTCATCTAGAAAGATGTCAATGCAGAAGAGCTGGGTAAGGACTGGGGCATCTTTCAGAGGTTGAGGAAGTTGTTGTCTTCTGGGTCATGAGGAGAGAGGGGGCTTATTCAGATTAAGATATCAAGGGCCTGGCAAAATGTCCACACCAGGAAAGAGGAGAGGAGAAAACACATTCTCACGAATCTTTGTGGACCTTTTAAATTAAATTAGTCAGAACTTTAACCCTATATTTTTTTTTTGGCCACAGCTTTCAAATCAGCTTTTCTGTTACTGAGAAGTGTAATGTCTTTATTTAAAACCTAATTCTTCTAATGTGCAGTCAAGACAGGCAATGCCAGTGTTGTGTCTGCCTGCCCTGTGTACGTGCTTGTTTTAACTGTATATAATGTAATAGCTGGTGCCAGTGCTAAAGAAAAATGCACCCTCACTCGACACCATTTTGAAAAATGATCAAGTCTGCATTTCTTTTGACCACACAATGTGTACCTTAACATGAAACCCTGATGTTGGTTATAGTTTTTATTGGCACGCTATTTTACTTTAAAATGGTCCAGAGTCAGTTGCACCAGAGGCTGACAAATACTTTTTAAAATCTTTGACATTTGTGGCATGTGGTTTTTGCTATTGGACAGACTCTCCTGTATTTTTAGACCAAAAATGTGATTCACACATCATCTTTTGGGTCTAAATCCAGTCTGCTCTTCTCTTAAGTTTGCCTCAATTACTTTGTTCTATTCATGAACTAACTGCAAAACTCTGTCACTGAAACAAGAGTAATACCAAACACAGGCATCCCTAAATGCATGTTTCTTTGGTCTTTTTCTGTCTTCCCTCACTTAACAAATGTAGTGATAGGACAAGGGGAATGGCTTTAAACTGAAAGGCAGTAGGTTTAGATTGGTTATTAGGAAAAAATTCTTCCCTGTGAGACAATGGTTACCCTGCTGGGGCCAAAGCCAGGCTGAATGGCTCAACCTGATCTAGAGAAAATGCAAGGCAGAGGTGTTGAAACTGATAATCTTTAAGACCTCTTCCAACCCAAACAATTTTATGATTCTATGAATATTTCTGGTCTGCTCTAGTGTCAGAGATTCTCTTTTCTCTGACCTTCTGGAGATGATATAGATATCCATTCAATACACAGAGGATCTAAGTGGCTCGGGGGAAACCAGACTGGAAAATGTCAGCAACTTCTCAGATACCTTAGTGCTAGGAGAGAGCTTGTAGGGGAAAGCCAGTGCTCTCTGAGCATGATGATTTCCATGGTTTTGGTGTCAGGGTTTCTATAAAAGTCCCTTACAACCGTGTATGTGTCAGAGAATATTGTCAGTGCTATGACTCACGGAACCTCCAGTTCTGATGATACCATCATATCTGACTGCTGATATTTAGCATTGCAGATTCATATTTTTAATTTATTTTGTTTAAATTACAGCTAAAAAAACCTGACTGTTTCCTGGTGTGAATGAAGTCTCTCTGCTTTGGAAGTCCTTAAGAAGCATCTTGTCACAGCATCTCGACTCCTTGGGCATGCACGATTTTCATTTGTGACCTGTTGCTCTTCACTGAACCTAAGGAGTCCTGAGGTTTGATTTGTCTCCTTTTTCCACTGTCAGTTACTGCAGACATTGTTTCTGAGGCACAGAAACCTATTTTCATAATTTATTTTATATTTTTTGTAGAACTTCTTCCCTCTGAGTCTCCTCAGAGCCTTCAGCTTTTGTCATTATTACTGGGACAAGGTCTATTGATTTTACATGCAATATGCAAGGACAGTGATCTTGTGCTGTTCCTTTTATTGAAGTCTTATGATTGTTATCTCTCAACCCCGCATTCTTTCTGTGCAAATGCAGAGTCTTTCAGACAGACTTCTCTGTGCTGGAGAAGAGACTTAACAAATTCTAGGCACAGCAGACTGTTAACATGTGGAGGAAATGGCCCAAAATATTGGCTGTGCTGGGCAACTGAGGCTAAATCTCTTGTTCTGCAACTTCTTCCATCTGTGTTCCCTCTCCACAGAGACACAAAATGAGGTAGCCTTGCTGTTTCTCAGGTACAAGTGTTCAGAAAGAAGGAAGGAGGTATGTCCCCACTCAACCAAGTGCTGGGGAATCTGACTCAGTGGGTTAAAGAGCACTATCACACACGAGGCTTCCTTAGCTGTCTGTGTTGCAGCAGCACTTTCTCTTCCACTAGCCAAAAATCCTATGGAAACTACTCCTGAAAAGCTCCCCTACGGCTTTTTCATCCCTCAGAAGGTGTTCTACAACAATATAGGAGGAGCTTCATCCATTTGTTATTTGAATCCTGACAACTATTAAAATGTGAAATGCAAGATGAAAACTTTTAGTGTACTTTGTCCATCCACTAAAAAAATATTTCCAGTTGTGGGAAGATTATTTTTTTGAAATTAGCTCCTCCAGCAGAATTCAATATTTTTTTCCCATGCTGGTGTCTTAGATGCCAGATAAGATTGGTGCACTTTTCTTGCAAAAATGTTCAAGATTAGTTAAGCTGGGGCTGGTACAGGTTAATAGATTTCAAACACAAAGTAGCAAATATAAAGAGCCTTCAGGCTTGTTCTACATGAGGGTTTATAATAACACTTCACTTTCACAATAGCTTATTTTAAAAGATAACTTTCTTCCTAGTCAGCAAAATGTGAATTACACTAGGTAATAACAATAATTGTAAAAAATGCTTCTTCATTTGGCACTGTTTAGCACATTCTAATGAATTGTGGTAATAAAGGCATCTTTCTTGTGCTTTATAGTATATGAAACTAATGCCTTGAAGGTACAATACAAAGGGATACAAAAGCTGGTTGCAAGCAGTATCTTCTGTAAACACTTTTAAGGTAATTACATAGAAGGCCATAAGGAATACTAATCAAAAAGATATATACAATGTTCTTATTCTTAGGTCAAATTAAGACATGTTTTGGATCTAAATAACTATAAACATTTTAAAAGAAATATTTGTCACTGGTGGAAGGTTGAACTTCTAATGGTACCAATCTCTCCTTCTCTAAAGGAGATTTGCCTCTGAAGTCAAATGCTGTAGTTAACAGTTAATGGGACCTCAGAGAAGATGACAAAAACACAGGTTGTAGTATTTTTTTTACTCCTGTGCTGTATATTGTAGTGGGAAATGGTAATTTGTGGGGGGTAATCAAAATTTGTCTCTGCAGGATGAAAGGACAGTAAAAGCATAATGGGAGAGGAGAAGCAAATGGATGGGGGCAGGATCTCACTATTTCTATGCTATTACTTTAACAGTAAATGCTGTTACATGGGCTACTGAAGTACACCTGTAGTCAAAAACGTGAGAATACAGAACTTGTTTGCATTGCATAGCTAAAAATTACTGCAAGTATTCTGAGTGTCTCAAAGTTATTTCCAGTGATTTTTTAAAAGATACTTGCAGTCCCAGAGTATCCTCAATGGATATGCATTTTCATAATATATCATCAATAGAATATTTGCTCCATGAACAAAATAGAGTAATGTTATTCCCTCCAAAATGAGAAAACAGAAATATGGAAATTGCTTAAGGGGATCTGACTGTCAGTCCAGTATTTTGTCAAACAGTTGCCAGTGATAGTTGATTAAATGCCCAACCCTCCCTCCACCACCACCAATGAAAGAGAACCTCAAAGAACAGCTTGACTCTACATACCTTTTTTTATAATTGCCATTACATAGAAACTGCCTTAAAATACGTATAATATTCATGCCACTGTCAGGAAAGCCTACAGAGGACTTAAGAGATGATCTTTTGGAAGGTGATTAGATTCAATGGTGAAACAGAAGCGAGATACTGAGCAGCAGTGGATGCTGGAGGTGCCTCCCGGCTGTGGAGTGGGATGTGTGGCCTATAGGAGAGGTAGAAGCAAAGAATGTAGGGCAAACAGGCCACGTTACTCTCAAATTATCCCTGTATTATGATTGATTTGTTTTGAACAAGTGTTTTGGGAAGCTGTTCTGAGGAATAATGTTCTCACAGTGACCACTGGTTCATTATCACACATTTAAAGCTGGGCTTCAAACCCATGAAGACTTGCAAAAATGCAGATTACTTTGAATTAGGATGTGAAATTTGCACTACAGGTATATTATTCATCTTCAGAGAAGTCCCTGGCAACTCTGAAGTATATTGCTATATATCAATAAACAGCAAAGAAGTAGAACTAATTGAGCATCACACATTCCTGAGTTTGAACATTTAATCTTTTTTTTTACTCAAGGTCATTTCCATTACTAGAATTTTAGTTTAATGAGAACTTGACTCTGTCCCATCATATATTTTGTAATTAAATCATCAGCAGACCCAGTGGTGATTTGATACATTTGGCAAGGAATATTGATGTGGATTTCTTACTGCAACAACATGCATGTGTATAAAGTTCAGCAACATGAGTTCTTTGTCTCTGAACATTGTACAATCAATATTCTATTACTGCAGTGTGAGCTCTGCTGCATTGTAGCTAAATTAGTGCGTAAGACTCAAGAATGCACTGACAGACAGAATTCTAATTTCTGGATATGAAATGTGTATAAGCTGTTGGTTTTAGCTGTAACAGCTCTGTTCCAGTATCTGTTGCTTCAGGTACTATTTATGCAATTCAATTGAAGAGGAATTTTGGAAGTTTTAATTTATCTAATTTTCTCCAGTAAGGATTTCAAAGACACATTATCCACATTTTGATGGTTCACACTCTTTCTGTTTGTTTTGCTTTGTGTGATGAAGGTGTCTGTGGCATCGGGACATCTCTCGTGTCATCTTTGCTACAGACTTAAACTCTGCTATAATGAAATAATCAGACAAACCCAAGCCAAGAGGTTTAAAGACCTCCTCCTCAAGAAAAAGGGAAGGGTGCAAATTTAGAAGACTGGGGAATATTTAGGCTACAGGCAGTGCTGTATGTTGCGACCACAGACAAGCCAGGGTGGGCTTTCTACAAATCCAACCCACAGCTGCCTGCAGAGCAGAGCAACTTCCCTCCTTGTTTCTTTCCTTGCCTTACAAGACTTCAGCCGCTGTTATTGCTGGCACTGCTGAGATGGTGAGAGGGAGAGGTTTCTGCAGATTGCCCTGCTCCATCACTCACTTCACTGCCTCATGCTTCCACCAGGGACCATGGCAAGATGGGCAAGGGACACCCACCCAAAAAGGTGGAGAGGGAGGTAGATGAGCAACTATTAGTGGGAGCAGGAGGGAAACTTCTGTGGGAGAAGGAAAATGGAAAGTCATTTAGACATGACTGGATTTCAGTGTCTGGGAAAGTTCCTCCTGGAGAAGGAAGATCTATTGAAGTGAATTGGGAAGTGAGAAAGGCAGAGAGAGAGAGAGAGAGAGAGAGAGAGAGAGAGAGAGAGAAGAGAGAGAAAAGTCTTCACTTGCAGCCCCTGGGACTTGCCACAGTTATCATGACCTGTTTTGTTCAGAGTCTCTAAAGTCTCTTATCTACGCAACTCATCCTGCCCAACTCATTCTGCCACTATTGTTGAATTGAATTTTCCATTTCTTTTGTCACTTTCTTTGGAGGATGGGAGTCAAATTTGGACACACAGCCTTCATGTTCTGATTTTACTCAGCACCTCATCTGTGCAGGTGTTTCGCTGCAGTCTTTAAATGGATGCAGGTTGCTCTGCTTAAGTCTCTCCTCCCTCCTAAATCCTGAGACAAAATGCATGGACATCTTGTTCAGTGTAGTGGTTCAGTGCTTGAGTGGAGCTCCCTTCTAAAACCAGACTTCATAGAGAGAGGTAAAGAAGGATGATATTTCACTGCTGTTTAGAAGACAACTCCCTGCATCACTGCTGCTCTCTGAATACCTTGAGTGGTATTGGTGAAGGCAGTCCTGCCACTGCAATTTTAGGCTGTGCTGCAAGTTTTCACTGACAGAACCTGTAAGTTTTAAGGTTGAGTACCTTGAAAGGCCACAGAGTCCAATCACATGCCCAAAGGCAGGATCAGCCACAGTTGTACAGTTCCCAACAGGAGCTTGTCTTACCTAAAGCCTCCAATGGGAAGATTTGAGATGATCCTCCCTTGTGCTGTACTTGTGTTCTTCTGTACTACCACATCTTAAAAGAAGCATTCATCTATGCTGACAGTGGGTGGTCATGCTTCTAGGTCATATCTGCCTTTAGTTTTTACATGCTGCTCACCTTTCCTTGTGACTTTGTGACATGGCTGATGCAAGTTCACGTGGTAATTCTTAATGCGAAATCTTTTTCTCCATGTTGACTGCTGCTGTGGTCATTGTACACTCTGTGTTTATGTAGTGGATTATTCCTACTTAAGCACAGATCTTTATTTATTTGTCCTGACTACAGTGCATATTTTTTTCTTCATGACCATTTTTTGTATTAGTTAAGAGGCTTTAGATTAGAATTCTAATCCTGTCCCCTTACTGCAGCATGCCCAGTATGTGCTTCTTTATCCAAACCATTGGTACAAGCAATAAGTTGTGCAAACATTAAGACCTGGGGCAAACTCCTAGGCAATCCAGCAGACACACCTCTGTGGTGTGGTAGTGCCCCTCCTAATCTGCACATGCTTGTGAAAGTCACATGAGGCAGTGCCCAAATCTGTACTGAAATCAAAGTATTTCATAGGTAGTGCTTGTCCCCTGCCTGTGAGATCCATTACTCCATCATAGGGGAAGATGAAATTTCCTTGCCTTGGTTTGTTCTTGACTGCTACCTATTTCATTGTCATTTTCTAGGGGCTTACACACTTATTATTTTCTTAAGTTTTTATCCTCAGAAAGAAGAATGCCAACATTGCATTTGCATTATTTCCTGGAATATCTCTCTGTCCTTCAAGAACTCTCAGTGACAATTGCCAATGATTCTGAGGTTGTCCAGGTACTTGTTTATTACACAAGAGTGAAGCTCATTAGGCCAAACTAATGTAAAAACAGCCAATTTTAAAAAGTATTTTCTACCTCTGGTCTTCCCCTGCTGCATCTGACTTCTTATTCCTTTCTCAGTAATTGCCTCACTTATTCCTTTCATTATTATACTAACTGCCTGGCGTGGGAGTGGCATTTTTTTCTTTCTTGGCAACATTGGACTATAAGTGCCTTAGAGATACAGAGCAGGAAACCTTTCCATGGTTTGCCATTTCAATATGCATGTTTTCTCTTGCTTGTGATATCTAATTTTCAGCCACGGTCTCTGCATTCTTTTCCTTTTGTCTGTGTAAGCTCTTTCAAACTCCAGGTAATCAGTTCTGCCTAATTTACAGTTTCCATGTGATTAGATCTTTAGATCACTGAAGGACTGATCATTTATCTACCTATACTTTTTTGGCTTATTCTATTTTCTGCATTAAGACAGTTTTCCTTAAGGAGTTCTAGATTTATTGGATCTTAGCTACCAGTTTTCAGAATTTCTTAAAATTTTCCCTGTTCAGGTTTGTTGTCCTTAATTAGGTGGACAGTTATGCTTATCTAATTGTCACCCAATTTGCATTCCAAAAGTAAGGTAACATCTACTGATCCTTTTTCCTGTACGTATCTATATAAGATGTACTTAGAATCATTGAATTGTTTTGGTTGGAAGGCACCTTTAAAGCTCATCTAGTCCACTGTCTCCTGCAATCCACAGGGACACTTTCAACTAGATCAGGTTACTCAGACTTTCATCCAACCTGGCCTTATATCATAAAACATTTTTTAAATTCTGAGATTTTTTTTTTCAGATAACACATAATTATTAATAGTTAAAAAGCCAGGAAAAGTATTAAAAGTTTTTTTTAGTACTTGTTTAATATCATCTCTCCAAATAAGTTGATTTCACTCCTCCTGTGCTCATGCTGCAGATAATGCCTTTCTACCATACCATCATTTATTTATTTTTATCAATTCACTCATTTCACAGAATTACTGGGTGAGAGAAAAATACCTACTTGCAATCTAATCAAGCAAACAAATATAATTATAGCTATCTGGTGTTTTCTTACTTGCAGTTGTCTTATCTGTCTTTGCCTTGATTGTTTTCTTGTTTGCTAATCATAAATTCAGGAAAGTGAAATTGTTTTCTTGTTTGCTAACTAATCTTAAATTCAGAAGCAGGCTGGAACCCCCTCTTCCCAACATGTACTAGACTAAATGCATGAAGAAAACAAATTATAGCAACAGAGAGATCAAGCCAAAAACCTCATAGCCATTAGCTGGGCACAATCTATGTTATATATCTGTATTATCTGCCACAGGGCACTGCCACTGGCTCATCTGTAAGGACCGCTACAGTGAAGCTGATGATTTAATGTAGGTTTAAAACAATGGTCAGTGAGCAGGCTGGTAGTTTTTCAAAATGCTTCCCAGGGACCCAATGGCTACTTCTAATGTATTTAATCACACAGAGGACTGTTCTCAGCATCTCACAGTATGATTCTTCTTATAATCAGTCTTCTGCTCCATAAGGAGCTCATTCTGCTCAAAGTGTCTATGAGGAAAAGCCCCGAGTGTGTACCATCCTCCAAATCTTGTCTATGTATTACCTAGGAGAGTATTGACTGGCATGTAACAAGGCGATGCCAAGGACATTCAAATAATTAAACAAAAGAGATATATGGTCAGGGAAACTAATTCTATACCCAGTGGCTCTTCACTTGTACAAATTCAAGAGAAGGTACCTCATCGAGATGCTGTTAGTTACTCAGTGACACCCTTGCTGAATGGGAAAGTTGCTTTCATTGCTCTATATGAAAACTTAATTTTGAATAACTTTTAAAGCTTCAGTTTTCCAAAAGTTTTACCTAACACATAATTATTTTATTAATCATTATGTGATTTTGAACATCATTTTCCTAAACGAGTGAGTAATTTAATAGCAAGTCTCTATTTTTGTAGTAAAATTCAACAGTAAAAACTGTTTATTTCATCACATTGAACAAATAGGGGTTCAAAGTACAATTTAAGTTTAGAACAACATCTGACTATCAAGAGGAAACTAGGGAGAGCTGTCAGCTTCTCAGAAAATGCTTTAAATGAGAATAGATGAAACATGAAAAAACGTGTGGTTCTTTGTATTCAGGGCAGTGAAACAAAACACGACTTATTAGATTTTGGATTTTTAGCTCTTTAACCTCAATGATTCAACTCTCAGATTTTGGATCTAAAAGCTTATGTGTACAATTCAATAAACAGACTTGGTATTTTTCTGGGGTTTTTTTTCACACTTATTTAGGACTTCATACTTTTAGTTTGAAAAAAAAGCATGTTTTTGCCATGATGCCTCTAGGAAGGGCAATTTTGTGGATGCAGGAATTCCTAGAAAATATGAACTAATACTATATGTTACCTGGTGTAGTTTTCTGTTCTTAGCAGCTGTTTTGATTATGTGGGACTTTGTTTAAAGTCTAGCAATATTGATGGAAATGAGTGCAAGTCTAAATTGAAGCTATTGCAACATGTAGAGAAAGAAAACAAAGAGCTTTTAGATAGAAAAGAAAGGACTAGTCAGTCAAGGCAGAAGAGTTGTAACAAAGTTTCTAAAATATAACGAGTAGCAGAAGCACAGTAGTTTTGCAGAAGAAATTGTTATACAAATATTTGCTAAGGGAAAAAATCCTGATGTTGCTATTAGGGACTAGATCTTGTATATTACTGGTTAGCAGACATATGAATTTTTATACTATTAGCTATCCAAGCTCACGCTATTCTTACCTGGTAGTGAAAATATACATCTTAAATAAATGTTTCCAGATATACCACATCTGGGGACCATGCCTTATATATTGCAACAACTTCCTTCCCTGCCTTGGCTCTTTCTCCTGCGACATACCAAACCAACCAGCTAGTGTAAATCAAAAAAGTTCACTTCTGTTTGGTCCTGTTTAGCTTTTTCTCCTGCCAATGGAGAAAAAGGTGGGGGCCCAGGTGGGGGCTGCCTTGTTCTGCTAGTGATGTTAGCCTTGATCATCTGCTCTCCTGCATCCCCCTGGATGAGGACCCCTGTGTACAGTGTGCTTCACTGGGTGCTTCAAGAAGAAAATCCACATTGTGGTTTCATTTTTCCAATGTCATATCCTCCTTTGTCTGTGACTGGGAGTCTTGTTTTTGTCACCTGTTTATGCGTGGGGGTGTTATGAATTATTGGTTGCTAAGGGTAAAGCTATGTGATATGGCTTGAGCCAGTTTGGGGGTTCAGTGATGCCTCCAGGGCAGTTTGACCTCATCACTCTCTGTCCTATTTCCCTCCTGTTTGCCTACAATTCTCTGCTTTGCAGCCCTGACCTCTCTGTTGAGCTGACTATGTGCTTCCTATGATCTTGCTCCAAGCCAGGGCAAACTTGCTCAACTAGTAGAAAACCAATCTAGTGAGAAAAAGCATTTCTTTTCTGCTGTGTTAGTGAGTTGGTTATTGCTTTATTAAGGTGTGCTCTAGAGAATGATGGGGGCAGGAAAAATTATGTAGGCAGGAATGTTTGCATGGGGACTTGGACTTGCTTTCTGATAACAGAAAATATAATCTGCCACACATAACTCCAAACTCAGAATCGATTCAGGCACATGCACAATTTACTTAAGGGCTAGACATTATAGTGCACCAGCTAAATGGTGGTAAGCCACAAAAACTCAGCCATGGATGAGACCTCTGTACTAGCTCCAGTTATTTGAATAATAACTCTCTGATAAACACAAGACTTGAACTTTAGTTAAATTCCCTTGTTCGGTAGGTTTTTTGGAGCTGTAGCCTTCAGTCAGCAGAAAAATCAATAGATGAATTCCAGTCCATGTAATTCTGCTAACAGCCTTTGCTCTAACTAAAAAGCCCCTCATGCTTAGGCAGGTAAAATTTGCCACTGGAGATATTAGCATTGTTCTATTGATTAGAGAAAGACCTTTGACTTTCCCATCTAGAGCACTGAAGGAAGAGCAAACTGCGTGCCTAAGGCTGGGTGATTGGAGCCTACTCACTGAGCATTCAAATAAAGATAATTCACAGAAATGGAAGAAGCCTGACTTTGAGAAGGCATCTTGAGACTGCTCAGTCCAAAATTGCTGTTCAGGTCAGAGCCACCTAGAGCAAGTCAGGGCAATGTATAGTCATATTTTGAATATTTCCAAAGATTGTTAATCTGTGACCTCTCTGGATAATCTGGTTCAATCACTCTTAATTAAGTTTTTCTTATTTTTAAATAGATGTTCTTGTTTTTCATTGTATACCCACTGACTCATGGTTTTTTGTGGACCACTATTGAAAAGAGTCTGGCTCTGTTTCCTTTTACTTTTCTCCCCATCAGTTATTTTAATTCATAAGATCCTCTGAGCCTTCTCCTCTCCAGCTTAAACTGTCCCAGTTCTCTCAGTCTCTGCCTGTATTACAGGTGCTCCAGCAGTTTAGTCACTTTTGTTGCCCTTCACAGACTCACTCCACTATTTCCATGTCTTTCTTGTGTTGGGAAGCCCAGATGAGTACCCAGCACTCCAGATGTGTCTCACCAGTGTTGAGTAGAGGGGAAGGATCCCTCAATCATCTGGTGGTGCTCTTCCTCATGCAGCCTTGTGAGGATGTTGGCATTTTTTGTTGTAAGGGCACTTTGCTAGCTCTTGCTCAGTTGTTCACCAAGACCTTCTCTGCAGAGCTGCTTTCCAGTCAGTTGGTCCCCAGCATGTATTGGTGCACACAGTCCAGGCAGTTATCATCCACAAACTCCAGAAACCTCCAGCATTTTTTTTCTTCTCTACAATCCCTCCAGCAGATTCTGGGGTGGTTCAAGTAACCTATGAGCACAAAGACTTGTGAGAGTGAGATTTCTTCCAATAACCTGAAGAAGGTATCATCTACTAACTCTTTATGATTAGATGGTTTGTACCACAACATCAGTAACTTAGTTTAGAAAATAATTTAAACCCAGGTAATTTCATTGTGGTATGGAAATATCTTAGATGTGTTCAGAAAGAATCATCCTCTTGCTAATTAAAAAAAATTTATAAAATAAAAACTGAAGAATGAAATATGAATAGCAAGACTTGGGTAAGAGTCTCCTAAGAAATGACCTGATTTAAGTGCATTTCTTTTATTTTATATATATCCTTAATACATCTTAACTACATTGTTGATTAACAATTTAAAAGAAAGCTTTCCAGGGAAAGGAACTTGTCTTCCTTTGGGTTTTATATTGGAATTGCACTGATGCTTCAATCTATTAACCACTGTTCACTTAGCTCAGCAAAAAAATGAATCTATGGAGAACTGTGTGTAAACTCTACTTGTCCTTGAATTTTTTCTCATTTAAATATTCTATGTATGGACAACAGTCTACAGAGGGCAATGCAAACACAAGTGCTATGCATAAACAGTGTAATATAACAGAAATGAAAGGCAGGGACCTAGGATTAAAACCATCAAATCTGATAGAAGGTGGTAAGCAAGATAGCACAGGACAACAAGATTAGGATGATGAAATACTCTACTGGGAAGGTAAAATGGTTTGATAGGTGGGATGGGTTAATAAGACAAGGCTTTGTAATTGCACAACTGAAATATTAGGATAGGGCAATGGATAGAAGAAAACAGGACAACGGTGAGTTAGAAATCCTAGGAGTGAGGTCTTTAATTCTTCACTGTGGCACTAAAAATCCCTGACAGATGTTGCTTTAAGATTCATGTATATATGAAAATTTTAGCTCCACTTGGTTGGTTTGTGTTTCTTTCTTTTATCTTACTTTCAGAACAGTGATATCATGTCAAACTGGGAGCTCAGTGCCATGACAGGTTGGCTGGGACAGACCTAATTTCACTGGTTTAAAACATCAGTGCTGCCAAGCCCTTCACTCTGAGAACTGTTCCTCACCCATCTGAGGCATAGGACCACCAAATGTAGGTAAAAGCAGTTGCTCTGTGTCTGACTAGAGGTCTGGCTGTCTCCATATCCTGCTCTCAGCAGTAACCAAATGACAAGAAATGGAGTGGTATAGGTTGTTTAAAATACACAAACTTTAATTTAAAAATAATGATTCCAAACAAGTCTCCCTAAGGAGGGCAGATCATGAAAGAAGATATACAGAGCAAGAATTACTATAAGTAACATCTTGTAACCACAAAAATCAGTGATAAATGGCAATCTCTTTACCTATAAAAACTATAAAGAACACATGTTAGTGTGTGGTTAACCTGGTTCTGAAAACAAGCATGGAAAGATTTTAAGTTCCTAATTTCTTCCATATAGTTCAAGGATACTGGTTTTCTTAGGTGTGCAGGTTTGTGGGATTGAAGCACAACGGTTTATTACATGGGATGTGCTTTAAAATAGTAGAATTGTGCATTTACTTTTGTACTTGCATCAATCACTATTATGGATTTGTAGGAGAACTGTGTGTCTCTAAAGCCAAAAGTGGTGTGACTACCACAATACCATGCAACAATGAAAAAAGTTGTTTAGGAGTTCTAGTCAAACATGCAGGTACCTATTTTGGTAAAACTTACACGTCAGAAACATTGGAAGTTCACTTTGGAAAAACATTTACAGAATATTAATATTTTCCAGCCACCTAAGTGGATCCAAATTCTTATGAATGTCTGTTTCCAGAAGTGGTGAGCATACCATTAGGACCAGCTCTTCCTTTATTTTGGCTCTGATCTTGTGTATTTTTCCAACACCAGAAAATACTGGAAATCAAATGGAAAATGGAAGCTGAAGGCAGGAGCTTTTTGAATAGCAGAACTGAAACCCAAAGCTCTTTTTCAATTTTGAATGAAAACTTTAACTTGACATTTTGCATGCTCTCAGTTTCTAGCTCCCTTCCTATGCTGTCACACTGTATTGCTGTCATTTTGAAATTAGGAAAGATTTTTAAGGAAGTAGTTCGTGGGTTTTAGGGCTGGGAAACATTTTCTCACATGGTGAGAAAAATTGAGAAGAACTGAGGAGGTGGAGGGTAGAAGAACTGTTTCTGATAGCAATTAGAAAGAGATATTAGTATATATGGGGCGATTCTTGAGGAAAGAAATGATAAGAACCAATGTATGGCAACGATTTTCATGATCGTTATATGCTTATTTGGAAATAACCAAGTACTGGTTATGCAAGTCCTTTACTCTGTTCAGATAATAATTCTCAGTGAAAGTACAAGGAATGACATAATTTTGAAAAATAAGTAGCTGGTGGTGATTTAGACACGGTAATGAGTCCCTCCATGCTGCCTGCTTCAGGAAATGTCCATTGTCACAGGACTTAGTGGACATGAAGCAGAAGGACATTCTGGTCTGTAATTTTGTGAGACACTTTTTCACAGCAGAGCCTCGTGCTTACAGCGTCATGCCCAGAGCAGAAGGGCACCCACATGGCCAGTTCAGTTGCCTTGGCACTGCCCAACCAGCTAATAAATTTTAACTTTGTTTTTGTGTACTCAAATCATGGACACCTGTAACATTACAAGATTCTTCTCCAGGATAAGCCTATAGCATAGCATATTAGAAATTGAGCTGTGCCATCTGCACCTCCGTGTCTGCATGATTACAGCACTTCTCTTGAGTTTAGGGAATATGGCTATGGGAAAAATGGCAGAGGCTGTGTGCTAACATAAGTAAATAATGATTGCAGATACAGCTCGTGTACATGGCGCAAAGGCTAAACATTTCTTAAAAGCAGCGATCAGCTGGAGTATTTTCTCTGCCCTTTCTTTGGCAAATAAGTAACGATTTCTCTGTTCTGTAATTTCCAAATGAGGTCTTACCCAACACTGGGGAAAGGTTTGCTTTTATAATCATACTGACAAAATATACTAACGTAGGTGCAGATTTATCAGCAAGTGGAGATTGCTTATACTGCTTACACCAATCCCCTGAAGAAAATAACACTGGCAATCTATCCTCTGTCCGTGTTTTGACGACTATAATTAAGCCTGTGCTTGGATTTTTTGGCATAGGAATGAGCACAAAATAACGCAGCTTTAGCTGATAATCTATACTGACATTTCAGTTTTGCCTTGGAGGAAAGTTCCTCGTTGCCCTCCCACCTTGACTTCTTAATATAAATTTCTTACAAATGTAGAGAGAGCTTCCACTGTTTTCTTAACACTTTATTATTAGTGATGGGTGTCGATTTTTCTCCTTTTAACCTTCAGTCAGTGGGAAAAGGACAGAAGTTGGGCTTATGGGAATAGGGACAGAAAGGAGGCATAATGTTGCCTTATTCCAGTCCTAACATTTTCTCTCTTCCAACTGCTTATATCAGCTGCGATCAGGAGCAGAAACAAGACTATTTCAGTGTTTGTGAAGCAGTAGAGGAGGTATATTTAGAGCAGAAATATTTCAGGATAAAGAAAATGAAGCTTAGAGATATTTACTTTAACCTGTCAGTAACTTTTATTTGAGTAAATAATTTCTCAGCCTTTTGTTACCAAGCTTATATTTAGCTCAAGATACACCTATTGCCGTGAAATGAACTCATCATTTATTTTTCAAATGGTGTTTGTTACAGCACTTCTAAGATTTTGCAATAAGGATATTAGAGAAAGCAGAAGGACTTCATCTAGCAAAATAAGGACATCATGTTCTCATGTCCTTTAAGATCAAACATAGATTAGGCTCCTGCATTTGCTTCACCCTTCTATGTAAATATGTAAAAACACAGACTGCATTATTAAGTTTACCTTGTTCAGTCAGTCACTCTGGTGACACTGATCCATATGTCAACTTTCTAGAGATCAGTGAAAGATAAGATTAGTAGGGAAATAAAGTTCAAGGGTCAGCGCTTTGATAAACAACCAAAGCTGAAGGAAGTCCATCGAGGTGAAATTGCTTAAAACAGACATGTCAAATAGCCATTTAAATTTCAGGTCTTGGCTTTACAGAGCAAATAGCCAGAGAGGAAAAATGAGCCAGGCAATGTGTCCCTAATACAAATATTCTAGTGAATGAGAAGACCATTTATGAGGCTTCTTTTTCCTGAGATTTCCAACTGCTGTGACGCTTCTCTGTCCTTCAGCCGATATTTTGCATCTGGGCTTTTTAATCACGTGGACACAAGACAGGTTTAGCTCCTATCCTTATTGATAGTCCTCTCTAAACTATCATGCTACTGCTATTGCACTAAGGAGAAGTGAGATTGCATCCCTCTAGAGAAACACAGGGCCTTACAGCGTTTTGCTCATGCACAGCCTCCTGCAGAAGTAGCAGGAGTTGCAGGGATAATGCCCATGACTGCAACAGCTGTGGGAGCAATTAGAGCAGTAGATACATCCCTCAAATTAAGGGGAGCCACAGGGCTTGTGAGAGACAAAAAGCAATCAGACACCCTGACTGGGATTATGGTTAACAGCTGCCAAGCTCCATCTTTCACTTTGCTCTTGCTTACTTACCTTGCGTGAGCTGCTTTTCCATTGACTACCTGAGTGAAGTGCTTTGCCCACTGAGTAGGTTTAACTTTAAAAACATAGCAAATAAACAGATTTTGAGGAGCTGTGTATATTTTGATCTTTGAGAGCAGCTCCTTTTTGAAACACAGGAGCACAGACAGAAGTAGCTCTTGTCAGTGGCATGAATCTTCTGGAATTCCTGCTGGTTTAAAAGG
Source organism: Luscinia megarhynchos (assembly GCA_034336665.1). NCBI lineage: Eukaryota > Metazoa > Chordata > Aves > Passeriformes > Muscicapidae > Luscinia > Luscinia megarhynchos. The sequence continues at coordinate 49,201,050 of CM067565.1, forward strand.
AATTGGGGATCATAGGAGGCAGAGAGGAAAGAAATCTGGTCTTCTTTCCGGAGCTATATATCTCTAATTCCGTTTGATCTTTTACTCAGCATTTGATTAAATCTTTTTGTGTGTACTGGTCTGCCTAATCAGAGGCAGTTTGCAATACCTCTGTCTGAAGTCATATCCTTCAGTCTGTCTCTGGAATCTTGCAGACCAGAACACAAGGGCTCGGTGGTATTATCATTCATAACCAAGGAGCTATTTAAGGTCAGTTTCATTTTTTTTAAAAAAAAAAATTCGGAGGCAGTTCTCCAGGTATAATAAATTCTGTTTTGGTTCATTGCAGTGAAGCAACACTGTAAAATAGTCTCTCAGCATTAATATTACCTTTGTGGTTACAGTGGGAAAGTACCATTTCTCAAGACTGATGTCAGCAGAGTTTCAGTTAGAGATATACTTCGAGCATAATCTCAGACCCAGATAACCTAGATCTGAACGTCTCTCAAATGTCAGGATGCTTAATCCTACTGTGACTTTCACAGTGAGTCTCCTTTCTGTAATGAGTCAGACATTCAGTTTAAAGATAGTCCCATATGTAAAAGTCCCAGATCTAACTTCCTGCCTTGCTATTCTGCAGATTTAAAGCTCTGATAATTGAGACTTAGGCTGCACCTGTGCTGCTGAATTAAATGATGCCACAGAATGCCCAGCCACTTGTTGAAATAGACCCTGGCACTCTTTTCAGCCAGAATAACTAGCATTTTCTCAGTCTTTCCAGGCCCAGTGTAGGGCTTAGTAAACACCATGGAATGTACTTGCTGTAGCAGCTTGGATGACCCTGTTTTGGAGGCTAAGAGAACTTTGTAGAAGATGTGTGGTAACATTTGTCAGCCGATCTCAGAGCCAGAAAACAGGCCCTGGCACATTTCCTTTACTAGCATAGATATAGATATGGCCTCAGGGCTTTCAACTTTGGCTCTGTGATTTGTTAGGAAATGTTTTCCTTTGGATAAGGCCATAAGATGAGTCACTTTATCTGTTTATGACTTGCAACTGGGTAGAAGTTAAAGATCTCATGATAATTTTAAATAAAAAATCAAGAAGAAGTCACATGTACCAGGTTGCATCTTCTGTCTTGGCTGGTAGTATTTGAAATACAAACTTTTACCTAACTGTAGTACTGTTCTGTTTGTTTTTTCTACATTTTGTTATGATTTGCCATATTGGAAGTATGGCAAACCAGTGGAAAATTCTATTTGATTCTCTTCCGTTCAATTCTGTACCCACTGCATTTTGTTCCCACAAGACCTTTAACTGCAAAATGATTATAATAATTTTGGTGAAGGATCTTGTGAAAGATCTGTTAATGCTCAATACTCACATCAAGCAAGAGACGAAGACAGTTTCTCTCTCATAAAAAGATACCATTGAAACACTGGGAGTGTTATGTGTATCTGTATCTCTGATTGACCACAGGGCCAAGCAGAGAGTTTTACTATTTATGGTGATGAAGTGGGGCAGTCAAATTGAAATTCACCCTTGGTATTCCACTGCAAATTCTAGTTGTTTCATGTCATGTGCATAGTTGAAGAGCCATGTCAGTCCCAGCCACCTGGGGGTAGCTCAGGACTGTTTTCCTGAGGGGTTTGACCCTGTTGCTGGAAGCTGATGGAGAATGTGTTGGAATGGGGAGAGAATGACACTTTGGTCTAGTTCATTCCACAGTGGAGGGAGAGCTGTGGCAAGCTGATGTGAGCTCTGGGCGTGACTCCTGTCTGGGAGAACCTTAGGTAATCATATTACAGTGCTCCCTTCTCCTCAATACTGTCAATCTGAAATTTCAGCACACACATACTAGGAGAGGAAAAAAAATAACAGTCCACAACAAACAGAAAACCTTTGAGTCATGTAGCCCATTGTTCTGTCAATGAAAGATTGTTGCTCTTGAACATCAGTCTTGAACAGATTTACTGGCTCAAATCAAAGGACTTCTATTCCTTCTCCTTGGGGAATTTTCCATTGTTAGAAGTAGCTTTCATCTGATGTTTCAAAAAATATTAACTTAATTTTCTTATTTGCCTTTGTGTTTTTCCTCCATAACTCTTTCTGTGCCACGCCCTCCAAAAGACACAAGAGAGAGGTTTGGATCCCAAACCAGCTTCCACTCAAATTGGCCTCAGTGCAAGATCCAGATTTCACAGGTTAGTTTGAAGTGCTGAGATATAATTATGTCCTATCTGTGTCATCATTCAGCTTGACAACAGCACATAGCTAACTCTTCCTCATCTACTTTTTTTTTCAGTTCTTTACTCAACAACAAAGACAGAACACAGAGGATGTTAGATTGCTCAAGCATGATTGGTGGTATGTTAACTTGACGTTGTTTATAGGTAAAGAAAACACATTGGTTAAAAACATGAGATTAATGGAAATATTTACAGAAGTTTTCAACTTTGGATTCCGCACATTCTCCCTTTTATTTTGCAAGTCCTCCTTCTTCTTTTAAGAGAGTAACTTCTGAATGACAAGAAAATAATAAACAAATCTCACCTCATTTACCAAGGTAAGCAGGATGTTTTTCAGAGAAATTATCAGTTTAAACAATATGCAAGCACAGTGGAAAGGCAGAGGTCTGCACTGTGGGTTAACAAGTCACCCACCTTGGACACCAAGGCAGCCTTGCACTGAGGATTGGCAGTCCCACTGAAAGGCTCAGAGTTTCACCAACAGTGTCATGACAGAAGACATTACTTGAACAATAAAAACAATTAGCTTTTTTTTTTTTTTTTTGAGATAAGCAAGCAATCTTTAAGCACTGTGTTTAATTTTGCTTGGTCTATTTTACAGTATTTGCAGGCTACCATGACAAGCCAGGTGTGTTCCATGTTGAGCCGTGTGCTGATAAAAGCTTGGTAATGAGCTGTGGGTATTTGGAATTTTTAATACCCAGTGGGACTTTGTAAATCAGTCATGTAGTAAACATTATGTGCCTATTTTAAAAAAAGAAATATCAGTGGGCATCAGGTCTCTGGGTGTTAGCACACATGTTGGCTCTTACACCTACATTTGAAGTATTTACTACCGTGCATGCCACTGTAGAAGGAGTCCTTAGCCAGGTTTGTGATTCCAGTATTGTATCCCTGTTGGCTTTCCGTAGGTTTGTCTGCACATCTGAAAAGATGTTTGTTTGCTTGTTTTTTTTCAACTTGCACTGAAGTTATGCTAAGGTAAAAATCCAACTCAAACCAGGCCCTTGCTTTCATCTCCAGGACAAGCATGTAAGCTTACTGCTGTACCTCAGTGAGTTCCAGGCACCTGTAATTCCTTGCTTCTGAAATACTGTGATACTTGACCAAAATCCTTCATCACACAGAGTCACTGTCATTTAGCAATAGAGAAATGCAAGAGAAAGGTATTTGAGACAGCCATGTGAATATTTTCTCTAACCTAATCTCACGCTTCACTGCGAGCAAAGCCAGATAAGCTTCCCTTAAAGCACCAGAGCAGAACCTGCTGCCAGCAGCCGAGAAAGGGTGTCTGCACAGGTGTGAGAGCCTGACTGACTCTCGTGGCTGTCTTTGAAAGATTGTGTCCTTCCATCCTTTGCCCTCCAACAACGTTTCTAAATACTGTCTTGCTCAATTTATCCATGTGCTGGCTCCTCTTGTAAAATCAGCTTTGGTGCTGTCAGGGCCTCAGTGAACTGTATGAAATGGCTCCCTGTTTTTACATTTGGCTCTGCTGCAAAGGATCCATGCCCAGACCATGTGCAGCTCTGCAAACTATATGGTTAATGATTAATAGGCATCTTCCCCAGACATTTCTTCATCTCTGGTTGAGTTGTCTTCCACTGCTGAAGCTTTCAGATTGTTACAGAGGGAGGTCAGACATTCAGGAGTGTCCAAGGTGAGGAACAAAGCACTGATTGTAGTGTTGAACCACACACAGTTTGCAGAACTCCTCCCAAAGCATTTGATGAACAATATGCTGCCAGGGTGGATGGTTCTGGACTCCATTAGTCTCATTTTATGAAGTCAGATGCTGATCCTTAGATCATGCCACTGGGTCAAAAGAGAGAGCACTTGGTTCATAATTTCTGTTGCTTGTTTGCTTTTCCTCTTCAGTGACATAAATTGATGGTCTCTGGCAAAAAGGCACTAGCATCAGATAGTGGTAGTATCATCTGATGCTCCCAAATCTTTTGATTATCCATCAGTAGTTTAAAGTGTGGCTCTGTGCTGAAAAATGATTCTGGAGATGGCATTGTGGGATTCTGTACCTATCATTTCCGAATTATTTCCATATCAGATGTCCTTTGGGAGCAATGAAAAAGACACTTAATTTAGTTCCTGTCTGTCACCCCCCCGAACATAACCTAAACTTGAAGTTCACATTGGATTCTTTCCTTTTCCCTTGTGACTGCCAGCAGTGGCAGATGGACCAATTTAAGTCTTCAGTTACCATAGCAAATCTGCCATCTATGAACTGGACCTCATTGCCACCTGTAAACCCCTGTGTTTTCTGCAGTTTTACTCGATGACTGCAGCCTATTAAACAGCTCTGTTGATGTATGACAACAGGAAATATGTATCATCTTCCTGTGTCTTTACTGCTTTTGGTATGTGAAAAGGAGTTTTTGGCTCAATATTAACTACTTGTCTTGATTTTCTTGTTATTCTTCTTCTTTTGTACTCTTTTGTAGCCCGCTCTAATCTTGTCATAGATTATACAACCCATTTGATGAATACATCCTCCCATCTCTCTGTAGGTTGAAGAACATTTGCTGTTCAAACTGTTCAGCACTTTATTTCTTTACTTGAAATACTAAAATATTTTTTATACATATATACATACAGCAATGCATATATTAACAAAAGTGTTCATGCTGCAATATCTTTTTCTAATATTTGGTTTTTCATAAACCAAATCCCCAAATTCTGATATGTTAAAACTGGTTGCAAAACCCAGCAATAGTACTCCCATAGTCTAGGAGCACAATATAAAAGTAAGTTTGTGCAATTAAAGTAGCCTTTCTTTCTTGATGGATAGTTTAGATTGTGAAGAAAAAAGAATACAAATCTCTTAAAAATCAAGTAAACCACATTTTGAAAAAGAAAGATCCAGTGGACCTTTTCTTGCCCTATTCTTGCCCTATTCAGGATGACCAGTTAAGCTATTGCATGTTGATTAGTTCTTTACTAAATTAAGTGCACTTAAGGATGTATGGAAGAAACAGCAATATGCATCCTGAATTCTAGCCCCCAGAGAAAACCACCACTATTGCATGTAAGAGAGATGAAAACAGTATACAAACATAAGAAAATAAATGAAATAATTTCATAAAATCATACTAGTTTTGGATTCTAGAGGTTTAGCTCTGTTTCTTTCAAATGATAACCTGTAGACTCTCCATGGCAGTCCTCAGACTGGATAATGTCCCAAGCACTTCTTTGAAGGTGGATCCAGACTCCCTTTAACACATGAGATGAAATTCTGGATGTATACAGTGACATTTCCTTTCAAGTAGATCTCTGAGGAGCTGGTTGTTGAGTAATGTTGCCCAGTGTAAAGTGGGGAAGGGGATAGATTAATTACCTTATATTAAGGTCACTGTGTAGCTATAGGGTCCAGATTTGTACAGTGCTAATTTAATTATAGAAACTGTGTTGTATATTGGCTGGATAACTTGATGTACAGAAAACCCACAAAGCACAGAGCCCATCAAAAGGAATGCAGTGGAAGGATTTCTACTTTGTTCTGCAGTGTGTGCAGAGGTGCAATTGTTATGGGAGCAGAGGGATGTTAAGTCTGTCACAGCTGCTGTTTTCCTGACTCCTCCTGAGCTCATGTCCATTGCATCTGTGGTGATGGCAGTACCACAGGCATCTGCAAGTCACAGTACAGCTGTGCAACTGAATTGACAATTCTTGCATTATATAAATAGCTGCTGGAGGGAAGAGTGATGGAAATGGATTCCTGCTGCTCTTCATATAACAGTGTTTCTAACCATTGCTCTTCCAACAGGGACCAAAAATAAGTAAAAGTGAGAAATTACATCCTCAGATGACTACATGTAACGGTGTGGAGTCCTGTAAAAGTGTTTTTGTTCTATGCTGCTCCTCTGGCAAAGACTTACATAACTCACTGGTGGCTCCATCAGTCATGAGCAAAGCACTCATCCCAGATGCATGGCCATAAAATCTTTATAGAGTCTTGCAAAGTGTGGTGTGTTATGCAGTTTTATAGCCATGCATTTGGGATGACCACATTACATCATCACATATTTCTCCGTGAAGATTTTGGCTTTCTGCTGCTCTAAGCCAACTGACTTTTACAGATGGTTCCTAGAATTGCTAAAAGATTCCTGCTTTGGTTCTTGTTGTCAGCATGAATTTAATGTACTCCTTTTCTTTCATTAAGTCCCAGAGTCAGGCTGCAGAGGAAGTGGAACAGCACAGTCAATACATGACTGGATTTGCTTTCTAGTTATATCAATCACATTGTCTCTCTCCACTATTAAACATTTATGCTGTGGTAATGTTTTCATTGCTCAGCTGACAGAAAGGCCCAGGCACAGGAACAGTGTGAATGAGATGTGTGTCCTGGGCTCTGGTTTGTGTTCTGCCAGCCCCTGGGGAATCTATATCTCCTAAAGATTTAATGGTGCAAAGCACTTCCATATCCTAAAGAGATACTTTCTGTCTCAATTTTTATTTACTCTCCATTTGGTTCTTGCTACTTTTCAGGGAGATGAATTAGTGATTCTGTCCTTCTGTGACTCTCTGAGCCCAGGAATATGCAACATGGAGTGAAAAAAGAAAAGAAAGAAACCCTCCACTCACAGGCAGTATGAAGTTATTTTGTCCTAGCAAATTATGACAGTGCATCTTCCAACCATGTTTCACTATCTGTGGGATATGAAACCTTAAAATATAATGACTTTAAAGAGTACATTTGTGTTTTAAATTAAAATAAAAGCAGATAGGGCTAGTATTTTTTTAACAAATAACATAGTTTCAGAATAAGTATACTTAAAATAGCAAAGTACAGAGAAGAGGGCATTGCAAATTTAGAGCAAAATTGATGAAAAAAACACGTTTTCAGGTTCAAGGCAGACTATGTCAGGGAACAAAACAATTTTAAATTTTTAAACCAGTCTCATGGTCTGAATAATGAACATTCCTTGGCTTTTAACTATAATTAAATGAATTACATTAGTTAAAATATTAGCGCTGATGGGGGAGATAAGGCTATGAATCAGTACCAAAATGCATTAATTAAGCAGGGTAGAAAAAAGTTTCAATTCAGATTTCTACTCATCTCTTGGGTTTTTAAATTGTTATTATTTGTTATTATTTTCAAGCTGATTTACCCAGAGTACATTTCCCTGTTATTAGGTAATTTGGTCTATGAACACTTTGTTACTTCTTGTTTCTTGAGCAGTCATTTAAAACAGGTTTCAGCAGAGTTTCAGAAACCCCAGATTAACCAAAATTTGCAATTTTATGTCTGATGATCATCAGTATGCAAGAAAAGGAGATGAATGTCATCCACTATCACCAAATCACTCATTGTCATCTGGGTCTGACAGCAGGCAGACTTTGACCGAGTTACTGCCATACATTTTCAGCTGCTGAACAAATGGGAAAACTTGGACACTCCACAGTGCTAACTTACACATGCAAATGGTGTTGATGTAGTCCAATGAGTGGAATGCAGAGCAGTGTTTGTGCCTGATATATTAAAAGATCATGAGGAACAAGTCCAGTAATCAAGTAAGTAATATTGGTTGTAATTGAATGAGCTAAAGAAGTGAAAACCTGAGACAATTGAAGTTTAGGCAGGAGACTTGGAAACTTTCACAGAATTAATAAAATGGAAGAGAAAGTCATCATTTGCTGTATGTCTAGTGCTGTCTGGTGCTGATGACTGTCTGTAATAGATGCTTGAGTCTTAATGAGTGGCTCCTCTGTATGTTTATTTATACTTTCAAGCTACAGTTTATGTGTGTCTGGTAATGGTGAAAAATGTCTTCCAGGTGCAGCATAATGTAAATGTGGAAGACAAAGCTCTGAGGAACAGGATTGAGTTTTGCAGCTGACAGCTGCATTTGTGATGTCCCCTGCTGGAGTAGTTTAATACAGACCACAATCAATTAATTATGTTTATACTTTGTGGAGAGCACTGCAAAGACTGCTAGGTACAGTAAGAAAAGCAGTTTTGGAAAGACATAGATGGAAATACATCTATTCCACCCTTAAAATTGCTGCTTCTTATATCACTAATATCTTAAATTATCAGAATGAACTAAATTATATGCCCTCATGGGCACTTTTGCATCTTCTCTCTTTTGACATTTAAGTTGGTGCAAAAAGTGAAAATAATTTGAGTGCAGTTCTTCTGTGAGCAGTGTCTGGATGAAAAGAGCATTTTAGAGTTCACTGCTTGTGTCAGTGAATTCCAGATCAGATCTGATTTAATTTACACAGAAAATGTAAAGATGACTTAATCTGATATAAGTTTGTATTATTTATTTTTAGATGGATATGACATAACACATCACTGTAAATTGGGGAATTTGATTTCTGATCCTGGGTTAAAAAAATCATCTGTGGAGTAATATTCTTTCTTTCCCACCATATTTTTTCTGCTTATCTGTCAACATCCTTTCATGAGGAATATTGCAGGGAAAATGCTCTGATCATTTTGCTTTGTTAACTGCATTGAAAGGAAGAGGACACTTGTTCTCCCACAGAGCTAGTCCTAATGTGATAAAAGAAGTTTAAATCAGTAAAAACAGCACCCAATTTGCAGATTTTGCAAGCATCCAGCTGAGGAACTAAATCTCTGAACACATGTAGATTTACACCTCCTTTTTAAACAATTTGCAGCTACTGCAGTTTGATCTAACAATAGATATTGTCTCTCAAATCGTCCCAATGTTAGCCTAAAAATAGGAATTATTAGATCTAGCACTTCTCAGTACACTGGAATCAACTGCCAGCATGCTGCATTTCCAGAACTGGATGGTTTATTTGCCCGGAATGAAGAGATATCCTAGGGTGAATTTAAGATTCTTGTATCCCCAATCATCTGTCCTGTTTAAGCTGGATAGTAAGTTCTGCAGCTTTAAGACTGGTTCCGAGAGTGAAGAGGGGAGAAGTGTGGAGTGCATTTGCAGAAGCTGCACTTTCTCCCCTGCATCCTTCTCCTGGACTGCAGTATGGACACAGGGAAAGAGCTCTTCTTGGCTTATAGTTAGTTTTTTAGCTAGCTGAAGCAGAGGAGTTCCCCGGACTGTGTGTTTTTTCTTATGCTTTTTTTTTTTTTTTTCTCTTTATCTTGGAATAGATCAGCCCTGCTCTGGACTGAAAACCCAGAACACCTGGAGCTCACGCCTGGGGCAGGGATGTGGCATTTCCCAGCAGGAGAGACTGAGAGAGACTGAGAGAGCTGAGCTACTCCCCACAGAAAGGACTTTCTGAATTTGCCATATCTTCAGAGGAGCAAGAGGTTCCACTGCTTAATATTATACTTTTTTTTTTTAAATTATTTTAATGCTTGTGAGTATTTTGCTTGTTCAGTAAACAGTTTTTCCCGCTTTTCTCCAAGGAAATCTTTTCCCTAACCAGCTGGGAGAAGGGCTGCTTGACTCTGCCTTCTAGAGAGACCCCTTTGAAAGTTTCCTCCCAAATTTGCCCTAAACCAGGACAAGTGGGAGCCACTGCACAAGGCAGGGAGCAGGGTGTGCCAGAGGCTGGCTCAAGCAGCTGATTCGGATATTGGCTGCTTTGTCAACAGTTGTTTTGGCCTTCAACAGAGATCTGGCCTTGAGCAGCTATTGTGGAACTGCTTCTTTCAATTAGCTCTCCAAAGGGATGCTTCATCCCACGCTGAGAGCTCATTTGTGTGGTTTTGGAGCAGTCTAAGCTGCCACTCCCCCAGCACTCTCAGTGTAGGAAAAGCTCAGAAAATATATTGCGCCCATCTGATGTCCATCCTTGACAGCCTTCCAGCTTAATCACAAAAAAAGATGGGATAAAAAAAAATCCACTGTTTGAGTGTTTATACTTTTCTTATGGATTTAGAGGAGTCCATGTGTAACATAGTTTGAAGTGATGTCAAAATACAAATAAAAGAAATCTCCGAACTTGCAGACCCACCTAATTATCTATTTTGCACTAACTTGTGGCCAGTCTCCTATCTTGCTCTGGGTTACAGGGTCTAAGTCCTCTTGTTTAAAGCCAATTCAGCATTTTTCTAATTTATATTTTATATTTTCTTTGTTCACAGTCTTTCCTGTTCCATGGCTTCTACTTTTCTTCCTTAAGGTATCAGCTTTGATACTCTTTTACAGTCAGGGAAATACCAACACTTTTCATCCACTCAGGTCTGTGATGAACAGGAATGAAAAAGTGCCCACCAGCAATTTCCCATTTGCTGTGCACTGCAGTATTGCATTCCTGCCACTGTGTACTGTTCTGTGGGACTCTAAATTAAACTAATTAATGTGATTTAGGGTGATGCCTGTTTACCAAGCAGCAGTCACAAGAGAGTTTTCTTCTCTGTCCTGTCACCAGGAGTCTGCCTTCCAGGTAAGTACCTCTCTGTTGCACAAACAGCTCCTCTCTGTGCTTTTTCTTGCTGGGGTTTTGTGAGATGAAGGCACTTTATTGTTCTTAGTCTGACATAAATGTACCTTAAGAATTTAGGAGACCTTAGGGATAAAATGATATGCAAGCAAAGACCCTCTCAGTGGTTTTTGGTTGCTAGGGCTCTTTAAAACCTAGTTTCTTGAGGCTAATAGTCCAATAAATTAGACAGGCCAGTTCAGTTTCTTGAGAATTATTGAATTGAGAGGTCCCCAGGCAGATGTTTTATTTGCACCTGTTTATCTGTGAGGGTCTTTTTTCAGATAAATTTTGAAGGACCAGGAGTTAAAAGTTCCTTTTCAGTTTTCTTTCATGTCTACAAATGAAATCTGTATTTCCTTTAACCATGATATTTTCTTGGCCCAACCCTGTTGATAACAATTATTTCTTGTGAATCTTCCCTGGAGATCATTGTTAGCTTTATTGGTGTTTCCTTTTTTGCTTAACCTTTTACGCTGTCCCCATTTTGGTTATCCTTTTCTCCATGGGAGTTGACTCTATTCTGCATTTTAGGCTATACAATAAAATTATCCTGGCAAGTAACAAGGCAGTGGCAAGCACTAGTTTATACTTCTCATGTGGACTGTCTTCCATGTCTAGTGTTTTGAAGATCCGTAGATGAAGAATTAACCCACCTGCAAACCACTGTGCTCGTCAATGATTCCCCATAAACAAGAATAACTTGATTAACTCATTTGATTGAGGTTCTTCTATTAAATAGAAGCTTATTAGATATATGGATTTTTGAGCATCTTGAAAATTAATATTTCCATTAGAAACCACCCTGATATTTACTACACAGGTGACAAACCAGGAAACTGCTCTCTGTAACTCTTTAAAAATGGAAATGGATGCAAGAACAGAATTATTTGAGAAGCAAGGTGCAGGGAAGTGTGCAAGAGAGGAGCAAACACAGTGTGATATTTCCCTAGATTATGCTCTAACATATTGCAGCTCCTGAACCATATAATGTTTTTGGTACTCTCTTCTTTGTTCAATCCCCTTCAAAATCTCATGTGGATATACTGATTTTTGTGTTCTCCTACACATGTTTCTGCCATGCTTATTTTACCTGCCACAAGTGCATCAGCTTGAGCTGGTGAACTCAGAGCATTTATTTGTTCCTTGTTCACATCTTCACAGTTCCACAGATCTCTTCTGCAATGCACCCTCAGACTCTGGATATAAGACTAGTAATTTCAGTTATCCTTTGTGATGGGAATCATTCTGAAAAAGGCTTCAGACAACTTCTGTAATTGGCCTCAATGTTGTTTTTCTTCTCTGCAATTTTTTCTGAGCTCGTTTTTGCTATGGAGAGAAGCACAAGAACAGCACAGAGTATTCATGAAGAGATGTGTAGTGATACCAGGGCTCACTGTTGTAGGCTGCTCAGTCCCACAGAGTTGCTTGCTCTCCCACAGTAGAATGATGAAAAGAATCAGAAGGGTAAAAGCGAGAAAACTCATGGCTGAGATAAAGGCAGTTTAATAGGTAAAGCAAAATCTGTGCACACAAGCAAAATGAAGCAAGAAATTCAGTCAGTCCTCCCCATGGGCAGCCAGGTGTTCAGGCATCCCCAGGAAAGCAGGGCTCCATCAGGTGTAACAGTGACTTGGGAAGACCAACACTGTGACCCAGAACATCTCCCACTTGCTCTCCTTCCCCCATTTTTGTATGCTGGGCATGATGCCACATGGCATGGAACATCCCTTTGGTCACTTGGGGTCTGCTGTCCTGGCTGCATCCCCTCACAAATTCTTGTACATCCCCTGCCAACTGACTGGTGATGCAGCTTGAGAAACAGAAATAGCTTTGACTCTGTGAAAGCATTGCTTAGTAATAGCTAAAAATTCTCTGTTATCAACACTGTTTTCATCACAAATCCAAAACATAGCATGATACCAGCCACCATGGTAGAATTCTCATAATTCTGAACATTTACTTTGGCTTCTGCTCAATACCATGCTGATGTTTTCTTTAAATGATTTATTATAAGCTGAAGATCACAATCTGATCAGGAGTCAGCTCAAAACCCTCTCCTACAGATGTAAAACTTAGATTTTTTTTCTCTCTGTATCCTTCTATATTTGTCTATATTGAATTTCACAGTCATTGTTTAAAAACAGCTTTTAACTATTAAACCCGCCTGTCAGTGTACCTTTCCATATCAGAACCTCTCTTTCATAGTGGAACCTGCTTAAAATTGGATTGAATAAAGAAATCTAAAAAATGGAGAGCACTTAGATGAATTCTTCTGAGTAGCATAACAACAACAACAATAATAATAATAGTAATAATAATACTACTAATAATACTATAGTGATCTTGAAGGATTAAGGTGGCCCAACCTGGGGGGAAAATAAAAGTAAGTAAAAGAGCAATTATAGGTGAGGTGTGATGCTAGAAGGATGGACTTGCCATAGGAGTGGGAAGTATATGGCCATGAAGATTATGAAGATTGCTGGAGATCTGGATGTCTTCTACTGTATTAGAAGAAAATATGGCACTAGTCTTGTGTTGTGTGTTGTGTTTTTTCTCTCTCATGAAATCCTGTCTGTCCTACTCCATCAATTTGTGACTCAACATCCGTGTGAGTATGCTTGTTGCCCACAGCCAGGAGGTATTTCCACGAGCTGCTGAGGTTCTGTGACTGTCATGCCCAAATGCTTTGAGGCATGTATTCAGCCGCTGCTAGTTAGGTCAAAAAAACTCTCAAGGGGCATGCACACCCCCCATTGTTGGACAACAGCTCCTATAAACATTAACAAGTTTAAAACTGTGTCTGTGTGACTCAGCTTTCCTGTATTTCTGGGAATACCTGTGATCATAGCAAAGTGACATTTGGCTTTGCAAAGGTGAGCTATAAAATAGAGTTGGTATTACTGGCATGGCAACAGCTTGACATCATACAGACTGTAATGATTTGTTGCTAAGTTCTCAGAAGAAGAAGCTACAGACACTGTGTTCAGACCTAGTTATTAACCTGTGTCTCTCAGTGACACGATACACAGACAGCAGTTATGGCATCTTGTCTTGGTGCCTCTGATGCCATTCATTCTTTCCATCTCAGTCCACAGTCCCGTGGCTTGTGGATAAAATGAAATGAAATCTACAGGGCTGTGCTGGATCTTTAAGCATGAGAGTATAGAGCAGGCTAATGGGTCTGAACAGAGGGGGAATGTGGTGCTGGAGCATATGTCTGACTTGTGTGTTGTGCTGCTGATATGCCTGCTTTCACATGACTACTCAGATAAAAATGATAAATAATTTGGTTTTAGAATGTTGTATTGTCTTAAAAAAACGAGAAACAATCACAGCTGTTGGGATACTCTCTAATACTCTCGTGTCTAGTCACAACCGTACAAAAAAAATCATAAAAGTATGTAATAAAGGGAATAAAAACTTTCCACCTGTGGGTGCCATCTGGTGGCGAATACTCTGATCCTGATCCAGCAAAACTCTTGGATACATGCCTGTTTCTAAAGCATGAACACCCCTCCTAAATATGTGGGTGTGTTACTAAGTCCCACGCAAGGGGGTGGGCATGTTGGAAGAATAAATCTAAATGCAGGTCCAGCTGAGATTCACCAGATATTTGATCTGCAAATGAACAAGGGCTTGTAAAAGCCCTGGTGAGGATAGATCAATTCTTGTCCACAGAAAACTGAAGATCAAGGCAAGGAGCCATTTTGTAAAGTCCCAAGACAGGAAAGCATGGAAGTGCTAGGAATACAAGCACCCAGTCGTTTTGACGCTGGTACCTTTGCCAAAAATACAAATTTTTGTTCTTGTGAAAACTTAAAATACAATTTGAAAGTGTCTGAGTTATAATTATGCAGATGTGTGCAGAGGGAGCTATGCTTAAGTATTGCATTGGCACAACATTGTGCTTGGGCTTCATCATCCCATAGCTCAGGCATGTGTTACTATTCCAAGTTGGGCAGGAGTGCTGATCTGCTGGAGGGCAAGAAGGCTCTGCAATGGGATCTGGACAGGCTGGGCAGGTGGGACAAGGCCAACTCTATTCAGTTCAACATGGCCAGGTGCCAGGTCTTGCACTTGGGTCACAGCAATCCCATCCAACACTACAGGCCTGTGACAGAGCAGTGGGAAATCTGCCTCTTGGACAAGGATCTGGGGGTGCTGGTTGACAGCCAGCTGAATGTGATCCAGCTGTGCCCAGGTGGCCAAGAAGGCCAATGGCATCTGTCCTGTATCAGCAACAGTGGCCAGCAGGACCAGGGCAGGGATTGTCCCTCTGTACTCAGCACTGGTGAGGCCACACCTGGAATGCTGGGCTCAGTTTTGGGCCCCTCACTACAGGAAAGACATTGAGGTGCTGGAGCTGTCCAGAGAAGGGCAGTGGAGCTGGGGAAGGTCTGGCTATCGAGCCTTTTAAGGAGCAGCTTGAGGGAGCTGGGGATGTTTAGCCTGGAGGAGGCTCAGAGGAGACCTTGCTGCTCTCTACCTGAAAGGAGGCTGTAGTGAGGTGGGGCTCAGTCTCTTCGCCCAGGCAACAAGTGACAGGACGAGGGGGAAATGCCTCAAGTGCATTTAGATTCCATATAAGTGAAAAATTCTTCCAGAAAAGGGTTATCCAGCATTGGGACAGGCTGCCAATGAAGTAGTTGTGTCCTCATCCCTTGAAGTACTTAAAAGACAGGCAGATGTGGAGCTTAAACACATGATTTCGTGGTGGACTTGGCAGTGCTGGTTTAATAGTTGGACTTAGCAATTCCCTAATTGATGATTCTGCTGATGGATACTCCTGGTTCCAGAAACTCAGGCCTCTCTCCTCACCTGTCTGTGGAGGTCTGAATGTCTAAAGAAATACCTACATGCCTCTCTCCCACCTGTGCTTCAGCAGGTAAGTAATAGATAATGGGAGATGCTACTGCCTTCTGGTGGAAGAAGGGCCCTGCTTTCCCAAGGCTGTACACACAGGAGGTGAGACTCTTAAGATACAAGGATTTTGTCTGAAGCTACTGTACCAGCCCTTCTGGAAAACATTGAGGGCAAAAACTTTCAGCAGAGGGACAGCAGGTCAGAGGTTTGGGAGGAGGGAAGGGCAGGATGAGGGGCCATGCCCCTAGCTGGCACAGGAATTTGGGAAAGGATAGTTTATCCAGAGTGGTCTGCAGGTTCTTCTCCCCTCTCTCATCCACTGCCTCCAACCTCAAAGCTGCTGCAAAGTGCTGCCAAGAGGCTCTAAAGAAGGTTTTATAGCAATGTATGAGATTTTTTTACCTCATGCAGACAGAGCAGAAAACACTAAGATTAGAGCAGAGAAAAATACTCTGAATTTGCTTTCTTTCTTTTCCAATAAAATAAAGTTTTATCTTAATTTCAGCCCAACATTCATGAGTTCAGTATTCAGGCAAACAGTTCTCCTGAACTGTATTATCTTGGTGCAGTTCAAAATCCCATAAAGCAGAAAGTACTAGATATCATTTCCCCACAGAAAGCACAGTGGGGAATAAGCAAATAAAGTTGAAACAGATAAAGATCCGAGTATTGATCTCTGCCTGTGTTTCTTAATAGAACGTAACTCCAAAGGAATATTGTAGCCATTGATGGAGGAGAAATCAAAATAATCTGGCTATCACTTTACATGCCTCTGTATTAGAAGGGTCACGTAGGCTAAAAAGTGCTAGGGATTTACACAAAGGAGCAGCAGATTTTCAGGAAGCATATGGATTTACAGCTATAGAAAGCACTTAGCAGGGACTCCAGTTGGGCTAACACAGCTGTGGTTTTGTGGTGAACTCACGGCAGCTCCCCCACGCTTCTCTGCCTACCTAAAATATGTGTTATCTCGCAGCTGCCAGCTATGGGGTGCCCCCCTAAATGATTGAGCTGAAGTTAGCTCTGGCATTTTCTCCTAGTACAAGATACATGTGAAAGCCAGTAATTTTCCTGACAAGATCATTTCACTGTACTTTCAGAAATTTGTTTGATGTGTTTTGGGAATACCACTTTCATTACACGATTAATTTATGGTGGTTCCTGGAGTTGCAACTGTATCTGAGAAACAAGAATAGAAATAACATTCTGATTCAGCAGTGGTGGTCACCACTCTCACAGATAAAAAGCTTTTATTAGAGCTTAAGGTCTGCTCAAATCACCGAACCTGTGGTTGTAGGAAGGCAAAATGGATTCAGCCTGGATCATACTGTATCAACAATTGTTAACAGAGCTTCAGACATAAGGACAGATTTCCAAGGTAGAAATGAGCACCTTGAAGACAAATGCAGTTTCATACCTGCAATTTAGAGTTCATTTTGACTCACAAAACCTTTGCAATGTGCAATAAATGTAAGCATTTCAGATCAACCTTCAGCTGAAGTTTTCAGAGCCAGCAGCTAGGAAAAAAATAAAAATTGTGCTTGTACTTTGAACAAATTCTGATCTGAAAGCCCTCTGGACACTCTGAATACCGGGTAAGCGTGATGCCGTTACTTTTCACTGTGCACAAACATCACCCTGATGGTTTACATTATTCATGCAAACAAGATGCTGTAAATGCTGTCTCCTCCAGAGCCTCTTTGAGAGGAGGCTTCAGTCATGCCTAGGAACCCTGCAGGCTCTTCCTCTTGGATTTCATTTGCAAAGAAATTTTAAGAGGCTGCCTCACTTTTGAGCGAGGACATACTCTGACAGTCACTCGTAGAAGCCCTGTTGAAGGCACAGGAAATGTGTGTGGGCAGAGAATACTGGAGCAGTATTTCAGAACCTAAAAATATGTTTAACCTTCCAGCCACAGAGGCAGCCCGCAGAGTTGAGATGAATGCATTTCAGCTCCAGGGGCTTATGAGAAAAACTCACGTGTTTAATAATCTGAATCATGTGACAGAAGGCATAAGTGGTCGGTGTGCTACAAGCTGATAATTCTGAATTGCTATATATTTATAAATCTGTAATTCCTTTAGGGCACTAGAGTGACATCCCTGTTCAGAAAACTGCACTTTCTCAGTTGACTCTGTGGTGGTAGGGAAGATAGGGAAGCATATGGAACAAATAAGCAAAGATTAAGGATGATTAAATTCCAAGGCAGGAATAAATTCCAATACCAAATCTCAGGCAAAGTTCTTTATTAGGAAAGTTGTTCTTTCCTGCTCTTTTACATGCTTTTAAATTCATTAGGGTTTTTTCATTGGCTGGTTGGTTTGTTGGTTGGTTTTTTGTGCCAATAGCAACATTCTAATCCTGTCATTGGCTGTAGACTTTAGCAGCTCTATAATCCCTGAAAGAGCTTCATACCAAGACATGTGAGCATGGTACTTCCTTTTTAGCATTTTTCTGAATGTGAGAAAGCAGTGGGCTGTAAATATGAAGTGTTCACTGAAAAAATATTAGTGCTACTGGCTGATAAGGGACCAGAGGAAACACTACCAAAAATGTAACTGTAAATTTCTGCATAAATCCTTTTGTTTTAATATGCTTTAGGTATTGTAATTTATTTCTGCATTGAGGTTTTCCTTGCTTCTGACCCTATACAACATCCTGAAGCTCCAGCTGCTCTTTTTTTACTACTTGAAGTCAACTTGCACTGCAAGAAAGTGAAGTCTATTTTTTCCCTAAGCTGATATTGAAACATAGGTTATGGAATAACCAATTTTTAAATTGTATTTCATACACCATTGACTAGAAATTCTCATGGCTTCATTGCAATCCAGATCTCTTTTATTAAAAGGCATTCTCTCAGTCCCAGTGTGAGATATTTCTGTATTGTGAGTTATTATACACTAAATATGTGTGCTAATCCAAATGAAACTAACTTCCCTTGAGTAATTTTATAGCCTACAGTCAGTTGAATCTGGGCAGAAGGTAGAGAACCTGGATTAATGTACTGCTCTCTTTTGACTAAAATAAATAATTCATGCATTCTTCAAAAAAAAAGTATTTATCCTTCAAGACGAGCTGGAAAGGATTGCTTTTAATGAACCTGTTAGCTTTTTTTTTTGTTTCGCTTTAAAAAAAAATAATGATTGGATTTTTGTGAGCATTCACTTATGCTCTGAAATGTGATGGCCCACTTTTGTCCTGTACACAGTATAGTGAAATTTCTATACCTAATCAAAGCCACTAAAATGTTATGGGCATTAAATTCGTATTAATGATCTGCTCATGAATGCAGGGAAGAACAATAGCCTGTCACTTCCTCATGAACTGATCTGACAATTTTGCTGTGCTTGGGGTATGAAACAAAAAAGCTGCAAAGATGTTGTCATTAGAAAGATTTATGGCTGCAAAGGCTGTGCTGACATAGGCCTGTTAGGATTACAATAAGATGTAAAAGATCATCCAAAAGAGTACAATTGCAGGGAATTTATCTAATCAAATATGGGGAAGGTACACTTTTCAGAGTCACACTGGGGGAAAAAATTCTGTTCCCCGGCAGTGATTTACATGTGATGCTAGTGGTCTTGGTGATTCTTCCATAAATACAGATATGCTTTATTTCACTGTAGCATATTATTCTTTTCATCTTTAGCCTATAAATAGAATGTCTGTGTATATGTCAATTGTGTGAGAATTAGTTTATGCTCCCATTCATATTTCAAGATAATTTAGTCTCGTGTGGCTAGAGCTCTGGACCAACTAAGAGAGTTAATATTCCACAAAATACTTCTTAAGAGTGGGTCTACTTTTATTCACAAGGGATGCTTTATGACTAAAATTATGTATTCTATCATGCTAAGTAACAGTGTGCCTCTCTGAGAGCTTTAGGACACTTGACATCCCAGATATAAACATGAGCATCTGATTGTCACTGAATATTGAATATTGAAATAGTTTTTGTAATCCAAGAAGATTAATTGCTTCTGTGAGCAGTCATCTAAAAGAACTAAGATCGTGTTAGAAAACAACTTGTGAGGATTATCTTTTTTATATTTCAGGGCATAGACTAATCTGTTTGGGGAAAAATACAATTCAGTGACATATTATTTCATAATTGGTCTCATTTTGCATAGTTTGTTTTTTTTCTTTGGAAACACTCAGCAATGGCCAGTACCAAAAGCAACAGTCTATTCAAACTTCAGGCTTGCATGAAGACTGTTTTTTTATCCTCTTGTGTAAGGAATGCATATTCTTCACTGCATGTATATCTGAAAGCTATGGATTTGCAATAATTGCTTGTGGAATAGCTTTTCTAATGAATTGTTCTACGGATTTATATTCTTTTTAGATGAAAATAGAAGAAAAAATATTCAAGCATTTTCTTCCAAAATCCAAAGGCTGTGTACTAAGTGACTGGAAAGCATAACAGTGGAACACAATCCAGTTCAGCTTTAATCATAGCAAGCAAAGTATTTCTCTGTCTCATTGCCATTACCTTCTGTGGTAGAGAAGAAAAAAGCAGGTACTGAAGATATTTCTGACTGAAGTACTGCAATCTGTGTTAAATGGGACACCAGACTCCTTTTGCAATTTTAAACTATGAAACTGCGAAAAATTAATTCGCATTCCAGTCCAAACTGGGAAAATGAAGGCCTGCAGGTCTGTTTTCTCACCCAGGAATAAAATTTTGGAGAAAAAGTGTATATCCTTTAGTTAAAGTGCTGCATAAGACTGTGCATAAAACTGTGTCCCTTGAAGGTACAGATTGCCCATAATGAAGAAGCCTTTTGGAGTTTTAGTCCTTGTGAGCTTAAAACTTATCTTGGAAAATGAGTGCAAATGTGATAAACTGTCATTCATCTCCTTTAAGTTGCTCTGTAATTCCTCCCATCTTTTCTTCAGACCTATTTTTTCCAAAGAGTTATGCCAATAACTGGTGTGAATGCCCATGCTTTCTATAAGTGTCTTCTTTTTCAGTTCCATTTCTATTTTAAACGCCTTTCCAATTTGCATAAGTTGTGAATAAAACCATTTGGTTTTATTTTTGAAGAAGTGCCTATAAAATGTCATATTGCTATATCTATTTGGCCTACAATCACCTCTTAGTAGATCTGATTTATACAAGCTTGCCAAAATAAGAAAAATATTGGAAACTGGCTGCTGAGAAATCTTTTAATCTAAGAACTTCATATTTCAAAATTACCTGTAACTCTGTGGACTCCATAGACAATGAAGGTAAGCTTTTTCTCCCTCACTATTAGCCATTTAAGTGTTTGGAGATGAGCATTTCTTCTTTAACTGTGAGGAGGTTGTCTTGAGGTTTTTATGTAGGCAGTGGACAAAGAACAGACACCTCCAGAAGAATGTGTATCCAATTTATTTTCTGATTAAATAAACAGACCTGCATTCCCCTTTCTAAATTACAGAGAGACCATTAGTGTCAACCGTAAGCCTACATTTTAGATTATGGAAGTGAGATGAGAGGAATCTCACACACAAAGTATTTCTGAAGGTGCTCACTAGGCATTTCTGACTAGGTCTTGTTTACCTTAGGTTTATCACTGCTTCAAGACTGTTATTTTAAGGAAGAGCTTTGGATTGCCTAGAAGCAAAGTAGATGCAGTTAAAACTGTTAAGGCAAAACCTGCCCTCAGCAGGGAAATCACAGACAACATAAACTAATGGAGGTCCTTGCATTCAATCTCAAAAATCTAACTTGGACATCTCGCGTTTATGCCCTGTGCAGCACCATCCTTGAGAAAAAATGACTTTCTATTATATACAAGAACCTCTTGACAGTGGTGACAGAGAGCAACCACCAACCTAGTTATTCTGTCTACCTTGTTTTATGTTTCATGTTGGTACAGGTAGTATTTAAGAATGTTACAGGGAAGTGGTGACAGTGTTCTTTCCCATTTTCTTACACCCCCTCCTTTTGTTTTGTCCTTAAGTCCATGTTTCCACTGCCTATGTTGTGCCTGCTATCACAGTCAGTTATATCCTAAATCTCTGTTAACTCCCTGTGATCCTCGGGGTTTCTCTGTGTAAAGGTCTCTTTGCAGAGTAGGAAATCTAGGGCTCAGACTGCTGGGTTTTGTTTGATCTAGGAGGTGATACCTAAATCTACTGTTATTAAATGTGACAGGTCCTGACAGAGTCTTAATCATCTTCCCCTCTTGTCTTTTTCCAAGGTGATCAGTGAAAAAGAAAAAAAATAATTGAAAACTGTGGTCAAAAAAGTCACGGAAAGTGGAGATGAAATACAGTATTAAATTTGTTTTAATTCCTGCTTTTATGTGTAGAAATGGTCAAACCTTTGCTCAACAATCGTCCTTAACCATTATTTCTACTGCATGAGTGAAAAATAGTGTCCAAGTGGTGGCCTTGCAGTGTTCTGTGTTATGAGATATAGACCTTTTGACATAAAGATAATTCAATAAGTCATATACCCACATAAAAATGTTATGGTTTTTAATACAGTGCTTCATCTGTTCATATGAAAACAAGTGTTTGAAATTTGGTAATAAATATTTTCTGTAGAAAAAGTTGCCAATATCCTCCAGCCTGACTACACTGATTAGGCAGGAGTGAGAATTGACTGGCAGGTAGGATTATATTAAATATAAACGTGTATGTGAGGGACATAGGCTGTGTATTTTCAAAGTGTGCAGTAAGGAGGCCAACTCTTGAAACGTCATCCCATGTAAAGTTTGTATGAGAGTCAGTCGAGGCTGATTTTTCCCATCTTTGGCCACCCTGCAGGCCAGGGTTGCTTTCTGAGAGACTGACCCATGAACACATCTGCTTTCCTGCCAGGGGGACACCTTCCAACATCCCTAGCTGTCTGTTGGAAGAAGCTTGTAGCTCTTGGAGAAGGTTTCTGGCTTTCTCTGGTTGACTTTTCTGCACAAGTCTGTTCCAGACACAGGCACATGTTGTCGCCATGTAGGCACAGGTTGTTCTTTTTCTGTATGGGGTATCCTAATTTATGTTCTCCCATTCAGTGGTGATTCCAGTTCCTTCTTGTAGTATCCGAGCTGTGAAGTGTGAATGGTCTGAGCTGCTGATCTTACTGTCTCAATAGAATTTCGTTGCATGTGCAGTGTATGAATGGGATATAATATTTATGTGCTTGATCTTAATTCACATTCTACAAGTCTACAGACTTGTGCCTCTCTGCCCACAAATACTTCCCTGCTGGATTTGTTGGTACTCTCCCAGAGGAGCTTCCAGGATGTTTGGTAATACAAGACCATTAGCAATGCTGTGGTTGACATTTGATGCAATCCTGAACCTCAATAATAACTTGACATGCATGAAATGTGCTTAAAATAGACAGTAGCATTTGTCACAGGGAAGGAATATTTTAATAGTGGTATAAATCCCACTTTTGCCTAGTGCTTCAAATTTTTAATGGTCAGAAGATTATAAAGTAGGTGAGATGCCCAGCAGGAGTTAACTTCCAGAATGGAATGGTGCTTAGCTTGAACTAGGTTCTATTTGAGGAGTTACAATTTAATTTTCTTCTGAGCCTCTGTCAGACCCATGGCACTAAGGAAATGCAGCAATACAGGTGGAGACATGCAAAAGTTATTGGTGTCTTGGGGCATGGCAGACTCATTGACACCTAGGGTGACCTGTAAATTCTCATGAGGCTTTGTCATTCGTGAGTAATGTAAGCCATTTCAAAACTAAGTCTCCTAATTCTTTTATATGCATCATGGATCTTTATTTTTTTATGCTTACATTCTGTATTTCACTGAACAATTAACCTCTTCTTCACCTGGAAAGGTTTCAATGATGCTTACTGAAAAATTGTGTGTCAGAGAACTGAAGCTATGCTTTTATATCACAAACTTTTAAAGATCTTGTATTTACTGATTCAAAGTTAACAAGTTTTTATTTAAAAAAGAGAAAAAAATCAGGTTGATTTTTTTTTTGTGATGCGCAGTGTGTCAGTAAGTATAGTCCGTTTCTGTATTTGGTATGTTTTAATACCTCCCCCAGGTGTAAGTCAGATATTTAGTATACTATGAGTGTTTCTGTCTTAGCAGCAGTATCTCATCTGACCTCAAATCAGAAAGGCTCCTCCATGGAAATGCGAAAAGACTGGAAGGCTGATGCTTAAAATAAAGAAGATAGAACAATCTTTCTGTAATGATTGCAGTGCCCATCAGCGCTGAGTGAATGAGAGTGGCATTACTAACAGCAGCATTGAACATTTGCTCTAAGGACACAGTTCAGAGCAGACAGCTGAGTGGCTCTGCAGATGGATAATGGAAGGTTAGGCTGCTTCTCCCACCCCCCACATCCCCCCCCCTTTTTTTTCATCATACAGATAATCTCTTCCATAGCTCTCCTGAGAATAATTCAGCTAAACTTGTGCCATGCCTGAGGCAGAAAGCAGCTACAGTAAAGTGTGTGTATTGCATTGGTGGAATCAAGTCATTTCTCTTTTATGCCGTAATAAAAGTTAGGCAACTGAGTAGGAAACATGCAAAGAAACTTACCTGTCAATTATGGCCATTTTCCCCAGCTTTAATTTTGGGTAGGGGATTGGCTGATGTGTAAAGCTCAGCATTAAACATTCCTATCTGTACTGACAAGAGCTGCTGACTATTACAGATGCAGTGGGAAGATGCCCCTCTTCAGCTGCAATGCCTCAGCAAACTTCCTTATCTGTAGCTGGACTATATTATAAAGCATCAGTGTCAGTTTTCAAGATGGGAATGTCTCCAATCTCCTTTGGAAAGTTTTTGGTTTCATTGTTTGAGGAAGATGATCACAGAGTTGTGTGTCTGTGGCTAGGCTTTTGTTTTAAGGCCAGCTGTGCAGAGCAAGCTAAAGTCACGTAGAACCTCAGCGACAGATGATGATGTCTGATTTTGTCCTTTTGTAAATATTAGCTTTAAAAGACTTACTAATAATGTGCCTAGTTAAATTTGAAGGCAAACCCCATCTCTGTGCACTTTTAAATGAAATAACTAAGCTACTTCAGCAGTTACTTAGAGGAAAAGAAAATCTGAAATATTAAATTAGTTTTTAGGTAATAACTCAGACTTTCTCATTGTTTTGTTTTGCATTATCTATCCACTATACACATGCACTAATCAGTGGTAGAAGGAGTCATCTGAGAATTGGGGAGGGCTAAAGGACATGCATATGATTGAAACTACCTCTGCTGTGACAATCTCAGGTTTAAGCATTTCAGTATTCGTGAGCATAGTGATTGTGTGGTCTGTAATGTTGAGATGGCCTTGGCAGGGTTGTTAATTGTTCTTACCTCATCTGAGTGCCCACGGACTGACTAGTCAGAGATAAGAGCAAATGCAGGAGGAAGAGCAGGAGGTGTGGATATTTTGTTAAAAAAGGTAGCAGCTAAGAAGCAAGAGTGGTGTTCAACATAAATTCTTCCATCCCCGGAATAGGAAGATGCAGGTCAATTACTTCCTCAGCCTGGCAGTGTTCAAAGCCATCTCTCAGGAGCATGCCATGAGGAGTGGGTGTGGGATGGTCATGAGCTCCCCAAGAGCTGAGTTGCTCTTAGATTTTCCTGTCTTTTCTATTTGAGTGCAAAATGAAGACCCACACTGGAATTGTGTGGCTGTTTGTTTGCAAGGTCCATGATGCAAGAGTGAGAACAAGCACAGCGGGAGCATCTCAGTGCCGAGGGCTCTGAGAGAAGTGGGAAGAGTGAGTGCAGATCCTGTCCCTCTGTTGCTTCACTCCTAACCAGTGACAGTGCACAGGCCAGCCTTGGACGTGACATACACGTGCCCAGCTCTGCCCGAGGGAGCAAGGCAGTGACTTTGGGTGACAGGAGCAGCCAAGGGCAGGAGGCTGGCCCTGGCCAGAGGTGCCCTGTCCCCAGGGGACACATCCCTCCTGCACCAGGGCTCAACAGGGACGTGAGCACAGCAGATGGCCATGGGGGATGTCCTGAGTCTCAGTCCTCCAAAGGACTTGTATCACAAGAGCTTTTGAACACCTTTGTGCCAGCAATTATGGGAACTGTGCCTGAACTATGTGTCTCTTTCTTCCCAGCCACGTAGTTCATGCCTCTTTCTTAGGATTTAAGTGGCTTTCTTTGATTGTTGTAAGGATTTCTTACAAGAAAAACAAAATTCGGAAGACAAGAGATGTGTGATCTATGCTCACATATTTGTGTGCCTACAGATATGGTCCAATATTTAGGGGTTTAGTACTTTATTTAATGAACATGACTTTAAAGAACACAGCTAATACTACAATGTATACAAGCAATGAGACCACAGTTTTAGCTGATCACGTTTGTCATGTTATGTAATGGTATTTCCTCTCCTAAAGACATTATTATTTGCATCAGCGTACAGCATGTGTAACATTTTTATTTAATGCCTGTAATGTTTGTTTCCCAGGGGCCTCAGCCAAGATTGGGACCCCCAGTATGCTAAGTGCTGTATAAACACAGTTTAAGGAAATATGTGACCTGAAAAGAGAGACAAAGGAGAAAATAAAATCTGTTTTGAGATGAGACACATTTACACTGTTTAACTTATTTTATAAGTTGGTGGATGTCCTATCTGTGCCTCCAGTTGTAACTAACTAAATCACTTTTTTTTTTCTAAGTGAAAGAGTAAAGATGGATTCTGAGCAATGATTTAGATTAAAAAAAAAAGATGTATGTGTATATATTGGTTAGGGAACTCAGTGTTTGAAGTTATTTCTAGGCAGGAAGCTCAGAGTCTTCTAGAGCAGCTGGGAGCATGATCTGCTGGTAGAACAGGAAGGAAAGGAGAAGCATGACAAAATGTAAGAGTCTGGCATATAATGGAAATGTCTGATTTACTGAAACACTGGAGCTCAGTGGAAGATTTGAGATATAAATTCCAGTGTGCTGTAATTAGAATCATAGAACAGTTTTGATTGGAAAGGACCCTTAAAGGTCACCTAGTCCAAGCCCACTGCAATGAGGGGGAACATCTTCAACTAGATGAGGTTTTTCAGAGCCTACTTCAAGCTGACCTTGAATATTTCCAGGGATGAACCTCTATCACCTTAACTGGGAAGATGGGTTAGAAAAACTACTTTGAAATATGATGTTTTCAGTTGGTTGGACAGATACTGCACAACACATACAGATCTCTCCCAGAGGAGTGGATAAGAAAGAAGGGCTCACAAGTCTGCTGTCACTGTGCTACTCAGTGCATGTCTGGTAGACGTGAAGATCCAGTGATGCAGCACCAGCAGGAGTGACAGGGAGTGTTGGGTTGAATTTCTAACAGTGTCAGATAATATGGAGAGCGCTCATTTTCTGTTTTGTTCACTCATAGAAGATGATGAGACATCCAAGGGAAAGTCTACAGCAGGTAGGGAGATAAAAAATGGTTGCTTTTTCTATCAGTAATGATAAGAAACAGCCATTGCAATTTTTGAGAGGGGGTATTGTATTGAAAGAGAGCTCAACTGCCAATAAATGGATCATTGATCCTGTTTAACATTAGTTTTGTCTTTTCTTCTAATTGTCCAAGTACAAGCAAGCTAATTAAGTGTGGGAGGTAATTTTGTTACTTGATTTCAAAACTTTTAGGTGTTTTAGTTGGATTTGGGATATGAAAGACCCATATCTGCTGAAAGGGGACTAAAAACTTGACTGTAGAATCTGGAAAGATTTTACAAAAGTGTTTGCTATTATAACTAGCAATCACAAGAAGACAGGGATTGTTTTGTCAGGGTGACTTGATTTTCAGTGCTAACATGGCCTGTAATTTAATTTCACTGTTTTCTGCAGACACTAGAGACTAGTTAATTTTTTATTTTGTTCTATTTTTCCTTCTGGTTACAGATACATATCTGGAGGTGTGCCAAGGTTTAAATGATCATGTTGTTGGTAAGTGATTTCTTATTATTAGATTATTTTTCTTTTCCATTTGTCTATTCATTTAATGTAATGAATTTGTGAATGTTTTTGTGACTCGTTTGTTCATTTGTCTCAGTGACAGGAGCAGAAATAAGGGGGAAACCCAAAACTCAGCTCTTAGAGATGTATGGAGTGTCTTTCTGAGAGGCCAAGATACAAGCACACGAAATCTCATCAGTCTCTGCTGTTTCATCTAATGAAATAAGGCTGAAATACAGAGCTTCTAACAGAAGATACTCTTCTGTTCATTTTAACATTTAATAAGGGATCATGAGTCTGAGATAGAAGAACTTTGCTATAAAGTCTACAATATTGCTGAAAGCTGAGACCAAATAATGAAGAGAGCCACTGGTGATGTAAGAGCTCTGCTATGCCTAAACTACTAATTCTTCCTTTATCTGATCTGTGCCACCTGGCAGAATTGATAATTGGTGCTCTGTACAGAAAACAACTTTTTCTGAAGAAAATGAGCAATGCTGTCTTCTGTTACTTTAGATGAAGATGCAATAAACATTTCCCTGACAATGATGGTGTGCAAAGAGTCAACTCTATGTTAGAAATACTAACAATGAAAAATTACAAGTGTAGTACTCTACTGGTATAAGTTCATACTGATATCACTCCAGTTATACTTAGAAATTTAATGTATGGGAAGGGACTTGAAAACACAATCCTTTTTTGTATTAAAAATTATTTGAAGCATTATCAGAAATTTTCTTATGAGAATTAGATTCATAAAAAAGTGCCCTCATTTTTTAAAATGTCAAGGAGATTTAACTCCTCTTCAGCCTTGGGGGTTAGTATGAAGGATTTATTTGGACTTTCAAATGCCTTTGACATAGTGTCTCAAAAAATTGTTTAAAAGCTACTCACCTGAAGTGCCATCATGGATTGCAAATTAAAGAAGATAAATGAAAATACTAATTTTCAACATGACAAAATGTAATTAATTGTTTTTCCTGGATGCTTCTAAGGACAAATCAGAAGTGGGCAAAAAAAAAAAAAACCAGAAATACAAAGCATAATTTTGTGAAAAGAATAGTACAGAGAATGCAAGTGATAGTAGTACATTACGTTTCGTTGTTGGTCATACTGGGTTTGTCTCCTTTTTATAAATAGGAATTTTAGAAGGTAAGTGGGATGATTACAAGCAGGAGATGAAGACTATGAAAGAAGGCTATTTTTTCTTCTCATGGCTTAGACCTCTAAAGCAAGTAAGGGATATTCTTCTCTTTAGAAAGGAAACAAACCATGTTGTTGAAAAAGTGTTCAAAAACACACCCAGTAATTGATGTTACAGGGAAGATAAATTTGTAGCTCAAATCAAAATCCAGGTGGGATTCACTGCTGTAGGCCACCACTCAATGAAATGGACAAAATCCTTGTCTTTGCAAATATACCTATGGATAACACTGTTGTGAAGCTTTTCTCTTATATTTTCTCCACAAGGAAGGAGCTCTTTCCAAACCTGATATTGCTGAAATACATATCAAAGCAGTATAAACTTTTAGGTCTTATTTTTAGAAGAGTCACATAACCTGCTTTTAGCTGTAGTTTTTACCCATCTGATCACAGCAAATTTGGGTGTATTTATCCTTAAAGGGTGTTTTGTTTCTCTGAAGCATTTGGTATTGGCCACAGCTGGAGGTGAGATCAATGTTTCTCAGACTCAGCTGTGCTGTTTTTGAGCTCACTGGGGTTGTGGATCAGGGAGCTTGTGGTGCCTTACAAGTCAATAATCAGCAAGGAGTCAATTGTCTCTGGCTTGGCAGCATGTCAGCTCGTTCAGGACACAGGACCCACTGTGGTGAGTGGCTGCACACGTGCTGAGTAGCCAGCAATTGCAAAATGTATGCCAGGCCCTGGTGGACATGGACAGCAGGGCTGACCTGGTTTTACAGGAGGATCAAAATCACAGGAGTTGGGCAGAGAACTGAAGAAAAGGATTTGTGGTGAGGAGGGAAGGTCAGAGAAAAAGAGGCGAACAGAGTTAAATTCAGAGGCAAAAGGAGAAAGAGAGCTATGGAATGGAGAGAATTAACAGTCCTAAGGAGAGCAGAATAGAAAAGCCAGAGGATAGGCAAGCAGAGCATCAGGCACGTTGGTGGTAAGCAATTATCTTTCAGTGAATCTATTGTTTCCTTGAACATTCTCCAATATCCTAGGACTGGCTGGCTGAGTGCTTTGAACACATTTGTGTAAAGTGCAGAGCTGGAACAAGACCTAAGCTGTTCAGATATACTTTAGAAATGTTTAAAGCACTCTGTCAGTTGGGTCTTAATTGATTCATCAATAGCTTGTGGCTCATGCTTAGTTCAATAGCAATTGGTAGTTCAAGGTTTAAATTTAAGATGAATTGTTGGTGATATTAGTTCATGAACTATTGTGCTTTATTTTGTATGTTACTCAAGAAGCTCCAAGATTGATCTCTTCTAAAGAATACTCAGTGCTATGAGCCTGTATTTTAAATAACTTAAAAATGTCCTTTCTGCTTACCTGCATAACTTTCAGATGCTTGTTTATCTTATAAGTGTGAGAGAATCAAGTGAATAACTGAATTGGTATTTGCTATAGCTGAGAAATATATCTCACAAAACTTGTGGTACCCAAAATCTGCAGATTGTTGCATCACACTCACCTTGGCAAAGAGGAAAATAGCAGCAGTATTTAATATACATGGAGGTCACAAAGGACAATTAGACTGTAATGCTTGTTCCATTTCTTGTATTGACAACTCAGTCATAACTTTGAAGGAGTGTTTTCTGTTTGACCTTGTGCCTACAAGCACTTAAGATGGGCTTGTGTATTTTTGGTTTTTATGATATCTGCACAGGAAGATCTCTATTTATGGAGATGGGAGTGAGACAGACTTCTTGAAGAGCTACTGTGATAATGGGTGGATAATTGCTCAATGTCTTCTTTCCATTATTCAGCACGAGGCTGAATCTGTCTGTAAAAGAATGTAGAACAAGAATCCTTTAGGCTGTTGCTGCCTAATTTCCTGAGCCAAGGTTTTGCCTCTTTGTTTTGACTTCTGTTATAGAGCGGAAAAAAATTGAGAGAAAGAAATTCCACTGGTATAAAGCCCATAAAAATGCAGGCAGGTGTATTGACCCCTGCAGTTGGAATGGAGTGATGGAACAAGCTGGTATCCCCAAGTGTGGAGAAACATGGAGGGATATAAACTGGCTGCCTCATTAGGCACAGCAAGTGCCTTGTGGTGCCTACAGCTCATGAGCAGTTAGTTTACTGCCATAGCAGTGCTAGGTCCATTTCACAGCTAGTGGGGATTGTTTGTGTTGTAGAATTGTAGCTGTGATTGTCATCTAAACCCTGTAGTTTACCAAGACAACTTCTACGTCATGCAAATGCTTTTGGAAATTATTCTGCTCACGTTGATGTTGTCCTTCTAGATGATCCACCTCATTTCATAGTATTGGTTTTTGTGGCTTAATGAACTGCATCCACTTGATTCAAATGTTTTCCTCATAAATGCTGTATGATGATAGCTATCTTTTGATGTATTAAAATATGCCCTTTTCATTGTTTTCCTCACAGTCATAAAGAATAGCTTTGTATTATTTTTCATTTTAATAAAGGGTATGAAAAGTTTAGAGAGCCCTCTGTATTTCTGTTGCATTAGTAAAAAGATCTTGAGAATGTTTCCATCAACAGACTGATAACTACTCACATGATCTACATTACTTTTTCTTCCAGAGCATTAACGATGTGTAATACATGCCACCAATCACAATTTTAAATGAAAAATAAATAATTGTAAATAGTTTTCTGGCTGACCAGTAGCTTGAAGTCTGCATTTGTATTTATCAAGAAAACTGAGAGATAGATCTACAATAATCACAACCAATTGCAAATGGTTTGTGAAAAAAACCCTGGGATTTCTTCACCATGTTTATGACGAACAAATCAATCGGCTCTAGTGTTGTGAGGCACCTTATACTGATTTTTATAGTGTATAAGCAGTTCTCCCTGTTTTGAATTACTTTTTGCTTGCTCAAATCTGTGTGAAAGATTACTGTCTGAGAGGCTGCAGCTATACTGATACTTTACAAGAACACCATGAAAGAGTAAGCGGGAGAAGCTTAGACAGAAATAATAGGCTAAAACTGAGCAAAAGCAAACCAGGGATAAATATCTGCAAGGTCAAGGCATTTCTTTCCTCTCTAGATAAGTTAATTAAAATAAAACTTTAGAAATATTGTGTAATTCAAGGAGGCAAAAGAAAGTATCTAAATGCTAAATTTGTTCAAATAAGTTACCTGCTATCATGCTAGCAGATAGGAATAGTTTGTCAGGTTTTGATCTGTTAAAAATGGGTGATAACTTGCACATTATATGACTAACTGTTTTGCTGTCATAGCACTTGTGTCTGTCCTTTGAGCCAATTATTTGAGTGAACAGAAAAGTGAGATAATTTTAGAGGACATTAGATACTGTAATAAGAAAAAACTCTGGAATATGCGCATGGGTCACTTCAAAAATTATCCTTGTAAAAGGCAATGTGACTCCTTTTGCAAAGAATGTGTTTCTTCAAAGGTTAAAAGTGTATTGACAGTTTCTACAATTCAATAACTTTTTTTCAAGATAAGGCCTACATAATTTCAGATGTTGCATGATTTCCCCTGGATAAAATGAATGTCAGAAAATGGAAAACCCTCATTTTCTAAGCCTGAGTGGCAATTTTCTTATTATTCTGTCATATGGATTAAGTGCTTGCCATTCTGAATTGTGCTGGCTCAAAAAAAATTGGGCCAAGATTAATGAAATCAACAAAAATAATGTTTGTTTCCCTGGACATTTTATTGGCATTCCTAAATGGCCTGTCAGATCTCTTTCCTGGGATCATTAGCTTTCTGATATGGTTTGATCTCTCATTTGAAGAACTCCAAAGATGCCCTTCTCCTGGTTGTACCTTGCAGCACCTTCTGAAGGACAAGAGCCTACTGTCTCAGTAGAACTCATTAGAGAGGATAAACAGTCCTGCAAACATTAAAGTAACTTAGAGAAGTCATCAAACTCTGTTCATGATTTCAGGAATTGCAGTAGATCTGGGTGGTCAGGCTGGGGCTCCAGCCAGGGACAAGTTGAAGATGTGTGAGAGGTTAGTCTGTCTTGGCAGTTGGATGCTGAATGCAGGCATGACCTCACTGTGCAGCCCAGATATGCAGAAGAATAGACACTGTATTCAGAAAGGATCAATGTCTAATTCAAAAGTGGATTGCTCTAAGTTGTCTCTACAGGGACATGACACAGGCCAGGGTTTGCCTAGCTTCAGCAAGGAGGAGCAGCTGGGATTCAATCAGCCTAAACTGTTCACCTGGATTTCATCATATTTCTTCACTCTGCCTTTGAAAGTAGCATGGGTGTTGTTAATGTGAATCACGTGCATCTGAGCCTAGTTTGAATATCTGGGGCTCAACTGGGAACATGACATCCACCAGAGGCAGAGGGCAGGGACATTGGGGTGTCTGGCCAGTGTGAGTGCAGTGTCAAAGGGACTCTTGCCACTGCTGTCAAAAATGCCAGGACAGTCATAAGGATAACAATATCAGAGCATCAACTTTTTAGAGGTAGAAGTGTGCTAGAATATGATGTCAAATAAACTGACATGCAGTTTCATGTGTGCACCTATGTGGCAATGTATATAATTATATTTTTTCAGGAGTATCTAATGTTTGTGTGCACCTATGAGGCAAAAATATTCGTATACAGGGTCTTGCATGGTACATCCAGGGCAAGCCCATGAAGAATATGGACAGAAAAGTGAATATTGGATATGGATTCTTGCTCACATTGCCAAGAAAACCTTAGAGGTCAAAAATAGGGGCTCTTAAGATGAAGTTTGCCCTCAGCTGTTTTTATTTAACACATTTATAGCATGTATTTTTAAAGGTATTTCACTCTCTTCTTAATTGTTGCTGCAGCTCCCCTGTAGAGCCATGGTATAATGTGACCTGAACCCCTTGGTGATCTGTACCAAGGCAGACCAGGAGCCAGTACAACAGGGAATCTTCAGATGGAAGCAGATGTCCTAGTGGAATGGATGCCATGGTAGAAATGGAGGCATGGGATAAAAGAGAGAATCCACTCATTTATAATTTTCCATTAAACCTGAATATAGTGCCAAAGCTAGTGTTTAGCTGCATAGAAAGAACTCTAAGCTTTGGCAAGTTTTCTTCTTACATTTCTTGTGAGATGTGGGAAATCATGGATCACTTTCTTTGCACTGGCCAAAGGGCTTCAGTGACAGTCCAATAAAGACAAAATGTATATTTCTCTATTAGAAAAGATTTTCCTTTTCTTTTTTTTAAAAATATATTTTTCAAATTTTCTATGAAAGCTTGAAAGCATCTTTTCCACATACTTGCATTTTTTGCACTTTTTTTGAACTTCTGAATTTTTAATGCCTAAAGCAATTTCTTTAGAGTTTGGCTAGCCTTCCAGAAGCTGATGTGAATTCAGCAGCTGCTTTAGCATCAAAACTGAAGATATAATTCTGCAGATGGACAGGTTACACAGCATTTATTTGCAGAAGGCAGCAGAACTCTGGGCAAACCGAGGTTTCAGCCTGTTTGTGGTAGCAAGGCTGTGTGTACACAAGGCTCCCTGGTGGAGGGCTGACCCTCTGATGTGACGCAGAGCCTGAGTTTGGTAAACAGAGGGTTGGAGCTCCTGCACTGTGCCAGGCCCCTGTGTGCAAAGGGACCCTGTGACTGGTGTCCCTGCTGCTGTGATTGGCATCCCCTCCCACTTTGTGCTGCTTTTCATAAGGTTTTAGTGAGATGGTAATTGGAGCATACATGGACAAGCTGGCTGTGGTGAAAATAACACAACAATCAAAAAACAGGTGTCAGCCAGTAACACCCAGTATTTTGTTAATCACTGATTAGAGCCCATGTGAGTTCTGGTACTGTCAGACTTTACCAGATGTTTGATGTGTTTTGGGAAGATAAGAGTGCTTGTACTGGATCAGAGAAGAGATCCACCCAGCCTGGTATTCTGACTACAAAACTGACCTGAAGAAGGTGTGGGGAAGTTTATGACAACAGAACAATTATTTCCCCTAGTATTCTCCCCAGTTTCTTGTGCTCTGCAGTTTAGGGTTTTCTTGAGCCAGGGATTATATGTTTGCATATACAAGCCTTCACTGCATCTTCAATTGCTTTTTCTAATTATTTTCATTATGGTTTATGAATAAAATAGATGTTTATCCATGATTTCTGAATTTTTGATGTGTATTTCATTTCTCTCAAAAAAACATGAGTAAAGTTTAGAGCCTCACAACTTTTAAGCTTTGGCTGAAACCTAAGCCTATTAAAGTGAAATAAACTAGAAAAAAATTTACCTAGACTGCCCTGGGGGTTTTTGGTGTTTTGTGGATTTTTTTTTTTTAATTGAAACAAAAATACCTTTTGGAAAGCTGTTTTCTCAGTGCACAAAGGACAAGGAAAAGGAATCTGTGGTTTAAAAACTCTGGAAAATGGGAATTAGGAAATGGTCTTTTATTTCACTAAGTGCAGAGGACTGGTCCTTGTTCTGATCTAACATCTCTGAAGAGTGAAAGCTATTTAATGTAGTCCAAAATGAGTGAAGTGGTTTGGTGGAACAAACACCAACAAAAACAATACTTGCCAAGAAAAACCAATGAGAAAATGTGAAAAAAATAAAAATAATGGAAACTATGCAGAGTAGCTTTTTTCTTTGTAACATGATGTTTTCCTTGTAAGAAATGTGTATCTTCTTCCTTTCCCCATCCTTAGTGGGAGAACAGGGAAGGATGAGAACAGACCTGGGCACGGCTGCTGCTTTTCCTGAAGGCAGCTTGTGCTGCTTCTGGTGATAGCAGCTTGTAGTGGAATCTTCATGAACTCTTCCTGCTTTGCCTTTCTCCTTCAGGCAGCAATTCCCCACCCACCCCACAAGCCTGGGCATCTCACCTGCATTTGTAACCCATTCCTGAGCCAAGACTGCAAAGATGGCTTGGAGGGGGTAGCAAGAGGTGCTGTTTCCTAAAGCACTGGGCAAGCTGTCAGGAGGGAGCCTTTATATATTTGAGGTGCCACGTTCTTTTTCCTGCCCCAGACCTCCCTAGGCATTACTTTCCTTGCTGTGTACTGTCATCAGTGCTTGAAATTGTTTATTCTCTGCAGTCCTTGACTAATGGAGAATTAAGGAAGAAAATTTAGATGCATAAGAATTTGTTAAAGTGTTGAAGTGTTAAAATGGTGAATATCACTGAAGAGCCTCAGATAAGAATTTGCTATTCAAAAAAAAAAAAAAAAAATCCTAGCAATCTTTATTACTCAACACTTAAGAATTTCCTGGGTTCCTTGTCTGTCTACAAGTCCCAGGTATGTCTTAACTTCATATTAAGATGAGGTGTTTGTCCAGCGAGTTTTCTCTGTCCATTATTCTCTTTCCTTGTCTTCTTTAGTGTCTCCTGTCACTTGTTCTTTTCAGACACAAAATTCAGAGCATGCCCTGGGTGGAAGCCCTTGCTCTATCCTGGTAGTGGTCAGTTGTAGTGACCAGGGAAATAGAGCTGGATACACTAAAGTGCCTGGATTCATTAAAAATCAACTTCCTAACAAGTTAACCAAGGTTAATGAGTTTTCCCTTGGTAGTTGCAAATTCATTTGCTTTCATCTTCCCTCTCCTCCCAACTTGTGTAATTTTAATCAAGTTTCTGTAAAATACTGTTCTAAATTGTAATACGTTGTGAGAGTGATTATTGCTTACATGTAGAACGTGAGAAAGGAGAAGGGAAGCTGATTTTTGCAATTTCCACAGGAGATTATATCTACTTTTCCTTAATCCTCGACACATAAGGTCACCAAAAAGAGAGCTATAATTTGAAAAGCAAAGCAGGTACAATTTGAAATGGCTAAGTGATTGGGAGCTAAACCATGGCCGTGTCCTAACCAGACTGGCCTCAAAGGTGGAGGAAGGCAAGCCCTGTTTTGTACTAGTCTGGGTATAAATTTTGTTGTTACTTACATTTTTTGAATACCTGAATGTCTTGCTGAATATATTCATTAAAGCTGTGTTGCAACCTCAGTCAGCCTCTAAATATCCTCAAACATCCCAGCAATCATACTTGCACACTGCCTCTGCTAGCTGATGTGCTAATATAAGACTTTAGCTGTCATTTTGGTATTTTAATATTAGTCACACACAGCTTACAAATATTTAGAGAAAATCCTTAATGTCAAATCTTCCTCCCACATAAAAAAGATAATTTGATATTTCTCATTATATATTTGTTTTTCACTGTGTTAGCTCCCTATAGATCCTTATCCCGATTTTAAAACCATCCTGTCATGCATTTTATAACAAATTTCTATTGATCTCTCTTTTGAGTAATTTCTTTCACAGTGTTAAGGGTAACAATCATATTTATTTTGGCATATGTGCCCTCCCTGCTGTGCAAACACACGGAGAGATGTTTTTTGGAAGATCCTGTTTTTCCTGTGCCTGTGGGTGGACAGTGTCAGGTCCTAACTGGTTGAAACTCCATTCAGAGCCAAGTAGTTGCCAGGGACACCCCTGTGGGCTAATGCAGCAAAACCCACAGGAGTGCAGTTTTGCAGGGAAATGTGTGTTGATGGCAAGACAGTCCTGGTTTTAAGAAATCTTTTCAGGGAGCCAGAGCAGCCCTGCCTTTAGATTCAGTCTGGCAATTTCTCTGCAGATACAGGCAGCCCTCAAGCCTTGGTTCTGTGTTACTCACCCTACATGGAGCATGGGTGTAGTAACTGGCTGATATCGTGGGGATGAGAATACTCAAGTACTATCAGCAGCTTAATTTTATCGAGGTGTCCTGTTTCTTTCCCTATCCACCTGAGATTTGTTTCTTATGCCCCTGCCTAGGTGATTTTTCATGCATACAAAAAAAATCTATACAGCAGAAATTCACAGTCTATTAAAGAAAAATTACAGTCTATTAAAAAAACAAAGAGAAACACCTTGGTGTAAATTTTCCATGCTGTTGTAGCAGTATATTTGTATGCACAGATATATATCAGGAAAAAAAAACCTTTGCTTTTTTTATACAGTGTTTTATAGTGTTATAAGAAACAACTGGAATCAAACACCCACAATTTAACTAAAATCTCATGTTGCCAATTCATAATATCATGCATATTTGTATCTGAGTGGAATAACTTGTTCATAAATTTTCCTCATGACGTGCCAATTTTTATCCATTATTATTATTATTATTATTATTATTATTTTTTTTACCAGCATGTATGCATGATATTCACTTTCATTTCTAGTCACTAATGTCTGAAATCTGTTGAACAGCTGCAGCCCTTGTGAATGGCACACTGACACTTTTTGTTTGCCACCTTCAATACTGTCTCCTCCTATGAGCTTTAATAAACAGCTCTCCCTGCTAGGCCTTCCATCACCCTAACCAACTTTTACTTTGCTGGTTTTGTTTCTGAACAACTTTGTTTCCTCCTTTACTGTGACTAAGTCAAATCTTGCTGAAATGCCCAGTACAGCAGTAAGAATGGAGATACTCATTATAAGCACCATGGCAGTGAAGTTGCTTAAAAATTTTAGATAATATTGAGTTTCAAACCTCTGTGGAATGGTAGCTTGACTAAAATATTTTTATAAGATTTTAATTTACTTTGGTTACTTCTTTCTAAAAGTTTGAGCTGTAGATCATTGAAATAAATCCTTCCTTTCACTACTGCATACTTTGGAAACTGGCCCTGAGTGAGGTGCAGAATTTGATTTAGCTAGGGAAAGTAATGATGTTTTTTGAGCTTTAGTGGAAAGAGAGGAAATTCCATAGTGAAATTTCCTATATAGTGTTAGCAATAGGTGGGTAAACAAAAGCATTCAAATTTACTGTGTATTAATTCATCTTCTTGTGAGGCTAATAGACACTAAGATTTCAGTTTCACTGAGTAGTTTTGAGTTATTGACAAGGGGGTTCAAAGCAGAGACTACAAACTCAAATATTTTGGTACCTGGTACTTTCTGGAAGAAAACTATTTTTGGGCTTCCACGATTCCACATCTCTGTGACCTTCTTGAATGGGATTTCTTGACTTGTGATGACTATTTTCTGTACAGATGGGCATGTTATCAGTTGTAAATTCTTTGAAGCTCTTTTAAACATATTTTTCTTTGTATTCATCTTGGATGAGTTTCACTATAAGTTTTCTTACTTGTACATTTTTGATTGCAAATTATGGCTAAAATGTGACATATATTGGAAAAGATTCCTATTCCAGCCAGAAATTATGCCCACAGTAATTGTGAGACTTTATCTTATAAGAAAAGTCAGAGGTGGGTGAATGACTGAGGACAGAAAAAAGCATATCTATTTTTTTTCCATAAAAGATGATATGAGTGAGATATTATGGTACGCACAAATCATTCTAAAAAATATTGTTTGGAGTTGTCTATATTTTAGTAATAACACAATATGTAGAGGTGCTATTGCTGTGATAAAAAGGTGAAGGAACAAATTCTGCAAGCTATTCTGTTGAAAAAGGACCTACATATGTCATCCTAGTATCCAGCCAGAAAGGGGAAAAATGTATAATTGAAAGTGAAGATAAAATAAACCAAAATATTTAGGAGTGAGAGAAAAACATAAAGGACAAAATCTGAGTGTATTGATTTGAAAGACCAGACCTCAAGGAGAACATCA
The DNA here is from genome assembly GCA_034336665.1 of Luscinia megarhynchos. Taxonomy (NCBI): domain Eukaryota; kingdom Metazoa; phylum Chordata; class Aves; order Passeriformes; family Muscicapidae; genus Luscinia; species Luscinia megarhynchos. The sequence goes on from CM067565.1 coordinate 49,240,119, forward strand.
CTCTTCTTAGGATTTCTATCCTGGATGAAGCTAGAAAAGCCACTGTTCTCTGATATTTCAGGTGCAAAAGGATAAAATTCCAGTGTAAGTTCTACATGTGCATCAACCTCTCGACTGAATTTTTACAGAGTTTTCTTATAAGCAGAGTTGGGCTTCCAGAAAGAAATTAAGAATAACAAATTTGATTATAGCAAGAGCATTCTTCAATATGTTTAATTGCCTGTTTTGGAGGTGTTTTGCTTGCATTTATCACACTCAGCAGGCTTAGGGAGCTGCTGTTTCCTAAACCTCCCTCAGCCTCCCCTTTAACTCACCAGTTTCATCACTTCTGAGATAGACTAGTCCATCAGCAACACAGGCACTGACTGGTCACACCCCACTGCAAAAGCACAAAGAAACTCAGACCAGTCCTACTTACACTGATAGTGACAAAGTTGTGAAGCCACAGTTTAATTTACATTGCTGCTATTTCAGATTATTCTCCCAGGTGAAATTGGGACTGTAGCCCTTCAGACTAGACATGAGCTATCTAAGTTAGCATGAGAGAATCATTATGGCAATATAAAGCTTAGTATGGGCTGCTAAACCTGTTCAATTGCATGTTAAGCTTCTTAGATGGGTTTTATAACCTGCACTGAGAAACACTGAGCTGTATCTTTGCTGCTGGCAGTTATGTGAGAAAGGGAGGTAGGATATTCTGGTTGTACTGGATGGTAACTGCACCAGACATATCCTCAGGTCCCATAGGAAAGTGATGTCTCCTGACACAGATTCCTGGAGAAATATCTCTCTTTTCTCTAAATTCCTGGATAGGAATCTCTGTTTGAAAATATCCAATAAATTTCTCTTTTCCTCTAGGGAGGAGCAACTGGAAAGGAACTGGTTTTTAATCTCTGTTCAATTCATTGCTGCTGGTGCCTTGGAGATGATAATGTCTCAGCTCTGATCTCAGCACAGTGAGCTACCCAGGCAGGCACAGTATCCATCAGCTTGCTTGGGCTCCTCAGTGCTGCTCCGTGGTTCCTGTTACCTTTTATACATACTCTGATTAATGTTTAAGATTTAGGGTGTCCTCAAGGTACTTCTCTGTAGTTGATGTCATCACTGCTGATCATGCTAGCACAGAGAGCTGTAGACTGCAGCAGGCTCTGAGCTCTCACCTCTCAGGCACAGTGATTTGTAATCAGCTTCTGAGCAGGCCAGGTGAGATGTCTGGCCCTCGAGGGCTGTTCCTTCTCGACAGCAAAAAATTATTTAGCAAATTAGTGCAATACATTGGATTTTTTTTCCCACTGAGGTGTTAGGCATAAAACAAATGTCTTTCATTTCACCTGTGTAGGATGGTCATTATGGCTCTAGATAAAAACAATATTAATAAAAAGAGACAGTTATTGCCAGCTCAACTGCCAAAAGGGAAAAGGGGTCAATATGGTCCTTTTCATATCACCAAAGGCTGTTTTCTCAAGGCTATCTGCACAAAGAAAAACATAAAGTTTCAAATTGTTTTTCTATTTCTTAGTCTATATGGTGTCATACATTATCAATGAAAGGCCACTGCATATCTGTCAGTATCCAACTGTATAGTCTCTTTAACATGATTCTCTATGGTGTTGTGTATCTAAAATATGACAAAGTGTTAGTTTTCTCTCCTGTTTATCTTAGTTTATCTTGCACCAGCTGTGAGTAAGATATATGTTTTTCCTCTTATACTGTTAAGTACTGTTATAAAAAGCTGTGTGGGGATCCTCATAGTAGCATGGGGAGCTGGATACACAAATATTCAAGCTCAGGTTGAGAGAGGCTTTGAGCAATTTGGTCTAGGGGGAGATGTCCTTGCCCATGGCAAAGGGTTTGGAACTAGGTGGTCTTTAAAGCCTCTCCCAACCCAAACCATTCTATGATTCTGTTTTTGTGTATCAATGTGATCTGAAGACAAAGGTAATTTCACTAAAATTCTCTCTTTTCTCTTTCAAAGAATCAAATAAAAGTGAAGTGCACTGAGGTGGTCGACTCCTTGTGTAAAAAGCCATTAGGGGCACCCTTACAACACACGACTGTGGTGGCTTTTTCTCTTTATATCCAGCTTTTCCAGTTTTGTCAAGCATTCAGCATTATATAGCAATTCTGTTAAAGGAACAGATGTGCTAGAAAATAATAAAAACCAGAGGGTTTCACTTCAGGTTATTGAACTGAGTGTGTGTCATCTGGATAGTCACGATAGGTTATCATCTGATAAGTATTTGTCTGCCTCTTTGAAAACAGATGGGACATATAGCACTGTTCCTTGGAGGAAAAAGTGTTCTCACTTCAGAAACTTCATTTGGCATTTTGTATGGAAATAAAGCAGTCACTCCAGATGACATCAGAAAAATATGCTACAGCAGTGGCCTGGTGAAGCTGGAGGGTCTGAGCCAGTGGAAAATTAGGAGGAAACCCTTGCAGAATAGAAGCCTGAGAGATTTACTTGTTTCCATTTGTTAGCATTAGCTAAAAGCTTTGCCCAACGTGTCATGCTTGTAAGATGAGTGAAAATATCTCCAGGTGTCAGCACTTCATCCCATCCACCCCCTCCAGGATTCTGTTTTTTATGAGAAAATTTGCCTTGAATTCTGGGTTCACAGCTACAGTGTATGTTTTCATATGCATTGCCCTTTGTCAGTAGGACAGCTGAGACCTTTGGGTGTTTCACCAGTAAAAACTAATGTTTTCACAGTAACTTCCAGCTCAAATTTTATTCCACTAGTTCTATTTTGCTGTAGATCTCCTAGGATCCTTGAACAGAGACTTTTACACAATACCTGAAAGTCATTGCTTTAGCAAAAAGCCCCATCATGAAAAACCTCAAGCCACTTACCATACTATCAATGTCTTGCTTCTAAATGCTTTTATTCAATAGCACTTGACTACTTTGATTTCCCTTTCCTTCAGGATTATTCCTCTACTGGGGGTGGCTGTGCTCAGTCCAATGCAGCAAATGATTTTGCCTTAAGTTGTTTTCTGCCTGTGCACACAGAGATCTAGTTACAAGATGCATATATAGTGCTTGATGGGTTTTCCTTCCACAGCTTCTGAAATTATATTTGTAAAGGGTGACTCTCGTAAAGAAAGAACAATTCCTGTGTTATGCACAATCAAGTTGCAAAATCCATGTGAAATTTGTTAGATTTTCCTCTGTCTTCCTATGGGAAAACTGTTCTTTAACCTCAGCTCTTTAAAGAATGAGAAATCTTCATCTGGATTCCAGTTTAAATCAATTTCTAGCTAACTCATATTTTCTTCTTAGCAACTGAACTTCATCTTATGTGGCTTTTTTGCAGTTAACCCTTATGATAGCACCAAGATTTTTGTAGAAGACAGAAATTATCTGTTGTACTCAGGAGTTAAGACAGACATGAACAGAGTTTTTCAGTGGCTGAATCAAAATCACAGAAAGGACTTTTTGCAACATCTGTTTTGACATCCTTCCCTCCCTTAGACATTTAATTTCTCCAAGGATGAAACGGTTTTCTTGTTGTTGTTATTTTAGCAAATCTTTCAAGTTTCTAAAGCAAAATGTCAAACCCAAGTATTCCACCATTCATGAACAATTATTTTTTTTTAAAGTGGTATGAAAGTCCATTTTTAGTGGAGAGGTCAAGCCTATAATTAGTTGATTTAGTATGGGTTCTAAAATGCCCAACTGTGTTTAGAAATCTGCAGTAGCCAGAAGCTCCCTTTTCAGTGTGTGATACCACTGAGTCTGAAAGTTAATTTACTGGTATTTGACAAGATATTTGTAGATAGATACTCCACCATTATCTATGAATGATATATTAACATCTGAGAAATTCCATCTGCAGCAGCCAGCTCTTTAGGTTCTTTGAGATACATTTTGGTATATTTTACCAAGCAGCCCTAGAGAAAATGGAAAATCTTACAAACTTGCTTTGAGTAAACAGCTCTTGGTATTTTTCCAGCATGTGTGTGGACTTTCAGGCTGAAGGGATGAAAGGAAGTAAAGAGGCTAAATGTAGCATAGCCTGCTCCGGGTTCTGAGGCAGAGCAAGACTGTCTTGTGCTAGGGGAGATAGTGCTGTGCAAACCTCTGTCAAAGCACCACATACTGCAGGGAATTTTGTAGATGCATATGAATAAAAGAATGACTTTGGAGCATTGCTTTGGGAAATGGCTTTGTAGTGCTTGCTGATATTTGACAATGTCCTATTTTTTCCTGACATCTGTGGACTCCAATTTATTCTAGCAGAGTCCTAATGTGAAGAGTTATGCATGTTTGTAAGCATAGAATGTAATGTAGAAATAGTACGAGAATTTCCTTTGTGTAGAAAAGACTTTGGTGATTACAGGGAAATAAAAATAGAAAAAGAAATTCAGTATCTTGAAAACAACACAGATAATGTGGAAAATAAAGACTTTGTGAGCTTCACATTTTCCCTTGGAGGTGCTTGTTACTGCAAAGCCTATGTGCATAGAGACTAACGTGACAATTAACCTTGCCTGGGTCAAGTGCAATCTGCAGGAGAGATGTGATCACTCTTGAGTACTGGATGGTAATTTGTTTCATTGGAATGTGCTGTGCTGTGGGGGCACTGGGGAAACCTCACTTCGATTGTAAGACTCTCCAACCTAGGGCAGGCAAGACCTTGGTCCCTGGTGCAGTGCCTGGTAACTTGTTTGTACTCCCTGAAGACAACAGGACTGAGTGCAGTAAATCAATATGCATCTGGCACGTGAGTAGATCCACTTCCCTGCTGCTAAAAGCCTGACTTTTATATTGTGTAATACTTGTGACAGCAGGATGAACAAACTTACAGAAGAGATATTTGTTGGGACTGGGGAGAAGCGGGCACTTAGTACTGACTGAAAGGCAGTACAGATAAAGATGTTGAATTTGAAATCCTCTGATAAAAACCTCACTGAACAGTAGGAAGCATTTAACAATCACTGTGCTTAACTGCCCTATTATCATTTACATAGAGAGCTGCTCAAGAGAGAGGATAGAATTACAATGGGGGAACCTGGCAAAATCCTGAAAGCTGCTTTTCTTTTAGCTCCCAAGCAGAAATGCATCTGGAATATACATTTCCACATTGTTCTTTATAAGGCTTTGATTTTGAATTCACATATGGTACTTAATTTGCATTTTTCATACAGTCATTAATGCTTGGTGAACTTGAAAGGTCTAGAAAAGTATTCAAAGGCTTGGATACTTCCCAGAAATGTATTCATGCTGTACTGGCCTGGAAATCTGGCAAAAAATCCACAGCTTGGATGCTGATCTGGGATTTCGATTCTTTCTTTTTGAGGTATTTTAATAACAGAAGGCTGCTTCTCAAGCTTGTTGTATGTTTTATGCTACTTCTTATTTCTGTGAATCATTTTGCTGTTGGTATAGTTTTGATCACATTTCTAGCAGAGGCCAAATCCAAGGGAATGTCAAGAACAGAGAGCTGCAGGAAAAAAAACCGCCCTGAGATCAATGTACCTTGAAGAGAAAGCAGTAGATTTAGGATTTGAAACTACTCTGGGAAATAAAAAGCTGCCTTCTTGATTCTTAATCTAAACCAGAAAGCACAGGTCCTGTCCATGATAAGGTTGACAGCAGAGTCCCATCCACATGCAGGAACTGCTGTGGGGTTCAAAGACTTGCAATAAAGAAGGAACAAAACCAAAGTGTCCAAATGAAAGATGCTGGATTATTTTCAGAGGAACGTACAAGATCATGGGGATTGTTTCTCTTAATGTGGGATTTACTCTCTGCAGGATACCTTTTGGTACTATGCAGAGTGCATCAACCTTGACCAGCTGCAGGGAAGCTGCCTTTGCCCAGGGAAGACATTCAGCTGCTAGGAAGATGTGTCTGGCTGAAAGCAAGTCTTAGAGAGTGCATCTCTTAGAGATGTAACCTTAGTTTCAGATAACAAAGTAAACCACAAAATATCACTAGGGAACTCTTTTTTTTTTGGTTCTCCTTTCTTATAAAAGCAATGAATTATTTCAGATGAGAGGAGCACTGTGATAGCTGATGGGAGATGCAGTAAAGCTTCCTTCCCTCCTCCCATCATATCCCCCCATCCAGGGGCATTGAAGTGCAGAGAGTTTATTGTTCTGCTGCTTCCTTTTCCTTTTATCTGTGCAGCTGTGTTCTCCATCAGATACCATCACCCTGCCAGAGCTGCTCTTCACAGTGGGGGTAGGTGATTTGTTAACTGCTTGTTTTGGAGTAAACTACTTCGTCATGCAAGTTAGTCAGCCTGACAAAAGAACAAAAGGAAGAAACTAATTGGTAATTATTCCCTGTACGCCATCCCTCCTCTCGATTTATAAAAAGGGATTCTTCTACAGCAGTGTTGTGTACCTATTTAATCATTTACACCAGCTGATGAAATAAAAGCTCTTGTCCCTCAGCCCCCTGCAAATTATTCTTGTTAATTATTTTTTAATTATCCTTTCGTCATTGCTCCTGGTGCCACTTTCACGGTTTCTACATCAGTGGGTGCAGACGTGACAAATCCCAAAGCTTACCACAGAGGAGTGTCACTGCTGCTGTGCCTGGCCAGCTCCAGAGGAGCAACAAGCAGTGGGGAGTGGCTCAGGGGGGGGCCGGGGAAGCCTTTAAATCACTTCTTTGCTGCAGGTGAGGATCCCTTGGCTGCAGGTGAGGATCCCCTTGGCTGCAGGTGAGGATCCCTTGGCTGCAGGTGAGGATCCCCTTGGCTGCAGGTGAGGATCCCCTTGCAGCAGGTGAGGATCCCTTGGCTGCAGGTGAGGATCCCCTTGGCTGCAGGTGAGGATCCCCTTGGCTGCAGGTGAGGATCCCTTGGCTGCAGGTGAGGATCAGACCCGCTCCTGTGCTGGGACGCACCTGCACAAGTGCACACACGTGCTCATTAATTAGCCACACTCTCACATGGGTGAGTCATTAACCAGGGGGGCTGGCAGCCCATTAATCAGAGCCACCTTAAACAGGTGTGGACATTGTATCCCTCCCTCATCCAGACCGGGAAGGAAAGGTCCCCAGTGTGGTAGAGGAGATTGCAGATTGCGATGCTCCACGATTGTTTTCTAAGGGAAAAAAGGATGGATTAATTTTTGCTGTTGGACAGGTTCATTGAAGAAGTGAACATTTTGCTGTGCTATATACCTGCAAGCATACAGAACCTGTGGTCACAGAATATGGGCCCTGGTGCAATTTCTCTGTCCCCCATAACCTCCCATTAAAAAAAAAGAAATCAACAAACTTGCTGGAAGATAAAGAGTGAAGCAGAACCAAAATGCTAAATGTGGATGTACAATTGAGGGAAAGAGAAGGAAATGGAAAATAGTGTCTTTCCCCAGGGGCTGGAGATATTAAAACCAAAGTATTTTCAGAATGTGTGACCAAATCAAATCATGAGGCAAAGAAATAACGAGGCACAGTATTTGCATCAGAGTACTTATTTATTCCCTCAATGGCATTTTTTCCCCACTGGGCAAATTGTTTACAAGCATATATTATATTTCACTGTTGTTCCTCAGTATTAGTTGGCAGGTGGCTTATGCAAGGAAGTTCAGCCTCTGGTGTGCATTCAGTGATTCACCACAGAGTTTACTTGAGGAGTAGACTTGCTATATGTGAGCCAGACGTTTGTGCAGAATTTGATGGTTTTGTTGTTTGATGAGAACTGGAACAATTTAGTTTATGATGGGGGTCATGAGGTGCTACCCCCTTCTGTGCTCATGGAGATTGCTTTAACTAGGAAATTTTGTATATTTCCCTGTTACCTTTCAGCAAAGAGTTTTGCAAAGGATGGTCTACCTTTGTGCTGAAGGAGTGAAGTCACAGAAGCACCTGTTTCAAAGGAGTAGAGCTGCTCACCATGACATGGTGCACTTCTATTTAAGGTCTGACTAACTCAGGGCCACAAAAAAATTTCCTTTTCATAATGTGATATGAGATTGATGAGGTGCTGCAGCAGTATAATCCAGCATGATGCTGGTGTTGCTATGCCCATGGTCAGCTCAGGTTATTTTTCTCATTAATTTCTTCCATTAGGAAGGTTCCTCAATATTTAAATAGCTGTTGCCCGCATAAGAAATTATGCACAGCCTAAAATTCATCCATATTGTCTCCTACGACTTAGGAGATAGGTGCCTAGATCCATCTTTTAGATGAATAAATTTCTTAAATATCTGCAGTGGGCAGAGTTTACAACTACTTTGGTTTTCTTGTTGCTATGAAGGATAAAGTTCCCTTTGTCCTTTCAAATTTTTCCTCTCACAGCTCACATTTATCAAAAACTCAGTCACAGAGTCATTTCTTACAGGAAAATCCCAGAGGCCAGTCCTAGCATTTAATAACATGATGAAGAGAAATTGGCAATGTTTTAGACTTGCTGGTGCAAACCGGTTTGTAGATTCAAAGCTGGGCAGTCATGGCAAGTTTCCACAAAAGAAAGGAGAACAGTGATTATGAAGAGCTGACAGGAGATGATAAAAAGGTGAGGAGGTGAATACAAGACATGAGTTAGAAGAAAAGCCTATTACTTAGTTCTGAAATGGTGGCATCAACCAACCTCTCATGTACTGGAGGTAAAAAGGAGAGGTGGTGAGAGCACACACAGCACATAAGAAACAGAAGAGCAAAATGTGTGATAAGGTAGGTATAAAAGGAAAGACTGAAATTGTAAATGACTTGAGATTCTTAGGACTTTTGTTGCCTCTCTTACAATAGATAATGAATGCAATGCAGATGAGTGATTCAACGAACAAAGGTTTCTGGCATATCTGCTAGGCCAACAATTCAAACTACCTCTGATTCAAGACCAGGTCTGATCTACATTCATGACCAAAGTATTTTAAATCAAATTAACTAACCTAGATGTAATTACTGATGTAATTACTGTTGGTATCACCTGATAGTAAAGGATGTGTAAAAGACCAAGATACATGGCTCAATATAGACCTTAACTCTCTAGAAGAGAAATGAGATATGGAAACAATTGAGTAATTTTGGATTTCATTATTTATTGTGAATGTACACAGCCAAATTTTTCTTGGGATAAAGCCACTGCTGTCAGTTTAATTACATTGGGAGCAAATGTGACCCTCCCCAAGCCTTCTGTAAGTGTACAGTTTCTATTAAAGTTGTAACAGATCAATCATGAAAAGGTCTTGGCAGAAAAATCGGTAGGTAGGTAATAAAAAAGATAAAGGACACTGAAATGAATGGAATGACATGCTGCAGGATATTAGCTTTATGAAAACAACTTTGTCCAATAAGAAAAGTTAGGTAGTGGCATGAGACTGGAACAAGTAGAGAACCCCTACCTCTGACAAAAATTATTGTTGCTGCTTCTGAGTAAAAAATATTGTGATGGAAGTGGCAAGTGTTTTCAGTGAGTGATGCTCTTTTACAATTAGAGTTGCTTAAATCAAATTAAATGGACTTATTGATTATGCAAAACATAAGGATTATCCATCCATCAAAAAGGTGATGGCCAGACTTGCATTTAAATTGCTGAGCTGGGGCCCACATGATGTGTTTCTGGTTTGGAGCTGCAGCACAGCCCAGTCAGTGCCCTTTGCTCTCCACTGCAGCCTCTACTTGCCCTACACCTGCTGCTGCACAGTGAGCACAGTTGAGCTGTGATTTGAATATGCTGAGTGCCATGGAAATGCAAAATAAAGTCAAAATCAGCTTAAATGTATGAATTACTAGGTTTGCTTTGAAAGCATTTATTCTGCAGGAATTTGTGTGTGCTCTGCTGGCTGTGGAAGAGCACGTTGTCCTTGGGATGCCACACACTCCATTTTGCTCGTTGTGCTCCATATGTGGGTGGAGGGGAAGCACATGCCATTTTCCAGGAGAGAGCTGAGCAGGTTTTTCTTGCAGCAGTTCTTGGTTTGTTTGCAGCTGTGCTTGTCTGCAAATGACCATATTTATTCTGCCCCTGCATCTCCCTGCTCCTTTCTCTTCTAGCTCCTTTTCCTCCTGAGGCTTTCCCTTTACCTCTCACCACTGCTACCATCACTATCCTCTTGCTCTGCCTTCATTTGTGTTGTGTCTATCTGGTTTCCTTCTCTTTCATTCTCCAGAAGTTCCCTCACTCTTATTCAAAATTAATAGGTCAATCCTCTCCATTATTGCCTCTCTGCTGCTTGTTGGGTCTGACACCTGAGCTCTGTTGTTTGGGAAGTTACCCAACTGTTTTTAGCTCTTTTCTTAGCTTTCCCACTGTGTAAGACCACAGCAGTAAATGCTGGGCTTCCTCCATTTCCAACTCCTTTTGCTTTCCTGAGAAGTACCACTCGTGTTTTTTTCTCATGGCCTTGTACCTGGTGTTATCAACAGTTCACCCAGCTCCTCCTAATCAGTTTTCCATCCTAAATTTTGTTTTGACCTCTCCCTTTCCACAGTGTATTGTTATAACCAACCTCCAGACACCAGTGAGGCTGGGCTTCTTATGGAACTCCTGTCTCCCTGTATTTGATTTTCAGGTTTGACTCAAAGCAGTTTCCAAGTAATCACAAAGGATGCATAATAGAAATGAAGACCTGTTTAATTCTTTTCTACAGAATATCTATGTGAGAAAGCTTTGAAAAAAAATCAGCAGATGACAGTGTCCTAAAATTCTTGCATATTGAAAATCTTGCCAGTGTTGCATCTATTATTTTGTGCATAATCTCAAATATTGTGTGTTTTAAAAAAAAATCCACATTTATTTATTTATATAACTATTTGATTTTTTTATGTGGTTGATACTGTTGGTGCTGTCTTGCCAAGGTGTTATTATCATGGTAATCTGGAACACAACTAGTGTTCTGTGACTGTGATCCTTTTCTTTAAAACAATGGATTCTGATTCAGTTCTCCCTGCCCACTGTGAAGTTGCTTTTTGATAATTTGTAAATGGTCTTTTTGGAATTATGATGAGGGAATGTGGGAAAAAATGGGACTACCATAGCTTCCTTCTGAAGGCAATTAACTTTCTTTAAAGGAAGGTGGGTGTACTGCCTCATAATAAAAATCATCTTTAAGAATCACAAAAATGAAAAAAATTCTTTCTTTTCTCACCCAGGACTCAACTTTTTATCTCCAAAAACTTCTATTTTCCCTAATTCCCCTAAATATGTGCAAGAGGGATCCTTATTAATACATAAGTAAATGGAAACATAAAAATTAAATTCTGATATTCCTAATATTGATGTAAATTGAGAGTAGCTCTATTGATTTAAGCTAAGTGATTCTGAATGGCATTGGAATAAATGAGTTATATGTGTTAAATGAGTTATTTGCTAGAGAGAAAGGGAGCCACCAGAACTTCCAATTACCCAATTTTTATTTTTTAATGGAGTTTTCTTCTCTCCACAGCTCATTTTTACTGTTGTTGTCACTTCTTCAGTGTAGTCTTAATGATGAGTTTATAACATTTATGTTCATTTGCATGGCAGGGAGCTACACTGCCACAAGAAAGAATTATATATTTGGAGGAGGATTAACTGGAGAAGAAGCTGGGTCATAGAAAAGAAATCACTTGTTCCAAGCGACTCAAATATCAGAAAATGAGATTAAAAAAATTGTAACGAGCACATTGCTCTGTACAAATGTTCACCTCCTGCACGTCATTTTTTACCCCCTGCTGTCAGTCTTTCTTTTATTTCAGAATAATGCAATGAATTTGTTGCAGATTTATATATTGACTTAAACCTTCAGAAGTGAATTGCACACACAAATAGAATTTGACTGCTACAAAAAAAGCCTACTTAAGTCCTGATTTAGCCATGAATGTGATATGGGTTCATTACATTGCCAGAGACCTTAAAGAAGCAGATTGCTGACAGATAAACAGAACTTTTGTGTAATGAAAGCTATATTTCCATTTCTGAATTTTCCATTTTCACTCATTACATGATGACCAAGTACCAAAATATGACTAGAGGCCTAATTTTAAAACTATGCTTGCATTCAGTTAAACTATTCATGCCCTTAAAAACCTGACTGGAGACTAAATACAGAGATCGATTTTTATTTTTTTTTTTTGTTAAAATCATGTCTGATGTCTAAGACAAATGGAGAGCTTTGTGTACCGATGTCAGCTTTGTGTACTCAGCTGCACATTGTCATGTTTATTATCTAATTTTTGACTGAACTGCTTTGACTGAATTTGGCCTTCAGAATATTGTTTTTGTTTTTAAGGGGAAGGGAAAGTGGGATGATTTTCTTGATAGAACCATAAATGACAAAATTCAAAGCCTTCTAATATGGTAAAAGTGAGTAAAAGAATGTAATTTCCTTTCCTAATAAACTGAGCCTTCCTTCCCCCCTCTCCCCTGCTGTCTTTTACAGCCTTTTACTGCATTTTATTTAAAAATCCTCTCATTTTTGTTTCTAGACCACATAAGTGCATCTCTGTCTGTCAGACCTCCTGCCACCTTCTGTGTTTATGCATCTGGCATTTTAGGCTTTGATTGTGTAATGACAGCTTCAGTAAACAGCAGACAGATTTCTGAATTTACAGAATGCCCACAGTGATCATGCCTGGTTTTCTTCCTCAGTTTCTGACTGGTGTTATGTGAAGCTGGGATCCTGGGTAGCAGCAACCACTGCTTCCCACTCACTTTGAGGAAAGAATTATTTGCCTCTCACATTTCTCCCAAAGAACAGCTAATTTTTTAAAAAACAAGAGTGTGTGTGTATATATACATATATATAAACAGGGATCCTTCTCCAGATACAACAATTACATATCTTCCAAGTGTCTATTACATTACAAATGTGAAAGTTTTTTACCCAAACTGTAAAATTATATAATCATGGCAAATATGGCTAGAAGGGTCCTTGAGATGTCCTATTCATTCTTCTATTGAGATAGATTTAGCTATACTGAGAGACTTTCTCATACTTTTCTCTGTTCTTAAAAGTATCCCAGTCAAGTGGGTCACTTTCCTTAGTGCTGCTCCATACTATTGCCTAATTATCCTTCTAACTGTAGACATTTTTTACCCCTTGTGTTTACCTTACATTCTATTTTCTTAATTTAAAACCATTACTGATTTTCCACTCACCAGTGAACACAAAGAACATTTATCTCTTAAATATCAGGAAATTGTTACCATGTATTTTTTATTCCCCAACTCAGTAAATTGAACTTCACCCTTTCTCATTTTTCTTCAATGATCTATTTTCTCTTCTTTGGGCTTTTTTACTTGTTTGTTTGTATAGGGTTCCCCCTGCCCCCTTCCTTTTTATTCTCTTTGAATGCTTTCTGGTTAGCTTCTTTCTTGAGGTTTGGCAGCCAAAAGGACACAATGAGGTGTTTTTTGAGCTGTAACCTCTCTGAGGTATGTGGGAGGCTTGCATGATGAAGCTCCATTTTGCAAATAGGTGGCCTGAAATGAAACAGAGCAGTGAAATGGTAATGTTGACTCTGAGCAGCTCCTGAACTTTTTAACTTTGTGGGTCCCTTTTGAGACTGTTTCTGTTTAGATGGAAATTCTGCTTTTCATAATTATGCACCTGGTAGTTCCTGTTTAGAATAAGGGTTTGCAGTTGTGTTTATTGAATCACATGTATTATATGTTTTTACTCCAATGACTTTTAATGACCTAATGTTTGAAAGTATTTACAGCTCCCTATTCCTCCATTATTTTTCTACCCAAATATGTGAACCCAAAAGTATGGGATGAACTGAGCAAGAGGCATGGAAGATTTTGTATTTTATATGAGACAAGTCATAATTTCCTTGGGATGACTTATAGCTGTTCGTGGAAAGAAATTTGGCATGGGCAAGTATTCAACTAGATGCAGCCCAAAATCTTATTCAGCACACTAAGGCACCTGGCCATTAGTCAGGGATGAAATGAATAATGATTTAATGTATGAGCTGAGTTTCTTAATCTGATAGAAGTTGTCTTTCAGGTCTATCCCTTGTCTAAATTCATCTGTCTTCACATCTAAGGTACCAGAGCTCCCTTTCTGTGTCCCTGGGTTCTTTTCATTTCAAATGACAGGGAAGTTACATCTTCTAGCAAGGGGCAGCTGTAAGCAAAACTTTCCTAGTAGGTTCACTTGGGGACTTGGGTGGTTTTGGCCATTGTGTCACAAGCCACTCTTCATCCCTTACAGATGCTATTGTGCTCCTCAGAAACCTGCTGATGCAAGCCAGCATCATCTGCCTGGGATCAGAATCTGGCCTTTCATCTCTGTTTACAGGAAAGCTGCAATGACATTTTGTTTTCTAGGACCAATTTGTATCTTCATTCAGCCCTAATGTTATGAAGTGGAAAATTCCATCTGGGGGGCTGTCAGAGGCATAGAAAAATTAGTAAAAGGCTTAGTTTCCATGTCATCAGTGGGAAAGTATTTTATTATTTTGGCCACATACTTTATGCATGGCCAGGAACCAGCTTTTATCCCATTTCCTTTTTATTGTAGCATTTTCTGCTTGTATTTCAACTCATGTTCCACACACAAAGCTTCTTGTACTTCCTGTTAGGGGTACCTAAAATTTTTGGAGATAATTTTCAGTGATGACAGGTATATATAAACATCTGTGAAATCCTAGAATCTCAGTTGCTGTGTATTTTGCTTCCACGGTTTGGCTTTTCCATTAGCAAATCTAACAGACCTGCAATAGACCAAAATTCTCCAGGCTATTTACTAGAACAGATTTAGAAACCAATGCAGTAAACCTTGATTTTTTACTTTACTATGCAATGTGATCATGTGTTTCAGCATAGAAATTGTCTTTGTTTTTGAAGGCTGAAGGAACTGGTTGTAAAGCACAACCCATAAAAGCTTACTGGAACAACAAAAGAGCTTACTGTGACAACATAGAGCAAACAAAGCAGGAAAACCTTGCTCCCTTTCAGGGGTTCAATGTAGATGCTGACACCTCAGTTCCTGAGCAGGGGTCATAAGGAATTGAACTTATCTGTTGCAAATCAGATACTGCTGATCAGATTCTCTTTTCAACGCCTACACAGCACTGCTCTGTGCGTGTATCATGAGAGTGTAATTTGTATCTTAGAATAGTACCTGTCTGATTGACATGACTTTGTGTATTTATACTGCACTATATTTGAAGATCAGCAATTCCAGAGTCAAAGATGTTTCCCCTGGAGTAGCATCTCTGCTTCCACTGCTCAGAACAAGTATCATCAAGCACCTGGAGACGACTGCGCATCTTTTCTAACTCATAAAAAGTTTGAATCTGAATTTGGGTAACATTTTAACTTGAAGCCTTTTTGTAGTAGAATTTTTCTTGCTGTTTGAAAAACATGTCAGTAAAGATTTATTATAACTACTCTCAAGAGGTATCACACTTCTGTAACTCACCTCTTGAAAGAGATAGTCACAGGAATAATAGCAGTATTCTGCACAAGAGGTTGGGAAAATGATTGCCAATTTCTGAATTATTACCATGCATTGGATTTGAATGTATCTTTAGATACTAACCTCTTTACTACCACATTACTTTTTATTCCAGAGGTCACCTCTAACACTTTCAAGGAGCTAATGATTTTGTCCTAAGTAAAATCTTTTGGGGTTTTATAATTACTTTCCAAATTCACTCATAGCAGTGTATTTCTGTACAGCAGAGCTTTAGTAGGAGGTGATACAGGGCATACAAAAGGAGAAAGCCATGAGATTTTTATAGATATGACGTTGAAAGGGTCTTTGTGGGGGGTGAACAGAGCATGTTCCCAGCAGGTGCAGTCCAAGATGCCCTGCCAGGCACAGCTTGGTAAAAAATGCAGAAAGAACCAGCTGCTCCCTGCTATGGGGCAGTGGGTAGATGCTATCTCATTCATTGCTGTTATTTGAGCAAGGTGATTTAATGTACTGACAGGCTTGATCTTTTCCTTAGTTTTCTGCAAGGGACACACAGTGGTTCTCTCACTCACCTGAGAGAAGAAGAGCTGCATCCTCATTCTCTCTGGGCTTTGGAAAAAGCATGGAGACACCTCATGCATTTCTTGAAGGCTGACACTCTGTTCATGTCTTGGGGCTTTTTTGAAGAAGGTTTATAGCTTATAAGAGTTCTATAGGAAAGTCTCAGTGCAGAGGGCAGTGCAGAGGGCTGCCTCCAGGTGGAAGACTAAATGAAATAAGTCTTTTGCTGATCCTCCTCTCTGAGCACCTTCTGAATTGTGTGGCCTCTTTGTCATGGATACTTCATCTTGGATCTTTGTTGCTCTTACTTCATACTATGACCTTCTAGTCTTTACTCTCATCCATCTGTATGACTGCATCTTTAGACTGCAGAATTCAATCTTGCTTAAAGAGTGAATCTTACTTTTAAATTTTTGTGGTAGATCTTTTATACTTAGGGACAACAATGGTTCTATCATCATGAATTACAATGGCAAAACAATGACTCCTTGGTGCACCAGAAATCTGCTTTAAATTTCATTAATATTCTCATTCCTTTGCTTTCTTTTTTATAGTCTTTATTCTTAGACTTATAGCTTGCTCCCAGAATTATTTCTACTTCTCTCTTGTGATGCTTTGCCCCTAGGAACACCCAGATGAAACCTCTGAGGTGCAGCAGGTCATGCACAGAGACTCTAACTGGGATCTTCACAGAGGGATGACTGTTGGTGGTTTGCATCTCCTTTGTGTTCTTCATCTCAGTATGGGCAGAGAACGCCTTGCTGTGCTTCACAGCCAACAGACAAGTGCAGGAGCTGGTGAGGAATGAGGAGGGACATGGAGCTGGGGCTGGTGGGAGTCCCAGAGCTTATTTTAAACTTTTTACTTTTTTTGAAAGAGCATCCAACAGGAGCTTTTGTCATGATGGCTAGGGCACCTACATCTCCCTTGTAAATTGGGAAATAGGAAGGGCAAGTGGACATCATAACCAAAGTTGAGGGAGTTGGGTCTTAAGACAGTTGTCAGATTTTCTTAGCTATTAAATGGATTAAGATAATGTTACTTAAATGGCAGTTCACATTTCTATAATTTATTTTCATTCTAAATGTTGTTAGAGAGCTCTCATGCTCTTGTTTTTTCTTTCTGTAGTATGTCTGTGCATGTAACACATATTTACAAACTGTGTTTACAGTTAAAAGGCTTCTCTAGAGGAAATAAGGAAACTATATTCACAAGAGGTCACAAAGTATTCACAGACAGCCCTAAATGTGTGAAACAGTGGGTCTGGTGCATAATTATGGTCACCTCCAGCCCTGTTGCGTGAAAGACACAACATAAGGAAAGAGCATCTTGAGCAAACCATATGATCTGTCATGACAACATGATTCAGAGCTGAGGTGTCAAGTGAGGTGGGGAGGGGGAAAGACTTTCTTAAGCAGAAGTTATGCTGCAGCCTTGTGAGTATTCACTTGTCTCTTTCTGACTTACCTCCTACTCACGCTGTGCTGCCAGCCACGAAGTTTGACTTGCAGGCAGTTCTGGCAGCTCCCCTTGCCTGGAGGTTGTACTGGTGTCTTGTCTAAACAGACTGGCTCTGACTCACATAGGTGACTCCACAGAGAGCTCTTCTGGAAATGAGGACTCTGTCTTCATCCAGGTTGCTCATAAGGGGTGTGAAATTCTTCCTAAGGGGAAGAACTCTGGTCAAAGTATGGGTTGCACAGAAGAAAAGAACCTCATCTAGACTGCCAGCTGTCCTCTAGGCACATCTTGGAAAGATATCTGTGTGTTCTGCTTCCTGATAGCTAAGCAATGGCATTATCTTTGCTGCATTATCCTTCCAAAAGCCTTCTGGGATAGTAATGTCTTGCATTCCCAAGGGATAGAGAACTACATCTCAGAGATGATTTATCAAATGGTACACAAGCCAGATCTGTGCAGCAGAGTGCAATGCTCTGTAGGAATACTCTGTACCCTGATACATCTTTGCCTTGCATCCCTGCAAGAGGGTTATTGAGCTTGAAAGTGACTTTTAGTGGTGTCTTCTGTGTGTGTCTCTATCTGACAGTGCTGATAGATGTTTCCAGAGATCATGACTCTGCAGAGCTTCTTATCATGGATGTACGTAATCTCTTGAGTCCTCTGAACCAAAGGATTTTAAATTAGCCTTGATGTGTGCTGGCTGTTTTTGCATTTTCCAAACAAGTTCCCACTAACTAGTATGATCACTGTTTTGTGATGTTTTTCTTGTACCAGTCTGCACTGGTTTTGCCACCTCCTACTGGTGCTCCATAAAAAATTATCCTTCAATATATTTTGCTACATTTATCTATTTGTATAATTAAAATATAACTTTTACTATTCTAGCTGTTGACATGTGACTGTAGAGCATTGGCAGGAATGCTGTCCAGTGGAATAAATCATGCTTTACTTTTTACAGCTGGCTGGAGTTTCCAAGACATTCTGTGACTCTTGCAGAAATTTTTTCTAGTCAGCTGTACTTGTGGTTTGGTTCTGACATTTAAACAAGTGGGAAAGAGATGGTTCACGAGGAGTAATTTCTATATGCCCAGCAATTGGATATGCTTACAGTATGAGTAATGAAATATTGCTAGAAGAGAGGGATATTGTTCAGCAGGAGAATTCAGTGGGAAAACTGTTCAATGATAGGCTGAGTGATGAATATACTGTAAATATTGCATGTGGGCAAATATTATGATAGGGGCTTAAATCAGGGAAAATAGAGCATGATGCAATGTAACCTAAGTCTTGGAATCCAGAATTGGCTGCAGAAAAGCTGACTCAATATTTTTGCCTCTGGCTGATTCCTGTTGCCTGACTCTTTGTACCTATTGCTCTTGAGGCAGGATTTGGTCTGTGGACAAGTCAGTAAAATTTACAGCATTTCTAAAAACATGAAACTGGAAAGTGAATTTTTGAACAGGCATATGTTGCACATCTTACCAGCAGCAACTATTTGCTAAGACTACAAAACCAGTGCATTATAGATGTTTCTCAGTTTCACTTGAAAAATCTGGCAAACAGCATACTTTTTATGCCTGTATACCAAAATACTGAAGAAATGCATCTTGCAAATTGATAGGTTGTTCTAGAGTGTAAAACAAAGTTAGATCATTGAATAGTAATATCACTTTAATTACAAAAGTCATGTTACTTTAGAGTCACCTCTAATTTTTATAATGTCTACTTTCGTCTAATCCCAGTCAGTTGAGATTAAGTAAGAGTTACAACAAAGAAAAGTTTTAAGACTACTGGATTTTCCTCATCACTATAATTTTAAAACAACACTCAAATTGGTACAGCATTCTCTTGGGACATAAATAGCATGGTATTCAACTGTTGACAAAATAACTTATAAAGAAAAAACTCAGTCATTGAAGGGTTCATTCTCAGATCAGCAGAGGCACAAAACTTATTTGAGCTAATAGGCTTGCAGGCACAGTCCTGATTCCTTTCACCAAGTAATGTGCAAGCATGATCAGATTTCTTCATGCTGAGTATCTGCAACTTTTCTTAAAGTCAGTCGGGGATGTGTCTTATGTGCATGGTGCATATGGCATTCACACATACATTCAGGTAGAATCAGGCCCCATGTCCCCCTTCATGCTGAATAATCATACCTTTTGTCTGCAATGGAAACTGAGGGTGCTCAGTTTTTTACCTAAATGCAGCTAATAAGCAATGAAAGGAGATATTTTTAGCTCTGTGAGCTTTGCTCATTAAATGCAGAGATGGATACCATGAATTGAGGTATAAAAGATTAACCTTGCAGAAAGTGAATTGCCTTGGACTCTACATGCAGAATTTAATATAAGATGATATTTTAGAGAGACAATATGTATGTATCTATCTCTATATACAATATAGAGGAAAAAGTTATATCCCTGAAAGTGCGATGAGAACTAATTCTCACTCTGTTTTCTTCATGAGAAATTTATATAGGCATTTTTTTTATCCCCTGCTCCTCTTTATTGCTCATTATTTGTACTGTAGACTCCATTAATAGGCAGCTTTCATGCACAGGTAGGTCCTCAGTACAGTAAGAGACCATTCCTGTCTTCCAGAAGCTTATAATCTGTGCATCCTGCTGAATTCTCCAGGATTTACTGTAGGGAGGTGAGTTGTGTTTGTTTTTAGAGAAACTGGTTTGATAAAAACCTAAGTCTGTGTTGAGGCAACAACTGTTTTATGATATTGTTCTGGTCTAACACCAGCTGGCAGCTCAGCCCCAAATAGCTGCTCACTTACCTCCTCCCAGTGGAATGGGGGAGAGATTGGGAACAGAAAAAGTGAGGAAATTTGTGGCTTGAGATAGAGGCAGTTTAATAGGTAAAGTGAAAGCCTTGAACACCAGCAAAGCAAGATAAGGAATTAATACCCACTGCAGGCTCAGCCACCCCCAGGAAAGCAGAGCTCTGTCACAGAAAATGGTGACTTGGGAGGACAAATGCCATCATTCCAAAGGCCTGCTCTTTCCTCCTTCTTTCCTGGGTTTATATGCTGAGCACAATGTTGTATGGAATGGGATATTCCTGTGGTCAGTTGGGGTCAGCAGTACCCTCCCAGCTCCTTGTGCACCCCAGCCCCCTCACTGGTGGGGTGAGGAACAGGAAAGGCTCTGTGCCAGCCCTGCTCAGCTGTAGCAAAAACATCCCTGTTCTATCAACACTTTCCAAAATAGCACAAATCCAAAACACAGCCCCGTACCAGCTACTATGAGGAAAATCAGCTCTACCCCTGCCAAAGTCCCCATGGATATAAATAAGCACCAAATTCCAAGCAATGGAAACAAATGCTTTCTGGCTTTCTGGGAGCACTTGATAATTTTGTGCTGACTAATTATTATTCACATACATTTTTTTTTTTTGGTCAAAAGTAACTATACTGTATTAAAGTACACAATATGTGCTAGATGAGCAAGTTGTCATTATGTGGACTGGAATATGTTGCATTATCTTCCTAGCCAGCTACCAATGGTGTGTATAAGTAAATTACATTCTGAGTAGCCCTATTAACTTCACACATGAATATGTATTCTCAGCAAATTCTATGGCATAGTCTTGCATATAGAATTACTCATATACACAAATTTCTGAGGGATCCTGAAGCTTGTGGCAGGAACATAGATTACAGTCTTTCTAAAGAGTAAGCATGGAAATTCTGAGTAGAATATTTAGGTCACATGTAGTTCTAATTCTTAATTTCATATTTTTCTGACTCACATTTAAATCTATAAACTTTTCATCATATGGAATGTATGCTTTTTTCCTTTTTCAGGGAAAATTTATTTTAAGGCTAAAAGGACCTAGAAAAATTAGTGGAGTTTAGAAAAGTGGTAGTCGAGTATGTAATGCAAGTCAATAAAAATTTAACTGACACAGAAAACCAATCAGAACTCTTTTTTCCAACCCAACACAGATGATGTAAATTGAGTACCAATAGACTAAAAAAAGGAATTTAGGAAACTGTTTATCCCACCAGGCACTAGGCTTAAGACAAAAACACTTGTATCATCCAAAGGAGCAATAGTGTGACAAAGCAGGACTAAAATAATGGACCCTAATAGATGGTGGACACCTTATGTACTGACCTGAAATTCTCCATTTTGCAGATGTTGTGATTTATATGACGATATAATGATTTCTTTAAGCAGACATGGTGATCTTTTTTCTTTTCAGAGGAAAAATATGAAGATTTACAATGGTCCAGACCCTATAAAAATTTTCACAATTTTCACAAGCAGTTAAAACACCATTCAAAAACACAGTCTGGGTATGAGCTATAAAGTGTCTAATGTGGGATCACTGAGCATGTGTTTTTATGAGCAATTAAGTATTAACTTGGGATGAAAAGTTTTCTGGAAACACCTTCATTTCCTTAAAGCAGAGTCCTCTCAATTACCTTGTCTCATTTAGAAAATAACTACTTCAAAGTGTGTTGTTTCTCCACAGCTCCTGCAGCTGAAACTTTTGCAGTCGCTTTAATTTATCTTGTTTGTGTGACCAACTGAGACAAACTCATAAAGGGTGAGCATCTTAATAACTAACAGTCCCTTTCAATTTAAGAGTTAAAAAGGCATTTTAGGTGGGTTGGACTCTAAGGCAGTGCCATCAGAAGCTTTTGGTTTTCAGGGGTTCCTTTATTGTAGAGAAACTTGGGGTCAGTGGTGGGAATGGTTCTAAAATGCATCCTGCTCTTGGGAGCACCCTGAACACCTGAAAGGTGATTTGAGTGCTTAGTGTAAAGAACTTTAGCCCATGAGTGTGGGCACACAGAGGCTTTCTCTCCTGAGGTGGGTTCTGTATGCTGATTTTCCACATCTCTTAACTTTTCCTACTTACCAGCTTTACCTGTATCTAGGCATAGTGAGTGAGAGGCAGACAGTCAGAAGCAGCTTGGAAACTGCTTAATTGGGCAGCTGCATATGTTTGCTAAGGATTATTTCCTAGTTATTTATTATTATTGATGCCTGTGTAATAACATTAAGATGCTACTCAGGCATTTCTGAATGTGGGCCATTTGAATCTGCATATGGAAAGCAGACATCATTTCTCCTGAGAACTGCACTCTCAGAAATGTCTTTTGCTGGGATCACACATAACCTGGGAGTTATTCAGCTAACCAAAATAGTTTTTCTAAGCCTGTTTCTATTTGCATCCAGCAATAGTAATTTGTTCTTGTCCAGATGATTGTCCTCTCTCTCATTCATTCATCCTGCCTTATAGACCTGCTTCTGAAGGGCACTGAGTACCTGTGGTTTGATTGAAAGTTATTGGATCTCTCAGGAGTAAATTTAATTTGAGTGATTCCTCATATATTGCAGTGTGATATGATGCATTAAAAAATAAAGCCCTGCTGGAGTATCTACAAGCCATTATTTTGAATCTTATCTGAGAAAAAGAAATCTTAGCAGAGAAAGCCATAGAAATAAACTGTTTTCTATTCTTTAGTTAATTCAGAAATTGATAGAATTTTAGAAAAAAACCCTAAAAAATAATAAAATAGGGCATTGGTCACAAACAACCTTCTGGCAGATGTTAACAGCTGGGATTGGTAGTTTGGTACTAGCAGTATTTCAGGTAAATGAGAAAGTAGAATTGTAAACAAAGGAAAATGGTCAATTCCCCAAAGGAAATGTGGGCTGATGCCTAGTATTTATACCTTAGTACAGTCTCATTAATCCTTTCTGTTTTTTTTTCTTTTATACTGACTAATAAAGAATCTTAATGTAACATTTCTCTGCTGTTTCTAAGTTTTCTGTTATTCTTGAGACCTTACTTGCTAACATGTATATTTCTTTTCAAATAACTCATGCAGTTTTAGCTTGGATTATGACACAAAAAAGAATTTCTGCATTTCTTAAACTACTAACAAAAAAAAATGTTGAAAACCCACTGAAACCAGCAGGAAACAAAATCCAGCACTTAGATAGCAGCAGCAATCTGTTGTTCTATTTTTTGGGGTTTTTTTTGCATTTGGTTTCAGGTTTTTTTGTTTGTTTTTTGTTTGTTTGTTTGGTTTTGGTTTTTTTTATTGTTGTTTCTTTTTCTGATTATGATTCAATGGAAGAGTGGAAGTTATGGTAATTATATCTTTAAAGAAATGTTGAACAATGTTTGCCTGTTTCTGACATATTTGTCCATAAAGTTAATCCTCTGATCCTAAAAATTCCTGTGTGCTCCAATCAAATTTATTTTCAGACTCAAATTTATATCTGAACAATTTTAATAACATATTTTTGTTGGCCACAGCCTGTGAGAAAAAAATGTCCCATTAGATATGAAAAGAGCATTATTTAGAGCTTAGTGCAAGGATGCACAGAAAGACTTACAACAGTGTCCGTAATTTTTGAGCCTTATGTGTCAATTCAGTCAAGTTGTAGCACTGAAAGAAATTACTTTGCTCTCAGCATGGTCTTAGTCCATGTGACACTTTTTAGTTTATGTCTGGACTGGTAGAGAGTTATTATGTAGTTTCTGTTGTAAAGCTGTTGAATACTTAATGTTTACTGCAAAATTTGGGCCTTGTAAGACAGTGTGTTTTGTAGAATTTATGTAGAAATAAGGATTTAGTTTGGCACACTTAGGTCTTTGCTATCCTGGTCTAACTGGACTGAAGACCAACAGTAACAAGAGTTGTTAGATGAGCTCTACCACTAGCAATGATGTATTCTGTCACCTACTGAAAGAGCTAAATTTAATATTTCATTAGTTATTAATAGTTTTAATATAGTTATTAATAGTTAGTAATAAGTGTAAAATTTTGGATGAGATGTTACTGAAAATAGCTTTTATTTTGTAACCTTTTACATTTTGAGAAATTATAATGAGCTGGTTTGGCCACATAACTGATGCATTTGGACAGCTGAGTTTTGCTCAGAGATTCTATTCAGGTGAGGTCAACATTGACCTGTGTTTCCCTCATGAAGGTGTCAGGCTGGTAAAGCCTTGGAGCCTCATGGGAAACTGTGACAGAACATTTTCCAAGCCAACTCTGCTAGATGGTCCTCTGTGAAACACTGTGTAACCCTGTGACCTATAGGTCATTTATATTCAATGTTATAAAAACTGCATTTCTGGTGCCTCAAGGTTTTGCTTCCTTCTCAGAGCCCTGCTCCATCACAAGACTGCATTTATTATGACTGTTCTTCTTTAGTGGCCATCACCTTGCATGGGGTGAGTTGTGTGACTGCTGATAGCTGCCAGTGGGTAGGGAGGAGTTCTGTGGGTACCTTCAGGTTTGTGGACCCCACTTGTATATTACAATGAAATAGTGAAAATATTCCCCTTTAGGCTAGGACACATTGATGTTGAAGGTAAGGATGCTGAAATTCTGTCTGCAGAACAATAGAGGAACAAAACCTTTCTAAAAATCAGTCTACTGTTTTCTCAGTAAATATTCACAGTCTGCCTGTTGTCATCTCTCATAATCCACTTTCTGAGAATGTCATACCAGGTCCTCAGTGCTGTGCAAGGTGCATGTTGTTCACAAGTGGGGAAATGCAAACAGAAAGCTGGGAACAGTCCCTGAGAAGATGAAAACAAACCCAAGGGGTTGACACCATCAAGTTGGTTTTCCTGCCTACAAAAATCTTTGCTGGAATGATGGTTGTTGGAGAGCTACTTGAGTTATTTAAAATGACTAGTAGCAAAAATGTAGGAATGGCTCTCATTTGTGTCCTTGAGATATAAACTGTAATGCCACTCGTTAGTCACCTTCTGTGATGATACAGTGACTTGAATAGAAGAACTGAGACATGGCAGATTGCAGAGAACAACTGCTTTATCAGATTGTCTCAAATATAGCTTAAACACTCATCAGGAAAGCTTAAAGGTTTTCAGATAAATATTTGAAAAAAAGATAATTTGGAAGATCAACAGAAGAGAAAAGTGTCAAACATTAGAAACCTATAATTTCTGCACAAGTTGCATCCTTGGTATCATCTGGATTATTGCTATGAGGTATGGAAAAATTTTGAATTAAGCTTTTTATCCTAAAAAGTGTAGAGTCTTCAAATTCTGCCCAAATTCCTCTAGAGATTATTGGATCAGTTAGAGAGAAACTCAGAGATCTAAAATAGTGAAGTGTGACTTTCAAGAGATGGTGAAAGAAAATGCATGGAAAGTCACTGGAATTTATGTAAAGAAAATTACCTTCGCATTTTTTTATTTTATTTTTTCTAAATGTTGCCCTATTTTCGTGAGCAGCCTTACTTATCCCAGTGTTTCACAGCTCATTGTGGGGTGTTTGCTTTTGCATTGAATAGAGACGTCCCTGAGAGTTACCACTTCTGCTCTAATCTATTTAACAACTGCATATGGCCTCTTAATATAGAGACTTTGATCATACCTCTGAGTGCAGGCTTTTTTTTTTTCCTGGATCTTCCTTTAACAGTATCTGTGCAATTGTATCACTGATTAATAGTGAGTTAAATATTCAGTAGTGAAACTTCATTTGTCTATATTCTACTTTTCTCATTTTTGAAAATTTTTTTTTCCAATAGTTGCAAAACTTTTACTCCCCTACATTTCCAGTCCCACTGTCATGTGTGCAATGCAATTGATAGCAGAGAACATATCTGAATGAATATGAGACAGAGCCCAGCCTGGAAGATTCCTGTTGGAGCACACAGAGCAGTGACCCCCTCACTGTGTCAGGTGAGTTTGTGCTGTGAACTCAGAGGGCTCCAAGTTGGGCAGCAGAGCTGACACTGCACAGGAGGAAGCCCTGGTGGAGGCAGAGGGATGGGTGACCCCTCTCAATGGGCCCTGCTCTCTCATTCTATTACTTCAGCCTTTTTTCCCTTGGGTATTTTTTCAGTTGGGGCTGGCCTGTCCTCTTTCAATATAGTAAGATTTTGACAAAAGAAGCAGCATTTGTGGCAGAAGAGGTTGTGGTTTTGGCAGTGTAAAATGAGAAGCATTTTGTGAAATGGGAAAACCAGGAGTTTGATATGTTATGCAGAAAAATTTGGTATTGACACATAGCTGAGCACGAGAGAGACACATTTAAATATTATTAGAGGTGAAGACCTAGGAGCATACCTGGATAGGAAGTGGTCTTCACATGAAAGCCTTTATGACAGACAGGATGCATTATAGTCTGCCACAGAGAAAGGAGATAGTGGGGGGTAGCTTTGGGAAATATTATTTTGTTCATATTGAGCTTGAGTTATGCTGTTAATATAGGCTGAATGTCTGTGCTCACTTCAAATGGTTGAAAGCTGAGCACCATTATTGCTAATCACCCCCAGAACCTGCGTTTTCCTGCCAAAATACAAATGCAGATGTGCTGACACAGCAAGTTTTTATGGTTTGGGCTAGAGCCACCTCATACAACACATTTAGTGCCTGCAAGAAGAGCCAATTTGCTACTGGCAGGTAACAGTTTTCAAATTTCCATGGAGTTTCACAGAAGACCTTCTAGGAGAGACAGCATGGAAATGGCTGTTTCCCTTGTTCCAAGGCTTTTGCCTTACCACTCTGGCACTTCCATGAGAGAAATGGATTGAAGGTGCCTCGTTCCAGCTACACTCTATTGCTACAGCTAGTTATCTGTTTGAGCCAAGGATCACTCCTTTACTAGCTTTGAGGGCAGAGAACTCCCTGCCACCAGAGTTCACATCAGTGGGCTCAGGCTGCCCACAGAGGAGAAATATGTATGATTTTTCCTGCTGCCCTTTGGTGCTCTGCTGTGCTGTTTGCCATGTTAGCTCATTTTCCTGCCTGCTGAACAACTGGATGAGGTGTAAATCTGAGTGCTGGACTGTGAGCAGCAACATGGGAGGCAGGTCTGGCTGGCCCAGAAACTGCAGCAAACGCTGCCAGCCACCTCAAAACTCTATGAAGACAAGAATTGTACTGGAGCCATAAAGTTGGTTGCCAGATTTCAAAGAACATTGGTCCTTTTGCCTTCTTGAGGGAGCAGCAGACATAAACCACTGTGATGGGAAGCTCAGGGTTCTAGGGACTGCTGTGCTTTTGGAAGGGTTGCAGTCTGATTTTTGCAGCATGGTGCCATTTGGCACGAAGCACAGGGGCAGCCTGATGGTGGTGCTTTTTTGAAAGGGAAAAACTACTCAGAGCTGTGTCAGAATCTGGCTCTGCCAGAATTGCCCCTAAGCTCTGTGAGGCTGAGGCTTGAACTGCACTAGATGTTGATGCAGGAGGGCAGGTTGTTGCTATGCCTGCCAGTCACCCTGCCTACAGCAAGCATGGGCAGCTGGAGAGATCTGCTGAGGGATGTGTTCCACAGAGTCAGACTGCCTTCCTCACACTTGATTGTTTCCCCTCAAACCCTTGCTCTAAAAGGCTTTTTAGCCTGGCAGGTGCTGCTATCACTGACATCCCTGTGTCCCCCCCACCCCTGCTCCATGGGGAAGTGCACGAGGCTGGCAGTCACCAAATGAGCAAAGCCTTGCTTCTGCACAGCCTCAGACAGTGAGAGCACATGGCTCTCACAGGCAGCAGGGCAGAATAGGACACAGGGGACCCCAGGCACTAATAATATGCATTTCATAATATGCCACACGGAAAACAGAAACAAACCAGCAGTAACAACAAAGCTCTCCAACAACTGTCTTCCACAGTGAGCTGCTTTGCACTTGGCTTCTGAAGATTATTTCATTTTGGTTCAGTTAATAACTGAGAGCCTCTGAGAGCTGTATGAAAGGAAAGCACAGCCTTAGTTTTGAGACATAAACAGCATAAAAACCAATTTTGCCCCAAGTTGTTATTTTTTTCCCTTCTGTTTAGTTTTCAACAAATTTAAAGCAATAGCATTTTAAATATCTCTTTATGCAAAGAGTTAGGTCTCACTGTTTTTATTGTCTGTGTTGTTTATATGTCACCATCCAAAGCTATCTCCTCTTCTTTTGAAGAGAACTGCTTTGCCAAGCAGGATAATTCTGGATGTTAGCTAACGATGGGAAGTAAAGAGCTGGTGGAGAGCAATGGGGCTCCAACACCTCTTGCCATGGGCAGAATTTCTGTGTCTGAGATAGTGACAGCATCTTTAGCACAGCCTTGCCTTGCAGCTCCAGCATAGCATCAGCTCCCAGGTGTTAAGACATCGACACATAACAATTAAAAAGGGGAGCAGGGATGTGCTTCTAGGCATTCCCTGCTCAAAAGCTGCAGTGTGCCATGTCTCCCTGACACTTGTGTCATACCTGCTGATATCTTCTGTAGATGAATGTTTGGGATATGGGGTGGTTGTTTTTGCTGTCAGCTGAGGACTATATTCAGTAATTTGAAGGCAATACCTCCATCAACTCCAGTGCAGACACAGCACAGCTCTGGCTGCTGAATCCCCTGGCACTTCCAGAGATCCAGAGTTGAATTATGAGCTGGTTGTAGTTTGCAAATAATTCGGCACCAGGCATTGAGGCTTTTATCCTCATTGCTTTGCTCTTCCGTTGCTTTCTGTGCTTGAATTCTAGTTGATCTCACCCTGCCTTTCATGTAACTTTCATGTAAAAAACAGAGAGGTTATTTTTCCTTTTCCTATGCTATTTATCCCCAAAATCTTATTCCCAAGTCATAAAGCTTTATACAGACAGGCAAGCATTCTGTGTCTAAATTGGTACAATCATGAGCAAATAACACACATGTAAACTCAAAAAACATCAGTGTAGATGTACTGTGACTCTATGAATGTTGACAGGCTAATAAACAAGAAAAGCTTGAACTGAACTTTGTATATAAATGTGAGGGTGGTATCCCTCCCTCCCTGCTCTAAGGATGTAAGTGTGCATTCCCCTCCTGCCTTCTACAGTACTGGTAGCTCATCTTTAATAAATCAAAGGCAGCTATTTCTTGCTTGTTTGCTCTCTGAAGGAGAGGATTTCAAGTCATACCCTAAACAGTTTTGACACACAAATGATGTCTGATGAAAAGTGCTAAAGGTGCTTTTATTTACAGATGTGTTGAGAAATACGTGAGGAAATGAGTTTATCTTCTCTCCTTCTCACAGGAGGAGAATGAGACAAGAGACATATTGTCCTTTTGTCCTCTCTCTCTTGGGGAGGCTGGGTTCTTGTCACCCTGTGAAGAAACTCCTTTACAATTGTCTATCCAGGAGAGTTTCTGCTGTGTCTCTTTTGTCATGCCCAGGCCCCCGGGGGCTCGGCTGACACGGATAGGAGAGTTTCTGTGCCCAGCCCGCCCTGCACGCCTGCC
Organism: Luscinia megarhynchos; assembly: GCA_034336665.1. Classification (NCBI taxonomy): domain Eukaryota; kingdom Metazoa; phylum Chordata; class Aves; order Passeriformes; family Muscicapidae; genus Luscinia; species Luscinia megarhynchos. Next base: position 49,269,671 of record CM067565.1, read on the forward strand.
GCATGGTCTGACACCTGCCAGTGCCCGCAGCGCTGCTGCTCAGCACCTCCTGCATCCCTGGGCTCCTCATCCCGCAGCCAGCGCCCAGCAGGAGCTGCAGGCTGCTGGCACACTGCTGCTCTCCACGGGAAATTAATTGACACAACTTGGAACTCCGGAGATGATGCCAAAAGGAAGAACAGAAGACCTGTGAGATAGTGAAGAACAAATATGGTGTGCAATTGTCTGTTGGCATTCTTCAATTGGAGAGCTTTGACTTTGCTTTTACAGCTTGGTGGCTGTGCCTTGCAGCCGTGCAAGACTCCATTTACAACTTTTGGGACTTGTGGTTGTCTCAACAGCTCTGTGGGTTTCTTTAGCAAGGGAAGGTTCACCACAGTATGAAAAGATTACAGGTTCTTCATGCTGCTGTGCACACTCATCTGTAAGACTGGGAAATCATTCCGCATTTATAAAAACTACTGTTGTTGGTGCAGGGTTTGGAAAAGGAGAAAAGAGAAGGAGCTAATTTCTGAATTAAGTTCTGCGTATAATGAAAGACACTTTGTAATTTGAATGTTACATAAATACTGAACCTTTTGTAAGGGCTTACTTGGGTATGGTGCTCTCATCTACAACATTGCAATGTATTTTAGAGATCAAATTAATTTTTATGCTTTTTTCACTCCACCTTGTATACAGGAAACCAGACGTATAAAGTTCCCTTTTTCTTACCCTTAGTGCCTTCTTCTGTGGGTCACACCTACTAATAAACTTTAAATATTTTTCAGAAATCTCTGGGTTTTTCTGCTTTGTGCCTCACTGAAAGCTTCACAAATGAAGACAGCTAAAGACATAAATAGTGTCTTAACAGTACATATCTGAGATTTGCATATGTTCAGAAATTTACCAGCCTTGTTTCCAAGAAAAGTGAGGATGAATCACCCTCTGGAGCAGAGGGGCTGTTTTCTCTTTGCTGACTGTAGAGGAACTTTAGCTTGATGTCAGGCAGCTGAAGTTATAGGTAGAATTCATCTGAGCCAAGAAAGACTATTCTTCCTCTAAAGGAGAGTTCAAGCTGGCTCTAAAGCACAGAGTAATGGGAAAGTGAAGCACGTGCAGATACCATGTGAAGGGCAAAGGTGTGCACCAAGAGCCTGCCACACCAAGCAGTAAGGGGAGTGAGTTGTGGAGGCACTTCATAGGAGTCCAAATCCAGTCAACTGGAGAAAAGATGTCTTTTTCAAAGCATGTAATGTTTGAAAGCAGAAGTAATGATTTTTATCTCTTAATAAAGAATGTAGAAATATGTATGTACAGACGGGTACTGCCACATATTGGGAAATCTGCTCATATACTGGGCACCCATAGCTCTCTGTCTAAATGACAAGATGTGTGCTAGTTCCAGTCCAGAAGGAATTTAAACACCTTTGCACAACTGTCAAAATATGATCAAGTCTTTGGTGTGCATACACAGAATGCAGCTGTCTGCACTTTATAGATCCACAGAGTAGTCTAGGTTGGAAGGAAACTCTGTGGACTGTCTTGTTAAATCCCTGAGCAAAGCAGGGCAGGCCAAATCAGATTGCTCAAGACTGTGTCCAGTCTAGTGCTGAATACCTCCAGGGATGGAGATATTAATTTCTCTAAGCAGCATGTTCCAGTGTTTAAATACTCTTGTTAGTGGTAAAGAATGGAAATATTCTGCTATCTAGTGGGAATTGCCTTGTTTCAGCTCCTCTCTTGCCTCTCATCCTGTTGCTGTGTACCTTTCAGAAGAGCCTGAGTTTATCTGGCCTACATTTTCCCATTAGGTAACTGCAGACAGCAGTAAGATCCCCCATGAAGCCTTCTCCTCTCAGTGCTGAACAAGCCCATCTTTCTCAGCCTCTCCTTGGCCCTCCTGTGCTCCAGCTCCCTGATCACTTTGGTGGCTCTTGGACTTGTTCCAGCATACTGGTGTCTGTCTTATGGAGGTGAACTCCAAAGAGAGCACCAGGGAGAAAGTCCAGAAGTGGTCTCACATGTATTGAGTAGAAGGGAAGAATCACTTGCCTGGGCCTGCTGGTTAATGCAATGGGCTATGCAGCCAGCTTTTGCTGAAAGGGTACTCTGCTGATGTATTTAACTTGCAACTATTCTTCCTGTAGATAGGCCATCTATTCATCTATGCCCAGTTAGAACAGAAGAAACATAAGAAAAAACATACCAGTATCCATATGGAGCTGGAATTAAACACACAATTCTAATGAACAAATTTCTGATGAGTCACAACCACACTAGATGGAAAACTTTGAGCAGGGTTGTCATTACAGAACTTGCAGTTCTTACAGCTTCTTTAGAAGTACTTTTTACACAGTCAGCTTTGAGAAGAAATTTCTCGTGTACATTCTAAATTCTCCACAAATAAAGATGAATGATAGGTGGTTATTTGAGCACCCAAGGGTGTTAGAAACATAAGAGGCATTAGTGGTTTTATCTTTAGCTTGTGCTATTTCTGTTAGAAATAGAAATCTCAATAACATTCATCAGGCTAAAGCAAGTCCATTGGTAATAAGTGAGATATCATTAAAAAGATATAGAACAACTTTTATCCAATTTGTCTTTTATAATCTTTATAAACGCGTTCTGTACCTGTGGAAAACCTTGGCCCCTTAGCAGTCATTTTGGAAAAATGTATTACCTTCATAGATAGCTGCTTAGTAATGAGAGTGCTCTAATTTTGTAAAAAAAAAAACAAACATACACACACACACATATATTTGTGAAGTGTTCAAAGCCAAAACTCCTCAATCACTTTTAAATGGTGCCCACAGAAAATGCTAAGAAACATTAATTTATAATATTTTACAACCCATTGAGTATCCTTAAGAAAACAGGGCTACTCTTATTCCTGTGACTGAAGGTTTCCATTTGCAAATATGTACCTACCTCTCCTATTAGGAGGGGGTTGCACATTAAGATTTTGGCTACTCTGCTAGCAAGTGGTGATCAAAACATTACATAGCAGTTCCAGATTGCAAGAGAGGTAATATCTTTCCATTAAGGATAATAAAGTGCTAATGATAAATTTGATATAATAGCTAAAGGCCTGGCCAAAGCTCTTGACTTACTGAGGCATGATCACATTATACATGCTGATTAAAATATGGAATTAGGGAGCATTCTTATAGAAAAATTTCAAGATCTGTATCAGAACTATTCTTATTTAGAAACCTAACTGGAATTCATAGTGACAATTATTCTGGTTTATAATAGTTTTATATGGGGCTATCTGTAAATCTAAATTTCACTATAAAATCACCTCTGTCTTAATTTTTGTTAATTGAGAACTGGCATGATCAGCTTTATAATAATTGGTGGGAAAATACTAACTTTAGTTTTTGCAAATATATCTCCTATTGGCTGGAATTAGTATCCAGATATGATCAAGATTTTACAATTAGAGAAACAGTTCTGTTCTCATAATAGTTTTAAAATAAACACAAAAGCTATACATAACCATTATCTAGTATAAAATATATTTTTATTTTAAATAATTACTGAAAAATTCAGTGAATTAAAACTGGGGGAGGTTAATTTTAGATATATTTGGCAGTTCAAATTGATTCTTGGAAGAGTATATTTGTCACCGTCAATTAAATTAATTTGATGGTTCAATAAACTAAATGATGGAACAATTAAAGCACCATAAATAGAAAGTTGTTAATGCTTCTCCTCTTTCTGAATTATTCTATAATTTAGCACACTTTTTGTCTATTGATATCTGTGCTGCTATACAGAGATATTTACCAGAAAACAGCCAAAGCATCATTCACCTATTGTAATGGTCCTCTGACAAACGAATGTATCCTGGATACAGGGATCCTTTGTGCTTTTTCTCTTTTCCATGTAGGAATTCTAAATGGTTAGAAATAGGGAAGATGTGCTGTTTCAAGAGCTGTATGGGCTCAAAACTTCTGCCATTTGTGTTGGTGAGAACTCATTGCCTCAAATAATTTGAAATGGTTTTTTCCCTTTCAAATTTCATCTGAAAACAAGCATAGAAGATAGTATTTCTGTCAGTGTGAAGGGGTAGGAATAAATCATTTAAGAAAAATAGTAGTAGAAAATCATGGCTAGGCACCTGCACATTCCCTGCCCACCCCACCCCCCATCTTTCTGTATACCAACACAACTGATTTCAGATTTTCAGCTAAAGTTGCTTTTAAAGGGTCAACCTGGAATCTTTTAATTTAATCTTGTGGATGAACACTCTCTATGTCTGCGATCAAAACTAAAAAAACCAAGAAATATCAGAATTCAGGGGCACTCTAGGCTATGAGAAAACTTCCAAGATAGTAGATGAAGGTGTTCTGAAACTGTCCAAGAACACCAGCAGATTCTGCAAAACAACTTGGGGGTCTAGAGGACAAAACAGAACACTTTATGTCACAGGAAGATGGAGTGATGGCATTTGTAGTATGAACAAGAGCCATTACTTGAGGATGTAGTCCTTTAGTTAAAGCTGGAGCAGAAAAGAAGCATTTAATTTTGTTACTCTTATTCAGATATTAGCTATTGAGGTTTTTTTTTTTTTCATCTGCTGTAATTTTGACTTTTATTGTGGGGATATTATTAATTTACTTTTTAAAAATTTTATTGACTCACAAAAGTTTGGACTTTCTACCTATTCCTGGGGTATGCAGGTCCATTTAAGTCCTAATATAACATTTAAATTCTTATGTAGAATTGCCTTCCCTGTTTTTTGTTATGCATTGCATGCATTTTTTTCTGAAAAGATGCCTTATGTCTCCTGTATTTGTGGTTAGTCTTTTGCTTTTCCAGTGATTTGCTCTATGGTATTCCATGGGCACAACGTTGTTGTACCTCATTTCCTTCAGTGTGCATTGGCAATTACCTTCTTGTCTGTGTGAATATATCTTGTGTTTACTTAGCACCTCTTCCTCAGAGGAACCCAGTTTATACAAGTATGAGGCCTTAGGATCATTTTAATACACAAGGGATGTGCCTTAGCCTGTTTCTTGAGCATTCTTATCTTATATAGGGCTTTCAGCTCCACCTGCACTGGGGATGGTTGAGAAGTTTTATTGTCTTCTACTGGAACTTGGCATAAAAAAAAAATTATAATAATAAAAAATCAGTTAATTTGCTGCTCTCAGATCTTGGCTGAAATTATCAGCTCAGTCTCTAGTCTTGTGACTCCTAGCTACCCCTAGGTCCTCCAAAATACCCCCATGTTCATTTTAAGAAAACATGGACAACTTCATTTCCCAGTGCCCTGAAAACCCTGCATGTATTTGAAATGAGATGAGGGGCTGAGCAGGTCCAGGGGCTGATGAGCTCTGTCCCTCCCTCTGTCCCTCTGTCCCTAAGCCTCCCTTAGCCATTGTCATTCTACTGCTCTTTGGGCTATCAGCTGCCTCAATGAGGAGCTGAGGCTGCCTAAACAAACCTACACTGAGGAAATCCCCCTCTAACATTTAGTAATATCTGGGTCTTCCTTCATGCCAGTGAGAGTGGTTATTTATCGTGGCTTAGTTCTCATTATTATTAATGTGTTTCTATGATTAAGGCAGCATTTTCTCCAAGTAATTTCCCAATAAAACCAGCTAGGCTGAGTTCTTCATTATTCCTGCATGTTTTTGTGGCCAGTCCTATCTCTTTTGGCTCAGAAAGGATGATTAATTATTCTACTTGATCTTCACTTATCATGGGAGTACTATGTAAATTATTGTAAAAATGTCCTGTTTCAGATTTCATTATTTATCTTCAGTATGACCCGGGTATTATGAAATGTGAGAATTGCTTGTCTTTCTAGCACACTTCTTAGATTTGAAAAATTTGCATGTATTTTTCTCACAGGCCTCGTGGCCTGTTGTTTATTTTGTGTGTTAGTGATAAATTTCTGTGTCTTCTAAATTAGTTATCCTGGCTTCTAAATAGGAGCTCACTAGTGTCTAAAAATTATGTCCTTAGCAATTCAAAGCATGCATTCCTCAGCAATTTAAAAGATGCATTTTTAGAACTCAACTGGCATAAACAGCAAAGATGCTTTCTATCTTGCACATAGTAGGTAAATGCTTTTTTTGTTTTTCCAAGTGTGAAGCAAAAACTCTTTTCTTTGATGAGATCTGTGGGCTACACGTATTTGTTTTAGTTTTTTTTCATGAGAAGTTTCAGTGCAGTGAGTAGAATTTTGGTTCACAGGGAAGAACACATGGCATAAGTGAGAGGTCCAGTATGCCTTGGAGGGGCACAGCTTTGCTACTGCTGCTCATGTCAGGCAGTCTCAGATGTTTTCCTAATGTTTCACATATGAATGTGCCTGAGCCTGCTCTGTTCCCCAGAGGCTGGCTCACATTGAGTCTCTTTAACATAATGTTTTCTGTCACTGTTGTAGTGACAGTTTGCATTGCTCTTTGCAGACATTTACATTTTCTTTGTTGACCCAATAAAGAATACCTTATGAACCAAATGTTTATTAAATTATTTATCAAATTGAAGTTACATAAATAAAACCAGGGAACTCAACAGACATTTGCATTCCTTTATTCTTTCATTCTACTTGAAATATTAGAAAATTAATCATTCCAGTGAGGATTTGTAGTAGCTGAATTGCATGTCTAAGAATTATAAAAATTTGTTTCTTATTTTCTTACTGTTGCATTTTAGAAGACTTTTCTTAAATTTGGTTATAGGAAGTTTCTGAAAAATAATATGTGGCTCATTAACATCCACCTTTTGTCTCCTACACTTGGCTTACCCTCTTAAGGAATTTTTCTCATCAGAATAAATATACTGTTTGTCCCCTCTTAGAAGGAGAAAGTCTTCTCAATTAAGAATGGATGCACATTCAGAACAGTTAATTTTACTACTTCTTTCATTATCTAATGCTGTAGAAGTTATGAGGGTAATTCTGTGTTTAGCAGCTTTTTCATCTGCTTTCTTAACCAAGTTTATGCATTTTAAATTGCTTATGTGCTGAATGAAATCAAGAAGTATTCTGGAAGAGAGCCCATGACACCTGGTCTATTCTCTTCAACTTGTAAATCCTAGGGCAGATTTACACTCAATTTATATTGTTCATTATCTGGTCCCGTGAATCTTGTATTCCTGGCCCCTCAATGGTTGTTTCAAATCCTCTTTCTTCAGTATCCTTCTCATTTGGGAAGTGTTGCTGTGGGATTATATGTCCCATTTGCTTGGTAGGTGTTTTAAATATTAAACTAATGTTAAAAAGATAACATAAACCTCCTTTTCTTTGGACAGTGAGCTCTGAGTGAACTCCAAGCAGCTTGCCTTAGGGATGCTCTAAATACACTTTCTGTATGAGATCTGTTCTGATCATAGGTTGGGGTCTACCCTTAGCTAGTATGAGGATTTCAGGTTTACCAAAGAGGGTTCTCATGGTGGGAGGATAGTAACTGGGCTGACTTCAAGGAAACAGGAACAACAAATGATCAGAGATTAAGGACTATAAGGAAAATCAGAAATTTATCCTGGATGACTACATATGGTCTGTGATCAAAGAACAAGAATATTCTTCTCAACTCTTGAGATGGGAGAGGCTAAATAACTCCAGAGGCTAAATAGCTCTGGGGCTAAATAGCTCCTTCTCCAACCCTCCAAATCCCTTTTGCAGAAGGCAGAATTTCAGCTCTTCCCCTTGTAAGGGTTTTGCTTTCCTGTAGGGTTTATGCCTGTTAGTATAATAAGTAAATAAGGCTTCCTGCCATGAGATAATTACACATTAGCAGAAATTACAGTACCTATTAGTCACAAATTTAGTTTTCATTCCCTGATGTGGCAATTGTCTAAGCATTTGAAGAGGCAGGCAGGAGTCTGAGCATAGCATGATGAGAAGAGCTGGAAGAAAGGAAATCCTCCTGTCTGATGTGATGGAAGAATAGCAGGTACCCCACTGTGGGCAAGGGAAAATGATGGCACCCAAAAAGGCTCCTTGTACCCCTTTAAAAGCAGAATATAAACTGCAGTCAGATTTGAAGTCAGAGCGAATAAAGTAAGCAAGCCTAAATGGAAAATGGGATCTTTATGTTACAAATGTTTTACTTATGTTATAGGTTAAATATCTGGTGCTGTAATGAGCAGTGCATGGGCAGACCTCACCTGTGTTCAGAGCCAGGGTCTGTCTCTTCTGTAGGTTGGAACAGATACGAGCTACAGTCTGGGGAAACTCCTCTCATCTTCCTACCTTTCTTTTATGGGGATTTTTTTTCAAGTGCCACATTAAAAAACAAAAAAACAAACAAACAAACAAGCAAACAAATGCCCCAAACCATTTTGGATGTAACCATCTGTTACCCTTTAGGTTGGGAAATCTAGGCCCAGCAGCCATTCAGCCCCTCTGAAACAATGTTCCAAGTAATCATTTTAAAAAGTCACATCTTGAAAACCCTCTGCCAGCAAAATGAGCATGGCTCAGGAAAATCCCGTTACACAGAAAATGGACACAGATTAGGGATCATCTCTGGAAGAGTTGATTACAGCTCCACACAGTACTGGATATGAGGCAAGATTTCTTGACTTTATTTCAGGGAGAAAAGTTGAACGAATAAACAGAATGAAGGAAAGGAAGGGCAGATTGATGAAGGCACCACAACACATTTCTGACTAAAGCAGTTTGGCCCAATGATTTCTTAGCTCTGAAAAGCATAGTGAGAGAAAGAAATGGCAAGCAACCATTATGATAATAGAAAAATGTATCTGGTAAATTCTTCTGTGACTTTTCAAAGTAAGAGCTGATGACTTTCTTCTCTCTCTCTTGTTGAGCAGCTTGGCTAAGAAAACTTGTGGATTTTGTTATTCACTCTTTACACTGGCTTCTAGTCTACATGTTAATGTTTAGGAAATTCTAGTGTTTCTTCCTCCCATTTGTTTGTAACTGGAGCAGATGATAGACACAGATGGCTGCAAATTCAGCATTTCAGGCAGATTTTTTTGCTTGGGTGAATGGATGAGTCTGCAGGTAATGTTTTTGTGATCTCCTACCTTCCTCCCCCAGAAGAGGACAAATACTGCTCAGACATCAGCAGATCTGAGAAGGTCTGTGATAGTATGGGAGGAGCATGTAAACTCTCCAGTTGCCATGAAAATGCTTCCTTGCTGATGTCTGAGGGACAGGGTAGAAGATCCATGACTGAACTTTGTGTTTGAACTTGTAATATTTCCTGCATATTCTCTATACCTTGGGATTGTGCAGTTATGATGTTGCACTAAAGAGTGGCACAGTGGGATCTGAATAAAGTCTGTTTCAGATACAATACAAATCTGTGACCTTCAGTTGCTGAGATATAAACAGGGATCAGGAGGAGGGGGAATTGTATTCCTTTCTGCAGACAGACCAGTGACTCGATGCAGCACTGAATGTACTCAGTAAAACTTCAAGGGCCAAAGACATCTAAGTGTCTGACCTGTGTGTAAACTTTTAAAATCAGGACCTAAAATTGATTGAAAGGTGACAATCATCAGAGAAAAGATGAGGCATCAATAGAAATAATAAACCAACATGGTAAGTGAGAAAATTTTTTAATTCAAAGAAATGGAAGAATGAACAACAAAAATAACAGCCAGGAGTAAGAGACAGCGGACCACTCCTGCACCCCAGCAGTCTGCCAGGTAATTTAGGAGGAAAATTAAAGAACTGAAACAAGAGGCTGCCTCATCATTTGCTAAGGCTTGAGAATTCAGCCACAGAAATAAAGCAAAGCTTAATAAAAACAGATGATGGGGCAGACTAATTGTAGCAGCAAATAGGAGAAAGAGAATGGAAATGCGTATTGATTCTTTTTTATTGAAGTAAGAGACAATTGTGCAGAAAATGTTCCAACTCCTGAAGCTGATTAAGAATGAATAATATAAAGACTTATGAGTAATCAGAAGAAAATTATTAAAGGCTAGAATTCATACCTTTATTTTTAAATTAATTGCTAGAAGTAAATGAGAATTTTGATTGCATTCTGGCACAAACCCAGAGGCCACCGATCTCAAAGAGACAGACTCTTTTTGCAGGAATTCTGTGGGTGGAAAAATTTGTGAATTGAGTTTAGTATCAATGAAAATGCTGAATTTCCTGGATATTTCCTTTAATGGTTATACTTAATTTCATCAATTAACAAATTTTTAGTTATCCATAAGTGAAAAATTGAACATGTTTCTTTACCATGCTGCTATCTATGGAACTCAGCCAATATGGAGGAGAGAGACCTGGACAGATTGTAATTTGTGCTATAAATGAATAAATGCTGTTGGTCCAGGAATATACATTATTAATTTGCCCACAAGAAGTGTTTTGTCACATTTTAAGATAGATGCAATGAAAGTGAAATTTATGCTGGTGATGTAGTTTGAGCATACTTTTAAAACCTTTATAGAAAAAAAATTTATTTAAATAATGCATTGATTCCTATGCATATATTAGGGTCCTACTTTTAATAATTTAGAGCTAAATGGAGGTGAGGTTCTGTTCTGAATATTTTCCTAATACATACAAGGTTGATGCTTGTGTTTTTTACAGCTCCAACTAGAATTATTGAATATATTACCAACAGCTGTAAAAAAAACATTGCTGCTCCCTAATTCTCTTTGCAGAAAATGTCATGACATAGTGGTTCAACTGGCTATTCTTGCCTATCTGATTTGGCTGGATGCTGTTTTTCTTCTAACTGATTTTTTCTTGAGCTATATATTTCCAAGATGCCTCAAAACACTTAAAAAGCACTGCAGAAGTGTTGGGTTGTTCAGTGATGTCTACTCTTTTTCTGTTGTCTTTTAGTTTTGAGTTGGAGAGAGTGGTCATACAAACACAATAGCAGAGGAATCTCAGAAGAAATGAAGGAAGATTCCTGGTATTCTCATTCCCTCCATATGTAGAAAAACCCTAGGATATTGATGGTCATTCTATATTATTCTGTATTCTATATTACATTTTATATTACTACATTGCATTAAAAAGACACCAAAGTAGAAAATGTTCCTTCTCATACAAGGTCTCCTGGAGGAATGGTCAGGAATTTATGCATCCTTCTTAGGCAATGCATACAAGAAATCATTTCAGGTGCATTCAGTACACCTTTTTAAATTGTTGTCTTGGGATTTTGTCCAGTCTCATCATTTTGAGTCTCCCCTTTTAAAATGTTCTTAAGGAACTCAGACAGTTTAACACATGCAGAGTAATTGCAATAAATGTTGTACCAAGTGAATGAGAAGTGTTAACTTTCTTTTTTCTTAGAGACCCAGAGACAGCAAAACACCATAAAACATCTATGGGAGTTTCTTTGTTAGGATGACAGAAGAAAACCACAAATTTTAATTGGCAGGAACAAGGCTTTTCACTTGATTCTTGCTGCAGGCAGCAGGGATTTAGATGTGGTATTCTTTTTCAGTGTTGCAAAGATTTTAAAATAAAAATGTTTGTTTCTATTTCCAGATCTGTCTCATTCAAACATTTTCTTCCTAGATAGAAGAAAATTGTACAATGAAGGTACATCTCCCCATCTCTTTGGGAAATGGATTTTTTTTTTTGACGCCTTCAGTCCAAGACAATTTTACTTCCTGGAGGTTTTCAGTTTCTGTGAGGTGTTAAGTACTCCTCATAAAAGTCCAGTAGCTAAAAGGGCTATGAGCTGTGCTGCTTCAGGAGGTCTAACGTTCTCAAATGCATCTTCTCTTTTTATTGGTCTTGAAGGGAAAATGTTTAACTCTAGTAATAGAAAGAGGCCTTCATTGCTGCCCTAATTAGTGCAAAAAAGCTTCCTGTTAAAAAAAAATATCTGAATGCCACTTAGACTCCAATTGGATCATCATGCCTAATTTGTCCATTGAAGTAGAACCACAAAGTCAAACTTTCTGAAATGTTGTTAATTATTTTTTAACTATAATCAGGCTCTGCTATTACTACTTCTCTCATAAATTTTTTCAACTCCTGTTACACGTAAGAACCGAAATTAGAGAAGTAATGCAGAGGAAATGGGTTTTCTGCTGTTAGAGTTTTAATAAATAAAGCAGAAAATGCAACAAAACTCCTTGGAGAGGGAGAAGCCAATTATTGATGCAAGAATGCTGGTTGCTAGAAGTGGACGTGCACAGTTATTCCTCTACTGAATTCTGTAATTGTGTCTGTTTGTATCTATAGATTGGGCAATTTTCAGGCACTCGTGCAGGCAAACATCACTTTCCAGAGGCAACAATTGCATGAGAAGCTTTGGCAACCAAACACAACAAAATTGAAAACCACTGCATACTGACCTTTGCATACAGCAGTCTCAAGTTTCACTATTTTTAGGGCTTCATCAAATTAACAAACACAGCTTGTACAGCCAAAGTGGGCTTTGGAAATGATCACTGCCCTCAGAAGTGACTGTCACTGGCCACTTTTCTAGATTTTTTCCCCAAGTAAGTCTCTGCTTCTCCCCAGAATTTTGAATTCTTCTGTTCACTGAAAGCCTCAGAAGAAACACAAACTTTCTTTCATGCCTAGATTATGCATTACTCCATTGCTTCTCAAACAATTAAAGCCAGAATATTCTAGTTTTAACTTACTTCAGTAGGTTGGATTTGACTATTTGAGTGATTGAGTTGATGCATGAGCTGGGGGAGAAAGAGAAAGAGAAAGAACTTCTTGTGAGGACAAGTTTGCTTATTTTTTGGAGTAAAGTTGGATGTAGATGTGGCACTTAGGAACATGGTTTAATGGTAACAGCATTAATAGCTGGACTTGATGAACTTAGAAGTATTTTTGAACCTAAATGATTCTATGATTTGTGTCAGTTGAAATCTTCTGAATTCACTATGAGAAAACTTTGGAAACATTGTGAAATTCCTGAACAGCAGGTTCTGAACAGAAGCTGAAGCTCTCTGAGTGCTCAGTGTGTTGGTGGTAACTGCTTTACTCCATGCTGTTCAGTGAGTTTATCATATGAATGGTGTTTGCTTATAATTTAAGCAAATGATTATCAATTCCTATCAAATCATTAATTAAAAGTCAATGGAACTTGTGAAATGATCAGGAGACTGTGAAGATAGCTGAGACAAGAATCATTAAGTGTGTACTGCTTTTAACAGAGATTTCTCTGCATACCATGCAGAACAAAAACACTTGAGTGAAGCAGAGAAGTAGTGAAAAATATGTTGCTAATGTATTACATAATAAAATCATAGATATGCTATATTTTCTGTCCTCTGATGCTGTACTGGGAAAAGGAAGGATGGACTCCAGAACACTCAAGAAAAATTGGAGAGAGACAACTCTCTCCTGCTCTACATGACTGAATGTAGAACTACCTCTGATTTTGTGTATGAGATGGGGCTGCATCTTCAGCCAGACTTAATAAAACTGTGGTTCAGCAGATTTAAAAATGCTTTTATTGTAAATGGTGTATTATCCAAATGTATATTTGATTGAATAAACTGCTGCATTCAGGCAGCTGATGAGAAAAAAAATGTGTGAATATACCCAGTTTAGCTCTGCTGGGTACAGAAGTCCTCTCTGGAAGGTACCCCTTGCTCTGGAGATGTTACAAAATGGGGGAAGCATGGTCTCAATGCCACAGAGAGAGGGATTACCTTTTCTTGTTGTTACCAACTGTGTGCATCTCTGTTTCCATGAAAATTGCTACTTTAATCTCCTGCTGTTACCTTTGCACGGAGAAATCTTGCTACCTCAGTTTCCTATTGTCATCTTAATATAGCTGCCCATAATCTTTTTCTCCATGTGGGAACATAACTGATGATTTTGGTACTGCAGGAAGGCTAAAGATTAGGTGGCTAGTTTTGTTTTGCTTCTCACTCCAGACAGGGTTCAGACCAAGCTTTGCTGGTGTGCAAACCTCATGAATCAATCCACTGGATAGCTTCACTGCACTTTGTTTCTTGCTTATTTAGCCTGTGGCTGATTGTCAAAATGTGCTCTATGACACTTCTTTTAATGCTATTTACTATGAAAAGGAAGTCTAATTTTTCCATTTGGTTTCTTTCTATGAGTTAATCATCATCTTTTTCTGCTCACAACAATAATTTAGGTTGTAGGGGGACGTGTTTTGACGGGAACACCACATGTAACTTAAAATTAAGAGTTGCAAAATTAGTGACTTATATAGAATGACAGTTTTAGGCCTTTTTGTTCCTAAAAGACTGGGTAATGTGAACAAGAAATTTCCTTTAATTAGCTTTATTTACTGTTCCCTATAATGAAACATCCAAAGAGCCTTTAGTCTGCAAGTTTATATTGGCTGAGGGAAGGGGCTATGGGCTGCTGCTTCTGAGATAGTGCTGCTGTTGCAGGATGCTGAGGTGCAGTGCCATCCCTAAACCTGCCCATTTTTCCAAAGTGCTGCCATAACTTTTAATATTTTCGATTTGTCCACTCTTTAATGAAGCTAGCACAATTGTCAAGGTGATGAAGTGGTGAGCAGCACTTGAAAAATTTGTGTGGTTCCTTCCTAATAGCAATTAGGAGAGGAATTTGAGTGCACTGCTTGTTTTCCTCTTTGCATAATCCGGTAATCATGCATATTTTCCAGTGTTAAGCCTTTGTAAATACTAATAATAAGTTGCAGAAAACTCCAGAAATGAAACCAAAGTAAAACAAAATGAATAAAAGGGATAAACAGGATAATAAATATAGAAATCGTGGGCAGGAACACATTTAAAGAACAAAACTTTCAGAGACAGAATAGTATCTGAAATCACAAAGAGTCAAAGTGCAGACATCAGAAAAAAAAAAAATCCCCACTGCAAAACAAATAGCTGGCCTTCATAGAAACCTTGTAAGAATATGTTTCCTAGTCAAATATCAAAAAATTGGGAACCCCTATAAGGCTAAACCATTAAAAGAAAAATCGAAAAAAACCCCAACAAACTCCCCCTTGTAAATCGATATAAGTGATCTTGGAATAAAATTGTGTTTGTGAAATTCCAGAAGAATTTGTTCAAACGCTTCAGTGTTTCAGGTGCTACATCTTTATCTTCAAATTTCTCACTTAGAAAACAGTGGGGCCAGCTGCTATATAAGCTGCTATGGAACTTCCTCTGAGAAATAATTGTGGCCTTCTTTTGGTCTGTGAAGGACTTGCAAACACAGCAGACTACAATCTGGGAATGAAATTGCCAAAGTGATTGAAAGAATGAAGAAATTTGACAACCTGATCCTGTTTGTCAAGACATTTCTTACTGATTAATCTGAGAGGTGTAAAAAGAAAATCATCATCAATTGGATAGAAAGGAAAGAGGGAAAAAAGAGGAAGCAAGTCCAGTAAAAAGAGAGGAAGGGAATAGCCCAATAAGGATTTTATTTTATCAAAGATGGATGTGAATACTACAGAAAAACCCGTAGATATTGTCATAATTAAAATGAATCTGGAGATCAAAAGTCCCTCTGTGTGTGAAGAGAGTTGTTCTGCTGGCACTGTTGATACTGTTGTGTGCAGATATTGTTGTCCTTGCTTCTTTGTACATTTTATTACAAAGAAAATTAAATTCATTAATAAATAAAGGTTTATGATGCCATCAGTTCTAATCTCCTAACAGATAAAGACATTCTCAAGACAAATATTTTGTTTCCTCTACTTTTCTATTCTTGGTCTCTTAAGTTGCCTTTTTGCTGAATGTCATGGTACAGGGTCTTCAGTTTAGGTTTCCACCACTGAAGTGTTATATTGTCCTGATCCCCTGCAACCCCTTTTATATTATTAGTTTAATATGTTAATTTATTAATTTAATATATTATGAGTTAAATAGTAATATGATGCTTCCTTTTTTCCACTCTGACAGTCTCCTAAGATTCAAGTTTTGATTTCCTCCACATTCTCTATGGTTATTTAACCAAAATCCAAGAAGGCTCATTCTGACCCACCATGATTGCACCATGATGGAAAAAACAGATCTATTTTTTTAATAAGAAGATACTTACTACTGTCAATTCTTAATTTCAGGAGAGAGTGACACTGCTGTTCTCTGGTCAGGGATACATAACACCCTCCTATTTGCAGTTACCCAGTGGGCCTGGGGCTTCTTATATAACAATTTAATATGCAATTTATGTTAGATAAACAAAAATTGATTTTTCATAAATTGAAAAAACTAAGGCTTTACTCAGTCTGCCTTAGTTTCTTGCCCCTGATGGTCACCAATGATCCTGCTAATGAAATGCAGAGAAAAGCACAAGACACGCATAAGTGAGATATTTTATCCAAATATTCTCCAAACAAGCACTGATCAGTGATTTTTGAAGCTCCTGAGTCAGGTACTGCCTTATATTCAATGCTGCTAAATAGTTTTTTTCAGCCAAGATTTTTTCTTTCTCTTTGAATACAAGTAATCTTTATTGTATCCCCAACACAGCTGAACTATGCATCTGAAGAACCATCTCTGTCTGTTGTGAATCTATAATTTAGTATTGCCTTTCACTGTCCTTTAAATCTTAACTTAGCAAAGAAGATGGACAACCTTTCTCTATTGCACTCATTGTTTATACTCGTGTAAACAATGTGTATCAACCTATAAACATATGCACACTCCTTGTTGATCCATCATATTTCTTCTGGTTCATGGCACCTCTTAGATGACCCTGACTGCTCCTCTCTCCTCCTCTCCTGATTCTGCTACATTTTTCTTTTGCTTTTTGTGATGGGCAGTGTTGGGATTTTGCTGCCCTTTGAGGGGCTGTTTTGGAGGGAGTGTCCAGAGTCAGAGGGTGGCTGCCCCTGCCTGAGCACCTCTCTTGGGGGAGCACTGAACTAGATAGGGACTTTGCTAGCAGCCCTAGGTGGGTCTGGAGGCTTCTCTGAGGACAGTGAGGGCGAGAGGTCATGCACAGATCTTCTACAGAGGGCAGAAAGGGGAGCAGGTGGGGTGGACAGAGCTGCCTGCAGCTCAGACAATCCTAAAATTGTACGAAAAGAAGGACTTGCCCTTCCTTCCAATGCTAGGGAGAGCATTGCATATAAACTGCTCATACTTTTGTTTCCCCCTGTGTTTTTAAATTTTCCCTTTATTATGTTAATTTGCATTCAGATGAAGTATGCCATTTTAGTGATCTTGGCTGACATAGAGAAAGGTGTCTTTCTTTAAGCTGTGACTGTGTTGGGATCCTGTCATTCTTTTAAAAACTAAAGGATTCTGCCCCATTATCAGGAACCCAGTTTCCCCCTGAAGGCACGTGGATAACTTAGTTGCAGTGGGAGGAGGTGACAGTGGCAGCAGGGCCACCTGGAATTGTAAAGGTTTGCTACTGAGAATTGATGTGGCTCAGTTGGTAGATCTGCTCCCTACTCCTCTCTGCCATGCAGCTGCCATGAACAGCATCCTTCATAGTGAAGATCTATTTCAGTTGCAGTGATTTTGGTTCAGCATAGTGCTGTCCTGTCATTCCAATGTGTAACTACAAGTGAGGCATTGACATTCTGCTGTGGCACCCAGCTCCCCTTCTTTGAAGGGGACACTAATGCTGCAACATTTCATAGCTGTGAATTTATCCTCATGACATTCATGGAAGCAGCCCAAGCCTTAGAGAGCCACATAAAAGTGAAAATCAGCAGTGTTCAGATAGGTCAAGTGTTCCCCCCTTTCTCCAGGTTCCCTCCTCCCAAGGTGGTTTGTGTTTCATGAGTGATAAGGAAGAGCTTCCTACTTTCACCACCCTCTTTGCATCTTCCCATGAAGCTAACAGGTGTCCACATTCCACCCTGCTCTGTAGCTGCTGGCTCCCTGGCCTTTCACCTCCCAGAGATTCCAACAGAATGTGTGTTATGTGCGAGGAGTATTGGTAGGCACGATTTGTCTTCATTATGTGGTCTCTCCTAACACACCCACTGCAATTTATAAGCATGTTCAGCATACCACAACAATTTATTCTTCTGCCCTCACAGCATAGGCAGATTGTGGGTAGATATGCCTGCAGAAAACAAGGTTTGCATTGTACCAGTAGATTCCGCGGCAATACAATTTCGAAAAGTTTTCATTTTCATTGGTTTTAAATTATATCAAATTCCTCTGACATAAATAAAAATAAAACAATCTCAAATGAAAAAAAACTAACCCCAATTGCACAAGAAAACCTTTTTGGAATCATGAGGTGTTAAAGCAAAAATAACACTTTTATATCTGTAAATATGTAGGCTGAAGCATATTTTCTGTAAAACTGAGCTTAAAACTTATAGGATCTTTATCTAGATTTTTTTTTTTTAAAGAGGAGTAATTGATATCTCTTACATGTAGCTTGTCTTTATCAGTTTATAGCAGAACTATGGTTTCAGAGGTGCAATTAGCTCAAGTCTGTAAAATAACTTCTGTAGACATAGACACTTGCAGCTGAAGCTTTGTTACACAATAAACCTCTGAAATGAGATATATTTTAATTAGGAGATAGTGATAATACTAAGGTTTGTTTGTTCAGTAGTCCAAAGGTCCAAATGAGCTGTGAATTTTGAAGACGACTTTGGCAGGAGATGAAAAACAACAGCATAGTTCAGAATTCCCTTTAGTCTAGATATAATCTCATTAGTGCTATGCAAAAGTTGATAATAAAATGAGATCTGGACATTCTGTAGATGTTTACTTTTGACATTCCTAATCTGAGAATGTTTAAAAAAAATAAGCTCTTGTGTTTTTTAAAACAGACATTGAACTTTGTAAAAACATCCAGTTGGGGATGGGTTTGAGGTGCCAGAGACCAGGAAGGAAGAAATGTGTTGCTTGTTTGCTATGGAGACATTGTGCCCGAGTTCTCTTCATTGATTCACCAGTTTATTTGGCCCTGAAATCTTGAGCACATAAGTGATCTAGGAGAGCTTTTGTGTCCCTTTCACTCACTTCACTGCCTTTCTACTTCAGGAGCTCTTGCAAGTCAGATTCCTGCATCCTGCTCCTAGGGTTTTCAGCAGACTATATATATATATATATCTGAGGAGCTAAACATGATTGCTTTTCAAACACCTGGTCTTTTTGCAGGAGTGTAAGCTATCCAAAACACAGTTTAAATGCATGAAAATACAGTAGGTGTGTTTCCAGCCATTCATCAATATATTTTATGGCCTTTCCTAAAAATTTAGAAATTATAGAAATAATGTGCTTTTTAAAATCTCTTTGCTCAGGGTGCTGTTCATAGGCCATAACATATCACTATTAGTAAGCTTGAGAGAGACTTAAGCTTACTTAGAAGAAATAGTATTGTTTCAAAAATTCTTCTTGCTCGTCAGAAAATCAATCCTGGTATCACCATGGGTAGGTCCACTGACTGCCATCTTGGTGCCTAGATGACAGGCAACACATGAAAAAAGAATGGAAATTTATATAAAAGTCATTAACATGGAGCTGAATGGATGCACGATGCACTTATGGCTTTTAAAAATTTGTATTTACTCTTCTTTTTGCCTGTAAAAGAAACAGACAGCGGCAGCTTTACAACAACCAAAGAAAACCCTCAGTAAAACAGGTTAAAAGTCATGAATAAATTCAGGGAATAACAATAAAAAATCCATCACAAGTTATTAAACTCAAATATGTAAACACTGTCTTGGTGAGACCTTAAGCCATAGATTTCTGGAAGCTGAGAGTACTGTGTTTATTGCCCTCTAGTTTCTGACACATCTGTTACTGTCCACAGGCAGACAGGATGCTGGATGAAGTTGATTTTGTTCTGAGCAATATACACCTACTTTTTTTTTGGCTGTTTTCTTTTTTTCTAATGCAGAAAAGGAACATAAAAGATGTCTGACTGCCTGACCTCTTCTTTTCCATGCCTTCAGGCATTTGCAACCTGACAGTTGTTTCTTTACACTGCTTTTTATGGGGAAATAACAGTGCTGAAATAATTTAAAACAAGTTCATGACAAATAAAGAGATCTTTTCAATACTTTGGGGCCAAGGTTTTCTCTCCAGCACAACACAGCAGATAAGTTTTGCACTCTTTTTTTGCATACACAAAAGTCAGTTTCCCCATTTTTTTTCTTGATTTCATTAACACAAACAAGTGATCCATAGGTAAGTCTCCAATGCCACCATGAATTTGCTGAATACAAGTTAATATTTTTGCAGCTATATTTTGCAGCTTCAAAACAGTGTTTGTTTTGGTTTGGCTTTTGTTTTTTTTTTTTAATGGAAGAGAACAATAGGATCACTTACAATTATAGGCAGCAAATAATTCAGAAACCACCTAAGAAAAAAAGTCTATTCTAAGCAAGTGTCTAGTAAACAATAAATCAATAATCCAGAGCTTTCTGAGAAGTGTCAAGTGCATGATTGGCTCACAGAAAAGATGGATAAGAATGAACCTTATGGTCTCCAAAGGCATCACAAGAAAAATTAACCAAGCAGAAGGAGGTTCAAAGTGTCCATCTTTAACTCGCACTTTTCTCCATGGATCAGGACATTCATAGCATCCCTGTGACATCTGAACTCTTCTATTCCTTCTGTTTTGTGGGAACAGTAGTGTTAGCCACTTTCCTCCCTTCCCAGATAGCTTTAACACAAGAGAAAATATACTTTCTGCCTCCCTTATTGTCACTAAATACCAGTAAAACTGCTGAAAGATATGTTGTCCTTTGAAGCTAGTCCCATCTGGCAAATAAAAGAATAGACATGTTAGCAAGGCAAGTTTAGCTTACATCAAAAAGAAAAAGTGTGTTGCTACCAAAACCAAGGCAAGCCAGAAACTTCAAGATAGATTTTAATGAGGGGTAGAATCACAGAATATATTGAGTTGGAAGGGGTCCTCATTTGCACTGCAGAGCAGGACAATCTCCTCCCTTGCCTGGCTGTGATGCTGTGCCTGATGCCCCCCAGGACAGGGCTGGCCCTCCTGGCTCATGTTCAACTTGCCGTCAACCAGGACCCCCAGGTCCCCTTCCACAGGGCTGGTCTCCAGCTTCTTGCTCCCAAGTCTATCTAAACATCCAGAGCTGCCCCATCCCAGGTGCAGAACATGGCTTCAACTTTCCTTTGTTGAATGTTTGTGATTGTCCATGTCCCTGATTTGTTGGAGTCCCTCTGCATCTTTGAAGGAGTTAACAGCTCCTCCCAATTTAGTGTTGTGGGCAAACTTAATATTCCTTT
Source organism: Luscinia megarhynchos (assembly GCA_034336665.1). Lineage (NCBI taxonomy): Eukaryota > Metazoa > Chordata > Aves > Passeriformes > Muscicapidae > Luscinia > Luscinia megarhynchos. Next base: position 49,290,719 of record CM067565.1, read on the forward strand.
GAATCCTGTGTCCAGGTAATTTATGAAGACATGGAAGAGTATTTGCCCTATGATGGAGCCCTGTGGATCCCCACTGGTGACGAGTCAGCAGTCTGATGCCATTCCATTCTCTATAACCCTTTGTAGCTGACCCATGAGCCAGATGCTCCCTCATCACATAACGTGTTTATCCAGCTGAATGGTGGACATTTTATCCAGAAGAAGAGACAGAATCAAAAATTTCTGTCCTAGTTTCCCAAGCAAGTTTCTGAGAGGATAAATGGTGTAATTAAAGAAACTAAGGAGAACTTCCACCTCATGACACCATGCCGGTCATGACTGATGACTCTGTTGTCCTTCAGGTGTTTTTTTCAATAACTCCCAGAATAATCTTCTCCAAAATATTACCATGCTCTGAAATAAGATACTTGGACCTGTATCACAGTTAAGTCAAGATGGACAGGGCTGGTATCACAACCAGCCCTTTAACTGGCATTCCCACCAGTCTTTATTCACAAACTCTACACACCTTCTTTTACAGAACTTCTTCTTATGCAACCCTAACTCCTTCCTTCACAGAATTCTCGCTGATACTTCTGACTCCTTTTCCTCTTATTGGCAGCTTCACACTGCACTGATTCCTTGTCTTACAGGCAGTTCCACACAGCTCTGACTCCTTTCATTCTGCATGACTGCTAACCCCAAGCTGTCCCTTTCCCAGCTGTCTGACCCTGACCGTCCCTCACACAGCATCTTCTCACACATCTGTCCCTTGCAGGACTGCATGTCCCTTACCTCCTCACAGCACAGCCAGCAGCCTCCTGCTCTTACTCCAGCAGACTCCACTCTCAAGCTCCAACTGCAAGTGCCTGTAACTATGGCCAGCTACCCCACTCCTTTATATCCCCCAAATTTATTGGCAGACACAGATGTTTCCACTCCTTGGCAATCAGTACAGCTGCAAGTCACTGGGGAAGATTCCCTCCTGCACTATCCTTTCAGCCTAGATCTCCACAGACCTGTTGTCTTCAGGGTCATCCTTCCTGAAAACTGGGACAACATTTGACAGATTCCAGTCAATTGGAGCATCTCCAGACCATTCCAAGGTCACAGATTGAGGCCTCAAACTGATATCAGCCAGCTCTTTGAGTATGGCCAGATGAAGCCCATCAGATTCCATAGTCTTACAGGGATCCAGCTGGAGAAAATCCCATACAAATAATGAAATTTAATGAAATTAATGGCATTACAGAATGTGAAAGTCAGGTGTTCCTTGCTCTGTAATTTTCTGTTACAGCTCTGCAGTGCTTCTCTCCAAGGTAGCCTGGGAGTGCTTTCCTCCCTCTTCTACTACAGAGCCACAGGTCAAAGAGGTGTCAACATTCAACCTGGAAAAGAAAAGTATGTGTTCTTGGCAAACTCTTTGTAGGTAAGAGACATGGAATGTAACTCTCGCCTCATATGTTATGTCTTGACATAATAATCCTGCTGTTTATCAGAGCAACTTGTTTGGAGGTTGTTTTCTTCATACCTTTTCCCTTTCCCCTGCCTGGCCTGGCCTTTCTGATGGTAGTTTTTTAAGTACCAAATATTATTCCTGGAGAATAAGGAGCAACTTCTCCTGTTTTCAATGCAGATATCTGTTTTCTGTGTCTCTGTGTTTCTAACTTGTGGCAATTTTAGGAAGATGATAACTTCAGAGCTTGATTTGTTTTGGTTGTTTCACGAAACCACTTTTGTGTAATTCTCAGAATTTGTAGTCAAAGAGAGAGAAGGAATCATAAAACACATGAATATATCATGTTTATTAAATAATGAGACTCATCTGGCCAGCTTCTTGGTTGCAGTGTGATAAATCATGTTTCCTAATAAGCAAGAAGTAACACTGTTTCAGGTACAATTCTTCTCTTATTGTCAAGATTAGTACAATTATTAAATCTATATGGAGCTCCTCACTGGATATTTAGTCTGCTCACATTTTTTATTAGATTAAAGATTCTAATTCAAGCATAGTTGCAAACATTTATGGAATGCTAAAATATGGAATACTTTATGCTAAACAACACAAGAAAAGAAACGTTTTTACAGAAACCATTAAGCTCAAAAAGGAGAGGTCACATTTGATTCTGTGCAATATATTTAAAATATATACTTATATGACTTTCATAGCAATTAATTCTGTTACATTTTGTATGGGTGAGAGACTTCTCAGATATTGCTTGAAACCAATTATCCATAAATGTGTATCTCACTTGCAACTTCCCTTTCAGAGAAAGGATATTTAGATTGCTCTTCTTCACCTTACAGCTTAAACACTAATAATTGGGAAGAGGGATACTGGTCTCTGGGTATTTTATATATGTACCTATCATTTTTTCTGTCCTTAAATGCAACTTCTCTTGCTGGAATTCTGTATCAGCTTAGTTGAAATTCAGCTATCGCAGTTTGAATGCTGCCAAATCTAGACTGTAACCCACAGGGGACTTCATTAGTAGATAACTTTTTTTTCAGTTCAAAGATTTCACTTGAGAGTTTTAAAACTCTCTAGTTTGCTAATTAGCTTATCTCCAAGGACTGTATTTAACAGTGTACAAACCTTTTTTATTGATGTAGGCATTCTCACACGTATCCATTCCACTTACAGCATCACCATCCCCTGTTGCATTCAAGGACAAATGCTTTTAAACTTTGTGTGTCATAGAAAGGCTTTCCCTGCTCTATCATCTCTGCTTTTGCAGAATGCCTTTTTTCTTTTAACGTATATGAGCATCCAGTTTTAAATACACTAGTGTCATATATTGAATGTGTTAAGAATGGGAGTTACTGTGGCACTGCAAGGGATTTCCCACATGATTACATTTTTTTAAAGTCCATAGTTGGTTAATTCTCATAATTGGAATAATCAAGTCAGTCCCTAACAGACTATTAATCACAAGCCTTGACTCAAGACTGTATTCTTAAAGTGTTGTTCTGTGGATTTCACAGTTTCCAGGCTGAGTAACATTGCTGATCAGGTCTGCATAATCAATTCCAATCTGCAGCAACCTAATTGTATGGAAAGGGGAAGTTTTCCTTTGTTCCATCAGGACTCATTATGCAGCAGTTCCAGAGTGCCCCTCCATGACTGAAGTGTTTCAGCTTTTCAGTGCCTGCTGCACGGGCTCTGGGTGCATTGGTGTTCCCAGTCCTGTCACCTCACTCCAAGCTTCTATTTAGTGACTGGACAGACTCCATTATTCAAAGAGTGCTGGAGGACAATTTTTTGTACTTTTGGTGGATGCTCTGACAACATGAATACCTCAGAAATCACGAATTTCTGTAGGTTGTATTGTGTAGTCAGTAATGTTGTTTGAAATTTTTACTCCTTTTTTTTCATGTTTCAAATAAGATAGTCCTGAAAGACTGTGGTCTCACAGTGAAAATGTCAGTCCTTGGCATACAAAATTGCATTCATAAAAATTTGGTAGATACATACAAATTGTAAGGAAGCTTATTTATTTTGTGGTTTTACAAAGTCATTTGATCTAGCTTCTGGTCCTGTGAATGTAGAGTTGATTCTTAGTGAAAGTCTATAGGCATTGGCTCTCCAATTCCAACTGACTTGACTTACTGAGTTTTAATTTTTTTATTTCAAAACTTAGTTGGTTTTTTAGGAAACACACCTGCATACCCAAATTCTCAGTCTCTGTACTGCATCCCAATATTAATCTCTGCACTTATTGGGCAGTACATATTTAGATGGAACTGTTAGATATAACCCAATGCAAGTGCTATCTGAAATAGCATTTCTTCACACATTGCTTTTCCTCTGCACAGATAGAGGAGGGAATAAGTCTTTTATGCTTTTCAGATTGGGTAAACACTACTGATCTGAATGTGGTTAAAAAGATTAGTTTGTGTCTGTTACCCATTTGTTTTTCTCAGAGATTGCATCTGGGAGAGCTGACATCTTTAAGTGATCTGAATTTTGGATCCAGAGCAGTGACAGAATGTGAGTTTCTATCATTGTAATTTTACTAAAATTCTCCTATTCTCCGTTTAGTTCTGTATTTAGTTCCTTATATGTGTGTGGACCTTTAAGTTCACCTTGCTTCACAGGTGCTGAGCTGATGGACACATAACACTGGGAAATCAAAAGCAAAAGTATGCACTGTTGAATGGTCCTGAAACTTTTAGGATTTAGTTCAAAATCTCAATTTTTAATGGTAGGACAAAGTCTAGGTAACCCTCTTTTTTACTGGATTTGCTTGTTTTCAAGAGGAAAGACCAAGATTTTCATACAAGAATTAATTTAACAAGCAGAAGGAAATAAAAGTGTTTCAGAATATGTCGCTGCTATACCTGTGGCATTAATTCTTGAATGTCCGAAAAAGTTCACCTAATGGAATTTCTTAGCATATGAAACTACTTTTGGTGTACTTTTTTTCCTAACATAGTAATTGAAAAAGTGCATTAAGAATGTATTAATATTGGGCATTTAGTAGACCATCTGTCCTTGTGGTTTTGTCTGTTGTTTGGAGAAGTTTGACTTTATTGAGGTCAGTTTTGCTTATGTATGCTCCCATATCCTTGTTTTAAATTATGGCATTTTTGTGGGGTGTGTACTGAATCATAGTCAGTTGTATGACAGTCCATTTAGGTTTGGTAATGATAGGCTCTAGAAAGTAAGACCCAGTAGCTTGAGAATCACTACATTTGATACTGTGTCTATTCATGAAAAGTCAAGGGTTTTTTTGTGGATTTTTTCCCTCTTCCTTTTCCAGAATATAAATGATATTAGCAAATTCATTTGTCAATGTTCTACAGCTGCCTTGGATCCAAGGCCAAATTTACTGCCCTCTGTCTTTCATGCCTTTTAGAGTGCTATAATTTCTTCTGCTCTTGAAGTGGAATACTTAGAAAGGTAAAAAAAAAAGGTGCAAAGTAAAATGAACACTTTTTTCAGTGAAGCATTCTCCTTACACTTTTTTCTGATAAAACTTTCTAAACCTGAGAATCAAACCAACATAAATCAATAGGATTTATTTCAGGTTTGCTACTAAGTAAAGATCATGCTAGCCTCTAGTTCTGGTTGAAAGTACTCTGGCACGGTCTCTTAGTGCCTTATTTGCTAAGAAAAAACACAGTAAACACGCTGGAAAATTAGCTCTGAAAAACAGAAACAGAGATATTAATAAATACCCTGTTGTGCACAGTTACTTTTTATCTGAAATACATAAAAAAACTTCCTTGAAGGTATTCTTTATTTGTACTACTTAATGAGCAGATTTTAAAACTAGTTTTTATTTATGATGTAGAACACACTTTGAAATTCATATTCCACCGAATTTGTAGAAAAAGAGGTTTGTTATTCAAAAGTTTATAGAAAGGAAATACAAGTGGTAGCGTGAATTACCTAAAGAATTAAAACAAATACTTGAGTGAAATGCTTTGTGTTATTTGAGTAGAATTAATTGTATTAAACCTGTATAAATCCCCACTGCTTACTGAAGAATTATTTTCATTGGATTTGTTCTTATTTGTGGATTTGCTTTCATTAAGTGGTTCAGCTGTCTCCTAATTTCATCTCTACTGAAATAGAACTGAAAGACAGCATTTTACAGGATTTCTGATTATACATTTCAAACAATATTAACTACCAGTTTAGTCCTTTTCTGGTCTCTGAACTGTGGAAGCTATTTTTTAAAATATTTATTTTTTTAATATACTAATTGCTAGAAGCTGTTCCCTCAGGTTTTTTGGATAAACAATATTCAGAACAGGGATAATTTCAGAGGAGTTTTTCATCTACAGCTCATGCTTCTTCCGGCATGCCTACATGTGCTTAAATATGCAAGTCTGTGGGATATCAAACTTTTGTCATGAATTTTTGTGCATTTGGAGAAAAAAAACTAATGTGATTCAGAAAAGTAGCAGCTGAATGTTCTTTCATGTGATGTAAATGAAAGAGCAACCACTACAGTAAATGTTGAAAAGTTTCTCCAGTTCATGCTGGAACTAACCCCTGCTTGGATACAAATGTGCAGTTTCTATCCCAGACATGCAGTGCTGATGTAGGTATGTGGTACTCTGTTCTCTAAAAATTTTCTGGGTCAGTCTGCCAGGATGCTGCATTACTACATAGAGGAAAAGTCCTTCAGCTATCTTCACCCATTTTACCTGCTCATCTGATAAGTCTTTTCACTGAAGGCAAGAGGACTCTGATTCAATGGGATGCTGCCACACAGATGTTGAAAACTAGCTTTTTATTCAATATCTGGGCAGATGTAAGCCTTCTTCCTAGATGTCCCGTGCCACCCAAGTTAAACTCACTGAGCAACCCTGTTAATTAATATGCCTGAGGGGTATTTCTAGGGAGCAACTACTGAAAAATCTAAAACCAGCTCCCAAATTGTTATAGGAAATGCAAGTTCCTACATTCTAAATGCTGCTGTGTCATGAGGGTCATATCATTGTCCTGGAGTTGACTGTGCCCCTTAGATGATATTTTTTGCTCTCACCAGGTCCCATGTTTTCCCAGCAGCAGTGGAAGATGAAAGCAAAAGTGAAATGTTGTTTCTAGGTATGTTTTAGGTACTGTAGTCTGTGCCTTAATCTTCACTGAAATATTCAGTTGTAGTTCTGTATATTTCTCTGGACTACTTTGTAAGCCCATTAAATTTGCATGATTAGCCAAGACTAGGCATCTTGAGAAAGTTCCTTTTTGTGCTTTTCTGTTGCCAGGCAGTCCTATTTCCAGCGATCAATGAGAGTGGTCAGCTGACAGCTTCCTTTTCTTTTCTGTCAAATACATTCAAACATCTTTGTTCAAGTGTAAGGAGGCAAGTGGTGCCAATGCTTGACTGCTGGTACAGATGAGAGACATCCTGCAGCAGAAAAAGCGGTTTCACTCTTGTGGAGGCTGCTCATCCAAACCCCGTAATTGCATGCCACGTGTATCCTGGAGCAGCCATCTGACTGACTTGTGGGCAGACTCCTTGCCATCTGAACAGATGGGCATGAGTGTAAGCTGACAAGGGAGCCCATATGTTCCTAAATTGTGAATGTTGAGGAGGAGATTCTTAGCCAAGAATGTGCAGATGACTTTCCAAATCTTACGTGATTGTCATTAAGAAGAGCTGGCACTGCCAAGTGAAGCTCACTCCTTTGAGTTGACTTTTGCAGCAGTTCAATGTGGAGTGAGTTTCTGGACAGCCTTTAATCCTGGCTCAACATTGGATGTCCTTAGATTTGTATTTTGCTTAGAGACCAGTGTGGGTTTTCCACAACACTTTCAAGTCTAGTCTTTGCTTGTGACACATCAGGAAAGTACAAACATCTGCTCTTCACTTATCTTTTTTTTTTTTTTCTAGGCCAAGAAATCTCTCAAGGTTTATTTTCTGTTACACGATCCCCAACTGGTCATGACAAAATGTAGATTAGAATGACCGATCTATGTAGTTGATATAAACCATTAAGTCAAAGATGATGTTTGAGTACTTGAAGACACTTGATATTTATACTCATAAAGCCATAGAGTCATCTGAGTTGCAGGAAGAAACTAGAACATCTAGTTCCAACCCTCCTGCTGTGGCCAGGGCCACCTTCCACTAGACCAGGTTGTACACAGTTCCACCCAACGTGGCTGTGAGGGATAACTAAAATCTGATTTTGTGTGACAAATTTTAACCTGTTTGACTGGATAATTGGTTATCTTCTTAAATCAGTTATTCTTCTTAAGACAGAAGAAGACAAAAAATCTTTACGGGTTGATACGTTAATTATTTCATGTTGTTTTATTAAATAGTTCCTCTGGGAGATATAACTATAATCTCTAAGACATTGTAGTGAATATTGACTAACAAGGAGTTACATGTTTGAGGAAAAAATTCTCAAATTCTAAAGGAGAAATAATATTGCTTAGGTAAATAACAGATATTAATCTACTTTTAAAGTTGCATGAACCAAAATAATTTATGCTCTTCTTTTTAAGAAAGTTTATGTAACTTCTAGTAATTTTTCCTGCTGCCATAGCAACTTAAGACAATAAGATAAATGAAGGTGGATTTGTATTTTGATAACTCCATTATGTAACTCCAGTATTTGTAATCAAATTAACAATAGTAGTGCTATTACCAAACATTGTTTCTATTGTTCAGTTGGGAAAAAAGGAAAGATGTAAAATGGGATCAATATGACAAGATTTTTTACAAAATCTAGAACTACTTTGTGAGTAAAATGTGGGAATACTGTACATGGCAAAAATCTCCTGTCAACAGAAGATAGGCTGGTATGGCTTTTTGTCAGTACACTTGGAACCCCACCCCACCTCACTTGTGAGAAATAATATTCCCAACTTGGAAAAAAAGATGGCAATCTGAGTTACAGTTGAGTAACTTGAAAATTTAGTCATTAGTGGTGGAAATCTCTGATACATTTGCAAATAAACATCATGTATGAGCACTGGAACAATGTGCCACATTTCTTTAAAGAATCACATTTTGATTTGATTTGATTTGATTGGCCAAGTACCATCTGTCATCTCGGCAATGCCAGCAGGGTCCCATGTAAATCAGCACATTCCCAAGTTCCTTGATTGGAGCTGTAGCAAAGTGAATGGAAATCTCCCAAGCTGAATGCCTCATTTGAAAATGCATTTCTTTCCCTGATTTGTAGTTTGTCATTAATAGCATGTACTGGGAGCTGAAACTGAAGTTCTGAAGGCTTTGCAAAGACGCCCATGCTTGCTCAGATCTAACACTGCTGTGTGAGTAATTGCTAGTTAGCAGCATGAGCATTTCCAGGCTGCTGACACTGTGAGCTTGACAACTGACAAGTTTCACTCACATGCCACAATAACCCACAATGAAATGCAAAGCAGAAAGCAAAAATTTCAACTTTAAAAGAAGACAAAAGAAATGTTAGCAAATCTTTATTCAGTGCTGCAGGAACATCATTATCTTAGCTTAAGAAAGGTGGTTATGGGCAAGAAGGAGATTGCTGCTAAAGTAAGCACAGGCATAACTCCAAAGTACAGCTTTGCTGGTGACTCCTTTGACAAATATTACTGCATTGGAAGGGGGTTGGAGCGTTTCACTTAACGTGGTGATGCATCTCATAACACTTAATGTCTCATTACAACCTCAGTAGAAATACAGAACCTTTATGTTTGTTTTATTTACTTGATAAAAATTAGTGTAGTGGACAATAACCTTTAAACAGTTTTAAGCCTGGCATTCTTAATTCATTTTTCAGTAAGGCTTTGGGGATGAAAGAAGGGAAGAAAATAGTGTTTTCTGAAGGGGATTAACATATTTTTTGCCAAATAAAAGGCTTGTTCTCATTTTACTGAGCCAGGTGGTTCGAGGTCCTCTGTCCCAGAAAAGCACCTTGCCAGGTGCTGCACTGCCATGGCATAGCAAACACATTTCAGCTTACTTTATTTTAATGGTAAAACAGTAAACCTGTACTCTCTGTCCCTTTGGAACATTCACCTCATCCATCTTCAGTGCTCCCTACTGAGAGTACATGTTCTCTTCTGATTCCCTAGACTGCATTGTTCTGATTTCTTTGGGAGATCATTTCCACATTTCTGAGATCACTCAAAGTTACTGCAGTGCCCTAAGAAGACTATCACTGATTGATGACCCAGAGAAGAAGAAATAAATCCTAATATTCAGTTATTCTAATTTCTTTTGTGTTTGAATTTTAGACAAATTTCCATTTTTAACTTGAAATTTCTACTTTCATTTAAAAACCAGCAAAAATGAATTATAATGTAATTAATTTGCACTATGAAATAATTTTCCGACCTTGCTAGTGATAGATTCATTCAAATGATTTGAAATAATTTAAAATCTGTTGATTCATTTCAAATTGATCATTCAAAAAAGAAAAGAAATTGCAAGATTTAAAATTCCTTGTTGAATTAAAATATATTGCAGAACAGCTATTGAAGAATACTTTTAGACAGCTAATTTGCTGGAAAGGCATATGAAAATAAGTGTCTTTTTGCTAATGCTGGAGGATGACCATGAGAGGCTAATGTGTTGATGACTTATCAAAAATATTATGAATATTTGCCAGTGTGACTGAGTTGCTTCAGAGCTCAGTAACTCGCTTGTGATGAAGACATTTGCATTTATAGTTCCAGATTAAATAATGTATCTTTTAAAACTTGCTGTTCTTTCAGTTTTGCATGTTGCTGTTTTTTTCTTTTTTTTTCTCACAAGAAAGAACTCATGTTATTTGGGCATCTTACCTGTTTCATTTCTGCATTTTGCTACATGAAGATCAGTGCTCATCTCCCTGAAGACCAGCTGGTTTAAAACAGTTTCCCCCACTCCCATTTCAAATGAATGAAAAGCTACGAACACAACTAATTCTTAATTACATAAAATGCAAATTGGCTAGGAGAAAGTGGAACAGGAAGAAGCAGAACTTATATACAGCTCTAGCCCTGCCCACTTTCTACCTGCAAATGACTCTATCTGGCTTCAACCATCTCAGCAACTTGGGGTTGCAGCACACAGGGTAGCCTGCCTGTCTGTTTCCCCCTTGATCCCATTTTGCACAAGCTGGAATTCTTCCCCAGTGCCACCTCCCATGTCTCCGGAACATCTCTTAGGGGAGAAACATGAGTCCCCTCTAAATGTTTCTGTGTGGTATCTCCTCAAAGAAGAAACCTGTGTAACAGAGAACTAGCATAGCTCACAGCTGAGAAATGACTTCTGCCTGATAATGCCTTGTAGCTTTTCTTACAATTTCTTTTTCCTTTTTGGCTTTACTGTCGATTGTTAATTCTCTTCTAGTAGCTTGATTTTCCTTTTTTTTTTTTTTTTTAAAACTCACTCCTTTTTTATCTTTTTTATCAATTTTATTATTTATGTTTTCCAGTGTAATAGTAATTGAAGCAAAGTTCATTTGCAGCTTTAGAATGGCTGCAAGGTACTGAAGGTGGCTCAGGGTATACTGTTTGTAAGGTCACTAATTCAAAGATCTAGGTTATTTCATAGTTAATGCCTTTGGAATATCTCTAAACACTTGTGGTAAGGTTTTCTTTGATTTATATCACAGCAGAGGTTTTTCATAACATCTTGTTGCCTATTTATGCTAGGATCTTGGAAATTCAAAGATTTAGGGATAAGTGTTTTTTCAATAACTGTTATTTCTCTCTCTATAATTTCATACATTTCAGAATTGAGACGTTTTAAACCATTGCCTATTGAGATACGCTCATGTTGTATCACTAAAAGATGTTATTACCAAATGAAGTTAAGGTTTCCAAAATTTATGGTTGTTTTGAAGACTGAAATCAATACAGCTATCTGAGTTTTTAGATCTTGTTTATGAAGGAGTATGCTGAGTTATTCTATCTTTGAAAGAAGTTTTCAGCTTGCATCAAAGTTGCCATTTATCTGTGAAGCTTAGTGTTATTTAATTAAACCTCCTAAACAAGAAGTTTCAAAAGGTTCAGCTGAGATGTGGAACTATTTGAATGATGACAACAACAATGGGAATAGTAATACAGCTTGCATAGTGGTCTTTGTTTTCCCAGGATATGGTAGGTCCAAGTGCAGATTGCAAAAGGAGAAAATGCAATCTGGAAGAGCATTGCTATAAGGAGGGACAGATATGATGAAAGCAGCTGATACCCGAGTCTGAATATTTATTTGAATTAACTGAAATTCAGCCTTCTGGAAGTGGGATGTGTAGCACAGATGTGTGGCCCAAATTCCTGCTGCAGTCAGTGGAGAACAAGTTACATCTGAATCACCATTTCCCGATCCTGAGAAGTGTCATAGGGGATAAGGATGATTTGCTTTCTGGAGTTGCCTTCAGTCCTCTTTAGACTGTAGAGGGACTTTGTAGATGTTTTTAGGCTAAAGGTCTAGCTTGTAAACAGCTGTCCTGGTTTGAAGGACAGGTGTCTGCCAATAAAGGCAGAAGCTTCTCTTTAAAATGGAGAATGTAACCCCCTCCCTCTAAATTATTATAATTTTGAAATTAAGGGGCTCTCAGGCAAAGATATGGGAATTAGGAACAACAGTTTTTACTAGGAAAATTAAAATAGAAATACAGTATTACAAAGATCAATCCCAACCCTGACACCCCATCAGTCAGTCAGGGTGTTGGTAGCAGTCCGATCAAATGGTGGCTGCATCCTTCTGCAGTGGCAGATGTGGTTCAGCTGAAGCAGTGCTCCTGTAGAAGGGTTCAATTTTCCCCTGAAGGTCCAGAGACAATGTGGAAAGGTCCAGTTTTCCTCTGGAAACCAGTGGAAACACTGATAACTTGCTGTCCAACAGCTCCGTTTTTATCTAGGTAAGAAAGGCTTGGTTCCTCCCCCTGGCTGGAGCATCTCCCAATGGGATGATGTAATTTTATCAGTCATACAATGGGACTTAATGGCTCATCAGCAGATGATATCTTCCTGGAGGGAGGATGGGTTGTGGAAAAGATAAAGGTGATTGCCCCACCCAGTCTTAAAGATAATAGGTGCCACAGAGATAAGGGTCATTGCCCCACCTGGCTTCAACAGATGGTGATATAATACACATTTCTGGTCACATTAACCCAACACAACAGCTGAAATGAGATGTACTACTATTTAAAGAAGGAAGCTGAAAAATCAAGAATGCAGAGGAAATCAACAGAAACACTATGAGGGCTGCGGGTAATTTCAGATTGAGACAGAGTGCTCAGTATGGTTTGTTTTATCTAAAATATGATTTGCATGAAATGTGATCAATGTGGATAAATGTTTTCATGGGAAGAAGTTACTGGGTATCACTGAGCTCTTTAGTCAAACAGGGAGCTGCCTAACAAGAACCATCAGCTGGAAGACAAAACTAGAAACATGACAGCTGAAAATAAAGTGTGAATCATTAAGAATAAGGATGATTAAACTGTAAAATATGATCTTGGCAAGTGTTGAATTGTCTATTCTGCAGATTTAGAGTCAATAACAGGCACTAAAATGTTTAAAACATAATGAGCATTTTACTTGTAATATAAAATGCTAGGTGTAAGATATCTATCTTATAATACTAGTAGATCAGATAAGGCTTTATACACTTCCAATTTAATGAGTAATAACATCCTCTTCTTTGTCATATTTCTGTTTAACACTTTTCTGTTTAACACATTTCTGATATAACACTTTACTGTGCTGCTTTTTGGATATTGTGATTTGTTCTTTGTTCAGCTGCTCCAGTAAGTTCTTATGCAGGATTTCATTAGATATTTTTTTTGCTTTAGGGGGAAGAGGTTTGTTTGGTTTTTTGTTCCTGCATAAGATATAGCTGGAAACTCACAAGAATGTGTTTGCTATTTGCTGACATACTTTCCTCATAAAAAGCTTCAATTTAAGATTTAATTTTAGGAATAATACCAGTAAAATGTTCAAAACTAGAATGACTTTTTCTTAGGCTTCAGAGCTTGAAAACTTCACCATTCTAAGAAAGATAGTTAAACAATCTCAATCTAAGCCCAGGTATAGTATAGGGCTTTTCTTTGCTATTTCAGCCTGCATGCTGACTCAGATCCTGTGATGGTTAAGAGGGCTCTTCTGTATTTTGAGCTTGGATTTATCTGCTGGTCAAGTAAGAAAAGATTTCTGTTCTGTTTTAGGAGCTTACTGAGTGCCTGAACTATCAAACACTAAAAAACATATAAAAATATGTTGTCAACCTTAACATGACATTTGTGCTAATGATATCTTAAGGACGACAGCAGCAAGGAAATCCCTGTGTCAAAAGACTGTTCCCTTTAATTCCTCCCTAGCATTGCACATCAGAAATCTTCCTCAGATGCAAATAAGCTATTTCATTATTTCATCTGCTAATCCTCACTTTCTTGTTGATCCCATGCATTCTCTGCATTAGGGACAGAGATACCACACAGATCATCTTGCTTTGAGCCTGGTGGGCAGAGCTGTTCTGACAGGATCATTTGTTCCAGTCTGAAGGGCAAATAGGGGAGGTTTTCCTGTGCTTTCCTTGCCCCCCCTTTCTATCAGCATTTGGCCTTGCCACAGACACATATCTCATGTCTTTTACTTATGGCAGATATTGTGCATCTTCCTTGTCTGCAACAGTCTGAGTGACAGACTTGTCAATTCTTGCAAGGAAGTCCAATAGTCAGTACCTTCTCCTAGTTCTGGTGTAAATCTTAGCCTTTCATTCTGCTGTCAGCAGATCATTCTGTTCCCCTTCAGAGCCTAGCAGCAAGTCATCCCTATCACTATTTGGTTATGGTCCCTTACAGTCTCAGGCTTCCTGCTGCTCTTTTCTTTGTCACTTCAGTGTTCTCTTACTGCTGCCCTATGCATCATGTCTCAGTTTCTCTTTCTCAGGTGTTCAATGTGAATGTCACACCTAAGGGGATAAAAATAATCCAACATTCTCTGTAGTATCGTATTTTAAAGGTAGATGAGGAAAAAATGTCCAAATATACTTTGTTTGGTTTTATCACTGACTGCTGGTGGTTTTTTGATTAGGTCAGTCCATTGTCTGTGTTAAAACTTGGTCCTCAGCCTGTGGAAATGATCAAAACTATGAGATGAGCTACATCACTCACTTGGGAGAACCATCTCCTAGCTGCCAGCCCTACAGAGTAAGAAGGAGTAAAATGCATTACTCTAAAGTAAAATATCAAGGAGCTGCTCCTTCCTCATCAAGGAGTTAAGTTTGCATACTGTTGCTGCCTGAATCATTTATGAAGAGAGCCACAGTCCCAGGGAGGATGTAGCTGAATGAGTAGCAAGCAGTTAATCTGCAAGATTGATACCATCTCCAACAGGGAAAATGGCACAGAATCACATTGTGAGAATGTACATATTTTGTGAAATTACTTCTCCAGGCATATTCTTTTGGCATCTGCAATTCTGCATCAGTGTGTGCAGACTGTAATTGCAATCTCTCTGAATTTTGATATTTTCTAGTTCTTTTCTACAAACTTTTCCCAAACAAAATGGCAATATAAAAGAAAGACTTAGGGTTGAAAGGCCAAACACTGAAAAACCCATGAGTGTCAGAAGTAAAATTACAAGTCTAGGTCAAACCCTTTGGGTGTTCATGCTGTGCAGAAGTCTTTATTTAGGTGCTTTTTTTCTCCTCCATCTTTTTTCATGCGCTGGATTTTCCCTTATAAAATGTACTCCTTTAAATGATCTGTTCTGTTACTGAGCAATGAGGGACCATAGGCCTTATTTACTGATTGTCAACAGCTTCCAGAAAGGACTCATGAACCCAGGTGAAGTTTTGCCATGGCCGAGTATCACCCAAGAACTGCATTGTTTTTTACTTTTTGCTATTCTGTTTCCAACTTTTTAATCCAGATCTTGATATTTTGCTTTGATAGAATATATTTGCAGTATTTTTCACTCTCAAGTGCCCCTGTTAAGAGTCAAGTCCAAATGAAGCTGACTGATTCTTTGTAAAAACTTCTCCAAATCTAACAAATCTAATCTAAGTGGTGAATGCAGAGGGCCACAGCCAAACATGTTTAATCACTTCCTGGGACACATTGAGAGGCTTTAAAACCTACATTGGAGAGGCTTTATAGACATATTGTGGCCAACTCCTTGATTGTATCAGGTCTTTTCTTGCAGAATGAAAGAATCTCAAGGCAGAGATATAACTTGGAACTCTCTGAGTCATCAGATAGACCTTGGGTCATTTAGGGCATTATTCAATAAAGAGAGAGGAGGAGGAGGAGGGTTTTTTTCCCCTTAAAGACTGTGAAAACTATGTGAAGACCTCTATGCAAGAAAAGATCTTAGCTTTGGGGTCAGAAGCACTAACTGCTATAGTATATATGTAATTGTGTTGCAGAGTTTAGTTTAATTTGTTGCTTTAAATGAATAAATGGCTAAATAAAAGTCTCTTGTTCACATGCATTGAGTGCAGCATGCTGGATATTTTCTAGGACTTCTTCTGCCACTTAAGAGCATGGAAAATCAGCATAAAAGAGGCCAAGCCACAGGTATGTGATCAGTTGTCTAGGCACAGTGAGAAACAAACTCACCCACGGATGACCAACAAACTTCTTACTATTTAGAAAAAAACACCAATCAAAATTAAAGATTAGAAATTCAAATATATTCTCATATAAACGTGCAAAAAAATTTACAGGATATATTATTTACATTGTAGAAACTTCGGTACAAATATATTTGGGTTTTGTCTTTCCTCAAATGAGCTGCAGTTTTATACCTCTCTTTATGCTTCCTGGAGATGGACAGACTCATACACCATGCTTTTAGAAAATTAAAAATACATTTGTTCTCCATCACTTCTGTTAGCTGTTAACATCTTACTGAAATGATATTTTCTTGACTGCTTTTCACAGCTTCCTCTACAGGTTTTTCCACCTCACCATTTTCAGGTTTCTTTCCAGAACAGTTGTCTCAGGAGAGACTCTCACCTCCATCTCAGAGCTATACACTGAGCTCCACACAGGGGAGGACTCTGTGGAAGTTAATGAAGCTGTCTTTAGTGACTGCCTTCTAGGAAGACAAAACATAAGCAAGAAGTGAGCAGACCCTTCAGTGGCAGTTGAATATAAGCAGTTAAATCTTCAGTCATCAAAACACACAGGTACCTTTGGGGAAGTCAAAACAAGCAGATATTTTCCCATACCACCACGAAAACCTCTGTTCTTTAGATGTTGAGTATTTCTTGGTGCTCTCACAAGTAACATTAACAGAAGTGGCCAGTGCTGTTGGAAATTGCATTGTTTAATATCTTTTTTCATACCAATGCCAATACCAATATTGGTTTGAGGTAGCTGAGCTCAATTTTTGGTAAGGAAATCTGGTAAATGTACTCCAGTTCTCACAAAAATCTTGGAAAAAATAATTAAATATTTTTCACTGATGTAGGAGATCCTTCCTCTTCTGTGGGAGGAATCATCCCTTTTCTTTCCATTTCTTGAGGAATATTTTAACACTACCTGAAGAGTATAAAACCAGAAAGCAATTGTTCTCACTATGGGACTTGTTTTAATTGAGAATTGCACAGGGTAGTAATTTTCTTGCTGCCTGGCACTGAACAACGTGATTTTTATCCTCCAGCTGCAAATGGGCACAAGTACCTATTGTCATGGATTTGTGGACTTTATGTGAGGTGATGATGTTTTAAAGTAAGTGCAGATGTCTGTTGTGTGGTTTGCACAAGTAGGAGCTGTGGCATGAGCCCCCAGGAGATTGTGAAGAAAATTCTGCTATTGCAGCAGCATTCCATTTCTCCTTGGCTTCTAATTTATTTAAACTGCCTTGCTTTACTCCTCCTTTGAGGTATTAATTGTGCATCTCTGCTCTTGACTTACCAAATTCAAGATTATTACTGTTTTGATGTCAGTTAAATATTTGCACTGGTTGTAACTAAGGCAAGGTTGAGCTGGCAAATGACTGCTGTGAATTTAGGTATGAAAAGATTGTGTATGTATGAGAAAGCTAAAATATACTGATTTCCCTAGACAAGAAAATGAAGGATTTTAGGGCAGATTTCTGGATTAATAGCATTTGGGAGGAATATATCTTTGCATTTTCCAACTGCAAAAGCTTTTTGCCTTTATGCTTTGCTGTGGTATTTTTCTGAGTTTTTCCAAAGTAAATTTCTGCAAGAAGGGTTTAACTTTTGTGTGTGGTACAGACTTTTGTGTGTGTGTGTGTGTGTGTATGGTTTTTATCTTTAAAAAAAAATTTAAAAAATTGTATTGTTGCCATCTGTTGATTTACTAGATGCTTGGGAAAATGCCATTTTTTCACTGCTTTGTCATTTTTTAAAAAATGAATAACTATGGAAACAATTTGCTATATTTCTGAAGAATGTTGATGGAAAATTATAGAGATTATGTTGATGGATCTAATTTACAGATGTATATGTGTATAAACCTTGCTGCTAATATTGTAAGCATTTTCAGATAGTGCTATAATAATCCTTTTAAGTAACTTGTTGCATCAACCAAATCCAAATTATTTTGATCTGTTATTGCTTCCCATCTCAAGATTACCATACAGCTGGCAAAGCAATTTCCTTTTTTCCCCAGAGGGAAGGAAGCAGTGTCATCCACTCAGCTCTCAGTCAGATTGATTAATCTTAATACATTCTCCAATTTCTGTTGATTCCTCTATGATCTGGCTGATACTTTGACATTTATTGTCTGCTATTCGGTTTCTTTTGGCAGGCCTCTTATCCACAGTTTTTGCCAGCTCTCTGCAGCCCTCTGGGAGGCCCTGTCTGCTGAAGCAACACCACTTTTCTGCCATCGGGTTTTCAGGTGAATAGGAAAGAGTTTTTGCACTTGTTTGATATTTCTTTTGCTTGATGGTTGTCCCCATTGCTCTGTTGCTGAAGGCTAGCTCTGATATAGACTCAAGGGGAGCAACAAGGAATATAAAATGCTCACAGGAAAGGAGGGCACTACAAGGTTGACATCTCACCTTATTCACATCCATGATTCCAGGAGCTGAATCTTGCTGCCTCTCCTTTTGGACACTGTCATGGGTCTCTTGAAGTAAAAGAAGCACAGAGGAAATAAACCCACTTTTACTGAACAGCTTTAAAACTTGCTGAATGCTCCAACACTTTCTTCTCAAAGGCATCTCTCTAACAGCATGAATATGCACAGTGTTAAGGTGAGGTAAACCAGTTGTGACACCACTTTCAACCTAGGGAATCTCTCAGAGAAGGCAGATAATTGAAACTCAGCCTGGTGATGCTTTAAAAGGTTGGGAAAAGAAGACAATGTACCTGTACTGTTATAAATAATCTGCCAAATTTGGCGTGCAGTTTTGCAACTGGATGCAATAGACTATTACATCTGTCTCCTGTATGTCCTGCCACTGATTATAAAGAACTGAACAAAGATGGGTGTGGATTTCTTGACCTATTTATTGTGACTATAAACTCAGCTAATCTGTATCTCTCTATGGTCTTTACAGAATACTGAGGATGTCAAATAAAGCTAAAATTAATCACCATACATGAGTGTTATTCAGCATGATATATTGTGGTTTTAGTGCATCAACAGCCTAGTGACACATCAAAGAAAGACTTTAGGTGCAATTTAGAGGAGAATAATGAAGGATTTTCTTGGATAATTTTCTAAATTCTTCCTAAGAGGAAAAAGCAGAATGGAAAAAAAAATTATGTTTGAAAATGAAAGCTATCCAATAGGCTGATTGGAGGTAACTTCTTGGAACTGAATATGAGATAATTGTGAGCATGGAACAAAGTTTGTGAAGAGCCTGTAGAGAGGGAGTAAATACCTGATGAACAATGCAGTAGATGGCAGAGCTGTGAGAGTGATTCAGAGATGTGACAAGCGAGAGAAATGATCATCAAGTGTGATTGCTATCTAAGTACAGAATAAAGGCTACAGGAAAAGCACGTAGTTCTTTTTTTCTTTTTTGTGGGAGCTCGTAGATGGCAGAGTTTCTTCTTCATAGAAAAGTTATGGAGAGAGAAGATGCAAATGTAACAATGATGGTGATACTAGTACTGTAAGAGGTTTGTTTTGGAGAGGATGCTCTGTTTATACCCAGCAGGCAGAGAGGATGGCAGGACTCAGGGCTGTTGAGATATAATGTAGTGATGAAGGTTTGCAGAAAAATTTTGATGGATTCTTTATAGCTGTGTTAAGCTTGATGTAAAATCAATTATTAGACCATAGAATCATAGAATGGCTTGGGTTGGAAGGGACTTGAGACATCATTGAGTTGTGGGCAAGGACACCTTGCACTAGGCCAGGTTGCTCAGAGCCCCATCCAGCCTGGCCATCAGTACTTCCAAGGATGGGGCACCCACATCTTCTGTGCTTCACCACCTTCACAGTAAAGAATTTCCTTCCAATATGTAATCCAAACCTACTTTCTGTCAATTTAAAGCTACTACCCTTTGTCCTGTCACTCCAGGCTCTTGTAAATAATCTCACTTCACCTTTTCTTGTAGGGTCCCTTCAGGTGACCACAATTTGGTCACCCCAAAACCTTCTCTTTTCAAGAGGGAACAATCAGATAGACCAGATTATATTTAGAATTGAATAAGGTAGGTCTACAGAATTAAGGTAGATCTTTGAACAGCCTGCAGGAAGATGATATTTACATTTATGATTGTAGATTATATAAGTAATATTCTAAGGTGAAAGTGGATATGGCTGAGAACCCTCAGAATCTGGAAAAGAGAGAGATGAGATCTTTGAATGGAAATAATGAGACATAAAACTGTATGAATAAATGGTCTTGGGGGTCTCTGAAAGAATTATAGAGGAATATAACTTCTCATGAGTTTGAAAATAAGAGTTTTCAATTTTGCTGGTGAAATAGACTGAATTTTGCAATTTATTTTGTGTTTGTTCTGTGTAATCCAAAAGAATATTTTCTTTGGATAAATTTCTGACAGTTCAAAAAATGTATTTACAAATGAAAGCAGTTCAATGTAAAAACAGACTATTTAATGGTGAAATTATTTTAGTAAATAATGTTGACTTTCCACATAATACCAAAAGAAACCTGGTGCAAAACCACAAATATTTTTCCTTGCTGTAATTGAAGGCAAATCAAGGCAAACAGGGTCATATCAGGAGACCATACACTGAGTCTGTGTCATCAGGAAGTTAGTGCTGGTACTGTAAGCTGAATTGTTTATTCTCTTTACGAGTTGGTACATGTATGAAAAGATTCTCACAAGCATCTGGTTGTCAATGTATACATTGCTCCTTTAGTGCTGTGAAGATTAACCACATTGAATGGCTAGAGGTAGGCAAGTGTTTTTAATTTTTATTGGCAGAAACAGAAATGACTGATTATTTAAGAATTTTTTTTATTTGCAAGCGCCTACCATTTTATTCTGGTTGTAATTTCTACTTGAACCAGTGACTATACAGCATCCAAACTATCACCTGCTTCATGGCCCAAGCACTGATCTAGAATATGTGTGGCCCAAATTCAAATTCCTTCTCAAACTTAAAAAAAAAGACAAGAGATGTAGTGGTGGTTTGGAATCCCCATTCAGTAAATGCAATGTCTTCCACTGTCAATCTGTCTGTACTATTTTCAGGTGTTAATGTCTAATTTCTATTCTAAAAAATATCTCTATGGCAGCTTATTTTATTCTATTTTAATTTAAAAGCTCTTTCTGTCCAGCATGATATGTAGTGTTAAGCCTGCAAGCTGCAGAGCAATGTGAGGTAAGTATCCTAGGTATTAATAGGGTAGGATGTTTTATTTGCATGGTTCCATACACTAAATATTATCTGCTTTATAATTCCACTGTAAAGAATATGTGGTGAGAAAGATGTGGAAAGGAGGCAGTTTGGAAATACAACTAATTACTGCATCTGAAAATTTATCATCTTATATCATCTGTCTGTATGTGTTGGAAGAAATCCAGCAGTATGCAAATTCCTTCATTATTTCCATTTTCTTATTCAAAATAGCTTGTGAACTTTGATTTTATTGGTAGCATTCATGAAAGAATTGAAATGTTACAACGTTTGTTACAGTACAGCAAGGCTCTATTTGCACTGTAGTCAGTCAGTAACTGCTGTGGAGACTCTGCCATCGAGCTTCTTACACGTGTTTCCACAACTTTGCAAAGAACGAGCTGTTTCTCCCTTACAGATGGAGGAACTCTGGGATAGAGAGGTTAAGAGATGCCTGGAATCTCAGAATTAATCAGAAGCAGAGACTGAGAGGGAGTCTAGGTTTGATTATTTACTGTTGTCCTTTTATTCACTGCATCATAGTCTTGCTCTTAAATTCCTAATCCCTTTGTAAGTACCTGATGAGGTTGCTGTTTGGCTGGTTTGGACAGCTGGATGGAATGTGTTATTTGAGTGAAACTGCATTTTTCACACTCAGGAGTTAATAATGTAACTTGTCTTACTGGGTGGGTGTTTAAAGTTTCTGTAACCAACAAAAGTGAGAAGAGAGCCAAGACAGAAACTAAATCCTTACACTGAGAGAATGCAAATTCCAACTCTTGATAACACTCCCTCAAATCCTACTTTAATTTAACTTTTATTGAAATATTTCAGGAAGAGAGATCCAAAAAAAACCACAGGGGAAATAATTAATGGAAAAAAAATAAGTAGACATCCCCATAGAAAGGAACAGCATTTGAGAAGAACTTTGTGCCTAGCTAACCCAGGACAACCAGGGTTCAACAGGGGTGCAAACAGGGGAGCAGCTTGTGGGAAATCATATGGGAAGCCACCATCCTTGAGGAATGTGAATTTTGCTATTTAAGGGACTATCAATAATGTCAAAATATCCTCCCAAACTGAATTTTGAACAATAAACTCTCAGTAGGAAGCACACATCGCTCTAGAGATAATCAATTGGTTAATTGAAGCCTTAAAAGAAGTTAAAGACAAAAAACCCTGTTACCAAGGAAAAGTTTATGTGGTTACTCACAACTCTTGATGAGAAATATGTTATCACTGTAATCTGCTTTATGTATTGTCTTTCATAAGAAGTGCAGCAAGCCAAACACCTGGAACAGATTTTGTTTATAATACTTATAGTGACATCAGCCAAAGATTTGGAAAGACACTGTACTCATACCCAGCGACACAAAATGTTACAAAATTGCTGCCTTTGCAGAGTTCCCTGCAAAACAGGAAATAAATGAATTTAAAATTGCACAAGAAGCAGAAAATAAATTTGAAAATAACATTAGATGCAGAAAAATATAGTATGCCAGCTTAGTCACAGGAGCTGGAGGAGATCAGATTTTCAGCCTGATTATGAGATAGAGTGAAGGCTGGAGAATGATCTGAGAAAGTGATCCTCAGAGGAGGTGATCAGATAACATGAAAGTCATGGACTTTTTTGAAAGTCTGACATCTTTTCAATTTGTGTTCAGAATTTCTCTATAATAAACACAAGTATTCTTGCATAAATTATGCTAAAATTGTGATATAAAGTTAGATGCCAAATGCTGTGTGTTACCATCCTTGGAGTTTAAAGAATTGGAACATAAAGGCCCATTTACTTTTTTATTATCTTTTTTTTTTCCTTAATTTCCTTCAAACCTGGAAGAGTAGCTAACCATGGAATTTACTCTTAAAGCGGTTCCAAACAATATAATTACTAAGTTTTTTTCCTATTTTGGGACAAATGGTGTGAATCAACAAAACACTACAGAAGTCAGCTTTCTACACAAGTTGCTGATAACAAAAAAGTGTTTAATAAGGAGCAGAGGCTTCAAAAAGGACTTCTAGTGACACTAAACCCCAGCCCTCTCAGTTACAGGCACTTTGAGAAGAGAACTTTGGCCCAAAAAATTTACAAATTCACAAGCTACTTTTTTCAGAGTAGGCTCACCTCTCTAAACACTTCAGAAAGGATACTTTTACTGTATTTTTTTGCTTTTCACTCAATTCCAAACTGAAGTTAAAGATATACCATTCCTCTAAATACTTATCTCCAGATATTTTTAAAAAACTTATTTAAATCTCCCTTTCTAATCGGATGTAAAAATAGCCTCTGGTTACCTGAGGATTATCAGTGATTCACTGGTGTTGGAACATGTTTTAACCAAATCAGCAGTGTAGCATTTAAAAATAAACACATAAAATCAAATAAAAGAATGGATTATTGACCAGCTACACATTCATCTTGCAAGGCTGAATCCAACAGCAATCATCTGTCACTTCAGTTTGAATTGTTTAGCCACGATTTTTTAGATGATAGTACAAAAAAACCTTCCAAGAGCTAAACCTGCACAGTCCCCCAGAAATGTTATTTGCTGCATTCATCTGGAAATTAACCTGAGGCTTAATCTGGAAATAATTGCCTAGGTTTTTTAGTTTGCATCATGATTTCTTTTGAAGGCAATGTGAATTGCTGCTCTCATAAAGAGTGAAAAAAGTGTTGTATACATTGGAATCTTATCTTAATCCTTGTATACTTCATGTGCAAATATCTAAAAATATTCTCAGTTTCTATCTTGAAGAAAACAAGGGATATAGAACAAAAGGGACTGTGCAATTTAATCCAATTTGCTGCTATTTCCAAACAAATCCTCTGAGCTCCATCTTGCACTTAATTAAAGTATTTTCCCTCTTTGTTTCTACTGAAGGAGGCTTCCAAAATTTGATTTCTTTGTTGTTTAGAAACATTTTTCTCACCTCTGTTTGAAATTTATTTATGGCCATTTTATACCAATTTGTTTTTCCATTGACACTGTCTCTAAGTTTGAATAGTTCCTTTTCCCTCCCTTTTGTTTACCTTTTGATCTATTAACAGAGAACTTTAAGATCCACTCTCAGACTTCTCTTTTCTGGGTGTATGATCTAGCCTCCTTTTAGCCCTCTTTACTGACATCAGCTCTCCACTTCCTTGATCACCTCAAAAATCCTTCTCTGTATCTGTTCCAGATTGAATTAATTTTTATTGCCCCTAGGACAAGAAGGCTGTGCACAGTATTCAGGGTAAGGTTTTACTGGGGCCTTGTAAAGGAGGATGATACTTAACAAACATTTCTTTTGCTGCATTATCTACCTCTGTATGTTAATGACCTCTTTTAAAATATGAATTTTTGGGCTGATACTGCTGTTCATATATATGAGCCAAAATACTCACAATACATGTGTGTGTGGTGGTTAACAAGGCAGGAGGGGTTTTAATAATTTTTTATTAAAACCAGCTTTTTAAGTCATTTGCTTTCAGGGGTGTAAGAAAATATTGACAACGGAATTTGTTCTGGACACATGGAAAACTCTGTAAGTGAAATTCAGATTCTGGCTTTTTCTTGTTACAGAGCAGTACCCAAACTCAGGCTGCTGAGTTCTGGACTATTAGTTTTAGTTTAATATATGCCAGGAAAAGAAAGAAAGCAAAAACTCTTGAGTTCTCCAAATTGCATGGCATCTGTTCAGTAAAAAGAAGTAGTAATGCATAAGTAAATGAATACTGTCAACATATGGTGACAGCTCCTAGATCTGTTTTGGCATGGAAGTAAAGTAAGGGAGGCTGAAGAAATGCTCAAGCCAGTGGATAATTCTGGTTCAAACAAGCTCAGCAGGTAGTCACTTTCTGAGTTTTTTCATGACTTAGTGAGGTTCATGGAAGCCATTTTTCTCATATGTAGGGAGAGGACCATCAGGTGAGGCTCCTGCTTGCTATCATGCTATTTCCTCTGTTCTTGTGTGAAAAATGGTTTCTCTGTATAGGAAAGAGTGGCTTGTGACCTACCTTTCTAGCAGGCTGCCCCCCTGCTGACCTGCAGGAAGCAGATAAAATATATATCTGGAAAGGTTTAATTCATCTTCCTCTAAACCCAAGCACTCTGGGCTAGAGCTAAGGCTTTCTCTATAAAGAGGATTTCCTAGGCAGTTCAGCAGAACCCAGCTCCAGCAACCTTCAGGCCATGAAAGTAAAAATTAAAATCCAGTTTTCCCAGCTGAATTAAATCCTTGCAAATCTCTGGGTCAGGAGAGTATGAATAATTAGCCAATCATTTAAAACAGGGCTGTTACCTATATGCCAGATATTGCCTTTTTCTTGGAGTTCTCCTAGTTCTCTGTTGATAGCATCTCTTTGAGATATATTTTTAGCTCATAGTCTGCCAGGCATTGATTTACAACCTAATGCTGGAAAAAGTCCTGGTATCACTGCTGCTGCCTGGAGCCTTGCTGAACCTAATTTAAACAAATGCCTTGATCCCTTTTCATGTTCTATCTCTTTAGACATCTTCTTGGGCCCATCTTTCCAGAGCAGGTCCTGCCTCCTCCAGGCAGCACAAGCAGTGAGCAGCTGCATATGTACCTGTGCTGCCACCCCATTATGTGCTCCCTTCCATCAGCAGGCAGAAACACAGGCACATCTGACCTGCTTGCCTCTTAGCTCCTGTCTCCAAAGTAGAGCTGCAGGTTTGTCACTGATTAACTGATTTCACTGGCTTTTCTGGATTAACTGATTTAGCATGGCAGATCTGGTGAATGCTGAGTGGAAGTCAAAATTTCATTAGCTTCCTTTCCTTTGTGTCTTCAAAATAACTGTAAAAACCCTGTAATTAGCAAAGTGTCAAAGGTCCACTCTGCATCTTTTTTTGAAGTTCTGAAGGCGATTTGGAGATTAACCAAAGGTTTTCCAATTCTTATGGCAGTTCACCTATAAACAACTGCTGTCTACTTACCTCTGAATAATTGATCATTTTACATGAGCTGGTACTTTTAATCTAACTGTGCTCAGGGTAGGTGCTTGTTTTGCAGGAGATTTATCAAGGTGGTCAAGGACTGATAATTTTTATAGGAAATCATATCTCTTAGGCTGGCCCAGCTGCATTGCAGTGCTTGTTGAGGTTTTATTCTTTCAGATATGGAAAGGAATTTCTAAGAAATGGAAAAAAAAATAAAAATATGTCCTGATTGAGGAGAAAGGGAAGGGAATTCATGCTACCAAAATTCAGAAACTGAAACAAAGTGCTGGGGTAGGTTTGGGCTCCTTGTACCTTCTGTGCAGATCAGAGGTGCTAGCCTGCCTCCTCTGAATGTAGTGGCACTGAGGATTGGACTCTGCAGCTCAACACCTAAAGTTAGAATGGTTTCTTTGCACCTCTGTCCCTCTCACTATGCAGACATGTTCTCTACAGGCAGGGAGTCTGCTGGTCAGAGAGTGACCACGAGGAAGTGAAGGTTTAAGCTGTAGACAGATCAGAGAGCAGAAGTGTTGTTTTAATGAAACTGCAGTATATTATTTAGTAGGCCAGCCAACTTTTGGGTAAAAGTTAAAAGTGTCATTATAGGATACCTGTTTATGTATGGGCAAAAAATGCATTAATGATAAGATACACAACTGTAAACTGTGTACACATTGTACAAGAAAAATAGCTTTTCTTGTCCTATTAATTTTCAACTTGTTTGTCCATTCATATACAGGAACTCTCTTTTAAGTTTCTCCAGGTCATTCATGATGCTCAGCAGTTGAAACTTGCTTGTGTTTGGAAAACAGCCATTGGAATTCTGTGTCCAGATCCCTCTCACTGCTCTAGATGTACATATGGAGTCTTCCTCCAAGCCTTCAATTCTTTGTATAGCTGCTTGTACTTGAACAATAGGTGAAGCAGATCAGACCATAACGATGTTCACACTCATTTTGCAAATGGGATGTATGAGGCAGCAGGGAAAAATCAGAGGCTGCAGGGTTGAAATCTTGTGACGTGGATGGTGAGGCACAAACATCCTGAACTGCTTCTCTAAAAGGATTTCTATCTTCTGAAAGACCTTCATGGTTCACTCTTCTCTTGTGTACTGACTGACAGATTGCATTTCAGGTGAAGAATTGGTTGTGCACATCTGGTACCATTCTGAAACCTTTACCTTGCTGTTTTTGAGGTTACTGTAACTTATAGTTTACAAGATGGGTTGAAATTTATTGCTGAGCTGGAAGTAGCTAGATGCGTTTTTTTCTTAGGGGACAGTAAAATTTAAGGTTCTATTAACAAAGCTGAATCAATGACAGAACTGTACAATAGATGGAGAAAAATAATTTATCCTATAAAAGTCCTAGTGAAACTTGTGTACAAACATTGGCACCCACAAAATACTCATTTTTACTTGTATGTTATATGATAAAGGTGTCACAGGTTGTCACCTAAACACATGTAGACTTAAATAACTGTGTTATTTTGCAATTCTGTGGTTACTGAATCTACCATCTGATGTGTAACCAAGGGTAAAGAGCTCTTCTAGACAATTCAGTGTTACAGCATGCTTTTCTAAAACCTATTCTTATTTGTTGTCTCTTTGTACCATACGTTTTCAAAGACTAGCTTCTCCTGCTGTTTTTCTTGGTTAGTTCTGTGGTTCCCACGGTGTATGAGGCACCTATATGGTTAATTTACTTTAAAAAAAAGGAAGTGAAAAAATAGTTAGATTTATAAGGTGGCAGCTGTGACAACAGAAAGGAAACAAATGTTATTCGTGTAAATAGGCAGTTTACTCTTCCAGTGCAGCAATTTGTGCTTTCTGGTGTGGCTGCTGCCAGCCCTCCCAGCAGTGATTCAGGACCTCTTAGTCACTAGAGTAGGGGTGGACTGGGGATTTCTGCTGGCTGGCTCATTACAGCAAAAGGATTATATCTGGCTAAAACCACTTTGAAATATCAGAAATGCAGGAGGATGAAGGGAAGCTGACCAGTGCTTTTTTTAATTAATCAGAATTCAGGAGCAAAGATGGGAGATATTTTTTACAATGACTTGGTCAGAATATTGCAGCAGATTATTAAAACTTTGCTGTGTTAATTTCAACCATTGCTATGTTAATTTCAACCCACTAGAAAGGTTTCACAATATGAAGTTTATGAGTGAGGTAAAAACTTTCCCAAAATTCCAAAAGAACGTCTAGAAACAGCATCAAATATAATAGTGACTCCCTATTTACCTTTAGTTGGGCAGCAATATCAAAATGTAGTGTCTTCTGGTGTTGTTTTAATAGTAAATTAGATTTTGTAATAGATAGCAATAGAGCTACAGACAGAAGTGTTACAACCTTTACCAGATATTCAGCAAGAGAGGTCCTTGGAAAACCTGCCATATCCCAGTGGGCTACATCCTAAGCAGTGTGGCCAGGAGGTCAAGGGAGGTGATTCTTCCCCTCTTCTCCACTCATGATACCCCACGTGGAGTGCTGCACCGTGCTCTAGAAAATAAAACATGATAAGAATGCTGCAGAGAGTCCAGAGGAGGCCACAAAGATGAGGAGAGGGCTGGAACACCTGTCCTGCAGAAACAGGCTGGGAGGGCTGTACTTGTTCAGCCTGGAGGAGAGAAGGCTCCAGGGAGACCTTAGAGCACCTTCCAGTGCCTAAAATGGGTACAAGAGAGCTGGAGAGGGACTTTTGACAAGGGCATGTAGAGATAGGATGAGGGGAAATGGCTTCAAAGGGAAGGAGGACAGCTTTAGATTAGATATAAAGTAGAAAATTTTCCCAGGGAATCAGTGTGCAATACCATGAAAGTATTTGAGACCAGGTTAGATGGGGCTTTGAGAAGCCTGGTTTAGTGGAAGGCAGGAGGGCTGGAGCCAGAGGATCTTCCAACCCAAGATATTCTCTTCTCTCTTAATCTAAATCAAAATACCTGTTGGAAATATGTGCTAGTACCATGATCTTAAGCTCAAGATTAATCCTATGATATCCCAAACCTTGCTTTCAAGAATTTGAAATGTGATTTGTAGCTCCTTTAAGCTTAAAAAGTAATATTTCTTGGAAGAGGAGTGTAGGGAATCTTATCGCTAGTGAATTATTTTTATAATAGTTTTATCAGCTTTGTTATCTGTATTTTTTCTTTTTTTTCTGCATATATAAAGAAAAACAAGGAGGATAAAAATATGGTTTTGAAAGACACAGTTCATATTTTGAGGGTTTCTAAATAGCAATCAAGAATAGGTAAAAACAGCTCCAGAGCACAGAAAGTAAACCTGTGAGGTGTTTGTGTACAGCTTTTATTTATATGCTCAGAGAAAGCTAATTAGCACTTTCAGCTACTAACCTCTACCCATAAATCCCAAACTAAGAATATTTTACAGTGGCTTGCCTGATCAAACCAAAATATCCACCCTGTCTTAATCCAGGGTAAAGAGCTTCAGGGATGTAGTGAAGTAATTATACAAGTCTAAAAGCATTATACTGTCATAATTTACAAAGTTACTTAAATATTGCTTGTGAAATATTCTATATAAAATGAGAAATGAAGTCCTATGTATCTGTTTAAATTTGGTATGTGACATTTCAAATATTCATTCAGTCATCATGGAAGGTGCAAATGACCTCTAATGCTCCCACTATGACTCTTTGGCCATCTCACTGCTACTTCCTCTGCATGGTGTACAGATAATGACTGTGCTGCAGCCTTGCAATAATTATTTCCATTTTTCTTTTTGTGATTTATCCTGTGTCACTAAGGAACAAAGTCTGTTTAAGTATATTTTTATTATCCTAGTCTAAGCTGGCATTATGATTATGAGCTTTCATAGTGCCTGCTGGAAGTTCTTTGTTGCTCTCATTCAACAGTATTATTTTAAGTCATGCTACAATTAACCAGGTGAATATCTCACTATACAAACAGCACACAATTGTATTTATTTTCCTCATTAAATTTTAATTTGACGTTTTTTGCTTTAGAGGTTGACTCAGTGAAACAGAGCAAGATGGAGTAAATGGGGAAAAAACGTGTTGAAAACTCTGGAGTGGCTGGTGTAATATTGATTCACAGATCACCTGTACCAGAAAAGATTGCATTTCCTCTGCATATTTCCTACAAGTTGGTCTGAAGATGTACTTGACTGATATCTTAACATTCAATGCACACTGTTGCTAAACTTGCATTTTATACTTCAAAGTTCTGTAATTTCCTCATCTTTATTATGAATGATTTATGGAACATTTTGTTAAAGTAAACATTGATAGTATCAGGTAGTCCCTTCAGAACAAATGAAAATAATCATATTTCTGTCAAAAGTAGATGGAAATAATAATAAGACAATATTTGCACCAAGTGCAACCCAAATATTGTTATTAATGCATAAATTTTATTTATGCCTACAATATATTGAAATACAAATACTGTACACAGTAGAAATGATAATGTGTTAGAACTTATAGAATTTTTGCTTACATTTCTAGAAGGCACTGCATCTTACAGATGCATTTAGTATGCCTCAGCTGACATTTTTAATAAAACCTTTATGGGAAATCTGGAATGGTGCTACCATGGAATAACTACAGCTTCAGAAAAGATGTAATCTGAGAATTACAGAGGTATTTATGACACTCCTCAGTTACCTGTGGGCTTTCTAAAGTCTTCAAAGCAAATAAATTAATCATTCTAAGTGAACAAAATATTAAAATAAGAGAAAGCTGAATTAAATTGTTTAGCCTCAGATATGATTGTAGGCTGTGCTTGGAGCTTACGTAATTTGCATTGGATGCTGTTATGAGGATGACAGAAAGAAAAGGTTCCCCACATACAGTGGAATTTACAAGACTAGATACTGAGATAATTGCATGAGTCTGGAAAATGCACTCCTGAAAGCCTGGTACCCCTGCACCCCAAATCTCATCTCAAGTACAGTAAAGTAAACTAAAGCTTCTCTTTCTGAAACTGGTGAATCTGGAACATGGCCTAGTTTTCAAAGAAAAGAAAACTTCTTCATGTGTTTATACATTTTTATATGTGGATATACTTGCACGTGTCTGTGTCTGCCTGTACACAAGTATGTTAGTTTGTTTAGCAGCTTTAAACCCACTGGATAATACAATTCCCAGTTGCCATGGGAGACCCAAAGACCTTATTAACCCTTCATATTTTGTGACAGTAGGTGACCAGGGAGAAGTAAGGTATTATTAATATTTTAAGGGAGGTCAAGGCTCCTTAAAAGTACCAAAGTACCTTCGATTTTTAAACCTTTTTTTTTTTTTTTTTTTTTTAATGTAGCTTGTAGAAGAGTTATTTCAACATGGTGTTTTCATCTCTATCTTGTTCAGTTTTTATTTTAAGAATACTATCTTAAAACTTTTTAGAAATGGATCTTCATGCTCAACAGTCATTAGTTAAGTTCCTACAGATCTCACGTATATACCATAAATGCTCTTGCCTTCTCTTCATCAATGGCACTTCACTTGTATTTCTTTGATTGATTCTGATCTTGGTTTGTGAAAATATAAGTTAGTTCTTACCAGTGCTGATTATGCATTTTGGGCATTCCTGACATGGGCATTAAGTATTGAGTAAATTAAAAGTTTGAATATAATCTAGTACTCATGGAATAGCAATTTACATTCACTATTTTTCTCTTAGTTTCTGTATGATGACAACAGATTTTTTTAAGGCTTATGTTTTTATGGTTCATTTCTGAGGTTTCATATCAATTTCTTGCATAATTTTTATAAGTTCCACCATTGTAATGTAAATACTGTCCTATTTTCCCACCTAATTTTCACTAGCACTCTGCATACATAGCTTTTCCCAGATCCCTTTTACAGATATTCTCCCTTGCCCACTGACAGCTAATGAAAGATACAATATGCTAGGTCAGAGTTTTTGCCCCAGATCCGATTTTGGATGACCTCTTTGAAAAAAATACGTGGCAAGAGATTGTTGTCAGAGTGGTGGAATTTGGAAACCTCTGTGAGTCTGTGACAATTAAGTTACAGATGCTTGCCACAGTTTATTTTTTTCAAATTCAGCTTAATCAGCATAGAGTTGATAATAACTGCAGTTTATTACAGCAGGTTGAGAGCTTCTTGGCATGTCTAATGATAAAACAGACTAATGCAAAGTGTAAACTACATATCAAGCCAAAAATTGAATGCCCTTATTATTTCATTCTGTGTCCCCTGATCTGCAGAGCACATAAAATAAAAAGCCTGTCTTTGCCTTTTATTCAGAAGCCTTCTTGTGAGACCCTTCTGCTCAATTTCATCACCCAGTTAATTACTTATCTTTGTTGCTATGGTCCTTGGGTATATGAAGGAATCTTCTGACTATTATTGCATAACTTGAATTTCTGCCAAAGTAGATCCACTCTGAAATTAATATCTTCAGATATACTTGTCTGTAATACTTGAATATATCAGACCTGTGATAATATTTAATTGGAAAAGACAATAAGATAAATTTATACATCACATGGAAAATGCTGAGGAGCCATATTCATTATTAAGTTCAGGCTACTTTAGATGTATATTTGGGACCATGCAAAGGATACAATGAGGAACTGAATATTTCCAGATGAAGTATCTTAATTAGATGCTTAAAATGGTGTGTAAATACCTCTAATCAAGTAGTAACAGAGATCATTTGTAGATCATAAACCAAAGAGGAGTTTACATCCTGCCATTGCCAGACCTGAACATGCTAATTTAATACATATATCTGGGAATATTGCTTCAGAATGAGCTATATAATCCTTTAAAATCTGTTCTGCAGTTGTAAGGCATTAGGTAGCATGTAATGTGTACTAGGATATGGAGCATGATTTTTGGGGAAAGAGACATTGTTTGACTTGAAGAGGATACTAAGGGCACAGACGAAGATCTATAAGAGAAATGGAATAAATTTGTTTCTGTATTCCTGATGCACTGTAGTAGTAATGACCTTACATGGCAGCACTGGAAAAAGAATTGTTTCCCTAGTGTAACTGATCTACATTGTCTTTGTGACTGTGAGGTCTCTATCAGTGCACATCTTTTATAATTAGTTTAAAGAGCAAAAAATATGTCAGGATTGATATAAGTAGTTTTGAGAGGGAGCTACACAGGTGATTTCTTGAGTGGTAATCCAAGCCTATGAACCTGGGAAAGACCCCCCCCTTAGTTTTAACAGAACTAAAAACACTGAGCTATACTCAGGGACTGTGTGTGACAGAATGATTTTTCTTCAATGTTTTTCTCTTTTTGCTTTTAATTTATGTAACTTATTTATTTTGCTACTTCATTGCAATTTTCCAGCAAGGACTGGCTCTCAGCTGAAGAGCAGAGAAGGCTGTAAGAAGATGCCTCTTTTATAGGATGTTTACTTGAAACTTTGAGGCTAGTGACTCCTCACAAGACACTGCTTTAGTGGCTTCATAAGTGGAGCACCATATCTGTAATGTTATGGAAAAGTCATCAGGAAAAAGTTAAATTGGATATGGGGAAAATTATGTAAGAGTCAGCAATATTAAGGAAGTGTTTCACTCTACAGCATCACCCTTGTACAGCATTTGATATATTAGCACAGACTAATCACAACATAGAGATGATCAAACCCCATCATAGGTTTATTTCTAGCCTATGCTCCTCTCACTAAGCACCTACAATTCTGCAATTGTTAAGAGGAATTTTGTATTACTTCTGAGTGTAGGCAGCTTTAAAAAGATGTTGGTATCATGTAAAACACTCTAGCTCTTGACCATAAGTGAATTTACTTGGTGGGGGGGGGGGGGGGTGGGGAGGGGGGTGATGACTTTGTACCTTCTGTGATTTTGTCCCTTTTTCATGAACCTTATATCTCTGTTCGCTCAAATTAGGTCTCAGTTCATATATGTTGTTCCTGTTATCTTTGTTACATGTGTACTCATAGTGGTGATTATATAAACTTAAATAGCATGGGTCTTCTTCACTTGTCTTGCTCTGTAAATTCTATTAGGAAAAGGAATGGCATTTTCAATGTAATCTGTCAAGAGGGAGAAATATCCACCTTTTTTTTTTTTTTTTTTTTTTTAATAACCTCTGTGAAGAGGGAGATGGGGAAAGTAACTCCCTTGATTCAATTTTAAGCATTAAAAAATATTTCTAGTTTCATGCATTAGCCTCTTGTTGCTTTTCTTCCAGAAAACCTTGCTGCATGTGTAGCAGTCTATGCCTTGGAAAAGACATAAAGGACTAGGGGATTTTTTTTTTTTTTTTAATGCAGGAATTGTTTTTTATTTTCAGAGAGTTTGGTCTGCTGTGATTACTCCAATCTCAAGCTATATTGCTGTGCTGTGCTGGCTGAGCACTATTCAGGAGAAAAAAAAAGAAAAAAATCAGCATTTTAAAATGCAGGGTAGAGATGAGACCATGGCAAAAAGTAGAAGTCTTTTTGTATCTGACACTGAACTAGCAAAAAGCATGACATCTGCAGTAAAGAATTATCACTGTTTGCATTCAGAAAGCTGGCTACCCTTCTGGCTCTAGCAGTTTATATACCAGTATAACCTTTCTGGGTTATAAGTGTAGAAATATTGATAATAATAGTGAGAATTCAGGGGAAAAGTTGTTCCCTAGATTGGTAATTTTATGTCAGTGTAGGAATTGACAGATTTTATTGAGCTGAGGTTTGTCTTGCGTGTCCTTCTGTCAACAATAGCTAGCACAAATAACTGCTTTGGAGAGCATCACGAGTCCTTGGAGGCAGAATAAGATAACTCTTATTCCTGTTCATCATGGTCTGTGCTTTTAGATGGATTGATTTAAGGCTGGAAATATTAAGCTTTATATAATTTGCAAAAGCAAAGGTACTTTCCAGCAGTTCTTATTACTTAATCACTCCTGCTGCTTGTATAATATTCAGGTGTTCCTTAAATCTTTCTGAACTTTTTTTGCAGCATAATCTGCTGCAAATTATTTTCAAAATGTTGCATTAACAAAAAATTCAATTAGCTTAATTTTTATTTCTGGGATTGCTTATGTTACTGTGAGAGGAACTGTTAAACTTTCTTCCCTATAGGACTGATATTAATAAATATTGCTGGTTTTTTTGTTGCACTCTTCTTGTTCTAGAAACCTACTGGTTTTTTATCACTCTTCATAATATTGTGTCCATTTGTATAATTCTTCCTTGAATCCCACCTGCTTCTCATTATCTGGTCTGGAATAAGCTGTGTGTTAATTCAGATGAAGATGCATTTCTCATTTATAGGAAAAGTATTTAAACTTTTTCAAAGATGTTTTTCCCTAGTCCTTATACAGTATCTTGTTTGCCTGATTTGACCACAGCTGCACCTTTATTTTCACAATGACAGTCAAATCCATTTTCTAAACTGTTTCTGATAGTTCAGAGTCTTTGTCGTTTATATGAATGTGAGCAAAATTGATTTTAAAAGGAATTGTTATTCTGAATAACCAAGTTAGACCTTGCACTTAAAAAAAAAAATTGAATAGGTCATAAATTCTGGAATTATGGTTGCATAAATCTTTTGATACTCTAGTGGATACACAACTCAGGTGTGCAATATTCTATTATTTTGTTTGCTTCTTTCCTTATTTTGCAATTCAGAATTTTACTTCACAGGGAATGGTAGGAGCTATGCTTTTCTGAAAATATCATTGCTTTTCTTGGGATCACATTTCTCAATATCTTGAGTTTCTAGCCATCCCCTGCTGACACTGATGTGAGAAGATATGTTTTGGTAATCTAGAAAAATAAAGACCTACAGGAAAAAAGAGATTTTTTTTGGGTCCCCCTTGTGTAATGTGGGACACTCTAAACCACACAAAACCATAAAAAATTTAAACCATTTATAAATCTTTTGAAAAACTGTGTTTACAGAACAGATCTGGATCTTGTCTGAATTTTTTTTATATCTGATTTAATCTAATTCTCTTATTACGCAGGTGTAATTCAACCATGTGAAAAATAAAACATAGCTCTCTGTGGAAAAATAGAATTGTTTAGGTTAGAAAAGATCTTTAAGATCATCAAGTTCATCTGTAAACCACTAAAACATGTCCATAAGTTCCACATCTACATGTCATCTACATATCTCTAGGCATAGTGACTCAACTGTTTCTCTAGGCAGACTGTTTCAATGCTTGCCAACCCTTTCTTTCTGTGAAGAAATTTTTTTCATAAACCAATTAACCCTGAAATTCTCTGTAAGTGCCTAAGTTTGTCTTTTAAACGCCTGTGAACCCATGGGGGCATTGGTAAATCATTAATATCAGCAAGAAGTTGAGGACAATCATCTGTTATTTCATTTTTGTCTAATGGGCTTCTTCGGGAATTTTTCCAGGTTTGTCATTTTACTTTGTTCCCATAGCAATTATATTACTACCCTGGAAAAAATGCAATAGGCTGCAAAGATGATCTTCCCAAACTTTATTATCAATTTTTTTTTTTTGAAAGAAGTTAGAAACAGCATTTTGAGATACAGTATGTTATTTTTTTAAAAAATGCCTACCACCAAAGTAGTTACTTTAGAGGAATGATTCAACATCATTATTATTAGAAATTGCAGAATGATTAATATGATTCTTTTTTTTAGCTTTATTTTTCTTCCCCTTAGTATTTTTTTCTACATTTGTCTTCTTTAATATTCACTGTGGAGGCCCAGTAATACCCACGTGTGGAAGCAAGGCTGGGAAGCTTATGCTTGCTGAGGAAGCATCAGCATGTTTGCCAAAGTGTGTGAGGGTCAATTATGTGGGTTCAGGGTAATTTTTTTCTTAAATATTCTATTTTCGGTTTCATTTGAATTTTTTTTTTTTTTTTTTTTTTAATGGGAGATTATTTGTGTCTTAGAACAATATTAATGAGATTTTTTTTCTGGAAAGGCACAGAACCCAAAACCCATTACTCCTTTATTTAAAGGATGTGAAAGTTGAAGAGGTGGCATTGTGAACTTAGTTTAAGACTATTTTGTGCTTGCCCTGGTCATTTGTATCTGCTGCTTGGTTGTGCCCCAGCTGTGCTTCCTGCTGGGGAATGTGATCCCACAGACCCACAGAGGAGTGGTCTGGAGAGCAGGAAATGTCCTGCTGTACAAGTGCTTTGTACTGTCTGAGCCTATGCAAGCTCTGATGTACTTGTGCAGTCTGCAGC
Source organism: Luscinia megarhynchos (assembly GCA_034336665.1). NCBI lineage: Eukaryota > Metazoa > Chordata > Aves > Passeriformes > Muscicapidae > Luscinia > Luscinia megarhynchos. The sequence continues at coordinate 49,327,975 of CM067565.1, forward strand.
TACTAGAAATAGTGGTAGTTGCCATTTGTTATGTGATGGGCTCTAAAAACACAAAAGATTTTCACTGAATAGAGGACAGGATGCAGAATTCAGTTAGAAGTCTTCCAACTGCTGAGGCATTTCTACCTTTCTCCCCCTGGCCTCTCCTCCCTCCTCCCTTGAGTCTGTTCAGGAATGGTTCTTAGTTACATAAATAATTATCTCGACTGAAAAGATAAGGGAATAAATTAATAATAATTTATCAAGTTGATGGAAAAGAAAGGAATGAATCCAGGGATGGGAAAAATTAATATAATACCAGAAAAAGGAGGTATGAGTAGAAAAGTTAATCGTGGCTTTAGCTGTTAGAGATATGAGCATCCTTTTCCAATTCTAGAGGAAGAAAAAGACACAAAGATGCCAAAGACTTTAATTACTCAACCGGTTTCATTTTTAAAAACAATTTTTTATAATTATGTGTAAGTTTAAAACAAAACATATTGGAAAAACTGTGCATGTTTCATTTTATTTACTTTTTTTTTTTCTCCCCAAAATAATACAACTAAGGCCAAGAATATAATAAAGCTCTTATTTGATAGGATCATACAATGGTTTGAATTGGAAGGGACTTTAAAGATCATCCAGTTCTGATCCCCTTCCCCTTGGCAGGAATACCACCCACTAGAGAGTTTGCTCAGTGACCTGTCCAACCTGTCCTTGTACACTGCCAGGGATGGTACAGCCACAGCTTCTCTGGGCAACCTGTTCCAGTGTCTCACCAGACTCACAGGAAAGAAATCCTTCTGTATGTCTAGTGGAATTTATCCTCTTTCAGTTTCAACCTATTACTTTTTGTCCTTTCACTATAGTTCTTGATGAATGATTGATGTAATTTTTAGCAGTTGGATTTACATAAAATAAATTATCACTTTGGATTACTACTGAAGCATTTTCATGTTTTCAAAATTCAAGTTAATTGTTAAACAATTTCTTTAACATGAGGTCTATGAATAAGAGAAATTGTACTGCAAATTTTATCTTACAATAGAGATAAATGGATCTAAGGAGTTTGATTGCTTGAAACTATTCCTGAATTTGTTTTGAATTTAGCAAATATTTCCATCTAGTGATACTCCCCTTTCTGTCCAGTAGATTCAGGGTTTGAATCCTCCTCACAAATAATTTTTTTTTAAACATAGTGCTACAGACTACACATGATTGAAAAAGTAGGTGCATTTAAGTTCGATTGGTGCTGTTTGGCTTCATAAAAGTTATTTAAATGCTCATGCAGCTAATGAGATATGCAGTAGGTGGATCACTCTATAGAGACCTGAGCTACATCAGTTTGAGTTCATCTTTGTAGAGCACTGATGGATGGGCAGCTCCCAGTCCTGCCTGTTGATGATGTTGTGCTTCATGATGTACCTCATACTCATGGAGCAGGGACTAGGAATGGGGATGTACTGCACTGCTGCAGCCAATAGATTATGATGCAATTCCCTTCTGTGGCTCAGTAAGCACGTAAGGACGTTGTACAAAGGTGGAACATACTCTGCAGAAGACATTAAAAATTTCTCCTCCCCTATGCTTGACGATGTGGATTCAACCATTTCAGGGAAGGTAAAAAAACAGACTGAGTTTTCAGCAGAACAAATTTGGTGCCCAAATAAAGTGCTCTGTTGTGCATCACAGGCTCATGCCCACATCTTTCCCATTTCTGTTGCACTGCTTTTTTATAGATCCCTCAGCCTGTAAATAGTCTGCTCCACATTTTTGCTGCCCACTTCCCATTTAGGATCTAAATTTAAAAAAATGAAGCGTTTGTGAAGCTGTAATCTTGGCCAAGTACTTTCTACTGGTGGTATAGTTATTACAATTATTTCTTATTGTTATTATTATTTGGGGGAAAATTATAAATTACCTAAATCTCCAATGTGCAAGTTTTCTACAAGTACATAAATGTGCTCGGGAACACTGTAATGGGGAAACTAATTTGAAAAGAAGTGGGAAGAGAATTTAGGTGTAGTTAAGTAGCAAATGAATGCCAGCTGAACTGGAGGTTGTGAATAAAACGAAAGGATGGGAGTAAGAAAGAAATGGTTATTTACTTATGAAAATTGCTGTCCTTCTATTTTGTACAATACCTGAATCTGCTTATTATTTCCTGTGGCAAAGACTAATATTGGCTTTTTCCCTTCTGTTCTCCACCCCATCATACCCTTCTTGTCTTTGTTTTCTGCTTATAAAGTTTTATATCCTCTTAGACTTTCATATAATTCTGTTTACCTCTTGTGAAATAGGTTTCTGTGGGCTTATTTGAAAAGCCAGTTCTTTCTGTAACTACAATTGCATAGCAATAATCTCCTTTAGGTGGAATTTAGGGTATTCAAATACTCTTGTAATTTTATTAATCAACTTTTATAGCCAGATTATAGCAGAATTTCTACTAATACCTTTGTATTAGCTATTGAACTTGTTTCAGTCTGCTGTACTTTATTCCTGTAATTGCAGCCTTTTTTAATAACTTCATTATTTTGTAACTTTGGTCCTTGTGATAGCCTTACTGTTCTCTTGAATTTCTGAAATACTAACTCCTGCTGTATGTCTGAAGCATTTGTGTGGGATGTCATGTTGTCATCCTTGTTACTAAGGTATTACTAAAGTTTTAAATCCACTCATCCTATATATGCTTCTAAATATGATCTACAAAATAAACACATGTTCTGCTTCTGCTGGTTTGTTGTTTTGTATGCTTGTGCATAGTAATTTAAAGTTATCTCCAGTAGCCGGCCTTCAAGAGCTGGGTAATTGAAGCCTTTCCTTTCATTTTTGATGTTTTTAGTTTTGTCTGATTTGTAGGAAGTGGCTGAATACTCTCCTCTGGCAGAGAGTCTGTTCTCTCATTATGTGCCAAATATCTAATGTATGTTTTGCTCATGAAGGTGCTTCTAGAGCATTTCTTCTGCTGTAGAAACTAAAAAAAAGATAAAACTATGCAAATGGCCATGAAGGGTTCAAGAATGAATTTGAGTGGCCTTAAAAAAATCATTATTCAATTTATCAGTAAAATTGGTATTTAGTGTCTGTTGATCTTCAAATTTTTGTCACCTGGTCCAGTTGAGTCCCTTCCCAGGACCTTGCCCACTGCCATCCCCTTGATGGTGGGGGAGTGTTGAGACACAGCACTGATGCAGTGCCAGCCCTGCTCAGCAGTAGCAAAAACACCAGGGTGCTACCAGCAGCTTCTGGGTACCAAGACAAAGCACAGCAGTGAGAGGACTGCTGTGGGAAAATGAGATCCATCTCAGCCAGACCTAACTTCTTTGAACAGAAGGATCATCCCCCTCAAAGATCAATAGCGTTAGGAGATGGAAGAAGACAGAAAACTCTAAAAAGAGAGTAAGATGGACCTTCTTGTTTTCCATCAAAATGTTCTCTTCTAAATATCACCTTTACATTTTCATTTCCTTCAGTTTTGAAAAATGAAATTCAAGCTGCTTATCCCCTAAAATATACTTAATAAGGACTATGTATGAATCAGAGCTTTGAGAATTTTAACAGTGCTGTTCAAAGGTCACCCCTGCCTCCTTGTTTTTAAAATGTTGCATCAATTATTAGGATGGAGACAGTTCTGATGTAACTGTTTGGACTGAGTCACCAGATTAATTGTCCTTTGTTACTTCAAAGTCTTTGAGTTACTTAGGTGGTTGAGATCTTCAGCTTTACAGAGGATGCTGCAAAATGGTTCTCAATGCCAGTGCTGGTGAGGACAGGTGTGGGGTCAAATGCTTGGCTCAGGCCTCTGTTCTTCTCTTTTGGAATTTAGTGTAAATGAGAAGAAAATGACCAGGTACTGTACTGTCTAGGCAAAACCCAGGCATGTCATTTCCAGCTGTATGGCTGTTCCCTTCATGGCTTTTTTGGAACTGCTGGGTTTCAAGGATGCTTGGGAAGGCACATGTTCAAGTCAGAAAGCTTGACAGGCAGCAATAAGGTGCTCCCACAATTTTTACTGTCCTGTGGTATTTTTCCCTGCTCTTCTGGTTAAAACTACCTCCATCTTACAAAGCTCTCAAAATACTTACTGCATGTCCATACTGAAACTACCCCCCAAGTAATTGTCTTTTCTCACTTGTCTTTCTTTGCACTTCAGTAAATTACAACTTCATTCACTATTTTCAGTATTTCACTTTCATCTCTCTCCAGATACTTACAAGCACTAAATCCACTTCTCTTTCTTTTTCAAATAACATTTCTTTGAGAAACAGGATCATAGAATCATCCACATCACTGCCATGGAACATTTCCATTATGTATTGATTTTTTAGCATACTGTTTTCAGTCTTTAAGTACTATAAAGGTTTATCTTCTAGAAAAATTTTGCATTGGTTAAAATATTTGTATCTACTGCTATTGGATACCTTCAAGAGGGTGTGATTCAGCTAACATGTAGTCAAGGAAGGGTTTCTGTGAGCTGGTCAGCAGTGAATATGAACATGAGACTTCTGAATTGACAGTTGTCAACAGGAGTGGTACTAAATAAATCTGATTCTCTTTGTTCAGGTTTGCTTCTCCCTTGGGGCATGCCTGACCATCAGGGTGCTATTTATTTCTCTCAGTTTCATTTGCCATGGCAAATAAAGCATCCACAGCAGCATCTGGGGGAGATTTAGATTTCAAACTGGGAAGAATGACAGGTGACTGGGGATAGCAGGGCAGTAATCAAACACATGGCAACAAGTGTGTCATGTACTTAAAGCTGGTGCTGCATGACAGCATCTCTTTTGGACAAGCAAGTAGTTATCAAAGTTGCAGCAGTAGCAATCTTCATGCTTTCTCATGCAGAAGGACATTTTTCCACCACTTAACTGCTATTTTAACACACTTAAATGAGAATTAAGAAGGCAATCAGCAAAGGGTCTGTATAATAGATTTCAATTAGATCCCAGTATCAGGCTAAGTCTCTAAGTCTGTTAGAGCTATAATTAGGTTTTATAAAAAGGATTTTGTGGTTTTGCTTTCATTGGGATGTTCTGGACTGACATTCTGGCACTGTTTCTTCCCCTGTATTTTATAAATGTCTACACATTCTGAGAGGATGATACAGATAGCCATTCAGAAAGTCAGCAATGTGTATATTGATGATCTATGTTAACATGGTAAATCATTGGTTCTTACAATAGATTGCAATTTTCTCCAGGGGGAATTAAGAATTAAAAAGTGTCATTGCTCTTCTGAGGATAAGGCTGGGTTATCTATCAGTGCCAATTGCTGAATCAAGCCAACTAGCCAAGTGTTAGCAAATTATCTTTGGAAGTCATTTATACTATCACTTTGTCAAGTCTGACAGGGAAGTCATTTATTTAGCCATGAGTATGTGATAGCAACTTCTATTTAATTTCTTTCCTGTGAAGTGTGGACCTATTACAACCTAAATTCTCTGGTGATATTCTCTAAAATGTGCAAAACTAGCACAGACTCTTGATTAGACTCCACTGGCCTAAGGACAAAAAGAACCTATTGCTTTTCCCTGTAGCATGTTTCTCTCCTTATGCATGCGTGGCTTTTGCTAGTCCAGCAACCTTTGGGACATTAAACACCCCACCATCTTGGCCTTTCTTATTTCAAATGCTGTAGATACAGAATGTTTTTCATTTCTGATTATTTCTTTTGAATAATTTTTTGGCTTGATTAAACACTTTTTTAATCTCCCAAATATGTAATCAGGTGAATATTGCATGCTTGAAAGCCAGCAAGAAATTGATGAAATGAATGTGGGGTTTGGTATATAGTATTTCAATAATGGTATTGATTGACAGGTGGTGTCTATTCTGCACTGCTCTAGCATGGGTAGTTAAAGTACAAATTGTAGTAGTGGAGCAGGGAATGGGGACTTCCTCCAAGGAAGTAACACAGATGACAAAGACATTACTAGACAGATATTATTTGGTGGTTAGTTTCATTCAGAATCTAAGTATGAAGGTATGTCTAAAGTAATTTTAAAAGCCATCTGCAAGAATGTTGTTTTCAGATTGCAGGACTTTCAGAATCTCTGAACAATAAATGAGCTTTGCTTATTGAATGTTTTCTAGAATATTTTCATTGAAATTGATGAAACGATTGTTTTATATGCAGTATATTAAAAAGTATTAGAACAATAACTAAGCTGTTTTGCACCAGGAGTATTGTCTTTTGCTTAGCTTTTTAGAAGCATTTCAGAGGTTTTTCCCTCCTAAAAGCTATCTGTCTGTAAACGGATGCTTGGATAGCTGAATTCATTATGATAAAAAAGGGTGTTTGGTTCTGCTTGCTTAACTGTTGTAAAATGAAAAATAAGCACTCAGTATCTGTTCATTAAGAGAAGAAATCTCAGTAAAATATAATCTTTTGTTTGCTGGCAAATATTTACTGGTTTCCTGTGGGATGCTTGCTCACATTTTCTTGTTTGTTAATCAATGGACGTTCAGATTTTAAGAGCCAGCCCCTCAAAGATATTAAGTATAGGCTTGTTATTTGTTTTCCCAGGAAACTGGGAATCTAAATAAATATGAAGGTCTAGTACTCCATAACTGAGACAAGTACTAGGGACAAATTAAACAAAGCAGGATGGGTGGAGGGAGAAACGCTGACAGGGAAGCCTAAGGGTACTGATTGATTCCCTCCTGATTAAATGAGAAAATTGATAATGTCGTCCTTTGCTACCAAGTTGATTCACCAAATCTTCCTTTTTAGATCCTGTTCTTATAATAGGAAAAAACTGAAAGGCATTTCTGGTTGCTGACATTTTTATAACCCTAAAGAAATTTAGTTATCTGAAGTTCCTTCTGTTACCTGTAGAAGAGGTTATAAACCTGCAGTTGTATGCAGAGTTATGCACAAGAGCAGCTGAGTTTTGTGGAAAATTTTGGTTTCATTTTATCACTTTTTTTAGTTTGCTGTATACTCTGTTATTTTATTAGGCAGAAGTTTTGTGGACAAAAAGGGGAGGGTGGTAGCAAAGGATGGAATTTTGTGAGTCTGTAAAATTCATCTGGTGATTCTCCTGGTTACCTGTCTTGATGCTCTATTTCCAAAGGGTTGTATCTGAGCTGCAGAAACAGAGAGCTGTTAGAATAGCAATTCAGGATTTATGCCAAAAGAAAACACAGTCAGCTGATTTCTGTATTTTCTAAGACATACCTGTGTCACCAGATCATTTGTTGAAGTGGCAGAACAGAAGGAATAATAAGTACCCTGCAAAAATATTCACATAACTCAGTTTCAAATTCCCGTGGAGAGAAATTTAAGTGTGACTCTAGATGGGAATCTCAGCTAAAATTTGTGCTTCATTTGGAAGAAGCCCTAGACAACCTGATAGACCCACTCCCTGCTACTTATAATTTCCAGTACTCTGATACAGCCAAAAGTGCATGCTGATTAGATTTCTCCATTACAGGAACTTACTGTGGAAGCAGATTTTGCCTGAACTCCAGGATGGACACAAATACAGTGTACCTTATGCTGAGCAGTGGTTGCTGAGATGTGGCACTTTTGGCTCTATATTTAGTCCCTAGTTCTTTGGTGACTAACTTCTAGAGTGCTTACTTGCCTCCCCTCCTTTCAGACAGAAACAGGTGTCTGACTTATTTTGAAATGTAAGTTTCTGTTTCTTTGTCATATTTTTAACTCAGCAGAACTAAGCAGAGCCTCAGTCACATGTCTCAGGGTCCCCTAGTAGACTCCCACAAAGAATGCAATGCTATCATAGAAGTACCTAATTAAACTCTCTGGCTAAAGGGCTATTTCTATTGGATTCATACTAGCACTGCCTGCAGGACAGACTTTCCTGGGGAAGAAGAAGCCATACATATGTGGAGATGCAGCCAGCAGGAAATAATCTTGGAAGGAGAGGACCTAGGGGTCCAGGCTGGGGCCTTGGGGATCTGTGTTTCATGTCTTCAGAAGAGCTGACCCTTGTGTGCCATCATATTTTATGTTCAGACTGCAAGTGTGACCCCATAAGCCTCCCTGTTCCAGTTAATACCAAATGTGTCAAATAGCTGCTTTTGGTCATCGACTCAGCTACTGCCTAGAGATTTCAGCTGCTGAAGTTGTACTGAAATGTTAATTTTGCTTCAAGGTTTTGTCAGAAGCATCTATTATTTTTATAGGATTTATTACCAAAGAAACAGGTCACAACTGATACTCTCATTTTCTGTAAAATTCAAGCTAATTTGCCAAACTTCACAGACATGCAGTAGGGTAATATTTTATTTATTTTTTTAAATTTTATTTTATTTGTAAGTTAAGATCTAAATAAATAGACAGCTGTTTCAGACAATGGTAAAATAGAAGTCTGAGATGCATTAATGTTTAGTTTGGTACTGGGTCAGGAATGTGCCTTAAGATGTGCCAGAATCTGAGGAGGTTCTGATAAGTGAAATAAAACAACAAAGTTTTTTTTTCTTGTTTATGTGAAAAAGTGCTTATTTTTTCATCCAGTCTTTCTATTTACTCTGTTGGGAAAATTCTCAAAACATTTTTCTCCTAGATATAAATACATGGGTTGATATTTTGTACAAGTGCTGGTTCACAATTCAGGTAAAACTCTACGCGTGCCAAAGTGCTGTTCTTTCCTACTAATTTTGCCAGGAATTAGAATTTTTTGTAGAAACCTACAACTGGGCCAATTTTTAAATATTCTCTTTCCATCCTAACATTAGCTCACTGTGTTGCTCTTACTGGGACTGCCAGCTGATGATTTGTCCAGATTTCCTTGTTAATTTTTATTTCACTATTCTTTCACCCTTCCATAAATGCATAGCATACTGTTAGAAATTTCGACTTAAAGCTCATCAGCTTTGCTGTCAAAATAAAGTGATGGGGAAGCATGAAATCAATAGATTTGAAGTTTTTTGATTGGGAGAAAAAGGGTGGCCAAGTAAAAAAAAAAAAAAACAACCTTTCTCATTCCTACTCCCTTCACACCAGGCCAGTGCCAATTTACAGTACTCTGTTGCAAAGAATGGGTTCATACAGAGTCAGCTACCTTCTGTGACTCTGTCCTACATTTCTGCTAGTTCAACACTTAGACAAGACAACACCTAGGCAAGCATTACAACAAAGTCCGTTGTCTTCAGTACAAGGCAATTATCCATTTCACTTAGACCTAAAGCTGTTGGTGCTTGTCAGCAGTTGCTTCTTTAGGTGGCTGCTGATGGCAGTGTAGGAGGAAAGGAGCAGGATACCTAGGGATTGCTCCCTTAAGCATGACAAAGTCACAAAGCTGCAAACACACTGGACCCTTACAGCTAATATTGATAGCATCAGCTGAAAAGGGAGAAGGTAGCATTAGTATTGGCAGCTGAAAGTGCTCAAGAGCTGTCAAAATCATGACAATTCTGAAGCCATTACCTTTTATATTAATTTTTTTAAAAAATCTTTTATAAGTAGCAGCCTGTAAAATTTACTTTATGAGCCTTTTTTGTGACTTTGGGAGCTAAAAATAATAGCTCCTTGAGATAGGTTTTAAGTAAGACACATAAAATATTGAGACACTTGCATAAAGCTGAAGCAATCAGTTTGACAGAGTTTGACAGAGTTTGACAGGGACAACACCACCCTCTTTTCATGGTTAGGAAAGCAGCCTGGGATCTGTTGCCCTTTAAATTGCAGTTTTACTGCCAGAGGGTATTGAGGAATACTGTTCTGGGTTAGAGTGTGAAGTTTCCCATTGTGACAGGGAGTGACCTGTGTCTCCTGTCAGTCATGCCTTAAACGAAAATCTGTGTTGTAACATGATTTTTCTGTGTACAAGCCTGCTGGTTAGCTCTTGCTTATGTTTAAGCCTGTGATTGATATGATATTTCCCTCATCCATCCATGGCCAGTTTAGCCTACCAAAGCAGTCATGCAGCTCCTCTCACTGGGGCTTTACAGTCAGAAGGGCTTTAGCAAGCATTGCTCAATGGAAACAATAAGAAAAATGTGAAATTATTCTCTACCATGGTTCTGTGAATCTTTAATAGGTGTAGCAACGTTGGTTTTACTTTAAAAGGAGAGGGGGAAAAAATTTGAGATAAGCTGATAAAACAACCCCTTCCCCTCAAAACCATGCAGATTTACCTTGGCCCCTCCTTCCCCCAGTTTAATTTTATTTTCTGTCTCCTGATTGCAGAAACATTAATGACCCACAGAGAGTTTGATTCCCCTTTGCACCATCTGCATGCTGTGCTAATACATGCAGCAGACTTTTCTTCTCTCCATTGCAGAGCGACAAGTGCATAAGCCTTCACAAGGTCACACTTCCAGAAAGACAAGACAAATGAAGGACTGGAAATGCTGGAAAGATTCATTAGATCTGGACTGTATCAACAGTAGGAATAGGATGCAAACTCTGTTTTGGGAAAAGAGGGGCTGTCAGAGAGAGCAAGAGAGTTACTTGCAAAGGGAAAGGGATATCTGAGTTGGAGAGAGGAAGAGGCTGAAGGTCTGTTGCAGTCATTATCCCTTTCTTCTCTGCAGTGAACTTGTATTTCTTGTTTTAATGCATTTCTTTCAATGTTTTCAATGCTGTTGAAGGCTTACTGCTCTGCAGGCCTGGAAGGAGCTGTTCCTCAATGACCCCACGTGCCCTCCTGGTGTCCTTGCAGCACATTGCTGTAGGCTGTACCTGCTTCCCAGAGGCTTTCACAGCTCTATAAAGCTTTAAAGAAAGTCACACGGAAAAGAAACAGTACTGCAAGATAATTTCTGGTGAAACTTGAGAGTTATGGCATGAAAATCAGGACGAAATATAGGCAGGATCTGTGCAAAAGATGCAGAGGAACTTGAGATTGTCATAGGGAGTGAGATGCTGGGATGAAAGATAAGGAGTGACAACATTCCGGCAAGACCTGAAGGATGAAGATTGAGAACTGATCATGGAAAAAATGATTAATAGCTGTAGAGGTAGATATCTTCACAGTTATGTTTTCTTAATAGGAAAATGGAAAAGTTATTGGAAAAAATGAAGCAGAGAAGTGGGTGGCTTGACTAATATGCCAAAACAATCTAGCTTCAGAAGCAAAATTATTTTCATACCATGAAGATCCAGGAGACTAAACAGAGGTTTCATTTCAATCTGCAGATGTTTGTGTTTAAACCAATGGCTTAAAATTATACCTGGAACATGAGAGCTTAGTCCAGTGCTTGGGATGTCTCCTCCTGGGAAAATTTGTCAATGCTCAGAACTTGCCAATTGAAATAGTTGATCCCTTTCTGTTATTTTTTTTGGCTGGAAAGCAGAAAAAAGATTGGGGAAGGGAAATGGATTTTTTAACACATATAGGGAAAATTCCACTTGCTCATCCACCCAAAACAAGTAGATGTTTTGATAAGTTACAAATTTAAATATTTTCCTCATTTATAAAAGGAAGCATAGTCAAAGACCTTTTATACAGAATATTCATGACAATTTTATCCCAACTTAATTCTTGTGCTTGAATGCAGTTACTTTGTGGCCCTCAAAATGATTAGAGATTTTGTCCATCTTCTTGAATAAGAGGTTAAGTAAAGTGGATTTCTTAGAACAGGAAATGTAGAATTTTTTCTTATTTTATTTTAATTCTAAGTGAGAGGATTTCAACATCTGCGTCCTTTGTAAGTAAAAAGCCATGTAACTCTTTAGCCTGATGGTCAGTCTGATGACTGCTCTGTAATTTAAAATCCACTCCATTCTCTAGAGTCTTTGACTAACTAGTTATATTTTCACTTTTCTTTCTGATTTTAAGGCTCACAAAGCTTTGTTGCTGTGAAGCTCATGGAATAGTGTTTTGGCAAACAAGACTTTAAAACCTGCCTTTTTTGAGCAGTAGAAGGCATGACACTTGTGCTGACAAAAATGACATCACTAGAGGACAAGTGTATAAAGGTGCTAGTGTGTGTTACATGGTGATTTTTGTTAAAGCTGCTTCTGCACAAATTACATTTTTGTATTACTTCTCCCTATGCAACATTAGTTCTCTTACTATCCTGGTTTTAAGTTTGCAATCCAATTGCCAGAGACCAGATTAAAGATCTAAATTATGGGTGTGAGGCTGGGGGATGACAAGTCCCTACTGCAGGTTGAAAGTGCATCTCTTTTGCTTTCTGCTAGACATAGACAGCATCTGGGAGATTAATTTTTCTATCCATAAAATATTTTTTTTTAAAAAGGTCATGTAGAAAAGAAAGTTTTGGGATTCTTTAACAATTTTTTCCAGTGATACCACAGTTAAGTGGGTTACAAGTAATTTTGTAGCTGACAGAAAGTTTAAAAAAAATATGTTGTCAAAATTTGTATTGCATTTTTTGGTTTATCATATAGGAATACACAGATACCTACATTATTGTGACTGTTATTAGAGTTTATTATTATTATATTATTACAGAGATTTTTCCTGTGAAACTTGAACTGATTGGCCATGTGGTCAGATGATCCTCAGTGAAAAATCTTAAGAAGGAGGTAAACATTTTCAACAGAGAATAAAAAGTGCAGGCAAAACATAATTGGACTAGGAAGAGCTTTAAACCTGCAATTTAAGGCAGTGGAAAAAAGTTCTGTAATTGTTGTTTCTAAATATGTAAAAAAGAGTACAGGTTTTTATTCAAGCTGTTTTCACCAAAAAAAGAGTGGCTTCTTCTGCAAATAGGATTCTGAACCATTAAAGCCTGGGCCAGATTTCATAGTTCAGTAATAGACATAAAGGATGGAAAGTATACAAGGATAGACAATGAATATTGAATAGGTTAATCATGAATGTCACAAACTTGGTGAAAATAGTTACTTTAACTTTTGCTTCTGCAGCTACAGTAAGTTGCTTTTACATTGAAAACGCCAATGAATAAAAAGATATATTGCTCAATAGTAAATTTCTGTTTTCTAGAGATAATTGGCTGGAAAAAGGTGTTTGCAAAAATTTGGTTGATTTTCAAAGGCTGATGCTCTATGTTTTACAAAAGTACTTGACTAGAATATGATTGTGTGTCTCTGCTGAGAAATATAACTGAACTGACCTTCTTCAGAATTCTGTGATGCACAGCCATAATTCCTTACTGTCCTCTCTTAGGCATTATGTAGTCTTATGTATTATATCAAGTCCCCAACATAATGCAAGTGAACAGATTTGAAGAATATAACATGATTTTATTTTAGTACCTTTCATTTCTCCATTGCATAAAAGCACTTTGGAAAGCAAGGAACTAAACTCTGGTCGTTGAGTCACTGTGTGCCTTGAAATGAAACATCATTTTGCACTCAGCAATAAACTGCAGGGAAACTTGAGTGCAAGAATAGAATTAGGGAAAGAGAATCAACTGGGAATTTAAACAACTCTGTTCACTCCATCCTATTTGGAGGTGTTTTTGCAAGAATGGCCCCATTTCCAGATGTGATATAGACTTTACTGAGGTTCTAAAAGATTTGAAGGCATTTTTTTCCATTTTCAGGTTTTTTTAGCCCTTGAGTTTTGGGGAGTTGACCAGCACTGGAAGTGTCAAGACATGTTGAGAGGTGTTGCTGCTAGAGAAATTCCCAGCTGTGCTCGGAAGTGTTGGAGTCTTGAAAGACAAAGTTGTTCTTGTTGTGAATCTATTTCCATTTGCAAACCACAGAGGTCTGAGATGCATTTATTTCAATCTAAGTCAGAAGTAATCATACTGAATTCAGTAGGTATGACTCGAAAGACAAATCAGTGTAAATGAGATCTAAACTCAGCGTTCAAAGGGCTGAGTAAAGATTTTTTGAAAATCAGTGGGCTTGTCTAAATGGAAAATAAATGTAAAACTTTTTAAAGTTTTCCTGTTATATAGAGAACTGTGTTTTGCATGAGAGAAAAAAGCTAAACGAGGTACAAATTTTATACACAATTATTTTTAAGTAACTGGGAAATCACAATTCTCTTTTTGACATTTTATTGCTGTTATTTCCTTCTGGAGAAATATAAAGTTCCGGAGTCAAATGAATCTAATTTGTTCTTGGTTATGAGAATAGGTTTTGCAGTAATTTTCCAGAGGTAAATATGGACTCTGACCTCTTTTAGGAAATATCTTTTGTGTTTTCTCATTAGCAAATAATCACAAAAATTACAGCAGCTGCAGTGCATCTATGAATTTGTAGGTATTGTTACCCCCTCTACAGGCAGTGGATGTTGAGTAGTCCACACATTATGGATGCTGTGTATTTCACCTAATCCTAGCTGCTGGTCAAAACTCACTCACAGAAAAGAGTGACATTTTCTCACGGTGGCTCATCTCAGCCTTTGTTCTCATGGGGCAGATCAGTTTTGGATGTGTCTGTCTTTCTAGCTGGATGACAGAGGGAGCCCTCACACTTGTTATAAACAAAAGCAACAGAGCAACAAAGTTCCTTCTCAGGAAACTAACCATTCTTGCCCCCAGAAAGAAAAGAGAGAAATAGATGCAATGGAGACTCTTAGGGTCTTTATAATTTCCACTAGAGGGTCCTCAGCCTCATCAGAGCAGAATCGTGCAGAGCACTCTGTAAATTTATCCTGTGTAAGGATATCCAATTTTTTAGGGTGGATACACAAAAGAATCTAAAACTTAACAAATGAAGGAACAGGCAATTCGGAAAACTTTAAGCTGTGTTGCCTTTCAGTTTGATTTCTAATCTATATTTTCCCTAGGTATTAAACAGATCTCTCTTGGAGTATTCTTCCTTCCTGAGGCTAGTGCTCTGTACACCACTGTGGCTATTTGGGGTAGTAAGGAGATATTCAGTGTTAGCAGCAGTAGCATGAGTCTGGCCTTAGAAAACAAATCACAAAAGCTTCTTTTTCTGGAAATGTTCTGTCACTAGCATAATAGACTCCAGTGGGTACTCATTTGATTACACAAGGTCACTGTAGAAAGGTATTTTCCTGTGCAGGTGAAGAATTACTTTTTTTGAGTGAATAGCATATAATATTTGCCACCAAACTGCTTTGAACACTATGGTCTATATGATAAACTATTTATCTAAATAGCTACCCTGCTAGCCCATCTCCAAATTGTCATGGTCCATGGAAGACTACAACAGAGTAACACTATTGAAAATGCAAGAGATCCATTAGGAAATTAAAAAAAAAAGGTAAAAGCTATTATGTTATATTGCTATATTTTTACTTTCTATGTATTTATTATCAGACAAGAGAACATTTGGCTGTAGATATAGAAATATGAAACTTTACTTTCATCCAATAGAAAAGTGAAGAAAAAGGGAAAGGCAAATTTTGGTTCAGTTAATACTTCTTTCAAAAGACTTTTGATCAGCCACCTTCCATGACCAACTTATCATATTTCTCAATTGCCAAAATTATGTAGTAATTTCATTAAGATGTAAGAATTTTCAAAACAATCTAGTTTTATATTCTCCCTATTCGAAGTCAGGACTTTTTGAGGTGCCCTAGAGTACATCCCAGTACATCTGGGAATCTAATACAGATATAGGAATAATTTCAAGTGGATTGACCTATTTTGAGTAGTTCCAGATTTTCTGGGCTCTACTCAGAAAGCAAGCTAGGACACTGATTTTTTCAAATGCTGTTGCACTGGTATGAATATTCCTTTGTTCCCAACCAATATTTTTACCATTGCATCTCCTTTTATGGTTTGAATATTCCTATATTTCAGTCTAAAATACTGATATAATCTTATCTATGCAAGCTCTGAGGCTGAACCATCATAAATTGCTATATTCCTTTTCTTCCCGTATTTGTCATTGTCTTTTAGCTATTTTTAATCCAGAGGATCTTATCCCTAAGTCCATATGAATTAACTTTTCAAGATATCAAGAAATAGATCAAACTTTCACTTGCTTCAAATCATACTGTTTCTTGTGTGATTTCTCCAGTGACTGCTTTTGCACATCCTAAGGCATTCATGTTCATCTGCAAAAGCGATTACCTGAGTCTCTGCTCCCTATTTTTTTAACCTATCTAAATGTAATGAATCTTTTCAATGAAGTGTCACTACATGATTTCAAGATGGATAAAATGTTCACTTGTGCCCTTTTGCAGGTAAGGATTGTAAATGGGTGCCCGAGTGCAGCAGTTGGAATGCTGAAAGAATGAGCAGCGCTCGTTGCCTGCTCACTGAACCCCATTTAGTTTGTCAGTGCTCCACATCACTGTAACAAGCTCAGATACACTCTATTGCCATTTAGCAATTCCTCAGTCAATGATGATATTTCTAAATACAGTTTTGGCTTTCTGCATGTGGTCTTGAGTTCTACTTCTTCCAAGGTCTTTCTGAGTGCCTCATCTGAATACTGAATTTGTTGCTAAGTCAGTTAGAAAAAAAGTTTAAAAAAGAGAAGAAAATGTTCAGGTTTTCCAAGGCTTTCCAAGGTCTTCTTGCTTTTAACTTTATTTCACTATTTTTTTTTTCCTACTGATCATGAGAATGTTGCAAATTCTTCCTAATGAATTGCAATATCTGCATTTACATACTACTTCCCTTGAAAATGGTTAGAAGTAGTTAATGCAGGTAAATATGTCTTTTGTCCAGAATATTTTTTTTTAATACTTCTCAGGGTTGTTCTATTTCTGAGAGTACAATGAAGCAGCAATTATCTTCCAGCATTCTAATGGTAAGCTCAAAGACTGATATGAACCTTCTATGCTGAAATTCTGATTTGCCAAAAGGCTATGTCTCGTAATGCCTTTCATAGCAAATTATATTCACAAGCTGCATCTTAAGCCTAGCTGATGTAATTCCTTCTGCATGACACAGGTGCATTGTTTTAAATGAGTAAAATTAATTCATTCTAATATCTACTGCTCTAGCTTTGCTGCTGTTTCTGTCACCACTAATGGTGTCTCAATCCATGAAGGTTTCTTTCTCCCTTTGCTCAATTTCTTGAGCCTGGAGGAAATGATCCTTGAATACCAACCAGATCTCTTGGGCCCCTCTTTCCACAAGATCTGTTCCTGTGGGATTCTTCCAAGAAGATCCTAAAGAGGCTAAAGTCAGCTGTCCTGAAATCCATGGTTTCAATCTTACTCGCTGCCCTGCTTCTTCCTTGCCAATGCTGAACTCCAAAATCTCATGGTCACTGCAGCCAAGGCAGCCCCCAGCCTCACATCTGTGATAAGACCTCCCCTGTTTGTCACTCTGAGGCAACCAGCACACCATTCCTTGTGGGATCCTCCACTACCCGTCACAAGAAGTTGTCAACAATTCACAGGAGCTTCCTGGACTGTTTGTGATTTGTTGTGCTACTTCAATCACCTGAATGAAGAGTGATCTGGTGTGCCGAATAAAAAAGAATATAAAGTCATGACAGTTAAGGTTGTTTGCTCGAGGTGGTTTCTGGTAATAATGAAGTAGATTATTGAAGTGCAATAATAATGGAAGAAGTAATATAGAAAGTGTTGATATAAAGATGAAAAATTAGCTAAGAAAAAGCATATCTGAGATATGGCTAAGAGATGACAATGATTTTATGACAAGTTGGGAAAATACGGGTGGGAAGGATGTTTCTTTAAAGCTATCTTGCAGGTGATATCTGTTTGCAAGTGCAACCAATTTGCACAGACCATGATTTTAATATAAGAGAAGGACAGTTAATTTAGGGGAATAAGGAGAATTTACTATGCACAGCAGGTTGTCATAGTGATGTTCAGATCTCACTGTACATGTGGCCCAATGCCCATGGGTCCCTCTGAGCTGTGCAATGAAGAGTTTATCCCTACACATCCCATCACTCTGGGAGACATTATATGAACAAAACCAGACTTGACACCCAAGCTGGGCTGTGCTCCTCTTTTGCTTGCACCTTTGCCTCCATAAATGGCTCTCTGATTTGCACTGGATCTCTACACAAAATTTGATATTTTTTGGGATGTTCAAGTTTTTGTTAATTGCAGGTGAAAGACCACATTTGAGCCCTTGAACTTGTTATGAGCAACTTTCCTTCATGTAAGTAGCAGCAAGCTGTTTGCCTTGGAGAAGATTACCTGGCTGCAGGTTCAGAGGTACATTCTGGTGCAACACTAAGGACTCAGGCAATTCTGCTTCTGCCAGCCTTACCTAATGGCAAACAAGAAAACAATAACTTCTACCAAGCTGTAGAAACAAAAAACTTCTACCAAGTTCTATTAATGAATTTAACTTCTTGATAGTTGTGAACCCACAGTTTCTATAATTTAATAAGAGTAGTGAAAGTTAATTGAATTAATTTAATCAAAACTGAAAGATGGTAAGCATATGATTGATGAGAAGCCTCTAAAATAGATGTTCCAGACTTGACTACCTGACAGACTAGTAATTAAAATTTTTCTGATCTCTTAATAACAGTTTACATCCCATTACATGTTTTCTGTATTCAAAATTAAAACCTTCTTTTCCTTCATTTATTTACCCCAGATGTACAGATAACAAATTCCTCCTGGTCTTCATTTTACTTGATTGAAAACAAGTCAATTTCATCTAAACTCACCTCTTATGATGGGCTGGTCATTGCTCAGAGCATGCCAGTACTTATTCTTTACATCTGTTTTACATCTGATTTCCTTGTACCTAAATATGTGTTGTGAAAGCTGTATTTTAAATTTGGCATCATATGAAATTCACATTTACCTAATTCAACTAGAAACAGCCTGACTGAAATGCCTTTTAATCTTATTATTTTTTGCTGCTTCTCTTTGGTGGTTAACGGCCTTGTTATGATTAGCTAAGCTATCTTTGTTTCTCTCCCTCTCCTTCAGTTCTAGCTGATGCTAAAAATTGCTGTTATTTATTTAAGTCAGGATCTTGTGTTTTAATTTTACCATTATATTTCTGTTTCTTTGTATTTCAAGAACACCTGGCTATTCCTAGGTGTTATTCCATTTATCTGTTGAAAAGATTAACTTCATGGCTTTGTGTTATTGGCCAGTTTCTAATTTTTTTTGTTAAAGAAATGAATGATAATAATGAAATAATCAAAATTATAGAATAATGAACAAATTAGACAGTGAAAACATTTCTTGAAGGCTGTTTTTCAAGGCAATGTCACATAATGTTCCCTCCATACCTTTCCAATCCTTTTCCTCTGTTCCCACTGTCTGTTTTTTCTGTGGTCCTATCTCTTGTATCCCTGTAATTTTTGAAAACAGAAAAACCAATCTGCTCTGTAGCACAGTGGCTGAAATTCCTTCTGGTTGATCATTTTGAGAAATAAAATGCCTCTGCCAGGAGATTGAGACTCACATTTGAGTTTTGTAACTTCAGCCTCCATTTCAATAAGCAAGAATAATATTTTTTGAGAGAATATAAATTCAGTAATCTTTTTACTTGGGGTACAACAGCAACCAGATCTTCCATTTTTATTTAATACAGAAAAATTCAATTAGTTAGTAACTCTTAATGTTTTTCCATTTTCATTTCATGAATAAACACTGTCCTGAACTTGTCTTAGCTATTTCTGAAGTTTTCATGCTGAACAATTCTTCTCCTTTCTGCTTAATGTTTTGTTAAACGATATATCTCAGCAGGCAGCTCCTGAGTTGAAGTAGTTATGTTCAGCAGTCTTCTGGGTAATACAGAGCCTGTCAGTCAGGATGAAATCAGTGTAATTCTGTGTTGCCATGCAAATTCTAAATCCACTTAGCTGGGTTTTCTCTTTTCTAGTCTTTAAAGTCCAAATAAAATTTGTTAAATGCATAATGTGTTAGGTGCCCTTCAGCAGGCCAGTTCAGCTGGCAGGTATATATTTAGAAGGCAATTTGCTCTTTCTTGGATATAGAGATTATAGTTTAGCTTAAAGATGAAAGACTAATCTAACATCTGAACTATATATTATACTTGTATTTCATCATGTTGTGGAGATGATCTTAACCTTCTTAGAGGAGTTTGTTTCATGAAAATGGCAAATCATATATAGTATTTTGAGTTATTTCTATGCCTTGCAGCAGAACCTGTTCTTTAAAAGTAATGGTACATTTCTCAGTAGCAACAACAACAAGGCAACAGAGCACTTGTACTGTTCTTGTTCTAAGCCATGTGGAATCTGGTACGTGGGTAGCTGCACGATGGAGGTAGCTCAGAAGAAGCCTCAGTTACCAGTGCTACACCTCTGTAGCACAGCCAGGTAAGAATCAGCTTCCTACAGAAAGCTGGCATTGTCTTGCATGGGTTGTCTTATATCTCTTCTACCTTTTGGGGATGAATCTTGAGCAAGAAAGACAGCAAATTTCTGATCTGCCTCCAGTGTAAGCAGGTGATAGAACTGTTTTTCTTCTGAGGCAGAAGTTTAAAAGCAACTTAGCAGATATGGTAGGGTTGGAGACAAAAAAAAATACTCTATGTTCTTAATTGATCTTGGAATTATTAGACTAGATTTTTGGTTTTTTTATTGATGGTTCAAAATACAGAAATAGGTACAATCACCTTCCTGTTTTAATTATTTTAGAGCTGGATCATTACTAGAAGTCTCAAGTACTTCATTTTTGGGGTTCATTGAAAGCATATTGCTTAATAACATTCATATGTAGTTAATTTTGCATTGAAAATCATTATCACTGACTCATTTTCCTGTAAAAATGTTTGTAAGCTGACAATGAGTGACAAAATCACTCCAAGCCTTATGATGTGAGCAAAAAATATAAAAGATGA
Organism: Luscinia megarhynchos; assembly: GCA_034336665.1. Taxonomy (NCBI): domain Eukaryota; kingdom Metazoa; phylum Chordata; class Aves; order Passeriformes; family Muscicapidae; genus Luscinia; species Luscinia megarhynchos. The sequence goes on from CM067565.1 coordinate 49,348,548, forward strand.
GTAGGAGTCTGCTTCCTAATTCCTCTTGATAGAAATCAGAGGCTGCTTCTATAATTTAGAGGTTAAATATTAGGTTTTTGTAAGACATCATGAATCCTACGAGGCAGAGAACCACTAATTGCAGTCAAACTTTGATACATCTGTTTGAAAGATAAACAAAAAAAATTCTATTCTTTAGGGGCAGTCAATTCTGTCATAACCTTATGGGTTATTTCCAGTGTGCAGGGAAGAGAGTCCTTATTTCATATAATGCATTATTACTATTCTGAAAAATGAATAATTCAGAGATGTTAATTTTTTCAGACAATTTTATCCTTTCTCTCTGCCTTCTCCTAGGGGATATTTGTCTGAAGATGAAAAAAGTCAAAATATTTCTTACATATGCATATGATCTACTAGGTGTTTATTAGATAAGTGAAGGTCAAGAAAATTGGTTGTGAAGACAGAGGATAAGGTTAGCAGGCCTTGTATTGGTTCTCAGATCTTCTGATAATGTTTTCAATAGTATTGGACCAGTATTGGTCCAACTAATGTTTTGTCCAACCAAGAGCCTTAATTCAACTGGAAACAAGCAACATTTTGCTTGTTAATCATAGAGCTTTTTAATAAAAATCAGTTTTTTTGTTTTTTATTAAGGGAAGCTTAATGTGAAAAGGGATGCAAGATCTCGATCATTATGGAAATTTCTGCAGGGAGACACGAAGGCAAAGCCGAATTTCAGACTTGTCTGTAGTTTCTGAAGTTCTGTTTTACATCCAAGACTATGCTATAATCTTTCTAAGCACATCCAGGAGACATAGGGTCAAGTAATTTAAGGCAAATAATTGCAAATTGTCCTAGTCAAAATTAATTACTTCTCCCTAGATATTACTGTATCATGAAAATTTCCTATCAGTGAAGAGAAAGAATTCTCAAGTTACTTGTGTTAAGAATGGACTAACCATGATTACACTTTATCAAATAGATGAACATATGCCTATTTGCAAAGACTCGTCTCCATCAAAAAGTAGATTAATACCTGTATGATGTGAAGGGCAAACAGAACTGTGTATCATTAGCAAACATATTCAAATTTGAGTCTGTAATGTCTAACCAGTTTTCTAAATAGTGGAAGATGAATCACCTTTCTGAATCTTTGTGTGTGAATGCTCTAAAATTTTAATTTCTTGCTTTCTGTCATGAGGTGTGTTTGCCTAGGAAGAATTAGGTGTCACCTTAAGAGAATACAAGCTTTCCCAAGCAGCTGCACACAAAATAGAAATATACAGTTGCCCAGGTGCTGCAAGTTAAAGGAGCTAAATTCTGTACAAAATATGAAGTACCTCCTTAGGTGGCACACTTCTGTCTCATGATGGAAACACAGAGTGGTGCAGAGAGATCCCAACAACATGAGAATGAGCATTATCCTCCAATCTATGGGATAGTCCTAGCACGATGATGTGATTTTAGTTCTGTATGCAGTGTGTGCAGCATCCAAATTACTGATAATGGATACTTGAGCTTTAAAGACACTTCCCTGAAATTACTGAGGAACAGAAAGGGCTGCAGCCAGACATTCAGATGAATTTTGACATGGATTCATCAGAGATTAATTTCATCACCCTTTCTGTTGAAAGTGGAAAGAAAAATTCCTTCAGTGTGTGAGAAAGGTCCACGAAAAGAGCTAAATGGCTGATATTTTCTGCAACTTTCTTATATGTTATTTTTAGTATATTTTTGTTAAGTAAAATTCGAAACTGCTGAGTTAATTGTTGGAATTGTATCATTGAACCTTTCTTCTCAGTGTTTGGTAGAAGAATGAACAGCACTAGGATTTTGAATCCCTTGGTAGAAGCAGTAGTTTAAGAAAATAGAGAATATGCAGAATCAAAATAAACAAAGGAGTTTCATAGAGCTTTAATACTTTTCTTGCCACAGTTAATTTGCCTGAGGCATCATTGTAAGAATAATTAGATTACTGCTACATTTATTGACTGTCTTCATTGTACAAGTTTTTTTAGCATGCTTACTTGAAATATTGAAAGAGGGAAATGAGAAATGTTCTCATGTTGTTCCATTCCTTAGAACTTTGATGTGCTGGATGCTACCAGAAGGGGTATAATCAACTATTTCAATGGACAGGGCACTCAGTGGAGAAGGGGTCCAAAGCTTACATGGAACTTTTCCTACACAATTTGTCTCTGAGTTTGCAACCAATATATAAACCCATCTTACTCCTGGGAATAATTCTCAACAAGAAAAGATGTGTGTATGTAAACAAGAATTATTAGTTTTGACAAACTATGGTGAAAACCTATTTCATTGGAAAAATCTCACCCAGGCTGCTGGCTACAGTATACAGACTGAAGAGGTTTGCTGTAGGAAGTGCAGATGGAGGCCTGCCTGTTTTATTCAATGGCCTCTGTGATGGATTTTTTTAACTAGGACCCTGAGGAACAAGAAGTCTGCTATTTTAAGAATGTCTCATTAAAATATAATAAGCCAAGCACATTTATTTTATTAGCTGTCCTGTAGTTTCCTAACTGACAAAATGAAGCTGAGTGCTTGTGCATGGACTTACCTGGGATATGTATGATCAAGACTGGACACAAATCAGCTGAGCCAAGGGACAGAAGCTAACAAACTACATTGGAGTTTTCTAATTGTAAGAATAGAACTTATTATAGGATCTCAAACTAACCTAGACCAAGACTACAGCATTACAAAATCCATGTGTAATATGTGAATCCTATTAACATCCTGTATTTTGCTTTTAAAATACATCATATGAAAAAGACAATTCCCCAAGTTTCTACCTTAACTATCAGTCTCCCTAAATGTCACAAGGTGGACAATCATAAACTGAAAAACACCACTGGTATATAAAGAATTTGTGAATGTAATAGCAGGGATGAGAATGGTTGTTTAACAGAGATTCATAAACATTCAGCAAACAACCAAGCAATTTGTTTCATTATTTTGGATATTTTTACATTGGAGAAACCAGTGGGACTTGTGTGCTGTGTTGTGAAATTCTGTTTTAAAAAGTGCTTTCAAAGAATGCTCATTTCCAGATGTGTTCTCTAGCATCAAGAGAGAAGTTTGAGCCTTCTCCTTAGACAGCTTTCCCATCAAGTTTGCAGGATTTCATTTCTGATAAGAGAGGAAAAACTGGGAGGAATCCTCAAATATGTATTTGGAGAAATCTTCAGATATGTATGTAGGAGGGGTTTGGGTAGAAGAGAGAAATCAGCACAATGTGGAAAGCTATTAGGAACAGAAGCAGATAGGCCTAGATGTTGTTTTTAAGTGAATGGAAAGAAAATAAACCTTCAAAGTGAAACTAATAGTAAAATTGTTAACAAGGAAAAATATATTGAAAGCCAGGTGTAGTAATCTAAAAAATAACCAAAAAGAGAATAAAAGAAAGGTTTTCTAAACCAGAAAGCCTCTGCTTAAATTTTTTTCAGCTACAGTATTATCAATAAAACATAAATAGAGAATTTAATTTTGTCTTCTGTCCCCACAACAATACAAGCAAATGGAGGCGTGTGTTTTAAGGGACCTCCCTTTGATACAAAAGGATCATTGGAGGAAAGAACTCAGACCAGATATCCACAAACAAGCTTGCAAACTAAAACTGAAGGATAGTATAAAATAAAAGCAGAAAACTTTGATTCACTGTTGGGTGCTGGAGAATGAATCTTCTCCAGAATCATGGGGAAATATAACTCCAAATTACTCCTGACATGTGCCTGAGTGACTGACTGGTCTGGATATGTTCTTGTTTCAGATTCAAAGCACTTAAGAGGCCAATAAATGAGGCTGTACACAGAAAGTGTGCCTGTCTGTAAAGCACATCCATTTGAAAGAACTTTTCATCATTCTGTTAATGCTTATATCTGCAGCATAAAGCAGAGGTCACTTGCTATTAGCTGGGCCAGTTCAGAGTTAAAAAGCACCCTTGAAAAAAAAATCATCCTGATCCCATTTTGCAAAGTGGATAGAATGCACAATGATACTGACCTCAGACTCAGATTAGCCTAATTTCATCATTTATTCTTGCCTTGTTCAATTTGTGGATAAAAGAAAAGGAAAAAAAGAGATGAATGGCAGCTGTCACTCATCCTAAGCCTGATAGACGATTTGAAATCCTTTTGTGGCATAAATAAAATATTTCCTTGCCAGGCAACAGAAATATGTTGATGTCCTTGTAAACTAAACCAGGTCATTTAGAAGCATTATTAACAAACAAAGGATGGCAAGATGGATTATTTGTGGTCTCACTAGACTTATATGAATATGAATGACATTTGCTTCCCGAATGTGCTGACATGCGGAACACAACAAACTTTCTAATCAGAACTACTGAACAAGCAGGTCTCAAAACATACAAGCCAAAAATGAAAATCAGTGTGAAAACTGATAGTCCTGAAAGAGATGCTCTGAGAGCTGTTGATGAGCTTCCTGATCTGGACAGCCTCATTTGTACCCATGCAATGCTGCTGTCCTGGGTATGTAGGGCAAACACTCTTCATAGACTGGATTCACATTAGCATTCTACAAGGAGCAAGTCGAGCTGATGGAGGTTCAGCAGTAAAAGACAAAGGGAAACTAGAAAAGACAGGTAATTTCTGTGGGGACTCTGTGGTGTGACAGTAGCTAAGAGATTGTGTAAAGCTTTGGACACCAGTCTCCAGCAGGTATTGGTCTCTTCTGGTTTGTAGAGCATATACACCTTATACAAATAACAGTCCTGGTAGAAGCTGCACGTTTAGGATTTTCTTTGCTTTCCACATGTACAGTTTGGGCAACTCAAATGCATAAAAAATTCAAGTGGACATGGACTTGAAAGTAGCTTTCGAGCTGAAATGTAAAATATGGCAGAACAGTCTCAGTCCTACTGCTCTTCTGTGTTGTTTCCTTGTCTCTCCTCGGGCTTAAGGGGCAGCTTGTTGATTTATGCTGATGGAAACTGCATAAACCAGGGCTAGATCAGCATGGTGACAGGAGGCTGTGCCTGCTGCTCCTGGCTGCTACCTGTTTTGGCATCACCATGCTGAGTGATGGGCAGGGTCAGCTCAACAGGATCGGCCTACAACTGGGAGAAAAGTAAACTCTGAGCATGGATCCCATGGCACACCAGCAGCCTTTCAGTGCTCTGGCATCCCTGACAGGGAGCTGACTGACTGAAAGGCCAAATAGGGTTTAATTGCATTATTGCTAAGCTGACTTAAAAACAGGATGTGAGGGAGGGAGAAATGGAGAAATCTACATGGCACAGACGTGTTCGTATTACTGAGAACCTATTTTCTGAATCCTTTTTAATCTTTGAGCTTTTAAAGAAAATGTAAGCCTAGATAAATAAATGATTAATGAATCCTTCTTCTGATTTTACTTTTGTTTCTGTCACTTTCTTTCATCCTTCTTTTCACAGATTTTAATCTGTTCTTAAACTTATAAAGCTTTTAAATTTAAGACTTCTTACCAAGTTAACTTTCTGTAAGATCCCAAAGATATTAGCTAATTAGATTTTGCTTTGAATAGTAGTGTATTTGAATGTTGTATACTGTGAGCTACAGGCACATATGTTTTCAATCATTAAATCATTTTGAACTTTGCAAAAACCTTTAAGCTTGGTAATAAACACATTAATACATTGGCAGTTAATTAAATACATTCCAGTTATCATCATAACCACTTGAACTGAAGTCTATAGATTCTCATATCTAAAATTACCCTTTCATGGCCTGACTTAATCAGAAGTCATGTCAGTAAATGTTAAGTGAATATATATATTTATGCATATGTGTATATATATACATTTTAGTTTTGTGGCCAAGAGCAGGATTAAAATAACCAAGTTAATGTACACTGGACAAGGTTTTGTGTCCTTCTTGTGTGGATTTAGGCATCTGTGGCATGTATAAAGGGACAGAATTGTGCAAGGTAATGTGCCAATCTCTCAGGCTCATAAGTAAACCAAATTTTTTATTTCCCTATCATCCATCTATGCATGTATGCATGCATGTATGCATGTATGTATGTACGTATGTATGTATGCATCTATCTATCTATCTATCTATCTATCTATCTATCTATCTATCTATCTATCTATCTATCTATCTATCTATCTATCTACCTATCTATAAAATAACTCAGAAAACTTTAATGTTATTGTGCGATAACACTTTTGTTCTTCATAACACATTCCATTAGCAGTGTTATGTTGGTTCCACATAAAAAGTCTGATACGATACATTAAAGGGAATTAATTTTAATTACTTCATAGAAGTGTGATGACTTACTCTCACTTATTATAGGAATATAAAGGGGAATCTTGAATAGGGCATAAAAATATTTAGTCCTTATTTCTTTTGTAACCCTTTAGGATGTATCATGTCAAAGGACTGCAAGCACATCAAAGATATTAATTTACACTGACATTTTGATATTTGTGACAGTGCAATTTAGGGGAAAGGTGTCTTCAGGGATATTAAGTATGTCGTTTTTGTTTTTTGCAAGCAGCCTGATAATCAAAGTCATGCACACTGAGTTGATAACGTGGTCCCTGTCTGGCTGGTATATTGGAATGCCCTGGGCCAGGTGAGATATGATCTGGGATTCCACCTGGAGTACTGCATCCAGCTCTTGGGCACCCAACATAAGAAGGACATGGACCTGTTGGAACGAGTCCAGAGGAGATCACAAAGGTGATCAAAGGACTGGAGCACCTCTCCTGTGCTCTCTCTCAGACTGAGAGAGTTGGAGTTTTTCCGCCTGGAGAAGAGAAGGCTCTGAGAAGACTCTTTTTAGGTTTTTTCATTATATAAAGGAAGTTTCTGTGAAAAAAATTTGGAAAGAGTTTTTGCCAGGGCCTTTAGTGACAAGAGACAATGTTTTGAAACTGAAAAAAGGTGTATTTAGACTGAATACAAGGAAGAAATTTTTTATGGTGTTGGAACACTGGAACAGGTTTCCCAGAAAAGTTGTGGATGCTCCTTCATTGGAAGAGGTCAAAGTGAGATTGGACAAGGGCTTTGAGCAGCCTGAGCTATTGAAAAATGTTGCTGCCCATGGCAGGGGCTCTGCACTGGATTATCTTTAATGTTCTCTTCCAACCAAAACCATTTCATGATTCAAGGTAGACAGCAGCTGTTGGCTGAGATAAAGTTTATAGATTTTACTGACTATTGGTCAAATCTCCATTGACTGCAAAGGGCACTTGGGCCTACATAAGCAGCCTGCATGTCTAAAAAAAAAAAAAATAAAAAAATATATATATATATATATATAAATATATATATATATATATATATATATATATATATATACACATATATAGGTATTTTCTTTCTGAGTTGAATTCTACATGATTGATTCTGGATAGGTGTAAAGAGACTGCAAAAACCTCATTGTAAGCCTGGTCTGTCTGACAGATCCCAAGGTGTATCTGTGAAATGGGGCAGATGTGTCCAGTGGGTTGTACCTTAGTACACGTGCCTCCAGTATTTGGACCAAAAGAAAGTTCCAGGTTACCACTGCTCCAGTTTTCCACCATACAGGAGAAAGAAGGGTGCAGAAATTCATTATAATTATGGAAAATCCTCTCTGAATGAGGAATATGGTGAGACTAATGCACTTTCCTAAGTGTAGTCTCCTTACATTGACCTTGAGTCAGAGAGTATTTTTACAGTTATGGAAACAAAATTTATCTGAAAGCTTTCCTGAAAAAAACAATTGTATTCCAGCAGCATGATCTTGCCAGAGGCCAACTTTAGTAACATCAGATTGGAACAAGTGTGTCAATCTGAAGAAATTTAATTTTTTTCAGCATAAACCTATCAAAGTCTGCATAGGCTTGAACACCAGAGAAGTCTCTCTTTTCTGCTTGCCTCAGGCCTTGATGTTGTGCTCTCTTCCCACAGCATACAACAGAGTGGGGTGTAAAAAATGACAGAGAAAGTCATATTTCAGTATAATCTGAGAGAAGTCAATAAGATAAGATTTGTTATCAGTGTGCATTTATTAATGTTGTTTTCATTTTTTCACTGAAATGTAGATACAGAACTCCCATTAAGACAGGCACCAGTTTGATGCATATTGTGATGCTCAGTTTTTTGATAGGCAATCTGATGTTATTTATAAAACAAGACCTTTAAAAGTGAGGCATGAAGACATGCAAATTGATGAAATTTTGTTTTTCACCTTTATTAGTGAAACTGCTTTTCCTTTACACATATCCTTGATTTGTCCCTTTCCTTTCCACTTGACTTTGATAGGGAAAATACTAAAAGTTATGATGGTGCATGGCTCAAGAAATTTTTATAAACAAGCTTGAAAAACTGAAATCAGATTTTTAGCTGTTAGACCAAAGAGAAAAGAATTGACCAAGCATGCTTATCAATGCAGGAAAAGTGGTGGTGAAAGTAACGAGAGATGAAAATGCAGAGGATAATTTCTAATCCTTGTCATAAACTGTTTAAACTCAGATTTCCCTAAGCAAGAAACAGCCAGATCCATATATCCTGTATCTGTCAAAAAACTGTCTTTGTGTGTATGTGTGTGCGTGAGAGAGCGAGTTTTATTAAATTTAGATTAATTGCATTAGAATAACCCTACAAAGTACTTCATAAGATGGGTTAAACTTTCCAGCATCACTTTGACAAATCAATATCTTCATTTTGCACAAGGAAAAATGGAAAGACAGTAAGTTTGGATTTGTCTTCCTGAGTCTGCAGAAAACTGCAGCAAGCCATGGGAATGATTTCTTGTGCAGAGACTTTAATTTCCCAGACCTGGGGGTTTTTAAAGCCAGGCTTCTTCTCTCATAGGTTTTTAAATGTTAATAAAATCAATCTTTAATATATTGTTTTGGGAGAGGACTGTTAAAATGGTATTTCAATGTCTTCTTAAAAATGTATTTATGCCAACGGAAATTTGTACTCCAAAAATATACCACAGCTGGATTGTGGGAAGGTGCACCAACTGCAAGTTTGATTATGAAGAAAAATGCTGTATAGTAGGATCCTGACAGGATGAAAATAATAGATTAAAATATTTTTCTATTTATGATGGGGAAAAACATGAATAATTGTATGTAGGTTTTGTCCAGTCAGTTGGTCATACTCTGGTACAGTAAAGAGCTGAAAAGGTACTTAAAAAACAAAGAACAAAAATGTTCTCTTGTATCAATATCACATTTTATGTTTGTCATTTAGTTTTGCTGTCTACTTGTAACTTTCAAAACTGGTCTCTGAAATAGTGTTTTTCAGTAAAATAAAAATGAAAAATTCCTTTTTGTATTTATTTAATTTTTAGATTAGTAATGATAATATAAACTGTTGGATGTGCCAGTGACTCACAAGCAGTAGCAACTGAAAGCCACTGCTGAATATTAAATTAATTGTGAGGTTTTGTTTTTTTTTAATAGGTTGGGTATTGTCACCTGGTGAATCTTACTAGATGCTATAAAAATTATTAATTTATCTTTAAATAAGTTTTTCCATGGTCCTTAGTTTAAATAGAACTAGTTAATGACTTTAGCAGACCTTCTATTACAGGGGAACTCCTTGAATGGTGTATAGCTTGAGTACAAAAATAAAATTGGTTGTTTGGGATGAGATGGGGAAAAAGTTTCTAATGGCTTCCATTTAATTTGTAAATACATAAAAAAATGGGATATATATATATTAAAACATATAATATTATATATATATTATTATATATAATTACATAATACATTATATAATACATTATATAATATATAATATATATTATATATATATATTATATATATATATTATATATTATATAATTAATTTTTATTATTTGCTATTATTTTTCTGAGACGCCTTATGTAGTATTTAGTTATGTTTAGCAATTATTTTACAGTGTTCAAAACCATGCAAGATTTTTTCAATCTTTGCTGACCTCTATTTGTCTTGGTCCTGACAGAAGGGACTGCAAAACCAGGATTATTTTTATTGTCTGTTGAAAAAACAGTTTTGTCCTGCCACCTTTATTCCTTTTTGCATCTTTTTTTCTCATTCTTATCTCAGTACTCGTGCCCGGTGAAGTTCGAATAAGTATTGGTAAAATGAACATGAAATTTCTGATACTACTAGCAATCTATCTATGAAATACAGTAGATTTATTATTTTGGAAATTGCTCTTCAGAAATAATGACAAACGTTTCAAGGACTTTTTTCTTTTCTTAGAAATTTTAGTTTTAAAATATTCTTCAAACTATTTGGTAAAGCTGTTCCTATTTCTAATTTTTGTCTGATTATTCTTGACAAAGAAATGAACTAATCTTACTGAAAACATTTACATTTGTAGTTTATTTCATGCAGTTGTTGTGTCTTTAATATGTATGGTTATGTGATAATGTTGTCAAATATGTTTCTGAGATGAGATGTAATAGTAAATGCAGATGGTATCTCACTCTTAACAGTCAGATGTTCTTGAGCCTGTTGTGAAGACTCTTATTGTCAAATATTCCAGCCTTATCCTTCTTCTAAAAGCAGTTTATCAGTCTTTAAGCAGCAGTTTCAAAAATTTTTGTTTTTTTTTCAAAATATGTGACCCACTGAAACCCATGATGTATGAATTGTAAACAAGTTGCAACCTGGAGGGTTTCTGAATTCAAGAGAGGGAAGCAAAATCAGTCAAAAGCAAGGAAAATTTTCCAAGCTTTCGAAGGCATAAGGTACATGTCTGGCACTAGATTGCAGATTGTGTTTCTGTAAGGTGTCTGTAGCAATATCTGTGCCAGCTGTAGAGCAGAACTGTGGGAGGGTAACTGAAGGTCCCAACTATTGACACTGCAGATATGACATCCAACCTACGTGCAGGTCAAGAGCTTTTGCCTCACACCCATGGATCTATTAGCAGGCATGTCTTGATGGGAGGGCTCTGGACTTCCTATATATTCTGGTTTCATCCAGAGGGTAACCAGGGTGAGCAGTGCAAGACCAGCTTCAGTATGAAATGAAGCACAGATGAGGAAGCTTGCTTTAAAGGTGTCACCACAGTCTGAAATGAGAATGCCTGCCAATAAAGGTGCACTCTGCTTTGCTTCCCTTGAAGTGGAACCCAGGAACACGGTTGCTCTGTGGTTGTGGTGCTTATCCCAATTGCTCCTGCTGCAATGGAAAAGTTTGCAATGCAGTTCTGCTGCCTGTAAATAAAGAATTTAGTCTCTGATTTCTTATCCCATTTCTCAATGCCACTGTACAAGTCAAAAGTGCATACTGCAGAATTCTGTATGTTTTTCAAGTTCTGTTTTCAGAACTGTAACAGCAGAACTCTGCTGAAGAGCAAATGCATGTATCATCTCCTACCCATTGCCACTTTGTCCCTCTACTCCTTATTTCAGGGCTTCCTATTTTTTCACTGTCTTTGCTTCCTCAATATCTACATACTCTTCATTTGATCACTTTTTTTATTTTTTGTCTGTTTCTACTTAGTCCCCTACTGTTTATTTCAAATGAATTCCCGTTGAGAATTGTATTATTCTTGCTACGTTTTCCTGTAGTCCTATTCCTTATTACAGCTTTCTAAAATATCCTGTAACATTCTCACTTAGTTGTGCTTGTATTTTACTAGACTGAAGATAAATTTAGCAATTGGTAGTTACCAGAAACAGGCTCTTTTGATTTTGAGTATGGAAAGTGTACTGAACATTTTCTAAAACCTCTGGAACTTCTAAAATAATTGCCAGTTATTCTGTAAAGCCTTCAACTGAAAGCCTACTTCAATCAAAGCAGTGACAAAATGCATACTTTGAATTCTTGGGCATATGCATTTTCTGGCCTCCTGGGTTTCACCTTCCTGAAGTTTTCACCTTAGCTAAGGTGCTTGCATAAATTATTTTTACCTGGCTTTAAAACCCTCTTCTCAAATGTTTCATTTTATATTGTTTGCATTGTGGGAAATTTTAATACATATCCCTATTCCTATAAATTAGTAACTGCTGGAGTTTAGATTAATGAAATCTCATTAGTTATTTCCTTTCCAGTTTGTTTCCTGTATAAATTTTCAGATGATTGCTAAAATAAATTACTTGTACAAGCTTTAAGTGCTTTTCTGTTTCCTGCTGTGGTGACAAGTGCCTCATTCAATTGTTTTGAGATGAATGCCTTGAGTGACTTTTCTCCTTTTGAGAATCCTTCTCAGTTACAAACTTCACTGGAGCTAAAACTTTGATTTATAGAATCATTTCTGTACATTAGGATTTACTGCAGGAAGTTTTTTCTGAAGAAGTTATTTCTCAGTAAGTAGCTGCTTTAGTTACATGGTCGTGGAACAAATTGCACAAGCAACTTCTAATACCCTTATCGAATTAAAGGTGCCAGCACTACAAAATGGCATAAAAAAATCTTTTTATCACTTATTTTTGGGATAAAGTGTGGACTATTCTGCATTAAAAGCAGTGCTACCTCCTCTGTAATAAGAAGAGTAATTTTGCTCTCTCAAACACAAGGCTATATTGAAAAATCATTGCTGTCATTCTACAGTAAAAAAAAATCCTGCCATTTCAGACTGTATTTCAGATCACAATAAACAATAATGCAGAACAAAGATCACATTGAGAACTTTTTCTCTCTGGAATCATCATTTTTACACAACGTGTTGCCAAATGCAGCATATTGCATTTTCAAGTATGTATATTTTAAATATTTATGGTAGTGAATAATTCCTTTTAGTAAGAGATAAAAATTATTTCTGATCCCTTAGCACACTGCAGTTATAAAACCATTATTCAAATTAATTAGATATTCCAGCTGTTAAATGAAAAACTCTGTAATGGCTTTTTAAAACTTATTGAAATATTTCTGATGTAGATGATAGATTGTGACAGGTTTATTTGAGTCACAGCAGATGAAAAATCTGAAAGTAAATTTCTATTTCTATGATCATAAGTCTTACCTCTGGAAGACCACGAGAGGAAATATTCAAGGTCAGGTTGGTGAGGGCTCTGAGTAACCTGATCTTTTTGAAGATGTCCCTGCTCATTGCAGGGAGGCTGGATTAGGTGACCTTTAAAGGTTCCTCCCAACCCAAACTGTTCTATGACACTGTAAACAGAACTTTGCTGCTCAGTGTTTTCTAAACAAATGCAGTTATGAGAATTATTAAATAGTTGCCTTTCATAAAGTGATAACATTTTTTTCACATAGTTTTCAGATTTCCCTTTGCAATTTTAATAAAATGATTGCATATTGTGAAAAGAATTTGGTTATCTTTCTGAATCATCATTTACTCTAATTTATATTGACATCATGATTTAGCTGACTTTCTGATATGAGAAGGAATTTAAGAAGAAGAGATTCTGAAATAGCTACAGTATAGTTAAGAAAAGGCTGATAATACTTAGTTGGTCTACAACCGGATTTTCATTAAAGAATAAAAAAAAAGATTTTTTTTCTGAATTTTGATATTTTCTGTATAAATTGTTAGGTGTGATGGCAAAACCGATATGATGATCAGCACCAGTGTAAAAACAGGAAGAAAAAAAAAGTTAACATTTTCTATTTAATTCTTCCATAAGGTTGCTTAGCATGCCTCCACTTAAATGCTTTTGTTTTGTTTTGAATTGGTTCTGTTTTGTCATTCTTGTTGGTTTTGCTCTTCTTTATATTGGTTAGACTGAGTTTAATCCAAATTTATTTTTCACTAAACACTTCTATATTCACTTCAAAATAATTTTGCTATTCCATCACAGTGTTGTTTTGGTGTCCATTTCTTCACGCTGATCATTCTGAGATATCCTGTGAGGGACTCCCTTGATTTTATGTAGACATAAGAGGATAACTTGCCTTTTAACTTGCATTAAAACTCGTATTTGGGATGTTTTTAGGCTACTTCAGCAAAAGAAGAAAGAAGAAAGAAAGACAATGGTTATATAGAAAATGGGAAAATGCAGCAATTTTGTGGTCAAGGAAAGATCCTTAGTGACTGATTGCTTCACTAACATTATTTTTCTACAACTTTTGGTACTTTTCATCATGTTTATTTTATATCTTTTCCCAATACCACAATAAAACATCACCCCATTAAGAATTCAAATGCAAATATTCAGAACTAGTAACTAGTAATTAGCTCTTGTGACAATGGAAACTAAAAATTACAGGCAGCATAAATTACTTTAAACTCAACTAGCCTATTTTTTTTTAAGTTTGCACCAGTATTAAAATTTCTTATTACCATTGAAATTATTTTAATGTGACATATTGAATTATAATTAATATAATTAGAAATCATAAAATATTATTCAAAGACTGTTTATTCAATAGAACTTGTTCCCATAGAAACAAGGAGTAAAGGATTCAATTTATTCAGGTTTCATGGCAAATAAATATTCTTCTGCTCTGAATATTTAATGCTCTCACATCTATGTTTACAAGAATATCACAAAAAATTCAATAGGCTACTAAATATAGAATATTTCCTTTGCACTTTACATGAAGTTTTAGTTGCATTTATTGTAAAAAAGCAAAACAAAATAAAACAAACCCTGAGTAAATCTGTTTGTACTCCAAAAAGAGGCACAGATGTTTTCTTGGTATTGATCTCCAGTAATAATAATTTTTAAGCACTGAAGAAGTGCATATGGGGATTTTGTGTGATGGCCAAGGGGAAAAAAAAACAAACCACCAAAAAACCAGCAAAACAAAGCATGAAAGAAATAGAGGCTAAAGAACTGCATCAAGACTGCCAGCACCCAGCACAGCTTTCATCTTATGCAAGCATTGTCAGCTTGTGTTTGCAAAACCTCATGATTTATTTAGAATTTTAATTAAAGAAAAGGAGTGATTGGAACAGCATCCTAGCAGCACCTAGCATCTGCCGACCGTGGCTAATGATTTTTACAACCTCATCTGCAAACACTCCATTAAAGAAGCTAACCATGACATGTGGCACAACTGAACCAAATGAGTGAGGGAAAAAAAATCAAGCCTGCAGCTATCACTAATAAAAGAGACAGAATAAGATTAAAAAAGAAAAAAAAAAGACACTGTGCAAATTGTTATAGCTTCAGGGCTCAATCTCAAGTCCTTGGAAAGAAGGATCATTACATACTCATGAGCACGTGAAGTATTATGGCCTCTGGATGCTCTCTTGACAGCTTTTTCAGAATTTGCATTATTTTTCTGTTTTCCTAATAAAAGAAAAAAAATCCAACACTTCAACTTTAAAAGCAAAAGACTCCCAAATTTTTCTTCAGTTATACTTGTACTCTCTTTTTGTAGGCCTTCAAAAATAATGCATTGCATTTGGTTGGGAAGTTGCTGTGCAAAGTACAACATAAAGTACAACAGCTCCTGGGTAGAGGGGGATATTATGGTCAGAAGTGCTTATGGATGGGGAATAGAGAGGGAAAATATGGCTATAATTTCCCTGGTCAATGGCTGCAGTTTTTTCTTCTGTGATTAAGCACTCTGTCCTCATCTTCTTGGTTTCAAATAAGTTAAATACTGCAGCAAACTGCAACCAATCAAGATTCTTAATAAAGTACATTTTTTGAGATTTTGCCTCACAACTAGTAAATTCTAATGTTTTCCTTGGAAAAGAAACAAAAAAACAACCAAAAAAAAAAAAAAAAAAAAAAAAAAAAAAAAAAGAGAAGTAACCACGAATTACTACAGTATTCCTTAAACCATTTCAGATTTTTTTGTTCCACTTACATAGATGTTTGAGATGGAAAGGAACTATTAGTGGTTTCAGCCCCTTCTCTTCCATTGCAGGGCACTTTACTGTATTATAATACAGTACTACTGCCACCATAGTGTGCAGTAGAGTGCATTTTCCCTGGATATCTGCTGGGGGAGTCTAGAATCTTAGGTCTGGCTCCTCTCTGGACCAATCTGTGCAGAGAGACAAGCACAAGTGTGAGTGTACAGACACACCAAAATTACAGTAGGTGTCTCCAATCACCACTGAGCTCTTCCTGAGAGTCCAGCAGGTGGAAAACAAAGAGAAAATCCCCAAAGGTCAGATATCTTCTATGTTAGAGTTTAAGAAACCTTGAAAAGGTTGACTAGTATAATAGGGAACTTCATTTCACACAGAACATTTTAAGAGGGAGGTTATTGTGACAACTAAATAGTTGTAAAGCTTGAGATGCATTTTGTGTGGTGTAACACAAGTTTAAAAAAAATCTCCCTGATACTTTAAGTTATCCTATAGCTTGGTTTATTTAATTAATGTATCCGATATCTTGTGGGTTATAAGAGATTGTGGAAAGAATATTGATGGAAAGAAAAGAAACATGCAGAGTTTTCCATCCTCTGTTCCTTTCCAGCAGTAGGAAAGTTTCTGATTACTGAAAAGGGCCCTATAGAAAAACAACTTGCTTTCTTTTGGAAAATGAACAGTCTCCTTAGGGAATGTGGGAATTTTTCCTGGCAGATTTGGGTCTTATTCTAATCCAAAGAACAGTGCAACAATGGCTTTTTATTGTTCTGGAAGAAAATATACCTGTATAATATGTGTTCTTGCAGGTCATACAATCCCTTCACACCAGGCATCTTTGAATTTGCTTGCAACTGGGTTTCACTCCATTGTTTGGCTGGCAGGCTTCAGCTGCTTTTTGTAACACTGAAGGCACATATCAGTACTTTTGCAGCTGAAATGAAAATCCTTAAGCTTTCTTTTGACTGTTAACCATGGTCTATGCATTAAACTTCATCTAAAGACTGTAATTAAGCATATATTTTCATGTCCCACACCTTTTCAGTATGCTACCTTTAAATCATACAAGTATCATGGAATTAATTTTGTGGGAAGTAGTGGAATTTCAGAAATGTCCTCTAAGGAGATGTTTCATAAAATGCTGTGCACAGAAGCATTCAGAAAATTCAGCTGAACTTGTAGGAATCTAAAAAAGACTTGAAATATTCTATATGGATTTACAGAAAAGCCACTGGATTTATGTTGCAAATCTACTGAAAAATTTTAGACTGACAGTGGAAAAGTAGTTTGGACTCAGCTCAGAACAAGCTGTATCTGCTCATATTCCCCATCTTGCAGCTTGCTAATGTTTCAGTTGGGAATCTGACCTCAAACAAATTCAGACTAAGTACTTTTATGAGTCACTGAAGTGGAAGAAGCAGTCAGAGGTTCAACTGCATAGGTAGGCTCAAGCCAAAAATCTCAGTTTTACATGTTTTAAATTAGTCATTTTACTCTATAATTAAAAGCTGAAGATATTTGATCTGAGTTTTAAGTGTCTGCATTCAACACAAAATTGAATGTAGATTACAGATAGCCTTAGCTACACTCAGCTTATAACTGCAGCAGTTCTGAAAAGGGCAACTGTCAAAACATGTATTTCAGTATTTAACTTTAGACAGTTAAATGTTAATTTTTGTAGTTCATTGGTTTAGCTTTGGGGAATGTGATACGAACCGTATCTCCATCAGATGTGCAGCATTCAAACCCTTTGTTACCTGCCTGGATTTGGCACCATCTGATCAATCTCAGTTCAAGTGTTTTGGGTGGCCAGAGTTATTCGTGGTAGCCTTGTGAAAAGAATGCAGACACAGAAAACGTGCCTCATTCCTTTCAATTTGTTGCATTACCTTTGTTTGATTTGTTTTCCAGGCATGGATTGATGTGCTAGAAACAATTCATTTTTCATATTCTTAGATAAATTGATGGGGAGAAATCTTTCTTGGTTGCAAGAACATTTTTGAAATTGAATTATTGTGAGACAATGGAAATCTATTTTCAGAGCAATTTTTCAAACTATAGCATCACTCTTTAAACTAAGAAGTACCAGTGCCTTATTGGTTCTAATTAGATAGATAGATATATAACCTCATATTTATGGATTTTAGTATTTATATAGCTCAAACTGCACATTGGAAATCCACACCAGATCCTTTTACATGTATTCTGTTTTGTAGATAATCTATTGTCCTTGAAAAAATGAGTTCACTGACAAAGCAGTTCTCAAACTGTTTTTCTAAAGAGGTGCCTCTTGCTGCTCTGTGCAGAACTAGCAGACATTAATGTCAGGCCCTTGTCAACTTTTGATGACTTAATTTAGATTAATTAAAATTATTATAGAATCTGCAAAATGCTTTCCCAATGCTAATGTCATATATAAAATTTTTAATAATTGCTAGCCAGGTAAACAATGGCAATAGAAAAATAACAAACAAGCAAAGAAATAAACAAACAAGCAACACCACCCCCCACCCCAGAAATCCCCCAAAACTAAAAAGTGGGATACTTTTAGCAACTAAGAATTAAAGGTAGGCTAAAACCAGCCAGCCTATGGGAAAGGTAATCAGAGTGATTTTTGTGACATTTTATTTTGCTTTATTTTTAAAAAATTAAATCTAAACTCATGAAAAATCAGGTTTTCACTTGGCCTTTTAATTAATGATTAGTCCCTTGCCTTTAGCTAGGCACCAGAAAAGGCCAAACACCCAGGTCTCTAGCCTGGCATGTGGAGAGACTGCTTGGTCACTGCAGTACAGTCAATAGGTCCAGTTTTACTGGGGTCATTGGACCAAACATGGCAAGGCTGTGTGTGAGTTAGCATAAAATATCATTCTGGAAAAATGAATACACTGCTCAACTATACCGTTAGATCTCGCACAAGTGACTTTTTTGCCCTGTATCCTTTTTGAAATTCAAATCTGTGTCCTGTCAACATTCTGTTATTCACAGGTGAATTATTTGGCTTGAGGATTAAATGTACTCAGTGTCTCAGCAAGCAGGAACTTTCATTAGCTGTAGTATGGTGTTATTATCTCTCTCCCTGCCACATGACTTGATGCAGTTGATTGGAAGTTGGGCTCTTTATTTCAAGTCCAAATGTAGGGCAATATGTTTACCAAATGAGTAGAAGGTTTAAGTTTATGCTTTTATCAGATTTATGGCACTCTATACACGCCCTCTGCTACCCCACTGTTCCCTGATATGAAGAAAACCCAGAGAATCCATTTGGATTTTTGCATTTCTGTTGTTTGACAGATACATAAGCAGTGGGCAGCTCCAAAGATATCTTCAAGAAATGATGAAACTGTGCTCTGGTGAGCTTCTTCTTGAGTTCCAAAATTTCTTCTGCTATTTATTCTGCTGATCTGAATATCATAGGTGAATTTGATGTATTTACTTGATGAGAGGGAATTCTGATTGGTGTTGAGGCTGCCTGCAGTGCTTTTTCCCAAGGAACTGGTGGATTACCTTGGTTGGGTTTTTTTGATCTGCTGGCATGTAATTCATGGGAGGCAGAGCTGCACGATAGAAGGTTGATTTGTCATTAACAGCATTATTTTTTCTTAGAACTATCCTTCTATCCATGTCTCTAAAGTGGCAGCATATTCTAAACCTTATAAAGCAAAATGGGAAAGTATTAGACTAGTAAGAAAATCCTGTGTTCAGTTTTAAGTTTGTCACTATAAGAAAGACATTGATGTGCAATGATGCTGCAATGTGTCCAGAGAAGGGCAACAGAGGTGGTGAAGGGTCTGGAGAGTGAGTCTCATGGGGAGCAGCTGGGGGAGATGGGGTTGTTTAGCCTGGAGAAAAGGATCTGGAGAGATCCTATCACTCCCTACAACTACCTGAAAGGAGGTTATGGCCAGGTGGGCTTCTCTCTCCCCACTCTTCTCCCAGGTTACCAGTGACAGGACAAGAGGGTATAGTGGCAGGGAAGGCTCAGATTGGACAGCAGGAAGAATTTCTTCATGGGAAGAGTTGTTAAACACTGACATGGGCTGGTCAGGGAAATGGTAGAGTAACCATCCCTGGAAGTGTTCAAGAAACAACTGGAAATGCTGCTTAGTGCTTTGGTCTAGTTTATAGGGAAGCAATCAGTCAAAGGCTGAACTCAATGGTCTTAGAGGTTCTTTTCCAACCCAAATGATTTTGTGATTCTGTAATTTTTGTATTCATAATTTGTTTTAACAGGGATGATAATATCCACACAAAGAGGTACTATGTCCCAGATACTCCAGATAGGTTTACAGCAACCCTAAGCCAGGAACAAATCTAGACTAGGAGATTTATAGTTAGGGGATTCTTTTCAATTGTTTCCTATATTTATTGGAAATCCCACACTAGGCTACCCTAAGCAATGTAAAATTAGTTTGGAGTTGCTCTCACATTTATTTCATAGTATACAAACATGCATAGTAAACTGTCCTGGGTTTTCAAAGACTCACATGTGGCTATGACCCAATGCTGCCCAAGCACACCAAGCACTGCCATGCACAACAATTGCATATCTGTAATCTGAGCAAGTGTTTCTCCATTTTTGCAGGTGAATCATGTTTTGTTCAGATTTCTTTCCTAAAGTTTTATGCTTCTATTTGACATTATCTTTGAAAGGCCATCCAATGTAAGAAATTTCCCATTGGATCCATACTTTCCACATATAATTTGTTTGAAAATTGCAAGTGCTAAGATCCATTTTTATTTTTGTTATCCACCATGTTGCAGCTTGTATTCTGTTTCTGCCATGACCACATTCTGCTCGTAGGAACATTAAAATATCTCTCTTTCTTTTAAAAATGATTAGCTTTATTTTAAGAAAGCATCCAAAGGAGGACAATGAAGATGGCAAAAGGCCTTGAGGGGGAGCTGATTGAGGAACAGTAGAGGTCACTTTGTCTGTTCAGCCTGGAGAGGAGGAGACTGAGAGGAGATCCCACCACAGCTACAGCTTCCTCATGAGGGGAACCAGAGGGGCAGTCATTGGCCTCTTCTCTGTGCTGATCAGTGACAGGACCAAGGGAATGGCCTGAAGCTGTGTCAGGGGAGGTTTAGCTTGCATGTCAGGGAAAGGTTCTTCCCCCAGAGGGTGTTTGGGCACTGGAACAGGCTCCCCAGGGAAGTGGTCACAGGACCAGCCTGACAGAGTTCAAGAAGCATTTGGACAATGCTCTCAGGCACACGGTGTGACTCTTGGGGTGTCCTGTGCAGAGCCAGGAGTTGGACTCCATGATCCTTGTGGATCCATTCCAACTCAGCTTATTCTGTGATTTATATGGTTGTACTTAGTTTAGGGCTTATTGTATTAAGCACTGTTTTCCTTTGTGGAAATCTTACCTCTAATTATCATTGAAGGAGACATTCAAGCTATATTAAATCTTTCTGCAGGCTTTTTTAGATCAGATGCATGAAGCATTGTAACTGATTCAGAACAGCTGGGCACTTCTCAGTTTTGGTCGGTGGATGAGATTGTATCACCTAATATTGGTATCATCTTATACTGGTCTGAACCGTTAAAATATTCTCTGCTGACACCTAGGGCTTTCAGTTTCTGTAGCAAGTTTGTCAACAAGATGGCTTGATTCTTGATGGTTAGGAGTATGGAGCTGAAACTAGAAAAGGGCTAATAATATACACTGATCAATGATGTAGGGGTAAACAAAAAGCACAGGTAAAATATAATTTCTAGTGTCCTGTGCCTGGCAGAAGCATGAATAGATCTTTGTCACTCTGCTTTCCTTGCAGGCCTCCAATTGTCTGCATTGATGATATTCACTCCTTGTAGCCTACCCCTTCCATTCCAGTGCGGGTTCTCACCTGCACTTTTCTTCAAATGGAACATGGCAGAAGTGTGTAGGAGCTAAGGAGATCAAGACAAAAACAGAAATCTGAAGTAGAATAAGATAAATACTGGAATGTTCCCCTGCTTTTTTTTTTTTTTTTCCTCTACCGAGTCATGTACTAAAATCTCTGGAAGACACAAAAAAGGCACAGGTCAGGTCAAAAAACCCCAGTGCATCTTGTGTGCTGGAAAATGACAAGGTAGTAACCCATTAAGTATTAGTAGATGCAGGGTGTGTTCTCAGGTGAGGAGAAACAGAGAAGCCCAAACTGTGTTATTTCCTCCGCTGTGGAGAGCTAGGGTAATGCAGGAAGGAGTCTTTCCCAACAATTCACAGCTGTACTGATTACCAGAGAAGAAACATCTGTGCCCAGCCAATCAGTTTTTCAGGCTATAAAGGAGTAGGCCAACTTCCCAACAGTCTAGAGGTGCTTGTGGTTGGTGATGCAGAGTGATCAGAAGGCTGCTGGGTGTGCTGTGAGGAGCTAAGGGACATGTGGCTGTGTCAGGGCCAGATAAGGTAAGGATATGTTGTATGAGGTGTCCAGGGTCAGCTGGCT
The DNA here is from genome assembly GCA_034336665.1 of Luscinia megarhynchos. NCBI lineage: Eukaryota > Metazoa > Chordata > Aves > Passeriformes > Muscicapidae > Luscinia > Luscinia megarhynchos. Next base: position 49,370,664 of record CM067565.1, read on the forward strand.
GGGAAAGCTAGCTTGGGGCTAGCCATGCAGACTGAAAGAAAGAGCCAAAACTATGTGAAACTGCTCATTGGTAAAGGAATCAGTACAAGCTGCCAATAAGAGAATGGAGTCAGAACTAACAAAGAGGTCTATAAGATAAGGAGACAGAGTTGTGCAGAATTAACAGAGAGGCTTATGAGAAAAAGTCAGTGTTGTATGTGGAAAAGGTCTACAGAAGAAAATGAGTTGTGTTCAGAATTGTATGACAATAAGGACTGAAGATGAAAATGTGTAGAGTTAAGACTGGTAAGAAATGTAAGTGAAAGGGCTGATGGTGTTTCCAGCCCTATTTGTCTTGCCTTGGTTATGGCACTCTTCCTGTCACGTGGATAGGTTATCTATTTCTCTGATTCACTGGCACTGAGTAGAATGAAATGGCAGTGTCAGTGTGCAGGGTATTTTCTCCAATTTGAAGCTAATCCTTTTGGTAGTGTATGTGTTAAATACTCTATGAATGCCTGAAAACACAGTTTAATGAATATTCACTCATATGGTTGAACATAAATGATTTTAAAGATTTTATATTACTATAGGCAATTAATTTACACTTATTTAAGATTTATTTCTTCATGGCCAGTGGGGATATATCCCTCCTGGGTTGTGACCAGATGTTTAAACATGAAGACTGTAATTTTAGCTTTTATTGCATATATATGCCTCAATAGTAATGAATTTGACTCTTTTTAGCAGCTATCTCAAATCCTGCAATTTGCTGGTCAGCTTAAGGAAAAAGAAGTGCTCTGCAAATGAGTAAAAACCAGTCTGCATTTCTTATCAGTGAATCCTCTGGAGCCAGCTGCATAACTAATGGAATCAGCTGCTGCTCTTTTCACCTGTGGGGAGTACATACTCTCTTAATAAAATAACTGCAATCCCACAGTTGGGTGTAGTTGGGAAGAAGCGAATTTTGGACTCACTGAAGCACAAGCCTTTCAAGCAGCATTTTAGTTAAGAGTGAATGAGTCCAGCATTAGAGCTGATAATGGAGAGGAGAGGTGCCTGCAATCTCTTTGCAACTTTGTCATTGATTTCCAGTAGGAACACAGATGCTTTCAAGTACTTGAATCTCATTCTTTTTTCAGTATCCACCTCCAGAAAGCTCTGTTTAATAAACATTTCTTTCTCAATGCCCCATCCCTAGTTTTATGTGAATTGAGGCACCTAAAGATAGTTTCCAAGGATGCTGCTTCTTTCCCTGCCCAAACGTAATACCAATTAACAAACAGCATATGATCTTAAGCACTTGCAACAAAATGGTTATCCAGATTTAGCAACTATGGGTTTTTTGCTTATTTGGTGTTTCTTTTTGTGTTTTTTCTTTTTTTAAAATCCATACAGGATTCTGCATAATTTCTTTGACTTTTTCAAATATCAGTCTAGCTGCATGATCTTTGTCACAATTTTGGACCCTCAAATATCATATTAAGATGGCAGCTTGTACACATTTTGGTGGGATAGGAAGGTCATGCATACTTGGCTCTTCAGAAACACTGTTGGCTATGTTTAGGAAAGTAGAGCCTTGAAGATAGGACTTAAAGCCCAAAATGCATGCCTCAGACAGACCACCTGGTAGAGATGTTCCTTGTCATTTCTAGACCCAGGATTTTTCTCCTCTTAGTTTCCACAAAACGTTTGATTTTTGACTTATGTGTTTGGATTTTTTAAAATTTGTTTTTGGGTTTTCCTTTGTGTGTTTGGGTTGTTTGATTGGGGTTTTTTTTGTGTTGTGTTTGTTTGTGTGGGTTTTTGTGGGTGTGTGTTTTTTTTTTTAAAGGAAAGTCTTGCAGTTTACATTCAGTAATTTCCCAGAACTTGGTTAGGTTAATTAAAACTTACTAATGCAAAAATGTGTCTTCAATTGAAGCATTAAATTCGAAACCCTTTGTGCCTCCCTTTCGGAAGTTAAGGTCTGTTCTTCTTGAAGTGTGTCTGTTTGAGGAACAATCTGATAAGTTACTGGGGCAATGCCAGCATTACAGACACTGCAGCTGGGTTCCCATGCACACTTCTATTACCACAGATTGAAGACAAGTGAAAAACCCCCAGCTATTCCCAGTCCTGTATTTTTGTTTCCTGGGTAAGTTGGAATATATAAAAAGGAACCTACAACCCCAAGTATTTATAGCTGTAAGCTGGCAGACTCTAAAACTACTGGTTTTACATAGATATTTCAGCCACTTCACATTGGTACAAACCTCTAGTCTCTGAATGTGTCTAATATTATTCTACTTCTCAGCTATTTACATGAAAAAACACATTTTATCAAAATCCTGTTTCATCAGGGTCATCCTGTAATTGAAAAGACCAGCTGACAAAAAAACCTTGACAGGCTGAGGATGTGGCATTTATGCTTCCTGTGAGGAAGAAAGACACAGAAGTGATTTGGCCATTCAGCAATTCTAGGAAACCCATTTGGCCCTGTGTTATCACTGTGCTCTGCTTGGACCAGACTACCTTGCTGAGCAGATTAGGCTCTGGCAGCTCAGACTCCCATGATGCAGATGTAGGCAAGGAAATGTAGTTTTTGAATGATATCTTTATATCTGTTGAAACACATTTTCTTTTAACCCTCTAAAGAACATTTTTATACATTTTCAAGCAGCAAGCAGGTGTTTCACAAATCCCTAACCTGATGATATACATGGAAAAAGGCTGTTTTGGTCAACTTATCATCATTCTTTTTCAATCTTATTCAAAGCTCTCCTTCAGCAGCCGAAGTTCATGCCTGGGAATGGACAGGCTTGCTAGAGACTGTTTTGTGCTGGCTTTTGTCCTGTGGGTAGGAAGGATTGAGGGGTGGTAGAAGGGAGGTGCCTTGCTCTGGCTCAGACTTAAGTTGTTAGGATGGTGCAACAGCATCTGCCAGACTCTTCATAGGCTTTATTCAGCCAGAGAGTGCTACGTGCTTCCCACACACAAAGTTTAGTGCCCAGTGGTCTGCCCAATTCCTATCTGAGCTATCTGGGTAAAGGCTGACCCTGTGAGCAGGCAGGGAGGATGAAGCTGCGTGCCTTTGCCTGGGAAAGGCTGCTGATACCATCCCCTTGTGGAGCAAGACCCTGTGATACCCACAGCATCTTGCAAGGGCTGGCCCCTCAGCTGCTGTGAGACTGCAGAGAATGTGTGCATGGCAGGTGAAGCCTGCAGGGAGGCTGCTCTTTCCACACTGAATTATGTAAAATGTTGTGGTATCAGCAGCAAGTCATACACTGTCTCGCTTTTGAAGCAAATCACTGTCAGATTAACTGCTACAAAAGAAATAGCTATGCTAGAAATAATAGGTGAGGCAGCTAGATAAATCATATTGTGTCCTTTAAGGGGTAATATCTTATGTTTATAGTACCTTTTCATAATATCAGAAAGCCCTTGTAAGTGAGCAGAAATGGGAAGCTATTTCAAAAGCCTGAAGTAACCCCAGGTAATACGAGCATCAGAAGCAGCAAGTCATCCAGGTCCCTGCACAGCAGGCAGTGCCATCTCCTAACACAGCTAGCTGAGCTGCTCAGAGTTGTGAGCAGAGCTAAGCCTGTCACCTCCCAGTTGCTCTTTAGTTACCTAGCCACAGCCACTGGTTCTCATGCAAGGCTGGGAATGGGGGTAGCTGTTAGTCACTGGAACATCTTTCCACTGGTCACTGGAACAGCTTCCTGCCTGTTCAGCCCTTGCAGAAGCACAGTCCTGTCTGCCAGCCCTGGGGCTCTTCAGGGCCCATCTGGAAATGGGCCATGGCTTCTCTCTGCAATAAACTTTCTCCTGCCCTGGTCTTTCTGCTGCCAGAAGCAGCAGGATACCCTGAGGTGACCCTGTTGATGTAGCTTACCTATGCAGTTGGTAGGGAAGGCAATTACTACGGTTCAGAGAGTTCATTTATCTTAAAAGACTGACTTTTGTGTGCCCAGCCCTGTTCTGAAGTTTTTCTGATTAAGTCAAAGGCTGAGAGTTGTATACATGTTGATAGGGTGTGATTTTTAGGAGAAACCATCCTCCCATTCACCAGCTCCCAAATCTTCTTTCTGCCCAAGGAAAACAAAGGTGCCTGAAGACCAAGTAAGTCCCAGAGGTTTTCTCAGCTCTTACAAAAACTGTTTTTTCTCAAACAAAAATATGAGCTAAATGAGACTGGGGTAAGAGTTGAAGAACAAACAAACCCAACCACAGATCAGGTCATGCTCCACTCCACTTTGTATCTTGCTGGCTGAGGAAATGCATTTAAATTGTCTTTCATCTCCGTGAGATTGCTATACCTTCCTTATGAGTAGCTGGAGATTTGGGTTAGGGAAAAAAAATAGCAGCTTTGTGTTCTCTGTGTGGAAATGTCTACTTCTTACCTAGAATTTATCAAAGAAGCAAAGCAATAATGGCCATGAAAGAGCTGTTGGAGTGGCTCTGCTCAGTAATGAGGAGAAGTAGTGATGCTGGATGCAATTGCGAAGGCAAATTAAAGTAGCAGAGAGGGGAGAAGTCAGTTGTGTCATTTTCCCCTCCTCTATAGCATTAATTATTCTACAGGTCACAAATATAACTGTTTACTAGAGACATCCCTAGGCCTGCACAGTCATAAACACTCAAGAAAATGTGCAAAACAAAGGACCTGATCTCTCAAAATAGTTTTTTGTATTGAGCAACTTTTCTTGCAGAGAGTAAATCATGCCCTTCACAGCATCCTTAATGACCTCAGATGTACTTCATTAAACATTAGTTAATTAACTTGGTTAGTTTTAGGGTTTTTTTCTTTCCTTTAGGGAAACTAGTAGCCAGAACATAAAATAATTATATATGTTTGAAAGTGATTTTGAAGCTGTTGTACAGGTGATGACTGATGGTTTTCTTGTGACTTGAATATGTGACTACCTCTGTTTTAAGACAGGAGAGACAACTTTCTATTTATTTATTTTTCAATGGGCCAATATTCTGCTAGGGAGGACTGCTTTCTGCTGAGCCAAAACCCAGGCAAAGCAAATAAGTGTAATGGATTCACCTTGGTAAAAAGAAATATTTTCATTGAGATGTAGAATTGAGAAACTAGTGAAACCAAAAATTAAATCAGTATCTTTGGTACATAACCAAGGGCTATGTACCTCAGCAGTTAGGTGTATCCTGTTTGAAAATATAATAATTTAGGATTCACATTTTAATTTTTATTTTTTGTAATCTACTGGGTGTTTGAAGAAGACTTGTTTATGGAAGTCTGTCCTGTACCCTACTCAAAATAGAAGCACCTCAAACATCTTTTGGAAGATTCTGGTTATTAGGATATTGAAACTGATGGACTCAGATCACTTCTGGCTTTATTTTTGCCTCTTTGATAGAAAATAAGGAAACAACTTAATGAACACACCCAAAAGAAGAAGCTTTTGTGAAACAAGATGAGAAATATGTTGGGTTGAGGAGGAATGAGGAACTAAAATCTGAAGAAGCCCATTAAAACTGAGGCATCCAGTCAGAGCAGATATTAACACAGGAGGCATCTGCATGCCAAGTCCACTCTCATTTCCATGTGCAAAAGATACAGATGTTAAGCACATGTCTGAAAGCCTTCAAATATGTGTCTTCTCAGATGCTGAACTGAGCTCTATGATCAGCCTGTGATGACAATAGCACTGAATGAAAACCCAGTTGCAAGCCTGCTTAAACTCAGTAGAAAAGAATCTGCATTTAACCACAGTGCCTTGGTACCACTGTAAATTTAGAGGTGGTCAGCAGCTTATTCACACCATGAAAACCATCAAACTATTGGTAGTGCTGGGACTTCCTTGTAGATAAAAGATATTCTGATTTATAAAGTAGAATACTGAAGATTGCTGAGATAATTGAAAATGATCAATAGGTTTTATCTGACATTCAGAAGCCTCAACTGCCTTGTAAAATTAAATAACTGAACTTGCACAGTAATTTATTCTCTCTAAATATCTGGCAATTAAACATTAATTTTTTATGACCTTATGTTATCTCTGAGGCATTAGTTTGGTTATTCTTTAGCATTGCTGTGACAATATCCACAAATACAATTAATATTTGCAATCAATACCTAGACTTTTTTTGTTTAGGCAATCCAGGTTTGTCTCTGACTCTGTACCAATAGACTAGATAGGTACATGTGACTTGTGAAGAAATAATTCCTTCGTGTGGTTCTAGATTTACATCACTTTAGCTGCAGTCTGACTTTTCTTTGTTTTTTAAACAGATGAGAAGTTATAAATCAGCAGTGATGGCTTCATTGAACTATCCCATTTATCAAAAGCTCAAATCACATTTGCCACTGCTTAGTGTTCATAATCTGTTGCCAAATCTGTCAGACAAATAAGTTTTTCTTGCCTCAGTGACCAGATGGCTCTCCTGAACAAAGATCTTTCTGCCTATAAAACACTCTCTTTTCTTTTGGTCACAGAGTTATTTTAAGTAGCCACGGCAACATCAATACTGTCATCAAGCTGGGCCAGCAGGTGAGAATATAAATTTGTGCCACTGTTTTGTGAGCTGGGGCCTGGAGGTAAAAGCTCAGTTCAGACCCTGTATTGTCACATATTTAGGGTCTGTATCATGATGTCCAGCTCTCCTTAGGCTATGCCAGTTCAGGTCCCATGTCATTCTAGTACTCTTGTGAAGCTCTCAGCTCTGGAGCTTCATGTTCTGCTCTGTTCCTTTGGGTGCAGCAGCACTTGAGCCTGTTCTTCTGTACTCTGAAAGAATAAGGAAATTAAAGCTGGGTGAAGTTTTTTGCTGAATTTTTCTGTGTTTTGTTTAATAATCTGTGGATCCTTTGGATCATCTCCATACGAGGCAAAACAAGAATGTTCTCAAAGGCATGAAGATCCTTGGCATTTTCTGGAGAAAAAAAGCAAGCTCATTGCTGCCACTAAAAGAATATCAGTGAAAGCTTAAATCATAATAGACATCTGAAGTTTTGCACAAATGGAGAAGGAAGATGGTTGAACTTTCATTATTGTTCACTTTGTATCAGGAAGGATTCCCTTCTAAATATAGTTCTTTAAAGCAAGGAGCTCTTCACCTTCTCTGGAATCCTTTTAGAATTTTAACCTTTCAGGGAGAAAATTGCAAAGTACATTTTCTCCTCCTAAGGCATATAAAAAGCATTGCAGGGCAGTACTAAGCTAAAACAGAGCTGTCATAGTACTGTTGTTTACTGTTCTAATGAATTCAACTAGTTCAGCAGAGCTTATTGTAGCCAGATTTTGTTGGGAAATGGGCTTACATTATGCAGTATTGTATACTATAGCCATCAGATCTATGCAAATTCAGTAATTGTGTTATGTGAAGCTTCCTGTCTGCCTGGGCATCCAGAATGTATAAATTAAATCTTTATCCACATCCAAACACTGTTTTAAATGATACTGAAAACAAAACAATTGACTTAAATAATGAACCATGAAATAAGGAAGGATTGCTGGAACCCTCTTAGATTCCTGTGTATTTGTTCTGTTATGCTTCGATATTTCCTTGGAGCTTTTTTTTTCTTTATCCCTACTATTTTAAAGTTCTACTTTGATAAACTAGTGGCTTCCAGCCATCCAGAATGAAAATAAGTCTATTTTTCATAAGGACTTTTTCCTGAAACCACTTCTATGATGTTTTATGTTATCCCACTGAAAGAAGACTGACATTTATCTCCAGGATTGCAGTTGACTATAGTATATCAGGTGAGCTAAAATTCCCAACCTGATGCTGACTTCTACAGCCCTGTTTGTGGGGCGGTGGCTGAGGAGTTGATGCAAAGTGTTTGTGTGTCTGTAAAGCAGAAAGCACAAAGTCTATTTTCCAAAAGAATTTTTGGAGATGGGATGCTTTGAAAGTTAATGCCTCTCCTCATGTTTGGTACTAACAATGCCAGTGGTAGAGTTCAAATGGTAGTGTTTTTACACATGAAACTGGAAAGAAAAAATTTCCCTTTATGTAAAATCTGTGGAAGGACATGAAATAGTTGATAATAAGTCCTTTGTCAGCCTATTTTGGGTTCTCACAAACCTGTTGTACTTGTGTTGTTGCAATGCACCAAATCTAAAATTCAGTTTCTTCATGTGCAGGCTTTATATGTGACATCCCTCACATACCTGCTTTACTGAAAGGGGAGTGTAACTTAATATCATTTATTAGTAGTTTAAGTACAAACAGAGCTATAAAATTCTACTTTGGACACATCTGGATTCCTGTACAGGATCTAGGAGTGACACTAGAAAGGACATAGAAGAAATAACATAAAACTAAAAAGAGAGATAGCAGGTAAAAACATGGGAAGACTAGAGAGAAAATTTATATATTCTTTAAAACAAGGGACAATTAAAATGCAAGAGAACTGTAAAGTTACCTTCAAAGTAACACCCCTAAATTAAGTCACCAGTATTGAACACAAACCAATGCACATAAGAGAATTTCAAAGAAGACCATAATGAATAAAATCCTGTTGTTGCACAAATTCCTAAAGGAACTACTCAAAACACAGCTATCCACAAGTAGTGTATTTCTTGGGGAAAGATTAATTCATGTAATTGATATTTAACTGTTATTTATTTACAGCCAAATAAAAACCCAGTCTTCACTAGAACAATTATTTTATATTAAATAATTGATTACTAGCACATAGCAATTGAAAAGTAATTACCATTGTGTTGGTATGTAGTATTTTATTTTCTAGTCTCAGCAGATGGCTTTTTAATATTTTTTGTTATTAATTGCTATAGATAAGTGTTATTTATTTATAGATAAATGCTATTAAATAAAAATGAAATTGATATTTGAGGACTATCACTTAATCATTTGCTTTCCTTATTTCCAATAGGATTCTTCTAAAGCCCTACCTTTTTTTTTTCTTCCTTCTTCCCATCTTTATGCCTTAGGATACTAATAACAGTGAGGTGAGAGTAAAAAGCCATAAGAATTATTTAATTATTTGGCAGGTAGTAAAATATTTTCTCCTTTCTAAACTGCATAGAATGTGCTTGTGATTAGAGAACAAGTTGAATAGAACAGAGGATATTAATTGCCAAAGGGAGGACTTCTTTTTCCCCAAATTAATGGTGCTAAGCACTGTAGGAAGCTGTACAAAGTAAAGTTACTTGTTCAGAGAGCTGCCATCTGCAGGAGTGATCCAGATGTAGGAAATGACATAGCTGTGAAAAATACTGTGATATTATCTCAGATAATGCCTGGAGAGAAATTCTAATGGAATGCAACTGTTCTAGATGTTACTGTAATTCATGGTATTTATTAAAGTATATGGGTATTTGGTCAGCTTTAATGTTTCACAGCATTTTGCATCTGAGGATCTCTAAGCACTGTTTCAGTGGCAAATGTTTAAACTAAGCACCTTACTTGTGAATCCATCTGATAAAAAAATAGATTGAAAAGAACTGTCATGCTTTATGAAATTTATCTTTTAGAACATACTTGTGTTTATTGGCAGGTGAGTGTTAAAATTCTGCAACGAAAGTTTTGAAAGATTTAACAAGTGTCAAAACATCAAAAATGGGAACACTTTTTCCATAAAGTAGAAATTGTAAATATATATATTGTCATAATGACATTGATATTACAGAAGTTATGTTTCCACTATATCTAGACAAAATACTTCAATATTTTCCATGTTACTGAAACAAGCACATAGAAATTACTTGTTTTGACAGTTCTCCCCAAAATATAGTCAAATTGGACACATACTTTTGAAAGGTTTTCATTTCCAAGTAATTGTGGTTTTTCTGACAGGTCTGTCTGTCCCACCAGCTACTTTGCTCAGCTTAGAGCTGCTTTCTATTTTGACTGAGCCCAAAGGACATGCTTTTTAGATCACACAGGAGTCAGTGACTTGCCTTGCATTAGAGCTCCTGACTTGCAAGATTTGCTCTCATCCTGAAGAGAAAGAATTTAGATATGTTCCTTCTTTGACAGCTGCATTTTAGCCTGGCATGTGCATCAAGAGCAAATGTCAGCATTCAGTATTATTCAAAGCATGAAGATATATCCCTGTTTTAAAAACTGGGAACAGGCTGGAGGTGCTGTGAGCTTCCCTCTGATTTCTCAGCACAGGAAGGACATCAGCTTGTTATAAGGCCAGAGGGCTGCCAAGCTGATCACGGGGGATGCAGCACCCTCTCCTACGAGGACAGGCTGAGAGAACTGGGTTTCTTCAGCCTGGAGAAGAGATGGCTTTGGTGTAACCTAATTGTGACCTTCCAGTACCTGAAGGGAGCCTACAAGAAAGATGGAAGAGTATTTGCAACAGCACATACTGGCAGAATGAGGGGGAATGGCTTCAAACCAAGAGTAGGTTTAGATTAGCTATGAGGAAGAAGCTCTTCACTGTGAGGGCAGTAAGACATTGAAATAGGTTGCCTGGAGAAGTGGTAGACGCTCCATAACTGGAAGTTCCAGGACAGGATGGGGCTCTGAGCAACTTGGTCTAGTGGGATATTGGAAATAGATGATCTTTAAGGTCCCTTTCAGCCCAGGCCATTCTATGATTCTGCATTCAGGTACTGGCTTGGCATCTAGGAATTTGTGAAATAACGTGCTATTTCAGAGCAGATGTAAAGAAAAATTGTGGTTTTTTTATTGTTCTCAAAGTTATGTCCCTAAGTTAATTTTAGATACCTCTGAGTTTGATCAGTTCATGCAGGAACACCAAGAGAATTAAGTACTTACTTTTGAGCTATGGTTTGAAGCTATTTCAGCCTGGCTTAATAGGAGTTGTCTGCTTTCCTTGTGCTTCTTAATAATCCTTCTAGGGGACACACAAATGTTTTACATTCTTATTTCTGGAAATACCCTTCTGAGCTCCTTGGTGCCAAGACAACTCCAGGTGTCAGAACCATTGGGTTTGTCCCACTTGCAACTTTTTCTGCAAATTTCAGCTCAGTTTTCAAAGAACAGGTTAGAATGTGAAAGCAAACACTCCCCGAGGAAAGAATGGCATTGTTTATCCTCCTGTGTCAACCTGCATAGAAATATTTTTTCTAATAATTATGGAGAAAAAAAAGGGCATTATGGACCTTCCTTGGCTTGGAGGGGTTTTGTACTGATGCAAAAATGAGGGAGTGCATCAGGCCTTCTGACATGCTCCCAGGCAGAGCTCACACTATGGTAGGGTTTGAAAAGGGTATTGTGGCATTTCTTAGGCAGAAATTCATAGTGTGCAAAATTTATGAAGTGTTACTACAGATGATACTTGGCTGCTACCTAGAAATTATATTGTCACCTTAGTCTATCAAGGAACATTTGACACTAGGCAAAGGGAGAAAAATTGCAAAACAAACCCACCAAACTCAGAGCAATTTTTTTTACTAACACTTTGGTTTTTTTGCATTTTAAATCTTTGCAATGTTAAGGTTATTCTTTCCACTTGGCACTTCCTTCAGCAAATATAACAGCTGTGTAGGTCATCTGATGGATCTGTCAACAATGACAAGCAGTGTGCATCTGCTGGAGGTTTGTCTGCTGGCTGTTCTGATGTGTTCTGGGTGTGCTTACCTGTTCCTTGGAGATGTTTTACTTCGTTGCAAAATTGAATTTTGTTAGTTGGGTTGTCAATTATTTTGGCAAATATCTGTCTCAAGTTGAAAACAAAGATGAAATATTTTCTCCCTTGAAACAAAAGTTTTGGATTTTATCATGAGCTGGTTACTAAAGGGAGAGCCTCTCCTTCCTATGCATCTTTCCAGTCTACCCTTATTTAGCTTTTTTCTTTTTGGAGCAGTTTGACCATATGCTACCCATGAAGACATCTTAATTGCCACTTTGTTCTTCATCACTCTTGTATCATCAAGTGATTATGAATCTTGTATTTTTAGTCCATAAAATAACCACAGAAGATAAACTCTGATTTACTTCAGAGATTCAGAATTTGAATAATCTTTTATAAGTTTTTGTGGGATTACTATGATTGTTTATGGCTTTGATCAACATTTGCCTTTGTCCAACAATTCTCTTATCCTGGTAGGGTGATTTTGAAGCAGGCTCTTGGGGCACTCCATGGTGATGAATGAATCTATGAGCAGATGTTTATTTTCATGCATGCTCTTACTTGCATTTCTCTTATCCCTAAGTTATTGAAACACCTATGTTACTGAGGTGAGATTTTTTTAAAATTTGGATGAAAAAAGGCCTATGACCTTGAAAATTCACAAATAAGTAAAAGTGTATGCTGTTTCTGTGCTGTGCTCTGTTGAACCAGTACAAACAGCCTTAGGCATTTCTACCACAGAGAATTGTGCTTTCCCATGCAAATGGAAGGTAAAAACACCTTGCAAAATTCTACAAATGTCTAGTACTGCATCAGTTTTATAAGACAATGTGAAAGGGAGGGTATAAGAGCAATAACTTTGAACGCTAGATCATTGAATTGTACCCCAGAATCACATAATTGTTCCAATTCCCCTGCCGTGAGCAGGGACACCTTCCACTAAACAAGCTCCATCCAGCCTGGCCTTGAACACTTCCATGGATGGAGCATCCACAACTTTCTCTGGGCAACCTGTTCCAGGCTCTCACCACTCCCACAGAAAATAATTTCTTTCTAATATCTAATCTGAATCTACATTCTTTGAATTTAAAGCCAAAACTGTCCTAGGCTGCATGAAGTGTGGCCAGCTGGTCTCTGCCCTTGTGAGACCCCATCTGGAGTGCTGTGTCCAGCTCTGGGGCCCTCAGCACAAGAAATATATGGATCTGCTGGAACGAGTCCAGAGTACAACCACAAAGATGCTCAGAGGGCTGGAACAACTCTCCTATGGCTGAGAGAGCTGGGGTTGTTCAGCCTGGAGGAGTGAAGGCTCCAGGGTGACTTTACTGTGGTGTTTCAGTATTTAAAGTGGGCCTACAAGAATGAGATATGCAAACCTTTCAGCAGGGTCTGACAATAATGTTAAAGTAATAGTTTAAAACTGAAAGAGTATATATTCATACTAGACATAAAGAATTTTTTTGTGTGTAATACAGGGTGCCCAGGGAGACAGTAGCCCCATCTATAGAAACATGCAAGGCCAGGTTGGTCTGGGTTCTGAGCAACCTGATTTCATTGAAGATAATCCTGCTCACTGTAGTGAGGGTTGGGTGAGGTGACCCAAGGGCCTTTCCAACCCAAACCCCTCTATGATTCTATGAACCCCCCTGAATATCCCTCTTGCTCTTTTGAGTTGGTTGGTGCTTCTGCTATACAGCTTGTGAGAGCTCCTCTTTATCCTGCAATCTGTCACATGCATGGGATTTATCTACTGGTGAATGTCATAGCTGAATGGATTATTGGAATACCTTTGCAACATGCAACTCTTCTATGGTGACAAAGAAATCCAAGAGAGGAACTGGTGTCATTGCCAAGATCCCTGTCCAGGCAGCAGAGGCTGGCATTCCTTTGTGTTTCATGTTGCCCTGCAAGTCAGCTGTGCTTTGCTAACAATTTCCTGTCTGCCATCCAGCATAAATGGAGAAATTTGTATTCTCAGAGAGAATTATACACGTTTATTTTCCCTGCAGCAGAAGAGGCAGTTTATTCTTATGAGCACCAAGTAAGGGAAGTTTTTTTTTTTTTTTTTTCTTTTTAAACTACGAGCCAAAATTAAGTATTTTGTGGTAGGCACTGCATAAGCCCCGTGCACTATTCTGCTACAGATAATTGTTTCCAGTAAAGACCTGGTTCTAACATCTGTGTTTTGTGGGGAGAAAGAGGCATGCAGTCTCTATGTGGCTGTTATAATTTAGTGATGTTTGCTGGTGGGTAGTGCTAAAAAGAGAGTGACTCTATATAAACAGGATTGCACAGAAAAGTATTCACACTAAAATTCCCTCTGCCTGGAAAGTTCAGTCCTGAAACAGTTGTAAAATAAAAAAACAACTCTAGTCTGCACAGTCTCACCACTCAGCCTTCTGTCCTCAGTGGACACAAACAAAATCCATGCCCAAGCCAAAACCTTTAGGAATATTTTCAACCTGCCTTTGGTCACACCCTGAGGAATATGGAGTAAGTTTAGTAGGGCAATATACAGAAACAAAGAATTAATATCAACATGGGTTCTGCACAGGAGTAGAGAGAGGCCTTTGAAAATTCTGTGGCAACAGTATGATTGTATTAAATCATATGCAACCATCTCTCAGCATCTTAATCCTCTAAGGTTTAAGAATTCCAACAATAGATCTGTATGCAAAGTTAAGAGCAAGTGATAGAAATCACCCCTCCAATCATAATGGAGTATTTAATCATAAATAAAGAGAACACTCACAATCAATCTATCATTGTACACAGGAAGCTTTATGAGAGAGAGCAGTTAGTAAAGGAATAATCCTTCAAAAGTATGAGGAAACCCAGGTACTCTCTTGATAGATAAGGATTGTCATTTGTAGCTAATTTTTATATGGTCTTTTTATTGCAACAACAACATTAAGACCTACAGAACACTGCAAAATTTACAAAGTTAATATTTGTCCAAAGTTGTTCCTGAAATTGCAGTTGCATAATTCAGATGTTGGTGTATGTGGATTTTATTGCCAGCTTCTCACTATGAGGTGAATATGAAATGAGGTTCTCAGGTGCATCATAAAATGAAATACTGTTAGTCTGAGACTCTTTTCAGTAATCTGTAATACTGGGGTTCAGTTTAACTTGGTTGTACATACATTCCAAAATTTTACCCTTAATACTCAACTGGTCTGTTAAATTCTACTTATGAGTATAGATTCATAGAAGAAAAATTGAAAATAATAAATTGGTTTTGTACATTATATAGTTCACCATCCTGGTCAAAGGCCAGTTTCAAAGTTTTCAGTTAGATAAGGTTGTTCAGGGATTTGTCCATCTGAATTTTTAAAACCTACAGGAATGGAAACCTATTCATGGGTTCAATCATGTTCCTGGAGGAGAAAGATTTTTCTTAGCAGGACAGAGTTTAACTTGCACTAACTTGTCATTTTCCTGTGCACCTCTGAGGTGAGTCTGCCTTTATCTTCTCTTTCATGTTCCTCTATATTATAAAACAATTAAACTTTCTCAGTTTCCTCTTCTCTGTCAGCTTCCCCTCATTATGGTCCCTATCCCTTGAGAGCTCCAGAATCCTCATCTTCATGTTCTCCTACTCATGAGTCATAGGTCTTACTAATGCATAACAATGCTGATCCTGAGGACTCACAACTTGAAAAAAATTCTTTTGATGTCAAACAATCTTCTTTTAAGTGACTTTGTTTGCTGCTTTTGTATTCTGATGTTATGTATGAGGCACTTTTGTTCTCTGTTCTGTTGCATGAGGAGCTGAACACAGCAAAGGTATGATCTGTAATGCACAGCACACACTGGAGAGAAATAGAGCTAAATTACTCTTTTGCAGCCGTAGAAATTGCTTTAATTCCTTGAAATACTTGTGAACAAGTTTGGTCTTTAAAATATTTAAGGATTGTGTCATTGTTATATAATTCTTAGATCAGTTCACATATTCTTTACTAAATTCAATAATCCCATTTCAGTTACATGTCTCTGCTTCTTATGATGGTTTTTTTGAACAGCTGGGATGGATAAAAAGTGCTCAAAGATGCTCCTATCTTATAATCTCAAGCAAGGAATTTTACTTTTTGTCCCCAAAGAGAGCCTCTTATGGTGTTTTCATTGCATGGGATATGCATTTTATTTATTGTTATCCAGAAAATATCTTTAGAACTATCCTGAACCTTTCTTTTGTGCTCTTTTTCTCTCCAAATATTTTTCTTCTGTTGCCTTCTGAATTCCTACTGGATTCTGTAAACTTAATCCAGCCAAGGGTTCATATGCTTAGGAAAAGGGGACCAGTTTATCAGTCTGCCAGTTGCTCTCACTAATCTCAAAGAAACTGGCATTGAAGACTGACAGCTACAGTCCCTTGGCATCATAAATGTGTCCTGTCTTTCAGTGAGATATGTGAAATACAGAACAAAAAGCAGAAGAAAAGCCTTGTCTGGATCTAGTTGAGACACCTTTACTTAAGAAATCTTTGATGTCAAAGGGTGAAAAATTTTTTCACGTTTAGTTTTTCCTAGTAGATGTAAGAGGAAAGATTTTTCCCTCTAGCTACAAGTAGGAGTGAAGATGCCTGCTTTACCAGCTGTTCTACTTAACAATTATCCAGGTAATGACTTCATCCTCTAACCTTTTTCCTTTAACCTTTAGCCTATTTCATAGTACAGAAAATTATTTGTGTATAAGACGGTGATGATCTTTCATCTCTTTTTATGGTCTTCTGGTTATTCCTTCACCATTAGGAAGAAAGCAGTCTCAGATTCTTTATCTATTTTAAGCCTCAGCCTTTCAATGACTTTTTTTTGTTTTTTTTCTTGAGGGACAGCAATGGCTGGATGAGCTTTCATCCTATAATAGACACTGGTTCTATAATAAATTTTGTCATTTCTCATTTATTATTTTGCTTTCACACATTCAGTTCACACACTCCCCTGTAAGGATAGGGTTGCATCATAAATACTGTGGTTATCAAGTAACTTTCTATTTTCTGCTGTGTTTTGTTTTTGTTTTGGTTTTTTTGTTTGTTTTGGGCTTTTTCTCTTTGTGCATATGCCTATAAAACAGTGAATACATAGCTGTTTGCACTCTGTTTCAGGCTGAATATTGTTGAGCAATACAAGACTGAGGAATGATTCCTCTCAGTTGCAACAGCAGCTATGGGGTCTTTTTAAATAAATCTATTTTACCCATGTTGTCTGCCCTTTGCAGATCTTTGTCTTTTGTTTCTAAATGAGAGGAATGTCCCTCCTCTCCCAGTATTTTGGTTTATCTGAAATATGCATATACTTTGCCCATAGTTCACACTCTGTATCTACTCAGGATCATGCAATTTCTTCTAGGTGGGACACTCTTAACCTAACTTAACTCCAAATTGGCTTTTTTTGACCCACTTATAGTCATAACTTAGCTCCTGTTATGGACTTACTTGCCACAAACAATACCACAATTTGCTGTTCAGTCTTTTATTATTTATGGGGATTAATTTTTTTCTTCTCAAAAAAACCAAACAGAATTTCATTTTTATGTGGGCTCAACAAATGATTGCATTTGATGGATGCAGATTAGTAAAGTTCAAATCACCATAGAATGGCCACTCACATTAAGTAAATAAACCAGATATCTGTGACCCTGATGCTACTCTGTCAATTGCTGAGCAACTCCACTTTTCTTGCCGGTATCCTCTGACATTTCAGCTAGATGTTTTAGCAAAGTCTAGACAAATTCCATTCGTCTTTGTGTTGCTGAATGCTCCATCTGAATTCTGTCCTGGTTGAATAGTTGACTCAAAGAACAATTATCCTGTGCAATCCACCTATTCTGATTGTCACTGCAATATCTCGATCTATGATGTAATTCTTAAAAATCTAGTTTGGTTTTAGAGGGCGATAAGAAGCAGAACTAAAAATGCATGGGATATCCAAAATGCAAAATTCCCAGACATTTCAAGGTATGTGCTTTTAGATGGAAGGGAGAGTTTTCTGTTCCTTCACTGATGTCACTAATAGTGTTAGTCAGCTTTTCTCACTTGTATAAAGCTGTCATTACAGTGACAGTAATAAAGGGTGCAGTATTACCTCCTCCAGCCATTAAGCTGTTTCACCACTTTACCTGAATGTTGTAAAACAGTCTTAGTGGGAAAGAGCCTGACCCTTGGAAAGAAACACGCGTGAAAAAGCAAAATATTTGCAATCACAACTGCTTGCAGGTCCAGAAAGACAATTCTGTCCTGCAAGATGTACAATACACAGCAGGCAATGTTCAATATGCATGCACTTTCTTGGCAAATAAATGGCATTCAATCCTCTCTGTGAGCTTGATTAATGTTTTGTTTGCGTGGCAAGGTGTGAGAGGGGCAGGAGCTGACACATCAACATGTGCATAAAGCATTTGTCAGACACCTCCAGAGATTCTGAGAAGTACTGCTCAGTAAAGGAGCCATCTGGGCCAAGTTATCAATAATATTAATGCCATAATCTGGACTGGACTGACACGGCTGCTTATATAATTCTAAATTATTTTTTACATATTTTTTTTTGTATGTGAGCCTTAATTTTGTTTATTGCTTTTTCATGTGTTTAAAACTTCTCTCTGTTTTACCACCTGGCACTCTTTTATACTGTTGCAAATTAGATTAGTGGTACCAGAGGGTAGTTTACTCTTCTCCCCACATGCATTTTTTTCCTTTCAAGACATTTCTAGAAAGAAAATTTTTGAAGGGGGTTAGAATGTGCTTGACGAAGCAGCTTTCAGTGGAACAGAATGATGTGTCTGCAGGCTGTAGTCACAATCTGGCAATTTTTGGATCATATGGGTTATAATAGAAAACATAAAATGCAAAAATAAAGTCACTTCTAACTTTCATTTTTCTTCCTTAAACTTTCTTGTAAGATTTTGCTAACAGTAATTGTGTTTTGCAAAGCTGCTCTGTCCTGTTTCAAACAACACTTCTCTAAAATCTGTGATGTACATCTGTCAGCACATGTGTCTATGTACATACCCAATCTGAGTAATTTGTCACTCTCCACTTTAGAGAGTAGATGAATATGTCAGGTCAAAAAGATATATGTAGTGCTAACCTTAGATATTTGGAATTCACTGCATTTCTTAAATGGTTGAGAAAATGTGAGAAACTCACAGTACTAATGTTTTGCAGACCATGTCACAAGCTTTCATGAGCAGATCTAGGACAAATTAGAACCAAAAGAATTTCCTGCAAGACTTATATCCTTACTAGATTTCTTAAGCTAAAGTTATATTATTCTATGAGTGTTCCTCTTTCTCTGGGCAACATGTAAAACAAAGTGAGTTACTGCCATAAGCATTGCAATGTGGTCGGGCACACCAAAGTCCTCCAGTTAAGTTGTGTGAGGAAATGTATTTTGGACCATCTCTGGTTTGGGCTGGTCACATCCAACTCTTACATATACAAGAGATTTATCTTGCATAAATCTGATTGTTCAGATGCAGGCTTTGAGGAAGCAGAGCATAGAACCATGATGATTTGCATGCAGCATAGGTACATGGAAGGTCTGGTCTGAGGTCTGGAAAGGCTTCTCCAGCCAGGTAGGACAATAAGGCATCAGTGAGAGCTTGTGAAGCCCACTCCTGCATCTCCAGGTTTGTAGGGAAGGAGTAGGGTGGGTGGGAGAGAAATGCTGTCATGCCAGAGAAAGCACCCACTGTATGAAGGGGGGCAGCCTTGCCCTTGCTGCCGAGTGCTGTGACAGTCAGGAAACATGATATTGTCCTGCTGAAAGCCTGCACAGATGGCAGTGGCTGTTTATGCACTTTACAGCAGCAGGGAAAAGCAGAAGGGAGGGCATTAACAACGGTAACTATTATGCAACTGGTAAATCAATGAAGTGGCTCCTGGGACCCTTTTAGGTTTCCATTATGTAGTTCATGTAGTTTTAATTGAAGATATCCATATGCAGGGCTAGATTTGGGTCATAAGGGTTTCTGTAGGTTTTGATGTTCCTGTTTCTAGGGTGGAATGGGTAACTGAATTAAGACTCTACTTATCTGTCACTTACATATAATACTACATAATATCCCAGACCATTTCCTGTTAAATACAGGTTGTTCTTTTTGCACTGCATTTTACCTGCAAAGGTACACTAATTTAAGCTCCTCTGTGTTTGGTATAACATCACACTACTGTGCAGCCTTAGGAGAAGCTGCCATTTTAATGGTAGTTCCAGACATAAAATTTTTTAACCAAAGGTTTATCTGCATGCAGCCTACTTGAGTTGGCTTTGGTAGAAAGACAAGGAAAATGTAGTTGCAACTGTTATGAAAGAACATTTTCAGGGCAAGTTGCATGGCTAGTGAATCTAGTCAGTTTATTATATATGCTTGCACCAATACACGTGTCAAAAGACTGACCAAATAAATGTGATCTAGTTTGTTCTAAGGGATGCATTTGCAAGGATAGGTTTTAAGAAGTTTGATGACAAATATTCATAAATGCATACTGCTTTGTCATAACCTTTCATTCTTTGAAAAGGCCAGAGTGCTAAGATACTTCTGTCTGAGAAGTTATGTATCCCACTTGTGGATGTAGTAACAACTGAGATTTAGTACCAGGCTGAGATTCTGCTATTATGATTGGCCAACCCCCATTTGTATTTGCATTACAATACTGCCTGTGATTATTTCATCATATGCTTTAACATCCAGATAAATCCTTGTCTTGTGGTAGTATAATACAGACCTTTTTTGGAAATGGACCAAAGATTATGGTTAAAAACTTAATAACTTCAGGTTCTGCCTAATTTGCTGCAGACACTAAAAATGAGTAGACAGGTAAAACTTTGAATATGGACTTGGCAATACTATTTCTTTCCCATATTGTTTCAGGAGATAAGCAGAAGAGCTTTGGATATTGTTGTTATTATTATTAGTAGTAGTAGTACTATATCATCATCAGGCAAAAAGAAAAGCAAACAAGAAAAGGTATTTCATGTCATCTTACCAAATATATTAAATTTTTTTTTACCCATATAGGAGAATTTCAAAAGAGAACAGCTATTTGAAATCCAGGGTTAAAGTGCTTATACTTGAAGGCTCCTTTACTTTCATGTGATGCAGTATACACTAATATTCTGTGGAGGTACATTCTGTTTAATCTCCTTCTATGATCCTCTCTCTTAATCCCTTCCTACTCTCTTCACTCTAAGACTGTATTTTCTGCCAAATTTTCTATTCTCTGAAGGATGACCCAGACCTCATAAGAGAACAGAATAAAGAAAAAGGATTTTTTTAATGGACAAAATATTAGATTGTCAAGGACTCTCTTCTTGTTGCTTCTATATTATTTCTATGTAATAGTAGGCCTATTAGCTAAAGTTTTCAAAGATGATTGCTAATACTAAGCTCTTCATCTTTTGGTTACCCAGCAATCCTCACCTGCCCTCTGACATCTAGTAGTTCTGACCTGCTGTCTCTGTTATAGGGAACTCTTCTTTACATGTACAGTCACTTAAAATTCTAATTACTTTATTAAGTCTGTCTCAAGTCTTCTCTAACTGAGCATGCTCAGTATACAGAATCTTTGAGACTTTCAATTTTAAACTTTGTCAGTACAAAACAAAAGAAGGTGTATCCTGTTCTGTGGGAAGAGAAATTTATTTTAGAGGAGTACTGTGGAATTTAATGTTGATAAAGAACAAACATCCAAGTCATCAAAATTCTATAAATTGTAAAACTCCAAAACATTTCCCAGCTTCAGGTCGGGCAAAAAGTCTGAACCATCCCCACTGCTTCCACAACCCTTCACTGAGAGAAAAACCAAGCATTTGTCCTTAAAGAAAATATTTTGTTCCCCAAGTAGATAATCACGAAGATTAATCACAAAGCTAGCACAGGGAGTCAGAACACAATCTAGGCTTAAGCAGAAGGAAATAAGCATTTGAATCCTGCGATGGATTTGCAATATCCTGGACCCATAGAAGGTGGTGTGAGTGCAAGTGTTACTTTCCTGTAAGTGTGCTGGAAAGATTTGTTGCTGTGAAAAAGTGTGAAAACTCCTCCAAGCATATCTGGGAGGAGTCTTGAGGATTTAAAACGATTGCCTCAGAGGCTGGGAGCCCAGAGGGTCTGAGATGAGTGAGGAGTGCTGCTGCTCCTGCTCCACCGTGATGGAGGCACCTCTGTCATGGCACACCCAGGGCTTATGGAGATACTTGGAGGCACCAAGACTGCTCATAAAACCTCAGTATCAGTCAGGGTGTTTGCTGACCACCTGCGTGACCTGAGTGCCTATGTGCTCCATTTGGGGGGAATTTATTTCAACTAGAGGTGACAAAATGCTGAAAGCAGTATTGGACCTAACACTGTAGTCATTCATGCTTGTTATTCTCTCTAGAAATTGGCATATTCTTCAAGTGTGAGGTCCAGTTGGGCTGTTTTTGATGCTACATGACTGGTACTATGTTGACTTGAAGAAGGACAAATGCGTATTTTCTTACCTTGTTTTACTATTCAGATCAAAGATTACTCTTTGGGATTGTTGGAGGGAAGACCAGAAAGAAACCACAGTTCTGTACTTGTAGGGTGGATAGAAAGTAGTGAATAGAACTATAAGATAAATAAATGAGGGAGAGGGAAGCTGGACTGGTATTTTTTTAATGAGAACCCTCTGACTTTTTTCTTTAGTCCTTGTTGTAGCAAGATAAAATGGTCTGGATGCCTGTAAATACTAATATCTGTATTTTTCTCTATAAGATGTTCAGCTATGTGTCATTTGATCTTTGCTGTCTCTTGTCAAGGACAATATTCATTTGAATAAGTGTGTAAAGATATAATTTCTGACATTTTATGGGCATCAAGTCAAAATAAAAAGTAGCAGCTCTGGGAGTTATTGTTAAATTCAACACCAACTGAAACTTCAGATTTTCATCAATAAAGAACACAGTGAATTGGCACAGAAAGATTTTATTAAAACTGTGTATTGATAGCTTCTCTCCAAAACCAGCATAGGCAAACAAAATTAACTGTATTACTTGAAAAAGAAATTACTGTGATTTTTCCTCCCATTGCTAAATCCATGTTGGTAAATTGACTCCATAAATGTTGGTAAATTGACTCTAAATCTGACTCACAGATGTGCTGCTGGTTCTGAGATTTGATGTTTGTTTTGTATGTTAATATGTGGACATAGGGGTTTCTCTTTGCAATCCAATATCTTGTTTCATGTGTTCTCCTCTCTCTTCAGACTTTTTTACCCATTAACCACTAGCTGCAATCGATACATAACAAGTCTCCAGACAGTGTGCAGTGCAGGAGACTGCAGTGTTTGGATATTCTGGAGGTGCAGTTTTCATTTCTGCATTCTGAGCCCAGTGACAGACGTCGGGTGTCTAATCCTTCAAGGCTCGTATTTCTGGTGCTCTCCTTCTTTCCCAGTGTCAGCCACTCTTACTGATCACAGCAGGATGAAGTCAAGTAGCAGGAAAAGCAGAACTCTGATTCTGTTAGAAGTATATTTTAGTCCTGCTGTTTTGTTTTCTTAATTTTGTCACTCAAAATCCTCAGAGAGGAGCATAAATAAGAGCTGTCAGAAACTTTCTATTTTAAAGTCCACATGCACAAATGTCAGAACTTATTGAATAGCTAAGTGGATCTTATCATGAGGATATTGCATGAAAGGTCACTACCTTTCTTCTGGTGTCTTAAATGAATTATCACACGTTAGTCTTGCCTTGAGTCTACCTGCTGAATCAGTGTTGGGGGCAAGGATACCTGCATCTTCAGTGGTGATGTAAGTGCCTGTGAGATGAATAATAGCAAGCAATCTTGTGAAAACTTATGCACTTATGGCCTCTTGTTCATCTAAGCAGACTTTTTGAGTGTTGTATCAAAAGTCCTTAAATTTCTTCTGAATTATGCTACAGATGCCAAAGTACTATTTTGGATCTCACTGCAGGATCAGAGAGGATTGCCAATACCAAATCAAGTTAGAATGCCACGTGAAGCCCAGAAAATCTTACCATTATCTTGCATACATTTTTAATGAAACTTGGAAAATGGTACTTACTGGAGCTTGTAACATTTGTGTGAGCAAAATATTTAGTTTTTAATGAAGATTTCAGGTGATATCCAGTCTGCAATTATTAGTAAAGTGTTTTAAGTTATAATATCCTTATAGCCAATGATAATTTATTTTTAGTCTTTATTTTTTCAATTTATCTTCCTTCGTGATAGATTATGTTATCTTTTTTCCTCCTTAGCATAAGTATTAGAATTTGCAAAAATATATGATAATGTGTGCAGACCGTTTCCAGGTTGGCCTTTAATTTTATAAAAAACCCAGAGATTTCATGAACTTTATGAATAAACTAAAGAGTTTTCATGAACTACTCATGATAAAAAAAATTATTTTGTTAATTTTTAAATTCTCCCAGGCATTCCACCAGGAGGATGAGACGACATCAGTCTTAAAATGTGAGAGGGGAGGTTTAGGAAGAAATTCTTCACAGGAAGGGTGATTGGGAACTGCCCAGGGAGGTGGTGGAGTCACTGTCCCTGGAGGTGTTTAAGAAAGGACTGGTTTGGTTGAAAAGATGGTGTTAGGTCATGGGTTTGGACTCAGTGGTCTCAAAGGTGTTTTCCAACCTAAATGATTCAGTGATTCTATGAGTTGCAATCTTTTTTGTTCAGAGTTGCTGTTTTATACTGATATGCTCAGTATAATGGTCTGAGGTTTACTTTGTTGAAAATATAGGAGTGACTCCTTGCAAAAGTGTAATCTTAAATTTCTTACAAGACTATTCTCAGAAGGGTTAAATTCAAAATCTTCAAAACTTGCTGTCTTGTTGTTACTAGTAGTAGAGATATGAATAGTAAATACTTTAAATGTACCTACTTGCATATATTCCACTGTGTGGAAAAAAGCCCCTAAATTTCTGGGTCGGCGAATAAATCTTCCCTTAAGAAAAAAACCAAAATTGCCAAATGATGTGGCAAAAAATATGAGAAATTCATAAATGTCAGGTGTTTAGAAGCAAGAGAGGAGGACTGCTGTTTAAAAATCTTACTCAGGATCGTATGGTAAATTAAATGTAGGCGTATTGCATCCCAAGAGAGACAGACAACTCTGATTTAATGCTAAGCCTTAATCCACTCATATCAGTCTGACCTTGATCAAGATTTTTGAGGTGGAGGAGAGGGACAGCGGATAGGATGAAAAAAAGATTTTACAGGATAATGCAATGGGTAAAGAATAAAAAGGCTGTACTTGTCAGTGCTGCATTCTGTAATATGCTCACGTTCTTCTGGACTCAATCCTTCGCTGCAAAAAAAAAAAAAGAAACATGGTAAACCTCTGCATTTAGCCATCTCATTTTCATGCAATGTTAGTTTGAAGAAAGCAAAACAAATGGATCTTAGCAGTCATAGCCTTTGAGAGTAGTTTTCATGCTAAAGCTCCTCTTGCTTTAAAAAAGAAAAATGTCATAAAAAGAAGAAAACTTTTCCTTTAAGAGAGAGACTTCCTTAACTGAGCAATAGATGTTAGAAAAGTCAGCTGCAAGAACTCAATACCATGAATCTAATATTCTGTTTCCTGTAAATTCAGGCATGTGTCATTCATTTTCAAGGTTAATTCACATATGGAACTTCTGAGAAATAATTATCTTTCCATTTGTTCAGACAGGTCATCTCTCTGGCTGTTAGCTCACGGCTATCATTTGCAATCTGAAGTAAGTTTTTCTCAGCATTCCAGACCATTTTTGTATTGACCTTTAAGGCAACAAAATAATTAAGCACACCAGTGCTGTTCTATAACTTTGAATTCACTACATTAACAAGCCCATGGTATTACAAGGCCACCAACCCATCCATTAAGTCTGACCACGCTCCTTTGGAATCAATAGCAAAAATCATAATAGTCTCCCCTGATTGTGCTCAGACATTGGAAAGTACTTTTATTTGCAGAATCACAAAGTAGCAGACGTTGAAAGGAACCTGTGGAGATCCTGCTGTCCCTGCTCAGAACACAGGATGCCTAGAATACTGTTCATTTGAGTTTTGACAGTCTCCAAGGATGGAGAATTCACTGCAACCCTGGATAACCCATTCTATTGTTCAACCATGTTCACAATCAAGAAGTTTTTTCTTGTGCTCAGATGTAATTTTCTATCTTTTGACTTGTGCTTATTACCTCTTAGCAGATGTAAAGCTGGGCATGAGCCAGCAACGTACATCCACATCTCAGAAATTCAATTGTATCCTGAGCTACAACCAAGGAATGCTCAGTAGGTTGAGGAAGGAGATTCTCCCTCATTACTTCAAGTTTGTGACATCCCACTTGGAGGACTTCATCCAGCTCTGGGATCCCCCAGCTCAGGAAAGACATGAACCTGTTGGAGTGGGTCCAGAGAACAACCACAAAAATGATCAGAGGGATGGAACACCCCTCTTATGTAAAAAGGTTGAGAGAGCTGGATATGTTTAGATTAGACATAAGGAAAAAAAATTTACTACGAGGGTAGTAGAAGGATGGGACAGGTTTTCCAGAGAAGTTGTGGATGCCCTTTCCCTGTAAACACTCAAGGTCAGGTTGGACAGGCCTCTTGTCAACCTGATCTGGTTGAAGATGTTCCTGTTCATTGCAGGACTAGATGAGGGACCCCTTATGGGCCCCTTTCATGGGTCCTTCCAACCCAAACTATTCTATGATGTTATTATTTAGTCTATGATTCCCTTTTACTGGTCACCACTGAGGAAAGTCTGACTCTGCCTCCTCTACATACACCATCTTGCCTCCGTGCACATGGGTAAGATCCCTCTAAACTCTCCCTTCCCCAAGCTAAATAGTTCCATCTCTTAGCCTATTCCTATAGGAGAGGTGTTACAGTCTCTTGAACATCCTTCTGGCCCAGTGCTGGTCTCACCCTCTTCAGCATGTCTTTGTCTTTTGTTTTGGGGACCCCAACATTTAGTCAGTGCCTCACTAGTATTGAATAGAGGAGAAGGGGTTTTGCCAGGAAGGTGCACTGCTCTCTGGTTAACCTTCAGAACCTCCGGGTGCTGTCTGCCATAACTAACAATTAATTTTGGCAACAGTTTTGAAAAAGAGTCTTTCAGAAATAGGAAGATATAAGATTCTACAAATATACTGGTTAACAACACATTTTCTCCAGTTCAAAATATAAAATAGACTAGAGCTAAGGAATTAATAAAATGTTTAATTTTAATGTTTAGCTTGGACTGTTATTTCAATGCGAATATGAATTCCTTGCTATTTGTTTCAGAACATGTCTACCTATCCTGTTTCATGCATCTATTTCCAACCTGTTATTAAGTTTGAGAGAATTTTTATTGAAAGAAATTATACAAGCAAAAGCATGCTTTCATAAATAAAATACACAATGCATAATTGGTCTAAAAGTACATAGGTATAAACCATTGCCTGTCAAACGCAGACAATATAGATTGCTGCTTGTTAAGAGAGGGAGGGAATGCCTTTGTGGCTCCTCTACCTGATTAAGTTTCATAACATAATCAGGGAAAGCTCTTCCACTGGAAATAAAAGTTACTTTTGAACTTAATTACATGTCAATACTAAATGACATAAATGAATTGCTAACAATCTGTAATGACTTTTAACAGAAATCCTAACCCCTTGTAATTTGCTAAAAAAGTTAATTTGATTCCTTAATTGAATTTTAATTCATCTCTTTGAAATACAGCTACTAATTGCATTGCATAAGACTTGATGTTTTTTCTGAAAGAAATTTCTTTTTAATTTCCCTGATTATATTTTTTTTCTGTAAATATTTAAAAGATTTCTTTGGTGTCCTTGGCAGACAGATATGGTTATTGACCTCTGGCTTTTGCCTTAGTAGCACAGAAAAGAATGGGTTTACTTCAGTGAACGTCCAAAATCCATCACATATGAAATTGTTCTGGGGACCCTTTTGATCAGTGTGTTGAGATACCTGGAAGCCTTGAAGTAGGTGTAAGATTCTTGTTGGCAAGGTGTACATGTGGTTGACTGTGCTTTCTGGCAAGCTTTTTATCACTGCAATATATTCTATTGGCTCTGTTAGAGGACAGCCATGTGTATTGAGGCTACATAATAAGTTGCTGAAGAAGAGAAGTAAAAACAATGAAAAAGAGGAAGGGCAGCTATAAAAAGTATCAATCTAATATACTCCAGACTTGTCTACCATAATTTTGAATGCTGGCTTTGATATCATCATAACTGAGGACTTTGCAAGCAAGGACAGACAAATATGTTCTCAAAACTTTCTTAGGCTGTGGTCTGAGAACTTTTCTAAATAGATAAAAGCAAGGAAGAAATCCCACAAGCCTTCCTCTGTTAACATCAGTCCACCTGTGTAAAGAAGAGGGAGAACAAATTCAAAGGAACTGGTGCAAAAAGGTTGCTATGATATCGGGATGAAAAGTCCATTTTGTTCTAGGTATTCTGAAAATTAAAAATGCTTTTATTTATCATATAAATAGGCTTGTGTTTTCCAGCTTATTTAGCTCAGTTGACTAGAGCATGATACTGCTAATACCAATCATGGGTTCGATCCCCATGAAGACAATTCACTTAAGAATGACACTCAATGATCCTTGTGGATCCTTTGAAACTCAAAATATTCTTTGATTCTGTGATTTCTTAGCCAGACTCTTTACACATTTCTAGATTTTCTTCAGGCTCTGATTTACTTTTTGAATCAAGTGAGACCTAACTTCTGGTTGTACCTCAGTGGCTTCCTTATTTCCGTTATTTGGCACAGTCAATACAACCTTTCTAGTATTTAAAATCACTCAGAATTCCCAAGGACATACCTAAGCATGGAGAGTGCTTGGGGAGGTAGCTAAATTTTAAAACCACTTAAGTTGTGCAACTTTATATAATTTTTTAAAAATTATTCTCTCTGGTAAAATACCAAGCATAGATTCTCATACAGATTCCCTACTTTAGTAATCCATTGATATTTTCATATTACAGAAGTAGGCTGTGCATAAACTCAGCATACAATGCACATCTTGTGTTTTATTGTACATGTGAACAAGACCCTGTGGAGCCTGTTTTTTTTTTTTTTTTTTTTAGGATTGGTTCTTTCAAATTAATAAGGAGAAAATGTCTTTGAAGACATGGAATACATCTGGGCCAGGCAATCAGTCGAGGTTAAGAAAAAAAAAGATGCTGAGAGCATTTTTTCTTCTTTGATAGACTTTATCATGTCTTCTCATTACAAAGTCAAATGGAAGTAAACTATTATTAAATTTAAATATTTTCATCTTTTTTTAAAATTTTCTGATAAAGTTTAATTTTTAAAGAATATTTTATTGTATGGCAAAAAGGTACACAATTTTACAATAATATTTGAGGGTTTATCAGGGTTTAACAATTATTGTAACTGGATTTATAAGTTATTTAATTTAACAAATAA
The DNA here is from genome assembly GCA_034336665.1 of Luscinia megarhynchos. NCBI lineage: Eukaryota > Metazoa > Chordata > Aves > Passeriformes > Muscicapidae > Luscinia > Luscinia megarhynchos. The sequence goes on from CM067565.1 coordinate 49,399,596, forward strand.
AATATTTAAAATTAAAATATTTGCAAGAGGGACTAGAGTTTTGTGGAATGCTGAAAAAAGGTCCTATACAAAAATAGTTTTAAATTTTTGAAGAGTGCAGATATCTGTAAAGAATATACATAGTTAAAGCAGCTAGAAGAACAAGGGAAGTATAAACTACAGTACTTCAGCTCTTCAGAGGACAAAAGCTTTGGAGAGCAAGAAAATACGCAAAAGAAAAAAGGGCCAAGTCTTATTAGGAAGATTCAACATGTTAGGGAAATGACAACATGAAGAAATTGTTCTCGAGGAGATGAAAGAAAGAAGTTTCTGCTGGTGCATTTTGTGTAGCGAAAGAAGTTAAAAGACAAGGAAATGCTGTACATCTTTCTCGAATCATTTCCTACTGTGCCCTTGAAGGTGAGTTTCTACCAGTGACTTCAACAGCCAAATTAAAATTAGTATAAACTGGTGATAAATGTAATCTAACTGGGTCAGGAAAATCAAGGTTAGTTAATATACATTAACTTGTTTAAAAACAATTTAGGAGGAAAACTTAGCTCTGTAAAAGTTCTGTAGAAAATAATTAAACTAAAGATATTTATTGCAAGGGTTCAACCAGGACTGCTGGTAAATGATTGAAAGTGTCTCAGTGAGCACTTCTGCCAGCTCCCTCAGAACCTTAGGGTGAATGCCATCCCACCCCAGAGATTTGTGGATGTCTAAGTGGTGCAGCAGGTTGCTGATCATTTCCCTTTGGGTTATTGGGACTTCATTCTGATCCACATCCCATGTTCCAACCCAGGGGCCTGAGCACCCAAAGAAGCACTGTTCTTACAACTGCAGCAATGAAGGCATTAAGTACATCTTCCTTTTCATTGTCCTTTGTCACTCTGCTTCTCCACTGAGAACCTCTTTAGCCCTCCTTTTATTGCTAATGCATTTATAAAAATGGTTTGTCTTTTGCAACCGTAACTAGCTTAAGTTTAAGCCAGTGTTTGGTCTTTCCCTTTTTTTCCCCTGCATAAGCTCCCAATATCCTAATTGCCTGCCCTCCTTCCAAAGATCATAATTCTCATTTTTCCTTTGAGATCCAATCACATCCTTTTGTTTAGCTGGGCCAGTTTTCTTCTGCTTAGTCTTTTGCCACATGAGGACAGATGCTCCTTCTCCTTCAGGATTTCATTCTTGAAGAATATCCAGCTTCCCTGGATACCTTAGGAGTCCTTAGAATTTAGTCCTTAGCAGATAGTCCTGCTTTGTATGGGTGGTGGGAAAGGGCAAATCTGTCCAGCTACTGTTTTTAGCAATTTCTGGCTATTTGCATTTTCAATATGAAAAATGGTGAGATTTCAGCATGTGGGACTGGGCATAGACCTGGTTCTGAAGCCTCTGAGTGAGCTGTACAACTGACTGAGAGAAACGTGAAACAAAAGCTTTGCTCAAATCCTTCTTAGGACTCTACAAACCATGGACATAGAACAGGAATGTTTTCCTCTGAGAATATTTGAACTACTGAACTATTGGGGAATAGAGGGAAATATCACCAATTGCTACTTTTAACATTTTAATACATGCCTCTTACTTGAAAGGACTTGGTGAAATTAAAATTTGCCAACTGTTTGAGGTGACAGAAGCCAGATTTCTGCTGGAATTTCCATTCTTTAAAATTCTTTGTTCAGCTTTAAGGATAGCTGGAAGAGGTTAATCAAGTAACAATTGGCAGAAGAGTTACATATGCAATTTACATACATAATAAATCTCACAACACTGCATATTGTCACAAATCAGGATACACGAGATTTCAAATTATGGAGAAGTTTGGAGATTTTTTTTTGTTTTTGAAAATTTTAGTAGGCATGGTTTTGAGCATTTTTTTCTGTATTTCTGAGATCTAGTAGGTATTTTGTCAATCAAAATTTTGCAAGACTAGGATTGATAGACAGCTGAGTAGCTCAAGCTCAAAGAAAGTGTTCACTTGAAAAGAAACAGTGCAGTTAAATCAGGTTTATTCTTTCTGGATTAATTTTGATTTATAGGTTTTTTTAAAGAAAATTTGTGTAACTCCTGACATGCCTTACTTGTACTGGGCAAAATTCTTTCCAGATTAACAAGCTACTGTTTTTCTTGCTTGTGGTCTTTCATTTCCCCCCAGGTTTCTCTACATTTATGAAGTGTCAAGTTAGCTAATTTTATTTAACAATTTGAATAGACTCTTTCCTCTTGACATTATTCACACACTTCAATTCCTAAAGAGGAAAATAATAGCAACTGCAGCACCTGAAAGGTGATTGCTTACAGGTGGGATTGTATCATGACCTTTTTGGAGAAGAACATAATAAGTCTATTACAGTGAAACAATGAAGTGTGTGGGCCTAGAACTCAGGAGAAATAAGTGCTGCCTTTGTTACAGTCATTCAGGGCTCCTAGGAAACAATTAGCAAGCAAGCAACAGATCCAGATAGAGAGCAGGCAGCAGCTAGTAAGATATCACAAATTTCTGAATTCATTTTGGAGATGAAAGAATTCCTACAATGATTCACTGCCTCCTCTAAATAGAAAGGTGGTTTTTTTTTGACAAACACTTTGCAGGAGATGGAGATTCTTGAAATGGAGGGTTTTCATACACGACTTAGCCACCAGGTAGGAAGAAAGACAGAAAGTAGATGAAAGCAAATAAGGGCAAATAAGGTAGAGAGTTGTCACAGGTGAGGCAGACTGAACCACAATCAATGGGGGTCCTGCATGTGGAGTTTGACTGAAGAGAGCTTTTACTATGGTTATTTCCAGTTCCCTTCTCTTTCCTGAGACTGCTTCTTTTTGGTACCAGCTTTTCTTTCTGGGTCCCCAAGTCTCCATTTTTCCAGTCTAAATCCCTTATTTGTGTAAGAGCAATACATGATTATTCTTCTAATTGGTGATTATGCCTCATGTTTTCTTATTAGCTGGATGATTCAGGATATGTCACTTTGTTCAGTCTGAGTATCATCAAAATTTGCAACTAGCCACATGAGCTGCATCTACCAAGTAGCAGTCTTCTGCTTGAAACTTGAAGAATTTCAAAAATTTGGTTTCACGTGCCCCAGCAGGCATACACCCAAGTAGGTGCTGCCAAGTAGCATTCAAAATTCAAGCTGTTTTTTCACATAAAAATGAATATTTGAAAGGCTTGTTTTCTAGTTGTACCTTGAAGAACCTTGAATATTGCTATTACCTATCCCTGGTGGGGATTTTCATCTCTAGGCTCTACCTGGATGATGGGAAAGCTGAAAAAAATCACTATCTCAGGCTTGTTGGATACAAAATGAGAACAAATTCACAAAACCTTGGATCCCAAAAAAAAATTTTGATTTTTTTTTCTTTAGTCTATGCAGAGATCTCTGAAAGACAATCTGTTTTTCTAAAACAAATTCTGAAAAATGAAAGCATCAGATATTGCAGCAAAGTATAGAAAGTAAGCATCCATGAGTTTGGATGACCTGGAAGGCATGCAAGTGTTTCCTTCTCAGCTGCTAGTGAGTACACTAAGGTAGAAGTGAAGAGAGCTAAGTTTGGGTTGGTGGTCTGCCAAAGCAAAGCTGCACAAAGGCTGAGGACCCTGAAGGCATACTGCATTTTGTTATGCTCTGATTGAGATGGACTGCCTGGACATGGTACAGGCATGAGAAGAAATTGCAAAATGATCCTATGGATTAGATTGCTAGCAGCTTTTGACTGACAACAAACCTCCCACATGACCGAAAAATAACAAGAATATGTTCCAGGGAGAAGTCAGACAGTTTTTATGCAATTGGTAGGCAATGCATGATCATGGATGGGGCCTTGGCTCAGTAATTGCTTGTATCTTGTCTGGACACTCTCTGAATACTATCATTGTTTCAGATTCACTTTACAGAAATGACCAGAAACAATGACTGGAAAAAGTATAAATAAGCAGTCTGTTCCAGAGAGCTTGAAATATAAAAGAAACAGAGGCAACTCTTGAGTACAATGAGAGAGTAGAGAAGAAATGTGAGTGATAATGAAGATGAGCTCCTGCAGTGATTCACTGCACTGGTTCAGTTGTACATGTGTGCTATGAAATAACTCTACTGAAGTGAAATTGATAAGAGGTCAAAATTAGAGTCCTATTGTTTCATGTGTGACACATAGATCAGTGAGCCAGTCCCCTTAACTGTGCAGAGGGCATGCATTTGTAATGTGACAGAGGATTTTGCAAATTCTGAGAGACATTTCCAAATCTCAGTGATGCACTGCTTAGTCTCTTGGGTCACTGACAGTTTATGACTTCCTAGGCACCCACTCTTGACATTCCATACTGAAATTTATCTTTTTAATGTATTTAAATATTTATTATTAATGAGAAAAGAAAAGGAAAAAAAAAGAGAGTATTAATTTTGGCCAGGTTTCTTTATTAATCTGGAAAAAAAAAACAGATAAATGTAGCCTTGCGACAGTGTCAGCTAGACTAAGAATGTGCTCACGCACAGTACAGAACTGTTTTCACATCTCATTTCCTTAACAGCTGAGATGGAAAATTAATTTAGAAACAAAATCAAATGAAAATATAGGGTTTTTTCTGTATTAAAAAAAAAAAAAAACAAGTAATGACATTGCTGGTAGCCTAAAGGATTCATAGCCTAGGTCATAGCAGCAAACAACCTTCCTGGTTAGGTAAGGGTAGTATTCTTCTTAGCCTATCTTAGTATATTATTTTAAGACTAATTAGAATGTATCTAGTAACAGGTCTGTTTGTTATCTGTCATGAAGAAGTCTACAAGGAACATGATTGCCCTGAGTGCTTTACTTACAATTTGATTTCCTTTATACTAGGAACTATGACACAAAGTGTTATATCTAGATGAGCAAAGACACAACACTTCAGAAAAACATCTAAAAACTCTTATCAGCAAAACTGGGTTTTAACACAAGTTATTAGAACAATTGTGCAGAGCTGAGGTTCCTGTTAAAGCACAGTTTTTTGTCTCTTGGTTTAAAAAATCTGTTTTGCACTGGATCATAGCTATGTGTGCCACAGGTGGCGTGTTAATCCCCCTGAAGTGATCAGACACACAGATGGGGGCTGCCTCCACCAGCAGCATTACCTGCTGCTTACACTGCTCATGTTCAAGGGCCTGTAGTACTTTATCTCTGCTAGATCCCTCTTTGTCATGGATTCCTGCATCCGATGATATGACCCAATCTAGTTTTTAAAGAGATGAGAAATTACTTTAATATAAACTGTAGTGGAACTATAGTCAAACGTATTTTTCACATTACATTTATCTTCCCTAAGAAGTAAATGGAGACAGACTGTGATTTTTCTTCTCTTTTCAGACCGTCAGTCTCTGCTCTTTTATTCAAAAGTTCTCTTGCCTGCTTTCCTCTTCTAAGGTCCCTGCCCTCTCTCTCTGCAATGGCACCAACCCCTGAACTTAAAAATCATATCTTGTACAGCCAGATGTCACACTTTCAACTCCATATGGAGATGTCAATTAAAACTGGAGAATAGGTAATCTTCAAAATAAATTATTTATATGAAAGACCTTTAATTATCTGTAGAAGTTTATCAGCCAAGAAAGCTTCGGAAGAGTTTGTGAAAAATCCATGAAACTCAGAAAACATATGAAGAAATAGTGCTGATTAAATTTGGAAATAAAATATCCAATTTTGAAATAAAATCAGAGATTGCTCATGTGAATTTCAAGTATGTAAGTTTTCAAGCATTTAAGTGCTATTGCATGGTGGAATTTCTGTCACCTTGTCATAAAGAGAGACATGTTTCTCTTCAGCATGGGAGCCCAAAGCAGGCCACTGATTGAGAAGTCAAACAGATGAGGTACTTGGATCTTTCCAGAGCTGAATTTTCTGGATCCAGCCCATTGCATCTACTGCAGCTGGTTGACCCAATGCAGCTTGTGCATAGTCCTGACCAAAGACCTCAATTTAAAACAAAACCTAAAGAAACTGGGAAACGCAAAGCTGGAAATGGCTGGAAGCAAGAAGACAAAGATATTAAAAATCAATGCATCTGGTTGCAGTCTGTGACTCATTAAATCCCCTAGGTCTTTGATTGCTAGAAGGCAATAGGATACACCAAGGGATATATCCCTCTCTACCTTTCCTGCTTTTTAAATGCTTTCCCTAAACATTTTCTATTTGTCATTGCCATAGAGAAGCTATTGGACTGGCTCCAATTCAATGATTACATTTACCAAGTTTAGAAACAGCAACAAAAACCCTATCCAGGACAGTTCTTTGTGTCCAGGTGGCACGATATGGCCTATTTCCATACCATTAATGCTCTTCCCCACCTAAAGAGGATGGCCTTATTCAGATAGCCTGTTGGAAGTGGCCCATACAAACCCTTGATGAATGTCCAGGGCTTGTTTATATATTGGCATATGCAGGGCACTCTGTCATTTTCATTTGTCAGTGTCATGTTTTCCTTCTGGTCTTTTTCTGCTAGAAGTATAGTCCTCTTAATTTCCATTTCCTTGCAGTACTTTTGAGTAAAATACATGACTTCTGGTTTTGCAATAGAAGTAAGATCTCTAAAATAAGGGATTTTTGGCAATCCATGTTTACTGAAAATTAGTAGGAAAGTATTGCCTGTGTTGTTTGGAATTAGAAGAAGTTCTTCTACATAAGGATTAACATGACCAGGTGTCTTGTAACCTTTCCAAGAGAGATTGAAATCTCCATATATTAGATGGAATTTTCAGAGAAATGCAATTTCTTTTGCTAACTGATCTATTTCAGTAAAGATCAAGGAATGATTCAAAAGTCACTCACACCAGGTGCAGCCTTAAAAATAATTCAGATTGGTATACGAAATCATCAGTATACTCAATCCTGTTGACCTTTAAAGTGGCTATAGACATTAATTTTGAGTACCTGTAAAGGTGAAGTCTAAATAAAAATATAAATTGGTCCTACACATATTCCATCATACAGGAGTTGTGATTCTTACATAAACCCTGACTCATTAGTTTTTCATGTTTTCTGCTCTTTGACTAAATATTTATTTAGTTTTCAGCTTTTGCAAATGCCTGACTATCTAGTGAAAAATAATGAAGGGAATCTGGACTGAATCATTCTTTAAAGGAGGGTGTCAAGTTAACCTTCCTTTGAACAGCTGTGCAATCAAATGAGGCAAAGCTGAACCATAGCTAAATTGTCAATCAGAAGAAATCTCTGAAGATACTTAAATAACCAGTGAAACCTTTGTCTGAGAATAGATGATTCTCAGAATTGAAATCTGTTAACTACAGAAAATGAAAAAGAACCTTTTCAGCTTAGACTGAAAATATTTTTTTCATTTTTTCAGCTAATATACATAAGCCAAAAAAGCCCCTGGTATTTTGGTGCTTGTTGCTTGAATTTTGTACATTAAAATAAAACTCGCACCTAACTTGCACCTTTAATTTATGTGTATTCAATAATAAATATAAGAGCTCCTAGTTTTTGTCCTATGTTTCCACGTGATGTCATCTTTTTTTGCATAAATTGCATTCATCACATGTTACTTGTCATTGGACTGACCTTAAGCTGCATAATAGGTCTGAAATGCATTTTTAAAATCCCAATATTAGATTTTCTAGATTTTCCCTGATCACTAGTTAAATTTTCTATTTTTCATTTAATTTTCATTAATGCAAATCAGAAACTGCTTTCTCAAAGTAAAATAAAAGCCATTTTTTCATGTCACAGGAATACACACTCTGTTAAGAATTTGTTTGTCTGATGGCAAAGGTGAAGTATGTTGTATTTGGGCACAGAGGTCTTAAGTTCTAAAATTGAAAAGTATCTTGAAGATTAACCACAGCACTGTGTAAGAAACATCAAGACTCCCAAAAATTTTAAAATGCAGTTTTGTGCTAGTAATTTTCCACTTTGCACTTGTGTAGTGCACCTTTTCCTGTCTTAAATTGTATTAAAGTAAAATTCTGTCAAAGCTTGTATATTCATCCCTAAACTGTTCTGAAGAGAGAGCACATGGCTTCAGGGACACGAATACAAGTTGTGGAAAATCTTTAGAGAATTTATTTAAAGAATAGTTAGACTGTCTTTGATAAATACATAGTTCAAGTCACCATAGGATAATTTAAAATACTGATATATTGTATTTTTGTCTATTGGAGAAAAAATTACTTTTTCTTTATCTTTTTGTTCTAAATTTGTTTTGTTTCTCAAAGCTAGTTTAATTTTAGTTTAGTTTTTCCTCACATCCAATTACTGTTATGATAATCTATATAACTGTCATAATTTTCTGAATGCTGAACTGGGTAGTCACTTATGTGAAATGACTGACAGCTGAAGAGTCTTATCTCATCTCTTTGTCTACATTGTGTAATTGATAGCAATGTGTTTTCCAGAAAATTAGATAATTTTTTAGTACCTACATCATCATTTCAAGACTTTTACTCCTGAGTTATCTGTAAATGTGTATATCCATGACTGAAATACATACAAGAGAGTTTTGTGGGATTTTAAAAATAAATATATGCAGCTCCAAAGGTAGATACCTAGACTCTAGGATCTAAAAATTCTAGGTGACAGTCATCTCACCTACCATAGCTGTCTGGGATTTAGGTATCTAAACTAATGATCTTGCTTTTCTCCAGAGTGAATGAGAGCTAATATGATTTTTTTTAAAAAAAAACAGTTCAATAAGACTGTTTTTGACACTTTTTACTTTGTAACAAACTGTTCTTTGGAAGTGCATATATTCCAATAAGTGTGGCGTTTATTTGCCAACTTTTTGACTAACTGTTACTATCTCTTGTTTGGTAAGTGGCACAGCCTGTATATTGCCATTGCTTTTCCCCACTGCACTGTTTTGTACCACATAATGTTATTCAGTGTATCATGCATTTCTTACAATTTTTAATTTAATAGAATACTCAGAAAAAAAATAGTATCTGAAAAGGTTTCACTTTGACAATAATTATACTGTTCAATCAAGCAAGATTTTTCTTATATGATTTATTAATGGAGATGTTAAATTCCAATCATTTCTTCAAAATTCTTTGAAGTGAACACCTTGAAAGACTTTCACGAATGCACAGTAAATATGTAATAGCTGTACACATTTATTCTAGCTAAGTTTTTGATATCATTACTTATTCATTAAAATTGTCCTGAACTTTGAATCCTTCACACAGTGTTGAATTTCTTTTACAATTTCAAGAAAGGCTCAGACAAATAGAAAGCAAGTAAAAGTATTGTACTCATTTATGTGTCTCCTCCCTTCATTTCTCCATAATGATAGCAATATTTTTATGTGTGCAATTGCCAGATAACCAAGGTACTATAGAAAACAATGCTAAAAGTGTTAAAAGAATAGCCCTAAGGACCTTCAGAAAAAATATATTATCTGAATATTAAGATTCAGGCTGTAACTGAACTAGAGAAACTGCACGCATCCTGTTGCAAATAGACTCAGTCTCTCTGCATCTCAGAAATATGGATTATTTCAGGCCACTGTGTTCAGTGGTGTGTTGAATGAAACATTGGCTATAAGTAATGAGGCATTGGCCATTGGCTTTTAGGATCTTGCAATAAAAATTGATGTTAGGTGAGTGGCTCTTGTCTTGGGGGTATAGAGGTCCATTCTGACCAGTACCCTATCTGAAAAGGTTTGATGAGACCTTGCTGAGTCTTTTCTACCCTATGCTTCATACATGGATATTCCTGCTGACAGTGAGCTCAACACCACAGGATATGTACTTCCCTGGTAATAACCCTTTATGGAGATTTACTTGGCTCCTCCCAAAGCTGCCAAAGGATGGACTGAACACAAAAGGTGCCCCATAAGGCAGAATGAGAGAGTCACAACTCCCTGAGTACCCTGCAACTTCATTCACAAGGTGAATTGTAAGAATTAATTGTTTAATGGAATAATTTGTTGGGGCTTTTTTTTCTGGGATAAAGCAGGATGAAGCACTGTTTCTCAACAGCTGAAAAGCCTCAGAGCTGGCCTATATGTGTGTGCATCCGCAATGCCTTTCTTGGAGCAACCCCAGAATTTTGTAATTGTTCAATTTTGTTTGTTTTTGATTTTTGTTTATTTGGTTGGTTTGGTTTTTGCTTTGCTTCTGAAAATCTTTTTTTATATATCCAGGAGAGGTTACTTAAATGTTATTTTACATTCAGTTGCAACATGCTTTCTATAAAAAAATCACTATTATTTGTCACTATCCTGTCACAGGACTGTATTAATCCTTGATCTTTTATATGGATTGTATGCATTTTTTGATTCAAGTTAACAACCAAATTTCACACCTTTGGGAAACATAAAATCAGAGAGCTTGTTCTCTGATAGGTATTTGATATAGTCTTAGAGGATCAAGTTCAGCAAACTGGGTAACAGACTAAACAAAAAAGGAAGGTAGCTGAGGAGTGCAGGTTGTTAAGAATTATGAGAATGTTTTCTTTTTAAAGACAAAACCAGAATATCAGTAAGGAAGGTATATTTTTGATTTAGGAGAGGAAGAAGAGGAAGAGTTATATCTCAAAGCATGTCCAAGTGACCTGAAAGCAGGAAAGCTACCCTAATTTAGTTGAGTATTACTGGAAAAGAGAAGAGTTGTACTTTGAGTCTGGAGTATATGAATGAAGGCAGTTACTTGATTGAGTTGCTCATTTAGGATCAGGGAGAGCTGCAGCCATTTGCATTGCACTGTTTTGTGCTGGGCATGATGGTGGCTTTTGCCAATTTCACTGTGCCTGTTCTAAACAGAATGGTAGAACTTGTTAAACCCTTCAGTGCAAAACAAGTGAGCTGTTCATCTTCCAGGACAATTAGGATTTGCTGCATGTTGCAGGTAATGGTGATTCCAATACAGTAACTATTTTCTGTCTGGAAATGTCCCAGGTTGAGGAAGATATTTCATCAGCCTGGCTTGTTCTGAAAGACAACCTCTCTATTTTCCTGAGCCATGTTGAAGTTGTGTATCATAATAAATAATACCATTACACTCATTCTAACATAACAATGGCATAGATGCTCCTGAAACCATAGAAAAACCTATATTGTGTGTGTGTTTGTGTGTATGTGCACTTCTGTGTTTGATGTTGTAAAAATATTGGATACATTTCTTATAGATTGTTAAAGCAAAAAACTGTGTTTAAAACTGGATCAGTAAATTCTTGCAGAGGCCGTGTACAGATTCTGAAGAAATTATGCAAGAGGCAAAATAGACTACTAGTGAGTGTACAATTTCCAATGGCCAAAAAAAGTATGTGTGAAAAATGCTTCTGTAATATAAATTCTATATGTTGTTTACTGCTTGAAAGTATCTGAGGCTGTTGTCTAAGATTAAAATCTGTAATTCCTTATCTTTACTTTCTCAGAATAAATTCAGGATTAAAGACTCAATCCCACTCCAGTTTAAGCCAAAGGTGAAAGAATAACATAACTGGAAATAAAACCCTCTCTTAATAGCTCTTAATGCAATATTGGAATGTACTTCAAATATATGTAACAGGGCAAAAATGCCCCTGAAACTCCATACAGCATATCCAATGTTGTGCCAAAAGCTCCAGTAGCCTGGTTTCTAAAATATTTGTTACAATCTGGATTTGATTTGCTAGATCAAATTACTAGATTCAGTAGAAACATTGGATAGGTCAAAACTCAGAGAAAAGAATAACAGCAATAATAATAAAGCCTCCTAGGGCTTTATGTTTAGATCAGAGGGTTTGAATATAAACTTACATATAAAGCAATATTTGAAGGAGAAAAGTAATAAGAATATGCTGGGAGGAAGTATTAAGGGAATTAATGAAAGAACCTTTTGACTGATTAACAATTACTCAGCTAGAAGAAACTACTTTCAAATGCCAAATGAAGGTAATGTGACTAATAATAAAAAAGAAAATGATCACACTTCTTATCAGCCTAAAGGCAATGTAAATGTAAGAGTGCACTGGTTGCTGTGACAATGTTGTAAACTGTTTATCTTGGCTTGCAGTAAGAAGCCAGGCACAGAGGAATTTTATGCAAAACTCTGCAGTGAAATGGAAAAAGAACAGTAGCTTTGAGGTTTATAATGTTCCTTTGACTAATCAAGTTCCTTGTTCAGTGTTTGATTTCATTGACTCTCTTCCAATGCCAGGAGGCAGATGGCAAATCTAGAGGTGCAAATGAGGAAGAACACATGGCAATAATCTCTTGTGATAAACACATCTGGCCACAACACTGTTGTATAGACTCTCCCATAGTCTAAAATCATCTATCATGAAATTAAAGAAAAAAAAATAATAAATTAGGCAAGGGAAAATGAATATAAATGCCTGAGAATGACATTTAGTTGTGTGTGTGCAGTTCTTTCATTTAAAAAGCACTGTTTTCCTCCCTACTTCAGGGTAGACAGTGGTGATGCCATTTTGAGATTTAGATGCAAACTCCTGCAGGTGAGCAAAATCTCTCTTGGTAGTTATATTTTATTCTTTCCCTATCTCTTTCCTGAATAAAAAACCTTCTTTGAGGCCTGTGTGAGATCAATTGCTCGGAATGTGGGAAAGAAATTTTACCTTATTTCAAAAGGGATTTAATTTCAGCAAAGATTAAATTTTTCAGTAAAGATATGGCATAGGCAGAAGTGCATGTACCAAATATTCTATTATAATGAAAAAATAAAGGAGAGCTTGAGTTCTTGCTTTAATATAGTTTGAATGTGTGGGCTGGTGGATGGAATTTAGCTTTCTTATTCTTAATTAAATTATTGCATACTTTAAGGCTGACGCAAATGTCTTTAATATATTTTTGAGCTGTTTTCTCACTGCTGTTTTGATGGTCTTGAAACTTATCTGAAATTTTCATAGAGTTAAAGATCTGTGCTTTATTCTGAACACATAGATGACAGTCAGTATTGCTGAGAGGAAAACATCAATAATTTCTTCACTAACATGTTTTTTTTCAGTTATTTCCAGATGACTGTCTCAAACCTTGCCAGGCTGAATTTTTTTCCTTCAAACAAAGCTGTCATTGCGCCAAACACTTTAAATATACTATTAAATGACCTTTGAACTCAGTCATTCTCTGCACTGGCCTTTTTTTAATCCAGTTTTTTGCAGGGTAGTAGGTAGGAGCACTACTACTTTGATGCATTCATGGGCTATAGAGATTGAAAATAGATCAAATTTCCTTATTAACAGTACTTGCTTTTCTCACTGTAAACCACAGAGTAACCCAGCCTTTTAAAAAAGACCCTTATCACTCACCATATCTACCCTACTTCTGCATTCAGATAGCAGCTATGGAGCTTAGTTTCCTCTTCTGTTTCCTCCTTGCAGCAATAAGTAGCTCAATAGACTTGTGATCTGTCAACGCCATCTTCAAAATGGCAGCACCATTTCCTTTTTTCAAACATCTGTCAGACTGCATTGTATGTCACCCTAATAGGGTCAATTGCAGTTCCCAGCCTGTGGGTATGTACTCTCCAGGTGACTCACAAATGCACATGAGTTTCCAGCTCTTCTGTACACCAAATTTACTGCAAATGCTTAGGCCATTGGTGCATCACATTTTCAGGATGTCCAACGCATCCAGGAAATTTAAAATGTACTTTTCTCTCTTTACAGCAGCCTTCTGTGCTGTATCCATCTTAAAAGCATGACAATGAGATGTGTCATGCATATTGCACACTAAGCGCTTCATCCATGATCATACCTGGGCACCACAAATTACAGAGCAGAGTTTTCTGATTCCACATGGAACATGTTTCTCATCAGGAAAAAAGACAAGCCCAGAAAAACCAACATGCCTGGCAGCCTCAGCTATATCAGGAATTGCCCTTTTCTATGTTGAAAATAGGAACAGAATGCACTGTGCACAGCTTCCAGTGTGGGACAGTGCTTAGTGGGCATGAATAAGCCTTACTGACATCTGTGTTTGAGTCCAATGAAGCTTGAATTATTCAGCATGTGCTGCTGTAATTAGTGTCATACACATGAGTTAAATGTGGCACACACTGTGAGGGACAATCCCTAGCCACCAGCAGAAGTTGCTGTGAATTAGTAATGCTGACTCACGAGCTTGGTAATGGGTGTGTGGTTGGCTCGTTAGAGAAGATTCATTAATTAACCATATGTGGATCCTGTATCTGAGAACTGAGTACAGTCTGGAACATAAAACGATTCAATGACACCTTTCTGGAGAATATTTTCATATATCTGCTATGCAATAAGAATTAGTTAACCTAAATTAATAACTTTATCCTGTGATTTTTGTTATACCTGGTACCTAACCTTATGAACACTACAAATACTGTGAAACTAGAATTTTTATGGCTGTTAATACCTTGATATTATGATGTCTACATAACAGCCATACTTTTAATATGTAATAACAATGCCCCTTCTGTGGTTTAGGAATGGTATTCTCTAATTTAGTGCTCCCACTTGAAACTACTGCAAGCCATGTGCCACTTGTTCACTTCTCCTCTACCTCTCCTACAGTGGGTTGGAGAGGAGAAATGGAAGCACAAAAAGTTAAGATTTCGGGATGAGATAGGAACAATTTACTGGAATCAACAATGAGATAATATAATGAACAGTAACAGCAATACTACTAATGGTGGGGGATACAAGAAAATAAATACTATTACTCGCCCTGTGGAAAACCCCTGATGATGTCCCACTTCTTCCTCCACCAAGCTATCCTGACCTGGAATAGAGCCCTTCCCCTGTCCCCAGAAAATGTGAGGCAGTATAAAATAACCTCTGAGTCCTGATGTGCCCCTCCTGTCTACTATCCTGGCTGGAAAAACGAAAGTCTCATATTTGTAATATCATTTCAATGTATGTCCTAAGCCCAAAACACTCAGCTGTGTCAGAAGCAATTTTTATCTCAAATTTTTGGGGATAAATGAGTATTTTACAACTGGTTACTGCAACCCTGTAGTTATACAGTAGGCTGCCTGACCCTAACTCAATGCTACCCTTTGAATTCCTGTACTCTCATGCTCTATTAAAACAAGCAGGAACTGATACAGATGGTTTTCAGTAAGTCTGTCTTGAGGTCTCTAGGAAGCTGGAACAGTTATGGAGGCTTGACTCATTCAATAGTGTTCATGAGGGACAAGACAGGGTTGGATAAGGAAGGTCAGATATCCTAAAGTGACTATTTAGATATAGAAATATTTGAACCCAGAGCAGCCACTGCACAGATGCAATACATGCCTGAGACAAGGGCAGCTCCCAGGACAAGGTGCAGAAGCTCCAGACAAAGCTTTTCACACCTTTTTCTGCCACCTTGGAGGTTTACACATCAGTGTGATCTGAGGTTGCACCACTGTGCCACATCAGAGCTGGCCCTGGACGCAGGCAGTCAGCATTCCAGCGGGGGCACTGAAGGAGAGGCTGCAGAGCCCATGGGGTTGGACAGAGACAATAAATCTCTCAGAGATGTCCTGCTCAGCAAACTTCCTGCAACACTTCTGGTTTCTTGTCATGGTTCTCTGAGTTTGAGGGTTTCATGCCTGTAGCACCCACCTTTCCCTTGCTTTATGCTCCAAACAGAGTACATTTCTAAATGTTGTATATCTGAAATGGAATGTCTAATATTATGGGTTTTAACTCAATCCTTGTAGACAATATTTTGTCCTGGACATCCTTTAACATTGCTTAGAGACATAGGAAATTGTTGCTGTCATGGTCAGGGTTGACAGGAGAAAAACATGTGGTTGCCTGTGGTGTCTTATGAACATCCATACCCGTGGGCCAATGGTTCCATGTTATTTAACACCTATGCAAATTCAGTTTATTTTCATAGAGTTAAAGGAAGTGTGGAGTGTATGTGGAGCTATCACTTTAAAAAAAGTTTATTGTGACTCTGGATTTCTGTCATACAGATTTTAAGTATTCTCCTATTTTATATTAAGAAAAAAAAAGAGGATTTAATAGGATAAAATAAATCAATAGGAAAGCACTCAGGTAAGTATGTTTTTCAGGCTTTCATCTTGTTGTTGGTGGTGAAAAAACAAATTGGAGAAAGCATCTTTAAATTATATCAGAGTGATTAATTGCCAGGAAAGGTATACACTAACCAGGGTTCTATAATTTACTGTGCAAGACAATGCATATAATTGTCTTCCATGAAAATGTGTGAATTATGTAGCTATGTGGTCATTTGCAGATTAAGAATCAAGATGAAAATGTGGCTGACAATGCAGTTGTTTCAATCACTTTTACTTTTCTTCCCTTTGTTGATGGCTTGTCCTGACTTTTGAAGCATAAAACCTGACTCCCAGCATTCTCAATGTGTGAGAAAAATATGACTGTGTAGTTCCTGTTAATGTGGCACATTGATATAGATGAGGATTCATTCTGATTAAAACAAAACCAATACATTTATCTGGTATCTGGGGAAATATACACCCTCCCAGAGAATCATACAATGGCCTTACTTGAAGGGACCTTAAAATTCAACTACTTCCAACCACTCTGCCATGAACAGGGATGCCACCCACTAGACCAGGTTGCTCAAAGCCACATCCAATATAATCTTGAGCACTGCCAGGGATGGGGCATCCACAACTTTTCTGAGCAACCTGTTCCAGTCCCTCACTACAAGAAATAATTTCTTCTTAACACCAAACCTAAATATCTCTTTTAGTTTGAAAGTGTTCCACCTTGACTTATCATCACTATCTTCTCATGCAAAATGTCTCTCTTCTTTATTAGACCTCTTTAGGCACTGGAAAGCTGCAATCAGGTGTCCCTGTAGCATTCTTTTCTCCAGGCTGAACATCTCCAGCTCTGTCAGCCTATGTTTGCAGGAGAGGTGCTCCAGCCCTCTGATCATCTTGGTGAGCCTTCTCTGGGCCTACTTCAACAGGTCCACATTTTTCTTGTGCTGAGGAGTCCAGAGCTGGATGCAGTTACTCCAAGTAGAGTCCCATCAGGGCAGAGCAGAGGGGCAGAATCACCTGGTAGTTACTCCTCTTTTGGTGCAGCCTAGGATCCAGTTAGTGGCTTGGGCTGCAAGCACACTTTGCCTGGTCATGTCCAATTTTTTATCCATGAGAATCTCCAAGTCATTCTACTCAAGGCTGCTTGATATGTGTACTTGTTCCAGTCAATACTCATGTCTGGGATTTTCCTGTCCCAGGTGCTGCACCTTGACCTTGTCCATTCTGAACTTTTTGAGGATCCTGTGGGCTTATTTTTCAAGTTTGTCCAGGTCCTCCTGGGTGGCATCCCATCCTTCAGGTGTGTCAGCTGCACTGTTCATCTCCATGTCATCTGCCAGCTCGTTGAGTGCGCACTCAATCTCACTGTCCCTGTCATTGATGAGGATATTGAAGAGCACCTGTCCCAAGGCAGAGCCTTTTCACCAGCCTCCAGCTGGACGTTGACCAAAACTCTCTGGCAGTGCCCATCCTGACAGTTTCTTATTCACTGAATAGTCCACTCTTCAAATCCACATCTCTCCAACTGGAGATAAGGATGTTGTATGCTGAAGCCCTTAGATGGTATTTGCATTATTTTAGGACACACACAAAAAACATGGATTTGTTTTTGTTTCATTGTAGTGAGTTTATTTTGATTTACTTTGTTTTGCTTTGCTTTGCTTTTTTTACTCATCCACAGATAAACTTCCCTTGTTTGACTTTCACATAGATTGAGTTTTGCTGTTGTCCGAGACCAATTAAATAATGACCAGGCTGCAATCTGACATTAAATTCAAATAGAAGAGATTCAGTATCAACATTCTAGTGTTGCCTCAAATAGGAGAAAGTGGACATTAGGTTTGGAAAGAAGGACAGAGTGATAGAGTATGATGATCATTTTCTACTGTGAGTGAAAACCAGCCTAATGGCAGCTTTTAATGGAAATCTAAGGATGTTTAGCTAAAAGAGAGCTTAGAAGAATGGAGTGAAGATGTTGAGATTCAGGAAAAACTTCTGCTTTAAAACAAATGGAAGAACAAATTGTGGTTACTGCATCAGTCCATGGCTTGTTTTTACGATCAACACCATAATATTATATTTTCTATTATATAAGATGGGTATGGTGCAGTTCTTTCACTTAGAAGAAACTGCTTTCTATAACAGAAAGGAAATGAAATGACAAAGAGAAACTTGAGGTGACAATGTAAGCAGGTGTTAATGTGAGCAATGATGTCTTACAGATACACCACAGGTAAATGTCTGTAGAGAAACCCCAATGAAGAGGCCTGTTGGGTTGTCCAGCTCTTGGCAGATTGTGCCACTGGTCATTGTCTCCTCCTGTTTCCCTGTCTCAGCCAGTTTCCCTGCAGCATCTAACAGAGTGGTATCTGAGATTCTCACAAGCAGCATTCCTCCTCTCAAGTTATACATAGCAGCAAATGTTAGAATATAATTTAAGCATAACTCTGCCAAACTGCTTTGTATTTAGTACTTCAAATTGGCAAAACCAGAGCAAACTCTTTCAAAGAATGTCTCAGTTTTGTTTAAAAACCACAAAAGCCAAAGTCTTTATTTCCTTTTGCCTCCTGCAAAGAATGTGAATGTTTCAATGCCTGCTCTTGAATAACTCCTGAAATATGCTCCCTGCATATGCCACTTCATGTACTAAGCCAAGTGCAGTAAAATGTTATAACTCATTCGTCACTCATTATACAGTGAGTTGGTTGTTACAGCAAACCATTACAGGCTTCTCAACATATGTTCAAGAGCACAGTAAACAGGGCAGAGTGGGGATCTGAATCCCATTCATCTTGAGATTCTTCCAGTCTGCATTGCTTGTTAAAAACAATCTTGCAGTAGATGTCAATGAAAGGTGCAAGACCTTTGTAATATATCTTTGTGTAAAAGAGAAGTTGGGCTGAGATCACCATCAGTGAAACTTAGAAAATCAATGCAGATAAAATCAAACTGTGGAGATGATACGAGAACTGCCACCATGGCGTCAGTGATGTGATGTCCTCTTTAGACTAGGAGTGTAACTCAAAACTTTATGCCTTTTTCCACAACTCCTTCCTCTCTGTGCAGGGATTTCTGCTACCTGCCACTGAACCTGATGTGGTGGTTAGAAATCCCCTGTTTGAACTGCTGAAAAGTTAGCCAAAGCATAGCCAACTGCCCCTTCTCACAGACACTAGTTGCACCCACAGTTCAAGTTATACAGCAAGCATGATCTAGTAAGACATCTCAATGAATCACCAAGCCCATAACAAGCTGCTATCCATGTAAATTGTTTATAGCAATAAACAGAATGCAGCAGAGGAATCCATTTCTACTCCTTGTGCTGACTGTGTACTTAGTCAGCTTCTATTATGAAGTCTGGCTGTGCTTTGGGGAATAGTCCTGGTGAGGTTGATTGCTGCTGTATCCCTGGGTGACTTCAGATAAATCACAGAGCTCCATCTGTGCCTCAGTGAAATAGCACTCTGGAAATCTTACATTTCTTGTATGTGCCTGAATACCTGTGATCATCTGCTCCACAAGAAATGATATTTAAAGTCCCCTGAAGCAATAACTGAATGTTGCAGGAATAAACTGCTCTCAGCAGAATAGCTCTCAGCATGTCTATACCATCAGTTAAGTACATGTGCTCAAGACAGATTTCCTCACAACTGCATATTATAAATCCCCCAACTTCCACTTATTATTGCTCATCTGAGGCAAAGCCTGGTGTTTTCTGCACATGGGGCCCCTAATTATAGGTGTAGGTTTCCACTGCAGTGTCCTGGGTAGACTGAGGTGGTGCAGGGCAATCTGTTACAGCTCAGCTTTCCCAAGTGAAGCATGGATGCTTTGGCTCAAGGCTCCAGCCAACAGAGTAGACTGAACACACTCTGGTGCTCTCTGCCAGGTGGAGACAGAGCCCAGAGTGTCCAGACACCTGAGCCCAGCTGCTGCAAACTTGGTGCTAGCGAGAGGAAAATGGAAAATACTTGGAAAATGCAGGAAAATATTTAAGTGGGGGAAAAAAAAATTTCAGCATTGGGAATGTTCTACAATTCAGTCTCGTTCAGAAGTGCAGTTGTGTACAGTTTTAAGGCTTCACCATATGCCTCATTCCAAAGTTTGAGGTTCTGGGACATATTTTAAATGCCGAGTATTTATTACTGCTTTTGCATGTATAATCTGCAACTGGTTAACAGGAAAAACTAAGAAAATAAGTTGTTAGGCTGTGACCCAGAATTTTGAAGTAGCAGGCAGTGGGTAACTGTCACCTCCCTGCGTGTTCCCACTCTTGCAGAGATCTAGACAGAGAAAGTGTTCTGACTTGAAGAAAAAAAGTTTAAAAATCCATGGGATTATTTCCAGCTTTATCAACTCCTTGGTCTGGTTCACAGCAAAGCCTGTCAGGCAGCTGTGCCAATACTACTGAGGAGATAATGTGCTGTGACAGGAGTCACTGGTGCTGAAGGCTTTGTTTTATGAAATCGGTCTCAAGTCTGTCTACAATTTGAGCAAAGATGGACTCTAAAATTGTCTGGTCTCTCAAATGATCAGTGAATGAAATCTCACTTCATAGGGAACAGGATGTCAAAAGGAGGGACTGTGAGCGAAGGATTTATTGTTCAACTTGAAACTCTTTGATTAGCTGTTATTTGGTTGATTATCTGTGAAGTTTTGGTCAATTAGTGAGCAATTCTACATTTGTAACTGATTCCTATCAATGTCCAGTCCTGTTTCCAGCTTAATTTAGCAGTAGTAAAATGCAATTTTACCATCTATTTAGAATGTTTAGTTGCAATTGCATAAGATGTTCTTATAATTTAATTTCATAATGATACTAAAAGTTTATAATTACATCCTATTTTGACTTGTGGGGTAGATTTTGAGTTAGAGCGGCAATTTTAAAATTATGACAATAATGACAACTCATATTTAAAAGTGAAAAGAAAATACAAGAAACTTAAATACAAATGAAACAGTTGGTATTTCATGCATCCTCAACAAGTTTGTGATGACACCAAGCTGTGTGGTGCAGTGAACACACTGAGGGAAGGGATGCCATCCTCAGGCACTTTGACAGGCTCTAGTGGGTCCGTATGAACCTCATAAAGTTCAACAAGGCAAAGAGGAAGGTCCTGCACCTGGGGCAGGACAATCCCAAGCACCAATACAGGCTGGATGGACAAGGGTTTAGGGCAGCCCTAAGGAGGAGGACTTGGGGGTATTGGTGGATGAAAAGCTCCTTGTGATCTGGTGTGCTCACAGCCCAGAAAGGCAAACATGTCCTGGGCTGAATCAAAAGCAGCATGGCCAGCAGGGCAGGGGAGGGGATTCTAGCTCTGAAACCCCACCAGGAGTACTGTGCCTAGCCTGGGATTCCCTAGCACAGGAAGGGCATAGGCCTCCTAGACTGAGTCCAGAGAAGGGCCACCAAGATGATCAGAAGTCTGGATCAACTCTCCTATGGACACAGGCTGAAAAAAGCTGGGAATGCTCAGCCTGGAGAAGAGGTTTATAGCAACCTTTCAGTAACTACAGGCGGCCTGCAGGAGAGCTGGAGAGGGATATTTGAGAAGGGTATGCAGTGGTAAGGAAAGGGGGGGTTGGTTTTAAACTGAGAGAGAGTATGTTTAGACTAGATTTAGAAGGAAAATCCCACTGGGGGAGTGGGAAGGGATTGGAGCAAATTGCTGAGAGAAGTAGTGGATGTCCCATACCTGGAAGTGTTCAAGGCCAAGTTGAATGAGGATTTCAACACACTGGTCTAGTGTGTGGCATCCCTGCCCATGACAGAGGGTTCCCTTTCAACCCAAACCATTCTATCCTTCTATGCTTCTACGAAAAGAAAAGACAGTGGATGCTGACCTGCAGGCCTGATTACTGCTGAACAAAAGCTATTGTGGTTTTTCCCTGTCAGGTCATCTGAGAGATACCTGAATGTAGTTCAGTTTAGCTAAGAGTAAACAGTCTAGAGAGAACTCACTCTCCACCCTTCAGGGCTGCAGCACAAGGAGCATTGCTGATGAACAGCAGAGAGCTTTTTGTGCGAGTGATGGATGCTGTGTTTCGTCCTCAGTCACTGGTTGGAAGACCAGGGGCAAGAGGTTGCTTTTGCAAAAGCGGCTGCCAAAAATCAGCCAGCAGACGCAGAAGTTCTAACCTGTGATGAACTTCTTTTTTCGGTCAGTTGTGCTTTGTCTGAACTGTCTCATCTGACTCTTTAATCCCACCTTGCACCACCTTTTCAAAGACAGTAGAAGTGAGCTGTCTTTCTTCTTCCTTCTTTCCTTGTTTCTTCTCTTTTGCCTTTTTTCTAAATCACAGAGGTTCTTCAGGCACTTCACTGTGTGAAACTTTAACAGTGGTTTGGTAGTGGAGACTTTTGTAAAAAAGAAGCAGAGCTAAAATCTTTTATTTTCATTCAGGGCTCCAAACGGAGTGTGAAAAGGGTTTAAAAGGGCCTCAGAACATAGGAATTTCTAGGTCAGACTCTCAGGTGCCTTGGACAATCTGTGTGCATGTACACCAGTACTAAGGGCTCACAAAACATGCCTTGAATTATTCTTACAGGCATTGAATTATTATTGTAGGGCAATAACTGATTATCTGTTGAATTAGAAAATTGAGGGTTTTTATCATATCTGTGATATGATAATATGTATTATTCTAATACATATAATGTAATATGTAATAATTTTGTATAATAATTCTGATATAATAATACAGCAACTCAGGCACTGGGGCAGTACCTTACCTTTCTGCACTGGGTGGTCTGCATGTTATTGAAAATGGAAGCCATTCAGGAGCAGAAAAGGTAATATTTGGTCTGCTCAATACAGTTTTTATTCTCCCTGCATATTCTTATTTCATTCCTTAGATATAATTTTTGCTATGAACTAGTTGGAGAATGAAAACTGTCATGTATGCATTTTCTCATGTTTTCTGGTTCAGACTTGTGCTACAAGTGGAGGCAATGGGGGATGTTTAATCCAGCAGTATGACATGATGTGTTGCTAGTGTATCCCTTTGGGGCATAACCATATGGTGAAGTTTCCTACAGATTCCTATTTTTTTAATAACTCCTGATGAAAATGCCTACCTGAAGGGGAAACTGCTTAAAGAAGAACAAGAGGGCAATAAGAGAAAATTGGGGCAGGGGGTGTGTGTGTGTGTGTGTGTGTGTGTGCGTGTGTGTGTGTGTGTGTGTGTGTGTGCATCTGAGTGTGTGTCTATGCTTTTGTGTGTCTGCTCCTTCATTAAGGATTATTCTCGTAGAAGTGTGTGTGGTTTTGGCTTATTTATTTGTACAATTCCCAAATTAATTTTTTCAAGTGAAAAAAATCAAGCTAAAAATTGCTGATGATACATATACCAGGCAGCAGAAGGGAAGGGAATGTGAAAAATGCACTAAGGAGATAATAAGTATAATGAGCACTTGGCTGCACATTTTAAGCCCAAGGCCTAAACTATTTGCATTAGTACAGATTCTTGAGTTCAGCTTAATTAAGTTTGCATGAGCAATAAACAATTGCATAGATTTTTTTTTACTTCTGTAATGCTTTGCAGAAGATATGGAAAGAATTTTTGATTGGTTATTCAACCAAATGGTCTTGCAGTCATTACCTGGTCTTATATAAAGTTCTCTTTCAGTAATGAAATTAGAAAACTCCACATTTAAGCTCCTGTAAATTACTAAAACAGGCAAAGTGCATGCATTGTAGTCTTCCCTTCAGCTCTTCCAATAAATTCCTATCTTACTTTAATGACTCTTTGTTACATAACATTGAGACTGTCTCATAGGTTTTGTTCTGGCAGGCTTCCCGATTTTTTCTTGTGTTCAAATGGATCCTGACCTAACATCGATGCAGTTCAAGCATTTTTGTAAGGAATTTTGGAACTCTCACAATTTTAAAATTTACACATAATGCTGGTTTCTTCTGGGTCACGTTCCTACTACTCTTGGTAACAGTACTCCCATCCAAGTCCATCTGTGTCCTCATTGTTTTCAGCCATGCTGTACACCTGGTTCTGGGCAAGGAGTGTGGCTAATCAGAGCGTGTGAACTGGGTTTTGGAGGAAGCTATATGAAAATACTTCTAAATCCTGGCATCCTTTCTGGGCGTTTGGCTTAGTAAGGAAAGGTCCCAGTGGCTCTTTCAGGTGAGTTCTCTCCTCATCAGAATCAGCTGCCTATTGCCTAAAAGATATTACTATTACTTGTCAAGATCTTAATTCTCACCCCATCCAACATTATTTGCAAGTGACAGGCCTTATTCTTCATTTTTCTGTAGCCCTTTTTTTTTGCCATATAAATGTACTATTAAGGCAGCCTATTTTCCAAATTGAAAGTGCTCATGGCAGGAGGCTCTTATTTATGCCTGTGTCAGAGAGTCTCTGGAAGTCTTAGAATTTGATCAGGCAGAGGGGACTTACAGACTCACCTTCTTTCTATCTTTTCCTTTCCTCTGGTGAGCAGTATTCTGTCTGAACAGGGAACCAGTGTTATTCATGATTATGGATGCTATTCAGAGGTGGAAAGACACACTAAGTAATGTATTTTTTAAAACTTCTATGTTTGTTTTTCTACTTTATTTAAGCCTCCGATTTACTGATACAGCACCATCTCCCCTTTTCCTTGTATCTCTTGCTACAAGTTTTCCACACATATCATTAGGTCTTAAATTTCCTTCCATAGTAGGATGACTTTTACCGACATTATGTCATTCTGATATTGATTCACAATAACAGTGTGTCATGGTGTTACTTGGGTTTTGCCAATTTTAATATATTTAATTTTTTTAGAGATAGGATTAAGGAGTAGAGACAAGGCAGACTTAAAAATTAAAAGGGCATAAGAAATTTATTAATAACACAAAAAGAATTCAGAATAAGATTCCTAGATTATTCCCTCCTCCCTTCATTCCACATTTCTTAACAATAACATACAGGAAACACTCCAGTCAGTTATCTACTTAAATCATCATTTCAGTTCATTCTAGAAAGAAAAGTTCCTTTTTTTCAGCTTTAGGCTTAGGGGATGTTTCCACTCTCACAATTTGCATCCTCCTGGACCTGCAAACTATGATTTCCCCTCATTCTCACAGTCCTTCCAGAGCCATGTTATGGGTTATGATGCACACATGGCATACCACTTTTAAAGGCAGGCTGCTGAAAAACAAAATTCTCTTCATCTCCTTCTCTATCAAATGTCTCTGTCCATATTCCAGTCCCTATTTCCATGAGGAAAAAAGTCTTCTTTCCAAGCACTCAAACCTCCCCAAGTATATTTCACAGTTTAAAGGAATTTTAGTGTAGTCACAGTCACCTTAGCCCACAAAAAAAGGTTTTCAGCTACTTATCAGTTGCATCTTTTCAATCTCTTCCCATCAGGAACTTTATCTTCATTCTGCTGTCTTCTGTAGACTCCATGCTTTATTTCTTCTCATTCAGGGGAGCTCAGGAGATCGAGAATCTTATCCAGGCATTAAAAAGAGTTAAAATTATATCCAGATCGTGAAGAAGCCACGTGATCAGCTGGAGGCCTCTTCTTGCAGAACGGAGTAGGGGGGAAGGGAGAGCTTTGGTGGCTCCCTCATCCCCCCGCTCGGCCATGCCACGTGGGGAGGGGAGCCAAGCTGAGCAAAGAGCCAGGGGCTGCCAGGGCAGGGGCCAGGGCAGGGGCCAGGGCAGAGGCCAGGGCCATGCCAGAGCCATGGGGCTGGGGCCGGGGGCCGGGGCCACGCGGAGCCAAGCCGGGGTGCCGGGCCCAAGGCCAAGCCCAGAGCCGGGCCGGGACCCTGGCCAGAGGCCACCGCATCTCCAGAGGCTGAATGCCGAAAGAGGGTTAATTAACTTAATCCAATGTGATTTGTGAAAGCGAAATAAATTTTTAATTGGTTTCCCGAGCTGTCCACTACTAAATCAGCTCTGATTGGTCCCCGCAGCTCACAGGGGAAGCTCCCAGAGATGGGACAGCTTTCCTACTCCCCAGCCTCCCCAGATTTCCCTCAGGCAGCTCAACCCCTCCTTTCCCCTCCATGTGCAACCAGCACAGACTGTCACAAATGTCATTATTCTGGGATTGCAATATTATCTTTTAAACTTTCCAGGTCTTTTTAAAGTTGTTTTTCATTAGTTTCACGTTAGTTGTTTTGAAGCATGAAGATCTGTGAAGAGTACACACAACCCACAAAATTGTTCTGGAGAGCACATGTCCCTATGGGGTTTTCCTTTGTTTCTTCTTCAGTTTTATCAAAAGCCTTCTTGATTCACATATACATTAGCCAAAGTGTTCCCAAATAGAGTTTTCAGGTTTATGTTACCATTAAATTTAGGATGTGCAGCTGAATTAAAGTTCAGTACAGATAACACAAGGAGTCAGAAGGCCCACAGATGCCTTGCTTTATTAGCTTCTTTCATTACATTGGCCTTGTTTCCTGCTACTCTCCAATGCTATTAACATTAATTTTTTACTGTGAGTTACTTGTATAGAACAGAGCAGTAGCTTGGTGCAAATGTAAGAATGTTTTACATAATCACATCTGCCTTTCATTCCAGCAAAACCGTTTTATTCCTAGGAGTGTGGAATGTGCCAAACAATGAAGAATCATAACATTTTCAACTTCTGTTATGGATGTAGGCACTAAATCAAAGGTGGCACGGCCTCAGGAAAAAAAAGTGAGCCCCACACTCACATTCTTCAGCTGATGAGTCACAGCTCCTTTGAGAGAGTCTGAAGAGCTACCAGAGGCACAGTGAAGCACTGAAAGTTTTATTGCAAGTCTAAAGCAAAGAACATTTCATTCTCTGTTCCTCTGCACACTGTTAGCTTTCACAGGCAAATGTTCTCTACCAGCTTCCTGATTTGGTGATACAATTTTTTCTAACTTTTTCTGTGATATAATTTTCTGGTCTAGTATTAGGTTTCCCTGCCCATGGGTGATCTTAAAGGTTCTTTCGAATACCGATCATTCTATGATTCTAAAAGGGTTTTATAAGACAGAGCATTTTGAGTGTTTAATCTGGAAAATAACCTGAAACACAGTCCAAACTGTTGCAATGACCTTGCCAACTGATTGAAATGCTTTGGCATGCTCAGAGAAACCCATTTATTTCAAGCAATTGAATGTTTATCAGTGTGCTTCTTTTGAACAAGGGACGAAGAAGAGGCAGGACTTAAGTTGGTCATAAATACTTTCCCCTAATACAGAAATCAAAGATGTCTGTACTTCAGATAGGAAAGAGTAAACTTAATTCTAATTAATAAAGAACTCATTTAAATGCAACTGGTTTTTCTGAATTTAAATATCTCAGAACCTTCTCAAATGCCTTTAAGTATGATAATATCACATTGTGTCAGACTGGAGGCTTTGGGAATTGAATTCAAGATCTTGATTGTGGAATTAAGTACTGTGGAAACGCATGTATGAGCTGAAATGGGGATTAGTTAAAGCAGCCAAGAATAATTCCTGAAAAAGGGAAAATTTGGTTTCATGTTTGCTGCTAGTTCTTCATAAATTTTCATCATTTAACTTTTCCAGATCTGTCTCACCCAAAATAAGGAGGGTGACAGAAATGCTCGGAGGAGGCAGCCTACCTCCATCAAAACTCTTCAAGTGAAATTTTGAAGGAAGAAGTATCATAGGAAGTATAAGCTTAACTACTGATATTGTTCAGAGAAAAGGCAGTGGCGAAAATACTTTACATGAAAGGAGTAAAGATTGATCCTTTCTAAGCTCTCAGTCACCTAAGATGTTGCTTAAAGAAGACTCAAAAATTACTTAGTCCCACATTTCATCACTTATGCTTTATTTATTTAGACAGTTAAAATATTCACTGATACATCTCTTCTTCCATTTCTAAAAATTCTTTTAAAAGTTGGGCTTTTTATAAATAAAATATGACTTATTTTTGATGCCTTAGTGTAGGTGCTGGGTACTGGATAAAGAGATCAAGCTGAAACCCATCTTGTTCCAGTGTAGCCTGTTATTATCCAGCTAGAATTAGATTCTATTTATTATAATCATATTACTGTACTATAAAGATATGCTGCTATTATTATTATTGCTCTTACAAGCTGTTGCTCAGTGAAGTGCCAGACTGTTTTAGCAACCCAAGCTGTCATCAAGCTTAGGAAAGCCAGGGACAGATATTCAGATGCACATGGCTTCTATCCTGACACATTAATGTGGGGTCGCTGACAGCCACATTCCTGCAAAGTGTTGGGATGTGCTAATTGATAGCAGCCACAAGCAGCCCAATTTCTGTAAACAAGGAAATGAGAACAAGCTGTCATTACAAGTGCTGAAACATTTACACTGCTGGGTAACTTCAATGGTTAAAGCAACTCACTTTCTCTGTGGTTTGGAGGTGCATATTTATATCTGCAGCTTGTAATCACAGCTTGTTCTTACTGTAAACATAACAACCCCTCCCTCTCCAGAGCTGAGCTGTCACAGGAAGTTTCACAAGTGAAACAAAGATTGCAAGTAACATATTGGCAATTGAATGGGCTTATCATTTAAATCTTGGAGGAGATACAGTGGTGCTCTGCAGATGGAAGGTATGTGCGGGAAAAAGGATATTTTCAAAACTAAAGTTTGATATTTCTGCAGCAGCTTATCAAAATGATCATTACGGTGAGAGACAATGTTTTAAAGGGATCAAAATACTAATAGCTACTAAAGGAAAAAAGGATAAACATTAAATTAAAATTAAATTATGCTGATTTATTCCCAGCAGCAGCTCAGTTTCTCCTGTGTAATGTAGTACAAAGCAGCTGCAGCTGCTGGTTACTAGGATATACTGGCCAGGGAACTGCTAACAACCTCTAAATGCAGCAATGGCTTAGCTCCCAAGTGTTGGGTGAGTTGTTCCTGATAATTATATCTTATTCTCTCTTCCTTACTCCCTAGGAGAGGAGTTGCTAGCATCAGTCAAAGGTGGTAGCTTTTCCTCTCTTTGGGAACAAGGAGTATTAGAAAGGCAATGAAACCCAGAAAAGGTCAGGCTTGCAGGGAGCTTGAGAAAATCTCACTTGCAATCAAGAGGTTCCTTCTGTGGGCAAGTCAGAGCACCTGTGTTTCAGAGCCTGCTCTCAAATTCACTTCTGAGAGCATGTTTTCCTTCTACAGGGCTCAGAATGTTTGCATTCCTGGGTTAAAGAAAGCCTTTTTAAATAGCTCCACCTCACACTGGATTCACTACTGTGACTTGATTAATGTTCTGGTTTATTCTTTTTGAGTCTTAATGAAAAAAAACCCAGATTTCTTCTGAGAACTCAAATTTACTTCTTTTCTAGGCAGAGAAATTGTTTTGTCTTTGAAAGCACAACACTGATAACAAATGGCTCAGTAGACTGGAAAGGAACAGGTCTCTGGGCTTCATTGCTTCAGCAAGCTGCCTTGCACTTTGGGTGATGAGCTGATGCAGAAATTATAGAACGATTCTGACACTTTTTCACCCTAATGATGGAGTAAGCAGCTTTGGCTTGTGGCTTGTTAGTCAAAGGCTGCATGCTCTGTTACTGATCTCTGCGTGCTGTGTTGCATCTTACATGTGAAGGGCTGTAGCAGTATTTTGTGCTGGTTTCATAAATGAGTGGCAATTTCATTGTGCTAGATCAAGAGTGATACTGTATTTTGTATTGGAAAACATGTAAGCCAACAAATTCAATGGTAGTTGGGCTTCCAAATATGCAGAGAGTGAGCACTTCAAAATTCTCTCAGCAAGTTAAATACATTCCTTAACATAAAAGAAGAAGCAGAAAGTAAGTTAGGTAATTAGTTGGTGGTTTTTATGGGCTTTTTTGTTTTGTTTTGTTTTGTTTTGTTTTATTTGTTTGTTTTTTTGTTGGTTTGAGTTTTTTTCCAGTTTTTTGCATTTTTGGGCACCAGCTTTCCAGGAAATCCTATTGCAATGTTAGGAAATAGTGTTCCAGTCAAAGCATTATGAATAAAGATTTCTCTTAGTTTTTTTCCTTACTTGATATTGGTATAAGATCCTTTGATGCTAAGGGAAAAGGGACACACGTTTATTTAGCCAGAGCATCTGAAACCTAGAAAGGGAAGAACTTTCCTACGCTAGCATACAGCATCTAAATCTGCAAAATCTTCACTGCAGATCCCAGATTCTAAAAAGCTAAATGTATTGTTAAAGTAACAATGCCTCTTATTGAACTGTTAAAACAACACAGGTGAAAAATGCTGTCTTCCAAAAGAGAATACTCATTGACAGTAGTCAAGTTTGAATATCAAACATTTGTAAATAAAAGCTATATTTTTAAATGCATCATTTTTTCACAGTAAGTAAAATATTCTTAGTTCCAGATCTCTTTGAACAATTAAGCAAGTATTTGGATTTTGTATGATTTTTTCTTCTCTTTCTGTAAATGATTTTAGAAGGTCTTTGAAAAAACATTAAACTCAAAGCCAACGAAAAGCTGTGTCATCTTCAGAGTATTACTGACTGCCTCAGTATGAAGTGAATTCTTACATATCTTTTAAATTGAGGGCTTGGAGGACTGGGATGTAAAAATTAAGAGTGGTTCTGCTGGAGTGATGGAGGTGGTTGACAGAATTTGTATAAAGAGTAGTTGATTTGGAGTAGATGTTTTTTCACTTGCGTTAAAGATTACAGCTGCTTTCACCACTGTTGATTGTGAAGGACTGTTAAGTGATTTATTGGTATCTTATCAGAGAAGGATAAAACTCTATTTTTCAATGTCTTCTTTCTTCCTTTTAGGCACACTTCAGAAGATAAATATGTATAATTTTTTTCCCAGAAACATGATTCCAGTGAGGATAGGGCTCATCACTGGTTAGGTTTTCACTTATCTTCAAACAGAAAAGAAGCCATTTGGGAGTTAGTGTGGGATCTAGCTTTGGGGTCAAAAAAATCTGGCCAAATCTGAGGTAGACACTTTGACTATCCCCACAGTGAAGAGAGAGAAGCATGGATCTAAAAGCAGGACAAGTTTAAACTAGATCTAATAACTTGTCTTCTGGACCTGCTTATTAATTTATTTTTCTTTTCTTATTTGTGGAGGTACAGGAAACCAGATTGGGCTTCAAGTAGGAATCTAGAAGTTAAATTAGATGAATCACACCCTTAGGAAGTATGTGATATTTTATTTTTTTATCTATTGATAAAGGAAATGTGTATAAATCTCTATCTTTCACTTATAATGGATGACGCAGCACCTCGTTTCACAAAGAGCAAAGCAGAGATATAAATTAGCTGTCTGAGGATCAGTTTAGATTAACTGAGATTGTGATGATAGGTTGGGAAAGTAGCCAGAGGAGACAAAGAAATCTTAGCTCATCTGCAGGAAAAATGTATCCACCATTAATTAAGAGGACCCACAGCTAAGATGTGACTGTAAACTCCCAGGTGCTATTTGACAACTATGTCAGAGCAGAAACCCACACAGCCTTGAATTATTGGTGTTTGGCTTAGGACCTGTGACCTTCCTTGTGGATACAGACATTGGCAGTGTCATCCAAGTCCTAATCTCTTAAACATTAAATTATTGCTAAACATTTGACATTCATAGAGGGATGCTAAAGGGGATTCTGTCAGTCTGATTATGAGAAAAGTAACTTGATGGAAACATAGTTCTTCTCAGGTTTGTACAGGCTTTGTGCAGACCCCAGAATGAATGGAAATAATAGTTGAGAAACAGCCTAGCTCTTGTTCTTTACTATTATTGCTGTAGTTGGTACTGCTTTATGTCATTGACTGACACAGTATCAGTATTCAGGAATCTGATACCTCTGATCTGACATTGCCAAAATTTGGCAATGTCCTTACCTTGATGAAAAAGTCTTTTCAACACTCTTGAGTATCAAAAGATTACAAAGGAGATGGTTAATTCTTTGGAGTAAGTCAACTTCTTGGATAATCCATTTTGACACTATCTAAATTTAATTATTTTAAAATAATGATTTGTTATGTAAGGGTGATTCTAGGACTATGTGTTACATTATGTAAGGGAGTGCATCTGTTGTTCTAAATACATAAGAAGGTTTGACACTTTAAATCTGAATTTAAATTTAGACAATGTTTATTCTCGGTCTAAGCAGAGTGCATAAGCTGTGTTCCATTGTACATAGGAACCATTCTCAGAGGAAAAGGGAACACTTCTGTCTACCCCCAACTCTTGCTGCCAGATGCCAGGCAAAAATTGTACATCTCTGTAGAAGACACAAAATTCTGCTGCCACAACTTCACAGATGCCATGCTGAATTTTGTTATACAGATCTCACAAAAGTAAAAAAAAATTCACTTGAATGGTGATCAGTGAGTACTCCCTGGCAAGTAGTGGCTGCTCCACGATCTGTGCATTTACAGGTAGGATGAAACTGGGATGTTTGCCATAGGAAGCCTCTGTGGTGACAGACAGGAATTTTGCCAGCAAAATACTAATGCATAATGGTTAACTGTTGACATTGGGTGGTTGCTTTAGAAGAAGGGTAGCAGTTTTAATGTGAATATGGTGGAAAACAGCAAAATGCAGCCTTATGACTAAGTCATTATCTTTCACTCTGAGGAAATGAAAGCAGTTCAGATGTAGCAGGTTAGCAGTTCCCTTCTCTCTTCTTCTCTCCTATTCTTTTTCAGAATACTGTTGAGACTAAAAATGTTTGAAAAAATGAAAGGAAGGGTGAGGTTGGAGAGGGGTGCTGCATAATGGTGTTTGGAACATTGTGCTTTACCTCATTACAGGAAGCACAGTAGAGATCAGGAACAGTATGGGGCTTCATTAGCTCTGGGAATATTGGTACTGGACTGTGGGGGGCTTTGTTAGGTTGCTTTCAAAAGATCTTTCTTTAGGTTTACAGCTATTAAGCAGTCTCAAATTTAAACAGCTGGTAATGTGAAAAGTTTGGCAACATCATCTGAATTGTATATGAAGCATTGCCTCTGGTTAGCAGCAGTAAAATGCTAATTTAGTCTTTGATAGAACATATTAGCATGATAACTCACAAAACACTTCTGGTATGCCAATTCTGAAATAAAAAATGTGTTCTGATTAATGCCCAAATCAATATAAAAACTACTGTCTGCTGAAATGACAAAGATGATCAAAGCTGCCAGAATTGTGTGACAAATATATTAACAGCAGCAGAGGCTATTTGTTTTTTTCTTCCTGTCAGAAACAGTGTGAAATTTAATTATAAATGGAATCTATTTAAACACATAAGTCTGCAGAGTTAAACCTGTGTGTTCTGTCCTTACCTTAATCCACAAATTATCTATTTTGCTATCATACACTTTGCAGCTAATATTTCTAATGGGTTGTGACAAGTGTTAAGCTCCTCTGAACTGATAGAAATTATTTTCTTAAGAATATTGCTAGTCATTATTTCAGTAAATACTGCTTTATGCTGTTGTTTGAGAAATTAAATTGCTACTTTATAGTATGGATGTTTCACTGGATGTGCAAGGCACTGGTGTGTGAAGATCCCCACAGAGCATGAATTAGGCATCCCATTTTGACATGCTCCCTGTTTTGTTTACAGTACATTTTTCTTAGTATTACTCTAGCTTAAGTAGCAGAATCATGCTACTTAGCCATGTTAAGTAGCATGGTTTCCATGCTACTTAATGGCTTCCAGATGCAGATGGAAAATTGATGTCTGCCTTGAAGAAACTGTCTGACAGTAGTGTTAGAGGAAGAACAGTGAAGCACATGAGAAAATTTGGGTACAAATTAAAACACTATAGAAAGATGAAATATTTCACATTTAGTTTCTTAATATTAGAGATCAATGTGAATTTTTTTCTGATTTTCCTAAGACTGTAGACTGCTCAAAGTTAAGCCTAGGTTATACAGTACAGGCTTGTAGAGTGATATTCACAGACCTGGAGTTCTTGAGGACTGGTGCAGAGAAATTCTGCTTTAAGCCAGCACTTGAGGACACATTGGTTTCAGCAGTGTTGAATAAGCAAGTGGCAGTGCATGTGCTTTCCTCAACACCCTCTAGGGGTATTGCATTAGGCAGCATAATAATGATTGTACAAAAGCCCTAACCTTCCCATTCACTCTTTCCAAAAAGTTATGACACTACATCATTACCATGTTATGATCATTTCTTGTAATTTACTTGGAAGAATGTGTGATAAATCTTATTAATGATGTGCTAACACATTTGCATGCAATTAATTCTGTGCTGTATAATTACGGTATAGAATATGAAATTATAACACTATGAAGTACAGTAATATAATTACATTGCAGCTTATTCAAGCCCCAAGTCAGCAAAAATTCTGTCATTGATATCAGTGATGAAGTGGCAGGTAAATGAGAATATTTTTGTATTCTTATGGTGTAGTGCTCTCAGGAAGGAGAAGGGTTTAAATTAATCTTCAGGTCAGACCAGCAATTAAAACACAGGTATCTACCCTCCTCGACTCTAAAGAGGGGAGGTCTCTCTGACAAAATGGACATTTAGGAAGTTCATAAGAAGCTGATCAGGGCAGGGCAGCTTGAAAAAAAATCTCCTGTGCTCAGTGCTCAGAGTAGACACTCCTTTCAGGGATTCATTTGGATGTTGGGGCTGAGAGTGCCCACACAACAGTCTTGTGAGTGATTGATTACTGATATTAAGTAGTAGAATTGCTCCACCAGGAGCCATTTATCTTCTTTAATTTTGTAGTTGTGTCCAAAACGAAAGTGTTTCAGAAAGGTGTATTTGGGCTCCCCCAACTTTTTTTTTAAGAGGGGTTAGACAATTTTACTCAGCTAAAAATCTTGCAAATATGTAACAAAACTCACTTTCTCAGAAGAAGTAGAAGCAAGGATTCAACAGTAGGTCCCTTTGAAAATGTCATCCCTACTCCTGAAGGAATTTCTGGGGCTATGGACACTACTGCTGACAGGAGGAATATGAGCATTTGATATGGTTTTCAAGCATATATTCTTGCTTTGCTTCTTGGATCAACAGAAGCAGATCTATCTTTCTAGTAAGAGGCCAATGGGCAGGAGGTGGTGAGGAAGGCTACTTTGAAGAAAACCAATCCCTTGATAACTACTGCTATCTGGTGCAAGAAGAAAGAAGAGAGAGTCATGTCTTGTAGAGGATATGAATCCTGTCTTTTCTATATTTTCCCCTTTTTTCATCATACCTGCTGATTTTATAGATGGAGAATCATAGATGGTTTGGATTGGAAGGACCTTAATGACCATCTAGTTCCAACACCCCTCTATACATACACATGCTGGTCAGGGCACCTTCTACTAGACCAGGTTGCTCAAAATGACATCCAACCTCTCAGCCGTTCCCTATAGGAGAGATGTTTTGTCCATCTGATCATCTTCATGTCCCTCCTCTGGACTTGCTCCTACAGGTCCATGTCCCCTGCTGGGGACCCTAAAGCTGGATGCAGCAGCTCACTGGGAGTTTGCCCCAATTCAG
This sequence comes from Luscinia megarhynchos, assembly GCA_034336665.1. Classification (NCBI taxonomy): domain Eukaryota; kingdom Metazoa; phylum Chordata; class Aves; order Passeriformes; family Muscicapidae; genus Luscinia; species Luscinia megarhynchos. The sequence goes on from CM067565.1 coordinate 49,434,895, forward strand.
GTGTAGCACTTACACTTGGCCTTGTTAAATCTCGTGAGGTTTCCATGGGTCCTCTTCGTGAGCTTGTCCAGGCCTCTCTGGATGGTGTTCTATCATTCAGGCGTGTCAACTTCACCACTCAGCTTGGTATCATCTACAACTTTGCTGAGGATGTACTCAATCCTTTTGTCTCTGTCATTGATGCAGATATTGATCAGAACTAGTCCCAAAACAGAACCCTGAGGCTCCTGTCAGGACTCTGAGCAATTGACCACTCCCCTCTGGATGCGATCATCCAACCAATTCCTCATCCAAACCTTCCACCCATCAAATCCTTCTTTTTCCAAATTAGAGAAAAGGATGTTCTACAGGACTGTGTTCAAGGCCTTTCAGAAATCCAGATAGGAGACAACTGCAGCCCTTCCCTGGTTCACTAATGTTGTCACTCCATCATAGAAGGCCATTAGATTGATCAGGCAAAGCTTGTTCTTGGTGAAGCCATTATGGCTGTCCCAAATCACCTCTCTGTCCTCCATGTGCCTTAGCACAGCTTCTGGGAGGATCTGTTCCTTGATTTTTTTGGGCGCAGAGGGGAGGCTGATTGGTCAGTGGTTCCCAGGGTCCTCCTTTCTACTCTTTTTAAAGATGGGTACTATATTTCCTTTTTTCCAGTAATCTGGGACTTCTGATTGCTATGACATCAAATATGATGGAGAACAGCTTGGCAATAACATCTGTCAAGTCTCTCAGGACACTGGCATGCATCCCACCAGGTCCCATAGACTTATGTACAATCCTCTGTGGTCTCAAACCTGTTCTTCACTCCCAGTGGGAAGCACTTTGCTCCCCCAATCCCCTTCTTGCATTCCACTCATTTGAGAGGTATGGAAGGAGATGTTGCAATTGAAAGCTGAGACAAAAATGTGTTTAGGTGCCTCATACAGTTCCTCATCCATTCTTTGCAGTTTGCCATCCTTTTTTTATTGGGAGGGGGCAGGGGAAAGGGGCAACAGGTGCCTTCTTTGACCTTCCTCTTCAAGAAGGCATACCTGCCCTTCTTGGTATTTTTTTGCATCCTTTGCCAAATTCAGAGTCAGCTAAACCTTGGCCTTCCTCCCCCACCACAAATAACCAAACTGTGCCCCTATACCCCTCCCAGTACACCTCTGCTTCCATTGCCTGTGCATTTGCTTCTTGCCCTTTAATTTGGCTAGCAGGTCCATACTCAGCCATGCTGAACTCTTACCTTTCTTGCCCCATTTCTTGTGTTGGGGAAGATGAAGGGCATGAGCAGAAAAATAAGAAATCATGAAGAATGTGACAAAATATGCAGAAAAGTGATCAGAACTTAGATCCTAGGAAGATAGAAAGAATTGAAAGAAGAGGAGGAAATAAATAGAGAATAAAGGAAGGGAGTTTGAAATTATGTACAAGTCTAAAGGAAAGGAGTTAAGGAAATGAAGGGAAAATAAGGTAACTAAAAGGGAAAAAACGTACAACATGGAATAACAGAAATGGTATCAAAATTTTTCACTTTCTTAGATCTGGGGGAGGGATAAATAGTACTGTGGAATAATATGGGGGAGAGATGAAACAGGAAGAGAGGAACATAATAAAAGAAGTGAGAGCTTAAGTAGAAACCGTGAAACTATTTCTTTTGTAGAACAAAATTACCAAGGGAGGCAAATAATTATATCTTTCAGTACCTTCAATCATAGATTAAAAACACTTCACTTTTCTTCTAAACATATGACATTTTTTTGTTTCTGCACTCAAAAGTATCCCAAAGTGATAAACTAATATTGTAATTTTTCCTGACGTGATTTTAGTGCTAGAAGTCCCCCAACCAGCTACTAGCACTCCTAATTTATTTCTTTTCTGCTTCTTGTCTTATTTTCTTATCTTGCAGTAATAACGTGAACAATTGTTTTTCAAAAAATGCCTCCCAGCCACGTTGTGTTGGCCTCGACATTGGAAATCTTCTTTTTGGTGTGGAATGTAGAATGCAGAACTTATTTATTTATTTATTTATTTATTTATTTAGTGTCTCTCTTGGATTGTCAATGTGGATTCCACTAGCAAAAGCTGTAACAGCATCAAAACTCTCCTCTTCATCCCAGCTTTGACTTCCTCTCATATGTCATTTCTTGCAGTGTATGAAATGGAGTTATTAAAGCTTCTGTGTTGAGTAGGGATTCTTCCCTTACCCTACTCACAGAGAAGTACTGCATTCAGGAGATAGAGGAGACAGTGAGTATGGTGGCATTGCTGGGACAGGCATCCATGGCCCCAGGGGTCCAAAATGGGATCCTGGCCCATGGACGGGGGGATGGAAGTACAAGGGGCTGGGCAGGGACAGCCAGGCTGGGGTGTACCCACATCTGGGACTTGACTGATGATTTGATTGAGTTTTACTGAAATTTAGACAGATTTGCATGATGCAAATTAAGACAAGTGTTGATTATATGCCCTTATTTGACTTTCTCTGACACCCAATTTAATTTCCTTTCTGTCATGTTATTTCTAAAAATCCATCTACATTCTCAAATAAAGGGATTCTATATAGAAACATATTTTACTTTTCTTCCCATTGTTTATCAGGATGCAAATTATATTTTTTTTCATTTGAAGGCTTCATTTACTTTTTCCTTTTAAATTGATTTTTTGGTTTGGGGTGCTTTTTTTGTGTCTATGGCCAGAAAATCATTCAGTAACTGCAAAATGGATGGATATAAAGTGAATTAGTCTGACTTAAGTAACTTACATTAAAAGGCCTCAATAAAATTCAAGGAAATCCATAGTTTTACCTGAACACTTTGTACAAATTTAGCCAATTTAGCAGACTCTCATTACTGCTGCTGTTGTTGTTAGAGCTGATTCTTGAAGCTGTAGCTTACTCCAAATTGCAAGACCAGAAGCACCACCTTAATACCAACTGACACATGCCTGCCTCCTTCATTAAATTGTTTGCTCACTTTGTTACAGATCTAAGATATAAATAGTCCTACCAAACAACATACTCATAATAAAATGTAATAAATTAGAACATTCTTGCTCACAGTATCCAAATCTGCCAGTGTGGTTGGGTTATGCTCTGCATTTTTTTTGTACTTAAAGCATAAATTCGGTGGCCAGTCTCAACTATTTTCTTAATGTAGACACATATAAGAAATTTAAGACTAATTTTAAAGCATGATTCCTTCATTCATCCATCAAAAAGTCTGAGTCTATTAATTGATCTATGTGAAACATGATAAATATACTGGAGTATTTAACTATCCATATAATCTTGAATGTGTTTCTCTTAGCAGCAGAACTCATTGCTTTTTCCAAAATTACTTCTATGTGGATAATAACTAATCACCATAATCTTAATTTTCAAACTTCTACTAATGTTTGAGATTGAGTCTTTCATTTTTAAATAATGTTCTAATTTTACATATCACTGATTAGTTTCAGGTATCTCACCAGGCATCTTTCAATGAAGATCAAGCAAAAAAGATCACCTTCCAATCATCTGGTCTTTAAATAACTGGTGGAACAATTTAGGATGGGAGAATTCTGCTCCTCTGCTCAAGTATTCAGCCTCTTTGGCTCTACTCCTCCACCAACCATGGAGGAAGCACTGCCTGTGCAGGCACAGCTATGGCAGTCAGAAGATGAATTCTGATTCTGGAGACAGCTGTTCTATCTGTCAATTTGAAGAATGGCCACCTCTTTGTGTTCACCTAAACACAGATGAAAAACTACTATTATTAATTTTCCTCTGGGTCCTTGCTTACAGGATGTTGCTTCTTTCACCATTCTCCTAGGAATTTTATGGACTTGAGTTTCTCTTCTAGCATCTGGACAAAGCAGGGACAAGTCCTTGGGAAACATATTTTGCCAGAAGTCTTTTATATTTTGCTAAAGTCTTTAAATAGGTACAAATTTTGCACCTGTTTTTTTAACTTGAAAAGGGTGCCTCATGTTTTGTAATGCATGGTCTCTGTTCATACAGTATGAACTCTTCTTCAGCTGTGGATTTCACCTCCCCTGCTTTCTTCATATGGCAGAGTCTGTCGTGAGTTGTTGGCCTGAAAAGAAGGGAATAGGAAGGCAAAGCCCTTTTAAACAGGTGATTTCTTACAGAGATAAATGGGTAGAAGAAGAGCACTAGAATGCTATTATGCATAGTATGTATAATACTTGTCTCTAGTTCTCTGGATGTTCATCCTTGACTTGCTTGTCCTGGGCAAGACAAGCAGTAGGCTGCTGTGTGACTTTTCCTGTGCAGATGGGAATCTAGGAATGGTTAGTGGTGATACACTGAGATGTATAAAAAATTTATTACAAGCTAATGAGCACTGTGAGATCAGCTCAGTTGGTCAGAGCACAGTGCTGATAATGCCAAGGTTGTGGTTTTGATCCTTGCATGAGCTTTTCACTTAAGGGTTGGACTTGATGATCCTTGTGGGTCCCTTCCAAATCAGGATACCTGTCTCCTGTGGTATCTGTTTCTCTCAAGGACAATTAGTTTTTGGGTTTTCTTGAGAGAGTTCTCCAGGTGAACCAATAGATCCACTTAGCAGAAAGATATGGGGTTGTAGACTTGTTTGCAAAGAACCAAACCCAGAATAACAAACCAGCAATCTTCTGAATAATTTTGTGGAAATGGTCTGTTTGCCTTTTCCCACCTGATAGTCATGAAACTCTACTTTTCTTTTCAAATCCTCAAAAAGGATAAAACTGAAGAAGTCTTCATTTTTCAAAGTTTTCTCTTCAACATATTATAAAAGAAAAAAACAATAAATGTTCTGCCTCCAAAGTTGCCGTCTGTCATTACTTATCTGCTTTCTTTGCAGCTGTTATTTCTCCCTAAGACTCCGAAAATGGTGTTGCAAAAATGGCTTGATTGGGCTTCTAATGACTTGCATCAAGATGAGATAGAAGAAAGCAATGACACAAGCCTAGCCCCAGACCAGGAGTAGTTATATATCAGTTTTTTTCAGCATCTGATAGGGCACGAATGCTGAAGTAAACTTAGTTGATATTCTCCTGGGCATTTTTAAATAATTGTTTGTGTAGATGTGAGAAACTAGTCTTTTTTTTTCATCTGTGTCCTCTCCATAAAAACTCACATGAAAGAGGAACTATGTAACAAGATCTCTAGTTGGAAAAGTTTCCTTCATAATATCTGCACGAAAAAAAGTTATTCAAGACACATTGCAAAATCTCTCTCCTCTGCCTAAAAGCTACTGACAGATTAAAGGAAGAATGTTTCCATCTGGAGATGTGTTTTATAGTAAGCAGATACTTTCATTCTTTTATCTGTTTTCTTAAGAAGTGAAAAGGGAGGAAGACAAAAGAGGGAGTACTGGATTGTAGCAGATGTGAAACTAAATAAGAGATAATGGCAGACTAAGAAAAAATATAATGGTTGTGAATTAATTCTAGTGGAATGTCCAGTGAAAAACTTTGATACAATATCACTGGGTCATAGGCATTCAGCGCAGGAATCAAAATCAACTAAACTGAGCAAGAAACAAAACTGTTGCAGCACATACCTTAGATTGATGTGCTGCAGTCCACTGGCATACACCTTGAGCTGTATCCTGGTCTCCCAGTACCAGGGTCACATCATTTCACCTCGTAGTGCCAGTCCCTATAATCTATGCTTCTGCGTGAAAAAGAAAATTGAATCATGGCTCTGATGGCAAGAAAGAGTTAAATGGCTGATACTGTAGCTAACATACTGTTCTGTGTTTCTAGTTGCCTAAACTTCATTTCAAGCATCTGCTGCCTGGCATTCACTCAGTTCCAAACACTATTATGCTGATAGCTGTTTGTCAAAGCATAAAGGGAGGAAGTATAAAACACAGTTAAAAATATAAAATAAGAAAAATTATGAATCAACAGATCATACATAAAACCGGAACATCAAGATATTCCCTTGTCTGTGAGCGGGGAGATTAGAGAAATAGGAGTGGTTCTGATTTTCTCTAGAGTTGTAAATTAATTGTGTGTAAATTAATATTTATTAAGCAAGTCTTTTTTTCCACTTTATTTTTGACACTTTAGTCCTATTCTCTCATCAGTCAGTATTTTAAAGATAAATATTCATTAATGAAGTGTAATGACACCATAAAAATGTACATTCTTCTTTACAAAAAGGATATTTTTGGGCCAGTTACTCTCATACATATAAAATAACTGTCCAATTGTCAGTTTGGATCCTCTTTCTCTGAAACAGTGGCATATTTGAGATTAATTATAGATTAAAAACAATATTACCCCACAGTTCTTACTGTTGACAAGGGACTTTTCTGAAGTGATTGTGTGAAGTACATAGATGGATTAATGAAATGATCTTATCTGTCTTCCCAATACATTTCTTCAATTCAGTGTCACCCTTTCTTTTATTTTTTTCTTTTTCCCAGTAAACTGAGGCTTCAGAGAACAGAGGACTACTGTACTGCCTGTGAGATTGCTAAGGGATGGGACAAAAGAAATGTGTTTTGCTGAATCAGTTCGGAAGTGTTCTTAATATTCTTAATATATTCTTAATATCAGAAAATGGAGGAATCATGCAGTGGCAAATTTTTTAGGGGATCCAAAATGCACTGTTCTGATTCTCAAACCACAAGGTTGGTCTTTACACATGCCATGAAGAAACAGATCATGCTACTGTGTTTGAGCATCCGAGCTGATTCTTACTATTGGGTAACAGATTTTGGCAGATGTTGATGAAACTGTTTGTGAATTGCTGGTATGAAGCTTTTCTGAAAACACATATTCTGTTATTATTCTGTTGTTTAAACATTAATTTTATTTGGACAGCCTCTCTTTATGTCTATTCTGAGTTCTAGATTAGAGCCTCAACTTGTTTCCTTACCCTGTAGCTTTAGACAATGGCATTTCTTTCCCCTCTTTGGAATTACCTTTTGTATAGCATCCCTTTCCTACTCTTCTCTCTTTTTTTTTTCTTTTAAGTTTCCCACACAGATCTTGTTTTCCAAGACTCTTACTCTTGCACTTTACTTTTATTCTCCAATTATTCTAGATATGACCTTTCATTAGAAGCTTTAGTGGTGTTGAATGAAAGGTGTAATTCCTTGCCTTTTCTGCTGTACACAAAACTCATTCTAAAGAATGCCTCCTAAAATGTCACTTGCCTTATTTTCTGTAATGCATATTTCTGTGATGTGTGTATTCCACTGTGTCAGAATTTTTTCTGCACTGCAGTTTTCAAGATAGCTGCTGCCCAATATAAATTTTTATATAAGTTTTTTTCCTATTTAGATTAGCTCTTTACTCTTGTAATTATGTAACATTGCATTTATAATTTCTTCAATTTATAAGCATAATTTGAATTCCTTTCCCGCTTCCAAAGTATTTGTTTTCTGGTTTGGTGTCATGCCCAGTTTTAAGATATGTACTCTCCTATTCCATTGTTTATATCATTGTCATAAATAGTAATTGGATAATAAATATCAAATAGGTGAGACCACTGTGTGAGCAATATGCTCTCTTTACTTTGAGACTATATTCAGTAACTAAACTCAGTTTTTCAAGTTATTTTTGCTCTTTTTAGTTTTCTATGCTTACAGAACTATTTGAACAACTATCAAACTAGCACTAGTTTTATAACAAATATAAACATTACTAAAATCAAAAGAGATTGGATCTACATTTTCCTATATCTTCTAGGAAATTTGTTCTATTGAGAGGTAACAAGATCTTTTTGAATAAACTCTAAAGTTGGCAGTTCATTATTACTTGATTATTCTTGAGGTTCTTGCAAATTGAATAATAACATGGTTCCTATTATTTTTGCAGGCATCAATATTACATATTTTGTTGGGCTTATATCTCCTTTAAGCTTTCTTCTCCCTATTCCCTCCCTTTTCCCCTAATGGATGCTCATTGTTTACCTTTTTTCAGTCTACTGAGTCTTTACAAGGAAACTGCCTGAACCAATTGTCTTAAGTGATTCTCATCAAGTAATAACTTGGAAAAATCTAAGTTATCTTCATATAATTGGTCTGCTTTTTTTTCCTGCAATATTGCCTCTTTATCCTTGTTATCAATATTAACCATGATAAGTGAATTAAATGTGAATTAAACTGTCTATACAGAATAAAGCAACCAAACTGAAGCAAGAACACACTGGCTTTCTCTGTCTCCTGCAATAGTTTGCCTTCTCCCTTTAACTAGCAAGCCCTTCTTTCTTTCTGCCATCCCGTTATTACATCTAATGCATTTCAGAGCATTTCCTGATTGCCTTTTATGTTTTCTTCCAGCTGTATATCATTTTGTGCTGTAGGCTTTTGTGCCTATCCCTCCATCATATGCTATTCTTCTGCATTGGTTTTTTGGCAATGAGTCCTTGTTCCAATTGTGCACAACTTCTTCCCTTCTTCCTCCTCCCACTTCAACCACTGAAGAGCTTCCGCTGGAATTGGTGTCCTACCATATGCATCAGGCATTTTCTGTAATAGCATAGCTTATCTTCAGACTTTCTAATCTTATTATAATCAACTACTTTGCTGCACTAGAGAAAATCTACAAAGTCTATTATCAAAACAAATGATTGCATGGACTAAAGTCAAGAATTCCCTAGGCTGTATCAGAAAATTGTTTTAAATGATTATTCATAGTTGTATATAAAAGCATTTATTAAAATATAGTATGATAGACAAATCACATAGATTCCATAAATTAAAGTAGTGCCTCTATTATGAATAAACAGTGGTTGATATTAATTCTTATGAATGAAAGTAGCCTTGCTCATGGCTCAAGCCCTGAAATGTGCATACTTCATTTAATGAGAAGGGTGAAAAATTAGTTAAAAGAATAAAGAGATGAACTTTACAGCCAGTCTCTGAATGTCATCTTCATGATGACTAAGATTGTGAGACAGGGCACTGACTCCGGTGGTCCTGTGAGGCTTTTTAATTTGTGTTTTCCCATGGGAAGCTTTGAAACCTCAAATCTCAAATTAAATCTGATTGAGCAGATCCTTCACTCTTCACTGGTAAGCAAATCCTTTTTTTCAGTTTCATAGGGAAGTATTGCAACCTAAGAGAAAATGGTTCTTACACAAAGAAGCAATTGAGATTTTTCAACACAAATTCAATGCTGAAATAATGTGGAAGGATTTGTATTTGTATTTGTATGGTTAAAGTAAATAGACAAAATTAGAAATGGCTTAGGTCTTGATGGAAAGAAACACTTATTATAAGTAACAAAGCCCAAGTCTTTTCTACCATTTAAAGGAAAATAAAGCAGATTCTAGTTCTAGATTCTACTTCCAGATCAGAAAAAGGATGCTCAATCATATGTGTCTTAATATATAAGTGTAATGATGTCACACTTGATCAGAAAAATTCGCATTTTCTTTACCTGTTACTTGAGGGTATATAGAAAAAGTGTGTGGATAGCTTAGTTGACTGATATTTATTGAGTGTAGAATAAAAAAAATTATAGGAAATTTTGCATATTTACTTCTTTCACACCTTGTGTGCATCAGTTCTTCTCAATTTTGAGTTCAGTAAGTAACTTCTAGCTCCTGTCATTCAAATACAGATGACCTCCCATTATGGCATAAGTCCCTTACGGCACAGCACAATGTCCTGTGTGGGAGCAGCATTGCTGATACTAGCAGCTATGCAGGAAAAATACTGAAATGTGGTTATATATATAAGATGGATCATTTCTTTCCAAAGGAGGGTGCAGTCATTGAAATGGCTTATGGACTCAAGACATAAGCAAACATTAGTGGGTTTTGAATAATGTTTTTTTTTTTTTTTTGTTTCTTGGTTTACCAGTTGCCAACCGAGATTCAGATAAGAGCAATGAATTACAGAAAATCCACTCTTATTTTTTAAATACCTTTTAAAAAAGTCACAGGCTGCATGTTGGTCTAAAAATGTGTTACCCTACCTCAGTCCAAGGTGTGACCATACCTCCTGAATAAATACAGCAATTAGTGATCCTTATTCAAGTGCTGACAAGACAAGAAAAAGATGAACAAACAAGACTGTTAGACAAGAGGAAAGAGCTGCAGTCTAACCCTAATGCAAAGGGCTGGTGAAAATCTTGGGGTTGTCTTCTGGTGCTGCTGCTCCTGAGCAGAACTGGATGTTTTACCACATAGGGCCACCAGAGGTTTCATTTTCTATGCTGGAAAATTGTCATGGTTTTGCTGATAACTCGGTTTGAATAGCTATAAACTCTCAGCTATTTCAGATGCCCAGGGGCACCATTCCACTCTCTGCAGCTGGTCAATGATTGCCTTCATCACCTGGCAATTCTCATTTTATATTGCAGCAGACCTCTTCTCATTTTCCTGGCTCAGTAGTCAGCCATTGCAATATAGTTCTGCCAAAGCAGAATAAACAAGACTTCTTTTTAGATCTGACAGAAGAATTGCACCAACACTGCAGAATCTGTGCTTGTAGCCATTTCCAGCAGAGAGACTTGTAAACATGGAGGATCAAAGCAGGGAGATTACAAGAGGGATTATTGAAAATTAAAAGCTACAAAAATGGAAATTTTCAGTAAAAGAATCTTCTGCTTGAAATATGAAAATATAACTGGCCACTGTCATCCCACAATGCACTGTAGATACATTTTACAAAGAATCAGCTGTTCAACACTGGTATGGAGCAGTCTGGTACATATACTGGTTTTTTTGTGACAGAAGATGGTATGCCCATAGCACACCAACCAAAGATGTTCACAACTTTTTCATGTCAGATGACATCTGTTTTGATACTTCAGCTACTGAAAAAATCTCTGACAATAGGCATGTCTTTTTCACCTGCTCCCTCTTTTCTGAATCAATGGATGAACATTTTAAATTAGGAAGAAAAAGACGCAGAAAACATTGTTCTTAATTTTGTTTTGTTTTGTTTTAATGATAAGTCAGTTTTAGCAACAGTCATTCTCCAAGCAACAATACAAAATAAAGCATTGGTCAAATGGTTAGACAGAAGAGGGCACGAACATGGCTGTAGAGTACCTCCATCCAGAGTAGCAGTTTTTGGACCCTTACCCCGCCCAAACATCCTTTTATCCTAAGTATGGTTAGAAGGCATGACAAGAATCTTGTTCCCACACACAGAATGAAGCATAGAGGGACAAAGGCAGGGGAATCCAAACAACCCAGACAGAGACAGGAGTCCCTGACCCAATCCTCCAGGGCATTCTAGGGGGACATCAGCCTCATGGGTGGAAGTGACTCCTACCAACTTAGATCCCCAAGAAATGTACTGGATAGATTGTCTAAACCAGCTATCTGTGTTGTGTATGTTTTTAATGGGAAAGAAAATAGAGAATGTAGCAAAAGTGTAAGATATTTGCTAAATACTGCAGCTTATAGGTAACTAGATAAAAAAGAAAATGCAAGAAAGATAAAATCTCTTTGCACCAATAGAAAAAAAAACCTGTGTCTACATGCATCCATAAAATATAAAATAACCCTTGAAATTCACGGTTTTGGTCAACCTCAGGCAAAAATGTATTTTTAATATCATAGATTTTTAACTCCTGTTTTATTAGTGTTGAGATTAAATTACAATATTTAATAGGAAATTTTTAAAATTGTCTATTTTCTTAGAGAAAAAAAATCTTAAATGAAAAGGTTTGGATGTATGTTATTTTAATTTGGAAATAATATTAGACTCATTATTGTTCACACTGAATTATTACTTTTGGTTGATTTGTTTGGTTTGATTTTGGGGTTCGATTTTTCTACTGAGCTTCAGCCATCAAAAAATTTAGTTGTGCTTGTGGATGCATTCAAAATTGACAAGTTCCAAAGATAATAGTTTAAATCACAGTGATAATTTTTTTCATAAAGAAGAAAACAGGACTAACTGGGCTTCCAATTCCCCAAAAGGGAAGGGGCAGAAGTTGGCAAAGAGAGAAGCAGGAAGGAGTTGTGCTCCACTGCCCTGGTACAACAAGTCAGAGAAACGATTAAATTTTTGTTTTTATTTCAGATAACTTCATAAATTTTTGCCAGCCTTTTGCAGCTAAAAGCAGTAGAGACTAATGTCTCGGTTGGATCACAATCAAAGATATCCAGCCTAACATTTTTTGAGCAGTAGGAATGGTTACTATTACAGTCAATTTTATTGTCCCGTGGTAAATTTATCATTCTTCTCGTTGCTCACACAGGGACTTGCTGATCCTTGTTTGAAGCAAAGGCTGTTGTTTGATGGTGTGGGAGGAGGGCTGTGCTCTTGTATTTCTGTTTTATCCTCTTTTCATGAATTCTGTCCTCTGGAGAAACCAGCCCGTACCATGCCCGGAGGCTGGTATGTGTGTCTAAGAAAATATCTTGAGCAGGAATATTTTTGTTCCTAGAAAATACTCAGCTTTACTGTGAAGTGGTACAAAAGACAGCTCATCTTTGCAGAGGAAGGTAGTGTCTGGTTGGGCATCTAGAAGTCTGGTAAAGAATTCTCCACTCCTCTTTCCTGGAGCTGATACACCCTTTAGCGATGCTGAAAATAGCTGAGAGAAAAGTCATGATCCTCTTATAGCTTGATGATAAGACATTTGCCACAACAAAGATGTCATTCCATATAAGCAAATTGTGCCATTTTAATTAGGATTTCATTAAATGACAGAACATAAGCCAATGAAATCTGCTGGGATGTACTCTTATTTCATCATGATAGAAAGTGCAGCGTTTACTTGCATATAGTTTGGTTTAAAAGTAGAGCTTTTGAATCATGCCTTTCATTTATGTAGATCTTAGAATATTTCCATTTCCCAAGGAGTTGGATACATGGTATATGAGGGAACCTGTCTTTCAGCTGTTTATTTAAGTGGTAGCCAGTTGTGTTTAAGCTTGTCATTTTATGAACTCTTAAGTACTTCACCAAATATAAGTTTTGGGTTTTTTATCTAAAATACCATTGGGGAAAATACTACTGGTCTCCTTTTCCTATGAATCTAATAAATACCAACATTTTTTCACTATTTTGAGGAAATGCTGTTGTACATGAGATAATTAGAACAAGTCAGCAGAAGGCTGAAATTTCAAAATTTAAATTGAAGAAAATTTAAGAGTTGGTTCAGAGGTGAGAGGCAAAGGCCACATTTCACACACAGGAGCAGGAGAACTCCAGGAGCAGCACCATTGCCAGTATTCCATCATGATGGGGATGAGAGTACACCATGGAGTCAGGTGTTAACAGGTGGAAAGTATTGGTTATAATTTCAATAATTACATTGACATAACCGGACCAGGATTTGCCAGCAGCTCCCTGACTCTGCAGAGAGATCTTCCTCAGACCTAATGTTGTTTATTATGGTAAATACCATAAAAATCTGTAAGCTCAATTATTCAGGTTAAAAATTCAGATGTTCTGCCTAATGTTTCTGGTGGCATGATGAAATATAGGTATTTTTGTTTTAACAACTCTCCTCAAAAATCTGTTGTTTTGTGGTTTGCAGGGTTCTGCACAGCTTTCTTAACAAAGCACAGGGCCCTCACATGATAAAGGAAGAAGTGGTGGAGTGAGGGTTGCTTGCCTGTTGTCCCAAACACTGAGTGAAGAAAATTAAACTTTTGAAATAACTAAAGAAATACTACAAGTCATACAAAAATCTAGAAACCTTCCCTGGTTACATTCAGATAATTGAAAAACTGTGTTAGAGGAAGGAAGTATTTTCAGAGGGATTTCTTTCTCTTGAGGTCAGGGACAGAAGTTTTCAACTGCCCATGCAATTCCCAGGCACTCTGTGGCTCTGTCTATTATCTTGAATAATGCATAAAAACAGGGAATCAAGGTATTTTTGAGTTATGTCATTCCCACTAAGGAGAGTGTTAGCTGAAGTAATGTTAACAAATTAAAAGACAGCTTTGTCCTAGATCAGAGAAAAGCCTCAACATAAAAGTGACTTGTGAAGGTCTCTCATATAAAGGGATTGATTGCAAACCAGTTTAAATGGGGTTTAATTTATTCTTTTCTGAATAATCTGCAAAACCTTTTCTGTCTTTGGATAAGACTGCACTAGCCCCTCATGTTGGCAAGCCCCTAGGCAAAAAACCTAGAAAAAATAAAATCATTTCAGAGCTCATATATTATAGATGCTGTTTTGGAGTTAGATCACACAGAATTAAGACATTGGACGCTTCTTCCTGGCTCAGTATCTCATCAGCTATTTAGTAAGGTGGGTGCCTATACATCACAACATACTCTAGGAACTGCAGTTAAACATATTGACTATGGGTTTTCTAACAAAATAATCTGTCCTAAACTCAAGTCTGTTTACAAATAAATATTGGCAGTATATCTGTTGCACCTGAAACTTTTATTTTCATCCAGCACACCTGCTACCACTGTATTTATTTCAGCCAGCTTAGAGAAATTTGACCAGTCTCAGGACCCAGATGAATCCTGAAAAAATAGCCCCACTCATGCCATTAGGAGCTGAGGACAAGCTCTGGCTTCCCTGGATTCAGAACTCTTTTCATATTGAACCATAGAAAAAGTCACAGTTTAAAGCTATTTATGGAATTTGCCTCTTGAGATTTCTCTCACGATTTTGCTTGGTATGTAATGGGAGCTCTAGTTAAGATAAATGAAGATTCTCCTGCAGCTCTGGATAGCACCACTGGTGTAATACCCACCACAAGAACACAAGGTAGCTACAGCCTCAGCTCTGGAAGGAAATCCAAGGCAAGTTTTGTTCCACAACAGCAGGCAGTGACAGACTGTCCCTTCCTCTTTCTACCTACTAGAAACAAGCGGTTCAGAAATTGCTAAAACTCTTACGAGGGTTGCAATTTCAACAGTGATCTACTGCATCATTATTTACTGTTCTGATTCTGTGAAAAACAAGTCTATCCAAAAGTCAAAGAATGTATGGGAAGTAAAACACAGTCAAAATCAGTGGCATAGTATAAAAGCCCTATGAAAGTACAGAAAATAAGGTTTTGCTCACCATCCAACACGAGCCACTCATCCCAGTTTCCCCGAAAAGCCTTGTAGAACAAGGTGTCATTTTTAGCATGACCTAGAGGTCAACTAATTCTAGCTCTGTGGAAGGATGGGAAAAGCAAGTTCTGGAGTTCAGAACCCTTTGACAGAACACTCTGTCTCAGCCCTTCACAATTACATAAGGGCTCTGTTAATACCTCAGGCAATTTCCACTGCCATGCTATTTACCTGAAAAAAAATATCTGTGATAAAGAGGACTTCCAGGAAGCATGAAATAAATGTATATGGGTACAAGCAAAATACATTCTTTTTTCTATGGCTAATATTGGTTTAGCACCCTGCTATTGCTTGTTATGAAAAATGATGACTATTAATTAAATATTGTTAACACAAAATCTTTGTGCTTGGAAAATGTATGGTTATCCCAAAACAGAGATTTTGTTTATTCTTTATATTATGGTAACACCTAGAGGCCAGAGCTCCACTGTGCAAGACACTGCACAAACACACACAAGGGGCTGGCCCTTACTTTGAGGAATATATGTAAATGTAAGCAGCAAGTGAGTAATACAGTAAAATGCAGTTCAAGAACAAGCAGCATATGGTCAATATGAAAAAAGTGATGGCAACGACTCCTCTATTGAACTGTAGTTGGGCCTTGTAAAGCCCTACATGGGACTTCCCAGGATTTATTTGGAAGAAGCCTTTGGACCATAGACAGGTTTTGTGAGGAATTACATTGAGCGTGTGGTGTGTTGGATGCATACATTAGCATCCCTCACTAGCTTCACTTTTTAAATATTTTATTAAGATTTTCATTATCTTTTCATTGGTGTCTAATAGACTATGAGATAAAAATGGGACTGAAGTTGTCAGTCCCTTATATAAACAGTTAACATGGAATTTACATATGTCCTGAAGAATGAGAACTTTGGGTTTTCAAGTTTTTATTTTCCATGCTAGCTACATGTCTGAAGAAAAGTTATTGACAGTGTTGAATAGCCTTAGAACTACATTGTCCCTCTCCTCTGCCTTTGTGTATGGAGTTGGTGACAGAAAAACTCAAGAACTATTATGGTTTCAAAAGATGTCATGAACTCATGGAGAGCATTACTACTGGTATCTGTTTAAACTTCACAGCAAATGTTCTCTTATTTTCAGCTGGAGAATGTTACCAAACCTGACAGTGACTTAAGACATAGGGTTAGGTTTGGGGACTGAGTGTTAGGATTGAATTTGTTTCAAGTACTGAGCCAGTTGTAGAGGGAGTTTATTAGTGTCACTGACTATCTTTTCCTATTGTTATAATACAGCTGTCAACCCTCCTTGGAAGTGGGTGACATTTGGCTGGTGAGCTAGCTCAGCCTAAGAAACTCAAAAAGTTGCAAGTTTTGTGATATTTATCACATGCCAACAGTTTGCTCTGGCAGCACGTCTTCCACAGAGCATTATTCTTTTCATTATCAATGGCACTGGACAGCTTTCTAATGTCCTCCCTGAACAATTTCCAAAACTATCTGGCTGGCTGGGAAATACTCAGTGGTACACAAAGCTCACATATGCCAGCTGTTGACCCATCTGTGGTGCCTGGCACAGGTTCTCCTTACATGGACCGGCGTGAGACAGAAACTGCAGCCCACAGTTTGGGAGGAGAGTCAGATCCATGTCCAACAGTCCTGAAATAGGACTGGCTTGTCTCGGATCACCTGTAAGTCCCACCTCACTTTGCTCATTGCAATGAAATGGTTAAATAGCAGAAAGGTTAAGAGCTCAACTTTACAGTGTAAACACAAAATCATGCACACAAAATGACAGAGAGCTTTGCAGCTCTCTGGGCTGCCCCTTTTTTGTCCAGCAATGTTGTCTAATTTCATTCTCTTTTAACTCATCTCTTATCTCTTCTAAATTACATTTTTCTATTTCTATGCTGTTATATTTCCACTACAGATAATTGGAGAAACCTTCCTCCTAAATCCTCACAAGTTGATTCCAATAGTGGAGTCACTATGAAACAGGCTATCACAAATCTTGATCTGATCCTGGTACCCATTGGCAGAGGTATCTTTGTAGACTCATTATCCCAGAGGCGGCCTTACTTGAGTAGCATATTTTTCTGATTGTTTATTTTTAAACATTTTTTCTAGGTGTAAAATCAGAAAAAGCTGTCAGATGAAGAGATGAGACAATACAATTACATTAATTTGATGAGAATATTAATAATAAAAGCCGTATTTTTATCACAGATAATTGGGGGTTATTGACTGTACAAGTGTTTCTGGTATCAAATCTGATGAGGTCTGGAGAAAACCAATACAACAGTACATACTGCATTTCAGGCAGCAGAACAGTGGTGCACCCTGAAGACAGCTGGAGATATGATTTTCTTCAATGGCATGTTATTGTTAGTGGAAAGTCAAAGCTTTCTTCTCCATCAGCTTTCCTCTGAATACATTAACAATGTCAGCAGACAGTTGACAGCAAAGGGTCTGTATCTAGTTGCTGTTTTTATCACTTCCCTGCTGTTTCACAGCCTTCATTTTCCTTCCAGCATTACCAGATAGAAACAGTGAGGAGGGAGCAAGACTATCCCACTGACCCTTGGTGAAAGCAGAATTCTCCTTCACTCTCATGCCTTTCTGTACTCACTCCAGATGTGAGTTCATGGAGCTTGCAGATTAACACCCATGCTAGCTCAGAGATTGAATGCTGTTCTTCAGGTAGATTTATGCCTTTTCATATTGTGTTGCACGGTGTTTGTGTTTAGCCTGGCAAAATTGCATCACAGATACTGCAGACTTAAGAGTGCAGCTTTTTGATTTCTTGTTCTGGGCCCCCTTCAATCTCAGGCACTGTCAAACGGATTTCATTGTCCAAATCTCATTTTATTTTCAAGCATTAATTTATGTGTCATGTTGTGTGTTCATGTAGGGCACAGAGGAACTTCCTTCAAAAGCTGCAAAATGGCTTTTACTATTGTGGACCTGGAATAAAATCTCTGCTTTGAGGACAATAGCTCTGATTCCTTCTTCCTGTTATGGCACTGGGGAAGCAGTGGGGAATCAGTCTCAGGAAATGTCATTTCATGGTGCTTTTTTGTTCTCCCATGCTTGAGAATGAAAGGACCAGGGAGAGAATAGAGTGACCTGGCTCTTTTGTGAATAGAGCAGCACAGTGTATCACTAAGCTATTACTGAAGTGGCTAAGAGAGGCAATTTAATCAAATGTGATTTGTTCAGAAGCTCACTTGCCTAGTGCTGGCATCTTCCTAGTATTCCTGTGAGTACAGTTCAAATCCTGGATGCAAAGGGAACCATGTGTCATTTGCACTGGATGGGACTATAACTTACATATCAAAATACACTTTTATTGTGCTAGCAATCCCGTTTTCAGTGACTACACGAAGCAAAGAGGTAAATTTTCCTAAGTGGATATAACCATTATTTTAAATTAAGTATCTATTTCATAGTTCTCATTCTTTTCTATCATTCTTATAACCTGCAAGCTTTTCTCAGTAAAAGATAATGTCTGCAGTCACCAGTCTTTAAACATTTAATTAAGTAATACTTTGCATAGTTTTATCAATGATCTCTAAAATTTTGTTTTATTTTTTATTTAGCAAATGCCTGAAAGAAGCCATTTCCTGGTAGACAAAGATCCAAGCCAGTACTCCTCCCAAACAAAGCCATTCAATATTTAAAACATGTTTTGCTGTTGTTAAATCAGAACTGTTTTGTTTTGGACTTGTTCATAAATGTGGAGTCTTGTGCAAATTTGACAGTCCTGGGAAAAACTCTTGAGTTATTAATTGGCAAAAGTGCAATAATTTTAATCCTTACGGTGAATAAAGCTGGGTGGTCAGGACATTGATGAAAACATGCGGAGTTCTCATTCCCCATAGAGGAGGACACAGAGGCACAGCAAGCTCCTCTGTGCCAGGCCCTCTGAGGTTTTGCTGCTCAGTGAGACTTCAGATTGTAGCTTAATATTTGTCATGACACAACAAGTAAATAAATACCTTGGCACAAAGCCTGGAACCTGTCAGCACTGCCCCTGCTACAACCTCCTGTTCAAAATACAGAGCTCTATCATCTCTCACGTAAAGCTCGTTCAGAGGAAACGACCTAGGATATGTTTAATTTCCTTCTTTGACTTCTCAGTGATGTCACCTAGATAAACCCCAAATCCAGAGACCTTCACTCAGAGCATTTGGACAAAGTATCTGTGAGGGCTGTTACTTGTCAAAGTCATTTAATTTATAATGAAGTGCTTCATAGTCGGTCTGTGCAAAATCAGCTTGAGCAAAAGGCTTCTATCTGTGTTATTTCCCCTAAATGCTGAAGCATGGAACTGTTACAGCAGCTGTTTAATGGAACATTTCACAACCATGAGATTTTTCACTCTAGATAGGAGCCCCAGTACTGAATCTTTTATCCCTTCAGTGCTGTACATGTTCCTAAGTATCCTTGCTGAAAAGTAAAATGCTATCAAAAATGTGCTGGGAATAGGAAAGTAGTTTTTATTGTTATTTTTTTCTCCAGCAATAATTATTGTGTTCAAATATTATAATGGCAGAATTGGGTATGTTTCTGATGGAGGAGAGGGTACATGGGAAAGAAGGACAAAGGTGAAACCAAAAATACTGAAATCAGAGAGCAGAAAGAGAAGAGTGGTATCAAAGATACTTACTACAGTTACCAAATCAAGTGTGACTTATGGGTGATAAATAAACAATTGAATTTGGATAATTACCCGTTGTCATGTCCTGGAAAAGCAATATGTACTGTGGGAAATCTATGGTTCTGGAGGTCCTTCCCCCTTGACACCTTGGATTTAGCTACTTTGAGAGGAGGATTTCAGGACACAGAAATTTTGCACAGCCTCAACTTGCTGTAGATGATGAGGTCCCCAGGGTGCACATCCACAACCATCTGCCTCTCAGTCTATACAGTGAATCTCTTTGGGATGTGAACCATGTATTAAGGAATCCTACAATGAAGAAGAAAAGCAATAGTACATGAATAGAAGGGCGTCCTTGGACTATCCTTCTGCCCCTAAATCTCTGAGTCTGTGAATAAATCTCTTGGGGGAAAAAAAAGGGTTCTCTGGTACCCTGCATTTGGAAAGGTATTTAATTTTTTTAAGAGTAGAAATAAGGGTTTTTCTTCTTTCATACAGAATGTTAACCTTACAAAATCAACAGGAAACACAATGTAACCTAGTATGTCAGTTCCATTTCACCTCTGATGACTATTTATAATTGCTACTTAAATAGGAAATCTGCTTCTGACCTTTGGTGCTGGAATATACTTGAAATTCACGCCTCACTGTGCTGTCAGCTCCTTTTCATGCATGCATTTATATGTGGGCTAATAAATATGAGTTTGGGAGAAAAAGCTCTAGCAGTGAAATCCAGCTTGTGATTTTGCTGTGAGGCATGCTTGAAAAAAGCTTGTATAGAAACTGAAGGAGAATGATTAATCACTTAGAGCAGCTTTGAATATGACATCACTGTTTATAACTGACATTAGCAAGAAATTTTAATATCAGAGTCATGCATATGACAGTATAGCTAAAGTTTAACTAACGCAGAGATGCATATTTTAATTAGTGCTCTTTATTGAAACTTATTTTGCCTGAATCTGTGATATAACAGTTTAATATTATCCAGGCTACACCTTTGTTGTTACAATATTATTTCAGTCTGTGCACATCAAAGCAAACCAGTGGTCTGCATATTCCAAACAGTAAAATATTATGAAATAAACTCAACTATTTCAGGCTGCATGTTTTTGCACTCATCTCCAAAATATACCAATAAAAGAGAGATTATTTATACAGGTGATGCTTAGCAGACACTGTGAGATAAGAGGATGCATTAAATCCTTTTGTCCTCACAGGTAAGGCTAGGGGTATTCCTTAGAGTCTCAGGCAGTGGATATCTAAGGATTCTAAAGTGGACAGGAACAGTAATTTCCTGCTGAGGCACACCCTAAGCTGTAGTTGCTAACTATATCTTGACTTTTCTGTGTATCAATAACATTGTAATATGATAACTGAATTTTAAGGCTAAAATAAATTCAGAAAAAAATGTCAATTAAAATAAGGCAATAAAGTAACCACTGGTTTGTAAAAGCTCCTAGATTTTTGAGAAACAAAGGAGAAGATTATTTAATGATTAAAGTTGTGTGTGAATAGGTAAGGGTTTGAGGAGGGCATGAATCTCTTTGTCATATCTGGAAGTTGCAGTGAAATCACTGCAGGAACCTATCCATTATGACAGAACAATATTTGGGCATTTACAACACCTCTAGAGCTTTAGGTACATAATACAAGATTATCCACAGTCCTGGTCTGAGTGTAAAACTGCAGGAGTAGGGATGTTTTTATTTTCACTTTTCTGTGTCTTCTCCATGCCAGATTCAAACCAAAGCCAGTATTGTTCTTCAATCTTTCTTTAAAATCAAGAAAGGGTCAAATAATTCTTTAAAAACTATGCAGACTCACATTTTCTGATAATAAATTCATTTTTAAACATATTCTCCTGTAACAACTTGGTTATTACTTCCTGTCACAACTTTCAGCAACAGTTGAAATAGCTGTAATGCAAATAACAAAATCACTGCCTTTTAGGAAAGTATCTAGGAGTCTACATATGATCTGGTGTAAGGATGATGGTGACTGAATTGTTCCTGCAGCTTTAACAGGCAAAGAACACTGAGCATTGGAGTTAAGAGAAAAACCTATCATTTGGAAATGGTTTCTGCTTGATTTGGTTCAGTATAATGTCAAAACCACTATTTTTCACTCTGAAGTATTTGTGTTTTACTTATTTGGCTTTGGAAAAAGAAATCTCAAAATCAAATATTTTTTTCCCACATGAATATTTTCCTATTTGGATCCAAATGACAGCTATCTTTGCATTGAATTCAGTAGGCTTTGGATTAAGTTCTGATTTCTCTAGGGCTATTGCAGCTGGCTGGGGCTGGTTTGTACTAAATGTTGCTGGGCTCTCAGTTCAGTTGCAGGGCAGGCACTTGGGGAACGGTGGTGCTGCCAAGAACTGAAAGCCTGAATTCTTACCTCAAGGGAAGGGTGTACAGGACAAAGATAAGGCAGAAATTATCTGGTAGTTTGAGAAATAGAAGATCTTTTTGTTTTATCTTGACAGCAAACCCAGAGTGTTTCTGCTTGTATCAGCCCTGACTCTTCTATATGTCATCTATTTTATTTTCATTTCCTCAGGGAGAGTAATGGTCTAATTGAAGTGCCCTCACTGTCCCATTGATCTTACTCCACTGTGCATATAGCACTGACATTGTTATGCAAAAGTGGCTGAAATTAATATCAATGACTCCACACACACTGGT
The DNA here is from genome assembly GCA_034336665.1 of Luscinia megarhynchos. Classification (NCBI taxonomy): domain Eukaryota; kingdom Metazoa; phylum Chordata; class Aves; order Passeriformes; family Muscicapidae; genus Luscinia; species Luscinia megarhynchos. The sequence goes on from CM067565.1 coordinate 49,457,183, forward strand.
AGCTAGGACACCTGTCAGAGAGACACTGTCTCAGAGTTGCTCATGGCTGACTGTCAGCAGTTAATGTAAAAAGATCCCAAACCCCTAGGAAAGGTCCACAGTTATGTATTCCTAAGGTCATATGAGCAGGTCTTCCTTGATCTCACTTACTGGAGCTATTTGATTTTGAATAAAATATTTTAAATATTCATCAGCTCAGAGAGTCCTTGGGAATGGCGCTTCATCCTGGCAGGTAGAGTACTTGCTTGAGAGGTGGAATATGTGTGTGCAATGAATTTTTTATAATTTTATGTGTGGTTGAAGAGACACAGTAAGAGAGTTTGAGAAGCCATGGTCATTTTGCCCTCAAGTGCCAGCAGTCAGGTCATTGTGATAGTTTTTCTCAGGCAAGTGGCAACTGTACTGACCCTGGTCCTGGCTTCTGTGCATGATCTGCTGGCTAATTAGATAAAACAGGCTGACAAGTTTCTTCTCTTGTTATCCTGAGAGAATCAGCAGAAAGCATTGTACACATGGTGAATTAGAATCAACCATTTCAGTTATTTTTTCCTAGGTTTTTATTAAACTCTTTGGTTTACAAAAGAAAAAAAATGTACTGAAGCATGGAGAAAAGATCTACAGATGAGCCTAAGCCCCCTCTTGTGGATTAATAAAACTGTATTCAGAATATTTTTCACTTGACCCTTTAGGTTTTTACCAAAAGAGTAAAACATAGATCCATTATGAGAGTGACAAAGCCATATGTTTTATATTTCAGTGCTTGTTTTGAGATCTTGACAGAAAATACTTGATCTTGAAGGTCAAGAATGTGTGGCTTAAAGTGAAAAAATACATTAATTCTAAATTGAAATGTATTTTGAGTGTTGTAGGACCATTTTGATTCTTTTTTACAATCTCTTATCCTTCATATCCTCTGGCTGAAAACAATTATACCTGATACAATTTTTCATTCCTTTCTTGTGGTTTGTTTTAACCATTTTCTTGCAGGTTTAACTATCTTATTCTTATTTGCCTTTTCCCAGTCTTTTATTATCTAGAGCACATAATTTCTCCTCTTTCCTTAATTCTTCAGCTGCCTTCATCCAGATCCTGTGACCTGGATCCTGTACCCTAAATAGGGAGACACAACTGGTTTTGAACAGCATCCTATAACTTCATAATGGTATTTTGCCATTTCTGTGTACATTCTACTACTTTAGCTTTTGTGACAAGGGTAAATTGAGCCAAGATTTTTACTGAGAAGTCTGTAAGGGTGCTTCTTCGTGGATTCAAGCAGGTAATTTAGGTTCCTCTGTTGTTTCCATTTATTATTGTTTGACATACCTGAATAGGTTTGTGTAGTTTTGTACAAGAAAAAATATTTACAAAATCCAGCATCTGAGGCTGTAGAAACGCCACTGTGTAGAAATGCCAAGGCCCTAATCATGCTTGGAAACTTTTCTTGACTAATTTACAATGAGCAGGCCTATGATGACTGATGGGAAAATAGCATAAATAAGGAGGGAGAGGTAGGTTAAATGTCAGTGCACTTGTCTGTTTATAAGTACCAAGACATAAGGTTGTTTTTATGTTATGTCTGTTCCTCTGTCTGCTTAGCACTTCATATTTGCCAAGTTACTTATCTGAGGAAGCTGCAAACTGGCAAGGTAGAAGCAATAGTTTATAAAGCTTTTGTACTAAAAGCATGGTTCAAGGAGAATTCAGTCCTGATGTGAGTTTTGAGAGACTATAATAATGCAACTAAGAGCAATGTGGCAGCCAAGGAGGAGCAGGGCTTCTGTAATGTAGCCCATGAAGAAATATTGAGATGAAACTGGACAAAAGCTATTTAAGCCTGACTGCTGATGTACCTTCTAATGGTGACATCTATCAGAGTGATACAGTCTCTAGAGGGAAGCAGTAGAAACTCCAGCAGTGAATCATTTAAAAATTAGTCTGCTAAACCACTTGAAAATGTAGTAAATTGAAGAGGTCTGCGATGGTAGAGGACAGCTAAAAAAACAAAACCATGTTCTTCCCAGTTTTCAGTACTGTGAGTCTGGGACAGCTACAGCACTCTTGCCTTTCACTTATCCGATATATCTAACCAAGCTGGCTTATTTTGTAACACTTGGGAGAGGGAGCAATGTACTGTATTAAACACTTCCACTTATGAGCTCTATATATGTCATGAAATTTATGGCAGCTTCTTTCTTTGCAGTAGAGGAAATTCTTCTTACAGTATTTTCCACCAAAACAAATAATTCAATCAAATCCAGGTGCCAAAATAGAATGTGAAAAGGTACAGTTCCTCAAAATGTTCAAAGCCAACAGTACAAGCTGATATACTTCAATGTCTGTAAACTGTATTTTCCCAAAATCGGGTTTGGAATACCCTGTATAGTGGAAACTAATCTCAACTTCATTTTCTAGCAACAGCATGTAAGCTACAACAAGACCAAAAAAAAAAAATCCTCAAATTAATTTTCACACTGTGTTAAGTTTTCTATTCCTTTGTACTGGAGCATTATTTTCATTTTATTCAAATTGGATTATTCTCCAAATAAAATGGAAATTTAAATTATAGGCAATGGTTTGGGGATTTTGCAAATAGCTAATCATCTTTAATTATTGTAGGAAGAAGTAGAACTAAAAGTTGGATTGATGTAGAGTTTGTGTTGTTATCAATGAAATATTATCAAAATACTCAACCTTAAGTATCATCCATTCTGACACCAACTTATGTATAAGCTCTTGCCATCTGTACCATGAAAAGATTGTGGCAGGTTTTTAACTATGGGCTCACCCGTAGCACAAAGCGTGAAAAGTAAATTAGAACTATCCTTGGCTTTGTTAAAGACAGAAACCAACCAATATTGATTCTCTTATTTATTATATTTTTTCCTACTGCAGCTATATACAGCTGAAGAATGTGTAACTACTGCAGAGGATTAGCCCTAATAATCTTCAACCCTGCATACAGTTTGAAGAAATTTCTGTTCATTGAATTTAGTTAGGACTTTTTTTCCGAGGTCCAGAGAGATGCACTCCTGCCTCTGCAATGGGTATTCATTATCCAGGACATCAGCTCCCAAAGGTCTCCTTGGTGTTGGACAAACTACAGATGCAAACATTGCTCTAATCTCTTCTTTAAGAGCTTTTGCAGCCTACTTAAAAGTTGATGTGCAGGTATAATGAAAAAGTGGATATGATCAAAAAGAAGTGATGAGGAAACTACAACAGCACTATGGCTTATCTTGCCTGTGCAGAACTGTATAGGTCTGATGTACTTTAATTTGTTAAGTAGGTTTAATGAAAGACTCTGAACCTGCTGCCTCTGTGCTTTAGCTCTTCATATCTTTACATGCTGCCCTTAAGCTTGCCTTTACCTCTATCATTCCCTTTGCCTTAAAGAGCTTATTTTTACATTTTTCCCATGAGGAAAATCATTTGGCCTCTCTCCAGGGCACAAGATGCTGCAGAGAAGGCAAATATTTCATGGCAGAGCTGCAGAGAGGGTAGTTGTCCTTTCATGGGGCTGATGAGGGTCAGTTATTCCCCCACAGAGGTTGAAAAAAAGGTGTCTGAAGATTGATCATTGCCCTATATACTAGTGGCTATACACTAGTTTACAAAATCTGAGGTCTCAACAGCTCAAAGCCAGCAGTGCTCCAATGCCAAAGCAGAGGGAAGAGGCAAAAGGCTTTTTTTTGTTCTTGAGGTTCATTGGTGAGGTCTGAACCAAATATTAATGTTGGTGCTCTGCTGTAAATCTGGACTTAGAGCAGTATGTCTTGCTCAGAAAAAAAGCCCAGTGGCTCGGTGTCACAAATGAGTGTTTTAAGATAGCTTAAGGAATCACTAGCAAACATTTAACATGAAAGCAACAGTATCACAGAGTTCACTGGCAAAGTTCACTCTACTACTTGCTAGGTGGTTGAGGCACACCGAGGAAAAACAAAAACTAAAAGGCTGGAGTCAATAATTTGAAACCAAAATAAGATGAAAAATACCTGTGTGGAGGTGAAGGGGCCAGGAGGAGTGTGTGTGGGGGTGAAGAGAGGGGGTGGTGGTGGTGGATGAGTGGCTGAAGGTGTGTGTTGGATGTGTGTGGATGTGTGTGATAAGAAGGAATACAGCCTACAGGCCCAACAGCCCTTCATTTGACATCATTTAAACTTAACAGTACTTAAGCTTAACAGCACCTTAAACCTAACAGCCTTTAACTTAACAGCTTGCAACTTTGGTTGAACAATTTAGCAAAGGATTCATATGGCCTTTGCTATACCATTGCAGTATTTTACAGGCCAGACTTAACAAATCTCCAGTACAGTATTTCTCCCACATTTGCTCTATCATATGCACACATAAAGAGTCTGTACAAGGCACCTGTCAAAAATCACCCTTGAAGCTAGTGAAATATTCACTTTGGAAGCCTTTTGGCTTGGAAACATCTTCTAAGTGGGTTAAGGGTTGAGCGTGGGGGAATGGGGATACCAGCCCAGGATCTGACATCACTCTGCCATCCTCTGAGTACAGCAAGCTAAGAGTTTGCTGGCTCTGAGAGGTCTCCCTCAGAGGGAGGTTTCTGGTCACTGTGGCCCAGCAGAGCTCAAAAGGGTCTCATTGGGGACCACTGTTTATAGGGCTGCAAGTGAGGAAGCTTTGGTCAAAACAATGTTTCCTCCTACAAGCACTTAGTGTTGGAAACTTTATTTTAAAGTGTGAGAACAAAAATCTTATGCCATTTGGACAAAAAATAAAAAAGTTTCCAAGGCTGCTCATTAAAAGAAGAAAAAAAAAAAAAGGCAGCAGCAGCTCATTAGGCATTGTAAGTTCCTGGGAGCAGACTGTTTTTAATAAGCTCAAGAGCCCAGGTGCTGTTGGCTAACTCTGAGGCCTGACAAGCAATTCTCAGATCATTACAGCCTGGAGGTGGGGGAGGCTGCACCAGCACACTGGGCTGCATGGAGAGACCTTACCTTGCTTTTAGTCACATTTTCTGGTTGTATTCTTGAGCTATTACCCACGTTCTGCAAAGGTCTTACAACTTGCTGGGCTGGAATCACTGCAGCATGGCATCTTTGTGTGCAAACACCACACGAATGCAGTTTATGTTTTCTTGTTTCCTAGAGCATGTACACCCCAAAACAAGGGGAAGACTGGGGTGCCACACTGCTTAACTAAAAAAGTATAAGATGATCAAGACTTAGTGGGCCTTTTGGTACAGTTTTCAAAGGTCTCTCCACTTAAAACAACTCCTGGGGAATCAACAATATTACAGGACTACATGCAGTGAGGTCTCTGATATTACTTGTTCCTTAAAGGAAGAAATAGGAAAGAAAAACTTACATACAGAAAAAGAAAAATATTTAGAGCAAAATATGTTTTAGAAAACAGTGGGTTTGTTGGTAAGACAGTTTTGGAGTAAGTAGAAACTGAGTATGTTGTGTAATTGTGAGTATATATTTCATTCAGGGAGAAACAAGATTCCTGCAACAAATCTTCCCTTTGCCACAATAGAAAAGAAGGGAACCCTGGATCATTTTGAAATATTTCTGCAGAAAAGCACATTAGACCTAATGACTGCACACTGGGTGATGGAAGACACTTCACTTATGTGGGAAAAAAATGCTTTTTAATGACTTCATTCTTTCATTTCTAAAAAAACAGTAGAGGTGTCATGTTATAATCTCCCAGAGATGCTCCCAGGTGAGCTGTTGAATGGTAATTTCAGCACACCTAGGGCTTCCTGCTCTAATATAACCCATTGTGCCTTACAGTTTAATCACACTGTGGCATTTAGAAATCATTCATTGTGGCTGGCAAAAATGTCTTGCAATAACACCATTATTGCAACTTACATTTTTATAGCAATTTTTACTTCTTAGGCAAACACACTGAAGTAGTCTACAAAACATTTTAAAGTACATAACAGGCATTGAATCATTGAGTATTATGAATCCCTTATGACCTAGAAGCATCCCTTACATAATAAAAGTATATCACTTTTTCATAAGAGTTATCATAGTTATAAAACATGAATATATTTTTAATTTAAATAAAACTTCCTTTTCCAAGAGATCAAACTGAGCCATGGATTCGGAGACCAAAGTTTAAAATACAAGGGAATTCCTTCTATCCACTTGGAGACTGGCAGTCTGATAGCAATCAAAGGTTTTAAAGAAATCTATAACACAAGCTGTGGTAAAAAGGGCTTCTAGCTAAACTGTTAATCTTTACTGGGGCTTGCTAAACTCAGGAGTGTACAACACACACAGCTCAGCATTTAATATTCTTGTTGCTCAAGGAGCAGGCTGTCAGCCACATTTGGGAAGAATTCATCTATTGATATGTCTCAGTAGAATATCAAAATGTTCCCTCACCAGTGTGAAATATTTGATTTGTTAAGATTTTTAGTGTCATTTATAAAGCTTTGCATGTTGTGGGTACCACAGCCAAAGAGTTTACTACTGCTCACATTCCTCTGCAGCAACTGCATTAGACTTATTCACTGTCAGATGGCCCCTCCTAAACTGGCTGCCTTCTCCATGGATTCTTGGATTTCATTTCCCCACGTGGCTGAGAGAGCACCCAGGGCACGGTGACAGACAGCAGCCTTGTTCCAGGGCTTTGAGGTGCTACACACTGTCCTCAATTAAACCCCAAAAAATCACAGAATCAGTGAGTGCAAGCCTCAGAGACCACCCAATACAAAAAAATGACTTAAAGTTGCCACCTTTATCACTGCAGTATTGCCTTGATAGGCTCTGAATCAAGTCAATCCTTAAACAAATTTTACTCAGGGTATGTTTTAAATTTATAGGAAAAAACCAAAATAACCTTCAAAATCAAAGCTTTCCATGTGTACTCTCAGCACGATAGAGAAAACCAGTGAACTGACAACCAAATGGAATTATATTATGGTAAATATCAGGAGGCTGCAGCAAGGACAGTGAGACAGATAAATATTACTGATCAGCTCAACCAAAGCAGAGCATATGCATTGTATTTTTATACGTGATAGCAGATAGCTGAAGTGGTCTGGAGTCAAACTGATTTTAAAATAAACATTGCTGGCTATTCACCTACAGCAAAATAAAATCTGTCCCAGACCTTGGGCTGATGTCATTCTTCCAGTGCTCAGCTAGTTTTTTCACTCTTATGCCATTGCTTCCCTTTTAAGCATTTTTCTTTTTTGGAAGAAAACAAGGAGAGATTTGCAAGCAGCAGAGGAAAGAAGGCAAGAATATTTGCCCTCATGTGGCTCAGGCAGAAGCCATGGGCTTTTAGTAGTAATGAATGATCTAACTTTGGGGTTGTGTTGTATCTTGAATGCTCAGATGGAGCCTCTGTACCCTACAGAAAAGGCTGGAGGCAGGCCAGGAAGGGAGTGTTAGCTCAATACTCGTTTCAATTTCATATGTCACCTAATTGCCATTAAAATTGAACAGTTATTGCACATTACTCTCTGTATGAAAATTAGCATCCTTCATTATAATGGATATTAACAACAGATTTTTTAGAATTTTTAATATTTAAATATTTATCATGTTTTTGGAGTATAAATTCTCCTTTTAGGCCTGAGAGCGTGTTCAGAAGCTTCAGTTCCGAGCACAAGATTTCTGCAAACAGCATTGAAGTCTACATGACTCCTCAAAAATATTTGGGTCTAATTGCTGCCATTGTCTCCTCACAGATAAAAAGCAGAAAGCTCCCTTACAGAGGGGTTATGACCAAGTTGTGCCCAAAACGCAGATGTAGGGCAGGGATTTTGGGATGAACATGTACCTAAAACGTCATGTCACCAGACACAAATTTTTCAGGCTCTTAGAAGTTTTGAAATAACACGTGTTAGTTATCAAGGTGCTGAGCATTTTGATGATTTAAAAATGTTTTAGCAATCACCAAGAGCAAGTTCAATGCAAGAATGAGAAAGAAGAAAGAGTGGATTAACTCTTTAATCATAATTGCATTAATGCTGTACTTTGAAAGAACAAAAGAGAAAACTTAAGAAACATAAAGCTAGACTTTCATGCAAATTAAGATATAGAAGATATATTTATGTGTAGTGTTATGTTTCACAATATAGTAACTTTGGCTGATTCCTACAAAGCTCTTTTGGCCAAAAGGTTTTGTGAACACTTTTGCAGCTAGTGAAGCCAGATGACTTTTCAAAGGAGAAAAGCCCTAGGTGAGAGCCTAAAGTTGCAGCACTGCTTCAACACATTTTCTAAAAGCCTTCTGGTCACTGTCCACAAGAAATCGAAGAACAAGGCTGGATCCAAAGCTGTGCAGTTACCTTAAGAATCATTTAGGCACCTGTGAACTAGAAACTCCTTGCATGTCCAATAGATGTTTAAAGAACAAAGTTGTCTGAGTTTTGGGTGGTTGGTTGGTTGGTTGGTTTACTGGAAGGCTGCCACTGTGTACATAACTATATATTAGAAAAGCTTCAGGATTTTGTATTCGTGTACACATTTTTATCTTTCCCCCCAAAGTGTCCAAACTGAAAGTTAAGCACCAAGAGCGAGAGCTGAGCCAGGATCTACACCAAATATAACAGTACTGGGTATTTACAGTCTGGCTAAAAAGGGAGACAGGCCACTTATATGATTTGTCTCTCCACATCTCTCACCTTTCAGAAGAAAGCAGTGAGTAGGAAAGTTACAGGTATTTTGCATGCAGAGAATACCTGTAAAAGCTGTTTCACTTTCCATCAGCTGGCTGGGATTCATTGCAACAAAAAGAGGAAATGTGACCTCCTACTCTATACAGGACCCTGATGATTTGCTCAAACACGAAACACGGGCCTTGAGCCATTCTGGGGGGTGATCATAGCCACAGTGGAAATCCACCTGCTATCAATGAAATCTAAATGGAGCTCTACACAACAAACATTTACTCGTGTAAACCCATGGGATTACTCATGCAATTAAGCATCTGTCAGAACTGAGCCTTAAATATGTCACACATCCAATCTGAATGTGGGTGTGAATACATAATGATGCAAAAATATAAACACACAAATATGCTATCTCCTGTGTAGCTGTCAGTGACTGATAGAATCACCTGCTTATCCAAAATGAATTCTTAATTAAAATAAGAGAGTATTTTTTTTTTCTGGATGGCTGGAAAATAATTAGAACTCTAATTAAGCAATTTCACCTGATAAAGTTATCTGAACATTAACTCATCAGCAGCACAGTGAGGGATTTTGCGTACTCAGGGAAGCCAGCTCATTTCCTTCCAATCCCTTGAGTTTTGTGCCTATCAGTTTTATGTGGCCTCCACAGGCTTTTGACCAGGGATTGCAATTTAATTTTCATACGAATGTTTAGAATTTCGGGAGGATTTTTATTTTGTTTGGTTGGTTTTGGGTTTTTTTGGCTTTTTTTTGTTTGTTTGTTTTTTGTTTGTGTTTTTTTGCTTATTTGTTTGTTTGTTTTTGTGGGTTTTTTGGGGGGTCCTTTTTAGTTTGGTTTGGTTTGTTTTGTGAAGGGGTCTTTTTGGGGGTTTTTGTTTGTTTGTTTTTGTTGTCATTTCATCATTTCATATGCAAAGAAGACACAAAGAATCTGTGATAGCAAGGAACAGGGTCTGATGAGTGAGATGAGCACTGCCCAGCTCAAATTCACACTTTTCTTGGTACTGCCACTGCATATGAGCTTATATGAACCAGGCCATTCCACTGTACTGTACAATTGTGCATGTTTTCTATATGTATTTTCACACAAATCTGCCTTCTAGCCTTATTAATTTCTTAGGATGTTGCTCAGGACAAACATTCAGAATTACTCTGGCAAGTGAAGTTATACTCAACTGGCTGTGCACTAGTGTGATAAACCACAGATCTACCTGCACCACAGTGTCCTTTTAACTTTAAACTGAGCACATGAAAAATGCTCTGCCTCCTGCTATAAAAAGAAAATTGAATACCTGGACACTTGGGATTTTTCCTATTTAAATGCAGATTACAGCTTTCCCCACAATCATTTGGAACCATTAATCCTTTTAGGAGATTTCTCTTCCTAGGGCAGAAGGAGATGGACAAGGTTGCTGTTTCAAAGTGTTTTTTTGTTCTGTGAAAACCATTAAAGTTTTAGAAAGTGGTGAATCTGGCACAGTTTTATTGAAAGAAAAAGAAGAAAAGGACCTTAATACTATTACCTCTAGCACTGGAAAAGATTCATTATTTCCAGGGTGTGCCTCCACACTGAATAAGATTTGGGACCTATATAAACCTAGCCTTGGAAGCACTCAGGCTTCTGTAGTAACTCAGAGTTGCCATAAGATCAGTAATTACTGAGTAGTCGACAGGCAAAGAGAGATTTAAGTAAATTCCACATTTACTGTTCCCAGGCTTAAGGCTACCTGTGGGCTGCTGTAAACCAACCACCCAAACAGATTAATTTGGGTTAAGTGGGGCTGTGCCTGTTTCCAGTTATGCTCAAAGGAGTAATGAAACTAACATCTAAGCCTCCTGTCTGTTGGTATCTGCTTGGAGGCAGTCTGAACACAAGCAGGTCTTTCTGATAGTCCCCAATGAGTCTTGAACTTGAGCAGTGGGATATGAAGCAAAACACTTTTCTTGCTACTGTGCCCTTGTGTTAATTAACTAAGTTATGATGCATCTGACAGTCAACTAAGTTTAGGGTTTTCTCTAATCCAAAAGATTAATTTGCAGTCTAGTAATTTAACACCAAAGTAACTGCTGCTGATTTTTTTTTTTTTTTAAATGATCCAGTTCATAAAAATTTATGATGTAGCTTCAGGATAGCAAGTTTCTGACAGAATCCTGTTCTATTTCTGGATAGAAATGTCTCTTCTCAGGAAATTAATTTTGTTTTTATGGGGTGGGGACTCTGCACTTTTTTTGTATAAAACCAAATATACAGGATGTATTTGGTATATTAGTCCAAGGCAGGCTGAAAGTCAGCCCAGGAAGCTCACTGAAATCCATATGATCTTACTCTTTTCCCAAGGATCTTCACTTTCTTCAGAGAAAGCTGATGATTTTTATGTTCTGTACAAAGGAAGCAGCTCCACTTGAGGTACTCTGACGAGGCAAGAGAAGCAATGGGATAGCTCAACAGAGGCACTAAACACTACCTTGAAGGCATTTTAAACTCATGTGCTTTGTCTTTGCCTCAGGTTTCTGTGCTGCACTGTTGAGCATAACAGATGTAAGAATTTTATTCTGCAATTTAGCCAGTAGTAAATGCAACTGGGAAAGTATGTAGTGTGAGGAAGAATATAAAATACTGATAGCTCTTAATGATTCTTTTGCCCTTTTTCCCCACCAAATAAAATTAAACTAATATATTTAGTTGAGGCAGGAGACTGAAACACTGGAATTGAAAAGTGATGCTTCACTGTGAGCAGATTAGAAAGCAAGGACATCTTTTGAAAGTCTTTATTTTAAAAGACCAAAAAATGATATAGAGCTGTGGATCCTTTACCTCAGCTTACATAGGAGACACAATTATCACTGAAGGGATTCCTGCTCTGGTAACACCATGAGAGCTGGCACATGACCTTAGCTGTGGCCAGCTTGGACCACAGCATTCATCTAACCTGACCTGACCTGACCTTTTGCTGGAATGTAATTCCATTTCTGAGATTTCTTGGACAAGTTCTCCCTTTCCAACTGGAAATCTTGTCAGGTTTTGAACAGCATTTTTGACCATCTGGTGTCTGTAACAGATCAGAAAACTTGGATGTAGCTGCTGCACACCTACATCTCTGGGGCTTGAACCCAGCCTGCCCATAAAGGCGAATAGCACCCTGCTCAGAACAAGAAAATGTGCACAATCCTTTAGAGGACAAGCAGTTGTGACACATGGTGAAATGTTCTACTGAGGACACCTTTGACATATGGTATTTATGCTTTGCTACTATTTATTAGCTACCTAGATGATCTTTAATGCCCCTTCCAAAACAGCATTCTGTGATTCTATAGTTTTAGACTTTTGTGTGGTTACATCAATAGTGGGATAATAACAACCAAGACATGCTGTTAATGAATCTTTTTGTCTACCTTTTCGCCTACTTTTTCCTCCACTTCAAAGAAGTAAAAGTGCAGCTGGGTACCAGTAATATTATGATATTCTTCCCAGCTGCCTAATGATATGGAAAGCTGTTGATACTAGTTCTAGTTAACAGCTGTTGAAATGTAGCCCTTAGCAACATAAAGGAGAACATAAAAAAGATCTTCCTAAATGAAAGACCTGACAAGTGAGTGGAAGGCTTGATAAATAACAAGCACCAAACTCCTTCCTTTTATGAGATGGAGGTTTCTCATTTCCTGCTTCTTGTGATTTCTTACAATAGTACTTGGTGCTTATCCTATGCCTTTGTTCTCTAAAGCACTGTATAAACATTAACTAATGAATCCTCCAAACACCCCATGAATTAGGTGAGAAAGCAGTATTTCCATACACATTCTGCACTGTAGGGTAAATAATAGAACAGACTTTAAAAGGAGCCCTTTTCTCATTTATCTGTGTTAACCTCTGTGTTACATATGTCCAAACAACAGGGTTTTTTTAGGGGCACACAGTAGAGCAGTAATATTTATCAGCATTTATTTGATCTTTTTGTTCATTAAACGACTGAAAATTAACTGCATATTTCCCTTCTGCAATTTGAACTGGTCTCTTAGTGTTTTATGCCTCACTCATCTCTGAGGTAAAACTCAGCTCATGAAGACAATATGTTTAATATGATTTTGGACAGGGCCTTGTATCTCCTACTTGTAAGATTTAATCCCTGCTTTCCCATCCTCAACTTTCGTGTGATATTTGTGTTTGTGCTAGTCTTGCTCCTTTTTCTTCTGTCTCAAAACACAGGTTGTGTTATAAAATTAGACCCTAAGCACTGTGATGCTTGGAATTGCATTGAGACCCTGGTACGAAGTTCATTTGTTCTGACATTACAATGTCTTGGTACCTACCTGTCTATCTGCATCTTCTATCTGTGTACGACCCTGGTGGATAAATTTGAGCCCACTTTTCTTTTATCTTCTGCTTGCTGGTTAAAGTGCAGTTGTCCCTTTCTGTTCAGAATATGTCCAGGGGGTACAACAGCTTTACAAGGCTGTGAGCAAGCTGTTGGGTAGCTGTTACTGCCTGCAGCCACACTGCTTGACAGAAATTCATGTTTCATCATTTTCTTGAAGCCATCACTGCTTCCAGTGCCCCATGTTATGCTAACTCTTGTCTCTCTGTTTGAGCTTTCCTTATATTTTTTCACACACTTCTTTCCTGAGTTCCTGATGTCAAAGATCTCCTTGTTCCCTGTGATATGTTAGATGAGTGTCAGAAGATGGCAATGAGAATTTCACTGTAGCTGCTGTGCATCTATCCCTGAAAAATTATGTATAATTGGGATCCTGCCCTGTAACCTTTTTAATCCTTAATTTACCTGTCCATCACATCAGGGTTTCTGAGACAAATGAAAATTAGGAAAAGTAATTTTCAATGAAATTAATAAATAAATGCTGCTGAAGTCTATTTAAATTAATACTTGCAAAAAATAATGCTTACTGTAACATGACTGTTACATCAGGTACTGCACCTAACATTAAATCATCTCTGACATGCACAGTCACTCATTAGACAGAAAACTGAATAATAATGATGCAAGAAAATGGTTTTCTACATACTTGTTATATGTAGGCTTATTTTGGGTCCTTTTTTTCCTTCATTATCAACACACTCTCCTGCTTTCCCTGGACCTCTGTTTCAGCATATTATATATGACTTGACAGCCTCCAGCTATTCAGTAGAGGCCAGAGTAAAATGTTGTTTTGTTGTGATTTGATTATTAGATTTTTTTTTCCTTAATTTTGCATTCTTAAGACACTATTATATTCTCTGTTAAACATACTGCTTTCTGTTGTCTTTAATCAGAATTCCTTTTAGATTTGAGAGATTCCCCTTGGTGTGATACTAGTGCCTCTGAGTTTGAGCTTCCAACCTTCCTGTGTTAACAGACTAATTGTTTCCTCTCTTCTAAAATGTGGCTCCATCTACAGTTCATCCAACAATTTCTTTTTATAAGACTTAATTGCACTTTTATCATGGAGAATATGCTTGCAGCTATTATTGTTCTGAGCTTCTTTTGATTTGTAAGCTGTAGATGTTTAAAAGCATGGGATTGTGTTCTTAGGACAATTTGCCACTATCCTGTGATTCAGACAGCCACATTAACTCAAAGGAGCAGACAGGGCACTTTTTATACCAGTCTGCTGAGTTTTATTTGGTTACTCCTGTTGCATGTCAGCAGGTTTACTTTTTAAAACATTATTATCATTATTTTAATTTTGATGCTAAAAGAAGAATGTACAACACATTGCTTGGAGGACATCTGCTGTCTACAGGATTTTCATTTTTCTGTCCCTGTTCCTCAGGACCTGGGACAGTTTAAAATCACTTTATCTAGTTTTTCAAACCCTTGCCTTCTCCATAGCTGCCTTAAATAATCGTTTGTGCTACACAGAATGATCAAGGCACTGGCACAATATCAATGCAGGAAAATACTTTTTATGAAGATATAGTTATAAATTTTGTCAAATGTAGGAGAAATTCTTAGGTATTATTTGTACTGTCTAGAACACAAATTTCAGAATAACTAAAAATCCTAGGGCAGCAGATTTATATGATATATATGATTTTATATTATTTTATGTATGATTTTATATGATTATTTATATGATTTATATGATTTATATGCCAACACCCAGACTGGGAGAAGTGCTGCTTCTTGTGGATCCATGTGAGCTGTCAACTTGGCTTTGTGGAAGTACTGTCTATAGCTCTGAGATCCTATTGCCATAATTCTTGCCTGTGTGCTAGCAGCACTGAGAAACTAAGAAATAATGTTCCTTTTGTTCTACTCCATGTCCCCTGAATTCCAGGATTGCCTAAGCCAGTGCTCTGTCAGAGAAATACCACATTGTGTACTATTTTGTTCATCTTGAACAGTCCTGCTTTATGATCCTTCTGCCACAGGTTCTTGGGTTTTTGTTTACTTTTAGAGGTTCACTTATGGTTGGAAGGTCAGTCGGCCCAGAAATTTTTAACTTGCATTACACAGCTAAAGACAGATGATGAAATCTTATTCCTCATGTAGTCTTATTCTTAGTTACTTTATTCTAAAGTCAATTAGCAACTGGGCTTTTAGAAGTTGTAAGGTGGACTTTTCAGCTTCAGATCAGTAGAAAGGGTCTTCTATTTTTTTTCACTCTACCTTAGCCTCATCTGATAAAATCTGATGCACGTGAAATGTATTTATAGAATAGGGAGTCATATCAAAGTTTCTTTCAAGCCATTTGAAAGATAGGAAAAGGTAAATCAGAATCTGTGGAACTGGGCAATCATGAAAAATATCTGAAATATGTGATGTTTTATATTTACTACACCTTATTACATTATTATATTATATTTACTGCACCTTATTACATGCAGAGGAAAATGTCCTTTGAGTTTTCTTCCTTTTTAAAGAGATTGAGCTACTCTGTTAGAACTTTCAGCACCTCCATCCTTTCATTCAGAGTATTTTAGTACATTTTCTTTTACTCTTTATCCATATGGGTAATCTCTCTGATCTATTGTTTGTCTCAGAGCTTTTTAATTTATTGTTTCAGTTTCTACTGCTTTTGAATTATGAAACAAAAGCTGTTTAAAAGTGCAATTTCCTTTCAGCATCAACAGCAGTCGAGAGACCAAATAAATTCAAGAGACTCCTGAAGCACAGCAGTTTAAAACCACCTTAGTCCCTTGGCAAGAGATTGCTAAATTGTTAAAGAAGTGGAATGTTTGAAGGCTGCAAGCTTTGGTTGAAATAGGGGGAAAAGGGAACAAGCCTAAAGGCAGAGGGAAATAAGATCTGTTTTGTCTCTTCTATCATCCACAAATCCAAACCTTCACCTTAAGGACCTGGCAGTTTTTCCTAATCTTTTGGTCCTTGTCAATCAGTCCTTTCTCAAATAAGAGTCTTTTATGCAAACTCATTAACTTCCCCCCTCTCAAACCCATCTATATATTATATATAATTTATGAAAAAAAGCATAAGTATTTATGAGAAGTACATTGTGCCAAAGAATTAACCATTCCAAAGTAAAACAGATAGAAATGGATATAATATACAAATGTCAAGTGCCTCAAAAATATGTAATTTGTCATTAATGTAATGGAATCTCGCAAATATAAACAAGGAAGCTGTTAAACTTCAGATAAAACTCCAAAACATTCAGAGGAGTATTAGTCATATCCGGAGAACAAGTTTTATTCTTTAAGAAAGAAATAATTGGGCTGCAGTATAAGATTTCTGTGAAAACTATCCACTTGGAAATGTGTGCCTTTCCCTGCTGTTAGTGAAAATGCTGTGACAGGTTTGTCAGTCACTCAAGCTGTGGTGCTGCAAAAGCAGCACAGCACTTCTATTTCAAGTGAGTTTGTCGAAGTACTTCTATAACAAAGCATCCTCCACTTCTCCTCCAGTACAAACAGCAATCTTCAGCATTTCAATCACATCAGACTCTTTGGCAAAGGGAGAAAAATTCAGCACTATTGTATGCAAAACATAGAAAAACTTCTCCAGTTTCTTTTCTTTTACCATCCAAAAAACATACCAAAAGTCATGACAAGAAGAAAACACTTCTTTAAAAAGCAATATTTTCAAAGAATTTAAGAAATCATAGCAAAAAGGCAAAAGTATCAGTTCTAATGGAGGGTTGGAAAGTTTTCAAAGTCAATTAAAGAAATTATGGGCTGCAGAAGTCAGATGTAGGAGTAGTGATCTGAAGGGCTGTATTTTTAAATGGACTTTTCTGGTAAGCTGTCAAGACACTTTTCCCTCATGAATTTTCAATCATTCTGCTGGCTCTCTCCATTTTACTTGCTGCTTATTCAATTATGGTGGCAACCAGAAACTGTTCCTATTTCCCTGAGACCAGTAATTCCCAAACTGCTCACTGAACACTGACAAGGCTGTAATAAGCAAGATCTGTTCTCAATAAAACAGTGTGGGTTTTCTAGCCCCTTTCACGTGGGATATTTTGACCACAACTGGAAATGTTCAGTTTTAAGTGGAGCAAACATATAAGAAGCATTTTCTATTTTGCCAAGTGATAGAAGGAGTTGTTAGTGTTAGACAGTAATAGCAATGTCAACATCAAGAAGGGAGACAGTTAAATCACTACTATATTGACTATTAACAGATGTGAAAGTGGTAAAACAGATTCTCACAGAGTGCATCTGAGCTGAGCTAGTGCACTCTGCAATGCATCCTGGCTCTGGTCACTTGAGCATCAAGCTGGGACCAGACCACAGCAGGCTCCTGCAGGCAAGAAGGGCTGGGGAAATAGAGTGATTCTGGGCCGTGGGGGAAGACTCAGATCCATAATCTATGTGCTCAGCTTCTGAAGAGAGATTGTGCTTTAGGGGCACCTCATGAATCTCAGAGTCAACTGAGAACTCCCTTGGCACTATGTGATTTACAGTGGGATTTTGATGGGGATTGGCTCTACAGGCTGAAGCAGTTTTGGATGATGGAAGAGCTGAGTCAAAAACAAGAAGGGGAGCAATAAAACAATTAATGTCTTACTTTTGCCTTTTCCAGCTTCATGTCTTCTGAACAGTATTAGCAGAGTTTAGCCAGCTGTGTCATACATTTTCTTTACTATAATAGAATTCTCTTTCTTGTCTAGTGTATTGTTTTGCTGTGTAACGTATGGGTTTAAGCTGTGACAAATTTCAGGTTGACTATAACGAAACAATAACCAGCCTCAGTGAAGGCAGAAAGAAGGAAATATTTCTGTAACTTTCCTGTCCTCAGAAGAACATTCAGAAGTGACCAGATTATACAATTCTCCGTTTTGGCCATGGAGCTAAACTTTCTGTGTGCTAGGAATATATACAGTGGCTGTTTTGGATCTGTAGTTTCTTCAGCCCACTGCCTATTTCCCCAGTCAGTCATCTGGCCCTGTTCAATTATGCTGTTTTCTCCCTTCTAAGCTCTTCCTACTCTCATTTTCTTTGTCTGCAGTGTCTCTCTTCAAGTGTCATACAAATCCTGCTTGCCCATCCACACCCAATGGTCCTTTCTCAACACTTTTGATGCCCATTTTCCTTACTCTTGGACTCTAGTCCTAGTCTACCTCCAGCCTTTTCATCAGTCTCAGATCAGTTCCATGTTCCCTCCTGCCCTCTTTCAACAGCCTTATTTCCTTCCTGATCCCATCCTTTTGCATTCTGGCATGTCTCACACTGTTCCTCTCCTTGTTGTTTCTCCAGTTCCTATTCATCTGTCTCAAATTTCTTAAGTTCTAGCAACAAGCTTATCCAAGGTTTTTAGCCATTTATCTAAGCCAGACAAATAAATTTCTGTGATTTTTTAATAGCTCCCAGTCCCCATCTCTTTCAGCTTTTTTGCTTGCTTAGCAAAGTCCTGTTTGCCTTGATCTATCTCAGCATTGGGTCACCATTCTCTCTCAACATTTCAGCCTAAACAATTTGTAGAAATAGTAAAGGACTTAAGAATATGAAGCATTGGGAAATTTGAACAGGGGAAGGTGCTAGCCTACATACAACATAGATTGCAATCTCACTAGAGTAATACCATTGTCTGTTTGGCTGTGTATCCATAAAGTGCAGTGGAAGCCATTAGAAACATTTATTTTTATTTTACTGTCTACAAACAGTGTAAGTAACTGTCCATTAGAACTTAAATCTCTTGTACTTCGAAGAAAATTGAAAGCACATCACGTAATAGAAAATGGGAGTTGAAACAATAAGCCAGATGCTAAGATGGTGTAAATCAGAGTGAGTGTAAGGAAGCAATTCCAGTTCGTACTGGCTGCACATCTCCTCTTTTGAATATATATTCTCTAGTAAGAGAAATGCTAATAGAAAAATTGCTAAACTGAGACTAAAAATCTGCCTCATTATAAAAGCAACTTGATCAATCTTGTTTCTCCCTTGAGCTTAATTTGAATGCAAAAACAGTACGTTTTTTATTATCTAAGTAAACTTTCTAATTAAAAAAACAATCAAAGTTTTATAACACAAGCATAAAATGTAAAGAGCTCGGTTCTACTATGCTGATTAGAAACTGAAGTTGTGTCTCCTAATAAAAATTATAGATTTACTTTTTTTTTCTCTTGATATAAATTACATTAATTTTTAGGGGTTTTGTTTTTTTATTTAATTTTGATTTTAATTTTTCCCTTTTTGTTTGTTTGTTTTTTGGGTTTTTTTTGCTATTGTCTTCAGAGCCTTTAACTTGCCTTATTTAGATATTCTGATTTAATTTTTCCTTTCTCTTTCACAGGACTCTTAATTTCTGTTTATTTTTCATAATCCTCAGGATTATTGAAGAGGTAGGTAATTTACTTCTCTCCATTTAATGACACTAGTTTATTTGAACTAGTTTCTAAGGAACTATTTATTTTTTTCCTTTTTTAGCTTCATCTGTGTAAAAATATTTTATGGTGTTTATAGCCACTTTAGTTTTTTATTTCCAATTCCTGATAGCAATTTTCCTAATTATCACTCCTGGAAGTAAGTTTTGCTTCGAGATTTACTCTGAGTGGTTGAAGTATGCCAGGGATGGCTGACTAACACCAGGGCTTTTGCACATCTTGGTGGAGCATAGGGTAGCCAACTATGTAGTTTTAATGTTTAACAACTTCTGTATATTTGGCTTACACAAAACAGAGCATGGATCAATGAGTAGTGTTTAGGAACCTCTGTGCTAACACCCAGTTCAGCTTGGGTCTGCACAGGTAGAGCTGGCAAGAATGAATCTGAAAAATTCAGAAAAAAATTTCCTTTTGATTAAATGAACATTTTCATAGAGGTGTTTTATTTTAGATTTTCCTCAAGAAAAGTCTCCTTTTAAGCTTCATTGATCACAGATGATAATATGAAAAAAAGGAAGGAGTTACAGAAGCTTGCTGGTTTTTATCTCTACAGTTTTATGGACAAGTAAACTTTTTCAAGTATCAATATCTTCCAAAAATCTTCAAAGTTAAGCCTTGATGAAAATACCTGCAGTGGATGAACTACCACTTTTCAGTATTCCTGCCAATAATGTTCAAACTCCAAACATTTTACCCTTGACACCGAGCCTGGGTCACAGATATGACTGGTGCTGCAGAACTGCTGATTGCAATGGCAAATCATGTGCTCTTCTACAAAGATGTGAGGTTTTTTCTGGCTTTAATCTTTCCTTATTAATTTCAGACAGGCTTTTTGTAGTCATCTAAACCTACCCAGCTGCTTTGTCATGGGCTGGCAATGGCATAAGATGTAATAGGCTATAGTGTAATTAAACAGCAAATAAACTAAAGTAATTTGTTGCATTCTATCCATTGATATTTCTCAGCTTGAATGTGCTTTAATTATTTTTTTGCTTGTTTGCTTATTTCACTTCTAAAAGACCACAAAAAATTAAAATGCTCTATGCAAGTAGACTCTATTAAAAAATGTACAAGAAAGAGAGTCTCAACTGTGCAATTAGACAACAGAGGTGAGGAGGTATGTGATGTAAAAATGAATGAATGAAGAATCAAAACATGAAAGTGCTGGCAGCTCTGACTTTTATTTTTTCCAGTGATTGGCATGGTAAACTTTGAAATCCTAGCTAAATTATGTAAATGAATGAATTCTTTAGACATAAAGGTGTGAATTCTTTAGACATAAACTATTGACCAAGTCTGAGACTAAGTCTGGATCCAGCTGCACATATAGTTCCTCTGAGAAGGAGTTTAGAAAATGAGGGGGTACTTATGCTCATGACTGAACAGGAGGGTCTCCCTGAAAATTCTCTCTAACCCTGTCCACTATGCAGTAAATAATCAACTGTACCTGGCCATTAAAACTTGCTAAACCACTGGTGCATTTATTGTTGAACTTTGTCATATCAATAAAGTTTACTGTTGTTTCTGTCTTATAGTGAAGTGCACAGCCCCATCTACAACAGAAAGGTGATACTGGAATGCAGACAAGTATGAGACTACAGTGGTATTGCACAGCTGCTACCCATGAAATTTCTAATATAGCAGAAGCAGGGGAAAAACGTGGAATACTTCTAGTTGTCTTGTTTCATAAAATAATGAAACAATACTGCTTCTAGGTGTCGTTACGGTGTCTGTAAGTGGCTCAAATATTTTTCACCTCTCCTTTTTATCTTGGTGGCCCCTACTGTTACTATGATATGCAGGAAAATGTCACCAGAGGATAAATCTGGAGTTTAACTATATTTATTTGGCATATTTTCCACATACTATGAGAGGGTGAATCCGTGTTTATAAGAGTAGTGCCATCCCAAGAAAGAAGGAGCACTCTGTTAACTACTGCCTTGAAAGCACTCCTTGTTTCATAATTTACAGTGTAATAAATACATGTTTGCACAATTAGAGCTAATTTAAGTGCAACAAGGTAAAAAAAAACTTAAATGCAAACACAAGGATTTGTAGTGTATTAGATGATTAATGAAAAATTAAGCTGTATACAAAATTAAAATCAAAACATTCCATATTCTTATTTGACAGCACTGTAAAGTTTTCTTTTGATATTTTTCTTCCTAATTTGTGCTTGTTTTCTAATGCATCCTCTGACTGACATGAAACTCTTAAAAACTAACTAATTCACTGAACACAGTGTCCATGCACAGTCATAGAAAGGCTTTATACCTGTTTTTACTGCCCACTCTGCTCCATAGGTCCGTTGGTCAGGCAGTGATGTAAGATGGGGATGTTCTGTGGCTGTTTGTGCAGAAACTGTTCTGCACATGTGTCCCTGGTCATGGTTCAGCATGACACCATGGACACTTCATTGTTTTTGCATTTTGTCTCCATTGTCTTTCCAACACTTTTGAAACTAGTCTAAACTGGATTGCAAAATCAAGGAGGCTGGTCCAAGGGTAATCCCATCCAAAAGAACTCAGGTAACTTTCAGTTTGCCTAAAAATGGTTGGTTTCAGCTGTTAGAGAAAGTTGTTTTAAAATATATATATATAAAGGACAGGGAGAATCCATTTGTTATTGCTGCCTGTTCCTCTGGAGAGCAAAGGTACCCAAAGTGTAGCAGCTGGACCTGGGGTCTTCCAAGGCTGTGTCCAGTCTGTATTTTGATATTTCTTGTATCCTTGATTCTTTTCCTCCCCTAGAAAAAAAGCCTTGTTGCTTCCTTCTTTTGATTTTCCTGCCCGGCCAGTCTTGTTTATAAATTTGTAAGTGCTTCCCAGAATTCATTTTCTTTGTCCAGCAAGGAGCTCCATCACATCCCCCGTAGACAATTAGCTCTTCCCTTGCCCTCCTACATACTGTGCTCTTCAAAACTGCTTCTGTCCAGGTTGTCTTGTCAGTAAATGAGATTCAATATGAATAAACCACTCCTTGTTAAAAGGTCAGCTTTTCACTCATTCCTCCACTGCCACCTTATTGGCCAGGTGGTTTTGGGGTCTAAAACACCATCTGGATATCAACACCTCTTCCTCATTCTTTAGAAGCATGCTTGTAACTTAGGTGCTTCAAAAGCTTTAGGGGTATATCCATCCACACACAGTGAGGGATATGATGTTGAGCCTTGTTCCATGGTCCTTTTTGTTTGGCAGTGTAGACATATTCCTCATGTCTGACATTAACATTTACTTAATTTTACATCAAGTCTAACACAATAGTATCTGATTGCTAGAGGCCTCTCCATACTCCTAAAATAAGAATTATTATTAAATCATTACCATGTTTACTAATGAAGGTGATGATTGCAGTAATAAATACTCTTCTCCCTCAAGAGCTTTCCTTGTGTTAGTCAGAAAAACTGTGCTGCTAATCTCAGGGCTCCTTGATTCCTCTTACTTCAGTGGATGAATTGCTGCTATTCTTTCCTGTATTCATGAACATTTCTGCTATTTCTACAAATCTTTCCTGCTTCATGTGTGAATTCCAAAAATCCAATTAGGAAATTTCAGGATGCAGAGAAGACACAGAAAACTATTTTTTGTTGGACACAGCATGATAGTGTATGAATATTGTTTTAAATTCTATTTTAGATATGTCCTGACTGTATGCAGTGAAAATGATACTGTGAGATAGGATAAGGCATTTTAAGTAGATTATGAAGTTGTAGAAAATATTTTCAAATCAAGGATTTTATTCTTCCTTGCCACTAAATAAAATTGCAGTAATTCCTTGTCTAGCACAAAACGTTTGCTATGTCTGAGTTCTGAGTTCTTGAATCAAAATGCCTGTTCTGCAAATATGCAACAGGGATCAATAACTGTTCCAAATAAGTCAGAGCCCTCCTGGAATATGCAGTATGGATTTTCTCATTCCTGCCCTCGGGAAAAAAAAAAAAAAAAGAAAAAAAAGAAGAAAATTTAAATTTTATGGCCATAGAGCAGTGTTTCTGATGTAGTATTTAAGACCTGAAAGTATTGGCTTGAAGAGTTTGGCAAGAATCTAGACCTGTAAGCTCCTTGCCCCAAATACCAATACTTTGAGAAATATGTATCCTTCACAGCTTTACTCAGGGGAGCTCATAAGTTCAGGACTGGAAACTTCCCTGTTAAATTTACTGCTATTGAAGGATTGCAGTTTCATATTATCCACTACAGGTTTCCCAATTACTCTTACAATGGGTCCTATTGCTCCACTGAGGCAATAGCCAGTTTGTAGAAATTTCAAAAGTTCTATTGGCAAAATTTCTGGAGGGCTCACATTATGTAGGAAAAATAACCTGATAAAAATTCCGTCTGCTTCTTTTCTCCCTGAATCCCTCAGGAGTCTCTGTGGATCACTGCCTCTCCTGTGCACTTGCAATCCTACTGATGCAATTTTAAAACCTTTTAAAAACTGCCTGTATTTTGTATTGGTAAATAAATAATGGCTACATATGATTTTTCTTCTTTAAAAATTGAACGCTTTTTGGGCTCTTGTTATTACCTCTGTGTAGTACTAAATGTCAGGTCAGTGAAACTGTTTTCATCTCTACAAAATTACTCCCAGATTGTTATTAAAGAGGTAGAGTTGACAATAAATATTGTATTAAAATTTAGTAATAGTAATAATCTAGTAATTGTAGCAGCATTTCAGTTTTTACCTGCATGTTTTGGGAGCCAGTAGGTGATTTTTACAAAAAATTGTTAAAAAGAACATCACTTGGTTAAAGGTTAAAGTGCATATGATTGATTGCTGGTTAAACTTGTGGAAGAGGACATGCAGTTTGTGGTCTCCACATAGAATAGATCTGAGACACAACCTTAAAAACCTGAGTAAAAACCCTGATAACCAAGGGTTTGTGATATTAGTCAATAAGCTCCCAGCAGCTGTCACAAGCTCTCTCTGCACAGCCCCAGAACGACCTGGGGTAAGGGATGATTATCCCTTCAGCAGCCCTCCTCAGGCACAGCTGAGAACCAATGAGAAGGATATACAGAAGAAACTGGGAGATTGGTGACATCATCCCCTGCAGAAGTGTCCCCAATCAGGGCTGGACATTAATTCTATTTCCTACATTCATGGAGCTGTGGTGTTGCCTAGGCACGAATTTACAAAGTATGCATTTGTCAATGGTTATAGCCAGCAGACATCATAGATCTCAAATCTTCTTTTTCCCTCAGGGAAATATGCTAATACAGCCAAGTTATAGGCTTTGAATAAAACTCTGTGAACATATGCTTGAATTTAAATTTTGTGTTATAGACAGGAAGATGGGAGGTATAGGATAGTTGGGCATCCAGCAAACTCTTGTATTAATGCATGACTGATTCTGTGGTTCTAGGATCAATGGCTACCAATGACCATGCAGCACATGCTGAAATCCTATAAGGTCCTTTGGAAATACTAAGAAAAAGGGTACAGTAAGTCATATTTAAATAAATATGGCAGGTAACAAGGGGTGATATTTCATCTTTGCTAAAAGTAAAATTGTGTTTCTGGCACAGTGTGGTTGGATAGACAGACATGGGAAAATGTATATAATATATATGAAGGATTTGAATTTTTTTTTTGCATTCTTCCTAGGTCAATAACTACATGGCCATTTTGAAAATACACATTTTCAGTGGAAGAGGCAGCACTAAGAATCAAAATTATTCAAAAAAGCTGATAGTTCAGTAACTTAAAAAGAAGAAAGGTTTACAGAATACAAAAAGAAATACAGAAACAAAAAAAAAAAAATTGGAAATCTTCTAAAATCTAATTTCCTGACACAGAAATATTTATTGGTATGTTTGAGATTGTGGGCTGAGTCCTGCCATTTGCTATACACACTGTCCTAGTCCTTAAGATTAAAGCTGTGAATACTTCTATTATGCACAAATCTAAAATACTTTTTCACACCGTGCCAGAGGGCTGACATTGCAACTCAGGCATCCATCTCCATGTTTCCAGAAGAACTGAATGTGTATCTGATTTGTTTTATTAGAAGATCATTGCCATTAAGAAGCTCATTTTTCTTGTTCACATGACTGGTGGTATCATACCAATTTAATTACGAGCAAATATGCAGTGCAGTGCATCCTCTTTTCCCCACTGGTACATGAATTACAACAAACTTCACAGGTGCTCTCCTCTGAACCTCAGGTTCATACATGGTGCTGTAACCATGACTCCCAACATCAAGTTCGAAAGCAGTAATTAAGAATTCCTGACTCTCTGCAGCAGTCAGACCTGCAAGTGTCTACATTCCAATTATCAGGGGCTGATCTTTGACTTGCTCATTTATTAAAGATGTAAGACAATAAAAGGCAACCAGTGAAGAAAATGCAGGGCATCCTGGTATACTGTCTTAACCCCAAGACTGCAACCCTGAGTTTCCTCACCATTACTCCCACCTGACAATTTGTTAATATTCAGAGACCAGCTTGCATTCCCTCTTGCTGACTGGATAGAAATTGCTCCAGGGATTACTTTTCATTTGCATTTTCCTAATCATGTTACCATTAGCCTTGATAGCTTTGTTGAGAAGGTTGCAGAAAGTAATAAGTATATTCATTTGGGATTTGTGCTTTCTTGTTTGGCTTATTTTGAATTAAGATTTTGCTGTTGAGGAGAATTAATTTAAATACTGCCTCAGCCTTTATTTGGAAGGCAAAGTTTTCTCTCCTACTGGAAATGCTCAGTGTTCCTCCTGCTGTCTTTGCCCAGTCACTAATTATCTCTTAACATCTATAAGTCATCTTCCCTCTGGTGTAGATTTGAAAATTTCAGTGCTTGAAAAAGATACAGTGCAAATGCTCTATTTCACCAACTCACTAATTAGCTAACGACTAGTTAATTAATTAATAAGTTGACATGGTGGTGTTCAGTCATAGGTTGGACTCCATGATGATCCCAGAGGTCTTTTCCAACCTAATTGATTCCGTGATTCTATGTGATTCTATGATTCTGTAATTGTCTTTATCTAGTTTCGCTCAGCTAAAACTTTGGAATGGAGAGCTAGAAACAGAGAATACCAAATATTGGAAAAGTGTAAGGTGCACTAAGCTGAACGATCTCTCACTTTAGGATTATTGAAGCAATTATCAATATATTTTGTGAACAAAGCGAAGCTGCTCAAAGATGTGGAAACTGTGTTACGAGCAATAGCTACAGTTTCCTGTAAGAAAGCCACAAAACTGAAACTAAATACTTTAAGAAACTGATGGCTACATAGAGATTAAAATAGATCTCTTAGTAGTGTAGGTAGACAAACTGTTTAAACAACTACAAGGCAGGAATAAGAAGAAATAAATGGTGGTGATTTTTTTGCTGCTTTCTATGGCAATACTGGCGTGGAAAGGGTTAAAATGTCTTTTGGAAAATGAAAAAGAAAGAATGCATAAGAAAAAGGTGACGAAAAAAATTAAGGCACTGAGGTTTTTCTGTCCAAGGAGACTGCTTGTCGAGAGTGAGGAAACCTTGCTGCTAGGGAGTGTGAGACAGAAGAGGCTGTGTCTTTCAACTCTACCTGATGCTCCTCATGAGCCAGGTGCTGCCATGCTAGAAGGAGCAGAGTGCACAAAATAAAGTAGATTTGCACATGGACAGAAAAGGAAAAGAGATAATGACCCACACAAAGTAAATATGATGAAAGTCTATTTGAGAAACTTCAAAACCACTTCACTTAGTTCCAACCACAGGGCAGATGCTGACAAATCACTTCATCTTTTTATTCTTTGAGTCTTCTATGAAATGATCGTGCTTCACCTGTTGCCTATCTTGCTCTTAAAAGGAAATCTTAACTGTTTGAGAAAGGACTTTTCCTGGTCCATAATGGGTGTTTGCACACAGAAGTCCTGAACTGTGGCCTTAGTTCATCTGAGAGTGGGGTCTGCCTTTCCACTGGAGCTCACATGCTCTCTCCCCAAATGAACACAGTACATAGCCTGTCATAGAGCAGTCTGGTAGCTCTGAAGGGAGTGATAATAATAGAGATAAGGCTGATAATTATAGTAATAGTCAACGATTTACTGATAGATCTCTAGGTTAGACATAATTGATTCTGAAAGTGAATGAGACCTGTATTTACCCAGTAAACACATGGTTTTAATGCAGTTGCTGGAACAAGCTATTTGCACCAGAGGAATTATGAGCATTTTAGGATTTACATTACTAGTTTCTTCCAGCTCACAGCACAGAGGACATATTTAGCTGGGCAAAGCTGCACAGTTTTTGCCTTTGCTCTGCTGGTTTCAGGAATGAACATATTGGACTTAATTTTCCAAACTTGTCATCCCAACTCTCACAAGCATTACATTCAATTAGGAGGAACACCAAAACCAATTTAAAACAAATGATGAAAGGAGGAATCTACAATGAATAAAGTTCCTTGCTTTCCTGTAATGGCCATCCTGCTTTCTCTGCTGCTGGGATTATCTCAAGAGAATAATGGTAACTGCACTGTTTTTTCAGCTTATCTCAAGTTTCCACAGCCAGTCTTAATTTTCTAAGTGTGTGTGTATTTTAGAACAGCTTTCCTTGTAAATCCAAATGATATAGGAATGGTCTCTTAATGGCTTATTTTTATGTCTAGTATTAACTTAAGTGTGACTCATTTACTCAACCTTCTGCTGCATGCAGCAGAGGAGTCAAATAATTATTATTATTCTAATTTTGGCCCATGCAAGTGCCAGGTTATTCAGTGTGTCTCATGTCACGTTGACTCCCCTAGCTTCCACAAGTTTTTATGCCTGCTATGTGCCAGTTTTGTCAACTTAACTGAGGATTTTCATTTGCCCCTGACTTCACAAGTGCATTTCAACATAAATATTATAATTCAGATTTGGTTTTATAACAGCTATGCTCAGATGTATAAAAACGACCTCAGCATGTACAGTTTGAAAATTGCTTTGGAAAGGAACTCACCCTGGAAGGATATTTTGGGCAGATGTGTCCTACTAGCCAGCTGGGTTGCATTTGAAGTTAGTTTAAAATAAATATCAAGCCTTTTCTTTTTAATGTTAAATTATTTAGCGTCTGTCTCTGGACTTGTACCTTTATCTTCTGCTGTGCATTTAAAGTACTCTTTTATTATTTCCTGCCACAGCTGATCTCATATCCTCTCCATCTATGTGTTATCAGTGCTTCACATCTTCTAGCAGGTGCTGAAATTTGTTCTCTAAATGTTAATAGAAACAGCAGAAGAATTTTGAACATCCACTAGCAAGTGTCCTCGGAAAACCAGCAGTTGAAAGAACCCAACAAAAAGCTCCTGCCAAAAACTATTTGATCATAAACCTCTCAAGCAGAAAATTGGCAATCACTGCAGAAACAATTCCTCAGGAAAGTATTCAACTTTCAAATAACCCTGAAACACAACTCAATATCATTTGATTTCCAGCAAGCACATCTAGCAGGCCATCCCTCCACCAGAAACCAGTGCAAGGTAAAGTCTGGCAGCAGTCCCCACAATCCCTGGAAATTTCATCCTTTAGGAAGAGAGGAAAGAAAAAATCCTTTTTATTATAATGGCTGTAATTCCCTCCATGTGCTCACACAGGAGTCACAAAACCCCAGAAATTCTTGGCTGATTCCTATAAAAGCACTAACATTTTTGGAAATTCCTGTATGGATATACAGTAAGTAAAATGTATCTGTGAAAATGTATAAATTCATATTCTTCCTTAGATGCTCCCCAGGTGTATCTGTGAGGTAGGAAACACCAGAAGTGGCTGTATATGTGTGAGCAGACTATATTTGAAGTGTAAAATAGAAGTGCCTTTGCTGGCACATACATGCAGCAGAAGATGAAAGGGAGAAGGTTTGGGACCAGCCTCCTACCATTACACTCCTGGCTGAAATAAGCTTGGGGTGAAGCAGACAGATTTCCAGCAGCCTGCAGGTTAATTGTTCCAGATCTCCTAGGTGACATGTACAAGGAAACAGAAATAGAGATGTTTTCGTGGGCTCTGCTAAGTCTTCATCTGCAAACACAAAAGGGCATGTTGCAATATGAAGCAATTAAAACTTCTTCCCACACAAATACCTTAGTGTCAACGGGAAGCTCTGCAGACAAGGAGAATGAACTGTGAGCCTGTCATTTACATTACTCTTTTTGCTTTGTTGAAAATATCTTTGCAAAGATGAAAATGTAACAACCAGAAGTTTTTGGTTTCTGAACATAAGGAAAGAATGTGGGGAGGTGCTATGCATATCCAATATGCTGAAGTTTTGTAAAGAGAAAATATCAACCATAAGACAGCATTAAACATACTTACAGGTAAGATCATGGTACGAATAAACAAATCAGTGTATAATTTTAAAAAGTCCATTGTATACAGATTTTGGCCTACCACCTCATCTCCTACAATTTTGTTTCTCTCTTTTTACTTCATTAATATCTGTTTTTCAAAAGGTGGATCTTGGGAATGAATTAAGTTGTAGACTGTGATCACTAATTTTTTGCAAGTCTAAGTCATATGACTGACTTGCTAAAAGAGAATGTTTAAAAAATCTTAGTTTACATTCTGGAATTATAAAAACTAGCAAAGTAATGAATTAAAAAAAAAAAAAAAAAAAAAAAACAAAAAAAAAAAAAAAAAAAAACAAAATCAACCAAACAAGCATTTTTAGTCTACCACACAGTTTTTTTTAAGCCATTGGCTACTGGTTTTGACCAAGAAGGGAAACTGGGAAGGACTGAGCAGTATTCAACCGTGTTGAGTAAGATCAACTCCCAAATATGCAAATATATCTCTTCTGTAGAAGAAATATAATCAATCTGTGTGTTGCCCTGAGTCCTGTCCTCTGTGTAAGTGAAATTCAGCAAGGCTGATTTTTCAGGATGTTGCTGATATGTGCCTGTGCATTAGATGTCAGCGATTAAACCCTCAAAGGTGTGTGTGTGTGCATATTTGTATGGAAAAGGAATGAAGTGTGGCAACTGCTGGTGGCAAGTCTTTCACATGTGTATATCTCTGCCTCAGGTAATAACAGAAGCAGAAGAAATGAAAAAAGAAATCA
The DNA here is from genome assembly GCA_034336665.1 of Luscinia megarhynchos. Taxonomy (NCBI): domain Eukaryota; kingdom Metazoa; phylum Chordata; class Aves; order Passeriformes; family Muscicapidae; genus Luscinia; species Luscinia megarhynchos. Next base: position 49,487,616 of record CM067565.1, read on the forward strand.
TTGAGAAGTGGGGAGAAGCATTTTAGTTTCAGAATGCATAATATGCAGTCATGAGTAGTTATCAAGGAAATACCAAAGGGATTAAATACCTTTTGAATTTCTGAAAACCAGACCATAATATAAAAGTTTTAATAATTAGAATTTTTCATCTAATGCACATTTCAGCAGAAGATTCCTGTAAGCTTTCAAGCTTCCAGCTTCCTAAAGCAAAAAATTGAGACATTGTGTATGAGTAGGTTTATAATTGGGTATTATTGAAATGATGCACTGATTATGGTGTACGGTTTACAGACTGAAAAAAACAGTAGGAACTTTCAAAATTGTTTAGTAATTTTTAAAATTACAGGGGAAGTAAATAGTATTTGTGTCTACTGGGATATAAGAAGGTAGGAGTTTATGATATATTCCTGCCTAACCCAAGGTCTGAACAATTCATAAACCACTTGCCACCAAAAATATATTTTTCTTTCACTCTTGGTGGGAAAATACCAATTTGCTATAGAATTTATAGCATCTTTTATATCTGTCGTATAAAGCACATTCTTAGTTCTATCAGTATTTAGCAAAAAAAAATGTGTATCTAGTGAAACCAAGGCAGGAAGACTAAGAAGCTAATTTTAAGGAAACATACTATTTCTTTTCTCATCTGCCAGTTTAAGTTGATAAATACTGTACAGAACAGTTAAGCATATCTTCAACATCTCTCTTCCAAACTACTCGTGCTTCTTGTGAGTTGTCCAGTTGCCACTGTGGTATTATTTTAATTTTTCAGAACTACTGTTATTGCTATTACATTACTTTCACAATAGGTATTGTAAGAGAGGGGGAGGCACTCTGACAGATCTTGGACACAAGTGTGCCCTGATTGTTCCTTTACCATGAGCTTTTAAACCCATAACTATCAAGCAAACATTTATTAAAAGATAATGAAATTGAATCAGATTATAATGAAATTGAGATTTTTGCTTAGGCATAGACACATTTAATATAATGAAAAGTCCAGAATTTTTCTTAATGTAGCTGCTGAATGTAGGGATCTCATTTTTTGAGTGACCTGAAACACTCTTTTGTGACAATAGCTGAGGCAGCAGATATGTGAGACACTTTTGATGAATTGAACTGGGATGCTACTTGCATTTTTTTCCCCATTGATTAAAAAATAAGTTGAAGATTAGTTTAGATTCAGAGACCTAATTTCTTGACATCTCAAATTATGAAAGATGAATCCTGGCATCTGCTGGTGTTACCAGTGGTGACTTTTTGTATCATTCCTTTTAACTACCTCACATAAAACAACTTCACAGAAGACCTCCTTTCCTCTCATATTTTATTAGGTGGGTTGATAGTGTGTGAATACTAATTTCTTCTACAATCAAGGAACTTTTCAGTGCTGAGAGCAGTAATTAATATCTGTGATTCCAAAAACAATGTCTGAAAATCAGCAACAATTATTTTATTCAAAGTCTTATAATTATAAATCACCTATTTTCTGAATTTTCATCATTTGAAAGAGGATTTTTAAAAAATATTTAGGTCACTCCCTTTTGGCATAGTGCATTACTCATGCTGGCCCTGGATAATTTGGCAACACCTATTTGATGCTCAGTCACATTTGCTGTTTACCATTCTTACAGGTGGTTTCACAGGTCTCAGATCAGGTCTGTTCTCTGCTTATTTATTGCTCAGTGAACATGAGCTTAACTGTCCACAACAACATTTTCTTAAACTTTCAATGCATTCAGTGGAAGGGCTGTCACTCTGATTTTCTTTCCTGAAGTATCAACCTTCAATAGCTGCCTTGCTTGCAGACAGTCATTTCCTAGATGTGATCTTGAAGTCCTACCAACTAAATTTTCTTTCACTGTAAACCCAAGCAGCACTTACTAAAACATTGCTGCTGGTTTCTTTCTTATTGTTTCTTTAAATTCTTGTGTGGTGCATGAAATAGTATGTTGTATCTCTACTTCTGGCCTCAGATTGGAATTCGTGTCCACTAATGTGGCATTGTTTCAAAACATTGAAAGTGCTGAGGTTCATTCTTGTTCTCTGTTTTTTGCTGTGGCTCAAGATTTAGTTTACCTTAACCAACAGGAAGGTTAAGTACTGTATTTATTTATTTCAGGGAATCCAAGAATAAAGTAGATTTTGGATCCATTGAACCACCTTTCACTGTACCCAAATTATGTTCTGTGAACAATGCTATCATCAATGACAAAAGAACAGTAAAATTATTCTAATTAAACCAAATGTCACTGAGGATTTGTGGGCCAAACACTAACTAAATTTAGCCTTTCACATATTATTCTTTATGTCCACTCACATAATAAAATATTTGTTCCACATAAACTTGTAAAAAAACCTGCTGCAGGATGTAATGATGAACCTTGCTAACGAGGAGCTGGCAGCCTTTGCTTTGCATCTGAGATCCTGAAGGCAAAGGCAAAGCAGCATAAAGTGACACTGGACTGCTCTGTGCCCCTCCAGTGGTCATGTGTGCCCTGCTTCTCTTATACACATCTAGTTACAGCACCTACAATATCTGGAATATCTGGAATAGAGACTGTTTATGCAGTTTATTTTTGCAATCTAGCTCTGACATATACCTCTTTTAAAACTCTAATGATTTTTCAAATTCTTTCCTTAGTAGAAGAAGTAGAAAGAGGACTGTCCAGAGCAATGATGTGGGAATTTAAGCAGAGATACAATTGTGATGTGGTTTTCAGAGATACTCAGTGTTTTACAGTTGCATTTTCCACAGCATGAATGCATCCTCTTTGCTGTCCAGTGCTCCTCACAGTTTACCTGGAGTGTACAACACATTTGTACTATATACGATGTATTTTTTACAAGTTCAGCGATTAAGAAATATTTTTGTTCTTAATTTTCTTTTACAGTTCAGCCTCAGGATGAGTAGTCATTTCACGAATTTCACTTGAAATGGGTCAGTGGAAAGTGAACAAATCAAGACATCTGTTTGGAAAGAAGGTTTTATACATCCAAGGAAGAAACTAATGCTCTGCTTATTTTTTGACCATGTTCTTGCTTTTATACCTATTTCTGACTGTCCATATGAAATCCATTAACACATAGTTACTTTTACGAGTACTGTAAACCTCTTTCTGTTTGTCTTTGGTCTCTTCTAAAAGCAAAGTGAACCTATTTTCAGCATGTTCTGATTTCATCAAAATCAGAGAATAATTTGGTTAGTTTTGATGTTCTCAGAAAACATTTCTTGTGGTTTCTTCCTAAGCATCTGTTTTATGACAAACTCAGGTGAAAGTGCACTGGCTTGTTTTTTGAGAGAAATTTCTTGTGGAGTGGTTGTTTTTTACTGATGTTATCCTGCTGTGAGGGAACAGGTAACTTGTTCAGGCAGGAAAATCATTGAGATCTGTCCTAAAATCTTTAGCAAAGCAGAATATGCTGAAGAGTGTGAATAGAAGTAATTTAAAAGTGTTGGTTTACGGAAAGCTGTTGTTTAATTCTTGGAGTCTTTGAAGGCAGTGAAAATGAATGGCCTCTTGACACCTGATGGGGTAGGGCAGGCTGAGCACAAGGAGGTGAATGAAAAGCATTCACTAGGGCCCCCTGCCAAAATGTTTAGGGAGAATCGTAAGTAGGTGTCATGTGGACTTTGCAGCAATGGGGCAGCAATGAATTTGAAAGACAAGGAAGGAAAATAAGTTAATTGTGAATGACACCTGATACTTAAAAACTTTCTCTTTTTTTACTGTTTTTGAAGTTGGTGTTAGGAAACAAATTACAAATATGTCTAGTTCCTCAGGTACATACTTTGCTGTACTATACTCTTGAAGAAAATCAGCATTCTGACTGCTGCTACAAAGCTGATATGTGCTTATCTGTACTTCTTAATCTGGAGTGCCAAGCAGTGAAGGGTGTCGTGCACTGGAGTGAAGTTCTGTCATTTTCTTGCAGTGCCTTGGAGATAGGTATATCCAACTGGGGAATGCAAGACTGACTGTCTTTTTAAAAGACACACTAGTAGAATACAAAGATGTATTTATGTACATATTTAGTATAGTTTTTACAGATTCTGCATAAAGATATATTTTAACTGGCTTCTAAATTTAACATTCTAAGTCTCTCTTGGATTTTTCACATATTGTTGATGTTCCTGTACAAACTCACATGAAAGAATAATACTGAAATATTATATTTAATGCTGGAATATTTAGGAATGAAATAATATCTTGCTCTTCTGAGATATGGTATCTTTGACATTAGGTACCCCTGTGTACATGGGGTAGTAGCATTTCAAAGATGGCATTTCAGGACCCTGTGGGCAAGCTACAGCTGTGCTAAAAACCATTCTGCCCAGTTTGATACATATGGCTTCACTCCCTGCTTGCAGGAGCTCTAACCTCTAGTCTGATTTGCCAGACAGCTTGCCTGCTTTCTGGCTTGCTCCTTGCCTCTATCTGCATAAGTGGGTGGCACTCACGGACAAACCCTCCTAGGAAGAGGGGCTGAGTACTCTCCTAATCTGTTGTACTCTGCCTTTGTTGCAGAGCCACAGCCTGGTCTGAACTCAGCACCACCAAAGACAAGCAAATTTGCTTCCTCACTTAGTGACAGGGAAGTTGCTGCTCCCACAAGTGACTGATGCATTTAGGCTGCCAAGGGTAGGCAGAGGGACCACTGAGGATTTCATGCATCTCTACAGCACATGGTATTCTTGCAAACATGGCAAGATTAAAAATGTCCCTTTCTCCAGGTTTCAGATGTGCTTCCCTGCCTCTGTTCTTAGATTAAACTAAGTCCTCTGATTCTGATGTAGAGCTCCAGGGACAAAAGAACAAGACCTCTTCAAAGCCACTTGACATCATTGGTGGCATTCACCTGAGGGACAGGACTCTAGGGGAAATGGACCACTCTTTGCCAGGTGTCACTATGATTCCACTTTTACCAATGATCAATACAAGGCAAGTATCCCCTCTTTCCATATGTTCTCCATAACAACTAGCAGCATTTCAATACCTTCACAAATATATTTTAAAAATCCATTTTTATCTGTATTATATAATTACTCTTTCAGAGAGACCAATAACAGATAGATCTGTTAACACAATCTCCTGGTTCCACCTCATGCTGAAGCAAACTCTGAAATAAACAAATCCCAAATTGAATTAATGTCCTTTTTTCCCCCCTGTTCTTTCTGCAGCATTTTTTTTCTCATTGCTCTTCATTCTTTGGAGTACCCAGGCAGTCACATCAGAGTGGCTGAGGCCAAGAGGACTTTTTTGTTTTCAGTTTGTACTCTACAGAGATGAGCTTTTGGATTTGTGAGCATAGGGGAAGATGAACTAAATCATTTTTTCTGAGCTTTCACCCTCTTCTAAGAAACTATGAACATGTGGGGGTGCTTACAAAATGGTTACTTCCTGAAAATTTTCCAAGGCAATAGAGCATAATGAAGTAATTTGTGTATACTAAGCCACTCATCAACAAGGTGAAAGAAAAGTCCATGATATTCATGAATATTTTGGTGAGCTAGGTTTTTTCAACAAGCATTCACTAAATTAAAGTGATTGCATTTGACACTTGAATACCAAATTTAATTTTGCTTTTGAATTAAGGTTGTTCATCTCACTCACATCCCCTTAAAAATTAACTACTCTTTTCAAAAAAAGAAATTCAGAGAGTGTGTAATGTTGACAACTTAGGTCAGTGAAGTTCTCTGATATGCTATCTAGATTTTTGAATCAATATAACAAGAAGACACTATCTATCTTCAGTGCATTCATAAAGAGGAGTTTCACTTATTCTTCCTCTACTGTGGTTGAAAATTAAATTATTATTGTTTGAGGCTTAATGAGGAATGCTCCCAATGTACTGGGGCTTGCAATAGTGGCTTTATGCTTCTCAGAACCACATGTAATAATGCCCTGAGAATACAAGACAAAAAAGGTAAAAGCCAAAAAAGCTTAAAAAATAAAATTCTATTAAAAATTAAGGTATTGATACATATATAGATTTAATTCTATATTTAAACCTGTTGAGTGTTAGCTCCATTTAATTGGAGAGTGCATTTCAAAAGAAAATTTTCCTAAGATGGGAAACAGCTCCATCCAAACTATGTACATTTTTCTTGCATGAAATCCTGTTGCAGGTAAGATCAATAATTAGTTAGTTTTCATTCCCTGCTTCATTTCAAATCTTATTTAAATAAAAAAACTATCAGTGTTGGTTTGTTCTTTGTCTAATACATCTCATGAACTGCTATTACTATGTTTATGTGATGGAATATCTTATTCAGAACAATGGTAAAACGCTACATCTAAAATCAACAGACTATAGTATATGTCTTATGAGGGGAAAATGACTTTCACAGAATCACAAAACTAGTGAATGGCTTGAGTTAGAAGAAAATACCTTGAAGGTCATCTCATTCCAACCCTCCCTGCCATGGGACACCTTTCACTAGACAGGTTTTCACAACCCCATCCAACCTGACCTTGAAAACTCCCAGGGATGTGGCACCCACAACTTCTCTGGGCAGTCTGTTCCATTGCCTCACCACCCTCACAGTAAAGAATTTCTTCCTAATGTCTAATCTAAACCTACTCTCAGTTTGAAGCCTTTCCCCCTTGCCCTATCACTGTATGATCTTTTAAAAAATTTTTTCTCATCTTTCTTGTAGGCTCCCTTCAAGTACTGAAAAGCCACAAATGGGTCACACCAAGTCTTCTTCAGGCTGATTGAAGAATCCTCTCAGCTTTACCTCACAGGAGAGGTGCTCCATCCCTCTAATCATCTTCATGGCCCTTCTCTGGACTCCTTCCAGCTGCTCAATGTCCTTCTTAAATCAGAACTTTGTCTCTTACACTGTATTGAAAGTTTGGTACCAGAATTTGTCTATTCTGCTGGATAGAGAGGACCTGAGGCTTCATTTGTTTGGTGTTCTGGTGGCAGTTCTTATCCTGGACAGTGTTGTTTTTAGTCAAAGTGTATTTTTATTTGCACAGGTATCTTTGAAGAAGAGTGTGAATAGAATAAGATATTAATAACCTAATAGAAGATTATTAATAGCTTAATAGAATAAGGTGTAAGTACTAGATTAGTGACAACTCCAAGTGATTAGGCAATTTTAATTGGTTAAAATAAATACCAGAAACTAAAAAGCTGTCTACTTTTAAATGAGACCAGAAAAAAATGACAGCATTAAAAATGAAGAATTTACTGGGTCAAGCAATACTTTAAAATTTTATCTAGATTTTTTTAACTGCAGAAAAAATGGGTCTCAAGGCCTTAAAAATTCATATTTGATCAATTTTTTTCAATTTATCTATATGCTTTTTTTGTTATTAATGGATATTTTTCAGTCTTACAAAATTTGATTGGCATGTTTTGTTTTTCTGTGTGCCTCTGAAATACCTCTGGGTACAGAAGATATTTATGATAGATTTGTTTAACTTTTTGATCTGTTAAAATTGTAATGCTCCTGGAGTTTATGAACAATGCAATAACAGTTTATATCCTCAAGAAAATACCACATCTATTGTAGCTTCTTTCAAGGGTAATGACACTTTCTATTATCTCTGTCAAAGTGCTACTGTGAATTATCTGAATGAATTTAGCCCTTTCCTTTGCTGTTCATAAGCAGATCCAGAGTTTTATAGAAACAATCATTACTTGAAAGCATTTGCCAAACAGCAAATCCATTTTATGTCATGGATTATTTACTTTTTTTTTTCTGTCTCTGTTCTCTGTGAAGTGACTGGTCACCTCACCAGCACTACTTCTTTTCCTTTCTTGCATGGAAGTATCTTTCAAAGACCTGTGGCTTATTGATAATGGGGGAGAAAAAAAATCCATCCATGCCAAATTATCTATTGCACATGCAAATATGCTTGTTTCTGCATGAAAAGGGGCTGGGTGAACAGTAATAGAAACAAAGCTCCCTTAATACAAAAAACAACAATAAATCCTGGACTAGAAAGCTTTTCATATTCATATGGATTTTTGCAGGAACATCATCTTGAAATATCAATGGCTGGATGGACAAGGGGTTCAAGGCATACCTTCCTTTTATATTATTGCTTTGGCATAAGATAAATTGCAGAATTATATTAAGCTGCTCTTGCAAGTCTTTACTGGGCTTACCACATAAGCCACCTTAACTCCTTATTCACCCTCCAAATACATGTTGTAATTAAGAGTAAGTTTGTGACTTTTAACAGCTTTTGGAAAACCACAGATGTTTTGGATCTAAGTGTTTTCTCCTGAGCAGAGTTAACAGCTGTGAAAGCAGGGATGGAGAGCTGAGCGTAGGAAGAAGGCTGACATAGCAAGATTCCTGTCAGCCATAATAGTTGAAGTTTCAGTGCTGAGAACAATATATATTTCCCTGCTAAAAATCCAGCAAAATCTGAAATAAAATGTTCATTGATAACTGCTGGTTCTGAACACTAGATGACAATGCTATGTGTCCAACTCAGACAATAAACACCCTTTTCCCCCCCACCCCAGATTTTCAGCTGCACTAAAAAGAACAAGAAGGAAATAATGTTTAAAGGAATACTTAAAATGAATATTCTAGTAGATTCTCTACATGAAATTTTTTTTTCCTATTTTTTGGTGTATATGTAAATGCTCTTGGGACTGGAATAATTACCAAAACTGCTTAGAAAAACCATTGACTTTTGAAAACTGATTTAAAGTCCCATAGTCTCTTCCATTCCTTCTGATTCTTTGTCTCTGATGCATTTATCACCCCGACTGGAATATGCATCAGCCTGACTGAAGGGGAAAAATGAGGGAGCATTCTGACATGAGTACATTTATGACTAAATCTTGTAGAACCTAACTGAAAGAGGACCAAAGAGGTTCCAGGGTAAAGAAAATAAACCATTTCCCAGAAAAGAAAAGTTCTTCCTCTTTTTGGAACAGCTTAAGGAAGAATATTTCAGGTGTCAAATTCTCTATTAAGTCAGTCCACAAAATTTTCAGATAAGAGAGAAAAGCAAAAAGGCAACTGAATAGACTCTCTAACTGGCACAGTAAAGGAAGGAATGCAAAGACTCAAATTTAGCACTGCCTGCATTAACTGCATTCCCAGCTCACCAAAAGACAGATTGAAATGTACCTTTGTAAAAAAAAAGCCATTTTATTTATTTTAATTACTTGAAAAATTTTTAAGTACCTAAAAGGATTGAATCTGATGGAATATGAGATTTTTAAATGAAGAATTTAATGAAATTAGGACTAGATTAAATAATTCAGGAATAAAATGGATGTTTGGATCACCATATCTATGTTAGAATAAATCAGTTTTAGTTTTTTTCTTACAGAAGTCTACAACCAAACTCTAAAGTAATTTCAGAGTAAACAAGTTTAATCTTTGGTATAGCTCCTTATAAGGTATGTTTCATCTAAAATCCAAAGTTATGCTGTCTTTATAAATGTTCCTTCTGCACTACTGATACCTGTGTGAATATTAAATCTCCTATGGTGTTTGATCTCTAGGGGGATTATTTTACTCAGATGAGAAAGGCTTGGGCTTTATGGTAATCAGTGCTGTTCTTTACTCAGGCAGGTGTGAATACATGTAGAACAGGGAAAAGACTGTGATCTGCTATGAATATTTACCAAAACACTTCCTGCATCTGGAAGAGCCAACTGAAGAAAACAGTGCTGTACCATTATCCTGCCATATATACTTCTCATGTATTTGTCCCATGCTGAAAAAGCCATTTTAGAAATACCTGGAAAGACAAAGAGACAGCTTGTGCAATATATTCTCTCTTCTAAAATCTATCAGCTGCCTAATCTTTTCTATAATGGGCCAGGGTCTCCTTTGAAACAACCTGATTGCTTTAAAATCTCTGGTGCAAAGCACTCCCTTGCCTGTATTGGGTGTGTAATGACATTGCTGATGAAAATGTGGCACATCTTGTCCAAGCACAAACACACTGCTTCAGCCTCCCTGTGGCAGCCACTGTGGCCAGAATCACACCTGAAAAATGAAAACTGTTGAGCATTGCTGCTGAGCTTCTTGTTGACAAAGAAGCTAGAATATATTAAAAGCTATGATACAGTACATGCTGTTTTGAGGGAACTTCAGAACTCTAAAGCCAGAGGTTGGCTGTTGCAATTTGTATGGGGTTTTCTAAACATCACCACAAAACCCTCTCATGTCCTGGGCCAGTCTGGACAGAGAAGACACAGGGGCAAAGGTGACCTGCAGTTACTTAAATACCCCTTCCTAAGTATGTTGTGGGCTGTTTTCTGAACCTGGGTCTTATCCCTGCTGTGAATCCACGTAAAAGAATTTCAGTAGTAGTAAAAAAAGTAAAGAGAAAAAAATTAAACCTTTCTTAAAAAAATATAACACACATTCATCTTGTGTATAGTTAATCACTTTAAGGTCCAGAACTCACTTGAGAGATAGGAGTATGGAATTTCCTGTGTTAGGCTATGCAAACTGTCCATCTCCTCTGACAGGTGGAGAAAACATTGGATTCTGAGTCTTCATGTGTGGCAAGACCATCAGTGTATACTTCAGAAGTAAATTTCTCTTTCCTAAGCCCTAGGCTGACAAAGTTCCAAGTAACAGGAAGCACTAAATGCAGAGGGATCTCAATAGGAATAAATTTACATTTCAAATTCAGAAATTGAAATTTTATATTTGGCAGGTCAGTCTCTTTAAGGCTCTTCAGATGAAGGTTCTCAGACCTGGAATATTCAAGAAAACACTATAGAGTTGAGTCTTGTGGAAAGAAAGCAAATAACATGACCAGTAAAGCAATAAATAACAAATCAGGTTTTTTTCTGTGGTTGCACATGCAGGACCAAAGAAAAATGTGCCTATTGTAAGCTATGAATATAATGATAGTGTATTCATTGACTGTAGAAAACAGAGCACCATTAAATACTTTCCCTAGTACAGAGGGTTAATTGCATGAGTTATTACTGTTAAGATGCATTAATAGATACATACACGTAATTTTGTACTCTTTTTGTTGTTTTTTTTTTTCTGCTGATTAGAGAACAGAACATTGCCCATACTCAGATGCTACAAAAGGGAGGTATTTTTTAAACAAGAAAAGCATAATGATAGCTCAACTACCCTTCTAGATTTGTGTGAGGGTCACACATCCAGAGACTATTCTTAATTTGTGTGAGTACCCCAGGTAGGGTCAGCCTAATTGATTCAGTCTGAAAAAATATCTAAGGTTCTGTTAGCATACTCAGAATGTTTCTACTTACAGGTCACACTAGGGAAATTTCAGCACTGAGTATGAGGCAGGAAACCTTACACTCTCTCTCCCTCCATGCTCAATATCCATGCTCTTTAGTTTATGGTAATGTTGTATACTGAAATTCCTGTCATAAGCTGCCAAACAACAATTTATTCTTTGCCCTTCCACAAGGGGATTGCAAAAAATAACCAGAATCACACAGCAGATAATAGGTCAAGGGTGCTAGGATGCTCTCAGCCTGTGCCACTTCTCCATGGAGGGTCCAGCAGTATTGCTGCTCCTACTTCATGTGCAAACCCTCTGCTTTTCATTTGCATTGCTGAGATGGCAAAGCCAGTCTTTCTTAGATTTTTTTCATTCTTCAAAATCTGTCCTTTTCTTCTGAGAAGAAAAGCTCCCACATGCACTCCAGCAAGAGAGTTGAATAATAAAAAGGCACAGTAAAGTCCTTCTCCACTTTGTTTTCTACTTGTAAGCTTAAAGCTTTTACACCAACTGTGCCAAGTACCCTGCACAAAAGCTTAAAAGGGAAGAAGTCATACTTCATAAAAACAAACAATTTTAACAGTCTAACTAGATATGACTAGGCAATGGGGAGGGCTACTCTTGTGCTTCCCTATTCTGTGGTACAAGGGGATTTGCTTAATTAGACAAGGTTGTGACAGAAATCTGTGGAAGAGGTAGGTAGTCAGCTTGGCTCATTTGAGATCTGTACTGCAATTATAAGGTCATGCTTCCAGGAGGACAAATACCAAACATTTTCCTCTCTATTTTTTTCTCCAAGCAATTTTGCCCATCTCTTCCTGCCCAAAACTCTCTTAAATACAAAGTTTATTGGTCATTTATTGGTCCTATTGTGGCTCTGGAACTTTTTTTTTTTTTGATACACAGGATTGCTAATTTTTAAATTACAGGGTTACTTAGAGTTCATTGACATTTTCTGTCACTGACTGAAAAGATTCAGAGTATACAGATTATGGAATACATCAGATAAATATAATAATCTAGTAAAATATTTGCTACAGTATGAAAAATTTTTTTCCTACTTTTTCCAAGAGAAAGATGAAACTTAATAATTTGCCCTAATTCATGTATAATTTACAGCATACATAATAACTAATTTACAGTTTCAGTGTTTCTAAACACCAGTAATTTATCTTCTTTATTTAATTTATCTTCTTTGGAGGCCTATCTGGTCTGTTAAAGGATTTGCACATTTGTGGGCATATTTGGATCTCTCCAGTAATAGATCCCTTGGCATTATATGTAGAAACACTCTTTCCATCAGTGATGTTGGCCATAGTGATGTCAGATGTCTCAAATTTGGCAGCTTCTTTGATTTCCAGAATAAGTCATTCCTTTAGTGGGACAGTCCTAAAAAATTTCTAGTAGCTCCAGTGTTTTGGGGTTTGTGTGTGGCCAGGTTTTGTTTGTGGGCATGTTAGAGGGATGGTTTCTCTGAGAAGCTCTGAGAAACTTGTTCCATGTCCAGCAGTGCCAATTCCAGCTGGCTTCAGGATGGACGTGCCACTGGACAAGGCTGAGCAGGTCAGAAGTGGTGGTAACACCTCTGGGGTAACAGACTTAGAAAGGAAAAAAAAAAAAGTTACTGCATGGTTGTAAATGGGAGCAGAGAAGAGCAGGGTGAGAATATGTGGGAGGAACACCAAGGTCAGAGCAGGAGGAGGGGCAGGAGATGCTCCAGGCACCAGAGCTGGGATTTCTCCACAGCCCAGGGAGAACCACAGGGATGCAGAACTCCACCTGCAGCCCATGGAGGAGCCCAGGCTGGAGCAGGGGCATGCCTGAGAGGAGGCTGTGACCCGTGGGAGGCCTGTGCTGGAGCAGGCTCCTGGCAGAGCCTGCAGACCTGTGGAGAGGAGCCCACCCTGGAGCAGGTTTCCTGGCAGGACTTGTGACCCCCTGGGGGACCCACACCAGAGCAGCCTGTCCCTGAAGGACTGCACCTCATGGAAGAGCGACCCATGTTACAGAGTTTGAGGAGAACCATTGCTGTGATGGACTCATGTTGGAGAAGTTCATGGAGAGCTATCTCACTAGGAGAGACCACACTGGAATTGGGGAAGGACTGCTCTCCCTGGGCAGTGGCAGAAACAATGTGTAATGAACTGAGCATAATCCCCATTCCCTGTCTCCCTGTGCCACTGAGGGGGAGGAGGTAGAGCTGGGAAGGAGGAAGAGGTGGGGGGGGAATGTTCGTTTAAGGTCTTATTTTACTTCTCATTATCCTTCTCTGTTTCTCTTTGTAATAAAATCAATATCTCTAATTCATGTCAGTTTTGCCTATGACAGAACTTGGTGAGTGATCTCTCCTGGTTCTTATCTCAACTCATGAACCTTTAATTATATTTTCTCTTCCTTGTCCATTGTGGAGAGAAGTGATAGAGCAGCTTTAGTGGGTGCCTGACACTCAGCCAGGGTCAACCCACCACATCCAGGTAGCCTGTTCTTGCTTTAGAAACACAACAGCTGTCTGCTCTGAAAAGGGAACTGTGACAGTAAGAAAGACAATACTGAAAGAGAAGAGCCAATTTTCAAATACCTTCTGTATTTTCTCCTTCCACCTCTGAGAATACCCATCAAAAGCTCTCTTGGGGTTTCTCAGAAAGGACAACTGCCAGGATGTGTTGTGAGGGAATTAACTTAACTTACCATTCTGCTGCTGAAATCCTGTCTGAGGCTGTTAATTTATTCAAAGATAAACAAAATGCTCTTATTGCCTCACATGCAGTTTTGACAGATGGCTCTTAACATTCAACCCAGGTGCAAAGAGACAGAGATGAATGGATCTGTTCTTTTTAATTCACACACATATTCGTGACTTTCATCTCCACCTGAAAAGCTCCTCAGGCTGTCTATCTATTTCTTGTTCCATTAAATAGACAGATCTTCTTCTCTCCCAGTATCTACTTGATTGTGCCTTTTAAAAGAAGTCCCTCCCTCTGGAATATTCAATTTGCTGAAAATGAATCATATGTATCATTAATATCTGATTTAAAAGTAAAATAATATTTAATTATGAATGTACATGAGTTCTTGGCTCAGTGGAAAGCTTTAAGAAAAGAAGAGAAAAAAATACCTATCTTCCACATCACATATGTAAAAAGAGGTTGTCTCATTTCCCATTCCAAAAAGTAATGATTAGATAAGTTATGTGAATTTGAACAGTGAAAGTAGAGAGCAGGATTGAAATGATGGTGTCTTTTTTAATACAGGGCTTTCCATATCCTAATAAACATCTTAACTGACTTCCCTGTTTAAGTCCACAGGTAATGTGCAGTACAGAACATGGGAGAAGTTTCATGTCATGCTCAAATTCTGCAAATATTTTTAAGCCATAGGGAGCGCTGTGTTCCTCAGCACCTTAATCTGTGTCACATTGTTGGAAACAGCAGAGGATGAAAAGCAAAGAAGGCAGCAGAAGTAGCAGAGATATCTGTCACTTTGCTCTTCAATTATGTCTTGGAATCTGGAAGTTCAAAGTATCTGTTTCCATTAAGGATGGCTGCAGAAATGGAAGAACAAATAGGGCACACATGATCTTTGAAATTAAGGCAATAATGTGCACGAAGCACCTAAAGCCATGGAAAAATCAGTTCAGCTCTGCTGTGGTCAAGGTCTTGTGGTGAATACAACAGTACTCCATACCTGTTAGCTTTAGAATGTTATTTAACTTTGTGCTATAAGGCAAACCATGTTAAGTTAATGTCAAGATGCCCTTGATTATTATCAGCATTATAGAACATTTTAGTCAGGGGTTCTGGACCTGAACTTTCCCAGATTTAAAATCAGAAAACATACTAGCTGAGTAGTTTGCTGCCTGTCAGATTTGAGGTATTTTCTATTATGCAATATTGATGACTTTGCTGAAGAGTTCAAAGTATTTCTTTTCTTCCCCAACTTCTTAACTCATGGTTTGGCCAGTGGAAGTGTCTGTGTCTCAGACCTGGACGTGGTGGTGTATTTGAGATCAGCCCACTTGTCCCTCTTTACTAATTTAGTTTAAATGTGAATGTTACAGAACTGAACTCAATCACCATCACTAGAGGGATGTGTCATACAATATAATTTCTCTCCTGTGCTTTTAGGAGATTTGCTAATTCAACCCAGATTGGAGGGTTTCATTCAGGATTTTGTAACACTGCCAAAAGCACTGGCATGGGATTTGCTGGACTCTTGTGCCTGCACAAGCTGCTGCTGTTGTAACAATGCACAGGACAACACAGCCCCTGTCTCAGTAAACCACAGTAAGTTTGTCAAGATTATTTGAAGTCACTTCACCCATGGGATACTAAGTGAAGGTGCAGGCTGTGCTGCTTGGGATATTTTCTCCTCTCCCCATTTGCCCAGAATATCTGGCAGAAACCAATATTAATTCTGCTTCCAGTGATAGTAATAAACAAGAGGGTTCAGTAGCTCTATTTGCTGCCCTTTGGCTGAGGTGCAAGGCAGGAAAGAGGGTGAATTGATTGTGTGAATCAGTCCATGTAGTAAGAAATCTCTGCAAGCTTTTTAACCTCTCTGTCCCCATATGAAGTTTGAACTGCATTTACAAGGATTTCTGATGACATTTTTTAAATCATACATTATTCTCAGAATTTGGAATAAGATGGACTTTTTTTCTTTCAGAATAAAGTGCTTAGTGAATATTTTTACTTGTTCTGCCAAAATGTCATCATTTGTTAATAAAAAGCACAGATAACAATTTGAAATCTTCGTGTCTGAAATGGAGTTTGCTTTTTTGGTTTAAACTAAGAGCGAGTGAGAAGTTCAAAGGAAATAGCTCCCACAGGTGAAAATAAAACCTTTGAAATAACTACTGATTCTGCTATCTGGGATGGAGAAAAGATCTTATAGCCTCTGCTCCAGGTATGCACTTCATATGCACCTTCATGTGCGCTGCATTTCTCCCTGCAGGAAGATGGGAATAGTAGGAGGCAAACAGAATCTGACAGAAGAGGATGAAAAAGCTGATCACAAAAATTGCTGCTTGGTGTGAGGCTGCTTTTATACTGCAGTTGGCATAAGAAATGCCAAGTTCTTTGAGTTGTAGAAGGCTTGGTGTTAAGGACAAAATACAGTAAGAGGCAGAGTTCTGTTTAAAATTCCATCTCTGGGCTTTTGATTCTCTGCCTTGTATGTTCTGTTTTCTAATTAGCCCACATATAAGATAGCCAGTTCATCTCTAGTCTGGTGTTAATATAAAATTTAGAAGTGAGTGGTCATTCTTTACTTTGATAAAACCTGTGGAAAAGCACTGAAATATTTCATACTGTAAACAGACAGAACACTTGAACGTGCTTTCTCAAATTTCTGTTCGGAAAAAGGCAACATCATCCCTGCAAATATACTGCCTGGAATTGTTTATTTCTGGAAACTTTGCACACCTTTTCCTCACAGGTTTTCTCTCTGTTCCCCATACTTGCCTATTGCACGGAGTCAGAGTTCAAGTGTGTATTCCCTGCTTTGAAATATTCTTCTGTGCTGGGATGCAAAGGCAAACAGAGTAAGTTGTGATATTCTATGCACTGATCCAGTCATGGCTGGAGTTATCTGATGCTTCACTGAAGAATCTGTATTATTGATGAAGTAACTGGAAACCTTTCTGTGAAGGGGAGGAGGGAGACAGGAGAGATTCTGATTATGCTTCCACCTTTTCCTTTTCAAGGCATTTCCTGGGGATGACATTTCGTAAGATTGCACTGCCCGAGAATAATATTTCAGCTAGAAGGAGAGTGCAGTGAAACGTTTCACTTCTGTGTGTTGTGTATGTGCCTCAGAGGGACATGTTAGTTCAAACACAGGGCCATCCTGCCATGCAAATCTGTCCATGCAATTTCCAGATGAGAGCTGGCTCCTATCCTGCCACCTCAGAGCGTGGGCAGAATAAGTTTTTGTCTGATTCCAAACCACAGAGAGGCACGACCATCTCTCTGAATTTGCACCCATGGTCTTTGGCACGGGAGGTTGGTTTCAAGCCTGCATGCAAGCTGTGAAAGGCAGGAGCTGAATGTACTGCAAGTGGCCTTTTCAAAGCTCTTCCACATCTCAATTGACTTCTTAACACTTGTGGTTTCAGCTTCTGGGCTGTGATGTAGAGGCAGGATGCCAGCCAGCAAAAATTATAAGGATGGATATTGAAAAGGTTAAATAAGTCCTGTGTCTTCCTAACTACCTTTAATAAATGTTGATAGGCAAAATAATTTTGATTTCTTGTACTGCTGCTGCAGACAGCTGGAAAAAGAAAAATCTTTTAATGAATATGTGTGATTATAATAAGAACAGAAAATGGTACATATACTTAAATTTTTTCTTATAATTTGAAGACTGTATTCTTGTGGTCCTCCTGATGTGATATACCTGAGCTGTAAAACAGAATTTGCATAGCTTTTGATCTTACAAAAGGCTTCTACTTTATGAGTCTGGAATAATTTGATGCTTCAGTGGTTTTGACTTATAAATGGTATTTGCAAATCTTTTTCATTCTTTTGGAGCTGAATTTTATGGTGAAATAATAAGTAGATGACATTTTTGTAAGTGGAAAGAATTGGCCTATCTCTGCTGGCTAAAGAACATTTTCCTCTGGAGTGGAAGGTAGTCCCTGGCATGTTCTTCCCCTGAACCAAGCTGTCTTTTCAAACAGGAAAGTAAATACACATTTAGGCTGAAGAATAAAATACTGTGGTCTACCCAAGTCAAAGTAGTTTCCCCTCGAAAAATTGGATTTTTTTTTCCATCATGCCTTGGTGAGTCATCATAGATTTAACAGCTCTTGGCAAATATTTGAGGTGATTTACTTACCTTTAACGTTTTGATCATCTATAGAGAGAATGGTTTGATACAAGCTAGATTAAATACATTATGGTAAAGTGTTCTCTAAGAAAACAACTTACAGCATCGAAGCTATGCATAATATCACAGAGTAGTGCTAGAGATGACAAACTACTTCCAACACACTGACAGTTAAAAAGCAGACATAATATTCAGTACAATTTTCAATTTCTGGGCTGCAACAAACACTATAATCTTGGGGGGTTTATTTGCAAAATGCTCTTAAGCAATTTGTATGAAGATCTTAATATTTAGTGACAGTCTGCAGCAGCCTAAGGAATTCTTTCACTGGTTACCTAAAATGAGAAACAGCAGCTGCAGTAACAAACACAGATAGGTAAAGAGCAAGTAGAGAGGGCAGGAGGCTCACAGTGTGCAAACCAAGACACCTGACCCAGGAGAGAGATAGAATGAATCACTAAAAATGACTGTTTTACTGTGAATTAGTTTTGATAAATTTAAGACATTTGCTAAAAGAACAAAAGAGCAACTAAAAGGTGACTTCAGCTAATTTTGCTGTTTAATAGTAAACCCATATGATGTAAAGCTTGTGGGAGCTTTGTGAGACCCTAGGTACAGATCTGGAATAAACATCAGACATCTAAGTTTTAAAAGCTGGCTTGTGTATTACAGAAAGTCCTGTCTTGGGTATAATAGAACATTTGTTAGAAGCCAGGTGGAGGCAATGATAAAATTGGCAGATGAAATGATAAACACACCCAAGAATTGAAATACAAAACCTGGTTGACCAACATCTGCCAAAACTGGGGATTTCTGTATTGCAGCTCAATTCTAGCTCAAGAGTGTGTTGTGGTTTCACCCCAGCCAGCAACCAAACCCCACTCAGCTGCTCACCCACTGGAAAACTCATGCGTTGAGATAAAGACAGTTTGTTAGGGAAATCAAAAGCCATGCACACAAGTAAAGAAAAACAAGGAATTATTTCACTTCCAAGGGGCAGGCAGGTGCTCTGCCATCCCCAGAAGACCAGGGCCCCATCAAATCTGATGGTAAATTTGGAGAACACCATCACTCCAAGTGTTGTTGCCTTCCTACTTGTTCTCCCCACTTTATACACTGAGCATGATGTCATATGGTCTGGAATATCCCTGTGGTCAGTTTGGGTCATCTCTCCTGGCTGTGTTTGCTCCCAGCCTCTCATGCACCTCCAGCTTCCCTTGCCAGTGTCTCAGTACAAAAAGCAGAAAAGGCCTTGGCTCTGTGCAAGCCCAAAAAACATCTCTCCATTTTCAACTCTGTGTCCAGCATAACCCTAAACACAGCCCCATACCAGATACTGGAAATAAAATTAACTCTCCATCAGCCCAAACCAGCAATAGTTTCAGCAACAGAACAATGTTGACAGCAGAGTGCTTGAGATCTTACAGTGGTGAGGCCACTTTGCTCCTTCCTGTAACTGCAGCACCAGTGACAAAAGGAAGATGGATTCCAAGACATACCTGTCCTGTGTACAAGCCAGTGACTGGGAAGATGCAATTCAGCTTCAATTCACTGAAGAATTCTTCTTGCAATGCTATGTTAATTAAAGAAAAATAGTTTGTGTCAGAATTTTCTAAGAATGTCAAAAAGGGTGCCATTAGAGGAGAGGTGCAGAAATTAGGCAAGGGTGATAATCCTGCATAAGAAAAACTCCATCATGTTTTATTTTATTATTCTGAATGAGACATGCTTGATATATAGAGCCTGTTGACAATGACTCATTCTGGCTGAAAAGCCTGTGGTACTGCAGTCTGGACTTTGGTGCATGGACCCAAGCACTGAGAAATGCAGCATCTTATAAGTTTGAAACCTAAATGAAAATAAATGCTATGTTTATAACAAAGAGATGAGGAAAAGTATTTTCTTACTTTCTAAAGAGGCTGTACCTGGGCTGGGGGTACTAAGTACCCTGGGGTACTAAGACTGGCTGGAGCTTTATTTGACTGACTGTTGAAGACAGAGAACTTGCAGCTGATGGAATTTTACTGCTGAGAAAACTTGTGAGAAGCAGGGCTGGAAGAGCAGAAAGTCCTTTGTTCACCTCTGCCCCTGTTCTAACCAAGAGTGGTGAGGAGCACCTGACAGACTCTGGAGTGTGACTCAGGAATCCTGGCTAAGCTGGTACTTATGAAGAGCCAGATAGTTGGAAATGCTAGACACAGAGACTCTGGTGGATTTTAAACTGCTGTTATTGAACATGGACTAATGGGCAGCTTTTAAGTAACTCAGATATTTGTAAGGGAGGAGCAGTACATTTAGTTGTGATAAGGGAGTGAGGGAAATGGGATGAAACCTGGTTTAGTTAAATGCTTTGAACTCTGCAGATATGAACAAGGCTTAAATGATGTTTCCAAAACCTTTTCTGTGTTGTTGATTGCGTCAGATTCTCGGAGCAGCAATAAGTATTGCAACCAGGTCAGTTCAAGTTGGAGACTGCTTGTTTCATTTACTAAAAATATCAAAATATCCCTGTGCTTAATAACACATCTCATTTTTCTTCCATTTGAAACTCTGTATCTGAACTGAGATTCACATAATATGGAAACAGAAATGGGACCATGAGGAATAGAATATCCTTAGCCATGTTTATTTTTCCTCATACCATATCTTGTATGTTTCTCCAATGTATACAGTTTAAACTGCTTATGCAGTGAGGATAAGTTGTAAATAACCATTACAGAAGCAATTTCTAAGAGAACATAGCCAGCCTATATGATGTGCATTTTACTTCCTATTACAAGGAAGATCCTTTTGTCATGACTGTACTAATACTCACAACATCTAAAAGCCTGTAAATTACTTTCAGTCATAAAAGTGGGACACATATGGATATCTAGAAATGCCACTGTTCTGGCTCCTGATTATCTGGAAGCACAAAATGGGTATCAGATTGCCACACATCTCTGCTTAGAGCAGCCATCAGTTCAGCCAGAGTTGTAGAATAATTAATGTAAAGAACAAATACATTAAATTGCAAGTGCTTCTTTCTCTAGAAGGAATGAAAGTGTTTCATGTAACCCACAGCAGTGTTTATAAATGAATAGGAATTGAATATATGTGTAGTGTTGAAGAGATCTCTGAGGTTAACAGGGATGAGGGCAGGAATTTTAACCATTTAATGAATTTTTGTTGGTAGTGTCTTTATTTTAGATTAATAATTGAAAATGTGGTAATCTGATGCTAAAGCAAGTATACATTTTTTAATTGCAATGTTTGCTTTTAACAGAGATACAAAATATTCTGTGCCTAAAGTCATAATTCAGTTTTTGCTCAAGAAATTCTTCACTTGCACTTGCAACAGCTGTTTTCAGTTGTACAAAAATTCTACCTCCAAGCCTCACTTGGCATTAAAAGTTATGCATCTTCTTCTTTAACATTCTACTGGTGTTCAAAAGAACCAAAATAATATGCAAATGAAAGCCATGTTGTATCAAATCCCTAATGGATCCAAAAGATGTCTCAATACACTAAAAAGATACTTTGGAAGAAGTAAATCAAGGATTGTATAAAAATTCACTTAGGTTTGGAGGCAGTCTATGGCAGACCAAGAAAATGCTTGAGACAGAGTCACAGAACCTCAGATGGCAAAGGCAATCAAAGATAAAGGGAAAAATCAGCAAATTAAGAATAAAGGAGAAACAAGCTCTATGTTCTTTGAGCCCTCAGGGAGAAGAGTTGGTGTCCAGGATATTACGTGTGCAATTTATGGGGAAGAACAGTGGAGGAGATTGCCTTCCACTTTTCACCTAAATGCCATTCAGCTTTCAAGTTGAGAGTATTTGTCATTGCTGTGCTTTGTTTTGGATAGGTGATTGGCAAATCTGTACAGAGGAGTATTGGTGTTCAAGGCTCATCAATATCCCCTTTCCCCACAGTGCTTTCTCTTGTATTGCACCTTCCAGCCAGCTCCACTGGACCTACAGCTCTTTGTCATTTAACACTGCAGTGGTATCATGGTAGTAGTGACCAGCAGAAATCATGTGCCTTTAGACCTGCCAGCTTGTCCTGGTCTGCTGCTGACAGGGCCTGTTCATTCATCTCTTGTGAGATGTAAGCTGTCTGCCTGAAGGCATGGTTTACGAGGAAAATCTCTCATAGATCTTTGGGGAGGTGGGAAATGAAGCCGAATTAAAACTTTTTATTGTTCCCCTCCTGCCTTTCTGTTCACTACAAACACAGTTGGGACACAGCTCTTTGGCCTTGGGAAGGGCAAGGCTGCCTTTCCAACTCCCTCCTCCCAAAGGAAGGGGATATGAAAGCTACAGGAGTGCATGGTACAGTGGAAAGCACAGCAGCACTTCACATCATCAATGCTGAAAAGTTCCTTAACATCCTCCTGTGCTCAATGTTCCTTGTGGAGATAAGCCAGTTGTATTGGCATAGTCTTAGTGGACCTGGGTGCAGATAAAGACCACAGCCTCAATCAGCAAAGAAAGACTGAGGAATCTACTGTCAGCAAGAAACTCATCCTGACAGTGTGGCCAAAGGGCACCCTGACATCCAATAAATAGCTGTGCAGGTTCCAAATTTTGTTTCATTTGTTGATCAAAACAAGACACAGAGATCACACTAGATTGGATGTTGGCTTCCACCCTCATGCTGAAAGTTGTAAACAAAATCCATCCTGTTTGTATGCTCATGTTACATCCATGCAGCCTCTGACCATCCTCTGTTTAATAAGAACTTTATCTCCCTTACTCATCCTTGGACCAGGCTTTGAATATTTTACTATTCTCCTTTTACATTTGAGATTATTGAAGTTGATGGATATTTCATAGTAAATAGCTCCTTTCAGGCTCACGTTGTTTAGCATTTCAGCAAAATCTTTACACAAGATGAGAAATGCTTCAGAAAGATTCACAATGAATACTAAAGATGATTTATTTTCATTCATGGATGTTGCTTCAATGGATAGCATAGTAAATTTTGCTTTGTAATAAGTGCTTTAGTTATCCTTTCCCCTATGAGACAGTCCAGATGAAATCACTTCATTTACAATAGGAAACAAAAAGGTGATGTTTGGTCCTTTAGCTGGAAATAATTTCTGTTGACTGAGTAACATGTATGTAGTGTATGTAGTGTTTAACTTATCTGTTGTGTCTGTTTCAGGTCCTGTGTGATGCCTGGGAAACTTTTAATTCTTCCTTGTCTTTTTGACTCAGCCTAATCTATGTGTGGATAAACAGCTACAAATTCCAAGCGTGGTCACAGAAGACTTTAATACTTATTATACTAATGGTACATTTACAACAAGAGGTGGGTGTTTTCATCCTTTTAGCAAATGAAACCTGTATAACCATACAGGAAATTATAGGCCACATTTACAAGGTGAGTGCTTGTTTTTGAAAAGCATTCTTAGCTTTCCTTTTTTTGGCAGGATGGCATTATGCCATGTGTACAAAAGACTTGAATAGCCCAGTCAGGAAGATCAAAACATTCTGTGGGCCTGACTGTTTCTTGGCAACGGGATGAAGTGTCCTACATGCATGGCATACTGCTGTGAAGTGTTCCACCCTGTGCAGAGTGGCCAGTGTCACTGGGAGTGGTTGTGAAAAGACCTCCACAGTCAGAGTGGTGAAATTTATCTTTCCTGCATGCAGTTTAGAGATTGGCCTGAGACAGGATCTACCTAGGCTGGGGGGAAGCAAAGCCTAAGCCTTTGCTTTGAATTCAGAGGAAGCAATGCTTGAGCTCTAATCTCACACTCCCCAAGAGTTTTATTACTTGGGTTTTTTTGAATTTTCTATTCAAGCTTAAGGCGTCAAGGATATTTTGACATTTTCCTTTTTAAAAAAAAAAAATCGTTGTACGTAACTCTTTGTCAGACAGTCTTTTTGAAGGGAAAAAATGGAAAGATTGTTTTCTGTTTCTTTTTCCCAGAGGCCATAAGTGTTGTATGTTTTTGTTTTGGACTTGCCTTCTAGTTTTCTGCCAATATATCTCCCCATCTTTCCTCTGCTTCCTGGCCAGAGGGAACATGCAAGGTGAATCCCACAAGGTAGTCAAACTGAGCCCCTGGGCCTTTGTCATATTTTTCTTTCTTTCTGTCTCCTCTCTTCCCACATGGTGCTGATACATCCATAAACTGGCCCAAGCTCCTCCAGCAGTGCTTTTTCCTGGCTCTGTGGGCTCCTGTTTCATGCCAATGATGCTTGGTGGAGCCTGGCTGCCAGAGCAGGTGGTTGGCAGCTGCCCTGCTGCCAGTGCTGCCTGTAGGAGTGCACTCCCAGCACAGCCTCTCCATGCCTGCTGTGCAGGCAAATGTGTAGCTCTGCCTTTTGAGTAGCAGAATTAGAAACTGAGTGGACTGAAGAAGCAAATGTTTGCATACAGCTCTGGCAATCAATGATTCTATTCAGTCAATTTCATTGCCCTGATAAATAAATAAATACAAGCAGCATTTCCATTGTTCTGGTTCTGCTGTGTTAGCAAGCAACAGTTTGAGAGGGCTGGATCTGTGCTTGGAACATCAACACAGTAGTATTTTCTAGTATGTGGGCAGAAATCACAAAAATCAAGGTTAATATACTGAAAATACAGATAAACTGATTGCTCTGGTGCTCCTGGAACAGAAATCTAAGTTTTCCTCTAATATTATGAATAGCTGTCAAACAGTGTTGTGGCTTGCTGCTTCCATTGTCACTGCTTGGAGTAGAGAGCAAGGGCAGCAAGGAACAAACTGATATAAACCTATTGATCTTGTGTCCAAATATCCATGCCTTGTTCATGTCCCCAGGGGTATATAGGAAATGTATGATTTTTAAAATATATTAATATGGCAAGTGGTGAATGCCAGTCCCAATGCTTAATTTGTCAGCCTTCTCCTTCTGCTTAACCATTCCCTTGATAACAGCATTGAGTGCTCAGGACAAGCAGGCATCTAAATAGTGTGCCAGACTAGAACAGTCAGACTGCTAGTCTCCAGGAACCTGATGCAGAAAAGGACTCAGGCTAACTGCTGTTTCTGCTCTACAGAGGTGTTGAACCAACTGTTTCCCTGTGTAGCTACATGCAAGATTTGTTTTTCTGCATTCAGTGCTGCTCTTGATAATAGTCTGACACTTGAACTTCCACCCAGATCAGGTTATCCAGCTTCTCTAAGGGTATTCATTTACTTGGGTATGGACTTAACTTTAAATGTGGTAAAGATAGAAGAAACAGGCATCACTCAATAGTGTCCTGTTCTGACTTCCTTTTCCACCTTTATCTCTTTCAAAGGCTTGTGAAAATGTCAGACACAGCCAGGTTCTTCTCACAGCAGGTAACCTCTGAGACTTGGAACAGAATTCTTAACCCAGTTCTTTTTTTTTTTTTTTAAATATGACCTATTTCAGGGCTTATTTCACGGCAAGGTGTGCTGAAAACATAGCTCTTCTTTTTTTTTCTTTGGTGACTGTGCTTATTTTCATGTTTCTTCAGACCTTTTCATGCCATCGTGATTACCCTGTTTTGCTCTCAGAAGTTCTGCTATATTTCCCCCTCTAGCTCCAGATGTTTTGACAAGATAGGATCCAAATTGCTCTAGTGGACCATGGGACAAATATTGCTAAAAAGAAGAGCTGCTCAGCCTGAGGTGTGACCTTCTGCTCTCTGATCCATCACACACTCCTCACCCTGCCTGTACCATCTGTAACCCACGGAAAGTGAGTGTTTGGGAGTCACAATGAAGAATCTCTGCTCTCCATTTGCCCAGCACTTCTGAGCGTTGTGAGGTCCAACAGTGCTAAAAAGTAGGTGTTAGTTCTGGGGGAAGAACTCATGAGTTTGATTTGGGAATGAAATAGGACATAAGCTCTTGTGGAACAAGTAAATTCCAGTATTAAGCACTCCAACATGCTGAATTCATTTATGTCTGCACTGAAATATCAAGGGGAGGAACATGTTTGCCACTTTTGCCTCCTATGTAGCTTTATAAAAATGGAACAATAAGTAAATAAAACAACTTCTTACCCTTAGAGTCTCCTATATAGCCCAGGTTTAATGCAGTCACAGAAGCAGTAGGAAACTGTGGTTTCTGTGCTTTCCATAGGAAAAAAAAACTATGATGAGAAAGTCTCCACAGCTAAACTTAATAGGTAAAACAGCTGTAATGACATCTCTCTTCAGGGAGGTTTCTACAACCTTGAGCAGCAGTAAGTGCCTGGGCCAGACAGCAGGTTCACAGCAAAAGGTCTCTGATTCTGCTCACTCACATACTGAAGCTCCTGGTGTAGGGAGTTCCCAATCCAAGGGTAGTAATTTCCCTTTAATAGTCCTTAACTTTTCTTCTCTACATCTAATTACATTTTGACTCTATTTAGAATTCTGCTCTCCATAGCCTCCTAGCCACATGGTCCTACAACTTAAATAAGCTCAGTTTTACACCTGTAGCTATAGAATCACAGGATAGTTTGACTTGAAAGGGACCTTAAAGATCACCTGTTCCAACCCCCTGCCATGGGCAGTTTGGTAATTTGATTTAATATCCCTTTGTTCTGACATTATGAGGATCTGAATGTATATTTTCTTCATCTACTCATTATTTTGTAATACGTCTACCATATTCCCACCTGTGATTCTTTCTTTTACCATCTTAAAAATCCTAATTAATTTAATCTCTCATCAGGCCATACCTTTGATCAAATTTTTCACATTTTTTCTCTATTTTAGTTGCATCTCTTTTAAAACAGGAGAGCAGAACTCAGTATAGGAATCAAGACAGAGATGTCCTTAATAAATACAGTAAGATTTAATACTTACTTTGCCATCTCTTTGTATCTAGTAATTTCAATAGTTCCATTTATTCATTTCCATCACAAATACAAAAAGGGTATTTTCTGAGAACTGTCTTCAGTGGCTCCAAAATCTCTTCATTAGTAATGACAGATGATTTCAAGCCTACCACCATATTCAGGTAGTTAGGTCTGTTTATTCCTCATTCAGGCTCCTTTGTCTTTACCCACACTGAATGTGATTTTATCTATACTGTTTCAAACAGAATTTCACCACTGTTGTTAAATATCATGAGATTCTCCATAAGTCTGCTTTGCTCCTTTGAACTATATTAATCTATTTTCTAACTTAGTGAATTGCTGAAAATGTAGATCCTTTTAAGAGCTTACTTGTCTTTTAAATTTTAACCTACAAGAGGCAACTGAGGCAGCTTTGTAAAGAGAGTTGTTGCTTAAAAGAAGGTAAAACATCATCATACTTTCAAACCCATTCTTTTAAAATTATGTCTTTTCAAAACATTAGATGTCCTCTGAGCATATGTAAGGATAAAATCTGTTTGTTACTGGATAAATCCAGTTACGATGCTGTTTTCTAAACTTTAAATATCATTGGGGGTGAAACTGGTGCCCAGCTTAACAAACAATATGTGTCTTTGGTTATGAAGCGAAGTTTTGTCCTGAAACCCTGAAGAATTTAGGTCCTCAGCCTTTCATGAACAGCTAAACCATGGAATTTGACAGAGCAGATATTTTTCTTTTGAAAATGAAAGTGGAGAAAAGTTGATGTGGCCAGTGAGTAACAAGTGCTCCCATAACAGCTGTTTTGACTTTTCCTACCAGATACAATACTGGATTTAGCCCTAATTTTGAGTTCAGCAGTTACTTGGTTTTTTGGTGGTTTTTTTTTCCCACTTTTTTCTCTCGTGGAAAAATGCCACATTAAAAGACAAATTTTAAAAGTATTTGCTTTAATGTAAATGAACAATGAAATTAATTTGCATTGGCTTTCTTTTTTATAAAATTTTATATTTTATTTTTAAATTTTTATTTATTTTTTATTTTTTCAGAATGTTTCTGTAATTCAGATTCTGCCACTGAATAATTGAGGTTGGAAGGAACTTTCATATGAATGAAGGAAGATTGCTATGCCCATTCTCTGTTTTCAGTGAGTAGGAAAAAAATCACTCATTGGAGGTTAATACTCCATGGAGTTTGAACATATCAAAATGCAGAAAGACTGAGATAAAAATCTCCTTAAGACCATGCTGCACTGTGAATGCATTTTTCCTGGCTACAGCAAAAGAAGACTAAATTTAGGTGGCACACCCAGTCAAGAAATTTTGTTGAGTATCTAAAGCCATATTATCCTAAAGAGCTCAGTTGGGAAAAGTGTCAGTTTCTTTTATGCTACATATCTGCTCATTCACCTCTACTCCAGAAATCCAAGATTCAAAGGTTTCTTCCTATCCTACTCCTTGCTCCTTTTGTCTAAGAGAAGGGAAACACGAAGCTGGTGATCAGCTACATTCCACTAACACAACATGGAATTGTGAATATCATGTGTCAATTAATAACTAAAGAATTTGCTGACACTATAAAGAGCATTAATGTTCAAAGAAAAAAAGTCTGTGGATCAACATGTTCATAAAAACTATCCCTAACTGTTTGCCAAGGGTTTTAGTTCCCTCACTATGTAAAAGGGACAGAAAAGAGGACACTAGAAATGTAACACGATTTTAGCATAAAGCAAAAACAGCCTTCTGTAAGCAAGATAGTTAGAGATAGAAATGTCTCCTCTGTTGTTTTTTTCTTTAAATATATAAAAAAATGTAGAGAGAAGAGTCTTTGGAACATTTTGGCTGCTTCAGGAAAATCTCCTTTCTGCATAAGGCTGAAGTGATTTTCTTGAGTATGAAGAAAGTAATTTTGTAAGTAATTTTTTTGCAGTTATGCATCAGCTCTAACTACTGCTGTCATGTTGTGCACTGAAGGTCTTATTCACAACGTAGTCAATGTGTGACATCTCACTAAACTTTGAAATTAAACTGTTGAGGCAACTTCAGAAAAACATTATGTTTTGTGTAATAATATTTCAAAGAAAACTCTTTTAAGAACAGTACTTGCAAATGTACTCCTTCCTTTTATGAATTGCTTTAGAATAAAAAAGTGACACCTTTGTAAATGTGTTATTAAATTAAAATTTAAACCTTCAGTTTTGTCTGCCAGGGAATGTTAATTAAGGAGAAAGTTAAGCAAATTTAGAGGGAAACTATCATTTCCTGATCTTTACACTGTTTCTCTTTCTTCATTCATCTTCTCAGCCTGAGATTTTTTGAAGAAAACAAAGCTATCTTTCATTTACAGTCATGACATTAAGTGAGGATTAAACTTTAAACCTTCTGGCAGCCCACTGAAATCACTAGCCTTAGATGAAAAAACACTCATCAAAACATTTGATCCTAAACAATCTGGTGCCAGACACTGTTCTCATTAGGAGAAAAGCCAGGAGTGTTCCAAGTGGACAAACACTCTTTCCTTACTCCCAGAGGCAGCGAGCAGTGATGGCCAGGATGTGCACAGCACAGGACAGGGCTCTGCTGGCTGCTGCCCAGGGATCTCACTCACGAGTGCCACAGCAGCTGCATTGAGCAGGGGGAGGCACAGCACATGGCCACATTTTGGAGGGAATGTCACAGCTGTCAAACTCTGCCTTCTGCTACAAACAATACAGCCACATCAATGGCCCAGATATGACATCTTTGTTCCTTTGCAGAAATGATGTCTGGCTGCAGAGCTTGGCTTTGACAAGGAAAGAGCTGAACAGCTTTCAGTTTAACTTCCCTCCTGCTTGTAGGGTGCACTCCAGCTCACCTGGTTTTGTTATCTGCAATGTAGAAATTTACCTCAGTTGGTGACCCAGGCTCCCTTTTGATATGATGAAGGGCTATAGGATCTGTTAAGCCATCATTCATCCAGTCTGTTTCAGCCACCACCTTCAGTGACAGATGAATTATGGCCCTGATCTACCTATTTTTCTCAATTGGAAATAAAGGGAGCCTGGAGTAAAAAGCCCAGATGTAGATTTCTTATGCATTATCCCACTCTCAGCAGTGTCCTAATTGCGATCCCTAAGGCTTTTTCTACAAAGACAACTGGCTAAAATCTTTTGTGACAATGATGTCCATCTAATTTCAAAACACATTTTCTGTTGAAGGAAGTAACTTTTTTATTGTTTGAGAGTGAAAGTAAGCCCCTTGAAGTTTTTATACACTTTATACACCTTTACATTTACACACAGTCTAAAAGATGTGGTTGTATATGTAAATAAAGAAGCTTCTTCAAGAAAAACTTTATAATGTGCTTTCTAGTGTTTTTGTTTGCTTTTTTTTTTTTAATAATTAAGAGAGAGTTTAAACACAGATATTCTATCAAAATTCAGTGTTTTCCCCAGTCTTCATGTTTAGCATTTGTATTCTGACTAACTCTGAGAATATATTTTAAGACCAAGTGAAATGTGGAAACTTCCTTTTGGCTAGATTTTCTTGTTTCTAATTTAAAGGTTAGTTGGAAGACTTGGAAGAACAATTTAGTCATCCCACAAAAGGAAAAAAGTGACTGTGATTGGAATGGGTCCAGGATGTTTAAGAGATGATTTAATTAGAAGAGACAGGTCTCCTGAGTGTTAATGAGGTCTATGAGTTTCATGGACAAGCAATAATCAAACATATGTCCAGAAACAACAACTAGCCCCTCTGCATCTGTGAGTGTGAGCTCTGTACAGTTTGGGGTTTTTCCCATCAGTTGTGTTCTAGGAGGAGCTTTGAGAACAGCAGTGTCAAGAGTATGAAGCCTGGAGACTCAGAGAATACCAAGTCTGACTGACTCAAGCTTTCAGTGGATCCTCATGAGCCCATGCAGCCTGGGAACTGAGCAACCCTTTATTCATCTAATAAGGATTAAAATGAAACCTATTCCAGGTGTTATCCATTCAATACTTATCAAAAAAAATAATCCATGTCTTCCCAATTTTGTGAGTGCACTTCAGTACTTTACATTTACACTAATGTAAATCTGTAATATACATTACAAATTTTGTTTGTAATACAACAAAAATATTTCATGCCCTCAGTTTTAGCTAAAGATCCCTGGAGGTGCTTTCCTCTGGCATAAAGGGCTGTGAGCCACTTCATACAACTCAGCAAATCACCACGATTGGGACTCAGTGCCTCTGATCTCAATATTTATACTCACCACTTCCAGCACAATAAAATGGAGGATTCTGCTTGTAAATCTCTCCTAGGCCAGAGGAAAGCACATGTAATCCTGGTTCATTTGGGCTCTGAGATGAAAATGTTCTGCAGACCTTTCTGTTTACCTGTGATTGCTGGAATGCAATTTGACAATCCTGTTTGCTTATCCACAAGCTGCAACAATAAATTTGTTTAACTGGGGAGAGGTGGAAGGAGGTGAGCTTGTTCCATCAGGAGTTGCAACAGGATGAGGAGATTAATGGTACTTTTTCTACCTCCCTTCTCAGGTAACAGCAGAAACAGCTGATCTGGTTTTCTTCAATTTCACCAAATGCTTTCTCCCTGTGTTCCTCTGCTCTTCTTTTCCCCTATGCTCTTCTTTGCCTACTTTGCCTAAATTAAGGAGTTATCCATAGCTTGGTGATGATGATTTTGTCAACCTTCACAACCACAGCAGTTTGCTAACAGCTGTCACAGCATCCACCCATGGCCACTTGGTCACCTCAAAGTCTATGGTGTTGAGGAAGGGCTGGGCTTGGGCTCTTCAGACTGTGCTCAACTCTTTTCTCCAGAGGCAAGGGAAGACTTTTACAGTGTCCATCAGCCCTTGGTTGAAAAATTCTTCTTGACCCTAAATCTGGTATGTAGTTTAGCACTTTGTGTAGGAAAGCCATGTGACTTCTTTAATCATCTCTCTCCACTTTGTGGCTGAATGCTCCATGCTGACAAATTTTATAGCATATGATTGGGTAGATGGAAAAGCCTGCCATTTGTCTGCTAGCTTTTTTTTCTTTTTAATTGAATGATATTTGAGCAGGTTGATGAGCCTGAAAGAAAAGACCATGGAGGTATTTTATAACATGCCTGTCATCTTCATGACAGGCAGATGTTAATTTATACTCCTTTTTTTGCATATGATATATCAACATTTTTCATGAATGTCATAATCAATATCCAGTATGTCATTTTCTGCTACAGCTTTTCTGCCTAATATCTTTCAGTAAGAGTCATTTAGACACAAGATGTATGGGATCTTCTCCTTAAGAAGTCAAGTCAGGACTGCATCATTTTGTTCCAGAAGATTGAAATAAAACAGGAAAAGTCAAGATGGAAAAGGAAATAAACAGTGAAAAAAATAACAGATGAGAAAACCTTAGAAGAGTCTGGTGTTGGTAACAGAGTATGGTTAACTAAAACTGAGTATTAGCTTAGATTTATATTTTGTTCTTTGGTAGACATAAAAGAAACAATTATAAGAACTGTTAAGGTAAGTCACTAAATGCTTTTTTATTTGTTTCTTTTTTTCTTTTTTTTTGGTTTTGTTTTGGTTTGGTTTTTTTTTTTGGTAGAGTCCAGTTTCTCACAGAAGAAAGCTGAGATGCTCAGAGTTCCTGTAATGTTATGCATATATTTCAGATATTTCAATCCAGATATTTCAGATGTTTTAATCCAGGGAGAGAGTTGATGTTCTGGCCAGCAGCTGAAGCTGTATTTCAAAATATCTGAAATTATCAGTTGAAAAAAATACTCTTTTAAAGAAGGATGAAATGGAATTTTGTATTTTAAGGGACTTTTGAAGATGCCAGGAGGAATTTTTGATGTTTGGATTTAACTGTATCTGGGTTTAGGTATACTTTGGATCTTCTTTGGGTGGCTGATACCTTCCACTCTACTGATACAATTAAACTTTTATTTTGAGAGCGGATTTATTTGTTAATGTCTCAAAGAGGTACATAACTCATGATTTCCATCCGTGGACATCTCCAGGGTAATTCTGAAATGACCCCAGTCCCATTCACTGTTAGAAATGGAGATAGCAGCTCCAAGTCTTGTGGTCTGAGGATTTACAGAGGGCATTTGGAGATGTAGGCGAGCCTCTGCAAGGGCTGTAAGCAATTTGTGTCCACATAGTTCATGTTGTGCATGAAAAGGAAAGCAGTTACAATTGGAGATCCACTACAATTGAGGAAGAAAGATCGAAGGCTGGGTCCCAACCATCTGTAATTTTACCACTGGTAGCTATTTTTGGTAAAGAAGAGCAGGGGGATAAAAAATAAATAAAAAGAAAAGACAGGAAATTGAAGAAGATTATTGAGGTGTTCCCCTGAGACTAGAAAGGCAAAGGGCTAAGTGCAGAGGGGAGAGAGTTGCCCTTCAAGTCATATACAGTATCTTAAAGTAAAAATAGCAGATGTCAGTGGGAAAGCCTTGATTGCTGTTAGTGTTGGTAAAAAGGAGGGGAGACCTGGAATGTACCCTTAATGTAGAATCTGTTCCCTTTAACAGGTAGCTGTTCTATGGCTCCTCAGGACACTGAACTGCCCTCCAGCAGTTTTTTGATATGCTAATTCTGTAACTGCATGCGTTGGAACCAGGGCTAGTGATGAGCAAGTGTGATACATCTTTCATTAAGCTCTTCTGAAGTGAGGTGGCTGGAAAGCAATTGCAGATGATTTAGGGCATTATTTTCTAAAGCAGCACTGACTTAGGAGCTAATGGAGATCTTCCCTTGATGGCTATTTGGAGTTGGTGCAGCTGGAAGAAAAATTAACAGCAAAAGGGATTAAATTTATTTTGTTTTATGTTTTATTAGGTTTTATGTTGTCAGATGATATCCAAATGCTGAGGTAGACTTTGTGATTATAAAATGTGAAATGTGTATATTTGAGTCATAAACTAATCAGTAAGAGCTTTTTTTGTAATCTCTGTTCTAGAAATTTTCCTCATGGCTACAGCTACATTTACTAGAATGCATACATTGTTCTTTAAGTGTTGAAAAATGCTGAGATTTTCAGCTAAAATGCAGATTTGAATTTGTATATCTTTATTAACCTGACATTCAAATCACTGTTTAATGCAATTTCCAAGAGACTAAAAAAACCTACTTTTGGTAGGTACTTGTTTTGACTGTTTTTTCATATTGCATTTGCTGCTTTTCTTGGACACATGAGCAACAATTTCATTGGCTCAAGCAGAGAACAGCTGGCTGATCCACAAAATGTAAAGCCACAAATGAATTATTCTTCTTGTCCTAAACATATAAAATAAACTCATCTACTGAAGCAAACAACTGAGGATTTTTGTTTATCTTGCACATTTTAGAAAAGCTGTTTAATAGAGTAAAAATAAAAGACTTTCAGGAAAGTTTTACTGGTATCTATCTTCTCCTTTCACCTGGCAGAGTCTTTGCTTGCTAAGAGCTGTAGTCATTCAGGTGAAGCTTATGCACCCATTAGTCTCTTTCACCTGGCTGAGCTTTGGCTCACTAAAAGCCACAGTAATTTAGATAAAGCAAATTCTGATACATTTGAAAAGGAAATACGACTTTACAGCACACTTGCTGCTGTGGATCATGGTCCTGGGTGACATGCTCTCTCTAGTCACTGAAAAGCAGGACCCTGAGACCTATCTCTACAAATTCTAGGAATTCTGGAAATTCTAGACAGAGATGACAGTAATGCAGATCTGGGAACTCAACATTGCACAGCCTTGCAAGTTTTATTGGACTCCCAATGAGAATTGGATAGAAGACACTGGGTAGGGATTGAGGTTCTTGTTTTGTGAGAAAAGGTTTCTTTAGAATTGGACATCCTGATACCACAGGCATACTTTGTATGTTAATGACCCTTGAGGCATTAGCTTAGACAGAAGTTTACATCTTGGGGCTGGCATGCATTTGGCTTGTTTTCTGCCTCTGTGCAGAAGCCAAAAATCCATCTCATTTAATTGTCACAGACTTGGTCTTGCTGCATGCTGCCAAAACACAGTTTAAGATCCTGCATGGCAAATCAGATGGTGATCAGCACACAAGGTAATGTGTGAAGTAATGTGCAAAAATCCCTCAAAGTGAGTATTCAGTTTCTGTGATCTACACAAAATTCGGTGCTGCTAAAAAATGGCCTTTTCAAACTTTTCTACCAGAATCAGGGCAAAGTCCAAGAGCTGGTTGAACAGTTAATTGTGCTGCCATGACATGACACTCCATGCTGCTCATTTTTTCCCTGGTAAGGCATAAAGATGTGGGTCTTGTATCTCTGTGGGATAAGAAGACCAATTCCTCATAGCTATTATGAAAATCCCCAACACCAGTCTACTTACCCTGCTCTTTAAATTGCCACAGCACATTGAAGAGATCAGCTGAGACTCTGGAACTCATCCCTGCTGGCTCTCCTGTTTTCTCTGTCCCAGTGTTACTGAGACCTTTTGTCATGTTTTCCAGCCACAGTGTGTTTACCCTAGAGGAGCCAGTAAACAAAAAGATAATACAATTGTCTTTGATTTACTGTATTAATTGCCAAAGAAAATCAATAAGCAAGAATTTTGTGTTTAACCAGACTAATAAGAGCTTTGATAGATACTTTTTTCCACGTTACTTGTTCTTAAAGTATCTGAACTGACAGCCCTTCCCACAAAGGTGAAGTAGTATAAATTTTACTTCTAATTTTGCTTATGTGTATAAGCTATGGATGTTGGTATGGGAACTGCTAATTTTTATTAATTTCCTAAAAGTAAATTCCAGTTGCCCTCTTGTTAGTCTGCAAATTGTATGGAGTTAAAAGTAGTGTTGTTCAGAAACTGGTGTGTAAGTTTTTAACTGTTCCACCTCTACACAGTCTTTGAAAAACTTGTGTATTATTATTAGAAGGGATGACACAAAATAAATTGTAGTAACAAGAAACTGAAGGAGAGTATGATAAATCAGATTTTTGTTATAAGTATTGCTATACTTTTTGAAGGCAAGCCAAGCTACAATGATTTTATGTTTAGTCAATTTGTTCTTGCAAGAATCTGAGATCAAAGTAGATTCTCTCCCACAGGCAGTCATATCCTACAGATCTTTTTGTCCTTTGGTAGAAAGAACAAGCACTATATTTTTTTAAACATTAGCTAAGTATCTCAGGAAAAATGTGACTACTCTTTAAATTTTCCTGATTTAAGATGACAGAGTAATTTTCTCATCTGTGGTTCAATTTGATTAGTTTGACTACCTGCTTTGGATATTCATTGTTTGATGACTTGGACATATTCATCATGTCTCTAACTTATGACCTTGCTCTCTGCTATTGGAGGGGAAAAAAAAAGACTGTATCTAGAACTTATGTAGTGGATTGATTTATGCAATTTCTGTATTTGGTTATCTTTTAAATAAAATCCTTATTTGTTCTAATCTGTTTCATATTTATTTGGCAAATTACAAAGGTGCTGGCAATCCCTTACAAACCATTTGCATGATGCTTACCTCTATTTCCTAAATTAGTACCACACATTTCATAGGTTGTCCCAATAACACAGAAGCATCCTTGGTTCAATGTATTGCAATCCTTTTAGCAAATTGCAAAGCAACATGTCTTTCCTGGTTTCCCTTTTTTCCTGGGAAATCTTCTGGATAAGATTTAGGGCTTCAGTTCTTTCCTATGTTTAGCCATTCCAGGTTAGTCCTACTGCAAGCCTCTCCAGAAGGAAAAGAGGAATATGGTGGATTTTGCCTTGATTTTTGTGTCTACTCTGTTCTGCAGTTCAGCTTTAGACACTTTCCTTTCTGAATCTTCATTATTTATTCCATTTCAGAGTCAAAGGATCGTTTGCTTTAACCTAGGTTTTCCTCTCCAGAAGCATACTTCTTACTCCCAACATAAGCTTTTTTTTGTCTAAGTAACTCTCAGATTCCTCAAATATAATTTGTCCAAACAAAATAATCAACTGTAAGAAATAAAATAAGCATTTTCTTTGTAAAATGATGGCATGCAGATAGCTGTGGCAACCCATCTTTTGTTTGCAAAAACACTGTTTTAGGGTAAAAAATTATAGCTTAAAGTACAACAAAACCTTGCAATGACCTCCACTTTCTTGTTTATTTTATTGTCAAAATTTGCAAGTTAATAAACATACAGTATAAATTTGCCAGTGGAGTGAGGCATATTAAGTGTTCAGCTCTCTCTTTCCTTCCCCCTCTGAGGACTGTGAAAAGCTTAAAGCTGTCACAGTGAAGTAGGCTCTTGTAAAGAAGGATTTAGCTCAGTAGTACTTAAAGGTTAATGAATTTTACCCAGAGACTGAGTAATCTATTGGACTAGCACTGGCTAGTGTATTTGGCTCAGTAACTTGTGGAATGGTTAGATTATCAGAATGGTTAGATTGTCAGAATGTCAGCTACCAAAATACTCTCTTTGCTTCTCCCAGCTTTCTCTATTAAATTTCCATCAAAAA
This sequence comes from Luscinia megarhynchos, assembly GCA_034336665.1. NCBI lineage: Eukaryota > Metazoa > Chordata > Aves > Passeriformes > Muscicapidae > Luscinia > Luscinia megarhynchos. The sequence goes on from CM067565.1 coordinate 49,524,858, forward strand.
CAGCCTAGTTATATGCAGAAAATACGTATTAAAATAACCTTTGCATTTTATATTTTGTAACTAAAGCACACTGAAGTTAATGTACATCTTTCCATTTACTTCAGGGGGCTTTATATATAGCACTAGAGATGGGTTTTTTCCAGTTGTCTTGTACCTTGTCATTTGTTCTGCTGAAATGATAGCCTGACTGGGAAATTGTAAGTCAGGAAGCTTCACAAAAGAAAAAAAGCAAATATACCCAAATCTTGTCAAGGATCACACTGGAACTTTGTCATAATGGGATTCCTCAAAACAGTATTTCTCAGATTCTACATAGCCTATCTTTTGAGAGCATAATATTTCATGCAAAAGACCTGATTCTTGTAAATTTCACACTATTATTAGAGTTTCCAGAAAACAGAAAATCTGTTCCATGAAAAATGATACCAAAAGTGTCATACAGTTTTCCTGGTATTTATTCTATAATTAGCTAGTGCAGCAGATTTTCCTTTTCATGGTCCTTTCCAGCTGATAAACTATTTTTTTTCTAGCAGAAGTTCTTAAGTCCTGAAAGAGAGACTTGTATTTTGGCTACTGCATTTTGGTATTTGCAATGCTACAACCTGGTCTCATCATTTTCTCCCATCCAACACGGGAATCTTTTTCCTCAACTGAACCTATTATCTTTCAGTCATCAGCAACACCTTCCAGCTTTTTGTCCCAACGCATAAAAATAGAAAATAAACCAGTTCCATCAGTGATACCCGAGGAACTCTGTGAATTACCTCTCTCTTCCATTCCTAAGGCCTTAATGATGAAGAAAATCTTCCTCCCATCCCTCAGTTTACTACCCACCTTACAACCCTTGTGCAAATCCCACTGCACTTAATTAAATAATTCCTCAAATATTCCCATGGCTAAATAGTTTAATAAAACCCAATTCATGCCCTCTTTCCAAATTGCATCTAACCCAAAAAAAGATTGTTATTACAGATATGAGTCTGATCTGGCTTGCTTGACTTATGTGAACATATATGCAGTATATGCTGAGAAAGCCCCAGAGAATGGAGTGGTGGAGAGAGCCTATCTCCTGTAAACCATGGTGTCCATGGTACCTCCTTAACTCTGGCTGTTAAAGCGATTCCTGAAGGAATTTTGAAAAAATTCTTCTGGTCCAGAACAGGAATTATTTTTGAGGAATAAATCTTGCCTTTTTTTCTCATGGATACAGAAGGATTGCTGTGTGGCAAAACTGTGTTCTTATTGACCAAAGCAGGGAATCATGTTTATTTTGCTAAACGAAAAAAAAAAGGTGGTAGAACAGATATGTTGAAGTTCAGCAGCTTCTGAAAGAAACCTGTGCAAAGAAACAGGAAGTGTGTCCTGGCATCTTAGCCACAACAGCAACCTTTAACTTATTCCAGGGCTGCTTCTTCCATTTAATGTAATGTTTCCAGTATCCAGACTGGCTTGGATGGGAGTAAGAAGAGTCTTCAAGTTACTTTGCCTTCCTTTGTGTCCATCAATTCATTCACTGCCATCAATTTTTAATATCCACATACAGCAAAGAGTCTTGAGTGTTAAAATCATTTTTCTGTTCATTGCTAGGTTAGTGAACCTAAAGCATTACATGACTTTCCACAATAATCATACAGTGCATCACATGAAGAAAACCTGTTAGCAATCACTTCTTTCTTAAGGAGCAGAAGTACAAACTTATGTTATACAATTGTTCGAAATTTTCCAATAAAAGTATTTTAAAACTATTAACTGCTATACGGAACACAAGAAATGAGGGACATGGAGTAACCTCTACATATAATCTCACAGCTGATCTGTTAAATTGGTCATCATTTTCAATAACATAGGGTAAAAAAGTGTTATTTGACACCTTTAAATTCTAAACCTTTTGCTTATCAATTGTTCTTCTGCAGGTATTTTCAACAATTTAACCTCCAAACTAAAGATTATGGTATTTCTAGTTGAAAACACAGACATTCAATAAACATCTATTTTAACATATTTTTAGACATTTAACATGTGTTAAATGCTTACTGGAAGGATGGAAAAAGGGGAAATCTCTATGTCAATCACACCTTTAAGGAAAAATATTTGTGTACACTCTGATGAAAAAAATAAGTCAAATTACTTATTGAAGCATGCAGTGATAAATTTTACCAATGCTGTTTCCAAAAAGAATATATAAAGTTAGTTAAGCGTTTTGGATGAGGAGCAGTCAAATAAATCTCCTTTCAAACAGCTGAGCAGAACTTTTTGCATTATGGCCAATTTACATGCTCTCAACCACTCAGCAAAAGAAATGGTGGTCAATTTTTGGTTCAAAATAGTATACATCTGAGTCCCTCCCAGATGCCCCTCTCCATTGTGCATGCCAGTTAATTCTTGACTCCTGTATTTTCTCAGGAAAAATAATCAAATTCAGGGGTGTCCTCTGTTTCTGACTTTACAGCTCACATAGGCATTTTTGTGGCATGGACATATTTTTTGCTTTACATTGACAAAGACTTACTAAGCAAGGTCAATAAACACAGAAGCACTACACTAAAAAAGAAATGTCCTTAAGCAGTGATGTCTTTGTGTATGTTACTATACTCTTGAGCTTCTACCTGTCACAACAATAATACCTCTTTGTCAAGGGCAGGTAAGAACAGACAAGAAACAAATGAATTGAAATCCCCAATGTTTGTCCATTGCCATCTGCTTATTGTTACATGATGAACAAGAAAAACATATAATTTAAAATGAAATTTTAATGGAACTTTTATACTTTTTTAAATTAAGCCATTTTTCCCTAATCTTTTCATGCTTCTTTTACATAATATCTATTATTTTAGATCCCTATTCAATATCTTCTCTCTCTCCATCCTTTTTCATCTCTCTAACCACATCTATTTCCTTTTAAGTCACAATGTTAAAGAGATTCAACCTTTTAGTAGTTCAAGAAAGACATAATCTCTGGCCTCTTCCTTGCTTTATAATATCAAAACATTTCCCCGAAATCTCCATCCATTTTTAAAGGAATGGTACAGTCTGTCACACACCTTTTACTCTAATTTGTCATTTCTTCTAGTTTTCTTCCACTTCTCTCGGTGCCTGTACTTTGATTCACTGTGTACTTTATTGGCCTCTTCATGAGAAATTTTATATATGCATATTTTTCCTGCATTCAGTCTAGATATGTTTCTCTCACATGACACAATATAAGGTTTATCCTTGGAATCCAGCTGGGAAGAAGCTTCTTGATTATGCCTGTCCTCCCATCTGACACAATTAGTTTTACTGGATAGGCACACATCAGTCACAGGGTGGGATATCAAGGAAGGAGGCTGTGGGATGAATATATTATTTTAGGAGGCCAGGTTCTCCCTCTGTGGCACTGTTCAAGGCAAACCACGTGGAAGGGAACATGTAATCAGTGCAACAGCTAAAGGAGGAGCTAAAGACATTCACTTGATCATGGCATGTTCATCACAATGACAACTGAATCTAGTAAGGACTATAAGGAATCAATTTTTTACTGATGAATAGAATATGTTTATGCTGTAAAAGAAAGGGTAAGTGAAGATGGAGAAGAAAGGCAGTGTGAGAGGTATAAAATGAAGGGAGAATTCAGCCAGATTAGAAGAGTTGACAGGTGGGAGTTCAAATACGCATGAGTGGCAAAGGATAATGAACTAAAGGTGGGGAATTAAAGGCAAGGGAAAGGGGTGGAGTGAGATCATATCAGAGTTTTGATTGTCTTTTTTTTTTGTTATACTTCATTAAAGAGCCAGTAAGATCCTGTGAAAAGGTGAGAAAGGCTTGATTTGAAAGTTAAATCTGTCATTTGGTTTGCCAGTCATGTAAGAACCAATTTAAAGCAAAATGGCTCAAAAAAATTTATTAAAACCAAATGGAAGCCATGATTTGGGCAGTGATGTGATTGGATTACTAGAAGATGATATGGACAACTCATGGTTAGTGCTTATGGGGTTAAATAAAATTTTCTGCTTTTACATGGTTTTCTTAGGTGATGCTGAATATGATGCACAGAAAACTGGAACCTGTATTTTCCAAAGGCCATCATGCAGTGAGGTCATCAGTAACCACCATTTAAATGAGACCATGTGCTAGAAGTGGCCTCTTTCATTTAATGATCTTAACAGAGGATTTACCAATTTTGTAGATGTCATAATTTCTTGGAATGTTTCTTCTTCATTAAACTCAGTTCATTTTCTCATTTTCTTAAGTGAAAGATGAATTCAATATTTCACTTTAATTAGGCACTGGAATGATGTCATGTTTAATTAGTTCAGCCTCCCACAGACACATCATTGCACACACAGTTTTTTAAATAGTTACTAATATTCTATGATATGTTTTAAATTTTTTTGTTAAAATTGGGGTACAAACACTCACATTTGATTGCAATATTCTCATAAATAGGATATTTGACTATGAGCTTTGGTTACTGCATATTGTCCTACTAAGAAGAACAAAAGTTCTTTGTAAACAAGGCAAAAATTCTATCCAGTTCAGTCATCCCTTTACTAGGAATATTTTAAGCTGTTATTACTTTCATGATATCCATTCCTTGAAATCAAGTAGAAGCTCTGAGGCCTATTTTTAACTTCTTTATATTCTTTATCTAAAAAATATAAGTTGCTATTTTCAGGTGGGTGGTAAGCAGGCAAACAGAACATGGAGTTCTTCATAGGATAAGGAATGTGAGAGTGAAATCTGGATAATGCAAGAGTTCTTGGTTTGTCTCTTGCCTTGCTAGTGCCAGAAGGACGTGCTTTAGGATGTCAGGGCACTCATATGATATAAGCTGGACTCAAGAGAAAAAGGTGACAATTATCTGAATTTTATCATGTTGTTATTTAGCATATGGAGTGTAGTAATTTGAGTCAATTTGCTCGTTGTTTCCTTTTCCATATAAAACTCATGTTAGAAAACCTTTTGATTTCAACTGGAGTAGAGCTAATTTTCTTCCTAACAGCTGACACAATGTGCTGGGTTTGATTTAGGATGAGAATAATGCTGATAACATGCCAACATTTTAGTTGTGGCTAAGTGGCACTTACCTTATGACAAAGACTTTTCAGCTTCCCAAGCTCTGCCAGTGAGAAGGTGCACAAGAAGCTGGGAGGGAACACAGCCAGGATGTTTTACTACCACCATTATTATTATTATTGTTGTTATTATTGTTGTTGTTGTTGTTGTTGTTATTTCAATTTTTCTTATCTCAACCTACAGGTTTTGCATTTTTCCCATGTCACTGTCTGGGGCTGGGAGGCCTGTGTGAGTAAGCAGCTGTATGAAACTTAGTTGCTAGCTGGGGTTAAACCATGACAATTCTGTATTCAGACATTAACTTTTATGACCAGAAACCCCATAAAACCAGCTGTCTCTTGTAGTCTAAGCTTGTACTTAAAAGTGAAAAATGCTTGGCTCCTTTCACCTTGTTACCCTCTACATCTGTATATTTTGGATCAAGCACTCTGCTGAGAAATAAATAATACTTGCTCTGCTCAAGCTGTTGGGGTTTTCTCTCCAAGCATATCAGCTTTTTTTGAAAAAATATGCAATGATAAGACAGCAAGAAGGGTGTAAAGACAAGACAGCACTGCCAAGATGAAAAGGGTTACGGAGGATTAGTGTCAGATCTGCTGTTCACCTTCAGAAAGTATCTAGGATGGTACTGGCTTTTATGTTGGAAAATTTCTAGGAAAGAGCTGCTGCCAGGACTTCATGTTCCTGCCCATAACTAGTTGTTCACCACCAGAGAAAAATAGTGAAATTTCACATGCTTGCTCCAAGAGATCCCTTTGCAGAGCTCCATTATCATTATGTCCAAGGGGCTGCAAATAAAAAGGTACCCTTTGTTGTTTTTTCACTTACAAAAAGAATCCACTGTGAAGTCACAGCTTTGGAAAATTAACTGGGCACATGGTCTAGTTGCTGCAGAAACCTCTCTGAAATAAAATTAAAAGCAAGCAGAGGGAGCACTGAAGAGTGCTAATTTACAGAAGAATATTAAGTTTCATTGATTTGTGGCAATTGATACTACCTCCCTCTTTTATTTATTAGCAAAATGTTTGAAAGGAGGTATCTCTTACTTTGCCCCCCTGGACAAATATACATGCACAATCACTGCTATGGAATTATGGTGCATTAGTCATATTAGCCTGGCTAATAAACTAAGGGCTATTATTGTACTGAGCCCTAACTGAAACAGATATAAGCAGTGTGGTCACTCTCTCTAATAACGTTACTCAGTGTTGCAGTCCCTCAGAAGCCACAAAGCAATGTGCAGTGTTTTAACCCTGACTGACTGCCAGGTGCCCTCCCAGCTGCACTCTCACTGCCCCTCCTCAGCAGGACAGCTATAGAAAGCAAGATGAAAGGGTCGTGGGTAAAGACAAGGACAGAAAGACTGCTTGCCAATAACCATCACAGGCAAAAGAGACTTGCCTTGGGATTATTAAGAGTGATGATGGTGAGAAACAAAAACAAAATTAAAAACACCTCCTCCTCTTTCTCCCCTTCTTCACAGGCTTGTCTCTCCTGATTCTTTTTCCATCTCTCCCCACCAGCAGGTCAGGGGGGTTGGGAATGATTCTTTGCCATTCCTTCCTTATCACATGGTTATGCTAGTCCAATGAGGGCTCCTTCCCATGGGAGTCCTTCATAAAGGCTGAAGTTCTTCAAGAGCTGCTCCAATGTGAGCTCTTCCCATGGTGTACTATGTGACATTCTTCATGAGTATAATATCTCTCATCATCTGGAGACAGAAAGGCTGCATAGTTGGGGGATTTTAAACATACATCCCAGAATGCAGTTTTTATTACTTAAGAACCTCATGAAAATGTAGCTAATTGACAATTGACTGGTTCTTTCTATATTAATTATTAAACTTCAGGAAATTATGAATAAGAGCATGGAGATTTGTTTCTCTGTAAGTAATATAGTGTGTGCACAACACCAAAAATCACAGTAAAATATTTCCCTAATAATGTCAAGAACTAGTCACGGGCATTCTACCTTCAGGAAGCAATTAAGATTTTTTTTTCCAGAGGGGATATCTGCTCAAACTGCTTTTCAAAACAAGTTAATCAGAGTGGGTAGGAATTAGTTTTTTACCTCACCTTCAGATGCCTAGGGACATTTTTCACCTAGTGTGAGAAAGGAAATGTGCAGAGGCTTCTCTACAAAAAAGCTAGTATGAAAATTAAAAAAATGTTGTGTCCATTTGAAGGGTATAAAGACATTTAAGAATCTGCTTGCATGTGAGGGAAGGAATGACCTTCCCCAAGATTGTGTCCTGATATAAAACAAACAAACAAAATAACCTTTTTTTTATAAAGACCTAAGCAGTAGAGAAGATATTTGAAAATGTTTGTGGGGAGGAGGAAGGTCAGAGCCAGTATGTGTCTGGTGTCACCAGGGAACAAGGGTCATACATATAATGAGCTAAATAATGCTACATGATATGCATTAACTCTGAGCCCTTGGGACTGGAGTTTAGAAAATATTAGACTTTTATCTGACCACAGTATTTGTTGTTTGGTGCAGTCTCCTCTCCTTTCTTCTCTTGCTATGAGGTATTGGAAGTCCAAGGTTACCACTTCCTAGTCATGGAGTTATATGTATGCACAGTAATTTGGGAGGTGAAGGGTAAAACAAATTTATTTATCTGGTAAGCTAATAGGTGATGTGGACTTTTAGACATTTGAGGAGAAAATTGTTATTTTCTCATGCCTGAACTGTATGTATAAAAGGAGGCAAAATCACAGGCAAAGCAAAGAATAACTTCATTTTCCAGAGAGGCACTGGAAGTCCTCTGCAGTTTTGTGATTAAATATCTGATGGAGAGATTAGCATTAGAGCAGTAGCTGCTTCATGTGACTGAGCATGGGGAGTAAGGCCACACCTGTGTTTCATCATTTTAAGCCATTTATTTGTCTCTTACCTACTCGGAAAGACCTGTCCAGTAAAAACATAAAAATTAAGGCTTTAGGATGTCTCTGTACAATTACAAATGAGCCTAAAAGGAGACCAGTTATACAAGGACTACACTTTTAAGTGATACTGCCTGGCTACTACTGCCCACTATATCACAGGATGTGTGAGTCCAATCCAGACAAATAAATAAACTTATGATAAATGCTTAATTGCAGTTGAAAACAAACATTCATTAAAGAAGAAAAAAAGAAAAACACATTTTTCTTCAGCCAGCCTCTGCTCTGCTCTTTTCTGGATAGTTTTTACAGCTGCCTTTTCTCCATTACCCTTGACTCTTTCTAAGTACAACTTGCTTAGATGATGCAGGCTCTAGAAAGCTGCTATTCAGTGCATGGTCTGAGAGTTGTAGCAAAATATGTCAAAGTAGCACTCTGCACTATGCACTAAAGCAGCTAACCATACCATCTACATAGTCTGCCCAAGAGACCTCAGATCTGAGCTTTGGAAGTAATTGAAGCTCAAAGCAAGAATATATTTGATGCAGGAATTCATTAGTGGTATCTAGGCAAGTAGTAGATAGGACAGGTCCTGAAAATTTGGTGCTGTATGTTGGCAGCAGAGGTGAGATTCAGGGGAGAAGAGGAAACACCTTGTGTCAGAGAGGCAGCTTTCCCAAGCTCCTGGCCTACAGATTGCACATCACAGAATTTGTACCCAGAATTACCCTATCTACACAATAAAATTCCAGCTCATTGAGGTGGATCTGCAGAGTCCAGTTGACATACATGGTCATTCATCAGGTTTTACATTAACTCTAGTCAATTCCTTGGTTATTTGTGGCATTATGTGTACTTCAGTTTAATTTCACCCAGAAGAGATCAGCTGCATACCAAGACTGCTCTGAGATGTGAGCCAAGTGAGTAAAACGAGGGATGGTTGGGAGGGACCATGGCTTTAAAGACACACTTCTGATTCAAAATAAACTGCTAATGTACATGTAGACAATAGAGACATTAAGTGCATGGATCATAGTCTTGCTGTACTAAAAGCTTTTTCTCAACTTGTCTTTCCTGTTCAATGCAGACATACCAGAAAAGATGGCCTGACAAATGACACCATCAGTCAGAATATTTAAATGTCAGTTATCAAAAAAGTGAGTTTTCAAAAGAAAGTCAAGAAATCTTTTTTCCTGGAGAACTGAAGTTTTAATCAGGTTAAAGCTCAATGACTGTAAGGAGGGTCTACAGTGTGACTTTCTGGAGTTTTGTACATCTTAAGGTCAGAAAGAGCCAACTTTATTTCCTCTGTAACATGAGCCTTAGATTTTACAGAGGGATTCTTGCACAGAGCCCCTTAAATACTGTTCATGCTGCAAAAGTTCTTTTCTTATTTTCAGAACTCACAGTGAAAGACAAGATAGTACTCTCAAAGGGACTCTACACCTTCCATTGATTACTCTCACTACCAAATTTACATCTTGCTTGCAAGGTCCAAATTTTCGATTCACAACAAGAACATGGAAATTAGGAAAATTCAAGTATTCCTGGGGTAAATTTTTGATGTAATAAATGGAGAGGCTTTAATGAAAATTATTTTGCCCACATTTTTATATTAATTGCAAATACCAGTATAGAAAAAAGCAACTGTTTGTTTTATTAAATGCTATGTTGAGTTTCCTTGAATTTTGAAATGACATTCCAGGGCAAAAGAGCATCACCTCACTATGGATTTTTCTCAAATATACATGTAAGATAGGTGACAGGAAAGTCACTTCAGGGACTACCTCTCCACCTGATGGATGGTGAAGATTCCAAGCTGTTGATACTGAATACACTGCTAAAGAGTTCAGAAGCAGAAATGCCTGGAAAATTTATTTTCTTTTTATGGTGAAAGCCTAGTGGCAATGTGAAGTTTGCTTCAATTCAAGGGTCTGATTCACCATTCTATGGGTTGCACAAGGACCTTTCTGAGTAGCTTCAAAAGGCACTGGAGTGGCTCCTGGAAAAAACAGCCTTGCAGGTAAGTGTAGGGACACTCTGTAGCCATCATATCTTCCAGCCAATCACTGCAAAATAAAATAAATATACATACCCTGCTGATAGAGGCAGAATACAGTCAGTATTTCTCCTGAAATATCCATGTCAGGAAACCTACAGAGCCCTTCAGATAATGGTTTGATATAAAATAACATTGAATTCACCCTTTCAGCTATAGATCACATTGACTGTTCCAGGATAGACATGAATAAGCTTCCTGAGCAAAGCAGCCTTTTTGATTATTGTCCAGAGATCTCAAGGATATTAATTCATTTTTTGACCTACAGCTCTTCCACGTCCAAACACCTCGTGCAGTCAGGTTGATTTGAATGCTGAAATTCCAGGGTGCACAAATGGCCAAATTATTGAAAATGTTTGACCTGAATATCTATTTTGGGAAGATCTCCACAATATCTAATTACTGGATTTATCTGTCTTCCTTCTCTTCTTCTAGTTGCAAATGTTTTGTTCAGTGATATTTTGCATATTTTATTTTATGCTTGCAGTATCTCATATTTATGTTAATATATGTCTGCACAAACAATTTAGTGGTACAGGAAAAATAGGTATACAGCATAAAGATTTTCTTCTAGTTAGACTTCCTAAAATATTCTGGTACAATATGTTCTGCATTGCTATCTGGAGATATAGGAAAAGATTTACTTGAAATGTTGTTTGGTTGTCACTCAATGAACCATCCTTTCAACTTGAAATTATTGGCAGGGAGCTTTCTTACACCACCATTGCTGAAAATAAAAGTTTTTGCCTCAGATTCAATTTGTTACTATGGGTGTAAATTGGATATCCTTAGGTCTGTAAAATTTCATCCTTAAAAGAGACAGATTGTGGTCCTGCTAAGTGAGTTTCATGGCTGGCATGCCATAAAAAATAAAAATTAATAAAGCAGAAATTACTATAAATTTGGTGATTTATTTTTGTTATCTTTTTAATTTTTTTCCTCAATTGGATTTTTTTTTTCCTTTATTTTGACTGTTATCTTTATAGCTGTGGATTCATCAGATGGATAGATAGATTTTATGTAACTGCCAGGAATGGCAATTATATAGGCATTTGCATTGGAGACTTCCCCTGTGGACCTGTTTTTATAGCAGCAGCTGATCTGAGCAGATGGAAATTAGAAGCCAGAGGGATACTCTGAAAATCACACCGTGAGAAAACTCTGAAAAAGATGTAACCTGTCTTTTGGACTGTAAAATTGACTGGGGATGGCATGTGGCAGTCTGTCCTCAGCTGCCTAATTTATCCAGTCTGATTGACAATGCCATTAGATTGAGTAGATGTCCTTCATGAGTGTGTACTATCATAGCAATTTCAGAGATGGGAAGTAGCACAGAAGAAGGGAACATTTCAGCAACAGCAAAAGCTGCTGAGCTTCTCCTAGTTCCAAGGTGATGAGATCATATGGCAGCATATCCATGTATTTCTAACATTCAGAGTGTCTGTATGTGGTTACACTGCTTTTGGGTGTGAATATCATTATATATCCTGAAAGTCAAATAGGCAACTGTTTTAGTTAATGCTTTTTGTATCTGTATATTGTATCTGAAGTGGTTGCTGTTGTCCTTCAGTCCTGTGTAAAAATAGAAGAAAACCTGACTGGTGCTTATACAAAGAATGTGCTGTCACTGTGCTTAATCTTTCAAAACATTGGAGAATTCACAAAGGTCTGCACATTCCAGTTTTATGGTGCTTGCAGCTTATATTGTGCAAATGAAGCTGTCATTTTCAAATACACTAATCATAAAGTTTATCCAGATGAGCTCAGTGCAAAAATAAAAATAGCTAATCTCTTTCTTTGATGAACACTCCGAGATGCTCTTCAAAAGTAATTTGTAGGGGAAAGACAAAGAATCTGGTGCTCACATAAGCAGGAGCAGCATGGAGTTTTCTTTTTCTTATTGTGAAAGATGAGAATAGTCAGTAATTTCCAGTGATGGTTCAGCTTTGTAGCTGTTTGTAGGAGCTGGGAAGAAGCATCAAATCAGTATGCAATATCTGCATACTGAAAAGTGCACTGTACACTCACTCATTCATTCATGTCTCCTAGAACTTTTTGACAACTTTAGAAAGGTGTGAGATTAAATAATCCAGTGTCAAAACCAGATTTCAAAAAGAAATAAGTATGTTGCACTTCTATTGTGCTTTTATTTGATAAGAATATTTTGATTTGTCAGCAATTTGTCCTAAGATCTGATCTAAACCTTTCAGTTGAACCCATTCCCCTTTGTCCTGTCACTACATGCTCTTGTAAGTAGTCTTCGCTCATCATTCCTGTTGTTTTCCTGTATTGTGTGTGCTTTAGCTATCTTTGTATTTCCTTTTTCTTTCCAGTTTCCTTTACTTCAAATTTTAGATACAAGGGAAATTATGTCACCAATGATATGATGTGATCTCTCTCCCTTAGATCTGTGCAAAGGATCATTCAAAATTAATAGAAGAGAATTTATAAGAGAATTTAATTTTAAGACTTTTCTACCACTATGATCTGTCACATTTCCACGTCAAGGTCAGGTTGTTCATTCACCTCTGACGAAGTCTGTGGCTCAGATATTTATTTACTACCCCTGTTTCTTGAATGCTGGAGTGAAAATACTGTAGTCACATTTACTTTTGAGATTAATAGCTCAATTTTTCTTTCTATATTAGAGATTGTGGTGTTTATTTAGTTTTATAATATGACAAGTGCCAATCTAAATGAGAAAGATTCTTCTAATGAATACTTAAAATCAATATATCAAAAAAAAAAAAAAAAAAAGAAACTGCAAAACCACATCACTTCAGGTCTGTTTGCTTCAAAAGGCATTTTGACTTTAATTCACATAATGTTTCCTATGAGGCTGAGAATGAAAAGTGAGTGACTCAGAGCATGTCAATGAGATAACTAAAGCTTTAATCTAGACTTTACCTACATGAATATTAACAGTTGTGTCATTGTTACTTAGTGTTTACCTTTTGCTAATAGGTTAAGCTAACTTTATAGATCAGATTTTAATATCTATAAATACCTGCTCAAAGCAGTTTTCTTCTTCAGTCCTGACAGTGATGCTCGTGCTATGTCAGAGGGGTTGGAGGGAACATATGTAAGCACAGTCAGGATGTTTCAGTTCAGTAATTGTGTACATCAAGAGCACTTAAGATGCACATGACAGCTAATTTTGTGATGAAGACTGAACAGAGCTGTGGGGGACACCTGCAAGGACTTCCCTGCACAGAAACCTTTCCATTGCAGCAGGTTTAGGAATTGTTACGAATCAAAATTCCATGATCTGAAATTATAGGCCTAATTTCAGTTCTGAACAGAGCTGTAACATCAGTGCTATTATTATTAGTATTTCCCACGCCTATGTAATGGAGAAATGAATTAATTTTTTTATTCTTAAATCAAAATAATCTCGGCTCATATACTGGCAGATCTGTACAATTGTCTCCATGGGAGCTTTCCCAGTGCTGAAAGTATTCCAGGTAGCTGCTGAATGCTAGTGAAATGTTCCAGTTTTCTCAAAATTAGTTGTTCTTGGTTCAGATCATCTCATAATCTGTTCAAATACAAATTAGTCTTCCAGAGAAGAAAAAATACTAAAATATTTAAGACAAAAATAATTGTGTCCAGGTGTGAAAATCTCTCCTTTCCTCTTTTTTTTAAGGAATGGTATGAATGAGAAATATGAGCCTTTGCCATAAAGGGTCATGAAAATTCCTCCAGGAAGCTCTCAATAACTTCTGCAGTTTTTAAGGGGAGGCACTGTGGACTTGAATGGGCTGAAAGTTGAACTTGGTGTACCACTACTTTCTGCTCTGGGAACCTTTTATTGGACTGTGTCACTTGCACTGCCAGGCAATTGCTCTTTTACTCCACTGATGGCAATCATTGCTAGTAAGAGATTAAAAGGCTGCCTAATCTTCACACTCCTGCCAGTGGCAATCAACAAAGTCCCAAAAGGTGATGCAGGGTGTATGAGCTGAATAGGGAATGGTGTGCACTTCTCAGTGCTAAGAGTGGCAAGCAGGGGGAAAAGGCATTCCACTTTGAGGGATATTAAACTGTGAGCTGCTGAAGAGTGCAGTGGTTTTGGGCTGCTGCTCCTGCTGACTGCTGGTGGAATAGCTGTGGCTGCCAAAGCAGGAGCTGTCTTTGCCCTCAGGCAGCTGCAAACCTGCCAGGGGCTGTGGAGAGGCAGCCTGGAGTACAGGGAGGGCAGAGGCAGCTGCTGCAGCCACAGAGGCAGCTTCTACCTGACCTGATTTTAAACCACACTAGGGCTCAGGGGGTTTACTGCACCCTTGGCATTTGGCTGAATGTGTTTTTCCTGCCAGTGAGCTCCTGAGCCCCGTGATGCGATGCTCTGCCTGCTGAGCTGGCACATCTCCCTGTGCCATCCCAGGTGTGCACTTCTGCAGTGACCATGGTCACTGCCAGCTCTCCCACCTCACTGCCCAGCTGTGGCTGTGTCCTTTGGCAGGGCTACCTCAGCCCTGGGCACATGCCTAGCTGCTTCTATTGCTGAAAGGGACAATGGAGTATCTGGAGTAGGAGCATGAGATGGCTTTGTATGAGTGCAGTCAAGGCTCTAGACTAACTCTGCAGGAGCTAACAAAAAGTAAATGTTTCCATCTGATTTACTACCAAATGATGGTAGTAAAACATTTGCTTGCAACCTCTGGCTCTATAAACTTTTATCAACCCCGAAGCCATGTAGACCTTGCAATGTATTTGTCCACTTAGAAGCAGCAGTTGATATAGGTGCTTGCTTGCAGCATGGGAGCAAAGGTTGTTGATGATTTTTCTGTGACATTCTCATATTAATCCCTGCAGGAGACATGGTGAAAGTTGGCTCCAAAACAACAGTATAATTCAAAGTGCATTTCCAGGGCAGAAGAAATGCCAGCCTGACAAGCAAATGGTGGGGTGTATGCAGCAGAATATACCTTCTGTATAAGGTAGCAAAAACCAGAAGGCTAAAATTAAATTATCAAATTCCCATTACCCATCAAACTTTCCTCCTTAGACAGAGTTTCTACTATTTCATTGTTTTTCATGAAAGTGTTTTATCTTGTATTCTTTATTGTGCAGAGTGCCTTTTGAAGTAAATGAGTTCAGGCACTCTCTGTCTGCCTACCCCATGAGAAACAGTATTTACTGATGTGCACGACCTTGTCAGAATTTATGGTGCTGGCACAGGCAGCTGGGCTGTAACCGTAATTCTCTCCAGAGAAGGCAGAGGAGTTCAAGGGTTTGGGGTGACAGATTGGGCCATGGTGACTTTTTCTTCAGGAATAAGGAGTGGCAGCATTGTCTCCTTTACTCAGTGCAAACACTCTTGGTCTAGGTTAAAGATGATGTCATTTAGTGCTTCCTATTGCCAGTGTTTTGTTCCCTGAATTATTGCTGTACTTACATGACTATATCTTAAGCCATTGCTAACATGTGATCTTATTCTTCTCTTGGACAGCTGCCTATGTTAAGAGTAACAAAGGTTTTCTTCTGAGGATTAGAGCTTGCTGGAAACCTTACAATTTCTTTTTCTATGAAACATGTTGGTTTGTCAGAAAGCAATATGATCTGTAGAAATATTCTTTTTTGTACCTGAGAGCTTCCTACCGGGTTCCCAGTTGATCTAAGAAAACGTGGGAAGAGCTGCTCTTGAACTTATTTTCTATTTATGTGGTGTAGAGTTTCAAAGTTTTCTTCTGCCCTCTGTTTTTCTACAAAGGACTCAGATCTTTGAAAGATGGGGTAGCCAAGTAATTACTTCATTTTTTATAAAAAAATTTAAGAAAATAAAGAAAGTTGTAATTCCTCAAAATAAAATTTCTCAGTTGTATTACTGAGGAACAAACATTTCCACCAAAAAGCTGATTTAGTAACCAAAATAGAACTCTGTGTGTGATGAACATGCCAATTTTTTACTAGTTGCACCATGGTAGCTGTTTCCTCTACACTTCCAAGGAACATTTCTCTATGGACATCTTCCTTCAGGACCCAGATTTTGAGACTGAGTTAAGACCTGGGTTCACTATTACTCTGCTTTTGAAGTAATATGGAAGGCATATAACCTGTTCCCTCAAGGACCATCTGTTTAACAGCAATGCATTTTCCTAGATGCTGTGGTGGGCTGGAGTGTTTCTGACAGTGCCAGTGAAGAAATGGAAGCACATGGTGGAGTCTAAGCAGATCCAAAACCCTCGGTGATAACATCACATTGCCTTCACTCCACATGCAGCCCATTCCCAGTCTTAAACACATTAGTTGTCCCATCCCTTCCCAATCCAGCAGAGCAGTTAAGCATATGCTTAAGTCAAATTGCTGCCAGTCTGATTTAAGCAGCACTTAAACCAAGCACATTCTTAAATGCTTATATGGCTGTGGAGGGATTGAAACATGTGCTTAACGTTCAGTGCATGCTAGTGTGCTTTGCTGGATGGGAACTCTAAAAATGGAAAGGGACTAAAGCTATTTTATTTCATTGTACTAGTGTTCCTTCAAATATGCTGATGGCTGTTAGAATGGGATAGCTTAGCTCAGACTGAGTTTAATAGGATTGCTCCAACCTATCAACTTTTTCAAGTTAATATATATTTAAAAGTAGGAAATTCCACTGCTGGAGTGAATTTTGAAGGGCATGGTAAGTCACAGTCACTGTAGATGAAAGAATAGAATTGAAGAAAAAATTCAAAACAGTATGATTTTTAAGAAAATTTTATCTTGGACAGTTAGGAAGGTCAATATTATGATTTAAAGATATAACACAAGAAATTGATTTGTACCTTCAGCACTAAATGAAGATTATGATTTTCATCAAGAAATTATGAAATAATGAAACTTCAGTCCTGGTTTTGCCTGAAAAAATTCAGCAATACTTGAGTCAGTCATTTCCATATAAGTTTTCATAACATAAAATCATAGAACCAAATAACGGTTTGGTTTGGTTTTGGTTTGGTTTGGTTTGGTTTGGTTTGGTTTGGTTTGGTTTGGTTTGGTTTGGTTTGGTTTGGTTTGGTTTGGGTTGGTTTGGTTTGGTTTGGGTTGGTTTGGTTTGGAAGAGACCCTAAAGATCACCTAGTTGCAGCCTCTCTGGTGTGAGCTGGGACACCTTTCATTAGAACAAGTTCCTCAGGGTCCCATCCAGCTTGGCCTTCAACACTTCCAGAGATGGAGCACCCACAACTTCTCTGGGCAGCCTATTCCTGTGTTTTACCATCCTCAAAGGAAAGATCCTCTTCCTAATATCTAATCTAAACCTACTCTTTCCGACTTGGGCACACACACACAAATGTATTATTTGTATTGTATATTATACAGTTATATATATATTATAAATATATAATATATGTTTATAATATATAATACATATAATCTTTGTATAACTAATAAAAAACTATATTATTCACTTTGGACCCTCTGATTATATCTTCTCAAAATATATTCAAGCATTTTTCCATATAAAAATATATATGTACAAATATATATTTATTATATATATACATGTATACAAATATATATTATATATAGATACATATATACAAATATACAAATACATATATATATATATATATCTTTTCAGCTGTTGTGGTTATCCCAGAATTTCTTGATTTTCCTTAAGGATTTATCTCAGGATTATAGTTAAGCTTAATAAATAGGATAAAAAAATAATTCTCAAACCTTTATTTTTTTTAAAGAATGTAATTCTTGTAAAGGATAAAAAGGACCACGATAAATTCAACTTCAGAGAAGTGGGGGTCTGACAGATTTAAACAAACTTAGTGGGAGCAGTTGGCATGCTGAGTGCTAGAGCCCTCATCCAGAGGAAAGAAATTCTGGGCTAAGGAAAATGTCATGAATTTCAGCAGGGAGAAATGCAAAGTGAGAGCAACATTGCCATTTAGCAGTGCTGCTCAGAAAACAGATGAAGACCACTCCTGTGCAAAGGACCTGGATGGATAATGGGTGCCAAATTCAAAATGAAGCAGCAGGGAGCATTTCTGTGATCAAAACAAGCTTCGTGTCAATTATTATCTGGAAAAAACCCAATTATGCACAGACAGTCACTTGTGGACATTTTTACTCAAGTGCCTGACTGAGTTCTACACAGCACTGAGTGTGTGAAATTAGCACTACTGCTCAGAATAATAAGTATTATTAAGTAGGAGTTAATAGAGCAGGTTGATATGTCACAAAAATTCACACAGCATTTTCATGCAATGGAGATATTTGATTACTGCACTGTATTGTGGTGTCGGATGCTACCCCACACTTTCATTAATGGTCTAGAAGAATTATGAAGTCAAAATGAATTTTCAAGATGGCACTGACATTACTACATTGGCAAATGAAGTTTGGGAGAGTCATATAGTCCTCCTGATCACTTGCTAGCTTTAGGTCCTTTTTAATATTAGAATTCTTGCCGCAGTTTAAAGCAAATATATATACCTAGAAAAAAGATATTAATTCCACAACTTAAAAAATTGGTGTTTTGTCTCAGTATCAGTTATTTTGAAAAGAAGAATAGCTTAAAAATAGGTAAAGAAAAAGCATGAACCTTGAATACATTATTAGAGAAACACAGGTAAGATACAAATTACTCTATTAAAATGGAGGTGGGAGTACAAGTTGATTTCATTGAGTATGAGAAATTATGAAGTTATTGGAAATTTTTTTTATGAAATGTAGGGATACAGAGTTTTAAAAGGGAAAGCAAATACTAGAGTTATGGAATTTATTAAAGACTTGGAAACCACATCCATGAAATAATTAAATAATTAAATAAACTTAAAGCTAAATACTTCCTCAAGATATTCCTCATCTTTTGATTACTGTTGTTAAGTACCAAAGTGAAGAAAGGTATGAATACAATAAAAAAGGTGCTGGTTTTGAGTGTCTCCACCCAGAAATTGCCCTGCTGATGTAGAAATTACATTTCTGTGGGAAGATAATAGAAGATTGACAAATGCAGTTTGCAGATACAGTCAAGTGACATGAAGCTGAGGTATAGAAAACCCCATACATAATTTTAATTGTTCTTTTAGCCTTGCGTGTTGGAAAAGTAGAACATCTATGATTAAATAATATAGGCCTGTGATAGACTTAGGGACACTCTGCAGAATATGCTTAAGATTCCTGCCCTGCTGTGGGGAAGATCAAAGCACAGTAGTAACCCTGTGCTTGAGTAAATCCCTGAAATACAGGCAAAACCAGCAGGTTCAGTGCTCCTCCAGCATGGACTGAGATCCACAGTGTCTGTATTCCCTTTTATGTGCCTCTGTCCAGGAGCTGCTTTGGGGATCCCTC
The DNA here is from genome assembly GCA_034336665.1 of Luscinia megarhynchos. Taxonomy (NCBI): domain Eukaryota; kingdom Metazoa; phylum Chordata; class Aves; order Passeriformes; family Muscicapidae; genus Luscinia; species Luscinia megarhynchos. The sequence continues at coordinate 49,544,148 of CM067565.1, forward strand.
AATCCCCAAAGGTAACAAAAATAAAATTACCCTTCATTTGTGGTTTTTGTGGCTGTTCCTGCAGACTGCCTATGCAAGCTCACAAAATTGCCTCTCCAAGATGTGTTTTTTCTATGCTCTGAATATAATAGAGAAAGTGCTTTACAGTGTTCAGCTCTGCTAGATTCTACTCTCTAGCTATTTTCTCATCAGGGAAGGATTCTTTATTCTAGGGGAGAAAAAAAAATAGAAGCAATGAAACTGGAGCCAGACAGATTCAAAAGATAGGGAAAAAACCCCATTTTTAACAGCTAGATGGACCAGATCAATGGTAAAAGAAAAAAAAAAAAAAAAAAAAAAAAAGTGAAGAGACATCATAGGGTTCCATTTCTCATTTCTCCATTCAAGGTGTATGTTGAAACCTGAGCTTTAGTCAATGACATCTAATTCTTTATTAAGCACCAGGAAGTGAGCTACAGAAGGGTGACTTGGTGAGAATAATTTATGACATCCAGAGATTCAGAATAAATTATTTTAGGTAATAATATTTTATTTATAATATGGTCATTATTTTATAGTCAGAGCGAGCATTGAGCAGTATAAATCTATTATTTCAGCTGCCATTTTCTGCCTGATAATGTCCCACCATGTCTCTGCAACTGAGATAACTTTCAATGTTCTACTCATCAATCAGCAAAGTAGTGTTCCCCAAGAACTATTATAAATAGTAGAAAGGTCTTCTAGTTATGTTTTTCATCACAGGGCTGCAAATTTCCACTGAACAGAAAATATCAATATTTGTGTACAGTAGTAATAATCTAAAAACTAACCATACAAACTTCTCTTCTTATTAAGAAGCTGAAACATGATTTCCTCATAATTATATCCTTTCGATAGCAATAAGAATGAAAAATAAAGAAATAAAAAATAAATAAATAGTCTCAACAGAAAAACCCCAAACCAAAACCATAAATATATTGTGCTGTAGTACTTAAATTCGTGTTCTAAGTACCTTTACCAGCTTTTGCATTTCCAATTGCAAAAACCCTTTATGTCATCATTTTTTCCATAAGTACATGGGTTCACATTTCCTTGGGGATTGATGGCCTTGGTGCTTTCAGTACCAAAGTGTCTCTAACTTAGAGAGAATCCTTACCAATAATTTGTGAGCTCACCCCTTTTTTCATCTTTCAAATTTCAAAGGACTTGTTTAGGTCACACTTGTCATATCTTCACATTAATCTGACTGATTTATTTTCTGATATTAGATAAACATGTTTTTAGACCAAGTATGTTTATTATGTAATAATTAAAATTTCCATTGGCCTCTACAAACAATTGCAAAAGAAATCCATGAAATCATTGTTGGAAAAAAGGTTTTTACTTTTTAAGTTCATAGACAAATTACAAATGAGAATTCCACAAGACTAATCTCTTGTATGTGGTACCTCAGTATTTGTACTGGAATCATACTCAACAGGGGCTGAAACTGAAATGGCAGTCATATTTTGTGACTTAATATATCAGGAAATGTCTTCAGTACTTTCTTTTCTAATTTCATATTTCACAGAAATCTTTCAAAGCTAGATTTTACTGATCCTAGTCTGGGCTATGGATATCTGTAATGGAAAGCATTTTGACTATTTTTGTTCAGAAATATTGAAAATTCATTTAGACTCAGATAATAAAAATACCTTAAGTGATGGAAATACTTTTATTTTAGTTGCTATTTAAGACTGTGTGAAATATGTACTGTGTGGTAACAATGCATTTTTTGGTATTGACTGTTTGAAATCTCTTATTTGGAGACAGTCTAAATTTGCACATCTGAACCTATAATTCTTCCATGGGTAAAATAAAATCGTGGATAGTGTTTTGACAACATGATAAATTACTTATTTTATCACAATTAAGGTACAATATCACTTAGTTAATCAAATATTCATTTTGAAATTTCTTTTTTACGCTGCTTCTTCTCTAACAATATCTCTAAGTAATCTGTCTTCTTTATATTGTCTCCTCCATATAGCTGGAATTCTTCATTGTCTCTTCAGTTTATTTTTCCTGAGCTGAGATATTTGATGTAGAAAAACTCAGATGTCAACGGATGTATGTGATCATATTCCTTTAGTCACAGTAAATTATTAGGTATTATTTTCTTAGTGATGACATGGAAAGGTCAAAATTTTAGATGTGGAGTAAAATACTACCCTTATAACTAGAGTTGTTTGAGTACATGACTAATACAAAGTCTAGCAAAGTGAAATGGAATACGAGATATAATTTGGCTGACTTTATTCCCACTGGGGTCTAAGAGTTCTTTTTGGTTTGAATGGTTTCATTACACCAGTTTAAAACCTATCCAGCTTTTTCTGTGGAAGTAAACAGTGCCCTCTTCTGAGCATTCAGAAATAAATTTAAGAACCATAGAAACTTAGAATTATTTGAGTTGAATAAGGTCTTAAAGATAATCTAGTTCCAACCCCCTGCTACAGACAGGGATATCATTTACTAGATCAAATTGCTCAGAACCCCATCCTACCCCCCCTTGAGCACTTCTGGGGGTGGGACACCCACAACTTCTGTGGGCCACCTGTGCCAGTGTCTCACCACTCTCACAGGAAAGAAATGTCTTCTTAATATTGAATATAAACTTTTCAGTTTAAACATATTCCTGCTTATTCTATCATTCCATGCCCTCAAAAAAAGTCCCTCTCCAACTCTCTTGTAGTCCCCCTCTTGGTGCTGGAATGTGCTCTAAGGTTCCCCCTGTAGCCTTCTCTTCTCCAGGCTGAATAAACCCAATGTTCTCAGCATTGGAGAGGTGATCCAGCCCTCTGACCTTATAAGTCATCTCCTCTGGACTTTTTCCAACAGGTCCATGTCCTTGTGTTGGGGACCCAGAGCTGGACACAGCAAGAGCAGGGTGGGGGGCAGAATTCCCTCCCTTGCCCTGCTGACCACGCTGCTGTTGATGCAGCCCAGGGCAGAGTTGGATTTCTGGGCTGTGAGTGCACCCTGATTGTCATGTTGGGCTTCTCATCCACCAACAGCCCCAAGTCTTTCTTCTCAGGGCTGCTCTCAACCTGTTTTCTGCCTAGCCTGCACTTGTGCAGCTGCATCTCTTAATCTGCAACATGCCTAACCCAAATTTTAGGCCTGCCTGAAACACTCACCCGTCACTAAAAATGAGCATTAGCAGGCTTTTGACTCAGAGAGATTTCTCAGCACATAGGCTGGGTTTCCTTCAGTATTTGCCTCCAGCAGGTCTACCTATTTGTTTTAAAAGTTATAAAAGGTTAACTGACATTATTGTGTGGTCACATACTGCTTTGAAATTGGTTTTGAGCCTGGGCCTATCGTTGCTGATTTTCAGTACTTGCTATTTAATAAAGAAATAAACGTGATAAGCAAACATCCTTTTCCTAATTTTTTGTTTGGAAAATTGTTATTTTGCTCACTAGGAAGCCTCTTCCTCACAGTCCTGCAGCTTTGAAGATTTGAAACCACTTGAAGTCCAGCAGATTAGATTGTTTGCACATCCTAATACCTCCTACAGCTAGGAAATTTGGTCTTCCCATTAATGTGTTATTTAATATTTTTTCTGCACAAACTGCCATTCTCTGAATGGTTGTTGTCCCAATGGAGACATGGTAGCAAGAAGGTCATCTTCAATAACACTGTTTGAATCTGGAGTTTAAAGAGGTTTTTTTCTAATAAGGGGCATAAGCTATATGACATCCTTTAGCTTTTTGCAGTATTTGCTGCTTGAGGCCTGAGCTCTGTATGCTGCTCAGGGCTTGTGCATGCTTTGTTTTGAGCAGCTGGAGCTACTCAGAGTGCATCAAGTTAAAGACAATTCTTTTCAGAGTCCAACCCCTGAGAGGAGGCCTGACATCTCAAAACCTTCTATATTGATTGCTCTCCACCCTGCAGAGCACCCGTGGGATTTGCACACTTTTCTAAGCATTCCACACAGACCTTTCCTATTGATGCTCCTTGGTTTTCTGTAATGAAATATGCTGTTGAGTTCAGACAGGGAGAGAGATTTCAGTGTTGACATGGTTGGGAAGTCTTGAGACTTGTCATCTGCTACTCTGGTAGCGATAGCTTTGAAATAATGATAGACGTTTTTAGGAGTGGAAAGATATTAATTTATAATGGCAAACTGATGTCAGAGGTGGTAGACTCCACCAGACACAGAAAAGCTCTAATGAAGGGATTATTTGCCTCTATTACAAAGGTGCAATATTTTAATGCATTATTGGGGTCAAGGGTTCAAAATGTGTTCTGATATCCTGAGGTCAAGGATCTGTTTTGCTGTGCTTAAAGAGAGGCAAGCTAAAATTTCATTGGAACATAAAGATGCTGTATCAATGAAACTAAAGACCACCTAGCTCACTGATTCCAACAGTGGCTGGTGTGCATGTCCATTTCAGAAGCTGAGCATCTCCTTTTGACTCTTTTGTTGATATGGTTGGTGGATTTCTCATAATCTAAGAAAAATTCTTTAACCTTTTTTGAGACAATACACCGAAGTCGTTAAAAACGGAAGTCAAGTCGTAGGTCTAAGAGAATAAGCAGTGACAGGATGAGAAGAAGAGCAAAATGAAAAGTTTAGGAACACAAGCTAGGGAGAAAGAAAACAAAAGTAAAAAGTAGCTAAAGTCATTCTACTTACTAATTTTTCCCACTCATTCAAGATCCTGTCAGTCCTTTTGTCTTAGTTCACCTTGGCAGAGTCCTTCCTGCATTTCATAGAACTTAGGATCCCAGGCCTTTGGCTTCTCCCATTTTCTCCCATTTCTTTTATAAGACGTTTTCTGTGTACAATCACACATTTATTTGTACACACACAGACACAAAGAGAACCATTAGGAGTGGGGGAAAAAGCAAAATCATCTAGCAGATCTGGACAGAATTGTTTAACTATGCCTCTGTAACCCTTTACAAGAGAACACTGCGAATCTAGAGTCTCAACATTTTTATTTGAAAATTGTTAAAATTCTGATAAGGCAAGTATCTCTACCCTCTTTAGTGACAGGTCCTCATAATTTAAAAATAGTTCAAAAGAAAAATGCTGTCAGCAATTGAATTCTTTTCAATTTTTTAATCATTTAACTTTCAAATGACTAGAGGGTTGTGCTATAGATCTAAAGATCCCATTCCTGAAGATGACTCATATACGAGTAAATATAACACTACAAGATATTAGTTCTGAGATTTTTAATTTAAAAAAGGAAGAAATTACTTCCAAAAGTAAGTGTTAGTCTCATTAAATCACAATCTTAAAACTTAGGATATGCGAGCATTCTGGCTACAGCCTATGCACATCTAATTAATTCTCCTGACATTAATTATAGAATCATGAAATTTATTATTTTTTTTCCTACACAGAAAAAAAGCCATATTTACATAAGAAAAATAAGTTTCAGGGATAGAGCTGGCTAGGCCAACAAGTATCTATTAAGAGAAATACACCTTATCTCACCGTTCATAAGTGTTCTGAAGCTTCAGTTTCTTCAGTATTTAGGAAGTATAAAAAACATTCTAAAGCTATTACCTGAGGAAAATCCCTAAAGAAATTAATCATGTTGTCCCTGACCCATGATTTAAATAATAGGTACAAAGAGGTACAAAGCCTCTCATTGAAAAATGTTGATAAACAGAAATAATGAATCTCTGTTAACAAAGTGAAGGCTGCATCACATGTGTTAAATGATGAAGCAATTACAGATTGTTTTATGATGCAGAAACACAAGGGAGTGTAGACAATTCTGCTAAGCCAGCTTTAATTTTGTCATTTCTTAATATTGAGTACTTGATTTTTCAACCTTAAAATTTGTTCTACTCCTATGCCTTTTTTTTCACTTAATGTGCATACAGACCTGTGTCACAATTAAAAATTAGTGTCAATTTGTGATACAGTTTCTAACATTATTAGAAATCAAAGCTGGTTAGCATCAGAAATAAAAGATGGCCTAGAAAAATCATTATACAAAGCAGGTCAGAGTTTTAATAAATAACATAAATACTGTTCATCAGATAAGATGTGTCTCCAGAGGCAAATTAATAATTGTCCTGATGAGCATGCAATGTCTTTCCCAGCCTTTCCCCGTATTGCCGTCTCACATTTAGCAGTAGGTAGGTAAGAACTGAGATTTAGTTCTTTAGAGCAGACTCCAGCTACTTCTCATGCATCACTCTTCCTTGTGGCAGCTCTGCCTTGATGGAACTCACAGTTAAAAGAAAAAAAAGCTTGCTCCAGAGTCTGTTTTCTTATGACCTCATTTTTGCAAAAAATTATTTATTTCTTCATAACTCTCAAAGGCCTGTGTTTTTCTCTTCACAAAGGTGGAAATTTCAGCTACCAAACTGTAGTAGACCCTTGAGTGCAGCATGATCCACCCACCAGTCAATCAGTGTAATGATATGTCACTGTAACCCAGCAATTGGTACAGCCTTGATGGAATATCCACAGGCAAACAGCATGCATTCCTCTTAATACTAAAGGTCTGAATGCAACAGAGGGAAGCACTTGAAATTAGAGTGTGTTCCACCTGGTAGAAAAAGCTGGATGGGTGGAGAGACAGGCTAGGCATCATTGAGGATGTCTGCTCTATTAAGAGGCACCCTTATCTCCCAGTCCTTCAGAAAGATATATCTCAAATTAAAATAATAGTGTATTTCTCTGCTATAAGTGGGCTGTCCTTCATTTTAATTGCAGACTCTTAGGAGTCAAGTGTGTTGATGCAAAACAGGAGGAAAAAAAATCACACGACAGAAAAATTTCAATATCTTAATGAAGACCCCTGCAGTTTTGGTTCAAGACATTTGTACAGCAAAATGTGAATCACAAGCTCAGTCCTGCATCCAGCTCTGACATCTACAGTGTAAGAGAAAACATGGATCTGCTGGAGTGGTCAGAGGGCAGGAGCATCTCTCCTGTGACGACAGGCTGAAAGAGTTGGGAGTTTTCACCCTGGAGAAGAGAAAGCTCTGGGGAGATTTTATGGCAGCTTTCAGTAGTTAAAGGGGGCTTATTAAAATGATGGGAAGAAGCATCTTATCAGCACCTGTTATGATTGGACAAGGGGCTACACTTTTAGACTACAAGAATGTCCATATAAGGGGTATATTCAGATATTTTTGGCTGCTTGCTACTGCTTCTTCCCATCAGATTAACATATATGATAAATGGTTCTCTTGTTCACCTTACAGAGCTTTAAGAGTAATTTAACGCCAACTTCCTGTCTGTGTTTTCCTGATGGGCCTACAGATGGTGTATTTGAAGACAAAAAAAAAATATATATATAATCTGTATGTAAAAATACATATATATATATATATATATATATATATATATATTCACATGGAAAGTGCAATGGAATTGACAATTGCTCTTTTTGGATTGTGGAGATTCTAATTATGACCAAGATGAAGGACCAAATATCTCAGAAAGTCTACATCATGTCTCAGTCTACTTAGAAAGTTTTTCAAACAGTTTTATCCCTGTGTGGTGAACGCAAATTCTTTAATTGCAAACCTATATGTCAGGAAATGAGTGCCTTCAGGTGGTGCCACAGTAAGAAATGCAATAGTGCCTGACAGAGGCTACAGGGTAGTACTTGTATAGACAGGGAGACAAAAAAATCAGCTACCCAGGAAAATGGACCTGAAAAAAAACTAAAGTGCTTCTGCAGAAGGTTGTAAGAATCCTGCAACCTAATGCTTGGAAAGCACAGACTTCTCTGAAGCACTCTGAATGTCAAAGTTCTCCTTCTGTTCCATGTTGTAGTTGTTTGTAACAATTAAAACTAGCAATAATATATCACAAAAACTTGTGGAACAATATTTATTGCTGTTCTACATAGTTATATTTCCAGAAGGCCAATCCTGGTATGTCTTGCTGCTGTAAAAATGCAACTGTAATTTTATTATCCCCGTTACAAAACATCCTTCATTATTTATAGAGATTGTGTTTGCAAAGACAAATGACTTCTGTTCTTTCCAGAAGCAATAACAGAGTGATAACACTTTTCGTTAACAACCAATTTCTTCCTTACCCCTGAGCTTGCTGTGTGCTCATCTAATCGTGGGGTTTCATAGAAGTTGGACAGACTGCACTGTTGTATTTATTACTTGTCATAAGTTAAGGATGGTTTTTTGTCCATTTTCATTTTCCACTCTAATTATGGTAGGAATAAAGCAATTCTTGAAATTAATTCATTCGTATGTTTTGGGTGAAATTTTTTAAGCAGATACATAAATATTTATGTTAGTATATGGACTACTTTAATAGAATATATCATCTTCTGAGAGATTACAGTCATCACTCTTATTTGAAAATCAGTGATATGGGGCTAATCCTTAAACTATTGCTTTTATCAGACAAGCATTCAGAGGAGTTCTTTGATGTATATTACACAATGATTATTGTTAATATAAAGCATTATTTCTTAATGACTTTGCATAACTTAGGCACTAATGCTGTGAAGCTAATTTTCAAGCTTTTAAGCACTCATTCTCTGATGTTTCCTACTTACAAGCCTCACGGAGGAGCTTCTGCACAGTATTCCAATAATCTCTATTAAAAATGACATCAAAATTTGTCAGTCTAGTGTGGAAACAACAGAAAAGCCATTCAAAAATCCAAGAATATAGTGAGCAGAATTAACAGTGAGAAACATATTTCCTTTCTGGGGAAAGGCAAGTGGAAGCTGAAACAGAGGATTTCAAACAAGCAGGGACCTGGATGGTGTCTAAGGTTTACTTCATCTTGTATCTTTAAAATAAAATGAACATTTCAAGATCGGGAGCCTAGTTTATGCTTTGAGCCACTGCTAAGTGCATGAATGATTGCATTATTCAGTGATAGCAAAGTAAATATTAATTTGCACAAAGACTATATTTTAGGCAAGGCATCAACAGAGCAGAACAAGTTGAATTTTACAGCAATTAGAAAACATAGCAAGTCTACAGTGATGAAATGTGAATTTTTCAGTGGACTTCAGAAAAAGGTTCATGCACAATGTACAACAAAGCCAGTCTTGACAGCCATAGTTGACAGTAAATCTAATGAATGGGAATTGCATCATAAGGCTGGATTTGGCTTTAGCTTTGTTTATGACTTTGCTGTGTATATGATAGGGAAGAGAACAGGGATAATGAGGTTTTATCCTGTTTTCATCTTTGACTGCAGAACTCAGAATAAATATCTGCATCTGTAGTTCTCTTCTGTCATATCAGTATAAAATTATTGTGAGTTAAGACATGAAGATAACAACTGTAAGTCTAATAACTGATTTTTCCTTGTCAGTGAATAGCTGTTGTGTTTGATGGCATCTACTTGAAAATCAGTTCCCCTCTTTTCCTATTTATGTGTGATGGATGTACCCAACCCTCATTTAAATGCTGTTCCAGCAATAGAAATGGACTGAACAGTGACATTGACTTGTACCATATTTTGCTTTAGAATTTTCAAACTTGTTTGCATAATCCAAAGTAGAATCCATATAACTGCTGAAGAATGAGCTGAAGTTAAGCAACAATGCTGCATTTCAGACATTCTGAGCCAAGGTCTGTACAGCATCTTATCAAATTAGCAAGATTATTTTACAGAAGTCTATGTTTTTCAATAATGTTGAAGGTAGCAATAATTAAAACTGATATGCTTATATCATTAAATCATTGGTCTGATCCTAAAACCAGAAAAATACATTAAAACTGTGCAGTCCTAAACATATAAGGTGAGACTTATCAGACTGAGAAGAGAGTTTTTGTGCTGCTATTTAGGTGCTACTGTCTCTCTACAGCATTTTACCAGGGACTGTGAGTGTGGCAGACTGAACCAGTATCTGTACAAGATCCTTTGAGTACATGGCAGTGGGAGATGTGTGTGGCTCACTGCATCTCTCCTCATCATAGGGTGCTGCTGGTGCATGTCAGAGACCAAAGAAAAGCCAAGTCATAAGAGTACAGCAATCCTTACACTTCCCATCTTCAGAGTCTAAGTCATCTTCTACTCCAGGGCAAAAAGCTACATTTGAGAAATCTCCATGTCCCTTTTTTTCACCTTGCTCGTGTACTATGAGCTCCTGTAGGTGGACAGTATAAATACCCAAGGTTCCACAATCGTGACAAGCAAGTAATAGCAGATAAACAGGTGCTAACACAATAAATGTTGGAAGTATTAAACCAGGTCAGAGTGTTTATTAAGATATGGAAGCTTCTCTAAAAGTGTTGCATTGTTTTCCCCATGGGATGTTTGACTTAGAATCGGAGAAAAAGGGGAAATTGGTGAAGAAGAAACATTCTTCCTGCCAACAGAGAGCCTACAAGACAGGCTGCGTATTTGGTATAAGTTCTGGTGAAAAATTGTAATTTTGTGATTCTCAGCCTTGAATTTAGCTAGTATTTTAAGGATCTAACCATCCACTTCTAAACAAACAAGGAAAGAAAAATAAACCAGATTAAAATACCAAAAAAAAAAAACCAACATAAAAACCATACCCAACAAAAAAACAAACAAACAAAATCCAACCAACCAACCAGCCAAGAAGCACAACCCCAAAAAACCAACAAAAACTCCAAAACAAACAAAAAATTCCACCAAAACTGGTAGGGATTTACAGTGAAGTAAGGCACAGCAGACTCTCAAGACTACTCTTTTGCCAAATTTTCTAAACAAGAAAATACAAGGGATTTTTAGAAATTAAGATGTTAGAATAATGAATTGAGACTTTAAAAATGCAGAGGAGGCAATTCAATTACTGAAGACTTGGAAACCATTATAAAAGAATATGTCAATTTTATTCCAAGATAAAATAGAGGATTCTTTTAAAATTTGAATAGAATCCTTTGGGGTTTAATTGCAAATCATCTCACCTAGAATACAGTGAAGGTTTATTTTGGAAATGTTCCTAGTATTGAGTCATTTGGACTATTCACTTAAGATGTCTGGAACATTGCACAGTAATTTCCAACATTTAAAAGTTATGACCTGCAGCTATTTTAAAACCAGTCTTGTTAAGATCTTATTTTCTTTTTTATACTTGACATAACTAGAGGCAAAAAATGCAATTGAATCCTATGTATCTTTGTGGGGGGAAGAGGGTGTGTGTAACTAGGGGGTTAAATAAAGGTTATGCTGCACCAGCTTCACTCCTTCAAGAAAATGTGGATTTTTCTAATGAGTGCTCAGCATGGTCTAGTGAGAATTTTCAATTCCTAACGACTTACACTGCACTTTGTGGCCAAAATAAACCTTATAGACTGGAGTGTAAAAAAAGATAATTTGCTGAAAAAAGTCACAAGAGATATTAGGAAAAAAAAAGCTGCTGCCTCTTTCCCAGCTGCTCATCTGTACCATGCTATAGCAAACCAAAGATCTGTCTTTCTCCAATATTCCAAAACAATTTGTGAATCTCAATTCAACAGAATTGTACAGGCTAATGTTTAACAGCTATCTCTACTTTTTATATTTTCAGTGCTCCCTTTAACACTTCTTTGTGTCACAACTGTAGTACAGTTAGCATGAAAACAGCTTTCATCATGTAGAAATTTAACATCTCCATTTGGGGCTGATGTAGGTTTTTCTCATTATAAACTCAACTTTATTTTCTCCTTTTTTGCCCTACAATTATTTGTTTAGACACACTGAGAATAAACATTTAGCATGCTGTTGACTGCACTTAGGACTGCTAAGGTGAAGCTTTATTCTCTGCAAAGCCAGCCATTAGGATTTACAAGAATTACAGTCATGATTTTTTATATGCTTTTGACCCAGTTCTACCTAAAAATTTTAGGGCTGCTTTGCTACGAGCAGAGATCATGACTGCCATCAGATTTGTTTTCACTTTTCAAAATGCCTCTTCTCAGACAAACTAATTAAAATCTAATCTCAACACTCAGTGTCATTGCCCTCTTTCTCAAAAGAAGTTTCTCAGATAGTCAGTTGTGTTCTGATAAATTTGACTATGCCAATGGATGAACACAGATGGGAGCTGTTCTTGTACTTCCAAGGTGGTTTTTGTCTTCTGCATTTGTCCCTGCAAGTTTTACTTAATAGAGAGCACTAGAATGTCAGGAATTGCTTGCTTTGTGTCAGGATACATCTTGAATCTTTGATCTAGAAACTATCTTGGTTATTTGTGTCAATTGCTGCCTTCATCCTCCAATAATCCATTGCTCTGCATTTAGGAATATTTATGGAACAGAGGTGCTATCCTATGCAAAGAAGAGAAAATTTAACCTTTAATTTATAAAACTAATAATACTTGGATATTAATCCAATATCTTAATAGAAATGAAAAATCAGTTTTAGGAATATAGATAACTGAGTAAAACAAATATTTGCTTCTTAATCTTTTCACACATAGACACCTTGTAAACAAAATAGCCTTGTATCTAATATGCCATTTAGAGTGACACATTTAAAAGTGAAGTTTGCAGGATGTCAGCAAGAATTTGAGATTATTGGGTTTTCTCCTCATGTTTCATGCACATGTTCTCTCTGACACGTTCTGCACAGAGACAGAATTAACTTCTTGAACCCCTTCCAAATATTCCTCTTTCTGTTCTCCATTCCTCAGCATCATAGACGTAAACTATTGTAATTTTTGGAGACATCTCTACCACGTATTGTATAATGCTCCAGGATTCCTAAAGCGTTCCTTTCTGCAGCAATGGATAGGAAATAAAAAAAGAAATCCTATGCAACTGTCTTGCTGATTGATGCTTTGTCCACCTAACTTTCAGAGGCTGATGAGCAGCAAGAGCTGATTCTGCAGTCTGTATTTTGTATTAGTTTTTTATACCATTTTGTTATCCTTCTCATGCATAGCATATTGCCTTAAAGGATCATTTCAGTACATATTCAAAAGTTACACTTCTGATTTTTAGGGACAATGAATGTGGCTGTTTCTTTATATAAGTTAAGTAACCTCCTATAAAAGAAAATATACATATATATATATATATGTATATATATATATATATAATATATTAAAATATAGTTTGTGCAAAAATATGTTATTTTTGTAAAGTACATTTTCTGTGTGGAAAAAGCTGCTCTTTTTCCCTACCTCTTATCTATACTGGATAGGCCATTAACATGCAAGGCACAGATTCTTGTAATAAAAGAACATGAAACTGCTTACCATTTTGATCTACCACATGAAAGAACAATCAACTATTATCTAAGGATCCACTACCACAGATTGAGCTGAAATATTCCATGTCTCATTTAAACATTTTTATTTCTATGTTAAAAATTAAAATGTCACTTTGTTCTTAATAACAAGCCATGTTTTAGTAAAATATAACATTAACTGTCAATATACCATCAGTCATAAGATAACGGCTTAACAATTCTTCTGCCAGTTTAACCTATATTTTTCATTTAATATATAAACACATAAAGTGTTCTAATTTCTATGTTCCAGGAATGACCAAAAAGTTAAGAAAAGTTTCTTCCCTTCCCTTCCCTTCCCTTCCCTTCCCTTCCCTTCCCTTCCCTTCCCTTCCCTTCCCTTCCCTTCCCCTTCCCTTCCCTTCCCTTCCCTTCCCTTCCCTTCCCTTCCCTTCCCTTCCCTTCCCTTCCCTTCCCTTCCCTTCCCTTCCCTTCCCTTCCCTTCCCTTCCCTTCCCTTCCCTTCCCTTCCCTTCCCTTCCCTTCCCTTCCCTTCCCTTCCCTTCCCTTCCCTTCCCTTCCCTTCCCTTCCCTTCCCTTTCTTAAAGTTGAGAGCCATTTTATTAAAAAAAAACCACCAAAAGTAATTGGTCGGGTTTGCTAGAGAAAGCAGAGAATGGATAAAATTATGTAGTGCATAGTGATTGTTTTTATGCTAATTTTAAAGAGGTGATTTATACCAGCCAAGTCTGTAATTCTTGCTTGCATTTAATAGAATATTTAATGTATATTTCACATAGAATTCACAAGTAAAAGTAATATAAAAATTAGCTGTATAGCCTGATTTTTCAAAATCCTCTTAGGCACAGAGTAGTATCTGTGCTGGTATTTGCATGCTTCAGAGAATCTTGGCATGGAAGAATTTTGGATATGCCAGTTATTCTGAATTTATGGGCTAGTTATATTATTCACCTTGGGGAATTTTCTGAGAGCATTCAGTAGTGTTACAAAGCCCAAATAAGGGTCTGCTGTTTTTTGAGCTTTTGGAATGTGTGCTTGAGGTGCAGTTTTTCCTGGTTTTTCATTTGGAGGGTTTTTTTAAATTATTTTATTATTAATTTTATTTTTTCTACGAGCTTATACTCTAAAGTATGCAGTGGCAAAAATAACTACAAGCATTCTAGACACAGAAAAGGAGACCATATATGTATCAAGCCTTTTGAGCTCTTCTTCCTATGAAAAAATACACTGGAAATACTGCTGTTTAAGTCTGGTTCGTTGGTTTGTTTGGTTGTAGGGAGTTTAGCTATTCACTGAGTGAGGACAGGGCTGAGGTGGGTCATAGCCAACTATCTAAATGTAGCATGTGGCACATAAGCCAAAAGTCCTGAGACTCAGCCATGATCTTCTGAATTCAGGGGTAATTTATTGTGAATCACCTAGTGGTTAAACAATTATATAACTGAAAAACACATGGTGAAGGATTAAAGTTACTTTTAAATATTTTCCAAACTCTTTTGTTTTTAAAGGCTGGTTATAGGAGACACTTGTCAAGAAATCAGACTAGGCAGGATTTCACAACCTCATTCTTCCAATCTTTTCCTCACAATTATTACAGAACATGAGTTGCTCCTTCCTGGAATTTTTCTTTAGACCTTTCACTTTATTTGATGGCCTCTCTGTTGAGAATTTCTCTTTCTTTAACTTTTAAGTCTCCAGCTGCCATATCCTGTCCTAGTCTTTTGGGGCATGTTGATCTTTATTCCAGCATTGCCTAACTCACTTAAGGCTTATTACCAGCATTTCTTTGAAGGACTGCATCTAGTTTAATATCTGAAGGTTAGACAGCACACCACAGACCCTTTCATCTCATCAGCCAAGTCCTAAACCAATATTATAACTGTTTTTCTCTTATATTTGTAGATTTTCATTAGCTTGGATGCATAGGACACAAACTTTAAAACAGTCACTAAATGTGGTTTGTTCACTTCATTCTTCAAATTTTCATCTCTATTTTGTTAAAAGGCATGTACAAATTAATAAGGTCAAAATGGAATGAATCTTCATTAACATAAGACTACCCATCTGATGTGACACATAGACATCTTTTTCACTGGATTTTTGAGGGGTATTTTTTAAGTGCCAAACACAACACCTCTTTCTCCATTAAGCAGTCAACAGTAATGGAATATGCCTTTTGGTTTTTTAAGTGACTCTGCTTTAAAAACAAAGGCCCATGTGGGAAATCCTGACAGAGTCACCTTGCCTTAGATTGTATAATGCACTTAGCTAACTTGGAATTAAAAATAAAAACAAGAGTGTGAGGCTAAGACTTTAGGTGCTTGTTTAATTTGGAGGAAAGTAACGAATGCCTCAGTAATGTCATTACTCTCAGGACAAAATTTGCTCAATGAACTGATTAGCAAGAAAAAAGAACAGAGGTGGAAAGGTGCACAGCAGGGAGGAGGGAGATTATTTTTGTTGCCTTGCTCTTCTGTCAGAAAAACATTTCAGTGTTTGTGCCAGTTTATTTCTCATGGAACAGAGAACAGCATATGTCCTACTCACTCTATAATATCTTCTGTGCTATTTGCCAAGTTTCCTTTCTAAAGCATCTCAAATAAAATGTGATTATCCTTTATTATTTTAGAAGAATGAGTGCACAGTTCTGCTGACACTGCTTTGATCCCAAGCTGATGGATGAGTTACCTCTCCATCTTCTGCAAAACCACATGTCTCCCAGATGGTCAGAGCATTGGTAGGAATCACATACAATGATTTAAGAAAACAATGCTTTCAGGTTCTTTGCCTGATACATACATAGATCATGTTCTTGTTAATGTGAACTGCTCTTACTCTTTGAATACGTATTTATTAAGGCCGGAAAATGACATAATCTTACATATTTCTTTTAAAGACACCAACCAATAATTTATTCCCTGGTTCAGTGTAATCTACACTCTGTCTCTGGATCTGTTTGGTTTCTTCCAGGTCAAACATATTTCAAAATGGCGTGATATGTTGAGGCAAACAAAAAAAGATTTGCAGTTGTTAGCCTTGTCTCAACCCATATCCTTCTTTGCAGCTTCCTCATTCACTTCCCCTGCTCTTTTCCAAGGCTATTTCCAACTGGACAGTGCTTTACTAATTTCCAGTTTATACAAATTTGGTGCTGAATTTATTCCCTTTTTTTACATATTACTATGAGAACTAAAAAAATTTTTCTTCCACCCTACTGTTTCTACATAAATACATGCATTTCATGTCTGTTTCCATATTTGGCTTTCTTTTTACTGGGCTGAATAAGTCAATCTCTCCCATCATCTTTGACAAAAAAATCTCTGTTCTCTTATACATATAAGATTTCTTTCTGAATCTTGTCAGACTTGAATTCAATTTTCTTGAGCTTGAGTGACCAGAAAATGCCTCAGAAATAATTTTAAATATTTTTCCACCTGTGCTAGTCTGTGAAGAATCAGAACTTGAATCATGTTTATCTGTTGTTATATATGTAAAAGAATACATAGCATCAAAACGTAAACATGGACTATATGTTTTATACTTCAAAAGTAGCACTTTGCATTTTATATAGGAGAAGAAGTGGGATCCAGTGTCTACCATAAGGAAGCAGTACTGTCTAATTTTAGTAGTACCTGTCTGAAATAGTAAAGGTGCTGATCTTTTCCTACTGAGAATAGCACTGTATAAGCTAATGAACAATAAGGAAATAAAGAATAAGGAAAATTCTGATACAGGCTCATCACTACCTGATGCAAAAAAAACTGCTTTTATCCCCAAAAGAGAGGCTTTGTAATGTCAGTAGTTACTCTTGCACTGTAATCCCAAAAAGGGAGCCCATAAAAGATGACTTTGAAATGAGATCCTTTGCTCCATTATTATGAGCTACTGTGATACCTGCCCTGACTGTAAAATACTTTGCAAACCTTAGAACTTTAAAAACTTGCCTTCTTAATGTTGATAGAAACTGTTTTGACACAATGAAGAAACTCTCCCACTAAGCATATCTGGAAATGAAAAAAATATGAGAAATATTTCCATATGGGAAAACAATCCTTTAATGCTGGCAAAGTCCAGACTCTGAAATTGCTTTGATGCATATGACTGTCACACAGATGAGTTTCCTGGGGCAGAGAGAGTGTGGGGGAAAGTGTTAATTCAGCATGTTCTCCATTTTTCCAGTAATCATTCATTGTTGAATTTGCCACAATCCTCTATTTGCAGTAATGATGCTTTTCTATGCCTAAGGTTGGTATGTGCATAATGCCTCACAGGTTGCTAAGAAATATAATACTTGAGAGTGATATTTTGTAGAAAGAATCAACCAACCAATGAAATCCTCTCACTTGGTTTATTAGATTGAATTATAAATGTTTTAGTTATTCCTACCCTCAGAAAGAACCCACCAACAACTAGCATTTTCTCAGTAAGATATGGTATGAACATTAAGTAAAGGTTTGATCTTGCTTGTTCACCATCTTCCCCCTATACCTAAAGATAAGAAAAAAGACTGTCCAGAATCTTGATTCAGCCAACCTTGAAATGGTCATAGTTGGACTAGATTATCACATAGGTCCTTTCCAACTGAACTATTCTATTCTATTCTGCTCTGTTGTTCTTTCTCCTATTGTATTCTATTTTAACTTACACACCTAAAGCACATACCTTAGGAGGTATGAGATCCTTTCACAAGTACTACTGTCTCATATTCCCAGGATTCCAAAAAGACAGGTAGACAACTGTAGTAGGCTGGATATTTCAGCTTTACACATCTCACATCATGAGAAATAAATTCCATGCTATATACTCAGTCTGAGCAACGTATATTTTTAGTTCTTATTTTCAACTACTTGTTTTATATTTTTATTTTTGCAATAGCAAGAATAGGAAAGGTAAGAATGAAGGAAGTGGAAAATTTCTTTGTAGGAATTCTGTATTAGATCCTTTGTGTGTAATTTTAAACAAAAAAAAGCTAGGAACTTCATGCTTTTGTTATAGTAAGTTTAACCCTTTGTTCAGACTTTGGGGACTATGGGAAAAATGTTTCAAAAATTTTTGCCCACAACATAAGCAAACCAATTGTGAGTAATTCCTTACTGCATAATTACTTATAGTAAAAAATATTATAACGTGTCTGAGACAAAAACAACAACCAAAGAACATCATCATCCATTGCCTTCTGAGCTCTCATTACACTACATAAAGCTTTCTTAATTATGCAAAATCTGCACCAAGAATCCCTCAAGAAAAATTTGCTGGCAGAAACAAGTTGTTTATGCTTTATATCCTCCTTTCTTAGGTAAAACATTATTTATTTTAATTTAGAATTAATTGCTTTGCTTGTGTTCTGAGTCCAATTTCTCTTAAGAGAAATGTGCTTATAAACAAAAGCCATCTTTCTGATTCTACCACTACCACTGATGATTAGGTCTGTTTTTCCCAAAACAGTAAGGGCTAGAAATAACATTTCAGTATTATTTATTTTGTTTTATATTTTAAAATACGGAAATTTGAAAATTAGGCCTCTGGTGGTGGAAAATCATGGCTCCCTAAGCGAGATGCTCTGACAGAAACCTGACCTCCTGAATTCCACCCTACTCAGTCACTGATTATAAACCATCAGGGTTGGAGATTAGCTTATGACATTTTAAGAGGTGGAAACTCTAAAAGGAGTCAACTCCTCTTATTTTCAATGAATCTCTTTCCACCAATAAGGAAAAAATACAAGTAGGCACAAGTTCTCTAACAAGTGAAACAGCAAGGGGCAAAAATCCCAGTAAATAATCACCAGATACAAAATTTCTAAATCTCACCAACCCCACAGGAAAAAATAAACCCAAATGGCCCTCCACACACAAGATGGTGTTTCACAGCTGAGCACGTGGCTTGAAAGACAAAGGGAAGATGGTGTCAACCTTCCCTGCCCCATCTTCCTTATCTCTCTGGCAGCTGGAGCTCCATTGAGAAGGCGCTGGCATTCTCTGGATCAAGAGCGGAGCTCACAGAGGTCCTTGCGGCAGGAGATGGCAGAAGCAGGCAGCTGGAGTGCCTCGGACACCACACCTTGTTTTCCACACTCTGTCCAGGGGCTGTGGTGGGCTGTGCTCCTCAGGGGTCGGGGGTTAAGGGCCAGCATGTTTGCTGCCTTGGCTGGTGGCACCAGGTGCATCCTCAGTGAGGTCGCTGATCACACCCGAGCTGTGTGGTGCAGCTGACACACTCAAGGGAAGGGATGCCATCCAGACAGACCTTGGCTGGGGGGACTGTGTGAACCTCGTGGAGTTCAACAAGGCCAAGAGCAAGGTCCTGCACCTGGGTCAGCACAATCCAAGCATAAGTACAGAGTGATCAGAGAGTGGATCGAGAGCAGCTTTGAGCAGAAAAACTTTCATTCCATTCATTCCATTAATTCTATTAATTTTGCATACACCACTTTCTTCCTCTCAAGATCCATATCCTCCTTATTAGGCCTTTTAAAACACACATTACAACCATGGGGCCACCATCTTCACTTTTTTATTGTTTGAAATTAGAATTCCTAGAAATGTTGCGGCAAGCTGCATTAGACTATATTAAAATATTTTTTTATAAATGGTGGCGCATTCACCTTTACTTAGATTATCTAGTTACCACTTTGGGATTCCATCTGCAGTTCTAGGATATTGTTCAAGAAGCCGATCTTAAGAAACTACCCGCTGCAAAATTCAACCTACACTCATCAAGTCTGACAAAAAAATAACCCTGTATTTTGTTTAGAATTGCTTCAGGAAACTCTGATCTTCGGAGAAAACATGGGCAATTTTCAAAGTGTTGAAAATTGTATTTCCAAAAGCAAGATAAATGAAGTGGTAAAAAACCCAAGAACATGAAGACCAATATCCTTTTTCTACCTTACAATATTTCTGTAAATTCATAGACTTCACTACAAATAAAGTATTTGGTATATATTTCTCTTTCATATAAAGTTTGGTATTGTTCTATAAGTAGTTTTATGTCTCTACTTTGACTCCAGAACTGAGTAATTTTGTTAGACTGTATTTAAATAATTGTCCTAAGAAGATACTATAGTAAATTTACATCTGACTTTTCACAGCACTCAGGAAACATAACTTTCCAAGGAAGACATGTTTAAAAAAATCCTCCAGATAATTTTTAAGGATATTACTTCGTTTAGCTTTAAGTTTGCTGACTTAACATGTGTTTATTTCTTGAAAGCACACTAAAACAAATAAAAACCTCTCATAATTCTCTAAACATCTGAGATAATATTTCAGTAGATAATTTCTCTTTAAACCTTTTTTTCCATCACTATTCTTTCAACACTTTGCTGCAATTTATGCCTGAGACACAAAAGCCCATCAGCTTGGCATTTCTTCACTGCAAACATGGTGCTCCAAACTGGTGGTGAAAAATGTATGGAACTTATGAAAATCCTATCTACCCTCTTTCTCTTTGGCTATTTTAATACCTGATTCAGCATGAATGAAAACTTGACTTTCATTCTTGCATTGTAAGATTTATCTTTCAAACATTTTTTTGGGGGGGGTTGTTAGGTTTTTTTTTTGTTTGTTTTTTCTGTTTTGGGGTTGTTACTTTTTTTTTTTTTTTTTTTTTTTTGTTTTTTGGTTGTTTCTTTTTTTTTGCAAGAGGTCATCCAACCAACTTACCATTCTGTGTCCTCACACTGAGTAGACATTATTATAACTAAGCTGTCATTGACAGATGTTAAATAGCCTGCTTTGGTGATACAACACACAAGAGATACATCAGTTTATCCTGAAGACCTTTGCAACCTCTCACGAACTTTAAAAAATACAAAATATTTCCTAATATCTAATCTTCTTTTCATATAAAATAGAGTTATCTTTTCCCCTTGCATTTCCATACAGCAATTCATAACTGCTTTCTCCAGGACTTCTTTTTTTCACATACAGAAAGGGTACTGTCAGTTTTCATACCAGTAAGGCAAAAAAAGATATGGAATAATCTCATGATAAAATGAAAGGCAAGGCTTTATTCTAGAAATATTACAGCTAATAAAACCAAGAAAATAATTTAGTTAATGTAAACTGTTTTATAAAACCTGTGGAAAAGGATGTATCACCTAGACATTTATGTGTTGTATATTTTAAATTATATATTTTATATTATATATTTTATATATTTGTGCATCTGGGTTGGGGCAACCCTGCTCATATATGCGAACTAGGGAATGAGAGGCTGGAGAGCAGCCCCATGGAAAGGGACCTGGGGGTTCTGGTCAGTGGCAAGTTGAACAAGAGTCAGCAGTGCCCTGGAGCCAGGAGGGCCAAAATCCTGTCCTGGGGGGTATCAGGCACAGCACCACAGCCAGGCAAGGGAGGGATTGTCCTGCTCTGCTCTGAGCTGGGGCAGCCTCACCTCCAGTGCTGGGGGAGTTTTGGGTACTACAATGTAAATAAAAACCTTTAAACTATTAGAGAGTGTCCAAAGGAGGGCAACAAAGATGTGAAGGGCCTGGAGGGTCCTCTGGTATGAGGAGGGAGACTGAGGTCACTTGGCCTGCTCAGTCTGGAGAAGAGGAGAAGGGAGACCTCATTGCAGTTACAACTTCCTTGTGAGGGAAAAAGGAAGGGCAGGCACTGATCTTTGTGGTGACCAGTGAGAGGGCCTGAGAAAATGGCCTAAAGTTGCATTGGGCAAGGTTTAGGTTGGATATTAGGAAATGTTTCTTCACCCAGAGGGTGGCTAGGTACTGGGACAAGCTCCCCAGGGAAGTGGTCACAGCACCAAGCCTGACAGAGTTCAAGTAGTGTTTGGACAGTGCTCTCAGGCACTGTGACTGTTGGGGATGGTGCTGTGCAGGATTGGGAGCTGGAGTCAATGATCCTTGTGAGTCCCTTCAAACTCAGCTTATTCTGTGAATCTGTGATCATCAGATACTCTATGAGCACCCAGCATGATAGGTAGGTGTTGCACGTTTAGTATTGGCCAAATCACCAGTGCACCCACTGGAATTATTCACTCATTTTTTGCTGTGAGATAGGATTAGGAGGAAGGCAAAACAGGCTCAAACTTTAAAGGGTACAAAGAAAACCTGCAACATAAATTGGTACGTTGGCCAGGAAATTTCAAATTGGCAAACCAAAACCACTACACAAAATTGGTATTTCTGCCTGATTGAGCCAAAACCACGACATCAGGGTAGGAATTTACCTGCTGCTGTAGTATTTGGTAAATAAAGGTAAGTATTTGTACATCTTTTTAGCACAAATGTTCTGCTTTTTATCTTTAAGTTATTCTAGATTAGAGGAATTTTTATCTGCTGCCACTGTTAACTTGCAGGCTGTGTTTCCAATATGTTATAGGATAGACCAGGCTGCCAGCTGTTTGCATGAATGGAATTTTCACCCAAATTAGTCACCTGAAAACAAGATATTAGCGTTGGCTTATGAGCTGTAGCCTGTGTTGTGAGAATGGAGTCCTTTCCTGTAGATACACCAGTTCTATGACGTGAGGGAGCAGACATTAAACCTCCCCAACCTGCTCCTTGCTGCCTGAGCACATAAGTGTTACATTCCCTGAGCCATTGCTGTGGCCTAGGTCAA
Organism: Luscinia megarhynchos; assembly: GCA_034336665.1. NCBI lineage: Eukaryota > Metazoa > Chordata > Aves > Passeriformes > Muscicapidae > Luscinia > Luscinia megarhynchos. The sequence goes on from CM067565.1 coordinate 49,566,863, forward strand.
GCCCACTGGGAAGAAGTTCATGGACACTATAACAATTCAACCTCACAGTGCTTGTGCAGCCATGCTATCTGTCCATTTGCCTTTCAGGATCATAAAAGGTCCCCTATCCACCAGACTTCAGTGAGACCCCAAAACCCACACCTAAATGGGATATTATGGAATTTTGCATTCCAGCCTTAAACTTCAATATATTCTAAGAAATCAGTGTTGAACATCATCTCTCCTTGTCCCCAGAACCAGGTGGTAAATTGTACTAAAATCTTGCACTGTTGCTCCTCATGCAGCTTTCTCTTAGTCACATATGACAATCCTCTGCAAGATAGGTGTATAAAATCTAACTTGCACAAAATTACTTTATGTTTTGTCCACAAAATAATTGACTTTTTCCTCTATTTCTCCACCTACAAGATCTGAAGTTGTGAATGCTGTTCTACAAATTTAAATATCTAGGGCCACTTAATTTTATCCACATTTCCTACTTTCATTTCAATATACCATAATCATATTAAGAATCACCAAGGCTGAACCAGTCCTTTCTGCTCCTTGGAAAGTTAAAGTCCCACTTGAAGTTCAAGAAATATATAGAAATATTTTAGGAAGGCAGGGTCATTCTGAGGAAGAAATAAATATTACATTTAGATGATAGTGCTCATATATTTCAGCTCTCAGAAATAATACATTTATGGTTTTTTCTGTGGTTTCCCACTTCCCATACCTATCTCTTAGGTCAGGGTGCTTTTTTTCACTGTTTGAATTGCAATCTATTGTTCAGCTCTGTCAGTTTCTGGAGACATATCCAAATAATTTAATTTCTAATGCAAAAGAGATTGTGATGGAATTGCCCACGCCTACATTATTTCTTTATAGTGGTGTTGCCTTAATGCTGTGCAGATTCTTGGACTTCATATACCATTAATTTCAGCTTGCTTTCTTAATCAAAATTCTAAGTGGCAGAAGGCCTTAAAGAGAAAATGATCCCAGCAAAGCAGAAGACATTTTAATACACCTTCCCTTACCCTCAGGCATGTAGGCACTAAAGTTGTTTTTTTTTTATTTTTTGAAGCACTTATCTGTTGTAAAAAATGGGAATTCTCATTTTTCCCCCAAATATATTTTAGAAGAGAGCAATGAATGAACAAGTTTTAGGGGGTTTGCTTCAATAAATGTAATGGGTGATGAGCTGCTGTCCTCAGATATTGCCTCCCATCAAGCCCTGCATACTACACATAGGAAGGTGAATTGACACAATTCTTAAAGCAGCATTTTTCAGCAAATTGTCCTGTCAAATGGGGAAATTTTATTCAAGCCTGCAAATGCGATAAGCCTGACCCTCCAGCTCTGCTTTGATAGGTCATTTTGATTAGTATAGGCAAAACAGGAAAGTGCCTGGAGTCTTTTGGCTTTTAATAACCAAATGGCCTGATTTTTCTGAAGTGTAAAGGATGTACAGGTTCTGCTGGACTCAGTGAGAGCAGCAGGCATCACAGGCTCCTGACAATCAGACCAGGCATTTCCTCACTTCATTCTCATTCTCTCTTCCCTCACAGCTCTTTTCTTGCATGGAAAATGTAATAGCCTTTTGGACAAAGAACCTGCATTCATGATCCAGTAAATAAAATTATTTTCTTTTCAAGGTTGTATACTGAGAAAATTATTAAAGTTTCCTTTCAATTAATCAGAACTGAATTATGTTTCAGACAACATAACAAGTGGATCAGAGGCCCCTTACAGCCAACTGGCAATGGGGGCAAAACTATTTAACAGCACAGAGTTCTGTGTGGTTAAATTCATTATGAATTATCCATAAAGTACTCACACTCAAATTTAGCCTATGAAACTAAGGTTCTCAGCTCTGCTCTAAAATTATACAGGACTGTCATCAAATTACCTTTCCCAGGAAATGAAAATTTCTGTTCTAGTATTCAGCCAAGTTGTTGCTCAAGAAGGATGAGAGAATGGAAACAAGGGCTTAGAAGGAAAGAAGAAAGAATTGCAGCTCTCTTAAATGCAAACATTTTTAAACAAAGTAAATTCAGAATTAACTGTTATTATTTAGATACAAAAGAACATCACAAGCTTGGAATAAATTATACTCAACCAGAAACTTTTTAGTTGCAGAAAAATGGGGATTTAATTAGTCTCGAACAGTTAAAGCATTGAATGCCATTTCCATGGAAATACTTGCATATTTACACATACCTGAGAGTAGAAAACCTATATGTAAATTTTACATGTATTTTTGTACTCTGCACATACAAACATTTGTATCTAAAGATAACCAGATCTACACTAAAGTTCATATTTTTCTAACATCATCCAATGAAATAATTTTACCAATATAAAACTTCATGTAATCATAGCAGAGACTTTAAAGTATGGGCTCAAAAACATTTCTTGCCATTTTGAAAAGCCATTCAGTTTCTCTGTGCAATGGATTTATGACCTTGCATTTATTAGTTTGATTCTTTCATCCACCTCTCTTTTCTCTTTATATTAATTTTATATTTCAGATGCACTCTGTCAGAATGTATAAACTTTTTCAAAAATTATTTAGAAACAAATGATTGAATAAGAAGCCAATGTAACAGAAAAAAATGATTGTATACAGATATTTTAGGCATGTGAATAGCCCAGAGCAAAAGGAGATCAGTCTTGTTTACATTTCTTCCAAAGAATAATAGGAATGAAGGACAGCAGTGGCAGAGGAGGACAGCCAAGAAAAACACACTGCATTAGGAGCTGTGATTATACATTTTACTCAGATTCATTGATGATGCTTTTAGGAATAGTTCCATTTTATCAAGACCTTTAAATCACCTACAGAATGGAATATGAGACAAACTGCATCAAAGTTTGCTTGCAGTAGTTTATGAGGGAATTGCTCAGAGAAAGGCTACAGGATTTTTTAACTTCAGTGGGAAATGGGGGTTTAGTATGTCTTGATATGAAGGCATTTCAGTGTTGACAAGTGTCAGTGCAAGAAGAGTAGTTCAGAAATTGGACGAGATGGTAAATAATTTAAAGCATGGTGTACTATTATGTACTACAACAACTCTAAAAAATCTTGATAAACTGGACCTTTACTTAAAATGTCAGAGTAATCTAAAAAATCAATAATCTGTCAAAGGTATACAGTGTGACTGATTGTTTTATTGAAAAAAATATTTTCAGATCATGCTTGAGAGCAGATAAAAGTGGACAGATGTGGGGAGGAGACACATCAGAACAAATAAAAACCTACTTAGTTGAATGGAAATGGAAACATTCAATGTATTATTGAATATGCATTGCTGTGAAAAATTTAACATAATCTTATGGGTTTAAAGATGGCAAGATACAATTTATTGTATAAAGGAAAGAGAAAAAAGAGAAAAAAAATATCCAGTGAATATTTTCTATCCCTTACAAGGTAATCAACCAAAAGTTTGTAGAAGAATAACACATTAGAGAGTTTGAAGGTATCTTCTCACAGTTTCTTTGTGTACTACATGAATGAGGAGCAGATGAAGAAGAAAACAAGAGCTTTCTAGAGTGGGATAAAAAATTCTTGACATCTCAAGAAAGTCAACTATTCCAAGGTCTGCTTAAGCAGGGACAGATGTAGCAGGTTGCCTGGGACAGTGTACAGCCCTTTGAATATGTCCACAGATGGAGATTCCATGGCTTCTCTGACCAACCTGTTCTGCTATTCAACCACCCTCACAGTAAAAGAAGGTTTTCTGTGTTTAGATGCAATTAACAATGCTGATAATCAAGAATCTGAATTAGGACAAGTTCTTCTTGTGGGACCAGGCTTAATGTCCCAAGGGAAAAGAACCGAGAACATCCATGATATTCTATTCACAGAGTTCCAATTTTATAGATTCAGATTATTCATAATAAGAACACAAACAGCAAAACAATTTTGTAGGATGAAGGAAAAAAGAACAAACTCATGTTTGTGTATCATTGTCTTCTTCCAAGAAGACTGCTCATCTACAATTGGTTTAATTCCTTTATCATTTTGTGCTCGTTTGAAAAATGCACCATTTTCCTGTGTGTTAAAGAGAACTCTGTCTCCAGATCCTCTGAGATGCATGTTATAGAGATCATGCTACTAGCATTTTAAAGACAGACACTTTATTAAGGCCAAAATTAGGTCAGAACAAGTCCATCGTATAAGATAAAGAACAGGAAAGACCAGACAGACCAAAGAGTTTGCAGCACCAGACTACCTTGCAGTATTTTGCAGAGAATTAATTAGGTAAGTTTTGCTGTATGAGGCAGAGGAGATCAGACACGGTACCAGACTGTCTGGGAGCCTTGTCAATGTCCTCAGAGAGACAATTTCTCCATGCATCAAATCCAGCAATCAGCATAGCTTTGTGAGCAAGACACATCAGCCAGGCTGAGAGGGTTTTCTATACTATGTAATTTCCCATTTTTGGATAGTAATGAGGAATATGACAAATCATACAGGAAAATATATTAAACATATTAAACATATGACAAGAAAAATCCTTCCCTATGTCCCTTGATGGATTGAGAAGGAGATGCTAGATGGGAATTTGATATGCTGACAACTCACAGACATAAGACTACCTTATATCTTTGTAATTGTGTCCAAGAAAGGCTGGAGCTGATAATACTGTGTGACTTTGAAATCACGGGAGCCCAGACCGTTTCACACTTTATTCTCCCTCCCGTTTCAGTTTCAGAGGTTGAAGATGTATCTGGCTGGCTCTAATGTTCACACAGTGTACACATTGGACCTTGCTTGAGTTGTCATGGGAGAGCTACCTTGGCTGTGGCCATACCTATGTACTGGAGCTGTACAGGCATGGGAGAGGGAGAAGATAGAGCAATGCATACAGATTTTCCATTGCTCCACAAAGGACATAAAAAGATAAGCTTGTGCTATTTCTAAAGTAGCCTTCACATAATTACACAGATAATGTAATTTACTCCCCTAAATATCTGGTTTGGCTTTCCACTTTTTCAGCTTAATAACATGTCAAGCCTGACATGTCAAGAGCATGAGTTCTAATGAAATGCATGTAAGAGTTTGTATTTCAAAGCAATCAAGCATAGACAAACAAGCAACCAAGTCCTAGGTAGGACCTTTCCAAAGTTACTAGCTACTGAACTCCCCATGAAAGCCTTTCTTAGCTGGTATTTGTACTTTCTGGTATTCAAAAATGGTCTCTAGCTTTAAGCAAGGTTGCAGTATAAAAAATGTCTGATTTATAAGTGGTTTTAACAGAATCCTGCATGTATTTGACATGAAGGTTTCAGAAAATAATTGCTTAGTCTTAGAAGAAATCCTGTTTTGAGTTGCTTAGCTTAACATATTCCTAAAAAAGTATTTATGACAATGGGAAAAGTTCAGATGCAGAGCTGTTCAGACTATTATGTTGTTATTGAGAACTGTCTTTTTTCTGTTTCCAGGGATACCAGAATTAGACTCAACGAATATATATTCATTTTAAAATCCAGGTTTGTCATGAGCATTATGTAATTTCCCATCAAAAATGAGGGATGAGTATCAGAATTGTAATGTGAGAGCTGCTAATGGATTCACATTTTACTGAATTGGAGAACTAGTATGTTTAATCTGAGTGTTCTGTAAGCAAGTTCTCCATTTTTCAACAAAACCATTTAAAAAAAAAGGTCAAGTCCTTCTAAAAAAAAAACAAAAAGAAAGGAAGGAAACTAAAAATTTATTGAAGAGACATGTTTTTCCCAAAAAAGCTTGAGAGGGAATTTAGACTTTTTTGGCCTTCAATATAACTGGGCTGTAGAGCAAACTGAAAAAACAAAAAACCCCAAAAGGCATGAAAATCAACCCAAATGAGTTAAATTTCCAACTGAAATGTAAGCACAATTCCTGGTGAAGCATTAGTGTGTGTTTGAAACAATATTTTGCATAGTCCAAATCATGCCTTCTGTTCATAGACTCTGAAACTCTGAGCTACACATGGTATTTTGCAAACAAATATTTTATATCCCAGTGACCATCCACCTCTGCACCACAAGACATTAAGCAAACCATGTAATCTGCATAATGTGAAAATCTGCTCAGAAGCACCAGGAAATGAAGCCATTTGGACTCAGAGATCCTGGTTATGACACCATTGTAGTTTGCTTTGCACTAGCCATGGAGCTGCTCCCTGTTTGTCTCCCAGCTGGGCCAAAACACTCTCTCCAACACGAATTAGGAGCCTTGCTGAGTTAGTGCTGGCAAGGCACTTTTCAGACCCTCTGGTAGAAAGTCTGTTCTGAATGCTCCATCGATATACAGATTATAAAGCATATTTGTCAGAGGGTGGCAGGTTTTGATCTATGGCCTAAAAGTAATCAGATTGCAGAATATTTTGCAGGGGCAAGTCTTCAAGAGAAATTACTCTCGATGGAGCACGTTAGACAAGCAACCCATTTTTACATGTTAATTTACATGCTGAAGAATAATATAAATGTTAAAACCCTAGATGACTTTGGAGCAGGAGAAAAATGTTCCCTTGTACTCCCTCCTGATCTAAACTTATGTATAGCCTCAGTACTTACTCCTTTTTCAGAGCTCTGGCATTTCTTGGGCTTCCATCACTGTCTCAAAATAAAAATTCTAGGGCACAGAGAGGAGAGTAATTCAGGTGATGGCTTAAGGCACTTTGCTTCTCAGCTAAAAACTGCCAAAATCAGCCAATTACAAATTACTTGAAGTAATAACAGATGCCATACCTTCAATTTTATGAATACTCTTTCCAAAATTCTCTATTTTTAGGTGGGAAAACCCCACCCCACACCTATGTGAGTCCCCAGAACAATTAACTGGACTGCAGAGTGAATGACTGATTCTGCAGTTTGGTTGAAACGACATCCCTAATTGTGGATTGGAAGGATAAAGGTCTATAGTAACACATCTGCTGGAGATAAAAGATCCTTTAAGAACTGTGCTTTAAATATCTGAGGGTGTTTTGAATGAAAAATTTAATGGCCATTTTCACACTAATACAATCACATCAGAAGGGAAAAAACAGACATAATTTCCCTAATTATATCTGCCAAAAAAGCTGAAGAAATTCTATTTGCATTACAGAAGTAAGAGAATATAAGTGTATCTATGAGCAGCTGGTTAAAACTTTCAGATGGCAAATTATGCATAGACACTTAAATGAGTTTTTACATGTCATGCTGTGATGAAGGGAATGTCTTCCAGCTGGGAGGTAATCAGAATAGCTGGTAAACTTTATCACGGTGTTATGATGTAAAATTTTTCATTGTATCACTGTATCAATAATTTGAAAATATTACTATTTCTTTTTTAATACCCAGCTTCCTCTACTGGGCTCTGTGGGCTAAAAGCATAATTACTGGATATTACAGAGATTCTCTGAATCCAGTCTTTTATTTCTCTATTAAACTACTTCATTACCTTACTTTACTCCCAACAATTTTGCTTTAAAAATTAGGCATAGGGAGTTCAAGCTCGTTGACATTAAACAGACTGGTATTTATTCTTAACTTAGATTCTATATTTTAAATGTTTCAGATTTAGGAAAAAAATAATTAAATTCAGGGGAAATTTAAATATTAATCAAATGCGAATTTGAAGTTTACTGAAGAACTGCTTCAATCTACCCTATCACTCCCCTTCATTCCTCTTAGCTTTCATTTTTATGACTTATGTAATTTTCTTTACTTTCTGACCACCCGCTGACTCAGCTACTGACACACTTTTAATTTAAATGAGATCTTTCACTGACATTAGTGGGAGGCAGAGGTGCAAAGAGACTTCCTTGAACCAGGAAGAATACAGAACAAGACAGAGACAGGATTAGCAATTATGAGTACCTGATTATATAGGTTAGATAAGTGCTTAGCTCATTCAGATTCAGTAATTCTTTCTTTAACTGCTTTAACCTGCAGGTCTATTGTAATTGCCTGGTGATTTCTACAATGAATGAGTAAGCTTATTCCATAAAATGAGACAAAAAAATCAGACACTTGGAGGACACAGTGACAAAAGTACATGTAGAAATACATATAACACACACATACATACACACATCTCCTTTTCTGGGGATATATATATAGTTTTTCTAGTCTTACTCCTACTTGGACTTCTTCTTGTAAACAATGTAAAAAACAGGATATTGGCCTAACTGCACTCCTGGTCTGCAACTGTGTGGCTATGCTTTAGTTCATAAATTTTCTTAAAATTCTGGCATAATTTATTTTATTTTATGACAGTGTTCCCATATTATGTTCCATTCTATGTGCCCAGAGAAATTATTTTCACCTACTTACCAGGCTGATGATTATGACATATATGAGTCTCTGACTCTATCTGTTAATAAGTTTTCCAAGTTCTGCATCTGTTACTTTGTTTTGGGACTCAGTTACTCATTTTCCATTATTTTAAGTCATGCTTTCCTTGTGTTTTCCTCATTAATAACTTTAATAATTTTCTTCATTATTTTGTTCTCACCAACTTCATTTATCACGACTTTATGAGCTCTTAAATTTGTAATTTTTTGCCAAATCCTTCATCAGAACTATCCACTATCATAATTTTAAAAAGATGTTAGGAGAAAGAATCCCTGTTTTTAAAAAAAATTCAACTAAATTCTGTGACAAGTCTACTGTCAGATGTGTTATGACTACTTTAAAAATAACTAGTTTACTATTATACAATATCACAAGGAAGATTCAATACATATAATTTCAGGCCTTTGATTTTTACAGACCTGGTTTTGAAAAGTTGCCATAAATAAGAATCATACCAACAGATGAAGCCTTTGAGATCAGTTAGCAATTGTAATAAAGAGTTCAGTTGTCAAGCTGACACTGTGCCAGCCACAGAGAATGATAATGTGTGAATTAATAAGCAAAAGGTTAACCTGGTTATACAGATAGCTGTCACAATTTTGGGTTTGATCTGTCACTGCATGTCAGCATTTTAAAACGGCCAAATAGTAAATAGTAAAAATGAAAGAAAAATCATAATTTGTCTTGAACACTGGGATGTATGCACACTTTAATAACTACCTGGAAAATAAATTGTAAGTAGCAAAACCTGCCACAAAGTTCGGCAAATGAAATTTGGTGCCTTTATTCATGAATTTATCAACTTCCAACTGAGTCAGCATTGTGCTAGCAAGCAAGTCATTCTCATCTTTCTAAAATTACTTCCCTTGTGAAGAAAACATGAGTTCAGGAGATGTACCTGATTAAATATGGTTGCATTTTCACACCTGCCCTGGATTTTGGAGGGGCTTTTTCAGTTGTCAGTAAATAAGCAAGCTCCTGACCATTTCTTTCTTACTGGCAAAAAATGTGCAATCCATGGAGCTTATTATGTTATGTCCGGGGACACAAAGGCCCTCCTATTCCTATGGTGAATATGAAGACACTTTAAAACCACCAGAACAATCTCTTACTTTCTGTATTATTTGACTGAATAAATCAGGTGAGTTTTACCACACCTGTGTGTATTTTATGATCTTCGGTTTGATTGCATATTTTAATATGACCTCACCATTGCAATAATCCCACCAAAAATGCAATTGGTTTTCCAAAGCTGTTGGAAAACAGCATTGAGGCATATTTTTAGTCAATGGCAGTTGATTGGTTCAGCTGTCTTTATGAGAAGCATTCATTTATAAGTTAACAGCTGGACTCTCTAGAAGCTGATCTGCACCTGTACTGCCTCCAACATGCCCTGTTGGTAAATCAATTCCATTGGTTTTGCAACGTAGAGCAAAACTAAACTTGAAACCAAAATGGAATAGAGGTACTTGGTTTTGCAAGGACTGCCCAGAAAGGACTCAGGTCCTTTCTAGTACCATCACCTTGGCATAATGAAATCGCTGATAAGATAAAAATGAATTGTATAAAATGTTGGCAAAACCACCAGTTAATCTCATCCCCTCCTAGAACCTTTTCCATTCTTCCCTGGAAGTGTGTTTGCTCTTATCTTCAGCTTCTATGACGACTTGTGGAAAGGAGCTGAGTCTAATCATGACTGAGAATTTCCTCATTTAATTAGTTTTGAAATCCCAAATGGACCAGCAGCTTCAGTGAGATTTCATTAGGAAAGTTTTGTACAGCTTTTAGTGGCTTTATTCACTGGGAGCAGTGGAGACATTGGAAGGGAGAAAGAAGGCATTTAATGGTTCCACCTGTTAGTGTGCACAAGATTGCATGATTATCCATTTACAACAGCCAAAATGGAAACAGCTGTCCTAGAACAATTTAGAACTTTTTCCTCCACTTAACTGCACAAATAAATAAAAATCCATTTCCAAAGCCAATTATTCTGGATACCAGCTAAAGGTATTTAACAAGTTATTTACATTTTTACTAAGGCTTTTGAGGCATTCACATTCATTCATATGTTTTATCTTAGAAATAATTGCATGAGATTGGATGTATACAAAAGCTGTGAGACACATACAGTGCAGGAAGGCATCTCCAGCACAACTGGGTGCAACTACCTAAATGCAGCTCAGCAATCAGCTTCCCTTGTTACTGCTTTTCTGAGAGTCTGGATAAGAGACTGCCTGTGGTTGATGCCATGGTGCTTTGTAATGTGTCTCTGTCTGAGTATCTTTAAAGACACTGCAAAAAAATATTATTTGGAATGCCTTGAGCTAGTACAGCCTGTCTACAGCCTGAAACAACAGCTGTCTCATGTATTTTAAAAGTGCTGTCTCTACTGGTTTCCTCCCAGCATGAAAAGAAAATTACAAACATTAAAAGCCTTTTGGTACACACAGATTTTGTGCTTTTTTTTGCCTGCAGTGCAAGGCATTATGCTTTGAATTTAATCCCAAGGATTCTGCTGTCTAAAGCAACAATGTGCATTTGGGGAGAGGCACTTTTCTGAAGATGCAGAATGGATTGACATAGTGACCCATGACTTTTCTGAGAGTGTCACAGGACTTTCGAAACCAGCATGGATAATCCAAATATTTTAGCTGTAAGAAATCTGCAACAGCTTTCTTTTCTTAAAAACCATGTGCTGTCCAAATGCCTCAGCAGCACTTCTGTGGCAAGATGAGTGAATTCTCTTACCCCAAGCTATTAAGGAACAGCTGCTTCAATAAAAGATTTGAGGAACTCCCCAAGTCTCCATTCTCTCTTCTGCTCCCCACAGAGTGCGAAGGCAAAGAGGATTTATTTGAAGCTGTGCTGTTTTTAGACTTCTTGAAAAGCCAAGGGAATTCTGTATAGGTACTCTATTTACATATGAACTAATTATTTTATCCAACTGTCTGACTTTTCTCTCCAGACACTTTTTCATTAGTTCTATTTGATTCAGTCACTCAGTTCTCCATATTGTATTTTCAGCACCTCCCCTTCATCATGTTCCATGATCTACTTTTTTCAATTTGAAAGCTCTTCATCTCCTAGGGAGATCCCATGTAGTTTAAAAAGGTTTGAACAGGTTTATCAGCTCTTTCCTCAGCAAGGATGTTTATAAAGCTTGCACACAAGTTCCCATGATTTTTTAAAAAAAATAATTATTATAATACAAATAAAATTTAACTTTAAAATAAATTATTAATTATTTAATAAAATCATTTATTTTTATTATTTGTAATTATGTTTATTTACTAACTAAAACTGAAATTAGGTAACAGGTTAAAAATGTTTTAAGGACAACATGTAGGCAGAATGAAGCACACATGCACAGAAATTTTTGAGTCTTCAGTCATGAAGAATTTATAGACAAATGGGGAAAATATTATCTTCCAGAAAAAGGGGTAGGGTGGCCTTTTTAATGTTGAAATAATCTACTTAAAAATGGTAATAACAATAATAATCTCTTGAAAAAAGTAAATTATGATCAAATATCATTTAATGATTTTCTCACTTTGAATTATTTGGTAATTTGTGGTGACATGCAGCTCACTCTTGGCTTTTCAGAATAAGACAAGGGGCCTTCCTGAATTTGTTTAATGCTGCTTTTCCATACTGAGTTACTCAGACACTTAAGGTCTACTTCTATCTGGGATACTTCATCACATTGCAGAGTGATAACATAAAAGCAAAACCAAAAGCCCTCATCCTTGTTTTGTAATGCAGCACAAAAATAATATGAAGTATGGTTTAGGTCAGGTAGATGACATTAAATATGATGTCCCTTAAAAGCCTAGGGGGTTTAAATCACTGTAATAGTACACATTGTAATGGCTATGATGCTGTATGGGAAATGATCAGTGCTTCTCCTGCCTGTAATGCAGAAGAAAAATTTCCACACTTGTGATGTGTTATGAACATAGTGAGCCCATAATTTCTCTCATCCACTGTGGTCATTCCTCTTAATTCTTAGCCAGAGTTAACGAGCACAAAGTACACAGCATTGGTGAAAAAGACATTGAAATGTTATCTAGAGGGACTTGCTTATTTTCTCTGCTCCTGTCTAATCCCCCTTTTGACTAGAAGGTACTTCGAATGCTCATCATTATACTAAAATGTGTTGTTAAATGTTAATTAAGAAAAGAGAATGACGAGCTTTTAAGCCAGTTCAGTGATCAGGAGTCTTCAGTTAACATTTATACTTGTTTCCTCATCCTAGGTCAGCCTGAGATTGCAATATTACCACCCATTAGATGTTTTTTTCCCCATATTTTCTTAAAAACTAACTTTTATCTGTTGTTCTAATTCACTTGATTATAATTTTGAATTTCAGTGAATTGATGCTACTAGTCATTACGTTAGTTTGTTCAGTCGTAATAAAGAGAAGCAGCTCGAGGTCTCCATCAATTACCACAGGACAATTGGATCATAGCTGAGCTGAGATCATTGTTGCAGTGCCAAATCCATCTCTTTGGCCCAGATAAATAAATACATATATACATACATACTTACATACATACATACATGAATAAAACTTAAGAGTAAATTCAGAGTCATGCTAAAAAATAAAAACTTCTAATCTGGTTCAATAAATCCTTTGACACTAGTTTGTAGAATGAACTGCATTTACTGCAGGTTGCACGTTACATGATCACAGCTACAGTACTGCCACTAAAAGATACAAGAGGGCTGGACATAAAAGCAATAAGGATTAAACAATAACAGAAGAGAGGAGGTACAGATCTGCCCTGCCATTGCCATATCACACAAGTTACTATGTCAGATGATATGAAGACTATGTTCTTAGAAGAAGTCAATAAAAACATTATGAGCATTCTGCTTAAGTCTTTTCTAGAGTCCACAGCAGAACTGTGTTAAAGAATATTTCAAAGATATTAGCAGAGTATATCTAAATTAAAGTACTTCAATCTTCCAAACAGGAGATAGAGAACATATATTAGCAGTATTTATTTACTCCTAGATGTTTGTTGAATGAATGAGACTGCCAGAAGTGTACTGGGAACTTCTCATTAATTCTTGCTCAGTTTCCTCATAGCTGCAGAAGCTTGGATTTTTTTTATTAAACTGCAATATGAAGAATTCAAATCATGTACTTTGATGCTTTTCAGAATATGAAGTGTTACCAAATATTCCATATGAGATGATACTGGAAATAGAGGGTAGTGTGCAATTATACTGTGTCATGTATTTTCCTGAAATAAATAACAGCTGGCCACTTATCCTATTATCTGGTCTTATTATTTTCAGTGAAAAAATTATTTCATTACATATTTACCACTGGCTATCTTAGAAGGCTAAAGTTATCTTATTCTCTGACAAACCACCACAGAAGCTGAAAACACAAATCAGAATTTGTTTTTCAAAGAAATAATATAATGAGGAAATAAAATGATCATAGGTTTGATTGAAAGCTTATTGGCTTAAGGAAAATGTTGCTATAAGTAATTCTAAAACTATAGAAAATCAATCTGTTTGGATTGTTAAACCTGGACTGAAAATAAATTACTCAATTTCATATCCAAAGGAAGAACAGCAATATTATCTCCTATGTGAGAATTTATGCTCTGTTATTGCCATATAGTGAGCTGTAGGGAATTTTAGAAAATGGAGCTCTGTCTTGTAAAACATCAAAAATCAGTGATGGGTAGTGAGGGGTAGTTTTCTTAGAAGGTTAATCAAGCTTACAATCCTATTAATAATTGTTAGTTAATATTGTTTTCTAGGCTTACTGATCAATCAGTGCTGTATCTGTATTGCAGCCATGGTACTGCCTTTTCTGGGCAGAATTTTATTCTCAAATTCTAGTTAAGATAAAAAATTTGCTTCATTTTGGATATACCTGTAAGCCATGGTCAAGAACTAAAACTTCAGAAGACAGGTGCAATACAGTGAAAGACAAACCTGTGCAAGTTTACTTTGCCTGACCATATTACTGCATTTAAGTCTTGTCTTGGAATTTGTGTTTCTATTAGTTATTTCCAAATATTTCAACTAAAACTTCCATAAAACAGCATTACTTTTTGAAGTGGGCTTTTGCTACACATTCTTTGTCATTGAGCACTGAATCTAACACTGTCTAATCTAATCTGTCTGACAGAGACTGTGCAACCAGCATCATAACTTCTCATCATTATTGATCTGGTGTACATGACTAAAAAGCTAAAATATCTTTGCTACTTTTATGAACTGCTGGAGTTTTTTACTGTATTTTTACCACACTTCATCAAATTTATTTGCAGTTGTTCTCTGATGGAAATTTCTGACTCAAATTGTCTTCAAACAACTTCAAATGTTTGGGTTTTTTTAATTCTCTCCCACAGAAATGTCCATCTGTATGATTGGTAGTAAGCTTACTTACTATCCAGTCAGGAGCATCACCATGTGTATGGATGTTTCATATCTACTCCACCTACCCAGAATTCTTTTTTTTCTCTTCCATGCTAGTAGATGATTTGTGAAACATATGGAAATAAGTAATGTATACAGAATCAAACATGAAAACAGTAGCTCAGGCTATTAGATTTAGAGGGAGGTGAGAGACAAGAACACGGCACAGATTAATGACCTAAATTATATATGCAGTGTGCCTTGCAAAGCTTTAAAGCTCCTAACTTAAAAATACATATTTTATGTGTTTCAATTGCATTCTTTTTAGGAATCTTAATAGAATTTTCTCTTGGTTTGGAGGCAAAATTTATTTCTCAGAAAATGGGACTTGTTTCCCGACTCTGCACATGAGAAGGGAATTTGGTCTCTTGGACTGCAGATGGAACTACAGTTTCTTAACTGCATTGAGTGAAGTAAAAGTCGTTTGCATCATAGATCATCTACAGTTCCTGTTCAAAGTGAGTCATGCTGGACTCATCCTTCAGACAATCCACTGCTGATATGCAACAAATACTTCACTAGTATTGCTAGTACACAATGAAAATCTTACTGTTACTGCTAAAACACCAATAGCCAGTTTCTAAGAAAATTTTTTATGCTAGAAGAGTATGTTCTTCCACCAGGTTTTCTCCAGATGTTACTGAAACCACTTATGGGAGGGAAATCAGTAAGGGTAAAATAAAGGTTTAAAAAAATCTTGACTGTATCTTTTATGTAAATTCAACCTTCATATAATAATTTGTTTGAAGTTATGTAAAACTTGTCAAGGAGCCAAGCTTGTGCCAATGGCTGATAATTTCTTTCTCTGGTTATTAGATTTCTGTATTTACACTAATTTCTCACTCTCCTAATGTAATGCCGTTTCTTGACAGATCACCCACCATCACTTCATTTTCTCTGCTGAGAAAACTGTGCCAGTCTATTCCTCTTCAATGAAGGAGCCATATATCACAAGATTTTTAATCCTGATATGCAATCAGATTTGATTATTCTGTAGTTCTGAACATATACTGCTATAAGAAATAAAGCACATTTTATAAAAGCTACTACTTTCTTTTTAAATAATCTTTTGACTTTCCTTATAATTTTTTTCCAGGCAGATGAACAATATTGCTTTAAATACCATGTGCAGAATTTGAGTGGACACAATAAATTCAGAGACATTTTAAAAATCTTTATAACCTTCCCCTTGACAAGTTATCTTGTAATACTTATAATTGAGATGTACAATTCAACCACAAATCCAAAGAGGTTTTGCAGTCTCCATGATCGAAAATATTCACAATTTACTGAGATAGTGTTCCCTGTCTAGCACTGAATTTAGTCCTTTTCTGAACTGGTGCTTGGGGAAGATAATCTTTTGAGCTGCTCCCCAAAATAAACTATTCTATGGAACTCTAATTTTTTAATCTTGTTATATGGGGAAGTTTTGGTCAAATTGCATATGCAGATGAAACTTCTATTGTTCAGACAGTTTGCAAACAAGGAATTCATCATCCAACTCACCTGTCCAGAATGTATCAGGTTTTAATGGAAAGCACTCCAGTTATAAGGACATATTCTTCGTATTTATACCTGACTTCTAAGTTTTGCAGGTTTAGTCATTCAGAGTATTTAATATTAAGGATTAAAAATCCTGCTTTGGACTGAAAAATGTTAAACAATGCCCTGAGATAAAGTTATTAACAGATTGAAAAAATAGTATACTGAATAACACATGGAAGACCCTCAGTGTATAATTTTGACTAATCCTTGTGAAATAATTACAGTTTCATAGAATACAAGTAAAAAGTGAAAGATATGAAATAATAATATAAAAGGGAACATGTTTATTAATCACTGTCTGGTTTAGATAACCTTTGGGTAAATATCCATTTAAATTATCGAGAGCTTTCCTGAATAAATTCTTGGAAAATTCCTGTAGAATGTTGCTTAGAAGCCTTAAATGAGAAGAAAAGTCTTAAGGGAAGAAAGGAGAGACAGAATTTCTTGTAAAGGGCTGAGAAAGAGAGTTGTGATTTAGACCTATAGTAATCTTATTTTAATTTCTTTTTACATCCAGCAAAGGAATGTGGTGAAGAAAAGCTTTATTTTTATGTGTGTCACTGAAAAAAAGTTTACATAATTGTCATTTTCAAATGCTGATTAATAATTTAGGAATGCTCCTCGAATTCTGAGAACAAGCTTCAATTGATATTGAGAGATGACTGTCATTGGATTCTCCATTAATTTGACAGAGGAATATTGGATAAGCTAAGGGAGACAAAAGCATTTTCTCTTAGGAGCCAAAACCACCTGCCCTAGGGTGACTTTAGCGTCTGTTTAGCCCAGAAATAAGTTCTTCACCTTTACAACTAGGTCTAAAACTAGAGGCTGAAGGGAGGGGGAGCTTCGCTCTGGCTCCCGGGAACTGCTCGCGCCCAGTGCGCCCCGTCTGTGCACGGACCGTGGGACAGAGCTCTCCGCTGCTTTTTGTTAGGCTTATTTCAGCTAGATGAGGCTGAGAAGTTCCCCGGACTGTGGGGTATTTTTTTCTTTTTCTTGGAATGGATCAGCCCTGCTCTGGACTGAAAACCCAGAAGGACACCAGGAGCTCACACCTGTGTCCCACCGGGGCTGGGACACGGCATTTCCCAGGGCAGGAGGGACTGAGAGAGATTGAGCAAGCTAAACTACACCCCACAGAAAGCACTTTCTGAATTTGCCATATCTTCAGAACAGCGAGAAGTTTTATTGCTAAATATTTTAATTTTCCTCATGTTTGTGAATACTGTGCTTGTTAATTAAACAGTTTTTTCCACTTTTCTCCAAGGAGACTATTCTCCAGAACTGGTTAGGAAATCTGAAATCTGCTGCTGATATATGCTTTTTAGATGAGACCACTTCAGAAGTTTCCTTCCAAAATTTGCCCTAAACCAGGACACCACCCCAGGATCTGCTTCAAGAGCAGGCGACACAGAGCTGCCAGACTTTTACCAGCCTCAGGCTCGGGACACGTCAGGTCAATGGAACACACTGAGTGTCTTGGGTGAATCTCTGATTCTGGCTCTTTGTGGCTACAAAATGATACCATAAGGACCCTGAGGGCATCTGTACATGGGGATACACAAAAAAAAAAAGTACCAAAAGAATATCTTCTGTAGCTGTTCCTATTCCAAAATGATGGAGAAAATATGAAGCTGAAGAGAAAAACAGATTTACTCCTCACATCCATGAACAGAACTACTGATTCTCTTGCCTTGTCTTCTCTGTCCTCTTCTGTTTGGCCTTCCCTTTCTCACTCCTTTTTTCCCATGCTGTAATGAAGGTCTTTATCTTATCCTCTAAGCAGAGAAAGTTTTTAAAATTTCAAACTTGCTTACCTTCTCTGCAGCAAGGACAAAGCAGAATTTAAATTTGGGGGTGTTTTCTGTTTGTTTGTTTTCCATTGATAAAATTCAATTAATCCTTCTTTGGTCTCATAACTCTTTCTGTGTCCCCTTTTACTGGCAGTTTGACTTTTCAGTACTTTTGTTTTAATCTCATTGCAAAATTTCTAAATTGATAGGGCAGCACTTATTTGTGTACACTGAGGTACACTGAAATTAGACTTGAACCTTTTCCATAACTGTCCACAGTCTCTAATATTTCATTAAGCAATGAAAGACCACAGTAATAATTTTAACTGACACATCATTTATTTTTTATGAACTTTTAAAGTCCTTAACCTTTCCCTAAAATTTAAATCTCATGCTCTACCATATCATTTTCTTCATCTAATAAAGGCAAATTAGATTTTTCTTTATTAAGTAACAAAACCTTTAGAATCAAAAGAATTTTAATTTATCTTATATTAGATCTTTATATATGTTTCAGACTCATTAATACTTTTCCATCTTCCCATATCCCACGGTTTTGAGAGGGAGATCAATTGAAAAAGATAATTGTATTTTAGTTTTCGTGTGATTCCTTGCCAACTTGATTCTACTTGCTGACACATTCTATTTTTTGTCAAGCACCTTTTGACACTTCATTGAGGAAAGCTCAACTTTTTCACTTAAGGAAAGAAGTGCAGCTAAGACTTACTGAAGAAGACAAGTTTGTGTCAGGTGTTTTTAATACCCTGTCTCACATGCTTAGTTGACATATCTATGATATAGCCAAATTCTTCAGGCCTGTGTTCTGTTATTATCAGTAGAATGAGGAAGAAAAAGGAAAATAATAATCAAGAACACTTAAAGAAACCTTTTTCTTGTGCAAAGATGTACAAAAGAGAATGTGAGATGGAAAAATCAACTTAGTAAATAGATAACCACTAATAGGCATTGATCCTAATGTCAAAGGTTTTGTAGATACATGGGTAACTGGGGAGTTAAAATCATAAATTGAATGAGTGTGCATGTATCTTGGAATGACAAGGCAAAACTAATTTATTCTTTCATCCCAATGTTATATTTATATTGTTTATAATGTACATTGCTGAGATTAATTTTTATAGGATGTAATACCTGTCAGAAGAGCAACAGTAATGCACTTAAGATGTTTTCAAGCATTGAATTCATTAATCATAGTGCTGTTGGATGTCTTGGAACATGCATTGCTCCTCATGTTCATCTTCCTTCTTTTTTATTTTGATTTGTGATGGCATAACATGTTGACTGCTTGATGTCCTTGCTGTCACTGGAACTGATGTGAATCAGAACATGTCAGCAAAAGAGAATTTATGTCCCATCAGAAAAACTCAGAAATGCTCCAAGTGAAACTTATTTCCATGGATTTAACATAAAAACTTGTTTCATGTATTTTCATAAACATGCTTTCAGGCTTTTCATTCATCTGCAGATGTAAAAATATGCAGTAAGAGATGAAAAAAAAAATTACATGCCTCCATAAGGTTTAAAAATAGAACTAATTTATTTTATATCAGAGAATGCAATTATTAAGATTTTTAACATAAGAGGTCTGTAAAGAAGGTCTAGTTTTTTGTGTTTTGATTTGTTAGGGGCTTTTTTAGTGGGGGGAAGAATTTAGGGATCTACTGAAACATATATTTAATTTGATTTTAATTTTACTTGACGTATTGTAGCATATTTAAATTGAACTGCATCATCTTCATATCAGATGAAGCCAAAAGGGTAAGATTTATTGCAATTTGCATTTTTTCCTTAAAAGCAAACTCAGATGAGGAAGTCTACCAAAAGATAAAATGAGATATCATGGAAACCTGCACACATTTTGTATTAAATCAGCATAAGTAAGTGATAAGGTTTCCATCTCAGGTTCAAATCAGGCTCAGCTTATTGCTTCTAATACCAAACTGTTATCTTCCCAAGTACCAAAAACAACCAACCAAAAAACAAAACAAAACAAAACAAAAAAAATCCCAAAACAACAACTAAAAAAGACCTACACAGAAACCCTCCCCAAAGACTCCTTTGGACTGGACTTAGGAACCTTAGGACTGGGAGTATTATATTTACCCTTCACTTACATGATATTCTCTATCTTATGTTTAACCAGTCTCAGGACACCTCAGCTGAATATGAAGACTCCATATTGATAAGTGCCTGGCAGGAAAACCAGGAGAGACAATCTGTGAGTTTAAAAATTCACACCCTGGAAAATCAAAGAAGATAAAGTATGCAGGAGAAGAAATCACCTTTGTTATGTGACAGATCTTGAAGATGCCACTTAGAGCACAAATCCTTGGAAAAAGAAGTCTTGTTCCTGTGTAAACTTCTGCTGAGTTCAGATGCAGATTTTGTTTAACCACACAGGACCTACTGCAGGATCAATATGTTACTGGTTTTCCTTGAGTACACAATTTGGCAGTAGCACAATTGTACTTAAAGTCAAGTCTAATACATCTCAGAGCAGTGATGTAAACACAACTACTGCTAAACTTTCCATCATTCTCATGACAGGTAGCTAGCTCACTTAGTATGTCGACTCCTGGAAAATACCACGAACCCCAAACACTTTTTTGATACACATTTCCTCTGCAATTAAATCTTGTCTTGAAAAGAAGGACCTATATTATCCTAAGTACAGAAAAGTTTGCAAAGGACAGAGGGATTTAGGCATAAAATGATAGCAAATGTGACTAAGGCACCCAATAGCCAGAGAGACTGGATTTAACAGAGATGTTTTCCTTCAGTGCCCCTAGCATTCATCATTTTCCACCAGCTTTCCACCCTGCTTTCTAGCTTTTGAGAAGGATTTTTTAAGGCAAATCATTTTCCCCCTGAACTGCACAAGGAGACAGTCCTTTTTTACATGATCAAGTGGCATATTCTCAATGCCTGGATGCTTACTGCACTTTCAGGCAGGAACATTTACACAGCACACTGGGTTTGCAATTGCAGGAAACATTCTTGCAGCAGACAGTGAATAAGGCAGAAGAATCACGTTAATATTACCTCCCCTCAGTACTACCCTTTCAGAAAGATTAAAAGAAGGAGTGAGGCAGCAGTAGAACAATACTTTCCTCTGGAAATCCCTGACAGCTGATACAGTGTCATCTTCAAACCTGCCTCAAATCAAGGACTCTACATGGTTTTAACTCTCAAGTAGATGTTCACATTGCTACAGCAGTGAAAGAGAAATAATACTTCATTTAAATATCAGGAAAGTGCATCTGTCAGAGATGTAAATGGAAGCACCATATTCTATATCAGAGAACCTTGTAGAAAAATACTGAAAACTTACTTTATTCACAGCTTGATATAAAACTTTTTCTTAATTCCTACTGTTAAAAAAACACAATCTTCAAACCCAGAGAAGTAAAGAAATAACCTTATACTCAGATAATACGTCAAATTGTTGACATATGAGACTCCATAGGTTTCAAAGGACATTTTATGTTTTATGCAAGAAATATCTGTGGATTTCTAGAACAAGGCTCTTTGCTGAATGCAGGTACCAGTCTAGAGTGGATATATATAGTGCACCTTGTAATTTCACTGGGGAGACTTAAGGAAAAGAGTTTATGTGTGGCTGCTGACACACCATGGTTAGAAACACCTCCCTGCTCAAGGTGCCTACCAGTGTTTACTATATTTGCATTTACAACCAGCATCAGAAAATAAAACTAAATACTTTTTAATGGCATTATACATTGCTGAACACAAGTTGATGTGTCCTTCGATGATTCTCAGTCAATGTATCAATGGGGTATTATCATTTTAAAGAGAAAATAATGTTTTTCACTTTTCAATGCCATGACTGACCCTAATATAATATAATTCTCAACTTTATTAAACAAACAAATAATAACCCTCATTCTGATGGTGGTTTGGCTTTTTTTTTTTTTAGTATAATTTTCAGCTTAAATACTCCTTCTTACTTACAAGAAATTCAGGCCTTTACTAGCTCTGCCTTAGCAGTACTAGTTGAATACCTGATGCATAGTACCCAGGTTTTGGCTACACAACAGAACTGAGCCAAAGCACTTAAAGGATATTTGTTCTGAAACTTTTACACTTGTCCTGGACACCACTTTTAAACCCAGTAAAGCAGTCAAACAGATAAAAGGAGCTAACTGGAAGTTTAGTGTGAATAATCTAGTTATGAATGCAGTGTTTTTCATATGCCATAATTTATTGCAGATGCATTCCCTGCGGGACGCCACATGATTCACAGATAAAAGTTTTAGCATAGATTTGATCAATTTTAGTTTGTTGCTTGGAGGAAAGTTGTCAAACTGCCATTAAACTAAATCCCTCTTTAGTATAAAGCACAAAAAAAGTAACACTTCAAATAATATGAGTATTAGCAAAGGGAACTTACACAGTAATAGGGAGTGATATAAGTTAAAAACCCCAGAGTACAGGTAATTGTTGTGAGGAAAAAATAACAAATACAGATGAAGTCTGTGTTTCAGAAAAGTATTCATTTAAGTAGGCAATAAAAAGACCCCAAAGAGGCAAAAATCAAAATAATTCATTTTCTTAACAAATTCCAAAAAGTTTTAAAAACTAGAGTTCTTCAAATTTCTCTTCAGTGTTTTTGTATTTCTCCACCAAAAATTTCACCATGATTTTAAAAGCAGTTTCAAGCACTCTTTGGTAACACTTAGTTGCACTGTTGCAGAGCCCAAGGAAGGTGAGGGTGCAGGAAGGGAAGGGATATCTCTTAGTTAAGGGAATGATAAAACAATTTAAAAACAATGTAAATATGAAAGAGAAATGGGACACTAGGGATTTCAGCTGCTCCACTTTTAAGACAAATTTTGTTCTACATCTAGTCCACCTTACTGGTGTATTCTTGGCTATAATAGTTAACGTATATTTAAAAAGTAAAGTAATGAAGTCCAACTGGTAGCCAGTGGTGCTTCTCAGGGGGCAGTCCTGCCTTATGTCTGTATTAATGGTGTGGGTGTAGAAGGGATTGCAGGCGACCTGGCCACTGATGAGTCACAGTTGTACTAATTACCAAAGAGGAACAGCCTTGCCCTTAATGCAGCTGTTGCAGGGTTGCAGCTGTGACTAATGAAGATAAGTGTGATAAAAGGGGTGGGTTGGCGAGTCAGGAGGATCCTGGAGGAAGGAGATCCTTGAGAAAGAAACTTGAGGGGGTTGAGGAGACCTGAGGAACAAGAAAAAATCCAAAAAGACACAAAGAAGAATGAAACAAAGGAAGGGAGTTGCTGCAGCAGAAGATCTGCTATGAGTCAGTCTGGGTCTGATGGAGTCAGAGCCTGCAGTCACAGCTGAGCTGGGTGGAAGCTGTGTTCAGAGTCTGCAAACCAACAATTGCAGTCACAGTCCAGCAGGAAATAGCCAGCAGTCAGAGTCTGCAGCTGGACCCTGCAGTGGGAGCTTGCTGCAGTCAGAGTCAGATGGCAAAGCTGTAAAGACTAAACCAGGGCCCTTTCCATCTTCTTGAATAAGAGTCTGTATCTTGGCTCACTGAGAGATCTGCTGCAACAGGCAATGTGGGTGTTGGGACTGATGATTAGAACATTTGATGATGTCACCAGATTGCAGATCAGGGTTCATATTCAGAAGGAGCTAGGTAAGCTGTAAAAATTGAGTGAATTGTAACTCAGGAAATTTAGCAAGGAAAAGTTCTGCCCCTGGAATCCAATGCAGCTAAACAATCTATCTAGAAAGTGATTTTACAAAGAAAGACCAGCACTCCTGCTTGACAAAAATTACACATGATTAGCAGTGCAGTCTTGAACTGGTAAAAATGAAATCTTATACTGATCTACAATCACTATGAAAGACCCACAGATGGAGATTCTCACAGGGATGTGCAATGGAAGGGCAAGGAGCAGTGGACACAAACTGAAATATGGGCAGCTTTGACTTTTTAGAAGGGGAAAAACACTGTGGCCTAGTTTAACAGTTTGCCCAGACAGGCTACAAGATTTCCTATCCTTAAGACCTTTAAAAGTCAACTGGGAACTGCCCTGAATAATCTCATCTATCTAGGCATGCTCTGACCAAAGAGATTTTGAGAGGTGCTGGGAGAACCCTCCGATGGATTCATGATTGATCTTAATTGACCCCCTGCACTGACAGGACATAGTGATCTGTGAGATAATGTAAGGTTTGGAGGATTTATTTTTAATGTATTGCTGTTAACAGATATTTCAGTGACTGATTCATTAGATGGCTCAGCTGCTGAGGTGAGCAACTTCCATGTTGGCACAATCTGTGGAGAAGCTCAAGTATTGCTCTCCTCAGTGCTTTCACTTGCAGGGAACAATGAAGGAAGAAACAGAATGGTCCAGCAGATTGATAACTTGGCTCTAAGCCTTGTGTCATCAGCAGAATCTTGGAGGGTTTGATCGTGCATTTGTCTACAGACCTGATGGTGACAGAGAGCACCTGTCTCAAAGGGAGAAAAGGATCTTTGTGCAGGAGTCAGCAGGGCTCATGGGAAGAACCCTAAACTTGATTGTAAGGGGGAAGGGGTAACACCAGGGACACTAGAGACTGATTTGCAGCTTGACAGTGTGTGAAACAAGGTCCTTCAGTCTGCTGTCTCGCTGGAGGTAAGGGATGAAGATCCACAGGGAAAAAACATACATGAGGATTATTGGTCTGTTAGGAACCACAGAAGCATCTGAGGACAATTGCACAGGATCAGGGCTTCCCCTCCCGAAACAGTGGCAGGTCCAGCAGCCCTGCTGAAGCACATTTACATCAATGAACACAGGATGGGCAGCAGACAGGAGGAGCTGGAAGCCACTGTGCACTGGGGGATTGTTGCCATCATGGAAACTTGCTGGGGTGACCTGTGTAGTTACCTGTGTGCTGCAATGGCTGATATAAATCCTTCAGAATGATAGGCAAGGAAGGAGGGATGGTGGGTTAGTCCTGTACATCAGGGAGTATTTTGGCTATCTAGAGATTAACAATGATGATGGTGAAGTTGAGTGTTCATGGGTAGGAATCGGGAGAAGGCCAATGAGGCAGTGGAGTCTGCTATGGACCACTCAACCAGGATGAAGAGGGAGATTTGGGAGAAATCTCAAAATCACCAGCTCTTGTTTTCATGGAGGACTTCAACTTGCCAGATGATTACTGATAATAGATTACAGTAAAGAAGAAAGAGTCTAGGAGGTTTGCCTGAAACTCAGGGGAAAAAAAGAGAGCTTTGGAAGATGCCATGAGGTTATGCAGGAAGAAAATTAGTATAATCAAAGGCCAAATAGAACTTAATTTGTCTACTGGCATAAAAGACAATGACACATCTTTCCATAAAAGCATTAGTAGCAAAAGGAGGACTAAGAAGATTCCTCTTCCACGACCAGATGCAGAAGGAAACATAGCTACAAAGGATGAAGAAAAGACTGAGCTACTTAATGACTTCTTTCCTCTGTCAGCTCTAGTAAGTCTGCCCTTGACAACTGAGAAGTGGAATAGATTATTTTATTGAATAGCAAAATTGCCCTATAATCACTATATATCACAGAGAAGAGAGGAAGGGTTCAGGGTCACCAAGTGGACATTTTTTTTCACAGTAACAAATTTATATAATCCCTATCAGAAGCTGAAGCTGTTTGAAGACATGTTAATGATAACCTTTTCAAGTTTGACTTCCTCCTAACCAGTTCATAGTTTGACTTCATCCTTCTTCAGTGTTTTTCCATGCAGAGGCTGAGATATTAATTATAAATTTGACTAAATATACCCTTCAACACTTGGGTTTTGTATCATTAAATCTGTTGCAGTTGTGATCAAAGCTAGATTTCAAATGGTGCTCTGCATATTCATTTATTGAGGGAGTTCAAGAGAAGCAAAATTTTTCCTTGCAATGTTTATTTAGTTTTAAATAAAAAAATTTTGATTTTTCTTTTAAATTAATAAAAAATTACAATTAGGACTCTTACAGAGGTACTGTTCTTATTACAGTGGTGCTTGGAGTGATTGTATCAGGCCTTTAAGACAATGATTGAATAGTTTCAAGCTTATTATGAGGAGAGCTGATAAAGCAATCTAAAACTTCCTTTTGTTTTGACATCTTGGAGTAAAGTACAGAAACAGTCACAAATCTTTTATTTCTCCAGTGGTCTTTATGAATTATGAGTACCTGGGGTCTAGGAATGTGGTGGCAGTTAATAAAGGCTTTGAGATAAAAAAGTGAGACAGTGAGCCCTATAGACAGGAAAATAAAACCACAGCAGAGCTCATTTTCAGCACAGGCTTTCCTCCCTTGCATTCTACATTTCATTCCACTGAGATCAAAAACAATTTGGCTTCATCAGTGGGCAATGAAGAGATGTCAAAACCATCAAATGTCCAAAAGGTTTCAGAAACATCTAGTGACTTTTTTCTGTTCTAGGTCTAGGGAGTTTTCTTTACCAAGTATTAGAAAAAACAGCTTTGTGAGCTATAACAGCTGAACAGCACTTGCCTTGCCTGAATGGTAAAAAGTTGTGCAAAATATTCTCTTCACCCTACTGAAAAAAGGATAACTCCTCAAAAATGAATTGCTCAGAGATGCTACTCAGCTAATTCAGGTCACATTTTCTTTCTTAGAAAATAACTGCAGAAAGTCCTCATTTGCCATCTATTTGCATCAGTATTTAAAAATTGTGCATAATTATTGAAAGAATAGTAAGTTATCCTGTACAGTAACTGTACTTTGCAGATTTCTATTAAGTTACCTGAGAAACCCTGGAATCATTCAGTACTCTCTAATTGACGTGCCACAAGTTGCCTGTGGATTAACTTAGTTGAGGAAGAACACAGACTTTTTTTTTTTCCCCAGTTGGACTGAAAAAGCAGCTAGTTCAAGGAAAATTTAGAAGTTTTTGGTTAAGTGATGCTTGATCTGATTATTCTCCCTTCTAGGAATATGTATTGTATGCTTTAATATATTATTATTAGACTTTTTTTCCATTTTAGGTAGTGGTTGAATTTTAGTCATTTGCCAATCTGACTAAATAGCCCTTAAACATTGCCTGTATTTCATGCAGCTACTGAAATAACTCTTGGTCCTTTTCTATCAAGCTAAATACCTCTGAATAATAATTCTTGGATATAATTATATTTATTTCACAAAATTTAAGTTATTCCATTAATCTTCTCTGTATCCTTCAATTTATCAACGTGATTTTGGGACTGTGGGCACCAGAAAAAAGTGCATTACTAGGCAAATCATCTGATCTTGTTACCAAGAGCAAAGGGAATATAAACTTTCTGATCCAAATTATTATATTTATGCAGCAGAGGGATGTGTTGTTTCTTTTCAAATAGTAGCTAATGTTCATTATGCACCTCTAATGCTCTTCAAGATTTTTTGATTTTTGAGCAATCTTTGTGGCATCTACAAACAACATTAATTAAATGTTTGTTTTCTCCCAAACAGTAACATAAAAAGCTGCACAGAATACAGCCAAGAACTCAGCCTTGCAGAACACAGCAGGGTGTTCACTCTCTAAGAAGATTTCCCTTCATACCTGTGTCTTGAAACCTATAAGTCAATCAAGTTTTAATCCAGTTTATATCTACAATACTCACTTGCTGTTCATTGAGCCTCACTTTTTAATAACCCATATCCACAGAAGAACTCAGAAATTACTTCAGCAGTGAACACTTCTATCAATCTTACATTCTTAAGCTTCTTTTCAGGTTAAGAGAAGCCTCCCAGAAAATTTTGCAATATCTTAAAAAATTACCGATTTTGGAAACAGTTAAACCTGTACGCTCAGGAAGAAAAACCAAACTGACCTTTGTCAAGGTCTGTTTTCTAGAGAAGTATGATGAACACTGGTGTTCCCATAACTACTACCATTCTGTACTAGCAACTGTATTATTGCTTTGAACTCCTAGCAAACAATAGCCAAACAATTTCCATGAAATAGGTCTCAGAATTTACCACATTTTCCTAATACACAGAGTTGATTGAAGAATACCACATATACTTTGAAAATTCTAGGAGCTGAACTATCTAGAACCACTGACGAACTTTTTGTCCAATAAGATACTGTGTCCTGGAAAGCTCTTCATTTTGAAAGCATTACTGTATTATGAAAAGATCTTATTATTTACAAAATAATATTTATTGGAAGAAAACAACCTGTGGACAATTTCTCCTGTTTATTTTTGTTAGTTCTACACCTTAGCCTTTAAAAGCCCAGAGCATTCACACCTAAAGTGGTGACCTGAACCTTTGGAGGGCAGTGCAGTTTTTAATGCTGATGAGGTGCATTCAGAACGAGTTTGAGAAAGCAAAACCAAAGGTTTGCCTCCAGCAATGCAGTTGTGCTCATTGCTCCAGGCAGATTGCCACACCTCTGCACCCCCTATTTAGACTGATTTTCCTGTGGTGGTATCATCATGGTCCTGTCTTCAGCAGTGGAGCTTTTCCTTGAGACTCCCTGAGGCCTCCATAGAAGGTCGTGTTCCTGCTCTTACCTCAGAGCTTGCTAATGAGCCTGACTTTGCCTGCTGGTGCAGTGACACCAGTGCAGGAGTTGAAGGCTATCAGTGGGAAGGGCAGGTGTACAGGATATCAAAGTGGTCTGTGCTGTGAGCTTGGTTATTAGATTGGGATGATTTCAGTGGGCTAGTTCTCAGAAGGATACCAAGGGCATTGAGGCAATAATTCCCAGTTGTAATTAGCAGAATCCATCCTTCTGTTTTCATCATTATCCACTGCACTTGGCTCACCTGTGTTTACCTTCCCTAGTCCAGTGTTCTTTTTAGAGGCCATTTTACATCCATTTTCAGTGAGGGACTGAATTTTCCAGTACTTTTAGTCAGAACAAGGATTTTGTACCCTGATTAGCTGTATGCCATTGACAGATGTAAACTTATCCCTAAGGGACTCAGATGAGACACATTATCCATTTCTGAGCTTCACAATGATTGACTGCAGCCCCAATTAGGCCAAAGCATTCAGTTGTATTTAGTGTGCAGGCTTCAAGGGGCAGCCTGAAATATCTTGCACTCTTAATTCTATTGAGTATATGGTTTATGGTTTAATTTCTTTAATGCAGTACTATCCTTCTGTCACAGAAAGGCAAATATTTTTCAGAATGACTTTATCTAGTGGCTAAATCTACCTCAGACATTTCATTTTGAAGTGACCTTGTTTATGCTGGGTGGGAAAAAAAACATTTATTATGTGTTTGTTAAACTGCAGCTGCGTGTTCAGCATAATAGGAGTCTGGACCTCGGGCTCCAAAGATTAATACAATTTTGATTTGAAGCCAGTGAAAATCTTAAAATGCTTTTAGCATTATATTATTAAATTCAGCACAAAATTTGGGCTGTTGAAAAAAGGAGTCTCATTTCACAAAAAACATACAGATTGTTCTCCTACCCATAATTTGGCAAACTAAATATTGTAGAAATCAACTTAGAACTCGGAAAGAAATGCCTGAGTGAAATAAATATACAGTAAAAATATTGTATTTAAACAAACAAAGAGAAGGAGCAATGAAGCATTTTGAGGGCACTGCTGAGTTGTTTGAGCATCAGAAGTGAGTGTGATTAAATGCTTTTTGAAATAGCTTTACATAAGGTACACAATTGAGGACATGCATATCTTTGGCTTTATGTTTTATTTTTATTTATATAACTGAGTCTCTTCCATCAAATTTCTGTTTATTACTTACTGGGCATATTTTCTGCTGATTTAGTGTCACTGGTGTGGTCACTATGGCAGTTTGATTTTAGCAAGTTTTAAACAGGCATTGCCAGCCAGTCTGAAGGTGAACTCTAAGGGTTATGGTTTAGAACTATCAGATTTACTCTGTTATACCATGAAAGGAAAACAAGACGTGGCCTCAAACCATGACATTTAGATGAGGCTTCAGAAATGCCAAGAAGTGGAGTTTGGCAACCTGATATGGGGTTTTAATTTTGCCTGGTTTAATCAAAAGATCATTTTGCAAAGCTTAAATCTGAATTCACAGTCTTATTTCAAGAAGATTTTTCAGACTCAGGAGTTTAGTAAAAAATATATTGCAGGTCAAAATATATTTTTGCAGTTCTCAAATGATTTTACAATCCCAGGTCATTTTTGGAGGCACAAATAAAAAAGGTTTTAATTTTGACAAAGTCAAAACTACAGTTGTTCAGGAATATTTGCTTCCTAAGTTGAAAGAAAGGAAGGAGAATTACTTCTGTCAAGTGAAAGGTAGATGTCAACATAAATTACATAGGTTCAAATCCTATGATTTAAGAGAAGGAAACAAATAGGTATAAAACAACATAAATTAACTACAAACTGTTTCTCAAATTGAACCTTGCCTCCCAGCTCTGTTTTCAGATCCTTATATCTAATAAGGTATTTCTTTGTTTTGTTGTGAGTCAGTGTCAATATTCAAAACCCTTATGATCTGTATTTATGACCTCATAAAGACAAACTCACTACATATTAGTATTGTTCCTGATTGGATTTCTTTCAGATGAGCTTATGGAGCAATTATTCCTACTGAGTGCATGCACTGTAGTCAGATATCATTGTTAGCTTTGCCACCGATAGAAGAGCAAAGAGAATTTCTGATCAATGCCTTACAGCCCTCTTTTAGCTGTCTGCTGGTACCTGGCCTCTGGCACTTATCAGTTCTTCAAACAGCCTTTACTATTTACCCATCTGATCACCTTGCCTGACTGATTTTGAAGAGATAATGATGTCTGTCAGAACTTACAGGTCTGTATTTCTGAGAAGAAAAAAAAATATTTTTTAAGGAACACATTGATGAGCTAATTTGTAAATTATTTTATTATCTCCTTCCTGAGCAACTCAGGCATTAAATGATATTGTATGCTACATCTTTTTCTGTAATGGCCTTCCTGAAGTTTAGGGCTCTTGACTCCAGACCCTCAGATGCTGTAACAATATTCTTTCCATAGTGCTGTTAAACATGCCAGCTAGCTCATTATGACACATCCTTCAATCCCTGATGCCTATACTTAAACTTTTCTGTTCCTGTTGCCAGGAGTTATGTGCAAAACTAGCTTTTTGCTAGCTCTGGTGTCTGACACATCAGCACCAACAAGATATGGATGTATACAGACTGAGGCAAAATGGTTGTACTAAAGGACATTTGCACCCTCTGGAGCATTAGACTTCAAGAGATGACTCCCAGGCAATACATGAAATATTCATTTGTACTTGAGTTGTCATTTTTCTATGTCCCTTTATATATTGCTGTGCTGAAGCACAGAGTGTACTGCTCTGTATTTTATCTCTTTGCATTTTATCTAATATAATCACTATATTTTGAGTTAAAATATTATCTTCTCTAGGTCTTTCCTTTGATCAGTTGATTTGTGGACATCAGAAACTCATTAAACATTCACATCCTGTGCTGATGGGTGTAGCCTACACAATCAGACAGTTTATTTGAAATGTGTATAAGGTGCAAGATAAAACATATTTAGATAGCAATTGAGTGTAAATATTTCATAGCCAAAAACAAGTGCCAAGTCTCAAGGCTTGCATCCAAAGAACTGACTGCATTTGTCAAATTAATGTCTCTTTAACAGAACATAAACAATTTTAAAATAAAATCTGCTTACTACAGTCCTCCCACATAATTCTCAGTTTATATATCTATGTAAATTTGCCCTGTTGCTAAGTCAGATTACTGACTTCACAGACAACAAAATGCTATATTTAGGAACTTGGCATATAATAAGATTTCAAATTGTCTCTTAGGCTAACAAAGGTAAGCCTGTTTTTGTTGTATTTTTCCCTTCTGAAATATGAAAAACAAAATTATTTCTATGGAAGTCCCACAAAGCACAGGAAAGTTCATATTCCAGTTAAATTATAATCACCTTAAACCAGTTTTCTTTTTTTTTGACATTGAGAGAATATTTTTACTTGTGATATACCGGCATTACAAATATATATTATTGCATCCTTGCATATCAGAGCAATCTAAATTAATCCTGGTACTCTCAGTGTGATTCCTTTGAACAAGATACATGATTTCAGTTAATGCAGTTTACTGTAACTATGCTTATAATTGTTTCTGAAGGAGTTAAGCAAGTAGGTAATAAAATATAATCCAAAATATAAACAATTTATACTTTAATTTAGATTATTTATGAGCAACAACCACTCTATTAGCTCTTTACTCGGTAAAAATATTTAAGTGGTTTAGCTTTACATGCTGTATAGAGAGGGAATAAACATTAATAATAGCATTAATAATTATATCATCATTGTCGAATATCCAACCATCCTTCTACATTACTTGTTGTTTACATTTTAATGCAAAAAAAATTTAAATGCTATATCCTTCTCCCTTCAATATATGCTCAATGTACTTCTATATTAATAATAATTTTAACCTTCAAAACTCATGCCTCTGAAACATCTCTGGTAGCTTGTTTTTTGCTGTTTTTTCTATGTCCTGAATGCTAGGAATATGAAGAGCCAGCTGTAAGTGAGACCATACTGGTAACATAGCTGTTCTGAGAAATGTCTAAACTGCAGTCATCAGTGGTATGAGTACTACACACAGGAAATATCACCTCAAGCAAATGCAAAATATTTCCTAAATACAGATGACAAATATCTCTCTAGCATGAATTTGCACCTGTCAAACTGAAAAAACCTTTAAGTCAGAATTTTCCAAGAATGTACACATGTTTTAGCTCAAGATTTTTAAGCTAAAGTGTGCTTCTGCTTCAGGATTTAACCCTGTTAGGTTGGATGATTTTCCTGTTTGTTGGTATGATGAGTTGTACCTGAAGGTGTTGGTGCAAGCTATTGCTTGTGTGATAAAAAAGGGTCAGGTCTGAGAATTTTTCAGAATTTATACTGAATAACTAGGTTCCTTTACATTTCAATCTGATATTAAATGACTGTCAGGTTTTTTACAGCACAGGGGTTCCCTATTATTTTATTTGTAACAAGGATATTTCAACTGCTGCATAAACTTGTTATCTCATGGGTCATTGCAAATGCACTACAGTTTCACCATCCATGGGCACAATATAATTTTACAATTAAAGTGTGTAAGTTAAAATTCCCATACATCTGAAAACCCTGCTCTTCATAACTAAGCCAGAATGTTGAGGAATTTAATTTCATATTAGCTACATTTCTTAGGAAAACACATTTTCAAAAGCTCCTTTGGCCATAAATAAAACAAGACACAGGTCTGATTTTTGTTTTGATTTGGTTTGGTTTTGCCCTGGTTTATGCCCCCTTAAATTTTTCATACATAAAATCAATACATGAGAAAATCTTGGAAAATACTGGCCAGTGTATGCTATAGAACTCTGAAAATTTCTATGGAAATGAGATACACCTAGATCAGACATTTTATTTTTCCAATTTTCCAAATCTACTGTAATCCAAAAAAAAGTACAAAACCTGCACTTCTAATGCATCAGAGATTTTGCATCCATTTCCTAAATCTCTTCAGATTCAAAGCATCTCTCAGAACAGCTTAAGCCTGTCTTACAGAGGCTGCTGCACTTCTCTCTGTGTGAGAGAGCAGCAATGATAAATCACTTCTTGTAAGGAAAGTCACGCTCAGACAGTGATCACAGGGAGAGTCCAAACAGTGATCAAAAGGCAGCATGGCTCACAATCATACTGCTCAGCTGTTCCAGGCTGTGGTGAGCAGTGAGAAATGGTAATGAGAGGCACAGAGTGCCAAAGACTCTCTCTACTCACCCACCCACCACACAATAATAAGCTACTGGTGACCTGGAACTACATAGTCCCATCATGAAATACTTAAACATTAGATCTTGGTAGTACTATAAAAAGGCTGTACCCTATTAAAAAAGAACAAAAATAGTAATGAACAGAAAAAATGTAATATCACTGACCACAGCTGAATCCAGCTTGACATTGTAAAATATGGTTGTTACTGTTCAATTTCTGAAGCTCCCTATGTTTCATTGCTTTACTTAGCAGACTAGAATAGCCCTTATTTTTTAATTAAATAAGCTGAAATTGAAGGAGGGTATTAATTATATTAGATAAGTTAATAAGCCAATTAGATATTTGTTTGTGGTTCTTTGAAAAAAATGCATCTAAGCTGTGCTCTAGAATGTGCAAAGAGCTGTGGAGACTGCAAACCATTTCAAGAAATAAACACAAAGAGGTTATTTTCTTTAGCAAGAATCATCTGTCACTGCTACCATGATTTTAGACTACTTGTGATAACAAGGGTACTCGTATGGGCTGAGACTCTGGGAGGGACTTTCATCTTTTCTGCACCAAGCAGATTAACAGAAGTGTGCATCAGACTTCAAGGGACAGGAAGTCATCCTCAACATACCCTAACTTGCAGAACTATTGTAGCTGTAAGAACAAATTAAGAAAATTTTGAAGATATTCATGCTGCTGACAGCATGAACTTAGCCATGTATGTTAATTGGCATGTTTTCCCTGATTCTCTTCGAAATCGATGGAAAGTTGTTCACCTCTTTGAAAGGTGTCCAATTCTACAATTAGTAGCAACTTTTCTTTCTACTCTTCATTATGTCATTCTAATAAAGATATTATGGCTGTTAAAACATTCCATGAAAATCCAAAGTCAATATCAGGTGATCCCCAAGGTATTTTCTTTCTGTTTCATTATTCCAATAGAAAAATGGAACAAAGTTTGTATTGTCTTAAAGCCTTCTGAAAATTCAAAAGCAAAAATGCATTTCTGATTTTGCTCCATACATTGTCACTTCCATCATGAAAAATCTGAAAGTTTAAGTGTTTGTGACCAACGGCTTCAGAGTCCCTTCACTTATCAATGTGAATCACCATTGTGATTCACATCAGTTTTAAAGCAAGGTAAGCAAACAGGAGAATAAATTTATCTTACCAGCAAAAGATGCAAACTTTTCCCTTGTGAAAAATGTAGTGCCAAGGAGAAACTCAAACACTTGGGAATTTTGGCTAGAACACAGAGTTATTAGCAAGTACAAGGTCAATATGACACTTTATCTTTTCATTTTCTATAAGTGAGACTTTTTTGTTCAAACTATTCTCAGTTAGCTAGAGAGATGCCTTTTTGCTTTTCATTCTGATTTTGTTTTGAACACTTCTCACTCCAACACATAATCCTCTTTTGCCTTCACAGTATTCCTTAATTTAATGAATGAATGTCTCTAAGAAGGATCTTGAGAAGCTGCTCTGGCTTACTGATAGGATTTCCTTTAAAACCTCAAATTTTGGCTTGCGACACAGAAGAGTTTTTATACTGAAAGCAAACTTTTTTACAGGTTTTGATAGTTTAAAATGTACATTTAGTATTGTCTTAATAACTGAAGCTCATAACTTTTTAAATAACTGCTAACTTATTCAACACCAGTTTGTTTAATACTATGTAGAAATGACCTTTTTTCTTGGTGTTCTGCATATTTTCCCTGAGGTAAAAATTTAGTCCTGTTACTTGTGCCTTTTTACCCATACTATAAATAAAACATGGATTCTCATTATATAAGGGAGAAGAGGCAAGTTTTCACCATTTATAGGATTTTGGTGCATGTGAAAAAAATTTAGGATATTTTATAAAACAACAAAATACACCGGGAAATCCAAGGAATTAAAAAAAGAGCTGTGTTATTTTAAAACAAGTGTTTTTTTTTTTATTAAAGATTTCAATCTTACTAAGTTTATGAACTACATAATTCCAAAATATTTCCTAGTAACTCATAACTGAGACAGTACCTGCTTTGTGTGACTTCAATCAAAGCAGCAATTTGATATGTGTTCTAGAAGACAGATAATTCCTTGACCTAGTGAAACCTAGTTCAGATGTGTGTCCCTTTCCACATCTCAACACGGGGTTTTATTAATTTTTTACAATTTTAGTTTCCCATTTTCTACACTACAATAAACTTTTACTGGGTTTTCATATTGCTTCATGATTTTTTAAGATTATTAAAAAATTCATAATACAGCCTCTAAGCACTTTTGTTCTCCTCCAGAAAGATGACCACAAGGCATTTAGAAATAAACTGTCCTGGCATCACGACAATCTGATTTCCAAGCTGAAGATTTGCCTCTAATGCTCAGTTCTTCACAGTCTTGTTGGACTCATGTCATTGAAACATTGTCAGAGAAGTGTATTTGCTTTGCTACAAAATTCCTGTCATGCTGAGGAGAACTGAGGCACTTAATTCTGAGATTCACAGGCTATATATATAAGACATGAAATTTTAAATTAATTTTAAAACAGTATTTGAGCACTCCCAGTAAAGGCAATAAGATTGCCTGTGTGAAGGAGAATTACTGTGCTTTATCAAACACATTTCACCAGTAAGTTAATTAAATGCAGGTGTTTAAAAGGAAGATCTGCAGGTGTATGTGAGAATAGTGTCAGTGCTTAGTGCAACCTTTTCAGACAGTTTGTTTTACTCATTAGCCAAAGAGACATGAATGAATTACTCAACTTGTAGCCAGAGATGGACCATCTCTAATCAGTACTACCAAATTCAGTGGTAACTGACCCATTTTCTGTAAACTGAGATACTTGTAGTGGAACTGCTAAATCTCAGTCAAGCCCCTGCTTTGCTCACACTCAGTAAGCAGGAGCATTTGGTGATTATATACTAACACACATTCCTTGGGGGTTTTTCTCATTACCTACAGCTTTTCATAGGTAGCTCAAGAAACTGAGAGAAAAGTCTAAACAGGTACATAATAATGAACCAATGGAGGAAAAAAACAATTCATAAGAGGGCATTTTCTTTCTGTTTTCATAGCAGCTAAATCCTTCATCCACCTTGACCTCTGTTAAATCTTTGACATAATCCCATACAACGTCCTTGTCTCTAAATTGGAGAGATATGGGTTTGATGAATGCACTGCTATATGAATAAGGAATTGGCTGAATGGCACAATCCAAAGCATTGCAGTCAGTCACTCAATGTCCCAATAAAGATCAGCAGCAAGGGATGTCCCTCAGGGTTCTGTACTGGGGCCAATGTCTTTATTAATGGCATAGACTGTGGGACTGAGAAGCAAGTCTGAAGACAGCAGCAAGCTGAGCAGTGCAGTTGAGGATCCCATCCAGAGGGACCTTGACAGTCTTGGGGAGCTGGACAACACGAACATAACGAAATTCAATAAGGCCTAGTGCAAGATCACCTTAAGACTGAATAAAAGATCATAAAACTAGTTTACTGTATTTGTAGATCAATTCACTAATTCTCTTTATGAGACAAAAGCTAAAAAAAATAAAAATTAGAAAAGCAAATTATTTAGACTGCAATGTATAATGAGCTACTGGTGACTAGGTAAATCAATTGAGAATTTAAAAAAACCCCAACAATGGATAGGCATATTCCTAGGCCCATTCATAGGTCTATTTATAACTAAGGAGTCACAGTTCTTGTGCTGAATGTACCAAAGAGGCTTTTCAGAGACAGATGCCTGCTTCCATAAGGACATACATATGGATAGATGTAAATTGCATAAGCAGTACATACATATGTAGTATGGTATGAAAACCATATCACTTTAAAAAGCATCACTGAGTTTATACATTCAAGACTCTGAAGCAGGAAAGCTTGTACCCCATTACAGCTGTGGCAAGAAATTTCAGGCAAGAGATAATTTCAAAGATAACACAAACATAAATATTCATGTACACTAACAGGAATGTTTGAGTGTAGGTAAGTAAATATGTACACTAATTGTATAGTCCATCACCCTCTGATACTACTCAGGAAAAATTCTATAACTAAATGTCAAGAAGATATTCTGTCAGATATTCGGAAACTTATACTTTGGAAACTTTACTGAGAAATGTATTTTTCTCTTCCTCTACTGTTGAAACATAAATAATCAAGATTGACAAGTCATAGTTTTATTTTACTCTGCAGAGATTATATGTATCCACCTAGAGTTTGATTGCACTTTAAGTCTGACTTGGGACTGTCCTAAGCTGCTGATATTTCATACCAGGGAGGTTAATAGTGTCCACAAGAACGAGTATGATCCTGTCTGTATTTTCTCCTGTTTGCTACTTCAGGTGATCTAACTCAAGGAGTAGATACTGAGTCACCCCACAGACCGGTGCTGCATTCCTGAAAAAGAGGTATTTGTCACTCAAAAGTTTCAACAGGTACCTCCTAAGATTTTTTAGACAAACTTTGTATTAGATAGCCATGGACATGGATTGAATTTGTGACATAAGTATTGATTGGTAGAGAGGCAGCCTCCTTTTTCCTCCTCTCCTTTTTGTGCAGGGGTGTTTTGTTTCTTGCCTGCAAAGCAGCTGGTGCTCAGCCCACGGGGTGAAGAGAGACGAGGCAATGGTTGGAAGTGGAAGAGGGTTTTGAGTGTCCTGAAGGTAAGACAGGAATTGAACAGAGCACTTCCACCGTGTGTCTGACTGCTTTATGAACACAGCAGCACCATTTCAGGACTGACTCCATCTGCCTTTGTACATGACTGTTCTTTTGTGTCAGGCATGCTGCAGATAATGCCTCACAACTTGGTGTCTGCTTGTGCTCAGGCACTGAAGCTGGCTGCCCAGACAAATCTCATGCTGACAGGCAAATGCCTCAGGAACTTTAAGTGGGTCAGGGAGAAGGTGACTGCAAATGACTGTGCTTTCCAGGTAGACTTTTTTTCATACTTATTCACCATAATTTAATAAAAAATTTATTTTAAGCATGAATGAAGGTGTCCTGAATCTCACTTCTCATTTGTCTTAAGGTATGTCCTTGTGCTTTTCCATACACCTGGCTATTCACTTGGGCTTGTCAACTCAGCTCCTGCCTCTGTGTAGTCTGGTTGGAAATAAATCAAGGCACAAAATTCTTACCTTGGCAATGACACAGATTTTTTTTGATTTGGGACAACTTAATTTAAAAAAAAGGTAACATTTTATTGCTAATCATGGGATGACCCACATAATTCAACACATAATATTTTTTTGAATTTGAATTTTCTTAGGTCAGGAACCATATTCTTATTCTGAGATAAATACATTTAGGATGCAGGATTTACCACAGGCATGGAAATGATTGCCTGATTTTGATAACAATCACAAATTAGGTTTTGTTTTCAAACACCATTTATAATTTGCCAAAAGAGGGAAGATCAACTCATTCCTACACTTTGTCTCCTCTTCACATGCAAATGAGAGATAAATAAATGACTCCTACACCATGATAAATGGAAGTCTGCTCATCTTAGTGCCAACCTGTGTGAGTAGGACCTGTGCTGGCTCTTGCTCAGGCTGGAGCCAGGCTCTGCCATTGCTTGTCCCCTCCACAGGCTCCCCTTGAGGAGCAGTCCCTGGCACACCGCTCCCTGCTCTGGAGCTGTCTCTGCTGCCCAGACCTCCTTGGCTGCCTTGCTCCAGTGGCTGCTGCTCTGCCATGGAAACTCTAGCAAAGCCCTAAATTGTCACACTCAGACCGGGAAATTGTTGGCATTTTGGAGTCCATCTGTCCCTACTGAGCTGTCTGCTGTGTTTTTCCCTCTGATCTTAGCTACCACTGTGCTTTTGATGTATGACATGGAAAAAGTGGGAGTTAATTTCCAACTATGGGCATAAACTGGGAGCTCATTTCTGTAAGAGCAAACAGTGTTATATGCTGAACCTGGAATATTATACATGGGTAGAAAATGTTTCTCTAAATATGCTCTTACAGTCCTGTGCTGGCTATTAATAAAATACATATCTGATCCAGACATCTGACTGCAAGATCTGTGCTCAATTCAACTGTCTTTTCCTCAATGGGTAAAACATAAACCAGAGGTTTGAGACTTCCAGAATGGTCTATTAAAGAAACTGACATATAAAAATTTCTTCATACAATTGTCGTTAAGAGTTCCTGGAATAGAAGTAGGAAAATCTCAAAAGAGATTAAATACACACAGCCAGAAGGAGTTGTGCAAGTTCTTCTCTGCTTTCTTAAAAAACTATTAACAGTGAAGTTAATATCGTGGCTTCTGCACCATGTGGATTTTTGCATTGTTGGTACAGGAAGAAAGAGCTGAGAAAATGCAAGGAGAATCAGGTGGAAGAGAAATCTCTCCTCACTGAGTACTCTGTAAGGCCTGGTAATGCTCCATTGCCATCATCCTTTGCTGTTCACCACCATGACTCTCTTGCTCAGGTTTCTGCTCACCACAAACCAGAGGGATAGGGAAAGCAAGCAGACCAAGGGAGACAGGCTGAAAGCCAGAAGTGTCCCACTGCTGCTCCCAGGGAATGAATTTCTGTAAACTTGTTGGGTAACTTCTCTTACATGGTCAGATCCTAGGTGTTCCTAGAGGGATGATTGTGCAACAGTGGGAACCCACGAGTCATGGGTATGTTCCTCTTTACCAGCCATAGAGTATCATAATCTTCAGGTTTATTAATTTTCCTGCTGAAAACTTGTATATCTAATTAATATTATTTTTTTCTTAGTACAGTGCTAGAAACATGGTTATAGAAGTGGGGGAAAAAAGTGGATTGTTGTTGTTTGAAAAATTTCCATTAAACTATTTGATTCCAATTTCAGCTGCTCAGGGAATACCAGACAGGTTTCCTGTATTAAATCATCTCTTCTAGCAGGAACATGGTTTCTTTTGCTGGTCCTTGTTTAGGCTCCCAATTCCAGAGTCCTGTTCTGAGCAGCCAAGCAGGCATGCTGGCTCCAAGCTGTGGGCTTCAGGACTATTGTTGGTAGCTCTGTATGCTTTCATGACGACTTTTAAATCTGGGGTAATTTTTTTCCACCTGAATTTAAATGAAAACATAATTCTGTACATTTTGAGAAGTGAGAAAAACTACTTTTCCCATTCCACATCTAACTGCTAACTCTTTTTCTATGTTTCTTGTAATTTTTTAAAAATTATTTTTAATACACTTTCTTCTTTTCAAAGCTGTAATGATTCAGGCCTTCTTCTTAGTGAACATCTCTCACAGGCTCTGATTTTTTCTCTCTGCAGGCAGCACCAGGAAGAATCCAATTAAAATCTTTTTAAGTCCTCTGAGAAACATTCCTTGCCTTCAGTGATTAAGACTGCCTCTGTAAATTTGCCCACTTAATACAGCCGAAGTTTTGATGATATAAATTTTGTTCACAAGGTTTTAAAATATTTCTTAGTCTTTCTTTTTATAGTTACTAATGTGATTGTAAAAAATATTCCAATGTCTCAGAACTGCCTGTTAAACCAGAATCTTTTCTCTTTGAAAGTGAAGCAGTTGATCCAACCAATAAAAGATGGTTAAAAGGTCAGGGTTTATAGTCCATAAAGCAGTGTGGAGCCTGTGCACAATTACTTATTGCTAATTTCTAGCTATTGTACACATAATTTTCTTTTCTGTTTACAGGAGCATTGCATTCTGTTTGCAGGAGCATTTTAATAAAACATAGAACATCCAAGGAAATTGACTGGGAAACACAGCATACATTCTGTGAGAAAATAATTAAATTTTTTAGAACATTTGGCAATTATCATACTGAGCATCATTAATAAAAGTGAATCATCTTGACTCAGAAACATCCTTCAGAAAATACTCTGTAATCTCCCAGTGGGGTAGATTAAGTAAGTGGCAAAGAGAAACTGAGGATGCAGTTGCATCTCATGTTATTCAGGAGACAGAAATTATATTCTCACTTTTCCCATAAAGGTAAGCTACAACAGGGGGGAAGTCTAAAAACTGCCTGGGCATCAAGGGCCCAAGACTGCTGGGTGCTCATGCAGACAGACCTGGGCGAGGTGGTGATCACTACTGAGTCTTACTATATGATGATCCTGATTATTTCTAATGCTAAAGGAATGGAAAGTTAATTGGTTGGAGGAGGCTGACATTGATGAGGAGGTTCAATGGACAACAACATAAAAGCTGTGGCTGAGTTGTGATGGAGGTGGTCACTGATGTGTTCCAGTCACTCAACTTCCAACAGCACTATGTCTTTGACAAGACTGGAGCTTTATAATGGATTTACCTATGGAAATAGAACTGTAAGTCTTTCATTCTGTGTTATTAATTCCCTGCAAATAAAGTATGGGTGTTCAACAGTGGACTAAAAACTTCTGAAAAATAGTAACTGAGGGGTTACTATTGTATTGCCACCTAATTCTAGTTAATCTATATCAACCTCCAGTATAGAGATGTTACTTTAATGTAAATTTGGGGCTTTTTCTCTGACAAAAATAGCAAATCTTGACTTGCTAAATGGACAGACAATTTTATTCAAAGAATATTGCCTGGACCACCATAGTGTTCACATATTTGGATATACTTTGGGTTTTCCTGATAGTTTGGGCTTTAAATGTTGAATATACTTTATGAAAATTTGATATTTGTTTAGCACAGGTAACTTATTAGTTCACCTATTAATTAGATTTCATATGGATTAAAGTAATATAGTATTTGGTTTTGACAATATTCCTATTGTCATATGGTGATGGATTGGATCACTTAGATGTAAATTATCTATGTCTCATAAACAACTAAATAAGTGTGGCTTAGCCAACAGTGGGGAAATTATTGCTCAAAATTAATTGCACTTGGGAAGCAAAGATGCAAGTGAGTCTGAAGTGAGCATAAGGACTCAGAAGTAGAGATCTTGGATAGCAGAGTAAAGGCAGTAGAGAGAAAGGAAAGAAGTAGTGAAAGAAGATTCCTTTCTTATGCTGGCTGCATCTTTAGTCTGTGAATATTCTCTCATTTTGATTTAAAACTATCCTAAGATTTTTACAAACCTTTGGTGCTGAGGGTGCAAATGCACAATACTGAATATATTAAGAAAACTGAATTCTATATACAGCAAGTCAGCATACACTGCCTGTGTGGTGTTGGTATTCATCAGTCTGAAATATTTGATTTCACACCTGCAAGTACCAGTAATTGTTCCCAGTGCTGCCTTTTAAACTAGGTTTTGTGTAGCCAGTGTATAAAATGGCAGAATTTCAAATAAAGGAGATTACATTCTGCATTCTCTTGTTCCTCCTTAAAAAGAAATGTTGATATAATGCTTTGATGACTAGAACCTTCCAGGAGGACGGCAAGGGGGACTAATGAATAGAAAATCCCTTTTCCTGTGAGAGCTGCAATATCAAGACAGAGATGGGGTTTTGGGTTTTTTTGGAGAATGGACTTAAAAATATAAACTATGCAGTGCTATAAGATATTTACCATAGTTTTCTTTAAATTTCTGAATATTCAAAATTAGACACAACTCTTGGTGGAGAAGTGCTTTGGAAACAGCTGTGTCTTCCTCTGTCTGAAGCTGAAGAAGCCCTCTGCAAGAGTGAAAACATTGGGATGGGATGGGATGGGATGGGATGGGATGGGATGGGATGGGATGGGATGGGATGGGATGGGATGGGATGGGATGGGATGGGATGGGATGGGATGGGATGGGATGGGATGGGATGGGATGGGATGGGATGGGATGGGATGGGATGGGATGGGATGGGATGGGATGGGATGGGATGGGATGGGATGGGATGGGATGAATATAAGGGACTGTCCTTCTGTAACAGCCAAAAAATGTGGCCAGCAGTGGAAACTGCTGTGTGCAGATACTGTGATCCA
The DNA here is from genome assembly GCA_034336665.1 of Luscinia megarhynchos. NCBI lineage: Eukaryota > Metazoa > Chordata > Aves > Passeriformes > Muscicapidae > Luscinia > Luscinia megarhynchos. Next base: position 49,610,529 of record CM067565.1, read on the forward strand.
CCACTCTGTTAAGCAGAAAAAAGAGAAGTGGCTGCTGACTAGAACAGAGCTGAGCAGATGATATTTAGTACAACAGTGCAAGGGCTATGTGTGTAAAAGCTTCTCAGTGTAGAGGTAATACCCCCTAGCCATAAGACGAAATACACATTTCTGTATTTAAATCATTTAGCACACTCATCACAGACAGTTCCACAAATATCACTTTTGTTTCCACGTCAGCAGAGATACATTTTTGTGAAACATTATCTTCTCCCTCAGTCCTGGCTCTGACTTGGAGTGTGTGTTCACAAGAAACAATGTTCAAGGTGTGCTGATGATGGAACTGAAATCTCATTTTTGTCACAGTAAGGATTTCTATTCAAAATACAAGAACCTCAGCGTGTATATTTCTGTGGTGATCTTTACCCTAAAACCTACAGAACTGAAATAAATGGTTTGGACAGCGATTCATAATTTCTATAAATGTCCTTGCAAAACCTGAAGGTTCTAATAGATCATCTTTCTTAGACATCTATCTGGATTACAACCCAGAGATTGAAATAAATCCACTGGTGCTCAGCACCACTCTGGAACTTCACCGCACGGTGTCTGCAACCTATAACTGCAATTCATCAGCAGGGAAAAAAATAAAAAAAGGAAGGAAATTATCTCAAGAGTTAAATTATATTTGCAGGAGAACCTGTGCAACAGAAAAAACAATGAGGCAAACACTACTGTCACTGTTTAGAATACATATTGCTCAGTATACTCCAGGTAAATATTTTCTGTATGGGATGAATCAAAGTATAGTTTCAAGGAATGAGCATGTCAGACACTGCTGCCTACCTATAAGGATGTCTAAAGGAAAGGATAACCTTTCCCAGATATCTGTATAGGAGCATAATCCTGTTGATGGAGAAGTAGGAAGGATGAACATGAATTTTATTTTGCAGTGCTGTATAGGTTGAAATCTTGAACTGACTGTTCTGACCAGATAAGGCATCATGTCACAGTTCAGAAATCTTGGCTTAGGTTCAGTAAAAACCTTGTAGCTGAACCTTCTCATCTGCCCTTGCCTGTCAGGTTCCTCCCTGACAAGCAGCAAAGAGCTGTCACCAGCTCTGGGCTGGCCAACTGCTCCCATTCAGAAACTGAGTTGAAATGCCATAAAAGCTGTCACTGGGGTCCTCCCAGGCTCTGTTCCAGGTAAAAGCTTTTATGTCTTGTTCCATCAGTACACATTATGGTAGGAAATTCAGGTTATATTCCTCTCTTGTGGAGATGAAGGGAATGACAGTTTAGTTGCTCTGACTGCAAACCAGATGGCTCAAATGATACATAAAACATGAGACTATAAAAAGTGCCTCTCCAATGGTAGTATTTTTATATTTAGAAAAGTTAGAACACTTTTATTTTATTAAATTATTTTCTCTGTAAACTATCAGTTACAGACTATTTGTTCCTATTTTCTTAATGCTGTCTCAGTAGAGATGGAAATAATTTTCTTCACTATCAGATTTAGTGTATTACATCCATACCATATTAAAAATCCTGCACGTATAGCAAGTAGATAGCTATTGTGGATCCCTATTTATTATAGAGTGGGTATTTTGGACCTCTCAGCTCAAGCATGTCTATAGGCAAGAAGAAACAAGTTCCCTAGGAATAAGTCACCTTCAATATTTCCATATTATACCTATTGTATATTGTTACAATAGTTAGGAAAAAAACATAGTGCTAAGAGAAAAAAAAATATTTAAAAATACTACACTTCTAAATTGTTTGGGATTGCTCAAAGACAGTGTTGAGATTGATTTTAGATCCCAGAACAAGCCTTTTAGGCAATGGCATAATTTGAGGCTGAAGGGGAACTGAGGTCCCATATATCCTGGTCTATTTTTCTCCCTGAAACATGCATAGTACTTATTCACTGTGTCTTAACCCTTGTGAGCTCTATGACATCTTCTTCATCAGAGTCAATGTATGTAACATTTTTCAGTTAAAAAAAAAGGAAAAAAAAAGTAGAGCTTATTCCTTGCATAGTTGAGAATAGGAATAGAAACAAGGAAAGGGTTGAATTATTTGTATGTAATAGTAAATAAGTTGCATTTGGACATTACCTTCCTCAGAACTTCTAAACCCTTTCTGAAAAGGACAGCTGGAACAGTGAAGGAATAATTTACTTCAAAGTTGAACAAGTAGTCTTTGTGCTTTGCTTGAGCACAAGAGCTTTTGTTGGTAAGATATTATCACAATATGTTTTTGTCAAGATACTGCTTTTAGTTCTTAGATTGCTTTAGTTCTGTTCTAGCAGTGAGATAGGGGAAACAGAAATCACTCCCTTCTCCATTCTTTCCTTTTATTCCCTCCTCCTGCCCACTTAAATCATCAGTGTCATTTGAAGTACAGATGATAATAGAAATTTAACTGTTCTTGGCCAGTCTGCTACACAACAATGTCAGCTTATAGCTACATATATGTGTGGGTCTTAAACTGAATCCTTCTAGAAAACAAGAAATACTAGGATTTAGTGCTATACAAATGGTACATGAAAAAGTAATGCCTACTTCTCTTCTGTCAGGGCTCTCTGCCACTTCCACAAACCAAGGGGGAAAAAGCAGTCCATAAAAGTTGTACAGAGATAAGGAAAATGAGAGATGGGGAGTGACATCAGTGTAAGAAGAAAATAGTAAAGAAAAGATTAAAACTTCCCCAATTTAAAGCAGTAACTGGAGTGTGAAAAAAAAAAAAACCAAAAAAAAACCAAACCCAAAAAAAAAACAACAAAACAAAACCCAAAACTAAAAAATCCCACTGATGCACTGATGGTCTCCTTTTCTTCCACAGGTAAAAATTTGTGGGGGAAAGGGTCAAAAATATTACTTTTTGCATCGTTTTATAAGAAAATAACATGGAAACATTCACTGAAACTGAAAAGCATTATGTTTAAAAGGAACTACTTTACATCAGGGTGTAATTAAACCATAAAACTCGCTGTAATACATCATTACACCTGCAGTTTGAGGGAGCTGTGCATATTGATTTCTGTATAAAATATTTTTTTAAAAGAGTATCTTTTTTCAAAAGAAAGATCAGTGATTATGCTTTGGGGCACAAATCAAACTCTAATGAATGGGACTTAGAAGCTCTCCTCCTCTGATACTTGTGCCAGAAATTTTATTCTTGGGTTTCTGCATTTTCTGCTGTTGCCATATGGTGTTTCCAGAGCATTTTTGATTGATTGAACTCCATTAGCTTTTCTGATGGACACTCTTCATTTTAACAATGCAAGAAATGTCTCAGCAGAGCAGGGTAAGTTTACCTGTGGAGTCTTAAACACTACTGAATATTTTATGAGATCAAGGATTGAAATGAGCTTGATATCTTACACTGAAGACCTCAAAACTCTGTTGAGTGGGAAAATAGCACAATAACAATTGAATGTCATTTATTATTTGCAATTTTCCAGTCTGTTTCTCTGTGCAGAAACAAAACAAAATCAAACCCTTATCAAAACCTGATGCAGAGACTAGAAGCAATCATTTTCCCATTGTGCCCAACAGACTAGCTAAAGAAAACAAATCTTGATTTCTGAATTAATGATGACCCTCAGCATTTGGTTCAGAGTGCACAGTGAAATGATGTAAGCTGGGATATCGAAGCAGAAAAATGATTGCTGTATGAGCACAGTGCAACCCTGAGTGATCACAGGATGCTGCTTCTGAACCTACATCGTTCTTTTGGAATAAACACACCATGTTACCACCATTTCTGATAGGCCAGCCTTGGCCAGGGACAGCTCCATCCTGGCATTGGCTCTGCTGGACATGGAGGAAGCTTCTGGCAGCTTCACACAGAAACCACCCCTGTATCCCCCCCACTACCAAACCCTGGCAGTGCAGACCTAATACAAACTTGAGATGTCTTTTAGCCATAATATATGCCCCAAGAAAATTTGCATCTGCTGGTTCCAGCAGTGAAACTGAGGCTGACACCAGGTAAAAAGCTTTTCAAGTTGTTTTTATCTTTTGTCACTTAATAAAAATGGTAGAAGCTTTTGTCACAAACTAATTTAGAGACTTGGGAGCATGTATGTCCCAAATCAACTGAACCTAGTGATTATAACATCTCTTATCACAGAATGATCACTGGAGCTTGTTTAAATGCAGACAATAGCTCTAAGTGCCATATCTTGCATTTCCTCTCCCAGATCCCATTCCAGTGAACAAGACAAAACCAAGAAGGACCTGTGTCTTCACAGGAAAAGTTTAAGGGCATAAAGAAACACTTTAGGTGTTTAGGTAGTAGGATGATACTAAAATATATGAACATGACATATATTGCAGTCAGTAAAAATGGCAATGGAAATTGAAGTTTTAAGAATGTTATTATCAGAGTGGGAATTTAGCCAGCACAGAAACTGAAAACTGAAAATATTACTGCTCTTCTTTCATTGAAATATAAAGATATTTCCAATATTTGAAGGAGTTCCTACCTCTTATGACAGGTGTCATGGGTGGTATTGAAATGCTTACTTCCAGGCCAGCAGTTCTTTCTTGAAACCTGTATCCTCTTCTTATCTTCCTAATGCCACAAGCTGGCAGGGTGAAAACTTAGAGGGCAGGAATGTGGTGTCTGAACTATTTTTTAATTTTAAAGTGTAATCTTTCTTGAGTTTCAGCAGGTGTTCAGGTTTGCCCTGGATATTTACTGGAGAAATACATTAATACAACTTGTGTAGGTGTTTGAAAAAAGCTTCCAAAGACCAAACAGATGTTTTTATTTTTCTGGGGACTCACACATATTAAGGATGATAAAACTGCATTAACTACAGCTAAGAAGTTTAGCCTGTATAAGATTCCATTTATCTGGGGAGTCTTTCCATTTGTGAACAAAAAATCTTTGCAGCATGTATTAACTGGGCTCCAGCTCTACACCTCTAGAGCAGGTATTGTTCCTTTTGCTACAGCTTATTAGGTTCATCAACACTCAGTCCATATTCTGGCATCTCTTTCTATGTTTCCTCTCCATATAATGTGCTCTCTCCACATAATGAAGAACAAAATTGTAACAACTGATGGGCTTGTACCCATAATGGAGCAGAGCCGAGAGGAGAGGACTTTTCTCTATATCTTTCTTATTTTCTTTTGGTCTCTTCAAGCATAGTAGGATTTCCTCTGATACATAAATATCAGTATAGCTTAACTGAAATTGATTTTCTCTAATTTCATGCCCAAAGTCTGGAGAAATAAATTTTAAAAACCAAACAAAAAAAACCAAATCAAATAATAAAAATTATAGAACATCTATAGAATACCTGGGGTGAGTTGAGCTGTGCTGCTTCTTGCAGCCTCTGTGTTGAAGGAATTCCATGTCTCAGGAGCTGTGAGGGCTGTGATATGCATGCAATGTGATCCAGCATGCAAGCATTGTACTATCAGCTAGGCAGATTTGGTATTTCTCCCACTGGAATGGATGCAATTGGAGATGTTTGGCTTTGTTTTAATGTCTGTAGTTATGAAAACTTGCCTTCCTAGGTTTTAGCTTTTTTTGGTTCTTTTAAATTTTTTGGTTAATACTTGCATCCCCTCCTCAACTCTTTCTTCTTGATCATGTTCTGCCCTATAATAGAGGAGGATTTTTCTTGCCTTCGCCTGCCAAGCACCTGCCACCTCTGCTTGCAGATATCCTTTCAAACAGACTCAATCATTGCCATCTTTAAAATCTTTGTTCTCTGAATGGCTGCTGTGTGCTTTTGCTCTGCAGGACTCTCTGTTCCAGAGGCTGAGCACAGTGACATGTGCCATTACCATCATATGTAGCAGCTCATGAGACTGGATTTGAATGAAAATCACAGTTTGGAAGGTACCTGTATACTCAGTGAAAAATCACACCAACTGTGGGTTTATCTGAAAAAAAAGTAAAAAATAAAAAAAGCAACCAAAACAAACAAAACCCCCAATCAGTCATGTAGGTGGTTATTGGTATGAGCATGCTTACTTCTGACACTTAGTATTATGTCTTGATTAAAGAACCAGCAACTGCTAGGGGGAAAAAATCAGTGGGTATGTACTAAAGTTCATGAATTTCAGCCTGCTTTCACTAGCTGTCCTTTGAGCTATTTATTTCAGATTAGATGGCAGTGGTAAAGGTCAAAAATATTTGATAATCAGCTTCAGCAATTAAATCTTTGTTTTGATCTTGAGGGAGAAAGAAAAATCCTTTCTTATTCTCCCTTGCTCAAAGCAGAACTGCACCTTAAAAGAGTGGTTTGTATACTGGTTTCCCATCTTATTTGCCACTCAGCTGGGTACAGAACTTTTTTCTTTGATGCAGTGCAATGTAGAAATAAGCCTGACAACTGACACTGCACATCAACAGAACAAATGCTCATCTCCTATTGTGCTGCTTTCAGCACTCTCCCCACAGAACCCTTTTCTTTGTTCTATGCCAGTCTTTCTGCATTTCCAATTCTAAGCCCTTTTTGGTCCTCAGCTGGAAGCTGACCTTGTCAAATCTTCACCTGTGAGGAGAGAAGGTGGGAACCTAAATGTAAACTCTCTGGACTAAATCCAGATAACAGGATGTAAACTAAATCTAAATAAATATTAGAGATTTTTTGGTTGGTTGGTTGGTTGGTTGGTTGGTTGGGTTTTTTACTCTTAAATGCTACAAACTAATATAATTTTAGATCTGTTTCCTTTCTAATGAAAAAAGTTTATATTTGTGTAATTCTGCAGTAATTTGTAGTTGCCAGCTATATAGTATGTCACCTTAAGAGTGAAAGAGATACTGCTTAGTGTATTTAGGGGTTGCTTGCCAACTTCCAAAGCAAACCACCATCCCTCACACTCCCCTAAATTGACCTCAGGCATTGAAGGAAAATGTAGAACTGATGAAGAAATGCTGTGGTGATGAAAAACTCGGGTGATGGAGCAAAATGTGTAAATAAACAGTAACTACTATAAAAGTTGTTAAATATTTCCTGTAGTATAGCATCCCTTCTCTCTTGGTTACCTCTTCTTTCTTACAAGGAAGAAAGGAAGTGTTGAGTGATTGCTGGCAGTAGTGATATTGTCATACCTCAGTTAATCTTATTTCTTGCCCTTTTTCTAATTTAGAACTTAATAACCTGAAATCCCACCAGGAATACTTATTCTGAAGCTTGTGACCTCCAACATGTGGAGTATGCTCCTTATCTGAAAGGATGAAAACTTTTTGCCAGTCATTTACCATGATTTAAACTCTGTAGCTTTCCTCATTTCAACGCTCAGTAAAAAAAAAAAAAAAAAAAAAAAAAAAAAAAAAAAAAAAAAAGAGAGAGAGAGAAAAGAGAAAAGAAGAAGAGACAAGAGCTTACATGCAGCATGAAGCCCTTTTTATTAAATTTTCATAAATACCTAGGTATCTTCAAAAGGTCTTCTGGCATTCAGTCCTAGTTCTCCTCCAGGCTATATTGGATAGCTTATGTCTAAAGTGGACTACTTTGAAATGGTAGTTTTTCACCATGCAGGCTTTACACTTTTACTGTAAGTATTTCAGATGCAAAGCTAATAAAATATTTTAGTAAGTGTCTGTTTGGAATTCTGCCAGTCTGGTTGCACAGTACATTATGATGCAAATAAAGCTGCTAATTTGCCTCCACATTCATGCTAGAATAGGTGATATAGAACCAGGTTTAATTGCTGAATGTAATTGACAGCTCTTTCCTGGAGCTGAAGAGGGAATTAATTGTCTCTCATTGTTACTTCTTGCTGTTTAAGCGTATCCTCAGGATGGCAAACAGGTAAAAGAAACTGTGCTGTTGTGCATGTGCTTTTCTTCCCTCAATTAGCTCCTGCCTAGCTTTGTGTTTCTGCTTCCGGTCCTTGAGATATGGAACATTCTTGGGATGATAAGCAGATTTCCCCCAACCTGTACTTCTCTTGAGTGTGTCTTTTGCTGTACTGATATAAAGTGTCTTAAGTATCTGTGGGAGGGAAAGCAGCTTCATTTTTCTCTTGGAACCAATAAATTGCCTCTGAGTCAATGAAGGCCAGGAGGCCTAGGAGGAATACTGAGAAGCAGCAGAAATGCAACAGACTTGATATACTGCTGAACAGAATCACAGAATCACAGAATCACAGAATATTGAGGTTGGAAGAGACCTCCAAGATCATCGAGTCCAACCTATGTCCTAAACACCTCAACTCAGAGTATAGACTATAGCATGGCACTAAGTGCCATGTCCAGCCTTTTCTTGAACACTGTCAAAGATGACGATTCCACTACCTCTCTGGGAAGAGCATTCCAGTATTTTATTACTCTTTCGGTGAAAAATTTCTTCCTAATATCCAATCTATACCTTCCCTGACGTAGCTTGAGACTGTGTCCTCTGGTTCTGTCAGTTGCTGCCTGGTGGAAGAGACCGACCCCCACCTGTCTACAGCCTCCCTTCAGGAAGTTGTAGAGAGCAATGAGGTCTCCCCTAAGCCTCCTCTTTTCCAGGCTAAACAACCCCAGCTCCTTCAAACGTTCCTCATAAGGCTTGTGTTCCAAGCCCTTAACCAGCCTTGTTGCCCTCCTCTGGACACGTTCTAGCATATCAATGTCCTTCCTAAACTGAGGGCCCCAGAATTGGACACAGTACTCAAGATGTGGTCTCACCAGTGCCGAGTATAGGGGAAGAATGACCTCCCTGCTCCTGCTGGCCACACAATTCCTAATGCAGGCCAGGATGCCGTTGGCCTTCTTGGCCACCAAGGCACACTGCTGGCTCATATTCAGCCGGCTGTCAACCAGCACCCCCAGGTCCCTTTCCTCCTGTACACTATCCAGCCACACTGTTCCCAGCTTGTAACGCTGAAGGGGATTCTTATGGCCAAAATGTAGAACTCGGCACATAGACTTATTAAATTTCATGTTGTTGGATTCTGCCCATCTATCTAATCTATCTAAGTCTCTCTGCAGAGCCCTTCTTCCTTCCAATAGATCAACACAAGCTCCCAGCTTAGTGTCATCTGCAAATTTGCCAATGAAAGACTCAATGCCCTCATCCATGTCGTCTATAAAAATATTAAACAGAACTGGCCCCAGCACAGAGCCCTGAGGGACACCACTGGTGACTGGCCGCCAGCTGGATGCAGCACCGTTCACCACCACTCTCTGGGCCCGGCCGTCCAGCCAGTTCCTAACCCAGCACAGAGGGCTCCTGTCCAAGCCGTGTGCTGCCAGCTTCTCCAGGAGTATGCTGTGGGAGACAGTATCAAAGGCCTTGCTGAAGTCTAAATAGACAACATCCACAGCCTTTCCTGTATCCACCAGGCGTGTCACCTGGTCATAGAAGGAGACCAGGTTGGTCAGACACGACCTACCCTTTGTAAACCCATGCTGACTGGGTCTGATGCCCTGGCCATCCTGTAAGCTGTGTGATAGCACTCATTATGAACTGCTCCATTATTTTACCTGGTACTGAGGTCAGGCTAACTGGCCTGTAGTTACTAGGATCCTCCTTCCTACCTTTTTTGTAAATGGGTGTCACATTGGCCAGTTTCCAATCGTCCGGAACCTCCCCAGTGAGCCAGGACTGCTGGTAAATGATGGAGAGCGGCTTCGCAAGCTCATCTGCCAGCTCCCTCATCACCCTGGGATGGATCCCATCTGGTCCCATTGATTTATAAATATCCAGCTGTCTCAGCAGTTCTCTGACTGTCTCTTCTTGGATAACAAGAGGACCATTCTGCTCCCTGGCACCACTTACCAACCCATGAGGACAGTGGTCTTGAGAACAAGCTGTCTTACCACTAAAGACTGAGGCGAAGAAGGCATTAAGCATTTCCGCCTTCTCCTCGTCGTTAGTTACTAGGTTGCCTGCCTCATCCAATAAGGGACAGAGGTTGGTTATACCCTTCCTTTTACCGTTAATATATTTGTAAAAACTCTTTTTATTATTTTTAACAGTAGTTGCCAAGTTAAGTTCAAACTGGGCTTTGGCATCCCTAATTTTTTTTCTACATGCCCTAGCAACTCCCTTAAATATTTCCTGAGAAATCAGTCCCTCCTTCAAAAGATGATACATCTTTCTTTTATTTCTAAGTTCATTCAAAACCTCCTTGCTCATCCAGACTGGATGCTTGCCTCGTCGACACGTCTTCCGGCACATAGGTACAGTCTGCTCCTGTGCCCTCAGGAACTCTGCTTTGAAGCACATCCATTTCTCCTGGACTCCTTTGTTACCAAGAGCTGTTTCCCAAGGAACTCTTTGAATAAGTGTCTTAAATAAGCCAAAGTCTGCCCTCCGGAAGTTCAACACAGAGATCTTATTCATATTCCTCCTTATGTCACCAATTATTGAGAATTCTATAATGTCATGATCACTGTGCCCCAAGTGTCCTCCAACCTTCACATCTCCCACTAGCCCATCTCTATTTGTGAACAACAGGTCTAATATAGTCCCTGCCCTGGTGGGCTCCCCCACTAGTTGTGACAAGAAGTTATCTTCCACACACTCCAAAAACTTTCTAGACTGCCGTTTTTCTGCTCTGTTAAGGTCCCAGCAGATGTCTGGTAGGTTGAAGTCGCCTACAAGAACAAGAGCTGATGATCCTGGAACATTCTCCAGCTGCTTATAGAATAAGTTGTCCACCTCTTCATCCTGGTTGGGTGGACGATAGCAGACTCCCAGTATGATGTCAGCCTTGTTGGCTTTCCCCTTAATTCTTACCCATAGAGACTCAACTTCATCATCATTAGTTTCAATACCTATGACATCCAAAACCTCCCTAAAATAAAGGGCTACCCCTCCACCTCTTCTCCCTTTCCTGTCTCTCCTGAAGAGTTTGTAGCCATCCAGTGCAGTGCTCCAATTATGCGACTCATCCCACCATGTTTCTGTGATGGCAACTAGAAACACTAGCTGTTAGCTAGGAATGTGCTGAGATACTTTAGTATTTCCTGTTAGGAGAAGACTTTTGAAATGAAAGTTTTCACCTGCATTATTATGTCTAACAGCCACAGGTGGATTTTATTTTTTTTTTTTTCTAATTCAATTTTTCTAATTCAATACTTCATCAACTGCTTATTAATCCTTTTAAAATTTTCTGCCTCAGCAGCATCTTATATTTGCTGCTTAATCTACCCACCACTGTGGTTTTCACTAGAGAGCTAAAACCATGGCTAGAAAGACAGTATTTAGTTATTAGTCTCTAAAGTAATTTTTATGCAAATACAGGCTTTTTAGTTTTCCAAGATTTAATGGTGTCAGTGGACAGCATTGCTCGTTATGAAGTTGTAGCAATCTCCTCTCCTTTTTGACCAGCGTGCTATTTCAGGTTATGTTTACAAGTTCCTTTCCCTTTGCAGCTAAACAGGTCAAGTTTTTTTCTGCATTCACAAGGTAGTGACTCTCTAGTGGTCACTGAAAGTGACCATAATTAATATTTGCTGTTTGCCTAAGCAAGAAGATTTGAACTTAATAACAATTCATTATAAACACATGAGAATCTACTCTCCTAAAGTCTTAAAAATGAGACAGATTGGACGATGCTTTGTACATTAATCTTTATATTCAGTTTTCCTCCAGTTAACATGCCATATTGAAAAGAATTTCAGAACTAGATAGGAAACCAGAGTATTTGTTTAAAGGGAGATCTCACAGCTGGAGATATTGAAATACTAATAATACTCACCTGTGGTGGCTGTATTGTCAAATGGAGCTGTTAAATGCTGATTGACCCCAGGGCAATGATGCAATTAATGTCATCCATAAGGGCTCTCCCTGCAAGTAGCTCTGAAAGAGAGAAAGTAAAAGGTGATAAAGCAGCTGAGAGTTCTGTCTAGAGCAGCACTGTTTGTGAGGGGGATGCAGAGATGCACTGCAGCAAAGTGTGTGTCAGGGTATGTATTAAAGCATTGCTTGTCTTCTTTTAAGAGATCAGATTGTGTCACAGCTTTGCTCCAAGTTTTTTTAAATGTGGGTTACTCCTGTGAAATTTGTTAATTGGTTTCTTGGGTGGCCAGTGAAGATGCAATTTTTTAATGCATTTCTAGTTCTGAGATTAGGTGAGGCACAGGGATGGAAAAAGTATGGGAGTGCTCTCACATGTTAGTATAAACTGGTTGCAAGTTGTATTAAACTCCACTGGATTTATGGTTCATACACAGCTGAAAGATGAGGTCTTCGTCTCTTTTTTTGATGTATGAACGAGTGGCAGCTCTTTTACTTTTATGAGTGGAAGAGCAACCATTTTTGCTGATATGTGTTTTGAAGTAAAGTTATAAATTGAGTTTTGTGTCACAAGCTAGACCCAGACACTACTAAGTAGAAGAAACTAGGAAAACTAAAAGACAGACTTCAGGTTCACAGAATTGCAGAATATCTTGAATTTGAAGGGACCCAGAAGGATCATTGAGCCCAACTCTTAGCCCTGCACAGGCAATCCCCAAGAGTCACACCTTGTACCTCATCTGCAGCTTCAGAGCTAACAAATTTAATCTGGAATGTTTTGCCTGTCATGCTGTGATTAAAAAAAAATAGGCAAAACTGAGACTGAATTAACAGTGTTTAAGCAAGTAAGGAATGTTAATCAGGACTTGTAGCAACTGAAGTCCAAGAAGAAATTGATTGGGAGGGTGTTTAGCATATGGCAAATGAAATATCTTAGATATTTAAAGAGTTCTTCACATAGAAGCATTACTGCAAAAACAGAAATTAAGTAAAAGAAAAATCACCTTTGGAAAAAAATTATTAAATGAGACTCCCTTGGATTCTTCTTGTATTTGTTTAGAAATTCAGTTCAATCCTTTGGAAAAGACCTGGATCTGTAGGCCAGGAACTGCTGGGAAAGGTAGATAGGAATTTTTCTCAAGTGTTAAATTGATAGATGTGTTCTGGTTGCTGACAAACACCTGTGAGAATAATGCATATTTCATTGGGGATGGGAGGAAAGATAGAAGGAAGGGAGAAATACATAAAAAAATACCCTGAACTAAAAGGTTTATAGCACTTTGATGTGTCTTCTCTAGATTGTGTTATGGCTTGCTCATGTTTTGGAAATGGGAGGGTCTAAAGGGTCTAAAAGAAAAATTGTGCAATTTTAAAATTATATACAGCTGAAAGATCAACTGTTGAGCATATAAATAAAAATCTTGATGAAAGAAGCTGGAACATGCAGAGAATCAAAATGAACCATGAGTGAGCTTCAATAAAAAGGAAAAATCAAAAATCAGGCCTAGTTTTTGGTGTGGATAAACACAGAAGAAATGTGTGCTTAGCACTCAGGTATTACAGAATTCCTCAGTTGCCTCCAAAGGAATTGAAGACTTGTGCTTGTTAGATTTCTAGTCATCATACCATGAGACACAGCCATGCACAGTATGGATTTTTAGTTCTGCTAAATGTAGAACTTCTCAAGTATTTTTTCCAGAAGCTTGTGACCGACTGTGCCCAGGAGTGAGTTTCCCTACCTGTTGCAAACTTAAGTTTTTGCTCTCAAAAGCATATAATTAAATGCATATCAGTCTGATGTGAATTCTTCTAGGCAGAGCTTTTTCCAATGAAATAGAGCATTTGCCCCTTCTTGGAAACATGCCTTATTCTAAATCAAAATTTAAAGAATAACCAAAAAGACACTGAATAGATCTGAACACTTTAACTTTTGTAGAATTGCATTCTGTCTTTTTTACTTCCTGATTATAACCAGACTAACCTTTGGGGGAAAGGGTCTGAACATCCAGGGATGTTGCATAAAGAATTCTGAAGCTCGCATGAAGCATACTGAAAAGGTCACCTTTTGTGTAATGCTGAATTGTGTAATTCAAAGGAGGCAGTTCACAGAATGGCATTCAGGTTGGCTCATCATAAGAACTGTTTTCCAGCAGTTTTGGAGAAAATAGTCCTCCCTAAGGTGTTTTTCATCTTTTCCCTTCTTTTTTACTCACCAACATATATATTAGTTTGGCATGCACAGTTTTAGAGTTGTGCCACCTGTGGCAGCCTCAAGCTTGAAGAATGGAATAGTTTGTTGTTTTGGGGTTTTTTTTTAAATTATTTGGGCATACACCTTGTCCTATTGCTGTGAGCTAGAATGAGACATTCAGTTATTAGCAGGTCATAGACAGCCACATAAAAGCCAGTGTACACCAATGAAGTGGGATTCTTCTTACATCAGCTAAAATAAATTTTTGGGACTTGCCATATTCTTTAGTTGGACATTTCTAGAAAAAACAATAGAAAGCTGAGAACTTTCAAGAGTTCCACAGCTGGTATTATGGTTTGTTTTCTTCCTACCTCCTGGCAAGGATTAACTATGTAGAAGGGACAATTCAGATTCAAACTATTGGATCAGTCCGAGTTTTGTCATGCTGTTGATGAAGCAGAGGATGGTATTTTCTTGTGTTTCCAGGAAAACTGATGTGTGAAAATCAAAAGGTTTGGGAGTTCACTTGAGCTTTTATATCCCAATCTCTTTGATCAAGAAATCTGACGCAAAACTCTCAGAATAAAATATTTTCTCTTGAGACATCCAGTGATCTTCAGAGGCTGTGCAAGGAGCTATACTTCCTGTATTTTGATGATTTAGGAACTCTGAAGACGGCTGAACTATGTTGTTGGGTTTGGGAAAAGCACAGAGTAACAGTCATATTGTTGCCTCCAATAAACTCCGAGCTATTCTGCAGTTAAACTTGAGGAAAAATTCTGGTTTTGTTTTAGCAAATAGTTGTATTTTATCTGTCTTTGGGCTTAGCAAATCAGAACTGACACATAAAACTATGAAATCTATTGATTCTAAGGTGTCTGGTGTATTAAAAATCTGGGAAATTAAGACTATTTCATTTATATATGATATTATTAAGCATTATTCTTGTCATACATAGGTGTTATTAAAGTTACTAGTCTTGAATCAACCATGCCTATAACTTTTAAATATTAAGATGACAATTTTGTCCTTAGACTAGATGTTAGAAACTGTGTGGCTGAAGGACAGGGCCAAGTCTGACTGGCTGCTGGAGAGCCCTTCTTCCAAGAAGAAACACATCTCTAAAACACTGTTGTCGGGTGTGTAGTGGCAAGTGACTTTTTTCCAACAACATATGTGAGCATATGGAAGGGAAATTTCAGCATGACTGTGAATATTTTAAGACTTCAAGAGCCTTTGATAGTTCCTCAATTCAGCCAGTTTTACATGCTCACTAATTTCACCCTAAATCCTGCTTTTCTGAGTAGAATACTGCTTCCAAGCAGACTTTAAAAAGCTCAAAACCACAAACAAAAACTACACACCCAACTCAAAGGATCAGTGTTCTTTGTTTCTCAAGTAGAGAAATCTACCTTTGCTTTTGGAAGGAGAGCTGGGAGTGAGCTTGCTTTTCAAGCATCAGCTTTCTTGTTTTTCCTCTGTACTCACAACACTTAATGAAGTACTTTAGATGTGTGCACATCTAAACCAAAAATTGTAATCCTTTGAATAGAGCAGTGTCTGGTTCCAAACTTCTTTCAATTGGTTTTTATTTTTCTTCCTCATGTTTCTTATTCTGTTGAGGGCCTTGCTAACTGCTTTGGATGTTTTTGGTGTTAGTAATGAGACAGTTTTTATTTTAATTAACAGAGTTGCTACAAAATATTCCAGTGGAGGCTGGGAGAGTTCATCTCTTGATTTTCATCTCCTTGTGCCACTCTGAAAAAATGTCTTTTGCTGTCCGAGTCCTACAGTGTGCCCAAGCAATGCTGCCCCTTTCATCAGAATATAATGTTGTTTTACCCTTTTTGGACTTAATGACTCCTATTATCTGTCTGAAATACATAACTACGTATGCAGTGAAAGGACACCTGTGTTTTCAAGTACAGCTTTATAAATCAAGGTTACAGGGACATGTTTTGATTTTTGTTTTTTTATTCTCTGTTGTTCATATTGTTGTGATAGAATGCAAAACCAGTACAATTATGAACAATAATAGTGGTAAAAGGCCTTTTTCTCCTCTCCTTTGACCCTTCAGGAGAAATAGGGCTACTCTCACAAGAATGTTTTTTATAATTGTAAAACTATTGCATCATTTCTACATGTCCAAGCTCTTAATTTTAGTCATACATCACTGCCTAAATTGCTTAGCCTAAAGTAAAATAAAAACTCTGGATGCTTTTAGGAAGAAAAAAAATTTTGCGGTCATATGCGCACACATTAGAGAAGAAAATGGAAAGCACAAGAGACTGGAAAACTAGCAAAAATTAAAACCTCAAAAATTGTTCTACCAGCAATGAAATGAGGAATGGCAATAATGATAAGAGAAGGAAAAATACTAATTTTGAAGCTGTTTGCTGCTACTTTCCTCTCTGAATTGCTCTGTTTCAGCATATTGATAATTTTTATATCCAGTAATGTTGTCTGGTTTGGTGTATGGTATTCAAGAACTTCTGCTGTCCATCAATATTTTGTGTTAAAATTTCAAATTTTCCAACCAGGCACCTTATTAGAAATTCAGCTTATTTCTGCATAATTTACTATGTGTATCATTTTGCACTTTTCAATGACATTGCCATGTTGCAGGTTTATCATTGTAAATATTTTTGTGATTAAAGCTGCAATTTTCTAAGCATTTTTTATGATATGAACACTTAGATGTCCGGATTCTTGTCTTAAACACCCTACATTTGTTTTCATATTTTCTTTAAGTTGTAAAATATTTTAAAACTGAACAATAAATTAGACATGGCCTTTTTTGGGCTAATTAATTCTTAGGTAATGGCAGTATATTTAATTATAATGATGTCCAATCAGAACTTGCCTCTCTCTCACCACCCCATAAAAGCATCTTCCAAAAAGAAATGTTTTTTCTTTATTACTTGGTATTCAAAAATAATAAATGTTATTTCTGCAGCATGCTACAGTGGGGATCAGCACAGAGCAGAGGAAATGAAAACACAGGATGAAGTTATTCTGTATTTGTAGTGGTTTGGTTCTCAGTATTTTTTTGCCAAAAAAGGGTCAAGGAAATAATATTTGACAGTCTTTACCTTAATTTTAAAGCAGAATATTAAAAAAATTACCCCTTTCATGCATATTTGCTTTCAACTGACTATACATTTATTAAGTTCTCAATTAAAACTTGTTGTAGCTTCAGTGACTGCGTAAATCTCCTTTAGCAGGCACAGATGAAAACAATGAAGAGCTGTTTTGGCAAAGCCAGCTGAGAGGTATAGTCAATAGCAGTGCTGAATCCTCCAAAAGGATAAAAAAATGCTAAATTCAAAAGATGATTTCAAGTGTCATAATTAATAATGGCTCTTTGGACATTCTTGGATGATTCAGAATGAGACAAAAAAAAAAGGTTTAATTAACAGAGCAAGTGCTCTTGTCTCTTTAAACAGCAGAATGCATATAATATCTTATTGCTGGATTTCTGCACTTAGAGAAGACAGAATTTTTTTGGTTGAAGGCTAGATATACTTCCAGCAGATCACTGACATCCATTTAGTTTGTCTGCAATAGCAGGAAGTGTTTCTTAATGTTTGGGTTTCAAGTGAGATGAATTGCTTCCACTGGATGAAGTTGAGGCCATGCTTTCAAAGGAAAAATCTGTTCCCTCTGGCTTGGGATATAGAGCCTTGGAGTGGCCTGTCCAACCTTAATCATGCAGTTATCATTTCATAGCTTATGTTTGCTGCTGGTAGAATAACTGTGTGATCAACTGGTGGTAGTCTGTCAAAGGAAGGGGAAAGCACACAGTGCTGCTACTTTGCATCCCTCTGCTTTCATACAGCTCATGTACAACAAAAAGGCAATGGCTATTTTTTTACCCACCCTCTCCTGCCCAGTGCATCTGTATGGTCATCACATGTTTGAGACCTTTGTCAGATGCAGAGGAAACTGTGGTATAAGATATTTAGGTTCATTACAAATTCAGCACAAGTTTCAGGAGGTAAAGAAGGGGGGCTGTTAAGTCTTCAAATGCAAACCCATCACAGCTATTATCAGAGTATGTCAGGAATAGTTAAAGAGAATGAGCTGGAAGTAGATTTGTCTGAAACATGTAAAACTCTCCTGAAGCAGGGAAACCTACATGAAGAAAGTATTCTCTGAGGGACTGACATGACCTTGCACTTACTCAGAGTATTTTATAACAGCACTTACTATGCTATTTAAATGCTATTATCTCTTCTGACAGTGGCATGTCCTTTGTATTGCTATAGCAATAACAGGATAAAATACTGTGTTTTGCAGTTATTTAACACGATCACTGACTCACACTGGTGTTCCCTGAATAAAGTAGACAAAGAAAATAATCTTTCCTCTCCTCAAATTACTTCTTTTTCTTATTTTTATACACCAATTTAAATGTAATTTCCAGTTCTCAACATAAATCTTTGTTTTGTGGTTCTGCAGAAATTTCTGGAAGCCGAGTCTTTCTCTTTGCCAAGGTGCTTGTGCCTCTCAGGCCTGGCAGGGAGGGCTGGCTCTGGGCTCTGTGGTCAGAGCATGGCCAGCCCCCAGCACAGGACAAGAGTACGTGGACACACAGATTTTCTCAAACTGGGCAAGTCCAGTAGCCTCACAGGGTTTCTCCAGGTGTTTTTGGTGAAGGGGATGGTTTGACAGATTCAACACCTGTTAGCCCCCTCTTGACATCACCTCAGTTTCCAAACCCTGCTGGAAGGAAGATTATCCAGTCTCTTGTGTGCCTGCTATAGCAGCAGCTGGGCTGCCCCCTTTCCCTGGGGGCATGGATTTCCTCTGCAGCCTGTGCCACGGCTCCAGGAGCTAGAGGGGAATATGCAGCACAGCTGTCACTGCTCATGAGCACTTCTGTCCTCCTCAGAATATGCTGGTGACAAAAAAAACAAACCCTGAGTTATATGGTCAGATTGGAAAGATAAGTTGATGCGTGCAAAGAAGTTACTGTCCTGATTCATCTGACATAAATATAGACATGCCTTTGAAAACTGATGAGCTAAAACTGCTCTGTTTGTGGGAAGAGGCTTGAAGTTCTTTATATTCCCAAGGTTATCTTGACAAAGCTTATACTGATTGTTTGTTTTGAGAAGACAAAGTCCTTTTTCTCCTCCAAGATCATCTGTGGACAGAGTTCTCTAATAAGGAAACTCCTGCCTTCTCATTCAAAGAGATGTCTAGTAGCAGGAATGTTACATGGCTAAAATTTCATAGTGTTTTCTATAAGGTAGATTTGAAAAGCTTCTTCAGAGGAAAATACTCCACCTACCAATAAAATACAATTTAATGCCAGACATTTTAATTCTTACTAATTGCAGAAGTATTTAATTTTGGTTTTTATTAATAATCAGTGAGAACCAGTGTGTGGGCTACAGACAGCTAACTTGCTTTGCTATATAAAAGGATTTTTTATTCTACTTACTGCATATGTGAATTATAACTATATTTTACCTATTTTTCTGTGTAGATAGAGGAGGCAAGAGGGATAAGAGTAATTTGTAGTAGAAGAGTTTACTGCTTGCTTGAAAACTTTCTTATTTGAAGCAAATGGAGGAAGCACAACAAGATCTTTTTAGCGTTTATGGAATATTTACTATTATAAACAGCTTTTTCTTTAACAGTATAAGATGATTTCCACAGCAGATGTGCATTTACACTGTTCAAGTACATAATTCCTCACAGTACAATCAACAGTTGCTGGGCATTAATGGAATCCTCTCTGGGGAGAAGTCTGTTATCTCTTTGATGGGAACAGATCTTTTATCAACCATGATTGTTAATACAGCTGAGGGAGACCAGAGAGACTGTTAATTATTCTGTTTGGAGGTGTATTAATGAAGTTATCAGCAAAGTACATCTGTGAACTTTTCTTATACAAAATAAAGCTTAAAATAAATATAAAAATAGATTTTTAAGGGGAAAAAAGGCATTTGCCTGCAGATGGATTGCAATGTTTGTGAACATAGGTACGTTTGTTTAGCACCAACCTTTTCCAATGTGATTCATGCAAAAGAATTATAGTTTTAATAATAACCATTACTTTTTGCTGGTAGTTTATTAAACACTGTCTTCCCCCCAACTCCTCCCCAGTCAGATTTTCCACCTGGTGGTGTTTTTTAGATTATCACATCTTTTTTCAGGGCATTGTCAACAACTAAACAGATCTGACTTGGATAGGAGTCAGGGTGGGTCCTCCAGTACTAAAAGCTATTGATCAAATTCCAGAATTCTGGCACAGCCCTTCTGCTTTGAGATGCCTTTATCAGACAATATATACACATCCATGCCTGGTGAGCCTGAACTGAAAACCCAGTTGCAAAAAAGGGAATTGGACACGACACTGGGAGAAGAGAGCAGTAATACCTGTGTGGGAGATAGAAGCAAAAGTTTTTAAAAGGCTGGAATTTGGAGGTTCTGTTCTTCTGTTCCCTTAAGTGCATATGCATGGACAAAGAGATGAGTAGTGCCACATAATTTCTTCATTCTCATCTCTTACATTCTTCCCATGAGTTAGTGTCAATCAGTGGAAAAGTCATGTGTTTGAACTTTTTTTTTCCCAAGACTTTTTCCATCAGTGTTATTCTAGCTCTTCTACTACATGGGTCCCAGAATCATACTCTTTTACAGCTGTGGGAGCAAAGGCTGAATAGAAGAAATGTCTAATGAGTGGTAATTCTCCTCCCCTGTCCTACACCCAATTTCTGTCTGCTCTTGGTAGTTTCAGCAAAAGGTTTTTTGCACTGCCTCCTACAGAATAATTTCTGCATTGTTCTTCAGAAAAAATCTTCAAACTAATGTTTATACATCAGGTAGTCATGGTGTCTCCCAAGGCTCATTTTGTATATTTTTTGATGTAAAGGCTTTTGGGAATTTTGGCTATGTGAAAGTAGTACTCTTTCCAGACATCCCTTAAAGATCAAATATCTTGAATACCAGAACCAAATGAAAAGGACAGGATGTGGCCAGTGAGAAGGAGGGTTGATTAACAGTAAACACAGCTTCTAAACAGATTTGGATTCCCAATAGGAAAAAAAAATATCAGATGGCTTGCACCTAAAAAATAAACATTATTATGTGCAGCTTCTGCAGCCATAAAGTTATTTTACACTGTCTAATACTTGAGGACAGGAGTGAGTTGTGAATAACAAAGCTTGTTTTCTCTTGTGAACATTTAAAAAAGAAATGTGAAGGACATGGTGAGAAAGGAGCAGTTGGTTTCAGCAGACACCTGATTGCACTTTCCCTTTAAACACTCTGCTTTTTCATGCATTCTTACTGCCCTTTCAGAATCAATGCAACATTTCACTTCTTCTTCTAGGATGTCTGTAGTTATAGCTGGTATTGAACACCAGAAGACACAATCTTTTCCTGACTTATTTTTTTCTGTAAAGAATTCCTTCTGTGTATGTAACTAATAGTAGGAAAATAAGTCTGCTCAGCTTTAGGAGTGATGTTAAGTTTTATGTAGCTATGCAGCCTTGTTTGTTTAAACCCCTGTTTGAAGTATACAATTGCAAACTTCAGTCCAGGATTATGCCACCCAATGCCAGTTCTTCTTTTCACACAACTGGGTTAGCATGTAGGTTAAATTCATAGTTCGCCACTAAAGCAATTGCAAGTTTACAGGTTAGAAATTTGGTGAGCAGGATGCAGAAGGCATGTGGTGAAGGCCATGCTATTATGTAATGGAGAACTTCAGTTACACAAGTATTAACACTGTTCAGGAGTGTTGAGTCTTTGAATTACACATGGAATATAGTGGGGAGGGTGTTCAGTAAAAAAAAAGTGATCTTGCTGAGCAGCATGGCAGAATTCCCTTTGATTTCTTCAAAAGCAGCCTTGACACTTCACTGATGATTTCAGGTTTGCTTGTTGATCAGGTTGAAACAAACAGATCTCACTACTACTGCTAGCTTAGGTCTAGATCTTGTTAACCCTTAACTGCTTTTTTTAACTTGTAAATTTATTATTAGGGTCTTTCTTTCAGACTGTAGAATTATATTATGCTTAATTCATACAGCATTCCTGATTCCTTTCAACCCAGTAAAATTAAAATAATTTTCTCCCACTGAGAGTAATTTCCTTCCTGTATTCATTTTTCCTCACTTATAAACTTTAGGAGAGAAATATTAATGTAATTTCAAGTGGTTTTTCTGCAAAAAATTATCGATCCCAGAATTTTTACATTTTAATACATACTTTGCTGAGGCTCACACTAAATATAGCATTAATTTCTTTTATATGTTTCTGAACATCGTATAAATGCTGGGAATTTTCTTCATCTTGCCAATGAGAAGCATTTTGCAGGTCTTCTGCTCTGCCTTTTATAATTTTAGTGTGCTTTGGCATTTCTTAAAATTTATTTTAAGATCAAAATTGACTATTGTATCATTTAAATTGATCTCTGCATTACAAACCCTTAAAATTCTTCATATTTGGGCTTATAGCTTTGGTTTCACTGAAGCATATGGTAGATGTGCCTAAAGCCTGTCTGTCAGAAAACAGGCTCAGCCTATGTGCAGAACTCTGCACTCTCCTGGAATATTGTCCCTTGCAGCCCTGTGACACCCAAACCTTGGCATGCAAACCCCACACAAACAACATTGCAGACAGCAGTGCAATTCCCTCCCTACCTTTGTCTTTGTTCCTCTTTAGACCTCCCAAAATTTCTTGGGCTCCCTGATCATAGCACTGGGCTGGGACTTCTGCCATGATGAGAGGTTTAAATCGTTGTGTGACAACCTCCACTCCACAGCAGCTCTTTGATTGTACAGCCATGGTATAATTTCTCTAAGGGCTGCTTCAAGTTTGTCAGCAATAAAATCCCTTTTAAACAGACTGGAACTATTCAGAACAAAGGTTGTGTACACATACTACATTGACAAGCTACTGCTGGTACTAGTTGAGGTTGCACCATGTAATTTAGTTGCATCAGCATGTCCCAAGCACTAATTACAGAAGCCTAATGAGGGACAGGATGTGTAGACCTGGGCTCCCACCTGACCTGCAAAGTACCATGACACTCACCATATTTCATGTTGTGCCTGACCTTTCATCATAGCTATTTACTGTTCCACCACTCTTTATGCTTCACAAATTTTAGAGGGTTTATGATTCTCTATAGATACCTCATTAAAATATGAGGTGTTAATGGACTTATCTCCTGTGGGCACCACCCTGTAATTGGAGATTCCCTGCAGAGAGTTACTTTTTGGACAGAGGACACAAATCTGAGCTACAAATGCTTTTAATAAGACCTTAGATGTATAGCTTTGTAATTGTCACTTTATTAATAGTAGATGAGGACCCAAAAGGTTTGCAGTTTGAAGATACCTTAGGAGGAGCTGTTGACCAGAAGAATTTTCCACAGAAATACAGATGATATGAATAACATATCAACTCTTTTGCTAAAGACCATTAAATATCACAAACTTTAAAAGGTTTTGCACTTACAAAAAAAAAAAAAACCAAAAAAAGACCAAAACCCAAAGAACATCCTTCATCTCAAAGTTGAAGCTATTTAAATTAAGAAATTACAACAAAACACTGTTTTGGGCTGATTACATTTTCAGCACTGAAATCCTGTAACCTCTGAGGGAAGGTTTATTTTAGTCCCTGCTGTAATTCTGCTTTGAGTGTGAAGCAAGCAAGACTTCATTCAACTCTGTCCTCTCCCTGCCAACACTGCAGTTTGGGTACTGACCTGCATCATAAATTACTCCTTTGTACCTGAAAAAGTCCAGTACTTTAAACTAACTAGATAGATGTCATTTGCTATTCCTTCGACTCTTCATTTTTACTTCAGCTGTCAACAAAAGGATCTTTACACAACAATATACCATTTTGAGTTGGGATGAAAGGGAAAGATAGGGCTGACATTAATTCCCTGGTGTCTTCCTTGCCTTTTTCACTACAGTTAAATTGATGTTCATGCTGTAGACTTTTATAGTTATCAAAAACTGTTGACAATTTTACTTTTGTGCACCTGGTTAATTGTGCATAGATACTTCTTACAAAAGTAATTTTCATGTCAAAGATACCCTGAAAAGTTGTTCTGAAATTCAACTTCCATATATCCTACAAACAAAATAAGTTAGCAGAACATCCGTATCACAAATAGAGAAACACCTGACTCTTCCAGAAAACCATTTTTCTCTGTGTTTTTGTAAGGTAAACCTGCAGGCTAATTTACTGTGTGGAAAATTACCTTGTGAGCTAAGTTCTGAAGGGCTGATTTCAAGTTGTGGGTACCCTCTAGGCTCATGCTGGTGTTGTATGTTTTGCACTTAGCAATTCAGTATACTTCCCTGGCTTAGGCAATGTTTGCAAACTACTTCTGCTTGGTTTGTTTCCACACAGATGTGGGGGTCCATTTAAAAGAATTGAAGGCTGCATAAATTCCTTAACTTCTTCTTGCAGCGTAAACTTGCAACAGAATTTTTGGTATCAAGTATCTCATGTAAAATATAGGGAATTTAGTAACAAGCTCAAAAACAGGAAAATCATCCTGCATTGAATGCAGAAACAAATGCTGAGAAAAAAGAAATAAGTATTTGTAGGACTTAAATGGAAATTAGGTTTTCCTCAAAGAGGAGTCAAATTATTCAGCATTTTAAAGGAAATAACAGATGAAATTATTTAAATTAACACGTAAAACATAAGATTGTCTTGTGAACTTGTCTCACCATCTATTTGTACTACTGCATTTGAGCAGTGGGAAAATTGTTTACCTATCAGCCTGTAGCTATCTATAATATATTTCCTTTGGAGTAATTTTCTTTTCTGTGTTAAAGCTGGAAAAGTATATTCCCTCAGTATGAATTTAAGGAACCTAGGATTAACATGACCCAGGGGCAGTAAATAATTTTGCCACCTGCACTAGAATGAAATTTCTGATATAGTGTTTTTCATTTCTGTTGCTAGTGTCTAATAAGCTATTTTTTCAGACTATAATGCATACGATAATGTAGCCTTGTTTTATTTATGGGGTACAGTGACATGATGTCAAGAAGGACACCTTTTTTGTGTTATTAGTCAAAACCCAGGCTGCACATCATGTTTCTATGGACTTGGGGCCCTTTTATAGACACCATTTTTTTTCCAAAATTGTAAAGACCAATAAAAGTGTGGGTTTTTTTCCCTGGAAGGTGCCGGAGGTATCATGGAACCAAAAACTGAAGCCATGAGATACTGGGTCAATGAAAAATAGATAGTAATAGAATTATCCCAAAGGTTCTCATAGCAAAGAGGGAATAGTTGAACTGCACATCATCATCATGAGTGTCTCCAGAACAGCTAAAAATAATACACAAGATGGAGAAGCTTGTTTTCACCTAAGAATGTAGTTATTTTTTATGCTTCCAGGGATTTTCTTTCTATTCTGTACCATGTTATTAGATGTGGAAGTCTTGATATAATTGTTTGTGGGAAAACATTTGTGCAAAAAATATGTACTGGAGTTTTCATGGCTGGGAAATGAAAAAAGGCAAGATGTCCCTGTCTTTCTAAAAGCAAATTATATATCATGTAATATGACCCTGCTGTGTGCAGTGGTGCATGAGCAGTCTTCTTAAGATGGGGACTTGGCAATGAGTTCTCAGTCTTCTCAAAAATATATCAAAGCATGAATCATGATTAATATTTTGAGATGATGGGTACCTAAAGAATTAACTCTGTTACACATTACAGCCCTGATTAGTGGTTAATTAGGAATGACTGCAAAGGCTGGTGAGAGGAAGATAGCTTCTTATATCAGAGTGGATGTCTCAAAAACCCAGGTAATATACAAAAGAGAGGAAAAGAAAAGGACATAGAGGAAAAATGAATAGCTCTGTAGTGATCCATGGTTTGTCTGACAGACTGCAGAGCATCTGTGGAATAGAACTGGTGGGGTTCTGGTGTTGACCCTGAGGCAGCAACGTTCCCTCATAGCCAGGAAGAGCAATATCAGCAGCAGGCTCCCCTCTGCTCACCTGTGCTGTGCTGGGTCCAGCTCCTGACTGCCCAGCACCAGAGAGGTGGATGTACTGGGGTGAGCCCAGCAGCACACCAGTCCAAGGGATTGGATTGTCTGATGTACGAGGAGTAGCTGAGAGAGCAGGTGTTAAGTCTGGAAAAGGGAATGTTCTGGGTGATCTGATCAGTGTGTAAAAATACCTGATGGGGGTAGTAAAGAAGATGAAGTCAGATTCTTCTCATCAGCACTTAGCCAAAGGACAAGAGGCAGTAGATTGCCAAGATAGGTTAAGAAGTCTCCATCCCTGAAGGTATTAAAATCCTGACTGAATATTGTACAGTGGCATTCTAGATGGTGTTTCTCTGAGCAAGGGTTAGATCTAGATGATCTCCAGAGGTCTCTTTCAACCTTAAAACTTCTGTGATTCAGGTGACCAATATGTTGTTTCTGGCTATGTATCTGTAAGCCTCTTGAAAATAAAATTAAGGTATTTTTCTTACTGTTATTAGTTTTGTTTCTGCAGCAATATGAACTCCTTTGTTGCAACAAGAGTCTTGAACATTTTAAGATAAGATAAACTGTCAAAAAGTTTAGCCTCACTATTACACCAATCTTACTCTACAGGCAGTGTAAAAAACTTTATTTTTCAGCACATCTTTGTCTTCTGAGAGGAGAACTGGGTTTTCTGCTCTCTACTGATGGGATGCCAGGTAGATAATCCTTACACATCAATAAGGAAGCATGTGCAGTTAATTAACCCGGAATTTGTTAGCAGGGATTGTGTGAGGGGAGGAAGACAAGAGAATAGATAACACATGAAAATAGAAGAAGTCACACTTGTTGCTAGGAGATTATAAGAGGTCAGGTCTCGACTTTTGCTTTCTGACTTGTAACAGAAATATTGTATTCATGGCTTATTTTCAAGCTTTCAAAAATAGTAATTTTACCTGAGAGATCTCTAACACAAAAGCAAACTGTGAGCTTTCTAAGATACATTGATTTTTGTGAAATATCTGCAGTCTGTCAGACTTACCAGCTCTCAGGATTTCTAATTGCCAAGGAGATGAAGCAAAGTGCTGCTGACAAGCCATCTGGACAACCTGCATAATGTAAGAGACTTAAAAATTCATGGTGAAGATCCTCTCCCTTTATCAGTGGCAAATCATTGTGGGATTTCCATTACTTGGTTGCTATTGGCAGCACAATTATTCCTCCTCAGGCTTGATGTTGACTTGGAGGGTGGAAGGGCAGTGACAATGCTGAGGAATCTAGATTCCATTACTGATATGAGTAGTTTCTCACCACAAATAAGAAACTTCAGTGGTCTGTTCCAGTGTCCCACCCACAAAATAGATATCAGGAAAGCCTTCACTTAGTCTTTGAATTACATTCATTTCCTTGTTCCCCTATTAAAAACACACACAAAACCAAAAAACAACCCACAAAAAAAACCAAACAAGGAAGGTCCTGTTAATCTTTTTTTTTTAAATACATCAATGCCTCCATTTCATGTCAGCAGCAGTAGTTAATTTTAGCAATATTTAGCAATATTTTGTTCTCATTTCACCAATGAAAACTGGCTCTGAAATAAAGAACACAGCTGTTTGGCCTCTGCCACTTGCACAGTAGCAAATGCTGCTGAGAAAGGTGAAGAGCTCATTCTGGTACTGAAATAGGAAGAAATCAGCCTTTACCCACAGTTATCTCTTTTCCTTAGCCCTGACCACTGTTACACTCTGCACCTCTGTCCAGCACACACTCAGCAGGATGCTGGTATTCAGGCTCCATTAGGTTATTGACACATCCTGCTCCTCAGGAGCCTCCTGGGATCAGAGTAATTGAGCTCAACAGTTGAGCCTCTATAGAAAGATCCCTGACCTTTTGCCTTGCAGTCAGTGGGGTGACCATATGTGAATGCCAATTAAGAAGCCATGGGCATTTTGACTGAGACAATTGGGTCAAGCATAGCATTGAGGTTACATAATCCTTTTATCCTATTAGCTTGTGAAAGTTGGAAGCACAGAACCATTCCTTTCTTACCTTCCCTTCACCAAGAGATTTTTATTCATACCTGAAAGATATCACTTTTTTTTTTTTTTTAATCACATCATCATAATCAGCTACTTTCAAATCCATCTGTACAATATTTACTCTTCTGGGAGATTTATTATGGTAACAGAAAAGTATTTTGAAAATAGGGATCTTTTTTTCTTCCTTCTGAGAAAGAAAATGAGATTACCTCACACTGAGGATGGTGGTAAGATTGAAATGAATACCTGCTTACAGTTCTGCTTAGTTCAGGTGCTTCCTTAAGTGAGCCTGCTTTCTGAATTGCAGCTGTTAGATTTTTCTGAATTAAGTGGTGAAATTTCAATTGTATCAAGCAACAAAGCACAGTGGTAGATATGGAACCAGATGAGCAAATGGCTGAGTAAATGAAGAAGGAGAGTTCCCCATGCATAAACTACAACTCCTGCACAAGCAGCAGGATTGAAGCTTGTGCTGCACAGAGTAACTCCTGTACCAAGCCAGTGAATTTGCACAGGACTGCTGCTATCCACTGGTGCCAGCAGCAAAACAGCTTTAGTGTTTTCTATTGCATTTGCTGAGACTTAGTCAGCTTCACTCCAGGATTCTATGACATCCCACTTAAACATTTCCATCCCTGCATTTTTTTTGTGATATACCACTTCCAGTTTTAAATAATACATGAGTAAAATAAGATTGTTTTGTTGTATTGCTGGTATGATGAAGACTTTCCTGGTAAAATGAAAAATGGTATGAAAAGAAATTAATGTGATAGTCTCTCTAGCCTCTGCTCTTTGTTATGAGTGCAATACACAGGAAGGGGTGGAAAAGGCAAAGATTTCTCTAGAAAGCATAGGAGAAAAATGATATGGTAAACAATAAAGTAATGAAAATGGAATAGTTCAACTAATGCATCCCACAGTAATATAGACAAAAAAAATCTGCTGAAATATTCATGATGAAGAGAAGTCACAAAAAATATGCTGTGAGGAATTAAGAGAGCAGAAAGAGATGTGTGAGGGGAATTCAGAGGATGTGAATGGGCTGACACTGAACATAGAGAAAGCTTCATTAGAAGGAAGCAAGTAAGAAAATGGAAATAAGGGTGAGCAAAGAGAGCTTTTTCACAAAAAGGTGATGCAAATCATTACCAGATAATGGGAGTTGATCTTTATGGGACAAATTTAGAGCTGCTGAGGAAACTTTTGCATGCCAGTTTTTGGAGACTAGGAGTAAAGGGGAAGGAGGTCAGGAAGACTTACTTTCAATGAGGGAAAAGCTCATTGTTGGTGCTGTTACACATCCCACAGAAGAGTGATTTTTTTGATTTTTGGCTGCAGATAAATGTTGGAGTCTGTGAAGGATTTCAGTGCTCATAGAGTGTTTGGGGTCAGGAATGACCTCTGGAGATCATCTAGTCCAAGCCCTGCTAACGCAGGTTCACTTGGAGCAGGCTGCACATATTCACACCCTGGCAGGTCTTGAATATCTCCAGAGGAGGAGGCTCCACAGCCTCTCTGTGCAGCTTGTTCCAGTGCCCTGTCATCCACACAGGAAAGAAGTTTTTCCTCACATTCAGATGGAACGTCCTGTGTTTCAGGTTGTGGCTGCTGTCCCTTGCCTGGCAATAACTCAAAGTTGTTCACAGGCTGTTGGTCTGACACAATTCTGAAGCAGTATATTTCTGTTGCATAATCTGTCATATAGTCCTCTGAAAAGCTGCACTGTGAGGGAATTTTCAGTTTGGAGTTAATGAATAAAGAATTGACTTTGGTAATGTATCATTTTGCTAATACTAAGAAGCTTCTGAAAGCATACAGTAATCCTTAGCTTGCCAGGAAAGGCTATTTCACTAATTGAGAAATCTAATTTTAGAGGTAGGTTCATGCCAGACCATTACTGCAATATTATACTCGGAGCACGTATGGGAGTGATTATATTTTAATCTTTGGTCTTGATGGGGGTCTGCTTCCTACAGCCTTTCAGTTTTAATTCCAGCTTGGAAAACATACAGGATCCCTGTAGAGTGACATTTATGCTCTTGTTTAACTTCTTGTCCTTGAGGCTGGAAGCTTGAGTAACACTGTTTCCCTAACCTGACATCCTGCTAAGAAAAAAAATCTGAATTTTGCCCCAGGAGCAGAGAGAAAACACGATGCCCTGTACACAGCAGTATTCTGGCTGCTGGTACACCTACAAATGAGAGGAGCAGCAAACCCTGCATTATCTATGCTTCAGTGGCTTGCTAGATTTTTTTTCCCCCTGTGGGATCATGTAAGTTTTATCTGGTTTTGCAATTTATAAGTATTTTGACTAACCATAGGGTCTTTGGGCTATGCTTCAGGAAATAGACCCATGTTTTTAGGATGGGCTTGGAAAATAAGGACTTAGGCAGAGTCCCCAATAATTTTAAGATTGCACCACTTTCTCCTGTGTATGGATGCGAGGGTACAGGATGGCTAAATGACTTGTCCAAGATTCAGTTTGTATTTTAAAGCACAGCCACAAATCACTTCTAAAAATAGCAAGTACAAGTGATATTGACTGCAGCTCTGAGAATGGCAGGCTCTTAGCTCTGAGCTGTTCTCAGGAGAGAAAAGTCCACAGGATGTCACCAACATCACTATGAGATGACACCGTAAAAGATGAAGGTGTGCCAGGTTTTAGGCTTGAGATGATATTTATTGCTACACTTTTGGTTTTCAGAGATGAGGATATCTCACCCTGAGAGAGATCAAGGCCAGGTTGGATGGGGCTCTGAGCAACCTGGTCTAGTGGATGGTGTCCCTGCTGGTGGTGAAGGGTTGGGAATTGGATGATCTTTAAAGCCCTTGCCAATCCAGATCCTTCTATGATCTTAAATGGCATAGGTAGTGCTGGATGCAGAGTCTACACATTAGGATCTACACATGGTGTGATGATGGGGTGGGCTGAGAGGCAGAGAAGGTCTTCACTCTGTGCATGCACTGCTCAGTAATAACTAAAGCACCAAATTGTCAAGTGTTTTGATCACAAAACCAAAACAAAGCCCTACGTCAGCCTCTATGAAAAGGAAAATAAGAACAGTAAGCAAAATAAAGAACCACAGGAAAAGAGTGAGCAACTAGATGTCAGTTTAGTGGGAGTCAGTTAATGGTGAGAACACGGGACACTTTTAAATTGACTGTGCTTTTTGCCAGCTTTGGTGGGGTTTGGGGGGGGTGTTTTGCTTGTCCAGTTTTTGGGGTTTTTTTTTGTTTGTTTTTGTTTTAGTAAAGGAAATACATTTATACTTTTCCTTTTGGGGTAGATGATGTTTAGACCATATAGATTTTAGAATTATGTTGGACTAGGTGATTTTCAGTTTCTTCCAGCTAAATTGTGGTATTGTATTCTGTGTCTATCTGTTTTTCACCACACTTTAAACAAGCACCAAATAGTTATGTTCAGAAAATCCTCACGTTTATCTTGTCACAGGATACTGGATTCTTTTGCTCAAAACCCAGAGAGGAGCCTTACAGCCTCGTAGCTATATGTTTTGTTATGATTTTCTGCCAGCTGCTTGTAAATACCTGTAAATAATAAAATTATTCTGATATATTCACCAAGACGTTTGAAGAATTATGACTGAAAGTGCAAACACGAACCTATCCTTAGAGAGAGACACACATAGCCAGAAACATAGGGTTTGGGGTTGAAATGGTCCTTATTCCTTACTGTGAGACAGTGCATAAACTTGAATTATGGAAAAAGAACAGGCAGTTCCTGCCACATTGGGAGCCAAGTTGTGAATAGTTAATGACAGCATGTAAAGGAAGGGTTGGTTTGCAGTTTTAGGTGGCTTACCTTCCTTTTCAGAGGTCTTCCTGGGAAAAGGAAGGAACTCAATTTAAGTAATGTGAATTTTAGAAATGGAGAAAAGGAAGATCTGTCAAAACAGGGGGAGGAAAATATTTTGAAAAAGGCTATATTAAGTAGATAGGTATCTTGGAGCTTTTTGATACAGAAGTACTCCAAATGGCAACCTCAGGAAAATCTTAGGAATAGAATGTCTTTATATTTGTCCAGAAACTTCAATTCTTTCATTTCTCTGGGGACTTTGATTATTCTTGTAGGAGTCTGGTATCTGTTATGATTCAAAAATCTAAGAAATAACATAGTGAAAGACTGTTAGGAGACAAGAAACCATATTAGGATTAGGTTGGGGTTTGCTAGGAACCATAATGTTTTTTCCTCCCATTCCATTTGGTCCAGCTTCAGGAAATCACTAACAGGGCTCTTTCTGCTATTCATAAAACACTGAGCAATGTCAGGTCAGCTGAGGCTTACTTTGAGTTTCATCTCATTCCGTCTGAGCAGCACTGTGTAGTAACAAATGTGTAAATGATACAACCAGCTCCATCACCCAGTTTTTGCCAATCCTTCCTGAAGACAGCAAGCAGTTCCTTGCATTGCTGAGCTGTGACTCCCTGTGATGAGGCAGGACAGTATGCAGAGCAAAACCAATGCAGATGAATACTGTGGTGATGCTGCTGAGAGCCACGGAACCACATCCCACCCGGGCCATTCCACACGGTTGTGTCACAGCACCCCTCTTCCTGTGAAAGATGCAGGAGAAATCTGCTTCTGCTGTGAGTGCACAGCAAAATCCCTGCCCTCTCTTTCCTGACTCTCTGGCCTCTTTCACAGTGGTGGTTTGAAAAGGTGCTCAAATGTGCCAGGAAGTCAGTATGAAATAAAGGGAAAAATCTCTTCTAAGCAGTGTTCAGTCATTCAGAAGGTGGATTCAGCACTTGTCTGCAAAAATCTTTTAGTGTGTATTTCTAGCTATGAAAATATTGCAGTACAAATGGTCATGTGAACTCCCATACTTATTTCTTCTAAACGAATTGAAAATCAGATTCAGAACTGTAATGAAATATAGTGAGTTTGCATTTTTGTCTTATTATATGCCTTCTAACAGCCAGTCTTATCTATTCAACCTGTCCCCTGAAAAGCTGTCTGAGTAGTTCCTAATTTGTGTTGTCACAGAAATATTTTGATAATGAAATTACAGGGCCCTTCCTCTGCAAGGCCAAAAGCTCAGTCATTTGGAAGCAGCTACTGCTCCTCTGGCAGATGTGTACAAAGGGCTGAAGATTCTCTCTCCCTACTACATCAAGGACTACTTCTTGAGCTTGTCCTTTTCTTGGCTGTCTTCCTCCTGACACAGTTTTACCAATTAACTGCAAGCGATTTTCTTATTTTAAAGGCCAAAATCTCAG
The DNA here is from genome assembly GCA_034336665.1 of Luscinia megarhynchos. Lineage (NCBI taxonomy): Eukaryota > Metazoa > Chordata > Aves > Passeriformes > Muscicapidae > Luscinia > Luscinia megarhynchos. The sequence goes on from CM067565.1 coordinate 49,643,657, forward strand.
CACGTCAGTCTTGCCGGATCTCCAGTACAGGGCTGCTTAGAAAACATCTTGTATCACATACCTCATTGCCAGGCTGCATGTCAACTTGTGGAGACTCACAGGTTTTTTTCCTTTTGTTTTAAGCCTATCACTGTCTGAGTTTGTCTAGACTTGGCTTTTGCCACCTATGTATTCCTCTTTTTCAGTAGTACATAGTAGTTTGGGAGATTCCACTCCTGCAAAGAAAAAATTCTCTTACAATTTTATGAGGAAAAGTTAAAATATCAGCAAGGACAGGTATTCACCAATAGCTTAAAAATCTTTATTTATATATATATGGGGGAGTTTGTAATTTTCATTAATATTATTTATTAATATGTTTGATATTTAATACTAATGCTAATAAAAATAAGATTGAACTGAGATAAAAGACACCTGCTAGAGGTCTAAATAAGCAGTGGGCTTAGAGGAGAAATAGGCAGTCAATATTGCATTTTCCTGTGTGTGTCCATATGTATAAAACCATATGCACTCATTTCTCCTTGTTTTGCACAAATTAAAAATTTCATGAGCTGCAGCATTGAAACACCTCAGAATAATTTGACACTTAATGGGCTAACACTCAGAACCAGTTAAAAAATTGTATTATTGGCAGAGATATAATTTTAATTGCTTTTTGATAGTGAGCTAAACTGGACAAGATTTTCTGTACATTGTAGAACAGGGAAAGATTTGAAAAATTAGCCATTCCATTTGGAAGCCCAAAAGTGCTCTCTTAAGCCCTCACCATGGCACACAAGGTAGATTTGTAAAAGACTTTTGGCTTTGCCTTCTGTTCAAATGAATTGGGACTCAGGCAGTCTCTTAGTTTGCTTACTTGTTACTTCTTACCTCTTGCTTTGAATTTCTGAGGGCTGTGTTCTCTGAAATATAGGATTTAAGTTGTTCTGTGAATGAAAATGATCCTTGGTGGCAAAATTGCTGTTTAATATTACTTCAACAGTTGCATAAGTTAGTACCTTTCACCATTGTTCTCTGGGTACTATATGAAATTAATTGTCATTTGTGCTTATTGAAAAATTTAACTGTAGAGTTAAGATTGCCCATTTTTATTGGCAAGTTCAGTAGCTGTGAATTGAGGGCTGAATTTCTGATGTCTTTTAGGGCCTCTCATAAAAACCTTCTGATACTTTAACCAGATTCTATCTAAGGGTAGTGGAAGTTTATAAACTTGTTGATTCTTCATGCAGGATAGATTTATCTTTTATAAATAAATCAGACTCATTTTTTCAGTCTTTTTTGAAGAAATTATTTCGTATTGAAGTTCAGAAATTTTTCATGGGCATTTTAAGGATACAGTATAGTATTGAAAAGTGTAGTGATCAGACATACCAAGTTGTCCTAATTAAGTGCTAATTTGAATTCAAGACTCCACCTGAAAGCAAAATTTCTTGTTTTGTATAGGTAAGCAATTGCTGACTATGTTCTTGATAATTTCAGTAACTACCCATACTTATGTTGTAGTGTATCTATAGATATATGTATAGATATAGATATATGTATAGATATCTATGGGTATCACGGAAGGGTAGAATAGTAGGGAAATGATGAGATTTGAAAAAAACCCCAAAACATAATAGGCCTATTAGACAAGTGCAAGTTGTGTTGAAAAAATGAGTTGTCTTGCAGCTGGGATTTTCACCTAACAGATGATTATTACCTTTTATATGATTATTAATCGTATAAAATTATAGGGGGTTTAGGATTCCTCTTGTTCAGACCTGTTCTTATGTAAAAGACATAAGGTAAATTGGAATATTTCATGCAAGGAGAAGAGGGAAAGTAAATGTAAATATAGGTAAGTCTGTACAGCATATACAAGTAAAGGCATTGGAGTGCAATTTGCTAAAAAGTAGCAAGTACTCTCCCTGTTTGTGTATGCTGAACATAACTTAATGGGAATGACATGCCTCATTTCTTCCCTCTGCTCTACTTTAGACACAACTCCTTTGTTTGCCTTTTAAATAGTGCTCAGTTTATTTAAATTCCTTCTGATTGACAAAAATAAGGCTGCCTCAAGAAATGATGGGGGTCATTTATTTAATCAGTATTTGCTAGTTTTACTCACTGCTCATTTTAAATCTCAGCATTTGTCATCATGGTTAGACTGCGAGGGTGAGAAACTTTAATTCTCAGAACCAAAATAATAATGTGTGGATGTGCTCTGGTTTTGAGAAGTTCTTGCTCCTCGCACAAATTACAGATATTAAACTAAGATAAAGATAAACTCTCTTTGTATCTGAAAAAATGCACATATGGAAAGGATTTACATGATTTGTTTGTGTTAATGTTCCACTGACAATGGAGTAGGCATGCAAGCAGGTTTACCTGGCCACACATTGACTCTGCTTTGGGTCTCACTAGCCACAATTTCCAGTGATGGCCTTTGGTCCTGACTGAAAGACCAGGATGCCTTATATCTCCCTATTCCAGTGGGAATCCAAGCAAGATTCCACTTTAACTTCAGAAACCAGAGACTGTTTCACTGAATACTTGGGGGCTCACATACAAGTTCTTTACACTTGCTTTTCTCTATTTTACTGGTTTGCTGTGATTCTCAGATGAGCATGTTTGATTGTCCTTACATATATCCATGAACTTTGACTTAAACTCAAGAGAACAACACAATGGGAAATGCTTATGCAACCCATATCAGAGAAAGTTGCTAATATGAGTCTAAAATAGCCTGAAACTACTGCAGCTAAAATGAAGTGTCCTAGAAACTTTGTGACTTCACTTGAGTGACCAGCCTGAAGGAAGGTCACATCATGCTGGGAGATGATCTGGCCTGACACACTGGAATCCTTTTCAGACTGAAAAACAGAATTGTACCAAGCAACTGAAAATAGAATAAATTTTATGCTAATTTTCTTTGCTTTGCTCTTGGTAGTAGGCTTGCTTTCATATCACAAACTGTCCTTGATCCAAAACTCCTTGTGTGTGGTGAAGATAACACAAAACCAGCATTGTCTTTTCTATCTTATTTAATTTCTTTGTATAGACACATATGGTGTACCTGTATATGTTAATTTGAGAGTTTATGTATGTGTGTGTGTATATATATAGCGTGTGTGTGCATTTACACAAAAAATTGTGCCCTGTTACAGACTGATTTGGAAGGACAGTTTATTTCCAATTTTAGGACATTTACCTTCTAGATTTCAGTACATCTTAATTTTGTCATCTTCTAAGTAAGTGGAACGTATGGGAATAGGAGAACAGATTCAAAACTACTTTAAAAAATGGAGAAAAGGAAGATGACTGTGTTACCCACACACTGAGAAATATAGTTTGCTTTTGACCTGGCCAAAAATTAATTTGGAGATTTCTATAAACAAATCTTGTGGGCAGCTGATGAGTACTCCTCAGTGCTGGCTGGGGTTTTGGCCTTGGAGGGCTTGCTGTATCCAGCAGTACATAGAGCTAATGCTGCAGTGCTGCCCTAGCTCCAAGTCCAGCCAGCAGGGAGATTGAGCATGTCCCTCCAGTGTGTATTTACATAAAAAAATAGCACAGATCAGTTCAGACAGACACTCAACACTCCCACAAACAGCACTGGAGTCCTCACCCTATTCCTCTCCCCGCATCTGACCAGGATAAAATTTCATTATTGGGAAATACATACATATCCCTCAGCAGTGACTGTGTTGTCTGTAGGTGATCTCAGACAGGGTGTCCTGATGACCCAGAAATTGATGTCACTCCCAGTCCTTGGGTCAGAAACCCTCCTGGGATGTCCTAGGGCAAGGGCTCATGTCTCTGACTGGGTGATCAGGATTCCCTCCCTCACAGTTCTGGGCTGTTCTACTCCTTCATGCCTGGAGAAACCAGTTTCTTACACCCATCCTAACAGGGTTGCTGATCAGGTGCTCATTCACTGCCCAAAATATTAGTAAGGTTAACATGATTCTCAAGCAGTTCTCAGTTAAATTATCCATTTCTTAATAATTTCATATTTTAATTTTAATTTTTATTTCTATGAAATAATTTGATTAATTATTTTTTATTTATTTTTAATTTTTAATTTAATTCAAAATTCAAATTTTTAATTTTAAGCAAATGTACTGAGATACAGTGTGGTATGAACCAAGTGCCTTTCTTCCTCTAAGATATGTCTGCATGGCACTGTGGTACTGTAATAATTTGCATGTGCTCATAAAATATTTTGAAGTCCTAAAAGTACTGTGAAACTCACCTTACCTCTACATTGCCTCTCCTTCAGATGTTCAGAGCTGACTACTTAAGAAAAAAGTTAACAACTATTATTTTGTGTTCAAACTCAGTAAGGAAGATGAAGGATTTCATGGTCACAGGCTCCAAGTCAAGTGCTTGTACAATTCAAAAACAGCATTATGGAAATTAAACAAAACTGCAGTCATTAGCACTGAGGGAAATCTTTCCCCAACTCCTCACAGTAATGTTTGTTCATGCTTACTGCTATAAAATAGCAACCTCTCTTAAATTACCCCAAGAACTTCTCTTTTTCGAGATTGTATTCTGATAGGCATATAATTACAGTAAAAACAACAGCAAAATACTGTGATTTCAGTTTGAAATTTAATTACTTTACCTGCATAATCATTGCAGTATAAATTAGGCACAGCTGCAGAACAGACAGAAGGTTTCTTTTAACTAAAATTATTTTCCTTCTCTTGACTATATTGAACACGTGCATTTCAGGGAACCAGATTTTGAGAAGATCTTAATTTGTGACTGGGGAGTGTATATGCATATCTTTATAGACACAGGCAAAGATTTTTTTATTGCCATTTTTCTTTGAAATGTCTAAGTAAAACAGTTCTTTGCTGGAAATGTCCATTTTGAGCTGCTGCGTCTGCAGCTTATTTATTGAATCTTGGAACTCAAAGTTTTGGTTTTAATCAGGTTTGCTCTTTAAAATTAGGGCAGCACATAAATAATCTTGTGGCATTAAATCAAAGTAGTTGTCATGCCTGTCAAATGTCTGTAGTCTGCACAATTAAAGGCCCTCGAAGGGAAGCAAGGGTGGGGGGCAGTAGGGTTTGAAAGAGAATATACAATGAAAAAGACTCTCCTCTTAAACAACTGACAGGATACTAATGAGGTCAGAGTAAGCAGAAGAGAGAGGGTATTTTTGCTTAGGAGCTAATGCAAGAATGCTTGTTTTATAAAGAAGGAAATGGGGGAGCTTTAAATTCTGCTGGCTTCATATGCATGGAGATTGGTCTCTCCTCAGCACTCTCCCACTTTCCCCAGGGTAGCTGTTAGAAGGCAACCTGCCCCTAGAGTTCTTAATTATGGTTCATACCCTCAATCTGAAATCTAAAATTATGTTCTTCAGAGTTTTTGAGAGCAGTGACAGACTTTTCATTTTTGTTTGTTAATGATCTGGGCTTCTTTAAAAACTATAGCTAACTTTCAGAAATCATGACAAAAATGTATTTGATTTTGCCTATGAGAAACAGGCAAATGAAATCTTTTATTGTTTGTCTTAAAAACTCATGTCTCTACTGGAAAAAAAAGAAAGTTTTTCTTAATGTGGCAGCCCATTTTTCAACATATAGAAGAGGAATGCATATTTGTTCTTCTCATTTTTCTTGCCTCAGGGATGCTGGATGATAATACATTGTGGAGCTGTTTTATGATCTTTTAAGGTGTTCGGGGACAAGTATATATTTAATCATTCAGTTGTCTGACTAGACATGGCAGAATAAAATGTGTTTATAGAAGACATGTCTTCAAATACTTAGTGAGTGTTAAACAGGATATCCTGCAAAAGAGGTGGTCATCTTGTTTGTAAATAACATTTTAAGAGGATCATCTCCCTTTCATAAGACTGACTTTTATCACGTGGCCCCTCCCCAGGGGTCAGGGTTCTGACTCTTTAAAAAGGTTTAAGAGAAAAGCTGTGTCTTGCATTCAGATTTTATTCCGTTGCTGGCTTGTTTCTTAAAAATTTCTTTCCTTCTTGAGATTTTATGAGGAACACATCTCAAAGTCCTTTGTGAATCAGATAGATAGAGAGGAAAACAGTATCTGTAGGGAAAAAAAAAAGATGAAGTAAATACAGAAGAATAGTTTGCATGCACAGAATTCAATGTTATCTTTTATGTTTTTCAAAGCACCATGTGAGATTGTTGCCACAGAGGTTCTGTAAGCAAAGCTCTGCATGACTGATAGAAAATGCTGAACTGCTGCTGCAGCATGAGGAAAGGCACACTGTTTAGGTCTAAGTATCACCTTCAATTTTTTTCTCTTGTTTTCTTAAGAGGTCATATTTCATCTAAGTATCTAGAAGATGAAGAAAAGAGAGAACAAGCAGTCTGCAGTTTGCAAACTTATCTTACTAAAGCAACCTACGTTTCTGAAAATTGTTTCATGCATTTTCAGTTCCCAGGTGACTTACTATGCCTGTAAATAATAACACTGCTGTGTCTTAGGGTAGTAAACCAGGAAGTAAGACAAAATGTTGCCTGTGGACAGCTCTTGTTCAGGATATTTGGACACAAATGCCTACCAGAATTTTGCATTAATAAATCTGCTTATAGTTGGAATTACTGTGCTCACTCTTACTAGTTCAGTGTTGTCCATTGTGGGGTAAGACAATTCTTGCAAACTTAAGTGATCTGGTCAAATACAAGATAGAAAGCTCATTACTTTTTCTCTCAGATCAGTAATGAGAAATAAGTGGTTGAAGTATGTGCTGCTCTTTGAGAATCCAAACCCATTTTTTCAAAGCCCAAAGGTCTGTAGTGCCTCTGAACCAATTTAGCAAGAAATTGTGTCATCTACCAAAAGATTTTCAGAGACACCACTCTATCTCTTCCCATGACAATAAATGTCACTCCTATTTCATTTGGAATGAACAAAGTTGATTTAATCAATCTTAATCCTGAGACAATCTGAAAAAAAGAAATTAGATTGTCAAGTGTTATTGGATTGAAAAAGAACACCTACCAGAGTATAAGTCTACAGATGTCACTGTTGTCAGCTCGTTGTCTTACAGTTCTTCCAAGCAACTCTGTTATGAAGTTAAAACATAGAGGCTGTAGCCCTCTTTGGGACTCCTCCCTGTAGGAGAAAAGTTTGTTGAAACCATCCTCAACAGCCCTTCGATTAGAGGGAAGAAAGAGATGTGATTTAATTCATGGAAGGAGACTGGAACTCATTGCTGTAGCTGCTAATCACAGAAACACCCAAAGAACTTTAGGAAAAACTGACTTGAGATTCATTGATAAAGTTCTGAGGGGGATATTTCACTTTTTTATTTTCCCCTTTGATTTGTCTTATTTACTTCATCATTTGCAGTTTATGGTTTTTTGTTTGTTTTTTTGTTTGTTTCTCCCTTATACATTGTCATCTGGGAGAAATGGAAAGTGGTAGATTGGTGCTGTGTAGCATGAATGAGCAATATATTTTTCGAAGAATTTCCCTTGTGAGATTCTTTTAAGGGCAAGACAGATACGTATCTTAAAAAAAATAATAAAAACAATTATAAAAAGATCACAATGATCAAAATGTCCTCTTTGCTGGCTGCTACTTGATAGTTGTGGAAAGATTTTAGCTTTTGGACTGTCAGCAGTGTTTTCATATGTGAAAACAGATTTGTTGTTTTTGTTTTTGTTTGGTTTTTTTTCAATTGTTAATCTCATTTCCTGGATAATATAATGTCCCAAAGAGGTTTTGATCATTCAGAAGTTACATTTGTTTTCCTAGTAGTTTTTCAGATAAATTTGGCAAATTAAATATTTGTTCTAAAAATCGTATGTAACACGCACACTGCCAAAAGATTTTTACTATTGTAGAAACAATGCCACTTTGCTCATAAGGGGAATGTTATCTCTCTTCTGCTGATTTTTTTTTGAGCTTTTTGGACTGAAATGATGCACTGAAAACCCACAATTATATTTTGAGTGTACTGAAATGTTCATGCAACATAATTAGGAATTGCTGCTGCCCCTGTCTAAAGGTATGTGTGTAGGTATGTGTATAGCTTGGTTCCTTGAATACCATTTAAACAGAAAGAAGCAGAACATGAGTAGTTGTTTAAGAATAGCCAAGTGCTTTTTAGGGTTTTTTTAAAGGCAAAGGTCAAGAAAACTCTTGTTTCTGATGAATGCTATATGAAATACTTTTTACTGGGTAAAGGAACAATGCAAATGTGAGTGGGGAGATAGAAAATAATAGCTAATGACACTTTTGTTGGGAGCATATTTCAACATGCTTATATTTTTAACTAAAGAATTTGTGTATCAGGAAGGATTACCAAGTGGTTGTTTTCTGATGTTTCAATGCACAAATACGTATGACTTTGCATTTCTGCTTTTTAATTTTGGATAATCAATCACTTTCTGTCAAAACTGATGGTAATGGAAAAGTGCTATTTTGATTAAATTAAAAATTTCATGCCTGTTGTCTTTTGTCCATGCACCAACTAAAGTGATTAAAATTGGCTTAATCTCCCAAGGATATATTCTACTGCATTTAATCTTGCAACCGAAAAATGCAACTTGAGAGATCTGATTGAGCTTAGAGGAGTATAAAAATACAGAATCCATTCTGGATAAACATTTGTATTTTACTTGGGGTTTGTTTTCATTTGATCATTTATTTGTTTTGTTAGGTTTGTCATTGAGCCTTCTTAAAGAATATACTCTTTCTCTATGGTCAAAATGCTTATTCAGTGTAAAGAAAAGAGGGCAGATATTTTGGAAACATTTTTACTTCTAGCATAAAAAATTACTTCTTGTCGTCTATTTAAAATAACACAAAATACTCTTAGGAAGATAAAGTTGTGAATTACCAGCAGTTTGAATTCATAGGCCTCCTCCTTCAGGCTCCAAAGCCTCTAATCCTTCACCATTCTCTTCTGGCCTTGACTTTTTTACCCTTTCTTTCATTTTCTTCATAATTTATTTGAAGACATCCCCTTCTCAGTTATTTTCAAGTAGGCCAACATTTTTTTCTAAGAGTGAGGATTACATCTTGAAAATATGGTTCTAGCAGAAGTTCTAGCAGCTGTGTTGTTTTTGTGTAATTACAACTAGACTTGTGGCCATATGATTATATATGGTCCTGAAAAATTTAATTGGTGTTCACTGGGCTTGGTGTAGGAGCAGCTGACACAGGCGAGCACAATCTTGTGTCAGACATATTGACATCAATTTTCTTAATTAATGCAATTTTTTGGAAGTGGACAAGCCCACTGGGGATTTTCAACAGTATGAGATCTGTACTCTTAATTCCTAATCACAAATGCATTCTTTCCTGTTTGATGACAGATTGTCAAGTGAGCAGGTGCAAAGAAGCAAAAATAGATTATGTGTTCTGTGTTTGTAAATGAGTGGATGTGTTTGCTCCTTGCTTTGATTGATGAAAGCTTTATTCTAGAAAAGGTTACTCTCAATTTGTTATTTATACCTTGGATGATCAGCATAGCCTAGAAAAGGCTTTTCCAAATCAGCTTTCTCTACAACTAGAGCCCATACAAATGAACTTTCAGGCTTTAAAAGAAAAGGGAAAGGGAGAAAAGTGTCCAGCACAGATGTTCTCATCAGTGTGTTTTCAACTAGGAACAACCCCTTCTGCATAAGCACACAGGACAAAAATGAGCTTGCTGGTTTCTGCTCTATGTTGCACCTTGGTTTAAGCTCTGAGTCATCCACACCTGTGGTCTGTGAAGAGATTTAGAGATGTACACCTCCCTGTGTCAGCTTTGCTGGAATGAGAAACTTAAAACACACATCAAAGGAAGTCCACTGTTTGTTTTATTGTGTAGAAGTAAATTAAACTTAACTCTGATTTATTTTTTTTTTTCTGAAGCTGAAGAGATTTTTTTAATCATTATTCTTCATTTCTATAACTGGCCTTCTTGTTTGGTTTTTTTTTTTCTGAGCACTAAGTGTTCAGTCAATGGCTGCAGTAAAAACACAATTTTGAAACTCGATAAGACCATAAAATTTAAATATATGTTTGACATTGTAATAGAATTACATTTTATGAGCTTTCTGGAAAAGAAAGATGTTTCCTTGAGGTTCTTACCTCAGCTTCATATTTTGACAATAATTACTTTTTTTTTCTCAGAATTTATTTTTATTAATGCATGTTCAGTAAGCCAGTTCTAAGGATGGTTGTGTCACTGAGGTGCAAGAGCATGTATGAAGAAGAAAAATTTCAAAATTTCCTATTACTGCTGTTGAAGACCTTGTATCATGAGGCTGCCACTGTGCTGTATAACTGTTTTCTTTTAACTGGTGCTCATCTCCATATGCAAAAGACAAAAAAAGTGGTTGAAGGGATAAATAAGTATAAAAACTATATAAACTAGCAATGTAGTTTGAGTCCGATTTGCAAGAAAAATCATGAAATCTCAAACATTTGATCTTGTGCTGTATCATATAACCAGCCATGAAGGATTTTTCTGCTTTTGGGTCTATCTAGAGTATCAGATGCTCACTTTCAAGTCAGGTGTGTGAGGTGGCATTTTCCCTTTCTGGTTTGTCATCTCGAACAGCTGAATACTCAAGTTGTGAAGATGCTGTTTTTCCAGCAGGAAGACTCTGGCAGTCTGGAATTCCCATTTATGCCCAGCTGGCTGCCTTACCAGCTGTAGTTTGATAGTTCCTGCAATTAATTTACACATAAAAGGGAAGCTTCACTGTGCACTGCTGGAACAATTTGCACCTAGCTGGCAGAACAACCACCTTTGTATTTACAATGCTATTCCTGCACTGCCTTGCCTAACCTTGCTGATAAATCTGAGTCAGACAAGTGTGCAGGAACCTGTAATTCACAAGCTGTCACCATCCTCAAACAGAAATTAGGATTGAAACCTTCATTGATTTAAAAGGGAAAAATTCTTCATCTTCATGATCCAAATGTAGCTTTTGGTCAGAGAGAAAAGAATAGCATGGGGAAAATTTGCCTTCAAAGGCATCATTTCCTGTGGAAGAATGTATTATTTTGTTGTCTCCTAAATATTTGTATTAGTTTAGGTAATGATAGGTTTATAAGTAATAGCTTGAGCCTGAATGCAGATAAACATACCTATAGATTACCATCTACATGTTCATTTTTAAAACTATCTAACTTGCTTGTCTCTTATGTATATATTTGGGATTTCAAAGGAAAAAGTGTTGCCTATGATCACCTGGTGTCCTATAATATAATTAACCTAGATTCAAAGAGAAACTTTCCTGTGACTATATGGACTTGAAGATGCTTGGATGAGTAAGTGTCAGTCTTACAACCTGGTTGCCAGAGCATTTGGATAAGTTATAGACCTAGATCTGCCAGAACTTGATCACTATGTCAAAAAATGTAAAGCATCCTGGAAGTGAGAAAAGCAGCAACAGCTGGCTGACTGATTCTGGTCTATTTGTTAGGGCATTTGTCTGAAATATTTCTCATTTATACATGTCCTTCTAGAGTAGCTCTCCCCCTTCAACATACTTCTGTGACATTCAGATGCAAAGAGTACTAAGGAAATCCCAGAATTATTCCTCAGGGTATTCCTTCTGGATGGCCCTCAACAGATCAGGCATCCTAAAAGAGTTGTTTGACCCACATATGATCTGCACTGCTGTCTAGACTGTATATTACTGACAAGAAAGATTCTGATTTTCTTATTTGCTTAAATCTCTAAATTCTATGTTAGATATTTAACCCTGCATTTGAGTTTCTACAGAATGCCCTGACAGAAACCTTGGAGGCATAAATGGTGCAAGAATCAATTTGACAGTGCTGAAAAAGGAGATAAGTCTAACTAACTAGAACCAGATTTCAGAACTATTTCAACTACAACCTAATTTCAGAGCCTGAAACAAGGTTTCAGGCTCTTTGAGCAAAAGGTTCTTTGAATAGTTAATTGAATGTTACCTAGCAGAAAGTTTGACCTTCACAGGGGTTTCTGGATCACTTATAAGATCTTAAAAACCACCAAAACTAGTAAAAAAAAATCATTAAATAGAGATGCATAATTCTATTCTCAGAATCAGAAGTCTGGAAAAGCTCTTGTCTGTGATTCACATACTGAGAGTCACTGCTTTGCTATGTAGAGCTTTTAATAGCTGACTTCAAAACAGAAGAACTGAATTGGTGTAAATTATGAACAGAGTGGAAAAGATATCCAAAAATGCACAAAAACCCTACAAAAATCTTCAATATAAAAATGCATGATAATTTAAAATGCATTAAGTATTCAATGTGTTTCTGAAAGGAAATTATACCATTTCATCCCAATCCATTTCTGAAATAAATTTTATTTTTAAAATCATAATGCATGAGGGAGACTATTTGTTATAAAACCGGGATATTCTGAGAATGCCAGGAGAGACAGTGTCTGCTTTTAATTTTCAATCCACTTTTCAGTTTAAGTGTGTTATTGTAATTATTGTAATGATTTCACAGCAAATTTGACTGAAATTTAAATTTCATAAACTTAATTCTCCATCAAAACAATTCAAAGTATTTCCCAGTTCTAATAATATTCTTGAGTCTTGATAATATATTTCATCCTCTCATCTTGTGGATGAAAAAATTAACTCTATAAAAATTGTAAGTTTTGAAGTATGTACAAGAGAACCCCCAGATAACTGAAGTAAGAAGAAATATTATGATGTAAGGAAAACTTGTGGAAGACAGGCAATCCAAAAACAGTGATATTTGAAATTAAAAAGATAAAACAGAAGTACTGTACCATTGGAGAGAGGTTTTCTTTGCAGCCTGATTTTTCCCACACTGCTTAGATTCCAGCTATTGAAAAAGGTTGAAATCACAGAACTACTAGGTTGTCCTGCTCTTCATTTAATTTCATAAATCTGCCTTTAAAAAAACAACCAAGCTTATAATGGAGTTCTATACTGAAGGCCTTAAACATGATAGAAAATTTATAGCCCCACTGTCACAATAATCAATGGTTCCCAGTAGCATCTAGGATTTGCAAAACTGAGCCTCTTACAGAAACACTAGATTTCTGAATCCTCTGTAGAAAATTAGAGGGGTATTATTTTCTATGAACTTCTAAAAGGTAGAGTTTTCCTCTCCGTTGCACAGACTGCTTGAGTCATAGGAAGTTGTATTAATTATTGAAGTCTTTTCTTCAGAATTTGCTTTTCCTCTACTATCTTATTGTATACTGGCTGCCATGACACTTTTCCATACTGCACAGTAAGGATGCAGATTGTATTTCCTAGTCTCAAATCCCCAGTTTAAATGAAGGTCTGACTATTTGCCAGCCAACAGCTATTTTTCTTTTTTCTATCAAATCATCTGTCCAAGGTCCCATTCAGCAATCACCTCCCTCAACTTCTTTTACATAAGCTGTGGAAAAGCTATAAGAGACTGAAGTGGGATTTTTGCTGCTGCATTTCTTTTGACCTCATCTAGTGAGTTGAATGCACCACATCTGCTCTGACAGAGTATTCAAAGTATTTCAAATGGAACAGAGAGCTCACAAGCTTCAGTAATGTAGCTAGCAATTATCCATTAGATGGTGCAAATACATATTTTGCACTGAAGAAAGCTTTCCTATGTTATTTCTTACAAACATTTTTGATCTAAATAAAGCCAGTAATTGATGGCTTTCTGATCAACTTGTGCCATCAAACTCAAGGCAAGAGCTTTTGCTGAAAGCTGATGAGCTGCTCCTGACTATACCTTGACTCTGAGGAGAAAGGAATACAAATTCTCCCATGCAAATGGTAATGGAACTGTCTGATTCTCAATATGCCCCCAGTGAGTTGTACAGGGTTTCAGTGGGATGATGGTCAGACACACAGTTCTGACTCATATATATATATGTGTGTGTGTGTGTGTGTGTGTAAGCATTGCTAGGTCCTGCACCTGGGTTGGAGCAACCTGAAGCACAAAGACAGGCTCAGGGGTGAAGGGATTGGGAGCAGCCTAAGAGAAAGGACTTAAGGTTACTGGTGGGTGAGAGGCTGGACATGACCCAGCCATGGGCACTCACAGCCCAGAAATCCAGTTGTGTCCTGGGCTGCATCCAGAGCAGCGTGGCCAGCAGGGGAAGGGAGGAGATTCTGCCCCTCTGTTCTGCTCTGGTGAGACCCCAGGTGGAATTGTGTTCCCAGCTCCTCAACGTAATAAGGATGTGGACCTGCTGGAGTGAGTCCAGAGCACGTCCATGAAGATGCTCAGAGGAATGGAGCATTTCTTTGGTGACAGGCTTAGAAGATTGGGGCTGTTCAGCCTGAAAAAGAGAAGGCTCTGGGGACCCCTGATTGTGGCCTTTCAGTATGTAGAGGGAGAGACTTTTTTCTAAGGCCTGGACTGACAGGAGGACATGGGGCAATGGTTTTAAGCTCCTGTGTTGATCCTATGCCTGACAGCGTCCAAGGTGATTTGTGCACAAGGTTTATATGACACTAGATGTATCAAAGAGCAGAATTTTCTTTCTGATGCTTGAGCTTCATTGGCTTTGGCTGATCTCACATAAGTACAAACTTGACTAATTGCAATAGAAGAATTCTGTTTAGAGTGCTGCAGGTGACGTTTTGAGGAGTTGACCTACACACCATGGAGTCTACGCTTTGAGTATACATTGTGTGGAGTGGTATTCCCCTGAGAAGCACTAAAATTATCTCTTTAGGATTACACCAATTTTTTTCCCTTGTTTTATGCAGCTAGGAAAGGTAGAAAGGACGAAGTGATCACTCTCAAGTGTTAATTATGAACATCTTAATTAAATCTCCATCAATTTTTCTCTGTCCTCACCATCTAATTATCCTAGTTAGAATCTTCTGGAGTATGTAAAATATGCGCAGCAGAAAAAACTTCTGCAGACATTTGAAGATATATCAGGAGGTAACTCTGCCATAAAGGTTGCATTAAGCTTTTCAATTAAGACAGACATAAATTTCTCTATTTCACACTTTAATGATCAAATGTAAACTTCAAAGGTTCTAATAGCCATTAAATTTTTCTAGAACATTTATGAGCTAAAACAAACTGTTCCATTAATAGTAGAACTAATGAAACTTGCTTTCCTATTGTCACCAATTCTTGTACATCAGCCCACACTTGCATGCAACCACCACATGAGTGTAGCTTGTCTGGAGCTGTGCACCTGCTAAAGGAATTTTATTTTTCTTCCTGTATGTTACCTCCTGCCCCTTGGAAAAGATTTGGACAGAGCTGTTTCTGATTTTCTATTACTAAAAAATAAATAGTGTTTTCTCCCTAGAAGCAAGTTTCTAATGGGAAAGCAGGGGAAATTAATATTTTAATATCCTTAAAAACTTGTCTACTTTCAAACGTGAATGAAGTAAACCCATTGAGGGGACAGTGAAAGTTATAATCACTTGATTTTTACTTTTTAAGAAAGCTCATTAAATCTGATATGCTTTATGAAAAATCGAGATGAAGCCTGGTTTTGAAATGCAGATTTAAGGGCATTGCTTTACTCTAAATATGGGCTAAGAGTTTCCAAGATAAAATTCTAGCTCTGTGAAACAGTATAATTTTTCTGTTCTCTATCAAGTGGAGAAAATTGGATGCCTAAGTAAGACTTTCAATTCAGAAGACTTTAATCTTACCAAACATTTGCTTTGAGATGGAGTTAACTCTGACTTGCTCACTTCTGACTCAAAAGGTTGTCTGTGTTCAGTGATTCAGATACTGATATTTAGTCAAACATATATATCTACAGCCATTTATGAGCTGTTGTTTGCTTTTAAATATTTAAAAAAAAAATTCCACCCAATCTTCATAGGCTGGATCCAGAAGGATTTGTGTAACAAATTTGTTGCAGTTGAGGTCAAAGCTAAGTTCTGAATTTGGGACACATCGTTGGGGTACTGCTTGAGAATAAATCTGTGAATGAGGTTTGGGGCCTGTTCAAGTTGATGGGGCTTTACCACAGATATTTTTGTAGGAAGAAATCCTTGTGGAACAGGTAGTGCTTCTGTGAGGTTTTCATGTTAGAGTTGCATGATTTTTGGCAATGATTCCTAGTTCAGGTTGGTGGGCCAGCACTGATGATTAGTGTGTTTTACTAAAAACCCATAAAAGCCCTTTTTTCTGTTACATTGAGAAACTAGAGGTGCCTTAGACCTTATGGAGTTATTTTAAATTCACAGTTCAGTTCTATTTTTTTTATTTGAAACATGGGGTTTTGAATTAAGCCAGCAATAAAACTACAGCGGCATTCCAATTTTAATAGAGATTATTCTTAATTTGCAGCTGTAACATTATTTGTAGGTAAAAAAGATGCTAACACTCTGCCTTCCTGCTAATAAGTGTGGTCTCTCAGAATACTAACTTAAGTGTTTCTTTTGGACATTTTCACTGTGGTCATGTGTCTTATTCCTGTCTTCTATTCTGTCATGTCCCATCTTTCCCCTGAAGTATTCAATCATAACTGAACAGAAGCTTATTTCAGTTGTTTCTAAAAATACAAGCAGGTGGTGTTATGGTCTGAAGGAAGGGTTAGGAGGGAAACTACTGCACCTGGAGCCTTGCAGTACACCTGGTGCGAAGCCACAGGGGTGTGGGTGTTGTTGAAATTCTGAAATTTCTCCAAGAAATTTATTTCTGCCTGAATCAGTGACTCTTTTAATTTAAATAACAGTTTTTGCTGCAGTGGTTGCTGAAAATCGACGGTGACTGCATGTGAAGTAAACTGATAAGAAAATCAAGTTTCAAAAACCAGAAAGATGAAAGAATTAGATTTTCTGAATCTTCTGCACTGTGAAATACAAGTGCTGAAACAACTGGCTTAAGCTGCTTCCAATTAGCTTCCAACAATTTGTAGATACACAGTGCTATATATGCAGTTGCTATTTTCTCTGTGAATTTTTGTTTCTTGAAACAATGCAGTAATTAACAGTGATAATGCAGGGGACTGGGGGAAGAGTTCTGGTTTTGTTTAACAACAAACATCCTTTATTACCCTGGCAGGTGTATGAGCCATTTTGTCACAAAGTTTTCTTTGAAAAGGAATCAGCACACTCTGTTGCTTTGCAGAAGGCAAGTATGATTTGGAAGATAAAAGCAGTTACACACAAAAGACCTCCATTTACATTCAGGAGTCATTGCTTGGATGAGTATGTGAAAGAAATCCTCTTTACAATATGTATTTCAAAACTGAGGGAAGGAAAGCAATCCTTCTCATGGATTTAAAATATGCTTGTTAGTGTTAAAGAATGAAGTGATTTAAAACAATGATGAAGTTTTAAATTCTCCTAAACTTCATTTGCTGATGCAATCTCTGATGACAGTGCTCAGATGAGAATTTGAGATTTTAAAACTTCAGGATGGATGGGATGTGAAGCCTCATGTTTCTGACAAACTCTTGTCACGCATAGATAAAATGAGATTGGATATTTAGATCTTGAGAGTGAAATGCTTGAACAGAAGATATCTCAGACTTTGGGAGGAGAGAGGAAGAGATTTTGGCTTGGATCCCACTCTCAGACAAAAATATAGGCTGGGATTTTGAGATGTAGAACTCTGTGGGATTAAAGAATAGGAGCTGTATTTTCTTTCAGCACTTTGTAGAAGGGAAAGATCAGAGGTTAGGTGATGACTGTTTTTCCTTTTGGTGGTGATGATGTTCTGATGTGGTAGTAAATTCTAATAGCATTTTTTTCCTTTATCAGAAGACTTAGCAGGGAAGGCAGGAGATACAGCAGAGCTGGTGTCTAAGCTACTGATGCCTTAATTTTTAGCTTTCATATTTTTCCGATTCTGTGCTTCATATTAAGTGTTAGCAAGTTCTCTTCACAGAGTAGGTAGACAAAACAATCTTTTTCCAGCTTGAGACCAAGAGCAACTGTTAAAAGCTTGAGGCCCAAAACAACAGGGAACTGAAGAGAGCAAACAAGGAGGATGAGACTTCATGACCTGAAGGTGTAATTGGACAATTAACCCCAATATGGCAATGGACCAAAACTTATAAAAGTGTAAAAGCTCATGACTGGATCCATCTAGTATCCATCCTGGATGTAGCCCTGGCTAGCCTCTTGTACTGCCAAGGTGCATCCTTTAAATACCCTTCAGTAAACACCTACTTTATTATTTTAGCTCTCTCTAGTCTCTGTTCTAGGTCAGCCTCCCTGGGCATCAATACCACTCCAGTTCCTGACTCACCAATTCCAAATGTTTGTTTAAAAAAAAAAAAAGCCTCCTATGCTCATTAAAATTCTACTTGCATGTTTAAAATAATGTCTTTCAAAAACTAATAGCAATATAAGAAAACACAAAAAGTATACCTGTTGTAATTTAAGTGTTCAGCATTATTAATATTTTTAGCATTGCCACTTAAGAATATGCCATGAATTCCTGGGCACAGATTTGAAAAAGTGTCTTTTCCTTTTCATTTCCAGATGAATCAGTCTTACTTTCATCAGGTTTTCTCCATTAGTTGTAGACTTTTAAGACATTGTGATTTTGATTTGAATTAGCTGCTGCCACCCTTCACTGGTCTATAAGTCAAAGCATTTTTTTATCCTCTTTCATTTCCATGCATATATCCAATGTCTTGATGATAATTCTAAGCCAGATTGCAAAATGATTGCTTATTTTTCAACTATTCCTTGAAATCAATGTGAATTTTGATATTTACCTTCAAGATAATTGTTATCAGGTTACATGTAAGGAAAGCTGCAGTAATATCCAGATAATATTAACAGGTAGATTAAATGTTTTAACTTTTTTCTTACATAAATTTAGTTAATCTAATTTATGCAGAATGTGCTTATAGACTGACTTTTTAACTTTCATTTCCTCTTTCTATTTGTGAGAAGTGCAAGGTACCTCCTAACAAATGCCTAGGACATCTAAAAATCTGGTTAAGTGAAAGAACTAGTGAAAATACTGGTTTTAAAATGTGCAAGCATTGATATTCAGCATCTTTATTAGTATTCCTTTGCAAATTTTAATCCATTTCTATTGAAATAATGGAAAAATAATTTATTTCATTAGAAGTAACCTAATATCTGTGAGCTCCCATAACTATTAACTAATAAAAAAGTACTCAGCTGGCCAATGTAATACTATTATATGTTTATAAACACTAAAAGTTTATGTAGTTCAAATTTCACTGTGATTGTCCTAGTTTCAAATAAGTAAATTATTATTTTGTCACACATTTTGTAACCACATTTTATGTGTAAAACACTTGCATGTAAAGGATGTTTGCATGTTAAACATGGCGATAATTCATTGTGTTACAGAATCAATTCTTCAGATTTATTTTTTTTTAAATTGAAAAACTACTCAGCCACAAGAATATGCAATACTCTTTCTCCCTGTGAAAAAGGCAGAATGGGAAATTGCAGTGGGCTCTTCTTTGGCTAGAATGGATCTGTGCTTTTATGTTTCTTGGATCATGGTACTCTAAGTGGAAGTTTTACTGCTGGCTCCATAGGTGAAAATTACTATTATTAATCTGTTTTAGAGACAGTTTAAAAGTGCTCATGTTATACATAAATGTGTACTCTTTATTTGAAGTGCAAAAACAAAACAATCTAAACAATTGAAATTTCTGCGTGTTGTGATTAAGGGAACATATTTCCTTCAATTAAGAGTCAAAATTTCTCTTGTGATAACTAACATAAAAGAGACAAAGAAAGCTCTGTTTTCTATATATTTTATAATATATAATATTGTAAATCAATTTTACAGTTCAAAAACATATGTAGTTTTTTTTAATTTCTGTATAGTGCTACTATCATCACCAAAATGTATAATTCTTTTGAGCCTCTGCATAATAATTCACAAGCCTCTGTATATTCTCAGCCTGTGTTCAAATTGATTAATAGTTGCATCTTTGAATTTGATACCTGCAGCTAACTTTTCTCTGTTCCAAAAGCTCTTAAAAGAATACCAAATGTGTAAAGATTTTAATCTCAAAAAATATTAAGGTTAAAAAAACCCAAACAAACCAGAATCCATTTAAATTAGAAAAACAGAAAAATTATCCAGCAATTACATCCATTTACATAGGCTTGCAGCAGTTAAAATATGTAATTCTGGGTAATAATAGCATTGCAAGTTTTTCGAAATATATTTATCTATTGACTTGTTCACTGGCTAGTCAAGCAGTAGAAAATTTAAGTTAAATTTAGTAATTACTGCACGTTGCATTTGCTACCAGTAGAACAAAGCAATCAAGATTTTGCTTTTCTGCCACAGCTGAAAAGCACCCACACTGCTGCTGAGCACATTTAACAGTAAACAATTGTGTCTGAAGCAAGCATAAAACTTCCTGGCATGCTCATTCTCTTTGTATTGCCTCTTCATTCATCTTACTGCCTTTGCATTGCTCTACTTCATGCACTTTATGCATTGAGTGCTACTTAATATTGAGAAGGTGAACTCAACAAAAAATGTGAACTCTTTATAAGAGACTACAGAAATGTACCTAACATATAAGACATAAAATAGTGCATCTGGACATACAAAAAACCAACTATTAGTAAATATTACATTTTTAAATTTTATTTGTTAACGTTAATTATTTTTAATATGTTGTTGAAGAATGCTACTTTAAGAAGAGTTAGTGTGCTCTGAGACTTGTGATTACAGTGCTGCTTTGAGGAACATTTCTGAAATGTGTGCATAGTCTAACTTTTAAAATAGCCTTAAATCTATGAAGTGGACTTGGTAGGCATGTCCTATTACTTAAGAGTCTCTACAGATTAAAAACAAAAATTTTTTTTTTTAGACAATCATAAATCTCCTCTGTGGAGATATAGCTTATTAGCTAAGCAGATAAATCTTTTCCACAGCTATTTTGGATTTTTTTCTTAGTATTGACAAATGGAGTCCTGAAACACATGGCACCCCTATTTTTTTTCTGTGAACCATGCATGGATGAGAGATCTCCAGACTCCTCTTAGGTAGGACACTTAGTTGCTTTTGAGGGAGAGCTTTGTTTCCAATTACATCTCTAAAACTTTGAAAAGACTTTATTGTCTCAGGAAGAGCCAATGACACAGCTGATACTCCAGGGCAGTGTATTTCCCTCCCTCCTCTCCCTTTTCAGCATCCCTGCAATGTTACAAGAGGAATTGGATAAATGCTGGAAACTTCACTCTTGTTAAATGTTTCACTTAATGCAAACCTAATTTTGTTCAGACTGGAAGCATATGTTTGCTCTCTGAAGATGTGGAAATTAAATCACTTTTTAATGTGAGTACTAAAACTCTGAAGTCTGTCAAGTGAGCTGTATTGCATTGTCTTGAAAGCTGCTGTCACACTTTCGTGAAGGTCAAGAGTTGTGTCTCCTTTCATCAAACAGATTTTTATGTTCACCAGGTGCTAAGTTAAGTAAAGTTCAGAAGTGTGAGTGGCAGGCACATGGTACAGACAAAGGATTTGGAATACCATACAGGCAAAAGTAATTTTGGAAGACCTTCTGAATCTGTGTGTGGAAGCATACAAATTCATCATAAACCAGAGAAGGACTGTTCAGAAGAAGACAATGCTGTTTCAGATCAGGTCATGAGCCAAATCTGAACCCTTCAGGAGATTGGAACATCTATTATTTCTCAAGTGTTTTACTAGCAAGGAGTGAACAATCATATAAAAGTAAAAAATCTATGTCTTCAAGGGGAGTTTCAGTAACTTTAATAAACTGTCAAATATCTTGTAGAAAACTGTTGCTTTTATGACAGATAAAACTTTCAGTGAAGCTGAGTATTTGTACAATTTATTTTAAGAAATGCAGACTTTTGCCACTTTATCTTAGTAGCTGGAGCAGACTGAAATTGTTTTTAAAATAACTTAACAGGAAACAGTAACATTTATTGAATTTTATGGTCTGGTATAATCTTAATATAAACCACTTAATATAGGAAAACCTTTCTCTTCCAAAATATAATTGGCTTCAATTAAAGCAAGTGCAGCATTTGGTGCAAAAGCTTATTGTTCCTCCAGGACTTTCACACTGACTTTGTCTCTGCTGTTTTAAAACTTCAGTGCTTCACTGCTAACAATGAAAGGAAAAGTGCACTTTCAGGAAGGGCAGCTGAATGCAGTTGATATTTTCATACATACAGAAAAAGGTTCAAACATGGGAGTGCCACTTTTGTGGCACTTTTTTGTAGACATCTAAAGCTAGGACTAGAAACATAACTGATAGTGAGATTCATGGTGTGTAAAATCAGGTGACAGGATCTCATCTGTTCATTCGTGTTTCACAGGTCAGTGACTGACAGAAATTCACTAAACTCTATAATCAGCATTTGATAGATATGTCTGATCAAGAAGGCATAAAATATTAATGGAAAAATGCTAAGAAATCAGCATTTGCCACTTATTTGTTTAGCTTATTTCAAGTCCTATCCATGTCTGATTTAAAAAATGCTTACTTGTAAATTGGAATGCTTTGATATGTTCTTCAAGACTATATTAACACTGAATGCTTGAAGTGCTGAGGAAGTAAAGGATGATCTTTCTAAGAGTCATTCCTAGGAAAAAAAAGAGAGTTGGATATTTGGATAAGGATGAGAAATCTTGAGAGCTGGATCTGCAGGCTTGTACAGTATTTTTGAACCCCTGTGCAGGTACATAATCATATTGTTTTATGAAGAAGTTTAGAAATGTTTTTATGCCATCCTTATAAGAGACTACTCTTTTTCTTTTAATGTAGATACACCCTTTTCATGTGGACTAAGAAATATTTTGCCTCTAGTTATAGCAGGATATTTAATGTCCTGATGTTTTACCCAGTGTTTAAAAAGTAGAGCACATTCTCAGTCAGATCAAGGGCAACTTTACCAAAATCATTGGCACCATCTTATCTCCCAAAGAGTTAACTGTTCTGTTTGAAATTCTGGCTGTCTAACCTGAAGAAGTTGGTTTTTTTCTTCTTTTGAGATTTCCATTCTATCAGATTATATTTTTTTTTTACTTTTATCTTTTAAAAGATTCAGAATCTCTGGGGAAAAACAGTTTATCAAGCAAACACCAAAACAAATAAGTCAATACTGTTTATAATGCTGCTTTGCTAATTGTTAACAACATTTCAACAACATGAGTAATATATTAGAAAATGTTTAGGTAATGCCAGAGGGACTATTATAAGAAAATGAGAAATAATGTCTGCTAGTTCACCAGTTGGAAAGTACTTTGTAACTTATTTCAAATAATAGGAAAGTTTAATCTGAAAATTACGAACCCCAAGGTTTGACTTGCTCAGATGCATTATGTTTCTTAATTTAGTTCTAATTTAGTGACAGGTTTTTGAGTCTAAGATGTTGGACAACTACATCTTCTGCTTTCATTGTAAAGAAACAGAATTTTCTTGTGCATTCAAGGTATAAAATTGTCCTTTGTATAGCATAGGTTAAGCAGTTTCCCAATTTTGAGGGTTCCATAAAACTTTTAAGCCAAGGTACATGATTGTTTTAAAGCATAGCATATTGCTAGCTGTGATTCTTCTATTAAACTGGTAACTAAAGAAACTTGTTTAAAGAATGCTTACTGCTATATTTTAGCATAGAGAGTACTAATTTGCCATTGGAAAAAAGATTAAATAGTACAATGATTTGTCATCATCTTGGAGTTTGCAGTCAAATTAAGTCTTTTGAGAAGAGAAAGGGATTTGGAGAACAATACTGGAAGAGGTGTAAAAGGATTAAATGGGTCATACAGCAATGGAAATTATGTGGGACTTAGTGGTCACTATTAGCTAGTATGAGAATAACCTGTTATTTTCACGAGTGATTAATAATGAAATGGTGCCCTGTCTCCCCAAAGATGCATCAGTGAAAGAAACTATCTGAAAAACAGCCAGAAACACCTTACAGGCTGAAGGCCTAAGAGCAATCCTTTCCTAAGGAAACCTGTTTGTTCACAAGCTGAGGGATTTCTGACAAAGGAGAAATGTATGCCTTTGCTTTAGTTTCCCTGGCCAGCTACAGCTGTGCTGAGAGGTTACAGGGGGGCCCTTGTCAACATTTTGTCTAGACCTCTTTGCCCAGCTCTGCTCCTCGACAGAGGCTTAGAGCTGAGAATGTCTTCATTCTCAGGTTCTGCTATTCTTATATAGCATTTCAGAAATTTAACATTTTGTATCACTCTTCTGAATAAAACAGGTAAAAACTTCATCTACACTCATGATGATTATAGGTTTCAAAGGCAGAAAATAAGATATTTTTAGCACCATTCTGGAAATTTCAAAATTTACTCTTGCATTTCCCATCCTTGAGCCTTGACTAACAATGTGATCTGATCTTTAATGCACCTTCCCCAAAAGATCTTGTTATGCATCATAAGAAATTTGTCATGTTACTCAGATAACTAATTACTTAGATAAGGGCAGCAAGCCTGCAGGAATTCTTGTCTGTGTTTTTTTCGTTTTGTTTTTCCTGCTGAATTTTTTTATTTTTCTTCTACCTAGCTTAATTTATATTAAATTTAATGGGGCTCTTAAGCTACCTTGTTTCTCTCAATGTTTATCAGTTTAATCAGAATATGTTCTAAGAATCTTCTGCTTCTTTTTCAGGTTTCCTGAGCCATTTTCAAATTAATTAGGCAGTGTAATTTCTCCGTGTGTATCTCCACACTTGATTTTTATTTTTACAGTTTTTTACACAGACTGTTTTTGAATAAAAACATGGAATAATTTTAGGTTGGAGTTATCAGGACAGGTTCTCTAAACAGGAAATAGGGCCTACAGACATCTTGCCTTTTTCTCCTAGAAGGCTTTTCTTTTTGATGTAGCCCTAAGGTGTGATTGATGTTGGACAGCTGAGACACCTTAAATCAGCTGCCTCATTTAAATGCCATATTCTGGAAATACTGACAACATCCAAAAGACAGAGCTTTTTTGACCTGAAAGCTAAAGCATAATATTTTATTTGTTGGGCCAATAAAAGGTATTGCATTATCTACCTTGTCAGTAGACACTGACATTCATAGTTCTTGGCCCTTATCCTAGGACATATAAACTGCTCTTGATAAATTACTTATGAAAGGATAGGCAGACAACAGGCACAGTGAGAGCAGCATATCTCTCTTCCCTGCCTCATTGGAACAGGAGAGATGGTGTGTTCAGTTTTTCCAGTACAGGATGTTTCAGGATGATTGCTGTAATTGAATCTGGGAGCAGACACATTTGTGGCTCTGCAGATGCTGTAAAATAGCATTCAATGTTTTCTGTCTTGGGTCCCTTGCAGTGGCTCCCATCTCCTCCTATCCAGAGGAATACCAGCTGAGGTAATAGCATTTGTATTTGTGGAGGAGTTAGCCCTCAAAGTGCACATCAGACCAGCTTTTCAATGTGCTAATTGGCTTCCCACAGAATGTCAAGACAAAGCTGGGGATTCAGCACTGTCCAGACGGTATTTTCAGAGCCATTCCTTGATGCCTGGTGTTTCAAGGTAGAAACCTTGTCCCAAAAGTTGGCTCAGGTGAAACACAGGTTTCTACAGGAGAGCAGAGGGTGAAGAGAGAGCTCACTGGCTCTGGCCCCATGCAGCATAGGAATATTCTGAACTAGCCATGAGCAGAGCTTAAAGTTCAGCACCACTCAGTAAAGAAAATCTAAATCTGGGCCCCACTAAAATACAACATTCTGTAGCCATTCCTGTGGAATATGAGCAAAAGATTGGGCTTGGATGCTACAATGAACTATAGTTTTTACAGGTCCACGGAAGAGATGTCATTTCAGTACAGGCTGTGCAGATTTGAACTGATACATGAAACTACTCTATCTTCATCCCTGAAGATTTACACCCTAACCAGCAAATTCTGAGGGCAGAGAATGATATGAAAGATAATTTATTAACTACTGAGAAATGTTGCATTTCAATAGGTTACAAAGAATAGAGCCACTTAGGTTGGAAAAGACCTTGAATATCAAGTCCAAGTGTTAACCTAGCACTCCCAAGTCTATCACTAAACCATGTCCCTAAGTGCCACATCTATGCATTCTTTTAAATGCATGAAGGGATGGTGACTCCACCACTTCCCATGTGCAGCTTGATAACCCTTTTGATGAATAAATTTTTCATAATTCCAATATAACCTGGGTGGCAGTTTGCTCCCCCTGGAGCACTGTCTGGGCAGCTGGATCAGTCAGTGGTGCAGAGCTTGGTGAGGCAGCAGCTTTCTGCTCAGTGGGTAGCAGCACTCCTTGGCTGAGCTGTCTGGGCTTCTGTGCCCCTTGCTGCTCAAGGTGTCATTCCATGCCCTTGCTGACACCCCACACCTGGCTATGGCCACTCCCCAAAGAATTTTTCAGCCTGGGGAGCTCGGTTTACATGGTTTCTGGCCTCTCCCAGCTCTCATTTGCCACTGTGGCACAAGCTGTGAGCTCCTGGCAGGTGTCTCTGCTCCCCTGACATCCCCCTAGATCAGAAAACACCCATGTGCACCACACTAGAGCTCCCACTGCAGGGACTGAGAACTAATCTCACAGGGAAACACCTACCTTCTTAAATCACTCAAGTTTTTAAATTTCAGTATGTATGACGTACTTGCTTTTCAAAAGTATTAGAACTATAGGTGAAATATTGTTGACCTCTTTGTGGTTGTTTTTTTTTTGTTATTGTTCGTATGTTTGGGGCTTTCCTGAAGATGCTTTTATTTCTTTTCCCCCTCTGCATGTTTTAATTAAATATGTGGAGATGATGTAGAACTTTAGAACTCTTGGACTCACAGAAGCTGACTGAACATGCATGTTGTGGGCCTTCTTGGATTGGAAATACAAAAACTCTTTCTAGTACACAGATGTTCATCTAAATTGCATGTTAAGGCAGGTGCTATATAAATCATTCCTGTGTCCTGAAGTTCAGGAGTGTTGAGTTTTAGTAAGAAGCTTTTATTAGAGATCTTAGTGATGAAGGAAGTGGGAAATAATTAAAATACTACTCAGAAAACATGCTAGAGTGAGTTCATGTAATAATGATATGAAATAGGTTGAGTCCTGTAGAAACCTTGATGTGCCTTCAAAGTATCTCAGATCTAATTCAGTTTTGTAGGTTGGAAAGTCATGAACATTAAAAAAGGGTGCCTGAAATCTATGTGAGGGTACCATTTGAATGCAAAATAAAGGTTGTGACTTTCCTTTTATCTTCTCTTTCAGGCCTTTCCCAATAAACTGTGCAAGAATGAAGAATGACTCAGAATACAGCCATTTCTATTTCAATTTGGATGCAGATAGTATGTTTTGGTGCTTAAGCTTTGGACTTACCTCTTACAGTGGAATATAACTTTGGAACTACTGTACAGAAAGACCAAGCCTGTAGTAAGTAAATATTAGAAAAAAACTCATCTGCTCATGTTTTATTTCTTCAATCCAACTGCCTATTCATCTGTTTTCCACCTCTTACAAATGTGGGGGAGAGTCTCAACTTTTTTACTTAGAGAAGTAAAATATTAGCTATTACTCCTCTTTGGTGCAAGAAATGTTCTAGGGAGAATTTCAATATGTATTTTAACAGTCCAAAATCTAAGATACCCGGTCAATTCGGTATTTGCTTTAACTTGAAGCAAATTTAAATGTAAATTGTTTAAAATAAAGATGTTCCTAGCAACTGGGATTTCTGAAAGTAAGTAGTTTAATAAAGTAGCAGAAAAATGCACACTACTGCAGAAAGGCAGAGCCCAAGCAGACGTGTTTCCATAACAAGGAATACACTGCTGCTTTTCAGTTTTCTTAAGGCAAGCCATTAAATATGGCCATCAAGGAGCATGAGAACCCCTTAATGCTTGAGCCTTATGTTAAGATTTATAGATCAAATAGAGCAAGCTTGGACAGTTGGGTGAGGTGTGTGGCCTGTGCTATGGTCAAGTACTTGACCACAAATCACTTGTTTAGCCTGAAGATTTGTGGCTTTTCTGTTAAAGCTGCTTTCTTACTGGTGCTTTAATCCACACTGCCAAAGGTCTCTTAATCTTAAATTTATCTGCAGCTAGGTTTGTTCAGAGAATTTATGCTTTTTAGCAATGCCTGAACAGGTATATTCTAATTCCCTCAAAATCATCCATCCGTCCATCCATCCATCCATCCATCCATCCATCATCCATCCATTCCTTCCCTTGGCAGTTTTGAAAGTAAGACTACATTCTTTTAATTTTTAGCTGGAGCTGGGATGGATTTGGGATCAAGTTGCGTGGCTCTTTAACTGTGTGGTGGTTTGGGTTTTGGGGCAAAAACAAGGAAGGGCCCTCACAGGGCAGTAAGGAGACAAGTAAAGGGTTTCCTGAATGTCCAGAAGCAGGGCATTTTCCCTGAGTAAAGGTTTGCTGCCAAGCTGATACTCTATCTGCTATTTGGATCCTGGGTAGCAGTAAGTAGATCTCTTCTTACTGTGCATGCCTGTTGGCCACATGCATCATAGTCCATCTCTTTGCTATCAACATGGAACAGAATGGGAGCTTTGTGGATGATGAGCCATGTGTAATCACCATGCAGAGCACATGGACTGACAAGCAATGCTAACACAGATTTGTCCTCCTATCCCATGTTTTGTCCACACAGATGATACAGTCTCTTTTTCAGTGACAAAACCATATCCTTTGATCGATTTATTTATTACTCAAATACAACAACCAAAAAAGGAGATTGCAGACAAAGCTCTCTGTGGAGGTGGGTTTGTTTTATACCTAGTATTGAGGGCTTCATCTTAGCAAGGACAATGTCACATTTTTGCACACAATATGTGTCTGGCCATCCATGGAGTCGTTGTGGGCCTAGTAGGTCATAGATTTATTGACAGTAAAAGTTCTATCAAAATTTGTTGTTATCTAGCATGGTCTCTATCATCATTTAATTTAGCTTCCAATGAAGAGCTTTGGCTAGTTTTCATTCCAATGTGGAAATCTTTCAATTGCACATCAAATAGAAGAAAGTTGCTCACTTTATTTCTGACTGAAAACCCAGCAGGGAAGAATGATTTTTGATGTGGTAAGAACTACACAGTCTGTGCCATCATTACTCACCCCAGTAAGATTAATTTCTTGCAGATCTGATCATTATGCATCCCAGGGTGGAATATCAGTTCCAAAGGAAACCAGATGCAATGAGTAAGTCAGCTTCACTTCCTTGCAATGCTAGCAACATCTGGGTTTATAGTGCTTTTGTTAGCTAAATCAGAAATGTCACATAAGTCTGAAGTCATGACTCTGCTTCCCCCAAAAATTGGAGAAAATCACTCTCTTTTATAATGAAACGTCTATTGTGGTGTGGGCTGTGCTTTCTGGATGTGGCCTGAAACTATTTTCATAGCAGTTGAAGTGTCTATTTATTGAGTGTAAGGAAACTGGAGGCCAAAATGCATTACATCTTTTGAGCTGAATTCAGTTTTTGATTCTCAAATGGAGACTTGGCTTTTACTAACAAAGCTTTTAGTGAGGCTAAGAACAGAAAAGGAACTGCATCCTATTTCAGCTTTTATTCCTCTCCTGCATTTCTACAGCCGGAGACTCCATATATCTGCATTTCAGGGGAAGGCAGATGAAATACCTGTTTCGCTTTGGTTTTGTTTGTTATTTTTTTACCTAAGGCTTCACATTTTTTGTTAGAGCACCATGGCATGCATTTGTTTGTATATTTTCACATTTCTTACTGCTAAAACTACTGTTCAAATTTAATCCTCATTTTGCAGCCTTTGTAGCAGAACTTCATATGGGTTAATTTCTGTAGTTGCCAGATACTTTGATGAAGCACTGACCACTTTGTCAGGAGAGCATTGTCTCTGCTCAGGTTTAATATTTCATTCATCCTGCTGGGAGTTTTCTCATCTCTTCTTGAAGGAAAAATGGAGTTATAGGAAAGAGACAATATCCTCTGCAACTGTAAATCATTGTAGGATTGACTTTGGAAGGAGGATGAGATGGGGAAACAATGGTATAAAGGTACAAGAGATAAGATATTTGGCCATAACAGGCAGACAAAATGGGAATTTTTTGCAGTACTTCCATACATTGCTTCTTTCAGGAAAGAACTTTCTCACACAAAGGTGGCATCTGTAAGAGTTTGTACATGTCCAGCCTGCAGGTGCTGCAGTGGGTGAGGAAACTGTGGAGAGGAGTTGCACTATCTACCACAAATATTCTGTCCCCAAATGTGCCCCGGGGGGGACAAGGAGAGTTCAATGCACTAGAAAATACTGGTGGGTTAAATTAAAGTCAGGAAAATGTAATTTTCTCATCAAATTGTGCCAACCTGTACAGAGAGGCATCAGTATTCAGTCTGAGCTGATAACAGGTTTAAAAGATGTAGTACAATCAGTGCTGCCAGGAGACAGCGTAGACACATCATTCCTTGTGTGCTGCTGTAGAATAGAAATTACATTGTCCCAAAAGGCTCTGTTGAAATAGAACTTTGAGCTTTGTGCTTTATGAAAAGTTGTGATACTTGGAGATCAGTGAACCAAAAGTTTCTCTTTTTTTTCTTTTTTTTTTTTTTTTTTTTTTTCATACTTATCTGAGGAAGAAGGAGAAATTTTAGTACAGTAATGTTTGCTAAAAAGAGGTCTTGGTGGTGGCCTCATAGTCAATGCCTATAGAAGAAATCAACAACCTAAATAGCCTCAGGGAAGGCTTTTAAATGGACTCCAGGATACCCAGCAGGCTCTGTTTTGAAAGATTCTCTTGATTTTACTGAAGCTAAAGTAAGGAAAGAAAAAATTTAAAGGATATATTTTCCCAGTAGAGGCCTTTGACATGATCTTATATGTCTTACTCTCCAGTCTCTGCTGAATGAATAGTGAAGGGATCAACACTATAAGTTGGGATGCAAATAACAAAATGTGGAAGAAAAACATTTTTTTATACTTTAGTTAGAGATCAGAAAAGTTAGAGAATCACATGAGTTATGCAGAAATCTTCACAGTTTCTTGGAAGAAGCATTGGCTGGGACCTTTTTTATTATGTCCATTTATATCTCTGACTAGTTTTTAAGAGTACAACAATGTAACATTTGAAACCCACAGTCTCCTTTTAATGCTGTGTTACTGTGGAATAACACTTTTTGCATAAGTGATGTGAGCATTGCTGAAAAATCAGAAAATTTCTCAGCTGTAAAAGTTGGATCCTTAAATGGTGATTTATGAAGGATTTTAAGTGTCTGGAAGTCTTTCATAGGTTTGTATAGAATCAGTTCTTGTAATGAGATAAACATGAATCCATAAATAAGCCTTATTGTTATTAAAAATAAATCAGAACTTGAAAATAATGGGAAAAGGTATGATTTCTCATTATTCCTAAAATACAAAAAATGTATAGAAATTTTGTCTTGGAAGTTCTGTTAGAATTGAGGAGGGTGGAAAATTTTAAAATTTTTGATACTTTTGTGTACTTATTGTAGTGATTTCTGCATGCACTGATCATGAATAATAGCTTCCATTTACAGAAATGTAATCTTCCTATACACCAATCTGATCCTGAGTGAGGATAAGGAGGGTTGAGTGATCACGAGTGCCAGTTATGTTGGCAGCAAATAAGGGACATCTTGTAAATGAACAGTCCCAGAAGCATGGTGTCAGTGCTTACATGGACAGGGAAAGCAGCATGAACTGTTCCTTGTTTTCCTCATCTGCCTCTTTAGCTGTCTGTGTTAGTTTTCCCTCAATTCATCAGCAATGGCATTCTGTAAGAGGTGTCTCACTGCCTATCAAAGAAAGCTATGGCTCGAGACAGCAGTGCCAGACAAAACGGACATACTGTATTTCCCTCCTTTCTCAAAGTATGACCTTCTGATGGTGGCTGTTACTTTCTTAGAAGGGATTATGTTTCTGATATTCTGAGAGCCCAGAGGATGATCCTAAATACCTCAAAGAGGCTCAGGCACCAAGCCACTCTCTATGAGTTGAAGAGTGATCAATTCTTGACAAGAAAAACCAAATGTCAGTTTTCCCTGACACACTGCACAGACAAAATTGATGCCTGCTCACAAAGTCTCCTCTCTTTCACATCTGTCAATAATTAACAGGCATTCTCACAGAAAAAAATGGGCCAATTTATGCCACATCATGATGAGGTAAAAAGCATAAGTAAGATGACATTAAAAAGCCTGGAATGAGCTAATCATCTGGGACCTTCAGAAATCCAACTGCTGGCAGAGCTGACCTTGCCCCAGGTAGGTGCAGGTATGGCATGTTAAGTCCTGGTTCAGAGCTGAGGACTGAATTACAGCTAATCATTGCAGCATAGCAGGATAGAGAGAACAAACAGTGACATACAAAGAGAGTAAAAGAAAATTGTGTTAAGTAAGGAAGGAATGAATAATTGGCTGGGTATCTTTATTATTACCTTGTAATGAGAAATTTGAGTTTCTTACTGACCTGCTGCTAAAGCCAGTACCATTAAAGTGGAACTGCAATGTTAACAGTGCAAGTGCTTCTTTCTGATGCTTCTGGCTTAATGCACCTGTAATTAAGTCTTTTGGAACAACTGCTTTGCTTTTCTTGGAAAAGTGGGAAAATGTAGGCAATAATACATTTTTAATTTAGGAATATCATTTTTGTAACCTTCAATGCAATTAATAAAGATTGCTTGGATATTTTGAAGCAAAATTATTATGTTAGAGCTTTGTAACGCACTCTGCAATGTTTTTACATGTGTACCTCTTAGCATGCTGTAAAACTGCAAGGGGATAACAGTAAGATAATTGTTCCTTTTTGTAATTTTCTCAGTGCTTTACCCACAGCAAGTATTGCTGAGCATGTGAAAGATATGCCACCAAATCTTCCCTTTTACATACAAAAAAAATGTAAGAACAAGAAGTGTGTTATCGAGACTGTTGAAGTAGATGGGAAAATTATCCTGAGTTCATCAGAGATCAGCGTGGACTTAAAATGAACTCTTAAGTGATCAAAGGTTCAGTTCTGGCAGTAGGTACTGAAAGCTGGCTGGTTGATACACCTCAGCCTCTCACCAGTGCCCATTCACTTGCCTCTAACTTGCAGTCAGGGTGTTTTGCTGAGTGTTCTGTGAAACAGAAATACCAATGGCACATCTCCTTTCCAAGTATTTTTTGGTCAGGAACATCAAATGTTGCTCAAAGTCGTTAACTTTTCATGGGCTGGGAAAGTTTTTATCTTTGGGAATCTATATTTTTCCATGACAAAATAAAGGATAATAAATGCATGCTTTGTACTGATAGATTCTGTTAGTGAAACATGGTTACAAAGAACAAATTTTCAGCTGCCCTGTAATAAATGTGTGTACCAGTCAGAAATAAGGTCTGCTGAGTTTGCACCTCGGGGCAAAGATAATTCAGAACCATTAAGGCAGTCATATGACAATCCTGGGATGGTAACAAAAGTCTTGAAAGTATAGGCACAGGACCATGAGGGGCCCTGTGACCATAAGCACAAATGAGTACTTATTGATCAGTCTGGATGCAATCTGAAGAGAATATTGTTTTAGGGTATAATAAGAAATGTTGTTTGGCTTACCTGTGCTCACTGAAGAGGCAGTAGTGGAACTGAGGTGTGTGTCCTGAACAGTGTTGAAAACAGGAGTCTCCTGCTAGAAGAATCTGTATATTGTGAAAAATGGTAAGGAAAATCATCAAACTTCTGTTAATTCTCTTGCCAAGTACTGTATGTAGGGTTCAGGTAGCTTAATCATAAATGTAATTGTGCATCAGCCTGTGAAAAATGACTATAACTTATTATACAGGTGTCTTTGGATTGTTTTTGCAATTCTGCAAGGCAAATCGCTGAGTTAACTGTTTCTATACTTCAGAAAAGGACATTCAGAATTGATCACTGTGATATCCTCTGCTGTACACACAAGTATCATCACTAAAGAAAATTCTACCCAGGTATTTGGTTAAGGTTTGTTTGACTATGTTTTGATCAATTTCTTTGGTTATATGCCTTTGGGTATTAAACATGAATGCAACAGGACTTCGGGAAGGGCTTCAAAATTTCTGTCTGTATTCACTGTCATAGATGTATTTTTGTCTCTGCATTTGGAAATAATGTCCTCTTAATACAGCCACTGTAGCAAATCCTGCTATCTGTTCAGTTGATCACGCATATTACTATTTGGTTTATCCTTTCAAGTGGGTTAGAATAAATGAGATTTTCCACAGCTGAATTCTCAAATTGCCTTAAGCTGAACTTAGCTATTGTTGATGCTGTGAAAATGGTGAAAGTTGCATGACAGCATTCATCAGTATACTGGGAAAGTAACATCTGAAAGGATGGAAATGTTAAAAAAAAAATAGGCAATAAAACCCAAAGAGTTACATTATTTATTCCACTGTTACAAAAATGTGAAAAATCCCAGAAATAGTTGTTCTTTTTCTGTGGGGAAGAAAAGCAAAGAAGCTGTAAAAATTGGGGACAATGTATTCAGTTTCCTCTTAAAGTGCAGAAAACAGGTGATTAGCAATATCAGAAGAAACCAGATTGTGAGAGGTTGACATTGGCCAGCTGCCAGACCACCAAGTTGCCAATGTTTGACTCTAGCACAAAAGGGATCTTGGGAAGAACACAAAAAAAACCGAACAAAAAACCCCCAAAAAAAGAAAAACCACCCAAAATAAAAAAATAAAATTAAAAAAAAAAAGGAAGAAAATAAGAAATTTTAGCATATGCTGTAGAAGAGGAAAAAAGGAAGAAAGAAACTGTAGTAATAATTTAACCAGATACCTGGAAAATATGGCAAAAATATTCTTCCTGATTTGTTATTGGTGTGGTTCCCACACTAGGCTGCTGGAACATCTGCCCTGCTGCTCCTCTGATTTTTAAAATATTAGCTCTGAAGGCAAAATACTGAGCTCAGTTTTTAGAAAAGGTTCAGAAAGACACTTTATCAAGAAAAGCTAAAGACTCTGTGTTTCAAATGCCCTGCTGGGAACTCAGAAGACTTGAACCCATGTTGGAAGTGGCACCTGTCATCATGGAGATAAAGCAGAAGGGGAATAAGGAGAAATGCTGCACAATTAAGTGTTTGTCTAAGTGCTGATATAATTTGGGGTGGGTTCATTGGCTATAAAGCTTATGTTGGAGAACTCTGGCCTGTAATTATTAATCTCTACTGCTTTAATCCACAGCTGTTTGTGAGCCTGCTGCAGCTCTGGTGTCAAGGCACACTGGACTTGAGATAAACTGAAGCAGTACAAATAAGGATTGCTGTCATGGGCACAAACTGTACAGAAAAAGAGCTGGAGTTGAAAAGTATTCCTAGTAAACACAGAGGCCGTAGGTTGTGAAATAAGAGACCCTTACAGTTTCTTTAGAAATGTTATACACGTAGCAGTAGTAGCTGGTATAAATTTATTTTACTGACCCTTTTGGTGCACAGGCAGGCAGGCTGAGATCATACCCGAGATTTAGGTATTATATTGTATAGATCTAGGAATTGTAGAAAAGCCAGGTGTAAATTTTAAGTTTTGAAATCTCCCTGCCTGAAGTTTCACAGGATGAAATGTCTACAGGTTTAGATCAGGGAACAGCAGTGAATCTCAACATATCAAAGGCAGATTGGACAAAATGCTCCTAAGTAGTTGGGTCTTAATTCTTTTGGCATTATGGGAAGTGGCCTGTACCATAATTTCATCAAGATCATTAATTATAAATACATTTCTCCTATTGGCATTAGACAGCAGCATGGAACTGAAATGTGAAGTCATATTAGAAGATAATCAGCAGAAGATCACTATCTAGCCCCATTTTTATTTATTTGTAGTGGTTTGAGGATTTTTTGGGTTTTTTTTCTTTCACTTCTTCCTTCACCAATTTTGGTGTTTACTTGGAAATTCGAGAAACAAAATATTTTGTCACTAATTCCTCTGTAATTCCTCTTCTGCAAACTTCTCATCTATATCAGGTTCTAATAATTGTGTTTCACTTTCAGTCTAACATAAGCAAGAAATGTGTTTTCTATCAAACTGTGCATGTGCTTAATCCCTATACATTTGTTAGTGAAGGGTGTTAATTTTTTTTCCAGTCTGAACTCCTTCTCTTTGATGAACAGCCTTTGGTCCTTAAGAGCTTTTGTACCGTTCATCTCTAGACCAGGTGAAGTGCTGCAATGCTGCATTTCTGAGCAGATTTTCATTAAGAGCATTCTCTCTTCACAAATAAATGAATAGCTCTTGCAGAATGATATGTGGTTAGTCACAATTTGAAGAGAATGAGAAAGAAAGCAGTCTCCTGAATGAATGCTTTCCTACTGTATGTGGCTAATTAAAATCCATTATTGCTTCCTGCTTTGCAAAAAGCAGTTAAGACATGGATTATTGGTGGCTTGTGGATAAAGCCTGAAGAAGATCACATTGTAAAGCAGTGAACAATTTGCAGCTAGATATGGAAGGGTAACATATCAGTGATGTATGTTTGAACTGACTGAATGACCAAAATACTGCAAAGCAAAACTTGGTAAATTTTATGGCACACACTCGTGGTTGACAGTGAAACAGCCAAACACCATTTTTTAAGGCTTTGATCCTTCTGAACATATGAACAATACCTTCAGAAGGATCTGAGTATATATGACAATTTGAATACTCACACATGGAATTGGATGCCAGGTGTTGATTGTGCCCCAAACTTTGAAACAAGTATGTTTCTTTGAGCTAGTTTCCAAAAATTACTATTTGTTGTACTGCTATTGGAATAACTAGATCTAAGCAAATGTTAAAGTTGGGACTTCCAGTAGATTTTTTTTTTCTAATTAAAAAACATGAAATTATTTGAGCACTTCCATTTTATAAGAAGGTGTTCAAAGTTTGCAGTTTTCAGTGAGATTTGAACTGGCTAGGCTGACATGGAGATGGCAAAATACATGCTACTTCAAAGCTGATCACTCTTGTGGTCAACTTTGTCTGAAAGTTTGCTCTTGGTATAGTATAGGGTAGGAAGAGCTTGATCTTGGTTACGGCAAGGAGGGCTCTCCAAATACTGGCCATGTGTTTATAGAGAACTTTCACTGTAAGATGTTTCAAAAGAACTGCCTCAGGTCAATACACTGGTACTTTAAAATAAACAAAACAAAAAAGGATTCAGTCAAGAAATTTTTGGTTATGTAAACATAGCAAGGCATTGCCCAGAAAACCCCATCCTACAGTAGGATAAGAACTCATGTACCCCTAGGGGCTGATTGTTGTTGCAGGCAGATGATGCTTTCATATCCATTGAAACTGCAATTTTAAATTCAGATGGTCTCTGCTGTGCTCTGATTATTTTATGAACAGCCTTGCTTTCCAGCTCCATGCTGGCATACTAATTTGATAGTTATTTCTTTTCTAATTTCTTAGTCTCAGACCTAATCTTTGCGCTCCTTCTAATTGTTTTTTATTATTACATTTACTGTTTTAAGCTCTGGTTTCTCTCTGTACCTTAAGTAGCTTGCTGCCAGAGCAGCATCTTTGCTACACCACTGTGCACACAGTGTTCACTTGCCTGTATTTGCATAATGAGCTAATCTTTGTTGGCTGATTACTTCGTGGAAAGAATTGAACTTTTAACTGATAATAATTGCAATCTATCAAACTGCACAGTCACCTCACAAATGATCAAAGTATGTTTGCTCAAAGTTCTGCTGAAATTTATGAGCTCTCACTACGTATCGACACCCAGCTGGAAACTTAACCTAACATTCAACTCCATCAGAACAAAAACTGGGATCTTATTAGGTCAGTTGCTCTGGAGTTAATAAGATATTACTAAAAGAAATCCCAATACTGTTCTTTGTGTAGGTAATGATGTACCTTACTATAATGTTAGTTTGAGGCCAAGAGAAAAAAGCATTTACTTTTCCAAGCTATAGCTTTAAACTGAGTGCTTTGCCTTGTGCACTGAGCTTATGATACTAAAATTTTATTTGGAAGCAGAATTTCTTCAGATAGATTAAATATGTCTAAAGCTACATATTAACTTACCTGTCACATCTAGCCTAAATTCCTTAATTTACCTTTTTTGTGAAAAAGATTTAGTAAGTGTTAGTATTGCTTTATCTATTCACAGATGAAACTTTTGTGGTAGAATTCGCAAATAATATAATCTTAGTGAAATTGTCATCAAGGATTAAATAAAAATGTGTCAACATTGGCCTTTACTACATGGCAGAGTTGAATGTTTTGTTACAGTGATAAAGGGCAGTTAAGTCCCTTGGTCTTTGTGAGCAGCACATTCTTTTTTGTGAATGACTTTTTCATGAACACAAACCATGAGATTGTTACTGTATTTCAAGGAACTCTTCATACATTCTGTCCCATGTCCTGAATTTTTTTGAAATTGCAACAGAAACTGCTGGTACAAATACTAAGCAGAAGCCTCTTCCCTGAAGATCTTGCATGAGCTAAGGTGGAGAGGGACCAAACATTCTTCTCCATGGTCTGGAGCTGTGGATCTGCAGCATGGAGAACTCAATGCATGCCATTGCCAACGAGTAGGGATGTGGAATGAGGAACTAAGCACATATATGTGGAGTTCTCCATACTGCTCATACTTTTAAGTAACACTCAGAGTATTCAATTTATGACAAGCTTCCAGATAGATTTCTGATAGGACCTTTGACAACTTTTAAAGAGTAACAAGTTGAACAAACCCTTGTGTGAAGAGGATACGGTTAGTGTCAGAGAAGCCAGAGAAAAGCTAAACTTGGCTGATCCAAAACCACATTGTGAGAGTGCAAAATAAATTTGAATTGACTGTATTGTAATCAACCTGGAATTTGCAAGTAGTGCTTCAAGTAGCCCTTTAGAGTTTGTACCCCTAAGGACTCATAAGATGAGTTTGCTTCCTTCTATTGCAATTGTCATGTAACTCCACTGTTGTTTTTCAAAAATGTGTAAGTGACATGGATATACAAGGACCTTAGCAATAGACATTGGCAGGTGTGGTAGACAGTGGAGAAAAAGGACAGATCAAAAGGACAGGAAAATCTGCTGTGGGTCCTAGTAGGGCTTTTCCCAAAGGAAAATTTCTGTTTTGTTTGTAAGTGCTGAGCTTATTTTCTTAGTTAGAAATTACATTTGGGTTTGTTTCTAGTTAATTGCCCATTTTTATCTTCTGAAAGGGTCATTTGGAAGACCAGTTCTGACATTTACACCCCTCTGCTCTTCAAAATCAAGTCAAAACTGGCTGCTCACAATCCAGACCATGATGCATCATGAAGAATGTTAATGTATTTCTTTTAAATCTTTCAAACTTCAGTGGCTGAAATTTACAGTAGAGATAAGTTCATGTTGGGAGAAACAAACTATTCTTACTTTGGGACTTTGACACTTTCATCTTCTCTACTGTAATAGTTTAAGTGCTTGTGACACAAGTGGAGGAGACATTTTTCCATGTGCACACTATTAGTCATGTTACAGGTTCACCTTGCAACTCTGATGGGGCTCCCACATCCCACCTGAGCATCTAGAAAACAACCCTCACAAAATAAGATGATGTGCTTCTGCTGTATTTATCATAGAGGCAGGTATTACAGAAAGTAGCAGCTTGTTGTTTTAGCTGCTTGAAACAACATTGTTCCAGGAGTTCTTCATTATCCTTTGCTCTAATTAATATTACATTTTAAATAATTCCTTGTAATTCTGGGGGGCAGTGCTCATGGAGAGGGGGACTTGTTTTCATGAGAGACATTTAAAATGATTTGCCACTCTGAAAAGAATTACTGTGCTTTTGGAAAATATTTGATGAAATCTGTTGTCAAAATTCTGTTGAGAATTTTGTCCCATTATTATTCACCACAGAAGATGAGTAGCTGATTCGGGGTGGAAGATGTCCCTGTTTTCCTCAGCATAGTGTGTTAGTACTGCATGATGTTGTCCATAGCTGTATGAAACAGCTGGCACTAAGAAAAGCCAGTGGTA
Organism: Luscinia megarhynchos; assembly: GCA_034336665.1. Lineage (NCBI taxonomy): Eukaryota > Metazoa > Chordata > Aves > Passeriformes > Muscicapidae > Luscinia > Luscinia megarhynchos. The sequence continues at coordinate 49,683,426 of CM067565.1, forward strand.
GCTGCTGCAGCGTTGCAGGCTAAAAACAGAACAGTAGTTGTTAAACACTGCACTTATATTCTCCCACTCCTTCAGTTCAGGATGTTTTGGAAGCTTCAAGTCTACTGCATGTTGAAGGTCAAGGCAATTATTCAGGATATAAAATTAGTTTCTCTAAGGGAGAAAGTTACATGGCTCCAAGTGACTTGGCTGAAAATTAATCAAATTTAATTTTCATGGGAGTCTGAAAGGGTTGGGCTATCTAGAGACCATGGCTTCCTCTCACTTCCAGATTCTGTACAAAATTAATTTCCTACAAATATCTGAATCACTCCAAAGTGATTTAGACAGATGGTCTAACTGGCTTCATGTGTCTATAGTTTCCCTCAGAAGGAACTCCTTGCCAAAATTGTATTTGTTCCAAACTTTGGTTTCCTTTTTTCTAACAGGAGGCTTTTCTCTGTTGATTCAGAGCTAGACAAAAAAGGGCATTATAACTAAACACCACCCTGAATCAACATCGGGGAATAAGTTGCTTTTGGAGAAATCTTTACCTAGAAAATCCATGACAGAAATTGTGACAATACACGCATTATGGCATTGTTCACAACAGTGGGTTTTAAAAATCAAAAAAGGTTGATCTGAAAAAACACTTGTAATTTGCCTTCTAAAGTGAAAATTGTGTGGCAGTAGATAGCCTGGATAATGCAAAAAATTTACCATATCTAAACCCTCAAAAATTTTGAGGAGAGGGAAGTTTAATTGGATGTTTGCACTTGTGGATGTCTGTATTAAAACTAAAGCATAATTTTAAAGGCTGAGTCAAATGTTTAAGGAGTTAATTCCCACAACATGGATGAATGATTCCATGATAGGCTTTGAGTTAGAGCAGAGAAAATACCAAGAGCAGATGAAATCTTTTGAGAGAGTAAACACTAATTTCTTTTAAATTATTAATTTTCCTTGGAGTTTTTATTCCTGTGGTGTTTGTCTCCTTAAAAACCTACTCCAAAAAAGCCTGCTTTCCTCATTCATAATTTTAAGTGAATTTCATGTATTCTCCTTGTCTTGCTCTATTTCTGAACAGGAAACTGACCTTATGAAGTACTAGTCAGGTGTCAGTTCCTGATTTAATACCATCTAAACTAATTTTTCAAACCATGTTGAAACCTCCCTATGCACCACTGCTCTGTATATTATACTTTAAGGCCTTTTGTTTTTTGTGATGAAATAGAAACAAACAACATTATGCTCTGGAGCTGTGGGGATTTTTTAATTTACTGGTGTTTTGGTATCAGAGGAACAGGGAAGATGTTTTTTCCCTGATACACTGCTGAGTATACAAAACTTTTTGAATAAGTTCTTGCTAGGTGAAGTAATAAAACTGGTACCTCATTCACGATCCGAAATGTAAAGAATTGTTCTCCTTTAGCTTAGATGTTGAATAAAAATGAACTCTAAAAGGGCAGGATCTGTGTATATGGAAATGTCATTTTAAATTACTGGAAACTACCTTGAGTAATCTATCTTGGAAGAGTCATATCTCTGACTACTTATGTATGATCAGTTAATAAAATGTCAGAAGAAGTGTCAAAAATATTGTCCATAGATTTGCAGAAACTACAAACACTGCAGCTCTCCAAATGAGAAATAAATGTTAGTTACTTCTCTTGGCACAAGTACACTGTTACATTGCAAACAAGTTTTTAATTTTTATCTGCTCAAACTAGGCAAATTTTATCTTCAGTTCTAGTCCAATTTGATATATAGGTAGATATTATAATTTGAAAGGGAAAATACATGCTGGAATTACCATCTGTTATTGAATCTATGAACAATTGCTATGGATTAGTTAAAAAGTACTTGAAGACAACACAAAATGGTTTAGAAAAGCTGATACTTTTAACCTCTTGTCCTACCGATTGAGCTGGACATATTAAAACAGACAAAACCCAGAGTTCTGAGTGCAACTATTTATCATTGATCTATTTCTTTTTTTTCCCCTACCACATCTAAAATATTTGTTTTAAAGTTCTTAGCTCCTTTCACTGTCTGTACTTCTCTTGTTGAATGAATACTTCACATAGTAATGGAGAAACTGTTTCCACCTGCAAAACTGTCATTTAAAAAACAAAACAAACAAAAAAAAATCATTATTAATTTTTTTTTTTTTTTGCAAAGGTACTCAAAATTTCCAGAAAGAAAGTAATTTGGCAAAAGGTAACTGGGCAGACATGAAGAGGTGAAAAGTATTTTTGGATATTGCTGGTTTTTAATCCCAAAAGGCTGACTCATGCTGCAGAGAATAAAGGAAGTAGTTTGGAGACTGTGCATATTTTAGAAATAACAAGGATGTTTCTATGTGGCAGGGCATCCCAGCTGATGGTCAGGGGGATATGACAGACAAGCAGAAGCAGCAGGGCTCAGTTGCCTCCAGTAGGAGCCTAGGTCAGGACTGCTGACAGCATATTTGGGAGGGTCATGTCTTCCTATAACCAGCTTCTCAGTTTTTCCAAGTTGGGGATTTATTCAGTCTTGTTTGGGGCATTTTGCACCACTATGTTAATTTTAAATCAAGTTTACTTGCATGTTTTAGGTACAATGAAGGAAATATTCTTATCCTTTAGTTCTTGGGCTGTCACTGGGGATTGGGAACAATGAGACAGCTGAAAATAACTGACAGAAAAAGCCTGACAGAGGTAAATACAATCATGATGGAAAGCAAGGAAGAAGCAGCTGGAAGAGGAAACTAGTAAAAATACAAATAGATTTTGAGATACAAACTGTCTACATCTCAGTAGAATAGCTCCCTGAAAGAAAATAAGGAGCTGGAGAAATTTATATATAAGCCAGAAAAGCTGGTTAAGGGAGTCTTGAGACTGGAGGTAATATAGTATGTGAGCATGGCTTCAGGTATCTATTGCTAAAATGGTCATTTGTTTTCTGTCATTGGTCTAGAGAAGATGCCACTGGTTTCCCCATCACTTCAAGCTTTATTTAAGTCTACTTGTAATAGGTGTCAACATCCTGTTTCTCTCATAAAGGGCACAACAGAATTTTAAATTATTACCAGGTATTAAGATTTAGCATTTACATAAAATTTTCATGCACTAACTGTTTTATGGGTGTTCTCTAATCTTCTCAGCATATATGGACTGTATGAAAATGCACTTGTTTTAGAGATGGGAAAACTGCAGTTGATTGTATTCCTGGAAGTAATGCAAAAATTGCAACAGTACCACTGCTTGGTAGTCAGGCTGTTTGCTTTCTATGGTTTGTATTTGACTTTTCTTTCTGGTTATTGTGTACAGGATATCTTTGGATTAATTTGATGCACTAGTGATGAAAGTTGTTAATATTAAGGATCAGCTGTGCAGTACTTTTCTTTGTTGAGTGACAAGGAATACAAAATGACAGCTATTTATATGGCAAGAGTCTCTGGGTTAGGGACTATCACAAGGGCCTATTTTCCTGAAAAAAATTCTGCTGCTGCTAAAGGAACAAACGCCTTACTTCATAATGGATATTTAATCAGTCATGGTCTGTCTACAAACATGTATATATTGGTGTTTGAGTGTTATTCACCACCTGGGTGTTTGTTATTTGTTGCTTCTTAGTTTGAGATATATGCCAAAATAAGGTTATTTAAGAAAAGAGAAACTGCTATTAAGGTTAAAAGAATAGATACCATGTGAATCATAACATCCACTGGCCTCAGTGTCAGGCAAATAGTTGGTTCTATCAGTTCTTCTCATAATTCCTTCCTCATACTTGCCAGCCTCTTTTATTCATGTAGGTGAGCTAACACAGTTCACAAAAGTGCAAAAATATTTAAAACATGTCTTTTGCTAGACAAGAAAAAAAGCTGAACTTGTGAACTCATGAAGTGCAGAGTCAGGAAAGTAGAAGTTAGTGGCAAAACCTTTGTCAATGTTCACTCTTGGGTTGCATATAATTTCAGAAATTTCACTGCAGGTTCTAATGTGTTTTCTAATTTGAATTTGAGTATGTGCTCAATTCATGTATCTATATTCATTTTATGTAGCAAAGTTGTTTTTCAGGAACTTTGCAGTAATGTTTAATTTGTCTCCCAGGAATGTGGTAACAATATTGGCAAAATCTAAATTCAATGTTTGCGGTTTCCATTGGAATTCCAAAATTACTTACGAGGTCATTGATTTCTAATAAAGATATTTTGAGATTCTGGACATTCTGTAAATAAAATGCTATTGCATGTGTTGAAAAAACATAGCATTTTTCCTTCTTCTTTAGCCAAGTAATAATTTTTAAAGATTCTAATTTCATTCAGATGCTTCATTACATAAAATTTTAATTTTTTTAAAATACAGGAATATCAAGTTGTAACAGACAATTTTGTTTTCATTTGTAGACTTTTCATGCACATGGATACACAATAGCAGTTGTTTCTAAATACAATTTAAAAAAAAATCCCTTTGTCAGACCCGAGTAAGGCTTTAGGACGATGCTAAAAGGAGATGACAGAGAGACAACGAGAAGAGGTTCAAGGCTTTATCAGGAAGATACTTCAGCATCCTACAGGTGGCTTCTAAAGCTGCCTTCTGCTAACTGAAAATAAGGCTGTGCACATAACCTGTCTGGGCAAGTCTGGTTATCAAAAGTAGATTATGTCTTATTGAAAAACTATATTCTGAAAATCCTTCATATTTATTTTACAGAATGTATATTTCAACAGCCTAGCTGATTTTAGATGACTGATGTACCAATCACTAAATCAATCAGCATCCTTTTAAAGGATGTAATCAAAACTGTAAAATAAAGAACTTGTTGCTTCATCTATGTATTCTCTGCTGTTATGGTCCTCATGTCTTTCAGCAGCATCGGTCTGTAGATCTCCTCCAAGCTTTCCATGTAGTCTAAATAATCACTCACTCGAAATCCATGCAGTGCTTCCTCCTGCACAAATACAGAAAGCACTATTTAGCTATAAAAAAAAAATGTACAACTCAAATTTAATGAATTCTAAGCATCTAAAGATAGCTCATTTTGTTCTGATTGCCAGAGCCTGGCTGTTTAAAATAGATTTTATTATGTTTTATTAAGAAATACAGGTTTGGCAATATCTGCTTCCAGACAGTTTTTTTTCTAATTACACACTTGGTATCAAAGAATTTTATTTCATGGGTACATTGTTTACCTCATTTGTGAAGAATATTTCATTAAAGATTTTAAGAAAAACTAAGCAAGCTTTAAGAAAGAAAGCCAGGAAATAATATATTCTTTTGAAAGAAGATTTTGCCGCAGCACATGGCCTAAGTTTGTGACTTTTATATCCAGCTAGACTCTAAAGAAAAAGAGTAGATGTGTATTTTTAAAATCAATGATGAAAGATCTTTAAGAAGTGCCTAAATAAAAACAGAATCAATTATTCTGCACGAGTACAAGTGAATAATTCTTACTAATTCCAAAACACAGAAAACAAAATATAACGAACATAACAAAACATTAAAAAAAATGCCCTCAGTAAATGAAGAGAAAATGTTCGTTCTTGTGGTTACTATATTGGAGGGATAAGGAAGATGCACCACAAAACGCAGGATCCTGAGAAACAGTTGGGTAAAAAGGGTTAATTTGTTGCTGTTGTGTGCTCATCATTTAATAATCAGTATTACCACTGTTGGCATGTGCTGCAAAAAACTCTCTGGAGCCAGCCTCTGTGGACATAAGCTGTACCTCTGGTGTATTAACTGTGAATCTCTGCTAAGTAGAATTCTCCTGGGAACATCTACTCAGGCTTGGAAAACTGCATTTCAGCATCTGAACCGGAATTCAAAATAGCTGTTTTATTTCTTCTCCTCTACACAGAAGCAAGGCGAAAGTAAGATTTTACTTTCCAAGATGCTCCTCATGCATTGTAAGAAGGCTGACTACGGTGGAATATAAATTTATATAAAAATATGATTCTATTCTGTTCTCACACACGTATCTGGAATTAAATGGCATGTAGTGGCAGGACAAGTGGGAAGGGCTTCAAACTCAAAGAGGGTACGTTTAGATTAGGTATAAGGAAGAGCTTTACTGTGAGGATGTGAAGCATTGAAAAGAAGCTGTGGAACACTAAAAGTGTTCAAGGCCAGGTTCAATGGTGTAGTGGAAGATAGATTGGAACTAGATAATGTTTAAGGTTCCTTCCAACTCAAACCATTCTGCGGTTCAATTTATTTTAGTTTCAATTAATTAAGACTTACCAATAGCAGGAGTACAAGTTAAGTATGCTCCTTTTTTTTTCTTCAGTGGTCACTCAATAAATTGCAGATATTCCAGTACTGCAATAATTTACATTCTTTTCTTGTTAATTTAACAGTACCATGCCAAACCTCTAGTCTGTTTCTACTGCATGTGGCAACATAGAAATTCTTTCTTCTATATTTTACATATTCTATCCAATAATGCCACCAATATACAGTTTTTAAGACGTTGTAAACCAGGGAAAACAAATGAACACATTCATTAGATTGTGTACCAAACATTTTCAAGGAAGCTGATTGGGCTGAGATATTTTTCCATATTTAAGAATATTTAAGTTGGATGCAAACCAGTCAGAAAATTATTATCCTTATGACAGACTAAGATGAAGATATCTATTTCTCAAAAAAAAATTGACAGGTGAAAAAAGACAAGAGACACAGACAAAAATGTCTCTGTGAAAAAGAGTAAGTATTTATGAATGCAGCTATGGCTATGCACTACCCTGCAAAAAACCCAAACATAATTGATAATTGGGAAAGATTATGAAATTGTGAGGCTGGTTGTATAGTAATTAGCATTTCTTCAAACCACCAGCTTGCTCAGCTTTGTGCCACGTCTCTCTATAAGCTTCAGCAACAGATCACTGTGCAAACCCACCTTTCTGGAGAGCACCTCGTTCAGTGAGATTGAGCCCACATGCAGAGAACTGAATCAAATGCTCTCATGACCTAATGTGCCCATTTTCTTTGCACATGAAAGATAATCTCAGTAGAAAATGTGGGAAAGCTATTTTCTGGAAAATACTATACAAAATTTCTGGCCAGAGAACAAATAAAATTAAAGTATTATTTCACTCATTTAAAATGACTAAGTGAAATTAGTAAGAGTTTCAGATTAAGTAATGTATGTATCCTCAGTATTCAGAGCTTTGCTTCTCCTCAGGAGTTGAAAAATTCAGAAACCCTTACTTTCAGAAAAACCTGAAGATCTCGGGCTTCTGTGTGCTTCAGGATGTGTTGCTGCAGGTGTCTGAACACAGAAACACACATATATATTTGATAATCAGGACCAAGGAAAATACATATGGCAATGTAGTGACAGATCTCACTCCAGTCCATGTAATTCCAGAAACACTGAGTTATCCATTGCAGACAGATCTAGAGGAGAATAGAAATTATATATAATTAAATCATTCTATACATTCAATCATATTTGATTAGCTTTATCTCTTTTCTATACTACAGAACCTTCTCCCTATAACATTACCCCAGTTGTAAAAATGAAAGGCATAAAGTACAAAAGAAGCCAAGATTCACAATTTTTTAATGCACAGCCTTTGAATAGATTCCTAGGGAATTTAGTGACTAAACATAACACTCTGAATTCATGCATCTCACTTGTTCAAGTATATCCTGGCACCTCCTCAGGTTGAGATTCAAAGTCCAGTGAAAGCAAAGGAGATTTTTTTCAAGATTTTTGTTTTAAATGTGGCCTAAAGGGCAATGACAGTAATGACAAGTTCAACGTGGGTTTTCCTTTCAATTAAAGCAGTTCTCTGCATTATAAACGAATGTTAGGCTCTTCCCTAAGACACGTCTCCTTTTAATGAAGCGAGTATGAACACAGGGACTCCTTAGCCCTGTTCTAAATTGCAATGTATTAAGAGGTATAATGCACATTTCATTTGGTGATAGACCACAGATCTTCTGCTAATCACTCCTTAAAGTGTTTAAAAATATGCAGAAGAATTACCATGATTCTAATTAAATGACAAGAACCATAGTCTGGCAGTAAATCTGTTTTGGGGTACTTATTGAAGCACACAATCACTTAAATACATCAGAACTGTTTCCACAGTTCAGAGTTTGTTTTTAATACCGGAGTAGAACTGCAAAATCACACAGAAGATAAAGTGACACCTACAAGTTGCCTTTCAGCAACTCATTAAATAAATGAAAAAAATCCTTGTTAGCAGTTTAGATAGTCTATCTGAGTGCACACAAAAGAAGAAATAGTGTAACTTGCACAAGAATAGCTGAAGGAGTGACTGTCCCCACGTGTTTTCCTCATCCCAAAACAGGAACCTTTTTAAAAGCACCTTATTACTATGCTGAGATAAATTCCTTCATCTGCTACTCTTCTCTCCTCAAAAACCAAAGCCCAAGCTGACTATTTTAAGCAATGCTTGTACCACACTGGCATCTTCCCCCATTAAAAAGTCTCTTCAGCTGCAAATCTTGCAACAAAAAGGAATTTTGAAGGCATAAGATGTATTTTTCTTGCCTTAGAACAGCAATACACTTTCTCACTCTGGTGAGATGTCCTTTGCATGGAGTGCTTTACCCTTCATCATGATTGCAATCTTTACAATGCTTCATCCTTTGCTTTCATACTACCAAACAATTGTTCTAAGTAGGCAAAATGAAAGCTGGTGTTATAGATAATTATTCTTTTGTTCTTACTATGAAAGAAGAGTGTTTTACCTGATTGTAATAGTTACAGTAGCTCATATAAAATTAATTTTTTCTAATATCACAGGAACTGCTTCCTAGTATAACTATTGTAAATTACCCATTTCTCTCCTATAAAAAATGCAGATAATTGTTCCAGGGAATAAGATATTCTGTTTAAATGCTAAATCTGAGGATTTAGTATATATTATTTTTATCAATGCATGAACATGCAATAAAAGGTCATCAGCTTCAGTACACTGATATTCTATGAGTCAGTTACTTTCTATTTTCAGATGCTCTAAATCACTATGTGTTCTTATTTCTTACCCTCAGTTTTATAACCCCCACACAATTGCCATTTAGAAAAAACAGCCAGTAGTTCCTCAGTGTACTTGATTTTGTAGATTTAAGTAAATAGGTTGACTATACTTTTAATACACTTTAATCAGTTACCTGGGATGGAGTGAAACCAGACATGTGGAAGGCAGAACAGACAAGGGGCAACTCTGCTTTCAGCAACATTTCAATGTGGTGAGCACTGCAAAAATAGACTGGATGGATTCCATATTCCACTGTTGTAACAGGCAGGTGCATCTGGTTAACAACAACAGCAGCATCATAAACATTCATCAACAATGAAACTGAGGATCAGGATTAAAGATGACAGAAATGTGTTGGTTTTTAATGCCTTGTTGAGAACAATATATAAAAAAATATACACTTTTATATCTAAGATAAGTAAATCTGACTATTTTAGAGACAAGAAACAGGATTTAAAAAAAAAAAGGTTGTACTTCCATCAAGAAAAACATGTAGGTAATTAAAGTGTTAATAAGTACATCCTGATTGTTACAGTGCATTAGCAGTCTAGTTCCTTATTGTATATAGGCTTAAAGTGTCAAAACAGGGATGGAGAAATTTTTATATTTTAAACAGGAGAATAAAAGGAAAAAAAAAGACTGATTTCTGCTGGATTTTTTCCCTCTATTGAGTGGTGGAATAGAACTTCCATTATATTTGAAGTTGTTTTTTGTGTGCACATCTCTGCAGTATGTGTGGAGGGTGTGAGTGAAATTCTATTATGTGCAGCAAAAGGAGCAGAGGTCTTATCACTATGGAAGGCTCTGGACATCAATGCCCCGCTCTAGTTAATGAATCCTTGGCACCAGTGGTTTTTCTCATACAATGTACTCATACAATGGAGCAAATTTCAGCACAAATATCATTATGCTGGAACAACCTCAGGCCAGACTCAGTGCTGAATGGCCCGATACCATTATCCCTTCTGCTGACAAAACAGATCATTTGGTATTGCTACAGAAACCACTATGCAGAAGTACAGAATCTAATCTGTGCTTCTGGTACCCCAGAGTTCTCTGGTAGAGATTACAGTTCAGAGTTTATGTTCAAAACATTCAAGACAACATGATGATGAACAAAGGATTTTATTTGAAATAGCTGGGAACACCCATAGCTGGGAACACCCATAATGACAGACAGAAATTATGCTTCTTATACTACAACCTCAATCCAGAATACGGACAATTTAAAATTGTCAATCATAAAGTATGTGCGCAGTAATAATTTTAAAAATTTACTAAATGTACTCAAATGTATTAAGTAAATTTCAAAACTGTAACTTAAAAAAACAAAAAACCAGATGGATGGACTTGCTCTGCAAAGGTCATTCAGCAGTATCACAGCCTTCACACAGAATTTAATGCCACTAAGGAAGTCTGTTTTACCGCCAGTTCTCAAATTCATTAACACTGTCTTCACTATCAGTCCACCCGCTACTTCTCTCCTTTTAAACAAAAAATTAAGCAAATATCAGATCTACATTTTTCCATGAAAGTTTTCAGGGTCATGAATTTAGCTAGGGTGCCTTAAGGAAAATATATTGCATTAGGGAAAAAAAAAAGAAACAAAAACAAAAATTAACAGAAAGAAACAAAAACAAAAAAAACCCAAGAAGTAAACCAAACTAAGGAGATAGTAAGATTAATAAAGTCTCATTTGTAGACTTTCAAAGGAGCCTTTCAGAAAGAAACAGGCTATAAATCCTTACAGATAAATGCAGTCTTGGTAGCCAGAGGAATGCTGAAACAAGAAGACATGAAAATTGCTGCAGAAACGTCAGTGTTTTCTCCCTGTCCCCCGACATTATGAGGAAGATGGAAGATGCAAACCAGTCATAACCAGCATAGTGCTCCTGCAAGCAGCCTGAATAGGAAGGTTAAGGAACTTGGGCAGAGATCTCCTTCTCACTCTCCTACTCTCCTTCAGCAACCACAGCTCTCCTCCTTCCCAGGCCCATGCACATGGAGCCAGGAGCTGGGTTGTTTGACATAGCCAAGGAGAACAGAGCTGCACAGAAGGCAGCATCAAGGCACAGTAGTCTCTCAAATTGAACTAAGAGAAACAATTTAAGCTGTTTTCCCCATATAGTAATTTTTTCAGTACATAAGTAGTCAAGCTAAATCAGTAAAAGTAAACAAAAAGCAAGTAAATGAAAAAAAACCTGCACCAAAACACATGGGCTTATAAAATGCAAGAAAGCAGACTAGTGGAGGAATAAAACAGGAGTTATAATTATTGAAAAAAAAAAGAACTTAAAAGAAAAGCCTTAAAAATGAGATTTGGCACATTCTGACTAATATACCTGAAGTATAATTTAATAGTGGCATTCAAATCCAACAGAAAAGAATATAGCAAAACTTGTTGAAAAGCTGTTATCTGTTTTAATTTTTTACAGAAAATTCCACAGTTGATCCAAAAAACCGAAAGTCTAGCCACTCCTGTTGGTCAGACTGCATCTACTTATCACACTTACCACTACATGGGTAGTATCATTAACAGTGTTGGTATTGTGGGACTACCACAAATACTTATTAATATTCAAAGATATATTGCTGCAGGCTCTTTATCACACTCAAAGATGTGATCCCACTCCAAAACAGTTGAAGACAAATGTATGGGAACAAAAGGGTGAATATTTTCTTGAGTGCATTGGGTATGTATTTAACTTAATATAATTTCAAAGTGCTCTTTTAATTTTTTTCTTTCCATAAATATTACACATCTACACCTCTATTAAATGTACAAACCAGGAGTTCAAATTCCACTGAAATTTTTGGACAACAGAACTCATGTCATGAGGAAAGGATACAAAGAGAAGATACCACAGTTCTTTGCTGTTGTTTCAGAAACTCCTCACAATTCATTAACACGAAACACAGTCCCTTTTCAGCATCTTCTTTTAGCAAGTTTAAGTATTTTCCATATCTATTTCAAAGAGTTAAAAAAACCCAAAATAAATATCTTTAAAGATTTTTTTTTAATTTCTAAAAAAGAAGAACTCATATTTAATAAACCTTTATTTAAAAGTTAAATGATCATGAAGTTGTTCATCACTAAACCTATTCTGTAGATTCACACATGAACGATTACATAAAACCTTCTACGCTCTACCTAGAAAGGATACAACAGCAAACATCTGCTGCTCATTGTTACAAATACTCACCAAAATTCTCTTTAGCTCAATTTTAGAGACCATGGTGGGGGAGGAGAAAGTATTCTAACACATGACTCAGTTTCTACACATACAATATTTAGAATTGTATATAATTATTATACACTAATTATTATAATCAGAATTCAAATATTAGTGCTAAAGATAGCAATCTGTGGAAGTACAGATATCTAAGCTTCTCCTTCATCCCAGCTCTGCAAATTGCCAGCCAAATAAAATGTTTAAATGGCATAAAACTAAGCTCAGCTAAACAGAATCATTTAGAGAAATAATGAGGAGGAAGAAAAGACATATAATTCAGGATAATGCAATTTTATGGTAAATCTTACTAGCACGTTACAATTAGTCTTTACAAAAATAAAGGATAATAACATACATAAACTGTAAAGATAATTTAATTATGTACTAATACCTTTTTCAATTCCAGTTGGAATTCATTTTCTTAAAGTTTATCTTAGATTTAAATGGTGTAAAGCAATGAGTTGATGGATTAAGTATTATTAAAGTCATTCCATGAAAATCAAACAAATCCTAGAAATACTCTAGGGAAATATTTTAATACCGTGTACCTGATTGTCATTTCAACACCAAGCTGCTGCACAGATGAAAGGTTTTCTTTCTTCACATCTGCATCCATGGCTAAAACAAAATAAAATAAATTAAATTAAGTATTATAAGATATATAATATGAACTGAATGCTAATGTAAAGCTCTTTCTGTGTATGAATACCAATTCTGGAGAACTGTCTCCTATTCGAAATTATTTTGGTAGTGTTTGGCAAGGATTCATAAAGATTTTCCATTCTTCACAGACTTTTTCAAAAATGAAAATCACACTCTTTGGAAGGAACTCTTCATGGTTAGTATGGCTATCATGATGGTTTTCGTTAGATTTACAGCAAGTGATATCTTTTTCAGCCCCATATCTTAGTATAACTTTATCCTTTCCAGCCTAGAAATCAGACAAGGCAGCCTATTCTGATACACTTTCTTCCATTCCAGAGGCCTTAAAATTTCCTAGCTGTAATTCCAACTTTATTAACAAAATTTCTATTTTTATATGAATCACAGAAAACTTTAAAACTGACAGATTTACAAACTAATTAAATCCTGTATTTACATTCATTTTTTTTCATGCAGTAAAATATACTCCATTTTCTGAGGTTATTTAAATTAAAAATCCAAGTTGGAAAAATTAATAAATAAGTATTTAAAGCAATTGCTGCTGTAGCATTTCCTCAAAATTTCAAATTCTAAATTAAATTTTAAATGGGCATTTTCCCTGTCAGGTACATGCTATCATCCAAGACAACTATTCCCCAAACAAAAATTGCAGTCTAATAATGAGTTACAAAGCTGAGGTAATAAACCTTTAATATACTTTGAAAGTGCTACTTAAAACCAGCAAGAAAAACAAATTAAAACCCTTATTAACTGACAACATTTGTTAAAAATGTAAATAATAGATATGGCAGCAGTAGTTATAGTATATTCATTTAAATGATAAATGTAAAAATTTAGGTAAGAAGATCACATAGTAACTTCTTATGTATTTTTCTATATCCTCAAACAAAGAAATCTGTCAGAGAAAGTAAATGATTCCCTGGCTATTTATATAGGTAAACACACTATGTTCCTAGCACACAAACAGGGACTAAGGTATTAAAGATGAAACAGTTACAAGTTCAGGGAGAAAAGGACTCAAAGGGGAGGAAAAAAAGAAAAAAAACCCCACAAAACACCAAAAAGAAGGCTCTGTCTGCTCATATGAGATGAAGTAGGTTAAAATTTTTATGAAGAAAATAATACAGCAAAATTAAATTCAACAATGAAGCAATAAAATTCAGCAGAGGAAGTATGGCAAGAATAAAACCCCACTCTGTTTTATAACTTTCACAGAGAGCAATAATTCAAGTGTTATGGTTGTGAGAAATTAACCTTGTACCTTTGACAATATACTTACACATAACAAAAATCACCTGCTCTTTGAGCAAAATAATCTAATTCAATAATCTGATGGGACTGAAACAATAAACCCACATCAGAGAGGCTCTTTGCAATCCAAAGAACAGAAGTTCAAATATCTTTTGCATAGCACACCAGCAGTGCAATCTTTGAAAGAATACATATGAATTCATACGGCATTTCAGTTAAAACCCCACAGAGATAACTGAAATATTCATAACTTTTGACAGCTCCTGTTCAAAGTTACCTGTTTACTCAGGCTGCAATTGCCATACTAAGTCAATTCATTTCCAAATTTGTGTGTGCAAGTGGGAAGGCAAGAGGCATAGATACGTCCTAGAAAATACGGGGGAATTTAAATGACTTGGCTATGGCTAATGACTAATTCAGTCCTAACACCACCGTGTTTAACGGCAGCAGAGGGCAAGGAGAGGCAATGACCTCTAAGCTCCAATGCAGTCCTGCTTCCATTTTGAGGTGGATCCTCTTGTGGATGGCAAGGCAGGTATCTCAGGCCAGCAAGGGTGTAATGAGGAAAAGCTGAATCACAACCTGCTCTATGAGCCCAGTGTCCATTCTGTAACAGTTTACAGCAAGTACTGAATGCTCACTGTCCATTAACATTAAAAGAACATAGCTGGTTTCACTGATTTTCATTGACTTTTCTTCTCTGTTGTAACTATTTCTTAGTGGCTGGAAAGGGCTTTTTCCCCCACCACACTTCCTTCTGCTATTTTCCTCTGTATTGTAAAGGAAGACAAAATTAACTTGAAGTCTGGATTGAATAATAACTCTCCATCACACAGTACCTTATCAAGGCAAAACTTCTTGCTTTCAGACAGTACTGTATTTGGCATAATCACAGCTCTGTACTCTGCTAATCCACAAACTGTATTTCTTTGTCTTGGGTCAAAACTTTTTATTTTCCCCTTTGTTTATCACTTAAGAAAGTGAGAAGACTAGGCTTAAGAACACCGTAAAGTCATTTAGAATCCACAAAGGACTACTTCCCACTGATTAAAAACTGGACCTATAAACCATAAATGCTCCATTAAACTTAGAAAAATGCTATGAAAAACAAGTGGAATATTTAAATACTGCATATTGCAATCCATGGACAAAAAGCTTGCTTGTTGACTGTACTACTGTGATGATGCTCATACATCTGATTTAACACACTGAGTTAATTTTATACAAAACTTTTTTGACAAGTATTTTTCAATACACCTGATATAACTGTCTTGAAACACAAAAGGTTTCACAACAAAAAGGCACGGAGAAAAATCAGTTGTCTAAATAAGAAAGCCATTCATCTTCAAAGGCCAGACCACCTCTGAACTGCGAATTAATAATATGATACAGCACACTGGCTATTATTAAATGGAATGTACAACATACTTTGGCAGCTTCCTTTTTATTTATCTTAAAGCAAAATAATCTATGTTGAACAGATATTTCACAATTCTTTTTTAAATAAAAACACTGAAAAACAGAAACAAAAATTAAAGTAGTGACTTGAAGGATATCAGAATTCTGTAGGAGCTGATTTAT
Source organism: Luscinia megarhynchos (assembly GCA_034336665.1). Classification (NCBI taxonomy): domain Eukaryota; kingdom Metazoa; phylum Chordata; class Aves; order Passeriformes; family Muscicapidae; genus Luscinia; species Luscinia megarhynchos. The sequence continues at coordinate 49,699,134 of CM067565.1, forward strand.
AATCTAAGGAAATTCTTAGAAAGCACCTCAATGGACAGCACTTTTCAAAATGTTTTGTAGCATTCAGGAGCACAAAAAGAGACCCCCATGAGGCATGACTTCCAAAGGCAACTACATCTTATTATTATACTTAGTCTATAGCTATAAACACGCCAGCATAAGTTAGCTGCCATGCACAGTCCTGTAGCATTCTTTATGATCAGCCTACACTTCAATTAATGTTACAATTTATATGAAAGATTACTTTCTTATTCATTTTCCCTTTTACCATGACAAAGCTTTTACATGTTTAAGTCAGAAAATGGGCTACATTGCATTCATACTGAAATGACAGGATGTCAAGCTGAAACAGCTTTACAGTGTATTTCAAATAGCTTGTATGGTCTTTGGATAACATTTAATTTATTTCCCAGTTAAAAGTGCTGTTACGCCAAAGACACCACTGGCTTCCCTTTTGTCTTAAGAATATTACTGAAGCTGTCACTCACATTATTGGTTTAGCTCTTTTACTTCCTGGGGCCCAGGCCAAATGGTTTTATGTCTATATAAATAATCTTTGCAATATGCTAATGGAGTCTAAATTTTAACTTCAGAGATTATAAGAAACATTAGGTTTTTGCTATGGACGAAAAAGATTTTTGATTCAAAGAAAATATTTAAGTAAAGATTCTGCAAATAGCTGAAAATACCATGATAGCCAGAGCCACCTGCATAATTCCCACAAATGCTTTAAAATTCTTAGAAGTATATTTGTTATAAGATTTCTAGTCCATGGCTTTGTCCATATAAACTGAAATTGTGGAACTCATAATTTTTTCCTATGATTTATTATTTTTGTTAACAAACCAGCAGGTTTTCACTTACTCTTCAATAGCTCCCTAAACACTGACCCTGTCCATTGGCATATACCCAAGCAGTCAATATTAATCTTTATGTTTTGTCAGTAACTATCCTTTCTCATTCTGATGTTCTTATGAAAGTTTTCTATTTTAAACATTATTTGGACTTGTGTCAGAGCAAAATTTATGAGTTTCTCTCCATATTCTCTTCCACCATTTTGCTACTGCTTCTTCAAGTTGTCACCACCTTCACCAAGCTACTCATCTAGAACACTTCTGACAGTCTGACCTCATATTCATTGTTAGAATTGTCTATAAAAAAATCTTTTTTAAAAGAAAAGTATTACTTTTGTTGGATTTGAACTGGGAATGGAGACAATGTAAACAAGATCCAAGAGTAATTGCTGGAAAATACTGATGGTAATTTCGGAGGTAATTTCGTGTAATTTTACCTTGAATATATGAAGTATGTTATGTCATCAATATTCTACACATACCAATACAGGATCAAAATATTAATTTCTAGCAATTCATTATGATCATCACAAATACTGAAGCTGTTTCTGGCAACAGCTTCATTAAGAAGGAACCATATTTCAAGTCCAGTTGCCTAAACTGGTAAAATGCTTTCTGAAAACAGCATCTTCAAAATGGTAGGCAGTTTGAAGGAAACACATTTATCAAATGATGCAGAAAGAATGGAAGAATTCTCTTCCTTCTCCTTCCCTTTCAGCCCGATTTCAGGTTGTAATCCTATATTTCTCATTTGCTGCTTCTTCTGAATAGCTCTAGACTGATACCTTCCCACCGGTATTGTTAAAATTTCTCAGTTTGTTACCTGACCCATCTGACCCTTCAAAGATTAAGAGCTCATTAAATGGCAGAAAGCTCCTATGAGATTTTGTTCAGAGAACTAAGGCTCATCTAGGAGACAGAACATACCATGACATTTGAGTTTTATGGCCAAGACCTAAAATCTCTGAAGTTCTGTCCCTTTGGCAGTACACGGCAGAACTGTTTCAGAGACAAAGTCCAGTGGAAACAGAGGACTTGACTGCAAGGTCATCTGCGAAAGCAGAGCTCCCAATAAAATCCTGCTGATCACAAAATACTGCAGCAGTCCAAGTTTGGGGAGTCTGCAACACATCATGGAGATCAATTAAGAAGCACAGACACCAATACATTAGATGACATCACCTTTCTCTGATAAATGGGTTTGTCAAAACCTAGAGAAAACTGTAAGATTTTCAGAAAGCATTTCTGTTACACTGAACTGCAATTTGCTAACAGAAAGAGAAAAAGGCTATTTTAGGAACTTCATATGAGTACCATACAAATGCATGGTATTTTACTGCTACAGTAAATTTCAGTTTCTTGCCATTTTATTACCTATTACAGCTAAACACTAGTGATTTGGTTTTCAACGTTTTAGGGTTTATAAAGGAGAAAGAAAAATAGCAAAATAGAAATTATTAGTTCTAGGAAAGGGGATAGACAGAGATCATTAACATATACACAGATTCAGTCATCTGAATAAACATCACAGCAGTATCATTGCTGCTAGCAGAAAGTAAACATCATGTAAGATTTGTGTTACTGTTTATAATTGAACATTGCAACTGCATAGTGTTTTAATCAGATATTTTTTCCTTCTCTCTTATCTTGAAAATGGTAACAACCCAATCTAATTTAATTTTTTCCATATTTGCAAATTTTATAAGAGACTGAAATCCTGAGGGGTTCCACAGCAGATGGATGACTGTGTTATTCTAATTACAACTAGCTACAGGTTTACAAAGCTGTCATTTTTTTAAGATAATCAAATTCTCATTTCAGGAAACATGATAAACGCCGAATATCTATGTACTGTACTGAATCCACTGTAATGAAAAATGTGACTTTCCTTCATTGAAATGAAACAACTATAAGAAACTGGTTTTCAGTTCCTCAGACCCAAATATATTTAAGAGAATGGTGGATACACACAATTGCGAAGTTCACATCAGCTTACTTAAGTGTGGAGCCAGAAAGATGTTACCTTCTAGCAACTCATTAGCTTTACCTCATACAGAAAAATGTCTCTACTGTAACTAGTTTTAGGATTTGGGTTAGATGGCTCCTATAGAGTATGTGAAAAAGATACTGTTACAGACTTTTGTTTCACCTCAATCAGCATGAATTTATTGGCCTAAACTAACTTTTGTGGTTAACTCTTATTGCTTCACCTGTCTGAAAAAGATGCTATGAAGTTTTAATAACTATATTCCTATAAAAGTAAAAGAAACTGGTGATGAAATGTGCTGCTTGCCTGAGCAACACTCTTCACCAAAGAAGACTATGACAGTGCTGCTGCTGACAGGGAAAGAACTCAGTAATGCATCACCAGTGCTCTTACCACCATATTACCGACTAAGACGACTTCTTATTCTCCCATTTCAAAGCTTGTCTTTCGCTAAAGCACATGGAATATCAAAAGCATTTGCACATGAAAACTGTTCATTAGACAACCCTTTAAATGTTGGAGCCTTATTTTGATGACTGAACAAGCAAACTTATCCAGAGTTAATGTCCAATAGTGCATGTATAAGACCCAAAAAACCCCCTCATTCAGAAAATACAAAACAAAATATCAGCCTGAGTTGGTTTATTAGTAAAAGAAAATCTTTAAGGCTCAAGAAAACCAAGAACTGAGGTTTTCATTAAGTTATCATTTTTCCTTTTTCTATTGTTTTGGATTTCTCATTCTAGATAATTAATTGAATATTGTCACAGGATTTTCAAACTTGGTCTTTCTTCAAAGTTGACATTAAATTTTAGATAAATAATGTAGTGTTGAAGCCACCTCCATCTAATCAGTGGTTCATGGTGAAATAAATAAATAGAATACCTAGGTTCAAACTATTTGAATGTATTTTAAATCCCAGCTTTCACCAAAAAGTTGAGAGCAGTGGATTAAAAGCAAGGTACTTGATGACTAAGTCAATGGAGTAAGGCCTTGTCTTTAGAGATCTTTCACATTGGATGGAAGCACTTAGCTATCATAATTAAGGAAGAGCAGGATTGCTGGGAAAGGCATCCATCTAGAGGATGGACATTCAGATATTTGTTCTTCCTCTAGTTCGTTTTTGCAGTTTGAGCTTTTAAAGGAACAACCAAAATTATTACTTGAATTAGGAAGTCTCAGAAATACGTAATCAGCAGGCCTTGTGAGTCCATGGAATTATTTTATTGCTCATTATGCCTCATGGGAAGTAGAAAAGTAATACAGGACAAGACAAAACACTTTCACTATCTTTTAAGAAAAAGTTAAATTGTGATAGAAATAACTGTTCCATCAACAACTCTCTTCATAAACCAAAGAGACAGATTTTCAAATGAAATTGATGGTATTCTGTTAGCAAGCTTTTGGAAGGTAAAGGCCACTACATAAAAAGAAAGCTTCTAAAATTTCTAAAGAGGTTTTATATTTTGAAACTTCAAAGGCAGGCCCCAAGTCTCTAAGGATACTATATTTGCATTCTATGGATAAGAGAGCAAAATATCAGTATAAATAATAAACTCTTCCCTAAGCAAGCTTGATTCTCCACAGTTAGTAACATAAAGAGTACTTTAAATGGCTGAACTATAACTTGAGAAAAGAGTTGTGAACAAACATTGAGGAATGAAAGTGTATTTTTCCAGCAGATATTAACACTGGTTCTAAATCTTCTCATTTTACCAGTGCTTCAAAGTATTAAAACACATTACTCTATATTCAGAATAAATCAACTTTATCATTCACCCTTTATTCTTGGCAGTAAGCACAACATCTGTACAGAACTGACACTCAGATTACTCTGACAACAATAACAGGTCTTTAATACATATCTTCTAACACAATATAAAGTGTGTATCTTTGTGGGGCTTTCAAAAGGTGAGCCAAATTGCTTACACCATCTTAAATATTTATGCCACCAGTTTTGCAAATCATCTATAATAGGTGTCAACAAATACTCTGAATCACACCCTCACCTGTTCTGCATCTTTATCTTTCAATTATACATATAGAAATATGAAAGCCTATCACTAATAATTATCTGTTCTGTTCACTCTAGAACATCATTTTCTTTCTCCAGTGAGGTATTTCCCACCAGTGAAGCAATGAATTTCTGAGCTGTTAAAGAATATTGTAAACAATCCCCAGAATGATACAGATACATTTAGAAGAAAGGCAATTTAAATATGAAGAGGCTGCATGGCAATAAATTATTAGGAGACTGACCTTTATAGCTTTCCATGCTGAAATAACAATCTGTTCTGCTTTCAGAAAGATGTGACACGAACTTTTCAAATAATTCTGCCAAAACTGCAAGAAGTAAAAACCCATTTAAACGCTAGAGGCAATCAACAAAAAAATATGGAACTACGTCATCTAACTAAATAACAACACGTGGGAAAGTAAAGCTATTTAAATTCCTGCATATTTATTCATATTTTTATGGGGGAACAACTCAAAACATGCATTGAACTTTTACATTCTTAACACCATTCCTAACTTAAATTAAATTTTAATAGCTTTACTGAGAATATATTCAGTGTAAACAGAAAGAGAATTTCATATTATCTCTATATTCTCCAAGGATTACCTCAGAGGTTTTTTTACATGGTTTCAATATGAAATGAAAATTAACTATAATTAAACTATCATATCTTACTCCATTTGTCTGTGTATGGAAACAGGAAAGGAAAACAATAAAACAAACACACCACAAAACCAACCAACCAACCAAAAAACCCAACTAAACCAAAAAAACCTACATAGAATAAAAACCTGACACCATCCCAAAATTATGCTAACAAAAGCACATGAAGTTCAAGGGCTGTTTGCAAAAAACCTCAATATAAAACCACCTATGCCATCACATGCCTTACATTTATGCAATAGGAGTATTTCATTTGGGAAATTCTGTATTTAATGATGACCATAATATTCTTCTTCAGTTCTTGCTATGGAACTTTGAGTCTGCAAATACTGCATAGCTAAATCTGATGCTGACATCTGTTCACTACGAAGGAAATCTTATCTCCTACCTTGATAGGATGTTAGCCAGGAAGTTAGCAAGAGCTCTCAGTGACAAATCATTATCCAAACTGCCTCTGATTCCTCAATTCTGCAAGTCTGAGGCTGTGGCAACTGAACACGACACCATACAAGTTTAAACTAAGGTTACAAGGAAGCCTTTACACAAATTGCATGGAGGAGGCCCATACGAGGTAAGCCATATTAGGAATTTAGGACAGCAAGAATCAACTTTTTTCTAAGTAAATGCTGTCCTAAAACAGCTGCTGTTGGTTTCATAGAGAGGGTATAAAGCATACAGATACACATACAGATACTTCTTCTCAGAAGAATGCAAAGGAGAAGAGCGTATTTCAGGAGTAACAACTGCTGCTACCTGTGGCATTTCCTGCTTAAAGACTATGCTACCATCTCCCTGGCAGCACTTCCATTTAACAGGAATGAAGCTCCAGTTCCTGTTCCCCCATTCTTGCACATAACTCCAGGCACCCACTGCCCAGGTGAGTTTGCTGGTTTTAAACTGATTAGTCCACAGAATCATAGGATGGCGTGGATTGGAAGGGACCATAAAGAACACTCAGCACCACCAGACTGTTTAAGCAGACAGTGGCAGGAGCAGCTGCAGCAGCACAAGCAAGGTGGAGCAACAACACATGTGGGAGGTGGCAATGGAGAGAGCTAGAGACCTCTTGAGCTAGCCATGATGACAGGAAAACTGACACAAGCAGTTAAAGAGCAGTGCAAGCTCTTTTGAGAATGAGGAGGAGGAGAAAGACACAACCTCCACCCACAGCCTGATGCTTGTTATGCCAGAAAAACAATGAAGAAAAAGATATAATAAAGACAATTAATTCTTCTTCCAATTATTTTAAGCTAACATACATTAAATGACAATTTTTAAAATCTTTATTAATTGCCTAAAACATTTACAGAAATTAATTTACACTGAATGAGTCCAAAAAAAGTTTTTAAAAGGTTGCATTTTGGTAATGCTAAGAAATTTCACTACAAGAGCTAAACATGAATTTACTGCTAGAGTTCAACTCCAACAGTAACACAATTAATTTTGCATTGCAAAGGACTACTAAATTAAAACCAAAAACCTACTCATGTAATTTATATTCTTATGCACTCTTATAGTGAAAAGAAACTGCTAATTAAATGTAACATAGCTATTTTTAATCATAGTTAATAAAGCACATGGGAATAAAAAAAGCAATTTACTTTATAGAAGAGTAACAATTTATTCTTTTTTGAAGAATATACAAACTCACTAATCCTCACTAATATGCTTAGTGGAATTTGGTCCACAAACAATACAACAAATATTTGTGTAAAACAAGTAAATGTGTCTATTCCTGAAACTGTAGACAGCAAAAAGCAGAAATTAAATTTGTAACTAGCTATATATTTACTGTATGACTATTAGCATGGTGATTACTGAAATATGCCATACTATAATAATAAATGGGAACTCTGTTATGACTAAAATAGCCCATAATTCAGAAAAATTACAACCAAGTTGGGACAATGTACATTTCTTCCCTTTTTGTCATAAGGCATCCACATGCTTGACCTAGCAGGTGAACACTTCAATTCAGTGCTTGAGTTAATAAGAGAAGTGACAGCTCAACTACTAAGCAGTACTTTCAAAGTCAAGCACTAAATTGATTTCCATCATTTGAAAGTATTTATCTAAGTGCCTATCAGGATCTTTGAAAATATTATAATCAAATTTGAAAGACAAATACACACAACAATGTGTCTCAAAATACATGTAGTTAATACATAAATAGGACACAGGACACCACCTTTTCCAAAGGAATGTCCACATGAAATTACAAGTAGCTGTTTTAATTTTTGTCTTTTAATACTACATCATTTAGCTGCCATTTGGCACTGTAGAAACTGATTCAGTGTTTCTTCATTTAATAGAAAAACTAGACAAAAGATATTTAGGCAGGTTCATTGTACAGTACAGTCAGTACTACAGTAAAAGCTCAAATTTTCAGGTAAAATTTATGTGGCCTACCAACACACTGAAAAATGCTGACTTTCTTAAATTATGGTAGCTTAACTGTATTAGTAAGAGTCTAGCAATTATTTCATGGAAATTTAATTCTTACAAACAAAATAAAGCGAATTTTAATTTGGGTGTATGTAATCATCTATGAAATAAATGAAAACATTTTTAAATTTTTTAAATTACTGCAGTATGCTCATAAAACACCTACATTCCTGAAGGATTTTCTTTTTCCTTGAAGAAGTAGTGTACAAAAGGAAGGTAAATGAAACAGCTTCAAAACTGCATAAGAACATTGCTTTTTAAAAAGCTTTTTTTTAAAAAAAGCTTTAAAAAAGCAATGTGGTTAAAACTGTTTTAATAGGTAATAACCATGAGCACTAACCTAATTCCTACACTGAAAGTTTCAAGCCAAAAAAGGTCAAAAAATGGAAAAAGCATCAGACATTTTTAAATTCTCTGATATAAGCAGTGTTACTGGATCATATTCTATGATCCAGATGTTTCAGAGGAGTTTAAAATAAAATACAAAGGATTCTTTTGACAGCAGTTCTGCTCTCAAGCACAAGGTGTGACTCCTGGGGATGGTCCTGTGCAGGGCCAGGAGATGGACTCAATGATCCTTGACAGCCCCTTCCAACTCAGCTGATTCTGTGACTTCTGTTAGAGGCTAGAAATTCAAGAGTGAAAATCTTGAACAGATTACTTTTTTGGCAAGAGTAGTGTCAGAAATGTTTAACTCCATCGACCACACTTCAGTTTAATAAGTATATGAAAAACAATTAGCATTTCCATTGTTGATGGCAACACGAAGGAGGACTTTCAATTATTGTACATTAAAATGACAAATGAACAACCTAAATTTTCTCTGAAAATAAGAAACTAAGACAATAACAATTCTGACAGTGCTTCCATTAGAGTTGAACATTACATATGTTATATCAATATACAGGTATTTTCTTTATTAACAGAAAAAACAGCCCTGAAAATTCAAACCAAATATTTACACACCAGCATGCACATTCATGTGCACTCATACTTCTTACAGTGGCTCCAAACTGATTTGGGGAACAGAAGAAAAAATTTCTGACCTGCAATTGCTATTTCTGCATACCATAAAGACCCACTGTTCCACTTGAATTCTGACAAAAGCTTCCTTGGAAAATCAAGGACATAAAAGGGTAAACATCTATTTTGTATTATTCTAAAAACTTCTTTTGCAAATACAATATCAGCAGTTTGTTATCCTGAACTAAAGTTACTACTACAGCACAACAGTCATGGGTTGTTTATCCTTTGGGGAAAGTCCTGCAGTTAGTTTCAACTTTTTGTTGCAATTGCTAAAGGCTGCAGCACACACACATCACAAACAATGACACTGCCTCACAGGCTCACTGTATTTTTTGCCAATATGCTTTGATAGAGCTTAGTGAATGCAGAGCTTACAAAATACTGAAGGATTCCAGAGTTGACTGTAACCACTCTGCTTCAATCAAACATTTCACTTATAACAGCTGAAGAAAATTCCTATGTTTTACCATAAGTTCTCACATGCCAGTTCAAGAGCTGCTATCTTTCATTTTCTTGGTTGGTTGGTTTTTATTAAGAAAAAATTATTTGGAGGTAAATTAATAAGCCCTAAAGAATGCTGGAGGTCTAACTCCAGATCCTTAGGGAGATAGGTGATGGAAAATCTGAAAGACTCTATGAGCAAGTAATTTTAGCTCAATTTACAATCCCTATCCACATCACATATGAATATAAAGCTTGAGAAGAATAGGATTTGGGAACGGAATATCTCATTATGAAAGGAAGAACAGAAGAATATTAACATATAATTGATATTATCTCTGCAACACCTTTAATTTTGATTTGGATTTAAAGTCTTCTAAAGGGGATAGGAATAAGAATGTTGAATCTGCCCAAAGTCAGCTGCTGATACAATACTTACTGGGAACTGATGAGAAAAGAAGTTGCTGGAATGGAAAACAACAGAAATGCTTTCTGCAGTACCTGAAGGACATAACCTGACCAAAGGCTCTCCCCATGGTTCTCTAGCTGGTAAGCAACCCAAAGGGAAGGAGCTACAGACCCTAAGACCCAAAATCTGTGGCATCTTCATGGAAGGAATGACTGGAAAAACGTCTTTGTCATAGCTTATTGTGCTTACAACAACAGACTGTAGGACAACTGCTGGTTGTTTACAGTATGTTTCGCATTTAGGAGACCAAGAAAAATCCCAGATTTTCAGTCCCGACACATTAAAAGACATGCAAGCCTAAGGAAGGTTTGCATCTCCTTTTAGCAGTTCAATAAGGCTGCTAAATAAAGTTCAATTAGCTTTCAAAACTGGATCTTGATGTTTGAGCACAGAAATTACTTAAAAGCTACAGTGAGAGGTGATGCTTTAGCAGAGAAAACACCAGTCAAAGGGCATCCCAAAAGCAATGCACTGCCAGAGCATTTAGCACAACAGTATTGACCAAGCTGATGGTAGAGTAATCAACAAGGGAAGGGTGAATTAGAGATATTGATAATGTACAGTTTGCTCTAGAATTTTTTGATGGAGTTCAAGTAGGTTTTATAGATTCAGCATCTGGTAATCCCAAAACCAGATCACAGAATATTTTTAACAAATCAATACACATTACTCTATACAGTCCTTGAATCTAATGTTGTCTTTGCTCATTATACTCTTGTTTAACTCCTGTTAATGTCAGTCCCCCTTAGAATGGGCCCAGTACAGAAAGCACAAGTGTACTTTGTTCTGTAAACCACAGAGATTGCTCCATCTGTAACTACAGAGAAAGCTTTGATTTCTGGACATCTGGACTGAAGTCTCTCACTCCTCTGAAATTTGTGAGAGTTTCACATGCTGCTAAACATAAACAGCACCACAGCTATCTCTTGTAAAATGGATTCAGTGAACATGATGTTGTCTCAAACCACAGAGCTGCAGATATTTTGCTGCTTCTGAAATATCTCCAAGCAGATACAGAACATCTGAAGAGCTTTGCAACAGCCAGTTGTATTAACTGCTTATCTAAATAATATAAAGAGAAGCCTTGGGCATCTGTAAACAACAAGGTAGACTACATACTGACCATCTGACCATAATCAGATTTATGTCATATGGATGATCTGTGTTTTTCTTTGGCTGCTTTGTTTTTTTAACTGAGCTGTAGCAATGCTCCTGCATGATCACACATTTCATTAGAAATGCACATGAAAATTAAGAAAAACCTGAATGAAACGGGTTCTTTGATGTTTAGGATGGGTAAATTCTGACATTTCTTACTGAAATTGCCCATTAATAAAATTTCTCAATCCATGTTAACTCATTCACTAATCTCTGAAAAACATCTGTTTTCTTTCAGGCTTTCTTTTTTCATTTTCTCCTTTAGAGATCTAGAACAAAGACTTGTATTTGAGCCCTCTTTGCCCATCAAATTTCACTGACAACACAGAGGGATAACAGTTGCAAAGAGAAAAATAGGATATAAAAGCATAAAACATGTTTTCTTGTGAAAATCCCATTGAAATATTTTTCATAATCAACACAAAATTATGGACTTCTTGTACAGATAATGTACTCCTCAAAGGAAATATGAAGAGTTGCTTACTAGTGGTCTTTTGCCTGCTTCCTTTGTTAAATTTCTTAAGTCATACTCACTTGGTCCACTGATGCTACCTGGTCTGGTTTTCATGACTTTGCAGAACAGCTTTCTACAAATTTCTGCCCACCCGGTTGGCTTGTCTGGACTTCTAAGGAGTTTTAAGAGCTTGTCAAGATCTTTATCTGGAAGAAGTGAAAAATTAATGTTATTCTATAATGATCCTACACTGACAGAATAGTTTGAGTTGAAAGGGACCTCAAAGATCACATAGCCCCAACTCTATTGCCACATGTATTTTTGGCAGACCTCATAAGAAAGGACTGCATAAATATGTCTTTTCCTAAGACACTTAAACTGGAGAGGCAGTCCTAAAGTTGCTGACATTCCTGCTTTATACAAAACAGGAACATTCATTCTACTTACTGATGGGGTTTTGTGCTTATTTTGGCTGGGGCAGAATTAATTTTCTTCACAGTGGCTGGTATGGGTCTTTGTTTTGGATTTGTGCTGAACACAGAGCTGATAATCTAGAGATGTTCTAAAGATCTGTGTAAGCATGGCTTACCTGGGAACCCTGTACCAGTCAACCACCCTCTGGATGAATAGTATTTTCCCTGGTATCTAAAATAAACTTCCCCTTAATCATACCATTTCCTCAAGTCTTGTCATTGATCACAAGTGTGAAAAGATCAGTGCCTGCTCCTCTGCTTCCACTCATGAAGATGCTGAAGACCACAGTGAGGTCTCCCCTCAGTCTTCTCCAGGCTGAACAAACCAAGTGATCCCAATCCCTCCACATTAGGCTTCCCCTTCAGACCTTCACCATCCTCACTCCCCTCTTTTGAACACTCTCTAATTGCTTAATGTCTTCTTTATATTGTGGTTCCCAAAACTGCCCCCAGCACTCGAGGTGAGGCTGCCCCAGTGCAGAGCAGAGCAGGACAATCCCCTCCTTGCCTGTCTGAGAATGCTGTGACCAATGCCCCCCCAGGAAAAGGTTGGCCCTCCTGGCTGCGAGAGCACTTGGCAACTACCAGGTAACTTGGGTTTCAAAATACTTGATGCTGCTATGAAATAGCTGCTGGCCATCTTGAGCAGAAAAATAAAGATGGTACCTGAGACAAGGCAAATGCACATGCATTCGCTCCAGCTGTGTACAATCCTTCTGCTGTTGGACCACGCAGTTCCTACCATATGAAAGGATTGCAACCTACACTAAGTACTCACTAGGCTGATAAACATTCTTCATACAGCACAAAATCTCCTTTATTCTGTTTCTACGTTTTGAACATGATAGAAATGAATACTGCCATGAAAGATGACCTCTCATTAAAGCACTGTCCTAGGTGACTTCATGATGTTTGTACCCCCAATCATATGTTCTGTTTAAGCTGTATAGCAAGTTCTGCAGCTTTAAGACTGGTTCTATGAGTGAAGAGGGAAGAAGAAGCATGCAGTATGTTATTAGAGACTGCACTTGCTCCACTGCAACCTTCTCCTGGACTGTGTTGTCTGCAGAATGGACAGACAGCGGCAGAGAGTTCTCCTTGGCTTATAGTTAGTTTTTTTAGCTACCTGAGTCAGAGAAGTTCCCCAGACTGAGGGTTTGTTCTTTCTTTTTCTTGGAATGGATCAGCCCTGCTCTGGACTGAAAACCCAGAAGGACACCAGGAGCTCACACCTGTGTCCCACCAGGGCTGGGACACGGCATTTCCCAGGGCAGGAGGGACTGAGAGAGATTGAGCAAGCTAAACTACACCCCACAGAAAGCACTTTCTGAATTTGCCATATCTTCAGAACAGTGAGAGGTTCCATTGTTTAATAGAATTCTTTTTTCATGTTTGTGAGTACTTTGCTTGTTAAATAAACTGTTCTTCCCACTTTTCTTGAAGTAGATTTTTTTCTCCTGATCTGGTGGGGGGAGGGGCTGCTTGAATCTGCTTTCTAGAGGGACCCCTTCAGAGGTTTTCTCCCTAAATTTGCCCTAAACCAGGACAAGTGTCAACAATTGTTTGAGCCAGTCTACGGATATTTAGAATATTTGCTGTTAATTTTACTTCATTATAGCATTTCTATGTCAAAACACGATTCAAATGATCTTATTCTTTTAAGATTATCAGAATATTTTCAACAGAACTATGATTTTGCATGTGATTTATTTTAAGTTTGTCTAAATACCTTAATGATTTCATTGGAATTTATTATACAATACAAAAAATTTCAAAACAATTTTATTATAGTAACCTAATTATTATCATTAATAAAGGCCCCAAATTAACCTGAGATTTCTTTGTTATCCTCAAATAAATAAGTCCTCAGTATCTTCTAAATAAATAAGTCCTCAGTGTCTTCCCAGATAACATGCAGTGATGCTTAGAACAGCTTACTTATGAAAATTCAATGTGAAGAAGGACTTAACTCTTACAGCATTATCAATATGATTTCTAGTTCTTTCTCTGCCCTTTTTTGATATTTCTGAAATAGGTGAGTATTGAGGAAAATTCTAGACCTGCAAAGAAATACTCCTCGATAAAAGTTAAACAGTTATTTTACTTCTTCAAGGATTGTAGTAATTCAGTTTGGCAGACAAAGATCAGAGACTACAAACTGAGATTTAATCAATCAATGTACCAGAGAGCCATGCAACCAACATACTGTGGTGCAGTCATGTATTTAATATATCCAGTACAAACTGTAACTGGTATCATATTGTGGAAATTTACTGCAGCTTATTTTCTTCCAGGTAAACAACTTGCTTCCCTTAACTTGCCATCAAATGTGGACTATCATCTGCCAGCAGGTCATCACAGTATGAAAAAAAAAAAAGAAGACAGAACCTTGGGGTTTTTTTAAATGAGAGTTGCTTACAGAAACTCATGATATCAAAAAATGCCAGCTTACTTTCACAACTTAGTAGGCAACTATACCTTGGCCAACAGTAGCCTTACCCTGTAGCTGAAACTTAAGTAATAACACAGTTCTGGGCTATACATATTGTGTGTTACTGAGGGAGGCTGTCACAATATCACTACCACTGATTTGTCACTAAATGAGGTCCCTATTTATACTAAATTAATTACTTGAATTGTATTTTTTTCCTGGAAAATTACTACACCTGCTGAATGACATGAAGGATAGAAGGTGAGGGAACAGGGGAAGGAGAAAAAAAAATAGAACAAAGAGAAAATATGATGAAGAAAATTACTAAGACCTTCCTCTACTCATGCTAGCAAGCCTTTTAAATATGGTCATGATCGAAAAGAAGCTAATGTCAATTTAACCAATCTGCTGCACTCCTGCTGTCTTCTTCTTCATATGTGTTTATATTTTGCCATCCTATCCCTTACTTGTACTTACTTTGTGCTAGCATTGATTGTTCTGTGTAATCTCATAAAAAAAACCAACAAAACCCCCACATTTACTAGTTTATGAAGCTATGAAACTGGACTATAAATAAACTACACTTACATGCATGTATGAAATCTGAATCACTACATCAAAACAGCAATTTTAAATTGATCTCCCTTTTCTAAAAGATGCTGCTTTATAATTCTTCAAATAATTCTTCAGCTAGCTTGTTTAGCTCTTCTAAAGCAAGTAAGACCCAGAAAAAACTCATCAATGTTTTATAAAACATAAGAAATGAAACAAGCCTTTTCTCATCTGACTGTGTTTTGTGGCAGACGTGTTTTTCTGTGATGAATAACTGAGATCAGTAAATCCATGCGTATCTTATTCAAAATCTAAATTGAGAAATGAACAACCTGATTACAATTTATTTGACTAGTACATAGAACCAAATTCGTATAGAGATATATAATTTAGGAAACCTCATGTGCATTTCTCATAGATCTTACTACTCTTTCATCCTTTTTTAATTGAATAGACTTAAAAGCAAAAGGCAACAGACTCATACACGAATACCAAGACAAATATAAAAAGGAGGACAAGGCAAAGAAATGTAGGTGACAAAGGCATTTGTCACATTATAAGGGATAACAGGAAAGATAATATGGCTAATTTTTTGACAGAGAAAGTTTTAGAAAAAGAATTAAAGACACTGCTAATATCAGGTATTTAAAAAAAAAAAAAAAAAAATTTAGAAAGCAAAACCAAACAAAACAAACAAGAAACCCTCAATGAAACCAAACCTGAAACATGGCAGCAAGTTCCCATTCAATATAGAAGTATAAAGCAAAGAACTGAGAGAACAGTGGTTGAAATAAATTATCAAAATAATTTTGGTAAGAAATAACCACAGATTTTTGGTGCCAGTTCTGGACTGTCTGAGTTCAGAGGAAAATACGATAAATGAATGGTGGGGTACCCAAGTTTAGGGAAATGCTAAGTAGTGAATGCATCATTGCAGGACATTTATGGACAATATTCTTCAGCCACAGTCATTACCAACTATCATTACTGCAGAGCTAAGACTAGAAAAGAAAAACACATGCTGTGCAAATAGAAGAGTGAATATTACAGTTTAATAACCTTCTAAAGAGTTTATCTTTTAATAATCTATACTATAGTTAATATTACAAATAAAAAAAGAATAAATCTTTTCGCAGTTGTATCCTGAATATAAAAGGACTATATCACTCTTTGAAAACCACTTGTTTGTTCGTCTTCAAATTATCTTAATGAAATAATAACTGAACAATTAAAAAAAAATTCAACAGGGTATCTTGCTGCAGTGTAAACAGGTAGAAATGGCATAATTAATTTTCACATGTAAATAATGATCCACATAAATAATTTGAAGCTTCACTATAAATTATCTTTGACAGAAGTGAATCATTAACGTACTTCTATCCAATAGTTTTCAAACTCTAACTACTGGCTGAAATTATTAGAGCATATTAATGTACAATCAACCAAATTTATTTTTCCATAAATCCTTTCCTGCAGGCTCATACACCACATAGACAAATACCTAACACCTGCAAAACCAGGACAGTTATTTGTAAACACTAATGCACTACAAGTTTTCCTCAAATACAAATGTATTTTTCGGGCGAGTCTGCTTACTCAAAGTGTACTCATGAAACGGAAGAGATACTCCACTACTCCAATGCAGTTACTAAATCTGCCAACATAAATTACAATAGAGTCCTTTTTAATTCAGTGAGTCAAAATATCCACTTGCCACTGTCTGTGATCACTATAATAGCTAGGAATAAAAGCAAGAATGTTAAAAAGAGTTCTGTTACATACAGCCTTCAGGCCTTTGTGCTGGGAGACACATATACACTGTCAGAGTTACCACTGCTCTGCTTTTTATTACAGCTCAAGAGTTCTCCTCCCTTTGCACCCCAAACTGAACCATGAGGCATCACTGTTGCACGCTCAGCCCTGTCCTTCAAAAGAATTTATAGAATAGAAAACCCTACCCACTTCTTGGGTTTTCATGCTAGAAAACTCAGTGTGAACATGTCCTTTTAAGTAACCACCCCTCATAAGCTGCTTTCAGTTTTATCCATGGTTTACATTATATCAAATACATGGATAAAGGATAAATGAACTCCAGGGATCTGGAAATGAAGTTTCCTTTTCCCTGATCTCACTTTGGCCACACTAGTTCTAAAGTGTTCTGTTATGGCATCTGTCATTCAACTCCATCTGAAGGGAGGGTTAGAAACAGAAGTATTAGCAGTATCGTATTCAAAAGCACATCTGTAAATACATTTTTAAACTCTCACCGGCCATCTCCAATATCTATTATATAAACATTAAAAAATCAACTCAGATTATGTTTTTACACCTGCCATCACAATTATGTAATGGATGTAGGATGCATTTTCAAAAGTACAAAGAAAAGGTAAGCTTCTGTTGAGGTTTCCATGTTTCAAGCAATGAACAGGACAAGAGGTCAGGACAGACAGAATAAAACCTACAGTTACAGCTTTTTCAACCAAAGAAATTATATATTCTTAAACAGTACTAAGAATCTATTAGTCTTAATTATTCATGCCATAGAAACACCCAAAATAAGAGGACCAGAATGATACCTCAGAGGTCACATAATGAAACACCACAGCATGAAATCTGATCACAGGTTAAGGGAACGAGAGACACTGTGCTGGCCTTCCATCCTTGTCAACAGATACAACGAAGCAGCCGTGCATTCCCACTCACACCATGACTGCAGAACTCTTGCCAGCCAAAAATCTGTGTGAGCCCTGTCCATCTCCTTGCACTAATGCAGAATGAAAATTCAAAAAGTATTTTTCTGAACTCCAAGCGATCTGAGTAACACACAACATGAATTCTGAATATTCAAAACAAAGAAGTTGTAAAATCATGTATAAATATAACTCATGGATCCATCTTGTAATCTTTCTTGTGAAAGAAAACTTCTATCACTGGCATATCATAGTGCTTAAAAATACAGTTCAGATATTCTCCATTTTCTGTTCATGCTCTTGATTTCCTTTTTTGCAAGCACTACAATAGCAATTTATGAATTTAATTATTTTAATTTTTGATCTATTTAATATTTTCTTTCAAAATAACTTGCACATCCTGAAAGCTTCAGTCTGGTAAATCATATGTTCACAGTTTGCTGGTTTGTTGTTTTTTTTAACCGAGTACTGAAATAGAACACTTTCAATGGTTTATTTCTCTTTTATTTTTAAACAACAAACACAAACTATTTTAATTCCACTACCAAATGTTCTGTTCATTTTGTAGTTATATAATCTTTAACATCAAAAATGCCATTCTAAATTAAAATATTTATTTGATTTCAATTCTTCATCAAACTCATTTGCAAGTCTTTGAAACTTCATTTCAGCAAATTTACTGTTACCCAAAGTTTTACCCAAGTTTTCTTAGCTGACTCTCATCCACAAATGTGACAACTGTAATATCTATTTCATTATCCCACTGGGTAATGATGAGCAACAGAATTATTCCTGAACAAGAGAACAGAGGGATCCTTTGAACACATTCTGAGAATAATAAGAATGATACAATATGGTTTTCCAACACAAGAGTGTTACTACTGCCTCCTTGAAGACACCTACTTTACCATTATCAGATTGTTGTCTTATGAAACTTACCTTGGGAAGCCTGGAACAGTATCACAAAGCTAAGATACAGAAAAATCCCTTCTTTTATAACTGTATGTCCTTTCCTCTGGTCAGAGCAGGAAATCATCTTTTAAATTTTTTCCCCCAGATATATACAAACTGACTATTTTACAGTCCACAGTTAATGTAGAATTTCTATCACTTCTGTACATCTGCCTCTGCTAAGGAAATTCACAATTCCTAATAAGTGCATCTCAGGGATATAGGAAACATGAACAAATACAATGACTTATTTATTTGCCAAACCATTCACCAGATTATTTTTCATTGTCTATGCAAACTAAAACCTTAAAACAGTTTCTCTGTGTGAATTAAACTGCTGTGCCTAGGTAGTTCTTCAAAGAATTCTTTAGTCTGCTCACATTCCAAATTGATGTTCAATGTGGAAACCAACTATCCTAAACACTGTCTATTTCACACACCACCAAGCTCTGTAAACACAGGGATGTGAATCATGAAAATAGTGTACAAAAAACTCTGCAGTTTAAGCAAACTGTCTTGTTTCAGTTACTAGAGAGATGATATAAATGCACCTTATGAGTCACCCACCAGAGACGAGCCAGGAGGTTAATCTTGAAGTGTGCATAAGAATTAGATAACCAAACAGAGCTTTGCAGATTGACAGTTGCACAAAACCAGACAAGCAAAACCAAACAAACTTATTTAGCTACAATTGCAGCCAACACTGCAATAACCTTAAGCACTTAACGAGATTATAATCTGTGGGATGTGAGGGTGGGGAGCAGGGTGCAGGGAGGAAGGAATAAGAAATTTTTTAAACTGACTGAGATCTTTGCATGAAATCTACACTGCTTCCATGCTTTCTATGTACCTTGTCTGAATTCAGCTTTCCTAGGAATTTCTGCAACATAGCACTTTGGCACAGGCAACGATGAAAACATTGGCCAAGGATATAGACCACTGCCCTAAAAATAGGACCAGAAATAAATTAATTCAGCAGAAAAATTAATAGCTTTTTCTCAACTAACACACAAAGGTACAGTTCCCAGAATTACTGCCTATGCACCAAAATTATGCTTGATACTATGATTTCCAATGAGATGTGCTAGAACTAAAAAAAAGGATAGAAAATCCAAAAAGCATCTGAGAATATAATTTTTATGGTGTATATACCACTGACACTTTTGATTTTACAATTCTTTTTTCAACCACAAAGGAAATTGCAAATTTTATAAAAATTATTTTCAAAAATCCCCAACAACCTACTAAACTGTATTTCCAACTTTATACATTGATTTAGATGTCTTTGTTGTGCTGACAGCAATCTGCCTCTCATCTTTATGAGACTGACAGCCAGTGAGAATTAGAACACTTAAAGAAGTTCCTTACAAACCCTCCATTATTAGAACATTGATGAAAGCTCCAGGTATTAGATATTGAATATATAGAAAACCCAAGAATGGAAAAAAAATCAATTAATACAAAGATAAATGGAAAGCTAGTAAAGAAACACAGGAGTATAAAAATTAAAATAAAATTTAAAAAACCCCAAACAAATTGTATTCACTAAAAAGTAACATTAAAATGGAGCAAAATAAACATGTCATCTGAACATAGTATGTCCTAGGTACATGACAATCCCCAAATAGTAGAAGCAATGCATTTGCTCAGAGTATCACTTCCTTAAAATGAACAGTTGAACTTAACAGTTCATAAAACTAAAGGTGGTCTGGTGTTAAATCATTTTTCACATCAGTAAAAGTCTTTAGTTAATGAAAGCAGAAGTTACAGAAAAGGAAACTGTAAACTTTAGGTTCTAACCTTATCTAATTCTCTCAAAGGCAAAATCCTTTCCTGTGGTCCTCCAATCAGATTTATCCTTACAAGAACATGGTTTCTCTCCACTGACAGACCATCAATTATAAAAACTCTGTGGAAAAAAAGCCCAACAAAACACAATAAACCTACAAATATTAGAAGCTTTGATTTACTGACTATTTAATTCAGAAAACTTAAAGAAGCAAGACTATTTTGAGAAACATACCAGAGTTAAAACACAGCCTGGAATACATATAGGTACAAATAAACTGAAACATGAAGCATTTTGAGATGTCTCCAAGCATTGTTCTAAATTTGTGCTTCCCTACCTACTGCTGATTAGAAAAATTTGAGCAATTACTAGATCCAAAAGAGTAGAAAATCTCACAAATTTTCTTATGTCACATAAAAATGATATAATTAGGGCAGTGACAGTTAATGGACCATCAAAATTTGCTCTTTATTTGGCCTACCAGTATACTTCTGCTGCCACAAATAAGCAGTGATTCATTATTTGAAACACAGACAACTTGCTGTCTGAAGCCAACACGCAGCCCAAGGTACAAAATTTTTGAAAGCAGTAAAATTCAGTTTTTATTCACCAAGTTTTTATTAAAAGTTTTGCCTTAGTAGGGAAATAGCAGGTTTCATCTTTAAATAGTAAATAACCATCATCTTCACCCACATTGACTTACATTCTGTAATGGTCCCATATAACAAACGGTAAGAGGAGAATACTTCAAACTTAGCATGCCATGAGAAAGGAAAAAATGTCAGTAACTAAATGACTGTCCACCTCTGTCCCAAAACCACTTTTTTCCTTTTAAAATAATGGGCTATGCAATTTTATTTAGAAGACAGCAGTGGAAACTCACAGTAGCTGGAAAGTTAACTAAGCTACAAATAAACTGTTGGAGAGTTGACAAAGCTACAAACCACACAATAACAGTAACAAAAACACTCCCCCATGAAACCCCCAAAGTACTGGTAACGCCTTTGATTCATGAACATTAAAACAATACCCTGATTTTATTTTAAATACATATATTAAAAAATTAAATTAAAAGGCACACTTACATTCACAAGTTTTAAACACTTTTTGTTCAAGAAACAAGAGTAATATAAACTAAAAAGTAGAAAAATAATTGTTTTTTTATTTGTTATACTTTTGGAATGAACATGGGAGAAAGAGAAGGCCGTTTTATCTTTTCATAATTTAAAACTGCTGACAAACCTGCATGTAAGTAAGCTCATGGACATTAGAAGCCAGCTTAAGTGAAAGCATTTGTATGTTTAAAGCTACTAAGGCATACAGGTATTTGCTCTCAGAAGGAGAGTATGATAGTTAAAACAACATTTACATCAATCACTTCTTACCCTGGTCCTTCTGAAGTTTCTGTGACATTTTCCTCCTGAGCAGTTAGCAAAACCTGTGACACTTTATACTGAGCCTCCAAGAGTAAAAGGGTATTGAGCTCACAGCACAGCACATTTAACAGCCTGCAGGAGGACACATTGAAATGGTAGCACATCAGTCAGGACTCCAGTAAAACACAGAAAGACGAGGGTGAACATGTTTATGAGGCCTTGCAATGGAAAGGGAGGAGAGGAAAAAAACAACAAAAAAACCCCACTTTAAGTGTCTGAAAAAAACCCAGACATAACTAAGTCAGGAACACTCTTTTACATCCTTTTTAACCACTCAAGTGGCACAACCTTAAGCAAGTAGAGAATGCTTCCCAAGAGTTTTTTTGTATGCACTGAACAACCAGAGAAAATACCCACTAGTCACCTTAGCCAGTTTTTGAGTTTACATCACAGTGTAACAAAAATGATACAGGCTAAGTAAGACATTCCATGTGAAATGCAAAGAAATTATACAATAATAGGCTGGTAAAGCAACTCAGAATTAGGTTGTCTGAATGGGGAGGAAGGCAGGGAAGCAAAAAAAAATCTTTCCTTTAGAAAAGAGGCTTTTAAGTGCTTATGTATAATCAAATTTAACACAGTTCAAAAGCAATAAAAGATCCAACACGTAACAAAACCAATAAATCTGCTGGGTTGGGGTTTCTTCAGAGAAACACAAATTGTAAATGAAATTAATAATAACAAGTGTACAAGAGAGTACATTATATACCATTTTCTTCCATAACTTGGGGCAAATTAACAGGGTAAGTACTCCAATATATATTCATATAAATCTGAAATAAAGCAATCCAAATCATATTACTTTTTCTTTTAACTAATTTATTCACTCTAAGACCACAACAGAATAACTTCATTGAGGGTTTCCAGTTCAATGAAAACAATGTAACTAAACATTCTTGTCACTGGTTTTATTTCCTGTTATAACAGTCATAAAATGCAACATAAATTAAGGCTGATCTGCATTATATTTTGTATTCACATAATATTTGATATCTATAACTTTTATGATTATTTACAAGAAAAAAAACAGAAAAGAGCACTGAAACCATTATGAAGATGGATAATTTTTTCTGTTGAGTACAATAAATGGCAAAGATGTGTTTCCAGCAATTAAAAACCACCTGGGAAAAGACTAGAGCTGAGAATGCTTTATAATATCTCCTCTGGTAGGCAAGGCAGAGGAAAAAAAAAAAAAAACCAAGACCAACCAACCATGAGCAAATAAAATTAGGTAGAAGGAATGGTGGTAGAATAAGTGACAAAATATACAAGATCTAGTAGTAGCTGCTGCTTGGGCATTCAAATGAAATTTTCACCTATATAGAAAAATACATTTAAAATTTTTTTTTGTCAAATGTAATATTCCATTAATTATTTTCCAAAGTCATAAATGTATAGACTAAAGTTTACAATTAAAAAAACCAAACAAACACATTTTTAGTGAGTATATTTGTAACCATGCTTGAATACAGCTATGGAGCTTTTTGCTTTTTTGTTTGTTTTTGGAAAATAAGAATTGGATCAGACTCCCATTTCAGTATCTCATCTCTAAGAAGTATAGGCTTATGAGAATGCATAAAACCTTTACAGATATAACACAATAAGATTAAAGCATATATTTTTGAGATATGCTTAAAAATTTTCTTTGGAAAGCAGAAGACAGAATTCCCAACCTGAATGCTGCTGAAAATTGGAATATATACTTCAATGAAGTTCTTGCACCTGGAAAGTATACCCAACGAGATAGTACAGGCTGGGGACCAATGAGTCAGAAAGCAGCTTTGCAGACAAGGACCTGGGGTCAGTAGGCTGAGCATGAGCCAGAAACATGCCCTTGAGGACCAACCTGGGCTGTGTAATGAAAAGCAAGGCCAAAAGTTGCTTTTTGGGGAGGTGACCCTGCCCCTCTACTGGGTTCTGGTAAAGTCATACCTGGAATGCCGGGTCTAGTTCTGGGCTCCCCAGTAACAGCATGATATAGGTGCACTGGAGAAGGTGCAGCAAAAGGCCAAGAAGATGATTAAGGCATAGGCCATCTGACATAGGGAAAAGCTGAGAGAGCTGTGACTGCTCAGCCTGGAAAAGAGGATCCTCAGGGGAGATCCTGTCAGTGTGCATAAATATCGAACAGGAAGGTTTGAAAATTGAGTTAGACTCTTCTCACTGATACCCAGTGAAAGGACTAGATGCAATGGGCATGAATTGAAAGACAAGAAATTCCATTTTAAGATACTGTGAGGGTGGTAAAATAGTGGAACAAATTGCCCAGAGATGCTGTAGGATTGCCACCATTGACAATATTCTAAACTACAGAGCATTACTCAGGGACACAACCCCGAGCAATGCTCTGTAGTTGAACCCACTTTGAGCAGAGAAGTTGTACCATATAATCTTCCATCTCCATTTCAATTCTCATTATATAATTCTATGATCACTACTGAATAAGATATACCATACATTCAGGAACAAACTGAAATGCATATAAAATAAAAGATTATCTGAATGCAGTCTTTTATAAAAGACTAATTTTAAAAAAATTCAGAAATATCCAAATACATATAATAGTTGTGAAAATATGCTAGGAATAAGTAATTTTGTTCTGAATTCTGCATTTTCTGCCCTATCCATCTTTCTTAAAAGGTGCTCCCTGGATTCTACCCCTTCAACTACAATTTCACAACTAATATTTCACTGTAGAAATCCCATTCTAACTAGTATTTTGTTCCACAGGCTATCTCCTTGGTTTTGGTATGTGGAATCATAATGACTTCTTTAATTATAACAGAATAAAAGGTCCTTTGTGAGATATAAATCAGCTAGTAAATAAACCTTGCTAATTTTTATGCCGTCTCTCTACATTTTTTTGCCTGAAAATCATATAATGAAACTGCCCTTGATTTACTCTGAGTTGCCAAAAACACGTATTATGAAGATAGCTTATTAACATCTCAATACTTTTTCTATTAGTTCCTTTCAAGAAAACAAAACAGTATGTCCTTCGTTCTTTTTTTCCAATGTCAAACCACATTTCTCTCAAACAGGATCTTTATTATGGTAAGCCCAATTCCATTTTTCTGCAGTTCCCACTTCCTCACCATACACTAGTCTTCCTTACTTTCATAATACACATTCTTTCCAAAGCCACTTTGATGTTCTGTCCTCACTTCAGGCATATCTGCTAATGCTCAGTGGGTGGTGAAAGAGGCAAGATGCTATTCTTGAACACAACAGCTGTAAGAGTCTGTGGTGGGTTGACATCAGTCAGTGACTAAGCACCCCCCCACTTCTCACTCCCTCACCACCTGTGCCTGGCCAGTCTCTGACCAATGAGACCTACAAGACCAACCTCCAAGCCCCTCAGTTTTTACTACTGAGAGGGATGCTATATGCTATAAAACATTCCTCTGGTCAGTTCAGGTCAGCTGTCCCAACTGTTTTCATTCCCAACCTCTTCCACACTCCGAGCCTACTTGCTGGGTAATGCTGATAAAAAAGAAAGTCCTGCTGCTGAGCAGGTGCTTGCACAGTGTCAGTGGAAACATGCTGTGTTATCAATACTCTTTCAGTCCCAAATTCAAAACAATTCAAAACACAGCACCCCTGTGGGGTGCTATTAAAAAATTTAACCCCAGTCTGTATGCACTCAAGTGAAACAAGATAAAATTTTATGCTATAAACAGCACGAAATTTCCATCATATAGAAAAAAGAAAGCAGCTCATCCAAAGTAAACTGTACTACAATCTCAGCAATAGATGTGTGAATGCAGCATAAAATGGCCAGCTAAACACAAAATGCTTGCATCTCTGCTATACACAGAAATAGAGGACTAAACTGGTCTTTAGTAAAAGGTTTTATTTTGGCTTGTAGTTACTGACTTCTACAGATGACAGCATCTTCTATGGCATGATATTTGTAGAGAGCTCAGCTGTGGGACACGATAAGGTGCTTTTTTTTTTAATCTCTCAGGAATAAATGTAAAAAACTGGAAAGTGATAAAACAAGGACTGGGACCTCTTTGCAGTAGCAGGACCTTCTTTTCACTAAACGACTATATAAACACAAGTGAAATCCAAAGCCAAACTTGCATTAAACAATTCCAGTGCCATCATCATGAGTGACAGCCTCAAAACATTTAAGACTAGAGTTTATATTAATAATTTGATTTATTTCTTTATTATGCTTTGAGTAAGAGCCTAAACTTCAATGTGGATCCAAACAGTGAATGGCATTATTATCAAGTGCCAGACCAGTAGACAAAGGCAATGGGTAACAAAAAAACCCCTAAAGAAGTCAAAAGCCACTCAGTGTTGGAACACAAAGGGCATTCGGAAGCTTCAGCCTTGCACACTGCCTTTGCAAACTGAACAAAAGGCATTAGCAATGAGCAGATAGAGAATGCCTCTGCACTTGGTCTAGCTAAAAGATTGAGGCTACTAACTGTTCCGATGAGGGCAGTGTATGGTTTTGAAAAAAAATACGAGTTTCTGGATACAAAAGTTACACCTTTGGTGCCTGGGGCGCTGGAAGCTACTACCTCAGGGCAGTCATGTTTCTCCCAGGAAGGAAACTCAGGGACTAATGTTTTCTTTACAATGTTTTTCACACAAAAAGATTTTCGAAAGAGCACCTATACCACTTCAGCTACCCAATGTACCTACAAATGACATGTAATGTGGTTGCTAATGATAAAAAGTTTCACTAGTTAAACAAAAACGCTTTTCATGAGCATCGCTTGCCAGCCTAGAGGACCCAGAAGTGAAGGGTTTTGATTTCCCACAGTTAAGTAAAGAAAAAAAAGTCAACCAACAAGTGACATCTGATCACAGAATCTACTGCTCCTATTTTATTAATAATTGTTTTAAATGAATAAACCTAACAAACTGCTATTAACAGACAAATTAGCAAAAAAATTGAATTAACTGTGTAGCGACATGATCATATATAATGTGGAAACAGTCTCACATAATTCTGTTGCAAATCCCCATCACTAGTAGTTACTGCTAATACAGACCCTGTCCCCTTTTACCTTTGGATTCTTCTCATAATGCTTTTTAATAAAGAGAAAGGAAAAAAGAAACTAAATACAAACAGCATTGTGTTGCAATCACTGAAGTCACACATTCTCTTAATTAACAATACACACAATGCAAGTACAATTAAGGAATGACCTATTACATATACTGAGACTACCTCACTATTAAAATGCAATTATATAAGGGGGGGTTTACAATGCAGTTGAAAAAGGTAACGGAGAAGAATGCAGGGGTGTTTATTATTTGTACTTCCTAGACTCACAAAGTTCTCTTTTGCCTATCACATTTCTTTTTCATTTAATTCATTCACCTGGATTTCCCTTGAGTGCTCTGGATGAAATTTTGACAGATATGTACTGCTTTAAGGCAAATTTCAAGATGCTGATTGATTTTGATGTCAGTATAGTATAAGGCATTTAAATTTTGTCTCCTAAATCTTTCTCTGCTAGTTTTTTAGGGCAACAGAAATAGATATAATGCATTTTTATCATTTTGTGCATTCATTTGGTAAGCAAGAAAACACAAGCAAAAAACATATTTACCATGATATTTTATATGACAAAGAAAATGCAACCTAACAATGTCAAAATCTTTATTACACAAACCTGAGAATAACAAGCCAATATTATTTTTCTATTTGCAGCAGACAGGTGCTTTACAATCCTGAGGCTGATACACATGAGCATATGACTTAGACTAATATTTACAATTTTCTATAATTCCACAGAAACAGAAATGCATTTATTCACACAGAGCATTGTAATAAATACTGGGTTTTCAGCCTTGCCTTACAGAAGCTTAAAATAAATCTATTTTTCATTGCAGTTCAAATTACACTTCTACAAAATGGGTTATCTTCAGATACCTCTAATGATAGGCAAGCACATCGTGTCTTTAAAATTAAACAGTCATAATTTCCATATCTAATGGAAAAGGGTTTGCCCCCTGAATCTTCCCTGCAGGCCAAACTCTTTAACAGAGTGCTCTCCTTGCTGCTTGATGCTCACTAGCAGGAGGCACCTAAGTGAACAAGGGTGGAGCTAACAAAGGTTCTTATGATTCAGCATATGCATACAAAAGATCTTTTGACTTCACAATATTTAGGAGTTTCAGTGACTTATAGTCAAAATAAGCCACTGGAGAAAAAATAACATAGCCAAAGAAAAAAAAGGTCTAGTTTTCTTCTCTAAAGTATTCAAATGCCCCTGCCGTATTATCATACATCCACAAAAAAGAGATTCCAGGATCAGTGTGTTACAAAAATACTCTATTAAATAAAGGGAATTTCTGAAAAGCTGCCTGTAAACCAACTCTTATCCCCTCCAACTGCCTACAATCTATGCATATTCTTGTAATATTGTTTCTGGTTTTTACTCAAGCCAACACTAATTGAGTATCTTTGAATTTATTTTGGGTATTGATACTGTTTAGGGACAGGAACCTGATTATCAAAGGTAGAAATTTTTACTCTCCCACATTTTAATCCAGCTAAAGTCACTAACATTCACAGAAAACTTATTTTCTGAATAGAGAACAGTAGTATGCAAATGCCTGAATAAAGCCTCAGGCAAAGACTCTGAAAATATATATATTATACATATCTTTTCTTGGCAGGCTGTAAAAACTCAAAACCCATTAATGCATTTACTGTACTGAAATACTAGACAAATCATGTTGATAAATAAAATCATTAATCTGAAAGATTTCTTTATTATAAGTTAGAGATTCAAAGAGCTTGGCCTTAAAAGGGAGGTGGTGAAGACTTCTAGTGTCACATTTCAAGAAAACTTATTTCTTATATGCAGTATATTTTAAAATCAGATCTATGGGTACACTTGTATCAGATAAATAAAGCTGCTCATTAAATTAAGAAAATACTCTGTGTTTATTATGTTAAAAATATATTGCTTTAATCACTGCTCTGAATTTCCCTTCTGTAGGATTTGTGCTCTGCTGGCAAGTTTAGAACTTTCTAAAATAGAAAGACCACTGAGAATTTCTGCATTAGTTCCTGTGCATCCAGATTTTCAGCCTGTACAAAAGAGTGCCTGAGACAGCCTTCAGTGTTCTTTTATCAACTGATACTGGCCAACTGGGAGATTCTTGATTCTAAATAAAGTGTAAATCTGCTTTGAAGCTGAAAGCTGAACTGTTGGTTTGAAAATCCTTCTGTACACAAATTAGGAACTGTCTATATACTTACACACTTCTACTCCTATCTTCAACTTCTTGCCAAAGGTTTCCCTTTAATAAATAAATTAAAATTATAATGATAATAACATATTTTCTTTTCCAGTTAGCTTCAAAGGACCTCTAAGTGAACAAATCTTGTCACAGAAACACACAGTAGATTCAGTTAATGGAATACCAGATCACTCTCTGACACTACTGAAGAACCATCCTAGGCGATACTTCTAAGAACTTTAAAAAAAAAAAAAAAAAAAACCAAAACAAAAATCCCAAACAAACAAAAAAAAACCCTTACAAAACCAAACAATAACAAGGAGAAAACCAAAGGAAGTACAGATCTGAAACAGCTACAGCTTGTGGTAGAGCTGAGTATTTCACCCTTGACCACACAAACCCCAATCCGTATGAATGCACCATAGGGAGTATTCTTTAAAGACTAAGAGATATTGGCTACACACACCGTATCTAGCTTCCCTATGTTTTCCTTTTCACTTCTACTGCATGCACACCACTTTACATAGTAGTTAAGCTTGAAAAGGGAAATTGACAGTAAAGCCTCTACCAGACTGTCCTTCAAAATTATAATTCAGAATTCATACTTATTCAAAATGAAGAAAACTATCCACCAGAGAATGCAATAATAACACTATAAACATTAATATATACACCTGTGCATTTTGGATTAAATAGACTGTGGATGTTTTATATTCAACTACACAGCTAATAACCAAAATAATTTAAAACGCTGAAGCTCAGTATACACATGAAGGAAAATGTAGGTCTAAATTGCAGAAGTTGTATCAATCAAGAAAGTAAATGTATAACTGTTTTGAACAACAAAAGCAGGACCTTACAGCATAACCTGCAAGTTAAACAGATCTGAAGTTCAGCACTCAGCTCTGGGTAGGCCACATATAAATATAGTGTATGGCTGTGTAGATCTGTGAGCAATTAAAAGAATGTGGGTTTGGCTGCATTATCAGGGGATTAAATTTAGCAGAAATGTTTCTAGACAAATGCTTCACAAAATCATACTGTTTTTTGATGCTGCAATTATCACAAACACCTAAATATTTAATTTCTACATAACAGCAAAGAGAAATGTAGATTTTTGCTCTAGTTTCCACATTTTCAGATCCATTAAGCGTCTAATAATATTTAGTCTATCTACTGCTGAACTTAAAAACTCTTGATGGAACTTGGTCAAGGACACAAGGCAAGGTTCATTTTATAGAACACGGATGTCTGCAGTCAGTAGCATTCACAGGAAAGATCATGGAACTTTAGCTGTATACCTCTCACGTTCAGGTAATACAGCCCATGGTTACCTGCAAGTCTTAATACTCTAAATAAATACTCCAAAACCTGCAAATCCTGAGGTAGAAGGGATCCATCAGGATCTAGTCCAACTCCTGGCTCTGCACCCCAAGGACACCCCAAGAATTATACCACGTGCCCTGAGAGTGTTGTCCGAATGCTTTTTTGACCTCTGTCAGGCTTGGTGCTTTGACCACTTCCCTGGGGAGCCTGTTCCAGTGCCCAACCATCCTTTATTTTAAACTGTAAAACATCTAATTTTCTCTTGATCCTAATTGCATCAGTGGAAGTTGTGTCACGTTTTCTATGGAGTCAGTCTAATCCTAAATGAAGAACAATATTTTATTTTTTAAATTTTATCTTAAGACTTCTTCCTATAAAAACTAGTGATTTGCTCCAAAGCAGCATTTATAGCTTCTGATTTACACGTCAAAATCACGTATCTCCCAACTTCAATCTCTGCCATTGTTCATCTCCTCTATGCTCATCATTATCAACAAATTATACTGCGTCTTATGGTTATTCATATATAGTATGAAATAATTTCATGGTGATATCAAAGAACAAATATGGTTGCAAAAAGCTAATGTTTCAGAACTTAATCAGTTGGACTGTATCTTGCTCAATCAAGCAAGGCTACCAAAGTTTCCCGTATTATGAAGTACACAATCCAATAGATTTTTAACTGTCTAAAGTTCCTAACAAAAATGTAAATTCAAGGATTTATTCATTCATCTTTGGAAAACAATAAAAATGCAGAAACTAATTTCTATGTTAAAATTATTAAGCACTAAATGTTACAATACACGAGCATAATAGTATGAGCATCTTTTAATATGCAGAAGGTTCTTCATGTTCTATAAATATTTGGAATCAAATGCTATACTCCTCAAACTAAGTTTTTGTGAAATAGGTGATAATTAAACAAATACTTGAAAAAACTATATTAAGTACAGGGAAACCACAAAACCCAAACTGACATAAACATAGTAAAAAAAATTTCAGTATTTTGGTGTACAGTGGATGTACAACTTGTTTTTTACAGTCAAGTAGGCAAAATAACATGCAGTTTCTATCGCTGCTTCTCATATTACAATATATCCATTTAGAGATAATAAGATTAGATTCACCACTGTTCTCATTTTGTAGGCCATTTTTCATTTAATCTTTTTATGGTAAAAAAAGAGGGAATTTCACCTTCATACATAATAAACTCCAAACAATGTTATCTTGTCAGAAGTAACACATCCAAGCATATTATATCCTATTTAGTTAATGTGACCAGAGAATAAAAAACATGCCTCTTACCTCAGACCAAATATATGAGATTGTTCATAATTGAACAAGGAATGAATTTTAGCTTCTGAGTTCAAAATTATAAGCCTGTCAATAATATCCTGTCAAAGAAAAAGAAATGTAAAAAACCATGTATGCTTTTGTAATTTATGCATATCATAATTTCATAGGGATATTTACTATTGAATGAAAACTCTTATTGAAACACACACTGAAATTATTTCTGTAGTAGGAGGTATTTTCTACACAAAAGTCAAAGGCAAAAAATGAAGGCAAAAATGGCAAAAAATTTCCTAACCATGTAGAAGGAAGAAAAAATCTGTTAAAAATATAAACATAAAAAAAGATCCTCACATATCAACTATCCTAGTTGTTTAGTTCATTTAAAAAAAAGCTAAAATGTTTTTTGCATGTCTGAAGTGTGTACATGTCTATTTTAATGAGGAGAATAGCAACTCCTTTAGCATAATAACCCTTTGTCACACTAATTAGTAATACATGCTTGAAGACACAGCCATTTAGTCTCAGTTTAGCAAGGCTTGGCTCAGATGTTGAGGCTTACACCTTTCATCTTGGAGCATCTCAAGTAACAGACAATGACTTGTGGCTGCTTCCCACTTCTTCCACGAAGCCAACAATTATCTTCCCCTCTGGCTCACTGCATATGCAAACGACTTCTGAAGAAATTATTTTGTTAAAAAACTAAGTAATTAACAGAAACACTCAGTGATGTTATCATGTCAGAGACAGATTGCTGTGCTATGGTCAGAAGAAACAGATTACAAAATCCTTACGAGCTTTATTTAATCTTGATTAAATACAAAGTTTTATTTTCTTCACATTTTAGATGTACAGTTTCAGAGAGAGCAGAGGGAGTTATTATTCACCTAATTAGATCAATAAGTCATTTCAATAAGATATGAAGGGAATGTTAAAACCCATATTTTCATGAAATCAACAAAAGCTCTGTTTTTCAACAAAGATAAATAAAAATCATAAGTAAAACTCACAATACTAGGAAAAAAATCTAGAACTTTTCCAAGTAAACTGTCTTCATAAAATGTACTCTTATTTAAAATGCAGCGAAAGCATATTTTTCCTATTAGATTTTTGGGGCGGTAGGGGAGACAGCTTTTTCCACATAGTATATTTACAATAAAATTCTAAACTAAAAAACACAACTTGGACCTCAAGGCTGTTCATAAAATTGATAATGCAAGCAGTTGTTTGTTTGGGATTTAAGATTTCTTTAGATACTTGTACATACAAAGAGTTAAATGCTAAGGGATATTTCTCTGGCATCAACCTCCTGTGATTTATAAATCAAAGCTTGGAACTGCAAAATAGTACAAAGAGCAGGCACAGTGAGAGGACTACTGAGAGAGAAAGGAGACTAAGCTCTGATTTGGGATTTTAGGAAGGAAGATAATTAAAGTCTAACACTGGATTACACCCAAAAAATGTGTGGACAGATCTGCACTGCCGAGCTAGAGAGCACAGCTTATATATTACAGGTCAGACATCAATCTACCTGTTGAATACCTTAGAAAACCATCTAAGTACTCCCCAGAATCATGGAAGACAATCACCTGTTCTAATGTCTTTCAAAGCTACAGGTCTAGAGGATACCTTCCAAACTAGACTCCCCTAAATATATATCTACTGCAGAAACCTTCAAAGACTGGAGGCAGGCAGAAGAGCCCTCATTTATGT
The DNA here is from genome assembly GCA_034336665.1 of Luscinia megarhynchos. NCBI lineage: Eukaryota > Metazoa > Chordata > Aves > Passeriformes > Muscicapidae > Luscinia > Luscinia megarhynchos. The sequence goes on from CM067565.1 coordinate 49,732,520, forward strand.
GCTCCATTTTCTAAAATAATTTTACATGCTAAACACATTAAAGAGAAATTTTGCATGTATTAAGAAAAATTTCCTAAGGGCACAAATAAAAACCTGCTTAGTCTACAATTAAAAGTTGTAAAAGCTTAACTGATAATCTGTTCTGTCAATGATACAGCTAGTCAGATAAAAATACAAAGGAGGTAAAAATGTTTAAGTCCTGGGTATTCAAGATATAAAGGATATACAAAAATAATTAAGGTCTGCACATTAGCAATTATAGTTTAGCATAAACAAGTCACATTCTATGGCAATGTGACACAATTCAGAAATAGAGAAAAAAATAATGCACCCAAAGTTCTTAGCAACTTCCAATCAAATCTTCTAGTGCACAGAAGTTGCTTTTACTTTGCTTCCTGTAGTTATATGTGGTCAAAATCTTTTATCTTTTGCTTTCTGCAATCACTGCCCAAAAACTTGATTATAATAAACCTATATATATCTTCTTAACTTCAGAAGTTTTCTGAGTACTTAGACTCATCAGAGTATCTGACAATTTCCTTTCTGTTATAATCTTGGATGCCTATAATCCACTGCTGCACAGTAGTTAACTGAAACAAGCCTCATCCAAAACATTTTTATCTCCTTGGGGATCTTTGAACAATCGTATCAGTACTGGCATTTCTAGAAACCTATAAAACTTCATAAAGATACTCAAGCATCTCAAAAGCTTAAATTAACACGGGCTTTCAAAAGTTACAAAAATCATTCTCGAGATCTACCACAATTTGAAAGCTCTCAAATACTTATCATCTTCAGCACACACCTGTCTCACTCCCAGTTCTTTAAAAAACTTGATAACTCAACAAAGCTATCCATTGGTGAACACACTAGCATTGAGTAGACTGAAAAAATGAAATTTATCATGCAATTTCCTCCTGAAATCATCAAAACAGTATTGCAAAACAGATCTCAAAAATCCATTCCAAACATAACACACACTATTATTATAAAATCTTTCTAAACAACTTAAAATATCACCAATCCAGAGCCTGTGGTAAACAAACGCTTCAACCCAATAGCAGTTTAAAGTGCTAACTCATTAGGAAAAAAAAAATCTGATTTTAACTGCCACACAAGGTCACAAATTACTTGTCTGTGCTTTGTAGATGAGATAAAAAGCCGTAATTGACTGCAGTAGAATGATTGAATACAAAATAATACTAAATATGGAAATGGTGAAGCTATTTTTCTGAAGGATGTCTTAATCAGTAGCTTTCCAATTACTGATTTTTTCCTTTGCGTGAATCATGTGTCCTATTAAAAAAATAGCCTGAGGTATGGGGCTTTTGTGTCCTCATTTTTTTTTCTTTTATTCTTTTTAAATCCACAGATAGTGTGATAGAGCAATGCTGTATAAAATACAAGTATATATATTTTTCAACATTTTCCCGTATGTAACTGTATGTACACACAAACCTGCTTATTTATGTTACTTTTTTCTGTGGAAAAACACAGTTCTAACACAAGTCAGGAAAGATGATCTTTAAATTAGGCATCAAAATTTATATTACCTTTAAGGTTTCAAAATGAAAATTTAGGATAATATGAAGTGATACGTGCATATACTGCCCTCATGCTGTATATAATACAAAATGCAGAAAAATTCAAAAACTTTCAATAAGAAAAAATACTTATTCTTTTATAACCCTAACATTTTCTCGGGAAAAAACGTCTTCAGAGAAGTATTTTTCTTTCAAAATACTTACAATTATATCTGTGGGCACTTCACGTAATGAGTATATGGGTTTATTTGGTATATCTCGTTTACTCAGGAGCTCAAAAACCGCTGGGTAAGTGAGCACGTTTACCAGAAACAAAAAGGACTAGAGAGATAAAAAAAGGAGGGACAACAAGGAAAATTAATCAGTTAAGTACATCCAAGTAAGTGTTAACAATTATTTGCCATTTACATTAACTTTGTCCTTATCCTTTACAGGCTGCACTTAACATAAACAGATCTGCCCAAAATAAGGTTGCATAGCCCAGTAAGCATCTATGTAATCTAAAAGGGCAGTAGTGTCTGATACACTATTATCTATCTAATATCTATTATGTATCAAATTGTACAAGCAATTTTGAAAATTACAGTATTTCATTAGCACATAATTCTAAAATCTGGAGACAAAGAATACTCTAAAACACATCACTCTTTCTGATTTTATTTCAGTAATCTGGACATAAACTGATGGCCAGAATTTAAGCCTTAGTTTTGTCATTATTGTTATTCATTATTTCATAGTTAATTCTTGGTATTTTCAACTGTCATGCAACACAAGAATCCTTTATCAGCCATCACTTAACTAGCGTATTATACCAGTTTTGACAAGTGTGCCAAGAAGCAGGTATAGTTGTAATAAAAAATTCCAGAAATATATGTATCATCCTATCTGAACCACAGCACTGCTTCTTTCCATACAAAAACATAAGATTAAATAATTTCTCACCTTCTGACAACTTTGGTCAATAGGGTCAATTGGAGTTGGTCTGGGTTGGGTTATCCTCAAGTCATCTTTTCCACACTCCAAAAGAGCCCATAATTCAGTTAGAAGTGCCTTTATAAAGCCTAAAACAAATGTTTGTTCTAATCATGAGTTTCATATTAGAAATATTTTACACCTCAATTCTAACCAAAATTCGCGATATTCTCTATACTGAAGGTTGAAATTTCACAACATAGACTGCCTTAGGGTTACTATCCCTGCTATTCTCAATCCTTTAGCCAAAACTACCTTTCTAGAGCGGTCCGCTTATGTTTTATCTACAATCTGAAGCAATGGTTTCCACAGACTATTACACTAGATAGGATTATATTTAAATTCAATGTAAATATGCTTCTGCCCTTCTTTAAAAAGTTAACTGCAATGGATCAAGGCATAGCTATCATTGTCACAGATTCACAATAACTCATTAATAAATTAAAAGATACCACAGTGAAAAGGACTAGAAAAATCCCAACTATAAGAGGCATTACTAGCTGAATTTAAATTGCTAAAATTTAAAATGCTAAATATTTAAATAGAAGAGGAAAGAGCCATCTAACTCTGAAATCTTCAAATGTAAGGGTTGAAAAATCAATGCTGATTACTTTTGGTCTATCATTTGTCTCTGATGCCAAAGGGTATAAAAGGGCCATAAGAAGCAATTTGGCTGAAAACTTTAAAACAGGACAGATGGGTAACTCCTCAGTAGATCTGCTCCCTGCTTTGTGAAAAACCCTAGAGGCATAAATAAGAAACTAATCAGTTTCCTTGACTGGCAGAATTTGCCTGCCTTTCTGACAGTCTCTCAGTCAACACCAGCCACTTCTAGATACTCAAAGAGATTATTTGAAACTTCTGTACCTTATGGACTTCCTTGGCAACTTAAGACATTACCTCCATTTTAATGATGAGATTCTAGTTTTAATATAATGGCTACCTGGACTGCTAACAATATGGTAACAGTTGGGTTATCTGAGATTGACTCTGAAGGGACTTTGTCTGAATTGACAATTCTTCTTGTAGCACAATCTCATTTATATCTCGCTAATGTGAGATGCACCAGTGACATTCAGGCCCTTGCAGTTCCTCACCCTTTGAGCAGCCAGTAACCATGGAAATGTACATACAAATTACAGACATCAACAGTTAGTCATTCTGATCTGCAGATCAATAAGAAGAACCTGCAAACTTATTTTTAAACTGTACAAATGTCTTCAGACACACACAGGAAATTTCTGGAAATTCAAACTAGTGAACTAAAGATTTTGTATAATATCAGAAGAAAAAACAGAACAAACCCTAAAATGCTGCATCAAGATTAATGAATAACTTGAAATCTAGAGATAATCCATTTCCATCAAGAAGAAATTAACAAAGGAGTTTTTGCTAATAGTGTGTAATTATTTTACACAGTTGATCTTTTTTTAGCATCTTTGTCACTGTCTTTTTCCAAAATGCAAGACTACAGCATGCAATTATTCATAATAACATCATTCTTCAACTTACCTGAATTCCGCAGAGCTACTGCAGCCATTGGTGTTGCTGCCATTTGTGTAACAATGATTCTATTACCAAAGTCTTCATATTCATTTGTCTGTTGATAAGAAGTATAAAAGTGCAGTGTTAGTTATTCAGAAGACATGAAACTCTCAAATGATTGCTTAAATATTGATTTTCTTAAACTTGTTTACAGAATTTAATCCACCTTATGTTTAGACTTGAATAGTTCATAGATAACCTCTACAGACTTACCAGGGTCAGATTCCCAAACAAACATCTTTATCAAGTATATTACAAAAATTTAAACATAAAATACTATGGTTGAGACATGCAATATTAGCAAATAAAACCATTAGTATTATAATGCTTTTGTACTCTTTCAGTAGGAAGCCTTTGGAATTACTTTTTTTGTCCTAAAAATGTACATTAACAGATTTTTTTTGTTTATATACAAGCTTTTTCTAGCATATTTAGATTTCAACACGACCTACCAACATTGTCTAAAAAATTTGCACTTAGAAGTAAAGAAAAAAATATTTTTTCTAGGATTTCAAACTTGATAATAAAAAGTAAACTATAAAGACTCTGCAATGCTTACCTGTATTTTTTTTGATAAACTGTTAAACATAAAGTTCACACAGTCAGGCATGGCACCTGTACTATGAAGCAGAAATAGTCCTTTGGGTGTGGTACAAAAATTTAGCAAAGCATCTAACAAAGTCTCTTCCCATAAGAAACTGCAAGAGTAATAAAATAATAATTAAAAACTATATATAAAGAAGCATGAGATTAAAAAAAAAGCACAATTCCTAACCTAAACAACATAACCTAACCTAAACAACAATACTTTATTCACTGGACTCTATACTTAATAAATTAAGTTTACGTTAGATTAAAAAAAGCATTTGGGGAAAAAAGATAATATAATAGACTGCATTTTGTGTGAACATTTAAACTCAGTGTGCCAAAACAGGTTAGGTAGGAATACAGAAGAGAGGGATGATGTAATGGGAAACCCAAAAGACCTATGCTATCCTTAAATATCTGCATGAATTACAATCCGATTCTATACAGTCTTAACACATTAACATGGCAGTTGCATGTTGGCAAAACAGAATTTCTCAGCAATGAAAAAACTCTGTAAGGAACTCACATTCAAGGTGCTAAAGGTTCCTGCAAGAAATTGGTACAGAATTATGAAGAAAGGTGCTATATTTACACAAAAACTTCACATACTAAGAGCAGTAAATGGAAAATCAACATTGCCCTGAATTTTCAGACTCCCAAATACTTTTGTATTCCTTATCTTAATGAGAACAAACTTCTATAAAGGGATATTAAGTTTCAGTATAAAAAAGAGGACAGCTTTCATTTGGTATGTACTAGGTTTTCAGCCAAAATGCTACCAATCTTGCTACATAATATTTTCAAGGTGTAAACATGACTAAGCAGAACAGCACTTAAAATTAGCGCCACATCCAAGGCATAAAATAAACAGACAGCTCTTTTGTTCTGTGCTTTCTAATTCACATTTTCCTCGAACCAAATTCTTTAATCAAAGAGAATCAACTATAAGTCAATTTTACATAGATCAGACACCTCTTTCTAAGCCAAGAAAGTTCTCAAAGGTCAGGAAGAATTTTGTAGCCCTACTGAGATCTATGCTAGGATAGTTTCTCTACCTACCACCATCTTTTTGGCAAAGAGACTGTCCTGGTTTGGCTGGGATAGAGTGTGTTTTCTTCTAAATAGCCAGTAAAGTGCTGGTTTTCGGATTTAGGATGAGAATAATGTTGTTAACACACTGATATTTTAGTTGTTGCCAGGTAGCTCTTAGCACAGTCGAGGACTTTCTGGTTTCCCGCTGCAAGTGAGCGAGTACACAAGAAACCAGGAGAGACCACAGTCAGGAGAGCTGAGCCAAACCAGCCAGGGGGATATTCCATAGTATGGGAAGTCATGCTTAGTACATAAAATGCAAGGAGTTTCCCAGAAAGTTGGCCAAAAATCGCTGTTAAGAGATGAGCTGAGCATTGGTCAGAAGGTGATGAGCAATTGAGTTGTGTGTCACTTGTTTCTCTTGCGTGTTACTTCTCTACCTCTCTCCTTTTCATTACTGATTTCATTACTTCATTATTGATGTTATTATTACCATTAGTAGTATTACTATTATTAGTTTTACTATATTTTGTTTCAATTATTAGACTGTTTATACCTCAACCCATAATTTTTTTTCCTGATTCTCTTCCCCATGCCATTGGGATATAAACAGCTGTGAGGTATTTAGTTGCTAACTGGAACCAAACTACAACAATGGGGTTACACGGTATCTCATATGTAGTTAAAGCAACAGTGTGTGTTCACACGTATGCACGTGCATAAATTAAGTACCAAGTTACCTTGTTTTTAAGTCTTGACTTATTGATGAAGTGGAGTCTGCATCAGTTACAGGAGTAGGTACTCTCTCTGAAAGCAAATTTGTCTGTAAAATGAAAATAAATAAACACCTCCTTGATGTTTATTTACACCATGTTTAAACTCCAGATCTTGTTCTTGTTATATACAAAAGAAAAAAACCACAGTGATCAGGTTGTAGTGTAGTCATTGGCACAGAATACACAATTCCACTATATTGTTTTTATTCCAGAAAAGCTTATTTTTTACTTTTTCCTTGGGTATAAACAATTTTAAAGCTAACACATTTTAAATGTTTTTATTAGAATTCTTAAATATATCTCTTTACTTTCCAACTGGAGACTCTCAAATCAAAAATTGGCATTTAAAAGGAAAAAAGGGAAAAAAAGGAGAAAATTATAACACAACTCTTCACTCCATTTCTGTCACACGTAATGGAAATAAAAGCGTCTGGAGTCACCATATCAAACTTATTGATTAATTCTGCCACTTTTTAATTATAAATCGTATAAATATATCTATATTGATATAGATGTCATTACAGTTACCGACATAAATATATATATATATTTTTATATTGGATCATTCAAATTATATTTGAAAATATATGTCATGAAAGACTGCATATTTAAAAGTAATTAAGTTGTTTTATGTTTATGAGACAAAAAGCAAATTAAACCACTGAAATAAAAGTGAGCAGTCATTAATTTACTGCCTTATAAATGTGATTTACAAAATCAACAAGATTCTTCTATTAAACTAGTCAATTGCACTGGATCTATTGTTTCCTTTTTATTATTATCTCTATAAATTCAGTCTCAGACTTTCAACAGAAACTGCCAAAAAAAAAAAAAACCAAATTTTCTTTCTCCATCAGTCTTAAAATGCTAGGAGACATGTAAAAGAAAAGGATACCAATTGTTAGTCCAGCCATTAAAATTTTACACTACTGCTTTGAATGCATCATAGTGTAGCAAAAACAGTGAAGGTATTTTATAAACTCCAGGAGCTTTAAAATTGAAAAATTACAGAAAATAATTTTAAAAGGAGTAAGATGATGAGTTATTACAGGAAGGCCAACTCTAAGTCAAGAATATGACAATGAATATGTTCTACTTCAGTTTATATTTGAGTACCAAAGTGAAGAAATAGCATAGGGTAAATTTTGTTTTTATTCCACACATGCAGTTTACTTCTCTTGTACGTGTCAAGACAATTTGTCTAAATTATGTCCTATACTATAATAAGGGATTTTAATGTGTAAATAAGCCTTTTATACAAAGTGTAAATGTTGTGGGTTTTTAGAGGAAATAACCAGAAATGACCATCAAAAGCTTTTAACTCTCTGTGATAAACATTAAATAGAGTAACAGACTGATTTGAGTAAGACTGATAAGTTACACAACAGCAAAGAATCAAAAAGATTGCTGAGCTATACGCAAATTACAGCATGAATCGAGTGAACTAAGATCCTTAATTCAATAAAAGTCCTCAAGTTTTCAATGCAAGGAAGAATGTAAGTTTCAAAACTAACATTCTTTGAAGAGAAAAATAATTGATTGTGATATAATTATGATTTTAAGCAATAATATATTTTATTTTCAAGACAATGTATGCCTTCATGGGAATATTAATATACGAAACAGTGAGAAATACCCAAAAAGTGGTGATTTATCTTCTATTCATGTTCTACCCTTCTGGTATTTTCTGCCTCAGTTTACATTGTGACTATTTTTTAAATATCTCATCATAATAAAAGCATACAGTAGAAACATACAAGAAGAAGGAAAATAGCTGTTCCACTCTTTTTCCCTTGCATTCATTTTCCCTCCCACTGCCTCGCCTCCAGAAAAAAATTTGTTAGTCTTTTAGTCCATTCTTTGTACCAGCTTGATCTGATCCCTCTCTAAGACACAAAAAGATAGTACCATTTTTCAGTATGAAGTGAGTAACACAGCTGCACTTTGGTTTTCCGCTATGAGTCCTAATATCCACACTTTAAACATGCTTTTGTTTAAGCAGGATGCCAAAATTGAAGATTCGTTTGCTACTTTTATCTAAATTGTGCCAATGTTATTTTAATGATTTAAATGTTGGAATTTGCTTCCCGTGAACTTTTTGAAAACTGCATTTGCAGGATCTGCTGTCATTTCGCCACCTAAGCAAGTTTTTACAATACACAAGAATTTTCACACTGCATGTGACTATCAGAACAATGAAAACAGAACTGATGATGATGAGGGGATTAGAGCACCACTATTTATGAAGCCAGGCTGAGAGAGCTGGGCCTGTTCAGTCTTGGGAAGAGATGACTGAGAGGGATATGACAGTATCTGAAAGGAGGGTGTCAAAAGGAGGCACTCAGGCTCTGCTGGGTGGTGCCAAACAAGAGAGCAAGAGGCAATGGGCAAAAACTGATGCACAAAAAATTCCACGTGAACATGAGGAAGATCTTCTTTACTGTGCAGGTGGCTGAGTACTGGAACAGGTTGCCCAGAGAGGTTGTGGAGTCCCCCACTGGAGAGACTCAAGAACCCTCTGGACATCATCCTGTGCCATGTGTTATAGGAGGGAGGTTGGACCAGTTGATCCACTGTGATCCCTTCCCATCTCACCCATTCTGTGATTCTGTGATAACAGGAAGAAAAATGCACAGAACTGTTGGATCCAAGCTCTTTCTTTCATGTAGAAAAAACACTGGACTAGCAATCAAATTGAAGTACAGAGTCTAAACTTCATAACAAATCCACGCACACAGGTAAGACAAAAACTCCTGCCTGGTATTTCTCACTATGGTCTCTTGAGAATACATCAATGTCATCTAACTATTTAACAAATAATTGCAATAATTTTTCTCTATATCTCCCACCTGACACAAACCTGTTTAACTAAAAATTAGTAAGAGCACAACTCAGAGGAGTATTTCTTTCAAAATATCCCAAACCAAAAATGAAGGAAAGATCTGTGGTTGACGATGGTTATCATGACATCAAGTGACTTCTACCATCAAGGACAATAAATGACAGGTCTATCAATACATCAAGAGTTCCTGTTTTAATCGTAGGCATAGAAGTCTCAAACTTCTGATGGGTTCACATTCAGAAGGAAAATTTGCAAGAGAACTTAATTTTTACAACATTTTCAACTACTATTTAACTGCTTAAAAATAGTTAACCTATTAGAACAACTATTACACAAGGTGAACCTCTCACAGTAAGATTTTTTCCAAGCCAAAAGCAAAATTTACCTTTCTCCAGGCCTCTGCAATAGATTCATGCAAGCCATAAGGAATTAGCATCTGTAGGCCTTCACAAGTTCTGTACATTTGACGGCATACAAAAATGAAAGCTCCTTTAATAACTGGCATAAGCTCTGATCCAGATAAAACAGAAATGTTGTCATGAAGAAGCTTCTTGGTGAACTGAACTAGTACATGAGCAGCTGTAGGACTAGAAATAAAATAATACATTTAAAATTTTGTTTTGTAGTAAGCCTTAATTAAGTTCAGTCAGAGGATTTATTTCAAGTTTTTTAGGGGAAAATAAACTACGGAAAGAGATTAGGGCCCACTATGAAGCAACAAACTGTATTGTAACTTCTAACACCAGTGAGAAGAAACACACAGCCAGTGATGTCACTTTGGCAAATAGTTGTATGCAAAGCAAAAGTATTACCCATTACCTTCCACACAGCCCACAGGACCACAAACTACACAGACTCTATGTTTTATAGGAGTCCAGTTGGGAATACAATTCTGATATTTCTCCATTTAAAAGACATGAATTCCAAACAAATATTTTCATGACCTGCAGTTTATCTATTTTTAAGGCACATCTCAGTTCTACTGCTGTTACAAGTTTTAGCATTAGCTAACTATATTCCACCCATAGGAACACACTGATCCAAAATTAGGTACAGCGTTACACATAGCAGTTTCTTATACAAGATCTATCTCAATTAGATTTATTGAAATGTGAATGCTACATTAAATCTATTCTTTCAATAAATTTTTGTTTTTAATGCTTATTCTAAAACCAAAGAAAATTGAAAAGAGGCCTTTGGTCTGAAAAGTAATACTATGAATATAATGGAACTATATTCAAAGAAAGGAAAGCTCTCACATGAATTAGAAAAAAGAAGAAAAACATGAAACTCTCCCTTATTATAAGTATTTCTTTACACTGTCATTTCACCTGGTTCTAACATAAATATCCCCCTTATACATTCTATAAAACACTTACTACTTTAACTTACAATCAGGTATTTTACCCAAACAAAACCATAATGTATCCCATTATAGATAAATGGAAAATGAGCAAATGAGTCTCATAGAAACAATGTAATTCATTGAAGTGCTCATTAATGCCATCCATTAATACACTCTTACATGTCTTTGGCATTTTTTTCATTTTCTCCATAAAGAAGAAGAGAAAGACCATCTTCTGAAGCAGCAATCCTTGCCAAAATATCAGCTACATCAAGCAAAGTGGTTTCAAGACAGTTTACATACACCTATTTGGAAGAGGAAAAAAAAAAGGAAGCTTTAAATTCAATGCTTTTGTGAAAACTGTTTTTTCAAGTCTGTATTAGGTAGGCAGAACCTGTAGGTCACCTTTCTGATAATTTCTTAACGTCTTAAACACAGTAAGTTAACAGTCTGTATTCAAATATCATCACTCAGAAATTTTCATTGCAAAGGACACTAATTTCCAATATTTTCATAATCCTTATAGAAATGTTTACCAAAAAAAGATCAAAAAACCCTTTTTCTTTTGTCAATCCAGAAAAAAATAGCTTCCCATGGAGAGTTATATATTTTACTTACACTAGTTATTAAGAACATCTAACCAACTGAATTTAAAAATAGAAGTGGGTTGCCTTTCAATTAGAAGGTAGAGAAAACATTCATCCAAGAAATATCCAAAAGATATCAGAAAAAAGCCAAAACCAATGAAAAAAATTAAGCAGTGAGTTTTTCCCAAGGAAACAGTCTCACTACAGCACAGTTTTTACTACTATTCAGAAGACTTCCATGTCAGATCAATCACAGCAACAGACTACACTATTCAATGCACACTGCAACAGTTAGTGTACAAAATACCAGAGAAGCTACCATATTATGTGAGTAAATAAACCTTCTACATAGAAAACATAAAAAATTATAATATTCTATACATGTAAAATCATTTGGACAATTATTACAAACCTCCGTTCCACTCAATAAACTTTGAACAGGATGAAGCAGAGCATCTATCACTGCATCCGTATACAAACATTCAGCAGCACATCCCGTTTGATCACAAAAAACTTGCAGAATCTCCATAACAAGACTTTCTGGAGAATAATTGTCTGGTGAATACAATAAATGTTTATTTATATTTTAACTTACACAAATATCCCTATATGACTTATGTAGTTGCTTCTGAATTATTACTAATTCTGTTAAGTGCTGATTCAACACTGAGGGAGGAAGAAAGGGTAAGTGTGGAAGGGAAGAGAAAAACTGCACTAATAACAGACACAAAAATTGCAAAAGAAGTTATCATATCCCTCATTAAACCCAAATATATTAGCGTATAAGGAAAATAAAGTATTTACCTGTATCTGCTACCAAATCTGTCTTTGGGTAACTTGGAGAGTAATAAATAAGTTGAGCAAATAATACCAACACATCAGTTATGGATACACTATCTATTAAAAAAAAAAAAGGAAAGTACTATGTAAATTAAAGACTAAGTTTAATTTTCTAAATAAAAAATTGATTTTGTAAATATAAGTAAATAATTCTTTGCTATATAAAGGAAAAAAAATATGTACAAATGATAAAGCAAAGGACATACATATCTTCGGGACTCTACTAAAGTATTTCATGATCAACATATAAGACTTGATCTTGCTCTCAATTTAGCCAATTGAAATTTTAAAATGTCTTTCACTGCAGCAAATGGCAGCCAACATTTGAAAATACTGAATATACATGGCCGTAGAAAAAAGCATTACCTTACTATTAGATTAAGTGAAACAACAGAAAAAGCGTGTCACACAGCCCTTTCTCAAGTCTGAAACAAAAACCACAAATGTAGCTAAATGCAAGATGGGAACAATGGCTCCCAAGTTTAATGTAATTATATTAATAATCAGCCAATTTGTGAGGAAAGAGTTGCCATCTATGAAGCTGAGAAGGATACTATTTCTCAAGAAGAGAAATGGTAAGGTTGTTCCATTTTACAGGAAAGAAAAACAACCACCATCCCTGGATGTCTGCTGGATGGGTGTTACACAGGTAATGCATAAATGACAAAAGCACTTCATTAGTTGATGTTTCTTACTCACAACTGCTCTCTACACTGAATCTATCAATTCTTGATCCTCTAGCCAGAGGCACAAAAGAAAAGTCACAGAACTAGTATTCAGTAATGTTTGGAATTCTACATTGAATTAATAAAGACACTAAAGCAATGAAATGCTACAATTGCCCTCACACACTTCTGTTTGCCAACCCTGCACGATGTAGATTTCTCTGGCTGTCCAACAAGAGCTTTTCCATCTCATATCTAGTGTCCCTATTAACACCTCTGCTCCACAGGCACAGAACTTTTCCTCTAATTTCATTTTATCTTAATTAACAGATTAAACTCAGAGTACTTGTTTTCAATTTGCAATTAGCTTGAAATACCCATTTTTCTTTCACACCTGAAAAAGTTTTGGTCCATGGACATGTCTCTCTTCCAACCAATTACATCAAATGGTTTGACAGAAGCTATTACTCACATCTAGAAAAACTGAATCACTTGCACACTGATGCAACTGTCCTTCAACAAGAAATTAATATATTACAAGTAAAACACATAAGCAATCCATTCAACCACATCCATCAAAGAATAAAAAACTTATGTGTAGATTCTCATATATAGATATATACACATACATCACCTTCCAGGCTCAGAACTGGTGAAAAAACTATTGTACTTCAATGTCCACAATATTGCAGTGAAAATATATAAATATGTATCAAGAATGGATACAGCAGCTTCCATTTTCCTCAGCTCTCCCCCTACCTTTTTTACTTTTCAGCTGTACCGGAAAGAGACTCTGGCCTTGCTTATAGATCAACAATCTTCCTAAGAGGCACAATGAATGAACAAAATAGATGTACTGCAATTCTGGTCCAGTGTAAGAAAAATTCTGCATATTACCTGTAACAATAAAAAAAAAAATTACAACTTTGCTCTTGTAGTTTACTTTACAGTACCTAACTACTTCCTGCAACACAAGCATTTTGTATATAAAGACAGCTTAAGTAATTAACCACTGCTATTAGTTTTCTTTTAAAAGACAGTCATACAACATTTGGAGAAGAAATAGAATAGATAGAATGTCAAACTCTGCATGCTCAAAAACCCAAAGAGGATGTACGCACATATAATCTGAGACACACAAAGATACTCACTACAGTGCTCCTGGGAAAAGTCACTGACTTTGGAATTTTTATTAACTGCTGCCTTGCAAAATTCAAAATAATCAAGACAGTGCTGGACTGCTGCATTAATCTGTAGAATAAAGAAGAAAATAATAAAGTACCTGATATTTCACAATTTCACAATTCACAGAATTCTCACTCTCTCTTGTATCCAAGTACCGTCCTGTAACACAAAATCTTAAATATCCATTTCACTTTAATGACTTCATTTTTCAGTGTTGGGATGGATTAACCAAGAGCAGGCAAAATTTTACAAGGATAATAAAATATACCACCATTCTTACTACATTATCACACAACTAGCTCTATACTCATAAAGATAGTCTACGAAAAAGAGCAAAGAAAGTGTTTTGAGAACTCAATAGCAATCTGTGAAAGCCCTACTGTCGTTATTGTGGAAGATTTTAAATTTCCACGTGAAAAACTTTGTCTTGAATACACTTACTAAATTGTAGGTTTGGCTGCCAGGTGCTGTCTGCTATTACTGTTCTTGGTGGTGTATCATTGTCATAGCACTATAATCTAATCAAGGTATATAAAAGTTTACAAATTATAATCATGGTTGTAGCAAGGAAACCCAAAGCACGTTGTCCTAATTTCAGCTGGGAGAGTTAATTGTTTCTATTTTCTTATGATCTGAGAAGAACAGTTAGATCCATTACAGCTTGGAGCTGCCAAGATTTATTCATAAGCATAAATACACAGACCTACACAATAAAAAAACTTCCAACCTTAATCAGATGTTCACCCTGTGCTTATAAATTAGATTAGGCTACCCTGCTCATGGACTTTATATTGTAAACTCTTTGTTGCATGGATTATGCTTTCTATTCTGTGCACACAGATAGAAAAGATAAAGATCTCTTATAGCTGTCTGTATCCTTTTCTCCATCTTGAGGTTTTATCAGTCCCATATATTTTACATTTGATGTCATTTGTATGACAAGATTTTATAAAACATAGCCAAAATTTTATAAAACATAGCCAAGTCTTGTTTATATGAATGGATCTCACATATACAGTGGTCTTATTACAAACAATGAAAATTCCACCTCCGTAAAGAAAGCTGCCCATACAAAATATACGATAGGACTATCAGCTTTACTACTAAATATATTTTCCCAGTTTGATTTATCTTGCTGACTTTGAACCCTTAATGCTTCAGAGAATACAATGGAATATTTTTTAGCCTCTTTTCATCAAAAATCCAAATTTAGTACAGTGTATTTATGGTATTTATCATGCACAATTTGTCATTTTTATGCTTTTTTGGAAATAATTCTAAATATGAATGAAACATAGCAAAGTAATACATTATAATCCTAAGTAAACACCTGCAATAAAATATCCAAATTCACCCTCCTCAGATCTGGCCATATACACTTCTTTGCATTTATCAGTGATACATTTAAGCAAAGAAAAGTTGAAAAAAAAAATTAAAAATCCAAAAGGCTTATCTAGCTGAAGAACACGGAATAGCTCCAACAAAAAAAAAAAAATTCCACTATGTGCATAAAAAGACTAAGTTGCAAGTAAACTTGCCTCAGTAATTTATAGAATTGTAGAATGGTCTGGGCTGAAAAAGACCTTAAAGATCATCTAGTTCCAAACAATGCCAAGGGACACCTTGCACCCCATCCAGCCAGCCTTGAACACTGGTTCAAGGGAAGAGGCATCTCCAACTTCTCTGTGCAAACTTTTCCCACGTCTCCCCACCCCCACAGAAAAAGAAGCTCCTCCTAATATCTAATCTAAATCTACCCTATTTCAGTTTTAAGTCATTACCCTGTGTTCTATCAATAAATTTTATTTACAGACTATAGTTGAATATATAATCAATAAAGTATATTAACAGAAGTACTTACCAAGGATTTATATTTCCTTTCCAGAAGCCTAAATACCACTCTTCTGCTGTAATATGCATGCTTGAATGACAAAGAAGATGTAATGTCAACTGCAAAGAAATGTTCTGTTTTTTAACTAAAAAGAAGAAATTATCTCTGATTCTGTTCTAGTAGGGATCCCATCTACAGTACATATTCAATGTATTGAACTCCAGCTTGAGTAAGCCAGTATTATACTCTACTGAGACTTTTGTTTGCAGTACATTTATGACCAACAAAACCTACATCATTAGAAAGAGGTATAATAGAACACTTAGTTAAAACAGAAAAACCAGTAAGTAGACTGAAATGCTAAGCTACATTTTGAAATTGCCAAGTAAATCTTAAATTGTAAGTTTACATATGGTAGGCTGGAAAAAGCTCTAATGTCCATTGAAGTTAGCAAGTTGTGTGCAGTGTGCAATATAAAACTGTTCTTTCATGTACATTACTTCTTCCAAAAAATACTTGCATCTCTTGACGGCTGTCAGTCAATTCTACCAAAGGAAGTGAAGGCACAAAGCAGAGAAAATACTCAGAAGTCTCATGAAAACAAGCAACTGAACAGAAATTGAGGTGGAAAGTATTGAAAAGCAATGGACATAAAAGTCTAAAACAAACCCTGCACTTCCTTAATCACAGAGCAGGCTGCTATAAGACACAATAGGTCCATGATGTCAGAACTGTAACTTTTCAAACTCAGTATCTGACATGAACAAGTTATGTGTTGTTGAGTTGTGGGTTATTTGCTTACCGTCCACTTCTTAAACCACACTGCTTTGATATCTAGCAGAGCCAAGAAGTGCACTGGACTCAAGAAATCTGGAGAGGCAGGGTGATTAGGCTTGTGTTTTAATGTCAAAAGTGACAAGGTACTCTCCACTACTTCTTCCATGTACCTTATGACACAAATGGGAAAAAATGGATAGAAAACAAAAAAATCACAGAAATCCTTCCAGCTATAATACTCAAGAACAAATGTCTTATAAAACCTTGATCAGATAAATCATAAGTACCAACAGCATTATCTTTAACTCGATCTTGTATGGGCATTAATTCTTTGTAATACTGCAAAGAAAACTAATATGCCTCTACATTCTCCTGAGTTATTACGCCTTTTAAGTGCTGAATATTACACTTGCATCCCAAATATTTTTGTTCAAAAGTACTTAGAACACTCCAAAAGGAGCTTAATATGATTACTCCTCTGCAACTTCCCCATTTTACTTTTCCCACCCTCTACTTTTCTTTCCCCTGTTGTCACTGACCAGCCACTGTGAATTCTACACTAAAGCCTTTGTTAAAATCACATGCATCTTTTTTATGTCAATAACTATTAAATTAAGAAACAGTTACAGGGTTTTGAAGGTGACATACTTTTCTGGATGTCGAATCCAGGAAGATGGTGCTTCCTTTTGGTACTCATTTAAAAGGCGAACCTGAAAATATAATTATTAAAATTAAAAATAATTAATGCACAATGTTTCAGTATTGATAGAAAAGGTACAAAAGGTTCATTTATACCTTTTTAAGTAAACGATTTACATCTGAGTTAGATACATCCAGACCAGCTGAAATATGAAGAGAATATTCTCCAGAAAGAAAGTACAACTCCAAGTGTCTTGCTAAAAAAAAAAAAAAAAAAGACGAAACCCAACAACAAAAAAACACTTCACCTCCATGACAACTGTGAGAAAACAGACTGTCTTATACAGTCTTCATTAGAAATTTAACTTTTCAAAAAGTACATGATCCATGAAGTTCGAAATGTAATTAAATGCACATACCTAAACTTGTATAGACTTCTTTTGTCATATTAAATGGAGAAGAAGAAAAGGTTTTTGCATAGAACCTAAGAATTTTCTCCTAAGGGTGAAAAAAGCAAGCACTGTATTAGTCATTAACTGTGTTTTATAATTCCAAAATAATCAATGTATCATTATTCTTAATATTACATACTATAGATCTGAACATCTGTGCAGATGTTAAACATTCTTTACAAAAATATAGTTAATGATTACAGAAATCTCCACTTCAAAGGAAATTTTATTCAAATACTTGAACTACAGCACCAATGCAAAGCCTCACTGAGTTACAAAGTAGACCAAGGAACATTACTTTTCCATTAAGAATCAGTGACTTATAATTATCACTGTTTTAAAAGAAATTTCTCAGGTGAAAGAGAAAAATATATGATAGCATCTGGGGCATCATTCCGATTTATTTGGTATTCACTTTAAAATCTGAAGAAGTAAAGAAATTTAATTGACATAATAAATAATCTAAAAGCCATTTAAGCAGATGTCATTTCTTTTCCTCATCACTGCCTGTGTAATATTACTATGTATCATTTTCTCATCATCATGGAGCATAAACCTGACTTGAGCAGGAAATATTAACATGACCTATTTTACAGAGCAGTTTTGTCCATTTTTTTACGTGTGTTTCTGCTAAAAGAAATTCAAAGGTCTTCACTGTCATTAAAAGAAACACAGATTAGTACTTTGGTGTCTAAAAAACCTTTTGAAAGCCTGTTGTAATGCTTTAAACCAAAATTTACTGGAATCCTGTATTTGTTACTTCAAAAAATAGCTTATGTGATTCACACACAAAGAATAAAATGTCTTGAACCCTGCTAGACTACTTGTAATACATATGTAACTTCTTACAACTCTTTGGTAGTCCTTTCTTTGGAAACAAATCTGATTATTAGATACAAAACATTCCCTTACACTGAATGTTGCATCAGGATCTGCCAGAGAGATTGTCAGATGCTTACGCAAACTTGGCCAACTCTCAGAGCTCAGGATGTCAGAGGCAGGGGCCAAGCACAGCGTCTGCAAAGCTTCTTGGCGAACCTGGAGCAGCCAAAAAGATGAACACCAAAAATCCATTCACAGCAACCTCTGAACCACGCAATTTACAAGTCAGAGGGAGGGAGGGTGGACAGGAAGGAACAGAACCTGGCTGCAGAACAGATAAGGAATAACAAATACTCGCTTTCTGCTATATTTTTATGGCTATTTAGACAAAACACTACATCACAGTGGGGAAAATGCGTGCATTCGAAGAAGCAATAAAAGCATTTTAAATGGGTTTTCAATACTGGATGCAAGGTTTATGTTCTACTTTCTGCCTGTAATCAAGTATTTTGCTGTTGGGGAATATAGCTCTCTAAAGCTCTCAGCTAGGAGAAGCAGACACAGTTATTATGTTCTTCTGCTGAATTTTCATCAGCATTCTAAATAATTTCAAGTAACTTTTTTCTTTCAATTCATAGAAAACTGTTATCTCTAGCAATTTATTTCATCTTACTGAAAGAAACTGTAGGACATTTTAATAACACTTAGTAGCATCAGACTTTTTTTCTAATAAAACTCCATCACAATGTTTGCACCGGCTCCTATCTACCATGCCTTTTCCAACTGCCAGACAAGCCCCAACAAGTGTTATCAAGACAGAACAGTCAAACTGGTATTTCTCCAAGATTCAAAAATACCAATAGCTGGGGCTGATTGTTGGTTAGAGAGACAAATTAGTACTGCCACTGATATGACAGCAAACCTAACCTGGATTTCTATTTATCATTTGGCAGCAGGTTGCTGGCAAATCAGCAGGCATCTCTGTCCTCTGACAGGGTAATTCAAAGGGCAACACAAAAGTTACCAAGAAGGGTAACAGACATGTATACAGAACAAATAATGTTCAATAACTTTATTCATCATGGAACACCTTTTTTTTAAACTAAAAATGCCAACACATAGCACATAGATCTCAAAAAAAAAAAAAAAAACTAGATACTTGCTGCAACACTAGTTTTTGAACCAGATGGTTACAAAAAACGAAATATTACACTGCAGATTAGTTTTTGCACTGAAGGTAAAAGACAGATGAACCAACAAAGACAGGTTTCCACTTAGGTACATAGGAACTCTTATAGGCTGCTCTCCAATATGCCATAAGCATTCATTTGTATTAACATTTCATTTCTGCTTTTAAACTTACTTCCTTGGGCTGACTAGGGTCAAGCCTTTCCGCAAGCAGCTGCAATTGTTCTTGACTCATGAATGTGTAGCTCTGTAATACACAGTATAAAATGATCATCAGTATATTTTATTAAACTGAACAGCAGAAGATTAAAATCATCAGTCTTTCTGATACCTAATTCACTTTTAATAATTAGGACTTTAACATTTATACTAATTTTATTATAAAGTCAACATTCCAAATGTTTTCTGCTGTTTACCCAAAGCTAAACTTAAGATAATGAAATTACTATATCACATATCACACATATAAATCACATATTTTGTTTGTTTCACTTCAAAGTTTTATATATCTTAAAAAAATCCCTTATAATAATTTATTGGGCAAGAAATGTAGCATAGTACAGTAGTCTGGAAATGAATTGCACATTATTCAGATTCTAAAGTAAAATCAAGAAAGTTAGGTGATGTACTGATTTTAGCTTTCTATACCATATTTGGATAGGTACTTTGGAGCACATGGGCATCCTACTGATCTCACCTAGCATATCATGCCTAATGTAGTTAGTATAAGGCTTAGTACTTAAAACTGAAAGAAAAGCAAATAATTTGGATTTAAGATATAACAAAGATGGGAAAAAATTATCTTTCTCTAGGGCAACTCCACTGACAGAAATTCAACAATTTTGCAGTATTATGCTTATTTCATAACATAGAGAGAAAACCCATCGTACTTGGTTGAAGGAGGAGTCACTGTCAGAACAGTTGTCTGTGTAATAGCCACTCTGAAGTTCTTTCTTTGCTTTACTAGCCAGCTCCTTATCGTGCATCCGATCTTCTTCGAACTTGTTAATCAAAGACTCTACCACAACCATCATGACATTCTTCAAGGCATTCATCATTTCCCTGTATCTTCAAAGTAAAGATGATTTTAATATATAAGAACACAAAATTCACTATGTAAAAAAAAAATTTAAAAAATCACTACATCATGAATAACTGAATATGACATAATGCAAATTGGAATTGAACTCACTGAATTTACAGAAATTAATGCATACCAAATCCAAATCAAGCAATGAAACTTCTATGTACCATACATGCTTCAGTTAATGATATTTTAAAACTACAATAAAAGTCTTTTTTTTCCCTTCCAGAACCATTCAAAGAAATACCACTATCATAATTCTATTTTGGGATGTTCTTAAGAAAGAACAACATGAGTCCACTAAAAAGGGAAGATCTGTCCCTGAGAAAATAGGCCAGTTCTCATCCTTGTTACTGTTTGTTTTTGGTAGTTCAACATCCAATTTTTCTTTTGCTATAAACCTTGAGCAGAACCAGCAGAAGTGAACACATCATCCTGATTCAAGATCTTGAGTACA
Organism: Luscinia megarhynchos; assembly: GCA_034336665.1. Taxonomy (NCBI): domain Eukaryota; kingdom Metazoa; phylum Chordata; class Aves; order Passeriformes; family Muscicapidae; genus Luscinia; species Luscinia megarhynchos. The sequence continues at coordinate 49,753,691 of CM067565.1, forward strand.
GGTCATGCACACAAAATAATTTTCTTACAACAAATCCAGGCTTTTTAAAATTTCCAGAAATCGAAAGAAAAAATTTCCAGAGGGAAGCAATTCAAAATAAAAAAATGCTTCAGAAAAGCATCCTATTGTAAAAAGTTGATATTTTATTTCAATTTTTACTTTAATGCTGAAATTACTTATTTTACATAAAAATAAAAAATACAAATATACAAATTATCATAGATACAAATTATCATATTGTGCTTTAATATCCTCCTGCATTTCAAATTTTTATTTTAACTTAATAAGATACATATTTAGTTCATTGGAGTTTCTTCTACTAATTTTATAAGCACAAAACCCTAAGGTCCTCATCCTTGAAACAAAATTATACAAACACTATGATTTGAAAAATGGTCATCCTAACATCTATTTTCCTATTATCTTATTTTGCAACATATAAAAATTACCACTGATCCTAAAATCCTAAATCTCTCAAAAATTTCACATATTTGCTATCTATCTTTTTAATGCAATTATTCTAAATTCCAGGGTGAGACAAAGTATGACAAATTGCAGTGTGGGGTGGCAATATCTGAATTCCTTAGTGCTGACTTTGGTTATAGGTTCAGAATTGTTATTGGTTCGTATACTTTTTTTTTTCAGAACATGTTATGGAAAAGTGAAAGGAAGACTAAGACAAAGAAGAAATCAAGGCATGAATTACTCACTCTTTTGATTCACGGGCCTTCTTAGTAAGATGTTGGACAAGTGTGTCATAGCCAGATATTTCACCCTGATTTTGAGCAGCGGTACATTTTTCTGCTTCTTCTTCAATCACAGGTCCCACAGTATTTTTTATGTATTGTCTAAGGTATTTCACAAACTCATAGCTGCAAGAAAAACACAAAATTAAAATGTAATATCTCCTTGAATTCACCATGAAACATTTTCAACATTATATCCATTTCAACCATTATCTTCTCTTCCAGTAGATCTGTTACCCTGAGATAAGAGTTCATGACTTGCATAGAAATAAACATCGAAAGTGTAAAATAACACATTACAGTTTGATTTTCTTCAATATGGTCACTATTGGCATATTGTAGGAAAGAAACTATACCAAACAGAAGAAACAAAAATCAAGTTAGTTATCAAATAGCACAATTTCACTTTGTGCTTCTTCTAAAAGTAAAAATCCACTCAGACAAAAGGTTAAGGTTTTGTAGACAAAAAACAATGAGTATCAAGAAATTTCAAATTCCAAAAGAAATATTCCTTGTAGCACTCCGAACACGTCTCAGTGTAGAAACTGTCTAAGACTTAGAGTATAAACTGTCTGGTTATATATTTATTTATTTATGCATTATACAGACAAAATAAGAGATACAAAAAAGACAATTTATAAATTAGAGGCTATGGCAACATCTACGGCCTATGAAATTCTGTGTGTCTTGACAATACACAGATCTCAGTCAAACTGACAAAACAGCTGTCTGTGACTACACAAACATAAAACTCAAGGATTCACCACTCTGCAGTCTTATGATCAGACACCCATAGACACTTGCTAAAAGAACAGAATAATCAGAGGGAGATCTCAAACTAAAGACTCTCCCTGAGTCCTCCAACTTTATATTAGCTATAGAAATTGCTAAAGAATTGCTCAGAATCAATCAACTTTTCTTTTTGGCTAGTTTTGTGATGTGTGTAAAGGGCAAGGCAAACATAAATACACAAGAAAGTAATTATATAGTAACAGTAGATGCATAATTTTATTTTCATTGCATCAAAAGCAGATGTGCAACTTCTTCACGTTAACTTGAATAAAAAACCCCAAAAAACAAACAACAAAGCACACAAAATTGTATCATGATAGATACTTCCTCACTGGATTGCCTACCTCAGGTTCCATCAAGTACATTAGTATTTTTTTCCCCTACCTTTCCATTCTTGTTCTCATTGAAAGTAGCAGAAATACTTCTCAAGAAAGATGCAAAACATATTTATTTCTACTTTAATTTGTGAAATTGCACACAACTCTCCACTGCATGAAAGCTTTCATGAAACTGTCTCCCCTTCGTTTTACAAGGGTGACACTTCGGGGTATCTGTTGTTGCAGACACTGCAAAGCACAGTTTCTGAAATATACAGTAACCATATCACAAGTCACACCACTACTTTTATGTCTGAGGTTCTAGTCTTCATCTTCAGCATTATTCTTCCACCTTAGACATGTTTTACTACAATTATGTGTTTCAGCAATGACAGTATCACTCCTTCACAAGCAGAACCAATCCGGACTGATCTGGCAGGATTTACAAAGGAATCACACTTGGGGTGGTGTTAAAAATACCTCTAACGTAACAGAAAACATGCTGCTTATATAGTTTAAAATCCTGATGTCTACCACTGCAGAGAAGTGTTTTACTTGATTCAATTTTCCTTTTTATTAGCCTTCTGAGGATCCTGCATTTCTGTCTTTTCTACATCAAAGTGGGAACAAAGGATAAAGTAAAGCCTCAAAATCTGGTAAAATTACTGCGTCAAAATAAGCATGAGGCAGAAACATGCTGAGCTGAGCTAGAGCACTGGACAAACAGTCCAAAAGCACACACTACTAATAACAGAGCTTGCAATCTGGATGGATAGCTTAAGGAGAAACTTTCTTAATGGCCTCACTTATAAAGGACCATATGACCCGTTTGACTTTCCACAAAAACCAGTCTGCACTGCCATAGGTCACAAACAAGGCAAGAATACCTCCAGAAATACTGCAGCACCAGATAGGAATCCTGATGTTCTGAACTTAAAGATCATTTGATTTTCCATTAAATGTAAATTAAAACTGCTCTCATGAAAAGAAAATATCTTTAGAATCACCAATTTTCTAACATACAAGAATGAGTAATGAATGTCAAGGTTTCACTGCTGTAAAAGGAAAAGCTATATAGGCATTGCTTCAACCACTTACACGGACTTCACTCCCTCCACCCTTGGTATTCTATTAGGTTCTCAGAAAAAAATGATAGAAATAATTTCTTTTTTTCTGTTTTGTTTGAGCTTTATTGTATATTGTATCTTCTCTAAATATCTTTTTAATTTCAAAATTACAAGTCTTTCAACTTTGACTCCTTTACAACAAAATTCTTTTACTCTCATGCTTGTCACCCAGCAACTTACTACTCAAAATTCACAAGAGTAAAAGCAACATAACTTGTAACAAAAACTAAAAGGGAGCTAAAATACCTGTTAAACAATCTTCAAAACAAATGTCAATATTTTTAAATTACAGTGAAATTTTAGATGAACCCTAGTTCTATTTAACTGACTTACTTTTACCTAACTCTATCACTGACAAAGGAATGGTAATACCTAGGCAAATTTAAAAGACTGCAACTAGTGCCACTTCTGAGAAAACTGATCAGGAATCAACTTTCTCAAAAGAAGTTAGGTCACAGAGCTCTGTTTCTTATTTAAATGTCTTCAGGTCATTTCAGCCTGATATTCTCTTGGCTTGTCATAAAATGTGTACTAAAAATCTCCCAAGTAGTAAAAAAACAATCAAGTTATAACATCATGGAAAGGAAAGAGGAGCACGGGATAAGGAATCTAGACTGCATGTGAAGACACACTATCAAATCTGATTTAACAGAAGTGTGATGGGGATACATTTCTGTTTTACTTAAAACAAATTAAAAGAATGATTAGAATAGATAGATAAGATAGACATGTCCAGTAATACAGCCCAGAGAGAATAATCAAAAACAGAAGCCAAATGGCCCTCTGAAAAAGAATTCTACTTTGAAAAACAAGACTATGTTGTCTAGCAGGTGTCAAATATATTCAGAGTCTTCAGTGACTACTTTTTCTAACTCCTTTTCACGTGTGCGTTAGTACATTACGTGTGCACATGCATCGGAGCTTTGTAAATTCCTCTCTCACAAGCAGCTCATGAATTACTCCTACAGTAAAAATGTATTAGCAAGAGTGGATCCCAAAAAAGCAAACCTAGAAAATGGCAACGTAAATTTTACTCTTTAAATTAGCACCATCTGAGAGTTGATTAGTGACAGGAATATCTATATATGTATAAATATACACACATTTACAAAGCAATATGAAGTGTAGCCATTTCCCAAGAATAGTACAGTTTAACATATACCAACTTCTTCAAAATACTAAAAATAGCAAAAAATATTTTTACTTGTGAAAATTCTCATCTGTTTCTTCCAAATGCAAGAGAATTTCTTCTGCACATTCTACTGAAGGGGCTCCAGTGATTTTTTCCTTCACACTCTGCAGCAACTGTCTAAGCATAGACTGTAATAGAGCTTCATCTTCACTTGTAAAATGAGACATCTGTAGAAAACAAACAGAGGAATGAGAAACTCTCATAGTTTTGTTTTTACTCAAGATGCTAAGAAATGCACAAGTGCCTTAAATCGTTAATTTTTTACTGTTATCAACAGGATTTTCTATCAAAAGACAAAATCACAGAGAGGAAATATTTGATACAGCTTATCTTCAAACGAACTGAAAACAAACAATCAAATCAGTTTCACTAAAAGTCCTGATATGGCAGTATAACATACTTAAAGAAGATATCACATTAAGAAAAGTTTGAATATTCCTATTTGTACTTGCCCATCATAGAGGCACAGGACCACACGATAAGCTAAAAAAACCATAAAAGGGAGGGAAGGTTTTACAGATGTAATGATTGTATCCTGAGAAGAAGACTTTTTATAGTCTCTCATCTGCTTCTCATTCACTATTACTACCCAGTTCTGACTTTGGAATCCCTCTACTCAGAGCAGTTGCTGTGCCCATGACTGAAAGTGCTGTCAGCTTCTGTAAGGGCCAGGTGGAATTATCAGGACAGTTTAATTGCCCAAACAGTTTAATTGTGCTAATCAACAACAGTGACCTGACAGAGTGCTGTCAAATTAAATGGTAACTGCTAAGAAAAAAATGGGAGGAGAAGAAGCAGTGAGTAACTGGAAACATCTATCAAGTCCAGAAGACAGATGTCAGTTAAATTTTCAAGAGCTGCAAAGAAAATACGCAAGCTCATTTTTTATCGTGATTAATCAATGGCTTAAAAATCTTTATATGCCATGGAATACTTTCAAACCTCAGTGGCAGTTTTAGCTTATATATTTCTAGCCTATTTAAGGAAAAAATTACTCAGAGATATTTGACTTTTTTGAATTAAAAATTGAAGACTCTCTAAGCATCTACAAATAAGCAATACACACACACTTGGAAGAGACAATAGAGTAAATTACTCTTTAAGTATCAAATAGTATCAACCAGGAAAGGGGAGAAAAAAAAAAGCACCATATTTCACCAGCTGGAAGAGTTCTCTTCTATGAAAGGTAACAGTTCAAGGTAGCAGGTTACTATGGTAAGTAGCACCGTTGCTGAACATTTTACTTTGATCTATCATTATTCAATATTACCAGAAATTTCATTAAACTAAGCTCAGAGCAAGCAAATAAAACACCCCAAATCCCTGATTTGCAGCCTTCTTTTTTTTATAGAATCTCAAAATACTTAATCAAAGTCAATGCACTTTTAAGTCTATATAAACATCAGACAATATCCTAATCCCCCGGGGGAAAAAAAATCACCAAGTATCTCGGTATAAGTAGGCATTTTTAGAAGTGCAAGGCTGGCAGTCACTGTAACGCCTCATGTTGTTCATAGAAGGAAATCATAAGAATATTGCAGATCCACTTCCAGTTCACCTCGAAAAGTCTTACCTGACTTATGTAATCACTAAGAAAGATACATATCTTACATTTCATTTGTAAAGGTTTGTGGTTTGTTGTGCTTGGTTTTTTGGCGGTTGTTGCTTTGGAGGTTATTTACCAGCAGCCATATCCCCCGTTCAGTTTACGTGCAATATTTAAATGGCTCTTTTCTCCCTAAATTACAACTTTACCCAAAGCTTTTTTGGGCAGCCTTTTCAAGGTCCCGGCTCTATCCCGAATGCAAATCCTGCCCCACAACTCAGGCAACGATTCAGAAGGAGCCTGTTGTCACCATCATCTATCCTCACACAAGCCCTGCCTGGGCAAGGATGCAATTTTAGCAACAAACCGAGGGGAGCAGCTCCCAGAATGCCAGCAGTGTGATAATCCCTGCCCCTTCTGGCGCTCTGCCTCCCGTCCCTCGGCTGCGCAGTCAGGATTCCCGGGACAACCCCTACACGAGGGGAGCAGCCGGTCTCTTCCCAACCTGCGCCTGCCCAGCGCCTCCCTCAGCCACCGCTGACAGCGCGGGCGAGCCCTGCCCGGGCACCGCGGCTGCGCTCGCCCCCGCGCCGGGAGCCCCGCATTCCCCGTCCTGCCCGGCCCCAGGGCGGCTCCCTGCCCGCGTTCCCCGTCCTGCCCGGCCCCAGGGCGGCTCCCTGCCCGCAGCCCGCGCCGCTGCCCGGCCCGCCGGGACTCACCTTGGCCGGCCGCGGCCCTTGGCAACCGCGGCGCCGCCGCCGAGTCTCGCCGGGCCCTGGAAACATCGCGAGAGGCCGCGCGCCCCGCCCGCGCGGGACGGCGGTTCGGCGGTGCCGGCTCCGTGAGGGCTGCGGGGGAGCCGCGGCGGGCGGCGGGATGGGCTCGCGGCACCGGCACCGGCACCGGCACCGGCACCGGCGGGATGGGCTCGCGGCACCGGCACCGGCACCGGCACCGGCGGGATGGGCTCGCGGCACCGGCACCGGCGGGATGGGCTCGCGGTACCGGTACCAGCACCGGCACCGGCGGGATGGGCTCGCGGTACCGGCGGCCCCGCAGAGCACCCAGCGCTCCCCGGCGTCGGGCTCACCTCTGTCCAGCCCGGGGTGGTGGCCCCAGGTTTCCCGAAGGAATACAGTCAAGCCATTATTCCCAATTTACATCAGCAGGGAAGCTGGTTGTCTCGGTAAATAAAATAGTGAAAGACAAGGAGTTTTTGAGTCCTCTAACTCTCCGTTCCCTCCTGTGATGAAGGAAATATTACAAAAATGCCAAATAGTATTTTTTTTCTCTCCGACAAATAAATGCATTACACAAAACCAGCAAAAGCAGTTTGATATGAAATAATTTCTATTAGGTCAGCTATAACAAACCAGAATCTGGTTACCTTAAACACTCCTAAGTGTTTGTCAGTGCTTGCATGCAAGGAGTTACATATTGCATTACTGTCCTTCCCTTCTGCATTTTTACTAATGATTCTGATGTTGGGAGATGCTGATCTTCCATGATATGTCCTTTAAATGTTCATCTTCCATGTAACACTAATCTGCCATGAGGACTTGTTGCTTTAACTGGACCTGTAGCCCCTTCAGTTAACAGAGCTCTATCTAGTTGTACTCTCTTGCACAGAAGAATTAAGCTTGTAAACTGCTTTCTTTCTATTGAAAACGGACATGCAGGAGCAACATAAACCTCTGTTACTGCCGGTTATCGAAACCAGATTTTGATCAGTTGCAACAAAGCTTCTGTGATACCTTTAGCAGAGGAGCTCTTCTGTGCTTGGATGTGGCCAGTGCGCTCAGGTACCCACAGGATAAAATTGGAAAATTTGTCTGCTGGGTACTGCTTGCAAAGAAGCTCTAGTAAACTGGCCAGAGTCCTGTGAGCTTGGCCGTGCACTCTCCCCATCTTCTAAGTGCACTGCTGGGCTAGAAGTGACAGCAGCTTATTCCACATCCATGCCAGGCTCTTCCTTCACAGGCAGCAGTATGGTTTGCTTCTTTTCTGTCTTCATTCCAACACTACTAATTCCTTTGTCACTTCACAAGCACTGATTCAAGTGACAGCATCTCAGTTTCATAGCTGAAAAGGAATAGAAAAAAAAATCAATGTACATAGTGTTCAGCATTCATAGTCCTTACTGAAAGAACCTCCACTAACAAGTGTTCCCTATCTTATAAAACCCCTTATAGGAAAAGTTGCACTTGTAGTGGCATCACAGAAAGATGTTCTCATGATGCCTGCGGTGCTCCTGAAACCCTTCCATTCCTTTCTACCCTCTCCCACCCTCTGTATTGCATTGAGCTTCTTTAGCCACATTTTGCAGCCACTGGAACCTGGAGCCCTTTCTTGTGAGCAGAGCTGGCAGACCTCACCTACTGCTGGCCATGATTATTGGGATGCATCCAGGCAGAACCCTCTAAGGGTGACACTCCAGAGTGAACGACACTGTTCTGAAGTACAGTATGTTTACATGGATGGATGTCTGTCACATGAGAGAGCTGCAATCACTGTGAAATTGCTCATGTGGATTTAACACTGGTAAAATTCCACTCTCTCTTACTCTAGGAATTCCTTCTCCTTGGTAAAAATATTCCAGATGTTCTCTCTGGGTTGTACAAACAGGAAAACCTGGCTCCTAACCCCGGTTCAGGAGGGCATGACATACAAATAACTCTTTATAAGGTCTTAGCATTGTTAGAAAGTCACTTGCTCACTTCTATAGTTTTAGAAACTTAAAGGAAACAACAACTACACAAATACTTAGAGTGTGTAGCATGTAAGGTAAGTAGAGTTTCAAACTGTGAAACATTATAGGAATGTGAGTAATTTAAGTATTATAGAGCAGTTTCATTTAATTTGTATGATTTTCTTCTAATACCCTGAACATGTCCCAAAATTTGAATTATCAGTTTATGCCAACTTTCTGTAAATTTAAAATGTTTCTGCACCGCCTTCAATGTGACAGACCAGAAAAAAAGGTAACTGTGGAAAACAGAGAAATCTTCTTTACAGTTGGTGGTAGTAGTGGAAACAGCTTGTGTTGGTGCACATGTCATTACAATAGGGACATAATTTCTCTCCCCTCTATCTGTTTTTTCTGACTTTTCTCTTTTCCTTCACTGTAACTTCCCACAAGACCACTCTTTTTCTGGATGACACACAAAGGTGTGGAGAAATTTTGATTTTTCTCCAAGACTCTTTAGCTAAGACTTTCACCAACTCTGTATATAGGACCTACTAAAGGAATTGGGGTTTAGTATCTGATTAAAAAAATTAGCATAGCCAGTATCTATTGAAATTCTAGTTTATCAGCCTTTCCTTGGCTGATAGTTTTCAAAGGAGTAAATACCAAACTCTAAAGGGGAAGGCAAACTCCACTAGACTAAGACAAACCCAACCAAACCAAAACAAAAGTAACTTTCTATACTCCCATTTCAGAGCTACATCAGGATCAGAGGGAGCCAAATTGTCCTCACTTCAGAGTTTCCCAAAGTGGGACTAAGATATGAAAAGGAAGAAATAAGTTAGGGAAGGATAAATAAGTGTGAATTCTGGTTCTGGAGGTAGCACAAGAAGTCTTCAACGCCTTTCTGCACATTGACATCCCTTAAGCAGTTCTTGAGCCTCCAAATAAAAGATGAGGACACTTCATCAACCCTTGTATGAATGCTGTGGCATTTGTTGCCCTCTCACATCACATTTATGGCAGTTTCCCAAATTTGGAGGAACAATGAACATGTTTTAAGACATCATTAGATCATAATCTAATCATAAATATCAGAAAAGGAAACTGCTTAAAATATTACTGCTGATGGGAAAATCTTTTAAAATAATCTCCAAAGGAAATTTTCTGTTTTGGAGACCATCTGTCCTTTCCTCCCTGTGCACTCTGGGGAAATACTAACCCTTGGATAGATGTTTCCGTTAAAACACTAAGGAGCTGGTGGGTAAATGGTCACGAGGGTTGCAGGCTGGAGCATTTATGCTGTCAGCTGCACTTAGAAGTCTTGTGTTAAAAACCCATGCAAACAATTTATATCAGTTCCATAACAGGGAAAATGTAAAATGCCCTGACAAGTCTAAAGTTGCATCAGATGACTTTGTACATACCTGTTGACAGCTAAGCTGGTATGAGATGCATGTAAACTATTATAGGAATCAAAAGAATAAATTGGGTCAGTTTGCTTATTTGGTTATTAAACTTCAGTTAAGCTGGCATTTCAAAAAGACTGAAGATCTTACTTTGCTGTTTCTGATCTCTTTTTTCTGAAAAGTGAGAAACTGACAGGAAATCAATAGGACTCTTGCATAACATTGTAAAGCACCAGCTCTGAACCAGCCTGTTCAATAGCAATCAGAAATGTTATTGATTAAAAATCTAACTTAGTGAATATATATGTACTGATTTTTCCATCTGTGTTTTATGATGCAGTTTTCAATAGATGCTCTGCTTGTGGTTGTAAAACTAACTACTGGAACTTAGGTGATAAAATCTATACTGCAATGCTAAGTAACTACCTCAAAGAATCAAAGACAAAATAAGCTTCAATGACAATATAAATATCCAAATGCCAATAAAATAATTTTCTGATCCACAGTTTTCTTTTGGCAAGACTTCAAGGAGCCAAGGACATGTGTTACTAGCTTTGACTGGCCTTAGGCAGATCTCTTAGCATCAGACTTAGGTCTTTATTAGAAATTGAGAATAATAAAATTATCTTTATATGCCATTATGAAAATCAATCTCACATCAGTACAACATAAAAAACAAGTGGTGTCATAGATCTTGACTTTATTTTCAATTTCTTTTCTAATTAATATTTTGGTCCTTTTTTATCATGTGTTTCCTGAAGGTGGCAGCAATATTCAGGAGTTGCATGAATGTCTGACTTTTGAACCTATTGACCTGTAATACAGTATTTCTTTCAATGCAAATGCCTATTTATTTATTAATATTAATAATATGCTTATATCAAAATTTGATTTATAGATGTACAATGTACAATATCACTAGAAAAGATGAAGAAACTAGGTTGACCTCAAGTGTTAGAATTGCTGCTTCTTCTGTATGATAAAAATTCGTAAACTAAAGGAGGATTCCTAAAGTATTAAATATTTTTAATTAACAAATTACTGTTGCTTGCAGTTAAAAGTATCCATTTCATTGTCTTCTTTGAGGCCTGTACTGTATGCCTTTTCTGAAGTGAACTGTAAGCTTGTTTGTGGTCACTACATTAGCAGTCTGAAACACTTCAGATGCTGTGTGTGATCACTGAAGGAAGATTATAGCCTGACTGTAGGGCTTCTTTCAGTTCCATTCCTCCATTTGATCTTAATCATTTAAAATCACTGCTAGAGCCACTCAGGCCAATTATCTCACAGCATCATGGGGCTTTAATTAAAATGAAAGTTTAATACTTCTTTTCCACATTGTGATGAAGTGCTTCTGTTACTGAGGCAAGTCGGTTGCATCAACGTTAGAAGTATGAAATAATTTAGAGAACTTTTGTCTCCTTTCATTTTGCTAGCGGTTGCCTGGTCAGGGAGTTGCAGATCACACCACAGGATGACCTGACTTGGGCAGGGAGGTTAGACCAGATGATTTCCAGTGGTGTCTTCTTTCCTTACCTGTTCTGTGATTCTGTCAATTGCATAGCTGCCAGTGGTTATGCTTCTAAAGAAAACACAAAACATGAATAGGGGCTTCCTTGTGAGTCTTCACTGGTCCCTAATCCTTGCATGGCTTCAGATCTAACTGTTTCATCCTGAAGGAAAAGTAAGGAAGAAATTATTTTTCAAAAAAGTTATCTCCACTCCTAAATATGCATGGAACAGAAATGCTACAATTTTAAATTACGCTGACAGAATTTATTACACTGTGCTTCTTACGGAGTTTGCTCAGTAAACCTGGTGGCCTTTTCAGTAGTTCTATATGAATATTCCTATGCCTTAGAATTGTTCATCTTTCTTCTTGTCCTTGCCAATGACTGTTTGTGCTACCTCTCAAAACAGTACTTTGATATCCTGAAGTTGAATATTTTTATAATTGCTCAATTTATATTCATTCTTAGTAAAGTATAGCTAAAGTAACTTCCTTCAGATTTCCTCTCAAGATCAGCATTAATTCCTGCACTTGTAACATTTTAGAATTAATTCATCAGCTCCTCTGCTGATGTGGTATTCTTTTACAGACACTGACTGCTATTCCTCTTTGCATTTCTACTCCCTCTTAGATTTCCCTGAAATGTGTCATTGCTATCACTTCCCTTATTTTACACCATTATTACTACAAAACCTGCATAAGTGATTTTGTTACTTGTGGTTCAAGTGTTGATCCACCACACCTTCTTTCCTGTTTCCCATTTGTCTTCTGGAAATTGTAGCCATCCAGATAAACTGCTGCTCTCCTTACCCAATGGCTTATCCTGCTGCAGTTCTGAATCCCAGTGTCAAACACAATGCAGTTTCCTTCCTGCATTATCAACCAAGTGCTGTCTGTAATCTTAATATTTGCAGGGAGTCAAATACTGGAGACATTTGCTATGTAAGCTGTTCTTTTATATTCTCTTGTTAATATAAGTTATGGCCTTCTTGTAAGAGTCTCTTCTACAAGTACAGATTAATCTAGCCAGATGTGACGCACAGATAACTTTGTTCTGTTCATTTTTGGAATGTTGTAAAATGCTTGAAAAGTAAGCAAATCGTGCTCTTTGCTGCTCATTTGAAGCCGTACTTTTCATAAGACAGGCTCAGGAAGACAGAATTTGGCCCATCCTTTGCCACACTTTATTCCTTTGTGTACTTTCAGCAACATGAACTGTGTGCTTTGTTTTTCAAATATTTTGTGTCCTAGCAAACTGTGACCTCCTCCTCAAAGTTGTGTTTTAAAGAAATAGTGAAAGCATTGCTTGGTAACAACACTGTTTATTTAAATTCCAGAAAACACTTGTTTTTACTTTTTCTTTTATTTCACTTAGATAATGGCTGTGATCCTAACAGAATTTTACATCTGAGAAAAGGTTTTGGAGATTCTCTGAACAAATACAGTGTCTGAAATAAAGAAAAATGGATGGAGAAGAACACCAGTCCTGAATGCCTCCATACACAAAATAAGATCTTTTAATAAAAATTTATTTTAAAATAACAGAATCTGTTGTGCAATGGAATTTTATTGGTAACATACATTTCTTAAGATAATGAATCTAATTTCTTTGGGAAAAAAATAAATGTTATAGTTTTGCACTATTGAAGTCAATATGCCATCCTCATCTCAATATTATTCTAGTGAATTTTAGTGATAAGGATTAATTTGATTCAGTGAATCTGTAAATACATTTCTCTGACATGAAAAATCCCTAACAAGAATATTTTATATTTTCACTCATATTTTTTTAGTGCCTCATGATGTGAGTGAAATTCCAGTAGAGAGATGATTTTGTCAGTCAAACAAATGCTTCTATATCTTGATACACCTGCTCACTGACTGTTACAAATTTTGTAATGCATAATTTATCATACAGCTTGTAGTGCTGGGTTGTTGGGGCCTGAGAGCACAATTTATTGAACCTCAGACAACTGGTCTTGGCCTGTCCAGATCCCTCATCTCCTCTTCAGTTCACAAAATTCATCTTTTGAATCCTTGTTTTTTCAGGGAACCAGGATATTGTACTTATACACCTGTCTGGGGCAACTGCCAAGAACAAACACACATTGAGTCCCTGTTCTCCTGGGTTAGAAGTTTATCTGAATTCACAAGATGAGACTCTGGTCTCTTGATTCAGAAGGTATCTTTTTCCTGGACTTGTGAATGGTCTTGTTTACTATACCAGACCTGCAGTGGGCAAGTCGGTGCTGCTGAGGGGGAAAGAGCTGTGATTCGGGACTAAAAGTAATTCTTGATGGGGGTTGGAACTTCATAACCTGGCTTTACAGTCAGGGCAAATGGGAGCATATTCTGTTTTGGTAAGGCTGAGTGTAATCTTCATCCTTTTGTCATCTGTCAGATGGGTTTTGTGAACTTGTTGTGATTTGATTGGAGACTGATTATTCTGCTTGGAATCCTTGGAGCACTTCTGTAGTATGCAAAGTATGCTGAGAATGTGATAATTGCAATTTTAAAGTCTGATTCCCTTTTGGTGCCCTCTTTTTTGCTTAACTGAGGTTCATGGGCTTGCATTGCAAGGAAAATAATGCAGTAGCTGGAGGGAAGAAGGTGGATGTAGACTCTAGGCTGTTGTAGGTTGATTAACTTGATTTATGCTGATGGATCTATCAAAATACACCAGTGGAAGATTCAACCCCAGTTTTAAGGAGAAAGGAGGATATACTCACAGATGAGTAGTTCTTGGCAAAGCTCTCATAACACTTTAAAATACCTGCTTAGTTTTTAGAACAATTTTGCTAGCTACTCTGATTCTTTACAGTGTTTATAGCCCTAAATAATTGTAATGCCATTGTTTCATACTCTCTATTTTACTGCTTATGCACCATATGGTATTGATGTGTATTATATTGCATATAACTCAATACAATAAACACAGTACTACAAAACAAAGTTGGTGGATTTTTATTATAGGTAGGTTACCTACTGTGATGAAAATAATATAAAATTATAGGGAAATTATTAGTACCTTTCTTCCTAGTTTTTATTCGAGAAATAACCCGTGGTAAATTAGGTGCAATTTCACGAAGTTTTATGGAAGCATAGATCTTGGTATAAAACAGTAAATAAGCTCTGCTAGGATTTTATGGTTTTTACACTTGTCTTTTCAAATTAGTTTTTATTTGTAATGCTTTGCCTCAGAGGTTACTTGAAGATCATTCCTGAGTGTTATTGCACATTCTTAATTGTTTCTAAAGGCAGTTTATGCCAAGAATCTAACTTTTCAGACCAAAACCATTTATTCTTTCTATTATTTATCCTATGCAGATTTTTTTTTGCATGTTAACCATGTTAATTCCTATCTCTCAAAGACTAAATACTCACCCAGGAGAATAAATTTAGACTAAATAAATTTCCTATTGTTCTATGATATGATCCTAAGCTTAGTGAGATGAGCTGACCTTTGCAGAAATATACTGTGTGGCTCTCATTTTGTTTACTTAATTCCAGAACGGGACCTAAGAGCCAAAAGGAGCCATTGAAACTGCATTTTTTTAGGCAAATCTTCCTCTCTTAGTGTTCTGTATAGTGAGCTCCACAGAGAAGGGAAGGAAAGCATTCCTTTCCCAAAGGAATTAAAAATTCTTTAAAATCTTACACAGTAGTGAAGCTTGACTTTAACATTATGGTGAAGTACTGATATGGGAGTGTTGTTACCATTCTTTTTATGAAGTCCAGTCACTGTTTAATATAAAATGGATGATCAGTCCTGACAGCAGAGACAGTCCCACAACTCACTCCTACTCAAGTGTCTTTGCAAAGTCAATTTTCCACTTGTTGGCTTTCCCTCCCTCTGGCAAATCACGACCTCCTTTGCAAATCTTCAGCAGAAGAGAAAGCCCTGCTCGGCCTAGCCTGCTTCTCAGCCACTAAAAAATTCTCATAGGAGCAGGTTTGAGTTCCCAGTTTCTAGAGCTGAGTTAGATGCTGTCAGTGTGCACTGTGAGACTGAAGTGTAAAGAGGTGTGTAAACATTTGGGGTCTTCAGAGCCAAACAGGAGGCTGCACCCTAATTTTCAGTTTCAGACCTTCTTAATCTGGTCCTAAATATCTTCCATTTCTTACATGTGCCTCTTTTTCTGGGTCAATGACAAGTTATATATCAATTTCTGTTACCTGGGATAGCATAATAAAGATAGGATGGAGAAGACGTATGTATCTTTAAATAAGCATAATTTTTTTTTTCAAATTTTCACTTATTTTGTGTAAATGTAAGACTTTTTACCAGACAGCTGTTACAGCAAATTAAAATCTGCATGGGGTACAGAAGGAAATGGAAGGCAATCTGGATCAAACATACAAGGAACTGATTGCTTGTGCTGTATGTTTAGAAGTTTTATCAGCAAAAGGGGCAGCATGTAGAAAAATTCCTGTCAGCCTTTCAGGTCATCTGTCTGTCAAAGATGATTTGTGTTTTATTTAATGTTAGCTGAACCTGTCTTGTCCCAACACTACATATTTTTTGTATCAGTGCACCAAAGCCTTGTTTCATAATACATCATGCAGGTTCATTTGTCCTGAGTGATTTTTCCAGTGTAAAAAACACAGACTTTGTCTTAATACTGTTATGATTTTACAGCAACACAAAAACCAATGGAGCTACTTCATCTGCGTCATCTCCCCTTCAGTTTTATGATAGTGTAGCACATCTGTCAGAAAGAAACTACCTCTATCTGCTCTAGCATTAGTATCCTTGGTACTATAAAGGAATGTGGTTCAGGACCCATGGAAAGAGTGCCCAAGCCAGGCTCAAGCTCCCTGCAATCATTACTATTCACCCTGCTGTTACTGTGCCCCCCTGGAATTTTAAACACAACCACTGCAGAGGCTCATTGGGAGCAAGTGAAGCTGTTCAAGTGCTGATTATTCTGGCAGAGCCTGAGCAAATTAGTTAATAATTAGGTGTGAAATTAATGTACACCTTCTGTTTTCCTTAGTAGATTTCCCATGTTGTTAATTTGCTTCTGCACCACCAAGGGACAAAGTACATTTAAAGAACATATGTGGGAACGAGCTAAAAGTGTCCCCAGGTGAACCTTGTTGCATTTGTTATCTAGGTTTAAGTATTGTACAGAGATTTGTCTGAACTCTTCAAAATGTCTCCTTAAATCCTAACTATATATAGTGCCTGTTTGAGCAAAGGTTCAATTGTCTGATGAGAAAAAAAATATTGCTTTGTCTTTATGTGACTTTATGTTAGATAAATACATAGTATATTATTTCATTATGCCTTACCCTGTATGTTTGCATTTCAAACGTGATATTTGAGGGTATTTACATAGAATGCACTAGCTAAAAATTTTGGGACATGATA
Organism: Luscinia megarhynchos; assembly: GCA_034336665.1. Lineage (NCBI taxonomy): Eukaryota > Metazoa > Chordata > Aves > Passeriformes > Muscicapidae > Luscinia > Luscinia megarhynchos. The sequence continues at coordinate 49,770,390 of CM067565.1, forward strand.
TTAGACCTGCAGTGTGGTGACTAATGTAGTAAAGTGTTGTTGGAGGGGGTTTATATATTTCTGTAAGTTAAACAGAATGTTTTACTTAGATATGAGAAACATATAAATGAAGTAGACATGAAAGCCTCTGTAGGAGCTTGTAATTATAGACTGCATCAAAATACAGAATGAACATCATCCACGTTTCACTGAAATTACAACTTTCAGTCACCCATAATGTAGAGTGTGGGAAGATCTCTCAGAAATCTGAGGTGACGCAAGATAAAGTTTGAATCTCTGCTCCTCTTAAAAGGTGAGGTTAGAGACTTTTTGCTCTAACATTTTTGGGCCTTTCACTATATTTAAAGCTAGCTATGCCAAATTGTTGTTTCACTACTTATCCTGTTTACTCAGACTGTGACTTTTGTTTTCTATAGCCTCTCTGACTTTTTTGACCACTCCAGTTTACTGAACAGGGATGAAAATATCTGTAGCACAAGGGCAAACATGTAACTGTGAAAGGTTCTGTGGGAGTGGAGTAAAAGCAAGTATCTTGAGAAGTTTAAGAAGCACACATTGCTGCAGCAGGATGGGGACATAAGAAAATGAAAGGTTCTTTCCCTTTTTGTAGAACAGACCTGGTACAGGAGACCAGCAAGTCTTTAAGAGATTGATTTGTTGCCTGTTTTGAATTTTGTTATATTCAGGTGTCTCACTTCAGTTAGAGGTAAGAATACCATTTTGGTCAACTAGGAACATTGCAAAATGACATGTTTTGACAAACTCTAGCAGTCTTTGAATTAGCTCATGTATAATGTAAGTAATTTCCCAAACTGTTCTTAATGCATATGTTAAGCAAACAATCAGAACAAAGTTGAGCTAACCCATCAGGTTCAGATTAGCCTTCTTGCAAGAATGTTAACAGAAGGAATATTTGTGATCTCTAAGGGTTTATTGTAGTGGTATACCAAAAGGTAGCACTTTCCTTTCTTTGGATGCTATCTACCATCAAAAAATCTAGAAATAAACTGATGAGTAAATAGTTAGGCTACTTGTACACTGTGGAAAGAATATATGCCAACATTTTGGTTTACAAAGGATAGTATTTGCATATAAATCCAAAGAACTGTTTACGTAAAAATTTTTAAAAGCCTGGTTCATCAAAAATCAGTTAAAAAAATACATTAGGATTAAATATAATCTAAATGTTATGGCTGGATTTAAGTGGCTTGATTATACTTTTAAATATCTGGCATTGAGTTTCCATAGTCCTAATAAACTGAATATCTGTTTCTTCCAAAAATTGTTTCTACTGTTTATCCCATTTGAATAAATGTTAGTGCTTGGACTGGCTGGCAGGGGAAGAAAGGCAAAACCCTTCCACTCAAGTCACTGCTGGTGAGAGCTCTGAGAAGCACCTGTCATCTGGACCATGACCCATGCCTTGGTGAGGAACTGTCTTCATCAATAGTTAAAGCTGGTCTGCTCACCATCTCCCAGGACGGAGAATTTTAAAGCTCTCTTAATGCAGTCTGATGTTAAAACATTTTTAATATAAGCTTATTGTTGTTATGCATTTCATCAGCTTTCTGATGTGGGTGTTCTGTTTTTTCCCCATCTCTTCTCATAATCCCTTTCTAAGGCCACCCATTCTTCTTCATGCATGCTCGTGAGTAATAGAGGACCATTTTTACCATGCTCATAGCTAATAATCTTTTTGGATTATGTTTCTTTCACTTTAAACACAAAGTGTTTTTCTGAGCTAAAACCTTTTCTTTGGTGTTAATTTATGAATGCAAGAAACTTGCATTGGTCTGTGATTTGCATTCTCTCTTTTTCTCAGTACTAGCAAACTTACTTCTTCTTGCCACCAATGCAAAAGCTTTCCTCTTTGTCTTCTTTGCTCTTTTGCTTTCAGTTTTGCTGGAACTTGCAATAGGAATAGGGAAGTGTGAGAGGTACTTGGAGGACGTTGAGTCCTTGCAGCTCTAATCAGAGCTCCATGAAGGGGCTGCCAACTGTGTTATTAATTTCCCTCTGCTGTGCCAGGTTCTTCTTCCTCCCTCTTCTTTGACCCAGCTTTCTTTGATCATCTCTCTTCCCTTCTCCATCAGTCTCTAACATAGCCCAAAGTTCCTATTCTCCTTTACGACCTCCACCATTACCCTGCCTGCCCTCCTCCCTTACTGTTCTTTTCTTTCCTTTTTTTTCTTTTTCTTTCCCCTTGTTAGGCATAGAAAGGTCAGGATCTTTTCCTCTGGGCTTTCTTGAACTTTGGGTGCTGGCCATAAGTTCATTTCACTATGGCAGAATGACAGAGTCTATTTAAGTCTGTGGAAAGACTCCAGTAATTTCAGGGAGGTTTTGGTACTGGCCATGAGACTGCGGCCATGTTAGTCTGAATTTCTTTCTGTAGCAACCTTATCCAGGAATCCAGGACAATGCCTGGCTCACCCTCACTTGTTCACTGTTACAGTCAGGGGTAACTGCAGCAGCAGTGAGAAACTCTTTCTTGACTTGTTTCTTGAGCTGTTGGAAATATTACTTTTTCAGTGATAGCAATATTATGAATTCTTGCTCCCATTCCACAAAAATCCCTTTTTTAAAAAAAAGAAAGTGGCCAACTGATTCATACAATATGTCTGCACTTTTACAATGATGCATCATGTACCAAATATTCTTATGGTATGCAATTTCCTTAATTTTTCATAAAGAAAACAAGAAAATGCTTATTCTTAATTTTTCTGATACTTACCCCATTGTTTCCAGTTTTACTTCATGTCATATTGAGGTTAACATTTTTAAAGAAATATCTGTAACTTTGCTCTTCAGCTAACCCCTTGTTAAGTTTGAGGTATTCAACACTTTTAATTGTCCCTAATAATTAGTCCCAACATTCTGACCATTTTTGTTACTCTTCACTGAACTTCCTAATTTAATAAAGTTTTTCTACTTCTTGAAAGTAGTTTAAAAATTGTCAACATCTTAGCCAACAGTCTAAGAATAGTCCTGTTCAAATTTCAATATTTGACTGGTAAATTAGTTTAACAGGGTGGACATGATGTATTAATATCTTTAATGAGCAATTGAAGAAATTACTTCACATATCTTGGAACTCCTAATTTTCTTCTTCACACATATATCCTAATTATGCATACCCAAGTATTCGTGAGTTCTGGGCTTAAGTTACACAAGATCTTTCCTCTGTAATTTCGTTTTCTTTTTTGACAGTTATTTTTGACCTCAAGATACAGTTTTCCAGCCTTTAAGAATAAATCAGAATATTCTCTGGAGTCCTTTATTTTTTTCTGGTAACTAGAATTTCATGTGTTTTTAAATCCTTGGGGTTTATGTGCTGGATTTGTGCTTAAAGTTACGTCAAATTAAGAAAGTACAAAATATATGCAACCTGATCCACAAATTACATTCTGTTGGTTAATATTTATAATAATTTCCTCTCATTTTACTCTGATTTCTCAACTGTTTTTTTCTAGTTTCTTATCCCTGCCAGCTTAGATGCTCAAAGTAATTTAGTTTATTACAAAAAATCAGCATGATCCTTCATCATGGAAAAAAAGAGGTCACTGCAATATTGATAATTTCTCTATTTCAGGCAGCCAAAGAATCATAGTGTGAGGCAGATAAGCCATTTGTTCAGTGCTGACTATGAACTGGAGCCACAACAAAAGGCAATTGTTCATGTCAAAACCAAATCCTCAAACAGTTTATCAAATCTGATTCAGAATCCAGGAGAATTGTAAAGAGGATGAGATAAAGGAGATAATAAAACATTTTGGGGATCTCTGATGTTATCTTGTTTAGGCAAGCAAATGGTAAATTGTCCCATCTGTTTCTAAATTTCAGGCTTGGATAGAACTCCTGAATTAAAAAAAAAAAAAAAAAAAAAAAGAAAAACCTCAACAAAAACCCCAACAAAACACTCCCCCTCCCCAAAAAACCAAAAAACAACAACAGCAACAAAAACCAGCAAGGTACACTAATTAATAATACATGTGCAAATGCTAACAAAAAGTAGTAGATGGGTCATAGAATAATAGAACAGCCTAAGTTGGAAAAGATAGGCAGTTCATCTGTTTCAAACTTTCATGTGAAAGGCAGCCCTAATGACATTATCTAGCACCCTGCCCAGTGTATCTTAAAAACCTGCAACAATGGAGACTATAACATAACTGAGAGATCATTCTTATGGCTGATTGTTCTCACTGTGAAAAGATTATTTCTTATATCATGATGAAGCCTGTCCTAATAAAGCTTGAGCCCATTGTCCCTTGTCTGCTCCATATGTGTCCTTGTGAAGTGAACTTCTGTGTGCTTTTTAACTGCCCTTTAAGTACTAGAAAATGGTGACGAGATCACATGAGTCTTTTCTCATGAGAGAAAAGGCCTAATTCCTTCAGTTTTCCTTGTAAGTCCAGTTCTTCAGTGACTAAATCATTTTCGTGGCCCTCATTTGGACCCTCTATAGCCTGTGCATGTCTTTTTATGAATTGTGGAGTTAAAAACTTGACACAGCTCTTCAAGCACATCCTCATTTTTGTTGGCAGATACCTCTGCAGATAGCCTTCAGAGATGTAATTAAGAGTTACACTCCTGTTTGAGATCTTGAAACTCAGCTAAATATTGTCTTTTATGCACTTTGCATTAATAGCATTATTGCAAATTTTTCTACAAGACTCATTATATATATATATGTGTGTATATATATATAATTTTCAGGAGGATTTTGACAGGAGGAGTACTTATAGTTGATGAAAGGTTTCTTCTTTGTCCTGTTAAATTCTGGTAAGCTTCTGCTGAGATTTAAATGCCTTTTACTGCCACTGGCCTTCTTTAATGCATGGACCACAAGAAAAAGACTATGAGAGCAAACTGAAATATTCACAATCTGTGAAACCCTGTGGCTGGGCTAATTCAGAAGCCAAGGCAAAAAACAGTTATTCTTTCTAATGGAATCAATATGCAATGCCAAAACATACAGCTAAGACTGGAATTAGATCTATCTCCAAGTCTGCTGCAGTACCCCCAAAATTTGTGTGTATCCCTGAAGTATGATATACAGAGCGGGAGTGGGGAGAAGAAAAGCTGAATTCTTGCTAGTTGTCTGCCAGACAAACCAGGCAATTGTGATTCCCATTTCATCATATTAAACTACGTGTGTATGGAGAAGGGAAGGAAAGAAATAAAGCTATGGAAAAATTGTTTTGTGACGTGACACGTAACCTAGAAGTGTCTAAGAACCTAGCAATTAGATCTATGTTGAAGATCCTTTCCTTTCTCTGTAGCCAGGAGCCTCAGTCTTCAAGACACCATCTTAAAATGAAGTTCAATTATTAATCAAATGTTGTATCCACTCTGAAGGTTTCAAATCTGATAGTAGAGAAGGGCATTGGACAAGAAGGCAATACAAGCTATTTTGCATGGAACTTGGAACAATTTCTGCCAGTTAGAGTAGTCTCCAGGATGCTGATCCTAGGGAAGACCATGGAGCAAGTCCTCTGAAAGAACATTTTGGGGCAGGTGAAGAAGGAGCTATTGTCAACAGATGACTTGGATTTTCCAGAGGGATCAATCATACCTTACCAAGCTGACAGCAGTGGATGTCATGTACCTTGACTTCAGCAAGGCTTCCAACAGACCCAGGCACACAGATATTTGGTTAAAGAGCAGTTGGATGGCTGGGCTCAAAGGACAGAGAGTAGTTAGAGGATTGTATTTACCTGGGGGCTGGTGGCAGTGGAGTGCCACCAGTGCATCTGCCCTGGGACCTGTTCTGTTTGACATCACAGGAGCACCCCAGTCTGAGCCCAGCACTGACCCTTCTGTAGCAGGGCTGCAGCAAGGACCTCCCAAGCATTTTAACATATAATCGTTGTACAACTGTCAGTGTCTGCATTCTGTAAAGGATATATTTAGAAATTATACTGTTGGTTTTTTTCCCTTCTGAAGGACTGTTCTTTTCATATAAGTAACTTTTTAAGTTGCTTACAGTAGGCACTAGGCACAACTGAGCTCTGTCGAGGTTGAGCAATATTACTTACATCTGAAAATTTAATCTAGTGTACTCTAGAGGGTTCTTAAAAATGAGGATTTGATTTTAAATGTCAGAGAAAAAGAAAACAAAATCAAAGAAGTAGGAATAAATCTATTTACTAATAAAAAAGAAATTGCTAAGTGGCAACCCTGCTTACTAGAATTTGAATTTGTTTGCCAGAATGAACACTGAGTCAGAAGAAGTCATTGTGAAACCAGCTGAACACAAAAAGCCAAATTCAGCACTGTGTATTCACACAGCTATCGTTTGCTGGGAACAGCATTGGCGCAGAGCATGGAAATGAATAAGCCTTTGCCAAGAAAAGAAAAACCGAGACAAATTTCAGAAACCACATCATAGGAACGTTTCCCCATTGTGCCTGTGGTTGTGGTCTGGTGGTCTGCTGAAGTGAGGGAGAAGAGAAAAGCATGAAATCAGACAGAAAAATGTGTCTGCGGGCACCAAGCAGCAATAGGGTTGCAGCATAGTGGCAAGGTGCCTCACTGACTAGCACCTTCTTAAAAAGCTGAAGCTGCATTTTAAAAAAAGTTTATTAATTCTTTACAGACATTTGAAGAATTATGGATGGATATGCTTTGTCAAAGTGATACTCTGCTTGTTGAATCCTAGATGTGTTCCTCCTGATCAGGCATTTTGCTTTACTGTTTTTCCTTCTCCACATGTGTGACATTTGATAACTTGTGTTGCAGGAAGTCAATCAATAGAACTGTTTTCACTACATTACTGAAGGTTGCTTTAAATGGTTTTATTAAGAGTCAGGAAAATGAAAGTAATTTTACATGAAAATATAGCTTACTGTGTGGTCAATTAAGAGTTACTTGAAGTGTTTTGAAGATTATTGGACTGAATTAGGCTGTACAAAGTTGGAGTGGCCAAAAAAATCACAGTCTAAATTTTCCTAGATCTTCAGGATAAAATACTAAACCTAAAGCAGTTATTTAGCTAATGAATATTTGAGTCAGATTTGGAGGGGACAGTGGGGAATAGTTTTGAGAGAAATTCTTATTCTTTAGAATTACTAAATTACTATGAGAAAGTCAGACTTAATGTACTTTTTTTCTCCCCTAAGCTGCAAAATCTTTTCCAGTTATTTTCAGTGGGACCAAATAGTTGTAAAGGTTTCTGCTCTCAGTGCTCCTGAACAGACTTTCAGATAGCACTTAACAAGTCTAATGTGCCTGAGGAGATGGTGCTGCAGTGTTAGCAGCTGCCTTTCAGTCCAAGCAATGGGTCTGAGCACGGTGAATTCCTTTCCTTGCTATTTTTTTTTCAATGGGGAAAAGCCCAGAGTCAGCAATGTGAGTTTTAAGCTGTGGAACTTTATTATTTACTCAAAGGATAAATGAAGCCATTCACAACCTAAATCCTGCGTGCTCTCTTGGTGCAAGGTGCCTGCAATAGGAAGCTGGTCCCAGGAAACCAGAATAGGATCTCTGCCCACCCAGCAGGGCTGGAGCATTTCTCCTTTGGTAATGAGCTGTGCCTAGCAAAGTGCACAAAGTACAGGAAACATCATCCAGTCTGTATGCCAGTGCCTGTGGCCACGGATCTAGCTATGAATAGAAGTCATTAGGTCTACACTGATTATGCATGTACTGAGTAGGAGATTACCAGCAAGAGCAACAGCAGTTCTATCTAGTAACATAATGACATGATGGTGGCTGAAATACTTAAGAATAAATAAATGTTTCCATTGCTTTAGGCTTATGCTTCAGCACAGCACCATAGTGCCTCATATTCCTAGTCACACACTATATGAGTGTACAGGAAGCATTTTAATTTTCCATTATACGTGTCAGAAATAATGCTTACATCACTAATGTATAACAATGTAACTTACCCTGCCATTGACCATTCAGCCTGTGTCTAACTAGTACAAAGGACAGAAACCCACAGTCCTCTGAAGAAAGCAAGCAGGCTGCTGTACAGGGTGCAGTGAGCCATATGAACCTCTGACAGATCACAGAGATTGAACATTTGAGCTGGCCATAAAGTTCCCACTTTTTCCACCAAGAAGGGGAGTGTTTGGCCAGTGCTGCATACTTGTTAAACACTGGCTATGCACCTTAAAGAGAAACATGAAAAATTGATGGGGCTGTGTGTTTGCTTTAAAACCATTAGCATATTTGGCTATGTTATATTTAATAAAATAATATGAGAAAAAATTCTTTTTCTTTGCTAATTAAAAAAATGTACAGATACTGTAGTTATGATTTGGTGTTCTCCCACACAGATACTTGATAATCTTTTCTACTCTTCCCTCATTTTTACATTGTGCTTCTAGCTAAGATTTCCTCTTAATTCTGAGGTTTTGGTATTGTTTAGTACAATTATAGCATTTCAGGAGCACTCAGCCCTAACAGCACCCTGAGCATGTCTTTTGAGGGCAAGTGAAAAAAAAATAATTATAGCTACTCTGTAATTTCTCAATGCATTTTATTACAAGACTGGATACAAAGAAAACAGAATCTATGTGTTGAGTGGCAGGAAAGAAGTGGTTGCATCAAGGATAAAGGAAGGGCAGAGAGGCTAGAGATGTGTGCTTGAATTGAGAGGTTATTTCTACCCCGTGTATTTTGCACTGGTTGCTGGAGGCTTGAAACAAAACACCAGAATTTGGTTATTTAAAGTTATAGTGGCTGCTCCTTTAGTGCAACAAAACACACTGGGGTTCTTGTGTTGATTTTGATCACTGTGTAAGTGACTTGACTAACTTCAGTGGGTATGAAGAAGGTTTCCCTAGGTGGAGAGAGGGAATGGCCGTTCAGAGCTCTGAATGCTTACTCAGAGCTCCCTCCGAGAGCTTATTCAGAGTGACACACTGTGAGGATGTTAAAAAGTGGAGATGAGGGTTTTCAGAAAAAGTAGTTGATTTTTGGGGTGTTTAAGTATATTTCAGGAAACTTTGGTGGAGCATGCTTTTTAGGAAATGCTCCTTTGTGTCTCCTTGGCACACATCACTGCCAGCCACTGCTGAAAATCTCAGGCTACCTTCTTACATCAGCTCTCAGTGATGGGAGAAGCCTCCCAAAACTAATCAGAAGAGCCACTTTAGTATCACAAGAAAGAATATCCTCTATGAATAAAGCATTCCAACTTCTGTTTGTGCACCCTTCCTTTCCATCTAATGGCATCTGTTCCGCGAGTGTGCCAGTTTGTCTTGTAGTGCTTGTCCATAATAGCAGGAAATTGAAATTTGAAATTTCTTTTTAAGAAAGCTGAATAAAGAGTTTGCATTCTTCCAGTTCAGCTACTTTTGGAAATAAACCCTCAGTATAAGGATCACAGAAAGCATAAAACCTGCAGCCTCTTACAGACTCAGAGCAGATATTTTTGGCTGGAGTAGGAGCTAGGATTTTGCAGAAAGAGAGAAGGACCAGCATGAAAGACCAGGAGAAGAAGAAAAAAAGGGTTGGGGAAACAATGAAAGAGGTAAGTTGAAGGGAGACTCACAATGAAATTAAAGCTGGTATTAGAAATATATAATGACATTACTTTCCCAGTAGTGCAAAGCTTTGGGTCTGCTGATGGAATAAACTCAGTGCTTGATGCCATCTGTTCTTGCTGTAAGCTGTTCATAGATTAGCATGGTCTGCTGCAGAGCTGCTTGAATAAGAGAAGGAAATGACTTGTCAGAGCAACTTTACAAGAGTCCTTAATGGTCTCGTGCAGATCTAGTGCATGCAAGTGGGTGACTGACCCAGCAGTGGTCTGAGAACATTGCAAAATCTTATCTGATAATCACAGATCCTGTTTGTGCCTGCAGGCAACATACTCGATTTACAGCCAAAGCTGAAAGCCCTTCAAAAGTTGGCCCTTAAGGTCATACCCTCTGTCCTAAAGTCTGTCAAGGAATTTTCCCCTACAAGATACTCCAGGAGAGTTTTCTAGTGCATGCTTGCTTGTTTTGTTTTCTTTTTGATGTGGTAGCTTTTGTGAGAGTTAAGATAATCAGATTTGCATTTTGTTTAGCCAGTCTCACTGCTACTGTTTTGAAAATAACTCTCAGTATAGTTTTTATATCCAATTAATTAGCACAGTATCTGGTCATCTTTCAGCTAAAAAATAACAGCAAAGAAGTTCCTGAAGCAATACAGGGTCCCTGACATTTCCTTTTCTTTAGCATCTTTCTTTTTCAGTCTGTGTGATTTTTAGCTTCTGAGATTCTTTTGGTTTGGTTTACTGATATTTTTTTCCTCCAGATTCCTGCAACACAGGTTTGTGGGTGATATGGATTAGTACTAAGCAGAGTGGTTCTTACATGAAACATGGAATCTTTTCTGTTTAAGGTTTTGCTGTGTTTCCTAAAAAAGTGAGATTATAATGCTTCCTAATTTTTTTTTTCTTTCACCATAACTGGATTCCTTCAGTGAGGAAATTGTCTGCATACACTCACAAACTTTGTCTTGTGCTTTCCAGCTTGGCACTGCTATAAAGCTTTCTCCATAGTAGATATTTTACCCTGTAAGTGCTTGCATACATCTCTCTTCAAAAATGTCACACTGTTAGTATTGATTTTTTTCAATTTAATATTTTCCCATTACTTTCTCAAGCTTCAAAGTTCTTTAATTTACCTATTTTAACTCTGAAAACTCACTAATTTGCATTCTTCTTGTATTATTATCATTATTAAGTATCCTGCTGGATAAATCTGAAGTAATTTACAACTGCAAATCTCAAGCCATATAAGGGAAGAACACTTAATTTGTTTAAAGTATTTGCATTGATGAAAATTATTCAGTGGGACTGGATTATAAACCAGTTAGTTTATAAAATACTGAAGTGAGTTATTTTAGATTATTCCAAGAGCCTAAGAATAACAAACAGGACAAAAATGAATTCTTTCACTGAGAGGCTGCTAACTAGAAGAATAAACAAAACAAAATCAGAAGGGATTTAATGGCATAGTGGTAAATGGAGAGAAGGCATGCAGGCAATCTAAAATTATTTGATTTCTCTCCCTCTTTTTGCTTATTTTATACCAACAAGTTAGTCCATTGGAAGTCATGCTCCAGTTATAATATTCTAAGTGATGGGAGAATCTGTCTAAAATTACTTTCAAAATCTCCATAAGTAACAATCACGTAAACGGAGCCCAATGGAAACAGAAACTGAATTAGCTAAGATGAGGTCCATGTTAAGACATGGAGTCATAGACTTCATGCTAAAGTTCTTTTCTGCCTGGCCTCCTTTGGAATGTAACTGTTTACCCCGTTTCCCTGACAGACTGCAATGACAGAAGTGCTCCAGTGTTCAGGGGCTCTTGCAGCACCTGCCAGCCTTTGCTTCAGCTGTGTCTGCACATGGGTCATTAATTTCCACATCATCAGTGCTGAGAATGAAAGTACAAATGACAATTGATTAAAACATTCTGTTTAGTGAGCTCAAAGGAACCTCATAAAGTTGTTTCTGTCAATATTTGGTGGAGCAGCAGTGGAGTGTGGGCAAGTGTTGATCTGTTGACTATGTGAGCCACCCTGCTGTGCAGAACTGGGCAATGCAAAGCCATCTTACTCGATATTTGTGAATTTTCATTGCAATGAGGACTGTAAAGTACCCTGCAATTGAAGGGGAACATGATTTGGAACAACGTAAAAACAGCAATGGGAAAATGATCCATCTGTTAACAAAATCCGGTTTTTATTGTAGAGCAATTCGCATGCAAATTCCTGGGTTAAGTGTGGCCTTCTTTTGCTATATTACAATACATTATTGTGGGTAATTGTTTTGAAATATTTTGTGGGACAATAAGCATAAAATTCAGTTATCTATAAATGTCATTTAGTTTGAGATATTCTTGGGCCCAATGTGTGGTACCCAGATGCTCCAGAACAGTGTGGGCATCCTGTTTGTCCTGTGTCACAGACATATGCACGTCTGAAATGCCCTAAGGCATCCCAAATGGCACTAGGTGTCTCTTTGAGTCTGCTGATTCAATCCTTCAGTTTAAGCTCACTTTCAGGTGAAAGTTCCTACTAACATAGGAACTAATTTTAGTTGAACTTAAAGAAAAGCCTTGTCAAAGGGCTGAGCATCTCCTATATTTCTGTTCTTTCTCACAGTCCCATGCATATCCTAAGTGCACCAAATGGCCCTAGTCACCTGTAAATATAGGCAGTCTCACTATGTGCAATTCATGCAACTAGATTTTATCCTTAACATCTACTTACTTTCTGTTTAGGCTCCTACATCCTGTGTGTGAAACCATACCTGTCACTGAAGTCTAGTTCAGCCTATTTGCTTTTCACTCATCCCCTTTAACTCTGAGGCACTTAATGTGTGTGAGATCAGAGTGGTGAATACAGAAATTAAACAAATGGTAATGAAAGAAAATAAATTTCTTCTCTTTATTTTATAAATAAAATATATCAGCTTATGATTTCTGATGGGAGGATCAATTTAGCCATTTAGTCTTATTTTAACTTGCTTTTTAACACAAAAAAAGACCCCTGCTGTCATACAAGTTTTTCCCTCCAAGTTACATCTCAGTTAAAATCTGCTATTCTTATCAATTTTGACTTTTCCCAGGTAAGTTCGAGTTAGAACCCATATTTTTTGTTTTCCAGGAACAAAAACAAAAACAAAACAAAACAAAACAAACACAAACACAAACACAAACACAAAAACAGCAACAAAAAAGCTAGTTTTCTAAATCAGGAAAATACTTCATAGGTGACAGGAGAAAGAGGCATGGATGTTTGGCATATTAGTATCTGACTGTAGTTATATTTTAAAACAAAATACACAAGGTGGAAACGTGATACTTGTCAGGTTCCTACTAGAAAAACATTTTAAAGCTGCATAGTTCAAATTATCTTGAAGAACTCTTTGCCCAGCCCCAGGAAGAGCTCCAGTTCAGAGCCCATCCAAATCGTGTGAGTCTTACAGCAGGAACACAGAACTTAGTTCCAAGCCTCTCAAAGACAAATGGAGCCAGAGCTTTAAAATGTGTCTTTAGAAACAATTTTATAATATTGTAGTGACAAGTTAGAAACTGATTTCATTCCGAGTTTTTCTGAGGTAAATTTGATTGTTACTATGGACCAATGAGCTACTCATGTTTGATAACTGGGCATCATGCTCCTTCCATTGAGGTTCCTGAGCTGTGTTAAGGGTGGTCCACAAGAGGTATGTCATAAGAAGAAATCCATGCCCTGCAGATGCCAGAAGAGGTAGAATCAGCAGGAGGGTTTAGTGATGGCTGGAAGATACAAAATCATAGTGCTTTGGTGACAAACTTCTTCAGTGCAGCTCCCTCTTACTAAAATTGCTGGGTCCAGATAGAAATTTATACTCTTCGTGATGGCAAATTATCAAAAAGATAAAGAAACTATTTTTTGTAAAGAAATATTATCTTATCTGTCAGCTTTTCCCACCCTTTTGCTCCTAATTCATTCTTCCTCACAAAGGTTGCCAGCATTTCTCAGCAAAGTAGTCTCTTGTATTGGAAGTCATCCCACTGAAACTCTGTAGGGCTGTAAGTTCTTATTAATTTCACTAAAATCATCTGAAAGATGAAGAGTGCTTGTGGAACAGGCTGCATCTCCACAGCAATCATTGAGACAGCAGCATATGCAGCAATTTGACTGTGACATTGAAACCATGCACCCTGGGCTCTCAGGCAGGTGACACTGCTTGACTGATGTTGCCCAGCTTCAGACAATTTTCCAGTTTGTGCAACTGTAGAGAACATTTGTGCCTTGGTGTTTCTGTTCTCAGTGAGCCTTCCTCTTGCTTTCCCTAATGTAAACACACACAGACCACAGCCTGCCTCTACTGAGCACATTGAACATTAAAATAACAGATTTGTTTTCAGACCAAGAAAGTAATGGATTCAACTCTTAATTATTGAATAGCTGTGTTGTCTTTTAGCAAATCTGAACTATTGCCAGTTCTCTAATCTGCTACTTTGATACTGGTAAAGATTTTATTTGTGAGCGAGTTCAGCTACATCTGTAGAGAGTCTGAAAACCCTAAGGCACAACTTGCTTCTTCCTGGGTATACTGAACATTTTACAGGAATGGAAACATTGCCTTTTAGTTGGCTACAATAATTTAGGTATAAAGGTAAGTGCTGCCAATTTCAGTGCTAATTAAACAGAATTTTTACAGCAGCAAAAAGTGATATATCCTACTCTTCCAAATATGGGTTCAATCCAATCTGTCTTTTTAATTGTGCTGCAACAGATTGCTACATTATTCAAATAAATAATAGAAGAAAACTTCAACTAAAATCCTGCTGAAGGGGAAATGCCTTGCATAAAAATGGTTTTATATAATTTTGTTCTGCATTCCAACAAATATACAGCCCTCAATATCCTTGCTTCAGTATGACAAAATTGTTCACATTAATAGCTAGCTATTTGGATCTCAGTATGAATAATTATATAAAACATTGATAAAATTGCTATTGTGTTTTTAAATGGACAGACCATGAATAAGCTACATTGCCCTGCAGCATTATTTAATAATTCAGGAAATTAAAATATTGAGAATTTTAGTAATTAAACTCCAAAATTAAAAACATGCATGAACCAACCAGTTCAAGACAGAAAGAAAATTCAAGTATTTTGGCAAATTATGCTGTGGATGGAAGAACATTATGTAACAGATATTGAATGCTAATCCTTCAATAGCCAGGCTATTTTGAAAACCACCTGACAGGAATTCATTTACATCTGGAGGAAAAGTTGAGGGTAAAGCAACCAGAACCTACAACCACATAGATAATCACTGCTGGAAAAAAACCCTGTCTCCACAAAAATGGGAGATTTGATCTCAGAAAGTGGAAAAAGTAGATTGAACTGTTGGAATTAAAATATAAGATATGATCGTTTGGCAAATCACATTAGTGCACTCACCTGAGCAAAAGCTCAGCCTTGGAAGCAATTACTGGTTCACAATCTGGAGCACAGGAAAGGCTAACCTACAGAAGAAATTACACCAGGGATAACTGGAAGACTTGTGAACCTTCAGCTTTGGGAGGAGGCACTGAGGCTTGCAGACTGGAATATTGTTCCCTATTTAGTAATCACAATCCCCAAATTATTATCTTACTCATCTTTCACTTCCAAATAAAAGTTTGCACCTGCTTACAAGATGTCAATTATTTTGATTTTTCTAATTGTGAGTTTTAAGGCTGGCTATCCATCCTGGGTACTGTAAATACAATGGGCACCACAAAAATTTTACATTGAAAAAATTTGGATCTGCCTTTTAATATAGCCTCCTTCATAGCCATGTCTTCCTTCAGTACATTGCCAGAGGGGGTATGAGTCAAATATAACCCTGCATGATAGAAAGAGAACAGTTTCCAAAAACTGGTGAAAAAAGGTGACCAAATGAGTTAGAGTAAGATCTAGCAAAACCACTAATGGTGCAGCACTGCATATGTGCTTTCCATAACTTTGCACAAAATTCATAATGGAGGTACACTTCTTATTGAGTCTATCCAAACACTAAATATCACATAAATGAGATACTTCTAGAAATGATCTTTCAAATACAACCCTATAACTGAGATAATTTCCATTTTCTCCATTTATCAATTATTTGCTCCACCCTGAGCCATCATTTAAAGCCCAGGTTATTTCACTATTGATTTTGAGAACTTTGTTAATCCAGAAAAGTTTTTAATACTGAGCAGGGCACACTGCTTATCATGAGAGCAAATAGGAAAGAAGGTAAAAAGATAAACAAACAAAAATCCGAACTGAAAAAGCAAACTGAAAATCTATGTCACTGTAATGATCACAATAAAACAAATGCCTCAATATGGTTGTTTTAGGAGCAAATAAGATTACATTTATAGAAGAATAACCCATATTGAAGCATTAATTACATCACTATCTCTTTTGTACCATTATTATTTTTGTACAGGCCTACATGCATTTTTATCCCATAAAAAACCCTCGCACTTCTGAAGGATGCACCATTGTTCAGAGCAACTCCATGTTGAGATCTCCTTCTAGCTACTGGAAATTCTAAAATATATTTTCTAAAGAGATAGCAGTATACTAGAAATATCTGTAGCAATATTGAATAAATTTGTGCATATCCATCATGCACTGCCTGGCTTTCAATAAGGAGTTTTCATCTCTGTGTGCTATGCTTCTTTTTCAGATAGCTTTGTCTTCTGTGATTTGATGTTTAAAAATCACCCATGCCTTTGGTGATATCTCTTTATACTGTTCACCTCATTGAGACTGATCTTCAAAGCCTTCAAACAGGACACAAGTAGAGGATGTCTTTCATTTTCCATGACTATATGTCAGGTTGCCCCAGGAAAATGAGGGAGAAGACCTCAATTGTTGAAATGCAAAATCAGAAGATTTAGAGCTGAAAGTAGCTTTCATTATGTACTGTCACCTGTGGTTTTGCTGTTTCAGGATTTTTGTCTTTTGAGGATTCGTGTCCAAGTTAGTTATAAACAACTCAGGCCATACAAAGACTGAGAACAAAAGGAAGTTTCCATTCCTCAGCAGCTAGGAAATATTTTCCTTCATTCAAGAGCATCTTTCTGCCTTTCGTTTTCACTAACTGCACTTTCTCATCTTCTCTGCAAAAAAACAAATAATCAGGTAAACAAGAATATCCTAAACTTTACCACTATCCTTCATTTCTATTTTTATTACTGGCTTGGGGTTTAGATTGCACTGTTTTGTCTACTATCTTATGCTGTATTCTACATTTCCTTCAGGACATTCATGCAGGATAAGTCTTATTATCAATCCTTTTTTTTTTTCAGAAAATCAAATATTAAAAACAAATTAAAACGGGTGTCTTTTTTAAGGGATGAACAAGCAGAGTATACATTCTGGAATTCTGGAAGGTCCTTTCTGGGTTTAAGAAGTCAATCAATGTAGCAACCACAAACTGTAGTTTACAAATAACTCATGCTGGAAATAAAGAGTTGGAATTACATGTTACAGGAGTGTTCCCAAGACATTCCTACAGTACATTAATGTAAATATTTAAATGGATAGTGTTTAGCAATGGATACTTTTGCATTTATCAAACTGGAAATATCATGTAAATATCTAAATGAATTGCCTAAATTAATTAGATATTCTATTTACTGTGTTTATAATTTACTATTTCATGATTGCTACAACAACATAAGACTAATGGAAGTGTTAACTATTTTGTGAGATTCTTGACATTTTATTAATTTATTTACTGCAGCATTAACTTACATCTACAGTACAAGTGGAGGGCCTCCTGTGCTTTGATTATCCTGTAAAGAGCAATAAGAAAGCATTTAAACTCCTGCTGCTTGCATCCACCAGTGACTCCACATGTTACCTGAGGTTTTTTACCTTTGAGCTTGGTTGGACTTCTTTGTCCCAAATGCATTCAGTGCACTTTCTAGAAGTGAAATCAAATGGGAACATGTCCTTAAGTATCATTACCAGTTGACATTTTTTATATTAATTTACTGTAAAGGAATTTCAGTGCTTCTAGAGATAATTAGATCTCAAGTGATCTGAATACTATTTTTTTTTTTTTTGCAGGTAAACATAATCTCCACAGAAAAACACTAAGGCTTGACATACAGTCTCTGAAATGGAAATTGTTGTTAAAACAATTGCTCTATCATATTTCCCAGAAGGAATTGACCAAATCAATTACAAGTGATCACTCACTTTCTGTGCGACTGACACTTTTAATGAAAAATGTTTGTGTTGTGGGCTTATTGACAAAAGTATGCAACATATTGTTCCCAGAAGAACCAGAACATTTTAATAGAGTAATATGAATGGCAGGAAAGAACCAAGAAAACAATTAATGACAATTAATTAGTTGTACTAATAGACCTTGAAAACACTGGGGTACTAGCCAAATCACTACACCGTGTAAATGGCAAATGTGTCCTGGGGGGCATCAGGCACAGCATCACCAGCCAGGAAAGGAGGGGATTGTCCCTCTCTGCCCTGGGGCAGCCTCACCTCCAGTGCTGGGGGCAGTTTGGGGCGCCTCAAAGTAAAAAAGAGATTAAACCATAGATAGCATCCTTGAGGGCAGCTGTATGAGGAGCAGCTGAGGTCGCTGGTCTGTTCAGCCTGGAGAAGAGGGGACTGAGGGTGGTTTTATGCACATTTTTTCCTAGGTATAGGCTTCTGTGTATTTCGATGCGGGGCGAGTCCCGCCCAGCCCCTCCGAGCGCTCCCCTGTCTCGCACCGCCCCCTGGCGGCACCTGCCGGGAACGCGTACTCCTTCTCCGGTCAAAACCTTGACTCAAAATCTCCGTCTTTAGATTATTCTGTGCCACAATACGGACATTAAAAAATCCTTTTAAAATCTACATTTTAAAAATCTTTATTTCGATCATTTTGGTTTTATGTATATTTTCCTTTAAGTTCTTTTATATTTAGATGTAGGGCAAATCTGAATAGTAAATGTAAAATGTAAAAATTTATATGTTATGTCTTTCAATGTCTTCAGGGCTAATTTGCTATATTGGCAGATTATACTTCTTTCTAGACACCGAAACTTCAAACCCTGGTTAGGATTGGGATGTCAGAACAGTCCTTTGGGCTTTTTGCCCAGCAGCAGTTACTCTTCTTGGCACAGTGTGAAAATTGTGTCTTAATATCTCTGTGCAACCTTGGTCTGCAGAGCTGCTTAGAAATGTGATCTTGTTGTAAAACTGGTAATTACCAGGGACAGAAAGAAAGATTGCGTCTCAGCGTAACATTTGGAATTAAGTCTGAGATTTTTGGTCTAAAGACACAATATTTCTGATGCTGAATTATATTTTAGGCCTTTCTTTCCTGCTGTAATAGCCTGGAAGCTCCAAGTCAGCAACTGCCGTGTGTGGAGGCACCTCATTTTCTGAGAAGTCATTAATTGCTTCCTGCTGTGACTGCTGAGGGGCACAAAGCTGCTTGGTGCCTCAGTGTGGGTAAGGAAAGCACCTTCCTAAGCTAAAACAGGGCTCTGGATAGGTTGTGTTTGTGGTGGTCATCAGTGTGGCCATACTGACCAGTCCTGGGGTGTAAGGATCCCTTTTATGGATTTGATCTGCAGAGATCCTCAGCATGCTTCTTTCCTGAATATCCTTAGTAACTTCAAGGAGAATAAAAAGGTAATGATTTTATAATTTTTGTTCATGCTTTTGTTGCTTTTCTTTCCCATTCCTAAGTTGAAAACACTGGCAAGCACTCATAGTTTTATGGGAATAAACCTTCCTCAGGACAATTCATAGGACAAAAGAAGTAAGGTTCTTTTCCCTATCAGTCTTGCTCTTGGGAGTTCATAAAGGAGCCAAAAGATGTTTCACAGATTTTTAATTCCATATTATTGCCTTAATGTGTTTACCTAAATTTCATTAATATCAGAATAATTAGTCAATAAATACTTAATTCCCAGATGGCTGTCTTTTAATAGATCTACACATATCTACACCATCAGAGCAAAACACTTCTTTTAAAACCCATGGTGAGTTGTTAGAGCAGAGACCAGTGGTAGAAGTGATCTGTTTTATGGCAGGACACATAGCACCAGGGCTCCCAACAGATGCACTTCTCAGATGCAGTCTGTGGGTCAAGAAGATTGCATATCAAGGACTTTTACAATTTCACACTGAGACTTTTGCATTTCCATTTCAAAGGCTGGTAGAGACCCTATTTGTTCTTGATGTAGAATTCCTTCTTGAAATCAAATGGTGTTGAGGGCAGAAAACAAAGGCTGAATAGGTAACGATGAGCTGCTTATGTACCATGGAAAAGCAAAAAATTTGTGCAAGTGCATCTGTATCACTTTACATGAATTCATAAAAGGATCTGTGTTTTATATAATCATTCATGAAGTAATCCAATGAGATTTTACTTCTGTTTTAGCATTTAACTTGCATTCTATAGTGTGTTTCCCTGTCCTGTACCCAAGATTAGCCCTTCTTTTCTGGCTTACTAGTCTAATCAGCAGGATCTTCCTTTATCAGTAAACATTTGCAGTAGTATCTTCTACAGATAGCAGCTTAACTGCCTTCGTACCCATGACTGCTTTCCAGGTTTAAGAATTTACTCAGAAGAGTATATAAACTGAATAAAGAAGTTCATCCAATTAAAGAAGTTCATCCAAAATTAGTAGTCACCCACAATTTCCACAGAATAGTGTGCAGTGGGTGGCCCAAGGGGTTCTCAGGTTCATATAGATTGTATCCACTTTGTGCTGTGATCACCTGAAACCAATAGAATAAATTTACTTTCTTTAACATTGTGTTATGAATTCTTATCCCATTTTTAGAACTATTTAAAACAAAGGGAAAAAAAAGAAAAAGAAACCACCAAAAAACAATCTCAATTATTTCTCAAGTTATTAAATTTTTCAATTCTTTTTCATATAATCATTGAATGGTTTGGGCTGGAAGGGACCATAAAAATTATCTAGTTCCAACCTCATAGAATCATTAAGGTTGGAAGAGATCTTTATTGAGTCCAACCATAAATCCAGCATGAGCAAGCCCACTGCTAAACCACAGTTTTCCTTCAGTCGTCCTTGGTTTTTTTATTTAGAGCAGTGGCTTTGAAAGCTAAAGATATTGTTTTGAACTTTGCAATCTCAGCAGGGCTTGCAAGTAAGCTTACCACTTTGGGAGCAAGTGTTCTGATCACCAAATAAGTAGCAAAAATCTCAGCAGCAGCAGCAGAAGAATCACAAGCAGCCTCATCCAGGAAGAACAGGGGCAAGGAGCCCCACATGGCAGCTCCTCCTGGGCTGCTTCAGATAATATGGGACAGAACGGGACCTTTCTGGGGAGGGAGGGGGGAGCACCTCTGGTGTTTTGGGGTTTCTGGTCAGAGAAAGGATGGGAGGGTGCTCTGGGCAGCACAGTGTGGGTGGGTGGTTGTGGGTGTGTTGAGCACCACGGTGCTTCCTGAGCTCTGCAGGAATCCATGCTCTTCCAGAGCTCGGTGATCACTGGAAAAGGCAGCTGGACCAGATATTAGGATTTGTGTGCCTCAGTTCTCCATTGCTGTGCTGGGACCTTAATTCTGTATTCATTCTCATCCTCACTACTGACAACACTAGGTCACCATTAATATACTATTGCATAAGAACTTTCTTTTTTGTAGGAGATAACACCTTACAGGAATTGTCTATCATTTTTCACTTCAATTTTAGTCAGAATTTGCCAGACATAACCTTGGTTGTGAGAATACTCATTTATTTCTTACGCTCCATCTTCTAAAAATATCTTGTACATATGGAAAAGTCTGAGATTATTAGTACCCATTTGGAGTTTTATTGTGATCAAGTGTACAAGAGCTACATTTTTGGATAATGCACCGGTGTCAGTTTTTAGGGCAGGTAATTGAGAGTTGTTTATTTTGAATGCAGCTTCATAAAGTTGTAAAGCTGCTGGGTTTTATTATTCAAATTTGACATGTAAAAGAAAACCCTTCGTTTAATGCTCAGTACATTACAACTAATTTTTCTCACCTTTTTCAACATACTTTTGATACAATATACTTTGCATTGAAGTTTAATAGCTGAAAGCTATTGTTATCTTTTATGTGAAGTTTTCCATTTTGCACCAATGTTCATGTTTACTGAGCAGTGTTGGCAATAACTGATGAGCAGATCCCAGCCTAAACTGTGGAGTCAGGGATTCTGATGTTCTTTATGCATCATTTGTACATGTCATCAGATTACTGATATACTACTACATTTCATCTTCAGTTCAGTTAATCTAAAAATTTCTGAGAAATTAAATTAATGAATGCACACAGATTTAAATTCAAAGCAGATTTCTGGGCCTGATGTTTAATGCCTAAGAAAATGACTCATGGATTATACCAGAAGATCCCCTTCTGGGAAAATCTTATAACAGAAACTGCTAATTCCAGTAGAATAATTTTCCAGTTGTTTTCCCAAAGCTGTTCTAATGGGAACCCCTTTATAAGTACTATATTTTAAATCAACTCGTGTTTTTACCAGCAGTCAACCCTATTAATAATTTTTACTTTGCTTTTATGTAGAATTTCTTGACGTTTAGTTCTTTGCAGACCCTTTCATGTCCACACCACCATTAATCCTGCAGGCTGCCAAAAGAAAGAAGCAGTTATGCTCCTCAAGTGATTCTGTCCAACATATATGCAGCTGTACAGCAAATGGCAACAGAGTGGTGAAGGGGAGATGAGAGGGAAGCTTTGAAATGTTCATGTCCTCAAACATCCCTGTGGTGCTATTAAGAAATCCAGTGAGTGCACTTCTTCCTTTCAGCCAGGAACATCTCACTCACCCTGCCTCTGATTTTCAGAAATTTTTTGAAATAGTGTGCTTCAGGCCCATTCTCTGTTAGATTAAATTTCTCTTTTCTGCAGGCAAAAACCCTCTTAAAATGAGAGGAAAGACAAACCTCTTTGTTTCCTTGGCAGTCATGTAGGGAGAAGGATTTAAAATAAATTACTATCATGGTCTGTCTGCAGGTGAGTGAGCAGAATCATACAGTGATGTGAATGAAGCCACATGTCAATCTAAAAACAATTATATCCACAGAAAAAGGCTTCCCAAAAGCATTCTTTAATCTTATGAGGAATAAAAACCAACCCAAACAGTTACAATTACAACGTGATTAACACATATTATTCTAATCCATGACATAGTAAGAGAGCCTATAAAATATTGATTCTAGTTTCTTTCTATGTAGGAATTGATCAAAAAGGGGATTTTTTTTCTAAATATCAATGTGTAGGCTAACAATAAAATATGTTCATTTTGATGTTCTACATTAAAAATCCCTTTAGTTAGATTTCAGTGCTTATTTAAATATCGAACCAGCTCAGTTTAATTCACTGTAACCAATTATATTGCCTAGCTAAGTGTAAAAATATTGTTCTGTTAGTAAAACACAGTGCCTCTCATTAATAAATTTACTCAAATGGTGGTGAATCTGGAATTATTTAAACAAGATCAAAAATCAAAATTAGATAAAACTCGATTGATATTCTGAAAACAGGATTGAAAAAGGCATGGTTTCTTGAGGGGAAGGAAGCTCACTCATTTCCTCTTTGCTCCTCTGAAAGTAGCCAAACTTTCAGTCCCTCAGTTCAGCCACATGTGGAAAACTCATCAATCTCTACAAGTTTTCAAAGACTTCCATAGAAAGGAGCAGTCTCTGTTTGCAAATCCTGGATAAAAAGTATTAGAAATATGTCAAAACAGCTTATTTATTCTAAACATCCAAAGCCCAATGATTATTGCACAGAATTTTTTTTTTTTTTTTTTTTCAATAAAGAATTTTTTTCATCAATAAAGATACAAAAGTATTTTCAGCTGGGTATTAATTTTGGGGACTTACCTACTCTGGTTTTCTTTCATTTGATATTTTGTAGTTTGGTTGTACAACCTTTATTTATGTTGCTGGATAATATTTTATGTGTTCAAATTTATTGTCTTCTATGAGATTTCCCATAAGACTAAGTAGCAAAAAATGTCAATACATATCCTAAAATTTATTTAATTGTTAATATATTCCATCATTTCCAGACCTCCTGAAGAATATAAAGACAGTTTTGTGAAAGACAGTGTTACTTTTACTCTATGTTACTCTATGGTTTGAAAACATGAAATGGCCATATTTGTTTTTAAAATCTCCCATCCCTTTGGGACTGAAAGACTTGGAGGCCTTAGCAGCATCAATAGAGAGAAACAAAAGCTCACAAGATACTGTAAGACCAACTCACTGCTGGATTTTTTTTAATGTGAAATGAAAAATAAAATAAAAAAAATTATTACCTGGCATTCAAGATCCAATATAATTCATGTTTATTTTCACTGTGTACAGAAGGTGGAGCCAAATTCATAAGGATCTGTGAACTCATGTTTCAGTCTTTGTTTGAATACTTTTCTAGTGTCTTTCTGGAGGGGCAGCTAGTTTGGAGGATGTATTGATTGTAATCATTCACAATCTTGGGATAAATCCTTTTCAGACTAACTTTTTCTGGTGTTTAAGCTGTCTTTAATGAGGTTTAGAAGCTTCTTGGTACAGCTGAAGAGCATCTGAGCCTTCAGGTATTATCCTTCTCCCTTCTCCCTTTCTCCATCAGTGACACAGGAGTGAATTCATATTTCTAAACTTAGCATGTGAAAGTATCTCCATGAAGTTGTGGTGAGACCTTAGTGCTATCAAGTGGCAAGTTCTGAACAGCACAAAGAACAGAAAGGACACCCAAGTTTTGAGCACTTTATTTTCCTTCTCCTCATAAATTTTAAAAAGAAACTCACTCTTTGTTGTTTGTCCAGCTAGCTGATATTCAAAAAGTGCAACTAAAGAACAAATCAGAATAATTTGGGGCTTAAAGGATGGACCCCAGCATTAAGAAATTATGCTTCTCATTCTGATTTGTGCCATGAGCTGTCTCTGACTCAGAAGAGCTGCTGGTATTCTCCATGACAAACTTTCCAAGTCCATAAAAGTTGCTATAACGTAACTTCTTCTGTGATAATATTTATAGAACGCTCTGAGATTGCAGACAGATGACTGTACAACAGTCAGTGTATTTCTGGAGAATGGTGGCCATTCCCTAGGGTGGGCTCTGATGCAATGCATCTCTCATAGGGAACTTCCTGCTGTCATTTTGGGTGCTTCAGTCTGCTGTTTTGTCCAGCAGGGTCTCTTTTAAAGCAGCAATTATTTTCTTTTGCAGGCAGTAAGAGCAGAATCTGTCTTATGCTGACTAAGACTCCCTTTCCCCTGAGGAATATATAGCTTTGAATTAAATGAATCTGAGAGACCTGTTTCAACAAGGAATGGAAGGTGAATGCACTAAGAGGCACCCTTGTGATTATCCTCCTTTTGTTATTGCTATCCTTAAAAATTATCAGAAAATATGCTTATAGACTATGCACTCTGCCACCCAAGTGAGACCAGATACCACCCTGAAGGATGACTATTGACTTTAGCTCTCTCTTTTGAACAAGCAATGACCCTTTGAAACTTGGGGCAGGGCTGTGTTTCTCAGACTCAAGGGTGTGCTGAGTGCATCAGTGGGCTCCAACCCAGTCACCCCAGCTGAAAGAGTGTGCAAACACTGTGGTCAGCTACTTCAAAGGTGAGTTGCATTTCTATGTGACGTAAATTCGTTAAACAAGCAAAAAAAAAAAAAAAAAAAAAAAAAAAGGAAAAGAAAAGCATTAGTCTGCACATTTATGTGCTTAGGTAATCGTGAAATACTATATTATTGTTCCTTGGATGTTCTGAAAAGCTTTACTTCCATAGGGCATGAAACAGGGCCATGCATTATTCACAAGTTTGTCTTCAAAGCCAAATGTGTGAGAAGGGATATCAGTGAAAATCTACCAAAGCTTATGTGCCATCCAGGGTCATGGGGGACTGTACAGCTACCTTGAAAGAACCCAGGAGAATCTGCACTGCCTGTGTATATTAATCTCCATTTGCTGAATATTCAGCTTATGTTACTTGGTCTGTGGATTCCTCTCCCAAATGGCACAGGAGGAGGACAGTGCCGTGCATGGAAGTGCTGGGAAGGGAATTTTGCAAGCAAATTGGAAACAAGTGAAGGCATGTGATTCATTTCAAGAGCTCCACAATCTACAGACATGCTTAATTGGAAGTAGACCATGAACCCCACTGGTATCCGTGGGAGATTTGGTAATGGTCAAAGGACTAGATAGCCTTCCAAATTAAATATTCACTAGGGCTTTTCTAATGAATGAGGTTGCTCAAATATTATGGAGGGATTATTTGGAAGAAATATGAGGAAAAAAAGGGTTTTTATAAAATTCTGAACTTGTGTTAAGATAATAAATACAAAGAAAACAGTGAAGTGAGTTTTGTATTAACCATGAATATGTGCCAAGAGCTGGAAATACTAAATAATCCAAATTTTGGTTCCCTTTGGTAAGTCTGCATAGAAAAGCAGCAGCAGTGGGCAGTGTGGACTCTGAATTATTTCACTGATTTAGCTGAGGATCCAGCAGAGAGTGGACAGAAGAACTGTGAAAGTCACCCTAAGGTTCAGCCTCAGAGATGCACTTGGCAGAGCCTGGGCTCCAGCACTGCACCTGGGTCACTGTGTGGCTGTGCCCTTACAGATTTTGCTGCCAAAACAAAGGCAAGCAGGTTCTGGAGTCCTTGCACTGCCAGGACAGTGCTGTTTGCTCCAAAAAGCAAAGTGTCAATGGATGGCCAGAGAGTTCAATGCCCCAAAAGGTTTCTTTTTTTTATGTGAAATTGTCTTCTACAATGCATGACTTCAAACCTAACTATGATCTTCTTACCCCTCTCTTAGTACATAACTATGAACAGAACTGCAAATATTTCAGATCTGACACCCCTGTGCTTTTCACAGTTTCTGCTGAAGAAGTGTTGTGTGTGAGGACATTTGTTCCACCTGAAACAATTGTTTCCATTGCAAGGTAAACCAGTGTGAGATTTTCTCATAACCTTGTGAAATGGTAGATCATTGCATCATCTGAAGCTGAATATATTCTGGTAATAGACTGTAAAATGTGATCATGGAGACGTATTTCCAAACTCCAAGAGACATTTCCAAGTAGTTCTTACTGGGACAGACAATAGTCCTCCCTAATTCTATGCAGTATCACGGTGGAGACTTATAAAACTTTCCCTTTTGCATGCAGATAATGCTGTAGCAAAACCAAGTTCTATGCTTAATATGGCTGCAAAACCATTCTTCCCGTGTTGCTAATGTACACGTTTTAGTTTTCCAAACTGGGTTTTAAGATTGCTGGGCTTTTTGCAAATACTTAAGTTTTTTTGTTTCAGTGGAGGAATGCTTCTTCTTCCTTCCTTCAAAACCATAATGTTTGAAAAATTGCAAAGCTTATACTAGAAGATAATGGGAAAATGCAAGATCAGGCAAGCTGGACCCTGTGATTTGTGATCTTGCCAGCTTCAACAGGGAACGATAGCTTTGTATTCTTGCATGTTATAATTCAAGGGTTTGTTCCTGGCATAATTCTGCTTTCCAAAGGGAGCAATTTTTTCAGGACCAACATATACAACATCCAAAATGTCCTCAGTGTCTCAACATTAACACACATAGCCACACTGACAGAGTTTTATCCTTTGCTGCAGAATAACTAGTGTTTTGCAGACAGTAACAGGAGCCCTATATGTACTCTGTTCATTGTCGATATCACAGTCATGAAGACAGTGAAACATCATGGTTTGTATATTATGATTTATCCATTCTCAAGAAGAAGAACTCACAACCTGTGAGGCACAAAGCTCCACTCCTCCCTTAATGTGATGAGGAAAGCCAACCTGAAAACTAACTTCAGAAAATATGAAGTTTCTTTCTGCTGTATGGCCTGGACAACTGTGAAAACAAGGCGGGCGGGGGAAGAAAAGTCAAAACTAACAAACTAACAGCCACTATCACAGGAAAGAGAGGAAACTGAACAAACCAGTTGTCTCTGCAGCAGGAAGAAGGGGAATGGAAGGTGTGCATTGTATTGTACTAGCCCTTTTTGTCAAACAGGAGGCAGTGTGGGCTGCTATTCAGTGCTCCAGAGCAAGAACCTGGATGGGTGTGTTTAGCTCCTCACTTCAAAGCTCCCTGCTGAGTATAGTTATACAAAGATCTTGTCTTACTTCTCTTCTCTGGAGAGAACTGGGTAAAAAGCATTAGGGAAGAGCTGTGAAAAATAAGCGGTAATACCTGGGTTGTGTTGCAGAGTGTAACTTCCATTATTTCAAAAATAAACTGTAAAGACGACTTTTACCTAGGAATAGCTCCATACCCATTACTGAACTTCTCCCCTTCAAAGAGCAAAAAATGCTTATCTATGCTACTAAGCCCAGAAATAGCTCTTGAGAATAACAAGAGTTGAAACCCAAGTGAGCCTGGTACAACCCAAAGTGTGAAACTTCATGGAGAACTATCTGACCAGGAGCACATCTAGAGAAGCTCTTAAGAAGTCCCGTGGAGCAGCTAATACTCCATGACATGAACAAGGACAAGACCAATTCCTAATGGCGTTTGAGCTCCATGTGTGAGGAGCTTAACATAGAGAAATCAATTAATCTCTGTTTTACAGACAAGGCAGTTTTCAAGGAATGTTTAACCAGGGTTTAGGCATGAGCAAAGCCAAACTAGTTTTGTTCCAATTGCATAGATCAGTTTTGAAGCATGCTTTAATACTTGAGAATGTGTTCAAAAATTATCAAGAACATTTCTCACTATTGAAGCCTGATTGTCTGTACTATGCTTTATTTTCTGAAGTTTCCTGGAAAGAGTTTCCTGGAATGTGAGATCATTTCTTAATTTCTCCCGTGGGACAGACACACGCACACATGCACACACAAATAATAGTAAAAAAATATGTGATGTGTATCTCCCGTGGAAACAAACACGCTGCTCCTGGTGTGTACTTTCATGTGTGCACGTAAAGGAAATTGACCTCAGTAAACAAGGCTGTGTTCACAACGAAAAAGCAGAGAGGGCTCGGGAGGGCTTCTCCTCCTGGGTGGTGATGGGAGACAGCAGCCCCAGCACCCAGAGTGTCCACGCTGGTCTCCCATTAATGCCTCTCGCTGCATCTCTGCCTTTCCCGCAGTGGAACTCCTGGCTGCACCAGGACCCAGCTTGCTGCGTGTCTCAGGCGAGCGCAGCGCGGGTCACCGGGGCTGCGGGGCAGCTGCTGCCTGCCCGCGGATTTGTTTTGTTACATCAGCAAGAGCGGGCTGCCATGCTCTCTGACTTTCCGCGGGCTGGTTTTTTTGTTGTTTTGTTTTTTTTTTTTTTTTTTTGCTGTGCCTTCAGCGCTCTCCCTCCTCCTCCCCCAGCTCCGCTCTCCGCCCGCAGCGCGCCCCTCCTCCCGGGCTGCCTCCCCTCCCTCTCCCCTCCTCTCGCACAGTCAGAGGCTACAAAACTTGTTAAAAGCTCTCCCAGCGTTCCAAGTTAGAAAAAACTTTTACGAGGTATCAGCACTTTTCTTTCATTAGTGGGGAAGGAAGGATGAAAAATACAAAACTGCAGTAGACTTTTAAAGTTTAAATAGACAGGTCTGAGTGCCTGAACGTGCTCTTCCATTTTAAGTTTAACCCTCCAAAGAAGTACTCTGATCCATTTTCACTGCTGATCAGCAAGGGTAAGTTGAAAGTTTTCCTTTTTCATTATTTTGTGTATCTTTTTTTTTCTTCTTCTGAAAACACTTCTCTTTTTTTTTTTTTCTTTTTTTTTTTCTTTTCTTTTTCTTTTCTTCCCCCCACCCTAAGAATTCTGTTATTGAGCTGAGGGCTGAACTTGTTTAAAAACACACATCCCTAAACATCTTAGATTCTCTTAAAGTGCTAAGTTCCAGTTTAGAGGAATTCTTTGCTTTCTTTTGTCACATTTCTATACATTTCTAGAAGTGCTACACTTTTACAACTTGTAACCTTGTTCAGCCGAAGGAGGAACTGAGCCGAAGTTGAGAGCGAGCTGCAGATTTGTTGCTGCTGCGAGCGATCTCTCCCCTCCGCAGCTTTTGGGCTAACTCAGCTCCTTTAAAGAAAAAGCCGAGGTGTGCTTCACTCTGCTCTGCTGTACCAAAATTGCATCAGAAGTTAGTAACAGGGAAACCTTGCCTTGGACGCGTCCCATTCCTTCCCCACACGTTTTGCTTTCATATGGAGATCCTGGTTGATGCCTGATAGTTGGAGCAGAGCAAGCTTCTTAATTAGATGCCTTGTTAAATGCTGCAGCTACTGAAGTGGTGACTTTCACGTGGTCTTCCTGATAAGTTTTTTTCCCCCTTTTCTTTTAAAATAGATGTGATACAATCCAGACACGGGTTATGGATTTTTAACCTGGTTTGTATATAGTTACTCTGTTTTAGCAACCTCAGTGAGGGATTTTAGAGAAGGAATGTGGGATATCATGATATGCCTTACCACGTTGGCAATGTCTGTGAAAGTCTTGGGTAGATATAAATGAAAGTTGTCTAAGAAGGACTACACATAATCCCCATATGACACATCCCCTGTATAATGCTTCAAAGACCTAATTTTCAAAATGCAGAAGAAAAAACACTTGAGTGGCATCTCTTGGAGAGCTAAAAACCTTTTCATGTTGCGAGACTTGGAGTGATTTCTTGTAGCAATTGTTGCCTGCTGCTCACCAGTAGTCAAAAAGCAGCACGAGGAAGGAGAAAAAAGAGCCTTCAGCTGAAAGGCAGACAAAGCAGGCAGTCTATCTTATCGAGTAACACACAAACAAGAATATTGTGTGCTTATATGTGTCCTCATATTTTACCTTGAGATAGCCAGCAAGCCTCATGAAGCAGCATATTTCCTCTGAGGATTTCCTTTTCATTTTTGTACGTGATCCTTATGACGAAAAGCCTGGTAATGAGCACAAAAATGGGACACAGCCACCTTTTCCCTGACGTGCCCGCGTGTGCACGCGTGTGTGTGTGCGCAGAGGGAGCGAGTCAGAGGGCTCTGCGTGGAGCTTTCATCCTGCCATTTTTAACATCTGGACAGCACACTGCGCGGCAGAATTTAAGCCTCTAGTCTTTGGGATGTTTACTGAAGTGTTTCCTTCAGAAACTTCAAAGCCAGACACTGGCGCTGACCCACGATACCTAACAAGCCTTCGAATGGGAGAAAGGCAAGGACAGGCGGGGATCAGGAGAGGGAAGGGAGGGATGGACACAAGGGATTTGTTTTTGCAACATAAAGCTGAATGCTTACACACACAGGAGCGCAGACAGATTCAACATTCTAAAGTTATCTCAGCTCTCATATTATGCAAGCCCCAGAGATTAATCTTATTTTTCTCTGCAATGAACCAGGGCCAAGGATTCCTGTGGGTATGGGGAAGGTTAGAGGACATTGAGCAATGCATCTGTTTCATTAGATACATTGCTCTCTTCCCCCCAGTCGCTGGTATCTCCTTCCCGTGCTACTCACTGAACTTGTCTCACGTAGAGGCACCTGGGCTGTTGCTTGTGCCACTTATGTATTTAGATATCCAGATTTCAGGATCCTCAAGAAGGAGCATCAGAGGGCCTGAGGCTCCCTCAGGGAATTCAGCGTTCCTTCCCTTAATTCCAAAGTGAGTCAGGAGAGGGATTAATCTGATCATTAACACATAGGATAGACCTGACTTGTACAACTAGAGAATGTCTAAGAAAGTGCTTACAGTCGCTTTTACAAATATGCTTTAAAATTAAATTAGGTGTGAAGGGTACAAGACGGGAGAGGCAGAGGCTATGGGGTAGATCTGGTAGTGACTGACCACCAGCAGTGCTGGCAGACAAAGGAAAAGCCACGGTTGTGACACTTTAAATTCTAGTTACTGCAACCATTTTGTGCGTAACCTTTGTCCGGAGGATGAAATGGACTGAAGCTCATCTGCAGACCTGTATATGAACTACACCTTCCCAAGGGAATGTATGCAAGGCATTTTTGCCTATTTTTATAAGATTTTGGAAAGCTAGCCTTCTCTGTTCCAAAAGGACCAGACCCAAAGAGTTGTACATCTCAGCTGCTTTCTCTGCAATGCATGTTACTTTTGGGAAATGCTCAACCTGATTTGTGTTCAGGGTCCAGAGCCTTCTCTTTTGTTGTCTAGGTGTGCATGAGCACAAACAAAAATATAGAAAAATTTGGAAAACCAAAGCTTTGGCCTGCTTCCCAATTACTTCAATCCCATTTTAGAACCCACTCTAACCCTTGCTGCTCTTCCATCCCCTAGCAAGTGACCTTCTAACACTATAGTCAGACCTAGGACATTACCGCAGCACTGAGTTTGCATTATTCTTCTTGGAAAATATGAACCAGATGACATGATGAATGCCATCCATAAAAAATAGTTCTAGAATTTCTTAATTATGGCTTACAAATCAAATGTCTTATATATGTGGTCATCCCAAACCCATGCAGATGAATGCTGTCAGATCTCCTGCTGCTCTATGTATTTTTTCCCCTGCCTTTACCCACACACAGTAGGACCTGGAAGAAATCCATCTTTTAAGGACTGCTATGTTTTAATGTTAAGCCAGCATTAATCTGCCTCAGAGAAGGTTATGAATTATTAATCAATAGGAACTCATGAAATGCATGTACTCATCATCAGCCATATCCTTAAACTCCTCAAGTACTGAATTTGTATCAATTCAATAGGCCAGCCTGTGTCATTCAGTGGACTCATTTAACATGTTTGGAAGTGCTAAAACAAGCTGAAGTCCAGAACACTAAAGAGCTATTTTTAAAGGTTGTCTGCCAACTATTTCAAACTACTTACAAAACTAAGTACCTGTTTGATACAAAACCTCTTTTTATACCTGGTAAACAGATTTGTAATCAGTTAATAAAACTGGTCTTTCAGTGCCCTGAAAGTAAACAAGTTAGATCCGATGAATGAATTTTCTCTACAACAAAGCAAAGTACTGTGTTTCATAAAGCAATGGAATCCACTTAAGAAAAGGAATAATATATTTGTGCCACCACAAGGTTATCTGATTAACAGTACAATGTTTTGAATTGATGTGGGGTTTTTTATCACTTGCAAAGGCTAGCATGTAACTGATTTCTTTTTTAAAAAGTTGCTTTTCAGAACTATGTATGAGTAATTCAAGCATGGAATGTTTCCTCCTGGAGTTTATATTGCCAGCGGACACAAATGGAACCTAGCAATTTTGCATGCTGAAGCAAATTTAAAAATCGGTAGTAAATTCTCCAAATATTGCAGGTGTGGGATTAAGAAGGTCGAAACTGAAATAAATCATATTGCATTAATGAACCAGAGAGGAGTGTAATTAGAAAACAAACAACACATAACTGCCTAGAAATAACATATCCTCTGTTTTCTTAATCAGGCTTTCAATCTGAAATAACATTTAGACAGTAAAAAAGTACGTTGAGTCTGAGGAAAGTCTGTTAACCCAATAGTTTCTAGTCACTGGAAAGCTGACTAATTAAATCAAGAAGCTGTTACTTGAAAAAGGCTCCTTCTGTCCACTTGCACTTTTAGGACATGGAGCAAATAGCTTGCCTTTAAAACAAACTTCACGTGTTGTGTAGTTACAGGCTGTTCTCTGTTTTAACAATCCCTGCCTGAGGAGGAACATGGCCACATTTCATTCCAGCCTTCCCAGGGACCTCCACACTTCTGCCTGACTCCTTCTCTGCCGCTCCAGCCCGAAAATACAAACTTTTTCTGGGAAGGATGAAAGCTGAGGGGATGTGTCACAGACAAACATGCTCTGTGTGCTCCTCCTGGCAGAGGCTTCCAGTTTTAAAAATTTTAAAATAGGCCTGATCCTTTGATGGGGCTTCATTCATGAGAAGAGCTAATTGCATAAGGAAGGGTCAATAGGCTGCAGTGCCTGAACTTCAGAGCCAGCTGTTTAGGCAGATGGAGGAAATGGCCCTGGGATATTTTTCAGGGATTCAAAGATAATTGGCATCTCAGAGCTATCAGAACGAGTACTTTGAATACTTGTCTTGCATTACTCTCCCAGACTTGGTGGCAGGAATGGTGTGTTTTTATTTGGCATCTATTGTTATGTTTGAGTTTTCCAGCTTTATAATCTGTGTTTCCAGTGACTCACTGCTTGAAAGCAAGTCTCCTTGGTGCTAAAATTTCCTATTTTACGAATTATCCAAAAAGCTCATGTTCTATAAATGACCTTCACTAGGGAATATATCCATGATGCAGTTGGGAGGAAATCATTTGGACATTATCAAAACTGTTAATACCAGGAAGAGATTACTCAGCATCCATGGAACAAATATCTATGCCCAGCAGCATTCCCTTTAAAAAAGAAACTTCATGATTATTCTTTCCTTTTAAGTTCCTGATTTCATGTGATTTCATGCTTTTTCATTTCAGGCAAGTTAAAATGTAAGTTTTTCTAAGATTGCCATTCTCCAGGTGATACAAATCTGTAGTGAAATCTGTTTTCCCTAGGAGTCTAGAGCATCAAGCAAACTATTTCATTTCTTTCGTCCTGTGTATTTCCAGATATCCTGAGAAGCTGCCTGTGTCCTAGAAACGCGTGCTTTAAAACTCAAGTCAGGAAACTTTAAACTTGCAGTGTTCAACACTTGGAATGCAAACTGCAAGCCAGGAGTCACCTTACAAACAGAGCATGTTTACCTTTTTTTTTTCCCTTGCTAAAACTTTTCATTTAAAACAAAAAAAAAAGAGGGATTTAAATACAAAAATATGCAAATACAAACCTGAAACTCCAATGAATTAAACAAATCACAGATAAACAGCAAACCAGTTCCTCCAATATGGTAACATGATCTTAGGTGTGTTTCATGTATTTGCTATTTTTCATTCCTTCATAAAACTATAGGTAAAGAATGCTTTCTTTGATCTTTTTGAAGCAAATACTAATCATAAGCTCAGTTTAGACAGCAAACACTTTTTCTGAAGTTGAGCAGAGTATAAACTTGGCATCATTAGAACTATACTCTTAAATGTATTGCATGCTATGAAGTGATAGGCATGAGCTCAGTTAATTTTGCTAGTTAATTTAGCAATATTAGTTTAATATTGCTGAGTAGGAAAAACCGCGTGTATTTTGCAAAGGTAGAATTTTAGTTATCTGACCCTAATACTAATTTAAGGTAACCTACTGTATTTAGGTTATGCTGTGGTTTGCTTTTTGACTATGTGAAAGAGTGAACTTTAAAATTACATTGAATGATCTATCCATACTGAAATGTAGAATCCTTACATATATTCCTAGCACATTTAGGCAGTCCTACTACTTAGCTCCACACCCTGCTTCAGCTGTGTGTCACAGCTCTTCTTCACCTGAGGCAGGTATCAGTCATTGAACTGAGGCTGCCATCAAAGAGGCTGTGCCAACCACAGTGGTCACTGAGGGTTATGGGCTTCCTGAAAACTGGAGTGAAATTAGGAACTTTTTTGATTGTGCTCTGAGACTTTATATGATACTTTCTCTTTTCAGTTTCCCTGACTTTCCACTTCACCTGCAGACTAACTAAAACTCCAGTTTCTCTTCAAATTGTGTAAAATACATTAATTACAACAAAGCTGACACCACTGCTCTATTAGCATTGATCAGAGATTTAGTGTATCAAAGGTATTAAACTCTGACCTAACCCTAGCTATTTTTTTCTTTGTGTCCTTGTTTAGCCAGCACCAGTGAAGATGGGTGATTGGAGTGCCTTGGGAAAGCTTCTTGACAAAGTTCAAGCCTATTCTACTGCAGGAGGGAAAGTGTGGCTGTCTGTCCTCTTCATTTTCCGAATCTTGCTACTGGGGACAGCAGTCGAATCTGCCTGGGGAGATGAGCAGTCTGCATTCCGGTGTAACACTCAACAGCCTGGTTGTGAGAACGTCTGCTATGACAAGTCTTTTCCTATCTCCCATGTACGTTTTTGGGTTCTGCAGATCATATTTGTGTCTGTACCTACCCTATTGTACCTGGCACATGTGTTCTACGTAATGAGGAAAGAAGAGAAGCTGAACAAAAGAGAAGAAGAGCTTAAGGTAGTCGCAAATGATGGTGTGAATGTGGATATGCATCTCAAGCAAATAGAAATTAAGAAATTCAAGTATGGTATCGAAGAGCATGGCAAAGTGAAGATGCGTGGGGGACTGCTCCGTACTTATATCATCAGCATCCTGTTTAAATCTGTCTTCGAGGTGGCTTTCTTGCTGATACAATGGTACATTTATGGGTTTAGCCTGAACGCCATCTACACCTGTGAGCGAGATCCATGCCCGCACAGAGTGGACTGCTTCCTCTCCCGTCCAACTGAGAAAACCATCTTCATCCTCTTCATGCTGGTGGTGTCCTTGGTGTCTCTTGCCTTGAACATCATTGAGCTTTTTTACGTGTTCTTCAAGGGTGTCAAGGATCGTGTGAAAGGGAAAACCGACCCCTACTCCCACAGCGGTGCCATGAGCCCTTCCAAGGACTGTGGCTCCCCCAAATATGCTTATTACAATGGCTGCTCGTCACCGACCGCCCCCTTGTCTCCCATGTCTCCCCCAGGCTACAAGCTTGTTACTGGAGACAGGAACAATTCCTCCTGTCGTAACTACAATAAGCAAGCCAGCGAGCAAAACTGGGCCAACTACAGCGCGGAGCAGAACAGAATGGGGCAGGCTGGCAGCACCATCTCCAACTCGCACGCCCAGCCCTTCGACTTCTCCGACGAGCACCAGAACACGAAAAAGCTGGCGTCAGGACATGAGCTGCAGCCCCTCACCATTGTGGACCAGAGGCCTCCCAGCAGAGCCAGCAGCCGAGCCAGCAGCAGGCCTCGACCTGACGACCTGGAGATCTAAGCTTCTTGATGCAGTACTTGCTCAACTACAAAACGACGTGCATCGGAAGATGCCGTCAGTGCTGATCTTGTTCCAGTGGAGGTGGTACTTAACAGTCTCAAGCAGGAGATTTTAACAATCATTCAAAAAAAAAGCAAAACAAAAAAAAAGCAAAACAAACAAGCAAACAAACTTTTGAAATACTTGCTGGTTCTTTGGGGGGTGTGGGGTTGGTGTGGGGTGGTACAGTACACATTGATATTTAATGTAGCTGGTTTAAAGAATTTAAATACTAAAAAAAAAGGAAAAAAGGTAGTACTAAGGTAAAGGGCTGTTTTTCTAGAAAGGCTGTAAATATCTGAGTGTATGTGTATGTGTGTACTATCATGTTTGTTTCTAAAGAATCTTCTGTAATACTAAAACCCAATAATAACTGAACTCACATTCGTCAGGGTGAAGTGCTACCTGAAGATGAAAACATTTTTTCCTATTCAACAAGCAAAAAAGTCCAGGATTGCCTCTGATCATTTCCCTGTCAAGAACATTCCATTCTTAGAAAGTGCACTTTGAAGGTAAACTTTCCTACATGGTCCTCCGGGTGGTTGGAAGGCTCCTGTGAGGACAATTTACAGTCTTTGAGTCGTTCAATTCAAATTTCAGGCATGGCCCACCAAGAAATAGTTTGGTCACCTGCTCTTCCAGCCCTTCATGCAGGTGTATTTTGTGATGTGCGTAAATGGGAGGGCTCCACATATGTGGAACCAGCAACGACACAGTCTTGCCCACAGCAATATCTGTGTCCTGCTACTTATGTAGAGTCTCTTTAGTATTATATAAAACACAGTTTGCTCCCACTTGCAGAGTTAAGCATCAAGACAAGCAAGCAACTGCCTTTAGTGAATTTTATCACACCTTTATGTGTACTAAGGGTGTACGTATGTGTGTGGATGTGGAGGCAAAGGTATACACAAAACACCCTCAGAAGCATAGGCTGAGAAATAAACGCACACAGGTTACATGCAGTTGACACTTTCTCATGGATGTTGTGAAGATGTGGGCCACTATGGTGTTTACATTCTCTGGTTCCTTCAATGTAAGTGAAGCACACATTGTTATATTTTTTTAATTCTATGAAATATTTTCCATGTATCCTAAATGGATGCTCTTTTAAAAATAAAAAAAAATCTAAAGGGCCTAATCCTGGATGTCTTGCTCTGGAAAATCTCTCTTTAAAGCTGTTGGGAGTTTTGCCTCAACAAATCTGCAGGATCAAGCCCAAGATGTAGCGAACCATGTTCTTGCTGGCATGAATGATTTTCTTTTTTTAGAAGGTAGGGGTGGGAAAGACCCTTTAGGTCATCTAGCCATTCTCCCTGATAGGTAATAATGATGCTTGAATGATAGAAGATGTAGTACTGTAAGCAAGCTTTAGTCTTTTATGTGAGAAACTTAGAAGTGCTTTTGTGCTGGATAAATAATAAAATATGCCTAAATGGCTTTTGCAGTAACTGGTATTTTTCTTGTTCTAAATAGTCACATTTACTGAACTGCGATGTCCACGGAGTTTGACAGTTAGGTCTTTCTAGATGGCTCTAGCAACTTTAGTGTTTACAGTTAGATTATGTTTGAAATGCAAGAGAAGTTGAAAGGATTTTAAAGAGTACAACTCTAACTAATTTATTTGAAATATATGCTAAAGAAATCTACCAGTTTCTTCAAATGCATAGCCTCTTAGCTGAACACAGATTGACCAAGGAAATACATAGCTTGGTTTCATTTTGCAGCAACACAGATAAATTGTTTCATTTAATACATTATATTAATTTGTTTGACATTCCATGTTAAACTACTGTTGTCTTCAACTTCATTGCATGTATGCAACCATAGTTTGTCAGATCATGTTGTCTGGAGAACATTAGTCAATAAAGTTTTAATTTAGTATAAATACATTTTCTAATTGTCTTTTACTGTTTCATATGTCCATATATATCTTTAGTTTCAGTCTGATAATCCAAACTTATTCCTCCCTTGTTCTTTTTTTCCCCAGCCACTCTCCATTTCAGAAGCATCCTTTATTTAATCCATCTGGATTTGCTTTGAACTGAAATTCCACAGGCCCATATTCAGACACCCTCACAACAACTGGAAAAACAGGCATTGTCTTTGCCACTCCTGAAACAAAGTAATGTTCAGCATGAACAAATCCTGCCAGGAGTCTCGGAAAATGTATATTTATTTGCAAACTATTATAAAAAAATATAGTACTAAAATATTGTCACATAATTTTTCAAGCAATTTTTATATATGGCTTAGATTTAACATTATGAAATGATTGCATCTAGTTTACATTTCCCCATGTCATCAGATTGCTCAAGTGAGAGTCAGTTTCAATTTCTGAAATAAAAACCTCATTTCTTCAAACTCGATAGGAGAAAGGCACTGATTTTGATAAGGCTGGGATTTTGCATGTTGCCTCTCCTTCACCCTTTACGTCCCCATCACTAATGAAGTCATACAGTGCTTGGCTTTTCAGGTTTGAACTCTATATGTAAGGTGGTTCAACTCTTTTTTTATTTGAAAAATCAAAATATAATGCTTGTGTGATTATCATAAAAGCTTTTACTTTCAAATTTGCTTGTTATTTTAAGTTTAAATTCTTCCCCTTCTTATTAGTAAAGATGGGGAAAAAGCAAGGCAGTGATAGTGGATTTACAGCTCTGAGAGATACTACAAAAGTACCAGCACAAGGACTGACTCCTTGAAATTTTCCTTAAATATTAACAAGGAGTCATATTTAAGCTGCCTTGTCCTAGTTCGTCTGTACAAACGGAAGGGCATTCCAAGCATTTTGTAAGGATCATGCCCTTGGAAAGGTGGACACTGAAGCATTCAGAGAAGGGCTCACCCTGAGATAAAATGTAGTGTCTCCTAGACAGGCTGATTGTCAGGTATGTCCCATGGGGCATCTGGGACATCTGAAATAATTTAATGCTTCAGTGCCAAGGCTCTCAGTGATTTTTTTTTGTGGTAATGCATGTGTGTACATGTGTAGGGTAAAGACTTCCCAGAGGCAATTTCTCCCACCTAGATTTATTTCTGTGAACTGCATTACAATACACTTCAAAGTCATCATAATTTTGTATGCCATTCATCTAGCTCTTTAGGCTCTTTCTCCCAGTGCATCCCTGCAGCAGCATTTGCTTTGTCTACAGACACAAGATAAGCTGTGATACAATGCTAGCACACACTTCTCAGCCTTTGTAGAAGGATATGTTAGATATTGACTTCAAACTGGAGAAGATGAAAAATACAGTCTCTGAAGGTAATTAAAACAAAAACATAAAACCCAAATTCACATCCTGTTAATTATTTAAAAATTGTGTTTGTGCTTTGTGTAGCAGTATTTTGCAAAAAAGGCAAATCATCTTAAGGCCTCCACCCTATCCCAGTAATTTGAAATGTTTTCAAAGAGTAAAGTTAGAAGGAAAAGTTACAGACAGCCTAAAATCTATATGCATATCATGTAATTTCAAGATGTTTTAAATACAGTGAGCACATACTGAAGGTTATTTCCTAATTTAGAAATTTGATTTCCATATTTAAAGTGGAAACTACAGTAAAAGTTTGAGAACCAGAACAAATTATGGGAGAGTATTTGTCTCACCCACTGAAATCCATCATTTTTAAGAATGCACTTGTGCCACTGGTCCAGAGCCACATCTCCCACATCTGTCTGCAGCACCCCTGTGCTGCTCAGCAGTAGCACACTGGCTCAGCTCAGCACATGCTACCTTTCCCTCAGACTTTCTCTACAGCTTGTTATTGATTAAAACAGAGAAAGAGAAAAAAAAAAGTGATGTAAGAAGTAGAGTTTTTCAAGTCAGATGCAGAAGTTCTCAAGTTGCCTTGACTGCTAAATCCAGAGTTCTGAGTATGTCAGATCAAAACCTCCTCCAGTTTTGGTGGTGTCTGTTTCTATTCTGCTGAGAACTGCTTTTAATTCTTCTTGTAATTCCTCCATGATTACCACTGCTCCCTTTTCAAGAATTTAAACAAAATAAGGCAGAAAGTAGGATTTATCTTTCTCCTGTAGAATTTTTCCTTTCTATTTACCCCTAATCCAGACCTAGCAGGACCGAGCATTCTACTGAACTTGACATGCATTTTTTAATGCACTGTATTATTCAAATGGTCAGATTTGCCATAATCTCCTTGAAGATGTCTTGACTTCTCATGTTGCTCATGAGAAGTCATGCTTCTCCAGCCATTTGCAGTTAGATTTACCAAAGAACTCAGATGACGGGGATGGGGTGGATGGCCCTTGAGGATTTCTCTGGCAAAAATCCAGTCCTTTGATGACACAGAGCTACTGGTTACATTACTTTCATTTCTACTGTCAACATAGACAATAAGGTCAGAAACATAAGTCATGTCTAAGAAATCACTGCCTAGATGTATTATCTGCCTCAGTTGCATGAAACTATTTGTTTATCCTCCATTTTATTTAACTTATTCTAATACAATGGCTCCAGAAACATGGGGCTGTAAAATCAGCTCTGCAAAGAGATGACTGCCTTTCTCTGGCTTAAGTCATGTGCTTTTGACTATGCCCAAGGATATATTCACACCCAGACTCTGCCAGTCCTGGAAAAGTGTGTCAGAAGTAAATTACATGATGCTAGCACATCACTAGATTGAAACAGGAAGAGCTTATTTGTTCCTGTTCCTATTTAAAAGGTATTTTGATGGACACAAAGAAAAAAAAAAAGGAACACTTGTCTTAAACTTATCTTGAATACTTCCTAAGCTGGAGCACTACCAAAGACTATGAAGATGAGGTGGATGTAAACATGTTGAGCATTATCGATGGATACCACGAATATAAACAGTTTAAATAGATCCAGCTGGTCAGTAATGTGGTAAAACCAGCCTCCTCTAAAATGGCTGCCCTCACTCTTTCTGCCTGGTAGCCAAAATGCTGAATCTGGCTTCTGAGCTTTCAGGTATTCGCAATGCAGAAGCACCTTGGACAAAGGCAGGCATGTTTTTACAGTGATTGTTTTGCTTGTTTTAACTCCTTGGAAGTGCTGGAGAAGCTGAGTGCTGGGAGCTGGAGGCAGAAAATCTGGGACAGCCTGTACTGGGTTAGTAATACACAGCCAGGGGAGTCACTGGTGAAAAGTAATGGCTTTTTTGGGGATTGTAGCCTCTCCCATCACTTAAAAAGGTCTCTGCTGCTGTGTTGAGGAAATTTGCGCAACAAAATGAGACATATGTGCTTAGACCAGTATAAAAGGGAAAATGCTCAGACATTTAAATTACCCCTTGAAACAAGCCTAGACCACAGTGACATGCTTCCCATTAGAACTGACAGAAAATGCTCACATGAGTTCCAGGATTTCAGTCATTTAAATCAATGCTAAAATTCTTTTCAACATCAAGCATAAACAGATTGGACTCAGAAAGATATATTATGGCATTTAATTTTCATTTATATAACTGCAGGGGGAAAGCTGATGAGTATAAGCTATGAAATCTTGGAAGGTGACTGCTTAAATATGTGTAATCATACTATTTCCTCACAGTCTTTTTACTGTAATTTGGTCTAGAGGCAAATTTATGAAAAGTAGTCTAGAGGTTTGTGTTTTTTACAAAGAGACATGAATTC
This sequence comes from Luscinia megarhynchos, assembly GCA_034336665.1. Taxonomy (NCBI): domain Eukaryota; kingdom Metazoa; phylum Chordata; class Aves; order Passeriformes; family Muscicapidae; genus Luscinia; species Luscinia megarhynchos. The sequence goes on from CM067565.1 coordinate 49,812,347, forward strand.
TGTAAATGTAATGAAATACATTTACATGATGTCCATGTCAAATTTATGCAGGATTACATAGGGGAGTGTGGGGTAATATATAACATACATCTAACTCTTCTGGGTTAGGCAGCTGGGAATTGAAATCGTTACTTGGTCTCTCCTCATCCTGGTTAGAAAGATTTTAATATCCCAAACACCTGAGCAGTTTCTCTGGGAGCTTTGCTTGGGTAGGGGTCTTTTCATCCTCACCCCTCCCTGCTTCTTTTTCCATCTATAGAATAAATTCCCTACTGGAAAACAGAAGTGGTCCCAAATATATAAATAAATGCAATCACAGTTGATAACAAAACATTACAATCAGGGAATAGGTAGTAGTTCTCTTTTGCATGTCTGCAACTAACTCAAGAGGAGAGCAACATGAAAAATAGTTTAAGGCATTAGAAAATCCTCTGTATACTTAGCATCTGAAATCCACTGGTCCTTGCTGAAACAGGCCTTTTCAGGCTCAGCTTCTGCTGAGTCACAGAGTTTGCTGCCTTTGAAGGCTGAAGTACCTTGGCTCAAATTTGAAGTTGTTCTGGAAAAGTTCAGACCTTCCTTAATGACCAAATTTGCATGCTATTCTCGGTAGTATTTGCATATAATAGGACACCCTCCACAGGAAGGCTTCTTCAAAACACAGGCTCTGCTTACACTTTGAATTTCCCTATTCAAAGGGGAATATTCAAAATTATCTATGCATCACTACTTCAAAGTGTTTCGCTGGGAGTACTCTGACATATATTTGGGAGACTCATCACAGTAGTTTCAAAGCTGAATATATAGCCAGCTGTAAGATTGCCACCTGGATTTTGTGTGTGGAGGCAAAGAAGTATTACTCAGACAAGAATCCTACCTGGCCTGACCTAGCATACTTCTGTTGAGGACAAGGAGTTTCTGTTGAGAAATGTGAGATGAAAACACTTTTCTGACCTTTACTTAGTTCCTTCTTTTGTTCAAGTCCCTGTAGGGTTTTTTTCTTTTAAGCACACAGAGGATCTCCAACCATGAGTCCATGAGCCTGTGTCTAGGATAATCTCTGAGGAATTTTTTCTCATTCCATTTTGGTTCGAGCTCTGTGGACTTTGAGAGGATTGCAATGCTCAGTCCCTCAATACTAGGGTAGCTGGTGATGGCAAAGGCTGTGCGAGTAGAGAAAGTGGGTCTGGATTGTTTCCCATAGGATTTCCTATAGAATTAAGGCAAGCTGGTCATACATCCTTCCCTGTCCTGAAAAGTCAAACTGCAAAGGTGTGAAAGGGCTCCTGCATTCTGACAGAGCCTTCAACTATGTGCTGCAGTTTCCTCTTAATCTCTGTTGTCTTCTTCACTCCTCTCATGGAGTCATCTTCTCTCACCACCCACTTCTTTTCTGCATATCACTTATGCCACAGGTATTTAGTGTTTTGTTCCAAAAAAGCCTTCCATATGATTATTTTTTTCCTTGTGTCATGTACTGGGGATCACTCAAATTTCTTAGAATAACCTGCTCCATTAAATATCTATTAATTAACAAGCTGGTGTATCTTCTATTTCATTTATTTGGAATTAATGCTAACTATTAAAAGTTTTGCCTGACAGCTTAGGAAGTAGTTTTGTATCTCACCTCATAGGAGCCCACATTTGCTTCAATCACTTTCTTTTTCATATTATTTTACAATTAAGGAAGACAGCAGAGGAACTCAGTTCTAGTTATCTACCTTAACCAGGTGCAGTGAAAGTGTCAGCACCTGGAGTTTGTCCAAAACTTCCTCCCACCTTAGTCCTAAAGGGACTCATATCTAGGCTCCCACTAATGGTTATGTATGCTATATAAACAATAATAATAATAATACTTGGAGTTGCACTGATACAGTGCCTTTCATCTTCAAAGTGCTTTGAGAAGCCTGTGTAATTAGTTTGCTCTGGAGTCATCACTGACGATACTGCCTGAACCCCAGTGCTTCCCCACTGTGAGAGTCAAAGAGGGAATCTGAACAGTCACAGAGACCATACACAACCTCCACATCACTACTAAAAGAAATTGAAAATGCTGAACAAGTATGTTGTATCACTACACACAGGAGAAGGATCCACAACCAGCAGGAAGCCAGTCTCGCTATGATAAGGAAACAGGAATGTTTTCTTTGCTGGTAATCTGCTACTTCAGATCTCTAAACACACTTTACCTTGAACTGTGTCTCAGTCAAGCTGGCAGAAGATCACAGGTAGATTATCTTATTGCATGGAATCTTCATCTCCATGCAACTAAAATTTATCCATTTTTTAAAAAATGTAAAAAGTTTTGATTTGATGAATTCACAAGGGATGGAGACATAATAAATGTAACATTAAATAGGTTTTTACAAACTTCAGTGGGACTCCAGGGGAACAATTTTTCTGGAGTACGCCATTGGCAATTGACAGTCCAGCAGAATAAAATTTTAATATCATAGTATTTTTTCCTGTATTTCTAGTTAGCTTACAACAACAAGTCCTTGTCAATGTCCAGTAATTTGCTCTTTAAATCAACTTTGCATTTGCTGGAGATTATCATCCCAACATAAATTTGTAAACAGCCTTTTCAAAACTACACCATTAAGAAAAGAGAAGAAAAAAAACCAAACAGTAAGAGTCCGTTCAAACTGGTGGGAATAAGAATGCAGAGAAGCAGAGCATTATTGTATAAAGGGTGCCTGGAGTATCTCTGAACATTATTAATTTTTATTTGTCTCACTCCAGTACACTGCCTAGCATTTATTTTCTCAGCACAAAGCCTAACGTGCTTTATTTGCCCTTTTCCAAATACATTTTTCTTATGGAAGATTCCACAGGACAAAACGACACCGTTTTACATCATTGTATATATTCATGGTCAAATGAAGAACAGTCTTGAGAGTAGTTTTCAAAAGTTGTGGTCAGGCAGAGTTGCTGGACAGGCAGAAGCAGCTCTGCTTCCCATGCAGTTAATGGATACATGCACTCACATGTCTTGATTTTTGCTCCATTTAAAGATCACTGTTTCTTTTTAAAAAACTGGTGTTCATCCCTGTTATATTTAAATATCACACAAAACCATAAACATAACCATATGTCAGAATGGTTTTACTGATGAATGATGGTTTGGACTCAGACTCTTTGCTTTTATTTTTACTGCTTATTCCATTAGTTTTAATTGACATGTATTCTCTGCGTATGTTACACTCAGCTTATTTTTAGCTACTCTTGGACTGCTTAGGGAAAAGTCAGCACATGACCTCAAGAGCATGAGAGATACCTACTAAAGCTGCCTTTTCTCTCTCCTGTGGTGTATCAGTACAGCTTCATTAACACAGCCACTATATAACAACTATAACATCCACCTATCCTCAAACAAGAAATAATGTTTTGGAAAAGCAGTGAAACAAGGAAAAGGGCTGGGGAAGAGCAGTGAGAGGAATGATTTGGGTAGTTCTTCCAGATTTCAAGCAATCACAGCTGTTTTATTTCTGTAGCAAGAGAAGTTAGCCTTCCACACCAGCTATTTTTACAGTGGTGGAGCTGCAGGTCTTGGAGCAGGAGGAAGGAAAGGGAGTGACAAGGCACAGCTACATGGGAGGTGGTGTAGGAAAAAAGGTGACAGCCGGAAACGGATGTTTCAAAAGAAAGATGTTCTGTGATCTTCCCATATGCAACAATAAAGGAACTTCGAAATCGAGATTACAATGTGGAAAGTGTTGGAGGTGAGAAACTCGGAGCTTAAGAGTCTCTAGGAATTCATGGAGTTTTTCCGGGCCTGACTATACTCTTTTGAAATAAATACATAAATAATAAATACATATCTCAGCAGAGAAATGTGGCTTGCTTCACAATTCTGCCAGGCAGTATACAGCCACTCTGGGGGAAAATATCCACTTCAAGGGTATGAGGAGAAAAACTTATGCTCTTTTTTTTTCTTCCAAAGCCTTATGTTCAGCTTTCCCACTGTCGTTCTGTGTTGAAGGTTTGTTTGGCCCCACTTTTTTATTATTTGTCTGACATTGCTCCCCTGTTTTTTACCTCTACCCAGTGGCCAGGCATACTCGCATGTCTGAGCACGGTGCACCCATCCAGAGGCACGGCCAGCCCTAGGGCTTGGGGCAGCATTTCCACATCCCAGTGACACTGTGGCTGATTCAGTGTGTCCAGCAGAGAAGGTGATGTTACTGAGCAGGTCTGAGTGCCACAGCAGTGTGGCTGCCACGCTTCTGGAGCCGTCACGCCCTGCTGCGCTGAGTCACCAGCGGGCACTGGCCCAGGCTGGTGCTGGCTCCAGGACAGGAAATCTCAGGGAACAGCAGCACCAGGCTGCTGTGCACAGCAGACCTGCTCAGCATTTTCATCCACACTGTTTCTTCTCCTAGGTTTTAATTGTGCTTTGGATCCCACCTGACCTCTGCCACATCTTGCCCTATTTTCCTTTGCTCTGGGCCATATTCTGACAAGTTTTTCAAACTGTGAGCTTTTCAGGTATTCCCTATCACATGTGAATGGGTAGTTGATCTGTTGATGGTTAGATGCTTTTGGCAAAGGAGGAGGATTCATTTTGCAGCGTTTTAGATCCAGAGTGTCAGAAATTATTGTTCTGCCACCTGCATATTCTTGGGCTCTTTAATAAATTTACAAGTGAATGAACTGAAAATGTCATGTAGATTTTTGCAGACAACATTCATCACAACCTTACATATTTCTCATAGCTTTTTTATGTCCTTTATTCACTTCTAAAAAAACTTCAAATTGTTACACATTTTCTAAAGTTTTTAGTGAAATTTATAAAATTTGTTGTAGTGACCTGATGTCACATATGATATTTAACGCATGAATTGGAACTTATCAGAGCCAATAGTAGTGACTACAAAAGGATCTCTCTAAGAAGATTCAGGAAATCTCCAGTCTGTGACTGAATGACCTTTACTGTCGGATTTCCTTTCTAAAAAATGTCAGTTGTACTCCCTTCCCTTGTCTGCCCTATACAGATAAATTGTAAGGTTTGGGGAAAAGGAGATTACTGATTACTGGAAATGAGAACTAGGCTCATCTGAGACATAGGGAGGGCTTGCCTTTGGAGAACAGATAGAATCATTGCCCTGGTCTGTCCACCAGGTCCTCAGGGCAGCAAGATGTGGTCCACTGAGCAGTCAGTTCCTGCAGAGATTTCATATGTGTATCAGCATTATAAAGCCAGTTCTAACCAATAATAATTTAAAGCAGATCTCACTGTAACCCAGTGACTTAGGAGCAGATGCATGAGCTGTTCTCTCTGTGCAGTGCAGGTGAAGGAAGGAGCTGAGCACCTTGCCTGCCATCCTTAGTGACACCACCATCGTTTGTCTGTCCAAATCATAGAGACAGAATTCAACTACCAAAAAGCCCTGTTATGCTATAGTACAGTTGGTCAGAAAGTTTTGTGTTTTCCATAGCATTTAGATTTTCAGGAGCAAAAATGAAAGTGGAATTTAATTGAATACTATACTGAAAATTTCAGTGAAAAAAATACCACAAAAATTAAGGAAGGCATCACTAGGTCTTTGAAGTAGTTGCTGTCTGGAATAAGCTCTCCTGGCTGGCTTCCAGGCTGCCTTTCAAGGCCTCATGATGCACCATGGCCAGACCTCTTGTCTGTTCTCATGGTGCATCTTGGAAAATCCAAAATAAGTTGTACCAGATGTAGTATTCTTTTCCATTTGTAAAAATTCACAAATAATCAAAAAACACAAGCTGATCATGGAACCCAATATGTAAAATTTCTTGCTATTTTTTGTTGTTGTTGTTGTTGTTAAATTCTCTGGTTAATTTACATGTCTTAATCAAAAATTATAACAGTTGCATGTTTAAGGCTGATGACAGAAAGTAAGTAGAAAACAGCACAAGGTGAAACAATTTGAGAGAAACTGTCTTTGCCATCTAGATTCATGGCATCTTTTGCTCGCTGAGGTTTTACTTTGGCACAGAAAAATTCAGCATCAAAAGCTACAAACAAATCTAAGAAATAGAATCCTTTCTAGTATTGCTTCATTTTTAAACAGCTGCTTCACAGGTGGAGAAATATTGCGCACAGTGGTTTCCATGCTGGGTGCCAGGCTCACCACGGGTAGCTCAATGAGAATCTTGTATCTCCGTGGAGAATCTGATTGGAGGGAAAGCAGGTGGCTGAGGGGCAAAGAGAAGGAAACAGGTCTAACTCCAGCTGGGAGCTCCTGCTGCAGGGTGGGGAGAGTCGGTGGCGATGCTTACGTGCCTGAAATCTCGCCAGCGCTGGTCGTCTGGTTGCTCTTGCACTTGATGGATCGGCTCTCAGACTCCTCCTGCACATACCTTTTCTCAAGGCTTTGAGCTAGTGCTACCTCAGTCTATTTTTAACAGCTACATTTTCCATGATTAGATTTTAATGCTATTTATTTATTTAAACTGAACCAAACAATTCCACATAAGCTGAACATTCCAGTGGGCATCACTCTTGGCCATGCAGAGGGTTCTAAATCTAGTTTAAATTACATTCCTTGAATGGTAGAAAAAGCTGGGTCATGTGCTGAAGCTTGGTGATGAATAACAAAGTCATTCTTTCACAGATTGCAAAAACTTTCTTAAGGAAAGATAAGCAGGTTAAAGGTCTTTTAATGGTTGCACTGTCTGTACATAGCAATTTCCTCCCACTTTTTCCCTCTTCGGCTCCTAGCTGAATGTATATTGCTTATTCTCATCATATGCCATAATTGAAGCAGGTCCTCTCTATTCTCACTGGAGTTAAAGAGAGGGAAAAACTTGGGATAATTACATTCACTGTCTCTGTCAGTTTCTTGCAGTCATCTGGAAGTGTGAAGTGTTTAGGTCCCTCCATCTTGCTTGGATAGCAAAGGCAGGTATGAAAATTTGGCATCTGTCAAAAATGCCTTTTCACGACAAAGAGATCATTTCCACAAATCTGTGGTGTAGCTGTTTCTGAATCTTTGTGCTAGGCTTCCAAGGCTTCCTGGTAGGAAGGCAGAGTGTGCTTCCCAGTTGCATTCATGTTAATAAAATAAATCACTTGTGTTAAAATTAGCAGTGGGCGAACTCTTTCAGTTAAAACAAGAATTGTCCTGGATTGGGGCCAATCCTCAAAATTAATTCCAGCCAATTTTATTTTTAAGTTTTAAAAGTAATAAAAAGTAGTAAACATGTGATGTATATATAGATGTGCACACAGAGAATAGCTCAGGGATTAGAAAAAGATGCATTTTGCATCTGGAGCCTTAGTTTTGCATATGCATGCATGCAACTTTATTCATGTGAATTATTCCCTCTTACCATACACTATTTCCTTTCTAATCAGGCAGCAATATATACAAATGGCTTTAGTGCATAAGGGTGCTATAACCTGCAGAACATCACCATTTGTGCATCTAGTGAAGAAAGATGACACTTGTTAATAGGACAAAGCTGGCACCAATTAAACCACGTCCAGCACATCGACTTCGCTTTCTGGAAACAGAGTAATTCCCAAATATTGTGTTAAGAAGTACAGCCAGCCCTGCCTACAGCAGGATGTGGCTTCCAAATACCACGTGTTACATATAATTTATTGTGTAAATTAAAGTGGGGGTGTGAAGGGTGGGAGGGATGAGGCTTGGCCTCAGAGAGGAAGGTCAGTTTGGTTTACATGGGGAGCATGGGGGTTATTCTGAGGAGCTGGACGAAGGCAGTGTTGTCCATGTGCATTATTTCACACATCATAAACTTCATTTCTTGGCATTTTTTTTAGCAGCCCAGAAACAGATCATTCCCATGTGAGGTTTAACAGCACCAAACTGTGAACATAAGGCTTGGGCCTTTTGTTTGGATTGTTTTGTTTTCATCTTCAATGGCTGCAGGGGGTGTTTACTCCTCCAGTCTTGTGCAGGTGCTATAGTCACACGTGAGGTGAGGGTGTGAGGATGCCTATCATGAGTGTAGACTGACTGCCTAAACTTTAATGAAAATTGTTTCACTGCTTAGGCAGCTCTGACCTGGCCCATGCAGTGATACATAGTGCCACCCAGCACACCCAGGTATCTCACTCCTGTATGATTGATCTTCCTAGGAACAGGTCAACAGGCATATTGCACAGGGTGTCCCACAAACTCTCAGGAAAATGCACATTTTTTACAGGCTCATACACACTTTCACAATAATTGTTATCTTTTTGTTTTGCACCAAACTTTTGAGCCTCCACAGCTCTTGTTTAGATATATCTTCTAGAATGGAAACAGAACTTTGCACTCACCTTCTTTCAAATTCACCATGAGCATCCTTCACACTTCTAAGAATAGCATTGTGAGTCTTGGTGAGGATGAACAACAGAGCTTGTAGAAGAGGCCCCCAAAGATACAGTTCTAACTGTTAGATTTCTGTGATAATGTCTTGAAAATGCCAACACACAAAAAGTTGCTTCTGTGGCTGTAAGGAAATGCTGGATAAATTACTTTAGATTCATGTAATTATTGGTAAATCAGTTTTGTACCAGCTGTACAGGAGTGAGGACACTCCGAGATGAGCTCCCAGTGGTAAAAGAGCAGGAACCTTTAGATCTGCTGTGGGTCTGGATGATGTCATGATATTCTGTGGCTTACATCCTAGTAAATCAGACTGCCAGATTATTCTAAACATCAATATTATCTGCCTTTGTACACTTACCACTCTGAAGCAGTCAATACTGTGAACCAGCTTCTTCTTGAACAGCTCTCACCCTGCTTTAATATGTACAATATACATGGAACATAGGATGTTTTTTGTCCAAAAAGTCATGAAAAACAATAAAACTGCAAGAGACCAATTTGCAAAATTAAATTGAATCCTGCTCAAGGACCTCCCTGGAACAAGCTGAGTTACAACACTTCAAATGCATATTAATTGGGCCATATGGTCTAGTATTTAAGCAAAGGCATGCATTTATTTGGTCAGAGTGTTCAGGTGATACTTAAGGTCAGAGCCTTCATGGGTCTGATGAAATCTGCGATCAGCTGATGGAAATGTTTACCTTACAATAAACTTGAAAGACTGTCCTGCACAGAAGTGACACACGGGAGTTTGTTGTTGGGCAGCTCTGTGAAACAGCTGCAGTGTCTATATGTGTTTTGTTACCCCCAAGTCCCTAGCAGAAGACTGACAAGCTTCTGAGGCACTGCCCAGAAGAAAGGCTGGTACAGCATTCATCTCACTTGATGCAGGCATGCAGAAGGAGGATTCCAGGATCCTGACAACCACAGGCTGTCATGCTGCATCTCTGATGGGCTCTTCAGAAGAGAGGTCATCGTATTTCAGCCCCTGAACAACATCACTGATCCCCCATCTCCCTATTTCACCGTCTGTAGGACTCTCCTGCAGTGGCAGTGGGATGATGTGAGCTGCATTAGTTTGGTCTTGCACAATTAAGATCAGACAAGACCAGTGAGGAAGACCATCTTCACCAGACTAGAGATCAAATTAGTCCAAGCTGAGCAGTCCATCGTGGAAGCCCTTATGCTGCCTGTGAATGAAGGCAGACTGGGGAGTACCAAGGGAGTGGCTGCTGCAGGCTGAGCCCGTGAGCTGTGCTCACTCTCCAGCCAGACTAGTAACCCCCACAGTGAGAACATTCATGTACACTCTATGATGAATGGGCCACCTTCTCTATTTAATGTTATGGACACATGGGAGAATCGGTGGAAGCAAAACTTACCAGTATCTTTTTCTCTCATCTCTGCAAACCCAAGAATTATACCTATTTATCTTAGGTTCATTAGGTGACTCATTGTGTTATGCATTTAATATATTTCACATGGACAATGTTACATCTCTTTTCAGTAAGTTGAAAGAACTGCTCATGTCATGCAAGACACAAACAGCCTGTCTGTAAGCCAGTATCTTACATCCTCATCAACTTTGTCACATTTTCTTGTTTTCAAATTCCTCATATTAAAAATATGAGTCAACATAAATAGCTTTGAATCTTTGTTACCTTATTAACCAATGATGGGTGACTCTAATCATAAAATATTTACGTAGACAACAGTCTTGTGCTCGTAATGTATTTTCACATTACTTAGTAATTTAAAACATGCCAAACCTTTCCAAAGAGTAGAAACAATCCAAACATGAAACTGATGTTGACCTTAAAAGGCTGCTACTTTTTATTTTAAGTCAAGCAACAATCATTACCACAGATTATTCACTGTGCATTCTTCATAAAACTCTTTATCAGCAATGCCCACAAATAGAAATCTAAATTGAAAGAGATAAAGTAGATGGAAAGGCATGATGTTACATCAGCAGCATGACTTGTAAGGGTGCTTGTGGAAGACCATATGGAAAATATGTAATTTAACATTCAGTATTACATATCAATGAGGCAAATCAATTATATATGTCTATTTTAGAAGGTTGCTGATTGTATGTCTGACTGAATCTGATCATTCATCATCAGAGTGTGCATGAGTATGCAAATGCATCTATTTATATTGACTATGTATACACATGCCTGAAGGTTTTTATACCATTTATGTGTGTATTTGATATAGGTTTTTTGTTTTCTTTTTTTTTTTCCTGTTTTCAAGTCCTGCTTCTGGTATTAGTGTACCAGGTGATGGTATAGAGAGCATTTAGTGTGTGTTCTGGAGTACTGCATGGATGTACTATTACCTAGATGACCTAGACTAGTTAAAATACTATCCTCTTTTTTTCTTTTCCATGATGATCAGTAGAAATGAATTTCAGCTCCCCAGGTCACAAGACACAGCCATGGTATGAGCTGGAGCTGGTGAAAGAATAGATAAATTTAACACTTTTATTTATCATGTGGGTATTTATATAATACATAATATTTTCAGTGTGTTCAGTGGCAAAAGATGGTAGTCCCCACGATGTATAATAAATGACATGTGTCTCTTTTGGCAGACACTTAGTCCATTCAGCCAACCAAACTATTTACAATGCTTTACTTACCAAAAAAAAGAAAGAACATTAACAAAAATTCACAACAGTCTACTGTTTCTTCTTGTCTCTCAAAATAGTTTTCCAGGGTGAGCCATGTAACTTGGAGAGTTGTTCACTGAAGGTAATATCTTAATCACACTGTTCCCTGCAGACTGAAGCAGATCAAAGGAACAATAAAACCCCTGTCAAGCACAGGACAGAAAACCTGATCACACCATGCTTCTCTCAGGTGACCGGCAGGTGTAGAAGATTTTTGAGGCAGCATTTGTGACTTATTGCTCAGTTTCTATACCTCAAGTTTGTTACATATTTTAATGTTGGAAAAAAATGTCTTTAACAAGATTTTCTTTTTTGCTTCTATCTCTGTATTTCACCTGTAGTGGCATGGAAATTAAATGTGATATTTTCCAGTGGACACATAATATTCAAGAGAGAAAATATCAATATCTAAAGCTGCAGGCTCTGTGAAAACTTTTACTTTGGATTTTACTTTTTTTTCCCCTTTCTTTTCAATATTGTACCATTATTAGTCAGACTTTTACCGTTTTTCATCTTGACCAAACAGCCCATTAAATGATTGAATTGTAGGAAAATATTCTTATTTGCTTCAAAGTTCTTTTAAAATAAGCAGAGATATTGTTATTGGCCCTGACACATAAAGCTACACTGTCTGTTCTCTGATAAATCAAGTCCACTCACACTGAACCTGATAGCAGGGCAAGGTGCTCGATGGCTACAGTGAGATGGATGAATGGGATAGTAAGGAATCTGCAGGTTTTTGAAAATACATTTACTTGACCCAAGGGCAAAGAGCAACACCGACCCCTCAGGTGGAGGGGTGTCAGTCTCTAGGACGAGACAGACTAATCTCTCCCTTCAGTGGGCTTTTTATCTTAGTATTAATATCAATGGAATATTTATATTTTTCATTTTATTTTCATGTCTGTCAGAGACAGTATTTTTCACAATGTTGGTAAGTGTTCTCATCCTAGGTTGGAGTTTGGATGATGAGACTAGTAAAATGTTTAAAGATCTTTGTTGGATCAAGTCCTTGGAAGAGAATATATGTGGCCATTCTGTAAAAAAAAGCTGTATGTTATGTTATAAAATTTATGATCTAAAAAATCTCACATTGAAATAAAACCTTCTGCAGAGACACATATTGTAATTGTGGTGTTTAGCAGGGACAGCAGTTATAGAAGAGCACAATCGTTTTAGGTGTTGAATAAGGCAGAACTGTGTGCTCAGATGAACTTTTTTAGAGGCTGGCAAACACTTTTCAAATACCTATTTGTCCAACAGTCCTGTTCTTCTAAAGGAAAGTTCAGTTTTCCTTACTTTACTTATCATTCCAAGCCTATTCCATGTGGTTGCTTTTGACTTGGCTTGGATTTGCAAGATATGAGGCAGCTTCCAACAGAATGCAAGGGTGACAGAGCACTGGAACAGGCTGTCCAGAAAGTTTGTGGAGTCTCCTTCGCTGGAGATATTCAAAACCCACCAGGACATGATCTTGTGAAACCTGCTCTAGGCAAGCCTGTTTTAGCAGGCAGTTGAACTAAATGATCACCAAAGGTCCTTTCCAATCCCAGCTATTCCATGACACTGTGATTCCATGATTCTGTGGTTTTGTGATTATGTGAATTGATGGTACACTATTTTATTTCAATGTGGAAAATCATCACATAGGAAGAAGCCTAGTAAGTATCCCTCACAGGAGAGTTCTCCTTGTGATAAATTAAGAAGGCCAAAGGCTGCTTCTTATTGAACATGGCAAGAGCAAGAGGTGGTGTGGTGTAACTGGGAGATTCCCATCTGTGGGGAGACAGAGTGGCGTAAGGAAGGGAAGGTGGGACACAGGGCAAGGAATTTGGAGCCTGCTGCAACTTCTGTTGGTCATATATGATAAATGACTGCAAATTATTATCCCTTGACTTTTCCTCTTGTTACAAGTAGGAATTAAATCCTCCCAATATATACTGAGTGAAACCTAACCCAATAAAGCAGATGTCATTCTCTCCCAAAATATGTGGGGAGGAGTAGCTGAAGGTTTTCCTTATTGGCTGAGTGGTAGATGAATGAATGTTCCCCATGCCAGTCCCAACCTTCTCTTTCACCGGCCTGATTCCTTCAGTTGAAGGTCTGAAACCTTTGATACATGTCCCCTGTTTTCCAAGGATATGGCAGGGATAAAACATGGGGGTAAAACAACTTGGCCTTGTCCTTTCTACCACTCCTAGAAATACCTATGATAACTTTGTTAAAAACTTTCTGAGCTCTGGCAGTGTACAAGGTAAGGCCCAACCAGTCATTCTGCCTTTTGTTGTCAGTTCTTGAGCTGTGGTGGAGTCTCTTGGAATAAGAACTTTCTGGAGGAGAAGTGTGGTGGCATCGGTGGTTAAAAACAAAACCTATGTTAAAAGAGGTAGATGAGTAAGTGTCATACTAATGCCAAGTGTCATACTAATGCCAGGATATAAGGCTGAATTACTTATCTTATTTATACATTATAATTTCATCTTTGATGATATGTTCACATACTGTTTTAAGAGGATCCTTGCCTGATTCAGCCTGATGTGCTGCACTCACATAACAGACTAAACAATGTTCAGCTGCATTCTCCTTGTTCAACGTGTGGCTGGATAGCTGGATGCCTTATTTACTGCATTCCCTTCTAAAATTAAAATTATAATTTTTCTCACAGACTTTGCTGTGGTGTTTGTGGTGATATTAGAGAGCTTAAAAAACTAATTAGTGCTTATCTTTGTCAGACTGCTGTGAAACAAACTGGATTTATTTCCATTTAGAGATGAGGAACCAGAGCACAGACAGAATAAGCTGGAATATATTCTCTCTTTTTTGAGCTTGATTTAAGGAAACTAAGACATTATTTTAAGTATCATTTTAATTATATGTTATAAATTATAGCAAGAATTGCAGGTACCACATTCACAAAAATTTCCTAGAAGTGGTTCCAAAATTCATTTGAAATGTACTGAAGCAAACAGTCTTGAAAGCATCTTTCCTATGCTTGTACTCCAGTGCAAGGTTTCTTCTGCTATAGTATTTGAGGTCCTCACAGCAGAACTAAAGGTGGCTAATATTCTGATTTCCACTTATGGAGATAGTCTGTGTTTTGTTTTATTCATCATTTTAATGCCATATTGCATTTAATATTGCCCAGATTTCCCACCTGCATTTGCTATTTATAAAGGTTTTTGTTCTGCTTGTCCAGGATTTCCAACATAAGATTGTTCTAACCTTGAGGAAAGGCCCCAAATCTACTGTTTATCTGCCAAATGCTTACTTGGTAGAAAAGAAGTAACAGGAGACCTTTCATCAAAATCTTCCCCTTTTTCTGGTATCAAGTATGTTTTGATACAATTCATCCATTCCTATATGCTTAAAAAGTTGAATTCCTTAGGTATAAGGTATTTGTAACTATTGTATATAATATAAGGAAAGGTATTTTCTTTCCTTTGAAGTTTGAAGTAATTTTACCATGCATTAGAGACAGACAATTTGCACTTTTACACGTGGTAACATTGCATGAAAGGAGAGCAATCACATCTTGGCAGCCATGACCTGATGCAGGGACATCTAGGGACAATGATCTTTGGACAAAAAGTACAGAGATTAAGGGAGGGCAAGGAGGCTGTGGAGTACCACAGGAAGGGCAGCACATGATAAATGAACCAGCATGAAGTTCACTGTCATTATTTTTTAACACAGTTGATCTGGCACTGTGAATTGATATCAAATCAGTGCTTTGGACCACGTGACAAGTATGAGGAACCCTAAAACTGGATTTTCAATTTCATGGAGATGTGGCCTGGGATTTTACCTTGTGATTGTTACCACAGATGGACTAATGGTGTCACTGGTTCAGATCTTAACAGCAACTTCATAACCTCTCTTGGGCAACTTGTGTTGGTGCTTGGCCACCCTTACAGTGAAAAAAATGTTTTCTGATGTTCAGGGGAAATGTCCTGTGTTTACCTCTGATCCTGTCACTGGGAACCACTGAAAAGACTCATCTCCATCTTCTCTGTAACTTTCCTTTAGGTATTTATGTATATAATATTAAGAATCCTGTGAGCATTCTCCAAGCTGACAATTCCCAACTCCTTCAGCATTTTTTTTATAGGACAGATAATCTAGACCCTTAATAATGAAGAGGTTCCTGTCCACCTTTTTTCCAGCCTTTTAAGGTCCCTCTCAATGACAGTACGACCCTCTTATTCATTAGCCTTTTCCCCCAGTTTCTTATTACCTGAAAACTTGCTGGGGGGACACCCTGCCGCATCATCCAGGAAATTAATGAAGATATCAAATAGGGTCAGAACCAGTAATGGCCCCTGGGGTACCCCACTGGCTACCAGCCTCCAACTGGACTTCATGCCACTGATCACGACCTCTGGGTCTGGCAGTTTAGGAATTTTTCACCTCACTGTCTGCTCAGCTAGCCCATTCTTCATCAGGTCCAGTAGGGCGATCCTGTGGGAGACAGTGGAAAAGCCTTTCTGATGTCAAGGGAGAAGACAGCCACTGCTCTCCCCTGGTCTACCATGGCAGTAACCTCATCACAGAAGGCTCTCAGGTTGTTTGAGCATGACTTGCCATTTACTAATCCATGCTGACTATTCCTGATCACCTTCTTGGCCTTTGCATGCCCAGCAGTGGTCTCCAGGATCAGCTGCTCCATCATGTTCCCAGGGACTGAGGCAAGGCTGACCTGCCTGTACTTCCCTGGCTCCTTGAAAGTGAGAACAACACCTGCTTTGCTCCAGTCTTTGGGCACCTTTCCAGTCACTATGATCAACCAAAGACTATCATGAGTAGATCAAAACTATTGAGAGTTTTGAACAGGCTTTTAAAGATTACAGCCATCAGGTGAACATAACATATTGTTCAATTTAATCTCAGTAGCCCTTTATCCAATGAAGACAAAACTGAAGGTTTTTACTATTACAGTTTAAAAAAAAATAAAGTCGATGAAAAAAAAAAAGATCCTTAGTATAACTGCAGAATTAAGTGAATTTTTGCTTTAAATTTCATTGATTTTGATGTATTTGTCATGCTGTCTTGAGCAATTCTGATGACTACAGTACTGAAGATAAAAATATAACCTGGCATTCGTTGTTTAAACCTGAACAAATTTTCTATTTGCTTTCAAGTTTGAACAAATCTTGGTGTTTTTATTAAAATAAATTGATGGTGAAAGGAGTGTTGGGGCAGATTATTTTCCAGGCTCTGCTGATTCTCTGTATTATCAATACTTGCTGAAAGTAATCTAATTCCTGCTGAGCTGGAACCAGAAAGTTACTTCACTGTCCAAATATTGGCTGCAGTTAGGAAAAAAGTTCTAGTTTATTCTAGTCTCTTGAGTTTGCCATTTTATTATTGACCTACATTTGTAATGATAAGATTATTGGTCATCTTTTGTTAACATGAATAATAGATGACACTTGCAAGTTTGTTTTTGTCTAAGGTTTCCTTGGGTTATCTGCACCTTCTTTCATTATAAAACTGATCTATCTGATAAGATTTCCATCATTTCTGTCGTTTCTTATAGCAATAAAACCAAACCTTTTTCTAAGTGATATCGGACACTGGTGTTCTAACTCCATATTGAAAATAAAAATTAAATAATCTTAACTATTTGTTGGAAGTCTACACGAAGATCCAGTTTAGAAATGTATGGTTGTACCAAGGAGCTGTGGCTGTGAATATGCATCTTTTAGCAGCATCACAAATGCTGAATGATTACATCCAATCTCAATCATCCTTTCCACTCCTTCTGTGGCTAACAGTTATGACATCTTAATGAAGAATTTTTTAATTTTCTTGAAACTTTGATATAGCCACTGCTCCCTAATATCTTTGGTAGGGAAGATGGTGCCAGAAAGGGATATACATACAGTTTGGAGACAGGAGATCTTACCTTTCTTGCAACAAACTACTCAGGCCTTGAAAATTTATTTAATGCTTCGTGCAACATGCACAATGTAAATTAATGCATGGAAAGGCTTCTAAAGACAATCAGAATAAAACAGAATTCCAGAATTATTAAGGTTAGAGAAAATCTTTATGATTATCAAATCCAACCCTTAACTCAGCTCTGCCAAGAGCACTAAAGCATGTCCCAAATACCACATCTACCTGTCTTTTAAATGCTTTCAGGGATGGTGACTGCATCACTTCTCTGAGTAGCTTCTTCCAGTGCTGAACAACCTTTTTCACAAAGAAATTTTTCCTAGCTTCTAACTTAAACCTCCACTGATACACATTGAGGCCCTGTGCTCTTTCCTGTCACCCGGGAAAACTCCCCCTTCACTACAACCTCCTTTCAGGTAGTTGTAGAGAGTGATAAGGTCTCTCCCCTGAGCCTTCTTTTCTCACAAATGTGTTCTGTGTTCAATTCCAAGGGATCTTCACTGATACTCAAGAGGGAATTTGCCTTTCTGTCTTCAAAATACTTCTCTATACTATGTACGAGGATAAATGCAATGCAACAATATTTTCTGGGGGAGAAAAGTAGACAAAACTAAACAAATATCCTTGAATTCTGCTTACAACGTCTTTTTCTATGGCTTGCTCAAAGTATTTGGCCAATTCTCAGCTATTCAGGAAGGTAGTTACACAAATTTTAGCCACTGTTATGTAGAGTCATACCAAAAAGTTCTTTATGGTTACTTGAGAGCTATATTTAAAATATTAGCATCCAGTCAGCAAAGATAAACTGTGCATGTGGTTCAGTTGACTAAACTCACAAAAGAAATAGTGAAGAGTCATAAAAAGGCCATAAAAACCATAAGATCATAAAAACATCAAAAATTGTAAATATATGATCAGAAATGTTTCATAACTACTTAAAGAGTAGCTAGATGGCATGCACTACTAATAATTTACCTTTGCTATTAATAGATCCATAAATATGACTGATGAACCTCAAAGGAGTGTTATGGGCTTCACAACAGAGACTGAGAGTGAGTAGTACTTTATTTCAAAAGTACATAACTTATTGGAATTGAACAGACTGAACAGTTTATTCAGTGGAAGTTAGAGTACCAAAATCTGGCCATTAATGAATTAGGGTCAGATCAAGCCTCCCTTTGACCTCAGTGGGAGTTTTGCCATTTGCTTCAATGAAAGTAGAATCAAGCTATCAATGCTTTAAAATGGTTCAACAGGGAGTGTTATTGAAATGCAAATGTTCTCCTAATCTGAACTTCCCATCTCCCCATTCAGAGCTGTTTGTAGAGAGTTGTATTATGGGCTGTTACTCTGGGACCTGCCTTAGACAAAGATTTTCGTGTGCTCATTAGAGAAATATCCTGCAGTACAGGGGAATACAACTTCAAATTTTATAAGTATAACTCGAAGCAAATCTAGTGAGCTTGGTCTAAAAAGCAACTAGGCCTTGCTGTAACACCAAGACTGAGCAAAGGTGAAGTTAACTATGCTAATCCATTTAGTTGAATAGAGTATGTTCACTTAACACTTAGTGTGAATTGACCTGGTTGGTGTCATGAAAAAGGAAATCTTTCAGGTATTCAATTGCCAGGAGACACTACTTGCAATAGTCTCATATAACACGCAAAGCTACTAGAGCTGCAAAAGACACGTGTAGTGAAAACAAGTTTGAGCTCATGTATTTGATACAATTTAGTTCAAGCTCAGTTTCATTCTTTCTGGATCAAATGTCAGCACAAGGGAGTGGATAAACCAAACAGGCTCCATTTTGTCAAAATCAAACCATACCTGTCTTTCTCCTGCCTACCACAAACCCCTCTCTATTGCAAACGCCTGGCTTTCTCTTCCTCCTCACCAGCAACAGTAATTACACCAAACCAGTTTCACTGGGGAGCAAACATAACCTGTTCAGCTCGCTTGAGATCTTGAAAAGCAGTCTAGAGCTTTCAGCTGCAGCCAGCAGGCCAGCCTACATACTTGTTCTCAGCCCAGCCAGGAGTGGACACACTTAGACACAGCTGGTTGCCTGCCCAGGCAGGAAATGCACACCTTCTGACTGGTGGCTTTGGGGCAAAGTCTTGCATCTCAGCCTCTGAGCAGATGTCAGCATCACTCTCACTGGGAAAAGACCAAAGGAATTATTTTGTCAGAGATGCGTTATCCAGACCCAACTCAGGTACTTCCCCGTGCTCTTTGAGTACAGCAGCCAAGATAAAAGTAAAGCACAGCAACACCTTCTCTCCCCTACCCCTGAAAGAAAACTGACAACCTCCCCCCCAGCCCCAACAAAACACCTGCCAAAAAAATTTAACATCTAATTGCAGCCACTTCATGGTGTAGTGGTGGAAGAAAAATAGGTGAATGGATTAGCTCAAACTCTAACTTTTCCCCTACTGAGTATTGATTCAGTCGCATCACTGGGACATAAGGGAACTTCTGTTCAGGTTAGAGTCTGTTACTATTGCATATGGCAATTGTTGCAAATTTAACCTTTGTTCTGGGTATGTAGTAAGCTAATTAAAAAGACAGATAGCTTGCTCATTGTTATTAAAGCACTAATAATAATATATCTTATTTCCCTATCAGTAGTTTTTTAATTGCCAACGACACATGGCAGGTCACAGTGCCACCCACACATTTTACAGAGGTTGCATCCTTACTGTCATATAAAAGACACAAGCCTGCTTATTCTCACATAACTATCCATATTGTTTAGTTTTTAACCTACTTTCTGGCATGGGTTTAGCCTTGCTCCTCAGATGTGTCCTAGATACAACTTGTCAAGAAGTATGACCAACCACCTGCTATTGACAGCTGAATGACTGAAGTTATCATGTCCAAAGTTGGCAGGGAGGCAGAAGAAGCCAAACAGAAAGTGTGAAAATCATGAGTTCACATTTATCCTTGAGAACAGAGAATGATACCTAAATAGTTTTGCTTTACTTGACTAGATTTAAATTCCCAGTGTCATGATACTTGTAATTCCCATTAGAATAAGTCTTGGTCTTTCAATACCAATAATTCTCTGTAAAGAAGAAGCAGAGGTCAGAAAAGCTTTCACAGGGTTATTTAAACAAACATATTCATTGTACTTTCTGTAGTTTCACCTACAAGTCATTTTTGTGCAGGTGAAGAGGACTGTAAGTAAATGAAAGTGATTTTATAACTCTAGAGGATGCTAAAGATCCTGGATGGCCCTTGGGCCACAGTGAAATTTAGAAGAGAGATGCCATTTCATGCACTTCAATTCAGTACACATTATCAAACTGAAAGAATTGTTGGGGGATGTTTGGGTGTAGTGAGCACTTTATCAGTTGATCCATATATACCTGTGTGCTTGCAACTATGATTATAGAGCAGCGTCTTCCACCATAATTTAGTTTTAGATGCCAGTTGAAGTAATTTTCCTAGTACTACAACTCTTCCTAAGATCCAGCATGAGTCCATGGGTCTGAGAGGAGTGCTACTTCCTCTCCTATTAAAACACTGTTTGCAATCACTGCAAGCCCTTGTGCTTGTCTTGGAAAACTCCCCATTGAGTCACTTTGCTGAGCAGGATTAATCCTGCCTAGTTTATGAGATCCAGCATGATCACAGCTGTGATGATGTTGCACCTAACCAAGAGAACAAAGCAACCACGTCTTGCATGTATGTCTATTTGGTAAAAAAAAAAAAAAAAAAAAAAAAAAAAAAAGTAAACTAATTGAGGAGGTGTTTTTTTTGGTTTTTTTTTCAGGTTTTTTCCCCCTATCTTTATAATTGACTATACTTTGTTAACCATTTTGGCGGGATTTATTTTTAAATTTGGTTGAAACTTTTTTGTACAGAAGTCTGTGTTATATGAATTCCAGGTTTTGTGAGCAATGGTTTAAGTTGTGGGAGACTCTGACCTTGTGATACTACCATGTTTCTGCTAAACAAAGTCCAGTATGCCAAACAAAGATGTAGCAAGTAGTTACGAAATGGCACGGCTATTACACATGCTTTTGATTCTCATTGTCTGGTGTTTATTTTGGGATAATTCTGTTTTGAGAGTGGAAAAACCAGACTGTAAATAAAAGGGAGGCCTACGATAAATGCATTATATTACACACTTCTCAAAAGGCTAATGGAGGGCTCTTCAGTGAGTGCCTAGGAAATAGGAAAATTATTTTCAATAGTGAAAGAAAAATGTAAGAATATTCTGGGACACCATGACAAGTCAGAAAAATAGTTATTCACCCACTTGCGCAAAGGCTGAGCAATTTACTGTTGCAGCTCACAGTCTGTGTTGTTTCCCTCCTATGAAAGGTTTCTAGGTCAGGTCTCTGGTGCTGCTCTAAAGCAGCAGCTTCACTCCCAACATACCATCCTCCTGCTGGACAGTGGGAGAATCTGTATTGCAGCTTCCAGGAGATGTTGAGTTAGCTGGTACTGCATTTCCACTCCTGACTTCTCTCCCATCTTACCCCACCCATGAAACCAGAAGGCAGGAAAGGAAAGAAGAGGGAAGGGAACAGGTCAGACTGAAAGTCAAATGAACACAAACACTTAAAAGAGTGCAATAATAATTATCCAAAATCATAGTTCAAGATACACCAATGCCATTTTAAGATGAAACTTTAGTTAGTGACGTGAATTCAGCCCTTAGTCCCAGAAAACATACTTTAAGTTATCTACTTGTAATTTTATAGCTCTATAAATCTTTGAGGCCAAATTCTGTCCTTCTACACATGCAGGAGTCCATTTATTCCATGGGGAGTTGCACTCCTGTATCAGAGGGTAAAATCTGGTTATATTTTCTAGATAGCAATAGGAAAAAGGGGAGGTCTTTGACTTTTAAAAACATTTACTGTATCCTAGCAATGTGCAGCGATGCTCTGCGAGCCTGACAACAGACAAATGGTATTAAGGGATATTAAACCTTAAAGAAGACAATGTGATAATCTTTGGGAATCTGTAGGTAGGGCAAGTTCCAAACATTGATTCTAGGCACAAAGCAACTAAGGCAATATGGAAGGAAATAACTTAAACCCTTGTGTTGAGATGGATTCAAACCTCAAGAAATATAAACAGACAGGGGAAATTAGGAGAAGCAAACATTTTGTTCTCAAGATTTTGTAACTAGAAAAAATTATATCTACCATTTTTTTTATCATGTGTAGGCTGCGTTTGCAAAATTTTAGCTTGAGATTGTTGTTTTACAGCTTAGAGCTTAAGTGATTTTAAAGTTCTTAAAAGCAACAACTAAACTCTCTCCATAAGCAAATAAAGTATGAATCAGCTGTTTAATTCTCCAGGATAAAAAAATTAAAGCAACAGGAAGAAATGTACTAAAAGAACAGCTTTATGATCTTGTTAGCTGCAAAGTATAGCTAATTAGAGAAAGCATTCTGAATTTAAACTTTGCTGGAATGAGAAATTGTTATTCACAAAGGCCCAGTATAGCTGTGCATGCAGCCTGCCACTATTTATGATGCCAAGCTGACTCTTGAATAGGTTGTGCAATTACCAGAGGACTGAGAAATGGGAGTCTGAAGATGACAAATGCTGCTGGATTCCATAATCTTGACTTCTTTCAGCCATATTCACCAATTTAGAGAAACATGAACTGTGACCAGAGTAAAAGGAAAAGGGCACTGCTGGAAGCATTTCTGTGGAAACCTTGAAACAATTTTCATTTCCATCCTCTAAAACACCATAGGATGTGTTCTTAGTCATTGTGACAAGGTTCTGCTTCTTCAGCAACTTGCCTTCTTCCAGTTATGAGAACTATAATTTGATCAGAATTTACTGCAGTTCATTATGTGCTCTACCAAAATCTTTCAATGGAAGTGTCTCCCAAAGGAATGTGCTAAGAAATATGAATGAAAATCTGAGAAATATCAGACAGGAAAAGACTTATTTATAATCCTGCAAATGCAGCATCTTGGTACATCTTCATGTTTTGTTGCTTTGCATACTTCTGGCTTGACAGTATCATGCTCTGGAGCTTGGCTGTAGAGATCAAGGGAAGGAACAGAATTTCCAGAAGGAATTGCAGCACATCCAGCTGTGGTGGCAGGACACTCTGCTTGACCCTTTGAGCAGAGCTGATGCAACTTTTGAAACAATTTCATCTCCTGTCCCTGTTGAAGAGTCCAACAATCATAAATGAAGATTGAGAGAGTGGAACTTGAAACAGGTTTTTTTTGCATAGCTTAGCAGCAGACTCAACTTTTGACAAGGATTAGATGCTAGCATTTTAAATGGCAGTTACAAAATATTTGCCAAAAAATATTTCTCATATCCAACTGTCCTAATATAATGACAAAATAATTTAAAATCTACACTTAAAAAAATTAAAAAAGAGTTGCAGTATTCAAGACTTCTTTATTATAAAATCACTTAGGAGAGATAAGAAAAAGGTCCTATATGGAAACCTTAAAGGAATCCTCTAGTTGCTGTACATTTTGGTTCTTGGAGAGGAGGTAACATCATGGTTCTTCATTTACAGATATTTTTCAGCTACTGAATGACTAGTTTGAAGCCATTATGGTTGAGGCCCTATCTCATGACAAGTCCTTACTGCTGCCTTCTGCTGCAAATGAGAGCAATACTTGAGGCCTTTTTTTACTTAGATTCCTTTCCTTCTCACAAGTTTAATTATGAATTGGGTCATTCTCTGTGCCCAGTAGTTTTGTGGCAACTCATTGGTTTAGAACCCTCCAGAATGATATCTTTAATACACTTACGAAACTTCTTCACCAGTAAAATATGTGGGCTAAGCCCAAAACCAACACTAGCACATCTGGGGTATCTATATTTTCTGGCATCACTTTCCAGTACAGCCACATAATATTTAAATATCTAGCTGATATCATAGCCAGTCTGGACAGCTGTTTTATCAGATGTGAAATAGCAGGAAAGAATACAAAAATAGCAATAGTGAGCTCTGCTTTATACAATAACCTCAGAATGCATCATACAAAATCATATTTTAGCTCTTAATGCTGGTTGAAATAACATTCACATTTATGTGGGAGTGAAGTCCCTTAACTGACAGCAATGGAGTCCTAATAATTGATTTCTGTG
This sequence comes from Luscinia megarhynchos, assembly GCA_034336665.1. Lineage (NCBI taxonomy): Eukaryota > Metazoa > Chordata > Aves > Passeriformes > Muscicapidae > Luscinia > Luscinia megarhynchos. The sequence goes on from CM067565.1 coordinate 49,836,323, forward strand.
AATTCCCTGAGATGCTCTGGTGTTGAATATGATTATTCCCAAAGGAAGCCATGATGGAGGCAGATGGTTTGCCAGTGGGGTGACATTTTCTTCATCCAGTGACCAAGGGAATGTGTTACATCTGACAATGCCAAGTCAGCTTCTTTGTACAGACTGTGTTTCTTTGTGTAAGAAACACATCCCTCGTGTTTTACACTTAAATTTGTGTCTCATGGTCCATTTCTAAGTTGCTAGTCATAACAGCCAATCTAATTGTTATCCTCCTTATCACTGACTTATGGTTGAACAAGATTAATCATAGGTCATTTAATCAAACGAGATCCTCTAATTTCTGTTTGCATTTGGGTTTTTTGATAAGAATTATCTGCATTAGTTCACTGCTCCAGCCCTGTGTCCTGTCCATTTGCAGCAGACGCAGTGCCCCACAGTGCCCAATGTCTCTGGACAGCAAATTCTTCAGCTTTGTCATGGTTCTACCACTTCCTTTGCATGTAAATCTGCTGTACCTCCATCTGCCACCTGTGGAACAGGGTTAATTAAATCTGTCTCATATGCTGGGGCTGCTGGGTAGGGCTTAATTCCCTGGGTGTGTCTCTACTGCTGCTTTATTTTGGATGAGGCTTTTGAAGTGGACTTCTTGGTCTGCTCTGATTACCACACTTTGGTTCATCTTGGAGCACGTCTAGCCATATCCTTCTTGGGTCATTCCTCATGCTCAGCTTCATATCTGGTGCTGTTCAAATAACAGGAATGGAATAAAGCTAGCCTGAACTGAAACCTTCATAATATTTAGCATAGGGGACATTGAGTCTCTGGTACTAACTGTTTTGCTCTGCAGGTCGATTCCCATTCCATGAAGGCTTGGTATATAATGAATGTGATCCTTGGATGAAGAGAACAGCAAAAGTATGAGGTTTTATGTGCATTTCAGAGAATAAATGCAGCCTTTGTGTTTTAATCCCAAATTTTGGCTTTATTTCACTGTACTATTTTAGTGGGAGATTCCATAGTTTATATAAGAAAGTTTACCTTAGAAGATCTAATGGCAAATGGAACCTGCTTCTGCACTTATGTAAATAAAATCTGTTCATGCTGAGCTCATTCTGGTCCATGGACATTAACCAGCAATGTTTATTTTTTTATACCTGGCAAATTTCCCTGAAATTTTCATTTTGAATAGATGCAGAAGGTTAACACCAGTAGTTTATTTTGATACACACTATATACACATCCTCAGATACTAAGATACATTTGGGATTACAGTAAACTTAGGTTTTAAGACCTCCACAGCAATATTCCCCTAACCCCACCATATGCTTGAAATTAAAATATAAATGCAAAAGAACTCTTGTACATGTAATTCCCTTGCAGGTCGTCTGTGTTTTAGAGCACACGGTTTCCACTGATGCTTTCTCGTGGTTGATTCTTATTCCACTCTAATATCTTTCATTCTGACACAATTCTGATTACCTCTGCAGTATTACTTTCACTATAAAGAAGCATATGAATAATGAGGCTGAGAGAAATCATTTTTGTTACTTACTCAAGTCCTGGTTTTACTTTTGTCCTGTACAAACCTGTTGTTTTGGGTTTTTTTTTTGTTTACCATTCCTATTGACAACACTACAGAAATCCCTGCTTTTTTGCGTTGTGGTAAAGTATCACTCACTTTTGTGCACGTTATTTTATAGCCCAGCTATGCTCAGTTAGCCCTCATTCCAATAAAAGTCTCTCCATGTCCCTTAGCCAGCAGGAGGTGCTGAGGAATGATGCAACAAATATCTTTTCACTGAGATAGTCGGGTTCCCTCTGTGCTCAATACAAAGATTTTCACTAACTTGTGAGATGGATCTAAGTGTTGTCACATCAAAGTGAGGATTTTAGTTCTATTTTTAGGATAGCATTTGGCTGGAGCAGGAACATTCTTCTTTTGCTCTTGTTTTAATTAAATAACCTTTAAGACAAGTGAGTAGGAACATTCAACCCAAAGCAATGTTTTGTGTTACTCCAAGAGGGAGCAGTGAGGGAGCAGTGTGAATGCATAGCATTTATTAAAGACTTGGCTCTTCTTGAACTGCTTGGGATAAATGACAATATATTACAATGATAGGGGTGAGATAACCAATAAAGAGAGGAAATATTGCTAATCCTTAAAGTAACTAGCAAGATAAACTGCAATCACAAGCTTTAGATGATATTTTATGTTAAACAGTGATCAAAGAAAATCCAAAGAAGGTAAGCAAATATAGAGAGATTTTCTTGCTGTCAAACTAGTGACTACTGGTTATCATTCATCCCTAAAAAAATCCCCTACATATTTGTTAGCAGTAGTCCTAACATAACCAAAATGACTACTGAGCCCTTGAAAGAGGAATCCTCACTCCACTTGCAGCTGCAAGTTTCCATGTAGTGACTGAGGAAATATCTTCAGTACTCTTCTAGGGAACTGTTAGTAAGGGCTGGAAAATGCATATTATTTCTCATGCCAGTGTATTCCTTCAATTTCTTGGAGGTTTCAGTTCTCAGTGTGTGATGTGGACACCTTTCTTCCAGTAAGGTCTGTGAAACCAGATAATCACTGAACACAAACACTTTATCAACAAGAACAGACAGGCATATGCACCTTGGAATATTTAATCAGCAACAAAAGCTATCACTGAGTCAACAGTGAATAGTTTAAATAAAACATGGAATTCCATGGAAGACACCAGGATGAGAGAATATGTACTTTAATTCCCATCCATAAAAATGGGAGCCTAATAAATTATAAATGCCTAGAAAGATAATGCTGTTACCAAATCAATCCTACAACACTACAGTGTATAATCACTCTGTGGACACTTTAAATATTTTTAGTGATAAAAAAGAGTCGCATGGATTTATCAGAAACAAATCCATCTTGTTTTTCTTTGACAGATTAATTGGCCAAGGGGATAAGGATGAAGCATAGACTTGTAAGATCTTGATTTTAAGAAAGCTTTTCACATAGTCTTAAACACTTTTCTGAAAAATAAACTGGAAAAATGCAGTGTAGATAAGTTCACCATAACATACATGTGGACAGATGTCACCTGTTAGTCTAGTTCTAATAATTATTTTCATGAATGGCTTGAAATATGAAGCAGTGGATCTTCAAGTTACACCAGGAGATTGGAAGTGCCAGCACTTCAGAGGACTTTGTTAGAGCCTGGAGGGACAATCTGATATGAGTGGTACAAATTCAGTGTAGTTTGCACAGATATTTGCCACATGGGAGATGTTTATGTGCTATGCAATATTATATACAATATTGCTAGGACAATAAAGAAAACTGAAGACTGTAGAGACCCTAAGCTAAGAGTAATCTGCATTATATGGCTGAGGAAAAGTTAATCTCACTGCAGAGCATCATAGTAAGATTGCCTTATATTCTATTTCACTCTGCTGTCCCTGGGGAGACTCAGTTTGAGTACTTTGTCCTGTTTTGGGCACCACACGATAAAATTATAGGCAGATAGATAGAAACAGTCTGGAGAGGGTTCATAGGAGAAGAAGAATGATAAGTAATATGGAAAACACACTGCAGGAGGAAAGGTCAAGAGAACTGGTACTGTTAGTCTAGAGAGAGAAGATGAGAACAATGTGCCAGCAGCTTTCCTGCATACAGAGCTAGCTGTTTACCATGTCCACAACAGGCAGACAAGGAGGTGATAATTTAATTTGCAGCAAAAATTTTGTTGCCATGTTGGGTAAAAGCTGTAAGTTGGAGGGCAGTGATATGGTAGACTAAGTAGGTCTCCAACAGAGCTTGCAGAATCCGGTGCACAGGACAGATTTGTGCAGAGGTGAGGTGTCTCTCCAGCATGGTCCAAGGGACTGAGGATGCCTGAAAACAGATAACATTTGTCTGACAGTGTATTCATGTTTTCTATCATTCAGCTTTCTAACCAGAAAAGAAATTCCCACTGGATATCAACTTTTGACTAAGAGTTTTAGTATTTCTCTGATCTTTGGAGGATATTTACCCAGTTTCCGTTTATCTGAGTGTTTTCTCTTCTTGCTCAGGCTGCTCCCCAAAAGTCATAGCAAAATGTATGTTGCTATCACTATTTCACTTGGAGTTTGTTGCTCACACTCCCATTTTGTGTCATGTGAAAAAAAAATTCTCATATTTAGGAGTATGCAATATACTGATAACAGCTTAAAAGGAAAATATTGACATTAGTCTGGCTGTGATAATATGAGTAAATATTTAGCTGACTATTTAGTAGCTAGGTAGTCAAGAAATGCTGTACAACCCAAAACCAGATGTATAACAAGAAGATTCAGTTTCCTTCACTCCTTTCCTGGCTCCAGAAATAGGTGCTAGCACAGGAGCAGTGACTTAGCTCCTTTCCACATGTCTGCACATGTCAGTGTCTCAATTCATCTTATTTCAAATGCCACTTTAAAACACATCTGTGCTGTAATGCATAAAAGGAACCTGCTGTGCAATCACATCTTATGTAAATTGTGACTTGTGGTTGTTGCTACAGCTCCACTAAGCATTACAAGCACATTTCATCCCTACATTTTAACTGGCTATTGCTTGTCTTAAACACCTGCCTTGTGTTTGAGATTGCAAACTTTTCAGGTCAGAGTTTACCTGATGTCTGTACAGTGCCTCACACATCATCCTCCTGCCTGTCATTCTCATTTGTACTCTAAGTACTGTCCACATTATCTACTTTAGTTCTACAAATCCATGCTACACCTAAACTCTTCTTTGTAACACCTGTAAATTGCCAATTCTGAGTTATCATCTGGGACTTTTATTTAATCCACCATGAACCTTTTTACTACAATATTAACTTCTTGTCCTTTGGCTAAAGCAGTGCTGCCCTATCCTATCATTCCAAGAGGCTTCTGCAGTGCTTTTTTTCCTGTTCCTATGGCCCTGCCTGCTCTTCCACTGGCTCCTCCTTCACCACCATATCAAATTAACTACCCTTTGCTCTTCTTAGGCTAATGGCTTGCTGCCATATTCCAGGCAACCAGTTCTGCTCTGTCTCTTGGCCAGCTTTCATCACCCACATCCTAGATTTTCAGACATGTACTTGCACATTCCCAGCTCAAGGTTTCTCAGCAGAGTAGGCAAAATCAAATTTTGCTATCCCAGCAAGTTGACTGCTGGTGTGTTGGCACTGTTGATAATGCTTTTTAATAGTTTCTCCTACTCTCTTTAGTACTGCCTGTCCATATCAATCTCCTCTCTCCCATACTGTCCGTGTTCCTCTCCCAATGCTGTTTTAGGTTAGAAATGTATGGCAGAAGGAATCATTTTCATGTTTCTCGATCCAGCACAATAGAGTCTTGGCCAATGGCTGGAAGTCACAGATAAGTCCTTCAGTCTTCATTAGCATCTCAAAGTGTCTGCTTTCCATTGCAACACACATGGTTTTTAACAAGATCAACAAAGTTACTCCCAAATTACTGATCATTAGGCATATCTTCATTTTCTTTTAACTCCAACAGATCCAGTTCTCATTTCTTTATCAGTTAAGTCTCAAAATTTGTGCCTTCTAAGAACTGCATAAGACTTTCTATTTTTCCTTTTCCTTGTTGATTAATTCGTCTTCCTCAACAGAGGACCCTTGATTCACAGTTTATCCTATTACCAACATTTTTCATCCCTGTAAATCATATAATCAGTCACTACCATCAAATTTGAAGGGCATTATATGCTCAGAGGAATTGTCCACATCTTCCATATGTCCAGAAGCTCACTGGAGTCTGTGGTGACCTCTAATGGTTGCAAAAACCTGGAGGAAGAATATAGGGATTTCTGGATTTCCCATCTTTATCTACAGAGAGCACATTTATTCAAACTGATGATTCTGTCAGTAGAATGAATCCAATATACCTTTTACTGTTGCTTATCTTGTTCAACTATTATTTGAATACCCTGGAGAAAAGCCCATAAACCTCTAGAAGGTCAGCAGTATGCAGTTACCCTCAGCCATGCATCTTTTTCACTCCCAGTGCTGAAAATACAGAGGCCTGAACACCTGGATGAAATTATCCCATTCATAAAGGTCAACTGGCTGAAATTCACAGAGAACAAAACAGAAGCAATAGTTTTAGGAAATGGAAAATATTTGGCAGAGCTGGCCACAGCACTTCTCACCATGGGGAGCACTGCTCTGTCAAATCGCCACATGTAGTTCTTATCTTTATGGATTTCCAGAAGCCTGTTGTTTTTTTAGTGAGTGGCAGAACTACCTATCTGGCAATTTGGTCACAGTGATTTCCCTGTTGGGTGGGACTCCTAGCAGCTTTCAGCATATTTACTGCAGCCTGCTGTGCTTGGGAAGAAGCCTCATTCACCCCGGCAAGAGTCGCACAACAGCCTTTGCGCCTGCAGCAAGACTGGAGATCTCATTGCTCTGCTTGTTTTGCCAGATGACTGCTGTATGACAACCTGCTTTGAAGTCCAAGGTCTCCATCTGGAATGAAGAATCTTCAGGCAAGGTGTACCTGCTATGTGCAACACAGCATGTAAGCTGTTAATAAGGGCTCTTAGTAAGAACTCCTTTCATTTATTAAAATATAACTACATGTACAGGCAGTGGCAAATGAAAAGGAGGACCAAGCAGAAAGTGCAATTGGTATTTTACCACTATAGCATACAGATGAAAAAAAAACCCAACCTAACCAGAAGTCAGGAAAGACCATACTTGGTGAGTCACACTAAAGTTTGTGGCTAGGACAGAAAATGAGAATTATCATTACCATATAGAAGGCTGGACTTGGTGGGAAATCATGCTTTGGAATTATGAAACTGTGGAACTTCTTGGTGTTTGGCCAAGTCCCAAAAACCCTAGTTCAAATTTCACTGTCTGAAGGCCAGTTTGATTAAAGAAGGACACTAAACTCAAATGACTTGGGTTAGGATTTGGACTCTTTTGTCTTCTTGATCTTTCCAACCTGTTGAAAATTTTTGAAGCATATGAACGATTTCTTGAGGAAAATAAAGCAAAACAAAACAATTTTTTTTTCTTCTGCCTTAGTTTTTTTGCTCAAATATAAGTAAAATTGTTAAATTTGGCAAAATTCATTCATTATTGGATAAACATTACAAAATATATCTGCAATGTTTTCCTTAACTACGAAGATTAGTCAGGCATTTATGTATTTGGTTGCTACTTGGACTCAGTTTTGAGATCTCAAAAGTCCCAGGTCCAATCTCTTGGTTTGAAAGAAGGCTGCATTAAGAAAATAAGATTAGCAATCCCCTACGATTTTTTAGAGAACTGCAATGTGCAGAGTGGACTCCTCTTCTGTCCTTTTCCAGACCACCTTTTCTAAGTATTTTAATGATCCAATTTTACTGGCAATAAAAAATTACTAGAAAACAAATGCTCTAGTGGTATTTTCAATAAATATTTGCAGTTTTGGAAAAAGTTTCAAATAGCAATTTGAACTGTACAGGAAATCCTCAGATGTGAGTGTGAGCTAAAAATGGCACTGCTTGGGATAGTGGTTTGGTGCAGAAGCACACTCAGGATAATGAAAAAAAAGGAAAAAACTTCTAAGAAGCTGCAAAAGAGTTAGAGGTTTAGACAGGGCATGAAAGTTTTATACTTTACTTAATGCAGAAAAGACCCCAAAATTATAAAGGACTTGCAGATAATGAGTGTTTTTTTAATGAGAGAAACCAATTAAAAGCCCATCTTTAGACCATTTATAAAGAAAGATTATTCATTAAAAGGAACTATAAATATTATTTGGGCTGCAAAAAATTGTCAAGAAAAGACTCATTACTGCCTGATTGGACACTTTTCATTTATGGCATGCCAGGAAAAATTTTCAGAAAATTAAAAGACTAAGGGTAAGAAGTATGACAAACAAGTAGCAATTTATGTGATGTGGCTGCCTACATGAAAATTGTTCATCATTTGATTAATTTGTGGAAACTCTTAATAAGTCAAATTTTGTGAAGATGCAGATTTCTCAAAGGTATGAGCAGAACTGAAGAGTTCAAAGACTTCAATGCGGGTGCCAGATGAATTTTTTTTAGGTCAGATGGAACAGGAACTATGTCAATTCACTAGTCCACTTGAAAAGGCTTAAAGAGACATGTTCCTAACCTGATTCCAACACATATTTAGAGATAAAAGTGAAAAAAGGTTTTATCAGCAAAAAAATTTCATGCTTTAAAGGCTGGAAAATGTCAAGCATTGGGTTAGTGGAAAAGTGGATGTTGTTAGATGCTAAGTGAAGTACAAATTTGCAAAGAAAATGAGAGCAAATAGCAAAATTTTTTTTCACGTATATAAAAACAAGGAAAGAAGAGGCTTCTGATTAAACATGTGGCAGTTTTTAGTAAGCCAGGACAAAGAACATAGGTTAGGCCCTTAAAATAACTGAACAATTTGCCTCTGAGTTTGGTGGGAAGGATAATGTTGGGCATGAAGATTGGGGTGGAGGAGTTAATGAAAGCAGACTACAGAGGTATGGAAGACTTGGTTTGTTCAGAGCCTCCAGAAAGCTCAAACAAATGGTAGAGAGCAAACAGCACTCTATCTTCAGCACAGAACTGTGACTGTCAGTATTTTAAGAATACCTTCATAGCACTGATTTGGCCATGCCAGGCACTGCTGAAGTCACGACTGGGGCATCAGGCAGCTGCCTAATGGAAGGTGTTTTCCTTATCCCAATTCTCTCCCACACAAGAGCATATACATTTCACAAACACCTTTTCCACTGGAATCCTCCCTGGTCTGACCAGTGCCTTGGGTGAGCATGAACACTGGAGTCACTTATAACCAGCTGGTAAAATGTTAAAAGAAAACATCTGCTTGCTGCCTGCTATATGTGTTTCTTTAAATGATCAGAATGGCAGAAAACTGTGGACTGTAAAGGTACAAGCTTATTAGAATTGCACATTTTAGGAGTTTCCTTTACGAGGAGTCATTCAAAAGTTCTTTTAGAGGGAAGAACCTGCATTTAAAATGTCTTCATGCAACCGTGCAACAAAATACTGAAGAAATATTAAAAAGAATAAGTACAGTGGAGTAATTTTAACAAATAATAGAAACAATCAAGATAAAATAAATATAAACAAAGCTGAAAAGAATGATGGCATTAAATACACATGAATGCTATGACTAATGTAAAGGGAGATTGCATATTCTGTTATAAATGTTTAATGCCTTTATTTTTAACATTATGGTTTACATTATGGATGTAATAGCCTTTCAGAAATGGCAGATAAATGACAATTTCAAGCTAAGAATTTTTCAACTACTTAAGGAAAGCTTGAATGCCAAGTTTTCTTATGATTTTTATTGCAGTATATTTACATTAAAAGCTTGAGATATATAAACTACAGCAAAGAACACTTTACTCAGAAATATAATTTGTTTGGAATTCCTATGGCTCTGTTCTCTTACAGCAATATGCATATATTTAAATGGTAATAATAAATCTTAAGAATAAAATCTCAATGCTAACAGATTAAGATACACAATATTTTAATATTTTATTTTGAAAGCTAATTTTATAATTCAGCTGATACAAAAACTCATGCAAACATTTCTAAGTGCCTATCTATTTAAATAAAACCCTTTTCTTAGGATATTGTTTATGGTTGCAAACTAATGGTTGGTTTTGTACATTTTTGCAAATGTATGTACGCTCTATTGATGACTTTCTTTGTATTTTTACATTACTACAGGTTTTATTTAATCTCCTTTCAAGACTGGAGCAAACAAATGAACTGTTGATCTGATAAGCAAAAGCACAGTAATGTATCATATAAGATGGGCATGAATTCTTTTAGACTGCTTGAAAATATTTGCTAGAAAAATGAAATAAACATTTTTGGAGAGCATATTGTTGCTATGAAATTCAAAGCCCAGTTTGGGACTTTTTGCATACAAATACCAACTCTTTCTTAGGACCATGGAAATGTAGGACCATTGTTATTACAGATACCGTGAAAGACACAGGTTAAACTTAATGGCCCCACTAAAGTAATTCAATTTCACAGAGACCTTCAACTGGAGTGAATTCATGTGATCACTAAACTCAATTTTACTGTGGAATGAATTTTTCATGGACCAGCTGAGCTGCTCTGCTATGATGGTGTTGCAGAGTGGTGACATGAATTCAGACCAAAGTGTTGGCCTGAACAGCGAATGCAAATGATAACAAAATGTTTTGTGTATCTGCAAGTGTTTGTGTGCTGCCTGGAGTTTAATATACCTTCTCAAATTTTATGTTTCCTCATATTACTTGATCTGGAGTTAGGAGAGATGCTATCATGTGCTGGAACTCTCTTGGTGTGCTATGAATGACATAATTCACCCCTGATACGAGAGTTCATGGTGAGGAATAGAAAGCTACTCTGCTTTTGATCAGCCTGTTATGCTGTTGTCTAAGGCACTACATAAAGCCTCTTGGGCAGAGCAATTAAACTAGTCAAAGCACTTGAACATGACTGGTTTGCTGGAAGCACTGCGAGGTGGCCTCATGGGGTCACACACTAGATTTATGATGATCTAATCCAAACTCCTGCAGCTGCAGGACTTTTTATAACTTTACTTGCTTTATACTGCTTTATGTGTGGTGCCATTTCTCTTGGACTGGCAGATTAGCTTGGAGGAGGATCTGGTATTGTCTTTCCAGTGTTTTAAATACTTTATTTTATATTTGGAAATGGCTGAGCTTACATTAGGATAAGAATCTCTAGAGTGAAAAAGCAATGAAAATGACAAGCAAAGTCGATAAATTTACCTACCCCATCAGTGGTTTTGGTTTCCAAGTGTTTATAAGCCTCTGGCCAGAGTGCTTATCCTTAACTGTGGCTGATGTTCCCTAATTAACTGTTTCTTTAGTGAAGTCCTTCAGCCTCCCTTTAATGAACATCTGTTATGCAAGTTCTGGCAGTGGCAAGACAGCTGCATTGCTATGACATTGCACTTGCAGCAAGTAGGACCTGTGCAAAGGGCAGGAGGAGGATACCGCAGATTTTCACCTAGAAAATGTCTGATGGTGTTGGGTGTTACTTCATCACTGACCCCAGTCTTGATGAGGGACATCAAGACTACAACAACTAAGGACTGATATTTACACACTTAATGTTGTGTTCTATATTCAAAGAGGGCTGTTAAAAATGAAATTCAAAATAAGGCAAAAGCACACAACTCACTATTTTTCAGTAGATTGTAGGACTTTTTTCTGGAGTGAAGGAGCCCGTGGAGTTGCAGGGGCAATCTGACACATGTCATGAGGAACTAAGAGCAAGACAAGCAGCCATGCATACTTCCCTTCACCCGGGGTGAGCATGGAAAGGACTGAGAAAAATGGGTTCCTTTTGCCAAAGAAAATTGCTTGCAGTTTGTAGACAAGGCTACATTTTCAATCAGTATACAATGCTGTCATTGTCACTCTTTGTTTAAAGTCTTTTAAGCAGTAGATAAACTGGTTAACTGCTTTCCAAATGAGTTATGTTTGCAGAGGATTTAGTGCTCTTAAGGAAGCAGTCTGCTTCCTTAAGATCTGTGTAAAGAAGAGGCTGGTATCAGTTTCTGTGTTCATTGATCTATGTATTTTTTGTGGGATTAATTTGAAGTGCTTTACATGTTTCAATTTTATTTCTTGAATTATTTCTTGGTGGTGTGTGCTTTATGAAGTTTTCATCTGGAGTGATTAATTGGAGATTAGGCTACAGGTAAGGTATGGGAGATGGATTTGTTAATGAGATCTGCTTTTCCAACCCCCCCCCTTCTGTTCCCATAGGATAGAGGATGTGCAGACAGGTTGTATAGCCCAGCTGTCATGATTACTAAGGTAACATCAGAGCTGTTGATCGAGATCAGCCAAACCTGCTGCCTCAGGGAAGGCTTGGTAGGTCTAAGATTACCTGGGTTTGTCCAGAAACTCAGTCATACTCCAACAATATGACCTGCTCCAGGCAGGATCTTGGTCTCAGCACACTAAGAAAATTAGAATTCCTTGTTAATATAGTCTGTTTTCTTATTCTGTGCACTATGGGGATAACTGAGTCTCTTAGTGGAGCTAGTCATACATACAAAGTTTTAATTTGTTAGTCTTTTCAGGAAATTGTTATGGGGTTAAAATGTTCATTTCTGAGTTCAGCTCAGTTCAGAAATACTCATGCATGGCTGCTAACTTCAGTGGAATTTTCTGTGGCATGGATGTTTTTCCCAGCCTGCTTGCTTAAGAGGATGATAAGAATAGGTAAACACAAGTGTTTTGCTGAATAAGAGTAGTACTTAAATGATTGTGTTGAGTGAGTGCCTCCAAAATAAGACTTATGTTTCCCATGACCTTGTCCATATTGTTGAATTTTCACTTTCCTAGCAAGATAATGCTTTGAAGACTGGAGTAAACAAATGAAAGTCCTTGAACACATATTTGTAGGATGGCTTTGTTTTTTCTTTCCTGTTTCACGGGATTTGCAATTTTCTCCACAGCGTCATGTAATGGAAAATGTTAGCAGAGCTGCCCTCAGATGGTAATCTGCATTCTCCACAAAAGAAAGGAGTTTGAGTGAAGGCTGGAGAGTGATGGTAGAAGCATCTCGAAATGAGCACTGAGTAACTTCAACCTGTTTTGTCCCCCATTAATGGATTACCTGGTGCAGAGTGAGCTTGAGTCTGTTCTCTGAAACAGTTGTAAAAGTGACAGAGGTTCTGAGGGAGTAAAGCCTAAAAGCTACATACTGTTAGGTCAGGAATAGCTTCAGGTAGCAGGATATCTTGATGCCCAAAAAATGTGAAATCCAGGGCTTCATTGGCACTGCAATCCTCGGACTGGACACCCTTCATTTTCACATGCATACATACCTACAGATCAATACACTATAGCCATAAAGGAAAGAATACTCTAAGGATGCGATGGAGCTAGACTTTTTTGCATTCTGGAGGAGATTAAGATGAAATGTAATAATATCACAAATTCATCTTCTTTAAACAAAGCTCTGATGTAAATGGATGTATTGAAAAACCTGAGCTGCTGCTCATGATGGTGATCCACAGTCAGGCAGGCCTAAGTCAGCATGTAGACAAAAAGATGAGTTGAGTTGCCTGTAGTTCCCAAAAATTATTCATTACCTGTGAACATATATCATCCTTTTTTTAAGGCTAGAGTAGCAAAGTCTCCCTTGTGCCCTGCTAGCTTTAGTGGATAAGGAGCCCAGACACATGCATTTTTGTAATGAATCATAAGTATGGACCTCTAATAAAACAGAACAATGAAATATCTGCTGCCAGGTGTCTCCTTTGGACTGCTGGTTATAATTTAATGGTAAATGATAAAAATGTTAGGTGTTCCAGCAGCACCTGAGAATGCTTGAGATGTGAGTAAACATTATCTTAATAAACACACTTGTGAGAGTCACTGATTAATATCTGTTCCCGAGCAGAGAGAGCACACCTGGCTTAAACAAATACAGCTCTCCTTGAAGCTAATGGGAGCTGCTGTGATAGCCAGAGCTGAATGTGGCCTGAGGTGACAAATCTCTGAGAACTGAACAGAAAAACCCCTGTTGCCAGTCTCATTCTTTAACCACAAGAACATCCACTTTACCAGGAAAAAAGTATCTCCTTTTTGTATAATCTGGCAAATGTGTCTTATTCCAAAGAAAATGTTTTTTCGGGGAGAGAAAAAAAAAAGTGTGGAGAAATCCAATCAGTATTACTTAATCTTCCTCCCTTCATCTGGATGTTCTCAACTCATTGATGTTGCACAGGCTGCAATAGAACAAACAAATCAATCACACCATGGCACTGTTACTGGCTCAGCCTCTCTCCAGCCAATGATAAGTTACTTTTCCCCTCTCCTTTTAACAAATGCATTTCTTCCTGGTGGGAGGAGCACCATCAGTCTTACTAATGTCAATGCAGATGGAAGCATTCCACAGTGGCATCCTTCCCTTTCCAAATACCCCCATGCACATACTGAAAAGCTAAATACTGAGAAGTGTTTTCATTCTGTGCTGGGATTCTTCTTACTGGGCAATCAATCAATAAATAATAGTACTGGAATTGCAAGATATAATGAAGCAGGAGAAAAGAAGCAAAGAAGGCAAACCAAGGTTTTATTTTCAAGCCAGGAAATCAAAGTCTCTGCCAAGCCATGTTCTGCAGCAGGACCCTCACTTTTCTCTACAATGCTAAGGGGCTGCTGCACAATGCTGCTTTCGGTACTAACCCAGGCAAAAGTTTTTGGTTTTTTTATTTTTGTGGGATTTTTCCTATTGTTCTGGTGAGCTCTGCCTATGTAAGAACTGTGCACATCTTTCTTCATCTTCTTAAGAGCTACATTATAAAAAGTCAGAAGAATAAACTGTTCAGCTAATTGAGGTGTCTTCTTCTTCTTTTTCTTCTTCTTCTCCTTCTTCTTCTTCTCCTTCTTCTTCTCCTTCTTCTCCTCCTCCTCCTCCTCCTCAATTTTTTAACAAATCAAAATATATTTTACAGCTAGAAAAGTTGGGATATTAGACTTACATGCTACTTTCTTGTATAAAAATACATAAAGAGAAATGAATTAATTGGAAAAAATAGCATAATCTGAAGAATTTGGCATGTTATATAGCAGATTATATAGGTGCATGTGGAAAAGATTGCATTTAAATTTTTTAAACTTTTCTTTAACGTGTACTCTGCTCTGAAAACTTAAAAAGTTCGAAAATAACTGCAGAAAACATGCAGAATGGAGCACTCCCCTCTGCTTCCCAGCTAGAGAGTGAGTCTGTCCTGTGTGGTCTGAAACACAAGGCAGGTGTGTGTGGACCTCAGTTTCTGTGGGATCCCACCAAGATGCTCCTGTGCTCGCTGCTCCCATAGCCCCACAGCTGCCTGTGCTCCCACACGGCCCCTGGCTGCTGGAGGTAAGCTTCACCTCCTGGCCCTGCAGAAAGGAGTTGCAAAATACAAAGTGGGAGTGGAGCTGTCTGAGTCAACACTTGGCTTTTATGCCATGAGCTGAGGTCTGCTCACAGAGCACTTCAGCTGCTGTCTCCTCCAGCTTTCCCTGTTCAGTCTGGCCTGATTGCTCCTTGGAGCTTCCCACTGTACTTTGCTACGATGGGAGCAAATCACTGCCATGTGGTTTTGCTTCTGTTCTGCAGAATGTGTCCAGCCTAGGGATGGTTGTCCTTCTCAAGCAATGTTACAAGCTATATTTGGGTTCTAAACCTACATGTGTTTCAGCAATCCTGCTCCATGACTGGGCCCTACAGATCCCAAATTGATGCGGCTGTTTCTCAGATTTTCTTGCCTGGGACTGTTTTTTAATCAGTACTTCTTGTAATAGTCTTCACTTGGTGATTGTTTTCTGAGTGCCTTGGTAGTCACAGAAATTAAGGATAAGCATCCATCAGCTTTAATTAAAGCATAATGCCCCCTCTAGATACCTTTGAAAGGAGAAGAGAAGAAGTGAACAAATTTGAAGTGTAGTTTTTCAGTATTGGCCAACTAACACATCACAAAACAATGGAAAAATCTTGGACACAAGGGATATATTCTGCCTAAGATTCTGCTCTCACACATTTCTTGCTACATCTTATCATTGCCCACAGAAAAGGCATTCTTCATAACAAGCAAAAAGAGGGTTATAATCTGTGGCTGGGCTTTGATGGAGATAATGATACATTTTCTTTCAAAATCTGTGTGAGGCGGTTATTCATAGCTTCATAAAAATGTCCTGTTTAAAAACAGTACATTGTTTTCAGTTTAAAAAAAAATTGTATTTGATTATAGTTTATAAATGTCACAATCCTGCCCCGCACACAACAGGGAAGTTATGTTGATGTGGAGATTTGACAAGAACCCCTATGGAACAAGAAGTAGAAGAGGCTGGGATCAGTTTTAAATATAAAATAAGTACATTTTAAAAACCCAAAAAAAACAACAACAAAGCAGAAAGTTCATGGTTTTAAGTGTAGAACTGGACCCATCAGATAAACATATGAGTGGAGAAAATGCGTCATAAGACTCTGTATGCTTTGTAGTATTTTGATGGAAAAGCTCTCCCTGGATCATCTGACACAAGTTTGGTGCTTTCAAAATTCCAGTGGAGCTTGATATAATTTATTTTTATCAAGATGTTTTTCTCATCATATAAGGCACATTATCTACCTTTCATCTTGGAACAATATTTCCATAGCAGGCCTGATCTGTACAATGATTCTGAAGGGCTTAGCTGTGGTCAAACTCTCCCTGTAGAACCAGTCAATATTAAATTTAAGGTAGAGTTTACCCGAAGATCCTAACATCAAACTCTTCATTAATTACTCCTGTTCCACTCAGAGATTTTTTATTGCATTAAATATTCCTGTTAGCAATTAAAATACAAGTAAATCTGCTGGGGGGACTGATTTTATGGGCAAAACTGGTCGTAATATTTATTTTCCTCCGTTGTTCAGACTTGTTAATTTTCCTGATGTTCTGTAATACCTCCTTCAATTAATGGCCTTTTTTTAAATGGCATGACAGGCACAAAAAAATGCAAAAGGGCAGTTTGTGTTTCCAATGTAGTAGAGTTTTATGTGTCTGGCTGTCAACAGTAGATTTCAGTGTATAAACCTATTTGTTAAATGCTCTGTAAGCTTAAATATTGAAAGGAGTGCTTGGAGAATGCAGGTTACCCATATGTAAATTTTCCTCACAAAGACTGATTAAAATGAATTTCATAGGGAAAGGTGTATTAATGAAAGAGTTTAGGAGCTTCTGCATTATTAATGTTTCTTGTTAAGCTTCTGGTATGCTCCAAACATTTTGTTCTTGTGAATGCATTAAGTATTCAAGGGACGAAGGAGAGGGGATGGAGGAAAGAAGAGTAGAGAACTGAAATATTTGTTTGCCTGGACTGTTTAGGAGGTGGATTTCTAATTCTAGGATAAACAGTAGCCATAAGTGACTGCAAAAATAATGAGCATTAGGATATTTGCTAAGACAAATTTTAGGAGTGATTAAAATGACAGCACTATCACCCAGTCTATGTAAATAGGGCAGACTGTTCAGGCCTCTGGGTTGCTGGGTCTGATATTTTACTGTGACATGATTTACAGCTGTTCTAAAGAAGTATAAACTAGGTATGAGATCCTACAACATAATTTTTCTGGGAAATATGGCCTCTTGCTTGAAAACTAAGGCAGAATTTATTTAGGTTTGTAGAAGCACACACTTAAGTACTTTATGAGCAGGGATAGATTTCTGAATCATTGTTCTGGGCAAAGACTAATTAGGCTTCTAATATACTGTGTGCAGTAAAAGTAATGCAGCCTTTCTGACACACAAACCAAAAGTAGAAACTAATTTATTTCAACATATGCGTGCCTGTTTCTTAGGGATATAGATGTCCAAAAAGGTTCATCATCTTGTATCTATTATAGTTTCATTTAGATATCAGGTTAAAAATAAAAAGCTATCAAACCCTGGTGAAATATCCTATGTAAGTTTACACAGATACAAAACTTTGATGGTCCCCAAATCCACTTTCTACTCCTTTCAAAGACATACCTGAGAAATATTTTGTTAAATAAAAAAGTCTTGTTTTTTATGTGTCTTTTTGTCAGGATGCAGTTCACAGACAAATACAGCCTTTTATAAAGATTTTGTCCAGACTTCAGCATAAACTCAGAAAAAAAGGGCCACCGAGAGTGGATGGGAAATGATCCACCAAAACAATCATTATGTGGTGCCTTTTCATGCAACAGAAAATGAAGGGTTCAGTTTTCTCAAGCAAGAAAGGAAAACAAATACATTTGTGCAGTTTCTCAGCTGCTGCAAATAGATTCAGCTTCACTGACCTCAGCAGCAAAAGCAGGGCTTTATTATTCACATTATAGCATCACCATGAAGATATAATACAGTCCAAAGGTAGAAGAGACATAGAGAGGGGGAAACCCTTTCTCAAAGACAGGTCACAAAGGCAAAGCCTGGGCAGAGGGGCAAAGAGTAGAGTTGCAGATGCTTTCTGCTGACACTGCCACAGTGAAAGGTTGTGCAGCTCAGAGCTCAAGTGCCAGCTGCGGGTTACAAGTATGGAAACACCATCCAGAACAAGCATGAAAGCACGGAGTTGTGATCCTTCCAGCAGCAAAATCCTGGATGAACTTTCCCCCTTTAAACACCACTTTTAATTTTACCCTCTCTTGGGCCCCTGAGGCTGTACTTCTACAAAGCAGGGCACTGACTTTCTCCATACATGTCCAGAGCTGTCCCAGTCTTGACAGGAACAAGCAGCTCCAAGTTAGTGCCCTCTGAATATTTTGCTGCACTGCAGCTCTTTTTCTTTGGGGAAGGTGGGTGGAAAGTTTTATTCCTATCTTGTAGGCTGATATGGAGGCTGCTCCTCTGAGGGTCGTGGGTTTGAACCCCTCAGGCTAAGAAGGGAAATTAACTCCATTATTTTACCTTTGGGATTGTATATTTGGGAAAAAAAGAGCAAAACACTCCTCCCCTCCCTCACACACACAGATAAACTCAGCCAAAAAAAATCACCAACAAGTAAGAAATCAGTGTGATGAGTAGTTTTTTATAAAAGATAGTTGCAAGGAGAACTGTTTGGTTTTTTGAAGGAGTTTCACCTCCTGGCTTTCTCCAGGCTGGGAGAGCAGCAATGACAGAAATAGCCTCCTGCAGCTCTCTCACCCTGCCCTCAGCACTCCCTAAAGTAGGATTCAGCAGCTGCCTGCTGAGCCTACTGATCTCAGGCAGGTCCAAGCTTAGCATGTCAATAGTTTTGGATTTCATTAAGAATTACCTGACTCTCCTCTAAAGATATATGGTGGCAAAGATTTCACTCCAGGACCTTAGCTGGCAGCCTGTGCTTTCCTGGAGCTAACCTTTATGTGTGCCCTGAGAAAGAAGCTGGGATTAAAGCCAACACTTAAATAGACCTTCCTTTTAAAATACTTGTGAATTATTGCAGGAAAAAGCAGGAGCAATCCACAAATTCAGTCTTTCCTCTGCAAGTATGTCTTTTGTGAAAATAGGCACATAATGCTTCATCTATGTTCTCTTATGTGCAGCATGCACACAAGGTCTGTACTGGAAAAAGTCAAAAATCAATCATATCAGGACAGGTTGTTGTTTAAAACTTACATCATACTCTAAAGCTGCTGTATATTTTTATGTGTGTCTGAAGATCCATCTGCCTCCAGTAATAGTTACCACAGATTAATTCATTCATAAAAGAAGGCCACATTTTTGCCACTTTACCTTTTACCAAGAATACTTTTACAGAACTGGTAGTCTGTGTTCTAAACTGATTTAAGCCATCTCACCTTAATAGATTTGTTGGGTTTTGCTTGCTTAAGTTCCTGCACCAAAGTATCTGCTGCCATTTCAGGTAACTGTTCTGCAGTGTTCTGAAGGGAAAGCAGCTCTGTTGAAAGGACCAGATATAGTAATTTCTGATGGAAATTTCATGAAAGTTGAATTATTTTGAAAAGCAAAATGATCATTCCTTAGCTGAAGGTTTGTTTTTTGTTTTTTTTTTTGATTTTTGTTGGTTTTTTTTGCTAGTGTGTTCTTTCCCATGCAAATATAGTGCTTCCTAAAAATAAAGAGACACAGTATCTCATCTTTGTATGATCTAACATTCATGCAGTCCTTCTAGTTAGCTCTACACAAAGCTTCCAGATTTTGCACTTCATGATCTGAGAGGTCTTTTCCAACCTTAATCATCAAATTCTATTTCTTAAGGTGTGAGATTATGAAGGATGTTACAGAAATCAGTTGGTCTGTAATCTGACATGAAGAAAGGGAGCAGTGATTTCAATCTTCCACTACCAAAGCTAGATTGTGAGTCAGTTTTACAAGAGCTACTTAATGTCAAACAAATAGATTAACAACAAACCTAGTTTAAAGCCTTATGAAGTACCACTTTCCCATCAGAGCAGCCAGCTCAGTTTTCTTCTTAGAATAAAAGAAAAATGGAATCACATAATGATTTGGACTGGAAGGGACTTTTAAAGATCATCTAGCTCTAGCCAGCCATGGGCAGAGACACCTTTCACCAGACCAGGTTGCTCAAAATCCTGTCCAATCTGATCCTGAGCACTTTCAGGGATGGGGCATCTACAGCTTCTCTGGGCTGCCTGTTTCAATGTCTCACCACCCTCATGGTACAGAATTTCTTCCTTATGTTCAACATAAACTTCCTGCTTAACCCTAACTCTTTTCCTCTAAGTACAGCCTTGGTAAAAAGTCTCTCTCCAGGTTTCTTATAAGCCATCCTTAAGTATTGGAAGGCCAAAATAAAATTTCCCCAGAGCCTCCTCTTCTCCAGGCTGAATATCCCTAACCCTCTCAGCCTGTCTCCACAGGAGTGGTGTTCCAGCCCTCTGATCCTTTTCATGTCTCTTCTCTGGACTTGCTATAGTAGGTCTGCACGTTTTTTATGTTGGAAGCCCCAGAACTGGATGGAGTACCCCAGATGGGGTCACACAAGAGCAGAGTAGAGGGGGAAAATCACCTCACTCAACCTGTTGGCCACACTGCTTTCTAAGCAGCCCAGAATATGATGCCAAAAATATTTTCTAGGCAGTAGAAGCAGTTGAAAACAATGGGCTCTTTGGCACTTTCTTTGAGGGGAGATTTCTCTTTCAGCTGAAAAAGTCATTTACTGCTTTCTTTATTACCTCTAGGTATCAGCAAGGCCCCCTAACTTGAGGTGTGCAGGTGTTCAATGCATAAAAATAACAAAAAGCACAGCTGAGTGGTGTATAAAGGAGCACAGTTACAAAAGCTTCATGCTTCATTGCAGCCACAGGCCTGGGCTTTTTCAGGCTATCATCTCCCCCTCAATGGGTCCTGCAAGGACAGTGCTCAGCAGGGCTGCACATCTAGAGACAAACTGGTCGTGGCCCTCAGCTCTCAGAGGTTACTCAGCCACACAGGGCACTAGGAGTAAAGCAAGAGGAGCTGCACGCTGTTGGAGATGATAGAAACCCTGCCCAAGCTAAAATGCTCAAGAAGTGCAAAGGATCACTGGAGGAGGAGTAAACAGTAATTCACTGTACATGCCAGCAGTACCTGCCAGCTCAGAAGAAGATATGCAGAACAGTCTTATTTCAACAACAGTTGATTCTGCAGCATTAAGCATTTAGAAAAAGTTTCAGTTCAGTCACACAGAGGAGGGTAGCATAAAACTAGCATAATGACACGTGAAACATCTGTTTCTGTAGAGCAGCACTAAGATCCCTGAGCTACTTTTAAACATGTTTTGATATTGGCAACAACTTGGCCATAGCAGCCCCAAGCTCAGCACAGGCTGATTTATCCTTGTCAGGGGGAGTATTTGGAAGTGGTTATAGTGTAGTGAACTTCTATAAAAGAAAAAAGTCATGAATTCTGCAAACCACAGGAAAAACAAATCATGTATGACTATTGTATTCAAAGAATAGTGAAGCTGGAGAGACAGGATTTCAGCTTCTTCATAGTGAAAAGGGTTAAAATTAGATGAACATATCCCTTCTAAATGACCAAATCAAAATGAATTCCACAAACTGTGTTACATAGTTATTAATGGGGTGGGTATGGGTCCCTAGCATTAGTAATATACCCAGAACAGCTCCTGAGGTAGCTATGAATGATTGCCTGCAGCCAGGTCCAGCCTTGTCCTCACCTGGTAAAGTGCACAGGACGCACTCATAAACCTGTTGGTGCAGTGCCTGCCCTCTCGAGTACCAACACCCAGCTCTCTCACTAGCCCTGCAAAAATTAATTCTCTGAGCGGGGACAGTATGAAGACTTCTTTCCTACCTACCTTCTTTCCTACTTCTTTCTGTCAGTTAACTTGTTTTAATGACATTTTCCGTTGCTTTGGCACATCCCAAATGTGCTTTTGAAGAGAATGTTGGCAATGATATATATATATTGCGTGTCACATATTTCTCTATAGAAATCAGCTGGAAGACAAATTGTGAGCGCTCAGATCCCATCTCTCTTGTCAAACCTGTATCCCCATGTGGGGCTTGTTAGTAGACACAAGAGGCAAAATGCACTGTGGATTGTTTGGATATGCAGACATTGCTGTAGCAAGTTTTACTTTCACTGGAAATATGCCTAAGGAAGTCAAAGAAACACACTGAAGGTCAAGAATTAATCTCTGAACAATGTGCTTGGGGAGCCAAAGGACTCAAGGTTATGAAGTGAGGTGATGGTTTGGTTTTATGGGCCAAAGAATACAAGCTATCCCATGAAGGTGGACACAAATTGAAGGGCACTTGAGTGTAACATATGTCTTCACTGCTAGAAACTTGAGAGCCACTGGAGACTTCCATCAGTCAAGGCCAAACAAAAAAATTCATTGTGAGCTGGGGTCCCAGAGGCTGCTACCACTTCATGAATATTTTCCTGGGAAACAATGGTTGCTAGCAGAACTGGGCAGCCCTGGGCTGGAAGGGTTGTCACAGAGATAGATGCATATTACAAAGAAATATGCAACTTGTTCTCCCAAAACCCCTGGAAGAAGAAATCTTGTTCAAGACTTTCCTCAAGCAATTTGTCAAACAGACAATAGCTTCAGCAAGCTGCAAGGGGCAGGGATCCTGGGCTGTGGGAAATGAGAACAAGCAGTGTCCATGCTGCTGTGGGGACATGGGGTGCCTGGTGGTCTCCAGTGGGGTGGCTGCAGCTATGGCAGTGTGTGGCACTGCAGGGCAATTGGCACGTGGAGCATGATGGATGTCATATCTACTAGAAGTGCTGCATTGGAATGCTGGTCATTGTTTGATGATGGTGTTCTCTTTGAAAAGTTGGCTTTTTGTGGGAGAGGAGTTGTTGAAGAAACTCAGTCTTCATGAGGCCCTCATAAGACCCAGGCAGGAGGAGTAGCAGTGGCCTTCAGAAGCTCCAGTGGCAGTGTCCACTGAGGAGAGGTGACACAGGCACTGGGTTTAACTCACTGCTGCCACACTCCCCACCATTCCACGGAGGAGCGTTGGGGAAACCTCTTCTCACCTGTGCTCCAAAAAGACCAGTTGTACATTTGACCCAGGACTCGATACCCAGAAACTCCTTAGGGGAAGGAAAGGGCATCGAAACCTCCTTTGCCTCCTCCCACGAGGGCCATAACCCCTCAGAGGTTCGTGCTGGCTCATGCTCTCCCCAGCCCTTGTGAAGCTGTGGCTTGCTCCCATAGGATGGAAGAGCTTCAAAGGGCAGGGTGGAGAGCACTTTCACCCAGAACAGCCCCGGCCTTGTGGCAAGGGCGTGGGTTATGATTTCCTCGGGCACAGGAGGGTGTAAACCCCATCTTTCCCACATCTAGGGTAGAAGCCCTGACCACAGAGCTCTTGAGTGCAGCAGAGGAGAGCAGCAGCAGCTGCCGCTGCGCTTCGCAGAGCAGCAGCACTCTGTGTTTTGGGAACGCTCATTGGCTCTACCCCTTGGGCAAGATGGGTGCAGGTGCAGGAAAGCTGAGTTCATTGGATCTGACGGTGCCAGAGTGTGAGTTAACTGGGTGCCATGGCACGAGAGGCATTTCTGGACATGCCCACAGCAGAATTT
This sequence comes from Luscinia megarhynchos, assembly GCA_034336665.1. Lineage (NCBI taxonomy): Eukaryota > Metazoa > Chordata > Aves > Passeriformes > Muscicapidae > Luscinia > Luscinia megarhynchos. Next base: position 49,859,833 of record CM067565.1, read on the forward strand.
CAGGAGTCTGGAGAATTTTAATGTGAAAAGCTGGCGCCTCCGGAGTTTAGGCGCTTCCAGGGTGTGGCAAAAAATGAGCAGGAATTTAGAAGATTGTAGTTTTGGATGTAGGTGCTCCATCCTGGTAGAAATAAATACCTCCTTTCCTTCTGCCAGGCTGGACACAACTCCCTGAATTTGCAGTGCAACTCCTTGCTGAGTAGAAACAGTTTTTCACCAATTCAAGAATTATGCCTGGCAAAAGAGTAAAAACTGTCAGCAAAGATGATGCCACAATGTTCTGACTCTCTAAGATTTATGGGGCTGTGGGAAGCTAGTTTGGATGAATCATAAATAATTGCATGTAACATGCAAATGTAGTTGCAGAATGGGAGTGAGTTTAGTTTTATCCATTAATTCAAAAGACTTTCCTTGTGCATGTTTGGGAAATGTAATTTAGTAGAATCAAGCATAAGTCAAGGTAACTTAAAGTAGAAAAAGAACCTTCTAAAGGGCTAAAAATGAAATGAAAAGAAGAGGAAGAAATAAAACTATGTATCATAATCTAACAGCCCTTCTCTATATGAAAGGTTTTATAAAACACGTGCGTACCTATTAATGCATTACTGCAGAACAATTGTTTCTAGTTTTATAAAGATACCATGTGTCATTTAACACTGATAATAAATTATGTGTTTAGCAATATATGCAACACATTTGTTGATAAATGCTTAGGGCACAGTGCTAGAATCAGTTGTCTTTGATACTAACATCCCATCTCCCAGCCTCACTGTTTTGAGAGGCAAATTTGACCTAATGCCCAAAGTCCATACAACCAAGTGGAAAAGAATTACTAGCAACAACCAACTTGTCAACTCCTAGTGTTTCAAAGGTTTGATGTTTTGCACTGGAGTCTGATTTTATCTCTTTGGCCTTAGCTTATGCTGGTATTTTTCTGTGACATCAAAGAATTTATTTTGGTTGTAAACAGTAACACTATCAGTCCCTAACTAGAAAAGTTCCTAAGAATGAGAAAAGCCCCATCCTTTTTGTGTCAAGGCTATAAGTTATTGCAAAGAGACAGAGAACTCCCTGAACATTTGAGATGAATAGGAGGGTTGCACTTAAAATGAGAGGCCGAGAATTGTGCTGAAAGAAGCTCAGCCTGCTGTCCTGGAATTGGCTCTTCAAAACTTGTCCTGGGAAGCTCATATTCCCACTGCTACAGCATTTCTTCCTGCTTTTGCCTACTCAGATCTAGTCTGGGATGTCTCCTGAGCTTACTGTTGCTAATTAGTCAGTATTGATGATATGGGGTGTCCCAGGGTCTAGGGAGCAGCAACAGACCTCAAGGAAACGCTGTTATACCAGTCTTTATAAGTAAACTGGACAAGACACACAAGGAATTCAAAAAGAAAAAGAATTGGAAAGTAAAATCTGAATCAGTGACAGAGCAAGGACTATAATATAAATATCCTGCTGCCAACTCAAAGACTTATTGTTTGGATACCTCTGCCTGTCATTCCACATCTGTTTTTTTTCCAACAGAAGCATGCATATAGCATGTGATTTGCCCAATAAATATGGTTATATTTCCTCCCTTTCATTTTTCCCTGTCCAGAAACAAACTTACAATTAGAAGTGGCTGGGAACTTTTAACAAAGTCGTTTTTCCACCATAGGAAAAAAAAAAAAAAAAAAGGTTTAACAGTGGGAGTTTAGCTGGTGTGGAATTTATTGTCAAAATGAAAATGAATCCACACTATAATATACATTATTTACCTAGAAAATAAGGCACCTGGCACCAAGCCTATAACTTATATGAGGAAGAACAAGGATTTGAATCCGTTTTCTATCCATTTGCATATTCTATTGAGTGTTTCTATTTGCCTTTTTTAACAAGAGAATATAATCTAATGTATAAACCTAAGAGATTATTTGTGCAGCACCATGTCTTTTTTAGCACCTGTACTTTACACTACAAGTGTATACTTTTTCAAATACATGGATTTTAGAAACTCTACCATATAATTGCCCTGAATAATTCTTGGCCTGCAGATCACTTGCAATTAGTGTATTCTGACTGTCATATATTCAAAAAGAGAAGAATTGTTTTGATTATGTAAGGTGGGAGAAATAGGTCATACAGGGCATTTCCATTCTGACTGGCTGGCTTTTACACTTAGATACAGGTTTCTGTTTTGGAACTCATATTCTGCACACTCTTAATGACTACTAGTCTGTGCTGTACCTTTTCTCTCTGAAAATGTCTGACAGTAAAATCATTTGCTTGAACATAAGAGGGTGTAAGCAGAACCATTTTTTCTAAACATTTGTTTGATTACTCTTGAAAATTCTTTTTGCAATGATTTCCCAGGCTGTTTATTATCCAGATCAAGCACCTTGAACATTAGGATGGGAATTCAGTGTGAGAAGATATTAAGGAAGTGAATGCAGATGTAGAAGTAGATTTGAAGCAATTAGATGGAATCCAGTTTATCCAGATCCTCTATCTGCCTGGTGGATATCACCCAGAATTCAGTATTCTGCATTTCCATCCCTCACCCCCAACTGCATATCTTGCTGTGCAGACTTTAGGTATGCTGCATGCCTGAGACAGTGTAAGGAAAACCTAAAGCTGCTCTAGTGTCTCTTTGGGACCAGACACTGGCTCTTTGGGACTTTGACTATGGAGGTGTTTATGCCACTACAAAAGGGCAGACATGAGCAGACTCCACTTGCATTCATGCCAGTCCCAGAGTGGGGAACCTGCTTCAAAAGCACCACAGTGCTTGAGCAGGAGCCACCTGGCACCCTGAAGGAGGAGAGCTGGCTTTGCAGCACTCAGGCACTAAGTGACTGTGTTGAGCAGATTGGCTGCTCCAGTGTTACTTATATCACATTCCCCTTCGGATGGTGCAGCTCTCCATCCTCTCTAGTTTGCCTTTCCTCAGAAAGACACTGGGAAAGTGATAGTCCCAGTAGGCTGATAGCTATACATGTTCAGAAGCTATGTAAACATATGTAGTGCAGCCTTAGTTCTCAGGCAACATATTTTCTGCTCAGTGAGGCTTATCCACTCAGGTTCAGCCTGGCTTTTACTTGTGTTCAAACAATTGCTTACCAGTCTGAAATGGAGAAAGCTATTGCATTCTTGCAGTGAAGGCAGAGGAAACTAATTTCTGCCTGTAGACTTTTGATGTTAAAATACTCAGTGCATAATTAGATTATTTTTTTCCTTTTTTTTCTTTTTTTTTTTTTCCTAAGAGTGGGATTTGAAAACAATTGAAATGCACACCTGAATCTTCACCTATAAGAAACTGGAGAAGACTTTATTCAAGAAAATAGTCCCACTAGTGCTGCTGATGAGATATCTTCTATGGATAAAGACTATTAGCCACATAATTGTTTAAGTTGGAAAGGAACTCGGAGACCTCTGAGTACAACCATTAACCTAACGCTGACAAGCCCACCACTGAAGCATGTCCCCATTAGGGTGTAAGGCTGACATTCTACACCTGAATTATTTTCCTTCACTATCTAATGCAAGAAACAAAAGTCCTAAGGAAGCAGCACAATAAGTTTTCCCAGAAGTTGTGCCTGTCTTTTTCTGAGGTTAATCACTTTGCTGCAACAAGGTTGACTGTGCATTGAATAACAAACACAAAATCTACTCCAACACACTGGAAAATACTGTTGCTAATCATCCTGAAGCAAGCTGTGACTGGCTGAGACACACAAATAAAACATAATTTTCAAAGCAAATATTTCCTGAATTTACCAGTTCCCTTAATTTCTACTTTATATTGAAGGTGCCAGGGGCTCTTTCCTGGACTGATCTTCCTCCTGGATCGAGGAAATAATAGACATGCAAGTGAGTCTAGCCACAGAAGCTTTTTGTCAGGACTAGTTCTTGCTTATAAAAAGCATTTTACAGAGTTTACATAAATTCTAATTTATTAAGGGATCGGATTTTACTTTAAGGACATTTATGCTGGCTAACAGGAAAATGTTAGGTTTAGGATTTCAAGAGTACTTTTTTCATGACATGCCTGCTGGTGAGCAGAAGTATTTATCTGGAATTTTGTGACAGCAGCAAAACGGTAGTTAACTTTTTTTTCTTTTTTTTTCTTTTTTTTTCTTTTTTTTTCTTTTTTTTTCTTTTTTTTTAGCCTTATTCATCAAATGCAGATTTAGATGATTTAGCAAAATATTGAAAGGGAATAAATGCAATTTTTACTTCTGTCATAAAGTAATAAGTTATATTATTGTGACCAAAAACTTAGTCTAGGTAAAATATATAGATAAGTAGATTAATTTCTGTTTGTGCCTACTACATATCCTAATAACACTTAAAAAATTGGATTACTAATCAGGAAACAGAGTATTCTCCAAATTCTCTATGCAGTAGCCATGAGTAATGACTGTGCACACAGAGCTCTGTATGTTTCACAAATTTAATTCATTTGCCAATTTCCTTAATTTGCTAAGCATTTACAAATGAAAAAAAACCCATCTATTCTGAAATTATACCCTATATTTTGCCTCACAGCAACCCAAATTACTTGGGAGGTCAACTAGTCATCATATTCACATGACTGGTTTTTTGAATGGTCTTTAAAATATACACAAAATAGCAACATACATGAATTGCAAGCTTTGGAGTAGCATATTATGTTTTAATATCATTTCAGTGTTATTAAAGTGTGAAACACTTTACACTGATCCCATAATATCATAATGCATTAGTACTCAGAGAGGGTCATGGTCTCTTCTAAACCTCAAAAAATAATTCTAAAAATAATTATTTTCTTGGGGGTAGATTACTTGAAGGTTGGGCATCCTAACAACTGGATTCTCCATGAGCAGGAAAGATTTGTGAACTAACTCAAATGATGAAGGAAGTCTGTAGATAGCCACAGATTCTTTGGGTTATCCTTGGGCTGTAGCACTACTAGGGATCTTACTAATAAGCTTCACCATATCTCCTCGTGTCTGGTCTGCACCTCCCAGTGCTGCCTTTCCCTGGTCATAGGAGGAGTGAAAAGGCAGAAGCACCAGCAAGGCAAGTATGGTAAAGAGAAATGTTCCTTTTGCAGAAGCTGTCATTTGTGGAAGGCAATATGTTCCACCTTCCAAGCAGAGAGGTAAATGCACAAGGTGAATTGTCCCTGTCTCACTGGCCCTTTGCATTGATCAGAAGATTGGTAAATTTACAGCAAAAACAGATAAGAAGATGAGACATACTTTTTTAGTGTAATGTCAGTCTTGAGAGCAGTCTTAATCAAGGCATTGAGCACAAAGAAATGTCTGAAATTGTCTTCCTATGCTAGGATCCAATATAATAAACAAGAGAACTGAGATTTCCTCATTTTATGGGCTTAATTTGACTTAGATGGTATTAATAAATTTGGAAATATATTCATGACTTAAAGTTATAGAACTTAATACAGAAAGGGACTAACTGAATAAATTAAGAGAGTGGTACTTCATCAGAATGCAGCTATTTATTTCTGAATCAACAACAATTTGGAAATAAATTATATTGATGATATTAATCCTTATGGATGAATGCTCCAGTGAAGAGTGCCCAAAATCTGCTGCTGAAAGCCACAACAAATTAGTAAGCAGGACAATCATTTCCCTAAGCATGCATCCACACTATGCAAGGGGAAAGTTGTCAGCACTGAAGCATCTCTGACATTCCACAGGGTTCTGGAATCAAACTTCCCATTCCAAAAATTTCAAAATCCAATCACAAAAATTCTCTTTTAGGCCTTCACTCAACAGGTGCAGTGTACTGGTAGCATGATTAATAATGTATGTATTATTTTAGGCATTATATTAAGCAAGTCTTCCTTTTCTATCATAATTCACTGCCAAAAAATACAATAGAAAAATCTAATTGAATTCAGTGACCTTCAATGGTACTTTTTGTATTTATACTCTCAGTTTCTGGCTAATATATAATTGCTCATCATATATAGGCTGTTCTGTCCATTTGCTTTACTTACAGGAGTAGTTCCATACGATCCTTTATTCCAAGGAATTTTGAGAGTCACTAATAGCTGGGCAAGGGGCAATGATTACTGAATTCTTGGCTCTGTTTTCAGCTTTGGACTGACTACTATGTTTATATGATGCAGAAGTCAACCACAGGCTGCCTAATTCATACTTACAGCACTGCATGTTCCTATTATTTTGTGTAATAATATATCATTTACTTTATAAAGACTTTTCTCATTCTATTTTATCAGTGGTTCACATATAAATTTAGAAACAAGTTGAACATCAGGACTTGTAATTTTTGTAAGTCTCCTCTTAGAATCTTTCCCGTGTCCATGTTAATTATAAATTGCATTCATCACACTGAACATTATTTATTTGCTCCTTCTGTTTATCTGTTTAGCCTATCTGTGATACCACAGAGGGAATGGCATGTACAATGGCAAGAAAATGACCCTTATCAAACAAATAGATGGTTTGCACACAGATAAAAAAAGCAAAACCAAAATATTTGAAACATAAATCAGGGGTTTTTTTTTTCCCATCTTTTGTTTTCCCATTGTTCAATATGAATATAAAATCTGAACTGCTACCAACAATAATTCTGATATATTCCTCCATCAAAAGATAATGTGATATTTAATAACTTTCCTTCCTGCTTATTTTCCAAGATCTGAACTGAATTTTTATTTTCCCCTAAGAAGGGGCAACTGGATTTTAATGTTCTAAAACCTTTACTCAGCATAGTCTGATTGGAATTTTTTATATGCAAATTTCTCATTCTTTCTGTTGTACTTGTTATTAATACATGATATTTCTATCATAAAAAAAGAAAGAAAACACTGAAAGTGATAGCAGAGGGAAATACACTTCATGTGAAGGAGAAAATAAGTCTGCGAAAGGCGAGGGTGAACAGGCCTAATAAGAGGCCACATTTTAACAGTTCAGTCCTACCACAGCACTGCAATGTGACCCCAGAAAAACACCTTAAATATGATGATGGCAAGTTTTCAGTGGTACTGGCAGGTATTTACTTTCAGGTTTTATTCAACCAAGTCACCAGCTTAAGGGACCAAGAGGGAACTGTAAATAGAACTTAAGTTCCCAGAGTGTAATTCAGTTCCAGGAGAGAGGTTCAAACAAGCTGTTCCTAATCCATCTGTGTTAATACATAGTTAAGCTCTGAATCTCCTTACCACAGCTTGTTTCAGATGCTGAAGGTTAACATTATTCCAAAAGGCAACTAGACAAATTCATATAAGAAAAACTCATCAAGAGTTATTGTAAGACAACCAGTGCAAATGGTCAATAAGGCAGAAATGATTGAATGATGGATAAATATTCTTCAGTGGCATCACTTACAAACTTCCCTAAGCAACCACTTTTTTGATAATAAGACTCTGAGTTGAGGTGTGACCCAGTCAGACACTCTCATGCTCTTATGCACCAAAATAGCTGAGATGGCACATACATGTTACTCTGAGGAAGGACCCCCAACACAAGTAGCTCACTGAAAATGTGTGTATTCAGTAGAAATGCTGCCCACTTGAAATGCCTAAATGACTATTTCTCACTTAGCTGCATTTGAGAATTATCAGCAAAGCATTCTTAATTTCCATGGATGGATTTGAGTTTACTACCTGTAGGCACCTTCCCTGAAGAAACTGGTTGATACCTACCTCTTGAGTAACAGCTTAATGATTAGCATACATCCAGGGAATGTGACATCTGGATTTTGATCAAGCTCCACAAGGTTGGACAACACAGTTACCACTCCCACAAAGAGCATGCTAGTGTAGAACAAGAGGTTCTCATTTTGTACAGTATTCAGAAGGAGAGGCTTTTTTTTTGTCTGAGTTGAAGGCTGGGATCCCAGGAGTATAGATTCAAGCGGGAGGGAGATCTGGCAGGAGTGAGGCTCTCTTGAGAAGCAAGGGAGAGTACCCTGGTAAAATTGATTTGCTCCCATACACTTCATTGAAAAGCAAGAGAGGAAAAGTAATCAGTCTAGACAGCAAACTCTTGTATCTCTGTGGCCTTGGGGATATATGGAAAGTCTTTTAATGTCTTCTGTATGCATCTCTACATTTAGGTCAAGAAAAGCACAAAGGAAAACCAAAGCCTTCTTTGCTGAATAATTTTTATATTAAGATAATAATTTCCTATTTAGACCATATATTTTGAAAGGCTTCTCACATTGCTACTTCAAGGAAGTTAAGGATGGTCTGTTTCCCTGAGCTTGGTACCACTGAAGAGGAAGCAACTGGAGAGAAGGGGCAAAGAGGCAGTGGGAGGACACCTAATAATGACAGAGCAATCTGCATTTTCCTGTGGAAGACAAATGAGAGATAACCACAGCAAATGGAGGATTAAACTGTCAACAGTGTTTGCTTAAACCTAGAGTAATTTCTTGCTACTGTTGCTTGATTTCCAAGCAAAGAGTTTGTTGCCAAATTAGAGAAGTTTGCATCAAATTACCTGAATAGGATTAGAGTTAGAGGTATATTAGGATATTCATGTTTGCAATAATTACTAAGCTTGTTTTTTATGACTGCTTTGAAATGTAAGTAATAACTTCTGTATATTTTGTTTCTGCTATGAACATCTATTTAAACCACAACTTTCACTCATTAGCTGTGGAGGTGCTCAGGCAAAATGCTACAAACCCAGACAGGTCTAAGGTTTCTCTTTCCTGAATTTCAAAAAGCTGAAAGCTCCTTTTAAACAAAATGCCTGTCTCAACATCATTACATTCCTGTTACTTTGCACAAAGAGAAGGTTCAATATTATTTCAAATAGGTATTACACTGTCTTGTGCCTCTTAAGTCCTGACAGTCTGTACAATAATTCATAAATATATGGCTGAGGACAAATACAGGCAGGTGGAATTATGCCTATATAAGTTATATTTATTTTTTCATATACAGCAAAAAGTATTTATTTATTTACTTTCTTATTTTCTAGGCCATTCACACATCTTTCTTTTGTGTTTCTTTCAGAACTATTTATGCACATATACAGAAGTCCTTGTTACCATCCTATTCATTTGCCTATTTATTACTTCAACACTATGCAAAAGAAGATAGAAATTAATGTTGTCTTGCTGTGATGTGATTTCAAATTTATACCAGAATTAGTTGAATATGTCTGTGCTACTCATAAGTGGGTGATTGGTCATGAATGATGGGTTGCAAGTAGAGAACGTATATGCTCCCAGAGCAACTCCAAGAAACTAAACCATTATTTGAGGCATAGTTGAGAGAGTTAGAAAATTTCCAAACAGTTAAATGAATAATTTTGTATCCTTCCTATAAACAAGCCAGAAGTAATTTTCACAATTGCTTGTGCACTTCAAGTTACAGATAACCTATTTGTTCCTCCTAGTTGGCTGGTGGTGGATGGCAGAAAAATCCTGCTGGGAGATTTTTATCTGGTACAGAACTGAGGCCTAATGTAAAACTCATTCAAGTCAAGAAGGGTGTTCCAATAAAAGGCCAGATCAAAACAGGTCTTTTGTGGAACTCTAGGGACTCAGTGTTGCAAACAGTAAACAAAAGAGAATATTTTCCCACAAAATTATCTTACTGCTCTAATGCTAATGGTTAATGTGGGATGGTACTAGAAGCACGTCATCCAAAAAGAGCAGACTTTATGTCAGAGATATCTGTCAACAGGTGACACTAGCAATTAGAGTTTTTCATTTAGCTTTCTCATGTGTTTTATAATGTTTTAATATACATTTAATGCCTTCTTTTTGTTGTTGTTGTCCACAATAGTATTTGGTCTATGTACCAGGTGAATAAATATAGTAATAAAAGCATGTTAATTACATTTTCATAAGTATAATAATGATAACAATTAAAGAGAACAATTAATCTTGCAAGCAAGCTTTGGGGTAACAATGATAAGTGTTAACAGCCCTCAAAAATAATCTTCTGGCATATAGAGAAAAAAATTAATCAATTACCAGATGCTTTTCATTTCATGCAGTTTTCAATCACGCTGTAAACTAACCTGCCATTTGGCCTTTGAGGATGAGTTAATAATCCAGACACTGTTGTGAATTGCCAGCCAGAAACAACAACCATTTAAGGATGTTTGGTGGAATAAATATCTTGATATGATTATAAAACTGGACACATGGAAACGAGGTCTGCAGATAGATAGCCTGCAGTTCTCAGGAGAACTGGAAGCAGAGGTCAGAGTCCCTTACAACTAGCCCTTCTAGGCACTACAATGTTATCCTGAAGGCAAAATAGGGTGAGCGTTGGTGGAGATTATTTGGGTTGAAAACCAGTGGATTTTTGTCAGATTTTTAACAGTATGATTTTAATTTATGTTGTTAGCCTGAATAATTTAGATTATCACAAGAGTCATGATTAAATTTCAGGAATTTTTTTTATTTCATTAAATGCTTCTCTTAACTGCAGGTTTGCACTTGGACCCCATTTAAAGTTTTAGTAGGTTTAATATTACATTAGAGCATACAGGCTAGCCAAAACACAGCCTCACTTAACATCTGGCAAATAACTGAGCCAAATAATGAACCTGAAGCACTCCTTGTTGGAGTTTCTCTTTAAAAGATGTGAAAGGTGATGGACTTGTTTCATGAAAAAAAAGCCAGCACATATTTGTGAACAAAGAAATTACAAGACAAATAGGATTTTAATGAAGAAATTTCCTTTAGGTGATGGATGACTGGCCCTCGTAATTATTTGCAGAATGAAAAATGTCTTTCTTAGAAAGCATTTAAAGAGGGACAACAATCAGGATTGCCCCTAAGGTGTCCTAGCACAGATCTTTTCTGGTTTTCCATTTCCAGGTCTTCTGTTCACTAGTGTTTTCTCAATACTTTTGCTTGGTGGAAAGGAAGAACTAAACTGAGTTGAAAATCACCTAGTGCAGACTTTCTTTCTATAGAAGAGGTTAGCAAAGTGAAGCTTATAAAGTCTCTGTAAACAAGTTGCATACTTATAAATCATATTCATTTTGTTAAATGTTATGAGGATTTTCATTGAAAATAATTTTGTTCTTGTTTCCCTTTGCCCTCTAGACACAACCATTTTGAAAGTCCTTTTCTTTATCTAAAAACTTCTTTGGAAGTTTTTGGATATTATTTATTTTTTCACTTCTCCCATGCTTTTGAGATGGCTGCCACTTCTCTGTCATTAGTCCCACCCAAGTCCATATCTCTGAACTCACCAGGACATCATCAATTTAACCAATGCAAGCTCAGTATATAATCTTTAAGGTACCAATTTTTTACTTCTGTGGCACTACTAGGTCTCTTATTGACACATAAAACTTGGGATCAGTACCTGCAAACATTCCAGACTTTCTTAAAGATTTAGTCCCCCTTCACAAAATAGATTCTACAGTAAAATTTGGGGTAGTTTGGGATAGGGAGACAGGAGAAAAGATGGAATGGGGAAAAAGAAAGTTTGGTGACAGGAGGACATCTCACATACAGTGAAGTGGCTGTCTCAGGACTAGCTTTACACATTGTTCTTTCTAGTCAACATTTCAATATCACTAAATTACTTTCAGAAAATATTCTGTACTTTGGAGGATAATTCTGCCTGCAGGTGTAATATTAATTCTTTTATACTTTTTGCATACCTCCCTCATTCCTTTCTGACAGCTTGGTTTCAAGTTTCCCAAACTTCCACAGATTCTTTCTGACTTACGTTTTTTGATCCTACATCTCTATGTCTGTATTTTTTGGATTGAAAAACATATAATTCATGGTAAATCCAAGGAGCTGGAAGCAGCACAAATATCTCAAAAAATGGAACAGAATCTTCACCACGTTGGTGTTAATTCTGACGGTATTCTGTTCATAAATTATTAGGGAACCTCATCTTTTACTTAATAGTATTCTATGAAAAATGATGCCAGTAAATTGCTTCAGTCTGTAGACTTTGGCCCAATAGGAGTAACAAATCACAGACTGTGAAAGTTCAAATCTCCTTCAATCCTCATTATGGAAAGTTTTGCTAACTACTGAAAATCTGTTAACTACACCTAAAGACGTGATCTTCAGAGCCAGTACAGGACATTTTGCCACTCATGAGAACATGAAAGTGGATTTTTTCCTGGATGTCATTGGGGTAAGTCTTTACACACAGGCCTGCCTCTGGCCATACACTGGGAGTGGCAGAGCTTACAGAACCAGTTTAGATTTGTGGTAGAGAATAACTTCTCCCTCAAATCCTGCCAAGAGATGTACGTGCAGATAACAGAGGCGAGAAGGCGAGCTCTAAGCAGATGTAGAGACAAAAAGGAAGCAAAAACCCTCTATGGGAATGGCCTTTGCCTCCAGCAGGTCTCAGAAGACCTGATGGTGCTCTGGGTGGTGACCCTTCAGATCTTCTCATAGGGAAGCTGAACCCTACCAAAGGTTTTCTGAAAAGAAGTTTGCCCTACCCTGATCACAAGAGTTACCTGTGAAACAGTCTGTGCAGTCTGGGAAAGCTGCAGTTTCCCTACTGTAGATCTCATAAGCCCTATACAGGTGACATCTGGATTTAGGAAACCTAAATGTTTGTGTAAATGTCTTTTAATGATTAAATAATTGCCCTGTGAAGCACCCCAATAGAAGCCAAAGGAAAGAGGAATCACCATCTACAAAAGATTAAAACAAAGGTACAAGTTTCTCAGCCAAGGCATTTTGCAGCTTCTATGAGCCAAAAAAAGTTAAGAAAACTTTCAAGAGGTGAAGCCATTTCCTATTTTGAGCCCTCCTGTCTCCCAAACATCTTGTTGAATTTACCTCAAACTTTCCATTAAATTTCTGCTTTGCCAGAATAACAAACTTGTGAAATTTCAAGGAGATTGGTTTGGTCTGGTAAAAGGCAAAGAACTAAAAAGTCTGTCCAGGAGTAAAAACCCACTGACAACTTTAGTATGGAGAGAATATAAAATGAGAAATCCACCACAGTGAACCAAGATCATGGGTTGTGTACACAATGCTTATTTCTGAGCAGTAGTATCTTGTGTCATTGAGACTGATGTCAGAGCACAAAACCAAAGTTTTTACTTAGATCACTCCTCAACACTTTTTACTACCACCTGAAGCAAGCATGTCAGGAAAAAAATATGCTACCTTACAGTTTCTTTAGTGCTGCTGCCAGAAGGAGTTGATGCCCGCCATGATTTGCATAATCTCATGGAAATATGATTATTCTCTAAGTTTATTGATAGATTTTATTCCTAAAATCGAGTAGCACCCTCTACTGGGCAATTCCTATTGATATTTTGCCACTGAAAATAAAGATGTTCTGCCTTAAGTAAGATGCCTGCATAATTATCTATGCTGGAAAATCAGAAAATAAGGCACTAACGTAGAAATGTCAAGGTGAGTGCAAGAATATAAAAGCAGAAAACCACTGTGAACAACTATATTCTGTATTTCAGGGTTCAACCCTATGAATTTCAATGGAGTTTGGCTATTTAACATCGAAACAGAGCTGGCCACAACTTTGTGGTTAGCTTCATATTTAGATTTCAACGGAAGCTGAAAGCCTGAGCAGTGTTCCATTTGTTGGCATGGATATTTTCTCCCCAGATCGGTGAAGGTATACAGCTTTTTTAGAAACATTTGGAAAGTCAGCTCATGGTTCCTTCCAGGGTAATGCAAGAGATGCATGTGATGATTGTGCAGCACTACTGAAGTGCTGTGGTTTTAGAGGCTTATGCACAGCCAATATTCAGGACATGCACACACATCGAGCAGGCAAACTAGACAGACTGCCCTTCCTTTCACTCCACTTCAGAGCCCTTAGTGGCCTCTTTCAGGGTTGAGAGAAATTTGGCTGTTACTGTTTTAGCCTCCATAAATGCCTGATATAATTTGCTCACAGAACCTGGCAAAAAACCTCTGTCTGATCTCTCCCAGTTGCACTCTCTCTCTCTCTTTGTCTCTCATTCTCTGTCTCTAAGGAAGCTTCATCTAAATGGCTATTTTATTATTTGTATTCCACCTTCTCTTCTGCTCCTTCCCAGGAGTGCTGTGACATGACTGTCCAGAAGCACCACATTAGAGACTAAGAACACTTTTTTAGAAGACCAGCTGTGCAGGAATGACCTGGTGATGTGGCACTTGGCTGAGAAACCAGTCTTCTGAAAGTCAGCTCTGAACAGCACTGAAATCAGTGAGTGTCTTCCTGTCAGTCCAGGGCAGCTTGGATCAGGCCCATGTACACATCTGGATGCAGTTTGTTCAAAAGTGCCTGCACTATCCCACCTTTTATCTGGTATCACTCTTTACAGGGGTAAAGGAAAGCCTCAGCCTTACATCTGATGCTCCACTGCTTCATGATTCTTTTCCAGTAATGAGATTAATATGTGACTTTCTCATCTGTTTAATTTATTGTTGCTGTGGATTTCAATTTTTTTTTTCCTCTGCTGTCAGGATATTAACCTCAAAGAACGTGCAACCACTTATTTCAAGTGCATGAGTTGCTTTTGGTGATTTAGTGGGGGGCTTTTTGCTTTGTGTTTTGTGTGGGTTTTTTTAAAGTAGGAATGTACACTTTTGCCTGGGCTAAATATATTAGCCCACAATATTGCCATAGAGTCAGATAAAAGCATGTCTGGGGAAGTGAACTCCTTGGCATGCCTGATAGAGATAATTTTAGTAGAAAAAAATCTAACTTAAAACATTTCTGTAAATCATAGCAGGAGTTAGTCTGTATTTGGTAAATTCTGATTCTTTATTTCTTGTACCTATCACATGGAAACCCATGCAATTATTTTAGAAAGTTCAATCTCAAGTATTCAATAGTTTCTGTGAGAAGGTTTTATTCTCACTAGTGCACTGTTAGAGATGACAGAAGGGGCAGGAGGACAATATATTTGCTCTTCGTGGCTGGAAATTCTTCAGATTTCAAAGCTGGAAACTCTTTAGAAGCGGCTACTCAAATGTATCATGGAGGAGATAATACCCTCTCTGTTTGCCTTAAAAATGTGGCCCATGAGTAATGTCAAAACACTTTTCTTTTACTGAAATATGACCTGATCCTGTAACTCTATCTTTACTTAGGAAAAAATTGGTTTGTTAAAGAATTCACACAAGCCTATTTTCAGTGGTTATAGAAATGGGTGGGGAATACAACTTAAAATAAGGTACAATTTCATCCTTATGTAGAAGATTTTAGTACACCCACAGCAGAATAGAGTTATATTTTTGTATTTAAAATGCAATACTAACATTTTTTTCAAGGCAGATGTTACATATAATTTTGTATTATCCTTTGATGTTAGTACACACTGGTAAAGAATTTTCAAGAGTACATTGACTTGGCATACTGAGAAGAACGATTTAGAATATGATTGCTTTGAGTTAGAAAAAAAAATCAAATAATGAGCTTTTTCTACATTTGCAATTGGAAATTGGCAGGAATTCTTCACAAACTATTGCATTGCCACTTAACCTGCTTGTACCTGTAAGAAAATCAGATTATTCTTGTAATACGTTAACCATCCATCCCAAAGAGTTGTGAAACATAATTGTCTCCAACATCTCCATATAATTCTTTTCTCCTGGACTTTTGAAAGCATTTTTATGTGCACCATATATTGAAAATTATTTTATTTAAAGCTGTACAGAAGAAAGACTTTTGTAGTTTATACTATGATTTCAAAGTTTTTGTTCCTTGCAATCCAAAGCAGCCCTTTTCAACTTTTATACCATTAATGAAGACAAATTCTAAAGAAAATATACCGCCTTTTGAAACATCCAATACATGCAATTTTTTTGGAAATGAGACAGTTTCAAATGTTAATATTTTTGTACTGTAATAATGTATTTTTAAATTACAGCATTACAATTAATATTAAAGGAAATTTTGAAAAGAAAATTTGCACTTATCACCTCCTCAATCTTAATTAATATGGTGAATATTTTTCAGTTATTTTCCTAAATTTTCCTTTCAGGCAAAATTTCTTCTCTACTTTACACAATCTCTGGACATGTTTTAAATGGGAGAAATATAAACACATTTTGGAGAAGTCGATATAAGGCTTATTGGAGAGGACATTTCTATTTAATAGAATAATAAGGAAGTTATGGGAAGGTCAGGAAACACTGAGGACAGAACCTGCAGATAACAGCTAAAAAATTTGGAAAGGGATGAAGGTTTAAAATTTGTAAGTCCTAGACACAAAAAGGAGATGGTGATATAACTAGTAGGCAGGTGAGTGAATTGGAAAATATAATTAATAATTTGATTTTAAAGAAAACCTGCTATCAGTAAAAGCTTCTTTGTGTGAACTGAAGAGAGAAACTAGAGTATGAGAAAATAAAGAGGGCAGAAGAGGTTACAGTGGGTAGACCAGAGCAGCAGCTGGTGACTGAAATTTTGCTGAATAATATATATCTCCACAAATAATTTTCATATGTTTTAATGTCTTTTATTTTTCCCCTAAATGCCCAAATCCCTTCCTTTGGTGTTTCTCCTTCATACAACAGTTTTGTCTCTGATATTCATTGCCCTGCTTGCTAATTCTCATTCCCTGAACAAAGTTCATGAGCTTTCCTATCTGATCAGCACGGAAGAGGCACGTTCACAGGAACATGGAGTCAGCTCTGCGAGCCACCTCACCCTGAGGCTGTGACACACATCCCATGGAGAATCACATCTGGGTCCCTTTCATGGATCTGACCTGACATACAACAGCACAGAGCTCATCATTGCTTGGCGTGAGCAGTGGTCTCTTGTTTCAGCATCAGGCTTGTTCCCTGATTTTATCCTTCTTGCTTCCAAATATAAGGTTGTCTCAGAAGATGTTGCTTAAATTGTGCTTATCACTTTTTCTTTACTATGGGGAGAGATAGTCCAAGCCAAATGTGTCTCAAGAGCTATGCAGTCAAGAATGTTTCACTTTCATGTGACAGTGTCCCTTGGCACTCCCCTTAAGCACCCCTCACAACTTCCAAGCCATGCATCCATAAAGTTATTGCTCCAGAGACTCATAATCCAATGAGTGGAGAGGTGGGAACTCCGTCCCTGAAAATGCAATGGGAGGTGCCCAGCATGAAATGAAAACAAGGGTGGGAGGAAGACTGTTCTTAGGGACTAATATCTGTAGGGGGATAATCACAGGCTCTACACACCACTGAAGCCACCTGCAAAGGTCTCAGTGCTTTCAGTGGGGGAGTGGATGGTGTCCTACGGGCAGGAATAGTATGACAGTGCTTAACACAAACCAGCCAAAACAAGTTGTCAAATGGCGTAGGTGAGCTCTTTGTATGGGCAGAGTTTTATGGGCTGCTTGAGTCAGCTGTTTTGGACAATTATTTTAAAGGCAGCAACAGGCACTGAGTCACATTCGTACATCTGAGTTCATTGCAGAACAAGTTGCTTTAGGCACCCTCTGTGCATTGTCAGCCTATTTTGCACCCTACTCAAAGGACAGGCGGATTGGTGTTTGCCAAGATTGCAGCTAATGTGCCAAATACATTAAGGAGTCATAGCTTATTAACAAGGAAATTTAGGGTCATAAAATGCAACAGAAGAGCTGGTGTTCAGCAAGACAGCAACTTCAGCAGCTCGGTATTAATATTATGAACAATATCAACCATAAACACATAATAGCTTTTACTTTGGATACTTTACCAGTCAAGACATTGAACTAAAATAATCCCTGATACTTTTAAAAAATCTTTGTTAAATTTGCCATGCAAGTCTGATATGTAAGAAAATATATATAAACTGCATTTGGTTGATATGAAAGAAATAACCAAATGGTACTCAGTGCATGTAACCAAATGGTACTTGGATACAGGCTGCAGAAGCAACTTATCAATCAACCTTCAAAATTCAGGACAATTTTTCCCAAACTGCAATTTGCAGCTGTAGAGCATCTTCACAGTTGCCAGAAAACACCACTGCTTTCATGCTCCCACATTCTTTATGCATATACTTTTCAAATTATGGATCTTACTAATCCAAAAATACTGCTTCAGACAAAGCAGATAGGTGCAATATGAAATGCAACAACGACTGCTCACACAGAAAGCAAAGGGATTTTTAGAACATCTGCATAATTTAAAGTCCATTAGGAAACACAGTAAGCAGAATGGCATGCTGTAGTAAACCCCCCCCTCCCCTGCAGAGCAAAGTTTCAGGATGAGGAAGACTCCTGCCGGGGGAACAGCTGTTTGGAAAAGCCCTCTTGTCTCTACGACCAGGAAGGACGTCCTCCTTCGGGAATCTTGTCCAGGTGTAGAAGCAGAGAAAAGCAAAAACAGGGGAAGGCAGCTGCTCACCATTCAGCAGCTGAAGTGAGAAACCCGTGACATGAGCTAAAAATGAGGGTTCTCCTGAGACAGAGAGCCCAGCATCCAGCGAGGACACTCTTGCCTCTTTGCCAGAATATTTACGTCCATGGTTCAAAGAAGGGGGTGGTGTAACAGGGAAGACTCAGACAGACAATCTTACTGAGAATAGATCACTCAGCACATTTTACAGGTGTTAATTGTCACAGGAGAGCACTTTTACTCAAGGCTGTAAGTACAGAGGATGCCCAGGGGTGCCTGTGTGTGACAGGAGCATCCCAGCAGAAATATATTCCCCTTTACTCCTCAGTAAATACACACCTGTTTATACTATGACATCAAAAAGTCCTTGAAGGAGTATAGTGGTTTTGTCGGGATAATACTACTCTTATAAAATTGTTAAAAGCTTCTTTTTTTCAGAAAATTCTTTCCTGTAACATAGTAAGTCCTATCACGCACTGTGACTGTCAGGAGTCCGAACAGAAGCTTGCTCCAATTCCTACACGGTTTCCAGATGGGTTTTGCGAATTGTTGGTGTTATTTAGGCACCTGTCAGCCTTTCGAAATGCTTCCAATTCAACGGGAGGTCTGCTGGAGGTACATCTGTGGGAGCAGACCTGTGGGAGCCCAGCTGGGGAAGGAGATGGGGCTGCGGGAGGCTGCAGCTGAGCGCAGGGCAGGGCTGCGGCAGGCACGCAGTGTCCTGGGCTGGCAGGATAGGTGACCCAAGTGTGTCTGCGTGTGATGCAATCACAGCTCTGCCTGCACTGTAGGCATGCCTTTGTAGTGACTGCTTCCTACCCTTAACGCTAAAAAGCTAAAGAGTGGCGTCTGCAAGTCTGCCTGCGGGAAGGGGAGAGAGAGGGACTCATTAAGTGTCATTATCTTGTGAATAGACTTGGTCAGACGAAACAATAGGATAGCTGAAGCTGAGGGGAAAGCTCCTCTGTGACGCGTTGGGGTCCACATCATTAGCATTTCTTCAGTGACAAAGCCAGAGAAAAAAGGTCTGTGACAGCCCTTTGAAAGGCCAAAGAGGTGAATGCAAGGACACACATGGGGAAGTGAAAGATGGACATAAGGTAGGAGTGGGAAAGGCTCTATTCCAGCAGTGAAATGCTCCTATCAAATTATTTCTGACTGAAGAAGCAGAGAAAGAATAAGGTATTTGGACATCTACCATAAAGTAAAAAAAGAAGCAGTGAAACTCAAGACAAAAAAATATGAGTAATTTCACTTAGACCATTATATTTCCCATGCTAATTAAAAAGAGGAATTCTTGGTATTTCCCTAAGTGTACACATCTTCAAATATTCCATGGACTTACAGGGTGAGTGTAAAACGCGGCATGGCTCAAAGACTGGTGCTGTGGAATAAGATCCAGTGGACAGTCAGGATGTGGAGACTTGTGGGTGGTACTGGGCTGAAGATAACCTATGATTTAATTTGCATGATGAGTAAGAGAGTGGGAAAACTGATAAAGAGCTCAAAGATAACATTTGCTGCTTAGATCATGGAGTGCTGAAGATCATCACACTGATACTACTGGAGATCTGGGATACAAAATAGGATATTTAGTAATAGTACAGTCAGGAGCTTGATGAAAGAACCATAAAATTTAAATAATAGTACTATTCAAACTTAGACAATGTTCACAACAAATTTCAAAATAACATAACAGAATTACAAAGCATAGGAAACAGATATGTGCCTTACCTGCTATTAGCATTCAATCTGTATTTGTTGGTTTTGACACACTAACAATCTCTGAAGGAGGAAATACAAGAGACTAATATGCACTGCCTAATTTCACAAGGGAAGGCATGTTAAGAGGACAAATTCCACTGGCTGTGTATTAGCTTCTCACACTCAGGCTCTCTTTCATTTATGTCACTGCCTCTGACAGCTGAGACACTGAGGCTATCTGGAGACAAAATCTTCACCACTGTCATCTTCATCCTCAGATCTCCTGCCTCTTAAGGTATCTAACCACAAGTGCTGCTGAAGGACCAGCACAGACTAAAATAAAGGCTTTGCAATGAAACAACATAAGACTGTTTGAGGAAATAAGATGTCTGCCTAGCATACCAAAGAGGATGGAGGGAGGAAAAAGAAAAAGCATGCTGGTAGACAGACAATTGAGGGACGTGGCCATGCAAGAGGGTTTGAGGGGAGAGGCCCCATCATGCTGCCAGACACCACACTCTGCACAGCTTTGGAGAACAGGAGTGTGCCTTCAGCTCAACTGAAGTGGGCTAGGGACCCCACCCACTGCCTGGCCAGTGAGGATATTGTGTGCAAAGCACTACAGCAGAATAAGGAGGGTAGGCACATCTCAAGTATCTGGGCTGGTTTTCAGCAAGACTGCAGTTCCCTGATTCAATAGGTGGTTTCTCTACATGATGAAGTGAAAGAGCTTTAGCTCTTCCGCTTTGACAATAGAGCAAGGCCTCCTAAAATAGCAATAGTTTCAGGCACTTAATACAAACATGCCATTTGTCAAAATCTTATTTGCTTCACAGAGATGATTGATGAGTGTGCTATTTTGTGCTAAATATGACAACTTTCTGGAACATTCCTCGTTGATGACCATGAACTTTGCTCCTTGCAAGGCCAGTTGAGGCTGCAGAAGTGTAACAAGCGTGTTCTTAGTGGTGGCATTGACATTATTACTTCTGGATAACTCTCTGCTTCTAGACAAATATTTGCCTTTTAAAAATGGGAGGAAAGGCCTTGAATGTGCTTGGAACTCTTTGTCAAATCAGTTGTCTGAAAGCCAACTGTTCTATCAATTAATTTTGTTTACATACAGGAAAGTTTTAGCCGGGTCTGAGCCGACTGGCTATTCATTTTGAAGGATAGGAAAGATCCTTTAATAGAATCCTGAAAAGGTCATATAATATTTGAAAGAAAAACTTTTCACTGGCTGCTCTATCTTGTCTGGAGATAGCTGACATCAGCAATATGTAAAAAAAAAAAAAAAATCATTAAACTTAAAAAATTAAAAATTTACAGAACAGATGGAAACATCAAGAATTTCACAAGATCAACTTCTCTAGCTGACAGTAATGACATGTACTGTTGTAATCTACATTATTGTGTTATTCAGAATGCATTAAATTATTAGTTTCTGTTATACCAAGATTGTTATGTTTGGTTTATCTAATAATATCTGTTCATAGCACTGAAAAATGACCCACATGATTTTGAATCTTTGACTAAGCAAAACTCTCCTTGCTTTTAATGAACAAATGATAGACTTTCAGGAAGCAATATTCCAGTAAATCCAGTTTTCATTCACGCCTGAAAAATCTCTTCAAATATTGAATGGATGCAAATTTTTTTTATCTGCTATTTTGAAATGCATCGTTTTCTCATTCATTGTAATGGATCATATAGCTAAATCTGACTCTTGGGTACTTTAAAGAAAGTCTATTTTCTGGAAAAGTATTTTGAAAGAAGATAATTTTCTGGGAAGATATTTAATATAATCAATGATTTAAGTAAAAAAACAAACAGCTCCTCCCAGAGCTTCACTTCTAAATCCAAATGGATCACAGGGAGAAAATCTCCTTTCACAAATAGAAAAAATATTCAATGCTAAATTTTCAGCCTGGACAAAGTAACGTTCCAAACATGGAACTGGACAAAATGTGAGAGAAACAGAACCATTCCTGAAACAGAGTGATTGGTCAGGTACCACCTGCCTGGTCTGTAAGTTACACTTGGGAGCTTAAAAACTGACCATGCCCACAGGAAAAGTTCACCAGCACCTACTCTGGCTGTGTTCCTACATTTCTTTATAGCCTCCCTGGGCTGTATTTTCTTTTCCTAGAATGGAAATGATGGAGTAGCATGTGTTGCAGTGACTTAGTTTGTGTAGAGCCTGGACTTACTCCCGTGCACCAAGCTAAAGGGATCAGAGAACCTTTCTGCCCATTGTTGGCCAACAGGAGTTGTTAGTGATTTGCTCAAAGTAAGCTTTGTGCTCTTATTTGGCTGTGTCTAGACAGCCAAATACTTTGCTGCTATCCAAGGAATGTGCAGCTAATGTCAGTGATGTATTCACAGGAAAGCATTGGTTCTGGAGCACAGGCTCAACACAGTCACTGCAAAGTGTAGAAGCCAAGAGGCAGGGTATTCTTCCTTGAGCAGGCCATTTATTATGGGGCTTACTTAACTTCCTGCAAGAGTAAAGAAAAAATTGGTGCAAAAAATTATTTAAAATTTCACTAATTAAAAATACAGCTAATATTCGGTTTGATAGTCATACAAGAGATTTAGTTAAGAGGCATTTTAGACACACAAATACACATAAAATTCTTGTATGGTCCAATAATTGCAAGCAGAAGAAACAGAACCATCTTGTGTTCTTCACTAGCAAGTGGAACTGCCTTTGGATAAAGATTTATGATCTGTCTTGAGTAACTGTATTAACAGTTGACAGGGGTTTAGAAAAACAAAATGACAATCCAAGAGGTCAATATGAGGAAAAACCCAAACCAAACAGCACCAGCATATTTTGGAAAGGAGAATAACACCCCAGCAAAAGTTTAGCTTCTCTTAGCTCCCAGTGGGGTTATGCCTGTTTACAGAAATGACCCATCATACAGTGGTGGGTTGTCCTCTGACTGCTTCTGAGGGAAAAGAGTCAGCTACTAGCATTGTAAACTATGAATCCTATGAAAGACCAGGCAACTGTCTCACAAAGAACTGGACAGATGCAATAATTTGTGTCAGGTAATGAACACTGGCCCTATATGTCAGCTCTGCAAACAAAAGCCCAGAAGAGGTACCGTGCTGTCCACAGCCACGCAAGGAGGGTTAAACACAGCAAACTTGCTGGGTGAAGGGTGGAGGCAGCAGAGCAGGACATGAGGTACTTGATGTTAGATATAATCCTAACATTGCAGTAGCTTTGTTTTTAACTCAGCAATGTATCTGGCATCTTGTCTCTCCTATACATCAAGTTCAGGAAGACAATATGAACAGTTTCTAACTCTACCTCATAAACTTCCCTGAACAGGCACTGGAGTTACAATAACATCTTTGTTGGCAAACACTTCCAGGCACTGTAAATCTGTCTGACTCTACAGGAGAGATGGCTGATGTGCAGATCTCTAAGTCACTGTTGTTAAAAAACAGAGCCCCTGTTCATCCATCTTGGACCTTATTTTATAGCACACCATATAAATGAGAACTTAAAAGAGTTCTTTATCCTTCCAAAGTGCACAGTCACTGGAAAGGATAAGAAGTTTAGCCTCGGGAACCTGAATCAGCTGAGAAAAGAGCAGCTGAAGGACACATCTGTGTTTTCCTTTCCCTATCCAGAGTCAGCCTCTGCAGTCTATACCTATGCCAGTGTGCTTTTGCTCACTTCAGGAATTGAATCTCTTCTCACAAATGTTCAGCAGACCAAGGCAAGGAGTTGCAATCTTTATCACTTAGCACCAGGGAAGCAATGCAGTATTGTACAAGAATGTTCCCGGAATGCAATAACATGAGCTGGAATGATCTGGCTTCTTACCACATGAGGCTGTGGAGAGAAAAATAGCTATTCTTCCCTGCCCATAAGCACGCAGGAGGACATGCATCTATCCTTTGTTATCCATGCTGTAATGTGCATTTATTAGTAATAGCACGAAGATTTTTTCCTGGTTTTGACAGCATCTTTGACATGTGCTAGATGGGGAGGATTTCCATTTTTTTAAGATGTTTAAGGTTTTGAACGACTTTAAGAAATACAAGCAAACACAGCTTATTTTAACTAGTGATCTCAAAATGGTAAGAAAAATATTGGAGAGTTAGGGCTATCATTTGCTATGAAGGCTTTCAGCTCCTCACTCTGCAGTACTATTCTGAACCTTAAAAGCTTTCCAGGTGAGACATGCATGGAAAAAAAACCTTTCACCTTTTTTTTTCTCTCCCCCAGCAGCTTCACTGCAGAGCCATATTTAGAAATGCTTGATCGTAAGGTGCTTTGGATTTGGCAGGGAATGGCTATGATGCACTTTCCCCAGGGCCTGGGAAAGAGAAGCAGGCTGCAAAGACAGCTTTCACAAGTTGCTTTGAAAGGCAGTGTATAATTATAGAGGCTGGCAATGAAAGACAGAGCAGCCTCCAGGGATACCCCTTTCCTATTCTGCCACTTTCAGGGATTCTTGCCTTTGCCGTCAAGTTCTGTCGTGTCCCAGTAAGAAGCTCGGTCAGCAGTGAATGAGACATCATCGTTCTCCTTCAGCTAAACTATTAAAAGGAGGCAGGTCTAAGGCTCTTCTATTTTTTTTTTTTTCCTCTCTTGACAGACCTGTGACTCATGAATGCTGCAGAACAGAGAAACCAATAAAAACCTACTTCTACACTTTAGCTTTTGAGCTTCCCTTTTAGGGATCACATAAGGTAGAGTGTTCACAGCTTTTGCTAATAGTGCTATTATAATTTATTATTATTATTAATATTATTACTAATACTGCTACTATGATCTTGTATTTAGGCACCTTACATCCACTCTAAACACAGGTTTAAGTATACAGAATATCTGTGTGATGATGCCTGAAAGCTTTGTAGTTTTGAAAGCTCAGCACTAGAGCCACCTGCAGAGCTTTCTGAGAAATGTACTCCACCTCCAAAGAGTGTTTTCAAAACCAATATTGGCTTACCACAGCCAGGACTTGTTCTGCTGAATGCCAGAAACTCCTTGTACCAGCCTCTTGTCTCCCTTTGTGCTGTGCAGTATTTCTGCTGTAATTCTGGTGGCAGAGATGGGAGGGAAGTGCTATGGAGCTTTCACAATTTGCATTTTTATCTGTCAGCAGCACCTTTTCTCTCAAGTTGACATCAAATCCAGCGCCAAGTCAGTGGCTTAAGCCCACTGGACTTCCAAAGAAATTAAAAAAAAAGAAAAAAAATTAGTTGCTCTCACACGTCTCTGGCATATGCTAATCATATTTATGACAGATATTATGTGCTACTTTCTCTTTAAAGATTTTTTTTTTTTTAAACAAACATACTGTGGGATGGAAGAATGAAGAAAAAAATGGGCCAATAAACTGCAAAGTAAAAGAAAACATGCTGCAGTTTTAAAAGACTTGTCATTTGTTATTTGTTTGTCATTTACAAATTAAACTTGAAACAGTTCAGCTGAAATGTATGTCAATATGTATCCATGAATTTTGTATATGTTATTAGTTCTAATATATGCAAAGGCCATTTCCATTAGTGATATAATAGACAGCAATAGTTGAAAACACAGAATGCTCCCAAATTGACTTCTGGTTCTTTTTTGTGGAATGCAGGATCTTTCAGAAAACCCACCAGAATTTAACTTGCTGCACATGCAAATAAATGCAGCTGAATGGAAGTGGAGTTTCTGTCACATTTATTCATTTCAGCACCTGTTTATTTTACAAATTGGAACAAAAGGTCAAAGCACACTGTGCTTGACAGAAATTATAAAACATTTTTGATTTGGAAATACTAAACTAATTAATTTTGCCGCTTTTAACTATGAAGAAGCATTTTGATGTTCTATTAACTAGATGAATTCACCTAAGTCAAATTATTTTGTTTCAGTTTTCAGAAACTTTATTTTTTCCTTGAATATTAAACAATTTCCATGAAAATACAGACATCTGGGAACTTAATTTCCTGTTCTGAAGAGAATTTCTGAGTAGCTCAACAAAAGCCTCATATGAGTATAGCATTCTGTCAAGTACTTCTTCCATTGTGCTGTACCATGCATGTCCTTCATTTGTCTGTGAGGGATTCTGACTAATATTTCTCCTCTTAGTGAAATTGTTTCCATTGTCCATATTAGAAGTTCACCATTACTCTTAGTGAACATGTTAGGATTCTGCACAGCACAAGGTCCTGCAGTCATGGACAGTCATGAGCAAAAGGACTTTCTGATGTCACTATTGCTTTCTATTGCAGAAGGAATGGGAGAAATGGAAGTTGCTCTGCAGGTCCTAATTCTGGTAAGGAAAGTGGAACAGAAACTGCAGTGCACCAGGTTTTCCTGGAGCTGGTAGATATAAAGGTTTCTCTTCTAATAATATCAAATCACACAATTTTATTAGAATTATCTAAATACTGAAAAGGGAGACTTGATTGCTAAAAATTTAAAGAAAAAAATGTAGTAAGATTTAGTTTCTCGGGGTCTGCTCATTGACTGTTGTATCAGCTTTCTTTAGACGAGAGCCAAGTGAGTAAAACAAAGCAGTTTTCTATAAAGGATTCCTGAGATCAGACATAGATGCTTCACATCACCTTTATCTCTTCTGCAACGCTCCAAGAAATTCTTTAAATAAGTGTGTGGGATTTTAGATTCTTTCTGAAACCTAGGTTTTACTTTACTGGAACACATAGCTGCAATCAGAAAGATGAGCTACCCAATCTTGAGTTACATATTATACTACAGGAGTACAGTTTTAGCTTAAAGGTCTTCCTCTGGCAGCATGACCAACAGGAGAGTATCTGCATATTTTCAGAGCAGAGATGGAAATGCTGCAAAAAAGGCTCACACCACACATGTGAGAAAATCCTTCACGATCTTCTTTTTCTTCAGCCCCCCTACACTGCCCCCCAAACCCAGCAACTGCCTTGGATGAATAGTTCCATAACCAAATATAATCAGTGTACTAATTATATGACAACCATTGCAGAGATGTAATAGGTGTTTTTAATTATTTAAGTATTCTAGGATTTGTAGACAAAATATATAAAAGGAGCGTCAAAAAATTCTATGTCCTTTTAAGACACATCCCAGTTTTCCCACCTGCAGTTTGTCACGTCTTGCAGGCATAAACCTGTATATTAGTCAACATGTCTACTGCAAATTA
This sequence comes from Luscinia megarhynchos, assembly GCA_034336665.1. Lineage (NCBI taxonomy): Eukaryota > Metazoa > Chordata > Aves > Passeriformes > Muscicapidae > Luscinia > Luscinia megarhynchos. The sequence continues at coordinate 49,886,937 of CM067565.1, forward strand.
TCCCACTACTGTGATGTTGAAATAAGTAGCTCAGCATAAAGCAAAGAAGTCCTGATGTTTGTCTTTTATCATCGTAGGAGAGGTGTCTCTAAACATGCAGTGAAAGAAAAAAAGACACATGTTAAAATAACCATTCAGAACCAAAGCTAGTTAAAAAAGATAAGAATTTTTCATTTGCTTTGGTTATGCATCTTTTGATGATCTCATGAAGCTTAAATAGTGGAATAAATATACTCCATCACATGAGTGAGAATTAATAATATGTAGTCCTCAACTAGTTTAATTGACTTGAATCTGGGATACCTGAAATAACTGCAAATGTTTCACAATAGCTTAATGTGTAGACCTGGCTAGCACTTTTAAACATGTGAAATGATACAAAACCCCAAGTCCTTCAAATGTATTTTAAACACTTGCAAGCTGTAATGCTATATCACTCTTCAACAGACTGTCTAGTAGAAAAACAACAATTTTATTGGGAAGAATGGTAGAGTTATAAGAATAGCTACATGGTTAGCTTAGATGAAAATAGAACTGATATGGGTGGAGGATTAAATAAGGGTAAGATAACTAGCAGAGACATAAAATACCAGACTTCTAAATTTAGGAGAGTTTGAATGCTGCAAACTTTATTTTCATTGGCTTTTGTGTGGTGTTTCATAAAGTTATTTGGATGGTGCTGAGAGCCTATAGCAAGCACAGTCTTTCCACAATGCTATTCTGTAGACCATCTTAATTTTTTCCTTAAAAGTTGTTAACAGAATAAGAATAAAGATTTTTATAACTTTTATTTCACTTGGGTATGGCTGTCACAACACTCTAGACTGCAAAGTGGTGTGTGAGTTTACAAGTGACTATTTAGCTCAAAAGGAAAATTCTCCTCATGCAATTTTACCTTCATCTGTTTAATGCCGAGCTGGTCTCTCCTGCAGAACTGTCTGGTGATTGTTTTTCCTTCTCCATCTTGTTCCTTAAAACCTAACTGTTGAAGGTTAGTGCTGGAACGTTATGGTACTTTGACTGAACAAAGGAGGGAAAGTGCTTCTATCCTCCTTGCTGAAATATGCCCTGATTCCTAAAACATGCAGGAGGGAACGTGTCTCTCAGAAGGAGTACAACGAGGGCAGGTTAGTGTGGGAGGAATGGTTTAAGCTGTTTTCTGCCCTGTCATTCCAAGGAATACCACCTTGCAAGCCAGGGCTGGCCTGATGTAAGCCACGTGAATGTTGTGCATCTGGTCTGAGCAAACCACGTAAGCTCCCTCTGGAGTCAATGGAGGAAGATGAGCATGTCTGGAGAGCTCCTCCAGACATTAGAGTACCTGATCTGCTAATTAGAAGGACTTCTTTCTTGCAGTCCATAATACAGCCCTCAAGGATTCTCTCAGGCTAGAGACCTGTGTTTCAGATGGCTAGAGCTAGGGGAGAGGAATCTTACCTTCCATGAAGAAATATCTTATGAGTACACGAAAAGATTTTTTAATTTGCACTAGGAAAAAAAATCAGAGAGACTCAAAATGTGCACCAAATGAAGCTCACAGCTTCTCTACTACTCTTTATAGAATTTTTTTACTCCCCCTTCTTCAACTGCTTGCTGAAATATCATTGCAAATCTTGCTCAGGGAGCTATGGAAGAAAAATACACAAATCTATGTGACAAGCAGCCTTAGAGAGAAGACTATTCATGTTTATTTCTTACCATCATGTTATGCATCTCTCTTCATAAATATCTGTCCATCTCTACCTTTTTATATCTTTACACCTTATACCATCTATACTCTTTTATAAAGGAAAGTTATTCCTTTCTAAAGAGTAGAGATAGGTGTGAGTTACCTGACATAATCCTCATTCTCAGTGATCAATTTCTTCAAGATCCTAGAATCTAATATGTGAGAGAGAAAATAAAGAGAGAACTGAAGTCTGGAGATGGAGATAAATCAACTGCAGGTTGGAAACTGGAGGTTTATTGCTCAAAGGATTTGAATAAATTTGCCTCTCTGTATTTTCATATTATGGAAGAGAACATGCCTATTTGCCTTTATGGTGACAGCCCAAGAGATGGCAAAATGCTTCCTGAAGTGAAACAAAAGAGAAAGAACTTTGTCTTGGAAGAATATTATGGCAGCTCTTTTCTGGGAAGATGTTCAGAATTGTGCACAGAAAGATGTCAAAAGAGGTAAACAAAATGTGGGGAAAAAAAACAGGGAAAGAAGACATGAAAGCATTCAGGTAAACTCTGTGTGTTTACAGACAAAATGAGTCACCACTTTCAAGTTTTGTTTGTTTGTGATCTGGGCACCTGAATTGTTGTAGCAAAGAGATGGAATTGTGTGCAATTTAGAAACTATTTGCACAATTGCTAGTTTGCTATAAAGGTATTCAGATTTGATTCTTCTTTGCTTTTTACAAATCTTTTAATTGACTGATTGTTCATTTTGCAGAAATAACACAAATATTTCTCCAGATAATTCTGGTTTATACTCTGTATCTTCATATACACACATGTATATGTATGGCTGTATATTTACTGATGTTGGTGGGTGGTCTGAGAACCTACTTAAAAAATTGACATTATATATCTGGTCCACAAAATGCTAACAAAAAGAGACATTTTTGAATTATGAAAGATTTGCATTTTCTCTTGATACCTGCTCCAGCAATTTGAAAATCTCTTTGTTTTGAACCTTTGACAAAGACATCAGGGTGTGTGGTATAGAGAGGCAGATAAAATCCTGAAGACTTAAAAGAAAACATTTTATGATCACTAAATAAATGAACTTTCCTACTCAGGAGGGAATGATAACTTGGCAGGGAGGTAGAGATTAAGAACACTTCATTTTCTGTGTTCTAATATTTTTTAAATGAAACGTTCTTTTCTTTTCAAAGAATGAGTCTCTGTGAAATTAAAGGCTTACAATTGTTTTAAAAAAAGTGTTTTATCTACAAAATATGGAGCCATGAAAGGGAATGTTTGTACAGAACCACTCTATCCATGAATATAACTTGCTCCTGTGCTTATTCTAGACAAAGAAGGGCAAAAAGTCATAGAAAACATCTTATCACCAGCAATTTTATTTTGTTGTTGTTGATTTAACTGGTTTAACTCCTTACTAATTTTCTTCATTATGACATTTAAAATTTTTATTTTGAAGACTGTATAAATTGAAAAGATATGTGTTTCCAAATTCTTGAAACTGAGGTTTAGAAATGGCAAATCTTTTGCAAGTATTCAACATGATCCAGTTAAGGAAGTTTTTGTTCCATGAAGGCAATTACACAGAGGGTTTAGTAGCTCAGTTGGTCCTGGTAGCACCTCTTTTTGTTCTCTTTATTAAATAAAATTTAACAATTAGATTGTGTTCCAGTTCTCTCCTTCCAGAGAACACTTACTGAGGCCTCAGGCCCTCTTTCATTTCTCAGCTGAGCAGAGGAACCACGGTATTGTCAGAGTGCCCTTGCCCTTGCCCTTCTGGTGTGGTAAGACTATACACAGCTGCATAGTGCATAGGGAGCTATATAGCTCCCAATAAACATCCATCTCCAGAAAAGTAGTGGTATCCACTTTCTTAAGTTTAGTGGAATTAGGTTTTAATTTACATTATCCACAATATTTTAAAGATGTTTCATTATAATAGCACTTCAGGTCTCAGTTTCCCTTTTTAAGCTAAAGTGTTCTGAAATGTCAAATATCCTGTCCTCAAATATTTCATTTTCCTCACAAGGCAAATTGCATTTACATTGCCTACCTTACTAATAGCAACAGCAAATTTTCTGGCATTGAGTGACTCGGTGAATAAATTGCAGCATTATTCCTCAGAGCACAGTTTGGTTGCACCAGCCCATAGGGAAATAAAAGAATTCATGCTAATTCCTCCCTACAATTCCTTGCTTGGTGGTCTTTGTTCACCTCCCCCTGATTTCTGTGAGGTGGAAGTGTTTATGGCACATCTGCTGGGAACTGACTCACATCACAATGATGTAGAGCCTTTGTGAGTCTGAGAGAAATCCTGGCCCCATTTCATCAGTGCCTGTTGCACGTGAGCATCTTCCAGGAGCAAAGCGGGGAGTGCTGAAAATACCCAGACAAATTTGATAGAATCCCATGATTTTGTCTGGATATTTTTCTTTCTGGTCTCACTTTGAGGCTTACAGAAATAACTGAAGTTATTAGGGCAATGTCTCCCCTGACTGCACTGGATTTTCTGCTTGCAACAGAAGAATAAAGACAAAATGTTCAAAAGATAACATGGTCAGGAGGTAAAACAGAGCTTTTGGAGATATTACTGCTCTGCAGCTATCAGACTTAATTATCTGTGTTACAATCCACTGTACTGTGAGTCAAATCTCTCTTCAACAACTTCTCCATTGTCTTTTTATTCTATTCTGATATCTCTTTATTCTCATATTCCTGTTTGAATATTGCTTCTCATATTAAGGGCAATAAAACAATGATTTTTTTCTTCTCCACCTCCCATGGTTAATTCATCAATACTGCAGTTGTAGAGACTCAGGAAAGATTTGGAAGAACAAAGCCTTTCTACTAACACAAAATTATGTACACATTTTGTTCCCAAATGGAAAACACAATAATTATGTCAAGGTTTGCCCTTTGCCCAACAAGGCTTTGAGGTAAATGGACAAGCTAAGCAACCCAGCCAGTTTCAAAGATGACAGTAGCTTTTCCAGTTTTTTAGGATCTACAGCTGATACTATGACTGAATACAAAGCACAAGGCTTAGCTGTGTAGTTCCCATTATTTTAATTGCAATTTTGTAGCTAAATACCCTAGATAGCACTAAGTAACTCAGCCTCCATTACCAAAAGTCACAGATTAAAATCATTGCCCCTTGACATCAGAGGGCTGATATTTTCTTTTCCATAAAATAAATGATATGTGCGCTTAAGACCATAATAGTAGGCAACTCCTTCTTTAATTTGAAATAAACTTTTGTTCTATTACAAGAGGCAAATTCATCTGTTTCCAAATGCAGCTATGCTGTATCATTTTGTTATGGTGCAGTTAAATGTATTTAAAATACTTTGTTAAAATGAAAGACAATAACATACATTGAAAATTAATAAAAGAAGAATTATATATTTAAAGGAGACATGAAAGGAATGCTTAACTGTTACCCTAAAGGTGATAATTCCATTGGAAAGAAAAACACTGCATATTTTCAGCTGATGTAGCATTTTGAACAGGTGAGCATGCCTTCATGCTCTAGAATTTAAGTAATTTGCAGCAAAGTTCCATGGAACAAAATAATTGGACAGAGAAATTAGTGTCAAACTTCTGAAAGTCTAAATAGTTGAGCCAGAAGGAGGGCTATAATTTCAAGGAGAAGACAGTAGCAATTGCAGACCTGTTTAAGGATTGGCTAAAAATCAATTAACATAAGTAACTAAAACATATTTTTATGATGTTGAGCATCTTGAGACATGTTGTCACATGAAGGATTCACTTCTTTATATAATTCAATTCTCATAAGTGTGCATCAGAGTGGAAAACGTCGAGTCAGAGATCTGTAATTGAATTATTTCAAAATCTTAAGTGTTTGAAACCTAGCTGCACAGGGAAAACTTTAATAGTAGCATTAAAAAAGCTTAAGGTCTTTGGCAGAAGGCTGTGAAGTCATCTGGGTATAATCAGCCACATAAAGTGCACGTGGCAGTGTGATCCTGTGATCTGAACACTGAGCAAGAATGTTTTCTGCTTCTGAAAGGACTCAGATGAGCTGTAGTGCTCTTCCATTTTTTAAATGTAAGTCACTACATCGCAAATGTTAGTGTATGTGGAGGTAGGGAAAGAATATCACCTTGTCTAATACTACTGACAGCCTAGTCTGTGTTTTGTGATGAGAGTATGAAAAATAGTCTTCCTCCTTTAAGTGATTAAACATAAATGACAAAAAAGTTGTACAGTGAAAAGAAGAAAACACTGAAAACCTCTAAACAGTTAAACATTTTGGTGCATGCTCAGACACACACACATATGCACACATAACATGAAATTTATACATTTGCACTCAAACACAGATTTATACACAATTTTATTTAAATATTAACTGGATTCTCAGCTAAGTGAAACATTGAATTTCAGATTTTTTTCTTTTTTCCTAGCCAAGAGAGCTTCTTGCCCTTACCCATTTTTACCTCAGCAACTGAAATGTCAGCAAATTTCTTTGGGAAGAAGGACAACTTTAATCACTAGATCCATCCAGAATGGATTAGTGAGTTTCTGTCTTCTCATAATGTGAAAACTACATTCCTTGCAGCACTACCTCCAGAGAAGTTCAACAGGGAAAGGTGTGACTGAGCAACTGTCTCAGACATACATGTAAGGCTTCTTAATCAGTAAATTCTAGTCCATAACTCTGATTCAATGTCAGTACAAATAAATTAATTTTATTAGCAATCTTTTCTCTGGGAGAGCTTAGATGCTTTTCTGGCTTCTGTTTTGCCTCTTTTCATCCTTTCTATTCTTTCTTTTATCATTTTTCTTTAATTCTGTTTACAAAATTGTAAGAGGAAAAAAAAAAGAAACAAAAAAACAACATAGGAAGGATGTAAATGTGTGGTACCAAAACAGCTGGATTACTATCAGGAGCATGGAGCTCTGATCATCCCTTCTCAGGAACTCAGAGTTCAAGAGAGGGTGCCAGCACAGCTCTTGTTAGTGTTGTCCTTCGGGTTCACTCAGGCTGTGCTGTTTATTTGGTTTCTAGGAGGTTCAGTACCTTGAACTTATTTTAACTTGGCAGGCTGTGAATCAAGGTGGCCATCAGTCTTCCCCCATAATGAGTGATGTTTAAATAGTTCAATTGTAGTTATAACCCAGACAGCTTTTAGTTATAGTCATTAGGCAGTTCTGCCTCCAAACATCATAAAATATAAAGAACGACTCCTCCAAAGAACAATATCTTTTAAAGTGAATGGTACATTAAACTGCATTAAACTACTTCCAGTCCCAGGCACTTTATTCATTTGAAATGTGGACTTAAGTAGTTTTAAGCTTGCTTTGGACAGAGGAACCTGTCAGGAATATAATCACATCAATTATGCTTTCCTTCCAGATTCTGAAGGTGCTTTCATGAGCCTACTTAATTAGTTACTGTACCCCTAGCATGGAGAGGATAATTGCTATCATGAGTCACGCATTAAGTGGGATCTGGAAATAGCCCAGAAAACATCAAGTTTTCTCAGATTTTCAATATTTGATGCTTCATGACTGTTGTGGGTTTTTAAAGGATTTGTAATTACCTCTAGGAGTGCAATGAGGAAGAATATATCACAACTACTCACAGCAAACTAAAGGCCTCAGAGGCTCAGTACTAACTCCACAGAGATGCATCTTAGTTTTCCTCTCCCTTCCCTCCAAACTTTTGTTTCAATTAATTTTTTCTATGTCCCCTGCTCTGGAGCATATTTTTATGCTATTGTACAAGAGAAGTTCTTTCTTGTTTCACATGTACCCAAGAATATTTAGTTCTTTTCCTTTGAATGAATGGTTTAATCAATGGATATTGGGAGTTGACAGAAAGCACCACTTCTGCTTGTCATTTCACAGCTCATTCATCCCTGGAGCACCATCCATCCTCTCAATGGAAGGAACTCTTATTAAATAAAAGTGTTATTTGATCATCCATGTAAACTTTTTTTATGTAGTACATATGCAACAAGGGTGAATTTTGAAAAAAAACCCACATTATTAGCTTTTAACTTTTCAGGGCTTGACTTTGTTTCAGCAAATTCAAATAAATGAATAAATAAAATCTATGCATTGACTAAGTTACCTCAGTGTCTACGAAATCGTATAATTATTTTTTTCCCTTCCTTTTTTTTTCCCCACTATGCAGATACTCCAGACCCCTGGAAAGAAAATGCTGCCCTGAAAGACAATAAGTCCTTGAAGTACAAAAATGTTGGACATTGCGAGGTGATGTTGCAACAAGGGTGGAGTGTCACATAGTTTGTACATTTAACAAAACTTAAATGTGCAATGACTAATGTTAGCAGATATTAAGACATATGAACTACCATCAAGGCAAATTCTGATGATTGCTTGGGTTTGAATATTAGCATGAATGCTGGCATGTAATTTCCTATGAGAATGTAATACATATTGTAAGTACCTAAATATTTTGGAAAAGCTAAGTGACTATTTTTTTAAAGTACCAAGGAAAAATGTTTTTATATCTTCTCTGAATTTACGTAAACAGAGTAATTGTGTCACCTTTTGGCATGTGTTATTTGGATACACCTAAAAAAAATCAATAGAAGAAAAACACTGAAATAATTTATCTTTTCCAGGCCCTGAAATCTTTTATGTTATTATATGGGGAGAGGCAGTGCTTAAACAGCCTGAAACACCAATTGTGATGAGAAAACACATGCATTTAATGTACTGTCCTACTCTTTGTATGTGCTGCAGTGTCCTACTGTTTCATTCCTTCATTTTGGCTTAATCCAAAAGCTATTGAATTCAGTGGAAAACCACCCAGTGACTTCAGTGGGGAGTAGATCAATCTCAAAAGGCATTTAACAGTACAGGATAAAAACTGATTTAATGCCTTGTGTTATAAATCTCTCTTCCACAGCACAACTTGTAGCCGTGTCTCAATAGCACTAAACCAGAGTAAGAAAGTAAGAAAGAGGCAATTTAACTTTCAGCTGGGGAGATCTTGTGCTCAAAAAATCTCACAATAATAGGTTTGGTTTTTTTCATTATATCCAGTATCCACACCATGGAGTTATGGGCAAAGGGACTGAGTTGGAAGCATAGACAAGTCACAGCACAGTAGCTGTGTAAAAACAAGCAAATTCAAAGGTAGAGATTAAAAAAACAGATAAAATTGCTCATCATAACTCTTTTTGGGAAAAAAGTCACTGCTGGATCGGTTTATGCTGCCTTTGCAAAGGTGAGCCATACAAGTTTTTGATATTGTTCTGAAATCAGCTTGATTTACCAGCTTCTCAGCTGTCCATCCCTTTATTCACATCTTGCACTGGGGCTTAAAATTGTTAAAGAAACTGGGTCAAATTGCAAATATTTTTCTGTATGATAGATTTGATAACAAATTGGGGGAAAAAAGTTTAATATATATGTATGCTGGAATGTTCCCTCAGCAGCCTGGGCATGTCATGCAAAAGAGTAGCTGTCACTGGTTATGAGACATTAATAGAATCTGAAAATAATTAAAAATTGAAAACTTTAACTTTATAATTGTCAGTACGTGAGGGATTAGCAGGGCTTTCTCCTTAGTGCTGTTAGATGAGAGAACTCCACACATTTTGATAACACATCCATTCAGAGATTTAGGGGAAGATGGCCTGGAGAGCAGCAAAACCTTAATGCAGTCTTTGCCCTTCTAGGGCCATTTAATTTCCAGAATTTCATCAGAGATTTAGAAAGTAATAATACAATCAGCTCTGAATTCTGAATTTACCTATCTTAATTTTTTTTCAGCATTTGCTGTTTACTGTAATCAAGAAAGAAACCAGGTTCTCCAAAACAAACTATGTTATCCTGGAGTCTGGAGCTCTGATGGATGTGTTCCTCATGGGTTGAGCCCTTCATGGATGATTATACTTTGCATGAGTGAACTCACAGTACAGATGACAGAGATAAATTGTGTGCATTCATTCTACCTGGATATTTCAACTCCTTGATTTTCACTTCCATTCCCTGTTCTTAAATATACTAAATCAAGATCTCTTTGTGATAGTATAAAGTGCTTCCTATTACAATGGGAATTACAATGAATTACGAAGGAAATTAATGAATAAATAATCTAGATGAATTCCTCTCCTCTGCTAGGCTGTTGGAGAGCACCAGCACAGCTGCAGCTTGCTCCTCCTGCAGCTCACACTGCTTCCATCTGACTAGTCTGGCTGATGTTTGCTTGTATGGCAGGAAAAGTTCAGGACAAAATTTTTGATTCACCTGATTTCACACTCAGGGCATTTTTTTGTCTCCCTAGTCACAGTCTCTGGTCTTCAGGCAGTCTGTATGACATATGTATCACAGAGACTCCTTCACCTTGGGAGCTGCTGTAATGGATTTTTGTGTGAGCCATCTAGCACAGTCTTCAGCTAAACTTGCCTCAGGTGCAGAAAGAGAGAGAAATAACAAATTGCCAGGGCCCATTGACAAGTAGCAGGGACCATAGGCTGTCAGTACAATGTAACATACCACTGTAAAACACAAGACTTATAAACACTGCATGTGTCTTGAGAGAAACTGGGGAGGTGCTGGAAGTCACAAAAAAAAAAAAATAAAAAAAAAATCCCAAAACAATTCAGATCCTGTCCTGCCTAGTAAGTCTGCAGTAAAATGGTCTTAATTGATGACCAAAAATACTCTAAAAAAATGCTTATGGTATTTATACTTTAAGTGTAGGTCTCACTGTTATCTATGGAAAAGAGAACTAATAAATAGTTCTAAATAGTTAATAGACTAAAAATAAGTGTAGATGGTAACAGTGTTTCTACCATCAGAAAAGAAGGAAAATATTTTGGAAATTAATTTCTATGATCTATATTGTGGTGTGGGAGAAAGGACTGCACTAGAATAATAGAATAATATACGTTGGAAAAGACCTCTAAGATCTTTGCTTCTAACCATTACCCAGCATTGCTAAATCCACCACTAACTTAATAACAAAGAGGTAAATTCATAAGAAACATTTGGGTTATCTACATTCTAGAGATGGTTGCCTATTTAATCACTTGACTCTAAAATGTCATGAATGTGGTATATTACATGTCTAGAAATTTCAACAAAACATGGTGTTTAATTCTATATCTTAGCATACAACTGTGGTAAATGTAGCAGTGAAAAAGTTCACAAACAAAATCTAAAACAGAATAAACTGCTTAGAAGAGATAGAGGAAATGTAAATCTGGAAGTTGGCATTCATTTCCATATTCTTTAAATAAACGTGACACATCGGCAAATAGCAGAGATGAGCAGACATGACCTTAGCCTGACAGCCATTCCCCACAGACAGCACCTCTTCCAAGGGCAGTGCTTAAATAATGTTGCAGAGCACAGTTAGCCCTGGGCACATGCCTGCTTCCTGGTTTGGAGCTTGAACTGTCAGCTGAAAGGGAAAAGGGTGGGTAGAGACATCTGTAACTTCATTTCTATATACCTTTCTTTTGTTTGTTAAATGCGGCTCTTGAGCATAATTTTTATTACTGAACACTACAGGACTCATTTTCCATTTCAGAATATTTGTTTTTTTACATAGTGAATACAGTGAACAGTCTACATGCTAATGGACCACCCATGAAGTCCTTGGGTAATTCAAACCCAAATAGTTTTATAGCTGATGCTGAATTTACCTGTTGAAGTGTTTGTAACATCAGTGAAGGAATCAGGCAGTTGGTACTGATGCGATTTAGGAAGACCAGCACCCAGCTGTGGTGCAGTGCAGTCATACCAGAACATGAGTACAGACAGCTAAGTTTACTTAGAGCCCTTACCCCAGATCATGCTGTGAAAATGGCCATGGTTCTTATGAAATGTTAGTTTGGGCTTTTGTTCTCGCTGAAAATAAGTTAGTGGCTGAAGCCTGGAGTATTTGCTGTCTATGGCAATGGTTAAGGCTTTGAAGTGGCCTGAGGACTCACAAGACAAAGAGAGGATCACAGAAATGGATAGAGCAGCTGTTGAAGCAGCTAAGATGTCTTTTCTAATTCAAAGGACAGCACCTGAGATCTGGAATGACAAATGTGAAGTAATCTACCCTAACCTAGAGTCTGACCCATGGCACTAAGAGTGAGGCTGCAGGTGTCTATCAAGTTTTGTTTCTGAGAGGTGACAAGCCTTACCAAGGTGCCCTTCAGTGGAGCCTCTCTGAGGGCTGGTTGTAGCAAGCTTCAAAGAGTCCATAAAATCTTGGATAGAGAAAGGAATACACTAATGAGATTTAGAAAGGGAAAGGAAGGTCACAGTGGCTCACAAGGCATCTGTGCTACCACAGAGTGAAACTAGCATGAGTTGAAATAGAAGGAAGGAAGAAAAAAAGTGTGAAGGTTATTGAGACTGATAAGTTTAGCTTGGCCTCATGTAATTTTCACTCAGGGTCAAGCCTTTTGTTGACTCAGTGACAATCACACAATAGCTGTGGGATGTGGTTGGGCTGGACTTTTCCTGAATTACCTAGGGTACTCTGTCACAGAAAAATTCACAGGGAACTTGAGTCACCTTTGCTTTTACTGTGATCTAGCAACAAGATAATTCCACCAAATTAAAGGAAAACACGTAGCAGTTCTCACAGGAATAAATACATATACATACTTCAGTCACACAGTGTGTCAAATATACCATTGTAAAGCAGAATATCCACCTGATATCCAAAGTTCACTCCAAGCAAAAAGAATCATTCCCATCCAAAATTATTCTTGGAAAATAAGCCCTGCTTTGCCAGTGGTAATATCAAAGACCAGACACCAACCAAGAAACATGACACTAAATCTATTCCTTGATAGCAGCTTGATAGCTATGGATGTCTATATCTGGATTTCTGGTCCCCTACAACATCCTACTCTCAAAATTGGAGAGATATGTATTTGATGGATGGGCTGCTTGGTGGATGAGGAACTGGTTGGACAGTTTGGACAGTTTCCTCCAGAGTGTAGTGGCTCAATGTCCTGATGCATGTTGGTGACAAGAGGTGTCCCTCAGGGGTTGGGATCACTCCTGTTCAATATTTTCATCAATGATGTAGATGAAAGCGATTGAGTGCACCCCCAGCAAGTTTTCAAATGAACCAAGTTGAGTGGTGCAGCTGGCATGTCAAAGGGGTGGAATGCTATCCAGAAGGACCAGTTTGAGCAGTGGATCCATTGGAACCTCATGAATTTCAACAAGGCAAGTACAGGGTCCTGCAACTGGGTCAGGGCAACTCCTTGTATCAATGCAGACTGGGGGGTAAAGGGATGGAGAGCAAACCTGCCAAGAAGGACTTGGTACTACTGGTGGATTAAAAGTTAGTCATGAAGAAGCAATGAGCTCTTGCATCCCAGAAGGACAACATTATCCTGGACTGCATCAAAAGAAGTGTGACCAAAAAGGTTGAGGAAGGTGATTCTCCCCCTCTGCTTCTCTGGTGAGACCTCATCTGGATACTCAGTCTGCCCCAGGTCCTAAAGAATGGCAGGGGAGGATTACCATAAGGCTGGAAGAGTTCTGCTATGAAAACAGGCTGAAAGAATTGGAATTGTTCAGCCTGGAGAAGACTCCTGGGAGAAATTATTGTGGCCTTTCAGTACTTAAAAGAGACTTAGGAGAAAGATGGGGAAAAGGCTTTGTAGCAGGGCCTGTTGTGATAGGATGGGAGGTAATGGTTTTAAACTAAGGGAAGGTAGATTTAGACTACATGTAAGCAAGAACTTTTTGCCACTGAGGGTGGTAAAACACTGCAACAGGTTGCCCTGAGTCACTATCCCTGGAAACACTGTCTCTGGAAAGGAAGGTCAGGTTAGATAGGGCCCTGAGCAACCTGCTCTAGTTGAAGATGCTCCTGCCTATGGCAGAGGCATTAGACTAGACGACCTTTAAAGGTTCCTTCCAATTCCAGCTACTCTATGGTTCTATGACAGTGTGCCAGCACTCCAACAATCAACTAAATGAGGCTTTAAAGAGAAAAGTTTCTATTTCTGTTCCTACAAAGTTACTACATACATGAACTAAGTCAAGAAAGATGCATTAAAATTCTGAGGCGTGTGTCAGGTTGTTGCATTTTTCCTTTGAGTTTCTTTTCGTTTGACATTATGCATGTGTGGAAATAATTCTTCAGTGAGTAGGTTGTATTTGTATTCCAGTTTGATGGAGAAAAAATTCAGTGTGCAGAGTATATGAGTTTTGGCAACAGCTTCTCCCAAAGCCCTATTTCACACAAATTCTGTGGTCATTGCCTGTTTTTGACAATGCATGTAGGAAGGAAGATCTGTTTACTGTTTGATTTCATTACTGATTTTACTTGAGGAAAAAGAAAAGTAGGTTTCGAGCTAACTTGCAGCTCTGTTTTTATTGCATTAATTTAAACTCTATATAGAAGAATTTGCTTTCAGCTGTAGTTTTAGGGGCTATTCAACCTTTTCTGTCAAACATTTAACTACTTATATATATATGAGAATACTTTTTTTTCCAGTAGGGATAGTCTTTGAGGCTTATAGAAACTTCTTTTGATGTAGAGTTCTACCCTCTATTGTATCATTTCACATGTTGGAAAGAATTTTTAAAGTATACATTTTACTTAGTAGCATGCAATTATAGAACTTAGTTTAAACTAGTCCTTTTCTTTTAATAATGTGTTGTGCATGGTTGTGGCTGCCGCTGTTTTGACTTCAAGAACAATGGAAAGGTTGTAAGTGATCTATAATCCCAAGTATGTTTGGAAAGGCTTAATTAGAGGTAATCTTTAAACAGAAGCAGTATGTATTCCAAACTTCATGCTGTCTTAATACTACATGGTAAATCTAGATTTGCACACTGAGGGAAAATCCTGTCCTTTATTTATGAGATTTGGGTGACACACACACAGAGGCATTGACACCCCAGCATTCTTCTGTAGGCTGGACCAGGAACAGGACCAGAGCAGCTCCAAATCATCCCATGAATGGAATGCTGCTGTCACAGGCCACTGCTCACAGCACAGAGGTTTCTCTTTATTAAAAGTGGGTGCAAGGCTGAGGTTATGTTTGAGCTCCGCAGTCTGAAGATAACTTTAAAAAAAAAGAGAGCACACTTAGTTTTAATGATTTTTTAAAATTTTTTTCTGTGTCCCAAAACATGCCTGTGTAGGCAGTCCTCAGCAAATAAGGGTATCCGTGAACTCAATTTATTTTTCTGCACTAGGGAGGATTTCACTCTCTATGTTCCAATTTATCACTCCTGGTCATTCTCTCTTGAGTGCTTTTGAGTAACCACCGAGAACAACAGGAATGCATTGCAGGGCAGAGGAAGAAACAAGAGGAACAAAGCCTTAATCTGGGCTCCTCTTTGGAGGGAGTTGGACATTGGACATTTTTCTCCTTGAGGGGACTACACTGCAGGTGGGAGCCCAAAACTGTGCACACCTTGGCTGTAACCATGGGGAGACAAACGGAGGAGATAAGCTTTGCAGCTGCCAGGACTGTTCGGTTCTGAGCTGCCTTGGTGTCCCAGCTCAGTCTGTGCACTTTAAGCCATATAACATTCAGCTTCAAATGGGTTTTCTCCGTGTAGGAAGCTTGTTATCCGCTATGATACACACTGAACTCAATATACAGAGGGAACAAAGGGCAAATGCTTTGTTGATACTGCTTCCTCGTCTGCACAGCCCAGTGGTCCGGAGTGCTCAACGGTGTGACACATCCAAAGGTGATGACCAATTGTTAACAATCCTGTGAGCAGCTTCTCCCGGCGGTTCTCAGAAAAAGGAGTGCTGTGACGACGGAAGGGCACAGGATGTTACGGGATCCGTCTCTGGGATCGGGGATGTGGGAAGCAGAGAGCGCTCTGTTTTCGGAGGATGCGTGGCTGTAAACAGGAAGCTTTGCAGGGCACAGCTGAGTCCTTGGGCTCCGTGCAGGACAGGGGGAGAAATCTGCTGAAACAGGTAGTGGTGGCCAGCACGGAGCTGTCAAGGCACAGTGTATTCGGATTTCCTGAAAGTACATCATTCAGCCTTGTCACTGATAGCCCATCAGGACAGCTTATGCACTGTTGTGTTTTCAAACCACTGAAAAAGAGCAGAGTTCTGAAATCCAGGGGATTTTGGAAGCACACTAAAGTTAAACACCTGCTCCCATAAGACTTTCCACTTCGGAAAGCACCTAAGTTAACAGTGAGTTGTTAAACTAGCATTATGCAGAACTACTGCCAAAATTTCATTGAATTAATTTACTGTTAGTTCAGTTAATTAGAGTCCAAGTAATTTCAGTCAGCCCCCAACATAAAAGGTTTGACGAGCTGCAGGAAAACTGCACAGGGAAGGAATGGAGTCTCTAGAGTGCTTGAGCAGACCTCCTCTGAAACATCCAGCAGACAAAAAAGTCAAATAAAAATCACTTGTCAGAAGAACTTCATATTTTGGCTGTGCAAGGAAAAAGAGCCAGGGCACTTGCATAGCACAGTTTTAACCTTCTGAGCCCTGCCCCTCCCTCTTCCTCAAAAATCATGTTGCAAAATCCATTCCCCAAATTATTCTAGTTTTGCTGGCACTAAGATGTATGAATTTAATAGGTTGACAAAGGATCATGGGAAAAGATAAGTGTTCCAGCACGTCCTCTATTGTGTTTTGTGGTTTGGGCAGTTGCTGTTGCCAAATGACCACTAAAGAAAGCAGCACATCTGACAACAATGTTATGACACAGCATTAATGAGTAGAGAAAAACACATCAGTTTTGGAGTTTGCATTTTAATCATTACCCCGAAGAAAATTCCCTGAGACTAAGATAAGAGAATGCAGAAAGGAGCTGCAAGGCTATGTCATATAATTTAAATCGAATGCATTTACCACAATGCCCTGTGTTTTTATCTTCTAAGGCAAGCAGATAAAACTCAGAAGTGTAAAACGACCATCATTCTGAGCTAGCCACTTCTTACCAAATCTTCAGTAACAAAGGCTGGCCCAGGGAAGAAGATCCTGCAGGTGAGAGCTGAATATGTAGAAATGATCTGTCCTCTCACCTGCAGCTCTCACACTACTGCTACCATGGAGCCTCCAGAGGAAACCTGGCACCCAGCACCTTTCCCCACAACTCAAACTTTATATGCTTTGTCGTCCTTCAGTAAGACCTTTAAGAAATAACTCAGCAGTCTTTTGTTCAACCTGGGTTAAAAATGAAAAGCTTACCTTCTTTGAGACAGGAAATAACAACTAAATTGTGAAGTAATTTTTATATAAAAGTAGTTATCCACTATGATTTATGTACTTTTCACAATAGATTTTGAAATGGGAAGCAGGAGGCAGAGAGGGGAGCAGCAGACAGCCTAGGAATGGGAATAATGATTAATAATATCCAGATTGCTCTAATAGAAACTGAGGAATATATTGTCTTTTTCAGGCAAGAAATATTTTACAAAAATATGAGTAGTCTGTTTAGCCAGACTGTCTCCTAAAAATTGCCATACCTTTTGAAACATGGGGTATTCCTGAAACTTTTTTAAAGCAACAAATGGGGACAGAGGCATGAGATGAATCCTGGAACACCAGGAACTATATAAAGTGCATATTAACCCATTCAGGCTTAAGCAAATGGCTAGGCACCTACATGCTGTTTTGGTATTTTTTGTAAAACAGCTCTTAGCTGGTTTAGGCCCTACCAATATCTCATTACTTACAGATGGAAGAAGAAAGGAGGTTTTTGTCTACTGAAGGAGCCTATAAATCTCTCTCTCCATGACTTCAAACACCTGGCTCTGCTTACTGCCCTGACAACTATAGCCCAACGCTGTCTCTAACTCATTCTCTCCTACACTATAAAACTTTCCTACTTTATCTCTCACCTGTCTCTCATAACTACTCCTTAATAGGTACCAGGTGGCTCCAGGACAGTGGAGGCTGACTCTTCCTATCACAGATATTAACTCCTTCCTTGCTTGACATTAGCAGTTCATGGATTTGGTATGTTGTCCTCTGATGAGACCTAAAACAAGGTGAAGGAACTGGGAAGAATTTTATGATCCCACAAATAAGATGTTACACATTCTTTACACCAGAGTAGTGAACAGAGGAGTGGATTCAAAGGCATGCCACCTCCATTCTGTTCTTTGTTCTGACACTGAACTGCATACAACATTGTCATTATGAAAATGGAAAGATTTGATCAACCATATAATTTATAAATTAAATACTATTTTCACATAAATGAAATAAAACTCACAAAGCAGTGGTATGGGAATCATAAAATATTCTGAATAAACATATCTGCATGATCCACAACAGCAAAAAAAGACATCACCAACAACAGAAAACAAACAAACACAACAAAAAACAAATCCCAAATACTAAGATAAGATGAAAAAGCACACTAAAATGATGCACACTACCAAAAAAAAAACCCCAAAGGATTTATTTTCAAGCAATTGTAGCAGTCACATGCTGCATTCCTAACTCCAAGCTTCCATTTCCTTGTAAATTGAGAGTTAAATTCATTTTTAATTGTGATCTACAGCTGACATATCCAGGACATAAAAGTGATTTCACCTATACTGACCTTTGTTGGATTCAAGTGAAGCCATCTATGGCATCTTTTTCTATGTTTCCCCCCAATTTTGGGTTTATGATGTTACAGTTAGTTTTATCCTCTGAAATCAAAATGCTTTGCTCACTCTGCTATCTTTAATTGTGTTTAATGGGTATGAACTCTTGGCACAAAGCACATTAGAGATCTAGAAGACAAACATTCTTATATATTTAAATTGTTGTATATTTAATTTTTTTCAAAATAAATGACAGGAAAAAAACTCCCTAAGATTAAAACAAATAAACAATAACTTGACTTGAATACTTGGCAAATCCCAAATGAGTTACAGTGAGCATTTACTCAATGTGGGTGAAGTACAAAAAGTAGACACTCACTTGCTGAAGGTGAACCTCTCTGCAAACATGCAGAAGGAAGAGTTGCAGTGGGATTGCCACAGTCCCCAAGAGTTGCCAGCCCATCAGCTGACAGGCTGTGATGAGTGGATAATGGGGTGCTTTCCTCTCCACACCAGACTCATTTCCTCCAGATGTGAAGAGGGCTATAGAATTACAGTGTCCTTCAACCCTGAGATTAAAAGTCACTGGTCTGATGGCGTGTGGAGGAGTTTTATGGCTTTGGCATAGTGGCATGAACCATCTGCTTGAACAACCAAGTCTCTTTTCCAGCGTGAATCTGTCATCATGGCAATTAGACAAGGCTCACAGGCTGGCACATGCCCAGCATAGAAAGCATCAGACTGCTGGCAAGCCACTGGCTAGGGTGGACACTGGTTTGGAATGAATTTCACCTTTCTTCTGAATGAAACCACATACATTATCCCTCTCAAGAAAGTCGTGAAACTCTACTAGTTTTCCCCTAGGTTTAGAGGGAAGAGCATGGGAGATGTGTGGTGAGGCAAAGATGATTTTTAGCCTTTTTTTATTATAATTTTATTTTTGGTTATATCTTGTAACAACTTGAGGCAGTTCAGTGGTTGAATTTAAAAGAAAAAATAAATAAACAGGTTCCTTTTACATGCCATTTGCTGCAACAGGAAACATACCCATGCTAAAAAAAATGTGAGTTTTAAGGGAGGAGAAAAGAGAACTCTAAAATCAGAAACAGTTTAGTTCAAACATGTAATCTGACACAGGGGTGTGTGTGGGGGTGTGTGTGTGTGCATACACAGGTGTGGGTTTGTAATATATGTCTTTCTCTGTATTTAGCAACCACCCTTAGCTAGAATTTAATTTGTTGGCCTTGATGGAAAATATTCCTGTGACTGAGTCTTTTAAGCTGCCTTTTTCCTTTTTTCTTTTTTTTTGCTTTGGGCCAGAGATTTTCAGTTTCAGCTTAGTGTATGCTCTTGCTTTGTGTCTGTTTGTGCTAAGAGACAGAAAGTCAACGTTGCCTCTATATCTGTGTCTTATACTGTCATGTACTGTGCTCCAGGTATCCAGGTATCTCATATAGCAATGAAGATGGAGAAATGGAGGAAATCATACTATCCCTGGCAGCTGGTTTGCTAAATTGCATATTTCAAGTCACACATTACTTTAGAAGTGACTAAAGAAGTAGTCTAGTGTTTTCCATTAAAGCACAAGTTTAGAACTATAGTTGGTCTTCAGGGTTAATTGATTCCATAGAAAGCACAAGAGCCTCCTCACAGATCAGAGACCAAATGGCACAACATGAAAAAAAAATTACATAATGCATCTTAAATCATAATTCATTCTGAAATGACAATTGCTATTTAACAAAACCATTTGCTTTTGTGTGTGGTTAAAGGAAGCTGGATTTATATGTTTCTGTATAATCTTTATTAATGAGTCCCAGATATTTCAACCAAAAAAAGTCCAGTTTTCCGAAGAGTGGTAAAATATAAGGAGAATTTTGTATTATTTGGTGTCAGCAGTTGCAGCAGCTACACTCCTAAACTACAAAGTAAGTCATGCCTAGCACTTAAACATGCAAACAAGGTTAACTAGATAGAACATTTTCTTTATATGTGGGTGCAATGCAACTGTGTTGCACTCAGTAGTCCTTATGGGTCCCTTACAACTTGAGATATTCTATGAGTTTGTATATTTTGCATTTCATTCCAAAGCTGTTCATATATGTTTACTACATCCTTAATAAAGGGAACCTAGAAGTCATTATCAATGTTGGAGGAGTGGGGGGAAAAAGTTAGCTTTCTCTTTTGTATGTTTTATATTTTCACTGAAAAGCAAATCCACAAATGAGATTGTATGGCTCATAATTTACTGTATATTTAAATGTGAACAAAAATATAGAAGCAGCTAATTTTTAAATTCATAGTTAAAAATCAAGAGGTGAGTTTTCCTAGATGCTTGTCACAGGAATTAGGGAAAACAATCACACTTACACTAGCAATGAATGGGTGAAGAGGGCATCACTCTCCAGACAGCTTTTCTAGTAACTTCTGCTCTTCTCTGCTGCTCACAGTTAAAGGATCTGCATAGGTGTGAAGTACCTGTTCCATTGTATCCTAAAATGGAACCAGTTGTAGGATTGGGCTGTTACACACACATAAAAGCTCTGAAGTTCTGAGGACTTTTCATACATGTGCACAAAAAAATTTGATCTTAAAAGCTTGCAGTTTAAAATATATTTTTTTTTCTTAAAAAATTACATAAATAACCTTACTTTTTAGAAATATAATGAGGAATATTAAAACAACAGCCTACAACACCATAAATACTAGCCTTTTTTCTTTGTAAAATAAAGGAATTTGGGCTTTCAACTGGTTTCAAGAGCATAAATAACATTATTGATCTATTAGCATAATCCATCATATACACTATACATTCTCTGCATATACCATATATACAGTATATACTCAGATGACCAAATATAATGAAAAAAGATGGCAAAAAAAGTTTTTTAAAAAAATGACAGTTAAAGTACAGTTTGAAAAGGAAATTACCTAGTTTACACACTAAAACTAAATGTTTTATAGCATCTGAATTTTATATACTCTATGTTACTACTGAGAATTAAGGGAACAAGAAAATCTATCATCCAAAGTAAGGGAGCCAGGCAAACAAAAACTGAAGGAATTCCCATGCTCCTGATCACCGAGGAGCTGGCAACACCTAGTATGTGTGGTATCATGAAATGCTGAACAAGTCTCAGACCCAACAAAACCCTGCCTTTTATATTTTTGTGCGTGACTGTCTCCTGCCAACAAGGACAAGCTGTATTAACCACTCACTCTATATACCTGCTAGGAAAACATACAGCTCCCCATGCTTCTGTGCATTTCTTGTCCCTTTACTTGGGAAGCTGCCTCTTTCCTCACTTCTTGCCACAGCAGGGGGATGAAGTGAACGGCTCGCTGCCTTTGCTGGGGTAGAGCTGTCCCTGTGCCTTTCGAGGAGTGAGCTCAGGGTCACGGGTGTCCTTCGGGAAGCTTTGTCTTCTGCACTCGCAATATTTACTTGAAGATGACAAGTCCATCCTTCCAACAGGATGTAAGTGATGTGGGAGTCACACAGTAAGAAATGCACTTGGTAATTGAAGCCAGTCCTGCTGAGGGCTTTGAAAGGAAGCACGAAGCCTTGCATTCAGCTGAGTTGTCAATGGGGCACCAGTGAAGAGAAAAAAGACTCTCATGTTCTCTGTGGTCTGTGTCACTGGGCAGATGGGCTGCTGTGATTTGAAACAGCCATAGATGTGATCTGAATGCTGCAGAATCCTGATTGCAGTTTCATTCTCTGCCTGGCTTTTCTTTGCAGTCTTACATCAAGGCAAGATGGCGTGAAGTAGGAAAGAAATTCATGGACAATAATGCAGGAATGCAGGAACAGGGGTCCAAATCTCAGCTAACAGCTCTTACATATATCATGAGATATCTTGTCACCTGTTTCCAGACTTCAATGCAGACAGTCTTTAAAAATATGCACAGAGAGAAGAGTAATTCTTCTTCTAGTGAAGACTCTTTTCTGAAAAAACATGGTGCTGTTTTTAGTACCACTTGTACATATGCTGTGTATCACCTGCATGATGTTTGTTGCTCCAGTTATTGCCTTGCTGAAAACACTATCTGCTCAGAGTAATTCAGCACTAATGTAGAACCTTAATTACAATCTTTTGCTTCTGAGAAGACACTAAATAGAGGACAGGTTATCCTTTTTCTTCACTTTGACTGGTCTTAACTCTTCCACTGAGATGAGCAGCCCTATGGACTTGTTTTCAGGGCTTGACCTGCCAGCTCACTGAAGTCACTGTCCTCCATAAACATCACAGTCTATTTCAGAGAAACACACTGGTGCAAAGATGTGTACAGTGGAACAGTCATTCACAGAAGGATTTTTACAGACTTGGAGTACTTGATGAATTGTAGGTAGTCCCATAGACCATTTAGTTGTTATATGTAAGCCTGAAATTAAGAGTTTTCCTGTACAGGTGCTGCCTGGGTAAAGACAAGAAGCCAGCTAAACTAATGCTGGCTCTGTGACATCTCTGTTTAAAATGTGCCATAATGCTGAAGTAGTGGCTCTGCCAGCTGAGGCAGATGGATTGAAAACATCAGGGTTTCCAACCTGCTTCCAGCCTCCACTCCTTGGCACACTTTACCCTTTGTAGCACATGTGAAATTCTCCACTGCAGATCCAGGAGGCCCCAGGACAGTCAGTAAATGTGAAAGATCTATATTTCCCAACCCTGGGTACTGACGTGATCTAGGTCTAGATTACCACAAAGGTATTCAGACAAACCCCTCTGAAGTGATAATAAAAATGAAATCTACATCTGCAGAGCAATTGTGTGGAGCTTTTCAGAAAGTGTGTTTCTCGCTATGATGGATAAAGTCCCAGAGAAACTTACAGAAAGGCAAGAAAAAAACAAAAACCCTTCCTTTTTCTACATATGCCTTTATTGTAATAACTAATCTTCATGAAATGTGTATCTGCCATTTTTCTGTGTTATCTCTCCTATCTTTCATGGTGTGATCAGCTGTGACTTAGGTACATCTGCAGTTATTTCTTTTCTCTCAGATAGCATTTGTTTTTGCTAAAAGGAAACCCACACTCTATCTGCTTTGCTGAGGCAGCTGCTCCCTTGTGATTGATGGCATTTGACTTTCACGTTCGCATATCTGTGGCTGATGTCTCCTGTCTTGCAAGACATCAAAGGGAGGCAGCATTGGCTGGCATCTTAATTCATGGCTCATGCTCTCTGTGCTTGCCTGGGCCAGCAGCACTGTGTTTGCTGAGTTTTCCTCGTGTCGCCGTGTGTGTGCAGAGTGACCTCGGCCACTCGCACCCTCCCACGCAGGGCAGGGTTCCTGGGGTCGGGGGCATTCCTCTGCTTTCATCTTCTGATGCCCGTGAGATAGGGCACGTGACTGTGTGTTATTTTTGCTAAGCTTTTAATGATGTGCAACACTTTTCTTGGTGGTGGGCTAGTGTGGGGGTGAAGACCTCAGGTCTGTTTAAAGATTCAGACCACAATGACTGAGCTTGTCAAGGCTTGTGCAAGTCAGGCTGTGCTGTGACACAAGGTGAATCAAGTGTTACTTGTACACTCAGATGTTGTGAAGAGATTTCCAGGAAATGTCAGGATCATCTTTTTATTTACATTTTGGTGATGCCTCAAGCGCCAGCAATGATTTAAGCTCCTCCCCAGAGATGATGTAAACATGCAAAGAGTGTGTACTAAGAAAAACCCTAGAGCACCACAAAAAAGGTATAGAAGAAAGGAAATACTGCTCCTGTGCTGACAAGCTATTCTAGGAACATAGGATTGGAAAGGACCAACTAAGCTGAGTGCACCACAGCCATGGGCAACAAGGTGTCTTTGTGTTCACAGACAGCATCTGCTTCAGAGTGGAGTTCACCACATGAATTGTGTGCCTAAATACCCTCAGTGTGATCCAGTAAAGAGATTTGGGATAACCTTGTCTAACATTTCAGGGAATGTTTCTCCAGGAAAGAAAAATCC
This sequence comes from Luscinia megarhynchos, assembly GCA_034336665.1. Lineage (NCBI taxonomy): Eukaryota > Metazoa > Chordata > Aves > Passeriformes > Muscicapidae > Luscinia > Luscinia megarhynchos. The sequence goes on from CM067565.1 coordinate 49,911,080, forward strand.
CTACCTAATGCCATGTCTACTGAATGAAGGTCCTGCACCTGCATGAGGGCAAACACAGATATCAAGCAGTCTGTGGGGAGAATGGATTGAGATGGGCCCTGGAAAAAAGGACTTGGGGGTTTTGCTTGATGGGAAGCTCAACATGAGTTGGCAAGGTGCACTGGCAGTCCAGAAAAGCCAGCATCCTAAGCCACATTCAAATCTGCATGGTAGAGGTGATTCTTTCCCTCTATTCTGCTTTGTGAGACCTCACCTGGAGCACTGAATCCAGCTCTGGGGCCTCCATGCCCCAGAAGGACATGGATCTGCTGAGAAGGGCCACAAAGCTGATCAGAGGACTGGAGCACCCGTCCTGTGAAGAGAATATGACAGAGTTGGGACTGTTTGGACAAGGGAGGGTCTTCAGGGCAGACCTTGTATCAGCCTCCCAGTATCTAAAGGGGACTTACAAGAGAGATGGAGAGGGACTTTTTGCAAGGCTACTGTTAGTGGTAGGACAAGGGCTAATGGATTCAAACTGAAAGAGCCCAATTTTAGGTTGGAAATTATAGAGAAATTCTTTCCTGTAAAAGGTGGTGAGGCAATGGAACAGGTTGGCCAGAGAAGCTGAGGACACCCCACCCCAGAAGTGTTCAAGGTCAGTTTAGATGGAGCTCTGAGCAACCTGGTCTATCTATGGCAGGTGGCTTGGAAAAGGATGATCTTTAAGATCCCTTCTAACCAATCCTAAGATGATGGATGAATGGATCAGGAACATCTCTCTCCATTCTAGGCTGTATGGCTACTTCCACTGCAAAAAGATGGCAGGGATGGTAGGTGGTAAGTGGAAAACAACTCCAGCATCTTGCACCTCTGGTCTCTGCCTGCTCCTTAGCTTGAGGATGTTTGACTCCCTAGTATGAGATACCAAAAGAGTAAATTCTGTGAGATTTTCTGTGTGAAAACACTGTTCATATCTCCAAGGCAAGTCAGAACAAATTGGAATTAGAAATGCAGTATTTTTAGTCCCTGTGCATGCAGATAGAGAAGAGACTTTCTGCTCTGTAGGACACATTAGATTTTTCCAGCAGTGATATGGTGCAGAATATACAAACAGTCTTGATGAAAAACTGTAGCTGAGACAGATAAACTGAAGACAGATAAACTTCAGACTGTGAAGGCCAAATCCTTATAAATCCTGCTTAACTATGGCATTGAAGCATGCACTCAACTCAGTCTGGAAAGGAAATTTCAAATCTAGGCACTTCCTACTAGCTTTTTGAAGCATCCCGGTTCCTGGCTGTGTCCTCTGAGTATCCCAGTGCAGAAGGTTAATTCCTTCCAGTAAGAAATGTCTCACACCACCGCCTGTAAAAGTGAGGTAGCTCTGCATAATAACACTTCTGGAGCTGGGAGGCTGCCTCATAGATTTTATATACTGTTACAGTATCTTAATTCCCTCTGTTAAAAGTTTGCTTCTGTGATTAAATGACTAAAAAAGTTCCATTAGGAGAAATTTGAAATTTTGTGAGAGGAAACCAGCCAATTACTTTAAGCACAGCATAAGTTTTCCTTGAAAAAAATCCCAAAGTCTTGATCAAATTCATTATTTCTTATACAGACACTGCTTGAGTGTAGCCTTTAAAAAGTTTTTAAAAGTTATGCTTCCCTACAAAAGATCTAAAATATATATGTGATATGGAATTGATAATGCATTCACAACCAAAGAGATTTGCATGGCATTGTCAGTTTCTTGTAATCTTGGAGTATAAAGCTAGGAAATCAGTGGTCTCTGGATAAATATATGATCTTCCTGTTTTCTCTGCTGCTAGAGTCTCAGGGTTCTGGTAGCACAGCATCAGGTTTTGGCTAGGAACTCAATGAGGTTTGCCTAGTTGTAAGTGGAAAGATTCTAGCCTAGATTTTGTGTTTTGTGTAATCTGAGATTTTTGGTTGAAACCCTCAGGATGGAAAAACTATGTGGGAAAGCAAGCCTCTTTACTTTTGGTAATATCTTCACATCTGGCCCAGACCACCACTGATTAAAGATCTTTTCTGTCTTCTGAGAGCTGTTGCAATTTCTGACAGAAATATGGATGGAATCTGCTGAACTCTAGCTGGAGAAAGGTCTCAAAGATGCACCTCACTTCAAGGCTGACCATGCAAAAACCAGAACTGCTCCCTCTGCCAAGAGTGTGGGATTCTTGATGGTTACACTCAGAAAAATGTTCATTTGTCCTCTTGGTGCCCTTACCGGACTTCTGAGATAAATATCTCTGGTTTCCAAGATTCTGTTCATAAACATAAACTTCACTTTACATTTTGTAAAAATAGAGGGGGAAAAAATACCATATTCCAAGAAACCACAAAGAGAAACCAAGAGAGCATGTTACCAGAAGAAAAAACATAGCATCTCCACATGAATATTGGTCTTGGCATTGCAATGCAGCACCACTGATCTTGTTAAAATATCTAAAATTACTGCTCGATCAGTGTTACTACCTGCAGGGGAGGAGAGAGAGAGAAGTTCATGACATAGTACAGAAAGACAAACTGTCAGAAAAATTGTAATGGATAAGGGTATAATTTTTGAAATTTGCATTATCTGATCCATTTTATCCCTTTAAAGTCAGAAATGAAGTCCAAGCAAATCACGTCATCTGCCTTCTCATACAATGATAAAAAACCCAGGCATTCACATATTGTGATTTATCCCATCAGTCTTAAACATGATTTACTGTTGGGAAAGCTTGTTTCTACCTCTTGAGTCTAGGTGGCTAATGCAGCCTGGATGGCCAGGTTTTAATTATTTACCTAATTAAATTGTCATACCTAAGTATGACAAGATGAATCTTACGCTGGATGATTATGGAGAGTTCACATTTCTTCCTGGCAGTGGCATTTAGCAATCAAACTAACTTGATGAAGTAGGTTCAGTTGTACAATAAGCAGTTTAACACAGGGAAATGCACAGTCATTCATTTAAGCCTCTACCTTATTTATGAGAAGAGAGATTATGACCAGCAAAGTAGTGATGCTGATATGGATTTCATGTTGCTGGTAGGTAACCCATTAAACATGAATTCCTACCAGACAAAAACACTTAGGGAATAAGCATCAATTTTAGATGTATATACAAATTAATGCCTTGAAAGAGTAGCAGATGATTTGTCTCTTTATAGAATATTACTGAGGCCATTACTGCTGTTTCCAGCTCTGTTACCTTTCTTCAGAAAGGATAAACAAAACTAAGAAAAGAAGCTAGCAATGCTTACATTACTGAGTAACAAATAGCATGCTGTAAGACTCAGGGGTTTTATTTTGAGTTGATCCAGAATATGATTAAAAGATAACTTCCTCACCTTCACTGAGAAAGAAGGAGGAAAATTAGACAGTGAGCGAAGGCCAAAATAAAACTCTCTAACAGCAAAATACTTTTTCCAATTAATTTACCACTGCTTCTTTTGGGCTAGTTTATTTGGCAGATTTCCAGTGGTTGGTTTTCCTTAAGAAAGGGCTGATAGTGTGACAGAGATGTTAGAAAAGACACAGATTGTATCCCTCAACAAAAGTGGGGAGATTGTTTTCCAGTCTAGCACTCGCATGCATTCATTTTTCCAGAAAAATAAGATCAGTACCAGACTGGTTCTAAACTTCTAAAAAGCTTTGGTAATTAAAGGCTCACTTCAGATCTGAACTGTCTGAAGTTTTCTCACTTCTCTGACCTCTCAAACCAGTGGAAATGTCCTCACTGTAGATTTTTACTATTCCTGAAATTGTGCTATGGTGCTGGTGGATATAGAAATCCTCTTGTCCAGCTGTGCAGAAAACAGATGTCAAAAAATCTCCCATTCTTGTTCTGCCCCATCATCCAGGCTTCTGTCATGAGAAGTGTGCACATCTGGAGGAAGTGTCCTTTCCTGGGGGATTAAAGCATATGGGTTTAACACCAGAAAACAAAGAACTATGTGCAGGTATATATACATATAAATGTATATGTATGTAAATATATATAGATACAAACATATATGTGCATATGAACTTACAGGTATCAGTAACTCATAGCAAAGAGAGGACAATAAACATTACTTTCAAATCTAGCATATTCTTCAATTAACTAAGGTAATGACACAAAGAGACACATATATTTTCATTATTTTAATCTATCCACAATGTCTTGGAGTAAATATTTAAAAGCAGAGAAAGGGGCAGGGATTACTTCCATTCTTAGGACCCTTTCTCAGCCAATTTTCTGAGATCCTTTTCAACAAGATACATCTATCTTTCTTTGTAAAACTATGCCAGCGTTGGCCATTTTAACTCATTTATCTAGCATACAATCATATTTTATACAGTATTTCTTAATAAAGAAACTTTTATGTAAATAATACTAAATAAAACACAAATCAGCACATATCTTTGAACTAAGTAAAGGGGTAATAAAGAAAAGACATTTAAAGAGTCCTAATTCATTTGCAAGAGAAGAGGAAAAAGAATGATGAGCAAAAGAAAAAGAGGAGATTGCTGTAAATTTTCATTTTTTAAGGGTCTAATTTTATTTCCATACATATCAGTCAGATTCTTTGCTATGATTTTGAGATATGGACCACAGATAAAACTTCCACAAAGATTGTCCTGTGTGTTTCTTCCCGCACGGTAACAAGTTCCTTTCCGATTTATATCCTAAATTAACATCACCAACAAAAATAGCCCAGCACGACATCTGCAAAGGTCAGGGACAGAAACCCCCTCTACTGGGAAGGCTTGCGAGGTCGCCTGCACGTGGTGGACATCCTGAGCAGGCACAAGGGCAGTGAGCATGCAGCTCAGCTTCCCATGTGCTTCATCAGCTATTGTTCTAAACACAATTAGCTGATAAAATGATTTCTCCAGTAAAACAAGCAGAACATGTTGAGTGATAGGAGAGATGCAAAAGGTGAAAAAGTATCTTTTCTTACTTTTTCTCCTGCTAATAACAATTTCAGAAGCAAGATGCTTTTTAAAATTCTTTTCTTTTATCTGACAAAAGGAAAGTGGCAGCTTCTTTTTTTCCCCCCCTCTCCATAACAGCGATTATGCTTGCTAGATGCCTGTTCCTTTATTATCAGCCAAGGACAGATAAGGCAAACATGTAACATCCACGGTGCTACTGGCATTCACTAGGATAAATGTTTATTTGAAGGACAATGCAGAGCCTTCTACTGGTCTGACTATCCACGCTGAATTAAAATCCTAAGCACTTACAAATGAGGAGATTAATTTGCTCTACAATTATTTGCTGCTTCAGGACAATAGCAACAACATGATTCGTGTTATGTTGACATAACCATTAGACACTGACTTCTCAGCCAAATTCTCCAACTGTGAAGAACTAACGGAAATTCTTTACTGCTGAAAGATTGTCACTGACAAAAATGTAGTCTTGGGCTTCTAAATAGTCTTTCTGCTAAAAATACCTGAGAGTGTACAGGTATTCTTGGTCAGGAAAGCACAAAATGAGGAGGGTAACATTTATTTGACTTTAATAAGGAGCTACCAGAACCTATACTGTCAGAAACTTGTTTGCAAGGTTTCAGAAAGCTTGAGAGCTTAAACATAGCTACTGTTATGATTTTTACTGCTTCCTGTTTAAGGGCAAGACAAGAAGTGGAAATTGCTCAAAAATAGCTTCTTGGAAGTTGCTTCCATACCAGACTGAGTGTGTTTTTGCAATATTTCCAGTCCCATTTTCTGTATCAACAAGTTCTCATAAATAGTACTTGAACAGCGTGTTGCTGATTAGAACCACACCAAACTTGTAAACCTTGGATCCACTTGCAAATACAATTTTAGTGTTTGAACCTCAAAGTGTAACTGACAAGTTAAAAGCAACAGATGAGTACAAGTCCTTGGAGGTATCAGGGTGGAAGATAAAGTTTTTTCAACACAAAGAATGGTTGCTCACTTAGCCCTAGCCTGAAACATGCATGATTTTTTTGTATTTTCTGAGTGTTTGACTGGTTGCTAAAAATGCTTTCTCTGAATAACAGTATTTTATTTCCAGAGAAATGATGTTTTTAAAATATTTGCTTTTCAATTATAAAACTGTCCTAATTAATAGATGTACAAAAGTGAGTGATGAGATTTATATAAATCACTGGCAATTTCTGGCAAGATAATAAAGGGAAAGATATATGCAGAGAAGTAGGAAATCAATTGTCCTCTATGGCCTTTTTATGTTCATAATTATCAGAGAGGCAATATGGCTCATGCAATCCACCTAAACCTCATTGCACCACTGGGAATCAAACAGGACTGACTCAAAGACCTGCCCATCCCATAACATTATTTTCTTCATAAAATTCCAATTGTCTATTTTTTAAAGCATTTTCCTCTGTGCATCTCTTCAGGACACTGAGGGCAACTCATTTCAAAGCAAATGGTAAAACAAGAAGTAGAGGGAAACAACACCAACATGGTTCTGGTGACAGCTGTACATATGCTGTGACAACAAATGTCACCCACTCACCAGCCTTGTCCCAGAGTTCACTGCCTGTGAAGATGCACAATATTCTAGTAGACCTGACCAAAACCACTGTTATCACATTTTTCTCTGTCCTCAAATGCTCTTCTTTCCTTCTCTTTGTTCTTATTTGTTTTCCCTGCCTCCTCCACCAGAGCAAGATATTTGGGGTTTGAGTTCCATGGCTGCTGCTTCATGGTATTTGTGGTAAAAACCAAGTCTGGCAGCTGTCTTAATAGTCAATCAGCTTGTTTTCAACCCCAACAAAACTGAATGTCTGAAGTGAAATCTTTTGGCAGGCTGACTTTATTCAGCATTTGTTTGTTCAGTTCTGATGCTCAACCAGGCATAATAATCACTAGGGTGACTTTGGAGGATTAAAGTCTTAAGGCCTAGTGGATTAGTATGTTCAAACCTACATCTTTCAGCTGTCAGATAGAAGAAGAGTTGCTTCAGGAGTAGAAATTTTTTGTAAGTGCTTGCATGCAGAGAGCCCAATTTGTCAAAGTATTGAGCAGCTCCCAAGAATTAACGAATTTATCTTCCAGGCTGCCTGGAGAAGTGGAGAAGGATTATCTCCAGTTTATAGTTGTGGAAGCAAAGCACAGAAGGATTAAATTACTCGTTTCAGGTCACATACGGGGCACTCAGGCTGCAGGGGCACTGGATGATTTGGAGCAGAAACAAAAGAAAGTGGTCCTATGAGTTTCTTCACTAAGAAAATGGCTCCATGAGCTTCTTCACTTCTCCACCTTGTAAAAGGTGGGGAAAACACCTTCCTTGTTTCTGTGCCTACTGAAAGTTTTAGGAAGGTTTTGGTGAGCTCCAGAGCCCCTGATCTCTCCATCAAGGACATTCAGTAATGGTGCTAATAGCCATCAAAGCAGCAGAGCAAGGCTTTGGCTTGATGCCCTGGGTGTAAAGAGGTACATCTTGGCTGAAAGAGGTGATCTGGGCAATTCACCAGAAGGTTTTGATTGCTGCCTCAGCCCACAGGTTTTCTTTAGTTAGACCTCTTAAGGGAGCTAAATAAATGGTATAGACCAAAGCCTCTGGGAAAACTAAATTGAAGGAGTTAATCTCAGGAATTCTGTGTGCCATACACAAATCATAGCACTTGTTTTTAGTGCTGTGAGTAAGGGAGGTGTGATGAAGTGCTGAAAATGTCTTTTGTTCTTCCAACTGTTCTTTTTATTGTTGTCAGTCAAAATTATATCCTTCCCACTTTGAAATAGTTGCCAAGAACTGGTGATCATTCTGGAAGCTCTGGAGATCAGGCAAATCTTTTCCATGCTGTCATTTGTCTTGCTCTTTCTGGAGGTTGTTGAGATCACTTCAAAATATTTGAAGATTTGGAAAATTCTTCTAGAAAAGAAGCATGGGAGATGTACCCAAATATACGTGCTGCAGATAGTTACAAATATATTCTTTCAAATCTAAAATATGCAAGGGTTTTCAGGGTATCCTTTAAAAAGATATAGTAAAAGTGAGATAAATGAGACATTAGTATTATGAAAAGAAAATAGAAAAGGCAAAAGAAGGAAATCCTGAGTTTGGATATTTACAACCTTTTGTCACCAGAGACTCCTGTGCCGACGGACACATACAGCCCTGTTGACATTGTAAAACTTCCTCTCCCATCTTTCTGTGAGACTGCCAAAAAGGAAACAAAATCATCTGGATTATCTGGAAGGCAAGGGCCTTAGCATTTCCCTCTGTATTGAGTTGAAACTTGAGAACACACTGGTAACACGTTGCTAATTCTGCCCTTTTCCAAGGATGTCTTGGTAGCACTAGTAGAAGTCACAAATGTTTTGTTTCAGTTCCTACAGGTGATGTAAACATAGATAAGAATACTCATCATCATTTGAATTTGAGAAAGGAGTTCTACATGTTTTTCCCACTTAATTTCCTTTCTTTTCTTCTAACTTCACCTAGTCTCACAGGCATGAAGTCATGCACCTGGATGTGCAGTTTTCCTCCTAAAACAAACTCAGACCTGTTTTTTCCTGACTATCACAATAGTAGGGTGAAGCAAAAAGCCATGATCATTCCCCGTAGTGTGATGATTGTTTAATCCTTAGAAACATCACTAGTCTGTATAAGAGATGTATAAAGCAACTTGTCTCACATCAGGTAAGATACACCCAGAGGAAAGTATAATCTTATTAAGGTAATATATTTGCCCTGTCTTCTAATATGTTAATCACAAAAAAAGTGAAAACACATGTTCTGCCCCATCTACACTTGTCTGGGTCAGAAAACTCTTATGGTTGCTGAGATTGCTTTTGAGGCTTTAAAATGTCAGCTCTACTGTATGTACTTCGATGTAGCAGGGCTGAACCATTTTTCTATTTTTTATGCAGGTGAGAGCTACTTTAAAATGTGGAAGAAGGTGAGCAATGGAAAAATTTTTTGTAACTATGTGTCCTGCAGGGGTTAAAGATGTTCCCAGTAATACAGCACTGGAATCCTTTTAAGGATTTGTCTTTGCTATGGGTAGCCTACCTCTCTGCCTTTTACATGATGCTGTTTCTGGAAGGTGTTTGTAAAGTTTTATACAGGTGCTGGAGAGATAATGGAGCCATGCAGCTCTTCACTCACCCAGACTCCCTACTTTTGACCTCATAGCCAGACATCTGTCCTGCACAGGCAGTCTGGATCCTACCCCTTGGAGCACATGGCACTTGTTGTATCTAAGCCCAGCATGGCACTCATTGCATTTAAACACACCACAATTTTATCCCATAAATTGCTGATGTCTTTGATCAGTGCTAGCGAACAGGTTGTATCTCTCAAACACTGCTTAACTGCAAGTCCATCAGAATTTCATTTTTTTCTCTCAATATAAATCTACAAGCATGGAAGAAAAAATAGGAAGAAAGCAAGTTTCCTCCTCCACCATGATATACATTCATCACAAAGATGATACCAGGAGGGTATTCTGGTATATATTATATATTATTTTGTGGTGCAGAGATCCTTTTTCAAATAGAAAAGGAGTCCACATAATTAGTTATTCACATCTGGATAACCCTTTCAGGTCTGAATGAAAATCACCTAAGCTTCTTTATGGACTCAAGAATTATTCCAATGCATATGTAAAGGGATGCTGCTTCACTTTGTTGTGTTTCTTTTTTAAAAGACTTTGTAGCATCATGCATTTTTTTTTCCATTAAAAGAGTGAAATAAATTTACCTCTAAATGTGCCCCTTGGCAATACTGTGCTTTTGCTAATACAAAGATTATGTGAGCATGTCTGGAGCTTACTGTTGTGCTTTCTGGACAAATATAAGAAAGAGAAGTGGATGAAAACAGTTGATTCCTCTTTGTTGTTTCAAAGGGGCCTGTTGCTCTAAATAATAATATGTGTGTATTAAATATGAAAAAGTGTCCTCCCTCTCTCCAGATTTTAGACATCCAATTTTTCATTGGAAATCTCAAATGTGATGATGTAGCCTCAACCTCAGAGTTGCAACACAAATGCAGAGTAAATGCAACTGTCAAATGAATCACAAAGGGTTGAATTTGAAATGAAATATGTTTCCATATTTCCAAAGGGCGGTTCCACAGTGAGCTGCATCATATTTCACTTAAGCATAAATTTTAATTCATGAGCTTTTATCAGACCCTGGCTATGAGGCAGTGCCATATTGACAAATCTTTCTCTCAATCCACTGAAATTATATCAGTATGCATATATCAGAAATTTTTTGCTCATATTAGAAAGCAAAAATATTTTAGTACTCTCTGAAGGACTATTTGGAAATATGTATTTATATTACTATATTTTGGATTATATCCTCCTGTATCCTTCAAAGAATCTTCAGAAGGATTAAGGCCCATGTCTGTAGATGAGAAAAATAAAGAGGTAAATCTTTGGGCAGCGACTTCATGGACTATAGAAGTGAAAAGCAGAAGAGTAAGGTATATATGTTTGTTTTCTTCCACCGCTTTTTTTTTCCCTATTGATCTTGCCTGTCCCACTACTGTAATTCATCTTTCAGCAAAAGATAACAATGTGTAGCAATGTAACAATGTAGTTAGAGTAAGAAGGATGAGAAAACAATTCATTTTTAAAAACACCTAAAACTAAATATAAACAAAAGCTCTAAGGAGCTTAGACTACCCTTTTCAGTAGTTTAGCAGCCTCCCTAAGAGAAAGGTTTCAGACTGGATCTCAGACCCAAGCTTTTGAGGTTGGACAGAAGTCTGTAGATGTAGTTTCAGCCTGGGTATGCTTCTAGGATGATGAATTATTGAGTTAATTTCATCACTTCTGTCTCTCCTCATTTTTCAGCAACTACAGATATCCATGCATCATAAGGAGTCCCAGCTGGGTGTAAACAGAATTGATTAGCATAATTTGTTGTGCTGTGTAATTAAACAAACACTGTAATTGTCTGGAATTAATGAAAGTAAGATGAAATGGAGCCTAGCAGATAGAGTCAGAGGTTTTCACTGTTGCTGAGGTAAAATGTTAAGGAATGCTAAACAGCCTCAAAGGATTGAAGAGGAATAAAATTGAGAAATGGATTCTGCTTCTTTAAAATTATCTGAGATTTCATATATTAGATAGAGACTGGGGGAAAAGAAACTCAATAGGGTAACATTCAACTGACTATTACAGAGCAATGCATGTTAACAGATCATATCTATATATGTTTATACATACTATACAACATTTTGTTCTGGTCTAAGATCTATTACTAAATTGTCACTAGAAACCAAAATAAATAGCAAACCACAAATTAACAAATTAACAGATATTTATGGATTTTTTTTTTAATGAGTTTACCATATGGCAAAAAAATAATATTTTTTCTCATGTTTATAGGCTGGTGCTTGAGGCTGGAGTTGGCTATAGAGTGAGAAAGAAGAGGACAAGAGAGGGAAGGGGAGGTAGAGTTGGACAGAGAAGCCAAACATTTTGGTGCTCTGTGGCCTGGAGTGCTTTCTGCATCAGGTGATGTCAGTAGGGGCACATAGTCCCAGCAGTGACACATCCATGTGGTTAATAAGGAATTAAACAAATAGCCTCCTCATATTCATGTACTCTTTGGCTGTACTGATAATTTTATTCTGAAGCTTTGAGCACCAACCATGTATCTGAATAGCACAAGCAGTACTCCTTATAAATTTAATTGATTCCTCATTTGCCTTGTACTTTTCTCCATTTCCATATTAATCTCTATATCTCTGCCTGGATTTCCTTGTCCTGCCTTACAGTGCCTGCAGCTATAACACTGAAATTCTAGAACTATGATTTTGTGCTATGGAACACCTGGGCTGGCTGCCTATTAAGGTTTGTAGGAAAGAGTTGTGCTTGTTATTTAGAGCTGGCTTTCATGAAGGCAGTCATTAATTTATCACAGTCATTCATCCATATCACATGAAAACAGAACTTATATTAGAAACTACACAAGATGAGGGCCAAGGGGAAAAAAATAAAGAACAACAAGAATGGGAGCAAACTTTTTACACTTTCTGTGTAAAAAGAAAATCCAAGCATGACCAGCCAGGCACATGACTAAAACAAAAAGAGGGAGATAAAGAGATGCAGAAACCAAACAGAAGAAAGGCTACAGAATATGTAAGGAGAACAGGAAGGAAGAGTCTAAACTGTTGAACAGGAGATCTAGTATTTAAAAATGAGATCAGCATTGAGGCAAGACTAAGAATAAAGAAATAATAAATAATAAAAGAATTTTATGAATGATAGGTGGAAGATAGAAATGAGAGAAAAAAACAACTGGGAAGATTTCATGTATTTGTGACAAAGGAGAAAATGAAGACCGAATTGTTCAGATGTCTGACTAAATTATTTGGAACACAGGAACAATTGAAAGCATGAGTTGAACACAAACAAGTTGTAAAGAAAATATCATATATGATGTCTAAAAAACATTTCTTAGACTTTTTGTTTTTTCTCACACACACATCACTAATTCAAGACAGAAAGCTTGGAAATGGAGTGAAAAAGAGGATTATCACAATTTTTTCCAGGAAGCTACCAGGGAGGAATGGAAGGCCTCTGGGAAAGGTTGTATTTAAAGAAATTCAGAAGAAAAAGGTGAAGATATATAGAAAGCAGCTTAGAAATTCCACTTTCTCAGCCCAATTTGCCAACTTCTGGAGGATTAAGAAACATACATGAGAATAACAATAAGGAAAGAGAATTCACAGAGGTAAAACTGCACAGATGCTGAATAGAGAATAATAGAATATGGAAGAGAAGAGAAGAGACTGATGAAATATAATATAAAAGGAGTGATAAAATATAATTAGTTCAGTTTGACTTTTTTGCATGTCTCAAAAATGTGTGTACATATTTCCACCCCTGCATTGTCATTTGCTTTAATTTACTGTAGATTTTCTAAAGCTGTATATTCTTCTAAAGGAAGAAATAACTGCCTTCAACAATATAAAGGTGGCCATAAGAGAAGTTATATGAAATTACACTGTTTGGTCACTAAACCATCTAAAGCAACAAAAGACACGATGCAAATGTTGAACTGACCTTCTACTTTTGGAGGATCACAAATAGAAAAGGAAGAAATTGGGAAACTAAAACTGGATGACCTGAATCGTAGGGGGGAAAATGTAGGAAAAAAATATATGATGTGTGTTTGAGAATATCCAGAATATTCTCTGTTAAACTGCTGTCAAATTTTAAATTTAGAAAGAGAAGGAATTTCCTTGGATGAATACTTAAAAATAGAGCTACATATCACAGACTTAATATCTGTCAGGCTTCTGATTAAGAGCTATGACAGTGCCTCCCTTCCAAAGATAACCTGAGCCAAAGAAATGTAACTTTTTCTTTAGAAGCCAAGGAGAAAGTTAATGAGTCTTTCATAGCCTTGCAAACATAAATCCTAAGATACCAGGATCAAATGATATGACTCCTAATTGAGCAAATCTCCCATGTATTTGCCATGTGATCAATCATGAACCCAACACATGAGCAATCACCACTTAATGATGTGAAATCTGTTTCTGGACAACTTTGAACTCTGTAGGGGAATTGCATGGATATATCAACATTCCTCCCAAAAAGATGTTTTGGACAAACTCCAGCTTGGCAGGTTTTACACAACACTGATACATAATTGTATCTGATGAATACAATTAACAGAAAGCAACCACTGTTTACAACAGATCATTAATGGTCAATGGGCAAAGATAGTCTGGATGGGTAAGGAAAAGTTAATCCACATGAATAATGGTAGTTATAAAACTACACAAAATAGGCTTTCTATTAAATAGTCAACTAAAAACCTGGTTGCATGACTCCTCTCTTCTGCTCCAATTGCCTGTTGAGTGGAGCAGTCTCCCTAAAATCCTTTGATAAAATAATTTAATCTAGTTAACTCATATTACTTAATAATATTTCTATTCTGTATAATCGTATATTTATATGTTTTCTTCAGATATATAAATTTGTGGAGTCATTGCTCTATGATTTGCAGTAAACTATTCTGTAACAGGATAGGTTGAAACATACAAATGAACATGTAGAAATGACAGTAAAAATAAGGATGACTTTTCCATATTTAAAAATCTGGATTTTTTTTCTCCTTCATGAGTGACTTTACAGCTCAAGAATTAAGCGCATAGTGCCTGATACTCAATTGTAAGTGGTTCTGGAACCTGTTAGTCATCTGCATGATGCATTTCCTAAAAAAGATGGTGTCCTCTGGCAAGGACTGCACACTGACAGAACTGGGTGAAACACTGAAGGGAAAAGCTTTTTGGTGCTTCCAGTAACACTTGATAAAGTGCTTGATAAAAGTATATGCATATAATGATCTATCCATCCCAACACAATATCTATCCGCGATTAAAGTTCTTGTGAGAAATTATGCTTCTGATCAACATCCTGTGCTCTCAGTAGTGAGTAGTTTCCTCTTGGCTTTTTACCAAAAACAATAACCAATCTACAAACTGAATGAAAGCTATTCTAAGTCAATTGCCTCAAACTGAAAATGATTATTAATCTCATTTCTCACACAGATTTCAGGAACTTCACATCCCCTCTTTGAACTCTCAGAATGGCAGAAGCATTTTCCAGTAAATATTTCCCATAATTGTTCAGAAAATGGTACATTGAAATTCCAGACACCTTTACTCCTTTAAGTCAACAATGTTTCACTTGTGTAGCAAGTCTCCCTGGAAATTAAAAAATAGAGGAAGATCCTGGTTATTATACTCAGAGGTAAGCAGAGTTAGATGTTATACAAGACTCATGACACCCATTCTCCAGTGTCATGAGTCTGGTTTATAGAAGATGAGATATGGCATCATTTTAGAAATGGCACCAATTTTCAAGACACAAGAGCAAAGGACCACTTTATCTTCTGTGAATCCCTTTCTCCCCCTCTTGTCAAGGAAACTCATTCTGAGTTTCTGCAAAAACAGTTGAGTTGTGGCTCATTTCTTGACATCTAGAGTAAGAAAATTCACTGGTGCTGAATATACTGAGAACACTTTAATTTGGATGATTCTAAATGTACACTGAATACAAAGACCCAAAGCATCCAAGCTGATGTTATATCAGATGGCCTTTGATCCCTTCCAAAGACAGCTTCAAAACGGTGTGCATAAGACCCACAGCAAGCACCAGAGTCCTCCAGAGATGGCAGGCCATAAATACACACCAAGAAGCACACCTCTGTTATAGTTTAGAGCATAACTTTCCTGACTAGAAATTAAAAACTGAAATTTACTTGTTAGTGTGCAGCTTGGGCCAGTCTCAAAGTCCAGCTTTCACATAGGGAGAATAGTCTAGGCATTCTCTATCAATGGAGAAACAGAGGCTCCACTGGAATGAAGTCTAGGGTTCTTAACTTGTCCTTCCTGTGCTCTCCTTTCTTCTACCAACAAAGATATTATGAGCCTTGATCAAGATATTTACAGAGAGAAGCAATGTCTCCTTCTTTGCCCAAGAATCACCTTATGTTTCGGTTGATCAGGACGAGGCAGAGTAATGTCCATGAATCTGCCTGTTTCTGTTCTGCAGCATTTCTGTTCTGCAAATACATTTCCCTACCAATTATTGTTCTGTTTAAAACAATAGGAAATTGTGATAGCTATTTGCAGCTGATGATACGAGCTACTATCTAAGAAGGCCTCCAAGAGTCTTCCAAATTCTGACCCCATACCTGCATAAGGCACAGTTTATGGCTCTAATAAGGGCTGTACAAAATTCATCCTACATCTATCCTATGTTCATCAGTGTAGTCTTGTCTCCAGAGATTTTATAATTTACCAAAATGTAAATATTTGAAAATAATATTAAAGTGACATACCTGGGGATTTATTTATAAGTTTTTCCTTTAAACTAGATTCCTCTCACCATTTACCATATTTCTTGGTGGTCTCCAGCATAGATTTTTCCCACATTCAAAATAGCAAAACACACATTTCTAGTTGATATCAGATTGCAATCTCTTTGGGATTATGTTGCCAGGACACAACAGATGAACCACCCCATTTTCTTACTGTTCATGGACAAAGTATCACAGACACCTGAAGGGAACTTTAATTTGAGATGACTAAATTAATGCCACTTGTTTATAGACTGGACCTGACTTATGAGAATCTAGAATAAGTCTGAGCTAACATTTTGGGGAGACATGTAAATGGCTTAAATACATTTAAACAAATAAGAAGCTTCCTGCAAATAAAACACATTGACTCTGGTTTCCGAATGTTTCACTGTAAAGGATAAAAAATATTATTCCAATAAGTCCTATAGCAGGATTTCAGCCTTGTCAAAACTGAAAAATGAACAGACTTTTGACAAACAGACATTATTTGTAGCAAAAATATTCTGCAAATCATGCAAACAATTGTACATGTAATATTGTAAAATACTTCTTAAGCCCCACTCCTCTCCCATATCAGGCAATAATTTTTTATCGTCGTGGCAGAGCTGGTAGAGTTGCACTTCATGCACAAAGTAAAAGCCTTTTGAAAGCTGACTAAAGTGCATGAACCCTACTTTTCTGATCTCAAGATGAAAGGCAGCCCCTCATTTCTTAGGTAGTGTTATTTCTATCGCTGGCATTCCATCAACCACAGGAATGTGTGGCACACAAAGCAAATAAGTTACAAGCATATCTAAACACCACCTTCTGCCTCCCCTCATTGTTATGAGAATGGATTGTATTATACTTTGCTGCCCTTTGATGAGACAGATTTTGCTCCTCATGCCAAAAAACTTGTTTTGAACAGAAAAATAGAAATAAAAGCACGTTTTTAATAAAAGCAAGATTCTGCATGTTGTGTTGGAAGTAGCAGCAAAACAGAAAGCTCTGGTATAACAAGTTAGCACTAGATCCATGGAGGTGGAGAAGAGGGGATGAACTGCAGTGAGTTGGGGCATCCTGTGAAGCCACACCAAGAGCACCAAGAGGATGAACCTCTGCTGGCTGGCAGGGCTGATACTTCAACATTCGTCAAACTCTCAGCCGCTCCTAACAAAGCTGCTATTAAGACACTTTGCCCTAAGACATAACTGGTCTCTTCCAGAACAAGTGTGAAAGGGAAATGGTAGAGGTAAGTTCATATCTGTGTGCAGATTACTCTGTATCCAGCCAGATGATATGTTTAACTTGCAGCATCCCTCTGGCTTGTGTTACACAATCTCTATTTGAGTCAACTTGAACATTTGGCTTCAGACAAGCACCCCACGTAGAAATATTGCTTTCTTACACTCCTACTGGGCAGAAAGAGAAATGGAAATATGACCAGGCCCTTTTGAATATTTACTTTAACGGGAGGAATGAAAAACCTCAATCATCCAAGCACTGTGTGCACTTTAGGCAATAACATCCTCTTTCCAGGAACACTTGGTACATTATGAAGAATTTTCCCTTCAATCTCCTTGAGAGATACTTTATTTAGCAGATGCTTTCTGGTGGCTAGGATGGTTAGCAAAAGAGTAGATGTAAAGATGAAAAAGGTTTGCAAAACTTGAGCATATGAGCAAAGCAGTGTTAGCTGCTGCAACTCTTTCTTAAATTATGCAATGTTTAAAGATGTAATGGTATAAAGAAAAAAAAGACTGTTTCTAGAAACAGATTTGCTGTTTATAAGGTTTACTACTCAATTGAGAGATAAAAGGCAAGACTATAATATTTCCTGAATATAGTAGTTCAGCAAAAATAAAGACTAATTCTGTCCTGATTTTCACCCACTGAGACTCTGTCTTGCTGGTATCTTGTAGACAAGTATGTAAGACAAATCAACCTGGCAGTAGCACAAAAATGTCTTGCAGCATATCTAACATCTGCTGAGCTTTCCTTAGCAGCCAGGTACCTAATGTAAAGGTTGTTGAGGTGCATGGTGACAGCAGAACAGAATGTTCCACGTGACAAAAAAGCCGCCTTCTCCTGTGGTCAGTCAACACAAATAGAAACAAGGAAGGTGAATCTGTGTTTCAACAGCTGAAGCTTATAATAGTAATTAATTGTAGCAGAAGTTCTTCCCCAATGCAGTTCTGAAGAACCAAACATATTTGAAAATCTCCAGCAACAATAATTCTCAAATAAAACATTTATCTACTCTAATGCATTGGATAATATTGTTCTTTAAATTTGATCGATTAATATGACACTTTGCTGCCTCTTACCAGGAAGGTTAAAGAGAGTGGAAGAGGTAAAAATGTAAAGAAGAGGGTAATACCTCTCCCATGCAATCAGAAATGAAGAACTACTTTGGGAGTTACCTTCTTACAGCTTCATTTCCAGTTCCAGTTGTCTGAGGAGTGGCACGTACTACCAAATTAACTTCTGCACTAAGCATATGCCTAGATGTGACAAAATGCATCCAACAGCTGAGTTCATGTGCTTTTGGGAGAAGATGAGACATTTCAGCAGCCCACCCTCCCCAATGCATGTTACTAATGACAATAGAAGAGCTCCCTGTCAACTCTAAAACTTGGTTTTAATGATGTCCATGTCATGGCACTCATACTTGGTCCTGCCCTATTGAAAAAAGGAAGGGAAATTTTGTTTTTGTCATAGAAGGTTATCTTCAGGTTGGAAAAAAGGATTGGATTCAGGCAAAGCCAAAAAAATGTCTTGTCCAGCCAATTAGCTTTATTTTCAAGGTCAAAAAAGTCTGTAGGTTATTAGGTTATGCAATTTACTATTGTTAAATGAGTTAATATCTTACCTTTTAATGCTTATCCAAGAAGACAAAAGAAGTGATTTCATACAGAGAAGTCCAAACTTTGTGACACAGGCAGCTTCATTTCACAGACTTGGTTACTTCAAGTGAATTTTCAGAAACACTTGTGAAGCTTTTTTCAACCTTCTCATATGTTTCTTAAAAGCAGGTTTAGAATAGATTTTCATTGTAGAACACATTGGAACTTTGAATGTTATTATATTCACAGACGCCTGATGCCATTGCAGATGCTCTTTGCTTAAGCATCTGGCAAATGCCAAAGTATTTCTTTACAGAACAATTTTTTTGAATTCTGTTTGTAATTGACTCATCTGCTCATGCAATTCAGTTTTTTTAATGAGCAGATCAAACCATAGGATACAATGGACTTGAGCAAAGATGTAATCTACTTGTTCCATGAAAATTCTCAAGAGTTAACAAAATTTTCACATTCTGTCTCAAGACAAACACAAGATTTAATGTCTCTCTGATTTCTCCCAGTGGCTCTTTACTGGAGGGAATGAAAAAATGCTATTAGCAAGTCGGAGTTGCTTCGTCAGTCACTCACTATCCAGTAGATATTTGCTTAACCAAAGTGCAAAACCACAGCAACAGGTGCTAGTCCTTATAAGGATGTGAAACACCCTATTCCAATCTGAAAAGCAGAACAGCCACAACAGGGGAATAATTAGAGAGCCCACACCTCACAGCGACCCAATATGTGTGTGACTGAGAGTCAAATCTCTGCTCCAAATCACCACGACAAAGACCTTGACTGCTGTTTGCTGCATCTTAGTGAACATCCTTAACAGCTGTGTATTAGATCTTCTGTGCTTTGTATGCTACAGAAAAATACATGCATCTTGACAAGATATTTTGCCAAAAAATTCCAGCTATCTTCAGTTCAATTGACAAAAGTTCAGCTATTTATCATGAGTTCTTTTCAGTCCCATTTTCCTGAACTTTAACAATTCCTCTCTGACTGCAGGGTCGGGCCTCCATTTCATTGTCTTTCCACTATTACCTAATTCTACTTAACTCATTATCCTCTCCTTTACTCTGTAAGCAAGAGAGGACAACAGTTACTCCATAATTAACTGATTTTTTTTTCCCCCAGGATATTTCTAATATTGTTTTTTCTAAAACAAAAAACCTAAAAAAAAAAAAAAAGAGTAACATTAAATGTCTTGGCTAATTTATTATTTGTAGATTATTTGTAGATTCCAAGTGTAACAGGATTCTTAGTCTCTTGTACCTAAACTTTCTTAAAAGTTCAAACCCTCCTAATGATACTGACCAGTTTCTAGGAACTTATTAAAGGATTTTAAACAGATTTGAGATTTTCTCTGTGCTAAATCCTATCATGTGGTTCTGAGATTGTTTTCACTACCAGATTATGGCATGAGAGGGATCATATGACTTAGAACTCACATTCTCAACACTATCCTAATTCTTCAAAGAAGACCTCCAAGAATAATCTCCTCTCTCATCTCCTTAAGTATAGATTTTACTTTGCAGAGTATTGTACTTTCCACAGGATATTTCTGAAAACTGCTGATTTCAGTTTAGCCCAATGCCATATTTCTTTAAGGTTCAGTTCTTCATGATAGACACATACTTTTAATGAAAATATAATTCAAGAATTTAATAACATGAGAGCAAGGAATGAAAGGCAGCAGAGTTCACATTACTGCCTTTGCACATTTAGTAAATGTGCCAGTCCTCTGATTCCTCAGGAAGCCCTGTATATCTCTTCCAGCTCTTTAGACTTTATTCCCTTAGACAATTGCCCAAACTCAGTAGTACTAAAAGTTGTTTAAAAAAAGCACACTGTGCTCTGCCCACTTCACTTTATCTCCTATATGTTCTTGGGGCCTTCTGTAGATGTCCAAGTGCACGAATGGCAAGTGCCATTTTTCTGCCCTCTGCAAATCAATTGCTGCTCTCTTCAAGCACAGAGCTTAATTTTTTTCTCACATTTATTAAACAGAAATACTTTTCAGTGAAACAACATCCTCTTAAATCACCCTAAAATAAATTGTGACTACTATTTAACTTTTCCTGATAAAGTGAGTAAAAACTCTTTGCCTAAACCCACAATTTTCTCACATCCCCAAAAATCTTATGGTGAGAAACCATTTACAAATCAGCACCTCTGAGAAGTTAGAAGCCAATTTTTTGCTTATACAGCCAGCAGGATAAATTCCAATCCCCATACACACACATACACACACAGACTTACATAATGTATAAAGGTAACATACAAAAATTTGGGAACACTGAAAGATTTACCAGGCTGCAGAAGTCCACCTGGCCTGCCACTTGAAAATTGAGTTGCTGACATAAGTACATACCTTTTAGTGCATCAGTCATGGATCAAAAGTATCTATTATGTCTATCTTAGGCCAAATTTATGTTGTTCCAGATCATCTTTGCCTGTTTTCTATGTTGAAACAACAATACAGCCTCTGCCCTTGCAGATACACATGCAGTTTCAGGAAAAGTCAATACAAATTCTCATTTGTGAATTTCAGAACTGATTCTAGGCCTTAAACTGGGCTTTGGGGAGGGGTTTGGGGAAGGGAGACATTTCTATGGTGATGCAGTCATTTGAGATTTTGCTTGTGTGTTCTTGTTGTGAAAACTTAATGGGTGCCAAATTTTAGACTCCTGAAAACAATAATAAAAAAAAACATTTTAAAGTGCTACTATTATTTAGTTTTATAGGAAATATGAAGCACCAGAAACACACAGAATAATTTAAATTCATGTTAGGATTTTTTTAATAGTAAGGGTGGAACAATCCATTCCAGATATCTGATAGCTTATCATAATTATTTGGACATGTAATTCAGAACTGGTGCCTGGAAAATTATGTAAGGTCTATAGAGCTTTGGACTTAGCATGTGATCTACCCAGTGTTCATGTCACAGGAAAAAAATCCTTCAGGGTTTAGCAACATTTAGGTCATGTCCCTGTTCACTCTAAGAATGCATGGAAGTTTTAATTAGTCTTTTGGAGGCACTTATGGTGGATTCTGTTTTCTTAGTTGGATTTTTAACTTTGATCTCATCACTTTTGAGCTCCTCAGTGAGAAAAGTCTTAACCAACATTTTTTTAACAGAATGCAAGTAAAGTTTTTGCCAGTAAAAGATGCCATATCATTCTATGTAGTTTTTCTTTTGCTTTGATTAAAAGTCTTACTGGGTGTAACCTGATTTCAATAAACATTAATTTATGGGCAGACATATTCCACAGTGCCAGTTAGCTGGGGTTAAACAAGGTAGAAAGGAAAGAATTTGCCAGCTGTGTTTAAGGTAAACATAATGCCTCAATGTGTTATTTTTTTAAAAAATAAAATATACTTCAAAGTTAAAGTTAGAATATATTAGCTGGCAAATGAGAGTTTAAAAAGTCCTAAAAGTTCTGGGGGTTTGGGAGTGTTTTTCTTGCCAAGACGTAACAAAGACAAATAGGGAAGAGCAACCTCTAAACATTCAAAGACAAGAATAGATAATAATATTTTTATATGTTCAAAGTAATAAATATAATTACCAGCTTGACATTGGTAATGTTAAATTTTCAGAGACAAATAATATTCATAACTTCATCAGATGTTAAATAAAATCTAGAAGTGCTTCCTTTAAGTTTTGCCAGGCCAATGAAGAATGATTAGAGAAAAAAACACTGCTATTAACAAACACAAACTGTGTTTGTGATAATGACCTTGAAGACATGTCAAAGTCACTATGAAATCTCAATGTCAAGAACTAAGAACTCGGGCTCTCATCCAGCAATTTCTGTGTTCATGGACAAGTCTTTATCATTGTTCAAAAATCTTTAACGAATGCAAATTGCAATCCTTTGCAGAGCTGAAGACAGTATTTTTCTTCCAGGAGCAGCACATTTCCTGCTACCAACTGCATTAAGGGTAACATCTGGTCTTACCAGGATATCAGGTGACAGATAGGTGAAAAAAAATTTAAAAGGATGAGACTTGAGACCTAAGATCAAACTTTAGAAGTGTATCATAAATTTTGTAAAGGACTCTAATTCATGGAAAATAATTTCTTCTTCAAAGTATTTGGAATAATTGATAAATATAAATCCCTTGTATTTCATACCACATCCATGATCCTCAAACTCTTTCAACTGCATATTTTGTCTGCTTGTTTCAATATAAAGCTGGGACTTTGATTTGATCCTCTCGTTGTTGTACTTGAGCTATTTCTGCCCACAAACCCTATGCCTGAGATTAATATTTAACATAATTCTGTATATGTAGAGAGATATATTTTGCAGCATAAATTGGGTAAATGCCAATTTCAATGCTTTTATTCCGGAGTGAAAACATGGTGCCAATATATATTCTAAATGTTTTGTGAGGAACTCAAATTGCTTAGCAATTGCCTGATTTTCGAAATGGTAGGGATTTAACTCTCAGTAAGAATAAATGCTTTTCCAGCCACTGAAATTAATTATATTTTAAGTAATGAAGTGTTTGGATATCTTATGACATACAGAATGATTACTGAAATATGCATTTAAACACCATAGTTTCCCCTATTCTGTATTTTGGACTTTGGCAAATGGAAAAATTACATGCAGTCCTGTGACTGCATATTTAAATACATAAAAATAAAATCATGGGTTGTGTGTCTACGTGTGTTGTAGATTGTTGTACCTTTGTATAGATGTGGACACAATTAAGTCATAAAAATTGCTACATATGTAAGTTGGCTCCATGGTTTTAAAATTAACATTTTGCTCTTACATTGTCAGCTGCATTCGTAGTGTTTCAGAGGGACGCTTAATTTAGTTTTTCTTTAACTGTTAAACATTCATAGATAGGTTATTTGATATCAATCTTTTTCTGACAAGGTTATTTAAATAAAGGTGGAAAAAAGAACATTGCTTTGTTTTACTATATACCTGCTGAAAGTGGCCTCATTCTCAAGACAGTAAGGTCAGAACATGTTAATTTCCTTGAATTCAAATGCACACAGCCATTATTCTGAAATATAAATATGATTGAGTAACATGAACTTAATTGCAAAAACACTTCCTGGGGTATCTGTTTAATCCACAGCCAAATGATAAACAGCCCTCTCAGAAAGACGTGTCTCTTTGCCCAGTAGAGTCCATCAGCCACTCAGTTTTCACACCTTCCAAAACTCCTCTTGTTTGTTCTTTAGTGGGGACTCAAGTATATGTTCGTTTGATCTTTACAATGAGAAAACAGTAAGATGTTTAGTTCAAGAAGTACTCTCAAAGATAAATTCAATTTGAACAATCAAAAGGTTCGCGTGAGTACAAAATTATTTAGTCTACTTTCAAACAAAAGAGTTTGACATTTTAAAAGCATGTCAATCTAGAACTCTCTACAATTAGTATATTTCTTAGCATTAAAAGCCATTTATTTTTCTGATTACTTGCTGTGAAGGTAGCAGAACATGCAGAACTGTTCCCAGGGCTGGGCAGTTTCACTCCTGCAAAGGTTATTGCAAACATTTTCCTTGGTTTCATTCTTTGTGGATTTACACCCTTCCCTCTAAAACTTTTGTTTTGGTGATGTTCAATTGGACAGGAATGTTAAGCTGACCTTGATTTGATCTGAGGACCACTAAAAGATTATTCATGACCAGGGTTGACCTCAAAACTCAAGATCAAGGCATAACTGCTGAGTTTCAACATTTTGCCATTGAAAACACAAATGTTTAATGCTCTCAGCATTAAAATTTCCATTGGCTATAATCTTCCCTTAAAATATTTTCTCATAACTAAGCTATAATTTCTGAAGACTCATGTAGAAAATTGAAATGTAAGATGTATATCTCTTTTGTCATTCTAAAAATATTGATTATATACAGATAGATAGTTGAACATGAACATAAAGGACATTGATAATAACTCAGCAGAACATTTAATCAGATGCTTAAAGTGAGTCTTAATTATCAGTCTGCAAGCCTGAGACCTAAAAGTTTGTGACTTTCTATATTTATTAAAAAGCAAGTATTTAGGTGCTCTGCCAGAGGTGGTACTGAATGCCCTTGCAGTGCCAAACATGTGCTTAGTTACAACAGGAGCTGATTTACACTGAAATGAGGTCTGATGTCATTGCTGCCTGCCCCAGATCAAATTTAGTATAAGAACAGAGATACTAATTCATCAACCTGAAAATGTGCCTCTGACAGAAAAGAGATGTACAGCTGCCTAAACATAGGTGACAAGTGACCTTATAGTAGCCAAGTATGTCCTGCTTAATCTCCAGAACTTGTTCCAGATATATACAGGTCTCACTCCCATCAGATCATATGCCTGACCTGTGTTAGAGAACATAAGGCCTCAAAAAAGATACATGTGCTCAAGTACCTGAATTTCTCCAACTGACAGAGTGCTGTGGCTTTTGATGAACCACTAGAAGTATTTTGCTACATGCCCTCTGGGCATAAGTATCTAATCAGTCCCATTCAGAATAGCAGCATGGAGTTTTTTGGGAGGTGGAGTGTTTTAAATTATTAGTCTAAATCATTTCTGGAAGAGGCAGCTCAAGTAGGCAACCCTGTCAGTCAATCTGGAAAGCAAGATTTCTACTTGTACTCCTTTGCTATAAAGATATATCTCTATATCTATCCATCTATCTATCTATCTATCTATCTATCTATCTATCTATCTATCTATCTATCTATCTAATTTATATCATCTATATCTGTAGTTATATCATCTATATCTATCTATCTATATCTATCTATCTATCTATCTATCTATCGATCTATCTAATCTATCTATCTATCTATCTATCTATATCTATCGATCTATCTAATCTATCTATCTATCTATCTATCTATCTATCTATCTATCTATCTATCTATATTTCTCAGCCTTTGCTACATACTAGATTTCTAAAAGAGCTGTTCTCAGCTGAAAAGTCAGATGAAAGGCTCACCAACCTTATCTGCTCCATCAGTTCCTGTGTTTTTATGTCTCATTGTTGAAGAGATGCAATTAGGCTTAAATGGTAAAAATAACACAAATAACAAACTTATCCTATATGGTTTTGCGTTGAAGTCCTTTTAATACAAAAAGAGAGTGAGATTTGTGTTTCCCAGTGTAATATAAAATTCATCTATCCTAGGCTACATCACATCACTCTCAGGCTGAACGGTCTCCTTTATGCAATTGATGACCTTCTTTCCTTCAAACAGTTTATTGCTGTTATGGGAATGAGGCTGGACAAAATAATTATGAAAACCCAGGGGTCAGGAAGAATCAAAAAGCCTATCAAGAACAGCTCTGGAATCATCCTGAATGACAGTAAACGGAGGTTATTCGTTGTTATTAACTGGTAAAAGCTGCTACTAGGAAAGCAAAGTTTTAATGAAGAATGCCCTGACTGCATCATCTTTAGAAAATGTCATCTTATCTCAGACCAAAATCTGTGTGTGAAATGGCAGTACTAGTCAAGAAAAACAGGCTCAGACCCAAGCAAACATTCAGAAGACCTGGAGGCCCATGGCACCAATCTCATATGTGGATGTGAAAGGATCTGTGGTCATTTAGGGGAGAATGCAGGGCAATGTCAACTGCCTCCAAACTCACGGTCTCCATGAAGCTGCAAAGAAATTAACTTGTTTGCTTTTCATAACTCATGTTTTCTTTAGCCTTTTCTATCTGTTATAGCCAAAGGCTTAATTCCCCAAGAATTTGCTGATAGGCCAGACCAAGTAATAAAACACACAAGCATGCAGATTCTTCCCACTCAATGATCAAGAGGAAATGTAATTAACAAATGCATTAGAGAAGCCAAAGTTGCTGTCATGAGGATGGAGCTTGCTTCCACTGTGAACAAGGCAAATCCCACAGACAGCATGATCTCAGGTCTGTGGCTTCACAAAGCCTCATGAAAGGTGGAGGATGGAGTGTTATATAACAAACATATCCACAGGGACCTGATGATGAACTTACCCCACTGGAAATTAAAAGTGGTGAATTAAAGCATTGATCACTTGCTCACAGCTTTAATCCTCAATTTACAGGACCATCTTTTGGAAATTATAAAATAAAGAAATTTCATCAAAGCAGGTGAAACTATTTTCTGTGTAACTCCTTGCAGTTATGATATGCAAAAAAAAATGCAGATCATATTTTTAAATCCAGCCATTCAAATGCCTTTATTTCCAGAGAAATCTTGCCTTAAAATGTACACTTAGAATTATCTTATATGTGCACAGCTCTGGATAAATGACAATATTTAATTTGACATTATTTCAGCTGACATTTGAGGAAATCCTAAGGCTTGTTCTCACAATTCCCTGAGTATCTGTATTTTACAAAAGCATTTTCCACATTTTAAGTCTTCTTTTTTCATTTGTCCTGGGCCTACTTTCTCATCAGACCTTCCTGACATTTTAGTGTAGAGTTGTACTGATGGTATGAGAATAGACTTGATAAGTTAAGTACTTGCAACTTCAGATGAGGGACCTGCTGTCCTGGACCATTTTCTAGTTGCTCCATGTTAGATTAGATTACTTTTTTTACTGTAATATTTTAGGATTAGAGAGTAGAAAGACCACTTAGTGCCATTCTCATAGACTTTTCCAGCAGGCTTTGGTTCTTAGTGTGCATTACAAAAAGTCAGACTATGGACTGAAAGCTGTCATTTTAACTAAGCTGTCACCATTTTCCTACACTCAACAGCATCTTGAGCTCAGAACTGGAGATCTCAACTGTATTTGCTTTTATTCTACTTGCTTTCACCTCCAAAAAGAACAAAGCCACGGCCATAAAATACAATATTCTGCAAGATCCTCTCATTGAGCCCACTTCATATTTGCTAGCTCATTAAATTTACACCTTCTGCTCACATCTTAAATCCCTCCTGTCAATTCTGGGACTTTTATATAGTTCTGACTGTTGCTGCAGAAATGTAAAGAAAACCCCTTCTAACCACATTAGCTGAAAAAATTGGTAGGCTTAGAGAATTTTAAAGCTATTTTTATTTTCGAAGAAGATGTGAGGAAACTATAAAGAAATGAAAAGAAATATTTGATCATAATTTACTGTATAAAGCCAAAGAACGAAGGATAATTTTTTAAATGAATGTTTGCTGAAATTGGAAACAAGACTTCTGTCATTAGGGTGGAAATTACAGTCCATATAAATAAACTATCAACAATTCAAGAGAATACTATTCCCCTAGGGCACATAAAGCCATATTTTATTTGAAGTTGCGTGTAATGAGTCCAGTACTGTGTCTCTGACAAAGATCAGTGCTAAATGCTGACAAAAATTTATGAGAAGCAGAAGAAACATTGCATGGTACTTCTCTCACTATGTCATCCCTGATTCTAGAAATCTGTGGTGCTGAGACTTCCTGAGTTCATAACAGCATTTCTTTTGCAAACTAAGCCTTGATGGGCAAAAAGTAACTGTATCATTTTTAGTCATTTTTGAAATTCAATTCTTACCTCCTCATCTCCTTTAAACAGCTCATAATTCAAAGATTGCCCTCAAATTCCTCCCTTTACATTGCTTACATTTATTGAATTTTATCTGCCTTTTTAGCTGCCAGTTTTAGCCCTCTCAGTTAGGAAAATGTCTGCTCATTCCCTGTTCTTTGCTTTCCATCTTTTAAGTTTTTAAGCATTCTATGTCTGCCTGTCTTTTAAATTCCTAAGAGGACTTACTCTTCTTTTAACCTGTGAGAACTTAATTTGTCTAAGGGTTTGAGGTGAGCCACCACCTGAGAACCTTCTGGAAAACTATGTCAGCTATATTAACATGATATAATGACCACAAGCAGCTTTTAAAGCAAAAAATTGCAAGTAATATGTTGGCTCTTTTATGGTGAGTTAATTTAGCTACATGCATACTTTGTCTACCTTGATGACAGATTTTTTCCAGTTTTATGAGTACAGAAATAGAGATTACTGGGTTGTGATCAATAAGAGACTGTTTAGAAAGAAACAATTTTCTGTTTTATCCAGGTAGTGATTGAATTGATGGAATGTATACATTTAATAGCTTGAGATTGTCATATCTCAGCCCTTTCAAAGATCTTGGATGGCTGTTATCTTGGCCTTGAGGCTCACCACTCTTCATTTAATGAACATTTTTCTAAGCTTCTGTCGCTGCTGCTGCTGCTACTGCTCAAGATGACTCCTCTGACTCATCCTTCAAAAATAACAGTTCCAGAATGAAACTTCCTCAGGTTCTTCATAATCAGCAGGAATGCAGAGAATTAATCTAGCTCTTCTCTTACAGTCTTTTCTGAGCAGACTTTCCATATCTTGACTACGTATTAATCCAGATGACTCTGTCAGGTTTCTAGTTTCTGGTATACATGCTTTCGATTTTGCTTGATTAATAATTTTATGCCTAAAATACGCTGATTCTAAAAATCTGGTTCAGTCCATACTGCAATTGTTTTGCATTTAGTTATTCAGAGTTTATATTTTCTGTTTTCCTTTTCAATTTTAAAAAGTTGGATTTTGAAGAATAATTTTTTCATAGCTACTCCACCTCTGCTGTTTGACTAATTAATTTTTTTGCTGTTCTTTTAAAGAACTTTTTGATATGCATTACACACTCAATTTGAACTGATAAAATGTGTCCTCTTCCATCTGTAAAAATTTGGCTGTAAACATTTGATTTAAAAAAAATTTCTGGTTTCTAATTTCTACTTTGAATTTTTATTTTTTTTAAATTAAAACTCATCAGATTTCTGTGGGTTATAATGTGAAGGAAATTTTTTTCTACAAAGAAGCTACCATAAAAATGTGATTTCAATTGTATTTGTGTATCCTTATTATTAATTACCATCTCAAAAATTACTTGTAATAGTGATATAAAAAGTATCTAGCAAAATACACATAATTTGTCTGGAAAAAAATCTGTCTAGATGTCATTTGCAAAACATTTGCTAGCAAGACACTACTAGAGTAAGTTATTCCTTTCTGTGTCAATGCCCAAAGAGTTTCACAGGGTAGCCTCGGGACAAATATACTGCAATAATCTAATTTCAGTGACAAGGATTCAAAGATGAGTGGCAATCCCTGTACCTAAGAAGAAAAGTCAGCTTGCAAGTCAGCAGCATTGATAAACCCTGGATGAGCTCTGAATGTTGAATTGTTATCAGGCACAAACTGGGTCAAAACTATATAAGCAATATGAATTGTTACCAGGCACAAACTGGGTACTACACCAGGTTGTGAGCTATCTTAGCTATGGAAGGCTTAGTTCTCTCCCTAGAGAGGCTGAGGCTGCTTCTGCCATCTCTACCATCAATTTCTCACAAATGTTCTTTCTCCTCCTATTATATCTGAGCTGAATTGCAGTCATTCTTCCATGTACCATATGTCCCTTAATCAGATATTTGTACGGTGAAATTTTGGGAAGAATGTCTTAACAGCATACCACTGTAGGAAACCTTTGAGTTAAACATGTTGCACATTTGACTAAATTGCTGTTAGGATTAAACTGCGTAAGAAATTCAATAAGAAAGAGAAAAACTAGCTCAGGTTCATTGCCTTTAAGTTTTTGCATCTGTTGCTTTTTGCCCACTACCTACAGATATCAGTTTTATGAGAACTTCAGGGTCTAGCAACTGTGTCAAAGTCAATAAATCAAATTCAAATAGGAAAACTACTTGAGGAGCACAGTGGATTAGTTCAGTCTGTCAGCTTCTGTGTTTTGGGAGTAAGGGGTAAGAAGGAGCAGAAAGTTTAGAGTAGAAATTTTAAATGGTAATAATGAACACAACCATAGGACAAGATGGAAATTGGACAGTGCAAAGCTTGACCATATAAATTCCTAAATGATTTCCTATGAAATATTTGTATCACTTTCTTTCCCACTTATACAATTCCTCCAGGAAGCTTTCAACCCAAGACATATAGGCCTTTTAACCTTCTTTTCTGCTATCATCAAATACTTTCTATCCTGTGTATAAATGTATTTCTCTCTGTTTCTATTTGGACTCAACAAACATGTTTTTCATTTAGGACTGTCTCTATCCAAGGCAGTTTTTGGGACCAGCTTCTATTCACAATCTCTTTGGTTTTCTTTTTGTCTGTCCTACCATCCATTGATTTAAGGATTTCCATTCTTCACTAGTTTTCATTCTAAACTTTTAATGACCTTTTTGTGTGTGTCTCATTCAGAGGCATTTTACTTTTCCTGCCACTCCTGTTGTTGGTGGTCATGAATCTGGAGTCCTTGGCCCACATTCTGTATATTTTCTATAAATTGCTATCCAGTGAGATAGGTCTGAATTGTGAAGGATCATTGTAGAGCTTTACAGACTCAAAGAGAGTGAGAAAGTCTGTGAAGATGAAATGTCAGGAATCTGTTTTAAAATGAATCCTGCCTGTCCAATCCTATACAGCTCTATAACCCTAGGGCAAGTTTCTGAGCTTCTGCACTGCTGCTGTATAAATACTAAAATATGTAGCACTCTATGTCCTTTCCTTTTGCCTACAGGTTTCCTTCTCTTTCTTATATATAAACTATTCTGGATAATGAAAAGTATTTCTAGTTCAGTTTGTCCATTGAAGACCCTCTTCATGTGTTTTCAATATGAAACATAACAGATTACACTGCTCCCAAAAAGGATAAAAGGTTTTATAAGGTACGATATATTTATAGAAAGACCAAAAATCACTTGCATTATATTATTTTTTTTTGTTCTAAAATGAGATAAAATATTGTAGAAAAAGATAAATGTGTTCCTCTGAATCCTTCATAACCCCTGTGGGACACTCAGAAATTTATTTGCAAATAGAAAACACATGCATTGTCAAGTAGTGCCAGACAAGTTTGCTTACAAAGACTTTGAAGCATTTCAAATGTTCATGTTTATAGCAAACATAATGCTCTTCCAATAGTGAATCTATCCAGGCATGGAAGTGTCATACACTTTTAAAGCCCACAGGATCTGAAAGATTACAGCTCTAAAATGTCAGGCTTTTTAGAAAGTCTGGCTCTGGAGATCCAGGGATAGCTGGAAGGCCATGGCCAGCTCTACCAGAGGAGGTCTGCAAGGCAGAGAGGGCCAGGGACCCTTTCTCAAGGGACACTTTCTATGTGCCCTTCCTGCTCCTGAGGTCTGGCAGAGTCCAGCAGCATGGAAGTGGCCAGGCTGCCTGGTGGCCTCCCAGTCTCTCAGTTCACTGGCAGAGATGGCACCAGGATCCTGCACTGATGGCCACCGCACTGCCTGTGCCAGCAGCTGCCCCAGGGCCATGAGGAGGGACCAGGGGGTGCCAGGCTGCCAGGACAGAGCCTGCCAGGCCACCAGGGTCTGCTCCCACCCACCAGCCAGGAACAGGACAGCTGGGGGATGAGGGCAGGCCAGGATGGGACATGACAGGGTCCATGGCGGGTCAGGGCAGCACCGTGGGGAGCTGGAGACTGACCCTGCTGCAGCATCACTGATGGCCCTGGGGGGCTGAAATGGGTCCAGGGCCATGGCTAGGGTCAGGAGAGACTCCAGAGGGATGGGCAGGGATGATCAGGTGATGTGTGTCCTCATGAACATAGTATTGAAATTTTGTTTCCCTTCTTTCATTGATTTAATTCTCTTTTACACTCCACGGTAAAATAGTCAGCTTTTTTAGCACAGATGAGTGGCTGCTTAAAAAAATCAGTACATAGCCTTATACACCAAAAGTACAGCTACAACAAATGGCCTCAGGTTACAGCATCCACCTCTTCTCCTGCCCCAGCCCCACAGCAGGTGTCTGTCATCCTGCCCATCTCACCACCCCCTGTGGACACCGTGGGGCTCTGGGACAATGGGTACATTATTAATGCAGAGCAGACTTCTGCTGTTTGCTGAACAGCTACTGAACAGAGGGAGAATATCATCACAGAGCACTGTACAAACACCCTTAAAACCCCAGAAAACTGCTTCTGTCTATATGGAAATATTGTATTAGGTAAAGGATCTAATTTTTCCCTCTGCTACCTAGAATATCTGAAATTTGAACCTGAAAATACTCTGTACCTGTTTTCATAGCCCTGAGTGCCTCACAGGAAAGTATTTCATAAGCAAGAGCTCAATTCTTTTTATCTCCAAACATCTGCCTTAAACATCTGCTTTTAATCAAAGTGAAACCAATGCCCTCCTTCAGTGGACAGTGTGGTGCAGATAAAAAAGGCCGATGGTGTATTGACTGCAAAGCCCTCTGCTTTCTTATTCCCCACCTCAGATCCTTTGCCAAAGAACCTTCGGTGTCATTTCAGTTTTCCAGCAACAAACCAAATTTAATGGTCAAAATTTCAAGGAAGACTATGTATAAATATATTCTTTGAGATTCATTTTTGTCTTTTTCTTTTTCTACAAGCAATGTTTCTTTGAAAGAAAAAAAACACTTAAATTTTGTTCATTCAAGAATAAACTATATTTTATCATCTCTGAGGGAATTGTAGATGATTATTTAGTGTGGTATGTACTGTGGGGAGTTAACCACATAATTCCTGTTAACGATGAAAAATGAGTAAGTTCAAAGTGTACCAATTTAAAAACTCTCTGAATGTCACAAATATACATGTACACGGTGCTTCCAAAGGATGTATTATTGGGGGATATAAATCATTTTGAACACATATGTGACAGCTTGTAAAATGTTCATTTCTGCTTCAAGAAGCACTTTTTGCAGTAAACCTAGATTCCTTCAAACTCTAACATAAATTGCATATGCTGTTTACATCATAGAATAAGCTATTTGAAAACATCAGATTTAAGTCAATGAAAATAAGAGCATAGCCTGAATAACTAATTCTTTTGAGATTAGACGCTGAGCTGGTGACTGAAGCTGGGTGAAATCAGTGGAAAAAACTCCAATTAACATTAATGAACTTTAGTCCATCGGGTCAAACACTGGCCTCACTGTGCCTTTTTGCCATTGTTGCCAGCTGAACTGAGTTCACACTCAAGTTCTGCTGGCTCCCGTGGGATTACTGATGTCCTGCTAGCATGTGGAGGAAGCAGTTTGCTCTCAGCCAGGTCGGTTCAACCCTGGTTACACTGAGATGTATTGCCAGTGTAACCACAGCATGTTTGTCAACTGAGCAGCCAGGGATACCGTAGAAACTATTCTAGATCAACAAACTAGGTACTTTTGGCAGTTTTATGGAAGCTATGTGTTTCTCCCACTACTCCAGCGCTATTTTTAGATGTTTGCCCTTCCTTTTTTAACATTACTCTTCAGTCTGGTTGCTTGACTGCTATGTTATTTCGACTGCTCTGCCCTCTGCACTGCTGAGCTGTGAAGGCCAGCTGGAGAGGCAGTGCTGGTCCGTCTGCAGCTCAGGATGTGACCAGCTATTACTCTCAAATGAGTCAGCAATTTTGGCTGTGGAGTGCTGGGTGAAAACACGTTGTTTTCCTTTTTCTCTTTTCCTTGTTGCTACACACAGAAAGAAAAAGGAGAGCTGATTCAGTTTGAAAATCTGACAGTGACAACAGAGAATGCAGATTGCTTTTGTGTTGTACTCTATCCTGGAGCATGATTGCCTTTAGGAAAAAATCCTGTAAAAGTCTATAAAACTCAATAGCTATAGATCATTATTTTAAATTCTGTTTTCAGAAAGAATCCTTCAGAAATCTGTTTCAATTCCGTAGATCATTATGCTTTGAAATTCTATTCCTATCACAATTCCACAATAAGGCTCTAATCTTTAGAATATTGACTGAAATATTCTGCAGATTTGTTTTATATCTTTTGCACAGATCAGTTCAGTGCAAAGAAAACAGTCCAAAATATGAAGAACCTGCATTTTCAGGAGAAAGTGGAAATATATATATAATATATAATATTATAATATAGAAATATATATAATTTTTATATATGTTTAAACTCTGCTAAGATGAAAGTGAACCATCAGTAAAAAGAAAATTAGGAAGAGTGTCCTGGAGGAAATTTTAGCTTCTCAAGTTCTTTTTTCATTGTTTCAGCTGCTAAGAAAAAATGCAAGGAGCACAGAGATATGAAAGATCATCTTCCCTTCTCATCCCCTACTCTTGTATTCTTGTCCAGAGTACAAGCCTAGGGGAAGTCTTACAGAGATTATTTTTTTTTGTCTTAGGTCAGCTCCCAAAGGGCATATTATTTTGAAACAACAATAGCTCAATGGATAATTAATTAGAGGCTGTGACTCTGATCTCACTTATTTACATGTACAACCAGAACAATTCCCTAAAAGTCTTTGCAGCCACAGTGATGAAAATTTGGGTTACATTGAAGGAAGATTTCTAAAATCTCAGGGCAACTTATTTTTAGGGAAACCAGGGAGACATTATTTCTAAATTACCTGAACGATATTTTCTCATTTCTCCCTGCTGAACGATATTGAAATTTAGTTCTACAACTACAGTAGCTTTTTAATTCAGCATGTGATTTTATTTTAAGCAGAAGATAGGCCAGATAAAATTTGCCATTAGAGGATTGCACATGGAGTCACATGTCCTCCTTTTCCAGTTACACATTTTATCAAGCCTTGAAGAAAATACAAGTACAAATGCATTAAATAATGGTGATAATAGCACAGCAGGATAAATGCTTTCTTAACGTTTCAGCTACATGCTTGTTGTTTATATCTTCAGCATCTTGTGTTGCATCACACTGGCCTCCCATCACATTCAGCCAGTTTGCAGCAGGCTGCACTGCCATGTGTCCAACAGCAACAAGCTGAATTGTGCAACACAACCATTGCCACGCACTGATGTCCCCTCCTTTTCCGTCATCGCGTTTCTAGTCCCACTTCAAAGGGCACCAAATGAGTAACCCAAGGAGGTACTCAACATCATCAGCATCTTTCAAGCTGCCCTATAGTTTAACAGACTTAACCCCCAAGTAGCCTCTTGGTTGCTGACCCTGCTCGGAGGTCAACAGTCTGTATTTTGGGGACTGGAGACACTTCCCGCTTTTGTAGATGGTGTTGGCTTCTGATATATTTGTAGTTTCTGCTTTTCCCTGTTGTTTGTGCTGAACCTAGACAATTTTCTTTCTATATTTTTACAATTAGGAGTGGATGAAAATAACAGGAAAAAGTTGCAAGCAACAAGGTCATGAGGGGTCTGTGTACTGAGATTAAAGATTTAACTTCATCTGGATAAAGGCTGTGAAATAGACTTTTTTTTAATGAACTGTCAGTGATCAGACAAAACAAATGTACTCACACTATTTGCTTGTTTTAAAGAAAGAAAGCAGAGCCATTTCATTTTATTCATTCAGAGAAGTTAAATTTTGACAGAAGAACTGTAAGTGATGTCACCATGCTGAAGATTCCTGTCATGGATGAGCACTTTATCCATTTCCACCTCACTCCAGCAAAAACACCCTCACTCTTCTCTTGATTGTTTTTATAATTAAATCTTCCTGAAAAACTGGAAAAGAGTTTCAGAAAATTGGTTACTCTTGTTGAAATAGTTGGCAGTAAGAATGACATCTGAGAATAGGTTTGATCTAAAATGTTTTGAACTGGAAATTCAAAGCTCTTTTTTAGGGCCTTACATCACATAGGATTTTCATGCCTTCCTATCCCAAGGTGGTGGAGGAGGAGTGGAACAAATAAAATTATTGAATAAAACAGTGTTATTTACATCCCCAATGTTTTCACAGAGAGAAGGTAAGATTTTACTTCATTTAATCTAAGCAGGTGCAATACATATCAGGGACATGGCAGTTAAGGGATAGGTTACAGATGCTGCTTTTGGCCTTAACAAATGTTTCATACTGCATTGCAGATATTGAGTCAATTATATTGAATTGATTATTCTTCACATTTTATAAGTGTGGATGTCTTCTTCGGAGTGGAATTTGTCTATGCTTAGAGCACAGCAAAATTTTCATAGAGCACTCAGCTATTATAATAATGCTTTAGCATGCAAACATCATTAATTCTGATTTGTGCAAACCAGGTTTGATACAGACAAGGATTGTGAAGTTGCCACCTTTCTGATCTGTGATCTCTGTGTAAATCCATCTCAGTCAGCTCTAGCAAATATATGAAGTTTGAAATCTACTTTTTCAGCCACTTTTCAGTGATAATTAAGGTGAAAGATCAATTTACTTAAACTACAAAATATTGTTGCTGGTGTCTCACTAGGTGGATGGGGATAATTTATTTTATTTTATAATGGAGATAGTACTTACAGCATTTTCAAGATAACAGTATAGAAACATCTTTCTTAGAACATACTCGTGTCTAAACATGCTTCATGCACTCCAACCATGCAAATAAATCTCTACCACTGGCTGCAGAAAATAGAAAGTGTCCAGTTACAACTAAAGGGAGTAAATTGCATTTATTCTAAGCAATGATTTTTTTTTAAGAATTCATTCTTATTCCATAAATATGGTTTATCTTCAGTTTATGTTGAAAAATTGGTTCCTGTAGAGCTGTTAAAACAATAAAGATCTCATCAGCATTGCTTTTAAAATCATAAAACATTTCTCTTTTCTAAGCCATGAGCCACATGGATCTTTGGGAGAAAAACATCCACATTTTTTAAGTCGTATTGGCTCAGATTTATGGCAACTACAGTTTTCCTTCAGAAGTACTGGTTTCTGAGTCAATGCTTGTGGGAATATATTGTTTCAAAGTACTTCATGGGATATAATTTTCAAAGGGATATATGAAAACCATACACTTCCGATTAACATTAATGGGGAGTTGTGTGGCTGAACAGAGCTTTGAACATTCTGGTTAGAAGTTTATATCTTAGTGAGCTGCACATGGTTCCCCTGCTCTAAGCAGATGGTTTTTTATCGATTGCAGAAGAGCCTGCTGTGGATCAGCAGACACCATGTTGAATGCTCCTCTCAACTATATACTTCATAGGAAACTCCACTAGAGAGGGACTTTTTCTCTGTCAACTATCATATTTCACAATCTCAGCTCCTGAATTATACATCACAGCTATCTATCACAATATGAGAAACTTCCTCATGCACAATCCATATTTCCCTACTCGCAGTGCTCACCCCATGCCCTGCCAAGCCACCCAAGTCATTATTGTGTTGCATTCTTATCAGACCCGCAAACCGCCGCGGAAAGCGCTCGGTTGGCTTTACTCACAGCCTGCATGCTCTGTGGAAGGTTTTACCCTTTGTCTGTGCTCCAGGTGATGCATGGCGATAAAGCATCACGTAATTGCAGCACGCATCACTTGGAATTGGGAGCGGAATGAAGGGAAGCCGTGCAATGCCGAGTGGAAAGAGGCTAGCCGCAATGTGATAAGACAGTATGGAAAATGATTGCATCACTAAGTGTATACAATGAATTCCCACTCACATTTGCTAGCCAGGAGCTGGAAGCTGTTATGAGTAAGCTCTAAACTACCTCATATAACATGGCATATTAGAATTGATGACATTAGTTATCTATATTTGCCTGTTAGATATCTAAGCAAATTATCTTTTTGAAAAATGAATTTATCAATCTTTCTTTTTCTCACTTCAGATAGCTAAAATGCAACGTGTAGAGAAAGGCAAGTTGCCTCCTGACCATTTGCATGATTAGGATAACAGTGACCACTAGAAGGCTTCCATGAGGGTTTTAAACCCAAAAAAGGAAAAAAAATAATTAAATTAAATTAATTTTTTTAAAAAATCAAGAGATCTCCTTTTTTCTTCATATCTCTGCAGGTGTTCAAGGACTCCAACTTATTTTTTTCCAGATATTATTGTTGCCAACTTATTGTTTTTATAACAATAGCTTATACAGAGCGTGGGAAACCAAGCTTTTATGTTTTCACTGCCTGTGTCCTGATTCAGGACTTAGCACAGAGATCCAAGATGTGCAATAAACCTCTGGTATCACAATGACTAAACTACAAGCTCTGTAATGCATGATAATGCATAACATACAGACGAATTTAATACCTCATATATTTACTGATGGGGACGGTAGAGATATGGATTTAAAAGAAGAAAATGTTCAAAAATAGAGTTTTCAGCTTTGATTATCTATTACTGGTCTACAAGTTAATTGTTAATTTAAAGTGCTTATAAACCCTACAAAAGTAATAGAGCTGAATGCAGTTTACCTCCAACTCCAAAACAGGATAGTTCTTCCAATTTGCTGGAATCACAGAAAAGATGGATGGAATAACTTCACCATCTTTGTGTTATTCTTTCTGGGAAATTGGTGAGAGACTTGCATTAGAGCAAGTGACATTTTTACAAATCATCCCAAGTGAACTGAATAGTAACTCTTGACCAGAATATCACTGAGGTCAAAAGGATTTAAAATTTGGGCTTGTAGTGAAATCTTAGCTTGTATCTCATCATATATTCCATCATAAAAATGTTGCCTTTATTAGCAAATCAATTTTATTAGTTACTTCCAGAAAAAACAAAAGTTTCACTCACTTAGCAGTGGTGGTATTATGATTTTATGCAATGTATTAAATTGAAAATGTTTCATTGCTTTAAGAATCTTTTATTTTATAATTTTAATCTTTCTTTTAAAGCATCAATGAAAATTATGACAACTGAAATACACTTTTTAAAAATGTTCTCATTTTATAGGTCAGAAGACATTATTGGAAATAAAGTTCTAACAAATTTTATGACACATTTTTCTGATAAATTGCTGAGAATTATCTTGAGTAAATAAGTAATGAGTGCTTATTTTGTCCACAATATTTTTAATTACACCCTTTCTTAGAAATCAGGTAACTTGAAAGACCACTGGATAAAAGGGACCCCTAGTTTCTAAAAAGTAGAAGGAATATGACACTGCAAAACCAAAATAGTTAATTTGATAGGCAAAATTTTAATTTATATTTTTAATCCTGAACTCTTCCATAATCTAAGAGAAAAAAACCAACAGCAAATGGCAAGCTCATGTTTTAAATATCTGCAAACTGGAGAGCTTAAAACACCTTTTTAGCTTTAATTCATATATGCCCGTAGTGTTAAGAAGAATAGACACTAACATGCATATCAAAAAATAATCAGAATGCTCAGCTCTTTTCCATATTTTTTCGACCAGTTTGTTGTAGGTGTCACTGGTAGGCAAAGATGTGAGCTGGTACAAAGTCTTTCCTAGCTATTAATGTAATATTTATGTATGTAACACCTTTTTAAAATAATATAAAATTAATATATGTTTATGAAGGTAGTTATTGATACAGATCAGCATAATTTTTTCCTTTCATGATGAAAGTCTCAGAAATCAGGCAATATGAACCTAATGTAACAAGATAATCTGTTCCAGTCTTATTTCGTAATTTGTTCGGTTCAGTTTACATAGATAAATCTCATAAGGCAAGGCAGTGCATATTTTTGAAACTCATTTCTAATGAAATGGACCTTGCCCTTCTGCCCTTTCATTGATATAAGTTTAGCTCTCCAAATTAATTTTTAGTTTTGGCACCTAGGAATGAACAGATTCCTTTGTGGTAGAGAGTATTTCTGATAAATAATGAAAAAACATGGACAAGAAGAGTATAATACCAAATTCTGAATATGAAAAAGCAACTAGAGGTCTCAAGTCTGGAGAAGTTTAGCTGATTATGTTGATTAAAACACATCTAACAAAACCACTGTCATTGATGTATGCAGATCTTTGCTCCTTTGGGAGTATCTGACTTCAAGAAGAATATTATAACAAGTAAAAACTCCCAATTAATTCTTCTCTGTATATTCATATAATGCACTCTCCTACAACTCTAATAGAACTTTCCTAATTATTTCCCAGAGCTACCCTATTGTTCCTTCTTCAGCCAAAATATCTTTGCTAACGGGGCATTTCCTGCATGCACACTATAAAAGATCAGACAAAATTATGTACCCTGCACAGAGTACTTGCCTGATTTGTTAGACTGAGCATGAATAAAGTTCAGTACAAACAAAGACTTTAAAATTGAAATAGCTAAGATGCCATTGGGAAACTCTTGGCCATCAGCGGAAAGATTTTAGATGCCAAAAGTGTATCTATTCATCTTGCAACACACAAACACGCAGTTGGAGCAGTATGGAATATTTTCATTCTAATCTTTTAAATCAGATCAGACAGTTCAATGGTTGAGTGGTTTGTTCTCTGACTGGACAAGAGAAACTTATATTATTTGTTGTGTGACTGTTTTCCTCAATTGACCCCTAGATAAGTCAGTGATCCAAAATTGTATCTCTCATATGGGACCAAGCAATTTACAGGTAAGTTATGCAGAACAGATAAGTACACTCTACTCTCAGTCCCTGACTTGTGTTTATTTGTGTATGGGATTGAAAGCTGAAAAGAAACAATTTTTTGTAATTATGATAAATCTGCCTCTTAGTATGATAACATTCAACAGCTATTTTTATGACTGCCATATAATTTGAACATGACTATCAACTTCACTTAATATATTTATACATTGCTTTAATATACAAGAAATAGCAACTTCTAGCAGTGGCTTCACTTCAGTCAGTGAATTTGACTGACTCATTTAAGGCCCAAGCTCCAGCTGATCAGTGCACTGGCCAGTACACTTTGTAGTCATACATAAAAAGTAAATTATAGAGAGACTCTATAAATATCACATCTATAAAAATCATTCCAACCATTGGTGTCGTTTTAGAGTTTTACCTGGAAATGTTGTAGCATGGTGGCCTAAAAAACTGCTTAAGGCAGAAGACATTTCATTACTGGTTTTATGAAAAGTTTCAATAAAAATATTGTGGCTTTCCGTTTAAACATCTCATGCAGAGCAGTGAAACCAAAGATAACTATTCTGAGTTCCTGGTGAGAGACAGGAAGATAAAAATCAACATTAAATGGAACTGGAAGAAAAGTGGTTTTATTGTTCAGACAGACACAAAATGTAAACAAATAGTTCAAATACTGGAGGGCATATTGCATTGTAGAACATGGTTTTAATCGACATTTTTTGGTAGTGATTTACACAGTGATCTTTTAACATACTTTTAATAGTGTTTCTTTTCACAACCATTAACCTCTGAGGGTTAAGAAATCACTTTATCAAATGCCAGTTTTGTGTTGTGGAAGACCACGGAGCTGAGGCAGACCCATAAAGATTTTACCTCCCGACCTTTAGAACAGTGATTTTACTGTCTCAGGCAAACCTTAAAGTTATGCCTTGACATTACAGAGTAGTTCAGATCTATCCCATCCTAGAAAGCTGGTGCCTGGAGGTACACATTCCCTCGTGTACTAGTAAAAGTAAATATTGTGCAATTAGTCATCTTTGCCTATAACATTCAAATGACAAAGAACCATATTTTTTCAAATGTCGGTACCATGGTGTTTTAGAAAATAACAAAATTTTTAGGGATTCTTCATGGCTCAGAAGTTAGAAGACAAAGTGTCACAGAAAACTTGTTCTATTTCCTCACAAATTAATTACTTCCAGTTTCTGTCAGACACAGTTTCAGTGGATTTCAGTGCAAGTGTAATCAGTGAACATGGCAGCTCTGACAGAATATTTCTTTGCAGGAAGTACCAGATTTGGGGCCCTGAAGTTTGTTTGTATTCGAGATACTCATCTCTAGATTTAGATATGAAGTCTAACCTCACTTGTTTGTCCTTAGACCTTCCCACCCTGTGATCAGGTCAGTTTGTAGCCTGTCCCCTTCAGATGCAGGGGATTTTTATACAGTAAAACAGCTTCATCAGAAAGAAGTGCAAAAATTGCACCACGGTACAAACATTTTGCACAGCTGTCAGGGAGGCAGAGAACAGCTCAATGTCTCTTTGAAACAGATAAAGTAAAAGACATGCCTTTAAATTTTTTTTATCATACTTGTGTATTACCAGTTTTTATTTCATTCTGATGCTATGCTGCATCACTCCAGGACAATGAAACTCTCCTAGAACTGGGAGCATGGGGTTGTGGTTGCAACTGGCTATGGGGTGATGGGGATATGCATGCAAACTGGCTATGCATTGTTATCTCATCCAGTTGCTGTCTCTACAAAAGGCACTAAAATAGCAAAGTTCCTGTCTGCCCCACAGGGCTGCTCTGCACTTTCCATACTATCTTAATATATTTTAGCTCTGAAAATCCTGATTCAATGTCAGCAAAAATTAGGTCAACTCTTGTCATTCTAAAAATGAAAATAATAAATAATCCTTTATATATCCAAGTTTTTGATATTTTTTTCTCGGTACAATGATAGGTAGACACTGAGCCTGTCTGGGTTCTTTATTTCAGAGAAAAACTGAGCAAAAGGTACAGAAATTCTTTGCTTTTTAAGGTCTGCTAGAATATGGGTGGATAGCATGTTGTTGCTGATGCTAGTGAACTCAAGAATACAGGAACAATCTACACCAATAAGTTTTAGTGTGCCTAGAAGATCCTCCCTGCATTAAAATGATAACACTTGTGCATTCAACACTAGATTCTTCAGTGACACAAATCTGTCCTCTTCCTGTTAGCCCTTTCCTGTAGAGCTCCCTTTGTTTGAAGTCAGAATACACCACAGGCAGTTCCCAGTAGGAAATGTGTACCACATCACCCTGTTTTGGAAGCTTATACAGCCTCCACTAGCAGAAATCCTGGTGATTCCATGTCTGCTGGTCTCACTGCTGTGCATCTCTCATTGTCTTTATTAGAACACATGTAGCTGTAGTTACTGACAACAGCTTTGGGAGTGCTTTAAGTACATACGTTTTAAGTTATAGGGGTAAAATCTGTGGTGTTTTAGTAACCCTTTGGATAACAAAAATTTTACATTCTGGTTATGAAAATGACACAATGTTGGATATGCTTGAAATTATGGATATTTCTTTCCTTGACAGAAGATAGAACAAATAAACTCTTACACATGGATATTGAGCCTTTACATGTTTAAACAAGCCAACCTGAATTCTTTTAATATACAACGTTGATATTTTCTACTGAAAAAAGTCAAGAAACCAGATAGGAAAAGAATTCTGCAGGAATTTTTTTTTCTTATTTTTTTTTACTGAGAAGCTCTGAATAGAGCTACATAATCAGAAAATATCTGCTGTTGTAAGTCCTCTCTAGAGATAGTCTATTCAAATGCTTTGCTCAGAATAAGATCACCTAGACCAGGTTCCTCAGGCCATGTCCAGCCAGGTTTTAAATAACTCTGAGGATTGAGATGCCAGAATCTTTCTTGGCAATCTATCCTAGTGGTCGATCATGTGTATAGTAAAAAATATTGCTTTTTTCCTGTTTAAATGGGATTTTTTGTATTTTAATTTGTGCCAACTGCCTCTTTACCTTTCATTGGTACTACTGGAAAGAATATTTCTCCATCTTTTTTACCACCCCACACTGATTGCTCACATACATAGATCAGATCCATCAGAGCCTTCTCTCCCCCAGTCTAAACTCCCAATGTATCTTCATCTGTCAGGTGCTCCATCCAGTATGTCCATGTCACTTTTTACTGGAGAGCCAGAACCTGACCCAGGATTCCAGGGATCTTTTACCAGTGCACAGTAAAGGAGAAGGATCACTTCATTTGCTGGTGAAGATCTTAATGCAGCCCAAAAGCTGTTGGCTGCCTTTGCAGCAAGGATGCATTGCTAGCTCACAGTCAGCTTGTTGTCCACTAGGACCTTGAGGGCTTTTTCTGCAAAGCTGCTTTCCAAGACCCAGACTGCTGTCATATCAGGTTATTTCTGTGCAGCTGCAGACTTTGCATTTCCCATTGCTGAATTTCATGATATTCCTGCTGGTCCATTTCTCCAGCATGTTTGAGATTCCTCTGAGATGCAAAGCTA
The DNA here is from genome assembly GCA_034336665.1 of Luscinia megarhynchos. Taxonomy (NCBI): domain Eukaryota; kingdom Metazoa; phylum Chordata; class Aves; order Passeriformes; family Muscicapidae; genus Luscinia; species Luscinia megarhynchos. Next base: position 49,955,448 of record CM067565.1, read on the forward strand.
CCCTCCTATGCACCGACTATTTGCCCCATTTGATATAAGCTTTGATTGTTCTGAGGGTATATATCAAGCAATCTGCAGATACTACAAGCAACCACTCTCTCTTGGGAGTCTAGTTTTATATTGTGTTTAGCTACCAAGGGCCACAGGCAACACAGCTGGGTCATAACAGTAAATGTGTCATAAAGTATAGGTGGGCAGCTCTTAATCACCTTTGTCACTTCCCTGTTTAATGTTCCTCAAGAGATTAGCATTAGAGATTTGCCCCTGCACACGCTAACAGTGTTCCAGTGCTGACAGTCTGAGATTGCAGACTCAGCACCAGGGCTTGATCAGTATCTACACACTACGTGCTCCTCTGCCACATCCCCTGTAGGACTTGATCCACAGAGTCATCCAGAGGAGACTTGCTAATGATACCATTGCTCCTATTTGTATCAGCATGTCAGAAGAAGACAGCAATGTTACCTGTCTTGCTTATATAAAAAATGAATGGGCAGGCCAGTTGTGTCTGAGAGAGGGTCTGGCAGTCTGCATCCACTTTACCCCTAAGGCATCAAGTCCATCTCAAGCTGAGCTATTACTCAGAAACAAGTATTCAGAAGTCAGTGAGTTGGACACAAAACAAAACAAACCAAAACAAAACAGTGATTTCCTGTTTGCCAAAGCAAATGAGATTGTGAAAGTCACCCTGGGTGCAATGGGAGTTTCTAAACTCAGGCTGACCAGGAAGGTTTTTAAGTATTGTGCAAGACAGGTACAGCATGAATTCTGGCTGTAGCTATAGAAACAGGACTACTCTGCTCATGAAGCTTCAGACTGTAGAGGATCTGACTCCCTAGTGCAAGATTCTCTATGACAGAGGAAAATGATTCCTTATATTGCTCAATTGCAAATGTGATGGAGGAATGTGGGTTTCTAAGTCAGAAGAAAGAGTCATCAAAGAAAAACTTCTGGCTGTGGAACCAGAAGAACAGTGAAAAAAAATAGCCAAAATAACCATCTCAGGTTTTGTATTGAACCTGGTGATTTTTTTTAATAGCCTTGCAACCAGAATTTCTGAAAACTATACTAGAATCAAGTTAGCATAACAGGAGGGAAGAACTAAATGCTGAAAATTGTAATCAGCAGACATAAGGGAAAAAAGAAAAAAAGACTAAAGAAACAATGGCCATAGACATGGAAAGTAGATTCACACATATAACTTTATATATGTGTGTTAGGTTGATTTTTATATCCCAAATTCATACTTATGACCCAGAAAAGAAAAAAAAGGGATCTTAGGAGGTTTATGTCTGGAACACCTGAAGTACCTGCATGAAGGCAATGAGTAAACCTAGAAATCCACTGAAATTGTTAAAGAAATTATGTAATCACCATTTACAGGTCAGTCATCTGAGAAAAAAAAACAGTGGTGCATGGCAAAAGATGATGAAATGAAAAAATAGCAGAATTAAAGTGTTACTCTCCCATGCTACACAGACCACACAATTCTTTTTACTGAGAAAAAGAGGGGTTCCAAAGGTCAGTTGGTGTTCAACCTGAACACTAATGATATTACTGCTCACGGGGTCTGATGACTAGGAATATGGCCAGAGCATCTTAGCTAGTAAAATATCTCAATTAGCTGCAAACTCTTTGCCAAGTTTCTCAGACACATATTATGGCTCTCCTATCTCATTCAGTCAAATACTTTTTGGAATTCAGCAAATGGGACTAGACAGAGCCAACTGGAGGCAAGCAATCATGGTAGAAAACTTCTCTAAGGAGGAGAATTTTTCCTCTACAAAGACTTCCACAAGATACTGATCACAAGTATGTGATTTAAATTTAGACAATTTTTAAAGGTTCCTACATTTTGCTTTATTGTAGGCCAAATCCCATCTAATTGTTGCATCCCTTTGATGCTTCTAACTCTAAGCTTTTACCCTGCAGCTTGATGGTTCAGCTCCTGGGTCTGCTTGCTTATTAAAAATCACAGTTCTTTCCAAATTATGCCAAGTAAATCTGAACTTGATTCTTTTATCTTGTATCTCATACCATAGCTACAAAGCTATAGTTTCTTTCATACTCATTTTTTTCCTCTCTAGGTCTGACTCAAGTATCTATCTGATGGTGTCTTCACAAAACATTTTGGATTTACTAAAACAGCATACTTTAATAAAACAAAAATTCTTTCAGGTCTAATAAACAAAATTATTTTCATACATGTACTTACATGTACATACATGCATATATTCCTACTATGCCATGAATAACCGGTATTTATCTTTAAATATTTTCTCAGATCAGCTTTACAATCATCTTGTATTAATTTATCATAGGCCGTATGTTTCAAATTTTCCCACAGATTATATAAAAGGAGTGTCAAAAGTCTTACTAAAGTCATCTCACATTTTTAAATTCTTCATCTGATGGTTCAAACCCTATAAAAGAAGGATTTAAAACTAATCTAACATAATTTGGTCTTGAAAAATTTAAGCCGGTTGTTTTCCCTCATTTTCAAGCATGTACAAATTGATTGTTTATTGTCATGTTTAATATATTCCAAGGTACTATCATTCATCTGACTAATGTGCTGTGTCTTTATTCTTTTTTTAACCTACAAGATCTAAATTTCTTTCTTCAGCCCCCTTGAGTACCAACTGAATTGAAACTCAATCTTCATTCCCAGATCTTACTGAAGGCTTTTGGATCATTAAGCTGTGTCTTCATAAAGTAATTTTTTCATGCAAAGCCATACTGGATAGCCATAGTCCTTCTTCATGTTGAGAAGGTGGCTTGCCTGGCCTTTGGGTAGATGGTAAAAAAAGAGATGTTTTGTTGGGGGAGATGTAACAGGAAAGCCTTAGTAACTGAATTACTATGAAACAATAGGATTGCTCGTTGAGGGTAATCCCCTCTTGATAGAACAATGCCCTCTGTCAGAGAGCAAGTCCAAAGGTCACAGAAAGACTTGCTAGGGTCCAAAGATTAGTTTTTAAAGTATAATACACTATGGTAATATAAGAATTCCTATAGGCTGCATGTAAATGCTATAGAATTTGTATCTTGTATTACATTGGTTAATGGAAATTAGAATATTCATCATGGAAGAAGATTTACTGCATTGTAAACGGGAAATCGCTCTCTTCTTTCTCTTCTTCTTGCCTTCTCTCTCTCTCCCCCTTGCTCCCCTTACCTCTAATACCTCTCTTGCTCTTCTTGCTCTTTTCTCCCTCTCCTCTTCCTCCTCTTCTTCTCTTCCTCTCTCCCTCTTCTCTTACCCATAACCCTTTTATCCCATTGCTCCTTCTCATCCCCCTTTTATCTCTTTTATAATAAACTGCAACTGTAACTCTTAGCTTACACAGAGCACTTGAGTTTTGTCCCTGATGACCTGTCCATCCAGACACAAAGACTCCCACAATGTTTACTGATGTAGTTTTGCTTATTTATTTGAAGGGAACCCTTGGACCAGTTATGCTTATTTCTTTTGAAACTGAAGACAAAGTATCATAGAGGCCATCTGTTGATTAGCCTTTAACTCAGCACCACCTTCTTTATATATATATATGTATAAATATATATAACCTCACTTGTGATTTTTTTTGGTTTTTTTTTTTTTTAACTTTTTGCAGACAAAGAATTTTTTAAATTGATTTTGGTATTCCACATAGCAGGTAATTCTTTATGTGGGTACATTTCTTCCATGCCGAGTCCTATCTTGAATGATGTTTTGATTTTTGGGGGGGTTTTTTGGTTTTTTTTTTGGTGTGAAGATGTGAAGCCTTATATTTCAAGATTTTTCTCAATTTGGAGACAATTTGCAGATTTGTGTGTGTGTGTGTGTTTGCCTATCTTTTACTCAAAGAAACCTCTACAATGATCTCTATCCATTCATTTAATTTAAGTGCACTAACTTCTGTATCTGAGGATATTTCCTATGAGCTCTTGACAATTTATGAGCTGTACTGTACCTAGCAAACAACAGTTTACTAGTTCCCCAGTCTTTTCTTCCCCATCGTTACAGTTTTTGCCTTGCTCTGTGCACCTGTGGCTGCAATGGATTTGCCTGGGCCCCAGCTGGCACTGACTCCATCAGACATAGGGGAAGTTTCTAGAAGCTTCTCCCAGAGTCACATGCAGATTAATGTGAAATGAACACACACACACACATACTCGCACACAGCTTTCCACTGAAGTGTGTCAAGTATCGCTTATACTGGAATTTTTCCCCTCTAGCAGGGGTTTCTCCCCAAAATTGCTGGGGCTATGTTTGAAGTTGAACCCGTTTTTGTGGGGTTTTGTTTGTTTGTTGGGTTTTGGGGGTTTTGTTTTGTTTTGTTTTGTTTTGTTGGTTTTGGGATTTATTTTTGGCAGAAGTACACCTTCCACATAGGCTAGAACCTGCTGACTGGTTACAAAAGTGCAGGGAAACTTTTTTGAAGTAGAGATAAAAGAAAACTGTGATGCTATGATATCAAGGTCTGCATTCCATTGTCATCTGGACCCTTGCCTCTATTTATATGAAGGGCTTTTTAGATGGGGAGTTTGGGTTTGGTAGGTCTGGGTTTTATGACAAGGTAGACATGTGACTGGACTGCAATTCTTTTTGAAAACTAGCTTCTACTTGGAGCTCATTTATGGCCCTAAAAACACATTATTTGCTTTCCAGAAGACTTATCTGTAGACCAAAAATATTATTATTCTAAACAATACTGCTTGTTACCAGGTAGAGTAAAGAAAACATACACAGTAACTAGAGTTCATAAAGTCTAAACCAGGTAAATATGTAAGAGGTGAGCAGTGTCTTGACTTGTCTCAGCTTCAGAGTGATTTTTTTTCACTGTTTTAAGTGGGCTGTTATAAGTACATATAATGGACTCATGAGTTTGTTTAGTCCCAAAGTGTATAGAGAGATGAAAAATTTCAGAAAGCTTTGTAATACAAAATGCACATTACTGTTTTGAGCCAGCATGCATTATCAGACCTTTTAAAATACTTTGCAATTGTTTTATGTCTTTCCATTCCCAGGCTATGCCATCAATTAAGTTTATGTAAGTAAATGAAATTGTGTTGGTGCTGAAGTAGTAAGGAATGTATTTGAATCCAAGCCTTTTCGTGGCCTTTGAAGCTGTTTGTGTACAAAGCTGCTCCTTCATGTGTGTATGGCTACAGAGTTGACTGTCTCCACACCTGTGCAAACAGGTGATATTATGTGTGGGGATTATCTAGTGCATGTTTGAGTGCCAGATCTCCCACTTGTGCCCTGGTAGTGCTGAAGAGCAAGTCAAGTGTGGGTGCAAGTGTTTGCAGTGCTGGATGTGGGAAGGTAAGATTGTTAGAGCAACCTCACAAGTAGATAAAGAACTGGCAGGTGGAATGTCTGGTCTGTGAGGCTGAGTGACAGCGGCTGCACTGGCATGGGCATCTCAGCTTATGAGAGGAACTCTTAAACACACACTGATTTATTGTGTATCTAACACCTAAAGTTACCTCACCCATGTCAAACTTGAGCTCTGGGAAGTCACAGTCTAAGTCCCTGGAAGGCTGGGCAGTGAGCAGGAACAGTTTTCTATGTCTGCCCTCAGTGCGCCCTCTGCATGAGCAAGATTCATGGTGTAAAGCACACGTAGGAAAAAACAAAAAACAAATAAAAAACCACCACCAACACCCCCCCCCCAAATAAAATAACAAAAAAGAGCCCACCTCCCTGACACATTTTTCTTCAGCTGTTTACCCACCTCACACACTCTCAGAAGTTCCCAGACTTGCTTACAGAAAGTTTCCAGAGCTTATCTTTTTCTGCTTTTCCCTCTCTCTTCAGTGTTTTGTGATTTTTCTCTCCTCATTTAGCTGCTTAGAACCATTTTTAACAAACAGAGCAATTGTAAAAAGATAATTTTTTCCAAAGGGAAAAAAAAAAATCTTGCAAGTGAGAGGTGGCTACTGGGCAGAGCTTTCTTTCAAAACTCTGTTTAGTAAGGAGGATTGAGTTAATAGTAAGCTGTGGCTTCAGCAGAGGCACCTTTAAAGTGGAAGTGTTGACAAGTGTATAAGCTGGGACATGTTGAAATGTATTGTCATACTCAGTATGGACTGTCTGAAGAATGTTACCAAAAAGACTTAATCAGTTTAAGGTGAAGTGAATAGTAAGTTGAAATACCATGATTCCTTGATTGAGAAAAAAGAGACTGTTGCAGAGACTTGCCCTGCTTGACCATGGTGAGATTTGGAGGTGTAGGTCACATTCTTGAAGAAACAGGCAACAACAGTTCTAATAAAAGTTTCTGTGTTTGGAAAGCAATCTAGGAAAAAAAACGTTACTAAATGGAAAGCACAATGAGATACAATTATATCACTTGTCTTAAGCCTATTCAAGCTTCTGAAAATGTCTAACATATTGGAAGACTGCTTGGAAAACAACATCTACCACAACACTGTCAGTATGCACTTCTGCCTTACCTCATTTGCTCTGACAGCTTCTTGTTGGCCTCTTCTGACTGGGGTCACTGCCATCTCATCCCTTTCTTTGGGAGGAAATGTCTCCTTGCACAGTGTTGATGGGATAGTTAAGGACCCCTTAGATCTACCGTATTCAGAAAACTTCCTTTTATTCATTTTCCCACTTACTCCCATTTTTTTTCTTTATATTTGAGCACTCTGCACTTTGTACACTAATTCCCATCTTCCTTGCTGAAGGCCCAGCATGCCACAAAGTATGGCATCAAATGGTAGGCAAGCCCAGCCTACAGCATTTCTCAATCTGGGGGCTGTAAAACAGATATCTTTCTTGGAGCAGTGGGCTTATGAGTAAACAGCTCTCTGAGGAGATGGGAAGGGTCACTGCACATGATGGAGGGCAGCTAGATATACTGTGACTCCCAGCTACTGTGTTTTGGTTTTCGTTAAGGTGTTTTAATCTAAAAATATCTTTTCATTTAAAGTAATTTTCTGAGTGATTTCTCACATGCAAATAATTCACTTAAGTGCAAACACACCCCAACTCTTGCAACTTCTCCATATTGTTTAAGCATATTACTTTAATGAAACTCTTATCAGTGTTATGATTCCATTTTTTTTCCACTTAAAATTCACATTAATTAGATTGCTGGAATAATTTCTTCCAGGCATAAAATTTAAGGTCTGTAAATAATTAACTCAAAAGTTATCTAGTTACCATAGATATTAAAGTCAGTATGAGAGAAAAAATATTTCTATCTATTTATCAAAAAAAGTCAACCACTTTTTTGAATTAGTGATGAGTGTCAAATGTACAATTTGGTCACAGGTTTTCTAAACCTGCATGTAAGTGAATTTTCAGCAAATACATTTTTAACTTCTAATGTTGAATGCCGTGTATCACGCATATCTTAAGAATGTTGATTTTCTAAGGCTTGCATTTTGCTGTTGAATTAACTCTAAATCTGGCACTTTCTGAACTCAAAGGGCTTTCTGCCAAACCTCATGCAATTTGGTGACACCAGCAGACATGATAAATCCCATAACTGCACTGTCTCCTTCCCTCTTCTCTATTTTTATAGGAATCCGCAACAAGAAACAGCAACATTCTTTTTGTTTGAGCCAGTTTTAACACTTGAACTTTAAGCAACTAAGATCACTGGAATTTTTGTTTGGTTTCAAACTGATGACCTCTTTATTATTCCTTTGCTTCCTAACTTGTAAAGAATGAAACACATGTGTATTTACGAGACAATTTCTTAGAATAAATTAAGGACTGGCTTCCAAAAATTCTGAGCAGCTCTTACTTCTTGTCTAGACATATTTCTGAATTGGAAAAGAGAAAAAGAATGTTTATTGTTTTTATAGTACGACAGTGTTTTGATTAATGTTGTATTAAAAAAGCAAACAAACCAGAAACCTACCTACTTGAGGCAGGCAAAGTTGCATTCTGCAACACAAGGTTTTATCTCTCATTGCAGCAATCTGATATTTATGTGAGGTTCACACTCTGCTGACTGATCCCATCAGAGATCTGTCCTGGTGAAACGAACCAGAAGAGTGTGGTCAATATTTTTGTCAATACATACACAAAAAAGGCTTCTGTCTGAAGTTTAACAATCTCCCTTGCATTGAAATAATTTTATAGGAGAAAATTTGATATCCAGATTTCTCCTGAAAAATTTTTCCATGTGCATCAACTCTCAATAAATTTCCATTGTCTTTCTTCACATACAGAAAGGAGTTTGGTTCAGGCTGTTTTCCTGGACATGGTGTTTTGCTTCAACAGATACTTTAAAAACCAAACAAGAAAAATACGGTGAGACATGATGAGAAAATCTCCAAAGATTTAGAACATGGGTTCCAAAAACATGGTCCAGATGCAAATTGTCACAGATATATAGACCTTAATGGAATTGTTCTGATACATGCCAGCTGAAGGTCTAACCCAGAATGTCCATGGGAAGACTTGAATGTGTGAAACTGGGCGTCCAATCAAGAATAAATTAACTTTCTTGGACAAACCAGATCACATTCATTTGGAAAGGAAGCCCCACTAGTTGGCATTGACTTTAAAACCATTTTTAAGCACCTTTAATAGTGCCTGATTCAAACCCAATGAAGTCAGTGGAACAGCTCCCTTTAATGGCTCTGGAATCAGGCACATCATGAAAACTGTTTCACCATATGTTTCAATGACATTTAAGCTCACTTGTCTTGTTTGAAGAATTCTTTATTCAGCTACTCACAGCTTGAGATTCTCAGTTCTTTGGACATTTTTGGTTGATTTCGTTTTTGTTTGGAAGAAGCTGGAATGGGAAGAACTCAGGAAACTTTTTAGGCTAGGAAAAAATAATAAGCATTCTGGATTGGCTTGAGGTATTAACGATTTTTTTTTTTAATGCTACTTTAATTCTGACTGCTTGAACTTTGATACAGAAGAGAATATTACTGGTATGCCAGAGACAGAGAAAGTTTCAAAAATTCTTTTTCCAAATTTGTTTTGTTTTGAAAGGAGGAACAAAACACAAGCCAGACCCTACATTTTGAAAGATCATGAAAGATCATGTTAATCATTTTTGGTGTTCATGGCAGCTTTACTGATGAGACACATTTATTACAGGATGATTGTCCTTCAAAACTGTAATAATGCACCACCAGAACTATGGCTGTCATTGCTCTCAATACTCTTACTATAACAGTGACAGCAATTTGGCTCCAACAAGATAAGTATGATCCTGTAGGGAAGAAACATATCTATGCATAAACCTTCATGGAATTGTCCCATCTTTAAGAGCTTAAAATCTCCTGTGAACATCTAAAAAGAAAAACTGGCTATTACTAGAAAGAGCAAATATGAATGGAAAATAAGAAAAATGTGTGTACAAAATTCATGTCTGGAATTCGTTTTTCTGAGTTACGAGGCACTAGTTAGACTAAAACTAAAAATAAAGACAAGCTGAAAAGAATCCTAATAGTGTGGTTTCTTTTGAACTGCAAATTAACACAGACATTTTATAGGGAGGAAAAAAAAAAACAGGCAAATCATCTACCAGTGGGAAACAGTGAACGTATACTGCGAAGGATATGAATTCCCTTATAGCAGTGATAACTTCCATATTCAGCAGAGGTGGATTTAAAATGCAGTTGAGTCATGCTAGATTTTGCTGTCAAATCATTGAAATTTCAAAGGCATGACCAAGGAATTATGCACATGGAATATCTTATTCTGAAATGAGGAACAGGGACTGTGGTAATAAAAATATTTACATCTACATATACTTCCTGAAAAAAAAAAAAACCAGACAAGCTTCCCCCTGCTGCAACCCCCATCCCCTATTATAACAGCCAGAATAATGACAAAAAAATAAAAAAACCAACATGGTTAAGGAAAATTTTGGGACCTATTGGCTAGTCTCCTAGTGTTCCTGGGTTTTATATTTCCTTATAAAAAATAAATATTTAAAGATAAATTTTTGAAAAAATGTTTGCCATGTGCTATCACCCTAGATTTCTGGACTGAGTAGAAGAGCATAGACTTTTGAATAACTGCTCTTTATTCAACTAATTTTATCTGCCAAGGAACCTTCATGGTTCTTCACAAAATTATTTTAAACATCTTGGCATAGTCCCATTGAAGGAACTATTTGCATCTGAACACAAAATTTTAATTGCCATAATTTATGTAAATATGAGTGTGATGGGATTTCTGAAATTGTAATGGGCATTCCAAATCCCTTAGATACCTTCTCCCTCCATAGTCAGCAGTAACATTAGCACAATACCTTCCTGAGGCAGCTGGATCCGTTTTCCTTTGGAAAAATCACCATTTTAACCTGAACTGCATTTTCAAAAGTCCTATAAAGTGTTTCAGGAAAAATCAAACAGTTTAAGAAACAGGTCTTTGCTAACCTAACTCATTTGGCTAAAATGGATTAGGAAGTCACTGCAAATGAAAAGGTGACAAGTTCTAGCAGTGGGGGCCCATGAGCATTAGGGCTGGTAAATCTCAGCCCTCTGTTGAAACCAGCAGAATGTGGATATGGCCTTTTACCAAACGCACCCAAAGGTGTCCTCCAGATAGAAATTAAATTCAAATGTACTTAAATCCTGTGGGAAAGAACATACAGGGAGAAGTTGGTAGATATTAGCCTATTGGCTTCCTCTGTTTTGTGCTGCAGTTAGAAGTCATCTTGATATGATACAGCCCAGCATAAGCACATATGGAATGAAATGTGACATGCCATAAACAAAGTATTTTAAATGAAACTTTTTATAGCCGTAAGAAATAGAAGAAACAGTCACACGCTGCTCATTAGCTTGTAAAAGTAGACACAATGGCTTGTTTTGTAGGAATTTTCAATTCATACCCATAAATCAAGAAGCAACGTAAGCAGTTCTGATTCTAGGTTGTGGGAAAATGTTTACTTGCTAATTTATTTGATTTGTTGCTCTGAAATGTATTCTTATATGATGTATTCTTATATCTTGTGTCTGCAAAGAGTAGAGAGATGTTTCTTAAAAGTGTTTTTTAGAATGACTTGGTATTGGTCCAGTGCTCTGATGTCACTGGAACAGAAACAGGACTCTCTCTGGATTTATTAGAAGGGGAAGGACTCTTTTTAGTTTTCTCTGTTTTATTGCATCTTTCTTGACATTGAACTCCGGTACTAAGTAAGCCTATTCCAGATGTAAAGTTTTTCTTTTAAGTACTATGCCAGTTACTGACACATAATGTCATATAAATTATTGTGAACTATTAGATAAAATGTGCTAATAAAATCTGGCCTGTTAAACACTTGCAATTTGATTTCTCCTTTTAAACCAGCACATTAAAATTATGAAATGTAATATATTTATTACATATACCCTATGTTTGCATAGTAAAAAAATAGCAAAACATAAACTTAACTCTCCTTATTACTGATTGTCAAATAAATTTTCTGATAGAAAGACTTCAGCAGCTTCTGTAGACTTTATTGCAAGATTATATGCTTTCTCTGTAGTACAGTTGCAAGACAAAGGACAGGTGTCATAGATCTCTTACCAAAATAACTTCTTTTTTCCCTAAAATATCTCATTGTTATCTGTAAGCTGTAAAACTCCAAGTCCAACTTGTAAGCTACATCCCCAACTTCGACTCCTCAAAATATGCATTTTTTATCTTGTACCATTAGATATTGTTAACTTTCCATAATGTTATCCACCATCATAGTGCTCTTGGAGATTGTTTTTTCACATTTTGGAAAGTGTAACCTTATTTCCTATCTTCTGTACTTAAAAGCTAAAATGTCCACATTAGTTCATTTACAAATATTTAAACTAAATGCTCAAATATAATATGATGCTAATTATGTTTATTCACTTGTAGTAGCAATCATAAAACCTTGTGCTCAAATAAACCTTTATATACTCATTTAATTATTTTGTTCAATAAGAAATACTTCTATGCCTCTTGGAAAAATAAATAAATAAATAAATAAATAAATTTTAAATTAAGTCTTTCCAAAACATAGGTCTTTGGATTTGTATAACTGTATTTCAAGAATTATCAGTATAAGCAGTAAGTCATACATTTAACATCAGACAAAAAATCAGATGGGATCTCAGACAGAGAGAGAAATATACTTCAGTCCTTTAAACTATATATTGAAAGTTTTGGCTTATTTACAGAAGAGTTTGGAGTAGATTTTTGAAACTTTTGAAATAACTATTTTGAATGTTCATGCACAAAATACGTGTATACCTTTGAGTAAATACCTTAGAGTAAGTTCTGAGCACTTCTCTAAAGCCAAGAATTAGATAGAGGTGAAATCCAGGTAATTTAAAATAAAATAAAAAAGAAAAAAAAACCATGTTGATCATCATAATAAAAATCATCATGAAGTAAGTAATCTATTTGATAGCATTTTGAACATTTTGAAGTCTCTCTTGATTGATAGTAAGCCATGCAGTGCAGTTGCTCCATCATGTGTAATTATATTGGCACATCTAATTCTGAGCAATGTGTCATAATCAGGGTACTGTAGCCTTCATGATTCTTTCAAGGCAACAATTAAGAGAATGAATTTATGGTTTAACTGTGCTCAAAGACTTTGATTTAGAGGTCTCTGAAGAATGTGAAGAGAATGAATTTCTCTGCTGTTTTTTTTTTCTAGTTTAGGCAGTGAATTTGAGCTCATATAATAACATTTCTACAGCTACTGGGGTAAAAGGCATTGCAGGCAAAGGAAAGACAACAAAGACTGGTAAGAGATGTGATAACCTTTAGTTTGATCAGATTAGGAATACCTGGGAGCATCTGGATGAATCACTGTTTCACAATTTCCCAAACTCTTGCACAACAGTAGATAAGACATTAGCAGGTAGGAATATTCAGGAGAAAAGCAATTGCTCCTTTCCTAATGTACTATAAGTTTGAAAAAAGCTGTAAGTCCTATGTTTTCTCAGAAAAGATTTTTAAAATAAACATAATAAAGGAATTTGTGGTTTAGGAAAAGTAAGGAAAGAGTAAACCTATCAAATGAAAAAGATATTGGCTTATTTAATATAATAAAACGAAGGTTAAAGTGGGACATGGTTCTTCCTCATAAAATATTTACAGTTCAATAGTAGGGAGGGAAAAACAATGCTGGCACAGGAATAAATAGGACAAAACTGACCATTAATAAATTAAAGCTGAAAATTGGAAGTCTGTTTCTTGCTTTTTCTCTAAAAGCCCAAAAACATGCACAAGTAAGGGTAAAAAATGTAAGTAGTTTAAGGGAGAAAAACTTTCCATACATTTTATTTAAATTTAAGATTTATATTCTTGTATTGAGGAAGATTGATTCATTATACTGAATACTGTGGGGGAAAAAAAGTGGGGAATTCAATCAGGAAAGTATATTTTGATCCCTTTTGCATTTGAAGTTAAATTACTCCATACAAAAGTAATTGCTTCATGTTCAAGTGTTTCATAGGCACTACTTAATTGCATTTAATTTCACACTGGACACATTGCTTCATATGGTTAGAATAAAATTATATTCTTCTACAAATTTCCTCCCTGAAAGGGTGTTAAGAACTCCACTCTACCATTTGGCTTACTGAGACTGAGCAGTTTTAACCAGCAGAGAAGAGGGTTTGGGACTGGGTTTCTCATTTAAGTTCTTGTTTTTGCATGGAGCTACATAAACATGTATGACTCATCATTTAAGGGAAGAAGAGAAAAAATAAAAAAGGGAGAAATGAACTTACTATGTTCACTATGTAATGAACTATCACTACGTAATGAACTTGCTATGAACCAGTGACTGTGACATTAAACATTTTGGATCTGAAGTAACCAGAGACCTTCCACAGATTCCAATGGAAACCTTAGAGTCAGAAATGCATTAATGAGCAGTAAGTATGCTAGCAAAAATGTTTTAAAAACAAGAAATCAGTAGAAAAATTTATTTTATTTGTATCCATTCCCCCATTTTCTCTCTCATAAGTAGGAGATAAGCACCTGTATGTTTCCTTCCCAGCACTACAGCACAAACTTTTTCTCTAAAATAAACCCAGGTGAGGCTGGACCTTTTTCACATAGTTTAAAGCAAAGGACTCAATATCATATTTCTTATTCTACCCCTTTTCTTCATGTTTAATTAAATCCTGTGCTTCTCTTAGCTCTCTTTAGGATGGAAAAGAGAAAATATTATTTAGTATCTTACTAAAGAAAATCCAGGAATTACACTGCTCTTTCTCCCTGCCAAGACAGACATCCCACAGGGACTACTCAGGGTTTTCCCAGGATAAGATGAAAAGCTCCAGAGAGTGGGGTGCAAAGTCTGTACACCCAGCAGCACTGTACCAGGTCTGGATTGTTCTTTCCCCGTACTCTATCCACATTTGAGAGTACACAGTGCTTTCAAGTGTGCATTTAAGTTTGACTGCAATACTCCTCAGAAGGAGCTGTGGTTTACATTTCAGAGATTGCTATAAGGCTTGATTAATCAACAGCCTAGGAGGTTTCTGGAGTGTGTGAAGGATAACTTCTTGGCACGGCTGCGAGTGAGCCTACTAGGGAAAGTGCCCCACTGCACCTGGTGTCTGTGAACAGAGGGGAGGACTGGTGGGTGATATGGGATGGAGACCATGGGATCATAGCCTTGTCTCAAGCACCCACCTGCTCTAGGGCAGTTTCTTCCACAGGCTGCAGGTGGATCTCTGCATCCCCATGGTCCTTCATGGGCTGCAGGTGCTTCATGGTTTGCACTATGGACCCTAGGGGAATCTCAGCTCTGGTGCCTGGAGAACCTCCTCCTCCACTGATCTTGCTGTTTCCAGGGCTGTTCCTCTCACATATTATCACCCTGTTCTTTTCTGGCCACAAATACATCTATGCAGTGTTTTGGTTTCCCCTCCCCTTCTTCTTAAATAGGTTATCACCATTTCTACTTGGCTCCAGCCTTGACCAGGGACATGTCTATCCTGGGAGCTGCCAGAGACTGGCTCTGCTGGACATGGGAGAAGCTTCTAGAAAGTTCTCACAAAATCCACCCCTGGCAGTCCTTCTTGCTACCAAAGCTTGGCCATACAAACCCAACACACAGCCCCCTGCAGCACTACAGGCTGGAGGCAGAGTGGCTGGAAAGCTGCCCAGCAGAAAAGGACCTGAGTCAAGAGCAGGTGACCATGAGCCAGCTGTGCCCAGGTGGCCCAGGAACATCCTGGCTTATATCAGACACAGTGGAGCCAGCAGGAGCAGGGCAGCAATCATTCCCCTGTAACTGGCACTGGTGAGGCTGCACCTCTAGTTCTGTGTCCAGTTTTGGATCCCTCACCACCAGGAAGACGTCGAGGGGCTGGAGTGTGTTCAGAGGAACTGGGGAAGGGTCTGGAGCACAAGTATTGTGAGGAGTGACTGAGGGAGCTGGGGTTGTTTAGCCTGGAAGGGAGGAGGCTCAGGGGGAACCTTATCTCTCTCTGCAACTGCCTGAAAGGAGGTTGTAATGAGGTGGGGGTCATTCTCTTCTCCCAACTAACAACAAGTATGACAAGGGGGACTGGCCTCAACTTGTACCAGGGAAAGTTTAGATTGGATATTAGAAAAAAGAATTCTTCCCAGAAAGGGCTGCAAGGATTGGAACAGGCTGCCCAGGGAAGTGGCTGAATCACCATTGCTGAAGGTGGTGCTTACAGACGTGGTTTAGTGATGGGATTGGCAGTGATGGACAGTTGGACTCAATGATCTTAGAGACTTTTTTCAGCCTAAATGATACTATGATTTTCATCTATTCCCAATATTGTATGAAAATCATTTACCCATTGGTCCTAGACTGGCTTATTGCCTGTGTTATACATGTTAACTAAAAATATATTAGACCCCACGGATTTTGATAGTTTTTATTATGTGTTGCTGGTCTTATGAAAACTGGTGTAATTAAGACCTTTCACTCATGTATGTAAAAAGATTAACTTGATAAAATACTGAGCGTGAAAACAAATTTGAGGAAGATAAAAGGAAAATGATTCCTCTTCATATGAATAGAAGGCATAGGTCATTAAAAGCACATAAGCTTAACATTATAAAAACACTGAACACACTCAGGTGAAAGGATTTAATTGGGATGGACAATCAGTTCCCATGTAATTTGGACTTGTATGTAACGATTTCTCTTTATTGTTTAACATTTGAACTGACTATGTAGGGTAATGAGAGTTAATAGTTGAACCCTTTTCTTTTTCTTCCTGTTAAGGGCTTTTTGAAATTCACCACATGAATAGTTGAAAATTGGCAGTACCAGCTAGTAAAAACAAAATACAACAGACAGAAGAGGTGAAGGGAACTTTTACTGATTCTCCAAAGACACATGGGAAACAGTTTGGTAAAAAGAGGCAGCAAGCCTCATCCTAACTACCCAGCTTTTGCTTTGATCACCTTCTCCATAGCACTGGTGCTCCAAAGTATTTCCTTAGCTGGGACTCCTGAAAATCTTTTTGGAACATCAGGCTTGCAGAATGCAGTATATTTTGTGCTTCCCCCTCCCTATCCCCTCACCTTTCACAAGTGAAAAAGTTCCACTTGAGAAAACATATTCCCCTCTTGTCTTCTTTTTGGGAACTACTTGAAAGAGAAATCTCAAGTAGCCAATGAAGTAACAAAAGCATTTTTGGTGTACTGGCTCTTTGAGAGGTCTATAAATCTGATCTTTTCAAAAGAAGCATTCCTTTAAGAAATAGAAAAAACTTCCTTTAAAGTTCATTCTCTTAAGGAAGCTATTTGTCACCCTCTCAAGTCTAGTTAAAACATTTTCCAAAACTGTTTAATAACAAACATGACTTTTTTCTTAAGCATCAAAAGTATGTACTGCTAGCATATTCTCTGAAGCCAATAAATACCAGCTGATCAGCCTTGAATCCTTTTAGGAAGTTTAAAACAGCTGTGCTGCAAAATGAAGTGAGAAAAGCAGCAGGAACAGGCTTTGGCAAGCCTGGATTTGTTCATAATGAAACAAAGGTTCTAAATTATTTCAGTGCTGGTAACCTGAAAGCTGTAATTCCAGCTATTCTCTTCTGTGAGTGAATAGCATGCATGAATGACCCAGCAGACAAATTAATTCAGCTGCAATTGGGACACACCAAAAAAAATGATGCCTTTATAAAATTTATTTATTAGATAAGTGTTCAAATACCTGGAAGACTTAAAATCTGTCAGTTTGATCCTCCTGAACCGTTTGCAGAGTCAGAAAACTGGAAGGAAATTAACCCCTGACAGATGAAGTGTGCTTATTTAATTAGCCTAATATGAGAGAAAATGCTATTAAAAGTACTCAAAGGCATTGTACAACAAAAGAAGCATTAGTCCTAAGTATTGGATTTTTAATCAACTGTACTAATGGAGTGCGTTGTTTCAATAAATTGGTTACTACCCAGTGTGCCATAAGGTTTGCCTTCATAGGCAGCCAATATTTCTTCAGTGCTCTCATTCCATGCTAGGCATATTCAGATAGCCTTACTTAATGGTTTATTTCTTTCAACAGTGACAATTGATAATTGTTTCTTGTTTAACTACTGCTCACAAATTCAGCAAAATGTTGGACTGTTGGCTTGAATATTAGCTGTGGCTTTGGCACCTTCTTTTTCCCTGGATGGATTTTGGTCAGCATACATGGATAGTGTTATTTATGGAGATAATAGCTTTTACTTTGTTAAATCTCAGTTTCAGGTTCAACTTCTGCAATAGCTCTTTGAGAGAAAAAGAGGAAATAACCTTATTTGATACTCAGAGGAATAAAAAGTCTACCAAATTCTTACAAAATTGTGGAAATAGACAAGTATTTGTTGTAATTCCAGCTCCTTTCTTTGATCTTACTGAATAAAATTCAAAAGTCATTTCTCACACAAAATTTGAATAAGAAATTTACTTCTGAGCATTGGCCAAAATGTTAAATCACCAAATTTAGGAGTCTGAATCTTCTGGTTTTTCTTACAGATGAGGTTCTAAATGCAGATTACATAGTCTTTCCACAAAAGAAAATTATAATTAGCTGATTCACAATTTTGTGCCAATGTGAAAGTGGTCCATCAACTCAAAAGGCCAGTAACACCTCATTGTTTATTTCAAGAAAGCAGTCAGTGAAAAAATGTTACTGAACAGCACTTAACACAATCAGATATACCCTGTCTAGGTTCTCCAGGTCATGTCCATGATACCATCTATCCTTCCAGTTAAAAAGTACACTTCTCTTTAGGCTGTTTGCACATGAAATAATTTTGACTTTTGGTTTTGATTCTCCCTTTTTTCTAATGTTCCGAAGTATCAAGTGAAATGATGCCATATGTATATAATCATTCAAGAAACTCTGGACAGACATTCAAGGAAATGTTTCTTGGCACTTTCTGATCTCCTCCTCAAAACATTCCTGCTCCAATTGAGGTTTCTGGTGAAATATCCTTAGAATATAATGGATTCCAGGACAATTCCTCAACCTTTGACAAGAATTATCCAATAAAAACATCATCCTGAGAATCAAGAAACTTGTTTTCTCAAACTTAGACTACACCCTTTTCTGTTCACACTTACTTTTGTGAGCTACTTTAGGCAGAAAGAGATTCCTGGATACCAGAAGTTCTTAAATATTGCTGTTTGTGCTTCCTCACACACAAACACCCTTTCAGAATTAAAGAGCAGTGGCTGGTGTCTCATGGCCCAGTTCAGTAACATTAGGAGATTAGAAGCCACTGAGCGTTAGAGGAGGCAGGGCTGAGCATGTGAAGGTACAATAAGTGATCCCAGAGAGGGAAATATTCACCAAACACCAAAGGTAAGAGCAGAGAAAATTTTGTTTACTGGGTGCCTTTTAAGAACTCAGTGAGTCAGGGATTGATCAAAACAACATATCTGAGCAGCAATTTCCTCACACCCAGGATACTCCTTATTTGCTACACAGCTGGAGTAATCTAGTTATAACTTTATGTTTTTCTCTAACCCAGACACCTCTTTCCAGTCGAAGCCCTTCATTTCACACCCAGAACCACTGCAGCAACACTTCTTCCCAAGCCTCATATCTCACTCATCTATTCTACAGAGGGAATGACTTCCCCACTCACACATCCGCCTCTGTAAGGGTGGCTACTCTCATGGCTTTAGTTTCTTGACAAACAAGAGAATAAGAAAAAAATTCTATAAAGAATAAGAAGCTGGCCTTAAGACAATTAACAGCTTCTATTTCAAATAAAAAAGACTTGAGTAAAACTCCTAGCTGCCCAAAGATTATATAGCCTGACAAAATTTCTATTTAATTAACTACACATGAAACCTGATTTTTATTCTTAGCAAAGTAAACTGTACATAATCTATTAATCTGTCTCAGTTTACAGTAAAAAAATAGCACCTATGGACTCTCAGCTGGGAGAAAAGGCAATACCTTGGCATGCACAGGATTCAGAATATGACACTGCATTTTGAGTGCACAGCCAGAGAAGCCACAAGGTGAGCTGCAAATAAAATGACTTGTAGCCAGCAGATCCAGATTGTACTAAATTACTGATCTCTGATCTAAGAAACATACTGTGCTAGATAGATGCAGAGATAGGAAGTTGCTAATATGCATCATTAGCATTTCCAGACTGGTGCCTGTTGCCTGGGAGATGCTCTCACCTGTTCTTGAGGCCATGCAGAAATTTTGACAGCTGTAAAAGACTGATCTTTGTTGCAAAAAAACTTCAGGAAGGAATTGGAGGTCAGAAAGAGTTCAGGTCATTGAGCTCTTAAATCTGTATCAGTGATAGTAGGAACAGAAAGTAATAGAAATATACAAGGAGATTATGAAAAAAAACTCCAAGGTAAAAACATTTGTGGTACATCTCAGGTTAGAACAATAATGTTGTTGCCAACTTTAGGCCAGTGAAAATAAAATTTATTACTGTTCAGAGCTTTCCGATTTTTTTAATGTTTTGTTTATATAAAATCAATCATTTCCAAGGGATTAAGATGCTAGTAGAATTTGATGGTTTCTGAAGGATCCATCACATTTGTTTGGATTCTGCCTTTGCAAATCGCTAGAAGAGTAGCTAATGTAGATGACAACAGCCTGACCTACAACAGAAAATAATCAGGGAAATGCTTCTTCAATTAGCTTTATTTCTGCCTCTCAAGGAGTTCTTTTCGATTTAAAAGTTTCTTAATGTGACAGATTCAAGCTGTAAACAATTCAAATGGTGTCTTTCTCTCTGCCAGATTGGGGTTTTCAGTAAAATTCCCAGTAATCAGTCTTCAAATTTGTCCATCAGCTATTCAGGGAAAAAAAAAATCAGAATTTTTAATCATTCCATATTATCATGTTGAAAAGAAGTCCAAGCTTATGGTCTTAGTAACTCTAAGCAATAGATAGCCTTTCAGTAACATACCCAGGAACTTGCGGCATCAAGTCTAAAATCCAATAATATTTCACAGCATTTTAAGTCACATCACATCTTATCTCAGCTATATATATATTTGGATTTTCTTCTTTCTCTCCCTTTCATTTTCCTTTGTTTTTCCAGCAAATTGATATATTAATATCATTTATGACAGATGATTAGTAGTAATTATTAATACTTAATTGCAATTAATATAATTAATTAATGTAATTTTAATGTAATTAATATATAATTAGTAAACTTGCATCTATATTGCACCTGTTTGTTCTGGGGGCACTTAGGTGTTGCTTTAAGGGAAAAAAAAAAGGGGAATGTATTCTATGATATCTCAACACAGCTCTGCTTTAAATAGCCAATAAACATTTGCACTGGGATGTTTGATAAAAAATGTGAATGATATGTTGTTTGGATCCTTTCATGCATCCTCATAACAGTGCTGGGTTAGACCATGGAATTACTGAAACAAGAAGCAAAACCCAAGAAACTTCAGAGGAGGTGTCCCAGTTTTCCTGTGAATGTCAGATTAGTCATCTAAGAACCAGGAGGGCTGTCAGTGTTAGGGTGTGAATGGTTGTAAAATGCATGAATGAGTCATGCTCTGAAGATGCTGGCTTTTCTCTTTGCCTCTCCTTGGACTACAGAATGTGCTCAGCCAAGAGTAAGCACCTTACACACTATGTCTTATCTCTGCCTTCACCTCTTTTGCGCTTCATTTTACTTTGTAGAAAGCAGCAGTCCAAAAAATATTTTGCTGCACTATTTCTGTGCTCATTCCCTAAAGCAAAGACATGTCCATATTGTAAAGAATTGCATATGCAAGTAACTTATTCTAATTTCCCTGAGAAAAAGATATAAATTACTTTGATAGAAACTAATTGTTATTTTCAGCAGAGTTACATATTTTGGACATTCATGGTGTGTGCATCTTGTTTTTTGCTGCTTTGTGACCTTTCTGATATCAAAAGATACTCCTTTGTTTTTTGGCCACATTAGCAATCTGAAAACTTGCATCTTGATCACAGGTTCCTATAGTTCATGAGGACTCTGTGTTATACATTCCTCAGTTGAAAAAAAACCCACAGCCAAATCCCTTGTGGGAACAAAATGCATGCATTAATTTTAACTGATACAATGCATAGGCAACTGCTCTTTAAACTGTAATTGTTAGGCCTGAACAAGCATCCATTGAAGACCTCTGCATTGTTGGTACCCTGGTGAGATCACTTGGAAAGCCAGGGGTTAGTGGGTACAACAATAATGCCCAGAGGAATTAGGACGCTTTCTTAGCGTTGCCCGTAAACGTTTCTTATTGGCTTGCCTTTTCTTGTATATGCCACTCATAATTAACTACAGCAAAAGAGGGCCCAGCAAGGAAAAGCAATTTATCTGAAAGCCCCTATTCTTTTCTCAAAATGTATGAAGGCTTATTTTGTACTTCCATCTGGCCAGCATTTCCTTTTTGTTTGCTGAATAATGATCTGATTGTCTCAAATAATAGAAGAGATCCTAGAGAAGCTCAAAGATGATATAAATTTGTACCCATCTCTGCTGTAGGAGCTTCTATACTGGTAAGGAGTCACTGCCCTTACTGCCTAGAAGTGAGAAGCATGTATGATCACAGCATGAATAAATGGGTATTTCAGCAGCTATCTCACATGATGAAAAATAAACATTTTTGGGAAGTTTGGATCTTTGGGCAACAAAATAGCCAGTAAGTGTTATCATCCATATAATGCCACTTATGCTAGCATTCCTTCATTTGTAGGAATGTTGTTTCTTTCCTCATCTATTAGAGGCAACTTGTTAGTTCCAGTTTTCTTGAGGAGAGTTCTTAATGTTGCAGAAGATTCTGTATTTTTCCAGCTTCTGCAATGGGCAGAGTGTTTAACGTGGTAATATTGTCTAAAAGGATCACATATGCAACAACTAAAACACATTAAAATAATCAAAAGGCTGTGTAAGAGACAAGTATGCAGATCAAAAAGACTTCCACAGAAATTATGATCCTTCAGAGCAAGTTTGAAAGGCCTGTGCATGACTGACTTTCCACCTGAACTTTTAGGCACTGGTCAAACACAGATGCTTTGCACTGGCCTGAGGAGGAATCCAACCTCTGTAAACAAATGTTACACCTATGGCTGAGACTCAGGCTTGCAGGAATTTGTATTTCTCCAGTTATATTTTGCTTTTTAGATGTTAGCAACAAGTTGCTTTTAAAAAAAGGACAAACACTCCCATAGGAACAAGCATAAAAAGACTACACTGCTCTCTTCTCTTAACCACACCTTCCCTGAAATGTCCAAATGCTTGCTCTGGGCTGTTTCATCAGTGCCTTATCCTCTATGCCAAACGTCAAAGACACATCAAGGCTGAACAAAAGTCCACTGAAGTTGGTAGAAATCCCTTCAGTGTCTTTAGTGAGCACTGGATGCAGCTGTAAACACCCAGGTTGTTGCCAAGAAGAGGTGTCTGCTGCCACCAGTTATATACTGACATGCTAAAGGCTTGCATGTTTATTAAAAAAAATTAAAAACCCCATTGTGTTTCCCAAGCAGCACACAGAGAAGAAAAGGGAAATTTTCAGAAAGAAAGGAAAAACCCTGGAAAACAATAATTTTGGAAAATAGGAAGTATTGTTTAAAACATTTCTGTGATTGTACTGATGTCTTGCCTTCCCAGTTTGTGCTTGCTGAATGTGGGAAATGCATACTCAAAGCTATTTGGAAGTTAAACAAACCAAAGGTGTTTGTAAATCTGCAAGCAGTTTCACCTCCTGTGCCCTAAAGTCAGCCAAAGTGAGGTTATTTAAACTGAATTTTGAGTGACTGTTTCTGGCTTAATGCTTCCTTCTAATTTTTAGCAGCTCAGAGCAGTATTTTGGCAGAAATTACAAAACAATGGAAACAGGCTTTTTATAGGGGAAAATGAGAAACACTTCTGAACTCTCACAGGACTGACAGCACTGCTTAAATGCTGTCTGTTACAGAGGTTAAAAAGCTTCTTCTTATCTTTGGGTTTACAAAATTTCCTGCATTATCTTGATTTTATCCTCAGTGAATCATTCAAATATTTTACATATCATTAAAATAAGGGGAAATTGTTTTGTGAACTGTTAGCAGGTACAAAATATTTTTTTCCTTAAATAACATTCCCACATAAAGGATGCTTGGAGTGACTGTTTAAGAAAAAGAAAAAAATTTGCTTTAAAAAAGCCAAGACCCACAGCAAAGATTAAAATGTCAGTGATTTGATGAGTGTTAATTGCAGTAGCTGTAACTGGCAAAGACAGAGCTCCCAACATGTAAGTAAAGAAAGAAGAATTTTTTTCCCAAGTAAAAGATTTAAGAGATTTTTCCATACATATCTTAAACAGCATTTGTCATCTATTTCTTATGAGCTACTAACCAGGTGTCATATCATCCTGGTTTATCTGCTGACTCAAACTGCTGTGTAATAATTCTTTTCAATTAAATTTCTTGGAGAAATTAATAGAATGAGTGAATTATTTTAAACAAAATCCCAAACTTGCTCATATCCTTACTCCATATGGACCAAAGGTGTTGTCTTCCTTGTCCTCTCAAATAAGCCATATAAGGGATGGTTATAAATCTGAATGTTAAATCTAAGGATTAGTGTTATGGACACCTACCTTTTACACCTTTCCTCTTATGCTGGTGGTACTTTACTGAGTAAAGACACCTATGAAAGCAAGTTTCCCTCCTATCCATCACTGCAGGCTAATATCATGCCTGCACATGCTGCCTTTGCCTTTGGTAGACTCTGGTATTTCTCTGAATTATATACAGTTCCTAAACTGACAAACTTTCCTCTCTGCTTTACCTGCACGTTTCCCCTCAAAGCATTTTGTTAGACTTGTCCTCTGCTGCCTGAGATGTCAAAGCTTTATTGACTAGTAGTTATTCAGGATTTGCCAGCCTTTCTCACCTTTCCAGACCTGTGCTGGGGTCAGGACACTCCATAGATGTAATACTTTGGCACTGGAATTACATTTTCATCACTCAGGGAAACACTACAAAGAAGTATACCTGGAGTGACTCCAAAGAGAGTAGAGCAACCCAAAAGTTGCTTTGATTGCCAGTTTAACTGTCACACAGATCAGGTGAGAGCCTATATGTGATTGTATTTGGCAGGATTCCATGCAGAATACAGACGCTGGACACAAGACAACTGGAGAGAAGATCATCTGAGGGATCAGTGTACCAGCCTCCTATGAAATTATGGACATGGGTAGGTGGATAACGAGCTTCAGCTTCCCTCTTAGCCTTGCACTAACATTTAGTGGTGCAACATCATGGTAAATGCAGCTCAGTGTTGATGCATGTCTTTCTGTACTTATGTGAGGTTCATATTTCTTTCCACCTTACCTTCCATATCCCAGGTTAAAACCAGCACAATACCCACTTATGAAAACCTTCAGTGTCTACCTCTGAATCTGAGATCATACAAACAATCCATAATTGCATGCATAGTTGAATTGCAGCCATTTTTACAAAACTCATCGTGTCTGGGCAAAGATTTTCATAATTTCTTCTTGATGGTAGGGGAAACCACCTCCTGTCTTGAGTTAATAACATTTGTGCCTATGGCAGTCCTTGAAAGACAGATGAGATCTTCACTCTGAGTATAGAGGGAACTCTTAACACCCTGCAGTTTCATTCTTCGTTACTCATTTATCACTTTTTATCAGCCTAGCAACATAACTCAGATAGTGTTGGTTTGAAGTCAGTGTTAGCTAGAATAATGAAAATTAAAGTGAGTACATGGCTGTGCACTTTTTGGAAAAGTATGAAAAGAGAGATTAGCTCTAGAAAAATGTTTGTCATTGTTCCTAAATTTAGCATAATACAATAATTGGATCTTGAATGCACCTGAATTCATAATGAAGAAATAAATAGGGAACTGTTCACCAGTGAGGCCACTGTCACTGCTCATTCATTTCCACTACTTTACTGCCCAACAGGGCTGATTGATCTGCACTTGCTTGAGGCTTCTGGTTTGTGTTCATCAGTACAAACAAAAGTCACAAAGCACTGTGAGTACTTCTTTCTGGTTGCAATATTAGATTTTAAAAATCTAAATTTAAAAAATACTAATATTTTAAAAAATATTAGTAGCTGATTAAGTTAGAGTAAGATGAAACATACAAATCCTAAAAGCCCACATCCCAATCAAAACACTGAGTTTTCAAAGCTGGTACATCATAGGTACCTTCTAAACTCTGCCAAATCTCTGATCTGGTGCTGGTGCCTTCAGGTGTTCTCTATTGCTGTGATCAGGACTATAGTGAACATAAAATGAAGGATCACCTGAATCCTTTTTCTTCACCTTTGAGTTTAACATCAGTGTTCAGAAGTTGCACGGCACTTTCATCCACTGTCTTGCAGAGTCATGCCACCTCCCTTAGACTGTCTGGGAAGATAGGTGTGCAAATGTTTTGCACACTCATACTTCTAAAAAGGCAGGGGGACCATGTGGGTGCTCTTTTCTGACCTCTCACATCATGCAGGCCATAGAATAATTTGCCTTGGTACTTTACAGCAAATCCAGTAATCTGAGGCAGAACTACAGCATATATTTTTGACACCTATCTCAATTTTAAGTTATCAAGGGGCTACATGATTCACTCTGACTTTAAGCAACTAGTCCAAAAAGTTAAATTTATTCACTTTTCAAAAACTGTGCCTTATGTTTAAAATGTTTTCATTTCAACCCCTAGCCACAGACTTTTCTACACTTTTATCTGAAAAGGAGTCCTTTACTATCACAGATGGGTTTCCTGGACAAGCATGCGAAGTATACAGAGAAGACTGAAAGCTCTCCAGAGTTAATTTAGAAATGTCTGTTCTTGACATCCTGATCCTGAAATAGCACTGGAGCTGTTCTGCTAGCAGCTACCTCTAAAGATTTTTGGTTATGTCCTTCCTATTCCAGATCACAGCCAAGTGTGGCTTAGCTTTATTTATATTTTTTGTCTTCAAGATAACCCATTTTTATCCATTGTATCCGTTCTTGCATTGCTAGAAATGTTAATTTATCTTTGATGAAACTGAGAGGGTCAAAAGATGAGCCTGGATAAGGGAGTTCAGATAGCTGAACTTAACACCAATTTGATTGAGCCAGCCATAAATCTCAGCTTGACAACTTTTTAATGCAGTTGATTCATGAAAGCACACACTTCCTGATTTTCATGTATTTGTCTTTGGCAGGAAGAAGACAGCTGCCAAGCTGAGCATCAGGGTGTTAAGCTGCAGGATAAACAAATTGTGTCTGTCTCTGAAGCTGTAGATCTGAAGATTTCTCAACAAATCCCATCACGAATAAGCACCAGTTTCCAGCCAAAACTCATACCTAGCTTAGTATGCCTCCTCACTTATCTGTGATAGACCACACAGTGCAGATCAAATGTAACCACACAGGAACATGTTATTCCAACTCTGCCCTGCTAAATGGATTTTCTTTTCTAACTATCTATGGCTTTAGACAAAAATGTGAATTTCATAACTAAAGGTAAACTTCCTTTAGGAAGGACAGGAAGACAGAATTTTTGTGAGTATTTTTGTATGTCTGAATCACTTCTTCCTGTGACTTGGTGCATCTTCATTATTAAAAACATAGCAAAAAGTTCTCTTTATATCAGCTGTAGATAATGTTGTGCTATTATGGAAAAGATAATAAGTCATAAAACCTTCTGGAAAATACTGCACATTTTCAACATGGTTAGTCATGAACCAGAACAAAGCAGTAATGTGTATTTCCTTTCCCTGCCTGCTTTGAGGCAGTGCTTGGAAAAAATTATGATAAACCAGATTAGAGCTGTGAAATCACTTTGCCACTTTTATATGCTGTCACTGCTTTAGTGGATGAATAGCTCTGAAGATAAGTGCAGCTATGCCACGTAGCTCCATTCCCTCCTCCACCCTGCCACCCACACTCAAGCTCTGATGCAAGTGCAGCCCAGCTCCTCCAGGGCTGTCCAGGAAATTGCCACCCTGAGATTTCCACAGTAGTGTTTGCAGTCAGCACCACCAGAGGAGGAGATAAAGGTTTGTTCAGAGCAAATGCCTTGAATACTGTTTCCACAGACAGAAACGGATGCCTTAAGCCAGCTTGTGGTCTGCCATCCCATCTTTGACAAAGTTTCTGGAATTACACACAATCCTTATTTGCTCATGTACAGTTGATGTGTGTTTACAAATTCATACAGCACTTCCCAGAGTGAAAAAAAAAAACCTGCCGAAGTGAAAATTCGTTTTAAGAGAAAGGAGATTTACACCATGTAACAGCCTGACTACGACTTCTGCAGCTATCTCATGAAATCTGCCTGATGTTACAGGAATCGCTCCACAATGAATTTTACTGTGAGACAATGATGCCCTTCCTTGTAATTCATTTCTCAATATATTTATCTATAAAGCTTCTTAGGAAATGGCTGTTTGAAAAGCAAGTGGATGAGAAGTGACTCTAAAATTTAGCTCACTAATTAGTTGTTATTTTTTTCTATGATTACTAGAAGTAAAGTTTACTTTTCCAGAGAATGTACCATAGTGTGTCCAAACATTGTAAACACAACAGAGTCACAACCCTTCTAGAAAATCTTCCTTTAGCAGGAGATAGTTATCAAACCACTCAGTCATTGGCTGCACTGTACACACCGATAGAAATCTTGGCTGGAAACAGAAGTGATTGCTTTGAAATGAAAAAAAAAAAAAAAAAAAATCAAAACAAAACAAAAAAAAAAAAACCCAGAAGAAAAAATTTTTAAACACAGAATTGCCATCCTGATGAGAAAGGGGGGAATCCAGAAAGCTAAAATAAGGAGTCCATGTAGGAGCCAAGGTGAACCATACGTGCTTTTGGAGCTGAATTTTAAGTTAAATTAAGTTAGGCTGACTAAGAGATGAAGTTTTAGGTAGAAGAGTTAGGAAAATTGCCAAGAAGCACGCCAACTTCGTGCACCAGCTGTGGAGATGATGTTATTGATAAGGGTGGAAGATGACTCAGGGAGCTGTAGCACTACCACAGCTGTGACCTCTATGCTGAGCAGCCTCTGAGCAGTCAGATTTGTGTTCCTGCTTCCACTCTTAAATGGAAAACTTGCTCCTCTTAGGTTCCTCAGAGAACCAGCGACATGCCCACTTAGAGGATTTTGTACCTTTCATATCTAAAGACAAACTGGTGCCTCAGTGCTCCCAGGGGAGTGGGAAAGGTAGGGAACAAGCAATACCTTCTGCTCTCCCTGTCTGTGAAGGACAGAGGTGGACACAATAAGGATGTAAAATGGAAAATATCTGATACAGTTAACTAATTTTTTATTACACAGATGAGAATTTCAAAGTTTGGACAAAACAAAGGGGGATTTCCTTCATTTCACTCAGATTTGTTGGAGAGCACTCTTTGATGGCAGCTAGGACAGGTTCTTTCAGAAAGCACAAACATGAGAACAAAAGTAGTTCAAGTCCCTGACATTACTGAGAGCTCATGTGCTCTTTACAAAGGGCTGCAAGGAAGCCAGGACAGGCTGCAGCAGAGGAAGGAGCAGGAGCAAGAGCAGATGACGTTGGCTCGTCCAGGAACACACATCCTTGCCAGGAGGCTTTTCCAGGTCTCAGAGTCTCAGACACAGAATGCTCTGTGCTTGCACAAGAGTCCATGTTTTTCTGTCCTACATGGCATCTCTGAGGTAATAATCTGTCAAGCATTTGCTACTGGATTTGTGCCCTTATGTGAAGAGGGATGACTGTACAGATGCAATGGTGGTGGTTGAGAAAGCTGATGGTTTTTTAATTCCATCCCCAGCATTAACGAAAAACCGGACTGTGGGACTTCTGGTTTTCTGAGAAGCCCCCCAGCTTCAGTATCAGAAGTAGAGAAGTGGCAGTGACTGATAGCTCTTCCCTGAGGAATCTATAGGATAACCCAAATGAATTACCATCCTGATCCAGAGTATAGCAGCAGCAATCATTCAACCCCTGTTCTCCTAATATTAGCATTTATTCATAGAGGACATGTCCCTGCTTTCATATATAATTTGTTGCATTATTAATTATTTCAAAATCCTTGTCATGTGTTGTTTTCTTTGCATTGTGGTGGAGAGCTGGGTTAGGGAGGTTGTGGCAGAAAACTTTTTTGGTGTTTATCTTTTATTTTTAATTCAATTAGACTTTCAGTTCTCTCATATTTAAATTGGGAAAAAAAAAAAGAAAACACAAACAAACAAACATCTGCCTCCTGCTGAAGAAGAGGAGGTCATGCACTTTATGTCTCCAGCCTTGGAAAAGCGCAGGAATAAGATGGCCCTGGATTCCAACCACAAAAGTACTTAAAGTAAGTCTTCTGGCTTGAATCACAGAAAGAAAAGGAAGGAAAAGCATTTGTAATTGCAAAAGCATTTTCAAGTGAATTATTTGACAAATCTTGAGTATAAATTATTAGACCTCTCATGACTGTGAAATTACATAGTATAAGATAGGCATTTGTTACTAATCCAGTACTCTTTAATGCATTCATTTTAATGTCTTTCTTGCCTACAATTATCTATAAAACTCCATTACTTTCCATTCTTTGTGGTGTTAAATCATATATAAACTATTCTAACCATTCATGGTTTATAGTTTTGTTAAAAACACTTAACAGAAGTTACACAGAGGTTCAATACACCAGCAAATGTACTCTGTTCTACATGCTTAAATATATAAAAACCACAATCATGCTTCCTAAGTGCCTAAACTTTTTCATCCAGAATAGTTATTTTTCTATGTTACTTCATACTATTCTTGAGTGACAGGAAAATGAAAAAATATGCGAGTTGATCTGCCTAAAATAACCAAGAGATGGCAGCACTCCATTCAACCCAAACTTGACTTGTCATATAGTCTATATGGCTACAGTACAGCAGCTGGTGGGAAACGCAAGGGAAGCAGAGCAGTCAGCCGTAGAGTAAGCTAGGACATGCATCATTTCATCAGTCACTCTGCCTGCTTGTCATGGGGAGCCTGAGAGTCACAGCAGGCATGGAAAGCTCTTGACTAATGGGGGGAAGGAGGAAGTTCATGACAATTGCCTTTCTTCTTCTTTTGGTACTCTGTCTATCTATTGATGGCAGCAGTATTCTCCGAGCTCCTGGAGCTGTCCCTTGCATTTGAAAGTGTGAGGAAAAATATTGTCATCATGAGGAAATGTGTTAAGATAAGGCACACAGTGAACACATTCCAAATTGTTGGTTTTTTTTAAACCACTGGAATTTTTGCTCATATTATAGTGGATCAAATTTCTTGCAGCATTCTTTCCTTCCTCTTCTAAAATGCTGGAGTGAACTCCCCCTAATTCTCCTCAGTCTTCATACCCTCCATGAGAGTCCAAGCTACAGATTCCGAGGCACTTTGTCTCTATTTGCCAGGGCCCAAATGACCATAGACTTTATTGGATGTCAAGTCCTCTGGGTTCTTTGGGAATACAGTTAGTGTTTGGAGAACAGAGTGGTAAGGATTTGGAAATTAACCTTGAAGCAGCTGTGACAGCTATAGTGGTACATTTTACATTTTTTTGGTCTCCAGAAACCTTCAATAGTTTTTTAAGCTTCCTTAAAAAAGGCCAGGCGTTCTCTGATACTGATGATCACTGCTGGAACTAGACTCAGATATTTTTCCTTGCATGACAAACATAGATGCATTCACAAAAGGTAAACTTTCTTTGCACTTAAGTGGTTGTGTTTATCTTGCATGTTCAGTAGATTGATTCCAGTTTTTGCAGTACATGTTAGGGCAATTACTCCATTTGGTTTTATACTTTTTCCCATACATTCTTCCACTGCCAAAAGGTGGGAGGTTTTATATTAGCATGCAATAATTATTATGTTGCAAAATCCTAGCAGAGATAAAGCACTTGACATTTACACCAAGTCAGCTCTGTAAAATCGCTGCTAATGTTTGACTGAGTCAGGCTCCATGGCAGCAAAATTACAAAGGTGTATGACCACTAGGGTGTTAGAGTAGGAGCTTGCATTCATATACAAAATCCATGGTGTGCTGGTTAAATCTCAGCTTCTGAACACATCAAGAATTCCATGGGTAAAGGTCTTCACCTTTCCTTTCCCACCATTCCTAACTGCCCTGTCAGAAGCACATTTTGTAGCTTTCTCTCTCTCAACCCACTCTGCCAACACAGGGGAAGTTTGTCATACTTAAGCACAGTCATTAGTCACTTTATTTAACACTGGGAATGCTAAAGAAGACAGATGGCTTTTCAGATAAGGCTAAATTAAATATTTAGGTTTGCTTGCGTTGAAATAGATGCAACTTCTGGGATATTGCAAATGAAATCCCTAATTTATGTATATTAACATGGATAGAGTAGCTGATGGTCCTTTCCCATTACAATAGGCTCTATCTTATAATCCATTAATTTTACCAAGAAAACATTCCTTTCATCCCACTTTTGAACAAAAATGTCATATCAGAGGCCACTTTCAAGAGATCCTCTTTCCAATTAAAAGTCACTGTTTAAATAAAGCAGAAGGCAGTTGGCAGCACTCTGTGAGGAGCTGCTCTGTCACACTGTGACACCATCAGGATATTTGGTTGTCACAGGCTGTGGGGGCTCTGCTGCAAGGTGTCTTCTGCAAGGCAGCCCCCAAGCAGCACTGCATCCTTCATTCCACGTCAGACAAGTGCCTGCTGGACCTGCCCCAGACTTTGCACATACATAGGCTCAGAGAAGTCCAGGAATGCTCTACAGCTTTACCACTCAGGATACAAGCAGAATTTCTGTAAGAGGAAAATGTAGGCCCTCACATGCTGAGAGAGGGAAAAAGAAAAGGGAAAGGGAGACATTTTTGACAGGATGGAGGAGAAGATGCCTCCAGAGGAAAGAAGCTGGGTGTCAGAGTGTGCTTGGAGAGCACAAGGGAGCCATGCTTTGGCAGGCTGCAGCATGCATTCCCCCAGGGCAGAAGCATATGCCAGTAAGAGTTGGGCTTCCCCATGCACAGTCTCTCCTAATGTTACTTCTGGATCTTTTATGGTCTTATCTTGCTACCCCCACACACTCCTCCTCCACAACTTTCTCTGTGGTGTCCACCTTCAACCTCTATCCCTTATAAGCTTAACCCACACATAATACAGAGACCTGAATGCAATGTTCACTATCTAAAGCCCTGATTTATTTACTTTGGAATATGTGGGGGAAATAGAGGTATTTGAAGCAACCTGAAAAGTTCAAGAAAGTGCTTGATTAATATGCTGCTGGACAGGAAAAAATTAATATTGCCAATGAAAACACAATCAGGCCAAGCGCAAATGAATGCTTAGATTGGGCTGGGAGGGACTGCATAGGCAAAGAAAGGTTTTTGAATTAACTCAGGGGATTAGGAAAAAGTACAGGAATGACTGTAAGAAGAGCACTGGGAAAGAAGGAGTGTGTTGGCCCACGTGTCAATGAATCGGCTGTTGGCAGCACATAAATGTTAAGGAGCAGCTTGCAGTCTCTGACTATTTGTAGCCTGATTCCTAAACCAAAGAAGAAATCCAGAGCAGTACTGGATACCAGACTACACCTCTGAGCCATCAGAGCCTTTCACTTGCACTAAGGAAAATAGATTATTGATGCTGGCAGGAACATGTACTCTAAAAACAGACAAGGAGATTGCAGCCTAATCCAAATCCAAACAGAAGCAAGTTGTCTAAGGCCAAATTCCTTTTACAGTCCCTTAATTTCACTACAAAATTGCTTTCCTTTAAGTTTTAAATTGCGTAGTATCCGAGCCAATCTAGCTAACCCTTGCTTACAAGAGCAGCCTGTGCAGGAGAGGACCCATTAAAAACTCAAAAGCCTAATGGCTTACAGGACTCAGGGTAAAAGCTTGGCCCCACTGAAGGCAGTAGGAGGCTTGCCAAGGACTTTAGTGGGGCCAGTATTTTACTTCAGTTCTTTACAAGCAGCAGTGTTGCTCATTTAGAAGCACAAAAACACCACTGTGAATTTCCTGAGGCCCAATCACAGGCTTTTGCTGGTGCTTCCATCGTCATCACATGGCTTCACTTCCAAACCCAAAGGGAAGGGGTTGAGAAGTGAAGCCATACTTCCCACTAAAAGTCTGTTCTTTTTACATGATCTATGCATGATGTTTATTTCCAGGGGAAAGAGGAAGAAACCCATAACATGTGTTTTCTCCTTTTCCTCCTTCCTCTGATTCTCCTGGAAAAAACCTCCTTCCGCTGGAGTGAGGCTTTGCTGGACATGACGGGCTGAGGGCTGCTGGCCCTACGTGGGACGTGACGTGTCTGCAGAGCAGGCAGGAAGCACACACCAACGTGGGGCAGCTCGTGGGGCCCCCACCCAGCAGATGACCAGGCTGTGACACGGCCCCACCGCCCGGCCAGCGCCGCCAGCCCGGCGCGGTAATTGGAAACAGCGGGGCTGCTGCCTGCAGGCTCCAGCGCCAGCGCTCGGGCATGTGTGATCACCATCAATAAAGCTCCATGGGAATCTTTTAAAGTCCTCCCAGCCACATCACTCCAGTAACGGATTTGTCAGCTTTTCCATAAACCCCAGTTTTGAAAAGTTTATAGCTCAGCTTGTTTTCATTACCGTGAGGTGAAAGTTGCCATATAAAATTTCAGACCAGAAACTCTTTTTTTTCCCTTGCTAATACAAAATACCATTTAAAACAAATTTTAGTCTCCAAATTTAGAGTCCTGGTAAGAACCATGTTATTCCCTGAGTGCTTTGAGTGTGCTGCTCAGAACTCCTGTGTGAAAATCTATTGAATTCAAGAATTAACAAACAAATGGCGAGCTCTTCTGTTGGATTTTTAAACCACTGACTAATACGTCCAGAACTGCCGAGTTATTTTGCTCACTCCCAAGAAATGCTGTAAGTCTGCGTCAGGGACTTCTGTGGAAGAAGAACAGACAATGTGCCTCTGTCTCTTCCCTTTCCAGCAGCTGGAATTATGGTTTTGCACCACTTTGGTTTTTTTAAGGAGTAAAATTTCAGCTCATATAAAGTTGCTGCAGCTCCATTCACTACAGTCTACTTTGCATCTTCTCTCTGTTAAACAGCTTCTATACCGCAGCCTAGAAATAACTGAACTTCCAGTAACAGACAGGATTTCTCCTGTTACAGGCATTCCCATTCTAGCTACCTGTACTTGCAGAACACAGTGGGAGAGGGACCAAAACTCAGCTGATGTCAGATGCTTGTGCCTCACACAGACAGGCAGAACATTTCCCTCCTGAGCAGTAATATCTGACCTCTTCATGGACAACAGCTTCGCTCAGAACCAGATCTTTGCCCCTCACAGTGGCATCCCATCTCTGCTGCTTTCTGACCTTTTAGCAGGAACAGACTGAAGTTGCTGCCTCTCCTGGGAAGGAGAGGGCTGTGAGAGCTGCTGTTTCCAGGCCTGCAAACCTAGTGCTGCTGTTTTATAGCAATAGATGCCAGAAAACAAAACAACATCTAAAAAGCACCCAAAGGAATTTTGTACCTGTGCCTATCACCCTCACGTGTCTATGGCTGGAAGGATTAAGTCTTCTTTAATTTACAAAGTTAATTTCACACAATGTTCTTAAAAAAGAGAATATAGAATGTGGCAGTCTACTATCTTTGGGGACTGATCCAGGAGAACAAGAACTGCTGTCATGAAGATGAGTTCATCATGAAAACCAAGTGCATTTATATTTGCTAGATCTCTAGTCTCTGTAAAGTCCATCCAAATGTCATATGACCATGTTATTCCTGGTGGAATGAACATATTCTGGACGTTTTATTGATGAGAAGGTATATTTTGGCATGGCCTATGCCTAGAATAATTTCTTCTTAACAATGGATTTTTGCTGGTGAAGGAAAGCTTGGAAAAGTCAGAGGAGAAAAAGATTTCTTTTTTTCCTAAGCAGCGATTAGAAAAGAGTATCTATGTGGATATTGAACTGATTAGTCATGGGGGTGTTTTTTTGGATGAAAGGAAGTAATACAAAATATTTGGGAAAGGACAACAGATGGAAGGAGCTTTCAACAAAATTTAAAATGCATTAATAGTGTCATTACAACAAGAAGCTGAAAGTGTATTGCCAACTATGGAATACCAAGTATAAATACAGCACATTTGAGTCTTGTTTCTTAAGAAAACAAGGCTTTTATGATTGTGTGATTGTGTACTTTTAAATCAAATGTCTTTATTCTTCTTCAATCATTTTTTATTCTCTTGAGTGAATCAGGAGAACAATAGAGGTTTCAAGGTCAAAATATTTCAGTGAGGGCCAAAAAAGCTAGAAGCTCACCAGGAAAACTAAACCAAAGCAAAACAAAAGCCAAACCCCCAAAACTATTAGCACTTTCCACTGAGGTAAATTATACTGTAAAAATTCATCTGCTTTTGAACACCAGAAAATCCACTGATGGTAGTAGAGAGTCAGAGCACTTCAACACTTCTGACTTCAAAACAGAAAGGTTTTATTTAAAGCTGTTACCTTATTAGACACCAGAAAATCTATTACAAACTAAAACACACAGACTCTCAGACTAGATGCATTGACAGGCAAAGGTGACAAGCATGTACTCTGACTCCAAAATTTCCTACAAGTTTTCAGTGTTATATATCTTGTAATCTTCACAGGATGCTAGCCAATAGACAGTATCAAAGCTAAGCCCAAGATAACTGAAAGACATATAGACCCTTATTGAAAGGATTTCCTTGGAATTAATTTAATACTGTAGCCAATAGACCATATTCGCTTTTCATTTCTTTTAAATTGAGGCCATTTGGAGAGCTATAAATTCTTTGTAGGAAGTAGATATTCCTCTACTATTATCCTATTCAAAGGCTGTATTTCTTAAGGCTTTCCTCTAAGTAAATCTCATGGAGAGTAAGTCACCTGTTAAAATGATACAAGCCATTTGCAAATGCCTTCCCTAGCTCTGGGGGCCACAGGCAGAACGAGAATACATTTTAAGCAACCTTCCAAAAGAGGCTAAAGACAAGCTTCTGTTTGTTCATGTGTTTGCAAGCTACCACAGGATAGTCCAACAAAAGACTAGTAAACAAAACCAGTAAACAATTCCCAAATTTCTTCATTGTGGCAGAACATTTTCCAGTTGTCCCACTTTTCTGTTTCCAACTAACAGCTTTATGCCCAAAGGTATGTTTCTTCTGCCATGTGAGACACAGAGTGGACAGAAGATTGAGTCTTCTCTTTTGTTTTCTGCTCTGATGGCAAAGTCTGTGCTGCTGCAGGATTCTCAGCCTGCTTGAGGTGGGAGGAAGGGCACAGTGCACACAGCCTCTTGCAGGGCCAGTGCCTTTGTACGTGGCCAGTACCTATCAGCCACCCTGGCACTCTGCCAGTGGGCAGAGAAGCAGCAAAAGAAAGCCGGGTCTGCTGAATGAAAGAGGGAAGTCGTGTAGTCCAAATGAACAGCAATTCAGACTTTTTATGTACGTAACCCTGCCTTCTTTGTGTTGTCAAGAATAGCAAACAAGTGCTAGTAGTGAGCAAATCCATCTGGTGTCAGTTCCATCCCCCTCAAACACAGATTCTTGGATTAATGTAGTCCTGCGCCAAGTACTTTGACTGGCATAGATATTAGGATTTATTTTCTCTGTTGATAAGTAGCCAAAGCAATGCTCCTGTCCTTGTGAGGCTGATGGAAATCCCTCTGAAAGCACTTGTCTCTCAGTATTTCCACTGAAAATACCACAAGATTCCTGCCCAGCCTGTAAAATAGAAGGGCAAGAGGAGGCAAAATTGTGTCTTAGGTTTATCTCCTTAAAGTTCTTTCAGAGATTTTTATGGGCATTAATAGCAAGCATGCTGAGAAGAAGGAAACCACTCACTCTGCAGCATTCCTACTGCTACTGCTGCTAATGAAACTGTGAAGAAATCTTCATGGTGTTCATGATCTCCTGCCAAATCTCGAACGTTAAACTACTGTATGTTGTTGGGGTTCCAGTCATGAAAACTTAAAACAAAACAAAACAAAACGCCAAAACAAAACAACAAAAATGGCTTTAAAGTTTCTTTCTGCATGGCAATAGGCCTGGACATTCTTGTCTCAGATCCACCATAAATATTTGATTCTCAAGTCACTCATATTCATGATTCATATTGTTAACAGGCTAGTAGGCACACTTTGGCAGAGGACTTGCCATGTTCCAGCTATTTGGAAACATGAGCACATTGGAAACTGCCTTTTTTGACCATCTAATATTCTATCTTATCAAACTGTAAACACAGGACAGGACTTGGGGACAGACTGTTCTTGGACCGCAAAAAACAGAGTAAAAGCAGGGATTTTGTCTGATCAGTAAACATAGTCCTTGCAAAGGAGTAAAAGCTCTTGGAATACCTGCCACCTTCCACTTGGAGCTGACACTACAACCACTGAAGACAGGAGGAGGTGGGCTGCTCAGCTTATCAGGAATTTTATTACTCCCCATGCAGGAAAAGGTGTAGGAGAGGGACAAATCCAGCATCTGTCCTCTGCTGAAGTGATGCACTATGGTCTGTTAGGTACAATCCATATGAATTAATATGGTGATAGGAGAGGGGACTAAGCATAGCATGCATCTGCCAGTGCTGATGTTGAAGAAACAGAGACAGATCAAAAGGAAACAAAGCCATATCTATATTTCAAAGTCAAAACTGGTGCAGTGCCAAAACTGAGGAGAACAGCTGAGAGCAGCTGGAGACCTTCATTTCTCTTGACCACACTTGGGTTTGTCCTTCAGAGTGCCTTACTGTGATCTGAGCCCTTTCCTGGAGCAGAGTGATGGGAGAGATGCTGAAGAATGAGTTGTCCATTGTGGGAAGAGGTCAAGTGTTAAAAAAGAGTGTGGATGAAGGAGGAGAGGAATGACAAATTACCTTCCCTGAGTGTCTGTGATTTTATCTTCCTGTGACCAAAAAGAGGAAGCCAAAATCAGAACAAAAAGGGTTTTTTCACTCCACAAAGAACCGCTAACAAGGTTTAAGCCTGGTCCTTCCACAAGGTATTTTATATGCCAGCTGTGAAATATCACAAACACTTGACAAATGTTTAACAATCCAGCCCCTGCTATGTTTATCCCTTTCAAACAATACCTTGTTGGGGGCCTGGTTCTGAGAAGCAACTGTGCAAAGAATGTGGATGGGAGGAAAAAGCAGCTTGTCAGAAAAGAGAAAAACAGCTTTGACAGAAGCTGCAAAATTTCTGTGAACTCTATTCTTCTGCCATACGGATGTCACTCCCTGGCAGGTGGAATCGTCAGCAGAGAGTGCTCCCTAAGCGTTGCTTAAATGAGCAAATGCTTCATTTTCCAAGCTCAGTTGTGGCAGAAAACTGCTGGGGAAGTTAATTGGTGAGTCGGGACACATCTAAAGCGTGAAGAGCCTGCAATCACCTCACACCATCCAGTTCTTAGCAAACGGCTGTGTTGAGCAGGAAAGACGACCTACCACAGCTCCATGTCACAGCCAGTGTCTTTGCAAGGAAATACTTTGATGCTTGCTTTTTCTTAGTGGCCTGCTGCCCTGCATAAGACATACTTACAGATTTATTTGATCTCTGTTGTGCAATGAAAGAGGCATCAGAATTTATTTCTCCAGGCAATGAACCACTAGAGAGTCCCTCATTAACTTTGAAATTGTCATTCAGAAATTAATGGGCCAACCTATAGCTCCCCAGAGAAACTCTGCATTCCTTTTCTTTGCCTTTCTCTCATATACCTGCCTTTTCCTCTGTTGCCTTCCTCTCCTCATCAGAACTTCCTTTCTATCCTGATGCCTCCAGTTCTGTTTATGCAGTGAAAAGAGTGAATGTATTAATACAGTTTTGGATGATTTAAGCCCTTTTGAACATTTTCCACATGCATCAGGTATTCTTCCACCAGATTATCCCTGACTTTGTCGGGGCCAGGTCACAGTCCAGTCTCTGAGTAACAAAGGCATAGACATTCATAAGGAGTTGCATTCAAGGTAAGAACTCATTACCCAGCTGTTGTGTGTGAACCTTGGCAGCCAGCTAAGGGAGATAGAAAGCTAAAAGTGAGAAAATACATGGATTGAGATAAAGACATTTTAATGTGTGAAAAAAAAAAAAAACAGGAAAACCAAGAGTTGTAAAAGCAGCTGATCACCACCTCACTCAAAGGTAGTCTTTATAAATTCTCTCACAGTTGTGTTCCTGAGCATGGTGTTACATGGTAGAGAACATTCCCTTGGAGTCTGCTGTCTGACTGTGTCTCTTCCCAATCTCTTTCCCACCTCTAGCCTACTTACTGACAGGAGAAACAGAGAAGACCTTGGCACTGTGCAAGCACTCTGCAGTAACAACAGAAAATGTGTGTTAAAAATGTTCTTTTAGTCACATACCAAAAACATAGCACCATAGAGACTGCTATGAAGAAAATTAACTCAGCTCAGTCCAGTACACCAGCTCATATGCTGAAAGTGGTTTGGTTACCCAAAGTAATGCAGTCTTCTTCCTTCAAGAGGACTTATACCATCCAAAGATGATCCAGAAAAACTTGTCCTTTTCAATTACATCTGCTGCTCTAAAACAGAGAAGGACCTTTTCTGAACACATGAAATCCTCCCTTATATACTTAGGCCATGAGGAGAACTTAAGAATCACTGTTCCTTTACCTGCCATCTATGAACTGACAGATTGGACTATAGGTCCTGCTACCATGCAAGCTCTGCAGAGCCTCATCTGGATGTATTTGAACTGAATGAAATTCCTTGTCTTGTCATGTTCACAATATTCTCCCATCTCTTTCCTAGCTATGAGATCTAAGAAGATGGAGATGGCAACCAGGGACATTGGGCATTATCCTCAGAAGACTAGGATTAGGAAGAAGCCAGCAGCCTCTTCTGGAGCAAGCACTAGAGGCTTCTGTCCAGTGAGGCTCTGCATCTGGGAGAGCAGAGGCTGGAGTTGCCCATGCCCAGATGGTCTAGATGGTAAAGGTCTAGTCAGAGATTGGGGAAGAAAGAGATGTTCACAGCCTGGGAGCAGCAAAAGGATATGGCATCACTCATGGGAGCCTTTCCTGACAAGGGAGATTGCATACTTGGAAGACAGATACCAGCAATGTCCAAACAGCATCCAAATAGTCAGCTTTGAGAGACAGAAAAATTTTCTGAGAAAATGAGAGAGATCCTGCAGGTGTCCATACTGAACCACAAAAGTTTCTTGAACAGTACAGTGGAGAGTAAGTGGCAGAACCTGTGCTGCTTCTGCTGGGTGCTGTCACTGGCACAGCAGTGCTGGCAGGAGCCACCATCTCCAGCAGTGGTGGAGGTTTGCCCTGTAACAGGCAGCTCCCTGCCTTCCCTGCCTTTGTGAATCCTGAGTTACGCCATGGCTCTGGGAGGAAGCTGTAATCCTCGTTCTCATGGCATGCAATCTCAGCCAACCTTCCAAGCTGCCAGGCTTAGGATGTCAATCTACTGGTGGCATCTGTTTTTGAGCAAAAAACCCATCTTGCTTGAGAACAAAAAATTTGGTATGAAAGAGTAGGAAAGGGTAAACTAAAGAGTAAAGTGCTATATAAAATTTTGTATTAGTAATGCCAAATGACTCATGGAAAACTCAATAATCACCTCACTTTAGTTTCAAAACAATGTAAAAATGTTTTTAGTCCCATGTCTTCACTTGCTTCCTTCCCCCACCCCTTTGCAGAGACCCTGTCTGGTGGCAGGGTACAGTTTCTCTCTGCCAGAGCTCAGGGCCAGAAGGTCTCAGCCAACACCAATTTGAATTTAATACAACATTCCCGCTGAGAATCTCTTCAGACAGATCTGTTTTGTCCTTTTTGTATTAGACTACAGGTAAGTCTGGAGATTGGATTAACTTTTTTTTTTAATCCAACTTTTTTGAGTGTAGACATTCACTGCAAGCAGCCAAAATTTACAGAATTGCAGTCATGAGTTTTCATACCCATCATTACATTCTTGTATTGCATCCAGTGCAGAGAGGGATTGGTCCTGAGGGGTTTGTCCAAGTTACCATACTACAGAGAAGAATCAGGAAAGCCAGATCTTTCAGCTGACCAAATCCATTGGAGTCATTTTGGATTTATACAGTCAGTCAAGATCAGCAGATACTTCGATTCTGTTTTATCTGGAAAGAGACTAGCCCTCAGCTGGACTTCATAAGCTAGCCTTCATCCAGGACCCAGCATCATATTCAAATGAATCAGAGGAAAGAGAACAGCAGAGGAGAGGAAAGTAAATGCTGCAAAGATCTCAAAAGCCTCTGCATCACCCTGCAATTTCTTTGTGCACATACCAGATGATGCATTTAAACTCAAATGTTGAGTTTCTAGATGATATTTCATCTGAAACTCTGTATTCATTTCATCCAAAACTAAAAACTTAAAAATCATTTCAGAAAAAATACATCTTTCTCATGTAAAAGAAATATTTTGAGAGATCTGACTTTAATAATTTGTCTTGGTTCAAAAGCCATATATAAGCAAAAACTGGGGTTTGGATGAGCCAAAATGAAACCGCTTGCTCTGGTCACTTTGTGCTGTAAGGCTATGATTTCTGTAAACAGCCAAATTGGAATCCGTGATTCTGCACCACAGAAGGGGAGGAAACCCTGCTTCCCTGGTGTCCATCTATTCTGTTCATCCTCATCTTCTCAGCTCCCCTCTACCCAGCTGCCAGCTTTAGCACTCCTGTGCCTGCTGAGGAAGCTCGTTCGACTCACTGAAAGAGCCAAAAGAAAAAGAAAGGGTAAAAAAAGCAGTGGCCTCCCCATTCCCAAAGAAAAACAAGATTTTTTTTGGCAGGGATTTAGCTAGCTTCTCTCCTGGTCAGAAGGATGCCAGCACTGTCTGCAGGGTTGGCTGATTGGTGGCTAAGGAAAAAAAGGCTCTGGCAGGGAAGTGCAGAGAGCAAGACCTCCCCCTTTTGGCAGCTGCAAGCTGTTAGTTCGGCTCACAGTGGCTACTTTAATCCAAACCCGAAGTGAACTGAAAAAGCTGGTTTTCATGTAGTTCCCTCTTTCCCTATCAGGTGAAACTTTATGTTTTATCTTTGCATCTGTGGCAAGGTACCCACATCTCATATTTCATGTGTATCTACACCTCTAAAAAGGGATCAACAACAGTAGTGTTAGCTGTGTGTAATTTGTATTCCTAAGCACAAACTAATTTAAAATATTTTCTAAAGAGTTCTTGGAAAAAAATCGAAGGGATATTAA
The DNA here is from genome assembly GCA_034336665.1 of Luscinia megarhynchos. Taxonomy (NCBI): domain Eukaryota; kingdom Metazoa; phylum Chordata; class Aves; order Passeriformes; family Muscicapidae; genus Luscinia; species Luscinia megarhynchos. The sequence goes on from CM067565.1 coordinate 49,997,988, forward strand.
TATTTGGTCCCCTCTGTAAAGACAAATTTACATCTATAGCTAGACATACATGTACAAAGATGCTCAGGGTGATGTGGACAGTTACACATGTAGAGATGATCTTTCTGACCTGACCTTTTCAACTGTATGTGAAAGCAGGACAGAGACTAACTGCAGCAAACCAGAAGCTATAGTAATTACTCTAATTCAGAAGTTACCAACCTTCTGAGAAGAGAAGAACAGGAATAGAATCATACTTAAATACAGCCAAATTTGCTTTGTTCTTCAACATAGTCCCATTCAAAATACTTTGGAATTTATGAGTCTACTGAAAGTGAGGTCTCATAATGTGCACAGCATGTTGCCAGTTAACTTGAATGAGCTTCTCCCTCTGCTTTCTGTCTGATTGCTATAATAGATTGCTTGAAAAGGGGCTCCTCCTTCTAAAACATGTATTATGATGAAGTATAAAACCAGTCCATAGCTGTCCAGGTAGGTTTGTGCATCTCATCTGCCCTTCAAAAAGTGAACTGGTGTCCCTTGGAGCAATTTGGAGCTATGCATCTCTGCGGAGCTCTGACCCCAGCCCTGCAGCAGCACGATTCTTTGTCAGCCTTCCAGTGCTTCCTTGTTCAGTTCAAGAGACAAATGCTCATTTGCTTGTGGGACTGCAGTGCTTTGATCTCCACTTCCAGATGGAACTAGAAGTGCCGAGGCACGTAGAGAAAACAAAACCAAATTTTCGCAATCCACAGGAAAGATGCCTGAGAATAATAGAAATATATTTCTATATGCTGGCTGGGTTTTTTTTTTGTTGTTGTTGATGCTTGTTTTTGGGGTTTTTTTTTTGCTTTTTTTTGCATCATAATCTTAATCAAACAAAATCTATAAAACACCAGACAGAAAATAAGGATTGCAGATATCTTTTTTTTTAAAATCTTTTTGACATTTAGTTCTCCCAAAGACACAGACAAAGCTTCTTCTGATCTCAGTGGTAGAGGATTTGACTCTTAAAAGTTCAAACCGCAAACAATGAAGCTATTACTCCTATGATTCATCTGAGCCTCCAAAGGAAAAAGAGAGTACCCTGCTCCTATAGCTGCAATGGTTACTGTAATTATTTATGAACTGATATGCAGTACTGGAATATCCAACATGTTTTATATGCAGATTAGTTCCATAGCACTGGCATATTGGAAGCATTCAGCTGTAGAATTTACTTTCAAAATCATTTATGCAATCTTTTGCATCTTGATCTTTACTTCAGCTGCAGTGTTTGAAAGCTGTAGAGCTTTGTATAGCCTTTTCAAATGATTTCTCAATAATAATTCCATTCACAGTATCTTGCATTAGTCACATAAGTATGCAAAACTAGTTTGAGAAATGCATTTGTTCTCAATATCCTTTCATTGCACTCTGCTCAGAAGTACTGGAATGATTTTTCTTCTCATTAGAGTTATTCAAACCCTTTAAGACATGGTGGCACTGACATTTTGAACTTCTTATGCAAATAATCTGATATTTTATCTGAAACTGACAGAAAAGTGAAAAAAGTTACAATTATAGGAAAAAGATTGCTTGATACTCAACAGTTACAAAATGTGTTCTTTTTGCTCTCCTTGAGGTCATGGGAATGACTTCCTGTCACCACCATGCTATTTATCTTATGGTTGCTTAATAACCTGCACAGCAATTATTGGTCCCTATTTGTAGAGAAGAAATACAAAGAGTGTTTCATCTGAGAAGTTGTACCTTGCTTTCACCATGAGCTTAGCCCTGAAAGAGATGGGAGAGAGCTCCAAGGCTCAGCACAGGTTGGAGCTGTTGGCTTGGGATCCATGAGTGGCATGGACCTGATGTCTTGTCCCACTGTGTGCAGGGCTGCTGGAGCTGCAAGAGAAGAATTTCACTCAGGAAGTTCCTATTCAGCTGTTCTGATTCCTAGCAGCTTTCCACTCTTCCCCAATTTACCACCATTCTCCCCAGAGCAGGTCACCAAAGACTGAGGAGACCAATCTTGCCTTTCCCTGATGCAGTCCGGTTGGAGAAAAAAGATTTCATTAAGGAGATTGACTAGGATCACTGCTTCTCTTAACCATGTCACCAGCAGACAGCCAAGGACTAGACGAGGACTGAGCCTGCCTTTCCTTCCCAGGACACACAGTGACCTGCCCTGGCTCTGAGACAGTGAAGGAGGACCAGCTGCACCAATCTGGTACCAAGTCTTGTGTCCCACGCTGCATTAGCAGGGTTGTGTGGCTTGCTGGCAAACCCCTCCTGTGCCCACCACACCGTCTGAATGGACATATCCTACCCCACATGTGGGGAGAAGGAGTCACTGAGAGCAAGAATGTTAACTGTGTTGTGTCTGTTCTCAGAACAGGAGGAGAGATTCATTGCCCAGCACTGCTGGGTATTGTGGTTGAGGGTTTCCTTCTTATTTTTAATTTTTTTAATTTTTTAATTAAATTGCAAGCTCTCATTTTCCGGGTAGATTCCAGTTATAAATAAACTATGAGCTATTTAAACACTACCTTGCTAGACATACTTCAGATTTGAAGAGCTGATGATGGCAAGAGGATCTGATATGATTTTCAATAAGTCCTTTGATGGCTGTTTCAAAGAGACAGTATTTGAAAGAAACAAGCACATCACCACCGGAGCTATTAGGAAACCAAAGAAACAGACATGTTAGAATGCAGGAGCAGGATATTTTAAAATTTCATCCAATTTCAGGCCCAGATCTTGCTAATTTAGTGTACTATGTGCTGTAGCTCAGAAGTACCAAATATTAATGTAGAGTCACACACCTTTGAATTGATTTTAAGGCAGTTTAGGAGTATAACACTTCCTTATCGCTTGCCTACATGTGCTGGTAGACAAGGAGTATAATAGCAGTATTATGAAAAAACTACAAAGATGACGACATAAATTCCTATAGGAGACCTATGAGGAAAAAAAAAGACTATATTTTCTGTATAATTAATTCTTTCCCAAACAATAACATTCTGCTTCTGTCAATAAACGGGTGTTATAAAAAATCTCCATTTATTTCCCCTCTTTGAAATGAAGGTTTACACACTGTGATTTTTAAAATCCCATTTCTTCAAATGGTCAAAATTTTTCAGGCTACATAAATAATAGTCCCTTTTGGAATAATATGCATGTTTGGAATTACTCTGAGGATTTTTATTTACTCTCTTGTTTATTTTTCAGGGGAAAATAATAAAAAGGGGAGCTAGAAATCCTAAGATAAATTCTTTCATAAAAGAGAAAATCATACCTTTTCCCCCAAGAATTTTAAACATTGGGTTTTTTTCTCTTTTGTTTAATTTTTGTCATAATGACCCTAATGACAGAAGAATGATTGATGATTATATTATTAAATGAAAGTAACTTACTTTAGCATTGCCACTATCACTTTAAGATGTGTCCATAGTTGTCTGCATGATTACCATTCTTTATAACTGATATATTACAGAGGTGTAAAACCATAAATGTTACACAAGGCATTAACAGAAATAAACTAGTTTTTTTCTCAATTACTTTTCCTCTTATCAGTCTACATTGAAAACAGTGTTCTTTATGCTCTGTGCTCTTTTCCAGGGGGATGCAGTTATGATCACACTGAAAGGGAGGCTTTATAAACCACAAACATTTGCCAGCTTTGCCAGCACATCATTATTACACCATTCAGTATGCTATTTTTCTTCTGTTTTATGCAAACAATATTCACACTCGGTGGGAAAAAAGTACATTACCAAGGCATGACTTAAATCCCTCCTAGACTGAAACCCTACATCCCATAATTTTAGAGTTTCAGATATGCATATTTATCTCATGTCTATGTCATAGTTTCAGCTGATAAAGGAACAGTGTCAGGAGAGAATTTACCTTTTGCCTGCCTTGACATGGGAGGTCAATTTGAGTGGAGCTACTTGATCTGCCAGCAGTCAGCTACTTCCCATATTCAAGTGACCTTAATTAAAGTCTAGCTGAAGATGAATACAAAATACATGAGAATTATACACATGGACCGAGTTAAAAAATTGTTTTAATTCGACCACTGAACAACCAAGCAAAACCAGAATAAATGTGCAGCAGTGCAAACATGCGTGTAGGCATGTTAAATTAGAAAAACATGAAATTATCATTAATGCCCCTTAACCAATGCCTTACTAGAGCAAGGCATTAAAAGTATTATCTGGGAACTATGCCATATACAAGAAGCATAAAGAAATTTCAAATGAAAATAAAGTTCAGACCATCTTTTCATTATCATTTCTTTCTTTCCTCTGAGTAGATAAAAGACTATTTGTTAAATTGAAATCGAAAAATCTGACCACAATTGTCTTAAATGTGTAACTTATTAATATGTGAAGCTGTGTGTGGATATTGTCTCTGGAAATGCTCTTTTCAGATCTGGAAGGAAGCTCTGCATTCCAACTCCCTGCAGCCCTTCTTGGGAGGCATGAGATTTTTACTTGTCCTAGCAAGCTGGATGGTATTTATCCATTCCAGTTATTCCAGCTAGTTCTTGCCACCTTTGATGGGTTGCAAAAACTGTTAGAAAGAATACAAAGCAGCGTGGATACTTGAGGCACAGCACTAGGGTTGTAGTGGCTTTGTCTGCTTAAGCACAGACTTATCTAGAGTGCTTTGTTCCTCCCCATGGGCATCTACCAGAGCTCAGCCCTGACGTGAGAGCTTTTAGGACACAGAATGCAACTAGTCCAAAGGACAATGTGGGAATAATTACACTGCCATATCTTTCATGTTTGTGGAAGCAAAAAGGCCAGGTGAAGCCAGCTTCTGATTCATCTGACTGCCAGGATCTCTCAAAGCCTCACCCTTTTACTCACACAATTCTGGCTAGAATTAACTTCATTAAAGTTAGTCCTATTAAGGCTCGTAAACTTATTTTGGGAATGCTGACAACTTTCTTCTGGAATGGTGGTTTGTGAACAGTTTTCTTCCCATTCCACACACCAGCAATGATGCAATCAGGGTAGGACAAGGTGGTGTCACATGCTGGAAAACTAATGTGCATTGCAAATGATAACATCCACAAGTGGGTGAGAAACCTTTCTGCCTCAACTTGTGGACCCTTGGGAGATTCCTGTTTTTGATCTATGAAAATCAGCTAGCTGTGAGAACTCTTTTGTTTTTTGAAGGTAATTTTAGTGAGCTCGGATGAAAACCAAATTAACAACAATAAAAAATCTTTGTTTTCCCTTCACACAAACCCCCTGTTATTTAGCCAGTTTTTGGCCTTCAGACTGAAGATCCAGGTGTTGGGGATAGTTAGTGAAAGAATTCCACTGTGGTATTTTCAGTGCTATCTTTTGGGAAGGGTACATACAGGGATGTCTTCAAATTGAGCAGGAGTTCCCAAAGATAATAATTCAGTAACTGAAGTAGTTTCAGCTACTCTTTTTCAATTATTTCAACAGCTAAAGTGTTTGGAAAGTCTGTAGAACCAAGAGAGGAACTACCCATAGGTTCAACCCTCTTCCTAGCAATGCTCATGGCCTCTTTCCCCTTCTGGTACAGGGAAGGGAAATGTTCCTGAATTCCTTCCCTGGGGAGGCTGTGGCACTTCACGCAATACTGCATTAATCAGCCTATTCAGCATGCACAAAGAGGAAAGGTCTTTGGGTAATTCACTGTGAACGGATAGAAATAAGGTTGAAATCTTCTAAGCCTCTTTAGTTTCCAATCCCTGCATCAGTCAGGCATAATACACTGCAGCCCACAGTTATTTTTTTATCATGCTTTCAGCATGCACATACCCAAAATTATTGGTTTTGCATTAAGTTGTTATTAGGAAATATTTATCTTGTAAGGAAATTTGAAACCCACTTCTTTTCTTGTTACAATTACAGGCATAAGTTTTTTCTTTCCATCATTGAAATATTCAGGAGAGTCCAAATTATACCAACAGAGTAACTTTCCCATACCTTGTGGGAGAGAAGATGTTATGTCTTTGCAGGAACGAAGACAAAACAGAGGAGCAGCTGTTTCATACATAAAGGTACTGAACTAGGTCAGGCCCACTGAATGATGATAAAAAATTACATGTAGTGAGGCAGAATCTTGAAAGTGAATTTTTGGAACTGTAAATTTTATGTATGAAGGTATTCCACAGCAACTTGGTTGTCTTATTTATTAAAGATGCCTAAGAGTACCTGCTTTTTAAGACTCTTATTCAATAGTTTAGAAATCAAGTATGTTTTGGGCTATCCAGCCTTTTTAAACTTCTAAAACTGCTGGTCAATTTTACATCTAAAAGGAAGTATACAGTATTCAGAGGTAGAAGCACAAATTAACTAATTAATTTCATTTATTCAAAAGTTTATTAATTACCTTTATTTAATGCATTCAGAAGTTAATTACTTCAAAAATTGTTGTATCCTATTAATCCAAAATTTAATAAATAAAAGCAGACATAAGTTTTTAGCCAAAGCAGTTGTGTTTGGAAATGTTGAGGTCATTGGAAACAGCACAGGCTGTTGCAACATGGAACAAACAAAAACAACATGGATATGATCTTGTACATAAACCTCCTACAAACTTCAGAGATTAATTTGGTTACCTAATTGCAAGGGATAGTTCTTCAGGTCTGTTTTTCCAAAACATGGTGGGGAGAGGGATACCTATTTGTCTCTAAGATGCAAATAGATAGCAATTGAGTTTTTTTAATTTAGAACAAGAGAAATCAAGTATCTGATGTTCTTTGTGTTCATAACTGCATAGAAAATCTCATTAAACATTACTCATTTGGGCATTGCTGTTTATTTCCTTGGAGACAGCATCAAATCTTAAATTACAATTGAAATCAATGACAAAACCTTCATCAACTTCCAGGAAAAACAGTTCAAGTCTATAGTGAGGTAATGAGTTTTTCTTTTCAAAAAACCCAACAAAACCAACACAAAACACAGTTTTCAAAACCTGAAAAATGTAGTACACTAGGAGCTTTGAGTATTCCAATGTCTCTACTCGTCTTTTGACAGATAAATCAATCAACTCACATAGATTTTAGTTCTGAGGAAGAGTGGTAATTGAGTAATTGCTAAGGGGGAAATAGCAACCAAATAAGTGGATTATGACTTACAGCTGAAAGAAGGATTCTGTAGCAAAAAATACTTCTGACATTATCTTGAGTTTATTGGGAGCGCACACACACACACACACACACACACACACCTTAATGCATTTTTGTCCCAGACAGAACAGAAAGAAGCACAGAGATGAAAATTTCTGTTTAAACCTGCTGAGCTTACCAATTTGGCAAATATAAGGGAGGCAAACCAGAAGAATTTGTAGACATGACATTGCAAGAGAATGAAGCTGCCACCATAAACTTGTCCCATAATTGAAGTGTTCATCGACCAGAAACAAGCAGTGAGATGGAAAGATCTGGGTCTTCAAGTTGGTGTCAGTGCGATAATGGAATTACAGAGAGATCCTTCCATAAAAAAAAGAGATGTGATATTGGGACATACAAGGGTATTACCTTGCAAGATTCCCTTGTAGAGGACTGGCACAGTGTGAAATAAAGCATTCAGTTCTTGGAGAACAACGAGTTTGGATTTGAATCAACATACTGAAGGAATAATGAAAGACTGCTGAAATAAAAAAGGTGATTAAAAGAGTTTTGCAACGTCATGTTAAGCAAATCTAAGGCCTGGACAGAAAATATCATTTTTTAATAGACACTACTGAGACAAATGAAGCCATAGATATATTTAGGATGGAGATGAGATTTCTTATCCTTCCAGAACTAGGTTTTTGGAACTTGTTTTTAGATTAGTCGTTGTAAATTAAGTGCAAGGATTGCATGACAGAGCAACAAGCAACATAAAGGAGTGGGTGTCATCAGCACAGAGTGTTCCTTTCCTGGGAGCTTGTGTTGCTTGGTTTTAAAAACAGGATTACAGCAATTGCTGAGGGGAAAAAACCAAAACAAGCAGGAAAAAAACCTCACGAAAAACCAATAAAAATAAAGAAACAACATAAGACAAATACAAAACAAACAAAACAGACAGAAACAAACAGACAAACAAACAACCTAACAGAACCAAAACTCAAAACCCCTCTGCAAAGAAGTCTAAAACTCACTGAGCAGCCAAGAATTGACCTCTAGCAGTAGCTATTTTTATAGTTCAAAATAGGAACATTTTCTTCATATTGTACATTAGAAATTGCACAAATAATAAAATGATAATAATTTCAAGGAAGGCATATAGATTAACATAATTTTGAAATTCATTTAGGTTTCAACACAGCACCACCTATTGGAATGAAAATAGTAACAAGTCTGAAGCAATGAAAACCCAGCTAGAGTCAACTGATTAATTTATAAGCTTAAAGTGTGGAGGGATCTGTACTCTCTCTGCCTAGCAAACAGTCTCTGCTAATATGAATTTGACAGCAAATTCACTATTCTTTTTCATGTGATTAGAAGGGAAGACTTTACCACAGGATAGGTGAGGTACAGTTTTTCTTTGAGTCATTAGACATAACCCAGCACAAAGTGAAGATATTTACACAGAGTTAAAGGAGATAATAATATATTTCCTAGGAAAGAGAGCACTGTGTATGGCAATTTAAATGAGCTGCAGATAGATAGATGTTACTGATAAAAAGTAGGTGCTTGGCCTGTCACTAGAGAACATATCAGCCACATTAAAATACACTTCACTTAGACTAATCACCACATTATTGCTCTTCCAAATGAGGCGTGCAGGTGTAAAACTGGAATAGAGCAGCTCCTTCTGCTTGTTAATGAGGAGATTAGAACGTGTTCCAGATCAGAGTTTCAGGTGAGCAGAAAGCATGGGCACTGAACAACATCCAGGGAGCAAGATGGGACATGTGCAGTTCAAAGACATGTTCTTGGGGATTTCTCTCTTTTGAGTTCCCTCTGTCCTCCTTCCTGTGGGAAAAGTCCTCCAACTTCCTACTCCTGGGATTTTTTTTCCTCTCACAGCTCTAGAAAGCAAGTTATGGGGAAAATAGCTGCTTTGCATGGAGGTTACACTGGCAAATTTTGAAATACCAGCGTCCCCACACCCACCCTCCATGGCTGCTGTCCCACTCAGCTTGTGGCTGCTAAAGCAATCCAGAGAACAGCTGTAAGATGGGTGGGACAAAAAAAATATAAAGGCCCATTTGGTGTCTCCCTGAAATGCTGGGATGCAGAAGGGTGATGTAAAAAATACGTTGAAGTGCCTTTGGAGAAAACAGCTTGCCCTCAGTTGGCCAGGAGTGCTCAGAAATGCTGCCTGCTCCATCATTGGGCAAGGACATAGTCCACTTCACCAGATTGCTCAAAACTCCATCCAATCTGGCCTTGAATGCTTCAATGGATAGGGCACACACAACTTTTCTGATTCCAGGCAGAGGCAAACAGCTCAGCCCTCCCTACATCACTCACATCTCCTTTTTTATTTCTCACAAGCATGCCAGGACATATTCCAATTAAAAAAAAAAATGTGCTGAGGAGAGTGGGCCTGGAAGAGTGAGTGTAAAGCAGTAAATTGTTGCGTTTAATGCTGCCCAAAGGATCTTTCAGGATTCCCAGCCACAGACCTTGTCACGCCAGGAAAACATAGCCCAGCACCAACTCCCCTTACTGAATCCTCAGCTGGATGAGCTGATAGGATTTGGATAGTACTTTGGATAATATTACCTGGCATTAAGGACTTCAGTTGCCTCATGTTGTTTTAGGAGTTTAGGATGTCTCTGGAAATTCTGAGGTGAAACTGCTCTCTCCAGGGTATGACTGGGTCTAGAGCTGCTTAAAGAAAAAGAGAGGAACCATCATCTGCATGCCTTCCTGTCTTCTTGAGCTAGCCTCAAGTTAGCTTAATCCCAACCAGGAAACATGATAATCTTATAATTTTAATGCTGAAGATTCTTAGATTATTAATTGCTATTTGAAAAATAAAGGCTGGCACACTCACCACTGCAGCAGAGAGTATGCATAAACAGTTACAAACACCACAGTCCCATTTGGCAAGAACATCCACGTCGAACAAGACTGTTCTTTTGAAATTCATGAACATTAAAACAACGGTGTTCAAGAACAAAAGCAGAACTGCTGCATTTCAGTAGTATGGCTGCACTATAGAAAATGGATATAAAGTTATGAGTCACACTAATTAGAGGATATCAGTTCATGATTTAGTGCAAATTTACACAATTTTTTTTAATAGAGTTTGACATTTGAAAGTCTTGCACCTTATTTACAGTCGAGCAGCCACAAGGATTTACATTCTGTAAATATTTTTCTTCTTATTTAGTTGTTTGAAATCTTCACTTCCCCTCTGTTCTCATCCCCAGATAGAGTTTAGACAACTAGAAGGAGATTTCAAAGATGTGATTTTTTTTTAAAGAGACAAGACCTAAGCACAAAGCTAGTAACAATGTGTGGGGTTTAAGAGCATGAAGTTCAAAGCTGTTATTTTAGACACCTTACATCAACTTCTCACAGTTTTGCTGCAGGATGCGAGCTCAAAAGAAAAACTGGGAATACTTCTTAAATAGTGATACAATTGGGATTGAGGGAAATTATCATCTTTTAAAAATCCTTTAAAAATTCTGTATACCCACAAACCTGTACTTTTTTTTCCTTTTCCACCCCATGAACAGTAATATGTTTCCAAATAGCCACCAAGGAGATTACAAGGGAAATATAATTCTGAGTGTGATTCCTCTGTGGCCTACCATTACTGCAAATTTGATCATTAGTTTCCCTATGGAAGCAAATAAAAAATAAAAAGGAAGATGGAAAATATGTTTTCATGTACAAATAATAAGCATGGTGAATCTTTATTGTATTTGAATTGGATAGTTGTGACTTAGACTTGTTTTTAAGATCTTTATCATTGTGTCTCCAACAATTTCCATGTTCTTATGCATATCTCAAGATCAATGTCAGTCTATAGCAGTGCATTTGTATGAACCCAGACAAAAAATGAACTTTCTCTTATTTCTTTTTATTCTTCTCATAAGTTTTCCAAACTATCGGAAATAAATATTCCCCAAATTTAATATTTTCCAAACTATCGGAAATAAATATGCTTTGCATTTACTATAGTGTAGCAGGTAGAATTAAGCTGTATGTGTGTCTTCATTTTTGTAATGAATTATTTCAGAAAAAATGTAAACTGAGTTTCACCTCACTCTTTTAGAAAAACACATAGCTTATGCTACAATATGTATGAAAAATAAAATAAAAATAAAAAAATAAAAGTATTCTTACATTTTTGTATAGACATACATTTGTTGATGTGCATTGATCTGATAAAAGTAAAAAAAAAAAAAAAAAAAAAAAAAAAAGGCAACAGACTCCTGAAATTTTTCTTGCTGCAATGTTACAGGACTACATGCTGTTAACCATGAACTGGTAGGATAAAGAAAATATGTGCATGCTTGCCCCTGACATCTGAAAATTTACTTTCATTCTTGTGATCTGAAGAACCACCACATTAGTGATGCATTTTTGCACTAAGCTGGATTCTTTGGTTTGTTACACTCAAAAATACTCTTTCAATTATTTTTTTTCCCTCTACTGGCTGGAAAAAATCCCATGCCTTTGTCACCTGATTTCTCTCTGTAGTGTTTTGAGGCTAACTCTATGAGTTCAGAAAAGTTACCCAGCTAGAAATACAGCCTGACTTTCAAATGGACTCAATATTAACCATTTCTGCATCATGGATATTGGTGAGTACTCAAATTTTTAAAAATGGGGCCATTTGTGGTAAAATCTATAGGCAGTCTGAGTTAAAAAATTGACCCAATCCTTAATTTGAAAGACCTGACAAACTGCCAAACATTTCTAAGTTCCAATCTTTGTACTTTCTAAGGGAGACAGGGAAGGGGGAAGCAAATTTTTGATTTTCCAGCTGCAAAAACCATGGGTCACATCAGCAGGAAAATCCTGGCTATGGGATGTTATCCTGTGTTACTGAGTCATAGCACTGCTAGTGTTGCTTAAAGACTTTTCCAGGGCTACAAGAAATCACTGCACCATGAGGGCTGTTAATTTTATTTCTGACCTTTGAATTATTTTTGAAATATTTTCATTGAAATTGCATTCACTCCTGAGCATATTGTATTTACAGTGCATATGTACATATGTATCATTGAAACAGGTGCCCAGAGACACTGTGGAGTCTTCATCCTCAGAAATGTTTACAGCTCAGCTGGCCAAGACCCTGAGCAAGCCAACACAGCTGCAAAGTTGACCCTGTTCTGAGTGGGGGCTAGGACCAGATGCCCTCCAGACATCCCCTGCAGACAGAATAGATTATTGGATGATTGTGTTGTTCACTGTCATGGTAGCAAACAATGCAGGTGCTTCCTTTTTTCTGCCATGTATTTAATATTTTTCTCATTATGTTATTACCAAATCCCAGTGTAATGAGATTTCAATGCTTTTTAGTATTTTAAGTAGGTACAGGAAATAGAGGGGATCATTTGTTATGAAGCAATATCATCCCTAATTAACTTTGTATATTATTTGCATGCTAATTTGTTTGAAGTGTTTTTAAATGCAAACAAAATATGAATTTAAATTACAAAGTACTGGGTGGAGCTATTTATATTCTTCCTCAGATCAGAGAGTATACCTATCAGTTCCCATAAGAGTTTTACATTGGATAAATTAACCATTGATACTGCTCAGCTTTTACTACAGCAGGTAATTGCCAAAGGTCTTTTCTAGTCTCAATGTCTTTTTGCCTGGAATATAATCTGATAGAAATTGAGATCTCCTGGGCAGTCCAATGAACAAGATATGGGAGTGAAAGGCTTTGATATATTCATATCTCTATCACTGAATAAGCTCATTCTTAAACCAGATTTGGGCCAAATTCAAGGTTTATTATATCCAGAAGAAAGCTTTATATTGACTTCAGTGGACTTTTTCCTAGTGTCCACTCATCTCAGTTGTGATCCTGAAAGTCTCATGCAAGCGAAAAATGTCCATTTTTTAATCTTTAAGATAATAGTAGGTGCTAAAGACAACCTCAGTGAGGATGAGGAATAGGGTTGCATAAAAGAACAGTGATCCCTATTCATGCATTGTGCAATGTGCGATGCCTAATGGATGGGGAGGGAGAACCTTTTCTCTCCAGATAAGTTTTCTCATTAAATGCTCACCAATTTGCTTCAGAAGGCTCTCATGAACATTAATTGCTTACTGTCATCATTGTTGTTGTATTAATTGCTGTTAATTACAATACTATCGTGGCGATGCCTTCAGCAAGGTTTACTGGTTCAGGGAAATGGGGAAATGATGCTCAATTCCTACCTGTGGGAGCAGGATTGTTTCTTAAGAACATTTAAACATCATGCTGAAGTCTCAGAGACTGTTAATTCCACCTGTCTTGCAGGCAGGGAAGCATTTCTGTTTTGCTTTGGGGTGGGTTGGTTTGGGCTGTTGCAACTCAGTGTTAATAAAATTCACCCTGCAGGTCAGGAAGTCCTCCTGCAGGCAGATGGAATTCAAAGATTAACCAGAAATACCATCCAAAACTGCCTGTATCTGGCAGGGATGTTGATCACGGCGGGAAAAGAAGATCCTGTTTATGTCTTTCTTGCTGCAAGGGCATAAATTATGGGATGTATATGAATTAAACCTCAATTTTTGCGCATCTCTAGCAGGAGGTCTGTGTTTATGAACGCATAAACCATCTGTTAAGTGTTTGCAAATTAAACACCTGGCTTTTTCTAGTACAATCTAATGTCTAGTTTCAAAAAAAGCCTGTGACATCTAATGAAGTTGCACAGACTATTGCCTGACTCTTTGCAAGAAATGCAAAATAATTACATAATTACAGAAAATTCCTGCAAACACAGACTGCATTTTCCCATTTCAGTTGAATTCCTGTGTTGAAGTAATTAACTGCACCTTTGCAATGAAAACTTTGCAATCACTTCAATTTTTTTCAGGTCTTGCATAAATTTTTGTGATCTATGTATCTTCATTGAGGATTAATTGGAATAACAGTAGATAAAAGAAAATCAATTTTACAAATAAGTAAATGTTATGTACTCTGGATATATCATGTGAATGTCCAACTGGCGTATCTGCTTTTTCATTCATGGAAAACACCTCCAAGTCTCTGCTTATATCAGAAAACACTTTCCAGCACTGAGGTGGTTACTAGCTTTCCATATAACACACTGTTTTGCTTGGAAAGGTTGTTCTGTCTCATAATTGACAAAGATACTCAGAAACTCAACCTCCAAACTTTGGAGAGGTTAAAACAGATTTTAATGTCCTCAGTTAGGATATCTGGACACAACAAAATCTCACAAGAGCATCTATTTGCATTTTTAATTGCCTAAACATATTCTCCAGACTGGCCTTAAATCAACAAACAGATTGTTCTGAAAAATGATGCTAAGTCTTTTTTTCAGATTGAAATCAGCCATGAAAATTCTGGCACATTTCTAAATATGTTCCATTGGATTTTTTTTGTAGCAGTAAGTCTAGTTTTAACAGGTGCCATTAAAGCTTGTGCTGTTTTATGAGGAACATGTTGGCCAGCTCCACTGAAAATTCATGGCCCACCAAGAGTCTGTCAATCTTCAGTGTATTTGCTCTCTGGTGGAATGGAAACCAACCTCTTTATCAGTGAGCACACCCTGCAGATATATAACAAAAATTAAATTAAAAACCCATTTCATTTGAGAATTCAAAGTAAAATTTTCTTATGAGTTAGCGTATTTTTACTTTATCTGGGCAATGCAACAAAAATGTGTCATCATCCAGCTGCACCAGGACTCTACTAATAAATGACTGTAACAGCCTGATGGTGCATGCAAGGAGTTGGTGCTGCTCCCACTGAAGTCAAGGGGAGTTTTGCTACTGACTACAACAAAGTATCTTGTCCTTGTGTGAACTTAATAAATGTGCCATTTCCATGAATAGCATGCACCATGTTTTATGATAACTGATTTACTCATATTTCATTATTGGTCATTTGAAACTTGCATGTTAGACATTGGACTACAGTTTCTTCTCTGAACTAAGTAGTTTATGCAGCCACAGTAAGAGAAATGGGAACGATATAAAGATATTGGCACATTAGGGACAGCTAATAATTCATCTGTCATAGAAGATTCCCCAGCTGGTGAAGGGAAAAATAGCTGACTCGCATGACTTGCAAACATCAAGCCCAGGATATGGTGTTAAAAAGACAAAATCAAAGTGATTCTACTGAATTTTTAGCTTTTAAATGGCCATGAGAAGAAGTATCAGCCAGTGTAGAGCAGTATCTGCACAACTCAGAGTCAGCACTGCAGAAACAGAAAGCTGTTATGCATCTTGAAATCTGTGATATTATCTCTCTTAGGCTGCATTGTTGGCTCCTGAGTTTGAACTCCAGGATATCAATTCTTCACTGTATTAATAGAAAATGCCTTTTGAATAATATTTATGATGATTTAAATAGATGAGTCTCTCTAATATCTCAGGGAACATCCTCTGATTTTCCATGCAACAAGGAGCAGCGATGTTTTTTGATCCTTTGCTGATGAAATACAGAAAAATGCTTGTCTGTGTCTGGCACACAGAGAGGGGGCACTTGAGGGCTGGAGATACTCAAATATGTTTGCCCAGATGCTGGAGTGAGAAAGGTTGAAGAGGAAGGAGTGCCAATAACTCATATTGTTTCACTGAAGACCTTAGACACAGAGCTGCAAGCCACAGTCCCTGTGTGATGTGCTCCTCATTGGAGCTTACTTCCATTCAACATCTTTTAGCCCATGAGTGCTTTCCCCAGACTACCTCTGGCCACTTACAGCAGCAGTGTTCTCTCTCCCCATGATTTACAGCTCCTTCCAGACACTCTAAGTGCTAGTGATGCTGTGAGGGTGATGACGGCTCTGAGCAGTGAGAGGAGGCTGTTCGGAGTGGGAAGGTGATAAAGGGCAGCAGCAACAGCAGCACCAGTGCAGGAACAAGCACAGGCTCCTCTCCCCTTCCTCATGTTCAGCTGGTGCATGACCCTGCTGATAGGTCCTGAGAGCTTCCCCCATGCCCTGGTGCTTGGAGACAATCTCACCTTTGCAGAGGTTGGCCCTTTGACTGAAGCATAATTTTGTGTTTCTGTTCTTACTCACTTCTCACTATGGGGAAATTTCCTTATTCTCAGGAAAATGTGTTTCCTACTTAAGAAAGTGCGTAGACATTGGTCAGCCACATGATGTGGCTGCTGTGATTTAGGAAAGCAAAGCAAAAAAGCATTGGCTTCTGGAGCATCCTTCCACCTTGCCCTCACACACCACAGGAGTTCCATGAACCCCTGCAACAGCGTCCATGTATCCAGAGTTTTCAGGGAGAGGAATGTTCTCTGGTGACTTCAAAAGCTGTCAGCTATCAATAAAACTTACAGTACGTAGCAGAAAACTCCAACAGATAAAATAAAAAATAGATTATCTGCTTCAACTGCATTGCCTGTGCAGCACCACCAGTTCCTTGGCTTCTGTTTCACTGTCCCTTTACAGAAGCCTCCCCACACTATGAACATGTGTTTTTAATCAGAAAATGCTCCAGTAAAGACCACCTGCCTACAAAGGATACTTTTTTCCCCAGTCTGAGTGGGTGTCTTACAGACAGGTTTTAGTACACAGCAAAAAAAACAAGCAGAACAATGGAGTGAAAGGGCAGCTTTCTTCTAATGAAAGCCTACACTGTTGTCTGACATGTTTGTAACAAAACTAGGAGAGAAGAAATTTCTTAATGACAATTCCTGGTGAAAATATGATGAATAAATAACTTAATGGGAGAACACAGTAATAAAAAAATTGTTGTTTGCTTTGGCGCTTTAGTTTACTTTGGCTTGTCTAATCAAGATATTTTTTAAGAAAAATAGTCTGAATGTACTCAAACATGGAAATAAAAGTTTTTCATGATTGCTGATTTTCAATCAGAGTTTTCTGAGCCATCCCTAAACAGAAAGCAGTTTAAGAAATCAATGCTTTTGTTTTTAGATCTCTTTAAAAGTAAACCACTGAGACTGTTGGACAAAGAAGGCAATCATCTTTGTGGCTCATTATACTGATATCAAGTGAGCCAGATTTTAAAGTCCTCTGAGTGGGAATCTCAAAGAGTAGGAGTCCAACCCCTTACATTTGAAGCTTAATCCAAAATGAACTTGGTTTAATGATTTCTGTTGACTTAAGTGGACACTAGGTCACTATGATCTGCTCTAGTACTTTCAATTTCACACAGTCATGCCTTGAAGAATGATGTGATTGCACTGTGAGAGTGATGGAAGCTTTACTTGGCTGGACCATCAGTGTAAAAAAAACAAACTTGAAGCCAGTTAGATCCAGCAAGGACATGGCACAATATGTTTAAGAACAAAATAAATAAATTAGCAAAACCACTAAGAAAAGGCTTTGTAATTAGTAGAAAAAAACCTTAGCAATTAAGTGATGGTCAGAGTCAATGACACAGTGGTGGGTATCTATGCCAATGGCAATCAGCACCTAAATAAGTAAGCACATGGGAAAACAGCCCCTTCTCTCACAGTGGTTCTCACTATATGTTCTTTTATTCTAACCAGAGAAACTGGGGATGAAGATTTTTTCCAGTCCAAAGGGACTCTAAGGAGCTCATCACCCAGAAGCAAGAGAGGTCTCTGCAGTGAGCCTGCACTGGGCAGCTGCAGGCAGCTCTCCTTGCTCTACAGGCAGCACACCACATGAGAGGCCAGAAGAGACCCAGCAGCAAGCCCAGCCCATGGGCTGCTGCTGCCAGACATCAGCCTGGAAGCTGAGAGCTCAGCATCCTGCAGCTGCCATCACATCCTGCACAGTGTGCACAGAGGTGGCTGGGGGTCACTCTCCATGGCCAGAGTGTGGGAGGAAGGCGAGGAGGGATGTTGTGGACAGACTGCCAGCCGTAGGAGGGGTGGCTGCAGAGCAGAGCCTCATCTCACACATACACCACATGCACTCACACACTGGGGAGCCAAACTGTGTCTAACAGCTCTGCTATGTGGTAGATACAAAATCTGTGGCTTAGGAAATCATCCCTCTCTGTGCAGAACTTCACTGTTTTTACAATAACGTTACCTTATGCAATTCTTGCTGATGGAAACTCCATTAAAACTCAAGGCCTGGGGATGCAAAATGAAGCAGAAAGCTGAACAGAACCATGTAATCAACAAATAGCAGAATTCTGTGGCCTTTTAAATGAAGAGAAAAAGGCTTGTATCTTTAAAAGTTTTTAAAGGTCCAGATCATTATTCATTTGCAAAATTGATACCTATTCTACACTTTTTAAAAGTTGAATGTGCACACACTTTTCTTTTCTGAACCTTTTTATCCATGACAACATTCCTAATTACTTTCTGCTACACTTGCAGGCCTGAAGACCAACGGGATAACAAAAAAACCATAGCTCTAAACCCAAAAACAATCGCAATCCAGTGGCTGTCTGTGTGCTTCCATCCAGCAGTTCTGAAAAAGATGGAATTCAAACAGGCTCTTGGGGGTTCATGTGAGTCATGCAGTGTCCACAAGAGTCCTCAAGAATTTCCAGTCTAGCTCTTCTACACGCAGGAAAAGGCATAAAAATAATGTGTGTGGACACACATACAAACATGTTTGCTTCTTAATCACCCACACAGTAGGGATAAGCAGATCAAGCAATACTTTATAAATGGAAAATGATGTGTACTTAATGATGTACAAAATCTCAAGTAGCTTAAAAGTTTGTTTAGAACGAGATAGGACTTCCTGCTCATCCAGGTCTTATCTCAGCAAATCAGATCTCTCCATGTCAAGAAAGCAGGGCTGGAAAATTAAGGGTGATTGCTTATTCACAATACTTCAGGTTGGACTTGGTGACTTTATTTGAGACATGTATGGGGAGAACAATTCCTATACAGTAAATGAGAGAAAAAGGAAGAGATGGAAAATGTACTAAAAATACTCTGAATCACCCAGATAACATCATTTTGAGCACCTAAAGTCATACAGATGCTTTTTGTTCACATCACTCATGTGTGCTTCTAAATAACTAAATTTGCATTCGATTTTAGGGTAAAGGCTGAAATCAGCTGCCAGATACAGGAAATGATGGTATAAACAAGTTCTTGAGTCCAGTTCTCTCTTTGGACTGGCACTTGCAGCTTTGGGTTTTGCAGTGCTTTCTGGAATCAAAGTTATCTAATGCTGTTCAATTCTGGCTGGATTAAGTAAAAATGAGTATTTTTCCCCCCATCTTCTGCATTTCAGAAAAGCCAAATCTCCTAACCTCCTATTAATTATATATTTCATGTCTTCTTCACAGCTTCTAACAGAGGTCAGCTCAGCTGCAGTTGTGAAATATTGGTGAAAGTAAATAAACTTATATTCAAGACTTGGCATCCTTCAGCAAACTTGCTATCTTTCTCTGCTTTTCACCCATACCCATGGTGATGCCTCAGTGTCCATTGCTGACAATACAGTACCATCTCTGCCACTAAAAACTGACCCAAGCCTAAGATTTATGCAAGGATTAACAGGCTGAGCCTCTGATAATGCTACCAGGATTTTATTTCTTTCTTGGCAGATACAGTGATATTCATATTAAACTATATATCCACTCCCAGAAATTTTTCTGGTCCTTTGCACCTAAATCTCCCAAACTCTATCCACTTGAAATGTTTTTAAATTACTTATCTTAACCTAGGAGATAGCATGATTCTCCCTCAGAAAGAACAGCTGTCTTCAAAGTTTCTTCAGGAAGTCTCCCATATTTGGAAATATTTCCTCAGCATCTACCTCAGGTATTTCATAAATAACATAGGCACTCTAAAATTTCCATATTGTGATAACAGCAGTGGTTGATGGCACTCCAACAGATTTTTGAAGGCTTTGGTCAAAGCCCAATGCTGCAGCCAGACAGCTGCCACAGCTGGCATTGAGTTTCACAGCAAAACCCACAAGTGGTTTGTGATCTGTCCACATGGTAAAGAGACTTCCCATACAATTATGGAAGGACTTGAAAGTCCAATTATAAAAGTTAGACTTTCTGTCTCCAACTGGCAGTAAATCTGTCGTGTTATTTGACTATACTCCAGAGACTGTCACAGTATGGGTAAGAACTATCCCTTCTCTTACATTACAGATAAATTGTTGCTCAAAATAAATGAACAGCATGGAGGGCAGGGGAAGCTCTAAAATACTTGATTCTCTCTCTCAGTACCAGATAGCTCTTAGCAAACTATAGAAATAATTTGAAACTGCTAAAGAAAAAAGAGAAATGAATTTGTTAAAAGGTAAATGAAGGCACACATGCTTTTAGATGTTTTGGTCAGAAAATATGAATCCTTTCACTGTTCATCCTATGTTTTATTCAAGATGGACACCCTGTCTCTGTTCTGCCACCATCAAAACCTCTGTCTGTAGTCTAAACATGTGCTTTCTTTTACAGAAGGCCTGTGATGTTTTGTTTGAAGTGCCTTTGTTGGCTTATCAGTATTAACTGTGCAAGAGGTGAGGCTGTAAAGAAGCACTCGGCAAATCACCTCTATGGAAAATTCTGAAAGATGACTAAAGTTAACTTTACCACTCACTATATCATCAACAAACATCAACAAACATTTTTGAATGTCCAAAACACATATTTCTTACAACCATCTTCTAGCTAACTCCATTGGCTAGTCCTCTCTCTGTACACATAAAGTAACCACCTAACATTTAAACATTAGTCACTAGGTTTTATATAGGCCCTTCAGATGTGGATGGTTTTGTCTGGTTTAATGAAAGAGGAGATTCATTCATAATATTACAGTGGAAAAATTATGTTGGCCTATCATCTTGACTCTCTAATTTAACTTCAGGTTTTACTCTAAGAACCTTAGGCACTTTGTATTCATATGTTTTGGTCTAGATACAAATCTTGGTCTTTACAACTAATTAACCTCTTTCAAGAACAGCATTATTTCAGTCTTCAGTGTCTGGTAGATTCTCATTTAAAGGTTTGCCCCAGTTTCCATTCAATTTTCTGCCCAAAAAATTCTCATTAGTCCCTTGAACACAAGGACTAAAAAAACCCTCTGCTCTATATATTCTTTAGGTTTTTTATCTTATTATCCATTTTAAGATATGTTTTAGCATTTTTTAAACTTAGGTTTTTTGTCAATACTATGGCTGTGACCATAGCACAGCTGATACATTCACTCCATATAAACTGGTAAACAAATGTGAAATGGAAGTCTTTCTCTTCACAACTTGAGTATATAATTATTTATGTATGTCACTAGTTGGCAAGGCTCTATGTTCTTTCCTTTCAGGCATATATGTCATTTTGCAGGATAACAAGTCTTTACTCCTTCCTTTTCATACTGTCTTTTCGTCTCCATATCATTGGTTTGAGAAGATGACTGATGGGCTGCTGTGCAATTGCTGGCTTAATGCCTAATCTAGAGGCATTTCTTGCAAGAGGCCACTTACAATTTACATACTCATCTAGAGTAAGCTAGTTCTTTCAGAGCAGAAAAATCCTTTGTGAACTTGAGACTCTTCCAGCATGCTTTGTATTTTATTTATAGGCCAGTTTGTTATCCCCTCAGTCCTAAACACAAGTCTTGCAGTATTCCTCAGTTCTCCTTCTATCCTTAATACTAATTCTATTACTTACAGAAATATTAAATTCACTTCTGCCTGAGCTTTCAAAGCTGTCCTTATTCATAAAAAGCAATCTGTCCCAAAGTATATCATTAAAGACATTTTCAGAAAAGCAATACATAAACTTTTTTGCATGCGCAGTTATAGATTCATTTTGCATCACTATACAAGTCTGAAATGTGAATCATTTTCCAATAGCTACATGGAAATGGGACATAGCTTTCTGTTAAGTTTTACAAATCTTTGAAAGTCCTTCCCATGGGTAAGAAATTCTGTAAGTGAACAGAGATTTTGCAGATAAGTAGCCCTGAGGGAGTAATTGGCTATTCCTGTCTACCATGTGTGTCACAATAAATTAGTGCTTACATTTTAAAATAAAATTGCAATTTTCACTGGTTGCACTGAATTCCTTAATTTGTCATAAATTTTAATGATTTTCAAGTGTTCCTTGTCAGCAATGTTGTTAATTCTCTACCAGGATATTTCAAGCTGGAAATGTCTGCCTAACTTACGTATGGCATGACTGGAATGGGAATGGGGGAAAATCACTGCCATGCAATGGCAGGGAGTAAGATTTCATATCTTCAGCTTGCTGAATTCTAAAGTGAGAAAACTCATGAGGCAGATAACTTTTTTACATGAAAAACAAACTTGCACAGTAGTCTTCCATCTTAATTTGGAATAAATTGTCTGTTCAGAGATTATGAATGCTGTAAACAGCATGATTTCAAACTTTAATGAATGAGGGTTTCCCATACCAGTTTTTTTTCACACGCTTGTACCAGACATATTTTTGTAGGTGTTCTAGATTGAAAACTAATACCTTCAGGCAATTGTCAAAAATGAAATAGTGGTTTGTGTCCATATTTATGTGTATTTGAAGACAGCTGTCCACTGCTGTGTGGAAATGGGACCAGTGACCAGCTGCCACTACTTTATTTCTTCTTCACAAATCTAAATTTATTTCAAGGTCAAAAATCCTGGGAATAGAGGAAATTACCTCTGAATTTATTTAAACATTTCTCTACCTTCACATCTTTGACTCACAATTTCATACATCTAGGAGGAGAACGATGTTACATGAATAAATGCAGGCTAATTGCACTTGCATGTCTGATGTTTATTAACAGCAATGCATGAAGAACATACTCACTCAAAATTAAATAGACAGTCCTTGTTCATTGCTTGCCTCATCTAATAAACACTATTCCATCCCAAAGCTGGACTTCGTCAGGATATCCACACGTAAGTCATAATCCGTGACAAAAAATTTCACCTTACCTTTTAGGCATGTGTCAGGATTTAAACTTCACCTCTCCTCTTTGCCCAGGTAGAAGCACCTCAGTTCTGTAAGGCCTGGAACGTTGCATATTCATCCTCCTTCCCTTGCACAATGTCAAGCCAAGAGTCACGAGGACGTGGCATGGTAACTGCTCAAATACCACGGAAAGGAGCACCGATTTTTTTCAAAGGAGTTCTCAAACCAGATTGGCAGTAAAGCAGCAAATGAAGTGGTATAAAGGTCTTTAGAAAGGTATGAAGTGGAGCAGATATATTTGTTCAGATTCAGGAAAACTGTGGCATGAAACAGGCAGAGTGAGAGACAATTTTGCTCATGCTTAATTTCCAATGATTTGGAAGAATGAGAAGAAACACTGGGCCTAGACAAATTGGATCAAATGCATTGCCAGCCAGAGAATGGAACACACATGGCAGAGGGAAATTAAAAGTGGAAGAAAATAGTCTAGAGGGATTAAGAACTGATGGAACAAAATGGATTCATGCCAAGAAGACAGATGCATGTTCTGTTTGAACCACCTTCAAGTAAGGAACTAACGTACATAACTTTTTTTGAACTTAATCAATTTTCTCAAGAATGCCTAACTGGAAGATACAGCTAGTCAGCCAGGAAGTCAAAACAATATCACATAATTAATCTATTAAAGCACATTTAACTACCCCACATTCTTACAACATTATCTGCCAAAGTGATCAAGTTATCCTATAAAAGCAAAACATGTAAAAGAATAAGCATATAAATTGATATGTGATTTGAAAATATTTACATTTTGACAATAGCCAGGAAAAAAGTGATTAATTCAGTTTGCTATTTTTTTTACTGATCAAAATAATCATCATCAGAAAATCAACTATGGCCAGTTAGAAGAGGATGGAATATTTCATATTTTCCTTCTTCTGCTGCATTGTATTTAATGGAAATTAAACCCCCTGAATCTGACAATGGAAAAAAGCACCAACCACATTATTTATGTTTATCAATATACCATATATTATAAATAAACAATCAACTTAATCTCCCAAGAATGTGCAAGTTTTTTCTTTAACTATATAGATGGGCTTTAGAAGAAACTTTTAGCTTGAATTTCCACTCCTTGAATATCCTCCTAGGGTAAGATTATGACTTCAGAAAACTTTTAGGTAATCTGATCTTCTTATATATATTTATGAAATTCCTATCCAAAATATGACCAATATTTATGCCTCAAAAGTTCTCCCAACATCTTTCCTTAGTCTTAAGTTTAAAGACCTTTTAGGTTTATCCTTTTGCATTTGAAAAATAATTTCAACAATGTGGATCTAACTGGTTACCTAGGTCTAGCAGACAAATTGACAGATAGTAAAGTAAGACAGATGTCCCCTTTTTTCATTACCTTTTATGCTCATTAAACCTTTTACGTTGGTTCTAAAATAGCATGGCAGTATCACAAATGACCACCTTGCAGTATGAAATACAGCAAATGTTCCACAGCAAATAATTCAGCAGCCAAATCCCAATTCTTTTCTAGTTGGTGAATTTTGTATTAAGAGAAAATGTTTATAATTTTAATTAAACAGGAAAATTGTTTTGCAATATTCTGTAGTTTATTCAAGAGCATCTGGTTTAATTATCCTAGGCTGGGAAATAGAACTGCTTTGATTGGATGCATTAGTTACAAGATATGGGTAAGAATGCTTTCACTTGGCAAGTATTTCATCCCTGTTACTTTAAAATGTGCTCTTTCAGTAAACATTCCTGAGAAAAGCTCCCCAACTAGCAATGGCCCCATGAGGCCAACATTTAAAGTCACAAACTAGCATATTTCAGAGGTGACTGCACCAGAGTCCCTGTTTGACTAACTAATTCTCCCTTTCTTTGATACACAGTAGATGGAAGAAAACATGGCACACTGATTGTGGACCATTGAAAGCAAAGTCTTCTCTGAACATTAATGACACTGTAAAATCCAGGGGGATTTGCCAACTAGCAGCAAGGTTGAACTCAGGATAATCAGCCCAATCAAATAACACCCTTTCCCTGATAAATCCCCAAGTTTCACTAATGTCAACCACATTCTGATTCTCTTTAGAGCACAGCAATAGGGCATCTCCAAAATTGCCACGTTCAGAACTCCTAGGAAGCCATTTGTGGTCTTCCCATCTGTCAAGGCTCATCTAGCAGCAGAGGTAGATTTAGCTGTGTATGGACTTGTGGTGCTCCATGCCTGTGCAGGTCCACACTTTCCAGAGGAACTGAATGCAAATCTATTGCTGCCTGATTGTCACAGAGCCTGCAGATCAGCACAGAGTGGACTGCTGAGGGGAGTTGTGTAGGTTTTGCCTCACAGATCTTTTAGTAAATCCAGGCTTTAAGGTGACCTTAAGATCATGTTTCATTATTGGTGTGGACGCAGAGAAAGTGGCATACAGATAGCATAACTTCCTGAAAGATATGACCTTCTTTGGATTTGTTTTCTGACTGCAGTTTGGTCTTAAACCTTAATGAAAAAAGAAAAGAAACAAGAAAGGTTTATAAATAACAGACACTGAAGAGACCTGTTTTTTAAATTCAGTTAAGAGTTCTTCAGTATCTAGCAAAGAAAAGAAAATTACTGGTGCTTTACACCAATTTTGCCCTCTGTGATTTTCTGTTTATTTTATTTCTTTGGCTAAACATTTGCAGCAAAAATGAAGATGAAAATCTTGGAAGGAACTATAAAAAACAAGAAACGTACTCCACCCTTATTACAACATTATTTTTATTTAGCCAAACATTTTTCCTTTAACAAATGATCTGATACAGACACATACAGAAAAGGCATGAAAGACCTAAAACAGCCTGCATTTTAAGATTAAAAAAAAAATAATTAGGAGGGGTGAAATATGTGAATAGATGAGAGAAGGCAAAGAATGCAAAATAAACAATGAAAGTAAAATTCTCTCTGCAAATAAAACTAAAGTCTTGCATAATAATTCCTTAAGTCCATGAAGAAGAACTTGAAATAAAAATCACATGGGTTTCGTGGTTACTTCCCATTATGAGTGGATAGTGGGGCTCATGTGACTAAGCAGAGGAAGAAAACAACACGCATGTGAAGAATGGAGGGGGAAAAAAGTGAGTAAATAGCCACAGAAAAATAAGAGTCACAGGGGTAAACATGTTAAAAGTGAAAGTCACAGTAACCTCCACTTTAGCTTTCTGAGATGCTTAAGTAAGAGGAAGGCTTAAAAAAGAATCTTGCAATTATTTCAGGAAGCTCTCAAAGATGTGGCCTTTCCCTGTGTTTATAGCTGGATTTTATTGCCAGGATGGTGTGCTGTTCATTCAAGGTTAGTGATTTATGCCTCAAGTCTTTCTGAGAGCTAGGCTGCTTGCTGGAGGAGCCCCTTGGGGCAGCAGAGTTTTCAACAGAAAGTAGTCACATACATCACCAGTTCCCTAAAGTGTATATAATTGCCTTTGCTGACCTACAGACCGACATTTAGAGCATACACTCTCCAAGAATTTCCAGAAGGACTTAAAGCAGGGATCATTACTTTTCCTGACACCCTTCACATCTCCCAGTATAGTTTTATTCAAAACCTGATTCAACATAATCTAAATCCTATGCCAAGAATGCTTTGGTTTACATTGATTTTTTTTTTTTTCTCATTATAATCCCTGCTAAAGGAGAGCCCACTGAATGAGACTTGTTTTCAAAGACAATTTTGGCTACTGCCTGCAGTGACTGGCTGCATAGCAGAGTTCTTTCATGCAGCACAGAGAGTGCCAATATCTCTCAAAACAGCCTGCTAAATACTCATTTTGGAGTCATCCCTGATTTGAGTGCAAGGGCTTGCACCAAGTGATCTACAGAAGCCTTTCATGACATAAAAGTTTCTGTGACATAAAGGTGTCTGATGACATAAAAGTTTCTATAATCCTATGTGTCATGATATTGACACAGCAGTGATGAGAGCAGGGGGTAGAGAATGTATTTTTGTCACTGATATACATTTACTCATGCCAAGAACATGGATGTTCAAACATTACAAGTTAATTTCTGTATGAAATCCAGAAACTGACACTTAAAAGTTTTTATAACTGTCATGTATTTCCTTTTTCTATGAAAAATATCACTGAGCATTACTGCAGAATTTTGCTTATTAAGAATTACTACTTTTTCCATCTTTTTTTGTCAGAAATTTTACACATATCCCTGCCTTAATTTTAAGACTTACCATATAAGTTTTCATCACTATACAGATAGCAAACCACAATCAATCTTAAAATGGAGACTTGCTTACTGCACTTTTTGTTTTGTGTCTCTGTGAGAATAAGTGAATGCAGCATAACCAAAGGTAGTTTACACTAGCTGTAAGTGTAGCTATGACTTTGAAAGAATATTTTCCCATTTCCCATTTTTCCAATAAAGTTATAACATTTGTATTTAAACTATATTAATGATCTGTGAATAAGATTGATAACCATGGTTTTAGCTGGTTGAAACTAAAACTTTCTCTTTTTAGCAACATAAGTTATTGCATCATAATAAGGTTGAATAACCATATCTGAAATCTTTGTGATATTTTCTGTGCTGTACAGTCAGCAGTGATGCCTAAGAATGAGGAAAACATAGTCACAGGGTGAGAAATTATGTCTTATTGACTTTATAGTCCAACAGGGTGAGCATCATTCCCCAGCATGAAGTATGTGCTGAATGGCCTTGTGCTCAGTAAGCTACATCCAGTTCCCTTAAACCTAAAATAACTCTTTCAGCATTATACTTTTAGAAGTTGCACCTGGCAGGCACCTCAGGCTGCAAAAAAAAACTTCAGTTGTTTCCTATGATTCTAGTTTTCCTGCCACTACTGGCTTGTTTAGGCCTCTTCCCAAAGTTAGAATATCATTACAAGGTGTGAGAAAGTTCCTCCTTGTCCTATTCAAGCTCACCTCTGTGATCTACTGAGTATATACTGGATCTACATATAAACTTATTTGGCATGTTAGGATAAATACACGGTATCTATACACAAGTCTGAAAAAATATCTTTGTAGTCCTTTATATACAACCCATGAAAACATGTGCTTACACCTAGTATTGATAATACAACACTCTCAGCTGTTTACTGCTAACTCTCCACAAATCCATTACAAACCTCAAGGTCATTTTCCTCTAAAATAAGAAAACCAACATATTTTAGCAAAAAGAGCAAGAAGAGGACAGTCAAATAAAGAGCTAGAGCAAATAAAATCTCCTTTAAAATATTTAGGGATGTAGAAAACTTTCCTCAAAATTCAGGTACAGTTCATTGCCTGTTTTCCTTCTTCTGTTATCAAGAAACAATGAAACTAAACACATACCTCATTTCTGAGGTGTCATAAAACAGGGAGCATCCGAAAGAGTGTCTCTAGTGCTCTAGAGATACTGCAGGACAAAACATTTCCAAATCCAGCACACAATCATCTTGGCTCAAACAGAAATCTAGCTTTTCCAAGCAGCACATAGGGCTACATAAACCTTGAGTAAAAATATCACTGTGATGAGCACTCTACTTTTCTCAATATTGCTGCATGTATCTGTTCAATTTGAGATAATTTTCATATATATTTGCTATAGCTTTTATTAAAAATAACTGTTCCTCTGGGCATTCCCCTAATTTTTTTAGTGTCAGGTTTTCTCAGTGCCAGTTCAAATGTATCCTTTCAATTTCCAATGTTGCTTCAGTAACTTCAGACTAAATAAATAAAATGCAACTGGATCTGAGAGACAAAGGTCTTCACCATTGAATATTCAAAGGAAAACAATTTACTCAGCTCAGAACATACAGTTCTCCATTCCCCAAACCTAAGAATTTCTAAACTGTTGCTTTTCACCCCATACTGAGATCAAATCTATTCTCAAAATAGCAAAAATTCTCCACGATATGGGATGATTGCTTCCACCAATTTCTAGCAAAGTACCAATTTCCCATAACTATTCCTTTGGCTAAGTGTTCCTTTGTCCAGCATGATGTTTTCCAGTTTGATTCCTAAAAATGTCCATCTCTGGTGTGGTGCAAGGCAAGTCTTTTGTTGTTTTGGTTTGGTTAGGTTTGGTTTGGTTTGGTTTGGTTTGGTTTGGTTTGGTTTGGTTTGGTTTGGTTTGGTTTTTTAACTACTGAAATATGAAAGCAAAAACGTGAGTGAATTTGCCCAAATTATATTTCCTTGCCATTTGGAGTTCATCCAAACAATGAAGCAGGCAGTGTAAATTCATTTTTGGATAACAATTTTGTCCTCTAGCTTTGTCTGTATCTGCATAAACCAAAAATGAATATAAATGTATTCAGGAGTAGATGAATTTTCTCATGCAACAAAGCTTGTCCAAGGTGGAACACTTGAGAAATAAACCTGTCATGAATTTTACTGTTTTGACATAGCAATACCCAAAACATATAGTTGTATCTCCAGGTATGATTAGGTTGAAAAAGCTCCATGAATCTTTGGCTCTTTTTCAATTGCTTTTTCTTTCCTTTTACGGCGTCTCAGTATTGGAAAAAACAGGTTGGTAGTTTTCTTTTCTTGTAAAAAAATTTCACCAAACCACATCTGTGACCCTTGTGGCGGAGTCAGAAACATCTTCAGATTGCTTCAGATTTTCTTGAAGCCCATTACTCCATATCCATGTGTTCTCCCTTTGGGCAATGAAATCTTCTCAGGTGGCATTCTTAGTGCTATTGAGTTCTGCCACCAACCTAACTTATTTTTTCTTAGAGAGGGGGCATAGCTCTGGTTTTGGGCATTTTTTCCTCCTTTTTCTCTCCCTTCTGAAAGGCTCCAACTACTACTGGCCACAGAAAATCTTGCTGACACATATCATCCTGTATGTAGAGCTTTGCAGATTACCACACAAAAGTCTGTGGGTACCTGCATTACATTCTGTAGAATATAGCTGTACCTTCTGATACCTTTCCCACTTCTCTAAATGAAATTCCCATTTTCAGTTGGTTTGCTTGGAATAAGCTTCAGGATCAAACAGAACAATGGGGTAAAAAACTGTTAATTCTATAAAGATAGAGATAGAAAAAGGCAAGACAAATATTTGCTGCCTTTCCTCTCATATGTGTTTTAACATGCACTCTTGATGAGAAAGACAAGATGGGAAAACAGGGAGAAAGAAACTCTTAAAAAGAAACTGAAAAACAGGAGATTAGCTCCTGGATGCCTTTATCTGAGGACATTAAAATTTTATGCCCTACAAGTCTGAGCAAGGATCAGTTGCTTCACTGAGATGTCTGCCTTTCTGATTCACGAAGTTGCATCAGCAGCTAGGAAATCACAGATTCAGCCTCCTAGTAAGTCATGTGTTCTTATGAAAGAAGTTTTTATTCATAGAAAAAGAGCACATGTAATTTATCTTTTTAAATAAATTAAATCTCCCAAGAGTATCTGCCAGGGAACTGTTATTCTAATACTTGGGTTGTCTTTGCAAGATGATCATCTTGATAATTTAAAATGTCACAGGATGTTTGCAGGAACAATAGACCAAATTCCTGAGCTGGTGTAAATTGGCGCCAATCCACAAACATCAAAGAAGCAATGCCATTTTCCATCACACCATCAATGTTCACAAATTAAATGGATGTTTTGTGGTTTACTACATGTCAGAAAACTTGTAGTACATTTCAAGCCCTCATAAGCTGTTCTGTAAGACTGATTTTTTTTATTTTATTTTTAATAGATCTACAAAAACAAACTTTCACATCAGAATGCTGACCTCAAATGGTTCTTTAACATCAGGGTTAAACCTCACATCTTTAATGGTTCAGGGAAAGACTGTGCAAAAGATGCTAATGGCAAATTCCCTGAAGCACAGGCCAGTTTTTTCCAAATGCAATGCTATACAACACCTTGATCGTGAGACTGTATCTCCAAAGTTTTCTGGGTAAAGTTTAATTGGTTTTATTCTGAACCAGTTCCTTTTTTCTGACAGTAAAGGATTACCTCCAGAAGCACGTTTGAGGTTTCAGAGTAGAGATTCCATCACTCTTTTCCTAAGGCATATGAACACTATTCAGCAAAAGCAACGTCTCAACTTGTTCCAAAGTTCTGCTTTAATCCTTTTTTTGCCTCAAAGAAAATCAACAGCTTTTAAATGTAATATACATGTGCATACAAATACTAGATAGAATATTTATATATTTTTAAATAAAAATTACACAATGAGGAACTATGAAGATTGAGCATTTCTAACATTAATTATATGTTAAATACATGACACAATAATAATAATGCTAAGAAAAAAATCTTTCATAAAGTGGTCCAAAATCACTTAGCAAATGTCCTGTGATCCTCAAAATGTTCCTGTGAGACAATTGTATATGAATAGATCCATTAATAGATGGTTCAGCCATGTTAAATGAATTTTTCCATTCAGCCTAATTAGGAATAGAACTAGTAACAAATTGTTCATAGCATTTCCAACAGGAAAGAGGAGTGTAGAGTAGAAGGGTGAGAGGACACTATTGGACATGGCAGAAAAGCAAGTGCCTGAGTTTGAAGAGATAACATGGCAGTGTCCTGTTCATGGCAGCACAACAGGAAAGAAGAAGGTCTGCCCATACAGCAAGCTAACTCCCCAGAACCTAGAGCTGCTTGTGCCCAGAAGTATCTCATCTTCTTCTGAGAAATTCCACGTCTCCTAATTCTCTCAAAAAATCTTGAAATTCACTTTGTTTATATTCCCCTCCCTCTGGCTTTACATGCTCAGACAGTGTGCCTGATGATCCTTTCTCACTTTTCTTTCCACACCTTGACTGCTGACTGATAACCACTGCAGATCCTCTCTAGACCACTTGCAGCTGTCAGAGCTGGAAGACCCACTTGAGGTTCTTATGTTTGGCTTTTTTCAAAGGAAAAAAATCCTGGCTCCTACTCCAGTAGGGATTTAAAAACATGAGTTGCATATGCCAAAAACCCATCTGTCTCAAATGGTAAGGTCAGAGAAGTAGCTATGTCTGATGAAACACATGGCAGTCCAAATCAAGGATCCTGGATGACCTTAACCATTACCTTTTGCAGTCCCTTTCCATCATTGCTAGATGGAATGAAAAAAGGATGTTATTAAGTCACAGTTTCCTTTAGCATATTTATTATGATGGAAAAATTGTCATAAATTGTTTTTGTATTAATCCATCACATGTTGGCTTTCATAAATATTTCAAAACCTGCCAATTAAAAAGGGACTGGTACTACACCAAGCTATAGTATGGTGTGAAATATACTAGTCAAAACACTTTCCAAGTCTACACTTTCATTAACCCTGATATAAGTGATGAAAGGAGAATTCCTCATCTCTTTTTCTCTCTGGAGGAAGTAGAAAATCACGCTCATAAATTTATAGCAGAATGGTAGTCACATTCCATACCTCCATTTACGGTATTCTCTAAAATCAATAGAAAGTGAGTTGAGAAAATACTTGCAGAAAACCATCAGTCTGCTTGGCACTTAAGACAAAGCTAGAAACTGAGGTTGTCCTCTGGAATAGCACAACTCAAGAGATAACAAGTAATAGCATGGATAGATAAGAGGCTGCAGAACAACCACTGCCAGGAAAAGTCACAGTCTGCCACAACTCAGTGAACAGTGTTGCTGTTGCTTTTTGATGCTGGTGAGATAGAAGCAAGTAGTTTTGGTGTTTTTTTTTCTTAAAGCAGTTGTCCCCAAATTGTGCCAAAGGACTGTCAAAGCTAGTAGCTCTAGTCATGCACATTAATAGAAAACTGTAATATTTACAGGCAGTAATGCAAAAAGTCTGCGTAGAATTTTTTTTCTATATAATTGTCACCAAAATAAGTCTGCCAAGGCAATTTATGTCACTTCAAATGCTACTTTTCCTTGTAAATGTTTCTTTCTTATGTTTTCCTTTTAAATACATTTGCAGTGAAAAAAAAGGGTGAGAAAAGCTCTTAGTTTTTGGTACAACAACAAGTAGTTCCTAACAGACTAATGAACAAAGACAACAAAACTCTTGTCCATTATTTGCAACCTCTAATACATATCTGCCATCTCTAGGAAGAAAATTTGGTCTAATATACATGCATAATGTGCAGGGGTCTCAAAGTTCATGTATTACCAAAAGATGTATGTGTTCTGTTGGAATATACTAAAACATTTGAGTTAATCATATCCAACAAGACCTTCCAATAAATTAGTAACACATTTTGAATACTATTTTCACTGCTCCCTCTTCCCTTGGAGGAAACTCATTGTGTTTAACAGAGGAAAACATCTGAGATGCCAAAAATGGTAGTGATTTATGGTTTCACAGTAAAAGTCAAACACTTCTCTGAAACTTGAATAAAGAAATAATGCATGAGCACTGAGAATATATTCTGGAGATGTCAT
The DNA here is from genome assembly GCA_034336665.1 of Luscinia megarhynchos. NCBI lineage: Eukaryota > Metazoa > Chordata > Aves > Passeriformes > Muscicapidae > Luscinia > Luscinia megarhynchos. Next base: position 50,031,259 of record CM067565.1, read on the forward strand.
TCAGCTTGGTTCTGAACTTGGAAGACATGTCCTATCAGTGGCATGCTCTTCAACACAGAGAACTCTGCAGAGCTGTGGACTTAAACACTGGAACAGCTATATTGCTTTCAGACTCTTTTTATTTCATGTTGGCTGGAAAATGCGCCTGGGAAATGTTCTACACTGCCTAATGCAAGGGAAAGAGCATCAGGCCTGACTGCATCATTTGACCTCTGGTGCTACTCTAATACAGAAGAAAATGGTCATAATTGAAAACACCACTTGGCAAGTTGCTATTAATTATGTATTGGATTATTGCCTGGGACCCATGTCGCATTTAATTCGCTTGTTCAAAGGTTCTGGTTTCTATTGTGTTTTTGTTTTTTGACTGCAGACCAAACATGAGCTGCAGCATTATCTGCAGGATCCTCTTCAACATTTCCTTTCAGCAAGGCAGCCATGGTCTGGCATATTTTGCATGAGGAGCGCTACAAAATACAGTGCTGAATGACTTCAGATTCTGCCCTAGAGCAGAAGCCTCCTGACAAATACTTTTAAGCATAACATGGCTCTCCTGATCCTGACTCAGCAGTGCAGAAACCCTACTTTGCTACATGTGCACTTACTGGATCAAGGGGCTGCTGCAATTCCCATTTGACATCCTGAGGAATTCGCATCTCACCTTGAGTTTTCTGCAGTGCATCTGTTATCCGTAAACTGCATCTGTGCATCCAGCAGCAGAAATGTGTTTGGGATCCATGTGCTCATCACTGCTTTGCTGTTGAATTAGCCCAGGGTATCTGATACATAGATCAGCTGTAGTTAAACTTTTTTCTCGCCAGGCATGATAGGGCAAATACCTGAGTGGGCATAGTATTTCAAACACATGATATATGATCCAGAACAGAAGCTACTCATATTAGGATACTCCTTCACAAAATTTTGAATAAAATAGAACCAGTAAATTGAGTTTATATTGGTTTATCCATTTATTTCTTATAGTTACACCTGTTTTAATCTGGTTGTTGAAGACATCAAGCATGATTTACTATATTGTAGAACGATGGCCTTAGTTTCACCAGCTTGCTTCTCATTCCCTTGAAAATCCCCAAGCACTAGTAAAAGGCAATTTATGTTTAGCAGAAATCCTTCAAAGTATGTAACATTTCTGTTGTAGACCCATTGAAACCAAGGGAGTTGTTTCACAGTTTGCTCCTGGTGAGGATCTGACTGCATGTAGCATACCCTTTCACAAACCAGCACTGCTTCACCTCTCTCTGCTAAAAGCTTCTGTCAGGGGAACAATAATATCAAAACCTGCAATCCACATTCAAACAATATTTTTTTATTATAGGACTGAAAGCAAGCTCAACAGTTTAAACAACCAAAGGATCTGTAACATTTTCCAGAAAGTATATTATGTCATTAATTCAGTGCAGTGAAACTCCTCATAATAATTGCATTTAAATTAAACTAATTTTTAATGGCATACTAGCTGCTTTTTTTGAAGGAGCAGTTGGTTTATTCTCTCATTTTCATCCACCATGGTGTCACTTTGAGACAAAGACTATTTTGTAAAGAAGAACTACCCCTGTGTCATCATGCTGTTAAATGCTTGATGATTTTTTAATTTATTTTTTAAAATATGTATTTATCTCTGAATTTCCTCAAATTTTAATGCTTGAGAATGATTATAAGATCCTTTTAATGTAACTCTCTCCCTGTAAGGGACTTCACAATTCTAGGCCTTCTTTATTTTTCTATCCTTAAGAATATTTAGTGATATTTCTTTAAAATCTCTACATCTATGACAGAGATTGTAACAGAGCTGCAATGCTAATATATCCTAACAAGTTTCATGTAACAATGAGAGTTAAAATAATGGGATTACTAAGTGGCACGATTACTTCATATTAATGAGTTGTTTATGATGGAGAAGGTGCAAATTTGCTTGTAAATGAGGCAATTTTTTCTTGTGTTCTTTAAGACCATTATTTAATGTCGCACAGAACTCATGTAAAGGGAGTGGCTCTGTTACTCTGTTACTGTTAGCATCAGGGCATTCATTTTCCCATCAGTTTTACCATTAGCCGTGCACATACCTACAAAACACAACAATTCTAACTCTGCTGGGCCATTAAAGGTCTGAATGGTTGGTTATGTTCCCAGGACTGTTGAAACCAACAGAACCAGCTATTCTACTTTATAGGGTAACTAACACTATTAAAATCAGCGGCAGATGAGCCAATACTATTGTTCCCAAGAACATGTTTTCAGATGGGAGTATCTAATAATTTAAAACCAGGCCAGTATGCCTTTAACCAGAATATTCTGTAACTCCATGTAGCATTATTTCTTTTATTGAAAAACTGTGACTTTTACTTACCATCTTTTCAGCTTTCTGGGGTGAAAAAAACATCTGTTTTCTTAAAATCATGCATTGTGTACAACACCAGGCATTGTTTTATTTAAGCATCATTCAGACCTTGACAATGCCAGGTGACCCCCTCCGAAACCCTGTTTTATTTCAAGGGTAATGCCAGAGAAAAGTTTGCATTTGAGAGTTCTGGTGCTCTACCACAACAGTCAACTCGAACTGCTTGCTGTGACTCTTTTCTTAACCGCCATTTTTAACATTGTGAGATTTTAAAACTCTTTATTTTAACTTTATAACAGCTCTTAGTGTTACACAGAGAATTATGCTGATTTAGACTTAGTCATGGCCTATAAGTGGCTATGATTTTGCTGTTTTGGTAATTCTCCTATATGCAAAAAAAAAAAAAAAATTATTTTGACTGCTGCTTCACACAAGGCACACTTTACACATCCATGTTCTGTGGTTTCTGATCTACATCACTGACACCCTTTGCTTTTCTATGGAACAGCCAGTCTGTTTGTACTTGTATTCTTGTCAGCATTTCTCATAATCAGAGTTGTGTTAGTCTCTGGGTGTTTGCCTTATGGTCAGTGTACAATTGAATGCATTCATCCTACAGCTTGGTTATCTCTTTGCCAATGGAGGACCACACAACCACAGCTCTCAATCTTTCCAGAACCTTGCAGAGTTACATTTTTTTTCAATTTAAGCTCTTGCCTCCTTGTGTACTAAAAGGTGTTTTAGTAGTTTTTCTTACCAGTACTTGCAAGAGACATCAAATGCATGTTCACAGCCTTGGAGCTCTAGCTATTATAGTGTAATTGACACTGGCCTTGACACTTGCACTTATGACCTTGCACAAGCTTCCAGTTAATACCCATTTCTTCTGAAATTAGGAATCATTCCTTACAGATTTAGAAGGTCAATCCTAAGCCTTAGCACCTAAGACTTTTCTCTTAGGTATGCAGATAAGGGTGCTGTTAGAGTAGGAAAAAGCAGGCAGGGCTTTGTTTATTTACATCTACTGCTCTCTACGTTCTAAGAGTATGTAGGAAAAAGTAATCCAAAAACTTTAAAACAAAACAAAACAAAACTAACAAAAAAACCCTCATGTCCTATAAGAAACTCCATTTTTTCCTCCTCTCTGGAGCAGAATTCATTAGTAAAGTAAAATCTGTAACCTAGATTTTTTAAACTGGAAGGAGCTCCAGTTTAACACCTCCCTCAAAGGAAGAGAGGTCCTTCAGAGAGACCCCTAATAAATTAGAAGACTGGGCAATCACCAATTATTTGAAGCTCAACGAAGGAAAGTGCCTGAATTCAGCACTTGGGATGGGGCAACCCTGGCTGTGTGTATAGACTGGGGCATGAGAGGCTGGAGAGCAGCCCAGAAAGGGACCTGGGGGTTCTGGTCAGTGGCAAGTTGAACAAGAGTCAGCAGTGCCCTGGCAGCCAGGAGGGTCAATCCTGTCCTAGGGGCATCAGGCACAGCATCACAGCCAGGCAAGGGAGGGATTGTCCTGCTCTGCTCTGAGCTGGGGCAGCCTCACCTCCAGTGCTGGGGGAGTTTGGGGTGCCTCAGCATAAGAAAGGTATTGAACTACTATAAAGTGTCCAAAGGAGGGCAACAAAGATGGTGAAGGGTCTTGAGTTGCATGAGGAGCGGCTGAGGTTACTTGGTCTGTTCAGTCTGGAGCAGACAGGGGAGATCTCACTGCAGTTACAACATCCTCATGAGGGGAAGAGGAGGGGCAGGCACTGATCTCTTCTCTGAGGTGACAGTGACAGGACCCGAGGGAATGGCCTGAAGCTGTGCTGGGGAGGTTTAGGCTGGATATCAGGAAATGGTTCTTGACCCAGAGAACTGAACAGGCTCCCCAAAGAAGTGGAGACAGCACCAAGCTTGACAGAGTTAAAGAGACTTTTAGACAATGCTCTCTGGCACAAGTTGCGCCTCTTTTGGGTGTCCTGTGTAGAGCCAGGAGCTAGATCCAATGATCCTTGTGGAGCCTTCCAACTCAGCTTATTCTGTGGTTCTGTGATCTCAGCATATGCCTGGGTAGGTTCAAATCTTTGCCAAGGCCTGCCTCTCCTCTTCCTTGTGATACCCTTCAGCTGTAGGACATGTCTAGGACGTGTCTCTAGGACATCAAAAGATACCTGCTTGGGATAGAGAACTAGCCTGCAGCTGTATCTGCTCAGGTCTTTCAGGGCTGGAATGATGCAGGCTTGGCATCTGGACAACTCATAATGCCCAGTTGAACAAATCACATTAATTGGTTACAGTTACATTTTAAAAGCTTCTTTTACTGAATAGTGTCTAACTTTTGCAAACTAAAAATTGAGAACATAGAACACTTGCCTTCCTTCTGCTGAGCAATTTTTCTGTTTATTGGTATTAGCTTTCAAATGACAGTACTAAAGATCTATAATGATCTGTACTGAAGATACTTGGCAAAGGGCTCATTAACAACTGAGCTGAGCTGTAAAAGAAGCACATAAAATGTCAACCTAATATAAAAAATCATGCTACACGGTGGAATGGGCAATTAAACAACAACACACAGCACAGTAAGGCCTGAAAATGAAAATACAGGAGCGACATATTCTGCTATTGTCAGGAATACAGCTCAGCTCCCCTAGTCCATAACAGGAATCAAAGTCCTGGAAATGTAAGGAGGGATACAAAAATCCAGCATGAAAACTCAGTAACCAAGGTCCCTGCTTCAGGCCTGCATAGGGCATGTGTAAGATGAACTCTGTCTTCTAAGAGACAGTGTGGGGTGCCAGCCTACATCCCCAATGCAGCCTGTCCAAAGAGACCTGCAATAGAGCAGGGATTCCTGTAAGCCACTCTGGTATCACTGCCAGCTGTGTGGGGAAAACCTGTAACACTGGGAGAGGACAGCAAGCACACAGACTTGAGCTGAGATCATCAAATAAATTCTGACTTAGGTACTGGTATAAACTCAGATTTTAAACACCTACCAAGGCAGTTCTAATGTAAATACCTATATTCCCTATATAAAATAATGGAGACCTCCAGATGAGTGATCCTGCACTTGCTAAAGCTTCCATAAATAAATCAGGCAAATTTGATGCTTTACCACAGTTTCTTGCTTGCACTCCTTGAACTATTCATCATAAAGCCTTAATTATTTTCCAAAAGAGCAAGAAGCATCATAGAAAGATTGTGAACTATAGAGTCACTGAAAAGGGAGACTTTAAAAATATTCATACTTATTCCTTGCAATTTGACCATTAGCTCACATTGTACTCCCAAGCAATCTTTCTGTTTCAGTGTTCAGAATCCATGAGAATTTCTTCTTAATCATGATGAAATGTCTATAGTTCAGAGTGCTTCTGTCTGTTACTTCATTACTGAATTTCTCATATGACTGAGCTGCTTCACAGATGTTCTGAAGAAATATTTGAAAATTCAGTTAAAAACTTTTAAAAATGCAGTTCATGTCCCTAACTTCCACCAAAAGCTTGGATTCTGATCTGGTTTTTCACAGATACATGCTTTTTTCAGCCCAAATTAATTTAAAGACAATGAATATGTACTTCTGTGGAGCTATTGAAAAGTTAGAACATGCACAATTTGGCTAGTCAATAAAATACAAACCATCTGCTGCTAAAACATTAAAAAGTGTGCAGTGAGCCCTCCCTGTGACTCCTTTCGTTACCAACTTTTGAAAAAAGTAAGTAGGAGTATTAAATTTTTCATGGTTTGTTGACTTATTTGACTTATTTGTTTGGAGATTGTTTGGGGTTTCATTGAATACATTTTTTTGCTCAGGAGAAGCAGCCACTTGTAAGGATAGGACTGTTTCTTTTGTTTGGTTGTTTGTTTTTTTCTGGTGTGTTTTTTTTTTTTTTTTTTTTTTTTTTTTTTAATTTCCAGTTAAAAAAGCAACACTTAAACAGAAAAGCAGTATCCAAACTCCTCAGTCAATTTTCAAGTTTTGAGCAAAAATTATGTCAGTCTTGAAGTCCCATTGATATCAAGGGATATGCCATGTCATGAAAGCATTTCCTATTAAGAAAGACTAACTCATGATGGGATATGACACTGTTGTCATCAATTAAAAAAATTCACTGAATATGACAGAGAAGGCAGATCAGAAAATGAAGACAAGATGACAGAAGAAAAATCCAGCAAAAGAAATCAGTTTTAAAAACAGAGTAGAAGTAGAAGCATGGAATTGGACCACTGAGGATAATAAGGGAATTCACCACTTAAGCTGCACCTAGTCATATGGATCCCACACAGCTGGAGAACTATCAGGTAGTTATGGCAGGTTTTTATGTACGTTTCTATTCACATCCCAGAAGCCTGCAGTCACTTCACACAATAGTGGTGGTGGAAAGGGGAAAAGAACATTATAGTTACTAAAAAAGAAGCCAGATTTCTGAAGACTTGTTTCTTTTTTAGTTCAAGTATGGATTGGACAGTTTTGGGAAGCCAATATTCTAAAACAAGGAAAACAATAATGATATGTCAACTGTTCTAAGAAAAATGACTCTGACAAGAAAAAAAGCTTGAGTCATGGGAAACAGTCTTGCAAGCAGATTCTGTTATTAGCTTTGTTAAAGGTTTTGGTTTTTTCACTTTTGTAATAGCTATGTGGGAACTCAAACCCAGCATTCAAACTGAAAAACTTGCACACAAAAATAAATATTGATGCTGCCGAAGGAAGATATTTTTTAAATAGTTGTACGGCTCAGGCAGACAAAAGCTCATCTTGAGCCCGTTCTTAAACATTTGCAACACATGGGATACATTTGAGATTTCTTCATAAAGTACAACCAGCATGTTAAAGTGCACTCAAAGTTTGAGCCAACCCCAAAAGCTTTTCTTTTTATGAGCTTCCTGCCAGTTAAAAAAATATGTCCTACCACACACACACATATACATCTATACACTGCATGTATATGGAATTGGTTTTATATGTTAAAGTATGGTTTTGCCTAAATTCTTTTATTATTTTAAGGCACGCTTTTAAAATTCTTAATATTGGAGTGAAAGTACCCTGGTGGTATATAAAGTCGGTTTAATTCATTGATTTTCTCTCTATCTTCATAAAAAAAAGAGAAAAAATTATAGAATTCTCTTTGGGCAATTCACATGGCAATTCACAAGTTGTGCCTTCATTTTCTGGCTCCACCATTAAAATTCATGAATAACGCTTGGCAAAATACCAAATCCTTTTGCTGTATGAAATAGAAATAAGATTTTCCTGTAACAGGACGAGCATCCAAAGGACTGAGACAAGATCATATATATTAAAGGAAAGCAAATTTTGTAGGCAGCTTGTGGCTGCCTACAGTGACATCTCTCTGCTGACACACTGTCCCACCCACCAGACTATTTGGTGGCAGCCCCCTCCTTGCTCCTGATGGTGGGAGAGATGCAAAAAGCCATTAGGGCTCTGTGTTCCTTGGGGTACATGTAACTTACATCCTTAGAAGACCTAGGACTCCTTAGGTGATAACTTCCATGAGTGGCAGACTCATAAATTTCTTTATAAATCCTTAGGGTACGAGTACAGCCTCACCATATGTCTGCATGATGCTCAAGGTACTAGGACTATAAGGCAGTACTGGAACAGGAGAGAAATAAAGTAACAGACTTGATAATCAGACTAATTAATCAGCTGTCATTCTCAGCAGCCCCCATGGGCCCAAAGAGCATCATTTTAATTTGCTTTAGGATCTGGTTGGTTCTTTCCTGCCTTTTCCCCTGGTCAGAGAGGGGACTTGTTGAGACTCAAAAAGTAACTGAGTGAATTAAAACCAAGCTTTTAAAAAGACTATTTATTTGCAGGGTATGTAGGAGAGTTATCTAAAAGCCCTTCCTCTTTCTAATCCATTTGCCCTAATTACTTTGAGATTTGTCTATTTACAAAGCTAATAATTCTATTAAATAGTATAATAAAAACTGCTTCTTTAGTTATCTTCAACTAGGTTTTCATAAACAGAAGATATACACAGAACTAAGCTTTGGCCAGCTTATCCAACTGCATGCTCATTTTGGATTTTTATCTTAGGTTTTTCTCTTCAGTTTGCTACTGGGGCCTCAAACAATTTGCAACAGCGATTTAGGCATTGTTATCACTGAAATGTAGTCACATACACAACTGCTGTACAGGTCATACTTGGGAGTAAAAGATGTAATTAAAACGCAGCACTAGATTCTGCTCTTAGTTACACCAGTGAATTTAAACTCATCATTTAGTGTCTCAGAGAAAACCTCTATTGATTTTTCATATCCCAGAAGATGTCCACTGCAATGTAGAGGCCTTGGATATTCTTCTCTGCTTTCTGATCTAGGTGGCTTAAGGAATATTGAGTTCCTTGCAATTGTGGACTGTCACTTATACCCTGCTGGAGAGTTACCAACTACTATTCACCAGGGAATATTCTCTTTCAACGTTTTCTCTGTTAAGTACACCCAGTTTTTCCCAGCAACTGAAGTTCTGAAGGTGCACCCTCCTGAGGCTCATCAGGAATTCTGCTCTAGTCTGTGTTTTTCACCTTTTGGGAAACTTAAGCCTTTCCATATTGACATTATATTTTTTTAAAACTATACTAGCTTAAAAATGGAACAGGAAGTTCTAGTGAAGAGATTTTTCTTCTTATTTTCACTTATTATTTGGCTTTCAATTAATTAGTAGCATAAATATTTATGGTTAGAGACTTTTCTATTCCAAATCATTTGTAACAAAATGTTGTCCTTGTTTATGCCTTGAGGAGGTGGGCAATATTTCCCCTAAAAAGCTGCAAATATTCTCTGCCCTTTGTTCTAGGAGAAACTTTCTTCTTTTTCATATGGTTTTATTTTTACATTGAATTTTCTGCAAGTGTAGCTAATTAAGGCCTTAATCATTGCCTGGAGACCTATGACCCTCTAGATGGTCAGAGATTTAAGATTATTGAAATATTTTATGAAATCATGTGTGATTAACAGAGCTTACTATGGCTTCAGCTCCAGACCCTGAGCTCCCATTTAAGCTTGCCTCTACTGCAGTGTGACCTGTTACAAACTTTCTGACTCCTTACCAAGGATCAGTGTAAAGTGAACCTTCCTACCCACATGCTTGCATTGCCACTGCATGACAACCAAAACAGGGTTGTTCCAGCCAGGCACACATCCTATTCTGAGAATTTGGGACAAACTGTTAATAATAAGAATAATAATCATATCATAGCACCTAGGTGGTGTGAGTGGAGTGGAATTACATAATGGAGAATCTGAAAGTGCCAGTGGACAGTGCATCCCAAAATGCAGTGGCACTAGCCTTCACACTGTACTGTAGCATACACATACCATGCCAGATATCTCACCTGTTGATAAGTAATGCTCAATTTGGAAATGCAGAGGTTTTTTTGCATTTCACTGTCAAGGATGAAATCAGTGGGGTTTTTATGGCCACCACAAGAGCATATTATAGCCATTTGCATTGCCATTGTCCCTATTCTACCTTAAATACAGTATTGTAGAATTCAAGCACCTTGTCAAAATCTGATCTGGCCAAGATGGGCTTTCCTCCAAGAGTCTTTAATCCTTCTAATTAATTTAGTTTTGCTTTTGATTTCTTGTTTCCATTTGGGTTGCTACCCTGCCAGTTCAGTTTATAGGTCATTTTACCACCTCAAGGTTTCTGTCCTTTCCATGGCCTTATTGTAAGTCTTTCCTGTCCAAGACTCTGAGTTTTCCAGTGTTTCAACAGTAACATAGTCTTTATGGACACCCTTCTCAACCTCACCTAAGTTCTTTCTTTTGGGCAAGAATTTCTTCTTTTCTTCCCCCTCTTCTGCCAGCTAATTTAATCTGTTTTACAGCAACACTTTTTTTCCCCATAACTATTCTATTTCTGTAGTCTCTTCTTCACCCTAAACACAGCAAGACAAAGTGTAGTTCAGGACAGGCTTCTGTCCTGATTTTTTTTTTTTTAATTCCCTGGAAATAAGTCAGAAAACTAGCACCAGAAAAACCTTTCTTTCCCTCCCTCTGCAGAAAATAAACAGCAAACAGCTTCTAAGACTGTGCTGTACTGTTGGCACAGATCTCCCTGGTAACTGGTTCTTGGCTGAAGAAAAGTTACACTCCAGGTCTGTTCCATTGCCTAAACATAGGCATCTAGTGCTGTTTCAGACACCATAGGAGCCCAGCTTCCAGCTACTGAATGCCCACAAGGCCAAGGTTTCTCATAAGTCCTGTGTCATGCCTGCCAGCCCATGATGATATTTTGGATAGTCTAGGGCACCTCAGAGTGTACGGAGCTCCTATATTTAGGCCTCTGGATCATTTCCCCAGCAGCACAATTGTTCTGGAATTAAATAAATCACTCTCTGGAAGGCACATCCGCTCCATTGACTAAAGAGGGAACCTAAAGTACTTGTTTATGTGCTCAGCATTCAGACAGCTATGCATGGGTGAGAGGAATCTGAAACTGCCTGCCCAGCAAAACAATGCATGACAGTGGCAGGTGCCTGCCCAACCTTGGCCAGGTAAGAGCAGACAAAGACAAGCCATGGAGCCAGGATCTGAGTGGACCTAGGATCACAGGACCTATGCCACTGGCCTAGGTCTCCCTGGAGAGCTCACAGGCTGGCTACTACCATGTTCTGGAGTTGATAATGCCACTTTTAAACAGTTACAATCTAAGAGCAGCTGTGCAGGCTTAGATTAAGTTAACCAAAGTATGACAGCACAGGGTGTCTTTGTTTTGCTTATTGATCCATTGTAATGATTTAACTCCCTCCAGCACAGTGCAGCTCATTTGAATGTCATATGGGCATCTCTTTCTCCACGATTGTCTTCCAAATCTTTTTTGCATTTGTTTTTTATTGCACTGATTTTTTTTCCCAGACCACCCATTCCACTTGACTGTCATTCATTCCCTGATTTCCAAATCAGTGTAAAACTTCCTGCAAGAACATTCTCAAAGCATAGTTATTCAAAAGATTTTGCTACCAGAATCGTTGTAACTACCCTCTCAATATAGGGTTACTTCCCAGAGAAGCTGTGGATGCCCCATGCCTGGGAATGTGGAAGGCCATGTTGGATGAGCCTCTGAGCAATTTGATCTAGTGTAAGTAAGGTGTCCATGGCAGAGAGTTGGAACAAGATGATCTCTAAGATCTCTTCCAACCCAAACCATTCTGTGATTCTATGATATGACAATTGTACACTGCAGTGTTTGGGATGATAACTGAGGAACTCTGTAGCAATTTTCAATAAGAGTGGTTGGTTTGTTTGTCAGTTTATTATGTCCCTTTATTGCCACAATCACATCTGCAAACAATAATTCTTCTACTTTGTCCTCAGAGTGTTCAGTCATGGTTCATGAAAAGATGCCATTTTATTTCTCTTTTCCGACTGCTCTTATCTTATAAACTTCTCTGTTATTTAGATGGTCTTTGCCTTATTTCCACATGTGCACCTGAATATTGGTCACAACAGCAATTTCTCTAAAAACAGCTATTCCACTTACGCAAATGTCAAGTGTTACAACAGGGTTTTAGTCAGAATCCTTCAATGCTATGTTCATAAGATCTTTTTTTTCATTTGCAAAAAGACTCACAGCATTACCAGAGTGACAATCTGTGTATCAAGGCATACAGGGCTAAAGACGACATGCTGGAGATTGGGTAACACCCCCAAAAATGTCAGTGGTAAGGCAGTGTGAGCAGGAACCCACTCCATCTCCGGCAGAATTCCTTGTTCCCACTGAACTGCAAATTCTTCCCTCGTGCTGATACACAAGTGAAAATTATGTAATCAGAGTATGTTTACACTCTACATAGAGATGTTACAGCTTAAGTATAAAACTCAAGGTATTAGAGCAAAGGCATAGAAAGCCTATGGCCCAGTGCTGCTGTTTGTCAGAAATTTTGCTTGAATTATGTCTCAAATAATAAGTTGTAACTGAAAACTGCTCGGAAATGTAGAAAAAACAGGAATGGGCTAAAATGAAGTTAGGCTCAGTCTCTTCATTCTTATTTCTATTATTATTTGCTGAGTAAATTCCAAAATTGCAGAGTAACATCAATAGGAAACTATTTGTGATTTACTGACAAAAAATATGTTTGCGTTGATGGAAACTCTGACTTGACCTTATAAAATTACTCATTTCCAGAAGCCAGTATTTTCAGCTGATGCATACCTTTGCTCTGCTGGAGCCCATTTTCCTTGCTATAGTCACTGAACTCGTTCTGCCTGAAGAAGGAAAAAAAAAAAGGATTAAAAAATCTCAGGAGGTAAAAAGTGTATCTGTGGCTGCTTAGCTGTGCTTCTTTAGCTGTACTGTCTGCTGAGAAAAAGAAACACTTCTTCATCCTCCTTTGTTGGAAGGAAGGAAGGAAGGGAGGAAGGGAGGAAGGGAGGAAGGGAGAAAGAAAGAGAGAAAGAGAGAAAGAGAGAAAGAGAGAAAGAGAGAAAGAAAGAAAGAAAGAAAGAAAGAAAGAAAGAAAGAAAGAAAGAAAGAAAGAAAGAAAGAAAGAAAGAAAGAAAGAAAGAAAGAAAGAAAGAAAGAAAGAAAGAAAGAAAGAAAGAAAGAAAGAAAGAAAGAAAGAAAAAGAAAGAAAGAAAGAAAAGAAAGAAAGAAAGAAAGAAAGAAAGAAAGAAAGAAAGAAAGAAAGAAAGAAAGAAAGAAAGAAAGAAAGAAAGAAAGAAAGAAAGAAAGAAAGAAAGAAAGAAAGAAAGAAAGAAAGAAAGAAAGAAAGAAAAAATTCTTTTCAGGAACTTTTAAGTTGTTTTATCTATTCTCAGTTACCCTCTAAGAGGAATGTACCTGTGTAATCTACTGAAACTGGTAGAAGTTTTGTAGTTTGGGGTTTTTGGAGTTTGTTTTAGTTTTTTGCTTTTTGTTTTGGTTTTTTTGCTTTAGTTTCTAGGTTTTTTTGGGGGAAAGGAGGAGAGGGCTGTGGAGGAAGAAGGCAGGGGTATTGGTTTCCAAAGATGTGACCATAATTGTTTATCTGATATCTGCCTACAAACCCTATTTTCAAAACTGTTTTAAACATTTTGATAAATTTATTTAAAGGAGGCATGCAAGACACAAAAGCTCTGGAAACTAAATGTGATGTTAGGGAGAAAAATCCAAACTTCCTTGTCTCCCAAGAAAAGGCAATCAGAATTAGTTTTATTCAGACACAGTTTCATGGTCAGAGACTGTAAACTTTTGTCAGGAGCCAGACCACATATGAATAGTTTCACATGCTGTCTCTGACCACTGAAGTGTCCACAGGACAAAAGGCAGTTCATAAGAACCTGAACTTCATTAACTTTGCTGCTCACAGAATATCTTGCTGTTATAAACTGGAAGACAAATTTTAGAGAATAGGGGAAAAAACAATACGAAAGGGAATTATATGGTCTGGCTTCAGAACAATGGTCCAGTTACTAATTTAAAACAGATGTTCTTTTCTCAATAGTTCATAAACAGATGAAGAAGGAAAAGAGAAACTTGTACTTGAAAAGTAGTAGATCTCTGTCCTAACACATTTGTCCAGATGCACACTTGAAAATTTAGATATCAATCCATTGGATCCACAGCACTGGTCTGAAAGTCTCATAAAAACATCCTCCTCTTGCTACATTTCAAATGCTGTCCATTTCTGATATCAGCTGAACTGTAGAATTGCTAAGACTTGAACAGGAGGAGTGCAATTAATCACTCTTAGGCTCTTTAAAAAGTTGTTTTTATTTACACATTTTGGATTTTAAATTGCCCAATTTTACAGAATCAAATTTTCCTTGAAAGAAGGCGTTTCAGCTATGCACTGATGCAACCAAGGTACCATGGATTTGTTTTAGAAGTAATATTCCACTATGTTCACTGGAAGTGGGGGATGGACAAAGTGTTTTTCTACAACTATTTCAACTAAGTATTAGGACCCTCTCTCCCTTTCAGGCAGGAGACTTTTGAGTGGATAAATTATTAATTTGGGGAGGACAAGTTAAATCTGATAAGACTGTTGAAGTCAAGTGATTTTCTTGAGTCCAATGTTTTGACAATTGAGCACACACTTCCTCCTTCTCAGACAGAGGGACTGCAATAAGCTGCCTCAGCAACTTTCAGATTTTCTTCTCAGTAGAAAAGAAGGAATGCAAGGAGGCCTCCAAAGCAGAGAGGAAATCAAAATTCTCAGGCTGCAGTGTGTCTCCCCTCAGAGGAGTTTAGTCCAGACCCTTGCCAGATCTATTAGGAAATGTTACTGTCTTAAAGAAAACTGCAGTGCTACGACACCAGGCACATAGGCGAGGTGAAACACCCCTCACAAAATATTTTGTTTTGTGTGAATTCCTCTACTCATTTCATTCACAGATATATTTTTATCTGTCACTATAACTTTGGGCATCCTGTGGCAGATTTTCAGCTTCTCTATGTGAATCTATTACATTATACACTTTGAATAGTTCATCCACGAAGAAAAGTAGAAGATGAATTTGATTATTCAGCTTGTAATACACTTGACCCACAAAGCTGTGTTTCACATTTAGCTTGTGAACTATAGGATCTATGGGATTATTCACAGGACTGAAATTAAGCATATGCTTTCACACATTGTTGGATCAGAAACTGGAGTTATGGTTTATCTGTGCCAAGATTCATATTTGTTCTCTTGAGGAAACAGAATAAACTACAAACCTTACATCTGGATGCTAATTTGAGCTTCCTCCATACCTGGGAAACAGGGAGTGGATTTTAATGAATCCTTATTCACTATTATAGGACTCTATTGTCTAATAAAGGTCACATTATACTTTCCCATCTTTCCTATACTGCTGCAATAAGTAAAATTTATCCACTTTGTTTATGACAACTTTAACCATAATAAGATATTGTCAGTAAGAGGAGTAGACAGAGGTATTTAGAATTTAAATTAGCCATCAACATTTAAAAAAGAAAAATCTCTTTTGTATCATAGTTATAAAGCTAAACAGTTGTAAAGCAGAGATTCCAGTTCCTTTCATCTAATCCAGAAATGCTTAACTAAAGTATCTTCTAGATTCTCTTTTTAATCAGCTTTTACAAAGAATTAATTCAGGGAAACAATACCAATTAAGATGATAAGAAACAAATATTAGTGAGTGTTGTGACAAAACATTTTTCATTTTATGAAAATATTACTTAAGGATATTTAATATCTTCTTCCTCCTTTCCCCTTCCCTTTCCCTTTCCCTTTCCCTTTCCCTTATTTTATAGACCTAATATATTGCCTAGTCAGTATGATACTGATTATGAAGTAGTTATGACATAAAGCCATTCAGCTCTTTTTATAAAAGTTTTGTTGGATTGGGATTTTTTTGCAATGTTAGTGAGCTAAATCTGCTTGTGGTGGGATGTCATGTGTGTACATCAGGGTTCAGTACACTTTCGCTCATTATTGCAATGAGCGAAATAAAATAAATTTTAAAATAAAAATGCAAGGAGAAAAGGAATTTTCATGGAGCACACAACAAAGGTACCTTTTTCTAGCTTATAGTTGGATCATTCACTTAGTATAGGACCATAATCATGGTATGGCTACCATTCAATCTAGAAATTCTTTTATGTTCTTTTAAGACATTTTGATATCTATTCCTCACTCCTGAAAGTTAAGAACATGTACATGGATCCTATAAGTTCAACTGTCTTGGCATGAGGAAGAATTAGTCCTGTCTACTTCTTTTTCGGGACTAGCAATGTAATGGGATATAAGAGTTAAATATAAACTAACTTGTACAATAAAAATGGAGCTTGAGTCACTTATTTTGAAGAAGGGAAAAGGAAATGGAGCTCTCAAACTGATTCAGGGAGTTGCATATAAAAGATGAAGAAAAATCATCATAGAATGAAGAATGTAATGCAGCAGCGTCCACAGCAACAAGGTAATAGAGAGGTTAGTGTCTTATGATTGCTTAATGTTAAGTGTCAAATGTAATGCACACAGAAAGCCTTCTGCATTCAGCAGCACAGACCTAGAAATAGGAAAAGGAAAACAAAACAAATTGCAAAGAATTTGCGTCCAGGGTGACAACCACATTGCTGCTAAGTATGCCTCACATCTGCTCTTCTGTAAGATGTTTAGGAAGCAATTTTACTTGTGTTAAGCACAACAATGCTTGTCCAGTAGCTAATATGTGCTTGCATATTTTTTCAGTGGGTCCATAGCCCTCAGTGCTGTTAAGAACTGTGCCTTTGCAACAAAGACTGCCAGGATTGTTCTGTAATATAGACCAGAGCCAGACCTGTGTTGAGCAGGAAATGTTACAAATAAAAGCACGATCAAGATGTTGGCTGATTATTACTGAATACATTTGAATGTAAAATGTGCTAGAGTGAGTGTTCCCTTAATAAATATATTTTGTTTTATTTCTCATTCTTTAAGCCTCGTCTGGACTTGATAATGAACAATAGAAGTATTGATTTTGCACTTACAAATGAGAGCCTAGGGGCTCAACTGTGCCAGAATGACCAGTCTCAGGAGAGAGCTGGGAGCATCACTCTGATTTTCTCACATGGTTGTACTTAGATTGTCCATATTTTAACTTCTGGAGTAAACATCTGCTTGTCAAGGAGCAGATATGACTGTAACTACCCTCACAAATGTTCTATTTTCACAAGGTTCAGCTGTGAAAGGACTGGAGATGGCCTGCAAAATCTTGTCCAATACTTTCTGACATATTTTCCTTCTTTTACTTGTTGCGGATCTTATTTCATGGCTCAAGATTTAGGGGTCCAACACAAGTTACCACATATCAACAGTAAACACCTGGGTTCAAAGTAAAAAAAAAAAACAAACCTTAGGCTATGATTTCACTAGCAATTAAATCAGTTTTAATTGATCACTAAAGCCATGGAGACTTGTCTTATTGTCTTCCCGACTTAGTCCCCCATCTCCTTGCTTTTGTCCTTCTCCTATCTTGTCCATTGTCTCGTGACTCCCATAAAACTGCAAGAAAACTCAACATCACTGAGTTGACAGAAAGCCATTCAGCTCTTTTTATAAAAGTTTTGTTGGATTGGGATTTTTTTGCAATGTTAGTGAGCTAAATCTGCTTGTGGTGGGATGTCATGTGTGTACATCAGGGTTCAGTACACTCTGACTAAGCTCTGTTACATATTCATACATTAAGAGAGTTTAATGTTTAATACAAATTTAATTTATTTGCATGTGCTTGACATTAAATGGGATTTTGATTCAGCACAGTGATACCACAATGTACTGAAATCACAATACAAACACAATATAGCTGTTGCAACCTAGAGTTAAATTACAATATAGAAGTGATTCCCATTTAGCAGAGCCTGTAAGCTCAATGTTGTGAAGGGGGGCAACCCCCATTTACAGGAAAGAACACATGGAAAGTATGGAATATACATTTTTCCCAAGCCTTTCACCATAGGCTGTTTGGTTGACAGTGCTGCAGCTGATGCAGAATAAGCACAGAGAGCTCAAAGCAGGGAGCAAGAAAGAAGCAGAAGAGATTGGGAAGTATATATATGCTGAGTCAGTTTGTCTGACCCCATGAAGTTGCAGCTCTAGTTTTATTCAGCATCCTTGTGGGCTAAAAAACTCCTATCTGCTACTGAGAGGTATGCAGAATTGTAATCACACAAATTCTACATTCTCTCTTCTTTGGCATCTCTTCTGTGTTCTAGCATCTATATTTTCCGTTCTATACGAGACATCACCAATTTCTGGAAAAATTATCCTGAAAATCAACTTCTCTTGAACAAGGAGGGAGGAAACAAATCCTTATTGCCTATTACTGATTTCTGCTGCTCAAATCAATCAGGGCTGGTCCTAAACCTGACTTTCTGAATACATTCTCCTGGAAGATTTCAGAACAGCATAGAGGCCTCCACGCTACAGATAAGTAGATTAAACTACTTCCTAAACAAAATTACTTCAAGAAGGAGAGAGCTGTGAAAGACATCATTCACTCTATTTTACAGGTGATTCTCTGTGGAGACCCGAATCCACAGCTTCAGCAGCACTGCCAATTGTGGCCAGTCCAAAGAGAAACATCTTAAGCAGAACAGCAGTGCAAAAAGCACAAGCACATCGTCAAGCTGGCTCTAACAGAAGTTTTCCATGTTTTCTAGCTTCAAAGCAAGACTGTAATTATCAGTCTGCAGCAGCAATTCCAGAGAAACTATGCAGATTTTTGAAAGTTATGGAAAAAATACTGTAAAACAAGAAGCTGTTGGCTCAGCTCACCCTCATAAGGACAGTCAGAATGGCAGTATAGAGTCCAAACTCACTGTTTTATAGAAGAGAAAAAAATCTTTACAGCTGCCTGTAGCCAGAGCTTCATTTACTGCTGGCTTCTGGCAAACAATTTCTGCTCACCCCATTTCCATCCCTCACATTTCTTTCAAAAAGAAGGAAAGTAAAACTTGTCAAACCCTCAGTTAGCATGCTGGTACCCCTTTCTCCTCCACCTACTACCAGTTACCTGGAGTAAAAACTGTCAGTGCTTGTAAAGAAAAAATGTGTCAACTTTTTATTTGCTACATTTTCACATTTTACTATATATGGACTACTTTCTATAAGTGTTCTATATGTGTTAATGGCTTATATTCAAACCATTTCTGAAAGAAGCTCTTTATCTTTCTCATTAAATGACAGGGGAAATGAAGCTTGGAGTTGAAAAGCAGTTTGGACTTTGTCACAGACAATGAACAGTAGATAAATGCTTTGGACGCCTCTCTCAGCTCAAATACCGAATGCCTTTACCAGTCTGAACATTCTCTTTTACTGCTTTGTGACTTTTGCCATTCTATAAAAAGATACGGGAAGTCACAAATGGAATCATAGTGATTTGACATGGAAACTTCAGTGAATATTTCATTGAAAGGAAAACAAGTTACTGTGTATATCCAGACCCACAGAGTATGACAAAATTCTTCCAACAGATATGTCTGGTGCATAGGTTATCCATGGTATCTACAAGGGGGTGACAAAGAACCAGGACATGTGGGAGATCTGTGCTTTCCTGGGCTAGCCTTTGAATGCAATGCAAGGTAATTTGGGGCATAAAAATGCAAACTAACTAACTGCATGGAGCTCCTGACATCTGCCTTTTTATCTCAAGTGTGCGGAAAAAGGAAGAGGACATAAGAAATTCTTATATCTGTGCTTAAATGCAGTTCACAATTTATGTTTACAATATGTGCTTTGTATAGACAATGTTTGCCAAGAATTACCTCTGAGAAAAGACAGTAATTGTCCTAAGTAAGTTAGCTCTAGGCAAAGTCTTACTTTACAATGAGACCCACTGCAACTGTACTGCCTTGGGGCTGGGGACTTTTTTGAATTGGGGGGTAGAGGGAGATTGTCTTGTTTTTTATTATTGTTTTAGTTATTAGGCATCTTTTGTACAATACTGGGAAAAACATCAAGTTAGGAAAAGCCAGTTTGTGGGTTTTGCCCATGCAGTCCTAAATCATCTTCTTCATTTTACAATGAAAGCTTTAATTCCATGATCATGGAACATTTATGTCACAAATCCCTTGAGTCATTGAAGAAAGACTGCAAGTAACAAACAAGCAAGGCATGGTTCTTATGTTCTCAAGACATTTGCTGATATGCTTTCTTAAAAATATTGGATGAGAGCTGATGAGAACCCAGACATCCTCTGCCACACCTATCTTCAGTCCTACTGGACATGGCTCTCCAGAACAGGGTACCAGAGTAGAACTGGATTAAGACAGTTTTGAGAACCTGAATTATTACATCTCCTGCCTCTAGCTCTTCAGTTTGGATTTGATCACTGTTGATTTTGATTTTTTTTTCTTTAGCTCTTTCTAGCCAAAAAGCAAAACAATTGTAGTAAAGATCTGTGTCAAAGTTATGCAAAAATGGAGAGTCACTGAATAGCTGAGTGAATCTAAGATTTTAGAAAACATTTTTTTAAAGTATCTGCTTAGTGAGGTATGGAAATGGATCTGCTTTAATGACAAATTAAAGCCTAAAAGCCCTTTTATGTGAAGTTGGGGTTACCACAAAATCCTTGACACACAGCATTTTTTTTTACAAGTGTTGGAACGAGAATTCTGATGAATAGGGTTCTTTTAGGTCATTAAGCTGTATGGTGGCATAAGGCATGTACATGCATTTTCTCATTACTGCCTTGTGATTCTTTGCCATCCTGGTGTTTAGCTAAAGATTATTTTTGTTTAGTATATACACTATAAAGCTTAGTAAGGCAGCCTTCTGTCCTGCACTTGCACAGGAATCAGCCTGAAGGATTTAGGACTTGGTGAGACACTGTTTGTCATATTCCTTACAGAAATTCATCTGTAACAGACCCTTCTCCAAAATACTTGAGCAGAGGGCATCGTTAGTTGACTTTGCTCTGAGCCTGTGCCTGTTCTGCCCAACAAAGCCTTCAAGAGGAATTGTTCAGCAAACATCTATTGCTCTCTGGTGGATCATGTCACTGGTGCTGCCCAAACTCTAAAAGACAAATTATGCTGTGCATCTAAAAGAATTGCATAGCTATAAAAGACTGTTTACTAAAGGACTAATTAGTGTGTAAGCACCTACCACAGCTACAAGCACTGGAAAAGGAATTCATATAAAGGATTTTTATTCATCTATTCTAGATAGAAGCAGGTATAGTGATTATAATTTGGACTGATGGCATTTGGTTTGTGCAAAGCATAAGCATAAAGCATTGTTGTGATACTGCTAGTTCTGGCATGGGAAGGGCTGCTTATTTGGTAAGATCAAAATCTTCTGAAACTGTGAAAGATTTGCTTCTCCAATTAGATATGCTTAATTTGCTTTCAGTGTACTCATTGTCTGTAAGAAATGGCCCATCCATCCTGAAAAACTGTTTCTGTTTTGCAGAGTGAAACTTGACTGAATTTATAACAGGAGATGTTCTGCATCAGTTATCTAGTTAAAAATTAACCAAAGAGCTGCATTGTTTGCCAAGACCTGAGTTCAACGAGCTTGTGTCTCCCATAGAATTGTTGATGGTGATTTTAGCAACCAAGTGGAGTGGGAAGCTGTATCCTTTGTTCTTCCTTCCCAGCCTCAAATGTGCAGAGGCATGTTTACTGATGCAATTTCCACACACAGGGACAAAGCTGAGGGACAAACCTTCCTGCTCTCAGAAGAACTAAAATGCAGTTCCCGGGCTATTTTATCTATATGACATAGCTGCATGTATCAGAAGTGGTGATCTGGGCCATTTTCTCTGCCAGATAATTGCTATATGTCTTTGAACCCCCTTCCTGCCTATGCAGCATTTGAATGATCTGTCTTCCTCAGGTATTTTTTGGGGTGATTCCAGAGCTTTGGTGTGGAATACAAATACATTTGTGCATCTCCTAATGAGCCTGCTCAGTAGAGAGCAACTTAGCTGTTAGTTTATTCCCATGTTGAAGCATGGAGCAGTCACTATCTCATCTTGAGATGAGCAATTAATGAATACCCTGCTGTTCCCCATTAATTTCACAGGGAAACAGGCATCTTTTTTCTTGAATCCCTTTTGCATATTGTTCTCCTATTGAGATATGCAAATTCAAGCATCTTCAAGGAATTTTACACTTAATTTAAACCTTTTTCAGAGGTTTAAATCACAAAAACTTTGATGTTGGCAACATTTTTGTTATGCAGTTTATTGCCCAGCAATTAAAAATTACCTAGGTACAAAAAAGTGCTAAACTTCAAAATAATTTAATATTTGAAGTATTTCTTCTGTTACTTGGATTGGTCAAGGAATAATTAACATAAGCCAATTCCCTCCTCTGGGACAAAAAGATATAATGAAGTTGTTTCTATGCATGTTGTTTCTATGCATTCTATTTACTTACCAATTTTTAACAGTGTCTCTAATTACAAAAGAAAAGAAATCTGGCTTATTGTGAAACAATAAGTTAGGGTCTTTAATCTGCACCTGATATCAAATCTTTTTCAGAGTTATTGTTTGACATTTTCTCTCTCCCCATAAGCATTCTTTCTTGAAATCTTTTTCTCTCATTAAAAAAAAAAAATCCATTGAGAATTCATTTTAATACCAATGAACTTTTCAGCATGCATCGTAGTGATCTGCAGTACATCCAAGAATTTCAGAACTGTCCAGGAATCTCCTCACTGAACCAGCTGAGATAAGCACACTAGGGAAAACATATGTATTTTTGCTTAGCATGTAAGTTGTGCTGAACAAATGGCATTATAGGTTAATGTTTAAAAAATATATGAAATCAGACATCTTCATACAGGGAAATTATCTCTGAGGTCTTCATTATGGCTATGATCTTGATCATGTTGTTATAGGCACAAAAGTAATTTTTTTCTATCTCTGCTTAGCTGGAGCTGGTTGTCAAATTAGAATTGGAATATATTATGGAGTATATGATGAAAGATACAACAAAGCTATGAACTAGCTTCAAAACTGAGACTGAAAGCACCTAGAAGAGCAATATATCTGAGCCTGGTATCAGAGAGGATGCCCAGGCCCTTCACAACTCAAAGTCACATTTAAAGGAGGGTAGCATCTCAGTGCAGTGTCAGCAGTTTTTTGTGTACTTGTCCTTGTTCCTCCTCTTTAAATTTTTGTTTCTTGTTCTTTTTGCAAGAACCAGCCCACCCATCTGTAGGAATACTGGAGATGAAACTTCTTAATCTGATGCTGACTTTGGTGCTTATGTGGGAGTCCAGGATTACATCAGTCCCCCAAAATTATGTTTCATACCCGTCCCCAAAATTGTATCTCTGAAGACAAAAGGGCATGGCAAGGGTTTTGTTTTTGGCTTTATCTCACTTAAAATGGAAAAGTCTACAAACTGTTCTTTTGCAGAAAATCTGTTTTGGCTGTCAAAATATAACAGTGAAAATATTCTTGCCCTGAGGAGAACACATGACAATATGGAGACTGCTGTCCAAAATTTCCTCATTTATACTCTGTGGAACTGCAATCCTGATGTGTAAGTGCTGATATTCAGAAATATTGCTTCTTTATGTACTCAGAAGTAAAGCTGCACTCCCACAGCTTGCTTCTCTGTTCCTTTGTCTTCCCACCCTTCTCACAGCATGTGAGCAGCTCTGGAGAGTTCCTCACTGTCAAGTTATAAGAGAAACCTCAAAGAAGTGAAACAGGCCAAAACATATTGTCACATCTGCCATAGTAGTTCTTCTTTTTTTGTGATTTTTTTTTTTACACTAACTTACCCCATATTTCTGTCTTTCCTCTTCTTTTACTCTTTATAGGACACTGCTCAGCCAAGTCATAACTGTGTTGGAGGATGACAGAGCACCAATCTTCTCCACTGAAACGGTGAAAAGGGACAAGTTTTTCTAACAACCTTCTCTTCAAGTGCTTGAACTCACCTGCAGGTAGTCAGTATTAAGCTGGCAGAAGAGAGAGGCAGGAAGGCTGTTGGTTTAGAACTTGGAACAAAAGAAAAACTTATTGTCTTTGAAACAATAACTCACTGCCTTTCTATGATAAAGAGACACTGCTTTGTGAAGAATCATCCCTGTCTAAATAAAATGGCCTATATTGATTTAGTTTAAAATTCTTTATTGTCTCAGCTCAAGTAAATCAAATACAACTGATGCAGCTCAGAGGCATTTATCACTTCATCAGAGCATTAACTTTCTAGATGACTGCATCCTGAATTACATTAAAAAGTTAATTTCATCAGTTTTAAAATAGGACCATTAAAAAAAGATCTTTATTCCAGCAAAGATTTTCTAGAACTTTGCATCACTGTCTAGATATCAACAGAAACAAGGACTTCAGAGGAAAAGTTCTATTTTTGACAAACCTGCTATCTAAAATGAAATTTTGACTCTACTTATCTTTAGAAGGATTTAACCAAAATTTCTTTCTTATGCATCAAGAAAATAACAAATCAGAATAGCAAGTCTATCTGGAGTAGCACTGTGCAGTAAATACAGTACTGTTGGAATTGGATCATCTGTCCTGCTTGCAGTTTGGAGGCAGCTTAATTAAGTTTTTCTGCCTCCCTTTTTCAATGCAGGGTACTTGCTGCATCAATGAGCATGTTTAACTTCTCATCAACACAGTGGAAAATGCATTTCTTCCACAGGCAAACTGCATGACAGGCTTCACACCTGACTCTTGGCATATAAGATATATGTGACTACATGAACAAAATATCTGATGCCTCCTAGTTGCCCCACACTCCCTGCAGGATAGACAGACAGCATCATTTGGTACACAAATCTCAACCTTGGCACGTGGTACTAATTGGTCACATACCAACTGTACTTACCAAAGCCCCCAAACATTCACTGACAATAATTGATATTTCCTGAAAAGGAGAGCTGGTTTAAAGAGGAGGTGATTCTTCCAGGTTAGAAAGTCTCTCCTGTACTTCATTCAGTGAACTTGATCCAAAGCTTATGAAGTCAAAAGGAGGTTTTGCATCAAGTTCAGTGGCTTTGAATCAGGGCCCCAACAAATGCCAGAGGGAAATTTTGACCCAGTAATTTACAGGCCTTAAAAAGGAACTTGTCCCCTTATGGGATCTTAACAAGAAAATTGCTAGATAAATTCATAAGCAGTCTCTTCTGAAATACTGTGTAGAATGACCATCAGTTAATAAGAAATATTAATGCATTTTCAAAGGTTTGAGTGAGTTTTGAACAAAAAAGCACAAGGATTCAAGTTGCTAAATTACTCTTTCACTGAAATCTTTTCCTGTGAGGATGTGAATGTGTAGAGGTATGGCACCATCAATGTTTTCTTTTATGAGTCTACCATAATGCTCACATTTCACTGGCCTTTTAATGACGTTTCTTGTTTCAGCCCTTAAGAGAACTAGAAAGTTTTAAGGATGGTTTATTAATGCTTCATAGCTTTATTTCTCCTTTCTGTGGTCCAGTAAATGGTATCAACTTTTGTGTGCTAAATTCATTTACTGGCCAATTTAAAAATTCACCCTAATAAACATTTCACCTTTATTTCTTTTCACATCAGCACCACATGGGATGAATAATAGTGTTACCATGCCCATGCCTGACTTCAAGGGCCAGAAACTGTGCAGCACAAATCTGGAAAACCATGTGCTCCACAGGAAGGATTGACTTCACAGCAGTAAATGGGGCTTGAGCTTTGCCAGAAATTTAGAACAGCTTTCTCTCCAGCAAGAATTTTTTTTATAATGTACCATTTGTGAAAAAAAGAAATAAATTAATCAACTGACCTCAAAGAGCATTTAATTTCTCTTTCAGTTTTTGTTATAGATAGTTCTTTCCTAAGATCTTTACTTGATGCAGCACTTTGCTATTACCTTAAGAGCAAATACTAAAAGTCCTTTAGAGACACTGAACTTTGTCTCATGTAAATATTTCTAATAGTGAAAGTTTTTTGGGATATAATATAGAGGAGTTCCAAACAGATATTTAGTTTTGTCTGCACTGCCCCATGTTGAGGGGCAGCTTATTTGGAAATATTAGGGCTCTGCACATTCAATTATTGGCATCCTTTGCTTATCTCTAAATCTTGCCTCAGTTGTCATTACCTTTACATTTTCTGAGTGTGGGTGTTGCTGTGGCCCAACAACAAAATGATGTTTCTCTAAAGGGGAAGTGAGGATCAAGAAGCAATTTTTGCAAAATGAGGTAGTGGTAAAAATAAGAAACTAATTGCCTACCCCTTAAGGACTACAGACTTAAGAAGAATCTAAAACTCAAATGGCAAAATGGCAAAATTTTAAAAGAATTTTTCCTTTTCATATAACGTACATTTCAACTCCAGAAATATGAACCATCTGTAGAAAACCCCTGGGGGAACAGCAGCAGTGTAAAATTGCCTGGTGCTGTCTGCCCCCCCTCTTGTTTGCAATACATCTCAGGCTATCTTTTTTCCCATGTACATTTCATGATCTCTTACACTAATTATTTGGAATTCACTTATAATAAATGCCTTCTGTCTCTTTGCACTGTGGCATGCCCACCGGATGTTCACTACTTTTGAGTGCCACAGGATTGACTACTATAATGGACTTCCAGACAAAGATACACTTTTTTGCTGAAGAGCACTTACTTAACAAGGCCAAATATATTTCCATCAGAGATGCTTTCCTTTCCTACTTTGATTATGACAAGAAACAAATCAAAAAATGTTATTGAGACAACTTAAATTATCTTTAGTTGGTTTCTGGAAGCATTGCAATGTTTTGAAAATTATGCTATAAAAATAAGAAATTTTCAAATTCTAGCCCAAAAAGCTTTTGTTGGAAAAAAACCTCAATATTATCGTGGTTGACACTTTTGCTTCTTGCAGAGTGGCAAAAGAGCAGAGCCTATCTAGGCCAGATACAGAAGACTGAAGAACCTCTCTCAGGGGCTGAAAGTCTCATAAGCCACGTGCCCTTTCATCCCAGAAGAATGAGATCTATCAGCATCACCTCTACCTCAAATTAAGGTATGCTTTCATCAAAGGAACTGCAGTGTCACGTAGCTGAGACATTAGGGACTCCATGCATGGCATGGGGCTTTGACAAGGGTCAGAGCTTCTCATTTGTCCCAGGGAGTCATGGCAAATCATCTGAGCCTTCTCTTAGCTTGATGCCCATGTAGTCCTTCTTAGACTATTAAGTTATCAATTTTCTTCTCAAAGTTTTCTCATGAAAATATAATCAGATTGGAGGGTTTTTTTGGAAGACAAATTTAGGAGATGAATCATACCCCACTGACCCTATCTGTTATCCATCCTGCCATCTCCAACATTCCTTATGCCCCAAGAGACAGCACCACCATCATATAACCAGTATGTTGCCATTAACTTTCTGTTCCTATGGGAAAGAGAATAGAATGGTCACCAGAGCTGTGCTTGATAAGTGTGCAAAACACCTTTAGAGGGGACCAGAATTTGCAGAGCCTTCTGATTTACAAAGTTTTCCCTTCTGTCCTAGAAAATGTGGATCTTTGAGTTAGCATTCTTCTGCTCTGTGAAGGAACAAGGTGTTCTGCAATTAGGTGCTGAGGGAATCTAAGCCAGGTACTCAAACTTTTCACACTTGCTTTCCAAAACATAAGCACTTGAAGCCTATTCCTTGTTTTAAATAAAATCCAGAATTTTTAACCTGATACCAATACTGTCTGGAAGTACTAGAAACCCTGGCACAGGTCTTAAGTGACTATTTGTCCATTCAGTGTGAGCTGCAGGGGATCACTTCCAGCCAGATTGAATGAGAAATTGTGAGGGTTTCTTCCCGAATTACTTGCATGGAAAATTCTGCTGCTATCACTTCAATTCACGATTAACATCTGAATGAATGTGGAAGCCAAGGATAGAGCATGCCAGTTGCTGCTTTTAGTTCTTAATGCAATAGGATGTAATTCATATCAGTGTTTGACAAGCTGGGATCTTTAAAGGAAATTGCTTAGTCCTATATTATTGGAAGTGGCATTTATATATTCTGGATGTTTTCTTGTGGTTCTCTTTTCTCTGTAGTTTAGCTCTCTAGTACTAATAAATTTTCCAGAACAGAAATGCAATAAAGTCAAGCAGTGATTTATGTGCTGAAACAGAGGCAATTCTAATGCTGAAAACTGATGTATATTTTTTTCTTACCTTCTTTGCTGTAAACAATAAAGAACTACCTAGACCAATTTCTTAATCTTTGAAGCCTATATCCAGCGTGCACATATAACAGTCAAATGCCAAATAGATTTCAGATTAGACCTTTAACAGCCAAATAATAGGATGGTATGAAATAAGAGAAATACACATATTTTTCACTTGTATGATGAAGCTCCTGCAGTTGTGAAAGTGCTGTTTCTACCATCCATTGCCATTATTTGTGCATGTCCACTTTATTTTTTTATTTTACCAGTACCTGCTTTTTTCAGGCATTTTTTCCACTAGTTGATGTACCTGATAGGTAAGGCTTTATAAAGGGAAGGACTTGTAACGTGGCCCTGGCCTGTTACTTAGGCTAAATGGATGGGAGCTAGGGCAGAGTGGCTCAGCTGGAATAGGAGCAGAGAAACATGAGAGATGTGGGAGCTGTGAGAGCTGTGCTGGGGGATAGCCACATGTCCACATCGTGCTGTATGGTGCTTGGTTGACTTGGGCTTGGTGAGCCTTAAGACAATGTAAAGTGATAACCAGCTCACTGCTCTAAAAGGCCAGGTTTTTGGCAGTAAAGAGCGCTCCTTTGTACCCACGTGGGGTGCCTGTGTCACCCATTACCGCAATGTATCTGATATCGTGCTGTGGCACGAGGTTAACCTGCTTATGACCCTGTGCAATGTGCCCAGGGTGATCCTGCTTGAGCAGGGAGTTTGGAGCCACTGTGGTACCTTCAAACCTTACCCATTCTGTGATACTGTGATCTCTGTGTGTTCCTTCTGCCAGGCAAAGCTTCTTTCCCTTCCCTGATCTGCACCTGTGCCCAGACCGCAGTGTTTAGTTCCCCAGTCCTGCTTTCCCCCAGCGCTCACTCTGCCCTCTCATCCCGGGTGCCTGTTCTCTCCAGATCCAATCCCAAACCCTCCCACTTGCTCTCCTCTCCTCAGCACCCTCTTCCAGGGCCTAGGCTCTACTTAGAGCTCCCCCATATCCCTTCTTCTCAGCCCTGTGAGAGGCCCCCACTCCATCTACCATTCATAATTGTATTTTCCTTGACTTCTTTTTCTCTTCAACTGTTTACTTGAAAAGCTACAGTGAGCAGCTAAAACAAGGGACATTGTTTTGCTGGAATGTAATAGTAGTCTTCTGAGAGTAGGACTTTCATCTATAGACAATTAAAGAGCTGCTCTGTCAACTAACCAAATACCAGGGACTCTGCATGTCTCCCTTTTCGTTCTTTAAC
Organism: Luscinia megarhynchos; assembly: GCA_034336665.1. Classification (NCBI taxonomy): domain Eukaryota; kingdom Metazoa; phylum Chordata; class Aves; order Passeriformes; family Muscicapidae; genus Luscinia; species Luscinia megarhynchos. The sequence continues at coordinate 50,060,422 of CM067565.1, forward strand.
ATTCTGATCTCTACCCAAACCCCTAGGTTTCTGCCCATTGACACAAGAACATTCCACAGAAGGGCCTAATTGTGGCATTCCAGAGTTACTGTGATAATTCCAAACATCCAGAGATGGCAGTCTGCAAGGCCTTATAAGCTCAGACAATAAATCTCACCACAAGTGCCCCATATTTACTGTCTCTCAAAAAGCAAATGTACTTTCTACACAAGCAAAAATATGGTTTTGTTTTTTTAATTATCACCTTTGTCATCATAGGCTGGACTCCCATCTGAGTTCATTCCTTCTTATCCATCAACAGCAGTCCTGCAGATCAAACAAGGCCCTGTTCAGCCTTGCAAAAAACAATTTTCTTCATGCTGTGTTCTCAATGTCTCCAAGGCTCCCCCTGTCCTTAAGAGCAATGCCTCTTTCAAGCATTCAGCCATTACCAGGTGGTCTTAAAAATCAATATCATGAGCTTGGCTTAAAACTGTGTTCCTCTACATGCATGTGTATTGCCCTTTCAATCTTTGTTAATCACTGTGAAAATCAGAGGAGAATTTAAATGTTACTACCTGCAAACATTTGATTCAAAGAGAAATCTTTTGGAGTAACACTAAATACTGTCAGGGGCTCATGCAGTGTTGCACAGAAGTTATTGCAACTGGCTGCATTAATCCATCACTCTGCCATTGACAGAGAGGATGGGTGAAATAAAGTCCTTGGCTCACTCTGGTTATAGGTCTGTGATCACTCTACACTGACGTAAAAAGCAGCTGTTGCCAAAAGGGGGTGGTCTCATCCCTGCTACATTTCTTGCACTGAGTCTGCTTTTCAGTGTCTGCATGGTGAGTGGGATCAGCAAACTAATTGGTATTCTGACAGGAGAGCTGTAAGATGCATCAGCCCCTGACACAAAAAATTACATGTATGCTTGAATTTTATACTAGCATTGCAGGAGAAAATGGAATGTGAAATTGGATGATATAAACCTACATTCTCCAATCAATATTGCTGCAATTTCCACACCTGCTTGAATATTGAACTTAGCCTTAGCAAGGAATCAGTTGCCTTTCCTATGCAGTACCACCAAAGGTATCCCTCCTCTAAATATCAGCATCCTGCTGCCCTACTGCTGTGTGGAGTATGGCTAATGGATGCTGGATGAGCATCATCTACCTCTTCTCTGGGCCATGAGAGCACTTATGCTATACTTGCACAGGAGATGAAGATCAGTAAATACTTCACAAGTGTCCCCATCACCAGCTTTTACTTACAGCAAATACGAGTTGCATATAGATTCCACCATAAATAGATACACTGATGAATGCATTATAATAATATGGTCGTTCTCCTTCAGGTTAAATGGATTTAAGACGCAATATTCTATAAATCTTCCTTGGCTGAACACACATTTTTAGTGAAAAAGAACTCTAGGAAATGTGTGAAATATTTTGAAGATATCTGCATACGTTTCACTCATATAGTGATTAATTGTTTAGAATGTAGAGTTGTAATGGCATGTTCAATACTATTAAAATTGCACATTTACTGTACTTTTCTGAAAGAGTTTCTAGATAAATGTCATTTCCCAGGCTGGAAGATCTCATAGCTTTTTAAAGATTCCAATATTTGCTTTTTTTATGGACCAATCTCAATAAAGGTTACTGTAATATCTGAAAATTTCTTCTGACATGGTCACATTTCATATAAATATATATAAAAGACAGCTTGAACATTCCTGATTTAAGTTTCATACCAAAGTAACTCTTCTTGAAGCAAAGTTATTATTTTCTACCATTGAAAACATGAACTGTCTGTCCATGCTGACAAAGAACTTGGCTCTTCCTATTTCTGAGTCTTCCAGGCAGCTTTTTGGAATTTGCTTAATTATATCCTTTAGCAAATATCTGACTCATACTTCCTGATGTCCTTAATTAAATGTTCTAAGATTTCCCTCAGTTACAAACCCTTTGATGCATGCAGATTTATTAACAACCAAAGAGTGAATCCTGAGCTGAATTGTCCAAACTTCACTTTCTGTAGAATCCAACAGCATAAGCCCTTTCTAGAAAAAGTTGGAAATTATTTTAAATGCACTCTGCTGTGCTCCCTTATTCATCTTCCCAGAACTGGCAAAAATGGATTTTCCAGGTTTCCAAAGAAATTGAACCTGAAATGAAAAGCAAATATGGAAAATTCCAACTTCCACAATTATGGTGTCATAATAATCAACTAACTTGAGGCATTCAGAACATACCAACCTACCTTAGTTATAGCTTTTATTGCCACTGTTTCCTACAAAGATTAGAAGGGGTGGCAGGAAACCTTAGCTAAAATGCTTTGCAGTATGTGGATATATCTGAGGCTGTGCAATATCTGAGTATATCTGATTAAGACAGGATTTGCATTTTATCACTGCAGACAATTGTGACATGCTGCAGTGAGCGTTATGCACTGCACTGAGCTTGCTGGTCAGGCAGCAGGTTTGAATTCATTGTTATTCAATTCAAGCACATTCTGCACAAACTTCCAAGGAACCCTGTTAAATTTGACAGGATTTAGTTCAGTCATTTTAGTAAAACAGCAGGGTGTAATGTTACCTTATTCTGACACATCCTTAAAACTAAAAAAATACAAGTATTAATCCATTCCAATCCCTGACATATAAAAAATATTTCAAGTGTTGTTCTCCAATACCACACAAATTGATGTTTAACAGTCCCATTAAGTATAGGGATTCCATGGGGACACACAGCTAAAGAAACACAACTATTAAACCAAACCAGTGACTTTCTCAACACTTAAATCCAGTTATACTTACTCTGGTGCAAGCAGATTCAAGACAAGCAGCAATTAATCAAAGTGTTAAGGGGCAATTTTATGATGTTTAAATGCTTTGAGCATTATAATGTGGCTGAAAGTTTAGAATTGTTCCAGATGTTGAAAACATCATTTCATACAAATGAATAGAAGTTCAAAACTCCATTGTATCCCATCAGCTTCTATTCAGGCCAACTCTTCTAGCACTGACTCTAAATCACTGATTTTTGGAGACATGCCAGGAAAACAAACCAGTCCCTTGCTAACATCTCCTTGTCTGTACAAAGTTATTTACAATTAGAGAGTCTCCAAGAATGATGCCAAGGTACCATTTACAAATTGAAAGAAGCAAAATGTCTTTTAAATGAACATTCAGGGCCCAGAGGAAGAGAATATATAAAAATAAATGTAAATATAAAGGTGTATATTAAAGTATACATGCACATGAAATAGATATCTATATAGCTATGTCTACCTATCCACCACCCAGTGCAACGTGACATTTGTTGGAGCCTGTACATCACATATGGAATATTTCTGAGACAAGGAAGCACATCCATGTGGAATACACTTAGAAGAATTTAAGTAAAAGGGTAGGATAGATGCTTGTTCTTCCTGAATCCATTTTATTGTTCCCTTTTCCTTAGGTCCTTCTCTTAAATATCTGTGAGTAAGTTTTGTGTTTTATTAATCCCATCAAAAGGTTTAATAGCAAGTTTTACCAGTCCCGCAGCTGTCTATCCCCAGAGCCCTCAACAAGCCAGGAGCCCCTGAAGGCAGTAATCCTGGTCAGTTTGTGCAGTGTTTTTCTTGGGTCTCCTTGATGGATTTCCTCCTGAAGACCACTATCTGATCCTTTTTAAAGAACCTGGGAGAGGCCAGATTAGGGCACTCTGTTTGAATGGAATAGATTATGGGGTTTCCACCACCCATCATTTTTCTTTTCTCAATGCTATTAGCCTTCAGTAACATAACCTAATATGCAGATATTCTACTTTTAACTCATTTGTGTGCATTCTCACAACTTTCTCATTTCCTCCTACACTGTGTATGTATCACTGCTCTGTAATAAAAAATAAAAATATACCTACATCTCATATTAATAAAGATCCAGCTGTGGCAGCATGGTATCCAGCACAAGATAATTTATCTCCATTTGTTAGGCTTCACACATTCCATTAGGCTTTGATCTGCTTCTACTAAACACTCTGAAAAGCCTTCATATTCTGCAGCATTGCAAAATGTTGTGTCTAGTATTTTCCCCTTTTTTCTTCTGCACTTTTATCCTTTGCCCAAATGTGCTGTATGTGCTTCTGAATTCAGACAATCATTTGCATATTTCTTTGCTTACATCCTCTGCCCTACCTAACTCTGTTTCAAATACAGTACTGTGAAAACTCCTTCCCAGCTAGTCTCCTTCCTTTTCCTGGCAATGGTCCTCCTCCCCTAGTCCTGGTCATTTTACAGTTTTGGTGACATTTTTATGTTCTCTCCCTGTTTTCTCTCCTCAGCATCTTTACACTTTGTGCTTGCCTATGTGCATGTCTTTATCCTCTCTGCTTGAGCTTATTCTAGCTCTTATTTGTTCTTTTTTTGCTGCATCAACCTCTTTTCCAGTAGCTTATCATGGATTCTATTTCATTACTTTATACAGCCTCCCTGCTGTATGAAAAAATCATTCATGTTTTCCAAGATCACTGCCTATCTGTGTCTTCCTTTGTCTTCTGAACAAAGCTGCATTTCTTTCAGCAGCTACATAATAATCCAGTCATTGTCAACAAGTCTGATGTGATTCATAGAATGCTTACTAAAGTCCTCCCTTAGAAGACTTTAGTAGACATCCTTTTGTATGCTACTCCAATTTCCTCCAGCTCTTTTTTAAAACTCTTCATTGGCTTTTTCTCAGCAGAAACTCACTATTTTTCTCATATCTGAGATGGGAAGTAAACTTACATCCCTATTGAATGCAAAATCAAGTCTCTCTAAAAAAAAATACTGAAAAAACCCCCACCTAATAACAGCTACTGGGTCAAGACATCATTCCAGTCTTTGATACTAAATAGTTTTAGCTTTCTTTTCCTTTCATCTTTAGTTATTCTTTCCCAGCATCTCTGATCCATCAAGATAAATTCTGTATCCATTTTCCTCTCTTCTACCTGACTCTCTTCCTGCCACTGAGATTGCCATTCCTCTGTGTTAACCTAAACTTAGTAATATACTCATCATTCCTGCATCATCCTTTCCTTTAAATAACACTTCTGCCCCTATGTTCATATAATTGGGAATTCCTTCAAGGACTTCAAAACACATCAGGCAGGAGCTTAGTGTTTTAGGGCAGAGCAAGAGATTAGGAAAAAAAAGTGGATGGCAGTTAATTTTAAGGTTTTCTTGTGAAAATTTAATCCTTCTTGAGACTAGCTGTGTCAATGGAGAAGTCAGCAGCTAATGAGAATAATTTGAAATAGATGACGGGACTTAAAGTGTGTGCCCTATGTTATCTGATGCATTCAGACACCTCTTAACAAACATTCATGGCCCACTGTGTGGTTTGTCTTCTGCTGATATTTGGCAAGAAGCACATGCAGAGACCAAGATTCATTACTGGACCTGGCAGTTTTCTATAGCTGAGCAGATTAAGCCAGTGCAGTAAAGAAGGAGGTGGGCAACATTAAATTATTTCCATATGGGAGAAGAATTTTGATATCTTAAAGGGATTTTAAGCCTAGAGGCTGAGCCTTCAAAACTTTCCAAAATTATAAATGCACCTGTGCAAAAAAGCCTGAGAGTTATGGCTGGAGTCTTCTCAGAAGCCTGAAAACCAGTACAGTGCTGGTGTCATATATCTCTAGGTCTGCAATATCTGAGGTGATAAATCTAAAAAAGAATTTAGTAATAAGAAAAATAGTCTGATAAAAGAGGCAGTAGCTAAAATCTTGTACTTAGTCAATAGTCTTTGTGACAATTAAATATAGCACAGAAACTTCAGAGTCAAAATGTGGTCACACACCAGTGTTTCTTTCCTTTATCCCCTCCAAAACCTGGTAAGATGTTGGTTTTCCAGGTATAACTCTAGTGTTAGACGTTTACTTGTGTAAGATGGCACTTCCTCAGCTGTGTAAGGGGGTATTTATATCAGGGAGACCTTCACATGGAAGAATATGAAGAACCATTACATCATATTCAGCACCAGCTGAGGTCTGAAAAGCTGAAAATCTGTCAGATAAGCAATTTTAGAAATTGGGAATAATAGCATACAATATTATTTTTGATAACTACACACTCAAATGTAATTTGCAGCATCTAGGATCATTGCAACTAATGCTGCTATTATTATGCTTCATTTATACACCTTTTCATGTTTAGTGAGAATTTCATCTTGCACACAATAATTGCTTCTTCATCTTGATGCTATCATTTGTTGATTTTGACAGCTTTATACTTTGCACCATTAGGCTGAATATGTTTGTATCTTCAGCCTTTCACTGTGATAGATTTATAACCTGCATTGGTTGACTTTAAAACTACTTCAATAGAAGAAAGAGAAAAAAATCTCCTTTTTTTTTGGACAGATTTAGAAAATTTTAAAGGAGAAAATCCATTTTGTATGGAACTTGTGTGTGAAACTTAAAGGTTCCTTTTGCTTCACTTTTTCTTGCTTAACTTTGTCTTGTTTTACTTTAGTCTCTGGTTTCTGGGGGAAAGGGTGAAAGAAAGAAAATGAGACTGTCTATCTCTTTTTATTGATAAAGTACTAACACAGAAGGGCAGAACATTTTTTAATTATTGCCTCCTGAATTAAATTTATTTCAGGCTTTGGAGGAAGACAGAAATTGAAGAAGAAAATTTGAAGACATGTAAAATGTATCATTTAGCCTAGCACTTATTTTGAAGAGGGTATCTTCATGTAAATTTAAGATAGACTATTTGAGATCTATTTCTCTTTAGTAAATTCTGATGCCTTGCATTCCTGTTGCTAACAACAGGTATACGCCCTAACTTTTCTTTGGCTGTTAATTACATTCTATTTTTAGGAAATTATAATTTCTGCTGCCTCCATCATTCTACTCAGCCTAGTCAGTCTATATTTGTAGGGCTATATACCATAGGAAAATTATCCATAATAGAAAGTCTAAAACCATTTCCATAATTAGTCCAGTCTCTCATAGTTATATGGTGATTTTGTGTTTTTCAATAAAGGTACAACAGTCAGGTATATCACTGGCTGCTAATTCTGATCATGTGAGATTTAAATTAATCTGATCATGTGAAAAAGCCTAATGCAAGCTACTTCTTGCTGTGGGCAAATGTACTTTTTGGACTTATTTTCTTTCTATTTTTGAAGCAAACATAAGCACATTACAGCCTGAATTTGGAGCAGATGGAAATTTTCACATTGCTCAAAGACTGGCCGAGAGAGAGGCTGTAAATTTCTAACCAATCCAAATACAATCTCCCAGGTTTCTCACCACAATGAGTATATCAAAACAGCTCAGGGAAAGAACTGCACTGTGTGTGCTGGAATATAAATTCTGACCTATAGACTTGCCTAAGCTCACAATAAATGTCCCACAGATGTCACTGAGATGTTTGGACAGAGTAAAGGCAGATTTTGTATGGCTTAGATGGCAGTTATTTATGATTTGTGCTGCAGTTGTCACCTAACAATGGGGGACAGGCTCTGCTTGAGCACAAGTTGTTTACCTGGAGAGTATCTCTGACTCCCTCTCCTCTCATCCTTATTTTGTTCTCCTCCCTGTCTTTCCTCTGCTTTCTCTCTGTGTTTTTTTTTTCTTCCCTAGAGCATTGTGAACCACTATAGTCACAGATTTTCCTTCTATGTTCTTTTCTCTACATTCAGTACTGGACCCGCTTTACAGAAAAAATTGATGAGACATTTGCAACATCATTGTAAAACTATGTAGCTGATATATCACTGAGTTTATCAAATCATCATCTCAGGCTGATGAAGGCCACTGCATTTTTAAAGGTTTCATTTATGCATACATTGTAGCTGTGTAGTCTAGGAAAACATTTTTTAAAGTCAAAAGAAAGTACACAAAAACATAGAACTTGCAAAGTTTTTGTAGATGAGATAGAACAATACATTTTTAAAGTGCACAGATTGAAGCTTGAACACTTGATATCTGTGGGTTAAGACAGAAGGCAGACAGGGAACATAGTCTTCAAACCACAGAAATTGCATCCCTCCAGTTATCACATGCTGAGATCTAAATACATGACCTTAGTCAAAATTTTCAAGTCTCACAGGAGTCCAGTACTACAAAAGGACTGATCTCTAACATTTAGCAAATTCTAGCATATCTTTCCAACCAACTGGTGTATTTTAACCTTCAGTTAATATTCTCAGAAGGACCTTCATTCTCAGCTTTATAGGTGGTAAAAGAGATGCATCTAGTAGCAAAGCCAGAGAATGACCAGGAAAAAAAAAAGGATGGCTTGAAGTGCCCTTGGGCTTTTGGCAGCCAAATTTGAAATATGAAAACACCTTTCTTAGGCCAGATGAATACTAATACTTCAAGCCTTCATTTGGGGTCACCTGAGGAGTGTTGGATAAGACTGACTTACCCAGGTACAAACACACAGTTCACATACAAAACAAGGAACTATTGGTAACAGGAGCATAACATAACAACATAACATAACATAACATAACATAACATAACATAACATAACATAACATAACATAACATAACATAACAAACATAACATGCTGAAAATAAATAGCATAACTATCTTCCTTAGTTTCTCTCTCCATCAAAATTTTGGGTATATTTATTCCCTTGTCCTATTGAGTTCACCAGAAGACATACATAAAGAATTATTAGTTCAGGAAAATTTCTTACCGGTGACTAAGTACATGGCTTTAAATAGGCTTTAATTTGCTCTCTGACATATTTTTTATGGCACAAGATGATATTTTATGATACTTTATCAGTTTTATGGTCATTGCCAGACTTTTTAATCTGTTATACATTTAAAGGTCAATAAACTCTCTCAGTTTGGGTCTTAGCAAGATTATAGGACAAGACAATTTGCAATATTTTTATCCCCTCAAAACCTCATATGTCAGACAGAAATGCCTATAAATCCCACGAGTTAGTGCTGGAATAGCTGTGAGCCTCTGTACCAGTGACACTGGCCTTTCAGCAATGCAGAGTATCTGTGTGACAAAATATCAATATCTGTTTACAAATACAAGTTTAACAATTATAAAAATAGCTGAGGCTTCTTTTTAAAGCCAGAGAGCTGCTTCCAAATGAGCAATGTTTATATTCCACTCCAAAAAGCCACTTGAAGGTCAGTGCAGAGAGAAGCCAATTTTTTGTCAAAAATTCACAGATGACTCCCAAACTCTTCCAAAATATAGTCCACTACAGGACTATATCAATTACTGTGGCCAGCCATTGAGTATACAGTGTTCCTGAGCCATGTAAAATCTAAACATACAAATGTCACCATTGTTGTCTTTCCAATGAGGTAGGTAGACCAAAAGTTCCCGGAATTCTGCTATGATAGACTTACAAAATAACCCCTTAAACGTGAAATTTATATAATTTCAATACATATGTATGCATATATATATATGTGTGTGTGTGTGTGTGTATAATATACATATACATACACACACACACACACACATATATATATAGTCAATTTTTACTTAGCTGTTATATATTATATTAAATGGATGAAACTACTCCTTGGAGTGGCACAGGCCAGCCATTAAAAGGAACTTTGAGGAAGGGCTTAATTACATTTATTGCCACACTAAAAATTATTGTTCTAGAAAGAAATATCTTTTGAATATCCCTAACTTCACTGTGCTAAGTGGCCAGACAGTTTCATTTAATGCCTGTAAAAATAATTAGGAAAGACTTTCTGAGTACTGACTCTCTATGTCTCAGATTACTCCTCCTGCAGTTTTTGTAAAGAACTAACCCAGTTCTTACCCTGTCAGTAATGTGCACCACTTGAACCTTTAATGCTAGAGAAGACAGAAAACAATATGTTGTCTCTGAAAACCATTTTAAGATATGAAAAAGTCTAATGCACTCTAGAGAGAATTAGGGGTTTGTTAACATTAATGTGGAAGGAATTGGTCAAACTGCACAGCTGTGGCCAGCCACGCTCAAGATAATAGGTATCAGATGTGATTCAGAAAACATCCCATATCTGAAAAGTGTATGTAAAAAGCTCACCATCTTGACTATATTTATGGTCACATTGAGAAGGATGTAAATATCTACTTGAAAATTGAGATGTTCATGGTAGCACTTGAAAATTAATTGATCTGAAAGCTTTTTTCTTTCAAGATAAAAAAAAGTATAATTTTTTAAGGTGAAAATTAGTCCAAGCTCATCAGGATATCTTAAGTGTTTGTTCCCTTCCATTATATGAGCCACCAGGACTACAGAATAATCTCTAGAACAGTCAGAAAAACTAGGCACAGACTTATCTGAGACATCCTCATGAGACCAGCATAGACATAGGACCTGCAGAAAACCTTCTGGGATGGCAGGCAGAGACCAGGAAATATTCTCAAACTTTCCAGGATGGTCTAGCATCTCTGTGTAAGCACTTATATTGATCCAAAGAGATCCATTCCAGTGCTTTTGTTCCTGTCGAATAAGTCTGTTCTTGATGTCCTGGACTAACTCTGGCTTTGCCTTGCCTCAGAGTGCCAGAAAATACAGAAGTTAAGCCTAGGTGTTTTTCTCCAGCTGTATTCCCATATGTCAGTCTTGACCAGGCTGCTCCACAACTGGCTAAATCAGCAGGCTAAGCATTCCTCTGGCCTGGGAATGGGTCAGAAAAGCAACTTTATATCTATGTTAACATAATTTTTACTGGATTACCACAGTTTGGATTTACATCCATCTGATACCTAGACTCTTTTTCAAAATGATTGTAGTCAATTATTTTACTTTATTACCCTGTGGTATCTGACCATCTACAAAGCATTTGGCTCACACAAGCACTTATTTAGGGCAGAACATTGTTTTTGTAAAAACAAAAAAACAGACCTGAAAAGAAGTGGTCAAAACCACACACAATTACTTCAGGATGAGGATTCTGTCTCTTGTTCAACAATCTCTCCATGGTTTCATGATCTCAGAGAATGCAAGTTCATTGTTGCTAATGATAAATTTACCCTTATTCTGGCTTTGAATATTTTCCCATGAAAATAAGAAAGGTCCCAAGCAAGCAGGTTGAGGCTTAACAGGGAATGCATTGCTTTCCCCAAGCTGCCTTTGGAAGAATGCCACATTATGAAAACACCTGGGCTTCATAAAAAAATGCAAAAAAGTGAACATTTTCATAACAGCTAAGAGTCTCTATTTTCTGCACATAATTGTGAAGATTATCACCAGGCCTGACTGCAGAAGTCAACAGAGGATTTTGTGTTTTGAGCACACAGGACAGTGCAGTTTTTGTAGAAACAGAAAGTTGGGATTTTCAAAAAATGCACACTAGAAAAAACAGAAAAGCCTTACTAGTAAATAGGGATCTGTAAGGTCATTTTCATGTCAAATTTTTGTACAACTTTATGTTCAAATAAACCAAGTATTTTTAACAAAAACTCCTCTTATGTTCAGAGATTACAATGTGAAACGCAAAATCTTTCGGACAGGCTAAAAAATCCTACACTTTAAAGTATTTTTAAAACATAGCTGCTTTCTGCTTCTTATCAAAAATGTAAATGGTTTGAGCAAATTTAGATTAAGGAAGCCCTGAAAAGCCTGTTTTGTAGGCATAAAGTCAATGAAATTATTTTCTATGGCTTCATTCACACTGCTTACTAAGCCTCTTTGAATGTGATAATGTCATTGCCTATATACTCATTTCAAGTTTCCCTTTCCTCTGTGTCCTCCACTGACCCTTTTCAAGGAACCTCAGAGTGATTGTTTCCAGCTGGGATTGTCTAAAAGAAAAGACATGGATCACACAGAGGCATGGTATAAAACCATTCATGCTACTACCTTCCTGTATTTCCAAAATTTCAATGTGGGAAATTAGTTGATGGCCCAGCAAGCCCACAGGTATGGTGCTTGTAGAAACTTATTCCAAAGACACTCTTCCTATAGATTCTGTAACTCCTGTCTCTGCTGTCCCTCTTGGTTCCTGTCTGCCAGGAACCACCAGCATCGGGGCCTGAAGATGTAAAACAATCCAGTTTCTTTCAAACTACTTGACCTATTTTGTGGTCATATTCCAACGTGAATCTTTCAAATCATGGCTGGTATGGTGTTTTCCTGGAAAAGTTTTTGTTTTGGTTTTTTCTTTTTCTAATATTCAAGAATCATAGAAGTGGCCTACAAAGTCTCCTTGATACTACCAGTGAGGAGAAAAAAATTTAGAAGCAATAAATAAATCCTGTGGAACAGTAACTCATTTCATAGCTATTATTGGCAACAGGGGTTCCATTTTTATGACTATTCTATTTTCATGACTCTTTGAAGGCTGAGGCCTGATAGGAAGAGACAGGATCCACCTGACAAAGTGAGGCAGAGCATTTTTGCCAACAAGCTGGCGAAACTGATGAGACATTTAAACTAGGAATGAGAGGGATGAAGATGATATCCCACAGCCAAGTGAGGAAATAGTGGACAGGGCTGGCAAGCAAAGGTGCCAGCTTATTGTGGCAGAAGACATCTCATAACCAACAAAACCAGCACAAAGGGAGCCAGCCCATCCCAGTGTCAACAAACAAATAAAGAACTGCTGATAGAGCTGGGGAAGCTCTCACACTTTTTCTACAAAGTCAGCACTTTGGGGTGCTTCTCTGAAGTCCCTGTACATTAACTCATACAGAAAAGGGAACAAATTGGAGGAATTTGAGATTTTTGAATAGCCACAGGGCTGCAATCTTACCTGGACAAGTAGGGGGGTAGCTTACATGGCTGGACCACTGTCCAGGATTGATACAGGGACTTGAGGAAGGGATGAGGGAGTGGGAGGGGGGCAGAGTTGCCATTTACATGACAGGAGAAATGCATGGAGCTCTGCCTAGGGCTGGGTAAGGAGCCAGATGCCAGCTCATGGGTCAGGACTAGTGCACAAGTGAGGTCATGGTGGGCATCCACTACAATCTGGTCAGGAAGAAAGAAGTAGATGAGACTTTCTTCAGACAAATGCAAACAGTCACACAGAGATCCTAAAAGGGGACCCTGTTGAAAAGTCAGCACAGTGGACACAAACATTATAGGAAGTTTCTGATGACAACTTCTAACCAAAGTGTTTGAGGACTTGGTGAGAAGAGCTGTTCTGCTCAGCTTCACACAAACAAGAACTTTCTTGGGAATGTCAAGGTTGAGGCAGCCTTGGCTGCAATGACAATGAGATAGCAGAATTCAGCATCTGAGAGGAAACTGCAAATAAAAAAGCAGGATCACCACCCTGGAGTCCAGAAGAGGAGTTCTTAGCCTTTTTAGGGATCTGCTTAGAAGAATCACATAGGATTCAACCCTGAAGAGAAGTGTCCAAAAGACCACTGAATAATTTCAAGAATCACTTCCTCTTTGCTCAAGAGTTGTCATTCCCATGATCAGGAAATCAAGCCCTGATGGCAGGAGGCCTGCACAGCAGTACCCTGCTGATGTGTATAGATACCCGGTGGGCATGTAAAGGAGCTGGAGCCCTTCTCTGTGGTATCCACTGGCAGGACAAGAAACAATGGGTACAAACAGAAACACAGGAAATTCCATTCAGAATAAGAAACTCCCCTTTTTCAATGAGGGCAGTCAAGCATTGCTGCAGGTTGCACAGAGAGGTCATAGAGAGATGTTCAAAACCCAGCTTGTACAGTCTGGATAACTGCCAAGGGGCCTTTCCTCCTCAACTGTCCTGTGATTCTGAATACTTCCCCCAAGGCTGGACAGTCCTTCACTGCAAAAGCCAGTAAGCAAAACAAACCCACAGCCCCCCTGGGCTGCAAAATCTTATTTGCAATGTTTTCTTTAATGAGATCAGTCTATTGAAGTACTCTTCTTTTAAAATTTGTCACAACAGATGTTATTTTTAGACAATAATTATACACATCCTTTTTAAAGTTTAGCCATAATATTTGACTGGAACTATTTCCTGCAGTTATGGATTTTGCAGGTGAAGCCCACACAATGCTGAGGAGAGACACTTCCTTCACTTTTGTCTAAATATAGTGGTCAATAATGCAACCAACTCCACCCAATCTCATGTTGTTTCAGTTTCATGATAACCCCAAAATACGAAGTTAATGCCAACAAGCTCTTTTAAACGTAGCTCATCTCTCTGCTTTCTGTTTTTTAAATTGAAGAAAAAAAATACTTCGGCATATGAGAGTAAACAAATCAGAGCGAAATTATGAAATTCCAGGAAGTGCATTTGGCAAAAGTTGCCGATTTTCTGACAAAACAGGCTACATAGGAATGTAAACAACTGAGACAGAGAATTATTTGCTAATAAAACCTGTATATGAACAAATGAGAAGACTCTTTCATCTGATAAGTAAAAAACAGATCAGAATTGAATGAATCCTACTTGGCTGAACACATTAAGGTTTGAAGCTCCTGAGTCTACATTTGGGAACAGCACCTGAATTTTCATTTTAAAGCTTTTCCATGCCCAGCAGAAGGGGAGTTCCTTATTTTTTTTAATTACTGCATAATTACTTGAGCTTTGCACACATTTGGGCTAGGGAGAAGGGAAAAGCAAAATCAGGAGCAGGAAGTTGAATAGCATATAAACTAAATCTAGCTCCAATGTGAATTTTGAGACTTCTGGTTTCCAAAGCTACTCAACCTTTCCATTTCCCCTGGAAATAGGTTGAAGACTTTTAGGCTCTTAATTCCTCTAAAAATCCTGCTGCACAAAGTATGTCAATTTAGCAGCCCAAATTTAGACTTTGAAAAGAGAAGAGGAGAAGTGCGTGAGGTTGTTTCAAAAGTTTCCTGTGAAATAATGAACAGACAACATCTGTGAAAAAGCAAAGCTAGGCAATATTTAATGCTAAAAGCAAACATCAACTGTTTCTTTCAAAAGAGGCCAAGAGTACCCAGGACTGAGGGAGCCATGAGGCCAGAACAACAGTAAACAAGAGGGAGCAGGGCGTTAAGAGCGTACTGCTGGGAGTAGGGAATCCTGGAGCTCTGGATCATTTCTGGGCCTTGTCCAGTGCCTGTCTAAAGTAAACTGCCTTAAAAACTCAGGGAGCCTGCAGCTCTGTCCTAGTGTTCTTATTTGCAGCAGAATGAGTAACAGCAGCTCTGCCACCAGTCTTTCCTCTTTGACCCTGCTTCTGTAAAAGAAGGCATTCACAACCACTGAACCCAACTCTGGCCTGAAATCCTTTGATCCCTAGCAAATTTCTAAACACCAAAATGTGCAAAGACAGAAAATACGCATCTGGATGCTAAGTTCATGGGCAGATGAACTAATTCAATCCAAGTATATATAAAGCTCTCAGACACCCACCTGCATAATTTAGGTAAAAGGTAGCCACATCAAAATTAAATATGCAAATTTCATGTAATCTTTGCTTTAGTTTTCTAAAAACCATTCTTTGTAAGTTATTCTTCAGTCTGTTTAAAATTGCTGCTAGAATGTCCACAGTTAGAAAAATAAATCAACACTTAGCCACTGGGAAAACTGACTTGATTTTCAGAAATGCCAAGAGGCCAAAGTCAAGTTTGCAGTTCCTGCTGAGAGCAGAGTCTAGCTATATGTTTGCATGTTAGGTTGTGGATGGCATCGGCATTTAACATTGCACATAAACACTATTAATGTTTCCAGAAATAAGCTTTTTATGAAAATAAGGTGTATAACATGTGGTAACAGTTTAAGAAGAGGGGGAAACTGGTAGAAGAGAACATGAAAAATAATGGAAATCAGCTATATGCTACTGCTGAGCAGCTGTACAGAAAACTATGATCTTTTTCTTCTATAGATTTACTCTGTCATTTTTTTGAAAGCGTATTTTTATGATTTATTTGTAATATATCTTGCATTAAGCAGCAGTAGGTACAATAGTAGATATTTCCCTACAGTTCCATAGTCTTCCCTTTAACTCTTGAGTCTCCCTTCACTTTTCTTTATCATGTAGCAGTAGTCCATTACTCTATTGCATCTTAAAAGCATCACTTATAACACAACTTAGATAATCAGATTTAACCTCCATCTTTTACTTTTTCAGCTTTCATCTCAACATCAGTGTCTGGAGAATTTCTTCACTCCTGGATACTTTCCAGTCTGGTAGTTTCTCAAAATTCTGCTACCAAAAATCTTCTAAAAACCAAAGCTCAGAATCATGCATAGTTCTTCTCTCTTCCTGGTGCACCAATATTGTTGCTAACGTCAGCAGTGCCTCTTTCTTAGCTCCTCTTCTTTCTTGGATTTCATGCTGCTTTCCAGCTTAGCTGCCCTTCTATTCCCAGATTTTTGTTACATTCCTTGATATTACTCCTCTTTATGCTCTTCTTTTGCTATGTCTTCTCCTGTCCTTCATCATCTCCCCTTCTGCTCTGTGGTAATTTCTTCCACCAAACAAAATTCAGGTAGCACCACAATTGAATGTCTCACAAAACTGTATTTTTTACTTGAAATTCTTTGATCCCATGCAAACCCAAATTTTAGCCTCTGACATTTTCTGTGGAATGTCTAGCTGTCAGCTCCATTGTCTAGCTGTCATTATTAAAAGAGAGCACATAACATTCTTCACTATGTTCATTTTCTAAGTTTCTATATAAAATATCACCATTTAGTCTTTCATTTTGGCATGTCATCATGCACAATCTTCAGTTGCATCCCTGACCAGAGCTTGATGTATGGATAACCATAGTGAGAATTCCTATATTACCTCTTTGAAGCATTTTGGTTCATGCTGTGTTTTGGCTAGTGCAGTATCTGTTTTTCTGCTGTAAATTAAGGCAGTTTTTCAGTTGCACATCTAATGAATCATTTCACTTGCTATCTTTTTTGACAGTGTCTCTGCTCTTCTTTACTATGATATCAAACATAAACACCTTCCTTTTCAGATCATATTATGTCCTAGTCTTGCTATTTCTGCTCCATGTTGATATAAATGACTTATCTCAGAACTCATGGTATCTCAAGTCTAGGAGGAAGATATCCATATAAAAATATAGGATCTCATTTTTCCAAAAGCAGCTGAAAATGTCATGTTTGTCAAGAGTGATTACACATTTTTACACATATATTTCAGATATGCAAACTCCTTCTGTAAACAGTAGAATTACACAACTATAGGTAATTATTTAAATGCAATATCTAATAATGTATATTCACTTTCATGTCAAGTCATTATTCAAATGAGAAATTATTAATTTTTGAAAAAAAATAAAAAGAAATCCATTCTGGTACCCTAAATTTTTTGTCCACCATAATTTTTGTCAGATTTCTAGACCCTGTTCTACAGACATGTTTCTGCATCTGTTTTTTTCCTATAATTCAATCTATTTGAGGAAATGTCCATCTCAGCTGGAAATTAAGACCAATGAAACACAGGTATGTCCAAGATTCACAGTATCCTCTACATCTCACTGTAAGAATCTAAATTCCCTTGTCATTATATTCATTCTCCCCAACACACCTTATGAATCTAATGCTTAAATGCAATCTCTACTCTCCAAATAAACTATGTGATAAAATACCTTGCTCTTTTTGGATTAGAATGATTCAGACCTTCTAAAAGACAACTAAGGGATTATTGAGAAACCAGAGTAAACTGATGGACAAGGACGACTGCCACTACTGGAGTCCTGGATGTTGAAATATCTCTAATCCTTTTCTGTCTTAAGCTTCAAGAACCCACCAAAGAAATTTCCTATAAAGGGCACATGAAAATACACTCACCCTTCAGGGCCTTTTGTTGGGCTCTGTTAATATTTCTCTTGGCTCCTTCTTAGTGAGGTTTTTAAACTGTTTTTAGACTGTGAGTGACCATATAAAGTGCCTTAGTATTGGACTCGGGAAAATGATTGTTCAGCGGTTGATTTTGTCATAGCATTACCCTTGTAGTTTGCCTGAGAAGTTCAACTTTGCAAAAATAACAACAATGTGCTTTTTCTAATTTGGCACAAGCCACTTTCATCACTATAAACCAGTTACTGCACTGCTGTTCAGATTGAAATTGGATTAAAGAAGTGATGTGGGGACATTAAAATAAATGACACAAAATAAGAACAAATAAGAATTCCAGTAAAGTAACAGAACAAGAATGTTATGTCTTGTCTTGAGTGGATTAGTGGTAAACAAAAATATTATCATTGAAAAACAGCTGATGCTGCATGGAAAAGTTTGAAAAGAATTCTGTTTAGAAGCAGACCTACACAAACAATTCTTTTCCCTCATTCCTTAGTGACATCACCATTTGCATGGGGTCAGGGGAGGCCAAACACAAAAATTCTGACTTTGGGCCCTTTGGTGATGACTGTAAAGTCTGTTCTTAAGCTATGTTAGAATAATTGCTCCCCTGGGACTGGATGGGAGTGGCCCAGTTCTCACCAGTGCTGGATTTTCAGTGCTGTCACTTTGATCCTTAAGTTTACTTTATGACCAGTCTTCTCAGGTCACTGTGGGCCTTGAAGACAAATACAGGTTTTAAAGTTCTTCTGAACTGATGCAGATGAATTCTACTAGCTGTGCAGTACTACTAATAACTTACAATCACTTATAATCAGTGAAGCACATGCATGGGGACGAATTATTTAAAAGTCAAATTTTAAGTAAATGCCTATGAACTGCAGCTGCTGAGCTGCAAGGCACAATGTGCAGGACTGAATACAAAATACACTTTCCAAAATAAAAATACCTGAATACCCACTATATTCCTGCAACATACCCATTTTATGCAAGTAACCCTGTGGGCACTCAACATTATTAAGTGCAAAGAACATGTAGATATTTAAGATAAATGGGACTATACCACAGGCAACTTGTATGACAAGTGAATATAAAAATGACAGTGGACCAATAATTACATTGTTCAGAAAAGAAACTCCCTGGCTTTAAACAGAGATAAAGTAACACAGTATTCAGTTACCTGCTGCTCAGGTTTGATTTGCTAATTTCTCACTATTATATTAATGTTTATTAATTATTATATTAATTTATTAATTATTCAAAATTTAATAATAGTTATACTAATCATTAACTGAGAATTTGCACATCTTCTATGTCCAATAAAGCTGAAATAAGATATCTTTTCATACCCACTGTAAGATAACTGAGACTATTGAATCATAATTCTATCACAAGATATTTCAGCTTTAAGTGGCCAGAGCTGAACCCAAAAATAAATTTAATTATCAAATTGCTGTTTTAGCATATATGTTGTATGTTGATGCATACTATTCTGCAAATCTCAGTTAATTTCTGCAAAAGAAACAGTAGCTACCAAAAGATATCTGACTGAAAAAGTCTGATTTCATCTCCCATCAGAACTTCATAAGTTGTTATCCAAAAGATCCATGCAAAAATTAACTGGGAGTCCTAATAAAGTTTGCATAAAAATGCAAACAAGAATATACATCATGTCATAAAAATCAGACAACCAAGGGTTTTGGGTTTGGTTTGTTTGTTTGTTTGTTTGTTTTATATTTGGGATTTTAAAGTATAATAAACCATAATAAACCGTATGTAAGTCTCATAAAAGGTACATCTGAGTAGTATTAGGAGTGTGATTTCCCCTGAACTCAAGGACATTGCTCACACCTTAGTTCCATTCCAGACAACAGTGAAAGCAGATGATATGATATGATATGATATGATATGATATGATATGATATGATATGATTGATGTGATTATCTGCAGAAGCAGCCTAGTGAAGAGGAAAGTGATGCTAGCTTTCTTCCTAACAATCCCCCAGTGTATCTCCACACAGGCACAAAGGAACCATTCCTAGGCATCAACAGGTAGTCTTTATGCACACTCAGCCTGTGATTTTTCTGCAGAGAGTGCCAGAATAAGTCCATTTCCAAGAGCCTCTAACCTTTGAATAGGACTTTTGAAACAAGTAATTTCTCAGAGTTGCAGTGTAAGTTGGAAGGGACATAGAACACCCTTAGGGAGTCAGAGCTGAGAAAAATGCACCAGAGTAGTACTTTGGCAAATGTTCCATAACACTGCAGCCAAATTAACTTACTGTTTTCTGTGCTTTCAATACGGTGGTGCTGGACATAATTCCAGACTGTTTCTTCTACTACTTTTATACATGTCGAGTCATTTCTTGAAGAACTGATGCACAGAGACAGACAGTCTTGTTCTACATTTTATAATCTTGAAGAAGTGCTTTAAGTCTCCGTAACATGTCATGCTTGCGAATCAGTTTCCAGATTTTATTGTCCTTTCACCTTTCTTGTATGCCTCCCCAGATGAGTTCACCCTTCATTCTTTGCCAAAGCCTCTTTGCCTGGAGACTGTGCTCTCATAATCACACTGCTGCACTGCGACCAAGAGCTAGCCATCAGCAAAAGCTGTCATTCAGCTCTGAACCTCAGTCCTTTCCACTGGAATGAAGTTTTCTTCGGCTATCCAAAAATGAACTTAAAGGGAAATTGCAGCAGAAGAAATTGTGCACTCTATCAGTCTGTGTACAAGTGACTGAAAAAACAGCAATGGACATCTTGTTGTATCCCACCCTATAATAAGACAAAATAGAAGATGGAACATGAATTGGCAGAGGTGAATTTCCATTTATCATGGAAATTAGGATATATATTATAAAATACACATACATGTCTGGCTTTCTCAATCATTTTGGGAAAAGCTGTGTCATATCATATCTGTCATGAGGAACTAGTTTTATCCACCCTTCGATTCACTCTCTCTTCCCTCTCTTCCTTTCATTTTGAGTGATTGCAGTAGTGTCAGGGTTAATAAATCTTCTCTCCAGTTCACACAGTTGTCCTGTTGTCCAGTATTCAGGAAGCAGCACAAAGTGTGATTTTGCCAAGTCACGATATCCCCACATCGTGTGAGTGGAAGAGTTTCCTGGGAAGAAGGATAAGCAGAATTGCATTACTAGATCTCCCAAACTTTAAGCTTAGCAACAGCTTTGTCCCAGAGAAAATTATTCAGCTTGAGCTTCCCTAATGAATAATGCAGGGTGACTTGGAGTACCAGAACAGTCTTCTTGCCATTTATGGATGCTAAGTTACCCAAGACAAAAAGCAAGATGCTAGTTTTGTAAACAGCTATTCTCTGGTAAACATTTTGGAATGCTTCCTTTTTCCACTAGAAGTGAAGAAATCTTCATTGTGCCTGTAACACTAAAACAGCCTTAGCACAGAAAATCTGTGTTAGCCTCCTTTATGGAAAGAGCCAGAACAACTTTGAGATGTGCTTCGAATTGGGAAAATTTAAAAAAATTAGATTCTTGGATTTCATTTCCAGGGCAATATTTGGCCAGCATCCAAAGTCACTGCATACCCGACTACAGCTGTACTGATCAAATGGAGATAATGCAAAGAGAAAGCACCAAATCATGACATGAAATATGTTGGAATTAACTGTACTTTGGACATAAGGTCTGGCTTTAAATAGACTGAGATTTTCTTTCTGGGAGTTGTGTCTTGAAACCACAATACTTTACTTGCTGCTGTTGCTTTCAGTCCTCACTGAAACTCAGAGTAGCCCAGTCTGCTTGGCAATAAGGAGTACAGAGATAGGTAGAGTGTGTCACTGAGAAAAGACATATTCACCCTTGACTCAGAGAATCAGGATCATCTCAGAAAGAGATGACATCATGTAGGCCATGGTTTTTTCACCCAGACTTCTATTTAACTGAAGTATATTTCTGAGTGTGGAGCAGGGCACACTGCAGGGGTGTTCCATGGTTTAGCATTCACTGTTCCTAATCCTGAATAAAAAGCTTACTTTGAACAGCCCTCATACTAAAATTTCATGCACCACTTCCAGAGTGTTGGCAGAGCTACACTAGTTTTTAGGGAACTGATGCCAGCATTCCTGTCTAGAAACATCCTGAGCCATAAGTTAACTAACAAGTTCATATTGTTGCCTGTACAATTTCTTTTCTCTACCGATTTTGGCTGTGCCACCAAATTACTGGAATGTGCTGACAGGACATCCAGTACACTGCAAGTGTAACATTCAACACAGTGAAAGAAGAACTGGTCTCATGAGATGTCAGAGCAGCTGTTACACTCCATCACTATTTCAGTTTAGAAGAAAACTTATATCTGGCAGGGCATTCTGAACACATTCAGGACACGTGCTAAGCACTTGGAAAACTGCTGGCTTTGGGCAGTGTGGCACACATGCTTCATTGCTTGTGACTCAGTGGATGGAGTTAATCCTGATCTACAGCTTGATTCTGCACTCATGTTTTTCATTTGTATATTTGATTCTTACAAACTGGTCATTTGAGTCAGAGGAGAAAAAGGCACAATATTATCCTCGACAGGCATTTTTGAAAGAGACTGTCCCTTTGCTGGTAGATTTTCTAGGCATGATGATATTTTTCAACTTTTCCACCTATAGTAAGGTTCATCTCAGGATTTTGTAGGTTCTCAGGCTCCTCAGATGGCTGAATTCTTCAAGTTAGCTCTGTATAACAATATAGCTAGAAAAACCTGGTTTAAACTCATTTGCACAACAGTTAATATGCAAAAGGATTTTAAAGAATTAGGAATGGGAGCTCTTTTTTAACTTAAAGAAAAGACAGAAAGTTCTGGGAATGGATTTTCTTATTTTTTTCTATTCCTTTTTGGCAAATGTAAGGCTTACTTAAAGCAATCCATTAAGAATTTCAAACTTCAATGCTGTTTTTATGGACACACTGCAAAAGAAATCTATTCCTTAAATAGGATTGAACATCTTTTCCCATTGAATAAAGACTCCTTTCAAGTATCTCAACTACTTCTCCAAAAAGCAGCTAAATGGCATAGAAAAAGTTCTCAATAATTTAAAATTCTGATTTTATATTTTTTGTTGCTTTTTGTTGGGTTTTTAATTGCATATTGATAGTGTGAGTTCAGAAACTCTAGATGTGTGGGTCTTTAAATATTAAATATTTAAATAAATAAGCTCCAAGGCTTACCCAATAAATATCTCAGGTCTACAATATTCAGTCTAGCATCAGATGATGTGGGAGAGCCATTGTCAGTGATCACTGAATCAAGAACTTATAAGGGATCAAAAACTTAATGTCTCTGGGCCCAAGATCAATAAAAGCTGTCCAGGAAACTCAGCTTTAAAGACAGAATTTGCAACATCACTTCCTTTTAAACCTGAAAAATAATGCAGCATACAGGGTGTCTGTACATGGCAGTACAAACACACACACAAAAAAGGAATTATTTAATTTTGAAAAGGAAAAAAAATAATTTCCAATTACTATACTTTCTGACAAGATTTTTCGAGGAACACATATCCTTCTTATTACTGTCGTTACAAAATGTTCATTTTGTTCACCAACAATTGTTCAGCTCTTCACAGAAGAAGCACCAGAAAACTCCTCCTGTTCTGAAGCAACACCATCAACCAGTCCCATTCAGTTGAGCTGACCAAACAGAAGGATAAAGTCATGTCCCAGACAGTGAACTAACAGAGAATTAAAGAAAATAACAACTCCATCACAATAAATTAAAGAAAATCATGCTTTGAAATGCAGAGTAACTCATCTTCCACAGCAGAGATGCTGGGTGATGTTGGTTAATCCCTTTGGGTGGCTCAGCCCTACACAGCCAGCCAGTTTCCAGGACAGCAGGGCATTTTCATGGGTAATGGATACCTGGGAAGGCACACTCCAAACATCACCTCCTGCATCTTTCCCCAGCTTTATATGTACACCATGTGTTGTGGCATGTCCCTGTGGTCAGTTGGGCTCAGTTTACCAGCTGTGCTCCACCCCAGCTCCTTGTGCACTCCCCAGCCTCCCAGCTGCTGGGGTGGGTGGAGAGGCAGAACAGGAAGTTCTGTGCAAGACAGCTCAGAGATAGCTAATACATCCCTCTACTATCAACACTGTTTCCAGCACAAATCAAAAAACACAGCCCTATACCAGCTCCTATAAAGAAAATAACTCTGTTATTTTCAAAATCAGTACAGGTGAGTAATGGGCATTCCTAGCTGTTGAACTACTGTATTACTTAAACTGTGCTGAAAGTGCTGGGAAGGGAAAAATCACTCCCTCTAAAAGTATTCTGTAGAATCAAAATATTTGATGATCATTTATTTGCTCATGCATGGAGACTTAGAAAATATGCTTACATATGTAGCAAATTAGACTTCAATCAAATATAGTCACTTCAGCTTTTGGAGGACTACCAGTTCAACTTTGAAGAGCCAAATGTAAGAAATCATATGATGAAGGTTTCTGTAGGAGGGAGTTGTTGAAGTCTTGGGCTGTCAAATTCTTCAGAAGTGCTCTGATCTTGTTTTTGGTTTGAAACAATGCATATAGAAGAGATAATCAAAAGAGCTGGATCAGATACAAAATTCAACATCATTCCTTCATTTGCAAAGTTGACATCTATTCAAAATGGTCAGGTTACCCTGGTTATAATATTTATTGTCCTATATTCATACACTGGTGTCTGTATTAGCTATACTGAAAGTCATGTCTGCAGTTTAGACTTGTAATTTATACATTTTCTAGAAAAAGCCAGTAGATTTGCACTGCAGAAAAGGGATATGTGGGAAGGGAACTGTCTATGTAATATAATGTAATGTAAGAAATGTAGTGCTGTTCCTTCAAAGTGAGCTGAAGGTGCTGTGCAAGCTAAACAACTCAGAACCTGTTTATCCTGAATTATCCCACTAATCTCAGTGAACAAAGACAACACTGCACAGCACATAAAAGAAGGAATTATAATAAAATCCTATCAAGTCCTATTCATAAATTCAGCTCTATAAGAAAAAGTGATTCTTCCAGTCCAGAAGGAGGAAATAAGTTTCCATATCCAAGATTTTTATGCTTTTGTAAAACTGACAGCTGCCTGTCAATTATTATGATCAAATATTTTCTTGTTTCTCATATGTCATGCGGTGCTATGCAGAAGTATTTCAGTTGACAGTGGAAGACTTACATTTGCTTCTATACAAACCTGTTACCTTGGCAAATACTTCAGGCTAATGGTGTATATAAAAAAGGATCTCAGATATTTATGAAAAGAGCAAATTACTGTTCTCACACCACAAAAAAAACCACTTTTTTTTTCTGAATCCTGTTCAAGGTTGAGTAAAATACCATCAGCAAAAAATACTCACACAAGCAGAGATTTGGATGACTAGAAAAGCAAAGAGATTTTCAAGAGGTAAGAAGGTCTTCTGGTCACAATTCCATTTTTTAGGATATTGGTTGCAGTTAAACAGATTATGGTGTGTAATATAGTTGATTTGCAGGCTTCATCACCCGGATGTCTCCAGTGTTCAAATTCTGCTTTTTGGCTGCTCTCCCACTGAATGAACTTCCACAAGAAATGTGCAGTGTTCAGCATTCTTGCTATTCTTTTTCCCATTGTTTCTGTTAAATGAATAAGGACTACATATTTAATTTAATTTCTGAGACTATCAGCCCACAAAGTCAGAGGGATTTTTTTAAGTCCTTTGATATCTGCAAAATGAGAATCTTTTGGCTCCTGTAGCAAATTATCACAACAATAAGCCTGCCTTTCCATCTTTCTGACTTACTGTGATATAATCCAAGGCTAGTTAACGAGTTTCCAGTGAATGAGTTCTGAAGTGGGCCCAATTTTTCTAAAGCCTCAAGCTCTATTTTTCTACTCTCAGAAGAGAATGCAGACCTATGTACATCTGGCCGTTCCAGTTTCTAGAAATCACCTTTAGTTTTAGATAATTTTTAATTTTTGGCATTAGCTCTGTGAATGAAACTGGTTCCCAGGAACATAAAGTCCATATAGCTCAATTCATTCTGACTGATATTGTCCAAAAAAATAAACAAATCAGCATGAAAAGTCTTCTGGGGATACAGCTCAATTTTAGCACATCTGTTCAGCTGCTTGGAGCAGGCACATCCCCTGGTGTCCTTTATCTTTTACTAGATTCTGCAGATGCTGAATACCCCATCTGCACTCCTCACTGAAAGTCAGAAGAGCTAAATAGTGGCTGAGTGACTAAATAGTGACTAAATGACACCATCTCAGCACATGGGAAGCACTGCTGATGAACCCCAGCAGCACTCGCAGGAATTGCTGCCTGGCAGCCTGAACTCCTGTGCCTGGAAAAGGTGGGAGAAGTACCAGGGAGATGGGGGAACACACAGAGGCACCTCGCCTCACACCTGGCTGCAGTGCTGCCCCGTGCTGGGCTGCTGCTGTCCCATGGCAGGGCTGAGCACGGCTCTCCCGCTGGGAACTTGTTGGAGCTTGACTCACGCTTTTCCTTGGCTGTGCAAACACATTTCTGTGCAGAGTCTCCAGGGAATTCCCACACCCAAAACAAACACCAGCAGGCTTCCTTCCCAGACTCGATGATGACTTTTCCCTATATGTTTTGTTAGTTTGCATGTTGTCTACTCTTGCTTAACAACTGTGCTTGTGGAAACTGCTCTGATTTCATCTGAGATCACCTACACTAAAATCTGCCTGAATGGGCATGATTCAGTAGAATAGGCTTCCCATAGACAGTTATTCTGCAATTAAAATTCAAAGGACAGTGATTTAAGAAAAGATAGAGTTTACACTTGACCCCTATGCTCACTGAAAAACCAAAAGACATAATTATACACTTGCATGTAAAAACAGCCTCAGGACAATTATGAACACTGTCTTGGGAAACAACACATCTTTTCCTTCATTTGCTTGTAGCATTTGAACATGAATGAAACCCTAAGTTTAATAAGAAATCTATCAATGACTCATATAAAAAATTTAAAAGTATATTTATTTTGTGTATGTGAGTAGATAACATGATACAACGAGTTGAAATTGAGGAGATTGCTGGAATTGTGTCTTGCTAGGGGTTTTATCTGCCCTGTCAGTTTTGTGCAGTTCCCACTTTGTTTAAGGTCTGCAGATGACAGGGGAATGCACAAATCTTTCCACAGAGAGAAGCGGTTTGGTCACCCAGTGTCCACCAAGAGGCAGCATAGATGTGTGTGCAAAACACTGCCTTCCAGCACATTGTCAGCAGGTCACATGCTCTCCTCAGACCTTCAGCGTCCTGACCCTGACACCAACCCCAACACAATCATCTCACAGTGGGACCAACAACTTTTTTTGGTCACAAGTCTGTTGGACTTCAGCCATTTCTTCGTCTGAGTTCAGAGCCCATCCTCCCACAGCAGGCATCCTCATGGCAATCTGATACCATTTTTTTCCCAGTTCTCAGGTGGAGCACTGCCTTGTTCCCTACATCCACCTCTCATTTCTTATTCCAGACTCCTTGTTGAACCAATGCAATGGTAAGAATAGGGCTTGCCTCAGGCTGCTATAATTTTGTTTTCCAAATAACAATTGCCAAAAGTTAAATTATTGGGGAAGAGATAGTTTGTTCCAGCTCTTGACATCTTCATTTTGTAACCCTTTAACTCCATCATATTTGACTTGTAAATCCTAGCCAGTGGCATGGTCTGTCTGATTGGGATAATTCATGTCTTCACAAAAATCTGCCTAACCTTACTCAAGTCTCCCATGAATTCTCCTGCTGACCACACTAAAAAAAAAAAAAAAGGCATCAACCCAAAAAAAATAAAAACTGGGCATGCCCATGAGGGGTTGTTAGCTCCCTTGATCCAGGGTGAAAGCAGAATGCCAGACTCTCTTGACCTTGCAGTGATTTTCTGCTGGCATCCAGTTTAAACCTAGGAGAGAGCTGGCTGATTTGAAAAATTAGAGTTGCTTGTAATGACATTATGAAGACGTGGGGAATGAGTTGATGAGCACACATAGCAACAGCAGGACCTGATAATACAAGAACTAGAAGACATAATGGAGGGCAGGGGTTGGAGTTGGGGTAAAGGAATCCAGCAACCCAGAGTTTGAATGAAGAACTACCACAGAAGAATAGCTTGGGTGAGAAAATTAAGACATCAGGAGAAAACAAAGGAAAACCAGTTTGGGTTTGCATGGAAAGGTTTTGCTATTCAGGGGGTTGCATGGGTGGCTTCTGAGAAGAAACACCAGAAGTTGCTGCAATGCCAAACAGAGGCAGGTCTAGATAGCTCAAAGATAGACAAAAGCAAGCCCATCAGCAGGGTTGGTAACACCTCTGTGACAGCACATATAAGAAATGCTAAAAAAAACTGTGCAGCAGCGCGTAGGACAGAAGAGTGAGAACATGTGAGTAACAGCTCTGCAGACACCAACATCAGCAAGGAAGGAGGGGGAGGGCATGTTCCAGGTACCAGAGCAGAGCAGAGATTTCCCTGCAGCCCATGGTGAGGACCACGGTGAGGAAACAGTGCCCCTGCAGCACATGGAGATCAGCAGGGATCCACCTGGTGGCCCATGGGGGATCACCCACTGGAGCAGGTGGATGTGCCCTGAAGGAAGCTGCAGCCTGTGGAGAGCTCATGCTGGAGCAGGTTTTCCCCAAATTGAAGTAGAGGAAATGTGAGGAAGGTGCAGCAAATATGAAGTGTTATGAGTTGACTGCAAGACCCATTCCCCATCCTTCTGCACCACTTGGGGGAGGCAGTTGAAAAGTTGGGAGTACAGATGGGCCTGGAAGGAGGGGAGGGATAAGGGGAAGGCATTTTTAGGTTTGTTCCTATTTGTCATTACTCTGTTTTATCTATAAATAAGATTCATTTCCCCAAGTCAATTTTGTTTTGCCCATGATGGTAATTACTGAATGGTCTCATTATCCTTCTGTTGACCCACAAGCACTTAGTCATATTTTATTTCCCCTGTCCATCTGAGGAGAGGAGTGACATAGAGGCTTGGTGGGCACCTGGCAGCCAGCCAAGGTCAACCCATCAAAAATACTAACATTGTATTAGAAATCTGGGAATATTTTCAAATAAAGATGACAAGTATGTTGTTAATCAGATTTTTCAAGAACTATAAATGCATTAACCAATTAGAATAGAATGAAAGCATGAGTTGTCAGAGTAAATAAGCAAGTATAAGCACTGAGGGAGCCAAAGCTGCTCTGAATAATTAGTGTCATCATACATCTTGGGTCTTAATTAAAACCACACAAAACATGTTATTAATTCACAGAATCAAGGTCTGAAAAGATCTCTAAAATCATCTAGTCCAACCCTTGACCAAACCTACATGCCAACTAAACCATGGCACTAAGGGCTGCATCCTTGTTGGATTCTTGAACATCCAAGTTGTTTCTTGAGCACTTGCAGGTTGGTGACTCCAATGCTGCCCTGGGCAGCCCATTCCACTGCTTAACCACCCTTTCAGTGAACAAATTCTTCCTGATGTCCAGCCTGAACCTTAACTCTTCAGAAATCAACTTTACAACAGTCATGTATATATACTCTTACTGAAGAGTTTACTTGAAGAAATTTGTGCATATACATGGATGTAGTAGCTGCATAGAAGAGCTGGGAGTAAATGAAAAAATGGGTCATAAAGTAATAGTGGCCCAACTGTCTTAATTGCATCCCAGATGGACATCAGCTATAGGCTATCAGCTTTTGCCATCTCTACAGCAAGGCAACATTACTTATGATTCATGATTAGGATAATCTTAATAGCCATTGAAAATATCATATTGGCACAGCCAGTCCTTGAAAAAAAATCAAAACCTGAACAGAAGTTAAATGCCCTCATAGAATCACAATGGGTCAGATTGGTTGGGTCAGAATGGAAGGAACCTCAATGGATCATCTGGTTCTCAACCTCCCTTCTCAAGTAGGATCACCCTAGAGAGCACAGGATTGTATCCAGGCAGATGGTTCTTGAGTATCTCCAGTGAGGGAGATCCCATAACCTCTCCAGGCAACCAATTCCAGTGTGCAGTCATCCACACAGTAAAGAATTACTTATATTGAAATGGAACTTCCCATGAATCACTTTCTGTGCCCCTGTCCTTTCCCTATTCTAACATGCTGGGGTTCAAATATGGAGTCTCATATTTGATTACATAATTTGAAATTAGCTTTTTAAACAGCTACAGAAAGCAATGTCCTTCCCTGATTTACATAGTACATTTAGTCAATCAAGTTAGACTCTTCTCTTCTCTTCTCTTCTCTTCTCTTCTCTTCTCTTCTCTTCTCTTCTCTTCTCTTCTCTTCTCTTCTCTTCTCTTCTCTTCTCTTCTCTTCTCTTCTCTTCTCTTCTCTTCTCTTCTCTTCTCTTCTCTTCTCTTCTCTTCTCTTCTCTTCTCTTCTCTTCTCTTCTCTTCTCTTCTCTTCTCTTCTCTTCTCTTCTCTTCTCTTCTCTTCTCTTCTCTTCTCTTCTCTTCTCTTCTCTTCTCTTCTTCATTCCTTTCTTTGCTGAAGATGTAAACAAGTGCTTCTATGATAATAACAGTTTCTAAACTGCACTGCACTACACCTGACTTTAGCCAAAAGGCCGAGAAGCAGCCTATAGATTCCTATAGATTTATGCTTGATGTTTGATTTGTTGTTCAAATTTAAAATTTCAATTTGGCTATATAACAGCTTCTGTTTATTCTACTGTCTCTAATTATGTGAGCTTACATTTAATTTTATCCTTTAGATGATCGTCTCAGAGCAACTCTCCTCTCTTGGCCATCCTAGTGCCAAGAAACTTTTATGATTTACTCCTTAGGTGCATTTATTTGAATTTATTATGGACAATTAGGGAGTTTGACATACACAAGTTCAGAGAATGTGAAAGGATGAAAGCAAGTTGGAAAAAATTCAATCTGCCTCCACTCTAGACCCCTACATTGACTTATCTGTGATATTAACTTTAGAGGACTATCTATTCTTGCTAGAGTTACTCTAGGAATGCTTTAAAATCATGCTCAGGAAGCTGACAGTGTGTAAGAAGATGTTGCTGGAAGAGAAGTAAGATAACAAAGGTAATGGAAAAAAGCAAGAAACTCGGGCATGCCAGAAAGGAGAAGCACAGTAGAGTGAAGTGCCAGGAGCAAGGCAAGGATCTTGGAGGAGAGTAACTGTCCCTAATCTGGTAGCAGCCTTCTCATTAAAGCTGCTGTGTTCCCTGAAGGCTCTTCTGTGTTTTTAGAGGTCCTTTCTGAGTTCAGGGTGCAAATCACTATCCCACAACAGAGCACAGGATTGTGATCAGCAGCACTCACAACAGCAGAAACTGTAGGGTTCATTATTTGGCCCCCAGAAATCTCACAAGAGTTCAAATGCCTAGAAATGGATCTAACATCACCTGAGCCATGATGCTGGCACTGGTCATTAGCAGTCTGCACAAAGGGACTCATTCTGCCAGTGACTAGAAACATGCTCCAAGACAGCTGTGTAGTAGGTGGCAAAGACGGTGTGTGTTTAATCTCCTACCCTGGACAGACTTTACCAAAGGGTGAAACTAGTCACATCAATTCCAGTACTGCAGAGAAACTACATGACAATGTCTCTTCCACAGGCTGCTCTGCTCTGTCTTGTCCCAAGGAATGGACACTGTGCTTTAAGCAGTTGATTATTCAGCAGCTAGACAGCATGCTGCTGCCAAGCTTGCTAATTAGTTATTAGCAGTTATTCCACTCATTTTTGTTTAGCACATGCCACATGACACCTCTCGTACTAATCCTTCTGTTAATCCCCTAGAAATTCAAAATTAGTTGAAACCATGAGAATTTTCTATCTTAAGAGCTATGATACTCAGCTACTGCAAACATAGCATGAGTTTTATTTGGTTTTGAAATTACACAGAAGAGGTCTCACTCAACAGAGGGTTTCACATGTCTAAGAAAATAGTTCAGGTGGCATTTGTAGCTGTTATTGTGGTACCTTTGGTGATTTCTTTTTCTTAAAAATATATAATTCTTTGTACTAAAGATAATCATTATGAGGCCCAACCTATGTTTCTAGTTTGAGACAGATTTATCTAAGATCTTTAGATCCAAGCATCCAGCAGTTTCAACTGTAGAGTATCTCAACCAAGTGGAGCAAAGGTTTACAAAATCTTAATTCTAGGTCTGTGCTGTTACTCAGTGTTACAACCATTGGGTCAATATCAGACTCCTTGGTGGCCTTGCACCATGATCATATCACTGCTCCTCAGTTTCCCCACAGAGAAAAAAATAAAATGGGCTTCCCAACTGCCTTTGTTGGGGCTGCCTTATGGTGACTCCCTAGATGTTGTATGAGCACCACAAGTTGAATTCCAGATCTATAGAGTAGAAGTTTGCACATGAGGTAATTGTTTGGTCTCTCTTTGTAGTCAATGAAGAGAAAGAGGAAACTGCAGGGTATGATTTATGCCACCCTAAAATAGTAACTTTAACTAGGGCAAATGAATCCCATCTTGGAAGTGACTGTTTGTCTGCAATGACTATAAAAGGAGTCAAGGAAATTATCTCTCAAATAAATGTCAACACTACCAACACGTGAAGTTCATTAAAATCGTTCCATCTGAAGGTCTCTGCTGGTCACAGCAGGGGCCTCAAGATCCTGTTATTAGCCTCTGACCTTTGCCTGCTCAAAGAGTCTTTAGACTCAGAGGACCCTCTAACTCCTGCAAAAGGTCAACCAAGACAGTGAAAGAAACTTGTAAACTGCTGTCAGTCTGCTCTCTACAGAGACGGTGAGAGAAAATCTCAATCATACCAGTACTGTGGATCTCTAAATCTCCAGACTCTGCCTGTCTTGCTAAAAAATACGTGCTCTGCCATGATGAAGACAAATACATGCCATACTTATTGCAAAAGTCCCCAGGGAAATGTGCTTGGGTCACAGCCCCACTGTACTAAGTGCTGTGCTTTTAAACTAGAGACAGTCTGCACCACAAACACCCTCACTAACTGCTTCACAGGCAAGACAATCAAAGCATTGTGGTCCATCCCTTAAAGATGGGAAATTGAGAGAGAGGTTAAACAGTGACTTGCCCAAATTATATAGGAAGTCTGTGGTGGGACCTTGTTTCTCCCAAAACATTGTATATTGCCACATGCTTGCAACCATATTGCTAGTCTGGGGACACAGAGACTCTTCTATCAGGGCTGTGTTTACAGATGGTATGTGATTTGCTTTTCTGTAATTTGGCTTTATTTCTTGTAAGTGAAATGTTTTGCAATACAGTGCATGACTGTAGAGTATCAAACCCATCGTTGAGTCAATACCCAGCTCTTGGGTGAAGAGGGGAAGGAAGAAACCCCTTGAGTGACTTTCCAGAAGTTTCAAAAGACTCCTTTCCTTAGCCAAACAATGTGGAGACAACCAAGGCTGTAATAATGATGGCTTGAAAGCTAGCAGGTTGCTTGGTTGTATTCTCAGCATGAAGCTAAATGTTTAAGGTTATACACATGTAGGACCAAGCGTCAGCTGCTGCTGAAAAAGGTCTTCGGGTTCCAAGCACTGAAAATTTACTCAACGTCTATTTGCAAACTCAGGAAGTTTCCAAAATGGTGGAAAATTTACAATTAAAATCCAACATTACAAACAAGAAGAAAGGGATTTTTTTCCCCCGTATGACAAAAATAGGGAAACATCAGAGCTGTCAAATACAAATGAACAAAAATTCAAGAGTAAATTGTGAGGCTTTGAGAAATGCTTAGTAATGGCATGATTCAATATTATTATGCCATTGTAATCACGTAGAGTAACTTGAAAAAAAAAATCTCTCTTCCATTATAAAGGATTAATCTTACTCTTTGGACAGAAACTACATTAGCCAGATCCCTGGCTTTCATGCTTTTTAATTACGGTCAAAGATCAGCAGTGAAATCAGCTGTTATATCCTCATGAGTAAGTGATTTCTAATGGCTGTCAGAATTCCCATGACCACCCATTATTCTTTCTGCAGCTTGCAGTTTCCAGTTCTGAATGCTCTTCATACACAGAAGTCTTGTATTTGTCATCAGGACTCACAGTAACAGCATTGTTTCAGGACAGATTTATACTGTGACCACACCATAGTTTTCTGCACCTTCCTTTCCCTTTCCGTAAGAGGTATTTTTAAACATGTTTTTTTAAAAAAAATGTAAAATAAGCGTCTTCTTTCTCACACAAATAATGGACTTACATCCACATATCAGGATCTAATGTTATGTGTAGCAACAATTTTATTTGAAATCTTGGAGATAATATCAAGCAATGAATAGCAAAGTCAACATATTTTCAATTTCTCTTACCAGGAAAGAAGAGGAAGGAACATGAAAGGCACTGACTTAAGGCTGATAGAAGTCAACAGTTGCATGTAATCTCTTTTATTCACTAAGATAACCTGCTTCATTCAGTATCATGAGGTTTATCTGAGCCAAGGAACTTAGCAGAATTCAGAGAGGAAAGTGACATTTATTCAGAAAATGAGACATTCAGCAGTTAGATAACACTATAATAATTTAAAATTGAAACAAAAGGTAGTGATTCCACTAAGAGGGCCAAATTTAATTTCCTCCTTGATAAAAAACTTTCAGCAGGTTATTTCTTAATTGCTTTTGGGACTTTGATTAAGTCTGCATCAGACACCAGGCTGCTCTTCTGATCCTGTAGAAGAGTAAGATCTAGATGGGAAGGCTTACATGAGGTATTACCTTGCCCAAAAGTGATGCTATATTCAGCCAGATTAATTTATTTAGAAGAGCTTCTGTTGAAAAAAAGCTTTTGAATCCCTGGGATGGGTCTGGGGAACCCCCTACCTGGATGCCAGAGCCTGACAATGACTTATCTTTGTTCAGTGGCAGACCAGCAGCCTGTATCTGGTTGGCCTCAAGTAAAACGTGTCAAAAGTAGACATATTGGAAAATTTTAAAATAAAATATATGCATCTCCAAAGCAAAACAGTTTTTCCAAAACCTAAAGTTCTAGTGGAATTTGGAATTGCATACTCTGAATTGTTCTTTATTTTGTTTTCTGGTTTTTATTTCCTGTGACTTTTATCAGTACTGTAAAGTATTTGACTGAATGGGAGAGTAAAAAAAGTGTCAGGAGCAGAGAAGATTTTATATTTTTTGATTACACCCTGTCTAGTCTCAGCTTACTGGGCCCATGAATTCTTCACCACCTCTCAATCTACATCCATCTGTCCATCAGGTAAATCCCGCAATTAGAAGTCAATGGAGATCTCGTGGATTTTGCTACAGAAACATTTAACAGACTCTACTGTGATTATTAAATAGAGTAAAATCACTTCAAGGGAACTTCATGTAGCTTCCATATATGAATTTTAAAAATTATCCTTTTCTGCTGCCAGTGCCAGCAGCAGTAACTGGTCTGAACTACTCTTGTGATCAGACTCAAGTCCTTTCAGTCTTCTGAGCTCTGGGAGCAAAAATCCAGGTTTTCCCCATGCCTGCTTTATGCTTCTCAAAGCAAATCTCTCCAAGGATGGCATCATGCCCTGCCCCATGGCATGCTCTTTGAAGACACAATGCTCCCCACCCTTTTTCCAACCATTCTCTCTCCTTCACTGGAGACCTCCACTTCACAAAAGCTGTTTTCCTTGTACTTGCAGATTTACTGCCCTGGAAAGAAGGATGTAAGCTCTCTAATTACCAAAACTTTGCCCCTGGGAAGTCAGCCTACAGCATTCATGTACAGGTATTTTAGACAAGCATTTTCATGCCCTTCTCATGTCCTCTCTTTCCCTACATTAAAAAGAAGCATCCACAGAGTTACCTTGCTGTCTTTTTTTCTGAAACTAAAAGGTTAAATTCTTTGCAATTGAAGGCAGTGAAGTATTTCACATAGAGCCAGAGAGCTCTATACTTCATGATCCCATAGATCAGAAACCACACACAAAAAAACCCAGCCCACCCTGAAATCTTGGGAACATTATTAGAAGCTTTACATACAAAAGTTCCAAAATCTAGCCACTCCCAAAGGAATGGATCAGTGAAAAGATGGGAAAATGCAGTATCTGATGTCCATGTCATAAGCAAGGGGTTTGTTAGATGAAAATAGAAAAGAGGAAGGCAATTTCCTCATAAAAATCCAAATACCAATCCATTAGTGGTTTTATAGAAAAAGAAGTACATATCCTGAAATATAATGACTGGGTTTAGCCTTGAGGACATGATTAAAGCACATGAGCTGAAATGATCTTAAATACTTCAAGGACTTCTCACAGGTCATTGACATATGAAAAGAAAGTAAAACTCCATCTTTCCCAGAAGCAGTATTTTGCATTTAAGGGTGGAAAAGAGGACATTCTTCCTTGTTCCTGCACCTACCTGACAGAGACTTTGAAGCACAGAGCTAATTAAGTTCAATGTGGTTGGAGTGCAAATAGACAGGATCATCAAACATCAATCAAGTTTTCATCCATTCTCTCTTGCAGATATCAGCAAGTTGTAGAGCCAGTTTCATATGCCAAGTTGTAGATCCTAAAACCAGGATCCTCTTTATCTTGCTCTAAATGCCTTATGCTCTATCCTAAAGCAATTGCATTTCTTTCCTCTCACTTCTCATGTTGGAAGGACATTTCTGTGCTTCCAAGAGATACAGATCTAGATAACTGCAGTCAGGATGAAATTGTGTGCATTCTTCTTTGAACTATCCTTATATTTCAACAGCTCTTCACTTTCCCTGATATTTACCTATCTCCAAAATGTGTCTTTGAATACTACATTCAACCTTGACTTTGACAGACAAAATAAGCGTAGCTCTTTTCACTTTCATTGCTCTCACAAGACAGGTTTCCCTGTATCTGTTTTAACATTGCAAAAAACCTGATTACTAGTTTCCTTGTATTCTCCTCTGTCTGATTCTATCTGTATACTATCTGATCTTCCATTCAGATTGCAAACTCCTTGGGACACAAAATACTTTTCTGTTTGCCTCTATGAGCCTCATGGTGTGCTCTGAACTGTGACTGAGATTCCTAGGTAGCATACTGCATCAATCCAAATTTTCATAACCAAATGCTGCAAATATATTTGAAATCCCACTAGAAAATTAATAATGGCATTGTGAACCTAATTTTCTTGATATTCCAAACATGTCCATTCATATTCCACTTGAGAAATTGCGTTTTCTTTTTTTAAATCCAGAATTCCTGGAAAAGAGATCAAACAAAATCTCCAGGTTCTTACTTTCTCTACTATATCCTGAATGCCCTGACATGCTTGCTTTTTTAAAGGAAAGAAGATGAGTAATACAGATGAAAGAATACAAGACAGGGAGGTGGTTGAGAACAGTAAAGAAAGCATCAGATAAAATAGAATACATATTTTATTAGACTGAGCAAGTCATTTGGGAGAGGCACTGGATATGGAAATGGAACAGGCAATAATCTGAAATAATATGTATACATTTCATGCCTCTTCCCAGGGAGTTAGTGATATTCATCATTCTCAGCTCAGGGAACATATTGCACCATTCCTAAGGTCTGCTTCCCCCTTCAGACTTTTGACTCATGTATTGGATTGATTCCTGGCTGGCACAGCTATGCTGACAAAAATTCCTAATCCTCAAACAGTTATCCCATCAAGCTATCATTTTTTTAAGGAAGGGTGTATTTCTATAGCAGAACAATGCCAGGCTAACTGCACCCACCTGAGGAATTATTTACCTATCCATCAGTTTACAAGTAAAGAGATCCAAGAATAAACTTGGCCTTTGTTACCACACCCCTGGGGTGAGGTGTGTGTTATCAAAATGAATATACAATTAAGGTTGTGATAAGTATTGAAATTTTTGTCTACATGCCTTATCTGAAGCTCATTAAACCTGTTTGATTTGTATCAACCTGGTTGTGCACAGAGTTCTTTAAGGGAATCTAAGTAACATCAACCACTGCATTTGCATTTTCTTTCCCTACACCAAATGGTGGAAAAACCCTGACATTTTAATGAGAAATATTCCCTGTTTTCACTTTGTTACATGAGATGATAATTGCAGAATGTGGAGGCATTTGCACATACAAAGAAAAAAATCCTGCACCTTATCATGTGATTTTCCTTTGCCTCATCCAGAAAGAAGTGGAGCAGTTGCTTTAAGTGCTTTTTCATGTAACCTGAGAAGAAATATACTTTTCAAGTGCACTTAAACTCTGCCTTAGAACTTCTAAACACTTTGATGAAGAAAATTCCAAACAATAAAGGTACATAATAAAATGAAAAAAAAAATATATAGTTTCTTTCAGTTTTATAAAACACCTACCCCTGAGCAAACTGTAGTTATGTGACAACTCAGTAATGACATGCTCTATGACTTATGGGGTGAAAATTATATCCAAATCCTTCAAGCAGTTCAAAGAGTGATTACCATTCAACTCATAATTTTTAGATCATAAGAATTCAATTTCAAAGCTGAGGCATTCCATTAATTATCCCATTGTTTTTGGTCAGCAGATTAACTAGATTTGCATCATTGTAGGATCTCTGATGCTTCAAAGGAAACTGGTTAAAAACTATGCTGTGAGACTATTATTTACTTCCCAAGATGGCAGAACAACCCTCTATCTCAGTTCGTTTTTGATTACATACAGGACTTGCTGCTTTGGGATAGATTCATGCCCAAATAGAAGAAGTAGAATGATGGAAAACCTCTAAATTCTTACATAATTACAGTGTGCATCATAGTACACATATAGTCTTACCATAAAAGAGGGAAAAGACAAGAATGGGTTTGTGCTACCTATGAAGTGGTATTTGCCTCAAACACTGAGATGCTATGATTATCTTCATGAATCTTTACTTGTGTTACTGGCATTTGCAAAGTCTCGTGCTCTATATTCCCACAGTGGTATCTGGCACAGGGATAGCATCCACTGCAGGGCTCAAGAAAAGGGATGATTGAAAAGATAAAAAAGTAAGGTTTTGGTGAATAAACAGGTGTGAAACATTTGTTAAGTATAAACGAAGCAGCTACAAATGTTAGAAAGTCAGTCCTACATATCTAATATGCAGATATAACTCTATCTGAAGAAAAAGAAAATTGGTAAATTATGGTTACCATCACAGCAAAAATCTTTCTGCAAGTACAGATAATTCTCTTTGAGGGTGCCAACAAAAGGACTCCTTCAGGCCAACATAATGCCCCCTCAAAGGACAGTATTTGGCATGCTTATTGTCTGACAGCTTTCCCAAACAACCCATCTCAAGTATAAAGAAATTCCCAAACAGCTTCCTGTAGCCAGGCCATCAGGATGTCAGGGGAAGCTTCCTCAGTATAATGGCTAACATAGATTAAATACAGGTAGAAAAATCTGTTTCTGGGTATGTACAGATATGTTCAGCCTCTCTACCACGACTTGCTTGGCAGCTGAAGTACCTGTGAAACAGCTTCTGAACCATCACAGCTACAGCAAAACCAGCACTGATTTTGAATTCCCTTTGTATTGTGGAGTTTAAACTAGTGGAAGACTATTATAACCAAGGAACTGATACTATTTCTGCTATTTTCATGAGCCAGTCTTTAGA
Source organism: Luscinia megarhynchos (assembly GCA_034336665.1). NCBI lineage: Eukaryota > Metazoa > Chordata > Aves > Passeriformes > Muscicapidae > Luscinia > Luscinia megarhynchos. The sequence goes on from CM067565.1 coordinate 50,099,651, forward strand.
GGAGGGAGATTTTGCCTCTTGCTAGTATACCCAAGAGGAGAACTCTTGATGTAAGATCTCATTATAACATGCTCATCCAGAATTAGAATCTCTTGCTGGTGAAACCAACCATCCCAAACTTGTTTAGTGAAAAAAATATCCACGGCATTATCTCATGCAATACCAGAGGAAACCTGATTCAAGTGGCAACAAGCTGATTTTTGAGCCATTCACCTATTTTTACCATATTTTTTTTACTCTAACAGTAATGTTAGCCAATTTTTAAATAAGAATAGGTGTATTGTTTTCAGGCTGAATAGTTTCCAAAAATTAGACCTTGACCTGAGCAAAATAATTTTTAGTTTTAATTGATGTTTAGGTTTCTACTAGTTGCTTTATGCTCTCTGGAGCAAAATGCAAGTAGCACAATACTCAGAAATTAGAAACAACAGAAAGACTGTAATTTTCCTGGTACTGGATAATTTTCAAAATCACCTTGATTGCATTTTGAAGTTGTTTGACTGCTTTTGGAAATATTGCCCACTGATACTAAAAATGCATTCATGTTTCTATCTTCAGAGAGCTTCCCTCACTTTTTTGTTACTTTTAGAGTACATTCTCTTTACTTCCCTTTACAGTGCTGCAGAATTTTCTATGCTTGGCCAGGACTAGTTTTGGCAAGAAGTGCCTGCCCATTGATAACTTGGAGAAATGAATACTGTTCCAGTGCTGATGATGCAGTATTTCCAGTGCAAACTAAAGCAGATATAGACTAGAAAGCTTGTTTTTCAGGCCAGTTTTGAAAACTTAAAGCATTTAGATATTTTGGTTCTCACCTGATCTAAACCACTTCCCCAACCCAAGCTTTTGATATATGCCATGAAGAAGTAGTTAAATGGAAAACTATTCAAAATATACTGTTTATTCAGACTTCATTTCATAATACTAATGTTTGGAAAGCAGAGCTCTGTCAGTGCAGAAACATGAAATAATTTTCAAAATTTTTGTTTTAAACCCTGAATTCAGTATAGAGTGTGCTTGGATGTGATACCAAAATGGCACAAAGATATTAGAAACATAAACCTGTGAAAGATTAGTGAAGCTAAACTTGTGAAAGTGGTTAAAGCTAAAAACAAACAATGAAAGGAGGAGAAAGAAAAGGTCTTTACTCTGCACAGAGAAAACCAGAAAGCTGGTAGGCCTTAAGAAGAATCAACACTTCTTATAAAAAGGCCCTGCCAAACCCTGATCTCCAGTATAATATTCTCTGCTGCTAGAAATCACTTTAGCAGTTTACTTTTAGAGGTCAATAAGCAGTAAGCCTTAAATGGAGCTAAACTCCTCCTTATGCATATCATAAATATGATGTGATAGCAGAGATCAGGAAGTAATGGGCCTCAGAAGTCCACACTGCACCATCCATACATCCTGCTAAATTATACAATGGGTTTGCCAGCCTGGAAGGGTTCATTTTCTGCTTAAACATGGGGGAAAAAGCCAAGCAAACAAAAACAAAAAAACAAACAAAAAAAAACAAAAAAACAAAAAAAAAACAAACCAAAAAAACAAACCAAAAAAACAAAAAAAAACCCCACAAAAACCAAAAACAAAAAAAAAAAAAAAAACAAAAAAACAAAAAAAACCAAAAAACAAAAAAAATTAAAAAAAAAAAAAACACAAAAAAACCCCCACCAAACAGCCAAAACCAAACCAACTCTGTTAAACAGCATTTACATTCTGCATTAACTCTGTAAATGCTCTGAAAATTCAGTTTTAATTCCATCTTCTCTTTGTCTGCAGTGCTTGGGGTAGGCAATGGGTGACAGCGTTTGGAAGTAGCATAGTAAAAACATTTTCAAAAACATTAAAAAGTTACCAGCTGAAATAAAAATTTTATATTAACTTTTCTTTTACCTTGTTTTCAGCATAAGGAAAGGGAAATATTTAGATCAGCTGGGATTATATTTGTAGGTGCTGTAACTGAAAATTCCAGGCATCACACAAATTATGCTGAATAGGCTTTCTATATGGACTTGCTGCTCTGCCTTAGTCTCCTTGTGGATCTCCTCTTGCTGAACTTGTGACATTAATATCATTTATTTTTATTTGGCCTGGAAGTGACTTAAGTTAAATTGAATGAAAGACATCTTAATTACCAGATCAAGTGTCCACACAGTCATGTAATATGGTTTGAATTCACGTATTTAACTTGCTTATGATAGTTTTTCCAAATGTCCCTAAATAGAGGATCTGTACCATGATTTGCAATTATCAAGAATTTTAATAGAAGCTTAAACAATAAGAAGCATGCCATAAGCAATGAAAAAATACCCTGTGAAAATTGGAATGGTCAATCAAGCATACTGCAGCACAGCAGAGGACTTAAGCAGACCATCTGTATCTTTAATCAACTTTTTCTTCTTTGAAAAAATGTCACAGCTATGTTACTGCTCTATATGTAGTTACATACCTAGTTGGGCCACATCAAGATTAAAACATTAAGCCACCAAAGTCCAAAGACCAAAGCTACATAGTTATTTTCACATAAACCCACAAAACACACGCTTACACACATGGAGGTGGAGAGAGTCATGGTTTGGGTCATTTTCAGCCATTCCTCATTACACTCAGTTTTTCCTGTTCATCTCAAGCCTGGTAAAAATTTCATCAGTAAACATTTAAATCCATTTCCCTTTTCACAGCTGAGACACAGATTTCTGTTTCGGCCAAATTAACTTCTGATTCTGCTTGCCATGAGGAATTAGATCTTAAGTTTGTTTCCTCTTAATGTTTTGCAGAACACTATATTTAGATTATATTTTTGTAAATACCATCTCTAGCTTAAAAAATAAGTAGACTATGTTGTGACACTTCTTATTTAGGAACATTCAAGAACATTCTGTCACCAAAGAGTTGTTCAAAACTTTTCACAAAATATGGACATTCAGTGGAGAGCAATTAATCAGCAGAATATAAAAAATAAAAGAATTAGTCTAAACTCAGAAGTGAAAAATAAGTACAATTTGTGTGTCAGTGCTGCAGAGAACTTGCTACGTTCTTGGTTTTCATCAAGAAAAGCAAACATATGGGCCACATTACAAAATTGTTCAGGGACATATGGTATTGCACTGAAATGGTAAAATAAGTGACACTGGGAAATCCATGATCCAATGTGCCGAGATGTTTTAGAAATCCTGGTGCTCCACAGTCAACTTTTCCCTTTTAAGCATGGCAGAATGTTTCAAGTTACATAAATGATTTGCTTTATTGGCAGCAATTTTATAGTGGCTTGATCAAACCCCCAAGAGATACATTATCTTGACTGTATAGATCGTCTCTGTGCCACCATGAAGGCAAAGAGAAACATAGATCAAAAGATTATGTCTTGAAATTTTTATAACTAAAGCTTATTTGCTTCAAAATAGAGTTAGAGGGATGAGGAAAATCTATTCCTCGATAGGGATATTCCACATTTAATAAAACTTTATAAGTTTGATCCTATTTATAACCACAAAGTACAAATACAATGGAATTGTAATCATCCATCCATGGCAATTTTGTCATCCATCTGCCACTGTTTCTGTTTGCAGGAAGAACAAGTCCTTATTTGTCTAGGTTTATACTTCAAAGATGCTACAAGCTATGCAAGCTTTCATTTCTTCCCACCAGGTGGGGAAGCTAATGTTCCCATCTAAGAGTAAAAGGTCTTGAGTTTAAAATAGTTTGGTAGAACCTTCCTAATTTAGAAACTCTCTCTTCTACAGATGGGTGGTATAGGTACACATTGATATCAATTGTTTTCAGTCCCTGGAGAAAAATTTCATCAAATATTATGTACTGAATATCAGCAAAATTCTTTTCAAGGTAGAGGACCACAACAAAACCCCTGAATATTCCATAGAGCAGAAATAATGTTTGCATCTAAATCCTCAGATCTACTGCTTCAATCATCTCTTTTTATTACTAGAGATAGCCATTGCACTGCACTCTAAAATTTTGTTCTCATACAGATAATCAGATAATAATGCAGTCACAGAAACATAGACATTTGGGTTGGAAGGAATCTTGAAGATCATCTAGTTGCAAGCCCCATACCAGAAGCAGGGACACCCTCCACTAGAGCAGGTTTCACAAAGCCCCATCCAAACCTGGCCTTGAGCACTGCCAGGAATGTCACATCTATAACTTCTGTGGGCAGCCTGTTCCATTGCCTCACCACCCCCTCACAAGAACAAATGTCTCCCTTATATCTAATCTAAAGCTGCTCTCAGTTTGGAGCCATTAAATAGACCTCCTGCCCCATCACCAGTACATGCCCTTATGAAAAGTTCCTCTCCAATGCTCTTGCAGGCCCCCTTTACACACTGGCAGGCTGCTACAAGATCTCCCTGGAGTCTTCTCCAGGCTGAATAGCCCCAACACTCCAACAGGTCCACATCCTTCTTTTGCTGGGTGCCCCAGAGCTGGATGCAGCACGGGTGGCAGTCTCATGAGAGTGGAGTAGAGGGGGTGAATCGCCTCCCTCAGTCTGCAGGCCACATTTCAAGGAGGAGTTTCTCCATAGTTTTGCCAAGCACTGAGATGAGACTGACAACCCTGTGGTTTTCTGGGTCTTCCTTATTTTCCTTTTCAGAAATGGAGGTTGTTTTCCCTTTTCATGGGAACTTCACTGGACTGACATGAGTTTTCAAACATGATAGATAGTGGCTTAACCACTTAATTTACCAGATCCTTCAGAACCCACAAATGCAGCTCATCAGGTCCCATGGACTAGTGTTTGTTCAGGTTCCTTATATGTTCTTGAGCCTGATTTTCTCTTACTGTGGATAGCTCTTCTTTCTCCCAGTCCCTATCTTTGTTGCTGTGACTCAGGCAACGTGACTGGAGCATGTGCTGGGGAAAACTGAAGCAAAAATATCATTAAGCACCTCAGAATTCTTCAAATCCTGGGTCATCAGGTCTCCTGTTTCCTTTCAGAGAGGGCTCATGTTTTGCAAAGTGTGAGCTGAAAATGTCTTTTAAATTAGATTCATCCTGCTTAAGGCCAGTAACAATATAGACTGTTCTTATTGTTGATGGAGACACCTCTAGAAATCAATTTGCTTCACCTAAAATTAACCTTTAGAAATGTCTCCCATGCTTCACTGTATAGAGGGAGCAAATATTGAACTGGAGGCCCAAGGAAAAGTGCCTGTTAGGTATAGTGAATATCAACTCTTTGGGTGTGTAGTCTGGCACAGTAACTGCCTATTTATGTATGAATCATTTTAAAGTGTGCCATTATTCTACTAATACAACACACTAGAGTGTTACTATATATACGTGTGAATTATAATGCATTCTCTAAAACAGATTATTTAATCCATAGATCTTGTGTCACCAGCACAAGGAGAAAGATAAAAAGATACATAAACCTGAAGCAGAAGAGAGAGCTCTGTGCCCTGCATCTGTATGCACACAGTTTGCCAAGTGGCTTGGCACGATTAAGAAAGAAAGCATTGCTGGAACCTTAATCCAAAAACAGATTCAATTCAGCAGCAGACTCTAGCTTAGTTTAAAGCCACTGGATTAGAATTTGGATGGAAACTTAAACATATACATTGGTCTGAAATAAGAGGTGATTTAGTAGCTTAATGGAAACAGGCACTGGCTGCTTTAAATTTCTTTTTGTCTACACTTTTCTTAGAGTCTCTCATGTCTCTGATATGCTATTATTATAACAACTCTATTTCCAGATGAAATAGCAACCTTTCGCCTAAATGGTTACTTTTATGAATGCTTAGTTTTATGCATTAAATTAACACAACACAAAGACTTGCATTTCAGTGATAAACAATGATTTTCATGTGAAGGCATTGGCTGTGCAGTGTATCGAAAGTGTCAATATTTCTTTCATTTTTTTAAGCATTTAAAGGTCTCTTACAAGTAGCAGCTTTTATTTAAAAAATTAACCCCCCTCTGTGATTTTTTCCTAAGAAGCAATTCCAATAAAAAGTAGAGAAAAAAGACATCTTTGTTAGCTGCCTAAAAAAGTTGGTGTTTTCAAACTAAATCCTTTCATGTGTTAGAAAGTTTTGATGAAAAAAATACTCAGAGCCAACAAAGAATTCAACTTTCCCCTGTTCAGCGTCTGGATGGGAAAAAGAAACCACGACAAAAGATCATTGAAGCAATGGAGAAATGATTGCTTGTTGCTGAACAGAAGCTTTATATGCAAGGGTGGGATGTGTTAGTGGGGATTTTTCGCCTCATCTTCTCAGAACAGAAATAAATTACATGTCTAACAAGTTTGGAGAAGTCAGGCTTCTCCAGGCATTAGGTGGGTTCTTTATGTGCTACATGAAAACATTGTGAATCACCATAATTGAGTCAGCCTGGCATTAGACAACTAACATTAAATTTAGGCCAGGTATGAACCTGCTCAATACCACTGGTCCATGTCATAGCTTGGTCACCTCCAGAATATTTTGGACATCCATTGTCAAATTCTTTAATTCCCTGAAGCAAGAACTGCCCTTTTCTTATTCACAGCTAGAATCACAAGATGCACAAGGCCCAGAACTATAATTCTTGATGGTCTAAATGTGTATTTAGCTCTCTGTGGCTTGCAAAGCTCTGAATAAGCATAAATGAAGAGCAGTGATATAATTCCCTTTGTGTGTACTTTATAATGACCCATTGGGAATAGGCAGCTTAAGGTTAATTATACCAAACAAGGAGAATGAAAACATAAGACACACCCTGTTCTCTGGCCAGGCTTGAAGAGAGTATCACAGTAATTGTGTTCACAGCTCCTGCAGCTGTTTCTGTAGACATTGCATGTCAAGCATTGGCTACATACAATGTACCTTGAGATGGGAATGCTGCCTTGCCTAGATAAAAATTATTTGGCGGGATTTCTCTTACCCAACTCCTGCTACCTGAAAGTTACAGTCATCATCTAAGCTGGTCATCTAGACTCCTCAACAGTCAACAGGAAGAGATGGCTGCCTACAGAAAATGATTCACTGCAGACACAGGCCAGGACAAACCATTCTCTGGACACAGCCATACCCCTCCAGCGACTGTTAACTAGTTCAACTTGCTGCTAACTATTAAATAGCTAAAATTAGGTCAGATTAATCCTACACAATGATGCTGTCAGGATTAGATTAAATTTCCTTAGGACAGGTCTGAGCAACAAAACACCTATGTTTTGCCATACTTGGCAACTCCATTATGGAGCAAAACCAACCAAAACTAAACTCCCAGAGATAATGATAGCAATGAAGACATCCTGGGCTAGATGTGAACACTGGCTGCAGATGGTGTGTGCACCCTTGGTGCCCAGAGGGCTTATGCTCTAGTTCGTGTTGCAATCACGTCTTTGTTTGCTGTGTAAACAAAGAGTAAGGTAAGTCTAGGTATACAAAACCATTGCAAGTTAGCTTTTTTGCACTGAGCCAATCAAAACCTGTGGAGCATCAAAACAGAATTAAGGTGCCAAACTTAGCCCTGTGTTTACTTGTGCTCCCATGCAATCAGGGAGCAGATCATTTTAGGGGTTTACTGTTTTCTAATGTTATTCTATGTAATGCCATGCTACCTCTTCTTCAGTCACCACTCATGTAGGAACTACTGAACTGCAAAGAATTGTAGCCTGGAAAATTTAACTCCATGTTGTTTTGTTCTGACAAATTGCACCATGCCCTGTCTTCCTGGGAAGCTGAGATCATGGGATGACAGAATAGAGAGAATAGTGGCAGGAAAAACTCGATGCTAAATTAAGCCAGCTTCTGCTTCTGAATCAGAATTCTTAATGGAGAAGAGGAAAAAAAAAGGTTTCCTGTGGAGTCATGCCCATGTGCAATTGCAACACATTTTTTGGAATACGGCTTCACAGCAATTCATAGTTTGGAAAGGTTAGGTTACACCGAGAGCTGGTTCTGTTCAGCCACCAGAAATCCATCAGATGTGTTTTAGGAAGGATTTCCTGCTTCTACTGTTGAACACGTGCAGGACCCTGATGTGAACTTTTGTGTCACACAAGCAAGTACTGTTGCTATTCAGACAGGTCTGGTAACTTGAAGATTTCTCCTTTTTATGAGTCAAAACAAACAAAAAACTCAGAAGATCGCTTCAAGCTAAAAAATTCATTATTCAAGGAATTTCTGAAAATTAAATACCATTTAACTGACTAGGCAGATAGCACCCTCTTTCTGCAGCAGATGAGGAAGGCTTCATGAGAGAAATATAGTATTGGCAAGTCTGGAGAATTTCATACACTGTAGCAATTTAAGATGATAAAGGCCCGAGCTGTTTCCTCTGCCACCCTACCAGAATTTATCATCCTACTGTCAAATAAGGAGTAGGGAAAGCAGGAACTGGAGTCAACCTGTTCATCCAAAAAAAAAGAAGTATCATTTAATAGTTTTTGGCATAAGCATGAGGTGGACAGCTGGAGGCAGAAACACTATAAAAATCTTCAAGAGCAAGGTTACCCAAGCTGATCTGTTAACTTACCAAGTGAAGGGCTTTCAAAACATATTTTTTTTGAGTGTTTTAAGCATAGCAATGGAAAAAGGCTTAATTTGAGGTGCCTACCATTAGGCTTTGTGATGATAAATTGGAGCTTTGAGTTTATCCTTAACAAAAGAAAAAAAAAAACTGAGTAAAGCAGAGATTGCACAGAAAACCTTCAGCCCTTCTATAGGCAATGAATGCTGTACTCAGAAATATTTTACTATTAAAATAGTTTTATTATTTACAGCTAGAAATAATCATTTACAGTGAGGGATCACCTCAATATTGCATGGAGTCCTACTGATAACATTACTGTGGCAACAGTCAATATCACCAAATAAGATGCCAGATTTCATCTAATTTATGCCGAAGACATGGTAGAGAAGAATTGCATTTTATGGCATTTACCAAAAGGCATAAAATTGCCAAACCATAGACAAATCTTTTGGTGACTTCAGATAGAAACTGGAGTTACTTATTCTTGAACAAGCAGATAGACTTTGGCTTTGGTCAAACAGTGTTACAGAGCAAAATTAAAGAACTAAAAGAAACCCAGAATTTCTAGAATGGATGCCAAGTCCACAAAGTTGATTGGGGCCAAGACTCTTAAAAGAACTTTCTTTTTAAATTTTAATGGCTATTTAACAAAGCTTTCTTGGCAGGTCACTTCACTACAGTTCCTAAAGATTTTTGAGAAAATATTCAATTTAGCCCTTCTTTACTTATTTCTTTTTTTAAGCCACTCATGGGTGGGTCATGTGGCAACCAGCCTGAATTAGAAAAGACTTGATGCCCATGGACAAGCTCAAACACTCCTTAATTGCAGACCAGATGTTAGTGATGCTTCCAGGCTGCTCAAACCCACTTGCAACTCAGGTCTGCTTGTTCCAGCATATTCTTCAGCTGAAAAGTCAGCTGAAAGGCAAGGTAATAAAAGAGGAAAAACTGGAAGTATGCATCAGATCTGGCTACAAGCAATGCACTAAAATCTGGAAATGAAAACTGTGAAGACAATCTATACTGAATGCAAGACTAAGATGATGAATGGAGATACATAAATGTGTAGACTAATATCAGCTGAGAATCTGCCCTCTGCAATGTTTGTACACATAAAAGGTTATGAGCAGGTGTCCTGGTTTTAAATTGTCATATAATCTTCTGCTAGCTATGGACCTGCTGTGCCTGGGCAAACCAGCTGCTGCCATTCACTTCACACATTTTCACAAGAGCCATTCAGAACAACAGCTTCTTCACTTTCTTGGGACACAACTCACCCACACTTACATGTGCCAAGGAAGCTGGACCACCAAGTCACAAGAGAAACTCTTGTCCCAGTCTTCCTACCCAGGGAGAAATGCCCTCAGGAGCTGTGATTTGTGAAATTTTGCAGATGCTCCTCTTTAGGTGATGTAACTCTGCCCTGCCCTTTATTTGGGGCTATGTTGTTAAAGCAATAACTTATCCTTAATTGTCTTGGGTGAACTTGTCAACACCAGAATTTTTGCTTCTTGTGTGCTTAGCAGATGCTCCTCTCCATCTGTAACAGCATGAAAATATTATCAGGAGGAACATGCACAGACATATGCTCAGAAGTTATTTCAATAGTTCCTTATAGTTTCCACCCATCTCAGACTTTAGAACCTTTATTTGTGCAGTCAGTTATGCTGAATTCCTAGAAAAAAGTTCATATATATTACAAAGAGCTCTTTAATGCCAAGACATACTTTTCCTCAGCCAATCATTTTTGTCACAAATGGCAGCATGAGTACCTTTTGGTATAATCACAGTCCTTTTAAATATTGAATCATCTATACCCTTCCAACTGCATTCCAAATTGTCATCCTTCTTTTCAGAGACAAGAACCCTTTCCTGAACATAAGATATTTATTATTCCAAATTTTTTTTTCACAGCACTATATTTCCTCTCTCCAAACTGTTTAAAAAATACTTAAGCCAGAGAGTAAGAATATAGTTTTTAGATTAACTACTTCCTAAGGAAAAAACTGATCTTAGTTGGTGCAGCAGGTTTAATTTCAGCAGAAGAATGGTTTTAATGAGATTTCCCCAAATAATTCTAACCAAGACCTTGAAGAGGTCTTAATTTTTATGAGCCTCAATTAATTGGGCCAGTGTTGTGGCCAGGCTACAAAACAAAAATTAAAGACAGAAATTCCTCTAAGCACTCCCATAAGCCTTATGGACACAGGCAACAAGGTCTCAGAAACAGCCCCTGATACTTTTAATGTTTCAAGCTTTCACTACAGACAGCTGTTAATTGACATTTAAGGGTATTTTAATTATGTACCAATGCATGGGCTAAACAAGCCAAAGGGGATGGAAAAATTAACAGCTGAAAACCAATTAGTGACCAGAACTAATTTTTCACTTTTTAGTATTGCCAATCTGTTGGACTGAGGAATACAAGATCCTTTTTAAAACCAGAAATTTTAAATATCTAAAATATCTTACTGTGTTTATCTTTTTGTCAAAGTCTAAACACTTTCTATTACCCATAGGAAATAATGAAGTGAGAGATTTTTATTTTTTGTTTGTTTGATTTGGTTTGGTTTGGTTTTGTCTTTATAACTCCTGTTTACCGTGTTAGTAAATTAGAATATTCTTCAGCTATCTTTGGTATGGTTTTCTCTCTCAGAGCATTGCTGAAAGGGACAATATAAACCTCTCACTTTTTTGTGACCAGCACTGTCCCAACATCCACCAGAGCAGCCAAGACAATGAGTTAGGCACAAACTTACCAAGATAATTTTTTTCCATCTGGGGTGTGTCCATGACACTGATTCATTAGTCAGAGATAAACCTGTATTGATTTACAGGACAAGACAATTGCATTTCTTTCACATCCCCATTAAGCACAGAGCTTGGTATTGAGCTAAATCCATAGCCAGAGACATGGAAACAGAGATGGAAAAATGGCTTCTTTCAGCCCGTGGTCTTATCAAATGTGCCAGTTATAGCTTACCTAAATCTTAAAGGGCATGGATATATGTTCAGATATGTCTTCCTTTCATCCTTGTTCTTGAGATTTTGTTTCAATTTCTACTTTTCATCTTCTATTAAAACACAACATAGGAAATTCAATTAAGGGAGGGGAAATGATATTAGACAAAAGGAAATTAAATTAAGCAAGATTGTTTCAAGGCTGTGAAAGGCTTGACTGAAACCAGCCTTCCGAAATTAATGTCTTTAGACATCTCCTGGCACAGGGATAGCTCTCAAGCAGCCACCATGATGCTCAGGAAAGGCTATTCTTTCTCTGGTAACCAGAGGCATTCTTGGATACTAATGTGCACTTCTGTCACGGCTCTCTGCTTCAAACTCGAGTGAAAAAACTGGATGTCACCATGACTTGACTCTTCTTTCTCTTCATGGATTTGGTCATTATAGCCATGGTGTCACAATCTGTAATGCACACAGAGTGTTTCATTGTACCTGACAACTTACTTCCCACCATCATGAGACACAAGCCAAGAAAGAAATAAAACAACAAGAATATCACAACAGCAAGTAGACTGTGATGACCATCCTGAACTAAGAGTGGTTGGTGAGGTGAAAGCTGTGGGGCAAATGCTTTACATTCAGCTAATTTTTCAGAATCTTTCCCTAGGCATCCACCACTGGCCCTTCATTCCATCAAGTATTCCCAGGAAAAGGAGGGGCACTAGAAATCCTCTCCATCCTTGAGGGTGGGAAAAGAAGGACACAGATGTAGGAATCCAGATGAATGATGCAAGGCAGTGCCTCTATGTATGTCACCAGCTGAAGGGCTTAGAGGAAAGAGTACACAAGGAAGGGAATTCAGGCTGATGGTCACTGAAGGTCACTCTCCTCCACTCACTTTTCCCCAAGTTTCCACAGCATACTTTCCCAACCACTAATGAAATCTAATTTTAAATTCCATGCAGATGGAAAAAACTAGTTATTTATTCACTGTTTGTAATCAGAACTTTTAAAAGAAAGGAAAAAAAAAAAAAAGAAAGAAAATAAAACAAGCCCAGAAGGGTTGGGAAACCCAACAAGATACTATCTATCAGGAATCTTAGGATGAAAAAAAATTTATGACATGAAATCTACTTCCTGCCTCACAGAACTGTTACAAATTCATAAAATGCCATCCATAAAATTAGCTCATTCTCACAACTGGATTGGAACATTTTTATTTTTTTCCTGAAACACATCCAGTTTAATTTAAACACTCATGGGCATAAGAATAGCATTGTAGCTTCTGTGGTATGTAGACATGGTCACAAAAGAATTGAGGCATTTTGGAGAGGTAAAAAGTACTGCTATACCCCAATCTGTAGAAAAGAGAAAACTGATATTGCTAGGGATATTACATTTACATCTCACTTAATTTGTTATAATGGGTAAATGGAAGAAGAGAGGGAAGGAGGGAGGAAAAGGAAGGAAAAAAAGAAAAAGGAAGAAAAATTATTCAAAAACTGAAAAAATAGTCCAATGTCCAATGAAAACAGACAGAGGGATTTTTCAGCATTTTCTGAGTACAAAAATCAGTCTGCGACATGAGTTTACAAGGTTCAAAAAAGACATAGTGAACATGCAAATTCCATCCAGGCATGGTATTGTTTTATGTCCTTTTTGTCTTTTAAGCCATGCAGGGCCCTAACTTGTGCAGCTGTGTGTAATGAAAACCTATGACTTACAACAAACAATTTATGATTAGCATATTTTACTCTCCATAACACTAAGTTAAAGAGTTTGATAATACTTCAGTGAAAAACACAACTATTCTTTCATAAGCTATCTTGAAAACAGATATGTCTGGATTTTCATAAATCAGGTGCTCAGAAGCTTCACATTTCAAATGAATGTTAAACCATAAAGCATTGCAGTGCATCTTCTGGTCTGACATCTACCTGCTCTATTTACCGACGAGCTGGGTTGTGGGGGGGTCTTGTTTCATTTTAGTAGTTGAGAAAATTACTGTCATCAGATAGCCTAATACATAAAAAATCATGTAATGGTACTGTTAGTTTCACATACCATAGTAAATATGGTACCAATCAGAAAGATTTTCTGAACCTTACCTTTTTGATTTCAGTTAAAGGAAGGAAAAAACACAAAACAAAACAAAAATAGAAATCAGTTGAATAACACAATTTTTATCCAAATGATTTTTCCATGTTTGCTGCCAAAATAAACACATGGTACATGTTAGTCTGTCGGGTCCACATTAATTTGTCAGCTGTAGGAACTGCCGTGATCCATTTGCCAAAACCTGCTGCACTAAATCCCGCTGTTTTTAAATTGTAACTCCAAACATCCTTTTAGGCTTGCAAACGACTTCAAGCAAAACTTACATATATAGCATTTCTAAAATTATTCTCCATGCATCTTGAAAGTCTTTGCAAGGAGCAATACAAGCATCCTGGTCACAAGTTGGTTTTAGTTCCTTTTCTATCTAATTGCACAAGTTTTAAAATAGTGACGCTGTCATCTGTGACACAGAAGGCAAGGATGTGCTAAACTGGTTTGATTCACTTCTTCCGAGCTGTGCAAGTAGTCCAAACACCAGCTGTGATTTGACACAATAAAGGATGTGGTATCCTGAGATTTCACTGCTTTCTATGGAAAAAGAGACCTCATCATGGTCTCTTAACATGCAAGTGGACTTTTTGACATTCTTTAAACATACCTAATTTTTTTAAAGGATTCTTGATGGTGTCATCCAACTCATAGTTTCTTTACTAGGTTAGTTGTTATAATGGGAATGCTCACTATGTCTCTCTAAAGCAACCCACAGGAAATTAAAGAGAAACTCACAGGCTGTCCACCAATACAATAAATTTAGTCTTTGCATGTGTGTACTGCGAGAACAACTTATACCAAAATCCTGGGTTAAAAAATGGTTCCTTTTTTCACCATTGAATCAGAAGAATCCTCAATGCATTCCCACATATCTAACAAATCTTTAGGAGATACAGTAAATGAAAACATCTTATCACAATCATTACTAAACTTTTCTCTGTGGCACACAAAGACTGCACAGTCATAATTGGGTAGCTTGTTGGGCCAGAACAAGATGAAATAAAACAAAACCAGAATAGGAAAAGCAGGCGCAGGACCCTGAGGCCAGCTGGAGAAGGGCATAATAAAGACAAGAGAGATGGAAACAAAGAAAAAAGCAGACATTGAGATGAAGGGGTTTGGTGGTGTGAGAGGAGAAGGAGAAAGGGAGGAAGCCATAATCACACTTCTATGGCTCCTGCATTCCCTTGTCTCCTGGTTAGAAGCAGCTGCCTGCACACTGGCACCAATATTGCACTCTGGCACCCCTCTTCATGCACACTGACACCATGACCCACCACTGTTTTTCATAGGAAAAGGGAAGCTGATACATATAACCTAATTGCAGGACAAGTCATTTCCCTCACTAAATTAGTGCTTATAATTTAAAATTCTCAAGTGTACTACAATTTTTCTAAACTAGGAGTTCTCTCTTTTTAGCTAAAGCAAAAGAGCAACTGATTAATGTATTTTGAGGTATGTGGCTTGATCTCTAGTCTCACTGTAACTTTCTTCAGGGTGCTTTAAACAATCATTAATGCTTCAAATTCCAGGATCCAAAAATGTCAACAGGAAGGGAATTGCTTGAGGGGCCCTATTGACAACATGGACTTATGTCTTTACAGCAAGTGAGATCAATAAGAAAATAAGAAAATAAGAAACTTAAGGAGGATTATTCTCATTCAGCCAACACATTTCAGCGTTTTTTCTCATCTTCACTCTGAAAGTTAATTTTCAGTTAAGACTCGATTAAATACACATATAAAGAGCACCGAGAAAAATTTCATTACTTTCTTTCAAATATTATTTTACCTCTGCATAGTATTGACAAACATTTCTAAACCTTTTCTGCATTTAATTAGTTCACTCAGATTCTTGGTGAATTACAGATTGTATTAACTCACTGTGTTTTCACCTGGAAGTCTTTGATCTCACATTATTAAAAATATAAGTAAGAAAATCTTGACAGCTGAGAAGACTGAAACTATTGGATGATCTATTACCTGTCACAGTTTTTGTATAGTCTTTTGAGGAGGAGGTGACCTAAATAATTTCACAAATCCCCTAACTCAGGAAAGAAGCCTGCAATAGAGTATATTTTCCTTGATTTGTCTGCCATTGTGACTGAAATTTGTGCAAGAGAAACACATTGAACAGCTCTTGTCCAATTAAATAAACAATAAGAAATAAAGAGTCCTTCTCTCCTTGCCCATTCTAGTTTCAATACAGATCAATGAAAAGGGTGCAGCAGCAGACACCTTCTCAGGCACTTCTGCATAATGTGCTTTATATGCTGCCTCTGGCAAGAGTATGGATAGGTCTTTGCACTCTATCTCTATGTATGTGGCCAGGTGCCATGTATTCATGTAAAAATTTTTTATATAAATGCTTGTTCTTGAAAAATGATCAGAACTTTCTGGAAAGTAAGGTCACACTTTATTCGCCTGAGCTGCTGGCACTTTGCAAACAACTAATCCTTGAAAAACTCTGTATGTCTTGGGGAAGCTCCACTCCCTTAAGCAAAGGAATTATTTCTCACTGAATTGTAGAATAGTTGAGGATGGATAGGACTCTAAAGATCATCTAGTTCCAGCCCCCTGCCATAGGCAGGGACACCTTCCACTAGATCAGATTGCTCAGGGTGCATCCAGCCTGGCCTTGAGCACTGCCAGAAATGAGGCACCCACAGCCTCCAGGCAACCTGTTCCAGTGCCCCACCACCCTCACAGTAGAGAATTTATTCTGTATATCTAACCTGAATTTCCCATGTTTCAGTTTGGACCCATTACTCTTTGCCCTACCACTAAAGTTCCTGAAGAAGAATCACTCACCGGTTCTGGATCATAGGCGTCATAGATGGCATTTGTCCCTGAAGAATCAGAGACATCTCTGCAATGACATGCAATAATTACAACAAATGGATGAGAGAACTCAAAACCCCAATTTCTCATTGGCTCCTCAATGAGGCATACCATGAGGGAGGAAGAAAGATCTTTTTTTGTTTCTCTTTCTAACTGTTATTCCTCAGGAAATAATAACTTGACTAATTCCTGCATTTCATTCCAACTCACATACATATCTTTCACCTGCAACAGGAGTTTGAGACTCTCTGATGAATAAGGATTCCCTTCTAGACTTGTTTTCATTCATGTTGGGTGGTCTTCTTAGGATGAGTGATTTTCAGATGAACCACAACCAAAAAATGAAAATATCCTTCAACAGAATATTACTCCTCAATTTCCTAAATATTTTTATCCTGGTTGTAATTCTCATACTATTTTACAAAATCCTCTCCAGAAACTGATAGAATAGACTATGAAAACACAAATACATATACAGATGATACAGATACAGACACAAAGTGATCCAATTTTAGGAAATTTTAAAAGCCACAGAAAAATGCAGATGGGAAATATGTGCTGAGAATGGAGCAGGACAAAGTCTTTACATGGAAGTCTGGGCAACAAACCAGAGAGAATCTTCAGAGTATCTCCAATTTTGGATGGCATGCAATCACAGAGGGTAACATCCTGGCTAGATCTCAGTGATAGCATGACTCCCATTAGCATCAGTGTGGGCATGATTTGATCCACAACGCATGAAAGAGACTGCCAGCTCTTCTGTGCTCCTGGGAAGAAGAGAGGGCTGCACCACCTTGTACCTACCCTAAGTGATGCTCACATACAAGGTCATTCCAGCCTTTGAGACTCTTCTCAGGACAGCTGCATTTGGTTTTGATTCATGTGGAAATCCGTGTTGTTGTAGAGTTTCCAAAGCCTGTATGTGTCGCCGGCTAACCACAGAAGAAGTGGATTCCAGCATTTCCTGTGACATTTAGGAGGAAAGTCAGGCCAGCTCTGCATGGTTTTCAAAATCCCAGTCTTCACATAAAAGTTGTTTTGGGGGAAGGAGAGGAACACTCAAGTGCCGCAGGCACAACCAGTTTCTCAAGAAGTTGCTCTGCTCCCTGTAGTTGGCCAAGACAGAAAAACTTCTAAATTACTATCTTCACCACAGGCACACATAAACTTTGCTGGTTCAGAGGAAATAGCAAACCATGCCTTTTTGTTCTTTCTCTAAACAGAACATGATTTGATTTCATAGCCCCTTTTTTACACTTTTATGTTTTCCTCCTGGAACTTGTGCTTCCCTGTGAATTGAGCAGTGGGCTCCCATGTAAGGCCAAGTGTGCTTTACAATTCATAGTCTGTCTTCAGTGTTGACAGAACTCACCCTATTTCATCTTCATCTTTGAGATGGTAAAATTTGATTCATGGACCAGAGGTTTTTCTGAGATCATGAGGGATCAGTAGTGTTCAGGGAAATCTCAGGGAAAAGAGACCACCTAGCCTTGGGGACAAAGGAATGTGATCTTGCCCCAGGCAGCCCTGAGATGCCCCAGTGATATTTGAGAATATGGAGCATACCCAGACCCCCTGGCAACACACATAGAAGGGGCTTAGGGATATATTCCACTGAGTAAGACAGGGACAAAGGATTTCGTGGTGTGCACAGGTGAGAATGTTTCAAATGCTGTGGTTAATCTCTATACTTTGGATGGGTGAACTTGCAGAAACATATTTTAACAACACCTGTCAGATAATTCTTTCACAGATCTACAGGTTTTTTTCCTGTTTAGACCATGCTTTCTAATTCAAAATGTCTAAAAATCATACTGCAAACCTGTATACCTGCAAGTCAGATACAAGCCAGCACGGGATCCCTTGCTCAGCTCCAGCAAGGCTTTGCCACTGCAATGTCTTTCAGCTGATGCTAAATGTTTCCTACTTATCAGATTCTGCAATACATGTGTAACATGCTGCAAGTGGGCACCCACTTATTCATGTAGCATTTGGAATATGCTGTGGCTCAGTTTAATGCTATTTGATAAGGCTAAAGAGGGCCATAGGAATACTGTGCCTGTATGCCATGACTTCAGCATATGGTTACAGCCAAGAAACTGAGAAAAGTGGCTTTGAGAAATACTTTGTGCACTTTGGTAAAATATTAAACCATGATCAATCAAGTACATTTTCTTTTTGCTGGCACTGGATGAAAAAACCACTTTCTTTGAGAAGTCTGATCCAGGACTGTCCTCCCAGCTACTATTTAGCTGTCCTGAGGGCTGCTTTGCAGTTAGTCACAACTTCTGATTCAAGATTTCTTACAATTGTATTTTTTGCCTTCCACAGGTGAGGGTTGAAGGCTGCCTACTCTTGCACTTTGAAAGAAGAGAAGGAACAAATATGGATGTGTAGCTGGAAATACAGTCTGAAAGACACAGATATTGCTGCCATTTCTGCCACACATAGTGGGAAGGATAGAGGTACCAACTACTGGTTTGAAGGGGTTTGTTCTGTGTTTGTCTGTTGTGTAAGAGAAATAGAGACCTCCTCAGCTGGTATCCCACCCCAGTCCCACTGGTGCTCTCCACCACTCCAAGGGCTGGCATCAGGATGGAGCCACAGCTCAACACGCTTTCAGAGCTGGGAACAGCTGTCCCTTACAGTCCTGCCCTAAGCACAGCTGTTACCATCCCCAGCTGGGAAGTGTCTTGTGAGGAAAGAGGCACAGGAGGACAGCTGGTGAGCAGTACAAGTCGAAGGCTCAGGCAGGGGTCAAGGGGCACAGAAGGGAAAATAAAGCAACACACCCTGAACTGCATCCTTTTCTACCAGAAGAGAACTGGAGACATGAGAGGGGACACATGATGCTGGAATCCCTGTCCGTGGTGGCTTCAATTCTATCCATCATTTTCTTTGGGTTTCTCACCTGGAAACACAGAAGTAGCCCAAGAAATGCCTCAGGACATAAGAAAAATGGATGCTTCAAGAAGAAAAGGAAAAGAAAAAGAAAAAAAAAACCTGATAGGGCAATTTTCTTTTAAAACAACAAAGTAACACACCAAGATCCTTGTTTTGATCAAAAAACCAACAGGTGCATTATGATAAACAAAAAGAGATTGGATTTACTCTGTCAAGGTTTAATATCTGGAACCCTTCAAACTCAGCTGTTTAGCAAAGCCCACTTGGTCTGTAACTGACTTAGAAGCTTTTCAAGGACAGGATCAAGGAATAAATGCACAGTATCATATGGTGTGTTGAAGGATTTACCACTGTGCCCTTCTCAAAGGAAGGGTCTTGTTCAAAATATATTTCGGGGGGTGTGTTACTGAATGAACCGTAGGAATAGGTGCTGCTTTTTTTTACACATTTGTAATAGCACAAATTCCCTTCATTTCTATAAACTAAATCTGGCTGGAGCAGTGTACTAATATGAGGTGATAGTGTATATATTGATTTAATAAGTGTAGATGTCACAAACATTTTCACAGCTGTATGTTGTTAGACGCATGTCTGAGGAAGATAAAAATGGGCAAGATCAGATTGAGCAAGATATTTGACCAAACTAAATTACCTGGAGCCAAACTAGTTACATTTGGAATTATTATTGGCATAACAAATTCAGTACATTGTCCTGAGGAGAAAATATCTTTCACTGTTCAACCAGATCTAGTCTGTAAATCAGACTGGAGCTTTGTTCTTTGTTGTGTAAAAAAATCATTGCCTTACCATGCATGAACTATTATTTAGAATTTTTTTCTAGATCGATTCAGTTCCATTATTTTCTGTGTCACACTTACAATTTCTTATTAATAGTTAAAATAAGCAGATTGATATTAATCAGTTACCCACAACTTTGATTAATCAATTATCTGCTTTGTAGTTGTTTTATAAATGTCTTGTCCTTCTATATTGGTCTGATTTGTAAATACTGACGTGACTGATCTCCATTTAAAATATGCACTATTAAATTTAGGATCATCATGTGCTTCTTTTTCCCATTTTTTATCAGCAAAACTTTTGATTTAAAAAAGGGCTGTGGATAAACATTAAAATTTGCATTACTGAGTAATGAATTCTTTCAAAATTGTCTAATGTTCTACCGAACATGGTTGTTACAAACTGACTCTGATGTAGGAGAATGATTAAATGAGCAAACTCAAACATCCTCTTTCTTTCATTCCCTGAATTCCAAAATTAAATATGTTTTTTTGTAAAAGATTCCAGGTCTTTTACTTGCTTTCAAAGACAGCACTTTTTCTTAACAAGAGTTGAAACCATCAGCTCATTTCATATAACAAACCACAAAGAAATGACCCTCCATGTTGCTCACAGCTCTTTAAATTCATAAATTTTTTTTATAAAGAGCAATGATAAAGCTATTGAAATTAGTCAGAATGAACACAAATCAGACTTCATTTCGCACACCAAATGTTTGTGATAGGAAAATTTGGGGGAGAGAAAAACAAAATCAGGAAGCAGATAAAATTTCCTGTTTGGTTCAGAGAAGTGAGTGGTCAATGTGCTGCATATTTCTGAGATAAATATTTAGTAAAATATAGTGTCTGAAAATTTTTGGAGCTAATTACTGAAATCAGCTATGAATTTTTGTCTTGATTCTTGACAGAGCTGTGTTCTCTTCTGCAAGATAGGAATTTTACTGCCTTGAACTTCCAGAACTTTTCATCCAGAATAATAGATAAATTCCTTGTTAATTCTTCAGAAACAGTATTTGGCAATCAGGCAAAGTAATCTCACCAAGCAATAACACTTTATTACCAGAAGGGATTGCAAAGTTCAGTGAATGTATTTTACATGTACAGCTAAAATATATGTTATATGGGCATATATAGGAAGGAAATGTTTAATTTTTTTTCAAAGAAGGTATTCATTTATTATCTGTGTATTTTAAACTAGGCATGCTATCTCTCTTAGTGGATTACTACATTCTGTGGGCCAGATACCAAATGGGACACTGGAATCTAAAATTTAAATTAAGCAAGACAGTCTGTGTTCTAGTCAACAACCACCCTTTCTTGCCCAGGGAGGTCTGCAGAGGCATGAGAAGCTTCAGCCAGGGCTGTGCCTCTGCAGAGCCCAGCAGAGCCCCTCAGTGCCCTCTGTGGCTTGGGACTGACAAGCCAATGTGCCTCATATGAAACCTGCACCCAGAAGAAAATAGTCCTTCTCCATGGAGTGTGCTTATCAAGACTGCAAGGCCATGGATAAACTCTCCCTGCCAGGGATTGATGCAATACTTAAAAATGAACAGCAGCAATTCCTGAGGGAAGCTGTATGAGAAGGGGCTGAGGCCACTTGGGCTGTTCAGCCTTGGGAGGGCTGAGGGGAGATCTCACTGCAGTTACAACTCCATTGTGAGAAGAGCAGGGGCAGGCACTGATCTCTTCTCTGTGCTGGCCAGAGACAGGACCTGAGGGAATGGCCTGAAGTTGTGTTGGGGAGGTTTAGGTTGGATATTAGAAAAGAGTTTCTTCACCCAGGGGAGTGGTCACAGCACCAAGCCTGGTCCAGCACTCAATCTGAGTTCAAGAAGCATTTGGACAATGCTCTCAGGCACAGGGTGTGACACTTGGGAATGGTGCTGTGCAGGGCCAGGAGCTGGACTCAATGATCCTTGTGGGTGCT
Organism: Luscinia megarhynchos; assembly: GCA_034336665.1. Classification (NCBI taxonomy): domain Eukaryota; kingdom Metazoa; phylum Chordata; class Aves; order Passeriformes; family Muscicapidae; genus Luscinia; species Luscinia megarhynchos. Next base: position 50,121,667 of record CM067565.1, read on the forward strand.
TCTAAATCATCTTATTCTGTGATTTTTTACAATGCTGTGATTAGACTTGTCTCCTGTTCCACGGCTGCTATGCTTTCATTAAAAGCATTTAGCCTGAATTTCTGATGCCTTCACTTAGTGCCTTGAGCATTGGAGTACCATCATGAAAGTGGCAACAACATCAAGTCTCCCCTCTTTATCTGATGAAGTTTCCATCTCCAAAGAAATGAGTCTACAGAAGCAACTGTCCCCAGTGACTTGTTGGAGGTGCCACCACCAAAGGTTTTTAAGATGAAGCTGGACAAGGTGTTACATAATCTTATCTAGGGTTCCTTTCCTACAAAATGTGGGACCAGGTGATCTTTGGAGGTCACTCACAGGCTGGGCTGTTCTATGATTCCATGAACCCTCTCCTTTCCACTCAAGTGCCTAACTCAAAAGTCATTACCTAGGTATGCCCAGGAACACATCCCTATTAATTAGCTCAAGCTCTTTGCTGCCTGTAATGAATCTCATTGCTAAGGAATATTCTGTCTGAGCTGCAGCCCTACCTCAAGAAGATCTTTAATCCCCAACGTGTCCCTGCTGGTGAGGAACAACCTGCTGCATCCATGTGCAATGATAATATGTACACTTTATTTTTAATAAATTAAGCCTCATATCATTACTTGCCACTCTTTGACATGTTTTTTGCTGCCATCTATGTCCTCAGAACCCCATTTGCAGGGCCCCCTCCTTCAACATTCAGGTACCTACATCTTGCTGTCTTCAAATGTTTTGTCTAAATTAGGCTAGACAACTCTGTGGAAAGACCTACACCTACAGAAAAAAGACCTACAGAAAAAACAATATTTCATCAGAAATTACATCACATGTTTTTCAGACATCAGAAGGGTTTGCAGAAGAGGGGAGTGATGGGCAGGTTGGGAGGAATTTCTGCTGTTTAATGTTATTCTTACCATCCTCTCAGCTTTTACTGGAAGTTTCCTAGCACATCTTAGTGAGGCAAGCATAGCTGTGCAGAAGACAGAGTGATCTTTTGTCATGTTGGCACAAAAGCCTTAGCTATGACAGTGCAGATAAAGCCATCTTAAAGTCAGGCATTTTGCTTGACCATTTAGCTAAGCTGAGGCCTGTCTTTCATAAGGCTTTTTCATCTGCTCAAAAGATTAGTCATGTTGCAAATGACAAAATGTTTGTAACTCAAATGCCCAAGGCTGGACCTGATTTAAATGAATTTTAACCTGAAATGAAAACCATTCAGAGTTCTGATTTCAGCTGATAAAAACTGGGCTTTGACTTTAAATACTGAGGTGCAAATGTGGGTTCAGAATGACTCTTACGACTGCTCTTAAATATTCCTTCAGAAAGCCAGCTCCCCAGAAGGAAAGTTATAGTATACTAAGGAGAAATTGCTCAAGACTTTCAGAATAAAACCGTGGAAACATTAAACATGTGCAAATTCATTCCATATCCTGAACTCCTGGAGTCTCAGAGCAGACAAAAATTAGCACAACATTTCTGAGGTGAGACCTCTGTTAAACGCTTCCCAGACATTTCTTCACTGGAAAACTTCTCCAGTGAGCAGAAGCAAAAGGAGAAAAGCAAACAGGATTGATCTTCCAATTCCTTTAGGCATCTTTGGATATCCTAACTGTGATGAATACATTTTTCACAACAAACAGGTTCTAGAAAATCAATGCAAAGTATGTTTATATGTGCAAAATGTAATGAAGCAAACCAATGCTAATTGCATTACTTCCCTTTTCCTGATTGGATTTTATTCTGGTTAAAGGAAACTGAGATTAGGTGTACCATGTGCCATTAGCCTTCAACTAAATAAAGTGCACCAAAGTGAAATAGATTGTTTGCATGAGTATCAACTAAATAAAAATATAACAACTTGCTTACATGACTATGATGGCCACCTAAATAAACTGTTTAACAGATAGTTATGAGATTATTTTATAAAAAGACAAATATTTGATAAAGATGCAAGTGTCAACTTCCAAAATCACCCTTAGAGAAAATTTTAAAGAAAGGTTCCTGTAGTAGAGCTGCAGTTGCAGAACTTAAACTTTGTGTTTGACTGTAGCAATTATCTCCCATATCATCAGGTTATATAAAATGTCTTGCAATATCCAGGAATGGTAACTCAGATCTTCCAGTCTTTCTGCTCTTTACTTTGTTTGACTACCCATAAAATGTGAAGATTTTGAACTTCAAGGCAGTAAGTGAAACCAGACAATTACTTATTAACAACATCCAGCTGGGAAGCACTTTGATGGCAGAAAGCAAACCTTTTCCAATATACACGTGGCCAGATTCTTTTCACATTAATTGAGATTGACTGCTCTTCTCTAAGGCTCCCCCAGAGCAGGCAGTAAAACACACTTTTAATTTAAGAGTTCAACATGCCAACATGTCTTGAAGCACACTTCCACAAATTCACAACACACTGGGCAGCTCTCATCTGAGTCACGCAACTCCCACTCAACCCTAAAATTACAACCTTTTGTTGTTGGGATGTGAGAAGAGTGAAACTGGAGCAGGAATCTATTCCTGCATGGATCTGTATTGCTGGGGATGCCCAGAAACTCCAAATGCTGTCTGCTGCTCGGCTTTGTGAGGTGCCAGACAATTGTTCATCCTCCAAAGGACTGTGGGCATGTTGAGCACATATTTGCAGCTTGTGATAAGATTCCATATTTTGCTGATAAATGTACTGTGGGAATACTTACTAAATGGTGAAAGATGATGAAATACATGCAGACAGATCCTGGGTTATATATCAGGATGAATTCTAACAGCAGCAAGCTGACATCATTCTGCTCAGAATGAGAACTGGTTTGTCCTCAATGGGAAGGTATTTTTTGTTTTAATTGGAGTATATTGCTACGTTGACACTAGTGAATCAAATGTTCCTTGGACCTTTCTTTGGCATCTGGGCCAACCAGCACAGTAGACCCCTCATCCATATGAACAAAACCTCCTATGCCAAAAGCAGAGCTAGTTTCAATGAACAGAAATACTCCTTGGTACTGTGCAACTTACTAGCACAAATGCATTTTATGAGATTTTATATTTCATGCACCCTCCATTAAATGTGCATTGTAAGAAACCTTAGTGACAACCATGACATCAGTCAGGACAGAACAACCAGAGCTTATTCAGTTTCAGCTATGAACATAGTTGGCTTCCTATGAGAGGGTTGAAAGATTTGATTGCAACTGCTTTGCAACTGGTAATTGAATACCCAGGGCAATTGCAAGCATGAAAGACACCTTCATTCAGCTTGCACAGAGCTACCAAGTTTAGATAGAGAGACAAATATGCCTTTGGATTCACTAGCTGCTCTCTGACTCCATTGTTGCTGATTTCCTCACACTTGGAGCTCAAAACATATTTACGTGGTGCTAGCTCTGAGAAATGTCTGCTTCATCTGTACAACACCAAGGTATCCCGTTGCACAGATGGTCTCCAGTCACTGCATTTTTCAACATAAGTGTGCATATATCAGCCCACAGTCCCAGCTCCTCAGCCTTCCTGCCCTACAGACCTTTGTGTCCTTGCCAAGACATTGGACATCCCTAGGAGAACACAGATCCTATTCAACTGAATAAAAAAAACCTCAACACATAGAAATCAGCTACAAATGTTCAGGATAAAAAAAAACAAGCCAAAACGTGCTTTTCCAATTTATTTTTTAGATTAAAAAAATGTACTGAACATTTGTAGTCCATTTGTGATATTATGGCTTCCTTTACTGTATAGTTTTAATTTGTTTGTCTTATCCTCTACCATTGTTGGCTGTTGTTGTCTCCTGCTTTTATCCAGATTCAGAGCAGACCTTGAAGTCTGCCTCACTCTTTTAGGAGAGAAATTATTATGATAGCTGCACATGGATATTCTCTGCTAGATGTTGATCTGTTTTAAGAAGAGATTAAGATTGCACAGAATAAATGAGATAATGCCTGTCTTTGTTTAGAGAGATCTAACCCTCAAAGCACATTCCTATTACAAGTACACACATTTACACATTTTTGTGCCTGCCTCAGTGTAATTGTGTGGAGGAGTGCAGCCTTTTGGCCAGATAATGAATGTAACACATGACAGAGCACTGTAGTACAATGTTTTTTCTGGCATGATCTCTAGGATGACTGCAGTCATTAAGGGTGAAGCCATATTATTAAAGGACACACTCCCAGATTAAGCAGAAGAAATCAAAATAAGCAATCTAGCTCATAAGTGCAGTGATAGTTAATTTAGTTAATTTAAACATTAGCAATTATATATATATATAAAACAAATATTCTTTGCATATTAAAAGAACACCGAGGATATACATGTGATGCATACATTTTATATATATATATATATATATATATATATATATATACACCCATTTATATATACAGGATAGCTATATTTGTTTTTTAAGTCTGTAATACTTTCAGCACCACTCATTAAAACCCAGTGCAATTATTGCTGACTATAGAACTTCAGCCTAATGATGGGTGATGAAGACTGTAGCAGTCATTGGTAAAAGTAACAACCTGAGAGGTCAGGAACGAGGACAGAAAACTGAAATGCGGGGTGGCAAATGAATGAAGAGAAGCCAGAAAATACTCAAAGACCATGTTGTCAGTCTTAGGAATCTTTCTGCATCCTATTTGCCAGCAGAAGAACATTTGTCCTACATCTGGCCACCCCTGATGGCATCTCAGACTGTAAGGAAGGACCCATGGACCCTTCCCAGGCTAGGAAGGAGCCTGGCCAAGGTAACTGCTAAATGCTGAAAAACAACATCTGGAGATGTTTGTCAGAAGAGCTGGGGAGGTGCAGGTTTGAGTGTGCAACAGCCTCTGTAAAAAATCAGCTTCCAGCATACAAGGTTTGTCCAATGTTGGTGCCTGAAACAAATGGAGTTCAATCACAGAGCTGAACCCATGCTCTAAGACAAAACAGGTAGATTTTTTTTTTTAGGGAGTAGAAGATAGTCATTGACATTACTCTTAAGAATCTGTTTTCAGATTAATAAAGCCAGTGGGGGCTTTTCCCACAGCAAACTGCATCCTACATTGCTTATCTCATGTAGGATGGTCTGCTAACCTCAAAAGCAAGCTTCTGTCAAGTACAGGAAGCCACAAAAGAGTAATTTAGTTAAATTCTACTGATAATTTAGCAATAGATTGAAAACATCAATGTTTATTTTATTCTTCAATAAGGGGTATATTGATTTTTACCTTTCTGTCTTGATCCCAATGGTCATCAGTTTCTTCACAGAGGAGGTTACTTTCCATAACTACATTATATGCATAAAGTTAAATGCATAAGCTTTTAATTCAAGTTTATATGCATGTAGCTGTAGATACCCCTATGGTATGTACTCCCCATGCAGTAGCTGATATTTCTGCAGAAGTGCAGAACTATGTGAAAATCCCTATTGATTTCATCAAGGCTCCCCAGAAAGCACACTAGTCATCCCACAGAAATCTGATTAGTAGCTCTGCCCTTCATCCTGCAGAGACCTTCACTACCTTTACAAATGAAAAATATTTGCTGCAAGAGCAAGTTATGTCCCTGTGGGAGAAGGGAGGAACAGTTCAGCCATTCCTCAGTGAAGCAAAACCAAAAATTTATTTTAAAGCTGAACAAACAACTTTCTCTCAAAGATCTATTTCCTACGCAATTACTTCTACTGAGAAGTAATTTCTCTCACTCTCCTAGGATTGGAGAAGGTCTAAAGGGGAGCTTAAAAGCAATTCTTATTGTGAAAAGACAAACATAAAGGAGTACAACTTTAATGTTATTTTCCTGTGATGATAGTAGAGATATTTTTCTTCTGTCTTTTCAAGATGCTCCATGACAGGTTAAGAAGTGGAAATCTTACTTCTAATTTCAGTCTGTCAATAAATAAATATTGGTCCACTATCATAAAACAATTACTAAGCAAGTTAATGTTCTGAAACTTGATTTCCAGCACCCAGGGTCCTGAATTCCCTTATTCCTGAAAATAAACATAGAGTCCACCATCATACAGTTTTGTTGGCATAGATTATTTCCTTTCATACATTTCATTATACACATCTCCTTTTAGATATAAGTAACAAGCAGGTTTTTATATCAGTTTTTGGTTGATGACTATTCCACTTGCTTTAGAAGGAGTTTTGGAGTTTCATGAAGGCCACCAAAGCAGGTGAACAGATCGACTGGAGAAATGGGAAAGATCCAAAAGGAAAAAAAAAAAAAATCAATAAAAAAACCCAAACAAGTAAAGTTTCAAATATAAAGCAGAGAAAACTCAGAACTGTGGGTACTGAGGATGTGGAAACACAACACAGTGATTTTGCCTTCTAACAGTCACTTTCCAAAAGTTTTTTACTACCTAATTGGGCATTTTTGGAGAGGTCCTGAGCTCTCTTTCCTCCTAGAGCTATTAGAACATGGCTGAAGTAAACTTTTAGAGCACTTTGCATTGGTCCTGAGTGACTCAGATCAACTCATAGTAACAGCTGACCCATGAAACCTGTCAGTACATTTAAATAACTGCAGCTCTTCTCTATTTTACTTCTAAATATGGGGAATTGAAACAAAATCTCTTTAATGATACCACAAACTTCTTATTTCTTTGTACTTTCTCATAACTGAAGATCAGGAAAGCATTTCTGCTTTTCAAATGTCAGTGAGACCTCTCACTGTTTTTGACATCCCTGTTAACCATGGCAACAGATCACCAAAGACATTCACCAGACTCTCTCTTTTCAGTCTGGGAATAACATATAGCAGCACATTATAGCCCTTCACTCATTCTTGAATTTAAGTCATTCCACCATCATATGCCAATTAAAAAACCTAAAGGTTGTGCTTAATGGAGATTTTACCCAGAACCAAGAGTTTCCAGAAAAGCATTGTGTTCAATCTCCCACATCTGATGCAGAAATCTAATGAGACACTGTAAGCATGTCATATGCTTTGGTTCTCCAGGTTGTCAGCACTGTGTGACTGAGGTAGCTAAAGACAATGAAACTAGAAACTTAGCAGAACTTCTTTGAGAAATCATTGATTTAAGAAAAATTAAAAAGCAGAATTGCAGAATCATAGGGCATCAGAAATGAGGTCTGGAGATCATCTGGTTTAACATTACACACAAAGTAGGGCCAGCTTCAAAGCTACAGAAGGTTGCTCAATGCCACCTCTGGTCAAGTTTTCAACAGCTGCAAAGGTGGAGCAGACTCCACAATCTCTGTGGGGAACCTGCCACCATGTTCAGCAATCTCTTCATATCCCTGGGAACTTAGCTTTCATTTCAGTGCAGATTTTTGGAGATTTATGAAAATATGAAGGAAATTTCTAAAAGAAGAACCTATGGAATGCTCTTGCTCAGAAAGATACTGGGAATGAATGAGCAGCAAAACTCTGTCTATTTGCAACTGGATGGGGATTTAATTCTTGAATTCCACTTGCCAGTCAGTCTAAACATTAGTCTAAGCATGCCACTTAATCCTCATTTTCCTCCATGTCATAAGGTATCAGAAAAACTAAAAAGAGTTTAAAAATTATTTCATATTAGACCTCCAAAATTTCATGACACAGGAAGTAATAATCATTCCTCTATACTAGCTGAGCCTGGAACCTGGTCCAACAATGATGTGCTTCAATATGGCAACTCCATGAGTTTAAGTTTCTTCAGAGATTTACATCTCCCTGTCACCATAAGAGCTCAGAGGAGTTAGTCCAGTAATAGGAGTAGAAAGGCAGAAATAATTTCCTTTAAAAACTTCATAAGAGTAGGTATTGTGGGTATAGGTTGCCAAGATTTACACACTCAAAAATCTGTAATTCAAGTATGATAAATATAATGGCTAATTTTTAATTTATTTTATAAGGAAACAAAGAATGTGGAACAAAACAGAAAAAAATATAGGCCTCTACTAGTGGTGCAATGTAGCTAGAAAGTGAAGCCAAACATACATTTAAAAGAAAAACAAAAAACTGGAATGCTTCACCAAGTTAGCAGTTTGGTCTCTGTCTCTTGAAAGCAGTTTGACTAAAGCAAAAACTATTTCAGAAAGTCCTGTGGGCAGTATTAGGGCAAAAATATGATTAGAAGATCACAATGGTCATTTGTGTTAATTTCCAAATGTGGAAAACACCGGATCACAATCAGAATAAAACAGTCTTGTTAAAATGGGAAATAGTCTCCCAGGGCATATACAAGAATCCTTTTCATTTGTAAAACAGAACTGAATTATCTAGATGTATTAAGGATATATCCTGTCTTTGTCATGTTTTGGTGGGTGGAGTGAGTCCTTCCCAGTTCTGATGTTAAGGTACAAAGCTATTAGGGCTATCTTCCAGTTATGGGAACAGGGAGAGAGGAGGAAGGCTGGACGTTCCTTATCTCTAAAAGCTGTGTCCTGGACAAAGCTTGGACATAATATGATGCTTCTGAGCTCCACAGGCAAAATATTTGCATTGCTTACACAGAGTTGTCAAAAAACAGCACCGACAGAATAAAGCAATTGGAGACAGGAGGAAAAAAAGACTGAAATTTTGTTTCCCATTCCAGAGTTTTTAGTGTTGCAACCGTGATCTATGGCTCCTAACAATATTCCGGGCAGTAGCTGTTAAATAATGCTGCATAAATCCATTTTTACCCTTGGCAGATCAGTACTCCCTAGAGGCTCCTGTTCTGTGTTTCTTCTTTCCAGGACAGGGCACGGGGTTTTAAGAATGTTATTTCCAGGGCATTTAAATCACAAATCTGAAAACGAAATAAATATTTGTTTTGCAACCAAACCTTGATCTCTGCAGAAGAGAGACACCTTCCAGGTCTAATGTTTTGCTTCCAATCAGAAATTGGCAACTCATCCAGATCCAAGATGCAGAGTACAAGTCTCTGTGACCTGCAGAGTATTTTCCTTCTATAAACCCCAAATCATTTAATATTCATGGATGCTTCCAAAGGAACAGGTTCCCATCAGAGTGGTGTGTGGCCAGTTTTTCACCAAATGAGACAAGAAAATCATATTTTTCTGTGTTGACTGGGGTCACACAGAAGCAGCATGATCAGTCCATCAACTGACCTCCCACTTGGATGGAACATAACTATTTATTCAGTTCACTTCATAAGTGCTGCTCACTTAGGAACAGTGTTTGAGCACTGGCACCTGGAGCTGGAGTCAGTCAGATATTATATCACACTCCAGCCCCCTCAAGAGTCCCCACTTTCCACAGGAACACTGCCCAAGGACAGATGGATGCTGCACAGCCCTGGGGCCATGACAACAGCTGTGCTGCCAGAACACAGATTATTGCACTGGTGACTCTCAACAGGACACCTGAAGTGCTATTAATCCTCAACATCTATTCTCTTATTCTTCTATGCTGAATTTTTACATTTACATCTCATGAATACCAACATCTGCTTGGTAATAAAAACAAACAAACAAACAAAAAACAAAAACAAAAACAAAAAAAAAACAAAAACAAAAAAACAAAACAAAACAAAACCAGCAGAACAAAATGATACTAAATGGTCTAAACAAGCACAGATAGGAGCTATGTCTGAGTACAATTGAATCATGAATGTTGTGATATATAAAATTTGCTGCTGAACTTTTTGCCAGATTGGCTTTTTGATGCCCAGAGAATAAAGTTCACAATACTATTCTGATCTGTGGGCCAATGTCATGCTGAAAGGACAGTAACCTTTCTAAGATGACCCTGGATAGATTCTTTCTGCAGCAGGAAAAGCAAGAAGCAGGAAGGACACATAGTGTCCAGACACGGGCAATGTCGGTTTAGTTTTATTTTCAAAGGAATTTTTATTTTGCTTTTCCCCTGAAATATAAACTTTAGAGTATTTCAAGAATTTCTTGATTATATTTAAATATGACTGGATAAGCCAGATGCCTGAAGCAAAATGCTAAGCATTTAAATCTGGTTTATATCCCCTGCTCTGAATCATTACTTTGTCATGGGTCTCGCAAGGTACGGTAAAAGGAAAAAATAACTGACAATGGTAACACATTCAGAAACTTTCAAAGGCTAAACATTAGAGTCTTCAAACCCTGAAAAAGCATATTTTAAGCACAATCAGTTTTCTTAGCCTATAAAAAGATATAAGATTCTTCCGTAGAAATTAAATATAATTTACAAGGAAAATAAGACAAATGTCATATAACGTACACCATTGTATTCCATCATTAGGTTGTTTTTTGCATTATGAAAAAAAGAAAACAAATGAGTTTATACATAGCAGTGGTCTTGTACCTGTCATTTAAAGGCAAAAAGTATAAAGTTTTTAGGAAAGAAAATATAGGAAAGCTTTCAGGAATCTGAGATCTGAAGGAAAGCAAGTGCACACAAAAGAGTTTCTGTTTCTTCCAACTCTTGTGGTGGGTATTACTACACCCTTCAAAAATTGTGCTTTTGATATTAAGTTTACTTTTAAGTGTTATAAAATAGAAAGTATAGTTTTATCTACACAGAACCTTTCTTTGGTGAAACTCTCCATCTTCCTACTTGGAACACTGTCCAACTGCAACTTGGCAGGTTAGTTTAATCCATTAATATTTACATTTGCTTAGTTCAAATATTTTGACATTTGAGTGATGAAGATGTGATATCTGCTATTTTAGAATGGAGTTATTATTTTCTTGACACAGGTTCCCTGGATATACTGAGTTTGATGCTGTTTGTGGCAACTCTGTTATGCTGCAAGAAGCTGGTTAATATGAATACCTACATATTTATCTCTGATTTTGATTCCCAAGATAATCTTTTACTAGAAATTGGAAGACCAGTTGTTTGTAATATTGTCCCTGTTTCATTAAAGATATTTTTGCAGTAAAATGCAGTCTGCACCATTTCTTGGTGGTACATGAGATTTACCTATTAGTGGTTCTATGTAGCTGGCCTTTAGAAGCCAGCAGCTCCTGCAAAGTCCTGTCAAACAAGGTGATTTATCCTTGGACTACTGTTGCCAAGTTTTTGGACATATTTGTTTCTAGAATGAAGATAAGAAATGATGTGCAGAGCTGAATTTATCCATTCTTTTCTAAGAGCACATTGTAAAACAAAAGGGAGAAGCAGGCCATGCATAAATAGACAATCAGGCAAGGCAAAACTCTGGAAAGCTCCACTAGCTCTGGAAAGGAGAAGTAAATTAAAATCAATAAATACTAATATGATGACAGAGGGAAACACAGCACCATGTATGAAAATACACTTTCAACCTCAACCACATGTTAAAATGAAGACCAGTTTCAGTTTAACCCACATCTGCATAACAGAACTTTTTTAAAAGCATTTAGTAAAATACAGTTTGTTTACCCTCCCTTTCTCTTTTCCACCTCTTCCCTCTTTTCTGCCCACATTTCCTGCATTCTCTGAGAAGATGTTAAATAATGTCTTCTGTCCTACAACTGAGATGGCAAGTCCAATGTCAGAATACTCCCAGAAGAATGAAATCAGCTTTGCTGGCCTGGAATGGCATAACTGTTTTTTCTATAGTGTCAGAAATCAGATTGTTAATAAAATGGTAGAGGAGCCATGGTTTCTAGTTTTGCTCCTTAAATCAAAATTAACCATATGGCAGAGCTCTTCTAAAGGACCAGGAGGTTTCTCACTTTCACTCACCTGACCTGGATGTTTTTCATGGAGAAGAATGACTGCTGCAGCAACTGCCAGATGCTTTGTGTGACGCTTCTCTCAAGAAATACTGCAGTGCATGGGGTCATACTGCATGGAATCTCGTGGTAAAATATGTCTTTTTACTATCAGAAGTATTTATTGTGGTAAAACAATAGTGGAAGTTGTTATATCGTTAACATGAGTCTGCCAAGTCTCCAGCTTGAACATTTCTATAATAAACACTAAGGAACAGAAATGAATTGTTGTACATCTGTACAATCTCCAGCCCTTCCTTATTGCCTCAAGGCATCTGTGGCTTTGTAAGCAGGCACACCCACCTTCCTAGCATCACTTCCTGGTGTGGACCCGATCTCCATTCCAGCTACTGATTTGGACATTGGAGCCTGAAAAAACTCAGTGTGTCAGCCATAAAACATATCAGGAATACATGCTTTTTAAAGAAAAAAATACCTTCAGCTGGGATCTTAGCTTTTGATTTTTTATGCTCTTTCACAACTGCTGCCTTATTATTGTTAAACCCATGCATTCCCCTGCCTGCATTCAGTTTTGTGTGTTTGACCTGGTTCAAAAATTAAATGAGAATGGACAACATCATCGTGTGACTCTCAGTGGAAATTTGCTGTGAGATAACCAATAGTGTTCAAACAATGTTTTTACTGTCTGCTTATCAGTACTGTGAGTTACGTACCTCGAACTTCAAGTGTTGAGATGCAAAACATTAAAAGCAGTGGAATTACGATTTCTGGATCAAAAGCTCAACCCAAGAAGTTAATCATGTAATAAAGGATCTAGGAAGTGAGTGGTACCTGAGATAAGCAAAAATGCTAGTCTAAACAAATGTCCAAATTCCAACCTGATATAATTTAACTTTCCTGCCTAAATTTCAACATGATATTCTTTGATCCAAAAATGGGTTTAATCTCTGAATTTCAATGAGGATCAAGTTCAGTAGGACATAACTACACCAAAAATAGGTGCTTTTGACATCACAACTTACCAGAGTACTATTTTTTTATCTTGGTATAACTTTTCATGTTTTTGGATGAAAAAAATTAGCATATTCTCACTATATACATTATTAAAGTTAACTCAGGACTCGCTGACATCAAAAGATTTTGCTTTTGAATTGAACATGCACCTTAGACCACTTACAGAAAGGGAAGTCTCTGATTTAAATCCAGGTAAACTACTACAGCAAATATTACCTTATTTAAAAAAAAAAAAAAAAAAAAAAGGAGACTTACTTTTTTGAGAGCTCCCATGCCCCAGAGGATCTAATGAACCCAATCACTGCTTCGTCTGTCTCTTGAGCTGTGTTCTTCTGCACAGCTTATTCAGCCACAGCAAAACTGACCTAACAGAAAATGCCACAAAATCATGGGACAGATACAATTTTATAATAAATCTCATATCTAATCGATAAAAGGGACAGGAAAAGCTTAGAGATTGTGTCCTGTGAAAAAGCAGAGAACAGCAGCACTGTAGAGTCAGGTCACTTAAAGATGACAAGCAAGCAGCAAAGTTGCTATTTTTATTCTTGAAAGGAAGGAATAAAAGTCAAATGATATATGGGAGTTGTACATCTTCTTGAAGGCATGTTGAAGTTCTCATTATTTTATAAGGGATCTGAGACTTCAGCATCCACTGTACTTTGTGCATGAATCACATTAGATGTCTGATCTTCAGTAGTATCAGATATGAAAAACTACAAAGTTTAACTTTGTTGACCTTCTGGGACACGTTGTTAGCAGCAGGTTTCATTTTGAAAGATATAGCAGATTGAAATTCTTAAACAAACTAGTAAACTTGTTTGTTCTTAATGAGAGGGGTGCCAATAACATAATAGGAACAAGTAGCTACAGGCTCTCAGACTAAATTCTTGAGACTTCAACCCCTTTATATTGTTTAGCTATGACAAAATCCTCACAATCTTTGACTTAAATTAACTTTATTTCCATTAGCTTGTGGTCCAAAATAAATTTAGCATAGGAATCATGAGATTGCAGTTGCAATTTTAAATATTTCAGGAAATTTGAGGACATGAATCTGAGACCAATGGTTAAAATTCTTCAATATCATTTATTTTATTTAAGCATAGGGAGCACAAAACCAGCTGAAAATATTTAGTGTAGAGCACACACATACCGTATAAAACACTTTATGTTTTTCAAAGGATTTTTTCTGTATGTGTTAATTGTTGTGTATGTGTTTATATGCAAAATATTTTCACATATCTAAAAATATACACAATTTTATTACATGGAAATAACTATTAATAGCAACTCTCCTTACTGGCCTTAGTTCAGACACATCACATGTAGTTAATTTCAACAAATAGGATGGATATTTATTGCATTAAAGATGTTTTATAAAGTACCAATTCCAGATATGATGGTTCTTGCTGTTTTTCCACTGGCCTTTTGAGGCAGCAGCTATGTTTTTGCTTTGATTTAAATATTTATGCTTTCTCAAATTCAAGACAAATACCTTTTTTGGTCACTGTTGTTAGTTCTGTTTGATGGCATTGAGGGTGTCTACTGAACAAGCACATGCTGCTCTTAAAACAATGTTTTGTCCTAGAAACCATCTGAGTCATCAACAATCTCTGCAAACATTTCTTCACTTTAAGACTTAATTTAACCATTATCATGCCACAAGAAGAAACAAGAACTTGCTTTCATGTAATACAAAAATAATATGAAAACTAACCATGAAAGCTACTGCATTTTTGATTCTGTGAAGGTTCAAATCTCAGCAGTAGAATTCTGAAAGACAGAAAGCAGCCCCAAGGCAGAAAAATGTGTCCTTAGGAGTCTCTTTGCAGGAAGAGACCAAAAGTAGTGGTTGTGTCAGACCTGTGCTGTTGTTAAGCTGAAGCAGGGAACCCAGCCAGGCACACCTGAGTGGCCCTGTTGGACTGATGCAACAGGTTCATCTGTTCCTATGGGAGCCTTTCCACGTAGGAATGCAGGTTTTTACCCCTAGAGAGCCAAGCCAGCAGAGCCTGTCAAGTAAACAAATCTGCCTGCAGCCTCCCGGTGCCAGCTCTGCATTAAACATTAGACATAACAACATTCTTTCCCTAGACAGCAAAATTCCCAAACCCTCAGCAGCACTGGGCAGAGCTGGGCTGGCTCTCTGCACCACTGTCACAGGGCTGGGGCTCTGAGAAGCAAGGAGCCAAGAGAGGGGGCAGGTGGCCACCAGGTGAGCAGTGGCCTCAGAAGCTGCTGTCCCTTCAGCCCATCCCAGGAAATACCCTCACAGCTTTTCAGGGCTGCAGTGCCGCTTTGAGCTGCAGTAACTTGGTGTTGTGGAGTGGAGACTGCAATCCTTTCATCTTTCCAATTGCTTTCTATCAAGCAACAGTAATGTTTTAGCCTGTAACCTCCAGGATATAATCTGTATATTCCTCCCTTTCTGGGCACCACTGAGCTCCCTGCCTGTATTTAGCACATAATACATTGTTTTAAAGTACTTAGCAATGATTAGTAGGATAATAATTTCTAAGAATAGGCATACTGTCCACACTGTAGTCTGCCAAAAGGATTTCAGTGTTAGAAAAATTGCTGCTCTGATCTGTCAGCACTTGACACAGTTGCAGGGGGGAAAAAAAGTATAATAGAAATTCTCTATTCAATAGAATAGAAAAGTTTGTCTGGAATAAGTGTCACCTGTATGGAGTGGGAGGCTGAGCCAACTGTGCTGACTCAGCGCCTTCATCCCTTCCCCCAGGACACCCCCAGGGCTGCAGAAGACCCCAGAGATCATCCTTCTCCTCCTCCTCCTCCTCCTCCTCCTCCTCCTCCTCCTCCTCCCTTCTGCTCTCCCGTCCTCTCCCGCAGTGACACGGCAGCTCAGCTCCCCTCTCACAAACGGAACGAGCTCATGAGAGCTGTGCTGGCCCAAAAAGCCAGCTCTGCTTCAGCAGCTTTCAGAGACTCCACTGAATCCCTGCTGCTCAGTCACAGGCACCCCAGAATTTATTCAGCTGCTTTTGGCAAAGGGAGATGTCTCCAAAAGCACCAGCCCTTCTGCTCCCTCCAACCCTCCACATGACCTTCTTTGCTCATCTTTTGCCCCAGGTTATTGTTTTAAATTCAGGAATGACAAGCTGGACAGTCAGACCCTATTTTTTCATTCTTTGTGTTTTCTTTGTATTCTGAGCGCTGCACAAAACGCTGGAGGGGCCTGCTGTGCTCACACACTTTGTGTATTTTCTGTACTTTTCTTCTCCCACTCTTTGAAATAAGCCTCTTGGCATGCTGAAGGAGGAGCTGAAGTAAAAACTTCTATTCTTCAAGAAAATAAGAATCTATTTATTGAACTATTTTTCCTTTCTGCCCCTCTTGCTCAAACTAGAGTTACTGTAATTTCTTAGCAAAGGTTATTTTTCTGGCTGAAAACTATGTCATGCAGAGATACCCATACCAACTAAGCAGTCTCTTTCAGAAATAATACAGCCACGTTAGGGCAGTGCTGCCAGCCCCTTTCTGTGCTAAGTTGTTCAGAGTTTCACAGATTTAGTGTTGGATTGCTTTCATTCAAACTGACGATCAATAACAGTTGATAGATCAAATCTCAGTGTTGCTATTTTGTAATTTTATATGATGGGGTAATGGTCAGATGATGATTTAATGGATAGCAAATTGGTGTTTTATTTTACTTTTTTTTTCCCTTGAATTATCTGTTTTATTCACATTTGACTGCAAACTTTTCTGTGCATCTATACCCTATTTTCAATGGCTGCCAATTCAGCACACTAGAATTCACAAAAATCATTTGATATATACAATCCAGCATGGCAAGATTATTTGAGACCAAGGGAGCAAAATACCGTGACACACATTTTTCCAGCTAACAAAACAAAGCTATGAACACTTGCTCCAAGAGAACAGGGTGGGTTTGGATAGGTTGGATTAACTTGTATTTTCAGTATCTCTGACAAGGCTTAACCACTTTCTCAATGCTGACCTCAATGAGGTCAACAGGAAATATCTCTGGACCTTCTCAGATTTTTGTTTCCCCCTAGTTTTTTCCTTCTAAACAACTTTTCCTGCTCACCTTGCCAAACACTAAGTGTGCCTTCAACAACTTTTCCATCAAATGGGGAATACAGGTGGCAAATCAGGGTCCATCTGTGCTCACAGCCTCAATGTTTTACCCAGTGGGTTTTGTCTGAGCAGTAGCTCTGGCACTTCCCTTGGCTGCACCCTGAGCCTGAACAGGACTTTGTGACACAGACATAATCTAGAGCTGCTCTTAGCTTCACTGACCTTTTATTAAATGGTCAAAAGAATACACACACACATCTACCAAACTTTACCATGTTCATATGAAATTTGAAATTTCATATTGCCAGAGAATTAATATCCTTCACAGACATATCTTTTAGTTTGGTACTGGTTTTTTTGCCAAATTCTAATTTTGACAAGGGTTATTTATGGAAACCCAGTAGTCCCTGTTTTGGGCAGCATCTTACCATCTTGTCCTGTTTTGTCCCCACAGAGCTTAATTACAAAATAGACCTGCCAAACTTAATTTAGTTAGGCTTTTTTCACATGCCATATAACCTCTTTCAATGTTATATGATGGGACCCCAGATCACAACAGATCATTCTGCAGTTTGATTTCATGCTTATCTTTAAAATGTAAAACCATCCAGGCTTTAGAAACAATCACTATCAGAAATAAACAATCATTTGTCGGAAAGCTTTTTACTTACATGCAAATTTAACTCTCAGGAATCTTAAACATTCTCCAGTTTCAGCTAGCTGCATTTTGTTTTACTTTAGGGGGAGAAGGGTGCTTGTTTTCAACAAGTCAGTGTATAGCTGTTATGTTTACAAAGAAAGCCTCAAAAATGTAGCCTACAACCTGTCTGAATTTGTAGGGAACAAGAAATGACAAGTCCAAGTGTGAAAGAGTTTTATTTCTGCTTATACTAGACCTGATGGCAACAGGGACACTTTAAATGTCAACAGTTCCACTGCTCATCAAAGCATAGAAGAAATGCAGAAACAGCTCAAATAAAAATAGGTACTTACTGCATTTGAATGATTACCCCTCGTAGCAGATCTTCAGTCACAGACTAATTAAGTGGCTGCCAAGTAGTACTGCAAAAGGGATATATATTTTTTCTGAACAAGGATTCAAGACTAAAATAATTGACTAGTAAGTTTTCCTTTTATGCCTAATCCTTCTCCAGTTAGGCAAACATTTGAGAAAAGAGCACAAGACTGCACACTTTTAAAGAAAGATTTTACATTTCTCTGACACCAGTTTTTGTTTTAAGAAAATTTGCCTGATAATTCATTTCTGTATGAACGTTTTTCCCATGGTATTTTTCATCATTATATCATATATTGGGTTGATTAAGGCCACTGAAAGTTTATTAGTTTCTGCACATAGAGTCTTGCCAAAATAAGTGCTTGTAAAAGCTTTTTAAAATTGCCTACATTATTGAACCTTAATCACAATTTGATACTACTGGAATCTTTAAAAATCAAAACATTTGAAGATATACAATTGAGCTGCATTCAATATGCAATTCAACTGTACATGCTGTACTCTGTATTTTTCTTTCTCCACACAGAGCTTGCACTTAATTGAGTGTATAAGAAAGAAATGGAAATACTGAGCATCTCTCTGCTGTGCTAAATAATGAGGATCTGTTGAAAAATGTTAAAATGCTTAAAAATAATGGGAGGAGACCTCTGCAGCAGCCATTAAACACCACAGGAAAAATGCAGTATTGCACCTCTGGAGGTTGCCAAACACTGGAGAAGTATTCAGGTAATGCATCTGGAAGGGAAACAGCATATCTTAAAGCTAATCCTACACAAAACTGCAAAAGCTTTGTGCCAGCAGGAGCCGTGGAACAAGGAATGTGATTGTGTTTCAGTTATGATCAGTCACATGTGGCATACACAGAAATTAAACTAATGTGGGTGTGAAGTTTGGCCAGTCCAATTCACCACTCCATGAAATAACAAGAGCTAAATAGGTGCCCCATCAATAAAGAGAGAAACATTCCTCTCCAGCAGGTTACAGAGTGTCTTTAGATGGCTGCTGTTCATTTGTTGTGCCCAATTATGAGCAAATGTGATACCCCACAGACTGCTTTTCTGGAAAAAGCTGGGGAAGCCTGCCGAACATTTTTAATATATTGTTATTAAAGATTACTTTGCAGACCTAGTGTTTTATATGCTAATGGCTGCATGCCAGGTAAGTGATTACTGTAAATGTGTCAGTTAAAATAGTCCAGTGACAGGTCCATATGTGCTCTATAAAGAAACTAGTTAAGCTGACCCTGATCAAAACCAGAATGATTGACTCAAAACTTCAGGAGCTCAGAAATACAAGGACTGGTTAGAGATCTGAAACAGGCCTGATCATATTCCTGTACCTGCTGGGATTCCACTCTCCCCCTCTGGACCACATCTACATGTACATCCTCCAAACATGCAACATCTGTCCCCAGATGCAAAAGCTCATATTTGTTTTGTAGACCATCAGAGCATTTGGAGATGCTTCTGTATCTGCAGTTGCCACTGGTGCAGCAATGGCCAGAGACCCTTCTGCAAGCTTAGTGAAAACACAGGCACCCCCACAGAGGTGATGCTGCTCTCACCAGCTGCCCCAGGGAGATGCCAAAGGGGCCTGCCCTGGAGTCACACTGCTTCCTCAAAGAGCAGCACACCACGGGGGGAGGGCAACCCTCAAAGCAATGTCCCATACACACTATAAAGGCATCAGTCAGACAGACAACATCCTTCCAAAATTCTCAAACAGCAAGCTCTGATGGCAAGTAGTTCAGACAGAGAGTGCCTGTACCTTAAGTCCATTGTGTTTCCTCCAGCAGAAATGAAAAATTCTACAAAGATGGCCTTGCTGTATATTCTGAGTCAGCTTGGGAATCAGTCTTTGAAATGTAGTAGGAGATAACATTAACAGAAAATAGTTGGGTATTGCTTCCAGACATAATTAGTTTACCTCATATCATCAGCTTTAAGAGCTTCAACATGTACTATTTTTCACTTACAGAGCATGGCCTTTTAAAGCAGTCAGATGATGAAAGAGCCTGTGCATGTTGCTTTTGTTGAACAGCAGACTGGGCTTTGATATACTTGAAGCCATTTGTACTGCAGCATTCATTTTCACAATTTTCAGACTCTGCTTTTCAAATTACAGTGACCACTTTAAGGTTAAAGTGATCAACTCCTGAAAACTGATGATTTTTGTTCCATCTCAGCATAGAAATGAATGAACAGAGACTGAATCTGTAATATTTGGCATTACTGTGCATCCAAAAAATGCCACAATGGCTGCAAAGCACTTCTACAAGACACAGACTTCTGACTAAGTGGTTCAAGTTTCCACAGACACTGAGGTTCTACCCTGACCAGTCACTATCAACTGGTGAGAGACATTTTCACTGTCAGCATTTTAGCAGGAAGCCTCCATCAGCCTTTTAGAGGCTATGTGTATCAGCCTGATAAGCTCTTGTAAGAGTAAATGCTTTTTTACGGAGAAGAGGCAGCTAATACAGAGTGCAGAAGGAACAGAAGTCAGGAAAGAGTCATTGTGGAATTATTATTAGTGCATTTTTAAGGGTTTAAATGTTTCAGTGGAAAGGGTGAAATAGAAGCTGACCTTAATGCTGGTCTCAGTTGCTACGGACATATGCAAAGTATCTTCTATTCTCTGGAGTAGTTCCCTAATCAAAAAAGTGAATAAGTAATTAAAATTATATGTGTCCCCAACTGGCAAGAAAATGTAAATGAGAAATTTCCTCCTGTCATAGTAGGACCTACTGAAACAGTGTCCTGAATAAGCACACAGCAGGTAGGTATGATTCTTTGCTGGCCTGTAGCATGTTTGAATTAAAGCTTTTCGAACCATTATGCATCCTAAATTAAGCTGAAGAAATCAATTAAAAAGTGCCATTGTGATTCACTTCATTAGTAAAATAACACTATGCAGCAGCAGTTGCAAAGCACATTCTGCCAGTGGGCTCAGAATGCCCAGAGCCTAAATGGATGTTGTTTCTCCGTTGTACCATTCACAGTGAGAAAAGTATTGGTATTGAAAAACAAAATAAATTATTAGGGTAGATACACACTTGACTTTTGTACTTTGTTGGCATATATTCAAGGGCCATGTCTTTCGAGGCTGTGAAATTAGCATCTCCTACAACTATAGACTTGTGGCTTGGCTTATTAAGATTTCATGGAACTGCAAAGTTTTTCCAGCAATGTCTCTCTTTGTGTTCATTGATTATGGTTTCCTTTGAGGTACCTCCACATTTTTATGTCCATTCCTTTAGTGTCTAGTCTTTGTTTCCATGTATTTAGTTAGCTGTGGTCTCTGACATTTTTTCCTTATTCTGAAAACTGACTTCTCGCCCTCGCTAAGCAGCATATTTATGTGTTTTAAAGCAAGTTCAGGTGGTGTTTAGGTTCCAGAATACATAAATTGTGGAGTTCTTTCCTTTGCATTCTGAATTCTAGCAAAGATCTGTCCTCTGTTTCTGACACTGTTGAAAAAACAACAGCAGCAAAGAGCTGTGTTACTCTTTCCATGTTTACTTCCTGAACTATTTGGGGGTTTGTGTAGTGCTACAGTAGTACTGAAAGGCATCAACAAAAAGGTGGTTCCTGAATTAAAGAGCACACAACTGATTGCATCAGAAGTCTATCAAGTAATGTCAAAACATGTAACAGAAGCTGTAAGATGACAGTACCATGAAAATTAATGTAAAGGCAGTGGTTGAAACCTCAGTTCTGTTAGGAGTGTACCATCCCTGGCTACAACGAAGGCTGCAGTTCCCTTTTAAGGAGAACAGCATCACTGAAGCAATGTGCTCGTAAAAATGCTAACGTGGTCCTTAAAATTATTCTAAACAGATACTTTTAGATAAGATATGGAAGCATTAAGGCTGTTGTGCATAACAGTGGTGAGGCTTTATCCAGAGTACTGATACAGCTCTGTTTACAAGAAAAGAAATAAATTATTTTAGCTTGTTTAGGTGAGCAGAGAAAAACTTTAGAGGGACTACGCGTGCTGCCTAAAAAGTACATTCCTATGAGGACAGACATAAAGGAGAAGATAACTATTCAACCAGACAGCAGTAGAGTATGGGTGAATGCAAAAACAGGACAAGCTGCAGGCCAGCAGAGATTCCCCAACCAGCAGGGCAGATCCTGCAACCACGTTGGCAGGACCAAACCCAGAGTACTGCTAGGACAAAGCTGGGTAAGTTTATGAGGGTCATTGTAAGACACAGTGCTGCAGTGGCAGATGGAAAGGCAGCCCTGATTTAGAAAATGGGACTATAGGATGTCTTCCAAAAGCTTTTTTTTTTTTTTGTTCCATATGTAAATAATTTCCACTGATAAGAAACAAAGAATAGTATCAACAATTCCTAAATGGAGGAGTGAAACAAAAGGCAGGTTTTCCTAATTCTGTAAACCAGTGGGAAATAAGAGTACTCAGTATATCACGTAACTTTTCAGTGTTTTGAAGATTTAGCATTTCCTAAATAAATAGATTATTTCTGTGGTTTACAGTTCAGTCCAGGTCTGCTGACATGAAAGACAATGTTTTCATGGATGTCAGCAACACAGGAACAGGATGGTTTTCTAAGTGAATTATGTACCTAATGAATCAAGTGTCGTTTGTCCCCATCATTCATTACAATTTTAAGCCAGATGCAATGTTTCATGCAAAAATGTGATTTCTTCTCCTGTGATAAATGCCTCACATCTAAGCCCTGAACTTTTTAATGAAAAGCTTTCTAGTTTTGCTTTTATCTTCAAGGTTTTCATGGAGAACAAAAATATTGAATTCTCTCTTTGGTTTTCCCTATCATTTTCTTTTTGTCACTAAATGTACTGAACAAAACCAAAGTGTCCCTTGTCCCCATTTTCCTCTTATATGTATTTACATGAGATAGGTTATCTTATGCAGAGTGCATTAGAGTTCTGCATTTTCCTGTCCCCAGTGTTTGTACAAATGGAATGTCACTGTCATCATCTTCAAGTGAGCTTGTGGAGCTCTACTGATTGTTGTGAGATACAGAAATCTCCTCATATAACCTTAAGAATACCAAAGTAAAACAACCTTTAATAAAAAGGCCTAAAGTTTGGCAAAAGCAATTTTTGGGCTACACTGGCCTAACACACAGACTGGTTTGCAGACTTTGAATATATGTGCTGATGCCTCAGGCTTCCTCAGAAGACCCTCAGAATATTAATGCAATTCTACTGCAGAAAACATTTTCTGGGATTTCTTAAGACTTAAAAAAAGTTTTTGTGGTGTCAGGTACACCTACACACATAATTTCCTTCTCTTGGTTTTGAAATGCTCACTATGAATGGTGATACTATGAAGGACAGCCTCTCAGACTCTCAATCACCTAAACACTAATTACTCCAAGAAAAATCATATCAATTATCAGTGGGTCGCAGAGAGAGACAGTCATTAGCATGAGCATAAATATATTTTATTAAATTGCTAAATTAGGACTTCAGTTACTTCTGCCTGGACCACTGCATGCTGATAATGAGGAAATTTAACAACTATATGATGGCCTAGACTTTAAAAAACCTGGTGCAGTGGAGTTTCCTTAAAACCAAGAAACTGTGCATGGAATTTTTGCTCAGGCCCATCTTGCTAGTTACTAAGGAACCTGGGGGCCAGTATCCACCAGGAACAGGCATTTGCAGAAGCAGGAGCAGAATAGCTGGGACACTGCTGTCATAGCTGTACCATTCTGACATAGTTACCTTCCTCATCCCAAAAGAAAAAGATCCTCCCAGAAGAGTGCATGATCAAAGACACTAACCAAGAACTGCAGAGGATATTTCTGGCCTGTTTGCCTCCTGCCAGAGAGCACTAGCTCCTATTAGAATATTTGTTTCAAGAAGCACCAATATTTCAACCTTCTACCCATCTAATGATTAATAAGGTTATACTGAGCACCCTGGAGGCAGAATTTGCTTCTTGAAAAATGATGAATTGAACCTTTACAGTAGTTGTAATAGCTTAAAGGTTCCAAGTAGGCCAGTAAAGTTCTATATACACATTCAAATGAATTAAGACTGTGTTCACACAGCAGTAATAAATAAAGGCCAAGGGGGAAGGAATATCTGAAAACCATAAGAAATATCTTTTAGAAGCTATTAATTATTTAAATTATTCTTAAATTCTTTTGAAGAGTTAGATCAGTGTTTTACAAACCAGTGTTTTCAGAAGTTTCCATTACTGCTGGATTAATGGCCTTTTTTTACCTGGAATGACCTGTATTTTGTACTTGGGAATTTTACAAGACTGACAGCACTTCCCATAAGAATGGACTGAAGGACAGAACACCATTTTTGTGATAAGCATGGTCATCTCAGCTAAGGACATTACTGATTTGGTTCTCTAAACTACAGGTTTAGGATATGGAAGCCCTACAGAACAGAGGCTATGCTACCATAAAACAATATTTCCCCAGCATGGTGGGAACAGCCTGGTCAAGACATGGAAAACATAGAAGACCTCATATCTGAGGCAGTAAGGTTTTTCCTAGGAAAAGTTTCCTAGTAAGGTTTGTTCTAGTCTTCTCTTTCAGTATATCTTTAATCTACTTCCTTCCTAAAGCAGGGAGACTGTCCATACCACTTCTCTTCCGAGTTAGTGGAATTCAAAAGGAATCCTGGTCTCCTTGCAACACCAGGCTTCCTTCAGAAGTTTTAGCTGCTCAAAAGCACTCTTCTGCACCTCTTTCACCCCTAGAATCTGTTGCAGCCTAAACTGCCCCATACTCTCCTGTCTTTCCTGGGGTTTCTTCAGCTTCCTCACACTACCCTTCACCATGGCCACCTTTGCATTTCCGTATCTCCAGGGTGTAGATTTAAACAAGCTTGTACTCTCTTTCCTGATGTTTCTTTGCATCTGTTCCTACTTTAAACTTACATAGCATTTCTTGGTCATGGGCTCCATCTGGATATTAAAACAACCCTACAGAACGATCTTCAGTAGAGTTGTATCCCTCATAAAAAGTAAAAGAGCAGACAGAAGTTTGTGCCTTACAAGCCCAGAAGATACCATTATACCACCCACATAACCCACACCTCACCAGCCTCACTAACTCATGAAATTGCCACTAATCACTGGCTAAGCCAGAGTGCAGCTTCTAAAAGGCTCGTGGCTGCCTCTCCTAACTGCACTCTCCCTCTTTCACAGAGACTTTCATTCTAATGAGGACAGAGCTACAAATAAAATCAATTCCTACCAAGTCCCATGAAGAACAGTACATCAAAGTGTTTTTTAACATACATAATACATTATATTTCTATGAGGGAAAGGAAGAAAACCATTCTTTTCTTGTTTGTGATAATTCTAGACTTATCACTTTGTCTTTGGTTAGACTTACCTCCCACTTTATGCTGAAGAGACAATTCATGTCAGCAATGAATCCGAGTATTCATAAGCACAGCAGGGTCCTTCAGGTTCAAAGACATTTATATAGATGTAAAACACACAACACTTACAAGAAAAACTGTATATATATAGCCAGCTATGAGCAGAGAGATTAAGATGCAAAACAATTTCTATTAAACTCAGTAAGCTCCTGTAAATTAAAAATTAACCATTTTCTCTCCTAAATATAGATTAAATTGGCCTTTTCAGCAAAAGGCAGACTACTTCTTGAATTTTTTAAGGGAAAATTTTAACTGCTTTAAAAACAGCAGTTTTCCAAGGAAGAAGTCAGCCTGGCTCATAATGATTTTATCTGAGTAAACTGCTCTGTTCTGAAATTTCCCCTTCTTTTTCTTTTCCAGGAAGGCAAGGAGTTTGGTTCTAGGTTGATGGACTAAGCTCTTGACAGTACATGCATTAACTGTGTGCCTGTGCCAAGGGTCACCCAGCTCACCAGAGCTGAGCACAATGTTGGAGGCAGCACTGGAAAAAGCACTGGGGATGGGCAGCTTCCAGAAAGCAGCTTAAAAATTTACTTCCTCCCAACAGCATACTGGTTTATAACACCAAGGGTTGGGTTCCTGTCTGCATTCTTGTTATTTAAAACACTTAAAAGCAACAGTGAAGATGGATGACCACAAGCTTATGGGTTAACTAAATAATTATAATATCATTAATTAGTACAACAGAAATTTAAACTGTTGTGACTGCCATAATCTGTGATTGCAGTAGACAGGGCCTTGTGCCTCACTGTCAAATCACAGCCTAACAGCTACATAATTAAGATAAAAAATTATGACATAAACTATTTATAAAGCATGTCCCTACAGAACACAATTCAGAAACATAATAAGCTATCAGAAATATCATTAGAAGGTTTAAGTACATGTACATCTTTTAAAAATTAAGTAAAGTGCACCTTAGAAATCCTTCCCACTGTTAAGGAGTTTAACTTGATGAGTTACAGGCCTGTTTTCCCCATAGATGAAAGAATGCAATTGTCATTAAAATAGATAAAGATATGAACTAATCAAGAGTAACAGCTTTACCAAAAATCAAAATGTAAGTGAGGAAAAGAAGTTGCAGGGTTCAGCAAAAGAAAGTGAGATAAACTTCTCTTGAAAAGCTGTTAAGAAGGGATAAGAGAAAAAAAATCTGTTACCACTCTTCATTTTTTTCTGATTATCCTATAAATCCAGCAGTGGAACTCCACTGGCAAGAATCATCCAGAACAACAGCCATCACCCCTCCAAAGGGCTGGTGACATGTGAGAAGCAATGCTTACATTAATGTGCTTTAACAAAATGTTGGAATTGTAATTGTTTCCTTGAAATAGTCTGTTTATTGCTATTCCTCTATTCTCTGCAGTATCTGGTTAAGCATGGTTCTTCTATGGATTTGGGTTTGTATGACCCCTGAGGAGACATAATGCTGAGGAACCCACTAGATTCATATGTATCTTACTGGTGATTTAAAAAGAAATAGATATAAGTGACAAGAAACTAAGGATGAAAACCAGAATAAGAGAAGGAATTTTTCTATTTCAGGCTCAGCTCAACCCCCAGAAAAAAAAAAAAATCACCACAGGAACTTCACGTTTCTATTTCCTACAAGTCTTGCATGGGAGCAATTAGTTTAAAGCATGTGACTCTGTACAGCACAATGCAAACAGCACAGATCACTGAAGCTAAGAGCTAGCTTGCCATTCAGAAGACATCTGCCAAAACCTCATAGGTAATTTCTTGACATTCTGCTTCTTGTCTGAAGGCAAGGTGAACTGCAAGAAGAATTGTATTGATATGTTGCATTTTTACAGAAGTAGGTTTGCAAACCCACAGAGAATAGAAGAAGTAGCAGGGAGTGCACTTTCAGTAATACACCAGACACATCCAGGATACAGGGTTAATCTAAGAGAAAATCTGTAAATGAAATTGTATTCATATTAATTCAGGAAAAGGTAATGCAGGACTGTGCTGTTTCAAATGAAAATTAGTGATCTCTCAAATAGAGAAATATTCTGCAAATCCTACGTCATACACTTTTAGGACATCTGGAGATTCTTTGTTCTTTGCAATTCCCACTTCTCTCTTAAAGGCATTATTAAAGTGTCAAATAAAAATTGCTGGCAAGCCCTAAGTATTTCATAACAGATTTTATTATAATATAGGATAATATCTTGCTAGGGTGTGAGAAGATGAAAAACAATATATGAAAAAACATTTAAATCAGAAAAGTCAATACAAAGCGAAATAAAAATAGGAAAATTACCCTCTTTGCTCATTTGTAGCATCCAGACAAGTTCACATTGCCCAAAGGAAATGGCAGGAGCCTCCTTGTGCTGAACAAAGCATCAAAGAATACCCTCAGAGGAAGGAACAATCATGAACTGAAAGGAAGATAAACAGAAGCCCAAGGGAAAAAAACTCCAGACCCGAGATTTTGTTAACTTTTATGGCAATTCCCAAAATATGAGCATCCATGACTTGGAATCAAAAAATAAAATAATTTAAAACAAAATAAAAACGAAGCTGACAATCAACTTCCCAGATTTCGTAAGGTTTTTAAATAGCTGATATGTTTCCGCTGCTGTGTTTCACTCACTGGTCCTCTAAATCATTTCGACACCAGCATGACTCTATTGAAACCAGCAGGGTTACAACACAACAGAGCAGAGAATTAGGCCCACTAGTGTGATTTCTGGTTGCTAGACTGAAGGAAAAACAACTTTGAGCTTCACATAAGTTCTTTTAATCACTACATGGTCTGAACTAATCCAAAAGACATTAGGCAATTACCGTATTTGGAGGATATCAAGTGAACTGGATTTCTTTTTTTTTCCAGCCTGGGACATTACTGAACTAGCACAACAAATAGTCTGGGCATCGTAAATCTCTGAATACTCTTGTAATCCCACAGATGTTATTAACAAATTAGCAGAATGAGAAGCCAGGATGAACCAGAGGGTTATCTCACCTCCCCTTTCACCAGCAAATTTCAACCATTCTTTGAGGCCAGTAACTTGTGTGTGATTAAAACATTCCCTGTGTTTCAGTTTGAGCATGTTTTACCAAATGATAAACAGATCTGAAGGCTTTGAAATAAATTCACTATTTCCCCAGTGGTTAACTTCATGTTTTAAATAATTATTTTCTAAAAACAAATTATATAAAAATAAAGGCTTTCCAAGTACATCAGCATGCAGAGCAAAGATATATCTGGAAAATATGTCACATCACAGATGATTGTAGCATCTGCCATTAATAGGAATTCAAGCCAGT
Organism: Luscinia megarhynchos; assembly: GCA_034336665.1. Classification (NCBI taxonomy): domain Eukaryota; kingdom Metazoa; phylum Chordata; class Aves; order Passeriformes; family Muscicapidae; genus Luscinia; species Luscinia megarhynchos. Next base: position 50,150,055 of record CM067565.1, read on the forward strand.
AACATCTAGAAAACTTAACGAATGGCTTTTACTCTTAGCAAGCAATGTTCTGATGGAGATGGGGCTCAAGATGTCTTCTCAGGACAGCACCAGGAGGCTTCCAGAACTGCAATAGCAAAAAATCCCTATTCTACTACATTCTCTGAAGAAACATCTCACTTCCAGGCAAAGTAACTCTCTGCAGCTGCTTGGGCTTCAGGACACTAAACAGTAACTTGCAGTTCCATAATTAAGTTATCTCCTACAGCTGCTAACAGCCATTTGCAGGAATAGCCTGAGAGATCCCCAGCTTTTAAATTCCTATGTAGAGGTTGTATCGTTATGTTGCTTGACCCTATTGTTCCTAAACATAAGAATTTAGTCTTCTATTTAACCCAATATCTATCTAAAACACTAAGTTAGTCTCAATGGCAGTAGACTTTTGTGCATTTTCCAGGCACTCTGTCTCCAGATATCACAAAAGTGCAGCTGAAGATACTGAAATTATTCAACCAGCAGTGCACTTCCAGTGCCCTGCCAGTCATTTGAAGAGGCTGGGCTATCTTTTTTTTTCTCCAGAATAGAGACTATAAAGTGTTTAACACAACTGTTTAAATTTCATAAACTCCATTATGGGGAAGCTGGACTGCTAACAAAGACTAAATGATAGAAAGACAAGAGATGGCCACTCTTTGCAGTTAATCTGAACACTCGCTGAACAAAGACAGATTTCTCTTCCTCAGTTTGTAGTTAATTTTTGTGTAAAGCAATATCACAATATCCTTTGCATTACCCCAAAACTCACAGGAGGCTTAGTTCTAAAAGCAGATCTGAGGATTTGTGGCTATGGAGATGGTGACAAGTGGCTGAATGGGACTCACATCTGTAAACTACTTAGAAAACCCCACTCCTCAAAGTCTGGTAATAGTCATAATGCCAATATGCTCAGTTTTTACTAAACACTGTCTATGAGGCTATATAAAAGATGGTCTAAAGTTTTGCCAGAATTAAAACAAACATTCTGAAAAAGGTTTTAAGTAGACAACTCACATGGTCTTTTGTAGGGACCACATTCATTTAAAGCTCCTTAAAAGAAATTCAATCTTAAATTTGCCTTATCTATCTCATTGAATAATGTGGGTTTAGGAAGGTCTAGAAAAAAATTACCACCAAAAACCAGCTCAGACAATACTGTTATTTCACAAGTCATTGTAATGCAAGTGTATATGCCCACGTTTGGTACTTCTGACCAAGAAATGTGAGAAGACAGATCTCCAACAGAATCAGCTTTTAAAGCTGGACCCAGGCTTGTTACCATCTGAGAAAAATCCCACACAAACAGCCACTGCTGGCTTCTCCTGTGAGTCAAGGATGGACCCAGAAGTGGCTGTCCATAAAGGACACCTTTATATTTGATAGAGCTGGAAATAGAGAAGGCTTTTAGGATCTTTTCCTGCTCTCTTCCTGACATTCAGCCATGGAAATAGCTGTAGCTGGGAAGGAGAGGCTCAGTTTCCTGGAAGATGGCTAATCATAGCCATAGCTTTTTGGAAGCCAATTACAAAGGAACTGATAATATTATTAAACTATGCTAAGGGTCCTTTCATATTTTTGAAAGCTGAGAAGGTTTGGGGATCAGCATAGCTTGGGTGAGGTTTATCAGGGCAGAAAAAGGACAACAGTAGAAGTCTGCTGGATTTGCAGCAGCAAGAGGTGGCAGCTGCCACCTGGGAAGGAAGCAAAGCCAGCTCAGCCCCTGCCTTGCAGAGCAGAGACCAAATGCCTTGTTGACTTTGTGCCATAGTTCTTCATTCTCAGCTCCTAATGCCATTTCTAGTCCAAATTTTGGATCTGGGTCATAGGATCACAGAATGGCTGAGGTTTCTGAGGAAAGGACCTTTGGGAATCATTTAGTCCAAAGCACTACCAGACACAGGTGGTTGCCCAAGACCATGTCCAGACAGCTTCCAGGGATGAAGATTCCACAACCTCTCTGGGAAACCAAAGTGCTTGATCAGCCACAGAGAAAAAGTGAGTTTTCATATCCATTTCTTCTGGTCCTGTCACCAGGCATCCCTGAAAAGAGCCTGTCTCCATCCCTTTTACATCCTCTCTTCAGGTATTTATTACCATGCATTGATCCAATCCCACTGAGCCTTCTCTCCGGGCTGAATCCCAGTTCTCAGCCTCTCCTCATATGACAAGTGCATCATCTCTTTGGGCCTTTTCTGGAGTCTCTGCAGTACATCCCTTTTTGTCCTCAATGGGGGAGCCCAGAATTGGACCTGGCACTTCACATGTGTCTCAGCAGCACTGAGCAGAGGGGAAGGATCACCTCCCCTGACCTGCTGGTGACAGTCCTCCTAATGAAGGATAAGGGAGGAAATGCCAAGGGGCCTTATCTTCACACACAGAGAAAAACTGATGTGCACATCATTGTTCCAAACTCCTCCAGATTCTTCCTGCACATTTCGGTACATGTTTCATCAAAATAGCTAACAAAAGATTGCAGTCAAGAGCCTAAACTTCACAGAACCAGGGCATCTTTTGTGTTCAAAAGACAATTCTCACTCTGCAAAGTTAGCAGCTTGAATTTACTTTACTGGTATCTGAATGACTCATTATGGCTGATAGTATCACTGCCTTGATAATGCCAACCTACAGCTCAGTTTGAATTTGGAACGTTTTTGTTTGATTCCTTTTTAAAAAATTCTGAAGAATAGAAAAAGATTGGAAGTTGTGTGACAAAAATTAATAATTCTGAAAACAATCCTCCTCACTGAAGTCTTAAAGCATCTTTGTTCTTTGCTGGACAGTGACTCAGTTCATGAATTGGAAATGTTGCATAATTTTTCTATTTCTCAAGACTTCTGGAAAAGAAATTACATTTAAGCACCCTTCTAAAATTCAGGATTATATTGCAAACATTTACCTGCTGATATCATTGTATACCATCTGAAGATGATAGCCAGACTTATTTTCACTAGGGACCCTGTACAAAATCATTGTAGTGTAACCCACAGAACTACCTACAGGATGTTTTTATCTTTGCCCCTTAAATACCAGTAGATTAGTGACTAATCTAATTTGACTGAAATCAATACTCATTCACTTACAAAAGAGTCTCTGAGGGTTTTGTGGGTTTTCAGCCAATGAAGACCTTGAGATGGAAAAATGTGAGCAGCTGATAAAGAGAGGGACCTCAAGTCCTTGTTACCAGCATTGGCAGAAAAGGCCCCTGTGATAACCATGACAAAAGTAAGGAAAAGCAGGAAGAAAAGTGAATGATACTTTAAAGATTTAATACTTTTGGGAATTAGGTACTCAGCTTTGAATGGATCAACATGCCTAAAGTTTCTGGATTTAGAAATTCCAAGTCTTTGGAGATCAGCATCTCATATCAGTTTTCTAAGTAAAAATGAGTTCAGATTACAATCTCAAACAGAAACAAATTTCTAGAAGGCTGCTAGCCAGGTGAATGTGTTTGTACTGGTTCCTGTGATATATGTTTCCTTTTTTTCCAAAGATTAGAAAGAAACCACAGACAGATTGTGGCATGTGTAGTATCAGTTCACAGCAGGACTTAAAGATGAAAATCTCTAGAGTCAGAGTTCATGACAAGCTCTAAGAATCCTTCCAGGTGTTTTCATGGAAATTGATATAATAGAGCACAGAGATGAAAGAGCAAATATATATTATTTTAAATCACAGCTTCAGGGCTTAAAGCTAAGCTCAGCAGGTACTAGGAGACCCAGCATGGATTTCAAAGCAAATGTACATCTAAAGAAAGCAATTTTTCATTGGAGTCATATTTTATACTTAATTTGCTTTTTTTTTCTTTCTTTTTGCTCACAGTTTCCCTATACTATCGAAAAATATTCTTCTGCTACTTCTTGTTAAAAAAAAAACACAACATGAGAAATGTGTTTCTGCTTGTGCTTGTGGCCTTTTCATATCTTTTTCCTGACTATATGCAGAATTCAGCCGCAATTCAATGTACAACTAGGCAAGCCAACAGCTCAGACTTAGCATTTACAAAGGTAATAGTCATGTAACAGAAAAAAATTATTGCAAAATTTCCTATGCAGATGCATGCACTGAAAAAGAGAGTGAAGAGACAAGTCCCTTTTACATTCAAAACCTGTTTCACTAAAGAAAACAACAGTGTGAATGTACCAGTTCAGTGGTGACAAAAGGACAAGACTTTTGTCATATTCAGATAGACACTTATACAAAAAAAAATGCATTTGTCTGGATTTTTGAGAGAATATGCAATTCATCTTTTACATAATGGCCTGCTGCTTACCAAGTGAAATCTGTGAGCCACTTGCACCATTTCTCACACTTCTACACACAAAACCAAATATATTTGTACAAAATTCTCCAGAAGCACAGTATGTGCTTTACATTGCCAGAGAGGTGACCATCATGTTTGGGTGGTTAAACTCTTGTTTGTGTGTGCAAAGATTCTATAGAAAAGTATCTGGAAAAATGTAATTGTGGTTCAATTTGATTTCAGGGAGCAGTTTATTGATATTTTTGGAAAACCCACTCTCTATCTTAGATTGCTGTAAACACTTCCAGGATACTTGATGATTTGCATGTGGACAGATAGTATCTCTATGTATTGATATATTATCTGTTTGGATTACAGACCTTTGTATTACACAGAGGAGGCATACAGTCTCCAGCACTGTTTACAAATAAATATAGAAAGTAGATTTTAAAAGATAGCTTTTTCTTCTTTAAAAGGGAACAAATAACATTAATTTCACCTGAATAGTTTAATGCAGTCCAGTCTTCAGTTCAGTTATGAGAAAAACCACTTTACAACAGTTCCCTGGAATTTATAGATTTTTCCATTCACAAGTAAACTGTTTTAAAGTTGTTTTAAAAACATTAAATAATTAGGAATTGAATTACTAAGATAAAACCTTCTTTGAAAACACATCGAGGACAGAAACCATGATTTTATCTTCTCTGGGTTTCTTCTACCCTGGATGCCAGAACTACAGCCACAGGCAGAGCAATATCAGGAAACATCAGCTTTGCAATAGGGAGCACAGAGCAGTTATTTCCAATTCCTGTTTTATATGAGCAGAACACAAAGAGGGAATTTTTCTGCATGCACAGGACTCAACAAGGGAATAAATTTTTGTGCTTTAATAGAATTCCAAGAGTATTTCCAGTGCCATATTCTGCTTCAGATAATTGCAAAGCTATGACACACATAAGAGAGTACTTGGATATAAGCAAAGAAATCTATACAAACAATATTGGCAAACAAATGTACAGAAACACATTGATTGCCCCCAGATGAATAGTAACTTTTTTGTGACAAACCACAATCCTGCACACTGATTATCAAATGCATCTAGCTACCAGGTAAATTCCATATAGGAGTATGTGAGAAATTGTAGAATGAAAGTAGAATGCATGCCTTACTTCTAAGAGCAATAGAGATGGTGGCATTGTGGATGATAAGGAGTGAGAAAGAGCTTGAGGAGAAAGGAAAAGAGAAGAGGGAAAAATATGAAAGTGGTTTGGTTTAGATTCAAAAAGAAACCAAGAAATCAAAAACAAATGTAAAAGAACGAACTAGATATTTATTATCATTATTATTCCATGCTGCAATGGTACAGGTTTCTTAAAATCTTCCAGCAAAAGATTGTAAAGTGTTAGTGGTCTTTCAGGAACTAATGAAGGTGAATGGCAAGGACTCTGGACAGAAAAGTGAGATGCACAGCCTTTGTGGGACTTATCAAAGGTCAGGCACTGAAATGGTGACATGTGGAAATTAAAGCATGAAGTTTCCATTCCAGCACCCTCATCTCACTCCTATACTTCATATAAAAGTTTATCTGCTTCTCGTGGACATTCTGGCAGAAGCTGAGGAACATAAAAGAGCTGAGCAGTACTATCTTTTGGGGTGTTTTAGTCGTGTTTGTCTGTCTCACTATTTTTTAGGAAGATTAGTAAAATTGTCTGTAAAACATATTCTTGCTTCAATGTCAGATGGACAGCTATTACTATGGATCCTCTAGATATGCAATCAATATGAGCAAGCAAAGTAGAATCTACCAAAATCAGAGGCATAAAAAAAAAGACCAAACTTTTGTTCTTGTAAAACTGACTTCAATATATATACATATAAACATAGATACATATTTAGATAGAAATAGACCTATTTTTAAATTAAACATTAGTTAAATTATCATTTGTCTCCACTAAGCATGTCTGACTGGGCAGTCTCCCACAGATGCTCTCTATTGTCCTGAGCTGAATGTAAAAAACAAGAACAAGTTAGTCACACAAACCGAGGCTACCAGTGATGCCATGTAACACGAGCACTACTGCAGCCACACTTAACACAACAAATAAGCTCTGCTCAAATGTAGTGCTGAGCAGTGCAACCACATGAACCATTTCTGCTGACTGCTGCTGGCTGGGAGCACTGGACCACAGAGCCATCCCATGAGTCTGTGAGCAAGAAAAGCTGCACTCACACACTGAGAACAGTGGATTGCTGTAGCTAGCAGGAAGAGAGCTGGTGGTAAGGGTCAGGAATAAAAACCTCAAAATGTGCCATACATCTTGGAGGTTTACAGAATCATCAAAACTTTTTTCATTATTAAGTGAGCCAGATGAGTTCCCTGATTGCCTGTGGTTTGTCTGTCATCATTTTCACATGTGCCACGATTAAAAAGCTGCCCATCTGAAAAGCTAACCCCTTTATTTGGGGGCAAGCTGACACCACATACTATAAAAGCACAGGGAGCAAATAGAATCAGTTTTCATCCTTCCAATGAAAAACCTAAATGGCCTTCCCCTCGAACTGTTCACATGAAACAGTGAGCACAAGGGACTGTCAATTGCTCTCTATATGTTGCCAGGGAAATCTCTAGAAATTTCTTCCAGTTTATCAAAGACCTTTGTTTCCTGTGCTAACCGGAATCTGAACTTACATTAAAAAAATTAGAAAGGGTAATTATCATCAAAACTAAGACATTGCATTTCGTTTAAACACCCAATGCCTGCTGGATCCCCATTAGAAGATATGCCATGATTGTGACAGATGATATTGACTGCAATTTCCACACTCAGGACTGTGGCTGAATCTAATTTGCTGTGTGTTTTTACAGCAATAAGCTGTTGGATTGTAGTGAGACTTATTGGCATATCCATCAGGTGTATCCTGAGCAGTCTTGCATTCAGCCACCAGAAGTATGTGTTAGTACACTTCGTATTCTCAATTTACTGTGGCCTATTGCTATTTAAATAGCTCTTGTACATGTAGTTATAATGCTTAACTGCCTTCATAAAGTGTTTGAAGGTCTACAGGAGGAAAGGCTATATGTCTCCAGGACTGCTCTGCACAAGCAAGAGGCCCATTGCATGGTCACCTGTGATTGCAAGGGATAATTTCTGGACTCTTTTGAAAAAGTATAATCTTTTCTAGTAATTTCAACAGGTAATCTGTGGATTCTCTTACTAAAAGGTAGTGCAAAGCAGGGGTGGATAGCTTAGCCACAGTCCTGGATTTTTAGAATAAGAAGCTAATGCTGTAAAACTATGCTTCAGAAATCAGCAATGAATAGTCAGCCAGATTCTGAGCTCACTGATATTCCAAGTAACTCCAGTGAAGTAATGAATTTATACTTGTCCCAGCAAATGAGATCAGCAATAGGCCCTCTCTCAACAGACCAGACCCCAGCTGGTGTTATTGTCACAGCACTGTAAATATCATCAGTATAGTTTATGTTCTGACTGTCTGTAGCTTGAGTTACAATGACAGTGCACTGACAATTCTTTACCACCCACGTAATTTAGATGATCAAGACAAAAAATTGATCCTCTCATACTTGTCTTTGTTGTTTCTAAGGATGCAATCCTAATTTAGAATGGTGAGTGGGAATCAGTGGCATATTCCAATCAGTGACACTGCCACTGATGTCACTGGTAGAAATACATGTGGTATGCCACAAACTCTTAGCTCAGCAAAGAGCTACTTTTTATAAACACTCCCTTCTCTTAGCTAGATGTTCAAGTTGCAAAGATGGAGCTTCACACAATCAAGAATATTTACTGTGGTTTGTCATCCCTGCAAGCTTACAGACAAGGTGTTCTTCTTCAAAAAAAAATATTTATTTTGGTTACTTGGATTACTGCCTGGACAGGAAATGATAAAGCAGATGTCAGGGAGCCAGATGAGTAATAGAATAATTTCAAAGAATGATCTGAGCTGCTAAGAAGATGACACTTGAGAGGTCAGAGGCACAAAACATTCTCCACTTTCTCTCCTTCTGCACTCAGAGCTTTAAGCATAAGCTGTGCGTGCTTCAGCTTTGTTGAGCTGGCATGATCACTGCAGCTATTGTTTAGATATATTCAACCATTATGAAGGTCTTCAACTGTGCCATTTTGATGGGAGAGGGGGTGGGAAGAATAGATTTTTTTAAAAAACAGCAAATCAAAAGCAGGAAGATGTATTGCAGCTAGAGAAACTGTTTCATTTACAATTGTGTTACTGACACACAATTCCCAGAGTGGCTGAGAAACCATTAGCTACCTAGCTTTTCCCCTGTGCACAGTCTGCACCACACAGCTGTGCAAACTTCCCCTCCCTCCTCCCTGCCTCCCACTTAGTGGAGAGCTGCAGTCGGGGCTGTACTGCTGCTAAGTGGATGTTGAATCATTATTTATGCTCCAGTGATAATGACATCCCTTCTCTCTCTGGATGGGGAACGTTGCTCCTGTCCCAGTGCTAGCCTCTGGCCAAATGACAGGAAGATGCTTCCTGTCCCCAGAGTGTCCAGCCTAAGAGGGCAGGGCAGAAAAAAGGTGTGTGAGTGACCCTGCTGTTATCTCTCCTCCAAACCAGGCAAGGGGGCACCCAGACCTGAAGGAAACAGCCTGAATTCACAAGGGAAGTTCATGACAGGGGTGGGAGCGAGGGTTGTCTCAATCCCCAGTATGACCACAAAACCATCTTCAAACACAAGGGTTCGAAACTGATAGCTCTTTACCCAAATATAACTGGCCTAGGTTGCCCTGTCCAGGGCAATGGGGGCACATACAGACCTCCATGCTGAGCAGCCAAAACCCAAAGAGCTTGGGAGGGTATGGTGCAGCTGACAGTAGACCCCAAAAGAGCAGCCATCCCCATTTGTCACCCCCATGCCATGACACCGCCAGGACGAGTGACAGCAGCAGTCAGAGGGGGCTTCTGTAAAAGTACTGCCACAGCATTAAAGCATAAATAGCAAAGTATTCAGTGACTCTGGCTCTCACTGCCATACATTGAAAGCTATCTAGAGACAACAACTTGCAGTCTTCTGGGGACACTGTGTCTCACACTGGAAGCTTTTTTCTTCAGAAAGCAAGCACAGAAAATGTCTTCATTCGCTCAGCTAAAGTGTGTCCGATGTGGAGAAGCTGCACAGTATCAGGATCAAGCCACCAAGACTGAAACTTTCTAGGGAAGTAAGATGCTGCCACCTTCGGACCAAACAGAGGATTCGCAGAACCCCCATAAAGGTAAAACTCGCTCCTGAGAAACGGGCAGGCAAGGAAAAGGCAAGAAGCAATAAAGGTGCTGATGACGTGCTAATAATACTTACTTACATTCAACATTCACCTTTGAATTGTAAGGAAAAGAGCAGAATAAATGGTGACCGTGCTTCCTCGAAAGTTTAATATCTACTAGTATTTATTATCCTGTAAAATGCTCTTTTCTTACAAATAAAGGCTTAGAAAATGCTTTAGAAAGAGCACTTGTAGCTTCTGTGTATTGCCTCTTTCTGTTGCAGCAAAAGACAATAGGAATCAGCAGGAGAATTGTGGGAAACTAGAAATTAGTTGCTCAGATCAGATTTGGGCTAATACACGGAGCTCAACCTTTTATTGTTTATTATGAAAACAGCATGGATTTCTTCAGAGATATAAAGAAAAACTTAAAGGGAACATTCTCCCAAATAAACCACGGGAAAAGCTGATTTTTCTTTTCACCCTCACCTCAGAGGAACTCCCTGAAATCTTCTGGTATTTGTATAGTTTTTAGGGATCTGGCAGAAACTTGGAACTACTCATGAGAATGTCTTTTCTCTCAGCTTTGAGATTTGTCTGCCCTTCTCTGCCAGCTTCGTGGCAATGTGACTCCATTGGAGTCAGGATCCCAGCAGCTCAAAAGAGCTTTACAGAGCCATCTCCAAGATGGGATTCTGAAAAGTAGAGAGGACATACAGCAAAGTTAAGGAAGCCTCTGACTATATTTATTTTGTTAAGTATTTGCACAGAGGTGGATTTCTGGGATTTCTGTGTACACTCTGGATGTATTAGCCCAGACAAGTCTCTCTTGTGGTCCTGTGCAAATCAGGCAAAAGTGAAGTAGTCAGTGGTGTAGATGAGCTCACAGGTGGCCAGGAGCTGAGAGTCCACAAGATGGTACTCACAGCATTGTCCAAAAAGGAGCTGCTGCCTCCATCCCACACACTGCTTCCCAGCAGGGTCAGAGCATGGCGCTTAGCTGTGAGATCAAAGCACAGCCCCTGCCTCCAAAGAAACACTGCCAAGCTCCAATACTGCATTTCCTCCTGAAAATCAGAAATGTATCTGCAGCTTCACAAGCAAGGCCTTGCAAAGAAAAACCCTTTTTATGTGGACACAAATGCATTTATAAAAGGCAGTATTTCTTGTTAACAGGGTTTCTTAATGATGGCTTTAACTTGTTCTCAGACTTCAGTTATGCTGAAAAAAGTTAGCACAGCAAAGATCAGGCTGCATAGAAGTCTGCACCAGTCTTTTTATGTGCAGGAACACATCAAAGGGCTTCAAGGGGTTTAAAAATGGAACTATGACAGCCTGAAGAATAAACAGAATTTGAGTGGACAGATGCACAGGACTTAGAGCTTAATCTAGAAGTCTGCAACTTGCTGAAAGGAGCCAATATTAAAGTAATTATGCACTTAAAACAATTACTATTTATTCTTCAAAGAGTCATAGTCAAGTGAAGTAACCCATTTTAAATTATTTCTGGTAATTGCATTGCATCCCCAAGTTATATGCCTGCCTACTCTTTGAACTAAGCTTTCAAAAAAATAGAAAAGTCAACCTGCCCTGTATTTTTGCTTAAAGATTACTCCACATCTTGAATAATTCCACTGTAGCTTATCATTTCCTCCAGGCATAATATAGGGTGTTAAACCTGAGTAAATCTGAGTAATTTCAGTTTCTGTATCAGGCAGAAGTCAGTTTAACAGTGAACAATTGCAAATGCCTAAATTGTTCACTTACCAATAACTTTTGATAATCTGGAAAATTCTATAAAAGTATCAAGGAATTTAATTTAAAGCTGTGGTAGTTCACGAGCACATAATTGCACCTAGCAAAATGAACACAAAATTAGGGAGGGTCACTGTTCTGCCTTAGATAGCATAAAACAGCTTTCCATTCAGTAACCTCAACATGTAAAATCTGATTTAAAATAGTTCCCAGGGCACTCACAATTTCTTCTAAGATGTAATCACATTATTCTTGTGTAAGAGAATCTAGGAAGCAAATTCCATCATCTAAATCTTCTACTTACTTGCTGGGACAGTAGTGGGAATTTTACTTCTAAGTATACTTAACATAGTTTATGATCAGTTTGGGGGAAGATTTCCACTTAGGAATATGTTCAGCCCATATTTATGGACAGAGGCTAATTTTGAACTTGCCTGCTGCAACACTGCTAGCAGCATATTTGCAGCAGAGAAGGCTGAGGATGAAACATGAGAATGTCCTCTAAATATTTACTGGATCATCTTAGAAGCTAATTCTTCATTAGTTCTAGGTCTTATACAGAATTTAATAAATATGGGAATAAAGCTCAAGTGTCTGATGGCACCTAGACATCATTAGAACTTATGTTCTAAAGAAATTTCCTAATACAAAATCCTTCAAGATCAACCTATTTCCAAATGTATCCGCAGATGCAGACTGAAATAAATTCATAAATATGGACTGGAAACTTGCAGACAAGGCTATTAGGGTGGGAAATGTACAAAAGATTCTTTGTGAAAACTAAAACTTCTGTCTCTACTGTAAATAAATGGACTGAGGCCCTTATTGCCACAGGAAATAGTTACCATGTTATTGCAATGATTTCCAAAAAAATGAGGCCATGTAATGTCAGGTGTGCAGTTTAGGAACAGTTCCTTCTGTTATATCTTTGATTTTGGACATGACAGAATTGCTTTCTCCTAATGCAAAAATGTGCAGTGATGTCGTGCTCTAGAGCACGTGTTTATAATTGATGAATGAAATTGCTTCACTCTGACTGCATGCACTCAGTAAGAATATTGTGCTCTTATTACCACAATTTCAGCCCTGTTATTTATTCATTTGTTAAGCATCCTTTGTGCTCATTTCCATAATTGCATAACAAGAAGAAATCTGTATGAGTATGAATTCTCCTCTCAAGTGAAGGTAAAAGTGGTTTTAGACCATACCAATATCCTTTGCACACAATCAAGAAATCTGCATTTTGCTGTCAGCTGAAGGAAAGAGGATGGTGCTGCTTCTGCAGCCTCCTCTCCTCTCCTCTCCTCTCTCCTCTCCTCTCCTCTCCTCTCCTCTCCTCTCCTCTCCTCTCTCCTCTCCTCTCCTCTCCTCTCCTCTCCTCTCCTCTCCTCTCCTCTCCTCTCCTCTCCTCTCCTCTCCTCTCCTCTCCTCTCCTCTCCTCTCCTCTCCTCTCCTCTCCTCTCCTCTCCTCTCCTCTCCAAAAACTAAGCAAAAATGTGAGCCTTGAGTTGCTCAGTTCAGCATTTCTGCTAATGCCTTGAGGTGTCTCAACCAAATGTATGCATTAGGATTCAACCAAGCTTATTTCATATGCAAAGTGAGGTTCAGAACAGCCCATTTGCAAAAAAAAAAAAAAAAAAACAACTTTACTCCAAGGCCAGTAACTGATGCAGCTGAGTTGTCATTACCTCTAAAATATTTTAAAGAAGGCTGACAAATATCCTTGCTCTGTGAGCCATATAACAAAATCTTCACCTACCTGAGAGCCACAAAACACATCCTACACCTGTTAAAGAGAAGGAGCTCCTAGAATAGCTCACAAATGGGACAAGGTAATGGCTCCAAAGGATACCACTGCCAGATTAGGCTGGGAGACTGGGAATGCCACTACATCCCCATGGTGCCCACACAGCCTTTGCTGAATAGTACTTGACTAATTTCTTCCATTTGTAAAAACAGAGATGGCTTGGATGTGCACCTGAACTGTGTATGAAGCATGCTCAGTTCAAAATCATGCAAGTGGACAACCTCTGTTTTAAAATAAGGGAAAGATTTGGGTTTAGGGTCAACTTTTTCAGTGCTTAGAACATTCTTTTAGAAGTTTTAATATAAAGAACTTGAAAGACAGAGATTCCTTTTTTTTTTTAATAGAAAAAAATAAAAATTTTTGAAATACAGTCTCAACTCCCATTTTAAAAAGTTATTTTTCTGCGTATAAAGTTATATACATATAAAAGTTATATTTCTGCAATAAAACATGTTTTGATGGACACATAGTAACAGACAAAAACACACATTCTAGTCACGTTACAGTCAGCTTTCAGACACAGCAATTTTTATGTCTTTACACACATAGATTTTTGAAATAAATACATTGTGATGACTGTGGATGGAATACAGACGTGTTTTTTATAAAAAATGCATTGTGAAAAGTGCTTTATCAGAAGGGTAGTGGTTCATGCTGCCCATACCCAGTGAACTTCTTTTGCCTGCATTTATAAGGCAGATATATAAGAATTATTTATGAACAGAACCTTTCATTTTTTCCTACTCCTATGTGATGCATGCTCCTGCTTGTGTCACATCCAACTTTAGAAGCCAAATATCATCCCAGGCCAGGATTATTTTTTCAGAGTTTCTTATCAAAAACTGAATCTCATCAGCTGAAACTGAGTTGCTTGGAATAGTACCTCCAGCTGTGGTAGGTGAGAGGTGAGACAGGTTTGTCAGGGAACTCCAGGAAAATGGGCTTGTGATCCTACTGTTCCTGGCTGGAGAATAATAATTCATGTCAGTACAAAGCAATTTTTACGTGCAGTAGTTACAATGCAAGCTCATTCTGGTCCCCTGTTGGTAACAGTGCCTCCACAGCCACCATGAGCAGAGGTGACACTGAGAATTTGAGTAGATACAGACGTGTCATTAAATGCAGTGAGAAGGAAACAGACCTTCAGCCACATAGCCAGCTTATCCATTCACATTCTCAAGCATACTGAAATCACAACTCCCAGGAGCTTTCCAAAATCCCAAACATGCTGCTTTGAAAAGAGATGCCACATGTGTAATGAAACAACCAAACAACAGAAATAACCAAACTGCTATATCTATATGAAACATTAATGAATGTAAGTCCTTCAACACTAGCCAGTCATGCCATAAAATTTTTAACTGCAGTATTATCTAAAGATGAAGAGCATAATTTAGGAAATAGTTTAAATTTTTCCTTGCTGTTTGATTTCTTAGAGCACACTTTAATATAAGATTTACAAAATTACTCATGAAATTTCAGAGCAAAGAATGAATACCAACACTGTCAGGAACAGGATTTATTTTCATCTAAGTCAGTGTATTAATTCCAGATTGATATTATGCTGTTATCTTAGCAGAACAGAAGAGAGTTCAGCCCATGAGCACATGTCTACCAGCTCAGTAAATACACATAGTTACTGAAAGCACGTTCTAGATCAATGACATTGATCAACAAACCAAAAAATGAGTAATTAAATTGCTATTTACCTGAGGCTGCAGTCATACAGCAGTCTGAGAGAGCAGTCTATTCCCTGCAAGAGGCATCAGCAAGGAAACATACAGATGACAACTCTGGATGCCTTTTTACACTTGGATCAAAACACTCCAGTCAGAGGCACTGCTCTCACTTGAATTTATCTCACACTCTCAGAGCTCGAGCTACACACACAGCAATTAGAATCAGAGACCTTCACAGGATGTGTGCATTTCATGATTGCTTTAACAGTTGATTTTCTTTTAACAATTAAATACCTTGACTTTCTAAGTGAATTCTCAGTTTTATTTCAGTTTCTTACAAAAAATTAATCAAATCACTGGCAAATTAACAGATCTTTTTACTCCTCGTGCTTAATTTGACTTACTGAGTTTTAATTGTTCTTACTAAGCAAAAGGTACCTTTTTTTTCTTTTGATTACATCCAGGAAAACTAAAAATAGCATCCATTTGTTTTATTTTCTTATAGTCTGTTTAAAAAGTGAAGTAGGTGGGCCTGATGCCTTCTTCCAAAACAGTGTTAGGAGTGCCACACACTGTGGTTGTAGGAATGCTGGATGAATGCTCCTTTGAAAGCTTTTGCTCTGAATCTGTAACAAGGCACAGCAATGGCTCCTTTCCAGCAACTCCCTATCGTATTCCATCCTGACAGCCATTTTCCAGCTATATCTACAGCTAGGATCTAACATGAGGGAACAAGAACAAAAAGGATACTAGAAGATTAATGAACTTTGGCACCGTATCACCACAACCCCAGCGTCAGTCACCATAAACAGAAACACATGAACAAAATCCATATATCATGTTGGCCCAGTCACTGAATATGCTTTCTATAAACTTCAGAAGAATAGCATTAGGCTCACTTGGGCCTCTAAGAACCACCCTGAAAATCAACTACAGCATATTCAAGAATCTTCTCAGAGTGCCCTTTATTATTATGAACTTCCTCCCTGTTGATCTGTTCCCAGAAGGAGTAGTAAATGCTCTTCACTAGAACAAAGAACCATTGCAGTTGTTTTCTAGTACAGCTAATGTGTCTGAAGGATGCTTGCCCCATTTTCCATCCAGTCTGCCCTCACAGAGGAGCTGTGGGTGTGCAGTACCTGATAATGCTCTGTAGCTGGAGCTCCTCTGAGCAGCCAACAATCATCCTCACAGACACCTACACAGACCTCAGCCTCTGCACTTCTGAGATGTCACAAAAGTAACCAAGATAAAGTCTGGACACACACCAGGTGACTCTGAAATTTTAGTTAAAGCAAAAGCCTTTCTCCAGATTTCTGGTCTCTTGGGCTCAGAGGTATGAATGGTGTCAGGATTGAAACCCATTTATCAACACCTAACACTGTAATACTTGAAAACAGTAATGGCTACATACAAATATACCTCTTTGCCATGTAGCTGCTCAAACCCAGACTAAGGACCCTGTGTTAGTAAAAGGGATAAAATTGCACTGCTGGAATGAACACACTAGGAAATTCCAAAGTATGCCTTAGCAATCACAGATTTATTTTTTTTCTTGCATCAAAGGTCTTAGACCATTAAAGGCTTCTGACGTACAAGAGAAAAAAAAAAAAATTAAATTGTATGGGAAATCAGAACAATCAGTGGCCTAATTATTCCCAATTAACCCTGCCCAGGAACTCACACACAAGGTGAACACACACAAACAAACCAGTGTTGTGGAGCTTATTCTACTTAAGACAGAGGTAAGCAGTACAATAGAATTAGTAGCACCCTCATCCTGCTACAAGTTTTAAAAAAAAATTTCATGTGCTGGGTACCCCCCAAACCCACTTCATCCTGTGATGCACCCTCTCTGTTATGCACCAAAACATGCTTTTTCCCAGAGCTTCATGGTTGCTAAACCTGTCTTTTGATATTTCCTCCCTCACTAGGCTTGATCCTCTCTGCCCTTCAACCCCATTTAGCTCCAAAACTGGAGTTACACAAACACATGGTTTGATTTCATTCAGACAGACAAAATTTTGGGTCTTTTATATCAGCACACTCTGGGCAGCTGCAGCTTTATCAGATGCTAATTCTGTGCTGCTCAAGATGAACCAAACTGCAAAGTCTGTTCAAATGGAGGCAATAGAGTCAAGTAAAACCAGCAAGGCCACATATTCAGCCTTGTAACAGATCAGCTTCTGAGCTGTGTCCTCTTTGTCTACATCTCACTGAAAATGGACTTGTGTACACCAAGGAGGGGAAGTGGGATTAGGTGGTGCTCTACTCTGCTTAGTCAGGAGTTTCTTATCTGTCTTGGAAGCAGGCATTTTTACCAAGTAAAGCTCATGATGACAGAGAATAAAATCCGTCTAATTATATATTGGCACCCTGCCCTATGCATGTCCCAGAAAGATTATAAATTAATCTTGTAATGGCATGCCAGGCTTCAACAAGAATTAATGGCCTAGAAAGAAGGGTGGTTTTCTTATGATGTAGTAAAGCTTACCCCAGGGGAAGCGTGCCCCTTTTTGCTGTGGGATGATAACTCAATTTTGTCTGCCTGTGCTATTAGTGCAGAAAGAACATAAAGCGCCCTGTACTTTACAGGAAACCATCTTTTGCTGGCAGTTGTTACCTGTTGGATAGAAAAATCCTATGTGATTTTCATTCATGTAGAAACCAAAATACACAAGTGGTGTGTGCATATAGTTATCTTATTTTAGTTTCATGTGCCTGAGACTAGGCAAATTGGAATTAAGCTAGAGGAAATTTCCACAAAATGGTCTAATCAAGAATACCTGACAAGCACTTAGCTGGAAACTGCACTTCCATATAGGAGACACGAAGCAATTTCTCAGAAAACCAACAAACAAAAAACCAAAAAAACCAAAAAAACCTGCAGAAAAATATCTAGTTATAAAGTAATTTAGAAATATTTATAGAACTTCTGTCAATGCTACACAACTGCTCACAATACCAGTTCAGTAGGCAGACCATATGAAGGAAAACATAATTTGATTTTTTTCTCTATCAGAGTCAATTCTCAAACATTTTTGCTGTTTCTGCTGTGATTGGTCTAGAGTTTAAGGATTTCCAGCAGCGATAACTTTTAATGTTTTTAAAAGTGAACTGAATTGCAGTTTAGAGGTATAGGTAGGGTTTTACCAACACACCTGCTCGTGGAACAATAAAAGAACCTCCACATATGGTTTCCAGGCTTGGCTGCTCAATGTGTTGTACCTTCTTTTAACCCCAGCATGTCTCAGATTGCTGCCTGCTGGGCCCTTCCCAGCATGTCCTCTGAGCCAAGCTGTGGAAGACACTTTGCTGGTGACAAACTGCTCCAATGAAGTTGTTTTTATTTTTCCCCTTGTTTATTGACAGGAAAATGAAGAGGGGGACCAATGACCTAACACCTTCACAGGACACCTTGCCTTCTTTCTATTTGAAAACAAAATTACCACAGACTATAATTGACACACACAGGACAAATGACAACTTTTTACAAGAGTTAATGCACTGACCTTCTACCATTACTGTTACTTTTTAAAATTACCACAATGATATTTCAATAAAAGCAAGATCCTAGGGTCAAGACTCAAATTACATGTAATAGCTCTGGTTTGCCATTCTCTAGAGAATAGTGGATTGCCTCAAAGCAAAGGGAGGAAAGTATCTGACTAGAATGCTAAAGGAAGGTGCTGTGCTGCTAAGTTGGTGAAAACATTTTTTTTTAAAATCCTGGCAGCATTACCTGTGCCAAGTCTTATGGGAAAGCCATAGTTACAGAGTATTTGCAGGAACTATACAGTATTAGTTTCCTGGGATATAATCATAGCAGTTTTACCTCCTTGTTATTGATGACTTTATCTCAAAAATTCCCCACACCTATAAAGTCTTCCAGTTTTCCAGGTATTTATGAGACTACTACCTGCCAACCCTGTGCAATTAAGTAAAATCATGGCTGGAAAAATCATATACACAGTTTAAAGAAGACAGTGTGAACACCATAATGAATATATCCATAATTAAATTAATGTAATCAAATTGATACCAGGAATACTTTCTCTTTTCTTTACATTATGAAATATGTGCCTCCAAATTCATGCAAGTGAAGTCTAAAAGTAGTACATTTTTCCTGTAACAATGACAGAATTTTTTCTTCCAGTATTTAAAACTGCTATAACTTAAAATGCTAGCTTTTTGCTTTGTAAGAAAGGCTTATCCCACTTGTAAGGAAACATTCAGGAGTTTTTTGCATTGGAGCAAGCAAAGTTTCTTAACTCTAACCTGTAAGCTGTTACATTTTCATGTATTACTGAATTGCTCTGGGTTATGTGAAGGAAAGAAGGAGGAGGACATATGGTCACCTTCAAATTTTTATATATATAACCACCCTAGCAAAGGTAATCAGTTTTATATAAAGTTTGAAAATTGTTTTGAATACTCCTGCAATCATGTTTTGTTATCTTCATGTTATATACTAAAAAACAAGGATTTCGGGGCAGAACTTTAAGTGTTTATTGGTGGTTTTAGGCTACCTAATTCAAATGTAATTATTTTTTTCTTTCTGAGTAAGATGATCACATCACACAGAAAAGTGTGGCTAGTACAATCAAAGTGTACCAAGCAGGTCACAGACTTGGCCTTTTCGTCCTGTAAATGAGGTGATGGAGATGGAAAAATGAGAAGCAGCTAAATAATTCTGAAGCATGGCAGCAAGACAGCGAACAGGGAACAATTTTTCAGTGTGCCTCATATGACAGGAACCAATAAACATCAAGCAGCTGGTACAAACAAGTAAAGGCAGATCTTTTCTCACACACAATAGAAAACTGAAATTCATTGCCAGGGGATATTGTGGGTGGGAAGAAAAATCCATCAAGGGCTATTAAACACTAAGATATCACCTCTGGCACAGGAAATCTCTGAGCCATAGATCACTAGAACCTGAAAACTGTGAAGGAAGGAGACATAACAAAATAAAATGGGGGTGTAGCTGATTATTCTTCCATAGCCATCTGCTACAGCCAGTGCCAAAAAGCAGATGCTCCTTGACACAAAAGACAGGTCCTTAATCTGAACAAGTGAAAATAACTTTATGCCATTATATATGAGGCAAATTGAAAACTGTGTTACCTGTATCATCACACATTTCCCTTTTCTGCATATACACACACACACACATATACATATGCACGTGTACCTGTCTGTATATACACTTAGACATTCCTGCAAAAGTGATAACTGTGGTTTTCTTTGGTCCCAGGTACCTGTTCAGCAGCAAACAATGACACAAACTGTGGTCTTGGGAAAGCCTTAGCAGTCCCTTGGTACAGGGACTGTGCCACTGAGACTCGTGTTACAGACTCACGCTCCAGAGACCCCTGAGCTTGCAGAAACTGCAACTTCCATAATGCTTTTTGACAGTTTATTTTTATGTAATGCACCAGATTAAAAGAAAATAAAAACAACACACCAGAAACAAAAACCTAAAAGGAACCAGCTCGAATTCCAGCATGCAGCTCCATAATCAGGCCCACATGTGCCTTTTGCAGGGCTGGAACCTCTTTCTCTTCCACACAGACATCTGCCACTAACCAGCTCCTCAAGGGATAATCTGGAGCATCCTTGTCATTACTGCTCCAGCTTTTTCAGGTCTCCTCATCCCTGCCTCTTCAACCAGGGAGCCTCAATCTCTCTGGCACTAAGCCTTGTTCAATGACCTTGTTCCAAGAAGTGTGCCTTTTCCCAGTCCCTCTCCTTTGTTAAATGTTTTCTGGTCTGAACATCATTTGACAGACTTCACACTTGCAGTTATAGACATCTTTCCTAAAACTCCCAAACCCATCAGTTTTTTTTCCAAAACATGCCTCAGCTGTGAACTTACTTGCCCTTTCTCCTCAATTCCTAGCCTGTCCCAGTCAGTTTTGTGCTCCACTTCTTTTTAATCAGGCTTTTGCCAAATCCCATAAGTTTTATTTCTTTCTTGTGTCTTCTCTACACAATAATTTTTTTCCCCATTTTGCATTTAAATCAGGTAATGTCTTTCTGCAGATTTACTCAGTGGGCCTATGCAGCTATAATTTCCCTCCCCTTGCTGAAGGAACCAACTGGGAAAATCCTTCTCTTCCCCAAAACAAATTTCTGCTAAAGAGGAAATACTTGTTAAAAACAATCAAGAACATTATTATACAGCAGTTTTATGACCTAACAATAAATATCTGGGTAGCGTATAGCTTTTTGTTTCCTTTGTTGATGGCTTTTGGTCTGAGACTTTGTTCTTGTTTTGCTTGGGTCACCAAAAGTGTGTCATCTTGGCCCACTGCTCGTAAGGCTTGTGCTTCTTGTCTTTGTAAAATTTCCTGAGTTCTCCTTCTGGTTCTGACTGGTAACAGTCACAGCTCTGTCAAGGTATTTTGAGATCACAGGTATCTTTGCCAAGTTTGAAATCATTTACCCCCAGGAATCCCACCGTGAGCCTCTGGCTCAAGTTCCAGCTTCTGTCCATCCAACTGCGCCTGCAGCTCCTCTTCATCCTTCCCTTGAAGAAGTCAGCCTCTCATCTTTGCCATGATGGTGGAAGCAATGCTCTGAGCACAAGAGGCAGACACCCAGCAAGAAGGCCCACTGCAAATCTGGGTTCACCCTCTCAGCCCCTAACAGCTGTGAGACCTGCTTGCTGCCCCAAAGAGCAAGAGATGGTGGCCACATAAATGTAGGGATTTTAGAGTGCTGTGTAAGGTGAAAAGAAGGTGAGAAAAATCTTTTGATTTAATCAAATGTGTTTTGTCCAACTATATTCCCAAGAGCAGCTGAAATATTTCAATGGTATTTTCTATACATGCCCACACAGCACCTGTCTGTCACTGACCTCTAGTCTAGCAAAAGTTTCCTAGAAGCAAAGTTTTATCTGATGGGCATATGATGACTCTAGTGACTGCATCAATAGTAAAATTAACTTCCAAATTTTCCTTTTCTTAACTACACAGCACAAAATTGCAATGAAAAGGACATTAATACACATCTAAGCTCTGCACAACTAATTAAATATTTTTAAATCATCTGATTAGTCAAAGGTAAAATGATAATAACAAAGAGGAACATTTTCTGCATTGTTCTGCAGGCTGTGCATGCATTAGGCCTTCTTCATCGTGAGTTATTTAGGTTCAGTGTTATAAAGATTCATGTTTCCTTCACCAGCTGCACCCCTAGAAGAGACCAGGCTCTCCTGCTTTTTCTTCAGGTCTCCCCCATGCATGCAATGGGATGGGTGAAGGCATGGGAAGGAAGAAATGATGTGCAAGGAGGTATGGAATACAAGTGGGGAGCTTCCCACAGCAGAAAGATGCTCTATAACTCCAGAATGGACTTTTCAGCTAAGAGAGCATCTGAACTTGGCTCTGCTGAGAGGAGTGACACATACCACAGACTGCCAAAACTCCCACAGAAAACTCTCACTCCACCGTAGAGACAGTTTGCTGTCCAAACATTTTTCAGCTGAGGAAAAAATGGTTTACTGCTTTTCTCCTTCTTTTTTTAGGGGGGAGTGGGATGTTTAATGAAAGTGACCAATGTTACATAACTAATATCTGCCTCACTGGGTCTTAAATCTAATGAAAACTAAATCAACTTTTAATCTTTGCACTATCTTACAGGTCAGATTTGCTAAAAGTCACGAACTATGCACAGCTAAAAAGCTTTGGAGCAAGTGAAACTATCCTCACAAATATTTCACAATAAGATGGAGGGTTTTCTTTGTCCTTTTTTTTCCCTCTTATTCCAGGTTACTAGAAAATACGAAACTGTTAAGAGAAACATAAAAAGGGCAGCCAGGACATTCTGTTCAGTTGCTGTTTAATCTTTCTGCTCTAATGACAGTGCGATAATTTATGCCAATTAATTTCAGAATTCTGTCTGCAATTCTGTATGTATTAAGCAGATTAATCTAGTCCATAGGGAAAAAATAGTGCTGTATTTGATAATCTCTAAGGTAAAGAGCCATTTTATCATCACCATTTTTTCAAGATTTCTATCCTTGGCCTGGGAAGCAAGTTAAAAACACTGTGAAAAAGTAAAGTTCTACCTACAGAAAATGAATTCTACATTAAAAAAAAACGGAACAAATAAAATTTATTTATTAATACAATGACAGAAACACTGAATTATCATTTCCAAACTGAAACTACAGAGTTCCAGCATGGTGTGGAGACATATAATTGCAGCAGTTAAAGAATGTTTTCAGACTCAGTCCACATCATCCTTCTCAAAATAAGCCTTTGCTTGCAAAGAAGACCTGTAAAAATTGTACCCACAACACTTTATAGGATTAACAAATTGCCTAAATGAAGTATCTTTAACAGATTCCAGTTACTAGAGAATATTAAGAAAACATAACAGAGAATACATAATATAAAATCCAGGTTGAATATATGCCTTTACTCTTTTTTTACTTTTGCACTGCATTCCTATCTTTAATTATGACACACAATGATATATCTGTTGCACCCTCTTGCAATTAGCTGCACATGAGTAATCTATTTTAGCATGTGTATTGCTTTGTATATGCCACGCTAGACCACAAAAGTTATTTATATGATATGTAAATATAAATTGTATTTACACAATATGCTACAAATTAAGGACAACAATGACAAAAATAGTAAGTATCTACTAGCATATTAGACAAACCAAATAGTCAGCCAAGAGTTGTCTATATGGAAAGTTATATGTTTTTACTTAAGGTTTGCATTTAATTTAAACTGATAAAAAAAATGTTATGCAAAAGCTCATTTCAGTTTGTTTTGTATCATTTAGAATAAACCTAAAGAGAACTTGATCTTAAGGTAAAGAGAGTTTAGCTCTTACTTTGTTCTCTACTTTATTTTAGACAGTGAGTTTTGTATATGAACTTTATAGCCACAGCCTTCGTTCTATGAAACAACCATAAAAAGTCTTTCCTATACAGTGTGCTATACATTCATGAAGTCAGAAAAAATCCAAGGCTTTTGACAATTACTGTTCAGTAAACACAGTAAAGAGTACAAAAAGGTTCACAAGAAGCAGAGATATTAAGGAATTAATTTGATTTTAAAATTACAGCACAGTTTACAATTCAAACTATTTTTGTAATGGGGTACAAGTTCAAACAGTTTATTTCATTTATTCTACTGAAATATGTGTTGTCTAAAGAGCACCAGATGACTATATAATATGCACTATATAATCCACTGCATCATTTTCAGCTACCTCAGATTTAAGTGTATTGAAACAACAAATTTTGAAATAAAATCTTATACAATGTACTCAACTAACAAAAAGATGAGTTTAAATAAATTATGAACAGTTCTTTACCACTTTCAATATTCACAGCTATTTACATTTTAAAACACATGAACACTCACAAAAACCATTTACACATAAAGCATGACAGAAAAATTCAAAAGGATGCTCTACAAACTTCTATCTGCATACAAAAAAGGGGAGAAATTCTGTGCAAAGTTAAAACCTTCAACTAGTTTTTTGTTTTGTTTTTTTTTTAATTAAGATGTTAACTTAGTTAATTCTCAGCTTCTTAATTTGTTTTGCTTGATAAACTAAATACAGGCCTCACTTAATTTGATAACTTTTTGCCAACTCCAACTTCCCTGTGAGAAGAGCCTTTCTCAGTGCAGTATAAAAAGTATAACACGATGAGGCTGATACAGAAACTCTTGCAAATGTTCTGGCTTATCCCTTTGCTAAGCATGCAAATATGCTGCTTAAAGCCTTCTCCTTTCAGCCTTGATTCTCCTAGGAAAACAGGTAAACTCAAGTATGTGGCTAGCAAATCAGATGATAGATTTCCTAAGGGCCATCCTCACCTGCCAACTGCTGTGAAGTATTTTCTTAGGGAGAAACTTCTATAGATCAAGTAAAAGGAAAAAAAAAATATATTTATTCCCAGAGTAAATCTATTTGCCTATTAAGGCTCCCTACTTCTCAAGAATTTCTCTCAGGAGTTATTCCAGGCTTGCTGCCCATACAGTTGGAGAGCTTTGCAGTGCTGGGTTTGTGGCACTTGACTAATGAAACAAAGAGAATCTGTTGCCATATACCTGAAAATCAAAGCTTTACTCCAGGTCCACTGCTGGGGAGTCCTTAGTCTCACCTGGTCTCAAAAGGCACACTCCTGTGAGAATCAAGGGAATACTCAGATATTTAACACTGCTTTCCAGCTTCAGCTCTGTGGTGTCAGACTGGGCTGAGGTTGGTGAGTTCTCACTCAGGCTCAGATCTGAATGCAGAAAAGGTGCAGCATTAATAGCACTGAATACTCAAGTTTCCCACTGCTGATTTCTGAGATGCAAAGTGGATATCTAAATAAAGATCTAGTTATAAATCTCAGGTTGTATCTACAAAACAGCCAAATAAAGGCATCTAAATTGCAATGTAGGGGCAATGATCTCAGTTTTAAAACTTGAGACAATGATATCTAAAGAAGTGATAAAAACCTGTGGTTGTATGAATTACTTCAGATTTTTTTTTTTCTTGTCATATCCCAAAACTGGAATGGGATCACCAAAGGAAATATAACTGAAATCACCAGCAACATTCTTTCCTCATATTCGAGATAAACCAAACACGTGCTGTACAAGCTAGGGCCCCGTGCTGACTAATGCACAGAGTATTGCACTGAAACAACTTTTCTTAGCGGTTATAGAAATGTCCTACTGCACAGATGGCAAGTCTAGTGCCCTGGTAAGATTCAAATTTGGAAAACTGCAGTATTCTGTTTTCCTGAAACTTTGTTTCCTTCACAGTAGTACTGCTTATTTACTATCCTATGATGCTCTATGGTGTCACTCCATGTCCTTTGACGTTTTTTAGCAGTACCTTCACTTTAATAATACACAGATTACTTCCAAAAATATTTACAGATCTTAATGTTATACCAATACAGCTTTTTATGAACTCCTGTATCCAGAGTCACCTGTCTACAACACCAAAACCTACAACCAAAAAAAATCCAGACTTGGATGTTTCCTCACTTAGGAAGGGTTTGGGGCTGCAGTCATTCTTTTCCTAAAAATCCTTCTCTGAAGCCCTTGGAAATCTGCTCATCACAATCCAGCCCAAGGCTGGAACTAGAATTCTCCAATTACCTGGTGATCCTAGCTGGTGATAAGCATTATACATAGGGTAATCTGTATCATGGGATGCAGGGTTTGGTATAAGCCAGAAGTTACAGGCTCCATGTTCTTAACTTTTACTTTTGACAGTAGTGGCATGAGTGCAGACATTTTCTGTTGCAGAGTAAACAAATTTTATCAGTGCTGTTTTAAAGGACACAGTCTTACAAACATTTCATGGCACAGGCAGTCAATCAGCCTGTGCTGCTGGTTTCAGTGTGACTGCCACCCACAGAGATGCTCTGCTGTTGCACTACTGGGAGAGGAAGAATAAACAAGAAAATTGCACAGCCAAGCTGCTTCTGCCAGAACCAAAGCCAGCCACTCACTTTGATAAGCATTCAGTCAGGGCTTTAGTGTTTGCATTGTATTTCCTTCTGCTGCACTGTTGAGGGATAATTGTGTTTGTATTTGTCCTAATCATGCGATTATGCATTGTGTTTGCCCCTTCCATGTGATGCCAAAGGAACTAATGGCATCACCTCAGGATTAAACAAAGCAGTAAGCAAATCTCAAACCAAGGTAGCTACTTCTCTGGGAATAAATATGTCCAAAAGAGATGGGGAGAAAAACCTCAAAAGGCCTGGCACCCTGTTTTACATAGTGAAGATAACTGAATTTTATGCATGTAGGTGAAGAGGGTTTTGAGGGTGGAAGGGTTCCATTATTATTAAAAACTAGTTTATGTATTTATTTAGATAATAAAATAGTCATGTTTTGATGTACTGAACATCTCTAATTTTAATAAAATGAATACATTATCTCTAGACATATCTGCAAATTCTGAAAGTTTATTATGGATCTTTATTTGAAAAAGTACTTCTTAAAGAGAACCAGTCTTTCTTAGCTTGGGAAACCTAAATTCAAATCTAAATATGCACAAAGCTGACTAAGTAACATAGACCAGACTCTCATCTTTCTTTCCCATATCAAACGAACTAGACTCTGTATTCTATAATAAAGGATAACAGGAGGGCCTATTAAAGGGATTTTCATTGCCTTGCCTTCACATCAAGGCAGTACAGCATAAATGAACAGCTTCACAATTGAAGGGCTTGGGTTTTTTTAAATTAGTGGCTATTCTATTTTTTTATTTTTTCAAGTGAACGGAAATTGACCTTCATTGTCTCTTTAGTCATTCCAGCTCAGAATCAAAGAGCAAGTTAATTATAACCATTTAAAACTTAACAGTTGAAGCCTTTTGATGTAATATCACATTCATTTCTAATTAACTGTACATATGTCTTGCTGAGTTATCCAATAACTCTTGAGATCTGTCAGCATAAAACCTTAATAAAAGCACGAACACTTCAGGATGAAGATCAGACAATCCTTATATAAGAAGAAACAGAAGGTGACAGGGAACAAGAGTGCCTATAGGAAGAAATCTCTGCCTTACTTCTTTTCCCTAATGTTCTTTAAAACATGGCTGCTCCTGCTGCTGCATAGCAGCTCACTGTCCTGAGAGTCTGGGTTGTCACTTCTAGTTTTAGAAGAAAAACCAAAATACATGCTTTAAAAAAAAATTGATCAAGGGATAAATTTTTTTTCTGTGGCTATTTATGGCAGGTGTCCTAAACCTGGCTCTTCAACAACTACGAAAACCCTCCCAGAAGTTCAGGGGAGGATACTAAATGCAAGAAGGTGCTGTCGCTCTCCCAGTGAAACTCTTCTCTCCAGTGACCAGATTTACTGGGTGTGGTGTTTGAGCTGGGTTGTGGGCTTGGCAAGCAAGATCCAGCAATGTGCTGGGCCTGTTTGGGATCTGCAAACGAAACTACTAATTCATAAAGGTTAGCATCATCATCATTATCCCTAACACCTTTCTCCCAAAAATAAGTCATCTTGAAAAAAAGACTTCACACCATGGTCCCAAATGACTTTTGTTCCATATGACATTTAAATTGGCAATGATCTAAAGAGGGCTCAGAAAAAGATGCAAAGCCAAGGTGTGCCTGCCTTATTCGAAGCTGCATCTATCCCCAAGGGATAGATTTATCTGGGCAGTTTTTAACTTGGTTTGGGAAGGATAATAACAGGTTGATTGTCCACTCTGCTTCTTCCCTTCAGCTTTTATCCCTGTACGAGGTAACTGATGACAAAACTGAACCAAGCACTGTCCCCAGAGCTCTGTTCACCCCACTGAGCCCTCCTGCCCACAGCCAAGGAATACAAAATGGAAAGCAATCTCTTTGCTCTGAGTAGTGACACTTAGGGGGTGGTGGTTGTCTGTCTACAGCAGTAACCATATGCCAGGGTAAGAGTCATGTGGAGGAATACAGAGACCAGAACCAAATGGCTGGAAACCCTTTGGATAGAGGAGAGGAAGTTCCATGAGAGGATCCTGGAAAGACCAAAGCATCAAGATCAGAGCGAGAAGTTGTGCTGGTTTTCCTTGATTATAAATTGAATGCTGTTTGGAGGTTACTCTGGGAGAAAGGTTTACAACACAGCTCTGAGGAAGGTCCAGGGCAACTGAAAAAACATTGTGAATCCACATTATTCTGAGGGATGTAATTTATTACGGGTTACTGCTACCATGGGAAGGATGAAAATTACTGTGTACTGGATAATTAGAGAAGTCAGGAAAAGAAGCAAGGAGCAATAGTAGGCACCATTGGAGGAAGTCCATATATTGCATTTTCATGGATAAAAGAGTGACACATCATAAGTCAAGCTACTGTACATTCTGCTCTGCTCATTTCCATTGCAATCAATGAGCAGACAGGAGCGAAGAAATGTCAATCACACTCAAAGTATGTGTTCCATAATTGTCCCAAGAAGGAGTTTTACTTTATATTCTTTATTGATAATCCATTGTACTTTGTACATAGATGCATTATTTAGTTTTCAATTAACTGGGGTTTTTGTCCCACTGAAAATTGGTAAGCAGAAAGGTTATTGCTGCCAAGGTCTGGGAAGAATCAGACAGAAGGACTTCTGTTGCATAATTCTGTATCCAGTTAGACTTAAAATAAAAGCATATAATTGACCACAAAAATTAGTTTTGTCCTCATAAAATCTTTCCAAAAAATACTGAGAGGAAATTATGTCACTGAGAATATTTTGTATTCAAATGTTTTTGTTTAGCTTTTAGTCATAGCCAACTAGCTGTCATGAAAACACTTTCATATTTATTATGTTTCTCAGCATGAATGATCCCAAAATGTTTTGGGTTTGGTTTCTTTTGATTTCTTTTGGTTTATTTGCTTTTTCAAATGAAAAAAAAATCACCAGTGAAATGCAGCTTCTATGGCCTGGAAGAAGGCAGGCAACTAAACAAAAGAGATATAGAAAGGTCATCTAACTATAAAATGAACCAAATTATGGCCAGTGCTTTAAAGCAAAACTATGCAACATAGAAGTATGACCAGAATTAATTTAATATCCATACAATGTTTCTATTTTAAGGGTCTACACCGAAACTAAACTTTATAATAGAAATTCACTTAAGAAACTAGATGCTGCTGATCAATACGGTTCTGGGATATATGAGACCTAATTTATCAGCCTTTATGTTCTCATTGCTCTTGCCCTAACCACATGTAAGTTGAACTTGGGATAAATTCAAATGCAATTCTCCAATTTGAGCTACCTGTAGTGCAAGAGATTAGTATAATTAATTTATCAGCATGCTGGCCATTTCCTCAGTGTAGCTATACCCAGTATCTGGTAAATGGATAGTATAATTTACCTTTCATGGAAATTAATGGTGGAATCTGCAAGAAATTTAGGTTTTTCCCCTTTTTTAGCTCTGACAACAGCAGCCAAAATACAATTAATTATGTATGACCTATAGCTATTCAAGGACGTCTATGTTCACTTTTTTCTTGCTTCTAATCTCCACTGGAAATTGTCCTCTAAACATCAGCAGAAAAGCAGTCTGGATACCATTTATTTTATATATATATTATTTACAATATCCAGGTTTAGTCCAGTCTAGTTAATGGATTGACTGTAGATCAATCACTTTTGAAGTGTGATGGACAGTTTACCAAGTAACTAACAGTTTTTTGTAATAAATCTTTCCTACATGAAGTGCCATTCAGGGACTCACTGCTGATGCCAAACAGAGGTCAGCAGCTTGCATGATCATAAAATCATCATAGAGTCATTAAGGTTGAAGAAACTTTCTGCACAAGTTCTAGACAAAAATGCAACAGCTGCTCTTTATGAAAACCTGAAAGATTGTGATGACAAGACTGAAAATCCAGAAAAGAAACTTGCATTGGAAAGGACTTATCTAGACAGCCACTTATACTTAATGAATATGAAAACCTCATTTTGTGGGGGGAAGAAAAAAAAAAGGTATGGGATGCTCATTTAACTCCTCATTTTTTCAAGTCAATAAAAGACAAAGCCAGGAAAGAAAGTCTGGGAACCAAACATCTGCTATCACACCCTGCCATGTCATTCTTTCAGAAATTCAGTCTGAAGGAGTTTGGGTTTTGGTTTGTGTTGCTTGTCCTAGTCAGTTATTCCAGAGCATCCAGACTCTGAGACCACATTCTCCATTCCTGGGTAAGTCTATCTGTGCTTCTCCACAGACTTCAGTGTTCATCTTATACAGTTTTTCCCCTTTTTTATATTTAACAGTCTGTTGTCTTTACAGGCAACATAACCCTCCCCTCTCCCCATTCTTCTCCCTCAATACAGCAATAATCTCTTTTTGGTATTGAGTTACTTTTCCCAGTTTTGACCAGCGCAGTCACAGCTAAATCTTCACATCCCTGAGGAGATGACAATCACAACACTTTAGAACTGAGAAGAAGCAGAAGTCTTTGGTCTCCCAAAAACTCCATGTAGAGTTTTTCAGAGCAACCCAAACAGGTATGATGACATGAAATGGATGCTGTGACCTTCCAGGAGTCTGTTAGCCTGGGTGTTGAAAAAGGGTCTTTTAAATATCTGTCTTTTTAATCTGTGTTTCCCAATACAGAAATCTGTATCCAAATACTTAGATTAATTTGTAAATTTTTTCCTTGCCTGTATTTTGACCAGCAGTGTTCTCACTCTTGTTCTCCCTCTGTCCTGCTGCCAGCAGTGAATGGCTGTGAGATCCTTGGTCAAGTGCTGAGGGCAGCCCTACCCATATAAACAGGGTGCACTTCTGAGATAAAACACATTTCTCCAGTCATCTTTCAGGAACTCCTCTTGAAAACCTAAACATTTCAGGTTTACCTTCTTATTTGTGTTTGTCTCTAAGGAGCCTGAAGAAAAGAGTTTCTGCCTTCTACAGAAGCAAAAGGAGAGGATTCCAGGAATCAGGATTTATCGAATTCTGTCTGTTTTGGGCACTAAACATTGCTCAGCTAGCATAGAAGTCTCCTTATCCAGATAACAGAAAGAAAGAAAAGGCCTGAAAACCAAAGAATGTAAAGGTAGTATTATTTACTCCACCTGTAAGCAGAAAGTTCAGTAATATTCTTCAGATCAACTCCAAATGAAGTGTGCATCATCAGATCCAAGACACCACAGATCCACAGGTCTGGTGGATAAGATGAGAAATGACAAAGCCTGCAATTCCCAGTACAAGGAAGAGGAAGAAAAGGGGATGGGGAGAATAGCCTTGAAATGATGATCACATAAGCTAGATGTTTTCAAATCTGCTTGACCTTCTAGAGCTGCTTCTAAGATGCCAGTGTCTCAGCAGCTATTCCTGAGAACTCCTGGAGGAATGAAAAATAGTGCCACTCTTTAACAGGAGATAAAAGTTTGAGTCAACAGAACTTCAATTCTATTTCAGATACAAAAAAAAATTACTACCTAGAAGAAAAAGAGGAGACTGGGAATTTTTCAATAATGCTTCAAACCATTCTATCTTTCTTCTAGGGCAATGTAGTAACTGACTTTAGCAAAGTGTCTATTTCCTAATTGTTCCTACCAAACAAATTTTAAAGTTTTGTAAGGGTCTTCCCTGGATATAATATCTTCAGTGTTCATATTAGCCACCTCAGGGATACAGTACAGAGTACACTTAATACAAACACTGGCAACACTAAACTAGAAGGAACTGAAATCGTGTTGGATCAAAAAATTATTTTGTTCAGGAAAAGTAAAGTGTTATTCAGGCATGAAAAATTCTGTAAAATAATTTATTTAAACAGAATTATAAGCTGCTGAAATCATCACAGTTCTGCTGAAACTGATTGGAAAGTTATAAAGGATAACAACTTAAACACAAGTCAATAACTTCATGCTGTTGCTATAATAAATTTTAAAAAAGAATAAACAACACACTAGATTTCTAATTAGGATTACAGACTACAAAATTAACCAAGGGATCCTTTTTTTCCATCCAACATCAAGAGCTTTACTATAAAGTGTATCTGTTGACCAAAACTCAAGGAAGATTCAGAACAATCAGATAAGTGTAGAGCAGAGCATTAAGAACATTAAGAGCTAGGAAACACCCTTAGTTAGGGAAGATAGACAAAATCAGAAGAGAAGGTGAGGTAAGATATAGTAAGTCTTTCAAAAGCAAAATGAACAGAAATAAACAGAAAAGGATTAGGTTATTCTCGTATGTCATTTTAGATGTCCTAATATATCCCACTTGGCCTCAGTTGCTTGTCTGAGGCAGCATCCTGTAGGATGTGTTCCACATGGGCCAAGCCTTCAGAGATGCCACAGAGCACTTGAAATGTCATTGGGCACCTCTGACAGCAATCTCTTCTTCTAAGGGAAGATGACTGCCATAGAGATTATGCTGTGGGCAACAGACCTCAAGGCTAAGTAAATACTGAGAAGTGTGACCTCTACCTGTACCCCATTACTTCTAAAAGTCTTATGTCTGAAATAAATCAGATGAATTGCACTCTAAGTATTTACTCAGCTCCATTCTCCACAAGGGGTGAGCAACTAAGGCAGGTGTAGATATGTGTACTGTAAAAATAATGTCCCCCATAGTACAAATATTAACTCCTAGGTCATCCAATATTTTCACTCTGTCACAAGTAATGGTTTTGATGCAAGAAATATAGACTGAAGTACTATGAGCTATGCTAAAAAGGTCAGATAGCAAATCCTTGATTATTCTTTTAACCTATTCTGTATGAGAAACCTCTACTCTTCTGTACAGTGTTCCACAAAACTTCCTGAACTCTGATCAGAATCGCCATTGCACACTACAGAAGTCATAAATCACAAAAACAGCATGACTGCTCTGAAGGTAATATCATTCCTCAAAACAAAAGGAAAGGAAATTTTAGCTGTTATGCATTCAACAGAGAAGTCAGTAAGTGCACTGTAATATGGTTGTGCTTGTCATTTTATCTCTATATTGTGTTTTAAGCTTCATTGTCAAATGCCATTAAGAAGATCAAATGAAGACCATATTTTGGCCTCATATTCGTAAAGGATGAAATGTTTTCCATTTCTGAAAACAGACAAACTCATTCAAAGTAATTGGCCATCCACCTAGCAAGATATAACCCAAAGCATTCCAAATTGGTATCTTTTAGTTTCATCTGTGTTTTGAAGGAGGGAAGAAAATGTCAAAAGGAAAATAAACCATTGCTTCTCTGCAGAAATTCATTTTCAGCTTTCTCATCCTGCCTATTCACTCTGTGTCAAATAGTACATAAATGAAAGAATGGTGAGACCACTGGTGTAACTTTTTTATCATCATCTGGCAATTCAATAAAATAGTACAGCTGGCAATTGAAAACTGCTACTGGCAACAACTTCTTCAAATAAGTTCTCGAAGTAGTCTATGCAATAAACAAATTTTCTATAACTTTGATTTACTTAAGCAGGACTGTGGTAATATTTTCCAGAAAATTCTGCACTCCTTTGGTAGCATTGTAAAGCATGTCCAGGATGAAATGCACGACAGATTTGTCCTGGGTATATGTGTGTAAGCCATCAGCTCACTTGGCTCCTTGATCCCTTGTGAAGTCTTTGATAGACTCTCTTATAAACTGCTGTTGAGCTTCACCTTCAGTTTTTGGCATGCTAAATGGTGAAATTTACAGTATTTTTTATGATCTTTGTGGCATGAATACAAGCAAAGGATACAATCAAAGAAATTAAGAAACTGAACAGATTAGGCTTGAAAACCCCTACCAAATATGAAGGAAAAAGATCTTTTAGACTTTTGGATACCAACCTGTATTTTGCTTCAGTACCATCCTATAGGCAGTGTGATATTCTGGGATAACTTTTGTCTAACACAGAAAGCAACTGAGAAGTTTACAGCAGTGTTTACAAAGCTCACATTGTACGTAGTGAAAATTAATGAAAAAATAACTGTGCATGATATTTTCTGTTCTTCATTTACCTCTTGGATATCTACACATCTGAGCACAGCCACAAACTATATACGCTTTTTGCAATATTCTTGTTACACAAAGCTCAGCATACAACTTTATAATAACCAATGGTAACTGAAACAAAATTGATTTCACTCACATAGATTCCCTCATGCCCCCATTTTCATACTCAAACAGTCTGGCTAAAGACACTTCATGACAAGACAAGTGACACTGGCTATTTGTGATATCACCTGTCTTAGACTGGCAAGAATGTGCTGGTTCCCTGATTTGCCTTTTGTGCCTGTTAGAGCTTGACAGGAATGCTGGTATTTTGCCTTTTCCACCAATTAGCACTCCTGTAAATCATCAGGTAACACTGATGACTTTCTTGTTATTTTTTTCGATTCCTTTTCCACGTGTATCCTGTCCTTCATATTAGCCCAGCCTTCATTTTTATTCTTGCGGTGTCTTGAGAATATGAAAGCAAATGTACTTACAGCAGCTAATCTGGATGCCATCAACATGTGCCATTCTCTTATTCCTTCTTCTTGTTTTTTGGGGTTTTTGAAAATTAACTTTACTGGTACTTTTATATATAGGCACTCACATTCTTAACATTTTTGTTGTGAATCTCTACATTCTTAATGCTGAAACCCAGTAGGGAATGGTAAACATCAGTTATCTTATTAGCCTCTTCCCTGTTTATTCATTAAAACAGGAGGCCAAAATCCTTTCTTTACCTGAATGCATAATACAAAGAGCAAAGCACAGCATAGAAACAAAGACACTAAAGACTTGAATCAAAATGAGAGTTAATATGCAGTTTCATTTCATATATGGAAATTCTTTTGGCAATAAGATGAAAATGTAGAGACGATAATTTTGAATTTTTCAGGACAATCACTAGTTGAAGAGCAATTAAAAATCTAGGATAAAGGAAAGCACTTTAAGAAATATGTTTTCGTAAAAGGCAATTGCCGCTCAATCAGCGTGACTTTAACAAACCCATATTTAATATGATCCCCGTCACTTGCCTGATATACCAGAACACCACTTCCAATGAATTCAGGATGCTTAGTACTCTTTACACTGTCACAAGAAACATAATGAGCAGAGTCTTGAAAGGTGTTTTTTCTCCCTGAGGCTGGCAATTCACTGCAACTCACAACTGCTCAAGGGCATTATGATACGAGGGCTGCTACTCCTGCACAGAGAACAATAGCCATTTTCAAAGGCAACAAAAGAATGATGGACAAATGGCTTAGCATGAACTAACAAATCTTAAAAGGCTTTTGCCCTGTCCTCCACTTGCCCTTTTGGAAAGGAGCTTTTGTGTTATCCTTATAGCTTAGTTACAGTGCATACACCATTTCAGTGTCTAGAAACCTTCAGAGATATTTGCATCCTGTCTTTTAAGAGAAAAATTTGAGTTTTTCAGAGCACAGCTATTTTTCAAGCAGCGTCATATTTGAGATAATAATGCCATCGACTTTATAAAGCTGAAGGTGGAGGTTTCAAAACAGCTCACAGTATCACTGCTCCTTCTTTCTACTAAAATGCTGCAACAGGACTAGACAAAGTGCTATATATTGGAGCAGTGTATGGGAGAAAACATGGCAATTCTGGGAAAGTAATGGAAAAGGTCTGGTGGGTTAAGCTGTCCTTAATTTAAAAAAAAAAGCTATCAGGGAGCTCTGTTTTAAGTTTTTGAATCCCAGCACAGAGGAGAAGGGAGATGGTTATGATGGACAGAAGTCCATCTCCTCTTGAGATGAATGACAAAAATGAAGCCTCAGCAAGCCCAGTACCACTGCAAACAGCTGTATCCACCATAGTCTGAAGACCTAGGAAAACAAGACCTGGCTGCCCAAACAGCCTCAAAGATCCCACACCCAGGGACACGGTGTAGCTCACAATATTTGGTGCAGCTCTATACTTACCTTGTTCATTAATATAGAAAATTCAGGTACTCACCATCATTTTTGTACTAAGAATGCACTGATCGCAGGCATACAGGTTACCCTTTGTAGAATATTACGAGCAAAAAAAAAAGTCTAGAGAAAATGCAAACATTAAGAAACTCTCTCATTTAGCAAAAAAAAAAAAAAAATTGAAGAATAAAAGGTTAGAATCACAATTTAAGTTTTTGGTGTTATCTAAAAGAGACCTTATCTAAAATTTATCCAAATACTAAAATCTGAAATAGGAACAGGTACAGGGTCTTCAAAGGCACATTCTTTGTATCCCTTTATTCCTCACACAGATGGGTATCTCTAGTTACTTGAAATGACAGCTGGCATTCATGTGGAAGAAAGGAGTTTCTTTTTTCACTATTACCTCATTGTATATACAAAATCGTCCTTCTGAGAGATTATGTGATTTGACATTAAGTGAGGCAACGGTAAAAAGATTTTTTAAAGGTTTCCTTCAGCTTGGGTGATTCCTGTCAACTTACAAGACTGCCACAGAGCAAAATGTTTTGTGAATAATTAGCAGGTTAATTACCCATAAGCAGTGAGTAATTTGTATTACCTATGTGGTTAGCTCACCACACTCAGACCCATGCTGATTGCACATGTCTGTGTTGCACTACAAATTAAAGGATCAACCCTGCAAGGCACTGTCTGTCCTTGAGTCCTATTGCTGTTCCAACAGTGCGCAACACCTAATCCAAAAGAGATTCCTAAGGGATGACAAATGTGTGGTGGAATGGATAAGATGCCCTAGGACAATGTACTTTTGAAAATAATAGAGTTGAGAAAAGCAAAGGAAGAGGCAAGTTTAAGTGTACGTGCCCCACCACAGCAAAACTAAATACTTGTTCTTCTGGTTATAATAATTTTCCTTTATTGTCTATTCAGTATTCACAAAATCACAGGAATCATCTGCTGTAGGAAATGAGACAAACATTACTGCTGGAGTGGCCTCAGCTGCTGACCATATGCATGCCAACATTCCTTGCCTGTACCCACCCCATCCTGTGGCTTCAGGAAAATGAGAAATGTCTCATTTTGCCCAGAAACACATTCCCAGAGTTTCTCTGAACTTTCAGTAGTTGATGTATTTTGTTTTACACATGCAATTTGTAGGTCAACAGAGGTGGTTACCCATGGTTAAATAAACCTTATTGATTATATTTGGAGAAATTTGGGGAATTTTACTATATTGACCACAGTGAAACCAAAACTTCCCCTGACAACACTGCTCTGCCAAGTAGCCTGGTGAACCCATAAGGTCATTTTATGACCTGACCTGAAACAGATGTGTGCCAGGAAGGGAGTGGGTTCACAGCCTGTTCATGCTGCACTCCACCAGGCACAGCACCAAGTAGGAAGCACTTCTGGCTGCCACTGGATCGGGGTGAGTTAAGGCCCATTGCTACCACCCAGCTGTCTCCTCTCTCGCCAGGCTGTGCAGCCCCCCTACCATCTCACAAATGAGACACTGCTTTGAATAGATTTCCTTTTAATTTAATAAAGTGTTGAGGTGAGCTACAGGACAACCTGTCTCTGAACTCTGCCTCAACTGGAAACTGTAATGCTAAAAAAGAAAATTATCAGTCAACAACAGTGACTCAGAAGCGAGTTCCCACTTTTTGGTATCCAAAAGCCATTAAGAAAGCACCAGAGTGCCAAGTATCCTAGGCTGCCAAGGGAAGTATGTGTGAATGAGGCAGGAGGATGAAAAAGTATTCTGAACTATGTAGAAATTTTACACTACAGTCTAAAGGAAAAATGTCTGAATGTCTTATTTAGTATGAAAGAACAGTCTGTTTCACCGTAGGCATAAAAGGCTTCTTCCATTTTCTGCACACTGTGCAAAATCTCTTCCAGTAGAAAGTTTTGCTTTGCTTTTTCACCAAAATACTAAAAGGTTTACATGGGCTTGCTTTCCCAAAGGCCTTAAAAATGTTGGTAGACAGAGCTGTGACTCCAGTGCCACAGACCCTACAACATTAGAATTACTCTATGCTACTTTCAGGCAAAATCAAAACTGCAAGCTGTAATATGGTATAAACATGAACTCAATCTTTAGATTAGTGCTTGTGTAAGATGGTGCTCCAAATAGCAAGCAAACTAACATCCAGCATGCTGCAGCTCTTTGGTTTGACATTTGCTTAAAGATGGGCTTTTAACTCCATCTCTGAAACAATGGGTTTCTGTGGATTCAAACAAGACCTTTAAATGTTACTTGATTCATTTATCAGAAATTAGTTGTGTGAATTCTCCTTAGCTGCAAATCATCAATATGTGGTCTGCTGCACAGATGCATCTCCGTCTACTCAAAAGCTGCGGGCACAAGTTTTTCGCTCGAAATGTTTCCTAAAACTGTGATTTTAACCACTGGAATAGCGTTAGCACCACCTAGAGGCACACGTAAAAACCACAATTACCTTTTACCCAGACTAATTGGAAAGTGTCTGTTACCCAGAAAGACTTTAATCTGAAATAGTCTTTATGTCACATCTCTTTAGTTTAAGGAAGCTCCCTTGGGTCAGTTGTTTTGAGGGCTATTTCATATATAAAATTGTACTCCAACATCTTCACCAAATATGACACTTTTATAGTTTTAATCACAAAAAAGAGGAATGTTTGCTTTGCTTTATCTTCTGCCTTGAAAGAAAGAAACCTAGAAAGAAAATTAATTCAAATTTCTTTTCATATAATTTGAACGGAAAAAATCATCTCCACAGCAATGAGAGCCAAAATCCACAAATGTTCTGTTTTAAACAAATTAATGAATTGTACTAAGACTGCAATCTTGGTACCCCTGATTTTGAACACAGCTGATCAGATCTGTCTTTTAACTAAGCTCAGCCCTCTGAGATTATTGTGATTTATAGCCACCTTCAGCATCTCCTTCAGGTTCAGATATACTTTGCTATCTTTTTCTTAGTCTACATCATTCAAGGCATCACAGAGTGTCCCTGGTAAAGATTTAGTGATTCTGATTGAGGCTCACAAAAACAGTTTGAGAAAGATGTATGCCAACTTTCCTTGTTAATTTTATTCTGCTCTTGAAAGACCATTAACAGAACAAAACTAATTAATATGGGAAAATGACAGTCTTTTTTTGAGGCTACTGCTTATTTTTTGGTCAGTTTGAGTAATGATGTCACATTGATGATTCTTTTTAAACAATATATTGTTTTCTAAAATAGCTAAGGACTCTGTGTGTTCTTAGGTGAAAAAATTGTAGTCAAAGCACTCAGTGGTGCTTCTACACTATCATTCTCAATCTGAGTACTAAATCAAAGTGGAACTAATCATCTAGAATTGGCTTATAATGTCAAGGAAGACTGAAAGCACAGTCTAGTAATTTAACCTCCACATTGAAAAGGTGAGAATTAGTTTGCTTTCTGTCTTCTAAGGCAAGAGATAGGAATGAAAAATTTAATGCCATTGTATGGACAGATTACTGCATTGAATGGTGGTTTTTGGTTTTTATTTTGGTTTGGGTTTGGGCTTTGCTTTTGTTTGTTTCAGGTTTTTTTTTTAAGAAACTAAACTGTACAAACCTAAACCTGTTCTTTTGACTCAAAAGACTGAAAACAGAACGTGTTTTTTATTAAACCAGATCTCAAATATGAGGCCCAAGTTTTTAGATTAGCAGTATGCCATTCTGGGCATTTGTATTACTAGCTCAGCAATTCTACTGGTAGGAAAGGCAATATGAGGTTTTGAAAGTCGTGCTAAGCTTTCTGACAAGGGCAGAGCAAGAATGAAAATACTTAATTAGCTCAATTTTTAAACTGATTAGCATTATTTAAAATGTTCCATGACTGGTTATCTGAAATAATTGCTAGTAACGAAGAGTTACTAAAAATCTGTCTTCCATATAGGTTAGCCTTCACTGAACTAATTACTTTGCATCTCTGTTCCTCTGAGTTGGCGCTGACTGCTTTCCTGTGCAAAAATTAAGCTCCTACATGCTGAAATCTGGCATTTTGGAGTTTGTCAAATATTGTTACCATAGCCTAAAAATACAGTGGTTCGTCTTAGTCACATTTCTATCAGATTTACTGCAGATATATTGTATCTGCTTGATTGTCTTGTCCAGTGCAATACGTCAGAGCCCAGGTACAGAGGACAATGATTAGTTGCATAGGCAGGATTAATCTTTACAGCTTCAAAATCCAGTACTTAAAGCCTTACAGATCCTTGGGATAAAAGGTACTTGCTTTGGTCTAAAGGTTTGTGTTGTAAACCTGTCAGTAAAATGACTGCTCCTCTTATTTTTTCTGCAGAAAAATGCAATGTTTTTTATAGGTTACTTTGTATTGAATGAGATGTGTCTTACTGATCTGCTAAATCTGATCCCACTTTGGAGTTCTCCTCTTATAAGATTGTGACATCACCTTTTTGTGATAACTTCTCCCAGTGTTCTTTCACAGGTAAAAAAATTTTATATGTTGCGCTTGGCAATTCGACGGCAGAATTCAGAAACAGATACAAAAAGTTTAAAATAAATTGAAAAGAACTTTTATTTACTAAAAAATAAGATTTTGGGAGAGGAAAAAGAATGCATGTGTATGTTTCATGTTCACATCATGTAACAGAAGCCCTTCTGATTTTGGCAGAGTATAATTGTCAAACGTTCATCTTTCAGTTCCTTTGTTAACTTTCTCCTCTAACTGTTTTCTGCCTCCAAATATTCTGAAGGTTTTCTTTGCTGTGAACTCCGTCCTTTTCAGTTCCTCAGTTGTTCAGTTTGGAGTCCTTGGCTGGAGGAAAGGTATGTCATTATTTTCTAAGCACTGAGTTATTTAGTCTAATGCTGAAGAACTTTTATGTACTAGAGACTGTGTTCAAAGTAGTTCCTCAAGGGTATCAGGATCCATAATGCAGTTTACTAGGACTGAGAATCTGGGTAGTATCTTTGCACAGAAGCTAAGAGCAGGGGCCAAAGACTTTAGTGGGGGCATGTTTTTGTGATGAGTGGGAGGTGTTTGGGTTTTTTCACTCTGGGTCTTTGTCAAAATGTGGATACCTCAACTGTCATTTACACTTTAGAATATTTGCAAAATATTTAAAATTCCAAAGGGTGATTTCTCTCTCTCCTCCTCTCTCTCCCCACCTCCTAGTCTCATCCTGGGAAAAAACTTCAGTCTGTTTTATTGGGTTTTTTTTTTTTTCTTTTTCATAAAGGTCAAAACTTTGGCCACATCTGTGTCCAGTTTCAGCAGCTGAATATACTGTTCTCCTTGCTAATGCAAGTCTTAACTGTTTTGTTTTGCCTTTTTATTTGCACACAAGGTCATACCATTTACCTAAAACTTTGTGGGTTTTTTTCATTACTTTTAAATTACTTCAATTTAAGCTTCTAGGGAATAATAGCTTGAGTTTGTTCCTTGGTTTGAAATATTACATATCTGCTTGGTCTTAGGGTCATCTCACAGATCAGATACAGATATCTTCTAGTCTTGGACTTGGTTAGTCATTTTCATCTTGTATGAGAGGCCTCTATGGGTGTTGCTGGAGAGTGTCAGTACTGCTACTATGAAGTTGTTCTGGTTGCACATAGTGTGGTTACAACCTCTGTAGTCCTCTGGTAGCACTGTGATACAAGAAAACTTTTCATGGTGAGCCACCTAACACATTATCTTCAGGTTAAAAATGTAAGGACTCAAAGGTACAAACTGCTGTCTTGGAAGGCATAATTTGTGTCTGGTCCTGAAATGCTGACAATTCATGCATTGTGTCTAAAGATCTGTATAAACAGTATTCTTATTTCGGAATTTAAAGACCTCATTTCAGTTAATGTGAATGTTAGAAGTGCACAAGCTTGTTTGTTCTGGTTCTTCAAGCTCATTTTCCTTCTGTTCTGTCATATGACACAAAGGAGACAGACAGGTTCATTAAAGGATCCTAGGCATAATAATGATGACTCTAACCTGTACTTACAATTAAAGCTTTATTTCCTTCACAGGCTACTATGATTAGTATAGAATTGAATTTACAATTAGTATGGCACAGGATTTCTATAAGTAGAATCAATGTAGTACAATTTATAATTGCAAAATACAGCACTTGCAATGCAACTAATCATAAAATTTCTAGTCACCTGGACCCTCTGCAGGTCAAGTTAGATCTTAATATGTGGTTTGCTGTATCAATATAACAATGATAATCTAGACTCACATACAAGAATACAAGTGACTCCCTCAAACCTCCAGCAGTGGAGGCATCCTTGGTCATGGGGAGATGTTTAGTCTCTCAGTTTGGGTCCAAGTTCTCTACTTAGGACTTGCTGATTTTACAGACAGCCCTGTGTGCTGTTAGGCTTCCCTCAGGGTCAACAACAGCACCTCCCTGGCTGGGAGCCTGGGGCCCCCAGGGCTGGCAGGGAAGGCAGTAATTATCCTGGCACCCAGCAACCTTGAGGCAGGTTGGAGAGGAAAAA
This sequence comes from Luscinia megarhynchos, assembly GCA_034336665.1. NCBI lineage: Eukaryota > Metazoa > Chordata > Aves > Passeriformes > Muscicapidae > Luscinia > Luscinia megarhynchos. Next base: position 50,192,617 of record CM067565.1, read on the forward strand.
GAAATCTCTTTGGTTTGTCTGCTTGGTTCACTGAGTCTTTGGGACCTGATAATGGGGGGAAGGGAATGAATTCTCTGCTCAGACACAGAGAGAGGTGACTTGACTTAAAAAATGCTGTTAGGCTAACCACAGTGGGAGATACGGGTCATGGATACGTGCTTTCATTTTCATAAACCTTTTGAGAATGTGAGGGAGATACTGAACAAAATAAGCTGTTAAGCATTTGTTTTGTCTCTTTCCCACTGCTTTTATACAGTGGGAAGAACCATTTTGGTTGTTTTAGGGAGTTTTACCTTGCATGGAAATCGGTAAGTGTGATCTAGAGGAGACTGACAAGGTCATCAGGGTCAAGGAAAGCACGAGGTAATGGATTCCACAGTTTGATCATTAAAACACTATTTTAAATCCTTCCAAAGCTGGTATTTATGAGAGCTGAGCATGTGCCTTCTTTCTTGGTTTATAGGTGGGAGGTTAGTTATTTTCCTTATCATCCTCAACAGTCAAAATCCTTGTATGTTTCGGTACTGCTGGGACACAGTAATTCCAATTTTTCTCTGGAAAACTATCCCATTATAAAACTAAACATCTGTTGGCTGCCACACGAGTCTGCTTAATGGGACTGGACTTATCTGCTAATGAAATGTGGTAAAAAACAGCGTGCTGTGCACTGCATTTCATAGACTGGGCCATTGAATCTGACTTATGTAAAGCATTGCTCTTTTTTACCAATATTTAGCCACACTCCTAAATAACATCCTTAGGATCCCAATACTAGTCAACTTAGAAATAATTTTCTTTGCAACCACGTACCAAGCAGGCTAGACAAGAGATAATCTAACTACTAAACTGAGGAATCTAATTTGAAAATTAGATCTCTAAAGTCACCTTCTTCCAGTTTGCAATAAATTACTTTTTAGATGGTCACGGCTCCTTGAATCTGGATTCATTAGCTTAGATGTCATCTTTTTAGATGCCTGAAGGTGGCTGAAATGTAGCACGCCTGGAATGCCTTATGCATGTTGCAGAGTTACTCAGTTAAGTCTGATGTGCAACTGATTTATGAGAATGCGTTTCTCAAGCAGAATTTTACATCTTACGTTGTAAAACAAAGTCGGGGAACTTAAATTGCCTAGAATGTTCTTGTACAACTTTTTTTTTCACCCCTAGTGGTGAAAGCCAAGGAGCCAGCTGAGGACTGGTACCTCACTGAGACCTTTCCACAGCTTTTGAACACTCTTCTGAAGAGTTGAGCTTTAAAAGGTAATTCAGGAGACAGTCAGTGTCAGTACCTTGGATGTACATAATTTCTGTTTCTTCAGGTGAAACACCATATCTTTTCATCTGTTCATGATGATTCTTGGCTAGCTTCCTCTCCAATGTTACTTCTTGTTCTCTAAGAGAAACAGCTCCTGTAATACAGAAATTTCTTTTATTAAACACTATTGTGATAATGAAGTTCTTCCCTGTCCCCAGAGATTAAATTTCTTCCTGCTGCCTTTTCCCACAAAAATGCATTACAAAATTAACATAAGTGTGTAAGGGTGAAGCTAGGGAGTTCCCAAAAATGTAATGCTTTCTGATGTATCAAGCCTTTTTTTGTTTGGCCTAGACTTTTTTCCTGTGCATGGCATTTTGATGAAGTGCTGTAACAGTCTTGAGAGATTCTGCATTATGAAGGTACATGAATCTTGCTAAACCAGTATCCTGATTTTTCATTATCACCTCTTTGCAGAGACTAGAAGACATATATCACCTGATGTTTGTGGAGGGAGGTAGTTGTCTTTTATTAAGCTGACTTATAATGGGACAGGGTGCCACACAAGCTTTTCAACATATGGTGACCTCAGAAGGCTTATGTGCCCAGATGCTCATCAGGTCTTTTTTCCAGCTGTATTAGTTACTCTAATAAAAGGAATTACCTCTCCATAGAAACACTGCCTGACTTGCAGCCTTCATGGTCTAAATATACAGCAACACAGCAACCATTATTGAGACTGAGCAACATGCTTTTCTGTGTAGTCACACCAGCTCCCTCCTCTCTTGTTCGCCAAATGCACCTTTCTTTTCAGGTCTAGGGAGTTTTATATTCAAAATGTAAAGTTCTGTTTAATCAATGTGAATTGTAAGTAAATTGGGAAATAAAATGTGTCCAAATCGAAATGGAAAATTTCACTTTGCAGAGCCTCTGCATGTCTCACCATCAATTTAGAGCATGTTTTTAGTGAGATCCAGATTTATAATTCTGGGAACCTAAAGGTCATCCATGTTTCAGGTATAAGAAGGTGTAATCCATCACCATGTCATGTTTACTTTAAGACTAATTTGTGTGCATGAGCAGAACAATTCTTCATGGGACAACACTTACTGTTGCCTTTCAGTTACTGAGTGAGGGATATTAGAAACTTGTTTATGGGATCTACTTTATGCAAGATTATTTCCTGATTGAGATAATGATTATACTCAAAAGCAGTTTAACTAATGAAGTGTTAGAATGTGTCAGTAATGGTCTCTTTACTTGCCCTGTTTTATCTCCACAGATCTCTTTTTTCATGTAAATAGGTTTTACAGAAGCATTCAATGATTGTTTTGAAGAGTTTAGTGTTGCTTAGAAAATTCCAATTTCCCTTCACCTTTTTTTCTGTAAATGCTGGGCTTTTTTAAGATTTATTGAAATATTTCCCTTGAACTTTCAAAGGAAAAACAGCCCTTCAAAAGGAAGTTATTGATCTTAATGCAGGAACAAATGAGGCATCAATAGTCTGTTGAGGCACTGAGTAACCATAGCTCCAGAAGGATGCTAAAACACAAAACTTGCTATGGTTTAAAATTGTGTGATTATGTTCAGTTTGCTAAAGTACTTCTGACACAGAGGAGCATACTGGAGTCTGCCTGTGCTTGCCAGCTGTATGGACTTCCAAGACAAATTCTGGCTTAAACAGGTAAAATATCGTGGTTTATACTGTTTCTCTTCAGAATTCTTTACTTATACCTGATTATTCTGAGATATTTCAGGTGAAATATTTAATGTCTTTCTTTACCTAATAAATATGTGTGTTTGTATATAAGTATCCATATGACATATCTGTTTAGGCAGTTCAAATGATCAAGAGGAGGGAGCCAGCAGGACACCTTTGCTCTGGTGGTTTTCATATTGTGAACAATCTGTTTCATGAGCAATAAATTGTTTTGCAGGCAATATAAGGCTAATGGCTGTTCAGTATGTAAATTTGTTTTTTTTTAACTGTGATCTAATTAGTTATTGAGAAACCTGATTTTGTAAGAGCAGAAAATACAGCCATAGTGCCCAAACATAGACATTTTCATAAACAGTGTGCATTTACTTTTCTATTAAAATGTCCCTCAAAACTCCTCAAGTCTTCTAATGCTTATCTGAAGAAGTCAGATCTCCTTGTTTTCAATGTTATTGAAAGTACAGTACTTTCATAAGTAATCTATAAGCCTCTAGCTGTAGCCTTCTCCAAGCACTTTTATTACAGCTCCTTGAAAATTATATATTAAATGAATTTTGGTCAGTTGCTAATAGGTCATCCTTACCTTTCCTATCCTTACCTGGGTATCAGTACTCCTCTGATTCATAGCTCTTTTGTTGATTTGGAAGTTACAGCATCCTTAATATTAGGACAGAGGAATTTAATATAGTTAATGCCACCTCATGGTTCTGAGGTTTTTTTCTTACTTACAGTTATTGCAATGTTGCTTATCTTGATTATGAATGAACATCTGGATTTCGACTGATGTAGAGAGAATTATTTTTACTAACTGGAGTGGCAAGTGGTCTGTTCTCCAGTTCACATTCCCTCCCTCCCCCTAAAAATATCACATTACAATCTTATAGTCCAGCTCTTGGCCTGACACAAAAAAACCCCAAACAGTTAAATGAAAACAATAGTGAAACTTTTACTTTCTGAAAACATTTGAGTCAGGTGTTCTGCATATGTGTCTCTACTATAGTATCTCTCAAGGATTTCTCCTAAAATTTAAGTCTCTTTTTTCACATCCAGTTTAGGAAATTTCATCTCTTGATATTCAAGCAATCTAAATATGAGGATACTGGGGTTTTAGTCCTTTTGCAAAATACATAAGGTGATGAGCAATTATATGAAATTACAAAGAAAATGTCATTGGTTACAAATCATGGATTTGCTTCATAGCTACTTGAGTGACTTAAATTTCATACTTCCACACAATTTCTTGTAAATGAGAGACACTTTTTTCAGAATCTTTTTTTTTAACATAGCACCGTGTGGTGTTTGAATTCTATGCCTAAATCTGTTTCAAGCCTATTTCTGAATGGAATTCCAGGAAAATTTGTAATCATAGAATCATAGAATATGCTGAGCTGGAAGAAGCCCACCAGGATCATCCTGGCCCTGCATAGGAACCCCGAGAATCACACCATGTGCTGGAGAGTGTTGTGCAAACACTTATGGAGCCCTCCAGGCTTGGTGCTGTGACTACCTCCCTGGGAGGGCTGTTCCAGGGCTCAACCACCCTCTGGGTAAAAACCTTTTCCTGATATCCAGCCTAAACCTCCCCTGACACAGCTTCATGCCTTTTCCTCACATCCTGTCACTGATCATGAAAGTGATAGGTAAGAACATAGACATACAGCACTTGTAATATTAGTAGATTTTGGTTTGGTTTTTTTTACCAGATGTCTTTTGCAGGTCCTTGAAAGTAATTCATGATCCATACACTTGAGAAAGAAGTTGAAAACTACTCTATTCCCATAAAATTTCTTATGTTTGTTTGGGTTTTTTCCCTGTATTCTTAGCCAGTAACTGTTCTACCTCAAACCCAAGAACTTAAAGCTCTTCTCTATAGTAACTGGTGATGTTCAACACAAATTTCTTCTGTCTTGGTTCGAGCTCACTCAGTCTGCACTTGAATTCATAACTTAGGGATAGAAGTTACAAGTGGTTAATTCATGCAGAGTCAGTTCTACTGGATCCTTCCTAAGGATGTAGGATAAAGGAATTCTTCCTCTTAGAGGTTTTTCATTTGACCCTAGGCTCTAACTCTCATTAGCTTTTTAGTTTACTAATAATTATCATCATTTAAAACAACACTGATGCAGCTAATCAATTTTTTGCAGTGCATTTGTTTTTCTCACTGCTGATATGGGATCTAAATAGCTCAATATGAAAACAACAAGAAGTGTATGCACTGAAAAGTATGAAGTAACTTTTGTGGCCTCCCTGTAAGAGTGCTCTCTCTCCATTCTTCATAGTATCAGTGAAATTTTTGGGAAGTCTCAGCGTTATGGGGTGGGGGTGTTTAAATTAAAAGGAAAAACCAGGTGCTTAACTGGAACAGTTCTCCTGTGTTCTGCTGTGTGTTTTTCAGGGTCAAACATCTGATTGAAAAAAGCATATTCTTCATGGCATTGTGGAAATATGCTGCACATGACAGTAATTCTTACTCCCTACATATGGTCATTCTAACTTGCAGTTCTTGAAAATATATTTATTTTTAAACATTCAAGTTAATATCATGCAGTATTTAAATGGCATTTGTTCAGCCTTGAGACAAAGAATCCCAAAGTTTAAAAAAATGTTTTAGTAGTCACACTATACTGTTAGCACAGTAATCTCAATATTTGGAAATTGAGGAGCTAGCTTTATTATTAGACCCATTTGAAAAATACTCACTTCCTGAAAGATATACTACATAAAGTCTTGCTATGCTACTTAGTATCTGAAATATTGAGAAAGAATGTTATGTAACTTGAGTTTAATCTTTTGCATACTAGTTGTAAGGGGCTGTAATTCAGCAAGCATAGGTAAAAATTTAAATTAAATTAATACATATCCTTTTTTTTTTCCATATTCTTTGGATTGCCACCTGGGAACACTCATTTCCCTACTGAATTTTAAAGTGCTAGATCCTTTTTTGGGATTAGAAAAGATCCATTTCTGGGTTTAGATATTTATTTATTTTAAACTTCTGATACAATTAAAATATTGATAGAAATGGGTTTTAGAGCCTTCAGAGAGGAGAGGGGTTTTGAGAGACTGTATAAAAATAGTGTGCCTTCCTGAAAGAGCAGAAAAATTAATTGGTGGCCTCAGAGCTGCAGTAATCAGAGGATGGTGCTCCTTTCCATGACAGATATTGAACTGGTGCTAGTCAAGCTGTTTGGATATTGGGGTTGATATTTTGCCTACAAAAGTTCCTGAAAAAATATTAAACAACCCTGAGGACAAAAATTATTGTGTTAAATGTAGTAATGATGATTAAAATGTCGGAAAATTTACTTTTCTCTGAAAAAGTAATTTTGATAAATTCAATGAGCCAAATTTCTAAGTTTGGAAATGAAGTGTTAGGAAGCCCATTCCTGATTCTTGTTGATGTTGATTAACAAATCTGTGTTATCAATGACTGAAGTTCAAAGCACTTAGTGCCATGGTCTTGTTGATAAGGTGGTATTAGATCATAGGTCATACTTGATCACATCCAGAATCTTTTCCAATCCAGTTGATCCTGTGATTCTACAAAGATCTACCCTCTCCATTGTCCCTTAGCAGTGCTGAAGCAAGGCCATTTTAGTGGTAATTCAATACTATCATTTCCCTGTTTGTGACTGTAGCAGTCTCCTCCTCATATTCCTTGTATAATCTAAGCTAAACTTGGATAATTCCTTGCAACATAAATTAAATAGGGCCATACAGTTATGAATTTTATTTGTATTTTGCTTTACACTGAATAAAGATTTTTTGTTTGTTTCTGTTTGGTTTTGTTTTGTTTTTTCTAAATGCAACCACTGAGATACCTTTTTTTTTTCCTTTCTGAGTCTGGAAAAATAATGTGATGGGACAGTAAGCAGAACCAAAGTTGAAGCTGGAGTTGGTGGTCTTGATCAATGAAGAGTTGGAACAGACACATCTCAAATAGAGAAAAGGATGGATGAAGAGTAAAAGCAGTGCATTTAATATTAGGAGGAAAAAAGTGCCAGAATTTTAAGATCTAGCGAAGCAAGAAGACTGGTCTTGAAGTTTAGCGTTGTGTAACAAGAAGAAAGAGCTCTTCCGTAACCAAGTTGAACTAATGTCCTTCCTTCTTGTATCCTGTTTGCCTTCAGCTGTAACTGGAGTTGTCCTGATTCATGACAGCTGGTTCAGCATTTTCTCACTTGTAACCACAGCTGGCTTGAGTTAACTGATTTTGAGCTAAAAAGGGAAAAATTAGTAGTAGAGAAAAGAAGAGTATTATGTGGGGTAGGAGGGCATGTTGGAAAGGATCAATAGCTATTACATTTGTTTGGATGTTGATAAAGAGCAATGAAATGGCTGGAAATAGTGTGCTGCCCCATAATTCTACCTGTCCTTTCTATTTATGATTTAGGAACAAGAAAGAGAGCTTTAGCAAGTTCTTTTAAGACACAAGGAAGCTGGGAACAGTGCCTTCTGGTGACAGAACAAGAGTGAGAAAAGGGAGCCTCTTTTCTATCTCTGTGGAGACTCCTTACAGACCTGCTGATTCTCAGCGCGTTATTCATTTTTACTTGGAAGGTTATGAGTTGAAAAATGAATTTTGCTCTGGTTTTGGTTTTTTTTTTTTTTTTTTTTTTTGGGTTTTCTGTTTGTGTTGTAAGTGGAGTTAAAGCAGAAATAGGCAGTGTGAGGACAAAGTGTTCAGTTACTCTAAGTTGTTTTGGTCAAACAGTTGCTCCAAGTGAGTCATGAGCCAGATGCATTTTAGTTCTTGCTGCTGAGTGTGGAGTTCTGCCATGGACAAAAGCAAAGGTCTCAGAATGGTAGCTTGGGTTCAGTGCTGGTATGAGGTGGGAATGGGTTTTTTTGGCCCCCAACCCAAGGAGTGCAAGTGCCAGTTACTAGTGCAACTTCTCTGTTAAGAACAGGTATTCTAGTTAGGTTCTTAAAAGGGAATTTTAGTATTTAGCATATGGATATGCCAGACTGAACATAAATTGCAGACTCTGGAACTACCATCTGATATGCTAATGAGATACATCTTCTTGAACAAAACAAAGATGTGAAGCCGTTGCTGTTTTGAATCAACTGCAGGTCTTTCCAGACAGCTCAGTAATACTTGAAAACTGCCAGGCAAAATCTGACAAATTTGAACCAGGCATATTTTGGTTTAAAGTTGCCTTTCTAGAGTATGTTTAATCTTTGACATATGTTTTTGCTGATGTCAGGTTATCTTGCAGAATGGTAATTTAATGAAGCTTTTTAATATGGATAAGTGGATTGCATTTTCCTCCATGTTTTCTGGTGGGCTGGTGTTGAGAAGCTGTTGAGCAAATGTGTCCTGTTTTGATGCCATGCTTTAACTTCTTTGCTGGAAAAAAAAAGACTAAAGTTGACAGGCAGACCACTGTCTTTTGACCCCAAGAGAACAGAACAAAAGCTTAAGAAAATGTAGTGATTGCAGTCTGTATGCTCCTGGAGCTGGTTACCTGAATAGTATGAGTGGGCACTTCAAGAAGGCTGAGACTGAGAAGCTTGCTGCCAGTTCTGAGGACCTAAGTGTAAGTAACTCATTTCACATCTCTACTGCAGGGTATATTAAACTGCCATCACTTTATATACAAAGTGAAAACTAGATCAAGATTTGCAAAAGGCTGTCATTAAATTTTTAATCCACTTCTCTGTTACAGTGAGTAGAATTTGTCTACTGTGTTGTGGTTTGAAGTATTTCTGTTGTTTAAAAGATTTACCTCTCCTAAGTCTCCTTAGGCCTCTCCCTAACTGCAAGACCATTAGCTGAAACATTCTAAGAAATAATCCTGTTCTGGTTCCTATTTTCAGTATAAAGTTATGTGAACAAATCATTTGTTTGTTCACTATTTACTGTGTATGCATACATAGGCACACATGTTGCTTGTGGCTTCCAATAAAGCTGAAAATTAACATATAGTTGAAATTACATGATTCTGTGGTATCAAATAAATTTACTTTCTAATAAGATCCTTTGCTTCAGTGAAGAATGCTTTGCTTTTTTAACCCTTTGCTCATATAGTTTGAGAGAGAATGTGTATCAGTGCAGTAATATGAAAGGCTTAAAATGTAGTAACTCCATAAGAAGTTACAACAACTGAGGTGCAAGATAAGTCAGTCATTTAAAAAAACACAGTTGTGGGCTGTGTACAACCCAAAATTTCTTTCATCACTTGCATTTCAACTCCTGTCTGGAATGGCTACTAATCATACTACCAAGAACAACTGTATGATTGGATTAATGTTATCCTAAAGTTTGCATAAAATCAAAGAAACTAAATCGTCGGTTAAAAGTTCTGCTGAGTTTATGCAGCAAGGCGTGTGGCTGTCTTCAGTCACTTTTGGTTATTTTTTCAGTAGGTCTGATATTTTTTCACATTTACCTTTTATTGGAACACTTCTAAATAATTTGGGGTTGCACAGCACATGGTGTGTTAATGCTTTTTATTTTTAGTATGCTAGAACTATCTGTTCCACCCTACAGCATGAGCTGGCTTTCCTTGGTCACATTCCTTGCAGTTCATCTGCCTATAAATGTTTTTAGAGTACATCAAATGATAATGCTAAGATACTGTTGTGTTAAGTCTTTAACAAAAAAAATCAAACATAACATTTAGTGGTGTGCTTTGCCCAAACACATTCCACTACTACTGCAAAATCAAACAGCCTCTACTTTTTAATTAAAATCTTAAAAGCTTTTAATCTAAAATCAGCATTTATAACAATTGTTGAGAGTGTTGTTGGAGATTTTTTTTTTCTTGGTAGAATAACTTGTGTTTTGTGGAAAGCAAAGGGCAAAAGTTTGTGGTTAGGGCAGTCAGTGATAAATGTATTGTCTCAGACTTGGAGAGAATCTGAATGTGTTTTCCAAGACATTAGGAAATGAAGGAGTCTAAAAGTGGATATATTCCTGTTCAGCTAGCAAGTTATATTTTCTGAGAGGTGGGTGATTTCCACTTGATAATCTTAACCCAAAACAAAACCATTATTTTGGGATGCTGTGGTATAAAGCACTATATATTTACAAAGCAGCAAAGGTTGCTATTTCTTGCTTTACCTCAGTAATTATTGGTCTAAAAATACTAACAAACTTACAGCTGCCTGTAGTTTTTGCAGCAGGCCCCCAGGATTTCTGAGCATACTTTAGGAGTAATGCTTCTACTGGTGGAGCCTTGAACTTAAACTGCTTTTAAGCAAGAGTCATAGATCTTGTGATCCCACAGTGGAAAAAGCAAACAGGTGGTAGGGTTAGATGTAATGGCTCTTTCCATTTTTACCATTGCTCTGACAGCTTGCCCTAGGAAGCTTTCCTTTTAGAAAAGAGATAAAATAGTAAACAGAACTGACCAGGCATATACAGTGCTTGTCAGCCTCTGACTCTTGCCACAAATCTTTAATCCATAAATTAAGAGTTGGTTCTTTACTTGTTTATGCAGCAACAAAACCTTTATTCCTCTTAAAAAAAAAAAAATCTTTTCTTGTCAGCGTATGACATTCTTAATTCAGTAACTCCATAGCTAAATTTGTATTGTCTGACCACGCCTATGTATGTTTTAAAATAGTCTTGAGCAAGCAGTTGATTCAATGTAGTATCACTGTATTCTTTACCAGATCCAGATCAGTATCTAAATAGAGCTGCATACGCCCACAGTCTTGTAAGTAGCAGTATTTATGTATTTAGTATCAGTGTCTTCTAAAACAGTTCCTTTTCCTTCATGGTAGAAATGGTTTTGAAGTGAGAATTCTGTACATGTTTGAGTCAGTATAAGCAGCTTTGCATTGGTATTGTTCTCTTCAGCAGCCACTCAGGGATGAGCAGACTGGCACAAACCAAGATTACATCAAGAAAGAAGGGACAAGCAGAACTGATGCTACTTCATCTGGATCACCACAACAGATACTATGTTAGGACCCTTTAACACTTAAATGAGCATTGCATCCACATTTGGATCTTCTCTGTAAGAATGCTCATGAAAATGAGTCTTAAATACCTGTGCATAGTATGTTACTTCTGGCACATCAGTATCCAAATCTTGGTGGGTTAGACAAGCTATTTTGAAAAAGCATGTCCGCCTACCTCACTGCTTTTATATTCATTCCTTCTACGATGCAGCCTTTTCTTCAAACCCTTGTGCTAGTTAATAAGTATAGCAATGATGGCTTATATGAGTTATCTCAAGTGAGTATTTAAAGGGTTAGACCCTTGATTCAAATCATACTGATTTTATCCTTTAGATAGTGGGGTGACTCAAAATGCCTTTGTCAGATGTCTTTAACCTCTCCACCTGTCCTGTCAGTGAGGATGAGTCAGAAGCTGGAGTCCTACAACTAACACTCCCTAAATCTGGAAAGCCCAGCTGTTACCATAACTGATTTGGCAGCTTGGGGCAGGATGGGGACTGGTGTATTACTGCAGCTTTTCCAGAGGGCTCCTGCATCTTTCAGAGAAGAGAGGAAAGTCTCGTTATCCTTGGTTATATTCTACACTGAAAGTGAAAAAGTATTTTCCAGGAGAGCTGAGCTGACTGGGCTAGAGTAGAAACAGTGTCCTTGACAACTTCTGAGGCTGATAGTATGGAACACTTTGTTCACTTTCTACGCTGGCATTTGGAGCAAGGTGCTGAACTTGTAGGACATGTGTGATACAGGATGTGAATTGTCTGTGATCCCCTTGACTCTAAAATAAAGGTGTCTGGTCCAGGCAGAGAGGACTCCATTAACAACAGACAATTCCACTGTTTGGTATATATATATATATATATATATCATACACACAGACTGAGATATCTACACCTCTTTCATGCAATGCTAAGGGGACAGACAGGTTCTTTTAGGGATCTTAGGGCAGAACGATGACGAACAATAACCTGTAGTGACAATTGAATCTTTGTTTTCTTAGCAGCCTATTATAATTAGTATATCAAATAGTTTATTGCTAGAATGGCACTGGATTTCTAGAAGCAGAATCAAGGTAGTCCAATTTAGAAGTAGCCTAATACAGCATTTATAGTACAACAATGTGTAATTATAGCTCTGTGTGCTGTTAGGCTTCCCTCAGGGTCAACAACAGCACCACCCTGGCTGGGTGCCTGGGGCCTCCAGGGCTGGCAGGGAAGGCAGTAATTATCCTGGCGCCCAGCAAACCTTGAGGCAGGTCGGGAGGGGAAGAAGAAATCTCTTTGGTTTGTCTACTTGGTTCCCTGGATCTTCAAGGCCTGATAATGAGAAAAAATGAACAAATACGTTGCCTACTTGGTTACAGAGAGCTGCTGCTTGGCTTACAGAATGGCATTGGCTAGGCCAACCATAGACCACAGGGTCAGGAGCTGGAGGTACTGGTCTCATACACATGATGGTTTTGGTAGCACTGTCCTATGTAGAAATGTCCTTAAGTAGAAATACCCCTCCTCACAGTGTGTGCAAGAAAATACTTCACAGAAAGTCAATCTGTACAAAATGTGGTTAGAGCCTGTAGGTTGCATTTCTTCAAGGCCTTTTCTGCCTTGAAGCCTTCCAACAGGGAGCTCTGCACTTCATGACCACCTGGCAACTGTATATACAGCAGAGGGATTTTACCCTTTTCGACTAGCCATAGTTATAAACTGCTATGGTCATAGATTTTTTTTCCCCCTGTTCTAAAGAAACTCCACAGATCTAACAGCAAAATATTATTTGTATTTCTTCTAAAATTTCAGGTATATAGGAATAATGAAACAATGCTTTCCTGAGATTTTGTTGATGGTTACTATGGCTACATGTTTGAGTAGATTTGGTTTTGCTTGCAGGGTAGTGTTAAAAAAAATTACACAAATAATGCTTTCATTTTACTTCCACAATATCTCCTACAGGCTTCAACAGAAATTCATGCAGGAAACGAGATTTAGTTCTAGCATTTTCATTGTTATCTTTAAACTGCAGATCTTACAGCAGTAATAACAAAATTTTCAACTACTTTTTAATTTACTTTTTTTTTAGCTAACTGAATTTTGATTAGCCTAGTGAATAGCTGTGAAAAGGAACTAGTCCATGTAATAAAGTTATTAAGCCTGAGATCTGCTTTAGTCAGGATCTGTTTTCAAGCACTTTAAGTACTTGAAAATAGAATTGTCTTGCTTTTATAGTGCTTCACCTCTTCATAAATCCTTTGCTGGGAGGAGAGAACCCCACGGTACAGTGTGCCCTAACTCAACTCTTCATTTCCAGTGCTAGGACATTGTTTTGGCTGGGATGCTGCAACTGCTTTTGGATCTGAATCACTTGAACTGGATTACAGAACTGATACAGGTTAAAAGCTTACCCTCTCCCAGATGTCCAAAGAATGATTTGTGGGTGTGTGTGTGTTTAATAAAATATGCCTTGATCTAACAGTTACTGCAACCTAGTGTGGGAGGTGACACAGCAGTAAGGGAATGAAAAGCATTGAATAATACTGCACTGTAAGGGGAGGCAGGTGGAGGAGAAAAATGTTATTGAACTTTTATTCTATATATCCTCTAAGGATATGAAGCCTTTCATATCCTTAGGATTCTTGCAGTGTTCTCTCTGTGAAGGAGCAGTACTTAGATGAAGTTAAGGACAGCAGTTTCTCAATAGCATGGAAAAAATCTTAGTTTCTTTTGGAGAAAAAGTATTATTATGTTAATAGGATTTCTTTAGTAGTAAACTAGCGTGCAAGCCAAATGTCTTAGTGGTCTTCTGTGTGTGTTACTGGCTTGGTAAAAGAAGAACTTAGGATACGAGCTTTTAGAGTACAGATTCTGGTTCATAATACTTGCCAGTAATGCCATGCTTGTATTAGAAATAATGTAGCCAGCAAGACCAGGGCAGTGACTGCTCCTCTGTACTTGGGACTGGTAAGGACACAACTTGAGCCCTGTGTCCAGTTTTGGGCCTCTCACTACAAGAAAATATTGAGGTGCTGGAGTGTGTCCTGAGAAGGGCAATTGAGCTGGTGAATGCTCTGGACAACAGGTCTTATGAAGATCAGTTGGGGTTCTTTAGCCTGGAGAAAAGGAGACTCAAGAAACACCTTATCATTCTCTAACTGCCAGAAAATAATGTATAGCCCAGGGGAGGTCAGTCCCTCTTCCCAAGTAATAAGCAAAGGCCTGAAGTTGCATCGGGGAGGTTTAGATTAGGTATTAGGGAAAATTCCTTCACTGAAAAGGTGGTCAAGCACTGGAACAGGCTGCCCAGGGAAGTGGTGGAGTCCCCATCCCTGGAGATATTTAAAAGATGTGTGGATGTGGTGCTTAGGAACAAGTTTTAGTGGTGCACTTGGCAGTGTTAGGTTAATGGCAAGACTTGATCTTTAAAGGTCATTTCCAACCTAAATGATTCTGTGGTTTCCTAATTTTCAGATGCTTTGCTCATACAGCAAATTATTATTACAGTCATAATTCCATGATTTTCAGGCACTCTAACAGAGCACTTGATAATTGTACCCCAGCACTGAAGGACAGACCTTAACGATGAGGAGTGAAGTCTAGTGAATATTAACTTATTTGTAATGTGCCTAAAATATGTGGTATCAGGGTATGACTGTAGCTTTTATCAAGAACAGGGGAGAGGAGGAAGTGACACAGTGTTGTGACTACATTAAAATTCCAGGATAAGGCACCAAATATGTGCAAACCACAGACAGAATCTGCCAGAACTGTGATGTCAAGATGCTCTGTCTATGTTGAATTCTTGCATCTGCATAATACCAGTTGCAGGGAGTTTTCAACTTAATGGTCAGTTTGTGTGGGGAAAAATAAGCAGCCTAACATGGAAGACAACATTGATGCACATTCAATAAGGGCTTGATTACATTTGACCAACTTAACAGCAGTGATGACAGCTGCAAGTGCAGTTACAGTATAGATAGCATTTCAGTCACCAGCTGTCCACTCAACCGTGGTGCCTGGCTGCTACAGCAGTAGTTTTAACCAAACTGGGAAGGAAATAGCAGAATCCTGTGGAAACTACAGTAAATAAGCACTTTTTTCTAGTATCTCTGACAATACAAGAAAACTAGTAATTTAAACCATCTTTCTGGAAATCAAGTAATATTTTTTTTTCCTTTATAAAAATTTATAGGAGCCTGAACAAAAAATTAGAACAGTAGATTAGGCACAGACACAGATCCACCTATTCAGATTCAGGTAAATTAGATTGAGATTAGCCAGTTTGGTTTGTTTTGTTTTCTGTCTCAGTGTTTTATGCTTTAAACGGGCTGAAGAGAGTTTTTAAATGGTGATTAGCACCAGGAGACATGATATGACAGACTCCACACCCACAGAGCAGGTGTTTTTTATCCATTCAAATGGCATCTCTGAATGGCCTTGAGAGCAGACTAATCTAATCTAATTTATTCTTGAAAATCATGGTAACTTTAAAACTTAACAAGAACATCATTGCTTTTCTGTGTCAAATATATGATTAAGGGTGCTCACTAATACTTTAAGAACAATTTCCACTGTATTTTTGATAAGAACAAACCAATGCAAAGGCCATTCTTCTTTGAAGAAAGCTTTGCCATGCTCTGTGATTGAGCTAACAAATAGTTATTTTATGGAGGTTCTAATGTTTGAAATAGGAAATTGCATGAAATGGAGGCCTTAGAAAAAGTAAATAATGGATGTAGTATGTGGTTTATAAACTAGTTTCAGGTGAGAAAAATGCTCATCTTCATGCTTTACTCTGATTTATGAGCCCTTCATTGCCACAATGTTCAGGACTTCTGTGTAACAAAATCCTCTTTGAAGCAGAGAAAATTGTGCTAATAGGTTTTTGTATCTACTTTTCATTTTAGAGTAAAACCATGTTAAGTTTGGATGACCAAATGAGCACAAATACTTTGGGTTTTTTCCTTACCATTGAACTTCCATAATTACCAACACATGGTCACAGCAAGCTGCTCTAAAACTTCTATAAAGTTTTCTGCCAGGTACCACCCATGGAACTGCCTTCCCTCTTTTTTCCAACTCTACCATCTTTTCAAAAGCTTAAATATGAAGATTAACTCTGTAGAAAACCCTGAAAATCAGGTAATCTAGTCTGAACTCATTGTCAGCAGGTTAAGAAATGGGTTTCAACTCAGATATTATTTTGACTCCTTTATTAAGATGGGTTTTTTTCACAGCTTCAAGCATTTTAAATATGGAATTTTTTTCAATACTCTGTTTAATTGAATGCTATCTCAAATGAACAGTGCTATAGCTTGTTTAAAATATACCTTTTCCAAGTTTGTAACTTTTCCTCATATTACAAGAAAACAGTCTACTAAGAAACACCAAGAATTTTCAAGATGTATGGAAGATCTTGTCCAATTGGGAAAGTCGGTTTCAAGCATTCCTTACACATAAGCAAATAAGAAATGGATATCACTTCTGTGCTATTTGCAAAGCAAGCTATCTTGGAAGGTTCATAGTCAATATGAATGTAGGCCTGACTTTTCCTTTCAAGAAAGAAAAGTCATTGATCATGAATGGAAGCTGGTTTCAGTTTACCATAGCTTAATTTTAAATATACTGTGGGGAACAATTATCAAAGCTTCATTTTGAAACTTGATGCCAGCCTTTGTTTTATCACTGTCTATTAAATATCCTGTGTGCTCACTGTGCCATCTGTTCTTCCTGCAGGGCATAAGAAGGAAAATGAATCACCTTAGCCATCCAAAACACTGAGTGATACTTGAATCAGATGCACAAGGATGGCATAACACTAACTGAATGGATATTACTTTGGAAGATTAATCTCTATGGAAGCTCTCTGAAATGTCCTCTACCTTGCCTATTCCAGCTGGTTTCATCACAGATACAGACATGTCAGACCATCCTTGGATCAAGGAGGGTTGATTTAAAGCTAGACCTCTTAGGGCTACTTTTGATTCAACAAGAATCAAAGTATGTGCAGAGCTGGGCCTTTTAGGAACCCTTTCAGTTAGTTATGCAGTGTAATAATTTTTTTAAGGTGGAAGGTTTGCATAAAATTTGGCTATGAGGTGCTCTGCAGCGTTCAATCCAGGACAGCCTACTTGCGGCTGGCCGCCTGTCCTTGTTCCAGGGCAACATTTGTGCAAGCTCATTTGTCTCCTGTTTTCATATGGATCAATACAGATGAATCAATAAAGACAACCTTCAAATGCTGGCCTTTCAGGCAGGAGAATTAGTGGTTGCAAAAAGAGGAGAGTATTGCCTTGAAATCTATCGCCCTGCCTTTGTCTCCTGTCATTTTCAGTTTCTTGTTTTGCATCATGCTGCTTGTCCTAAGGAAAATCTGCAGACTGGTGTCCCTTGGGGAGTTGACTCAGGCTTTACTCAGGGTCTGTTGTAACTGGTATTCACAGAGATTGCACTTCAGACTTACAAGAGCCAGACCAAGAGCACAAGCAGGGTTGTTGACCCCTGTGCATATTCTATTGTAGGGGAAGAAAATAGGAAGTCAGAGAAGAAAGTCAGGTTCCTATGAGAAAAGTATTGTTACATGAGGGCTGCTTTGTGACCCCTACTTGTAAATATGCTGTGGAACAGAGTCCCCATCCCAAATTATTTTTCTGAAGGCACATGAAAACTGGACTATCCGCTGCCAAAGCTACTATAAGAGAGTATGGGAATGCTGTGGGACTGCCTGCTGCTCGAGCATGAGAGGAAGAGACCAGTGATAGATGTGATTTTTAGGCATATGGGATGTCAAAATAAACAGACAGTGATATGAACAGCTATCTAACTTTATTCTTTGGCCTTCTGCCCGGATTTGAGGTGCTGCTAGCTATGTAACCACTCCATGAAAGCTGTGGAAAAAAAAGCTCTGGAAATCAGATGTTTTCTGTTGGCAGTGCTCCCTTAGTCCCCGAGCACCAGGTCTTAGCTGGAACTCTGACATGTGGGGGAACCGTGGGCCCAAGGGAGGTGGAATGAGGCTCAGGAGGAACAGAATCTGCTGGGGCTTAAGGGGTTAGTTCAGGGATATGGGAAGAGATCTGAATTCCCAACATTTCCCAACACCCGATGAGTTTTCAAGTGCTATGCTTTCCTGGAGAGGGAGGGTGAGAACTGCATTGGGGAAGATTTAAATAGCTTGACCTGTCTCAGAGCTGATAATTACCAGATTTCTGCAAGCTAAGTGGAGGAAAATTTTACTGCAGTGTGGAAAAAGATTACAGCGCTGCTTATGAAGATACTGAGAAGTCAAACAGCCCCAGATTAAAGACTGTTGAGTTTTGCAATGACTGGGTTGTAAAATGATGTAACCAAAAGCTTTATTAACAGGGGCCAGCAATTACCTTGTGTTCAGACCTTGTAAGACAACAAAATAAAAACCTAACAGAAGCCTTATTTGGGTTGTATACTGCTAACACTTTATGTTAAATATTAAATAAATAACTTCCAGTTCTAAAGCCTTAAGGCTTCAGAAGAAATTTTTTCCTAAACTGTGGTTTAGAAAGGTTAAAAGACTTCCCTCAAATCTAAGACATTGGAAGTCAGGTTACATGGCAGTCTTTTTCACCATGGTGATGCTCAGTCTACTAGAGAAATAAAAAAAACTGTGTGGTTCCACTTCTGCCTCAGCCAAGACAATCTAGGGGTTTACCTTTTGAGCTACTGTCCAACAATTCTGCAAATCAATTTCTATTTTCAAATGAAAGTTGTGAACAAGAAATATAAGAGGCCAAGCAATACTGTGTCCAGATTAAGTCACACCCATATTCTTCTCTCTGTTTATCTAGTATTTTTATCTAGATAAGTGGAATCCGGTGGGAGCTTGCTGCACGTGTATGTCAGGATGAAAAATTACTTGGAAAATTGCTGTAAATTTGTATTTAAATTCAAAAGGCATTCATTTAAGTTTTCTCATTCCAAATACTGATCCTGAAAAGCTGGGCCATAAGTTAGCAGCTGTGACTTCTCTCAGGAATGATCTCGTGAGCAACAGGCAAAGGGTTTGTTATAGGCTGTGGTAGGCTGCTAATGATGTGACGAAAGGGAAGCTGTGAGATATACAGCTTGAAACAGAAATATTGAACTTAATTTTCCTGCAGGCTACCCCACTAAAAGCCATTCTGCTTCATTTTCACTGCAAACTGAAGCAGTGAAAACTCACTGAGATTCTTTGAGACTTTTTGGAGAAATTCAATAAAGGTATTAGTAAATATTACCAGTCGATGGTTTGTTGTGAAAATACTGATTTTAGTTCCATAGAACAACTTCTTAAAAAGTATGTGCAGTTGATATGTGATTGTTTTGCAAAATAGTTGATAGAGTATTAAAAAAAAAAAATTTAGTGCCATTTCACCATTCATTAGGCTGTCTTCCTTGAGATTCGCAGTTTCAGTAGCTGATAGGTCTGAAGTCTAAACAGAAGTTGCCTTGCAGAGGGGTCTGATGGGGCCTGCCTGCGACGCTTTCGGGGGGAGTTGGCTGGGATGTCCCTGTTGTGCATACGCCCTGTGTGCGTACTCATGTTTCTGAGATTACTGTCTGTTCTTCACCTCTCTCCCAGCCGGTTCCCAAGCCTTAGCAGGCCCGCTGCGGGCGCTCTCCCGCCTTTCCCCGGGAGCAGCGGCGGGATCGCTCCCCTCACCGCCCGCCTCCCTCAGCCGCGCCCCGCCCCTCGCCACGCGCCGCGGTCCCGCCGGGAACGTGCGCCCGCGCGCCGCGGCCCCGCCCCCCGCCGCGAGGCGCGCCCCTATTGGCCCGGCCCCCCCGTGCCGGCGCTGTTGTGACACGTGAGGGCGGCGCACGTGGGGACGTTATGTAAGGCGCAGGGGGAAGGGGCGGGGCCGGCACGCGCGCGTGCGGCGGGGCCGCCGCGCATGCGGGCTGGGGGCGAGGGGCGGGGCGAGCCCGCTCTGGCTGTGCTCCCTCCCCGGACAGAGGCCCCGGAGGCTGCCGAGCGACAATGAAGCAGCAACACCAGCAGCCGCAGCAGCCGCCGCCGCCGCCGCCCCCGCAGCAGCCGTCGCCTCCCTTCGCCAGCCCGGGGGTCCCGGCCTTCCTCAGCAAGCTGTGGGCTCTGCTGGGCGAGACCCCCAGCAACCAGCTCATCACCTGGAGCCAGGTCGGCCGCCCCCACCCCTTCCCCGCCCGCGTGTGGCACGGCCCCCGCCATCACCCTGCGCTGCGCTCCGGCGGGCACCTGCGGGGGCGCCGCGGGCTCGGCGTGCGCTGGGGGGGACCGAAAACCAGGGCACGGCCACATGGCTTGCCTGAGCTCGGGCCGGGCCGGGCTGCTCGGGAGAGGCCGGCCGCCTCGGCCCTCAGCCGCTCCCTTGCTTAACCGTGGGGTAGGAGCTCCGGTGCCCGCCCTGGCGGCGCGTCCCCAGGCTACCCGCGGAGGAGGGGGTGTCTGCCTGGCGGCTCTGGCTGAGCGGGCTCTGGTGTCCGTGGGGGAGGGAAGGGGCCCGGCAGCCCGGGGATGCTGCCGTGCGGGGAGCGTGGGGCTGCGGGGCGATTCCCAGCGCGGGTGGTGGGAGCCCCAGGAGCGGGGTTCGCCCTCGGCGAGCCGGAGCACGGGGAGAGCGGCGTGCTCTGGCCTGCTGCTGTTCCCCGCGTGCTGCCCGCGGCGGATCCCGCAGGGGCGTGGGGAGCGCCACGTGGGGCATGGCCGGGGCTCCCCGGTGTCGCCTGCTGCGGTGGCGGGAGCGGGACGGGCCACGCGGGACGTCCCACGGGGCACCAGTCTTACAGTGCAGCGAAGGGCTGGCAGATTGCTACAGAGAGCATCACTGGCAGTTGTGCTAAAAGCTAAGCACGTGTTTTATTGATAGCTACTTCATTTTTTTTGCTATATGCTGTTTTCAATAAAATTTTGTTCTCAAGTCGTATCAATATCTTTAAGTGGTATTGAGTTAAGCTTAACTGAGAGCTCCTTTTTTAAAATGCTTTAGAAATAATGAAATGTCTTAAATATTTTAACTGAAAATGGTTTACCAGTACCTTCAGCCAAAACTTCCCAAAGATGAAAGGCAGGAGGCCTCAGTAGATTATGGCAGCATTTCTTTCTTTCTTTTTTTTTTTTTTTTGTTTTGTTTTGTTTAGTTTTGGTTTAGGAATTTTTGTGATGTTTTTGGTTTGTTTGGATTTTTTTCCTTTTTTTTTTCCTTTGGAAGAGAGGTACTTAAGGCTGTATCATATTATTAGCAGCCAGCAGTTCTTATGTAATGGAAGTATTGGGATTACTTGTGATATGGACGAGGAGTACCAAATGAAGCACTTCCATGACTGCTGTGTGCTGTAGTCATTGGCACAAGGGGTTGGCAATCGTATTTAGCTGTGTAGTGAAGCTTGCAGGCCTTAATGTTTGTACAGCTTTGCTGTAAATGACTGTCAGAGCAACAAGAGCTCATGGATGTGTTCCCCAGATTTTCATGTGCTAGGCCTGGACATTGTCAAAGTGATGATAAAGTGAGGCACCACTTGGCAGTTGTCTGTTGGTGTCACAGGTCACTGTAGTGTCACTTGGTTCAGCACCTTCAGTTTGTGAATTGCACACACAGCACTGGCTAAAATAGTCTGTTCTTGCCATTTCTTTTTCTTCCCTTTTTTCTTCCACTGATTGATTCTCAGCAGGAGGTAGGCAGGAATTACCGGAAGTTTTCATCTGCCCTGTCTTCTTCTCAGTGTTAAGCACCTAAGTCATCCAATGGAGAGCCATTTGTAGCATCCTGTTTCTGATGCTCCCTGCTGATTTGCAGGAACAAGCTGTTGTGGTTTAACCCCTGCTGGTAGCTAAGTACAACTCAGGCACTTGTTTACTTCCTCACATCCTGGTAGAGAAAATAAAACTAGTGAGTTGAGATAATAATTTAAAATTGAAATGAAGTAAGATACATGAGAACAGTAATAATACAGGAAAAAAGCACAGGAAAAACAAATTATACCCAATACAATTGCTAACCACCTGTGGGCCAGTACCCAGCCCATCTGAAAACAGCAGCTGGCCTTCCTGCTGGATAACTCCCCCAGGTTATATATCGGCCATGATGTTGTCTGGTATGGAATATCCCTTTGCCCAGTTTGGGTCAGCTGTCCTGGCCATGCACCCTCCCAGCTTCTTGTGCACCTGCTTGCTGGCAGCACTTGGGAAGCTGAAAAGACCTTGACTTGGAGTAAGCACTGCTCAGCAGCAAACCTAAAGCATCAACTTACTACCAACATTCTCTCACTGAATCTAAAACTCAGCTCTCTGTCAGCTACTGATAAAGAAAAATAATTTTTTCTTAGCTGAAACAAGGACACCCGCCTTTGGACAAGAACCTTCATGTGGTCTTACAGTTGGTTCTATAAGCTTCTTGCAATCATAGAACTGCTGGCATTTGAGAATAAGAAAAGTGACCCCTTAAACTAAAAAGAGCTCTTAAGAAGATGCAGGAAAACTGTTGACATTTGTTGAAAATAAGACTTCTTATTAACTACAGGGGTTGAGGGTATTGTGGATATGTAGACAAAAACTAAACCATTTTGAAGTAGGTAATTTGCATTCTGCCAATTACTTGCCTTGTAGTTAAATGGAGTGCTGTCATTGAAGAACAAAGAGCTGATCCTTCTATTTTAGTTAAAGCCTGTGGATTAAGTAAAAGATCAGTCTTCCTTCACAACTGGCATTCCAGGAGGGGAATTTTGCTTTAGGTGGCTACCTTTTTGGTAACTCAAAAACCCAGTGGACATCCTTACCTCTTTGACAGCTCCATCTGCTCTACTAGTCCTATCAAACCAAGCGTGCTTTTATACTGAAAACCAGATGGGACTGTCAGCTGGTTGTTGGTATTTTTTCCTTGCTCAGGTTGTTTGATAAGGTTCCTTACCAGGGCTTCAAAACTACATTCAAAATTTACGTATTGTACTGTAGTGAAACTGATAATTGCTGGTAAACAATTATTTATTCACTTGATAAAGCAGTGTGTAACAGTAGAGGTGTTGCCCTTCAGACACAGGTAGTCATGTAAATTGATAGTGCTCAGTTGCTTTGCAACTGCAAGGTTTGTACGCTTTTTGTTTTGGAAAATTGTAGGCAAGCAGATCAGTAATGTGCTGCATGCACAAAGGAAACATTCCGATCTGGTGATTAATTCTAAAAGCCCGTGTGTGTTTTCTGGTATGGTTTTTAAGTGGCTTAATGTGTCTCTCTCATTTTAGAATGGAAAGAGTTTCTTGGTGTTGGATGAGCAGAGATTTGCAAAAGAGATTCTTCCCAAAGTACTTCAAGCATAACAACATGGCAAGCTTTGTCAGGCAGTTAAACATGTGTAAGTTCCTGGATTTTTGCATTCTAGTACAGTTCTAAATCCTGTACATAAAAGTTAAGTTATAATTTCCTTTGAGCAGTGGCCTTGTGTTCTCTGCATCTAGGTTACTGTCTTATCCTCAAAATTGGTAAGGGGATAGCTGGGACAGCGTACTTTGAATTTTTTAATGTGGGTTTTGAGGTTTTTCTTTTCTTTTGTTTTTTTAAAGATGGCTTCCGTAAAGTCGTCCATGTAGATTCTGGAATTGTCAAACTGGAGCGGGACGGTCCGGTAGAGTTTCGACATGCGTATTTTAGGCAGGGCCGGGAGGACTTGCTGGAGCATATTAAAAGGAAGGTTAGTGAAAATCCATTGTGTGAAAAACCTGTACCGTTCTGTATTGATGAATAGCTAAGTTCATGTCAAGTTTAGCTGCAGGATTGTGAGTACAAATAAGTTCACAGTTTATGGAAACAAACTGCCCTGCTTTCATTTATATCTTGAGCTTGTTTAAAAATATTTTGGGGGATTTGACATGGCATTTTTATCTGCTTTGCTGTCATTATAGTAGAGTTTCACTGGTGGCAAAAAAGTGTGAGTTATGTAATATGACAATTTGCAAATGAGTATTAGAAGTGCAGAGCATGCTTTGACTTTACCATCAGCAATATAAGAAACTGCTTATTTATATAGCTTGTTTCAGAAGTATCTGTAAGCATTAGACTTTGCACCCAAGAGAACGGGGCAAATCTATAAAACACGTTTGTTATGTTCTTTATGTTTCTGAAATGTGCTCTGCTGTTACTGAGTCAAGTGGATATAGATGGCAAATAGAAATATGGCAAATTAAACTGGATGTGGTGGTTAACCCCAGCCAACAGCTCAGCCCCACACAGCCACTCACTCACTCCCCCCATATCAGGATGTGGGAGTGAATTGGGAGAGTAAAAGTGAGAAGACTCATGGGTTGAGATAAAGGCGGTTTATTAAGTAAAGCAAAAGCTACACACACAAGCAAAGCCAAACCAGAAATTAATTTTCCACTCTTCATGGGCAAGCAGCTGTTCAGCCATCTCCAGGAAAGCAGGGCCCCATCACATGTAATGGTGACTTGGGAAGACAAATGGCATCATTCTGAACATCCCTCCACTTCCTTTTTTTTCCCCCAGTTTTATATGCTAAGCATGACACCATATGGTACGGAATGCTCCTTTAGTCAGGTGGAGATAACTGTCCCAGATATGTGTGCCCTCTCAATTTTTTGTGCAGCCCCAGCCAGCTGGCTGGTGGAGTGAGGTGAGATGCAGAAAAGCCCTTGACTCCATTGTAAGCACTGCTCAGCAGTAACTAAAACATCTCTGTACTGCCAGCACTGCAGCACAACTGCACAAGTCCAAAATACATCCCCGTATTTGCTACTATGAAGAAAATTAGCCCACGGCAACCAAAGCCAGCACAGAGTGATGCAGTTGTTATCACCAGGTTATTGTGATGCAGATACGATGAAATGGAGCACTTGGGAAAATACCTGAAGAGTCAGAGTGTACACAAATGTTTGTAACAACTAAAGCTAATGTGGTGACAGCTATGTTGCTGGTTTTGGGGGTTTTTTGGATTCTTGGTTTATTATTAAGTGCATATTTTGTCAACATTAGTAATAAAAAATACTTGATCACCAAAAGAGAATAATAGTTAAGCCTGAGTTAAGAGAAGTGTTGTTTCTGGATTCTAACCTTTTAAAGGTTTCTTCTTCGAGACCTGAAGAAAACAAGATACGTCAGGAAGATCTCTCTAAAATAATATGCAGTGCTCAAAAGGTGCAAATAAAACAAACAACTATTGAATCTCAGTTGTCTCTTTTGAAGAGGTAAGTTACTTCATCAGTATCTGATCCTTAATGATGAGTAATTGTGTTACTAGATACTAGATAAAGACCTAATTCTAGATGTCTCCGGATTTCTGGTTGCCTAATTTCCATTACTGCTTTAGGAACATAAACTTCAATAGAAAAATTGCTTTAAAAATGGATTTTCTGATATTATAAAAAGTAATAGGCAATGTTGGTGTTTGCTGAACTGTCTATTAGTAAACTATTAAATAACACCTTTAATGTTCCATGTAGCTGCTGAGTCTGAATACTTAAATCAGCTCTTAGTATAAAGTATGCTGGTTTTAGTCTTCGAAGTTTGAAATAGTTACTGTATTTCGTTTGTGGCAGAGTTTGGTTTGTGCAGTTTGCATATAATACTTTTGTAGGACAATTGATGTCTTTGCTCATTGTTTTTTATTTTCCTGTTGTTTTTGTCCTCATTCCCCCACGTTTGACATTGTGGAAGAGTTAATACTTATGAAAATGTGTTTAGAAATACAATTTGGAAATTCATTAGTTACCTCATTGACAGAGAAACAGAATTGAAAATCCAAATGTAAATAGTTTTTTTTAATTTCATTACTGTCTTCTTAGAAATTACGAGTTATTCTCAACAGTGTGCCACAAATTACTTGATCCTTTAGAATGTGTAGATACAGACAAGATACAGGAGCATAAGGTCATGCATTGTTAGTCACATCATCTTCATAGAAACTCTATTACAGAGTTTCTATTTCTCCTTCCAGTAAAACGTCTCATGACAATGTGCCTCTGTGGCAGAAGTCACGAATTAGTTCAGATTTTAAGAAGTAAATTATCTCATTTCTAGACTTCAGTTCTAGTCACTCCAGTGGTAGAATATTCAGAGGCAAACTTCTTTTGCTGAGGTGTAGTCTTTATTAGAATCTGGCCGATGTAGAGTAAAAACCACATTTTCCCTTCTGAAATCCTAGACGAATTTGGGTTGAAAGGAACCTCAGAAGGCCATTAGGTCCAAACCACTGCCAGAGAAGGGCTGGCTTTTATTGAAATGACAGCCAGTTGCTAATGAGTTCACAGTTTGTAGAGATGAGAACATAGTGGTTGGTCTTTGACATCCATTATGTCATCCCATCAGTTTAAAGTGATTGAGGTGGAAACTGGAGCTAAATAAGAAGACCTGGTCCTACAAAACATGTTGATAAAGCTAGTGAAAAAGTTGAGAGAGTTCAGAATCCCTGTGTTCTGTTAATTTTGTGATGAAGCTGTACTCTTAAATTATATATTGGACATAGGAGCAGTTTGAAGAATGAGTAGTATCCTGCATCACACTGCTTTATGAACGAGCTGCTGTTTCTGAAAGTTTAAGTTTAGTTTAAGGTTTCCTAAAAACGTAGACACCGGTGGAGTTTGCTTCTTTGTGTTCAAAATTAAACTACAAAAGAGAGGAGAGTGGTGTGTTGTCTGCCCTTATTCATTGAAGCTTTTGGTACTTTCTGTCTACCTCTTAATATGGCATACACTGTTGGAAACAAGGCTCGTGGTTACAATAGGGCAGTTTTTACACTGTCTCAGTAACTGGAGTCCTGTGGAGACTGGAAGAACCAAGGTTTCTAAAATGGCCGTGTTTCATGAAAACTGCTACCTCTGACATGCTCCTGTTATTTTTTATCACCTAACATGCCTGTTTACTGGAGCTAATAGAGGTAACTGTTAAATTATGCTAGTTAATTTTTAAATGCTGAATGTATGGGTAATGATTATTGCCAAATTTGGGTATTCTTTTTTCCCCTTTAAAGCAGATGGAAATTCTCTGCAGGCTGTTTGTTGTGTTTGGGTCTGTTTCATAGTTACTTTCCAAGGCTGCTTGCTTCCTGTGTGACACCAGCCACCAATCTAGAAACACATTTCAAAGAGTTTTAATGAAGCTAACTGACCTTTAATAGTTTTAGTGTGACTTTTAAATCATCATTTTTGAACAGAGAGAATGAATCTCTTTGGAGGGAAGTGTCAGAACTGAGAGCAAAACACTTGCAACAGCAGCAAGTTATTCGAAAGGTAAGGCTTCCTTCAAGTGTCGTGTGGGCTTGAGTGAGTGGTTCCGAAGTAGGGTGCTTTGCCATGTGCTTTGCTTTGCCCTCACTCAGCTTTTTATAATGTCAAATCTCTCTTTAATAAAAAAAAACAGCAAGGTGTATATGATAAACAAACCCTAGTGATACAAACATTCAGGGTATTTCATTGCATAACCAGAAAATAAGGCCAAATTCTTGTAAACATTTTCAGAGACAGAGACTCAAGAACATCCCACATCAGTCATTAGGTTATCCTTAATATGGCCTATCAATTTTTTATTTGGGATTCAGATGTCTAACTCTGTGTGTCAACTGATCTTGAGAGAAACTTTCTCACTGCAAGAATTACGAGCTTCTGTATTGGAATTTCACTGCTGCCCCACTTAACCGACCCACTGACTGTATATTCCTAGTTAGCAGAAGAATAGATAATTGAGTGGAACCTATTGATAATAAGTTAACTTAGATTATTTAACAGTTAGATTTGTGGTCTGCCAAAACTGATATAAATGCATTGTTTATAGATCTGCTTTTTTTTTTAATATCATTGTAGCAGTGTAGCAGAGACTTACTGAATTTTTCTTCCCTGTTTTTCTTCAAGCAAAATACATACATTAAAGCCTTAGATTTAAAACATAAGAGAAGGAAGGCTAACATTTAAAAAGGAAAAACAGCTGGTGAATACTGTTAATTGTACATGTAATTTTTTTCTAAATCTGTCAAAAATGCCTTTCACCAGAACCAGTATTTACAGATACAGGTTATGTATATGGTCCACATCCCTATATGCCTTTGTCATTGCTAATTTGAAGTCTATTAATCGTTTGAGCTGCTGCATGTCTTTCTCTGAATTGTATGATGTTGTGTATGATGATGTGCTCTTACCACTTGCTATGTGAAAAGTGTTTCTTTAAGAATTGAATAATTATTTAGATATTATCAGCACTGTTTTTTACCTGGATATTTATGTTTTCTGAACAGCTCTGTATAAAAGTTACTATACAAAGGAAGTGTTCTGCTGTTTATGTATAGATTTTATTATTTGCATTGTGTGCTATAAGATGCCTTGGTATTCAAGAGAAACAATTGCAAAGTAGAGCAACCAACAGTAGTGTTCTCTCCCTTACAGATTGTACAATTCATTGTTACCTTGGTGCAGAATAACCAACTAGTGAGCCTGAAACGCAAGAGGTAAATATGGTCTTGAAAACTTTCTGTCCACTTGATAAACTGACAGGCTTCGTTGACTAATTACCAAAGAGGCAGATTTGAGATGGCCTTCTTCCTTTACTCTTTCTGATGTAGGCCTCTTCTTCTGAACACAAATGGACCTACGAAGTCGAATGTATTTCAGAAAATTGTGAAAGAACCAGCTGACAGTAGCCACCATGTAAGTTTTCTATTATGAGTACTCTCTGTTATGATGGAGTGCAGGTGGGCATTCCTGGTTCCATACAGGGACAAGGGTCTGGTGTGTTGCTCAGCAAGGCAACATCCAACCCAGCAAAGTCATATCATGCTCTTGTTACATTTGAATGAGTCACACCACTGAAAGTTGTCCTCTGCTGTCCAAATAATGATTGCCGAGGAAATGGTTAATACAAGTGTTCTAGTATGGCACTAGAATTAATAGCTTTATAACAAAATACTCTTTAAACAGCAGTCACTGTTTTAATATTTTTAGTTCTATTATGTGACAGTGCTAGTATAATTTTATTTCTACACCTGTAGTATTTGCCAAATTCTTCTTCCTGTAGCTGTTATTCTCCAGCCTGTTTATTTACTTGTATGGCTTTTTTATTAAACATAAATCTGTACAAAGAGTTTATAATCTCCAAGGTGAAGGAAAGCTCTTAGACTTCATTAGCTGTGAAGCATTGTAATATACAATGGTAACTGAGAAAATGCTGAAGCTCATGGTCCCTCTGTGCTCTGACTCTCTTCTAAATAATTCTCAGGTACCTCTCAACAGAAATGAGGGCTTAAAACAAAGGGAACAGATTTCAGATGACATTGTTATTTATGATGTCACTGAGGATGTGGTTGAGGAAGGACATCCCATGGCTGATGAAGAAAATCTTCCTGTTACACCAGAAACAAGTGAAGATACCACTTCAGATTCTTCCAAGTAAGAAGTCTCAAGAAGTGTGTGTTGATAAATGGCTTTCAGTGTTGGCTAATATGCACTAATTCAGATGTCTTAAATTTTAGTGAAGTGATTAGAATTATTCAGCACTCCTGCACAAATAGAAATTCCATCTGTGATTCACACTAGCTTCTGATTTATTGACCTCTGGATTTGTTCCAAAATAGTTAATTGGCTGTTGGGGTTTTAGTATCAGGAGGATAGATTGAAACTGATGAAAGCAATCTGTATTATTGCATAATAGTTAAATATACTAAAGCCAGAGTAAGACAAGTATTCTTACTTTTTGGTTATCTGTACAGACAGGAACAAGTTCCCTAGTTTTTGCAGGTTTTTGTGGAGAACAATTTACATATGGTGTTTGTCAGGTTTTGGTGTGGTCTTTACATTAAGCTGATTAATTTCAGGGTTCTGGGTTTTTTATGGTCCCAGTTGGTTTTTGTGATTATGTTCTTTCCTGTCTGTACTCCAGTACTATAGAAGTTCATCTTTCAGCTACCACCAGCAAGTTGAAACTTACCCCAGGGATTTAGATGGAACTTTTGTCATGTGTTGCATTGGATTGATAGGGCCTGTATTATGCCTCAAGGAGAAAAACTTACCATATGTAGCTTTACTGGATTGGCACCATTGTTCTCTGCTGCCTGGGAATGCATTCTCTGATAGAAAAGCTTCACGACAAAAAAGGCTGTGATAGAGAGGCAGCATGACTAACAGCTTCTTAAGGGTTAAGAACCAGAATAGGGATGAAAGCAAATCAGTTGAGGCTCGCTCTTGGTTTTCAGGTTTGATTCCTGGCATGAGTAATAAGGTTAACTACAAACCTGTAGACTGGGATGCTTTGTTATGGGTGCTCCAGAGTTGATGCTGTTCAACAGGAAATATGCAAAATATATACTGCCTGTCTGGTTTGATGACCTGAATGATTTGGTTCACTTTGTACATAATTGACATTTATATGCAAGCTTATAGTTGCTTTAATGACAGAAGTGTCTGTGTTCCTGTAGCTCTTCAGCAGTTGATTATTGTGGTCTAGCAGTGTCTGCTAACTGAGCTGCAATAATTGTATTGATCGTTACAGAACCATATCAATGGAAAATAGATATTTTGAGTATCTTGCTGTGTTTAGTATTAAAAAGCAGTAGTAAAGTTTATTTCCTGATAGTAGCTTGACTAAAGTGAGAAGTAACTAAACCTGTGGAATAATACCAATATAAATGTGTATGAAATGTTGTAATTAATTTATCTTACATTACAGCTGTAGCTGTAGCTACCATTCTCCTGATATTGTAATTGTGGAAGATGATAACGAAGATGAATATGCCCCTGTAATTCAAGGGGATAAAAGCACTGAATCAGTTGCTGTCCCAGGTAATGATCCAGTCAGCCCTGTCAGTGACAGCACAAGCCCACTCATGTCAAGTGCTGTGCAGCTGAATAACCAGTCAACTTTAACTGCAGAAGACCCAGTCTCTGTGATGGATTCCATACTCAATGAAAATGGAGTAATTTCACAGAATATAAATCTCCTTGGAAAGTGAGTAGTCTGGTCTTATGTTTTTTCAAGTATTAGAACTGATTTTTGACTTAAATGAAAAGAACTGAATAGCACTTTCTACTGAAAACTTGAAACTTACAGGCCACTGTTAATCCAGCCAATTTCTGAAGATCCTTCTATTTTAAGTATTTTAAGATGCAACCTCTGGTTTTCATTGTTAAGTGAGTGAGTTGAGATGTTTAATCTGGCAGTGTAATGTTGTGGAGATTGTTTAAACTGTCAGGATTTATTTTTGTCACTCCTGCAGGTGGATTAGACCCATTACAAGAATTGCATCTCTGCTAATCTCATATAATAGTGTTAGGTTGATGTGATTCCTGTGATATGTATTCCAGAGCACCTGCCTGCTGATTTGGGTTCTCCCGTAAAGAGGCTAAAAGTCTTCATTTTTTTTCCAGAGGTCATTTCTTGTGAAAGACTTAGTTCATTCTACTTCTGGTGAAGATTTTTAGATGCATGTAGTGTACATCTATGTAAAGCTTACTTAAGGATTTTTCTTACTTTATTAAGGGATATAGCAATAAAATACTGTTTGCCTTCTAGAGTTGAACTTCTGGATTATCTGGACAGTATCGACTGCAGTTTAGAGGACTTCCAGGCTATGTTGTCAGGACGACAGTTCAGCATAGATCCAGATCTCCTGGTTGATGTAATTTTGACTTAATTTTAAGTATTTTCATAATAGGCTATAGAAAACATTTGTGTGTATTGTTGCTGTTTAATATGGATTTAAATCACAAATTATCTTTTTTTCCTTCCCTTTACAAAGCAAAGTTATAAATATTTATGAGTTTCTGGAGCACTGGTATAAGTCTTAAAAGCTATACCACTGCTCAAGTGAATGCTTAAGTTTCTTACTGAACAATGGCTTTTTTAATGAAATAATGGTTATATTTATTGTGAACTTAGATGTCAAGCTGATTAATACTCTTGCTTTGAAATAACATCATCTGTGGTCTTCTCAATGAACTGGGGTTAAACAGAACCTTCCT
This sequence comes from Luscinia megarhynchos, assembly GCA_034336665.1. Lineage (NCBI taxonomy): Eukaryota > Metazoa > Chordata > Aves > Passeriformes > Muscicapidae > Luscinia > Luscinia megarhynchos. Next base: position 50,224,430 of record CM067565.1, read on the forward strand.
CCCTGTAGCAAGGCCATGTTGCTGGATGGTGGCAAGGTGTTGTCTGCCATGACTCATATGTCCCTTCTCTGGGGTGCTGCTTCCTCTCCAGTTGTTCCTTAATCCTAACCTGGGCCAGTGCATGAGGTTGCTGGGTCCTGGTGACATGTGGCTGTTGAACCTGCTGGAGTGCCTGGCCCCTCTCCCACTTCACTGATATCCCTCTTAAAAGCAGCTCTGCTCTCCACTTACTGATGACTCCTTCCAGCTTGGTGTCATGTGCAACTTAAGTTCATCCACAGTGTAGACAGAATCCATGCAGCAAGAACCAGAAGAAATTGGTGTTTTAAGACTGCAGCAAATAGTGTTAGATGCCATACAGTTGTTTCTTTTGTGAACAAGATTAATGGAATTCCAAACCATTGTGCTCCAAAGTTAGATTTTCTTTGTAAAAGCAGTAGTTACCTGTAAATAGACTCCAGTTCTCATAGACGGTAGAATAAGTACTGGGGTTATTCTCACACATGGAGAAGTAATGGTCTTGTATTCTTAATAGCAACACTGAGATACCTAAAACTTGATGTCTTTTGTCTTATTCAGCTTTTTACAAGTTCTGTGCAGATGAATCCCACAGATCATGATCATATCACTAATACCAAAGTAAGTCTTAAATCCATTGCTCAACATACGCAGTAGTGAGAGATGCAAAATTCACTCATCTTTTGCTGTTTTCTTTACTGGAATCATGGCACTTTGTGCTCTAGCTTTTAAGACTTGCATGAGAATAGGAAGACTGCAGCTAAGATTCATCCTGTTGGGCTTCAGATAGCAAAGGAAAGAGCACCCTAATTAATTAGTAATGTCCTTTAAAACTTGTATTATTTACTTCTACATTGTACCAGTCTCTTGACTTTTGTATCCCTTGAGATTTTTTTACTTGCAAACATGGTATGCACTTCTATCAGAATGGTTTCATCTGTAAAAAAACATAATAAGCAGTGGAGCAATGATGTAGCACTTTAAATTTGTCCTCTTCATTTAAAGCATTACTTTGGTTCTTGCTTTCTAGCCTATGTTTCCATTTCATGTTTTCTGTGTTAGTGTGGGTAATACTGATTATGTCATTGCATCTTATCACAAATAAAAATATTTTTTGGTAGTAGTTGGTCAGGTGTTTTCCACTGGCATTATAGTAGTTGGTCAGCTGTTTTCCAATGGCATTAGACAGGCTTTAACCATGTATTTTAAGAGTTTTCTTTTGTTTCCAGACAGAGACAAAGGGAAAAGAAAATAACAAGAATAATGCTGGTCCAGCGGCTTCACAGGAAACACAAGGTAGTAAGCCCAGATCAGGTTCGTTGTAGTGATCAACTTCAACAGTTGAACATTAAAAGCCATCTCAATTTTTGCTCCTTATCTGGTTTATGTTACGCTGATAAATAACCAAAACACAGTATTTAGTATATTTACATTTTAGATTTTTGTCTGTACACTAGATGCAGAGAAACTGATGTTTTGCAGGTGAATCTGCACAAGTAATGTTATGCAAGAACATAGTAATTCTTTAAAAGGACAAACACCTATCTTTATTTTTATTTAGCTTATTTTTATTTTTTAATTCATTATTCTTTAAATAAAGTACTGTGGGTTGGATTTTGTTTTTTCCTTCTGCATGTAAAAAGGCACATGAATTGATATTCTGGGCATTTTTTTCCCCATAGATAAGCAGCTGATACACTACACTGCGTTTCCACTCCTTGCATTCCTCGACGGGAGCCCAGGCTCTGCTGTTGAGAGTGGGAGCTTCACAGCTGAAGCTCCTTCCACTGTTGAAAAATCCCTGGAAGGGGATGAGCTCCTGGAGAGCAGCCTGGATCCCCAGCCCACCCAGAGCAAGCTGGTGCGTCTGGAGCCGCTGACGGAGGCAGAGGCGAGCGAAGCCACGCTGTTCTACCTGTGCGAACTTGCGCCAGCCCCCATGGACACAGACATGTCCTTCTTGGATAACTGATGTGAGGGAGGCTCTGTATATAGTCATGAAGATGAACTATTTATTTAGAATGTTTGGTATGAGAGTTTTTTGTAAATCACTGTTTTCTGTAACCAGATGTGGAATATGAAGTACCTTTCCTCTCTTATACAAGCAGTTGTTTAGCTTTGGAGTTAGACAAGCCACCAGGCACAGCTGGCACTGCTGAGCCAGGCTGCTGCTGCACGGCTGTGAACACTTGGTGTTGCACATATCGCTTGTACCGCAGGTAACCAACACTTGTCAATAGTGAGCTTTGGTTTATGGGTTCTTATACTTCTTGTCTTACATATGATGACATAAACTAGTAGTGTATGGTTAGGGAACATTGACTTTCTGTATTTTGGGGGTTTTATTTTTTACATTTTGTTTAACACACAAGGCTTTTTTGGGGTGGGGGACCAGGACCTGATGTAGGCTTTTTTTTTCCCTGCTTCAACTGGGAACAAAGTGCCTGTACCTTGCTAAATCTTGGTTCTGCCTTACTTTCACTTCAGTGGAAGTGCTCACACAGCACAAACTGGGGAAAAGTTCTTGACAGCTGCCAGGCCCCATGACTGCATGAGTACTTTTAACTTGGACCATCTATGCTGACAAAATAAATGTTACTTAAGTGTGATACTTGTCAAGAGTTTGTCTCTTACTCTGTGTGCCAGGAGGTTGTGGATTTAACAGCCTGGTTTCCTGTCATAGTAGCTGTGCAAGGTCTGCTGTGCACAATTTCTGGGAAATAGTTTAATTATCTCTGGCCTGAAAGGTCTATTGATAAGCCTCTAGAACAAGTGTTTTATACAGCAAACTGTCCCAGTAGTAGCACACAAAAGGGTGGCCTAATTTCCTCCTGAGAGCAGTGGTAGAGCCCCATCACTTTCCTTCTATTGGAGGAGCCCTTCCCCTCCTCCAAGCTCTACTGCACTCATGGAATAGACAGGTGCTGCAGTGAGTTGGTGTACTTGTGCTACAGAGCCAGAGGCGTTCCTGCCCCACAGTGAAGGGGCAGCTGACACACTTTAACCAAACCATCTCAGCTTGTGCTCCTGATTTTGATATAAACAGTAAGTAAAACTGTAACTGAAAATAAAGTGAGAACCTCCAGAGCACAAAGACTGAACAGAAAGAAACTGGTTTTCAGTAACTTCATACATGCAACACAAAAACCATGCTCCTCATGAACTTAGCAATGGATCTAAAATTTTTTTTCAAAGGAGTCATCTGGTCACTTGTACAAGGACCTGAATCCATAGACAGAGCAGTCTGTTCATCTTCTGAATTCAGCAATTTGTGCTTTGTTACAGGATCTGGAACTGCTGTAGTAGAAGTGGTGTTCAGGTGCTTTACCCAAATTTAAACAGGTGCAATCCAGTGAGGCAGCAGCAGTTGATGAAGCAGGAATACAGCTGCAGGTGAAAGGCATGTCTGTGTTTGCTGGGACACGGTTGCCAAGGGCACAGAACTTTACCCAGGGGGTTACATGTGACCTCCCAAAAGAGCCAGGCCATTCACAGGTGCACTCTCCAGCACTGTCAGCTCTCCTCAGAACCTGACAGTGCTACAAAGCATCCCCAGAAGAGGGGATGAGAAGGTTACAAAAACCCTTGCAATAGCCACATCTGGCAGCAGCATGAGACATCAAAAGTCATGGAACATCTTCATCCAAATTTATTTATTAATAAGGTAACAACATATTCCAAATTATTACAAGCCTTTACTAATCTTTCCATTTTCTGTCTCAAGTTTGATTTAACATGTCAGACTTTTGCAGTTAACATCAGTGTTCAGGTGCAGAAGTAAAATAAAAGCTTAGAGAATGGCAACAGGAAGTCACAGTTAAAAACACCACAGAAAGAGATGAGCATGACATCTACTGCAGATTCCAGGGTCACTCCCAGTCGGGTTGCTCTAGGTTCAAGTTGTAGCAAGTAACAGAAATTATGCAGCTTATGTACTTCACTTACAAAGCAGCAAGCACGAAAGCAGTTTAAGATTTTGTAGCTGCACAGGAACTATGCCTAGATTTAGACTTTCTAGGCTCAAGGCCATCTCTGGCAATGGATATCAAGCAAAATACCTAATACAGTAAAAGATTTCAAGTTTCAGAGCCCCAAATATTTTAAGAAACGCTTCAGTTGAAGCCTCAGTAAATGCAAACCTCCTGCTTTAGTTACTGTAATTTCAATGCTCCTTTCTCTCCACTTTTTTTTATCACAATACTCAATTCCTCCAAAGGGCTTACACAACTTTCACCACTCGGCTCCTTGCAAACTCCATGACTGTAGCTTAGCCAAGAAGAAAGTGGCACACAAAACAGCAATAAATTATAGCACGGCTATGCCATTTAAACTACTTTAAAAAACAATAATAATACATAGATGCACATTGTAAACGGGTGCCTTAAAAACATGCTTCTGAGCATCTGATAATTCTCCCCAGGGTGCCTGTCCTCCTGTGTGCAATGGGATGCACTGGACTGGCTCCTCTGCAGCTCCAGGTGCAAGTTTCCCCCCTCACATCTGTGCTGAAGGTACTGCTGCCCTCAGCATGGGAAACGTCAGGCTGTTAGTGCCAAAGTGCTGCAAGATGTCCAGTATACGCTCCACTTTGAGTCTAACAACACTTACTCAAGGCTTACTTTGGAATCAAGGCAACAGGGATCATCAAAGGCAACCCCTCCTTTACTTGCAAAGCCTGACATAGCACTGCTTAGTTACCCTAATTAACACTTGCACTTTTTTCCTACAACTATTTAATGCAATAGAGGGGAAAAACCCATACTTTGAAAAGTTTTGATCTTACATCTTGTGCTCCCAAAGCACCCAAACTAGGAGTAATCCTATGAAAACCACCGTTATTTGAGCTCAGCTAGAAAAAGTCATTAATGAAATGACAAGACATGATTCAAGGTAATCATGCAGGATAAAGCAGGGAACACTACCTGGACAGCACACACACACACACGCACGTATTTACACCCGCGCTATTACCCGGAATACTGCTTGTTTCAGGGACACGTGGCGCTCAAGCCTCCCTCCAGAGCAGCACGGCTCAGTCAAAGTCGCGGTTGGTGAGAACCAGCGGAGCCACCAGAGTCCACACGTACAGCACGATGCCAATCCAGCTGGAAGAGATCTTCACCCACACGGACGGCCACTTGCTGGTCATTGTCTCGTAAGAAGAATCCGGACTGTGAACCAAGGAAAAGAAAAAGGATCATTGGCTTTTTTTTTTTTCAATACAACATACTTGTGTTCCAAGCTACCCTTAAACACTGTTTTCACAAGAGATCATTTTCAACTCACACCTCAAAGGACCCTTCCTCCAGGAAGTTCACAGCAGTCTGTACAAGAACTGCTGTGAAGTCTGTGTACAAAAACTACTCATTAGTTGGTGTCACAGGAGGTGGAAAAACAACAGCAGCACAAAAAATAATCAGTATAAGAAATTGCCAAGAAGCAAAAGTAATTACAAGGAATCTCTAACAAATCTGCAGAAAGACAATCGATAGATAGCACTTAGAGATACAAAGAATGTGTTTTGCCTTGCCAAAGGATATTACCCAGGGAAATTCATCATCCTGATGTCAAGAGGGCCACAAATCAAATCCACAGCAGGACTATCTACTAAGAGTAATTTCTGAAGGAAGTACCTCATAACCTTACTTTTTCGATACAAATTGTTCTTTGCCAAGTAACTAGAGACCTTAATTTGTATTTTTTAATTCTGAAAAACATCTTATCAAGCTGTTAGCAACATTTCACACACAGGAGGACTATTTAGTTGTGAGCACTTTTTTCAAGAAGCAGACAACATTATTTCCTTGCACCAAGCCCTGTCACCGAATGGCTGTGGTTGGAAGAGGCCACTGAGGTTCTCTAGACAAGCTCCACTGATCCAGCAGGGACACCTAAATGCAGCTGTCCCAGATGGCTTTGGAGTACATCTCCAAGAATGGAAACTTCACCACTTCCCCTTGGCAACCTGTGCCAGCGCTCAGCCACCCCAGCAATGAAGAAGCGTTTCCTGATGTTCAGAGGGAACTGCCGTGTCTCACTGTGTGCCCTCTGCCTCTGGCCTGTCACTGGGCACCACTGAGAAGTCCTGGCTCCATCCTCTTTGCACACCTGCTTCAGGTGTTTATATACATTGGAGAGAGACCCCTCGGGCCTTCTCTTCTCCAAGCTGAACAGTCCCAGCTCTCTTGATACTTCAGTCCCTTCATCATCTTCGTGACCCTTTGCTGGACTCTCTCCAGTATGTCCATGTCTCTTTCTTACTGGGAAGCCCCAGAACTGGAGGAGTTACTAGAGCTAACGAGATGAGAAGAAACACCTCTCCCTTGACCTGTTGTTATAACATGTCCTTTTTCTAGCTCTCTGTACCAGACACAGGCCTAGTGCTTATTAATTTTTAATTGTTATATAATTTAAGACTTTAAATTCACTTCAGCAGGAACTGCTTAGCAGTTCAGTAAATTACAGGAATCATCCTAGAAAATATGACAGCTGCTTGTGAACAAGGTTGGCTAGTTTTCAAATACAGTTCCCTAACTGTAACTCAAACAGTAACTTCCCTTGAGAAGGCCCACTCAAGACCTACATTCCAGAGCACACAACTTGTGCCTCCTTGTCCAGCAAAAAACAGCATCTTGTATGCTCCTTATCAGCACAACATCTAATCAAATGCAAATACCTGTACCAGTTGGTAAGTGTCATCATGATATACAGTGATGCCAGGAAAAGCATGAAGTGGAAGAAGGAGTAACTATAAGTAACTCCATCCCTCTCATTATCTATAGCTCGGTGAACATCATCTCCATCATCAAGGGAGCCATCACTCCTGGGCATTCCATCCTCTATCAGTGTTGATTCATCACTGGTCAGCATCAGCTTGTTAACTTGGCTGTTGTTGGATGTCCGGATGCTGGATTTTACAGGAAAGGACATGGTACAGTTACCCAAATAAATACAATTTAGTATCCAACAGTAAGAAGCTATACAAATTAATGTGCTTTTTTTTTAAAGGAATCTTACCTTGAATAGAGAACACACAGCAAAAACAGAACCAGTCCTACAATTCCTTGTGCATCCCACCACTGCACTACCTGACCTTGGGCTGGAATGGTGGTGCTGTTGTAACCAATGATGCTCAGCAGACTGGGGTTACAGCGCCTGTCTGTGAGGGAAATTGCATTAGAACTTAGATAAAACAAGAATAGGACAAATATCTAATAGCACATTTCCATGCTGAATGCACAGAAATAGAAAGGAACTTCGTGACTGTGACAATCTAAGTAAAATTTGAATCTAATTTTAGCCTACTGCATCTCTCTGGAGCAGGGAAATGACAGTACATGGCATAAAAATTTGACTCTTCGAGCAGATAAAAGGATTCTGAACTTATGTAAGATATGCATCAACTGCTTTACTATTCCATCTCACATAATTAGGTGCAACAAAATGAAAATTTCTGCATAATAAACTGCATAAGAAAACAAATTTGACAAACATATTCTATAGATGGGGTACTCGAGTTATCCCAGAATTGGAAAACAATGCCAGTATGTCAGTTTATTATAAGTGGCTCCCAAGCCACAGCATCCACAGGTAACACTGATGAAACAGGTTAAAGTAGTAGACAGTCTTATTTTCCCATAATCACTGCCTGAATTAGATGACTCATGTATTCCATGACACAGAAGCACAGAAGATTGTCCATAACCAAGACAAAATGGTCAGAGACCCAATTAAAACCACTAAAATTAATATCTGGTGATTCATTTAATCACCAGAATTTCTGCACTTATTTATTTTTTGAAATATTCAACTGTTTCCACAATAAATAACTGAAGATACATAAACATAAATCCTCAGTTTGAAAAAAATATAATCAGTGGTCATCTAAAAAATGTGAAACCTAGTAGAGTGATGGAACTCCTAGACTCTCAGAGGAGTTGCAGTGATCTGCAAAATCCAAGCTTTAGAATACTGCAGTTCTGCCAGTAAAGATCAGAAATTCTGACATGCAATATAAGCAGGGGGGAAACACCTTATTCTATGTTGGTTGCAGAGGGGCAGAGCTCAGAGATGTGTGGGCAAGGCCAGGTTGCTATTTTATACCTCCCACACTGTTGCTGGGAGCATGGCCTTGGGGGAAGAAAAGGTGAGCACACCCTCGAAGAAGTGCCACTCTGCTTCCCTCTCCCTGGCTCAAGGGAGCTTGCCTGGATCACCCTCCCTCACTGCTGCCCATCCCTTCCTATCCCTCAGGAGAATGGGCTCCTGGCAGCACATGCAACTGAGTCCTAATGCATGCACATTCTATTGCCCTGTTCTAATGCTGTCCTGCAAAAGAGGTGGAAGTACAGTTTATTGCTGAACTGGTTACCCAAAAAGCTCTACAATGCTACCACACTTACCTGGCTCATTGGTCATAGCTGACCAAGTCAAATACATTGTGTAAATTGTGATGACCGAAGACTGCAGCAAACCAGATCTTGGCTGAGATTCCTACACAAAGGAGTCACGAAACAGGGAAATTAGGCAATCAAAAGTTGCAGGCATGATTTAATTGTGATAACACACAGGAAGCAACACAAAATTGTACCTGAATCCTTGGCAGAATTGACATTACAGAAGCACCAATGCACAGGAGCATATTAACAGTGATGAATGTCTTGTTTTCAGAACAACCTTCTGGATGAGTGTAATAAACATAAAACAAGACAATAGCTACTAGAGACAGCAGATAGTTGACAGCTGTAGCAGAGAGCAGAGCTGTGAAGACACAAAACCATAGTTAAACTGGTTAATAACAGAAAGTACTAAGACTGGAATAATACTGCATGATTATCAAGTGTGGGATACAATATACAACAAGAGTTCTGGGCACCGAAACGTAAAAGAAGTTCTCAAATAGCCTGTGAAGTATTAAAAAGAAACAATACACAGGAATCCTGGAGCCATGCTTGATTCTCCAATGCTCTAACAGCAACCAGGAAGAGCAAGGAGGATAAAGGAACACAGTTGTACTGCACACACTTTGCTTAACAACTTAAAAAAGAAACTGAAGAAATACTTCTCCAACAGAGGCTAAAACAGAATCTTATTTCCAAATTACATCTTAATAAAAATACTAAATAGAGAAGTGGCCACTGAATGAAGACAGGCCATGCTGTCTTTCGAAACATCTAAATTATCACATCTGAAATACTTTATTAAAATATAATCTCTCCAGTGAGATGACTTGTATTCTCCTTCACTACCTTGGCCTTTCATTTAACATACACCTTCAAAGAATGACTGACTGGCAACCAGAAAAAACAATTATTTGAGACTACTCTACTCAACACAAAGCACTAACAGGTTACTTTGGTTTTTTTAATCAGCACTAAAGGGATAGCAAAACCTGTGGCTGCAAAAAGAGAAAAAAAAAACCCAAAAGCTGCAGTTGCCACTTCTCTGATATGAGGCACAGAAAGCTCCACCTGAATGTGAGGAAGAACTCCTTTACTTTATGTATGACTGCACCCTGGAACAGATTGCCCAGAGAGGATGCAGAGTCTCCCTCACTGGAGATATTCAAGAACCATCTGGACACAATCCTGTGCCATGTGCTCCGGGATGACCCTGCTTGAGCTGGGAAACTGGACCAGATGAGCTGCTGTGGTCCCTTCCAACCTCACCCATTCCATACCCAGGGAATAGCTCTTATTACTCAGAGGCTGCTGCACCTCTCCCTGCTTCCTCTAATTTAACCTGGCAACAGAAGGACATCAATGGAGCTGAACTACACATCTGAAAAAATGATACTTATGCATGAAGCAGCCCTTTCTGCACCGGTAAAATGAACTATTCAGTGAGTAACTTATTTAACACAATGCACATTAAATAAAATTTAAAACTTGACTGTAGTACAGTCCCTCCTTACCTGCATACCAGCATCTTGAGTTTCCTTCCTCCATTTTTTCAACCCAAGATTCATTCCAGGAATGGGCAAAGTCAATAAGCAAGACCAGCTGAATAAGAATAAAGCAGAATGCCCCAGCCATACCTACATAAAACCACACTAGAAGTAAAAAAAAAGTTAAGAACCATATGAGATTTATCCCCCTTTTCAGGGTCCCTAAACACAGAGAAGGCACTACAGTTACACAGCTACAATTAAAAGTGTATGACATCAGCATGCACTTACTTTTTTCAAAACTAAATACGATTGCACAATGATACAGAGGAAGTCAATATTCCCTCACCAGTTGTAAATGGTCCCTCAGGTATGAAGAAAGCTCCAACACTAATTGCAAGTGCCGTCGCAAATTTAAAGAACCAGAATCTAAAGGGAAATAAAAAAAATAAGGCAACTGTTAAGGCAGGTCTAATTCACACATAAAATACACATCTTTAAGAGCTGGTTTTTTTGTTCAGCTTGCTCATTCTTAACTTGCCTCACTTGAAGCAGGATAAAAATTTTATCTGCCCAAAATTTTTGTTCTCCAAAAAATTATCCTTAAACTGGGCTAGACTGAAACAGAATTTGACATATTTCCCAAAGGTTTCTTCTTACTCGTGAATCACAAATTAGGCAGTTGTAAGCTGCTAATTTTTCTTCATGAGAATATTTTAAACCAAAGCAGTGAGATTACTGATTGAATTGTCTGCATATCAGAAAAATGGGTTTAAAAAATCCCTTCCTGCTTTAAATATCAAAGGTCTGGTTGGTGCCTACAATGACATAAAATATCATGCTGGAGTTCCCTACCAGTCTTGGCTCACGTCCTACATGAGAGAGATATAAAAAAGTCTGGATTCTTCCCACCCAACTTCAGATTCTTTAGGCCTACATCTGATGAGGATTTATCACAAAAACAAAAGCAAATTATTTATCCTGAACAGAAAAGACACAATCAAGTTCTAGGTCCCTGTTTCAGTGCAGTATCATTGGAATTTTTCTTCCAGTAAAAGATATACATTCACAGATCATCAAAACATACCAGATGTTTCCAGAAAGCATACAAGGAGTATCCTTCACCAAAGATACACCAAACTCATCTCAATACTAACTGTATAAATATATCCTGCATAGGGAACTTCAAACTGCTATGCCAACAAAACTGTAAGGAGGTGAAGACTGTTTTTTCTGATCCCAGTGACAGGCAGCTCCAAAAACAGACATGATGTCACCTACATGCACTTCAAAACTGAATATAACAGTACAAAGATATGTACCACACCCTCACAATATCAAACACTTGTCAACTTTTCAAGTTTTCTATCCCTTCCATTTCTTCCCATACTTTGAACAAGTTTAATCTCTCCTGCTGGCTGTTTCAATCAAGTGATGGAGACCAGAAGAACAAGTGCTGGTTGTGTGGAGAGGAACTATGTGAGATGACAGAAGCGTAGAATACAGAACAAAATGAACTAATTGCCTGGGATTTAGAGAAGTGACTAAATCCAATCTGAAAGTTGAATTAAATTGTAACGTTTACAGTGCAATACAACCCCCACTAAAACTAGTTTTAGAATCCACTTTTATTTTAATCAATGTCATTCTCAATTACAGAAATAGGAATGGGTTCAAGTTTGTATATCTTTAATCTCTAATTCTATACTTTTTTAAGGATCTTAATGGTCTACCCCATATTTAATTTCACAACTGAAAACAACAGTCATCTGAAATAACACCTAAAGCTGCTGTGCATTCTGTACAAGCCAGCAACTCTCATAGATACACTATAATTGTTTTTCGTGTATTGTTATAAACCTAAGGCAAGAAACCATTCTGACTGCCATTAAAAAAGCAGAGACATTGGCTACTGAGATAACTAGATCTAGTGATCACTAGATCACTACTGAGTTTAACTTGCATGCAAGCATGAGAAAGTTAGTACACATATATGCAAAAATCTAGTATTCAGAGTATTTCAAACCACTGACAAAGAGACTACACCTGAAAGTATTACTATGCACACACACAACTTCAAAAATCAAAAGCCATAAAGCTCTTCATAAAGTTCACTGTAACGCACATTACTGAAGCAACACGTTATTACAGAAGTGTTGAAAGTAACGTTATTAAATATTTTACCAGTTAAATAACATAATTTTTCCTTTTATTCTAGTGCTGATGTTAGATTGGCTAAGAAGAGCAAACTGCTATGGGCTGCATAAACAGCACCTAAATTTGTAGTAGAGAGCACAACTCCAAATAAGGTTATCAAGAAGATCCCAAACACTCAAGAACAATTTTAGGTAAAAAACATCCCACATCATCTAAAATCACCACGTGCCTTTTCCTGAAAAAAAAACAACAAACAAACCAAACAAAAAACCAAAAAAACCAACAGAGCTCTGATACAGAATGTAGCTGAACCACTTTTTTCTTGCTCGGAACAAGCATTTTCTCCTGAACAAAGCAGGATGGAGGGAAAGGCTGAACTGAGTTACTCTTGCTAACCTATCTTAATACTGTACTCTCTCTTTCTTTAGACCAAAAAAACCTGTAAGTAAACAAAGTAATATTCTGCTCAGTCTTATTTTATTTTCCCCTACGGAAATAATTTTGAAGTTTTTCTCATTTTGCAGTAGACATGCTTAATCCTACTATACTAAATATAAAATAAAATTTTATGGCTCAGAAGTTCATAGCTTCTGTTAAATACAGTCACCTTGAAAAAGCAGAAGTCTAAGCAATCACTGTGACCACCAAGATTAGACACCATAAATGGTTTTAGGATTTTTAGTATCAGGCCTTCTTACAAATATTTACATCTCCTTGGTTAAAGGAGCTACATTACACATAGGCAAAGACTGGATGAAAACTACCACTTGTGTCAACACACAAGCTGAAACTGCACTATATTCTTCCATCTGATAATCCTAACTAAAATAAAATACAAAAGAAAATCTACCAGAAAGCTCAGAAACTAGATACATAACTCAGTTCTTTTCACAGAGGGGCAACTGAAAAGATAGCACAAAGATAAAAGATATATACCTATATAAATGTATAAAATGTATGTGTAACTGCTATAACCTTTAAAAGAGAACTGTTCAGAAAAGAACAAAAGTTCTTACAAACTTCAAAGTTAAGAGGAATATAAGTCTCAAAGAAGAGATGATGTTCTTAAAGCTTTTTATTTCGCAAAAAAATCTCTGTGGAATGAAATAAAAACTAATCACTAACTCATTTCAGCACTCATTTCTGCATCTTACCCATTGTGCACTGCTGCTCTGGGGTCGTTGCTGCTCTTCACTTTGATCATCAGCAAGGAGAAGAGAAGGAAGAACATGGCCATGCCAAAGCACACACGGTACACGGCCTTGTAGCCAACCAGGACATCACAATTCACATGGCCCTGCACACCAGGAATGCTTGTGCCCAACCCTCCATCACAAAATCCAGGAATCTGTGATACATACAAGATATGTCAGTCATCTTCAAAAAGACCTCCTGTCAGTAACTGTATATTAATAGATTTCTAATGCACAATTCATTAATACTGCAACACTATGTAACTATTAACACTGTTGGAAAATATGGTATTGAAGGACTGCATCATTAGCTACAGTCCAACTATAATATCAAACACATCCAAGGGAAAAAACGCCTACATAGGCAGCATAAAACAATATAAAATAAATCTTTCCACAGAATAGTCTGGGTTGGAGGAGACCTTTAAAGCCACCTAGACTAACCCCTCTGCAATGCAATCGTCAACTACATCAAGATGCCATCTCACCTCACCTTGAATGTTTCCAGGAACAGAACAGGGATTTTATTAACAGGTTGTTTATGTTACTAGCAATTTCATAACTTCTCAAAGAAATGCAGTTTTCCCTGGTTGATCTGAATCAAGAGATAATCAAAGATCTGGGAACTAAATTTGACTTGACAGTTACTATCAGGCTTATGACATATCTAGGAGGTGGCAGTCTGCTTACATCTCTTTAAAACAGACATAGTCTTTCCAAAAAAAGTACCATCACCATTAATTAGGTGTATCCATAATTTCCATATGAAACAGCTGAGAACATTCTCTCCAGTCACTACCCGGACATGAGCAACATCTTTTAGAAGTCAAATCATATTCCAGAAGGTTGCAATTTTCTTTCCCAGGTGACTAACATGGCTCTTACTGAAGCTCTAATGTGGTAATTATACCAACTTACAATAAACACTTACAGATGAATCATCTGGGGGGAAAAACATGAAAATCATGTCTAACCAAAGCTATCTACTGAAAAAAAACCCAAGAGACCAAGAGACTGCAAAACAGAACTGAAGTACATTTAACCCAAGTTCAGCGAACCTGTAAGCTCTACTGTAACTCACATGACCACTCTCCAATTTTGTATCACATCTTCATATACCTAATAAACTGTAAGATCCTACAAACACTTCCTAATTCCATGGGTGGAAAACACAGTACTATGATCAGTGAAACAGCAGTCTTTAAAATAGAATTTTGACTAGCACAGCACAACAAAACTAGAAGACGTGTTTTAGCGTGGTTATTTTTTTTAATTGCAACAACAATAAAAATAAATTCAGTGCTGTAAATACAAGCAGCTCAGTAATACCTAATTTGAAACTACATGTACATGAATGTTCTTGTTTGATGCAAAATTTTTTCTGCTCTGAGCATTTAAAGAAGAGGTTTACCTCAAACCAGTGCTTTTCTACAAAGGGATCTTCTTTATTTGACTTACAAACAAATTAATGGCGACTGTGAAGCACAGCTGGTAGCAAAATGACCTATTTCCAAATAAAATCCATGCTTTTCAAGATGTCAGTTACTATTATCTGTGACATTTGTTCTACCAAAAATGTTATCAATAAATAACCTGACCTTCTTCAGCTGCTCTTCCATGCCTGGTATTAGCATCACACAGGCAACGCTCACGCCAAGAAGTAAGAAGAAGGCATAAATCAGTCGAGTTATGGTGGAGTTGTTTCCACTGGGGCAGCATCGGCAAAGCAGGCACGGTGCACTTCCACACAAGCATGGTATCTGACAGAAAGACAGAACATGAATTATTTAAAAAGCTTTGGATTACTAGATTTCAATATTTAATCAGGCTGTGCAGATCATCAGATATTATGATGGAAAATGACTCATCCTGTGCATCCCACCACTGGTGCAGATTAAGTCACTGCAACACGTTACAGAGCCACCAAACAACAGCGCTTCCCGATGCGCCGCTGCACAGTGAAGTTAGTGCTATGCCAGGAGTAATCACTTAGCCATTCACAAGAAATAAAGACTGGATTCAGGACCACTTGCTCTCTTTTATTTCATTTCAGCTAAAGGACATGCAAGGATTGCTCCTGTTAGCAACTACATCCTGCCTTCCACAGCCACAAAGATTAAACAAACACACCACAGGAGCACAACTGTCATGTAGGTACATTTTCAGCACCTGGCACAGTTGGGATACAATCCTCACTGCAGCCATAAATATTTCCAAAACACAAAAAACAGGTGATAGAACTTAAATCTTAGGTTGCAAACTATTTCATATTAGCAGCTACTCACGTATCACATAATTCTGTTAGTCTGCAAAATTAACTTATGCAATGTAAAAGTTACCAACAGTAAGAACTGCAAATATGCAGTACATATGTTATTGATATCAAATATCAACAGCAAAAGTGGATGGGAATGCTGTACAATTGCAATACTACAAAGGGGAAAAAAAAACCATACAGGATATAATTTACCAGAATTTAATTTTCACATAGAAAAGTGTGGAAAGAAAAAAAGGGAGCTATTTCACCAGGAAAGGGCTAGGAAGCAGGGAACAATTCACTGCCACTTGCTGAGTGACTACTTGGGAAATAAAAGAAAGGTAAGGTCTCACAAGTAAACATTAGCCAAAGGAGAAAAGGTACAGTCAGAAAGTGTGATCACTGCCCTTCTCTGAGCTACAACACGCCATGCTACCTCTGACACAGAATGATATAGAAACAGGTTTAAAACCCAGCTTCTCCTCCAGCACACAGCCAGGGACAACTCCACCATGGGACAAAAGCCACAGGTGCTCATCACTGCATGAGAGACAGCAGTAGTTAAAAGGCCACACGACCTGGACATGTCAATCATCCGCTATGACTGGCATGTGTCAGGAAGAGTTCTCAGCAGTTTAGTCACATGACAACCAAAAATGCTACCAGGAAAGTCCCAGGGGCTGCCAGGAAAAGCAGACAGACTGCCACAACATTGCCCGGCAGCCTCCTGAGAACCCCTCAGGAAAAGGCCAATTGTCATTCTTACAGTTTGAACCAGACTCACACACTGGACCCACAAACTTCGTCTTTTAAATAACTTCCCTGTATTCTTTTTTGACACGTGTTCCTTCCCAAGGAGCCAAGAATTTTCATTCCACTATGCTACAGATTCATCTTTAAGTTAGCAAACTTCACCATTACATTTTAGCAAACTTTAGCATTACATTTGTCTTGCTAAACCACTGAGACTAGGCAGATTCCCATTATAAGTATTTCAGTATGTAAAAGGTATTATATTGACCTTTTTTTACCTTTCCCTTCACTTGGTATTGTTATAACACAAATAATATGAAGGTGTTGATTAAAGGAGGTTTCACCTCAATATAATAAAAAAATTATTTACACTGGGAGCAAACAGTCCCTGCAACAACCTCCCCAAGGACATGGTAGAGTCTCCATTACTAGAGGTGTTCAAGATGCAACTGGACAGGGTACCAGATCATCCCACTCAGGCCCTCTTTTTCATAAAAGATGGAGTAAATGAACCTTTGAGGCTGCTCTACAACTGGAAGCAACTACACTGGGGCATCTGTGATTCGTAAGCAGGAAATATATGGCAAATATTGTCTCTGAATGCATCAGAACTTTATAGTACTACTATCTTACACTATTTCCTATACACACAAATAACCTTTCCAGTGAAAAATCTCTGTTCTCTGTTCAAAAAATTACTTTCTTGAACTAATTCTGTCTGCATTAATATTTCTCAACACACTGTTGAATAAAAGGTTGAGTTTAGCAGATTAAAATATTACTAGGTATATCTGCTGCAAAAAATGCAGGGACAGGAGTACCTGTTAAAAAATTCACTTCTGTAAGGAATCCCATTGTTACACTGTTTGTTAAATACCTAAATAATTCAAGCAATTTGCTCCTTGCCTCAGCGGAAGCAGAAGCACAAACGCTTCCACAGACAGAAGAGACCTGCAGTAGCTGAAATGAAGATGATTGTCTCCACCTCACTGGGAAATAATGTGCCTCAAGAGAGGTCATATACCTGCACTGGAGTGTCTGAGCTCCAGCACCAGCTTTTGAAATGTCTTGCCCCTAAACAGCTCATGCAGGTACATCTCTGAACAAGAGACACCTATTGATACATGACAATTACAGTGCAATTCTCTCTTTCTTTGGCAAAAGAGAATAAAACACATACCATTCCAACAAAACAGTATTATACTATCAGCAAAACTACTTGTTACAGACTTCAAAAGAACAGAAGCCAAAAAACACTCAGCCCATGGAATTCAGGCTATCAGCAGAGGAGACAAGGTGAGTTTGTGCCACTTTCTTCCTAAATTTAAAGCACACCTCCCACAAAAATTTCAGTAGTAACAAACAGCAAGATACTACCATGGAGATCAAAGCTTAACTCCCCAGGTGTGATTTAGCCTAGTCGCAGATGCAGACAAAAATTACTCTAAAATTACTTTTTCCTTGCTTCCATAAGGAAGCTGAGACAAAAGTTACTCAGACATAACTGAATAAAATCCATTGCTTTCCAGAAACTCTTTTACTTACCTACCAACTCATATTCCTTTACATTTTTGAGGAAAAATAAGCAGCTCAATGGTGTTTACTAAGGCAAAATAAGAAAAGACAACCCACACACCTATTGTGGCAGCAGCCAGCTGGGCAGACAAGTTAATTCATGCCTGTTAAACTAGTCACTTCATTCTCCAGGGCAGTGGAAATTGCACAAGGAACAGGTAATAAGATGTATATTGAAGGAGAGTGAAGGAGACAGAAAACCCCACAAAATCACGGAGGGTCAAATGTTGCTGCCCCTGATGCACAGAGAGCAAGTTTTTAATATCAAACATAATCTTCCTACTTGAGTAATGACTAAATGATTATATATTGAATTAACTATTTGCAAAAACACTAAGCCCCTGATGGGCCTAGTCAGGGTTTAGCTACATCATCCCTACTCTTAAGCTTAAAGACACTGAATTAATCAAGATCTTTGCCTTGACAGAGAATATTAAAGGAGCAAAACAGCATGTCAGCTGTTCCAGAGAAGAGAACAATAGAGACAAGATGCAGCAGAGGGAAAACGGTGCTGCATTATCAATCTAGGCTGTCAGGAGCAGAGGACTTCTGGTGAGATGGCTCTGCTCTCACGGCTTTGCCCTCACACCATCTCTCTGACAGGCTCCCCTTGCTCTTAAAAACGCTAATCTGCCTGATCAGCACACGGGAGGGCAGAGCAGCAACACGCAGCAGTAACACCACGGAAGCCCAGAAGACAGGAGCAGAGCATGAGGCCTGGGGAGGGGGCCTCCAGCAGAGCGGCTCTGCACGGCACAACACGTGGCCCCTGCGGGGAGCAACACTGACAGCAGCGTCCTGACAGGCAGAGGAGCTTTGCTGGGACAGCCCCGCTGCACCTGGCCCAGCTGCTCCCCCTCCCTCACCCTCACCGTGTGCTTCCTTCTCAGAGACACGCCGTTTGTACTGACATATCCTCAGCATGGACAGATTCCTCCTATGCAGAACTGCCGTACAGGCTTTAAGTGCTGATTAGCTGTGGTTTTAAATGTGGGAAGAAAAATGAACACTCTAAAGCCATCAGAGGAAAGAGAAAAATAATACCAACAAAAGCTACCCACTCTGATTCGCTGAGCACTTTAAAGGAAGGGACAGAAGTTAACTACTCACAGTAAATCTCGTTAATTAGGATTATGATCTCATGTAAATAATTTTATCTAACAGGCCACTAGCTGAACTTCTCTGTAGAGAAACAAACAATCAAGAGCAAGCCGACAGCGGTTCTTCATACACTACCAATACAGACAAGTTGTCAGAAAAAGCTGCTTATGAACTTGAAAATGCAGTATATATTAACTAAAGTACTTGAATTAAAGCCTATAGTCACAATGCCATGAAGTATTTGACAATAATTAAAAACAATGTTAACTATGCCCAGTTAGTAATGAAAGCCTAACTGGCTACACCATTAAGCAGTACTTAAAATGTTAATGAGAGCAAAATGAACCCTGACAGTAATTAGTCAAAAGGATATTATCAGCGTTCCAGTTGATTATTTATAAGCATAGCCTGGAAGTTAATTTATGAAGATTTTCCAATTCTACAATAATTTTGTATAATTTGCACACGAGATTAGGGGATTATGGATCATCTCTCTTAATTAAAGGGCACTCTGCATCAGAGGAGCCAAAGCCCGTGCAATCAGATATCTCAAAAAACAGCTTAAATAAATATGAGGTTTTGTTATATCACTAGAAGTGCATGTATGAATGCTTTAATAAGAGGTAATTTAATTCACGTATGGTACAATATTTTTCGTATGAAAAATTCAGATTTTCACAATCCCACTGACATCCTTACAGCAAATCTAACAATTCACAAACCACTTGAATGTGTCAATATAGACAGGGTTTAGACTTGGAAAGACGTATCGCTTATGAATAAAAAAAAGCAATGCCTCAGTTGAAGACTCTTTATCAACTTCTTTGCTTTCCTGCATAGTGCCAACAGTTTTAACGCCATCTCAATCTACTGTTTGCCGTGAACAAAAATCACCTGACGGTGCTGCCTCAGCACGGTGGTGACACATCACCACGGATTACTGTGCCGCGAGGAAAGGACGGCTCGGCGAGACAAAGATGCTGCTAGGGTGGAGCTGCTCAAGACAAAGCCGTAAGAAACGGGAATTAAAACAGATATTAGAATCGGGGAAACGTGCGGGTTTTGATTTTCCCGAAATAAACGCTGGAGTTCAAAGCATTTGATCAGACTCTTTACAGATTCGGAGAGAGGTGATTTCAGCGGACACCTCCCGCACAGGAACGCGGATTAAAAGGAGCCCAGCAGCTCCACAGGCCGGCCTCGGTTAAGGACAAAGCTCCCCACAGCGCCGGCGAAACAGCTCCGACGGATCCGTGCGGATCCCGGGAGCAGCCCGAGAGAGCGGGACCACGGCGGGGCGGAGAGAGCCCTGCCCGGCGGAGCGGGGCCGCGGCCGCTGGGGCGGACACAGCCCAGCTGGGGCCCGGCAGGGGCCGGGCAGGGGCCCGCAGCCTCCCCGCGCCGCAGGAGGAGGAGGGAAGGCAGCGCCACAGCCGCCACGGGTGCCACAGGCGCGGGGAGGCGACGGGCGAGGCCCGGGTGGGGAGGGGAGGAGGAGGGGGAGCACCGGCCGCCGGCTCCGAGCCCGCGGCGGGCAGGGAAGGGCAGGGAGGGACCCCCGCGCCGCCCGCGCCCACCTTACCCAGCTCGCCATGGAGCAGAGGCCCAGCACGCTGCCCATGGTCCCCGGCGCGCTCGGGCTCGGGCTCCTCCAAGATGGAAGCGGCGGCCGCGGCCCCCGACGCCGTTGTTTACTGCTGCCCGCGGCGCTTCCGGCCGCTCTGACGGCGCGGCACGTCACTTCCGGCCTGGCGCGCGGCAATGGCGGCGGTCGCGGGGCCGCGATGTTCCCTGAGGGGCAGGGAGCGCCCTGGGAGCGCCTGCAGGCCTGGCGGGCGGAAAGGAGAGCTAGCCGCGGCAGCCGGCAGCGTCCGTCCGCCAAGGGCATCCGTTCTTGTGATCTCCTTCGTTGTGAGCCACGTGTGGATGTAGTAAATCAAAATGCTGTATGTCGGTAAACCAGAGTCAAGGGAGGTAGCTTTAAGGATGTAGTAAATCAAGGTGTTGATGCACGTCTATGGATAGGTTATGAACTTGGCAGGATATTTGATGTCCAGGTGTCCATTCCAATGCTAAAAGTCACACTTAGAGCTCACAAAGACCCCTGGCCAGGTGCAGACCCTCCCCCTCTGCGGGCAAAGATGTTAGCTGCGGTTATGTAGCTCCTATGGAAATTCCTAACTGGGCATAGTAGATGAACACAGCCCTAAAATGGGAAAAAGGCCCACAAAGAAAAAGAAGAAGATAGTCCTAAAAGAAAAAGTAGCACCTAAAGATCTTTACAAAACAATCAAGAATCAGAAAAGTTATATAATACATTTAATGATATAGGCATCATATATATATATATATATATATATATATATATATATATATATATACTTTTACATACGTTTATTAAAAAAAGACTTAATAATGAGGATATTCTCAGCTGAAAAACACAACTCTCTCATTGGTAAAATGTCTTAAGATCCAAAACTAGACACTGAAGAAGGATACATAAATCAGATTTTTAAATGAAATACTTAGCACTATGCATCATTTTACAAGTTTAGATTTTTGTCATTACACTACTACATGCTGGGCTCAGATTGGATTTATCTGTGGATGTTGCTAAATCTATCCTTTGTAATTGATTTTAAAGGCAATCCTATTTTCAGAATCAAACATGAAAAGACTTGGAAGGAATTTTTGCAAGCGGAAGGTTTGAGGCTGCAATTGCCTAGTGATAAAAAGTGGGAATAATTAATAAAATGGTTATAGCTGTTTGAAAGGTTAAGTACACAGAATTAGTGGACATTGAAAAATTTGGATACCTTTAGTTCAACCAGTAGATGCACAGCAGTAATTCTGAATGCTCACTTTTGTTTGTGCACTTATTTGAGCCAGTGAAGTGTGCTGTTCATCTTTCACATAACACCACTACTGCAGCCAGGAGGTCCTGGGGGCTCAGCATCAGCTCACAGCTAACACTGCAGCTTGCTTCATGTGATGAATGCATAATCTCCATTCCCTGTCCTTTGTGAGGCCCTTAATCTTCTTCAGAGATGAGTTTTCATTAGCTACTGATCTTTTTCCACTTCAGTATTCCTGCAATTTTCACAGTGTGCTCTTTTTCCTTACAAGAATTTCTGATAGCCATTTCTCTCCATACCAACTTGATCTCTTTTATTTCCCAATGCTAAATCCCATCATTGTTCTCTGATTCAGTCATTATTTCTGCTATCTTATTTGGAGCATTTGGGGAAAGGTACTGAAGCATTATGTACACTTCACTGAACCAAGTCCTGCTCCTCCTTCACTACACATCTTTTCTAAGAAATTGTAAAAGAGAAAAGATCTGCTATAGGAATTTCTCTTCTGGAATTTGGTTCCATTTTCAAGTCATACAGTTGCCTGACAGCATTCAATTATATTGTGAAATACCAGTTTTACTTCATTTGAAGGGGGGTGGAATTCATCCCATCCAGATATATGTTCCAGATGGCTTCCCCAGTGTGATGCCTTGCTTCCCTGTGACGCTTTTGAGTCTGTATGAGTATGATAATTATAGTTGTCCATTATTTGATTAGCTCTCTGATTATTTCTTTTTAGAAAATAACAGGACTTAAATAGCAGAAATAACTCTTTTTTTAAAATTATTTGTATTAGGGAGCTTCTTACCAAAACCTGCCTTTTTGTCACCAATTTATTGGAAAATTATAATTTTTCCATACTAGGGACCACCTGTCAGTTTCATGGTCTGTGCAAGCAACTGTGATCAGCTTCTTCAGTGAACACCAGATCGGCAGAGAGCCCAATGCTGCCTTGTGAAGGATCCCAAACATGGCTACGTAAGCTTTAACTTCCAGCACAAAAGCCCATTTTGTCTCTCGAGTCCATGTCCCCAGACCACTGAGAGGAAGGGTGAGCTAGACAGAACAAGATTCACTACTAAACAGGTTTAATGCTTTAGGCAAGGCGTCACACACACAAATAGAACGTGTAAGGGAATAAAAATGCAAATAAAAAACAGCTGTACTGGGGCTTCGCTCATCTTTGTGCTGCTCATGCCGAGCTCATACCAAGCATCAGCATAACATTTGGAGGAAGCAAAGTGTTCAGCCTTCAAAACTGGAGCGGAAAAGCTGGGACGGCTTTTGTTCTCGCGGCGTGGACATGGAACTACAGCTAAAGATCCTTTCCCCTAGAGGGCAGTGCAACTTAAGGAACTGAAATCTCTCTCTGGCAGAGTTCAAATGGAAATCGGCAATGAGAAGATGTCTTTTTATCTCAACAATGTTAACAGAAAAATACTCTACAGGGAATGAATCTAGAATGAGTCTGTGTACACAGTACAATTCTACATTTCACTTACTTTATGTCATTTTCAAGTGAAATCTACAAAAACCCACCTTTTTTTTCCCTTGATCCTCTAAATGAAAAGTAATATTGAAATAATGTCTGTGACAACAGATTGTAATGCCTAGGTTTCAATCTCTATTGTGAGAGAGAAGTGGAACACAAAATAATAAAATTCTTATTTCTTATGGACTGTGCAAGGACTTGTAATAGACATACCAGAAATGTAACGGAATTCAGAGGCCATATTATTCAAGGACTGACCTAGATATAAATCTAATGGATTCAAATAGATAGAAGTGTAGAATAAATGTTCCTCTTTATCTCTCTCTTACAAGTTTGTGGGTTTTGTCATTTTTTCTTCTAGCAATACCTGTTTATGTAGATCAAAATCAAACAATGCCGTGGATTTAAATGGTACAGCATTATCATGTATGCTTCTAAAATCATGTTTTATCATACTGAAAAATACATGACTGAGTAGAAATTGATTAACAACATTCATATTTTTTTTGTAAATGTGTATGGATTTAATCCTTCTTTAGAAATGAGTGGATAATCTGAAACTGTGTTATACAGCTACTGTCATGAAGCAAAGAACAAAATATCATCAGATTGTGCAAATTGCTGTCACTCCATTTATAGCAGCAGAAGATTAGATGCAGATTGGGTCAAGATTGTTATTAACATTCCTATTAAGCCCCATCACAGTCATTGCAAGTGAGAGAGGAAAACTAATTTCTACTCTGTTACTGTTGTAACTGTATTGTGTGCTTGGAATAAATGCTCTCCAAGGGTAAATTAACAAGACAGTTTCACATCACTGCATAATGCTACATTCCTAATTGGAAAAGACAGAAATATTTGTTATAAAATCAGCCCCCTTCAATTTGTATAGCATAGTATGCTTCAGTGTTTCTAAATAATTGGCATTTTGGAGACTGCTGCTAGCATTGTAACGGGGTGTGATGGATGCCTTTAAAACCCAGTACTGACAACCTTCAGTCTACTCCCATCTTCCCTACTGGTCCGGCCATGAGAAGCTTTGTGTTTGTATCCCTTATCCTGGGCATAAGTCTAAAGAAACAAGTGGAATTCATCAAGGAATGATTTATTACCCTCTTTTTTCATCAGCCAGCAAGAATTTAGAATGCATCTGTATTCTTCGAAATCACCCTGTCTTGTGTGTTGGAAGGTTCACCCAGGTGAGATGCCTGAGAGTACCTGAGGATGCATCAGTGGCATTGCATTAGGCAGGTTCTGGTCTCCAGAGAGACCTCCTCACGGTGGCTTTGCTGAAGGCAGCTTTCTGCAAAATTTGGGTCACAAGCAATGTCTCCCCAGCTCAGTACTGGGGCTAATCCTGTTTAATATCTTTATCAATAATATGGACGAGGGGATTGAGTTGTCCCTCACTCAGTTTGCAGATGGCACAGCTGGGGGGGAGTCTTGATCTGGTGGAGGGCAGGAGGGCTCTGCAGAGGGATCTGGACAGGGTGGATCGATGGGCCAAGTCCAATGGGATGAGGTTCAACAAGACAAAGTGTCGGGTCCCACTTGACTCACAACCCCACACAGTGCTCCAGGCTGGGGAAAGAGTGGCTGGAAAACTGTCTGGTGGAAAAGGACCTGGGGATGTTGGTCAACAGTCAGCTGAGCATGAGCCAGTGTGTGTGCCCAGGTGGCCAAGATCTAAAACTAGTTGATTATTGAAATAAGTTTTTTTAAATAACTCTTAAAATATGTCCATGCATCCAACCAGCCAGCCAGCCAGCAGAGCTGTTAGGGAAAAATGTATGTATTTTAAGAGAAGATAATATTTTAATTTATTTTTATATATCTGCAGAGATATCATTGGAGCTGCACTGATTCACACCAGCTGTTAATGGTCTGTTTTGTCAATGACCTTTCTTTCATTCTTAAAGGCAGTTAAGATGTATTTCCCTCAGTTATGAGTTTCGGCTAAGAATAAAGTTTGCCATTCAGGAGTGTCAATACAGAGGTTCCAATCTTCTTAAAAGGCTAATGAGGAAGTAAAGATGTAGGATTTTAATATTTGCTCCAGAAAAGCATTTCATTGGAACAAGAAAGCAAGAACATAGTGATAATTCTGCTGTTAGGACTAATAATTTGAGCACTGTGGCTAATTTTGAAGACATTGATAACATTGTGCAGCTTACCAGCTATTCTGAACAAATTAAAATGTGAACATGTTGAACCACTAGCTGTTACTTAACTGTCTGTGGGAGTTGTCCCTGAAAATAGGGAGCAACAAATGTGGTGCCACAAAGGCTCTGGAGGCACCTGCACAGCTTCACCTCCGGGGAACACATGCTGCAGAAACCTAATAGCATTCTTTCAAAAATTTAGTGAATGTGTGGATAAGGGTGATTTGGCTTCTGCAGTCACCTAGATTTCTAAAAAAAGCCTTACACAAGGTCCTCACTAAGAGCTTTCAAAGCAACTAATCAGTCACAAAATGACAAAAGAGGCTCCCTTTTCGATTAATAGCTACTAGCAAGATCCATCAAGGGCTATTAAGCATAATTGTCCAGCTCCAGTCTCTGTTCAGAAAATCCTTAAAATGGTAATTGCTGGAACTGGAATGGCAAAGCTATCACCACCTGCTTGTCCTTCAGCTACACTCTTTCCTGAAGCATTTGCTATTGGTCTTGTTCAGGGACACAATGCTGAGTAAGAGGATACTTACCCTGACCTAGTGCAGCCTTCCTGATATTCTTAGCTAAGTGTCTTACTGTGCACTGAGCTGTAGCAACTATCTGTAGTTTTCTCTTTTTAATGATAAAAGGACTCTTCCTTTTGTAACTTAATAATTCTAGGTAAAAATAGAGCAATAATTTTCACATACAATCACAGAAAGGTTGGGGTTGGAAGGGACCTTAAAGATTATCTAATTCCAAGCCCCTTGCCATGGGCAGGGACACCTTTCACTAGACCAGGTTGCTCAAAGCAGCATCCAACCTGGCCATGAACACTTCCAGGGATGGGGCATCCACAGCTTCTCTGGGCAGCCTGTTTAGTTGCCTCATCACCTGAGTAAAATATTTATTCCTAACATCTTACCTAAAACTGCTATCTTTCCATTTAAAACCATTGTCCTTTGTCCTGTCATTATCTGCCTGTATAAAAAGCTCCTCTCCCTTCTTTTTATAAGCTCCCTTTAACTACTGAAAGACCTCTTTAGGTCACCCTGGAGTAATCTCTTCTCCGGGCTGAACTACCCCAGCTCTCTCAGCTTGTCTTTATAGGAGAGGTGCTCCAGCCCTCTGAGCATATTTGTGGACAGCAGTGCTGATATTTGTCATTGCTCTTGTTTTTAGAAGATTTTTGAGAAAGGAATATGATACCTTCAGTTTGCTAAGTTGTACCAAGATCCCTCCTCTGCAGAATCCTGACAGACCATCAGGGACACAAGTTGACCGTAAGGGCTTCAACCAAAGGGCTGCACTTGTGTGAGGAAGGCAATGCTGGAATTTGTACATGTATGAATCACTCAACCACAAGTACTGGAGGACTGAATATAAAAAGTTTGGATTACACCATGAACCCTGCATGTGTGTAAACTCACTCAAGAGAGAGCAACACTATTCAAGTCAACATTTGTAAATCCAAGTGTTCTTCCTCACTGCTGCTTCTTTCCCAGCACGACCACACATGTTGGTAGCAGGTTCAGGTGTAGGAGCAAGCAGTCCTGGCCCTTAAACAAAGCTGTTAGGTGTAAAGATTTATGTCTGTGTACTAAATGGGCAAATTGCTCTCTCAATCTGTTAAGCTGTTGGTATGATCTCTTGGCAAGCTGTAACAGTTTGCTGCTATTTCTTGGAGTGGAACAAATTGCCTGTGTGCAAATACAGCCTAATAGTAAAACACACCACGGATATACTGATCAAGGCATTCGAGGAAGTAAATCAAGGGTTTATTTGCAGAATACTTTGACTTCATATGGAACCAGTTTTTAAACAGGGAGAAGAATCAATGTTTTCAGCAATGAATGCCTAAATTGATCTGTTAACAATTTGTCTGCAGTGCTGTTAACTTCAGCTGAACTGTCTGGTTTTCTGGACCTCCTGCTTGCAGACCACTCTGGCCAATCATGCCTAATTTGGAGACTCTATTTCCACCAAAAAAAAAAAATAACCCTTGAGAGAATGTTTAGAGCCAAAAGTCTCTTTCAACAGTTGCTTTTTTGTGATGATGGGCAACTTACTTATTTTGCAGAAAGCAAAGTTAAACTGATTTGATACCATGAAAGAAAAAAACTGCACACTGGTCGGGAAAAAAATACTTCTGCCATTTTTCTTCTCTGGCTTGACAGGTTGGTTTCTGGAACAATGTTTTTTAACTGCTAAATCTGCATTTCATAATTCATGGTGTTCTGCACTGGAATAATGGTATTGGAGCAGCCACTTTGTAGCAATGATGGGAAAGCCATGGGCTAGAGGAAGCATTCAGAAGCATTGGTATTTCTGTGACTGTTTTGGAATATGCTCAGCACTGATTTCCTCTCTGTGCCTCTGAGATTACCAAGCACAGCAAGGTTTTGTTGCACACATCTGGTTCAGTACACTGCATATAGAAGTTTGTTATGAGAAAATACAGGACTACAGTAATTTTCTTTTTTTATTTCATAGAGACTTTCTGCCAGTTCCTCTTTGCTCTCACTTTTGTCTTACCACAAGCAGCCATACTGTTTTCACACCTACCCTGATATGAACCTTCCAAATGCTGAGCTAGATTAACTCCTATTTTGACTCTAGGGCTTAAGCCAAGACAGAAATTGCCTATCTCCTTGCAGCAAATCTATTTCAGGTGGGCATGCAAGGTCTATTAAAAAAGGCAATGAGATTTTCTGCCAGCTCTAAGCAGTGAACCAGAGCTTGAGAATAAAAATGTTCTTGCCTACCCACTTGAAATTGAGGTAAGAAGAGCCAGCTTCAAGCTACTCAACAACAGAGGCAGACTTCAATTTCAGTGCTCCAAGAAAAAGAATAAAATGGAATTTGTCTTATTTCTGGAGTGGTAAAATCTGTGACAGCAGTGTGTCAAGTGAGGCAGATGATATAACAGGTCTGAAGGAGGTCAGGTACAGTTTTAGGACAGTGAGTATGGTGAAAGAGAAAGGTCCAAGTGTACTGGTCCAGGTGGTGCTGGATTAAAGGTCACCATCAAGTGTCCATCATCTTGGGTAAATTACAGGCCCAGGGATGCCCCCATCTATCTTTTGCGATATACCAAATAGAGGGCAACTCTAAAGCTTTCCCAATGCTTTCTTAAATGATGTGCCTGAGATAAATATCTGGTTCCCCAAGATCCCTCACCCTACATGGTCAGTGAGCAGATGGTGGTTAACCCACTGATATTTTTCTTTTTGATTTAAAGATGGAGACTTGGGGGAGACAGCTTTGGACTCTTGGTGACAGGACCCACATGTTTCAGGAGGCGGACAATCTCTTTCCTGCCTGTATATCCTAACACAAATGATAGAGAATGAAAGTGGAGAGCTGCCTGCAAGGGCACGAGCAGTTGGAGTGAATAATGGAATGGTTTGAGTTGGAAGGGATCTTAACTATCCTCTAGTTCCAACCTCCCTGCCATGGACAGGGATATCTTTCAGTAACCAGATTGCTCAGAACTCCATCTAGCCTAGCTTTGAACACTTCCAGGGATGGGATGACTCTGGACTTGCACATCCAAGCAGACACAGTCTAGTGTCCAATATGTGTGTGATGTAGTTTGGGCCTATAAATATGCAGCATAGCTTTGCATATAAAACACAGACATTAGTGCAAAAGGAATACATTAAACCCATAATGAATGTTTTCCATTATACCATGCCTATAAATTGAATTTACAGTGTTATGTTTTTATCCTTGTCAGCTTTGCTAGAGACAGCTGCTGTCCTGAGCCCCAGGTAACATTCCTAGCATTCCAATTTAGGTATAGCAGATATTTTCATATGCAACAGTATAAATGCTGGAACTATTTATACAAGTCTTTATGCACATTTCCTAAAGAAAGCACAACAGCTAATTGAGCTGGGGAGGCTGGCACCATTTCGTGTATCACTCTGTCATTCTCCTGTCAAGACTCACTATGCCATTAGCAGAAAAAGTGGGGCTTTTAAGGTGACTGCAGGAAAGGAAAAAGATCAGACCTAGAAACTTTCATGCTCCAGGGGAATGAATAAAAGGGAGCAAACTACAGATCCATTGTACTCCTACGCTGGCACATCTGTGACCATCTCATGGGGATTTTGTGGAAGGGAGTCTTACACCTCCTCAATTTGCACTGTGTGATCTAGGAGAGAAAGAAAACCTAGATGAAATAAGAATATAATGAATTAGAAGGAGAACTGTCTACAACAAAAATGAATAACCAAGTCTAAGGCAGTTTCACCTTCAAACTGTTTATGTTTGGTACCATGTATTTTACTTTTTGCTCCTGATATCTGTCACATTACCTAGTTATCCAGTTTATGCTTAAGAGCAAGATTATTAGGAGATTAATTCACATTTAAGCATCCTTAGAAGTTCCTTAAAATGGAGAAAACCTCAATGGAAATTATATCTTGACATCAGCATTTAGGTTTTTTGGAATAAGATACTGTCATACTTTTGCTTTGGATGTGGGGCTATACTTTAATAGGTGCTAATTAAAACTAAAGTTTGGAATTTTTTTTTCATTGTGTTTCAGTCTTTCAATGTAAAGCATTCTTTTCCTTTTGTTCTTTTCACATCTGATTCCAGACATTATTCTCTCATGATTAAGTTGTATTGTTCTAAATTAACTAAACCAAAAAAACACAAAACACCCCATGCACGCATACACAAACTCAAAAAAAAAGTGTCAAGCTTTCTGATTGGGAAAAATCATTCTTTTGCTGCATATTTCACATCTGTAGTGTAGTAGAGGAAATTCCCTGTTCTCTTGCTTGAAACCACTACAGAAAATATATATAAGTCAATATTTAGTGCTTTCCATGTAGCAAGAACCATATTGTCTGTCCTTTATTTGAAGACTTAATTATAGTAGCAACTCTGTTAAATTTAAAAGCACATTCAAGTGAGTAAACATTGCATAAACTCTAAACAATATAGCAAGTTAACTTTTCAATGACAGCCCCTCAAATAATGTGGTTTCTTAATGTAGAAGACCAGCCATCTCTGCACATTGTAAACTGTCTCATAGTATGCCTACAAATCTGAAGAGGAAGTCATATTCTCTAGTGGACAATTAGAGGAAATGTGTCTTTCAGGGATTATGTAAGTGGAAAAAAACAAAAAACCCCCAGACTGTGCGTCCCCTACGTAGTGATGATTTGAAAATTTTGCGTTCCACAGTAACCAAGGCCTTTATTGTTGCTAAATTAATGTGGCAGGAAGGAACTTCATTGTAAGTTTGAGTTACGGAAAGACCGCGCGCACCATTTCTGTATTCATTAAACTGTTGTGTGAATCATCGCAGCTGTTCTCACAATCATGGAATCTGTGAATGGAGGTGCTGCTCTGGCAGCCTAATAAAGTGTAAATGGATTGGAGATAGGCCTGTTCAGTGGCTCTGGATAAGAACATGATTTGTAGTTGGCACCGTCTCATCACATCCAATTTTTATTTTATTTATATGATTTCCTCTTGCTGCTCTTTTGGTAGGTTCGGTTGGACAGTTCACATTTTAATTACCATCAGGGGACACATATTTCAGTTCTGCTTTCTAAAACTTCATCTCTCTCCTCAACCCTTCACTGATGTTTTTTCTGTTGGATAGATTCTTGCTCAAACTGCCCACCTCTGAAATGATCAAATCTCAGATATTTCCATCCTTAATCTCTTCCCCTGCAGTCTCATTACCTAGTATGATATTTTGGACCTCCATATCCATCATTCTCTTAAAGATCTTAAAGATTTTCTGATTTTTAATTCTCCAATTTTACAAAAGCCTGGATAATCTTCTACGAGGTTATTTAAAAGGGTCAGCCTGTATTTCCAAATCCACTGTCTATGACCTAGACATGTTCGCTTCCTGAGAGTAATAAACACAAAGTTAAGAACTTTGATATTCAAGGCTGCTTAAATTTGAGATTAATTTTGTGACTAGGCGATAATTTTTTTTTAGGGAAAATGTCTTTTTGAAACCAGACCATTTAATGAGGGAGCAAGAACTGGACTATAGGTGATCAGTCACACGACTTGACAACTGAATTATAAAGATTAATTCTCCAGTAATGTTGGTGAGGAACTTATGAGAAACTTCCTGAAAGAAATTAATTCACTGAATCACTGAAGGTGAGGGCTGCTGCAAAGCAGAAAAGTACAGAGGGAGCCATGTTGTGGCAGTGGTGTGTTTCCCTTGGCATGACTTCTGCAGCTTCAGTGTGCCTGGATATGTTGGCTTTGTGGTTTTCTAAACCCTTAAACCTAGGCATAACCCTAGCCCTAGGTGGAGAACTAGGATTGGTGAATACACAGAAACAGTCTGTTTTGTAAGGATAACTTTATGCCTTCCAAAGAGCTGATTCATTCTGAGAGGTTCTTTTGTTAAACATCTTCTCTTGACTTTTTTTTTTTCCTTTTTTAAGACAAAATGCTCTTTCTCTATTTCGTTTTCCTATTTCTGAGCGTGCTCTCTCCCTGGAGACTTCTCTCAGCCAGCCATGAAATCAGTACCTCCCAGGAAGACACAATGCAAACTTATTACTCCTTACATCATTCTTGACATAGTGATCCCTACATCTGAAGTGGGAACTCAGATTCAAGTCCACTCTATTGTCTGACTTCTTTTAGTCCAAATTACTTTCATTTATTGTCTTCTCTATCTGGTAATTTTAGTCCGGATTACTCAGATTCTAAATTTAAATGACAACTAACTTCAAATTAATAGATGGTGATGTACTTGGATGCCTGTAATATCAGTTCTCCAATCACCTTGTGATGACAACCATATAATTCTCCTCAATGCTGTTTCTTTTGTCTTTTCTCTGTCTACTGATTTGTGTTTCATTTATCACTGACACATCTCAGGACTCGTTTGCTCTTCCAGCTGTTGCAGCCACTGAGAGTCCTGTTAATTTGTCCTTTTAAAAGCTCCAGCTCCTTTACACACTGCTAACTAAGTAGTGTTCTCTACTTAACAAAAGTGTGAGGAACAACTTGGCTTTTTCAAGATGACATGGGTGAGCTGGGCACCTTAACACACACCACACATTTAGCTGGGTCTACCATCTGAAAAGAGCAGTTTTCCTAAGCCAATTCCCAGAGCTGAGAAGTTATAGCTGAAAGAGAAGTTATTATTTGCTTTACTTAAAAAAAAATAAAAAAAAAAAAAAAAAAAAGTAAAAATTGAGACAGTAATATTGCAAAACACTTACAGAAGTATCAAGTTCATTATAAGCAACATGACATAATGTGTTGATGGTTGCAGTAGAGCAGAGCTTGAGTGGAGACCATGCTTTCATGACAACCCTCTGGCAATATTCACTAGTGCCTGTGGCTCCATTTGCTGCTCCTGGATCCAGTATGAGCCCACAGCCATTTGTGGGACATGATGCACCTTTACATCGAGCTAAAATGATCATCTGTGAAGCAGGCAGAAGAAATCCTTAACTCAGTGTTGTTGCCAGCACATTCATATAATGGAAGCACAGTCTCAGCTGCCTGTCTTTCTGTTGTAACATCACAATAATATGTGTCAGGCCTGGAGGACATTTCACAAATCTCTGGAAAGGCTCATTAACACCTCCACTTTGGGTCTTCTTAGCCTCTGTGTGATCCTGCTTCTCTTCAGAAGCCCAGTCAGTCACATTTTGCACCCTACCTTGCCTTTTTTGTCTTTTGGGGAATGCACTTACAGCTCTGTTGCTTTGGTTCATTACTTCAAACAAAATCTTTGTGTAATTATTGACCCAAAAGGTTTCTTCCCTAGCTGGGTCAAACAGAAATACAGACTTGGAATGACTGCAAGCACATTGCATTTCTCCTTTTGTTTTGGAATATGATCTATTTTTCCTTATTTCATGTTTTCACCCAAGTTAGCTGATGCTATGTAAATTGGGATTTCAGAGTCATTCTTTTACTGAGTGTGATGCTTTGTGAAATTGTCAGCTAAGCATTAATCATCATTTAGTCTGTCATTTTGTCTGTGTCTGACATATATTAAACTGTACCTCAGGATATACACATCTGGCTGTGACAGTCATTTGTTAATTGAATGTGACTTTTAATGAACTTTTCACCCAGCAGGCTCTTCCAGGGATTTATGAACAACTTTATGAAGTGCTTCTGTAATTTTTGGAAGCAAACATCGAACAACAGTGTTGTGACTTCATGGCAGCTCCTGCAGCATGCAAAGTTGCATGTCTTGCCCATTAATCCCCACAGGCATCAGATTCACCAAAGCTGGAAACCAGAAACAGCTTCAAAGGGTAGCACAAGTTTCACAAAATAAGTGGGGATGACCAAAATTTAGGACACCAATCCACTGTGTGTAAATCTGGGATGAAAAAAACCAACTTTATAGTGGGAAAAACCCTTTCCTTATTCTTTTATTCTGTTTATAATAGGAATTTGTTTGTAACAACTAGTTCAAGAGATGCTTATTTCTTTAGCTCCATTTCTGATTGCTATTGTATATATTTCTTTGGAAGAAGTGGAGATCAAACAGAACAGGATGAGGGAAGCTTTGGAAATTAGATATGTATACAGAGACTTGGCAAAAACATTAACAGATGCAGAAGAAAACTAAAAAAAAAGAAAATAATCTAAATGAAGGCAACACACAATATGAATATGAAAAGAGAACAGTTTGGAAATGGAAATACAGCACACTTGGAATTAATGTAGACTCTTTCAAGGCCCGGCATGATTCATGCAGTGCCAACAGGCTGCACAATTTGCATCAGTATCTGTGTTTCAATACAATTTTGTAACCAGGCTATTTAAATCCTCTAGGGCTTTTATGAATTCATGTGCAAGCCTGGACATGAGGAGGGGCAGGAGGCAGGAACTAGATATCTGCAAAGACATCTCACATGCAACCTGTCAGGGCCAACTCTGGGCTGAAAAAGCAGCATCTCTGTTCAAACCCTGGCTTTGTCATCATGATACAAACACACATTTCAGATGCAGATCCTCTGGGCAATGTAATCTCCTCCCTTCTCCTTAGAGTGCTTTAACTCAAAGTGCATTTAGAGCTGTCAGTTCTGTTTGAGGTCACAGCAAGATGTGAGGCTCAGTGCTGTATCACAGCCTGCAGGATGTCTGCATGGGGAAGTTTCCATGTATTTTGGATGCATGCATGTAATCAATCTCATGAATCAGAAGTGTGATTTTTGCTTCACAGTTGCTTTCAACTTCTGTGAAGTTCACTCTTGTTTTTGCTGGAGGCCAGCATGTTGGAGGCCCTCCTGCTTCTGATCAATGTGAGGGTATGATGGTAACAAGAGCAAGATGCTGTCATTTAGAGTAATTGTGCTATGCAAACTAGGAGGGCTCCATGCAGTGCTCATGCTGCAGGTATTTTAATGGAAATACTGGTAAAAAAGTAAATTAAAAACCTGGTATTCCTAGCGAACACCTTTCCCAACTAACATTCTCCCTGAGAAGATTTCGGAATGTCTCCAGAGTCTGTGCTTTCCTCAAGAAAAGACCATAGGTGTTAAAGCTGCAAGAAGCTGAGACACGGATGATGCACTTGATTTTCTGTTTCTGTACCCTATTATATGCCTTATTGTTTTGGGTCATTTATTAGAGGCCTCATATATATAAAGAACTGGGAATCTCAATTTTTATCTTTAATTGCACCTGATAAATATTTCTCCCATATTATTTTTTACCCATTTATAACTTTTGTTTCTACTTATTCTCTAATCATGTGGGCAAAATGTCATTTAATAATGTGTGGCATGGACCAAGTACTTAGTTTTATTTGTTTCAAACATGCTGCCCAAAGATTTCATTAAGTGACTCTTGTTTTGTGAGACAGAAGTTGCATCTGGATGGCTTTCTTTAATATCCTGTGATCGACCTTTAAGTAGTTATTAATCCTTTTAATCTCGAGGAAGTTGAGGCTCCTCATAAAGGTCTTTCCAGAAAGATCTAGACAGAAGTATTAATGAAATTTAAAAGCCTATATGAGGTGGATAATTTACATAAGAAGGAGTTTGATGAAGCCTCCAGGAGATGGGAAGAGGCACGACTTCCTCATAAGAATCATACAATAGAATCATACAATAGGATCACAGAATCATTTAGAATCATTGGAAAAGGCCTTTGAGATCATCGAGTCAGCCATTAACCCAGCCATGCCAAGTGCACTACTAAACTGTGTCTGTAAGCATTACATCTCCACATCTTTGAAACATCTCCAAGGGATGGGGACACAGCCACTTCCCTGGGCAGCTTCTTCCAATGCTAAACGACCCTTTCAGTGAAGAAAGTTTTCCTGATTCCCATCTCAATCTCCCTAGTGCAGCTTGAGGCCTTTTGCTCTCATCCTACTGCTTGTTTCCTGGGACAACAGATCAAACTCCACCTGGCTGCACTCTCCTTTCAGGTTGTTGTAGAGAGTGATAAGGTCCCCCCCTAGAACCTCGCTTTCTCCAGGCTAAACAACTCCAGCTCCCTCAGCTGCTCCTCACAGGACTTGTGCTCCAGATCTTCACCAGCTCCATTGCCCTTCTCTGGACTCACTCCAGCACCTCAATGTCGTTTTTGTAGTGAGGTGCCCAAAACTGAACGCAGAATTTGAGGTGTGGCCTCACCAGTGCTGAGTACAGGGAATAATCACTGCCTTGCTGCTGTTGGCCACACTATTGCTGGTACAAGATGGTACAAGATTAGTTCAGAATTATTCATATGCCAAGTAATACTATTTTTAGGTTATTTTAAAGTGGATTGTCTCAAATACAAATACCCTCTGGAGCCCTTCTCAAGATTTTGTACCTGTCTATTTGACTGAGTTCAAAAAGTATTTGGATGGCAAATTTACCTCAAACTTAGTGGGACAGTTGTTCAATACCTGAACTTTCAAGGTACTTCCAGGTGAACAGGACTCAGGCAAGCTGATTTTATTATCCATTTTCCTTATATGAGCCTTTTTTCGTCCTTCCAACCATTCAATATGGGATAACTCTGCAGATCTGATTTTTGTAAAGGAAGTGGATGGATATTCATGTCTCCAAGCTCTTTGGTAGAGAAACTGCAAATAAAGAGTTGCATTAGCACCCTTTCATGGCCTTTTTTGAGATCCTCCTACTCCTTGGTAATACCTCAGCTCTGCAGAACTTCCTAGTTCTTGTGGTCTAAATTTTAAGAGTAACTTTTATACTTGCCTTTAGCAAGTTGTTCTACAAGCTCTTCATTTATATTTTTAAGCCTAATTTGTTTAGTTTTAGGATCTGTGTAAGCTGCCTTGTTTGCACATAATTTCCATCTCTGGAAAAATGTCTTTTACCTTCAGATAAAATCTCTTCTATTTAACTTTGTCATCTTATTTATCAATTTTTTTTTCTTGTGGTTTTGTTTCATTTTTACTTTATTTATGCCCTGCTTATCTTAAAAATTTTACATGCCAAGTGGTATATGGAACATGGTCACAGCACTAGCAAGGATCTGGGCCACTGACTTCATTCCCTGTCTCCTAGGCACCACATTAAACCATAATATTCTTCATAAATTTTGTAACTGGAATTCAAAAACAGTCATCTGCAGTATTTTCCTCACTGGTTTGTTTCTTGTGATAGCAACAGATTTCATTAGAAGCATCTTTTGGGAATCTGAAACTCCCAACAATATGCCCAATATAATATAAAGAAAGACAGGTTTGACATGGATACTATTAAAGTACACTACGATTTTTTCCTAATCCTCCAGATATTTAAAAATATAGAAACCGCACAGGGCTACAACATGAAAAGTTTCTCAGCAAGACTTAAAAATAAAAAATCTCTTTTTCAAGTGGCATTGATTTTGCTACAAGAAAGGAGAAAATAAAGTAAAGAAATAGCAGTTTATCATAAAGAGATGAAAGAGAAGCCTAATTGTGGCTCTAAGTGGGGAAGCTCCCCATTTCTGTCAAGGCATGCCCACAGCTTTCCACTGCTGAACACACTAAGGTAACTGATTCACGCCCTGGCAGGAAGGATTTTTCTCTCAGTGCCACTCTGGGAACACGCACATCCCTGAAGAACTCGTTGTCATGGAGTAATCCTCTCGCTCATAGGCATCAGTGGTTCCTCCAGGTTTGTGTTGGATCTGATTCAGAGCAGGTGTCTGAAGTGCTCCCCTCCAAACCCCCCACACGAAATCCCACATACACACAGCGTGTCCCAGCTGCATCAGGAAAGGTGAGGAGCATCTCCTGCTACCTCAGAACTCCTGCCACTGCCTCAGCCTGGAGGAACACACTGGCTGGATTTTCCCACAGAAGATATACAAGTGGGCTAGAAGGATGTCAAGGCCTGCACGTTACCAAGCTAAGTGCAGGGCAGGACCTTGGCACTGATACCTGTGTATTCTCCTTAGCTCAGGTGTTCTCACACAGACAAAGCCCTGAAGGTGACCAGCACACCGAATTTCACTTTCTGCTGGAAAGAGCAGCTGATGAATGTAAATCTATAGTACACATACTAGCTTTGTGAGAGAATAACTGCAGGATTATTCTTCTGAATAAACCTTCCTTGGAACCTGGAAAAAGGAAGACACCTAGCAGTTATTTTTGCCATTAAGCTAAAAATAGTAGTCATAAGAGGGTTTTTTGAGAAATCAAGCCATCTGCCCAAATAATGAAATAAATTACAAAGAGACTAATCATTAAAGGAGATACAGCAAATTATATTCTAAGAAAAATATTTTAGAGGGAGTATTGGCAGGACTCCAAACTACAGCTCTTGTACTTTAAGAGGACATTTGGAAGGATCGGATAAAAATGCAACGTAATCAACCAATTCTAAGCCATCACCTGAGTTATTTGGTGTTTAAAGTTCCCACTGTAAATAGGATTACTTTAACAACATGGCTTAAATAATGTTAAAAATAGATCCTAAGTATTCTAGGTCATGCCAGAAATATGTAAGAAGTAAAACCAAGGGATTTTAGGTTCATGAAAGCCAACCTCATTTTCAAAATGGAATACAATTCTAATCCTCTGTTTCTATTTATTTGTTATCATAAATAAATATGATTAAAAGCTTGACATGGTTTGTAGTGTAAACACTGAAAAACACAGGTAAGATACCTACCTTTGTCTGCATTTGTCCAGTTCTCAGAATACAAATGGAAAATTTCTGGGTATAAATGGAAAACCTCACTGCAGATTTTCATTTGGCTCTGACTGGGTCTAGGGAAACAGCTGGATGAAGTCTCATATATATTTATACATATATATATAGATAGATAGATTGCAGTGTGATTTTCAAAATGGTTTAAAGTGA
This sequence comes from Luscinia megarhynchos, assembly GCA_034336665.1. Classification (NCBI taxonomy): domain Eukaryota; kingdom Metazoa; phylum Chordata; class Aves; order Passeriformes; family Muscicapidae; genus Luscinia; species Luscinia megarhynchos. The sequence goes on from CM067565.1 coordinate 50,263,156, forward strand.
TTTCAAAATAGGTAGTCTAGAGTTCTTTTGGCACAATTAAAAAACCAAAAAACAACCAACAAATCTATGCTATGCTCAAAATGTCTAGATCTTTTTAAAAGCTTTCAAAGCCAGTTTGGTATAATGTGGTAGAATATGCCTGGAGATGTTAATTTTGTGTTTCCACTGAAACACAGTCTTCAAGATCGAGAACTTGCAGCGTTCTTCACAGGGCACCATTTTAAGTGGAAAGCGGCAGAGACTGCTGATTTCAGGCCAAGGCTGGATTTTTCCAAGCTCCTGCATGAAAGCATGTCCCAGAGGCCAGCAGCCTTGACAGAGGCGTGCAGCTGCACCACGGCCTCTCCCTGTGCGACGTATCCCGGCTGGGAGCCAAAAAGGGTCACATATGGCTGCGTCCAGGTGCCAACTTTTTGTCACACGCCCGCTGCTTGCGTCGGGCAGGAGTGGGAGGATGTCCTGTGTCATTTTGCCGGTGCACTTTGAGGGACTGCTGCCAAAAAAAAGGAGAAAGAAACGGGAGTAAAGTCAGCAAGGCTCCAGGTAAGAGCTGTTTTCTCTTGGTTTTAGGGCACCGGGACCCGCTGTTCCCCCCGACATCAGTTTGCGGGGGGCAGCTCTGTGCGGGGTGAGGGACACGGGGGACAAGGACCCCGGGCAGGTGCGTCCCTCCGCGCTGGCTGCAGCGGACGGGATGTCCCAGCCGGTTCCCTCTCCCGGCGGCAGCGCCAGCCCGAGCCAGCCCGCGCCCGATATTTTGGGGAATGGTGCCCCACGCCCGCCACCTCCGCGTCTGGCAGCCCCTGGGGCGAGGCCGGGACGGGCGCGCCGGGGGGGCGGGCACGGCATCCCGCCGCCTCCGGGCACGGCATCCTGCCACATCCCGGCACATCCCGGCACGGCATCCCGGCACAACATCCCTCCAGATCCCGGCACAGCATCCCGGCGCGACCCCCGCCGCATCCCGGCGCAGCGCGGTCCGAGGGCAGGAGCTCCGGCGCCGGGTGAGGCGGCGGCGGGCGGGGCCGGCTGCCGGCAGGAGCATCCCGCAGGAGCGGCGGGGCCGGCTGCCGGCAGGAGCATCCCGCAGGAGCGGCGGGGCCGGCTGCCGGCAGGAGCATCCCGCAGGAGCGGCGGGGCCGGCTGCCGGCAGGAGCATCCCGCAGGAGCGGCGGGGCCGGCTGCCCGCAGGAGCATCCCGCAGGAGCGGCGGGGCCGGCTGCCCGCAGGAGCATCCCGCAGGAGCGGCGGGGCCGGCTGCCCGCAGGAGCATCCCGCAGGAGCGGCGGGGTCGCGGCAGGGGCAGGTACCGTGCGCGTCCCTCCCGGCCCGGGTCCGCTGCGGGCACGGGAGGGAGCCGGGAGGAGTTCGGAGCAGAGGGCGGGGAGCCCGGCAGCTCCGGGAGAGGAGCGGGGGAGCTGCTGGGGAGGGTGGTCCCGGGGAAGCGATGTCCCCTGCCCCACCACCGTGTCCAGGCGTTCTTCGGGATGGGTCGCGGGTGCTGTGCCGGTGCCTCCCTGCCCTGGATGCTTCCGGACTGAGCAGGTGTAATGCTTCTTAGCGCCAGCTATTATTAACCTTTAGGGAAAGCCGCTAATCGGTGTCGTACACAGGCTGCCTCTCATCGGGAAGGAAACTGAAGTACTTTTTCTCCGGCAGAAGAGCAATCAGAAGTGCGCCAGGTGCGATTTTTAAGCGCGTCTCCTTCCTGAAATTATGTTTATATGGTCAGATTAATCAGTGGCGACAACACGAAGGCTAGAGAGTAATTTACTGCTTAGTTATATTACAACACATATTTGTAACATAACCGGTGTGCATGAAGCCCGTAATTTAAGTTGCACGGACAAGATAATGAGCAACTAACCTAATGATAATGAACAACTAGCATGATGAACAACTAAGCAGTTTGTGGATGCAAAAGATATTCCTAGAAAATCAGCTAAAATACATCACTGACTTTCAGCTTTCTGTGTTTGCAAGGAATGTCCTTGTACTTAGATCACGTGCGAGGCAGGAATTCTTTTCTTTCTGATTGCCACAGAATTTTGGCAGTAAGGGAATTGTTTCTTAATCCAGTTATAAATGATACTTCTCAGCATTTCTTGAAGTGATTTGTGGACTCTGCAGAGCAGGCAAGGTAGCAAAGAGAGAAGTAAAAGAGTGTTAAGAATTCCTGAAGCAATAGATAAAATTACTGTCCACCTTTGGGGGCATTGTGGTTAGGATTGGTTAATGTGGAATATATATAGGGCATATTGACTTACACAGTATAACTTCATCACCTTCTGTATCTAGGAACAAAAAACATTTCATGATGAAAAAATTGATCAAAACAGAGACCCTAAAAACAGCAGAATGAAAGACAATGGCACTTCGTTTACCTTTTCTGACTGAAGAAATCATGAGTACGAGAATGGTCTGAGTTATAGAGGCTTTTTTTATTTCAATTTATAATATTCTCTTTGAAGTTTTGAACTTGAATGTTTATGCCATGATGGTTTTGAAATATTACATTGTGATTGATAGCAAATACCAACATATATAAGTAAGGTAATTTGAAACTGAGCTATAAATACCCACATAACATCTAAAAGCAAACATTTCACTATTAGAGTGAAGGTTTAGCTCTGTACCTTGTTTTTGTATTACACCCTGTTGGAACAGAGACCAGCCTCTTCTTCTTTTCTTTTCTTTTTTCTTTTCTTTTCTTTTCTTTTCTTTTCTTTTCTTTTCTTTTCTTTTCTTTTCTTTTCTTTTCTTTTCTTTTCTTTTCTTTTTCTTTTTCTTTTCTTTTTTTTTCTTTTCTTTTCTTTTCTTTTCTTTTCTTTTCCTTTTCTTTCCTTCTCTTTTCTTTTCCTTTTCTTTCTCTTCTCTTCTCTTCTCTTCTCTTCTCTTCTCTTCTCTTCTCTTCTCTTCTCTTCTCTTCTCTTCTCTTCTCTTCTCTTCTCTTCTCTTCTCTTCTCTTCTCTTCTCTTCTCTTCTCTTCTCTTCTCTTCTCTTCTCTTCTCTTCTCTTCTCTTTTCATTAGATGTGTCATGACAGTTACAAACTAAGGCAAAACAGCATAACACATCAGTGTGCTATAAAAATATGCATGAACTTCAAAATCATGACATATTAAAAAAATATATTGATGCAAATCATTAATTGCAGAGAGCTAGAAACTCAGTCAGGTCATGTTGTTAATCTGTCTGAAAGTGCAAAACTGTTCCTTTATGTCCATTCAGTGACTATCCTGTAAACAAATAATATTTTCTCTTAGTAAACTGACTAGGGTTTTTAATAAGCCTTTCAGAATGCAACTGCTTCTTTCAATTCCTAAAACCTGGGATGGAAAATATGTGAGGGATCATTTGTATAGTTATCTCCACCAGCCCAAGAACACATGTTCCCCAAACTCCTGCTGGCCTTTTTGCTGTACTTCATTGATTTCTCCACGCTGGGCTCTCTGGGCATGGCTTTCTCTTGACTGCCTTTGGAGGGAAAGTGAGGGAAATTGGTGTGTTCTCTCCACTTCCTGATGTGCCAAGAGCCACCATGCACTGCAGCATCTCCCTAGGGTGCACCTCATTCTCTGTAATAATTTTGTGAGCAGTGGATGAGCTCAGGATTTTGGACTATTTTTTGCAGTCTGTGACATCCAAACTGGCCACTCAGACCCATGGGATCACTCCCAGCACTGAAAGGGGAGAATTACAAAAGTAAATCCAAGTTGTCTGGGAGAAGTATTTAGACAGTCAAACATCTGTGTTAGAATGGATTAAAATTCTGGTGTTTGCATTTTTACAAGGGGATCATCCAAATTTTCATTGCAACTAAGAGTATGGCTTAGCAGAAATCCTAGAAAGTTAGAAATGGTGATCTGTTTTCGAAAACTCCCAAATCTGTCTTTCCTCACGTGAAATAATGTCTTCTGTACTTGACTTAAAAATTCTGGTTTTGGAAGTTTTTTCCATTTTAGATTTATGTTTGTTGTTTCTTCCCTTCTCCCTGACTATATTAATTTCAGCCCAGTTTCCAAAGGAGATGAAGCTGAAACAATAATAATGCTGTCTGACTGATAGCTCCTCTCATTGCCTTGGCGTAATTTTTTTTACCCTTAGGGATTAATTTCTGCCAACATAAACAGAAGAGCAGAGATTTCAAAGTGATGAAATCTTACAAACCTCAAGACTTCTGGTGACCAGGGAGATGAGGGAGATGTGGTTGATGCCCCCACTGAAGGAAGAGCTGTAGCAAGCATCCAGCTTAACAGACATCAGAAAACTGTGCAGGTGCTCCACAGGATGCTGAGCTTTGTAACTTCTGCTGCTCAAGGCTTGGTGATTATATTTTTCAATCTCTTTGCTCCGTGGGAGTGCACAGTTGTGGGTGCTTTGGTCGTGCCTTTTTTACTCCATAGTCTTCTCAAAATAAGCTCAATTGGCCTGAGATGTTTCTGATAATGAGTTATGAATACAGACACTGTCATTCCTCAACTTCATAAGCTGATGTGTTGCTTTCCTTGTCCATAATTTAATGCTTCTTGATAGAGGGTTGATAGCCAGTGGTGCAGTAATTTTCTTTGTTATCTTGACTAAGTGCAAACACTTGATTACTGTGGTCACAGTAAAACCTAGCTTCTTCCACAATCAGTTTCTCTCAATTGCTTACAAGTTTTTGATTAGACTTTAATTAGCTTCCTACTGCTGCTGCTGTTTCTTCTGGTTAGGCTTCATCTGAACGTCCTTTTCTGCTTTCTTTGCACAGCACGATGCTGTAACACTCTCCCCATGTCATGAGAAGGATAATGGAGGAGAAATATGAAAGATTTTGAGAGTTTATCTAGCAAGACCTTTATGAGTACATGTGCTTTTGTTGACTTCTAAGTGGTGGTTTTTGTTCTGATTATCTGTTCTGTCACACAACTGAGAAGCTGCGTTTACAGGTAATTGCCCATTTTCTCCTTCTTTGTCTTGTCAACATTAATAGCCTCACAATACTTTTCTGTCTTTTTTCTGTCATTATCTCCCTGTAAAATTACTGTGGGTAGGTTTTTTTGAGGTGGTTTGGTTTGGTTGTTTTCTTGGTTTTTTAAAATTTTTAATTTTTTTTTTTCTTTAGAAAGTTTTGATAGTGTATTAAGTTGATTTGTTAGCTTTTTTCTTGTTGTAGAAATTGTATCAACTGGCCTTGCTCTCTGGGCATGAATGTACATATATAAATGAAATTAATTTAGTAAAGCACTCACTGGATAATGTTGATTTCTTTGGAAATATTTTTCTGCATTACGTTGCACAAAGCTCTCCTCTAAACCTTTTACAATCATTTATGTACATTAAAGCCTTCATTCCCCACTAAAGAAAGAGCACCACCATGCTTGCATAGCAATTGCCTTTGACTTTATTCTCTCATTTGATATTAGCAAGAGGGAAGGATGAGATGCACAGTGATGTCTTTTTCTCTGGGAGCAAGCATGAATGCTTATGTAGTGTCTTGCCCTGCCTCATCCTCTTGCACTTGGATGGAGCCAAGCATCCTTCCCTGCTGCAGGCACCTGGCCCCCTGGCAGTCCCACACAGCTCTCCCTGTGCTCAGGTAGCTGCCACCCCACACCCCGGGCTGGGTGCCTCCCAGCTGGTGTCAGAGACAGCTCCCACAGCAGTTTCTCACCAGAGGTTGCAGCGCTCCCAGAAACGTGGGATGCAGCATCATGTGTAGGTGCTGCCCAGTCTGCTTCAGTTCCAAGGGATGGATCTTAAAACCCTGCCAGTGGAAGTGTTTAGCTTGTGCTGTGGTGAAAGGTTGGGTAGGACGTGCAAACTTGTGCCCTTACCTTGTCAGGGCAGAGAAGGGCAGTGGCATCCTGCAGAGAGGGAGTGTGGCCTCTGCCCAGAGACCAGGATTGGGCTGGAGTGGGCTGGGGGCAGGAGTCCTTCACATGGTTTAGCTGTGGGTGAGGTAGCTCATCTGGCCACAGCCAAAAAAGCTTCTGTCAGCAAAGGGAGGTGATGATTTTGTCAGGGTCAGGTTTGCACTGTTCATGGGGAAACAGACCTTGGGCAGCCTTTGGCTGTGGAGCTCTGGCCAGATGCACCCAGGCTGAATCATTTTGACAGGAGGATGTCAGCTGGCTTCCCAGAGCACAAAAAGCACTGAATATACACAGCAGAAGTTTTCTGCATGTCCTTGCTTTGGTATGTGGCACACATCTTTCTGTGCTGAGCCCAGAGCTAGGGGCAGCTTCTGTGCTGGGTTGTGCTGCAAGGATGCAGCTCTGAATTAAAAATCTTCTATTTTCTCTGTCCCTAGGAAGATCTTTTTACTTCTTCTTTTAATCTACAGATTAAGCAGTACTAACTATGTACATAATAATAGCCAAAGCTATCTCTGTTGTCTTTTCCCATCCTGTCCACACATTCCATCCAGCAGAGGAAGGTGAACTGGGTTTACAGTACACAGTGATGTTTATGCCTGCAGTTCTGAGCACCTGCTGAGGCAGAACAGAGGGAATAATTTATACTGTTTTCCAGCCCCCATGGACAAATGGCTAGCCTTTTATTTTAGCCTTTTTCAATTACCTTTGCAACCCAATTCACAACATTCTGTTGGAAATACAGAAGTTTGTCCAAAACCAGGAACTGTGATTAGTAATGCAGCTTTGGAGCTTTTGAAATGCCCTGGGAAGATGTGCACCATTCAACACCACACAATTTGGTGTTCTGTCTGTATAAAGTACTGCCCTTTGCTCAGGGTCAACATCCCTTTTAAGTTTTGTTTTACCTCCTTTGGAATCTTGTGTCATTTGTATCCTTTAACTGAGCACCTGACCCATCGATAGTTTTATATCTTCTTCATTACAATGTACCTTGGTCTTGCTCAGACAGATGCAGAGGCATTGGCAGCTCTTAAATATTTCATACTAACTGATGAAAGTGCTCTGTGGTATTTCACTGAGTCATGACAAAGAGTTGTCATTGGGATGATTCTGTACCCTTCCTCTGCCTCATCAAAAATAGCTTTAGTTCATGGGCAATACAAGGTATGCTTTGTTCATAAGCAGTTTCTACCTACAAAGGTGGATTTTATAGTCCTCAGTTAAGGGAGTTTCCATTAAATAGAGTTGCTCAGATTTGTCCTGGAGGTATATATGTGGAGACCTTTGTATGTCTCTTCCATCTATTATGGATGAGGTTTGGTTGGGTAAGAGGGCTAAAGCAAGCAGAAGATGAGAAGGTGATGTCTAGAAATTCTGTCTGAGTGCACAAGCAGTTCTGAAAATAGTGTTTCCCCCATGGTATCAAACAGAAGGATATGGTTTGCCTGAAGTGTACATATTTCTCAGGGCTTAGCCAGTTGTGAATAGCATTGTTTCCTTTGGCAGGTGACACAAAAAGGTGTTCAGCAATCATATGGCACTTCATCTCGATTTAAGTCCACAATACAGTGGGAGTGCTGAAGTTTTTCTGCCATTTGTATGAATAGAAATTTTGAGGACTGGCTTTATAAACTGCCCTGAAAAAAAAGGAAAGCCACCCTGGAATGGAGGAGCAGGGCAGAGGTCTGTAATTCTGTTGCCACTTCTTCCCGAGAATGGATGGGATGCTCCCAGAGAGACAACTTGTAATGGGAAGACACTGATTTAGCTATAACCCTGCTTGTAGCAGAGCTAGGCTTGGACACAGTATTGTGGTTCCCTGGACAGAGGGAATCAGATGAGGCTGTGGAGTGTGTCAGTGTAGTTCAACTTTCCTGTTTCTTTGCAAAACAGGATGCACTCTCCTCCAGGGACAGAGCCATTTTCTAGGGTATCAAAAGCATGGTGGTCATGGCTGGAGCAGCTGCCCCATGAGGAAAGGCTGAGGGACAGGCTGGCTCAGTGTGGAAGGAGATGGCTCTGGAGGTGCTGACAGCAGCCCCTGCTACCATGGAGGGGAGGTGGTCAAAAAAGAGAGCCAAAGACACAGGGGGCATCAGCTGGACCAAGGCAGAGGGGTTCAGATGGTGCACAAGGAAAAGAATCCAAGGAGGCAGAGGTATGGGCTGCCCACAGAGGCTGTGCCAGTTCTGCTCTGGGCAGTTCCAGCCCCAGGGGAGCACAGCCATGATCTGACCTTGGTGCTGGGCTGGAGCAGGGAATCCTGAGTTGTCCTGTGACCCTGTCATTCCAGCTCAAAGCTGAGCCTCTGGAAAGTTGCTGTGAAGCCTTTCTTAACCATCTATGCATGCAAAACATAACAGGGAAGAGGAACCTTATTTAACAGACTGAAAGAAGGCCAGTTGACAGTACCTTTAGTAAGAAATAACAAACAGATGCTAACAACAGCATAATGGTTAAAAATTTCTTTCTAATACAGTCTTCCTTAGACACGGTTAAATTCAGTGTTGTAAAACAATTTCTAAGTGTACATGTGATCTGTTTCAGGCTTCAAGTCTAATTTAGTCTGCTGCAGCTTTTGTTCACTTAAGAAAAGCTTTCTCCAAGAACACAATACAGTATAATAAAAATGCAGGGACTTCTGTAAACATGTTTTGCTAAAGCTTTAATGTGATAGTTATGTTCTGTGTTCAGAAATGAAACACTGAGCCTACTGCTTTCTGGGAAGTAGGCATCATGTGCAATGGTGTGACTGATGTTTAAAAAAAAGGTCCCTAAATGAGGATGGGGTTCTTCTAATATGTCTCACTTGTTTTTCTTTTTGGAAAGGTCAGGTATTAGAAATTCTGTTGTTGCTACCCTTCTGATATTTTCTCTAAATTTCTTCTCAGATGAGCTGGATTGCAATGAAACCTCTTGGTAACAAAGCCTCCAGAGAAGACAGTCATCAACTAGTCTATTATTAAGACTGTGAGTTGCTTCTGTTTAACAAAAGAAATACTAAAGAACCATGCCAAAAAGTAAACTACAAGCAATTGCTTCTGCAATAGATAGAGTTTCATTTAAGCAAACATCAAGCAAAAAGCTCCTCTCCATGTTGTCAAAGCTGTTTCATAAGCAGTGATTGAACATGTGTTCCCTGAGTAACATAAAAGAGTTGGCATTAAGAAGCCAGTGGTGCTTTCAACCACTTCCCCTCTGTTCCCCATCATTACTCAGAAACTGTCACTAAAAGTGCTTGCTGTTTACCTCAGAGAGCTTAAAAAAGCTGAAAAAGATGCGTGTGTGAGGGTTGGAGGAATATTTGTTTTCTTTCCCCTTGAACTTGCATTTGTTTGCTGGAAGAGCTAGAACTGTGGAAGGAATTCAATTGAATAAAAATAATTCTCAGCCAATTTCTAATGGAAACAACCTATTATTGAAGTGATTGGAAGGTATCCACTTGAACATAGAAGGTGTTTATCATAAGGCATGATGCTTTTAGGAAAAAGCATCACTGAAAAGGCAATGCTGGCTTTTTCTGTTTTGAATTGGTAGTTTTATTATTTACAGTTTGAAGAGAGAGTACATGCTGTCCAAGCAGTTCCTTTTATCAATGAGTAACTCACTTTTATGTTCCTTCTCTCCTTCTGGATTCTCATTAGTTACAGGTAGCTGGAAGTAACACTCCAAAGTAAAACAGGATAAATTGGATGGTGTGTTTCTCAAACAGATTTCCCAAGAGACTCAGTGTGTTCTGTTCTGGCAAGCTTTGAAGCTAAAAAAAATAAATATTAAGATTATTTTGATACTAATATTATGATACTAATACATTTAGCTTTACTGAGTATTAAAATAATTCCAAATGGAAATCTACTTGCTGTAATGCCATCTCAGGAGAGACAATTTCTTGGTTTCATTCAACTATGATAAATCACACATCCTAGGTTGGAAATTGAATGTTGTTACAGAAACTTAGCTATCTTGAAGGGATGTAATGAGACATTCAGCTGTATATTCATTGTGTTAATTAAGTGACTAGTTAACAATCCAGCCTTTGTAGAGAGTTAAATTTCATCATATAAAAGGAGAGCAAAGAAAGCTGGAGGCCTCTTTAGTAGCAGCTGGTGATCTACAAAACACAGAAGAAGGCTGAACAAATTTATACAGCTGATCAGTTTTTTGATCCTCATGGAGTGATAGCCGCCTCATGATTCTGGCAACCAAAGAAGTAAGTTAAAACTTCACACCTGATTTAAAAATTATTTTAGTGATTTTTAAAGTTACTTGTTTAGATTTTCGTAAAACCTAGAACCTGAAGTTCTATTGCTTAAAATTAAATAAATACTTTGTAAAAACTGGAAGATGAGATTTAGAGATGCACCTTTTTTTAAAAATGAAGTTTTTATGGCTTAATGACTCGATTAGTCTTTACTGTAAATACTTTAACTCTACAGTTTTTCTAGGCATACATTTTGAGGGGGAATGGTTTTGGTATTGTTTTTTTTTTAATCTGTACCTTGGCCTCATTTTTGTACCTTTTCAGAATCTAGGAAAAAGCATGTAAGATTAGAGGTGAATCAAAAAAAGGCTAATTTTAATTTGAATGGCTCAGTACCTCGCCACCCCCACTTTCACCTCTCCTCCCAATGCTGTTCCATTTTATCAAAGCCACCAAAAAGCTGTGATCTCCAGCCCAGGCCCCTCTCAGTGCAGGATGAGTGCCTTTGTTGCTGCTGAGTTCCTGGCTGAGAGCTGCAGAGCAGAGATCACGGCCGGCGGCGCCGTCTCCGGGCAAAGCGCGTCTCCATCATCCCGGTTTCCTTGCTCAGACTTTCCAGCATTTCATGGAGGAAGAGAAGCGAGGCTGGCAGCCCAAGCTGCCACCTGACAGGAGTCACAAGTGATGTGTGGATGGCAGCAGATCCCTCGCTGTGTCTGTGGCGGGGGGCGGTCCAGCCTTCAGGCTTGGAAGAGCAGGAGCCCCTCAAAGGAGAGACGTAATCACCACTTGAAGTTAGGCTGCTCCCAAAGTGGGGTGTTTGTTCAGATGTCTTACCAGGAGCTGGCAGGGGGGATCTGGCTTCACTCCTCCTGTGCCAGTCTGAGCTGCTCCAGCAAGGCAGCTGGTCCAGTCTATTTATACAATTGAACAAGAGAGGTGCAGGATAAGACCTCTGATTTTGGGGCAAAGGCCTTGACACCAGAACACATAGAGACATGTCCTTTTGTTGGAGCATGTCTTTTAAAGGCTCCATCTCCCAAGAGAGAATGTAGCATTCAAAAGCTTGAGGATAGATGGCTCATCACTAAATGGGATGTGATGAGGGGGAAGATGCTCAGCCTCAGGCAGCATGGGAGCTAAAAACAGCTCAGTGGTGTCGTGAGCTGTGTCTGCACAGTGCCAGCACAGCCACTGCTGAGCCTGGGACAGGCTGGAGATGTTCTGGAAATGTTCAGAGGAGCAAAATCCTTGGGGGAAAAGCCCTGAAACTGAGGAAGGAATATTATGGCATGTTCGTGTCTGGTATCAGTATGGGAGTTTCAAAGGTTGTTAAGAAAATAAGCATATGGACTGTGGAGAAGTCACATAAGCTTATTTTGGGTGAGGAATAGACATGATGCTGTTCTCCTTTTCACATCTCTTCAGAAAGTATCTTGGCACGTTTTCTGTAGATTTGTGTCTCTGAATTTAGAGGGGGAGGATGAGGAAGGCAGGGAAGCTGAGGTGAGGAGGAATGGAAGCTGAGAAGAGAGCGCTGCTGGGATATGACAGTTTAGCACCAGTTTGCAAGTAGAAGATGCAGAAGAGCTGCAGTGATGTGTTATATTGTTAATTATGTTTCAGTGCAGCTCTAGAGTTGTGGATCCTAGAAATGCCACTCTGAACAAATATGGCTTTCAGAATTTGCTGGTGAACTGTAACATCTGAAGTGATACTTCTCTAGATAAAAATAGAGCTTACTAACTATGCTAAACATTCAACAAACACTTATTACAACTCAAATTTGAATGTTTAAACTGTGAACAAAAAACCAGGAAACATTCTCTAATAATTCTGTGGCATCTGCTTTCTGGAGGAAATTGTGCCCTCATTTTCTAAATTAGAGAAACAAAAAAACCAGTTAATTTTTTTTTTCCTCAGGTCATGCAGCACTTGGTAATAAGCCACTGTGAAACAGCTTATGAACTGTCTGTGCTTCTCATTTTGGGTGTTGAGTTTACAGGATGTTCACTTGGAAGCCTTGTGAAAGGCAGCCACCAGTGGGAGAGGGGGGCAGAGCTGAAGTGACAAAGCAGCGAGAGCTTAGGGAGCAAGGTCTGTGGCACATCAAAGGGATTGAGGACCCCTGACTGTGCACTTCAGCACTGAGCATCAGTGTTACTGAGCAGAGGAGTGAGATAAAAGGTCAGGATGGTTTTGTTTTGTAACCAAAATGGGCAGGATTGAGGTCTATTGAGGAGAATGGTAGTTGACTAAATTAATGTACTTTGGCAACAGCAGTTGTACCCAGATGTTGTCTCATCTTTTTTGGGGCTGTGGCACAGTATTCCAAGGCAGGTTACTTTTCTTTTTCAAGGTAGAGGACACTTTAAATACCATTTGAAATCTTGGGTAGCTCCATCCTTCATTAAAAAATAAATGGATGCTATAAAAATACCAAGGCTGGAACATTTCCTTTGGTCATACATTTCCCATAGTAAGACTGATATGTATGCAACAATTTAATGCTGGGTTGCTACTGATGCTTGGGTTTAACAGGGTTTATTAAAGTATCTTAATTATTTGGAAGAATAAAATATTTCAGGTGATTTTGCACAATTTTGCACCACATGAAGCAATACTGTTGTGGTCTGGTAAAGACTGTCTTATCTTTGTTTCCACAATTCAGGAAGAGCTGGGATGTTACAGTGTACTGGTGGAACTGTATAACCAAAAAATATACTGGTAATCAAACACAAATATCTGTAGGAAAAGTCATCTTAGTTATCAGATACATATGCTCTCTTCCCATCCATCAGCTTGCTGTTTTAATGGCTCTGGGGTAGCACAGATTTGTGACTAATCCTTGCTTTGAATCAGCAGTACCTACTGAGATAATGCAGGAATTGTTGAGAGGTTTAGAGGGGTGGATGGTTCAGAATTTAAAAAACAAACAACCTAGAAACAAAAAAGTCAAACAGATCAAAAGAGCTTTTCTATTACACCACCAAATTGATTACTTGTAATTCAGAAATTCATTTAAGTCATTCTTATTTTTCATAACTTGATCTTGAAGAAGCATTTTTACCATGTAACCCTTGTTTTTTCCTGTGGGTGGTTTTTTTTCCTCTGGGACTGAGTAGTGAGGGCAGTTAATCCAGAATGAGCCTCCACAAAGCCTAGTTGTGTGGGCTCCCAGTACCTCTAGGCAGCATAGCAAGTGCCACCTTATCCAAGGACGTAAACACTGCTGGCTTCAGCCTCACACCTCCACTTGGCTTGGTGGATTTGTGGCCACAATTTCTGCTCATTGTCAGCCTTTACTTCAGCCTGATGATGAGCCACATCTTGCTGCCAGAGCTGTTTTGTGCCACAGGCTAGGCTGTGGCGCCTGGAAGATCCTCTCCACTGTGTGGTTTGGTGACATGGATGCTTGTGGGGCACCCTGCATTGGAAGTGTTCTCCTGTGGCTGGAGGCCATCCTTCCTTTGGGAATATTTGAGGTAGGAGCAGGTTTTCTCATGAATCTCCAGCTTGTCCCTGCTAAAATGGGAAAGCATTACCTTCTGAGTTGTGAGATGAAGCCTTCAAAGCACAGAATAGACATCAGTGTCACCAGGGAGGCTTCTTGAAAAACTGAGCAGCTTGTGTCTTCTAGTGAGGCAAATGAGTGATGTGGCCTGGATTTAGCTGTGCCTACCACGTGATAATAACAATTCATTGTGAAATGGTTATGATCCCAGAAACATGTGCTGGCATGCTGCACAAAGCAGGGGTTCTGCCACTGCACAGACTGGGCAATGTTTTTTCCCTCAATTTGTTTTTCCCTACAGCCCCTGACTCCAGGTTCATTCAACTATTTCGGGTCACTTTGTAAGCAACCTGAAACCACACACTACTAAATACAGCTTTCCTGGATATGTAGGTTCAGCACATTTTTCTTGTTGCATGAAATCTCAGAAAGGCTATTAGTAAATCCTGACTTTGATTTTTCTTTTTATAGTCGTTTACAATTTCAGATAAAATTGCCTCTTGCACTGGTGAAGGACTTAGTGTGAACTTGCAGCTCACTCTCTTTTGACTGGGTTATTTTATCTGTGCCAGTTTGTGGTATCTCATACCTGTTTTTCAGCTTCCAGATCTGTAGCTCAAAGATGAAAATTTCAGGAGAGTAGTTTATTTGTAGAAGTTGCTTCCTTTTTCTTCATGTAGATACAATTTTCATATAAATATCAAGTATTTTGATGATCAGTTCCCAGATGTGATCGAAGCACACGTCTCTAAAGAGTCAAGTATTAGCACATGAAACTCAGTGACCATGAAAACTGGGAGGATGGTGTAGAATTGGTTAGCTGATAGGTCCTGAGAGCATGTGGTAGGAAAAGGATTAGGCACAAACCCCTGCCATGATGGTATTTGGGGCAGAGTAACTTTTGTGCTACTAACAGACATGATAGTTCTGCTAAATACCTGGTGTCTCCTCTCCTTCATGCTGCCCTGAAGATTCTTTGGAGAAGCAAAACATTACTAAGGACAAACAGAGAAAACTCAGAGCATTTTATGGTTATTTGACTATAGACCCTGGACATCCTTCAGCGGGAATGGACATGCTTGAATTTCTATGCATGAATATTTTTATGATATTGAATAAAACTCTGAAAGGAACTTGGCTGAATTCAGGGAATCTTGGGGCCCTATGCCATGTCTCTTCCTTTCTGTGAGATGTATCCTGCCCTATTTCTATTTCAAGGGGATTTTATGCAATTGTTTGGAAGCAGTGTGTCCTTAGAAGAACTGTTTAACAGCTGTTGAAAGAACAGTTTCCTTCATCAGAGGGTATTTTTAGCCAGCTTATACCCACAACACATCAAGACCTGAGGAATGGACCACCCAGAACTTGAAGGATAGAGTTTGTCTTGGTGCCTCTCTGCCCTGTGGAAGATGAAGGTAAATTAGGGCGAATTTGGCTTCCAATATACATCAGAACATCTGTCACTAATCATGCCTGGCTTCAGTAGCCTCTCAGATGGATCTCTGCAGCACAGTGGTACGCTGGCCTGCTTTTTTTTTGGAGGTGCCCTCCACACCAAGGGCAAATAAAAAAATCTATAGATCTGCCTGCTTGTCGCTGTAAAGCTGCATGGTTAATTGATGTGTGGCCTGACCTTATGCTTACATAGAGCATTGGCATGTGAACTGTGTTCAGAATAAGCATAAGTGCATTCATCCTTTACCTCAGTGTAGGTGAAGGGAAGAATTCACTCCTGGAATGAAAGAGGGAATGTTGTTGCTGTGCATACCTGACAGAGAGATGGACTGGGAAAAATAGCTGGTAAATTAATATCAGGATTCCATTCACTCCCAGGCTGCACAGGTTGTCTCCCATCATTTCAGTGTACTCACACAGCAGAGAGAAGAGCAAGAACACCACCACATGGCCTCAGGTTTGGTGTCACAGCACACTGAGTCTGCAGGTGACCTTCAGTTCTCACCCACGTGATACCCCATCTGTCTCGGATTTCTTCCATTGTTTTACTTCAGGTTTGATCTCTGTGACACCAGAGGTGGAATATCACATGGTCAGCCACAGCCTGTCAGGTCAAAAGAAGCACTAGCAAATGCAGTTTCAGAGCCTGTCTGATGGATATCCTTGTGCTGACAGACATGGGTGTTCTTGTGCAGGACACTGCCTGGGGACAAGGCAGGAGACAATGTGACATGAAATTAGAGAGGGCAGCAGTGTTTGAAAACATTTCTCTTGAGGCTTTTCATCCAAGCTTCAGGCTTATCATCCTGCCATTAATATCAGTTATGCAACTTACTCTTGTTATTTGCTACATGCAGGTATAAATACCATGTTTTCACAACATGTAAAATTGCATTCCTTTACTGATAGCAGCAAGGAATCTTGCAGGGAGGATTGCAAAGCACCTGTAAAAATCCTGTTTATTGAATTAAGCTATAAGGAAGTATGAAGAGGTTAGGGCTGGGGTTTAATGATTCCTGCTTTTCTTCTCCTGCTCTTTGTAGAGATGATGTTGTTCCAGGGGGCTAAAATGTTCAGTCCTAACCCTCATGGAACCCCTTGGGCTCCAGCTGTATCTGGCCTGCACAATGCAAGAATAAAGACTGAAGAAAGCCCTTTTCCACTTCTGCTACCTCTCTGCATCTCCTTAGGGATCAGATATGATTCACTGTCTTCCCTGGAACTGCCTTCCCCTCACATCCAAATATCATTCAGCCCTTGGAGAAGCCCTGGTGTGAGAGCAGATTGCTTTAGTTAAACATTGGCAAGTGACCACATCCTGCAGTTGGGGGTCTGTCTGGGCTTCTGACCCCTTTTGCTTCTTGTCAGAGGTTTTAAAAAGGGATTTAGTTTTGGAACTGCTGACTTCAGCTCTCATATCTATGTTTATGGCTTTGTTAATGGTAGAGACATCACATAAACTGACATCTCCTGCTCTTGACTGCCTAATGTCAGAGTTGTCTCTGGAGATGTCTCTGTAGACAGCAAAGCAGGTGTTGATTCTTTGGGGCATTTGACTTTTAAATTTCCTCCTCATCACCTTGCTTTTTAAGGGCATTGTTACAGGGTTTGGTTACTTGTGTTGGTGCCATTTCAGAAGGGCATCCTGCAGCACTGCAGGGCTGCCTCTGCAGCCACCAGCCCAGAGCTGCTGGGCTTACAGGGTGATCAGTATGGAAAAAACTGTGTGTTCATCTCTTTGTGCACCGTGAAACTTTCCATTTTACCATTCAAGTAGAGTTTAGCCCAAGTGGAGGGGTAACACAATTTCAATAGGAAGATAAAATTGATAATCTTAGATTCTTTGCTGATTGAGCTCTTTCAGTCTTTAGAATGCTTTTTCATTGTCTAATGCTTCTTTGAAATAATAAAAAAAAAACTAAACTGAATGAACAGTTAATAAGATCCTTTCCCATTTCCATCAGAAAGCTGATGTCTTATTAGCACAGAATACCCTTTTTTCCACTTTCAGATTCTGCTCTCTACCTCTCCAAAATCAGCAGGCACAGTAGAGAGTAGAGTAGAGCATTCTCTCCTTGCCATAGGAGTGAATAGTACTTCCCCTCTGCAAGAGATCATTGTGGGGCTAGTTGGAAGTTATCTCACATGCCAGTTTCTGAGGTTGAAATCAAAACTGAAAATATTTTTTGTAGTCTTCTCTTTGCTAGAAACTAGATGTTCTGCCTTGTCACAGAAAGGAATGGGTGTTCTTAAACCAATGTTTAAGAATGACTTGGACTTCTTTTTGGTATGGAAAGTAAGTTTTTCTTTTGTATAGAACTGACTTAATGGGGATTTCTTTTGGGGAGTTTGTTTTAGTTTCTATACTTTCGTCCAGAGCAGTTGGGAACAGTTGAGCTGGTTGTTATCAAATGGGTGTCTAGTGTCTTGTTGCTATGAATATAAAGGTGCTTCCCACTGTATAGTCTCCATGTGTCCTGTACTCAGCAGCTCATGGGTTACTTGAGTGAAACACAGTATTTTTGTGTTTAATAGTTTTTGATAGATTTTGCTTCCTTCAGGTTTTTTATTACATCCTCAACATTATTGATTAGCTCCTGAACCTCTCACTCAGCTCTTTATATTGAACACGGTTTTCAAATCCAGGGTAGATTTGCCACAGACATCCTGAAATTGCTCCCTGAAGCCACCTTCATGACATCAAGCAGTTTCTGTCTTGGTAACAATTGATATTTGTTGCTTCTTAATTCTATGAATGTTTGAAAATCTAAGATTATGTGTAACGGAAAGCAAACCATAAATCTGTGGAGGTATGTGAATTTGCAGAGTGTTGGTTTCTGACAGAGATCCTGGCTGAGTGACAGGACATCTGGAATGATAGCACAATCTACCCAAAGCCAAATGCTGCCATATTTCACTATTTCACCTGTCTTTTGGGTGTTACTGTTGTCTCACCATCTGGTGGGATTCTCTCCTTGTCCCTAACACAGCTGTAGCCTTTGATTTCTTGTCCACTTCAGGTGTGTGGAGATGTTGCCAGTGCATTGCAGGCTGAGCAGTTCTGAAGGCAGAAGCATTGCTCTTGTGCCTCTCAGCACACACAGAAATAGTGTGAGGTGAGAAGTGGTGTATGTGCAGTGAACACCCCTCAGATGATCTATCTACTGATTATACCAATGGTTTACACTGAGATGCCCCAGAAGAAAAAAAATGAAACAGGAACCTAGTTACAACTCTGGAAGAAACAGGAACTCTGCTCTGTTGGGGAGAGTAGAGTTACTCATTGTTGTGTTTGAAGATCTGAAGAAAATGTATATTAACAAAACATCTGAACTTGTGTCATTAATACTTAAAGCCTAATTACAGCAGATTATTTTTACACTCTATCATTTAATTTAAATTCTTAGAAATTCCACATGAAAAGTGCAGATACTCATCAGTTCTGTAAATGAGTAAGTAATTCAGTGTGTATTTACAGCCAGGACTGTTAAGGAAATGTTGCTTAATTAAGCCTCATTAATACAGACAGATTTGTTTTTAGAAAACTTTTTCTGCTGCTCAAAACAATCTTAATTTATTGCTCATTCCTGAATGTTTAGAACAGATTTAGAGTTTTAAATGCTTATCAATATATATTAATAACACTGTATGGAAAGTTATGGGGTTTTTTTCCCTGCATCTGTGAAATTTCTTTTGAAAGTAGTAGGATGTCCTTATGCAAGTTGCTGGTGGAGGAAAGAACTGCACCTGTAAGCAGATTTGGCTTAAGCATAAGATAACCTAACAAGTAGCAATAGATTTTTTTTAACCTTGAAAAAAGGACTTATGAAATGTCATGTTTTTACAGATTTCACTGCAGATGATGCTTATGGCATAAGCTGTTTAGCTTAATAGTTGCAACAATGGGTTAGGAAATTGAATTGACCTCCAATATCTGTTTGGATGTAGAGCCCACCTCTTCTGTGTATGGGAATGGAAAAAATGTGCAAATTGATAAGCTTCATCCATTTTTAAAAGATGAATTCCTCAAATATGGGTTCACAACATGGAAATCATGCCTGCCAGTATCCTTCATGTTCAGCAGAGGCTGTGTGAGGAGGATTAAGTCATTGTGCATCCTCTCAGGTTTCAAAGATGCTTCACAGAAGGCAGAATTAGTTGCTGCTAGTCCAAACCTGTACAAAGTCTCCTTCTTTTGACCCCTGTCCTGCATTTGAGATCCTGGAAATGTTCCCACTGACGTAAACATGAGTTGGGTAAAGTATTCAATCCACCTTAACATCACATCCTTATTTCTTCAGCATTTTTTTACTTGAAAGCTCCCAGAGACTGGATACCACTCTGAGGTGGGGAAACAGTGCTCCAGATCAATACAATTATCCAGTACACGATCTAAATTGGTGCCATATTTGTGTATTTCAGAAGAAAGAGCAAGTTTGCCTCTTCCAGCCTATAAGCTGCTGTAATTGCAGTAGTGGAAGCAGGAAGCATAAAGGCTGAAGTCTGGTCCCTTCCCTGCAGTGGCTGAGTTCAGCCAGCAATCCTGTGCCTCTCAACAACTGGCATAAAATGCGTCTCAGCAGAGGTCAGCACTTAGGAGGCTGCTCCTAACACAAATGGAACTCAACTGAAGGCAGAATGAGGCAGCAGTTTCCATTATTTCTCTCTCAGGAGACTGTCACAGATGAGTGGTTTAGGTCACTTAAGGAATTACTGCCAAAGGTAGTAGCAGTAGCAGGTTTAATCTGAATTTGGGAAGGTGCATCTTGACAAAATTCAGTGGCAAGGTTCATTCTATGACTAGCTACACAGACAAAGCCTGTGCTTTACTACAGAGCAAACTTGGATTAGAACCAAATTTTAAATTATTTACATGGAGAACAAGGATGAAAAAGGGTAAAGATCAAAAAGGTAAGGGAGATGATCCCAATGAGTTATGGGGGTCTAAGAGGAACCCATTGCTTTCTAAATTCCTATTGGAGTGTTGGTGCAGCTGAGTCCAGTCTTAGTCCCTGGCTTGGTCAATGGATTATTTCTAAAGGATTTCATAGAAAACACAAGGAGTAGGGCAGAGCATCTGTCTCCAAAGGTTGTTGAGCCTTTTTAAGCAATTTCAGTCCATGCTGCCAGCAGCAAGGAGGTGAATTTTGTACCTTTGTTCCACACTGCTTCAGGGGGATGTTGGGTTGTGATGTTTTCGAGTGAAAATTCAGTAAAGCAGATTAACCTCATTAATCACAGTGTGAAGAAAAACCCTGTCAGAGAATCCAGGCTTTATCTTTGCCTTTTGCTTTTTGAGACACTGAAAGGAGGAGAAAAAAAAGACATCAGATGTGTCTGAGTGATAGCACTGAGACTCAGAAATTGTAACTGGACTAGGGGAAAAATCTTTACCATAAGTGCCAGGAATAGAAGTCTGAATCTGAAAGGGGAACTTGAAAGGCAGACTGTCTGGCTTGTTTTGCTGGAAAGGTCTTCTGTTTTGATCCTGTTTTCTCTTTATGGACCAAACTTTTATCAAGTTGTTTTTATTTCACTACTGTCTTATACAACTGTAAAAGGAAAATATATTATTAAATCTAGTGGGTTTGTGTTTGTAGTCACATAAATAATTCTTTAGCAAGCTATTTATTAGTTATTGCTACTGCCCAGCATCAAGGGATAAAAAAGACTCCCAGTTTAGATGTGGCTACAGAAAGATTGTGTTTGTAAGGGAGCAGTAAAAATGGACACCAGCCTAACAGGCACATGCCATGCTCACTATCTGGAATTTGTTATTTGAAGTTGTCTTGATTTGAATTGCAACCTAAAACCGAAGTTCATACACATAAGGATATCAGCCTTATCAGAAAGCATCAGTTTAGCATATATTTGAAAATCTGTAGTACTGACAGCTCCTATGGGACTGATGATCTACTGCATACAGGTGAATTTTTCCTGTCAGCAAAAGCATATGTAGACCTGATAGGGAAGGTAATGAAAATATTCACGGCAGTTTTGACCCTCACTGCCACTCTTTTGTGCTGACCTTTCATTTATAAATGACATGGGAAACAAATGAATCATCATTTTGTGGTGGCAAGTATAAGGTTCAGCTTCCAGGCTGAAGTGCGTAGGTAATTAGTTATTTACGACAATGCTCTTTCAGAGTGAGGGTAGACTGCATTTGTGTGTTTCACTGCATGGATTATGTTGTTGTCTTTAAACCAAGAATTTGAGAAGGGCAAGTTTGAGTACTGTTTTAAAGGCTAATCAAACACAGGAAGCCACAAGAGCTTTCTCAAATCCTGCAACCTCAATCTCTTGCAGTTGCCTGATATTCTCTTGCCACTTACCTTTGCAAAAGATATTGGGCATAGCTGAAGGTTTCTAATCCCAGCCAAAATCAATGGAATCAACTGCTCTCTTCTGTCATTGATTATGTGCAGATTGAAAGCCGTCATTAGGCCCTGCCATAGAAAAAAACCCAATACACTGTTGTGGAGATCTTTATTTTGATTTTGGAGGTTTACATTTCTATTGTTGGTGTCTGTTGCCCTGTTGAGCAATAATGCCATTTACTGTGAGACACACGTCAGAACCACAGCTGAATAAATGCAACTTCCACACTATGAAAGCAGATTTAAAGCCGGACTTCCTCATATTAACAAGATTGCATGACAGCTAGTGCTGACTTGTAGCACATCACAGACAGTATAAATACCTGCTACAGCTGCTGGGAGTTATTTGCATAACATATTGAGGGCAGAAAACAGCTCCCACAAATTTTACATATCATCAATTCCCTTTATTTTTCTAGCTTCAAAGCAACATGCCTCACTTTTCTCCTGAAACACACCTGTAGGTAGAGGCCAATATTATACTAATATGGGAGGCAACTGGATTTTTTTACCTACCTGAGCTAAAGAAGTGCAATTTGACATTTCAGTTGTATATATGCACATGCAAAGTGGCATATATAAATCATAACAACCCAATTACTGCATTTTCTTTATCAGAAAAATCCTTATGACGCTATTCTTGAACAGCAATAGTCACATCTTTTTTCTAACTAAGTGGCCATCTGATGAGTTAAGCAGTTAGTTCTGGGTATAACCAGAACTCCAGAAATAAGTTTTGGAAGCATTTTCCTAATCAGTTTTTGTGTACAGAGTAGACATGGGCTCAAACAACCTGTGGCAGCAGTTGCTGTGCACATAATCTGTTGTGGTTGCCCAGCAGTGAGGAGGGCATGGCAGAGGGTGCCCTGTTCCAGTGATTTCAGTGAGATTACGAAAGGATGTCTCTTTACCCCCTTGGACTCATGCAGTGTCTACTGCTGATGTTTTTCTACACATCTCTGGGATGCTGAAGGAATTTCTGTGCAGATTTGTGCCAGTTCTATGGCAGTTGGATGTCCAGCTTTTGTCAGTCAATGGTATTTGCCATCAGTGGCTCTCCTGTTCTGAAATTGTATTCGGTAAAGTGAGAGGCACTGTCAGAGTAGATGGTTATAGCTCTGAATTACTTGGAAAAGTGAATGTAGAGGAAATGGAAGATGACAAAGATGGAAGCCATCTGAATATATTTTTCAAAGGAAAATTAAGAGGCACACTTTCAAATAATGAAAATATCAATGACTTGAGATAGAATTAAATAGGAAATAACAAGACTATGTTGGAAAAAATGCTGAGGCTGTTGAACTATGTGCATGAGGTATTTTCTGGGATTATTTGTCCTTACTGGGAAAAGAGGAGGCAGCAGACTGTTGAAAGAGGCAGAGGAGCAGCCACAGTACAGAGAACCCAAAGGCAGTTGGGGTGGAACAGAGCTGAAATAAAAACCAACCTCCCAAAAACCACAGAGACTTTAGCAACAACATCTGCCCTTTGGCTGCTGGATGTGTCTGGAGGGCTGGTGGCAGAATGCACTTCAGAAACCCAGTGCCAAACTGAGTGCAAACATCACTTCCTTAAATGTATTTTTCATCTTATACCCCCATGAAGGAATACAACTCTAATCAATGATATTGAATTGCAGATTTGGAAAGCAAAAAGGGAGAAAGAAGTTGATGACATTCCTGGGTTTTTTTAACATTTGAGGGAAATCTGTTGTACTGGGGAGGTGTGGGGCCACTACAGTAGGCACATTTCTATTTTGTTTTAGCAACCAGATCATTACTATATTCCCAAAAGCCACAGTTTGTGCTCTGAGGGAAAAATACAAGGTATCATTTACATGCCAGCTGTACTACAATGTTTGTTACTCTTCTCAATAGAGAACCACTACCCTTTTTATTTTCTGTCACTTTTATAAACTGATGCAAAATAGGATTTTATGGAGGGAGAGTCAGATGGAAAGGAGGTAAGGTAAAACTTTAATTTTTGTTATAAGAGAGCATCTTCTTAGTTTCAGCAAGCAATCTCCATCTGCAGTTTTCCAGGAGGCTGTTTCTTTAAAAAGATGTTTTCCAGATTGATTGGTATCAGGTGTTCACTGCCATGTGCTGCAGGTGTTACCATGGTGACCACTCCACTCCTTTAGGTAGGATGTCAGCAGCTGTAATTGTGCTTTAAAATGCTGTGCACAGTATGATAACCTGCATGGAAATAAGCTGCAGCCTTGCTCAGACACAAGTCTGTCTCTGAATTTGCTGATTTGTGGCTGCAAGTCCCAGAAGATTGTATGCTGATGTTTGGGGGAGATTTCTTTTCTCTCTCCCTTTCCATGTGACGAACAGGCACAATAGGCTCTGCAATATAAAGGGAAAGATTAAATTCTTCTAGCCACACTTCATCCCCAGCCTCATTTGAGTCTCTGGCTCTTTCTGGGCTCAGGCCAGGAGATAAAGCTGGTTGGAGCTCTGCTGTGTCTATGTGGCTCTGCTTGTGTCTGCCTTCTGCTAGGGCACGTGAAAAAAGGTGTTTTACTGACACACTGGCGTCTGTGTGGCTGTACTCCAGACAGTGGCAAGCCTGAAATGCTTTCTCTGCCTTTGGCAAATCTCTGACCAGAGATTAAAATTGCATTACCCTTCAAAACTTTGCTTGCTGACCCTCGTATTTCATATGTCCTAATGCTGCAACCACACATTTGCCTTTTTACAGTGCAGCTGGCAGCAATGCTACACCTGTTCCTGAGCTTCTGCAGGGTTAGGGACACAGGTGCCCCTCTTCCTGCTGTGTCTGTGCAAAGGTACTTTGCCATTTTGGCTGCCTCAGTCTGTAGATGCCTGCATTTCTGCATCGAGCCAAGGAAATTGAAGCTGACACAAAAAAAAAGTAGTAAGATTGCAATGCTTATTTATTGCCTTGAATTCTGCACCAGTAACATGGAAGGTAAAGAGAAAAGTTGGTAAAGAGTGAGGAAACTACAAGGATGGGTTAAAGGTCAAGAGGCAAAGGCTGAAAGAGCAGTATAGTCAGAGGCTATTGTGCCTCCTGCCTCAATTCCTCTGTATCCCAGCTACTGCTTCTCATCAGCAGCCAAACCCCCAGGTTCAGCTTCCTGTGTATGCCCTCATGCAGGATGATATACTGGGAACCCTGTTTTTTTATAACTGGCTGTATCTTTGCTCTGTTAGTCTCCTCAGAGGGCCAGGGTTCAAGACCACAGCCCTTCAAGAACAACCCAGTCTGTTGGAGAAGATCAGATGGCAGGGTAAAGTCTTACTGTTGGAAAAGTAAATTTGCCTATTTAAATAAATCTTTCTGATGAAGTCTTTCACATTTCTTTAATTTTAATGGGGCTCAGTCCTTTAAGTTGCTAAATAGCTTTACCTCTCCCCAGCAGAGGTAGAGAATTGTGGACATCAGCAGTGCTCAGTACTCTGCAGAGTTAAGAACAGAAAGTTGACCATTTGGATCTTCTGTGTCCTGGTAGTTTCTCTTAAGCCTCCATCTGCTATTTTGAAAGACAAAATTAGAAAATAAGATGAAATAAGTATTTATGGCTCCAGTTGTATAGAGTGCTTAAGAATTTTTTTTTTGAAGGATGCAGGTATGAAAACTGGACATGCAATCAAGTGCTCATGTGTACTGGAGCTGTGCAGTACAATGGTGTGTAGTGCTACACTTGGATTTCAAATGACATTTGATTGCATAGTGTGCTTCAGTTTATTGATTTTACATTATTCTCTATTTTATTTGAGTTGTCTTTTGCTAGTTATTAAGTGGGCTCTAATGCCAAAAATAAATGGAACACCTACACATAGCTGAAGGTGAGTGTAGTTAGCAGTTCTTAGGTCAACGTTGTCATGTCCCCACTGTATTAAGTATGTGCCCTGCAGCTGGGCATCTTTTATAAGCCACAGCTATTCCAGGGTTCAAATTCTTGAACTGAAATTTCCTATTGGCTTTTAATTAGATCAGTAAATGAATGTGCAATCAGTGAGCTGTAAGGAAAATTTCCAAATATGGAAACAACTAAACCAGACCCTAATGCAGTCATCGAGCAGTTTGAATAATTAAATATCAAAAGCAGATAAAGAACAAAAGAAGTCAGGTTTTGTATAGCATAGAGCATCAACACTGATATGAAGACTGACTGAAATCTGAAGGGATGGTAAACAAGAGCATCTGTCTTTTCAAACACCACATTTATTAATAAATAACAAACATTTTAATGGGTTGCTTTGCATCTAACTGTATAAATAAGACTGGAAAATGCCAGCCAAAGCTGCAAACACTGAATTGTTTGGCATAAAAGTGAGAGCTTCCATGGGTGGTTCCTTAGTGGAGAAAAGTGACACAGAAAGTGATGTAACTTACTAATTATTGACTCATTCTTCATGTTTTTACTTCTGTTTTCTTGATTCCTTCCTTCTTTGTGGGGAAGAGCTTCCCCTTCTGCTTTTACTGTGTTCCTCTAAGCAACAGAAACATGCAACAGAAAACCATCTGGAAATTGGACTTGGTGCCAGCCCTATTGAGAATAAAAAAGCTGATTTTTGATGCCTGATTTGGAGTACCACATGCTCTGTTCTATATGTCTCACAGCTGAACTGGAAATCTGTCACCATGCCCAGTTTCCAAAACATGGAGACTCTTAGAATATGGATTCCTGCTGTATCCGTGGATAGTTCCCCATCTTTCTCACACCTGTTGGAGTGAGCAGATCAACCTGAAAACTCTTGGTAACTGCAACCATCTTACCCTGCTCTGTGCATTGCCCACAGCAAACTAAACTTTACTCACCAAGGGAAGCATAACAACATCCTGGGCAGCACTCATTAGACCAGGTGTGGAAGATTGTCCAGTTTTGCTTCTGCCCCACCGAAAGGATGTTGATAAACTGGAGCAGGAGTTGGTCAGGAAGGAACACTTGAGGACACGATGAGGGCCTGGGACTTGCTCAGCTTGGAGAGCACTTGAGGGGACCTATGACCAGCCTTCTCTTATGCTGCTGAGAAGGTGGAGGCAGGCTCTTTGCAGAGCTGCACCGTGGCAGAGCAAGAGTCTGTGGTGATGAGGGACTATGGTTATGGACTAAAAGAGGAAAGTTTCAGACTTGAGGTAAGGAAGAGTCTTTTCTTCATGATGACAGTGAAACCCTGGCACAGAGAGGTTGTGGAGTTTCTATCCTTGAAAATATTCAGTAGCTGAAAGGACAAAATCCCAGAGAAGTGTGATCTGAATTAGTTATTGACTCTGCTTTGAGTAGGAGATTGCAGTAGGTGAGGCAGTGAGTAGGTGACCTCCTGAGGTCATTTCCAACCTGAATTATTCTATGATTTTATAACACTGAGATTTCAGCCTTGATTTGTCCTCTATTTCTGGCTCTCTCCCAGTCACCTCCTCCTGTCCTGCTCTCAGAGACTTACAAGAAATGCAGGGTAACACTGCTGTACTCCACCAAGTGACCACTTGATGACATGATGAAAAGTGTGCTGGTTTTGAGATGTGGACAAACTCCCATTTTGACAAAACTCTGCCTTGTCTTCATAAGAGAGTTGCTTAGCCAGGTGTAGGCAGCTCTCCCAGCAAGAAAATGTCTGCTTTCCTTTCATGCTGCCATATATTTTATTTAGAATGATTCTTTGTTGTCTTTTACATTGCTGCTCATCTGGAAGCTGGTATTTGACTTTTCAAAATGGTGGCTGGCAAGATGCCACAGCAGTAATTAGCAGGAAGGCAGAACAGAATTCCAACAAACACCTAACTGAGGTATTTTAGTATCACAAAAATGAAGGGTATTTTCTGCTTCAGCAAATGAAGAAATAATACTGTCTAGTGCTCCAGCCTCAAGCAAGTTCAAAGAACTTGTATTCAGGGTCCAAAATAAAGTGGAGCAATTTCTGGGAGCAGGAGCAGAAAATGAGCCAAAGACTGTGGATACATGTTCATTTAGGCAAAAAGACAGATGGAAAAAGAAAAATTAAACCACATACAGCAAACCCAGGTGTCATTGGCAAGAGACTGAGCGACTTTTTGCATGAGAAAAGTGTAAAACATATTTCACACCCAGTCAACACCTTGGCTGATTCTGTGCCAGAGTTCAAACCTATTCCAGCATGTTCCTGTGGCCTTGTGAATCTGCTTGGGGAAGAAGATGGTTATGACCAATGCTGAAGTTTAAGAGTTTAAGCTACTGATTTCTACCTGACTACCTCATCCATTTCCTCCCATCTGAACAGAAGAACTTTGCTTTGTTTTCAAAAGAGTTGAAAGAGTTGATTATTCTTTTTTTTTCCCCCAGTATAGAGACATTTTAGTGTATTCCTACATTTATCGATGTCGAAATTCTGAAGCAAGCATCAGTGGATTGTGGCCTCTGAGAAGCCACCAGAGTCTGCTTCCTCCCAGACCTTTCTTCATGTCTCATGCACCCCATCTGTTCAGGAAGTACTCAGCAAAGTCAGGCAGGTTTCCTTGCTTTGATTTAAAGAGGTTTTTTTTTAGTTGTCCCAGAAGCAGTGACCCTAATTCATTTCTTTATGCAGGACTCTTTTTTAGAAGACTAAACAGAATAAAGTTGAACTACTTTGTACTCTTCCTAATTATATTATTTATTCCCTTCTCCTCCTCAGCTGACTTTGAGAAATGCTCAGAAAGCTCATGCTTTTCTTCAGCAGCAGAGTCAGAATTCATACAGAATGGGCAGATACAAAGACATCACCCAAAGTGTGCCTATGAGTAGTCTGAAATAATGACTTAATAATAAATCTGAAATAATGTTAGCAAAATTCTAGAATTTATTTTCTTTCCTAAAACTGAAGGAGCTGCAAGGTCAAATTTCTAATGTGGATTAATTAGTATAAAGTTTCTAAAATTGTGTTGAAGTATACAACAAGAACACTTCTTATTTTGGCCACTGTTGAATGCTTGGTATTACATTTTTGCCCTAAAAATGTTACTTTGAAGAGGAAACTTGCTAAATTGGCTTGCAATAAGGAGAGCAAAGAATCTGTCCCAGAAAACACAGAGCCTTGGGTTGACAGAGAGGTGGAATGATAAGTTTGCCTATCCAAAGTCACTTCATTTCATCCAGTTATGGCACTTGAGAATTGGTGTTCACTGTTTTGTAGCAGTTGCAGAATTCACTAACTTTAAATTGCTAACTTGGGATGTACCAGAGAACTTCTTTCCAAAGAGAGCAAGGCTTTCCAAATGTGAGCAAGGCTTTTCAGAACTTAGGCAAATCAGCTTTCTGTTTGGTGAGGGGAGCAAAACAGGGGGCATTTTGTGGTGTGTGATGAAGGACATGTTGGTATCAGTTCAGGCCTCACTGTGTGATGATCCAGCTCTTGAACTTGGTGTGACTTGTCATTGTTTGGGGATTGAGGTGACAGTAGGAGATACACAACAAATACAAAAATCGATGCCCAGAGAGTCCAAAATAATTACATAAATAACTTCTGCTTCTTTTGTTTGTGGTCTCTTTTTCTCTAGAATTGTCTGTGTCTAACAGCTTACCCTGACCTCCTTTAGTGTTTTCAGAATTCTTACTCCAGTATTCCTCACAAACTAATGTATGCCATGCACTTAAACTTCACCAAAGGCTGGCAAGAGGCATGAGACCTTTTTCCTGAGTATACTTGTATTAAAACTGTCTAATTACTCTTTCCAGTGTAAATAATCACTGTTTGAGTTTGGTACATGCAAATAATATAAACAATTGAAAACTGACACTTTAATGCTGTTGCTTTGTTTATAGGCATGGTAACTCCTCACTGGCAGGGAGTAACCATTCCCCTAGGGAGATCAGAAAATCAAACTATTAGGTGTGGTGAGTCAACATAGCATGTAAAAAGCGAGATAATTACAACTGTCCTGTCATCAAGACCAGCAAACGTGTTGTGATTAATCTCGTTTGCTTCCAGTTGCAAGAAGCATATAGAATGTCATAAGATGCTTTGCCACTCTTGTCCCCAAGAGAACAGTGTCTTGTTGGGGTCCTTTTTAGTGCTTTATTAGCATTTTGGTAATGTAATGTTGGCAATACAAGGAAAATATTACTTCAGAGAAACATTCAGCAGTTCCTTGCAGCTTAGTCAGTGTTATTAGTGTCATGCCTTACTTTAATAAACATACAATGTTTTGGTTTGATTTTGTTTTGGTTTGATTTTGTTTTGGTTTTGCTCATATTTGGTTTAACCCTTGATGGAAGTTCTGTGCTTCTGGCAGTTTTTAGCTTCCAGTTTTCAGCTGGGAGCTAATTGGAGAAAAGGACAGGTAAGAATTCATTGCTTGTGGGGAGAAAACAAGCACAATCATTATAGTACTCAGCTGGAAATGTGGAAGTTATGAATGTTGGTCTGGTTCCAAGGCCTCTTCTTGTATAAAAAATAGTCACCACATAAATTAGAGAAACAGGTTTCTTTAGGTTACAAGAATAATATTTTTCCTTTGTATTTCCTGACAAATGCCAGTCCTGACCTCCAAATTTTGTGAAATGTTGGATGCTTGGTTTTTTTCACTCAGTGAAAGCATTGCCTTAGAGGTTAAAGTGTAAAGACGAAGGCAAAACTTGAGTTGACATAAAAAAAAAACACCAAAAAAAACCAAAAAAAACAAAAAAAAAAAACAAAAAAAACCAAAAAAACCCCACCAAACAGAATTTCAGTTACAATGCTTTTGCACAGTGGAAAGTGCTTTTGCCCAACTTAATTTCTTCCCTGGGGATCAAAGCATTCACGTAGAGACAGCAGCTCTAGGCAGTTTTTCTTCAAATCCCAAGGTATTCCTCTGTGCAAGTTTTCAAAAGGAGGGATGAGTTGTGCCTGGTGGTTTGAAGGAGTCATTGCAGAGGTGATGATTTCTTTACCTGCTGAAGTGAGCAGTGAGTAGATGCAGGGACCAAAAGTCTGTGATGGGTGGGATCCCCAGGCAGGCCCTTCTCCCAGCTGTTACCCATTGGTTAGTTCCAGGTGGCTCTTCCTTCATCTATGAAATCTGTAGGTTGAAGTAATTTTCTGAAGCATCCAGCTTGGGAGAAGAAACTTCAGCATCTACTTCTGCAGTTTGGCTTGTCTGTCCTTTGCAGATCTGCTACCTCAAACAAAGGTGGCACAGCACCTGTCATACATAGACATGTTCTTGGCTGAAGAATGAAGAAAATCCACTCCCAGATGCTGTGAAGAATTGTGATGTGTGAAACAAGAAAAAAAGGCACAATCAATGCCAGGGACAGTCCATGACAGTCCACAAAAGGTTTTACTCTGCAAATGGCTTCTTCCACTGGGCTTAACTCCACCTTTATTCACTTTAGACAAAGGTGTGGGTTTATTAGTTTTAGGATAACCCCAAACAGTTTCATATCCAATGAAATTCAGATAATTTCTTTTCATCCTTAGTTATCTCACCGTAATGGCAATGGCAAGAGCATTCAGACATAAAAGAAATTAGATAACATATCTCCTCAGACATCAGTGTAGGGATATCCACACCTAGTAATACAAAATAAATGCATGTTACAAATAAACTGAAATGCCTTTATATGTGTCTCATAAACCTGAGAACATTCTGGACATCAATCCAATAATATATTTCGTGGTCTAATTTTGATTTCTTTAAAAATTTCATACAAGATAGCTTGTTTGGTCTTGAAAGAAGACTTACCTGAGCTTCTCAAGTGCACTAAATTCAAGTTCAGAATACTTTGTTCATATGTTAACAAATCAATAAATAGAACTTCTTATTGGAGAAAACGTCAGCAAGTAAGAGTCTCAGAAGTATTATCTGAGAAACAAATGTCTTGAAATGCAGAAGTGGTTTCATAAATGATGATGTGCCAGGGTGGACTTTACACTGCCCAAGTATGTTGTTTGGGAGACACTGAATGCACTCATTGCTGAAAGACCAACAAAGTTTATCCAAGCTTACAGCAAATAACCTGTCCTTGCATATGTAATGGGCAATCTTTCATTAAAGCCTCCTGCTGTGTATTAGGAAGCTCTTAGATCATTATTTTATCTGGCACCAAGCCACTTAATAAACTTCCAAGTGTGAAAGTTTGATTTCTAAGTCACAGTTTTGGAAGCTGCAGTAACTGTTCAGAAAAAAATCTATCCTTTAGCTGGTAGAAGCCCTGAGGAGCTGCAAAGATGTGTAATATATATGCTTTTGTTCTTCAAAATAGAATAGAGAGAAGCCATCAAAAGGCCTTTTGTATGTGCATGGTGCTTTCTTCCTCTCATCAGCACTTAGGTACCTAAAGCAGCTAAAATCAATACACAAAATGTCAGGTTTGAAAGGGCATGTGTGCAAAGAAAGCATTTTGGGCTAAGGATGTGGTTTAAAGCACTGACTGTACTAACAATTTATCCAGTAATGTAGTAAAAGCATAGGTTTTGGTCTTCAGGTGAGCAACAGATTTGGAAGAAGGCAGCATTTTAACTTGAGATAACGTTCACAATTTGATGCTTCCCTGCTGATACTAGGCATGATTTAGTGAAGGGGGGGATAATGGAAGGGAAGACAATAGTTTGGGAAAGGGGCTAATGGTGCTGTTGCCATTGCATTACCCCAGCTGGGCTGTGTGTGAGCATCAGCATGGCATCAACCACATACCTCCTTTCTGAGACTGTAGAACAGGTAGTGTGTCTCTGATAATATTTTCTGTCTCCTCTGATAATATTTTCTGTCTCCCTGTATGCACATTACTCTCTTCAGATCCATTCTTGCTTTGCCTTGCCAGCTGTACTAAAATAAATGAAGCATATTTTGTAACTAGTGGCCAAGGACAGGTACATCACTGAATTTTCTTCTGGATGGTGTTAATTGAGCAAAACCAATAAAATAGGCATAGCTGATATGCACAAGAAGAAAACTAATTTTATGAAGTGCTAAAAGCTTCAGGCAAGATTGTGGTTTTCCTGTAAATTTATTCTCTCTTTATTGTATTAGCTACTGTGGCAGAAATGTTGAGGTGGAAGCTAAAAAGTAGCACAACTTATTTTGAAGCATTTTGAAATCCAGTAATCTCTCTGTGATGAACCCATATCTACTTCAAAATGCTGGCCTTTGTTAATATTCTAATAACTTTCTGGGGCAGCATTTTTATAACTAGTAGCTGTGAAACAAGCAGGAATTCTCTGAGCCCTTCACAAAGTTTGTACCGTGTTTCATGAAGTGATTTAATTATTTCTCAACATGAAAGTGCAGTGAAAAGAATATTCATCCAAGAGAGAATCTGGGGGAAAAAAAAGGTTATACTTGCCAAGACCTGAATTGTTGAATACATTGGTATAGATTTTAGTGTGGTTTTATATTGTACCCAAATTATTACATAAGTTGCTTGAAGGCTAAATTAATATAACCATTTAAAGAAATTTATTTTTTTAAACCTTCTTTTCCAGTCTACATTAAATATTTGAAATAAAGATGACACTCCACAGAAAAGGAATATGTGTGTAGGCAAATTATTTTCTATTTCTTCTACCTCACTTTATGTGTCCACTGACATCCACTGAAATGTCCCTTTTTCACTCTAGTAAATAAGTAACCAGCTGATGTGAACAGTTTGTGGTAACACCCCAATCTCAGTTGCCCCAGTGCACATCTAGAGAAACATAACTCCTGTGGGATTGCTTTAGATTTACAGTAGCTGAATTTTATTCAGCTTGGATCTTCTATGTTGGAAGAAACCTATTCAGTGGTAAATAAACCCCCACCTCCTCTCTAGCCCCCTCCATTTGTAGGTGACTGACTTTTGAAAAATGTCAGATAAGGGCAAGTCTGATTTGGTACTGAACATTGAATCATTTCCTCAATCAAGAAGTTAATTTTCCCTGATTGTTTCTCACCTTTCTTCGCCCTGCTACTGACATATGGGGCACACAAGATATGTGTGGCTTCAAATTGCTACAGCCTTTCTGATTTTTACAAGCAGGGAGGCTTTTCCAGTGGCAATTTGCTTCTTTGGTAGTTCTGTGATGACAGGTTATTTTTGTGGAGACAGTGGAATCTGGAGCTGCAGTGCCTTTCTCCTGCAGCTCATGCTGGCCCCTCTTGAGGCCACACTGTGGGGCTGAAGGCATACCTGAGCCATGAACATTAAGGTACTTAGCATTTTGGGGGGCAGAACTGTGCAGATTGCCAAGAAGCCATACTAAATGACCCTCCTCTTGTAGGCTGCTTGATTCTTCATCCAAATCAACTGACAGCTAATACAAAATTAGGCAGTGTGGTTATTTCCAACTCGTTTTCTCGTCTGCTGTGAATCTGTGTTTAGATGCTGAAATATGGACTCTGTTTTAGCTATTTGCTGGAAATGTGTTGGCAAGGCAGTATTTATCTCAGAGCAGTGTGAAAGCAGTTTTTGTGCCACAGTTGTGTGTTCTGTGTTTGGATAGCAGAGTGCCACGGAGCAGCCACGGCTTGTTGCTTACACGGTGTCCAGGCAGCAGTTGCCACCTTTGGGGTGAACGTAACAGCACTGCTGGTGCAGAGAGGTTTGCCTTCTGTTAGGAGAGGATGGAGAATGCCTTTAATGGCACTGTTAAGGGTTTGTTTTTGTAACAGAAGTGCCTTGAATTAAAAGGCTGAAGTCCAGAAGTCTACCTGCATTGCATGCTCTCCTGTATGTGAATTTGTAATCTGTTCATTTATTTTAAATGCATGCAAGTTTATCTTCCTTCTTGGCAACGGTTCAGCTTTCCCTTGGTGTTTTTGCTGTAGTCAGCTGAGAAGACAGACATTGAGATCACTTTCCAGTTGTTTCTGGGTGGTATTCATCAGCCTCTTTTTCCTGTAAGTAGCTTTTTTCTTGTGCTCTCCGTTGCTGTTTTGTGTTCTGTACCTCTTCTGAGCTGTTTTTAAAACATTTTAACAGGGTTTCATTAGCATTTGCCATTCCTAACGAACTTAAGTTAACAATCTGTGCTTGTTTTCTTACTAGCTTGAACAGACTAAGCAAACAGAGAAGTTCCTCTTTATTTAAATGTTCATAGCATTGCCAGTGTTCTCCTGCTGCTGGGTTTTACACACTGTGGGGATCATCCTTGTCTTTCTAGGCTCTCCTTTGAAACACTAGAGATAGCTTGTTGTTTGGTATAATAAATGTGGTTAGATTAAAAGCCAAAAACCCCCTCCATATTATATGTTAAAATTATGTTCTTTGGCTGCAACTATTAGTGTGTTAGGGAGTTCCCTGCTGAGAAGTATAGAAATGAGTTCAGTTTCTCTGTGGGTACATCTTTGCCTCCTTCAGGGAGGAAGAGGCATTTGTTGGGTGAAGCTGTTTTTATTTGGCCCTTAAAATGCAGAGTGTCAGGTCAGCCCCTGCAGAGACATCTGTTTCAGAGTCAGGTTTCTGGAGCTGCTTGTGACCATGAGGAGTCTGAGATGGAGTACTGGGCACAAACAGCTCTGAACTGAGCAAGAATAGCTGGTTTTCTTGTCCTTGGCCTTCACACAGTCATCACAAATGTGATCATGAGGGACTCTACGGTTGAGGGAGGAGTGCTGAAACTTCTCAGGCAGGAACAAATCTTGCTCTTACTTTTTTCCCTCTATCAGCATACTTGAGCAAGGATTTTGTGGAGGGGTATCTGCAGGGGTTTATTTTCTGACAATGCTCTCCTAAACCTCCGCTTCATTGAACAAAGCTGTAGTGGTTTGGTTGATGTTGTAAGGAGCAGAACGTGACCCATGGTTTTAAAATGAGACTAGCATACAGGTCCTGTTCAGTGAAAGGTTGTGCCTGTTCATCTGCAATCAAGAAAATGCAGAATTATTTCTGCACTTCTTTTTAAAGAAAAACAAAAGTTAGAAATAAACCTTTCAGCTGTTCATTTTAAATTGAGACATAAAGATGTAGCAGAAAAGACCAGAGAAAAATGTTATCGTGCTTGTAATCTTCAGTAGCTCTTCAAGGACAAGAGATCATCTGCAGAGAGTCCCTTGAAATCTCTCTATCTGCAGTTTTCCATCCAGATTCATGCAAGGCTCTAGAGAGGAGATGTAGGCTCTATTCATCTCCAGTGCTGAGTGAAGTTTAGAAAAAGAGAATCCACCATCTCTAAGGATATGCACTCACTGGGAGACCATGATAAGCACCTTCTTATTTTTGACCTTTTGAATATATAGGTCTTAATGCAGAACTAAATCCCAATATATAAACCAAATAGTAAATGTTTTGAGTACTAGGACATCAGCATAATCCCTCAATGATCTGCACTTGTCAGTATCACTTCCAGGCTTTCTTTTGAAATGTTCAAAACCCGAGAAACCCTCCTATGGAATTTCCATTAAGCAATGCACTTAGGTCTCTGTGTGTGTGTGGAAAAGACACATCTTTGCAGAACATGTCCTATAAAACGGTCTCGGTGTTGGTTTCAATCTATCTAGAAACAGGAGTATCAGCTTGCAGAAGGATTCACTCAGTGATAATGCCTATCTGTCATTTGCCTTTTCTCTCTTTCTGTGCTTAATGATGAAAAAGAAAAAAAAAGAAAAGAAAGAGAAAAAAACCCCAAAAAATAATTTCTGAGGAATCTGCATGAAAAATTTTAAAAAAAATAAATAAAAGAAGACATTAATTTACACTGTCGAGTGTCAGGCTGTAATATGATTATGCTGACAAAACTAAAATGTTCAGAAATGTTCAGAGCTCATAGGCATTTTATGAGAGGTCGTTAGCTTAGCAGATGGGAAAAATCTGTTTCTGAGCATTCTGCAGTTCCCGAATTCACACATTACACAGGTAGATACACACTCTGACCAAATGCCGTGGAGGCTGCAAAACCTTAAGAGGACATTACCAGGGGGCTGTCATTTCCAGTTAAACATAAAATCTGAAGGCTACAAAATGTCAGTGCTGAGCACTAATTTTTATACAAATGGAAATGGGTCCTTTCGGGTTCCTCATCCCCCTGCAGCAGAGTGCCTCCAGTGAGGGATTGAAATGGCAGGTGTGAGTAACTCCAAATGGCACGTGTAACTCCCTCCCTGCAGGTTGTGTTGCTCATTCTTCTGTCTTTCTGTGGGGAGATTCACCTGTGGTGCTGCTTGGGGAAGAGCCTCTGCAGGGATGATGCAGACTTTTGCCGTGGTCCTTCTGTGGGCAGGGTGGGGGCGGCTAGCACCTTCTGCATGGAGAGAGATGTCTGTGAGTGTGTGAATTTGCTGCTGTAGGACAGAGCAAGGGAGAGAAAGCATTTACTGCCAAGAGAGGGCAGGAAGAGGGGAGGCAGGGCTGCTGTTGTCTCTTTCAGGGTAAGAGAAGGAGTTGAGGTGAAGGATGTCCCATCTCCTGCATGACCTCTGTGGCTGCCAGGGTTTGACTGTTTTTGTCTCAGTGCTGGATGAGAGCACAAAGGAGCAAACCTCCTGTGATAAAGCCAAGCAAGGTCTAGGATTTCCTTGCTTCTTAACCTTCTAGGAAATGTCTTGTATCACTGGAGCTGTGTACAGGCTCTTTCTAGAGCAAGAAACCCCAGTGAAGTTGTGTTTTTGGGCTTCCAGGGGTGAAACCAGAAAGTGAAAATTTTGGAGGGGTTCAGAGCCTGGTGATTAAAGCAGTCACCATATCCATAGCAACTCAGGCTGACTGTCGTCCCACCTTGCCAGTCCCTGAATACTAGCAAGCAACTCTTCCAGAGCAGTCAGAGGTCTCTCTTTTGTCTGAACCTAGTAAAAAGTGATGTGATTCAGGAATTACATGGTACCATCCATACACAATAGAAGTGCATATTCTCCTTTTCCTCTTGAGTTTTCAAGATGAAAATCCTATATCTAATTCTACCAAAGGGAAGCAAGGTTTGCTTAGATAGATCTTGCTTGTTGCTCCTGCTACTCTTGTGGAAGAATTAGAATGCTCTAATGTGTCAAAATTAAACCCACCTCTCATTCAGAATATAGCATACTAAATGTTAAATTAAAACTAAAAAGATTAGGAGGAAGCAAGCTGATTATTAAACTTTTAAATCCAAAGGTTTCAATGTGTGGAACTTCCACTTAATGTCATTTGTATAACAAATAGGAACAAGACCTGATTGCTTGTTAATATTTTGGTTTTCCATTCCTTCACTTTCCTTAAGCTTCAATGGCCCATGCAGATTAGGAAAGTTAAATGAAGGTTCTGTGGATCATGGTATCACAGCTAAAATAGCTTAAGGGTCCAGCAAGACTTAGAATCATAGAATGTTTGGGTTGGGAAGGATCTTTAGAGGTCATTTATGTGCCAATGGCAGGGACACCAGCAGCAAGATCAGGTTGCTCAGAGCCCCATCCAACCTGACCTAGAATGTTTTGAGTGATGGGGCATCCACCATCTCTGGGCAACCTGTGTCAGTATTTTACCACCTCCTGTAAAAAACTTTTCCTTATGTCTAATCTAAATCAATCCTCCTTCAGTTTAAAACCATTATCTCTTGTCCTGTCACAACAGGCCCTGCTAAAAAGATTTTATTTTAGGCCTCCTTTCAGTACTGAAAGTCTGAGTGTTTCATTCAAATAATTTATAAAAAGTACACTTTAATTTTCTATTGTCATCTTTTAAATCATCCTAAATGTACTGGTGATTTTCACAGCCTGCTTATCATTGAGATATAAATACACTTTTCTGGGCCCTATATGAAGCACTTAATCCAGGTGTTTCAATAGCATAGCATGTTTACTGAAGGGTCATTTATCAAAATGGAAAGGGTTCTTTGAAAGCCATCTGCCTTAATTAGAGATAATTTTAATTGAATTAATTTAAAATATATTAATTCAACTGTGTGGAAATGACCTGCCTTCCAGCCTCATATATGCCTTGGAAAGGTCCGTTTGGTTCTTTTTCTTGCAAAACAGATATGCTATTATAATTGGAGATAGGGATTTGCTTCTTGAGCTTAGATTTAAGAGACAATAATTTTTCTTAATTGTCAAGTAAGCTCGCTGAGACCATAAAATAATTTCCTTAGTAGAACTTTGATTGAAATATGACTTCTTTTTTATGAAACTAGTCTATAACTGTGAAGCCCTAAGATAGGAAGGCTGGTTTAGTGTCCCAGACTAAGGTCATCAGAGGGTAATAGAGATGATTCATACTTTCATAAAGTAGAAGTATATTGAAAGGCTAAAGAAATTAAACCAAATTAATCCCATGTGTTCTTTACTGACTTGTTTAGGCTTAAAAGTACTATGAATTTTACCTATTAGACCTATTCTCATAGGAAAAAGAGACACTCTGAAACAGCATGAAAGTCAGAGAGGTTTATAAATTGCTGTGATCT
The DNA here is from genome assembly GCA_034336665.1 of Luscinia megarhynchos. NCBI lineage: Eukaryota > Metazoa > Chordata > Aves > Passeriformes > Muscicapidae > Luscinia > Luscinia megarhynchos. The sequence goes on from CM067565.1 coordinate 50,301,824, forward strand.
ATGGTATCCTTTCAGCAGAGATGCAGAGGAAACAGTCATCTAAAAGTAGGAAGGGGAAAGCAAGTATAGTACTGCAGATAAACCATTCACCTGAAGTGTAAAATTAATCCAAAATAAGTTCTAAGGAAAAATTTGCTAATGTGTATTATGGATAATCATATAGGCTATTTGTTTCCTTCATGACTCCTCAAGAGATTGTAGGATTATGGATCTTTGATTTATTTAATTTCTTTCATCGATGATACTCAGTGGAGCAGTGTTTAGCTGCCCTCATTTCCAAAAAAATTAAGAACAAGATGCTCTCAAATACTTACTCCCCTATATTCCTAATTCTGTGGAAAAAGCTTTCCCCCAGTCTCAGAACGTTCTGGCAGAGCATTAAATCCAAGGGTTTCGTTATTCTGATCCTTTGTGCCTGTGGGTGTAAACACCCTGCAGTCTCTGACCATGGTGCAGTCACAGATTTTCTGGTGTACAGGTAACCAGAGACTTTATCATCAGGTGTCCCATCCCCTGGAGATAACTCTTATCCCCAGATCTGAGTGGGACAAATCTGACTCATGAATGTCAAAGTGCTCGTTGCTAGTACTGTGTCCTGGCTGTATTATCAAATTTCAGCGGAAGCAATACAAACCTTGCAATTAGATGAAGTACATGGGGAACTGCAGGGTCAAATTGTAAACCTGTACTATCAGGATATATCTCAGTGAATTGTAATTGATTGCATTTATTTTTTTTACTTGCAATTTAAAGTCTGTTGTAAATATAATTGAGAAAGTCTTGTGAATCAGGGTCATTATTTAACTTGAATTATAAGCCTAAAAGAAGACGGATTTCTCAAATCTCAGTCTGTTTTCTTGGTGAGTCACCATGGGGGGGGGAGGCAAAGTTTTCTAGCTTTAATTTTATTAATATCAGTAAATAGGACTACTGCCAAGATTGAACAGGTAAACTGTGACCTCAGTGAAATTGTATTAGAGTAAGCACGATGTATGCTGGAGAATGAAATGAAAATGAAAAATTATTCATTGAATATTGAAGAAATACTGTTTCTGAGGCAAAAAAAAAAATATGCTAAAGCATAAATGTAGTATAAATGGAACATACCCAGCAAGGAGCAGAGGGTCCTCATTTAAAATGCAATTGTTGAAGACTGTACAGCAAAGTCATATAACTTCTCAAAATATGTTCTATTGATTTTTCATCTTTGTGAATGTTAAAGTCACTGTCATGTCAAGGAGAGCAGTAGGAAACTTAAGTAACTCATTAAAGGCTGTTTCAGGGCACCAGGTTGACTTGCAGTTGGAGGTTAGCTCCATTTTCATTGTGTTAGGCTTCACTTGCCCAATGGCTGTTTCCTGCCTGGGCTCACTTCAGCAGTCACCTGGTCATTCTGAAGAGCACAGTGTTCTCTTCTCTGTTGGTTCATCTTCCCCTGAGGGCAAACTGAACCAGAATGATTTTGCAGAATTTTCCAGCACCTGTGGTGGTCTAAGGACATGGTCAAGACAAAGTTTTTAGGGAAAGAAATTATATTTTATTAGTTAGAAAAATGTAATTGGAAAAACCTTCAGGCAGACCAGCAGAGAGAGCTTTATAGAATTGTCTTGCAATAGTTACTTATACAAGAAAAACCAAACACCTTTTACTGCCCTTGAACAGAGTTAATAAAATATTATTTTATTAATTATTTAAACATTTATTGAATTGAGCAAATATTATTTTCTTTTCCAGCATCCTATTTTTTTGAAGGATGCCAAATGAGATATTTTGGATTGGATTTCCAGGAGTATTCTTGGATGAGCCAGAAGAATAGTTCAGGAAGCCCAGATCATTTGTGGAGTATGAGACACAACTGAAGTGAGAAATAGATTAATAATTACGGAGGAAATAGTTAAGCAGAGCTTCATGGAAAAAGCAAAAAGTGCTGAGACCCCAAGAACTGTGTTTGAGAGAAGTGTTGGGGTAATTTCTGCAAGGTATCTTAGGGGCTCAGACTGATGTTTGCTGAAGAGGGTGGTAGAGATGCTCCCATCAACAATAAGCACTCCTGAAATAGCTGAAGTTTTCATCTGCTTTACCTTCCTGATGCCTAAGGAAGCAAGCAGAATAATAAACTTGAAGTGTTAGATTTACAAACTCTTTATGACAAAGGTAGGCAGGCTTTCTTGCAGCTTTCTGTGGTAAAGAAAATAAAATTAGCCTTTATTAATATGTTAGACCTTTTACTACTCAGTAAAGAATATATTTAAGCTTACATTGTTTTAAATGCTGTTCCCATTCCTCTATTATAGCAAGTAGCAATTGGATACTAAGTTTCACTTCGTTTGTGCTGGTTTGGTTTGTGCTGGGATTTGATTTTTTTTTAATTAGAACAGACTGCTATGAGTAATTCTTCTGGAAATTGTGACTCCTCCTTGTGTGTGTTTGCACTATGGAACCAGATTGCAGAAATTAAAAACTTAAATAGGAAAGTTTTACTCAAGGAGAAGAATGGTGCTTGGATTTTTTCAAAAGTGTTCATCTGACATAACTACATAATTATAAGACAGACAGTATCCTCCCCTATGCTCAGGTGAAGAAATGCTGGGGAGTGTGACTGCAAAACTGGCTAAACCCAAGTATTTCCACATCAGTCAGGTGAAAGTGAGATGAGCAGGGAAGAAGTCCATGATGATCAGATGGTCTCCTGCTCTGATCCAGGCTACAAAAATACAGTTTGCATGTCTGAAGAAGGAATAATAATATAAATAAATTAAAATTAATCTGGCTACATATATATAATTATAGGATGTTACCTGGCTGTGACAAAGATAAAATAAAATGCTTTTATTTGCATAGCTAAATCAATAAAGTACTTCTAAGAGCCTGTCCTTGGTTTTTAATGGAAATGGTCTCAGTCCCATGCTTTGAAGGCTTAGGAACCTAGCAAGGTGCCTGCAGCTATTCACACTGCAATTCCTGCTGGCTGCCAGGCTGTTATCACCTAACTGCTGAATGGAAAGAAGCATAAGCTTCTGTCCCTCACCAGTTTCATAATGGAAAGGTAACCCCTTCACCAAATTCACTTCTACCTCCAAGGGACACTCCAGAGGTCTTAATATGAAATAAACAGGGACCTTTTCTCCCTGGAAGGGTGCTATCTTCAGGGCAAAAAAAATGCACTTCTGGGCAAAAGCTCTTATTGGAGCTGCTTGTTCTTTTGAGGGCTCCAAACAATATCAGTCTGTAAAGGTTGTCACACTACTACATCTTTGATGGCCAAGGTGTAGTAGCACATGTCATATTAGCTCAAAAATTTATCCACCTCAAAAAAACCCTGAGAAGAAAGATTCTTGGTGTAGTAAACAATTTTTTTTAAGTTAAAAAATCCAAACAAGCCTGTTTTACTGTTACCTAGCTAGTTTGCTGCTAAGCAAAGAGTCTCCACTGCGCCCATCTTTCTGCTCAGCCTGCACCAGAGCTGGTCTCCTGCAGTGTTCCCCAGAACTGAACAAGCCTCTTCCTCTCATCTTGCTTGCCTTCCAAAGAAACTCCTCACTACTGATTTTGTTCCTCTTCCTCAATAAGGTTCCAGAGCTCTCCTTTCTTCCCATGTCCCTTTAGCTTCCTGTGTAATTTCTTTGTCTCACACAGACCCTCAGGTAATCTCTCTTCTCTATATAGAAGCACAGTTACAGCTCCCCTTGGTTTTACTTCTCTGTCAGCCTTGTAGTCCCAGCTTTCATCCCTTTGTGCCCACATGTTGCTACCAGGAAATTCCTCTTGTTCTACAACTCCTCTTCTGTAAGCACTTCTACAAGGACTTCCCTTCCTGGGAACATACTGTATGTACAGGTACACTCGGATTCACTCTGAGCAGATGGAAACATTCCTCATTCATGGCAGTAAGCTCTCAAGGAGCTTTGGGTCTTCCCCAGTGAGAGACTTTGGGTACAGAGCCCTTGTGGTTACATACATGGGTTTGTTCCATTCTCATATAACTGCTAAACTCACAAAAGTATTTTACATTTCATGGGGCTGGTTCCTTTACTGGAGTACTTTGTATAAGTGGGCTCCAGGATGCTTCAAGCGCTTTTGTTGCCTTAGCTTTCCCAGTGGTTTTGTCAGAATAGTTTTCTTCCACAGAGCTGGCAAGTAAAGAACTAAATCCCTCACTGCTTCTAACGAAGAATACAGATTGATGTACATATGCTGGTTTATGTAGATGACTTGTCTGTGTTGCAGGAAGTGTTTATGGGATGTGAGGGCAGCAGATATCAAAGCAGAGGGGAAAAAATTCTTTGATGCTTCTCTATGGAATTCCCAGCTGAGGAGAAAGGAGATGGGAGAGGTTGGGGGATACTCATTTCCTTGTGTGCCTTTGACAGTGCAAAAGACCATAAATAAAATTGAACTGCAATGCTGTAGTTGCAGGGACTCTGCAAGGCAAGATTAGCCATAAAAATTATTTCTAATTCTGAAATTGCTCCTCATATATATTCCTGAAAGTGATCAAAGTTCTTTTGAATTTCAGGCCAGATGCAGATTCTAAGAAAGGATTTAGCAGGTTGAAACTATGTGGCTGAACTCAGAAAGTAGATTGTGCATTTGCAATAGGAAATGAAAACTGTGAGGATGAATGGACAAAATAGAGGAAGAATTAGGTAGTCAGTTGGTTTGTAACCAATGAGCTTTATTTCTTTTTCCATAGTAGGGGATGTGTTTGATTCTTTCCAGCATGGCCGATGAGTTAGAGCTGAGCTGTGTTTCCCATGATGTCAAGTAACATTTGTGTCTGTGATTGCTCTTGGTCACTCACAGACATTTGGAAAGTGACAAGCTTGGTTGCCTGGTATTGACTGCCTTCAGCTAATGTCACTTCATTTATTACTTGCTGCAGAAAGCTCCTGATTCAGTTGTCAGTATCATGACCCCTTCTCCTCTCTCCCTTAATTTCTTTCACAAAGAGAAAATTGTGCATTATTTAGAGCTGCTGTTAGTTCTGTAATGTGTTCTCCTGTGCATCAGAGCACCGTGCATACTCAGGGGTCAGACACATCTCACAGTCAAGCTTTCTACTCTGTAGGGTTTGTAGAGGGTGAACTGCACCATTAGTATCTTCTGTGCATTCTCCAGAAGCTTAAAGGCAGCAGGATCGATCTTATGTTGTTTTTTTCCCTCCTGTCTTTCCCATGAGTACAATATCAGCTTTATGGAAGCGATCAGAAAATTCAACTGGAAGTTTCAAAGTTCCATTCTGAGGAAAAAAAAGTCCTACAGCTTTGGCCAAGTTTTTCAGATTCTGTGCCCTAAAATGATGAACTTCTGAACAACAGGATCTTAGGTATTCATTCAGTGCTTCTGAGAGCAGGAAATGGAAGAAATGGAGCAATTATGATATTCCACTCTGACCATTTTGGCATTAAGAAGATTGTGTATGGAAGCCATTTTTGCATTCTATTGATAAGGATGTTGCTTCTGGTGCAAGAGGGTAGAGCAGGTCATGTACCTAGAGAGAAGTAACATACAAGACCTTTGTGTAAAAATTCTGTACAGCTGTGTACACTGCAAAGAACCAAAAGGGAAAACTTGTTATATAATATACCAGACTTTCAAATATCATCCCAAAAATATCACGTTATATAGGCTGTAACAGACAGACTGAAACAGACGTAGAAGGACATGCTTCTGCACTGTAGATTTACTGAGATGGGATATGATTAGTTTCCCTGCATAGGAAAACAAAATCTCTTTTTTTTTCTGAGAAAGGCCAACTCCCTTAGTACAGGAAACCCGAATCACCCTTTTAAGGTGAAATAATAAAAAGTACTCTTGTTTCTAGTTTAGTGATACATTACAAAACCTGAAAGGTAACAAATTTACTTCTTTTTTCCTTGGTGGATCACTTCTAACATTCATATACTTAGCTATATTGCTTCTACATACTAAGAAATGTGTGATTTTTTGTCCTAAGTTCCAAAATAAATTGAGACCTCTGTGTTTGGATATACATATGGTAAAGATGTATTGGTAAAGAACACTTGCTTGTCTTTCTGTATGCCTACCAGCAGTAGGGTTGCCAGTGTGTAACAAATGGTCCTGATGTGAAAAAACACAGAAGAGTAATTTTTCTCACAAAATTTGTGTGAGTGCCCAGGTTACTTTTAATCATCATCATTATCTCTAGGCTGTCTTCTTTAAAAGCATGGATGTTCCTAGGTGGTTTTTTTTTTTTGCTTTTCTATGGTCCAGAAATGCCTCAGGATAAAGCATAAGGATTACATGAGGATGTATAATGAGAATGTTCCTATTCTGAGACCTTTGGTAAGAGGAGACAAAGACATGAGGATGCAGCTGCAGCAGAAGTGAATGTGAAAGCGTGGCAACTGCATAGCAAGATGTGGTTTTCATCTCAGTTGCACAGTGGGAAGCACTTCATTCAATAAATTTTCTGTTCTCCTTACTTAGAAAATTTTGAACCTACAGGCTTTTGGGGTAGAGGTGCATGGAGAACACTCATTACAAGTAAATAAAGACAGACTAAACACCACTTGAAGGACTAAAGTTTTATTTCTGAATATATTAAGATGCTGAAATGCCTCTTACAGCACGAAACTCTCAAGACATTATCAGTCAGTCTGGCTCTGAAAGTACTACTTGACTATTGAATTTTTCATCTGTTTTGTGGGAGGATTTCATGCTTTCTAGTTTGTTTCTACTAAAGGGCTTTCAGAACAAACAGTGTTTGGGAAATGTAGCTTTCTCTGACAGCACAGGCAGAGACTATTCATACATTTTTGACAAAAGTGCCTTAATAGCAAGGAATGATATGTTTGGACTTTTAGGCTCCTGCATGGGGTGGAATTGCCACAGTGCCAATGTTGGGAACATTTTGATATTTATTGAGGAATAGTTTGGCCTTCCAAGCAGAACAAATCTGGTGTTCTGTCTGTGTTAGACAGTAGAAAGATTAGAAGCAAAAATAGCTTTTACAAATACTGAAGGTGGTGATTTATTTATTTCCTAGCAGATAAGAGTGAAGAGACAACACTGACATTAAATATGGACTGTGGCACCTGCTGCAACTGAGCACCTTGAAGCATTATTTCTCTTGATTCTCAACACAAATTGTTTCAGGAGAATTATTTGTTCTTTTCCTGTCATTTATTAAAAAAAATTCTCACCAGATTCTGTGACTCATTTTCCCCCAAAGGGATGGCTATGCTGCCAGCAAAAGAAGATTCAAAGATTAACAAACTAACTGTCTTTTAGAGAAAATGCCATTGGTCGTTTACCTGCCATTGTTTTGCCTGAGGACATTTACCTGAATACCTGATAGATCATTAATTGAGTTTTGCTTTTGGCTGTAGTCAGTTTTCACAAACAGAGTGTTTCCTTCCCCCATGCACATCTGAGTGGCCTGTTGTGCATTCTGGGTGATCCTGCAGGCATTTCAGAGGCATATATGAGAGGATTAATCTAATATAATCTAAAACCTCCTTTACACTGTCTTGGTCCAGTAATGAGCTGCAAAGTTAGTCCTGGTGATGGAGTGCTAGCTGGGATGCCAGTCATAGCCTTCAGTGTCTTAACTGGTAGGTGAGTCCTTCTGGGACATGCATCTGCCTTCCTACTATTGACCCTCTGCAGACAGCCTCCAGCCCTGCCCAACTCTTCTGTCCAGTCACCTTATACTTTTGGATGAACTGGGCTTTTGCTATGCCAGAAAGGAAGCTGGGGAAGTACAGAAATTTGTGATTTGGAAATCTGGCACTGTTCTTTTGGAACTGTGCTCCATTAGTCTGGTGAGCAGTGACACAGGAGAAAAATGACAACAGTAATTTGAAAACTCAGAGAAGCAACTGCACACAGACATTAACAACATGTGAGTATCTTTATCTTGGATAAGGCTACAGCAAAATGAGTTCAGTGAAGCTGAAGGAGATGCTGGCAGCAGGAGGAGGAGGAGTGGGTTTGAGAAAAATAGATGCTGTGCACATTGTAATTATTGTTTACTCTGTGAGGAGGCATGAATAATATTGTGCTTAACAGATGCAAGATGATGCCAGAAAGGTAGATATTTTTTTTCCCAATGAGTGTGTTAAGAAATGTAAAGGTAGAAACAGATGAAGAGCAGAGAAAATCCTTACTTGGATGCAGGCCTCAGAAAATACTGATAAGAGAGCCTCAGAATGAGATTGAAGAAATCCCTAAGAAAATTAATGGACAAAATGGCATTATTTACAGCAGCAAGCTACTTTGAATAATGTCAGTCATATGTTGGGAGTTGTGCTTAAGTTTTAGGTCATATGGACCTATAAATGGACTTACATTTTGTAAAGTCAATTCTAAGCCTCCTGGGGTAGTCCCTCATCTTTCAAATATACTTTGAAAAGATATTGTGCTAGTGCAGTGTAGATAGAAAAAAACAAAGGTGAAAGCCCTTAATGGTAAATGTTATGTATATAAAGAATGGTGTATTTTTAGATAGCTAAATTTTGGCCACCAGACAGATGGATAATGATCAGGTGATTTTCTGCTGACAGATGTTCTAGATTTGTCTAGATTTGCATACTTTTTTAATCAAGTGCATAAATCAAATTCACTTGCATGAAGGCACATCAGGTTGTGTCCTTCATCATCTTCCTGGGTTGTCTAGCATTATGCAGTGAAGGGAGATTACATCAGAGGAGAAGGAGATGTGCTGGAGAGGAAATGGAGGGCTTTGAAACAAGTGCCAAAGTGCAAACTTTACTGCAAACTGTACTGCAAAAGACAGTAGCTTCATATGGCATGAGTTGTAGACCAGATTTTCTCCATTTAAAAAGTAACCAGTTAGGTTAAAACATCCATGCAAGAGACAAAAGTGGGGGGGAAGTCCACAAGGCAGGCTTGAGAAAGTGTATGTTAATGTCATTCTGTAGATCTTACAGCAGTCTACTCACAACAGTACTTTTGTCTCCACAGTATTAATGGCTGAAATGAAATGGGCAGAAAATGCAAGCATTCTGGTATTTTGGCATTGAGAGTAATTTAAACAATTTTACTAAGCAAAAGAAGTGTAATTTTCTGTTCTGAAGTGTAATTTACAATCTCTTTACTTTCTGTGGTGAGTATATGACGAAAAACATTAAGGACATCTAGAGTTTAATAAACATGAATACCTCCAGAAAGCCATGAGACTGTGTATATAAACATGGATTCGTTCTCCTTATTTTCATATTTCATGCCAAGTGCTGATCTCACCCTCTGATAGTATAATGCTAAATCTGAGAATGTTGAAGCATGTTTGACCATTGGACTGGATCACCTTAAAGGTCTCTTTCAACCTTGATGACTCCATGATTTTTATGTATTTTCTGAAAAATGCCATTCTTGAATGCCCATATATAAGTTTCTACATTTTGGCACTAATAGAAAAGTTTCATTTGGATTTCACCTGTTTTCCTGCAGAGCAGGAACCATCTGCTAGATCTCCAGGTGAGACCTTTCACTTACTGCCCTTGGTTAAAGCAAGCAGTTTATTTGCACGTTCAGGTCACCTTTCAGACTTGGCAGTCCTACTTGTGCCTTTGTTTCTTGCCAAGAAGGATTCATTTCTTCTATTACAAGGTACTTAGAGATACAAAGAAGATTAAGAATATTTCTTCTTGGTTTTGGATTGACACGGCTGAAAGGCATTTTGATGGACAAAAGAAAATGCATATGGGAGCAAGTCATGTTTGATATGTATTTGTATAATTTTTTCTATCCATGAAATGAAAGCAATAATATTTCCCAAGCTTAGCAGAATTTTAAAAGGGGGACTGTAATGCTCTGCTTCTTATATGAACGACTCTAACATGATCGACACTTTGCACATCCAGTTCTTAGTCTAAATACAGCCAATTGTCAACTAAAAGCTGACAGCCTTCTGCCAGATTGGTCTCCAGTGCCATCTGTATCCCTTCCCACACAAAGCACTGACCATGTTTACACAGCGATAACATTCCTGCTCCAGCATTGCAAACAGAACTTCTTTCATATACAGCAAGTAACTATTGTTTTTAATTGAGTGGTGGATGCCTAATTATTATAAATTGCTCTGTTAATTATAATATTATTGTGTAAATTATTGTTTTGTAGCCTTTTGTGACTACTAAGGGCAGTTTTCACACTCTGTGTGCCACTTGCAGATAAGTATGCTTCTTCTCCTCCACATGTTCACACTTTATTTGTTGACTCGGGGTGTGACCATACAAACATCTCCGTGCCTGATCGAAAGCCCATTGTGGTCCGTAGCTTTCCCATACAGTTCAATGGACTTTGAGACAGGGGTCACAGGACCAGAATACGGTTGGTTCCCTTATTTCCAGGATTCAGTTGTTTATTAGATAAAAGTCTCATGCTCAAGTGAAGGTTAAACCAGGATAACATGCAGCAGAGGAAAACAAATGGTTTGATATGTGAAGGAAAAGAAATTCTCTAAAGAGTTTCAGTTTGTGTTTTGAGAGGTCATTTTACATAGTTTGCTCCTTTGTGAAATGAGTTTGTTCTAACAAGATTTTAAATATGAATGTGAACAAGATTCATAGCAAGGAAAACATGCTTTACTTCGCACAGACTGTGTGACAGTTTTAGTTCTTTTCCAAGTGATTGTATGGCAAAACCGCTTAAAAAAGAGGGAATAGGTCGTAAAAGGACATACAGATGGCTGGCAGAAAGGCCTGTTGCTGACCCTATTCACAGGTTTCTTGTTGGTGCAGAGTGTTCATTTTGCTAGTCTGATGTGCAAATGGCACGGTATGGACTTGCACAGTCTTCTGTCTTCTTCAGGGGCAGAAATAAGGCTTAAACACTCAGTATTGAAATGTATGGATTTTAAAAACAAAAGAACCATTGGGCAAAGCCTCTGGCCACTTTTGAGGAGGTGATTAGCAGCCATCAGGCTACAGCTGCTTTCTTCTTCTGTTTGTTCCATATGCAGATGTTGCTATGAGGAAAGGAGTCAGCAATGACTGATGTGGAGCCTGTGGTCACAGATTTTGCAGCATCAGGACGGGCAGGCCGCCGAAACGCCTTACCAGATATCCTGGGCTCTCCTGCTGGTGCTGGGACTTCAGACCTGCCACACAAACTGGCTGAGCTCTCTGTTTCAGAAGGTAATGCATTAAGAAAAGGACATTTTTATGCAGTCGTCCTTTGGGTTTTTTTTACTTCCACCACCGTGCAGTTCTGATATCAATACTAATATTCCTTTCATCATCTAGAATTAAATTCAACCTTCCAAAGCAGCTATTACTTGTGCCTCCTGATGAGACAAGTTAATATTAACCCATATCCATGTCCATCCACAGATCCCGTGTTAGCAGCTTAGGAAAACAGTTCAGTGCTGGGAACTGAATTCCAGTTCCCTTGAGGGTGAGAAAATGCAGTTGTATTTCTGGGCAACTTGGAAAACACATCACTCCAGCTATAAATCCCAGTGTACTACTACACTGAGATAACTTTGCATAAGACATCTGTGCTGTTAATACAACATTAACTCAGGCATATACATGAAGAGTAGTGTTTATAGTATTTTAGTCTTGCTTAATAGGCTTTCAACTTTGCTACCAGTACCCTATTTTGCCATGTCCTTTGGTTTGATAAGGTGCTCTATTGATATACCACAGGTCTAATCAATTCCAGCTTTGTGAGTTCTTTTTACTTTCAGAGTGACTTCAGGGGAATTTTCAGATTCAGAAAAATCTGATTTCTAATGCCTAAGAAACAAAAAATATAGACTGGTCCCGAGCACGGTCTGTCCCTACTTTTTTAATCCGAATCAGAATTTTTTTCAGAAAACTTTTTCTTCTCATGCCCACCACTGTTGTTGTGGTACCACCACAACAGGTGGTCCCACATCCAGGAGCAGTGATGGTGTGAGTGCAGCAAAGGTTAAGGCAAGCCTGTGCTGAGGTGTGGACGGTCCATGAATCTGAAGTAAATCATTAAAGGGATTCGTAGCCTCCAGGACTGCATATCCTCCTTTTACATTGCCCAAAGAAATTACAGGATGTTAGGTGTACAGCCTCCTAAAGCACCTATAGGCTGGGGGGAAGGATTTATTTGATTTCAAATTGTTGCTATTTTGATGATTTAATTTATAATCAGGTGTTTGGGGTTCTGTAATCTAAACCCTACACGGGCCCATCAAAGGGCTGCTGAGCAGGTAGAAAAAACATTTCCTGGAGGAGTGTCAAGGGCCAAATGACCATATCCTGACTTGAACCAGGAAAAGGAAAGAAAATAAGAAAGCTGAATGGGATCTGGAAGAAGGCACTATTTTGTCTTCAGGAGACATTCTTCCCTATGAATATGAAAATTATATCCCTACAAAACAAACAGGAAAATCTTTTTATAAGCAAAGTTACAGCATGGCATAAATATCTAGCCCTCCAGATGACACAACAGTCCTCCTCTCCTGGTCTTCATCCAATTCATTAAGAATAAGAAGAAATTAAACACAGCTATGTTAGTTTTAACAAAGTGTACTGATGCTTTCTTAGAAATAAGGACCAGCACTGCCAGGATTTGAAGAACTATTAAGAGCATGGAATTGTCCTTGGCTTTTGTCATTGACATATAGCTGTGCCAGAGCATGTTGGAAGGCGGCAGATTCTGTTATCAGCAGTTTACAGTAGTGATAATAGGAAGTGAATACAGGTTGCAGTCAGGTCCACTCTGATAGTTTGGTTGCTTTTTGGGGATGGGAATTCCACAAGTCTCAGATGGGAATTTCAGCCCCATTGTAAGTTAGTTTTGATGAGACAGCAAGCAAGTGGAGGAAAATTCATCAAAATGGAAAGATAGTTTTGAAGTTCAAATGCTGTGACAGGGAAACAGTTTGTTTGTGAAACATTTGGGGCTCTAACAGGCAGTTCTTTTGCCTATTTCTGACTTTAACAATAAGTCATTAAAAAAGGAAAGTCATTTGCAGCTCAGAACAAAGAAATTAAATAAATGAGAGAAGTGGAGAAGATGGAGCATATGGCTATATAAAGTATGCCCTATTTTGTTGCTACTCTGAAATTCAGATTCAGTGAAGATTATAGGAAATGGTGAGGAGAACTCTCTCCATCTTGTTTCAAATTTAGCTAATGCTCATTGGATCATACATTTCCTCTTTCTAAAATGCTGTCAGCCACTGCCGTAGTGAAAAGTCAGGAACAGGATGTACTAATGCCTTCTGGTTTAGTAGAGAAAAAAGACTTTGCTCTACTTTTCTTAAAGAATACACAAAGACCATACCTGCATGATACAAATGTCCATGTACTCTGGAAGCCACACGAAGTTGATGTTCTCATGAGATGAACAGGAGAGATTCTGGCACCAGCTATTTATCTTGCTGCCTAACTCTGAAATGCAGACCATCTGTATCATGTCTGATCATCCTCTGGTGGTGTGTAAGTTTTGGAGTACTGAGACTTTCCACAGGTGGTCTGGAACCACGTTAAGTAGTTGATTGGTGTAACTGATCCGAAGGTTGAAAAGGAGGCTGCAAGAAGTTTGAGAGCAAGAAGCTGTACTGATCTTTCACATTTGGTAACCTGTGTTAGAACACCATTCTGCCAATAACACTCAGCAACTTAACTAGCACCTCTTGCACACCTAAATGCCAGCAAGTATGAGATTGGATTTCCTCTAATAAAAGGTTTTTCCTCTACCCTGTCTAAAAGACTCCACTGATATTAGATGTCAAACCTGCCAGAAACAGCCAATAGAGGAGATTGCTCTGTCTTCCTTTCCTCAACACTGCTGTGCTACATAAGGCTGGAGGGCGTCAAATAACTTGGTTCTTTATCACTATAGAATTCCAAAGCCTCTGAATCTCCGAGCAGACTTAAAACATCAAGCAGCTTCTGCCAAGGGCTTTAGCTGATGAACTGTGTGCAGCATTATATATTTGCTGTGATATGTAGAGACCAAGATATATAACTCTATTTGGTGGTTTTGATATTTTATAGCAAGTCAGAAAATGTACCCCTTAGATTATGGCTGTGGAGGAGATGGCAGAGTATGAAGAGGAGAACAGTACAGCCAGATGTGCTAAGCAGATCTCTCCTTGTCCCCAAAAGCTGTGGACTGCCATAGATTTGGGTATGCTGTACCACTGGTACTACCATGTGGGGCTTGAAGGTAATGTGAAAATTATTATTATGGTTTGCAAGGAAATCAAGGCAAGAAGAATTTCTGCTTCTCAGTGAGTAAACTTGATCAAAAGAAACAGCATGGAACAATACACATAATGACCAGAGACACTCTGGAGCTTTTATTTATATCAGTCATGTAAGCATTCAGCTCTGATCTGTGGAAAAGTGAACTTCCAACTCAGAGTAACAAAAAACCCCCCATCTTGTAAAGACAGGATAAGTTCATGTAGGTATTTCTTGTCAAAGAAGGTCAGACAGATAACTGGCATGTCCATAAACTGAAATCACACAGTGATTCTCAAAGGAATGCAATATTCTAATTTTATTTTGAAAATTACCCAGAAAAAAAATAATAACAGTATAACAGAGTTATTTCCAATCTATTTTCTACAGCCAAAAGCACATTGATCGATCAGCTTGTGCAAGAACTGGGCAAATCAACACCAACAGGCCAGCAGCTTTTAGAAGATGCCTCTCAAAGTTCTTTATCTCTTGAGTTAATCTCTCTTTCTAAAGTGCCCATGACTGTGGTAGTAAAGAACCAGTCCAAACAGAGATGATTAGTGAACTCAAATACCTGGTTGCATTAAAAAAGCTGTGAGAATGTGTGTCCTATAAATGTTTAAATGTCTGTCTCTGTTTAGATGCAGGAGCAGAGGGTGGAGAAGTGTCATCATCCAAAGCCTTGCTGGAAAGTCAAGAGGCAGAAGGAAAGCGCAATGATTCCTAAGACCTAAGGACTTCTGGGTTAATGAGTCCCATCGACAGACTTCCCAGTTTCCCTATGTCAACCCACCTGAAGTGTAGTAGCAACTTTAGCAGCACAGACATGACTTTGCAACACACTTGTACCTAGATATTATGTGGATGGCATACAGTTCTTCCTAATGTCATCCTTCAAAAGCAATGTTGACATATCCAAACAGGAAGAGAACTAAAGAATGTATCTCTTGTTTTCTCTCTTTTTATGGTTGTAGTATTTGTCCTAACTAATCTTCTTTGATGATTCCAATTAATATACCTACCCGGAACTAATCATTGTTTCAAAACAAAAATATTATTTCTTAATTTCCCAAACCAGCTTCTTTCTCTCTGACATAGAGGTGTGTTCACTCCCCACAACATGATATTAAGTATATATTAGATTACAGACACTATCTGTAATTTATCTCTGGAGATTTTTGTTCTCATTAGACATATGTAGATGGGTGTGAGAAAAAAAAATACATAAAATAAAATTTTCTCCTACTCCTGTTGCCAGATTTTATAAACTACTTAAAAATGAGTATTTGTTTTCAGACTCTCCTTACCTCTACTTGATTATGGCAGATCATCTCAGTTCTCCCATTCTTTGCAGTCTTGCCACTTCAGCCATTAGTTTTCATGCTGAATATTGTAGCTGTTCATGTGTATCTAAAGTAAAGTAGGTATGTTTGTATATGATGAAAATTGTTTAATCTCACTGTGGAAATTAAATATCTATCATCTTTTCTGTCTTCGGTTGATTTCTTAATGTTTATCCCATAGGACAATATTTAAAGCCCAATAATACATATTTTTTATTTCATCTGAGTTTTGCTTTGTTGTTTGCTGACAGTGAAGATGTTTCAACCATTGTGATTTTTACAAAGATTTTAGGCAAAGTTTTTTCTCTACTGAAAGGAGCTGTTTTGTTTTGGAGATCATGCTCCTGAAAATACTTGGCATTCATTCTCTTATTGTAGGAGACTTACGATTCAGGCATAGCTATGAACCTCCACAATTCCTTGGGCAGCAGCCACCTCTGTACATCATGAAAATGGAGGAAGCATCTCTGATGATGTATCTCACATGTGACTGGTATTCCATCTATGAAATATTTGTGTAATCTAAACGTAGCAGAGAGCTTGTAAGAGCTCAAGAGAGCTTGTAAGGCACAACTTTCATTCCTATTGTGCATTTACTCATACCCTGGCTTTCGGGGACCGTTCAATAAAGGATACAGTTTAATTCAACTGCATTGGCAATAAGTTCCCTCCTCTTAAACTTGTTTTCATTTAACGAGTGCAACATGACATTTTTTTCCAGATTGGAAAGGTAAAAGAACTTACTCCACTGGACCAAAACAGGTGGCTTTAAGAAAGTCTGAGAGACTGAACTAGCTGACTCTGGAGGACCAGAGCTAAAAACCACAGGGAGAGAGACTCGGAGGTAATTGTATTTGTGATACACACAAATGGGTGTATAACTACTGGGTTGTAGTCCCATTCTTCTACACCAGCCTTCTTTATAGCATCACAGTACAGAAAACTGGTAAATTAGAAGAAGCTGTTGTGATCCATCAAAATCAAGTAAATGAGTATTACTGGAACATAAGCCCTTATATGCTTTGCTCTTCTGGATCATGGCCTATATGGAATTCTGCACTTCCTTCACAGTTGCAGTGCTGGATATATTTGGTTTCTTCTCTGATACAATACAGACACTGAAATTTGGCTTACAGGATAGATACTTTAGGTACTTTGTTAGTCTAAGCTAGTTTGAAATTATTTGCTATTAAAATACCAATTATGAACCAGCTGAATTAAGCAAATTATTCATGTGCTAAATTCTATGTAAAAGAACCCAATCTATGACTATGTGACATTAAGTGCTCAAAAATGTATAGTTTACAACTAATCAAGAATATTGTCAAGAGTTCCCTGGGGAATTTATTGTAAGCACTCAGGTGTTTACTTTGTACTTGAGCTATATGAACCTGTTGTTGAAAATATGTTGAGTAGAAAGAAGAATTTTAACAGCAAATTTGAAAAAATGCAGTAGCAAAAATTAAGATTTAAAATGCAATTTAATTAAAAGCATTATG
Source organism: Luscinia megarhynchos (assembly GCA_034336665.1). Classification (NCBI taxonomy): domain Eukaryota; kingdom Metazoa; phylum Chordata; class Aves; order Passeriformes; family Muscicapidae; genus Luscinia; species Luscinia megarhynchos. The sequence continues at coordinate 50,318,825 of CM067565.1, forward strand.
AACATTTTTAAAATACCTGTAATACATCATGTGTGCATTATCTAATTGCAAATTAACCAACTTACAAACACAGAAATGCTTCTTTGCCCTGTGTATGTACAGTTTGTGTCTAAACAAGTATTAGTCTAGACTGCATGAGAGATCTCTTTTTTAGTTAGTTGTAGCCTTAGGAATATTTAGTTATGCCTGGAATTTACCAGATTATTCCAGTTGCCAAATGCATTTTTCTGATCAGTATAAACTGACTTACAAACTGGCTGATGTGGGAGACCGTGCACCATATAAACTTTGGTCTTTGAGCAGAGTTTATTAGTTGTGCATGATTCCTGACTGAGGCAGAAGGGAACTCACCCCTTTAGGCCTGTCTATGGGGCTTTATACCATGCTGTCCCGTACTCTGGGGCTTGGGCAGAGTTACTGTCTTAAGCACAGCTGAAGTTGGGAAAGCTTTGGTTCATTTTCTTGTTAGTGTGCTGAAGACAGGTAATAGTCCTACTAAATTTTGGCTGAGTCTGTAAAGAACAAATGAAGTGCTTCTGAATCAGTTTGTCACTGAGCCAGTTTACCCAGTGTCAACCATTATCCAGGCTGTACCACCCTCCCTTAGTCAACTAGTGGGTAATTGATAACAGTGCATTCTCTTGGTTCACATGGCCACAATGATATGGCGCTGAATCAGCAGGGTATTTTAGAACATGCTTAGCTTGAAATGCAGACGGGCTTCACAGGAGTCAGTAGAACTACTTAGGTGCCTAAAATTAGGTACATACTTAATTACCTTGATAAATGACAGCAGCAAACTTCTATTGAGGCTAATCTGGTATTACAATGCATTAATCTCAATTGCCACTTCAGCAAGTTTGTTACAGGTAATAGCATCTTTTTCATCATCTTACAGAACTATCCTAGGCTTTTGTAAAGCAAAGAATTTCATTTCAGTACCAAGCAAAAAAGGTAACTTTGTTGTCTCCATATTTTAGAACATAATGAAGCAATTATCCATTCTTATCCATTCAGTATGCTAAAAAAAAATAAAAAAAATAAAAATAAAAAAATGGGAAGTACCCTTGTAATTTTTCTCGTGCATATACAAAACATTTTGGATATATAGAAAATTTGCCTTGATGCTTTTCAGATGTCATTAAGAACTTATAACTGCTCTTGGTTACTTAAAAATTGCAAGAGAGCAGTGGCTATAAGAGGCTTAAACCGCACTTTACCACTCCTACCACTTTACCTACTACCATTAGTAGGCTAAATATCCTTTATGCAAAATGTCTTTTATGTATCATGCACTTAAAGATGAATACTTCAAAATTTAGCAGATTAGTATGAGTTTATATTCCTCTCTTCTGTTTGCTAGTGCTCTGTGTGTGATAAAGCCCATGGAACAGAATTGAACAAAGACTTGTTCAGCAAATCTCCATGGATTTCTCCACGTGTGTTCAGTGAACATGAGCCCCAGATGGGTCCCCCCGGGTCCAGACAGCCAGACCAGCGGGGCTGAGCCCACGGGGTCCCAGGGCACTTGCTCTGAAGCTGAAATAGCACATGCTTAAACTGTCCTGCCATCTAGTGGGATCCCGAGCCTGCCAGGTAGGCTGTGCAAGGCAGTGGAAGGAGACAAGTTTAAAAGACCTCAAACCCAGCTGCAGACTGGGCTGGTCAGAGGCAGAATGTCTCCAGCTGATCCAACACATTCACTTCAGGAGTTTTGCTACGGGCCCAGAACCTTGAAATCCGTGTGATTGCAAAAAGGAGGCACCTTATGTTTGAACCCATAAACTCTTTGTAAAACAGGTGTATGAGTCCGGCTTGCAGACCACCTTCCTTTAGGTGCCCATTCTGAGATTTGGGCTTGGGTGTAAATCCCACCACAGGTGACTGTTTTGACCTTTTTTAGGGGTAATTGTGTTTCATCTTCTCAACCTGAAATTCTTCTACTTTGGCTGGTAATTAGCAGTGATTGCTGAGAGCTCTTCCTTTATGTCTTGGTTTATTTCCCTTTTCAACCCAGCGGGGACCATCCTGATGGATGAAAGCAACAGGAAGCCTGAAGACTATCACTTCATCTTGGAATGTGCCACATCCCTATGCCAGATCTCTGGATTTAGTGCAAGACTTACATTTCATGGATGCTGTTTGTGGGGTGGTTTCTTTTTGTTGTTTGTGTGGTCTTTGTTTGTTTGTTTGTTTGTTACAGGGGTGGGGATTGCCTGTGTGCTGTGTGCTTTTCTGCATTAAACATATTTATAATTGCTTGCAATGCAAGGGCCCTGATGGTAGGGATTTGGACAATCCCTACCAGTGCTTTATTCCTGGGGCTCTGCTGTGCAAGGATTGATGCTGTAAATCCAGTGCTTATCATACAATGTATAGAAAAGCTAATCTGTGTGACTGGCTTGACCCTGCTGTGTAGGGCTTACTGTGCTCTTATTTCCAGACTCCTCGGGCACGTTTGTCAATGACACATCAGCAGCGTAAACATAAAAAGGAGGAGCATGTGAACTGCTGCTAATGCCCAGCAGTATTCCAGAAACAGTTACCCCGTATCGCACCCGTTTTCCTGCGGGCCCGGGAGCATTCCCGAGGGATGCGCTCCGCTGCCGTCAGGCGGCACGAGATGGCGCCCGAGCCCGCGCCAGCCGCGCGGCCGGGCCCTCCCTCCTCACCGCCTCGCCCCTGCCCATCCCCGCTCCCGGCTCCCCGGGCACGCCGCGCTTCGGGTGTCCGTCGGGGCGATGGCTGCCGTGAGGAAGAGCGGGGCTGCGGCAGTTCCGCGGGCGGAGCACGGCGCTCCCTCCCCGCAGAGCCGCCCTTGGCCTGGCGCGGCCGCGGCTCCGGCGGCTCAGCCCCACACGGGCCGGGCACCGCGGCTCCCGCGCCGGGCAGCCGGGCTCAGCGAGCCAGCCCTGTCCCGGTCGTTCCTTCCATCTTGATTTGTCGTCTGCATCCATCTACTCCCTGTCTTCAGTGCTCACCTCTTGCTTCGCTCACACCTCAAGCCCAACATCCACCATTAGTGCTTTCAGCACTCAAGAATACAAGAAACAAATCTCTTTAATTACCTCCGTATTTGCTAAAATAAGATGGTAGGAGGATAACTCATTGCTGTTCCTCTCAGCAAGTACTGGGTAAATTTTACTTTATCAGAGAGACCCTTGAGCCAGGCCCAGAGCAGCCCTTGTCTCTAACACAGAGGGAGGGAAAGCTTAAAACACATAATATGTCATTATGCAAGTAGAAGTGCTGTTGCAATCTAAAAAAAGTGCTGAAATAAGTATCTTCCAGGCATCTTCTTTCAGACAGCCTTTGAACTCTGCATCTCTTTTTAATGTTGGCTGTTGTGACTCGAAACTTCTAGGTAAATTTATGAAGGATGAAATGAAATGCTGGAATGTAAGAAGGAATATATTTAAGGGAGGGAAGACAAAGGGCAATGAGGCAGGACAGTTGCACCACACTTCCTCTCCACAGCCCTTCTTTTACCAGAACATCTGAACCCAGTCATGGTGCGAGGAATCAGCCCGGTCCTGCACCCTCCACTGGCTCTGGACTCTGGATGTTTTGAGCTCGGGGTACAGGGCTGTTCAGTCACTCAAGAAAGTTTCAAAGGTCTGGAGGAAGATGCTATTAGAAGCCTTGTTTAAATATTACAAGATTAGTTAATGATTTTGACTATAGAGGGTCTGGTTTGTTTACTGTTGCCACACTGAGGGGCAAATCTTCCATAATGTACACATGAATGTATGAAATTAAAGGAATAGTGGCAGTATCTATACCTCCCCACTGCAAGTGCCACTCACAGCACAGTTCACAAAGTGAGTCCCATGATAATCAAGGCAAGTGCTATATATCTGCTTTCCTTTCTGTGTATATCTGTATTTTTTTCCCACAACAGACTGGATTTGGCAAAGTGTGAACAGACACTTAGCAAGTGGGGTGTGTTTTTAAGTTTCTTGGTATAGACTTGTCTATTGTAACCATCTCATGTGATTTCTTGCATAATCCTGGATATAGCTCTTCTCTGAATTACTTCCTGCATCATGTCCAATAGCTATGGTTGTTAGCATAGTTTACAATTTGCAGGATTGAAAAGTCTTGTAAGGCGGTTTGAAAGTTGGCCAAAGGCTTAAGTTCTCCTCTCCTCAGCTAATATGCATTTCATTTTTAATATAAATTTCTGTGGGTTTAAATTTCAGTGGCTGGAGTTTTGTGTACCAGACTGAAGAGACCACTGTTTCTCTGGGATTGTCTCCCAACATCCAGTATGTCCAAAATTTTCCCCAAGGTTGTCTTGGTACTAGTCCTTATTTAAAGCTAATTATGAGCTATCATAACCCTGCAATGCTTCAAGTTACTCTACAATTTTGTGTTCCAGGAAGTTTATGTACTTAGACTCATGAAAACTCAGAAATGAGTCAGTGCTTGGTCACAAACCAATATGCAAAGCAGGGATATGGTTCCACTCTTGAATGAATCAAGTTAGGTATGTAATCCAAGCTAGGTCACCCAGCATGAAGTTTCATTTCAAATGCCTCATCTGTGTCAGGCATTTGTTCATCCATGACAGGCCCATAAATTGATAATCTAATTAAATTATTTATCAAGACTGTGGAATTAATGTATTTCTCCGGATACACTAACACTGCTCTTTAGAACTACTGAGGAAATAGCTTGCTCTGGGTGAGAGACTTCAATTTAGAGGACACAAACCCAGAGGAGCGTGGGCTCCATCTGCATCTGGGAGATCATATCTGCCTCCAAAAGACTGTGACTGTGTCCTCTCAGTCCCTAGCTCAGTGGAACAGAGGAGGACCTTAGGAATATCCAAATGCAGGTAGTTATTGAGATGAATTTTAACTTTGCATCTATTTTACAGATTGTTTTTGTAAATTCTTGAGTTCTTGAAATTCAGTAAAATAAACCTGATTTTGCTTCTTGCCTAAATCTCAGCTGGTACTGAGAGTGATTTCAGTATATTGTAGAAAATGGAATGCTTTGGGAGGGACAAACCGAATGAAGGTACATTGAGCCATTCCAAAAATTTCTTAAATTCAGCCCTGCAGATTGCATAGTTGTTTCTTGTTTTGCTGAAAGGATTTACCTTGGGATTGATTAGCTTGGAGATTTGTTATACTGAATTCCAAATAGCCACACTTATTTATGTGTTTGACAGCCTCCATAGCATATTCTAGGGCTACAGAAAGAGAACATGTTATTTATGACGTATGACAAGTTAAACTTGTACCTTTAACACATATTTAACATATTTATGTTGATGATAAAAATCATTCCCGTCCTTTGCTATAATACAGAGTCCTTGGACCTTAATGCAGAGGGTCTTTCTGCTCCACTAATAATTCTCACTAGTCTGCCTTGAACACCAAATCTACATGTCTCTCAGAATCAGCTGCAACAGGTCAAATGCAAGTCATCTAATCTCCTTAAACCCATGTGCTATTTTTCCATTCTTCCTAATAAGAATTATTTTAATTTAGTATGTCCATAGTATTCACATGCCTTCTAAATTTCTCTGAGTCATTATTACTCCTGAAATAATCAGGTTGTTTATTTATACAACTTTGTTTCTTTCTTCCTTACATATGCCCATGCCAAAATTGTAAGGCTGGAAAGCTGATTTCTTGTATTGATTTTTTACAGCAACTAGACAGGTAATGTAAGTGACACCCAGTATCAGGCATTTCTGTCATAGTTTAAGGAATTTTATATAGTTTTTCTATTCTTAAATGTAAAAGAAAGCAAAGACAAATATTAAAATAACAAAGGCCTAATGGCACAAAATTAAAGTACCTGCATCTTCAATAAATTGAACTGGGAGCCATTAAGGTGTCTAGATTTAATGCAGGTGAATTCTTTGAGGAGAATGTGTGACTTGAGCCATCTAAATGTAAGTGACACAATAATATTAAACAAGAGATAACAACCTCCCAAATGCCTTTCAGAAACAGACAACACCCTGGAGATATTTCATAGCATTTGCTTACTTTAAATCATTGTCAACCAGCTGTCCTCCCAGCTTAAACCAATCCAAATATATGTCTAATAGTTCATAATGAGGTATTAGCGGGTCTTTACTTTCCAGGACTCTCCTAATCTCATGTCACACCAATTTGTAATGTAAGAGAGAGTCTACAAGAATGAAATGCATGATCACAGACAACTTCATTTTCACCAATTAGCAACCAACACCAGAATTAGACCATAACGTGACTTGTATCTAATGTTAGCCTGTCCTGGCATTATCTTGCACGAGCTTTACAATGGCAGGAAACCTGCTGAACATGTTCCTAAATTTTTCCTAAGATATGTCGTGCTCTTAGAAAGGATATGGTGTAAGCATGTCTTTCATGCTCCTGCCTGCATTACCTTGTACCTCGCCTATCATCTGGTCCAAAGCTCCAGCAAACCCCTTCCTGTGGCATTTATACAGCACAAAACTGGATTCATACAGATGCTTTGAGCCTGCGGCCATTCTGTGACCACTTGCTTGTGCAGCTGCATAATTGGGTATCTCTTGCATGAGGCATTTATCTCTTGCTGAACCTGGGATTTCTAATGAGCTATATGTTGATAGAGTAAATAAACCTAGTTATTTTCTGTGACTCACTAACAGCACTGAGATAGTATATTTTTATTAGGGGGATCAGCAAACCTCTTAGATGGCTAGAGGACATATGAGATAATTTTAGTTAAGACCATTCAACTGCCATGTTTGACATAAGGTTTTTCTGCAGCATCAACAACAAATCACACTCAGCCCAGAAAAAACATCATCCCATCTGACATAACAGCTACTAAACTCTGTTCATTTCTTTATTACACGGAGATCAAAGCTGCACAAAAATTCACAGCAGGACTTCAAACAAGCTTAAAATTTTCTGAGAATACCCTAGCATGTTGTCCATAAGTAGAGGAAACTTCTTTCAGCTGCACATTATTTTCAGTTTCCTTAACTCAAAAGTAGCCTCGCTATATGTTTCATAATACTAAGCATTTAAAGAAATGCTTACATGAGCTAGGACCCCGAATCCTGTTGGCTTTCAATGGAATTCAATTCCTAAAAGGCCTCTGAATGCCTACATTTGCTTTTGTACCAGGGGAGTTAGGCCCTGGTATCAATGCTGCCCTTTGTTGCACATACGGGTACAAGATGCTCTGCAGCTCCTGAACCTTCATTGCCAGAAGTATTTGAAAAATGCAATCATCACTACGTTATCTGAAGGTCTTATAACATAGTATCCTCTTAACATAGTATTCCTGGCTATTGTACTACAAAGATGGTGAAAAGACAGAGATTTGACTGAATTGGTGTAGCAAGAGGTGGTGCTCCCTTCCTCCCCATACCCCCCACATTCTTTTTTTTTTTTTTTTTTCAGAAGAAGTTTTGTTGTTGTTTTTTTTTCTTTCAAGTACAGAATGAATGTTTGAGAGCGTGTGAAGCAGGGATATAAGGCAGAAAAGTAGCCAAAAGCAGGTTTTCTGTCCTGTATTTGAAGGCTGAAGGTTAGAGCAGTCTCACCAAATGGCCTTTGGAAGCAAGGATTACTCATTACACAGGGCTATCACACTGCAGAATTTTCATCTTTTAAGCAGACCTTGTACAGGGAATGCAAATGTGCCTACTTACACTGCTCAAGTGGTGCAAAGAGTTTAGTGAAAGAGAATGAATCCCTTGCTGTTCAGAATCTCCAGCGATACTATTTGTCACAGGAGTACACAGTCTGTTAAAACTATCCAAGTGCTGACAGCACAAAAGAAACTCCAAGCTGAGCTCTTGTGCAGCAACCTAAAATGCACACCAGGTCAGTATATTTTACACAGTGATCTCTGTTTCAGCCATAGCAAAGCATTTATGGCGGTCAAGATGACTTATACTGGTTTTTGATGTTAACATAACCCTTGCATAAGGGTCCACAATCAAATACAGGGCATAAGATGCTGTAGAAAACATATGTGCATACTACAAGAGCCTGAAAGAAATGCAAATGATGGCCAAAACTAATTTAAAAATGTTAGAAAAGTATTCCTAATTATTTGTGTTTTGTATGGCTAGGTGGGAAATTGTTGAGGTTTTGTTCCTAAATCGCTTAAATTCTCTTTCGCTCAGGGCCTGAATTTTGTTGCAAGGGCTAAAGTGCTCGATTCACTGTTCTGGAATCCATCCAATCCATAGGTCAGGAAAAGCTGACACCGTGGGATGTCCCACAGAGACCGGCTGCTTTCTGAAAAGCACTCAAGATGAGACAAGATGACCACCTAACGCCTTCAACAAATTCAAAGAACAACTAGAAAGAACATTCCCTCTCTTGCAGAAAAGAAAGAAAAAGAAAAAAAGAAAAAGTTCTCTTTTCCTTTTTCTTCATTCTTAATCTCCAAATGATGACAGTTGTGGAGACAAGATGCTGTTTCGAGCCAGGAACGGCAAATACCAAGTTCAGACAGCATATATACAGATGCCATTGTGGGTAAAGGGATCTGCACTTGGCCAGCGCCAAAACGGCCTTGAAAATCATAATGGGAAAACTTTTGGAGCTGGTGTTGTGCAGTAGCGTTAGGATCCTGTGTTTTCACTCGGTAGCCTTTCACGTTGGGTGCCCGGTTCTCGGCGGGGGTGCCCCCGGGGCGGCTCGGGCGAGGAGCGGAGCGGCGGGAGGAGGCAGCCCCTGCCCTGCCCCTCCGCGTCCTGCCGAGCGCCCGGCCAGCACCCCGCGCCCCCTCCCCGGCGGCGGGAGCGCCCTGCCCCGTCGGGGGCGGACCGCGGCCACCCCCCGCCCCCGGCCCCCCGCCGGGCGCCGGCTTTAAATGCGGGGCGGCACCGCGGCTCCGCTACCCCCGGCACCGCGCTCGGAACACGCAGCCGGCCGCCATGGTCGAGGCTTTCTGCGCCACCTGGAAGTTGGTAGACAGCCACAACTTCGACGAGTACATGAAGGCACTGGGTAGGTACGGCCGGGCGGCGGCACCTTAGGAAATCTTGGGATTTTTCACCGTCTGGGAAAAATATAAAAAAATAATAATAAAAAAAAAATTTGAAAAGACTCCCCGCCATTGCCAGAGGTGTAGGTGAGACTGGCAACAGTGGTAGTGATGGAGGGGGTTATTTTGGCGTCTGTGCTTCTATCCATAGAACGAATTCCGTGCGAGTCCCTCACCTGGGCGATCGGGTGCGTTTGTGTGGGAGAGGCTCCGGGAAATGCCCCCGGGCTAAGGGAAGTGTGTGAAAGACGAGCACGTGCTACCTGCGGATAAGTTTGAAACAACCAAGCGAAAAAGAAATCCTTGTGCTGGAGCGATAAGGAATTGAAACGCAGAGCGGCGGAAGCGATCGCGGCCGCGCGTGTGACCGCGGGCGGAGTGCGGAGCCGCCGTGCTCGGCGGCCGGGGCGGGCGCGGAGCCGCAGCTGGGCGGACTGGCCACGGATACTCGCGGTGCAAGGGCGCGAGAGCAGCAGAAAGCAGCGTTTCACAGGGATAGCTTAGCTGTAGAGCGGGGTGAAAGATCTCTGCACTTCGATATGTGGGGGAAAAAAAACCCAAAAAAAGTAAAAACTCACGAAGTTTGATGTATTTCTCTTTTTCCTTGAATGGTCTAGGAGTGGGGTTTGCAACACGGCAAGTGGGGAATGTGACTAAACCCACTGTGATTATCAGCAGCGAGGGGGACAAAGTAGTGATCAGAACCCAAAGCACTTTCAAAAACACAGAAATCAGCTTTAAACTCGGCGAGGAATTTGATGAAACTACCCCCGATGATAGAAACTGCAAAGTAAGTGAACTCCGGGGCTGCAGTCGCCTCTCCCTTTTGCTTCCCTCCCCCGCCCGCCAGGCTCTGTCATTGCAAGGGTCAAAAGAAAAAAATGTAACTTCTGCTGCTACTAGTTATAGCACCGCAAAAGACAGGAGGGGCGAGGAAAAAAAAAAAAAAGGCAAGACTGAGTCCTGCCTGCTTACACCATGCCTTTTCTGAATATATCATGTTGCCAGCTCCCTGTCTGTTTTCCAGTGTCAATTGATTGTGTTAGTTGCCTGCTTTTCGCACTAGCTAAATATTAGGCATAACTTTTCCCAGTCAAAATAGTCAGGTGCCTCTTTCCTTGCACCTTTGGGGGCTTAACATCAAGTATTATTTCAAGGCGCATCTGAAACAGGGTCTTGTGAGACTGGAGCTCAAAGGAAACAACTTTTTCATCCTTTGACACAAACAAGAGTTGTGTGGATTTCATGCTTAAAACTAGGATAATTCATAGCCTTGGCTTTAAAATGGCTGGGACTACTTTATCATTCTAGATCCACATCCATCTATTGAAGAGAATTCAATAGAACAGTGCATGCTGAATGTGTGAGCAGAATCCCAAGTACCCTAAATAAAGGCATGTCTTTGTGTTTCCTGGTATCTCACAGTCAGTTGTGACCCTGGATGGAGAGAAGCTAGTGCATGTACAGAAATGGGATGGCAAAGAGACAAACTTTGTGAGAGAAATAAAGGATGGCAAAATGGTAATGGTAAGTATAGAGCACTCTGAGTATTCACACTCACTGCAAATCTCCCAACTTACCCTTATCTCAAGCTTTGTGAACAGTGTGATTTAGACACAAACCCTTAAAACCCTACTAATTGGTGGGGAAAGCTAGCAGGGGTTTTAAAAATATTTGTTTTAGTTTGGTGTGTCTTGTTTTACTGACAATTAAAAAAATTTCTAGTGCCTTTAGGCAGGCTAGCCTGTGGATTTCCAGATTATATATGCTCTCTTTCTAGACTTTTGTGTAAATACCCAAGAAAAAAGTCCTGGTGAGCTCGTAATGATATGAAGTTCTTGATTATATAGGAAATCATCTGTTGCCAGCTGCAATTTAGACTTCTTTAAAAACTTGTTTTATGTATGCACACATTAAAAAGTACTTACTTGCACAGAACAAGTAGTTTCCTGTGAAAATAAAATTATAATATTGCAGGAGCTAATAGCATTTTCATATTTAATAATAAAGGGTTTAGTCCTACTATTTTGTTAAACACTATGATAAACAGTGATTGTGTGGAGAAGTCTGAGTTTAAATTCACCTGCTTTTCCTGACTTTTTAGAAACAAAACTATGGGGTGAATAAATGTTGTAAGTTACTATAGCTAATATGCAGGAAAGCACTTTTCATGGCACAGAGATATAGTTTTCAAAAATGTCTTCAGCTATATTAATCCACTTGACTTGGTTGTTGAAGACCAGTTATTTTTTTTTCCTACTTACTTCAGAGAGTATCTGTGTGAACTAAGACTTGCCAATAAATACAGACTTAAAAACATACTGAAACCAAACATGTCAAGTGTTTCAAAGGAAAAAACATGCTTTGGTTTTTGAGGCAGCTATACACAAATCACAGACATACAGAAAATATTGTACTTTGGAATTTGAATACCATGAGGTGCCCTGTTCTAATTCAGGAATTACCTCCGGAATGCACACTGTAGTTGGTGTCCAGCACAAGAGTATTTGGTAGTTTTAGCTACACAGGGTACAGAATATATTTTTTAAGACAAGAGTCTACATTTATGCCTAATAGTATAGAGGGCTTGGAGTTTTAGATTGCACATCTTAATGGGATAAGCTTTGGGAAAATAAGTGTTAAGTCTGTATTAATTTTTTTAATATAGCATTATTTTAAACAGTAAGTTAAATTTTTAACAGCTGCCTTGTAAATGTGCATTATGTGTTTCTTGGGTTTGAAAGCAGCAAGGAGAAAGTATCATTTCTTATAGGAACCATAGCTAAGGCTTGGCTTCTTGTTCATTTAAAATATCAGTATCCTAGATCTATTTGTTTTCCTATAAATTACATAATATAGGCCAACCTTGATCTGACATGGACTTCATAAATGTGTTAAACCATTACAGAAAATGGTTCAGCCTCTAACATGTCTGTCTTTTCCTTGGACTTGCAGACTCTCACCTTTGGTGATGTGGTTGCTGTTCGCCACTATGAGAAAGCATAGAGTATACCTGACTTCTGTCCAGATGTTACTTCTGCTGGATGGATTAACGTCCTGTCCATGACTGATCGTAGCTAAAGTGCACATTCCTGGCATGAAAGGTTAATAAAGATTTTTTTTTTGGGGGGGGTGGGGGGTTTTTTATGAAAAAAGCTGTGCCATCAAATTGGCATGCTTGTGCTGTATAGTGAAACAGGTTAGACTTGGCATTAAATTTCTGAAACACTCGCCTTTTTTATTTTTTTTTACAGTAAATGAAAAATATTTGAATTGTTTTGGAATGCAGATAAAACAAATTAAAACATTTTTTAAACCTGTGCTCCTTTTGTATTTAATCAGCTAATATTCTGGTGTCCCAGAGGAAGGTGTTCAAAGTTCCCCTTTCTGAATTAAGGATGCAGCAGTCTTTCTATGCAGTGTAGAGTACTTGGGGAAATGAAAAATTAACTGTGTTGGCTTTTTGCTGGAGAAATCTAAAGTTAACAGCGTTTTTGTAGACAGAGAAGTGAGATATTCTCGTAAGTTTCAGCTCTTCTCTTTACTGGGAACTTATTACCAAGTGCAGATGATGGTCCAGAGTTTGTAGAGTTTTGGTTTTAATAGTTAGAGTTTCTAATTTGTTTTGATAGGTTTGGGGTTTATTTTTTTATTAATATGCAAATATTGAAGACTTTCACAGGGTGGGAAGAAAGGGTCAACATGGTAACTCCCCAACATTAGTCTCCATAGGAATGGGAGGAAAACAGTACAAAGGAACCTACTGCACTTCTCTCTCTTTTCCCTCTTAGTTTTAGCTAATATGTACAAGACAACAATTTGCACTATGGGCAGTTTAAAATAAAATGCTTCTTATAAGAGAAATTAAAACCTTATACCTGAACAATATATCCCTAAAAGGCCAGAGTGGGAAAAACTGTCTTACGCTTAGGAACATTGAAATGGATTTTTGGCAGCACGGAGGTGGTTTGGAGCGCCCATATTTTGTACACACTGACTCAGACGCAGAGGGAGGTGTAGCTACCTACAGCCTTGTAAACAAAGGCAAAGCTGAGCTGTGGATTTAGCTGGTCATTGAGCCAGAGGTGCAGGAGAGGCATCTTGGCCAACTTCCCAGGCTTCATCCTTCAGATCAGCCATGCACATCCCTGGATAGATAGGATAACATGGGTAACTCATCTGATAGAAGTTCACACATAACTGGCATTTACCCTATACAAATATAAAATTAAATGTTATTAGCTTTATTTTTTCACAAAAAACAGCTTGAAAGGAATATTCAAGTGTGGTTTGTCTTGTGGGGAACACTATACATCTAGAAGACAGAGCCCTTAATTATAAACCTTTATAAATATGTTGTATTTGGTGAACACTGATAATTTTTAAAATCTAAGAGCTATCTTTTAAATCAGAAATGAGCCAGTGGTATGGGGAGCTCTACTCACAATGCTTTGGACTGTTTTACTGGTATAGTGCAAGTTATTTTTAAGCAGCATCTTCTGCCCTTGTTTTTATCAGTCCATAGAACACTCAGCTTCAGTAACCAATGCAGCCTTCATCTGCCTTCCTTTGGCTGCTGCCTCTTTGCCTGTGGGTGCATTTGTCACATGACTGTCGTTACCAGCCACCTTTTCTCAGAAAGTTGGGAGCAGCTGCTTTTCCCTCTTCACTGGAGTAAACAGACTTGCCTTCTCAATACTGTCATTTATCTGCACAGCAAATGATTTGTGGGGTCATGAATTTAAAAACCTTGGGTTTCTTTTTCTTAAAGACTAGGAAAGGAAGGCAGAGGCAAATTGTTAACACTGAATGGTAAATATTTTGCATTACAGTCACTTTTAAACAAAGAAGTAGCCCTTTACATAAAAACTACTTTCTCCGATTCTAAATATAAACATTGTTAGTGTCAAATTAAATAAGGGAGAGAGAAAAGTGGAGAAGCGGTGCCTGTGAATTAACTGATGCCGCTCAGAGGAGGGAAAAAGAGAGGAATATACTGACACATGGGACTACCAGCTGCTGCTGGCACAGCTTTGCAGAGCCCTGACAGGAAGAGCACAGTGACAATGGGACATTTCAGGGTAGCCACAGGATCCATGACATTATTATTGTGATCCTCTTCTAAAACTGACACCAAGTACTCTTCTTCTATATGGAACTACTCTGACTTCAATAAACAGCGCTTCTGAAAGCCTTGGCCAGTGGAGACCTGTATTTACAATATTCCTGATCATTTCCCTTAAACTGTATTATAAAGGTGTACTTGATAGTATTTTTTCATCAAGTTGGGTGGTTTTTTTTAAAGCCTTACAAGTAATCGGGATTCATTCCTGCACGTATGCCATGAGAAAACTTCCTTGCAAGAGATGATTGGGACGGGTGTCGGGCACAGCCTTCCGTCGGGCCGCCTCTCACCGGCCCGAGTTCAGCCCTGCCCAGCCCCAAGCGGCCGGGCTTGGCTCTGCGCGCTCCTTGGCGCTGACCGGGCTGGCAGCTCCTGAAGGTCACCCCGGGCACGGCCGGCTCAAGGCGAGCCCGAGCGCCGTCCGGCAGCGGGGTCGGGCCCGGGGCGCCTCTGGCGCCCAGCGGTGCGGGCGGGGCGCTGCTTTCCGGGGCCCCGCGGCTCGCACAAGCCGTCCGGGGCTCGCCTCTCTCCCGGCCGCCGGGGCGAAGACACGAGCAGAGCCGTCGGCGGGCCGGGCGGGCCGGGCGCTCCGCGCCGCACGGCCGACATGGAGCTGCGGCTGGCGCTGGGGCTGGCGCTGCTCTGCGCCGCGCTGGAGGCGGCGCCGGCCGGCCCGCAGAGGCCCCGCTCGGCCGTGGGTGAGTCGGCCGCGGGTCAGCGGCTGAGGGGCCCGGCGGGGCGGCCCGTGGAGGGCGGGGGAGGCGGGTGAGCGGCGGCCCGGCGAGGGAGGCCCGGCCGGGGCCGCTGCCAGCCCGGCGGCGGGGAGCGGGAGCGGGCTGCGCGGTCCCCGCTCCTCTCCGTGCCCCGGCACCGCTCCCCGCACATAACCTGCTGCCGAAGCAGTCCGTGTCCCAACCGGCTTCGGCCACACGTGACTGCCAGATCGGTCAACAGGCTCTTTTCAGGTACGGGGGGTTACACGGGTTCATATTTAGTTGTCCGGGAAGGCCGGCGGGTGAGGTGAGGTGAGCCCTGCCCTGCCTCTGGCGCGGATCCCGAGGCACGCACTGCAAACGCCTTTGGGGCTGAGCTGAGCTGAGCTGAGCTGGGCTGGGCTGGGCTGGGCTGTGCTGTGCTGGGCTGGGCTGTGCTGTGCTGTGCTGGGCTGTGCTGTGCTGAGCTGTGCTGTGCTGAGCTGTGCCGAGCTGAGCTGAGCTGTGCTGGGCTGTGCTGTGCGGGGCTGTGCTGTGCTGAGCTGAGCTGTGCTGAGCTGTGCTGTGCTGTGCTGTGCTGGGCTGTGCTGTGCTGAGCTGTGCTGTGCTGAGCTGTGCCGAGCTGAGCTGAGCTGTGCTGTGCTGTGCTGAGCTGTGCTGTGCTGAGCTGAGCTGAGCTGAGCTGAGCTGAGCTGTGCTGTGCTGAGCTGTGCTGTGCTGTGCTGGGCTGTGCTGTGCTGGGCTGTGCTGGGCTGTGCTGTGCTGGGCTGTGCTGTGCTGTGCTGTGCCGGGCTGTGCCGTGCTGTGCTGAGCTGTGCTGTGCTGGCCTGTGCTGTGCTGTGCTGTGCTGAGCTCTGCTGTGCTGTGCTGTGCTGTGCTGTGCTGAGCTGAGCTGTGCCGTGCTGTGCTGAGCTGTGCTGTGCTGGCCTGTGCTGTGCTGTGCTGGGCTGAGCTGAACTGAGCTGAGCTGTGCTATGTTGGGCTCTGCCCGGCCTCATCCCCGCTCGGGGCGTGCGTGCAGGTGAGCGCTCTGAAATGGTTTCCCACAGAATTCGGGTTCCATGTTACTCACACTTGTCCCCGGAACAAGCACACAGAGGTGTCCCAGTGTCTTGTCTCCTGTTGGAAGGCGTCACAGTTTTACAGATTTTGAAGATTGCCTCTGGTCTTTGATTCCTGAAATAAAACTCCATGGGGTACAGTTGTGTGGTGCCTGCTCAGCCGTAGAGTGAGAATGTGACCTTGTGAAAAATCAATTTATATCTGTCCCTGTTTCACAACCACTGCCCCAGATAGATGTGTGCCTTTACCAAGTGCTTGAAACTGACAGAAAGAAATTACTCTTATTTTGCATGAAACTTGAAGGCTGATAGTCAAACACAGATTTCATTCATCTTATTCAGCATATTGCTGTACTTCTCAGCTCCTTTATCCATGCAGTGCTATGTAACAGTGGCTGAGAGCATGTCAGCCTGGAAAGTAGTGAGTAGGTAAGGCTGACACACTGCTCTATGGTGAAAAGCCCAGTCTCTGCACTCATGCTGTTTCTTGCTTTTCTTTCTAGACATCTTTCTTGTCACCTTTTACAGGTAGCTTCCAGCCAGGGAAGGTCTGGAAAAATAATTAAAATACAGCTCCATTTTTTTTTTCAAGTGGAGTGGAGAAGTTCTTCTCTTGCCTCCTCTACTATCCAGTTTCCAGATTGCTATTAATGAAAAGGAGCTGATTTTTCAGTTCCTTCCAATCTCCATTTTGTTTTTGGTGAATAGCATAAACCTGCTTCTCTGCTTCTGTTTTCATTTTTTCTAAGCAGTCTACATGAAGAACTCTCAGGAAGAACTTGCCCACACTTATCAGACAGGCTAATCAACAATTTGCTAACTTTAAATACGAGTAGCAGTAGATAAAATGTAGTAAACTTGGCATTACTCTCATATATCCAGTTCAAATGCAAATAATGCATTTCCTTTCATCTTTGTTTTCTGAAAACAGGGCAATTCTGGCATGTATCTGACCTACATTTAGATCCGACTTACCACATTACCCCTGATCGCACCAAAGTTTGTTCTTCTTCCAAAGGAGCCAATGCCTCCAACCCAGGCCCTTTTGGAGACTTTTTGTGTGATTCTCCCTATCAGCTTATTTTGTCAGCGTTTTCATTCATGAAGAATTCAAAAGAGGAGGTTTCATTCATGATTTGGACAGGGTAAGTGCTCAAGTCACTCTGAAGTTAAAGCTGGATAGCCAGATAGTGTGGCAACTCACAAGTTTGTATTTGCACCAACAGATTTGAGTTCAGTAACTCACAAATGTTAGTTGTCCCTTTAGTTGTCCAAATGGCTTCTAAGAGGAGGACTGAGTGAGAATGTAAGGCCTCAAAAACAGACTTGGTCTCTGTAATAACTGCTGGACTGTTCATTGTGATATTCAGCATATGGCTATATTAGTGTGAGTTAATAGAAATGGTTCAGGGAGGCTGGGAAGTAGAAAAAGCAAAAAGAAAGTCAGAGCAGTAACTGACTCATTACAGGCCTCTGTTGAGTAAGAACATTTACCTTTCCTGTTCAAGTCTTCAGTAATATAAAGTGGGCTTAATAATACTCTCACAGAGATGTTACCTGTGAGGCTTTGTGTGCATTAGCAGGGGGACCAGACAAAGAAATGTGAAAGGGTGCAGCTTCATAGTACTATGCTGTCAGGGCATAGTACAGTGCCTTGTTACTTTCTAGGTATTCATAAAAGGTAGCATTGATTTACCCTTCTGCCATAGCAGAACTCTCACACAGTTTTTAAGGCATACATCAATGGATAATTTATCAAAGAGATTAGTTTTTTGAGTGTGAGAAAAAGTTTGTTTATGTTATATCACTTATTTTTGCTGGGAGTGTTAAGAAATACATGAAGGCAAGTGATGAATTTCTTTCACTTGCCTTATTGTACTTAATTTTCAGCAGGATATTGTTAAAAGGGAAAAAAGAAACTGATGTGCAGCTGATGAAAGATATATAACACATACTACATAGTGGCTTAAAATGCTGACTTTAATTTCTAATAAATCTTCATTATGATAAATATGAGTCATAGGACAGACATTGTCTAAACAAGTCTGCTTGATTGTGTTTTTTTTTTAAAAGTCTTTGCAGAGAGCCTTTGGTTCTATGATTTTTAATTAAAGTGTTTACATACTAGAATGTAGATGTGTTTGCAGACTTTTTTGCCTTCATTGTGTTGTTAACAAACCTTTGTTAATCAAGCCTTTTCCTTTTTCAGAGATAGTCCTCCTCATGTTCCTGTAAATGAGCTCTCCACAAAGTTGGTCATTAGCATCATTGGTAATCTGAGTTCTACAATTCGTAATTTCTTTCCAGATCTTCAGGTTTTCCCAGCCTTAGGCAATCATGACTACTGGCCACAGGTAAAACAAATTAGAAATTTTTTCATACATCATATTGAAATTTATTGCTAATCATTTCTCATGGCTTCTCATGGTTCTCATGAACCACCACATGTCAATGTAGTTAATACATATATACTTTTCCTTACTGTCTATGTAATGCACATGTATACAGTAACTTAGTCTACCAGAAGTGACATCATTAATGGACCTGTGGTAAGTTTCAAAGCTTACTGAAAGGTCTTCTGGAAATCTGTCGTCTGGCATCACTAGATTTTTTTGTTGTTGTTTTTTAACTAAAGTAGTGGCAGAATTTTTGTAAAGTTACCATAGTTTTGCCACTACTATTAAAAATATGTCTACTTTTTTTCCTCTCTGAACATTTAGAAATAATCACATTGATGATTCACTAGTTAGGGATGGTGCTTTTTCACTTTGACTGTGCTGAATATTGTTCTTGGCATACTCAAAAGTAAACAGTTGCTTCATTTGTCCTTTAAAGTGTGTTGTGGGTCGATCTGGCAGCACACTGGATCAGAAGCAAAAGCTGTCATTGGATGTGAGGGGATCGGAAGGGATGTGGAGCAGGTCAGCTGAAGTATTTTGTTTGAAATTCCTCGTGGGAATTCAGTAACACCCCTTCACATCCTCAAGGCTTGCATTCCAGCTTTCTGTGGTATTTATTAGCCTGTCGGTGTGGGTTGGTGCAGCAGGTAATTGTGTGATTGCCCTTGTCATTGCTGGAGTTAGTGGTTTCCAAATGGGGGCGTAGTAGAGGTGCTGAGAGACAGGGCAAGGGGAACATGAGAGACAAAATAACAGCTAGGTGTATATTTGGAGGTGTGAGTGCACAAACCAAACTGTGACTTCAGTCTTCTGTTCTTACTGTGGTAGTAAAGCTTTGGCTTTTCACATGCACTGACATGGGGGACAGGTTGATTCACTAAAAACCACTGGGAAAGTATTTCGATAAATAACACCTCAGCTGAAGTGTCACACAGTGTTTTGTGTTCACTTTGTTTCATTTTAAAAAAATACCTTAGCAGAGAATTATTGTCATTCAGCAATCTCCTTTGATAAAGAAAAAAATCCTACAAAAACCTTGTAAACAAGGAATGTAGGTACTTTTTCAACAAATATAAATTTTGTTTGTGAAGTTAAATCTGAAGACAGAAAAAAAAGATGCTCAGGAAGGGCAGATAGGCAGCAAATAGGAAATTGAAGCAAGCTGGTGTTTGGAGTAACTGGTGATTGTTGTTAGTTCTCCCTGCACAAATCCACTCAGGAGTGTTTCTGTTATTCTTTGAAATGGCGTACTTCACAAGGTGAAGAACTGTCTTGCTTTTCAAAAAGACATGGGATCAGACAATCCCCACTCTGGGGTAATTTCAACTTGTTTGATTTTTTAATGTTTGGTTTTTGCTCTCTATGACATTCTTTTTTCATATGGATAGGCTTGGCAAATATCCTGTAGACTGGAAGTGATATGGAGCAAACCACATGCTGTAGACTCTTCCAAAGCAAGTGTAAAAGCTGTGCTCTCACCATGAACCGAAGAATTTTATTGCTGTCTTGTGTTCTGAGCTGTCTGTCTTAACAACTGAACAGTCATGGGTGATTTTTCTTGCAGAACATGTTAAAAATACTTCTCAGGTTAATCAAGCATTGGGATACCTTTCAGATCATATATTGTGACCTCGGTCTTTCTGCATAGTCTTACTTGTTTCACACCCTTGCTTAAAACAAATCCCCAAACTGCTTCTAGCAGCTCAGAGAACACTGACTTGCCTGGGCCCAAAGCACCTTCAGTCCATAACATGGCCTCTTATCTGGAATCAGACTTTTGCTCTGTCTGTTAGTGACTGTTAGCTCTGGCTCAAAGCTGTCCTAACAACTCATGTCTGGGCACTGCAATCAACAAATATCTCAACAGACATCTGATTGCTCTGCTCCTAGACAGAGACTTACTGCCTAAACCTCTAATAACATAGGTTTAGTTTCAAAAGGTCAAATTTTATGTTTAAGAAAACATGCACTGGAATTTTTTTCAAGTCCTGTTTTTTTACTTCTAGCACCAAGACTCCAGATATTGTAGGAAAGGCAAGGACAGGCTGACATCTTCCTGTCAGATCAGAACATGGGTCTCATCAGGCTGTGGCTCAGACTTAAGAGTGCTACAGTCCTAATTAGAGCCAATGGGAGAAAACATTGACAAAACTTTTTCTTGTACATTTTAAAATGCTTTCTTACCAGAAAAAAAGGACATCATGAAAACACTTGTGAATTTCACGCAGAATGTTCCTCAGGGCCAAAGTGGAGTTTTGGGGAGCTACTATGAAACTCAAGTTACTTGAAAAAGAAACATATATTAATCCAAAAGACTTTGTTTTTAGACTTTGACTTGCTAGTAGATACATTTATTAATTTTGCAGAATGTATGGTTTTCTGCTGTATTCTTAAAGCTTGACATATTTCTGGCATTAGTTTAATAATGCATTAACACGACCATGCGATCAGTTCTGTTTAGGCATTTGTTCCTGATCAGCAATACTGGATATTCAGAAGTCCTTTTTTTTCCTTTCTTGAATTCCTTCTGGTGATGATTGGATACACTTACACATTCTACACAAGAGGTTAGGCAGGATAATTTAGTGGCTTTTTGTCTGTGTGCCTGATACTAAGGCTTAGGCAGGTTCTCCTCTCTCACAGGATCAATTTCCTGTAACTACCAGTGAAGTTTACAATGCTGTAGCAGATTTCTGGAAACCTTGGCTAAGCGATGAAGCAATCAATACCTTCAGAAAAGGTAAAGTATGGCAGTAATACATTGTGAAGCTAGGACTTAGAGAATTAATGTTTCTGTGGATTTGTCCTGTTTGTTTAGCTAAATCTCATAGGCTGAGTCAGAGCAATGGATTATCTGTAATGCTTCTCCTGGAAGAAGTTACTTATCTTTTTGAATGGCAATGCCTATATTCAGAATACATTTATTACTTTCTGATGCAATATTTATCACTTTTTCTAACGTTTAATGTTATTGACTTTGTAGCAATGTATGTGAAATATACATTTCTTCTTTCAAGACCTCATAACACTTTTTAGATGAAGGCGTATGATGCACACAAGAACTTTATTTTGATGGGAAAAACTGTTAAAAGGTTGTTTCTGTTTTATTGGTATATGTATTTCAGACCATACTGAATAGGTGCATTTTTATTCAGGTTATGATAGCACATAGTAGTGGTGATTATGCTATTAATATTTGTGTGCGACTTACTAAACTGGCAGAATAATTATATTCTTATTAGAATTTTTCTTTTTAGCAAAGGACTGAAAAGTTGAACCCAATTTCCAATCTACTCAAACATTAGGGATTTGAAAATTTAATTTGCGTTTTTGTGTCTTGAATGAGAGTAAACTCTGGATAAGAGTGGAAGCAGAAACTTGAATAAGGATAATAAAACTCAAAGAGGAAGACCTTATGTTAAATTATATTGTTATGCTTCTGTTGCCATGGCTCCATTGAAGTCCATGAACTATGAAGATATACCTATTGAAGAAGCTCTGCCATGGAGAATTTTGGGAGCAAGGACTGAAAAATATGTTCCTTACTTTTCATCATATCATCAGTCTGAAGTTAAATGGCTTTCAAAGTACAAGGCTACTAAACTCAAACAATTCTTTCAGACAGAGCCTGGATGTTTGCTGTATTTCAAGAAGTGTGGACCTTTAACAACTACTGCCAATTTGGAAGAAAGATTACAGGGCACTTTTTGCATGTCTGTTGGATAATTGCATCTAAATACTGTCAAATAAACACAAAGATAGTACAGGCAAGAATTCATAAATAATTCAGTGTCAACTTCTAGTAAAATGTGGCTGAAGACATTGTTAACATGTCTATTGTGATAAGGTCACTGTGGCTTGAGTAAGCATGATATTTTATTAGAAAGAGGAAGGTTGAGTATTTTGGTGGTGTACTTTGATTTAAAGTTGTGCGTTGAAATCTTTAATTTGTTGTATGATGTTGGTCTTATTTACACAGGTGGCTTCTACACGCAGCTGTTTGAATCCAGTAATAGCCATCAACCACTCAGGATAATCAGTCTGAACACAAATTTATATTACAGCCCCAACAAGGTAACTGTGAATATCACTGACCCAGCTGACCAGTTTGCCTGGCTGGAGGAAATACTTGAAACCTCTTCACAAAAGGAGGAAAAGGTAAGGATCAGGAACAGAAGCCATAATTATTTGTTTTAATTAAAAAAAAAAAAATAAAAAAGAAGGAAGAAATAGAGATAATGAAAGTATAAATATGCTTTTAGAAGAATAATAAAGCTGCCAAAGATACTACAAAGTTTTATTTTTTAATAATTCTTCCTATAATACACACATTTTACTACAACAATTGATGAACTAGTTGAATGAAGTTTTTCAAATTATACAGTAAAGTGCCTTTTCTTTCCTACCATGTAAAATACTGTAGGAAGTCAGTTTCTGACCTTTTTACACATAGCCTCTAATTTTAAAGACAAAAACCAACATATTTTATTTGCATTGTAATGTAAAGTATCAAAAATAGAAATTAGAAAAGTTTATCAGCCACAAAACTTAGCTAAGCTGCAGCAATTGCTATGATTTGAGTCTTACTGCAATTTGTCTTACAGTACACAGGTTTTGAAGTGAAGGGTTAAATCGTTGGCTCCTGATTGAGTGACTGATTGATTCATTGATTGATTGATGTGGAGATTAGATCATCATCTGAGCAACAGTGTTTAATTTAAACATGTTTGCATTTTGCTACAGTGTTGCAATTTTGGAATATTATATTACAGTCACGAGAAAGGCGAGATTTCCTTCCTCAGGAAACCCTGCAGCATGTTAGTTGGTGTGTGCAGTTGGCACTAAGTCTCTGCCTCAGACAGAGGGGTTTTAACCAGGTATCCATGTTTCTGGTTACTCTCTGACTCTCTGGTCCAGACTCTGTAATGCTCAAACCTAAATTTTTTCTTCTATCCCTTTCAGATACCAAGATACAAGCCTTGCCCTAGTAACTTATTTTTTTCATTTGAAATTGATAATATTTTCCTTAGGCCTTAAATCATGCATAGATTTATTTGAACATTTTTTTCTCCTCAGTAAGGTACTAAATTGATATTATGAACTTAAGAGATCTTACTGTTGGGATTTAAAAAAAAAGGTCATGATTTACAGCTTTTAGAATGCCATTTTTAAAGGCAGCATTATTATGAAACTGTGGTAACCACTTCTAGGATACAGCTAAGATTTTAAGTTTCAAATGAAGGTGCTAATTGTGCTTTCTGTATTTAATTCCTTAGGTTTATATAATAGGTCATGTCCCAGTAGGATACTTGCCATATGCAAGGAACACTACAGCTATCAGGGAGTATTACAATGAGAGACTGGTAAAGATTTTTCGCAAATACAGTAGTGTTATTGCGGGCCAGTTTTTTGGACATACACATAGAGATAGTATCATGGTCCTCCTGGATGAAGAAGGTAATGATGCTTGTTGGCTCCTGAACTTTCTCTTCCTGATTGAAAGCAAATTAATACCTTCTTGCATGTTCTTTCTAGTCAACCTGTGTGAAAAATAATCATTGAAAAAAGGAAATTGGGAAATACTGTTAGTTATCTGCAAGAGTTCAACTCTGACAAACTCAAATTTTATTTCCAAAGAGAACCTTGCAAGAGTGACGATCTTTTTTTGTTGATGTCAGCAGAGACTCCCCAAGCTTCCTTTTTTTTTTAATGAATGCTCATGCTTTTGACAAGAATTTCTAGTCTTTCCTCTCTACTCTCTCAGTGACATGGGCAAATTATACCAGCCAGTTGCTATTGTGTAATGTGTCAAAGGGAATGTTCTCAGGCCAGCTAGACATGCTCTATGTTCTTGTATTTCCTGCATCATTACTGTGCCTCTCTGCTGAGCTCCCTGCTGCTTCAAAGTTAATTAAGATAAGGGTAAGCAGGAGGTAGGGGAAAGAAAGTCTCTCCCTGTTGCATCTCTTAGATCAGCTAATTTCCCTTCAAGAAAATCACCCACGTTGAAAGTTTTGTTTATTGCTTTAAAATCCCTTAGTTCTAAGCATGGGCATGGCCATATGGAGCACTTGTAACATCTCTAACAGAATAACAAGTTTTGTCTTCACCATAGAACAGTAAGAGGTTCATTGCTTTGATCTATGTAAAATACCCAAATGCTAAATGGCTCTTCATCTGGGATTTATATAAACTTATATGAGCAGTTCCCAAAATGTTGGCTAGGTAATACTATTTTAATTTTTTACCTTTTTACATGGTGTTAATGTCTAGCAAATTAAAAGATTCCAGCCCAGTGAAGGAACTGGCTTCTTTATTTTTTTTTAAACGATGCTCAATGCAGTCTTATGCCTATATTTGTTTTACACTGTCTCATTAGTTCTTGAAATCATCATCTCTACTGCAAATTTCACTGGGAACAGACTGATCTTGGTGTTTGTCATTAAAGTTTGCATGTGCAAGTAACTACTTCCCAATTATGTTAGTAATTTTGCATCTTTTGACAAAATTTAAATAGTAATCAAATACACATTGTGTTTGTCTGTACAGTTTTAGACTGTCTTTTATTCAGGACATTTTCCTCTTGACAAAGTTCCAGAAAATTCAAGATAAATTCAATATTGTAGCTGTCACCAGTGTACTGAAATAGAGCTCAGCTGTATTTTCTCCAGAAGAATCTACTGATTTCCAAGCTTTCAAAAGTTCTGCCTATATGTGGAGGCTGATATTGTGATTTCACTGCTGTGACACTGTCAGAGATGGGAATAGTTAGGGCTTCCTTTTTGTTCCACAGAAAGCTTCTCAATATACTCATCTCCACATTCTGTCTTAATAAAACTCGCATGCATCCTCATGTTTCAGTTGCTGTAAAGGTTGGTGCTCACACAGTAGGTGCTGGGCTACTCAGGGTCAGGTGATGAAACAGACCCTGGTGTTTCTAATAACATCACAAATACATAAAGCAACGTGAAAAATACAGTATGGAAACAGCAACTAAAGTTTTTTATATTTCCTTATAGAAATATACAAAATACAGAAACTTTACATATAGGCAAGACCATTTTGCAATTTTGCATAGGCAGTAGAATTGGTTGGGAAGTCTCTAGTATGGACAGGCTTAAGTGGTACATGTGGAGTGGGTACTGTGGTGTTTCACACAGGATTTGGTATACCCATTGGAAGTATGGCAGTTCACAGTGATGCAGCTAAATCAGGTGAAAAAAATTCTAATCTCTTTAAGCCTGTCACTCTTGCTTTTGCTGTGTTGGTATTCTGCAAAAACATTTGTTGAAAAAGCAATGATTGAAAGGAAACTGTCTCCTCAACTTGCCTTTTTCTGCAGAAAAGCCAGTCAATTCCTTGTTTGTGGCACCTGCTGTAACGCCAGTGAAGAGTGTAGTGCAAATGGAGTCCAATAACCCTGGTGTCAGATTATATCAATATGATCTTTTTGACTATAGCTTGCTGGTAAGTAAAGATTAAAAAGCATTGTCTAAGACTTCATAGTGTCAGTAAAAATGACAGCAAGATGGCAGCCTTTGTAGTATTATGGCTGCTGGTGATGGGACTTTGATGCCTACTCTTAGTTTTTCTTCCTGGGCGAAGGAAAGAAAATCGAAACAGAACTTGGTTGTCTTTCTGTACCTGCAGAACTACCCAGTACTTTCTGCTCTGTATCAAATGTTCTTATGATGTAGGATAAAAGAATTTTTCTGGGCAAAATCCTAAAACTTTTTGCAGGGTGTTCTGCAAGGGTGCAAGAGGTTCACCTAAATCCTGGGCATGCTTATATACCAATGTTGTTTGCTGGAGATAGCCTGAGTTTTGGGATGCAGCCCATGAAATGTTTCTAAAGGGTGTAAAAGGGCTGATGAAGAAACCACTTTTAACCATATAATGTTTTTTTGTAATCATGCACTTTTCTATATATAGCTTTTATAGAAAATGTTAGATAAATTTAGAAGGAAAATAAAAAGCGGAAGGTTTCTCCTTTGTAGTTTCATGTGATTTTTGGAGATAAACTGAATCCTGTGTAATTATTTTGGCTGTGAATGGTTTAGACTTTCTCTCTGTAATTCAGGATAAAATCTTGACCCTGCCGAGTTCAGTGACAATGCACCCTGCAGCTTGATTGGGACTGGGGTTTCTCTCTGGAGACCTGTGCTAATTCAGGCTGCTCCTTTCTTGTGCAGATTTCACTCCTGCATCGACACCCCTCCTTTTCCTTAACTTCTTCCTGGGCCATTCTATTCCTGTCCATTCTGCCCCTCAAGTAGTGCCCACAAAGAGGAAACTTCTGGATCCCATCCTTTTGCCCCACTCTAAGGCAGACAGGAGTGCTGTGGAGTTTGGACAGGAAAGACTCTAACGCTGCCACTGCTGCCTTTGTGGCTCCTTTTTCTTCTCCCGCCCATCCCCCCACCATTACCGCTCTGCAAGTACCAGCTTTGGGTGTAAGCCCAGCTCTTGGGGTGGGACGTGACCTTCTATTCACATGTGAATAATGAGGAGTGACAGCTTCCTAATCAATATATCACTCCAGAGACTTAATGAAGCAGGAAAGAAAGCAATACAGCAGCGCTTATTTTTTCTTGCTTGCTTTTTTTCTTTTTTTTAACTGTAGGATCTTTGGCAGTTTTACTTGGACCTCAGAGATGCCAACCAGAAAAATGAATCGAACTGGAAACTAGAATACATCCTGACTAAAACTTATGGCATTGAAGACTTGAAGCCAGAAAGCCTATATGAAATGGCCAGGCAGTTGTCTATGCCACACAGCACACTGTTTGAGCAGTATTACAGTAACTATATTGTGAGTTATGACAAAACTATTCTCTGTGAAGAGGGGTGCAAGACCTGCCAAATATGCGCAATCCAATATTTAGATTACTCCTCATACACAGATTGCATCAATCAGGAGGCAATGTGGAGATGAAAGCTCTGTACAGTTAATGCAGATAGTGACTTTAGCCTGTGATTTAAAGAACCTGCAAGCACTGACATGCTGACAGGGAGCCTGCGGGACTTCTCTACATTTCAGGGGAGCAGTAAAACTCCCTAGATCGTTCTTCTTGCAAATCTGTTTTCCTTTATCATCTAAATAAAAGTTTATTTGCTACATAACAATGCCCAAATACTTTGCTGTTGTCTCAACTGCCCTGTACCCTCTGTGACAGGCATCCCAGTGTGTGCTAATAGAATTTACTCACTCAGGTCTTTGTAAATCCAAGTCTTACTTCTCAGGGTGTGTAAACATAGGCAATGCCATTTCAGGCGTGGGATTTTTATGGAGGCAGGTTTCAACCATCGTCTTGTCAAAATTTGCAAACAGAAGTCGGCAAAACCTGCATTTGCTGAGACTTGAGTGCAGTTATGTTGTTGATGCATGCCAGTATTATATATCTCTCTGTGCCAAGTTTTCCTTGTTAATCCCTCAAACCCATTTCTTAGGGTCATACTCTAATGATGGCATAAAAGTGATTTAGTGGAATACAAACCTGGATCCTGTAAATGCTTAATCTAATTTTTCAGAATATGTTTACCCTGCACAGAGTGCTTTTTTCTTACAGTAGAACTATGTACATTGATACAGCTGTCAAGGAGTGTCCTCATATGAGATTTTGCAGCAGACCACATACCAGGTTTAAATTGATCAACATCAGTAATTGGACTTAGCATATACTACATTCTCTGTGTGGCATAGGTAAACATTTACTTGTCATGTTGTTTCTTAGGTTTCCTTTTTTCAGAGAGCAGTCTAGTACTTAATATGAAGACTATCACATGTTCAAATTTACAACTGTAGAGATTGCTTCTACCTCTTCTTATGGCTAAATATATGCACAAGATGATGCTATTAAAATGGCCTTTCATTTGGTGTGTGTATAACCAAGAAGGACCTTTACCTATTTTTCTGCCACACAAAGAGCTATACTTTTGGAAATATGATCAATAAAATACAACACAGACCCTGCTCTATATTTTCCTTGAGTAAGGGGAGCTGTAGAAGTGGCTATGAAACAAATCCAATTGATGGGGTTTTTATAATGAGATTAAAGCCTTTACTGCAGCTGTTGCGGAACTTCCTGGGTTTGTCTGTACTCAAGCTTGAAATTTTCAGATAAATTTTTGGAGTCTATAGCATGGGCAACTGTAGATGCATATACCTCTGATTTCTCATGCATCAATCAGCTGCAGAGGAAATGGTTGGTTTGTTGAATTTGCATTCGGAAACAAATCCTCCAGTGCACAGCAGGCAGTCCTGTATTTTAAATTCGGTGCTATGGTGAGCATGTAAACCCTTTAGAGCTATCTGCTCTCCCTGGCCTCAAATGGATCTGAATATGTAAATAATCTAAATTAACGTGGGCACTGTACAGACTCTGAGTGTACAGACTGTGAGGAAGTGCCATAAATTTTCTGTTCTGAAATCTCATGATTCCCTGTGTGTTGTATGTGTCCCTTGGTTGTGATTCTCATAGGCGTGTTTATTAAAAAAAATGCCTGTTACCAGTACCCATTTTCCAAGGGAAGCAAGCAGAGTTGTGGGTGGATAGCATAAGGGCAATTGGAGCTGGTGGGATAGCTGAGCTTCCTCCAAAGTGCCAGATGGATTTTGTTCAGTTCGGTTTTGAGATTTCAACCATGCTGGTTTGTTTCTGTGAGTTCTGTGGCTTCTATTTAAGCTTAATACCTATAAGACATCCTGGAAACACTAAAATTATCTAGTTGTATTCTTCCATTACAGGCTTCCAGAATTCTAGGAAGAGGGATATGATGCTGAAGGGATGTTGGGCATCCTGCTTACTAGATTACTTTTTTTGGTGTTTGTGTGTCAGTAGATGTTGTTCAAAGAACATAAATAAATTAATGCCTCCAAAAATCTAAATAGCAAGCTATGATCCAGGCATACCTTTTTTTTTTTTTTTTTTTTTTTTTAAATGTGGACTTCAATTGAAGCTGAGTTGAATGGCACCAGTTAAGGGGCTTTTTGTTTCAGACAGAGGGTTATAGCCACCGGGGTTACATTTAGCCAGGGTATATCCCCCAAGGTACATCCTGTTATGCAGACTGGCATTCTCTGCTTTTTCTGTATATGACTATAGCTATGGAAGTGAAAGCATAACTAGACAAGAAAGATTCAGCTATATGTTTGACTGCATCGTTTTGTAATTTGAAGGTAAACCAAAGATGTTGCAGAGATGTTCCAGAGATGTTGCAGTTGAAAAAACATGAATACCTTAGATACCTATACAGCCTGCCTGGGTGTCAGGGGAAACAGAGGGAGACCGTGATGGGATTTTTTTGGGTTCCTACTTTATTCCTTCATGCATCTAGGAGTGTTCTACAAGAAAGTTATCCTGTGCCAACAGAAGGTTTTCTAAGAAATAATGGAAAACGTCAAGAAAGCATCACCTGATAGAGTAGCTGACCCTTGCAGACGAGATTCCTGCTTCACTTTTCAGATGATATTTTTTATGGCCCCATCTTGAAATAAAGAGTTAGGGGGGATATTTGTAAGGCTACATTTGACAGAAAGACAAATTACACCACCTAGTGGAGTGAAAAGGTTTTAATTTACCAGTTGAGTTGCAGTTGAGCTAGAGGCATATAAACCGGGATTTCTCAAACATTCTAGGATTTAACTCCTTGCTTCTGAAGGTAACTAGTTTTCAAAGGAAGTACTGCTACTTCTTTGTAGCAGTACTGCCGTGTTGCATTTCTTCTGGGTAATAAGTGTTGCTGGCTTCTAGAGGTCATATCATTTGATGGATCCTGGACCCTGTGGTAGGTACAGGTCTCAGCCGCCAGCCAGGGAAGAACTGAGTGGAATTCCACAGGGAATCCTGTGGAAGCTTATGCCTACATTAACAGGAACTGCAGGAGCTCCTTTTTTAATAGGAGGGCTAGTGCTGAGGAGCTGATCCGACTGCTGCACATTTCAGCAGCAGTTGAAGGATGTTAGATGTACCCTTGAAATGCAGTTGCCAGCTGCAGCTGCATCAGAAAGAGCACTCTCCAAGAGCACTCTGCAACATGAATAAAGGCACAGTAAGTGAGTATGATCAGTAAACTGTCCAAAGGTGTGTTTCTGATCCAAACTTAAGTGCTGTTCGTCCAGATGGACACGTTAATTGCTTTAGATCGCACTCATTAGTGTCTGGATGTGATCTCATCACTTCTATTGTTTTCACTGTCAGCCTGAAGAAATGAAATGACTGAAGGAGATGGCACTGGAGGTGGGGCCCTCTGCATCTTGTGGATTGGAGTTTACACAACAGTTTAGGCATGTCTAAGGCTACTAAAGAACAGCAGTTTCTCTATGATGTTACATAAACCTTGAAACCCAAATCTCCAGTATTCAGTCTAGCAGGAATTTCCTTCAAGTGGAGATGGTGATACAAGCCTGTCATTGTGTCACTCAAAATATATGCAGAAAGACTCCTCTTCCAGATGGGTAGAGTGCCTTAAAACTCTTGCATGCTTTTTGGCCTTTTTACGCATTATAAAAGCATCCATTTTTAAAACACATTAAAAAACATTCCCTGGACAACTTCTCATTCCTATTTTATTGGATGTTTTAGGCAGAACTTGTCTGATATATTAGAACATTTTACACCTATGAAGTCTGCCATCTGCCACAGAGCCAGCTGAAATTTGAGACCTTGGTAAAACATTATACTAAAAGATTCTGAGGCTGTTGCAGCTGATTGCAATGGAGTGTGCATTCTTACTCATCCTTAACTGAGCCACTGCAGAGAACATTTAACTTTGTCTCTCACAGGATATTTGATGTTGTTTTTACATCAACTTAGCTGAAACCTTCCAGCATTTCTAACAGAGTTTATTGATAGCTAACAAGATGTTTCAAGCTGTCTATTCTTAGCAAAGTCTCCTCGTTTGTTTCTGGTTTTGTTTTTTAAATCTGATTGAAAGTATTTACACAGAACTTAAAATTCTATACAGGCACAGGATTTGCTCAGAATAGTTACCAGTCTACAATAGAGGGCTTTTCTGTAGTATTTTTTTTTATATTTCCCCTCCTCCAATCCCCTGGCCAAAGTAAATTTCTGCTAAGCAATGTCAAAAAACCATAGCAACTATCTTGTGACAGAGCTGAGGAGGTTTTGTTCTGCAGAGGACCCATTAATCACTGCACTGCCCCAAGCCCACAGTCTCATCCAATGCGACGCTGGGAATTTTCTGCTGAAAACAGTTGTTAAATATTTGTATGGGTGAAGAGCTCCCCTCAAAGTGACCCATGGGAGGAAGTGGAGTGTGTTACTTGCAGTGTGTGAGACTCTAGGGATGGGTGGAGGGGTTCCTGCCAGCAAGAAACGGGGATTTTCCTAGTCTGGTCAGGAGAAGGAGGATTAGGATCGGGGGCGGTGGGTCAGAGGCAGGCTGGTGGGGCAGCAGGGCAGAGCAGAACAGCCTCACTGGGCTCATCAGGGCATTTGTTCAGTGGTTCTCCGTCGGGTGCAGGTGCTGGGGCTGGAGTGCTGCTCAGTAGGTGCCCCTGCTCATGGCAGTAACAAGCTCCCTGCCCTCCTCAGCAGCTCCCTGGGCAGCCTCCACCCCTCTCCTAAGCCCAAACCTCTACTCAGGATTCTAACGTCACTTCTCTAAGGCCTCAGGTTTTTCCCTGTCATAGGATCATGGAATGGTTTAGCTGGAAGCTTAAAGATCATCTAGTTCCAATCACCCTGCCGTGGTCAGGGACACTTTCTGCAAGTGGCTCAAAATCCCATCCAACCTGGCCTTGAACCCTTCCAGGGGTGGGGTATCCACAGCTTCTTTCAGCAACCTTCTCTGTCACCCAGTCATATTTCCTCTTTTATTTAATTGTTAAATGTCAGCTATTACTTGTCAGGTTTTTTTGCATAGTATCAGTTCAAGATTTCAGGGGACTCCAGCATTCAGAATATGCCTGCAATTAAGGTTTGATCCATTGGAACAGTCCAAAAATTCCCATTCACTCCGGCATTTACTTGCTTACTTAGTCCATAAGACCTTACAGCTGACACAAACAGTGTCATAGTGCCTTGAATGACTTTGGAAACTTAGAATCCAGAAAATCAGCAATTGGGAAATCTGTACATGGCTCTTCCTGTATCCCAATTATCAGTATTTACCATGCATACACAAATTATATACTCCTTACAAGCCTTATGGTGTTTGCTACTTTCATGCAGTTATACAGAAAAGCAATTGCTGTGTGAACAGCTGGATAGAGGCAAGAGTGCTTGTTTGTGCATGGAAGAGGGGTGGCCCTCTGCTTCTGGAGTGCCTTTTGGATGGAAAATAGGACCCTGTCTTGCTTAATGATTTATGTGAAAACATGTCAGTGCTTCTCAATGCCTCCAAGGGGATGTTTTCCCACAGAAATTTGCATATCTGCCCCAGTGCTGTCTTCACGTCTTTTCACAGGCCGTGTTTTGCCGCCACTCTCTTCACAGGACAAAGATAGCATTAACAGCCAGGGCCTCATGGTGTGCCATTTCCTTGCAGATACGTTGATTCCCTTCTTGAGGCCCCTAGCTGCATTCAGGGTGTCTTTGCTTTGCTTTCCCCCACCCCCCCGAAGGAGAGCTAGGGCCATTTGAGGGAGACCTGCCCCTTCTCCTCTAAGCCAGGGTAACTCATATCATGACCAGAGGAGGTGAAAATCTCTTCAGATGCAGTTACACAGCTGCTAAATAATACCTCACTATAGGTTTGGGGTTTTTTGGGCTCTGTCTCTGATATCCCTTTTCTTAGCTTTTTTTTTCAGGTGATAATTTTTTCTTAACACTTTGTTTGTAGGTGTAGTGACAGGCCAGTGTCCTGTGCCTAAATTGCAAAAGGTTAACTCTGTGTAGTGTATTGCATGTTCAGCATGAAGAATAATCACACATTTCCTTTGTTTAGGTATAAGGCCCACCTCTGTTTATGCCAGCCTCAGGAATGTTTAGCCTCCTTTTAGAAATCCAAATTTGGGAATTCTTGTTTGTTCACATTTAGGAGCAATGAAAGTGTATTCCTGAAGACACAGTTTGAAAAAAGGAGTGGTGAAAAATGTGTAAAACAGTGCTAATTGGTTAGGCTGACATCTAGGTTGGCATGTTTAGAGTCTAGTGCAACTCCAGTGAGGTCAGGATGAAGTCTGCATCTACATCATCTATGTAATTTAACCCAGGATATGAGAAAGCAAATCATACATGGACTGCAAACTATGTTCTTCAATAATTTGTCAGGTGAAAAAAAGCCTCCAACATAAATGCCAAATATAGAACTAGAAATAGTAATTATATTTCAAACTTTCTTATTGTGTGACTAGACAGGTCCTATACTTGTTAAAATTCGTTGCTTCATTCAATGCTTTCAATCGGGGTTTTTAGTGTCTGGCCAGCTTTTATTTCAAAGAATATCCTTTTATTTTTACCTTTCTGAACTTAGACATTTTCACCCATTGCTATGCAAAAATGATAAAC
The DNA here is from genome assembly GCA_034336665.1 of Luscinia megarhynchos. NCBI lineage: Eukaryota > Metazoa > Chordata > Aves > Passeriformes > Muscicapidae > Luscinia > Luscinia megarhynchos. Next base: position 50,352,596 of record CM067565.1, read on the forward strand.
CATTGCATTTAGTGGTTTGGGAGTAGATGATATACTATACTTTATACATACTATATGCAATGCATATAAAAGAATGAAAAATTCAATCTGTGTTCCAGTGCAGGTCTTCAGGTGCTCAGTAATAATTTTAGTTTCCTTGTACAGCTGTTACAAATTACCTGATCTCACTACTTTACTCTCACACTCTCCGTTCTGCCTTCATCCCTCTCCCAGTTATGAATTACTAGCATTATGAAGGAGGCACACTCTCCGTTTTTGTTGAATGTTGTAAAATACTCACTACAGTCATATAAGAATTTGTTCTGCTGCTGGCAGAAAGCAGCTCTATGAACAATGTGCTCCTTTGTTTGCCCGAAGCATAGTAACAAATGGATTATGTGTAACAACCATCTATAGGGCTTTTATTTCATTTCCATTCAGGCTCTGCGTGTTTTGCATTGCTTTTAATGAGGCTGCCTGAACTATGGTAACCCCGTGGTACATTTGTAAGCAAGAGATATTGGATGAATCAGCCCCTTCCAGGACTGCATTATGAGGTGATCTGCTTTCATTACAGGATTTATTTTATAGGTGGTAGACCTCAGCGAGAGGATACTGCAGGCACAAGCAGCACTTATCCGCTCTGTAAGGCCAAGTTCAGGGTCTGCATGAATGTGAATCTGCTTTCCCACAGTCAAATCTTTCACTGCATGGCTTGAAACACAACCATTTTTGTGCATGACCTCTCCTTTGCTTCCCCTCTGCTTCAGACTCATACTGGAATGATTGATAGTCCTTTGTAAAATACTCCATAAAGAACTATTTTACTTCCCCATGAGCATGAAAGCTTGGGTCCCCATACACACAACAAGTACAAAACCCAGCATCTCACAGCAGAATGAAAAGCCTCTTCTGCTTTCTGCCTTTTCAAAGTGTAAAGGTTTCCCCTCTGGAATTAGAAATGTTTATTCCCTGCAACGGAGCTCACTGTTGTCAAAACTAACCAAACACATATTTATCTAAGTACAGATTGATGGGGTTTTTTTTCCCCTCGGGAGGGCTATGTAGGTTTTGCTTATCTTTTTATCTCTTTTTTTTTTTTTAACGTAATTTATGAATTTGTCAAAGCAATCCGTGATTCTCAAGTGGCATATTGCCCTAATTATCTTTTGTGGTTTGTTTGAATATTTTCACTACCTTCTGTTTGTTCTGCTGCTTTTCAGTCACTATCAGTATCAACACTGGGTAGTTTTTGCCTGGGAAAACCTGTTGCAATACAATTGTGAGCATGATAACAAAGTAGATAAAACCAAAGCAATGTACTTTGTTCATAGGACTCACCTTCCTCTTTCTAGACACATTTTCTGTATGTCACTTGAAATATTTAGATGTTAAAAAATTACAGTTCAAGCAATTCTTGACTTTGCTTAGAGGACCTAGTAAAAAAGGAAGTGGTTGGAGAAATACAAGAGATGATAGAATTACTGAATGTTTTGTTTTGGAAGAAACCTTAAAGATCATTAGTCGCACCCCTCTAGAGTAGGCAGGAACACCTTCCACTAGACCAGGTTGCTCAAAGCCCCTTCCAAACCAGCCTTGAACACTGCCAGGGATGGGAGACCTTGAACACTGCCAGGGATGGGAGATCCACATTCAGAAGCCATTGCTTTGGATAACACCCAGAACAAGACTAACGTTTAAGAATCACTGTTGTTAGTATTTTTCAGATTTCATGTTTGAAAGGTGGCTGTGGGAAGGAATTACTGGCAGTGGGGTAAAATCAGGTTGAACTGTGAATTGCCAAGTCATAATGAGAATCCTAACAGCACAGGACTGCAAGTAACACCTTGTGTGAATTGTAGTCTTTGCTAGAGAGTAGAGCACTGAGATGAGAAGTATAATGAAGAAAAAGGGTGAAGTCATACAACATAGCTTGTTATAGGAAAAGAAAAAAGTCTAATGATGAAGACAAATTAATTAGCAAAGAAAACTGCTTGGGGGAAGACTGAAATTTTCTTAGTTGTTGTTTGGGTTTTTTTTTTTTTCTTTCAATAGCAAATCGACCCCAAACACTCCTCTCCCCAGCTCAGTTTTCTGTAAGAACATACAGTGGCAGGCTCAGAGAATTCCCCAGCTATTGTTAATTTTACTTTTTAATACAGAAATCCTTTCCAATTTCCAAGCACTTCTAATTTCTGATTTTACTAGTGCAATTGTAGCCCCTCTACTGCATACATTTCCTGCTGTCATAAACACCTGTGTGTATGATATATGAGATACAGCAAGGTAAAGAGGCAGGGACCCTGAATGTGCTGGTGGGTGCGTGGCTTTGCTGTAAATCTCAGTTTTGGCACCATCATTTTTACCTGTCAGTCTCCAAATGCCAATGAGAGATTGCCACAAATGCCACAAGACAACTTCTGATCTTCCAAATGAAAATGTTCGTTGCACTTTTTGTGCATGCACTGTATATCATTGAGCTGCAGAAACAGGCAGCTCCTGCATACTCTTGAGAAACGGATGCAGCAGATAGAAAATTGCAAATGCATTGTGAAGTACTTAAAAAAATCTGATGACAAACTCGGGGGGGAGAGCTTTTTTTGAAGAATATTTGTGTTGCTGGGTGATAATCAGTGCTTTACTGTTTATTTTTTGTTTTGTGTTTTGATGAGTATAATGGCATGCAGGTTAGCTACCTGGGCACTTATTTTCCTTACAATTAACACTTACTTAATTTACAACCTATAATTTGGCTGAATTTAAATACAGCACATTTCAAACTCAAGGCTCTGGAAGGCATGTAAAACATGCATGCTGTCTGACACCCCTTATGCAAGTTTAAATGATACCACAATGTCTTGGGAAGTTGTATCTGAAAAGTACATTGACTGGTACATTGATGTTGATCCAATTTTAAGGTGAGAGGTTTCAGATAACATGGAATACTTAATTCTTCCCACTCATCCTCCTCCTCTTTCGCTTAGGTCTAGTGTTTTCTCAGAAAAATTTGGCTATGTGCCTTCAGTGTCTTGCCCCTCTGAAAACTCTGCAAACTCTCGCTTTTCATTCCCCATGGATCTGTCAAGAGGCTGTAAGTATTGTGAGACACGAAGTGTTTGAATGTGTCACCCCAGGAGTCAGCCTTCAGTAGGCAGAGTGAAAGCAGAATGAAGACTGAAGAACGAGAGGCAGCTAACAAGTTTGTCAGCAAGGATAAATCCTGTATTTACTACTTTCTACTGTGAAGAAACCCCAAATAGTTGGGGGTTTGCATTTTGTGTTGGGTGCCTGGAAAGATCATGCAACAAGCCTGAGAATTATTCATTGTCTTTCCGTGGCAACCTATCTCTAGTTGTAATAATGCGACTCATTTTCAAAATTAAAATTGGAAAGTTGACAAGCGATCACCAAAGGATTGACTAAGGACTTTTTTTTTCGTTGAGAATAATAAATATTTTTTAGGCTAAATGCAATTTCAGAAATGACCAAAAAAAAAATGCAGGCTGGTTTTAAACCTACAGCCTTAATGTTTCTGTTTAAATGTATGCTAGTAGACGTTTAGCTTACTAATTGCCCAACAAGGGACTGTGCAACACTTGTAGAGACGAGCTGCCTTCAGCTATCCGATACCGGCTTTTGTGCTGATCTGTGAGCGTATCTGCCGCTGGAGGCAATTTACGCTGACTTGCATGGGCTGAGACCTGCGAAACGGGGACAAGCGGGGCTCGCTTCCCGCCGCGGGCAGCGCCGTGTCACGGCCGCGGTCCGGCGGCGGCAGCGCCGGCCTGCGCCCCGCGGGAAGCGTGCGGGCCGCGGCGGCGCTCGGCCGCGCCGGGAGCCGAGCCCAGCGGAGACCCCCGGCACCTCACGCTTGGCTGGCCGTGCTGGCCGCCGAGCGCTCCCCGCAGCCTTTGTGCGAGGTGCGAGGCGGCGGCCGCGCCACGCCTGGGCCGAGCGTGAGCGGCCCGGCTGCGGCCACTCACGGCCGCGCTGCTGCCTGCATCACCATCGGCCCAGGCCTGGCGAGACGCAGCCAACAGGCTCCTCGTTGTTTCTCCTCTTTTCACGGACGAGGAGAAAGCCTGGGAAAAGAGCAGGGATTCCCAGACCTTCCTTGAGAACAGCCGGATATTGTCTGCATGGTAATGAAGGGAACAAAACGGCGAGCGCGCGGAGCCGCCGCCCCCGGCAGGCCGGGCACACAAAGGCGGCGTGTGTAATCGCAAGGGCGGGGGAAACAACCTCCAGTAACCCCAGCGCGGAGCCGCTGCGCTCCCTGGGAAGACCCAGCGCTTCCCTTCATCCTGTTTTTCATGGCAATGTCCTCACAATTGATTTGGAGAGTCAATACGGTTAGCACAGCAGCCAGATCTCTTTCAAAAAAAATATTGTAACACATGGTGTGCATTTGTGATTCCAGTTTTCTATTACGCCCACAAAGTCACGATGGGTACGTTCGCACAGCTTGTCCTTGTTTTTGCAAGCTCCTGGTGTTTTCTTAAGAGAAAGTGATTCCTTCTTTGCTCTGTTTTGAAATTCAAAATAAGCTTAATTTTTCTGTTTGCAATGTGGTTTTCATTGTTGCTTCATTCAAAGATGGAAAAATGGATTTACATTGTATATACTTTGGACACCTTAAACACCTGAACCATTTCCATCTGTTGGGGACAGGTCCAGCTTCTGTGAAAATTCTGATTCTCACAAAAGCCCATCTCTTGGCAGCCAGGCATAGCGTCCCTATGGAGAAAAGACACGGTTGTCATGGGAAACTGATCACGGAGAGAAAAACAAGTCTTGTGAGCTGTTAGGGGACTTGTCCCTCTGTACCATGAAGGCAGGCAGCAAGCTTGCCCTTCTCTGGAAAACCAGGAGCAGAGCTTGGCCATGGAGTGATGAGCTCTTGGAGGACTTCTGCTGTTGGGCTCTTCCACCACACCTCTGCATGGGCTGTCTTCTAGGACTCTCCAGGCAGGCATTCTCCACCGTGCCTCTCTTTGTTCCCTAGCTCTGTTTCTGCTGCATGTGATACTCCTTCTAAAATGTCAGCAAGGAGGATGTCATCCAGATGGCTAGAGCATTTACCCTTTTACCCTAGAGCATCTGTTGGAGATGCTAAGTGAAAACTGTGGTGCAGAGTTGGATGCATATCATAATCAAGCCCTAGGATTTGTTACATATGTGTTCAGTGTATACAGGACATCCATCAACTCAAAAGTTTCAGGGCTGCTTAACAGGCTTCCTCTGATATCTCTGCTCCATTTTTTAGATTTTATATTTTTGATCAGGGTTGACCAGAACAGTGGGACAGAGCTGTATCAGTTACCTGTAAAGTGGCGTTCATGCCTCTCCATGTCTGTTAGCATTTCTTTTCCTTGTGTGCACTGCATACCATTGCCTTATAACTCTCCTGTGATTGACCAATACACCCAGGTTTACTCCTGCTTTATTACATGTTGCATAGTATGAAAAACAGCAAAAAAAAAGCTCTATAGAAAAGTATAGAACTTGTACTTTGTTGTACTATTAAATGCTGTTCATAAAGCCTTCCTTATCTCTGCAGTGAGAAATTCATCCACCAGTGCATGAGATCTGATTGTAGCCTTGCACCGTGACAAATGTTACCACTGGTTACAGAATTATCCACTAATTAAAAAGAAGTTGCTATAATTAAAAGAGTCTTCATTCAGATGTTCTTGTACAAAGAAAGGCCTCAGTTCATGTTCTGAGCTGTGATAGTAGACTCTGACAGGCAGAAAATGGGAAAAATTGTCTCAGCTTCATACGCTACTCTGAGCTTGATGGTAATTAATTGTGTAAATAGTTGTGTGTTGTTCATTTCTGTTGACAAAACCCATATGCACATGAAGGTGAATCACTGCTTCCCATAAGGAGCTAACAAGTGCAGTAAGTTTGCAAATAGTCTTGCAGGAGATTTCTTGACAGTGCAATAATGGTTGCAGTTGATTGTCCAAACTGACACTATCCAAGAGCTGCATCTGTTCTGTAGTGGCATTAGCCCAGTAGAACAAGGATCTTATAAACAACAGGTTTTTTTATCCTAAAACCTAATTTGATTGACTAGACACAAATAAAAATAATGCTTAAACACACTAGTCTTGTTCAAACCACGTCTACTTCTCTCAGATTCCAACATATTCTTAGAAAACTATTAGCAGGGACATATTTTTCCTTACTTTGCTGAAATATTAGATTAACCACAAAAGCAAAGCTCAGCTTCAGCGGCTTTTCCCAACTTGAAGCAGTTCAAACAACTAAAATAGCTGTATCAAAGCTTTTTTTTCATGCTGAGCCTGAAATCATTGTTACATGTTGGGCATTACTTCAGCTTTCAGATCTATGTATAACTCTTTAGTGCCCTCCCCTGTCCCAGCGTGGAAATGCCTGTGTTTGATAGGGAGACTGTTTAAATGTGGTTAAGAAAATAATATTGTGAGTTTATTACTAAATTGAAATGTTACTGTTGGCTATTTTATCTCTCAAATCAATCTGTTTGTCTTAAAAGTGCGGAAAGGGACATTTCATTTATTCACAGAGAACCAAAAATCAAAACCACCAAAGGACTGTGCGTGTGCCATGTTTTTGTTTTACATGTTGTTTTTCAGGGGTCATAATGGTATTGACTTCTCAGTGAAGTATGTCAGAGAGGCAAGAGGGGGAAAAAATGTTAACAGTAAAACTTTTTGCTCTCTAGGTCAGTCAAATATTCTTCCATGTGGGCCATTTAGCATTGAACATTGTGTGCATTTCTCCTCAGTGAAAGGGAGTACAGTGTGCTATGTGTGCTATCTAAATCAAACATTGATCAAAGAAAGAATGAATGTAAAGATGGTGGAGCCAGTGTACAGGAGAATGAAGTCAAATATCTACTGTGAGTGCAGATGCAGGAAACTCACCTCATCCATACTTTAGCATGGCTTAACTGATCCTGTGGAGAGCCAGGGCAGCATCTCCTTAGTCTCCCTGCCCTGGGACCACATCCCTGCAGCCTCACTGGGTGCTACTCTATGCCAGTTCCATGCAAGAATAAGGTTTGATGTGCATTCAAGAGATTCAGATTTCCTTGGACTTTTGGGAGGTGTTATTTGAAATAACTGTGGTCCTTGCTTGGAGAAGGTTAGTTGCTTCACACCCTTGGACCAGTACTTTTGTAGCTTTTTCTTACATAATACCCTTCACTTCTTTCCTAGCAAAGAACAATTTTCCCTAATGTTACTCTCTCTTCTGCCTGTCACATCCTCCCTGCAGGAATTGGAATTCACTGATAAATTAAGTTGCCACATTCCTGCCTGTCCTTTCTCCTTGATAATATGTAGCTTTTTTAGATTTGATGAGCAGGTAACCAACACTGATATGAGAAGTATCAATACAAGCAGTATGAAGGTGGTTTTGTGGATTTTGGGGGGCTTGTTTGTTTGCTTGTTTGGTGGGTGTTGTTGTTGTTGTTTGGTTTGTTTTATCTTATTTTGTTATAATTTTCTGGGTCAATTCTGTGATTGTAATTTTTTGGGGTAGAGAGAAATTCAAGTCCTGCTTTCCACCATTTTTTTTTCTGCCACACAATATGTGCTAAAATAAGAGCCTGTCCATCTGTCTTCCTATAGTACACAGGTACTTTTTGCATGACTAAAATTGGATCTAATGTCCCACAAGATACTTATATGGGTTAGCTTGTCTTAATGTGCTTTAAAACCAAGTAAATGGAAGAAAGAGACAGTAACTAGAAATATAGGTCAAAGATTTCTTCATCCTTCAGATAATCCAGTTATTTTAAAAAGTAGCAGGAAGTAATCCTAAAAACTGAGCTTATCCAAATCAATTATAAACATTGCTTTGAAATCTCTCATGGGTTTTATTTTAAATTTCAAAACAGTTTTGTGAATATTTTTAAAATATTGCGTGTCTCAGTTGAAATCCAACAAAAAGCTTGTTTGTTTGTTGCGTAGAGCTCACTTTAGGATTAAAGCTTCAAGACCTTCACATCACTGCAGATACAGCCAGAGATATCTAGATAGATGTCTACCCATAGTTGTTCAAAACTAAGGGAGCAGTGGATTCTCTTCTCAGATATGGCTGATTAGGAAAAGGGGGGCATGTTGTTACAAAACAAAAACAGTATTCCAGAAATGCAGCATGAAAGACAAGTAAGGCCATGTTTCAAGGTCCTGAATCCATATTATTGTTTGGATGTTGTATGTTTCACAGCATTCCCCCACTGGCAGGATTCCCAAAGACAGCACTGCTGTGATCTCTCCCTCCTCCTGCACCCAGCTTATCCTGTTCTGCTGTCTGTCTAGTGACTCCTGAGTCAATTCCTTTTCTGTCACTGCACCTCTTTGAAGCTGAAGCACTAAAATGTATGAGAACTATTATGCTGCTGCTTCTTTACCTCCAAACACCAGGGTAATTTATCTTTATCTGCCTTTTGCTGAAATAGATGTTGGGGCACAGGGCTGGATATGGCTGCCGTTGGCAGCAATGAGAAATTCTGTAGCTGTTGCTAAGTGTTCAAAACCTGGATGTTGTTATAGTTGGCTAGATGTCATTAAATGTTTCTAGGTTTAACAAAAGGTTTTTGTGAAGGATAAAGGTAGGAAAAGAATATGCTTCTGTAGGTATTCAAAAAACTGAAACGAAAATAGTTTCTATCTAAAAAAGACAGAGCACAGATGGGTTTTGCAGTATGATGATGTTCAAATCTGTGGGATGCAGAATGACAGAAATAACCAAGAGAAAAGTCTACAAAACACAATTATAAACACAATTATAAATGGGTGAAAACAGAGAGAGAATTCTAAGTGTTGTTCAAAAGGGACAACCTTTATCTGTTTGATGAGAAACCTGCCCTTGTTGTTTATTTTCTCTTGCACTGAAGAAAGGTGGCTTTGAACATTTTTTGTAATAAGCTAATTTATATCCAAGATATGCTGGCCTCTGGCAGTTTTTCCTGCATTTGAAATAACTCACAAGGCCCCAGACTCCTGGGTCTTTGCTCAGGCCAGAAAGAGTAACATCATCTTTTCTTTAAAGGAAAAATAGGATGCAATTCTATATGTATCCAGAAATAATATGAATTGTGTAGTATTAGCATTCCTTACCGAGCTGGAGTAAGTTTCTGTACTGCTGGATAAGTGCATGGCAAGCAGCAAATCAGTCCATTGCCTGTGCCTCACCAAAGTCTCAGCACACAGAAATCAGAGTCACAGCCATTACACTTTCCAACTCCATCTGAAAAGCAGCAAAGATTTACCAGAATCTCAGCAGATGACTATGATGTATTGGAAGGCAGTGTAGAAAATATTGTAGATTTCAAAGTATGCAAATATCTTGCTGTTATGATTTACAAATTAGATTCCTCAATCCTACTGGGAACATGTGTATTTCCAACTGTAGGGTTCTTAGACAGGCTATCCTGCTTCTACAATCTCTTTGAATTTTTAGCAGGAACAACTTTTCAAATTGTAGTTGATTTATATTGGCAAAATGCAGCTTTACTTTTTTTTTCTGTCAAGAAGTGCTTTTGACTTGTTGGGCTGCAGCCTGAAGCTAGGAAATTTCACACAGGAGCTTGAACAAAACTAATATACTGATGCTCAGCAGTGGCTGTGAAAGGGTTAGGCTCTCCTGGTTGCTGGATTTTTCTGCTTTGCTCAAAATTTTGCTCTTCTGGAAAAGCGACATTATTTTTGAGCCACATGCTTGGAAAAACCCAAACTTACTTTCACAAGGCAGAAGCCCCTAAAGGTCTTTTAACTTTGTTTCAGCCTTCCTTTTCCAGGAGAGAAAGATCTTCAACTTTTTCTGGTGACGGTGTTGCTTGTCTTAAGTTATTGACTAATGGTATATTCAACAACAGAAATGCAAACATGCTAGATTAAATATAATTGCATTCTTTTTTTAGGACTAATAACTCTTCTAGTTTCTGAACTCTGAAAATTTTCTGTATTTTATATTGCATTCCTGAGGTGAAAACACCTGCACAACAGATATAAGCAATTCTTTCTCTTCAAAGCTGCAAAAGTTAATGAAGGGTAAACATTTATTGTGAAGAGATCTCTATTTTTTCATGCATAAGTCAGGTTATCTAAAAAAAAATAATTAAATAGATTTGAAATTTATATTAATTAGGGATATTTAGCATGTATTTTAAGTGTTGTGCCACCAAAGGACATGAGAGCAGCAAGGAGGTGGGCCAGGCTGCCAGGAGAGATGGTGATTGGCATATTCACTGGATGCAGCAAGGTTAAAATGAATCCACTTTAGTTCAATAGAATCCAGAGCTCTTGACAAATCTCAAAAAGAATAAATTGCAAGGTATCTTTTGGACACAAAATTAGCTATAATCTTTCTTTAAGTTTTAAGATTATTTGCATTCTAAGAGCCATTTGAAGATATGTAGTTGTTTGCTTAAATATTCACTATTTTTTTTTTCTCCTTTTGACTCAGGCCATATGGTGCTTTGGGTATTTTTTCTAGCTTTTTCTCCAACAGATTTCAAAACTCTTACCAACAAATCACTTCTCTGATTCCTTCTTCAGATTGTTTATTCTGTTTCCTGTAGATTACATTTCCCACCACCAAGTCTTGTCTTTGAGAGCAGTAGTTTCTTTCCTCCAAACAATTTCCTTGATGTATTTTCATTTCTTTTGGGTAGTTTTGGCCAGAATTTCTGAGCTTGCTGAATTTTCCTCTGAGCTATATTTAGCAGCATCCTTATATGTCTTCTCATCCTCATTCTCTTTTGCTCTGAATTTGGCCATAAAATTTTATTTTTCTTCCTTTAAAGCCTTTTTGTTTTGATTCCTTAATCCATTCTTCCATCAGCCAAACCAGGATTTCTTGAGATCTTAGAAGCTTTTGTTCTGTTGCACATCTTTTGCTAAAGCACATCAGCTTTGGCCTGGTGATTAACTCACTTCAGGTGCCTGTGTCTCGTCTCTTTGTGCTGGATCAACTCCTGTCTCTTCTTCTTTTCAGTTTCTGTCAAAGACCTTTTCTCAAAAGCCCATGAAGATTGCATCTGAGTAGATTATGGTTCTGGTCTGTAGTATCCTTCTCCATGATCTGCTTCTTTCTCAGATTTTTTTTTCATGGAAACATTTCCTGTATTCATCTTAGAGCTTTGATCTTTTAAGCTTTGCCTTGTGCCTTGTTTATTTCCCCTGTGCCAGTCTTTGTCATCTCATTTCTCCTAAGGCCATTCTTTCAGCCTGGCCTCCAGAAAGTCACTCCTGGTTCAGGATGTTGCCATTTCCCTGGACTTTGCCCATCCCTCCTTCTTTCTTTTTCCTTTCCTTTCCTTTCCTTTCCTTTCCTTTCCTTTCCTTTCCTTTCCTTTCCTTTCCTTTCCTTTCCTTTCCTTTCCTTTCCTTTCCTTTCCTTTCCTTTCCTTTCCTTTCCTTTCCTTTCCTTTCCTTTCCTTTCCTTTCCTTTCCTTTCCTTTCCTTTCCTTTCCTTTCCTTTCCTTTCCTTTCCTTTCCTTTCCTTTCCTTTCCTTTCCTTTCCTTTCCTTTCCTTTCCTTTCCTTTCCTTTCCTTTCCTTTCCTTTCCTTTCCTTTCCTTCCCTTGCCTTGCCTTGCCTTCCCTTGCCTTGCCTTGCCTTGCCTTCCCCTTCCCTTCCCTTGCCTTGCCTTGCCTTCCCCTTGCCTTGCCTTCCCTTGCCTTGCCTTGCCTTGCCTTGCCTTGCCTTGCCTTGCCTTGCCTTGCCTTGCCTTGCCTTGCCTTGCCTTGCCTTGCCTTGCCTTGCCTTGCCTTTCTCATCCCTCCCTCCCTCAGCCTTAAATCCCTTTGTGAATATAGTCTCTAACAGCTCTTCCAGCTCTAGGCTGCTACCGCTACAAGAGATTTCTGGGATTTACACCAGGAGAAGTGCTTTTTAATCTCAGCATGTGCATTAAGCAGTATAATGAAGAATATTGATCCACCCTGAAGATGTAGGTTGCTGTGACTATGTCTTTAATCAAAAATCAAGAGCCATAGTCTTCTCAGAGAAGTTTTCTCTTAAACCCTCACTGAAAAAAAGCTGGTTTTGTTAGTTCTATAAATGACTTTTAGCTGATTTTATCAAGAAACATTTTCTTTTCAATATTATTGTATTATAGGGATTTTAGTCAGTTTTTAATCTCTGAAAATCAAAGTATTATATAAATTTTCTTCAATTTATTAACTTTATTTCCTTGCTTTCTCAACATAAGCTCTGTTTGGTGGCTGAGGGATCTCCATTGGATATGTTCTTAAACTTGTCTTCAGCATTAAAAAAATACTGCACACTCTCTTGGGTGCTTTGGTGTGAGTTTTCTTAGGTAATACTCAATTGTTTAAAATTCAATTCAGAAATCTTTCAGTACTGTGGTACAGTTTCTTTTCACATGCAGGTTTTTAAATGTGAAAAATCTCCCTTAAACTGTGAGTGAACAATAATGCTGGCTCATCCCTCTATTTTGTGTATATCTGCCCCTCTCCTGCATCAGCTATAATGTTTCATAAGAGAAGAGTTCTTGTCCTCACAAGTAACAGAGATAATTCAGTCTTGGGACTGTGCATTAGGCAGCTGCTAAACTTAACCTCAGATCAGAGAGCACACGGAGAATGATACAAATGAAAGCAGATGGCCTTCTCAGACTATTTATCTCTGAGCTCATAAAGCTGTGTGTGGAAATGCTATGTACAGAGGGACCAGTTGTGTCTTATGCAAAACTCATGTTGGTGGAAACAAGGGGAAGAAAATACATGTTACTAATCAAAATGCTGTCAGTGTGTTGAAAATTGGAGTGTCTTTATCCTGAAACAGCAACATTCCTTGTGGAAAAAAATTTAAATGAAAAGAAAATATTTATACCAATGCTATTTATATTGCACCTGAAGACCTCCTACATCTCCCTAATGTGTCAAAAATTACATTCATCTCAGTTTTAGAGGTGAGGAACAGAAGAGGACAAACGAACACAGCAAATCTCTGCTGAGCAAACAGAGCTCCTGTCTTTCCTGACAGGTTAGCACCAATGTGCTTAATGTGTGTATTTGTAACACAGTTTTGACACGTATTTGCATAACTGCACCCTGAGTTACTTGCCATACAAATGTTTACATCATCAGTGATGCCACTTGTCCTGAACTGAGTTAGCCTCCTTTCTTCATGTTGTGACAGGTGGTGGGGATAGTGATATATATATTTTCTCTGCACAATATTTTTATCTGAAGCATTGAAGGATCAGCATTTTGCTGAAGATACACCTTTTTAAAAAAAGAGATGTGAGCATTAGTTCCTTGGTCCCTCACATCATTGAGAGGAGACAGCTTCAGAAGGGATGTTCAGAAGAATATGTTATTTGAAGGTGATATTAATGGTAGGAATAATATAATTTACATAATAGTAACATTTATTAAGGCATGTAAAAGTACCCCTGTGCTGCCTATTTAGTCTCTTAGACTATAAAAGTAGTCTTATACTGGTGATTAAAATGCACTACTAAAAATTCTCAAATCACTGTCTTTTTAAACTTTTCTTTTCTGTGGGCATGGCACCATATTATTGAGATGCAGAATAATTTGTGCAGTCAGTCATACAACAATGTCTATAGGTACTTGAAAATCAAAATATCTGTACAGATAAAGTCTAAGAAAGAGCTAAAGAAAAATATTTAGTGATATTTCATTCCTTGTACCAGGATGGCTACATAAGTAGGGAGGTCAGGCTTCCTTCTCACCTGGTTGTGAGTTGCAGCTGCTCAAACACATTTATGACAAAACAGCATTAGTGATATATATCTATGAGAGCTAGAGGAGAAGTGGTTTATTGTTTCCCACTGTCACTGTTTGCTTCTCCTGCAGTTTAGCTTCAACCTTTGGCTGCTGATGTTATGTGTTTGTTTTACAGGATCTGAAATAGAGTTGTGGGGCTCACTTTGGGTCAAATATAGCTGGCCATAAAACTTCACTGTGAAACCAGGCCACAGTTAGAATGCATCTGTCATGATGCAGTCAGATACAGTCAGTGGGGCTGAAGGAGATAAGAGAATTAAAGACACTGAAATACCTTTTTTCCCCTTTATTTTCCTGAGGAAATAAATTAAGTATATGAAACAATGGCTATCTGTTATGAGAAATGCTGGAGGTGAAAGATTTCCCACACTTAATCACATTCAGACCAAGGCAGAAGTTCAGAGTGGATTGCTTGTGTCACATGTAGTAAACAGCAGATGGCTGCAAGCATAAGGGAAAAGAACATGTATTTGGCAACCTTATATTAAAACTAAATAAAGCAGTTCTTCAGCTGGCATAGAAAGGTGTCTGTCTATTGATTCTGACAGAGATTTACTGGTGTACATGTGGCTTTGTCCTGAGAAAATGTTTCTCTAAATATCAATGGATGGTAGGAGATTTTACACACAGAGATGGAGCTGATCAATACAATAAATATTTAATCTTCCTCAGAATATTTGCAGCCTGGATATTGGTTCAACTTAGGGCAGAGAAGAAACTAACTTTGACGTTCAGATACCAGTGTCTGAGGGGTTTGAATCTGCTGTTATAAAGGCAGGTACTGGAAAGCTGTCCTATGTTAGTGCATCTGCTGAGAGAGAAGCCACCTACCAGAGCAATATGAAACTTTTGCACCTTAAGGGTACACGAGCATGAACTGTGAGAGCAAACACTCTCAATGCTGATGCTTATGTTTGTTTTGACTATCTCAAGCGTCCAAAAAAAGATGAAAATTTTGGAAGACAAGGCTGAAAGGTAGGGTTCATAGAGCAGGAATTCCTGTTTCCTAGTGCAAGCAGCTCAGCCCATGTGGGTTTTGCTGTCATGTCCACCTTTTTCCTTTAAAGCTGCCTGTGGAAGCAGGAGGCATTCTGGATGGACTCCAGTAGGGAGCACTAGGAGGCTACTGCACATGCAGCTACTGGGGAATTGCACTGAGATCAAACGGCTTGAGGATTAATTTGTTTCCGCTGTTCTGTCTTTTAAAGGTGATTGTATTAATCTAGAAAACAACGGTACCTTTTATGAGTGATCAAAGCTGTCATGTAAGAAATTGCGGGGAATTTAACATATTCCAGTTATCACCATGCTGGGTCAGACCACTTTCCTGAGAGAGGCACTTAAATTACAATTTCAGTTTGAGAACACCCTATGATTGCAGCAGAATCATTCATAACGTGATTGGGGTCAGAGATTTTATCTCAAAGTGTCCTGCCTGTGACTGGGTTTCATGTGTTATTGGTTGTGAGGAAGACTCTAATTGCATTTCTGTGCTGTGTGGGGACTGCTTAACACAAAGAAATCTCCTCTCCTTTTGTGTAGTGCTCAGCCCAGCAGTTACTTTTGTTCTAAATTGGGCCTGGCAGCCTCTAGGGTGGATGATTGACATGTCAATGTGCTAACAGAAGCCAGAACCAATTCTCTTGTCTGACACCTCCTTTCCTCCTCCGAATATTAATGATGAGTGACCCAGCTGAATGAATGAAAAGTGCACACATCCCTTGTGGCTACGTGCAGATGCTCAGAGATGACAGCAGGATTTGCCCAGGAGAGGGCACAAGCCCATAAAGCCATCTGGTATTATGTAGTGAGCTTAATGTGTTCATTGACTTGGCCAAATGCTTGGTAAATCAAAAGTTGACAGGAAAGGATTCATAATATTGATGCTTAAAATGCAGTCAAAACATCACAGACAAAAATACGAGTCCTAGATGAATTCCTAGAAAAACAGAAAAAAGTACAGCTCAGATTTTGGGCTGGGAAAATGGGCAAGGAAAATATAAAAATATTTTAGTTAAATATGAGTCACAAAGCAGTGATTTGCTCTAAAAGTGTCTTCAGTTACCTTGTGATTGATTTCAGATAACGCAGGTTATTGATGATCACCACAGGCTTTTATAGTACAATTTCCCAAAATGTCCAAATGAACTGGTGTTGGAAGCCCTTTTGCAGTCACTAGATGTTTATGAGTTCATTATTCTGATTTGGTTGAATCAAATAATCTGCTCTTTCTTTGTCTGGATTATGTAATATTTATTGTTATATTACAGACTGAGACTATTTAATGTGTATTCAGACTTTAAGACTTGGTGGTATAATGAATAACCAAGGAGCAGATCTTTTTTTATTTAATCATGTAAGTTTTATTTATTTTTTCAGTGAAATAGATTCCCTTTTATAGTCTATGATTTAAGATTTTCCACTTAAATGTTTCTTTTATCTCTAGCATCTCAGCCAGCAATTCTGCCTCAATAGGCAACCAGAAAAAAATCCACATTAACATGCAATAGACTTTTTCTTTTTGTGAGGTTTAGATCTGGTTCAAAGACAAAAAGAAATCTTTTCACTCAATTTGGCATATCATATTTTTTATCTCCACTACAGTAAAAATGCAACCAATTTTCACCTTCAGCGCCTTCCTCATCTTTTGAAGATACTGCGGTTGAATACCCTTTGTATTTTCACAATATCCCAAAGATTGGCAATTCTCTTGCATCCATACAGGAAACTCTTGTATCTGTGCATTGAGCAACTTTTGCAGCCATTATTGCAAACCTCTTCCCTAATTGCTTTCTCTATTTTCTTTTATACTGTGTGACAGCCCAGTCTGATTCACCTGGTTGCTGTGAAACCATTTTGTCTTGCTCTTCAAATCCTTTTGTGTGACCCTACTTGATAACCTAATTATGTTATTTCCCATCTTCCACATTTTTCCTATTACCCCAAAGGCTCTTCTCAGTTTCCTTTTATTTCTCAGCTGTTGATGTTGCTCCCATTTTTTACTTTGCAAGCCATTTATCTCACCTCACTTTGCTGTCTAAAACCTATATGTCTAATTTAAACCACATCTTTCAGTGGAGAAATATACTGAAGAAAGAAACTCCTATAGTTAATGGACAGAAAGGAATACTTAGTGGACAGAAAGGATACCTTCAGAGCACATTTCTTTTGTCTCAGCCTAAGATAAACACCTAAGTTAACTACACCTAAGTTAATTGTGCTGAATTGTCCTCTGAGTATTCTTTCCACACACTGGAAATCTAGACAGCCAGTTTGGTTCACACCTTATGAAGTAGGGAAAATGAACCCCTGTTTTAATCAGTTTGCCCAGAGTTTTCCCAAGTACCTTATTCCCTTCTGCCTCAGTACCTTAACCTCCTCCTGGGAATCCATGTGATATCATTTTCTCGAGCTAAGTGTCCTACTAAAATTTAAACCTTCAAGGAAATATGTAAACTGATATTGCAAATATCCACTTAGGAAAAAAAAATGTTAAATTTCAAAATAATTTTGTGTTGACTCCTCAATGCTTCATACTGAAGTTAGTCAGGCTTTGGGGTATTGCCACATTTCTGTGAGATAGCTCCTTTCTGCTCATGTTGTGCAAAGGCTTTATTAGCAGAAGGGTGTTCAAGCTTACAAATTAAACCAGCAATTTGCAACAGAAGCCTGAGTGACACCTGTTACAACAGTCCCCCAGAGACTGGATACACCTGATGGCCAGCACTGTCACATGCAGACTGATGATTCTGGCCTGAGGAGGCTATGAGTTATTTAAATACACCATGAGAAATATTTTTTTTTTATCTCTTTGAACAGAACCCTTTCACTACATTTCAGCAGTATAATCAATAATTTTAAAAAACAAACCTGCCTGTAACATTTGGTTTGATATTATTTTAGAAAAAAAATCTGACAAAATATTTTAAGTTAAAAAGTATTTCATCTTAAAAATAGCCAATTAGTTAATTTGTAAACAATAACAAAGAGAATCACTCTGGGATTAGACCTTTGAATGACACCATTCAGCTGCAAGCACTATTATTTTTTTCTTTTTGCTGTGTAAATTGATAACTAAATAATTGTGCCACAGAAACAATAGGTCCAAGGTTCATAAAGAAAGTAGAGCTGTACTTTACAGATTTATGACAAGTCAATGATCAGTGTCACTGAAAAGCAAGAATGAACTTTTCATCTGTTGTTTGCAGTCATATGCATTGTGCCCTCCAATTTGAAGCAAGACAAGATGATGATATCTTTAAATGACAAAATAATAAAGAATTTTTTTTAATACAGCTACAGCTTCTACTAGAATTAAAACTTATGTAATAATTATCTTATTCCAGAGGGCATTAACTTGCTTCAAACAAAAATGTTTGGTCCCTCTTGTGCATACCAGTTTCAGCTTTGAAACTCACAGAAAGGGCTTCATTTCATAGAATCACAGAACAGTTTGGGTTGGAACAGATATTGGAGATCATCTGGTTCTAACACCCACTGCCATGGGGTTAGAATGTACTTTCCACCTACTAGATTGCTCAGAGCCCCATCCAACCTGACTCTAAACCCTCCCAGAGATGAGGCATCCACAACTTCTCTGGGCAGCTTGTTCCAGTGCCTCACCACCTTCACAGCAGTGGATTTCTTTCTAGTGTCTAATCTAAATCTCATCTCTTTCAGTTTGAGGCCATTGCCCCTTGTCCCATCAGTGCATGTCCTTGGGAAAAGTCCCTCTCCAGCTCTCCTGCAGATCCCTGAGGTATTGCAAGGCTGCTCTAAGGTCCCCCCTGGACAGTGAGCAGGTTCTCTGTAGGCTCTGCCTCCACAATGTTCAACCAAAGCAGTTCTGGTGCTGGAAACTGAATAGAGACCACTGAGTTTTCTCACACTCATGTGGACAAATTCTGCCTGTGAAAGAGCAAAGTGGGTGTGTGTACATATCAATTCTTCTGGGTAAGCCACTCTCAAAAATTAAATACAAACAAAAAATCTGGCAGGAGAACAAAGTGCAGTACAGGAAAGCTTTTCTCACAACAGAAAGTCCAGACCCCTCCAACAGAGAGTTAGTATCAGATTAGAGCCAAATTATTGAAGATTCAGCTGCATTGTTCCCCTATTGAATGCTAAGAGATTTTGTCCTGTGAGGGTTAGATTTAGGGAGGGGTGGGAGTGGAGATAGGCTGAGTTTCCAGCTGCCATGGCCCAAGCAGAGAACCTGTGTAGTGGGGAAGGTCTCAGCTGAATGGTAGGGGCCATGCTGATTGTTGATGCATTTACACCGTGGGACACATCTCTGTACCTCTGGGGTGTTTAGAAAATGATGTTAGGTTGTTCACTGTCCACTGCCAGGAGAGACAAAAAATACCTGTTGCACTAGAGAGAGAGGGATTTCCCCCAAAACAGAATTAAGACAGTTCAAATGGTCTGAACCACCAGAGAAGGGGTTCCTCTTCTATTAAATGAGATCTTAATTATAAACTTAATTATAAAGTTTGGTCTAGTAAATTTTCCCTCAGACATTTGACTGTGAGAGCAGGAGGAGCAGTGCAGGAATACAGCTTGGGAGCAGGCAGGAATGTAGCTTCGGCCATGGCTCTACATGTCTACTTACATTTGAGACCTGTGGGGAGCCTTCCCATGCCACTAGGACACTCACTGCTCTCAGGAGAATGCCTTTCACAGGCTTCTGGGGTGGGGGGACAGGGGTCTGTGTGTGCCATGCCTAAAGCAGAGGGAGGTAGAGCAAATCCATTTGGATAAGGGTAAAGGACACAAAACCAGGAAAGGAAAAATGGGCAAGTATATATTATGCAGGCTAGAGAAAACTGCTTCTTCCATATAATTTTCTTCTGCTCAATAAATGTTAATTAGGTTTTAGTCTGGGGCCTTTTCAGAATATGAATGAATATATTAGCCATTGACAGCTGTGAACAGACTATTTGGAGTTTAAAATGGAAATAATTTATTTACTGGCATGATGAAACCTGGAAACCTTTAGTGAAAGACAGCAATTAAGGGACACAGCCATAAAACTGGCAAAGGGAAGGAAAGAAATAATATTACTGAAAAAAGGGATTTTTATTCTACATTTCAAAAGGAGTAAACATGAATGATAAAATATGGAATATGGACTGAAGGGAGATAAGGAGCTGCATCAGCAGCAACTGGTCCTGCACATATACTCCTGTGGCATCTGAGTTTGTGCACAGGAGACCCAAGCTCCAGACAGGGAAAGGAAAGCAATCCCTTTACCAGCTGGGCACACCACAAACTCTGGCTTTCCAGTTTCTCCTGCAGGTTGAGTAATGGGAGCTTATCCATGCCTTGATTAGGCACAGGACAAGCATTATCCTTTCCCTGGCACAATTAACCTTTCTGGTGAAGAAGTGGTTTTGCCTTAGCTTACCTGAGTGGGTTGCTTTTATTTATAACTAAAGTCATTACAAGAACCACTATGAACATTTTCACTCAGGTGGAAACCAGATTATTTTAAACATTTAATTTTTTTCTAAGTAGAAGAAATCTTATTTCAACCAAAAAATCTCTTGGCTCCTACATAAGCAATGAACAAAAATTTCTTCAAAAAGCTGGGCTTTTTTGTTTGTTTTGGTTTTGGTTTTTTAAAATTTTTTTATATTTTATTTTATTTTTTGGTATTAAACTGGTGTAATTTTGGAAACAGACAGGGTTTCATTGAAGGGAGAAATGTCTCAATTTCATGAGTGTCCGCATGCTTGCAAAATTCTTAGCAATAAATTACTCAGAATATAAGTTCTGCTTGAGTACTGTTTATAGAAGCAGGCTCTGGGCTTCTCTGCTGACTGCGCTAACAAGACTGTCAGCTGTGATTTTGTTTCTTGTGATATGGATTAGATCCAAGCTGAATTTGACTTTTTTCCAAGTCAATTATGAATTATCTGAGAACCAAAGCAGCAAAATGAAATTGCCCTGAACTTGAAAAAGAAATTAAATTTCTTATATGCTCAAGAAAGAAGAGAATCTTGCTATTTTTAAGAGGTAGGAAACAAATTTAATTTGTGGCTTGGGTTGTTCTTAAGAAGATGCTCAGATATTCTGCTGAAGAAGGGTCAGTTAAATAAAGAGAAATGGAAGCAGAGAGGAAGAAAATGTGCAACCAAAAAATTTCATAGGCCAACTATTGTGTAATACTCCCAGCCATGCACTATAAGCATGTTTCCTCAGGAAGATTAAAAAACCCCAAGCAACAAATCAGCAATGCTCAGAAAATGGTGTCTTGAGGCCTTCAAGTATGAAATAGCTGTGCAGCTTGGGTTTACCATGGATGAGGAAATCAGCTTCTGATTCCTTCCCAGCTCTAATCTGCTCTGTGTCACACCACTTTCCTACCTCTGGTTTTACTATCAGTACAGCTGGAATAAATAAAGTGAAAGGCTTAATGTTAATAGATTTGAATTTGCATTTGCATCTCTGACTAAGAGAATTTTACCCAGCTATACGGGTGGAAACAACAGATGTCTTCTTCCCACCCTCAGTGCCATTTTCACTGTCTGCTGCTCTGCCACTGCAAAGCAGGTGAAGTATTCTACAGTACTTTCTGTGCTGAACATGGGCTAAATGGCTGAAAACTTGTTGAGACATCTGTAAGTGGATTGTATTGTTTCAACAATTTTTTTACATCCACAAAAATAAAGATCTAGTTGTAGCAAGAGCTGAGAATAAATGATAATCCATCCCAGCTGAAAGCAGTGATAAATTGCTCTTGGACTTCAGTGGGTGAAATTTTTATTTTAAAATGTTTTAAATTAATCTGGTTTTGGTTTTGTTCTTTCAGTGAAACAAAACTGCGAGAGATATAAACAAATTATATTCCACTTGCAGTTTAATTTAGGAATCCATCGAATCTAGTTTACCTTCATTTTATTTCTTTCATATGATACTTATAAGAAGAGTTTTATTGATCATCTTTTTACCATCCTCTCTGTATTTTTCTGGGAATAGATCTGCTTCTAAATCAGGCAGATATTGCAACTGTCATCAAATGCTTAATGATTTTTCTTTTCCTTATGTCTTGAAATAATTCTGAAAAAAGATTTATGTGTCCATTAATACATTATTGTTTGCTCAGGAGCAAATGAAAGTTCAAATAATGCAAGTGATGCCAAATATTGAGAAATTTTAAAAGCTGTAATTTTTCACAAGTTGAATTACTTAAATGTTATTTTATAAAGCTGTATTTATTAAAATTTTCCCTCCCCCTTGCATGTTGGGCTATGATGCACATTTTTCTCCTCTGTTATGCACAAAATATCATCAAAGTTTATTATTATTAAAATTTTGGTTTTATCATCGAGAAATTATTACTTTATTTCCCTTCTGGTCTTTTCTTCTTATCAGACTTGCCATTATTAATGGAAAAATTTCTTTATATTGAAATAAATGCATTTCAGCTATTGAGGGGCTTATGTCACATTAAATGACCAGAAAATACAGTTCAGGAAGGCTGCATTAAGCTAAATTACCTCTGTCCACAGATGCTTCCTAGTAATAGATATTAATTTCCAAATTCATTCTGTGCATTAAAAAAGAACTAATTATGCCAGTAATATCCAGGTAAAATTGCCAAGATTATGGCAGTGTTCCTGCTGTCATAAGAGAGGAAGGCGTACAGACAAGCAGCAGTTGCAGCATTGATTTATGTGCAGATACCAGCCTTCTCTTCAGTAGAGTATGTTGTGAAGAAAAGCCAATTTTCACATCCCCAAACCCAGTCAATTCTATCATTGAAATGGATTTTGTGTCTTGGCCATTCAAGACACCCTTTTGATTTCCTTGGAGAGTGAGAAGTTTAAGAATAAAAGATTCTTTCACTTCAGAATACAAGAATTTTTGCCTGTTCCAAAAGGATGAGGTGTCTGTGGGACATGGGATCAAATCCTTGTTTCTCTTCTGAGAGAAAGAGTCCATAAATAAGGATGGATTCCTCTTGGGCTAAAATTTTTTGTAAAAAATTTTTATAGGTATAGATCTAGATATCTAGATATCTATCTTTAATGTCATCAGTTCCTTAGTGAAGGAGTTGGAGAGACAGAAAAACACAGCATGAAGTCTCCCACATTCCTGTTCCACTGGGGGTAATGAGCATAGCATGACACCTTGTAAGTTTTTCTCTATAGTCTCTCAGTCCCAATAATTTGATGATCAATTTAGAGAAGCAGAGAAGACCCCCTGCATGGGCTTGTGCTGTTGTCCTCATTCTGCTGAGGTACTGTGTAATGATTTTTGGCTGACACAACCGTGAACATAACCTAGACCAACACTCCACGGCAAGGCAAACATGAGGAGGTCTTGTTTCAAACACAAGGAATTGCTCCAGAGCAATTTTATGCTATTTCTTTAATTCATTTTGGAACTGAACAGGGTGAAGTTTTTTTTACTTGAGATTTTTAAGAGCAGTCCTTAAGAGAGAACTACTAAGAACGTGAATGTGGAGAAGTAATGCTTGGGAAAGTCAGAAGCAACTGTAGCAGCTACTGAGCTTCATTAATGCTTCATAAATGGCTGCTCACACTACTGGGCAGTGACAGATACTTTTCAGTTCATTTGCATGTCTTTGGCTTTTAACTTGATTCCAAAATTTTCTTGAAAGCTGCCACTCATTATTTTTGGCAGCACAGTGTTAAACAAGAGACTGTACAGGATAACCCTCATAACTGATTAGACTGTACATGTTCACTCAATGAACACTAATTGAATATTACAACTATACTTTTGGTTAGGTCAAAGTCAAAATCAGAGTTAGTAACAGGATTTTAAGAACAGGAACAGGAACAGGAAGGAAGGATGGATGGATGGATGGATGGATGGATGGATGGATGGATGGATGGACAGGTGGACGCTTTTTCATAATGCAGCAGGAAAAAGTAAAACACATCATAATCCTGTATTTTGCTATTAGACTTTTCTTTGCTTTTTTCTGTCCGGTGCCCAATATTTTTTTCCAAACACAGTCAATTATTTTTCTTCATTATTTCCCCCTATAAGAATTCAAGTTTATCCAAACAATGGTAATACAAGGGACATAGAGAATTTCTGCATCTCTTGCTTCAGCAGTTGCTGTTTGAAACCCTATTTCTAAATCCAAGATTTACTTTCATTCTCTGTCAGACAGTGTTGATTACCGAGTTAGAGAAATTGATTCATGAGGAAAGGTTAAGGAGCTAAATACAAATAGCTTGGCTGCACGATGACTAAGACAGATGGGAACATCATAATAGGCTGCAGAGTATGATTGCACTGAGAGGGAAGGGCCTCTGGGGGAAGGCATAAAACATAATCTGGCTCATTTTGAGTCTTCCAATTGTCACCAGAACCATTATGGTGAAAAGGGAAGCAGGTGGCTGCTTTACATACTGTTTTGAATTTAAACAAGTCTCAGCAGAAGCACTTAGTTAGTTATGGGTTATCATAAGAGTGCAATATTTGCCCTGCTCCTTTGGATCAAAGCTCTGTCCACCTGCAAATCCTGCCTCCTGCAATGCCATGAATCTGATGCTCTGGAGCTGAGCAAATGTGCAGGGTTCCTCCCCTCGGTCTTCTCCCAGTTTCCAGCAGTTTGTGGCAGAGGGTTTTCTTGAGGTTTTATTAAGACCATTACATTTAACAACTACAAATTAGCCCAGCCCTCCATTATTCCTCTACTTTTCAGCCTGTTATTATTTTTGACACTGGAAGTGATTTCCCCGGTTTAGTTATGCGTGGAATGTAGCTGCTGTCTAATCAGTAGATTGTGTGGTTTTGGCTGTTATGTTGAAAGATTCAATGGCTGTTTTTTCAGTCTTACAGAAAAAAGGCTTTATTTCACTTGCCTTTTTTCTAGGCTGTGTGGTCATGGTCTATGTGGTCACTTTTCTTAAATTCTTCCCCTAAAACGCTATTCCACATTTCCCATTACATTTGTTGCCTTTTTTTTTCTCTTGTCCCCTTTAAAAAGCAACTATATATTTTTATTATATTGTATATCTATTTTTATTATCTGTATATCTATATATTATATTGTGTACCCAGTGTTCAAGATGTGAGGCTGTCATAAACTGTGATCCTTTTATTTGTGGAATTTTTGACTGCTGCTGAGCAGGGATGACATTCATAGTGCTATACTGTGACACAGCATCTCTTTCCTACATAGTGGTAATAAATCATATTGTGTTTGTGTCAGTGTGGTTGTTTTGTCCCAGGTGTTTTACCTTGAAGCACTGGATATTGAAAACAGATTATTTTTCTCTCCCAGTCTAATATTTGGAGATGTGCAGCAGGGGGAGATAACTCTGTCACCAAGTATAAGAAAATATATTTTTCTTTCATTGTCCAAAGTTAAGCATTCATGGGAATGGTGGATTTTAAAAGGGTAATTCTTGCCTTGATCCAAGAATCAGAGCCATGGCATTATTGGACAGGCAAGAATTCTTGTTTTCAAAGTTCTTTCTCCATGTTCAACAGCTTGCTTCATTCAGGAGCAGTTATAATGTGAGAAAGATGAAGAGTGGAGGATTGGTATGGGTGGAAAAGAGGGAGAGAAGGAGCAGATTTTCAGAGGGGAAGACAGCAGCAGAGAGAAGGCAAGTCCATTCACTGCAGCAATGCTTTTGGTAAAATATCTAGAGGTTATTTTAGACCATGTGGGATGCATAGAGCATTGGTAGGGTTAGAAGCTATTCAGCACAGATATAAAAGCAAAGTTCAGTTAAACCCATGTACAAGTTGCCAGAGTTTGCAAGGAGCTTTGTCAATCAGTGCACAAACCTTTATTTTGTAATGAGTGTAGCTTTAACCTAGAGAGTAGCATACATGATTTCTAAAATCTCTGATAAAAGCTCTTTGAAACTGAAACGACTCCAAGTTCCATTTACATCAATACCTTCCCAAACAAGCAGGACCTGTAGAAGAACATGTTCTGCCTAAAAATAAACAGTTTCTGTTCAAAGATATTCACAAGATTAGAAGAATACAGGAATCTGAGAAAAAGTGAATTAGTTTGTGCTATTCAGTAGCTGTCATACTATATGTAAAAAGTGATGTTCAAGCAATTAACATATTAATGCTAACATCCCAAACTATAATTTAACTGAAGCTTTATGGCTGAGACACAATAAAGATAAGAAATTGTCAGGCATTCACTGTTCTTTAGGAAATGTAAAAAAGAGAATGTAACTTGGATATGTCATGGTACTCATTTCGCTTTATAATCTTCAGAGGCTTTCCAGAAAAACCCCTCAAATATCTGTATTTTGATCTTTATGTACGTAAAAGATTATCTCCTATTGTTAAGAATGTGAGCTGGGAAGCTGTAGCTGGATGAAAAAGATTTCCCTAAGTAAAAACAAAACACTGCCTAGTCTACTAATATGTGAAATTGTTAATGAAAAGCACTTTTCATATGAAATCCTAATTATAAACTACAATTTTCAACAAAATCATGACATGAATTTAAACACACAGTCAAAATAATGCAATTCATTGACAGTGCTATGGTGGACATTGTGTGAAATATTTTCAAAACTACTGATAAACAACTCTGGCTAATTTTGTAAAAACTAATGGAATTGCACCTTCACGTGCATGAAATACATTATAAATATGGATTTTAGCCCAAAAATTTTGACATCCATTTTTAATGAACTCCCCTTCCCATACAGTGCAAAAGAGACATTTGTAAACTAAAAAAAAAAGAAATCAACCTACCAAGTGTTTAGTTGCAGGGTATCAACTGCCACTTATGACAAACTGCTTTCTCTACATCTCTGTTTTCCTGTAATCAAATTACAAATGGAGGTCATGGTTTTTTTCATTATATGTGATTGGATTCAGAGAGAGACGCTGTAATATGATATGCTCTAAATTTCTGTGCTTTCTTTCACTGTTTAGCCTAGTGAGGAAAAAGACAAATGTCACACCAATACCAGATTTTTTTCTTTATTTTAGAAGGAAATTTATCTCTACAGACCTGGATGTCTTTAGTATTATGATTTTGATTTGGAATGGTGAATTAAGACACTGATGAACACAAACCCTTTTTTACATGAAGGAAAAGATGCACGAGCTATTCTTCTGTTTTGCTCTGTGGGAACAATTCCAAGCTTTCCTGGATCATATACAGGACTGTGAAATAAGACAGTTTGAATGCTGAATGCAATTGCTTTCCTTTTGCAGTATCTTTTTTTGTGGTGTCCCTCATTTTCAGGATTCGTGGACTTCATGATAAAGAAAAAAAACAACTAAATAGTACTTTGTAACTTCCATTTTTAAACCACTTCTACTTCTATATAATGCTTCAGAGGGAATATTTAAATAACTGCCTTCTAATTAATGTTTTCATTTTTTTCATGTTCCTGGAATGACAAGAAATGCTGAAATACAAGTGATATTGGGATACATTTGTGTATGCCATATCCATATTTGGCTTAGCTTTTTAACTTATGATTTTTTTTAAATGTCCTTGCTAATTTTTTTCTATTTGAGAGAATATCAGCCAATAAATGAGGTCGAAGAAACCAATTATTCACTGTATCACCACTGCAGTATTTTGTGTATTCAATTTTTGCTCTTGACAAAGTCATGTGCTTGTGCTGTTCTAATTGTTTTCTTGTGCATCAGGCTTACATTACTCATCTTTGCAGCCAGTCCCCTAAAAGTGTAGCTTATTTGTCATCTCTCATTTGCACTTTTGCTGAACCCACAGTCACAGCCTCCATTAACTTGTGCTTTAAACTTACTGACAAGTATCTTGTGCTGCCCTCTTTCTTGGAATGATACCATTTTTAGGTTGCCTTGGGATTTTTCAAGATTATTTTTTCCAATCTATGTTCAAAGCATCTTCACTGTTCTTTTTCAGTCTTTTTTCTTTTGTGCGTGGTGACTACCAAAGCCTACAAAAATATTTAAGACACGGCCAGCTTTTTCCATTGACCCTTGCATTGAAATGTTGAATAACTTTGCAAGGCTCAAAACATCAGCCTGGCTGACAATTGCAAACAAAAATCAGAGCCAGAGCAAAGTGACTTTCTTTATGAACAAAACACAAGATTGCAGTAAGAGCAAGTGCTGGTGAATGTATTGGATGAGACTGAAAGAGCCCAGGGGAAGAACCTTGGAGCATTGCTTTTAAAGCCAGGTTGCCAGTTGTGTTAAGTTTTCAGTGAAATCTGGGGAATTCAAAGGAGAGCATGCTGCTGGCATATTGACCTGCGGGCTGGCAGGGCCAAACCACCCTCCAGCTCTCAGGACCTCCTTTAATAGCTTACAGGACTAAAAAGCACCAGCTGGGACAGAAAGCACGCATCTCTAAGAAAAGATGTTTGTTCTTTCCAGGACATTCTCATGCTTAAAGACAAGCACTTAAAAACTGAGCCCTGTTTTCAGTGTCCAGCTTTACTGCAAGCAAGGCTAGACAGATCCACTTTGGCTCAGGGAACAGTAATTACTTTTTCTAGCATAAAAGAAGCTCATTCAGCTCCCTTTTCCTGAGATACAGAGAAGCAGTTTTTCTCAAGTAAAGGGAACTTACTTGTCTGTATGTAAATGCACCATATTTTTCCTTGAAGCTTCTTTTCAAAGAAGCACTTGCTACAAACAAAAATCATTAGTGTGCTCAATATCTAAAAGGGTCAGCAAGGATTTGGATTTAGAATATATTTGTCTGGCTGCTATTGAAGCTGCATGCAATGTTCATAACCTGAAGTGAAAGATCCTGACAGCTGTTTTGGAAGTCATGGAAGACCAAGGACAAGAAGTGAGCTGGGATGGATGCACAATGGGAAGATCCAGGACCTGAGGCTGATGCTCTTAGGGGAGCTGAGTAATGGGTAGAACAACAGTGGGTGTGCTTTCAGACTCAGTGGCCTCTTTTCTAATGGTTTTGATGGAAATCCCAGTCAATCTCTGGGAGGAATCCCATGTAAAAATTGTAAACATTTGACCTTCATATTACATGCACAATGACTAACACGTGAGCAACATGAAAACCCTGAGAAAGAAGCAACTTTATTTAGAGGGGGTGAATTTCACCTAATGCTAGTATTCTAAAAGGTCAATATCTCATCTAAACTCATTGTCTCGTCTCTTTCTTATCAGCAGAAAAGACAGCAAGAGAGAACCTTCTCCAAAAGTTGATCTATCCTATATATCTTAGACATCCATCTCAGGACAGAGTGAGTGAATTGCCTCTTTTTCCCCCCGTGATTTGACTGCTATTCTAGGCAAGATTTCAATTTCTGATTGGCTGAAGTTAAGTAAATTGAATCCCAGGGATATCTGTCTTAACAGCAGAACACATTTAGCTGTGTTTTCTGTCATGATAACTTTTTGTACCATGCATTTGTGCCATTCACTCTTCTACAATCCCTGAAAGGGGGGAGGTACCAAGGTGGGGGTTGGCCTCTCCTGCCCAGTGACAAAAGATGGGATGAGTGGAAATAGCTTCAAGTTGTGCTAGGGAAGGTTTAGGTTGGGTATTAGGAAAAATTTCTTCACATAAAGGGTTGTCAAGCATTGGAACAGGCTGCTAAGGGTAGTGGTTGAGGCACCAGCCCTAAGAGTATTTAAAAGATGCATAGATGTGATGCTTAGGGACATGGTGTAGTGGTGGCCTTGGCAGGACTTGGGTTAGTGGTTGGACTTGAAGATCTTAGATGTCTTTTCTGACCTAAATTATTCTATTATTTTAGGATTTTGGTTATATTGTTGCTTATACAATCTTTAAAAACTATTCTTGAACTTCATCATTTTTTTTCAATTAAAATTATAGGGAATAAAATAATAATATTGATCCTTAAATTTATTGAGCTTCTTAGTTGGATTCTGTAGTGTGTTTTAATGCAGATAAAGGCTCAACAGGAAGCAAAAAATATTGTGATGTGTGGAACAAGGCAAATTATGCTTGCAGGTGTCAAAAGATACAGAAGTCTTGTTTATAAAAATAAAGAAAACATTCCTCTTTCTAAGCAACACATAAATATATCCTGTCGTCTGCTCTAATAATTGCAAGATCTCTGAAAGCCTGCAGGCATTTTGCAATGAATACAAAGGATACAAAGCATTACAGCAATAGTATTCCCCTCCCTTTTTTTTTTTTTTCCCTCAAAAAAGCTCATCTGTTTCATTTTTAAATAGGTATGATCCTCTCTTAGGCTGACTGTGGTGTACTTAAGGTGGATTTTGCCATTCACTATGATAGGACAGAATTACAGAGAATCAGTCTCTTGTTGCAGGCAGTCCGATGTGGTAAGCAACCTCGGGAAATGGAATTTACTTTCCATTGTCATGTGCTGGCAGATAGAGTCAGGTAAAGGGGCAAGTGATGAATACCTGGATCAGAGAGTGGGAGAACAGAAAATGTGCTGTACAGGATTTTGATGGATGCGATCATGGTTGGGAATGATCACCAGCAACCGGTAAGACAAAGGAGCAAAGAAATAATAAAAACTAAAGACCAGGGGAGACTGTGCAAAGGCTGATTAAACTTTTTTGGTTTTATGCCTTCTAAAGGGGAAAGGTTAAGCTGGCAGTAGAATGTATATTTGGGGAGTGACCAAGCTGTGACTGGACTCCAACAAGCTGCTGGCATTTTGGCTGGGGTGTTCCAGCCCTCAGAGGCCACAGGGGAAGGGTCTGTGCTGAGAACCCACAGCCAGGAGCTCTGGCTGCCCCATGAAGTGCTGTCCTGGGCCACCTGTGTATCTGCATCCCTTGACAGCAGTGTTGTCAAGGACCTAGAGCTGATGCCAAACAGATCACCTTACGTCATACAACTGGTGAAATATTTTATAGCTCAATTGCTCAATCCATTGCTTGATACTTCAAAGGGCATCTCTGCTGACTTCAGTAGTGCCAGTCATGCTACAGGTTTGAAAAGGGAAATGTATAGAAGCTACATCTGAGCTGGGAGCATCAATGCTCCATGGAAAACTATGTATTCCTGGACTTCTCAATTTCCAGGCTGAGGGCCATGGCCACTGCACACTTTTATCTCCAGCCTTGTGAGCTCTCTCAGATGTTACTTTTTATAACCAATTTACTCAAGAATCCATATTCCACTCACTTTGAAGTGCCTGGAGTACCTGCTTGTATCATTTCCTTGGCAGCAGGAAGAATGGGGAGAGAAGGGGCACCAGTAGCTATGACTCTCAGAGGGGGATTGTTATTACATTCTTTGAATGTTTAAGTAATGAAATAACCATTGTGATCAGTTTAAAAATGTATAAAAACCCTTTTGCCTCCAGGAAAGTAATGTTCAACTTCCATTTCCTCCAGAGATAAATATCAATTCAGAGAACCAGGAGAAGATAGAATGGAATGAACCAGGTTACTGTAAGACTGTGGGGTGATCACCATGTAATTCTAGATATTATTACAAAAGCTGGAATATTAAATCTCACTGAGTGGAGACATGGATGCAGTCCAAGGGCAACCTAGAGGGAAATAAGACTGAACTAATGAAAGTCTGCTTTCTCACTAGTATGTAAAGAATGTCTCCAATATTGTGCTCACTAAAATAGTGTCTCTGGGCAATGTGAGAATAATCATATGTAGAAATTACACTTCCTTCCAAAAATCACATGAAAAGAATAAAAATTGTGTCTGAGAAAACGTGATCTGTAGATTTCAGCAAGCTGCCTCCTCTTAATGACATTTGAGTATCTTCTGAGATTTCCTGACATAATGAGATTTTAGACTGGGTTAGAGGATATCTTTATTTCCTTGAATTCTGTGGAACTGCTGATTAACTTCTGATTTTCTTCCCTGTTCATATTTGGTTTTGTAGAGGTCCTTTATTGAAGTTGTTAAAAGAATATATTTGACTACATCTCTTTTGACAGAGCTATGAAATATACTTTCTTTGAAAAATTTAACTAAAGTTTACTCAGGTGAAATAACCCCTGAGGATTATCCCTTCAATTTTCAAGACAAGACTGGAACAGTAAATTTTACAATTCTCCTTAGGAAGTAGAATTTGTGAGAATTAGTATTATCCTAAAGCAAAGATCACAGGATCACAGAATAACTGAGATTGGAAGGGAGCTTTGGATATCATCTGCCCCAGCTCCTTGGCTCAGAACAGGACTGGATAGACCACAATGCTCAGCACCCTTTATAAATCACCTTCAATATATTTGGAAATTATTTCAGGATTAATTGCTCCAGCACCTTCACCAGGTGAGAGGTGATGCTAAAAAACCTTTAGTTCCCATAATCCTCCTTCTTGCTCCACTTGAAGACAGAAGAGACATTTTCTTTCCTCCACTTCTCGGGAAGCCTCTCCCAGTTGCTATGGCTTTCACAGGGCCCTCTGGTGACCTCTGCCCCCTCCCTCAGTGTTCATGGCAGAACGGACTTGCACAAGTTCAGTATGTTCAAATGTTCCCTAACCTGGTCCTCCTCCATCAAGAGCAGTTCTGCCTTTTTTTTTACCTCTGAAACAAGTTAGCTTTCATTCTGGCACTGTTCAGCTGTATCAGAGATATGCTTTGCTTGCACTTTAATAACTCTTATTGCAATAGTGTGCATATTTAGCCCATTCTGACACAGGTTTTCAGCCTGTAGGCTGGCATGGGTTACAGATAACATCTGTCTTCATATCCACACATGTAGACTAGACTGATAAAAAAAGAAAAGAAAGACAAATACTGAAAATAGGAAAAATAATAGTATTTTTCCCACAAGTTTTAGAAGAGGGTGAATAAGACACTAGTCAGGTGCACATCTACATTTTTGATAAAGGAAATGGCCAAAGAGACTGTATCAAATTGGCCTCTCTTGAGAAAAAAATTCAAGGTTGTGGTCTCAGCTAGAGGCAAATACTTAAATGACAGGATGACGAGGCATCTAACTTCTTGAACATCTGAGCAGAATTAATAAACTTGAACTAATTGTTTGATGCCACTTGGTGACTTCCTGGACCAATCTATAAAAATTTCTTGATTATTTGCCACCAGTCATATAAGTATGTTTATTCATCTTACTGAAAATGTTTTGGTGAATTATGCTTTGTCTCATTGAGGTCCACTGTTCACTACACCACTGTACCATGCTATTAACTGAAAAAAGAAACTTCAACCCCTCTTGAAAAAACTTTCAGTGTTGTGTTTGTCATATCTGTTTTATACCATTGCCCATTCCACCTTATCCTTACACACTATATTACTGTTTATTTCCATAATGCATAGGTGAAATATACTGCTCCATTTCTTTTTAGAGATTATAAGACACCTTGATAGCAGTGCTCTCATGTCTCCCTGAGCCCTGTTCTGGCCAGCAAAACTCTCCCAAATGGAAGTTTCTTAGAAATGGCAAGTGTTTTAATGTACTTGCTGTGTAATACGATGAAATCTTTCCTGCCCTTCCCAAAGGAAGAAGCCACTAATGGCCTTTGTACACCTCTCTTCCCAACAAGTCACAGGCATTTGAAATGGGACTGTAGACAGAAACACCATTTACTCATTAATTTCTAGTAAGTACAATTTAAATATATTTCCTCCTTCTTGTCCTACAGTGGTATTTTGGATATGTCACTATCCTGATGTTTGCAAACTGACCAATATTGATAAGAAGTAAGTGAGAGTGGAGCCTCTGCCACCAGAAGGTTTTGATTCCAGATGAAATGCTAATGTGTCCTGATAAAACCCCCACCTATATCTCCTTGCATAGAACTTATTTCCTCAATGTTCTTGTGCTGCACTGCAGTCTAGAATGGTATCCTCAAGCCACTTTAAACATACAAAAAGTTACATATTATGATACATATCCACATAATGGATAAACATGTTCTAGATTGTCCAAAATCATAGAATGCATTTCAAATATTGCCTGAAAAAAATTGAAGTAAATCCAATTGAAAGCTTCACTATCTAGGACAAAAACTTTGGAAGAACATGGGGAAGCATTACTGCAATCACTTTTACACTATGCATTCATCCTCCTCTGATTGCATGAGAGCTTATTTACCTTGAGAAGAGAGTTAAGAATCTTGATTATGAGCTGTGTCAGCCCCTTGTCCTTGCAAGATCTACTGCCTTTAATATAGTATGTGCTGAGAAAAATCCCAAGAATCCTATACACATTAAGAATGTTACAGTCAGTCCCTTTCAGATGTTCTGAAGCTAAGGATAAGCTAAATTAAGATAAGTTTGCCTACTGGGTACTGCACCAATACTAAAAGAGAAAGATTTCAAGCATATTATAGTACATGAATTAGATATACAATCTAAAAGTCTAGAAGTACTAAAAAAGAAAAAAAACCCACAAAAACAAACAAACAAACAAAAACACTTAGCTAGTGTCTACCCTTTCGGGGAGGATTTTCCAAGCAGAGTTAATTTCTCCACATAGAGAAAGAGCCTAACTCCTCGTGATGCCCAAGAAATTCTCTTCCCTCAATTTTCCCTCTACTTTTGTAATCTAGCTGCTCCAAAGGACACCTACAAGAGTCAAGTGTCGGCTTGAGACCAGCTAGCAGAAAAAACATTGAAATGGAAAAGTGCAGTTTCACAATTAAACTTAAGTCTCTCCTTTTGCATTGTCTCCTTCATTTCTCTTTCTGTAATTCTACTTGTATTGTTCTGACAAGGACTTCTATAAACTCCCACGATGCCAACCTGAACCTGACAAGAATGGTGACGAAAATACCTAAAGCACAAATTCTTTTGACAGACTAACAGGAGTCTGTTGTCTGCTGGAATCACCTTTCATTTTTCCTGTGTGCATTTCTTCTGCTTTGCCCTCTGCAGACACCTCAGCGACAGCCTGAGGGTGTTGGGCATAATTCCTGCGAAGTCATGGAGAAGGAAAAGAAAATACCAAGTGTCAAGTCTATCCCATGACCCCCCACTACTATATAAGCTGAAAAGAGAAATCACGGGAAAGTGGCTAGTTAGCTCCTCAAGTCTTGATAAGTTTAATTGATTTCCAAGTATTTTTGTAGCTATGCTGAGAGATACGTGTGTTTAGGATACAATAAAGTGTTCACTGAAATCAATTAGACTCTTTGCTCTGACTTCAGCGGGCTGAAGGTTGACACTGGTTTCCATCATGAGAGTTCTCTTTCCACTAGCATGTAAAAAAGAGGGAACAAGGGACATTCTGAAGTTTTGTATCAGAAACATAAGATCAGTAGAGCATGAAAGCTCATATATGTGCTCTTATATAATAATAAAAGAAGATTTTTTTTTGGCAGTTACTGATGATGTAATTTCTACTGTTACTGATCCAAGTACTTTATGCTGTTCTTCTGAAGAAAATGTCTGCTGGCATCACTAACCCTGACCATTCAGTTATATTGCCAGTTAAGTCCAAGCAGTAATGCTCAAAGGAACTACAGATCAGCACTCTGAAAAAGGGTAACTATCCAAAGATAAAACCACTGACTTTGATAGAAACTAAATCAAACTACAGCATTTAGCTAACATATCCCTTTGAATTTTTGTCATTCTGAGTGGATTTTGTTTTAAAACTGAGACTCTCCACTTCAGAACTGGAAAGATGACATTCTGTATCTGGTGTCCATGCCATTTGACATTTCTATCATGGCAACTTACCTTCACAGCCATTTGTCACAAATGCTGATGTGGATATGTCAGCTGTCTGTGCAGATATGTCATAGAGAAAAAAACAACTGAAATAAAAGGTAGATGTCAATAAAGAAACAATTATATTTCTGTGAGCATTGTGTTAAATTAGTTGATGTTATCTCTGCTTACTCATCATCAGTAGCTGGAGCTTACATGACAAATTGTAGTAGTATAAAGTATGTTGTTCCACAGGTTGAACGGTCAGGTTTAATTTCCCAAACATCTGTAAGTTTATTTTTGACACTTCAATGGCAAATCAAATTCACCTGAGCAAACTTGTCATATAAATAATTTGCAGTACTGAAGATACAAATTCAGAGTAAAACTGGGGAAATCATAGTCCATAATGGGTAAAAAGAGCTAGATTCCCTGGAAGTCAGAAGCAGCTGGCTTGAGTGGCCACAGCTTTGCTAAATGGGATCTTTTCTAAATAACCAAGAACAGGCACATATTTTCAGTGGGAATAATGCTATTGTGCCTAATGTTATTTGGCAGTTCAATATTTATTATTATACAACATTTGTGGAAGGAACTGCACAAGGGAGGAAAGAGTGCTCAGATTATGTGCAACAATTTTGGCACTGGCTTTCACCAAGTAATTGATCACTTTGAAAAGAGAGTATCACTTTGAAAAGCACTCTGTTCTTGGGAAGGCTGAATACAAATGGTGCCACCCACTCAAGATGACAACCAGGGGCTCTGGGACAGTTCCCTTGTGGCCACTGACTTCAGTACAGCCATCACCATGATGGCAATTGTCATTAAACTGGGAGTCCTCTTACCTGGTGTGGTGGGGTCCGTGTGGGATGTGCTGCCAAGGAGGAATGGGGCCCATAGCCTAGCCAGTGACAGCTCTGCCCTGTCTTCCTAACCCAGGACTTGCTGCCTTTTGGAGTTGATAGTTATGACATTTACTATAGTGACACAGAACAGAGAAACTGTGAAACCGAGAAACTCAGAAAATACAGCTGACAAATCTTTCAGCAGATTAGGCACTTTATTTTAAAAAGATTTTTTCCCCCTTATTTAACTTACACTACAATATTTTGCATTATCTTTTTCTTTCTTCTCAATTTTCCTTTTCTCATTCTTTTAATTGTCTTTCACCTTCATTCCTTCTTTCCCTGTGCAAGCCACCAGCCCTAACTGGCAATAAAGAAAAGGGATAAATGGGACGAGAGTTAGGGACACAGAAAGGATTATGGAATAAAACTATAGGGATCAATAAAAGAAAATATGAAACATGAAGGCAGCACATTTCAAAATCAACACTTTTCAATAAAAGGCACAGTAGAAACTATTACAACTATTACAAAGAAATTAAAAAATGCCTAATTTTACATCAGCAGAATGCAAAGAATAGAAAACAAAATGTTTCTTTTGCAAATTCTTCATCATGAGTAGAAGGTTTCTGGAGAATGGACTCTGCCTTTTAAGAGGAAATTTTTTCAGTATCCAAACTTTAATAAAAGGATCCACATAAGAATGCTAGTGGATAGAACAAGATGCTTGTGATTTGTCTGGCTGATGGAGTATTTTCAGCATTGTCCACCATTTATTACCTTAGACATTCAGTTAATGCAGCTCATTTTCTCCTGTGTCAATTTTCATCAAGAACATCCTGATTTGTCTTTAATCTGTATCTATGTCCAAACAGAACATATCCAGTTTTATTACATTTAATTTGAAATAGCCCCATGAAATAGATGGGACACATATCTAACTTAAAGAAGCAATCTTTTCTTGATTCTTATCTCTGGTTACTATAAATCACAGATAATTCTTCTAAGGTTAGTGTAGTTACATGAATAAAAATCCAGATAACAGAAGAAAGTGCTTGCTCCTCCTAAGCATTTGTGACTTTTCCTAAGCAAGGCTTTGATAGTATAATCAGGAGCAGTGACAAACCCTTAACAGATACCTATTGTTCACAGTCAAATGACCTTTTAGGTCAGCTATTCAATTACCATGACTTACTAAACAGTAGCATCTCTTCCATTCAGTGCCTGGTCTTGAGTGGTATGTTCCTGACAAGCAGAAAAAAATCCAATTATCTACTTTTCTTTCTTGCTTCTTCAGGAAACGTTAGCATTTTTAATACAGCATGTGGCCATACAATACAAATGATGGTAGGGGCACCTTTAGGAGAATTCTAGTTTTGTAACTCTTTTTTCATAAAGTTGTGAAAGACAGAACCAATGTGTTGCTTCAGCTATCTGAAGAAAACAGCTTTAAATCCCTGCCTGGGCAGATTCTCTGGGATAATGCTGTGAAAAAGCAACAGAGAAGATGCTATTGCATTTCTTGTTCCAATCCTTTTGGACCGATCACTCTTAGGAGGGTTTCTGTGTATTAAATGGCAAGAAATGCAAGCTACCTCTCATAAAGTAATTGTTTCTCTGAAAAGAAACTATTCTATAGCCCATTGCCAAAAATTCTACAGAATCAGAAAAATGGCCATATTCAAATCATAGGTCACATTCAGCTCCTGAGGAGCAGAGAGACATCTGTGCCACCCTTTTCTCCACAACAGTCTACCTCAGACTGCTTTGGAGGTTTAAACAATGATTTTCATAAAATCCCACCCAAACATCTCAAACCCACTTAAAGGTCCTGTCCACTTTATTTTTTTGGCTTTTATGTATGTAACAGCATTAGAGTGTACATGAGTTCCTTGACCTTTTTTGTTGGTTTTGCCATTGCTTCATGGTAGAAACAAACTTGGCCAGTAGAAACTTGTTCAAAACCACCCGTGTACTTCACCCACACTTGTAAACTTAGACAGACTTCTGAATCACTCATTTTGATACAGACTCAGTTTGCTTTTGTGGTTATTTCCAGAGTAGAGTGCAGGAGAATCTGGCTGGATTATCGATATTTTAAAAAACAATGTAGTTTTCTGTTCTTTATAAACCATAACAAATGCAACTCGGAGGATTTTTGGGTCTCAGCGTCTTGATTTTCTGTGGCAGCATAAAGATTGTCATGGGAATATGCTTCATTGTCTTCAAATGCCATGGAAACCTCCTGACCTTTAAATGTAAACTTTCCAATTTGCAGGAAGAGGTTTAGCAAAAGATTCTCATTACCATTTGTGGCAGCTAAGAAGCTGAATGCTTTTGTGCTAAACTGAAATTTACCTCTGGGCCACAGACTACGAAACTGTATGAGGGAAGTCAGAGATGCTCCTGCTTATGCCAAATGTCCTTTCAGAATTAATTTTGTGAAATTCTCTTACAACAGGCATAGGCATATCCTGGACTCATTTTGTGTGGTCCTGATAGCTTAAAATCTGATGGCATTCTGACTTGAGGTATTCAAAGATTTACTTAGCAATTCTTGTTGCTAGAATATCAAATGCCTTTTGTCCAATAAATTAAAGTGCCTTTTTATATGATACAATACCCATTTTCTTGAAAGGAAAAGATCCTGTTGAAGTACACCTGCTGCTTAATCAGTAGCATTTCCTATTCATTCAGATGCATTTTCTAAGAATTTCTGACAAAATATTCAGACTCTGAGAAGATATTGCATCTGATGATTCAGGTTTACCTTTCTTTGAATTTTGCCAATTCCTTAGCAGTAGGTTTCTTAGTTAGCACCGTGGTATACATACAGTTGTTTTTATTTCACTAGCAACAGTAAGGCAGGTAAACTTTTAATAAACATTATGCTTTAGAGAACCATATATTTTTAAGAAGACTGCTGTGTTAGTCTAAGCTGTGTTGC
Source organism: Luscinia megarhynchos (assembly GCA_034336665.1). Classification (NCBI taxonomy): domain Eukaryota; kingdom Metazoa; phylum Chordata; class Aves; order Passeriformes; family Muscicapidae; genus Luscinia; species Luscinia megarhynchos. The sequence continues at coordinate 50,391,682 of CM067565.1, forward strand.
AGGAAGTATTCCTGGAGAAGTTTAAGAACTGAGTGAATTCCTTTGCTTCTCAAAGGCAGTATGAAAAGTCCCTCAGACTTTGTGGACCAAGGCTTCATATTGGTCTGGCATTTTCATAGTGCTGATGTGTGAAAACAAGTAAATTAGTTCCAGATTTGCTGCTATCATCTCAACTAAAATAATCCACTGAAACAAGCTGGGAGCTAAAGGTCAGAAAAGAACACCTGTGCTCAAAAGAACTTACAGAGGTGGAAAAGGGCTTGGGGGCAGTTTATGGCTATACAAGATGAAAGGTAAAATGCAGATCATATTTTATTTTTATTTATGGACCTATTGGGTCAGGGCTCAGGTCCTTTCTAGGCTCTTTGGTAAACTTGGTGAGACTGAAAGAGAAGATAGCAAGGTACTTCACCTTTAGTATTGCTAGTGCAAAAAAGGTGAGGGCAAAGCCTCCTGAGCCCTGGCCACACCATGGTGTTACCTCTTGATTCCATTTATTTTCCTTCACTTCCAACTGCTGACAGAGAAATGAGCTCACAATTTCTTCTCTTAGTCCTGAACATGCTCAGTCCTCTGATAATCTCAGCTGCTTGAACGTGCATCTCTTCTTCCCAGTGGTCTCTCAGTCACCAACAAGAACTGTAGAAGATGTTGGGGTTTCTCCCTGGGTCGTCTGAGTTCAACAAAAAGGGTTCCCTTTGTTGCTGCAAATATGTCTGTGTGCCTCAGTGCAGCCCCAGTTTTTTTTTTGCTCCTGTCTTCGGGGCAAAGTCACTGCAGAGAAGAAAAGTGAGCCATGCAATCTATGAATCTTCTGTTGTTTAGCCTCCGGTGTGAATCAACTGTGCCTGGAATGATCTCAGGAGTTCATTAAAAGTGCTCGACAGCCCTCTTACTCTGTACTAGTCCTTCTTTGAATTTCTCAGTGAGAAAAGGACCTCAAAGGATGTAGGCAACTAAAAGTTGTTGCTTGTCTCTCTAATTAACAGATCAGATGTAGGTGTCCTTTTCCCTTCCTACCATTCCATAGCTCTTTAAACATTTGTTTTTTGACAGCCAAAAGATAGCTAAGTGTTCAAGCTGGACTGCAAATAAACGTGCAATCCTACATTGTTGCTATTTAATAGCTCTTAATTTGCTTTTCAAAAGGCAGGTGTCCACCATCAAGTGAGATTCCCTGAGATACAGATGGCACCTGCACAGGTCTGGGCAGAAGACCATTACTGAAGGCATCTCAAAAAGCTCTAAATGCTTGTGGCTTTGGCAACAGAATTGAATCCTAAGTGACATTTTTAAGGTACTAAAATCAAATCACTTGCAGCAGTAGCAGAATGAACTTCATTTTCAAAGCCTAAAGTGTCTACATTTGTTAGCGTTGAGCTATTTCCATCAGTGTTTTCAAAGAAAACTGAAATTTTGTTGCCTGCTACCATTACTGCTTGTAAGATGCTGTGACAACAAGCTCTCCATGTGTATAAGTTTACAAAATAAGGCCACCTTTCTTCCCATTCTGGTTTAATGACTTTCAATGGCTCCATTTATTTTGAAACAAGTTACAGCATAAGGCAATTTTGCCACTCGATAGCTTTTGGGTGCAAACTGTTTTTTGACTTAGTAAATAGATGAAGCTCTCAAACAGCCTGAATTCTTTAACAGAAAAAAAAAGAAAAAAAAAGGCTAGTGACAAATTTAAAAAGCAGCAAGTTTCTTCATCCTTCATGATATTTTCCAAAAACAAAATAGAAAATCACAAAATATATGGATGATGTACCAAGTTTTCAAAGAAAGGGGAAAACTGGAAAATCCTAATGAAATTATATCACTAAAGAGAGCCTATGGTAGTTACATTATCTTGTGACTGAAGTATCTGTGCTGTGATGGAGTGCAAGTACTTTTTGCTGAACAAGCTGAAAATGCTGCCACAGGAGAACAGGCTGACTTCAGCTTTATTCAATTGCTTTGCTTTCAAGCAGTTTCTGATATTTCAAAGTAACTGACAGAATCAAGCCAAATTCACAAACTCAGTCATTCAAAAGGGTGTAAATTATGACCTTTGAGATCAGAATGGATGTTTCTCTCCATACTGTATTGTTGTAGTAGATGAAAATAATTGAATTCTACAGAGAGGAGGTGGTTTAAGGCTGCTGTGTGTGAAAGGGTGACATGAATGTTTACGAAGAGCTCACCTGCAGGTTTGTACCAGGTAATCTGAGCAGTGGCTGCAACCAAGTCAACAATGACAGATTTGTTATTGCATCTAGATGCTGGGGATCAAACAGTGCCAGAAATGGTGTGGTGATATTGTAGGATTAATGTCAGACATCACATCCAGCTTGTAACTGGCAGAGTCACATATATCATTATTGCAGTGGGTATAACTTCAATTAGTCTTATCCAGAGAACACTAAGAATAATACTATACCAAGAAGTACCTATGGAACTGTTTATGAAACTACATATCAAGGGAAAAGTATCCTTCAGGAGATGCTATGTTAAAGAGAAAAAAAATTCTGTATGTCTTATCAAGAAGTTTGCTGTGGTACAAAGTGCCACCTCTAAAGATAAAATGTGATGCTGTGTACACCAGCAGGGATCCATGTCACACAGCAAGTGAAACAGGCTTCCAGGGAGGAACTACAGAGTTACCTGACCATGTGGACAAAGCAGGTGCCAAAAAATATTATAAAGAAATATCAGGAAGTAAGAGCTTGAAGCCAGGATGTAATAGGAAATGCTTACTTGTTTGGTAGCAAATGAGCTCTAAACAAGGTAAATAGTTAGAATAAAACACACAGACAGACAGAAAAGTAAGCCAAGAGAATGATAAGCCACTGACAACTTACTCTAAAACAAGAATCAATGAGAGATTTTAAAGCTGGAGATATTGAAGTTTCCCATTATCACACTTAAAAAGATTAAAACGTCCCCAGATTTGGCAAAGGAGTTTTCTCAGTACCTTCACAGCACTGAATCCATCCTACAGCATCTCTCCCAACAGGATTTGAAGAAAATAGCTGATACTAGCTTGGAAAGTACTCAGCTTCCTGAGCACCTGAATGAAGCATATGGAAATCACAAACACACATACTTTGTGCAGCCAAACCAAACATTGCCTGGTTTTCCAATTACATGAATTTGCAGTTATTCTGGCATAGGTAATGCCAGTATAATCAAAGAACTGAGATTTGTCATTCTACATTGCACCCTAAGTTGAGGTTCTCATCCATCTGATGCATGTGATGGGATGTGTTCAAGGACAAAACTGATCACCTACTTTGGTATGCAAGTCTGAATATTGACTTCAAGAAACCCAAGGCACAGCTCATCACTGAAAGCCTTTCAGACTTACATGTCGTTCTCATATCTGCATTGAAAATGATTTAATGAATAATTTTGTTCCAGGACTGCATTCATGCATTTTTAATAAAATGTACATTTATTCCAACCTTAGCATTCTTCAGCATTCTGTATTAATTATGTACCAAAACTATGGAATGTTTAGTGTCCTAACTCATCATTTGACTATGCTTACTGGAAGTATTGGCTCAGTTATGAATTCATTATCTTTTATTCCCTACATATCTCTGTGATGCAAATTTCTATAGCATGAGAAATATTTCTATATAGTGAAATATGTCTCAGTGCTTTGCTCCCAGTTAATGTGGTATTAATATAACAATGAAGTTCATTACATTTCCAGTACCTTTTTTACCAACACTAAATTAATGTTTAAACTTGCTTGATAGAGTCCTGCAGTTACCTAAGTTTGGTTTGTTTGGTTTGGTTTTTTTTTCAAATTAATACAGCAGTTAAGGTATTTGTGTTGGTGATATTGCCAGGTGAAACTTTTACTTTTGTGCATCATCCATTTGTGGGATGCCAAATTTTCTAAATCACAGATTAATTATTGCTACTTACAAACTACACCTCTGGAAGTTCATCTGTGCCAACAGCAAAGGATTGCATAAAGAAAGCAAAGACCTCTTGTAGAAGGAAAAGCCCATCCAAATGCTGTTTCCAGGATGCTAATGCCCTCCTGACACCCATCCCCTCACCCTGGACATCTGAAGTGTTTTAAAGGCCAGAACAAAGGCTGTGCAGCTAAGAAAAGGAGGAGATTTTACCTTAGACTTTATACCAGTCTCCAAATAAATGAATAAATTATTCTGTCCGTTTACAGTAGACAAGATTAAAAAAAAAAAAGATGGCTAAATTGCAGCAAGTGATAGATAGGCCCAACCTTGGGAAAAATGTACTGAATGGATAGTGAAACTCTGAGATAGACTGTCTAGAAAAGCTGTGGATATCTGCTGCTGGAGGTTTTAAATGCCATTCAGACAAACATCCATCAGGATGGGGGATAGATAAACTAGGCAATCTCTTAAAACACCTTCTAGTTTTATTTTTTTTATGATTCTGTGAGTAGGCTTGTCATACTGAAATATTTCTCTGATTAGGGTCTGATGCTATGCCTTGTCTCCTGTAAAGCTATTTATCCTTATGTTGTTAGAGACCTATGATGATGAATAAAAGACAGATGCCTAGTTTGTTCTCAGAAGCCAATTTTTCAGCCAGTTGGCATCTGGAGTTGCAGACAAATTTCCTACAAAGCTCAGTTGTAGAAGTTCCTTTGTTTCAGATATAGTGGAAATTTCTAGGTCAAGCCTCCTGACATTTTCTACAAATATGTTTAAATATGCATCTCATCCTGCTCAGACATAGGACTGCATTCCTATAACTCAGTTACAAAACGAGATCTGAGCTAACCCTCAACTTCATGTGGCTTCCACTGAGTTTAAAACTGGGAAATTTTGTTAGTTATTTATAGTGAGACAAGGTCATGAACAAGATCATTAAGGTTCTGGGAAGACCTTCCAGTACCTAAAGGAGGTCTGCAGGAGCTGGAGAGGGACTTTTGACAGGGATTAAGGATCACTCTTCATGAGTGATAGAGCAAGGGGTAATGGCATTAGACTGAAAGAGGAGTGGTTTACATTAAATATTAGGAAGAAATTCTCTCCTGTGAGGGTGATGCTACTGGAACACGTTGCTCAGAGGTGTCATGGATGCCTCATCCCTGGAAGTGTTCAAGGCCCATTTGGACAGGGCTTTGAACAACCTGATCTGGTGGGTGGTATCCCTGCCCATGGAATGAGAGTTGGAACTAGACGATCTTTAGGATACCTTCTGATCCAATCATTCTATGATTTTTTAATCAGTTGCCAAGTCCCAGTTGTAATATAGGAACTTGTCAAGTCCTATATTACAGCAGACTTCAAAGATTAACTCACACTGAAGAAAACAATTCAGGAGGCACAGAGCCAAACACTAGCTGATACTGTTCCTGAGTCTTCCACATGAAGCCCCTCTGGAGGCACACTATGAACTGACAAAGATGCTTGTTCAGACCACCTATAGCTGGTCTTATGCTCTTAAAATGCTTGAATGAAGTTTCTAAATTGATTCTGAAAATGGGAGCCAGAGTTTGAATTTAGCTGGTTTTGATTTAGGTGTCATTTAGGTGCTTTGGACAAAGTTGTATTTAGCACTTTTCAAAAGCTTCAAGGACACACTTAATATGCACCCACAAAAACGCTGCTGAAGAGGAATGGATGGGAGTGTATACATTCCTGGTTATATGCACTTTCAAACATATTTCTCAGCTCTTTAGCTATATCAGAGCTACCATAAGACAAACTGTCTTGGAAATTTGATCCTAAGTGAAAAACTGTCCTGAAGGAATGTCCAGAGCAGGATGCTGAATGTGACTCTAAACCAAAGCCAAAAGCAAGAACTGTCTAGGATCTCAAACCAGTTCAGAGAAAGCATGGTACCAGTGTTCATTTTAATATAGTTATTTTCTTATCCACAATATGATTTTTTAAATAGCATTTCTGCATTCTATTTTTGTTCCTGAATACACTGGTCTGTTGCTGATTTTAAACAATTTATTTCTGAACATGAGTTAAGATCTCTGATATCAAACACCTTTGAGCCTTATTTAAGTTTTATTTCAAATCAGGTGCCTAACTGCAGTGCTTGTAGAATTGCAGAGCACTTGGATTTTAATTACATCAAGTTCAGGCAAAAGTGACTATAAAAGCCTCAAAGAAAAATAGTTTCTAAGTGCAAGTGAAAAGATGCTGAGGTCTACATAATGGATTTAGTCAGACACCCCTACTGTTTTATAGAGGGAAAATTGCATGTGCACAATAAATAAATTACACTCTGCCATCATAGGTTGCATCTAATTGCATTGGTGGCTCCATTTTTCCCCTCAGGACTTAGGTGGGGTAACATGTTGGAAGGCACATATTTTTTCATTATCCTATTTATATTGGTTTGATAAATCTTCTTATAGATGACAGAGTATTTTATTGCTTTGACCAAATTTCTTATATTTAAACAAGATCTTTTTTTCTGTTTACATGCAAGATCTCAAAACATTGGGGAAACAAAAGCTATTATTGTCTGTGATTCAGACAGAACATGACCAATATCTTGTTTTGTCACCTACTCTGCCTTCAGGCTGCCTTGCTATGTGTGCTTTTCATAGTGTCACCTCCCAAATCTACTCACTTCAGGAAAGAGCTGGCTAAAGCACCTCCTTCCACCACACTGCCCTCCACGAGGGTGTTTTGAACTATCTTTCAACAATTCTTGCCAAAATGATTTTCCTGAAATGTTGTTCAAATTCAGTGAATCTCATTTTAATATGGCAAAGTACAATTTAGAAATTGTTAAATTATTAAATCACATTTTTATGGTGATGGAACCTTTCTTTGAAAAGATAATGTATAGAAAATTGAGAGTTTTTGATGAATTTAATATATTCGGCTTCAATATTTCTTTATCCTCTTCCTTTATACTTTTTCCTGTGTTTTTCTGGACCTGTTTTTTTTTTTTAATTTTTTTTTTTAAGGGTAAGAAGAATGGCTTAAATATGGTCAAAATGGAACAATAAAGTTTACAGATAATTTTTCCCCATCTTCTCTGATTAAGAACTTTTAGAAATAGCCTTTCCTGTAAAAATTTTTAGCATTTTAATTTTGGCCAGCTTGCTTCTTTTCTCTGTTCAGTGCATTTATGCTCTGGAATAAAGGACAAAATCTAATGTATGTGTCATGTTTCCATTTGCAAAATAAAACTAAAGCAGATAAAGGATTGTGTTACTAGAAGCCTGTGTTGGGTTTGTACAGCCAAGTTTTGGTAGCAGGGGAGCTACAGGGACGGCTTCTGTGAGAAGCTGCCAGAAACTTCTTCCATGTCCAGCAGAGCCAATGCCAGCCAGCTCCAGGATGGGTGTGCTGCTGGCCAGGGCTGGGCCCATCAGAAATGGTGATAACACCGCTGGGATAACAGATTTAACAGGAGAAAAAAAGTTGCTGTGCAGTTGTGTCTGCAGCTGGAGAAGAACAGGGTGAGAATATGTGGGAGGAGCAGCTCTGCAGGCACCAAGGCCAGAGCAGGAGGAGGGGCAGGAGATGCTCCAGGCACCAGAGCTGGGATTTCTCCACAGCCCAGGGAGAACCACAGGGATGCAGAACTCCACCTGCAGCCCATGGAGGAGCCCAGGCTGGAGCAGGGGCATGCCGAGAGGAGGCTGTGACCCGTGGGAGGCCTGTGCTGGAGCAGGCTCCTGACAAAGTCTCCAGAGCCCACACTGGAGCAGGTTTCCTGGTAGGACTTGTGACCCCCTGGGGGACCCACAGCAGAGCAGCCTGTCCCTGAAGGACTGCACCCCATGGAAGAGTGACCCACGTTACAGAGTTTGAGGCTGACTGTGCCTGTGGGATGGGCTCACACTGGAGTAGTTCATGGAGAAATATCTCCTGTGGGAGGGACCCCCCACCAGAGCAAGGAAAGGACTCCTCTCCCTGAGCAGACGCAGAAACAGTGTGTGATGAACCGACCATAACACTCATTCCCTATCTCCCTGTGGCACTGGGGGAGGAGGTAGAGCTGGGAAGGAGGGAAGGGTGCAGAGAAGGTCTTATTTTACTTCTCATTATCCTGTTCTGATTTTCTTAGCAATAAATTCAATTAATATCTGTAATTTGAGCCTGTTTTGCCCATGACAGTATTTGATGAGTGATCTCTCCTGGTCCTTATCTCAGCTCATGAACCCTTTGTTATATTTTCTCTCCCTTGTCCAACTGTGAGGGGGAGGGAGAAGTGGCTTTGGAGGGTGTCTGGCATTCAGCCAGCATGAACCCACTACAAGGTCACAGACAGGATATATTATGGACTTGATTTTGCCAGACACTGGACGCCTGCGGCTCGCCTTGCACCAAGTGAATTTAAGGCACTTGTCACATGACCTACTCTTTTATTAGCTTAGTTGCAATGGAAAAGGCAGAGCAGAAGCATCAGAAATGGAAAATGATGGCAGGAAAAGTCTGGCAGTTTGTTCCACAGGGGTGATGGAAGCTGCTAGTCTGAAAGGCTCTCTGCGGAGGTAATGTAGAGGAAGATAGTAAGAGCAAAAGGAAATGAAGATTTCAGAATAATAGAAAATAATAAAAAGTGCACAAACTATTTCTGGAGCAATAACTGCTCTAAGAAAAAGGTATCAATCCAGATGAATCACATCTACAAAAGGGGGGTAATTTAAAGTCATTTTATCAGACAAAGAGAGATAAGCATTTTTAGAGAGTGATTCAGCCCTTAGATAGATAGCATGTCTTTCTCTTGTGAGACATCTCAAATCACATCATGAAATTTAGATTGAACAGAGCTGGGGCACAATGACTGGGCATTATTAGATTGCTCCTTCCAAAAGTTTCCCCTTAAGCTAGAACATGAGAAGTCTGGTCCTAGTACAGGAACCCATAAAAAATGCAGTAAACCCAAAAAACTCTCTTCAGCCTCCAAAGGAATGACAATTTTGCTGCCTAAGCGTTGCTCACTGCTTAGACCTTGCTCATTGCAGAGGGCTCCCTCCTGCTGCCAAGCACCTGGTGATGGCCTGCAGACCATGTGTTATCACTGAAATGTTTCTGTGAGCCCTGCTATTTGTCTGAGAACCCATCCTATGCTTTGTTCTGGTGTATTCCCCATGCATACCCTCTGAACGGAACAGTGACCTCAGTGCCTTTTCAGTAATTCAGCCTGTGTGCTCTGGCTTTGTCACCTTGGGAAAGGAGTCCAAGGCAGCACCAAAAGAGCTGCCCTTCCCATAGGAAGGAGGAGGAGAAACATGTTTTAGGCTTTCCTAAATGTTCGCCGTGTCTTTTGTATAAGCTTGATTTTCAGAGGTGTATTTGCATCGGGAAGGTCCAGTCCTACAGACAAAGGTCAAGTGTTTTTCAGTCGAAACTTTTCCCCAAAAGAGACTGCAGCATCAAACTTCCCTGCATGACAAAAGCCATCTTTCCTCATGGAAATATTCTGCACACAGAAGCAAGATATTCTTGCCCTTTGCAATATAATGCAACTAAAGACATGCCGGATCCCACACGAGACCACAAAAGAGGGCTGCTTCATTTATTCCCAGATTTTTAAGCTCACAGTGCTTCGTGTTAGGAAATTCAGGGGCAAAGAGAGGATTGCTCGGAAAACCACATTCGATGAACAGCATCTCGCTACTGTCACGGCCCCCGACACCGGGCGCTCGGGATGCTCCTGGGGGCTCCGGCCGGCACCGCCACCTCCTCCTGCGCACCCGCGGGCTGCGCGCTGAGCGCTGAGCGCTGCGCGGGGAGCGGCGGGCGCGCCCCCGAGCCGGCAGCGGGCGCGCGCGAGGCGGGGCCGCGCAGCGGGCAGCCCCGGCCGGTGCCGCCTGCGAGCCGGGGCGTGGAGCGGAGGAGGGCACGAGCATCCTCCATCCAGGCCGGGGCTCCGCGCCGGCGAAGTACCTGCGGATCGGCTTTCCTCCTCCTCGCCGGCTTTTTTTAGTTTGGTGGTGGTGGTGGTTTTTTTTTTTTTGTTTTTTTTTCCTTAACCCTCCCTCAAATCCAGGGAGACGCTTCTGAAGCGGGGCGAGCGCGGATCTTACGTAAATGGTGCTGCTCCGGGGAGGGCATCTCCCCTGCCAGCCGCGGGCCGGGGGAGCATCCCCGGGCGCCGCTCGCCCTGCCTAGCGCCCGGGCTCCTGGCTGCCGCGCCGCCCGACATCCGCACCGGCAGCGGCGGGGGCGGGCGGGGAGCAGCAGCCGGTGCACAGCCCGCAGCCCCGCTCCCGGCGGGTTTCGGCGCCTCCGCGGAGCGGCTGCGGGGATGATGCGGCGCGCCGGAGCCCGCGGCGGGGAGGGCGCTATGTCAGAGAGATAACGCGGCTCCGCCAGCAGCCCGGGGGCAGTGTCGGTGCAGCCCCCCCGGACCCGGCTGCCTGGCAGCCCCGCAGCCGCTCGCAGCTCGCTGACGGACTGGCCGCGGCGGCGCCGGGCGGCGGGGCGAGGCCCGGCGGGGCGGGGGAGCGGCGGGCAGCCGCGCCGGGGCACCCCGCCTGCGCGGGGCGAGCGGCCGGCAGGCTGCGGAGCGCGGGCAGCAGGGCCGGGCAGGACCGGGAGCAGGAGGGCAGCGCCATGACTCATTTGCAGGCAGGGCTCTCCCCGGAGACTCTGGAGAAAGCCCGGCTGGAGCTGAACGAGAACCCCGACACCTTGCACCAGGACATCCAGGAGGTGCGGGACATGGTCATCACCCGGCCGGACATCGGCTTCCTCCGCACCGACGATGCCTTCATCCTGCGGTTTCTGCGGGCCAGGAAGTTTCAGCACTTCGAGGCGTTTCGCCTCCTGGCCCAATACTTTGAATATCGCCAGCAGAACCTGGACATGTTTAAGAGCTTCAAGGCCACAGACCCGGGCATCAAGCAAGCGCTGAAGGATGGTTTTCCCCGGCGGGCTGGCCAACCTGGACCACTACGGCAGGAAGATCCTCGTCCTTTTTGCTGCCAACTGGGACCAGAGCAGGTAAAAGCAGAGCCACTGGCCCCCTGAACCCCTTCTCCCCCGCGGCAATGGGTGGGAAAGCCGTGCCAGAGCAGAGGGAGAGAGGGTGGGCAGCAGGGACACACCCGGCGCTGCCCACAGGGGGCTGGGCAGCAGCCTGGAAGGCAGAGGGAGAGGATAAAAGAAGTAACACGTTCTGTGGCTGAGGGCCCTTTCAACCAGCTCACCCTTTGGGATGTGAATTTTGGGAGGCGAGTAGACACTGCTGGGGTGCTCTTCTCGATTGTCTGCTGGGAGGTTTACACCCTTCTGCCTCCCTTCAGCCGAGGTGAGCTGGCACGTAGATGATGTGCTTATCCCCCAGACAAAGGCTGATTGCACTCCTGGCTGGTCTTTCTGCTTCAGCACACACGGAGCTGCTCAGGTGCCATGGGAGAAGGTGGGAGATGCTGTGTGTAGAACAGGAGTATCCATCATGCATTTTGAGCTGAAAAGTTTGCCTGTGCAGGAAGCTGAGAATCTGAATCCTTTCCCTCAGCTAAAGAAAGCTCTTCCTGAGCCACCTGGAAATGCCAGGATGGAAGTTTCTGTAACCACTTCTTTTTCCACTCATGCTGCTCCAAATGTCAATTCTCTGCATAATAAGATCGAAGTAAACAGAGCTTTGATAGCAAATTGAAGACTAGTTTCTAGAACAGTTTCTGATCTTTTTCTGGGAGACTGCTCTAGCCTGAAGATGATTTAGTAGGGTGACCCAAGAGCTGTCTCCCATCAAAGCCCTTTTTAGCAACTGGCTTAATATTATGTGACACTATTCGTTTATTCTGGATACATTGTAGGGTTGTCATGGTCAGTTTCTCCTGCAGTCTAAAATTATGACTTGATTTCAGTACATTTAAATTCTCTAAAACCTGCTTCTCTGAGTACTGCATTGTTTCCTTTGGCTCCCAACCTGAGTGCAGGTTTAGGGTCTGAAGCACTTTTTAGTGAGAAAACTTAGAATCTTGTAAGTTGCCATCCCTATTGCAGTAGCGTTGAGTGCTCAGTGCAGACACCCTCAGCTCAGCTACTGTGAAACCTTTGGGGGGACTCAAACAACTGTCAGTGTGGACAGAAAGGACAAAATCTGGGGGAGATGCATGTTTAAGTTTGCCCTTCGGGTGTTTGTTTAGCTGTCCTCTTGCGGGCTGTGTGGATTGCCATGGCAGGGAGCATTCCCACAGCTCCCTGCCCAAGCTGGTCTCTGTCCAGAGGGATGCTGGCCCACCTTGGCTCTCCTCTCCTCCATACATGGCAGCCACATCTACATCGTCTGTGGGAGAAGTTTCCTGTCCCTTGCTAACCCATGAATCAAGTCAGGGACTAGGAGAAAGCTGTCTGGCACAAATCAAAACTGCCCACAGCCAGAGTAATGACTAGAAAAGGTAGATGAATATATGCACAGCTGGGGCCAGCATCCTTTTTCTGCTTTGCTTTTCTAGCAGATGGAGCATAAAAGCTGAGTGAAGAGCAGTGGTGATGAGGCTAATGACTTGCTGAGTGTATTTCTATCCCCAGATAAGGACCATCCTTGTTTCCCACATAAGGAGCAGGTCAACTTTTAATTTTATAAATGACTCCACAAACTTAAAAATCCCTGAAAGAAGAATTAGCAGAGAAACAGATGTTTAGGATTTTTATTAAGTTGTATGTCTATGATGAAGAAGTTCCCTTGTTAAAGGTAGCATGACCTACTGTATACTGTTGTTTCTTATTAATGAAAAAATATTAAAGCTTTGTGTGACATTTGCCATATTAATTGACTCGACCCTAGTCAAAATGATATCAAGAATTCAAGTGCAGAGATAAAGTAGCATTTAAAATAATAATTGTCACGTAGAAAGAATAGGTTTATTTTCTTCTTGATATTGGATATGCTGATATTTAAAGTACATGAGCTTAGCTGACACAGCAATAAATTTATTGTGGTTTTTTTTCACGAACTCCTATCAGTATGATTAATATTATTTATGCTATGATGGCAAAGTGGCTGGGGTACACTAGAGTACTTAATGGACGTGTTTGCAATTGGTTGCTGCTTTTGAGCACTGTGTGCTCACGGCACGCCTCTCCTCCAGAGCAAGGGATTTGTTTTCACGCAGACCACTCAGACAAAGCAGAGAGGGCTGAAGCCCAGCTGCGGGGAGTGGCTTGCTCCAAGGCACATGACAAATCAGTGACACATCTGGGAATGGAGCTAGGTCACTTTCTTTCCTAATTAATTTAGTGCCATCCATTTTCTGATGCTCAGTGGCTGAACCTGGGCAGGGAGCATTGTGGAACTTATGCCTGGGCTGCTATGCAATATGTCTCAAGCCTATGCCTTAACTGACTTGAGATCTTGCAGTACATAAACCAGAGCTCCTCTTACAGCAGCAATAGGAGGATTATTATTGAAGCCTGTCTTGTTAGGCCCTCTTTGTGTGCTTCATAAACCAAGTTAATAGAGCACAGCAAGCCTCCACATTTATCATATATGTGCAACTTGTTATGGCCAGGATGTAACAATTAGAAATAAAAAGTTCCAATTTGTTATTGAAATGAATAGCAGATATACTAGAGATGATTTATATAGCACTGTCAGCCTATGACTTACATAGTTCCAATTAGAAAGAAAAGTGTGGGAGGCAAAAAATTCCTGTGGTAAAACAAGCCTGTGTACTAGATGTTAAATCATTAAATTAAAGCAGGGCCTGAAAACTGTACCAGATGTCCTGCCATCTGAGCAACCCAATCAGACATGTATTTAAAACAAACAAACAGAAAAAGGAAAGGTGAAAGATAAGGTGCTCAGCAGCCCAGCAGTTTTTTAGTGGGATGCAGCCTAACTTCCACCCTGTCTGCACTATGAGGAAAATGAAGGTCAGTGGCATTCCTGCCAGGAAGCTGGATAGCACTCAGAGAGGGATCAGCCTTCCCTGTTAGCTTCCAGATTGTTGACTCTTAGCTACATTTGGCTTGTAGGTGTCTATGTGCATTTGAAGACTCCCTTTTTCTTAATATGTCCAGCTGATTAAGTTTTTTTCAGTTAATAGTGCAATTAACTTCAGCTCTCAGCTGCAAGGGATCTGTTGTCATGCATGGTCTTCTGTATGCTTCCTGGCACACATTCCCCAGGAATATCAGCCCATTTTGATGCTCTGTGTTTGAAACCTTTCCAGTATTAATTATCTCAGGTTTTTCCCCAGAAAGTGCATTAGAAAAGTGCAATGGTACCCAGTTCTGTCGGTGTCACAGTGACCCAGTCAGCTCACACCATCCTCAGTGAATATGGAAATCCCCTGCACTCATTTACTGCTGGCTCTGCTATTGCATCAGACAGTTTAGAGCAGGGCAAAGACAGAGTCCATGGGTTTGCTTTCAAAACCGGGCTTTCACGTGCACAAGTGCTAGAAACTTTTCCTCCTGTTAAATGAAAATTAAACTTCTGTAGCATTGAGGAGGCTGGTCAGCTCCTCAGCTCACTATAAACAACAAGCAAGATGGCAAGGTATTTTTCAAGCTCTCATGGAGGCAATATGACAAAATAAATAGCAATGCTAATAGTAGTAACATATTAACAGTAAAAAAACTGCTTAGCAGAGTCAATTTTTGTTTGGAAGTTATATCTTCCAAATGATTACTATTAACTAGTGTAAACACTGTCATTTTTTTCTACACTTACTCCTGCTGACTGATGCTGTTTTATTGTTTCCTAGTTTTCCCCCAGGTAACCCTATCTGCCTATCATCCACCTGTATTTAGAACAAAGGAGTTTTGGCTGGGCAGATTTTTGATCGATGTAAAATTTAGATCAGCGAGTCTTCATCTGTGCCTGTGACTGTTAGACACTGAGCTAATATGTAGCATAGTGAATGGTATTAAATATGAATCTAAAAGATAATCTGGTAAAATATTGAAATTAATTTTTTCTATGCATTTGTTGTAACAGTGCTTTTTGATTTTAGAATAAGGTATCCTCAGGGCATGCTGTCACTATTTAAGCAGAATAGCCGTAAGAGAACTTTCAGACTCCCATCTTTTCATCATTGAAATCTGTACCCAAACTGACAAAACCAAGGAGATATGAAGCATCATTTCATCCTTTATGTATCTTGAGAGCTCTTGTTTTGGTGAAATTCTAAAAATATTGAGCCAGAGCAGTAGTTTAGAAATGGGATGATGGCTCAGAGACTTGACCAGCTTTCTCTTTTAAATCACAGTGGCACAAGAGCTCATTTGACATAAGCCTTTTCTTGTCCAAGTGGTGAGGAGCTTAAAATATAGACTGCACTTCTTTTGAAACTTCATGAGACATATGGCTCCAATTCAGGCAAAGGAGACTTACCATTTATCTCTTCTAGTTCACATCCTGAGAGACAGATTCATGCCATTCAGTCTTAATTCTCAAAATTACTTCAAATTTCTTTCTTTTAGGGAGGAGATGACAAATAGCCATAGAGGTAGTAGGGCAACTCTGCTAAATCAGATTATCTGTTACTCAGGGCAAAAGTGAATTGACTGGAACCAGAATCTGGTTAAACAGAAGGATATGGTTGATGCCACTCATCATCAGGAGCATAGGGTATTGAAAACAGCTGACACAGCTGAGTTTGACATGAGACATCTGTACCCTGAATTCTCGCTGTCTCTTTATGCTGGCCTGGTGGAGATCACAGTGGATGCATACAAGAGGATGTGTAGACCACATAACTTAGAGGTAAAGGTGAAAAGTCCTAGTGAAGTATTACCAAGAGTTGATAGCTATGTCTGCCAGACTTTTCCCAAGAAATCCTTGGAAGTATGTTGAGTCTGTTCATGTCCTACAAAAAAGGTCATATAACTTTTCTTTTTTGTAAAGAGAGAATTACTGCCACTGTTGTATTACAAGAGTAGGATGCTCAGTAAACTGTTTGAGGTCTTTTTTTCTTAACAAAGACCCCAGTGAGATACTTCCCTCCAAAGCTCTGTCACTGTTGGGGTAGAAATGGTAGCCAAAAGCTACCAAAGCATTTGAAAAATTCACTATCAGCGTGGCTGTTAGCTTGTCACACCTTTTCGGGTTCTATTACATTCAAGTCAACCTGAATAAAAAATTTCAAGAGGTAGCAAGCAGAATGTCTTGCACACCAGTCCCTACTTCATTCAATTTTAAAGTAGGACCCACATAAAAAAGGAACATGAAGAGTGCATTATATATGTGATAACATATTTCCAGCATTTGTTACACACATTAATGACTGGACTGAAAAACTTGTCCAAGTTTTCCATCGAATTAAGCATGGTTCTATAAATGGAAGGCATTAAATGCATTTAAATTAACTGTGAGTTCTTGATTATCCTAGCAATTAGTAATATCTTGCTAGCTACAATATGTCCCATAAGAGTCTGTTTAAACAAGTTAGTGCGAACTGGATTTAGCCATAAATAAATTAGGATTTATTTATTCACAGCCTGCCTTCAGGCTGCTACAGTACATGCACTGAAGAAAGTTGGGCCCAGCACACCCTACATATCTGACAGCACTGGGGCAAGTCATTAAAAAACTGTGTCAGGGCAAAATGACTGGCTTGCTGTTCCCTAAGTGCACATTTTTACTTAGCACAGATTGGTAAGAATAAAACAGCGTCATCTTCCCCTCAGACTGTACACCATAGTCTCTTCAAATCAAGGGCTAATATTTTCTTTATTTTTCTTTTCCTTCAAAGTAGAAAGGCAGATTTCACACTCACTAGCTTGTCTTTTTTTTCTCACTTTTGACTTGTAGTATTTCTGAATCTATATGGAAAGTAATTTCAGTGTGGAATAAAAGTTTCAGCAACAAAATCCAAAGAAATTTTTCACAACTTCTTTTTACGTAGGATTTTAATTTCCCTGAAGTCCAGCCAGGGGTGGAGTGTATTTTATGGCAGAGCATGTGCATCCTAGTGCTGGCATACACTGTAGTAGCAGTGAGGTGAAATGTTGGACAATACGGGGCTGGAGTGGATTAAAGATGAGTCTTTACACAAAATAACTCTGTGCTGTGTGAAAGCTTCCATGCAGATTCTTCAGTCATGTTTTTTGCTTGGCCTGTGCAACTGATCCATTCAATACTCAGCCTTTTGCACCACCTAAGATTTCATCTGGCACACCAGGTTTGCATTTCTGGCTTGCCTTAGCATGTATTCATAGCAAAAGCTGCTTTAAGTACTCACTAATGGATTTGGTTCTGGTGCTCTGTACTGTACTTAAGTAAGGTATTGAAACAAGAGAAGAGATCCAGTACAGAAGGAAGAATAGCTCCTGTCTTCATCTAATTGCCCTGAAGGATATTTGGGGTGGGAAGCTTGATTGTTAGTGACATGTCCCTGTGTTCTCCTGATGTAGCTTTTTAGACTTTAAGAATACTTTGGATACCTCCCTCTGGCAGAAAGTGTTCTTGCTTGCTTTTAGCCAGACCTGTTTTGTGCAGGACCTCTCTCTTATTTTCAGTGAGCAAACATAAATATTATTGTTGTGGACTGTATTTCTTACACTAGCAGACCCATAATAGGAGTTATGGTGGTGAATATGCCACAGATTTGTGGAGACCTAGCCCTGTCACTGTTATTTATTCTCTGTGGCAGCTGAAATCCTGTTCCCATCACTGCCTGACAGTTTTTCTGTTGACTTAAATGAATTCAACACATAATTAGTTGTATTTCTGTTTACATGTAAACATCTTGTATTTAACACTTAGGTATACATTAAAAAGACATTTTATGATCAGTCTTAGAGAGCTGACTGGCCTCATAAACAAAGAATCTTTATGTCTGATGCACCAGATTTCTAGCAACCTTGTGCCACTAGGAAGCTCTTAATCCAAGACATGTGATGTCTCCTTACACTCCTTAGGGAGGACAGGAATTTGGGATCCTTATTCTGGGACTGAATGTGGGGTTCTGCATTGTGGAGCCCTTCTGCAGAATAAGATCTTTTGAACGGGACAGCCTAAATGTCAAGTAGGGTTGAGGCAATTTTGGAATTTGAACATTTTTAATGTCTGTTCCTTGTAAGAGCTGTGGTCAAAATCATCCTTAGACCAAGGCATTCCAAACTTCCTGTAAACCTTAGATCTCAGAAAAGTAAAGCATTAGAAAATACCCAATTCTCAGAAAAGTTCAAAGGAGAGGAGTGAATATGAAAAATAATAAAAAAAAAAGGATGGAAAGATGTGAAGAGTCAGCTACAACAGATTAATTTCACTTGTGTTATTTCCTTTTGCAGATATTTTCAAAATACAGTTATGTCCACAACAGAACAGTGCACTCATTGTATTAAAGCAGGTTGAATTCAGTATCATTTAATGTAATTTCTAAGTAGACAGACATGCTCTTTGCTACATATGCAGAATGGTGAAGAATTCTCTAGTGACTCACAATTTTGAAAATTTCTGTTTGATGCCATCATGGGGGACATTTAAAGGGCCTTGCTTAAAAATATCTGTACACTGAATATTTAACTGGAATATTTGTATTTCTGATATTTTTCAGGTTTAAACTTTCTAATGCCTCATTTGATATTGTGGTGTGGGCTGGCAAATTTATGTCTGTTTTGGTAACTGTTTATAAAATCCTGCAATCCTAGAATGGTTTGGGTTGGAAGGGACCTCAAAGTTCCTCTGGTTCTAACTCTCCTGCCATGAGCAGGGCACCTTCAGTACACAAACACCTCAAAGCCCTAGCATGTGTTACTTTCTGCTTTTAAGATCCTTGAGTAATCAGCCTTTCTGTAATTGTGGATTTAAGGAAAAAAATTACACAGAGAGTGGGATAAGGAGAGCATGTGGAAATTCCCGATTTTAGTTGATAATTTTGTAGGACCTGTTATTTCATTTCCTTAGAAAAATATAGGAGAAAACTTTGGATCTACTCTTCTGGTATTAGTCTTTGTTTTTGGTATCATCATGATTTTAGAAAAATATGATTTGTGTAGAAGCTCTTATACAGACATGTAATTACACATAAAGATGCTAAAGCAGCTTAGGATACTACAGAAGAGTTCAAATTTGTTTTTGATGAGTTACATTCTTGTGGTTTGTTCTGGCTGGCTGATGGTGTATAGGTACCTAATCCTGCTCCAGAAGATGAGCTCAACTAATTGAGCTTTTGAGGATTTCCCAGCTTTAGGTGCTTCTAGTGTGGTCTCATTTACGCTCTTTGATTTAAACTTTTGACAAAGGGAGAATACTCAGAGAATACTTATCCACCTCTGTGGTTGTTGTTCCTTTCCTAACCACATCTCCTGTTCCCCTTCTCAGGTACACGCTGGTGGATATTTTGCGTGCCATACTTCTTTCTTTAGAAGCCATGATAGAAGACCCCGAGCTGCAAGTGAATGGATTTGTTTTGATTATAGACTGGAGCAACTTCACCTTCAAGCAGGCCTCCAAACTCACACCAAGCATGCTTAGATTAGCCATAGAGGGCCTTCAGGTAACATTATTATTTTCTTTCTTTTCCTAATTCTGCTTCGTTTTGCAGTTCATTACAAATCTAGGTCAATAAAAAAGACCGAAACAAAACAAAATCCCAACAATTTATGAATAGCAAGGCTATTAACACCTTGAGGTGTGGGTGTACAGGCAAGCTACTTGTGAGAGAAGTGTGAACTCAGTCAGCTAACTGCAGTAACTCCTGATGTGTAGGCTCTTTCCTTGCTATAAATATGAGGCAACTTTTTTATCTTTATTCCAAAGTGACTGGCTTTCTGTAAATTCAGATGGTAGCTTCTGCAACAGGAAGTTAGAAGTAATCAGTTTATGTTGTAATTATGCACAGGGCTAATGAAATAGGAGTTGCTGCTGCCATGCCAGGTTGTTTTTTTTTGTCGATTCTTTCAGAGACAGGCTCTACATCATTTGTCATGAAAGTGTGGGGCCCTGTGATTGGGTGGTTAGCTAGGACTTTTTATTTACTCAAAGTTCAGCATATGCTTGGCTCTTTTTCTGGGTCAAAATTAATCTGAGCAGCAGCTTCTGGGACTGAGTATGCAGTGATTTAAATTTCTTTCACCTCACTATAAATGAACTTTATGTGGCACAGGCGCATTGGTGAAAGGATACTAAGTAACTCCATTTCCTATGGTATTTTATTCTTGTTAAAATGAGAAACTAAAATTGTTAACGTGGTTGTTTTCTGCACAAGCCTGAGTTTCCATGTTAAAAGTATCTGTAATTCACTCCTGTGGCAGTGTGCCTTGCTTTTAGAAGGACATGTATTTCTCTTCTGTTTCTAACATTTATACATTTTTATAACTCGTAAAGCAACATAACAGCCTTACCTTTGAACTTTTTTCACTGTGATAGTGTGATATTTGAAGAAACTTGTATAGCAGTAATAGGGAGTTTAGATCTAACTGATGAAATGGCTCAACTAGTATTCAGCCTGCTGTTGCACACAGAAGGGTAGTGACATGAGACAAAGATCTCAGTTCTCATTTTGTTCTGTTTCCTTATGCAACAGTGTGATTTCGTTGTCTTCACAACTACATTAGAAGGCAGCAGTGACACCTGTGCTCTAGCAGTGCTGCAATTCCTTGTATTGTTTTCAAAGTTGTTTTCTTTTTTGTGCTTTTTTCAAAGTTAGACATTGTTTTCTTGTTTAGAACATGAATAAATACTTTAGTGGTCTTTGTTTTCATGTGGTGGTGTTTCTTGGGCGTTATCCAGAGATGGTTATTCTGAGGAGAGCTGCAGTGAGTAATTGCATCTTAAAATGTGAGGAGTGACCTACCAAACTTCAGGTGGGCTCTGAGACTCTGCATTCTTCTGCCATCAATTGGTTCATGACTGAATTAAGGAGAAGTCCATTGGCTTACTTAACTTACCCATTCCCCAGCTTTGTAGTTTCAAATATTCCAAGTCTGATGGTGGTCAGCACCTATTTCATCATTTTGTGGCCACTGCCTTCAGTGCTCTTTGCTGCAGAGATGCAAAAGTGGGCATGAAATGCTCCAGAAGAGAGAAGGAAAAGGCGTTTTATTTATTGCTTTTTATTTTGGAGGAGACTGCATAGCGAAAACATCATTCTGAATGATGTCAAAGTAAAAAGTGCTTAATCAGGTAGAATGAAAAAGAACAAGAACAACTCACGCACACTATTTATTTATGATCTTTGTGAATACTTTCTATTTAATCAGAGAAATGAAATTTACTTTGGCTTATAAGATTTAACAGGGCTCAAGATGCTGAACTTTACCATTTGGAGAATTTAAATATTTGAGTTGCTTAGGCGGAAGAGGACAGTGAGAGTGGGATTAGTGACCACTGAATTTGATGCTAACCAAATCCCTTTGCCTCCTGAATGAAATCTACTGAATTTGCATTATATTTGCTTAGCTTCCATAGTGAACAGAATACTCACTATGGCATGTACCAAACACCTCACAAGCTATGGCATTTTTTGGCTTTTCACAATGGCTTAATGTTTAGGAAATTGCTTTTAAAAGTAAGATAAGTAAATATACAGTTTTCTTCTGTATAGAAGATGAGTTCTGGTATATACTTTATCTGCATATGTATTAAACGGGAGTGTGAAAAGAATCACACCCAAACTTACATGTATAAATTAGGAAAACTTTCTAGGTAGCTGTTTCCAGGAAAAGAGACTTTTGATCATGGCATTTACAGGACAGTGATTATCTGTAATCTGATGTGAAATTCTAGCATAGCCATCCTAACAGTGCTGTACCAAACAATTGGTGCAGTGTAGGTCAGTGCTGATTTGTAGGACAAGTGGTTTTGCTAGACAAGAAGGTGGGGCACTTGCTGGGACTCTTGGTGCTCCAGTCCTTGCTCATACACTGGCTGTGTGCTTTTGGAAAAAAGGAGCAACACTCTTCTTGCAGATGCTTGTGCCTACAGCACGCCTGTTGCTTCTCAACAGTGAGAAGGAGGATTTGCACTTAGAGCTCCTACACCTTCCCTAGAGCAAAGTCAGAAGGAAAACATTTTTTGAGAGCTGAAACACATGCCTCGACTTTGTGTTGACTCTCCCCAGTGTATTCAATGTGTGGATGTTTGTGAGTTCCAGTGTTTAAGTGCCCACTTTTACCCATTCCTTGATTTCTGTAGCCAGTCAATGATTTTGGGCTTTATGAAGAAGCTCATGTTACTCAGCACCTGTGTTCCTGAAAGCAGGTAGTGATACAGTGTTGTGGGCCTCAATGCCTGAGTGCCCTGATAAGGTCTCTTCAAAAACTTTATAAAATTTTGCCTCCTTCACCAGTAATGGATTGCAATCTGGGTCCTTCAGCTATTTTTCCCATAGAAGAGAGAACTTTTGAGAGCTCTGAAGAAAACAAGTCCTAAATTTCCGTAGACAGTGATGAACACTGAGCAAAAAGCCCAAAATGTATCAGATGGTTTCTGTATAAGGAGCAATTAAATTTGCTGGAATTCATCTGGATGGAAGAAGAAAAACTGCAGAGGGAAAGTACAGTAAATCTATAAAACCATAGAATCATGGGATAATTCAGCTTGGAAAAGACCTCAGGAGCTTGGCAAATCTAACCTCCTCCTTTAAAGCAGGGTCCCTGATGAGGTCAGACCAGGATGCAAACAAGATCATGGATGGCTGGAGAGAGTGGACAAGCTGCAGATGTTATTTGTTACTTTACATTTTAAAAAATGGGTATCATCAGGTAATGCTAGGAGGAAGCCTGGCTCTTTATAAGACACCTTTGTACATCTGAGTTGCAGAATTCTGTGCCATGAGGAATTCTGGATGCTTAAATTTTAGCTGTGTGAGATGAGAGATGAGCTGAGGATTAGTAAATATATAAAAACCAAATCAAAGTTCAGAATTCCTTAGGCTGTACGAAGTTGGAGATGAGGGGGATGCTGTGTGGAAATAATCACATATGTACTTCAAGTTTTAGCTGCTCTAGGCTCTCTTTTTTGGCCTCTGTTAAGGACAGGATAGGAGGACTTTTGGCCTGGCATAATTAAGTCAGGTGTTGTATATTCCACTCCTCTTCCCTCATTCTGAAAACTTGCTTTTTATTTTGCTGCTTCTGGCACTGCCCTGACCCCTGCTGCCAAAACACCTAGCTGAGAGCACTTAGGCAGAAAGAGGGAGGAGGTTCGAGGTATGAGTATTTTCTTGGTGATAATCCTTGGTGATAAGCCCCTATATGGACTTTTTTTTCCCTAATTATCAAGCATTGTTTTCATAAGGCAGATGAAAACAGTTTCAAAAACTGAAAATTCAGCTTTGAAAATTATAGTGAAAGTTTTGTTATTATTAACTCAGACAGCTTTGGGGGTAATTAAAATTGAGTTTTGCAAAATGGAACACTATAGGTGTGCAGGAATCACTTTAACTGATTAACAGATATTTAGTATTCTAAAACCTGGGCCACTAATTCCTTCTTAAATATTGATTTCTATTTAGTGCATAATACTAATTGTGTGCATGACAGATTTCTTTCATGCATGTTTTCACTCAGGCAGGCTGTACATCCCAATGCTTTGCAAAAGTGTGTAGTTATTGGTGGCTGAATGTGAATGCTTTTCCTCTAGTTAAAAAGCTGGTGGAAAAGTGAGGATACACATTTAAATGGGGAGCTGAGCATATTGGACAGTCAGCATTGTTGCAGAAGACAGAAGACTCTTGCTTCTGGGACAAGGGTGTTTGGGAGAAACAGTGGTAGTGTTATGGGGGACAAGGCAGGGCTTTTAACTGTGTCCTTTTTTATATTTTTGGAACAGAGGAAGGCTTCATAAGCTAAAACAAACTCACTCCTGTAAAAATGAAAGCAAACTAGAAAGTAAATGAAGGCAGCATCCTTGCAGCTACAATCACTTTCAAAAACATCTTTCACCCAGCTGTTTTTGTGGGCTGTAAGAGCAATATCCCCAGCCAGATGTGCTGCAGCAGTGCAAGGTGGAAGTACCAAACACAGACCGTGTACAGGCTGGTGATGAAAGTGACAGGACTTCCTATTCCCATTTTCTCTAAGTGTGAACTGTATCAGTGTCTTGCTGGGAATCTTGCTGAACATCAGGGTTGGTTCAACAAGCACAGAGAGTGCATAAATTTTGCCACCTGGTTCTGGACTGCATCTATGCAACCAGCATGTTGAAGTGCCAAGGATTCCTTAGACAGGAATTTCCAGAACTAAAGATTCCTCTGAAAACAGTATCATGACTTCATGTAATTATTTGGTCACATGCTTGTGCAGTGCATAAGATTGTTAATAATGAGCTGAAGGAACAGTTAGTACTAGCAGTGAGCAGCAGTGAGCTGAAAAACACAAAATAGAGCTTTAAATGTTTTTGCATCCAGACTTAAAACTATACACCCCTCTCACTCAGTGCTTGAATTTTCCACCATTTTTTGAGAACAGGATCCTGACACTTCACATATTCCTTAAGGGAATATTAAAAAGTAGCAGACTCAAGCTTTTAATGGGACTATCTTCCATTTTCAGGAAGTCTAGTAAATAATTTAATTTAATTTTTGTTTGTTTGTTTGTTTTTTAAAGAAAAGAATTAAGTTGTTTGTAAATGCTAGGGTCCCCTGAGCCCAGGACTTCCCAGAGAACAGAGGGATGTGCTTGTAAACAGTGCAATTTCATAGCAGTTCAACTCATGTTCTGTAGCAACAGCAGTTAAATGGGATATTTTTCCTAAGAGCTTGTTATTTTCAAGAGCTTGCTTACACTTGGTCTTCCTCACTTGTAAAAAGGCCATAAAAAGGCTTAGCAGCAATTTACTGTGGAAACAGGGTGGACTGGAAGTGATTGTTATTTCTAGCTCCTCACCTGCTGTCTGGATGAGCTTAACCTGCTGGGTGAGAAAGGACTTTGTGACCACAGCTCGAGTTCATCTACAAACAGGCACGTCTGTATAGACACAGCCATTATTCAGTGTGCTTCCAGCTGTTAACCTGTTGTCTGAAGACAGAATAATTAATTTCCTTGCTAGATTCTCTTATGATGCTCATAAAAAAAAATGTTGAATGCCTTTGGACTGTTGATTTATGCCTTCTCAAAAACACACTTTTAAGATGAGGGGATACTATAATATTTTTTTTCTGTTTATTTTCCTATCCCCTACCCAGAATAATTCCACTGAAAGATTACTGTTAAGTGTTCTAATTTGGGGTGCCCCCTGTGACAGGCTATGGTCTGATTTAAAGTCATTTCTTATATATTTGGAGTCCAGCTGACATTTATTTTTGATCAGGAAGATTCAAGACTATAATTTTGACCTCGAGCCCCCAAGCCAGGACACTGAGTTCTAGCATGGCTAAATTAAGAGCTTCTCATTAGATTCTCTTTGAATGCACATGGTGCCACGTGGGCTGCCACCTCTGAAACAGAAGAGAAGAAGCAGCAAACTAAACTACCCCGTCCTCCCCCAGAAACTTTGCTCTTGGCATCTTACTGAAACCTGCAAGGAGGCTTGCTGGAGTTAGATACCCACCCTCCAAACTGCTGCTGGAGCTGGTGGAGTGTCTGCCTGCCGTGGGTTGTCATCCTCCGTGTGAACCTGAGCAAGAAAGACAGAGGGCACTTTGCCAGTGGTTTGCAGATATTTGCTGTGAGCAAGGCGTGATTAGTTGTGGGGAGCTTGGCTTTTGTTCAGGCACTTTGATCTAACTGGCACAGACTCTTCTGCTCCTTCCTCCTGCCCTTTTTGCTCTGAGCAGGCTTTGCCACAGCCCTGCTGTTTCCCCAGTCCCTCAACCCACTCTTGCTGACATTGTCTTACTTTGTACTAGTCTTCACTGATGTGTTTTTGCCTCTATTCTGATGGCATCCTCCAAAACCTCAGTCAGCATAGATGACTGCATGGCACATTAAGTTCATCTTAGACTCCTTAGGAGATTTCTGCCTTTTGTGATCTCTTCTGTGAGCCAAATGCTCTCCACATCTGGCTTCCAATCACCTTCAAACTTCCCATCTCCAATCCTGTTTTAACTGGTGTTCCCGTTGCTCTTCATACCAGCCATGAAAGTAGCACTGGAGAGTGAATCCTGATGTGCTTACATACCAAGTGACTCCTTTAGGCACCAGGCTGTTGAGGAAGCTCTCCTTTTAGTTCCTCACACCAGAGCTAGCCTGCTTGGTACACATGACTTGGTGCTCATGGGGCCAGGCAGGAGACATTGGGAGCTTCTGAAGATGTTACTGGAATGACATCCATGATCTAGAAAAAGAATAATTTTTTTTTTAATCTGATGTTTTCTTCTACTCAACAAAGTATATGTGGTCAGTGTAGAAAACAATGAAAATGCTCATAGTTGACATTTTTACATCAGTTCTGTCAACAGAGAAAAATATCCAAATAAAATTATTGCATCTTGGGAGAAAGAAAATAGACAAGGCTGCAGTACATGCAAGCTGCTTCTTTCTTGAGCTTTTGTAAATGCTGTCCACTTTTCTGTTTTTCTTCTCTTTGTCAGGAAACTGAATCTATCTGTATTAACTAAAGAGTGATTAAATTGCTCTGATTAGGCTGAGAAACTAATACAATACTAAGGTGGCACAAACATGAAGGGCTTGTAGCACAAACTCAGTATAGACAATTAATTCGTGTCACTGTGAATGACTTTCTGTTGTCTCCGGTAGACCAGAGTTCAACAACTATATGGTTATAACAATTCCTCAGCTTCAAAATATCTATTTGTTTTTAAAAGTGATTTTTCTCAGTCAAGGTCTCAATATTTCTCTTTTCTTCAGTATCTTAAGGCCATAAAGGGAATAAATAGTAGTCTTCCTTGTAAGGTCACTCAGAAATAAAACTAATTTGTTGTAAATTGTAATGTTAGACACAGAAGACATGTTTTAAGATCATAGTTCACCTTCCTGCTAAGGAAAGATTATCCTGTGCATTATATTTTCTAGTGCTTCTCACAGTTTAATTTAAAAGCTTGGAGGCAGGTCTGGCACATTCTTTGGAAACCTCTCCGTGACTTCTTGCTCTTCAGATTTCCTCTCGGCATTAATCCTAATTTTTCTATTTCAAAATGTCAACTCCTATAAAACCCTTTTCTATTTCACTGTGTGCTGTTGGGTCCAAAGCAAGGATTGGTATGTGACTCTCAGTAACCCATAGAAAGGAATTGTTTTGATGCAGTACCTATCTGCAGCAGCAGTGATTTGGAATCAGGACCTGGAGATGTTCCTTCTGACTTGTTTTGGCACTGGAGATAGTGAGATGTGAAAATAAGTGGGATCCTCTTTATTTGGATAGCCTAAATCTATTTTTTATAGTGCTTTCAATTTACCTGTGTTATCAATCCATTTCATATATGCATTTCAGGTTTATCTCAGAAGTATACACTGAATCATTTTGTAATTATTTTCTGAAAACCAGTCTAACCTTTATTTTCCATGATGCTAATAAATCCCCTGTGATCTTATTAGGCTGTGCAGAGTTGTCTTTATGTTACTGTCTTCTGCACATACTGCCCATGCATTTAGTGCTTCTGCCAGCAAATCCTTACAGCACTCCACCCACAAAACAATACAATGTATTTTTTTGTGATTTTGGTTTATATTCCTTAGCAAGTGTTCACCTCCTTTGACAATTATTTTTTATGAATCCAATTTGCCTTTGGTTATAAGCAAAATTTTGACTTTGTTTATAAGTGATTGTTGTGCAGGAAGAACTCTGCTGTCATAATTCACTAATGTTAAAAACAACTGTGGGAAACTTCTCTGGGGGAAGCATAAAAATGTGAAATTATATGGCTGGTGATGGTTTCTCTCATCTCATGTTTCCTAATCATAAAACAATTTAGGAAATTCAGTTTCTGTTGTGTGTTTTAATAGGCATAACTGTTTAAATAAGTGGCATTTTGGTGTTCAGGAGCTGAAAGTTTAGGTATATAACAAATGAAGAAAATTGTATTTCTGAAGAAAAAAATTAAGTATTAATTCTTTCTAAAGTATCATACTCCAATGTGGATAATACACTAAAAAAAAAGCTCTCTTCCCCAAAAAGCATTTCTGTAATCTTTTCGTGCATATTTCGTAAAGATCAGAATATGTTCTTTACAAAACATGTCTTCTTATTACGTGGAATATGAAATAGTGTTTGTAATCTTTTCCAGTGATTTCTGTAATGAAAAAGGTTGGGTAGTAATGTTTGCTTACACATAATAAATATCCAAATGTGGATATGGACTGAAATCCAAGGTGACTGAACATGTTTTCCTTTTTGAGGCAAATAAATTTATGTTCAATCGAAAAAAAGGATTTCACTTCAGCGCCTGATGCTGAGAAAGCCTCATGTCAGCATCTCCCCCAGCACAGTTCTGGCTGTGCTTGTTCTTTTGGGTTACATTTTAGTTGTCCCTCACAGTACAGGTTTTGACTATGAAATATGTATTCCTGTCCCTTATTTTACAGGACTGACTCTAATACCACACAGTGTCATTGGAAAATGTCATCTTTTAATCAGTGATTAAAGACTGTGTTTTCATATGTATTAGTTATTTCCCTGCTCTTTTTAGTTGGTTCTCATGAATCCTTTATAGCTGTTAGAATCTTTTAGGGTAGGACTTCCTTTCTGAGAAGAACTGGATTTCAACCCTTGGCCATTTCCACCACTGAAAATATTTTCTGGAAGGAGAAATTAATTCTGCTGTGATTCAGGGGAGGGGCTCCCTAAAGGTGTGTTTCAACTGCAGTTTTCATTAATTCTTACCTGACACTGCACTGAATGTGCCTTATTACCTACAAAGGTTCTGAGTTTGTTGGGATGTGCCTTCATCTCATGCTAAGCTATTTGACTGAAAGTGTAATTTAGAGCACTGCATCTTCTGGCTGAAGGCCACTGTGTGAAAGTGTAGAGAACCCAGGGCAAATCATCAAGCACTGGTAGTCCTCCAGCATTCTCCTCAGAAAGTCTTTACAAGGTACAGCCAGTCCTCTGAAATCTGCAGTGGATCTTTCTGGTCTTTTATGCAGAAACCCCATGGATTATGCTCCAGACACAGTGAGTCCATGTAGAAACACTGGCTACATTCAGTAGTTCAAGTGCAATTGTAAACCCAGCCTTTGCAATAAGGATTTTCAACCTGCAGGAAGAGTATATGGTGAAAATGTAGATTCATTTTGTGAGGAAGATGGAAAATGTTTTGAAGGATAATGCTTGACAGAGGGAAAAAGAGAACACTAAGAATGTCAGGAGAAGACAGGATAGAACAGGGTGTTGGGCAGAAGACAGACCTAAAAACTGCCCTTCACTTTATATTTTGAAATGTTTCAAATGAGACAATTATATTTCATAATTTATGGCTGTTATCAATCTCATTGAGTAAAATGTCATCTCTAAAACAAACTTTTAAAAAGCTATATTGACGTACCATTGGAAAATAAAGATTAGCATTTTTGAAATCATAGATGTCACACATCTGCTGCAGTAACTAACCTTTACCAGACAGTAACATTCCCCTCTAGTTTTAGTCAGTGAGCACACCACCATTACATGGTGACTTTGACGGGCATCAGGCGTGCCTTGAGACTGTGTTCTCCCTCAAGTTCTTAATTCATTTTCCTGAAGAATTATATGGGATATCTGCATACCTCCAGCAACATGTTTCCATAAACTCCATCCAGGGGATGCAGTTAAATAGTTGTGCTTGATAAGGGATTATGTATCAATGAGAAGCTGCCTGAGGCTCTTAACCACTTATTTCCTCATCCTTTATTTTTCAGTGGTTTAGAGATGCAGAACTGCAAGCTAGGTTTGACATATGTTTTGGGCATTAGCTGAGATCCACTGGGTTATGCTTTTTAAAGCATTTTGTTAGGAATATTGAGCAATTGATTTTCTCTGGAAAACCCTAGGATGTCTTCATGCTATTGCTATCAGTATGATCCAATTCTGTTCTCCACAGAAATTCAGCAGGAGTGCAATTTAATGAGACCAGTGAAAGGAATCTGACTGCTCTATTTATAGCACACTAATTGATCAGGGTAGCCATGATAGGAGGAAGCTTCAGAGAAAATCAATGCAGTATCAAATGAAAGTAGCACAAAGGCCTTTAAGGACAGCTGTGTGAGAGCCAGTTAAAAATGAATTTATTTGAAGATCCATGGGAACATCTTGGACTATGTGTGTTCTTGCTTTAAGTTGTAGGAATGAAGTCAAGCTAAGCAGCATCTTACATGGAAGGTGAGCTTTACTATGTATTTTTTTCTTCATCCTCTTGATGCTCTGTCCCATTCAATCTTCTTGGTGAATTGTTTTAGTTATGTATGAGGACTGTAACTGTCTTCTTTTAAGAGCTCCTCTTTCACAACCTCACCATTTTTTTGTGATGAGAATGGCAGCCACACCGTGTAGAAGAACTGCAGAGCCTCTTGGCTGTGTGTCCAGCACCCAGGCACAGTTCCAGGTCTCATGGCTTTCACTTAAATGCAGAAAGAAGAGGGTCTGTCTACCTCCATTCTCATCCCTGTCATCAAAATACTTGTAATCAGTAGATATGTGAAGCATAACTGTTTGTACTTATTGCTAGTGTTTCTTGAATCTGTGTAATCAACCTTTGCTTCCTCCCCTAAATGCATTTTTTCCTCATGAAATCTGCTAAAGTCCTGAACAGCCCCCCTATTCGCCTTCCCTGAAAATTATGGGTTTGTGGCAGATATTCTCCTTTACTGGGTGTATCTCCATGCTATGGGCTGACTGCCCATCAGTACATTGCTTTTGGGCTGCTGTAGGAGGATGAAGCAAGCAACAAACTACCATGAAGGCATTTTAGCAGTAACTTGTTTCAGAAAGAGTCAGAAGGGGAACATATGTATGCTCTGGTTGCTTTGAATGTGCTTTTTGTTCTTGTGTTTGTACATTGACAAAAGTTTTACCTCTTCCCTAAAGAATGGCAAACACGACAATGATTACTAGCAAAGCTGTCCAGGCTGCCAGTGTGTCTCCTTTCCTTCAATGCTTCAATGTGCTAGCAATTTCATGAATAAAAAAATCTTGCTTCATTTTATGGCTTGTGGGATGCAGCATTTAGGTTTGCTTTCTGAGGAACAATGCACATACTTTTCAGTAGGATTATTAAAGGCATGACATAATGAAGTAGATGAATGAATAATTCTGTTTTTCTGCTGCTTTGTAAGAAAGGAGTAAATAGTCTACACCTTCCATGAACAGTTAATTTCTGTGGGCTAATTTTATGTAGCACCAACAGCTAAGCATATTAATGGTGCTACATCTCCTATTCATTCAGCTTTGAGCATATGTAGTGGTGTGGAGTTGTGGCTTTAATTAGGTAGATGAGTAATGTCAGAAATATTGTCAATTATCAATATGGTCTTCATCTTTCTTTAAGCCCCGACTGGGAATCCAGTTCCCAATGACATCAGCAGTTGCCGTGGTGAACTTTCATAAGCTAGTCTTTAATCTTTCATTAAATCACAGGCTAGGAAAGCAGACATGAGGACTGAGATGAAAAAACGTGCATCTGCAGCACTGGTGTCTTCCCTGAAAAACAGGAAAGCCATACTTCTGTGGTTTTGGGAAAAAAAAATATAATTTACTGCATTGGCGAGCACACTCTCTCAGCCACCTTGTCTAAGAAACACCATGCAAGGAGAATTTGCAGAATGTAAACAGAGGTGAGATGTGTGGGGCTTGAGGGCAGCTGAAATCAAATATTACAGGGCTCTGAATGAGATGAATGACTCAGCTCTGTCGTGTGCAAGGTTTGAGAATGGAAGTAAGGCTGGCAGGTTTAGGACCCCTTTTTCTTGCTACATTGGGCTTTAGCTGGACATTTCTTAGAGCAACACGCTGCAAATCTGTGTTATTATTCAGAAGGGCACTGGGGATATCTCCATGTGAGCTACCAGCACAGAGGTGATATGTGAACTCGCACTCAGACTGACACATGGGGAAAAAGGATGGGACAGAGGGCAGAGTATTTCAGGGCCCTTGTGAAGCAAGGTGGGACTTCAGAGAAACAACTCTGAGCTGGGAGGGCAAATGGAAACTGAGTTGTTGCTGACAAACCCTCAAGTGTTTGGTGTACTGAGCTGAGACTGGAAGAGCAGAAATATCTGTGTTGTAAGGGACATAAAGGTGCAATATAAAGCTCCTGTTGTGGAGCAGCTCCCCAGAACAGCACTTTGGGCCAATATGTAGCTGTCTCATTCTGTGCTATTTTGTCTAATAGGAGAAAATTATTCTTCTCCATGAAGCTTAATGTGCTTATGTCATTACAGCATTGTGTCTCTAAGAATGCCATCATAGGAGCTGTTACTGCTACAGGTCTTCTCAGCAGTTCATTCCTGCCCAGGTCTTGGTCTAGCAATGCAAAACTCTGTCTGTTCTGTTTGTCCTAAATTAGTCCTGCCTTCTGTATGGGACCAGATGTTTCCAGTGCTTCCCTTGTGTTTATTCACTCAGTGCCTGCTTTTGGGGAAAAGAAGTACAAGAGCAATTTTTTTTCCCCACATTAGAAATGGGAAGCAATTATTTTGCACTTTGCAAATGGAAAAAATATTAAAGAGGCAGAGAACAGACCTACAGTTGCTTTGCTCTATTTTGCAAATATAGTAATTGAAAAAAACCTGAAAAAAAGAAAAGCAGAATCTGGAGGATCTGGTTTGTTGCGGTTTTTTTACAGATTTTAAAGTTTGGATTGATCTTTTTTAAGGTCATAAAGTCTTGTTCACAATCTTTTATGCTTTCCCTGAGGTTTTTTATTCCTGTATAGGTTTTTGACAATTTAAAGTTAGTCGGAAGAAGTACACTAAGCTGTAATTTATGTTCCTAGGCATTATTACCCAAGGCCCTGCCTTCTCACACAGGGGAGCACACAGGTGAAACTGCAGAATAGAATTATCTTTGCTCAGCTTCCAAGAAGAGAGGCTGTCTGTGAGAGCACTTCGTTATGCTTTCCTACCAGCATCAAGTTCACACTTACGTCCTTGAAAAATACGATTTGCTTGGATGGCAGACTGTCGCAGGGCCGGGACACAGGTTATTGCTGTGAGAGGAGAGCCTTTTGGCGTTCTTCTGAGTCACTGGCACCATCTGTCCCTGCTCCTGAGGGGAGGCCGGATGGAGCGCGGGCCTGGCGCGCTGTTCCCATTCCTGCCTGGCGCTCCCGTGCTCCGCGGGGGCTGCTCTGGGACGGCTCGCTTGGTTCCGTGTTCTGCTGCGCAGCCCGGGCATAGCCTGCTTTCACTCACAGTTGTGTTGCAGGGGACGTGTTTTGCTGCAGAGCAGATGGCTTCAGAATGAATGCTTTTGCTATAAGTGCATCATATTGGGCCAGGTGTTGTTTGCTTCTCTTACCCCTCCTTGTTCAGAACCTTTATTTTTTTTTTCAAAACCCAATAAAAACTTAGAAGGGAATTCAGTCAGGATTCACATAGATCACAATTCTGGTCACCCAAATAGCATCAGCCTCGTTTCCCTTTTTATTTTTATTAGGTGGGTGATGTGTTCCTGTCCTTTCTCTCTTTGTTGATCCTTTCAATATGGACTGAAATTCACAGCCCTGGGCTCATCACACCCATACTGATTAAAAAAACCTCAAGCCTTAGAATAACTTCTAGGCAGCACAAAATGTGGTGGTGGGACATTAAAGATAACAGGGTCAGGTTCCCCACAGCATTGTATGTGGAAAGACGTGGTGAGTGTTGGCCTTGCAGACCCTGGTGTTAGAGAGGAACAGGACTTTACAGAGAAACACAGGTCTGCTGGCTGAGTGCATTGTGAAGATTGCTACAATGCTAGGAAAAATTAAAACAGAGTGAATTTGAGCTTAGTGCTGTTAGTGAGCTTTCAGACAAGTAGTAATGACAGGTGAGCTTTGGCAGTGGGAGACATGAGCTGAGGTTTTATGCATATTGACACAGGAATGACACTGAAATGCTCGTAGGAAAAGGGACCTCTCAAGGGATGATGTTCAGTGTGAAGTGAGCAAGGAATAAGTGCTGAAGTCTGTGGGATGGTGAAAGGTGACCCACGACACAGAAACCTGGGGAGGACAGTTGGCATGGATCAGGGAGACTGGGGAGAAGGCAGAGAGGATGGATAATGCAGCAACTGAGGGCATCTCGTTTCTTGAACATTAACAATAGAATAGAAATGGGATGGACAGCAAGTTCTTTTAGAATTAAATGTACTGTAATGAAAGGAGCAGGAGGGGTGAAAATAGGAGCTGTCACTGCAAGAAAATGTCATCAAGCATAGAGTTAGAGGAGTTGGGCTGGAAAGTCAAATTTCCATGATGTTTCCCAGGTAACAGGTGAGTGTGTTGAGGCTCGGAGATATCCAGCCTGTGAAGTGAGGCTTGGGGATAGAGGCTCATGTCTGTGTGTGCCATTTGTCTTGCCCTCATTTTTAGAGTCCTAAAATAGATCTAATTTCCCTTAGTGTTACATAACAGTGAGTCAAACCCTTTTTAAAAATCTTTAATTAGTTTTAACAATCAGATTTCTAGTCAGTACATTCAAAGTAATGAATGCAGCTCTCCATCCTTGCAGAAGAGGCTCTGTGGTTACCTGCAGTGAGTGCGCTGGTGTCTTTCACCAGAACTGATCCAAACCCTATTTCC
Organism: Luscinia megarhynchos; assembly: GCA_034336665.1. Classification (NCBI taxonomy): domain Eukaryota; kingdom Metazoa; phylum Chordata; class Aves; order Passeriformes; family Muscicapidae; genus Luscinia; species Luscinia megarhynchos. The sequence continues at coordinate 50,426,153 of CM067565.1, forward strand.
CCTTGAGCTAGACAAGATGCTCCAGTGCAGGAGTTCCAAACTTTCCCGTCCATGATGTTGGTGTCTTTCTGTGTCTTTATGTTTTCTCTTTATTCTCTATGTCCATTTTCATACTCCTGCAAGCTCTGGTGCAGCCTCCTGTGCTTCCAAAGCCCTGCAGCTTTGGAGAGTTGGCAGCGGTCGCTTGTCCATGGAGATCATCAGAGCTGGTGTCAATTTGATGTGGATTTAAACTAAGCTAGGTCTGCCAGGTTGGACAGAGAGTTACTTGCTTGAATTTCAAAATTTTGACTTCTGGTTTGATTCTTGCTTCAGGCATGATTTTAGGTCTCTCATTTGAAGAGAAAATCTCTTCCCTACCTGGCTGGAAGTCATGTCCAGGGTAATGCAGTATGATCTTATTGGGAATACTTTTCATCTGCAGAAACTGTAGATGATGCACATACTTGTGCACATGCTTTGATAGTAAATAGCATCTGTACTTGTTACTGTTTTGTGTAGTACTGAAAAGCACATACCAGTATGATACCTATGGATCAGGAAGAATTCTAGTTTGTGTGGACTAGGTAAAACTATATACAGCCTGCTGATCATGCAACAATGCATCTATTTTATAAACTTTGTGCTCTATTGGAAATGCATTGTAAGGTCTTTGCAGGGATGCTGAGTTATATTTATCTGTCAACACTTGTTTAACAATAGTGTTGTAGAAAAGATAATTTTTTTTTTTTGCAAACACATCTACATCTGTATTTTCCTTAGTGTCAAAGAAAACCAACACAATGAGGGAGAGTTTTATTTCAAAACTATATAATGCTTGTAAATAATTTTTTTCCCTCCGTGAAATGCAAAATCATGCAAAGGTCTTGCTCACATTTTTTATTTACTATGAATTCAGCTTGTCCATTAATCTAGCTCCTATTCCCACTGGGATTGTTCTGTTCATCCTACTAGTGATAGGGAATAAGTTGCTTTTATTATATGCCTCTTTTATTATAAGCCTCTTACATAGGAAAAAAAAACATTCAGTAGATATTCAGTAGTGGAGATCTGTTTTCAGACAGGTATGTTGTTTTCAAAAAGGAGATTCACATAGCCCAGATGAGTTTCTCTTTATCAGAAATAGTTATTATCATTAACATTTACAACCCTGCATGTGGATTTTATTTATTTTGGATTTATGAGTTGGGCACTCAGACTGGACCTGATTCTCACCTGATGCAGAGTCGAGCCCCTCAGAGGCAGTTATGGGGAGCACTGAGATTCTCCAAAACCCCTGCATGTTCTCACTAAATCTGCTGATCAGTGAGCTCTGGTGTCCTTCACTTGTTACTGGTATTCAGGCCTGGGCTCTTCTCCCAAACTTTCCCCATTTACCAAATGTGGTTACTGATCCCAGGGTTCTTGGTTGAAACCTTTGAGTTACCTGCTGAATAAATTGGAAAATAGACAGAACTTAATTAATTCATTATATCTTACATTAATTCATTATAACTTACCTTAAATATAAATGACAATGCATTTCTAAGTGCTGTTGAAAAGGAATTGAGATGCTGAAGACTTGATGGCTAACAAAGTAATAATAATGCATTATTTTGCATGGAGAATTTTTTATATCTTGAAGCCCTTTCTAGTCTCCATTTCAGACTATACAGAATATGGACAATAAAAGTTTCAACAGAGATGATATGAACAGAAGCATTTGTGTGATAATAATTTTTGTTAAAAAAAAAAAAGAAAAGAAGCTATTCAGTAGAGATCATTCTAGTGGACAAAAATATTTCTCAAGACTCCTTAACATGTATTTACACAACAGACCTCATAGTGCTTGAGTAGCCACTCTGTTTAATTAATGATATTTAGAAGGTTTAATCTGTAATGAATAGAATTTAAAAAATCCATAGCTTACATTTGAAAGTGAATGTATTTGTTTTGTGTGAGGCATAATAATTTAAAATTGCTTCATGTTTTCCTGAGTTTCTTGCTGGTTTATAATGAGCAGCTGCCAGTGGACATCTCTAAGAGAGTGTAACTATGTAATAATAAAGCAGACATGCCCAGGGCTGCTCCCTTCTGCTGTAGTGGCTATGTCCTGACTATTATTATTTTTGTTAACTTAAGCACATGGCTACATTCAAAGGTTGTTTTGGAAATGGTGCTTGATTTCTGTTTACCTTCCAAACTGTTTGGGGGAGGGATGGTGGCTATAACTTATTCTAATGGTTTCACAGTATTACAGATAATTTATTCTCCTCTGTTAAGGTTTCTGGGTGCTGTTAATTGTGCACTATAGATGCTGCTTTGTAATTTTGTAGAATGTTATTTTGTGTACCTTGGTACTTCTTATGCTACATTTTATTAAGGAAAGGCCTGTCTCTGAAGTCAGAAATGATGGAGTGCAACTACTGCAAGTCCACAGTGAGTTCAAGTGAGTGAGCTGTACATGCTGTGGAAATCTTTGGTGGGCCTGCACTCACCCCTGCAGGCTGATGTAGCAGAACTGGAATGTCACAGAGCTGGCTGAGCTCCTCAGACCCACTTGCTGTAAACTCTTACAGCACTCGTAGTGATGACACGATCACATCTTACATCGGATGACTTGTCATGTCTGCTGTTTTCCAGCTCTTGATGACACTTCGAGGCAGTTGAATTCTGCTGTGAAAATGCTGGAGTCAGCTGAAAGTATGGAGAGGATTTAGACAGGCAGAATGAGATTTCTCTAGTTGTTATTTGACCAAGTCATTGAGATTAATGCTTCTCTGTCTACAATGGCTCCATGGGACTTTATACACCCAGAAATGGTCAAGGACCCTCATTGCTTTTTTTCCTGCTGAAAGCTTGCAGCTCCAGTGAGCACACCAACTGTTCAGTTGTGCTGGAATTTTGGGGCAGAGTTGAGGTGGGGGAGAGGAACCAATTACTGAAGTGCCAACAACCATTGGACATCACTTTGGGTTCCACCTGGTGGTCATTCAGCATGGCCTCACTTGGCAGGTGAGGTCTGTCACAGCCACAGGACTGGAGCAGTGTGACAGCTTAAAATAACAAAGCAATCTCTTTGAATACTGAGGGTGTCTTGGAACACACAGGATTGTGCTTGTCTGTGATTTATTTCGTCACATAACTCTCCATATCAGATCTGCATGAAATTCAATTTCTTATCCTGGCATAAGCTTGTGTTGTGTATGATCACAGCAAGCAACAGAATGAAATCTTTTAGAATAGCTCCAAGATGCTACACTTTAATCCACAAAGGCTATAGTTCTAAAAATTTAAACAGAATCATTATAACCTTTGACTCTAAAGCCTTTGTAAGAAGAATCACAAATTTTCCATAATGCCTAAAAGAAAATGCTTATGTAAAATGTCTCCTTTCTAGAGATTTTTTTACTTTAAAAGTATCAAATGGGTCAAAATTGAAGTGTTTAATTTTGGGAAAGCTGCCAGCATTGAGTGGAGCATTCAGACACCTCAGGTCCCCATTTACCTCTAGGCTGTATCTGTTCTTGTCTCCAGGAGAGGCTGTTGTACACGGTAGGAAAAAATATTTCAACCAAATAACATGGTCTCTGTAAGGAAATGGAAGCTTAGAGCACTCAAACTACAGCTCCTAGGGCAGTAGCAATAGCTGGCAAGAATTCTGAGATAATTTCCCCCCTGCTTTTGTTTTTTTAACATCTATCTTCCTACCCTCCCTCCATCCAATGAACTCAATTTCTAAGGTAGCCTTTGCATTTTGTATACTGGCAGATTTAGCTGCTGCATCCTTGCCACAGAACATTTAAATATTCATGCTGCCTTTAATTTTAGTGCTGAAAGACTGTAGTGGATATGATGATGCAGGAATTTGGGCCCAGAAAATGGAAGATTTTTTAATTCTTCAGCTACGTGTGAAGGTTTATCAGCCAGGCTCCAAAATGAGCAGAGCTGGCTGAAGTACTGCTTTAAATGATCTATTTCAGTAAATACACAGCCAGGATCTTTAATTGGCTAAAGCATACAGCTGGTGTCTGAATGTGGCTCAAAGTGTTGTTTATTCAAGATGAGAACAGGTATTATAGATATATAGTACTGCACTGTACACATATATACACATTCAGCAAATTGCTTTGTCTGAAGCGCCAAAACTAAGCTGAGCAAAGAAACATGTTAAAAATTATCTTATGGTTATTCCATGGATTTAATTACATTTAAGGGAATTTAAATTATTATCTGTGTGTTTCTTATTTCCCTGTCTTCTGGCAGTAGGCAGCCTGTCCTCTCACTGCCAGCATCTGACTGATTAATTGGTCTCTTGCTTGATCTGTTTTCATTTTTATTTATGTATAACTTATTCTAGTGCTTTCCCTTTTTAATATGGTAACATCAAATTTGTTTAAGGTCTGTGAACTAATGTGGATTAAAAGTCAAGCAGCAGCAGCTCTAATACATAATTGATCTACCAGTAGGGCACAAAGAACTGATTCTGGTTCCTAGATAGGAAATGCCTTTTTTGTCCTACACTGATAGTCTGAGCTCTTAAATCTATTTTAAAGGAATAGGCTACTGGAAATTGCCAAATTATCCATGCTAATATTTTTTTTAAGAGATCAGTTTGCTGTTTGAGGCATAATGATTTTTATGCATAGACACAGACACACATGCACTCTATTTCCTTTTAGACTTCAATGCAGTTCTGTTCACTGGCAATTGAAGATGTCTTATGTCTAGATGTGGTACATTTTGAGTCTGTATATGCATCTTCTGTGACCCTACACCTGTTAATACCTAACAAGTATTTTGCTTGCCTAAACTATTTTTTTGTACAGGTGCAAGAGCTTTGTGACATGGTCTCAACAACAGCTTCCATGGAAGAGGCCATGTCTGCTTATATTTTATTATATTAGCATTGGCTCTGATTTTATTTGAGCTTGTCCAGTGCTGCTGAGGGATGACTCTTGACTGCTCCGTTAAGCAGAGCTAGAAGCTTGTTTAGGGTTTAATGCTGAATGATATCCTGGCAGAGGTGAGGAGTTTTGTGTTTCCAGGCTCCTCCTGAGGTACACAGGGTGGTCCCAGCGGGACCTTGCAGCAGCAGCAGGAGCGGCGCGGATGTGCTGGGCAGCACGGCACCCAGCCTGCCTGCTGCTGATGGATGGGGCAAGGGACTGCCAGCAGGGCGCCTCTGCCTCCCATTAAGTCCACTCACACATGCTGTATGCCATCATCCCTGTGCTGGGGATTTAATTCTCTGCTTAGCATCAACTGGAGCGGCAGGAGAGGAAAGCAGAAAATGTAAGCCATGCTGTAGAAGAGGGCTGCAAATCAGAATGTGGCTAAATCAGAAAAGTAGAATGGAAGGTGAGAGAAGGAGCATCTTTTTGCATACATTCTCAGGCTTCCTGTAAAAAGTAGGTTACACTGGTTTAGTATATTGCATTGCACTTAAGATGCTACAATTTGAATAAGGTTTTAGCAGTAGAGCAATAAACATTTTGCACTCTCTAGTTTTAAACATCTGAAGATGTTACATATGCAGAAGCAATATCTTTGTAAAAAATGCTATATTTAGAAAAAAGACATACTTTCAGATGCAGCCACGCTTTGTTATGTTGCTAGAGCTAGGAGCAGAGCAGCAAATTGACAGTTGCAGAATGGAAATTGAGTTTCTTTTCTAGATGTGTCATTAATGAATGGAGTTAAGACTATAGCTGACTTTCCCTGATCTGTGAGCTGCCTGTGTTGCCCTCTGACATTTCTGAAAAGGTGGGTTCACTGGTGGGTGTCAGAACTGGGGAGACAGTTCATTCCCAGCCTTTGGAAGCTGAACTTGTTCAGTGTTGTGCAGACAGCTTGGCAGTGGCTATGTGTTGTAATCCTGGTTCAGAGAGTGTGATGCATGAAATGTCAGGGTTTGCAGGTTAGGTAAGCCTTAGGTTAGGTGGAGAAAGCCAAACACATTTTTCACAGTCACTTGTTGAGTGACCTAAGCCAAGCCAAGAAGCTTGGGTAACTTGCATAGGGTAAATATTAAATATCTATCAGCAAATATTTTTTTAATTGCCTTTGAGGAGTCTATCACATTGGTTACTTCTGCTGCTGAGGAATTCCAAAAATAGCACATCTGTGGTAGGTGGTTTGAAAAATACCAGGTAAAAAGACTATTTAACCTCAGTGATTTTATATTTTTCATCAGTGTCTAACGTGAACTTACATGGTTTCCTTATGTTCAGAAGGACCCTTCTGTGTTTCAGTTTGTTCCCATGGCCTCTGATCCTATCACTGGGCGCCACTGAAAAGAGCCTGGCTCCAGCTTCTTATACCCTCCCCTAAGGTGTTTATGTGCATTGCTGAGATTCCCCTGAGTTTTCTCTCATCCATGCTGGACCTTGCCAGCTCTCTCAGTCCCTGTCCATATGAGAGATGCTCCAATCCCTGAGTCATTTTCCTGGCCCTTTGCCAGTCCAGTATGGCTCTGTCTGCTTTGTACTGGGAAGCCCAGCACTGGACCCCGCATTCCAGACTGTTTCAGGGTTGAGTTATTTTCTCTGTGGGTATCCATGTGGTGTGAACTGAGGCTACTGGTGTTTTCTCTTGCTAAGAATACATTCATGTGAGTTCCACTTTTGTCTTAGCAAGAAGACATCTGCATTTCTGGTTTTGGTCTCCCAGCTCCTTACGCGTGAATTTTCAAGAGTTTCAAAAGTGTGGTTTTAGGAGAGATCCAACCATCACATTTCTTCATTACTGGCCTATCCTGATAGCACAGCAAACACATTAGCCTTGCCCTAGATATATATGGTAAAACATGCAACTATTTGTTTTCCCAGTTGTTGTGAGTCTGGTTTTTACTGGTAGGTTTCCTCCACAGAAGCTAGCAGAGAGATACTCATGCTTATATGGCTTTACAAAGACATGGAGTTGATGTTTGAAGTTAGAATTCAGCAACAGTGATTTATTGGCCTCTAGAGTAATAACTTGAATGACAGTTCTCCCTCAAACAATATTGAAATTGCCTGGACTCCCAGGCACATATTGCATGTGTGTACCACCAGCAGTTGCTCAGGAGTGCATAAGAAGAGGGAAGCTGAAGTGGAATTAGCATGCAGGAAATCACATCTTTTCAAGCACCTTTGAAAAGATAAAGTGTAGCTGTGCAGTTCAGACTAAGGCTTTCTTAAAAGCTGAAAGGCTGAAATAAATCTTCATTCTGTACTATGACAAAGATATTTGAACACTTTTTGGAACTGGAAATAGATTCATCCTGTGGGGAACTGACCTCTTGAAACTATGTGTGCTGTATAGTTCATGATACTTCTACTCTTGATAAAATATAATACTTATTAATGGATCTCAAGTCAGTTATTCAATTTCATCAGTAATTTAAAGCTTAATTATGCTGCATTCTAGATCTCAGTGGCTGTTCTCAGCTGATTTTTCTTAAATCACTATCACTCCAATTTTACGGTTCAGTTCAATTCTCAGGACTGTGATTTGCATGGAGTGACAGATTAGAATTGGATGGCTAAAATGATTATGGCTTTTAGTGCTTACTGCAGTGATAGAGATTGATTCCTCATAGTATGAGGAAACACATGGCTCATGAAATAACTCTTGAAACTCTATACTTTTCAATTTATTGTATTGTTGTAAATTGAAACTTACAAAGGGCTAATCCAATTTTAATGCATCTTGTCTGAAACTGAGAGTTGCATTTTTGGAGGAGCTTTGAATAATAAAATTGTAGGCAGCAGTTTAGAAGTTCTCCATTTCCAGGGGAGGAAAAGTGAATATTATGGTAGGAGAAATGGTGTCTTTCAGCTCAGTGACTTACTGGCACTGGATAGCTATGCAGTGCTATTTGAAAACATGCATTTTTGACTCTGTGCAGGATCTTTCTTTGTCTTATACGTCTGCAGACTTGTGCACCCCATTGGCTGGACAGGTTCAGATCAGCTTCTTGCAAATTTTGGTAGAAGTCAGTCCTGAACTGAAAATCCTTAGGCTGGGTCTGGTCCTCGGAGATTATCAGCTGGATTGATATATGAAATCACATGGAAGATACAAGATTTGGTATTTATTTAGCCTATTTAAGTTTAGGTCTGCAAAATCAGTCTTGACATGTGACTGTAAAACATGAGTCCTCCATGCAGGAATACTTTATATTTTTCTTTCCCTACCTTCCAGTGAAAATTTTGATAAGGGGGCTAGAGAGGGAATAAGATGAATGTTTTTCTCTTGTGCATCACAGTAGTACCTTGATAATCTCTCTCTGAATTACTTTTTAATTTAATCTCTTCTGTTTCTCACTTTTACTTTATTACTGTGGTTTCTGATTTACCTTATTTCTTTCAATCCTCATCTTAACATTATCCTAAAATATGACTTCATTGCCAGGTTTAACCTCTTCATATTTGAAAGTGATCAGGTACAAGGAAGGGGGGTGGTGTTTGGTAGCTGCTAATGCTCCTCTTTGAAATGACCTCAAGCCTGTGGGAAGCTTTCTGCATGATGAAAAGCATCCTGACAGTAATCCTGTGGTCAGCAGTTTGGCAGAGACCAGGGGCTGTTTGGACAGCCTCACTGACAAAAAGAGGGTGACTTCAGGACGAGGGTGGTACAAGTTGAGATGCTGGTGTGGCACTTCAGTTCTTGCTGTGCAGTCCCTGGCCAAAGACTTCTGCCTTCAGGAGCTGGAGTATGGAATCCTTTGTGAGCAGTAATTTTCCACATTATTTTTGTTCCACCAGTATTATGAAGGTATTGCTACTGTATTTATGCACAGCAGTTTGCAGTATAGTGGTTTTTTCTCTTTGTCTGTAATCTTAATCTAATAAGACATTCACAAACTGCCTGGAAAGCAGACTTTTTTTTCCCCCTATGGGAATTTCCATAGAATAAATCATCATCTGATAATTGTCAACTGTAAGGAATGATTTTCATCACAGGGTAGAGAACAGAGTAGAAGAACCTACTTCTACCCCCCTTCTTACTCTTTTTCTGGCTTTGCTAATTTGGAAAACAGCATCAGGCTGTAAAAATTTTTGGGTTTCTTTCCCCCTTTTTAATATCCCACATTCCAAAAGAAGTGTTAGAAAAGAGGCATCTCAGTTGAAAACAGTATTGTCCTTGAAAAACAGATTTTTTCATTTATTCATTAGAATTAAAGCCTTCATTTTCAAGGTTTAAACTAAAATAGGCCAAGAATCAATGTTCAAAATCCTGAGTGCCCATTAAAACAGAGAAAAATTTCTAAAAGAATTTCACAATTTCTAATTAAAACTTGAAAAAGAAAATAAGGTTAAAACCTATTGAAGGTAATTTGCAGAGACATAAAGTAATTTCAAATTAAAATGAAGGTTCTACACAAAATACTTTCTTTATCAAGCCCATCTAATTAAAAATTGAGAGTGATATAATCCCTTTATCCAAACAGTGAAAGCACAAAATCTGTGTAGGTTTTAAATTTTATTATATTTATATATAAACATACAGACACATACGGTCAAATGACTTTTAAATCCTACCTAATGAATTTAAACAATATATAATTTTTATGAGTAGCGTATTGAAATGAAAGGTGGAACACAATTTGAAATTAAAACAGATACTCCAATAAAAAAGCAATATTCTCACTGGATGGATACTATCTCTCTTCTCATTTCATTCAACTTAACATATTTCTATATGAGCTGTAAGATAAAATGACTAATAGAAATGAAGAGGACTGCCAAAAGTCAAATTACTTCACTGGGAGCTTCTTAGCAAAATGACAACATCCAGTTCTAGATAATTAAATCTTATTTTGTTGGAATGTCACTGAATGATGTTAATTTGCCTTTAGGTACTGTGCTTTTGGTTGAACAGAGTAACAAAAATTTATTTGGGCACTTTTTGTTTGTCTTAGAAATTGCTCAACATTGTATAATAAAAATGAAAAGCTTAGACTGGGAGAGAGCAGTTTAGTCTTGCAGAGGGAAATCACAAGTGCAGCTGTTCCAGGGGTCAAACAAAATTTCACCACCTGAGACTTTTCTTTTTCTGAGCCTTAAAGAGCCTTAACAGAGAGGTGCAGAGAGAAGGTCTCTTGTTGTTAGGCAACCTGGAGCTTAGCTTCTTCAGAATTTACTAATTTTCTCAAAATGGGTTAGGGTGCTGGCAGGTGCTGGTCCCTGCCAGTCTTGTTGCATGTTTGGTAATTCAAAGCTGTCTACCAGCTTCCAATCTAGTTGTGTTCCTGATCAGCTTCCTCTCCTTTGTTTCAGTGTCAGCATTGTCCTTTGTTTTGAAAGGCTCTTTCCTCACCTGTTATTTATTCTGCCTAGTGTGTTTAGCATATATTTCCTTTAAAAAAATCCAACCCAAATTCTTTTAGATGCCAAAGATTCACTTTCCAGTCTCCTCATCATCCAGTCCTCACCACTGGTTCCAGTCTCACCTTGAGCATAGATGATTGGTATTGACATAAAAGTTTGTTTGTTTTGAGGCATTGCAAGTGCTCATATCGTGGATGGATGCTGGCAGGAAGTTTGGTATTAAAAATGCCTTATTTTCCTACCTTTGGTGAAAGTTACAGTTTGGTAGCAGGGTGGAAGTGCTTTCCTGATGTAGATGGCAGCGACTCTTGGTTCCTCTGGTAGTTCAGCTCTTGGATACTAAGAATGTGAACTATTCCTTCTAGCCAGAGCCTTTCCTTTCCATGAGTTTCCATAGTCTTATCTTTAAAAAAATAAAGTTTAGTTGTGATGCATTTTGTAGTAGACAGAATGTTTCAGTTTCTTTCTAGTGGAGCCTTCCGTTATAAAGATACTATTTTGGTTCATCATAATAATTTGTTTTTCTCCCTGAAGTGCTTGGCATTTTGGAAAAGCTAAAGGAGGACTAATGTATTATCTTCAGCAATAAGTCTTTAAGTTAAGTTATTAATAGTTTCATATACTTTCTTTGAACTTGCAATTTTTGTTATGAAGATACAGCTGTTGCAGTTTTGACTTTGTAACCTCTTGTCTGCAGATGCTACAGCTGAATTCATCAGAGCACTCAAGTGCAGCCTTAAGTAAAGGGCGTGAGCGTATTCATTATGTTTGTCTAGACTGTCCTTTGAAGGACGTCTCTAGACTGTCCACAAAAACAATTTCACTGCACGTAAGGACAGCAAACCCTCAAAAATAACCCCAGAGCACACATGCCCACGCACTCTTTCAGTGTTAATATGTGGCAGGATGTCCAGACAGTCTGCTGTAGATGTGCAGCATACTTTTAAGGCTCTGATGACAATGGGCTGCCAAAGCACCTGTGGGCACACAGTGATCTCAGCAGTTTCCAAGACTACACTTCTAAAAGCTGTGCAAACAAATTTGATTACAGTCCTGAGTTCAGCTAGGAGGGCTTCTTCATGAAAAGTAGGCTTCAGAGATTTAAATCTAGACATGATGCTCAAGGAGTGAAGAATGCTGTGGCCTTTAAGAAGTTCTTTGATTTTTGGCATTTGGTAAAGATAAAAAGATGGGTCATTTTTATGATATGATAACAGTCCTGACACCATTAAGAAGACTCACAATCATTTTCAGTCGGAATTTGGCACTTTCGTAAGTACTGTTGAAAATTTCCTATACTGGTTTTGCAGTTACTACTTGTGCTGTAAGAGTTCCTGCTGGCCCAAGAGGAGCAGAGGACCCTCTGTGAGACCCTGAGAGCTGGCTCAGGTGATGGCTGAGCCCAGCACAGGGTGGAATGTGCTGTCTGGCAAGTGGAAACCTGGCTTCTTAGTGTGTGCCAAGAGTGGTAGCGGGCAACAGCAGCTGGGTCCTTGGAGAGAAAGCTTGCAAAGATAGTTTGTATAAATTATGTTTGGCAGAGAGATAAAAATTGCTGTGCTGTGAGTCCACAGAACCATTTCTCCAGAGATGGAGACCCAGTGAGGGGCTGTTCTGCGACGCTGCCGGTGCGCTGGTCGTCCCCCAGTGCTGCAGACAGCACTGTAGGGGTGTGCCTCTTCCTTGGCAGCCCACTGTTAATTGTTATTTGCAGGCCTTGTATCAGGGGGCCTGTGGTCTCTGATGATAGCTGCCTGCTTGTCTGTGTCTGTGGCACGGCCGTGTCACAAACTGTGATCATCAGAGACAAGCAAAAGTTATGTTCTGCTGCTGAAACAGAGGTTATGTGAAGGGTGAGTGTGAAGGAAAATCCACCCACTGTGTATACATAATTAGTTATTTTTTGCAGTTTGGTAATACTCCATCAGATTTATTACTTTTCCAGTCAGAAGCACAGATCACTTTACAGCTGATCTCCATTTCTTACTGTTTTCTGCCAAGAGATTCCTTTTACTTAGAATGTGATTCATGGGCTACAGGCTCATCTGTTGAAGTACAGTATGTCTGCAGAGGCAGTTGTGACTGCCACTGTGCTTGTAACCTAATCTGCATAAAACCCCAGAAGAATCAGTGATTTGAAAGAAATTCCTGCCTGCTGTTTGTGTAGGTTGACCATCTGTCTGGCAATTCCCCATGTGGAAATCAGGTATATCTGAGAAGAGCAAGACAACCTTCTGACACCTGTTTCTCTAGCAGATGTAGTTGCTTATTCTGCTTTTTTATTTTTTCAGCAGGTGCTTTTGAGGTTTGCTTTTGGATCTACTTTCAGCAGCTTTTGAATGTTAGCCTAAGCACTGTGTACAACGCAGGATCATTCTGACCAAATCACCCTTTCTCTTTTTGGCGCAAGTTTTTGTGATCCTAACTACACCTTAGGAAATTCTTCTGAATCTGGGCACCTCGGTTCAGTCACAGAGACTGATAAATACCTATCTTCTTTAGTTCCAGAAAATGCCTTCAAAATTTCTGAGAAACACTGAAACTGGCTTTTAAGATCAAGTGAGGATCATTCCACATATATTCGTGATCCTCCATGTAAATGGTTTCCAAGAGGCAGGAGAAGATAGTAGATGTGTCAAAGGGGTACTTTTCAAGGATAATCCTTTTGTGTGCTAGAAATTTTAAATCTTTAAAAAGATACAGAGCATTCTGAGGCCACATTAGTATACAAATGCCGTTGGCACTCTGCTCTGAATCTGTGTTTGTACATCTCAGTCTGCCTATTGAGATCTTCTTATTCACCAGGTGTCCTCAGTTTCTGTGTGGCCCTCAGCTCTGCTGAGATTTCTGCAGAGTGGGTGCTCTCTTGTGCATGGTTTGCAGCATGGAGCACCAGGTTTCTTTGCTGGAGAACCAGCCATGATAATCCAAATAAACATAACCTTCTGTAGATGAATTATATCTCCTCTAACTAAAGGTTAAGGTGTCATCCATGATTTATCCTTCCTAATGGATTTGTTGGATCACTGTGATACAAACATAATTTACTACCTTTTGCACATCATAGCTGTGTCCTCAGAAAGGTGTTTGTGGATTTACAATACTGAACAGGGTGAATTACGTGTCAAATTATCAACCATCCTGTTTGACATTTAGTTAGTGGCGACAGGAATTGGGCATTTAGCAGAATGAGGGTTCTGCAGCAATCTTTCAATAGGATTATTTTTTTTCAAAGCTGCTGTAAATCAAAAGTTTCTGGAGAAAAGCTGCAAAACAGACCACTGATTACATTGGCTGTTGTGCTCTGGCCAGCCAGATGTGAGTGGCGTGTGTTGTGGTTGTCATCCTCACTAAATTATTGTCAAGGTACTGGCTCCTTGAAGGAAAATCCAGCAAGTTGTTACAATTTGAAGGCAACAGGTACCTTGCTGTAAAGAGCTCCTGGGTTTGGTGTGCCTGACAGGATGTGAATGGATCCTTGGAGAGGAGTCTGTGATTTGTACTTTGTTATTTCCACAGGTCTAAACACGTTCACAGAACTAGAGATTCTGTGGATATGCAGGCAGTTGAACTTTTTCAAAGTATATTCCTATCTGGAAACATTTAATTAAAGATTTCCTTCCTGCAGTTTCTGCCTTGCTTTTGTGACAGTTCTTGATTGGCTAGAGTAGTTTATCATTCCTTTATTGGCCTTTTTGTTGGTGTTTGCTTCAAGTGGTACTTTGCAGATTACACTGAAACTGCTGGCTGCTTCCATAGGGCTTTCCAGAGAAGGCAAAATAAGTCTATTTGCACAAAATCATGTTAGACCATTTGATTGCCTCCTTTTGGGCCTTTGATCCCAGTGGCACAGACCTGAAGTTGCCTTTATTGCATCCACACAGGAGGAGGAAAAGAGGGGGAAGAGGAGGAGGTGTAGCTGGAAAGGATGTCCTTGTTTGTTACCTGTATGGTCAAACAGGAGCTGTGTTTGTTACCTGTATGGTCAAACAGGAGCTGCTGCTGCTGTGAGAAACCTGGTTTTGGTCTAAGTGACTACCCTGGCTGCCTATGCTGTGTCACCTGTTGGTTTCAGCTTCAAATGAAAGCCATTAATTTAGTAAGTCTGTATGACTAAGAGAAGGTTCTTCACTGAGAAGGTTTCTGACATAAGCCATGACAACAAAAGGGGACATGCATCAACTGCACCTGTTTACACCTCTTTCCTCCTTCCTCAGTGGAGCAACTCTAGGAAACATAGGAGCTGGCTTATTGTTTGTGCAAATACAAAATGAGGACAACACAAGGAATTTGGCAGTTGTATTCCAGGACAGAGTTGCTGCCCTCCTCAAACTGCCAAACCCTCTGGCAAGTTCTCTCGACTTAGAAATTGAAAATGCATATCAGAATCTTTTCCTAGTGTGTTATCTGCCCCTTGTGATTTTCAGCAAGTAAAAAAGAAAAGCCATTGCTTCATTACAGATATGCTATCCTTACATTTGAGTTCCCAGAAGGCCTCTGACTATGTGACAAGAATTACTGTCATGGATATTGCATAACGGTTTATGCATAATGTTCAATGCAGCCTCAGTTTTATGAAATATGGATAATATTGGAGACATTTTGAATAGTAGTTTAGATTTACACTTTCTTTTTAAGGTGGAGATGAGGGGCATTTTTAGTGACACTCTTCAATGACACTAGAAGAGTTGAGATTGTTACTATTAAAAATGAATAAAATGCATAGAAGTGGAAAAGAGAAAAATACATTGCATAGATGGATTATGGGCAAATCATAAATGTTTAAAGCATTTCTGGAGGCTAGAAATGTTGTGCCTTTATTTGAATAGCAAAGCTATCTCAGCACCCTTCCACCACACTTACTCTGTCCAAGGTGTGTTGCTCCTTGGTGTGGAAGGCTGGAACACAGCTGAGAGGACATAGTTTTGAATAACCTTTCTTCTTGTTAAAGGTTTTTTATTAAGATGAAGGCGTTCGGGGGAATAAGAAGAAGGTATTTGATGCTACATATGTTAAGAAGTGGCTCAAATTGTGTGCATTTGTTTTGTGACACACAGGACAGCTTTCCAGCTCGGTTTGGAGGAATACATTTCGTCAATCAGCCGTGGTATATCCATGCCCTGTACACAGTTATCCGGCCCTTCCTAAAGGAGAAGACACGAAAAAGGGTATTCTTCTTTTTAATTGTCCATTTCCTCACAGTTGTCATCAGCAGATGCATCATACTCTTAATAAAGTAGATTAACCTGAGATATCAGCTTGCTATTGGTGGAAAATGTTTAAATATATCTGTGTTGTAAAGGGTACCTTCAACTGTTTTAGAAACTTATGCAACATTATCCTTTAAGGACACAGTCAAGCGGTGCACTTAAATGTATTTTAAAATGCAAGCATATGTTTGCTCCTGGGGGTTATATAAAAAAATATTGCCAACATTACAGTTTCTATTAAGATTGAATTCAATACCATTCTGTTTAATTTCTGTTAAAATTATTTGTGTCTTCCTTTTAAAAACAGAGTTAGTGACTACAAAGTCCTTTCCTAGTGTGAGTTCCTTGACATTAGCATGAGCTAAAATACCCAGCTGGCATCTAGTAGTATTAGTTTGCAAATACTAATTTGAATGAAAGCCAATAAAAGGGAATTTGTGTGCATGCATCTGTGCATAAGCATGAGCAGCCTCTGAGATGTTTCTGAAATTTGTACCATTTGCATCAGTGCAATTAAATTAGAGCTTGGTGGTGATAGAATATAGAATGATATTATTTCTGTAACAGGAACTTTGTCATCCAGGAAAACACAATCAACGTCATGTACAATAGCACTGCAAAGAGCATGATGATTTTTTTTTTTTTAAATGGAATCAGCTTCCTAAGCAGCTCTGTATTTTTTTCTCCTCAAACACACACTCTGCAAGGCCACAATGATCCTTGGTGTTGAGCTGATTTTTTACTGACAGATTATGCTTGAGAGGCCTCTGGTATCTAGAGATTTTGAACTATAGATCACAAAGCCCTTTATGTAATATCTGTTATAAATATGTAAATGAAGCCCCATTTTGCAGGATTCAGTTGCACTCTGTTGACTGCAGCTTCTGCAAAGAACATTATAGTGCCAGATATGTCTGAGGCCTTTTCAAGTTCTGCCTGTTCATAACTAGGGAGTAAAATGCAGCTCATAGGGAGTGTTACAGCATTAAAAATAAGTGACAAGGCAGTTGAACACAGAGGCTTATCAGTTAGCATCTAAATTTTTATTTAGACACCTGAATCAATGGCATATATTTTCAGAAATGCTGACTTTTTACAACTGTTTTTTGTCAATACTGTATGCCTACAAAAAGTAGTCAGGTGGTTAAATATTGAATTTACAGTTCTAAACTTAGTGTCAAAATGAGAAAGTTATGACCAGCACATGAAATTTAAAATCAGCTTTAAAAAATAGTTAGATGCAGAGCAAATGATTGAGAAAAATCCCCCAAACCTAAGAGAAATATCTTTAGATTTTTTTTTAAAATTTAAGCTTATTATTTATCCATTGTTTTTATCCTGAATTATTATGTAGTTTTTTAATTTATCATGTAGATTTGATAGTTGTATTCAGATAAATGCAGTACTAGGCTATATATAAAAACAATTGCTAAGAAGTGAAGCACTTAGCTGTAAAGACACCATAAAGCTAATAACTTTCACCATCAATAAATTTATTTCACAAAAGGATAAATTCCTTTCTGAAATGGAAGAAAATCACTGGTTTTGCACAGTCATGTTAATTTTCCTGGGTCCACAGCTGACTGGAAGGTGGTCTGAAGTAAGCAATGAAAGCAAGCATATATTTTGATCTTTGTCTTTCTGTCTTTTGAATTTAACTCTTATAAATTATGCTAAGGCTATAGCTGCCCAGAGGAGTCACTGCAAGGTGAATTGGAACGTGAAAGATCTCTGAGGGGAAACACTAAAGTTAGACATGAACATAAATACAAGTATTCATATCACGTTGTACTAATACACACATATATTAAACTAAGGTATATATGAACATCATTTTACCAAAACATTGGTGCAAAATATAAAATAGTCCATCAGCTATTCCCTCTGTGTTGTCACAGGGATTATTTACTGTTATTACTCACTTCATGTATTGTCAAGTATAAATGGCAGTTACAGGTTATAACTAGATTAAGGAAGAAAATATTTCCAGCACTGTTATCATTACACTGAACAATTTATCTTATTTATAGAACTCATGTTTGCATGCTAAAAGTGAATATATATTCCTTGTTATATATGGTGAATATTATATTTATTTATTTGTTATAGTCTTAATTTATTCACTTAATTCACAGAATTAGGGAGAGGAATTGACGAGAGGTTAACAAGGCAGCTTGTCTATCTAATATTCTGTCCATCTAACTACCAAACACCAGTTCTTACCCCCCCTAAATCCCTTTCCCTGCAAACATTTTAAGTTATTTGTGCTTTAGTCACTTTGGTGATTTATGAACATAGTATGACCATGCTTAAGGCAGAGGTGACGTGTGCCTTCCTCTGCACCTCTGCTAGCCCAACACAACCAGAATGTTTCAGTTGTACAAAATCCTCCTAACAATGATGCCATTTGGGCTTTGATGGTGATGGGCTTTTTTGGTGATGCCCCTGTGTTTTCTACCTGCATGTGCACTTACAGATATTCCTGCACGGAAACAACCTCAACAGCCTGCATCAGCTCATCCACCCTGAGATCCTGCCTTCAGAGTTTGGAGGAATGTTGCCCCCCTATGACATGGGGACGTGGGCAAGAACACTGCTGGACCATGAGTACGACGATGACAGTGAATGCAATGCGGACTCCTACAACACTCCTGCAAAGGATATAGAGAAGGATCTCTCTCCCAAATCCATGAAAAGGTGAGTTAAAGGTACTGCTTTTTTCTAGTATTGTCAAGGTTAACATTTGCCTTCTTCCTCCTTTATGAAGCTGTAGGTAGTTCAGTCTATTATATAGGAAGACTATAGTTTTTTTTTCCCTTTACTTAAAAAGATCAGTGTTGATGAGAGATCATGGCCTCGATTATTACCCATGTGAGTTCTGAACTCAGTGCAGCTGATTATTTCTGAGGTGCCATATAGGTTGTGTACACAGCACTGTCTTTGGAATAAGCTGTCTCACCTCAGCCTACAGTATTTATTAGGGAAACAGTGCTAGCTGGAGTGAGTCTCCATGCAGAGGGTAAATTTGGGCCAATTATCTTTCTGAGTGGTGATGTTAGCTCTTATATTCCTCCATCTCATAGCCCACTGCCTGGTATCCACCAGCCTGTTGGTGCCAGGATATTTATAGCATCTGAACCAACAGTACAGTGCCAGTTGTTATACTCTAGTCTGGCAAACATCCTTTCATTCTGATATTCTTTCTCTTTGAAAAGGTACAGTACTATTGCTTGCTGCATTTTACCATTCAGAATAAAGTATAGGAAGAGCTTGGTTACCTCTCCAGTAACTATGGAAGCAGTGAGGTCATTAGCTTGGAAGGCATGAATCTGATCCCAGCTTGCCAGGGCAGTAAGAGAGAAAAAGGTAAAGATTACAATTGTGATAGAAAAGGCAGCAGAAAGGGCAGCAGAAAGGGTAACAAAAGTCAGAGTGCAGCTCATAAGGGGCAGGCCTAGCAATGGATCAGAAAAGAACAAACAAGGCAGAAACCAATATATAAAGTCATTAAAATAAAGTTAGGATATGCTAGGCTGGGAACCCAGTTTCAGGAGACAGCATACGAGGAAAAAGGGAAAAGAAACTCTGGAAACAGATCAAACAGGATAAAATATTTCCAGATTTCTCAGCCAGGAAGATGATTTTGGCTGGAAAATATTGCCTAGACTGGGAAGGACAGTGTGGTTTAAAAGGGAGATATTTTTGTGGAAACAGAGGAGACAAAATAAGATTGCTATAGGAAATAAAAAAAGAAAAAAAGCAGTAAAGTTTAAAGATTTTGTGTTGAAAAAAACCTCCACTCTATTGAAACTGGGAAACAGCAAGAAACTGGATAGAAATGAGCTAGGATACAAAGCTAAAAAATATTCTGAATCTATATAATGGGTGCTGGAATGGCTGCAAACCTGGTCTCAAATTCTCAGTGAGGGAGTTTTGGCCATAAATTCCCAGAGCCTCCAAAATCCCCAATGCCCAGATATATGAAGCTAGAATTGTGTAACTAACACAATTAATGGAGAAAATGGGACGGAGAAAAAGACCCAGGGAAGGAGAAAGGTGAGCAATACACTTATATATGATTTGCACATAGCACAAGAATTACAAAACAATAGAGAAGCTGTCTTAAACAGAAGGATGGAATTAAGGAACTGAAATGCAGAAGGCTTTCTGCTGCAAAATGGTTTTGTGAGAGTAAATAACTTCATCAAAAAGTGCAACAAAAAAATTATGAGAAGGCCTGTGGCAAGTCCTTTTGGAGCAGCCTATTTGGAGCAGTTTTCCAGATTGTCCCAAGCAAACATATTATCAAGTGGAAAAGCAGTGAGTTGACCAGATTCTTAATTCTTTCTCAAATAATTTTTATTCTCATTTAACTTGTTATTGAAAACTTTTCATACTGTATTGCACTTCAATATAAGCTTCAAATTGACATTCTTTCAGACTGGGTGAACTAACACAGTAGGAGACCTAGTGCAGAAAATAAACATATTGAAATCTGTATTTAGAAATATTATGCTAAAATTTCTTCACCTTCTATGCATTATTTCTCAGTTAGCATGCCTCCAGCATCTGCTGGAATCCTTGTTCCTGCTGCTGGACATAAAAAGTACTAAGTAGGCTTACTGTGCTAATACTAAGACTGACAGAAAGTCCCAAGACTTCAGCATGTTAAGTGCACAGACTCTGTTAAAACACAGAAAAGTTAAGATAAAACAGATAAACTGTATTTCATTCAAAATCAAATTAAACTTGGATTCAGCAATCAATGGGTTGTTTCTCTCAGTTTAAACCCACAGTCAGTATGATATGTTAGTGCAGAAGATTTTTAACATATAGAAAAACTACTAAGGCAATTAAAAATGCTTTGCTTAGAACAAATTTCACAAGCATCTATCAGATCTCCAACAATTATTTTATTTAATTTGGCTTACTATTTTAAATTTAGATCCTCCAGATATCATTGAAATTTTGGTGAATTGGATGACCTTACCTTTGGGAGGGAGGATGATGGAGATAGGAGGAATAAATGCCACCTGTAGCACAGACCCCTGGGGAGAATTTGTTTAGGTCATCTGGCTGCATTGCAGCTGTACATCTCAGCAGTCAGGTTTAGCCTCTGGCTGTGCTCACCCATGGCTTTCATCCTGAGGCACCCAGCTGGAGACCTGCATCCTCTTCTCTCCTAACCCAGCAGGGCAGATGTTCGTGTTGGTAGACTTTGCAGAGGAGCTGTGCTTTGGCTCCTCACCTCTGCAATGGGACTTTGTGGTATAGCTCTGCAGAATAACTCTGTCCCACTGTGTTTTCTCAGAATGTATGCAGTAATGTTAGTAAAGTTATTTGGGAGATGTAGGTAGAAGAGAAGGAGCTGTAGACTTAAATGCTTTTCCTTTCACATACCTTCATTTGTGAATTGCTGCTTAATGGGATGACGCATGAGAGTAAATTTTGGTTTAAAACTGAGCACAAACTATTTCTCCTTCTTCAAGGCATTTGGGCATCTGAGCTTACAAACCATAGACCAGGATTTGTGCTGTTCAGTTTTCACACCTGCCTTGGCACTGGGGGTTTTGGAGGCCCTGGGACTTTATGGCTGAAACGTCCTCACTGGGAATTGGAGGCCAGGTTTGCTGCCATTCCAGCTCCCTTTCAGCTTTCCCCAGATGAGAACTGGAAATCCTGTCAGCTCAGTCACTGGCAGCCGAGGAAAAGGCTCAGTTTTAGCACTTACATCCAGTTGGCAAACCTTTGAAGTTCATTTGCTTTCACAGCAATTTTTATCATGATGAACTGGATTTTCCATGAGTGCAGCTTCCCACCAGCAAATTTTCAATCAGCTTTGCACTGGCACGGTATCCTGTGAAGATTTTAAAAAAGCCTTTTTAATTCAGTGGTTTAGTTTTCTGCCTGAGGAACTGACTGGTGTTCAGGATGAGTATTATTGTACACTCTTAATTAAAAAAGTTTAAGTTATGCCTATCACAAGAGAGATGATCATATTTTTAAAGCTAATTTTCTTGATTTTTGGTATTAGTATGAGAATAGGATAAATATTATTAGAAAATATCCTTTTGTTTAAAGTTTTCACCTAGGCTTTAAGTCAGATGTTTCTTGTGTCTTTTTAAGTTTTCTTTAGATTTTTTTGAGAAAGACCTCTTTAGCTTTATTCATTGGTTTCACTGGATGATGCCAGTTATAAGGGGCGGGGGGGATTGACTCCATATGCTTATCTTAAGAAAGATTAGAATTTGTAAAGGTTTTTCTTTGCACTGTAGTCCTCTAAATGGCCAAATCTGTAGCAATCCTGCAGGCACAGTGTGCTTCCACTGATCAAAAATAGATGCCTGCACTGGAGAGATGTACACATGCTCTTTAGTCATCTCAAATCTTCTTTACAGAAGGAAAGAGAAGTAGCCATTTCCACCATGAGATTTTTCTCACTAAAGGAAACATCTAACAAAGTTTGCATTTACTGTGCCCCAGAAGTGGCTACTTTTTGATGAGCTGAGCCACAGCTGATCTGAGACCCCATTTTAATGCTCCAGGCTCTGTTTTCAATGGAACATTTTGATTTTGCTGGAGACTTGGTTTTCCTCTTTGTCCATCACATGTGGCTGTTGCAGGGCACCAGTACCATATTATGCTTCTGGGCTGAATCAGAGAATCTAGAGAACTTTTACAATCACTGAATTTGCCCTGATCATCCTTCCCTGCCCTTTTCAGTTGAGCTGAAAAGTGAGTTTGACACATTTGTCCTGCTGCTCCAGAAATCCTGCTAACTATGGCATTATTCCTAGGTTTGGCTTGAGGATCTCACACTGTTGAATTAAGATGCTATTCAGAAAAGGAGCAACTTGTGCTTCCAGCTAACACATCCTGCTAATTGCAGCGTGTGATTAGCCAGCTGAGTGGCTGAATTGTACCTTCTTTGCCAGCACAGGGTTGTATAACCTCCTGGAGAGACAGTCAGTCACTGCTGAGGACAGCTTAGTTTGCTCTTGTGTATGGAGGGTATTCCCTGCTTCATGATTTCACTGAAGAGAGGATCCACTTTATTCCACCTTTTGCTCCTAGCTTCACAGATCAGCACTGAGCCCTTTAAAGCCCTGCTATCCCTCCATGAGGGCATTTCCTGATGATTTGCAATGGTCTGATGCTTGGGTAATGCTGAACCCGTATTTTTAAGCCCTGACAGAAATTAAAATAAAGCAAAAGAAAGGCTGAGGTTTACCCTCATTTGTCTTGATCTAGAAATGTCAAATAAACATGTTGTCCCTCTGCAGGTCTCAGTCAGTTGTGGATCCTGGGGTGCTGAAACGCATGGATAAGAATGAGGAAGAAAACATGCAACCTTTGCTTTCACTTGACTAACAGTTTTTGAGCATTGGACATGAACTGAGGTGGAAGGCATTGCCTCTCAGCAACAAGCAAGTCATTGGGAAAGAGTGTAACAGCTGGAATCCTATTTTACTCACATTAATGTAGCATATTGGCAGCAGGTGTTACTATTCTGCCTGAATTCTGGATGCCCTTTGGTGAAAAAGAAGTGGAGAAAAAAAAAAGAAAATTAAATAAAAAAGAAAAGGAATCAATAATTTATTCTGTAAGTGCCAACTTGTTTGTAAATACAATATAATCCTCCAATTTTACTTTGTAAGTTATGGTAAACAAGTGCTATGGAAATGAGTGACTATTAAATATGTCAGTGAAGTGCACCATAAAAAAGAGAAGAAAATGTGTGTGTTCTCACATGCACACGCACACATGCACAGAGAGAAATGTACTGAACAAAGAAAAATATCAAAGCAAATTAAATGTTGTCCTTCCCATGGGAAGCCAACTGGTACATTGACTACTGGATTTTTTCTGCACTGCTCACATAGTGTGCTAAGATAAAGAGGGAGTATAAGTACTTGGGAGATGCTGTAATTAGTGGAATGTTTCCTAACTGTAGGAATTGGTTTCTCAAATAACACTGGGGTTTAGGATTGTGATTTAGCACAAACCATGTGCATTGTGAGAAAGACCACAGGTGAACTGGAACCAGCTCTTGGATAGCATTGTCGTTTAGCTGTGTGGGTCTCTGAGGTTTCTTCCTAACCTTCCATTTACACAGGTAACGTGGTTTGGTACTGTAACCTGAGTGTTGTAATGTGGGACACACTGGAGTTACTTCTCTTGCATTTTGGGTGCACATCAAGAATTTTTCCAGAACTCTGTTCTCCCTTGGAGTGAGACATTAGTCCTCTAAATACAGTGTAATAACCAGTATCTGAAAGTAAACCCTGGCAGCAGAGGTTAATCACTGAATCCTGTGCACTGGGAGACTGGATACATATATATATTTTTACCAATCTCTGACAAGCATACAAGGTGACATTGTTAGATAAGTATATTTCATTGAAGGTTTATACAAGAAATCATACTTATTCAATGTACTTAGATATATTATAGATTGTATATTGAGACACTGTCATTATTAATATAGTAAAACTTTCCATAGATCAACAGCATCCCACTCCAAGCAAGGATTAATGTGAATAAGTTGTAGTCTCAGCCTATAGTTTAGGACACCTTTGTTTTGGTTGTAGTGTAACTGTATATACTGAACATGTGCCATAATAGAGAAATACATTTTACCTCAAAAGGGCAATAGGTTTCACTAGGGGTTGGGTAAATCAGCTGAAACATAGGGGCTCTGTTGTCCCTGTGTGCTGGCTGATGTGTGTGCAGCCTGTGGTATGCTGAGGAGAGAATGTAATTTCTTATTAGGACTTAAATCGACAGTCAGAGTGGGGAGACACACAGGGTTCCCATCAAGAAATATGAATAATTAGAGGTATTGTAAGAACATATACAGGGATTAGTTAAGAAAACTAATTCACAGGGGAGGTGATAGCTCACAGCAACCCTGCCTCCCAAGTTCTGGAGTTTAAAACATTTCTTCCATCACTCCAGCAATCAGTGAAGTTTCAGTTACTTGTTGTAGGTCACCTCTTCTCATCCAGGATGATTACAGCTGTAGGATTTGGTAGGCTGAGATGAGTTAAATGCAGAGAGTGAAAACTTGAAAGTCTGTCGTCTGGAGTTTAGCTGTAACTCCTGTGGTGGCAGCTTCAGCCTTTCTCAGGGCTGAGATGACTCTGACTCTTCCAGCATCACCCTTGATTAGCCCAGGCAACACACAGATAAAGCTTTCCTACTTCACAGGTCATTAGCAGCACTGGCAAATAGTGCATGCCCTAGTACACCATCACCTTGCAGGAACTTGTCTGAACAACTCATTGCCTTTCTGCTTTTCTAATTCTGCTTTCATGGTAGGGGTTAGGAAATGCAGAGAGGAAAGATATGGAGCCTGAACTTCTTATCAGTCTGTCCTACAAGTTGTCAGTAGTAGAAACTGTCCTAATACTACTTCTGTGGTTTGAGAGACTTGAAAAAATGATCAGTTCTTACATACTATTTTATTCAGTTCTGTTTTCCACATTCCTTGTAATATCATGCTGTATAAGTGAGATGTGTCTCCAGTACTCGCATAAGTGCCATATTTGAATGTACATTATATATTTCCACACTTCTGGTTAGTAGAATAGTATATTGTCATAGTTATGGTTTAAAAATTCTTATCAGATAAAACTAAAACATCAGTAGAAATTTTCTCCTTATAAGGGCTTCAGGATTTAGTCAGTACTCCACATGTGTACAAGCTGTGACACAGTGGTGATCAAAATTTTCATGGATCCTTTTAGATACATGGGCCAGAGTGGTGTAAGACAGCAAAATGCTGATTTCAGAGTACACCACCTGTCTAATAAAAAAATGCAAATCTGTTCCACTGTATGAAGCTTAAAATTTGTTTTGAAGCTTATAAATTTTTGTTTAAAAATTCTTTATTTATGCACTTAACTGTAATTTATGTAATATTTTCTGATGTCTGATTTCGGTTTTAAGGTAATGAGTATTAATACATTCTGTCCAGAAAATGAGAGTCGGATATATTATAATTTTGTGTTAACTGGGACCTCATTTTTCCAGCAAGAACAAAATAGCTTTTTCAATAAGATTCTCTCTGTTGAAGAGTTGGGCTACAGGTGTTCTTGGCTGCAGCTTTTATTTCACTGAAGCAAATTCTGACAGTGGTAACTGCAGTTGTCACATTGGAAAAGAATATGGAAATGGGTAAGAGAAATAAATATACTTTACCTGCTCTCAGTATTCTTTGAAGGCATTTCTCTTTTACATATCAGGGTACATAAAGGGTTCCGCCTTTCTTGTAGAAAATCTTTATAGGTAGTTCAATTTTTATTAGATGAATTTGGACTGAAAACTTTTTCCAATCTTTATTACCATAGGAATTGCAGTCTAATTTTTATAGCAGAATTGAAGTGCTAAAAACAGAATGCACATGCTTGGGAGGAACTCCTCTTAATTTCTTACCTTTCTTGTGTATTGGGTAGAATAAAACCTTGTTGTAATTACGCATGCCGAGATGCATATAAAAATATCCTGCAATATGAGGAACTTAGTGGAGAAACTTGATGTACCTGTCCAACTATGTAAAAAAAAGGAGGATTTGAAAAAAAGTGTAAAAATTGATAGTTTTGGGCCTTTGATAAGATCTAAAAATATCCTCTTACTTCTCCAAGACACAAATGTTTAAAAAGTATGTGGAAAAGTTACTGAAAATTCCATTACTAAAACCTCCTTGTAATCAGAGATATTAATAGACTCTTGGCTTTGTAGAGACAGGTAATCAGACCCACTAAGCTCCAACAAATACATAGACTCCCTCCCAATAGTTATTAGTTGTAAAATAGCTTGAGATGTCTTTACAGGAATGTAAATTTACTGTATAGCATATTTAAAAAGATGTTTTGCACTCTAGAAACATGCTATGCCTAGTCACAAACTGAACACAGAATTAAGGAAAAGAGGAGTAAAAGGGACCTCCAGAGGTCACTTATATGTGGAGGAGCAGATTCACTTTAATGTCGCTCTCAAATGTTTTAGCTCAGTACCTTGCATGGAATGCTCTTTGTATTATTTAATCACAGTCACAGCCAAGCCTAAGCACATTACCTGACAAAATTGTAACCTGACAGTATTTTGTTCTTGCCTTTTATTATTTTCCTCTTCTGTTTGGGAAATTAAAGTTTGTCAAGCACCATAAGAACTACCCTTTAGCATTACTTGGAAAACACTTTGCAATAAGCTTTGGTCATATCCCTGTTATTATATTGTTTCTGTTGTGATTATCAATGTATGTATTTGTCAAGTTTTTTTATAAAGTCATGTTTGAAAGAGCATGTAAGAGAGAAAAACCAAAATCAATCAGGCTTCAGGATTTTATTTAGAATATTAAAATGGGATTTTAGGGGGATACTGGTTTTGGATTTTATAATTTTTAATTGCATCCGGGGAATATCCTGCTGTGCTATTGGCAGTGTGGGGTTCCAAGACAAATTTGGTAGATAAATATCAATATGAAAGACAAGAGCAAAGGTCTCAAAGGATTGTACTGAAAAGAACACTTAATCACATGGCTAGCTGGATCAGGTCCCTCTAAAGAAAGCTATTTTGTAAGTAGCCTCTGTGTGTGTGTACTTCTGGTGCTGAGAATAGTTCTTTTGTCCACAAACTTCAAAACATTTTATGAAATTGAGAAAAATAATAGTTATCCCATTTCTCAGGTAGTAAAACAGGAACACAGCGAGTTAGAGACATATCTCAATGGAAGACATTTTTCTATATGGAAAAGATGACACTTTGATCACTCTGTCTGATTTTAACTGGAGAAAATAATGTGTCCCTATTTTGTGTAAGAAGGTCCATTCACTTATACCTGGTTTCTTTAGAACACTTTACCATGAGACCTTTGAACCGGGGGTGATCTGCTTTCCTGAGGAGTTAAATTTGAATGCACATTTAACAATTTCTGCTGAGGAGATGGCAAAAAAGGTGTATGTCCCCCAAATGAAATGCCTTTTCTTCCCTGTCTGATTGTTGGGAAAAAAAAGGTAATTTAATCCAAATGTTTAATTCAAATTTCCTAAAAGGAAATTTGCCCCGTAAGGAATTCTGTCAGGGATGAAACAAGATACTTATCTCCCATTAACTATACAAGGAACATCAACATTTTGTTTAGAGGCATGTTCAGATGACCCCAAATGAAAGTGCAAGCCAGGTAGGCAGAATCCCACATCCTGTATTGCCTTGTAACTTTGAATGATCCTGTGTCAAACGTCTGTATTTAGCAGATTGAATTCCCGTCAGACTGGATTTCAGCTTTCAGTTGTGCAGGAATTTTTTTCCTATCAGATTTTGGGATCTTAATTAGTTTCCTTCATAAGGGTCTGTTGGCACAAAATGGCATTGACCCCTGTTGGATTGCAGGGTTTGCGAAGAGGTTTTGTTAAAAAATAGCAACTTGTGCGGGGCTGTGCAGTGGTGAAGTTGAAACATGGGTCAGAAGTTCCCGCTATTTTGTCACTCCTCCTCCGGTGTGTTAACTGCTTTGATTGATAAAGGACTGTTAACACTTGCATGATATGAATTTAAAAATAGAGAAAAAAGAGATTTCTGCAGTGAGTTCAAAATCTGAATTGATCAGCTATTACTGTGGAATCCAGGGGGTGGGGGGCACTGCTCACAGGTGGAATAGAGAGACCTCCAAAGGAAGGTGCTGATGATTCCTTATGGTACACATTTCGTTAAAATGTGGCCAAAGTATTTTGTCTGCACAGACAGTGGTCAGCTCAATCTGTTCTCTCTGAATAAGTGACTTACAGAAAGCCCTCTCTGATAAAGGTATGACAAAGCTTCCTTTTACAGAGAATTCACTTCCAGAGAATTGACATATCTGTCAATTTGCAGTAGACAAATGGCGGGAGTTAATTAGGATTTTTATTTGATATGGAAATGCTGCTGTGATTCCTTAAAGAGTCTGTTGCATCATCAGCAACAAGCAGCAGTGCCTAAAGGCAGGCATCTCAAATCAGGTCCCTTGGTTAATAAAAATTTAAGAGTAGAAAAAAATCAAGGGAAGAGATTATAGAAGATGATAAAACACAATAATTAAAAAATCAAAACAGAAGCAAGTTTGCAGTAGAAAGCTGTATGAATGGCAAAAATAATGTGATAGAATTTGCATTAACACTTCCAGGAAATTCATCAGTAGCCTATTATGAGTCCCTCTACATTATGAGCAGAGTTTCCATTTTTCACATGGTCTACCATCTATGGCCACGATGGAGTTTCCCAAATCTGTAGAAAATGAGCTACCATGTAAAATGGTAGGTGCTGTAGCTGAGCTTGTAAACATGATTTAAGTGGTCAGAACATGACAGCAGAGCCTCACTTGTAGAGGGTCCCAGGAATATGAGAAGTGCTGTATCCTGCCCTGCTGAAGAAATCATGGAAGGAGAGAATGAAAGGAACCCTATGTCTGTGAGGAAGTGTGGCAGGAGAGAGAACAGCATTAGGGATTTGGAGTGAGCTGGTTAGCCATTTTAACAGTGAGGGAGGCTTTGCTCAGTAATATGAGAGGACTTACAAACCCCATGACGCATCTGTCATCAGGAAGGAGAGGTAACATGTTTCTCACTTTCCCACGCAAACTCAGTTTCAGGATGTTTAAACCTGATGCATGTGCTGAACCTGAAGTGCCTCTGCTGCTGCTGTTTCCACGGTAGCTCCCAGGATGTGGCTATCATGTGGCATGCAGAAGCTGAAAGGGTAGAGCCCCCCAGCCTGTCCATAGGAAAAGAAGGGAGGCACGTATTCTGCTGCAGAGAAAATTTTGTGGGAGAATTCAGCACTTGCTCAAGTTACAGCCTGCCTTGCCCTGGCATCAGTGTCTGCTCCGTGGAAAGCTGTGAGTGTGGGAATCTGCCCTGGGAGCCTCGGTGTCTTGTGCTAATTACGCAGCCTTCGAGCTGCAGCTGGTGATCTGTGTCCCGTGTCTCTGAACAGTGCTGCTGGTGATGCTAATTGCAGCCATTAGTCACCCAGAGCAGAGATGATTTAAAGGAAACTGACAACTTGAAGCATTGCACTTAATGCCTAAGAATATTAAATTGGTGATTGTTACAAGCAATGCCTAAGATTATGATAACTTAAAGACTTCCAGGGTTTGGTTGCATTGTATCCTTGGTGGCGCTTAGTGTATTATCCCTTTCCTGTAAGTATGGTTGTCCTTGAGGCTCACATGCATCTTTGATGCAGCAATGGTGGAAGGAATTAAATAGTAGAAAATGTCGTTCTCAAGAAGTGAATATATTCAGAGGGACACACTTAGATTACCTGACACTGTTAAAAAAATAGTTTTGCAGTTTGCTAGTCTTCAGCTTGAGAATAATGGCTTTTTAAAATAATTTGCTTCTTACAGCTCTTTCACCCTGTAGATTGCTGTGTGAAATGTGTTCTGGAAAACATTCCCAGCTTTTTATCCCTTCTCCTACCCTCTTGTGTTCAACAGCAACCTGTCTTCTGTGTGTACTTTATTCCATGAATAACAGAAGAAAACTGCAAAAAAACCCCAACTCACTGATAATCTGTGGACTAGATCTTGAGGATCAGTATTTTAAATATTCCCCTTGTGTAAATCTCTGGTTAACTGGGTGAGATGGAAAATGAGACCAAGGCCAACCACATCATAGGGGAATACAAAATGAAAGATTCTGGCTAGGAGTGTAGATGAAAGAGCTCCTGTGATTTAAGATGTTACCTTCCCTGACTGTTAGTTGTCACTCTTCACGTAGGAACTACTGCCCCAACATTTAATCAACCTGTTGTGGAAGTACTCATGTCCCAGTGAAGGCTGTGCACAAATCATGTTGACTTTGTTGATCCTGCACTCATGAAAATACAAAACCACTCACATAATCTATTAATACAACTCTGTTATGAGAAAAATGATTAACAGCTAGTCATGGTGACATCTAAAATTGCAGATTGGCAATCTGTGCCTTAAGGCTCTTATGATCTGTAGCACTTGCATAGCAGTAACTACTGAATAATGTTCTTTTTGCATGCAGCAATCTACTTTGGAGCCTTATGGAAAATATTATAGCACCATATCAAAATTCAAAATTAAATTACAGGAGTAATTTACAAACAGTGCTTGTATCCTCAGGATAAAATTTGTTTGTTTCTCAGTTTAGTACTGTTAGGACTCAGGGGGTCTGAGATTTGTAAAGCCAGGACAAGTTTATTAATCATGTTCTTTCTCTGTAAAGTTTCAATAACTATTCTCTTTTCACAACTTGTTGTCAGTTTGAATTTTATTCATGGACCTAGTGAAATGGTTAATTTTGGTCTGTTGTGTTCTAACCTAAAGTCTGAAGATAAAGCAACTTTGTGAAACATCACTCTTTATATTGTATATTTAAATATCATCGGTTCTCTGTGATCAATGGGCTGCTTTGGAGAGTGCTACTACTTTAAGTCATCATTGGTTATTGAGGAAGAATGACATTCTGTTAAATAAAATATGACCAAATGAAAATTAAAATACATATATATTTTCGTGTTTGTACATGGGAGTGTTTGTCTGGCTTCCTTGTGCTGAAACATGTATGGAAGACATTAACAAGATGAACTGCATTTTTTTTACCGAGGTATTGAAAGAAAAATACTGAGTGGCATGTCAGAAGGAAAGTCTGGTAAAACTGAATGTCTTTCCACCCATGAATAAGTTTTAGAGAGTTAACATATTTCACATTTACAATACCATTTTGGACGGTCGCTTGGAAGTCTCTCTTATCTCACAGGTGAAGATCATGTGGAGATGCAACACAAGAAAAATGTCATTTCCCCCTCCAAGAAAATTCCTACTCTCCTGCCTCTAGGCTTCATCTATAATGTGTTCCGTAGCATAATCTCATGTTCACTGACTTTTCTTTTCATGCCACATCAAGGAGAAGTGGTATGAGCTCTTCACAGGGATGTCCCTTTCTCCAGTAAAATGTTTCTGTTCTCAGGAGAGATTAAGCAGGTAGGATAGAGCACGCTGTATGACATTGGAGCAAATGACCATATTTCACTCTATATTTTGTTTTTCCTGTGGGAGGGAGGCCCACTAAATTGCAGTAATGAGTTTATGTGATTCTTTAATGTCAATTTTGAAGTATGTCTTGCTTTAGACACAAGGACACTTATTCACCTCTTCAGTACATTTTCCTTTTCTTTCTATATCTTTCTGGTTTACACAGATTAAAAAAAAACTAAAAATAGGCTGCAGTAGCTTCCTGTTTCACACATAATTTCAGTGGTGTATGCAGATGCATTTCTTATGCCAACAAGTTGAAAAAGTGTTGATGGGCTTTCATCTATGTGGGAATGTAGTCCCTCAGCTCCCAGGTGCTGCATGGTTGTACACAGTATATAAGCCATTGCTGCACAAGGGTGCAATTCATCATGACATCACTGTACAACATGGCAATAGAGCTCTGTGCTCCCTTGGAAATCCCTCACTTGCATCCCTCTGACTGGGCAGAGCTGAAGCCCCTGTAATGATGTGGTTTGCAATGCCAGCGTTCTGGATTATAACCTTTACCCATTTGCATGTTGCCAGGCTGCTTTTCCCTGCCAGCAATGTGTGTGCATCTTTGGGAGGAGTGTGTGTGCCTATGTCTGCTTGTCTCACCCCACCTCCCATGTTGGACCCCCTTCCCTAGTGGTGTTTTCTGTGAGAAAAAGACAGAGAACTCAAAGCTGGCATCTTGTGTTGACCTGTGACACTGTGTTGTGACATGCTGAGGGTGCCTGGCTCTGATGTGGAGCTGGCTGGAGCATCCTGCAGTCCACAGCAACTCCAGTGCCCTCAGTTCCTGCCAGAAGAGACCAGCCTGTGGGCTGGAGGATGGGGAAAGAGGGCCAGACCTGCCTTTGTTCTGGGGGAACTGGGAGGCAACAGGACCTACACTGGGGTTACACAGACATTTTAGTCATGTAGTGCCACAAAAGCAGCTAGGTGGGCGGAGGAATGCTTTTTGCTCCCTGTGGGCAGGAGTTAGCACACCATCTCCAGTCAAAAGGAGAATGTCAGTGTAACTCCCATCAGTGCAGTGTCATGGCCAGGAGGATCTGCAGGTGTATGGGAGTCTTGTCTGTGGAATTAAACGCCTCTGGTGTTATCACAGCTCAGGTGCAGCCCACAGTAGTGCTGCAGTGGTGAAGGACAGAGGAATGGATAGAGAAACTGGGAGCTGTGCTAATAATTTCAAAAGTACTGGCAGTGTTTACACAAATCTCTGTTGAGCACAATAGAAACAGAGTGTTCACAAAGCTGAAAATTCTCTGTGTCAGTAGCAAATGAAGTATTTTGTCATATTGCCTGCATGATTCTCGGCAGTGCTGTTTTCATTCCCATGAGCTGAGTAGTGGGGAAAAACAGCCCTTGGCCTTCCAGACGTGTACAGATGGTTGGCTAGTCAAAAGCCCTTCCAGTACCTGAACCTTGACCAACAGCATCCTTTCCCCTCTGCACAGATTACCAGGCTGTCAAGAAATCCTCTTCCCATCATCCATCAGCTTAACTGCTGAAACCTCTGGAGATTAGCAACTGAGAAAGTGCCTGTGTAGCAAAAATATGTCACACTGGTCAAATGGAGATAATATTTTATTTTACACGATCATTCTCCTCTATTCAGATATACAACTTTGCAGCTTTCATCATTAAATTTACAGAAAAAATTATTAATGAAATATATTATTTAAATATAACTGTTTAAATTTTATCTCCAGCAGTGGTAATGCTGCAGAAACCAGATAATCATATGGTTTGATAGCATTAATTTTCATTTCAGTATCTGGAAATAAAAGCATTTTTTTAACAGACATGTAATTTCTTCCTTATGGAGCAATGAAGTAAAAATGAGACTGATTTTAACCATAACCCAATCACAGAATCACCAAATAAAGCCTAACCCTGTTGAGACGCTGATCTTAATGAGAAATTTTTTTAAAGACTTTGATGTATAAAACAAAATTTATAAAATTTGAATGTGAAAGATGAAGCCTCAAATTAGTTCCTTAATAAACACAATAGTGGAAAATAACATATTCAAAGCTTTACAGTTGTTTCTTTTTCTTTAATTCATATAGCCTTTAACAGTTTAGATCAAGTGACCACAAACCAAGAATACACCTGAAATTTGAAAGTGCTCAGAATAAAGTGTGAGGTACAACTGTGCATTGTACTATCAACTGGGTTTTTTCTATTAAGCCTTTATATTATCATTATGAGATCCTTTTAATGTTCATGTAACAAAGACCTCAAGGAGAAACAAAGTCTTGTTTGCCAAAAAAAAAGAAAAGAAAGGAAACATACACCTGGCACATAACAATTTATCTTTTTTGATTTAATTTCTTGTTCATGTGACTTTCTTTTCTTTTTTAAAATAACTAGCTGTAGATCTCAGCTCATGTGCTGCATTAAATTGACACACCCTGTTCAAGCAGGCTAAACCACAATAATCTCCTAAATTGTTTTTAGTGTCACTAAAACCCTTTGACATATAGTGTCTTTTGAAAAACAATTACAGACTAAGGTTAATAATGAAATAATGATGCTGCACTCAAGAGAGTGTTTGAAAAAAATGCTTGCAAACCTGCCTGTACATAGGCTCTTAAAGAGATGTGGTTTGCAGTCATGTTAGGAAATGACAGTCTTCAACCTCCAGAATTAAAGAGGGGGGAAAGGAGCATATCTTCAAGGAATGTGACTTTTTACGTGGGCAGGTGGTGTAAGGACAAGAGGGAACAGTTTAAAAGTAAAAGAGGAGAGATACAGGTTAGATGTAAGGAAGAAATTCTTTGCTCAGAGGATGGTGAGCTGCTCCATCCCTGGAAGTGCTCAAGGCCAGGCTGGATGGGGCTCTGTGCAACCTGGTCTAGTGCAAGGTGTCCCTGCCCATGGCAGAGAGGTTGGAACTAAATAATCTTTAAGGTTCCTTCTGACCCAAACCATTTTGTGATTCTAAGATTTAGCCTTCAGATAATTTCTCATTACGATAAAACTGCCTCATTATAAGAATTTAGTAAAATATGGAGGCAACTGCAGTGCAGTGTGGATTAATTAAAATTCAGTCATTAACTGAGATTGACCTGAAGTCACAATTCCTGTAACTAACATCCTCTGCCACTTGATGTTTGGTGAAAGATCTTGTAGAGGTTTTCAGGGAAGCTGGGAATGTGAATTGCTATGGTTGCTTTTTTCCTTCAAGTTCTTCTCTCAAGTTCATTGCCTTAAATTTCTCTGCTAATGTCCTGAATTATGGAAGGAAGCAGGTGGATCTACGAGAGAAGAATTTCTTTAATTTTCATTTATTGCTATTTTCCCGTCTTCCAATTTTATTGATGATGAGGTGATTTTTGTGTGAGGGTTTTTCATGTGATGTTTGGTGGGTGGGGTTTTTTTTGTTTGTTTGTTTGGTTTTTGTTTTTTTGGTTTTGTTTTGTTTTGTTTTTGGTTTGGTTTGGTTTGGTTTTTTTGTTTGTTTTTTTGTTGTTGTTGTTGTGGGTTTTTAGTTTTGTTTGTTTGTTTGTTTTTGGAAGAGGGAGCAGATAAGTCCTTTTTCAGTTTCAAGGTAATTAATCAAATGAAGTTTTCACAATCCTGCACATACTAAAAAATTTTTTGACTGTTCTCCCCAGTTTATTATTCAAATGTTTGCTGTTTTTAGTGATTAAATATAAGCACCTTAGAAATGCATAATGGTGCCAATTTCCTGCCTAGTTTCTCTTTCCTGGAGGCACTTTAACAGGGCAATGTAAAGCCTAACATGACAGCAATTTGCATCTCTGCAGAGATAATAAAATGCAAATAACGTGGTTTATCTTGAGTATTTTCCACTGGAAAGAATTAATTTTACCCTGTCTTTATTCTCACACATAGGGGGAAAAAAAGCACTAATAAGATGACCACTGTTTTATTATTTATTTATTACATTTTAAAGCTCAGGTAAGAATTTATCTACTGCAAAAGGCTGTCAGGGAAAGTTGGGCATTGGTTAGGTGCCATATAATGAAAAGGCACCTGCCTGCTGCCTTTTACCACTGCTTGTCACAGAGTGATATTTGTGGGTTTCAGATTGCAGAAGTAAGTTTGTGTTTGGCTGAAGTAATTAAATATGTATTTAATGATTTGCATTTCAGATATGGAAACCTCTTCTTTATAAATGGTACTTTATATGGGTTTTAGTTACCGTGGGATTTTTGTCACATAGCCTCACTGAACAGAACTGCTGCACCCTAGGGAGAAAAGTATCAGTGCCATCAGAGAACTAATTTTGGGAAGGCAGAGAATAAAACTGTCAGCTTTTCCAGGCTGAGTTTCCCAAGGGACTTTTTATTTTGTGAGGAAAACTACCAGAGGCTAGTAGCAGTACTGGTATTGATTTTAATGTTCAAGTTTGCAGTCATTATTTGCAAGAGCATTTTGATTAAAATGACCAGACTTTGATTTTCCTTCTCAAAATGGCTTTGATTTTCAAATTGATTTTCTGTCTGTTTATAGCCTATACTAAAACAAAGTGGTTTGTTTCTTTTTTTTTAAATCAAGCCTGCTATTCTGATTATTAAAGCAATATCATGAGTCTGAATGATTAGCATTGCACTTTTTAAAGGAAATTTTGTTCTCATGTCTATTTTGGTTCTGCATTTCATTTGCTAAACTGCCACAATTTCTCATGGAAGAGATCATCTTAAATTGAATGTGCTCTGTTGCTTGACTTCTATCATATAAAGTCATAAGTTGCAAATATATATTGGTTCCTATAACAGATGAACTGAAATAAGATTAAGGAGCCTGAGAGGACACTAAAAGTCAGTTACTTGCTGATTTACTAAACTAGAAAAATAATCGCGTCATTAACTCCCATCTTAAAATGCAAGACTAGTCTTCTCAAAAGTTTGGTTAATGCTTGCACCTGCTCTATAAATTTAAACAGCTCACTCCTCAGCTTTATTGCCTCCATCCCCAGATAGTGAGGTCCATAATTCCAGGGCACAGATGATTAATGCCACCCTGTTTGGATTCCTGCATCTGTGTGATGAGTCAGGCTGTGTGGGAAGGGACAGCTTTAAGCCTTTGAATTTTTCCCATCTTTCTCTCTATTCTCCTGAGTGAGACTGGTCAGAATACGTCCAAAAGGCTCTTTTCTACTGAAGATTTTGGATTAGATTAAAAAAACCACAAAAACCAAAACCAAAACAAAACAAAAAAACCAAAGAAAAAACCAAACAAAAAAAATTGAAACTCTGAAACATTTAAATGCCATCCACATTTTTGAAGTAATTTTTTAAAATAGCTTAAATACATCTATTTCGATAAAATTATTCCTTTTATGGTTTTTTAGTTAAAACAATGGTATAAAATACTTCTGCTTCAACTTGGATATTTTATTTTGTTAAAACCTTTGGGTTTTTTACAATTCACTATAATATGAGGCAAGTATAATTTCAAAATCCATATACTTTTCTTATGAACTAAACTTCCTTTTTAATCTTTTGTTTGGACCAGCATCTCTTATTTGCTGTAGGTGCTTTTCAGAAAGATCATGATTTGATCAGTGTGTGCCTCCAGTCCTTCAGAACCATAATCATCCATTCAAAAGTTTTTTCTACTTTTTCTTTTCTCTTCATCCATCCCAAAGCTTTGGCCTTATCCTCTGTCACCCAGTGGCAGCCAAAGAGATCTTCTAAGGTGCATATTAAAAAAATAAGTTTCTGGCTTTGCATCTTTCTTTTCAAAATCCTACAATTCTGATATGGGTATCAGAATCACCTTCTAATTTTTCACATGTGAAAACGAACCAATTTTTTCAATACAATGGTAGACAAGGAGCCCATGTGTATCAAGGAAGCAAAAATAACCACTAATGGGGAGGGGAAGGGGGGTAGGTAAGAGAGGGAAAAGTGAAGATCTACAGTGACAGTGATAGCAAGAAATAAGCATTAGGATAAATAATGCCATGCTCAAAGTATTTATTCCAGCATGTAATGGTTCCCTTTCTTTTCTGATCAGCTCTCAACTGAAAATCAATTTACTTTAGCACAGAGCACCCCAGGTTATTATGTGTTTTAAAAATTGTATTCTCTTTGCAGCATTGTTGACTACCACCAAGAGTCGGTCTAGAACATACAGTATTGAGCTTGCTTGCACAGAGAGAACATAATAAAATTAAAAATGTTTAATAGAGTGATACCAAAGATGATGTAATGGTATTTGCACATGGAGAGTAAATGTGATAAGACAGTTCAGCCCTAAAAATAGCCAGTGTGGTCTGAAGTGTGATAAAAGACAAAAATCACATGATTGGTTTGGAGAAATTAAATAACCTGTTTTGTTTTGTGTTTTTTTTTGTTTTTTGTTTTTTTTTAACATGAGCAAAGACTCACCACACAAATTTATCAGGCTGCACATTCAGGATGCATAAAAAAAGTGAGTCTTCATTCACCCCTAATTAAAATATTTTTACTGTTACCATGCAGATGTTGAAATTATGTGTGCCTTCCAAAAATATATTAATTAAAGGGTTATTTATTCAGGGTCATTAAACACAAAAGGAGTATGTCCACTGTCTCAGGGATATCTTGAGACACAGGACTCCAAGTATTTTGACAGTTCACCAGGGGAACATCCATTCTCATATCTTTCCTTGGCATCAGCTGCTGCCCTGTCAGAAACAGGACTAGGCAGACCTTTAGTCTTTCCCAGTATGGCTTTTCCTGCCTTCACTGAAATAGCTTGTATGGTAGAGGCTTATTTAGTGTCCAACTCTGTGATGGATTTGAGATTTGCTGGTTGTAAGAGCTGTCCTCTTTTGGGATTCTTCAAAGACTGTTATGCTGCAGGGGCTTGCTATCATTAAGATAGATGTGGGAAATTCACCTTACCTGACTTGAGACATCTATATGTGAGGTAATCACCTGAATCCCTGCTCTGATCAGTGGAGAAGAGAATTCATGGTTATTGTCATCTCCCCTAGAGATAAGCTGTGTGCTATGAAACACAGAACTCTCCAAGAGATTAAATCACCCTGCCTTTGACTGGCATCCACCTTGGAGAATATGTGGAGGGAGAACTGGTAAGAGAGGGAAGTAAGTAGAGAGTTGTATTCTAGTTCTAATTCCTCCCTTGTGGGGCACATTGCAAGAAAAGAGCAGGAAACATGGCTTTAATTTTTTTTTTCAAGGAGAGATTGGTATATTTTCTAAAGCACGAGTACAAGGGCGAGTCAGCTGGAAAATCTCTCTGTCATATTGACTTCAACCAGTTTTGGGGCCCACAAAGATGTTAAAGACATCTTTTGTTATCCAGAAAGATCCTTTTCTTCCTTTGTGTGTGTAACATGTCTGCAAAATATAAATTTGACTAGAAAAAATATCTTAATTGCTTGTCATGCCTATTCCCACAATCCCAGTTTGACAATTCAGAGGGCTAGCTAGGAATGAGAAAAATGCATTTAAATCACTCCTGGCCCTGAAAAGCTGCATAATGGAAATGTAACTGCCTAAGCATAATGTCAGACAGGAGGTACACACAGAGCAGAGGATCTCAAGAGCAGCACAAGGAAGAGTAGGCTGCTATTGCTTAGGTTCAGAGAAACTGGACTGTGTACTCCTGGAGGTTGAATTCATTCACAGTGGAATTGTATCAGATGTATAACATATTGTTTTGACTATTGTTTCTCTGTTCAAGATAAAATCATCTGTCTTTCTGCCATATGGAAAGAAGTTTGTTACTCAATGTTTTTCCTACCACCAGTGAAAAACAATTTCCCAAATATCTGTGTCTACACTTGCAATTATACCTACACCTTTAACTATTTATCTATTATTTTCAAAGCCAAAAATCATTCCCTTCAATTCCTCTTCAATTCCTCAATCTGTATCTACAACAGGTCATTTTTTCTTCATGATGACACTTAAATTGCTCACCACTCCTTCTTCACCATCTGCCTTGAGCCAGGGCTCTTCATTAAATCTGTGCTCCAAATGCTATGTTTTGCATTGTTAATCTGTAGGGAAGTTCTTGCTGTTGTGGTGTTTTGATGCAAAAATACAGCTGCTGGATACTTTCGTGGAGGAGAGCATACAATTATAGCAGCTGACAAATAACTACTTGAGTCAAAATGGGTGGCATTTATTTGGCCAACCTTCATTTACATGTGACCTAACTCTATATACCCTCATCAATAAAGAGGAACAGTCACTTCTAAGGCACTGCTCATCATATCCTGAAGCAGAAATCTTAGCTAGGGGAAGCTTTGCTATGACTGGCAGAGGAGGCATAATGTGAACCTGAAACAGCCCATGCACTGCACAGAGGCAGGCCACAGGAGAAGAAAATTGTTCCTTTACAAGTTATTAAACAGCGGAAGAAGCTGTTTTTGCACCTTTTATTTGTAATTAAGAGGTAGGTCTCTAAAGGACAATACTTGCTTAATAAAATGCAGTTAATAAGGCTTGAATCATCAAAGAGGCTCTGCTGCACACACATCTGACCTCTCCTTCACCTCCTCCAGAAGATGGATCAGCTCGTGCTAGAAGCACTGAAATGTGCTCCAGCTGCTCTTCGGAGAGACAAGGCAAAAGGACTGTGATGTGGCAGGAAACCTTTCCACATTGATCTTTATTATGGTGCGTATGCATGTCCCCAAAAGTGTGAGTAATATGAGTTCAAGCTTCCTGAACAGCTGAGCTGCATGGTGATGGATCAGTAAAAGGCACAGTGCCTCAACAAATTGTGCCTCTTTACATTCAACACATACTGAACATCAAACTAGCTTATGAGATGGGTGTGTATTATAGTTTGATGTTTCTCTTCTTTCCGTAAAAAATAAAAAAATCAATAAATCACAGGGTCCTGTGCTGGATCCGTGTACTCATTGCCTATGAATCTGGAGAATACTTCTTGTGTGGTCAGCTAAGTCTCTTCCTTGAAAAAACTCGTCCTCTATTCAAACAACAGTGGAGACCCAAAGGCTTCTGTCAGAGGATTCACTCTCAGGTCTCATCATCTTTTTGCTGAGGGGGTATCATAACCCAGACATACACAGCTATTTTAATTGGAGCAGACAGAACTTGCCACAGCTTTAAATTAAAAAATTCTCTATTTTTTGTAGAGTGAAGGAAATATTCAGAATTAGCAATGCTTAACCCATTTGGGATTGCAGTTACTATAACTTCTTTGGGAGATGTCAATAACTTGGACCTTTACTCTGAGCAATGAATTTGTGTGTTTGAGTACTAGCTGAACATTGACTCAATGGGAACAGGGAGTGGAGATGCAGGTCTGGTTCTCTTGACCCACCAGTCAGCAAAGGAAGAGTTGTTATTTGCTGCTTGTAGCAGTCAGGAGAAAATTATTTTGGTATTCACTTGTTCTGTAATTTAAAAAGACAACTAGCCTTGTATGTGGAGGATTTAAAGCAGGCAAAAGAGTAAAAGGGAAGTGAGAGAAGGGATGGCAGGAAAATGTTTAATGTATTAGGATGTCTATCTCGATGTGTCTGTTGGGGCTTTACTCTATCCAATGTTGGAAGCTGCTCTCAAATTAATAGTTCTTTAAGCAGCCACCCACCCTTTGCCATGGGGTGTTGAAAGCAGCCAGAGGACTGCTGGATGTGCAGACATGGGAAGCTGGAGATGGACCAACATTTGTATGGCTCTCCTTCAAAAAATGACAGGCTGCATAACCAGAGACAGTCTGTGTATTGCTGGTGTGTCTGAGTTTGGCTATTTTTTTCTGAATGATTGAGGGCAGCATCAGAAAATTTGGGAAAACCAAGTGTGGCCTGACAGTATCCATCTCAGCAGGAATTGGATCTTCCTGTGGCCCAAATTTGTTTCAGAATGACAACTTGCTCCTCTTAACAATTTTAAAAAAAACCCTCTCTCTGTCTTTCTATGAACTGTCTGAGCTTGTAATGCTGGAATAGCTCTTACCCTCTTGTACATCCTTAAACTACATCCTTCTGGCTCCAGCCATGAAATTGTCTATACATCTGAGTATCTGTTGTTTCATTTTACAGTCACATTTCTGTGAAGGGTTGGATGGCAACGTTTTCTATAAAGGTTTGAAGGATATTTTCTTGTTTGTTATGAGAATTCTGTGACAGGGCCACCTAAGACTAATGAATGAAAAAGAAATGGTATCAGTAGCAGTTAAAAGGTAATTTAGAGAATTAACAGCAGGAAAAGAGAATGCTGTACACAAACCACTTTATTACTTTCAGACCTTCTTCGTAAACAGAAGCAGGTGGTAGCTTTCCTATTGTGATTTCAATGCTTTTTACTGGAAATCAATCACTCCTTCCATGGGAACCCATTAGAAACTTTAATAATAGCAATCTATTGCACCTCACTGAGGTTTTCCAGCATTCTAATCTTCTGGACTTGTGTTTACCAATGATTTAGAATGGCTGGCTTCTCTAAAATACATTAATTGGTTGTAGTCCTACTGTGTTTAAAGTATTACAAAAAGACATTGTATATTGATTATGGTCGTCCTCTGGGATTCTAGGGAATGAACGTGGTGTGATTTGGAGCTAGCTCAGTTTCATGCTAGAGAATTGGTGTGTTATTCATTTGAAAAAAAAAGCAAACAACTGTAAATGCAAGGGAAGGAAGAATTTATGAGACAGATCAGATTTAGGTGATTTTGGCACTTCAAACTGCTGCTTCAGGCCCTCCTTTGAGAAGGTCTGCATTATTTTTCCCCATCCCCTGTGATATTGCAATCCTCTGCTTTAGACCACAGCCTCTTATACTCTGTCTCCAAAAGAGATTAGTGAGAAGAGCAGGCTAGAGCTTGGGTCTGCAGCTTGGATGGCATGGAGCTCCTTGAAGAACTGAGAGGCTATAAAAGACAACTCAAAACATCTCTTTCAAGGACTGGTATGTTTCCAGACATATTTTTAGTTTTCACTGTGATTATAACTTTCATGCACTTGTCTCTGTCTTTGGATGTGCAGGCAAGGCACCCTTTCAGCTGGGTGGAGAAGGCCCTTCTCTTCTGTCTGCTTTAGGAAGAGAGCAAGAGTGTGTGCTTAGTGTAAGGAATGTGTCTGCCTGCTCTCACATATGGGCTGGTCAGCAGTCAGATTTCTTGTCTGATGTAGAGATGACCTGAAGGCTCCTTCCTGTCAAATTCGAGTGTATGAGAGAGAGTAAAAGGACTAGCCATGTTATTGTGTTTTTCAAAATTTGATATTTCAATATTTAAGAAGGTATTTACTAAGAAGGTTTTAAACATTACATATTCAAGCAGAAAGCAGGTATACTTTTGGGTGGATACCTAAAAGTTTTGAAGATGGTACTTGGACATTGAGTGTAAGTTCATTTAGTGGGGAAAAAAGGTACCAGTTAGTAAAGTAACAAGACTAATTTATCCAGTGATGTATTTATGCATCAGTCTGAAATGTTAGTGTGAGCAGTTGAATGGGATTAGTTGATTGGGAAGTTTGAATATCAAAAACCTTATTAGACATTTCTGTGTTTTCTAAGCAGCTTGAATCTTAAACTTCAGTAGCACTGTGACTACAAAGATGGTAGATTTGTCTTTAATAATTTGTTATATTTTCAATCAACAATAGTAGTTTATATATGCCTATTTCAGCCATGTAATCTGATGAAAAGAAGATATTGAGGAAGAGGGAAGCTGTCTTTACAGCATAAATCTCTAATGTGTTATTTATGTTTGCAATAAGAAGAGAAACTTTGTGGGTCTAGATTTGTTATTGTTAGAAGTTTTATTTTACCTTATTGTTTTACTATGCAAACATAAATATGTTTTAAAATATCAAGAATGTGATGGGGTGTGCAAAATTTATCTTACAAAAAAAAAGCATATCTGGTTTATGCCTGTCCAAATGTCAAAAAACATGCAGCCATACATCAGGCCTCATTGGCAAGATAAATACTTGCATGTTTTTTGATAAGAATGAAGGAAGTTATCAGGCTGTGGGGGAGCATGGCTATGGGGCTGAGCCTGCTGCTTCATCCTGGGACGGGGCAGTGGCAGGGCTGATAGCAAGCACAAAGGAGCAGGGGCAGAGGGAAAGGGGCTGCAAGCACAGCAGTGCTTTGCTCCCAGTGCTCATAGCTCTTTCCTGCTCCTGAAACAACTCTTTGGCTTTGTCCAAAGGATGTGACACAGGAAAATAGGCTGTAATGAGCAACACACCATGAGAAGGCTGCTGCTTGTGTGTGAAGATAGTGGCTGGAAATTGGTGGAAATTCCTCCACCAGTACTCATGCTGGCCTCACCAGTGTCACATAACAAAGAACACTGTAGTCCCCGACCTCAGCTCCACTATTTGCATACTGACAGTGACCTCAATACCTCCCTTTCACCCCTGGAATCACTCTGGGATCTCATGCTCATTTGCTAAGTCTGTGTGGTTCTCACCAAGTCC
This sequence comes from Luscinia megarhynchos, assembly GCA_034336665.1. Taxonomy (NCBI): domain Eukaryota; kingdom Metazoa; phylum Chordata; class Aves; order Passeriformes; family Muscicapidae; genus Luscinia; species Luscinia megarhynchos. Next base: position 50,470,082 of record CM067565.1, read on the forward strand.
CTGTTTCATATGCAATATTTAATTTCCCAGGCATGGTCCAGATGCTTTTGTCTAGAGACACTAGGCATTTAAAAAGATCATTTGTTTGAGGGGCCTAGACTGACAAGTTAGATGTCTACATCATTATTATCTGCTGTTCTGACAATCTATGTGTCATCCACACATTTTACCAACAGTGGTATTGTGTATTATTAGAGAGCATTAATAAAACATTATTGAATTAATCCCTGTACAGGGATCATCCTGTTAGAATATTCCTCACTTCAGTATAACTCTCCATTGACAGCTGCATTTGGGCATCTGCCAATTAGTGCATTCTTAATCCATTTAATGTGTTCTCTCCTGGTGTATAAGAGACTAATTTTGTAACAAGACTCACATGTGGCACTAAATCAAACACCTCATGAAAGGCAGACTTTTTCAATTACTTTTGTCAAACAAGTTAAAAATCTCAGAAAAGAAAATCACAGCTACATTCATCTTGGGGACTGAGTTACAGAATCTAAATCAAAATGTCTTTTAAAGAGAAAAGTATTAAAATATTTATTTAGGGCTAATTTCACTGAGGGAATTCAGAAATCATGAGTGTGATCCCTAACCCAGGTGCAGTCCACTTTCAGGTAAGTTCATGAAAAGTGAGTTAGTATAAGGCCTGGCATCTCCAGGGGAAGGAAATGGAGATACCTTTTGCTTCCCTCTTTCTGGCAGTTTCCTCCCTGAATACTTGCTCCTCAAATGAGTTATCATAGGTTTTGAGAGAGATCTTAGTACACCTTAGTGTTGAAAAAAGGAGAAGGAGCTTGAGTGGCTATGCAGGGCCTCTGTTCCAGACATACTTTAAAAAAAAAACACTGGCTCTTCCTTATGTTCTGAAAGAAAGGTGGCAGAACAGGACAAGAAAGAAGTGCAAAACAGCATAGAGTGCCTAAATTCTTCCCTGCTCTCCTTCCTGCCATCTCTGTTTCTGAATGATTAGTTTAGATATCTCCCAAGTCTGCCTTTGTGCAATCCATTTTTGGACACCTGAAAGGATATCTGCTCAGGCTGCTGTCTATCACAGTGTGTGTGCAGCCCCCAGTCCAACCCTGGCTGTCATTTAGCAAGGGACTTTGCTAGCATTAATGTCCTTCAAGTCTTCAGAGGGAGCAACATTATACTGCACATAGCAGCTCTTTGTCTTCCTGGCCCTACTGCCAGAAGTGAAAATAATGAACTCTGGGGTCTTCAGCCTAAGGGTAGGCTTTCAGTGCATTAAGGCTTTTGTGCCCTTAAGTATCAGTATTTGGTAATAGAAGGAAAATCTACCTTGAATGTGTAATATTAAATAATTCAGAATAATATCACATTAAACATTTTTTTTAAACTTGTCTTAACCTAACAAACTACAGTTTGCCTACAAACTGAGAACAGTAGCTGCACCAATCTTATAAATTTTAAACAACTCTTAGGATATTCCATACTAATGGTGATATTATGCAAAATAACCGCATGCAAGGAAAATCATATAGACTTTTGGGATCCATAACATTCCATCTTTCCTGATCTCTCCTGACATCTATGTCACAATTTTCAAATGCTATAATTCTTTTGTATATGGCATCAGTCATTTTTAGGGTAATTTAATTGTGCAGGTCTTCAAAGGTTTAGTGTTACTGTCATCAGGCATTCCTTCAGGTAATTATTGTTACTAGAGAAGATGAGAGGAAATGGATTCAAATATCTGATCTTGACAAGTTGGCAAAATGGTCAGAAAAAAATAGGTTGCAGTTCAAGAAGCTTGAGAACACTGTACTTACATGAAAAAAGAACAGAACACAAGACAGGGAAAAGGAAAACAGAAATTCCCAAGGAAAGGATCAAGACATATTATGAATACAAGCACATGGACCAAGGTCATCAGTCCAATGGTGTCTGTTTCTGACAGTAAGCAACACTTCTTGCTTAGGGAAAAAGACCACAAGATACAGGAAGGACAGAATGCCACCTCTCCTGACTCTCTGCTCTTCTGGCACTTGAGATTAGAGCTTAGTGGATTGACACCTCCAACGTAATATTTTAGAATACCTAAGTTCCCAAGTTTTGCTAAAAAATATGTTGATCTATTTTTATTTGTGCTGTCCAAATCATTCTGTGGTAAAAGGTTTCACAGTTTAATTATATACCTCATAAAAACTTGCTTCCTTTTGTTAATATTAAACCTGCTGCCTATAATTTCTTTTTATGCCCTTTATCTTTTATTTTATAAAAAATAATATATCATAGTTCTTATGTTTTCCATTATTTCTTCTGATTATTTTTTTAATTTTAAAATTTAAAAATTAATTTAGTTTTAATTTAAAAAATAATCCACACGTACTAATTTTATTTTGTAACTGTTACTGAGTACTGTGCTTACATTCCCAAAGAACTGTTCACAGGATCTCCACTGTCTCATTTTTGAGTCATAAAATCTTATTGCAAGCTGCTGCTATACATATAGAATTACAATTACTTATCTTCATGAGACTTACTTTACATTTATGGTTTCCTCCTGAAATATTTTCAAGCTTTATTATGAGACTCTTCAGCAATTTTCAGCTGGTTTAGCTGTGACTAACATGAGTGTGAGTGCTTGTGCTGCACCCCAGGCATTGACCCATGTCTGATTTTGGAGGGGATCTGTATACCTATATCAGTTTGCCTATGTGCAGAGCCACTCACCATATAAGTGTATTTGTGTGCAGATACCTGATTTATGATTACCCAACTGACACTTATGCACATAAATCAGGCATCCACAAATATATGTATTTGCTTGTCACCAAAATTCTGGTCCCCCGTGAATTAAATGTCATCCTAGCTAAAAGCATAACTTCATGCTGAGCAAGCATTAGGTGTATGTAGTTCAATCCTTAGAACCCAAAATTGAGAGAAAAGTCAGTATAATCTCTGCAAGCTGGTGCTGTTGATGTTGAATTGTTAAAAAAATTAATAGATTTCTGTGGAATGGAGTCTGTAAACTCATTAATGACATGAACATCATGGCCTGAACCTTGTGTAGTTTTCAGACAAGACTGAACTGGGAAGAAAAGTAGAAAAAGGCTTACAGGCAGTGCTGCTGTGTGTTCTTTGTGGACAGCTGTAATTACCCTTTGTTCAATTTTATAACTGTGAAAGAATTACTATAGAAGCTTCATCCAAAATGTTAAAGGTAAACAGAAATCTGGGAAAATAATTTTCAAAATGAGTGTGCCCAATTAGGCATGAGTTAGCTGAATGCCTGACTGCACACTCAATTGGAACATTAAATTTGTCATGGTTTCTTATTCAGTTTGGGTAATCGTGCATGCAAATGAACAGGTACTCAAATAACCTGTAATTTCCATAAGTAATTGACACATTTGCATGTGTAATTACTTTCTTTGTAACTGAAACTCAAATTTTGACTATCTTAATGTTGATCAAGAGCATGAGCTTTGATCTTTTCAGCTGGAAAGTTCAGTGATCAACTGAATTGAATTCACAGCAGAAAAGTGGAGAATTATCTCACCAACCTAGATAATCCTAAATTGTTCTTTTTCTGATTTATGAAGGAAGGGTATCAGACTGTATCAGCAGTGGTATGTGACAAGATCCTAGCTAAATACAAACAACAATATTCTAGATACAAAAATATTATTCGTAGTAGCCAGTAAGTTCCTAAAGATTTTTTTTTTTCAGAAAGAATAAAAATGAGAATAGTTGGTTAACCCATCAAAGCTTCCTGGACTAAATGCCATAAATACTGTATAGGCATCTATATATTAGTGAAAAGAACTTAATCTCGTCACTGTTGTGTTGTTGTGTAATTGCACTTTGAGAAAGGCATGAGTGAGTCCAGGAGAACTTCTAGAAAAGGATAAGACAGAATAAAAAATATTTGTGACAATATAATAGATTTTAGGCTTATGGAAGTCCGCTACAGAAAAAGAGAGGATAAATCGTTTCCCAAGCTTTTAGTGGATAAACAGTAATAAGGTTTGTTTTTATTATGAATGATCAAGTTGGATATGAGGAAACACTTCCTCCTTATAAAAGAAACTGACACTGCTAGTCACAGCTTTGCTCTGTATGAGCAGGCATCTGCAGGGGTTGTAAAATCTTAATTGTTGGAGATATGAAAAACAATTTAGCCATATGTCTTTCATGAATGACACAGGGATAATTGATCCTGCCAGAGCTGGGCTAACTAATATTCTCAGGGTGTTCCCAACTGTTCTTTATATAATTCTGTTATTTTACAGTTGTATTTAGAATTATGTATTCTTAGTAATTGCACAGTCTTTTAAAAACACCAGAATTGAAAAATTTTAATGGCCCAGTGGGATACAGTTTCACAGACATTTACAGTTCCTCTTTGTCCTCTAGCCTCTTTATTTAGTGTCTGCTTCCAGAAAAAGAGCAGCTTAGTGGCTTAATATGCTTGTCCCTTTGGCAGGTCCCTGAGGACAGTTTGCAGGTAATTTCAGTGTCCAAGAGAGAAACAATCATGAAGGCTTTAGGCCTCTAAAAGTTGGCTAATCCAAGCAGTCAGGGCTGTCAGGGATGGATAATCCATAAGGTCTCTCAAGAACAAAATGACTTTGACTCTTAGTCTATTTTTTGTCATTTCTTATCCTGACTTTGAGCTCTGAGTGTTTCTGGGAGGTAATTGTGGAAATGGTGCTAACCCCCAGACTCATATGCTGCACTTCTGATAGGAGCTCCTTCTGACTGATCCAGACACTGGGAAGCTGGAACAGCTACTGAGGAGAGAACACAAGTCAGTACTCATACAGGTAGAGTCTTCCATCTTTCCTGAAATTTGTACCCAAAAAAGCCATGTGCAGTATCAGGCAAAAAGCTGCAAGAACACCGAAAGTAAAAGTTTTAATAAAATAGGTATGACATATTTTAATGATTTTAATGATCACTTGGTTTAATTATTTTTAGTAATTTGGTTATTTTAATGAAGATTTCATACAGAAAATAATGAGGATTTATGCTTCTGAATCCACTAATCCTGACTTGGATAAATAAGGCTCTTCTTTATCTTACAGAAAAGCCTGCCTGGTACTGGGGGCTGAGAAGAGTCTGAGTGAAAGTATGAAACACAGGGGCATGAGCATGGGTTGGGAGGCATCCATCTCCATCCAGCTCCTGGCAACTTGCTCAAGCAGCTGGCATGCAGGGACCAGGCTGCCAGACACAGCAGGGAGTGGTGATGAAGTTTATATTAGCAGCCTCTGAGTCTGCAGAAGGAGGTTTCTCTGGAAGTGATAAAGAGGAATTCTGCTGGCAGCAGTAAATACCTGTCAGCCTGGTGCCTCACCTGCTGAGCACTGTGTGCGTGCATGGCCCATCCTGGGAGCAGTGACCTTTGAGAGTGATGTGAGCCAGTGGAAATTAGTGGTGCTCTGCAGAGGTTTGCCTCACTGAAGGCTGTGGTGCAGTCAGATCAAGTAAGTATCAGTGTGACTCCTGATTTCTCAGTGTCAGCTGTGCAGCTGAACCTGACACAAACCAGGTTCTTTCACTGGAAGCTTGGCTGTGGCTACTGCTTCCTTTGGGAGAGAGGAAGGGAGGATGACACATTCACCATTTATAGGGATAATAAAAAAGATCATTGATCTTTGCAAATTCAGATTCAAGGTCATAGCCATATTATTCTAGCTGTTTTTCAAGACTCTAAGCATTTCTGCACTATTAAATAATGAGACATACATTTACACAAGCACTCCTTTCAAAATATGAAGCAAAACAAACTGATGATTAGAACTGAGTTTCATAATATCTGTGAGAAAAAGATCTTTTTATTTAGTATTTTGGTGCTCATTTGGTTTTATTTTAATGTTGCCATAAAACCTGTTTACAGCCATCAGGATTTTTCCTTATAAGTTTCTCTCTTCCCTGGGCTAAAGTAATTACAATTAAATGATGATTTTTCTTTCAGAATGATGCATAAGGATGAATATTCACAATGCAGTGGTTTCATAGTAGTCACATTTCTGTTTTACTTGCAGCAATCTTGATTGTTTAAGGAAGACCTACAGAACAAAATTGTCATACGTCTTTAGAAAACATATGCTTTCCTTCTAATATTTTAACAAGGAGTTATTGCTATGAATTAAATTTACTCTTATGTCTCAATCTGTCATATGTGCCTCTATGCCCATGGCCAAATCCTGAGTCAAGTTTCTTGTCATTCAAAGAGGTGGCATAGCATAAAATCTCTTAGTAGTAGGCAGCAAAAAAAAGTAGGCTGTGAAACTGAAGGTAAGAGGCATCTTGAAGTTGTCTCAAAAGGAACCTTTAATTTGTTCTCTACAGAAGAATGTCAACAAGTGTCTGTCCAAAATACAAAAAAAGTAATGCAATCAACTTAAAATTTAGTTTTTTTCAATGAGAATTCTTCCCATATTAAAGTGAAGTAAAGCAGATCTCCTACTAAAAGAAGACTTTTACTTACAGGTGGCTGATAAGAATTTTTGTACATTACATTTGTATAACTTGTGTAGCTGTAGATGTGATGGCAAGAACTTGAAACAAGACTTATTCTTCTGCCTTAATTTTGCTGAACTCATGTTTCTATTAAAATGTTTCATTGACAGGATGGTTTTCTGAGGTCTTTTCTTCCTTCCCAATGTCATTAAAAGTTAAGGTAGATGGGAAAGATCATTGACCTTTGTATTATGGCTAAGGAGCATATGTCCTCTCTTTCTCTAAATTGTTAGAATATTTCAGTTTGTAGGGGCTTACAATGATCATCAATTCATTTTTGCTAAGAGGTTTCCTGCTATTCTGAAGTATTGCATCAGCAGTGACAGTACCAGCTACTGGTTCAGGAGTTGCTGGTAAGGTTGATGTAGAGATTTTGAAGCCCTGGAACAGGGGACCCAGGAAAATTTTTACCTTTCTGTTACTGGAGGGATTAAAAAATAAGGCAACTAAAAATCTGTTTGCAATAATTTAGGCACAGTTTATCTTACATACTCAATATTCTTTCCAGTTTAATTTTCTCTTATTTATTGGTTATAACCACATATCTCAAACTGTATTGTGTTTTCCTTCTTTTTGTCTGTTTGCTTTGCCTGGTTTTTTGGTTTTGAGTGGCTTTTTAAAATTTTAGTTTATTTCTTCTACGCTTCATCCCCCAGAGCTGTGAGAACATTAGCTGTCAATGAAAAAACTCAAAGTAACTTCCTACCTGCAGGGAAAAGCTGGAATACTTGACTCCAAGATAGCCTGAGGACACAACACAAGAAGGATTTAACAATAACACTCCATTCTCTGTGAACAGCAGAACTGAGGAACCCTACTTTCCCTTGGACTCTTTTTTGCTCCTTCACCATCATAATTCCAGCTCTCTGCAACTATTCTGTGTTCCCTACCACAATACCACCCATTTTCCTACAGGCCCTCCTCAGCTGGTCAGAGTAGGCACTTCTTTTTCCTGACAGGTCAAAAGATGCTGATCTTCCCCAGAAACCCCTTTTGCTAAACCTGTTTCTTTATAATGGTGCTTGGTCAAGCACCAGTTGTTCCAGTGCTGTAGAGAAGGTGGCTGCTGGCTGCTGCTGCTGTGGGGCAAGAAAGAGAAGTGCCAACCTGCCTTTCCACCCCCTGCTGCACCCTTGGCACTCCACTTGACTGGCCATGTTTCCTGCATTTGCAGGAACTTGGTGAGACCCCAGTACCTCTGTAAAAACATGGTTAGTATTAGTTAATGTGCAACAGTGAATCCTGGGGACTGATAAACAGATAGAATTATGAAGTCTCAATTAAACTAGATAAAATTAATCTTTACAATTTTAAAGATACTGAAATTTTGGAAACCTGGTTTTTGAACCAATGGAATTGTCAGATCTGAACAAAATGTGCCTTGTAACAACTACTCTACAATCCAGTATCTTGCAAGCCCTGTCACTGGCTTCTCTAAATTAGTGTCTTTCTTTGCTGGGAATGTAATAGCACTCTTTCATTTTAACCTCAGTGATGTGGAATTGTTCTGGTAAACTAATATATCTTTCTCTGGAATCAAGAAAACTACAACTGGTTCCAAGTCACCCAAATTAAATTATCTCAGAGCTGATTAAACATGTCCTGAAGGTCTGATCAGAATTTAATCACCTTAGAGCTGGATGTACTTGTATCAGAGGATGTTTTGGAAATATGCATATGTGTTTACATCACCTGCTCACAGGAATGGACAAAACAAACTGATACTGGTTCTTGTTAAAATTAATTTTTAAATTATTTTTTTTGCTGATGTAGATTTTCTTAAAATAATTTAAATTATTTTCCCCCTGAACTTAGTGATTTTAAACTTAAATATCATATTTGAAATTTAATAACCTGACTGTAGTTTAAAAAGTGTAGAATCTTTTAAACTATTTTGTGTGTATAATTACTTTTGATAACTGTACAGTCAAAATAGTGTATTATCTGTATAGAAGACATGCATGAAATATTCCTATCATCAGCATGATATTAAATAAATAATATGAAATGATGACTTTAAGGACTCAGAAACAATGCTCAGAAAATTATTCAAATGTAATATTGCTGAAAGACATTCATTCAGATATCTTTTTTTATTTCCCTGCCATGATTTAATATGACAGGAAAGAAATCCCAAAGACTGCAAAGCAGCACAAGTTCATGACTTTTCTGTGCTTATCTAACCAAATCCAGTGAGAAAAACAGGTCTGGAAATCATCATTCTAAGACTTAAAATTGGAGAATTTTTATACATTTGATGGTGATCTGTTGTTCTTTTTTGATTGCAGGTATAAAGTAGGAAATGGGCATGAAACAGACCTATTATCAAAGGCCAGCCTGAAAATCATATTTGAAACCTGAGTGTACTGAAAATAACATTTCTCCACTGCTCTCCTTTTTCTATAGTTAAACCAGCAGTAAGTGATAGTGGCTTTGACTGCTGTACACTTATCCCTAACCTTATCTTGACTTTATATTCTCAGCAGTATTTGGTCACTTTCACACCAGAAAAAAAGGCTTAAATTCTTATTCATAGTGAGGTTGGGATTTACTGCCACCACATTCTCTGTCACCTTCTTTTAGGACTGAAGAAGTGGAAGAGTCCTGACACAGAGCATGTGCTGTGGTGGAACAGTGCTGCTGAGCAGGTCTCCTAGGAAGAGTGGTGATGTGGAAAGACAAAGTCAGCTCTTTTTTTATGCATTGTCTCCTGTCAGTTCTACAGCAGTTGGAAGTTTATTTCTCCCCTGGGGCCAAAGGGGCAGAGGTGTGGGGTGCCCAGGGAAGCTGTGCCAGCTCTGGTCTGGGGGTTTCCAGCCCCAAGGGGGCATAGCCCTGAGCAGCCCTCTCTGACCTCAATGCTGGGATATCCCAAAGTCCCATCCCAAAAAAGCTGGCATCAGTTTCCTAAGCCAGTGAACAGCAGTGTAAGGGTACACGATACTCAGAAACAAAACCCCAAAAACATTTATACAAGATAATTTCACTTATAGTATTTACCAGAATCACTTTTGTACCAGCTCTATTAATAATGGAAAAATGTGTCCTGGGCAGAAGCAGAGGTAATGGATCTGCCTTGAGCTAGATAGTACAGACTTTTTCAGCAGACAATGGAGAAAAACTGGAAAGACTCCAGTTCATCTCTTTCAGATGCTTGTTTCATAAATTATACCTTTGGCAATGTAAAGAAGTTCTCCATTCAGGAAAAACAAATCCTGTGGTGACTTGTTGCAAAGACAGCCATGTAGTCAGGTGAATCTCCTCTTTTAGCCTCCTCCTCTGGGAGCCTTGTGGATGACTATGCAAACTCAAATCCTCCTGCACAGAATATAACTCATCTTTAAAGCCTAACTGTTACTGCAAGGCACGGAGGTGTTCTTTGAAATATGTTTGCATGCCCTGCCAGCAATGATTTTCTCCACTGCAGAAAAGTCTGTGCAGATTAAGGAATTTTCTCTCACAAAGGGAGATTTCTGGCATTTTATCTAACCTTTCATAAGGTCGAATAAAACTCATTTATTTGAAAGAGAGTCAGGTTTTTAGGGACAGCTTGCATGTATTGATATTTGTGTGTTCAGCACTTCAATTTTGAGCAGACATAGGGAGAAGCAAAATGACAGGCATGGCTAATCTGATCTCAATGCAGAATTTTTAAAGTCTCTCTTCTCCTATCTTATTTTTCTCTGAAGCTATAAAATCATGAGTACTTTAAAAATAATTTTTGACATCAGCCTTTTGATTTTTCTTCACCTCTTCAACATATATAGGAAGAAGTGTGTCAATATTGTGAGGAACATTGTTGATTTACAGAAAAAGATTCTTGTATCTGTATGTTTTGGTTTTTTTTCCATCACAATAACATAGGATTGCTATATCAGATCAAAATACTGGCTCATCATGCCCTACAGCCTGCCTCTTGCCCTAGCTTACATCTAAGGGTTTTTAAAAAACAATGAAAAATGCTGTAATGCACTGGGGCTGTTGGGGCAACTCTGGATCTAAATTAGATATTCCAACAGGATTTCTGACTGACCTCTTTACAATACGTGTTTCTACATCTGCAGTTTTATTATCTGTTCTTTCAGAGGCATGATTGCTATGGGAATATAATTCACCCTTTTGTATAACTAAGTCCATAGTATTTGATGCAATATGAAGCACTTAAAAAGTAATCTACAAATCAATGTGAATCTGCAAGTGTTTTAATTAGGCACTAATGAGGGAGACCAGGAGTCATGATGCATTTGCATACAGAGAAAGACAGAAATAGAAAATACTTTAATTGTTATTATATTGCTTCTTTCTATCAAAACCATCCCATTATTTTAATCTCTGTTTCTCTGATACTTGGTCAGGGTCTTTTGTTTACAGCTAAGATCATAGAAGTTTGCTGAATCAAAATAACATCTCTGCTGAAGGGGATATGGATGCATTATTGTTATGCTTCTGACCTTTTGCCAAGAACAAAAATACATACTCAAAGACAAAGAAGAACTGGATGTAACATCAGGGTTTCTTTTGTAAAGCTTCCAGCTTGCTGGAGATTTGCATTTTCAATCACTATTGGACCACATAAAAATTTTGGGTGTGCAGATGGAAGGCATTCCTTCAACAGGCCTGTTTCTGCAGAAGGTGCAGCTACCACACTGTGAATGGATAGCTGATTAATCAGGGAGCTGGCTGGAAAGCTGTGTTTGGCTCTCTTTCCAGATCTCCCATAGATTTGCATGATCTTGAGTAAAACACCCTTGCTAAGTCCTTGTGAGAACATCTGCCATTTTTTGTGTTCCACAACTCCTGTGCAGTGAGTAGGAAGCCATATAGATCAGCTTTTTATGACCTTGATAATGGTTTACTATGGTAGGAACTTAATTCAACACAAAGCAGGACTGGGGTGGAATTTAGGCTGGGGAGGCTCACACTGCAGTTATGCTTAGGAGGAAGTTCTGCAGGTGGTCTGGTACTACCTCCTGCACAGAGCTGAGCTGTTGTCCAAATTATATCATTTTACTCAGAAACTGACCTGTGAAAGTTTAAAAATCTCTGAGGATGAATCTTATGCTGTATCTCTGAGCACCTGTTATGGTGCTTACCATTCTGATAGTGGTTTTCTTTTCTTTCCTCACTGGAAATTGTGATTGTTGTGTCTGTGAGAAGACCCTGGTTTTGCCTTTTCTGTAACTGCACTTTAGGCTGTGGAAGCTTGCAGTTAGTCCTTGCTCTTAGCCTTCTTCAGGCTGAAAATAACCTCTTCCCTCAGCCTTTCCCTGCTCTGGCCTGTCTGCCACTCACACCTCTTGTACTGGGGTGGCAAAACTGGGGACAGGACAGCAGATACCCCCACAAAAGTGACAAGAAGAAGGGAATAATCATTTTCCCCAACTCCTTCACTGTACCTCTGTTAATGCAGCACAGCATGCTGTTAGCCTTCCTCCTTCCAGGGATGCACTTCTGCCTCATATTTAACTTGTTTTCTAACATGTTTTTTTCTTCAGAATCATTACTCAGCCAGCCACTTACTAGCCTGCACTGTTGCACTTCCTTTTTCTGTCCCAAGGCATTAAAAATTATCTTTGTTGAAGTTTGAGTCTTTGATCCCAACTTTGAGCTAATTTTTGGTCCAGCAAGTGATTCACCCATCTTGTAGTCTAGTCATCCAGTCCACATCCCCAGATTTTACAGTTATTATTTTTAATTAGTTTTTTATATTCCTAGTTCCATTGTTATAACTTAAAATTTTGCTCTCTGAGTGAATGATAGCAAAAACTTACAGGGAAAGCAAGTTTACCTTTTTCATTTAGCAATGAAGAAGAGTGATTTTTGTGTCTGAATGCACTATCAAGCAGAAGCTCCTTCTGGACAATGTCTGTAGCATAAATATTGTAATGTTATTACAGGGAGAGAGAAATACTGAGTCAGGCTGACTGGGTAATAAATAATGCCCACCTCAGCTAGTGCCAATCACTAGCAAGCATGTTTGTGAAGATGAGAGAGGAGTGCTGTGCATCTGCACGGGAGATCTGGCTCTGAGTACTCTAGCTGTGAACATCTTGGCAGGTCCTAAAGGCAGAAGAATGATTATTTCACAAGTCACAAGTGGATGCCAAAGATTAACTGTCCCAGCCATCTCACTCCCTGTAAGACAGTTATCATTTTGTTCAGTTTACTGATTGGGCACTAGACTTCCAGATGAATAATCTCAGCAAGAGTCAGGACATTCAATTTCCTTGAAGCAGGAGTGCCGAAAACTTTCACATGAAGTTTAATAAATTTTGTTCTCATTAAATTAGAATTTTATTAAGCGTATTTGGCTCCTATTGCTATTTATCCTGCGTTCTCTGGAGTATTTACTGGAGTAAAATGTTAATGTTACCAATCAAATCAATTAATGTTATTGATCAAATTTTCAGTCTTGTTCCTACCATAAATTTAATCCAGTAAGAGTTCTGACCTCAAGAATAAGTCAAACAAATTTAAGAGCAGTGGTCTGCTCACTCTAAATGAAAATAAAATACTTGATTTAATGGAGTAACTTCAGCACTATATGCACAATTTTGGACCATTTTTCTATTCCTCCATAAAAGAAAAAATTTTGTTTGGAGAGAACAATGAAGTCCTTTTTCCCTTATGAAGGGAAGAACTTGAAAGAATCATGTTAGCAGGGAGAAACAGAATATATAAAAGCACAGATGCCTGAAGGAAGAGGCCAAAGGAGACAACCATTAAGTAATTGGATTAACCTCTATTTGGCCCTTTTCAGCTGAGTGAGATTTATTTTGATAACATGTTGTTTGCTTTCTTTCAGGTTTGCACACAATGTAGCAGCCATTCTCAAAGACTGAAAAAGAAATTGAAGCATGCATTTCAGTGAAAGTCCCTGTCTGGGTAATAAAATAATACATCTTTCAGTAACTGGAAATCTGGAACAAGATTGTTCCAGTAGCCATAACCTGAATAATACACAGATGGAGATATTTTTTACATAAAAATTCTTTCTAATTGCAGCTGTAAGGACAACCTCAGGAGGAAATGACTTCTCTCCTTTTACTTGAAAATGGATTTAAGAATTTTAAAAAAGTATTTTAAATTAGAATAAAGCATCGAAATCTAAGACTTTGCAAGATGAAAGTCCAAAGCATCCTTGATTCAAATAAATTATATTTTACATTAATTTATATAAAAAAAAATCATCAACATCTAAAAGAATTGATTGTGCTTAGATCAACTATATTAGGTCTAATTTAAAAACAAAGTTATTTCCCAACAGAAAAATGTAAGAGTTTTGATAGAAAATATCAAAACAGTTAATTTGGACAATTTTGAAAGTTAGAACCCAAATGTTTTCTTCTAATATCTTAACCGTCTCTACAGATATATAATTTAAATATCCTGTAACAAATATATACATTTTATAGGAACTGCTTATTTTCCTCAGACCCTCCATCCTAATTTATCTAGTTTCTGAATATGTTGCTTGAGGAGAATTTCAGCAAGGACATGTTGCATTTTCCATTTCTGTGGATGAGCTTTTATCAGCATTTCCTTTGCCTTCTGTGAGCATAGGTCTGGTGTGAGTGTGTCCAGCCTGTGACCTTCAGCTGTATCCATGCAGAACACCCAACCCAGCCATAGCAACTGCATCTATTATTGAGATAAGGATGGGTTTGGGGCCAAGGGGAGGCTGGCTGATGTTTGACTTGAAAGGAATCAAAGTGCTGCCTGTGGGAGACAGAAGGAACAGATGGCAAAGAGAATATTGGGACTTTGACTCAAAGCAGCAAATAGGAATGAAGCTACTTCACTGCTAATATTGGAAAATCTGAGAACTACTGTAGAGGTTGGGATCTAGTGTTTTTCCCTGTCCTTCACTCTCATTTAGTTGTGTAGTTGGGCTTATTTCTTCAGTCATGCATTTAGTACCTATTACTTAGAGCTCAGACTTTGCAATGACTTTTACTAATACTTTGCAACTGTCTGGAGACTGAAAATACGAGAGAATTCAAGTCTGTGCTCATTCAGAGCATATCTTTCTAGAGTGCACACACTAATGCTCCTGTATTTGTACTCTCCACACAGTAGGAACTAAATAGGATTTTGTTTAATTTGCTGGCATTGGATAGCTTTAGTGTCAGGATCTTTGAAATAGTGTCAAGACAACGAGTTTGCCCAAACATTTTGTCACTGGAAGTCAGAATTTATATGAAATTGTAACAGATAATATCATGGTAATTACTGCCCCAATATCCTGGCTGCAGCACAAAATCCTTTTCATAAACCTATCAAACTTCTTAAAATGAGATAGTTGTTTTTGGGTTTTCCACCCCTAACAATATAACATCTGGAAGGGCTGGTTCTAATGCTGTGTGAGGTTAATGACAGCACTTTCATTTACTTTCCATTATGTATTGACAGTTTTCTAAGCAGTTGTCCTCCTCAAGATTTCTTGAAGATTTTCTTCAAAAGTTAGAGTGTTTAATACTGTTAGAAACTTTGTACATGACTGCTTATTTATATCTTTTACAGTCCCCTTCTTTTCACAGGGAGAATATTCATTTCATTTAATCACATAAAAGTACTTTGAATGAAACTGGTGGTTTTTTCTTAGCCAAAAGCTTTCTGCTTGAGTTGCCTGGGATAGGATTTCCATGAGTAGATGTATTTCTGAATCTAAAAGATTATAAAATATCTAGAGGCTTGTGCTTCCTTTATGCTGTCACAGGTTTAAGCATAACACTGAGCAAAGTGAAATATGATAATATTTTTCCATTCTGCAGCTTTTTTGGTAACACTTTTTCACCAGCAGCTGTCACACTTTCTGATATTACACTGAATGTTCAAAGAACACAGAATGCAAACCAGAGCAAAAGTGTTGTTAGAAGCTAAATTCAAGATTTACAACTCCTTTCCCTCAATCATTGTGCAGGATTTCAGCTCAGAAGAAACAAGATAGTAAATATGTAATTAAAATGCCATAAATCTTACAAATAGTGCAGTTTCAGACAAGATTTCCTATTGCAAAATCACTGATAAGCCTGAAGAAAATTACATGTACCTATGTGAGCTCTGCATTTTGTTAGAAATGTGGAGCAAGACCTGAGCTTAACTTATTGCAAACATTATTATTTATGTGTTTAGTTAAAAAGCAAAATCAGATGTAACTCCCAATAGGAAAGACATATACAGACATATTTGAAACAAATTTTCTTCTATTGTCTTTATGCTGTCCAAGGAAGTGCTTTGATGCAGGACAAACAACAGAGAGATTTTCTGTCTCTCCAGCGGTTTCTTGCCTTGGGCCTGATGCATTGGGGAGTGAAAACATGAAAGTTTAGACACATGTCAAGTAGAATTTTCTCAAGTTTGGGGTTTTACCAGACCCTTTGTCCCAAAGGATCTTAGTCATATACTCACCATACCATTTTCATCCAGCAGAACCAAGAACTGGTGGTTATTGTTTAGAGCCTTGTGCATCACCTTTTGCCTGGATGCCAATTCTATCATTTCACTATCCATCCTCTTTTATCTTTTAATCTGGAATAGGAATTACTGATACATGAAGAGAGTGAACTGGTCACTTGGCAGGAAAGAAAAATTATTCTCTTTTTCACTCTTGCCTACCCTGTGTCTTAATTTTCCTTCCAGAATGCAGCTACAGACATCCATCTATGCTTGTCTCAGGCTAAAGATATTTTGTTCCCATCTGAATACGAAATATCTAGAAGGTACAGAATAACCTGCTGTCCTGAGTCTTGACAATGGAGGCAATTTCACCTGTTTCTGCCTTTGCTGTAGATAGTGTTGCAAAACAAGTCTCCACAAGAAACCAAGGAACTGGAGGTTAAGAGCTGATAGTTTGATGCCCAGGAAGCAGCACTGAATTGTTTGACTGTTGAATAATTTATAGGGAATGTATAAGTATTCATGAGGAAAGTAGAAAGAGTATTTTTTCTGGTAATGTCGCATGTATAACAAATTTTGGGGGAGAATAAAACAGAGCAAGGTTCTTACTAAAAGCCTGAGAGGGTCTCACTGGAGAAAATGCGGGATTTTTTATCTCCCTCAGCAAAAAAGCAAAAAAACTCTGTTCATCACTGGATGTCGCCCCATTTCTCCACTGTTTCAATGGATGTTTTTCTCAACGGAGCCAGGACATTATTGTTGAATTATTTATTTTTTAACAGAGGATGTGAAGGCACAGTGACCCCAGTTTTCTCTTGTTAAACCCTCTTCACAAATAACTACTTTGAAAGTCAGCGCAGTACATAGGTGAGACTCCCTAGGTATGTTTAATTATTTAAGTTAACTTTCATCCTCTTTTCCCATCAGTCTTAGCAATTTTAATGTGCACTTTTAAGGGAGACTGTTACAAATGTAGCATCTCTTTTTGCTCTGAATTAAGTGCTGTTTTCCCTCATGTTGAAATATTTTTTTTCTGGTTTCGGGAAGTGGAAAAGGACAAGTTTATATCTTAGAAAATTCAGATTTGGCTTGGATTTAATTATAGCTAATAACTGAAATAATACATGTCAGGAAAGATGTTGTGAAAATGTTCTAAGGGGAAATTGACAAGAAATACGTGGCCACGTGAATAAAACTGCTTTTCTAGTGGTTTATTACAATGATTAAATTGCCCTCAGGAGCTGAAATCTAAACCACACAAACAAATCTGGGTGACTTTTCAGGAAACAATATACAGGTTTTAATAGAGCAGGCAATGGATTCTGGGACAATTGTAATTTACTGTCATAATTTTAAATCTGAAGCAAAGATATATTTCATTTAGATCAGTTAGTATTTCAGATGAACAGCAGACATTGTTATTAGGAGAAACAATGTAGTAAAAATAAGAAACTGGCAGTGAAATATTTGCTTTATAATTTGCTTTTTCATCTACAGAGAACCGTATGGGTATTTTTTGCCTAGATACATTCTTTTGTGTATATTTGCATAGCTGCATCATATATCAAACATCAGTTCTCATCCTCATGCTTTTTTATTTTGGAATTTTTAGCTATCAGATCATAGTAGCTCTTTGAGCAACCTCCTACTTTGTAGTCTTCAGTATCATTCCTTCCTATTACTTCAGTCTTGAGGATCATCCAGTTCTTTCCTATCATCTCTGAATTGATAATGTTATTCTTTATTAGGCCTTATAAAAATTTCATTATTACAGTCCTAGTTATTTTGTTCTCAACAATGTTCTTAAGAAATTAAATTAATTTTGCTGAAGAACTTTCTTCTGAACCATCATTTCTCTAAATGTGCTCCCCAGCCTGGCATATTGATTTCCAATGGGTTACAAAAGGGATCTTTTTCACACATGAGAAGCAATTATAGTTTCAATTTATGTTTCATCAAAGTTCTTTCTACTAGAAAATTTGTAAGGAAGAAATTCAAGCCCCCTTAGCACTGAAGAGATCAGACATAAAATTAAGTCAGTATCTTTCCTGTTTGGATATATCTATATTTTAAGGCACCACATGTTGAAACAATTACATGATCCTAGGAAAAATATTAACATTCAGTCACTAGGACTTAAAGTTTAAATACATAGAGTGATTTATTCTGACATGTAATAAGCAGAGATATAAGTGAGGAACTGAGAAACCAGTCTGTCACTTACAAGCAGCATAATATTTGAAAAATTTAAGAAGGCATCATGTTGCATAAACACTTTTCTGTTGTATATAAAATATTATATACTATATAAGTTCTTTATGAATGATAACAATTATATGTCACAGCTGGGAGTTGTTTCACTGCATAAAAATTTAAGAAAAGTAGCCTTTTGAGTATGCAGATTTTGTGCTCTAACCTTTCATTTTGTCATTTATCCTGGAGACAATTGCACAGTCCTTTTGGATTGCAAAGAAAAGATTGTTTGATTCTGGAATTATAGTTATAGGAAGCTTCTTTCCATTCCATGAAATAGCTGGAAAATTAA
Source organism: Luscinia megarhynchos (assembly GCA_034336665.1). Classification (NCBI taxonomy): domain Eukaryota; kingdom Metazoa; phylum Chordata; class Aves; order Passeriformes; family Muscicapidae; genus Luscinia; species Luscinia megarhynchos. Next base: position 50,488,524 of record CM067565.1, read on the forward strand.
TTAAAAAAAAATTGTGAATGGTTACCTGAATTTGATTGATAGAGACAAACCAATAAAAAACATGAGAAAGGAGAATTGTGCTTTCCTAATATGTTACAAGAATCTATCAGGAGAAAATATTTATTACTTTACTGTTAGTTACAATAGTTGTCCTTTACATGAGCTATTTTGTTCCTGTATTGTATTTCATGGCAGGTATTGGACTTGAGTTTTGGTGTTTTTTTTGTTTTGTTTTGTTTTTTGTTTGTTTTTTGTTTTGTTTTGTTTTTGTTTTTGTTTTTGTTTTTGTTTTTGTTTTTGTTTTGTTTTGTTTTGTTTTGTTTCAATCCAAGCAGGCTATCTGGCTGTTTCCAGAGATTTTAGAAAAAGGGAAGAATCAAAGAGAACTATTACAGTCCCAAATGCTTTCAACCTAAGAAAAATTATTGTGGGATAAATCTGTTTCATTAACGTGTTCAAATATTTTCATTCCCCATCATGAAATAATGATTTAAACATCAAATGATGTCTAATCAACAGCTTTTCTGATTTTCAACTCACTCCCACAAAGCATGATGAAAAATTATTTCTTCTGAAATAAATTTCTTCATACTTTTGAAGCTTCTGTTCTAGTGATAGAAAATTGTACTTTGATGAGCAATAATACCACATCCATTGGAATTATTTCTCTGAGATTCCATAGATATAAAATAATTTCTTTTCAGGCAAATACCATGCCTTTGAAACTGACTGCATAGTACCAATATGATTCAGTATGGGTAGATGTTTTGTCTAATTTCACCTTTATATAGGGTTGTAAAAGTAATTAGTAATTGGACTAAAATATGTGGATTTATTTTAAAATGACTGTAAGTGTTTCTATTTGGAAAACATCGGTCTGTAAATTATGAGGTAGAGAAATTTTGTTTCTCCAGTTATTTCAGTGGGGTTATGCCACTTTCCTGATAGCAAAAGTCCATTCAACTAGCCTATAGGAGTCATACCTAACATTTGTATTTTAAGAACAAGTAGTTTTTGTTATTTCAGAATAATTTTCTTAAATTTAACTTGAATATTCCTTGTATTTTTTTAAATTTAACCATTTATTTGGTTGCAGACTCCATAAAAGTTTTTATTCAACTGGATTTAAATTCAACCCTGGAGCATTTTCAAGATCAAAGTTTCTTGAAGAGAGCATGAAATAAAAAGCCTCCTCCACGAAGCTGTTGTTTTTGCCACTCTTCACTAAATAAGGTATAGGAGAATCAGAAGACAAAATAAGGGAAATGAAATATTGTTTAAAAGGCACCCATCAACAGGAATTGTTGCAAGAAACCATCTGAGTTGAAAGGCTTCTTTGACAAGCAGCAAAGTTGGCTTGGTTTTCATAAATTAGAGGGTTGTAATTTATTTGTCTTTAACTGACCAAATAAAAAGAAAGGGAAGGTGGTACAAATTAAGGCAGCTGGAAATTGGAAAATTGCCAAATTACTAAAATAAATGGTAGCATGTCAAAAGTTAAGTCATTTCTACTTCAATAATGTACAGGAAAGCAGAAGTCACCCTCGTTAAAGAAGTAAAAAAATTAAATCCTTCTGATGGGAAACTTGCCATGTCATAGCTCAAGCCAAGTAATTTCTGAATTTTACCTGGTATTTAATTACCTTTTTTTTTCCCTTCCAAAGAGAGTAATACATAGTAGATAGCAATGTGAAAAGGATGAGGTAATAACAATATATTATGTCATCAAAAAAATTTCAGTTTGGTACAGAAATAATGCTGAACCACAAATCTGCAATTTTTGTAGACAGAGCTCAAGTATCAGAAAGCCTTTCAGAAAGCAGAGTTGTAAGAGCACTTTTTCAAGATCACCTTCTTAAGGATCATTGATGAGACTTTATGACTGCCCATGACTGTTTTCTTTATGCATCTGTGAATGGTTAGGCCAATTTCAACAAAGTTTTTCAGAGCAGTTTATTCTTAAATTTATTTTCTTCCAGAAAATGTGGCGTGAAGTGGTCCTTAGGTGGAAGAGCACCTATTGGTGCTTCTCTTGGTGCAAAAACATGTGGAGATGGGAGCTGCAGTAAGCCATCCAAGTGGTGGTGAACCTCAGAACTTCTTCAATAGGGAGAGTCTTGAGCTCCTCCTCATTTGCTGGGAAAATGCAGAGTGTGCCATGGAGTAGGGTCGAAGGGCTCACGACCTTCTGGGAGCAGGCCATAAGGATTTGGCAGAAATCTGAGATGAGGAAAATTACAAGACTATGGAAGGCTGTGGAAGGGAGCTACTGTCCTGGAAGAAAATGGGGGATACATTAATTCAGCTGCTGCAGAACAACACTAGTTTTTGTCTCCTTTTTATTTATTTGTTCAGTTAATAATGCTGCTCTCCATTATGATCTCCAACAAATATCTTCACCTTTCTATTCCTTTTCTCTTTTGTGTAATGATACTAACTTTTTTCCATATTTTTGAGAAGCACACAGTTAAAAAATTGTATAAATCTTCTGAAGAATGTGATTCCAGGTGAGTAATTTTTTAAATTATTTTATTATTTAAAATAATAGGGTGATGTGCAAAGCCAATTTTGGCAAGGATGTGTCATAAAAATTTTATAGAGAGAGAATTAACTCCATTAATGTGTTGCTGAACTAGTAAAAAAGAAAGTCTGATGATAAAATGTTTTGTAAAGGGTCTTGGAGATGGTGGAGAATGATAGACCTTTTTAAGAAAAAAAAAATCTACTACAGTATGATAGGTTTAAGAATGGAGAAGAGTATGACTGGTACTGGAATGAGTGAATTGATTGCATGGTGTATATGAAACATCAAATGTCAATGTGAGACCTAGGAAGTTCCAAAAAGCATGTAGATAGTCATACTGATGAATCATTGCTATTACTTTTTGAAAGGACTGGCTTAGACTTTCAGATATTATGACAGTGATTCTTTGCTCATCTACTTCTCTTTTGCAAACCACGGGAATCTCATGTTTCAGACACTTATTTTCAGAGCTTGTGTTGATTATTCTTTGAGAATAAGTAAAGAACTTAATATAGGCAGCTAAGTTTGCCTAGACTCCCTCTCTAGTCCATGGGGAGTGATAAGCACTTTCAGAAGGTGATTCAGAAGGTGATTCAGAGAATTTAGAGTCAGTTTCTGTCGTCACTGGCTACCTTAAATGTTTATACGTGATGGAATAGATACACCCCCACTCAGGATATATCTGGTGAGAGGTAATCACTGTAATGTGGTAACTTATTTGTTGATGCACCAGAATAATCAAGGGGAAAAGTGGTACAGCTGTCAGATCACTTTAATAAATCTGTTTTCTCATGGAGAGAGGGTGGAACTGCTGTGTTCTTGATAAAGAAGAACCCAAGTATTCCTGTGCTAGAGCCATATGAGAAAAAACAATGACTCAGGATCTCACTTCTTCAGATTCTGTCAGGGCTATCCTAATGGTGTCTCACGAACATATTGATCTTGTTGAAAGCTGTTAGTTCAACACATTATCTACACAGTGTATGTTCAGATGATCAGTCTTTTTCTTCTTCATGGAGTCTCTTGTTCTAGGATACATTTCTCCTTAGGCAGCTTCCCAAAGTCTAACATTAAATTCTATATCAGAGTCTAAGGAAGAGTCAACAAAACCACCTGATATGAATGGGCACAGCTGAGCACTGATAAGCTGTTGAACTTTTGGGATCTTTGTGCCAGGTTTTCCCAACAGAAGGGTCAAATGCAGATGGACTTAGCTCTGCCTTCACAGGGCTAAACCTGAAGACATTTCACTCTATCTGGGAGCATTAAAGATGAATCAGAATCCAAATCATTTCACCTTGGAGCCTGTTAAAAGGTGCTTTCCTGATACAGATGAACATTCTTTTCCTGGTAGCATGTCAGTGCTATCTGTCTTACAGAGGATACTGGATTTTTGGCTTAGTTTCTTTCTGACATGCAGTACCAGGAATTAAAATATTACTGTTAGCTTTGCTTTGATATTAGTGTGGTCATTGGATTTATCACTTGCAAAAACCTAATTAAGACAAATAAACCATGCCAAGGATCACGAGACTTGCTTTATTCATGATTGCTTGCAATATAATGGAGAAGAGACCACAAAACTTCAGCAAAGGTCAGTGCACAGAATGCCCAATGGGGAATACAACTATATTAATCCAAATTTTCCCCCTAGCTGGAAGTATTTTGCTGATAAATATCCCTGGGAGAAATGAGTCAGAAATTGTCCTTGCCAAGCTCAAAGATCCAATTGACTTTAAACATTAGGGAGAGGTGAACAGAGTCAGCATGCACAGGAGAACCTTTTCTTAATAGTAGACCATAAATTAATCACTTAATATTAGCAGATGACTGCTAGTTCAAATGAATGGCTTTTGACTTAAATCAGCCTCTACTGTGACACTTTCCATGCCAAACTGAGAGGTCTTCCCCATAAAACATGGATGAAGAAATGCAAACCCCTTGTGCTCAACAGTGGAGCAGTTATAAATATTTGTAGGCTTTCCACTAGAAGCTGGCAATTTGGCTATGCATAAAAGATCTGTTAATCACAGATGTACACCTGAAGTTCTTACTCAGCTATCCCATCTCTGGAATGTGCTAATTCTGTGAGGAGAATTCTCTGTCTGAGAACAGTCCTCCTGCAATCCCCACCTGGTGTTCTAAGGGCAGACCACACTGCCCATCAGAGATGGCACAAAGGGAGATGGTGTGTATATGCACGTGTGTGTCTGTGTAGGATGCATGTGGAGACCTGAATATCTGTCACTGTCATACTCAGCAAGGCAAGTGAGACAAGGCAAACCTTATTTATTCACTGAAAGAACAGAGATGAACTTCATGCACAAAAAACCTTGAAACTAAAAAATTCTGATGATCAAATCAGGAATGGCCAGCAGTGATACTGGCTTATGTAATCTGGGCTTCTTTTCTTCAGGATGTGAATTGAGAAAACAATTCCTTTCTCAGCTGGCTGAGCTGTCATGTGGAAGTAATGCTCAGTCTGGCTTGAAATCAACTTTTAGTACTGAGTTCTGCTATCCCATTGCTATTCCCTTAACCTCTACAGTTGCTTTATTAGAAAAGTTAGTCATGTGCCAATAACAAATTCTCTAAACACCACGCTGTGGAAAATGAATAGTTAAGTTTTCAACAGAGGTCTGATGATGGATTTTTTTTGTCAGGAGATGAATTGTTTTATTGGGTTCTGCTGTTCTGCTGTGCTCTTAGGCCATATCTCATCACTTCATCCTATACTGTTTATTTTCACAGCCATAAATTTGGTGAGTTGAAATACAAAGTACCAAAAACACAGTATGTCATTTTACACATAAATAATTTTTGTGACTGATTTTATCTAATCTGCTACATAGATACAAGTATCTATCTAGATCTCCTGTGGTTCTCCATTTTGGTAGAGGGTTGTGCTTCTCCATTGCAGAATAGTTGGATGTTGGCAATCTGTATGTTGGCAATCTGTGTGTTGGAAGTACTCAAGTATTTACTGAGGCTTCCAGGCCTGACATATGCAAAAGACTGCTATATTTCAGTTTAATGGCCATATTAAAATTAAGCCACTTGAGCACAGCCAGATTTTTGCAAGGAATCTGTCTCTATGGAAAGAACTTCTAAAAGGGAGCCAGATGTTTAATTCTGAATTATTTCAGCACAGAGCTTATTCTTAGTGTTTATTAATAAACACTGGTAACAAAGTACATGCTTTTTAAGAGTCAAGCAGCATTGCACCTGTTCATTATACTGGAGTCAACAGTCTGCAGCACATTAACCTTGCATTCTAAACCCCTAATATAAAGTGCCCCAGAGATTTACTGAAAAGCCACTACAAAAGAGATCTTCCTATTTCTTCAGAACTGCAGACTTTCAGAGCTCAGACACTTGCTCCCAAATAAACACCTAAGCAAGAGCACCCTCATGGGAAAATCTGTGTTTGAGATAGTTTGTGCAAGTACTAGTGGAAATTAATATGTGTTTCTTGACAAATTTTGGGGGTAAAAAAAATTACACCAGCAAAAGATGTGAATGTTTCGTGCACTTTTGCTTTATTTCCTTTATTTATTCCTCTATAAAACAGCACAAATAAAGACATCCCAGTTTCAATATTTCTTCTCTGATGAATGACAGTATAGACTTGAGCTCTTCAGGTTGAAAAAAAAGGCATAATTTGGGATTCAAGAGAATACCATGAAATCAGGAATATCATAAAGAACAAAAGTAGGAAATGACTGTACAGTGCCTTCTAGTACATAAATGGAGGTCAAGAAAATGAACTTAGCAACTGGCAGGTGAAGACAAAATAATGGCTACGTCTCCTCACACAGCCTGTTACTAAACAGTGGAGCCCATTCACTCCTAAATATTTTGGATGCTGGTATTTCACAGAGTTTAAAAACTGGTTAAACTCATGAAAGAAGAATTTAAGATTACTAATTGGAAAGAGATACTCAGTTCAGGAAACTTATTTCTGATGTTTTTGGTTTTCCAGGGAAAATACCATTATTCATCTACTCTATTCTTATTATTTCCTAGGCATCTTCTGCCATGGATCTAAGAAGAGCAAAAATATGTCTATTTTTCTGTTCTGGTGGAAAAAAAAATCTAGTCTGGTTAAGTGGTGTGCTGTTTTTTGCCCTGGTAGAGACTCTGCTTACTCTACTCAATTGTTGTTGTATGCTGATTGACTTTTTCATTTAATTTGTTAATTGTTCGTGGAGTGGACAGGAGAATTGAAATCCTTCTGACTTCCCATTCCAGGTTGTATCTCTCAATCCAGTTGAGCAGGCCCTTTCTGGTGTATCTGATGCAATGCAGTGCACTGCAGACTTACCCAAGCTATTTCTAGGCATACTTCCAGGATCCTAATCCACTCACTCACCTAGCTTGCTCATAGACTCCAACACAGCTATAACCTAACAAGTATGCAAAATTAACTCTGCCAAGCACCTCCTTTGCTTTCAGTAGTTCCATGACATTAGGTGATGCTCCTTTCCCCTTTTTCATATTTCATCTTTTGTGTGGGTTCATCCTAGTTTCGTTTTTGGAGAACACTTGCAATTGTCAGGAAAAGTAGTAGGTTTCACCTCTTATCTCTCTTGGCTGACTGGGACACTCTTACAGCATTACAGTACTTGATTCTAATTGCAAACATCGATAATTGTAATGGATAAGTGCTCTTATCTGAGAGTAATTTACTGTTTATAACATTTGCAAGTATGTGGCTTTCAGGACTATCAGAAATTGCACAATAGGTGTTAATTAACTATTGAGAACAACTTTTATAAACTAATACTCCTTATTCATTTATATGTACAAAAAAAGAGGCACAAATATTTATGTACAGAAAATAAATTATTCAGAATTTGAAAAAAGACATGGCACAAAAGATGATGAATTTGGTGCAGACAATTCACTAGACACATCTAAAGAGCATTCAGTGTGATCATGGTGGCATGAAAAGTGAATGAAGTTTACCTCAATCTGTTGAATAGCTGGGAGGCTGAAGAAGAAGTTATAATGTAGGAGTTAGTCCAGTTGGTATGGGATGGAAAACCCACGATTTTAAATAATGTAGAAATAAAGACACATCACATCCTAAGTGCCATATTGCAAAGACAATGTGTGGTGGTTAAAATGCTGCTGTTGGCTAGATAGGACTTTATTTCCCCATCACAGAAAAAGCCAAAAAGTGTCTTCAACGTAATTATTTATATTGCCCCTTCTTTGTTGCACTCGGAGCAATTATGAATTTGGACATGCCCTTTGGCTCACTGACTAGTTTTCTTAAACCATACATAAGGAAGAGACAAAATGATGAGAAATTTAAGCCCTGAACTTCACCCAGTGATAGAAGCACTTGGGTGTGATGTCACCCATTTCAGTGGTGCTGTAATTCAGTAAATTGCAACACAGTTCACTAATAGCCCTTCCTGTACATGGTCCTCTTAATGCACTCCATATATGAAGTATTTATGAAGAGCCTTAGCCTGGTTACCACAAAAATGAATATTAATGTCTGCACGTTAAAATTTTGCAGGATAAAGTCTTCTATCATATGCTAAATTAAGCACACAGAGCAATCAGAAATTATATGTCACTTGTCTGCTTTTTATTAATAATCACTGTTTCATTGGAACTCTTCCTTATCTAGAGCATAAAAATGCCAAATTAAGTTTATTTTGATTTACTAAAGATGTCTTGCTAATTTGATTTTAGTAATAATTTTTCATTTAAGTGAACTTTTCATTGCTTTTTTTAAACAAATTCAGTCAGTAGAAATAATTAGTAATAGAAATCCTTTAACAGTATTACACTATATCTTTATTATAACTTAATCACTCGAAAAGGTACCTGCAAAAAAAATTAAAATCACAAATGCATTTATGATGTTAACTGAATCACATTGTTTTGACTGAGCTTTCATTTTAGTTTTTTTGTAAGGCAAAAATTGCCAACACATGGGATCTTAGTACAAATCCAAGTTTATCTACAAAGTGTGAAAAATGTTGGAAAACCTGTAAATTAAGACATAGATGAAACTTTTCAATTTTATTTTTTTATTTTTTCTTCATTGATGTCTTTAAAACCTTTTTTTTTTACAGGTCTTTCTTTTGAAATGCTTAGAAGACTGTCTTAGAAGACTTTCCATCTTTTATAATGGAAAGGTAATTTTATCTGATAAAAACGCATATTTGAATAAATTGTTAAAAAAGAATTCAAGAACGTATTTAGTTACAGGCAAAACTGTATGGATCTGGTGTCCATGAATTCATGCTGTCACATTGCAATATCTTGGGTTGGGGTGGTTATTCAATTCCATAGACCCATTTAGAGTTTGTGTATAAATATTATATGACCTGACATCCAAATCTGTTTCTTTGAGGAAGCTGATTCCTTCAGACATATTCCAAGCATGCTTAAGAATCATTGTCAACAGTGTCAACAGTATAGTGAAATTGAGATTTATAATGGCCTATTCAGTACAACAATAGAAAATCCAGGGGGTATTTTTGTGTTATTTATTACAAGTTAAGCATGCTGTGAGTGTATGTGCTGTTTTTTTCCTAGGGTAGAATTAATTTTTTTCCCAGTGGCTGGTATGGGGCTGTGTTTTGGATTTATGCTGGACACAGGGCTGATAATGTAGAAATGTTTTTGATTTTGCTGACCAGGACTGATGCAGGGCCAAGGCTTTTTCTACTTTTCATACTGAAACTGAAGAGGAAAGTTAGGGGTGTATGGAAGGCTGGGAGGAAACACAGCCAGGATAGATGACTCCAGCAGATCAAAGGAATATTTCAGACTGTATGACATCTGGTATTTGGGGATGTGTGAGAGACTAGAATGTTAATGTTTAATGACTCAAAGTATTGGACATTTGCAAAAGTAGCAGGGTGCACACATCACCAGAGTGTACAAGCTGGGCGCTGGACAAGATAAAGGAGGAGGCTGAAAATCCTGTGAGGTGGGATAGTGCTGTTTATTGTGCCAAAGTCCTTACACAAGTGACTCAGCTCTGAAAACTCCCCTCCAGGGAAGTGCCAGGACATCTGTAGACCTGAAGCTATTCTCTTTTCTGATGGGCCATAATTGACCCAGTCATGTTGATGTAATAGGCAGCTGTAATGTACTAGAGGGTATCATAAAATATCAGATTCATCACTTGGTGAGAAGAATACAATTAGAAACTCTAGTGGAATCTCAGTTCACTAGGTCACATGGAATTAAAGGGATAGAGGGAGTGAGAAGACAAATTACACTAATGAACCAAATCCGATATTAATACTTTTGTTTTGGCATCTAAAACCTGACATAAATACACTGCATTGCACCTTTTTTGTACATCAAGGTTATTGCCATATACTGAAACCAAGTCCATTTCTAGCTTTACTTCTAGTCACACAGCATCACAGAATCATAGGGGAGTCTCACATAGCTTTAGTTTTGTGAAAGATACTGAGATATGCTCTTAACAGCAAGTGAAGGAAGACTTGTTCCTCTCATGGGTAATTCATCCCAACCCTCAGATTTTTATTTTAGATTAGGTGAACCCATCAGCAGTTACCAGTCTCTTTCATTAACTACAGACTTACCATTAAATGCCTTAGACTGGACACCTGACAAAGCAGAGATAAAATGAGACAAATCACATTCAGTGCCTTTTGACTAATACAGTTCCATATTCACTCTGAGGTTTAGCTTTTCTTCTATATAGTCACATCTTCACTGTGACCCATTGGGAAATCAGAAATTCAACCTCAGAGCCTGCTCACAGTTTGTTTTATAGATTTATTCTCATATAGACTAAGGTAACAGAAATATATAGTACAGATGGATTTTTTTTTTCATTCCTCTACATATTAAGGCAGCTCCAGATGCAGAGATTAGTGCAGCTGCAGGAATATTAAAACAGAGTTTGATTTCTTTATGTTGGTGCTACTCAACATTTTTGAAAGAGCAATTGTGGGATTCACAAAGCTTTCACTACTGAAGTGAGGTCTGACATCAGAAAGAAGCTTAAAGAATCTCACTGTTTTCAAAAATATCTGAAAATATGCTGTAGTGTTGACTGTCAGAATGCAATAGTTTCAATGAAACACCTCAAATGTTGTTTTAGAAGCTGATTAAATTTAAAGGTGCATATAATTTCTTGTCACTTCAGAATTTCTTGCTGCAGCAAGGAAAAGAGTAAGGATATATACTAATTCAAGCATAGCACTTAGGGCTAGAATGGGGGTTGTGAAGTGATTACCCTTGCTCCTAGGCAGGATCAGCTATTACAGCATCTCTCTTGACATATTTATCAAACTTTTCCTTTAAAGGTTATGAAAATTCTGTGGGGTCAAAAATTTCCTATTTATTAATTATTTTTAAAACTAGACAGTGGTATGTAACATTTAACCAAAACCCTGAAGTATTTCTATTTTTTTCTAGTTGGATAGCTGGAGCTAGGCAGAGAATCTAATCCTATTTTTATTTCTGCAGTGAGAGGAGTGTATGCATTTTCTTCTTTTTGTTCTCACACATCAGGAATTTAGGCAGCAACCAGAATCACATTTCTGGAAGTAATACACCATGCAGATTAAAAGAGCTGGAGCCTACTCTGCAGGAAAAAAAAAAAATTAGATCTGAATATTTGTTACATACAGAGAATTCCTAGTATTGTTACATGAGTTTATACTTTTTTGCAACATAAAGGCAGAATTATTAAGCCCAGAGTTGCTGTTTGCAAGAGCATGTAGTGGTTAAAAAGACTGAGTTGGTTTCTGTTCTGTCATTAACAGAGTGACTGGGAGATGCAGGCAATGGAACAAATATTTCATAGAATCTTGTGGAGGGCTGAGCCAGGACCTGTGGGAAGGGAAAAGGTTTTACTGGTGTAATATCAGGCTCTGCACTTCTCTTCCTGAGCTTACATAGAAGACACTCATCTCATGAAATAGTAGTGATTATTTTTTATTTTGACAAAGAAAGAGCAGTTGCATTATCTAATATTTGTTCCAATATAAAAGAAATTAAGCATATGAAGAAGGCTTTGGCCACATTAAAAGCACAGAAAAGAGCAAAATTAACTAGTTTTGGTAAGGGTTGGTTTTCTGTCAGACACAATGATGCGTTCTGGGCCTTCTGCTTTCCTTTCTTGGACCAGTGAGAATATAACAGAAATTATTTCCCATCGAAATTGAGTTAGGGAATAGAATTCATTGCATTTTTTGTGTAATCCCACATTTTTCTTAATGTTTAAATGAGATAAGTTCAGGTTTTGCTGTTTTGTTTCTGTCAGTTTGTAGATTAAAACAAGTATTAACACACAACGTTATACACTGGACTCCTGATAGTTAAAGATAAGATGATTTTTTAGTTAAATTATCATTATCATAGTATATAATTACTAATATATATTAATGTTTGTGTTGTTACTATATGTTATTGAGATGTATGCCAAACCCCATGTAAATATGTTACAAATGGTGGTTACTGATAACAACAATTAACAGAGGAGCCCGACCAGAGGAGTTCAGGAGCACCCTGTTTGGGTGCCTTGTTTGGCATGAGCTGGGCTCTGACAGATTCATAAAGCAAATAATTCCCAGTCCTCACACACATGATGAAGCTCATCTCCATAAATACTTTTGGGACCATCTCTGGTGGGTGAGCTGATTACTTGCCTGTGAGGTGACAGCAGTTCAGTCCCTAGGAAGAGCCAAGCTTTCCAACACATCACAGTTGCAAGCTCCAGTGCCTGGTCATCAGTTTTCCAAAGAGCACTGGGATCACACTACACAGAGACTTTTTTTCCCCCTCCAGAGGACCTAACAGTCAAAATTTAGGGTGATGATTCTCCATCAGTACAGTATGGTACAGACATCTCAGTGAATTTGGGTACTTGCCAGAAAACAGAGAAGGAAGGAAGAGGATGCCAATTTTTTAGAGGGTCAGCAGATTCAACTGCAGAGCTTGCAGATTTATGCTGGCTAGGCTAGTTGATTTGATCAGGGATTGATATCCATCAAAGCTATTGCAACAACAACAACAAAAAAATATAATTTAACAAAAACAGACAAAGCCTGCTTGTGGTTTTACAAGGGAAATGGCTTGAATTCCTGTTTTGAACATTAGCACCGTACATCCAAAGATAATAGCTCCTCAGAAATACTTACAAAATTGACTGCTACTGCCCCAGAAAAGAGCAGAAAATGCTTGAGAGTAGTAAAATCTGACTTTGCAGCAGTGACTTTATGGTGTCTTGGTTTCCATTATCTCCAAATCACCAGAGCCTCATGGTCCCTTGTGCCTTGACTCTGCTGCTCATCTGCTTTTGCTGTTCTCCTGCTTTTCATTTCTTCCTGGATGAGTAGCTACTTGCAGATCTTATCTCTCCTCTCAGAGAGAGGGAGAGGGAAGGAGTGGAAGGTTTTTCTCACAGAGGAGATTCCACTAGCACGATTGCACTCATATTTGTGTCCTTAATCTCTCACTATTATGTGTGTGATTTTTCCACTCAATGGTTTTTCTCTAGGCATTTTTTTCATAAATTTAAAATTGGTCTCATAAATCAGTGCCTAGTTTAGTTATTTTGGAAGGCTTTCTATTAAGCCAAAGTCAGTTTTCAAACTCTTAAATAATTTAAGTTAGTTAATTTTAATATACAAACCTTAATTTTTAATGTACAAATGTGTGCACATTTAATATGATCTAAGATGTTGTCCTAGCTAAACATCTCAGTACTCAAAAATTGAAAATATTTACAGCTTCTTCACTTTTTTCATCTCCTGGAGAACAACAGGGATGGAGTTTATTTGAATCTGCATCTCTTGAAGGTTTTCACAGCAGGACAAATCTGATTTTCAAAATCAAATACAATAATGATTAGCACAGATTCATCAATGCACTGCATTGAAGTGATTTATTCAGATCTCTGCCTCATGTGCGCATTCGCAGTTGGCAAAATCAAATTTCAAGAGTCACAAATTGTCAGAGATTCATCAATGTTGATGGGAGAGCAGTAACAAAACATTACTAATGTGGCTGAAGTTGTGTTTGTGGAAAGAAGAGATGGGTCTTCATCATTGGAGACTGAAACCTCATAATTACAGACAGCGTGGGAAAAAGAGAGTGCTTGATCTACAAAATTTTTTTAGTTTGGCTGAAGCAGATTTCAAAGAATTGCACTCTATTCCAGCTTGAGTTATTATGCTCCATATAAAAGGCCACAGGTTAAAATAGAAGGGCCTATTTCAGCTTTAGATTCCAGGAATCTGCAATTGTGTGCTAAGCACTTGCTTAGGTCTCTGCAAGTGCCCATCCATAGGAGTCCAGGTCCTTGCTGCATCCACACACAGACATTTCTCCTCATCAGTCTCTGTATGCTTTTCTTTGCAATGACTGTCAAAGTGCTGATAGCTAGCTAGGGTGTAGCCCCACTAAATGTCTTTTTCAAGTGATATCTGTTTGAGCCATCAACAGGTAAGAATTCAGACACAGTATGCAAAGCATTCATTGCTGGCATCTCAGAAGGTAACACTGTGTTTGTGTATTTTGGGATTTAATTATTGTTTGCTATTTTTAAAATCAACCTTTAAAGTGTGTGAAAATATTGAAAAAGGACTTCCTTTGATCTTGCTAAAAGTATTGAACAATTTAATTTGAATAATTTTCTGTCACTTAAAAGTTTTGGTTAAGACATTTATATGACCAAAATAAAAGAAGGGTCTGATCTAAAAATGGATACTAGAATTTTCTTGTAATTTCATTGTAAGCCTAAAGTCCTCAGCTCCATCCTACAACTGAGTTTTCTGCATCTTAGCTGGTGATATTATTTATATTAATCAGTATTAGAGGAAGTGTTAGAGAATGATTTTAACACTCTAATATATGCATTTATCTAAATAAAAGCAGATAATTATATGTATTTTGGAAGAAAAAGAATGACAATGATTGCATGTGATAAAAGACCCCTTCATAGCAGAGGTCTCAATATAAAGGGTGATAGCTGTCAAATGGGATCATACCCAAACTTGTTAACTGCTCTATTTCTGCAATTTTTTTAGGGAATTTGTCAACTAAATTGCAGAAATCCTTTTCACTGTAGTTTGCCAGTCAGTCCTGTCCGTGACACAGCTGCCCACAAACAGATACATCTGTAAAATATCCCCATGAATCTGTGAATTGCTGTCCCACACCCAGATTAATTCTGAAATGTTCTTGCCTTTGATTATGTTGACTTGTAATTTTCATTAATTGTAATGCACTGAAACTGTAAGACATCAACAACATTCCTATCAGCTGAAAATGCTAAATTATTTTTTCCTTTAAATCATTAACTTTTGGGCAAATTAGAGTCATGCTGCTGGCTATATTTTCTGGAACCTGAAGCACCCAGATGTTTCATTTTCATGACATTTAGAATTTAATAACCTCACTATTACTGGTACTAATTTTCTAAATGCCTTTTCTGCTTTTGTTTGGAAAATAAATACACGACAAAACGCTTTGGTACTTCAATTTTCTCTTCTAGTCTTTGGGGAAGATTCCAAAATAATTAGCTAAATGATCAATCAGTTTAAAAAAAAGTGAATTCGGAGCTGGTTCAGAATGTCCCTATAAGCTATAGGATTCTATTAACTTCTATTGCATCTGCCCAGAGGAAATAAATCAGTTGGCAAGGCATTAATGGGAAAAAACACTCTTGGCAATAAACTAAAATGGAGGATGATTTGTATGATTTAAACAGTAAGGATCTTAAAATCTTAGAAAAATGGGCATTTTTGTTTTTATCTTTGACTTATTTTTGTGAATTTAAAAGAACTCTTAATGTTATTTGACTCATCACTCCAGGTCTTTGCTCTAGTTACTAATTTGATTTATCAGAGAACATGCTGTCATTCCAGTTGAAATGGAATGTATGTTAGGTATGTTAGTATACCTAGATAATATTTATATGTGTAAGACTGCAGAACGCTGTATTGACTTCCACACTCAAAAAAGCCATCAAACAGCAGTGATTTATTCAGATTTTCTCAAGGCAGACTCATACACACACACATCAAAGCAAAGGAGACTCAGCTGTTTTGGGAAAGTCTGGCTCTATGACTTTGGCAGGAAGATGCAGTTTGAGAGGCATGTGGAAGATTCTCATCAAGTTGTCTTCATGTTGCCTTTTCTTCACTGAAATGCTACTTCTAAGCTCTAATTTAACAACATGGTATTCAAGACATCTCCTTTGAATCTTTTCTGAAGGAAAAGAAACCCCACAGGAGGTGGGTTGCATGATAATTGCATATATATATCTTTGTGATTCAGTTGGAATTTATGGCTGGAGTGCTAATGTTAGCAGCTTTATTTTCCCATTTCTTTGACAGGATCAAAACTAAGAAGACCTAGTTTTGTGATACTCCCTTTTAGAATTAAAAAAGCAGGTGAATTAAATGTTTCTGTTTTTCTTTACCTTCATTAAAATTTTTCAGTTTGGTGATTCACTTTCAAAGAAGATTGCTTTTTTCTTCTGGCTGGAGCTTAACATGGGATTAATGGGAAAATAAATTAATTTTGAGAAGAATTTAGCACAAAAAATGAAAAGAACTTTGGAATTATGAAAGCAAATAGCACACTTAACAGAAAGAAACTTCTTATTACCTCTGTTACTACCCAAATTCAGCGCTTTGCTGTTTCAGCCACCAGCCATATTATCTAATGCAATTTTATTGGTGACTGAGACAAACCCTAAAGGTTTAAGACATGGGCCTGCTTATTACCATTAGGTATTCTGAAAGAAAATTAATAGAACATTTGAGGTAAAATCAAATCTGGGAAGAAGTTTACCTGTTGGCAGAGTATCCTTTAGAATTACAGAATGATAGAATGGTAGGGCTGGAAGGGACCTTAAAGATAATATAGTTCCAACCCTGCTGCCATGGGCAGGGACATCTTCCACTAGAGCAGGTATCTCAAAACCCTGTCCAGCCTGGCCTTGAACACCTCCAGGGAGGGAGAGTCCACAACCTCTCTGGGCAGCCTGTTCCAAAGCCTCACCACCCTCACAGTAAAAACTTTCTCTCTAATATCTAAACTAAATCCAACCTCCTTCAGCTTAAAGCCATTCTCTCTTGTCCTGTCACTACATACTGTTGTGAGAAGTCCTTCTTTAGCTCTCTTGCAGGCCCCCTTTACGTACTGGAAGGCTGTTATTAAGTACCCCCGAAGCCTTCTGTTCTCCAGGCTGAACTGCCCCATCTCTCTCAACCTATTTTCATAGGAGATGTACCCCAGCCCTGGGGTCAACTTAATAACTCCCTTCTGGACTTGCTCCAACATGTCAACATCTTTCTTGTGCTGGGGTTCCCAGTCCTGAACACAGTAGTCCAGGTGGGGTCTCACCAGGGCAGAGTAGAGGGACACAATCATTTCCTTTGATGTGCTGACCACGCTGCTTTTGATGCAGCCCAGGATACAGATGTCTTTCTTCACTGCCAGCACACACTGCTGAGTCATGTCCAGCTTTTCATCTACCAGCAGCCCTAAGTCCTTCTCCCCAGGGCTAGTCTCTTTCCATTCTCTGCCCAGCCTAAAATTGTTTTTGGGACTGCGCCAAACCAGGTGCAGGACCTCGCACTTGGCATTGTTGAACTTCATCAGGATGACCTGGGCCCACCTCTCAAACCTGACAAGGTCCCTCTGGGTGTTATTCCTTCCCTCCAGCGTGTTGACCGCATCACACACCTGGGTGTCATCGGTGAACTCGCTGAGGGTGCACTGAAACCCACTGCCCATGTCGCCAATGAAGATGTTAAAAAGCACCAGTCCCAGTACCGTTCCCTGGGGAACACCACTGGGCACCGCTTTCCATTTGGACATTGCACCACTGACTTCAACGCTTTGAGCATGATCATCCAGCCAATTCTTTATCCAGCCAGTGGCCCACCCGTCAGATCCACGCCTCTCCATTTTAGAGACATAGATGTCACGAGGGACAGTGTCTTTGTTCAAGTCCAGGGAGATGATCCCTGTTGCCCTTCCCTCATCCACCACTGCCGTAACGCTATGGTAGACAGCCAAGAAATTTGTCAGGCATGATTTGGCTTTAGTGACACCATGTTGGCTGCCAGCAATCATCTCATTGTTTTCCGTGTGCCTTAGCAGACTTTCCAGGAGGAGCTGCTCCATGATCTTGCCAGACACTGAGGGGAGACTGACTGACCTGTCGTTCCCTAGTTCTTCCTTATCTGCCTTTTGAAAAATGGGTATTATGTTTCCCCTTTTCCATTCAGTGGGAACTCGACCAGATTGCCATGACTTCTCAAATATATTGGGTAGTGGCATAGCCACTTCCTCAGCCAGTTCTTTCAGTACCCATGGTTGTATCTTGTCAGGCCCCATGGACTTGTGCACCGCCAGGTTCCTTAAACGGTTTTGGACTCGGTCTTTTCCTGCAATGGGTGGAGAAGAAAAATGGAACAACTTAGGTTTTTCTTAATACAGAGCAAGAATCATGCCAAAGGGAACACAGGGGTCAATATTTGAGCAAGAACAATTTTTTTCTTTTGAGAATAAGCAACTCACCCAAAGAAAAAGGCTCAAAGTTGTAAACAAATTTTATCTATTGGTAAAAGAGCTATGTAATAAAAGTGGTATCTGGAAAGTGTGATTTTTATGATACTTTTCCCAAAGGAAGCCATACTGAATTGTTAGACTATTGGATCAAGCAAAATAAAACGTATTCTAGAAATTTTATTTATCTCTATCATAATAAAAGACAAAACTGAAAACTGAAGAAAGCTCTTCTTCAGTATGAGAAGTATTTACAACAAAACTAAACCAGTCCTTGAGATATGGGGACTTCAGAACAAATGGTTGTGTGGAGTATGTATCACAAACAAGCTGCATGCACAAAAATCCATAAACCAAGAGAAAACCCAACAATTATTATGTTATTTCATTGTTTAATAAAATTACTAAGAATTCAGCACTGGGAGGTGTTCTTGTTTTGCCCGCAGGTGAATAATATGACTCCTTAAGCATTTGCTAGTTGGGAATTTCTGGAGAACTTCATTCAGGATAAATGAATGCTATGCAAGTTAGAGCTCTAGTGACCTTTTTGGGTGTATAAATAATACGTTTCATATTTTCAATTACCTTTGTATTTCTTCCTTCTGAACACCTAAAAAGTGGCAGAAATATCACCTCCTTTAAGATGATTCTTTAGCAAATTCTATTTTTATGAATGGATCCTGCCTAGGAATCTTCATAAAACATTTTATATTTTCTTTTATTTTGCCAATTACCAGCCTCTCACATCTTCACTTTCATCACTACTACTAATGTAAGACTTTTAATTTTTTTCTTGGCTTCCAAAATCTTCAATCCCTGGAAAGAAGTGCTGCCAGTGGTATGTAACTGAGGGCAGTCAGATGCTGACTATCTAAGTTCAAAGCAGCTTAAATGGTCAGAGTTCTCCCTAAGGGGGTAAGTCTCTCATTTCTTACTATACTGAGTGGTGGAAAGAAAAGTTTTAAGATAGGAAAGGAAAAACTATTTCAGCTGCTCTCCTGAGTGCCTGTATCCTAGCAGATAAAGACATCTCTCTCAAACTGTGCTTACTGCACTTCTATCATGTTGTCTTAGAGTTTTTAACATGGAGAATTTGGCATCTAAACATGCCAAAGGGTATACTAAGTAGTTAATCGATATGTATAAAAAAATCTAGCTGTGAAGTTCTGGAGCTGGGAATTGGTGGGATAAATTTTTGTGGCAATGTACAATTTACATATGTTCTGTCTTGTGTTCTAAGTGGTGACCCCAAGTGTGGGACAAATAGCACTTTGTTGATTTTTAGTAAGACATGTACAGGATCTGTGTAACAAACAGCTGTGATGGGTCAGCCTTGGTTAACAGCTGAACCTCCACCCAGCTGCTCACTCCTGCCCTCAGGGAGAGAAAATGGGAAGAACAAGAATGAGAAAACTCATGGGTCAAGCTAAAGACTAGCAAATTGTTTACTAATTACTGTTATGAGCAAAGAAGACTCAGGGAAAATAAACTCACAAAAAATTTATGAATTTACGATTTGGATAGTGGGAAACAAAGGCAAATATTAAATTAACATATTTCCTCTCCCTTTCTTGAGTTTAAAGTCACTCCTTCACACCAGTCTGTCAGTAATGGTTGGCCCACGGTGGTTCCTCTTCACTGCTTTGTCCTTCTCAGACTTTTAGCCTGCTCTGGCATGGGTGTTTCACAGCCTGTAGGGAAATCTCTGCCCTAGTGCCCAGCAGCTCCTCTTCCTCTTTGTCTTCTGACCTTGGTGCTCCATCTTCTTCTTCTCACTCTTTTTGTTCTTCTTCTCTGTGGCATTTTCAAACCTTCCTTACAAATGCTTTCCCTGAGACACTGCCACCACGGCACAGAGCTCAGCTGTGCCCTGTGCCTTGGAGCTGTCTGAAACTGGCCATGTCCAGCCCAGGACAGCTCCTCACAGAGGTCACCCTGCAGCCCCCTCCAGCACCTGGACACCTGCAGTGTTGGGCACCAGCACAGTTAATCATTAAAGAAGACTAAATCTTCTAACCCAGACTATCTGTGCACCCCTTCATTAACTGGTGTGATAGAAATGAGCCATTGAGAAAATCACTGTTTTGCTGGAAGGTTTTAAAATAGACAAAACTGGACTCCATGGGTAGAAGTGTGATGCTGAGCAGGGACTGAGGGCTGGGAATGAGGTCTGAGGACTGCACCAGCAAGAACAAACAGCTCTGGGTCAGGCAGCAGTGTAGAACTTATGTCACTGGCCTTGCTGGAAACTGACTGCTCCTGTTGACTTCATCAGGATTTTAGCAGCTCAGAGAAAATTGTGCAGAAAAACTGCTGAGTGACACACCTCACTTGTGGGATGGCTCACCAAACTCTGCAGGAAAAAACTCTTGGACACCAGTGCAGAGCTGAGCAGCTGCAGTTGTATCACCTCCAGGCTACAGCCTGCTTCCCACACCTGCTCATCTGCCTTAACCATTGCTGATACAGGCAAGCGTAGCTCCTGCGGGGTGTGCGAGTCGGGAATGTCACAATTTTTTACACTCTCCGTTTCTTGGTGGCTATTTTCCTTATTGTCTGAACTACAAACTTGTCACTGGAGACCACAGCTTTGTCTGTACTGGTTGTGCAGTTGTGTTATAAATAAGCACTTCGATGAACATAAATGGTTTGGTGTAGATGAAGTTGTACCTTGAATGACTGCAGCAACAATTTAGCTTTCCATAAGTCAGAGTGCAATCAATAAAATGTGTAAAAAAGCTGGCTAAGTATTGCTAAAAGCCCATTAAGAGTAAATACAATGCTGGATGGGTAATTTTTCCAGCCTAATTGCATCTTTATAATCAGAAGATTTCTAAAGCTTGCATACATAAACCCTTGTCCTGCACTTTTGATTTCACAGAACAACATATCACAGCCACTGAAACAGGGTTTGTGTTTTTTATTTTCCAAAATATATAACAATCAGCATAAGTTTTTGCAGTATTTCAGGCTAACTTGAGTAAAACCATGCAAACCAGGAACTTTTTTTAAGTTTCCAGATGAATTTAAAGAGAAAAAAACTTGCCTCTCTAAGTGAACCAGTTTTTTCTGTTTTTCCAGGCAGTGACTAAGATTAGGGAACAAAATTAAATTATTGACTTTACATCAGTTATGCAATTATTTTAATTGTTTATATTTCCAAAGCTTTCAGATATCTAACATTGAAACATATCTAATTGAGCACTGTGGAAATTAGATTCTTGTCATCTCCCATCTCAGGCAGGAAAGAAGAATTAAGGGTAACTATAATGAAAAAAAAAATCCAAAAAGAAGACAACAAAAAAAAAAGGCTTGGAGTATATTTTTTTTTTTGTCCTGATTATTTGCATTGAATTAACTGATTTTTGCAGAAAGTTAAAATCTCATTTTTAAGACAGCTTTCACAGTAAAACCTAGGGCAATAGCATCCATCATAATATATACAAAACCACAATTTGGGAAGGAAAAAGTTGCTGGAAATATAAAAAGAGACACCAAAAGAAAATTGAAGATCATCATTCTACCATTAAAAATTCTCTGTTGGCAGTGCTATCTCCAGAGCAGACTTCACAGGGGTCTGTGGGGGCATTCACCATGAACACTCATATCTACACTGTGATTCTAAATGGGAGTAGCTACTTCTAGAGCAGGACCTGTTCCTACCTCTTTCTGGTCACCACTGCCTAAACTGCTTGTTGCAATGACAGCTTTTGCAGCACATGACCTGTGCAATATCAGAGCACATTAAGACCAAGGATCCAGCTCACGTGAGGCCATGACCAGTAGAAGAGAATACCAACTGGACCCAGCAGTGTATCAGCAAAGCTTTCTGAATTGCACTAAGCTGTCAAAGAATCAGCTGTCCAAAACTCACGTGAGTCCATTATTTTATTAAAGTATGATAATGGGCGGGGAGAGTGTAAGGGGGAGGAGACCAATGCTATCTTGATCTATACTAAAAATAAAAAAGTGATATGTAATTTTTAGCTTGTTCCGACTCTACAAGTCGTGAGTTTACACAAAGAGGATCATGTTGCTTCAGCAGGCAATTACATAACTAAGGTCACTGCTGCATATTTCCCAGATTAAATGCAAAAATATAGTAAGGAAATGCAAACAAATAGCAGCTGGCAAAAATGCGTTATTTACATTGCCAGACAGACTGGTGAGATGCCAGTTTTCATTCATGTACCTTTAAATTGATCAAATGCCATCTTTCTTTTTTTAGGGCAAATCCTTTATTTCTAGATAAATGCACAAAAGAAGGTTGAGGACAAGCACACTTTCAGTTCTACTGCAAGCCATTTGCAGTAGTGTGCTGTGAGAAGTCCTTTCATTTCATCTAGTAAAATGAGATACCTGTATTATTTAATGCATTTATGTTTCTTTTTTTCTGATTTTTTTTTTGGGGGGAGGGGTTTGGTTTTTGTTGTTGTTCACTGATCTGAGATAGCATCAAATTCACATAATTACTGGAAATTCGGGTTGCTTTAGTTTTGTGAATGGCATCTCACATCCTAGCCTTTCATCTGGCTTAAGCTAATAGCAAATTTTTGGCTGGTATATTGTGCATTGACGTCGTTTTTGCTGCAAAACAATCTGATTTAGTCACAGAAGAAAAGTGGAAGCACTATAACCTTCATGTTGCTGAAACAGTGGTTTTCCTAAATTTTGCTACGTGGTTTCACTTTCTCTTCTCACTTTGGGTCTTAGGAAGAGAAGAGCTTGTATTTCATCAACAGGCTGGGCAAACAGTCCATGCTTTTACAGTTTCAGATTAAATAGAAATATTCATCATTAACATGACTGGTGGAGTCAACTTACTGACAGTGTGTTGAGCTGCTCCGTGTAAGTGTGAGCTTCAGGCTACACTGGTCAGTGAGACATAAAAATAGCACCAGTCACAGAGCACATTTTCATGACTTAGTGAGGCATTTTCCTGTCAGCAATTTGATTGAACGTCGAGAAGAAATGGTTTAGGATTGCAGCTAGACTTGCAATCTTGCTGATATAAGAGCTACATTCAACCTCTCACTCCTTAGATAAGATTAAATGGAAAACAGACTCACTTCAATGCTGAGCATGTAGGTAAAGAAAAACAAGAGCAAAAGAGGCATGAAAACACACGCACATGCTCACACACACAGTCACATCAATGCTTTGTTAGCATTGCAGCCTTTCCATGAGAACCCGGGCACTTTTACATTTCTATCTTTGTTAAACACGGTTCATTGTTCTGCTTGTTCTGCCGCTGCCCCATGGAAACTTTCCAGGTACATGAGTGCAAGTGGATCACGTTCTTGCAATGACAAGTACCACTGTAGCTACTGTGGACCTCAGCAGGAAAGATAAAGTGCAAAATGTCAGTGATCACAGGACTCAGTCTCTCTACTGCCCCGGTTTCCTTGTCTTTCTCTTGGAAGTCTTTGAGTGAGTCTTTTCTTCCTTGTTTGAAGGGGGATTAATAGGAAATTGCAGCCCAAATCCATTAGGTCCATTTAGGAAGACACATTGAAAGTAGCGGACAGGAGCTAGGAAAACAAGGAAGAGATGATTAATGTTTATGGTTGCCAAACTGGGGGCATGAGCCTATTCCATGTTCCTTCAGAAAACATCTGCATGACTTTATTCCCATTAAGTCAGTTATAACATCACAAATTTCTAGTGTGATCACAAGCCAGGTCTCACATCTCAGCAAGATTTTAGCTAAAAAGCTCAATGAGGGATCTTGTAGCACAATATGAGAAATTATTGACAATTTCACCTTTAAATACATAATTTTTCTCAGTGTTATAGTCCACTACTCCCAGAATACTTGCATTTTGGGATAGCTGAATGTAAGCCCCCAAAATTCACACATATATTCTTTGGTTTTTGTATTTCACAGTGACTTTCAGATATATTGAAGAGTTCCAGAAAGACTCATATTTAATTCATATCTAACTCATATCTATTTTATTAGGCTTCAGGTGAATTATCTTTTATTGTAAATAAAGGGATCATAAAAGACTGCTCCTATTTTCTGTCCTTTCACAGTCATGGATATTTTCTCCCTTTTAATTTTTGAGCACTATATAGGTAGTCATATTTTCCATCATGTTTTAAAAGCTTAAAAGAACACATACTTCAGGACAGATGAAATTGATCTAATTGGCTTCAAAAGCTGAGTTTTGCACTGTGAGATTAACATTGACAAGATTTTAAAAGATAACTATTAAACAGTTTGGGAAAATGACTGGAGGAATGTTGGCATCTGAAACAAGTCAGTTTTTCAGTTTTCAAGCAATTGATTTTCTGATGACTTTTTTTTTCCCCTGCGGTTCATACCATATTAAAAAAAGAAAATTTAGAAATAATTAGCTGTTCTCTTAATTAGCTGTTCTAAACTGAGATGGACTTGAGGACTCCCTGCATTATAAACTAGGGTGCAGGCTTTATTTATTGACTTCCAGGTCCCACTAAATGGGGGAAAACAGAGAAGTATGTCAGAAGTCCTGGTGTATTCAATCCAGTTGTATTATCCTCTGTGGTTTTCTTGCCTGACTCGAGCAAAGGTTAAGTCCTTTTTGGCTAAAAGCACACTTTAAAATAAAATTGAAAATTAGATCCTTCTGGATCTAATGAACTACTGCTTTTTCACTAAATCTACAAATGGAAATTAATTTTTCCCCCCAAATTCTCAGTGTTTATGTTTCTCTGTGAGATGAATCTCAGATTTTGTTTGAAAACAGATAAAGCAACTCCCCTGATTAGAGTTTACAATCTAAATGTGTCAGACTAAGGTTCTCCTGTGAGGCTTGACAAGCCGTGGGCTTTGTGGTGCTGAGTCCTCCACCACTGATCTTTTTATGTTCACACAAGGGCAGAAACAGAAAGTTTCTAAGAAATAATTTCAGCAAATAGACTTATTCTTGAACTACGTAACTTTTATGAGTAAAAGTAACTGAAAACAATGTATTGCCACGTGATCCACTGTGATTAAAACCAGTACTGTCCTACCAAAATACTCAGTCAGAGATTTTTCAATCAGATCTTTCAAAAAAATCCCACAAACACAAAATCTCCTGAAACTTAATCACAGTGGATGCGAGATTGACAAAGAGAAATTCCTTAAAGGAAGAAAAATGCCAATTACAAATTCATCTTTTATTGTTAAAAGAAAGCAATTTATGTGTATTTCTTTCATGTATGCAAAAATGAAAAGAAAAAAAAATCAATTACACTCTTCATGAAGAAGGCAATTAGGGCACCACACACTTTCTAGCCTCAATAAATACAAAAAAATATTTTACTTCTGGGTAAAAAACAATTACTGCCCTGTGTTTTACATGCTATTGGATTTGAAAAGATACCTCTTTTTTCTTCACATGCATTTGCAAAGTTCTGTAATAGACTGACTTACACAGCTACAATACTTGCAAGTATTTTAAACATGGTTATGTTATTTATGTATTGCAATTATAGCATGCCTGACACCACAGTGTTTTCCAGAGGTTTTACCTAATTATTATTCTAAAACCATTAGTAGAACTAGATGCTGCAATAATTTCATTTGAAAATCTCATGTCTACTCTACTGTTAAAAGCCATTAAATTCATGAAGGGGAAATTTTAAGATTTTTGCAACTCAGCCAGCAGCTACAAATTAATTATGTAGCCCATAATTCTAAACTGGAAAAAAGAGATAGAAATTAATTATTTTGAAAAAAAATTATGTAGGAGTCATGTTTGCTTGGAATGTGTAATGCTAAATATCACTTTATAATTGTTTACTTGGAATGTTAATGCCTTGCTGTGTTATTTCTATCTGCAGTGTTTGTGAAGTAAGCCCAGTTTTTTGGCTGGTATGTACTCGTGTTGATTGCAATATGTTGAAGTGATATTCAAATGTTTATATAGCCTATTACTTATCATCTATCTCTAGAAAACATCAGAAAAAAGTTGCATTAAGAGGAACCTCAGGAGAAATAGGGATGGTACTAATAAATTTTGATAAATTTTCCAGCTAATTGTTTTCATAAGACTAATGTAATTTGCTTCCAATTTGTGAAACTTTCAGTACGAAACTTTCAGTGCTGAAATTAGCTGCAGGCTATATATATATATATATATATATATATATATATATATATATATATTTTTTAATAGATCACCAAATACTCCCAAAGGTATATTAAAAAATACAAAATAAAAACTCCCCAAAGCCCTCACCCAACAATAGGGTGCTTTGTTTATTTCTCTGCCTGAAGAGTAGCAAGATAGGATAAACATATGTACAAATGGGACAGGAATAAGAACAGGGAACTACAAAAGGCAGGATATGTAAAACAGGTTTTAAGGTAAGGAGGAAAAACTAATCATGCTTCTTCCAGGATGTGCTGGAAGATACAGTTTTGTCTGGGGTAGGTTTTGTTTTCTCTGTAGTAGGTGATATAGGACATTGTTTTAGATTTCTTCTGGAATCAGTGTTGATAATTCAGGAGTGGTTTAGTTCCTGCTGAGAAGGACTGACACAACCAAGGCCTTTCTGCCTTTCACTCCACCTCACCAGCGAGGGGGTTGGGGTGCACAAGGAGTGGGGAGCTGGGACAGCTGAAGCCAAACTGGCCACAGGGATATTCCTGTGGATATTCCATGTCATAGGGCATCGTGCTCAGCAGGTAAAGTTTGGGGAAGAAAGAAGGGGAGGGCATTTGGAGTGATGGCATTTGTTTTCCCAAGCAATGGCTATGTGTGATGGAGCCCTGTTTTCTTGCAGATGGTTGAATGCCTCCTGCCTGTCCAAGGAAAGGAGTGAATTAATTCCTTGCTTTGCTTTGCTTGGGCATGTGGTTGTTTGTTTTATCTATTAAACTATCTTTTTTTTCAACCCACAAGCTTTGAAAAAACTTTTGTGTTATTTTTCAACAGTCTACAAATATAAAAAAGGTTTGTATTAATAATTTTAAACTGGATTTTCCTTGGAATGAATCTGAAATGTTTCATGTTGAAAAGTCCCCATTTTCTTCAAGTGTTCTTTTGAGGCTTAGACAAACTAAGGCACATTGCTTAATGAGTTTATCCTAATATCCTAAACTAAGGCTATGCTTACACCTCATTTAAAACTTAAGCAGATTCACCTGTAAAAGATTGAACAATTTTGATATGTTGTAGAGTATGTGTGATCTAGTAGTTACCATTATAACAGTACAAGATTTGATAAGCAATGCTTATCAATGTAATTTTCAGGTTTGGAAATAGCCAACTATTAAAAAAGCCTTTTTCCCATACTATCTTTGTAGATGGTGTTTTAATAATTCTCCCAGTGCAAAACTACTAACTTATAAAAGCAAATTTCATCCTCATTCCACGGTGGAATAGATCTTTTATCTAATTAAATAATCACCGCTTTGAAATTGACATACTGAAAGTCTCCATATTTTCTGGTGAGGATCTCATATTTCTTTTTTTTTTAAGGCAGATGAATTTCATACTTTTTGCAAACTGAATTGTCTGTCTCTAGCATATTCTAACTTGTTAGGTAAAACAAAGTCAGCTGCCCATATAGTAAGTCTATGCAGGATGAAATTGTTTCAGTATTACACTTTTTGTTAAGGCTTCTTTACAATTTCTGTTTCACATTATCCATCTTAGGCTGCTTTATCTAGGAAACCTCAGCTGCAAGACATGCAGATAAGAAATTCATTCAGAAAATACTGACATCTGTGGAACTGTGTCTGCGACAATGTTATGATACAAACCATAGTCAAGAGAACAATTTGAATTTTGACATGCAAATAAGAATACAAATACATCCCACACTGCCTTTACAATTCTTGCATTCAATATGAATGCAGAATGTGTCTTTTAAAATGAAGAGGGGTCTCACTTTGAGAGTATTGTCTCATATCTTCAGAGCAAATATTAACAAAAAGAAAAAGGAAGGAACAGTAGGAGAAAAATGTGGTTTTACAGTAGACATATTGAATAGACATTGTTATCAGCTTAAGCAGGGAAAAAAAAGCCTTATATCTGGGCTATACTTCTGTTTAGGATTTAGTTTATGAGAATTCATGTAATGACTTAAATGCCCGTATGTTACTAAGGAAACAAAAAGTCAATGCTGGAAAAGAGTCATAACACTTTTTAAAAATATTAGAACTGGTATACTTATTTGGTATCATTTGGTGATCATTTGGTACCAAAGATGAATTAATTTCTAAAAGGCTGGAGAAGGGGATATTTGCTTCTTTCTTTTTGATTTTGGGAAAGGAACAGGAACTTCTTTAAGTAATCATTGCTGGGACAGAAATCAGTCAGAGAGGGAGCAGCCAAGAAGAGTTCCAGAAAGAAAAGAAACAAACAAAGCCCCCTGGATTCAAAGATGAGATTGTGTGAGGTAGTTTAGGGCTTATACAGTGGAAATGCTAAGTACATTCCACAGTTAAGTGATATGCATGTCTCATAGAGCTGGTTTCAAGAAATGACAGGAATATTTCAAGAGGATTGTCCTGGTGTTTTCAATTCTTTAGCAGAAAGGAGGAAAGCATCCTATAATAAAATTTAATAAACCTAAAGAGCATAAAGTTGTTCCTGTTTATGTATTACAACTATTAAAGTCTCATTTTTATAAGGTTCAGATAGCTGTTTTTAATGCAATTCACCAAATTAAATATTCATTAAAAAGAAAACTCTTTTAGCAGTTCCGTTATTATAATAACAGTTCGGTTACTAAGGGAAAATTACAGAGAATGTGTGACAATTATTTTTTAGTTTGAATCGAATTTCTTCACTTAAAGACTGTCCTAATAGAAATAAGCAATTTAAAAACCACAAAAATTCAGACAATCATAGCACTAGAAACTACTATTTGGTAAGAAATTACAAATAAAAGAAAAACTTGAACTACACTAATTTCCTTGTGACTGCTTCTCAGGAATGCACATGAAGTGCAAACAAATTTCAGGAATCAAAACTGAACCACACAACAGCAAAAAAAAAAAAAAAAATATTCCAACTACTTGATAGCCAAAGATTTTTTTTCACTTATTGAAGGGTCAGGAATAGAAACAAGTACTTCCCCAGTACATTCCCAGTATGACAAAGGGACCAGACAAAGCTCAGGGCAGATAGGGAAGGGAAATCATGTTGAATCTTCCATAAATATCACAAATTTTTGCCTTCACACTTGCTAAAAAGCAGAGTGTAACTGACATTTAATTACATCTTATTTCTTCAATAGAAAAGTTGAATGCTAAGAGCCTCTGCAGGAGATCAAATACTGTTTTCTTAACATGCCCTATAGATACCTGCTATTCAAAACAACATGTTTGGGTCAAAAATTAAATTATTTATTTTTCAATAAATTATTTTCAACTCCTTTCTTATTCATCATGCTATACAGTCATTCTACTGCCACTCTCAGAAATTACAATGCTTAATGAGAAGAAGGATGGGGAAAAAAGAGGAGAAAACATTTACAAGTTCATTACAAGTAAACAAGAAATACCTCTACCACTTTAAGTCAATTATATATATCTAAAAATATCCTCTTGAAATGACATTTTTCTAGCATTGTATAGACAATGAATAGACAGGGAAAATAAAGCAATTAAGCCATGAAGACACCTCTTTTGCATCTTATTTTGTGTCTTGAATAACAAAAAAATATGAAGAATATTTGGAAAGTAGCTCTCAAAGCTACTTTCAAAGTGTCTGTGATGCAATGCAATTAATTATGTATCTTTGCAAATACCATCCAAGTTTTCATATCTGTTTTATCAAGGGGTCTGTCAAATAATAATTATTTAATGAAAAAGGGCTAAAGATGTTTGAGGAACTGAATTAAATACTAGAAATAACATTGTTATTACAGCCATGAGAATTCGGATTCTTCTTAACAGCTTTTTTTCAAGCATTGTGGGACTTCTCCAGCAAGGTCTGGAGAATGTAAAATAGATTTATTTTATAAGAGTTAATATGCCTTTTCTCACAAATAATGCTGAACAGAAAAAAAAAACACCCAGAAGATTGCTCCATATGAGTGTCTGTGGTCCCAATTTGCCCCCAGATTTTGCTAAATATACAAAAGAAATGAGCCTTTATCAGTGATTCAATGTGGAAAAAAATAGTATCAGTACAAAGTCAGTAGAACTTGTCTCTAATATTTTCTTAGTATAAAATATGATGAAAATGTACCAAATCAATAGCACTAGAAGGGCACTCTCATTATAGTTAATGTCGTTAGAGGGGAAAATATCACCATAGTAAAAAAAATATATAAGACTAAAGGAACAGAACTGGTTAAGAGTTATGATCTATCACTTGTCAAACTCAATGCTCTTTTTGAAATATAACAACAAAGCTCAATGAATGTGATCTTTATTCTAAGAAAACCAATTCTGCAATAGAAGGGGAAATTTATTATTTCTTTCTTTTAGCTTGAGTGTGATATATTACACCTAGCAACCATTTAGGGAAAAAATTCTGTATTTTGTTAGCTGTCTCTTGCTTTGTCTAGTGAGGAGCCTAAAAGGATTAATAAGCAGTATATTTATGGAATATTGTTACGTTCCATGTTATGGTCACTGCACACAAACCACGTAATTCTCCCATAAATGTGTGAATATCCCCAAAGTGACATTCCCCCAAAAGTCATTAAAAATATTATTTTTGTTAGACAGTAAAACCATGCAAGATGTCACAGTGCAACACATATGTGGTAATGCAGACACTTTCAACAAAGCATAGCAATAATCAGAGAACACAGGCTTTACAATTTTGCTAGCATTGAGTTTTCAAAGGAGTCCAGTACTGGCATGATTTGTTTTATTACTGAAAACATAGGAGCAAATGGATGAATAATTCAAAAAATTGTATGTATGTGAGAGGGACCAGAACTTATTGAATTTTTTCACAGTGCAATAGTAATTATAGGAAACTACAGTGATTTTGATGGGCAGCAAAATCAAATTGGATTCTCTTGCTATTGCTCAATAAACATTGATGGTGTCATGGTAGGACACACATGCTGGTCATGAAATTTAGGCATGTTGAAATGACATTGTCAACTTATTCCTATGTCCAGTACATTCAACTAATGCAATTTCATATCATAAAAAAATAACTGTTTCTAAATAACTATCATTCACCCAAAGATTTGTTTAAATTTTGCATAAAAACAGATTTATGTACACAAAAAAGGATAAAACCAAAGAAGAAGAAATAAACAATCAGGGGCCTTTTTATGTTAATAAGAATGGGTACCAAGTAACTGGAAGTTAATACCATATATTTATTTTGCTGTAAGGGATGGGATAGAGAAAGCAGGGGAGGAGAGGAGAAGGGAGAGGAAGGAAACAGTGAATGATAAGACAGTTAAGCAGCAAATGAAAAGGAAGCTGGTGTTTGGTGGTATAAGTGATTTCTTCTTTTCTAACTGAAATCTTTATTAAATAAAGGTTTGGGGGATTTTTGGATTTCGTGTAACATTATGTCCACTTGTTTGTCTTCCTCAGTGAGAGCTCCTCTGCTGTGAACAGCAGACTTTTATGACAATAAAAACTCAGTAAAGAGACAGTGCTGAAACTGTCAAATAAAGTTGAACTGCTGGGAAAGCCTGATAGAACCAAATTTACCTTAATTAGCAGGCACTGGAGGCACTACCTTCTGGATTTAGCTCTAGCTATGTGACATAAAGCTGGGAGGCAATTCAGATTCTGAAGGGATGAGTAAACCATTGGAGAAGCTTCCTCTCTGATTTACCATGGAGCAAATATGCTCTTTTCCAAGTGCTTAAGATTAGAAAATATCAGATCTGTGTCTGTGTGGTACTTACAATGACAAATGGAGCTAAATTACAATGTCTTCCTCACCCTGAATTTGCACAGTTCTGGGAATAAGGGAAGACAGGAAGAAGCTGGAGGAACTCAATAGGCTGTCTTCTTAAAATATTTACAACATCTGCTGCCACTGATTAAAAAATTGCATCATATAATTAGGATTTTTCCACTGGACTTCACTATACTGATTATAGTCTGGAAACATTCATTCCAATATCACGATGCCTGCTTTTAGCTGATAATTTTTAAAAAACAAAACCTATGCTGATGAAAAAACATGACAGCAATTACTTTCCTAAAGCTGAAGAGGGATTTGAAGAAATGGCCATTTATCTGAAACAAAGATAAATAATCTCTGACTCAGAAAAATGCTGAAGAATTACATTTTGTATATAACTTTACTCCCACAAAGTATGTCATAGGAATACATAATATGTACTTTTTTTCTCTTCTCTTGCAATGTGATTTGAGAAGATATGTCAGTCAAACTAAAGGGCAAAATTAACATAACAATGTTCACTAAGACACTAGACATTTATATTTTATTTGTGGCAAAGTTGTTCAGAGACTTATACAGGTATACTTTTGCTTCATTTATCTTGAAATAAATTTCATATATATTTACAAATGTTTGGAGCCATTTAGTTTAGTTTTAGCAAAATGTTTTGACACAGTTAAGGGGAAAAGAATGAACTCATTGTTCAACAGCATAAATAATGTTACGAATTGGATTAATTTTTCAAATTTAGGCAAAACAGATTCTTTCTACTGGACCTAAACCAGTGTACTAAATAATACATTTTTTTCATAGCCTTTTTTTCTTTTCCCATAAGTTATGACCCTATATTTAGTAACACTACTCTCTCCTGCATTTATAGAAAACATAGGTGTTTCTTTAATAATTTGCTAGACAAATACACTTTGAGAGTAACATAAGAAGGAATCAATTAATGAGTTAGTTAACTGTAGAAAATCTCGGCTTTTGATCACCTTTTGCATTTTTGACTTTTGCTTATCCTCCAATTAATTTTTTTTCCCAAATGTCCTTTATTTCCAGGATCACTCTCTATGAGTTTTTCCCTTAGTGTATTCTCTGGTAGAACTTTTTTCATTCTCTTTTGATATAGAAAACAACTCCAAGGTCATGTGGCACATTATTAAGTGTAGTAGGAGAGGTCTAATAATGTTTGTGGATCAGGATTTAGGGTGGACTTTAGACACTTTGAGCAAGATTTAGGTTGAGTACCATTTGAAATCATGTTCACAAAGCAGGTCTTCAATGACAACAGGAAATATCGCTGTACTGCAAGCTGCAGAGCTCTCCAGATACTAAACTTTGTGCTGTGCATATGCATGAACCATATGAGCCATCTCCATACAATACTAGGTGTGCCTGGGAGCACAAAAATGAGTCTGCAATTATTTTACCCAGTAACCATTTTGAAGTATTTTACATAATAGGTTTCTGGAACAGAAACACCCTCAAATAGATGTCTTGTCTATTAACCTCTGGTACCAAATGACTCTTGTACTGATGGATCTGGAATTGTGCAAAGTTGAGAGGGACAAGCATCTTGAACTTCACCTACATTCTTTTGTAGCTCGGAAGCTCTGGTGCCCTCCTGGAAAATAGAAGCTGTAAAGCTGAGGCTTTCCAGTTGAAAAGGGCTTCAAAAGAGTATCCTCTTAACCCTTTAGAGACTACACAATGACTACAAAGGTATAAAGGAACTGTCATTGTCTCTCTCATTTTAAAAGCAAAGTACCTACAGCCCCATTTTGTCAAGGGCCTGATGAAGGTGGCTTGGTTGTACTCAAAACACATCTGGCAGACAGGAATTGTTAATTATAATGAATGTTTTGTGGGAAAAGAACACTACTCCAGCACTTTTCCCTGTTTCAAAAGCAGGGATGTAGGATACAGAAAACTCTCTGCTTGCACAGTAATGTGCCTTATGGATGTATAAACCTTAGGCTTTATGGAAACTCTTTGACAAACTCTTTTGGACATCAGAATCTTCTAAAACAATGTTTTGTCTCTGACCTTGTATTTTAGACAGGGATTTGATTGGCAAGGACTCATTCTGCTTATGGATCTTCAGGATTTATGTCTTATAGATTTTAAATAAGGGTCCATCAATGAAATCTGTAAAGCATGGTTGTGGAGCAGCTCAATAATTATTTACATAATAATCAAAGGTTCTCAATAGCTAATAAAGTTCAAGTGTTATTAACATATAGCTAATATTTAGTTGTTACAATTAACTGAATTTAGTTGTTAAACTAAATGGAATCATCCCTTCTTTTTTCACTGTGTTGATAGCTGTGAAAACTTGATTGCTTTCTGGGTAGGTTGTCTCTAAACAGATTCCAAATAACTCTTGTCATAAATCAAAGATGACTGAGATTCAACGTCAGTAATTTCCAATTGAAAACAAATCTAGACAATAAATAAACTCAAGGTAAGGTAATTACCAAATATAGCAAAAAATAAAAAATAAAAGGATTAGATCTAGGGATAGATGTTAAGAATCTCCTGTAGAGAAATGACATCAACCCAAGGTGCTTGTAGATTCTCACTATGAAGTTTTTTTTTGTTTTGAAAGATAGGACTTAAACCTTTGGGCATTTAAATAAAATCTCTGGAATTCATAATTTAAAGTATAATGTCGCTATGATGAGAGGCTATTTATAAACTCACCATTAACATAAAACCTGATATTTTGTTTTCCTTTCAGTGTGTCTACAGATTTTGAATTTCAAAACTTATTACAATAAATTAGAAATTTTCCAGTGACATTTAGTCAGTTTCAGAACAGAACCTAAAGTTTTCATTTTACCTAGTTACCAAAATATGGCTGAAATTTCCTCCTATGTCTTTTCTACATAGAAACAATCAGCAAGATTAATTCAAGGTAAATTAAAAAGAGGTTAATTAGTCCATGTAAAACGTTGTGTAGATGCTCATTTGGAATTAAACCTGCCTCAGTGAAAATTTCACAGTAGTTTAAACTAACTGAAATAGAGGTCACCTTAATTCTTAACAAATGCCCACTCCAGCATTAAGCATGATTTAACTGTGCTCTAAACGGGCAGTATTCCTCCATGTCTTCATTCAGACAAGCCTGATGAGATTTAGTTTCCAAGTGTTTGCTTAAGAGTCAACTTCAGAATAATGGAATGACAACAACTTGCTGGAAGGCCAACATAATACAGGCTTGGTCCTCACAATTCTGACCAACATTCTAATGATAATGACCAACATTCTAATTCTGACCAAGTTTCTTCTAATGATATTCCAGCAAACAGAAGACTTTTTATGTCCAGAAAACAACAACATAAATACTAGTGATTTACTGCTGAATTCTGGTAAGAAGATTCTAGTCAGTATAAATTTATGCAGCTGAATTTCTGGAAGAAACTTCTGAGAGTATGTCAGAGCCATCAAACCTTTGAGACACAGAAACTGGTTGGCAAGGAGAGTAGAGAATATAGTATCTGCAGTTCATCACCTCTCTATAGGTGAAAGCTACCTTCACTGCAAAGACAAAGTTCTTGCCTTCTCTTTTGACTATTGCACAATATTTTAAAAAGTTGTTCAATGCATCTATATTATAGAATATTAACAATGTGTTTAATGAAATTGAAAAAACTTGCTACTTCAGAACAATGAAAAAGATAATATTTTACTCCAAAGTTTTCAAATGCTCTAGAACCAAGGAAAAAATGAAGTGGTCTTACTCTCTTTCAAAATAGTTATATATGGGAAAAATCTCACATAGTGCACTGCTGACAAGTTTACATTCCCTTAGCACTGATGAAATCTCCTTCATAGGCTCCCAGATGGCTGTGATATCAAACCTCACATCAAATAAAACTTTCTTTGCTTTTGAAACTGTATTACTAGACAGAAAGTGCTATGCACTAAAACAACCTCAGTAATAAACCAGTCCCCACACACTTACAAGACATATAATGAATTAAACCCCTGCAGTTGTTGAGGTTTCCATGTGGTGATGAATAAGTGGCATTGAATATGTATTTATAGTATGATTAAATGATTGCTCTTTAGGCTAGAAAATGTTTGAGGATTGGTATTGCATTTGAGAATCTCTACCACTGCAGTAGATGAAAAATCTAACTTTTCATTCCATAAGAGTTCTTGCATAGTATGTTCATATAAGCAGTGTTCCAACTCTGCTTAATGTTAATTCCAGTTTTCACAGAAATACAAGTTCTTTAACTAAACAGTAGGTATAACAGTTTCCACATCAAAGAAAGTTTCACTCATGTCAAAGAAAGTTTCAAATGTCTAATAATATATAAGTATTACATAATAATATATGTAAGTCTATTTATGACACATCTATTTACAAGGAAGTTATCATGAGTGGTTTGGCTTCACTCGACCTTTAGAATAATACACACTTTTCTCTAATTAAAAGAAAATACATATGAGAATAGTATCAGTTTTATTAATTCTCACTTTTCATGCTCTTGCAACAGAGCCTCTCTTTATTTCTGCCATTTTTGCACATCTGTGGGCAGTAAAAATGTCAACCCCTTCAACTAACTGTATTATAAATGCAATATGCATTGGTTCCAGAGTTTTCATCCAAGAGGGCTGTTGGAAGGCAATTAGAATAAATATAATCAACTTTTGATCTGTTTAGATTTTCTTTGATATTAGCCTTGAAACAAACTAGAACATGTATAAGGGTACAGATGGTCATATAAAGGGTATGGTAGATAATCCTTACTAGAGAATTGAATTTGTACACTCTGAATTTCATTCAAAGATTCAAAAAACTTGCTTCTGTGTGCTTCCAAATATATTTGTCATAAGTTAGAGACAAAAATGAATTTCCCAGAATTCTTGTGAGTTTTGTTTTGTTTTGCTTTTTTGCTCTTGGTAAATTTTAGTCTGAGTACAAGTGTCAACTTTGACATTTAGGAGAGGAAAAAGGAGAGGAAAGCAATCTAATTAATTGCCTGCAGATCTACAGGAGAGAGAAATTTAGTGTCTACTGCACATAGCACCATTATTTATGAAAGGTAAAGTAGTGCTTAAAATTCTGTTCAAATGTGGAACATTCTAAAATTGCAGCTATATACAGCTTTTAAAATTGCTTATTCTTCTCTATCTGATTGCTTTTTAATATCAGGGAAAGGCTGAAGGGTTCTGAGAAAAATCCAAGAACACAGGAACCTACTTTATTCAGCTTTTGAAGGCTGAATGAAGATTTAGTATTTAAAGTTTTAGATTAGCTCAGAATGTGTAAATCCTTTTCTACTTCCATTTATCAGAAAAAGAAATAGTATTCAGTGCACTGGGAAAAAAACCCCACTGGCTTCATCTACATACAGAACAGGGAAATGTTATCAAGTTGCAATCCAAGTTCAAGTGCATGTCCTGAGATTTGGTCTAAAATGAAATTTAAATTCTCAATTTGAGCAAATACCTAAAAACAACATCCATAAAAGAGTAACTTATATCTAAAAACAATATCCATAAAAGAGTAACTTTGATGTTCTTGTGGAAACCTTTCATCCATTGTCTGAAAGCTAACTATTCTTTTCAGAGGACAAAGAATATATTGAAAATACTTAATAGTAAGTTCTGTTTGTAAAGCCAATTATGAAAAACTGATTTTACACAGAGCTGCTTATGATCTGAGAAACATCCAGTAGAGAATAATTGCCCAGAGATAATGTAGAACTGAATTAAGCAATTATAATAATTAATGTAAATTAAAGCCACAGAAATACAATTTTGAATTATGTAAACTTTGTTGGAGGGTGGTAGACAGGAGAAGTCCAGTGAGAAAATTTCTAGTTTTACACAAAATTTGGGATTTTGATGCATAGGAGAATTCTTTTCTCTCATGGCAAAATCTTTGGTTTAATGTACTGGTTATATATTATGACTAGCTCTTCTTGATTTATAAAAGTTCTGTGTTAATTAAATAGCATTAAATTTTTGATGGCATGGATTTTGCCTTCTGTATCTCTCAGTGGATAACATAATAATCAAGAGGAATTAAAGTCTACATCTGACTCCATATCTCTGTGTTCCTGATTAAAGAAAATAAAATGAAGAATAAGAAAAGCTGTTCTTTTATGTAAATGTAGTTGCCCTTATAAAGCAAAGTGAGCCATGTCTGCAAATATTTTCATATGATACACATGGTGACAAATCCAAGTTTTATCTTAGCACTTAACTTCCATTTTCTCTTCCTTGAAAACAGATTGTCCTGCACTTCTTTTATACTTAGGTATCTTTTTTATTATTCTATGATTTAATGTTTCTAAATATGGATAAATAGATTGTTCTAAATAAATAGATGCATATAATTGCACATATATTGCACATTTTATATCATGGTTGTAGGAATCTAAATAATTCTATTTACAATAAAGAGGTCAAAAAAGCCTGTACAACAAAACAGTCTGGATGATTAGAAGTGAAATACTTTCCTCAGTAGTTTAAGACTACAAAGTTGCATTAGGAGGAATCATATTTACATGTAGCAGATGTGTTCTGTGTAAACCTGATATTTTTCAGTTAGACCTCAGGTGAGATTATAGACTTTGACCCTGGTCTGTCATGAAATAATGCAGTTCCCCTGAAGTCATAGCTATTAATTTAATTTATAGTAGTCAAGAATCTGGAACATATATTTCATTTTGCTGTAAACTAATAAAGACATGATTACACAATGAAAGGAGATTTTCTTCTGAGATGCCCATCTTTATTCACCCTTTTTGCTGGAGTGGAACTGGGGCAGACTGTGATGGGACATAATTAATGTAAGAGAAAACAAACCGAACATGTTTCTCCCTATGTGACTTTGTTACAGAAAAGATTTTCTAGGAGAATATATTTGTTTTAAATACTGAACTGCGAGATTAATTACTGACCTCTTGTTTTATAAGGTAATCAGATGAAAATATGTTTAAAAATTTAGGAAGGTGGTAAAGCAATACCATTTCAGCAATTCATTCTTCACAGGGGCAAGATTTATGGATTTGATTTCCCTGGCTTGTCTCACATCTTGTCCGATAGACTTGAATTAGAAATGTGAAAATGCTGTAAGTGTGATCTCCCTTAAAAAACCAAAACCAAAACCAAAACCAACAAAAAAACCATCACCCAAAACAAACCAAACAAAACCAAACAACAAATGATAACTTTCCTGAATCCTTTACAATAAAGGAAAATCATGTACCTGATGTCACGTTTTGATGTCGTGGATCTTCTTTTACTGGTAGGACACAAAAAAACCCACAGATAATGAATTAATCTACAAGTTCAGGTCAAAATATGAAAATAAATTTCGGTAAGGAACGTGTTTGTTTCTAGGAATCATGTCCCAGATAGGAATTTCTGTAAACCAGATTTTTTTTAAAGCCTGACTCTCCTAGTCTGTAATTTAAACAGACACATTTTTCTGTCCAGTATGACCATACAAACAAACTGCTTCTAGGCAGAAGTTTAGTGAACTTGCTCTGGTTCCAGTGCTACCCTTTGAGGTTCAGGATTTCAATATGCAAAGTTTATATGCAAATCATTGCATTTAACCAATGTAGAGGAGATGTTCATGTCTTCAATCACTTACCTAATAAAATACTGTAATTTATTGCTATTAATTATCTTTAGAGGTATAACAAAAACCATGTCTCCATTTGCATATTACTGTGAGAAAACAATCAAGGCAGTGCTGTGTCCAAGAGGTTAGCCAGAACATGGGTGATCATAAATTCTGTCTCATGTATAAAAAAGGCTCCTTGTTATCAGTGTAGTTATTTTCCAGCATGAAGCTGGTGACCTGAGCCACCAGACAAGCTATGGAGATGAACTTTGCCCTGCCTCAGTAGGGAGCATGGAAGCAGACTGAGTGGGGACTGCTAATCCTCAGCCCCAGTGCTGGGGCTGGACAGGTCACAGCTGTGCCAGCCAGGGAGGGTCACAGGCAGGGCACTGCTGCAGCCAGATTGGGTGTGCTGATGTAATCCTTGATGCTCATATGCAAAGGAGGCACCAGACATTCAATTACTGGGGATTTATGTACAATTTCATCATCTTGGCTTACTTGCATGTGTGTAGCAAGACTAAAAAAGCGCCTCTTTCCAATCCCATAAAAGCCCCCAAACCTGAATGTTTGCATTTCTATTGCTGTTTGCAGAGATTTTAATCACTTTATTACCTTTAGTTTTTTCATCTTTCAGCTGTTTCTTCTCAGTTGTTTTTTCTACAAAGAAAAAGTAGCACCATTAAAGTTTGGTAAACTGACTTTTGAATAGAGTTTATCTAGAGTTTTCAAATAAAAGCATTTGAGAACAAATGCAGATATTTTAGGGGTTGCCTCAAACAACAATGCATGCAAATTTGCAATCTCATACTATTTTTATTGTGATCTTCTACATCTATATGAACACATGGAGTAAATTCCTACCTTCTTTTTCCTTAGTTATCTTTGGTTTTTTTGTGGCTAGAAAGATTTGCAAAGAAATAACATTAGGTGACAGGCATCAGAAATGCAGGGCTTTTACAATAAGTACATTGCACAAAGATTCTCTCCCCAGTAATTTCCCTGGAAGAATTACTGTGGTAAATGTGTCTCATGGCATGTTTACAATGTCTGTACTATTGCAATAGTGCCTGCTACACTTAGTGGCAGTTCCAGTTCTGGGCTTTGTGTAGAGCTGTTAGAAATTGTTT
Organism: Luscinia megarhynchos; assembly: GCA_034336665.1. Classification (NCBI taxonomy): domain Eukaryota; kingdom Metazoa; phylum Chordata; class Aves; order Passeriformes; family Muscicapidae; genus Luscinia; species Luscinia megarhynchos. The sequence goes on from CM067565.1 coordinate 50,529,129, forward strand.
GAATATTGTTGGTTGCAGAGTAGTTTGGAAAATCCTGATAAAAGCTTTGGCATTTGAATTCTGTAATTTCCTAACTACTGCCAGATTTGTCTATTTGTTTGTGGCCAAAATACACTAGGGAAGGCCTCTGCCTATTTCTTTCTTCTTACTCTCTTTCCCAGAGTGATCTCAAATATCTGAAGGAAATAAACAAACAAAAATTCCCAGAATATGGAGCTAGATGGACCTTTAGAACTGCCATAAGTGACCATTCAGAAGTTCTGCAGCAATAGATTGCGGTTTCTTTTATTGAGGGGTGTTTTTCCTAATCTACATTCACTTAGAGCTCATGCTGTTTCCTTTTCCACATCCTTTTTCCCCAGCTGCAAATGCATTTGGTCTGTGACTCCATTTAACAAGGCAGGTTGAAATCAAGCAATGGATATCACTTTAGGCACCTGAGCCCATTTCAGTATTCCCTGTTGACTACAGCAGAAACACAGCTGGCTGCCTTCAAATGGTTCATTTTCACTTTGCATGGTCCAGCCAGCTGTAGTAACATTTTCTTCAGTGTCCTCTGGTGCAGGTCACTTGATGCACACCAGCTCTTTCAGTGAGGATCACCTGTGTCTAGCTCACCAAAACGTGCTGCAGAAGGTGAACAGTGAAGTTCACATAATCAGATGAAGAGCCCATGGCAGAGACCTGTGTGGCTGCAATGCTGTCCCTTCACCCATGCTGATTTATGTTATCACTGCTCCTCACTGATGAGCAGCATGCATTCATCAACACTGCAATGTTCATTAGTTCTTTCCATGAGGAATACTGGAAAAATGTAATATTTACCTGATGTTGGGATTTCAGCTGTTGGCTCTCCAGGAAAATAACCAGCAATGAAGAGAAAGTGGGCAGGGAAGGAAAGGAAAAGAACAAAAATTTCAGTACTATGTTTTTTTAGGGCATTTAAATAGATCTTCTCTTTCATCTGCAACTTTTCTGCAGGGTATTAACTCACAAACAAATGTGCTTTAACAATGGGCATGTATGTAGAATTTCACACTGAAAGCCAAGAGTCACACTCTTTGAAGTACTATAATCCAGCATGCAATAATTCCTGCAAATGCAAACACTGTGCCAATACAAGATTTCTAGCAAGCAAATATTTAAACATACTTATTTTTTAGTGTGCCTTCAAGGTTATAGCTGACTATGCTGTTTTTCAAAAAAATGTATTGTTTGTTACCTCTCTTTTCTTACTGTCCACTTTTCCCAGCCAAAGACTGACACTGACCTTGAATAGCTGACCCCTATCTAAATTTCTTCCATACTAGCACTTTGCCTTGCCTTTTAAGAATAAAATTTCTTGAGAGATTTTCCACACCAACTAGCACAAGAGAAGCATATATTCTGGTGCTATTATAATGCCCAAAATAATTGATAAAAATTGATCAATCAAAAGGATAGAAATTCTCTGGTGTAAATCGTCATCACTCTTTTTAAATCAAAGAAATTAGCATTGTCAGTTTTGAATCCAAGAATTTTTTACCCACCACTACTTCATTAGTTCCAGTTTTATGTAAGAACAAAATTTGAAAGAAAAGGAATGACCTTGCTACCCAAGAAAAGCTCCTTTTCCTAGGGCTTAGAGCAGAACAAAGAAGGAATAAGATCACAAAACATTTCAGAGTATTCCTTTGATTATCTCTGTACTTTCCTCCTGCTGAGTTTTGGCTTCAGATTAACATGAGCTCACACCAAGGTGAAAATGTTCCAGTCAATGTTTTTTCAACAGGAAGACTGAGAAATTAAGCATCATTTTCCCTAACACATCTCAGGAAACTTCCACTGGAGTCTTGGCCCATAAGGAGACCTGTAAATGTCAGTGCTCAATGCTTAGGCACCATGGGCATTCTGCAAAGGCCACTTTTGCTGCTATTAAATGCTAACATGCCAAAATCCTTTAATATTTACCTCTTTGCTTATGATCTTGCTCATGGCTTCTGGAAGCTGACACATGGCTGCACTGTAACCCATGGAATAATTAATATGTTTTTTTCATTTTCAGAAGAGGGAATTAAGATTTTTTTCTGTGGTACTAAATCTAGGAAAGAGTTTCATGCTCTCAGTTCTTAATTGAGGAAGTGTCTCTCTGAGGATCTGGATGGACCCAGTTATATGCATGTACCCTAATTTAGGATTAATGGATTTCCTTAGACAGTCAGGTTTGGAGAGACTGTTAACCAGAAGGGCAGTGGGTTTGACCCTCTGTTGTAAGAAATGTAAGGGCCATTCCCTCTTCTCAATGCAGCAACGAACTTCCACTTACTCTGAGAATATTGTGAAACATATTACCCCTATTATGGGGCTTTCATTATAAACCTAAGTGGGAATATAATTTTCCAATTCTTAGGGTCTTTTTAAAATATCAGCCTACATGTTCTTCCTCTTGACTGCAAACTACAGTTTGGTATTCCTGCATGTGTAAGATCTACCACCAGCTTTGTTTTCTGTTCTCACAATTTGTGAGTCTTTAGCCAGTAATGCAGGGAGCAAATTCTGTTTCATTGCACATTCAGTGGTCGATGGCTGCCAAAGACCCCCCTGTACACTAAAACAGAAATAGAGAAAAATAAGATTTACTAATTACTTTTAAAATTGAGTGAGTGACTGTGTGGTCTATACCTGCCTGCCAGGTTAGATCATGGCAACAAGTTGCTACCATGAAATTGTATGTGTCATTAATTTGGGCAGTTTTCAAAGTCAGCCTTGTCTTTCTGTTTGTACCTGCACTGCCTAATGATACAATTTCTTTACTAAAACTACATTTGCTTTTACAGTAAGACTGAAAAAGATACAATGTGTGAATGGATTCAGCTCAGGACAAATATATTAATTTGTTTTACATTCCTACTGGACCTGAACTCCAAAATCAGTGGGTATTTTGTGTCCATTACCACATCTCATACTGAATTACATGATAGCTATGTTCCTGTTATGGCACGTACACTGTACAGCTGGCTAAGAAATACATGAAGCAAAGCTATATAGACCTCCATAAATAAAAAAGGCAGTGATCCAACTAAGTGTTTGCCTTTAAATGGAGAAAATCAATTTAAAATAGATAGTTCTGGTGTTTAAAATCTTAAGCCAGATCTATTCAAGGATGGTTTGCTTGAAAAGAGACAGTGTATAGAGAATCACTTTTGTAAATGACCATAGGTCTGCTTGTTACTGGTTTCCTTTCTTTTTCTTTTTTCTTTTTCTTTTTTCTTTTTCTTTTTCTTTTTCTTTTTCTTTTTCTTTTTTCTTTTTTCTTTTTCTTTTTCTTTTTCTTTTTCTTTTTCTTTTTCTTTTTCTTTTTCTTTTTCTTTTTCTTTTTTCTTTTTTCTTTTTTTTTTTTTTCTTCTTTTTTTCTTTTTCTTAAGGCACTGTTAACCTTTATAATCATTTCAAGCAGCAGAATATAAGCTCAAGAATGTAGTACAAACATCCCTCTGCAAAGGTCAAGGGAAAATATCCTGGCTATTCCTTATACTCACAATATACCAGAGCAAAATAGCTCTTGATAAAAAAAAAGCAGCATTGTAGACAGTGATTTTTGTGATAAAAGCATAAGGAATTAGTCACTAAAATCTGTGGTGAACCTCTAACAATAACGAGGACCATCACTGGGTCTCTCAGACTAATCACTGCAGAAGACATTACATGCCAGTATACAGATCCAGTGAAAACAAGACTGAACAAAAGTGAATAATAGAATTAAATAGAGCAAAACTTCCTTAAAATACTGGCAAAAATGGAAATAAGCCCATGGATAGCTTCACAGGAAGTAATAACTTTGCAATAATCACTCGAAACGGAGCATTGCAGCTCATGGGTGATGGAGCTCCTTCAGCACAGGCACATTCCAGATGCCTTGTGCTCACACTTCCACTTCACATCTGAGGTTCAGAGTAACACTGTTTTCCTGCAGGTGTTCAAGAGCAGGTTTCATCCTCTCTAAGCACCTAGCACAGGTGACTGGTCTAGGAAGTTTAAGTGAATTCTTTTGCTTTGCCTTGTTGTCAGCTTACTTTCCATCAGAATTACACATGGTTTAGTCTTGATGCTCCAGGCACAGCACCAAAAAGAAAACACAGCTCCTGTGCTAAAGAGGCAGCAACTAATTCATCTGTGAGAGTCCATACTTCAGCATTTTCACAGCTCAAAGCACAGTACAAACACTGTCCTTCTGATCCTTATCTGACCATTCTGTGCAAAATGTAATGTGTAATGGCTTGCCACAATAAGCATAGATCCCAGTATTCATCTAAGGCAGAAGCCTGCCTTAAAAATGACCTTAAAAAAGACATTGTTCTATGACTTCAGTGGAAGTTTTTTGCAATGTGACAAATTGCCCTTGAATCCTCCTTAAAACTAATCTAAATTGGAAATATTCCTTTATCTTCTTTAATTTAATTTAGGTTTTTTATTTAAAAAAGCTTTTATTGGAACAAGGCCAACAATGGTAAAAAAGTAAGGAAAAGGTTGTCTAATTCAGTCATGCTACATGTTATTTTCTTATTTTTAATAAACAATATATTTGCATAAATATAAATTATACATCTACCCTCATCTAAAACCACCAGAATATCAGTTTTGCTACCAGTGCAATTTGCATCATTTTCTAGGGAGTAAAAATTGGAAACAGTGTTTGAATCTTGCAGCTTCACATATTGCATTATAAATGTTCTTGATTTTGTTGTGTTTGGCTGTTAGTAAGCAGACAGAATACAAGAGTATCTGTAGAATAAGCAAGAAAACAGAATTATCTAACATGACAAAATTGCAAAAATGCAAATTGAGAGAACATGCATCTGAAAAGAAGGTTTCTATTCCATAAGAAATAAATCATTACACGTACTTGCAGTGTTTTTTGGTTTGACTGAGAAGTAAAAAGAGGAAAGAAAAATGGTCAAAACAGTCAGGCTGAGCATAATATTGTTATGGCAGAGAATGGCTTTATTTGTTCTATATGATTCCACATATCAAAACATATTTTTACTAATCTCACAGTAATTAATAATAATCTAATAATGAATGATAGTAGTAGGAGTCTTCTGATTTACTGACTGTAATTGTTTTGCTAGAGTTGAGAATGACTAATATTAAGGAAAAAAATCCAACTCTTCACTTATTTGCTTTCTTGAAGAAGCATGGAGCAGACATTTTTTAAACCCATGATGATAGTCCTCAGTGAAACTGAACAATGCTCCTTCCAACACCAGCATCAATTTTGCTATCTTGTGCAAGTGAGACTGTGCATGAGTATGATATCAGAGACTTTGACCACAGATGATGGATAGTGCCAGATCAAGATCTGAATAATATATCATATGATACCTGTAAAGGATGAAAATTAAAGTGTTGCTCATCCTGGGGGGCGAACTCTGTTGTGAAGTCCAATTAAAAGGCAGATCTCCACAAATAATTAGCAAAATGGAGCCATTTAAAGTAAGCAGTTTCAGAAAGCAGTTCAAGTTCTTTGCTGGCATATGCCTTTGACATCAGTGGAATTACAGAAGCAGAAATCTGACCTTTGATATATACATATATCTATATCTTAAAATGACAACCAGCATTACAAGTATGTGCTGCACTATTTAGTTTGTGGTGAGTCATGTCAGGGCCATTCTATACATCACAATAGATCACAGGGCCATGGTCTTGACATTTGTCACATGTATTTCACTATTTCTTTAAATAACATTTTCAAAATAAATATGTAAAATAAAAGGCAGGATTGCTTACCTGGTTTTGTAAGGGGAACATCTTTTTCATGTCTGACTGCTTCATGCTCTAGGCAAAAAACAGGAGCATAACAAAATTGCCATAATGTTTCTAAGTTACATTTTGGACTGGTGGTTTTTGTTTTGTTTTGGTTTGGGGGTTTTTTTGGGATTTTTTTGGGTTTGTATTTTTTTTTGTAAAAGGGATTGCATGCATGCATTTTGGGATTAAACATTTCCTTTCTCTTGTTTCATGCTGTTAGTTTGAAAAGAAACCCATAAATGTGTGGTTATTAAAATATTATCCACTGAGAGATCTGCCACAAAATAGCAAAGTTCATTAGTACTGCACATAGTTTCAAAAATATAGCTACTATTAATGCTACTAAGAGTCATGCATGTGTCTTAAGGAAGAAATAAATTGGTAGGGCTCTTATAATTTCTTAAATGTAATTTTTATCTATTTTCAATTTTTATTATCAGAGAGAGCAGAGTAAACTCAGCAACCATTCACTCATCCTTTGCTCTTGATTCAGATATAATTGAGCTGAATTCCTAAAATCTTGGACACATATACGGTTGCATATGAATAAATTATATTTAGGTGTGCAAAATGCATCTCATCTCCACATGCCTGCTTCCCTACCCCTGCTCCCATCCTTCTACTTCATAATTATTCCTGAAAAAATTATAATATATGCTATGTTGCTGGAAACAGAAAAGCTGAAGGAGCTTTTTTTTTTTTTTTTCAAATAGGTCTAGCAAGTAAATTCAGAAAAAACCCCACCCCACAGACTTCATAGCACAGTAGCAGCTATGCAGTGGAAACTGGGGCCAAAATACATTTTAGGGCTGTGGACTCAATGGACAACTCTGCTGGCCTTGTTTCCAGGTGAGGTTTCCCATAGCTTAAGGACTGTGCATCACTTTCCTTTTAAGAAATGAGGACCCCAAAGTATGCTGGAAAGTGGAAAGTGCTGAAAATGTGAATGGCACCTGAAAAAAGGACAATATGTCTCAGCCTTTCTGCTACTCAGGTATATAATTGAGCTACTAGTAACTGTGGTTTCAGGTGGGGAGACAAGTTGAGAAATGCTGAGATGAAGACATCATATGGAATTTCAAATGGGAAACATTTTAACGAAGCATGAATGAAAAATTGGTTCAGTGAAGGGTAATTCATTTCCCATATCTGGACTTTCTGTGATCATTAAATTATTTGGGGAATTAATTGACAGTTTAAATTATTATTATTGTAGTTTAATTTCCATTTGGAAGGTGCGAAAGGTATAAAAAATCAACAAGCAAGTGTGTGTGGTCAGTTAGGTTATAGACCTTTCCTTGAGTTCTTTTTGACTGAGAAAAATTCAGGATGCAGTTATATTAAATTAATTTCCATTTTTCTTTCTTTTTTTTTTTTTAACTTAGAAGGAGCCCTTATTCAACCCAGATAATTTTTAATAGTGATTTTTAAAAGATTTGTAACTCCTATATGAATTTTTGTTGTTGTGACTTTTGATATAGGAAGTGAATTCAGTCCTGCACTGAAGCAATTGGCTATGCCAAATAGCAAAGACAAGACAGTATGTTGAATGAAAGAAAGAGAAGACATAAAGATGACTATAGAAGACTATAAATTTAAGCAAAACTAGAAATTGCCTAGGGCATGTTTCTTTATGTAAAAGTAAGAAAAAAACCACACATCCAACAATTTTACAGGAATTTTTCTGATTGAGGTAAGAATCACATACTTGCTGGCTTTGCCTGGGCTACAAAAGACAGAAGAGGTTAAATTGTAATAGTTAGATACAGAAAGAGGAGAAAATATACTCCTTTTTTTCCTTTTCTTTTTAACATTGATGCATTTTATTGGAGTCAGTTCTCACTTGTTCTGAGCTTCCTCTACTTGTGCAAGCATGCATAGCATTCAAACCACTAAAGTTTAGACAGCTTATGTTGACTGCCAGTGATGATGAGGATGTTCTGATTCATTGACCGACTCTTCACAGCTTCTAGAACACTCATTGCTATTTGATTTTTTTTTCCTGCCAGCATTACATTAAGAAATTATCATAGATAAGACCCAAAGATTTAGAGTTTAGTCCCAAAAAATTTTTCTACATAAAACTGATCCAAAGTGCTAATCCATCTCATAAGTTATCCTCATATTTAGGACCTTTTCAGAGGTCCCATTTAGAGCTACACCTCATTTCACTAGCCCATCTCTGGCTAATGAGAGGCTGGAACAAGCAGCTAAGAGCTGAAAGGCCTTGACCTATCTTCATCATTGGAAAGACAATCCTTTCAAGACAATAGAACAGAAGCTGCAATTGCCACTCTACCAGTTTTGCTTTATCAGTTACATATTTCAAAATACTGTAAAAAATATTGCAATGCAAATATGCTACCCTAGATGAAGTCCTGAATAGTGTTTAATATCCCACATCCTCCTCCATAAATCAGGATAGAATCACTTATTCTTACCTGACTTCTCAGTGGGAGTTGCCTTTTGTTGTTTCATTTTCTCCTCTGTTTTGTGAAAGCAGCATTAAAATCACAATGTGTTAGCATATAATTGGAAAAATATTTCTATAGGTGATATTATGCATATGGTTCACAATGACAAAATAAGTGCACATCTTCAGCATCACTATCCCATTACAGCACTGTAAAACAGCATGCAGGCATTATGAGCTCTGACTGCATGGTGAGATCATACTCATGGAAGAAGTAAATGACTGGCCTAATGTCTCAGCTGGTGGAAAAGAGCCACATACCCTTCAGCATCTTTCAGGAAGGCACTCAGGAGGAAACCACCCTGTTCCTGCATCCATCACACCTTTGCCAACTTCCTCAGTGTCTAAGTCCAACAGTTTGGTATCAAACAACACTAAGAACTTCTGTTTAGATACTGCCTAACCACAAACATGGGTGGAGGTATCCATACACTCTGAAGATGAGGAAGATATGGAGATCCCCAAGGACATATTAGCTGACAGAGGGACACAGGGGACAGTCTGAATGCCAGTCCATACCACCTGCTGCTGGACAGGCCTGCCTAGACACAGCTGGACATCTGCCACAAGACCTTGGAGCAGCCTTTAACTTCTCTGATCTCATGGGAAAAGCTGCCCAAGCCCACATGCTCTTGAGCTGCCTGTGGACTGGCTCAGCACAATCCCCAGACGATGTGGACCAACGTTGACATCAGCCACCAGAGCTGAACTTCCTCTTCTCCAAGTAAATTGGTGGCACTGCACTTTCTAATAAAGTGGGGCTTGTTTTACCTTCCCAATGCCCCAGTCAGATGGAAAATGGGATGTTTATGTTCAGATTTCACAGAATGACTACGTTGGAAGGGACCTTAAAGATCATCTAGTCCAATCCATGCCCTAACACCTCAACTAAACCAGTGCACTCAGTGCCATATCCAGTCTTTTGTTAAACCAAATTTCTACTCAGCCCAGTTTGATTAGTTTTAAATTCACTCTGCCTCATCCTTTTATAGCTCTACTTCATTTTATATATTTTTCCATAATCGAATTCAAGCCCCTCTCCTAACCTCTACCTTTCAATAATCACATAGGTTACTAAGTTCTTCTTAAATATGCTTAAGGCACATTCAGACTGTGTCATTCTTCTGGCTGAAATCAGTTTGCAGCCACCTGCCTCTGGCCCTTTCCTTCCACTGTGGAAGGCATCAGATTGAAGATTGCAATAACTGGGTGGAGATCAGGTTGGGCAGATACCTCTTGTTCCCCTTTCTTACTTATTTGGTGTATTTCTGGAAAAAAGTCAGTACACCCTGATGCATCCCTTGACAGAATTATAGGTGGTGGCTGCTTGGCTTGTTCTCTGAATTTCTAGCCACTGGTTGTAGCCAGAGGGGAAACTGAAGGAGTAGAATATCCAGATTTAAGGAGAACAGTCTCTATAAGGGAATACACTTCAAAGCATCAGGAAGCTTCATAAAATTGTTCTGTTTACCACATTCAATATGAGGAAAAGCAGAGAAAAACATATGATAAAGATAATACATATTTTGCCAAGAACAGAAGTAATATTTCTAATATTTCATGTATTTTTTTGTTTTCCATATCACGAGGAGTCTTGCAAATAAAAAAAAAAAAACATTTTGAAGACTTCATAAAGCTATAAAGAGTAAAAAATAAACTTTATGAATATTTAAAAGAAAATCCTGACCTTAAGTAAGCCCAAAGTTTAAAGTTCTGAAATATTTCATTGAAGAGAATTTATTTGCTCTGCAGGGCTCCAGTTATGCAGCACTACAAGCATTAATATTAATTTTTTTCCCTGATGTACCTAATTTAAATGGAAAAAGTAAGGCTGTAAACATTTCTCTATGTATTGCAGGCAGTTTCAGCAGAATTACATCAAGAATGAATTCCCTTGCTTTACTTGCTTTCAGTGACATACAGAAAATTCTCTTTAATTTAAACTTTTCCCTACGGGATCAATATATTTTCTGAAGTTCCATAGTATTTCAGTCATGTGATACTTCTGAGTCTGATGACAGGAGGCACAGGAAAAATGGTTTGAAGCTGCACTGGATCAAGGTGAAAAGGAGGCCACTGTTTTGTACAGAACGAAGCTTTTATAATTCAAGCTGCTAACTCAAGAGCACTCATTGGCACACAGCAGGCAGAAGCACTATTACCACCAGTGCCTGCAGATTAATACTTCTAGTCATCAAGTGAAACTCAAAACAGCCTCTGTTCTCCAATGCAACCATTAATCACCTGAGAATTGAGATTTTATGCTAAAGGAAATTTACCAAGCATTTTCCTACTTTTTTTCCACTTCAAGCACTTAAATTCCAAGGGCTTGGGTTCTGGAATGTACTGCATTATGCTAAAGTAAAATCCTAATCAGTCCAATATACTGGTTTGTGACACAGTGCTCTGATGTTTGAGAATGCCTTAACAAGGAAATTTCTTTTCCTGCTGCTGTGTGGATGAGATTGGGCTGACTGTGCAGGACTGATTTGATTTAGCAGGAAAGGTGAGTGGTCATGTCACCCTCCAGGCAGCCCAGTTTCTGGCCACCACTGTGGCCACCAAGCTCAGCTTCCTCACTAGGACATTCCTGCCTTGGCTGAACTCACCTGATGCCCAAAGGATTCTGCTAGCATTTAATACACAAAAAGTGATCAATGAGTTAAATAAAAAGCTTGGCCTATGTGTCTTAGAAAGAAGAAGAGCGAAGTACTTTTTTCCTATTGACTAAAACCCAATACATCTTCACTAAATCAGATCCTCAAGATTTCAGGAAACCTCAAAATTAAAATGCATGAAAATACTTAACTTGCAAGGTAGAATATTGTATATTAGAGAAATGAATGAGTAAAATACTAAACACATAAGAGAAATTGATTTCTTAAAAAAATAGGAAAAAAGTAAATAAATAACGCCTGTTGGCTTATCATTGGACACACAAGGCTTAAATGGTTTATTTAACCACTTGCTCATGAGCACTTCATTTCAACGTGAAGTTCAAGCAGCAGCACTGCCAGCAAAGGTCAATGGGATGTGGATACTTGCTTCCTAAGAGGATACTGCTTCTTTAGTGGGGACTGGAAAACCACTCAGGGGTGATGTAAGCTGAGCATAAATAGCTGAGTTCTCTGTGAGGTTACCCTCCTAATCTTAATTCACACAAGACCCAACTGTGGACCCTTGAGTACCTTCCTCCTCAAAAAACACGATTAAGACAGAACTGGTTGGAAAGGGGAGCCCATTGTCCTGCTCACTGCAGCCAGTTATTATTTTCAGTTTACTCAGGTGCACAATCAGTCCAGGAATAGAGTTGCTATTAGTTCAGCTCCTGCTATTTTTGAGTTTCAGGAACTCTACTGCTGAGCGTGTATTCTATGAGATTGTAGCTTCTCCTTTTTTGGGGACCACACTCACTGAAAAGGTTGAGAAGGGTTAATTCTCAGTACACCTCTTTGATGTAGTGCAGGGCATTAAAGAACTCCTTCCTCAGACACTGGAAAATGGATTTTGCTAATGCTTTTCACTACACCAGTGACAGAAGTCACAAGAACAGTCAAAACTGTGACAACTGAATCCTTTTAGTTAAATTTTACTCTCATTTTTGGTCCTCTCCAAGATAGTGAAAAAAACCAATGGCACAAAACATAACACCTGTGCCTATCTCAAAGAAGTCTCCAAGATTTGCAGACCACACATATCCTTATTAAGTGGAGCTGGTGTAAGTGGAGGTTACTTTACCAAACCTACCTGGCTTAGTCTGAGAGACAGCTTTTTCACGTTTAACACGTTCATGCTCTGAAAATAAGAGCCCCTATATTAGAAGGTTTTTTAAATCTTGGAAGATTTAAAAAAATAAAAGATTGCTATTATATTTTTAAAAGATGACTTTGCATTACATATTCCCACTAGATCAGAGAAGAATTTCTCAATTTCTCAATATTTCTCAATAAATGATGTTTAAATATTTTTCCCTATAAAATTAAAATAATGAAAAATATTTTTAAACTTTTAAATGTGGCTTAATTATTTTCTGGGTATTTTTTTGAAATATAATAAAATTTCTAAAAATTGTTAATTGCTTCTAATATTAATTGTGATTGCTATCACTGGTCTGTGCAGTAAATTTCTCCTTGATGTTTAATATAGAAATGAAGGAGGTTTTATTACAACAGAAGTGGGGTTTTCTCATATAGAATGACAAATAAATCTCCAGTATCTTGCATAAAGAAAAAAAAAGAAAAAAAAAGTTTTCCATGTTTCTCTGTGTCCTAGATTTGGCTGTACTACAGCTTAATTTTCCTCATGTTGCCTAGTATGGGGATCCCATAAATATAATATGAAGCACTAATAATAATGGATATAAGATTGTATTATAATATGAGATGTATGCATTTTTGTGCTATTTAAAAACAGTCTGCTATTCAAACTCCAATATTATGAGGCAGAAAATAATTCAGGGGAATTTTAGAAATATGTTTAATTTGGACTTGTAGCTCTGTCTAAGTTAAGCATAGTCTAAGCTGTGCAGCAGGTCAGCATTGCAGCATACCAAGAAATAAATCTCTAGAACTTGAACCAGAGGTCTGGCCAAAGAATTGCACAGACTCTCCCCCCATCTGTGGACCCCCTTGGTTGTTTCCCAGTGCAAAGCTGCCATGGAGACAAAAGACATAGGTGGGTCTCAGCTGAATTGGAAAATGGTCTCCATGCAAATTGGAATCTGTGAAACACACCTGGTCCTGCATTACAGAGTCATTGAAAACCAGTTGCACAAGTCAAAATGTTGTGTGAGTTTGTGTTGATGAATTCCACTTTAAGCTGCTAAAGCTTTGTAAAAATAAGAAAATACCTTCCTTCTGAAAGCCAAAATAACAATATTCTATATTGCCTTGGTACTTACTGTGTTCATGAGGGTTTTCTGAGGTAGCTAGAAGTAAACAAAAAAGGCATATTTTAATATTTTTGTAGCTGTGATTCAGAATTTAATTAATTTCTTAATGACATTTTAGACAGATAAAATTCCAGTGAAATCTGTGTTGAAGCGTGCAGCAGTTACATTTTCTCACTTACACTGTCCACCCCAGATGCATAAATGGGACACTTAGCTATGGAACACAGGTACCCTGAATTCCTCATTTAGCCAAAATTTGGTACAAAAACCCCTGGAACTCTCTGCAGCTCCTCTGAGAGCTGACTCACCCTCACTAAATGTTGACCATAGAAACTTAGGGAAACTGCCTGGCTAAGTAAGGTGCTTACCTTACTTAGTGCCCTCTAAGAGACAGGGAAATTCACACCATAAGGTCCCTACTACTCAAAGACAGAAAATTAATTTTAGCTTGAGTGAGGAAACAACACCTAGGGCAGTCTAAAGATGAGAGTCCCTGACAATTGCACCTGCTCTATGGGGCCAGTGAATTTCAGATGGATTCAGTGATACTCCAAGAAGCAGAAAGACATTTGAAAATGTTCATTAATTTCAGCAGACCGCTTCTAAACAAAAGGATTTCAGTGCTGCAACTTCTAAACTTTGTGCCATTTCATTTTCTGCATTTTTCCAGGAAAAAAAAAATCCCAGATGAGATAAAACTGGAAAGCAAGTGAATACTTTCTATGGATGTTAAGACACCTTTCCTGAGGCAGCTGTACCCGAAGTCATTATTGGTTCTACAGAAGGAAGCAAAATGTCAAGACCTAGCCCTCCAGCTGGATTTTTCTTCTTGACTTTTGCTACACAGCTGTTGTTTTCAAGAGAAAAAAGTCTCTACCACCTGCATGTCTTCTGTGAGAGAGACAGAGTAATTCCACAGAGAGATGTGGCAGGGCAGGGGAGGAGCTGCCTTTGCAGCACAACAATAAAACTGCTGCTGTGAGCTCCCAGGCTGGGACTCGTTGAGCTCCTGAGCCCCCCAGCTCCCACCTGGGACAAAAACTCCTGTGAACGTGGGTTTCTGTTTCACTTGTTTTCCCTGCAGTATAGAATCCGCTTCCATTTTGTATCCTGTCTCTAATCCAAGCTGTTGTTGGGCATTTAAGGAGGCAGCAACTCGATATGGTATGCAGAATAAAGTAAAACAAACAAACAAACAAAAAAAACAACAAAAAAACCCCAGAAAAAACAGAACATTTTTGTGGGTAATAAAGAGTAAAGATACAAAGTAAGTGTATATGCTTGCTCCAAACTGAGGAATTAGAAATAAGAAACCAAAGGAAGAAAGCGTCCTATGACAAAGCCACATTTTTTATTTTTATGTGTGTAAGTAAACCTTTTTGTAAATTTAGGTTCATTTAATGCCCCAAAATCAACCAAAAAGTAGCTCCCTAACCATCATAAACTGAAGCAAATTCTGTTGCAATAGAGTTCCCATGAAGTATGTCAGAAATTTGTAGAGGAAATAAATATTTAATTTTGTCAAAATACATAGTGAGATATGCCCAGGTAATATTAATTTTAATTTACAAAAAGGAATTTCAAAGCAAAGATTAAAATCAGATCTGAACATTATACCAGGGCCTAGTATAATGACTTACATAACTAATACAGGATATTGTGTCATATAACTCTTTCAGTAATCACCCAAAATAATCAGAGCTAGCTTCATATGAACAGTGTTAATTTAAAGACTCTCTACTGACACTGCTTAACACATTTTGCAAGCAAGCTTTTGTAATAACATCCTTATCTAAAATCAAAACAAAACCATTACTTCTTAATTTTCCAGTGAAGCCGGTACAGTTATTTCCCTTTTCATGCTGGTAAATATCAGTCACAGAGAATGTTTAAAGCAACAGGAACTCAGCTAAAGTCTGATCCCTGAAATTTGTGAAAGTATCTCTGTTGTCCTTTTCCATCTTTTCTGTGGAGGCATTAATTAGACAAAGTTATATAATGTCAGCATCAAGACAGATTGAACACTGAGATTACTGCTATCTGTGCTTTGCCTGAAAGGCCAACTTTCTTGTTTCTGGCATAATACTTACAGATATTTTGATGAAATAATGAAGATATTCTAAAGTTAAAAGTCTCTAGAGTGCTGGTTATTCTAAAACATAACTATATTTTTTCTATTAAAAAAGCCAAAACAAAACTCCAAGGTGAAATTCTGCAATGGTATTTGGTAAAAATAAACCTTTATGCTTTGCTAACTGTGATTTCAGTCCATTCAATATTAATGTATCCTTCTTGTGTGTCATTACCTCATGAAAAAATGCAACTCAAATGACTTGCAGACTAAGCAGAAAATTAAAAAATGAAATCCCAAGGCCATTAGATTTATTTTGACAGTATCACAATTATCTATGATGTGGGTACCTCGAGTTTTACTCAGTGAAAACAGCAAGATGATAGTCCAGATCAGACTTTCCAAAATGTTTAATGATATATGCTATTTAGCCTAAAGGGTGAGAAATTAAAGGCTGTGTTCTGCAGCTCTGGCAATCTCACACAGCTCATGCAGTATCTTGCACTGAAAGTACAAACAAGCATTTTATGTTTTGGCCACTGGTGGTGAGAGGGTGTTGGGCTAAATCAACTCTTGGTCTCATTTCAAGTAGTTCTGATGTCATTAGCTAACAGGACTACCTACTGGGTAAAAAAGTATTTATTGTTCAGTGTTCATTTTCTAACTTAATGTTAGAAAATTCAGTCCTAAGTGAGTGTTTTAGCTTCATGGTTTTACACTTAAACTATACTAGAGAAGGAACAAGGCCCAATTTGAATTGAATGCAGCTAGATTTTTGATGAAGTATTTGAAGCTGTGGAAGAACTGGACCAATGAAATTATCTGGTTCTACTCTCAGCAAAAATTTGAAATATCTTTTCTGCCATTCTAAATTAAACTTGGAAAACAGGTTTCATAGATATCTTTGCTAGTTTTCACTTAATTTTTTTTTACTTGACTGCTATTCTGAAGGCTGCAAGGGTATTAATTATATATGACATATTTTTGTAAATTAGATTCTGATATGGGTTCAGAAATTAAATCCTACATTTTATTGAACCATAAATTGGTAAGGCTAAAAGCAGAATGTGCTTTTTGATTATAACATGTCTGTTTTCCATCTGGGTAACAGTTATTTGCTATTCAGACAGCAAATATATTTGTGAGTATGTACATTCTGTAAGAAAAGAAAATGTTGTGCAGGAAATAAAAGCAATGCATTCTGTTTTAGTTAAGAAAAACAGAATAGTAACACATGTTGTAGCTGGGGAAAATGATTTCAAATTAGATAGTTACAGGTGTATTATAAATAAGAAATCTACTTTCCATTAGACATAGTAAGAGCCTGGTTTATTTCCCATTAAACAGAGCACAGAGATTCTTTACCAAGTTTTGGAAATTGCATGAATACACAACACACCCATAATGTTAATCTGTAACAACATTGCAGGCCGAGACAGATCAAGATTAACAGGAATCTTCTAATGGAATTATCAAAATTTGAAATGCATACCTTCCAGTTTATGCATCATAACAAAGGTACAATCTGATTTCCCTATTTAATATGAGTTCCTTCTCCCTGAACTACAGACCAGACTATTTGTCCTTTAGAAAAATTAGTGGACGTTTCTCCTCCCAAATTTAAGTTTCAAGAACTTAAGAGATCACAAAATTTGCTTAATTTTAAAAAAAAACCAGTTTTAGGTCTAGTTAGGTGAAGGTTTTTCAAACTTTAGAGTATTATAAAGTCAAACAAAATAAAATATATTCCTTACATGTCTCAGATAGTAAATTCAGAAAAAAGGGTATTATTAGGATTTACCACTCTGTTAAGGAGCAGTTCCCTACATTTGTGAAGTTATTGTCTGTATTCTTTGTCATTCAAAGGAGAATTCAAATGTCCTCATACGTTTTTTAGATCGACAGACCTGATCTTTCATATCTGCCTGTGTCTTACCCAAGTTCTTCTGGCTAGATGAGCAGCTGGCAGACTGTGTTGGAAAGCCAGTGTACTGAGGATATGTCTAAAAAAAGTGACTCAAAAACCAGATTAGCTGCAGCAAGATTCCTAAAAAGAGAATGGCTTGTACTCGTCCTGACCTCTGCTCTACATTAAAAAATTACTTTGACAGAGTATGACCAAGAGTTACCCCGTGGCTGAGGCAAAGTAAAGGAAGCAAGAAGTGTGTGGTGGTGGCATAATAGAGGGAAGTTGGTACACGATTAAAATACAGTGCAGGCTGTAGGAGCCTTGTCCTCACAGCATCTTTAAATTCCCTACAACATCCATTTTACATTTCTGGCTTGCTTTAGACCTAGTATTTTCCAGGATATTTGTCCGGGTTTCTGAACATTAAGGAAGTATTATACCATATTAACTTGGTAAGTATGAAATTAAGGCTAAGAATAAGTGATTGAGGTTGTCTGGAATACTTGTAGGAAGATAGCTTGATCTTCTTACTCCTACTCTTGGTCTAGGAATGCTCCTCTGAGTCTGTGCATCTCCACAGACTTCCTTGGATCACTCTATCAGCAGAGGCTAAAGGATGATAATAGGATAAATGGTTAAAACAAACCCTCCTAAAATGCCATGGTTTTCCATTGTCATTAATAATTAACCACTGATATTAGAGCCTGTAGGGTATTCACTTGCAACAGACTGATCTTCCTATTGCCACTTTCCACCAAAAAAAGCTTTCAGGCTTCTCTCACAGTTCTTTCTGCCTTGTTTTTATTACCAGAGAAACCTGGCCCAAGATATCTGTCTGCTTTCCTAGAGTAGTTGTGTTTGTGCCCTTGCTGTTTGGTTTGTTTTATACCTTGGGGCTGCATATTGAAAAACGAGCTGACTCTTGGTGTTGGAGGATTTTGTTGATGTTGTCTAGAACAACTTGTTTTTTAAGACTTGTTTTTAACTGTCAGTTCAAGAGTACTTTATATATCAGAGAAAACCAAAAAGTAATAGAAAGAGAGGAGGGAAGGGAGAAACTTTATCATGGTGTAAATATAATAGAAGCAGCAAAGAAATACAGACATTTCCAATATTTTTAAATTACTTTTAATGAGAGGAATTGCTTCAACTTCAATCTGAGATGCATACCTTTAGGAATCATCAGTAATGATCCCAATTTTTCTCTGTTTCCCAGTTTGTCACTTAAACTCTGGGAAATGTAAGTTGTTGAAACAGCAATCTTGCATGAGGCACTGAAAACTAATATCTTTAAAGTACTATGAGTCCTAAAATCCCAGGAGAACAAATCTTCCATCGACAGAGTTGGAAAGAATAAAATTTCAGTCAAATGTAGATGAGGTACATCTGCTGCATTAATGCATTTCATCTTTAAGCACATGTAGTGAAAGACCTGAAGAGCTTCCTCTCAATATCATCCTCAGCTTCTGACGTTTTCATGTGCTGTTCCCTAAAATTGTGGGATGGGAACATACAGATGAGGGAGAGTATGCTAACAAGCTTTCACTTTTAGAAGTATCAGCTTTACATTTGCATATAGCTAAGGCAAAACACAGTGGAGCATGGGCTGTCTATTGCAACATGAATTATTGACTCACAAAGGAAAATTGAGTGAAATCAGGCAGACTGAAGTTTATAGGATGTTAGAATTATTTTTCAGAATATAGATGTTAGTTTATGCAAAAAATGTTCACCACTATATAAAAAATTTGAGTTCCAAAAGTAGCACCTCTTGCTGATGTTAATATTCGTTATAGTTGAATCTTCAGTCATAATGCCTGTTATCGGTGAGAGCTGGCAAACTAACCCCCTGGGTCCGGATTCCATGCAAATGGTTTGAAAAGGAGCTTCTTAGTTGAGGTCCTTCTTATCTATGACTGGATTTGTAAAAGTATAATAATGGCTGAAAATATATTTGCATATGTTATTGAAAAAAAGTGAAATAACAAATTAGAAAATAATAAGATGACTATGAAAACCTAGGGAAGAAGAATTTTGGAGGAGATATTAGTTGATTTAAGGGGTGGAGAACATTAAAAATTAATTGGTTTTTGAAGAAATGGACTTTTCACAGTGTGCTACTCATTAACATGTTGATTAAAGCAAAGGGCTAATGACTAACTTCTAGAGACATAACGATACTGAACCATCTTTGTTCCTCATGAAATGCTGCTGATCACTGCTTTTGCTTTAATTGCAACTTTGTAAAAGCACATTTCTGCAAATGATGTCTGCCTAGATAAGAAAAAGAAAGGTGGATTGACACTAGAAGAACTATTCATTCTGGAATTGCATCTGAATAGAACACCTCTGAGCATTCATTTGCACACATCTTTGTGCAGCACAATAAAGTAATAGTTTATCCCATGGGGAAATTTTCAGCCAATTAAACATGTGTTATGTGGATATGCAGGTGTTCAAGCATATTATGCTGATTGACAGATGTGAGCGTTTCTGACATGATGCCAATATATATGTGTTATACCTAACTTACAGTAACAACACAGGCCAACAATTACACAGAGCAGTCTTTATTCAGAAATCACAGCTGTTTCATAATCATTAAAACAGTAGTTTGACTGACTCCAGTTTTTGGTAGCAGGGGCTGAATAAATTACTGTTGTACTTTAACGCAAATAAGAACGATTAACACAAGTTGTAATCATAACTGCAATTAAAATGCTATGCCGGGTCTATCTATATGAATAATTTTGCAGGTTTGTTGTTATATAAGACTTAAAAGACTGTAATCTCAATTTCACCCTTGAATAGATTACAAAATTGTAACCAATGTCAAGGTTTTGGTTAAATCCTACTAAAGAATAAAAGTATCAGCATTTTTTGAAAAAACATGGATGCAAGGTATCATCATTAGTTCTATGTGCTTTAACTATGAGTACATCAAGGTGTTAGGTAGATAAACATGGAGATTTCACCTTACTGTTAGAATGTCTACATTAAATATTTGCATTAGATCCTCCATCCAAGTACAGTGAGTGTGGATATTCAATCAGTTCTAAAGACCTACAAATGACTTACTCCTCACTTCTCTTTCAATGTCAGATCCTTAAAAGAGAGGGATAGTTGTTCATTAGCAACAAGCAATCCCAATATTTATTGACCTTTGTTTTCTGTTCTTGTTACTAAACCGAAACTATGTTCCCTGTTTTAATTAAGTGAGAAATAAAAGTATCTCCAGAGTAATTGCACTCTGACATGGATACAAGACAGATGAAACACTGTGCAGATCTCTCCATCAGCGCTAAACTGAGCCTAGGGTGAACACTTTCTATGTAGATGCCTAACTTTAGACATCTAAATTTGCATGAGGAAATGTTTCTTAATGTTTACATTAATCTGAGTATCTAAAAAAAATTCTTAATATTTACCAATTCAGTGAAAAGTCATGGGCTTGAGACATTCATTCCTCTACCTGCTTGTATTGAATGGGTCATGTCTTATCCCACTGAAATACTGCAATATGGAAAGTTCACTAGACAGAGGTTTTACAGATCAAGTGTCACATAACCCTATAAAACGGATGTAAATTATTTATACCTTCAAGATAGTTCAAGTGGTCAAGCAAATTTCAGTCAACTGATATAGCCTTTTCAGATAATTTTCTTTATTTAATATAAATTATCTGTTCATCAATATTCCTTGAAAATGCTGGGGATTTGTTATTTTAGCATGGGAAATCAAAGCTCACCAGTGCATGGGTAGCCATCTATTAAATTGAAAACATCATTAGTCCGGAGTGGATTTATATTGAAAAACATCTTATTGGTAGTTCAAGATTCCTGTGAAGTGTTCTTCAGTAAAAACCAGTTTATTTAACTCTTAATCTGATACAGTATGACAATATTAACTACAGTTTGGAAGATCCTTTGGGCTCCATCTTGTGGCTATTTCAGTGATTGTTAGCTTGGAGAGAGCTGCCTGCCTTTAGCTGGTCAAAATAGCACTTGTAGTTTCAACAGCATACTAGCATATGGCTGTATTTATTATTTTCTTGTATATAGTAGAAATATTTTGACCCTTATTTTAAGAAAATGAGTTTTGAAAGTATTTTTAATTATTTGAGGTTTTTTAATCCCTTTGTTTAGGACTAAAATTTCTATTAAGAGGCTGTGTACTACAATTTGCAGTTATGGAATTAGATAATCTACTTTCTTATCCTTTGATGCTTGTAAGAAAATGGCATAATGGAGCTGTGGTTCATCTTGAACCCGTGGCATCTGCAGCTGAGCAGAAATCCCATGCTACCATGACCATTTTCTTTATGAATAAGATGGCTGACTTCTAATTTTTCTGGTCAATTAAAAACTAAGCAGTTCTGAAATTTCCTCCTCCCTCATTTTTTTGTTTGTTTGTTTTTCTTTCTCTTTTTTTTTTTTTTTTTTTTCTTTTTCTTTTCAGTTTGGAAACCATCTTGATTATTATATGTATTGAAAAGGGATGCTGCTGTGCCCTGGGCAGTTTATTCCACCCTCTATATGCAGAACAGCAGTTTCCAAGCCATACAGTACCATTAAAAGGAGTACTAGAAGGAAATTAATGCTTACTAAATTGACAAAAATATGTAGTTTGGAGCTTGAATATACATGTCTTGCCCATTTTTTATCCTTTTTTTTTTTTTAAATTGTTTTTTTATTTTAATTGCACTCAGAATACATATATTTTTTACACCACGATGCATTTATCGAGAAAAAAGTTTAAATGTGATCCCACATACTCTCATGTCAATCTATTTTGATGAAACTTGTCACATGAATGTGATTTTCATTTTGCTTTCTAAAAACTAGTAAATGAATTTAAGAGCAAGGTGTCAGAGTGCTAATGAAAGCTGAGAATCAGATTGGGAGTTGTTGCTATTGACAAGCAACCAGTGCCTGCATCTCACTGACTTACAAGTCCTCAGAATATCTGTCTCTGTAGGCAGTCTACAGAGCAGATGAGGCTCACAGAGGTCTTGGATTAGATGTGCTCTCAGAAATAAGGCAGAGTTTGCTCTCTGTCTCTTGTTCATTAGCTCCAAGGAGCCTGGAGAAACCAACTCTCTGGCAGCTCAGGTTCAGGATTCACTTTCAACAATGAGAGTGTTCTTACACGTGCTCATGAGAAGGAGCACCCACAGGGTTCATGAACGGCTGAATCCTGTTTGGTCCACTAGAAACACAGATGTAAAGAATCTTTACAAAACAAGACTTCCTTACACTGACTGGAGAGAGAACTCACTAAGCTTGCTTGCTTTAGATCTCCAACTCAGTCTGTGTCCTCTATAGTCAGAAATAAACAGGTTATGGGAGGCATCGACTGAAATAAGAAATTCCACTTTATGGAGAACTAGGAAAATGTGAAGTTTTCTTTGATGCTGAAATATTTCAGCATGTTGCAAGTCTGCTTACTGTTTTCTGGACGTGTCCTGGAAATGATGGGATTTATATCACTTCACCAACACCTGGGCCGATTTTAATTCATTTGATTCCTTGCTCACAGTGTTTTGAATTACTAGCAAGAGTTAAAAAATTTTGTGTACTGGCAGCCAGATTTGCTCTTGGGAAATTTAGGAAGTGCCTTTCTCATGAAAAGATTTGCTCCCTCTTGCCCTTTTGGAATTGACGATTTACACATTTCTGTGACAGCTTCTCTATCCCACACATGTTGAAAGAAGGTATAACATGATGCTGGAAGCTAAAGCTGACCATTTTCTAGGACTTTGGTCACAAAGTCCTGGAGACCTAACCTTTTAAAGAGAAATAGTGAATGCCTAAATTTCATGCACTAATTGTGCCTCAAGGTTCCTCTTAATATCATCCATATTTGGAGAAATCAGCACGATATGTAATCTTTCTCCATCTCAATTTTGTTCTTTTCTGTCTCTTGCCAGCTCCTTCAAATCTGATTTATGCCATGCACAGAATGTGCCAACGACTGAACGCGTCATTCCATCTTCTCTTTTATGATGGCTTGTCACTCTGTACGGCTCATTATTCTTGTTTCTCTAGATGAGGGATGTGTATTTGAATAAGACAAAATAATTGGAGAAGGCTTCATGTAGAGTACAGTGTCTGTGTGCTGTATGACTCACATGAGAAGTGGTAAAGTGCATGCTACTACCACAATATATTTTGGATAATGAGCCAGTCAATTTAGAGCACTGCCTGGCTACTTCTATTATTTTTGCAAAAATACTGTATCCTTAAGCAAAACCAGTGAACATTACCCTTATTTTATTGCCATTCAGAGGAATACACATGCACCCTAGAGCAATTTCTTGTGACAACAGAATAAGCAGAAATAAATAAAACCTTATCATATTAGGAGTTAGATAGTAACATGCAATATTTTCAATGTGGGCCCTGTAGAGAGGAGGAAGCTAGATGAGAAAGTATGGCAACTAAAGCATGGCATGTTCATTTGTTGGAAAAGACCTTATTATTTCTATCCAGTTTTAAGATTAGTGCATATCTACTAAAGGCAGGAACATCACTGAACCAGTTTTCCTTACTCACTGGAAGAGATTTCATTTTTCTGGCTTTTTTTTTTCTTTTCCACTAGAATCACTACTTTCCTTGCTGACAATGTTGATTATGATCTCAGAAAACCAGAGGGAAATTTAATCAAAAAAATAAATAAAGTGGTAATATCATAAGAATGACTAAAGATGAATTTCAGCTCATACTTCCATGTTTCTGTGAAATAGGTTGGTGGTAACCAGCAGGGTGAGATACAGCCTGAGCCAGGTGCTTGAAAGTAGCCTACATGTACTTGCTGCAAAATCCTTTCAACTAAGAAATCAAAGGAAACTTTTTAAGCAGAAGAAATATAGAAAAGAAAATGCAATGGAAAAATCTATCTAACTTCAAAGAATGTTCATGAAAAATGCATTTTTCAATCAGTTTTGTTGGGGAAGATTATGGTTAAGGGAGAAGAAAATCCTAACTGGTGAAAAATGAGCACTAGGTGTTTAAAACAAATGCCCTTGGTGTTCTTCTGTAAATGAATGGGCTCATAATCTGTGAGAAGGTTGAGAGAAGCAGCACCCTTAACAATTGCCTCATTCTTTTCTTTCCATTAAGAATGTAGCAGTTCATGTTTTTGAGCACAGCAGACATTTTGATATCTGAAAACCAGTGGCTCTAAGTGGAGCTGCCAGTTTTCTGATTCTCCCTGCCTCATGTGCTACCTTTCATGCCTCAGTTGTTGCAAATTAATCTTTGGACAAAATATCCTACTTGATACCTATTAGGCATGGCTGTTTTTGATAACTGAAATTAATTTTATTGTTCTGTTAAAGACATGAAAAGAAATGAAATTTTGGCTTCAGTGGAGTGAGTGGGAATTTTGCCACTAACATCAACACAGCCAAGATTTCACTCATGAGCTGATAAAACAGTTGAGACTATAATTTTTTTTTCCAGTTCAGTTAACAGCTCTGTACAGGGATAACAGAAAAAAATAATAAATTAGTAGGATTGAAAATGTATTCATGTGTAGAGAGCAAAGGTTGTCTCCATTGTTCAATTATGTGAATCATAGAATTTCCAAATGGCAAAAGACACACTCTAGTCCCGCCCCCCCAAAATCTCACATCAATAATAGAGGGTTTTTTTCCCATTGAATAAAATATAAATCTCAAATAATCCTAAGAAATATATGGATATGTTCTGAAAATGTTCCCATTGCTCTGTTTAGTGAGAAAGACAACATTTGTAAACTTGGTATACAATAAATTTGAATAGGCTAAAAAAAATACCATCTCAGTGCAAATTTTTCATTATTTTTGCTGTTTGAATAAAATCAGAAATTGGGAAAAAAATTTTAACTCAGCAAATCTTATTCCAAAACACAACACTATAAATAGATATTTGGGGTCTGATAAATACATTATATTTATCTTTAAATGAAAGTAATATTTTAGGTTGTGATTTAGTGCAAATTTTTCCACTAATCTGTTAAAATATCAGAGAATGAGTTCAGCAAAGGTTACATGCAAGCTCCATATATATCTGAAAAGAGGAAATTAAACGTGCCTAGAAAAGCAGCTTCTGCAAAGAACAAGCACACAGGTCAGCATGCATGGTGCACTGCAAGTTTTGTTCTCTTTGGTAAATCCTAACATGGTAACAAAGCCTTTCATTTTCCTCCCAGCCAGAATGATGAAGTGTCTGATACTGGTCTGTACTGGCCTGTTTTAAAAAGGAGCTACCAATAGTGGAAATGACAACAGTGTTATCACAGTAGGAGCAGATAAAGTTGGCTGATGGTAGCACACGAGGTGCTGTATGTCATCACAAAGCTGTATATCATCCCAGCTGTATCACTGAATGAAAGAAACATTTCTCACAGCAGTCACAGCCTCAAAGACGCTTCAGTCAAGGGAAAAGATTTATTTACCTTTCTTCTCCCCCTCCTTTTTCACTGCAGCTGAAATAGAAGCAAAAATACTGTGTTCTCAAAATTGAAGTTAATAGCAGCATCAGTAAAAATAATTCAAACACCTATATGAGCCTTTGTGTGCATATCTCTAACCACACATATATATTATGTCATAAAGGAATAAATTTCTTTGCAGATGAAGACACTGAAGCATTTCCTCACAGACACCCATCTCTGCTAGTGATGAGAGCTAATTCCAGCTTCCTACACCCTCACATGTAACTCGAGTCATGGTCGTCCTTCCTCCCAGATATTGATAGTGGGAGAGAGAGTCATAGAGTGAATATTTCAAAATCAACAATGAAGGAGAAGGAGAGACTGTAATGGCAAGGCATAAAAGGGTAAGAGGAGTACAGAGAAAGGTTATGAGACATCATCAGTTTAAGAGAAATATGTGCTTTTTTGCTATTAGAAATAGTAGTATTAAAAATATGCATAAAATAAGAAGTAAAACACTGCCTGAAGTTATATTTCTAAGCCTCTGCTGAATATCAAGGTTTTCAAGATTTGATTATCCAGCAATCCCACCTCTAAATCCCATAGCATGAATTTTATGGAAAGAAAAATGGGAAAGAGAGTGGAAGAAAACTGATACTTTAAAATTTAAACCAAATATAAAATACCTGGAATTTAGTTCCTCAATGTAAGCTGGGATGTGCCCAATATTCAAACTCTGGAGACGGGATAAAAGTCCTCTAAAACTCAGCCCAGTATTCCAATAAAACCTTGTGTACGTCTACAATGAGTGCTGTGAAATCAACAAAATTTTACTAAAGGGGATGAGGTGGCTAAAATGAGAGTTACCTGCATTTACAGACGACTGCTGCAACTCTGATGGGAGATGAGCCAAGCTTATTCTTAAATCTGTTCAAAATCCATGCACTATCTGTTGCCCAGCCTACACTTATAGGACTGAAACTTCTAAAAATATTGTTACAGATGTCACTTTCTTTTCAAATGTCTGTTAGAATTGGTCTTAGTAAATCTGTGCCTTAGGCTTGCATTTGCAGGCAAAAGAAGAGAGAGGAATTAAGACTCAGAGCCCATGCTTCCCAGAAAAGGGTGTTCAGCACCCAGCTGCCAGCATGAATGGATATGATGTGGCACTGGAAATGGAAATGAAACAAGCAGAAGTATAACGCTGCCCTTCACTGGATAATGTGCCCTGGTACAGGACAGAAATCAAGGATCATGAGGTCAGAAGTGGATAGACCCTCCCTAGTAGTTTCAAATGTTTGCATTTTGCCTGCTGATCTGTCTCTTCAGTGTTCTTGAAATGAGAAATCATTTTACTTAAACTGTTTGTACATTTGGATACAACAGATCAAGAAGGAACCAGTTAAACCTTGAATTACTAAAATGCTATTTATCAATGGCCTGTGGCAAAAATATGCTGATTTCAAAGATTTTTCATGTTTTCTAATACTTACTCTCCTTTTGAGAATTAGATAAATTTTAAGCATCTCAAGAATGTGCTCAAATAAAATGGTTTCATGTCTAGAATCGATGAAAAACTGGCACAAGGTTACCAAGATCTGGTGCTCTTTGCAAACACTTCACTTTTTTAGGTAATGTGTGCATCAAAGCTGTGCACCTTTCATAAGCAGTTGTTACAGCAGATTGAGCAGGTTTTACCTCCAGAGACTGCTATGGGAGCCACAATGGCCTTTGAAAGGTGCACTTGCACAGCCATTCGTGGTGTGTTGAAGTGACTCCCAAATCAACACAAACCCCAAACATCGAGACTCTGGGAAGGGCTTGTAGGTGAAGGTGCAGTGCACCTCTGGGCTCCTCCTGGCTTCTGTGCTGCCAAATTATGGGATGTGGCTGCTCCTGACTCCTGTGCTGCCCCCTTATGGGATGTGGCTGCTCCTGACTGCTGTGCTGCCAGTTTATGGGATGTGGCTCCTCCTGGCTCCTGTGCTGGCATCTTATGGGATGTGGCTGCTCCTGACTCCTGTGCTGCCCCCTTATGGGATGTGGCTGCTCCTGACTGCTGTGCTGCCAGCTTATGGGATGTGGCTCCTCCTGACTCCTGTGCTGCCAGTTTATGGGATGTGGCTCCTCCTGACTCCTGTGCTGCCAAATTATGGGATGTGGCTGCTCCTGACTCCTGTGCTGCCACCTTATGGGATGTGGCTGCTCCTGACTCCTGTGCTGCCAGTTTATGGGATGTGGCTGCTCCTGACTCCTGTGCTGCCAGTTTATGGGATGTGGCTGCTCCTGACTCCTGTGCTGCCAGTTTATGGGATGTGGCTGCTCCTGACTCCTGTGCTGCCAGTTTATGGGATGTGGCTCCTCCTGACTCCTGTGCTGCCAGTTTATGGGATGTGGCTGCTCCTGACTCCTGTGCTGCCAAATTATGGGATGTGGCTCCTCCTGACTCCTGTGCTGCCACCTTATGGGATGTGGCTGCTCCTGACTCCTGTGCTGCCAGTTTATGGGATGTGGCTGCTCCTGACTGCTGTGCTGCCAGTTTTATGGGATGTGGCTGCTCCTGACTCCTGTGCTGCCAGTTTATGGGATGTGGCTGCTCCTGACTCCTGTGCTGCCATCTTACGGGATGTGGCTGCTCCTGACTCCTGTGCTGCCAGATTATGGGATGTGGCTGCTCCTGACTCCTGTGCTGCACCCTATGGGATGTGGCTCCTCCTGACTCCTGTGCTGCCATCTTACGGGATGTGGCTGCTCCTGACTCCTGTGCTGCCATCTTATGGGATGTGGCTCCTCCTGACTCCTGTGCTGCCAAATTATGGGATGTGGCTCCTCCTGACTCCCGTGCTGCCAGTTTATGGGATGTGGCTGCTCCTGACTCCTGTGCTGCCAGCTTATGGGATGTGGCTCACCATGCTTCTGCTCCTGAGGCAGAGCTGAGCCCATCCATGCACCTAAGGCTGGCTAGTTTCTATTGTTATGCAATTATATCCTGCTGTGACATCTGTTGGAGTTTTCACCTTGGCCACAGTATTTCTGATGGAATGTACTGTAAATGCTCAGCAAATCTCAGGAGACAGAAGAGGCCTCATTGTAGCTGGTAGCATTGCTCTGGTCAAATCCTGCTGCTCACACATAAAATGACAAGGAATAAATAAAAAGGAGCAGAACACTGACTTTACATATCTCTTTCAGAAGCCGAGCAATGTGTCTGAATCTGAAAAGCAGCTAAAGGATGGATGGTTTACCCAAGGAACTTGGTTTGCCCGTCATAAAAGCCAGATTACCTGCTGAATAATGTATGGTAGCTAGGGAGGCAAGGACATGAAATAGAGTGATGAATTAGAAAATGTGATGCTCCAATATAAGAGATGCTCTTGCCATGTGCTTTTTAATCTCATTATTTGGCGAAAGAACAAATTTTTGAATCAATTCTTTTGCTCTGTACTGATGATACTTGCAGTTCTGGAATTAGGAATTTGTACACACAAAGGTATTCTATTAGCAGCTGTAAATCACAGTCTGTCTTTTCTAGGCTTATCCAAATCCAATCATATTTTTCATTTAATATAAATAGTATACAAAGCAAAACACATTTATCAAGAATATACATACCATATTCTGGAATTATAAATGTAGATTGACAACTTTTCCAGAAACCAGAAACGAGCATTTTCATATTTTAAGTTTTGTGGATAGGTTAAAAATTTCATTACAAGCCATGGAAGACTCTATTCAGTTCTTTTTTTTTAGTGTAGGATGGGAAAATAAGGTAAATTCCAGTGGTGGAAAGGTCAGAAAACTGTGATAATGTAGCAAGTATTTTCGAGAAGGAAAAAAAAATAAAATGTAAATTGCTCTGTTGTTTTGGACTTTTATCAGAGGCTTGAACCTTGATCACAAATAGTCCTTCAATCTGATACATAGTGGCATTTTCAAAGGACTTTTTTCTGAGCTGTTGAGCAAACACAAACCTTTCCAAAATTGTGAAGATGTCTTGAAAGCAGCAAAAATTTGAAAACACTGGCTCCTACTTAAAACAGTCCTTTCTATGTAGCTTTATGACCCAGCAACAGCCAGAAACAGGTATTTAGTCTAAATACTGGCATAGAACTGACTTTATAAATTCTCCCTTTATTTCCTTATAAGAAGCAATTGGTTTTCATCCTGAAAGAGGAAGTTTTACTTTATTTCTAAATTTGAAAAAGTTAATTATAAAAACTACATTTCCATAAAGATTTCCAGTTCCTCTTTGTCATTTCTAAAGAGCACTTGACTTAGATTTTGATTTTCAGTCTTATCATGATCATGCTAATTAATCTCAAAGGGAATCTTGAATCTTTCCGATTTTATTTTGCATGAGATTTTTCTTGTTTTTGATAGCCCACTCCAGCGTCACATTATCATGTAAGGGTTTTGTACACAATGCTCTAGACAAGATGCAACTTTGATTTATGCAATTTGTAACAGTATATGCATTTTTCCTAATGCATTTGCTTATGGAAGAAAATTTTTCACAGACTTGTCTGCAGCAATACTTAGGTACTTTCCTGAAATTACACAGTGAATTTACAGATAAATATTTCTTTAATATTCTCCCTCCATGACAGATTTCGTTCTATTTATTGACACTAAATTTTCTTTGACATTGTGCTGTGTGTTCACCTCATAAATTCAATGTATCACAGCCCCTTCTGATCCCGAATTCTTTAACCGATTTTGTCATCTGAAAATTTCATTACATTGCTGTTTCTAACTTATCCTGTTGATTAAGGACTACAACATGAGTCCAGGCATGGAATCATAAGCAATTATTCTGTAAACAAGCTACAAGATGAAAATTAATCAATTGCTCTCTGTTTCTTAACCAGATATTTATTTGATTTAAAAATTGTAGGTCTGAGGCAGCTCTTTGGCTTCTGCAGGAATTCTTAAACTTTATAAAGGTCTATTTAAACCATTAAATACATGCTGTGCTTATTACTTTATTAATATATTGAAAACAGTTATTACTAAGACATAGTTTCTGTTTCTAGATAAAACACAAGGTGGAACTCAGTGTTTTTCCAGATATTTGGTTTTGCTCTGAATTTAATTATGAATTCACCAAATATCTGACAGATTTTTAATTTCTGAATAACCCTGGAGTAATTTAAGAGTATTTGCCATGACAGGGTAACTTTTTTGTCTAAAAGTGATTGAAGTTTTGATTAAGTTCTTATATTTATTTTGCTTATAAACATGTAAACTGTAGTGAAACAAGATCAAATTCAAACTCATCCCATGTGTCAGGTACTCTGTGATAACTGCTCATATACATGCTGTTATGCTGAAGTGAAAACCACCTCATGTAGACAGCTACAGCAAAGCATCTGGCATTCTCTGAGTTGATACTGTCTTTGCCCCTCTCACCATAAATTGTCCATCTGTTCATAGCTTGAGAAGAAGATACTCTTTTAAAATATTTAAGAATGATATAAAGTGATATTTCTCTCTCAGACCTTCCTAGAAGATTTTTTTTTCTCTCTTTCAGTTTTTTTCAGTTCAGAATTTCTCTTATCCATGTCAAGTGAAATCTTACTCATGTTAAAATGCCCCAGTTAAGAGAACCAGTATAGTGAGCATCATAGATGAGAATTTAGCCTTTAATTTGGCTGGAGCATCTGTTATTTAGAATTATTCTCATTCAATAGCAAGAAAAACCTTTTGTGCCCTTTTCCTCCTCTGGTCCAGATTTTGATGAACAGATTTGGAGAAATAACCTCTTATTCAATTATATTAATGCATTTTATCACTAATGGGCAAGAATGACGTTACAGCTGCACTCCCTCATAACCTGCCTATCCCTTTTGCATTGATTTGTAAGACATAGCTGCTGACCTACTAAGAAAAAAATTATTCACTAGATAACCCCCAAAAAGTTTACAGTGTTTTTCTCTTTATTGCCAGCAATACCTTAATAAGAATACACAAGGATATTGTCTAGAAGGTAAGTGTGCAAACTCTGGGTTGAATTATCAGTATTCACACTGTATGGATCATTAACCCCATGTGCTGGATCCAGCTACTGCAGGGTTAATTTTTACAGTAGTCAAAAGGGGGCACAGCTAGGGCCCAGAGGTAATTCTACACCACCTCACATCATTTTCTGGGGATGGAGGCAGAGATGGATTGCAGGTTGGGTAGGTGGCAGACAGAGAGGTCAGTTGTTGCCTGGGGTTTCCACAGGGATCGCTCAAATGTGAATCGCTTGCTTTTCTGCTTGTACACTCAGCCATTAATATAATTGCTGCTATTGTTCATTGCCTTATTTCATTGCTGTTTCCAGCAAATTGTTCTTATTTCAACCCAGGGGCTGTACCTTTTCAGCCTCCAATTCTCCTCTCCAGCCTGCTATGATGGGGGAGTGAGGGGAAGGTGAGGGAGCAGTGCATGGTTTGGAGTGCTCCAGTGGGAACACTAAACTGGGGAACACCATTCCTAAAACACAACAGTCCTCTCTCCATAAAGTCACTGGGCAGAGGTGGCAAGAGTGTGGCAATGCTACTGAGCAAATTCCCTTTGACTGTGTGTGCCTGGAGCCTGGTCCAGTGCAACCAGGACATAAATCCAGAGGGACTGTGATACACTTGAGAGGTGAGCTTGTGTGAACCTCATGAAGTTCAACAAGGCCAAGAGCAAGATCCTGCACATAGCCTGGGGTAATCCCAAGCACAAATACAGACTGAGAATGGATTGAGAAAGCTCAAAGGAGAAATATTTGGAGATGTTGGTGGACAAGAGGTTCAACATGACCCAGCAATGTGCACTTGCAGCCCAGAAAGCTAACCATGTTCTGGGCTGCATCAAAAGCACCTGGGCCAGCAGGGCAAGGGAGGAGATTCTGTCCTACTCCACTCTGGTGAGATCCCAGCTGCAGTACTATGTTCAGTTCAGGGGCCCACAACTTGAGAAGGACATCTAAATCTAAAGGAGGCCATGAATATGATCAGAGGGCTGGGGCACCTGCACTATGTAGACAAGCTGAGAGAGTTGGGCTTGCTCAGCCTGGAGAAGGGAATTTTTTGGGGGCATGTTATAGCAGCGTCCAACAGCTGAAGGGAGACTATGAGAAAGACAGACAAACACTCTTTACAAGAACATGTAGTGACTGCACAAGGGGAAAGGGCTTCAAACTGAAAGGGAGTAGGTTTGGATTAGATACTAGGAAAATTTTTTTTTACTGGGGGAGGGGGGGGGATGAGGTTCTGGAATAAATTGCCCTGAGAAATTGTGGATGACCCATCCCTGGAAGTGTTCCAAATCAGTTTGGATACGGGCTTTAAGAATTTTTGTTCTTGTTTGATATGTCCCTGCCCATACCAGGGGTGGGGGTAGAACTAGATTATCCCTTCTAATTTAAGGTATTCTACACATCTATGAGAAAATGGCAATAAAACAGAATAAACCTGATTCTGTCAGCTCTTGAGAAGCACATTGTCCCTGTCAGGAGTATCCTTGTTTCTGATCTAAAATAACGTGTGAAACAATAATATTATGCATTGACAGTTTTGATTTATTGCATAAACATGCAGAAAAAAACCCAAAACTTATTTCTGGGCCCCTCACTTTAAGGAGGACACTGAAGTGCTGGAGTGTGTCCAGAGTGGAGCAATGAAGTTGCTGAAGGGTCTGTAAAACAAGTCTAATGAGGAGCAGCTGAGGGAGCTGGAGGTGTTGAGCCTGGAGAAAAGGAGGCTCAGAGAGACTTCACTGCTCCCTTCAACTGCCTGAAAGGAGAATGTAGCCGTAGGTCTCTTCTCCCAGGCAAACAGTGACAGGACAAAAGGACAAACTGCACCAGGGGAGGTTCACGTTGGGCATCAGGAGGAATTCTTCACAGAAGGGTAACTAAACACTGGAATGGACTTCCCAGGGTGTTGGAGTCACCACTCCTGGAGGTGTTCAAAAACAACTGTAAATGGCACTTAGTGCCATAATCTAGTTGGCAATGAAGTGCTCTTGCTAAGGTTGGATTCAATAATCTTGGGCATCTTTTCCAGCATAAATGAGTCTGTGATTTTGTGATTCAGAGGACTCTTCAGGATGTTATTATGGAGTTCTGGTTGTACCAGCATGTAGCAGTCCATAACTCCAGGAAATGCCTAAAGTATCTGTAGACATACTTTCATTTGCAAACCTGTTTTTACTATTGAGAGTATATTTCTACATACATATGCCGGTGCTTATTCAGCTTGAATATTTTCCTTAAGGAAAAGTAATAAAAATATCAAGTATCAAGCCACGGGGACAATTCCACACTTTGTAGTTTGCCATAAAACATACCTCATCTTTACATAACCTACTTTTTGGAATTAAAATTTTAACACCTTCCTTTTCTAAATTGGTGTTCATTCATATTATGTATGTTACTTCTGTTCTTTTTTTTCTTATTTTCTAATGTCTATTGAAGAATATTTACAGAGAAATGCTGACTCAAAATGGGAATTTTATACCTGCCATTATAACTCAGTCTTGGTTATATAAGTGTCATTATCTTAGTCTGACTTTTAAAGCTCTGGTATTTTTTGAAGTATTTCTTACTGACAGTGTGAAGCAATGGTGTTCTGTAACAGATGGGTCATTTGAACAGGCTGATTGAGATTTTTGTATACCAAATATATTTGCCTTACATTTTTCTCTCTATTAGTCAGGATTTTGTGTTATAATTCTACATTGAATGTGTAGGAATTTGATTTTCAAATTTCAGAAATATATTTATTGTAACAAAGGGGTTACACTGAGGCCACTTCTGTTACTGCAATTTACACTGGATTTGACAGGTTTCTGTATAGTAGCAAGTGCTAAATCAAACATTGCTATTTCTTAAGGCATTTTTGGTTGGCTAGTTTAACCTGAGATGTCCTCTGAGGAAGCAGCCCATGTACTCTCAGTTGGCTCAAAAGCAAAGTGCTCATAAAGGTGACCTCTTGCTCACACTTGGTTACAGGGCAATGGCCACAAAATCTCTGGAATGCTATTCCCCAGAGAGGCTTTTCTCAAACTGTCTGCCTGATGTATGTGACATGCCACTTATCATTGTTAAGAAAGAGAAGGTTAGTGATGCTCAGCATCCCACATGAGTGCTTAAAGCCACTTTACACATTGGGGTTACACTCTTCTGACAAAATGTCAATGTCTTGTCAGGCATATTCAGTGTCACTGAGTTTGTTGTATTTTCTTTTGGAAATGTTGTACTTGTTTGAATCCCAGAAGCTAAGAAACAGCATTATCTGTCACATGAAACAGAAAAGACAGAAACAACTTTTAAAAACTTGTAGCCACTGAGCTGAAGTGCCTCCAAAAGGAAGACTGTAAAATATTTGCTGTATCACGAACTTTGATGACTAGCACTTACTGAATCCTATTGTTGACACAAAACTGGTGTCACTATGGATGAGTGTGCAACCTGAGGTATTCCCACTCAAGCTCAACTTTCCTATTCAACTTTTCTGTTGCAGTCCTGCTTCAGGGGCCTTGAAGGATCTGTAGTCCTGCTCACTGGGCAGGCCTAAGATACACAAGACTTATGAGGCAGTTGGTTTAATTGTGTGTCTGACAGAATTTAATTCAAAATTTTAAAGTTATTTTAGAGTCAGCTAGATTCAAAGAGAAATGCTGTCTCAGGTGTGAGATACCATTTGTTCTCAATGAGCTGTGCAAGGTATCAAGTACATCCACAGATGACATACAAGGTTGTATGCAATAACTAAAGTGGGTAGTGCTCATCTTGCTTGGGAAGCTGGTAAAGGCTGTGCAAACCCAGTGCTACCAAACTTCACTAGATTATGGCATTGTTAGACCAAATATCCTGCTGTAAGTATAAAACCAATCAATTCTACTTCAGACTTCACCCACAGTTAACAGAACAATCATAGGTGTCTAATGTGACCTCAAAGTACAGTAAAGTTAAACTCGGCATACTTCACACTAAACAGTCAAATCTTCATTCTTGTGTTTTGACAAGCAGGAAATGATAAGACTGTAAGAAAACACAACAACAACATAGGTTTTTATGTTTCTTACAGTGTTTTAATATGCAGGTTAAAAAGTTAGGCCATGTAAAAAAAATCTGCATGAAATGAAGGCTCATTTCTGAACATAGCTTGTACTTTCTACTGCTGTACCATAAGAAAAGTCTTGCATATGTTCTATCAGCTACTAGAGGAAAAAGGCTTAATTTTACCATAAAGAAAAGAGATAGTAGAGTCAATCAGCTCTGGGTAGTAACTTTCCTTTTCAAATATACTGAGCATAAACCACTTCATGTGCAGCTAGTGGAATTCTACAGTGTTTAATTAAACACATCCTGTCTTGAAATAATTCAGTTTTAGAATTTGACAGGAGTTATTATTCACCAGTTGTTTCACAGTCTAATCAAATTGAGTTAATGAAGTTCTTTTTAAATACTTGTTCTTTGTAGAGTTGGGTGGGTGTTTGACACTTCACTGAAGCTAGTTCATTGGCACTACAATTAAAACACTTTTACAGACATGTATTTCTTCTTTATAATTCTTGATCTTTTGAAGTAAATAAGATTTTATTTTCATTATTATTTACATTAAGCAATCTTCCGACCAGAAATATTTATGAGAAGAATTAGAGAAGAAACTCAATGATAAGGTCAAGAGTCAAATACTTAAGGGTCTAATTAATGTTTATTAACCTATGTTTCACAGACATTTTTGCAAGAACCTAACAGGAAGATCAAAGGCCTTGCTTGCCTCAAGCTTAAAATACAAAACCAAGTTCTATTAAACCAATAATCAATGTACAAAATGCTGCCTACACTTAGAACCATAGAATTAAAGTTGTAAAAGAATTTTAAGATCAAGTCCAAGTGTCAGCCTAGCACTGCCACCATTTTTTACTGCTAAACCTTGTCCTCAAATGCCATATCTATTATATGGATATTTTAATACTTCCAGGGAAGATTCCTCTACCACTTCTCTGAATGGAATCTTTCAACACTTGCCAACTCTTTTTGTAAAGAGTTGACTCCCTGTTGACTAAAGTAAACTAGATGGAACAGTACAATAATGTATCCCAATTTTTCTAATGCCCTGGACCTTGAACTGACAACTCAGGTTCATGTGCTTTGACTGCTACAAGGAGTTTCAGACTATTTAAGCCCTAGTTCATTTTGATAGAAATGTAAAATGGTTTGGGTTGGAAGGAATCTCAATGATAACCCAGTTCCAATCCCCCTCTCATGGCAGAAAGAATGCCTTTGCCTAGGCCATCCTACTCAGAGCCCCATCTGACCTGGCCTTGAACACTTCCAGGGGTGGATCCACAACTTCTATGGGCAACCTATTTACCACCTTCACAGTAAAAAACTTCTCCCCACATCTAAATCTACTCTTTTTCAGTTTGAAGCCATTCTCCCTTGTCCTGTCACTCACTACATGTTCTTGTAAATAGTCTCACTCCATCTTCCTGGAGGACTCCTTTCAGATACTGGAAGGCTGCAATTAGGTCACACCAAAGCTTTCTCTTCAGGTTGAACATTATTTTCCTCACAGAAGAGGTGCACCATCCCTCTAATTATCTTGTTGGCCTTCTCTGGGTTTGTTCCAGCAGGTCCATGTCCTTTTTGTGCTGGGGACCCCAGAGCTGGATGCAGCACTGCAGGTGGGATCTCACCAGAGCAGAGCAGAGCAGAGGGAAAGAATTACCTCCTGTGACCTGCTGGCCACACTGCCTTTGGATACAGCCCAGGATGCAGTTGGCTCTCTTGTCTGCAATAACATATTGATACCCAGCCTCTCATTCACCAGCACCTCCAAGTCCTTCTTGACAGGGCTACTCTCAACAGCACTTTTTTCTGGTAGCACTTAAGCCTTTACTTTGATTCAGAATGATATGCAAAGTAATATCTGATTTTTGCTATTCTGCTATATACTAGGTGAAATAGCTGCTTGAAAACTTTCATAACTTTCATAACTTTGTCAGAGAGAATATTGCCTCAATATTTCTACTATTCCTTTGGGAAACTTTAAAGATGGGAAGCAGCATTATTCGATTATCTGAAACACTTTCCAAAACCAACTGGAAGATTTTAAGATTTACTACTACATTCCCATAATTTAAAGAATTGCCATTAGCTAACAAGTTAATACATGTTTTTTATCCATGTTAAATTATTTACACTTTTAACCTGAGTGTTTTATAACAAAAAAGTGACATTTAGTCCATATGCAAATAGGATAAAAGTAAAATAAACTTTTGTTTGAATTTATTTGATATAAATAAATAAACCTGAACATAGTTGGTTAATTATAATTACAGTCCCTAAAAATGCCTAGTATTTGAGGTGTACTAGGAATTGTAGTTGATTTTTATTTGATGGTTAGTGCTGATATTTCAATATGAGGAGAGAAAAGTGCAATCAAATAATATGTAGAAGTAAAATGCAACCTGAAATGATTAATTTAAATAGAATGAATGAGACAAAATAAAGAAGTAAGAAAATAAGTAATTTTGACTTTAGAGACTATAAAATACCACAATTACAACTTGCTGGTATAGACTCATATGCACCTGTCACTTGTTCAACCAGGTAAAAAGAATGTTCAGCAGCAAAAGATGCTATTCAAGGATATTTAGAAATAGCTAACCAAAGAAACTAGGATTTAATTTGTGACTCCCTGTACAACGGATTTATTTTTTCAACTGAAACTTATGTTAAGGCTCAGTTCAACTTGGGATTGTTACCTTTTTCCTTAAGATTAGTTGAAGCCTTAATTTCCTTTTGTTTTGAAGAGTCTGAAAAGAAATCAAACACAAAAATGAAAGGAGAAAATTAGCAACACAAACATACACTGTGCTCATTAGTACTGTAACAAATGTGCATAACACCAGATCAACCAAAAACATAAAAGAGTTAGAATTAAGAACTAAGAATTAGAACTTCCATTTAATTCAATAAAAGGCAAAAACTAAAATTGAAAGCAAACCAAAATAATTCCCACTAAATTTGCTGGCAAAGCTTCTGCAGGTCAAACCATGCACTCATTCCTGTGCAGCCTATTATTTCAACCTGTCATGTGCATTCAGTAGCAGCTATAGACTATAGCACTCTCAGTGCAATATTGGCTGTGCAGTCAGACAGCAGTTAAAGAACAGCACAATAAGAAGGGTTACGACTTTATTATTTCTGAATCATGTCAGACACTGCTCCTTTCAATATATCAGATCTATTAAATGAGAAGAATCTAGGTTTAGTCCCTTTTTTCCAACAGCCTGTAATTCAAAATATATCAAAACTGCACTGAGATACCAGCAGAAGACTTGTTATTTGCCAGCCACATAATGACAAGACGTTACCTTTCTCCTTTAAGGCTGCTGGAGGCTTCACATCTTTTCTTTTACCGGTCTCTAGAAAGAAACATTTAACATTTTCCACAAGTCAGGTTAGGGAAATAAAATGACACTTGAATAGAAAGCAAGTCAAACAATTTGATATGTGGAGAGCAAAAGAGATGTGATAATTAAATGGATTTAACAGCATGGAAATAAAGAACAGGACAAAAAAACAAGGTCATCCATTCATATTTCTGATCTTGGATATGCAAAATAATAAGCCTTCAATATGTCATTAGTTTCTTCACATTTTGAGGGAACTGTGGAGCCCTCTTTCAAGCAGACAATGAAGAATTACTTAGAAAGAATAAAGAAATTCTACAGAGCACTTGACATCAATGACTTTTTCTTTTGCTGAACCCAAATAAAAAATTAATCCACATCGATACAATTGAAATTTTAGGAATACTGGTCTTGAAAGCCAGAGGCTGCTGAGAAAGGAAAGTGGGAGTTTTTTTTTATTCAGGAGTGACAAAAGGATCAGCTACTCATTCAGGACTCCAATATTCTTTTAATATTGAAGAGGCCATATGGGTATTGCCTGTGAACAAAATTTAGCTCCCTGCATATATATGGCCTTTTATAATGACAGGCACACTGGCTATAAAAGATGAGCTGTGCTCATCCTTCAAATGTACATTCACATATTTTATGTGAAAATGAATAGTCTAGAGACTTAATCGTATCTTTAATTATTTTTCTTCAGTATATGACAAAGTATTAAAGGAGATGAGAAAAAAAAAAACCCTGATATTCTAGTTTTCTCTTTCTAGTAACTGACAAGGCAGAACCCAAGGACAAAAAAAGCCCCCCAGAAATTCAGGAGTTAGCTCCTGCTAACTAGTAAGCACAAATAAAGGAAAACTATGATCTTCTTTTGATGCCCAGGTGAGGCACAGGGACTGACAGTAGTGGCATAGATGAGGATTCTCAGCCACAAGGGATGTCCTGGCTTCATTTCCTGAGGTTTTTACAAGGAATAATACATTCCTTGCAAATGTGTGTCATTTTGTTCTGTATCTATTCAGCAGATATCGAATATCTTCAGCATCTAAAAAAATGGGACTTTGTAACAATTTGGACTTCAGGTGTGCTGTTCCAGCTCAGAAGCCAGGCACAGTTCTGATAGCTTTTGCTGTTCAGTTTAATTTTTCAGCTGTTTCAGTACTCTCCAGAAAGAGAGTGCTTGATACACATCACATTGCAACAAATGGGGTTTTCTCCAAATTGATGCTATCAAGCAATCCCTGACCCCTGTGTGAACAGTTAGCAGTGGTCTTGCAGCTGAAAGGGTTAGATATGTATGTGCCCATGTTGCCAACAAATTAAGAAAGTATCTTGACACATCAGTCACCCTCAAACACCTGGATCTGTCAGTAGCCTTCACCAGTTTCATTCTCAGACACCCACATTCCTGAGCTGCAGCCACATGGACCAGATTTAGCCTAGTTCCCTTTGGTTATGTTCCCACTATGGGATTTAGACAATACATTTTTGACAAACTAACATCAAAAAGTGGTATAAAAATAAATTTTACTATTTCCCCCAAGATATAAATTCAAATAGTCATATTTAAAAGAAACCTAGATGATTTCTAGATCCTACTGGGATCTGTACAGCACAAATATTGTTAAAAATAACATCGTGGCTAAAACAATCTAAACAGGAA
Organism: Luscinia megarhynchos; assembly: GCA_034336665.1. NCBI lineage: Eukaryota > Metazoa > Chordata > Aves > Passeriformes > Muscicapidae > Luscinia > Luscinia megarhynchos. The sequence continues at coordinate 50,569,751 of CM067565.1, forward strand.
CCAGGATGGGTTTGGCTTTCCATACTTCTATATTCCCACCCAAGAGTTCTTTCTAGACTGAATAACTGTTCTGATATTCAGGTCTGTATTTCTTAACTTCTTCACTTACCTTTTTCTCTTAAGATCTCTGGATTCCTGGGATTTTTTCCTTTCAGGGAATCTGTAGGGAGATAATTATTTTTCTGAGACTTAGAAGACAGGAGTACCCTCCTACATTTGAAAGAAAACTCAATAAATATTTAAAACCAAGACAAAAATGGTGAACATAAATAGATGCAAGCTTGACCTCTCTTTACATCCTCTCCAGAGACCGTCTTGTATTTTTAAAGCAATAATGTTAGTAGCAAAAGTAAGAAGAAATTGCTTTTGGTGACTGTCTGTTGAGACCACATAGAAGAGAGAAATTCAAAAGGAAAAGAGGAAAATACAAGTAATGGCACAGGATTAGGAATTCTTTGGGTCTTATCCAAAACTTCATGAGGACAGTTTCTGCTTTCTCTGTCTGAAGAATATATCTTTTGCCTCAGTCCTTCAGGGAATATGAATTCAGGGTCAACAAGCACAGGAAAAGCATACACCATGTTGTGTAAACAACTAATGTTTAAATATTTTTCAACCAACAGTCTCTTGACCTCTTAAGTGTATTTATCAGGGAAATTAGGAGAAAATAGTTTTATTCAAAGTGAAGAAATAATTTGATAGGTTTATGAATGCATGTGATTTCAGTGAGAGAATGTCACAGCCTGCAGAATGCTAAATCGACCCAGCTTCCATCTGACAGGATATAGCACCTAAGCTTCTAGAAAAAAACATGGCATTTATTCCAAATGAAAGTAAACCAAATCTTCAGTAAAACAGGAAAAGCTAAAAGAGGATCCTTTACAAAATAATTTTAACTCTGGACATCTTCCTGGCTGCCGTGGTACCAGGAAGTGATCCCACTTATCCATCTGGATTTAAGTGTGAGTTGTAACAGAGAAAATTCCCTGCCAGGGACGCTGAAGCTGTTGGAGAAACCACACTGCACAGGGATAGGTTATGAAATTAGGAGCCTGATCTTCACAGCAGCAGGTAGACTCTTCTTCAGGGGACTGAGAGAAAATTCCAGTGTGGAGCCTGACACCCTCTGAAGTAGCCTCTGTGTTGACTATAAGAGGTAACAGCTGCCCCATTTGGCCACTTCACTCTGGGCACACTGGTGATCTCAATGACCAGCAGCCACTCCTGCAGCCACAGCCACAAATCTTTGGCCTTGTGGGTTTTGTGCCATATGCCCATGCTGATTTTTTGCCATCTATGTAATGGATCTCCTTCAGATTTCCTGCAATCTAAAGAAGGTTCAATACTTTTGACTCTTACAACTTTTGGATACAACTCTCAGTGCAGGATGCTTTACATGGTGCACCACATTTCCCACCCTCTGAGACAAGCATATTGAGATTACCAGTTCTGCTTTTCTTTCAGAGAGCAGGTTCTCATTTTCAGAAGTTTAAACAGGTACTCACTGAGGATTTTTCAAACTTCTGCTCTTGACTTTATTGCTGGTCCCAGAAGGGGAAAAACATAAACATAAGGGGAAAAACATTTCATCATAGTGCTTTCCTCCCACATTGTACTCCAGGGAGGAAGCTAGGTCAGGTTAGGAAGATGGTATACAATGATGAAGCAGCAGTATTGTGTGATATACTCAGGATAAAGACATAGTTCTCATGCAAATGACAATGACAAACAAATAAATGGACATAGAAATGTGAACTGCTACTGCTCATAATATAACTCCATTTTTAAGGCGGAAAAATGTATATTACAAGATAAAAAATGCCATAGGAAAGATATTATTTCATGTTACTTTTGCTTTAAAGGAAACACAAGTATTGCATAGCAAGTGCAAATCAGCTCATTTGTTTCTTTAATGACAGTATACTATAAAGTATATGGCAAGAAAGAAATATACACTACTGACTTATTTCCCCTATCAATCTGTGCATAAAAATAAAGAGATTTATTATCCACACATATCTGACATATAAAAATAATCAAAGGAGATCCCAAAACACGTCAAAAGCAAAGAAGAAGAAAAAAACAGCACTTGTTTGGGAAATAAATCACGGAACTTAGAGTGAGAATGAATTTATGTTATCTATACAGGAAAATGCTGACAATTTAATAACTCAGCATAATGAAAATATCTCAGAAAAAAATCAGTGAGGAGGTATATATGAAATATTACAAACTTTTAGTACCACTGTTACACCCTCTGGATGAATGAACTTCTACTCTTGTTAGCTGAATAAGATACCTAACCAAAAATCATGTGGCAAATTATACCTTAGAGTTTCACTGGCCTCAAGTTATTTGAATATACTTATGTCAACAGAAAATCAGTTTTTATATTTGTGAGTATAAATGGACTTCTTTACTCTTCTTTACTGCAGGGAAGAGCTGAAAAGCCAGTCATAAATTCAGACAGAGTCTTGAGATGTCCTGTATCACTAAGAAATGGAAAACTTATTATTCCAGTGCTCTCTTTAACTACTCTCAATAAAATTAGGCTCCAAGACTGAAGACATTTTATTAGCCTCATAAAATAGATAAAGTAACTCTGTAGGGCTATGATCTATAGAGTGTCCCAGCAACAACTCCAAATCCAGGGTTTTATTTTTCCTCTTTCTGCTTTAAATAAAACCACCATGCCTCAGTTTATGAAAAACAGCTCTCTTTAGGATAAGGTTTTTGGTCTGGACATCCTCCTTATTCATTCAAACTTAGCCCATCCTTCAAAGGGAATGAGGTGTCAAGGTGTGATGATGCTTCTTTTATTGCATAAGGTACCAGGCACACATTATCACCACAGGTATTTAACACTTCACCTAGAAGTGTTCCTTTATTTAGTTTACAAGAATAGTAACAAAAACTCCTAAGATACATAATTAGGAACTATATGCAGTCATAAAATTCCTTACTTTCCTGTGTCCTTTGATATAACTGCATTTTCCAGAAAGATCCATTTCCGCAAAAAAATTGCAAAACACCAAGTTGCAAAGAGTAAAAGAAGTCCCAGTGACCTGGTCAATAACCTTCACAGAGGCCTACTCATGAGGCTTGGAGAGGTGATGGAGAGGGAAAGGAATGGCATGCAAATAGGCTTTGATTAATTTATGAACTACAGTTTGGGGCAGATGTGATGTCTGAAATGGGGGACAAATAATATTAAATACATATTTATGCAGCAGAGAAATCCATAATGAAATAAGAAAATACAAGAACTAAGAAAGGCACCAAGATTTCTAGAAGTTTCTCTCCACAGCTTTTAAAGTTTTTCCTATAGTCTTTGATGCTGATATATTTTCAACTGAGCTCAATAATCAGCACCCTCATTTTTAGGCACAGGCTCAGAGCTATGCCAGTTTGGTGACTATTATGGAAAAAGTGATGGCTGCATCAGCAAGAGCTCTCAGGATCTGAGGGACAGGCTCAACTGGGCTGCACGTCAGGGCAACTGCAGGGGCTCAGGAGCCCGTGATGTCTTTACAGATATATTCAGCAGCAAGTTTTCAGCTGCATTGACATTTAAAAGAAATTCCTGCCTGCTCTTTTCTGAAGGTTAGGTGGAGAAAGTTTAACCTCCTTTTGTCATGTTAGAAGGACCTGTAATTACTAATAACTTGGTAGTTGAAGTTGTTGATATGTTAAACATGAGCACAGGAGACAAAAAGCAGCGCTGTGGCCACTCTCAACAAAGGACATGCTATGGAAACTTTTTCAGGGCTGGCAAACTACTGCTCATTCCCTCCAAATAAACTCTTATCAAAGAGAAAAAAGTTTTGGGTCTTCTCTCTTTTTTCTCCTCTCCCTGCCTCCCTGTAATCCTTTGAAAGGAGCAGCAGGCTGAATACACATGCCCCATGCAGGGAAATAGGGGGCAGAGTTGTCACTCAAGTGCTGCTTCTAATTTTACAGCACGACACCATCAGGCACACACAGATTATTGCAGTCTGTGGAGAGGGCCACAGGACTCCATAGAGCTTGGGTATGCAGTTTTGGTCCAGATAACCAAGCCTGTGTAAATGGGGCATGTGTGCATTAGAACACACAGAACAATATATGCACCATAGAATTTGCAGATTGCCATAATGTAATTTAAATTTTTGAATAAAGAAGTGAGTGAATGAACATAGCTTCTAGGATTTTGAAAATATGTCTAGCAATAAATCATTCCTCCTTTGCTTTTTATGTTTTTGTCATCTCTCAATATTGCTTGAATTGACCTCTTCCTTCAGTTCTTTTTTGAAATTGCATAGAATGACTATAATTTTAAATAGTTATAGACTAACATCTATATATTGCAGACTATGCCTGTCTATATATAGCTATAGATTTATAATAATTATAGACTATAACTTAGAATAAATATTAATTTGACTATATATACGGTAGATCTTTTTATTCTGAAGATGTCAAATAAGACTTATCCATAAGTAACTTCTCCCAAATAAAGTTATTTCTAGAAAGGAGGGAAGAAATAGGACGTGCAAAAAGCACCGAATAAAACAATTGATGAAAGGAAATTTAACTGAGTTAACCATCTACTCTGATCAAATTGATGAAAGAGAAAAGGATAAGGAATATAGGAAAGATTCAGACCACCTCTCATGTTGCAGATAGTTGACTGGATAGCTAAAAGCCCAGACTGAAGATCTGGAGTTTTAGACATAACTTTTACAGAGTACAGAAAGCATTTTTCCCACTCGTGCTCATAAACTCTATTTTCTTCCTGTTATGTTCACATATTTGTGAAATGATTCAGTTCAGAATTTCTTAACTAGCCCCTATTAAAGACTTGGCATTGTTCAGACCTTCTTTGCAAGGTTCTTGACTATTACACAGAGTGGTTTATGATATTGATTTAGTTAATTTTGAAAACTTTAAAATTTAATTGTCTTGATGTATTCTATTTATATTCCCCCCTCCCCATCTTTTTAAAGCTATAGATCCTGTATAATATTTTAGGTAATTAAATTTTCATTGATTAAAATTTATAATGGGAAATATGGATAATGATTGCTTAAAAAATTAGCATCTTCATTCTACTTTGTGTGGTTTCAGCAAATCCTGTATTTTATTATGTATTCTTACCTTTTTCTTTTAAAGATATAGGATTCTTTCCTTCCTTTTCTTTATCATGTTCTGTAAAAAATATTTATTAATCTTCAGCTACTATGTTAAACAGTTAACATCTAATGCCTCTAGCATAATGATTGATTGAATAATTGCTGGTTTCTAACTGACACAAGATACCAATTAGATGTGTAGCACAAAATTAATTTTCATCAGTTTTAGCATGCTCATAAAGTGAAATCACAAATTTCCTTAAATTTGATGAAAGAACAAAGATCACTTACAACTTATTTCACTTTGAAGCTTGTAATAAATGCTAACAAGTGTTCCTAAATTCTGAGTTTAGCCTTCTAAATTTTTATAACCAGTGCAACCAGTGTTCTCTTTGAACTTCTTATTCAGGTAGTGCCAATTAAATTTCATAGTAAACTTATTGAAATAGTATTATGGTTACAAATTCCAACTAAATTATACTTTAAAAACTGAAATGGCAATGCATTCCAAGTTGGTTTTATTTTTTTTAATGTACACTTATATACAAAGTACATATATATATATATATATATACACACTTCCGTATGTATATAAGAGTAATATACAAATTTGTCTTGCCATGTTACCTTTATCTTTTGTGGCAGCTGGAGATTTCGATTCTTTCTCTTTTCCAGGATCTGTAAAAGAATTAGTCCCACCAATTAAGTGACAGTCAGAAACCACAGCTGAGGGAAACAATGAGATTTAACCAGAGGAGAGAATTAAGCATATAGGTTGTGCAAGAGATTATGTACTGGAAGACATGGTTAAAAATGCAGTTATTGGAAGATTTGTACAAAATTCACAGGTATCATTCAGAAAGTTCAGTCCACAAAATGTGTTTTGTAGCTTAACTTTTGTAGATTTAATTATAATCAACTTAGTATGAGACAAGGACAGTTTTTCAGGTCAGTTCTCAACCAGAAAGGTCAAAGCTGATGTTTTGCCAAAGCAAAAGTGAGTGGCCTACTCCTCTCATCTGGGATTGCCCATTCTTGCTGAGCAATGGCAAGAGTCTCCTTATTGGATCTATTATTTTCTAAAAGCCAGATGCTGATCAAGGTGAGTGAGCAACACAGCAGTGACAAATAGGTGGGTGAAGTGTTGCTGTCATTCTGCCTACAGACAGGTAAAGATGGCTAGGCCACACCAGCATTCTCAAGTCAGGGAAGTCCCTGGAAAAAGTAAGAAATTTGCAGCAGATGGAAAACAAGAATTCGGTTTCAGACAAAATGTGAGACTATTATTCTGGACTGATAAAATGTCTCCAAAGCTTTCCACCACAAAAATTAAAAAGGCAGATAAGTCTGTCCCAAAACAGTCTATTCAAAAAGACCACAGACTTAGATTTTGACATCCTGCATTTTAAGTAATTTAACAATCTGACTGCTGGTTAAACTGTTTTGTACATGTCATCTGAGAAATGCTAACAGGTGTTTTCTGGAGAAAAATAAAAAATACCAGGTTCTCCATCACATATAAAGCAAAAATTCCTTCTATTGGAAAACAGCAGCAATTCAGTGCCAGAAGAAATTGAACAAACTGTTAGAAGACCCTCATGGTTTCTACACATAGGATAAGAAGTCAAGACTCCTGATGAGGAGGAGTTTGTGTCAAGGAGATGGAGGTTGTATTTAGTAGATAGATATGAAATTTGTATAAGCTACAGTAGGTAGTTTTAGTGGTAATTGTTTACTGCCTTAATGACACACAGTTCACAAATTGTCTCTTTTATTATATCTGCATAGTGTCCAATGGAAATCTATCATGATATCAATAAAACTTCTTGGTCATGGTTTAGTATTTGTGTCTGACTAAGACAAACTGAGGTCGAGGAGAATCTGAATTGAAGAAATCTATAAATAATAACTTTTTATTTATGGTAGAAATAGCCATCAAGTGGAAAAATCTAATTTGCTGTTGACATTGAAAGTCCTCTTCTGTTGCAACTGATGTCAAGAGAAATTTTTCATTATTTTTCTCCTTCTACATTGTGTTTCTAAAAAGGCAATTCTAGATACTTCCATACAATATAATTTTTAAAGGAGAAAACTTGGGAAAGAAATCTGTTGAGCAAGGTCAAAAATGGAATTTTATTGAAATAAAGCTGTCTCTTCTATTCTTCACTGCACCTCAGACATTTTCTTCAGAAACTACTCCTGCTCTCTTGCTTTGACCTTCATGTTTTGTACCCAACAATTTATTATTCAGTCCCTTATTTTCAAAATGAGAAAATATACAATTTACTGGAGATATCTGTAGGCATATTTGGTGGACATATTCAGACATAATCCTAATTAAAAAAAAATTCCAAATTTTAAATATTAAGTTAGTCACAGAAAACTCTGCAAAGAGAAATAAAATCCAGTAGGAAGACTGAAAAACTTTTTTCTTCTGTGCTCATGCATAATGAAAAATTCCCAAGAGGTTTCATGTTCAGTGCAATAGTGTCTACAAAAAAAGGAAGACAGCTGAAGACAGAGCTCCAGCCAAAATAAGTAATTCAAAGCATGACATAAAGCATTTACTTTCAGAAGTCTGCCTGTAAGAAATTAAAGCTATTGTACACCTCCATTATTAAGAGTATAGTTATCCAAACTCTTGTGAAACATGTTATTTTAATGAGTAAAACTATAACTTACTTCCTTGTTTCATCTTTGGTTTATCTGGAGAAAGAGAAGGGAAGGGAAACAAAAGTAAAAGGAGAAAAGAAAATGGAAATGTTAGAATACATGTTCATATGGGAAATTTAAAAAAATATAATCAACTAATGAAAATCTATTTAAATGCCTGTTGATCTTACATGATTAAGTATATTTTGAACCTCCATTATTTCTTTACAGTGTGTGAATAAAATTCATGGCTCCCACCTATTGCCTTTCATACACACACAAAGAAACCCCCTAGCCTGATATGACCATCTTTAACTGATGGCAAGTCTCTTTTTCTAGTATTATTGGATACCAACAGGAAAGAGAAATCTTTTTATCATCTTTTAAAATATTATTTCTCAGTAACAGGCATTAACTTCCATATGAAGAAACCATCTGATATTTGCTCATAACATTTTTCTAACAAATTGGTCAAATAGTTAAAGTTAAGTGCCTTCTTGCTCATCTTTTAGCAGTTAAAAATATTACATGTAGTTTGGCTTTACAACTAATAAAGGAACATTGAACTGAGATGTTGCTGTGATCTTTCAGCCCATTTCCAGATGGAAGGATTTGAATTCAAACTGCAACGATCACTAAACCCTCTGTTTGAAACAATGGAGTTATGTCTTGACTGCTAAGCAAATCCAGCCTCCACCATCCAGATTTTCCTGCAAGTCTCCTTATACTGTTTTTCTTAGTTGCAAGTCTCAGTTTTGACCAGGACTGAATCCCTCTACCTTTTGAAATGCATCCTGATGCAAAGTGCTCTTCTTCACTCTTCAAAGTGACTAACATAAGTATACAGTAATAAAAAAGTATCCAGAAATGTTTTTTTGGCTTGTTTGTCTTTGAGTGATCAATGTGTTGGCAGCAGCTGCATACATACAGGGTGCAGAAATGAGAAGCAGAAGGAATTGATGTGTGAAAGTGTTTGTGCTCACTTCTGTGCATCAGAGGAACCGAGCTGCTGCCAGCACTGAGAAGTAGCTGCAGAAATAGCTGTGACAGACATTACATGTTGCTCTTATTCCTTTGACTCAGAGAGAGTAGATAGTGCTGGCATGGGGAGACAGTGCTGCTGCTGCTGCTGCTGACTGCTGTCATGGGAAACAGTTTGTCCTCCTTTTGAGTTCTTTGGGTACCACAGCCTGCGGTTTAGAAAACACTGCTCCATGCCAGCCATGTGAAACTATAGTTTGTACTGCTCAGCCTGTGCTCTTAATGACACAGTTAAAATGTTTGACAGGTAAAATCCCAACCAGTTGGGATGGTGGTACATTGTAGAAAGGACAAATCTTACACAACCACACATCTCACTGCTGCATGAGACAGACAAAAGGAGGGGAAACAGTGCTGATGTCTGGAGAAGCACTTGTGTGGCAATGGAAAATAATGTGGAGATACTCAGCCTAACAATGACAGAAATCTAGGCCAGGGCCCACCTAATTATAACATTTTCCATGACAACTACCAAGCAGCTGACAGCTGCTGCTGGGTGTCTGTGCTGGCTTGAGTAATTCTGAGTAAAGCTGAAGCTGAGAAACTGGAGAAAAGAAAGGGACAATAGCTTGACTAACCAAAGCTACACCAGTAAACATATCATGCACCTTATACTAAAGGTTACTGGCAAGTTCATCATTAGAGCTCTAGCTGCCAATTTGAGCATGAGTAAATACAAAAACCACCTCAAGTAGGCAGATAGGAAGTGCATCACATAAAGGAAGCCTGAGCTAATAAGCTTTGGGGATTTAGACCCCCTTTTTATTACTTTGCCTCTTACCACACTAACCTAAAAAAGAACGGATTGCTTTTAACAAGAATACAAGAAGCAAGTATGCAATATATAATGTTGAAGGTAATAATAAAAATTTTAAAAAATATAAATGCATATAATAGGAAAAGACACATCTTTAGATCTTTTGTGTTCACCCAGTGGCTTGAGTTTTGTCTTGGCCTTGGCATAGACCATTGCTTGGTATTCCTGCTGTTGTTGGCTTGGGACACAGGATGCAGACTTTGTGTCCCTCTGAGCTATGTGCCATCAACCTGTGGTTCTTGCAGTCTTTCTTCTGGTGGTCCCACTCAGACATTCCCACTCATAGCTTATCCATACCAATCCTAAGATTTTTGCAAAAAATTCTACAAAGTCTGATCTCAAAAGTTTTTGAGGTTCTCTGCAGTGGATAGAGAATCCTTATGTGACTCTTCATGGGGCTGATGTTTTATATGGGACAGGAAGGGCAGCTCAGCTGACTTCAGAGGGACTTTGCCCCTACAATTCATTGGAAGTTACTCTCTCAGACTGAGTAGCAGAGGCTGAACCCTGTCCAGGCTACAGGGGCAGGAAGCCTCTTGCAAAATCAGTGGGACACTAAGTCCCAGCACAGAACCTTTTATCTGAAGTGGGCAGCTGTCTACCTGAAGCTTTTTGTTGGGATGGCAGTTTTGTGGAAGTGGGACAAAGCCAGTTTTATAATGGAAATTCCCTGTTGCTCTGACAAACACAGCAGAACTCTGAAAAATACTGGTGAACCAATGGATTTAAAGGTTGCTGTCATTCAGCTCTCTGAATCTGAAGTTATTGTTTCTGTGCCATTGTGTTTTAAGAGAGATAAAGCCAACGTGTTTTGTTTCCTTTTTACCTTGCATTGCTGCCTTTGTTGCTTTTCCTTCTTTTTTTTCAAGTCCTGCTGCAAATAAAAGATACAGTTTAAGTAAGATTTCTAGTCAGAATTGTTGCTACATCAGACAAAGCTCTTCTTAAAGGCTTACAAATTATTTTGAGACAAAAGATTTAAAAGATTTGCAACCATGAGATTCCCCACCAAGATATGAATACGTAACAGATATCTTTCATCTACATGAAAGAAGAGTGATTTATTTTCTTATTTTGTTTCAGAAAATAAGTACTAGGTATGATCAAGCAGAAGGTGGGGCTGCCCAGTGCAGTGGGCTTGGAACTAGATGATCTTTAAGGTCCTTTCCAGCCCAAACCATTCAATGATTCTGTGATGTCAGGTGAAAGAGGGGCTGAACTGCAGCACGTATTTTGTAACAGAGAGCAAAGCAAGCAGGTCTTTACCTTGCCCAGTCATCCCAGTGTTCCCCAAGGAAGCACAGTTTTCTGCTTTCACCAGCAGAAACCTCCACTCAGCACCCCTGACACAGCAAGACATTGGCCCATATTTTCAGTTTTAAGCACGAGGTTAGTCTCAGTGAAGGTGGCAGGCCACAGATGGACTGTATGTTATGACATCTAACCTGATCCTTCTGACTGCTGAGATTTCTGTGGGCAAGCAAGAGGTGTGAACCAGACCACCCGTGCTGCAGGGCTGCTTAACCTTGTCTGAGACCAGGGGAAGCAGCTGTAACAGCCCAGGCCAGGATGGTCATATGGCCATGATCAGGTGGGGATGTCTCCAATTGCAGGGTCACATGCTCTGCAAGCACAGTTCGTAAATTCATTTACACATCTTGGGAGAAACGGGATATTAAGGATGAAACTATCTAAAAGACGTGGTGCAGGAAGAGGTACCATTAGACTTTGCTCACATAAATATGGGTATCTTTTCTAGTTTCTGAAAATTTACACTGCAGGTTTGGTGATGTACAAGATTATATCTTTAGGACAACCTATATATTTCTTATCTCATTTAATTATTTGGGGAAAATATATTAAATCTATAAATTTACATATTTAGCTGTAAATGGCATTTCCAACACTTCACTTCCATAAAACCAAGCTTTAGGTAGTCATTATTTATAACTATTATGCTAAATAAAAGCCTTGCTTTCATTTAAAAGGCTATCCTCTTACAGCATTTGAGACAAAAAATGTGGCATTAAGAAAACAAGCTTAACTGTTATTGTTTGAAAGTAGCGTAAAGAACAAGCAATCAGCATAAGTGGCAGGATGTAAAGTGGACAGTGAAAATTAATTTACATCTGATGGGTACAGAAAATGTCTTTGCAGCTTTGGGGTCATTAGCACATAAAACCACTTCTCAGCTTGTTATTCCATCCTGTCATTTTATTAGAAAAAATCACAGTTGAAAATTATGAGTTTAGCTTTTAGGGACAAAGTAAATTCTGAGGGTCATGCTCTGTTATCATTATTCATTCTGAGAAAGTCAGGGAATTCAAAAGACCTTTGAAGTGCCTCCTTGTGTCCTCACTGCTTCCCTGCTGCCTTGACTGCAAGTCTGGCCCCAGGGGCACCACCAGGACACCCTTTCAAGAGCATTTTGAAACTGCTGGGCATGATGGCTCAAGCAGATCAGCTCAGTTAATAAGCTATGGCCTGTCTGCAATGTCTGCTGGTGGGCTGGGGATCAAAGGAAAAGATCTTCTGTTCCTGGATTCCCTGAATCTGGGATTCAGTGAAAGGTCAGGTATCAATAGATGAACTGGTTCATGTTGAGTGGGATGAACCCACTCACAGGCATTGATTACTCCCCCGTGATGTGAGCAGGTGTTTGTGAGCAAGCTCCATGTAAGCACAGAAATGTTGCACTTCTGCACCTTGGTTACCTCAGGGAACTTATTTTATTGAAGATAATCTTCAGTTTTCCTGAAAATAAAATCTAGGTTGAAAATATGTCAGACTCTATCCTCGAAGAAAAAAAGGGATTCCATTCAATTTCTATCCAAGTTCCTAATTTTTATTGGTGTTCATGGACACAGAGAAAGACAAAGAGAACCAAAGGCCCTTAATATTTATTGTGGACCTCTGCTATTATTATCCCTGTTGCCTGGGCTCAGATCAGCAGCACTGATTATACTAACCATGAACTAGACACTGACAAGCCAAGATGAATCTGAACATTGATCCCTGCCACAAGCAAAACAATATCACTTCTAAAATGCTTATAGAGGTGGTTAATATCTTGAAGAATAAGCCTATTTGAATATGGAAAAAAAACATATGAAAAGGGACACCAGTAACCTGTCCCATACACATTCAAAATATATTTTGAATATAGAAGAGCAATACAGCTTTCTGAGAAAATCAGGTGTTTAGTCATCAAATGTACATGGTGGTGGTGGTAGACCATGAATGTGGTTATCATAAAGGAACCATCCATCCTTAAGAAACATTGAGGCTGCCATAACAAGAAGTGCTGTTAACAATATTCTGGCTATCAGTGCATTCAGCAATGCAACACCACTCCCATGAGTGAGAGAGTGCTTGTAAAAAACAACTTGCTGAGATAGAACAGAGCTTCAGCAGCTTTTGGGAACTGCCAAGTAACGTCATCTACAGACATGGCAGAGCAGTATCTGGAAGGACAAACAGGACATTCTGTTATTCCCTTTGCTTTTTCAGAGGAGAGGCACGAACTACTTTGGTGATACTGAGAGGTCTTTTATCATCAAGGTAATAGTTGTCACTTTGAAAGTCTGTATAAATAGGAAGCCTGGCCATGTTGAGTCAGTGTTTGAAATAAGATTCAGGAGGCTTAGTTGTCTCTGTTTCTGTCAGAACAGAGGCAAATTTTCTCAGTAGGTCAAGATGTCATCCTTTCCACTGGGCATTTTCAAAGTTCTTGCCACTTCTGAATGGCAGCCTGAAAGATGATCTCTTTGTGAAAAATGCTCCTGTTCCAGGTATTCCCTATTTTAAAAGCTTCTCTTTTAGCCATATGATTTAAGTAATTTGAATGTTCTAATGTATTATAATTTTTTCCTCTCAGAATGGCAGGCATCAAAAAAAAAAAAAGGAATACAACTCTCCGTACAGAACCAAACCCATGAAAATCTCTTCATGAAACAATAAAAAAGTAAAGTAAATGCACATGAAGGTAAAATTAGAAATTGTCAGGAATCGATATTTTCATTAAAATAAAATTTTAAAAAATAGATTAAATAAATGGAGCAACACTCCCACATATATTTTGTCATTTCTCAGCAAAATTCTTAACAACTTGTCATAATGTAGATCAAATGGGCAATTTACTTTATAATTGTTTCTCTGATTCTGTCATAAGCTCTTAGGAAAGAAATGAGAGGCAATTCAGCAGATATTGTTTTATGCTGAAAGTGGTCAGGAGAGCAATTCATCAGTCAAATATTTCTGCAGTCTCAATAGTTGTAGGCTACAATCAAATTTGTCAGAACATTTTTATCCCAAAAGAGTCAGGTTGCATAACTAGCATCCACATCAAAAATATGCATTCTAAAATGTCACTGATTTTAAAGCTATTTTGAGATATTTGCTCAGTGTGATGGAAGACTGAAAGAAATCATTCTCACTGGAAACAAAAAAACATTTCACTCACTGAACCCTGAGGTCAGAGGTTCCTCATTGTGACATCACATACATCAGTTAATCATTAACCTAAGAACTCTATGCTGTGGTTTAAAAACTGTCCAGTTATATGAATAAATGAAAAAATGTCATGCTGTAGTGGCTTGTGAGAAAATGCAAGAAAGTTCTATATGAGTTTGATAGTTCATAAAAAGTACAGGCTATTGGGAATGGCCCAGACCTCCTTCCATGTCAGCTGATTAATTTTTTTTAATTACAAAAAAAGAGAATTTCATCAAAAGCCTTTTTTTTTTCCTTTTTAGAACAGAATTGTTTGTTTTCCATGAATATGCTTTTAAAATGTTATATTTTCCAACACCTACTGAATATTGAAAATCACATTGTGCTCAGAGAGCTGCTAAGTCTCTCAGGACGAACAGCAGCAAAATGAGAAACAAACAAATAAATAGTAACAATGTAGAACAAAGAAATATGGATTGAAAAGCAATGATTTTCTTCAGACTTGGAGAAAGGTTAAACACTACTAAACGACTCCTATTAAACACTACTAGAATTTCTCTGCATCCCAAATGAATATAGAAGAAAATAACAGAGTTCCTGTGTGATTCTTACTAAAAGACAAAAGTTACAGCTGTAACATTTTAATATAAATATTATTTTTTCCTCTAGAGTACAGGCTATGTTTGAGCTTCAAATTTAGCAAATGAAATTAAATTTAGATGACTTGCAAACAAGAAATTTTTAGGAAATCAATAATTACCCTAGAGCTAAAATAAGCTTATTTTTATTTAATGAAGAATAAAACAAATTTGTCATTACTTACACACTGGAAAACAATTTCAGGTTCAGTATTAGGTTGATCCTATGGTCAAACTAAAACGGCTGAGGCCAACACTTTCAGTTGTGAGACTACTCTTTTGACAACAGATATAACAGAATTATTCCTATATTACATAATGGAAACCTACTTTTTCTACTTATCCTTAATTAACTGAACTTCCTGAAACTTTTTTCCCCATTTTTCTGAAAGAGAATGCTTATAAAAAGTATGATGTTCATTGACAGGAATAAACATGGACTAAGAGTGAAGGGTGGTTTTGTTACCTGGCATTCCATTTTCCATTATTGTTTAAGTTACAGCTGAAATCTGTAATGCTCTTGAAGGCAATTTGGAGTTAGCAACTTACAATGTATATGTGTAAAAACCAGACACTGATGTGAAACAAGTAAATATTTGCTATATTTGCTCAGCTTGAATTTATGTCCTTGATGTTTCTCACCAGTCCCAGTTCCCTGTGCCTTGTGGAAAGGAGCAAACTTTGGAGCAAGCATTGATGCTCTCACATCTCCCACCTTTTGCCATCGACAGTTCATGTATGAAAGGGGGAAAAAACTGTTACACCAAACCTTTCTGGGAACCTCCCTAGACTCCACAGAGAAAAGAGCTGTTCAGTCACTGAGTTTGTCTTGTTAGACTGGTATAAAAGTGAAATATTGCTTTGTGTCATGTCTCTATAGAATATTGGTTACTTCTTTCTTCCTGTCACAAAAACCTTATGGCTTGATTTAGGATTAGAAACTGAATTTCATATTGTTGGAGAATTAAAGGCAGTCTATGAAAAATTTGAAGAAAAGATGCCTGCTTTGAGATGCTGCAAGGAAGACACCATTATAATTTAAAGGGCTGTTTGCTTTAAATAAGTTATACTGTTAAAGGTTTTTGCACAAGAAGCTTTTTTTCATTACACTAAAGTCACAGTAGCATTCTTCCATTTCAGTTTTCAAATCAAATTACTCACCTTTTGACTTTGGAGTTTCCACAGATGCTGTAAAATAAGACAAAATATTCACAGATACAAATTGCATAAATGAATAAAGAAATTAAAATTGATCCTAAAACCTCTTCCCTTTGTCATAATGCTACCTATCTATGCAGGAGTTTATTTTTTATGTAAAGAAAAACTGACACGCACATATGTTGCTTGTTTAGATAGTCTCATGGCAGATGACTAATTAACCTGAAGAATAAAAGCAGTAGAAAAACAAGGCCAATAGGTAAATTATATATGGAACTTCAATAGATCTGCTCTTTTCAAGTATGAAGATGAGACAAGGAGTAAATTAGGCTCTAGGATGGGCATATATTAAACATAGGTGGAACGTATGCAATAGAAATATTCTTTTAACTATTAGCAGAAGCTAGGAAATTTTTTCTCTTTCCTTTTATTTTTCTTTTTTTTTTTTTAAATTTTTTGACACTTCTAGGATTGATGCAGAGGAGGATCCAGTTTCAAAAGTCTTCCTTTATATAAATTTTCTCAGTTTATTTTCTTTACTATTCTTCATAGTTGCATTAACTAAATGCAAATTAATTGAATTACCACATTTCTCTTTTTTTTCATTATTCACACCTTTATTCTGAAGCACTGTGACAGGTTTTTATGTTGTAGAAAAGGACAGATTCATTTTTCCTACAAATTGACTATATTCTCTAGATATTTCTTGCTCCGAATTTCTATCTGAGAAAATAGTCATCTGATGAATGAGTCATCAAGCTTGGCTGCAAAAGGAGAAAATCCTTATGCTCTCCCAAATTCAGATAAACTGGAGAAGTGGATTCCACTTGGAAATAAGAGCATTTTGCTGCAGCAATAAAATGCATGGGTGCTTGGCATAAAAAAAAATTAAACAACTCACTTTTTTTCCTACCCTCCACATTCTGAATCTTGTATTTGGCATTTGTTTCTCCATCCATTTAACTGTAACTTTCTTTGAAAAGACAAACCTTTAAAAAGCTGAAATAAAGAATTCTCACCCTCTTGCCTTCCCTCAATATTCAATTAGATCTCAGTTCTGGAAGACCGAAAGGCTGCTCAACATCCATTCAATTGCTGAAGTTAATTAACTTTAATTAAACCAGCAAAATTATATTCATGACTTTATTTTTTTTAGCACTCTACCGAATCCTGTCTCAACTTAAAATTAAACCAGATAAATAAGACTCTAAAACTTAGAGTCTTTTACAAGACTTACCATGTCCTTTTGCTTCTTTCTTTGGTGTTTTGCCTGTAAAGAAATTTTTAAAAGTATCAAGTATTGACTTCTGACAAGAATTAATTAAAAATATTAGGATACATTAAAAGTAAAATAAAAATGAGAAAATATTCACCAGATTCCGTTATTTTTTCTTTTTTATGTTGTTCTGAAAAAGAAAAAGAAAAGTAAAGTGTACATTTCTCTTCTTGTAATGCTTTGTTTTATTTCCATGGACAATCACTTTTTTATGTTATTATTGGCCATTGGATGTGACACATTCCTATGGACTTTCAGTTGAATGAGTCCTTCCTTGCTTTTCAGTGTATCAGAGTAAAGCCTTTATGCTTGCAATCATTGTCTTCAGTGGTTTTCACACTGCATAAACAGGGTCAGATTAGCTGTTAATTAGGGAGAGCAAAGGATTAATCTTTTATAATTAGATGCTAAAAGAAAAACATAGAAACAGTGGAGGTTAAAACATCTGCAGTTTTGCTTTAGGGTGCTTTTAGTGGAGGTCTGCATCCCAGTTACCAGGACGCAGCTGTCAGGTGCTTCAGGTAGTTTTTGTAATACCTCTTTCCATGCTGCAAGAATGTGCTTTAACACCCCCTCACAGAAAGGAACAGGGCAGCCTGCCACAGATAGAGACTGAAACAACATCTACCAGCCAGTGCTGACATTCACAGTAGCAAAAAAAATAGTTAAGCTTCTTCTGTCTGCAGATGCTTTTAAACAGCATATGGAAAGGCTGAGCTGTGCAAGCTTGAGTCCACACAGGAGCATTTCCTAAATTCAAGAGTATCTGAGCTGACTAATCACAAGATACATCAAAGAATCATCAAATAATAGAATATCCTGAGTTGGAAGGGATTTATTGAGTTCTAACTCAGGATATTCTATGATTTTATGATTCACAAGGACCATTGGGTCCTGCTCCCGGCTCTCACAGAATAACTGCAAGAGTCACCACACTCTGTGTCTGAGAGCACTGTCCAAACACTTCTTGAGCTCTGTCAGGCTTGGTGCTGTGACCACTTCCCTGGGGAGCCTCTACCAGTGCCCAGCCACCCTCTGGGTGATGAAACTTTTCCTGATATCCAACCTAAACCTCCCCTGACACCGCCTCAGGCCATTCCTGGTCCTGCCACTGGTCAGCACAGAGAAGAGATCAGTCTCCCCTCAGTCTCCTCCAGGCTGAACAAACCGAGTAATTTCATCCACTCCTTAAATGACCTCTCCACTAGACACTTAAGCATCCTCACAGTCCTCCTCTGGATGCTCCCTAATAACTTTATATCCTCATATTGAGGTGCTCAAAACTGCCCACAGGACTCAAGGTAAGTGCTTTTAGATACAAGCTCATCGCTTACCAGTACCTGATGACCATATTTTCTCCAGGTTTATTATAGGTTAAATTTGCATTAAAGCTGAGATATGGAGTTGAGCAACATTATTGTTTAAATAAATGGTTTCCACTCCAGAATCAAGATATAAAGTTCCATGTTCAAAGTGATTCTGAATGTTGTACCTTCACCAAAAGCAACCTTTTCATAGATATGACCTATCATTCAATTGAATAAGAAAAAAGGAAACAAGAACTGACAACATAAAATTAAATATGTTTATCAACATTAATATGAATAATATTCCCATTAAATATTAATTTGTTATCAATGTTATTACTGACTCCCCAGTGGGCAAATAAAAGACATATAATTCATGCAGAGCTATGAAAATAATTAATATTTGAAAGGACAGATTGATTTTAAATATTAAAACCCCCAGAATTGATAAGTTTTAAAGAAAATATGTCATTCCTTCATATTCGCACCCCAAAAAAGCTTATATTGAAAACCACATTTCCATTCTATCTGAAATAAAATAGTTTTGTCTGAGTTTTTAAATCTCTCTGAAGAGTCATCTTATATATAATTCAAAGAAAAATGTAGTTTCCAAAATGAAGTTTTGATCCAAGTTGTTAAAAAAAGTTATTTTTCTTTTTTCCCCCAAACCATTTATGGAATTACATTCCAACTTTGTAAACAATATCTTTGAGCCAAAATGTACATTTCAAAGCATCAAAATTAATTGACTGAAATCATGGAGTATTAATATACCTATATTAAGCACATTTTGGTATACTACATAACAAATATTAAAAATATTTTATATGAGAAATGAAATTTTAGTGGAATGATCATGGAGCAAGTTTGTGTCATCAAAAAACAAAGAGTCATGGTTGTGATTTTCCCAGCAATAGGAAAAAGTGATGGAAATTGAGAGCAAGTTGGCATTTATTGCCTGAACATATGTACTTTCTTAATGGCATCCTACCTACCCTGGGTTGCAATTCTAGCACAGGTCAAGGAGGGAAAATATAGCAAAAGCTGAGAGGACAAAAGTTTGTGACTCAGTGGTTTGGCCTTAATGCTGTAAATCATCAACATCTGCAGCTTTGGTTTTGTGGAGCCTGGGTGCACTTCAGACTCTCCACTTTCATGCAGGTATTTTAGGACTCATTCTGGAATGACAATTTTCACTGGTATTGTGGAGGTTTCTGTTTTACTATTGCTCAGGACAGATTCCTGCCAACTAAAGGAAATGCAATTCTGTCATTAGTGGTTCTGAGGCAATTATTTTTCTCTCTCATTCTCTCAGCTCTCAGGAGATCAGGGAACAGAATGATCCTAGCAATGCTCAGCAAATGTTTGGGCAAAGTATAAAATAATCAATTTATTTAGCTTTATTTCACAATTTTTTTTCCCTAAACTGCAAACCTTAGGGAAGGTCTATAGAGCTTCTTTCATAATAATTTTATTTCCAGAAGCTTATGAAATAAAATCCTTTTCCATGAAAAAATGAAAAAAATAGAATTTTACAACAAGCATTTCTGGGAAATCTTAAATGATATGAGATTTCAGGTGATTCATGTCTTGATATTTTAATGGAATGAACTGAAAACTTTCATTGCATGAGCCATAAACTGCAGGAAATTTCAGACCTAGCTATTTCCTGTTTGCTACAAGTTGTAGTTGCTTGATCTCAATGTCTCATTCTTTATTTTTTTGTACTTTCAGGTAGTTAGTATGACACATGAAAGGATATTGCCAGCTGTAAACACATTAGATATTTGCCATGGCATTAGTCATTATTTTTATATTTAACAGTTTTTTACTGTACAACATATTTCTATTCAGGGAAGTTTTGCTGGTAATGTAGTACTTTTCTACCATGCATGGAATTGAGATTTGATTTAGTTTGACATTTTACCATCTTTATTTGCTCTGATGCTTTAAACAAATGGCTTTTTTATTTTTATGAAAACTGGCAAAGTTATGTATAACATGCCCATAAAACCATACAAATGTGTTTTTTGCTTCATTACTAGTGACATACTTCTAGGCAATCCAGAGTAGGTGGGAGACAGAAGAGAACCTGGACCTGCCTCTATAGCTCCTCCCACATTATTCCCTAAAGCAAAAGCAGTGCTGAAAAGCATCTAGGCTGGCAAATTAGCTAAGGTGTATTTTAATCTTTATTACCAGAATAGACAGCCACAAAGTGTGACCCTCTGCTACCCAACAGGAAAGAACAATTGTTTTCCTGTCATAACTGATATAGGTATGGGCACACATGCATGAGTGTGTGTGTGTACACTTATTATTTTCTAATTCAAATAAAGCATTCATGTCCAAGAACGGTTCAGGAAAATAAAAAATTGTATTGGGAATGACACAGATTGGAAAAGTTTAAATAAATGGCATTTTAAGTGAATATGCTGTTGTGTGGGATGTGCCACATGTTAATTAGCTAACACCATTTTGTTTGCACTCAGTAGCTGCATAAAAATGGTGCTTTCTGTACTGTTGTTTATCTTTTACCACAAATATTTCAGTGAAGCCTGCTGTTGTCATATTCTATGCAGTGTCTTACTTAAATCCTTAGCAGAAAGTTAGCTTGGTCTTATAGTTTTGTAATCTTGGTTTTATAAGCTATATATAAAACTTCTCAGACCTTCATATCATGTTGGTTAATTAAAACCAAATGAGAGAGAAAAGTAAAGCTCTCCAATATATCCTGTCATTAAGAATATTGTGAACATAAGCATTTAGATAAAGAGGAGATCCCTTTAGTCCCTTCTGCTGAAGGGAAATGTTGCAATATAAGTTCAGTTATAATGCTAGACCTGAGAAAATCCACATGAGAGTCTTGCATCAAACTAGATTTTTCCTGTTCTTCTGCTCCCAAGGAGTATGTGTTCTGCAATATTTCACTGCTATTCTTACTTTCTTATCATTGTAGAAAACTTCACCATTGTTTTACACTTTGATTTATAAAGACCATGAATTGTACAAATACATTTCTTCCTGGAATAAGAATACACCAAAGAAACGTCTTACATTGTGAAATCATGCCTCAGATATAGTCGCTCCTCTATATATTATCATCTTTTGAGGAGGGCGACAAACAGTTTTCCTGATGGGGTTTTGTGAAGAAAAGGAAAGCAGGTGACAGTTCTCTGTATCAGTATCTTAGAAATCTGATACCTTGTTGGGAAATATCTGAGAAATCTTTGTGCAAAGAAAAGAAAGAAAAGCCTGGATGAAATGCAACTGTATTCAGTTCTTTCTATTTGGTCTGAGGCTTTTCTTCACAGGCAGAAAGCAATGGCATCAAAAGTGTCCATCATAAATTGTAGATGTAATGTGGCATTTTCATAATGATTGAAATGAACTGGATTTATTCCCATCCTTGCAAAGTGAAATTGGTACCAGTTCCAAAACATTAATGCCTGGGATGATAATTATATCCGTAGTGTATGTGATAGTCCGGACTCAACAAAGCTGAAGCATGCCCCTGAATGCTTTGCTAGGTGACCCTCCTGGGGGATGCAGGAAAGGCTGGGGATGTTGTGTGCCTGGACTTCAGCAAGGCCTTTGGCACTGTCTCCCACAGCACACTCCTGGAAGAGCTGGCAGCTCACAGCTTGGACAGGAGCACTGTGATGCGTTAGGAGCTGGCTGGAGGGCTGGACCCAGAGAGTGGTGAATGGTGCTGAATCCAGCTGGGGGATCAGTCACCAGTGGTGTCCCTCAGGGGTCTGTGCTGGGGCCTGTTCTGTTCAGAATTTTCACTGATGGCATGGATGAGGGTATTGGGTCTTTCATTAGTAAATTTGCAGGCGACACTAAGCTGGGAGCATGTGTCCATCTGCTGGAAGGTAGGAGAGCTCTGCAGAGACCCTGGAACAGTTGGATGGATGGGCAGAGTCCATTGGGATGAAGTTTAACAAGTCCAAGTGCTGAGTCCTGCATTTTGGCCACAATCACCCCCTGCAGTGTTACAGACCGGGATGGTGTGGCTGGGCAGTGCCCAGGCAGAAAGGGACCTGGGGGTGCTGGTGCAGCTGGCTGAACCTGAGCCAGCAGTGAGCCCTGGTGGCCAGGAGGGCCAGTGGCCCCTGGCCTGTGTCAGAACAGTGTGGCAGCAGGAGCAGGGAGCTCATTCTGCCCCTGGACTCAGCACTGGTGAGGTCACACCCTGAGTGCTGTGTCCAGTCCTGTCCCCTCAGTTTAGGAAGGACATTGAGACCCTTGAGCAAACCTAGAGGAGGCAGCAGGGCTGGTGAGGGGCTGGAACACAAACCCTGTGGGGAATGGCTGAGGGAGCTGGGGGCTGTTCAGCCTGGAGAAAAGGAGACTCAGGGGTGACCTCATCACTCTCTACAACTTCCTGAAAGGTGGCTGTGGTCAGGTGGAGTTGGTCTCATTCTCCAAGCAGCAACTGACAGAACAAGAGGACACAGTCTCAAGCTGTGCCAAGGGAAATATAGACTGTATCTTAGGAAAGAGTTTTTTACAGAAAGAGTGATCAAGTACTGGAATCATCTGCCTGGGCTGGTGGTGGAGTCACCATCCGTGGATGTGTTTAAAAAAAAACTGGATGTGGCACTTGGTGCCACGTTTTAGCTGAGGTGTTAGGGCATGGGTTGGACTCCCATGATCTTGAAGCTCTCTTTCAACCTAGTGATTCTGTGATTCTGTGAACTCAAGATGGAGTTAAAGATATGTTAAATCCTTGTTTGAAATTGGTCCCAATTCTAGCCAAAAGTGCACTTAAATCACTAAACAAGTTCAGGGTGATGAAAGTTTCCCAGCCTCAGAACAAAGAACCTAAAAATGCCTTTTCTGCAAAGAGTGGACACCTCTATAATCCTTTTAGCTCTGATTTTTAAATTGCACTTAATTTGATCCTCTTTTATTGACATTATTGTTACTTTCATGTATGAATAAAAATCATTTTTGTAGTTAACTTGCTCCCCCTGCCTTGCTTTTAAAGTAGTGCTGTTTTTGTGTTGGCAATACAAAAGTACTTTGATGCAAGGCAAATAGCTGATGACAGAAAAAGAAACAAAGCTTCATTTACAGTCGAAGTGTCTTCACACACACTGTGATCTGAAAGGAATTATTGGAAATTCTTTTAACTATATTATCCTGAAACAAAGAAAACTCTAAGTATAAATGCAAAATAATGTGCCAAGCTATGAGACAGGTAATTTCAACATCCTAGCAAAAGTAGTTAAAATATAATGGATTTTAGGCCATTTACTCAAAAACATTTTAAAAATTGGCGAATAAAAACTGGATTTCAGATTAGAAAGCTTAATGTTAAATATGCTATTTCATGCTCTATTTAAATAAATCCTATAGGTAAAGAATTCATGGTTGTAAAGTAAAATCTAACATCAGAAAATTCTTCCCCTTTCAGGGCATCATCTATCGTGACATAAGTAAAGAATTTATTTTTGCTTTCCCATTCAGAATCAGATAATGGCTCAGCTTACATAATCCTGTGGACATTTAAGACATCATGTTCTGTAATATTTTCT
Organism: Luscinia megarhynchos; assembly: GCA_034336665.1. Taxonomy (NCBI): domain Eukaryota; kingdom Metazoa; phylum Chordata; class Aves; order Passeriformes; family Muscicapidae; genus Luscinia; species Luscinia megarhynchos. The sequence goes on from CM067565.1 coordinate 50,593,749, forward strand.
CAGACTTCAACTGGGATGAAAATGTCAGCGGGTTGAGATGATTTGTGGAATACATCTCCATCCACATAATAGATCCCTGCAGATATTAAGTGGCTGAGTGATGGACTACTGCACCAGCACAACAAGGTTTTAGCTGCTGAGGGCACAGTGCGTTCCTGGCAGACCAGGTGCAGAGCCAGCTCTGAGGCTTCAATAAAGCCTAGTGGAAGCACCCTGGGACAAACAATTGAGGACCAAGGCCCAGTTTCTCCTGTTCTTCAGCATACAGCTGGAGATTGAGATCAGATAATTTCCAGCTACTCTGCAAAAAGAGGCAAGCCTGGAACCATCCCAGTGAAACCAGAAAGAAAATTACTAAGTCACAGAAGATATATTTATCTTCCCAAAGAAATAAGGTGGGACAGAGGAAGAATTGTGCTAAAATGGACTGAAAAGAAAGCTTTGGTGATTCAGAAAGACTACAGAATGATCCTGGATCTAAATCCAAAGACCCTGAGCAGCAACAGTATTAATACAGATAGGGCTTATTTTGTTTAGTGCTGCACAAACACCTGCTATCTGAGTGAAGCTTTATTTATTTATTTTGTACAGAAATAAAGCTGCAAAGCTTGTTCTTCTGCATTCAGTAAATTACCTCTAACATTTGTTCCCGAAGAGATGGACTGTAAACCTGGAATATAATCCCTGAGAATGGCTGAGTTGATGTTCTGCAAAAGTCTGAGAGGGTTAACTTCAGGGAACAGAACATTGAACTGTCTACTCCAGCTACCGGGATAATTTTCTTGGTAACCTCAGTATGACAGAAATACATGCAGAGATACTTTCACCAGGTGCTTACAAAGAGAAATTTCAGGCCACACAGAGGCACTCAGATATAAGATCCTGAGGAGAATGCAGGAAGGAAACCTTTACTATGTCCCTACAGAGTGAGAGAGACAGGCCCTTTTTCCTCTCACTAAAAGTACTTACAGGGGGTGTGTAATACAAACTTGACCTTGATTTTTGAAGTCTCTCCTCTTGGACGGACTACACATATCTACATAAGATGAGAATGCATAGTTTGGTAGATAGATGGGTGATGCAGAGGGTGTGGTGCTGTGAGTAAAATAGATCTCTGGTGTGTGACTTGAGACCTGAGTCTGAGAAACCTGACAAACAATCCATGATAAGTTTGCCTGTTCCACTGTGTTGCTAAATTATTCAATAAAAATACTGAATTTTATTAATCTTCTGTAACATGATTTTAACTTTCTATATACTTGTGTCCTACAGGTGATAATTAAAAGATAATCAATAATCCAGCTCCTTGATAAAACGTTTCTACATTTCAAACATACCTACTGTGCCATAAACTTCTGGGTTGTTTTCCTTTTTATGTAGACTAAAACTGGTTATACCTTATGGCAATAGCTTTCTTGTTGATATTTTAGTTACAGTTATTTAGCTTTAATCAAGATTTAAAATAACTTCCCTGCTATGTAAATAGTGCATGTTATCAGTAAAACCAGTAGTTCTTCCCTTGTAGGCAGTGATCTGCATCTATAGAACCCATCCTCTAACCAATTTTTTTCAGTATAACCTGCTTTCAAATACATAATAATTCTGCACTTACCCCATGGACCCATTTCCTATATAATTTCATAGAAAATATCCTCTTTCTGCTTCTTACAAAGAGTGGAAAGATTGGTGGCATAATAAAGTAATAATAATTCTAGTACAACTGACAGTCAGTTTGGGACATTGGATGCAGCTGACATCTGAGCACTTAAAATTAGCTATTGTCTGTCATACTTATTTTATTCTTTCTGGATCCAGACTAAGTTTAATTGATTTTTCAAGGGGGAAATTGTGCTCAGAAAGAGTTTCTGTTATGAACCCAAAGCAAGTGATGGATAAGATTTGTTTTTGCATATGTGTGGAGAGAAAGATGGGGAAAATTAGGCATTAAAACCCAGTGATTAGGCAGTTAAGTGACAGGATAAAATCTGTTAAACATACTGTAAAATTAAATTAAAAATTTCAAGACCATTCCATGAAAATTCTAAGCAGCAATCAGGATGTAATTTTTGCAGTGTTGAAAAGAGTTAGAACTGGTTTCTATATCAGGCAATTTATCATGGGAAAGGGCTGCCACTAGTGCTTAGAGAAGGAGCAGGAGCCTTGCCTATGAAGTGAGGCTATCTCCTGAGAAGGCTCACAGGGGAGCTGCTCCCATCCCTCTCCCTAACTGTAGGACTGCATGAGGTTAGTGGCACTGAGGTCCTTGCTGCCTGCCAGGGAATAAAGCCACCTTCCTGCTAGTTTAGCTGGAAATGCTCTCTGCATGGTTTGAGCCTGTGCTCCCTCCCCTGCCCTGCACCTCCATGCACTGCTTTTCCCACAATGACAAAACAGACCCAGCAAACTCATTACACCAAGGTGATTTTGCCCCACTGACAACTGGAACCTTCACCCAGCAGAGTTTAGCTACAGCTGCGGGGCATGATAAGCATTGAGGTGTGAGGCTCCACAGGGAGGGGAATAAGAAGGAGATTTCCCTCCTAGCCTCCTCCCCTGGCAAAGGATGAGGCAGCTACTCACCACCTACACCCCTGGCTCTGAGAAACCCTTCAGAGAGAGCCTGCTGGGCTCAGCACCAGGGGTGCCTGAGGAAATCCTGTGAAAGAAACCTGTGCCACTCCTCAGGGCAGAAGGACAGACTGATATTTTGTGAGGGTAGGTCATCTCAGACCTGTTCTGCTGGCACAGCTGGGGACACAATGCACCATGCAGAAAAAAAAAAAGAGGGAATGGCTGCAGGATTTAGAATGGGAATGACACAAAACAGGGTAACTGAGAAACATGTGCAACAAAACATCTTCAACTGATTTCTCCCTTTAGAACAGCATCACTTGCATATATCAAAGAAACTACTCAGCTTTACAGCCAAATACTGGGATCTCAAGCCCAGTTTCTGATGATTGTCAGAGAGGTAATTTTTTTCCAGTTAGAGAAAATCTGGAAATATTAGAAAATATCCACTTTCAAAGTTAAGTGATGGAAATTTATTGAGGCTATTATTCCTAGAGCAGCTCCCAGCTTGAAGATCCAGAAGTTCTCATAGACTTTCAAACTCTGTATTCACTTTCTTTGCTTTCTTAGTATATATATACATATAGGGAGATAAAAATAGTGCATGTTGAATTAGGCAGGGATTTCTCAACCAGTGACATTAAGATCAGGAGCATATGTGATGTAGATGCACTGTGAGATGACCAGCTGTGCTCTCAGTCTGTTCAGTCTGTTAAGAGGAGTAAACCTTGAGCTTTAGGCGTTCTTGGGTAAAGGTTGTGATGTAATAAGATATGTGGAAGAAAATGAAATATGAAATTGGATAATGTATTTAATTTACTGTGCTAATAGGCAACAGTCTACTTACGATGTTGCCAAACAAGCATATTTAATATTTTGCTATGGTGAGTTATTCTGGTGGTAAATTAGTTTTCAGAGAACTGAAGGGGAAGCTAAAACGTAGAACTCAAAGCCTACTGCTCTTTATAATTTTTAAGGCAAACTAGATATTTAGAAATGTGTGAGAACAGACAAACTTATTTTATTTTTCCATAAGAAGCCATGCCAGTTTTCTCCCTTTCTTTATCTTAGGCAGATTACAGTCATCACCATTCTTGCCAACAAGCAGACTCATTGGAATATTTTTCAAACATGAACACAAATATTGGATGCAAGCAGGTGGAGTGAATTAATTATAAGCATATGGTTCTAACATAACGATTTCTACAGAGTACTGTTGAGACTTCTAGGGGTCTAGCTATACAACACACTTTGGCAACAAAGCTGCTTTAAGAAATTATCAGTGACATGAATATAAATGTTTGTGGAGCCAGACTTACTGAAAAAGCCTTGTCACACACATATTCCTAGGACAGCTTTCAGCTGTGAGCCATGGCAATGGTGTGGTTTACACTGTTCCCCCTGTTGTGCTAGCAGAGGTGAGCATGGTGTCAAACAAACACAGCAGGCAGGGATGGGGAGCACTGGTGGGAAATGGTTCTTCCCAGGCCAGCTTCACACACTGCATTGTGCAGCCCCACAACCTGTGCTGCAATAGCCCAGACACTGTGATTCCAGCCTATGAGTCCTTCTGTGGTAGACAACTGCAGGTGTTCCTGGCTTGCACTGATCCTTGACCAATTCCCAACCATCCCTACTGATGCAAGTTATTATTCCCTTTTTTCAGTGGAGGAGAGCTCTGGGCTAGACTACTGAAACAGTCTGAATTAGAGAAAGATAGCCAGAAAACAATCTTAAAGGAAAAAAAACCCCAACAAACCAAAACAAAGCAAAACCAAAAAGAAATAAAAAGATCTCAGATCCATTGAGGGGGATCATCTGGAGGCAAGAAGCAGGAGAGGAAGTGTGGGGCTGGCTGCTGCTGGATGCCAGCACCTGGCACAGCTCAATAACACAGAGCCTGGTGCAGCACCAGCTATTCTGCTTTAGACTAGAAATATTATTGTTTTATACCCTCCACAATTTCCTATGGGAATTCCTGAGGGGTTTTTGATAGTTAATATAAAATGCAGTCAACGTACTAATATGATGACTATTCAGGTTGTTATTCATTATATTGGGTTTTACTTAATTAAGCAGAAATGAGATGTCACATTTTTGAAGATGGTTGTGAAGCAGATGAGATAATAAATAAAAATTATTAGATTTTTACAATCCAATCTAAATTCAGATAGGAATTTACGCCATTATTTGTTTAAAAAAAGTTTGCTTGTCTTTTCAGTGCATGTTTATAATTATCTAAGAGCTCAATTTTGACACCTACTCTGAGATCAGCATTATCAGATACTCTTCTCAAAGGGCTCAAACACAGCTTTGCATGGAAACTAGTTTCTGTAAATATTGCTTTTAAAATCAGACTTCACATTCAGATTATTTTTTTATATCTCAAGCCCTGCAGAATGGCCCAGTATGGCACTCTCATAGCTGCCATGGGAGGAAAAGAGGCAAGCATAATTTTAGAAATCAGTGCTAAATACTTCTTTTCTTAGCAAATATTTCACATATGATTTATCATGATTTAGAACAAAACAGGAAAAAATCACCCCAACAACTAACAAAAACCACTGGCTTATGTACAATCCAGCAGATGGTGCTATGATTCAATAAACTGGTTCAAGAGTACAAGAAATGCACTGCATGCAAACATTTTTCTCCCTTACCTGCTGCTGCTGCTTTTTTGATGGTAGGGTTGGCTGCAGGAGCTTTTGCTGGCTCTTAAAAAGAAATAAAATTAAACCATTTATTACAAAGCATTATATTTTAAAAACCCCACAGAAATCTTAGGAATGCCTTCCAGCCAGAAGCCTGTACAATTTCTTTAACTGAAGAGTTAAACAAAGAGATTGCACAAAGGGAGAATTGCTGAGTTATCTTCAATAAACTCAGAGGCAAGAACAGAATAACCAGCTAAGGGCTAGTAAGCTCTGGTTTTTATGCACTGAATCCCTTCTTTCAGCTTTTTCTGCTTACCAGTTCAATATGTATTGGCAAAGCAGAGGAAAGAAGGGGTTTCAGCATGGCCTTGTCCCTCAGGCAGCAGCTGTGTGCTGGGAGCCTCTGCATCCTGAGCTATGAGAGCAGAAGGTCCTGAACCAGCCTCTGGCAGCTGCTGAGGATTCACTCTTGTGAATTCTGCAGTGGTACCTCAGGGGATCTCATAGCTCTTCACAGTGGCACCCTTTCCCCTAGTCTGAAACTGGCCATGGTTAGAAGAGGTAAAATTGGGCTGCTTTTGCAAAGTGAATCCAGACTTGGCTATACCAGGAATATCCCTCCATCCTGAAGACTGTAGGAGCATTGGGAGAACATCTTCATATTTGATCCTGCTATTGAAAGAGCAATTGCTGTATTCTCCTAGCAGAGAAATGTGCTCTCTCTGGCCATTTAACTGTTCTTGGTCTTTTCATGAAGCACTTGCATTATACTGTCTTAGTTTGTAGAGCATGTCCTTGAAGAATGAAGGTCCTAGTGATGAATGGTATGTGCATCCCCAAGTGGATTTGGGAATCTCAGCCCTATATAGAAGAACCTAAGTAACCTACTAGATTTATTCACTCTTTATTAGAATTTAGTTAATTGCTTTTATCCTCAGGAACTACCAAAACAAACTGTACTTAAACCAAAATAGTTTAACATATATCCATAAGCTAAACTCCACCAATGGTCATAAAGGATTTTTTGTATCTACTTGAAGGTTCTTTAAACTAAAATTCACAATTTCATATCTTGAGAGGAAATAACTAATCATTTTAATCATGAGCTGAATTAAAGAATGCCAAAAAATGTTAGTTAATCCTTGACATCTGTCCCTGTATTATTGCAATGAAAAAGAATAGGGCTAAATCAGGAATGTAATTTTGAGTCCTTCCCCTTCAGTATTTTGAGAAGTTCATAAAAGATGCATCAGATTGTCTTGTGAAACAGAATGAAAACAAAATATAGTTTGCATGTGTGGGATTGTTTTATTCCCATCCATTTAAAAGCCCACAGCTGATAATTACATCCTAACTTAGTTATTGTCATAGCATTGTAATTATTTGTGGGTGCTCATCCCTCCTTGAAGAATAATTTACTTTGTATCACTTTTCTGAGTGCCTCTTTTTGCAGAATTAAAAGATCCAACACACATATTCTACAACAGTCAAATGGATTTAATACAAAATAGCAGGACTCTCTCATTTATCCCCTTCTGAGCTCTCAGCTAGAACATGCTTGACAGTGAATTTTTTAAAACTTTTTTACATGTCACCTGTGAAAACAAAATAAGTTAGGATTGTTTTTGTTGTACAAAGATTTAGATTTAGATTTTAAATATTTGCTATCTGAGCAACTAAAATAATTTTGAGAAAAAATAAAATTAAGGATACATTTGACTAAAAATGTCTTAATTTATTTAATTTTCATATAACTTTAGTAGCATTGAAACAAAAGCTCCAAAGTTTATACTGGTTTTTGCAAGCATACCATTTTCAGTTTGTTATTCACAAATTATTTAAGTGCTAATGATTCTGCATCTTTATATGAGTTACTTTCAGCTGCAAATTCCACTCTGCAAATTCCACTCATGATGGAGATGGGAAGTTTTGCTGTGACAGCTGCTGTGGAATTCTGCCATTAAAGGAGTGGCAGAATGGTTTGGGTTGGAAGGGACCTTAAAGATCATCTTGTTCCAGCAACCCCCCCTGCCATGAGCAGGAACACCTTCCATGAGACCAGGTTACTTAAAGCTCCACCAGCCTGGCCTTGAGCACTTCCTGGAATGGGCATCCACAACTTGTCTGGGCATCCTGTTCCTTCCCCTCACCACCATCACAGTGAAGAATTTCTTCCTACTATCCAAACTAAACCTACTCTCAGTTTAAATCCATTACCTCTAATCCTGTCATTGCATTCTCTTCTGACAAGTCCCTCCCCAGCTCCCCTCTAGGCTCCTTTTAGGCACTCAGAGTCTGCTCTGAGGATTTATATGTCCAAATTAATAGGCCCTTTAAGACCTGCTTGAACAGGTACTTGTTTCACTAACAGGACATTACTCGTAGAGTAAATCTATGAAATGTTTTGCTAGATATTTCTGCAAAATTTTCATAAGAATCCAAATGTATAAGCTTTTTTTTTCATTGTCAAAAGAAATTTTTCAGCAAATTGCTGCAAAACTAAGGATGGCAGGAGATTGTTCTGCCATAGAAGTCATAAAAGTTCAAACATGCAAATGAGAGTCATTGCACTCTTTGTGAATTTGAATCATATTTCTAAGCCCTATGTTTTTCCTAATTCTACTTTTATACTGTACTTTCAAAACATAATGCTGACTAGAGGATGTCTTACCAAAGAGACTGTCTTACTGTCCCTACTCTGTTGAGGCATTGATGCTTGCAAATTTGCAGAAAAGGAAGATATAGCTCTTCCCTTTTAAACAATACTATATTCTCAGAGCATTTTTTGGCTATATTTTCAGAAGAGCACAATTCCCTTCTCTCTTCAGCCACAGAAGTTTCTCTGTTGGAACCAGAGATACCTAGACAGAGCCCTTGTTTTGCATTTGTGAAGATAAATTTGGTGTTCCTTAGCATGTTGAACTCTGAGACTTCCCAGCCTATTTATGAAAATTGCTGCCACTGAGATCACATTCAGCTGAGACCTCAATTTGACATTTCCTCCCCTATGAAACTTTTGTTTTTGAAGACAGTGGTAGGAAAGAGAGGAAGGCAAAACTGTCAGTCACAAAGAAGAGTGTGCAGTTAGAAGAAGGAAAAGAATGGATTAAGAAAGTAGGAGGCAGCTGAAGTCTAAACACGTCATTTTTCAATTATAAACTGTGTAGCTATCTCTTTGTTCTTTCAAAAATTCAATAACTATTATTTTTGGATTAATGAAATGTACTTTTGAAACTGCATGACATAGAAAAGAGAAAGTTATTTCTTACTTTTGAGTTCTTTGGATACAGCAGCTTCTTTTTTATCTGTAAGAGAAAGAAACCCAAACATATACATAAAAACATAGTAAGGATAAAGGTGGACAGAAAACTGCATTGTGTGCTTTAGACGTGAGTCATTCCATTTCTGTTTGTTTCATGGTACAGTGGCACTAATTTAACCTTAAGGGTAAATACAGGAAAGCCAGTGTGACCCTGAACACTCTTGTTTCATTTTGGTGTGGTGATATGTGGAGTTTGACACGTGATTGAGTTACCATGAGCCGTGGTGGCTCACCATGTGGACGTTGTCAGGCTGCAGAAACACAAGGGAGGATGTGCCAGCAGCCTAAGTACAGAGACACAATGAAAGGCACTCTCTTCCTGCAGTTGTTGGCAGTCACACATCTCAGGTCTAGTTTAGAAGATGCTCCCAACACCTTTTGAACCTGGAAAAACCCAGTCTTACATATGGTCCATGTAAGAGCAGGCAAAGTTCATCCTTGGTTGACTTGAATAAAATTGAAATTAGCTGAATCAAAATGCAGTGTGACCAGGCAACTTACCAGAAAGACTTAACTAGGCTTCTCAGTCTCATTTTCACTTAAGGTAGGATTTTTGTTCAACTTTTTTGCATAACTCTTTTTTCTGATGGCAGACGGGTTTGGAATCTATACTGAAGTGATATAAATGTGCAGAAATGCACAGAGATAGCTTCTCTCTCCATTATAATTCTTGGTGCTATTCTACCCCAGGGCTTTTAACTGGGTACAAAATCACCCATTTCTAGAAACATTCTTGGTGCTTCACACACCTTTTTCACTAGTCTCATCCATACAACCAAGAAATTACTCGTGGGGATCCTGTGGGACAGGAGCAGTGGCAGAAGGTACTCCCCCGAACTGTAACAAGGAAATTAACATCCTCTCTAATAAGCTCTAGCGTGCCTGGAATACGGGCAGGATAATGCTTATGTCCACGACATATATGAATGATAAATGAATTGTACTCTTAAACACTAATGTAAGAAATACTTCAGGGCAGAAACAGTCAAATTAAATTGCTTGAGAGACTATCCCATTACTGCTAATAATACAAAGTTGCTTCCTTTTCTGTTGCTTTCTAAATTGCTGTGGAGAAGTTGATATGAGATAAGGTAATGCAAATGACTGCCAAGTAGTCTAATAATCTTGAAAAATTTGGAGGAAAAATATATTTCTCTTTGGGTGATATGCTGCTCTGAACTGAAATATTTCTGGGTTAATCCTCTGCTTCCACTAACTCTCTGTGAAAGCATGTTCTGCAGGCATTACTTCAAAGTATGATAATTACCACATTTAGATGAAATTAATCATGAAGCAGCTTCCAGCCTTGTTATCTGGCTAAGGAGCCTATTGAAGCCTTCAAGAAATGCCTATTAGTTGCCAGATATGGAAATTTTGAAAAGTATATATTGCAATGATATGAATCATTTATCACAATAATCTTCCATTGCCAGAGGTTATAAAAAAATAAATAAATTGACAGCATCATTTACAATAGCAGACTGGATATAAATAAAGCCCTCTTTATTTCCTTTCTTCATATAAGTTGCCATTTATTAGGGCAACATACTTTCATATATTTGAAACCCATATTTTTTTTTGAAAGAATCAATGTGTTTTCCCATCATCTGAAATATATAACATATAATAAATATAGTAAATAGCTGGACAATTTTTCAGCAAGAAAATCTTATAATTCGGAGGGTTTGTGGTTTTCTTTAATTTGTTTTTAAATTGCAGAAAAATTACCAATAATTGATTTCGATAGCATATATTAATATGAAAATCTAAATAGTGCTAGGATATTCTTTTCAAGCCAAGGTATCTCACATTTGCTTTCTAAAATCATATTTATCTAACTAGGCTGGAGTGATTTAAAGAAAATTGTCCAGAGGAGGTTGTGTAGGACCTAGAACAATGGAAGGGCCTTTGAAGGTATATAGCATTTGCATCTACACACTTCAATGAAATAAATGACCTGGTTGCAAAGAAATGAAGAACTGTTAGATCTTACAGGAGGGAAAACTGATCAGGACTTCTGAAGTCCCTAAATATGATCACCTGCTATAAGGCACAATTAACACATGACTTACCAACTCCATGGAAAACAACACCAAAAATGAATTGACCAATGAGTTATACTAGTGCAATTTGAGACAATGAGAAATTTGCCCCATTCATTTTTACTTTGCACAGGTCTAGGGTTTAACTTTTAAACTATGGGAGTGTGGTTGGGAACATAGCTTATATTAAATCAGGTTTTAATATTCATTATGTCATTTTCTTAAAAACAACAGCAATATGTTCTCTTGCTTCTTGAGGGGTATTTTTTCATGTTAGATAGGAAGAGAAATTTCCAAAAAACCAATTTCTTCAGAAAATTTTGAAGACATATTTGATATTTAGGTCTTCTTAAAGGGCTTTTATAACCACCCAAACACTGTGCAATTCAAAGATTTGGGTACCTCTGACAACCCTATCCATGTCCTTCTCTTGAAGAAACCTGCAACAGACTTTAAAAGGCAAAGCTCATGAAACAATTCTTCATCTGTGGAACACTGTGAAGTCCCCTTCTTTTGCAGTTGCTCTCTGGAGATATTTGAAGACAATTGTATTCTGGTCTATATTCTCAAAAAGTAAGCATGCTTGTACAAGTTCTCCTCAGGTAACTGAACAGTTTTTTCTTTTATTGACCCCAGTGAAAGACTAAACTACTGTAATGCTTAAAAAATTACTTTATTTTAAAAAATATTTAAACAAATATGATCTGACTTTGTTCTTATCTCTACAGGCTAAACCAATCAATTTTGAACTCAAACTAGGAATAAGCATTTGGCAGCCAGCACAGATGTATCTCAGTAGAAAAGCAAAGCAGCATCTTATTTTTTTGCCTCTTTTCAGCACATAGCTCAATCTTTTCCTCAGGCCTCGATCAGCATCCCTTTGAAGTAAACTACCAGTACACAGTAGCTACAAATGACATCTGAACTACACATGGGGCAAGAAAAATAATAATAAAAAAATCCCTTAAGCTTATATAGTGCCTTTCATGGCAGTGAGTCCCTAGGAGGTTGGTAATAAGCTATTAGACAAGGATGCCCCAGTGCTCTCGTACAGAGTTTGGTTTTTTGAGTTTAAATAAACTTTCAAAACAGAATATTTCAAACATGCTCTGAAGTGAATTCCAGATCTGGAGTTCACAAAACTTTTACACTTTTTGACAATGGACTCTTAATACAGTGTACAATGTACATTTCAGAACAAGAGATCTTCAGCAGCTCCATGTAACCTATAATTTTGATAACTAAAAGAAAGTTCTGGGAAATAAATGGATCTTGAATTGTACTCTCTTGAAAGGCTTCTCTATGCCTTTTTTCCTAGAAATCTTGCACTCAAACATACTTAAGGGTATTAAAAAAATCTTATAGTATTATTCAGATAAATGAGTATTTCAGAGAAAGTATATTGATAGCTCAGATACTGATGTACCATGTTAAAATAGCAGCTGAAACCCTTCTTATTTTTAGAAACATTACTGTGTATGTTGTATATAAAACAACCTTTCTATTTGGAAGCATACAAAATAACATGTTGGTAATATCAAATTTGCAAACAAACTAATTTAAAGATCAGTGGGCAACCACAGTGTCCAAGTTGAATGGTAGCTAAAATCCTAATCAAACATGGTGTAACCCAATAGATTCCTCTGCTGCTGATCTGGACTAAGTACCAAAACCCTGAGGAATTACTAGATGCCTCTGGAAGATATGATTCACTAAATCAAAAACTACACAAAAAAAATAAAATATTCAACAGCTACTGAAGGAGGAATTCTCACCCGAAACCTCAGCTAAACCTTTCAACAACTTCTGTTTTTTACCTGATAATCACACACTAGAATGGATTTAATCAAACCCCACTGACTTGTCTACACATACCCACAGAAAATAAGTTCTGAGATGACAATGCCTCACACAAAACATAACCATAGCTCTCCAAGCAGAATGTTCCTAGTGAGACTCACACAAATCTTCCCTCATTTCTTGGTTCTATTGTTTATTTTGACATAAGTATTCAATTCATCTTGTGATTAAAAGTGGGGGAATAAAATGGCAGGAAATTAAAGTGGCAGAAAAATGAACAGAAATGTCAAGATTCAGAAAGAATTGTGCTGAAAATAAAAATAATATTTTCCAGTGCTTTGAAGTCAAGTTTTTCAGAAATAAGAACGAAAGCTCCTGGCTATTACTGACCAAAGCACAGTCAATTGAGTGCATGCTTTGGGAGCTTGGCTCTAGCTTTGCAAGTACAATGCAGCAACAGAGTTTTCCTAACACTGCACCTTACAGCTAAGGTTCCCTTTGCTGCCCTGAGCAAGCATTCACATGACTGGAAATAAAAATTATAACAGGTGGCATAGGATGGCTGAGAACTTCCATCATGTGAATGGAAAACATAATTAAAGTCACCTAGACACCAGTCTCACTACTGTCTGCTCCCAAGCTAGCAGATGTACCAGAATTTAGAATCAATTTATTAAGTGGCACAATTTGCAGCTGCTAATGTGATTTACAGTGGTAAAAGAGGAACACACCCCAGATAGCTGAGCATTTTTCAAAATGAACTGCTGTTGAGCATATAGTAATTAAACAAGAACTGTCAAACCTTCTATTAAAATATACTGTGATTTAACTTTTTTTTTCCATTTACTTGGAGTCTTGGAGATCTTAGAAATGTTTTTGAAACTTTTTTCCACAATACAGTATTGATTTCAACTAACATTCCAACAATTCTGGGAAGCTTTAATTCCTGAAGTGTCTTTAAGGCTTTCTTACTAAGTTGCTTTTAAATCTATATTATTTTTAATAATTTTTCACTAATTATTGGGCTGTTATATCAGAGTATCTACCCTTTCTGGTGTAATGTCTCAATTTTATGATAAGGATTAAAAAATTCCATACAACATAGAAATAAATAGTATTTCTTCTTAGAAGACCTAAAATCTATGAAGGCTCTATCAAAACTGCTCATATTAATCTACAATTAAATTTTTAACATGCCCAAACCCCTAAAATTTGACAGCATAAAACAGCTATTTAGAAATATCAACATTTCTCCCACATTCAAAGTTCTGTGTTTGGACCAACATTTGATTTTGTTCCCTTTCTTAATCACTGAGCATGATATTGCCATATGCTCTGTGACAATTTCTGGCAAAAACTCTTCTTTCCTTTCCAATATAACATTTCTTGGTGGGCATGAGAAAGGCATCACATTTCACCAAGGAGGCTGAAGTTGTGCACAAGGGAAAGCAAGGTACAGTGCCACTACTGCTTCAGAGCTGTTCCTGACACAATACATAACAACAATAAACTCTCTGACCAGAGTTTAACCATCTTGCTTTGAGAATAAGAACGAAATTCTTTGGCAGAGACCAGTAAGCCTTGAATCCCAGACTTCAGGTTTTGCATTTCTATCTTTTGCCTGCTGAGATTTCCCCATGCAAGGAAAAAAAAGAAAAAAAAAGAAAACTGAAGATAATGTTATTATAGCTGGGTAAAATGAGCAGATGAAGAGCTTCTGGGTGTTAAAATCAAATTTTCTCAAGCAACATGAGACTGGACTATAAGACAGAAATTTTAAAATTAACTGATAACCAATGTGGCATGTAAAGGTGCTTGAATAGAGCAGGACAATGAAAAAGGAGTTAACTAAAATTCCTCTCTTGTTGATTAAAATAGAATATAGTACTCTTAAATGTAGACAGATAATTTTCCACTGGAGCAGGAAAAACATGCAAAGCTTTCCATCCGCTCTCTGAGAAGGGTACCTTCTTGCCTCAGCGTTGTCTCTAATTCCTCTCCACTCAGTAGCAGGCTTCTTGATAGTTTCTAAATTTGTTTGATGTCTCCAAGTCCCTTCTGATCACCAGCCCTTGGAGGTGTTGTTTCCTCCCTGCAGTGTCTCCTCACACCATCACGACTATCATCATTTGCAAAGCATCTCTATATTCTGTGTAACCAATGACTGCCTGCAAGCCCTGGGCACCAGAGCATCAGAAGCAGATAGCAGCCTAAAGCCCTAGAGCTTTTCAGAAAATGTTTTGGCAATGCACATGGATGAAATACTAAATGTTATCTCAAACAGATTTCCCAAGATCATTAAAAGGGTTTGCTCAATAGAGCAAAAAATAAAGCAAGTAGAGGAGGGATGTGAGCAGACAAGTGATTCAGTTACAGTAAGAAAAAGCCTGCACTTGGGGAATGGCCAATTTCGAGTATAACAGTGGTTCATGGTTCCACTAATTGGTGATTTCTCCTTTCTACTCTATAATTGCTGGAATGGATTCAGTTTCTCTGACTGCAGAGCAGGTAGAAACTGATTCATGTTAAATACATGCTTCGTTCATGAACAGTATCCAGATTTATATCAGAAGTCCTGTGGCCAGACAGCCTAGGGCAGGGATCTCCCTGTACTCAATACAGGTGAGGCTGCACCTCAAATTCTCTCTCCAGTTTTGGGCCCCTCACTTAAGAATCACTGAGTGTCTGGGATGAGTTCAAAGAAGGGCAATGGAGCTGGTAAAAGATCTGAACCACAAGCCCTGGAAGGAGCAATTAAGGGAGTTGGGGTTGTTTAACCTTGAGAAAAGGAGGCTCTGGGAGGACCTTATCACTCTCTCTACAACTACCTGAAGGAAGTGGTAGCAAGATGCAGATTGGTCTCTTCTCCCAGGTAACAAGTAGTAGGACAAGAGGAAATGGTTTCAAGTTGTGCCAGAGGATGTTTAGGTTGGATATCAGGGAAAATTTCTTTGCAAAAAGGATGCTCAACCATTGGAAGAGGCTGCCCAGAGAAATGGCCAAGTCATTATCCATGGAGGTATTTAAAGTGTATGTGTGTTCTCTTGGAGAAATGGTTTAGTGGTGAACTTGGCAGTGATGGGTTTAAGGTTGGACTCAATAAGCTTAAAGGTCTTTTACAGCCCAAAAGTCCCTATGCTTCCATACTATCTTCTGTGTTCTTCAGGCATGCTTTAACAAAGCAAAACTCAGGAGCTTGGTATGGGGTTCCAGTCATCCAATGCAGGAAGCTGTAAGTGCAGCTAATTACAGAAACTGCAGTCCTTTTGAGAAAAGGTAATGGTAATTTTATGTAGCAAATGTGAGTAATAGCATTACTTCCTAGAACTTAGGGATCAGATATTTCACTGGAATAACCTGTCATTTGAACTAGTGTAAATATTAAAAGAGATGAGAATTTTCTTCAGCATTTTTTATCTTTTCATTGAAAGAGCTGGGGGATGCACTCTAAGCTTTTCTTAATAAAGCTCAGCACCAATACTGTTTGAATGATTCAGAAGAGAATTTTGGGCTAGAATCAGCATTGTTAAGTGCATGTATGTTATGCATCCTTGTGATTTTTCTTTCTGTACTTCTCAACACATTTGCATTTTGCATCTGTTGGATAGACAGACGTACAGATGGCATCCATAGACATTATCACTAGGAAAAGATATTTTCTTATCTCTGAACACAGATGCTGTCAACATTCTCACTCTGTGAGAAGGGAAATCTTAAAGAAATGTCCATCGATTCATCTTTATAGATGACACACCACTCTAATTACACTCTCATAAGTGAGGCAGAATCTATGAAAGCAGCTTCATGAAGAACATACTGCAATCAAACTAAAAATCAATGCTTTTATAACCACAGTTATGTATGGCTCTTCCGTTAAGGAACATTTGCCTATTCTATTTTCCTAATCATTCAATAATACTTTATCTGACTTAGTCTCTCAGAGTAACATATAGCAAGCCACAAAATTGGCTCTGTTTCTTGAAAAACAGATCAGGTGAGCAAGCACAGCCATTGGGAACATTTATTGAAAGGTTAAACAATCATAACTAAAGTGAAGTGTAAAGGCTTATATTTTAAGTCAGAAATACCTCTGATCTATGAACCTTTACAGGGGAAAGGCACACAAGAGACTGAAGTATACTTTCAATTCAGTGACATGAATGTCTTTATCTAATATGTACTAATCAAAACTTAGTAAAAGCTTTTAAAGCTTTATTTCAAGGTTGAGGGAAAAAAAAAATCTTTTTAAACGTTAAAGAAAAGAAAAGAAGGAAAATTATCCTGATCTCAGACTCTGAAGATTCCTCCTGACTGACTTTAACTGTGAGTCAAGTAATGAACTTGTCTATTTAGCAACAGCAGAAAATAACACTGAATATTTATGTCATTTCTACCTGGTGGATGTATCTGTCCATGGACATTTAACATAGAATAATTGTCCCAAATATCAGGCCTGCTGACTCAGGTGTGCATCTTATTTTGAGGGCATAGAACAGTTTTCCTTCATTAAAGAGATTAACTTTGTATTGTTTGAGGCATAGGCATATTCTAATCCTGTTACTTCTGGATGTGACTGGAAAAATAAACACTACATTAATCCCCAGACCAGCATAAAGAGAGTTGAGGAAATAAATTAGATTCTTTAATTAAAGCTATGCCACCCAGCTGCTTGCACAGCACAGGTAGTTCTTTATGCATATCTGAAAGTCCGAAGGCAAACTGTTTCTTAGGTTGCCTGTGTGGACTTTAGATTATTTATCACCTTCAAGCTTGATTATTTCTAGTATCATATCTCCCCAAAAAGTTCTTTATGAGATTGACAATACAGTGTAAGAAGAGGTTGCCTGTCAGACACTAAATTATTCCTCTGCCCTGCTCATGGAATGTTGTCCTGACAGCTCAGCAAAAAGTGAGTGGTGGTGCAGACCCAAGTCTCCTCCCTTTTATCTGTATTTATTCAAGGGTTGACATTTATAATTTTTTGTCAACCAGATCTTACCAACATCATTCACCATTTGCCTCTCTCAAATCTCTCTCTACTTTGTGTAGTCCAAGATGGAAAAGAACAAACACAAATTATCAGATCTGGGTGTAGCAATACTGAAGCATTGACTCGAAATCATTCAACTCCTGATAGTCGGCAAAAGGACTGCTGAAAAGTGGGTTGCATTTTATTTTTCTGCTGCTACCATTTCATGGACAGGGCACCCACCACAGACGGTGAATACTCATCTTGTTTCTGTGCTGGAGATTTCTTTGTACCACATATTGAGGGGGGGGAATACTGTTGCTACTCACTGCATGGAAAGTGGTCAATATACCCAAACTCCCCCACACAATACAATGTGAGGGGGACTAATCAGAGGGTGGAGTGGAGTGGGGTGGAGTGGAGTGGAGTGGAGTGGAGTGGAGTGGAGTGGAGTGGAGTGGAGTGGAGTGGAGTGGAGTGGAGTGGAGTGGAGTGGAGTGGAGTGGAGTGGATACTGCAGCCAGATTCTGTCAAAACCCTTGAACTGGAGGGAACTCGGTAGTACTTTCTAGTTGATAAGCCACCTGAGAGCTGAAAACCAAGTGAGATAAAGGAAGAAGACCTGCTGTTGAGTCAACAGGTCTGGTAAAATTGCTTTCCTTGGACTGATGCATGTCCCAGTCCCAAGATTCTCTCAGATACTATGCTGAGATACCCAACATCACGGTACCACCATCCCTCACTGAATAAAGGTATAGATGTATGACTAGACTCACTCATACAGAAATAATACAAAAGTAAATTAAGGATCAGCAGAAGTTAGGCAAGACTCCATCATAACTTCTGGGCTCAGTTGATGGCCTAAACCTCTCTTCTTCTCCACAGGGATGCATATTGGGTAGACGTATTCAATGCATGCTGAATGATCTTGAAGTCAGACACTATCACTGGCAATCCTCCAACCTAAACCTGTCACAATTTTATTAATAGAGTGCTATTCTGTGAACAGTTAGTGTGAGTCCCTAATGGGTGCTAGCAGCCACTGGCAGAAGCAATGATTTGAAGATCCAGGAGGGGGTCTCTGTTTGGCAGATGACCCTGAACAAGTCAGTCCAAGCACCTCTGATCTGGTGAAATGCTCAGTGTAGAGTCCCTAATGGGACACTGATGGGCTGGTTGGGCACAAAAGGTCTCAGTTTTCCTGGTACATGGACAGACTAATCAAGCATTAAGGGTTTAAGAAAATCTTTATTTTTCACATGATGGTGGGCAAGGATGGGAAAGAATCAGTTTCTGCTAAAGCTGATTCCTAGTAAAGGAGAAAGAGGAGATGAGTCTTCCACTGGAGAGTTTCCACATCAATTGCAATGGAGACTCTGAATCAGTTCTTGTTGTGATGTGAAGGAGAGACAAGGAGAAGACAGGAAAAACTTTTTTCAAACTCCTTTTGTCTTTGCATTTCATCTAATTTCTATCTCTTGAACACTGAAAGCTAACCATGTCCTGGAATGGCACAATTGTTTGGCTTTGTTCTGCTATAGATAATGTTACCATTCCCAATTGAAAAACTCTTTTAATAGGTAATATGGCACAGAAACACCATGGTGACTTTCCACCTCTGTACATTTTTACAAAAGCAGAAGAAGTGTTTAGGAGCTCAGTTCTCACAGAAAATCAATGGGAGTTATGTGTCTGGCCTTCAGGTGACATGCTGCATCTTTAGGCATGCTTCAAAATCATGTTGTCGATCCCTGATGATAATGGACCACAGAATTCAAAGTCCACTGAGTGCTTTGAAGTTTCGGTGTAGGATATGTTTGAACTGCCTTTTGTCTTCTTCCAGGAGCAGACTCCCTTAACAAAAAGTCACATGGAGACCATGGGAATTGCCCTTCTTCTGTGTTTGCATCTCTATTCTGCCAGATTTTTTTTTCCTTCTCCCTCACCGTGAGCTTTTTATCTGTTTGGGGAGATACAATTTGACTTTTACTAAATAGCCGTATCTGTCTTGAGGATTTCTGGAAATGTCAATTAGGAAAGCAGGCTTTTCTATTTTCCATGGAAGACTAAATACTTGGAAGATGACTACCAGTCATGTGTTCAGCTTAAAAAGGCTTATAAAAATAATGCAGAAAGGAATATCTGTTTTTCTGATGAACCTGCAAGGCAGTTGTCTCCAGCTGCATTCCTGCAGACTCTTCACTACAGTCTCTTTTAGCTGATTATGTATATCTCTGAGGGTGTATCTCTGCAATGCTCAAGGCTGGAACACACCATCAGGCTATCTAGTCTGACATTTTGTTGTCAGAGACTCCTATATTTCAGCTAGGCACCTTTTCAGCTGATGTGTGTTTTTCATTAGGTAAACAATCATCTTCTGCAGACACCAAGGAAGGCAATATCCACCCTGTGCTGGGGTAGTTTATCACTCTTAGTGTTAAGAACATGTACATCATTTTCAGTCTGGATTCAGTTAGTTTCAGATCCCAGTCATTCATTCTTTTTTAGCTGTCCCTACTACGTTAAAGGGAGCTGTTGTAGCCAGAATCCTTTTTTTTTCTACTTTTTCTGCAAAGGTACTTAGCATGCACAATAATCAAGTCACCTCTTTCTGAAGAGATGAATTGAATACTTTATTCTCCTATGTGAAAAAAAAACCAAACCTCTTACTTTGAAATAGCTCAAATGACTTTTTTTGTTGTTGTTCTTTCTCCCTTTTGGGCATGCAACTTCCATTCTCTTCAGTTTTTTATAGACAGGGGATGTGTTACCATGGTCAGTGTCCCCTGTTACAAGGTTTATGACTTCATGTCTATGTGAAAAAGTATCAACCTCAATTTTCCATTCACCTTGTCAGTTTTAAAGCCACCTTCCAGATGTAAATGAAAGTGCCAATATAACACAAGACAGTAGGGAATTGGGCCCTGAGGTTAGAAAGACTATATTTGGGTGTCACAAGAGAACATAACTCTGAGTAATGGGATCAAATTAAGCAAGGGAAAATTTAGGCAGACTGGAATGAAATACTTCTTAACTGTGAGATCTATGAGGTTGTAGAATAATCTTCTGTGGGAATTGATAGAGGCCTAGTTACTTCAGACATTTAGAACTAAACTGGTTAAAGCACTTGAAGATATTCTGTAAGGAATTATCCTGCATTGCCAGAAGGGAGGATTAGATGACCTAGTAGGTCATTTCCATCTCCTCTTTCTGTGATTTTGTTGTACAAAGCCCCACAAACAGGAAACTGTTATCAAAGTCAAGAGATGCCCCTAAACCCTGCTTGTGTAAGAGAAAAAAGAGTAAATTACACCACTTGCTAACTGTGCAGGAATCCTAATCCAGCTTTTCTGTGGGTTAGTAAATGCTACCAGTGCTGATGGCTATATGCATAATTTGTGAAAGCAGAAGCATCTACTAATGAAAAAATGCCAGGAAACTGCAAGTGAATAGGATCCAGATGAAGAGCAGTAGGAAAAAAAAATCAGAATGGACTTGACATGCATAATAGGGTCATGAGCAAGTTATTAGTCAGGAATGGATTGGCCTGTAGTAGAGGAGATGAAACCTGAAGCTGCAGTCATCCATCAGGGAATACTAGGTGGTTATAGGTTTTGGTATGGGCATTGATTCATATAATGATATAACCAATTGGAATAATAATTAAGATGAAATCAGAGCCAGGGTCTTTGCTAAGGTTTATATTAACCCACCAGCCAAACTGCAGAACACTTTGCAGAAATGTATAAGTGGATGAACAGTCTAGCAGAGAAAACTGTCAAAAGAATATTGATAGGAGACATCCTAGAGAAGGATCACACAGTTCTAAGGCCCTTAAGTTCCTCCTTTTGTGTGTGCTTTAATGTGGTTTGTTCCTAAAACTGTTCTCAATTTGTAACACACCATATTTCCTTAATTATTGCTCTTATACAATCATCTGCATGAGGAATCACAAACCAACTCATTGTTTACTATTTCTGTTGCTTAATTTTTACATTTTTTTCTTCTAATCTTTCTAAATCCAGCTGCAAATAAATGCAAACTGTAGGTTCCTGTTCTGGGTTCAGCTGGGAGGGAGAAGTTAATTTTCTTCAGAGCAACCTGTATGATGCTGTGGTTTGGATTTGTTACTCAGACATTTTTAGCAAACCTGAGTTTTGGCTATTGCCAAGCAGTGCTTGCACAGCATCAGAGTTTTTCTTTTTCCCACTCTGTCTGCGCCCACTGGGAGCTGGGAAAAGGTTGGGAGAGGACACAGCTGGAACCAAATAAGCCATGCTCAGCAATAAAAATTGAGAGTAGAGGAAGAGTAGGGGAAGGGTGTCCTCTGCTCCAACTGGCTGGGAATTGGTCTGCCTGGCAAGGTGATGAGCAGTTACACAATTTGTTTTTCCCCTCTTTGTTTTATTTATTAATCTGTCTTTGTCTCAACCCATGAGTTTTCTTACTTTTGCTCTTCCTGTTCTCCTCCCCATCATGTTGATAAGGGGGGAGTGAATGAGTGGCAGTATGGGTGTTTAGCATCTGGCCAGGGTCAACTCAATACAGTGTCTTTTCATCATGAAAAAAAAGGTAAAAAAACAGTCAGACAGGGTTCTACCACTCCAAATTCCTACCTCTTGCTTATTGTAGCAGCTGTCCTGAAAACAGGTCTGTTCAATCAAAAATGCATCATAGAGCTTAAATGTGCACTTCACTTCCTAAGTGACTCAGTTTTTACCTTTTTCTCATACTTTGTTTAATAAGCCACAAGAAAATTTGTGAATAAACATGTTTAATTTTCTGAATGTGACCAACCACTTTCAAAATACCTTAGGCTCTCTTGTTCTTATTTCACAATTCCATGTTTTCCTTGTAAGCAGCCTAAATCGTGACAGCCTCTACATCTCACTGGCTGTTCCAGATCTTACACTGTGGCCTCCTCCAAAAACACACATCATCCTCCCATCTGCTGACATCTGTCGTGTGTCACCTCACACAGGGGAACATGAGACACATCACAGTGTCCAAGCTGGGCTGCTTAAAGTTGTCAGACACTCAGCTGGAAATACACTCCTGGCAGGGGGCAGGGTAGAGGGAGCAGTTTCAAACCCTGGTCTTGAGAGGCAACAGAGGTGTCTTCCTACAAGTGTGTGCAAGTACAGCCCGTTTGCTCATCAGGAAAAAACTGGGATCAACATTTGTATCCCCCACAAAACATTCAATCTCTTGCAGTTAGATCAGCCCAAAGCTTTTCAGGACATGTGGTATGCATCTACTTCTCTAGATCAGTGGGTTAGTCAAGTATGTTTTTTCCCCTTATTATAGCTTTTGTCATAACGTATATTTTAATTAATTTTTCCTTCACTGTCAGTACTGAAATTATTAACATTCTAAAATTATTCTTCTGAGAATAGTGTCACATTTAGATGGCATTCTAAACATATAGTGACATATTTCCAGCCATGAAAGCAGTAGGATAAGCAGCATGGGGAGCTAAGTAGTAGTTTCATCATTACTTCAGCAAACTCTTTTAAAATAGCCATATTTGAAAGCAAACAACAAAAAAACCCTCAGGCATATGGATTGAAAGAAAAAAATAATTTGCCACCAGGTGTCAGTAGTGGTTCTTTTATTGTCACAGAAGGCTTAAGGCTGAAAAGGTAGAAGCTGAGCCAAGGTAGCCACAAAATTTAAAGCATTTTTAAATTGTTGTTCAGACCAGGAATTTAAAAACTATCAAAGGAATTTCTCTTCCTGCCTGTATAGAGGACAATAACAAAGAAGATACTATTGGTGCATAGAATGGTCTTTTCCCTCCATATTCTGCTAAGCCATTGTGGTTTTGTTTTCAAATTATAAGGACAGTCCTTTAAAGAAAATGCATCTATGGTCTACGTGTGCAGAAAGTTGCTGGGGCCTGGTCAGTCATGTTTGCTCTTGTCTGGTCACCTCCACTCTGCTTTACCTACTATTAAATCTTCCTCCAAAAAGACTTTCCTTAAAGACAGACTTTCTTGTTGTCTTGATCTCACTGGGTAGCAGAGAAGCAAGAATAACCTGGTTATCCCAGTTTTGTGGCAGCCATAATGCATTGTTTTCAACTTTTATGTCCAAGATTAACTTTTAGTTTGCTTCTTTCATGACTGCAGAGAGACTTCGCTTGGTTGTTATAGTGACATAATTAAAATGCACCTCAGTGTCTGCAACTTTAAGCCCCCAGAGACTTTTCCTATTTAGGAGGCAAAGATTTACTGTGGTATATAAAGAGAGACATCACCACTCCCCTCCTCTGCTAACACTGCCTGGTGTGAAACATATGACAGGGTATCATGCCTCAGAGATGTATCTTTACCATATTAATATCTTTATCAATGACCTGTGTGAAAGGATCAAGTACCCCACAGTCAATTTGGGGACAATACCAATTTGTGGGCAGGAGTGGTGATCTTCTGAAGGGCAGGAAAGTTCTGCAGAGGGATTTGGGCAGACTGAATTGATGGCCCAAGGCCCGTGGGATGAGGTTCACAAGGCCAAGTGACAGATCCTGCACCTGGGTCACAACAACCCCATGCAGTGCTACAGGCTGGGGACAGAAACTGACAGGCAGTAAAGCCCACTGGGGATGTTGGTTGGCAGCCAGCTGAACTCAAGCCCAGCTGGCCAAGAAGGCTGATGGCAGCCTGACCTGCATCAGCAAGGCTGGGGAAGAGATTGTCCCTCTGTACTCGGCATTTCTGAGGCCATACCTTGAAACCTCTGCTCAGTTTGGGGCCCCTTCCTTCAAGAAAGTCATTGAGGTACTGGAGTGTGTCCAGAGCAGGGAGACAGAGCTGCTGAAGGGTCTGGACCACAAACCTTACGAGGAGTGGCTGAGGGAGCTGGAGTTGCTTAGCTTGTAGAAGAGCAGGCTCAAGGTAGGACCTTATTGCTCTCTACAGCTACCTGAAAGGAGGTTGCAGCAAGGCAGGTGTTGGTGTCTTCTCCCAGATATCCAGCAATAGGACAGGAGGGAATGGACTCAAACTGCTTAGAGGAAGTTTAGACTGGATATTGTGAAAAATCTCTTCACTGAAAGGGTGGTCAAACCCTGGGGCTGGCTGCCCAGGGAAATGATTGAGTCACCAGTTCTGAAGGTATTTAAAAGATATTCAAATGTGTAGAGATACAGTTTAGTGTGACTTGGCAGTGCTATATTAACAGTCAGACTCAATAATCTTAAAGGTCTTTCCCAACCTAAATAATTCTGTGATTGTGTGGTAGATGCATCCAAAAAAATGGGTGTACTACTACTGCAAGCTAGTTCTTTTATTTATAGAGCAGCTCCATGCTCCTTTGTAGGGGTTTGAATGCTCTGTTGAGAGCATGCATGTACCAACATAACAAAATGGAAGTCAGATTATGCTCCCTAATTTGGGACACATAGATCTGCACACTGGAAATGCTCAGGGAGGTGCTTAAGTGTGGTGGCCTTAAAACATTTGTCACTGAGGTCAGAACTGAGAGATTCTTGCACACTGGTCCTGCTAATAAGGCTTTATGGTTTTAGCAAAACCATTTTCTTCCTAGACATCAGCTGCATTGTCTAATGTCTCTGGTTTATCATGAGGGAAATAGTGAAAGTGTACGAAACTTTGGGATCTTTAATCCAGCTAGAATTGGTTTAGCTTTCAGAAGATGTATATAAACAGAACATAAATATGAGAACAACTGGCCTGGACTGCATGTCTGTACCTGAATTTCCCCATATGGAAAGTGGAGGAAACAACACTGACTATCTTTCTAAAGAAGTTAGCTAAGATTTGTTATAAAAATAATGCAAGAATAACAGGAAGATCATTAATGACAGTTGAAACAGAAGTTTAGGTAGGAAATGATGTGATGATCCAGGCTGACATTTTTATTGCTTTATAAACTCATTTTACCTATGTGATTTGTTTTGAGAACCAAAATCAAGTGGGAACACAGTTTGCAACCACTTGGAGACAACAGCTGGTGTGAGAACCATTTCTAGGAAAGCTGATTCAAGAAGGAGCAGGGAAGCTCCAGACTCTAGGAAAGGGACTATCAGGAAAAAAATCTACAAGTAAACTATTAGTGCCTGAAAGCACCAGTCTCTGTATAATCATTTTCATGTAGGGTTGGACACCAAAGCTTTAACACAGGGGGTCCATTTTCTCAGATTGCAGACTGGAGCCCCCTGGGCTGATGTGCCCCAAGCACCAGGACAAACTTTGGGAGACCCTGGCAAGAGCTGATACCTGCTGAAGTGCAGCAAGCCCCTTAAAGAGGACTTGGAGATTCAGCTCCCTCTTTATCCAGAGTAGGACTAGATAGATTTCTGTAAAAGGTTTTGCAGTCTGACTGTGCCAGACCCTTGTGTCTGATGATAATGTTTGTTTGTTAGGCCTCTGAGTTTGTAACAATGGAATTATCTATTTTTCAGGACAATTAACACAATGCTTTTGTATGAGCTGAAGGTCAGAGGATTAATGTGGTTTTATCTACAGTGCATTTTTAAAAGCTAATTAAGAATCATTCACTTTGCTCTGTACTAAAGACTGAGAACATTTCATATTAGATGACTCTTGATCCCCTGCAGTAGCAGAGGTGGGGGAAGAGAGAGAGAGAGAAATGGGGGAAGACAGAACTGGAGAAAGAGTGAGCTGGCATGCAAATAAACAAATATATCACAGGGATACAGTTAATGAAGAGCAATAAAAAACCCTTCATTCTGGTAGCAGTAGAGATAAAATTGTCTCTTGGACCAAAGGACCAATCTAAAATATTAATCTGCAAGTATATTCAGTATTTGCAATTACAAGCATTCCTTGTTAGAGCAAGAGAGATGGAGAGGAATATAGAGAAGCGCTTCTTTCAGAATATTATTTTGGGGTTGTTTTTATCACTTAGTGCTTTCAGAGCACCTCTTCCTGTCTCTCTCTCTTGAGCCTGACAGCCTGTACATGCCACTATTCCTCTGTGGGGAATTCCTGGTTAACAAGCCTCCAGACAGACATGGGTCTTCTGGGAGAAAGCACACAAGGGTGTGGAGCAGCGGTGGGACTTGGGTGCCAGGAGCACCTTGGAGCAGAAGGAGCTGCCCACTGCCACGGGGATGAGTGTGAGGGGCAGTGACAAGGCAGCTTGGCCCGAAAACACCTCGGCTTCATGGATTGCAAAGGTCAGGGGAAGCAAAATGAGACACAAATCAGAGACACATTCAGAGGCAATGCAAGAGTTTGAAAACCAGGGTGAGGAGTCTATTCTCAATGCAATGGCCTCTGCCTAGCCCTTTAAAGGGCAAAAGTAAGAAAATTGGAAGCTGTTCTTTGCTTTTGGATGCTTATCTATTCTGCTGATCCAAGTCCTCAGAGGCTGATTTCTGTGTCTTTCCAAATTATATAAAGACTATCAAACATTGAGGTGCCTCATTTCAAAACTGGGCCATGCACTACTGTTCTATTGATCAAATATGGCAATAATTTCAGGCTTAAAACATTTTAGGGATAAAAATGGTGCTGACAATCAAAGGTAGAAAGTGCACATGCTTTCAAAGAACAAGCTGAAAGAGAAATAACAGCAATATGTGTAGCTAGAATACATTATGGATTACCATCCTCTTACACAACGACTAGTAAACTCCAAAAATGCAGCAACCTACAGAGCTAATAAAGTCACAGAAATGTGCAGATATCTTGGTTTGTCTAATTTGTGTCTTTCTAGCATTGGTAGGATGACTCACTGGATTTAGCAACCGCTTGTGAAGATGAACATATTGATAACTTTATGCTGCTGCTCTGCCATAAAATGTAATCTTTTACAATTCTGTATTCTCAAGTGAAATACAGGCTTAGAACCAGAATAAAATTACAAAAGATATTTGAATTGTTAGCTTACGTTCTTTTTAAACCTGTGTTTATACATTAAAATATGCAATTTAGCTAGGAAAAGAATATTCTCTTTCATCCTTATCCCTTTCTCAGTGTGTACAACTCCTTATTATAAAAGACATATTTAAATATGGTTACCAGGATAGTTGTCCCAGGTAATCTGTGCATTTTTATATTTTCCCAAACATAAATTGCTATTTTTCTTTCCATCCATAAGTGCTTGAATAGGAAAACTTGTGCAGACCACATATGATTAAGTGGCAAAGAAACCAGTTGCTTATGGAAAATTGCATATGTAACCCACAATATTAGTAAACAGTGGAATGTAAATCCTTTCATCTTTTGATAACATTAAACAGATTTAAATAAACAGAAAACAGAGAATAAGGCTTGCCTTGAGGACATAGCAAATATAGCACGGAATATTTACATCCTGTTTTGAACTTTTCTACGTGGCTTTAGGTATTACACTAATCTACAGAAAGGTTAATCTGAGTACTTTGAGGCCTTGTAGAATGATATATATATAAAGTGACAGATAAAGCACCAATTGGATCAGTGTTCCTAGGTATTCAGATGGTGATCAACCACTAGACTGAGCATTTTGTTTCTTCTTGATTTTGAATGAGACTGTTTTGCAGGCTGTGTCACTTACTGGAGATACTTTTGCATTTCTTCATTAAATGTACTTGCAAATTTACTGAAATAATGGGGGAGAAAATTACAGCATTTTTAGTGTACACGAGATCCAAATTGCTAATTTCTGATCTTGAAACGAAGAATTTAGATTTTATGCATGAAACAATCAATTAGGTTTAGGATATTCACTAGCTGTAATTTTTTAAATAATTATTTTCTGGGCATGAGTAAAAATTCAGAAAATAACCATCTATTTTCTGCCACAGTTAGTAGTTTGATATGGTAATACTTCCATTTATTACTTAAAATTATCTCTATTTGTAAAATAATTCATGGAAAAATATATGCTCTCTGTTCAGTCTTTGCCATGTAGCCTTTGAAATTAGTTATGCTCTTGATAGATTTAGTGTATGAGTAAAAGCAGTGTTTGTAATTTATTTGTAAATATGTTCATATTTACAAATTAATTATATTTGTCAAAGCCCCAAGATCATAGAACAGAAAATTACATGTATTATATATACAGATATAGTATAATAATACAATACAATACAATACAATACAATACAATAAATATAATATAATATAATATAATATAATATAATATAATATAATATAATATAATATAATATAATATAATATAATATAATATAATATAATATAATATAATATAATATAATATAATATAATATAATATAATATAATATAATATAATATAATATAATATAATATAATATAATATAATATAATATAATATAATATAATATAATATAATATAATGATATGCTATGCTATAATATAATATAATGTAATGTAATGTAATGTAATGTAATATATATAGACACAATGCATATATATGTGTGTGTTTGTTTAAATATATATATATATATATATATGTATAAAAATATACTGTGATACATCTGTATCTGTCTATCTGTATCTCCACTTGGATTCTTGAATGACAATGAACTATACACACCCTTATCTCAATTGCTTAAAACTTGAATGTGCTTGCACTAAATACTCAGATATCACTGCAGAGAAAGTCAGAGTTCAATTTCTTACCTGCTTTTTTAATTTCAGGGACAGCTGTCTTCTCATGAGCTTTCTCCTTTTTTCCTGTTTTTTCTAAGATTTAATTAAAGAGAGTAATTTAATGTGCTGGAACTCTAAATCATACACTCAAATATGCAGTCAACCAAGTCCTGGTGGGCACATACTGAAAAAAATGTGACTTATTTGGGAGTTCAGATTATTCCCTTATAGCACTTGCACCCAACTAGCCACAGAGCAATCAGCTGAAAATGAAAATTAATCAGTATGCATCAACTATGAATGATTTTGACCCTTAATAATTCATCAAAAGTTAGGCAAAAATCATCAGTGCATGAATGTGGCACCTTTTAGTTTAAGTTCCAGTAGCAATGAGATCATTAAAAATTAATGAATGACTTAAATATTTCGCATGAAGCTACACCTTAGTGAATTTTAGATGTTTTCTGAAAAAGTATGATTGAAATATTATTTAGATGGATACCATGATTTTGCAGCTTGGTCACTTTAAGATTCAATTGTGATTCTAGAAAATAAATTGATTTACCCCACCTTCAGAAACTGATGTATGATGAATTGAGTGATATCTTCCACGAGTTTTGTGTATAGCAGTATCACTGTCTGCTGTTACATATGGACTCCATTAAAGTGTTTAAAAAGCCCATAGATGGCCACGAAAGAGGACATTTAATATGTCTAAAAATTAGTTTAGGAAATATTAGATGCTGAACACATTAAATATTAGATACTGAAGAAGTGGAAACATGTAAATAGTGACTGAGCAACTAAGAGAAGGACAATACAGCCAGAAGCATAGGATTAACCTAACAGAAAACCATGTGAAATGAGCCAGAAGTGTGAATAAAGCTGAATGAGGCCACATAAGGAGTGCTTGCAAGCCATACCTTTCATCTTAGTTTCAGTCGTAGTCTTCTTTTCATCACTCTTTTTCTTTTCCTCTTTTCTCTCTAAAAATAGAAATTGAAGTTCAGCTGGCTACTTTTACACAGAAACACACAAACAAACATGTATGTATGGATAGATGGATGTGTGTATATATATATTTGGGGAATCCACTAACTGCAATGTGTTTAAGATTTGATAAGCTGGTCACTTATTACCAGCAGCTCAGAGAGTGAATGTAGTGCTAGGGATAAAACTGGAACAAACATGCACACCAGATTATTAATTAAATGCTAATTCAAGAAACTATGCTTATTAAGCTGGTGTAACTGAGAGTTTATTGTGGTGACTCAATAGCCATACACATATTCTGCTTCTTTTGTACCACCTGACTCAATGACAGCAAAACTTGCATGTGGTACTTGGGAACAAGTGTAGAATGCCACAAAAAGCTTGCATATGCAATATACTTTTATAACACTTTTTATTAATGAATCTTTGAAATTACCCTTACAAGACTTCTGTTATTCATGGAGAGTTGTTGTTAAAGCCCTATCTACAAAATAACATTACATTATTTCAAAAGTATCTGCCTCTATTTTGGCAGTTATTTGGGCAACAGTAGAAATAAGGAGAATATTTTTTCCTTTTTAAAATCAAACTACAACAATTCAATTACTTACTTCTTCAATGTTTTGAATTAGAAAACTGAGAGTTCAGTAAAGGATAGGAAAAAGTTGTAATTCTTATGCTTCCTTTGGGAAATGAATCCTCATTTTGATGGGAAAGAATACAAGAGTAAAAGAATAGCTAATCTAAGTAGTTTTTTAATTGTTCATGTATTAAAAGCCAAATTTATTACCAATAGTTTGTGCTGCATGGCTTTGGGCATTGATATAGATAGTGAAACTATAGTTTTCTTTTTGTGAGCTTTTACTGTTACAAATGTGGATAAGAAACAAAGATTTATTATCTTACAAAAGATAATACGAGTTTAAGCAAGAGAGTCTTTTCTTTAATTGAAAAATATTGAAGGTATAGGTATATTTTCAAATCCAAGAGACCAATATACTCCTGTCCTTTGCATAAAATTAATATGAAGATAAACCAAAACAAACTTACTTTTCACTTCTCTAGGTATCACAACAGACTTTTCTTCTGCATGGAAAGAAATATGCAAATGGGAAAAAAATTAAAATTTATACAACATTTTATCTAAATCAAAAGAAATATGTGTGCTTGATTTTTGAAAAATTGAAAAGTTGCTGGGTTTATAGAGTACTTGAATTCCATGGTCTGTCCATGTTGATTTAATGAATAAAGTTTTTTTGCCTATTGTGGAGGCGATATATTTATCGATATTCAGGGTCTCCTCAAATGATGCTTCTGCTGATTTTATGAAAATTGGTTATAATATTAAGCATCATACAGATGTGTTCCACTTCTTTCTTGTTTTAAACAGATTTGTTTAATGTGTTTCCCTTGTTACTGTCTTCAGAAAATTCTCGCACGTGTTCTACAGAATGTTTCAGAGTTTTATGTGCTTAATTGTTCCTGCTGAAACTCTGAGCACACTACACTTCAAGCTAGAAATTTCTCTGTTTTGTGAGGTTTCTTAGGTATGTGTAAAGTATCAGAGAAGTGCTTATCCTGCACTAACTTGTTTGGAACTTCATATTCTTGTATACTTTAATATTCTTGTTATTGTCTCTCTCTCTCTCTCTCTCTCTCTCCCTCCCTGAAACACTTCTCCAGAGACTTGCACTAAGGACTGTGCCTGTCTGGTCGAAACGTAACTCTTTTCAGCTTCAGATTTCACAAAAGCTCTTCCACAGCTGCACTTTCCTGTGCCACTCTTCAATGAATTATTCCTACATGTAATGTAGATCTCCTCCAATTTCTAAAATGTGATTTAATTATTTGCGTACTCTGGCTGAATTAACCAAAACTGTTAAACATACTAAGTGTGTAATTTACTGACAGAAAAGAGCTTCCTTCTGTCTTTCTTCCATGAGACAACTCATAGTAACTAGAGGCAGAAGTGCTTCTGGGACTTCCACACTGTCCATTTTTTTCTAAATGCCTCAGTTCTGCTGAATTAGATTGATTTTTTTGGTTTCTTAAATTTCTGGTCCTAGGCAATGCACAAGAATAATTTGTAAGCTCAAGGTCATTACAATAAGATTCTCTTTAATCCGAGACCATTTATGTCTTTGAACTTGTAGCATTTTGCATGCCTCTGGGGCCCAGAAAAACCCACATGAAATCTGCCTTAAGTTGCATAGCATGGTCCAGAGCCATACACATATTGAAAAACACAAGCTAAGGTATAGAGCTTTGAGAAGTGAAGTTTGAATGGAAGATGTACAGGAAGTGGAAGGAATTTTTGCCAATAACCCAAACAAAGATGATGACATTCCTGGCTGCAGAATCTTAATTGCAAAGTCATTCCACTAATTAATCCCACTGACACAATTTTCTTTCATCAAACTCTCAAGTTGCATTTTCAGAGTGTTCAGGCATCTTTGAGATGTCTACATTTGTTATGAAATTTCTGGGAGATGATTACATAAAAGTATTGAAGGACTGTGGCCCCTATTTTCCAATTACACTGCCTAAATGCAGGATAAGCACTCTTGCTCAAGTCTGAGAAAAACAGTCACTGAGCTTCCATTCATATCGAGCCCCACTGATGCCCCTCACAGCTACCACTGAGAGAAATTTCTGTAAACGAGAGCGATGGACTTGGTGAATGGGTATTATGGAAAGAGCTATTTCTGGCTTAAGGAAGTAATCCCATTTCTTGAATAAATTTATTTCCTCTCAATTTAAGCAGCTGACATTTTGAATGTTGCACCTTAAGTGTATATTTAACACTAGCAAGACTTGTAATTTCTGAAGCAGTAAATGTAGGGGCCTCTATGCAGATATGTACACAGCTAAATTAAGAGGCAGAGCCAGTAATTAAATAGGAACTCAGGCAGGTCTTTTGCACTATAAAATATGAACCCCATCTGTTAATTAAAGGCACTTACATTTTTAGGTAGGAACACTTACAGTACTGCAAAGGGCCAGCTGCATAAAATGGGATCACAATATGCACAAGTTGTGGGTTGCACAAGCAAACACAAGGTGCTTTTGAGGATTTACTTTGACCACAATATGAAATTAAAGTGCAATTAACTATTGAAAAATCTATTGTTATTGCTACTGTTTCTTGATAATGCAATTAACAGGATTTTTTCACCAGTAGCATTAATCCTGAGCCACATTTCATGTAAAACATACGAGTACAAAAAGACCTCACCTTTAAAAGACTTCTATACATATACAAGAATGAAATAGGGATATATGCAGCTGGAAGAGGACATGACAGAATCAGTCAGCAAGGTCAGCAAAGGACTTTTCATTTAGTCAAGTTTTTTTTCTGTAGACTCTATGCAGAAGTAGAGCTTTATGTAATATAAGAAGGAGTCCAGTGAACATAGTATTGTGAATTAAAGAACTGATGTACTACTGAATGGGACACTCAGGTAAAAAATCATTCCTCAGTGAAAAATAAAAAGAAGCAGCATAGAATAATTGTCTTGTAAAGGGGCTGGATTTGAACAAGAACAGCCCCTGAAGCAAAGAAACCTCAGATATGGAATTATTTATTTTTTATTAAGGGATGAAGGACTGAAGCCAGTAGAAATCCAAGATTCAACGAAGACCAAGAAGGAAGTGTTTCAATCAGAATTTCATCCACCCATCTTGACAATATGTTTGTGTTTTCTCATTGGAGATCAGCTAATTCTTGGACAATGGTGGGAGGGGAGATAACAGAAGCATGCTAGCAATGTGGCACTTGAAGTCAGGCCTGGTAAGACCAGTGTGCTACTCTGCCAGTGCTGAGTGGAATCTAAATTTAGGGATGAACATGAGTTACAGGGCATAGTGTCATGGGAATGCTGCACAGGAACTGGAAGAAGAAGGTGCTCTTAGAGCTTCTTTACCATATTGCTCCAGATGGTCCATGCCCTTATGGAAAGTCTGATTCTGGAAGGAATTGTCAGCTCATCCTATTCTGTCTGAGAAACTGAGGTAAGCAGGGAAGCAAAATATAGCCACAGAGTCCTTCTGGTGGAGAGGCATGCATATAGCAAACACTGACTAGTGACTGAATGCCAGAAGTTCGGAGATGTTTTGGTTCCCATTAGCTTTCTAAAGTTCAAATCCTTGTATCAGGCTTTTCTGCATTTATCTAAAACCTTGTTGTCAGGAAATCTCAGGAGGAAAGCTCATGTGAGAGACTTTGGATATTTATTGCCTGACTTTGTGAAATGCTACAACAGCTTTTCTTGCTTACAGATTCTAGTCCTGGCAGAACTCAGGAGCAGCAGAGACGCATGTATACTCACTGACATACAAAATAGAACAAAACAAACATTAATTCAGCTTTTCCTGAGAAACCATAATTCAGACTGAATGCAGTGACTTCATTCCGGATAAGACTTCATTTCTTTTTTCTCCAAGCAGCTCTGTACATTTTAAGCTGTCATTGGCATAATTTTAAAAGATCATTCTAACAAAACACAAGCTGCATTTGAAAAATTTTATTTCCTTATTAATTTTGAAGGGATTACAATTACTCTTTGTTTTACTTGGTGACTGAAATCCTTTCTCTGTTGGACTCAATAAAAATTTTGCTATTGATTTCAGTGGGAGTTGGATAACCTATTAAATATTAAAATAACTCATTGTATCTCAGTTTTTGATGATATTTCTTTTCTTTCCCTTGGCCTGTTGCTTAGAGTAGAGACTGACAATGACTGGTCAGTAGCACTTCTGATTCTAAACCATTTAACAGCCATTCACAAAATAGGATCCCCTAAGGGTTACAAAGCTTTTGGAGATATGAATAAATAATGCAAGGAGGTATTTCTGATTAGTTTAGGATGTCATGAAAACTCATATTTTTAGGATTAAATTCTAAATTTCAAGTAAAAATTTACCTTAGCTGTCTCTTTGGGAAAAAAAATCTCTTTCTGGGTGAGTCCTTGTTGAGCTGGTTACTATCTCTATGAAAAATAGCTGTCTTGATTCAGGCAAACTACTGAAAGACCAAGAAAGATCAAAGAAACCTAAATGGTATTAATCTAAAGCTTCTAAAGTTCTCAGAATTTCTTGTGTTCCCACACAAACACATAGACATGCACGCACACATGCACACAGATCTCTCTCTAGCTTACAGGTGATTGCTTAGGCCAAAACAAAGTGTATTTCTTTGCAAAACCACCGTTTTGTTCTGCAGAGTAACGAAATACAATTTCTTTTCATACTGGGCAAGTGAAAGGCTCTTGGGGCACACAGACCACTGAGGATATAGCACACCCTGAAGGCCTAGACAATCTCTCCAGTTTGGACTTTGTTTTCTTGAAACTGCTTCACTGTTTTCAAATCCCAGTCTGAAACACTATTTGGCAGCTGTGAAGATTGCTTATGGAGATAT
This sequence comes from Luscinia megarhynchos, assembly GCA_034336665.1. Classification (NCBI taxonomy): domain Eukaryota; kingdom Metazoa; phylum Chordata; class Aves; order Passeriformes; family Muscicapidae; genus Luscinia; species Luscinia megarhynchos. The sequence goes on from CM067565.1 coordinate 50,629,065, forward strand.
TTTTGAGGCCTGCAGAATCTATGCAATAGAAATATCATGCTCAAAATTCCTAATGCTTTCATGTGACCTACATAAATGTTTCTTATTTCTTCCTGTAGTGATTATAGACTCCTTTTTCATGGCTCTGTTGCATTAAGCACCAGAACTCTTTGTTAATTGCATGGGCCATATGTTGCCCTCACTAAAGAGCACAGTATGGAGCTAAGTAATAAAAATACAAGTGAGATGAAGCCAGAGTACACACAGAAAGAGGACAGACCAACTTCCATAGCAGGACCAGCAACAGAAACTCTACTGGACAGTGCTCAGTGGTAAATATGATGCAATATATGATTATGATGAATACTTAAATTCCTATGGAAAACACTGATTTTTTATGGTACAACCCTTGCTAGTAACAGCCAAAACAACACACCTAAGGTGGCTGAGCTAGCCCTCTCCATCCTTGGGACGGATGTTCCCACTGGACAGCAGGAATCAATGTCGGGACCAATTCTATTACTAGTGCTGGGAAGGGTTTTGCTGCCATTTTTTATTTGGCATGCTTTTGAGCAACAGTGTCTGAGCTTTAGCAATGGCTTGAGGAGGTTATGCAAGGACCTCTTTTATAAGGGTTTCCTTTTTCTTTCCAAAGAAACATGGAAGTTCTGCCTTTGAAAGCCCTGATTAAGTTAATCTCTGTAAGTATTTTCCATTTGCAGGTGCAACATATGCTAAAGATTATTGTTTTTCTATAACATTTAAAAAGCACAATGAAAAGCTAAAATAGTCTTCAGAGTTATTTGTTTAGCTTTTTCTTGGGTAGACTTTTGTGAATATTTATTTTTAAAAGCATACTCTAACATTTCAAATTGCATTATAAATGATGAGAAAATATAATAATAAACCTAATCAAAATATCCATATTTTATAAATATTTTTCTTGCTCTAGTAAGCTTTTCTCCCATGTCTGTTTCACTTTTTTGTATTTTATGATAGAATAAAAGTAGTACAGAAGAGCCTCATGTCATTAAGGAAAATGTCAAGGGCTTTCTGAAACAGTGAAGATTTAGGATTTTTTTCATCATAGCTAAATCATTAGAATTTACTGCTTAAATGTCTAATTTTACTGTCTTCAGTACAGACTCATGGAGATATAAGGGCCATATATCTCAAAAAATTTGTTATGCTGTATGTACAACAATGCATTAAAGTCAACTAAACTGTTCATCTATTAACCTAGATTAAACCTAACCCATTGCATTACAATATTTCTCATAGGAATATTTTTCCTTTTTTTTTCTTTTTTTATTCTCCCTTAGATTACAATTTATCAGAAAAATGGATTTTCATCCACAGCTCATATTAGTGTTATTTAGAATACTCTAAATGGAGAGAAAATTTTCAAAATTGTGCCTTTTATAAATGGTTGTGTCTTGAATCACAATCTCTCACTGAAAGGATTTTTTTAAGGGTAATTGACTCTACAGTATAGAAGAAAAACAGAGGTTTTTTATAGAACAATCCATGTACAGAAGAGAAGGGCAGACATTGACAGACTGTACAGAAGCAGATTGATTTGTACAAGATTTATACACTGCTGTACATCAAGGGAGCTTTGTCAAAATTTGTATTGACTTTAGTAATTTAGATATTCTTGGTTATATCCCCTAATGTTATATTCATGAACAGAGATATAGATTAGAAATTCTTCTTAAGACAGTCAAATAATGTACATTCTATTTAACAACATAGGTATAGTTGCCAATTTAGCCTCCCCAGGAGTTTTGGGGGAAGTTAAACACATTTCACAGCAATTTGCTTTATTGCATTTTGCAAAATTTGTAATTAGAGGATTCAATGACCTAAAGAAAATACTTTTTTCCCCTCATAGATCCTCTGAACATGTTACAGAGATTTACTTTTTTTTTCTCAGATACCATCAGGATGGCAAGGAATGACCACTATGCTTCAGTCAAGGAAGGGGGATATTTCAGAGCTTGTCGTGATTCGTTAACATACCAGAATGGTTATGTTGATGACTCTTCCCTGGTAAATGCTCTCCCACTCAAAGATACAGGAACATATTTTTAGGACAATGCAACTTGGGAAATCATACTCAGATACAAGGCTGTTCAAATGTTTTTTGTGATACAGTGCTCTTTGAAGCAGTAAAAGGCATAGGTCTCCTTGAGATCATATACCACACACATTCTTTCCACCAGGAGAAGGATTTTGATACACGCTTCTCACAACGGAGCTGTGACCTTGTGAGAAGGCAAAGACGTGCTATTGTGGAGCAATTAACATGAAGATTCCCTGATAACTAGCTAAGCCTCTGATCTTAGTTTTTACACTTGTCTAACTGCAGCATCTTCCTGAGTGATTACCCTGCCATGTCAGAGAGGGAAACATGGGAGGACCACCAGAAAGGAAAATCCTTTTCATGTGAGTGTGGAAATGGAGGAAGGTAAAAGCCGTGTGAGCTGAGCAAAAATCCAAGACTTAGAAGAGAGAATCACAGAGAATCAGTACACACTGCAGAGAAATTTTAGCATGTCAGTGAATAGCAAAATAAAAGAAATCTAGTGTTAAAAGAGGTGTGGAGGACTACTGCCAAGGAATAAGCAGCATATTAAGTTCAAAGTTCAGATAGCCATGAAGAACTGATCTGTTCGAATTACTGGTGGCACTAGTGTCCTGACATGGCAGCATCAGTGTCAGCCAAGCTGAGAACACTGCTTCCAAATACATGTGAAACCTCCATAAAAAGATAAGATAAAGAATTTAAAATTAGTTCTTTACTTTCTAGTTTACCAAACAAGGTTTCCAAGCTTGAAATACAAGTAGATGCTATATATCAATGCCTTTATCTTCAAAAATTCCTTTACCTTCTTTCTCTTGTTCACCGTTACAGGATCCTATATTTTGTTGTATTATTCTCTGCTGTTGGTGATCTGAAAATCCAAACTCTTCATTGAAGTTTTAAGGTAAGATCTTTGAAAAGGCAAACCAACCATGAAATAGGAGAGCAATGATCTGTTCTTTTCTTTCAGGCCAGATTAGTACAAAGCAATTTGCTTTTTGACCAGGAGATATCTAAAAATTTCAACTCATACACACATTTCAATGCAATTTATTGCTTACTACTAGAACCTAGTGCAAAAATTGAGATTGTCTTAAATAATTATCTCTTTTCCAAAAGATTTACTGTGGAGCTGAAGGAAGAGAAAAAGGCAATGACAACTAGAGAAAGTTTGAGATTTAATATATAATAACAATGTAATCTTTTTCTAAGGCCTCAAGAGTTTGGCATAGCATAATTTCTACAAGACATTGGATACTATCCAGGATAAGAATTCTATTTGAAGGTATCAAATAATCTAAAAATTTTATATATATGTGGTACATACACACCACTATTTCCACCTTATCAGAAAACAAGAATGGTCCAAGATTACCTGAGGCAGCAATGGCAAAATAGAGCGATACTGAAAACATGTTAATCTAGAAAAAGAGTAAGATCCTCTCAGCCTTCACCAGGTTACGTATATAACATCACTGAGTTGGAAAGCCTAGGGTGTAATTAGATTGGTTTCATAAATTTTCTGTGTGATAAGTGTTCTTTTACTTCCTACAGTTTTACCTTTTTTTCAGATCTGGTTTCTTCTGTCAAAGGCTAAGCCAGTCCTTGATGTTGCATAAAGTATATTTTTCAGTTAAAAATGCTTCTATTTGTTCTCTATTATGAAAAATTATGATTCTATTTTCAACTATATTTAGAAGAAGAATCTTTTGTTTCTATCTGTCCCTTCTCCTGATCAGTGATATTTAGTGATGTACCAGTCATAAAGGTATCTAAGCACTAAGTCACATGCAGATGTCTCTTCAGCTATTTTAAAGATTTAAATTTGTCTGCCTACTCCTCTTTTTCCCTTCTGACATTTTGCCAAATATTCTCATAAATTACTTTTTTTTTCCCTAGGGCTGAAATAAAGCTTCAGGGTTTAGGGTTCCTTAAGGCACTGTGGCATATTTTCTCATATATGGAAAACACAGAACAGCACAACATAGCAACTTTTCATGGTAACGTTTTACAAGTAATTCTGCCTTCTTCATTTCCTCCAAACATCTTGCATGAAAAGTATTGTATCCTAGTGATTGGCCTTGAGCCTCAAAGGGAATTTAGTTATGTGTTTCTGAGCAGATAATCTCCCCCAAATTTGTTTGCCAAATGGGTGTCTAATTTGCATTCCCAATTACCTGAATTGCATGCATAAATGAGCTAATGAAACACACAAATGTGTAACTGGTCATAAAGAGTCATTTCTATGTGCAATTGCAGTAATTGCATGCTCCTCATGATTTTGAAAATCAAGAATCTAATGTTAATTTGATGCTAGTCATCTTGTGTAATAGTTATATTTAAAGATTAAGTTTATCACTCAGCAAATGTGTCAGCCTTCTTCTATTATGTCTTTTTTCCATTATGGTTAATTGATGGATAACAGAGTTTAACATTGCAGGGAGTTCTTTCTCCTGATAAGCAGGGTTCAAATATTTTCCTAAAATAAGCAGGACTGCAAATCTATTTCTATACTGTCTCAAAATAACCACAATTTTTTACTCCTTTAAACAGCATGTTTGAAAATAAATAATCATTTGAGGTAACAAGATTTTTGGGGAAAGATATAATAAGTCACACGACTATTTTTATCCAAATGTTCTGATTCACAATAATCACATAACAGAGATATTTAATTAATGTAACTCTTTGTTTCAGTTATGGGTCCTGGCAAAACCTAAGTTTCATTTTTTGTTTTCAAATGCAGGAAATCTTGTAGCTCTTGTCACTTATTCTGCTGATACCCCATTTGTTTTTCTCTTAGACTGCAACTACTTTCTGAGTAACATAGAACTTAGACCTCTATGAGAGAATTAGAGAGTGCTGTGACTGAAGGACTCCACTATCATATGAAAACGGCTACATAATTACACAAAAAGACTCAAGTGTTTTGTACTATTAAATTATATTGTTTAAAGACTAATAACATATATTGCATTTGTAGTTCTAAGCCATTGGACATAGTTCATTTTAAAATTAAAATGAGTGTTTCAACCACTTTACAGTAATGATCAGACTATAAACAATATAATTCAATTCAGGGATTATATTTTAATCTTCTCAATGTAAGACCTGACTTTATATTTCTCTTTCAGTGGTTTTAACAATAGCAATATGATTGATAAACTCAGAGCCAAAAATATTGCATTCATTATTACAAATAATGCACAGAAGAATTACTGAATAACAATAGCTGAAAGAATAATCTACAGTATATTAAGAAGATAGTGTTGATTATGTTTATAGTTGGACAGCAAGTTATGGCTGAACGCCATTCAAAGCATTTTACAGATTAGGTCTCAGTCCTGTAATCTGTTTCACTCAGGAAATCCCCCAAGCCACCTGTGAGACTACTGTAAGGAATATTTACATCATGTCACGCATTGTCAGTGTGTCATTCTTGTCCCAGGCTTAGTAATGTGATCACTTTTGTAATACAGGCTATATTTACAAAAAAAATTTAACAAAACCCCATTAGGACAAAGAGTCAAGTTAATAAGTAGAAGCCAATAAAGGTGGGAAAACTCAAACTTGCCTTCAATAGCTGCTGGTTTCTTTCTTGGACTGTGTTCTAGAAGCAGACGAGGTGGCATGAATTCCTTGTGTCCTGCACCTAAGAATACAGGTTAAGAAGCATAGAAACATGTATTCACCAACAGGCTGAGCAGTTTCACTGGGAGGCTGAGCTCCCTTCAAAACAGTTCATGTTAAAAATATTACAGTGTGCATAAAAGCGAATATATTTCAGACACTATAAGAAGGAAAAGTATTTTTCAACAAATAGAGTAACTTATTTTTAAGAGTCACATTTGAAACCAATGAAGTCCACGTGACTCAAAGATATGCTGAAATGCTACAGTTGTTTTTCTTCCTTAACTCAAAAGAGAATAATAATACTACGATAATAAGGTTACATATTCATGATGCCTCTTCTACAACAAAGTCTTATATTCATCTGTCAGACACATGATCTTCAGTTGCTCCCTTAAGTCCACTTATTACGAGCTCCTGGAAACACCAGTAAAAATTATGATGTTTCTCATCCTTAAGGATTATTCTTAATTAGCCAATGCCAACGAGGTCATGCATTGTAAACACTGATGAGGTTCTGATTCCAGCTGCTGACTGAAACACCTCTACTCTCTCTGAGTGTTCAGCTGGGACTTTCTGTAATGTCTTAGCCTATGTGCAGATATAATGTTTTGTACAAAACACTTTTTACTTGATTTCTCCACAGATTCATGAGCATATTTAAGGTATTCTTATATTACTTATGCTTATTTTTGAAATATTTGCAGTCTCCTTATTTCCTTTTAAGTTATTTCCCTGCTATATAGTTTCAGTAACTATCCTGTCACTGTCATTTAGCAAGTGCAATTTTTTGTGACCTGAGAAATAAAATTAAGTAGTTAAATATAATATTGATTCAGTCATATGCACCAGCATACATTCACTGCACAAGAGTCCACATGCAAACAGACTAAATCTGTTATATCTCAGCTTCAGCTTCACATGAGAAACTCAAAGCCATGCCTTATGCTTGATGATAGACTCAAAAGAAATTAAGGTTTTAATGGGCCTTGGAAACTGCAGCATCTTACTTCCCCCTCTCATTTTGCAAAGGTGTGTATACTCATGGGGAATGCATGAGAAAAACATCATCTTAAAGACAGCAATGGGATTTGAGCATCGTGGACTTAATGTTATTGCACTTCATCAACATATGTACAATTGCAGGCACGTAATTTGCAAGCATGTGGTTCAGTTCATGCAGCAACTTCTATAAAATATCAAACACAGAGCTGTTCAAACTTGACGTGTGCCTGAGTCACTGACAAAATGTTACCACATTGATAAAACCAGTGTATTGAAGGTGCTTTGCAACAAATGGTAATAATCCCACATTTTCCATGTATTTCCTGTCTTGGCAATAAACCCAAGTGGATATTTACCAGTCTCATCTCAGAATAACTACAGACTTAAAATGAATGTTAGGCAAACTTCAGGAATCCAGATGTTTAGCCATGATTTTCCAACCGCTTTATGTCTGAAAAAAATAATCTTGAAGTTGCAAACTGAATTAATGAGCTGCTGATTACCTTTGTTGCCACCCAGAATAGGAAAGTGATATTCATAACCAGGTCAACACACAGAAACTTGAACAATTGAATTTCCAGTTCAGAATGAGAACAGAAAACAACATAGCAATGAATGAAGAACGGATAATCTTATTTTTCCTTCTACATTTGATCAAAGTCTGAGAATAAATATTAGGTTTTTTTTTTCTTTTTTTTTCCTTTTTTTTCCCTTTCCAAAACAAGACCACCTAATCCCCCAGTTAGAAAAATTGATAGTTTTTATAACTTGGATGAATATTTTGTGTGAAAAAGGGTAAAGGGCAGTGGCTCAGAATGTTGAGTAGATGAGTAATGACCAAGGATAGTCAATAATCTGGACTGCTGTGTGGTATGTACAGTGTAGGGCAAGGATCTAACTCCTCTAGGTCAAATTGTAGGCTGGCCCTATTATCTTCCTGCGCTTTGTTGTGGCAGCAGTGTTCTAATGATTGCAGCAGTGTGAGCATAATGCCAGTATGATACCACTTATTGCTAATGACTTGTCAAGTTCTATATTATAGCTTTACAAGTTTTAAGCAAATCATTTATTTCATGCAAATTGACCACACGATCTAATATGAAAATGTTTTAAGTTTAAGCTTCACAGATCAAAAACTTTCCCTTAGGCCAAAATGTTTGTTCTGAGCAGGTTCCCATCCACTCTGATAAAAGGCTTCTTTAATGTTTCCATGTCTTATTAAATGTCTCTCTATTCACTTTGATGAGATCGTAAAGGACAGTAAATGAATAAATATTTTATCCATTCTTTTGATTAAATATATTAAAGGGGATAACGTAAGTCAAATTTCTTTTCTTTTTCTTCTTCTCTCCTCTTTAACTTATAAAGCACAAGTGTTTTTCTGTAGTACAGACGACTGATAAATAGAAATTAGGAATTGGCCTCAACAGATCAGACCATTAGTACTACTGATGTCTACTATCTTGACTCTAGCAGTGGCCAGTTGGACACACATCCATGATATTAAATGAGAGAAAGTCAGGATGTTTTTAATGCTCTCAGTGGACAATCAGATTAGTCCATGAATTGCAAGAAGTTGCTATCCAGATTGCCACTATTATTACTGGACATACACTTATCTCACAGCTTTAAAAATGCAGCCACAGAAAGCACTGCATAGTTATTTGCTTCTCGTTTCAAACCTAGCCTTCATTTTACTGCTACGAGATAAACCACTAAGGTTCATTTAAGCTGCTTTAAGAAAAAAAAATTAGGTTTTGATTTCTCCAAAAGACATAGTTGCAAGCACAAAAAATGCACATGCATTTCTATGCCAATTTGTCCCTAGAGTTGATCCACATTTCCATGTATCTGTCCATGCAGTTGTGCTACAGGTATCTCCTTCATATACGATATTGTAAACAACTGAAAACAAATTACATCTGATGAAAACTGAAAGAGGAAAACATTTTGGATTTAGGCGCATGAGAATGATCTCACCAAAAGAAGAAGTATTACATTAAGACACGAGTAACCTCCTCCACAGCCTGAAAGGAAAGAAACAGGCTGCAAGGATGAGTAGAAGGTTTAGGACTCTAACTAGGTAACATGAATAATTCATTGAAAATCAGCTAAAGTCCTCAAGCTCTGGGAAACTTCTGTCATCAGTGTTTATCAAATTGCTTGAGATATCTGGAAGAAATTAATCCTGACTTGGTTTATTAATATTTTAGATTTTTTATTGCATGATAAGGAATACAAGACAAACTTTAATTACCTTACTTTTCTCAATCTAGGAAATGTCTTTCTACGTACGTCAAAAATGTCATGTTTGAATATTGTGTTTAAATTGATTTCCTATGATAATATCAAATTATGTTTTTTCTTTCTTTCCTGATCTTCTGAGTTCAATTTTTCTGCAGCGACCTTAATAAAATGTCTAAATATATCTTTCTAGATAAAAACTAAAATCCTTGTAAAATTTATTATTATTAATAATAATAATAATAATAACATTATACAGGCATTTCAGATGGGTGAATATTCCAACTGGATATAGAGAAAAATAAAGCCATTACAGAGTGCAATATGTGGAAATACCATTCCTATGACTGTTCTTTTCCTCATATCCATATACCAGTTAATTAAACAGCAGGAATCCTATGGTCCAACAGCACCAACACTTTGTTACAATTTCTCAGTGCAGCAAAATGTCTTTAGATAAATCTCATTCTGCTCAGATATGACATCATTCTCTAGTGATAGTAAAAATCATTTAAATCAAGCAATTGTCTTTGCAGAGTCATTTGTTACGAAAAGTAAATTCCTGTCAAATATTTAATGAATGTTGGAACAAGGCATGGATCAGCAGAATGAGGTAAGACTGCCAAATATGCTTTTAGAGGACTGAAAATATAATGGAGTCCAACCATTTTGCCCAGGCTTTGAGCTGTCATTTGCTGCAAGTTAAAGGTGAGTCTCTTCCCAGTCTTCCGTCACTACTCTCCAGACTGCTATGCCAGATTAGGCTGTGATTGTTCTGAGGAAGGGTTTCTCTGCTTAGTATGTGTGTATGAAAAAACAGGAACAAACTGTTTTCATTAAGAAAGAACAGCTGAGGATCAAGAGGTGAGATTGTATAACTGTACTGAACAATGCAAATGCTCATTTTCTGGAATGCATTTCTTTAAATAAAAGACTGATGCCCAATATAAGCATTCTTTCCTAAGGAACACACTGTGACACAAGGATTTCATGCACCCTGTCAATTAAATGGCGCCTGGGAACATTATTGGGCTCTGGAATGCAGACATACATATCCTGCAACATGTTTTTTGGATAGACTGACAACTTTGGCTTGTGCCAAGCGGCAGTGTCTCAAAAATTTCATCGGCTCAATTGAGGAATTGGCAGGGCCCAGGGACCACTCCCAACAGATAGCTGAGATACACCCAGCCCATCTTGACCTCGAGGAAGTGCACTGGATGTGGATCTCTCTGTGAGGGAAAAAATCACCTTCAGAGACAAAACAGTGGAGTTGAGTTTGATTTAGTAATCTAGATATGGCCACATAACAAAAATATGTCAAATGGGAAAAAAAAGTCTAAACAGGATTTTAGTGACCTATTTGGAACTGAATTTTTGACAGGGGAAGATGGAATTAATGGATAATAAAATGAGACTTTTGAGAAAGTATATTTTAGTAGCAAACATATATTTCAGTTTTTTAAATTGCACTCAGGACATGGCTCTTTATTAAATGGTTAATCGCCTAGCATAAAGTGAAACTCTGATTTTGAATAAGGTTGATGATATTATTTAAGAAAAACTTATGCTAGAGTAACTGCAGTGATTACCAGTAGCAATGCAACCTTTTAAATTTTAGAATTATGTCATGCTGACTATCAGCCAGTTTCTTTAATGATCCATGAGAAAAGAAGAAAAGGAGAGATTACATGGGTAATGACAAATATATCTATCTGGCTATATTCCACTATATCTATGTATTTAAAATAATTTTGGAACTCTACGTAGAGTCTAACCTACAAATAAAGCACGTTATTGTTAGATACTCCCTGAACACACAGACAATGAAACCAGGCCTACACAAATAACCTAACAGCCTTGGGAGTCCATCCATCTATTAAGCTGAAAGCAGGGGCCAATAGGGTAAAACTGAGGGTGTAGGAAGGAAGGATGTAGACTGATATTCTAAATTCTCTTTTGTAAGGGAGTAAGGGGAAGGATTAAATTTCTCTTCTCAAGGCACCTAACAATAAGTAACAGCAACTTGATAACCTTCTATTTTTAATACATAAAAGTTTGAGTTCATCCTTTGTTGTTCATGATGGATCCCTATATATGTTTCTATGTAGTAATAATATATACTGTATGCATGTGCATACATGTACATATAAATACATACCAATATTTGTTTAGAATGAATCATAGAAAGCTTAGGGTTGGAAGGGACCTTGAAGATCATCTAGTTCCAAATTTCTGCCATGGTTTAGTGCTGTTTCTGAGCAGAAAATACTTGATTTGGTAATTAAGGAGGTGCGAGAATCATTGTTGCAGACTCCTGGAGGTTGTGTGAACATCAGTTGCTGTGTTTTCACTCAGACACCAAATCCAATTAAAGTCACAGTTGGGAATTTGTGTGATATATTATTTTCTTTTTCTGTGCATTTGTATCTCACGCAATGTAAGTGTGCATAACAAGTGTACAAATGAGGCAGGCAAGAGGGGTGTAGGTAGAGCTATTGGCATTTTGGGGTTTTTTTTCTGTTTTAACTTAAAGTGGATACTATGGATCTAGAAATGCATGCAATATATTTTAGCTGCGTGACAGAGCTTGCAGTTTAATCTATTTACAAAACCATATCTCTTGACAACTCCCTTTACATAGATTTTTACCAAAAAATCTCTCTATAGCTCAATCCATATTTGTGAAAACTGTTTTAGTTATTATGTTCAGAAGACTGAAGTCATTAAGGAGTTAAAAGCTAAGCATTAGCAGTTTTGTCATTATACATTTAGTAAGAAGTCACACAGCCTTTCCTGACATTAAAATAAAATTGAATTGAAAAAAATTGAAAATTGAATTTGCTGCTTCCAGTTCCTCACATCATTTATCATGGGCAGTTAGCAGGTAAAAATAAACCTACATATTATGTTTAGAAATATCGAAAGATGGATCTCAAAGAACTAAGTACAAGGACAGTGAAAATTGTGGGTTATTGTGTGGTAATGATGGGTTATTATATGCATAGTGGAGTACAAAAGGACTGCAAAGACATATCCAGTCTTACTCTCTCCCCAAATAACCTTTAATAAATTGGTATCATATACAGTGACCCCTAGCATAATTAACATGAATATCAGGAGTTCCCATAGAAGCTTTTTTATTCACAATGTGAAGTATCCAATTAAAACAGAAAAAAACCCACTGCAACCAAATACTTGCAGATAACAATTAAACAGAACAGAGGAACCCTATAAGCTGTGATGAAGAAAAGTAATAGACACTGACTATGCCATGTGAGCACTGCTTAGTAATTTATGTTCTTTTTATTTGGTTTATCTGTACATATCATTGTTTCAACCATCCTTGGTCCAACTACATCTAAGAAACATTCAATGCTGAAGTCAGAAAAGCTAAAAGTGATTGCAGCAAGAATGCTGATACTTTATGTCATCTTCAAGTGATAGTGCATATGACAGTTTTGCAAGAGAAAAGCCTAACATGGAGAAAATAAAATAACAGATGAAATTACAGATTGTGATAATCTCTCACAATATTTGTGGATAATTAATATATATAATATAGAAACCACTGAAAGTCAAACTAAATCCAAGTATCTCTGTCCCCAAGCCACAAAGTTTTTCATATCTCTGAGTCTTTTTGCCAGAATGAGACAAACAAGAAGTTAATGCTTATGTTACCTGTCTTGTCTATACTTGACAATCACCTAAGACAATGAATCCATAACCATTTTTCAGAAGTTAGAATTTCAATAATGCAGTCTGAACCTAGAGGGAAAAGAGCTGAGAGGTTTTATTAGATCAAATATCTGAGAAGGGCCCAAAGGTGCAGAGGTGTTGGCTCCTAACTCCTGTTTATCCAGTCCCACTGAAATTGCTGGGAGCTAAGTGCCATGGCTGTAGTTATGAGAAATACTGGAAGAAAAACCTGCAATACTGGAGATATTCATTATTTTAAGCCAACAATGCTTTGGTAACTATTGATTCTTCTTTCCCTTTAGTTTTGACAGGGAAGATGCTCTGCCCTTTAAAGAAGTTATTTTTAGGACAAAGGGTCCTGGGATTCACTGTCATGAGTTTTAACCCTTGTGCTCGAGGCATCCTTCATAATTTTTGGGTAAATGACTTAATTTACCATGCTTTTGCATTGAAATTATATATGGATCTAAGAGAAATAAAATAAAATAAATGTTTAAAAATTGGACATTGTGAGCATACAGCTACTAAAAATTCCAAATGTTAAATTCTATGAAAGTGGAAGCTCTAAAGGATGAGCTTTTGTTCTGATGCAAAAATTGTTTACGCTTCCTTTGTTTGAATCATTTGGATAGGGAATATCTTCCACATTTATTGAAGAAAATATTTCTCTCCATTTCTTCTTTTACTGTTTCCCTCACTTCCAAATACTATAGTAACCGGAATACATTTTTTTCCCAAGTGGCACCACTGTTTCCTTGATTGCATCAACAGCTGCTCCTGATAATATAATTTGAAATCTTATAGAAACCTTGCCAGTTCAAGTCTTCATTTGAACAAAATTCTTGCTTGCACATTTGCAGCATATTTCTTGAATGTATGTAGGCTCTCTCACTACCAGACATTTAAAAGTTAACTTTCAGACAGTTACATCTAGATAAGTCACCCAAGGGATCCATTTATAGTTAATGGAGAGAAATTGGTACCTTCAAAAGGTGATTCATCTTTTCTATCTTAGGCATCTTTCTTAGGATGAAATTGTCCTCTGGAGGCCTCCTTTTCATACCACTGGCTATAAAGACAGCTAAAGGTTAAAGCTGGGCAATTAACTTTTGGGTATCTAAGTGAGGTGCAATGAATTGCAAACATTTTATTTTGCAGTTGTCCATAAAGATAATTCTTCATGCCACCAAAATATTCCAGGACTAGAAGAGCCATGCATAATTTTTTCACACTGTATATACTGTCTGGTAACACATTGCTCTCAAAAACTCCAACAATTATATGTGTGGGCATTGAACACCTTTTGAAATCTATGTTATTTACTTTGTCAGATAATACTGTGTGTATTGAAGGACAAAGTGAAACAACGAGAAGGATGAAGGAAGATGAATTCGTCAGAGGGAGGAGTAGAAGTTCCTGATGAAGAAAAAAACCCCATAGTTTTGACTCATTATAGGTACATGTCATAAATTACACATCTTTTTGACAGAGCAAATACATGCAGGAAGAAAGCTGAAATCAAAAGAAAGATGCACCTGAAGAGAGAATGGTGAAAAGAATGGATCTGCCACAGATTACAGCCCCAGTGGCTGCAGATGAGATGCATAAGCAGGTGGGCATAAAACAAGTCAGGGAGAGCATGTGCTGCTTAGGCCAAAGCTGAACACTCTTCTGTCTACTGCGTTTCATATTCTCAGAGCAGAGGAAGTGAGGAATTCTTGCTAAGCTGAAACTCTTCATGATGGAATGTATCTTGTCAAAGTACTTGTAGATCTTTTCCATGCTCTTTTTATCTATGTGATATGGTAAACCATTGCTGTTGTTGAAGATGAGCCTCCTCATTTTCCAGCAAAGACAGCATAGAGTTCTATATTGGGATGAGAAGAGTAACTTCTAGTTTCACAATAGAGAAATAGGCTTCTCCTTTTTAACAAAAAATGCAGGAGAAAACTGGAAGCCCTTCTTGATGATGTTTCAGTGTATTCAGCATCAGGAGGTGTTTAAAGGCACATTGTATAGATGGTAACTATTTTCCTTGTTGTTAAAGATGAGAGATTCAATGTGTGATGATTAACCTCCCTAGGAACTTTCAGAATTCTATTATAACAGTAGCAGATTCATTAGCTCACTTATAATTTTAGAGTTATATAACCTGGGCTTATAAAAGTGACTGAAGCAGAAGATTGTGGGTTATCATGTCTCATCAGAGACAAATGTTTGCTTGAAACCCATGTAGGATTGCAAGGATTAGCTTCACTGAAATGGTTGCCATTTAAGATGCTGTTTAGTTTAAGCAACTCTATGATGGAGCCTTGACTCTAACTTACTCTGGCAACCTCCCTATATTAATTCCAAGTGACTCAACCCTGCTTCCATCTCTTGTGTATTTCCTGCTTACACTTGAGTAATGACAGGAGTTCCTTGTAGTTCCTTTTCTCTTGCCCTCCTTGGTTTCTTGATCATTGGGGTGCATCATTCTTGATCTTGGAGAAAATGATCCTTGAATACCAACCAGACCTCTTGGGCCCCTCTTCCCACAGGATCTGTTCCTGTGGGATTCTTCCAAGAAGATCCTAAAGAGGCTAAAGTCAGCTGTCCTGAAATCCATGGTTTCAATCTTACTCTCTGCCCTGCTTCCTACTTGCTAATGCTGAACTCCAAAATCTCATGGTCGCTGCAGCCAAGGCAG
Source organism: Luscinia megarhynchos (assembly GCA_034336665.1). NCBI lineage: Eukaryota > Metazoa > Chordata > Aves > Passeriformes > Muscicapidae > Luscinia > Luscinia megarhynchos. Next base: position 50,644,397 of record CM067565.1, read on the forward strand.
CCCCCAGCCTCACATCTCTGACAAGACCTTCCCTGTTTGTCACTCTGAGGCAACCAGCACACCATTCCTTGTGGGATCCTCCACTACCCGTCACAAGAAGTTGTCAACAATTCACAGGAGCTTCCTGGACTGTTTGTGCCTTGTTGTGTTACATGTACTGCAGATATCAGGGTAGTTACATTCCCTCACAAGAACCTGTGCCTGGGACTTTGAGACTGCTTCAAGCTGCCTGTAGAATACTTCAATTTTTTAATTTATATGATGTAACATCAGTATCTGTTGTAATAATTTTAACTGGAAATCAATTATGACAATGAGTCATTAAATGCAATTATCATTTTACAAAGTCACTTGCTAAACTTATTTTTACTTTTTAAATAGGAAACAATTTGTTTATTATTAGCTGTTTAGGACAGGGGTTTTTTTGGCATTTAACTTTTGTCTTTATTTTCTAAATAGCTTACTTTTCAAAATTAAAGTAGTTGAGTCTTCTGATGATCCTCCATTGAAATCAGCCTTCACTTTGAAACTTTTTACTGAACTATGTGAAATGTTTATAATACTAAATAGCAGTAATAAAAGTTAATGCAAGTGAGAGAATAACTTCTTTACTCTAATCTTTCTGCCTTCACAGCTTAAATTGGTTTGTTTCCATTAAAATCAATGATTTAGACTCACACCAGCAAAGGTTTTTGGCTTTCTCTTGTATAACATAATTTTGACCCTCAGAATGCCTTGCAGTGAGCTATCAAAGAAAGACATCCATTCCTTTCTGCAGAAGCAGAATACCACACATTCCCTTTGTAGCTGTTTCAAAGAGAGGGAGTAGTTTGAAATTTTTTGGCCAAGTTACAATGAAGTGCCATGAGAGTGTTGACAGATGCAACTTCATGTGCCAGCTTCTGGCTCTGATTCACAGGGGGATGATATAAACTGGGAATAATGGATTGTTGTTTTGTCTCTGTGGGATGGTGTCAGGATTGTATGTTGATAACATCCCCTTTGAGAGATCAATGTCATTTCAGAGTTTGACAAAATAGACAGGTTTTGGGGTGGAGGGGCAGTCATAGACAAGAATCTTGTAAAAATTAGATCAGTGGATATCCTCTCATAGTTTCTTACAGCTGAATAGAACTTTAAAGAAATAATATTTAACTCCAAATGACAGATAGTTTATTGTAAGAATTGCACATTAATAAAATAGTTAAATTTTTTTAATAACTCAAACTTAATTTACAGTTTGTCATACATGTATTTAAAATTACTGTTCATTAATTCTTTCCTTTCAGACTCTTTGAAAAATATTCAAAACTCTCCCAAGATATTGATGGACAATCACCTGACATCTCTGAAGAAGAATCCAGATAAGTATTTTCAAATTACAATATTGTACAATATTTCCCTCAGCAGGCAGTAAAAAAGTAAAAAGTTTAAAAGTAGAACTGGAAAAGTCTCACTGCCTCCCATGTTTTTCTTTTGTATTTTGCTTAAAAAAATATCTGGCATACTTGTTTTCTACCACTGGGTGCAGGATTATTGAGGTGTTCGCACCAGAAAGCATCTCTCCATAGGAAAAAATAATATTCTTTAGCATTTAATCTCAAATGTGAAAGCCCATAACTCAGCTGAAAGTTTTTCATGCTGAATTTCTCCAAACAGCAAGCTAATAATATGCTACTTTCTTATTTATTATGACTGATTTCTGTATCTTTTTCTAATTGCACTTCATTAAATATATCCCCAGAGAATCAATATCAAAGTTATATATGTAAATGTATATGTAACAAGTTGAAATGTTACTTGTCACTGAGATATCCACAACACATCCTAGCCTAATCAAGTAGGAGTGACACTTAAAAATAGTTCAAGAACCTAAAGTGTTTTGCTATCTGAACAGCGGAGGGCAAGTATTTTGTTCCAGTGCTACAGCCCACCCACAGCAAATACAGGCATTTTCACTTTCAAAATTAGTCTTTATTTTTCTGAGAAACAGAACTATGATTTGGTTTGGTTTTTCTTTTTTTTCAGTAATATAGTCCATGGTCTTTCAGTACTGATGTACCTTTATGCCAGTATCTCCACATTTTTTTTTATATTAAATGGCAAGAATCATACTGAGAGTCTGCAAATTCTCTTGCTCGTATTGTATAATAACAGTAATCCCTTCTCTTTGACAGAGTATTTCTTGACAATGGAGGAGAGGTAAGCCTTGGAAGAAAATTGTAGACATGAAGGATTTTCAGTCTACACTTTCCAGGACCAAGCAGTCTGTAAGATTCCCCATGGATACTCATCACAATTTGTCTTAATTTCTTTACTCTTCATGTTTGTTGGGGGGTTGTGTGGGGGTGTGTTTCATGAGCATATGTGGAAAAGGTGAGGCTTTTAATGACAAGGTTGGATGACTGTTTTACCCTATAGGATGCTGTCTTGCAATGTACACATGCCAGAAATCCTGGTGGATTTCTCCAATTCATATAGGTTTTCAACAGTATAAGATAGGTAAAAATTGTCTACATCACATTGGCTTTCATATTGGCTTTGGGACTGTCTTTGAGACCCTGGCATGGAAATGCACAATAAACATATAAGGGTACATTGATGAAAGGAACTGATATGGCCACATTCCTTTGCAGTCTAGCTGTTATTGGAAACAGCTATGCAGTGGTACAAGCTCCATAGGGCAGTCATGTGCTTCAGTGCTAGGGTTTTGGAAAGTGTAAATTGTAAACAATACCATATCTGTGCTCCCATTGTCTTTGTTGCCAACTAGACAACTGTAAAGATCATCCAGCAGTGCATCGGGGGTACTGTGAAATGCAAGTGGTTTAACCAAAACCAGAACAGAGTAAAACTATGCATGCAAAATAAACTTCTAAGTGATTAAACAGAAAACCAAATCACATCATGAGTAGACAACATGGCTGTGAGAAAAAAAAAAGGTGCATTTTATGACTAAATACCCAAGACATGCTTATCACTCTTAATTCATCATGCACAACACCATGCTGAGTCCCATGCAGAAAGAAAGGCATGCAAGGATCCAATTTCAGTAGTTGCAGAACAAAAAAGGCATTTAATCAGAACAGCTCCTTGATCTGCCAGAGTAGTGGCTGACAAGCAGGGGAAGCAGAGGAAGAGGGGGTAAACAGGTGTATGGCATAGGGGGAATAAAATAAATCTAGTTAACTAGAGTATTGTGGGCTCCATGCTGAAAGTGTGACCAATTAGTGTCCCTGAAATCCCTCCACATGGGTGAGACTCTCTAATGTCAAAAAATAGTTATGAAAACAAGTTTTAAAATTTCTACTAGAATAGAACCCTTTCTCTTACCAATAAAAATTAACTATGAATAGAACATTAAAAATACTATTGAAAACTAAATACAGGACCATCAAACAATTTATCAAACACATGGAATAGTCTATATCCATGAAGCTATATAAGTCAGTGACCTTCTGCATCAAAAATGCTCTCTTGGACTTAAGAAATGCCAGTAGAAAATAAAGGTACCAGTCAGAACTAATGTTCTTAATAAACAAGTTTTCCACCTAATGTTTAAATCTTTATAAGCAAAACTTGGAAAATTAATCCTAAAAGAAATGCATATTAATTCCTTCTTTACAGGCAGAAAAAAGGAGTACAAAGTTTGGGCAGAGCAATTTGTTAATGCTGAGACAGTACTGCCTCAGCTGAGAAACTGTAGTCCAGGGACAAATAAGGCCAGAAAATCTATGAGAGGTGGTTCAGCAGCTCCTCTGAGAAATTGTCACTTATCACAAGCATTTTAGACACAAGGTAAAAAATATTTTTAAGGTCCATTTCTCAAGAGATAAAATCAGAAAGCAGTTTTTTATACTGTATGCAGTAGGCTTCAAGTGGTTGACCTATAAATGTGTCAGTAGAACCCAATTGGTCACTGTTGCAGTCGTGATATTTATGGGAAGGACTTCTGGATTATAAAAAATGAGTTTATGAGTTTAAAACTCCACCATTATCTAGTAAAGGGCTGAGAACCTCAAATACTTTTCTTTCATAAAATTAAAATGTCTTAGAAGTTATTTGATATTGATACAATGATTGTGGTTTAAAGGAGGGCATCCATGAAATTTGTCAGTATCAAGGACAAATACTAGCCAGAGAAACAAGAAAACCAGCTAGTGCTGCATGAAGCAGCTTAGCAAAAATTCTTCCTTATATGGCTTCCTCGAATTCCCTGTGTACATTTCATTCATTTTTTATAGCTAAGACTGCAGTGTCACGTTGAAACGTTGAGCAAGTGAAAAATATTTCAGCTTCATTTGTTAAAATCAACACAAGAGCATTAATTGACCTCCCATAGATTGATGTGACTGACAAAATGCATTAATTGATATATTTCAAAAAGTGTATCTATTAATGAAACCTAAGGAACTGAGCTTTACTTTTAATGTTAATTGTTTGAAGACTATAAAATGCCATATTAGGTGAACTACTTTTATATAAATTCCTGTTTAAAATTTATATCAAAACAAAAAACCTATTCTTAGAAGTAATGTATATGAATTTTTATAATAGAAATATTTCAAAAGTACTTTGAAAAAAAATGCTGAATGATATCACCATTAATGACATTATAATGTAATTATATTTTTTTTGTCTAAGGAATTAGAAAATTTATGTTTGATGCAAACAATCACGGAACACCCCAATATGTCTATGTAAAGGAATTTTCTACAACAATTTTTTTTTTCCTCTTTCACAAATGGTAATATTGAGATTAATACAATTTATTCTTTGTTTAAAAGAATTGCAGTGTCAAGGTGACTGTAATTTAATTCCTCAGCTGATGTGCACTCAGAACTCTGTTTGGACAAGGTTCTTTACCATGAAATATATAGACAGAAAAAAGGATAAAATACACCAGATTGTAAAGCTAATTGGATATTAGGGTTATTAAAGGGTGTTTTCCCCATGTTTATCTATTCAGTAAAATGAATTACAGCAATATTTCTGTTCACAAAAGTACAGAGTAAAATGAGCACTTTGCCTAAGAAAGACAGTAACAAACTAACTGAATACCATTTGTTGGCACTCTTCTCAATGACTTCCATAAATCAAGGCTGATCATACCTGACCTCTACTGTGCTTCTCAGAAACACTGAGCAGTGTTTCTGGAGTCTGGATGTTTCAGCACTGCCTTTCACAGCCAGTGAGTTGACTAAAGCTTGTTTTGAAGGCAATGCTTTTTGTTTTCCCTCCCACAAAAGTGTATCTGACTTCAGCATGACAACTATCTGCAGCATTTAACTTCAGCAGTCAACAAGTCACTTGAGAAGTCAAAAACAGTCACTTTACAGGTGGAGCCCTAGGTAGACTTTGGCAGGTGTTAAGGGGCAGTCCTTTTCCATTTCACCTAAAAAATTTATTATTTCAGATACTTTAAGACTTATTTCCATTTTTTGTAGCCTAATTCTGTCACCCTAGTTTTTCATTCACCTATAAGGCCATTTGATCACCCTATGTTCATTTAATGTCTTTCAGCTCTTTAACCTGTGGTTTCTTACCATAAGTCTGTATAGCACACTGGTATGATACAAGACAAACACTGGAATGGAAGACTCATGTTTCTTATCTTCTGAAATTCGAGTTTCTACAGTATCTTCTCTCTATATCACTGCTCCCCTTCATGGTTTTCCCAGTTTCCTCGTAGCTGGAAAGGTCAAAATCGAAAAAACCCACACTCTCCCTTCCTACAGTACATCTGCTCTGCCTCAGGAGAGTGTCAAATGGGCCAGGGAACCTTCTGGGAAAAAAGGGCTTTTTCACTGCTGTTTGCAAATGTCAGGAGAACTGTAAAAAAGATCCTGAAGATCTCCATGATAGCATTTTTCATAGGATTTGGTAATGGTACAGCTGTGTAAATCCAGAAATTAGGTTATTCATGATGGTACAGGGTGTTATTTTTTAAATCAAAGCATAACTGGCAGGCTCTGGAAGGTTTGGCAAATCATTCTCCCCCTCTGAGCCTAAAAGCAGTCCCTCTGTTTATAGCTGGCTCTCTTTAGAAGTCCTAGAGGGGATGCAGAATAATGTTCTCTTTTAATGGTACCCACTACCTCTCCATGTCACTCTTTGAGAACAGGACACACAAACCCTCTCCCTACAGAACCCCAAGATTGTTCATTTTCTCTCTGCAAAAATCTGTGTCCTCCCTCTCCCTTTTGTGAGGCTTTCTTTCCCAGCTACACATTTAGGACTTCCCAGCTCTGTCTGAACCTGGGCATGTCAAGAGAGGATGTAAGCCACAAGGCAGACATAAAGGAAAAAACCAACCAATTCAGAGGCGTACCAGTGGAGACCTTGTTAAGCAAATAACTGAATAAACAAAGCTGGTAAGGTTTAGTGTGTCCTTAAATATTCTCTCCTTTACTCTTTTAATGGATATGATTGCTTTTCATTCCAAGGGTTATGTCTTTTTACGGTATGTCTACACTTCAGCAGGAAGAATATTTATTAAATAACTTCAGGCTCAAGTGACTTAATGTTATTAGATGGTGCTCAGTCATCATCAGTAGCTCTATCTTCTTTTTCTCAGTGAGGAATTAAGTGTCTGTGTTGAGGCAGATTAGCATGGAGATGTGGGAAGAGAGAAGATAAAGCACAGAAGTGGTAGATCAGCTAAGGTATTTTATATACTAACCACAATGGAAGTTCTATTTTTGAAGCATTTTGGAGTTAAGGTTTGCTATTTGTGGAGAAAAATAAACAATAAAACAAATAATAAGCTATTAACAATAAGCTCTTTCCTCTTGCATCTCAGCCAAAAGAAGCAGGGAAAATTTTAGCAATTTCTACAGCCTTCCATTGACTCTACTTTTAACATAACCTTGATTTTAATTCATGCATTGTAGACAGAAAATTAGAAGCTTTAATAAAACAGCCATTAGCTCTTATGCTTTATTAAAACTATTTGCACACTCTTTGTTGCTCTTGTGAGACCTTTGAATAACAAAAACCACACTTTCAATACATAAAGGAGCAAAAACTCTCACGGAAACAGAAGACTATTAGAATAGAGTTCAATGATATAGGAAAGTACCTGGATAAAAATCCCCTTGCGCAAACATGTCAATCACATAGCGACAGAATGCATATTGATCTAACAGAGCAAAAAGGAAAAGAAGAGTAATGAAGAGAGTAAATTTAGAATGTCATTTGCATTTAAGAGTGAAGATAAAGTTTGTCAGCACAAAGACATCTCAGTAGCCTTTTCATAGGTAGTCTTGCTTATTATATATTTGTGATTTTTCCTGACTTTCAAGTGGTTTGTATGTTCAGAAAATGATAATTTGTTGTCCAGATCTGATTCAAAATCTACAGCCAAGAAATGCAGAGCTTCCAGTGTCCCTGAGCTACCACCTCGTTTTCTGGCTGGCTTTGCTTGGCATATATCATAACTCCATGCACAGGTACAGTGCAAAAGGCTACAGTGGGACCTGCTGGCCAGAGATCTCATAGACTTTTCATCATTTGTGAAGATTAATTTCACAGAGAGTTGATAGAAAATTAGAAAAAAAAAGGTTTTGTATCACAGTACTTTTTAAATATGTTTTTAACCTTATATTAAATATATATATATTTAGTGAATGAGAATATAAAGAGACCCCTGTGTAATTGCACTCCTATAGCAACAGGATTTTCCACAGGATTCTGCTGTTTCACGACAGAATCATTTTTCAAACGTTAATCTTTACAAATATATATGCAAATATATATATACACATATTATATTTGTGTATATATATATATTTTCCGTTTTTTTAAACTATACTATTCAGAAATCACGGCTTCTGAATCTAAATAGATTGCTGATTCCAGAATTGCTGATTGTCTATTGACTTCTCCTATACATAAGAAGAGCTGGAGAGCTTAATAAAAATTTCTAATACTAAGAATGATGAGGAAAAGTTGTCAGCTTTAACCAAACACTAAAGAATTTCAATATTTCTGAATTCTTCAGCGAGTCAGAAAAAACAGCTTGTTGCCCCAGTGCCCATTCTAAGGGGCACTTGCTTTGAAAGCTAATGTTGATGTCTAAATACCAGCTCTGGTTAGCTAAGTTAGTTCTCAGTTGTCCTTGAGTGAAGCATATTCATCCATCTGCCCAAGACTCTTCTAGCACAGTTCCTACACTGTAGAAGTTACATCTCTTCCTCTCTCCACCTCCTGTGGCATCTCTGTCTCACCCACATACAAAGCCACTTGCTTTCCCCATTGCCAACTCCAAAATAAAATGATGCTGTCTTTGGAATAATCAAAATTTTGAAAATGGCATTGCTGTTACATGTAAATGCAAATTGTAATTCCCAAATATGGGACACTCATTATGTTATTGACTTTCATGCATAGGTCACTGCTATGTCAGTATCACTTGATGCTGAGGCATTTATGTGACTCTTGCTCTGTTATATTGACTGACAGCAGTCCTTGGATGAAGAGCTGTAGCTTTCAAGTCATTATTTCCTATGCAGATGTAGAAATTAGGAAAAGCTTTACCAACTCAGGAAATATCCAAACACTTTTTCTAGTTGATAGAAGCCTAGGCAGCTGTTTTCTGTTAGTGTGATGGTAAGGGTAACACTAGTCAGGATTGTAGAGCCTGGGGCAAAAGTTTCTGCATTTACACAGGGCTGTGGCTGTAAACATTGCCTTTAAACCCTCTGATGAATATTCATAATAATTTTTACTTTCATATTTGGGAATTCAAATTTATCATTCTGCCTGACTCCAACTTTGCATTCCATCCTTAAGGCTAAAGTATCTGCCCTAAGTCTATATGATAATTCTAAAAAATAAAGAAATAACAGTGTGTGTGTGTGATAAAACATGTACAGATCTATCTTCTAAGCTCACCTAAAGCTACTGAAGCCAGCAAAGTGTTTGCACTGACTTTGACATAGTTGCAATAGGCCTCAGTGAGTATTTATAAATAAAATGGAGCAATGCCAACACTTTACCCAGAAAGCAAACGGCAGGGCACAGTTCTTGCACAAAAAGCTGCTTTTCTTAGTTCTCTTTTGCCAAAGCAAACTGCCTCTATCCTTGCTAGCTGTTGGGAAGATTTCCTGGACCATTTGGGGCATTGTACAAAAGACTGCTAGAGGATTCGAACAAAACTGTGGCAGGTGACAGCACACTATATGGACAATTCCAGCCTATGCTGGCTCTGTTTGAGTTGTGATACAGACATAGCCTGAGGGCCTAGAATCACACCATTTCATTGATATTAAAAAAATCTATTCCTAAAACATAGTAGTGTAGACCAGAAAAAAAACCAGACTGTGTTGTTGATTTTAGGTGGGTTTTTTTTGTTGCTGTTGCATTTGTTGTTTGTTTCTGTGGGTTTATCTTATTCTGTTTTGTGGAAATGTAATTTGAATAAACTTTTTTAAAAAGTCTTAAACTTCATTGTACTTCAGAAAAAAGAATTTGTATTAATTTTCTCCTCATATTATTTCTTTAGCAACTCAACCAAAAATGAGATTTATAAAAGAAACTGAAGGCAGAATGTGAAACTCTCAATAACAAAAATATAATTTCTATATGACATAGCAAGGTGCACTATAACATCCTGTTTAAGTTCATAGGAATGTTATCAATTAGTAAAGATTAAAATCTAAGGAATTTTAAATAAATATGATTTTTCAAGTGCCTCTTCATGGCTAAAAATCCATTTTAATCTCAACTTCTTATTAAAAGGAGAATTTCACACTTTAGTTTTCACCTATAATCTGTAATGTGGCACAAATATTCATATAAGTACTAAAAAACCATGTCAAAAATTTTTACTAGATTCTTAATGATAAAAATACTCAGATGTTTCTGTCTTTAGACTTAATGTGATTTACTCACATTTATCTTTTTTCATTTTAATTTCAGTACTGAATGATGCAACAACTCTTTTGTGATCATTTTTGTATTTTTTATATTGTTTCAGTTTCTGGCAGAGCTACTCCCTTGAGCAAGTAAAAGTAAAGATTGCAGGATCAGGAAATCTCTGCAAAATTGCATCAACTTTAAAATTATATTAACCTTGGGTCACAGTGGGACTGAAATATAAAAATGAATATTTTTAGAGTGTCCAGCTGAGCAGCAGTGGCTTATGGTGGAAAAAGAAAGCACGACAGTAGGAAATGCAGTTTTGACTTGATGTACATAGCCCTGTCTAGAGTGATAAAGGGAGCTGAAGAGGCTCCTTCCTTCCTCCACTCCAGCTGCTTATTCTCATTTTCACCTGCTGGGATTCCGTGCACAGTCACTGGGGTCACACTCCAAAGCAGGATTGCAAAGTGATCTGTTAATGTTTGATGTCAAGATGTCATTTTGCTTATAATTTATCAGCTAAAGTTGTTGTTGGGAATCCCACAAACAAACAAACCAAGAAACAAAAAGCCACCCCTATTCTACTGGTCTCTGTAATTTTTGATCCCTACTTAAAATATTTTACCCAGCTTTTCTTTTTGAGAGCTTTATCCTGAACAGTATGGAGTGGATCCCACTGTGCACTGAAACTCTGCCAGAGCAGACAAAAAATTGGAGATTTTCACCTCCCAAGTGGACTGCACACTTTGCTGAACTTTGTCCTTGGTCAAAGCAATCACTGTCATAGATGCTGCTTTGATTCCATGCTTCAGAGGTACCAATATTTCAAGTAAAAGACAAAATTAACTGGAATAAAAATAAATGCTAAAAACTACTAGTTCAGCACACCATGCATGTCAGAAAGTGGGCTATGTCTCAAACTCCCTCAGTTTTCTAGAAAAGTATAATTTAGGCAACTCCTAAGGGGTCCAGAAAGTTGGTTAAGAAAGTCTGAGAGAATCTGATCAGACAGATATCCAGGCAGGGATGGCTTCTTTGATACTCAGGCACGAGGATTTATCTGTGGTTAGCAGCTGAAGGGATCAGATAGGTGCACTGTGCAACACTGAGCTGCCTCCTTCAATGGCAGAATAATCCCGTGGCTGCAGTGTGGCAGTGCAGACAGAAAGCCAGGTTCTGCTGCCTACATTCATACAAATTTGTACTTAGTGCCATGGAAATGCCAAAGGGAAATCAGGGAACCAGTCTGTGTAGAGGAACCCAGGCGTACTCTGACAAAGTGGAGCATATAGTTAACATCTTGTTAACTACATGTGTCAATGCAAGTTGATTCTTTGTTTTGTCACTTAATTTCTTCCTTTCACAAGAGTAATAGCATTTCTTTCCTTTTGCAAAAATTTGGAAGCTGTTCACATTAAATTACAGAAGGCAGATATGTCACTACGTTGTACAGCACCTGACAACCTGATAGTGTCTCGTTAGATAAATAATGATGTTAGATAAATAATTATATTCCCTTTACACTGTTGCTTCTTTCATTGTGGTTACAGAGGACATATACAGATGTAGAAATAAACCAAAATTCCCAATAGGTCATTGGACAGTCTGAATTTTCGAAAATAACTCTTCTTGCAATCTGCTACATTAGATGCTACTGAACAAATCCATGAAGTCTCAGACCTATCTGAAAGGAAATTGGTCCTTGATAAAAAGGATTTAAATTAAAATGAAACTTCAGCCATGACAAACTTCTAGAACTTTCTGATTATATACATTAAATTCATTTTATTTTCTATGATCACGTCCTAGCAGTGTGAGGTTCATGTGGAATTTATTTCTATTTTTGTTTTTCATGGCTGCACTTTGGTCCTTCACAGATTTAACTCCATTCTTTCTCTTTCTTTCCTACTACCTCTTTAGGATCTTCATCTGTTTCCTCCTCATTTTGTTTACCTTTCTTGTCCGATTTAGTTACAGTCTGAAGAGCTTTCTCCTCCTTAACTTTCGTTTTGGCCTTTATTAGCCCAGTTTCTGTTGCTTTTGTCTCTGCCTTCTTGACCTTCTCTGCCATCTTTGCTTCTCCTTTTCCATCCTTCACTTCCTTTTTAACTTTTGCTTCCACTTTAGTGCTCTTTACTTTCTTCTCCTCTGCAGGTAATAAAGAAAAAGCTTTCAGTGTCATTCTCTGCCACCAAGATAATACTCAGTGCCATTTACTTTATATTGTACTATTAATAAGGAGCATTTCTTCATTATTAACTACTTGGTAAAATCTGATGAAAACTATAATCCCCTCGAACCAGGCAGAATTAAACAGAAATATGAGATCCAAAGAAGTTTTATCTGCAGTGCTATACCATGTACTTGGCTGATGCTAAATATAATAGAATCTGCCAAATAATATTCAGTGTTTCTAACATGATAGTTTTCATGGTATAGATGAGGGAGAAAGATGTTGGTTATTAAACAAACAAATATGGTACTATCTGAAAAAGTTTAGACTTCAGAGTTAAACTCTGTAGTAAACTGGGAAAAATAGTGCATGGTTATTTTTAAGGTTTGTTTTCATGCATCGATTCTAGGTCTCAGTCCAGGAAGTTTTTAGTTCGTGAGTCTGATCTACATCAGGTCTCAGTGCTAAAAATGTTCGAGACCAATTCATGAGATGCCCTGCAGCAGAGTGAGGAGGTTTCCAAGGAGAATTACCAAGCTGTAAACATGAGTAGCCGAAGATGCACAGAGCTTGGTGAGACCAAAGCAAGGTCTTTTTCTCACTTGAGCCTTACATGCTCCCAGCATGTTTGTTTCTACTTTACTCCAGTGGAAAATCCAACAGTAGTATAAACAACCACTGGATATGATTCAAATTAATCTGTTTAATGCAAATTTCATACTCCTGCTTTCTTCATAGATCTTAACATCTCCATCTTTGAGGCAAAATTTCTATGCTACCAAATTTATGTTTTCTGTAAGGCTCTAGACTCCTATTTCTGTTAATTCACTGAGATGAATAAACTGATCTTATCAAGATGTTAACTGGAATATATAACTATTGCAAACCAGAATTCAGATATTTATATAAGACCATTGCTACTCCCAGACAAAGACATGTATTGCCAGTTAGTGGAGAACAAACTTCCTTAACTAGTTATAGTGAAAATGTCTGTCAGATCCCTTGAAGGTAGGCTTTTTTCTTTTTCAGTGAAATGGTGGTACACACTTCTATTCTCAATTTGAAATTTCAACAGATTTTGAAAGGGATCAAGCATAGAATTAAGTCCTGGATTTTGTACAGATATTTAATTCTGATTATATATTAATTTCATTTTAGTTTCATGTAGCTTATTTTTCATGAACCTTTACAATCTGTGCTTAAATAAAACAAAGCTTATGCATTTCAATGTCAATTCAGTTTTTAAAACTAGTTTTTTCAATAAATACCTTTGGGAGGAGGCTTCTTTTCAGCTTTTTCATGTCTTTCAGATGCATCTTTTTGAGTTACTAGAAATGAGAACAATTGTATATTAGGGAAAAAAACTCACAAAGAACAAGAAAATATTGCCAAACACAACATTATCAAAGCAAATTTCAGACTTCCTTATGATTCCTGTTTCTCAGTTTTCAAATACTCTTGTTTTCAGATTCATACACTGTGGTAAAAACCTTCAAAATCTCTGTTGAGGCTCCCTTACCAGAAGACAAGTGAGTCATGCAGATCTGAAGCTTCCTAGGGAATGTTTTTATTCATATTCCAGATGAAACAAACTGGCTCATGTCAAGTGCTGAGCAGACACAGAGTTGGCCTTGTGCTCCAGCCTTCAGGAAGCCGTGTGGCTGCATTTGTCTTACAGAAAGGTGTTTTTCTTAGCTTGGGCTCATTGTCTACACACACAGCCATAAGTCTGGTGCTCACTTCAGAGCCCAGCTTGAGTGAGTTCATGTCTGCATAAGATACACTGTGTAAACACACAAACTGTGTTCCAGAAAGGCTGTTCAAATTTTATGCAGTTCTCTATCTCTGCCCTCCTGGTCACCAACCAGATAGAATAGCAGAACAAACTAGCCTTGAGAGCTAATTACACTTCTTTCAACTGATAACTACATAATAGCAACATCCTCTCTAACTGAATTCCATCCTGGAATTCCAGCCTGCACAAGAAATGATTGATATTTAGACTTAAATAAATAAATGTTTTTCAATGTCATGTTTAAAAAACACTCATATCACTGAGGCTTTCTGAAGCCTTTATCAGAGTCTGAAGAATTACCTTGAGTCTTCGTAATGAGCATAAAGAAAACCTGCTGACTGTGTGGGAAGTAGCCACACGGTTTTCAGCATGTCCATTCCCCAGGGCTGGCCAGGACCTGGACATTTTCATTTCCTAGGGACTGCAAGTGGTTGAAACAGCCCCTCAGCACTGCTGGTAGCTGATCCAGTTTAGAGCAGACCCCTGAGAAAAGGTTGGCAGGCCTGGCAGTGGAAGGCTCAGCAGCACACTGCTGGCAGAAATGCACCTTTGGACACGCTGAGGACGACTGTCCTGATGCCCTGATGCCACAGGGGCTCACAGCAGTGAAGCCACCCAAGAGAGGGCAGCATGGCCATGTCACACTGCAGCCACAAATCTCACAGCTATAGTGTCCAAATTCTTCATAAAATGTTCCAGCCAGTGACTGTAGTCATGGCTGCTATTAAATGCATTTAGGCCCTAAGTGATTATTTGGTTAGCTAGCAGAAGATAAATGGGTAAAGAGGCTGGCTGCTTATTAGGACTATCTCAGTGATTCTTGGAAGGTATTTGCTTTTCAAATCAACACAGACACTGTGGGCATTTATTTTCTCTGGCTTTACTTCAGCATGACTTCATTTTATGAAAAAAGTCACACACTTTCAAGCTATGCGCTGGAAATAGAAAACATGAAGAATATCCCTGTAAAAGAGAGACTGGACAACGGCTGTCCTTCAAAATATTTTAAGGATTAAAGTCTTCATTCTGCTTTCTTTCTTTCTTCACTTTTACTTTCTGTTTTACATTTCTCCTTAGGCTACAATCACGTCAAAAAAAGGATGGTTTGTATATTTGTATCTATATTGCCTGAAAATAGTAAAATTAAATACAGTTAATTCATGCATCTTAGCATTATGAGATTAATTTCAATGCCATAACAAACTGATACAAATATACATTGCATAATATTTCTTCAAGAGTTAACTGAGTAAAATAAAAAGAAGCAAAGACTGAAACATCATTATAGAAATATTTGCCAAGGAGAAATATCTAACCTCAGAGGAGAACAATCAAATACCAGGCAATAATAAATGTTAGTCTTTAAAAAATGGCATAATAGGGCAAGGTGATTGTATTTTTAAATTTCTCTGTCCAAACCATAGCCAAAGATGGAATTATCAGTCAAAAGAATAGTGAAAATTACCCCTCACACACCGATGATATTGCTATGTTAATTATTAAATATGTAAATATTAACCAAAGCCACTGCTACCATAGAAGACACTGAAAAACATATACTGAAATTAAAATGTTATTGAAAAAAAAGGTGAAAAAATGAAATTTTATTTTTGGATATGATGGAAAACCCAAACTGAGAGACAGTAAATACTCTTGCATTAGGTCCATATCAGGTTGAAAACTAATACACAAGAGAAAATGTTTGCAGGCAAGTTACTGAATGCCTTTGTGGAGAAAAAGGCATCAGGGAATCAAATAAAATAGTCATAGGTTTCATCCTTCAGTTTTGTAGGAATGGTTTGTAATAAACTCTGCATCAACACAGGAGAGTAATGAAAAAAAAAAGAATTCTGAACAAGAATTCACTCAGGGGCTAATCAAGACCTGCTCAAGCAAAAATGAAAACACCCCAAAAATGTACATGAACTAAAAAAGCTTTGTACTTTAAATACTTATCTCCACACTCTGCCAAGATTTTGAGCACTTGAACTGTACAACTTTTAATGATGATGAATGATGAATAATGATGAATACCTTTAGATGGTGCTTTCTTTTCTTGTTTTTCTGGCTTTTCAGGTTTCTCTTTGTGAACAGCTAGAAATAAAACCAATAATTTAATGGCCATTAAAAAAAAAGTTGCATTTAAATGAGAAAAAGAATCAAGAAACACAAAAGTAGGCATCATGGTTATGCATGCAAAGAATGAAAAATATTGATTCAGCTGCTGCTGTTTGTTGTTGATGTCTGGGATCATGGGATTGGAACTTTCAAAAACTCCTCTGCCATCACTGAGGTCTTTGCTGTCGGCTGGAGGAGCAGCAGCCTTTCTATCTCCACTGTAATCCCATGAAAGAAGATAGCAAAGAAAAGTCATACTTATTTATGCTGTTTACTGTTTTTCTTTCTTTAATATATTTATATAGTGTAATTTATTGATTTATTTTGATTTATTATTATTTTTTAGCTTCTTGTTTATTACTTTGGCTAATTTCTGAAGGATTTTCTGAACTCCAGAGAACAACTAACAGTTTTTCCAGCTATGAATGATTAAGCACTATAATTAATTGCAAATCTAATTGCAGTGACATTATAACTAATGTTCTTCGGGGCTTTTTGTTTGCTTTTAATTTCCACCTTACAAATTGAAATTAACTGCTCTGTAGTTACTAGATTTCTGGCTCAGGTTTCAGAATACACCTGAGTCATGAGGTAGTCACTGAGTGGTGGGTAATCTGAAATGTTCTGTGTGGGCTCTGTTTTGGGATTAATGTTTGCACAGTAACTTGTCCATGGATGTGCAGAGCTGATATTTGCATGGGCTGATGTGCCCTGAGGTGGCCTGTGGGGATCACGTGTGTGAAAACACGCAGTTCCCTATTTGAGTGCGGTGTATGAGATTATCCCAGGAGCACAAAAATGTTTGCGTGGGCATTGAGCTGGTGTTTAAAAAGAAAGTAAGAATTGGGGAAGATAAAACAGTGCTACACACCTATTTATTATTGCAATTAACTACTGGAAGAATTAATACTGGCCTACTCAGTGGCTGTGCAATGGCCCTATGCAGTATTCTATTTAAAATGCTTTTTTTTTCCACATGGCCTTCCTGATTACCTGTGTGAATGGGCTACCTTTTTCTTGGATGACCATAGTCTCTTAACAACCATTCTTATTGCAAGTGTTGGAAATACTCAGTGATTATCATAAGATTACACTAATCCAAACTACAAAATATATTATCTCCTTTTCCCAAGAGAAAATAACCAACAAAAAACATACAGAAGGAATACTAAATACTGCTTAGTGTGTAAAACTTCAAGCTTTTTTATTATTTCATTATTTTTATTAATAATATTTTATAACTCTTTTCTCCAATCAAAGGGATACATAAATGGAAACTGAGTAGAGAATTAACTTTGGGGTGCCTCCCAAAGTAAAATAAATTCTGGCATTAAATAATTACCTGCATGCCTTTCCTTTTTTTCAGGTTTTTCTTGTCTTTCCAGTTTTTCTTTACTTGTCACTAGGAAATAAATAAAGCATTATATATATCAAAACATAAAAATAAAAATTTAAAATAAGAGATTTTAAAAAGTGGAAAAAATGAAGAATCCAAAAGAATTTCACCAAGATTAGCTTTAGGATACTAAGTGGCAGTGTGTTTCTGCTGAGCTGCCCTGTGCATATTTTCAGTGTACATCATACCACGGGGCTGTGAGCAGCCAGCTCTGGCTAACAAGTCACTGCCATGGTAACATGCCTCAGCTGCTTGCTGCATAGCATCCTCTCTTGCAACTGTGCCAGTTCCAGGAGAATTTCAGAAAACTGTCGATTACTAAGGCACAGCTCACAGTAAATCCTGCTGCCTGTGATAGAAAGAGAGCCTTCACCGGGGCCACCCCATGCTCTGCCAGACACAGGTTGCAAAAACCCTGGCATCAATCTGGGAGCATCAGAGAATCACATGTGCAAATGGTACATCTGTGACTTGCCAGCTGGCTTGAAATGGATGACCAGTAATGGATATGGGTAGCTAGTAATGGATACAGATACCTAGTAATGGACACTAGCTGAGATCAGTCCCTGGCAATGATGATCTCAGAACCATAATTAGATACCCAGTATGTGCAAAGTAAAACTAACATTATGACAGTGGAATCTGCATTATGCTATCCACTTGTTCACAAAACATTTTCCACTTGCTTTTCTTAGGATTTCACACCATGATTTTCCAAAAAATGAAAAAAATAGGCATGTGGGCTTTAGAGCTCTTCTGAAAGAACAGCTGTGAAAATGCAAGCCTAGCTAATTCCTGTGGAGATTTCATCCAATTTTAGTAAAACTCCTTTTGTCTAACATGAGAAAATATGGAACTTCTTTTACAGTGCCATGAATTCCATATGTAACTGGATTCAAAAGAAGAGTGGTAGGCAGTATTCAGGCTTCCACATTTTTAAGCAGTATAGAGACAAAATACATGAGAATATGGCTGACATCTCTGACTGAGACACTGCTAAGTGACTGAGACACTTCTAATTACTCTCCGTGTCATTAAATAACTTCCTTAAACTTCATCCCAAAAGTTTATTATAGATTAGATTAAGATGCTATTTATACTCTCCATTATCTCAATCTTGAAAAGGCAATGAATTTAATGTAGAAAATTAGCAGCAAAAATACAGGGATGCAGTCTCTGGAGTCTCCCACTTACACTGTGATGAAATGGACCCTAGAAAGACACACATTCATAGTCTTAGCTTTGAAATTTAATGTACAGTCTGAAAGTCATGTTTATATCTCTGTGAATACAGAGAATCTCTATACACAGTAGTGTTTCCACAACAGTTTTGGCAATAGTACACTAAGTAAAACTAATAGTTCACTTCAAGAAAAAATACCATTAGGTGGACAGAATATTAATAGGATTTGTTAGGCAAGGTCTTTTTTTTTTCCACTGACTATCTGAGTTTGGCTGGGATAATTTTTTTCTTATTCTAAGAAACTTAATAAAACATTAAATATTGTTCTCCTGTGAACAAGCTGAGGAGTTCCCCAAGTTTTCCACATTATGACATAAGTCTTAAAGACAAATTCATTATTTAATATGGGACGTTATTGCCTTTGCTTTGTCATTTTTTCCAAATCCCATAAAAATTTTTGCGTGTTATCATAATTTTATTTTCTACTAATAAATATTCATTCTAACAGACACCTCAATTTATATGCCTGCCAGTAACTTCTAAAATCAGTCTTGTTAGCTCAAGGCACTTTGAATTACTTATATGAAATGGAAAAGTTCCAATCAGAGACCATTAGAAAAGCCTAGTCAAGCACATTTCAGGAGGTGCAGGTTCAATTGTGTTCTTGGCCTTAATAGGTCTGCTGTGGCTGCATAATTGTTCTTCCCTTGTCTGGTTTTTGGTAATTTATCATGATCATTGTCCTGTTTGCTCTTCAAGAATGTGTTTCTTCCTCCAGCTCAAGACTTCATTAGCAATAAGTTAGTGTAAGGGACACGTTCTCAGAAGAATTAAAAGTGTTCTGACAAGTAGGTGCATTGCATCAAAATTCCATTTTGCTAAAATACCCTCACAAAAGTCAAACTAGATGGCAGCTCTGTAACCCAGAGCTAACTCGTGAGTTATGGGTGGAGAGTAAAAACAGTATCCTGATTCTGACTCCTACAACAGATCTGTAATTTTTTGCTGGCATACACCACCAGGAAATTACTAAATTCTCTCTAAAACCTCTCCCCAATGTCTCTGAAATTAATCCAAAGAATTTTTTTTTCTTTTAAGCAGATTTCCAAAGCAGAATGTCTACAGGGACCTTTCTAGTATGTTATAATTTACTCATTATATTTTGATGCAATGTATTCTCAAGGACAAATAATATGCTTGCATTTATTTAAGAATAAAAAGGACACCTATTTGTGCTCTGGACATTTTTTACATAACTTACTAGTACAGTAAAGACTTATTAATTAATATCTGAATATAATTTCAGCTTTTTCTGTACAGTGATGAGTTAAAATTGTTTTTAAAAACCTCATTCTCCTTCCAGTTGGCTTTCACAACACCTCCTCCCTCCTTAAACATTATTGGGATCTACAGGAACAGTCTAAGAGTAATAGATTAGATATTTTGAGTCACTGATAACACAAAGAATATCAAAAGCTGAATACATACCCTTTGGGGGTTCCTTCTTCTCAAGTTTTTCTTGTTTTTCAGGTTTGTCTCGGTGTGTTGCTACAAATAATAAACAAATAAATAAACCCCAACTCACAATAAATCTGTAATCTGGATGCATTATGCACATTTATGATCTCATGAAAGTGATCAAGGAAAAGCCTTTGTAAACTCAAATAATGGATTTTAGCTCTGAGTCACAGGTACTTGATGATATATAGACCTTCTTAATGTCAATATTTAATTCCAGACCCAAGAGAAATATTTTCTTTGAATAAGTCTTCACATATTAGACTATATTTTTCTGAAAGAAGTGATTATTCAGCAACCTCAATCTAATCAGTCCTTTCTCTTTTGGTCCCATTACACAAGCACCCTGACTCTAAGATTTCTGACAGAGGAAATTATTTTCAGCCCTTGACGGCATTGCTTTCTATTCTTAACAAAAAACCGGCCAGCATATTGCTTTCTATGCTATTTTTTACTTTATTTTTAGCTGTCACTTCCGTCACAGGATGGATTAACAAGAAAACATCTCTTTTAATCAGAGTGTAACCTCAGGAAGAGCAGCTGTTCAAAACACAACTGACTCCATGTCCTGCAAGAGGCAGGCAAACATGAGTCCTCATGGGCTCTATTGCCCACCTAGGTCTCAGACCATGTTGTGAAGTGGTTCAATTCCATGTACTAATGATTTCATTCTTAGTAAACCCATACTACTAAAAAAGAACCAGCATTTTGTAATTTCAGGGAAAAATTATTTTATTTTCTGTACCCAGGTTTCTGGGAACAAGTAAAACAAATTCTGATTAGATGATGGTGAGCTTTATAAACAAGCACATTATGCTTTTGTATCCATTCATTTCATCAGCTTTGCAGAGAATGCCATTCCACAAAAGTGCAAGCACTTTTTTGTTGTCTGTGTGTTTCCACATTAAAAAGAAGGTTGTATTCATTAAGAAAAATCATTCAGAACATTCAGTAAATTCATTATGTCTTATATGTGTTTGGATTATTCAAAATTCATTTTCAGTCATAACAAGTAAATTATTGCTGATAACAAACAGCAGTACAGTTGAAATAGATTGAAGAGAGATATTTCAAAGCCTTTAAGGGATGTGGATAACAAATTTGCACTAAAAAAAGCAGGCTGTGAAGAAAGCAGCAGCACCAGCAATGTATTATTGAATGAATTAGAGACTGCAACTCATTCAAAAGGCTTTAGCAAATCTAGGAGCATACCAAGAAAAAAACATTCTCCAAACTCGAGTATTTTTTGCAGAAATTGTAGCATGCTCTTACATCTTGCATTTGTATTAGCAGATGCTGGCTCTGTCTAAACACTTTTGTCAGTTTTGGCTGGACCAACAGCAAAGTTTTGCAAACAAGGGTTCTGTGATGGTCAGTGTGAGTGAAACTTGAGCTTCTGCACATTCAGACAAAAGCTCTTGCAGTCTCTATGCCAAAAAATACAGCTGAACTATGCAGAACAGACTGATAATCAGAAAGCTTGTTTTTGTCCACAGGACATCTTACTCGTGTAAGAGAGATTATTGTGGGTTTAAAAAAAATTTATTGTAGTTTTTCCATAGTATTCTCTTATTTTATGATTTGAGAAAAAATCTGCACAACAACAGGCAAACAAAAACCAAAAAAAAAAAAACAACCCAAAAGGAAACAAAAGAAACAAAACCCATACCCACAGAGCAAACTCATAAAATGAGCCTTGAACAACACTAACTGAATTGAATGCCAGTAGACCTGAAAGTGGACAGAAACAGCTAATTGAAATTTGTTTCACATCCTCAAAATAATTCAAATAGCAAAAATGCAAGGAAATACTAACAGTTGTGTGAACTAAAGCATAAAACATGAAGAAGGGATTGGTTGGCCCCTTCTTGAGAAAGAAAAGTAACTTGATGTATCTGGGCAGGGAGCCTGGAATGTGGATAAGCAGAGACCAGGCTGGCATAAGCATAAGCTATTTTTCTCTTCCCAATTATAGGCTGAAGGTGATCTCTGGTTAGTTTGAGAGCCTTATCCTGTGTGTTGATATCCCCATAGCCTCAGAGGTTGCTAATCTCAGATTGTAATGTTTATCATTACCCCTTATGGGCACTGTCAGAGCTATGGCTTCCCTTATTTGGGGAGGGCAGGTGCTGCCAAAAATTAAAGTGTTCATGTTTCAGGGCTGGGATCATTGGCCATTTTTGACTCTTCAATCACAAGACCAACAAAATCCATGGGAGCTTTTGATCTGACACATTTAAATCTGATATTTCTTAGCATAATAACTCTCCCCTGAAATGTCTTCATGTTCAACATCATATGTAGTCATAAAAGCTCTGTCATAGAAAATGCATCACTGTCTACAGATCTTTTCCATATTTTGTCACTTGGAGATCTTTTTCTTTGTCAAGGGCTTAATATATTCCCTTTCTCAAGCCCACAATTCTAGCTGCAAGCATTCAATTTTGGAATTAACTAGTCTGGCCATACTGCCATGTTCCTGTGAAAACTAATTAGAATTGATTGGATTTTTTTTTCTATATTAAATTTAAAAAAAAGCAAAAAAAAGCACAAGCATATAAAAATGTTTTTAAGGCTACTTACACACTCGGCAGCTGAAAAATGCTGAAGCTAAAACTGTTAATTCATCTTGAATTCAACAATTTTATTAGCTTTATAACACATTTTGTAATTAAAAGATCACCTCTTTTGTTACTTTTTACTACTAGGATGCTTGTGACATCCACAAGAAAAAATAATAAATGGACTTAAAAACCAAGTAGATTTATGGTGATTGTGGAAGCTAAAATTTTTCCACAAATTGAAAGAGATTTTCCTGGACTTCCTTGCAAATACCAAAAAGTCACAAGTTGAGAATGAAGTGTTATTAGCATTGGAAAAAAATATAACACCCCAACCTAATTTTCACTAACCTAGATTTTGGAAATTGCTGAAACATTTTTGCATGTCTTTGAATGAAAATTCAGCCTGAGGCAAAAGGATGAACATGGGAAATCTCATCCTAAGTGACTGGAATGTGATAAATTTATAAATAATCTAAAATAGAAGCTTATAATGGAAAATTTTAAGGTAATTTCACAACATATTCAAACCTAATATTGCTATCTACTTCACAGAAATAAAAATAAGAAGCACTGAATATATGTGAGAGTATTTTCCTAATTTCAATCATCACCACAGATTTTATTTGAAATCAAATTGAAGACATAGTGAAGGAGGATGTGATTAAGTTAATCTTCGATAAAGTTCTCCAACAAAGACATTCTGAACTCCAAAACCGAATGTGGAAAAAGAAGAGTAAGACACAACTTCTGTACCTAAGAGAAGCAAAAATAGTTTCCAGCAGAGTAAGTCTTCAGTCTGCTGCTTAGTGCAAAGCCAGGTGATGAGTGCAGTGAGCATGAAGCAGAGATTGCTCGCCCCAGCTAAGGGACTAAGTGCTTGTCTGCAGAGCAGCACTCCCAGGAAAGTTAAGATAAATGAACTAATACAATGAAGTTAGAGTGCATTAGTCAGAGAGCATTAAATCTCTGTGTAGATGCTTTCATTTGGAAGTAAAGCAACTTAAGATGTTTACAACTGAATTCTTCCTTGAAGGACCACTGAAAAAAAAAGTGATTAGTCTGGAGAGGGGCATAGACTCCCAGGCCCAAACCCACAATTAAGGAATCTATGGCTGTGTTGCCATCTGTACCATGTTCTCCAGCAGAAAATGAATGCTGGCATAGTTGTATCAGTTCCTTGAGGAATCAGGCTAGACAGACTTGTCCGTGCATGAAATATGCCTTTTAATTTATTAATTTGGTGAAATTATGTGGGTTTCTAGCATACTAGGATTTGCATGGTCTCCCTCCATTTATCTGTTTAGCCATCTCAAATACTTTGTATTACAGCTACAGCAAATGAACCATCATTATATTGTTTTCTTTCATGCCTCACTCCAACAGCAATGTATTAGTGAAGTGATTTTGGGAAAATAAATCAACCTTTTCCCATTCCTTCTCAATACTTGTTTTAATTAGAGCTATTTCCCAGAAATGTAGGACAATTCATTTCACTGGTAAGAAGAGTTTTCCATAAAATCAGAAATTGTCATTGGACTTCCATTAGACAGAACTTCTGTACTTACTTTTATCTTTCCATTTTTTATTATCATTCTTACTTTTTGCAAAACAAGGTGTAATTAGCTCTCATTGATTGTAATAGTGATAACAATTATATCACCTATTTCTTAAAACAGGCTTCAGCAGCAACTCGGAGTCCTGAAAAATCTATCTAGAACAAAATATTTTGATGCTCAGGAGAGTTGATCACACAAAAATAATCAATCCCTTGTGCCTTTGCTGGCTGATCAAGCTCCTGGTCATGCAGTCCAGGTGCCACTGCACTTGTGAAATTACTAATGTCTCAAATACCAAACTGGAAAGATTCTACTTTGTAGTGAATTTGTGTTTATTTGTACATGTTATCATGAAGTAATTTGATTTAAGGGCTCTTAAGCATGACCAATGGCTTTGTGAAATAATTTCTCAGATTATTTCTTCTTTCAAGGTTTAAATTTGCTACAATAATTGAAATAGACATTATTGTTTATAACAATGCATAATAGTTTATCAAAATATTTAATTAAAAGCAAATTTTAGGACACCAGTTTGCCTGGCTCTCAATACTGTTTGAATCTTTTAATTTCAGTCACTTCCATCTGGGATTTTTATTCATTATAACTGTTCCTCATATTTCAGTTCAATCTTTCAAAAATGAGGCTTAGAGATTGAGCTCCCTTGTAAATTGTGGGACTTGTACTCAGAGGATTTTACTGTACAAAAAAATATCATTAAATTACTTTCAAAACTCCAGTGTTCCCACATGTTGGGCAGAAGACAGAAATGGTTTTTCTATCTCCTGCTATTGCAAATATTAATTTTACTTCTGGATTTTTCCTGTTAATAAAAGACTGTTTGTACATATTTCCTGAAGGTACTTTAGAAGGTAGCAGTAAAATTCTCTAGGGATTCATGCCTTTACCACACTGTAGACAGAGGCCAGATAGAATGTTTTCTTGTAATTGTTCCTCCTATGTACAAGTCACATTGTTGAGACTAAACTTAAAAACAAAATATAGAAGAAAAAAATTGTTTTGTGCTTCAGCAACTAATTGTGTAACTAGAGACTGCATTATCAGGCACATGAATAATGGGGCTTAACTAATAACACCTGAACACTTCTTTTTTTCCAGGTGTCTTATAATTTCTTTGTAATAATTTCTGCAGTGCTAATATTGTTCTGTGTAAAGAAATGCACTTTTGTATAGATGAAATGGTACACAAGAGGCTGTTTTGGTCAAGATTGCAACATAATTTGTGTTTTTAGATTACTTTGCTTGAAAAGACCTTAACTGGGATCCTTGCTAATGGATCTGAGTTCATTACTGCCTGGCTTGCCCACTGGTACCCTAAAAAATTCATTTTGATAAAACATGATTTATTAAATAGTTGGGAAACAGTTCTAGGCAGTCCAGATGACCCTGATTAGCACAGAAGTGGAGCTGAAAAATACTATAAAAACATTTTACAGAGGTGTAAAATGCTGTAAAACCACACTAAGAATACCTATAGAAATGAATATAATTGCATGAGGGATGGTGTATGTTTATACATAATATTTTTTTATAAGCCTCCTTGCTTCCTCCTGCCACTATCAAGCTGAGCATTGGTATTTTAGAGGGATGCTCATCAAGTTTTATGTGGCCTGGAGCTCTGTTAGGCAAAAAATCCTTCAGATATCTCAGGAAACACCTTTGTTTATGTGGCCTCTGGAAACCAGTCCAAACCAGTTCCTCTGTGGATTTTTGGAAAGTGCCAGTTATAGGAGATTAAACAGTCTGAAAAATGGAAGTTTTTCTTATCTCTGATGCACACCTGGCTCACTCTTAACCATGACTTCCTAACTTGGATGGCACCCACTGGCCTATAAATTTGCTTTTTTCCTTGCCCAACGTACTTCATGCATTTTGCACCAGAGGAAGTTCATCAACACTCAACTTCCTTGCACCTTTGCTAGAAAAAAAGATTTCTGGAAAAGTTTGGGCAGGAGAATCTTATTATGAATGTGCATTTTCAATCCAGTCACACAAGCATAAAATTACAATTTTTTTGTTAATGTTAAGGTATACATGAATTTTTGATCATTTGCAGTCTGTGCCAACTGATCTTTGAAAGCTTCTATGATACAACAGCAGCAGTTAACCAAGTTAACAAACAAAAGTTATGCAGTTAGCAAAGGCACTGTATGTTACACAAATATATGTGGGCAAACAGACAAAAAGCCCAGTTACCCTTTGCTGGTGTTCGTTTTTCAGGTCTCTCCGTTTTCTCTTTTTGAATTTCTGAAAAAAAAAGCAACATATATTTATTAATATTAAAATAATTTTTACATAAAAAAGCAGATGAATTCTCATACTAAAAAAAAACTTTAAATTACAAAATGCTTAAAATATTATGGCTGCACCATGCTTTGTCACCTACATAGTCAGAGTCATATACAATATAGTTCAATTTAATATATATACACAGACCATATATATAGAGAAAAATCACAATATTAACTGTCTTTAATAATTATTCTGTTTTTAATTGAGCCATACAGCTACTTTTAAAGGCAAGAATAGGTTTTGCTGGTCTGTAATAGATATACAGTAACACGTGTTGGTCATGATTCAGAAAAACATTATTTACTAAGCAGGTTTTTATTTATCTTGAGTTGTTTACCAAGATTAGTATTTAATGTTTTCCAAATTACCTTTAGAAGGAAAAAAAAAAGTTATGTTTACTATATTTCCTGAAATTGTTAAAGCTCACATACTGAATTGGTATCTCCAAAACACAATAGAAGGTAGATTCAATGCTCTGTACAAACTAGAGAGACAAAAAGTTCCCTGGTTAGTGATTGTTGTCTCAGAGAATTACTCATTTTGATCATGCTGTACACCAAAAACTGAGGACTGGCTTCTTATAGGTGGAAGGGTTACAGTATTTATCTGCCCTTGTTATGCCATTCCATTTGAACAAAATTTTTCAGCTGCAATATTCATATTAAATTACTGCTGTAAACTTCTGTATAAATCCTTGTTTCTACTGTCCTGTCTGCTGTGTCAAAACCAGGATAATATAAAAAAATGTAAAATTTTGAACTTTTGAAAAAGAAAACTAGAATTAAATCAAATGTGCATAGCTTTCTTTGCACACCTGTAGAAATTTAAAGGGCATTTATTATAATTGTGAAATAAAGTCATTAAGACTATACAGAGTTCCTGGTTTATCATATTGTGCACATATTTCCTGCAGTAGGAAATTGCTCTAAAATACTGTATGAAATTTGTTTTTGACAAAAGCAAATGCAAATCTCACTAGACTCTGTGGGAGATGCCTTCTTGTATTTCAGTGTTACCTGTGGTCTGCAGGATCTAAATAACAAGAACACTGACCTTAAAATTAATCCAACAGAGAAAAAGTTATGCATTTTGCATGTCAAGTGTAAGAAACTGCTTTAATGCCTATTGAAGACAACTGAAATATTTCACTTACAACCTTAGTTATTTTCTCAGAATACACATTGCCAAAGAAATCCAGCAGGAAATGGAATTTTCCCTGCTCAGATATTTTACATAACTCCTTGAAAATAATCCAGAATGATTTTATTGTACAGTATTTGGTACCTGAAATAATTATTGTGTGTGGTTTGCAAAAACATAGCAACTCTATGGCATCAGGCTATGTTGTGTCCAGATAGAGTGAATATTATTTCACTGAGATAAAGAGTAACAGAGGATAAAATGCATCACTCTTAGCTCCTAATGTATGGAAACATAACTAAGCTAATTATATTATGTCATTAGGCTAAAAAGTGTTTTTATACAGTTTTCATCTTGCTCTTTTCAGCCTGGGTGCATAGTTTATTTATTGATCTATAAACCTCAAAGGGTAAGAATAGGAAGAAATATGCTTCACTAATATATTGTATTTCAGCTGAGTCTGGATTATTTTTCTTTCGAATATGTGAGGATATTTTATTTCTGCTGACTGAGAGAATTCTATTGCTGGATTTTCAAACTTTTCCCAGTTGTTTTGCTTAAATGGCTACATGGTCTAGTTTAGGTAGCAAAAGTGGTAGGAATGGAGCAAGACAGGAACAGATGGAAGATTGCTCCCTAATTCTGGGCAGTTTTCCCTGCCACTGCTCCAGACTGCCTCCAAACACTGACTCAGGGGACTTAAAGAAAGCTGAGTCTCTTCCTCTGCATTGCAACATACAGTGGAGACATATCTCACCCAATTCAAGAGGTCACCCTACATACAGAGATGAGTATGAATAAATCATATTCTTCAGGCAGAGTCACTTACACAGACACATATTCCTTGCTTGCTTTAAAAATGCCTCAGCTCTGCTGCATTTCTACCATATATTATGTGTCTCACTACAGAAAACAAGCCTATCTTTCTTGAAAAAATAAGTATAAAATAAGAATAAATATTTGTTATTAAAAAAAAAAGAAAAAATGTTTTAAAATTACTTTTGATTTAGGGAATTTACTGCTAGTTTGACTGCAAAATATGTATGGAGCAATGACTCTAGGGTTGATTATTTAAATCAGGCTCACACTGTATCAGCAGTGAAGCTTGCTTCAAAGAAATATTTCACTAAGGTGCACCAAAATATACCTATTTAGACAGCCACACTGAGAATCTTATCTAATTTTCTGCTACAATTAGGATACTACACATCACAAAGAAACCTACACAAATTCCTAGAAGGGAAGTACATCTTCTTAACACACAATATGTCCATATTTACTGTTATATACTGTAAAGTGTCCCATCGTTAAGGTCTCCACAAACTTCCCATTCCATTCTGAACCATCATAAAAAATTGCAGCCTGGATCATATCAATTCTGATGCATTACATCCCAAATTTTCCCAGTACAAATAAATCTAGTCTCAACATAAGCTAAGCTGGATCAATTCACAAAACAGAAAATAGTAACTGTTTGCTAACTTCAAAGCATAAAATCAAGAAGCATATTAAAGATTTCTTGTTGTTTTATGAGTGTTCTGATACTCTCTGCTTCATCTTTTATGACAAATAGCTTTAATTTTCTAGTAATCACATCATATCTTATTGCTGAGTTGACAAAGTGGTTGTAATATCATAGAAGACTTACATGGCCAGTTTAAAGCTTGTAATTTATCTCTATCAATGTGACACATTGTTAATAAATCCTAAATATTACGAATGCATGTTTAGAAAAATGACAGAATCAAGCAGCCGCAAGGATAATCTTTGTCACCACAGCAACCATCCAGATTCTTTATGAGAGGACAGAAAAGTTTATTAAATTATTGTAAGGGAGTATATATTTTAAAAGCTGTATTTCATTGTTTGTTTTCTTAAATTATTAGGCAGACGTGAAAAATTATCTTTTCCCTTTTGTTGCTTGGGTTTTGAATAGATAAGTATTTCCTTATAAATATGGGTACTGCTTGATGCTAATTTCTCTAGACCTCAGGTCTTGTGCAGATATACAGAACATGCAGGGTGATTATTTTAAATAACTCCAAGAAGGAAAGCTGGGAGTCTTCTCACTGACTATGTCAAGATGCTGAAAGGAGACAAACTCAACTGTATTGCTGTCAGGCTGATTTATCTGTGTCATGTTGACCCAAAACAGACCTTACAGTGAGCTGAGGATCAGGATTGCAGGCAGCTTTACTGGAAATCCCTGCTGAACAAGGGAGTCTGGGCAGCAGCTTCCCAACCCCTCACCCAGCTAATTTTCATTAACAGCAGTTGACAGTGTCTAATGAGAGCACAGCACTGGCTGTGCAGTCCAGCTCCAGGAAGATCAGGATGGGAGAAAAATCATTTCAGTTCTTTGAATCTGTGTAAATTAATAGGTCAGCACCGTGCAGGTTTACATCTGTGTGAATGAAGAGCACAGCCCTTCATGCTAGGACATGAGGAGATTCTCCTGGTTCCTGATTCCCTTCTTTGCCTTTGTGTTTCTGATTTTGTTATGTCCTTTTTTACAACATAGTAAAATGGATAGCATTATTCATAGCTATTTTAATTTTATTGTGTTAGAATAGTATCAATATGCCTTAGCCTACATGAATTACTTTAGGTATCACATGGAGCTGTAACACAATATAAATATCTCATCTCTGTAACACAAAAGTTCAAACTTTGAGGGACAAATTTCTTCTCTTACTGGGAAAGCACAGCCTTGCATCTTGCTTCATTAGAGGATGAAATGGCGAGTAGCATTCTGGCATTGTCAAAACAGCACCTACACCTCACCCTCCACTGAGTTTCCCATCTTACAGAAATATACCTTTGAAAAAAATCCCTGAAACCATAACAGAAATGGCAATGATATAAGAGAAAAAGTGAGGAAAATAAAATAAAATAAAAATAAAGAGTCTCCATTACCTAAGTTGACCCAGAAAGTCAGCAAAAGAGCTGGGATTTTACCTCTGAACCTGACATTCAACATTACCCTCCATGCTTAAAGCCATCCTGTTACCACTTAAATACTGCAACAAATAAAGAATTTATTTCAATATATCTAGTGTTTTAAAGGTATAATTAAGCAGATGGAATTTTTTATGAAATGACAATAGATTTTTTCCTAACAAATTGTACCAGCTGGTTATCTGTTTCATAATCTGTTACAGGCAATAATACAGTGATATACACCTTCAGTGCTTTGACATTCTCTCTCTTACAAATATCTAAGTGTGAAAAGGAAAATGAGTCCAACACAGAGTCTGGTGAGCCAGAGGTTAATAATTTGCTTTTGAGCAGTTAAAATCCTTACACCTATTGCCAGCAATTTAGTGGGGCTGTGTCCTGGCTAGTTTATCAAGACTAATTGGTAACAGGCAGCTGATTATCCTGAAGAGTTGATGGAAACCTACTGAGGGCAAGGCCAGAGTTAGTGGTGTTAAGAGCTTTAGAAGATGAGAGAGATGTCATTTTAAATGTGTTTTTAGATGGTGTCTGTGTGAAGAATTGTAGTCAACTCTCTTGCTGTTGGTATCCTCAGGAGAAATTTGCAATTGTGCAGCTGAGGTCTATTTTTAATCTAGATAGTACCAGCTGGTGAGGGTGACAGCTATCCTTGCGGGGCTAGGAGGAGAAGAAAGGAAGCTGTGAATTAGAGCAACTTCTATCTCACTACTAATACATCAAGTAGCTGTCCTCTACAGGCGAAAAAATCAACACAGCAAAACCAAAAAACCCACCTTGCAACAGGAAAAAAAGCTTAGGGACAAAAAAATAAAAGCAAAGAAATTATTTAATTGGGGAATTAAATTGGCGTATTGTGCCCGTATCCAGGAACCAAAGACAGTGGAATAGGCAGCCTTAAACACCAGCATTCAGTGTTGGAAAAATTCAGTGAAATCTATGACTTATTCAGGTGACTTCCCAGCCAGCTTGCCAGCAGCACAGTCTTATCCCCAGTGTTTTCTTAGGTCTCACCCTGTTCTGGGGATTCAGAGCAACTTCAGCTTCCTGAAATCGTGTATCACAAAAGCTTCCTTGAAAATGCAACAGGGAACAAGTTGCTCCTATCAATGAAAATGCTGAATAGTTTGTGTGCTCATCCACGACATGAGGAACCAGTCTATTTAGCAGTGCCTGTTAAATATTTTTATCTGCCTCTTTGGAAATTACAACCACAAGTTAAAGTGAGAATAAAGGGGAGAGGAGAGGAGAGGAGAGGAGAGGAGAGGAGAGGAGAGGAGAGGAGAGGAGAGGAGAGGAGAGGAGAGGAGAGGAGAGGAGAGGAGAGGAGAGGAGAGGAGAGGAGAGGAGAGGAGAGGAGAGGAGAGGAGAGGAGAGGAGAGGAGAGGAGAGGAGAGGAGAGGAGAGGAGAGGAGAGGAGAGGAGAGGAGAGGAGAGGAGAGGTTATGTACCATGTCAGGTTCCAATTCCCTTGTTCAACTGAGGATTTCCTTTCCTTCCAAAGTCTATTATTATTATTATAATTTTGAGTTTTGTTTTTCCCCTGGTAAGGTTTCCATTTGAAACGGAAAAGCAATGTCTTATTGGTAAGGTTTTTACAGGGAGGGACGTACTTGCAATTATCTTTGACTAATTGCCCTGTAAGCAGCACTGGCATCCTTCAGGGAGACCACATTTAGACTTTTTATGGTAGAACTGTAATGGCTGGGCTTTTAAAAGAACTGAAAGTGGAAGATATTAAAATTTTTCAATCGTTAACATTCTACCATAAAGTTTTATTCTTAATATACATAAAGATGTTTACATTGTGTTTTTCGTTCCCAGACAGCAGTTCTGTGCCTCAGTTCTAAAATCTAATATGAAAGCTACTTGCACTTTGATTAAAATAAAAACAACAAAAGACAGACAACCTTTTTACTCAAACAAAGCAGAGATAGAGCCACATGATCAAAAACAGATTTTATTTTCCTTCAGTGGAATATGAAATTGTCTTGACATGCTTCTCCTTATGGATGCCAGTCTTCAAAGGTGTTAAATATTTTTTTTTGCCAATTTTATCAGCCTGCATTTAATTGAGTGTCATTTTCTAAAGAAAATAAATACAGGCAACGCTTGAAGACCTCTTAGAGCAAAATTATATATACAACTCTACCTAAAATTTCTAATCTTGATTAGCACCAAGGAAATATTTTTCTGTACTAATATATTTAATTGTTTTTGGTTGGGTTTTTTTTTTTTTTTGCTTTTGTTGTTTCTTTTTGCGAGATGTTAAAAATACAATAAAAAGAAATCGTAGGCTCAATTGTCCTACCAAGATTTCAAAAACATGAACTCTGCAGATTCTACCATACTGTATTAATCCATAAATAGTCCTTCCTTCACAAATTCAATCACTTTAGGATCCAATCAATTTGATTTTGGGGATTTGGCCTGCAGAAAATAGAAGTTTCTGTGGGTCAGGAGCGTGGGCTCCATTTGCTACATCCTCTCCTTGGCACAGCAGCATCTGTGAAGGGATCTGAGTTCACTCAGAAGTATGCAAGACCCCCAGTTTTGATGGAGTGGGTGCAATCGAGTTTTGGAAAAGTTGTTCATTAGGCATGGCAGACTCCAGCCAGAGGGGATCTGCTTAGTGCCCTCTCCTCTGAGTGAGAACCTCCCCAGAGCTCCATTACAGGGGCACAAATAAGGATTTCAACAAAGACTGCATGGATATATGCGCTTAATGTTTCCCCCAATTTAAGAGGATAACTTCAACAGCTGCAAAGCTCTCATATACACTCCTGTCCAGGGTCCCTTCTAGCCTTGTGTCCCAAAGTTCTCACTTTCTGTTTTAAAATATACTCAGTAAGCTTGGATTGAAGAGTTACAGCTCAAGTTGAAAACAAATCATTATTCTGCAAAAGGTAAAAGAACTATAACTGAACAGCCCTGTACCCTTGTGGTACATTGCCATTTTTCATCTGCATAATATGGAAAATATTTTCTTTCTTTTATAAAATCCTATTTTATAGTGTATACGCTATTGCTGTATTGATCAATGTAAGTAAAATCAGATGAAATTGTTAAAAGAACATTAATAACAGGAATGGATGCCACAAAAATGAAAAATGCAAAAAACACATATCTGGAAAAGCAGTTTAACATCAGAGAATTGAACCAATCAATGATTTCCATCTTTTAACATGGGGTGTACTTTACACAAAGATATGCAAAATGCTTTGGAGTAAAATGTAGCCTAGGGAGAAAGCAAAAGCCTTTTAGTGAGATCTTTAATAGCAACTCATATCCAGAGAAGTGAACATTACCATACAGCAACATAAAAGAAACTGAATTCAGAAGGCATTATCAGTACAAATGGGTATATACTTTAGGGATGAATGAAGCTGTGTAATTATTTTTTTAAGACACATATATGTCAACTACACTGTAACACAGTTTTCAGGTTGCATTTATGGTATTCTGAATTTATAGTCTCTAACTCATTTCCAGACTGTAGCCTTAGGTTCACAAGAAGTTGTAGGCAGATTGCAACCGTGCAAACACCATGTCCTTTCACTGGGTAAATGCTTGGTGTATGGATAGCTCCCCTGGGAAATTATAACTATATTTTTAACAGTTCTGAGATACTTCTTGAGGCATTTGCACTGGTCACTCTAGGGCAGCAACAAGGACTTCTGTCACATCCACTGTGTCAGCTGGACTTCTGGTCTAATCATGCATTCTTTGGTACTTTAATAGTTTAAAACAGTCTGGCACACATGATAAATTGTTTGTCTAATAACTTAAATATTTGTCAGTATATTTACCCTACCCTGCCTGGACACTGAGAATTTAGACTTGTACTGGTTATCATATCAAAACTACTTTTGAATCCAAATTAGAAAACCCCCTGCCTTCTCTAAGCACATTGTTTCTTCTCCCCTGTGCCAGGTAAACCTGTTGTATATGTTTACTTGATCACTGCACCAAAAGACAATGCAGGAAATGGTCTGGTATGAGATCTTTTCCTTTTGAGAGCACTTTTTTTGTTATCACAAATCAATTGCCAGGTCTAAACAAGCCAATAGATTGTGCTGAATAAATTGTGACTGGCCTAACCTTGGGGTGGAGAAGGGGTTAATAGAGTGGGTGTCTGGCATCAGGTCTGGGGGAGTGCAGCTTGGGAAGAGCTGCCCAGGGTGAGTCAGTGTAACTGACCATTCCCTTAGAGGCTGACACGTCTTTTAAGAGCATGATGTGTCTTCAGCATATTAATAACCAGCCTAATACTCTGACAATGATACTCTCTCTCACTTGAACTGAAGACAGATGGATAAGCTGCTTTGCCAAAAAAGTTATTTGTCTTTTACAAAATTTCTTATGACCTCTAACAGAAATTTCTAGTCTGTGTTGGCTTTTTGTTGTAATCTATGAAGTTTTAAATTATGTTTTCCTATGAAAAAAGTCAAAAACCCATTTTTTTGTCTCATATATAGGCTAACTCAAAGAAAATTAGAGATCTATCTCTACCTGAAGGAAATGTTTCTTTAGATATTTGGTAAAAATAATCTGAAGCAATAATAAAATTTTCCAGTAACACAGAGATGGATAACTGTCGTGATGGTGCTTTATTTATTTCTCTGCTTTTTAATTGAATAGTATTTACTGAAATTAAAATTATCTTCAGTTTAATAAAGACCTTTTTAGGCATGGTTATCAATGTTGAAGTGTTTGCACTTCTTTACTATTTACAGATCTTTGTTTCTAATTTTGTGTTTTCTCAGCTCATTTCCAAACTCACAACTGAGGCCAGTAGTGTCTACAAAAGAAAAACAAAACAAGAAAAAAAACCAAAAAACCACCCCACACTTTCTTTTTTATAACAATAATTTCTAGTAAAAACATATAAGCATACAGCTGTCAAATAATATAATGTGTCTCTAAAGGTGAAGCTAACCCTGAAAAAATGAACAAGATTATCAGTTATAACTATTATAGAAAAAAATGAAACTAAAAGTAAATTAAGTCTGAAAGAAAGAACTAAACTTCTCTGTCTTTTGTGAAAATGTCCTATAGTTATTGTATGTTGAGAATATGCATTGTTAAAGACTGCAAAGTCCCCTCCAGAATAATTTTTCACTATGTCCACTGAAGAATATACTGCTTTGCCAGAAAATATTAAATGTTCATTCTTTTCCAATTATTGAAGATAAATATTAGTGATAAGACTTGGACTGGCAAAAATAATTGCAATGAAAAAAAGGTGCTTGAGAGATATTTTCATATCTTCTAAAGGATTCTGAAACTGATATTAATCCCATTGCCTGTGGAAGCCCATTGTCATTACCTGTACTTCTATTATCTTTGCTTTTAATTTACATCTCTAGGAAAGTGATCTTTGCCTTCAAAGTCTATGATTAGCCTTTTCTTCTTTCATGGCTAGACAATGTCCTTGCCACTCCCCTTGAATTTTTTTCCAATATGCAATTGTATTGTGATACCAGCAATCTTATTTTTTTCAGTTTGTACATCCATTATAAAGTAAGTTTTGTGCAAACATTTCAGCATTCATAAAAGCTGCTGGTCAGCAAAGCAAAAGAGTGAATGCTTGACCATTCACTAAAAATAGACATGGAGATTTTTCAAATATTCTCATTTTATTCATGAATATTACAGTAATGGTAAGTTGGATCTAATACAAATACTTAAACATCGGGCACAGCTACCATAGTGCACATTTCCAAAATGAAAATTGAGAGAGGTTTTCCATAAAAATGTGAAAAATAGCAATCTGTTCCTATTCTGGAGACGGCAGTAGTGTACTTCACAATCTCACTGGGTTTTTTTCTTGTTTGGAATGTTCAAATGCCAGTGTCACCTTAAGAAGGATTCTTCATAAAGCTATGATAAAATTGCTGCTCAGAACTGAAGGGATTTTGATGCAGAAATGGTTCTTTACATGTAGGTAGAGGAAACTTCATAACCAAAAGATTTGATTCTAATTTGATGGATCAAACAAACATTTTGACACCCAAAAATCTCCAGATCTATTTGTATAGATGGTCCTCTTTGGGGTCCAGCCCTAACAGCAGCAACATGGAAAAAAATCACCAATTCAGTCTTGTCTTATTTTGTTTTGTTTTAGATAGCTTTTATTCTGGAAATCTTATTTATGGACCATGTAAATGACAGCACAAATGAGTTAGGAAAAGCTGCATGGAGAGATCTGCACCTTGTGCTCAGGGGAACAGATTGTGATGTCTGTGAGACTGCTACCTGCAGGAGCTCGCCTGAGCCCTCAGCTCACCTCCCAGGGCTTTGCCTTCTGTGCTCACGAGCTCTAGCGCTGGGACAGAATCTCGCTGTGCCTAAGCACAAAGGCTGCTCACTGCACCACACTGTGGAAGATGCTACTTCCCCCAAACAGGGCCCCTGGAATTTGGTGCCTTGAAAACGAAGAAACCCCTTAGAGCATGCCCCTCCCTCCTCCTTATCAAAACTTCTGTTATCTCTTAGGATTCCTGTTGGTTTTTAAAGTTGTTAAGTCATTGGTCTTTTCTTACTTAAAATTTTAAGGTAATTGGTTAGTTTGTAATTTGTAGTTCTTATTGGTTAAGATTTCAATCCTCTAAAAAGCTATAAAAAACCCTTTGTTATATCATATAATCGGACTTTGTGAGTAGATTCCCTTCGAAGAAGTAAAGCTTCCTTTGGAACATCTACAGCGAGTCTCTAAGTCTCACTCTGCCGCGAGTAGCTGCCCTCGGGTCTGCAACCAGTCCAGTCTCCAGGCAGCTACACCACACCGCAGAGCTCTCAGAAAACTTCTGCCTAGCCAGGTTTCACATGTTTCTAACATGATGTTTATACAGTTTTAAGGGAGTCTGCAGAGAGGCAGGAGCAGCTCTGGGGGGCTGAGAGGCGCCTGTCACCGAGCAGAGGCGCAGTGCTCCGCACCGGTGCTGCCAAGGAACGCGTGGCTTCAGGCCACAGACCTTGTATTTCTGCAGCCCTGTAAAAGAGGTGACAAAATCGAGCATAAACAAGGCCAGATCCTGTCTGCCAGGATGAAATGGAGACCTCCAGTCCCCTGGGGATGGTAAGTTACTTGAGGATGTTGCTATGTGAGAGCCTATGGCATTACTTGTGACAGAAAGGGATACTCTCTTCAGCAGGCCCAGCCAGGAGAAAGCTTTTTGCAGGGAGACAAGGATAAGAATGCTTATACTCTAAATTACAAAGGGAGAATCTTGAGCACACATCCAGGAAGTGGAAAAGCCACTCAAAATTCGTTTAACTGTTCAGGCAGGTGAAGTATATTTGAATTTGGGCCTTTTCACATCTACGTGGCTGCATTATCCTCTAAGATACCAGATCTGGAGAAATCACCCACTCCTTGTCCATTTCCATTATACCAAAGTTAGAACACCCTCTCAGGATTCATGTCCAGAGCCAGGCAGTGAGATTTGAATAGTGAGGAAAACATTCCTACCCAGCAGTTAGATACTCTGCTCCTTGGACGGAGCAATTTTAGGTCCAAACAACCGTATTATTGCTTCCAACTGCTTGTAATTTAAACAGCCTTCAGCTTGTTCAGACGACTTCTCTAAAGTCTGTTTCTACAGCTTTGCATCCCAATGCAATGGGTAAGGCCTGTGTCACTGATTTCCAGAGAAGAAGGGATTGCAATGCTGGTTGCATTGGTGGTGTTATCCATGGAGTTTTTATGGATTATGCCTCCCTAGACATGAAGTAGCAGCACTTTCAGCCTGGGCCCTACACTGGCCCATGATTCCACCCATGTACATCCTTGCCAACAATGTGCTACAGCTCCAGACTTTGTGCACCTTCTGTAAAATTAAAAATGTACCTGGGAAAAAGAGATAGGGTGATGGTGAAGGTTTTACGGTTCTTACAGATGAAGTAGAGATGGAATCTTTTCCTTCACTGTCTGCAAGTTTTTCTAACATGAGAAGTCATCAATAGAAAGATAACTGGTTCTGGTCATCAAGGCTATTAATTCCTTGGATTGCAGATTGAGACTGAAAAAATGTTTCATTAAATAGAAGCCTAATCCAGTTCCAATTAACTTCGGAGAAAACTGGATTGTAATCTCAGAAGCAACTGGGGTGATTGATTCTTCAATATGGGCATTTACCTCTTGAGAATTTGATGGATACCAAATTCAGTTCACATAGGGCTGGTTACTCATCCTACTGTTCTTGAGCTTTGCTCAATATGGAGAAAAAACACACCCTAGTTTTAAAAAGCTTTACATTCTATAATTTGTAATTCCAGCCTTCTAATATATTTGCATTTTGATTTAATAGAAGTTGAATATAAGTTTTATGTTTCAGCAAAACAATTTCAATATCCATAAAGATTATAATACAAATCCTATTTCCTTCACTTGTCTACTTTAAAAATTCAATGATAACTAAGTAATTTTTTCAGAAGATTAGGATGCAGTCCTTTCTTTAGGGGCCTGTGTTGGCTTCCGGTAAAATGCTTGACAGTACCTCATCATTATTTCTCACTAAATATACCTTCCAAATTATTATTCCTGAACTTTATTTCTATCCAGACATACATATAACTCCTTGGCATTAACAGGAGCTCCTCAAGCATGATAAGGATATAAATAATATTTCTGTAATTCTATTTTTAGATGAAATTTTTTCAGATTTTCTCAGTAACAATGAAATAGTAAAGAATTCTCGTGGACCAACAAACAGCACAGTAAATATTATTATTTGTGTTTTGCATTTAATAAATTTGTTAGAGCACAACTGAAAAGGTTAGTAGACTGCCATGTAACTATGAACATAATTTACATCACGGATGTACAGTTAGTTTTTAAAATGATTACAAAATATTTTCCCTCTAATGTTAAGCAACTCACTAACCTTTTTTCAGGGAAGGTTCTACTTCACCTAAACCAAGAGAACAAAAACAGATATCAGAGAAAAGATTAAGAAAACAAAACCAAAACCAAAACAAAACAAAGCAAAAACCCTCACAAAACCAAAACAAAACAAAAAAAACCCCTTCATTTTTTTCATGTCGAATCATTTTTTTTTTCAAAAAAATAATTTTCTTCTTTATATGCTAAATGACAAGCATCTATTCTGAGATTTTGGATTTTTCATAAAAAATCTATTTTGCCACAGAGTTTTGGGTAGATAAATTCAAGATGCAGTAATAACTAAGGAAACATCCAAATGTCTGTGCTTCTGAATTGTGAATTAAATTAAGAATTTGCTTTATCTTTCTACATTTTAAGGAAAGGCTCACTGGTTCTTTTAAAATTCCAAATAAAATACATATGAAGTTTAGCAAGATTGCAAATCTGGCAATGCTTCCAGTGAAACCCAAGGCAAAAATGGTTTCAGTGTAACTATAAGCACTTGATTGCTGCAATATGTTATTGCATGTATATGTAGGACACAGAATTTGAAGTAGTG
The DNA here is from genome assembly GCA_034336665.1 of Luscinia megarhynchos. Lineage (NCBI taxonomy): Eukaryota > Metazoa > Chordata > Aves > Passeriformes > Muscicapidae > Luscinia > Luscinia megarhynchos. The sequence goes on from CM067565.1 coordinate 50,684,415, forward strand.
ATCCTGAATGACTGGTAGGGTGCAGCCTCAGCTGCACTGACTACATCACAGGGTGAGCAGGGTGCTCAAAGCACGTAATTTTCATGTTATAGTGCAGTAAGATGCCTCACTGCCTATTCACAATCCCAGTTGATGATGAAATTCCACTTGTGCAAAACACTGCCAGAGCTAAGGTTTCCAATCTAGTGAACATCAGATCTCGAATTTTTGTCTGTCAGGTATTTTACAACTTTTCCTACTGCCATTAACACTTAGACACTCGAGTGTTTGAAAGTTTGCTCGTGCTTTGGGAGCCATGAAATGAAAAAAATGCACACTGATCACATTTTGCCAAGCTCTCTATTTTTCATTTTTTCTGTTTGTGATCCTTGGGAGAGACTGGCTTTCTGCTAGTTATAAATCATATCTCAGAATAGGATGCCCAAATTCACAGACTCACACGTAGCAGCCTATCTATTAGCATTCATATGCGGCACTAATATAAAAAGCTCATGCACATATTTAAAAGGTAAACACTTGGTAAGATCTCAGGTTTCTGAACAAACAGGTAGAAGTCAGTTTCAGGACATGTCGTTTTTTATTTATATTCTGGTGAAGCCAAATGGAATATAAAATAAACTACCGTGAAATAAAGATGTCACTCCTACACGTATGGCTTGTCAGAGTGACCAATATGATGTGACACAATGATCCACTACTGACTGTGAGCACTCTCTGCTCATACTGGGGAACTAGGTTTTTTTTTTTCATTTTGCTTTGGCTTTCTGTTTTTGATTAACAGAAGGACAGTTATTTCCAAAATCAAAATATTAGTAATTTACTTTCATTTATCTGATTATGTCAGATGAAGTATGGTGTCATAATGGTAAAACTATAATTTCTAGTAAAATTATAATTTCTAGTAAATTATTTGCAATATGCAACACAAAATCCTGTAAGTTCAGTTGAAATGTCACATGTTTTTTAGTTTCAATATATTGCCCCATCATCAATATGTCAAATTTTAAAAAGTTCTAAATTTCTTGAAGTATCTTGTATATTTTCCAGGGTTCTTCAGATTCTTGCTGATTAAAAGAAAATTGTTATTTCCATTCTCTGAAGCAATATCCTGATGCATATTTTGGTTGTGGCTTTGAAGTCGTATATAAATTAGTGCTCTTTTCTTCAAGATGTACTGATGGTAATATTTAATTCTGATAGTTTTTCTGTAATAGTACATAAAACACGAGATGAAAGCTAATAAAGAGACCAATTTACTGATTGGAATAGCCAGTGGATGCTTTATTAGCAACAATATTCATTTTTCCTTTTGTTTGACCTTCTTGTCTGTGATGTTAAAAGCTGAGTAAGCCATTTTAATGCGTGTAAAACAGCAGTTAAAGCAGTTACAGAAGCCTTTACATTACAAATACCTTCATCACTGTCATCATCATCGCTCCATACGATGTCAGACAGTAAAGAAAAAAAGCCATAAATCCAATCAGAGGACTCTTCCAGTGTCTCATGAATGATTCTCAGTGGTTCTGTGCTGAGCTTGTGAACAGATTTTCCTGAGTGCAGAGTTTAAAACAAAAGTGATTTGAAAAAAAAGAACCCAAACCAAAAACTCCTTCAGTAATAAAAATTAATCTTCATTTTATACAGGACTAATTATACTACCTCTTTTAGCAGAAACAACAATTGTGAATGTTAATTTTTCTTATTCAATCATTTGAGGACAGCTCTCCTTCCTGTGGAAGGCTGGTATGAACTGTATCTTACTGCACTTGCTGTTCACAGAGTAAGGACCCATTGTATAATTTAGTCTGACGTTGTACTCCAAGTTCTGGCTCTCCTTCTGAAGCTTGGTTGGGCAAAATATAAGTATAAATTTCATTCTAATATTCTTCATTTTAGATAATCTCTTCATTTCAGCCTCATTGTTAATCTGACTCAGATCCCCTACCTCTTGATGCCCATCTAGAATTCAGTCCCACTCATCTCATGTCTCCCTGCTGAGCTTCTTCCTTCACACAAATCCTGGCTGAAGAAATTGCTGAGCCTTGGATTAGCTACACACACAGGTCATGTCATTGTCATGGACCACACGTACAGGATGGGAAGAAGAACACTGTGCTTACTCAAGCCAAAATTAACCTGAGCTCAGAATAAACAGGGATGCAAATCCAGAGAGTGGCACAGAGACAGTATGTGCTTTCAAACACATACTCCTGTGATTCTGGTCCTTCTCTCACAATTTTCTATGATTTCTTATACGTACACTTGTGCACATGTGCATACTTAACTTGTTCCAGTTTTACTGCCCCTGTAGGCAAGCAAATTGGGAAACAAGGAAGCTCTGCAGTTTCTTGTCCTTCATCTTTCTGGAACCTCTGATGGAAGTGAGACTTCTGCTTCCTGCTATATCCACCCCCAGGCAGCACACCCATCAGTGGGTAATACTGGTAATACCTTAAAGGCTTTTCCAATTGGAATTTCACCAGATTTCTCTGTACCTGAGTCATTACTTCAGAGGGACTTTCCAGCCTCTGACAGACTTTTTCTTCTGACCATTCTGTGCAGCAATTTTCTATTATCTTGAACTTTGTACCAAACATTGCTTAAGAGGGACAACCCTCATTCAGTCTAGTTACTGCCCACTGTACTTGAAACCACAGACTGAGTCCTTGCCTGGTCTGTGCTAAGCTTTTCCACAAATACAAACAACTGAAAGTAGACTACAAATGTGATTTAAACTTTTGGCCTAGTCCTGCTCCTAGGAGTTTTGATAGAAATACGTACACTGAATATGACAGTATCAAAGGTGGGAACCATCCCTCTGTTTCACATTGCCTTTCTGTAGGTAAATATTTTAGTAGGAAGCTAAAGACAATCAGAATTACTTCTGATTGCAGTGTTCTGACTCACAAGCCAAATCTTTGCATTAATCAGAAGCAGTCTCACATGGACTTGCAGGCTAAAAATCATGCATGGTGCAGGATTAAAAGAACTTTTTCAGTGACAGTAACTGTGTGAACAGTTATTTTCTATAAGTGTTGTAATGAAACTTAGATGTAGCTTTATTTGAAATATAAATGCATCATTAAATTGTGCATTTTATTTCTAATAAATTATTCTGAAACACAAGAGGCTGACTTTCTACTGGTTTGCATCTGCTTGTTGTAATGCAGACCAAAGAAATATTAATTAGTAATTAGTATTTTGTGAATATTTTATTATATAGGTATAGGCTGTTGAACAATCAGACACATCAAATAAATTCAAGGTGTGACATGATGCAATGACATAATTGCAAAAAAATTAATTTAGAGTACTATGCACACTATTTTATTTAGAAGGATTGAGTACTAAACCAACTAATATTTGCTTTGTTTAGCATGACAATTATTTGTTTGCATTGTCTTTAATGCATTGAGATATAGAGATTTAATTTTTTCAAGTGATTTGCCACAAAATTTCTTCTCAAGCATTAATCAAGAAAAGGAGTACCTATATTTGGGCTCTTCAAAATTAAATCTGTGACCTGACCCCTGATGCCATTTGCACTTTATGCTAATCTAGAGGTGCTAAGGAGTCAAAGTGGACTAACAGAATGGGCATGGCCAGGGGGGACTTCACATAATCGAGATTTTGATTCACAAGCAGGGGTGATTTAACTTTGGACAGCTGCCTTGATTTTCAGTGTGTCTATCCACTCTCCTCTTACCCACTGGCTCCTTAGGGAGGGCTCAGTTGCTTTTAGAGCCACAGATTTTTACAGCTGCAGGGACTATAGCTGTAAACTAAACAAAAACTGGTATCAATTTATTTTAATAAATTGGTCTATCAACTAGCAGTTCGAGAACTGCTTCTGTTTCACAGGTAGCAGAGCTGTCCCCCCTGGGCAGGCAAGGGAAATGCTCAGAGAAGTGCAAGATCAAGAGCAGAGGAAATTATTCTAACCACCCCAAGGCAAGCCATCTTTGCTGATGAATCAGTCTTCAACATCATATCCTGGTTTTAATTCATGACATCTTCATACCACACTATGTAAAGGGATTAGAAATTGTAAGTGTCCAGAGGCAAAATTGTCCAGTCGTGCCTTTGCTAACAGGTCCAAGCTGCAAATCCTGTTTAAAATAGAAAGTTTAGAAAAAAGAGTTTGGAGCTGTGTAACTCCATGTTTAAACATGTTTGCAAAATGAAATTTTGTATTTAAACAGATACTGTGAGCTCACTTGAGATCTGATGCAAATGGCACACACCCTGAAAATTATGTCCTCATGCAGAGATGTTCTGTTTAACTCGTGATGTATTTCCACTAGTTTTTAACAGTAGTGCTAATAGTAATGATGTCCTCTAGAATTCTTAAGAACACCACACCAAGTAATGTTGAAGCGTTCTGATTAAACCCATGCTTTTAGTTCTCCAAGCAACTTCGACAATACCAGGTACTATGTGGTCCCTAGTAGAATGAAATATACTAAAAAAAAAAAGAAAATTAAACAAAACAATTCTGGTGTTAACAAGTACAGATAAAGATTCATTCACCTCATACACATGCAAAAAAAGGACAACCATTTTCAGAAGATCTACGTACTCTTGCTTCAAAAGTGAAACTGAAAGAATGCAGATTTTCATAAAAAGGGTTGAGCTTGATTTTTTTTAAATTTAGAGATTTCCAGCAACAGGAAAGCATGATGAGATTTTTTACAATCATCTTGTATTTGATAGATATTCGACTGATTAGCAGTCTTCTATTCAACTTCTCATTCCTTAGCAAATCTTAGCTTATTCTTAGCTTAATCTTAGTTATTTTAAATGTTAAGCTCACAATATATTTCTTTTGTTAACACACGGTGTGTAATATAGAATTTGTAACTAATCTGTAGCTATAATTAGTATTATTATAGATTAATATAATTGATCTAAACTGTAAATAATGCATCATATATCACATAAAATCAATTGCTCTGGAAGTAGAGGGGGCAGGGTTTTGAATTTACACTGTAAAGAGCCTGTATCAATATAGAATATTTCTCAGATAGATACAGACTTGTGAAGTTTTACTTTTTGTTTAACTTTTATATAAGAATTGAGCCAATTTTTTAATCTTAGATAAAATAGTAAACAATTAATAAACACCTGTTGAAGGAGGTGAAAAGTAAATGATTATTGAGGAGGTTAAGTTCTGACATGAAACATACAATTAATACTGAAGATTTTAGTGGACTCTATGCCATTACTTTTTAATCAGAGTTTAAATTCAAATTATCATATTTAGTGAAATATACCTTCAGAAATCTGTCTTAGGGTTACATTAATTATTTTCTAAAGATACCCACTCCTTTCAATTGAATAGAAAGAAAGTCTGAAAAATTAGCATGGACATGTCACCTTATTTTTATATTACTGAGGTATATGACATGGATCCTGCTAGTGATGCTGTTTCAGATTTAAATCCTTCTTGTGACTGTAAACTTTGGCTAAGCACTTGGATTTGTAACTTTACATTCATAATTAATGCCAGGTCTATACAACAATCTACCTTGATAGATTACTTACATTCCAGAACAGCACAGATTCCACAAAAAATGATTTGCTAGAACATTTTGTCAAAGTCTTTTACTATTTGGTACAGTATAAGAGATGTTTTTCAGATCAGCAAAAGTTCCTCTTTTCTTTTGCTGGCGTATTCATTGTTATGAGAATAGTAACAGTTTTGTTTTCAGAGGAAATATGACCTTCTGGAAAATGCTGAAATTTTGAAGAATTAAAGCTGACAGAGGAAGAATTCCTATCAAATGGAAGGAATTTGTATACCACCTTTAAAAGAAATCTTATTATAGGACAGCTTAACTGAATTTGATTAGAGAATGTTTGTTAGCTGTTGGAGATATCTGGAAGATTTTCCAAAGTGATTTTTGGATACAAGAATTGAGTAATCACATGGTATGATTTGCTGTGGCCTCTCAAACAAATTTGGTAATGGCCTGTGCCATTTATTCCTGTGACGTGCACAATAAAAAATGATTAATTCATTATCTGTGCAAATCACTTCAGTCATTATTTGAGTCTTAGTAATTCTGTCAGAAATGTAATTTCCCATCAATCTTTATTGCTCGTCAAATGGTTAAATGTATACTCAGATTTCAACCTATGCTAAGGTGATTTTTTTTAATGAATCGCAGCAGATTAGTTAATAATTGTTGGATTTTCATCAATTACATATTTTGACTCCAGTGAATTGAATGCAATTAAGTTACAAATGATGGTAATTATCTGGTGCAAAGATTGATCTATGAGATACAAACTACTTCATTGACACTGACAAGGTACAGTTGGTGGAGACAGAGAATTTCTATTGTGTTTGATATAATACAAAAGCCTAATTCTAGCTTGTGGTAATAAAACCTATCCTATTTTTCAGTAAGATATTCTATTACAAAGTATAAAGACCTATATTTTAATTTGAAAGTTTATATATTGGTAAGTTTCTTTTTTTCTACTCTGTGATCTTTTGAAAAGTATAGTCTAAGAAACTGAACTCAATACACACATAGTCTCTTATTATTAACATTCCTGTTTATCAACAGAACTGTCCTTAGGTCTCACATTTCTGTTTCATAGACTAACATTTTTATCGAGCTTATAGCTCTAAGCCATAAACAAGCAAAACTCTGGGTTGTACCACTGAATTATTAGTATAAAAGCACTAATTTAATTTTTAATTATATTACATATAAAAACTTTCAAAGAAAGAAAAGAATCAGTTTTCTCAATTATTTCCATTTTATAAGTATGTATATTATAAATATTAAGACTACAGCCTTTAGTTGTCTCTTTCTAATATGAACCATAGGTAATTATATTGAGGTCAAGTTCATAGAGGAAACTTTACCTGAAATTGAACAAAGAAGCAGTTATAACTAGAATTTACTTTCCAAAATTTAGAAAGAAATTCACAAACTCTCACAAAGCAATTGAGTAATTTCACGTTCATTTGATATAGCCCTAGATGTCGATGGCAGTGTATGTTCAGTATGGGCTTTAAGTGTAGTTTATATTATTTGATTTAATATTAGCTGTAAGGTTTTGATTTGATAGCTCAGTTCTTCATTGGGTGTTTTTTTCTGAAACACATTTTATCTAAAATAATTTGAAGCTTTATTTTTTCTAATTGTGGGTTCAGTTCTTTGACTAAGAACACAGATCTTCAGATTAACAAGCTGCTTATAATTGCACAGCAGCATTTTTAAAGGGCGTTTAAAGAGTAAAATTAGTACCTCAGCTTGACACCATTTCCTGGGACTCTCCTGGCTGGCAGTATCTCTTAGCTGTCAGATCTATTTCAAGCATGATGTGAAAATGAGGAATAGGCTGCTGCAAGCCCCAGCCAGGCGGATTTGGGGTTAGCTGAGAAGCAGTGCTGCCTGTCCTGGCCTCTGCTCGTGCCCATGCTTTATTACCATCCACACACACATTCAGAACACTGCAGGCAGAGGGTCTTTACCAGGTGGGAAACAGGGATCATCGCAATGTTGTGAGTAGGTGGCTATACCTGATGGCAACAGGGTGAACCCCAGAAAGGTCAATAAAAAAATGAAGAAACACCATTAGCAATAATGAATGTTCTCAGCTGTCTCTTGGCTAAAGGAAGCATTTAAGGAGCAAAGTGAGGAGTTGTTTAATCTCTGTGGGGCTGCTGTTATGTGGCAGAAATTTGAGTTCATAAAAAAGAGAAACAATGTGCTGTAGGTGTGAGATTATACAGTGTGAATCACAGCAAGGTAAAAATGTGGTCAAATAAAGTACAGTATTTTCAAAAGTCATAAACAACTTCTATTGCTGAAAAGAATATATTACATATAGGTGATTCTAGTTGAGTTACTTCAGTTTCTTCAACAGTAAATAACCAAAGAATTGCATCACTGCAGTTGTTATTGAAATGAATTACTGGTTTGATTTGTTTGTTTAAAATTAGAAATTTCACAGATACCATTATGCACTGGAAATTTGCTTTGTGTTTTGTGTCCCATGAAGCATACTTAAGAATGAATTCTCCTCTTAGATCCTTCCCTGTACATTATGACAGTTTCTGGAATTTCATATTTTCAACTACATAACCTCCCAAAGTTTGATCTATCAAAATTTATTGTCTTTTATACACTGGAACTTTTGGGATGAAAGCAGCACTTGCAATACTGCAATAGTTCATAGACTGTAACTCTTTTCAGTATAAACTCATTTTCTAGGGGTTTATAACTCAGCTATGAAATCTGCTGCCGTCTGAAACATGAGAAGCCAGATGTCATCTGAGCAGCCCTTCTTTAAACTGGAATTGGGCTTAAATCCCTTTAATGGATTTTATCATGGAAGAGAGAAAAAATGTTTTGCATGTTTTAGGTGCATTAATTGAAGTCTCATATAATTCAATTAAGAACTTCATTAAGAACTTTGAAATAGATAAACTGCTCACTCATGTTTTGAATTGACATTTATAAATGCAGTATAAAATGCATTTCAGAAGACTGTAACACTGTTTTGATAAAATCCAGAGTAGATTTGTCTAGGGTTTTACATGTTTGAAAAAGAGAAAAAATTATTTATTCCATTAAGTTTGCTGGTGGTTCAAAGTAATCCAGAAGTTCATTCTTTTTCCTGATTAAATGCAAATGTATTTTCAGTTTTAACACTGATGGATATATAGACATAAAACACGAGAGCAAAAATAGGTATCCTCTTCTTTTTTCCAGTTCTTAAAACTTTCCAGAGAACATTCGCCCAGCAGGGTGACTAGTGAGATGATGTTACAAGGGGAAAATGATTGTGTATATTCCTTATAATTATTATACACTCCCCAAGGCCAGGCAAAATCTATCTGTGACTGCAAGACAGTAATAAAAATGCCCACAAGTTCAGGCAGGGAAATGGTGACTTCAGACTGTGTTATTCAGAAGCTACTATGGGAAATCCCACATTTGGCCAGATGCATTAACTTAAAAGGATTTTAAAAAAAAATATAATTAAAGAAAGCATCTGACTGGATGGGAGCTCCATGCACTGTTAACTCCCCATTCCTAAAGGCATTACCTCCACAAAGATCTGCCTTTGCTACAGGTCTCTAAAAAGCCTCTTTATGTGAGCAAAACAAATTAGCCCCAACAAAGACCATACTCAAGGTTTGTTTTTTTAATTAAACTTAAGAAAACAACATAGCAAACTCATTCTGCTAAGTATGTCTATGTGTGTTTTCTATATTTTCATCTATATAATTTTTTAGGTAATTTGGAGTTTCATAGATTTGGTGAGGCTTCATTAGGTTTGATTTAGTCTGGCCTTTAGGTGACTGGCTAAATCACTGTCAATTTACTCTGAATATTGAGCACCCTGGATCTGAAATTAGGGGATGTTAATTAGCTGTAATTGGTCACAGAGATGGCAGGAAATTTTGAACGCTCTATTAGCCCATTAGCAAATATGGATTCCTCGGCCATCAATTTTAAGGGCTAAAATAATCTTAAATTACTGAGTTACATTTACCAATTAAAACGTATAATCCAGTTATGTGTACAAGAAATGCATGAAATACATTATGAATTATGAAGCCAGTTAAGAAGGCGTGTTTTGCAACACAAAGGATGGAAGTAATTAACTGTTGCAAAGCACACGTAAAACCAAAATTATTTTTCTTCATTTCTGAAAATATTGAAAATATGTGAGATCCTTCAGTGTGATCTACTACATATTCTGTATTCAAACACACTGTGTAATGCATAAGATTTTTAATTTCTTCTCTCAAGCTTTTGTAATGGATGTCACCTTCATACCATGTTAGAAAAATTTCAGTCATGTTCATAGTTGTACAATACAGCATGATAGGAATGCAAGCTTTCATTTGATTCCTCAAAGGAATGAGCATAATGCACTAAAGCACAACATTGCAAAATTTAATTTCCTTCTTCTGGATAGATAGAACAGGGGTGAAACTTTCAATACAGATCTAATTCTTGTCTCATACTTTTTCCAAATCCATTGCTAAAGGTAAAGCTGATTTGCAGATTCTATCCCTGTCCTGAACAAACTGACACATAACCACCCAGGAAGCAAAGCTTTACACATGTAACCTGTGATATGGGCTCCCCCTTTTATAATAGATCATAACCAGCACCTCCTGAATAATATAGAGTGCTATAGAATTTACAGATATGTAAAACTATGCAAAACTGCATCTTAAATCTTTCTGTAGCTTGAATTCATGTACTCTAACTTCACTTGCCTAAACCCTAAATGTTAACCTCCCTCAACCTCCCTCGTTCTATAAGCTACTTTACAAATGCTGGATGAAGAGCATTTAAAGAAAAAAAGGAATTTAGCACATCTACTTTAGGATGAAACTAAACATCGCTCTTTCATATCGTTCCATGGCAATCAAGTGGCAAAACCTAAGGCCTGGCATTCTAATCACAGAGGGTGGTGTGAAGTTCATACTGATAAACTAAAAAAACATATAAGAGCTAAAATATGTATGCTGATAATTTATGTCTTTTGGAATTATTTGCGTTTCAGATAATGAGCGCAAAAATGTTAATCACTGAAGGAAAAGAATGCCTAGGTTCAAGTTTAAAGTGCTTCCTACTCAGCTCACATGTATTCCTTTTACTGGGCTCCATGAATCTCTGTGTACTCTAGGCAACTCATAATCTAGGGCATTGCACTTCCTGTATTTTCCAGAGGTTAGCAGCTCTGTAGTGTAATCAGGGGGGAAAATTCCATGTCTATTCCTCAGGCACACAGTTCCCTGACTGGTTTACCAGGTCAGCCTGCTCCTGCTTTCTGCTGCACTCACTCCTGTGTGGTGCAGTCACTGCTGCAGCTCTGCTATGGAGATGGTCATTTCTGGCACAGAAATGTAGTCCAAGTCCCTCTGGGAGCCCATAGATCAGAATCCTCTTCCTCAGCTTTGTAACTGTCCTTCAAAAATCTGCAGGTGGCTCCTCAGTCACCCTCCTGTCTCCTCTAGGCTGACTTCAGCTCCCTCAGCCTGCCTCATTCATATGCTGTGCATACATTCTGAATTTGAACTTCATGGAACTTCAGGTAGAGAAACCGGAAAGAAATTGAATGCACTGGCTTATGAAAGGCAAGTGTTCTTTGAGGAAAAATACACTGAATTTTCTCTGGTTTATGGATTTTAAAAGCACGCAGCTGAATATAATTTCTTTACCGTCTTTCATTTGCATTTGAAAACTAGGAAATTAATTTTAATCATGCTTGCAAAACTAAATTCTCAGTCCTGGATATAACTATTTGCTCTTTTTATGTAGGTCTGCTTTTTCAAAGAACAATATCAAACTCAAGGCAAAAAAATTACTAGGTTTTAGATTTAAGGAGCCATTTAGAAATATGCTCCAAATTCTACTTTCTATGTGAAAAGAAGGCATTGCTTCCACTTTAGGCAAACCGTCCAAAAGTGAAAATCATTCTTGTGTCAATTATGCCAGCTACGTGATTCTATGTAAAATCTTTGGCTACGTCCATGGAATTTTGCCAAATCACTGGGTTTAACTCATACAAAAATCAGCAAGAAATCAGGAGTGGAAACGTAAGGGTTATGATAACAGCTAAGCAACTATCCTTATATACATGTAAATACAAAAAACAGTATAACATATCCTGGTCTAAAGAAGTACAGCAGTTCCTTCTCTTAATGTTTGACCATCAAGACCTGATTTGAATGCTGGCTTAATTAACCACTTAGGAACAGAAATATTGCTGGGAAGGAAAATAAATAAACTCATTAACGCAAAATATTAAACTATCCTCTCTCAGAAACCTTCACAAAATAAAAACTCACCCTGACAATTAAATTTTACATTGTTTTATTTCTACATCCTGGTCTGAAAATGTCAGTTTCCATCAGGACCTGTGAGATTTAAGCTCATTTAACCAATACTATGTGAACAGAATTCCATCTGCTTAGAAAGTTTCATTTGGACTCTGGTACAAATACAGATTCCTATTGCTTAGCACTACCCTGACTTTTTTATTGAACATGTGTTATCTGACAGCCAGTGCAGAAATTTCAGAGTTTAAAAGTTTAGTCTGAGTTATGCACTGGTTCTTGACTGTTCATTGAAAACATATTAAGAACTTGATTAACTGATTGACTGATTGATAGATTGATTAATATTTAATATGGAAAACTAAAGCTGAATATGGCAGTTTCTATTTCTTGGTTTGTCTCTGTGTTGTAGCATCAAGTGTTTGGTGTTCAAACTAAAATCTGATGCTTATTTTGGAAGGATCTCTCAAAAATAACTTTTTGCTTTCCTGGTACTTCAGAGATGTCCTTCAGAAAAAAAAAGACAGATGAGAAAAAAAAACCAAGAAAGTTTTGTGGTACATTTTCTCCACATTTCAAGCTCTGTGATGTCTATTGATCCAGTATTTGTTGGTTCCTTTCAAGATCTATATGTGTTTCAAAAGCTTCCTAAGTAAATCTGGAAGTCAATATTGATATATAGCAGGACACAAAAAAAAATCTATGAATTTATCAGTAAACTAATAAAGTCCAGGAAATTTACTCCAAAACATCAACTCAATTTCTTTTGAATTAAAAGGCTGAAGTCCGAATTTCAATTCCTAGTTAATTATTGTGACAGATGTGTTAACTTCAGAGCTGGAGTTCTCATTTAAAGAAGATAAGGACCCTAATCATTTGTTTTCTGGTTCATATACATGTTTCCCAATTGCTAATGGCTGTTAGCCTTACAAAGTTTTACTACGGAAGGCTTGCTGAATACTACATACCCTGTAAAAACATAGGTAGTTAACTTATTTTTCATTATGTATCATTGCCAGGTAAGATGTATAAATATTCTATTTCTTTCTGGTTGCTGCTCTTTTTCTCTGTTCCTCAATTAGAATCAGAGTCCTTGTACCATCCACTTAATTTTCATCTTTGTCCGCAGTAATCAATATGTACCCTAAAGCTTCATCTTGTTCATTTATCTAGCCAAATCTTAAAACTAGGCTAGAGTTATTGCCTTATTGAAAACCAAGGCTGTGCCTTAACTTATATTAAGAATCTGATCCTCTGTACTTACGGTTTTTGAACATCAGTTTTAGGGTTAGCATGTTCTTCTACCTTTTTGCGATCACTGAACTGTGTAAGCAGATATCAGAATACACCAGGCAACCATTAAAGTCTTTATATTTCTGAAAATATGAATTAATACTAATTTTCTTTTTCTGGAAAAAAAATTTACATAGAAATTGGAAAACAGGAATCTGACCTTACATGCTCATGTACTTTTTACGTTACTGTCAACATATTCATTTTCCAGGATAAGAATGAGCAACAAAGTGGAGAGACTTAAATTATAAAGGTGTATGATGTGTAAACTAATGTGTTCTGACATTTCTCACAATATCTTCTCTTTTGTTAAACTCAGCAGAGACACTGTGCTGTCCCCAAGGACGTGAGACACAGGCATATTCACGTAATAGGTGCTGCTTAATAAATTTTTAAATTTGAATATACAAGGTGTCACACAGAATATGTTGAGTTTTACCTGCTAAGGTTTTGTAATCCACCAAGTCAAACATTACAATAGCTACTGCTGACCAGGTAACAATCAGAGCAACAACAAGAAGCCATGCTGCTGGTGAGCTGAACGTTGTCACGAGGTCTTCTGTCACTGACTTCTTGCCCACTTTCATGGGTGACGAAGGAACGGATCCGTTCTTGCCATCGATTATCGTCGTGGTTGTAGACATGTGTCCTGTACAAACAGACAATACAGAGGAAAATAATCTAACAACTTGGAGCCTTAAAGCTCAGAATATGAATGCTGTTTTGAAATTGTTTTGTCGTCAGAATGTTTAAAATAAATATAAATGTTGTAATGCTAAAAAAAGGGTGCTCGCACTTTCTGGAAGAAGTAGTCACAACTAGGCTTTTTTTATTATACTATGACATTTTTTAGTCTGCTACAAATAGCTACAGGCCTAAGAGAGTGATTGATGAAAACATAAAATATTATTACCCTCCAAAGGATTGTCTTGTTACAGGCTGTAGGCCAGATTCTCAGGTGATGTGATTAAGTGAACTTCCTTTGACTTTAATGGACCTAATGCATCTATGCCACGTGAGGTTTGGCTGGAATTCTGCTGTGAAGGACATGTATCAGTAGCAAAAGAAATACATATATTTCATTTCATCTAACAGAAACACAAATGATTTCCATGGCCAGGATCCTTAAAAGTTGTGAATAAGATTGTAGCTGGTTTTTAAATTCCTTTGTTTGTGGAATTTTTCACTTAATGAAATAATCTCCTAAGAAACAAGAGTTAGAATGTCAAAGTAGACTTAATTCCAGAAAACACAAGTTTGGTAATAAAAATCTGGCAGGAACAAGTGACTTAACCTACTTCTTCCTGAGGTATTAAAAATACTAGTTCTGGACACAAACCAAAATTATGGTCACAGGAACCTAACCGTATGTGAAAATTCCCTGCTTTTTAAAATACATTTTGATAACGTAAACAAACAAGGGAGGTATTTTTTTCCATTATATACAACAACAATAGCTAAAGTATTCCTTACACTGAAGTTCAAACTAGTAGAAGACCACGGTATCGCCACTTAGTTTGCAGTATCTTCTTGTAAACTACAGTTAAAATCTTCAAAGATATATTACACGTATTCTTGGTCTGGTTGTTGACACCAACTTTCATAAACTAATTTCAGTGATTTAAGGGACCCTTTCCCACACAGACATCTAAAATTTTGAGGAATCAGGTGACACCTGGTTTGTGCAGATCTTTGCTTTTCACTTGTTTTCTGTCACAGTTGATACAGCCTATAAAAGTGATATTTTCTGTGTGACAGACTTGCTGTATATGAGGGTAAGCAGAAACAATTTCATTTTTGGCATAGAAAATGACAATAGGCACTGAGAAACTTTTCTGGAGCTAAGGTATAGTCTGTTGAAGACTTTCCAACATTTACCATCACAACCTCTATTTAGACTCTCTCTCTGAGAATCACATTTATATTGAAGAAATCATATAAATCATATATATTGACAAAATCATATAAAATTTGGAGGGACAATTTTGGTGGAAGAGGTTCCTTAATTCTTAATCTGTCATAACTGTGGAGTTTTCAAATTCATACCCCAATCTGTTCTAGAATTATATTATATTTTATTTTATTTTATTTTATTTTATTTTATTTTATTTTATTTTATTTTATTTTATTTTATTTTATTTTTTAAATTTTATTTTATTTTATATTGTATTAATTTATTAATACATTGTATTAATGAGTAGTTCCTTTAGCTCTGCCTTTTAATTTTGCTTCTGCATAAGCAAAATCTTGGTGCTGATCAGTGCCTTGCTTCAAGCCCTAAAAAACTGCTCTGCTACATAGCAGACTTGTAAAAGCAGAGCACGATTGGCATATTATATGCTTTTTGTTACTTATTTGAAGTTTATTCTTATTTATAGAATATTTATTCTGCGTATAAATAATATATATCTCCTAGGATAGAATGTATACAATTTTTGAAATATATTGTGAAACCATCACTGCTTCCATTTCTCCAAACAAAAAATTCTAGATCAAACAATTCACAGCAGGAGGAAAAATCTGCCAAGTGACAACTAACAATAAAGATCAGCTTCCTAAGTCAAATTCAAAATCAATAGCATTTTGTTATTCTACTGCATACAAGATGCAAGTAATTTGTGCATGTAACAGGTCATAAATGACACATTATGCATTTTTTCCCCATTGGGGATATCAGTCAGAGTTTATGATGTGTAAGAGAGAATAGAAAGGTACTGTCTCATCTTGACAAATCTGATTAGCATCACAGCATGTCTTCAAGGACATCCTAGTGGCAGATATTTGCAGTTATAATATGAACAATTAAAACTGTATGTGTTCATCCAGATACAGACCAGTCAAAGGATCATTCCTCTAGGTCTGCTGCTAAGTAAAAATAGTTCCTTACTATTTAGTATACCTAACTTTTCAAACTCAGACCACTATGTGTCTTTGGTGAAGAAAATAGTAACTGATGATTTATCAATCAGAGCAACGCTGCAGAGACAGAGCTCAAGTATGCTAGAAGGTTATCTGTGGCAAGATTTTGGCTGTTGATGTAGCCAAGTCAGACTTCCCCTTAAAATCTCAGGATGTTATAAAATAAAAGGCTGTTGTTGCATTCATAAAAGTGTAAGTAAACAGCTATTGATTCAAATTTGACTGGAAGTCAAGCTAGGAAAATACTGTTATAGTGCTGGAAGTTCCTGATACAGGTGCTTGCAGTGTCATTCAGGGGCATAAGAAAGATCTCCAATGTTTTAAATGCTTTACATTATCAAAGACATCCTCAGGGCTGGCAAGCAAAATCTACAGGAAACAACTTTGGAATTCCCTGAAAAAAAAAACGCAGACAGGATGTCCTAAAACAAACAGAAATTAGATTTTTATGTCCCTGGACACCTATATCAACAAAATTGGCTGGAGGATTTTATCTGATGACTCCTGAGAAAGACATTGTTTGCAGCTATGTAATCTCATGTGGGCGGATTATATATTGATACCATCATAATTTCATGACTCTGAAATGAAGAGGCAATAACATTGAGATGGTTTCTCTCTATCTCCAAGCATTCTGTTGCTGTAGTACCCAAGGTGTTACTCTCATGTTTTTCTCTGCCTGTTTCTTGCTTTTGGGTGTCTAGCTGCTCTGTTCATTTTTGTCCTCCTCCTACCAGTGCTGACTTTCCCTACAAACCTCCAGTGATGATATTTACAGAGCTAGGCAACAGAGAAGAGGGGTATGTATATACAATGCTTCCATCAGTTCAGCCAGCAGTGATTCTCCTTTTTCTCAGACAAGTGCCAAAATTAGGCTGAACTCATGCCCAAGAGATCAGTGAGGCTTCAGGTGCCCAGGGGAGCTTTGGAATCATCTGATGGGCCCTACTGAGTTCTACATTTACAATTAGCAGAGGCAAGTCACCAACAGGTTAAAATCAGATTGCTGAACTTTTATAGGTATCCTTGCAGTTCATATAATAAACATTTTCTCTCTCAAGACAAATTTCTGTGTCCGTCTTACAGGCAGCATGAATCCAAGTCAGTTTACTTTCAGTGAGCACTGCAGTGGATCAGGAGATTCATGAGCAGATCAGTTGTCCCTGCTTTGGGAGAGGCAACATCCATCACAGGAGTGGAGGGTGCAGCTGAAGGCTGCTACAATTTCAGCCATCCAATTTTAATCCACTGCCACATGTCTGCTAGAGCCTCTTGGCACTTTGGGTTGTGATTGCTATTGATTTTCAATGAGGATGGGAACTTAAAAAAGTTATATATACATTTCTATAAAAAGATCACTCCAGGGATATATACCTCTGACTGCACATCACAATTTCTCATGCACACAGGGCTATCCCATCGGGTCACAAATGTCACCTTTACATCAACAGATTGATTTCCTAAATTCCAAACAGCTTCCAAGATTCTTACTATTCCTCTGGTTTCAGAGTTGTCACTTAGAATACAATCTGAAGACCCATAAGGTCTCGTAAGTATAAATAAACCTTGACAATTGGTGACAACTCTGAGGAGAATACTGTGTGACTTTCAGAGTCCAGAGTGAGCTTGTAGTCCTGACATCTTAGGTAAAATATCCTTTGCATTTGTGGGCTGAGGCATTTTCTCCTTAAAACTTAATAAACATAGGAGTCCATGGTTAAGGATGGCTGCTTGATTTTACAGTTCAGCTGCTACACCTTCTACTACTCTAGAAGAAAAATGAAACAAAAAAAAACCTATGCCTCCAAAACTAACAAATAAACCCATTCCACTCAGACTCATTGAGGTGTAAAAGAGTAATTTTCTGGTGCTTTGTCACTTCATAACTATTTTATGTGTAACAATCTTATTCTGCCAATAGGACAAAAAAACCTAAGTAAAATATTTAATGTGCAATACCTTTTGAAGGCCAGGCATATTAAAAGCAGAAGGTTAGTCACAATACTAAAAAAAAAGAGGTTGTTCACTTTTAAATAACAGTATTGTTGCTAGGGCAATGCAGTTTGGATGTGAGAAACCTCAGTGCAGTCTGCTCTAAACAAGAGAGCTGGTAGATTTTGATTTGTCTGTTGTACTCCCCAGATGAACACTCCAGTAAATAGGCTATAGAGTATTCTGGATTCAGGTCATTAATGGCTCCTGTTTGACCTATTCCACTTCACTCAGAATATTTAAATACTAATTAAGGAAGCAGGAAAGAGAAAAAATGGCTGTATAAATTGACACTGTATGTTAAGCACCAGCTCAAGCCTTGGGCTTTAACCTGGTGACCTTTTCAATCCACCACTGTTGCAATCAGGCAGGCAGGAGTCTCAGCCAACAGTAAGTAGGGGACTGCAGGGAGAAGAGGACAAGGGATTAGGACCCTTCAGTGAAGAACTGGGCAATGGATATAAAATAATCTACTGCATTTTTTTTTAAGCTCAGCACATCACCCTTAGTGAGTCCACAGACCTGCAGGCCTCACAATAATCACTCCTCATGCAGAAAAAATGATTTCTACCACAAGAAAGGATTACACCTACACCTGTTGTTCAGGTGATACTTATGCCTGACTGTGACATCCTCCTGTTTCAATCTCTCTGCTAGGGTTTCTTCTTCCTTGGCTTATATGAACACAAAGGAAAAGACAGAATTAATTCTGTGGTCAATAGCTAGTACCTTACAATAAAATATTAGTAATAATATTTTTCTCTGAAGCAACCTAATGACTTTTTTTCCTGCTTTTTGACTTGTTTATATATTTATGTGAAAACAAAATGCTGAGCAGAGAGGGAGACGCCCTTAGGACCCATGTATGCTCTGAACAGAGAGCCTCTATCATCTTATCTGGCCAGCACCAGGGGCCAAAAATGCAGACACTGGACAACTACCAACAGAGTGCAGAATATTTCAGAAGAGAAAGAGGAAGAGCACTGCAGCTGGTCAAAACCTTTTGATCTCCTCCAAATACTGCTAAAGGATGCAATTAAAGTGGATTTAAAACCACTTTCTGGGGAAGATCTGTAGCCCTGGCAAACTTCAGTAGGTTAGAAACTCAGCTAGATCCACTAACATGGGATCATGATTTCTATTGGACATATATGGAAATATATAAGTAAGACTTTTTCTAATGCAGAGAAGGAGATAGAAACAGGGAAAGAACTTAAATAGGCAAATTCAGCTTATCTTTGAAAGCTCCTTTCTCTCACTGTTTTCTGCAACAGATTGTGAGCAGGACAAGGATCCACAGTGCAGACCAAAAATGGGTGGTGGGCAGCTAGTATAGGTCTTCTGACTATGGGCAAGCTTTTACAAGCTTTTGAACAGAAATGTGAAAATTTTAAGAAAAGCTACTTTATTTAGAGATGCAGCAAAAATCGTCTCTTTGCTTGACTGACATTCAGCATTCTCTTCTCTTTGTATCAAATTATATCCCCATATAAATGAATGAACAAATGAATACCACTGGAATATCTAAATGGAAAAATAAATGGAGTTTCACAACTAATGCCAGAATTTACACACTTTTAAATTTCATCACACAATTACTGAAGTGTTGCTTTGCTGTTTATATAACTAAAGAGCAAAGAGGAAAACCTCTCAACATGTATCATGTGTATATTCACAACTCCTCAGATTTTAAGGTAGTGTTTCTGCAGACTAGAGGTTTAGAAAGCTGTGTCTGGCACTCTATATGAGAGAACATATGCAGATGTATCAGTCAGTGATAGTTATAAAAATGTAATCATCTTTATGAAATGTGGAAAACACGGCTGAAGATTATGCAGCCACCAATTCTACGTGACAAAAGAAATAGAATAGAGATTATGGAATATAGAGAAGATGGTGTATGAAAATTAGCTGAATGATTGGATTCAGAAAAGGCACTTATAATTATTATGGTGGTTGGTGCTGTGTACGTTTTTAATTTCCTTTTCTGTTATTATATCTGTATTGGTTTTATTTTTGATCAATACAGAACATCTGATAATTTAAAGAAGAAGATAGAATTAATCTTTCTATTCATTGTCCAAGAAATTATGTACACCAATCTTTTCATTTCATCGATTTCAATAAGCAGCTTTTAGAAGAAAAGATACATTCTATCAAGCCCTTTCATTAACAAGTCCAAAAATATTGTGTTCTTCATACAGTATTAGTAAATAACACTAATTACACTGCTATGGGGGGAAAACCTGAAACTATTAATGCTGTATACTAATATGTGACATATATTTTGGGGATTGTAATAATTGCAGATGCTTAGGGTACTTCGGTGGGTTGACCCTAGCTGGATGCCAGGTGCTCACCAAAGCTGTAATATTCCTCTCCTTCCCTGGACAGGGAGATAGAAAAAGGAAAAGCTCATGGCTGAAACGGGAACAGGAGGAAATCAGACTCCTGTTATCACCACAGACAAAGCAGATTTGATTTAGGGAAATTAGTTGAATCAACTGGAATAGGTGATTAGAAATATAATCTAAATCTTTCAAACACTCTTAATTTCACTTCAAATTTTTTCTACCTCCTCCCTGCAGAATTGCAGGGGAAGAGGGAATGTGAGTTGTGGTCAATCATTTTATTACATGCTGCATCTGCCACATTTTTTCCTCAAAGGGAGGACTCACACTCTTCTCCTTCTCCAGCATGGAGCCTGTCCCATAGGAGACAATCCTCCATGAACTCCTCCAACTTGAAGCCTTCCCATAGGCTGTAGTTCTTCACAAACTGCTCCAGGGTCAGTCCCTTCTCTGGGGTGCAGTCCTTCAGGAAAAGGCTGCTGCAACATTGATTGCCCAGAGGGCTGCTTGTCTGCCAGGAGCCTGCTCCAGCATGGGCTTCCCATGGGCTCACAGCCCCCTGTGGGCACATACCTGCTCTGCTGGTGGAGTTCTCCAGGGGCTGCAGGTGAATATCTGCTGCCCTGTAGGACTGCAGGGAGCCAGCCTGCCTTACCATGGGCTGCACCTTGGGCAGCAGGTGCCTGGGGCACCTTCTCCTTCATTGATCTTGGGATCTGCAGTGCTGTTCCTCTCATTTATTCTCTCTTCTCTCTCTGGTTGAATTTTTTTTTCCTTCCCTTCCTAAGTCTTTTATCTCAGAGGTGACACTCTCATCATGATGCAATCAGTCTTTGCCAGTGGTGGCTCCATCTTGGGGACATAAGATATTGGGTCTGTCAAACACAGAGGAAGCTTCTGGCAACTCCATCCAGGAACCACCTCTGTAAATTCCCCCACTACCAAAATATTTCCACCAAAACCCAGTACAGATATAGTACACTACCATGGGCTAAGTGGAAAAAAAATGAAGGATCTCAGAAGAAAATAACTGATACTAACTAGAAAACCTCCATAGCTGTATGATCACAAAATTACTTTCCAGTGATGTAAAACCAGGTTGCAGTAGGGACTGGACAACTACATGTAATGAAAAAGGACTTTTGAATATGAAGATATAATCTCTGACTCAGGAATTTTCTTTATTTCATATCCCTGAATGCTGAGCAAGTATATTGGCAGGGCAAAGTCTAAGAATTGAATTAATTAAAATTTTTTCCTCAACACTTGGCTCCTGAAAAAGACAAGATACTTTCAAACCTTCATTTTTCATTGTCTAAAATTATTTAAATGCATGCAATCGATTTTTTTTTCCCTCTGAGGACAGCTGCAAAGATTGTCTTAAAAATACATTTGTGTATATAAAAGATTGGTTGTACCTCATGTAAGAAGTTGACATATGTGGTTAACTCCTTGCCATGCAGATTCAAATTATGGATTTGGACCTTTACTGTACAAAAAGAGTCAGAATTCCCTGAAGGCAGTCTGGTCTTCACCTCCCTACTGATCAAGGAGAGAAATTCAAGCAGTAGCAATAGAGGATGGTTTGTCTAGAAAATCCCAGAGAATGGAATGAGGCAGTAGGGAAGAAAGGGAAGAAGAGATTGGAAAGCATGCCTGGGAAAATCTCTAGCAACCAGTGTAACTGATAAAAAAGATCATCAGAAAATTTTGGAAAGGAATAAGTATATACGACTGCAAAAAGGTCTCTTTGCTACAATCAGATTTCCCTTGCAGAAGAGAAAATTTCTTTTTTCAGGAATGCATCACTGGGTCCTGTTGAAGAAATATTAATACTAGATGTTTCTTGTTCTGGAATAGGCCAAGGTATGAAATGGATAATGGGATAAATTACATTTGAAGAATCTACCTATTTGTACAGATGTCTTGAAGAAATCTGAGAACTTCAAGGAGGAGAAATAAAACTGGTTTCAGCCAGACCTAAATTACACTGTGCTTTGAAATACAATCAGCAGTAAAATAAGTTCACTCCCTCTCAACTGATATACTTCTAACTTTTGGCTTCAGAGTGCCTGGTTAGGTCAGCAGGTATCTGAAGGATTTAGGTGCCCATATCCCACTGAAAGTTTATAAAAGATGAGTCTTAAATCACATTAAAAGTTGAACTTCAGAGATTTGGAGGTGAATTTTAATCTTTCCCTATATGTTTGAATTTCATACTCTAGTAGAGCATTGGTTGAACTTCAAATTAAACAGAAGAAATCTTGTCTCATAACTTAGCAAAGAAGTATAAAAATGTCTTTACTCCAAACTTGCTTCTAGAGAACATTAGGCTGACATAAACTTTAACCTTTTGCTCTGTGGGATTGTTTCTGGTGTGCACACGTATTTCAGCAAACTTTTACATTATTCTGATTATTCAAGTACTTCAGACAAAGAAGGCATTAGCAGCCGCTAAAAGATCTTCTGTGCTCTTAGTCTTATATTATTGATTGTATTGTGAACCTATCTGCAATAATTTATACCTGAAATTATTTTAGAAATAATAGTAAGTGAAGAGCTAAGGACCAGGTTTAAAAGATTGTTTTATTGGGAAATTTTACAGATTTTAATTACAACTATATCACTTTTTGAAATAATTTCTTGAGAACTTAGCAGACCACGGGAGTGAATAATAATGATAATAAAAATAGGATAAGTTATTTTACAAAATCAAAGCTGGAGAATGCGCAGTTGAAAAGAACAAGAGAAATGTCATTTACTGCAGCTTAAACTAGATACTAAGATATGGAAAAGGGACACTGAGCTGCTTCCTTTGCAAAAGGCACCAGATTTTACCTTTCTCACAATCTGAAAATTAGAAATTTACATTTTTATCTTTTAAGTATCTCTTCAGTTTGATATGTTTCTTACATTGTCTTAGAAATGTGATTTTTAAAAAAATCAAATGTTTCATTTCCAGCTTCTCAGTATGCAGATGAGATAAGAATGCAACTGAACACTCAATCCTAAAATAGCAGCAGCCTGAAAAATCCATTATTTGTTTGGTTCCACAGCTGAATTTTTTTATTGATCAGTAGTAATACCTTCCTTTCTTTGGAAATAAATTGGTGCTCTGAAACAGTAAAAAGTTTTTCCTTCCCGTTCATCTTAGCAATCTGACATTTCAGAAAGAGATGCCAAAGGGATATTTAGACACACTTCTCAGTTGATATAAGCTGAGAGCTACATCTTATCTTTTAAAATGTCAAAATGAAAGTTGGAGAAAAACGATTGCCATTTATCTCTAAATAGCAGTAGACCTTCTGAAGCAAGAGCACTGTGTGCAGTCACCCTTGTTATTAAATTTTGGAAACTCAACTCTACACATCCTTGAAACATTCAGAAAGGATTAGAAAAAAAATATTAACTTATTTTTTATTGTTGAAAAACAATTAATCTGTTCTCATCTGTAAAATGATGATAGTCCTGATAAATAATGAAAGTTTGTGGAATAGATACCAGGTTCCACACACCTGCCTTTAGTAGGTTCCTCCCACCTGTCTTCACTCTGGACAAGTCTACCAGTACAAAAGAAACTGTGCAAAGGCAACTCCAGATCTATGCTTCCTCTGAATGAACTACTATTTTCTCTCAAATAAGTGTATTGATGAATGGCTGATTATTTTTATTCCAAGCTAACATGACCATGAAGGTTGGACCAATTTTATATGTCTTAATGGACTGGCATTTACAGATTCTCAAAACAAAAGTAGTACTAACATTAATTTACTATCCTCTCTGCAAGTTATGGTGCAAGTCTGACAAGTATTCCATATGGAGCTACCCAGTCACTACAGCACTAAAATATGGAGTTCACCACATGCATAACTTGAATGTACATACTCATAAGTCATATTAAAGAAACTTGGTTGCAGGTCATTGACCAGAGACAGAAGATAAAGGTATTTTTGGCAAACAACAGAAATTGCAATACTAAGTTATGCAGTACATGAATATATTTAGAGAGACAGAGGGAGAGAGAGAACTTTGTTAAAAATTGGAGCAAAAAATTCTCATCTGACGGAAGGGGAAAACTAAAATAAGTGCCTGTGGCAAGTTAACCATCTATGTCACTGTTAGATCTCACCTGTAAATGGCAATTTGCAGCTAACTACATTATAGATCATCTGTCTGTGAGAGAGAAAACTGAAAGCGAGCTGCTGAAGAAAACCTATGTGGCCTACAAAATAGTATACCAAATTTCCCAAGAGGCAGTAGTTAGCTGTAGGAAACAGATGAACCAAGGTCTATCTTCTGTCAGGAAGTTATTTTCAAATAAATACAGGAGTACTCTATGTGTAAACTTACAGAATAGCTAAAGGCAAGCCCACTACAAAGGCACCTAAAATACTAGGGAAATTAGGTTTTCTGAAACTTGCTTTTAAAGTGTTTTTCCTATCAAAATATAAACTCAAAATTATTTCTGATATAGTCTTTTTATTCACTGTGTTCCCATAAGAAAAGAATTCTAGGAAGCAGTGGCAATCATTACAGAAACAGCTCATCTGCAGGCTTTGGGTTTTCCTTTTCTTCTGTTTTTGGTCTGAAAGAATGCTTTGGAAAATATCCTTTCAATTTTAGGACACAAAAGGGATCTTAAACTGACACAGATGAATAGAATTCAGTGTTTAGGTTAAAAATTAATGATATGTTTCATAAGTTTCTTTTCGCAAGAACAATTCCTAAAATTGTAATTTGAAGTGGAAGTTTAACCTTGATAGACTAAATTAATAATGTCGTTCATCTCTACTTGGAAAAAGGCATGATCTCCAAGGGCAGCTGAGACATGTAGTATATGCTGTCACAGTGAGAACAGTTGATCTTTGTTGAGGGTTCATATTCAGAACACACCTGTCATTTAACATATATTCTGAAATTCTCAAGAGCTGACAAAGTCCTTACACTATTTTACAGGGATTTCTTTAATACAGTCTTATGCCAGATGATCACATCTTAGAAGAAAACTTTATTTCAAATCAAATAATCTGGAAAATGGGATATTTTTGAGATTGTTGAGACCTATTCCTGAACCAGATACCATAATTTCACCATATCTTAATTAATTCTACTCAGGATTATACTCTGACCAAATTTTGGAATGTGTGAAAAACTTTTCAATTTAAGTTTCATGAGAAAAATCACTACATAGTATCCACATACAGGTACAGAGCCCCCTGGATACCTTTTCTCTTTTTCTCCCTGGGCAGGTGTTTTTGTGGAACCTCTTGTACCCACTAAAAAAACAAAGAAGATTTAGGATTCTTTTGAAGGCTACCTGAGAAAAAACTGAGTTCCTTCAGTAACTGTATCCATTCTCTGCATTCTCCCTCCTACCAGCCCAAATCAATCAACACCTGTCTGCAGAATGAGATGATGACTAGGTTTTAGAAGTTGTTAGCAGCATCTGAGTTTTAGCCACAGTTAAATTAACAACAAATTAGTCTGTTAATGCATGTCTTGTATCCATACTTGTCCAGAGAACATATGATATTGCTAATTTTCAGAGTGATTTAATTTTTTTTAATTTTAAAAATTTATCTATCCAGACTCTATCTATAATATTTCTTTACCCTGCTTATATTAAGCTTCTAAACACATAACCCAAACCCAGAAGAATGTGTTATTATAGGCTTATGTGTTTTGTTAAATATGTGAAGTAAAAATTATTGTCTACTGAGAGACATTTTTGTAAAATTATCTTAGTATAAGGTTCCAAATTCTAGAAGAGAAATTTGAACTACATGCTCTTGAGCAGAGCATAGAATCAGAGAATCCTTTAGGTTGGAAAAGACCTTTAAGATTATCCAGAGCCCAGCTTTTAACCCTAACTAAACGTCATTTGGCAAAGCTTAAGGCCATTTCCCCTCATCCCATTGCTTGTTACTTGGGAGAAGAGACCAAACCCCAGCTGGCTACAGCCTCCTTTTCAGGTGGTTGTAGAGAGCAATAGGGTCTACCCTGAGCCTCCTTTTCTCCAGGCTAAACAACCCACAGTTCCCTCAGATGCTTCTCATAAGGCCTGTGCTCCAGACTCCTCAGCAGCATAGAATGTTGCAAGTTTATAATTATTTTTAACTGCACTCTCATTGCATTTTTCTAGTCAACATTGGCATAAAATTGAAATAAAAGTGTTGAAATGTCTGAGTTCCTCTTTCTGGGCAACTCTCTGCTCTATGTATGGATGGAGATTCCATTTCCTTATATTATTGGAATGTGAATTTTTCTGAAGTTCATAGCCTCTCACAGCTTCTGTGTCTGCTTTATAATGCTAGACATGGCATTCAACCTAATTTGGCAGTGGAAGACTAATTAACATGTAAGAAGACTTCAGCAGAGTAATCCTCAAAACTCAGTGATACATCATAGAAGAGAAGAAAACCTTTCCACTGATTTTAATATGATCAGCCCTGAAAGCTTTCAAAATGCTAAAGCTTTGCCTCAGTACAGTTCAAAATATTTTATTTCAAGTTTAAAAAAAAGCCACCATCTTGAGGTGGCCCCTCAGTGTTATTATTGCTAACTGGAACTGAAAGTGTATTAAGGAAAATTTTGACCTGGTTGGAATGATAGCTTCCTTATTACCTCCCATGGATTCTAAATCAACTAATCTTTAGCATCTGCTGTAAACACGCACAAAGTCATCACAAAGACATTCGGCCATGCTTCACGAGCTGTAACCCCTCCCCACATTCTCTGCAGAGCAGATCCATACAGCTCCAGTATTCCTAGCCCACAGTAACAGCAGGTGCTGCAAAGTTTCCACCCAGCCTGAGCGCCTTGCGAGAACATCGGGCACTTGCAGGACCTCTATAATGTTCCTGGCATCTTGCCTTGACCTTCGATATTTTGTGCTTTGCTCTCTGACTCTTGGTAGGATAGGAGGAGACAAGAACAAAGTTGCATACCTATGCCTGAAGCTCAATCATTAAAAGCATATTTATCCACGTTTGTCCTAAATTTGTCCCAATGTTTTCCACTTGACAGAAAATCCCTTCTGTTTTATATCAATAATAGAGATGGGAGCTGATATTGTTTCACTAACAGCCTGTCCTGTGCCCACAAGTTTTCTAATTACTCTCAAACACGTCCATATAACACAATGTTCTCTTATTTACTAAATCTTCACATAGTCTCAAGTCATATTAAAATTGTGGAACTGTATTTTGTGTATTTTTATAGCTCTTTGAATCTGGATTTATTTGTCCCTAGTCTTCTAATATTTATCTTCCATCCAGTTCATCTGATGCAAGGCCATATTATTTTCATTCTGAAGAAAAGAAGGAATGGGACTCTCCTAACTTCTGGCTTATTGCTCCTCTACATTAAACATAACATAGGCTTCCCATGAGTGTAGTTGTTTGTCTTCTTCAGCCATTTTTGTAAGCTTTTTATATACATTCAGCACATGTATAAAATTCTTTGAGTATTTCCCTCTTGGATTTTAAGAATACTTAAACTACTGTTACCTTCTAATTTCAGGAAACTTTCAAGCAATTGTGTGATATTTCTTTAGTATCCATACAGCAGTTTCAACTCATAACTTTGCCAGTATAATGAAAAGACATAGAGACGTCCTCTGCAGTGGAAGTGGATGGTCCTTTCTAAATTTTTAATAAAGCTTTCAAGAGTTACTTGGTTATCCTGCCTACATGTTTGCAAGATTCTGCTGGCTGTTATATTCTAGTCAAAGGCCTATTCATCATCTAACCTTTCCCTATTAATTTCCTTTTCTATTATACCAATAGAGTGCAGCTTCAGCTGTAATTATGTAAATGCTAATAAATAAAAAATGCATACTTTCACATCTATTGAAAGTGAGCACTTACTTTACAAGCAATATTTCAGCCTTACAGCTTACATTTACTATATTTTTATGGTCATGTAACTGATAATCTTTCACTCACTAACACAATCCACGTTCCCAGAACTACAATACATTCACAGTGCTATTAAACTCTTATGGTGGAAGACAAGAATAGACACAATATTTATCTAATAAAATTGAATGAGTAATAATGAATAGCATTCACAATGTGAAATAAAGGAAGGCCTTAAGACACTTTACTATACTTGCTTTTTATCCTGATTTGGTTTGTGTTTTTTTGGTTTGATGGGTTTCTTTGTGTTTTGGTTGGTTGATTTGTTTGTTGGGGTTTTGTTTGTTTAAGATAGTGTTTTATTTAGGCCTTAGGCCAAGTGTGACATAGAAAGTGTGAAATAAACTGTATAGGATGATCTTAAAGAACTTTACTTGCATATTTCACAGCCTCCTGTGCACTCCTCAGGACTTGAACAGGCAGAGTACTTCTCACAGGTAAGTGGAGAAAAGCTAAAGTGTCTTTAGGGCTCTTACATCATTGGAAACTGTGACAACAAGACATCAGTCTCACAGCTGAGCCTGACAAATAGTGCAGATCAACAGTTTATTTTTATTCATCTTGTTGATCAGGGCAGGAGCAGTATTATTTTTAAGGGACATCCATTAGATATGTGTTATAAGAGAGAAACGTAAAATTTTCTTGACCCCAGATAGGCAGGCATAGGTTAGGTGGTCTTCATTTCCAAATGCTCTCACCTGCAGCACTACAACATGAGAGTCACTTTGGCATTTACTCTTCAGAGGGTGCTTTTCCCTAGTAAACCACTGCACAAATGGACATAGAAGACCATTAGACATCAAGGGCTTGTTAAAATCACCATTCCCATGATCAAGTATTGAAAATGTTGGTAACAAATCTGCACGTATGAAAAAGTGTAAGATCTATTTTTCATGGAAGAATATTGTCATGATTTGTATCATGCACAGGGTACTTCTGTCCAGACATACTTCAATTCACATCACTTTTAGTCAAGAACTACTTTTTTCACAAAAGAGTATATATTAAAAAAGAGTTAGAGTGCTGAAATATTTGCAGATGCATGTACTGGAAATTTCGGCAGGTAACTTTTATACAGAATAAATTCTGATGATACCTTCAGAAACATGCAAGCCATGAAAATGGTATTTGTACAAGAGACAAACAGAAATTAATAATCTATATGTTTAGAAGTTCACATTATTCATACATATGTCAAAAAAAATTGTTCATTAAATTCTGGCTATAAAATCACTGAAGAATAAAATAATTTGTTTCCTTATCTTCCCTCTTCATTGCCCTGGAATTTAAACAAGTTGTAAAGGTAAAACAAAAATTGTGTTTCTTCGACCAAAAGTAAATCAGAAAGGTGCAAAATGCTAATAAAAGACATAAAATATGTGCTTTTTCACATAAAATACATACTCTTCTTTTTCAGCTGATGAGACACCACTACAGTTCTAGTTCTATTCAAAGAGATTGAAATTATGCTCTTCAATCACTGTGGGAATAAAAGGTAATATTTCTATATTTAATGTGGCAGGAAACCTTGATTCTTTTAATTAAAATAATGAAAGGCATGAAAGAAGTGGAAAGATTGAAAGCTGACACAGATAGTCCTGACTGTGGCTGAAAACAGGTGGATATTTTCCAAAGCCAAACTCAGAGTTTTAGCAAATTTCATGCAGATAGCATTCATTAAAGGCCTACATAAATGCATCTGCTTTTTGAAGACTTATATAATTAGGAAAAGTGAAATTATTCTCTGCAAAAACCTTAAAAACAAAGGGGATTTTGTTATTAGTAATAGCAACAAAGGTTATTTCAAAAGAATTGACTGGAAATATTCAATGAGTTGGCAAATGTAAAAGAGTTTACAGTAAACACCAGAAGTGCAATAAAAATAGGACTAAGATAGGGAAAACTTTGAATGTTATCTTCAAGAATTAGAGTGTAGAGAATGCATTCTGTGAAAGCTGAAAATATAAGCTGAATTTTCATTCCCACTAACTTGAACCAGTTCAGTCTATGGGAAGGTGGGTCTCACTTGTATATTCCTTAGAGACCACTGAAAAAAATAAAATAATTTTAATGAGAAAACTACTGAGACAACTATAATATTAAAATATACTTTCAAAAATACACTGAAGTTTCTGAAGTTTACAATGTGCTTCTAGAACCTAAACTTTAAGACCAGATGCAGTTTTCAGTGAAGTACATGAAATGTGAAGATTTTAACACCTTCATTTCTCTGTCTGCAGAATACACAGCATATTCTGAATTTAAATTTAATTTAACTTATATTTACTTCAGTAAAGCAGACCCCAAAAGAGAAGGAGTTTTGGTGTTGCTTGCTTTCAAAGATGAGAAGAGAAAGAATATCATGTATAACCAGGACTTCACAGGCTCTTGTAAGCAATTCTTTTAGCATACCTCGTATATTTTCTTTGTTTTGATACCCACTCTTGTGCAAAAGGAGAAACCTATTGGTGTTTTTTGAGTTGGTTGGTTGGCTGGTTGTTTGCTTGGGTTTTTTGGCAGATTGGAGATTGATTTCCATATTACACAGCAAACTACAAGCTGTTCACCAGGTAAATAAGAAAATGAGTAGACAGGGTGGGAAGAAAATCCAGAGGATTTTTTAAGGACTTATAAGCTATTACTCTACCATTTCTTTCTAATCTTTAACACGAAGACCTAATATTAATCATAACTCTTTGTAACGTCACATGTGCCCACAAAACTTCATTCAGGCTTCTGGAGAATATTTTGCAGACATCATACAGGACAAGAGGAACTGTCTCCCTTCTTGATTATTTGCTTAAATATAGAAAAACAAGGAGATGTGGAATTGGCTAAACATCAGATTTCTGGGCTAGAAATTAGACACATATTATAAGGTGTTTTTTTGTCCTTAGTTAAATAGCTTCACCTGAAGAACAGCTGCTTCCTCCAGTGGGACAAGAGCAACACTGGAATTGCTCCAATGCAACCAATGTACATCTGTCTTCAAAAGAAGATGTAATTCATATCTGCCTACCTGGGCATTTTCAGGGGAAGATGGAACATCTGGAAGTTAAAATTGTATTCACATTTGAGAAATGCCGAGAATATATAAACAACTTGATGAAAGAACAGAGGTGAAAGTGGCAGAGTCTGCAGATACAAGGAATCAATGATTACAACTTCATGATATTTGCAAATAAATATTCCATGTTCACAGCTCCAAGTGTCTAAGTACCATACAAAGAACAGTGGAGAGGTATAGTTAAAATTTTGTAGAAAGTTTACAGTATCTAAGACAAATTTCTGCTGTGCTGAAAAACTATTTCAGAATATGAAGATTTCTGATATTTGAGAATAAACTCAAAAACACTTTAACTACAAGGACTAAGATGTACTGTGCTTCTTGTTCTGCTTGAAGAATCACTAATTTAATAGACAGGATGATTATTGGCAGTACAAAAGGGGGGAAAAGTGAGGCATGAAGGTGGGTTGGTGAGGTGTGTGCCTGTGGGGAGCACTGGCTCAGCTGCCCACTTCCCAGAACCTGGGGACATGGAACAACTGCAGCCATCCAGCAATGAAGGAGAGGCATCCCTGCAAATGGCTCTGGCAGGGAGAAGTGAGCAATCTCAAAGGTCCTGAAGCCTACCAGATATGGCCATCTCCAGGAGTATGAAGAATGCAGTAATCACTTTTCTTCTTCTTTGTGTTTCTCGTGTAACCCAGTCATCCAGTGGAAAATGTAAAGCATGATTTATACATCAGAATAGCATAAGGAAGCACTTAAAATTTAATCAAAGAATCACAGGATCACTTAGGGTTAAAATCTCTGAGATCATCGAGTTCAAACTTTGACTGCTCCCCACCTTTCCAACTAGATCATGGCACTGGTTGCCAAGTCCAGTTGTTTCTTGAACTCCTCCAGGGATAGACTCCTCTCTGGGCAGACCATTCCAATATTTTCCAGGGAGAAATTCTCCTGAAGTCCAGCCTGTACCTCCCCTGGTGCAGCTAGAGGCTTTGTCCTCTTGTCCTGTCACTTGTTGCCTGGGAGAAGAGGCTGAACCCCTCTCACTACAATCTCCTTTCAGGGAGAGAGAGGAAAGCTCTCCCAAAGCTTCCATTTCTCGAGGCAAGGGAGGGTGCTTTTGGACAGTTGTGTAGCTTAATATTCAATTTGCTAGCACATTGAAGCTTAAAATTGTTACCAAAAATATTTTATTGTGCAAAATATTAAAGAAATCAAAGAATCTTTACATTATTTTAGGATTCTAGTGAACAGACTGTTTCCAGCTGCATGAAGTAAAGTCATTAGGACAAAGTAGCTGTGACCTAAGCACTATCACAATTAAATCTAGTGCCACTTTATTGTCCTGACAGCCTCACAGATGTGGTCGTTATTTCTGATCTACACTTAGAATGATGCACTGAGGAGTGGGTAGCAACATTGTTGTAAAAGTTTTACAACTGACTAACTTTCCCTTTTATGAAATTGCCCTTAGCATTCACCATGTGAAATACATTTGCCGTATCCTGATTGATGGCAAATATATGCTTAAAAGAAATTTTATCTACAAAATAGTTTTTAAGACAAAATCCTAGTTCATATCACTGTTTTCTTTATATTTAAAATTATCTTAATTCACTAACTCTGACAAAATTGCTGATTCCCCTTCCCAATGCACTAGTATCTGCATATGCACACTTTAACTCACATTTAATTTTAATTTAAATGTATGCTGAAACCTCATCAATATTTGTAGCTAACCTTGCCAAGATTTCCCAAAATTGCATTCACATATAACTGTAGCTATTTTCTACATCATTTCCAAAGTTCCTTTCTTTCCAGAGTATCAGTGACCTAGCAAAGTTTCCCTTGTGAATGTTCTTACATGAGCTCTGTATAAAGTAAACAACAAATCACTGGACATTTCTGGTTCAGTAGGAACTTGCAGGCAAAGTACAATCAAATTGTATTGCAAAATCTATGGACATCTCCCTCGTGATAAGTGAAAGGAATAGGCATGGAGCTGTGTCTCTGAGCAGAGGGACACACTGCATTTATTTCTGGAAGGGGAAGAAAGAGAGAGAGTAAGTTGGGAGAGTTTTCACTTCACTCATCTGGAAATTCATCACTTCATCTGGTTTGCTAACAGCAGAGCAGAGCGCTACATTCTCCAGAGTATTTCACACAGCTTCTACGTAATCAATACAAAATCACAATGTTAGAGAAAGAGATGCATTTTAGGATAAATGTATCCCATATGGATTAATTCTGCTTGGACACCGGATAATGGGACTTTTTTTTCCTTGCCAGTATTTAGTTTTAAGTTGACATGCCTCTCACTAAAGTAAAAACTTTATCAAACATATTTACAGATTAAAAAAAAAAAATGTTTTCGTGCCCTTTCATTTTTGAATCAGCAAAAACTTGTGTTCTCAGAATTCATTTTCTACTGCAAGAATACCATCTTCATCGACTTAATCAGTTAAGAGATAAATTTATTGCAAAGTAGTAGTGGTTCTGCTCTAACTCATAGGATGCAGTCAGCCATCCAGTCATGTAGATGTCCCTAGATAGGCAGGGCTCACATTCAACCTCCACCACAGTTTTTTTTGCTATGATACTGTTATTATTATATTTATTTTTACTCCTAGTAAAAATAAAAAAACAAACAACCAAAAAACCCCCAACAAACCAAATCAACAGTAAATATATAAAAGGGTGAGTCTAACTTGTGACGCCCCCATGTACAATGTTTTCTATCCTGAATGGTGATGCAAAAACTTCTAGGAAAGAGAGAATTTTAATGTTTTCCTTAGAAAAAGCCATTGAAATGATACTAAATTTATGTTGCAGTT
Organism: Luscinia megarhynchos; assembly: GCA_034336665.1. Lineage (NCBI taxonomy): Eukaryota > Metazoa > Chordata > Aves > Passeriformes > Muscicapidae > Luscinia > Luscinia megarhynchos. The sequence continues at coordinate 50,718,560 of CM067565.1, forward strand.
ACAGTTTAAATATTGGGATTGCAAACCATTCAATGTATTTAATCTGAACTGTACCATATACATGGGTTACCACCTCTTTGGGGTTTTAAGGTGTAGCCTACACCAGATGTGTTCATGTACTAAATACAGCTGACTTCAGAGAGAGTTGCTTGGATAGACTTGAAGTCAGAATTAAGATCCTACCTGCTATAGGATAAAAAGGTCAATCCAAAATAAGGCCCTTAACATTTGAATATATGTATTAAATTCTGCCTCTAAAAACAGTAAAATAGTTACCAGAAAACTATATTTATGGTAATTGTGTCAATTGTGAATAGCCTCTCAGCAAAGACTGAACCAAGATTTAGCCCTTCCTGACATGCATAGAGAAACACAACTTAAATCTACATAATGGAATATAGGGAAAAAATTGAGTTCATTTACATACCAAAGGAGGCTACAAAGGCTTAGATTCATTGTGCCTCTGACAATTTGACTCCAGGCAAAGGTACAGAGATGCTTTTGAAATTGTGAGAACATAAGTATGTACAGGGAGTAGCAAGTCTTTACTTATTACATATTTGTAAAGGATTTTTTAAAAGTATCTTTGAAGATAGAAAGAGGAGACTCCTCCAGTGAGAGTTTTTCTATGCCTGGCATTTAATATTTTCCTTTTTTATGGTAAATGCCTTTGCATGGCACCAAGCAGAACTTCTAGACCAGATGCAAGATCATACTGTGCTCAAATCTGCCCCTGGACTCAAGTGAGGCTTATTCAAGACTTAAAGCCACAGCTTTTTCATTCTGATTTGTAAGGTAAAAGCATTGGCTATGATTTTGAGCAATTTAATTGATTTGAGTGAAAGTATAACATAGGTAATTTTTAGCATATGGACCATTTGGGAATTAAAAAAAAACTTAAAAAATTAAAAATCAGTTCCTTCTATAGATTTTTTCTATTTAGCTTCCTCTACATTGCATGACCTGTTTTGTTAGCTCATCTCTTTTACTCAAAATGAGTCTAAAGAATAATGTAGCTGCTAATAGTGTGCTTTATGATGATCTTCTTCTTATATTTTGCATTTAGAAGAGAGGAACAAAAAAAGCATTGGAGGCTATGAGGAAAAACACAGAAGATGGGACAGAACAAGATCTGTCATCTGGTATTTCTCTACCTATTGGTGCTACTATCTCTTCCATTAGTCAAAGATTTGGTAGCCACGTACTTGCTTCACAATTCCCAAAACAGACTTTCTTACATAAACCAACTGTGCTGTAGGCACATATTAGGAAAAAAAAACCAGAAGCTAAATCTTGCTGGTCCCTTTTGACCACATACAGCTTAAACACTCCCACTCAGGAATCTAAAGTCTGAATGGTCTGTTCCCATGCATTAAAGGAAGACACGCTATATAAAGGTAGAGGAATATGACTAAAATATTAAATATTTTTAAAAAAAATTTGAAGTTGACAAGACAACGTGACATATGACATACCCATATGGATAATAAGCACAGTTCTCCATAGTTTTAAGTTAAGTATTTAGATGCAGTGACTTTATATCTTACTTATCTTGCCTACCTACTTCATGGACTGTATGACTACATCTGTCAATGTAAAGCAGCAAGGAGAGGAAGCCTGCCTGTCTGCAAGTTCTCTTTGCCAAATCTTTGGTTTGGTTTAAAAACAGTAAAAAACTGTGTTCCTCTTTTACACATCTCTGAATATATTTCAATATTACTACTCAACAATCCTCCATTATAAGACCCACTAAAATTAGGCTGCAGTGGGGGAATATAGGCAGGGAGTGTAATTGTCGATGCTTTTTGAATAATAAACTAAAGTTTTCTATGAATGTTACTTTGAAAAAATGCCCTTTAAAGTTAAAAATTAATTTAAGAACACCCTGTGCTAAGGACCACACTTTCACAATGCTACAATTTTATATTACTACTTATAGGAATCATGTTTATTTAAAAAAAAAAAAAGCTATGATAAAGCCATTACAGTTGTGAAGAGTTAAAGAAATCACTGAATTATTGAAAACCACTAGCTGAGCAGATGCAATCAAATTAAGGCAGCCTTTTTTTGAGAGTATAGCCAGTTTGCAAATTCAAAGAATGTATTCCTAATTTCAATTTATTTCACTATTTGAAATAATTTTTTATCTTATTTCTATCAAAGAGTAATAAGGATTTATTTTTAAAGTAGGAAATATTTTTTCTTTCCCTAACATTTGAAATAACATTACATACAAAAAAATTACCTCTATCAGTTATATATCCTTGTAGGATGTAGGGTCCAGGACCTAAATTAGAAATAGCACTATATTTGTTTAATAAATATTTTAACTTACCAAAACAAGTTATATGTAAAATGGAAATTTTCTATTTAACTGGTATGCAAATGTACACATATAAAACATTTTTAAATGCTGGGTTTGAACCATTTAAATTGAATTACAATTCCCATCCTAATGGAGCTTGACAGAAACCACAAGTAAAAATGAAACTATTATCTAGCAAAAGAGAAATGCACCATTTACCATCCTCCAACATTAAACCCCCACCCCAAAATACCAACATAAAAAAGCTAAGAATCTGGATAAATGACTCCCAAAATATAGATTTTTTTTATTAGACAGATATTTAGGTTATCTTTCTTTCTAAAAGGCACAAATTTAGTGAGAAGGGGTGTATTCAGTTGCAATATTAGTCTCTTTTGGGAAAAAGAATGATAGATGACGTGTAAAACACTTGAAAATTGCTGATTTGAAATCCAGGTTTCCTGTTTGTTGATTTAAAACATGATTAAAATTGATGATCTAAAAGCCTTTTAATCGTTTGGATTTAAAGTAATTCACCCTCTGCTACTGTAATATGGTTTAGCCGGTAAAATGAATAGTTTGCTCTACTTCAATCTTTTTAAACAGAGAGAAAGCAGTTACTGTTAACATCAGAAAGGAAAAAAGTTTTTCATTTCTCTAAATGGATGACCTGCTTCAAATAGGGTAACTCTGGTATGTTTCTCTTTGTTCAGTACATCCTGAACTGAAGCCAGACCTGTATTATGAAATGTTTTAAAGTAAAACACTTTCTGCTTTCCAGAACTGAGCAGTGAGAACAGACTGAATCTACATCTTACTCAGTATTTATATTGTAGGCAATGGGTAAAAGTACTCAAAATATTTCTAGGCTAGATCCCGTTTCAAGGTTTAGGTCTCTGAAACTGTGGATTGTGACTTCTGAGAGTGTAAGTAGTTGCACAGATTTCAGTTTCAAGCCAGTGGTAACTGATCTTCCCAATAACTTGAAAACACTAGTAGGATTTTAAAAGCATTTCTCATCATATAAGAAACAACAAAATATGTTCCAAATACTTAAGATCACAAGGTTCTTTTGAAAAAAAAAAAGTGAATAAACAGACCTACAGTCCAGCTGTTTGCCCACAAGTAAACAGGAGTTAAGTGTACACACACACACTTTTAGCCTGATGTGTTCTAATGCCCTCTGGTTTGTAGTTTTCAGTCTTCCTGCTGTCCAGAGCTAAGCTCCTGACTCCCTAAGGGGCTACCTAAGGTAATGGACTATATGTAAGTGTTGTCTTGTAGCAACTGAAGGTGCATAAATACAGTATTGGCTTTGAGCAGCATTGTCTACAAATTCTAAATCCTGAAAGTCAAGCTAACCAATTTGGCTTCAACAGGCTATGAGAAAGCACCAAGACTGAAGCCAAAGTAACCAGCATGGTTGTACAGGCCCACAGTCACGGGGGAATATAATTTTAATGGAATTTCAGTAAGAATTTGGAGCTTCTTTACCCCACAAAGACTTTTTTACAGGCAGGCCTGGCATTTCTGACTTTTTTTTCTTTTTTCACTTAATGTGATAAGGCTGTTGATTTTACTTGGTGGTTCTGAACAAGAACAGACAGATTCCTTAAAAAAATCGCAACTAAAATTGTTGTATTTTCCTTACCCTGCTGTAACAGCTATACTTTCTTCTTCCTCATCAACATTGAAAGGCAGAAAAAGAAGATATTATTTCATTTTGAAAATTCTCTAGATGTAATTAGGTTCTACAGAAACATCCTAGCTCCAAGCGTAAACAGCAGTCTAACTGAAGGGTAGGAAACACCTCTTATGCCTTTAGCCATCAAAATGAATAATCTAATCCAATTTATGCATCTAGGCCCCTGTTGCAGTCAGCACAACTGGCGCCTCTAGCAGCAACCCATGAATTACCACGAGAAGTAGCTCTCTGCCTCTTGCCTCTAGTGTGCCTTCATTAAACATTTTGCCAATTGAATACCTCTGTTAGCTGTTGACCATCACATTCATGAAATAATTGGGATTTTACCCTCTGGCTCTTGTGTGTTATTTCTCATACATTAGTCGTTTCATGTCTGTTAATCTTGAAGCATACACGTTTTTGCCTTTTGAAATGGTTTAAATCTTAAAACTTTTCATAGTTATCCGATAGCCTGAGAAAAGGGCTGAAATGCAGAAGCTAATTTTGATTTTGTCACTGACAAGCTGTGTGTAGCCTTGGGGCTAGCCTGTCTCCTTGCAGCCTGCTCCCAGACAGGGGAAATATGTAGCTGAATAGCTCTCAGCAGCAAAATAAGGACCAAACTGTGACTCATTGTCACATTTCTATTTGACTCCTGCTTCTCTCTTGCTCCACTGGGGAAATAAGTTGTGGCAGACAAACAGCTGGCACAGAAACCTTGTCTTTCTCCTCTCCTCACCTCCTGGATTAGATCAGTGCACAGTCTCCTGAGCATCGCAGCAAGCAGGGCTGGGTCTCTGTTCACTCTTCTCTGTGTGGGAGGATGAAGTGTCAGGGGATGGCCATCAACCTTGCACCGTGACCTGCAGGAGGCTGGGCTAGAAAGGACCAGCTCTAGGGCTGGTGCTGGAGCTGCTGTGCACATACAGATTAAGCTGTACTTTGGCAGGAGCCATTTCTCAGAGGTGTCAGCCTTTTTCTGTTCAGTGGTGGCAGCTCCAACTACATCTGCCACTGAGGCCAGCCCAATCCCAGTGTTCATAGCCACAGTGGAGTAGCAGAGTTAGAGATACGTGGCTTTTCAAAGTCTTAAGTAAAGATCCTGACTGCTGCAAGAATATTCAGTAACTGTTTAAATGTAATAATAACGAGAGCAATAATTAGTATTCATTATAATCATATGACTAATACTAATATTAATATTAGATCCTGAGAGTATAGCGAAGATAGAGTACTTAATCTGTACTGAGTCTTTGTACTTTTTTTTAATACAATTTTAAGGACCTCCACTTTTTAACAGTACATTTCTGTGATCTCTATGACATGTCATATGAGAATGCTGAAGATAATCCTTTGGAATCTTCTAAATACTTGACAGCTGGAGACATAGGTCCTGCCAACTTTCTAAGGACATTTATGAATTGCTGTCTTCAGGGATCTCATTTTGTCTTTCACAGTGTACATTTCACCAGTATTTCCACAACTAATAATTTGTAGCTGTGTGAGAGAATAAGTAGCACATGTGAGTATTGGGGCAAGTAGAGAGTGCAGGGTAATTTCTTATTGGCTACATATTTAAGTAACCTAATCTCGTAGTCATTATCATGATGTTGACCTGAAAGAACTCCCCACTGTCCCTGTTCATCTCTGAATGGATCATTGTCCTGACACAGACTGTCAGAAGGAGAAGCTGGGATGTGCACCAGCACACCCTGCCATGCCAGAGCCACCTCTCTGAGCCAGCAGCTCAGGCCGTGGCTGTGCCTGCATCCCTGCTGTGCCCTGCTCCCTGGTGTGTCAGCATGGCACCCCAAAAGGCAAGGACAGCCTGGCTCTGTGGCTGACAGCGGAAAAAAAAGAGTTATAAATACCTAATGCAAGGAACAACCCGTTTCAGGCCTGGCAAAGTCATGAAGAACCCAGCAAATCATGGGCTGGGAGGCATTATGGAAAACAAAATTAATTGTGTGAAGTAGTTGAATAGTTTTTTGTTCATCCAATCTATATGTTGCTGAAGTTTATATTTAAACTTTTGGACTGTGAGTGCTGTACTAGCCCCAGAGGAAAACAAACTGCAGTGAAACATTAGCTCCAGGCTGAATTCTTACTTTTTTGCCATAAATAAAATTTCCATCTTGTGGATACAGTGTTTAAAAACCAGTCAGTCGCTACAAGTGCATTCCAAGTACATGAAAACAAAATAAGACTAAGCCAAACATAACTAAACTAAGCTAATTATACAGTTTATTTCCCTGTCATGTGGAAGGTCAGCTTACTGGGGAGCTGATGCCCCTTATCATCTAAGTCCATGCTTTGTACAAAAAGCCTCACAAACGAGACAACTGTTACAGCTGTAAAAACACTCCTGTAAAAACACCATAAAAACAAAATAAAAATATTTTCAGACTCTATTTTCTTTCACTCTGTGGTCTTTTGTTTCATTATAGAGTCTAATTTTCTTCCTGTAATAAGCTAAATGACTGAAAAGTCAGACTGGTTGGAAAGTCTTGTATTTTTTGTCTTTAATTTTGGACCAAAAATCTCTCTAATTTGGTTATTTCAAAGATTTGCCTCATAACAGCAGAAAATAACCAGTGTTTCCAACAAACCTAGTTAAGAATATCTGAATAAACCAGTGTTAGTATTTGGGTTAGGGCTGAGCCACCTGTTTTGGCAGTATTTGCAGCCAGAAGTAAATTATAGATCAGTCCAACTGCTGATTAAAAAATCACATTGCCTCCCTGCTGTGGCTAACCAGACATCAAGCAAGGATCGTGCTACTTGACACAGTCCTAACATCAGCCCTTAAGAAGGAAGGGGATCACTTTCTAATAGCACTTAATGCAGACCCTCTTACAGGTATGAACCATAAAAAATGGAAGAGGAGAGCTACATCTTTCAAGCACTGGAACACCACATAAGTTTGAGAAAAAGAACAAAAGTCACTCTCAGAAGACTGTTTAAAAGCTTTTCTTTGGGTTTTTTTTTTTTGTCATTATTAAATTTTTGTCACTATTAAATTCGAATAAACAGTGGAAAAAAAGTTGGAGTGAAATTCAGCTAAAATATTCAGTATTAAAGAGGTTTGTATTTTAAATATATCCCCCCTCTGACTTCAGCTGATAAAATGTTATGCATCTAAAATGTTATTTAAATATGAATAGTCAGGAAATATTAAAGTACATGAAACATTCACATTTTAGAATATGCATTTATTGGTTAATACAATTGCCTTTAATTTTTACAGGCTGGCATCTCATATTTATTTCAGCACAGTTTTCACTGACTGTCTTAGAAGTCTACCTAAATAAGAATAGCAGAGGGATTTTTACTTCTTACCCTTCAGTAACTTCATGTAGAGTTCACAAATACTCTGTGCTCCCTATGGAAAAATCAGGGCCAAAATAATAAGCTACTCTGACTCTGGCAAATCTCTAATTATAAGGGGCTACCAAAATTTTTCTGAGCAAAGGCTTGAGAATAGAACACCCTGAACTTCAGATATTCCCTGTTTGTATCTCTCTAATGGAGCTGCCTGAATAATGGTGTTCTGTAAATGACATTAAAGTTATTTTTAGAGGTGTACAGAAAATTTGCTTTATTAACTGGTAAAAACTCAGGCTATAGAAGTGAAAAAATAAAATAATAAAAAAAAACCAACAAAAAACCAAACCAAAACAAAACAACAGGAAAGAAAAGTAAAAAGGTATCCAGAAAACCAAATTAAATGATCCTGGAATAAATATATTATTTGCTAAGAACAACAAATCGTTTTGACATGCCATTCAATTATACTATTAAAGCACATATAATTTTTGGTTAATTATATTTGAAAATAGTTACTGTACCTTCTGCTGTTATCTCGGCCATGATGGTAAGAGATACTCTGTTTAAAAGGTCAAGATTTACTGTGGCAGCTGAGATAATACTTCTGAGTTGCTGACTCTCGCAGGAGCTTCAGAATGAGAAGGAGGGAGGTCCTCTGCTTTTTCTAATTGTGTTCCTTCTTCTTTTATGCTCCCTGAAATGTCTGTTTCCTCTGCAGAATCCTGGCCTCCCAGAACTACCCAAGGCCTTCCAGAGGCAGCACTTAAAGCTCAGTCTAAAGTGTCAGCTTCTAACAAAAATAGCCATGCCTCAGAGTGAACCTTCAGCACGTTTTTCTAATATCCTCAGAACTATTCGCACCACAAATAAAATGTAAAAAAACACAGCTCTGAACAGGAATGCATGGAGAGGCAACAAAAATCAAGAGAACTGGGAAAGAACTGTTCAATGCTCCTACAGCCTTGCTACCATAATTGCAGTTCTTTGGGGGGTATGTCAGGAAACATGAAATATAGAGTTCAAAGTAACCTTATCCATCCCAGTACAACTTTATTCTTAGCACACTCAGTGCTTAGCACATTCTTCCTGGCCTTATAAGGCTTGGGGAGGGTCCTGTGGAGCTCACCGCTGACTAAGGGGGAGGGTAAATTTAGGTGATTTTCTCCACTTTGACTCGTAGTTGCAGATCAGGACACAATTAGACACTAATTTAAACCAATGAAATTGGTTTGGATTTTTTTCAGTCCTTTTCTGATTTGCTGCAATTATCACATATACCTGTGAAGTTCATCTAAGTAGTACAGAATACTGTAAAAAAACTTAAATAATTATGTTTTGTATAGTCTAGATACAAGAAGGCAATATGCAAAAATATTAAGCAGATTTGTTTTTCTGGGTCTGATTCACGGAAATATTTAAGTAGCTCAAAAATTCTTTGGTTTTTGAAAAGATTTTATAAAACTGAAAACAAGTAGATACTTAAAAGCATTTAGAGAAAGTAAAAGATAACAATTAAAATAAGAATAATTATTTTAAAACCAGAGCAATCTTTTCCTTGCACAGCTTTCAATTTCAGAGCTGTAAAATTACGTATGTGGTCAACAGCTTGAAAATGAAATTAGCAGAAAAGTGCCCTCAAGCCAGCATACCTTTACCTAAATGTCATCATCACATGAAACAAGAAACCATCTCAACAGCTCTTGCTAGTGAACCTATAGTCACCTTGTCTCTGCTACATGAGCTGGCATTTACACTTCTCATCTTCCCCCAGGAGATATGAGCACCTGGCTCTGTGGCAGAGTGTGGAGAAAGGAATCTATTTATCCAATGAACAAGAAGCAGAAGCAAAGGTTCACTGAACAACAAAATCACCACCAGGTTTTTTTTCTCTTCCCTCTACTCTTAACACACTTCAAATGTTCCACATGTCTGAAGATGTTAGCTTTTGAAATGTTAGCTTTTTCTAGCCAAAGCTTGCAACCAGTGCTGATCCCCATTCTTCTTTAGCTCTACTGACCAAATGTTTTGCACTGACAAGTTTTGATTACTTGGTGCTAAGTACTTAATGCTTTTCTGATTGTCCCTCTAGCCCTCTGTTGGCTCCTTTAGCATGTTCTTCAGTAGATCCTCCTCACTAAGACTGATAAAGAGATTTTATGTAAAACCTTATTTCTTCAAAAATACTCTTCCATGAATACCAGAATGGTCCAAGGAGTCACATCCACATATCAACAAAACAGCTGCCCACAAAAGGTCAGTGGCTGGTAAAGGATGATAGAAGGTGTGATATTAAGGCAAATCCCTTGTTCTTCTTAATTATCTCTCTTCTGCTGAAGCAGTTCCATTTTACATTAACAGTTAAATATTTGGGGTCACCTATGTTTTGACAGCTTTACTACTTCCCTGAGATGTGAGAGAGATCATCTGAATACCCAAAGCACAGGTCTAATCAATCCTGAGAAGTCAGGATTTTCACTTGTATTACTATTCAAGTTGAATGAAATAGTAAAGTCTTAGTTTGGGAATGTGGGGAGAGAGAGAAATGGGGGAAAAATCATGTCTGAATCTTTTCCTTGTTTATGTAGCAAGATCCTGAGATTGTGGACTACACCCAGACATAGGTGTTTGTATGACTAACTAGATGTGGATGCTTGTCTGTCCCTCACCAGTTTACATTTCAGCTCCTGCCACCTGCCCTCCGTCCTCCACGCCTTACTTCCTTGTTACTGTTTATGCTTACCCTCAATCATGGGCTGATTCATGGTTACTCTGAAACCAAAATATAAGAGCAGAAGAAGTGAGAGAATCAAATGCAAAACCAGTTTTCCACATCTTCCCAGTTGCCAGAAAGTGAAGTGGTTGGTATCCTCTGCATCCCTTGTATGCACAAAAAATTCATTCTGGGAAGCAGGCTAAAGATGTCATATGCACCAATATCTTACATTTATAAGTGTGGCTTTAGGCAACTGTATTGGAAGTTACACAGTTGCTCCCTTTAAGGAGGAAAAAGTCAAGGGATCTGGGTATCATATTTACTAGAGATAATCTTATTGAAAATACATAGAACTAAAATAAAACAAGTTATGTGTATGTGCCTATACATTCAATCTGAGAAACAAACATTGTTATCTGGAGATTATAAAGAATGTCATATTTATTCTTTAGAAATCTAAGCATTGGAAAACCTGATTTTTTTTTTTTAATTTTTATTTTTTTTATTTTTTAGATCAACTTCAAAATATGAAGTTTAGCTCCTGATTCAGTCCAGGAGTTTCTGTGAACTGCAAACTAATCTGTGAAACTCACAGTATGCAGAAAGTGCAAAATTTATACAAATCTTCATGCAACAAAGTAAACATATTTTCCTGGCCTAGCTTATATGTAGAAGATTACATTTTAGTGGGAACCTTTTCTATCTAACCTGACCAGAAATATTCTTCTGTAAGATGCCCTTTCTCTGTCCTTATTCCCCAAACAAGGAAACTGAAAAATCTAAAATTAGTTTGCTTCTTGCAAATAATATCTAAACCTGGACACACACAAGTTTTCCATATTTTTTTCTGACTGTGTCTTGGGAACAATGAGGAAATGCTCTTGCCTCAAGTTAGCAATAGATATTCCCCTCCTACTCACAGGGGTTACATGGTAAATGAACTGGCCTGGGATCAGTTCTCACATTCAGTGGTGAGAAGGCATGAAGGGAAGCATAGATTCAGCTTCACCCTCACACTAGATTCCTCAGATACACAAGTCTGTGTTAGACAAAATAAAATGACAGTTCTCTTTGCTCTATAGTTGTCTGGGTAGGGAAAAAAGTAACAATATTAGGGAGAGGGGAGAAGGCATTACTATGTGCTGCTGCTAATATCTGCATGTAACCACATGCCTTGATCTCAGATAATGCATATTTCACTTAGAACCCTAACTGATGATACAAAATATAGCAATTATTTGAGAAAAAAAATTTAGGGAAATGTCAGAAGTTTACTATTCATCAGATTCTAATGCCAGCTTGTGCTTATTGGTGAAAAGTTAGGTTGTTAACATAATCAAAGTAGGAATATACAAATACTCTATGAGCTCATTTCTGGGTAGTCTTGATGATATTATTAAAAAGGAAATTGGGATAGACAGAAGTTCACATGAAATTATGAGGCAATGGGAGGAGAGACTTTGATACTGATATGAGGAAGTATTGGAGGAATTGAGTACAACTTTCATTTAACAAGAAAATGCAGATCAATATTTGAGTTGTCTGCCAACATGTTACTGATGAATTCCCAGAGCTCAGTCCTACTGAGAATCAAACTATTCATAATAAAAGAGTTTTGTATCCCATTGCATGCTCAACAGCACAGCTGGGTCAAGGAAAGGAAACTTAACTTTAACTCTGATATATCCAATGATGTCACCAGATCAGATGGGAGTATGCTGTTATCAGAAACACCCAGTAATCAACTGATAAGAACTAAATACAGGGTGAAAGTATAATGCCGAGGAGAGGGTGAATCTTACTGAATCTAGTAACAAAGACATATGCAGAAGCAAATACAGAATTAGAGTGATATCTGCCAACTGAGCTTTGATATGCATATGAAGCTGGTTTCCTCTGAATCAGATTTTTACTATTTATGCTTTAGTTTTGTTTAGGAATACTGTTCCTTCTAGATGAGATTTTCACTCAGCTGCACTAGTCATACCGTGTTTTCCAGTATGAATAGGAGCACACATTCTGGTGCCTTTGAAGTCCTGATCAGTCAAGGATGTAGCTGTGGCTTTCTATGGACCATAAGACAGCTCTCATTTTTTTTCCAATTTGTAATTGATATTTCACAATTAAGGGTTGCAATCAACATGACCAAAATGCATACATATTGTGGATATTCTGAAGCACACCCAAAATATAAAGCAAAGCAAGACCTTCATATCACATCTGATCTGGGTTAAATCTTGGCATGTATATGTTTGTCTCATTAATCAATTTGCACCATTTTTCAGAGAATTGCATACATAGTACCTTTTAAAAAGTCTTTATTTAGCATGTAGGAGACAGTAGGTTGAACCCCATAGTGGATCTGTCCTACATTTAATGTGAACTGCTGACAGACACATAAGGAGCTCTCTCACTGTAGGCTGATTGGTCTGAATGCAAATCAGCCTCTGCCTGGGGACAGCTGACAAGCACACTGGGGTGACATCACCTTGGCACTCTGAGCTCATTAGAGGGCACTTCCAAAGCTGTATGATAGAAACACAGCATGCCCAAAAGAACACATCTATGATACTGACTATTTTGCTTTACAATGAACAATATCCCTATTAGCCATTGCACTGCAAAACTGCTGAAGTAGCCTCAGTCAAGGTGTGTGAATAATGAACATTTTCTAGCATCCAAGAAGGCCAACTGATTATATATCTACTTCCAGGAAAAAGAACATCCTACTAAGTCTGCTTGCAAGCTTGCCAAGTAGGCAGTCTATGGCAGGAAATCAGACTAAAACAGCCCCCTAGCCTAGGAAAATTGTGTGTTTTCAGTGCTTTAACTACAAAAATTACTACTATAAGCTATGTTCAGGGAGGGCATTTATTGCAGCATGTCAAGGTAGACTACATTTGTATGACCTTTAGCACTATCATATAACACACTTTTCATTTTCCTTTGATTACTCTATTCTTGCTATTTTGATGAGTAGTTTCATTATTAGCTACGTGGCTTTACTTTCTCACCTAGAAAATTACTCAGAAGCCATTTCACAGACAAGTTCTATGACACTGAAAAAGGAAAGGAAATCTGGAGCTGACCCTTTTTAAAAAACAATGACAAAGAGTACACTGTAATTATCTTTTTCTTCAGGACAATCTCTATCCAAGCTTGACCATGGACAGAACAGAGAAAGTTGCCAAACAATTATTAGAGATGAGGATTGGCTCTGACACAACATGAATTACCCCTGTCAAATACTGATTGAGAACTGTTCAAGTATACCAAAGTATTTAGTGTTAGGTCAAAAATGTCCTTGGAAAGCCAGGTGACTTCAGTTCCCATGACTTTCCTTGAGAACAGGGAATTATCTGAAAAAATTCACTGACTTTAAAAAAAATTGAAACCAAGTTTTTATGCTGAAAGAACAAGATTGAGAAATATATCAGATAGAAATACCTAGAAAAAGAGCAAAATTGTTCTTGAGCTTCAGATTTTAAACCCAGCTCCAAATTTCCCATAATAAATTATAAATTTGTCTCCATGTCTTAGCCTTATGAAAAGTTTCAATAGAAATCTGCATTTAATGGGTTTTTTTTTCCCAGATATGACCATAGTCAAGCACATTGCCAAAGAGAAATATGGAAAGACAATTTTGAGCAAAAGTCTGATGTCAAAAGATAAAGACAAATAAATGTTTCCATACTAAGTACTTGAGGAAAAACATAAGCAGTAAAACTAAGTATCAAGTATCTTTAGTAATGTGAATGCTTTTTGGGATGCTTTAAACTATCTGCTCAGGCTGACCTTCACAACCAAGGGGAAATCTCATCTTCCTTTCCATTTAATAGCTTGTTCTCTGCTTGATTGGTACATTATGTCCCAATGTTCTTAGATACATGTTAAGTGTATCTAAGCTAAACATCCCTAGTCACATTGCCAAAGTATTTGCCGTACAAATAAACCCACTCCAAGTGTCAGGAGGTCTATCTGGATTCTGGCACTTTCATACTTTTCTGAGAGCAGACACTCAGTATCTAGGCACAGTGAATTAAAAGCCATTTCCAAGCAGTTTTTGTCCTGGATGTCTCTGTGTGCAATCCAGCTGCAGGTCTAAGAGTGATTTTGCTGAGGGTTTTAGTCTCCTGTGTTTTGTGTCTGGATGCTTTTGCATGTCAGGTTTTTCTGCTATTCCCAGGTCCCTATTTTCCCTGGGACATCAGGACCTGCTTGAGTTATGCATTTCCACAGATACAATAGATATCAGCTCCTGGCAGTGGATAAATCATTTTCTAATGAAATAAAAAAAGGCTGCATATGAATTAATTCTTTATGTGCCACAGTGATCCATCCAGCAATACACAAATGTATGACCCAAAATGCTGAAGAAAAAACTGAATCTGTTATTTGTCACAAATATACAGAGAGACAGAGAAAAAAAGAGAAAAAGCCGACAAAGTATTTCAGCAATTATCATCTCTAAGAAAGAAATTTCATGAAAGAAACCAGTTTTTTAAAAAAAGTTTCTTTCTACAACAGCTATAATTTTTCTTTGTGTGTCCTCTTTCTTTCTCTTACATTCTAGTCACAGTCTTTGAGAGATCAAAGCTGGAATTGCAGATGAAGAACCCACTTTATTATTATTAATTATAATTATTATTATTGTTATCACTATTTAAAAAGAAAATCTAATCTGGGAGCTTTTTCATTAGGCAATTTAGCTTCTTTGCAGAGTAGAAGTGGAAGCCAGGAATTAGTAAATTCAACCTTGTCAGTGCTGACAGCTGTGACTGCAGTGAAAAAGGTATGTCTAAAAATTAAAGGATCTCTTAAAAGGAAAAATAATTTTGAGCATTGATGTCTTTACAATTCATCATAGCACGTATATATTAATTTTCCTTCAATAATGCATCACCATTTGTGATTGTCAGTCAGTTTAGATTCCTGTCCAAGCTCCAACATACGTCCATAGGAAACTTCCTAATGCAAACCATAAAGAAGATTTGTCTGCAAAGCATTTTCTGAAAAGAATTGCTATGTCTTTCTTTCTCCCCTCCAGTCACCCTGAAAGAGCAGAACACAAATGGACCGAATGTCGAGGACTACAACGACCCTTAAGGGACAGTTATACCATTTCTTGTTCCAAATTCCCAGTTTAAATGAAAATCAAAGCATTACCCCAGAGGCACGAGGTGGAAGATCCTGAGCTGCGTTGCCAGGGCTCGGGAGGCAGGGCAAGGGCACTGGGGACTTTTGGGAGCTGGTGGCGCATTCCGGGCCCGAGGAACGCGTGCACGGAGCGCAGCTGCCAAGGAGCTGCTGGCACTGTCCTGTGGGCCAGGGCCGAGCAGCCAGACCTGCCAGGGCAGCACTCGAGCTGCTGAGCTGCCCAGAAACAACCCAGACTGGGACACAAACACCCGCTGGGACACAAACACCCACCGGGACACAAACACCCGCCGGGACACAAACACCCGCCGGGGATCTGCTTTTGTGGGTCTTGGAAATAATGATAACTAAACTTGTGGTTTCTAAGCTCATAGGCAGTCTGTGAAGTGGACATTTGACTATAAAATCCTATTTTATATGCCTTGTACCTTAAAGATTTTTCTCTCCGGTCACTCCTGCTGCTTCTGCTTTCCTCAGCACCTGGAAAGTTCAGTGTTTTGTTCAAATTCATACCAGGAGAAAGGTTTTGAGAAGAAAATGTAGCCTGAATATTTGGATTCTGCTTCACCTAACTATGTTGCCTTATGATGAACAAGGAAAAACATGTTCCTTGTTGCAGAGGTACAGATAATTTGTTGTATTCTGGTTTTGTGCATTCTTGTCCTTAAGAGAAGGAAAGTAGCTAGGGTTATAGTCAGTCTCTGAGGAAGGCAGATATATCAGTACTTCTATTTTCCACATTTTCAGAGTAACAGCAAAAAAATGTTATTCATTCTACAAACAAGAACCAGAGCATGACAGCTGAGTGGGGCAAATCTTTGGTTCAACTGCAGAAACAACAAAGGCCACACAACAACAGATACACAAACACATGACTGAAAGCACAATCCACCAGAACATTCATTTTGCACAATCAACCAGAACATAAACTTTCCACACATCACCAAATTTGAGCTAGTGTTCAGAATCAGTTTGTGAGCCATATACAGCAAAGAGGTGCCTGACAGAAATGTGGGTGTTACACAGCCCTGGGAAGGTTATGCAGAGGCAGAAGACTGCAAGTAGTGAGTGGTTCATGCCACAAACAGAGTTATGGTCCCAGTTCCTCTATGCTACCTGTACTGACAAACCTGCTCTGTAAATGATGCCATCCCACTTTCTTTACAGCATTTTTCAAATGAGTCCTTCTTACCCCCATTCTCCCACCAGTAAATTTTGTTTTTAGTTAAAAATCCCCTAAATTTTCATTTTTCATAGTAGTGCCCTGACAGCAACAGGCAAACATTTCTGGCAGACAAAGTCCTAATGGTTTTTTTAAACCACTGAGTAATGTTTCCAGTTTTCTGCTCCATACTAACACCAGTGAACTAGAATAGAAATTTACTCCTGCTCTTTTCTTCCTAAAAGACTGACATCTGTGCATATCAGATAGACCAGACAAACTCTTTTATATTGTCTGAGTATACAATGTCTATCAACCATTTTATTTGAGTCAAAAAGTGTGGAGAATTGGGCGCTTGTATCTGGTGGTCCTGAAGCAAATTCATGTCTTGGATGCTCTGGGTGTTTTTTGAGGGGTTAATTTAAACACACCTGTCATTCTTAAGTACAAGGCAGTTAGAGTATATATATTAATATTCTGCTGAATTATTTAAAAGATATGACTAATGATTTGTGTACCATAAGACTGTTATCTGCAAAAATAGCATCTGTGTCAATCATTGCTGAGTGGTTAGGATTTCATCACTAGCATTTATCAATGTTTCTAAGCCCTTAGTGTGAAGGATTCTGACAGGTTACCAGCTCTCCTGCACTTTTAGGTGTAAAACCCAACCTACAAACACTTTCACATTGCCTGTTTTAATCAGGGATGAATAAAAAGACCAAAATTTGGAGTCTCCTTCCTGAGCAAAATCTCATAAACTTTCTGGTAAACTAGACTGTGGACTAGATATCTTAGACAGTCTGGTATAATATAAGCATTCTTTCAAGAAAGTAGAAATTGATCCCATACATTTTTTTCCTGAGTCCAGAGAGAACAATATTATCTAATGCAATAGCTCAGGGACTGAACTGAATACAATCTACTTACTGAAAAAGAGTTCTCACAGTCCTGTGGCAGTGCTATTGTGTCCTCATATGTACAAAACATTCTTCAGTTGCCCTCCAGAAATGAGCCATCATCAAGAAGAAAAAAGAGCAAGTATTAAAAAGCATGAAGAGCAAATTTTGGTACTTTAAATTATGGCACAACATACCTTTCCCCATGGTATGTGTCTGACATGAGATGAAGAACTTTTGCCTTTCAAGTTATTTATGATAATTATCTAGAGGAAGCTTTTTGTTAGTTGTTGATCCCGCATTGCAGTAGAGGTTCTGGCACCAAAGAACCTCTTTCTCACCCAACTTGAACAAATAAAGGCAAATTTTAAGAGTTTTCAAAGATCTCAGCTAAGGCAAGTGAGAACTGGAGGAAATTTCAAATTCGAAATGTTGATTATGTACTTTATTGCTTGTATGTTTGCATTCAATAATTGTACGTATACAATGTTGTATTCTTGTACACATGCAATCAATAATTGTAAACATAAGTAATTGAAAACACATATATGCCATGATTATACTGAAATACAATTTTATTGAGTTATTGAAAGTTTTGCAGTCACTTGATCAGTTGTCTTTCATCAAATGCACAACATAGCTGGAAATTTCGGTCAGGTTATGGAAAGAATGTATGAATGTGTGAATGAATGAATGAATGAATTAATTAATTAAGTGAATTAAAAAATGAATGAATAAATGGTAGCCACACATTTTAGGGATCTAGTCATTTATTTCTATAACTGAGAGTATGAAGATATTGTCTCTCAGATTTTAGTTTAATTTTGTAAACTTTTTTGTTTGTTTTATTTTTCTTTGGAGCACGACAGATACACTGTACAAAATCCAGTAATTCATGATTTGAGTGTTATCTAGTAGTCTCACAGAGTGGTAGCAGCTTACCTCATCATAGTCACAGGTTATATAAACCCCAGAACAAAATACTGGAAAATTTTGGGACTCAAAGCCCTAGAGAGCCCCAGCTTGAACAGCAGCAGTGTTGTGGTGCCTGTGTCTAGCCATGCTTGAAAGCAAGGGTCTACGAGCTGCAGGAGACACAGGGAAGTGATTAACTTGCTTTTTAGACTTGTGCTACCCTTCACCAGAGGAGGTATTAGACAAAAGTGTGCTTTTGGGACACTAAAAAGATATGGGTACATCAAATAATTTATGAACTAAATGTTCTGATCCAGGTACATACTGATGCCCTGGTCAAGAGAACTATTTTCTCCCAAATTTTCAGATTGGGCAGCAATTTATGTCCACAACTATAAAGAAGAGGGCAAGTGCTTCACTTGAATGTGTCTCTCTTAGTTGCAACAATTTTTCTGTTTCCATTGGGATTATTTCAGTTGTTCCACAGGCAAATAAGCCAAAGCATCATGATATAAAATCTAAATTTAAATTAAATTATTATTTAACAAACTTGTGTAAGACTCTGGAACCCTGTGTAACAAGCTTACACCTGTGATTGCCTACTGTGTCTGTTGCTCAACATCAAAATAATACAGGGAGTATTCGCCTGTCACTCTTAAAAAAGAAATAAATCAGATCTATTAAAATGTACAGTCAGCATGAGAATTTTAAATACTTTGACACATTTTTGTAAAAAAACCCCCACACTTAAAAGCTATTTTTCAAATAATTAACATTATTATTTCATTGCTAAAAAGATTATTTGCATAATTTTTAGGATATATAATTAACACAGTGATTTGTATGAACACTTTAGTCTTGAAAGTGTTTTAAAAAGCTCTCCTTTCAAATCAAGCTTCTATTTTTACAGTCACAACCAATAGGGCAAAATTAAATACATATGCCTTGCTCTTTATACTTGTCATACTTATGTTACACAGAGAATAAGATTGTATTTTGAGGCTGTTTAAAAGGAACCACTGGGGAGAGAAATACTGTGCCTCAGCCTTCTGGCAGCCACACAATGCAGTGTCATTGAGGTGGAGGAATTCCAGTGGCAATTGAAATTTTATTCACTGTTACAGCAGATAATGGCTTCTCACACCTTACAAGTTCAGAGACAATTCCCAGCATTTTGTACCTGCTAGATTCAGAAAAAAAAAGAACCAAACTTGGCTGCATGAAAAAGTATGTTTAGAAAGATCAAATGTCAAAATTCAAAATCAAAAGGACATTTTATACCAGTACACATAGGATAAGAGTGGCAAAAGTAGTATTCTCTTACCCTTCCTGACTTGGAAAGAGAAAAAAAATCAGAATTTGAAGTTCTCTGTGTTATGCACACATCCCCTTTAGGATAATATAGGTTAGAGACCTGGTGATCCCAATGAGCCAAAGGAAGCTTGTAAAAAAAAATCATCTCACTTTATTTGATTACTGTATCTTTGGTTTCTGCACAATTAATACACTAATTTTGCAAGGAGAGAAAATTCTGAAGAATCTCCTAATAAAAAAGGGAGCAAATCTAACCCATGAATATAAAAACCAGTATAAAAACAGTATAAAAACATGTACAGTATAAAAACATGTTGTCTGGCCATACTTGCCAATGAAATACCACGAAAACAAACAAAAAGTATCAGAAATAAAAAAATTATACTTGATGTGTTTTTCTCCTGCTGTTATGAAATGCATTCTTCAGCCAAAATGCCAGTTTATTGGTCAGATTGTATCAATATACTGCAGCTGTTTTACAGATCAATACCCTACTTTAGCCCTGTCTGCAAGATTTTTAAACTGTCACCTTTTGGGGAGTCAGAAACTCTACTATCACTGCTCAGGATGTCTTGTGAGCTGAAGGCTTGGCTTTTTATTACAAAACCAGGCACACACTTACTTGATTGTAAAGAATTCCTTTAAAAGTTATTTATAAAATGACAACCTCTTTTCTCTCTCATTTCCCTCTGGAAAAATTTGAATTCACAAATTTGATCTTTTGTCTTCCAAATTTTGCAAACATCTCCTGAATCTTTGCGATGTCAGATTGATTCTGTCTGTGAGTTTGAGATGAAGTTAAGACCCATCTTGATAGCCTTGTTTCACTATTCTATCTCAAAGTCCCCATTAAAAATACCTTAAAATTATCATTTGTTCCTTTAGCTCTAGAGATCTGCCACAAAAGAAGCACTGGAACAAGGTATTCCCCTGAGCACCAGTCCCACCCATGGCAATCCACACCAGTGACCACCATCAGACTGCTATCACTTCCAGCCCCATTGCTACAGTGAAAGCCCTCTACCACCCCAAAAATTCTATTCCTTTACTCTATGGAAATGAATACATGGGCTGATGAATAGCAATAGATTGCTTTGTGTTGCAAAGATCATCAGAAATAAGCTGGACAGTTTCCATGTTGTGGTTGTTTAGACTTCAGATGATCAGCACAACACAAAATATCTCCAAGTCTATCAGTAGTGAGACTAAGCTGACTTTTTCCTTGGAGCAGAAGAAATTGATTATGCTAATGGAGTTCATTCTGTCTCTATCACAAAAATCATGCAACAGACAAAGGCAGAACTAGCCATAGCCCTTTTGTCCCCTTGTGAGTCTCCAGGCATTCTTTCTAACCCCATGCAGCCTCCACCTGCCCCTTGAGGCAGGGTTTTTCTGTTACTTTAATACACCACGTCAGGGAGCTTAGGAGCAGCTACTGGCAAACAGCTTCCCTCTGGATGTGCCCACCTCCATGTAGGGAGCTGGCACCTCCCCTTTATGTTTGTAGTGGTGTCACATAATGCAAATAACTTCTTGGGTGACTGCAAAGTCTCCAGTAACTGTTGCAGATGTAAGGTTGAATATAAGCACCAGCCAAAATCAAAACCCTCCAAGTACCTATTGCCTTGATTTCAAGGTTTGTCGCATTTTGCAAAACAAAATTAGGGAGCTGATAATCACATCTATCCTTTGAGACCTTCACTGTCTTTGCACACCTACCTGCTTCCAGCTGACTTGACAACTTGCCTAATTTATGAGACAGTTGCATCAGTGTTTCTACTCTTTCCATTTTAGGGATTCAGCTCACTTGTCTCAGTTCTCTCTGCCAAATCTCCTTATGGATTAGAATTCAGGGGCAATATATGGACATTTCTGTATTTCAAATTTGAGCCTAAAGTGGAGACTAAAAACTAAATAAAGGACAAATTCAACAGCTAAATCAAAATCTACTGAAGAAGGAAAGATTTATTATTCTGAACAAAGTATTGGAGCACTGATAGTAAGTGGTGGATAGCAGCAAAAAGTTCCACGGAAAAGCTTTATTATAGCACCTCTAATTGCATGTACAAAGCTATGCTGGCTTTCCATTGCAAAGACTTAAACAGAGTCTAGTTAAAAAAATATATAACAGTGCATATCAGGACCAAAGGGAGCTGTGAAACTGCTTCTGCTCCCACTCTAAGGAGCTGAAACGTATCAAGTTTTAAATTTATTTTGAATGAGCAGTGCTATTAATTTACCCATGCCATACTTATTTGCAGTGTAACAGGGGTTTGGAAAGAGAGAAAAAAGTTTTCATGAGAATTATGATAAACAGAAATATTCCCTTCAAAAATAGTACTGTGATTTGGTCCTTTATTTAAGCCTCCTCTCAGGATTCCAGATTCTTACATGTAGTTTAGAGTTTATCACTGGCTCAAATTATCCTTGTGACTTAGAGCATATTCAAGGTGCCTCAAATATTGACAAGGCTCCTTTAAAAATTTTATTAATTATTTTGGTAGTTTGCCTATTACTGAAATCACCGAAGATTTCAACTTGACATGCATTTCTTTGCAAAAACATATAAGGAGCTCATGAAACAATTTACTACTGCTGCATTTCTTCCTAAAATATGTATGTAATCTCTGTCTCTCTCTTTCCTTTAAATATGGATGGGCCACTTGGCTGAAATCTGTCTTGGGGTAGCTGAGAACTGAATAAAAATAATTATATTGTTTTTCACTGACTAAAAACTAAATCATAAGATTCTCCTAATACTACTATCCACATTTGTATTATGTATATAACAATATATATTCTTTTTATTGTAACTATTACTGCAACTAAAACAGAATCTAAAAGTTACATGGAATGAAAAGGAAAGTTTGAAAGCAGAGAATTAGTTTTCAGCAGTTTCTTGTCAGGTCTATATTGAACAGCTCAAACCTAAACACCGTACAGGGATTTAGAGTTTAGAAACCTTTGTATTGCTCCTAACCCAAATTTGGAAAGACAGTGCTTAGTGTTTCAGTAAAAAGGCAAATTTTGAGACTCTGCAACTGAGCCCTTATTTCTATATCTGACCTCTCAGGGAATATGGGAGAAGTAGCAGTGGGAACAGACAGTGGAAGCACCCAGAAAGAAGAAAATGAACACAGTTTTTAAAAAATTATTAAAGTCAGATTGTCATAAAATGCAGTTTTAGAATGCAGTGGGAGGTACCAACAGGAAATTTAATAACTGGGAACAGAGGGAATTAATTTTGGAGTTGCTATTTCCTCCATCTGCATTGCCATTAGAGAAAATGATTTTGAAGGTTTTTTCTATAGACACCTCATTTCCAGAGGTTCAGTGAACACTTTCTAGGAAAGAGAACTTGATAGGGTCAGTAAAAGGTGAAGGGTGTACAGTGCCTGAAATACAGTAAGAGTGTCTGAATGTCACTTCTAAAGTCAACCCTCTTGCATCCTGAATTAGAATCTTAAGTTTTATTCCACTGGTGATTTCTTATTATTTTTTTCTTTAGTATAATAAAATAACAGCTTGAGTAATAAGAAATTAATCTCTCATGTGTGACAACCAGATGTTCAGTCCTAGACTGGTAGAAGAAAGAAAGGAAATGGCAGATATGAAAAAACATCTCCTTAGAACTTCAAGCACACTGATCCTTTTTGTTCTGCATAAGTATGCCTATTCTGTGTAGAAACTTTTATCATATATAAGGCAAAAAGAATAGGAAATACCATATGTCACATTCACTAAATATTAGAAAAATATTTGTTAGAAAAATATTTGAGCCTGGAAACTTAGAAAGAGTGATTGCTTTTTGAGTAGGCAATCACAAGAGGTATAAAATACTAATTTTTTGTTATCTGTTTCCTACAACTATTATCAGAACTGCCTTTTTTGCACAGATAATGGTTGATCTATACATTTTATTATACTATAGTTTCAAGCTGGAAAGAATTTTGAACTTATAACTCAAAGGAACAGTCTAAAGAATAGGTAAAACATGAAAAACAAGAATGAATATTTTGCCATGAATAAGCCAAATATCTCTAGTAGTTCTTTTCAGTGCTCCAAACTGAGAATGTTTCAGTACTGAACACGATCAAAATTGTCCACATTTTTCATTTGCTGCTCAAGACTAGGATATTGTAGATATGTTGGTATCTTAAGTGCCTGCATTCACTCACACTGGAAAAGGGGTTGTATTACTCACTATTTTTTCTCCCTGCCAACTCATTCCAAAGTGCACTGGTACAAACTCTTTGTTTGTGGATATGGAGCTTTGCCAAAGGGGTCATTAATGGCCATCATGATGTGCTCACTGTCCTACACACAGCCTAGAGAAAAAGAGGAAGGTATTTCCAACCCCCTCTCACAGACATGCAGTACAGCCAGGGACCAAGCCCCTTTCAAAAAATCAGCCTATATTAGACATGTCAAAGATCCTCAGTGAATGGGAATTCTGGGGGGGGGAAAGCATTAGTCACTTTATTTCTCATTTTTGAGCCACAGTTGGACAAATTGTAACTTAAGTGGTAATTCCCAAGTAGGAAGGTCAGTGCTATGGAACAGTGGGAGACATCCTGATATTGGGGAGCCCTTTGTCAACCCCATAACAGAAGGGAACAAGCCAATTTTTAAAAGATTGGTGTTGCCTAACCTACCATTTGGAATCAGGGTCAGGATCCAGGGAATGCTACAGAAGCCTTGGAAGGGAAGATTTCTCTCCTCAGCAATCTTACTTTGCATTATGAAAGAAGTAGTATATATAAAATCTTTCCAAGTATGGAATTAATGATTGTATGTCCAGCTCTGAAGATGACTAAAAATCCTTATTGAGAATGCCTAGCACCTCTATTTCCAGTTGCATACTAATTTAGAGATTTGTAATGGTTAATAATAACACCCTGAACACCTTCAACACTCTTATACCCCAAAATGGTGTTTTTCTCACTTGCAGTGAACCCTACCACGGGCACTGGGATAGCCAAGATCAATCACATGCCTGCCATTCTCCATCTGTCTCTGTCCCCAAAATACCTCAGGACTGCTGTAAAGTTTGCAAAGAGCCTTCCTGTTTCTGTTTTCCTCAGTTTCTGAGTCACAGGACCTGGAGTTTTTATAGCCCTTATACACGGCTAACCTCAGTCTTCATCTCAGGACTGGGCAATCAAAGGGGAGATTAGCTCATACAGCCAAGTTTTAACAGTCTTCTCCTTAGTTTTTATTTTTTATCTTTTTTTCTTTCTTTTAATAGATAAATCAAATAATATTAATTGAGTGGAACATCCCATTTTTGTAATATTTCTTACATTTGATTAGTACAGTGTTATTTTATATATATTCAATGATCAATTAACATTATAGAAAATCAAATAAAATTCCAGATAAAATAGATGTAAATCTTGAAAAGGTACAAAAATATCTAAATGATAATACATTAAAAAAAATTGAAAAATAACTTCTAGAAAAATTTCTTAAATTTAAAAATGGGGGAAAAAGGAAAAATTATTAATCAATGGCATGAAACAGGGAGTCTGATAATCATGTGATGATAATTCCCCCAGGCCTTCCCAGCAGTATTCAATCCAAGTTATAAATAACATCACAGTAAATGCAAACAGCTGAGTTACACATTCATTTTCCATTTTATCACTGTGAAGATCTTAAAGGATGCATTCTGGATGATGTCCATCATGTCTGTCTTGCAAAATGAGCAGAATTCCAGGTAGGAATCTAAACAATACATTTTAGAGAGGAAGAACATTCCAAATATTTTTTTAAAAATCTTGAAATAGAAGAAATTATTATGGAAAATCTCACACCTTCTTTTATATTCAGAGTGTAAAAATGTACTTTCACCTCTGAATAATGTCTATGAGAATACCAGAACTCTAATAATAGTCATCATATTTCCATTAGTGCTTATATTTTGTACCTAAATTACAGAACATTGTGTCACAGATGGTAAGAATACAGATTAAAAATGTGTTAACAGTAACCCACCACGGAGTCTGTAAGCTTTGGGATTTTTTGAATCAAGAAAAACTCAGAAGCTTTTAATCAATTTACAAAAACTGATAGGAATAGACAAAGGTTATTAATAGCTGAAGGAAATAGGAAACATTTACTGTAAAGCAGATTTCAGAGAGGGTTTTATATACAATTAATATAGTAATTTTCACCACTGTATATTTTCACCCTCAAATTCAAATTAATTTAAATAACAGGGGAAGGCAGACATAAATATATTCTGGGAAGGCATCATTACAAATTAAAACTCCTTAGAGTACCAGTACATCATGTGTGATCAAATTGGACGCATTCTGGTTAATATACAGATTAGTAGATTTCAGAGGCAATGTTTGACAGCGTCCAGTGGTCCTGTTATAATTTTTCAGCTGGTGCCTTAGGCATGGAGATGTGAAAGGTAGCTCCATTTACTTGCTGGAAGTTTCTTCTTTCAGCAAAGATGCCAGAAGAGTCTACTTCTTCCTGTTATAAAGTTATAATTTAGGTCCACAATAGAAGTCCAGTCAGAACAAAATTCCAGCCAGAAAATATGCTTCTACACAGCTGTATGCAACTGATGAAGACACTTTTCAGGGGTGAGCTTTGATGATCTTTGTGGGTCACTTCCAACTCAGGATATTCTGTGATTTACAATTTTCACATTCCCTGTGAATATATAACACTCAATGTTCAAGATTAACAAAAAAGAAAGTGCAGAAAGTACACAAATCTTGGTCATGATTTAATATATCTCTTATAGTTTGCTCTCAGGTTTTCTTGGTTCTCAAGCCTCCATGCTTTTTGTAATTATTTCTTTCATCACCTCTATACTCTTCAAGAAACACACTATACAAATATTTTATCATCTATGGCTCAAATTATCCAATAAAACTATGTATATTTGCTGTTTTGTTATAGTGCAAAGTTTGTAATAGGAGCAAATCCACTTAGAAATCATTTCTATTTCTATTTTTTATCAAAATACATGCTTATTTTCTGTAGTAAGTCTTAAAGGAAAGCAATTCAAAAATATGCAGAAAATAAATTAAAATAATCACAGGGAAAACATAATTTCCTGTTGCAAAGACATCCACTTATCTTCAGATATTCTTTTTCTATTCTTATGCCAGATGTGAATTTGGCTCGCATTCCCCTGCACACAAGCCTATTGCAAGTTTAATCAAGTGATTAAGAGAGCTGTTATTTCATTAGTACATCCTTTTACTGATCATTGTGACACATTAGTCATAGATAAAATGAGTATCAGAGTCTTGCTTCAAAACCTGTGTGTTGTCATTTCCACTCCAGTAACAACTTTTGCCTTTCAGTCTGCATGAATGTAATTGTACTAAATAATCTGGCCTAATAACACTTCCATCTCTGCCTAAAGGGTGTTTTATTCCAGAGCAATAAAGTTTCTTTTTGGAAGGAAGGAAGGAGGGAGGGAGGGAGGGAGGGAGGGACGGAAGGAAGGAGGGAGGGACGGAAGGAAGGAAGGAAGGAAGGAAGGAAGGAAGGAAGGAAGGAAGGAAGGAAGGAAGGAAGGAAGGAAGGAAGGAAGGAAGGAAGGAAGGAAGGAAGGAAGGAAGGAAGGAAGGAAGGAAGGAAGGAAGGAAGGAAGGAAGGAAGGAAGGAAGGAAGGAAGGAAGGAAGGAAGGAAGGAAGGAAGGAAGGAAGGAAGGAAGGAAGGAAGGAAGGAAGGAAGGAGAGGAAGGAAGGAAGGAGAGGAAGGAAGGAAGGAAGGAAGGAGAGAAAGGACAAGAAAATGGAAATGGGTATTTTTTTATTATTATTTTTAAGCGCCTCTTGACATGAGGCAAAGTTTTGTTATAACTAATCAGCCAAGTACCTCCTCTATAATTTGTAGCAAAATTGATCTAACGACTTCAAAAGCCCTATCCTAGAGTATTCATTTTCCCGCATTTGCTCACTCATTTATGCAAATCATGAGGACAATGGATATGAGGAACTGAGTATTTATTTGTAGTGGATTCCAGTGAGAAAAGACTTCATAGTGTGATTGGTGCTATCAATAGTCAGAATTAAAGTATTTTGTATTACCTAACATCCATGTTTGAGATATAAGTGAAAAATACTAGCAGTTTCCAGTAACACAAAGACAAATTATACAAAACCTAATCCTTTGGTGAATGACATATACCTCAGATTTTCAAAACTTAGAAGTCTGTAAAATCCATCCCTCTTCCCAGACATCCTCAGTTTTATACTATGCCAACATGGCTCATCACATAATGACGGAAACCATTTAGGTATTCACATACTGTCATGATTTTCCCATTTTGGAACATATTGACCAAGAGTTTGGGGCTCAACAGCCCCACAGGTAATTTTGTGTCCTTCTTAAGGGTCACCTCACAGCCAGTGACTCAGTTTCCTGGAATGGATCTGTGACTATTCCACGACTGCCATCTACAGAAATCAGATTCAGCATGACAATGAAAGAGTGGCCAATATTAATCCTTAAAAGGTGAGTTCAAGGAAGAAATTTTAGTAGCTGAAATCAAAAGCTCTTTTTTTCCTTCTTGTACAATCAGCTACACAGCTCAGAGACCAGCGAAAAAAAAGATTTCCGAAGATATCCAAAACTGGATATGACCTAATCTAAGGAGTATGCCATCTTCCTTCAAGAGAGAAACAGACCTTTTAATTTTGAATCAGTATGGGGGCCTAATTGAACAGACCAATCTTTCCCCAGTCTTTCCCCAACTCAAATTTGTAAAATAAAGCGGATTTGTAAATAGTTGTTCATTCCACCAAGAAATGATAATTTTCAGGTTTGCTATTAAAGAAGCGTTTGACATCTATTATTACAGTCTAATGGCTGCACATTCACAATGCCACAAGGTGTGAAAGGGTGTGCTGTTACATTTTATTGGCAAGTGTGCTGTGATGTAAAATGCGTGGAAGTATAGGAGATGAAAGAGTTATACTGAAATTCAATAACTGTAGCATTGCATGTAAGCTTTGAGAAAAACAGAAACATGCAACTCTGCTGCTGACAGGTAATCAAAGTACTGGCTACTTTTGGAGTTGTTTTAAAGTATAATTAGTACTGCTTCTCTAAAAATGACACTAACTACCAAAGAGAAGCCAGAAGAATGAAAAGCATTTACAAAAATCATATTTAGTCTCTTGCAAATCCTCCAGCCTCCAAAAAAAGGAGGATAGCCCTGCATTTTATTATAGGTTTCATCAGTCGATTCAGATCCAGAGCTGCCATTAAGACCTGAAAATCTTCGGCTGAAACTGAAAGATGCACTTCAGTAGCAAATATGTAGCAATTACCATGAAATTAAGTTCATTCCACATTTTAGCTAATCACCATGGAAACCCATTTTCATTGGCGCCTAATTGGAAATGTTCCCGACCTGGAAAACACTGTAGGCTTAAGACTGCATAATTTCTTATTTAATCAATTGTACTGATTTTGTGTTTGTGACAGTACACCCTGACAATTTTGGCAATAATCCCAAAGAAAAATATTTTTCTGAGAAGCCTGCTTCTTGCAAGTATTTTTCATGACCTAGTGGGACTTCTGCCCTAGGAGGTGGCTTCATCAAGCCACTTCTACTGTTCATGTCATTAGTACCCAAATACCAAGACACAGGTGTTCAGAAGGCTGCTGTCCTTGTAACTCCAAACTGAAAAATAAACAAAAATAATATCGAAGGTTACAGCTCTCTGTCTGAAAGAAAACTGTGGTGCTGTGAAAGCATTAGGAAAACTCCTTCAAAAAATGCTCTTCAAGGATTATTTAGCTTGCCATAACACAGTAAAGAGGAAAGAGTAACTATAGACTGGAAAAAAAACCCTATGTAAAGAAAATTTTAGCTAAGAGTCATGCCACTAGATTGAACTCTACAGTACTGCTACATTACAGAGGTACTGGTGTCAGAATTAGCTGTTTATAAATCAGTTCTGGTTCATCTGCTACCACACTGTTTGATTACCATGCAAAAGCTTCCCAAACTGCTAACAAAAGCATTTTTAAATGCATTTCTTTCATCCATTAATGTCTTCAAGAAGTAAAAATTAATCCTCATTAAGCAGTTAGAAAAAAGGGCACAAAGTACTTCAAACTATTGCAAATAGTTCTGGTTTTTTTTTTCTTTCTGTGAATAAAAAGATTTAGCAAACTAAACTCTGTTTTCTACTAGAAAATTAATTAAATGATGAGTTGCAAGACCATATTCCTCAAAACTACAAAGGAAAATAACAAAACCTGAAATGAAATGAAATGTGATTGTGTATAAAAGCCATGATCTTCAGATGAAGCATAATATATTTATATAATAATAATACATTATCTGTTTTTCAAGCATGCCTTCAAGTAAATAAACTAAGAAATATACAATTCTTTTCCATTTTCATGGGGCTGAGACTTGGTCTTGCAGACTGGCAGGATATTGTGTGATGAAGACATTGGTTCAGATTTTCTCTGTGTACAATCAATTTACTGGATTTAGTGTAGAGCACAGATAAGTAGTGCAAATGTTTCAGCATTTAGTGAAGGCTTTTTTGGATCAACTACAACAAAGGTGTGGAACCACAGAAAACATCTTTACTCTTTCTATTCTTGAGCTCCTGTTTGGACTTTGCTTCTGGCTCCCATCACGTACATCCTACTCACTGCCTTCTGTATTTCATGCTCACTAGCTGCTGAGTAGGTACTCTTACTTTTGCTATGAGCACTGCTTGCTGCAAAGAGCCTCAGTTAGAGACTCAGGTTATTTCCAGTACACATTTAATTCTCTCTTTTTCTTACAGTGAAAGTTGCCTCAAGTTCATGCTCAGTCTTTGGTGGTTTTTCCTACTGGTGGTGGTGCTGATGCTGCAAAAAGCTGCTCCCATCCCTTATCCCTTCCACTAATGGCCTGCTTTTTCCCCTATCCTTTTGTCTTTCTCAGGGAATAACCAGCATATAATCCCATCTGAATTCTCTCCTGTGACTGTGAGCATAAGATGATAAAAAGAGGAACCCGTTTCTGATTAGGACCAGGGTTTAGCATTGTTATATGAGAGGTTAATGTTCTTTTTCCAATAGGTGTTCATTGCAATACTCATTGCCCTACACTCTATCTTGTTTGCTAAATTTGAGTTTTCATCAGGGTTTTGCTGCCTCTATAGCTAAAAGACTAAGTATTTCTTATTTGTTCTTTCAGAGAAGCAGCTTCCTGTTGGCTGTTAAAACCTTACATTTGAGATGTGTTTAATAGATTTAAATGCTTTATGTATCTATTACATTGACTTTAAGACCTTCCAAGCCTTTGGAACCATTCCTATGAGACAGCATGGCCTAGCACAATAATTTATCTGGCATAAAGAAAACCCTTAAATTTTGTCTTAACAATTTTGATACATCTGATAACTGAAGTTTGGGAACATAAGGCTTGCTCTTCTCCTAAGAGCCTTACAAATAATCAGTCTTCAGGTAACTAGATGCATTTATTCATTTCATTAATATATATCTCTCTGAGTAGAGTTCCTTTTCTCCTGAAAATATTTGTCAAACTTTGAAGTTTTCTGTTATCCTAACATTTAAGAGCGTTCAGAGTATTTTGCCAAAGAATTCTCCCCAAGTCTTCTTACTGCCCTCAAATCAGCCATTCCACTCCTGTAAATACTTACAGGATGAATAAACATACACTTAAGGCAGTTGCACTACAAAATGAGCATTTTTTGAGTTAATGGCTTTAATTCTTGTTCTCTATAATCTATTCCCATAAATTGAACTCCAGAATGTAAATTAGAACATTTATATTTTAATTCTGATTGCTCTTTTAATATTTACATGACTGTCAGTACCTTCTTTTCTATATGCTTACCGTGTTGCTCTGTTAGGATGGCAAAGAGATGGCAAAGAGATAGGTGGGAAATAATGTGCAGAAAAGGAATGCAAGAAATTAAAATTAGAATTCATCAATCAAAAAGCAAAAAAAATCACAGCATAAAAATAATAATAAATATTTATTATCAATTATGTTCATTGTAAACAGTAGAGTAATAGATTTTGTTTTGTTGATTTATATAGAAGACAGGTAAATAAAGGGCTGGTTTGTAAAAAAATATTTGTGGTTGTCAATTCTTCCCCAGAAAAGCAATGATTGAGTGATGTATGAGATAAAGATTTTTAGTGATTTAAACAGTAAAGGGGAGACTCGGATAACCAGGAATAATACAGGAAGTTTTCATCTTAGTACTTGTAATATGACCAAGTACTTTAATACTCATCTAACTGTGGACAAAAAGACCAGACCTTGCCTTTCTTATTTTAAAAGACATCAGAAATATTCAGGTTACATTATTCACCATATTGGAATTTTCTTCTCCTGGGAATAAGCTGAACAATAACTTATTTTGGAGTTCTTCTGCTGGGAGCAGATACTAGAGGTTATCTGCAGATGGGAAGGCTTCTCATTGAAATTTAACTTTTTTGGACTAAATAAGCCATTTAAAAAAAAACACTGAAAAGTTAATTGAGTCAAAAATAATACTTATGAAAGGAAACACCTCCCTGTCCTCTTGAGTGTATCCTTCTTTATGCATTCTTCTGGTGTTTAATCTTTCTGAGTGTTTTGGTTTAGAAATGGTGTTCCCACTTTAGTGTTCCCACTGAAACATTCCAAGCCATGTGCCATTCACTCATTACTCCCTCACTCAACCCCTGCAGCTGCTGGAGAGAAGAATCGAAGACATAAAAGGTAGAGATTATGGGTTGAGATACAAACAATTTACTGGAAACAGTAGTGAAATAAAAACCTAACTGTAACAGCAACAATATTAATAAAAGAGTGTAGAAGAAAAGTACAGCATTCTCCTTTCAAGTACTCTGTTACTTAATCAGAGTTCTGCAGTTGTTCAAACCATTGGAGAGAATAGCCCTTCAAAATCTGGCCTGTTTTCTCCCACCTTTTGTGCCACTCATGACTAGCATAACTCAGGGCAGATCTCTGAATTACCCTTTCTGGAAGTCTCTGTCCTGAGTCTAAACACGGAGTTGACTGTACTGACTCTAAACCTGGTCCAGGCCATAGTGAAAATATGTAGCACACAAAGCATCAACAGAGTGTTTTCCTTAACATCCAAAGGAAATTCAGAATTCCCAAGCTTCTGTAACAGGTCTGAAGAAGAAAAATGGTGGGAAAAGCTGGGGAAAATCACCCTCCCCTGTTCTCTCCATAGACTGGGTATGATTATTAATAGATGTCAGAAGGTAGTGCCCAAAGTAAGGGTAGGAGGGCAATGCTGAATACACATCCCAAATGACCCTCATTGGCTGTAATGTTCTCATATCATAAGCTGATGTGACAGAGTACAACAAACCAACCCTGACCCCTCTCCCTGTTCTGAAAAAGAGCACAGCTTTGCTCCTATGCTGCATATATGGAAACATATGCAGGGTTATGTAGCACAACCATGTGAACAGTCCGAGAAAAATTGTGACCAGTGTCACTGGTTGTAACGTAACAAATGCTTACATTAAATATTTTCCAGCCCTCTCACTGGGCAAACCTGTTGCTATCTCAACACTACATGCCCCACATTGGGTGCCAAGATAAGGCTGTTGTGGATTAGGAATGGTGTTCCCAATTGAGTGATCTCACTAGAACACTACAAACCATGTGCCATTTGCTCACTCGCCCCTCTCCCTCCTTGTCCCCCTTTGGCAGGACGGAAAGGGAAATTGAAGGCACAAAAGGTAAAGGCCATGGGTTGAGACAGGAACAACTTACTGAAAACAGCAATGAAATAAGAAACAAATGGCAACAGCAACGATATTAATGAAAGTGTGTACAAGAAAGGAGAACAATTCACTCCCGAAAAAAGCTCACTACTTGAGAACCTGCAATACCCAAACCACTGCCACACTACCCCCGACCAGAGGAGAGTAATAACATGAGATCACACAAAATAACTTCTGGGTCCCGGCCATGCCTGCTCCTGGTTACTGCAAAAGTTAACCGTGTCTTGTCTGGAACACTGAGTATAACTGAGCTTGATTTATGCCAGAAGTGTGACTTCAAATAATGAAACTCTCTTAAAATCACAATTTTAATACCAGAAATCAGTTTTGGGGAGAAAAAGTAGATACATGAACAAAATACATGTGCATCTAGCTAAGGTAAACCCTGTCATCTATGGCAGACAAAGAAATGCTGACAGAGGGATTGAGATCCCTGTATTTTTTTAAGAGAGGAATTGATTTTAAATTTTACAAGGAAGAGACAAGAGAAGAGACACATTAATAGGATTCTGAAAGCAGAGAATTTGAAAATCTTGAAATACCCATTTTATAAGGTTAATTCGTACCCATCCTGTTATTAAAGTAATTTATGGCTTTTTTTTTCCCTAAAAATTTATTTAGGAGCTTAGTGCAATGAAAGGTGTTAATAGAAAACCTAAAAAATATAGTAGTGCTGCATTAATTGAGATGGAATAGGTTGGCTGGACTTTACAAAGTTGTTCTCATAACACTTGCTTTATAATACTGTGAACAGCTAAGTAAAGTTCAGAATTTGAGTGTCGTGATAATACACACTATCCAAAATCTTTTAAACTTTTATTAAACATAGAGAAATAGCCAGAGAAAACAGTTAAGCTTTATGACATATAAGGAACTAAAAAAAAGCTCATTTTAAACAACATTTTTACTGTTACTCACTTCTTTTGCTCTAAGCCTTTTAGAAATAGATTTATATCATAGCTTCTGGATGGTAGTAGCTGTCCATTTGGGAGAGAGAAAAAAAAGGAAGAGCTGTTCAAAATGAGGTTTTTGCTGCTGTCTATGTCCTTCAGAAGAAAATAGGATAAATAGAAGCAGAAAAAAAAAAGGAAGGAAAATTCAGATTCTGTTTCTGAGCTTCACTTTAAAATTATAGACCAGGCTATAGACTAGAAGAGGACACATTCTTGCTTTGGACTTGCATAATCCATATGACTTAAGTCCTGCACTGGGGCTTCCTTTCCATATTTGTTTTTGTCAAGATGTCTGAGGATATATAGATTTATTTGCCCACAATGAGAAGAGGTGGTGCAGTGGCCTGGACAGAGGTCATGCAGTTCTAATTCACCCTTCAGAAAATTGGTGTGAACTTTCTGTAATAGGAAGGCTTCTCAAAATCATTAACACATATACAAAGAGCTGGGAGGTTGCCTTAGCTAATCCACTAATGTTCATTCCCCCCACTGCACAGATGGTTCACAGCTGTGCTGCCTGAAGAAGTTCCTTTTGTCAGGCAGAAAAAGATGAGGTATTTGCTCATTAGACAGTCTCTGTGTGGGGCTGATAAAACCACCATCACCAGCAGGATGTTTCTTCAGCAATGTCTATGAGATGAAGCTCTAGCTGGCAAAAAAAAAAGGGCTTTTTTTAGTACAGAAGACCAAAAGAGAAAGGGAAGAAAAAAAAAGCAGAAAAAGAAAATGGAGATAAACATGTGAGGGAAGAGGTGTTATTAATGCTTTAGCTCATACTGTGAGGATGGCCTTTGCATTTAGTTGTCTTCATCTGACATAGTATGTTCAGGGCATTTTTCACAACTCATTCTGAAAGTTTTGGGTGCTACAATGGAACCCCAAAAAACTTGGGTGTGGGACCCTGGGGAGTGGATCTCACTTCTTTCAGTAAAGAAGCTTGATGTGTTGGTGGGATGATCCTGTCCACTTACATTTATTTTATCCATCAAATGCAGGAATATTTTGTCCCACACTTGTCAGACTAGTGTGTGTTAGACACAAATTTAACACAGTCCTTTGCAGATAGTTTTGTTTGTATGTTTGTTTGTTTGTTTCTGGGTTTTGGTTGGGTTTTGTTTATTTGTTTGTTTTGAGGAAAAGAACAGCTTGACACAGTCAGTATAATACTGGCTTAATGATCTCTGTATGAGGTGAATTTAGAAAGCCATAGATTTTGCTTAGTAAACCAATTGCAATGATTGCACTGACAAACCAAACCCATTAATTGAAGAACATGTGTCAGAAGATAATTGTAAAGATGTTAAATACTCTTGATAAAAGTGAATTCTTTTGTCATATGACATGACTTGGGAAGAAAATGTCAATCTACATTATGTTCTGTGGCTGTAACATTATTCTTCATAGACTCAAACATGTCCAAGTGAGCTATATCAGAAGTTGCATAATACTGATCTTTTTACCCCTGGGACTATTGCAAATGTCTATCATTAAGGCAGCTATAGCTAGCCAGTCAATGTCAATCAAAGCCTGTGAGGCATTTTACAAATTAGTCCCTACTGATATATAATGATATATGAATTAAAAGCAGGAGATGCAGCCATTTTTCATTGTAACAGCTAAGTTTTCAATTAGCCTATTTAGCTACATTTATTGTATGTGCCATGTGTATGCCATGCATTTATTACTGAATGCATTTTAATTAAATAACAAAACGCTGGAAGGAGCTAACATTAAATCAGAAATTTTTCAGTTGTTTAAATCCACTATATGTATGGAAGTAGGAGGAAAATAACATTTCTTACTTTATTCTTAACTTCATTTTACCTTCATCATTTGCTTTGTATTTTTTCATACACACACACAGAGACTTAAGTTATAACCAAAACCTTTCTGACAACACTTTAGGGCTAAATTTGGAGGTTAAAAAAAAATAAATCTTGGGTAGAGAATACTCAGAACAGAAACATTTATCTCACTCCTGTAGGTTAGCTTAAATCTCATTATGATAATTGATTTGCTCCCAAGTTTTACCAGAGAAGCTGAAATGAGAAGCTAATCCACACACTTCAAAGAATTCCTTGGGGTTACTGTTGCACTCCTGTAGTAAATCTAGCTGAAAGTATACTCCTTTCAGGTGTGTTTGTGTACCCCAAAACAAAAACACATGGTCAATTTGCTCTTCAGGATATTTGACAGGAGGCCATGGAGCAGAAGAGAAGGTGGAATGATATTCTCCAACTGTACTGCAGCTTCTCTATTCCCTTTCTAGGCAACCCCCAAAGCATAAAACATAACTCAGCAGCTGGCTGATAATCTGCAAGAAACAGAAAATTGATGCTGTGTCAGGAGCTGCTTTGCTCTAGTTAGATTAGAAAATTTTAATTATTTTAATTATTCTTTATTGCTGTAGATTTTAAGTAGGGAAGTATCTTAATTTATCTCAATTTCTAAAATGTATCTCATTCATGTGTAGTATTCTCTATCAGAACAGTAATCCTACCAAGATTATTTTAGAGTTATTTTCATGCTACATGCTGATTTTTGCATATCAGATGTTAAGTATTTTAGACATTGATTTATCATTTGTCATTTGTTTGACCTCTTGTACTCAGACAATACTATAGTTCCAATAATTAACTTAGATGTTGATTCATTTTGAAATTATATAACACCACGAAGAATAAGATTATTTTCAAGGAACAAAAATAAATAAACTTCAAAAAATAGAAGGAAATTACACATTTCAGATAACTATGTCAAGTAGTTATACAAATCTGCTAGAGTACAGAAGAATAATCACAAGTAAAAGAAGAAATTGGTAGAAATACTCTTTATTTTAGAAGACTTCCATTCCAAAGCTTCTTGCCACATATTGTGTTTTGAATCTTCAAAAACAGCCAAGGGATTTACACATTAAAGTCCCTCTGGAAGTGTCTTTTAAAGTTCTCCCTAGGAGAACAGCCTGGAAGGAATTTTGTGCAAGGAGTAATTAGGAGCTAAGGTGTACCTGCAAGCTGAGCAAATGCAGAATAACACCATCTGTGTAGCAACTCTAATTCTGCATAGGAGTTAGTCCCATAATGTCACCTTTCTTCACTTATTAATCTGATTGTCCTCATCCCACACTTACCCCTGTGTATTCTCCATCTAGAGAGAAAACTTGAACTCAGCTGATTGCATTTTTTAAACAAATTTATTAAAGAAACCCCATTTAATGAGAATTAAGCTATTTACTAACTCTTCATGGAGTGACATTACTTGTTGCATTGTAATATCCTGCTACCAGTTCTTCACCTAGAGCTGACTGCTATATGAATGTGGTGGAGCACAGGTGCTACAGCATACAAACTGACCAGAGAAAAGGTAGAGATAAAGGCAAGAGAACTCACAGGGATTTCTAAAGCCATGGGGCACTGCAGTGTAATAAATAGAATAAAAGGAGACAAAAGAATCAATATGAGTCAAACTCTTTTGGGGAAGGTGCTTTAAAATGTTTTACAGATGTGATCTACAATCACTCTGTACTATTACTAAAAGAAGGGCAAAATTCCTGAAAAAACTTTACAGGAGGTCTTTCTTTTCCAGATATAAATTAAGAATAAATGCCATTAAAATCAAGAGTCTGAGAAAAGAGTTAATTGTTCTCTCACAGGGTAAATACAAGAAAGAAGTAAAAGTGATTTACAATGAAGGGCAGAACCGACATTAAACAAATTAGTGTACATTAGTGAGGAATTAATTCAGGCTGGAAATTAGAAGCTATCTAAAAATCCTGAGACCTGTGTTTCAAAAGACTCAGCATGTGACCCAGAAAAATAATAAATTTTATGCTGGAATATGAGAAATTTATGATGGCAGTTGCATGATAGTTATGTGTCCTAGGCAGTGATTTGAAAGTGGGAAAAAAGCAAACCAAACCAAGACCAAACACCTCCTGTTAACTGTTCCATTGACCTGCTACTTATCATTACTTAAATTTTAAGTATCAGTTATCTGCTCAATATACATTTGGGCACGGCAAAGGAGAATTCAAATCACATGCAGCTCACATGATAGAAATAATAACAGAATAACACTGAGGTTTAAAGAGAACTATTTAGCAAAAAAATGAAATTATGATAGAGTCTGCCATAAAAAATTTCAGTAAATATGTCAGAGCCAGGTCATTTCATCAGTGAGATGAGGCTCAGTTACGACCAGCTTATTAGGTAGAAATGACCCAAGTGAATAATTTTTGAAACAGGGAAAATTAGGTAAAAAAATGGGAAGTAGCTTTTTGGGAAAAAAAAATCAGAACATAGAGATCACTCATTTTCTCTCTCCCTTTTTTTTTTTTTCCTCATAAGCAAAATAGTGTAGTTTAACTCCATATTTTTCAGGCATCAAATTATCCTAGATGTTACTTAAGACCAGATTTATATAAAAACATGGGTGCAGTAGAATTTATTAGAGCCACATAACAAGAACCACATAATGAGAAATATCTCTTTGAAAATTAATGTTTTGGTGTGCCTTTATTATTTATTTTATTAATCTAATGCCTTAGATTCATGTAGAAGGAAGTGATTATTATCCTGTGATTATGTCTGTTTGATTCGTATTATCTCTTAATTAGATTAACATATGCTGTAACACAGACACTTGTAAAAATAATTGATGGTAAAACAGGGCTATCATGGATATAAACATTCCAGTCATCTTGATGCAATTCAGAGATCTTGTCTAATGAATGACTTGAACAAAAGTCTGTACTTGGCTCATACTCTGTGATAATAACTTAGAAATTGGGCTATATTGTTATGTAACTTATTTAGTAGGCTTACAAATCTAGCTAAAACTATAAAACAATGATTAAAAGGAATACCTTGCAAATGTAAGGTTTTTTCGTCCTGTTTCCAGTCTCAAATATCTAGGCAATGTTTCCATTTTTACAAAGCAAACATAAGTAAATGAATAAGAACTGCCTCAGAACATGATCCCACAGGTGGTTGGGGATAATTTCTTCCTTGGAGTCATGAACCAGAATCTTCATGGCAGGCATTTGACTTAAATTCATCAACACCTTTGAAATATTCAGCACCATTGGGACAAATGTACTTGATTAAGACTAACAATAATGTACATTAACAGGACATCTTCTAAAACAATGACATGGAAAGTCACTTCCTTGAAAAATTTTATTCCTCTCTTCCTAAGGCATATTTGGACTGTCTGAAAATTAGTAAGAAAGCTGTTCAATTACACCAAGAATCTGAGAGAAAAGAAGTGTTTTTCTCTATATGTAGAGCTTTCCTTCAACAACTGGTCATGTAAGATTAAATGAAGAATTGTCATTACATGTTCTTTGTCTAGTATTGAAAATTATACTATTGTCTTCAGCATCAACTCAGACTTTTATTGTAAGCAGTGGAATCAGTTAGCCTTTGACTGAACTCTTATCATTTTCACTGAAGTGGACATTAACTACATGGATTCCTGAGCCATAGTTGTCATTTATAGGCTTTTCTGAAGTCTTCTCTGCAGCCTTGATAATAATCGTAACCAGATCCCATCTTCAGACTCCTGCAAGACTGGATCTAGAAACACACCTTTACTGCTAAATTTTACTGTCAGGTGATAGTTCTCTTGTAATGAGAATAAAACTCCAGTTTCCCCATAGAGAGGTATTGTGACTTCAGTCATGTTGAAGGTACAGAATTTCCTATCCATACCAACTGTCTTAACACAGCCAAATGCATATTTCTGAAGTTTAAGATTTTACTGGATGGCTCAACTGGCTTTTATAACACAGGAAAAAAAAAAATCCATGGAATGACTTGCATACTGTGGAATTGCCTCCCAATCCAGGAAGAGATTGGTCGATATGGCTGCTGCCTGTGAATGCAGCTGGCTTCTTCAGCATCTGATTATTGTAGTACATTAAGTGGCAATACTCAATCAACAGAATTAAAGAAAAAAAAAGAAAAAAGAAAAAAAAATGAAAAATTAAAAACGCATAGGCATCATTAAGGAAATCATTATTTGTTTGATTATTCCCTGTTTATATTCCTCTTTTTGTAATGTTTTAGCTACTGGGCTCAGCCAGACGTACTTTATAGAAATTGATGGACAAATTACCCCAGTATTTTAAATTCTTTGCTCCTACTTCTGATAAGCTCAGGTTGATGCCATGACATTTACTTTCACTTGTAAGCAGACACAGCATGATTCATTCATATCTATTCCTCTCAGCAGTTACTTGCTTAATTTTTAACCATGAAACTGAAAGGAAAAAAGGAAAATTAGGGATTATCTGGATCCAGGGTTACTATATTCTTAATATTGAAACAAATTATTCACAGCTAGGATCAACCCATCTCTTAAGTAACTTTTGCATACTGTCCTAAGAGTATGGTCAATTTTTCTTCAGATAATTTTATGGATCAAAGAAGCAATTTCAAACAAAAAATACTTTAATTCATAATGCACTTAGACAAAGACAATTGTCCCTTTCCCCCCCACCCCGTTCCAGAACTAAAACAAACAGTAGATGCTGTGATTCTTTGGTACACTTGTCATTATTCATCCTTGTATGATGTCAACTTGCTCCACTTTTACAAGAATTTTCATGTTCAGATACAAATACTTTCAGAAGGGATTGGTTGTTTACAAGACTAAAGTTGCAGCTGAAAAAGTTCCAACTCATTATCTATATTTACATTCTATTCTGCCTGGAAATGTATTTTTATAAATTTCCGGTCTTGCTGTGTTTCTTTTGAAGGCAAAAAGTTTTTTCAAGTGACTTCATTCTGAAAAAAAGCATCCTTGTCGTTTTTAAGGGATAACTCAAAGTCACAGGGATCATAGAACCACAGAAGAACCCAGTCTAGAAGGGACCTCAACACCATAAGGTCCAGCCTTCCATGGGAAAGGGAGAGGAAGTCTAAATGAGAACAATTCCTTTCTCCTGTTAGACTCATTGCCAATATTTTATATTTTATTTTATTTCTAAAAGTTTCACATCTAGGAAAGAACTGCAGTCTTGCAGTAGATGGATGGTTATGGACATAAGAATTATGTTCTCTCAGAGAAATATCTTTCATGCATATATTCTTCTGAGACTTACTTCTTATGTTTGAAATGCAAACCAGCAGCCAGTAAATGTATGTAGGAGCTCTTTTGTAAGACACAGGGTGAAATCCTGCTTCTCTTACCCATCAGGTAGAACCTTCCAAACTAAAGGGCCTGACTATTAACTCTGCTTTGAAATGGAAAACTTGGCGGGCAGAAGATTTCACCACTTAAAAGAACAAGGTACACT
Source organism: Luscinia megarhynchos (assembly GCA_034336665.1). Taxonomy (NCBI): domain Eukaryota; kingdom Metazoa; phylum Chordata; class Aves; order Passeriformes; family Muscicapidae; genus Luscinia; species Luscinia megarhynchos. The sequence continues at coordinate 50,760,057 of CM067565.1, forward strand.
GATATCAGTTATCTTAAAATTCAGACAGCTCTCTTGTTGCAAAGGTTGCACTAAATATAGAAATGGTTTTGAGCTGAGGACAAAAACCTAAAAAATCTGCAGAAAACTGTGGTCTAGAAAAGGCTTTTTGCGTGTGAAACTTCTCACATATTAGAAACGAAACAGATGCTTAATTAAGGCCAAATTCCACTAATTTAAAGGAATCCTTGTTAGACCAAAATCTCGTGATTTAGGAGAACAATGGTTGCCAGATTTGACTGATTTGTACTGTGAGTCAGAAAGAACAAAAAAAGAAACATTATTCTTCTTTGTCTGCAATCACTCTCATACAGTCTTTCCCTCCCAGCTTAAGAGCATTAGCTCAAGAAGCAGAGAAAGAAAAGGAAAGCAAGCATTCATCTAAAACAAATTTCATTAGTTTTTTGGCCAAAAAGACAGGTTAGTATTTTTGGCAACTTGCATTTTTTCCTCCGCAGCTGGAATTCAGCAGCTCATAGCTGTCTGCCAAAGCAGATGCAAAATCTAGGCCACTGCCTCACAACAGCTTTTGTTCATGTTGTTAAAAGAAGCACTTTCTAGATAAATACAGTGATAATCTTAAAATGAGAGAGTTTGAATAAAAATGACAGAATTCACTTGTCTAAGTTGGAGTGGAGGAAACACCTGGTTGCAGAAGTTAGGTATGGAGATAGTTTTTTTTCATTTCTAATAAATATGCATTATTATTTCTTCCCCAACTACCCTTAAAATAAAGATCAGTCTGGTAGTTCTAATTCTGAGGATGATCTACTGATGAAATCAAGCATTTTTAAAAATATTCTATTAGTATAAATGCAATCATCATGCTATCTTGAATATGAGAACAATTAAATCACCATAAAGTTTTCTTTTTCACATTCCTAAGCATTTTTCACTCAGAGTACTGATTTTATTACTTTCTTTTCAAATAGATTTACAGTGTAGATGTGACATTTTCCACTCCCCTTTTTAATTTTCTATTTGCTTCCCTCTCTTTTCCTCTCTCTCTCCGTACACCCATATACATGCATATATTTACCTATTCAAGAAAATACTGAGAAATGTCCTATTTTTTAACTGGATGGAAATGAGTGGTTTATATTGAGGATTTGGGATTGTTATTTACTCAAACGTCTCCTTTCAAAGCACTTACACTATTTCTGGTAAACCAAAACCATTGAATTTATCAGTTTCAGTAATGTTTTATCCAAAACCAGTAGTTTTATGGAGCTGATAAGGATCTTCAGGAAAATTTTGTGAACTTTTAATCTGTTGCACACAATTAAAGCAGTCCTGCATTTTGACCTCTGGAGGCCATATTTCCTCAAAGTACAAGCAGCTTTAGAAAAGGTGGTTCAGGGCAAGATTTCATAGCCTCTCTGGGAATCCCACTCCAGTGCTTGATTGCACTCACTCTGGTGTTGCTCTTTCTGTTACCTATTGGGAGTTTCCCCTGTTGTAACTTGGGACTGTTTTCCTTTCACCTCTGTCTTCCAAGAATAGTCTGTGTCTTTTGTTTTCTACACACTCTCATTCAATGTTGAAAGGGAGCAGTAAGAACCCCATTCAGAACATAATTCTCTCAATCTTCTCTCATGTCATGTGCTCCAATCTTTAATCATCACAGTGGTTCTCAGCTGAATTTCCTCCAATTAGTCAAGGTCTTTTGGAAAGCCCATCATGAAGAAAGCCCCTGAGGGTGGGTGTCACAAGTTTCTTGCTCTTCCACAAGCCAGCCATTCTTCTTTGTGTCCCAGCTTATGAATGTATTTTTAAAAAGAAATATTTCAGGTCCAGAAGTTGTCTGCCCTCTGCATACTGCAGGTCTCAAGCTGCTACTTCTTCCTGGCACCAAAACAGCTAAGGGTGTTGGTACAGATAGGTCCAATTAGCTGCTTATTAGTCTGAGTGTCTGCAAAGCAGAGAAGTTGGTTAGAGCTTCATAGTTAGAGCTTGTTTCCCCTGGAGTAGCTTTTTTCTTTGCTTTCTTCTCTATTAATTCCCAGGATTCTGAAGAAACAGTTACAAAAGCTGTATGAGCTGATCAGTCATGTCAAACTTTGCTCATTCTCCATTAGGTCAGTTCAGGTGCATTTATACCACTGATGGTGAATCTCTGATTTCTGCACTGTCCAATGGATCCAGACATGGATTTTCTGTAGATACATGGATTCACATGCTATGAATTCATCCATCCATCCATCCATCCATCCATCCATCCATCCATCCATCCATCCATCCATCCATCCATCCATCCATCCATCCATCCCTATGGTCTATAGAATACAGTTAATCTAGATGCAAAAATCTACCAACACAAAAAAACCTCCAAATCTAAACCACAGAAGTACTTCTTTGTAGCTGTTAATGGTGAAATAAGCAGGACATTAGATGTGAATTAAACATGACTTCTATACCTGCTGATGCAAGAAAGACCTTGGCATCTACTTTGTTGGGTTTTTCATGCTAAAATATTCATTTTGTTTAGGCATGGCGTGTAGAATGACTCTGATATTTTATTCTAAAACAGGCAGTATTGTCTGAAAGCTTCCCTAACTAATAACTATTTTTGACATCAATTGTGGAAAAGAATAAATATGCTTTAATGAAATATCCTCTCATAAAATAAAATAGTTAAATACACATACTCCTACATTATGAACAAAGACGGAGAGGAGAGGAGAGAGGAGAGGAGAGGAGAGGAGAGGAGAGGAGAGGAGAGGAGAGAGGAGAGGAGAGGAGAGGAGAGGAGAGGAGAGGAGAGGAGAGAGAGGAGAGGAGAGGAGAGGAGAGGAGAGGAGAGGAGAGGAGAGGAGAGGAGAGGAGAGGAGAGAGGAGAGGAGAGGGAGAGGAGAGGAGAGAGGAGAGGAGAGAGAGCTTTTTTTTCACTAACTAATAATCTCCAAAGTTATTGGGGAAGAAACTGGAATGTCTTGAGCCTGTATTTGGTAACTCTTAACTATGTATAAAAGTTTGTTGGCCAAATTCATGGCTGTATTCATCAAGCTCCGTTCTCAAGAAGTAATGAATTTTTAATGAACATATTGTAGTTAACATTGTTTTAAGACAAAAAGAAAAATAACTATAATGAACCACAGTGGGCATAATTTAATGATTTTATATTCCTGCCATGAAGATATGTGTTCATTTTGTACTGCCTGACACGTATCCCTGAAGCAATAGCCACATGAGGTCACTGTTGTTCATACATGAGCCATAAGCTGGAATCACAACATTTTCAGTTGACTGAAACCAAAATGTGTGACTGAAAAATAAAGTTTGCTGTATTATACATCAACAAAAATCTGTGTTTCACAGTCTGCAAAGAGAATTTATTAACATGGGAAATACTAAATACAAACATTACATGCATAAAATACAAAATATACCTTAATAGTTACTTTGCATTTGAAAAACAGCTAAAAATTATCTCATAACAGCTGAAAATAGCATGGGCACTATCTACTATATTTTCTGGAACTTTCTCTGTAGTAGTTACTCGGTTGTGCTGGTGTAATAGAATGAAATGAGTTTCAAGATACTTAGAACTTGGTAATTATTTGATTGCTTATGTTTAATAATTTTTTTTCCTGCTTTTAAATATAAAGTTTATTATCTTCAGAAGCATAAAAATACAAAAAGTTTAAATATTACAAACAATGTGAGATGCTCTTGCATTAGATAAGCAAGATATGAGACAAGCATTGTTATGGCAAACCTGTATACTGAACTGTGCAAAGCCATTCTAGCAGTGAATATGCTTACAAATTTTTTGTCGATTCTTAAAATATATTATACCCATTATGCTGATAGACCTTCTCTGAATGATTCACCCATTCATGTGATTATATCAGCATACATTATCATAACAACTTCTCTTAAAAGATTACATAGCATAAATGATGAATTCAGTGTTATGAGATTTCAGAGAGTACATTTCTTTTTTGTTGAATTCTTCTCATAAAAGAATAAAGTGTCATATTCACCAGTGCTATGTAGTCATGAAATTAAAAACCTTATCACGATCAAAATCATCAAGAGAATAGAACAGAAATAGCAATCAAAAATGTCAGCTGAATTTGAAGAACTGCATAATTAAAATCTTACTCCCCAAACTGAATCAAAGTCACATTTGTATGCTGAGATTCTTTCAGGGAGGTGGATTTTTTTATGCTGGTGAATTTATCAGCATGCATATGGATGCAAAAGCACGATTTGTTCTACTAATAAAATAAAAGATAACTTTAAAAAGTTGATTAGTTTTTGCTACATCTTTTATCAAACTACTATGCATATTAACTTCTACATCTGAGCATTAAAACACCTCACTACATAATCTAATAAAGGAGTACTTCAATAGAACATTAACAAAACATTAAAAAAAACCATATATGTGCTCAACAATTCTTGCATTTATTTTTTCATCTGTAAGCAGGTGAGTAATAAAATTCCTCATATTATCCAAATATTTCATACCTTTGGATTCTCATATGGGATTTTAGAGATCATGGAGAAAACTTAAACATTAAATGTATTCATCTTCAGCAAAAGAACAACAAAATAATGAGTCTTAAAGGACAGAGCCTGTATAAAAAATGTATGGAAAAGTGGGTCAATACAGGACATTATCCCCAGTTTTTATCATCTGTATGTAGCATAAAAACTGGGAAAGAAATGGTTCTCATAATTAAATAATCATTAGCTTAAACTCTACAGCTGATGTGACTACACATAATATGACCTCCCTGTTTATAGAAACAAAACATGGTATAATTACAAAATATAATTAACTACACTAATTAAGCTATAAAATAACAATAACTCTCAGTAAGTCTATGACTGCAATTTGCTGCTTAACTGAATTAATTCATGACCACAAAGGAAGGCTAAAAGAACTAGATGCAGAAGTGAGAGTTCTTCCAGCCTCAGAAACAACTAAATTTTGAAAATCTGTCAGAATATTTGGTGACTAATCAACGGTGGGAATGGGTATGAGTGTGCATGGCTGCAAACACCATTCCCATAGCTGGTGGCCCTTCTGTTATCTGAAAGGACATAAAAAGTTTTATCTCAAGATTTGTTAGTAGGATCCAAAAAACAGCAGTTCAGCCAGCTCTTAAAGAGGAGTCACATAATTACCCACAAAAGTGTTTGATTGATAGGTAGGCAACAAATGGGTACTTTCACTTGTAGAGCACAATACATAAATTGCTTAATAATGCTCTGATAGTGCCAGGATGCAGGAAGAAAGGAATCTTTTTCACTTCCTAGACTCAGATCACTACCACGGAACAAATGAATACTTTTATTTCGGCTCTTATGGCCAAATAAATCTTGATTCATTGTTTTAAAAATTCTCCTAACACATATGATCTTTTGAACCATACCACCTGTCAATTGTTGTACAAGATAAATATATAAGGGATATTTTCAGTAACAAGTCATATGACAAAAAAATTCAACATAATGTTTCTTAGTTGATTATTAACTAGTGAATCCCTTCTTTATTTTGTTTTTTTTTTTAAATAAAGTATTTCTGCCTAAACAACCAAATGAAAATACCTCCTGCTACCTTGCCTTTACTCAGTAATCAAAGTCCTCACTGAAATAATTTATCATAATGTTACAAGCATATTTTTTTGAGTGGAATCCCTTTAAGTTATTGGCAACACGTCACTGGGTTCCCTAGGAAAGAAGAAAATCTTTTTTTACTAGAAATACATATTATTGCACCAACTACTATTCCACCTAAAAACTCAGCAACCCAGGGGACTGCTTTCCATCACTGAATGTAAGTGCCCATTGTGTCACTCCAGCAGATGATGATGGGGCAGCTGGAGGGCTCTTATATTCATTTATTTCAAGTGATGTTTAATTTATTCTCCACCTATTTTTTCACTGAGAACTTCTCTCCCTTGCCTTTATAACCCACTCCATTAGGGTGTCTGGCAAGTCAGTTGGGAGAGGGTAACGTATTTTTGTGTGAGTCATATGCTGGTAATAGTCTAAGCTATTTTACTGTCTAAAGTAGCACAGCTCTTTCATCTCACAGGTAGTTTTACTATTGCTGGTTACAGGTTTAAAGGAATGTATGCCCAGCCTATTTTAGGGGCCAGCTGACACACAGTCAGAAAATACATTGGGGAAATTTTTGTCCAGTGAGGTTCAAACATTATTTAAAAGCAGCAAGTAAAAAAACCTTTCACCACAAACCATGTGGTCTCAAATGTAGCTTTTTGAAATATATCTCTATAGCTTGTGACTTATAAGAGCAATTTGGCAGCATTCTTTAGAAAGTCTTTTGAGATTTCATAATTTTAGTAGTTCAAAATTACATTTATAAGAGAAAAAAATAGCACAGTTGGTGTCACCCATAACTCTTATATACGAATCCATATAATTTAAACATAGGTATTATATATTTTGCCTTCATTCCAAATTCGCCATCCATCCATGGAGATGTAAAGATCACTGGTGACATACACAAATCAGGACAAGAAGTCATTCAGAAGTTTATCAGGAGGTAGTAATAATAACAACAATTAACAATAATAATACAATTATAATCATAATTAAGCTTGTGTGTAATTTTAATTTGAAGTAAAACAGTTTGTTCCAACTGTTGAGTAGATTTTTAAAGAGCTTACTCTCTGTACAGAAGTTTCTTCATCCAAACCATGGAATCCAAGGTTAAGAACCACAAAAGGCACCGCCTGTCTGACCAACCCATCACCACCATACCCACGGATGGTAAGTATCATTTCTTTTACTTGAGTTTTTTAACCTCCATCTTACCAAGATCCTGGAGACATGTAAATAGTCAATTGCTCATGATCAGAGCATTTCTGAAACCCATTTTTACTTTGGAAATGTATGTGCCTTTTTTTAAATAAATAATGTTACCAAATAGGTTAGATTAGAAGAGGTCAGCTTGTCCAGTCCTCCTTGCTCAAGGCAGGTGTACATTCACTCAATTAGGCTGGAAATAGCAAGTTATTTATATATATAACATGAGGACAGATATTGCAAAGAAGCACTTTCATGAGAAAATAATCTAGTACCTTGCAATTTTATACATTAAAGGACACCATTTCTCAGTTACATTTCTAATATATACACATTTCCCTTTACACAGATGTATATAAACACACCCCCCCCCGCCCCACGTATAAAGGTAGAGACATGGAAGTTGTAAAGATAAAGGAAAGAATGTATAAATATGCATACATACATACATATATATATATATATATATATATAAGAATTGCATTTGTAAAGAGAATATTCTTACATGAAATATTCTAAAATAATATTCTTTTTCCTCATGAAATAAAGACAAATCCACAGACCCTACTATAAGCTATAAAAGGGGTCAGAAAACGCCTTGTCTCTTATTTAGACCAACCTTTTCAAACAGAAGTATCATGAAATGGAGCCTGGATACAAGATGTGACATTTTGAGAACACATCAGATGCCCCTCAGTGCATTCTGTACGAGTTTAACAAGTCAAGGCTAACCTGGGTGACAACTAATTAAGACCCTACTAATGAGGCCGTAAAAATTGGTGTCCTTAGAGATTTCTGATTACTGACCTCTGTTGCTCTTTGGTCATTATACAGGGAGTAAAAGTCCCTGAGTGAAAGCTTGAATGTTTCAAGAACATTTTCCAGAGCACAGCTTTCTGTGGTAAATAGAAAACAAATGTAGTTAATCACGCAGATATCAGCAAAACATGGTACATTATGCCTTTGTGTTCATGCAGAAAGAAAATGTGTCTGATGTAGATGTTTAGCTTTACAATAGTTTAATAGAACCAATATTTGGCATATTCAAATACCAGACTACAAACAAATGTGCTGTCACTCTGAAAGCTTTCATATGGTTGCAATTTTCAAATTAGCAAACTGAAAGTTATCTAAAAGGCAACATATTGTTATACTCTAATGGGCCATTATGGCATAACTTATTTAGTTATCTGTTCCAGCTTAAAATCAATTTCTCCAGATTTTGGACTCAGAATCCCCATAGGGTTTTTTACAATTTGGCTACTCCTTTCTCAAAAAATAAACATTTTCTTCTGGGCTGTATTACAGGAGCAAGAATATCACAGAACTTGGCAATACATCTGAGGAAATGTGAACTGTATAGGTGTTTTTTCCTGTACCCATCACCCCCAGTACAACAACAGTGTAATGCAAAGACTCTCTTATCATAGTATATCCTTGCATACAGGAAAGCAACAAGACTGATCTGAGCCTATTCACAGAGAAAATATCTGATCTCAGCACACAGGGAGAAGCTGAGTGAGGCCAGATTGCAGGCAATTGACCTGAAAGGAAAACATCCAAGCTCCCATATTAGCTCCATTGACGCTCTACAGACTGAAAGACATTTATATTAGTGACAATTTCCCTTTGCTCTTTTCTCCAGACATTTTATTTCCCTGGTTTGAAGCAGAGAACATGAAAAAGGTTGCCATCTTTATTCCATGTACATAACCCTAACTCAAAAATGTCATTTTCCCAGATTCAGGCATCTTTCCCTGACCCAAACTTTAATTGCCCACAATGTAAATGTCTATATATTAAACTGTTGTTTTAAAAAAACTGTCTTTATTGTCAAAGGAAACACATCTTTGTAGTCAACACAGAGTTTACTTGATAAGTAAATGAATCTATGTCTTCTCTTCATTGTTATTACCAGACCTCTGTTGACTACAGAGATATTGCATGACCATTTTTCACATGACTTTTAGAATTAATTCAATTTTAATAATGACACCATTGCTCAGTGTAGTTACATTTAGAAAAAAAAATTGAAAAATTATCTTGTTCCTCTGACTTTTCTCTGAAGGGTTGTTTCTTTTAAGCATCAGACCTCTTACTCTTACATATCCAAGTGACTCTCAGAATGCATTTTGACCCTGATTTACAAAATGAGAATATAGACAAGTGAGGAGGTGAAGCTGTCAACCATGAAACTCAGTGAAAACCACATCTGGAATGTTAGACTCAAAAATTCTGTCTTTGAGTTTTACACTGAATCTACTGCTGTCTGTTGAGAGATTGGCATCTGTGTGCACACTCACTGGATTAGCCTCCAGATTTAGATTATTTTAAAATTTTGGGGAGAAAAAAATGAATTCTGAATTAAATTGGGCATTTATATCAGCCAGATTTTTCAGTGATGTTGAATGATCTGGGCGTCTGTGCTTTCTACATGCTGCATATGATCTGTCACTTTTCTTGGTGACTTTTTTCAAAGCTGCTAAAAAACATTAAAAGATTTTTCTCAGACCTGCCTTTTTTTTTCCCGATATAGTCCTAATGCACAGATGTCTGGAAATAGTCATTTGAAGTAGTACCAGAAGAGGAATAATTATGTCCCAAATTATTGCATGCTCTTTACATATATCAAGCAAATATTTGTTTCCCTTCAAAATGCAGTGCACTGTCTGCTAGATCATTAATATGCCATTTATTCCACTTATTCTAAGATTTATTTTAGAAATGAAACCAAAAAGATTCAGTAAGAGCCATCTCAGTAACCTTAGCTGTATATAGGTAACCTTTTCATTTCATGGTTATATGACTTTTCTCTTATAAAATCATCATATAATTTTATATCTCTTTCTTTGTTTTAAAACAAATTATACCATAACTATTAAGAAACAAATAAAACACAACTGTGATTATATTCAAGTTATTTTCACGTTATTTAGGTAGGGTTTGTGGTCCCTAACATAAAATTCTAGTTGAAATCCAGCACAGTTCTCAGGACAGAGTTGGAGATTTAGACCTCTCTGCTTCCAAGACTGTATATTTAATAATATTGTGATAAAATACACCAAGATTATTTGGAGCAGGAGCCAGAAACTGGAAATATCTTCTCTCCCAGGTAAGGACTCTTGTCAGTGGTTTGCTACAACTGGTTTTCCCCTTTCTCCCATATCTTTACAGAATGTCCCATTTTTACCATGAGCATGAGAAACATCTTACTACTATGGTTTAACTGGTGATTACAAGGGTTTCCTTGACAACAGAGCAGTGTGTAGCTGCTTCTCCAGATTAGTCTCACAAGACCTAGTAGCTACAAGTAAAATATGAAATTATGCCATTAACAGAGGTGAAAAAGTTTATTTAGCCAGGCTGTATAGAAGAGACATGCAATCACATTTTCCTCATTGGCTCACACTTTATAAGGCAATGATGACCAATTCTACCTTCCTAAATGAAATTCATAAAAGACTAATTGCAGAAGAACATTTTTTGATTGTTTATTTCCATTTTCATATGCCAACTGAAGACAGTGAGGAAATGGCTATTAGCAAGATTTCAGATAATCCACTTTGTAGTATTTCCTGTTGATTTTCTATTCATATGAAAGATCTAAGAAACCGTTGCCTCTAACTATTTGTTGTAACCTGAACAGAAACTGCTTCTTTCAGACATTTTATTTAGGCTCTTTTTGAGGCTATCAGTGCTCTACTCTGGAGGTAGGGCATTGAAAAGGAAAAAAGTCTTGATTAGAAGCCCAGGTTGTTCCCTCTGGTTACCAAGACTAACACAAAACAGACCTGTGAAATCTTCAGATAATAAGAGTGAAGCAAGACTCTTCAGTGTGCTTTCTCATCTAAACTTGCAACTCCCTAAAGCCCTCATAAATATACACAGGCAGGACTTAATGACTTCTCTGGGGTGTTCCTCTCCTGTCTTCTGCTGCACAGCATCTGGAGCCCTGAGGCCTGCAGCAGGCTGGTTGGTATTGCTTGGAATGCATCAGAGATCCCATCTGGAAAGTGCACTCATTTCTTTTGCACTGGAGCACGTGTGGAAGTGTTGGGAGAAGAAAAGTTGGGAGAAGAGGTTGTGCATGGCCTTCTCTTGTCCCATGAGGATAACATGATGCATCTATGCTTGGGCTTTTCTTTCTACAAATCAGGACTCCAAGCCTGAGACATAATGCAGCATTCATGACTCATACCTCATCTTTCATTTCTTTCTGCAAATGGAAAGCTTTAAGCTTTTAAATATGTACTTCAAGATTGACCTGAGGATAAAAAACTTGGAAGCCCCAGATGCATCTTATGTTACATTGGTGTTGTTTATTGCATCATGCTGCTTTTGTTACTGTTTTCCTTTCCTACATATCTAAATGCAAGCAATGTATCAGAAAAAAACCCCCACTTTTATTCATTATGCCAACAAATAGAATGAAAATACTTCCCAGTTTGGCACACAGAGCATGTGTCACATCTTGTGACCATATAACAGCAGCACAATACATATAAATTCCCTTGAGATGAAATAAAGATAAAATCCCTTGGCAATGTATCAGTCATCAAGCACCACCTCTCTCTTAAGATAGTGTAACATAAAATTGCTTAATAATCATGTGCTTTTTTTTTTTCTTCTTTCAATCAATAAGCCATACTTAAAAGTTCTCTATTAAAATGTAATGTAATCCTCCAAAATTTTCATGTCGTGACTCGAGGAAACATCTGAGAATCTTGTGAAAATAGGTTTTAGCCTATTTGAACAGGAGCATGTTTCACTAATATATCTCTTAGCAGCCACTGATGAAGGAAGTTTAGAAGCAATCAAAAGAAGATTCCAGTGCCTGTTTGTTCTGACTTTGACCCAATCTGTTGGAAGCATAAAAATCCCTGTTCAAGTCTGCAGCTTTTGGAAAATAGAAGCAACTGGGTGTACTATGGGGTAATTTTTGAGATGTTAGAAATTTTTGCATTGCTTGTATTACCATATGAATAGAAGGAACACTCTGAAAGATAAATATAATGTTTATAGACATTTATATGTCAGGTCAAATGGAAAAATTATTCTCTTTCTTTGAGAGATAATGATTACTTCTTATGACTAAATTTTATAGTGCTGCGTTATTTACAAAGCTTTGAGCAGACATTAAAATAGTCATTACCAAGGGGAGGATTCTCCTTTCATTCTGTCTCTGTTCTTTCACATAAAAGAACATATTGCAAATGTAAACACACTTTGAGCTGAATATTTACAGTATTTTTAACACTCTTTTTGGCATCTTGCTGGCAGAAGACTAGCTGTGATATAAAAAATGCTTTTGTGACAATTGTTTTATGTGCTTTTTCGCGAGATTTTCTTCTGATACATGTGCTGTCAGAACGCACATGCACAACATATTTATGTTCTGTTGGCCACCCAGATTTAAGATATACCAGCTGAATATAGGAAAATGGATGCAGTCAATCTCAAATGTCTATGCATCTCAGATCTGCCAGCTGAGGAAATCCAGGTAGCTTTCTAATACTTACACATTGTTCCAGGTTTCTGTTCTCTCACCTGTATCTCTTTAATTTCATTTGCATGAACAAGAAGCAAAAAAAAGAATCTTACACAGGCTATTATTACAGGCAGGATTAGGATTTTCAATACAGGTGAGGTACACACTTTGAAGCCCAGATATCCCATGAACAGCTCCCAAAGACAGTGAACTTCTCAGAGACCCAGTTTTATACTCATTTCCCTCTGTAGCCCTAGAATCCATACATGGAACAGGCTAACAGCAAAACACTAGCCTATACAACCGAGAAGGCACTTTTCCCCTCTGCTGGTTGCTCAACTGATCTAATAAAAGGGCCCATGAACCAAGAAAAACCAGATGCTAGCTGCTATCTCTGTGCAGCTGCAGATGGGTTAGCCCAGAAGCTGAGCTCACCAGCGCAGAGCTACTTTCTGCTTCCCAGCACATGAAGGCAAAACTCCTAATCAGAACTTTCAGTTGGCTGCAATGTTGCTAGAAATTGTGTGGGCCTGCATGAAAGGAATAATCAAGACCAAAAAGGGTTGTGAGGTTGAGCTCCACATATCTGAAAAATGTAAAAAAGGCCTTACTCCTTTGCAAAAGCCACAGCCCACAGGGGAGCAGATTACTGCTGTGCAATTGATGTATCCATAAGCCGATTGCATGGTGTGTGGGATGGATGTGCAGAGATATGAAGGAGGAAAGGAAAGCCTATGGTCTTACAGACTGACTGTGCCTCTGGTAAGGAACAGTTCCTAAAACTGTCTCACTATGCTGACTGAGATGGCAACTGCCATATGTATGCTCTAAAAAGATCACCTTGAATGAATCATCCAAAATAAATGCATCAAGGCGAGATAAAGCAGACAAATGTGGGGGAAAATAAATTCAAGTCATACAGGCTGGTGTTAAAAAAAAGAAAAAGGTAACACTGATCATATTCCTTTATTTGTGATGATTTGCATTATCCCAGTCAGCTCTATCCACTCCTAGAATCTTATTTGATGAAATGAAAATCGCTTTAGTAATATAGTTTGCAGAGAGCATGGAGAACAAGATTGCTTATTCCTATGTTATAACTTTATTACTCTGCATATTTACAAGGGAAGTTGCTTACTGTAAGAAGAAAAATGAAGGCTTACAGCTTGGGTATTTGCACCTGATATTTGTGGGTTTTTTTCATTTAGATTTCATTTCCCGTCTCGTTCTTAGATAATTTAAAAAGAAAGCTACAAATAGAATCAAGTTGAAGACTCACTTGTAATAGAGAACTCTGGCAATGTCAAAGCCTGCATGACTGAAGTATCTTAATTTCTCGATTGTTTTCAATATTTTTGATCAAATTCACATAATCAGCAAATAGCAGAAGTGAGAAGAATATCCAGAATCTCTGAGTCTTCCTCTCTTTTACCCTGCAGAGATGTTGAATGTGCAGTTTATGTAATTTTTCCTCCCAGTGCTGTTCGAGCAATAATCAGACTACTCTGACTAATGTTTTGAGAGTCAAGAAAAATAAATAAGTGGGAAAGAAAGCCTCAGGAGTACCAAAAAAGATCAATTTGAGAGTTTCCTGCTGGAATTACCTACAAATGAATCTCAGCATTCTTAAGAAACCTTGGGGTATGGAAGGGATTTTAGCAAGTGAAGAAAGAATTCCAGTCAAGTGAAGATAGCTTGGTGAAAGAAGCAAGACCTAGAGGCAGTGAGACCAAAGAGAAAGTGAGTCAATATGTGAGAAAAGAACATATTCTAGAGTATCAGGGAGTAAAGAAATCAAAGAAAAAGTGATGAAGAAAGAAAGAAGAGGTACAGGAATACAATGCAATTGGAGACTGCAGTTTTACTCTGGATGATTTATTTATGTGAAATCTTCCTAACATGTACTCGAAAGATTACTCCAGGCTGGTTAAACCTTCTTAGGCAAAATAATCCTAAAAATAGACTGAAGGGGAGATTTATTTTGGCCTTTTACCGAATAGAATGTAGAAATGGTACTGAACTCTTACCCTCAGAAATAAAGTCTTTTACATTATTTACCATCTTATTCACTATCACCTACTGCTCTGTTTCTTGGGGGTCAATAAAAATGAGAAAGCTTTTGCATTATTTTTAAAGAACTGGAGAAAAAATGCCAGCAAAATAAGCATATTCTTAGATGTCTTCAAGTCAAATTTAGTGTACCTTCGTGTGCTTCTAGAACAGGTGCATGGGATAGTAATACTCAGTAGCTGGCTGGAGGGATGGATGGGAAACACGTGGGAGGTGCATATGTATGGTTAGGTGAGGGAATAAACTGAAATGCACCACGTGAACTCCAATACTAAAGAAGAAACAATACATGTATTTTCCTAAATGCATAAATAGAGATGAGGGCTTTACATCCACAAAGCAAATAAAATAGCACTCTCAAGCAGGAAGGCTTTTCCCAGAAATAAAGAAACACTCTGTACCATCAGTAAAAGACACATGGAGAAGGGAGCAACAAGAAATTTTAAATAAAAAGATACAAAACATACGGAAAAGTATAGGAACATCAACAATAAAACCCCTGATCTGGTGGCTGCAGGAATTGACAAACCCTTCTCGTTCGAATCTAACCTCAAGGCACAACATGAAAAATTGGTAAAAGCATTAATTGGAAGAAAACTGAGAGAGCTGGCATCTGCTGTGGCTAAAGAAAAAAAATGAAATTAAATCCCTTTCAAATACTCAGTGAATTTAAGAGCAACTTAAAGAGAAAAATTCTGCAATAAATCTTAACAGGATACACAAAATAGGAGCTTAAAGAACATAGTTTTTAATGGCTAGCCTATTTAATGTCATTTCTTAAATGCCCAAATGTATTAAACATTTTATGATACAGTTAAAGGGCTCAATCTCTGTCCTGAAGAATTCAATTTATGTTTAAAGCACAGCTTAGGAAAAAAAAATGTATTTCATAAAAAGAATTGGAATTGGTAGTTTAAGGCTACACTGTTCAGCTGGTTGCTTGTTAAGCTTACAGGTGCCTCAGTAGTATATGAAACCTATATTTCATGTTGGAAAAAACAAATCAGAAATTAATTTTAAATAAAGATTTAAAGAAGGACAAGATAATGAAATGTGTGAGAAAGAACAAAATAAACCCTAAATTTCTAATTCTTGTCCCAAGGAGGTGTTTGACCTAAACTTCCTTTATTTCACTTTGGCAGAAAAAGAAAATAAATTCCCCCTAAAAAACAACCAAAAAACCCAACCTCATTGAAAAAAAACCCCAAAAAACAACAAACCAAGCTAAAACTGTTTGAGTTGTTATTATTATAACTAAACTAATATACATTTAGTGGTCTGAAAGATTAATAATTTTCCAGCATGTATCTCCTTTTAGCACAATAATATATTGCACTATCATCTCCACATATCAAACCTATCTCAAATCTCTGTATCAGCTATATAGCTGATGAAAATTACCATTCGTGAAAAATAAAGAGAAAGGATCATGTTCAAGTGAATATAAACCAGTTTGCTGCTATCCAAACGTGAGACACAAAATTGCTATTTCATAAACATTTTAAGCCAGTCAGCAAAACTTGATCCATTAAAGCCCTCTCCCAAAGCTTTGTGAATTGTGTTAACCACAGACCTGGAAGCTGTTCCTGTGCTTTTTGTACCAGCTTTCCAGGCACAGGAGAGGAGCACCATGAGAGAGAGACCTCTTTGCTTATGTCTTCCCGACCAACAGTGCTGAGGATTTCTGCCTAAGAGCCAGAAGGACCTGAAAATTCAGGTGGCCAGCCCTGCTTTCCCCCAGCACAGAAGGGAAGCATGCAGAAGTAAAGGTTTCTCCTGCCTCTGTGCCTCTGACCAGGGACCTTTCAGCAGCCAAACCTGCCACAGCAGGGCTGGGGCAAGGACTATCAGGGCCCACACTCCCTCCTGCAAGCTTGATGTCTGGCTCTCCAGAGCCCCCAACACCCCAGCCTGCACAGAGGAGGGCTCCTGGAAACCTGAACTTCTTCTCAGCTCTGATTTACAGCATGATTCCATGCAGAGTTGTACAGTGTCTCTGGGAAGGTGGTACATCTTGGGGGATGCCTTATTGAGAGGGAAAAACAGGAACTCCTTCCACTGATCTTCCTACTAGCAGAAACTTAATGGGAAATTGTATACTAAGACTTGTGAGCAAATGTGACTCATGGCCAAAAAAGATGCCAGATTCTGGAAAAAAATCATACAGCCTATCTTTGGCAGCACTCTTGTACTTGCACTTGTAAATTCATTTTTTGCCTCTTGACATACATTGCATTGGGAACTTCCACTGCACATTTTACCAAGCAGCAAGGCATCAGAGTCCTTTTGCAAGTGTTGTCTGATGATGACAAATTAATAAGAAGAAATGATGGAGGGATGAGGGGAAGAGAGCCATCAAATTTAGCAAAATGTGAAGACATTTAGAACAAAATTAATCAAAAATCCAAAGAATATGAGGAAGAAAAACACTTTAATTGCCTATATTGCAAGGCTAGGAGCCTTTTTAGTAAACAAGAGCTAGGATGGCTCATTTATGAGCATGAATTTTTCCTCATTGGCATAACTGAGACTTGATTGGGTGATCTGCATGACTGGAATACTGAAATGACTGCCTGTAATCTATTTAGGAAAGTAGAAGTTGGGAGAAAGAGTGCAAAAAGACATTCCATGTCAAAAATGGCTTTTTCTAGGTGCTGACAGTGTGGAAGTGACAAATATTGGAAGTTTGAGGGTGAATATTTACCTGGCAAAGTATGAAGCACCAGCTGGGATTGGCTGCCAGTTGCCACTTCACAGCAGGAAGCCCCGGGCTCAGGTGAGTATCTGTCTATAGTGCAGGAGAACTAAATGGCTCTCTAATCACAGGAACTTCAGCCTGAGCAACATATGCTGAAAAAATTCTGATGCCAATGTTAACATTCTTCAAGAATTCCAAAGTTGGAGGTAAAAATTTCTAACATATTACTAGGTAAAAATCATGGTTATATTAGTACAAATTCTTAGATTTGCTTAGATTTGCACAGAAAACAAAGCACAGTCAACAGTGATCCTATATTGCTTCTAATGAGTTTACTTCAATGAATTTACAGCAAGTAAGAACCAAATTAAATGGAAGGCGGGGGGGGGAATAGTATCACAACATAATGAGCCTACATTGAAGTAGGAACCAGAGAAAATAGATAAAAGAAACAAAAGTAAAAGAATACATAATCATTTAATAATGGACTTCGCCAGATTCAAGTAAATCAAGATTAATCAATTACAAAATTGAAAAGGCAATAAGACCTGCCATGTCTGCTAAGGTCAATAAGAAGAGAGACTATCTGGGCTTTTTTAAAAGGATATTAAAAGCAAATAAAAGAGAAGAACAATATCGGTTTTGCACTAGCAGACGGGAAATGCAGAATAAAGAATAATAATGCAGACAAACCATAGGAGCTCAGTGCATTGCCTCATTCTCTGTTTGGGAGGGAAGAAAGTAAAAATTTTATCATAGGGTAAGGCTGAAGTATTTTCCATTCCAGTGGGCACTCCAGAGAATTAAAAGGTAGTTATTAAAAGCACACATTTCCAAATAAAAAGATACAAGGAATTTTCATTGAGAAGTTTTAGAAAAATCTGGTAAAGAAATTAATTCTCTGAACCATTAATGTTGATTCTCAATAAGAACTGAAGCACCAGAAAAGCCCCAGTGAAAAGGAGGAAAGCTAATGTTGTGCCAGTATTTTAAAGGGGTAAATGACCTGTCGGTCTAACAGGCAAAATGATGAAATAGATGATATAAGACTCAATGAACAAAGCTGATCAACATGAATTTATGGAAAACAGATCTTACCAAGCTAACTTGATGGCTTTTATTGACGAGATTACAAGTTTGGATGATAATGGTAACCGTGCTGGTTCAAAAATTTTTGATATTTTGAGCTCAATTTGATGACCACGTAATAAGGAAAATTAGAAATATGAAAATTCAACATACAGCATATTCAGTTAGTTAAAAAGGTAGCTAATGATGCATCTCAAATTAGAGCTTTAAATGGAAAACAACTTCTGAACAAGCCAGTAGCACCTTTAAGTACTATCTGCCTTTTTAAATGTTTCTACATAAAAGGAAAAACAAAGGAAACTGCTACCAATATTGTATGAAGATGAAAAAATAGATTCAGTGGCATGTTTTGAAGAGGACTGATTTGTTTTTATGTAACTTGGGTAACTTGGCAAGATGAACGTAAAGAAATATTTATCTGAGCGGGGCAGAACACAAAATCCTACAGCCAGGAAAAGACAAGGCAATTCAGAGAGAATCCATGGAGAAGCCTATCTCAGGAAACAGAACCAGAGAAGGAGCTCCAGAGGTCATAGGAGATGAACAGGATGGACAGGACATTTCATGAGGATGATGAAAGCAAATCTGATATGAGGTTTTTTGCATTTGAAAATGCCATAGTCCTTAATAACATATTGCATTCGCTTCCACAGCCCAAATTTCTAGAAAATATTGAACCAGTAGGGAGGATTTAAAAAAAAAAGAAAGTGTGAAAATGATTGAAGGACTGAACAATCTGCCTAGTAGTATAACGCACAGGGAGACCAAGGTCTTTATCTTATCAAAAGGAAGATTATATATTAAAATGGCAACAGTCAAGCTTATAAAGAGAAGGAAACAACCTTTTTGATTTCTAAAGGGAACTTTTCAGTGGTGCTGTTAACAGTTGAGCAATGCTTTAAAAATAAGGTTTAGACTAGAGATAAAACGATTTTTTTTATTATTTATTCTACTGGATCTCTAAGATTTATTACAGAATGCTTTATGTGTTCCTTGTTTTTTAGAAAATTCTAAATAATATCTGGAACAGTATTTCCCAAATTTAGTACAATCAAAAATTAGCCCAGGGAAGACCTATCACCTATTGCAGAAAGCCAGGCTGGGTAAACAAAGGGACTCAATTTCGCCTAGAAAAGCCACTAAAACGTTATAAACAAACACACCTTGAGTTATTCCTCTCTCTGATCTGGTGTGCGAATTACAAAGATCTGAGGAAAACAACAGGGTGCTCCAAGATCAGAGTCCAGAAGAGATCATCAGACCTGCGGCACGCCTTTTCCTCCCTACAGCTCACTCTTCACGAAGCCCACTGATTCCCCGAGCCCGCGGTGGGCACGGCCGCTGCTGCAGCCTGGTACCCACGCCGGGTCCCCCCAGGGCAGGGATCTGCGCACCCGCAGCATCCGCAGCATCCGCAGCATCCGCAAGGGCGGCCGGCCCCGGCGCCGCGTCTGTGCATGAGCGCAGTGCCCTCTTTCGACGGGCTGCAGCTTGCAAAGAGCATCAAAGAACACCGGCTGCAGCCGAGCACTACCGGCGCTCCGCCAACTGCTCAGAGCTTTGGAGAATGGCAGCACGGCGGTTCATTCCACTTCTTCTGTTTGCCCGTCAAATCTCCTCCTTGAATACATATTTTACCCCACTCTCCATTTTCCCCCATTTCATAGTCACACTTCTGTTTGTTTGTCAAACGTCAGGATTTTAGTTTCACTGGCAACCAAAATATTTGCTGAAAACAGAGCCTGTTTATTTCAGAATTAAAAATATGTTAAAATAATTTGTTCAATAGATTACATTAAATACAAACTTGATAAATGAAAATTAGATTTGAGAGTGACTTGAGGAAAAAAGCAACTTTCAATAACATTAATAGCAGAACACTTAGAATGTTAATGGGTACGCATCTATGATTTCATGACAAGGAAGTAAATAGAAAAGAAAAAGTCACAAAGAATAATCTTACCTCCTCATTGGCCAATTTTAAATGCAAGAAGAAATTCCAGCATTATGAAAATGATTTCTCCCTTGTGTTACCTTGCCCTAGGCCAAATGAGAACACATTTATTTTCCAGATGAGGTATATAAGAAGCAGAATGTTTAATCGACTTGCTAAAGGTTACACAAGTTTACAGGAGACAGATAAGAAAAATTTATTGTGGATGTCCAAAGTACCTAACATATGAAGTGTTTCAAACCTCTGTATGCACACCTACTGAAATGTAGGATCAATAATATTAAATTGCCTATACAATGCTTTAATGTCCACAAGTGAGAAAAAATTGACTAAAAATAAAGTAGAGATAGCATTATTAGACTGTTTTTTCCCCAGAAAGACTAATAAGTGCACGGAAAATTACAGTATTAGTTAAGAAAAACATTGTGCAAACTGTGTCCATAGAGAGAAAAGATAAGCCTTCAGGTTGACAATTTTGTTAACCATGCTCCTTTGAGAAGCAAGAGAACATGGCAAGGAATTCCTTCTTCCCTCCAATTCTTATTTTTCCCATTTTCCCACAGAAGGTGAAGCAGTCTGAAAAATGCCAAAACCATTGCATCCTTAATGTCTCTCCAGCCTGTGTGGAAAACAGCAGCAGGGATGCAGTGACAGCACTTGGCTGCCATTGATCTGTGGCCCCAGAGCAGGGTTTTTGCCACTTGTGGTGTGCTGCAGTTGGTGGCCCAGGAAGGTCAGACACCCTTGCACACTACTCTGCTGATCTCTGCTCATACCCTGCGCTGCAGCCCACTGCAGGAGGCCAGCTGAGCACCTGGGTGCAGCACCCCTCCAGACAAGTTCAGCATTCATCCTCATGTATAATTCCCTATGTTTTTCTACCAGTGTTCATAGTGGCAGGTACGTAATGGCTGCATTGTCTACGAAGCCAGTATATGACAGAGTTCCAGGGACATATCATTCTAACAGCTTGGTGAACTTCCCCATCCTATTCCCTTCACATTTTGAAAACTGGCTTGTCCCTTGCATGCACAGGAGAAGTGATTGCTTCTATCAATACTTCATCCACTCATTACCAGTAATAAAATGCCTAGAAAATTCCCTTAATGGTTAGTATTGCTAAGTAGAAATGACACATCACATTATTTCCAAAATCTAGTCACTTCGAACCAGTCAAGAAACTGAATAGATTAAATGAATGGATTATCCTTATTACTGTTATTACTTACATCTCATCTAAGGTAAGGTATTGTTGAATCATAACATAAAAACTTATTCTTTTCTTTGCACCAGTTTCAGTGACCCAATATTTCTCTCCATAAGGGAAAAGGGAGACTGTTCCTGTTTCCAGAAGCCAGAGTGCATGACATGGCTTCAGATCTCCAGCACAGGTTGGTAGGAATAACAGATTTTGGAAATAGATGCCAAGGACTTTTTCATCTTTGTACAAGCTATGATGTATCAGTAGGCTTTCCACTTCTATTTTTCATTTCATTCATGAAAGGATGCCCCTCCTAATTTATCTCACCCTCTGGCTAGTTGTTGTCTGGTGACTTTTACAAGTCTTAAATTCATGCCTGAAAGGGATAACACTGCTCTTCTTGTTCAGTTAAAACAAAGACTTAGAAAATGTACACATTTAAATCCACTTAATGTTTCAAATATCATTATTTTCAGTAGCAACTGCTTCTTAGTTAAATGGTTTTTCAGGCATCAGACTATTATATGACAGATGATTTTGTCACTATGCAAAATGTGAAACCTGTAATCAACTTGTTATGGCATTTCACAAAAGTATGTGACAGTAAAATAAGTAAACTGTCATTTGGGCAATCAAGTCTTGAAATCCTGCAGGAGGTAAAAAAAAGTACCTGACACTCAATCTTCATGGTAGAGATGATGTTCAAAAAAAATTGTTTAACACTGTCTTAGAGGTTTGAATAGAATTTTTATTGCAGTGTGCTTAAGCCTGCAATAATTTTGCATTATGTTTTAATCACTTATTTTTCCCCTTAATTGATTCTTTCCCCAGAAAATCAACATGAACGTTACACAGCAAGGTCTGCTCTGCTAAGAAGGTGTTGGTTAAATTGAAACAGTATTTTCCTTTTGCTATTGATGACAACATTATCAATTACAAAGCATTTTCAGACTGGTTTGATACTAGAATGGATGCAGTAGGTAGGAGCCCATGCTGATTTACTGGCACCTGGGACAACCTGGGGAGGTGGTGCTGGCAGTAGCAATCTCCTCCATGGCTGGAATGCTTGGGATGACGCGCTGCTGAACCCACACCGTGCTGCCTTAACGGATTTCACATAAAAGTTTTGTTAAAGGAGAGGGATGCAGGAGCGACGGTCTGTAAGCGGCTGGCGGCCCTTCCCGCCGGTCAGTTTGGCTGCTGCTTGTTCTCTCCTGTGGCTGCTGCCTTGATGCAGCAGGCTGGCACCTGCAGCCCTCCTTGGGCTGCCTCTTTCCCCAGGTGCTCCTCCAGGCTCAGGGAAGAAGCAGACTAGGGTTAAGCTGAAAACCAGGCAGTAAGTTCTGTCAAACCACAGGGAAGGCACTCTAGGGGACACAGGCTTTGACCATTATGCCACCAAAAGGCATGTTCCCCTCTTGTCTCCCAAGAGCAGACATCCTGGGTGTACAGGCACTAGCAATGAGCTCCTGTAACTGGAAGCGTAAAATGAATCTGTAGCCTCCTGTTTCCAGTCATTAGTGATAGGCACATATTTTGGAACTGATCTCCTCCCAGAAATGAGTTACAGAAATGGGAATAAAATTACACTTGATTGAGAAGACTGGAGGGAAAGAGGAAAATCTATTTTTATCTGCTCTTTTTTTGTTTTGTTTTTTGCCTCTTTATGATTACAAATCAACTGTTGAAACCACTGTAACCTACAAGTTAATGTTTTGCATGGAATAACCTTCAGTGAAGAGCACTGCACAGCCTGCCTTCGAAGAAAATTTGTTTTGTTTTGACAAAGTTATGAACATTTGGAAATTACTCACTGAGCACACATAACAGGCCTTTTGTTAAGCCTAACTAGGAACCAGAAAAAAGTATTGCTGTGTACACAGCTGATTTTGCTGAAGCTGCAGGGCCCCAAGAACAGGCTTAGACTGGACTCAAAAAGGCCCTGACCTGAGCATTTGACCCAATGAGAGCTCAATCCTGTGGCTCACTTCGAGTCCTCTCAATAAAAGAGATTAAGCAGATAAAAGTAACATGGAGAAAGGAAGTTTGTGAGGACAGATAAGCTACAGACCAGGGGGAAGTGGATAACAGCAGAGAAACTTTACTTTAAAGATACTTAGGAGAAGGCAAACAAGTTGAGATTCTTACTACAATGCAAAGCTATAGGAGAAGGTGTTGAGAAGAAAAAGGATCAGGAAGCTTTGGGAAGCTGTTGGAGTCTATGAAGACTGTGATTTTGGACTCTTTACTTAGGAACCTCCCATGTAATCTGAAAAACCAGATCAGTTATGGGCACAGAGAGAGAACTTTGCTTGTTCACAACAGTCCAAACAAGCACAAGCTGACCTGTTAGCTTCCCAGCTCCCAGACTCAGATAACGATATGCACTGCTCTTGCCAGTGCAATGTGCTATAGGATCACCCTGCCTGAGCAGGGAGGTTGGACCAGATGTAGTCCCTTCAAACTCTACCCATTCTGTGATCCTGTAAGTGTAAACATGATGCGCTGAAGTTAAAAAAGTCTGTTTGAGTTGAGGTACCTGAACTATTCTCTGCCACTTGCTGGACATCTCTGATTTCTGAGCCTCAGCTGCTCCACAGCTTTATGTGTTCTCAGCTATAGCTACCCCTAGTAGCTGCCTCCTTAGATCCTGGAGTGAATATGCTCACTGTGTTTGGTATTCCTCGTGCCCAGTGATGTGACTGGTCCGTACTGTGTCTGACAGCACAGAGGCTGACAATCAGAACGTACTTATGGAACAGAAGACAAACACCGTCACTTTTGTGTGTGCTTTGCTTCCCTGTGGAGTGCTCACTACATTATAAGAATTTTACTAGTTGTAACTGATCATTTGACAGTTTGCCAACTATTTTGACAAACTTGGTTATAAAGTGAGAGCAAACTAAATGAGGTTCTAAGATTCCAGAGAGCTTCCAGTTTTACAGGATATTTGTGCTGCAAACAAATATGTGGTAAGGAAATCCAGTGAAGTTCCTCCAGTTCATAATTGTTGATGTCACCGATAAAACTATTTCTGTTAATGGGCAGCTCAGTAAGAGTGACCTGGTCCAAATGCAATGTCAAGCTCGTTGCTGATGACACAGCAATTAACAACCTCTGGAGGCTGATTGACAGATCAGATCTTGACACATAATTTCCCACCAACACGATGTATTCTGAATGCTTTTAACTGCAGAGGAAGGCCGGATCAAGTCACTAAGTGCAAATGTTCCTCACCATAAGGGTGGGCAGAACCAGTTCCCTGACACCAATTAATATTTTTTTCCTACAAGACCAATCTTGCCCTTCCTTCCCTGCCCTCACCCTCCAGCTCCTAGCCTCTGCCTCGGATCTCTCCAGTTTTCCAGCTCAGCCTCTTCTGATCTGCCTCCGCCGGTGCCCTCTGCTCAGGGTGGGAGTGCCGCCGGTGCGGCGGGCAGGCGGGATCGGCGGGTCCCGCATTCCCGGGAGCTCTCCCCGGCGCGGCGGGTCCCGCATTCCCGGGAGCTCTCCCCGGCGCGGCGGGTCCCCGCATTCCCGGGAGCTCTCTCCGGCGCGCCGGGTCCCGCATTCCCGGGAGCTCTCCCCGGCGCGCCGGGTCCCGCATTCCCGGGAGCTCTCTCCGGCGCGCCGGGTCCCGCATTCCCGGGAGCTCTCCCCGGCGCGGCGGGTCCCCGCATTCCCGGGAGCTCTCCCCGGCGCGGCGGGTCCCCGCAGTCCCGGGAGCTCTCTCCGGCGCGGCGGGTCCCCGCAGTCCCGGGAGCTCCCCCCGGCGCGGCGGGTCCCCGCATTCCCGGGAGCTCTCCCCGGCGCGGCGGGTCCCGCATTCCCGGGAGCTCTCCCCGGCGCGCCGGGTCCCCGCAGTGCCGGGAGCTCTCCCCGGCGCGGCGGGTCCCGCATTCTCGGGAGCTCTCCCCGGCGCGGCGGGTCCCGCATTCCCGGGAGCTCTCCCCGGTGCCGGCGGCAGCGCAGCGCGGCTGGGGCGCCTTGCCCTGCAGCGCCGCCCGCGGCCCGCCAGGCGGCAGCAGCGCGCGGCACCGCGGGGCTGCGGCCGCGCCGGCTGCGCTCCGCGCCCGCGGCCGGGCCGCGCTGCCCGGCCTGCCCTGCCGTGACCGCGGGCCGGGCCCCGTGCCGCTCAGCACAGCCCCTCCGGCAGCGCGGTGCGCTGCGGTGCGCCCCGCGCGGGCTGGGCGCGGAGAGGTGTCCCGCCGACACAAAGGCGCCCGGCAAGGTGCAGCCGCGCTCGCCGCGCCGGCACAGCCGAGGCGTCCCCGCCGCTGCGCCGCCTCTCCGCGCCTTCCCGCGGGGAGCCCCCGGGAGAGGGGTTCCCACAGCTGGGGCTGCCTGAGCCCTACCGGGAGGAGGAGGAGGAGGAGGAGGAAGGCGGGCGGGGGAGCAGCTATGCCGTGGGCTCGCTCCTGCGAGCGCGAACCCAGCTTAGCGCCGCCGCCCGCCTCGCCTCCCCGTCCGTCCGTCCCTCCCTCCCTTCTCCCCTCCTCCCCCCGCCTCCCCCCGCCGCAGACGGCTGCGAGCCCGGATGGTTTGCGAGCGGAGTTGAGGGGGCAAACTTTGAAGCCCAGATGCCTCTGGGGCTGCGCGGCAGAGCGCGGCTGCTCCTGCAGGCACCTGCCGCCGCCCTCCCCCCGGCGCTGCCGCCCTCCGCGGGGGCGGCCGGCCCCGCTGCCCGCGACCGCCGAGGCGGCGGGCGCTGCGGCCGCGGCTGAGGGCGGGCGGGCGGCGGGCGCGCCCCCATGCGGGTCCCGGGCTGGGGAGCGCCGGCGGCAGGCGGGAGCCGGGCGGCGGCCGGGCGGTGCTCTCCCGCCGCCTGAGTGGGCGCGGCGCGGGACGGCGGCGCGGGGTGCCGGGAGCCATGGGCTATTGCAGCGGCCGGTGCACGCTGGTGGCCGTGTGCGGCGCGCAGCTGGTGAGTGGCGGCGGGGGCGGCCCGCGGGCAGCGGGGAAGGAAGGAAGGAAGGCGGGAGGGAGGGAAGGAGGGGGCGGCGGGGCGGCTCCCCGCGGCCCGGAGCGGGGGCCCGGGGAGGGGCAGGGTGGGAAGCAGCGCCCGCGCTCCGGGCGAGGAGCGGCCGGGGGCCGGGCCGGGGATCCGGGCGAGGCGGCGGGGTGGAAATAGGGGCTGCGTTACAGGTAGTTCGCGGGGGCTCTGCTGGGCAGGCTGCGCTGGGCGCACGGCGGAGTTAATAAACTCGGGCAGTTCTTCCAAGCGTTGAGCCGAGTTGGTACCTGGTTTCCTTTGACTGGCCCTGTGTAAGGCAGAGACGCGTGTCAGGGGTGATGCGCAGCTTGCAAACAGTTTGCCGTACAGGTGTGTGTCTGTGTAAAGTTGTCACGCCTGAGCTGCTCTGCAGATGTGGTTTGTTTATTTTATTTTTTTTTTTTGGTCTTCTTTCAGACTTGTTGTCTAGTGTATTTTAACACTGTATCATTATGTTGCTACAGAACTCGAGCCATGTATTTGTATTTACCTTTGGAAGAGACTTGTGGCAGCACTTGTGAGCTCAGCTACCAGCGAAACTAGACTGAGTTTAAAAAGTAGGCACTGAGATACAATAACAAAGAAGCTGCCTAAAAATAGATCTGCAAGATGGTTAGGCTGTGTAATTGTATTGTGGCACTTTGAAAGAGACGGGTTTTAAAGTTAAGAAACTCATATCCCTTCCTGTCATGTATACATGAGTTATTTCATTGTTGTGAAATCAGATACATGATGTAAGAATTCCTGTGGATTTGGATGCAATGACATACAGATAAAGACCTATCAATGGAGTATGCCCCATTTCTTATTCTCATTATATTGAATGTTCATGTGCAGGCAGAACAGGTGCTGCAAGCACCTTTGTTAAGCAGCTAACCTTATGGCAGAAAAGAAATATTTCATGTTACTCCATCCCTCTACCTCTTACTGAATAGTTTTGCTGAGAAAGTGTAAGTCAGTGTCAATAGCAACCAGCATTGTTGCCAATTTCTTTCCTCCAAGCAGGTACTAAAAGAACTACAGAAGAAGAAAAATAATAAATTTCAGGAGCCAAATCACTAAAACAGTATGTAAGAAAGAAAGATGTGTTAGCAGATCAGAAATTCTAAATGCCTGTGATCTTTTTATCAGTTGTCATCAATCCTTAATCCTTTTGTATTCTGCAAAACAATACATTTTATTTGTATGTGCTGTTCCCCACCTAAGTTTTTTAATTCTTTGTAACTGGATGTATCCTATAAGACATGATTTATTCATGTATATTGTCTAAAAAAGAATCTTGAATAGTAGTAATAGAGTGAATCTTGACTGGAATGGTAGGAATATAGCCTTTTACAGCAATTGGGAAACATAAAATTAATGACTGAAGCTATTCAGATCCATTGAAGTTTCAGAGGCATACTTTTTTTTTTTATTTTCCTTCAAAAGGGACAAAAATGGTTTAAATTGTGCCTCTTACGAAGTTGTTTTTTTTTTTTTTAATGCATTTAACAACCAGGAGATCATGATGACTATAGAATGTGCTAAGACGTTGAATCATTATTTTTTTGAAAGTTTGGGAAGGAAATCATATTTGCTAACTCATGGTGACAAAAAATACATGCAGAACTCATAAAAACATCAATAGAAATGCCCTGTAGGAATGTATCAGCAGGTGGATCAGCAGGTAAGGTAATGAAGAACTGTAGTATTACTTTCTACATGAAGCTTTCTACAACTTATTGTAAACTAAAGGGTCAAATAAACATATTTTTTTAAAATAAATACTGTTTTCTGGAGTAGCTTAAGGAAATTTTTAAGAGAATAATAAACTGAAAGCTAACTTGAAAATTCATTGAGCAAGAAAAGGATGTGCTAACAGCAACGCAAACTTCTGAATCACACTTGGCCTGTGTCATGACATTTAGATAGGTTAAAAGCAGGAGTAATCACTTAAATAAGAGAAAGGAGATGGAATGGAAAAAATGTGCATTTTATTAAAATCACATGTCATATTCTTTCATGTGCTATATCCCATCAGATGGGAATAGGTTATGAGTTTTAAGTCAAGGAGATTTAACTCTCCTCAGTAGGCCCATGGGTGATTAATCGGTTGTCAGTACTTTTTTAGGTAGAGTCTACTTAAAGGAGCAAATGCTGTCAAGATTCATCCTGGAATTAACAGCCATATTAATGCAGATGCAAATCAAAAAAAAAGGATCTAGTAGTTGTCTGGCCTGAGGAGGTGGGTGTGGGAAGAATTTCCACAATGATAACCATACTTAAAAAAAAGTGCAAAACTTAAATATGAAGACTATATGTTATTGGTACCTGGGACTCAGTTTTAATCGTATTTGAGTAGAAAGTATACTTTTGGGGAAAAAATTTGGTGAAAAGAAAGATTTCTTTCTTTTTTTTGAAGTAAGTATGTTCTTCCATCTCTACAAAGCAAGGGTGTGGTGATCTAATTGGTCTTTGTAGGCACTACACAACAAACAGTATTGTGGAATGCTGCAGTTCATTTGAGAAGCTGTTGCATACTGTACGTATGTAAATGATGTAGATGTCGCAAATGGATAAAAACGGGGGTTATTTCAAATACTGGTGCATGAGTAGAGCTGTATTAGCTCGAGAGACCCTGCACAAGAAGAATTATTTTCATAAATGCATTTTAAGTGCTCATAGTTAAGGCAACAACTGTACACCATCAGATTATCAGAAACCTCAAGGAATGCTTCTGCTCTCAAGGGCATACTGATCATTGCTCTCTGCATATTAACATACATGTACCTTGCTGTTTGTGCTCTCATTTGTACTATGGAAAACAACCTTTGACAGCTCATTTTCCTCTGCATTTGTAGCCAATGAGAAAAATTAGCAGCAAGTAAAAGCTAATTTTGTTCATGTTAGAAGCAGGGCATTGTCTTCTGTATACAAAATTAATTATCTCTCTCTCTATTTATATTTTTTTAAGATACTACATTTGGTCTCTCTTGCTCATTTCCCTTCTGAAGAGAACCCTGAGCACAGGGGCACTGGTGGTTTTCGTTGTGTGATAACTATCCTGTACAATAAAAGACTTCTCTGCTATTTCATTTTGTCCTTTAAACCTCTTTTTTTTTTGGGTGTTTCCTTTTCTATTAATAGCTTGCATCAGTAGAACTAATATCTTATTGCCCAGTCTTGTTAATAGCAAGAGCAGCAAAGGTGAAACTACCAAGATTATTTTGCTTTCTGGAAGCCTTCAAGAGCCCCACAGAAACCGGTTTGAAACTTTCTTCTTTCGCATTGTTGCTGCTTGGAAAAACTTGGAGCATGACAAAACAGAAAAAAGTACAGCTTATTTTCAACTTTGAAGATCTCCCCACCAAGTGCAGTGATGAGGAAGGACAGTATTTCATACAGAAACTTTAAGTTCCTATTAATCATTCGTATTGTTTCTCACCATCAGACAAAGATTGCCATACTCCCAAGGCTAATTAGATAGCAGATAATTCAGTTTTTACACTCCCTTCTTTCAGTTTCCATCTGAATTTACTGAATTAATTTATATAAACATTTCTTTAAAATTTTCCTGTTCTGCCTGTTTTTCTTCTTCTTTTTTTTTAAGCAAACTGTATTGCAGTTAGATATTCCAACTAAATATAAAAACCATACAAAATTTGTAAACAAGCCATATATATGCAAAGGGTCAATTAATGATTCTGAAGTGCTTGATCTGATGGTCTAGAGAAGTGTGTATTACAGAGTACATATCCTTGAATCTCTGAAAACTGATGTCTTTCACAAGCATTAGTGTATGATGCTTGTAGTTTCTCTTTTCTCTTGCTGACACTTCATAGCTGGGGCTGTGAACACACTGACACACATCCTCGTGGTGACTCTTGCTGAACTCATCCTGTTACAGTTCTGGCTGAAGCCACTGTCCAAGTCTGTCATGCTGGCCCAAGCAGAACAAAAAGACATGCAGACTTGGTTGGGTTGTTAAGAGGCCAAATATTTTGAGCTAATGAAAATAATGATCAAAATGCAAATGGTTTGTATAGAATGTCCCTGTTCTGTACTTTTCCACAAATGAATAAAGCTAATTAAGAGAAAATTAAAATACTTTATTTCAAAAACTGTTTCAACTGGGGTAATTTCTATACTTAACCGAGATATTAGTGTCCATAAACATATACTTAATTGCCTGTTGGACGTGGAGATATGTATTTGAACTGCAGCAGGTAAAGTGGTGGAACCCAGGAAATAATTTACATACAAACTAGTATGGAAAGAAGCATCAACCATATTTCTTCTGTAACAAGAGGTGTCAGGAGGGATATCCATAATCTGTATTGCACACTTGATATAAAGTGTAGTTTCTTGTACTCTTCCAATTCTCCTTTCCATTATTAAAAATTGGTACATGTAATTAAAGAGAACAGAGTGTGATACTTGGGGAAAAAGTCTGCCTTAGTGATCACTCCTGTAAAGTTTAGATTTGCCTTTTTTAAATAAGAATAGCAAACATTATTATGCTCATTCAAACACTTAAGGAATGGTGATCATGGCAGGTTGACAAATCTGGCCACAAGGTTTAATAAAGTTTAATATCATGAATATTCTTACTTGGAGAAAACCTCATGTTTTAAACAGTTTGGAGGTAGAATTACCTCAGGACTTTCAGTGAGTGAAGTTTGCTGGTTTAGAGCTCAGTTCCCACTGTGAGCAAAGCAAAGGCAATCACAGTGGATATTCTTTAGAATTAGCTATCTGGAAGTATATGCAATAAAGAATATATATTTTTTTAATATAGGGTCTTACACCATGCAGAGTGTCAGGGTACTTTGTCACAGCACACCAGACTACTTAACTAGTGAACGTAGTTATGTTTTTTCTTCATTTTATTAAAGGGAAGAGGTAGTGAAGTTTTGGGACTTTACTTTTAATTGCTGGGTGTGGGGGAGAGTTTTCTTTTTGCATGCATGTTTTGATTGTGTTTCATTGTCACTGCTGCCAATGGTTTTCTATAGCAGCTTTAGGAGAGAAGTGTCTGCAGTGGAAAATTCTGATGACATGTACACGTTCCTACATTTTCTGCTAGCAAAAGGGAAATGAAAAACGTGGGCTTTTTACATGGAATGGAAAGTGATGCTACTGTGCTTAGCTGTGGATCTGTGATTTTATCAATCTGCAAAGAATAGAAAGAATTGGTTTCTGTGTTTTGGATAGTACTTAAATGTAAGTGCTGCCTTTGAAATTGTGACTGTCAACAACTTGTGTCTGTCCTTTCTTTAAAGTCCTGCTTCTTGCTTTGTTTCAAATTTTGATAGGAAAGGGAAGTTTCATTGTATCCAAAAATCATATGATCGTGCTAGCAATGAAAAGGAAACAGTCTGTGAATAGCAGACTTTCAGCAGATGCGTGTTTGAGAGCTATTGTATAACACTAAGGAGTAGATTCTGAGGTGTTGCTAGAAATAGATAAACCAGAAACTTGATTATGAATTCAGAGAGCTAACATCTCTTGTCATGAGAGAATATGTAGCATTTTTTTTATGTTTGTGAGTCCTTGGTAGAAAAATAAGCACTTTGGTTTTTATTCTGTTTTTGAGATAAAATACACATGATTCATAACCAAACTTTTTTTCCTTATACCTTGAGCTCAGAAGGGGTGATGAATGCAAAAAATGGATGTCTGAGGCAACAGTCCATTATATAATTTAGTTTTAGTGGATTAACATTTACTGTGAATGGGATGGTATTATTTTTTGTGGAAGAGTGAATGAATAAAAGCGGAGTGTGTTGTGTTAAGTTACGGGGGTAAAAGATTTCAGACCAGCTGAATAACAGTTTTAATTCACTTCGTTTTGAAGCTCTTTTAGAGTTCAGTTGGAAGACTCAACATTCCGATACTCTAGTGTTTGGTAGGAAGGAAAAGTTTGAGAGGTGTTGAATGAACTACCTGGTTATAGGCACGTAGAATATCTAGCAAAGTTACTCTTCTTGTATAGCCATGGGGAAAATTTGTGACAGTAGGAATTAATTTCATATTGACAGAGACTTGAGCTAGTACCTTGAACAATGAGTGGTTCTGTGGTTTTATTTTCATTTGGGTTTTTTTTCTGTTGCTTTGCAAAAAGCACTAAGTAAGCATTTTAAAAATACACCTAAATTTTTTCTCTAGTCAGTCTGTTGTCAATGAAGGGATATACCTCATTTTGTAGTTAACAGAAAGGAGCAGATTCTGTGGTTGAAAACAGAAACATAGTATTTTAGATTGGTAGTGACTATTATCCCATGCTGGGCTGTGAGAATGTACACAGTGCAAAGTGCAGCAGATAAGGTGTGAAAACAAGTACTTGGTGAATTGTTCCAGAAATTAATCTAAATCCATATGGGATCTTCTCAATATTATGGTGCATTTGATGACACAGATGTCAACATCCAGTTTCATTTAGCATGACATTTTTAAAAACTACCCTGAGCTTAGGGACTGGTGAGATCCAGACAGTGTTTGCACTGGAGACTGATGTCAGTGAACTGTTTGTGTATCCCAGTACACTCCAAACTTCAGTTTTGGTCCCATGGTCCCACTGAGCTCAAGAGATTATCCCAGGTGTAAAATGCCAAAAGAGACAGCTGATTCCAGTGGTGTTTTATAAAAGGTATGTCAGAAATTTCAAATTTTTATTGGATTTCATTTAAGGTTCTGAATTCAAATGACATTTGATGGAGAATAACAATAGTGAGTATTTTCAGATTTGGATGAGGACAAGACTACTGTTGATCTCACTAAATCAGAATAATCTCTCTAGGCTTCCCTGCAATCAGAAGAAAGAGTCCATCAGGGGATAGATCAGAATGTCTAATGTTGTTTCTTGGCTTAAGCTGGCCATTAGAGTTGTACCTTAAGTTGTCTTTCAACTCATGTAGGCTTTTTGAGAGTGGGAGAGAGAATTAAAATCACAGACCCATTGTATAGTGTTAGTCATTCACAGTACTTATTTATATTTTCTTTCCTCTTGCATTTTCACTTGTTATTTTAGTGAGAAGTGTTTGATTTTAAGGACAATTGTGATCTACAGATTGAGAAATGCTGTTTTGGAAAGGTATTTGTGTCTTTATTGACTGTCAAGAGAAACTAAGGAGCCTGTTTTCACTAGAACAATGTCAGTCTTTGTGCTATGATTCTAAAATCACATGGATAAAACAAATTTATGCTCACTTTGGGGTTTGGGTGATTTTTCTGTAGCTTCCAAAAGGAGTGAAGAAGACAGGGAGCATTGTAAATAATGTGCAGTCAAAAAGACTGTGCTGAAAATGTAATAACTTTAAAGAATCAGATAGTTTGTTATCATCCAGATTAGTCTTCATTTATTTGATCACAGTGAGTGAAAGTGAGGGACTATTCAGTGCTACCTAACTTGTAAAGTAGAATGGGTGCAATAGTTGAAATGACATTTTCTTGCCCCTGTGGCAAATAAACATTTCACAGTTCATTATTTTATGTCCTCTCCCCTGTGGTACATGTACCAGCTGGATGGCATCTGAGAATCATATAAGCATTTTATCATTTTATAACCCTCTGATGGAAATGACATTTAGAAGAAAAATTACTGATTTCTGTGTTCACTAAAGAGTAAACATGCATAGCTAATGGTTCTATTCACCACAGATCATACTTATGCATTTTTAATAAAAACTTGATTTTAATTCATACATAACTTATGAGAAATGTTTATCAGTTTGGAGATCTGCTGATTCCTGCTTAAATGTTTGCATATATCTGGATACCTTGAAAATACCTTTCACGTGATTCTCAGATTAAGGTGAATCTTTATGGACAACTGTCTACAAACAAGGTTCTCTGCTACCTACATAATGATGTAAAGTATATAGGAAATGCTGATTATTATATTGATTGATGAAAGCAGTAAAAAACTCAATTTATTTGACGTAAATGAATTTTGTATTTTCTTATGCTGTTTGAAGAAATAGCTTTCTAATATTAGAGTTTGGGGTGGCAGTGTGTGCGGGGGGTGTTCTTTCTTTTTTTTTTTTTTCCTTTGTATTTGGAATGTTAGGCAATATCTGTAGTGGCAAGTCACCAGTTACATGTAACTGGCAAATTACCAGTTGTGTGAAGGGGAATAAGAAAAGTCTGTCATATTCTATATTCATACCATAACAGATTGAGTTCTGGTTTCCTCCTCACCCTCCTTTTTTTATGAAGGAATTCTCATTAGTGGGGTTTTGTACAGAAAGCAGCATGAGAAGTCAATTCCTATTATTTCTAAGAGATATGTTGAAATGGTGATGCCTATCATATTTATACATTACATCACCTTTCAGAAGGCAAAAAATTCGGGACCATTTGCAGAGAGTGGGAGAGAGACTCATGCTATCTCATTCAAGCATGTAATGAATAGGCTCTGAACCACCTTCTGGAAGTGGCTGCCTCTTTTCATTGACTGTATAGGCCTCTCTTCTGCATGCACCTTTATTAACCTCATTATACAGTTAAACCTGCTTATTTTGGATGATATCTTTGTACTAAAGAAGATTAGATAGACTGTCAAACTCTTTTCTTGGAATTCAAGCAGAACATAATTGAGTGATACATAACATTTCTTCTGGATGAATGGAAGTCATGCTAGAGGCCTAGAACAAGGGTCAGAGGACTGCCCCTGTTCACCTTAAGTAGCATTTATGTCACTCTGTGTGATGCTGCAGTAGTGAATTAAATTGGTGTACAAGGACAAGATAGTATTCAGGGATAGAGGGTCTTGAATCTAAGGTACTGACTAATATTTGTGTAAGAAAGCAAAACTATCTTAGCAAATTATGTCATTCCTCTCCAGGTGACTCAAAGTATGGGTCAATTTACTAATTAAAAATTCCTTTAAACTTCTTCATAGACAGACTAGTAATTGGCCCTCAATAAGTATATTCTTCTTGCTTGAAGACAAAAAGCTTTTGGTGAGGAGAGGAAGATAGATGCTGCGATGCCTCTTTAGAACAATGCATGTCTCTTTGAAAAGCCATTCTTCAATAATTAAACAAAATGTAAAGTTAGCAAATTTTTGCCATGACCAACAATGGCTTAGCATTTTTCATTATACTCTGGTCACAGTCTTTGTGGCAGGGTGTTCTATTACAGAGCACAGAAACAAAAGGAGAAAAAACTCTGTTGTGTGTCACTGCTGCCTTCACAAAGCCACAAATACATTAAACTCAAGATACTGTTCATTGTGCTGTTGAGCCACCAGTGACAAAGGTGCTGAAACAAATGAAAACATTAGCAGCTAAAGGAATGCAAAACAGTAAGAGGCTTGACTGAAAAATATATAATTTAAATGTTATTTTGTCATAAGTTATAAAGTTCATTTTACCTTTTCCCTGTCTTTTCTTTTTAATTTACTTTGAAGTTTTTGTCCACGCCCATTTCATGCCCTTGAGGCCAGTTAGCTTTTTTTTCTTTGACACTTGCAGCGGTCACAGGCAGTGACAGCAGCTTGGTAACAAGCCAGATGATGGCACTGGTTGTGTTAACATAAGATATGAGCTTCAGTGTATCCTGAAAACCGAGTTCACTGTCTTGGATTTTATCAGACGGGCTTTCCTGAGTGTGGAGCTGGCAGTAAATTTGGTGCTTTTAGAAGGAAACTCACAACAAACTGGTGTTGGATGCAGTATTCAGCATTATTCCTAATAATGCCTATTTCTAGTCCTGGCAACCTCTCAGTCTATTTAGAGGGCCTACTGTCTGGTACAATATTTTTTTTGTTTTTTCTTTCTTTTCTGTAAATGAAAGCCATAAACCAGTGGTGGGGTCATAGCGGCAGGTACAGAAGTAAAGTTACTGGCCTCAGCCACTGGAAGAAATGTCTGTTCTGCATCGTGCTAAACTGTGCTGTTTCAGATGCATAATAAAAGTTATTTATGGACACCGATAAAGTGGTATCTGTTGTATAATATCACAGATAGACATAAGGATAACAACAAAAGGCAGCTGGTTTAGTAAGCTCTATTTGCTGCAGAAATGTGCTGTTCTCTGCAAATTGAAATTACAAAAGCATGGAAGAATGTTGGGGTTTTTTTCCTGCTTCCTGGCATTTGCAATCATTCTTGCTTTGCAGTGCGCTTATAAAGACAATTATGTGGGTCCCATGTCAGTATTACATTTGTCATGACTAGAACCTTATTAGAGGACAGCTGCTCTTCTCTGCCCAGCACATGTATGTAACTACCACTGATTATAATAGAAATTGTGAGTGTAACCCTCCTCTTCATTTCACCAACGGAGGATGCTGGAGCTCTCATGGTTTCAGTTAAATAACTTAGGTATAAAAGCCAGAAATGAAATCATGACAGATCTGCAACGATTCAGTTGCTTGTTCAGAGTTCAGTGTCTGTAAGGAGGTTTTGAACTTCTAGCAATTATTAGCTGGCCTTTTTGACAAAGTGTGTAAGAAAGGCACTGTCCAAATGCGCAACATCTGAGTCTTTCGGTGCATGCTGAGTGTCTTCACTAGAAGGCCAGGTACTCAGGACCCCATCAGCCCAAGAGCAGTCCAAGGAAGCTTGGTGTGCAGGAGGTACTTCCAACTTGTGAGCATTTTGTGGTGTCTCCTTGGTCTCTCTTTAATCCCATCAGGATTAAAAAAAGCCAGGAGTGACCAGCAGATTTTTCCAAAGTTACTCAGATGCTGTAATGATGCTTTGACTGTTGTCACTTCTGCTGAGAAGCGGACTGGATTGGAACAAAGAAGAACATAGAAGAGGCACAGTGCCATCATAATGCTGTTAAGAACTAATGTAAACTCAGCTGGAGAAAACCATTTGCAGTGAACAGCAAGGTTTATTGACCATGGCAAGCCCAAGAACATATTCTCAAGAACCACCTCTTGGCATTTTAGCTGTTTTAATGAGCTACATATGTAAATCTGTAAGCACTTGCTTCTCTTGGCTCAGAGCTGCCTGGTGGGCAGCCCAGACTGGCCTAGGGAATATAAACACATGCCTCTATGTTCATGTAAGTTTCTCTTTTGTTTTCTGTTTGCTTTTCCAAATTTGAGTAAATTGGAAATTCTGCACTGCTTGGGGTGACTAATTAGATTTCTTGGTGAGCACAAGCCCTTACTTTTTTTGGGAGGTGAAAATTATTCATCTTAACTGCAGCATCTATTCCAGACAGTTTCCTTACTAATTTCAGACAAGATACAAAGCTACAGTGATGAATGGATTGAACAGTGAATATTTGACATTTCCTTTTATGCTTATGCCATTTAAAAATAGCTGGCTTTTGACAAACTGCTAGTACATTTTTATATGAATTAGAAAACCTAGATTTGTAGTAAGTTCACTGCTACCTTTCATTTTGAGCTCTCTGGAAAATGGCTGTGCTAAAGGTTCCAGCTGCTTTGATGTTCAGCGCGAGCACAATGATACTAAATGGGGTGAAGCTGTTGACTCCCTTGAAAGCAGAGAGGCCCTGCAGAGAGACCTTGACAAATTACAGGGCTGGGCACTCACCAACCATATGAAGTTTAACAAGTGCAAGTGCCAGATTCTGAACCTGGGATGGGGCAAGCCTGGATATATGTACAGGGTGGGGAACAAGACACTGAAGAGCAGCCCCACAGAAAGGGACCTGAAGTCCTGGTTAGTGGCAGGTTGAACATGAGCCAGCAGTGCCCTGGCAGCAGGAGGGCCAGCCCTGTCCTGGGGTGCATCAGGCACAGCATCACCAGCCTGTCCAGGGAGCAGATTGTCCCGCTCTGCTGTGCACTGGTGTGGCTTCGCCTTGAATATTATATTTTTAGCACCACGGTATAAGAAGGATATAAAGCAATTCGAGAGCGTCCAGAGGGCAACAAAGATGGTGAAGGGCCTTGAGGTGAAGCCTTATGGGGAGCAGCTGAGGTCACTTGGTCTGTTCAGCCTGGGGGACTAAGAGGAGATCTCATTCCAGTCTACAGCTTCTTTGTGAAGGGAAGAGGAGGAGCAGGCACTGATCTCTTCCCTGTGGGGACAGTGACAAGACCCAAGGGAACAGCATGAAGCTGTTAGTCAGTAGTAAACTTTAAAAACTTAGATTGTTTTTTTTCATAGTAATATGAGATATATTAAAGAGTTAAAGCTGGCGATACCAACAGGTGCCAGAGGAGTACTTCAGAACAGCCCTCTCTGAGGCAGCTTGGGAGTTATGTCTCATAATGAGATGCCAACCTCATATTTTTGCCTCTATGGATTTCATTGTTGCACTTGGGCTATGGGAGCGGCAAAAAGAATATAGCAACAAGCTTCATGCAATGGAGAAGCAAAATGCCCTTTATTTAAAGAAACACTACGCTTATAGAGAGTAGTTCATGGTAGCAAAGATAGAAATTATTTGATTGGTGCAAGAGAGGTGACACCCCTATAAACATGCTTTCACGAAAGCAATCATGTCTCTCACGCACCTTGCAGGTGTGTAATCATTGTTATAATTCTTTTCTCTTATATTTTCCTTGAGCAGCATGAGAAATCCAAGCTGCTTCCCTGGCTCCCAGCAGTATCCAATGACATTTCATGACAACATGATTCTAAGGTCTGCCCCCTAGGCCCACCTGCACTATTTAGGACAAGATTTTTTCTGTTCTCATAGATGTCTCCCTGTGTTGGTAGTGTCCTGTGGTAAGTACATACTCAATATCCTCCATGTAAACTGTGAATGGTGGCATCCATGGGACTAAGCCATGCTGGCACCCTTCATACCTCAGTACAACGATAGCCACTGAAACACATTCTTATTGTGTAAAATTATTTCACAGAGAATTACGTCCATTTTGTAGCCACATAACACAACAGGAAGGTGAAGGAGAAAGTTTGTGTTCATGCAGAAACCTGAGACTCTTGCACTGGGTTGTCTTTGGTCTTCTTTGGCGGAATTTTGTAATTTAGATCTTTTATCCCAATTTATCTTGAAGAGTGAAATTTGTTAAGGAGTGTGCTGAGACATGCTTGCTGAGCAAAGGAAAGATTTATCTTCCAGGAGTGTTTCCATATAAAGCATCAAATTACATTTATGAGGAACCTGTACATCATAGCCATCCTAGGACTTATATAAGGTTTCTATACAAACACAGCCACCAAAATCTCTTTAGAACATCAAATTTGATAGAGATAAAATGTGCTAAGTGAATTTTTTTCTAAAGGTCAAAAAGGTAAAGATCATTTATTTACTTCAATTGAAATTCAGCAGGTCTTAGGTTAAAGTGATGGATAAAGAAAATAAATCTCTAGAATTTTGTTGTATTTGACAGAATATTGATCAATAATTGTCTCTACAGGAGCTGATGGTGAGCTGAAAATTTGTTTACAAATTTACATAAATATTTCTGATTGGCACATCTTGTGCATATTTCTACATAGCTTTACCCTAGATTTTTATTCCACACTTTGTCTCCACATTAATATTTTGGGAATGCTAGACCATCCTTATTTTTGATTAAAAACATGTTAGAAAATTCCATCTTTTGGTTAATGTTCCTCAGTGTAAAAAAATAAGTATTTGCATGGACATTATTAACTTACAAATTTCTTGAAGAATGTTTTACACCGGTAGTGGTTTTACTGGATACCCCCAGAATAAGTGGAACTTCCTTACTGCAACTCTAAGGAAGTTTGCCTTGGAAAGAGAAGAATTTTCAAAATGATAGGTAGCAAGATGCATCTGTGGAGTCCTGAGGAGACTGCTCATACTTGAAAGATGTCATACAGATATTTTCTAAAACCTTTTTCTTGTGTCTACATTAGTCTCTCTGTGCTTGCAGAAGTAATACAAGGTGCTTCCTTCCTTTTAAGGGTGGGTCATCACAGTCTTTCACTAGTCAGCCAGTATAATCTTATTGGAGATCTGTGTCATTTTCTGTGCTGCTTGCTTTATTTGCAGCCATACAGTCCTGTGCATGCAAGCACCTGAGAGGAATTCCCTCTAGGTATTCAGTGCCTAGGCTGCCTTTTGGGATGATGGAGGCAAGCCTCTAGGCAGGGGCATTTAGGGGGGAATTTACTGCTCTTTGCTTTAAATCATGCTCTGAAAACACAAGTATCTCCATGAACTTGGTATAGGATATTGAGTCATAAATTAGGTGTCTGGAATACGCAGAATACTTGTGTTTTTTCTGTTCCCATGCATATCTGATGTATACTTGGTGCTGAATATAAATTAAGTTAAAATATGGGTAATTTTTTTTTCTTTTTTTTTCCCTTTCTCTTTATCCCCTTTTGTATTTCACAGAACCACAGAATTGTTGGGGTTGAAGGGATCTCTGGAGATGATGTCTCCATCTGCATAGTCCAACCATCCTGCTAAAGCAGCCTCACCTAGTGCAGCTTGCACAGGATCATATTCAGGCAGGGTTTCATAACCTCTCTGGGCTGCCTGTTCCAGTGCTCTGACACCCTCAAAGTAAAGAAGTTTTTCTTCATGTTCAGCTGGAACTTTGTATATTTCAGTTTGTTCCTGTTGCCCCTTGTCCTGTCACTGGGCACCACTGAAAAGAGTCAGGCCCCATCTTCTTAACATGTACATGTTTTGCCATAATCAGATTATTGAAAGTTATATCATCTCCTTATGGATCTGCAGAATACATCAAGGAAAAAACAAACAAAAAGGGCCTATTTCACTATTTCTTGAGGTTTGTTCGTGCAATAAGATGGATATAATTGTAAACAGGAAAGCTGTAAAATAGAGTTAATAAAGTTCATCCTCTCATAATGGTGTCTGAGTGTCTACTTTCCAAGAGCTGGCATGCCCTAATGGAGTATGTGACTGTGGTTTTTTTCATACATTATTTTTGTCACTGTTGTATCTTCTCACTACTCAAGCCTACTTGTTTTACTTCCTTGAAATGTTTTGGAAGGAAGAAAGGTTACATGGAGCCACTTCTTAGTTGGTATATTTTTATATTAGCTTACCTTCTGCTGCTGCCATGAGCTATAAGCTAAGCTATATAAACAGCAAGGATTGCTTACTAGGTAGCTACTAATAAACATGACATATTTCTGAGTGGAATTAGTCTTTCTGTTCTTTCATAGCTTACTGAGTCTGCATGAGTTTTCTTGGTTGCAGTCAGTCAGTGATCTTTGGTGACAAGGCAGTGTGTAGCTAAATACACCCACCTGTATTTCACTGGACTATCTTCTCTATTCCCATAGGTAATAGTGGTTAAAAATGTGAGGGCATAACTGTTCTGTTGAAGCATGACAGGAGGAAAAGAGGCAGAGCTGTTTTCCCAAATACTGCACATATTGAGGAAATGCACCTTTAGTGAAAGAAAATCCCTTGATAATAAGTGAATGAAATGACAGTAAGGCTTATTGAGTTCAAGAAGTGCAGGTAGAAAAATAAGAAGTGTTCTCTGCTGTAGTAACAGCTAGCATGAGATGTAGGAGTGAAGAAATGGGGAGAAGAGATAGAAGGAAGAGAAAAGGAAAAAAAATACATCATTGGTGGAACTAGTTTTTAATTTGGGGGATTTGTTCATAGAGGGGTTTCTTTCCCCTAGACCGACCTCTTTATACTGGTCTGAAACTAAAAAGGACAACAGTTTTTCAGGGATTTTTGGTTCACCTGAGATAAAAAGATTGAAGGAAGAATGCCAGTTTGAAACATTTATTCAATGCATGTATATATATGCAGGAAGTGACTGTCTATGTATTTATCTAATAGGAAAAAAATGTGTATTTATCATTAACGTGTGAAGATGGCACACTTGCCATTGAATTAATGCTTTAAGTAGTGATATGTCAGGTACTGCAGGTGTATTGCAGTGCATGCATGATGACACCGAATATATCGTAAATTGAGGACTTTCAAAGAAAAACTCCCATAACTTTACCACTTGAGCTGGGAAATTTGGCTTCTGGGGAAAAGTAGATGAAGCTTAGGCAGAGGCAGTCTTAGTATGTTGAATAGAGGATGCATATAAGCAGTGGATTACATATCCATTTTCGGCTCAGTGTTGCAACAAAGGAGACAGAAGCTTAAGGAAATATGCCTGAATGAAGTCACAGCTCTGAATGTGTGTGCTGTGAGTTTTTAAAATAGAATCCTGTTGAATTGAATAGAATCATAATCTCCTACGCTGCATGGGTGGTACTCAAGACTTTAGGGGAATGGATGATAAGTCTGATACTAATGGAAGTCTATTAGAAAGAGATACGAATTTATCTTGCATGTGTCACAGGTGAATTTGTCTTTAGCAGACCTACGAGTTGAGTAAATGATAAATGTTTCATCTTTATGCCTTTGAATTAAATGGGAAAGGTCTTTCATTCAGCCCTTCCTACTATTATCATCAGTGCTGGACTGCTAATTTGGGAGAAAAAGGAAGGAGAGCAGAAGAAAAAAATGTGGATGATGAGTGAAGGTGTCAAGACTCAGGGCCATTCTGGGAACATAGAAATATAGAACTACTCTTCAGAGGTGGTATAATCTCCAGGAGCAAACACAGGTGGAAGACTTCTGCTGCTGGATCTTGCTAGCCAGGGATCTCTGGACATTCTTTAGAGGCATTAGGACTGCAGTCCAGGGTAAGGAGAGGTTTGTTGGTAGAGGGATGGACAAGCTGTTGCATGCCCACAGAGTTGGCTTTGTTTTGCCAGTAACCAGCATTGCTGACCATCAGAAATTATTTTCCTTTTGGTGGAGAAATACCTTGCATTTCTGTTCATTCCAATCCCTCATGGCTTATTCACCTAACAGGGAAATCAGTTCAGGCATTTGAGCAGTGGGAGTAAAAAAACCCTGTACTTCTAGCTTATGTTCCCTATCAGCAAGCACACACATTTAAACTTCATTTTGTAAAAAAATCCTTAAAAGTACTTAGCCCAGTGGAATAAAAGTTGTGATAAAGTCTATGGGTTATATTGAATATATTTGGAAAGTCTACTAAAATTTAAGCTTCAACTCAGATTTTACAATAAAGCAATCAACATAAATTAGCACCCTGTATAAGGTCAATTAGACACTTTTATTCAAAAATTGTATAAATTTTGATTTTTAAAGCCCACACTAACAAGACACATGATAGAGGAACAAATGCATTACAGTTCGACAACTATAGTATTTTTAAGACTACCTACAGTGAGGGAGCATTTGGCTAAGACAAGGTAATAGTTTGCAGGTTTTGTCTACTTATGAAACCTGCTCTTTTTTGCTTTTTCACTCAGTTTACAAAAAACACAAAATAAATGTCCTTTTCCATTTTTCCTTTTGCATTTGTCAAGCAGTACATGCTTTGTAGTTACTGAATGTATAATAATGAATGTTATTTTGATTTTGTGGGGGGTTAATTCTGACTGATACGAGCTTTTAATGTTGCTTTTTCCCAACTTGATTTCAGTACTCCTGTAGCTATGTTTGTGTTTATTTCCTGGAGTTTATCAATCACCTCCAAAAAATTTGATCAAAATTAAGTATGTACTGCACTCCCTTGAAGCTTTAGTGGTATCATACTGATGCATCTAGCATATTGATGCTAGATCCTTTCTCCCTAATTCTCTTTCCTGCACTTGTCCTTACTT
Organism: Luscinia megarhynchos; assembly: GCA_034336665.1. Lineage (NCBI taxonomy): Eukaryota > Metazoa > Chordata > Aves > Passeriformes > Muscicapidae > Luscinia > Luscinia megarhynchos. The sequence goes on from CM067565.1 coordinate 50,803,891, forward strand.
ATTTTAGCTGGTACTAAAGATTGGATATTTCCCAGCTTTAGCTACTTGGTAAGCTAAGAAATAGTCGGTATAGCAGAAGCTGTTTAGGTAAGTTCCAGGATGTGCCTTAGGTCCTAACATGGGCTGCTTGCTTGGTTTGTCTGCTGTGAACAGGGTGTGCAGAGCAGGCAGAAGTACTCCTGGGTCATTTTGAGGGTGTGGAAGGCTTCTCATTGTCCTTCCTGGCTGGGTTTGTGACCACCCTCTGCACACATTAGATGCCTGCATGGGGTTAGGATCCACATGTACACCCTGTGCTTGAGGCAGGAACTGAGGTTGCTTTGTCATCCCCAAGATGAGGCTTGGTCCTTTCTGTCAGGGTGTGTCTGGAGAAGGAGTAGTGGTAGCTGTAGCGCTGCCGAGTTTTCACATAGTGACTGACTTATTAGTTTGTGCATACAAGAAGTAACCATCCATTTGTTTGCCCTCATGAGAAGGTGGGGGCTGAAGCCTTCATTTCTCAGCCCTTTTCAGAGTGAGTACCCTTGCCAGCAGCCTAAGGCCAATGGGAACTATCCAGCTCTAGACCAAGGTCTAGACCAAGAGCAAGACAGAGAAAGATCATGCCTGAGCTCCCTCTAGCTAAAATAGAAGAGTTCCCTAAAGAAATGTACCTGGACCTGGAGCTCTTTGGACCACTCTACTAATTTTCTGTGATTGAGTTATAAGATGCATAAGCAGTGTTAAAAGCAGATCTCTACTGGGAATTTGTTTACTGTGGTACAGGTAGAAATAATCTCAGTCATTCACCCAGAGTCATGACATCAAGTAGTGGGAACTGGATCTGAGTCCTTAACCCTTGATGCTTTCCTTTTCAGGACTGATCTTACTTAATTTCCTTTCACTGAAGTGGTTCAAAGATTAGCAACATTAATCATCTCTGTTACTGAAAAAGTAGATTCAGGCTCCAGGACAAAAGCCTCTTTATGAAGCAAAAGGTCTTATTAAAATATTAGCTAAAGTCTCTGGAAGATCCCTTATAAAGACTGCTGTTGCTGCAACACCAAGTTACTTTGTTAGGGAAAGCAATATTATGGTAAAAAGATCAAGCTTAATTTTTTTTCTTTTTTTTTTTTTCCCCTTATATGATTGTTTCTATCATCATCAGTAGTTATCTAAAAAAAGTTTTACAGGTAGAAATATCTTAAGGTTGTTCTGCTCAGTTACTGCTCATGGTGTCAGATTTTATTTAGTGAGACATTGTCAATTTCAACAATAACAATAAATGAGTATACTTGGAGTTCTCTGTGCCTAGAAGAAATACTGAGCAAGTGTGCATATGGACAGGGTGATAATTGTCATAACTTCACTGCTTTCTGTTCATGATCTTACCTTTGCACCCCTGTGCAGGGCAGTGCTGTGAGTCTGCATGAGAGACAGACTGCATGAGGGTCCTTCAGACATGGAATGCCACATGGGAGGGCCAGTGGCAGCACCCAGAGCCTCCTTGCCAGAATATGGCCTTTTGCCTTTGAGTATACCTCTATGGCTGTTTTATTTCTCCTTACAATAACGTCCAGACCTGATGAAAATACTCTGATGTTTGAATTAAGGTTGGAATTAAGATTCTTTTTTAGAGTAATCTTTCCTAGGTGTTCTTTTAAAGTTGCCTTGGCATTGTTTTGTACAGAATGGTGTTTATGATGACCACTCTCCCATGTTTCACATGATTCTTGTGGGTTCTTTCCAGCTTGAGGTATTCTACGATTTTATCCCTGGTGTCTCACAGACAGAACTAAGCAGTTAATTTCCTAGCCCGTACTTCTCTTTATCTACACTTTTTTTTTTTTAATCTGGGAGGAAGAAAAATTATGTGGTTTATTTCTTGCCTGCTCATTTGATTACTTTGTTTTAAACGTGCTGCTGTCTGCCAGATAGAAAAGGGAAAAATCCAGAACACCACCAACACCACAAGAAAAACCCCAAACCCTTACAGTTGAAATGTATCTCTTTATGACCTCCAGTCTTCCTAAGTGCAGTTCTGGTATTGTCAGATTGGTGTTGTGCTTTCTGGTCTTGTCAATGATCAGTGATCTTCATGTTTCCTGTGTCTTAATCGAAGCAAGTGTGCTTTCAGCAGACCAGTTCTGAGTTTGTGAAAGCAAGACTCAAGTTTTTGAAAGGCACCTGCTATCACTAACTCAAATCTTCTAAAATTTAACCATAAAATGAACACCCAAATGCCTTTTCTGACAGCTTTGAAATTCTTAGCTTCTGGGGTCTCTATTGCAATTGCCAGAGTTACAGTCCATGAAGCCTGACAAGTGATTAAAGGAAATTATTGGAAGCCACCATTATGGTTTTGTTTTCATTGGCAAAAACATTAGCATAGTAGCTTTGCTGTTTTGCCTCAATTTTTCATCCAGACTACCAGTAATAAAAAGTGTGACTACTTCATTGAAAATGTGCTGCTTGCTATAATTCCTGTAATCACATATGGTTTATTTTCTTTTCCTTGTCTTAGTTTTATTTCTCTTATTATACAAATAAAAATTAATCAGAAGATGATGCTTGGATTTGTAAAACTTAGATTGCGTCTTATATCTGGCAAACACCTCAATCAGGGATCTTTTCCAAGTTTCCCATTGCTCACCTATATTAGTATTTGTAAATGTCGTCCCTTAAAAAGAAGAAATGTGGTAGAAAATTTTCCTGACTACTTTTTAATTTCTTCCCTTTTTCTTCTATACCATCTCCCAATAAAATTTTGAAGCATACATGCCTGACTTCCTTTTCTATATGAAGGGATTAAATATTATGTTAAATGTAATAACAGATGGGTAATTATATGCATAATAGATACTAACTCAGTATCTTTAAAATATATCCTTATAGAATTGTTTACTTATGTACAGGTTATTATCTCTTTAAGGAACACTGATAAGTGATATTATGTGGATGCCAGTTGCCCACCAAAGTATCTCTATCACTCTCTCCTCCTTCCTTTGGACAGGGGAGAGAAAATACAATAAAAGGCTTGTCAGTTGAGATCAGGACAGGACAAGATCACTCGCCAATTGCTGTCATGAGCAAAACACACTGACTTGGGGAAATTAGTTCCATTTATTACCAATCAAATCAGAATAGGATAATGAAAAATAAAAGCAAATAATAAAAACACCTTTTTCCCCATCTCTTCCTTCCAAGACTCACAAATTCTCTACTTCCTCCCTCCCTGTTGTGGCACAGCGGGATGGGGAATGGTAGCTGCATTCAGTTCATCACACATCATCTCTGCTGCTCCTTCCTCTCAGAACGAGGACTCCTCACATCCTTCCCCTGCACCAGCATGGGGTCCCTCCCGTGGGAGACAGTCCTCCACCAACTTCTCCAATGGGAGTCCTTCCCATGGGCTGCAGTTCTTCACAAGCTGTGCCAGTGGGTCCCTTCTGTGGTCTGCAGTCCTTCAGGGTCTCAGACCCCCTTGCTCCAGTGGGGATGTTGTGTGGAGCCACCAGTCCTTCCAGCAAGCCTGCTGTGTTGTGGGCTCCCTCTCTCCATGGGTCCACAAGGCCTGCCAAGAGCCTGTTCCAGTGAGGGTCTCCACAGAGCCACAGCCTCCTTTGGGCACTGCTGGGGTCTTCCAGGGACTGCTCCATCCAGGGACTGCACAGCTCTGCTGCCCGTGGACGTCCATGGGCTGCAGGGGCACAGCTGCTTCACCATAGTTTGCACCATGGACTGCAGGGGAATCTGCTCTGCTGCTTGGAGCCCCTCCTTCCTCTTCTTCGATAGATCTTGGGGTCTGCAGAGTTATTGGTCTCACATATTCTCTCTCTCTTTAGTCAGAGTTGCTCAGGTCAGGTTTGTTTTTTGTTTTTTTTAATTTTGATTTTTTAAAATTTTTTTTATTTTCCCCCTTCATAAGTACAGTATCTCAGAGGCACCACTCCCTGCTACTGATAACTGGTTGGATAGCAAAAGATTCCTTTGCCCTTCATGTTGCCTTATCTTTTGCAGCCTACTACATGAAGGGTTTATGGCAAACAATAAAGTATTAGGGACCTGCTTTTATAGATTTGAAAATTTTCTGTAGTTTGCTGCTGGTGATGATGCCTGCTGAGATGGAAGTTCAGATGATAGCAGTCTTGAAAACAGAGTTGAGAAGGTGACTTGGCTTTTAAGTGGTGATCCTTTAACTAAGGGTTGAGGGAACGAGTAACCATGACTGTTTATTTTTGAAATCTGTTGACAAGGTCCAGCTTGTTATCTCTAAGCTCTCTGATAGCGTAAAATGGTCTTGTTTAACTACCATCTATGTGATGCTGTAACTGACATGTAGAGTTTAACCTCTCAGGGCCAATCTAGAAAAGTATAAGTTTCTGTTGCTAACACACACGCTGGCTCCTGTTGTATATGCATACTCTTACAGGGCATTGCACCTTCAGACTCTTTTACCATGCTAATCTAACTCATTACAATATTTAAAGGATCGCTGTCTCTCTGCATTTTGTATCAACTGAAAACCTGAAGTTGCAACATTTTCATTGATTAAGCTGTAATAAATAATTGTACTGAAGTATGGTGTCAACTGATTTCTAAATGCAAAATATTAGTCTAAGAATTTTTTTCTTCAATGTTATTTTCAAGGTGTGGAAATTAATAATCGTGGGATGATCAAAGTGAATCACGCATGTTTTCCAATTCAAACAAATATTTGGAAATGCTCATTACTAAGCTATATGTGAATTTGGTCTGGTGTATTAATTTTTGAAAAATATACAGGCATGTTTAGTCTACAGCAACAGTGATCAAATCAGCATCTATTCTGGTAGAGAAACACTGTCTGGGTTAACACCTTTATTTTGGGCTAATCAGTCTATCTGTTTCAAGGAATCTCTCAGAAGATACTGCTCAAATTTTAATTAAAGATAAAAATTGCAATTGGTAGAATGAATTTCAATATGTACATTATTTTTCTTCTCCTCATATGTGTGTTTGCTTCACCTAAATGTATGCTTAGCTTCAGTTATTTTCAGTATTTCATTTATTCTTTGACTTTGACCTAGAAATTGTAGCACATACTATAGAAGTTATAATTAATTAATATTATATTCTTTTCAGTTACGACTCTTCTTTAAATACTACTTGGATATTCTTACCAAATTATTATATACTGTTCTTAAAATATTTACTTTTTCTCAATAGTTGAAGTGCTATTCAGGAAAAACTTATATATAAATTACATCCCTGACTTAAAAAATAGCAGAACACATGGGACAAAATGAAGAAAAACATAATTCCTCAAATTTGCTCTTCGATCAAAGATGACTTTCAGATTTATTCTTAAGAAGTGCTCAACTGTGAAGAAAAATTTAGATTTTTAAAATTACTTTTATTTTTCCCTAACAAGAATTTGACTTGAAAAGGTAGCCAGAGCTTTTGATACACAGGGATACAAGAATAACTGACTTCTGAAGCAATAATCCAGAATTCTGTCTGATTATTTTGGATCTCTCTTTTTTTTAATGCAATTTTTTCCACCTACTTTTAGTGTTTTAAATATGTGCTAAGAACCGCATGATCATATGTTTAAAGACAATATCATAATGCATATCTTAATCATGATCTCAGAAAATTAAATCTGCAGAGGCTGCCTTTTGACATTTTTCTAAAATTTGCCTGTGCATTTTTTTCAGACTTTCTTATCAAATTTCTAGCTTACTTAACTTGTTGTTATTATTAAGAAGTGCACACTACACGTTATGTGCTGACCACTGACATGAAATACCACCATTTCAACCCCTGCTAGCTGTTAGTGGGGTGTGCAGAGTCTGTGATAGCTGCTGTGTGCTGTTTGTCCTCCCTCTCGTCAGTCATCAGTAGTGTCTAGTGCCTGCAGAGTGCTCTGTGGATGGGTTGTGCAGCTGTGTGCTGACAGCTGAGGAGCACGGAAACATTCAAGATGTACAGTTTCATTGACTTTGGCTCCTGCAGAAATGTCCATCCCAAGCCAAAGGATGCTTCCTGTGAAATGTGGAACTTGACTATGGAGCTGTAAGTCTTCAGCATTACCTGCTCTCAGCAGGTGGCTGAGAATCCTTTTGTCAAAATGCCCTACCTCCAGAAATAGTTGCTCAAAATAGCAAGTTCTTGCCACTGATGACATGCTGTGTTCATTCTTCTGACTGTCATATGATCTGCTATTAGTAACCTTATAACCTCTCTTATGAACTGAGAGGTTGAGTGGAAACTTGGGGTGGGAAAGAAAGCTTCCATTTCCCGGATAGGCTTTATTATTATTATGATTTCAACTTCCTGAGTCCTCAGCATCTTCAGGGTGCTCAGTGTATTGCAGACGTGCTGGAGGACAGCAGGACTTCAACACCAGCATCTCCTGTGACATCATGAGACTTGCAGTATCTGAACCATGTATACTGCCTCATACTGCACCAAATGTCTCCCTCCTTCATCTCTCTGTACTGCACAGGGTGTCATTTTCCCCTTCCCACTTCTGTACTAGGTTTGTCCACGTCCCATCTGTTGTATCCCTGCAACCCACCTACTCTTAACTCACTTGCTTTCCTAATTTGGCCCCCTTAAAATAAAAAGGCAAAGAGCTCAGCTCCAGTATATGGTTCAGTATTAGACGTGATGAACTATGATGTCTCTCTCCTAGTATCAATTTAGTCTATCTGGACCACATCATCTGAGCCCTTTTTCATACCTCGCTGTATCTGTCCTTGTTTTTCTGCTTTCTCCCATTCCCACCCACCATGATCCTTGCCATGCTTCCAGGCCTCCTTCTTCATTTCAGTCCTGCCTCATTTTTCTTCTTACAGCCTTTTTTCTTCCCTGTTCCTTGTTCTGCTTTGTGGGTGTCAGGCTGCTTCTTCCTTTATTTGGCATAATTTGGCACGACTGAAAGCAGGTTAAAACAACATTTTATTTCATTGACATAGGAAAAAACCCAAGTGGATTGAAGTCAGGTGGTCCTGTCATCTGTCAACATTTGAAGAAGTTCCTGAACTTCATTGTACATAAGCATCAAGTGGGATGTGTGTTGTAAAGATCCTGTACTGTTTCAAGTGAGGTCTGATATCCTCCCTAGGTTACCAGCTCATGTATGGAAGAAAGATGTGGCTAGTAGAGCAGAAACCATGTCAGGAGTCCAACTTTTCCTCGTAAATCAACAGCCTTGGAGTGAAAAATGCCTGATGTCTAACCTGATAATGCTGTTGTAAATGAAGAAAAAGTTTGACTGGTGAGAAAAATGTTGATTTGGAAGCAAGAGTAATTTCTCATGTGTACTTGTAATCTCTGGCATGTGATTTTGTTCAATATATGAAATGTGGTTCTTTAAAATACAAAAATGTAATGTTGGAATGTATTTTCATCTGTCTTTACAAACTGTTAGGCAACTTCCAGTCCCTGATTTTGAAATTAAGATTACTTTATCACTTTCTAACTAAGACAAATGTAAATTTTGAAAGAGTTGTATTGAATTCTGGTAGTTCCTGTGTCAGTTATGTTGACAGAGTGATTAATAAAATCACTATGTGGTGTTATATAGTCTTGGGTAACATCTTTTGGCAGAATACTTCGTTCTTACTCAAATTGAAAATACCTCTATGTGCCTTGCTGTACACCTTATTCAGAGAATCTCATGGTGTATGTTCTATTCATTCTTGGCTTCAGAAACTTCTGGTTGCCCTAAAGAAATGGGAATAACACTGGATTTTCTAAAGTACTAGCAGCCAGGCCAACAGGATTTCTTAATGGATGGGAGTGATAGACCTAGCAAGTATTTGTCATGGTCCCTGGTGGTTTCCAAGTCAGAGAGGGAGAGGTGTTCAAACGCTGCTGAGGCCAAGGGAAGTCCTAAGGGATGTGTCCTTAGTGGGGGTGAGGCATATGCTATGGGGTCCCCATCTGACTGGTGGTTCACTGATATTGGTGGAGTTAAGGTTGATTCATGGAGCAGTTACTGAATTCCTGAGGGTGCTGTTGCTGAAGCAGTCCAGACGTTGTCTGGGGTACCCACCCAATCCATAGCAGATACACAAAGGTAGTTCAATCTCACTGTTGAAGTGATTGGTTTGTATTCTGGGTGAAGAAGATCCTGAGTCCAAAATTTCATCAAGAGGTCCAGGGTCTGTAGTCGACCATCCCTTCCATGAGTCACTCAGGGGTTTAAGCAGCTATAGAATTACAGAGCAGTGGCCACAGGCAATACTGCAGCTGTCACACTATCTGAATATCATGCCTTCATTAATCACAAATTTGTGATTGGTCCTGACCTGGGGATGTGTAGTTGCCAGCAAGATTGTCGGGACTGCACTTTGACTCCCCATGGAAATAGTTTTTATTTAGTGTGCAATTAATCAGTAAGTTAAACAGCTGAATAATACAGGGCCTGATACTAAGTTTGATGCTGGTTTTCTGGCAGCCTTTCAGGGCAATGCTCTTCCTCTCAGTGTTCCTAGAATAATTAAATATAATTCATCCTTTGAAGGACTTCCCAGGTAGGAAGGAAAGAAAAGAGAACTGCGAGAGCAGGGAAGATGCAGGAGAAACAGAGCAGACTGAGAGTCCTTAGCATGGGGGAAAGGGGAAAGTGGGAATGGGATAGGGGCAGTATTTGGGGCAGGTGGAGGTGGGTAACACAGGTCTTTCACTAGTAGCTGAGAGCAGTTGAGGATTTCAAGTGATTCAAAAACACATGCAGCAACAAGGGTGTTAGCTGATGCATTATAGTATGCTCTGTATATTTAAAAACACATCCCTTTGTCTTTTTGGTACCCTTTTTATGTAGATATACTTGTAAGCATTAGAAAAATGTTTTAGGAGGATGAATGACCATGTTTTCAGAAGTGGCCATTGCTTTCAGATAGCTCAGTTTTATATATAAGACTTGAAATATACCAGGATGTAATTTCACTGGGGTTTATAGCCACAGTTTCTGTTTACTGTACTCTGAATTTTGGATGCAACAGTTGATTTTAAACCACAGATTTACTTGCTGGGATCCATGAAGTTGTTGTTCCCTTGCAAAAGTACAGGTCCAAAATGAACTTCCAGTCCCTGTAAGATTGCATTAGGAAAAAAATACTAGTTTCTGAATGCAGAATGTGCATTTTATTCATATCTGAAAGAAAGTAAAAAAAAATATACTGTAAGAAGAGCATATGATGCTAATTGGAATCCCTGAAAGTTTGTTCTTGTGGAGCTTACAAGTTGTGATTATGGGACTGTAGTAGTTTTTAGAAATTAAAAAACATTTTGTCGCTTACTTATGAAGTAAGTTAAGAATTACAGCTCTTCAGTTTTCACTGAGAGTCATAGATAATAACAAGAGTAGAAATTTACTCTTCGCTGAATGTCTATGTAATTCAGGCTTTTTTCCCTCTCAGGGATAAAAGGAAGGCAATGGGTGGCACAGGATGTATTGAATTAAGAAGATAAAAATACAGAAGTGAGTAGAATGGACCTTAGAGTATCAATCAGAAAGCATTCAAAGAACAAGTCGGTTATGAGTTTATATCTAATAGGTAGGTAACTGTACACAGATAAATTAGATGAGGGATCAGATACTGGAGCTCATGGATTTACACTAGTTAATTTCTAGCAGAGGGCTTGGTATTCCTTTGGGGGTCTGTTTTACTGCTATTCAGCCATGCTACCTCTGATCATTTGCAGTGAATATTACTGGCAACATGTGGCAATCCTAACAAGGATCTGGTGATAATTTTATAATGTGCATTTTCTGCAGCTTTGCTGTTGTCATCCTTCATATGCCTTTTTAAAGCACCTGATTTTGGCTGCCAGCATAAGTGCTTGGAGCTAAATTGGGGCTGACTGCTGCCACTGCTGAGGGTGGAAGGGCCACAGAGCAGAACATTGCTGCTTTTGACCTGAAAATTTGGAGCCACAGCTAAAAGTCTGTGGAGCCCGAGCCAGAGGCACAGCTCAGGCATATTGGTCTTCGTGCCTTGCTGGGTGTGATCCAGAGTAGGGGGTGGAAGGACCTTTTACTGCATCTTGCTTTTTTTCACTTTGTTTCCTTCTTTTTGCTGCTCTGATGGAACATCAGTGAAATGCTGTACCATTTATTTACAATGCTGTATGTATTCATTAGATGTGCAGGAATAAAATAGATATACAGTGAGTCTGCAGGGAAAAAAATAATCAGGCAATCAATAGCTGGAGAAGCACTGCTATTAGGCTGTCAGCTGTTCTCAGCAGAGTATGGCAAGGCAAACTTCAGCCAAGTGACCTAGAAAGAGTGATGCTTTATCAAGAAGTCAGCCTGCTTCTCAGACGATAAAGTATTGCAAGTGAATGGTTGGTGGCTGTCTTGCTGACCTGTGTGCTCTCCTGCCCTGTTGCAGATTCTGCTTTTGCCCTGCCTCTGCTAAAAAAACACACAAGCTCTTACAGCTCACATGCACAGGAAAGAAGTTATTTCACTGGTACAATTTTTTTTTAAAGTTGGCCTTTTCCATATCTTTCCATAAAACTATCAAGGCTGTTGCTAGTGTACCAGCAGGTAGGTTGAGGCTGCAGTCGGCTGTGCTGACCAGTTATAGCTGTCTGATTCACTGAGGTATCCTGACTGTCTGTACCCTTCTGCTACCTTCCTTACATGCCATATGCTCTATGCTTCATTTACTATCATATATTGTATTTTCATTATGCTGAGTCCTGAGATCTGACATGGATTTTACACACTACAAAAACATCTCTATTACCATGCTCTTCCTTATACAGGAGTTGGTGCAATCATCTCTCTGTTTAAGTTTTCAAAGCAACACTGTAGTATTTAATGCTTTGAAATTAGGCTGCTTTCAAAGCTCTTACATCATACAGTCACTAATCCTGAAGCATTGCTAGCACTAAAAATGGGGAGGAAGATATTTCAGGTATCTTTTGCAGGATACGGATTCACTTAGCTCATCGTTTCTGTTGGTTTTCAAGAACAATAGCAATTCTTCATCCTTCAGAGATTGGGGCATGGAGCTAATTCCAGCAGGAGAACACACTTTTCACAGAATAAGATATTACCAGTCAAAATGCTTTGATGATGTAAGAACTGGAGCTTCCTTTGTCCCCAGCCTAGTGGCTGGTGCTCTCAGGATTTAGTGGCACCTGCAGTCTTTTTGAGCACATCCATTTTTTTCCAAAATATATTATTGTGTTCAAAAACATGTGGGTGCTCTGCCACACTATTTTCTACTGACCTGCTTTGAGTAGGAGGCATGGTTTATCTTGAACACTTCAGAGGCCTGCAATTAATTAACTAAAAGGAATATCGTGATGAGTGAAGAACAAGATGTTGAATATTCTTTGCATCTGCATCTTCTGGCTTCATAATGTGGGCAATCTGAGTATTCATTTAATTTATTTTTTTCTTGGTATTTAATTTTCCCTATTTCTTCACCTGCCTCCAGAAAGCTTATAATGGAGAAACATAATGAGGCCCATATGTTCATCAGTACTACTGAAAGCACATGATTTATAGCAGGAGAAAGATGTTATTCTTAAGTGCAGCTCAACTGCTACTGGTCACCAGGATTTTTGGAGATACAGCATCAGTGGTACAAAGGGAACTCAATTCACTTTAATGGTTTTGAGGGGCATGCAGAGCAGCACTTGAACAGTAAGAGAACTAACTGGTGAAACATTCTTGCTCTGTAAAACGAGAGCATAGTCAATAGTGTAATGCACACATACAGATGTATAGGTGCATAGAAACATGTATCTGTGGGCATGTGGATCTGGGAAGTTCCAATATCAAAGCAAACCAAAAGGGGCAGATAAATTTTGAAAACCATGAAACCATTGCATATTGCTTTCCTTTGGCTTTGCAGAACCTGGCTTATTATTTCTGCTCTCACTGGTTAGTGATAACTCCTTGCCAGATTGCATATGTCAGACCTTCAACCCAGACTCTTTGATCAGCTTATGATGATATTTTCTTCCTCCCCACCTCCCCTTATGCTTCTGGATATCTGCAAGTCTGTAATATTTTTCTTTTAGATTTGACATTTGAGCTTTTTCACATTGACAGTTTGTTTTCATGTTTCAAGAATGGATATTTTTGCCCCCTTTTTGTCTTTTTGATTTTTTTAATTGCCACCCCTGACTAGCCTAGCCAGCTTGTTTCTAGCAGCTTAGTTCCTTATCTGCCAAGAAAGAGGCAATCAAAATGTGCAGAACTTCTCTGTACAAACTGGATTATCATTACACCAAGCTCTAGCTTTCTGTTTTATAAAAGATTTCCTTCCATAGCTGATTTACTTACACAGCCTTTTGCTTCCTTCCCTCCCTCCCCCTGCCTTCCCAATCTTGTTTGTGGGACAGACAGGCTTGCTGGGGAAAAAAATAATCCTGTCCTTCATTGCCCTTTTAAATTAATTCTCTGTTGTCTGGAAATGACTGAAGCAAATAGTACTTATATTAAAATCTGTAGCCCTGTGGGTTCTGATGATTTTAGAAATCTGTTCAATGCACAATCCTGGGAAGCCATCATATCATCCTCCTGGGCATCAACCTTTTACAGATTTGTTTACTGTTTTTCAGAGTGGAAACTTAAACAAGGATCAAGTGAAATCCTTAGGAAGCTGGTGATCTCTTCATTTATACACTTAGAGCCTACAGTTATGTTCTGCTCATGTGTTTGCAATTTCAGAGACATTTCAGTAAAATTTTTAAACAAGAAAGCTGATATTACTAATATGTTGGGGTTTTGTTCAATTTGGTTTGTTTGTTTATTTGTTTTTCATGGAAGCTTTTAGCTCTGTAGAATGCCACCTGGTTTACTAGCTTCTGGTAAAATAACTGCAAATATCTCTGATTTTCAGTCTCTCTTATTCTTTATATATTCTTCCTTTGGTTCCTGAATCCCATGTAAAAATGCTTGATTTTCATGTATTTTTCAGGTTCTTGTCCCTTTAAATGATTTTAAAACTGTACTTCCACATTGTCTTTTCTGGATATTTATTTAAGCACTTATTCCAGTAGAATTTCACATTGTCTTACCTGAAGCCTGATAGCATGTTTTAGGGTTGTTTGGGGGGTTTGCTGATTTATTTGTTTGGTTTTTGGGGCTGGTCAGATTGTTGGCTCTTGTACTCTACTGTTTGTGATGATACTCCTGTCACTTATCTAAAATAAAATCTTTAAGCAGGCTTACAGTGGAAACCTTTTTATTGTCATCTGCCCTCATGTACTACAGACAAGAAGAGATATGATTTGCTCTATTTTCTCTTTGCAAAAAGACAATGGAATGAAGGATTACATTCAAAGGTAATATCAATTTCCTGGTTGTTTTGTAACAAGATTAAGAGAAAAGGGTTGGGGGAGGCCAATCTACCTACTCCAGCTAATGACTATCTCATCCCCACCATTACTGGAAAAGAACATAACACGGAGAGCAGAACAGCAAACTCTGGTGACAGGTATTGTTGGGAAGTTGTTTGATTTTTAGAGAGCTCCCCTGTGAAGAAGACCAAAGACAAATGATTTTTCTCGTAATATGAACCTTATAGGTATAGGAAATGGTTCTGCCATGCAGTGTTTCCCTGATGGAGTATTTCACTTTCATCTTGGTTGTTTACCTCTTCAGTGCCATGGTACAGGATTGCTTGCATGACTCCCTTGAATTGTGATTTGCAGGGGCTCAGAAGCTGCTCCATGATGCTGTCCCCTGGTCCAGGTCCTTGCATGTGACCTGGTCACCCAAAAGCAGAGCTGCACAAAAAAGCTTGACTTACCCCAAGGTGCCATTTGTTCCTCACAAAGAAGCAGAGATGTGGCAGCAGCGACAAGGGTTATCCACATCTTATAAACTGTTTCCTTGTCTCCCTGAGGTGTAAGGTCTGACTGTTATCTCCTGCCTGGATAACTATGTTGTTGTGAGTCTTGAAGACAGAGGGCTTGGGACCCCTTCTTAAATGTATATCATAGCTAGCACTATTTGATTCTCTCATTTTCCCTTAGCTGCAACTTTTCAAAAGGCATGACTTTTTGATCAGACCAACCAATTGCCAGAAATAAACCAGATCAACACCTTAGTTATCTGTCCTTAATTAAAATAAAATCCTCAGACCTTGGGTGATTTGAAACATTAAGAACAAAGGAGTCAGAAAAGTTAATTACCAAGAAGGGCATGCATAGAGTAAGATGGGAGACAGATTGTGTGCATGTGTATGTATTAGTTTTGGGTTTGTTGTGTTTTTTTTCTCCCTAATGGAGGTAATAAAGAGGGATAAGATGAAGTTTAGTTACAGATAGGCTGAGTAAGGAAAAGGGAAGTGTGGATTTTGTCACTGACATTTTAAGATTGAGATCTAGGAAAAAAACTAACTGGCATGTTACAAAATGGTAGCATCTCAGTGTAATGTGGTTGATAGTTTAAACATAAAAATTTATAAGTTCTGATCCATAATAAACTTGAAATATGAAAATGTGAAGTTTGGCACTTTCTCCCTGTAAGATTTTCCTCTTGAAGTTTTGTGTTTTAGAAGGCAACTATAAGATGTAATTATAACATCAAATTTATTATGCTAGTTTCTATATTTAAATTATTTGTCATTCCAAAGTAAATGGATGTCATGGAGAATTCTGTATTGAACTCATGTTTAGGTTTAATTAAATGTTTTTTGTGTTTTGCTTTCAACTTTTGATTTTGGCCATTTATAATTGATCCGCTCTATGATAATAAATGAAGATAATCCACTAAGAATAATATTACTTTTTAATGAAATATGGATGGATGGATGGATGGATGGATGGATGGATGGATGGATGGATGGATGGATGGATGGATGGATGGATGGATGGATGGTGCTTTCTGGCTTCTCAGTGAGATCACCTATAGGGTACGTCTGAAATGCAGAGGACTTTATCTAACATACAGCTAAACATAATTTAACTGATGGAGTTACTAACTACTCCTAACATCTGTGAAAATAATTTCCCTCCAGGCTGTTTTAATGTCAGCTTGCTATTTGGGACTAATTTTGAAAATGTGATTATCATCACATATTATGTAGTATAAGAAAGCAAGGACAAGGTATACAAGGTAGATTGAGTTGATAGCCTGAAATTACTTACTCTTCAGTTTTGCTTTGTCACTTTCTTTTTTTATATGTTTACAGTTTATATAAATAAGCTATGTCTGTGTTTCCTTTGGCTTGGTGTTGCAGGGAGAAAAAGAGAACATAAAATTTTTGTATGAGAGGAATAATTTTCTTTCCAGAGGAAAGTAATTTGGTTAAAGTGGATAACATAGAAAAGCCAATTTTTTGAAAAGACCACAGTCTCTTGCAAACACCCCACAGGTACTTCCATTTACTATGAAGAGTATAAATTCTTCGTCTGGTTTTGGGTGTGAGCACATTTGTCAAACACTGTGTTCAAATCTTCACTGAACATTTGATCCAGCACAAAGTGGTGGAAATCAGCTGTGTTGGCCATCTAAAAGTGTGATTCCTCCTCTAATATGTGTGCAAATCTAGACATATGATGTTACTCATGGTGGGGAGGAGTGTACATAGAACTCATTGTTTAATAGCATGTATTGCATCTGGGATGGGGCAACCCTGGTTGTGTGTACAGGCTGGGGAATGAGATGCTGGAAAGGGACCTGGGGGTCCTGGTCAGTGGCAAGTTGAGCATGAGTCAGCAGTGCCATGGCAGCCAGGAGGGTCAAGTGTGTCATCAGGCACAGCATGGCCAGTCGGGCAAGGGAGGGGATTGTCCCACTCTGCACTGGTGTGTCCTCACCTTGATTATTGTATTTTTGGCACCACAGGATGAGAATTACATAAACCTATTTGAGAGTATCCAGAGGAGGGCAACAAAGGGGAAGCTGTACGAGGACTGGCAGAGGTCACTTAGTGTGTTCAGCCTGGAGAAGAGGAGGCTGAGGGGAGATCTTATTGCAGTTACAACTTCCTTGTGGGGGGAAGAGGAGGGGCAAGCACTGATCTCTCCTTTGTGGTGACAGTGACAGGACCCAAGGGAATGGCTTGAAGTTTTGTCAGGGAAGGTTTAGATTGGATATTAGGAAAACGTTTTTCACCCAGAACGTGGTTGAGCACTGGAACAGGCTTTCCAGTGCCAAGCCTGAGAGAGTTCAAAAGTTTGGACAGCACTCTCAGGCACACAGTGTGATTATTGGGGATGGTGCTGTGCAGGGCTAAGAGTTGGACTTGCAGATCTTTGTGGGTTCCTTCCAACTCAAAATATTCTGATTCTATGATTGAATGATCAAGAGCACCACCTTGTTGACAGTCAAACCACTTTCTGAAATAACTATAATAAATCAAAGTATAAAACCTTTCCATGTGTTACTTCTAGCTTTCCTGTGCTGTGAGTGTTGAATTTTATGTGGTTCTGACTTGAAAAGCAATTCTCTGAAAATTACATAACAAGCTTCCATTTTGTATCATGTTTTTGCCTGTCATAAGTGCACACTTTACAAGCAATATTTTTTTAATGCATCTTTAATTATCTACCAACATGTCTGGGACTGAGGACTGAAATTGAGACCACTAGTTTTTATTACTAGAAGGTTTTTCAGGTGAATCGTGTTCGGGGTCTTTATATTTGCATCAGATCAAAGTTAGCAAGCTGTCCTATTGACTCAGGAATGAAAAGCTCCAGTTTGTGCTATCTGTGTTAGCTTGGGAGGTTTTCAGGACTGAAGTGCAGTTTACATACTGCACTAGTGCATATGATATTTAATACTATGCTTCACCTTGGTTATGCAGTGGTATTTCTTTAAAAATTCCCAATGGAAAGCTGTGGTCTGCCTTATGGCCTGTTTGCTACCAAAAACTGGGCTGGGATCATTGCAACTGCTTCCTACCTGAAAAAGGCATCAAGAAGCATGAAGGTATTGGTAGAGTGATTGTGCTGGAGAAGTTTAGTAAAGAGAGTGCAGAAAATGGTAGGATGATGAGAAAGACAGAGTAAAGACAGATGTCTTTCCAGAATTCACGGGGCTGAACTGTGGTGCAGACTGCAGTTTGGTGCTAGAGAGAGCAGTCATGGTGCTGACCACTTAAGCAGAATGGACCTGTTGAGTAAGGCAAACTTTCTCACTGTCGGTTTTTAAAGGTATTTAAATGCTCAGCTACTACTGATTTCACTGAGTTAAATGCTTTAATAACAGATCTCTATTATTTAACACACATTAATATCTTTGCTGTCTTGTGTGCTATTGTTATCTGCATAGGCATCTAAATGGTAGGAAGAGCTGTGCAAATAAAGATACACAAAGAGAATATCTTCATTATAAAAATGACCTTTGGAAAATACATGATGTGTTAAAAAAATTGCTGTCAAGGTAATATGACCTACTACACCCATGCTAGACACCAATTTAAACAGAAATTCCGGTTTAAGTTGCATTTTAATACTAACCTGAATTTTTTAATACTAACCTGAATTTTTCTGTGTATTTGTCAAGCAGGGATGTACAACTGACAGTACTACTCAATGGCAGAGAATTTTATTGCTAGGCGTCAGTGTCCTGGCTCGAATTCTACATTTTCCATCAATCTTTCTTCTCAGAATATTATAGATTATCTATAGTTGTTACAGGGTTCTGTTAGTTAATGGTGTGTGGCAATTATGACACAATATCTGATGTGATGGTAGGCACATGAATTTGTATTGTGCATTAAACATCATTGCTGCCTGACATTTTAGGTCTCTCAGCACGTGGAATACAAATGTTGCTATTCAATGTCTTAAATTAATGTGAAGCTACCCTAAGTAGGTTTTCATTTGAATGTCATTAATTTAATTGGTCTGCATAGACTTCTGTCAAAATTATTAAGGCTATTGTGTGTTGCAGAGGTGCAGTAGGTTGAATGCACTGCTTGTAACCTGTGACTGTAAATGTGTCCCTAAGCTATTTCCAAAGATGTATTGTGTTGGAAGTTTAGGTAGAAGTACACTACGGTTACCGAAGTACCTAAGTATTGTGATGTCAAATGACTCATAATTTAGCCATTACATTTATAATTAAACTTAATTATTGGGAAGAAAAAATAGGTAAATCTTTTTTTTTTAGTCGTATGAAGTATAAACCAAATTCTCCCCAGTATGTGTGGTAGTATTTGCAAGTTTAAAGTCTTTGATCACAAACCACAGCTGTTCTAGGAGCATTTCATTCATGTTTTCTTCAGGATTTTTCTATGTTCCTATGAAACATGAAATGTTCTCTTCAGCTGATAAACAGGCTTTTTGTTGTTGTTTTACAAATATGAAAAATGATAGTTTAATTAGAATACAAAATATGAAGGACAGAAATGCTATTTTAAATTCTTCCTAACTGAATAGTCTTGCTTTTACAGCATGCAGTGTACAAGCATGTATAAGAAGCATTTTGTCTGATGCAAATTGTTTGCAAATGGTTCTTTGAAGGCATGTGACTGATGAGTATGAACTCTGAATTGTCTATCTGCCCTATATGTCTTCAACATATGAAAAATTCATGGTTGGTCCCATTTTTAATGGATGCTGTTCTTTGTTTACTCTGTGTTTTACCCAAGGACCACTGTGTCAAGCTAGTATTTCATCTATATGACGCAGTCTCCTAAATCCTCAAATTTAAATTTCCACATAAGGCAGGGATTAAGCAGGCTGGTTTTGCAGCCAAAGTTTCTGTTTGACCAAAGTAGAGCAGCTGTAGCTCTGGACATGGAAATGTGCTTCACAGTCAGGGAAATGAGTCCAAGACACAAGTCTCCAAGAACAACCATTGGGGTTCCCTGTTGCTTAGCTAAAAACATCAAGCTATTTAATTCTTTACCAATTCTTTACCATTTGGCACATCTGAAATACAGAATGTATTTAATTTAAAATATTAGACATTGATATCTAAAATATTCAGCTGACATCTTACTATGTCATCACTGCATATAAACACAGACTGTAACTGTGATTTTTTTCAGTCTGTCTGTTCTGTAGCTGGTAGCCCTTACTAGCTGTAAAGGAGTTATAATCATGTAAAAAAAATACTAAGAATTTTTTTTTTAAACTATATATTTTTTTAGATTGCCTATAATGGCTCCAGTGTGTAAACATGTAATTATGGAGTTTTCTTAAGTGCTTACTATTTACTCAATAGGCTGTGAGGGCTACAGAAGAAGCTCTTTATTGCTTTGCAGATCATTGAACTTATAGACTGCATAATAGCTCCTTTGAAGCCAACATGTGCTGTTTTTAATGTGGGTGCTGCGTGGAGTCCACATGCCCACATCCCATTTTAAAGAAAGAACAGTGAAATGATCTTCTGTTAATAGAAAAAGCACTTGCTTCACACTATGGGAGACCTCAAATGTTGTTTTGGAGTACATAAACCCTTAGGGATTTAGGCAGATAGGGTTTAGATTTTTGTTAGAAATTTTGTGATTTTGTTTTAGTCTGTATGACCCAGTTTGACATTTTTGCAGCTAAATATGACTGACTGAATCTAGAGCTTCATGAAAGAAAATATTTACACAATTTAGCATTTGGAACTTGAATAAAGCCCTGCAGAGAGACCTTGACATAGTAGAGGGCTGGGCAATCACCAGCCATATGAAGTTTAACAAGAGCCAGTGCTGGATTCAGCATTTGGGATGGGGCAACCCTGGCTGTGTGTATAGACTGAGGCATGAGAGGCTGGAGACCAGCTCCATGGAAAGGGACCTGGGGGCTCTGGTCAGTGGCAAGTTGAACAAGAGTCAGCAGTGCCCTGGCAGCCAGGAGGGAGCCAAAAGTGTCCTGGGGGGCATCAGGCACAGCATCACAGCCAGGCAAGGGAGGGGATTGTCCTGCTCTGCTCTGAGCTGGGGTGGCCTCACTTCGAGTGCTGGGGAAGTTTTGGGCGCCTCAGTATGAAAAAAAGACATTACACTATTGGAGAGTGTCCAAAGGGGAGTGGTGAATCTGGTGAAGGGTATGGAGAAGAAGCTTGAGGCTTGGCTGAGGACACTTTTCAGCTTGGAGGAGAGGAGGCTGAGGGGAGGCCTCATTACGGGCTTCTACATTCTCATGAGGGGAAGCAGAGGGGCAGGTGCCAATTTCTTCAGTCCTGTGACCAGTGGGAGGACTTGAGGAAATGAAGCTGAAGTGGGGGAGGTTTAGGTTGGATATCAGGGAAAAGTTTTTCATTCAGAAGGTGTTTGGGCATTGGAACAGGCTCCCCAGGGAAGTAGTCACAGCACCAAGTCTGACAGAGTTCAACAAGCATTTGCACAATGCTCTCAGGCACTCTTGGTGTGTGCTGTGCAGAGCCAGGGGTTGGACTATGATGATCCTTGTGGATCCCTTCAAACTCAGCATATTCTATGATTTTATGATGAACTTCAGCAATCTGATGCTATTAGGTTTTCAAGTGCTGGTAGGGCAAAGTTGGCAAGCTGGATCAGAAGGGGCAGTAATGGTATTGGGAGGGAGTCTATTTTGCCTGCAGTTACTGATAATAGTCAATACTGTTTGTCTTCTGTTTAACTTCCCAGTTTCAGTCCTGGACCTGATCGGTGAGGTGTCTAACATGAAAACTACTAGGGCCATGTTTTTAGTGTGCCTTGTTCACCTCTCTCCAGGCCGGAGGTGAACAGGGAGAGGCCAGGACCAATTTTCTGCATTAATGGATGAGGGAAATGCTGTGCAGATATGCAGAAAAAGCAGGGCATCAAGAAGAAGGACCATGTTTGAAGCACTTGCCAAAGTGGAGGGTGAATCCAGCCGGCAGTACAATGGTGGGGAGGAAAAGCGTCTAGCAGGTGATGCGGAGACAAGAATGGTAGAAATGAAATGTTTTGTTAGCTCTTCAGAAGTCACAGTATGGTTATTTGCATGTTCTAAAAGCTAGCAGCAGATAGAAATTAGTTTAAAGAAGTTATTTCCCCAGTAAAAAAAGGGAGAAAATGCACAATATTGTGAAGATCTCAGTAGTGCTTCTGAGCAGTGTGGGAGCAGAAGATCAAAGCTTCCATTTTCATTGTTTCATTTAACTTCTCTTCTATTTAATTAGCTACATCTAGATGTACAAGAAATTATGTCTGAAGAGTAAAAGTGATAAAAATTCTGAGTCTGACAATACTAATGAGCTAAAAACCAGCATATATTCTGGTGACTGAGAAGAGGATATTGTTCTGTTTTTTAATAAGAACGTATGTCTTCCAAGTGCCTGAAAGCAAAATCAAACTCCATCACAAACCAGATCTTTTTGCAAGGGGAAAGAGTTGTGTCATATCAATAAATGTATTGTAAATACCTGAATTTCATGTACAAGTTCAAAGAAAATGCTTCTTACCAATGAAGAATGGATGAATTTGGAGAGTAACTGTGGTTAAATAAGAAAGCTGGCATTCAAGCTGGAGAATTTAATTAAGAGTTCTTAAACTTCAGCAATCTGTTAAGGTATTTGATATGAGTGTGTTGCAAATGAAGAGTTTGCTGTAATTTCAGCATGGATGTCAAAGTTAGATAGAGCACTATCAATTGGGAATAACAACCCTGTCAGACTTTATGTATGCCTTTCATTTTGTTTTTACGATGTACTGTAATGATGTTTCGTTAGCTGACTAATTTGTTGATGTTCCACTGTATACAAAAGGGCCATTAGATGCACCAACATAAAAAGCTTTTCTATCAGTCATTCACAGAAGAGTTTATTAAAAGGCAGCATGGTAAATATCTGATTGGTTCCTAATCCAGTTTGTACTTTGTTACTAGTGGCGCTAATGGGCATTGACTTGGTAGAGATGAATAATGTTCTCTCAGCCCTCAAACAGACTTCTCCAGTACCATCAAATCAGCCACAGGCTGCACTGATTTTACCTTTATTGAAACTGTTGCACTACATCAGGCCCTTACGGTCTAGAGCTTTACAGAATTACCCTCTGTAAAAATATACAACATAATCATCTACACAAAAAACAAAAGAAATAAGACAGTCCCTCCTATATTCATCTTGGGGGCTTTCCCCCCCTAAAATGAACTGAAAGTCACTGAAAGTGAAAGAGGTATAAATAATGTCATTTTATTTATCATAATTCTAACTCAGTATCTCATAGGAACAGGTGGGTGTACAAGTTCATATCTTTCAAGATGATACCTTCATTCTGAAGACTGTTGTTACAAAGATTTTGGAAGAAAGGATGGAGTGAAAACAAAATATCCCTTTCCTTGGGGAGTGGCATGTGAAATAGGGCTGCATATTTAAAGATGACCCATCAAAATAAAATTACTTGCAGATGCAATGGAGTTTGAAAAAGCAAATTGTTCTTTGGAAGTGTCTGTCCAATGCAGACTTCTGTCTTACGTTGAAATGAATTGTCCACAAAATAAACCTATTTGTTTCCACTCACCATAGGCAGTATGGAATTTCTAGTTCAGATGTAACCAAATTATTTGTAGAGATTTGAAGTCAGATGACACAGTTTTCACCATGACTTTGTTAACCATGAAAGCCCTTGTGCGTCACTTTGATTCATTGTACATTGAATGTATTGCTCAGAAATCTCTGTAATCTTGTGCACAGCAACTTTTAGAAGTTAATTCTATTGCTGTTTGTAAGGCAAACAAAGAAAGTCATTGTGTGTTCAGTATGAAGCCTACTGTGTCAAAGTAAGCAACATTTCAGAATGCCTTTCAGTAGAACACAGATCAGTAGAAAGTACATGGAAAACCTTTAATCCGGGCAACGTACATTTTGCTGATCTGTTGTTTATTCCAACGCTGGTTCTTCCTTCAGCTGCATGGATAAAGTTATACTCTGTACCCCATCTCCCAACTCAATCCCCTAGTGTTTTGTAAACACCTCCAATAAAAATGATGGAGTTGTATTTCCAGTATCACTTAAATCAGTCCCTCTTTATAATGGCTTTTGTAGGATTCTCTATTAAAAATACAGCAAAAAATAACATGTGCAGGAAACTCGCATTCAAAGTTCTCTGGCTGCACCTAGTTTCAAACTATTTTTGTTTGTGTACTCCTGTAGCATATGAAAACACCAAAACTACCTTTAAATTCTTCAGCTATGAAGTTTTGTGTCATTTTACTAAAATAATACTTTTTTGCAGAGGGATGAAAGTTCTCTTAGACATAGTCTTTACTATCTACAGCTTTAGAAGAAGAGAAGTGAAACACCCTTTGCAGTGCACTTCTTAAAATAACATCATGGGGAAGGTTCTTTAGTGAGGGGACACAGGTGACCTGGAAAGTGCCAGATCATTGGCAGGAGAGCTGGGGCTGGAGCTCTCCTTGGAACAGGTGGTCATCCCAGGCTGCAGGGGACCACAGGAAAATGCTGGAGATGTGTAGGTAGGGCTGCACATGTTGAGAGTGTAAGTGATTCAGATAGACTGGCATGGTAGGGAGAGGGACTATCATTAAGCATGCCAAATGTCAGAGCTGTGCAAGCTAAAGACATTTTTGACATTCCTGCTTCCTGTTCATACTTTCACCTGCCTCCACTCTGTTTCTCTTCATCCATTCCTCTCCTACTGTAGTTGAGTGGAGAATGGATTGGAAGAAGCAGTTGTGGAGGGTCAGTCAGTTCACAGTTAGTTGATATTCAGCCTCACAATGAGTCACTACATTTTATACAAGTGAAGTTTGAAGAATTTTTCTTCTTTGAGCTGTGCACTAAGATTTGCTGAGGTGATTCTGTTTCCATTCTGCCACGAGCCCAAACTTGTGGACTTATGCAGAGTAGTTTGTGTTCATTCTTATTTTACTTTAAGAGTAACTGATCATTACTTTATTCTTTCTCTGATTCATCCTTGCCTTTCCAGACCTATTGATTTTGAAAATGGCAGCATGCTGCCGAGCTCCAGCCATACATCAGATTTGTTTCTCTCTGTTCATGAATTACAATAGTATGACTCACCCAGAGCTGCCAAGAAGATAATTGAATCAAGTCACCATTAGCTTCTGGAGTATAATTCTCATCAGTACATATTGGCGTTTTTATGAACTTACTTAAAATGCAAGACAAAGAAATCTGAACCTGTTCACAAAATACTGCGATTAAACCCAGTTGCCAGTAAATAAATAAAATTAAAAAAAGCCACCAGCATTTTAATGTGCTTTGAGAGTCTTGAGGGAAAAGACATGAAGTATAGATTGGTTAAAAAGGAGGAAGAATCGGGCTTCCAGTCACATTTGGAAGGCATTTTGGAATTGCCATTAATGGTATCAGTGTGTCTCAGGATCACCTGCAAAACCAACAATGCAATTTTCTACATTGGGGAAAAAATAGTGATTAAGAAGTTGTAGAAAGACTCCCTTCTCTGAATACTTGGCTAGGAATGAAAAAGAAAAAGGGAGAGATTTGCAAAATGTTACTTTATAACCCAGACTACATGAGTGAATGGTTGTGAATTCCTGCAATGTGTCCAGCAGCACTGACTAGGTGATAAGTTGTGGCTTGGGAGTAATAGCACTAAATCTGTACAGACCTTTCCTGTCAAAATGGCTTTTCAGAAAAAAAAACTCCTTTTTTTTTTTTTTTCTGATGAAAAAGGTTTGTCAGAATTACATTTTTGGTGATATTTGTGGAGTGAACCATATGCAAACACCCATACTGTCTTACCAAGATACATCTTTCTGGGATAGCTTGTGCTGAAACACTTCCATAGATGAAACTCAGGTTAGTGTATCTGCTGTGCCTTATTTAAAGCTTGGACTCACAGGTGTCAAGAAGGTGTGCAGGTCTCAAGACTATTTTCTGCTCAGTATTTTTGCCTTAGTTTATTTTAAGATTTTGGGTTAATTTCTGTGCTGAATGTAGAAATATTTTGAAACCTTGATATTTTTGTGGAGCAAAGCTCTACTTCTCTCTCATTTTATATTTGCCAGCTGATGTACAGCAGAGTGATCCCAAAGTTGTACATGCAATTTGCCAGTTGAAAGGACAGATTCCAGCAGTCCTTCCCTTTTCCTGTGCCACCTGGAACCTAGGGACTGCACAGTATCTGCCAACGCTATTGTTAATGCTCTTGAAGAGGCATAAAATTTTGTTAATTGTGTTTTGAGATTGTATGAGACTGAAAGAAGTTGTAAATACTACTGAAGAAAATGGTCATTAAACAGAAGAGCAAGGGGTTTTCAATTTGACTGGGGAACAGCAATTTGCTGTTGATCAATGTACCTAGAATGATTGCAACATTTTGGCTCAGGGAGGTGGCAGTTTGGTTCAATACATGGTATACTGGGGCATGGGCACATTTCAATAGATAGCTTAATTTATTGGTATGCTTTAACAAGCTTGTCAGGAAACTCTGGAGCTTGGAGTAGGGAAGAGTTGCCAAATAGTGAACTTTTGACATAAAAACTTGCACAATGTTGCTGAGTAGCACACAGAACCCTATCTTCAGATTTTCCACCTGAGAAATTTGTAAATATTCTGGGGCAGCCACAGTATTTTTGTTGAGGTTTGTTTTTTACTTCTTTTCTAAAAGTGATCTGTGAAAACAAGATAGAAAAGTTGGATGTTGTGGCCTTAATCTTCCACTAGCAATATGTAGAAATGGAACTATTACAATTAACAAACCACATAAATTTACCACTAATGTCCATTCTGGTCTGAATTTTCTTACCAAAATTCCTGTCATTAAACTGGAATGATTTTTGTCCTTACACTGTTTCAAGTAGGACTTGAATGACTCACAAGCTTTGTAATGATTCTCTGCAAGATTTGCTTTTGCCTTCAGCAGAGAACAGAGCATAAGTTAGATGATAGATAGATGGATGGATGGATGGATGGATGGATGGATGGATAGATAGATAGATAGATAGATAGATAGATAGATAGATAGATAGATAGATAGATAGATAGATAGATAGATGGATAACCTAAACAGGAACATGTGGAAATGCTATTTTTTAAGTTTTATGTTGGGTTGTTAGTGTCCAGGTTGGCAGAGATCAGATTATCATATGTGCAAGATGTCTAGGGAAGGAACTGGTTGACTTCTGACTGATCATGCCAGAATGTATTTCTTAAGGACTCTTTATTCAGTTTCATCTCGTCTATTTTCTCTGTCTTTGTTTTATCTACAGTAGAATTTATGAAGCCAACAACTTTTACTTTTTTTCTCTTTGTATGTGTGGCACATTCAATCATGAATCTTAAAATCAAAACAAATTTTATTATTCCAGTGAAAAATGAATATTTCTGTTCTCATCTTCAGTTTTAAAGTTTACTTTTGCTTTGTAGATCTCTTATCCTTTCATATCTTTCAGAATTTGACAATAAAACATTTACCTACAGAGAAAGGAAAAAACTCAAGCTCCCAAACTTCAACAAAACTACAGAAGGTTCAATTGACATGACCCAAGCTCTCCTTTAATGCGCTTCAGTTAATCCACCCTTTCCAAAGGACATTAGTGTGCCCAGTGTCTGGAAACACCATCTTCTGCTTTTGAGAAGGTTGTTGTACCAATCATTAAGCATTTTCTACTGAAAGAAAAGGATAATGTTTTAAAATCTCAGTCTGAACATGCTGCCCGTAGTCATAATAGGATTTCACCCTCTTCCTCAGTTATCCTTCTCTGTAATTAGGACTGGGTTTTAAAACTAAATGATTGAGTTTGGCATTTGTGTCAAATCACAGGAGCTATAAGGTCAAATAACTTTATCCTGCCAGGAAGACGTCGTATCAAGACCAGTAGACAGCCATCAAATGCTAGTTAGGCTGCTCACCTGGGCATTCAGGTGAAATTCTTGAGCCACATAAAATCACATCTGATGACTGCTGAGCTTAACACTTCTGTGAGAATTATGGCACAAAGCTCAGCAAGAAGGTCAGATGGGCACTGGTGCAGCAGCCTTTGGGTCAGAGGCAAAGAGATGTGTTAAAGAAGGACCTCTGCAATGAACAGACTTCTGAAAAAACACAGCATTATGTGTCCAAACAGATAATGGCTATTATAGGGGACACAGCTGGGACAAAGCCTGTACTTCATTACTGATACTGAATATCCTATAAGAAAATGCTGTTCTGTTAAAAGATAATTAGGAGCAAACATTTTATTCTGCTGTATTACTCAGAGCTAAAATGATCTAATGAGATATCATATATATTATGCAAGGAGTTTAATAAAAATTTCATAAAAATTTGTGTAACTTGGCAAGAGAATTTTTCCCAAATGGAAGGAAAGATTATCCTCTCATCATTATTAAAAAAAAAATTGAAATAAATGCAGCATATGTTCAGGAACTATGCTGCATATCTTAATAGACTATTGCAAGGGAGAGGTTATATGTCATAGAACAGTTACACCTAAGGAAAACAAAGGAATGCCTTTCTCACTCACGTAAAACCTGACTAGTATTTGTGCATCGCTCTAAGCATAAGAGGGACTAATGGCTTTAAGCTGAAAGAGGGTAGATTTAGATTGGATTTTAGGAAGAAATTCTTGACTGTGAGGCGGGGATGAGGCACTGGAAAAAGTTACTCAGAGAAGTATTGATGCCCATCCTGGAAGTGTTCAAGGCCAGGCTGGATGGGGCTCTGAGCATCCTGGACAAGTAGAAGGTCTCCCTAACCATGGCAGGGGGGCTTGAAATTAGACTATCTTTAAAGTTCCATCTAAATCAAACTGAACCTTTCTATGGTTCTCTGGTTCTGTGATTCTAAAGGTCATTTCTGAGGAATTCTAAAACCAGAATGAATTCTTAATTTAAAAACAGGCCACAAAGGCATTTGCACTAGGAAAATTCTCACTTTGTGAAGATGAAAGAGTTGAACTTGACATCTAGAGTGAGCTGCTTCTGATTCCCAAATATAGTGGTCCTTCTGTTAAGAGATTGTACCCTGAATTTGCAGTGTAATTTTATACCAACAAGGAATTAAAAAAAGATCAAATCCATGAACCAGACAGAGAACACTAAAATGGCATTATTCATTAAGACTGTATTTTCTTTTCTCTTTACATATTTCAAATAATTGCTTGGAATTAATTTTTAAGAGCTAAATAAATTAAATATAACCCATGTACACCTTTATGACAGAAAAATATGACACAAACATAACATGATAGAAATTAATCGTTAATATGTCTCATCATATTGTCAAAAAGCAGCAACAATAAAAATGATAAAGTTAGGGTGTGTTAAGCATTGAATGGTTCAACAGATACTGCATGCATATTCCAAAAGAACATATATTCTTCACTATTTGTGATATATTTATTTTAGTGCATGCTGTTGAAACATTTGTAAAAGTTCCAATACACTTTTTTCAGATTGAAAACTTTACTGTGTAGACTTTTCACTGGGAATTTGTTACATAAAAAAAAACCCTCCAGTTGGTATTTCAGAAGGACATGAAGGGTCAAGCATACAATCAAACTGTTAAAGGACACCTGTATAGTCAGTAACTCTTCCTGCTATCTTCTTGTCAGGAAAAAAATAGTACAGAAATGCTAATTATTTTTTCCAGTTTTGAAGTAATTTGTTTTGTTCAATTTTTCTGTCCATTACACTAACAAAGGGTGTCAGTTATGTTTCTTGGTTAATTACTGCTTCAGAATGGACAAGTGGTTAGCATAAAACATATGCTTGATCCAGGCAGGTGATTTAGCAATAAATGTGATTTTTTTTTTCAGTGACAGAACAATAGGTATCTTTCAAAAGCTACTGTGATAAATACTTTCTATGGCCTTTCCAGAAATGCAACTTTTTTCAGATTTCAAAATTTTTTTCAGGACTGATTTAAACACGACTTTAACTACCAAGCAGAACTGGTTCATTTGAAAGCTCCCAGAGCTGCCTGTGAGTCTGTATTTTCTCTCCAAAATACTGTGCTTGAAATCCCTACAGATTGTTTAATTTTTCTCTTTCTGAAGTGAACAGGAATGATATATTCTGGTTTTCAAGGCAAATCAGCAGAATATCTCTGCAGCTCCATACAGACATCTGAGATCATCTCATGGTTTTCTAATACTTACAGCAGGATATGACTAATTTTTTGGTCACCATTACACTGAAAGTAGATAAATGCAGATGTAGAAACAGAAGTCACTCCACAGCAGTACACTGCTATAAATGTGTAACAAAGCTGCATTTTTGCCGTGCCCATCTTGACTGTTTTCATCGCTGTCACTCTCTTCCTTTTCTTCCCTTAGATTCATGCACAGAAGTCAATCTCTACTGTTAATGTTCTCCCCACATCTACGTTCAACTGTTTGTGCATATGTGAATTTGAGAGTTTGACTTCCATAAAATTCTGCTAGTAATGTGCATTAGCAATCCATTAGCCATAATCATCTGTTTAGCCCAATATGGGTTTCCATTAGCACCCTTATGGAAAGTAAAATGGAAAAATTATTTGCTCATGAAAGACAGAAAAGGAAAGATTCCAAGAGATGTGTTCTTTCATGATCTGTACATCTTTCTGATCAGCCAACTGGAAAGGCATGTTCATTGAAAAAGTTAGGGTTGCATACTACTCGTGCTATTTTCCCATGGGTCCCTGTAGGTGTTTGATTCCAAAATGATTTTTTGTAGATACTCATGACATGAGGACATTATTAGTAAAACGTCAGCCACTAGTTTAATTCTCTATATTCTTTCATAGTTAATCACTGAGTAAGTTATGATGGTTGAAAGTGAATAAAAATTTTCCTATAAGACAAGAATTTCCCAGTCTTTCAGAGGGCTTGCATATTTTTGCCTTTTCATTCTTGGGCAGTGCTTTTTTTCCTTTTATTTCTTAAGAATTTTAAATTTATTCTCTGTATTCTTACTACTGTTATCTTCTTCTGTGCAGGTTATAACTCTCCATGATATTTCAGACTATTTGTAAGGAGAGAGATTGCAGGGCTATAATGTGAAATTGTGAAGGATTTACAGGAACTAGTGCTTTCCCCTCCTTTAAGTCATTGTAATTTTTTCTCTCATTCGGCTTTCATTAATGTTTTTAAGATTTCTACTGTAGGCTACAACTAAGAGTCAAGAAAATTGACTCTAGGTTTGAGTGTACCATGAGCCTCGTGATTGACTATATTATCTAATGCCCTCTGTGGCTGTTCATGAATCTCTGAGAGAAATAAATAATTTTTGCCCAAATTTAGTTAATTTTGAGTTATATAAATTAAAGTGTAGACAAAACCTTGATGGTTTAACTAGTAATTTTCAGCCACTTTTTTGAATATATATGTATGAATATATATGTAAGAAGAAACATGTCATATAAGACGATATTTTATAGAATCCTGAGTAAATACATAACATTAAAAAAAAATCAGGAAATGTAGTCAGCTTACTACATTTTTTTATTTATCTCACTTATCTAATTTTTAGTTTTTGCTCTTCAGTGAGGATAGATTAGGGAAATTATGTAGTCACATCTGGTATGGCTTCAAAGAGTAATACCAAACATTAGCATCATCATAAAAATGTCTGGAAAAGGATTGCTACTTTGCTGAAAGAAATAGAACTAGATGCTTCTTGGTCATTAGGCTTTAGTTCCAAGGGAGAGAGTAATATGTAGGTAGCAATGATAGAAACTGTGTCATCTGTCTGTGGGTTGCTCTGGGTGTATTTTCTTGTGTTGTGGGTTTGGCTATCTTTAACTCCTTGGAGTTTTTTGATGCATACTTTATGAAATTAATAGCGTAATCTAACACACATCAAATTAATAGCATAATTTAACATACATCCTTTCCTTTATCTCCGTGGGGAAGGTGGAACACACTGGAAATGTTATATAGACAATGCCAAAATAAAGCAGCTGACCCTTGTGGAAACAAAAGCAATCTTTTCTTCATTGTTTGTGGCTTTTTGTTGGTTTTTTTTCTTCCAGGTGAAATTACTTGTACTGAAATAACATTTCAGCAATAAAAACATAAAAGTGATACACAGTGAGAGATCATTAAAAAGTATGCTGTCACTTGAATCAGACCATGTATTTTAATGCAGATTTTATTGATTTGCTGCAAGTTTCACATTAAAAGTAGACTTTCCGTCAACTGAGCACAAGTACTGAAACTCTTTGAATTACAGTGGCAAGCAGCAGGGTAGTTGGTACAACATCTCTCTTACCAAAACTTGAGATCATAAGGATATTAGCAGGAGGTTTTCAGCCTTCTTTCTGAAAGCTCAATAAATTATTAACCAAGTCTATTTCTACTCTTTGCACTACTACTGCTGGATAGTTTTCTTAAAAAGAACAGTGAGGTGCTGTACCTTTATTTTTATTGTAAAGTAGAATATTATTCATGTTGTTATTTTCAAAGATTAAGAGATATTATCTCAGGCAAGATACCCTTTCCCAAGATCTAAATTCAAATCTTCCTTGTTATGGTTCCCTGCGATTACCAAGGCTGTAAGAACATTCCTCGTTGCTTTGTGAAAATGTCCTAACTTATCAGCCTTCCCTTTGGTAAATACTGAATCCTACAGCCTGGAAGGATATGAGCAAGAATAGGAAAAGTCATTATAAAAGGCATGTTAGGACTGTAGATGAGGCTGCTGGAAGTATTCTCTCAAATCATCCTCTGTGACATTTGAAAGTACCAAATGCAGTAGTGAACTTTTCAAAGTTATTCTGATTGGTCTGAGTCATGCAAAATGGAGCTTTTCTCCCCTTTAAGTACTGTGATGCCTCATTTATGAACTGAAGCCCATGGAAGTACAGCCCATCCCTTTTTTCATGAGTCAGAAAAGGTTTTGGGAACATATACAGTGGTTAATATCCTGCTTTGGGGAGCTGAGAGACAAATAACAAAATAAATCTACTTCTGAAAAAGGCAAGCAGAAAGAGGCCATCATGATTTAGGTACATTTAATGTTGCTTTAGGTTGCCCTCCTGAGCCTGATGGTCACAGAAACAATCTGTGTGTGCAAGAAGTAGCCTCGAGCCAGGGCAGAGGGTGCAGTACTGTGTGAGTCTGCTTACAGCCCCTAAAGTGTGAACTACTTCAAAGACTGAGCTTAAGGAGGCAGAGACAATTAAAGGGAGAATGAATCCAGGGCTTTGCTGAGCACCACTTGGACAGCCTTTGGCAAGGAGAGGTCAGTTGTTGAGGACCACAGGAAGCAGAGCTTCAGGCAGAGCAGGCACAACCCCCCACTGACTTTTGCTGCTGAGGACACAATCTCAGCCTATGTGAGAGTGCTGGAGGAAAAAGTATTGGTGATTCAATGCTCATCTTGTCTTGTCAGCTCTTCATCTGTCACAAAAATCACACATCTGAGAGGTGGGACCAGGAAGTGGAATAAGACCAGAATTGCTTGGTGGCTGCTGGTGATACCTTTGAGGATGAACCACAAAAAACTACTGTACATTTTCATCCGTTTTCAAAGAAATTCCATTTAGTTTCTGCTTTACTTTGAAACATCATTTCAGATCTGTCAGATTCTGTTTCACATTAGATCTGGCTTTGATAATATTATTTCACCATTACTTTCCCTGACTTTTCAACTAAAGAAAAGGAATGGTTGTGATTTCATTTTTCAGCTTGATTTCATACTCTAGATCAGGCTTTCAGTGTACTCATGTATTCTTGCTGTAACTGAGTTTAACCCTAATAGAAGAGTACCCTTTCACGCTGCATGACCCTATCAGAGAAGAGATACAACATGAACAACTTCTTTCCTTCCCTAGCATTACTTTGTCAGCATACTTACCTTCCATCTCAAGGAGCCCCATTTAATCATGATGAATAGCTCTTTCTCAAAGATTTGTTTCATCTTGGGCAATTTCGCTGTGTCTGTTGTGATGCTGCAAAGTTGTAGAGGTGGGATTTTTCTTAACTGGTTTTGGACCCAGTTTGCTAACTTCTGTCAAATAAACTTATGTATAGGGAACATGGTGCAGGCAGTTCAAATCATCCTACAGCCTTAAGTACCAATATCTGTCAGTTCTTGTCAAAATTCTATCTTTTGTGATTTTGGAAGGATTTCTTATACTAAAAACATAGTTGAGCTTTGCCCCCACATTATGCCAAACTTTCAGCTAAATGTGTATTGCTTTATACTTACATGGTGATTTTCCATAATTTTGTGGATTTCTAAAGAGAAGGAGGGGAGATGTCTGACCAGGTGCAAGTAAGTCTGAGAGCCTTCAGCATTGTTAAATTACTGACATTTCAGTGCACGTTACTGAATGCTAAAAAGTGTTGAAATTGAAAGACAGTTCAAAAGGATT
The DNA here is from genome assembly GCA_034336665.1 of Luscinia megarhynchos. NCBI lineage: Eukaryota > Metazoa > Chordata > Aves > Passeriformes > Muscicapidae > Luscinia > Luscinia megarhynchos. The sequence continues at coordinate 50,837,040 of CM067565.1, forward strand.
ACAGGAAATGCAAAATTTAAATTGCAGACCTTAAGGTAATAGGTTTGTTCTTTACTGGTGTAGATTATTGTGACTATAATGGCATCCAGGGGGTTACATATTTTATGTCTTTTCATCTGAAGAGCCTTTCCTTTTAGATAATGCAGTTTCCTGCAGACACAAAGAAGAGATAATTAATACTATATTAAATTATTTTTTTTAATTTCTACTTGTTTTCTCATATGTGATATTCTGTGTCTCTGTTTTTTCACAGTGCTTTTATTTTTCTCTGATGTTCAAAATTGCTAAATAAATGTTGTAGCTCTTGCCTGTTTTTAGTATGTTGGTGTCTTTTCCAAATGCTAGATTTTCAGTGCACTATGGGATCCTGCCAAAAGTAATCATTGCCTTTTTCAGTGTTAAGATCACAGATTTGAATTAATTGCTGTTATGTTATTTATTTCTGTCTTTTAGAAGACTTAGTAATACATTTGTATCATGTCGCAGCATTTCTGGAGTAGAGCTAAATTAATGGCAAATTCGTGGAAGAGAGCTAACAGGCAAGTGATCTCTCTGGCAGGAGAAACAGCTGACAGTATCAGTGTGAGTTACAGCTTAGGGTGGACTGTTCAATACGGAGTTCATACACAGCAGACTGAGATGTTCCAGTACCAAAAGTGACATGAGGGGTCTTTGTTCAGTAATTCTTTGATGTTCAAAAGGGGCAACTTGATCTGTACAGTTACAAGTTATAAATTAATTTTTTAATCAATGTAATCTGTGTTTCAAGCTCTTACCCTGATAGCACTGAATGGCATTGAGAAAGAAGCTCATATTTTAAATTCAGATTTTCCTGGACTGTATTTCAACTTATGATGCAGTGAAACACATTTCATATGTACCTATTTCTCTCACTGATTAGAGAAGATTAACTAGACTAGAGCTCAGCTAGTTTTAGCTAACCTATCACTGTTTAATTTTGGCTAAATCACTGTATTCTTGATCCCTACTTTAGAGTTCATAATTTGTCACTGAAAGTTTTTAGAAGAGTTGAACCAAGTTGCAGGAATGTTTGTTTAAAACAACAAAAGCAAATAAGCAACCAAACAAAAAAAAATTGACCAGGAATTGAAAAACATTTCCTTCACTGCAGATTAAGCAGTCCCAATATTTGAATTCTTCCTTAAAAATGTATGATTAAGTTCTGGAAGCAGTGTTGAAATTGCAAGAACTTCACCATATTGCTGTAAGATCACGTTAATAAACTGAGAGAACTGAAAGGAAGGGTTAAAGGAAAACAAAACACTTAGTGTGAGTTAGCTGTTGGGATATCTTAGATTCAAAAGAGATGTAGGGATCCTGCATAGGCTGGAAATACACCCAATAAGAAAGAAGGATGAGAACCGTAGTGCATGACATCTTGCTAAATAATTACCCTTTAATAAAAAATTCTGAAAGAGATTTTGTAGTTCTTTTATTCTTTCAGGGAGCTAACTGGCAAAACATGTGAAGATAGAGAGCTTTGTCAAAAGATTCGTCACCAAACAGTATTTTTGATCATGTGATGGCCTCCAAAATATTTCTAATTAAGAAAGGGAAGTATACAACCTAATAGCTGAGGATCGAGGTGTAAAGTTGCTTTCTACAGATGAAACCTATACTGAGAAAGAAATTAAGCAGCTTGTTTTAGACTTGTACATATTTTTGAAAAGGTAGAGGTATGATAAGTGTGAAAGTCACAGTACCTTTCCTAAATTATTCTGACAGTTAAAAATGATGTACCCTAAGAAATCCAGGCTTTCTTATTTGTTGACTAGCTAAGCTTAGGATGTTCTTTTACTTGGGAGTCATAAAACAATCTGCACATTGATAAATGGGTAGTGCATTTTCACAGTTGCTTTCTATAAATAAACAAGCAAAGCTGCATTAAAATATGGCAACAGCAGCTCCAAAGTTTTACAATTACTTATTTTTTTGCGTTCCATAGCTCTTTTCTTTCAGTAATTGCATACCATATTGCTTAGTTATATGGAGAGGAAAATCTTTGTTTCTTTTATATCTTGAATAGATATCATTTTGTTTGATATTCCACCCATACTGGAAGGTTGTCTTCCTAGCATTAACCCAGGGAAGCTTTCCTACTTCTATCATATTGGAATTAGTTCTTCAATTTTTTATCGTGTAGAATATACTGCCAGAAACCAACTGAAAAAATGTCCTCACCTTGAATTCCAAAAAATTCCCCCTGAACTCCCAAACAAGCAACACACAAAGAAGAAACCTGAAGCCTCAACTAAGCAAAACCATAGAAATCCATTGATATTTAAAAGATTTTCATATCATAACTTCTGGACTGCTTGTCAGGAGACTGGCATGTTCTATAGGGGATTTCAGTAGGCAGTCACAACCAAAAATTTAATTGACAGACAAAGAATCAATCTTGTCAACTTCATTTGTGCTTAGAAGGAGTTGATATAGAAGATGTCTGTGCAAGCTTAGGGAATTCTACAACTTCCCTTGTTTGTTGTCTACCATGCAAATACCTTGTGGTTCATCTTCCTTGTCTTGCCAGTGTTGTATTGTTGGTATCAGTAGCAAGGTCAACCCAAACTGAAAGTTCAACAGAAAAATGTGGGAACGAAAATGTGAGAATTCCTGCCTAGCAAAGCAATTCAGTAGAAGCATATTGGCAAGCTCTGCATGACATAAGTTGGGATGAAGCTTCATGCAAGGCTGAAGTATGTCTTGTTTGGTGAGTGGCAGTAGTGCTTTATTGTCTCGGTTGCTGAAAGTGTTTTGAAGTGCAATCCTAATCATAAAAGCAATATTAATGTTTTGTGACAAATTTGGAGTTGATTAAATGTTTATTTACTTTTCAGGACACACAAAGAAGCTTTGTAAGTGGCTATTATTTATCCCAAAGGTCTCAAAAGGTACAGCAATCACAGGAAAGCAAAAAACAGGAAAATGCTAGATGAAAAAACAGAGGCAGTTTCAGCCTTTCTCTACTATTTCCTATCCTTCCTTTCGGTTCTCCATGCTTTTTTTTTTTTTAACCCCTTTTCAGTGATATCTCTGTACTCATACCTGGTAATTTCTAGCGATATTTCTTCATTCTTTTGCTTTCAATATGTCCCATTTCAGTACAGATAGAACACATTGCTTAGTTTTGGGATGGAACTTCAAGGATGACAACTGGCAGAATTTAAACTCTCTCACTGAACTGCCTCCTTTATGAAGTGCATCACCTATAAAAGAGCTAAAGAATATATGAGAGGGTACTGATTATTATTATTATTTATTCACTTGGTTTATTATTTCATAGGCACTCTTCTGTGCCATTCAGGAAGCAGCTGTCAGACTAAATAAAAATACATGATAAGAAAGCCCTCATCTTTTAAATTGATATTAATCTAGTTGAATCCAGCCATAAAATGCTCACCATTGATGATATGGCAAATAATGTGACTGCAATTAGTTAGCAATTCAATGTGCCTTTCAGAAAACAGTCTCCAAACCTTCCTGAAAATAACTCCCTTCTGCCAAAATGTGGTTTTTTTTTGTGAGACATATTAAACCACTAGATTTTAGAGTCTCTTCTGATTTGCATTCTGAAAGTTTTTATGCTCTTTCTGAAGTTAATTCAGAGGCCTTGGTAGATGGGGCAATGAATGCTGTTTTCAAAGGGAAATAAATAACAGTGCATATAGATAAATATCCTAGTATATAGAAACTCTTCTGTAAACATTACTGAGGGGAATGTTGAAAAAATGGGCTTTTTTATCTTTTGCCAATCTGACAAATGGATTGTTCTGAAGAGTGGTATTCACTGTAGAACTAAGTGACTTGTTTCACATTATTTTCAATGTAATATTGCCACAATTTAGAGATAGCCTTCTGTTTGTGTTTCTACTTTTTAATATTTGGTGATAAAAAGGAACATTTTATTACAATTATTCACTATATTTTAAGCCACAAGTGGTAATCAGGCCATTAGTGCACCACTTGACATAGCTAAGTGGTTCTGGAGCATCCTTTGATAAGGGGAAATTCTTCTCTGCTTCTGCCTGAAAATGTCAGATTGACTCTACAGGTTATTTTTCTGGCACTAGATCCATTGCAGTCAGGATTTAAGCATCCTCAGCCACTGTGCAACCCTACAGAAGTTGTTTGGTCTGGATGACCACAGATTATTTGCTGCATGTTTTGCTATATTCAGGAGGGGGAAAAAAGCCCCTAGAATATAGCAACAAAACTCAGATTAAAAGCTACAGCTGAGAAGAGCACTGAGGTAAGTGGAGTGTGATTACTTCTGGTTAGCTTTCTTCTGTTTCCCCACCTACCTTTCTGTGGTGCAAACAGCCTTGTCATTGCTGTTGACATGAGAAGCAACATTTTATAATTTCCAAGCCGGTGCATCTGGATTTAGATTCCTGGATGACTATCATTACCCCTGTTCCTATTTTTTTTCACCTGAATCCCTTTGACTGGTGGGAATCATAGTCAAATGAAGGCAAAACTGTCATTCACCTGTTATGGTGGCAGATGGGCCCCTCCCAAGATCTTACTGACTCTGAAGAGTCAAAGGAAATTGTTCCTTTTGTAATTTTTATTTTACTGTGATTGGGGTACTAGTGGCAAATGAGATCATTCCACAAAATGACTCAGACCACAGTTCTCAGTGCATGTCAAGATTATGCCTGGTTTTACAGCTGGCTCCCTGTTCTCTGTCAGTTTCTAGCAGACCAGCACCGGGCTGCAAATGATTCCCCTGGTGGGTAAGAGCCTGATGCATTTGAAGTTGGTAGAGAGCTTGGCTTCTGGTTATCTCACGGCTTTTGTGCCTGTTCAAGGTACCTGCCTGTCCAGTATCCTTCAGGGGCAGTCTGGCTCTTGATGTAACCCCACTGCTCATATTTTGTTGCTGCATTGTTTGGTGTACTTGAAAGTCTGTGTATTTACTGATTCTGCCTTGACTGAAGACCATTTCTTCTCTGCTCTCATAAGGGGGAAATACCATTTGATTATTGCTTTATCTCAGCTAATTTACGTGGTGTTATTTGACCTCTACTACAAGAAGATTTGAAATTTTGACTGGGAAACTTTGAGTCTTTTTTCATCAATAAGCTTTTGCAGCAGACTTCATATATTTCATATTCCCAGCACCCTCTAAGATTTCTTGAGCTCCTGGTGTCTGGTACCTTTAAAATCATGTAATGTGGTTCTGTTGAATCAACTAAACACCTTTTAGTCTATGTATTTCTCCTTAGTTGTCATTAACTCCGTGTGGTTGTGCATGTAAGAGAAGATAAGGCTACCCTTGATTTGCTGAATTTATCTTTATGGAGAAGTGAATGACCTTTATTAATATGGTACTATTGTACATTTTTCCTTTTCAAGAAGTTTCTTTGAAAGTATAGTTACAGGGGTAATATATTACTGTGAGTAGGCATAATGAAATATCACTTAAGTAAAAATTATTTGTAGTTGTCACCTAATGATCCCTACCCTTAGTTTAAGTACTCTCTATGGAATAACATGAGAATATTTTTGCCTGTAGGCTATTTCTGTTAGGTATATGAAAATTATGTGTAATTTGTATAAGCTAGCTTCTCTCTGTAAAAAATTTTTTTGCCTATGGGACTTTCAGCACTTTTACATACTTCTTAAATTTATTGATTTGTTTGAAATCCTCTGGAAGTCAGAGATAATTAAAAATATTTGAAAGTGTTTGTTTACTGCAGTGATCTTTAGAACTGTAGAATGAATACAGCGCTTATGCAAGAAAACAAGTCTGATTATGAATCTAATGAGGATTGTGTTGCTAAGTGCTTCTAAAAGGCAAGTAATGGATAGCCACAATATGACTTTTTAACACCAATGGGTGAGAGTAACCAACAGTTTCATTTCTTTGAGTTTTCAACTGTTGAAAGCAATGAGAGGTTTTCCATGTTTTGTGTAATACAGTGTCCTTAGGTGGAAAAAAAGAAAATAGGGAAAAGGAATATATTTTAAATCTAAAAGCACGAGTTTTCACTAGGTCAGTGAAACTGTAGCACAAAATTTACCGTGGTGACTTCATATAGAGTGCTCAAAAGTGTAAAACCTAACTGCTTTTATTTTTTTTTCCTTTGAAATGTAAATAAAAGCTGTTTGCTAATTCATTTGGTATTGTTTTTTTGTTTAGCTTCGTTTTTTGTTTCTTGAGTATATTGGGGGAGGCTGGGTGGGGAAAGTTGGGGTTTTTTTCCCCTATAGGAATAGGTAATATATGTAAAAGAGTATTATTTCTTTTGTAAAGCAGAGCTCCTTCCCTTCCTGCATGGATCCTAAGATGGTCCATTCAATGACCTATTTTGTGTTACCTATGTGGACTAAGAATGTGAGGAAAGAAGCTGCAATGAAAGATTTATGATGGAATGTTTCCTTTTCTGCTAATTTCCCAAGTTTGCACTTTCTGAGCACAAGTGAAAGGACAAGAATGTTGATTTTTATTGGAATAACCGCTGTAGTTGAAGCCAAATGCTTTTTTTTTTTTTTTCTGTTTTTTTGGATTGTAGTAGTGTGTATTTATTTTAGATTTATTTGACACTTTAAAGAGCACTCACTCCGGGTTGGAAATGCCTTTGACATTTATGGAAAATACAACTGTATTCTAAGCAATTGTTGATTTTTTCCATAATTATAGAGTCTAGGACTTAGCAAAGCATGTATATAACTAAAAACACACACTTAAATGCTCTGATGAATAGGACAGCTTGGCTACACCATGGCAGTGAGGAAGAATGAAATGGAAAGGTCATGGTCTCTGTTTGAGTCAATCTGCCTGGGCAAAGACACCAGAAATTTGATGTATTTTGCTATGTGGATGTGGAGCCAGCAGAGCCAGATTTTACTTAACTCTCTCAGAACTCCTCCATAGAAATGTGAAGAAACACATGGCAGAAACACATCAGCCTGCAACACATCCTATGTATTGGATATACCATAGTGTCACCAGACACTGTGGTATCTGGTGAAAATGAAGAGAACAGAAAGAGGAAGTTAAGACCTAAAATGATCTGTGAGAGCTAAGGAGCTGACCTGGAACAGGGAGTAGCAAAGACTATCCTTATCCTTAACTCAGGCATTGCTCAAATAAAAAGGCAGAGTTAGAGTATTCAAAGGTAAGAAAATGTGTATCACTTAACTTTTTTTCCCCTGTTTGATTCATTGGGAAGAGGCTGTGCACTCCAGTTAAATTGATGGATTCTTGTGACCAGTTTACTCTTTCAACAGCCTGTGTTCCAGTAGTCTCACTTAGATGAATGGCCCAATAAATAAAAAAAAGGGGAGGAAAAAAATTTCCAGTAATATTCTCTGTAGATCTTGCATTTTCTTAGTGACCTACATACACTTTTTCCACTACTTTATGCTTTGATAATTTATATAAACACAGGAATTCAGGCCTCTTCCTAAATAGGAAACAAAAAAGTAAATGTACTGTTATAAGTGTCAGGTTGCAGCTATGTGAGGGATTAAAGTGAGGTATAGGATCACTTCAATTATAATTTTTAAGGAGAAAACCACAAGTAACACTGTTTTAAGTTGCAGCTTAAAACACTCACCTGAAGTTCTTAAAACTAGCAGCTCTGTATTCACTTCAAGCTTTAGATTCTGAAAAACACTTGTCTGAATTGTCAGTAACAATCACTAAATAAAGCTTCACCTGAAAAGTGAGGAATCCACAGATTAATCTCACACTTGTAAGGTAATGGAGCCTTCTAGCATATGCTGTCCAAACAGGTGTTGGGTTCTAGCTCTGACCACTGTTAGTCTAGGAGAGGTCAGGGCTGAAGCAGATGGCTTCTGCTGAATAACTGAGCTAAACACAGGATGTGTTGCAGTGACCCAAGGCTACAGATAAATATCTATCCATGTGGGAGGCTGACATTTGATCTCGTAGAAAAAGAAATATCTTTACACTTAAAGAATGGAAAAGAAAAAGAGACTATAGGATAATGCTTTCATTTTGCTGAGAAATTTTTAGGTCAGGGAATCCTATAGTAGAGCTGTAGTCCTCCTTGACAGAAAGGAATCCTTTTCAGTTTTGTATCATTTTGAAGGCATGCTTTAAATACAAAGTTGTACAGGCTTTCAATATATTAATATATTCAGCTTTAGCCCTTTCAAGGAGGAGAAAATAGTGCAGGCTATCCTCAGTTTATAACATCTTGCAAAAGAAAGAAGAACCAAAAAGAAAGTGCCTGTCAGTGATCCTTAATATTATTTTCTGTGGGAATTTCATGACTGAAGATTGTAGCAGAGTTGATCAGTTCCTATTGTGGAATTCTACCTGCCCTACATGTGTGCAGAAGCACAAAAGGATACTGAAATTCCAGCATGATACCTAGAAGTTCATTAAAATGGAAGTAACCAATACCTCTAAAATGATATTGCAAGTAGTTTGTTTTGATCTGTCACATAGACAGAAATATTTCTTAGGAATTAGCATAGTGGATGCCACTATGGGCTGAGGCAAACAATAAAGGATATATAGTCATGGTGGGAAAGAAAGATGTATTGATAAGTACTGGAAACAATAAAGCATATAAATTAAAATAACTATATTGCTTTTACTGTCCTCTTAAAACAAAGATTTTGATAAGGGATAGCCTCAGATCATATGATGTTTGGTCATCATCTACTCATCCAAAAAGTGTAATATAGGAAAGGGTTTGAGAAATGGGACTGGAAGCCCTTCAAAGATTCTATAGCTAAAGAAAGATCTGAATGAAAAATAATTATTTGACCTAAAAAAACGGAAGTGCATTAAGAAAATAATATCCCAAATTTTTTTTTAGTCTTTTCCACAATATTAGAATGTTCTTGGTTTGAAATAGAATGAAATAATTCTATAATATTGTTTCAGTTTTGTGTATTACTTCATTGCTATAGATAAATTCCCCACCTGCCAAATGGTATTTTAAATCAAAAATGTAGCTTTTCAGTCTAAGAAATTAGAAGTAAGATTCTTCATTACTTTCTGGAGTTTTGAATGCCAAAAGCTGTCTTCAAAAACCAGCCCTTTTCTTTGAAATAAAATGTTTTATAAAGATATTGTGTTGCACCCTAGCTAGATTTGCAAACTTTAGTGTTTTGGAATGAAGCTTTTCTACCTTCATCTTAAAGCACACAGTAAACTGGCTTTATCAGGAAACTCTGCCTCAGGTATTAGTACAACACTTTAATTTGTTAGAAAGCTTAAGGAAGAAGGTAACAACTCAAGCAAAGAATCTGAGATCCAGAGAAGTAAATACTTTATACCAAGAAACAAATTCTGAAAACGAATTAGAGAGATAAGAATTCTTGTACTAGAAATTTTGTATCTCCAGGCTTTTTCAGTTCAATAAATATAGACAGATACAGCTTCAGTAGTATTGATATTAATAAATGGAGACAACTGTATTCGAGTACACTGAAAACCTGAAAGTCATTGCCTTCCTTAAAGAAGATACTGACAAGAAAGAAGAAAAGCCTGTAGTTTTTTAAATACCTTGAAATGTGGAGGAGACTCCAGGCACTGCACTTCCATTGTTCATTTAATGAAATAAGCTATTGCCTACACATCCATTAGAACACAAAATAGAAATAACATCTTAATTGTTAGGCAGAGTAGGGACTAAATAGCATAATAGAAGCTGGAACAAAATGAGAGGTTGACTTTAGAAGTTTCATGCTTATGTCAGTGCATATTGCCACATGGGGTATATTAACACAAAGACTATTTCTTAGGAGTGTTGCTGACTGCATTATTTTTACCATTTTTCTTCATCTGTTTGTTTCTGGGTTGGGTTTTTGTGTTTGTTTTTTGAGGTTTTTTTTCTGACAGTGGTGTAAGTACTTTTGTAAGACTGCATTACTTTCCTGCTGGCATTATCTGCTGTTGGAAGTTCATGAGTGGGAATTATGCATGTTTTCAATGGGTCTCATTGTATAGTATTTAGATGTAGAAGATTTAAGCTAATCTCTCCCTGAAAACATAGCTCTTTAGGTCCCTAATATAGTCTGTACAACAGACAGCTGCAAATTCTTCAGAGAGGTACCTATGTGAAAAAAGGAGAGTAGAATTATGCCGTCCTATTATATAGAATTGACAGTGGCTACTGCCCAATTTTTTGCAAGGAATGTGTTTGTGAATGTTGCTAAATGGGAAAGTAACTGAGCCCAAGAAGAGGAAGAAGTTTATAATGAGCAGTCTGAAGTGATACAGACATTTCCTGTATTTTCTGACTACTTAGTCTCAGTTGTTTCTTTCTTGGAGATCTGGCCAAATCTGTTCTTTCAAGTGAACAACCCAAAACCACTAAAGGTGAAAAGCTCTTGAAGTAGAGAAAATTCAAGACTTACTCGGTCAAGATGGATTTAACAAAAAAGGTTTGACAGCACATATCTCTTACCCCTCTCATAAAAACTTGGGATGAAAAAAAAGAATAAAACTGAAAAATAGTTAAGCCAACCATTATAGAATAAAGCAAAGTGTGATGAAAAAGAGATTTGGAGTGAACAAATTTACCGTTGACGAAAGTATGACTGCCACATGTCCTTCAAATAAAGGAGAGTGCATCTTCTCAGTGGTGTTATATTAGACTAATGTACAAAGGTCTACAAGACTAAATGATGACATCTGAGTCATTTGGCATATATAAAACAGACATTGAAATAAGTCAATGTCTTGGAGCAAATATATCTTGGAAAACAAATGATTCTGGCTCAGCATTTATTCTTGATTAGTTCCTTGTGCCCACCTCTGTTCTGGAGTTGCAGTAGCTGTCATGCTATATGTTATAAAAAGGCACGAGTGTGTGTGCCCCACACATGCTGTTTAGATAAAGCAGAGGCACATGATTCAATAAAGAGCAAAGGGACTTAGTGACTTAGTAAAAATCAATATGAAAGTGAGTGGGTCACTTTTAGCCATTTGACAGTTCTGACTTTGTAAGTAGGTCACTGCATTGTAATATTAACATATTACAATGAACTTAATTACATGCAAGAGCAGGATTGTAAGGAAAGGATTTTAACAGTAGCTTCTGGATCTGCATTGAGTTCTATGAGCATCTATGAGATGATTGATTTCCTTTCTCCTTTTCTTTTGTAAAGGAGCCAAAATAATTTTATCCAAAGTTGTTTTATTTGGATGTATATACTGTAGATACCATTTTATAATGCTTAAGCTTAATTGTTAAGTGGAGGGGGTCTTGTTGAGCTTATGCATATATAGTTGGTTTTGCTTTATGGAAAGCAAATGGAAATAATTTGAGAGAAAGAAGATGTCACAGAGAGAACCTGACCTGGACTTCACTCAAAACCACAAACCTTGTGGAAAAGATAAAATCTGTGCTTTGAAAGATCTTGCTTTAAAATGCAAAGCTATCTCCCACATTGATGCCAGCAATGAAGAGCTTTTTTCACAGAGGGTTCTGTAGAGCACTACATCAAATTCCAGAAGATAAATGGACATGGAATGAATTTGTACTGGCTCTGTCAATAACTAGTCTGACATCAGCATTTTAACTCCTGGACAAAGGCAGCTTTGAGATCTGGAGAAGATTGCAAAAGGTCCTTTTCTTTGTGTTTAATTTAAATGTTAAATTTATATCAGCTCAAGCACTGTTATTAGTTAAAAAAAAAAAAAAAAAAAGGACAGAAAAGGAGCTGATGTTTGCTTCTCTTCCAGAATGTGCACACGTACTGTTTTACTGAGACCTTTACAAGCTGCTGTTGGCTAGCCATACGTTCCTGAGGCTGTTTTATTATTGTTCACTCTTTCTGCAGAAAACAAAATACAGCAACTTATGCCATGACATTTTGTGACATTTCCAGATTTGAACATCTGGGAAGTTTAGTGTGACAGTGACAGCAAAGCTGACAATGATTTTCCAGTGCCACATACAGCCTGGGCATCTGCAGTCATTGCCTTTTCATTTTATTTTCCTCTCCCTCCCTCTCTCCTTCTCCCACCTAAATGCTTAATGCAGCCTTCCTCTGTTTTGGCCTTGAAGATAGAATAATATCCCACATTTATTTCAAAGCTGTACATAGAACATTGTACATCAAGTGCATCACAAATCGGTTCAGAGCAAAAGGAAGAGCTTTCCAGCTTGCAAGAGGAATCGCAGCTGCACAAGTTGCTCTAATTGCAGACATTGGATGGATTTGATCATCAGATGTCTACTCTGCATAAAATCGAAGTTAAACAGCTAAACATTAATTACTTCTATTATTGCATTTATATATTGAGATGAAAGGGGGAAAAAAAACCAACAACCTAAACATCATGGGTAGTAAGCCAAAGCAAGAGAAGGCAGAAATAAAAGAAAGAAAAAAAAAGCGCTGAATAGTTGCTGCAATCTTGTTTGTATGACAAAAGGTGCACTGGAGGAAGGTAACATTTTATAAATGTACCAAAAGTACAGCACTAATATGATTAGCTAATAAAATAATGTAGAACAAATAAAGGTACATTGTAACTGTCTAAAGGAATTGCTGTGACCTAATGGTGTGAGCACAAACACTTAGTCAACATGTTCTTATGTCAGTTTCATTTTCAACTTATACTTATTAATTTGTTTGATTTTTTTATTCTACAGAAATTGTGTTTTCTAGGGAATATTCTCTCTGTTGCTTTGAGAGACAGTACTGAGTAGCATTACTAAGAACAAGAATTGCATAATCTATCTAGTGTGTTGTGTCTAGTATCCACTGAGAGTTTTATGCTGTACAAAGTTGTACTTCAGTACAGGGCAAACAACAAAATCACTTATATGTTATTATTGACAGTGGAGTCACTGTTCCTGAAGGTGGATCTGGCACTTAGTGTCATGGGCTATTGGTGTTGGGTCATAGGTTGGACTCAATGATCTCAAAGGTCTTTTCCAACCCTGGTGATTCTGTAATTTTTGTTTGGATTTACTGCAGTCAAACACTGTTCTATGTTTGACTGTGTTTAGTCAAAAAAACCTTACATTTTTTCTGTAATTAGTAGCCTGAAATATTCATAGTGCGTAGGTGTAGAAGAGGAGATTACAGGCGACCTCACCCCTGATAAGTCACAGTTGTACTAATTACCAAAGAAGAGGAATAGCCTTGTCCTTAATGGGTCACAGGTGTGACTAATAAGTGTGTTGAAAGGTGTGGGTTCGCTAGGATGGTGGGAGGGGAAGGAAAAGAAGAGAGGAAGGTAGTGGGGTAGAGGAGCTTGGAGGAAGAAGAAGGAATGATCCAGGGAGACACAAAGAAGAATGAAACAGTAATGCTGCAGTAAGAGATCTGCTATGAGGTCAGTCTGGGGCTGGTGGGGTCAGAGCCTGCAGTCACAGCTGAGCTGGGTGAAAGCTGTGTTCAGAGTCTGCAAACCAGCACTTGCAGTCACAGTCCAGCAGGAAATAGCCAGCAGTCAGAGTCTGCAGCTGGACCCTGCAGTGGGAGCTTGCTGCAGTCAGAGTCAGGATGGCAAAGCTGTAAAGAAGAATAAACCAGGACCTTTTTCATGTTGTTAAATGACAGTCTGTGTCTTGGCTCATTTCTACCCCTAATGAGAGGTCTGTTACTTTCACAAAAAAGGCTAAGATAAAGAAAAATCTAAAGAAGTAAAGGGTACAAGTAATATTGTTCAGTGAGCATTTTGCTCATACTCTCTAAGAAAATTTATGCTCCCTCTTTTTCAGTACTGTTGTATTGGAAGAACAGAAACACTGTATTGAGTTCAGTCCATATCCCTGTCCCAGTCTGGACAGTATTCCTAGAAGGAGTGTCAACTTTCTTGGATGGAAACTTACCTTCCTAGTCTTTATTATTATATATCTCCTGAAACACACGATTTTGTCTTCTTTGAAAAATACTCTCCCTTGTGAAAATTTTCTTAATAAACTCATTCATTAGAGTATTTCCTGAAGGAAAAGGCTAGAACTTGTCATTTAAAAACCAGAGAACTGGCATATTGGGCCCACAGAGTAATTCCTTGCTCCAACCAGGGCAGCTGGTGCTCCTGGAGGATGTTTCTTCCATGCTGCCTGCTAGTGAGTGTTTTCCTGGCCAAAAGACACCAATGACCTCCAATAGATAGATGATTTTCTACTTTCCCCTATAAATATATATAATGAGTCAGAGAGAATGTCTGGATTTTTTTAGACTGTCATTAGCAGTTGTCATTTCAGCCTGAGACAGTTCTGATTGAAATAAAGTAATTTCCTGAATATATTAAAATAAAGGAGATTATAGTCTTAACAGGAAAATAGTGTGATGAATCAGATTCCACAAAAGGTTTCTTCTTTACCTCTTCCCTCTTTCCATCCTCTCCTTCCGCCCCCAGGTTTCTCTTTATTGTAAAGTCTCCGACATCTTCAGTTTACTTTTCAGGACCTTTGTTTTATTTTGTTTTGCCCCTTTTTATCCTCTTGAAGACCTAAGCAAATTGATAGAGCAAAGCACAAATACAGTGCCAATGGCTTACAGAGAGCTTTCCTTAGAAAACAGCAGGCAGTAGACTTGCATTTTCTGCTTCACAGTACGGGGATGCAGCAAATACAACCAGCTGTTCCATGGAGAGTTTTGGCTCAGTGAAACCATTTTGTACAATGATGCTCTGGCCTGGCCCCAAACTTCCTGTCTCCTAGGTTCCCTTATGCAGTGTACTGGAGACCTCAGTTGGCTGAGGGATGGAGTGTCCCACTTCTCCCACCCCAGGCATCTCTGCTACAGTTTGAGCCACCTGTGGAGAAAAAATATTTTTTCCATTGCTTTCTGTTGCTTTTGGCCCTTGTGCATCAGTATCAGCAAACAAAAGGTTCTTTTTGTCCTTTTCTTTGCCTAGTCGTTGGTTTAGACTGTTGCATCATCCAAAACACCTACTCTGCATTTTTGGCTCGGTTAAGTGACCTGCTGTTCACCCTGACCTTTGCTTCCTCTTGTGGCAGGAATAGCAAACTTAGTCCTCTTTTTCCTCCATTCCAAAGCATTTCTCCTGAAATTTTCACCTTTTTGAACTGGTAAGTGCTTTGCAGCTTCTCTAAAGATGTTACTGCTCTTACGTCTTTTCTCATCTGCGTTCATGGCAAAAATCTGTCTGTAGTTTTTTTTTTTGTTTGTTTGTTTGTTTTTTAAGTTAAACTCTGAATGAATTAGTTCTCAAATTGTTTCCCAGGTTTTTGTGTGAATGTTGCTACAAGAATTCGTCTGTCTTCCATGTGACTCCTGTGCTGTGGTCTGATGCAGACTAGTTTATGAATGTACATTGCTGGAAGTTTAAAAAATCCTAATGAATTATTTGTGCACTGACAATTACCATAGCCTTGTGTGGGTATTATTGATACTCCTGGGTGATCAGGCTGTAGTGTCACTGGCACAGGCACAGTATGAAATCACTTTATTTGATGGGTAAGAAGTTGCCATCCAAGGAGGAACCAGGGCTGATGATACACCAGAATTGAATCTGAGAGTAGGAAATCTCATGAAATAAGAAATGCCTCAAGCAGTCTGGTGATGGAATACCAGCTAATCTGTCTCAAGTGAACCATGGAAATTTTCAGGGCTAACCAAAATATAAAGGTTAGAGGATATTTTGGCATCTGATAGAGTCTGAAACAGGGAAACTTCACTTTTCACTCTTTTTGCTACCCCTTCAGGATGCTGGGCACAGTATTTTACAGACCTCAACTCTTTAGCTAGTTTCTATGCCTCATTTTTGAGAGGCTCCCATAGAATTTTTGATTTACATTGGTTCTCCCTCCCTACCCTAAATAATAAAACCCACACAGAATGGTACAGAAGTGAGAATTGCATCGCGTTGCTTATAAACCTACATAGATTGCAAAGGATATATTAAGATAGTTTAAAAAGTTAAAAACTTGAATGTGAATTTTGCAAACAATTTAACAAAATAAACAATAAGAATGCATTAATATTACAAAAATCAGGGAAAGTTAAGAAAAATCAGTTTTCCAGGCTGTAGCACAAGGGACAACATGTTAGTTTTGGTTTGTGTGCCTGATTTGTCAATACATTTATTAGGGGTTTGAGCTGCCTTATGAAGCCATTGCTTGCACTGCACACATACTGTTACACTCTGATTTTCCCTCTGACATGATGCTAGCTTTCACCCTGAAGCTCAGTATTATTTTATGCCATGTGTTAATTTCCTGCATGAATGCCTTATTTACCTTCATTTAGAGCATGCTGCAGGTGGAAACAGAACAATACTTACTGGCAATATTTTTGATGGCAAAACACTGAAGGACAGCTCAGGGTCTTGCATAGCTCCAAGGTATCACCACTGTGAAAGCAATTTAGAGGTGTGATTTGTCATTAAGGAGGACTGGTTTCTTAAATACTGGTTCTTCATAGGACTAACCACAAATACAAAGTTTTTCAGTCTCTTCAAAGAAAACAGATCTAATAATTTCTATGCTCCATTCAAAAGCTACTTGAATAGATGGGAGTCCTTCCTGGAATTTCAGCCAGTGCTTGATATGGCTCTCAGGAACAGTTTGTTTTGTCTGAAAGTGTCTGGTAGAGCAACTGAATTCTTGGGGATGAATGTACAGATTTATGTAGTAATTGGGTAAGGTTCTATTACTAAGTTGTTACTAGATATCAGTAGCTGTTCCAGCTATTTTTTTTTTCTTTCTTTGTAAGATGCAATAATTACTGCACATTGCTGTGTTTTATGAGCATGTTACATGTATCTATACAATTTTTCCTATAAATCAGGTGCCCTGATTTCAGTACTTGTAGTTTTAGTGTGCATTCAACAAGGGCAGCTCAATAAGGAAATTCATTAAGACAACTTTACCCAATGTATCAACTTTTGTAAAAGATCCATTCCGTGCTGTACCATACAGAGGGGTCATGACTTTGCAGAGTTTCTAGTTGTTTTCCTTTGTTACTTGGGAAAGGTTTTGGCTTTTGATGTTGTCTAGGCACTTGCACTGTATATATGATTTTTTTATTGTCTTGGAGGTTTTCTATTTGCTTTGCTCTGCAGTCATTGGATCCTCTGTTAGTGAGGTTTCCAAACAATGAAGCTGGTGTTTTTGAAGTAGTAAGGTCCACATTTCTTCAGTTGCATTTAATGACTAAATACATAGCTAAATTCACTAGGCTGTTTCAGCAATGTACAGTAATTTTTTTATTTTTCCATTTTCTTCTTCACTATTCTCTTCAAGGGCTAATGAAACCGCTTTTCTGTGTTTAAAACTGAATTCAGCAATGGAGAGAGCTTAACATTTATGTCTGTGTGAGTTTATGCACTTGTGGTATTAGCTGGTTATTAGAAATAAATGTCACATGTGTATGAAGGCATGTATACCATAATTGTGAGAGAGTAAAAAAGGGATGTAGCTAGATGTATTTTTTTCTTAAGCTTTTATGTTATGTGCTTCTCTTTACTTCTCCTTCTAGGAGCACAGAAACATGGTTTGTGTTTGCTTTGAGGGCAAATATGGGAGCTTCTGAAATTGCAGCCACAAAAACTTACTACCTTTTTCATTTCCAGAGCAAAAATGCAAGAAAATTAACAGCAGAAGGAAATATTTTGAAATTAAGCTTATACAATAATAATACAATAAAACATTTGTGCAGCCTAGAACTTGCTGCCATAAGAAACCATGTGAGTCAGAATTTTAGCACAATTTCTATGGACACTCAAGCTTTGGGACACTTTACTTCTAAATTCAGATATAAGAAGCAACCTTACCTATTGAAAGATAATTCCATAATTGCCAATTTCATGGTTTCTTGCCCTTTTCTCTGATGCTTGTCACTGTCAGAAAGAGGGTATTGGACTAGGTGAATTGGTCTGAATCACTATAACAATGGCTGTTATTGTGAGGAAATGATGATTTCTGCTTGTATCTTACCAGTAAGAGCACTTCTAACATGTATGCACTAGACTGAGAAGCATTCTGTGAAAACAGACAAATGTGTTGATTTTAGAATGCACAACTTTAACGTGCAAACTGATCAGCCTGTTTTTTATTGAAGAAAATTAAATAATGCTTTGTACATTTTTAAAAGAGGCATGATTCAGAGCTCTGTTCAAGCTAATGAAAGTTCAGGGTTAGTAAATAATGTAGAATATGGGATGGGTGAAGCATTTCAGATGAGCAGCTTATGACCTTTTCAGGAAAACAAATGTGAAATTTCTTCCAAATTTCAAATTTTTATCACAATGATTTTAGGTCTATAACTTGGGTTTCTAGGACATATGGTAGTGCAAATAATAAACTGTAATAACCCTGGTAAATATGATATGTTTTCCCTGTTGTTTACTCTCTTTCTAGCCTCATTAGTAGCAGCAGAACTAACAGTCCTTTTAAAGTAGTGACTAATGTACCAGAGGTGAGTAGATATGCTTCATGGGAAAGTTTTCTGCAGCAGGTTACACACAGGACATTTTGCTGTTTGTTTTTGTGGTTTTTTTGGTTAGTTTTCTTTTTTGGTTTTTGGTGTTTGTGGGTTTTTTGTATTTTCTTCTTCTTTAAAAACATTCTCCACTAGGTGTCCCAAGTATGAGGAATGTAAGATTAATGTCTTCTAGTTTTAAACTTTGACAGCTTTCCCCAAGTCAAGCATTCCTCATACTGTTTCATTTAATTACATTTTAAGGATGCCTGACTAAGTACTTCTAGAAAATGGATAGCAAAAGATGAAAAGGACTCAACATACATTAAGTAATCTTCTTCTTGATTCCTGCCTCATATCCACTTAAAACTGATTCCAGGATATCACCAAGGCATCTATAAACAGCTGCAGAAAGAATTTTGTTAGGGCTGTTTTTAAGACTTAAGGACAAAGAGACATTCAAACCATATCTTAGAATATGAGCTGATACCTCTAGTACACTTGAATACAAGAAAATTCTTTAAGTTTCCAGAAATTTGTGAGAAAGAGAGCCAAATTTTTAAAAATTTTGCATAAGAATGTCCATCAAACCTGTGGATTGTTGAACATGCTGCGTACTTCTCAGTTGTAGAGAAAAGAGCTTTCATTAATGAGGCCTCATTTTGAAACCTGTGAAAATATCTGCCAAGGACCTTGACTTGTCATTGCAGATTCAAAGGCAGGAAACAACAAAATATATACATATACTGTGTGCCATTTTTGGGGACAGAACATACTGATGCAAACTCCTGCTGAGAGGGAGCCAAGATGATCAGATCTGCTTGGTCATAAAATTTATTCATTGGCAAGCTTGCAGTTTAGAATGTCAAAGTATTAGGTCCTTCTGGCATGCAATGATTTTCTTAATTATAATAAGCTTACAGATTTTGTTGATGAGGTCACCACAGGAGCATAAAAAGAATTTAAGTGCCTAATTGCTGAGGGACAGTGAGCAGCAAGGGCACCCTTGCAAACAGCTCTAGATGCTGCAGTTACCCTGTTACAATGGAAATCTGTGTGGTAATGAGCCACTGTCTTCTTGGCTCTGGAGTTCTGAGATCCCTGGAGCAGCATAGTCATCAGAGAAGGATCTTCTGTTTGGATGATGCAAATTAGTTCTGCATGAAAAAGGGCAATGCCCTTCACACTTTGGAGGATTTATTTGCTATTTTTTTTCCCTTAAATGTGTATATGACTGCAGAAAAAGAGAACAGAATTTTCTGAGAGCTGGTCCATGTACAGGGTAGAAAAAAATAAAGAAATTTCTTCTTTGGGATGGCAGAAGACCCTAGTACCTGCTCAAGATATAGTGAAATACTCAGTTTCTTATTGATTTGATCTAGTAACAATCTTGACTAGTCTGTTTTGAGTTACCATTTTGCCATGTTTATGCATTTGAGTCACTTTTCCTTGCATTACAAGCTACCTTTTTCTCATTCTTGGTATTGATGTACTCAACAACGTAGACTTCAAGGTCAGAAACGTTGTAGGTCGCCTCATAGCTGTCCCCAGCTGTTTTATCTTCCTCTTAGAATCCACTTTTCTGAGAATTTGTTTCTAAAGGAAGTGAATCTTCTCTGTGATCTTCAAGAGGGGAGCAATTTACTCATGAGTAAGGAAGAATTTCTGTTCACACTGTTTCATGGTTTTCCCATACAAAGGAGTGTTTGAGAGCCCTCCCTACCCTCTTTACTCCATTCTAATTCAGAAAGACCTCCAACACCTTTTTATTCTTTCAGATGATAGTAAATACTTGAGAACACCTACAGATCAATTTGCAGTTTTTTGTATGGCAGTCTTCTTAAGTGTGTCTAAGCTGGATAAGCAACGTTACCTGAAAACATCTTACAGACAGAGAGTTGGCAGTTCTCTCCTTATTTACTTCTGATATAAAGGTCCTGGCAAAGTAAAGACAAAGAAGTATTTTATTTTTTACAAAGACCGTGGTGACCTGTGTGGTTTAGGAGATGTAAGCCTTCATGATACTGTCTTTTTATATAATTGATATAAGAACATAATGTCCATGGAAGGACAGACCTAAACTCTAAGTAACCTATAATGCTCTTTCCAGCACCTTAACAGCAGGAGCAGTGCAGTTAAAGGCTAGCCATGTAATGATGTAACTTCCCCAGAATATTCTCAGCCTCCAGGAGTTGACCCTGAGGCTGCCTCAGTTGTGTAGAGTATGGTGGCAGAACACCAAGGTTGTGAGTTCAATCCCTGTACGGGCCATTCACTTAAGAGTCGGACTTGATGATCCTTGTGAGTCTCCTCCAGCTGAGAATATTCTGTGATCCCAGTTATAAATCAGAGACAGCATATTTATAGTTAGTATGGCTGCAGGGATTTCTTTAACTGGTAAAGGCTTTCCTGGAATTCCTGGAACTTTTGTCATTCATCCTGTTTTTTCTTATCCAGGTCTTGAGTTCTTGCTAAAATAATGCATACCTATAGATCTCATTTGTCTGCATAATTTCACTAATCATCTGTTTAGGGAGACAGATCTCAGTGTTTAGATGTTTCAAACTTTTTATGTGTAAAAAAAAAATAAACCCTTCTAGATTTTCCATCAGACTTCTAATTTTTTGTTATGAAGTTTATCTAAAGATTACCCAAAAAGTTTTTGGAGATTATAAAGCTGTGTGTTAAGGTAATAGAGCCTCAGGGTGATACGGTTCCATCAAGTTGGAACAAGAACTTTTCCTACATCTTTGCAAGGCATCTCACTCACTGTCAGATTTATTTAAAATTTCATGGACTATTTATTTGAGGAGCCTTCCACAATACATGCTCATTCTGTAAGAGTAGTCCTTTGCAGTCTGTTTTTAGGGTAGCTCCAAATCCCCACAGTGTTTAGCTGAAGTCTCTGCATTTAAGTTATTAAGCAAGCATTACGAACTCTGAATGAGAAAGAGAAAATCTACTTGCTTATACAGCACCAAAAGTTCTTGTGCATTTGTTGTCCATGACTTTATAATAATGCATACCATACTGTGGCTAGCTTTTCTTTCCCTGTATTACAAACCATGGTGAAGATTGTATTCTGCAATGGAGGAAGACCTGAATGTAGCTTCATCTTTCCTGTTCCAGGCACAGAGTTCATGATGCAACCTTTGCCAGGTACTGCAGCATATTCCCTTACTGACACTTTGAAACCTGATTGTACTTTGTGGAGTGTTTAATCTGTGGGATGATAAACAAACATGTCAAGAAGCTGTATTCAGCTTTTCTATTGATCAATAAAGCCTATTTTGTGTTCAGTTCTGGGCATTTCTTTAGTGCTTACCAGTTCAGCTACTTTCGTGATTCTTTTGAATGTGTTTACACTCTGCTTGACTTTTCTCAAAGTGTGGTTGTTTTCTCAGCCTTGGGAATCATTTATAGCTTCACATACAGAGGAGTAAGCAAAACCAATGATATGTAAATTAAGTGCTTGTTTTACCCCAAAGAAACCATATTTGGATGAAACATAATTCCAAGTATTCAAATTTTGCTTAATGCTCTTCTGCAGTGATTGGGTGAGTTAAATGGTATAATCTTCAGTACTCATCAGAAGCTCTGGGCAAGGAATGAACATTTTATGGCTTATCAATCAGTGACTGTCAGAGACCTGGCAAGAAAAACAAGTTTTGATTGGTTGATGCATGCATTTCTTGAGAATTCTAACCCTCTGAACATAATATATGGTACTGAACAGGTGACCAAAATACCAGCTACCACATTAAGACAAATCTGACACTGCACCACCTACATTTTTTGTAGAAAACTATATGCAGCTTTATATTCTAAATAGGCTATATAGAACATCTGTATGAAGAAATGGCTCTAAAGTACTCCTGTGCAAATATGTGGCTTTGTCTAGCTAGGTCCTGATTTCAGAATGACTGGGGTATGTAGGCACCATTAATAGCAAAATTAAATGTCTCCTTAAAGCCTGTGGATCTGTGGAGGTAGCTTTCCAAGCTAGCTTCTGCAGCCAGTGCAATTCAGGCCGAGACATTGATGCTTTGGGGCTGGGTTCACTGGCACTGGCTTCAGCCTCCTATCAAAGCAGGGTTTGATTTCTCTGGATCCAAACAGATCTGTCTTAACAGCTTTGTCACTATCATTTATTGGAGTGGAACTATCAAAATGACAATGTGTAGATCAGCTGCACCAAATATCTGCAGTGTGGCAGAGATGGTGGTGCTGCTTGTCCTTACAAGCACCAGCATCAGCTGAAGTTAGAGCAGTCAAGTGAATTGTCTCTACAACTTGAGGCTGTTGTCCCTTTACTAGGAGGAGTGTCCTGGTTTAGGAATGGTACTCCCCAGTTTGGTGGCCCTACACTGCTTGCTGGAAACAGCAATGAGATAAGGAAACAAACAGTAACAATACTAATGACAGAGGGTACAAGAAAATGAATTATTCACATGGGGGAAAAAACATGACAATTGAAAATGATGGGCAAGGCAAATGCAACATGAATAAGAGAAGTTTCTGCTTGCAGTTCATTTATATGAGAGAGATAATCAACTGGTTAGATTTAGTTATCTCCAGTATCTTCACCAGAATGATAAAAGCTAAGGTTGCTAGAGAGCATTCGATCCCATTGATCAAATCCTATACATCTGATATCTGAACTTATAAAACAATTAATAAAACAGTTTTCTAAAGAAGTGGTCAACATGTGAATGTTTTTTAACACAAAATGTTTAGAAGATGAGCCTGGTGATTATAACAGCCATTGTCAAGGTATAAGGAGCTCTCACATGGCAGTACACTAGCTAGAATTTTCAAAAAATTAAACTGTTGTATTGGATTTTGGCATAAAATACCATATAATAGAGTAAAACCTATTACTCAATTTCACCTATTAGGTGATTTACCTTATACAGATTAAGTATCGCACTGGAAAACCATTCAGACATTAAAAAAAATGTTAGGTCTATATGTGCATCATCTCACCTTTCTCATTTCCTTATGGAAACTCACTAACCTGAGTTTGCTGAAGCTTTTAGTCATGTCCATCTGGAAGCATCACAGAGTCTTTAGATTCTGTTTTCACTTAGATTGGCAGCTGGTCTAGGTTCTGTAATGATGACGAAACTAAACCACTGAAGGATTGAAAATGTTTGAATACCTCTCCACGACACTTTTTTTTTTTTCTTCCCCCTCCAGATTCTGGGAGAATGAACTATCTCTTTAAGTCATCGTGTAGATTCTCCTCAAAACACCTGAGCTAACAGCTGTTACAATGTCATAACTTTATAAAGATGTTTCAGTGGCCAAAGGTTTAAAAAAGTTCAGGCAGTTCTTCACCTCTGGTAAGGGTGAGTGGTTTGTGTGGGTGGGTGAGTTAAATTAAATTCCATTGTGAGTTATTCTTCTATTCCTCTTTGGAAGGTTTCTCTTATCGTCTCAGGTCTGTTACTCAGAGTGTGTGGGATGATGGCTGGAGTAAAATTGTTTTATTTTTATCTGGATGTAGGAGGTTTACCACTGGATGTGGTTATTTTATGTGACTTTTTATGGTAGGAAATTGATGCATGGGAACAAAGAGAAACCCGTTGAATCTTTAAGGTAAATAGAGGCTTAAGGACTTAAGTAGGTGTTACTGTGCAGTGCCATCTCCCCTATGGCCGTTTTGGGGTGATTTGCTGCAGGGAGACTGTGTTAAATAGCCTGGGGTGACAAAACCAGGATGTGAGTGAAAATCCTGAGTAGAAATGGTTACTGGGATTTTATCTTGTAATGGAAGTTGCTGTTTTGTTTGTATCACCTCTTAGTGATAAAGATTGGACTAGAACTCTGATCTCTTGAGGCATGGAGATATAGCAGTTCATACCTCACATTGTATAGGGAAATCCCAAATAATGGTTCTTAGAGTCTCAATTTCAAGAAACATGTCTCTCAGTAGAGTGGTAGGAAACGAATAGAGGACAAGAGGAAGTATCAGTGAAGTAGTATGTCCTAAAGAAAATTATAAATCATCTATGAAAATGTGCAAAATTAGTGATCTTTTCCTCTTGAAATACAGTCTTTTTATATATATCTCTCTCCATGTACATATGTATAGTATAAAGGTGGCTCATTTGCTTACATAGCCTTAAAAACCATCTCTCCTGAAGTCAAGGGAAGAAATTTCCCTGACTGATAGAATTAAACCTTTGTCATATTGTATGGTCTGCGTACACTCAAATACTTAAGCACTTTTGCATGAAGGTTTCTTTGTGATTTTTAATATAGAGGTGATGTATTTTGAGGTTTGCTTTCAAATAGTCTGTTGCGTATTTAAAATTATACTACATCAATGAATGAAGTTTGTCAACTTGTTTTTGCAAGTGTTTTGACTATTAATGGTCACAGTTTAGCTATTGTGAGAAATCAGACTGGGACTTTGGATAAACATAGACCAGATTTGTTGGGTGACGCAAGCAATTTCTGCATATAGAAAAATATGTAAGAAGTCACAGAATATCCTGGAAGGGGCCAACTGGGATCATCATGGTCCGACTCCTGGCTCTTCAAAGATGACCCTGAGTCACACTGTGTGCCTGAGAGTATTGTCCAAATGCTTCTTGAGCTCTGTCAGTCTTGGTGCTGTGACCACTTCCCTGGAGAGCCTGTTCTAGTGCCCAACCACCCCCTGGGTGAAGAGCTTTTTCCTAATATCAAACCTAAACCACCCCAGACACAGCTTCAGGCCATCCCTTCAGGTCACCACAGAGGAGAGAGCATTTTCTGCTTCTATCCTTCCCCTCATGAGGAAGTTGTGGACAGCTATGAGGTCTCCCCTAAATATACTCTTCTCCACTTGAACAAACGAAGTGACCTCAGCCACTCCTTGTATGGTTTCCACTCTAGGCTCTGCACGTTTTCATAGCCTTCCTCTGGATGATCTCTAATAACTTTGCATAATTTTTTATTATGGCACCCCAAAACTCCCCCAGCACTGGAGATGAGGCTGCCCCAGCTCAGAGCAGAGCAGGACAATCCCCTCCCTTGCCCAGCTGTGATGCTGTGCCTGATGCACCCCAGGACACTTTTGGCACTCCTGGCTCCAGGGCACTGCTGACTTGTGTTCAACTTGCCATCAACCAGGACCCTTTTCCACGGGCCTGCTCTCTGGTCCTTCATTCCTCAGTTTCTGTGTACATCAAGGGTTGCCCCATCCCAGGTGCCAAATCCAGCACTTATTTTAACATCTGCTGGCTTGAATGTGCTTTAATAATAAGGTATATTTTGCTGATGATTCTACTGTAAAAAAATTACTGCTTTCAACGTGAATTTGTGAATGTGTTTTACATGATCTTTGTTTTCTGCAAATGAACTGAAGAAGGGCACAGGACCTTCTTTGCATCTTCTCTGTTGCTGGTTGGTTATACCTTCATGTCTGGGTAGGTTTAAGTGGCAGGAAAGAGGGGAAACATATATAGTTGGACCTAAGATTTCATAGTGAGAGCAAGAAGAGATTAATATAGAATTCCAGCTAGGGAATTCCAATCTGTGAAGATTTTCACCCTGATTTTAGTCATTTGATGTAAAATGGTAAGATATTTCATTTTCAAGAAATTGCTCAAAGGCTAGTGTAATAAAAGCTCTTCTTTTTAATAAGGAATCACTGGGTGAAATTCCCTGGCTGGTGTTCTGGAGCAGGTAACTCTAGTTAATCACACTTAGGGCCTGCAGAACCAAAGACAAATTTTCCTCCTTGGGTCCAAGCTAGAAAAAATATCCTTGCTGAGGATTTAGCAAGTGAACAGCTGTATACAGATTTATTGAAGCTATGAAAATTTTTACATAAAGCAGAGAAATGGAAGCACTGGACTTTGCATTATTGAATTCTATTGACCTAATACCTCCATTGCTGGTGGTGTAGAAGGTGATCTTAAAAAATACTCATGTAGAAAGCTAAATAAAGTAAAAATTTCCAGCTTTATGACAAGTCTCTACATGTTTAGGAAGATAAAGAAATGCTTCTGATCACAGTTTTAGAAACAATGGAATTTCTTTGACAGCAGAAAAGATCAACTAAAATTTTTCATCCTGTACATTTAGACCCTGACTTATGCTCTCAATTAAGAAAAGTAGATATTTTTTTCCCCCTAAATTAGCTCATTAAAGAATGGAACATTATGGTCTCTCCAAAGTTAGTGTTAGAAAAAATTAGCAGTCAGACACTGAAGAATAGCTGTGGAACAAAGAAGATGGGGTCAGTTATGGTTGGAAAGATGGTCTTGGTTAGGAACTTTATTCTTTCTATCTTGCTTAGGTTTGTGAAGTAAAAGCAGGTCTGCAATAGAAATTTACAGCATGATATATGGTAAAATGGAGAGTGCTGCATTTTGCAAACTTATTTTTGTATGCTGGAACACAAAATTAAAATGCTAAAAGCCTTCAATATGAGGTGGCTCATCTGCTGATCAGTCATTCTAATGTGGCTTCACTGAAATCAAACTAGTGAAAATCAGTCTCCTGTTAATTTTTCCAACTAGGAGATGATTGCTTTTTGTTTTGTTTTATGTATACTGTAATATTTTTTGAGAGTGTACTGGTTACAGCTGGAGAACATTTTGCAGGACTCTGGAGTCAGTGTTCAATTTAAAACATGTATTACATATAAGAAACATTTAAGATTAAAAGGTTTTATTTTGCCCAAGTAAATTACTACAGTGCCATTTAAATCTGTAAGGGTGTTTGCAATAGAAAAGAAAAATCTTTGGGGTTTTTTGTGCTTCTGGAGACCAAAGCTTCAGGAGGCTTTATAGCAATACATTTTCCAAGATAAAACTTTTATAGCTAAATATCCCAGAGTGAGAGCTGCCTAACTCTCTGAATTAATACTGTAGCTAAAGAACTATAAGAGACAGGAAGAATAAAGTTCTTGGAAAATGAGGATGATTAACAGAGCTACCCTTTGAGTGTGCACTTTGCAGTGTTACTCAGCCCATAATCATATACATTAGTAGTTACAATCTGACAATAAGGGAAGATTAGCTGTAACTGAGAACCATTCATTTTAGTTGTGACTCCATTCAAATGAGGGGAAAAGCATCTTCCCTTCAGTACTGGACTATGATAGGTAGCAGTCTGGGTGGTTTCCCTAACTGTGGGTGCTGTGGCTTTGTTTTCCATCTGATTGTTTCATCCTGCTCTTTGTTCCAGTTTTTGTCGTTTGCTGTAGTCATAAAGTGATTGCACACATAAAGAGGCAAACAGGTAAGATATTCCTATGGGCGTTTTTTTATTTATTTTTTTTACTCTTTGCTTCCTGTGTAGGACTGGTTGAATAGCTGTTGTCAGCACTTTGGTACAGGCTGGGCAGATATGCTTTCTGATGCTGGAAAAGAGAAAACCCTTGTGCATTTTCGGGCTGATTGGAGGTGCCAGAAATACCAGAGAACTGATACTCAAAATGTATTTAGGAAGCTAACACCTAGTAAATATGATTTCCAGTGCTTAAGCCTTGTGAAAATCTCAGCTTTGTGATTGGAGACATGTTCTTCTCTCCCAAACACTGTGTATGGGTGATGGAAGAGGAGGAATCCTGCTTGATATGAATGGGGAAATTGGCAGAATGGGAGCCTCTCTAATAGCAACGTGATGAATTTAAGAGGCTATCCATCAAGAGATGGAAGTAGAATTAGGGAGATGGCAGCCAGCAGAAGAGGGCAAGAAAGCAAAGCTGCAGGCTCTGATACTTGATGTTTGATGCTTGAATTCCAGCATCAGCTGGAATTCTATCTATTGTCTTGTTCCAGCTCCCTCTTCTAGCTAATTACTTGAGGGCAAGAGACACCCAAAAGAAAATTAGCTCTCAGGACGAAAAATTTAGACAGTGTAGATTGTTTCATTCTAATAATTGGAAGTGCAAAACAAAATAGAAAATTCTGACAGTTTCAGTGCTGCTGTATTTCCTATGTTATCTAAAGCTTCATACTGTTTTTATAGTTACTATTTCAGCTGCCTTTTCAGAGGCTGTTTGAGAAGAACAGGCAGTCAGGATGAAAAATGGGAGCATCAATGTTTGTATGATTGAGATTTTTGGGAGCTAGAATAAATTTGAGCCATAATGTTTGCATTTGCTTAGACTATTTCTATTTACCGAACAATTAAATCTGTGATTGTCTTGCTGTTTCTACTTGGAGAGGTGCTTGCAAAAGAATGCCTGCATGAGATCCCTCTCAAATTTTTGCCCTGTTTCCTAGCTGATAGTTAAAACTACAAACATGCCTTTGTCTTTTACTGCTATCACTGTACTCGACCTGTTGCCTGGGTATATGGGAATTTTCGGTTGCAGCTGGAAATCATGCCCCATTGTGGGCACCAACAACATCACATAAAACAGTTTGAAAGAACTGTGGAAAAAACCATTGAAGTTTCCTCAACATCCCTGACATCAATTTTAATTTCTCATATTTGTTGCCTGCAAGCCTCTTACTGACTGAGAAAAAGAGGGTATTGTCTCTCATCAACAGAGGACTGTTTGCCAGCCCTTTGACTCGACAGGAGAGTTTTGAGCTTTTGCAAAATTTGCAGTGGAGCAGATGGACAGCACACAGGAGGCCAAAATGACACAAAGGGAGCCCTTAGTTTGTAGAGCACAGTCTGGATCTGTCTCTAGATTATCAGCTTTGTGCCCTCTGCAAACAAGGCCGATACAAAGAAAAGAGTACAGAATTGAGACTGAAAGAAAATTCTGTGGTGTGTAAGAGCACAAAATGTGGGTCAAGACTTTTAAATATCCTCCCTAGTTCTTCAAGCTGGATAGGGAATGTGAAAATTGGAAGACTTACTCAAAAAGCTTTGCTGTGCTTTCGTACCCAGCACATGCCTTGTGTTTAGCAAACACACAGATAGATTTTGAATTTTTTCCATCAAAAAATGTCGAGGCACATCACTGTGACCTTGCAAGACATAGGGCTCCTTTCTAGTACAGCTTCACTTAAGATTTTCTGAGCAGAAAGCACTAGCATGTGAAATCTGACACAGACTTCACAGTTACCTGAAAAAGTGATTAGTGCAAGATTTCCTCTTCAGAATTAGGATGAGAGAAGAAGTTAATTCATGGAAAAGGGAAGGAAAAGGAAAAAAAAAAAAAAAAAAAGGAAAAATTAAGAAGCACATTGGTGCTTAAGAACTCATTTGGTCATCTCCCTCCTTAAAGGCTTCTTCCTTTGTTGGAGGCTGAGGTATTGGCACTTGACCCACAGGACTTAAAAGGAGGAACTCATGACATATTGTTCCCAAAGGATTTCTTTGATACTGTAGTCAAATAGTCATAAAAATTCCAGAGCTGCTGCTGGAAAAGCAGGGGGCAGGGTAGAAAATAAGCTGAAAAAGGAGAAAAGCTAATAGTAAAAAGGAGTCTGATTCTTTCCCCTTAGGACAAGACTTGTAGATAAATTCAGAAGTCCTTGAAGGAAAACTGTGAAATGTCAATGATGTGGCATGGAAAAAAACCCCACCCAACAAAATCCACTGATTTTACTAAAGCATTGCTCTTCTGGTATAATATATTAAAAATAAATTTTAAAAGTAAGGATTCAATTGACAGTATATTCTATCTCTCCCTAGCAGCAACTCCCTGCTTGATATTCTCCTGGAGATAAGACGGTAGCAGTGGCCTTGGCAGTGAAGTATTAACCCTGACCTGCAGTGATCTGGTTTCTGTAGCTCTAGAAAGTCAAGGTCCACGGGGAAATATATATGTCAGAAGGAAAACAAAAAGTTTTATGTAACAATAAAAGAATATCTAAAACATTATATTTTCTTTCTTTCAGCCCAATCATGTTAGGCATGATTACTGAAACACCAAGCAGATATTAGCCCCAAGGGGACAGAGACTGGGAAATTAAGTCATCTTTTTTTTCCCCCTTTCTGTTTTATGGAGAGGCTTCCCAGGAGGAGAAACTGTCCTGCCTTAAGTCAACATGACATGTCATTTTACTTGGCAAAAGGAAAGCATGCCCAAAACTGAAATGAGATTGCCTACACAGAAATTAATGAGCTTTGTTTTAACATGATATGCAAACGAGACTTCACCAGTAAAATGACCGACCATCATCAATTGAATCAGATCTGGCAGTAAAATTTCTGGATCACATATAGAGGGCACCCAAGTCTCTGCCCAGAGGCCTCATAATAGGATTAATCTCAGCAAATTCTAGATATATACAATGTGGAGATTTGTCTGCAACAGCTGATTCATTAAAAGATTAGACAATGAAAATAAATTAATTGGAATGCAATTTGGTATATTTGATTATTGTATTTTTATTTGTATGTTACTGTATTTTTAATAGTATTCGATTTGAATTTGATTAAGTGAATTGTTACCAGATAGTACCTGTTTCTCTCTCTGATCTCAAAAAAGACCCAAACATGAAACAGCAAAACAACCCAAAATCTACAGTGAGCATCTTAAGTGTAGTCAACTACAATAACCTACAAAATAGATGTGTTAAATTGATGTGTTTCTGAGATTGAAGTCAGTTATGTTCCTTACTGATGAAGAATAAAAGCTGCTCCCAAGTTTGTTTTGAGGAGCATAAACTTTCATTTTGGGCACCACAAGGACAGGCATTCAAGGTTCAGCATGGGTTAAATTAAGCATCTGTGCTCCGAAGTACTTGCAGTATTAGACAGCAGTCCTATCAGTGCATACCCAACTTGGTGTTTTTTGTTGGGATTTAGTGGTTGCTTTTCCTTGTTTGGTCAGCAAAACTTTTCTTAAGATCTTTCCAAGTTGAGCTGAATCCCCATAAATGTGCTGAATCTTCATAAGCATTTTCTGAGTCTATTTCATTCTGAGAAACATCCAGTAATGCTTTTGCTGGCCTCTTGATGTCATGGCCACATGCTTCTCAAGCAGGTGTTTGTATGCTGGAAGTACTAATTTAAATTGATTATCATGTCACTTATTCTTCCCAGAATATTGGGTACAAGTGTGTTACTGTTGCAGGAAATGAGTCAACATTTGTGTTGAAGAACCTGAAGTACTATTTCAACATGCACTGTTAAATCCTCAGCAGCAATAATACTGCATTATTTGGCATTTTCAATCTTTGGGTCAGGGCCAATGCCTGATTGTGATCTATACAATACATTCTATATCCTAGAAGTTATAGGAAAAAAAGCAACTGCATGATTTATAATTGTTCCTAAAACAATTAGCTGAGTAAAGTGCTACAGCAATTAAAACAGCCTCTAGGTTTACTAGGTAAAATTAAATTTATGTAAACTAGGGTTCCATTCTAAACTTCTTTGTTGCTCATAAAATTCTGTAATATTTTCCTCCTTGTCCAGTTCTCTTTCTTACCCAAATGTGGTTCTGGTAGTGTTTTATTGTGGACTTTTAGCAACAATAGCAGTTCTACCATTTTTAGTGTATGAAAGCTAAAGTAAAAAGTCTTTCCTCTTCAGTGACTCTTTGGATTTGTACTTAAATTTTCCTCTAGTCAGTGTGGTGGGAGATAGAAAGCTGAAATAGCCCTTACTGTGGAAAAGCAATTTTTTTTTTTCTAGTGAAAGCTGGATTTAGTTTGAGCAAATGAGGAGGAAACTGCAAAAATACACACATGCAGTTTTTGTGTATTTTAAATAACCATTTAAATGTGATTTTTATCACAAAATATACTCAAATAACTGTGGATATTAACCAAAGACTTTGCAATGGAAAAGCTGTCAGTTTTATATCCCAAATAGCACACACAAATACTGAGCAATAGCTTTTTGCTTACAGCATTTAGGTAGCTCTTATTTTATCAGTGTCAAATAGATCACTACATTTTCAATATGTAGCTGTTCCACATTAACCCTGGGTGTAATCAGGCAACTAAGCTCTGTACAAGGGGGGAAAGCTAATATCCATGACAGCATATCTAATTTTCATGTGAGTTTGCATGTGTATAGTTCTTGTGCTAGAAAACAATCTTTATTTAATTTTAAGCTTCAAATGCAACTTTTTGTTAGATTTTACCATAGAAAAAATACTGCAGGTTTCTCAGGATCTCTAAATCATAGAGTGGCTTGGGTTGGAGGGGACCTTGGAGATCATCCAGTACCACCCCCATGCTATGGGCAGGGACACCTTTCAGATCGGATTGCTTGGAGCTCCCTCCAATCTGGCCTTAAACACTCAGGGATGAGAAATCTACAGCTTGTCTGGGCAACCTGTTCCAATGTTTTACCACTCACACAGTAAAGAATTTCTTCCTAACACCTAATCCAAACCTACACTTAATTTGAATCCATTCCTCCTTGTCCTGTCACTAAATGCTCTTTTAAACACTCTCTCTCCATCTTTATTGTAGCCTCCCTTCAGGTACTGGAAGGAATTAAGTCACCCCATAGGCTTTTGTTTTCCAGACACAACAGCCCCAACTCTTTCCTCATCCGAGGGGTGCTCCATCCCTCTGATTGACTTGGTGGCCCCCTTCTGCAATCTCCAGCAGGTTCATATCCTTCCTCTGCTGAGGACCCCAGAGCTGGACACAGCTGGACTCTTAATGGAGTCTCATGAGAGCAGAATGGAGGGGCAGAATCAGTCCCTCCATCTGCTGCTCTTGATGCAGCCCAGGGTGCTGATGGCAATAAGGTTATAGAAATTCATATGACTGATGTGAATTCAGTCCCTGTGCCAGTGTTCTTAAAATTTTAGTTCTTTGGTGTCACGGGAATTGTAGTGGAAGGGTTAGTCAGTTGTTGAAATTAATACAGTGCTATTAGAAGATACACACTGATGTTCTGAGAGCTGCTGTGTTTTCTTTTGTGCAGTACATTGATAAAAGATTTAATTGTTATGTACTTAAAAATCTATGTTCTAGAAAGAGTTTCAGAACGAGTTTTTTACAACCATCTTTAATGTTTCATGTTTGAGATTCCTGGTCTGTGATCAGTGGTGTGTTTTTGAATCTGAGATATGGAAGCTGAATTGGTGAAAGAAACATTGCTTGTCATCTGTCTTAGGCTTCTGATTCTGTCCTGGGGTTTCTGATAGCACCTGTGACAGTAACATGATTGTTTGTTTTTTTTTTAAACACAATACATTTCTGTAAATCACATTGATAATTGTGTTCAATGTAAAAAATAAAATGGTGAAATACCTTTTTATCTATTACCCAGATCTTTTAATAATAAGTTCGTTTGTTTTTCAAGAATGGGAGGTGGCAAGGCAATGGAAGTGGAAAAGGTCCAAAATATTCTGTAGAAAGAGATGGGTGTATCATATAGCAACATCTATCTTTATTGACTGACAGCTGAATACCCCTTGTCTCTCATTAACTTCAAGAGGAAATTGAAACATTTCCAAATGCCACCAGAAATAAGTTATGTGAATTGGTTGATACAGTATTTTGAAGAATAGAGTGCAAAGCTGTTAATGAGTTGTTGTGGCTCCCTTCTCCAAGAAGGACAAGCTGCTTTAATCAGAAAGGTCATGCATGTCAGATAGCATTATTGTTTCCTGTGTTCACTTGATTCTACTTCAGTCTGGGAGAATTAAGATTTCAGTGAACATTATTAATACTTAAGACACATGTCTGGAGATGTGGATGCTTCTGCATTCAGCTCTGCTGAAATTTCACTTTTGATTTATTGGCATTGCTGTTAAGTACTGCTTAAATACGGTCACCAAAACCCCTAGAGTCATGCAAGTGTGAAATTTATAGCCCAGAAAATACCTTAGGGACCAGTGAACCACTCCTAGTTCTACCTTGAACTCTAGGAACACTTTCATCATCCCTAAGGCTTAGTGATATAGTCATATTTCTTAGATATATTGGAAAGAGAATGGGAGAGTTGTGATTCACTTAAGTTGAGACTCAGTTAGTTGGGAGATTATCTGTAGACTGCAATTCCCTGCAGGTGGTTAGGCTGTCCCAGAGTTTGCACTTGTGTGGTTATCCAGGGAGATTAGATAGGCACCTGTTTGGAGGGGCTGCTCCAAAGACACTCTAAATACAGACTTCACTCTGTTTCCCCCTCACCCCTGTTATACTTATCATTTCTGTGGATCTGAAAGCTGTGTTAGGGCTGGCCAGTAGTAGTCACTGCATAAAAAATTATTAGAAATATTAAGGATATTATGAAAACTTTAAAAATAAAAAGATGTTTTGAATGGTATTTCATAATAGAATCCCTCAAATAACAGAAAGCTGCATGTGGGATAATTTGAGAAAATATCTTTATTGTTTGTCATGTTTTGGAAGGAGTATTTTATACTTGCAATTTTATGATATATGTGCATGCAGAAAAAAGGATATGTTCATCCATTAGGAGCTCACAAAACTGGTTTTGCCCCCAAAATGAAAAAAAAAACAACTTGTGAAGTGGGAGGAAAAAGCCACCACTGTTCATTGATGCTGAAAATGTTTGGTGAATTGTATCCTGATGAGCATTTCAGGCAGACTGTCTTCCTGCAAACTCCTCTAGCCAGATCAGGAAGACATCTGTCGGGTTCCACAGGAATCCCTGTCCTAGCAGAAACACTAGTGTTGCTCTCTGAGATCTCTTAATCTGCAGGAGCCTAGCCTGTGTAAAAAGTCCTTTATCACAGCTTGAGTGGAAAGGAAGGATAGTCATCTTGTGTCTGTTATTTCTGTATAGGTATAGGGAAGAAAAAAGGAACAGAAAAATGAAGTGGAAATATATTTAGCTCATTGTTACTACTATAGCCTTTTTATTGGACTGAGGTCAAGATTTGCTGCAGGAAAGGTTGATAAAGGCTAACATGGGAAATGATTGCTTTCAGAAATTGCATGGCAATCTTGCCATATTGTTTCTTTTTATTGCCTGGCAAAGGACTTATTTTTTTCCCCTTAATGTTTACATTGACTATGTTTTGCCTCTTTGGTTCACTTCAGTGAAAACTGGAGGTTTCTTTGCTTTTTTATTTATTCTTTTTTAATCCTAAAGTTTACTCTGCTCCCCCACCTAAGCCCTTTTTTTAGGTGCAGTGAAAGTTGGTTATTTTTGACTCAACTCTTGAAACCCGGGTTATAGAATACAGTTGGGTGGTTTAGAAATTTAGATGAATGTCCATATACCCCAGTTTAGGACAGTGTCAGTACAGCTGTGTATGAGTGTATGGATGCACACTGAGAGCTTATTGGGATAGATAAAAATGATAAAGTCTTTATCTGCTGGAACTATTCTGTTAAAGTGAGGTGTGCATCTAGAAATCACTGAACTTCCATTCAACATCCCTTTTTAAATAAAAAAAAAACCACACCAGTCAGATCTTTTTTGCTGTAGCATCTGTCTGTGCAAAGGCTGTGGAGCATAAGAATACTTTTCAGAGGTAGGGCTGTCCCAGCAAGATTAGTTGGGCAGGCCAGAAGTACAGCATCTTTTCCCTCAAGGGCTATGATATCCTAGTGGCCACTAATCTTTTCCTGGTGTGAACTCTTGTCCACATCCGTTTTAAGGTATTCCCAGATATGTTTGGATACACAGCAAAGTTGATTCTTCTTTTAAAATTCTCTTCTTACCTGAGCAGCTTGCAGCTGTAATGAAGATCTATATTCTCATACAAAATTTCATCTCTTTTCTTCTTCCCCAAGGAGGATGGGAAAGTAGCTGTGCAGCCACTAATTACTGAGGGATTAAAACAGTCTTTGTGATAAAAAGGAGCCTCAGTGCTGTTTTTTCAAGTCAAAACTGGTAAAGAATCTAGCACCAAATACTCCTTTTTTGGATGTCCATGAGATAACACCGTAATTGAATGTGCAACTGTCTCAACACAAGGGCAGCTATATAGCGTGTGACAACTCTGATTATGTTGAAAAGCCAACAGGGCTTTAGCATCTGCCAGTTCATTCCTGTTTGTGATGTGACAGATATCTTTACCAAAGGAAAGCTAGAAATACCTACATTAAGAGTACACAATTCCCTCTCTCCCTAATTGACTTTTGATGCTGAGGAAGAGGAGACATACCAGCAAGGATGCCTATAGGTTAACTTTTGGAAGGTGAAACTTAATATTATACTGGCAGAGCGAAAACTTGAAGTTTCCTAGTATAAATGCTTTAGATCATGAAGAAAGAAAGAAAGAAAATCATAAACTTCTTCCTCATGATATCTTATGCAAGAGTGGCCTGGCTTAAATGCTTAATGAAGGAGAAGACTGAAGATTAAAAATAGTAAAACTTTTCTTCTTTTTTTTCCTTTTTCTTTACTTGCATGGATTTTATATAGGTATGGTAGTTAAAAGAGGGCATACTATCCAATACGGTTTCAAACCTTTGGAAGAAAGATGCCAAAAGTCACTGTTAAATCTCTATAGCCTTCTACAGTGGCAATACAGATAGAAGCAAAACCAGCATTTTACAAGTTGCCTAAGAACATCCCTCAGGGCACCTGAGGTGCTTGCTACAAGTCAGATTAGACTTGTCCCAGCAATCAAAACTGTGAACTTGTATGGGTGTTAGCACAAGTATCAATCTTGTACCTGTAGAACAGAAGAAGGAATGTGATAATTTAAAATATAATTGTACTCGCATGTCTTTTGTCTTCAGTGCAGCTATTATTAGTATACATAGGTGTTATTCTATTCAACTGTGTTCCACTAGATTAAAGCTTAAACAGCAACTGTTTTAGATTTCCTCTGATGTCTGTAATTGTCTGTGTTGTACAAGTTCTACTTTATTAAAGTAAAAAAAGTGGTAATGATAGCAACAGTAATAATTCTGTAAACAAAAGCCTTAATAATGTTTCCTACCCGGTCAGCCTTAAGCTGCATTTGCGTCTGTCTTGTCGCTCTGATCCCTCCGAGGTGTCCCTCGGTGCTTTGCTTGCCCTCTAGTGGCATTGGAAGGGCTGGGGGTGGCCGGGGGGCTGCACTGCTGGCTGACATCCCTAATCTGGGGGTGTTCAACCAATGAAGAGGCAAACACAAGCAGTTTTGTTAGCAGTGTCTTCTTGCCTTGGCTATGAAATTGGAATCTGTCAGGTACAGGGTATAGCTTGAACGCAAAGAGCTTTCTTCTCTTGCAGGCATCCAAGACAATTCTTTGACTGTACGGGGGAAAGTAGCTTCATTCTTCCAAATGAAATTACTGTTTACAGGGATGCTTAACATATTAGAGACAGAAAATTGCAATTGAAAGAGATATGAGGATTGTCTCGTTCTTGTGTTGTTAGAAGGTTACTTTAATTTTATAGCTGACACAATTTTTTGGCATTTTCGCTTCTGTGATTTCTGTAGAATAATGTCAATTGCAATTCATTAGCTGTATTTTAATTTAAATACATGGCGAAATTGCAATTGCATCTCAGAAAATTTCCTTAGCTGAGTCACAGAAGAGATAAACATTTGTTGATTTGCCTTGACATAGTATCCTTTTTTTCTAAATTGTATTTTGATACATTTGATAGCTATAAGTATCTTCTGCTACCCACAATTAAAACTTTCTGCGAGATGGTTACATTCCAATTTCTGGAAAAATGGTGAAAATACCAATTCAGATTGTGATTGTGCAGGAAAGTCAACTGCAGGAATGGAATGCCTTCCAATCATTGCTCTATGGCACTAGAGGCAATTTGTCACTGCTACAGATACTGCTAACTTTTGTTATCCTTGTTTTTTTTTTTAAAGTTCAGTCCTTATGAAATTGACTATGTGCAGATTGTCGTTTCTCAGACAAGCACAGGTTGTGGCCTGTGATCATGTAAGACATACTCTCAAGGACCTTTTTTCAAGTAAGTATGTCTCGATTTCAAGGTGTTCTCAGCCCATTCTCTCTCTTCAAGTGCAAAACCTCTAAGCTGTACTAAGCTTGCTTATTGCCACTCAGGTTGGTTTTTTTTGGATAGATGCTATGATTGTGTCTATAGTCAAAATAATTTCTTGGTCTTTGGAAGGAGAACATGTATTTCATGAAAATGTTTACACATTTTCAGGTGCCGCTTTTGCCTGTAACAGCTAGAATTCTCAAGTATTTGTGCTTGTGTGTATGCAGAGATCAGGTGATGAAGTGCTTGTGGGAGCATTCCCAAAGAGCAGTTTTGCATGCAGTCGCCTGTTGAATAAGCCAGGTGTTTTTTTGGGTAGGTTCCTCTGTGCCAATAATTCCTTGAGTATTTATGACTAGCATGGGAAGTGACAGCAGACTGTCTACATTTACCTAGCAAAGAATTGTTGTGTCTTTGTTAAACACCAGCAACACACTACCTGGCTCTCCTGAATCTTGAAATATTCAGTCACTTGTCACCTTCTATGTTACCAAGAGGCTATACAGGAGTAGCTCCTTCAGGTAACTTGTTCTAGGTAGGGAAATTCATTTTTATCCTTAGTAAAGGCTGGGTTGTTCCTAATGCATACATATGCAAAGCAGTACTCAACACTTTATTTTTAGTTGTTTTCATCAGATCACTTCTCTTTCTGAGTATTAGGTGACATTTACCTGTAAAATCAAGTGTTAACACAAACCTAGCTTGTCCTGTAATCTGGGGAACTAATATGAAAATTCAATGGATTTACATGTTTTGTTTTGTCTTCCAAGTCTGTTGTATGCTTGATTCATAAATAAAAATTCATTTACGTGCTACACTGTTAAATTAGTTTTTGGAAAGAACAAAAATAAAAGTGTAGAAAAATGCTTTATGGTATTGCATATCTTGAAATTGTTTTGCCTCAGCAGTATATTGTATCCCTTTTGTTGCTGTTTTTCAGATAGTTTGTCTTTTGTTGTGTGAGACATAATGCTGAGTAAGACTTAATACTGAGAAGAGTGAAGAGATTGGTATGTAGAAACTGAAAAGTCAACTAGAATTCTTAATAATGGCTCTTTTACCATTCCTATCATCATTTGAGCAATATTTTTTCTCAGAAAGAATAGTCCTTTGTCAGCTTAGTTAAAAGGAGATGCCTCTTGCAAAGTTTTATTGCCAGCCCAAGCAGCCCTTTTCATTGCTGTGTTTGCACCATTGGCAGCATCTGTTCGGCTGCATAAGAGTTGGCATGTCTGCATGAGCTGTAACTGCATATTCATTACTGTGTTGAAGTATTCTTCAACAGTCAGATCATTGGAAAATTACTTCTTGTGTTTGAAACTCCCGGTACAGAGACTTCTCTGTCCTAGGCAAGTGAATGAAAAAGCATGCATTTGTTAACAGTAAAAAATATATAGCAGAACTCCTAACCCAGTTTACTAGCTTCAGGAAAGTAATTTTCATGAAATGTTGAATATGGCATCCTGGCCTTTCTCAAAAATCATGTGGCCATCAGGACTAGAGAAGTGATTTTCCTCCAAGGCTTGGCACTGGTGAGGCTGCAACTTGAGTATTGTGCCCTGTTCTGGCTCCTTAGTACAAGAAAGACATTGAGGTGCTGGAGTGAGTCCAGAGAAGGGCAACAGAGCTGGTGAAGAGCTGAAAGAATAAGTTTTATGAGGAGCAGCTGAGGGAGCTGGTGTGGTTTAGCTTGGAGAAAAGGAAGCTAAGGGTGAGCTCCTTTCTCTCTACAACTGCCTGAAAGGAAATTGTAACCAGGTGGGGACCAGTCTCTT
The DNA here is from genome assembly GCA_034336665.1 of Luscinia megarhynchos. Lineage (NCBI taxonomy): Eukaryota > Metazoa > Chordata > Aves > Passeriformes > Muscicapidae > Luscinia > Luscinia megarhynchos. The sequence goes on from CM067565.1 coordinate 50,876,930, forward strand.
GACAAGACAAGAAGAAATTCTCTCGAGGTGTGCCAGGGAAGGTTCAGGTTCAGCACTGTGAAGAATTTCTTCACTGAAAGGGTTGTCAAGCATTGGAACAGGCTGCCCAGCAAAGTGGTAAAGTCACCATCCTTGAATGTGTTCGAGAAACAACTGGATGTGGCACTTAGCACTTTTTTTGGTTGATATGAGGGTATTGACTCAGAGGTTGGACTCAATGGTCTTGGAGTTCTTTGCCAACCTTAATGATTCTCTATAAACCCACTTTACTGGAAGCTTTGAAGTTGGCATGTGATTCGCTGGTATCCACGTATAATTTATGTGTTTTTTTATTTTGTATCTTTCTCTTAGATTCATTTTTCTGCTTATGAGTTGACCTCTTTAATGTCAGTAGTAGACATAATAATACAATCGTGGTGATCCTAGGGTATGTACATCTTTTCATAGCAAGTTTTTCATAGCAAACCAGTTCCAACTGGCAACAGAACCTCAAATCAGAAGAACAAGAGAAAGCTGAAGATAGACTGAGTCTGCTTGGAATAGATATCCCATGCATAAAAATATGCACACAATCCTAGAAACTAATCATGCTTTCTGAAAGGAGAGCCTTGGAAGGAGGGCATGGATGAGTGTAGAGAGACTGCTTAGAATCAAGTAATGGTTTATGGGGAATGTCAAACTGCACTTAGCTGTCAAAGCTCATAGTTTCATTCTGCAGTGGACAACGCTAGTAGAGTTTGCACTTGTTGGAGGATAACAATTTCCTTTGAAGAAATGTAGGAAAGCATCACATGCAGTGTAACTGAGCATAACAGGATGCATATGACTGCCATCCTGGTTATAAATAAAATAGAACCTAGAAGAATGTTAACCTGTTGTTAGTCAAATTATTACCAGGAAAAGTTGTGCTGGGGATGTTTTCGGGGGGATGGTCAGAAGGAGTAAGTTCAGCCAAGTGAGCTGAATCTCTCTAGGTTGATCATTTGTTGCAATTTTATATTAGTAGCCAAAAGACAGCCTTCTGTGATTATCTTCCATCTTGTCTGGGAAGTCTTTAACAGATAACACACAGAAACCAAGAAAGGAGATAATGGTAAACTGCATTAACATGGACAGCTTCCAGTGCTGCTGGTGCTGCAGGCATCAAAACCCTTAGAGGATTTTCAGCCAGGGCACTTGACAGACAAGGGGTAACAAACACATATCCTGTAGAAACAAGTTATTTCTAGCCCTGGGAGCTACCTTTCGTACCTTGCTGGCATTACCATCATACATTGCCACTGCAAAGCAGCAGCTTTGAAGGTAAATGGGCAAGTAGCCTAGCTAAGTTACCAAATCAAAGAAACACCCCCCGAAAAAAAAAAAAAACCCAAACAAACCCAAAACCCCACAAGACTGTCATTGTAATACCTACTGAGTAGTGTGATTTGGTGGGAGGAAGGTCCTGCTTGTGCTGTATCTGGTAGTCAGTGTACAGAATTCAGATGCATAAAGAGCACTTTGTTATAATGAATATTAATGAATGCATATATTGATAGATGGAGAATTTTCTGAGAAGTAAAATACTTATTTAAAGTACTTCAAGCATGAAATAAAGTGCAGCATGTGGGAAGTTCTCTTGACCCTTTAGGTAAAATTTAGTGTCTGTTATTTCTGTGTCAATTTACATGGCATGGCACCTGACTGCGTTACAAGTTTGAAATAATTTTAAATATTTCTGTGAACAGGTTTCTTTTGATTTTTACAGCTTTAGACACAGTGTGTGTTCTGAGCACAGTGAAGTAGAGTGAATTTTGTTTTCAGAAGTGATCTCCACAAATTGTTAATAAAAAAATGCTTAACAGAATGGCTTTTAATACTTTTTTTCTTTACAGGGAAAAATAGATTTTATTTATGGCTATATATTTACCTCATATCTTAAAATCTGCATAGTAAGATGGGTTTCTTGTTTGTGTTTTACTGCTGGGATTGAGAGTTTAGTCAGTTTTAAGACTTGAAAGCATTTCAGTTTGTGAGATGTAAATAATGTTAGTGTTTTCACACCTGCTACATTTAAATAGGTTTAACAGCCACACCATCAAAACTGCAGATACTTTATAATGAGGCACCACATAAGATGAGGTTTTTTTCAATTCTCTGATAAAAAATTATCTTTGTCTATCATGTGATTCTGCATTACCAGGGAAGTCTTGTTTTGTTCCCTCAAGAAAGAAGATGTGGGGTTTGAGCATTTATTTAGTTATGTTAAACTAAATTCTCCAGTCATCAGAGTTAGTGCAGGACTTGGCATCTCACACGATTTCTTAGCATAAACCAAAGGAGAGAGGTGAAGATAAGTAGTCTTATTTAGATCTTTCCTTTTAAAGTAGCAAATGAAGCAAAAGCTTCAAAGAAGTGGAAAAAGAATGCTGAAGTAACCTGCCTGGACTCAGAAATTGCTAGCTGGTAGTCTGAGCCATTAACAGTTAACTAGATTGAAAATCTCCATCATGTAGAAATTCCATTTGCAGTGCATGAAAAAGCTTGTAGGCAAAAGTTTGGAAGCCTGCAAACCAAAACAACAACCTCTTCCTGATGGTAGTGGAATTCATTAGGGAAATGCTGCTACATCTACATTTCCTTCACACTTATTTAGAAGATAGCAGCTTCCTGATTTGGTTTTTGTTCTCTTGTCCATGTTTTCGTGAAAATTAAAGTGTAATTCAATGTGCTTAAAAAACAAAAGTCAACAACAAAGACTTCAGAGGAAATAACAATAGAATTGATGCTGGCACTTGTTCTCTTCAAATGTCAAGGTATTCAATGATACACTCCCTGAGAAATCAAAAAGTGTGAATTGGGGGAAAACAGCAGAACAGATAGCTTCTACAAGGCATTAAGGACAGACCCACAAAAAAGCCCCATAACTGAGGTGGGAACATCAACGTCCTCTGAAGTGTCTGCAGCAGCGTTTGAAAGCCAGCTAGTACGTCTGAGCTCTAGCAAGCCATTAGCTGAAAGGAAAACTGCATGCATTTTTAATGTGCCTCATTTGGATCCTTCACATCCTGACCAGTGCTTGTGACTCCTTGAAAACACTTTGTAAAGCTATTATGGTATTTTGTTTAAGAACATTATTTCTGTTTGGAGAGAAGCCACTGAATAGAATGAGAATGTTGTTCAGGCCTTTTTAATATGTTGCAGATAATGGAAAGAGTTCAGACTGGCATCTTCAAAAAGTTTGCAGATACCTCTGCTTGAACCTTACCTTAAAAATAATGTCTTTCATGATGCAGTTTGCTGATGTTTATGTGTATACAGATGCAAACATTCTGGGGGTTTTTTTGCTGAATGCCTTTATCATTGCCATAATGCTATTTTATAAGGCTTTGCAGTGGTGGGGCTGGCCAGGGGCGTAGGTGCAACCTGTTTTTTACCATCTCTGTACATTGTTAGAAATGAGAAGACATTCATGTCCAAATATATTTATAGTAGTATGACAGAATCTCAACCCTGCTGAAATAAATAGAAATTAAAAAGATTACAGTAGTATGAGGATTTTACTTTTAATTATCAGCACTTGCAGTTTGTTCACACAATGCTTTCCCTGTATAGATTAGTAATTGCTTGCTGCCTCCAAATTCTTTGTTCAATAATATCTAGGAGAGAGGAGTTCCCTAGAGCAGCTAATATGTGATGAGCTCTTTTATAGAAGCTGACCAGTGTTGCCAAGGATTTCACTTATGCTGTCAAGTCTGATTTTTAAAAGGGATCAGAACCCATTGTGATAATAGTATTATTGATATTAATAATTTCAGTGGTGTTGAAATGAAGCTGAACATATCTGAAAATCTTGGCCCAGGTTTGAGTTGCAAACTGTCTTGTGAATTGTTCAAGTGAGAAAACTACCAAGTGAGAGGAATGATCTTTGGAAACTAATGAAATGAAACATTCAGTAAGAAGCAAAAATATCTCTGCTGCCCTATTAAAAGGTTTTACTTAAAAGCATTCTTTTTCCACTTGAAGTTAACCTTAAGAACATAGAAAAATTCTTCACATGTGACAATATTTTCTATATCTAGCATTTAGTTTAATAATATTCTTATTTTCATAAAGGTAAGAGGCATGAAATCCCATCCTGATAAAGTGAAAGGGAATCTCTAAGGTTTTGTGGGATGCTGGGGTGTTTTGCTTTCTGTCTTCATCTTGGGCTTTGTTAAAAATTAGAGGGAGGAGAGTGCTTGGGTTTTTTAAATTTTGTTTTGTTGTTTTAAAGGTTTTATTTCCTGGAATATGTAAGATAAGGAGAAATCATACTTGTCTGAAAGACAAAATATAAAACTGCTTTTGACCTATTCCAATAACAGCTTTCTTTTACAGGAATTACATGCTCTTTAATATTGAATCAATGAATCTTAAACATGTATGGATACCTGTATATTCACTCAAATGACTCAATTCATTACTCAGATACTAAATGAAAAGAGGAGCATAAAATATTCCAGGCTGGAAAGTTAAAATATTAATGAATCATAAGTTTCAACATCATGAGAGGTCTAAAAATATCTTTTATATATATTTTATTCAGGTTCTATTAACAGGATTTTTGGTAGAAAGTCAATTTCTCTTTAGCCTTTGGTGCTCTCAAAGTAACTATGAACATACGTATAATTTTATACCATCATCACAAAGCAGCATCGTACTTAAACCAATAAAGAATCTTTGCCTTAAGTTAGTGTTCCAAATATCTGAGTAATTGTGGAAACTTCCACAGTAGAAAGTGTACTTGGGTGTGATGAGTTGGACATATAGTGCTGAAACTTTTGTTATTACTTGGGGTTTTATTTTTGCAAGAAGCACAATTGTTATGAGAGAACAGAGGAATAACACTAAGGATATCTGTTGGAAAGGGTTGACAGCCCCTGCAGTTTTATACTGAATATGAATTCACAAACCCACTGCAGATGAGAAGGTGCATTCAGTTGGATTATAAATAGACTGTAGTTAGCTTTGAAATGCATCCATTTTATTCTGAGCTTCCAGAAAAGTCCTACAGATATGCAGCTACAGTGAGAGCTCTAATGTTCATAATAAAGAGGAAATGACAGGAGTTTTATTTGGAGTCTTCTGACAGCTGTAGAAGAAAACAAAATCCATATGTTGTTGTGGTGCCTGTTTTCCCTACAAACAGTGAAGGAGTAGATTAAAAAACTTTCCATTCTCAGAAAACAAATCCTTGTTCCCAGAGAAATGTGCTTGTTGTGACTGGAAATGTATGCAGTGCTTGGGCCCTTTTCTTCACTCTTCGTTTCTGGTGCTCAAGAGGCAGCAGTCCCAATATAACCCAGAAGAAGCCAGGTGCTATTCTTTCTTGTGGTCTAAGAGGTGGAATGACAATACCTATGCTTTTGCTTTGTCAGCAGAGCACTCAAGTACCTCGAGGTGGTACTCAGCTGAACACACTGGTCTCCATGCAGCATTTTTGTGATGCCAGCAGTAAAGTCAGTCCTATGTGCTGCCCAGCCCAAATTAGTAAACCTTGTCTTGTAGGGGATGACTAGGATGACTCGGATCAAAGGGTCAGCAGAGTCTCTGTGGAATTTCTATCAAAAGACTATTGAGCAGTGTACCCCTGTCCTAGGTGGAACAGAAGTGTATCAAATTAAGGCATGTTACTCTTTGTATATTAAATGATAATTCTGTATAATCTCCCCTGATTACCACCTGAAACAGAGGAATATTTCTTCAGCCTTCTTTTAGGTGCATATTTTAGTGACTGAATAAAGAGTCTGTTCTTCTGATATAATCTCAAATGTGGGAAGTTTTGAATTCAGATGATAATTTTTAGCTTTTTAGGATGTGGCTGAAACAGTCCTGACACCAAACATGAGAAATGGTAATGTGTGTGTTTTGCTGCTAAACAGAATCGGAGCACAGTGCTGTTGATTCTCCAAGTAATTTGATGTTGCATCAGGATGGCAATGATAAACAGCAGAGAGCTGAGAGTCTTCAGCTTGTGTCAGCAGCATGTTGGTCTCCAGTTTTGGATACTATCTAACCATGAACTCCTGTTAGAGGGAGCTTACGTATGCAAGGCAATGCAATCATTGCCTTTGCATGGAGTGCAGGGGTCTTCAGCATTTGCACAATTCATTTTCTACACAGCATAATGGGTTTCCTCAACATCCATACATGACTGCTTGCACACTCTGATAAAGTTCAAAGAGAAAATGGACACTGCACAGTCCAGTATTGCAGATAGTTTGCAGTGGAACAGAGAAAGGATCAGTTTGCACCAATCTGGTGGTCAGCCAAGGTCCTTCAGCATGTGGAGGATTTCAGGTAGCAGGTGAGCTGGTGTATTCCTAGGCAGACACTGCCTGATAAACTCTGAATCTTCTGGGCTTTTTGCAGCGCTGATATAACCACTTAGGCATAAAGTAAAAACAGGCAATCTGTAAAAAGGAGAGACTAGTGGTATTTTTTCTAAGAACATACATATGGTTTAACTGATGCCATGAGAGCTATTCACCCCTTGACATGATCATTTTTATAGTTTCTGTGCTGCTATGGGTTTCCATCATAAAGAAACTAAATAAACTATTTAATTTTCTATAAATTTTCATGTTCATATGTTGCTTTTGTTTGTCCAAAGCAAACTGCAACATTTTCAATTCTCTGGGTCATAAAATCTCACATTGCTATATGAATCCAATCATTAACATTGTTAGAAACAAACTAGTATGAAGCATTACAGAAATAATACCAAACAAAACCTAGCAATAATTGTCTGTGTTCTTTCACCTCAGACTGCATTCTGAGCAATTTTCTTACTTTCCTCAAGCTTCCAGGCACTGTTTTTTTCTCCAAGAAGTCAGATTTCCATTCTTTCTGGGTGTTTATCCATCTCAGTTCTGATGCCTGTCTCTCTGCCTGTCTTGTTCATAACAGATGCCAGTGCTGCGAATTTTTTAAGGCAACTGCAGCCATTGTAGTTGATGAAATGTTTTGGGGCAATATGAGGTCTCAAACTAAAGCAAGAATATGGTCTTCAGTTTTCTTATTTCAAAACACTGAAAACAAAAATATACTGTTGTTGCAAAATATTCTGCCGGTCTGTACAAAAGGTCATATTAGCTCGAGAGCATGTTTCTTGTGATTATTTCCCCAAATTAACATTTTCTTTTACATACCCATCTTCCAGTGTGACTGCTCTAATGCCATTGTGCCACTGCTGAGTGTATTGCACATTTACATAATAGCCTCCCTTGTTGGATTTACTTTGGAAGTTAGACAAAAAAAAATTCTATGTAAATCAAGCACATTTGGTAATTGAGATACAATAAGCATAGACTATAATGATACCACTTCTATGGACACATTTCAAAGCACAAGTACACTTCATCTCTTTGATCCCTTTGTTCTAATGCTCAAAATAAATGTTAGTCACTGAATGACATTCTATAGTTCCACATTTAAAGTTGGGGGTTTTTTAAATCAAGGACCTAAGAATCTTGTTCTATTGTACAAAAACAGTAACAATTTGACAAGGAGGACTGGAGCTTTGAGATTTTTTTTCCACTCTTGCAATAATTAATTGCAGTGGGGCATCAAAGTATTCTATTGTGCAGTTTGCAAAGAACTTAGTTGTCACTCAAAGCAAGTAATGAATTAATATATTTACATTGCAATAGCTAACATGTCCTCATGATATGTATTTTCTCTGTAAAAATGTTTGCTTAGCTTTAGAAAAACCTTCTCTCCTATTAGGAAAAAGATCCTCTATTTTGGTTGTCTTTCTTTGTTAGCATGCACAGCAAGATTTTCAAAAGAAAGTGGATGTCCAGGGTGGGATTGAGCATTAACAGTTCTAGTAGTGAGATTTTTTTACTGGGGTCTTGGGGCTTGCCTGAATGGACCTTAGACACTTTCTATATTATCCAGACACTGGATGGTGCAAAATCCAACTGCTTTGACTACTTGGACTATTTCTCTTCTCAGCATGTCACTTTGGGAGAATATTTTGTATTTCCTGTCATTTCCACTCCCCTGAATGAATTTCCTTTTTGCTTGTACAAGTTAAGCAACAGTTGACTTGAGTCCCCTGAAGTACTTTTTTTTGACCTTTTCAAGCAAACAATCTCTCATCACATCTGTTGAGAAACTTCAGGAAGGAGTCTGTAAAACAGAGAAAAGCCAAACCAAAACTGTAAGTGTGGAGTAACTTATTTTAATATGCTACATCAGAAATAGAATTTTAATTAAAGGCTGGTTTATTGATGCATTGCCTCTACTTAGCATCTATCATGAACTATTTGTCTATTATGTGTGTATAGATGCATATTTCTTATGTAGGTCCTGACACTTAGTTTTATTTTAGTGGTTTTAATTCTCAAAATATCTCTATTTAAAACTGAGAGACATGTCTTTGAAGAAGTTTCTGTTATTTTACACCTCTCCTCACACTTCTCCACCCAGTCCAGCCCCCAACCAAGCAAATCTAGTGTGCAAGGCTCATGAAGGTTTCTCTTAGATTAGGGGTTATTTTGTGTCCTGTTCCCCTTCTTATTAAGAAGGAAAACTGAGATATAGAAATAAGTTAAGCTGGTTGGTCAGCAGAGAAAAATGCAGAGCAATGCTACACTAAATTTTGCACGGCAATGTTGCATGATTTGTAAGTGTCATTACCTATTGGGTAGTCAAGGCATCATCAACAACCTTTGATAAAAAGGCAGTAATGTATTTGACTTTTTTTCCGTTCTCTTCATTCATTGACCCAAACATGCTCTCCAGAATGTTAGTTACCCTTTCTTTGGCTTAGGAAAAGTGTACCAGCCTTAGCAGGAAGCTGAAGCCCTCTTGAGGTACCTGTTGATGAAACCTTTTAAGTTTTCATATGCTTATCTGCTCCTAAGCATGCTTATCTTTAAATGTGTAAGTTGCATAAAGTGATGTTTCCTTTCAAGAAGGCTATTTCTGAAATTTGTCAATTTTATACTGTTTATTGTATCATTTGTCCTCTGCCTTTGCCTCACAACCTGTTGTGATTGCTGTCATTACTATGACTATTCCAGGAAGGTATGACTTCCAATATTTTTACATGGTTTATGAGTTTTTAAAGATATTTTTAATTTCCTTTGCTTGCTTTGTGTTCATACGTGATAGAATTCCTGTATAAGGAAAAATATAGGTGGTCCAATCTGTTCAGTCTCTTCCTTGTACTCTGATATCGGAGGATAATTTTGGCTATATTAATGTATAATTAACCTGACTGTACTTATTCAAAAAACAATTATGGTATTTTTAACCCATAATTCTTGTATATTGTAAACATTGAGTTATCTGACACAATGACAGAAATGCCTGATTAAAGCATTAAGGATGTGCTCTCTTTATTTTCAAGTAATAGGAATGTTCTTTGTATTTTTTAAGTAATATGGGTGCTTCTGCTAGAAAGACCCCAGCCACAACTTCCTTACACAGAAATGGCTGGTAGTTAGAAGCAGGATCGGATTTATGTTGGGAACCAAATTTGTGTGGAGTCACTAAAGAGGAGAAATGAAAACCCTTTCCCTTTCTCCAACCCCTGCTGTGCTTTCTGTGAAGTTAAGAGCAATAAAATATTTTAAAGCTGTCCTCAGACACCCTCCTTTGCCTTGGAAAGCTTTTATTGGTAAGTGCCTGCTGGTGGATACTGTAGTTTTCAGGCTGAGTTCACTGTACCGTAGTAGGCTGAGCAGCACCCTGCGTGTGTGATGTATCACCTTGATGCTAGTCAGCCTGTCTCATAAGCTGAAGCGTTTTACTGGTTGATTTCATAGTTCATTAAAAGACTTGCATTTTCCTCCAACAGCTGAGTGGCAAATAAAAATACCACTGGGTTGCAGAGACTGTGCTGCTAAGTCATTCTAGCCTAACTGGCCATGCCTCTAGTAAGCAGTAAAATTGTTAACTGTGACAGCACCATTATTAGCAGCGTCTCATTCATCTTGCACCCACGTTCCTTGAATTGAACTGCTTTTTCTTTTGCCTGCTATTTAGCATTATTTTAAATTATTCCCTGAAAAAAAGAAAAAGGAATGGATTTAATTCATCCCCTTGTGAAAAGTTTCAATGCTCTGTCTTCAAGCAATTGTCCTCAAAATGTAGACAGATAATAAAACTGAATTATTTACTTATTTCTGAAAGGTTTTCTTATGCAAGTCTTGATTTACCTTGATTAACAGCAATTTACCACACATTTCAAAATGTGTTGCTAGTATTTGTAGCTGAAAATAGAGATACCTTAGAATTCCCTATTGTATTGAACACTGTCTTGAAGGCTGCAATTGCTGTTTAATTTTTGGAGATACAATACAATTTCAATTCAAATTTGTTTTGATAATAAATCAGTGAAGTCATTTAGTGCTAAACTTATATTTAGTATTTTCATTTTTTATAATCACTTCCTTGGCTAACACCTTCAAAATGCATTTTTATCCAAATAGCATGAGGCTTATGAGGTAAATATAATTTTCTTCTTTTTTCTGGAAATGTTTGGGGTTAAACTCAAATGTTATAAGCAAAATGTTGGCTGATGTTAACTAAAAGCATTCAATGCTTTTTCAAAAACCTGACAGCACAAGCAATAGTCTAAAGCAGGCCTTTTAGCTATGTTTTTCTGTAAGAATAAGGGGGATTTAGTTTTGTTTTTGTTGTCTTCTGTGGAAAAACACCTCTTAAAATGGCTTGCAGAGATCACAAGAACAAGTGCTGGTGCTATAAAATTATATGATTAAATATCAGAGATTTTTTTTCTTGTTTTTAATGATGCTGCTTCTCCATCTAGCACTGTAACCAGAGGTTACAGTGAACCACACCTGTAGTAAATGCTATTTCACTTTAAGGTTTTGAAAATTTCTTCTGCAAATATGAAGAATCCCTGAGCCTTTTGTCAAGAACTAGCCATTGACCATCCCTGGAGGTTGTGCATGGCCCAAAAGCTATAATGGCTACAGTGGCTCTGAGTCCAGCAAGCTTTGAGTTTTTTACACATTCTTAGGGAATTAATTTGTTATGTCCTAGGGCTACCCTTCTTTCTGAACTTCTTCCTTTTACACTAAACAAACAAAGTTTGATGGAATCAGGTATACATGAACTGAGAAAAACATTGCTAGCAGGTTAGGACATAATGGCAGAAAATGTGGTAGCAATTCCTCTGCCTTCCTATCCCAACAGCCACCCTCCTGTCAACGCAAAAAAAAGGAAAAAAACAAAACCAAACAATCAAAAAACCCCAAAAAACAACAAAAACCACCCACTTCCGCCCCAAAAAATCCAAAACCAACCAAACCCCCCCAACCACCAACCCACCCCAAAAAACAAACTAAAAAACAACAAAAAAAAACCCCAAAACAAAAGCCAGCCAAAACACCCCAGCCTCCTAACAAAACAAAAATCCACGTAACAGATAAAAATTAGGATAGTCATTTTGAGGTTTAAAAGGAACAGAAGAAGGAAGTGGATACCCCTGAAGTCTTATTTCTCAATATTTTCACTCTGCTTTTTTTTTTTTTTTTTTTCAGTGGGTCACTCATTTTCAGAGGCACCAGCCCCTCCACTGTGTTTGTGACTGCCAAGGAAATAAGGTAGCCTGTGAAGATACCAGGTGCCAGGGGGATTTGATGGAGTAGGGGCTGTTATCTGTACATGCAGGGGCAGGAATAATGATTAGGAGCCAAAAGAAACCTACTTGAACTCTTTGCTTTTGCTCCCTTAGCATTGGTTTGCTTAATAATTTCTACTCCACAAACTTCCATAGGGGCAAAAAAGTGAGATTGACAGAGCCACTATGGATAATAGATTGAGAAATTCAGCCCATTAGAAAGGTTAGGGAAATATTGGGCAATATGCTTTACAACAGGGTAATCTCTGAGTAGTGCATCAAGTTTTTCTGAATAAGACACAGTGACAAACAATGAAACAATTTCTGCAGGAATTAGAAATTGGCTTAAGCCTTAAGGCTTAAGGCTCAAGCACATTTCTTAATGAATGTAAAAGCTGGTACAAGACTGAGACATATAGAGTTCCATAGGAGAATGAATTGTGTTAGCAGCAGGATAACTTCAGCTGTTCATTTTTGGGTTTGGTTCCCCCCCCCACTCAATGTTTGCAGTGCTATGGACAGATTCTGTGAAGCAAAGTTTTACTGAGTGAGCTCAGGCTGGAGACAGAAGTATCCATTTAGAGCCTGTAATGTTTTTAAGATTAAACAACTCTTTTAAATGTATAAGACCCAGCCTGGCTGGGATTGCAGCTGGGTGCTTGAGGTAGTGGCAAGATCAGGGTCCTCTTGTGAGATGTGAAAGATAAGCCATAAGGAAGCCAGCATGCAAGCAGAACATCATAGCAGAAAAATAAAATAGTGAGCTGCCATATCTTTTATTGCTTAGAATCTAAGATAACACAGCGTGCAGATTCTGTAAGTAATTGGCCCACATGCATGGCTACAGTGGTTAAATAGTTAAAAAATATGTGTAATACACTGTTTCTTAGACATTATTGGACTGTTCTTTGTCTGTTTTTCTGCTGCATATAACGAACTTGATTTCTTCAGATTAAATATGAAAATATGTTTTAAAAATATCCAGAAATAGCACTGCCACTGTTTCAAAAGTCTAGGTGGAATTAGAGATTTTATGTTCATGTTTATCTTTAAAATGCTGTATTGAAATATGTAGATTTTGTGAGAGAGGATGAAACAGCTTGTCATAACACCTTTTCATGGACTGCAATTGTCTTTTGAAATTCCCTGTTGCTTCAGTGTATGCTGGATCAGGTTCGCAGTAAATAAACCTGGAAAAAGATCTATAAAAGCAGTCAAATGAATAATTTTTCTTTTTAAAAAGAAAAAAAAGCTTTTACAAAGGCTTTTTTTTGTTGTTTAAACTTCAGTTGCATTGGTGTCTTGTTTTTCTTAATTTCAATATTAAACCAGCATTACCATACATTCCTTTGAATAAAGAATTTAGAAAAATTCCTTCCAAAATTTGCTGCCCTGTCCTATTCTTATTCCATGGTTTGCTACTTTACTTGAATGAATCTAGTTTTATTACTACATTGAATGTTTAAAGAAAAGTAGATTTTCATGGTTCCATCCTCATTTGTTAAACTGCATCTCATAGTTCACTGTCAATACAGAAAACTTAAAGCTGTTCCTGGGGTTATTCTGTCTTTTTGGATGCTCTTAAAATAGTCTATCTCACTTAAGAGTTTTTCTTCTAGAGCTCAGTTGGAGCCACCTGCCTGGGAGATAAAGTGCATTTCCTTAGGCTCAAAGTCAGCTTCTGATAGACTGCAGCCAGACCTCATTTTTTACAATTTTTTTCAAGTTAATTTTTCCTGATGTTTCTCCAGATCACGATTTTTCTCATTAACTGCTCTTCTAATGTTACCAGACCACCTGGGGTGCTTCAACACTTCATTTCTACTTGGGCTGTGTATTCTGGTTCAGTGATGCAGGTTGATTCCCATTCATCACTAGCACAGTATAATGCCTTCCTGAACAAATCCCCTACTTTCCTAACATGCCAAATTACTGAAGCCAGTTTTGGCTGCCTCTTCACCTTTCTTAGGCTGATCAGTGACTCTTGGGACGTCTTTTTGTCTTTATGGAGCAGCAGACCTTCCTGCCTGTCTTATTTTTGTACAGGCAAACTAAACTGAGAAGGAGCACCCCAGATGCCTAAGCAGGGGCATCAGAGGAATACACAACATATAACCTAAGACATCAGCAGAGGCTGGGCAGCTAGGCAGTGTGATTAATGGGAGACACTTCAGGACTAGCAGCTGGAGAACACTCAGGGTGCTTTAAACCACTGGATACATGTTTTTAGGCTCTCAATGACTGCATAATTCCTGCTCTGAAATAAAGTGTTATTGCAGTTAAACGAAACTAAAAGCGCTCAATCCAAAATACACATTTGATTTGGGTTTTTTATTCAGTTATTTTAATGGTCATAGTTGCAATGCCTATTCTAATTGCAATGTATAAACTTGAGAAAATGTGTCTGTGTATGGTTAGGTCTTCTGAAAAATCACAAGAAATATTTGAGGTATGGTGAAAGAATTTGAGGCACATAATGTCTGAAAAGAGCCCATTGGTTCTAGTTAACACAGAAGAAAAGCTTTTAATATAGTCATTCTTTCTGACTATGCTGTGGTCCTGCACTGGAGGGAGGTAAGGAAATATTATTAAAATATACACACTCATGCACTTTAAGCCTTACTTCTCTTTAAACTCCCTTCAGCCAGAGGAGTTAAATAGCACTGTTCTATTCTTAGAGAATTTAATTTTCTGGTCTTTGTGCTGCTAGACTATTTTAATTTCCTGATACTACCAAAATATAGACACTTTGAAATTTCAGGTTTCACTTTCTTGAAATTGTGAAAGTATTTTTTTGTAGAATCCAGGCTTTCAGAGAATGTCCTTTTTTCATAAAAGAAGATCCCAATCTTGAAGGGAGAGTAGTGGGGGAATGAATATTGACTTGTATTAATGTTGGAAATAAAGGAAGGCTGAAGCATAATTTTCTTTTAGTGAAGCAATGAAAATGAGAAGTGATGCTTAAAAAATGCTAATGAAGGACTCAATTATGAAGAAACTGCAAGACTCAAAGCACCCAGGAAATTGCCACTTATTCATATTGCAGTGAAACACATTTGTCCTATTGGGTAATTTTTTTATTTTTTTTTCATGAGCTAAAGTCATCATTATTTCAACTATTTTATAGCCTTGACTCCCACACACAGCTGCATTGGCATTTGGGGTTGGATGTGCAGGAGTTAGCAACACTGTGGCAAATATCTTTGCCAAATGTGGTTAAAAAAAGAGAAGAACCTGGTGTATCTCAGGAGAACAAGGAAAATAAGCAGGAAAAGTTGGACACACACTGACTTCTGTGCTCAAGGTTTTGTTTAAGAGTGCTGTCTCTACCCTTATATGTTGTTTCATCCAGTCTGCTCAATGGAGAGATTGCACACACACAACAACAAAAAAATAAAAAAATGAAGCATTATGCTCCTTGGTTTTTGTTGGTGAAGTGACATTTCTGTGTTGGACAAAGCCCAGTAACAATGGCAATTAACTGATATCTCTTTGAGTATTTTCACATCCTAGTTTGAGGTAAAACAGCATTTGAAAAGGTTGAAGCTACTAATGGTAGCTCTAGGTACCTCATGACATATTCTTGATGAGAGCAGAGCTCTTGTCCCTTATTTTCACTATGGTTCTAGGCAAAGACATCTGAAAAGATTTGGCTAATTTAGTGACTGGGTTAGCTCATACTTGTTCCATTTATAGACTAGATGAAGAACTGTTTGCTATTGTCTCTATTATTAATGACAAACACAAGCCCACAGAAGAAAGGAACTTCTAAATTATTAACTGCCTGATCAGCAGCTCAGTTGAGAATTTCACTGGGTCATGAATGCTTACAGGTTGTCAGGGAAATGGAAATAACTTAACCAACTGCCTAGGCTGGAAGATGAAATCTTTTTTACATGGTTTTGGTGTCTAATAGCTGAGCTGCATTTGCACATGGAAAACATAGTAATGTTTTTCATTCAATACAGGCGGCTTGAAGAATCACAGAATAGTTGGGGTTGGAAGTAACCTCTGGAGACCATCTAGCCCAATTCCCTGCTCAAGCAGGTTCACCTAGATCGGGTTGCACAGGATCACATCCAGGCAAGTTTTGAATATCTCCAGAGAAAGAGACTTCACAATCATTATTTGCAGTCTTAGACAATTTAGGTTTTAATTTAGAATCTTGATCTATAGGTTCTGGTTTGATTCATGAGAAACTCCTTGCATTTTCATTATTTCCCCCCACCTTCATCTTTTTTCCTGTTTCAACCATTCATTAAAAGATTCCTTTGATATTTTGGCAATTTGCAAACAATTAACAGTATTATGAAGATTGCTTTAGCTTCCAAGTAAGCCAAAATTCAAAGTAGTTCAGGTATCATCATTTCTGCTCAGACTTTTATTTAGTCTGCTCCTTTGTTAGCCATATGCCCTTCAGGACCTGTAATAGGTACTTCCAATGGCTGAGGCAGTTTTCTTTTGTTCTGGGTCATAAAACAACCACCTGGAAAGGCAAGTTGAGAATCATAGGGAGGAAAAAAAAAGGCTGTGTTTGAGTGGGAGCAAGATTCAGTCTAGAATTTGGAGAGATGGGGTTGTGACTGGCAGGATGACTTTCCTGTATGCATTAGCACTCAGGCTGTAGAAAGCTGTGAAATGTATTCTATGGCTCTGAAGCTCTCAGTGACATGCTCATTATAATGATTGCTGGTCCATAAAGCTTACCTGCTCTCCTGAGTATTTGCTTATCTGGAAACCATCCTTCTGGAAAAGGGACTAAAACATATTTGTATTTCAAAACTTTATCTGCTAGGATATTTGGTCACTCTTTATCTGTTTTTACCTGGTTCTTAGTGTGTATGCTAGCACTGGTTAGGAAAATGAGGCAAAGGTTTTTTTACTCACTGTTTTTTAGCTCATTTGACCTGTGACTACACATGTAGAGTAAGACAGTATATGACTATCAGTGGCTACAATTCAGCATTCACAAAATGTTAAAGGATCTGTTATTTAGCAACCAATCTCTTGAAGTTTTTTTGTGTTAAGTAAGAGCTACCGTGCCACTGAACATTTATTAATACAGGTATAGTTCTGAAATCTCAGAGCAATCTAGATCTTCTGGGACAGTTTGCAAGAAATAGTACTGATGCAAAGCCTGAAATCAAAATGAAATAACCCTTGACCAGCAAAATATCAAAGATGAGGTTTTAAAGTTTTAGCTGTCTTCAGAGTTTTAGGTTTAACCATGTTACATTTGCACAGTAGGCCATTAGGATATTTGAAGCCAGATTTTCCTGAATAGCTATCATTGTAGATGGAATACTTATCAAAGTATTTTTTCTCTTTCCTTATTCTTTTATAAAATTTTGTACCAGTCTGATATTTCTGGAGTGGACAGATTAAAATACAAGGGAAAACTATGTCCTTGGTGCTGATCTTTACCATTCAAATGTACAATACAGAAAAGAATGCATTGCTGTTGTGACTATTCCAAGTCACTGCTTCTCTTTTCTCACCCCTTTATGTACTTCTTTTACAGTGCTTTTAAGTGCTTGCCATCAGCATAATTCTGGTGTATTTCTGTGTCTTAGTGTTGCCCTAACAATGGAGAACAACTTGATTTATTTCACTCAACTCACTGGTTGTCTAGAGCCCCTTTATACTTACTGGAGGGAAACAAGCAGAAGAAAGCAGGTTTTTCCATCCCACAATGTAAATACCTTGCCTTTGGGTCAAGTCTGCTGACTTTATGGAGATGCACATTTCCTTCTATCAGCTCAGATAGCTGAAGTGTTTAAATCTATGTCTGGGCAGATTAAATGCACCAAAATGACAAAGTGTAGGTAAAATTATAGCTTTTATTTGGACAGGAAAATAAAACATGGCTCAATCAGACTTTCTCAGATCCTAAAGAATTTTCATATGGATTAGAAAGCTTGAATAAAATTAATATTCCAGGTAGCAATGTCCTATTTCACATAACAGAAATTTCCTTTGGTATGTATTGTGATATGTACATTATTGGATCCTCTTTCAGCTAGGCTTCTTTTTTGTTTATATCTTGGGGTTTTGTTTGCTTGCTTGTTTAAGTTCTAAACAAACTTATTTAACCCATAGTCACTAGAGAAAAGTTCACTTTCTTGGCTAGACTTCTAGAATCTTCTTATTCTAGACAAAAGTATACTTCCTCATTTTTCTTTCTTAAATTTAGGAACAACTTCCCTTTTACATTTATTAGAAGATTATAAAAAAATCTGCAGTGCCTTTTGGTTATATTTTTATTTGGTTTTTTTACAAGCAAACCTTTTACAAATGTAACACCAATAAAATAAACTCTCTACATTGCCTGTTAGTAAAATGGGGAAGCAAAACTATACCCCATAGTATTCAGGATCTTCAAATCCATTTTTTCTCCATTTCAAAGTAGTGGTTTTTAACTGCTAATGAAAGCATTATAAAGATTGGCTTCTTAAGGGGGAATAAAGCTTTCATTTTTTTCTGCTCATATTCTCTCTGCCATCAGTTTATGGTTCAGAAACACAACCATTTTGCTTTTCAGGACTAAATTAATTTGATGCACTATCACAGTGCGTTCAAATTATCAAAGTTGCATTCTTGCCCTAAAATATGGTATTGAAGTGAGAATACTGATCTGCTTGCATTTCATGGATAGCTTGAAAACACTGAGCTACAAAACTGCAGATGAAATTACTCAGTCTCTTCTTTTACGTGATTATCTTTTTCCCCTTCCTACCATGTATTAAAGTATTCTTTCCTTGTAGATTGATTGTTTTTCCCCTCTTGCTATCTGGTCAAAGGCTTCAATTTTTTATTCTCCGTAGGGATCACTTAAACTGGGGGCACTGGAGCTTTCACAACTGAAGAACAGCTTTAATATCATACAGTCAGAGGAAGCTACAAAAGCCTGGCATACAATAGGGAGTCAAAGAAGAATGAAAATATATTTATTAGTGCCCTTTAATGGGAGGTCTTTTGGTAAATGAAGATCAGTTTATCAAATGAACTTTGATTTCTTTTTTTTCTTTTTTTTTTTTCAGAGTAATACTATCACTGAAATATAACACATTCCATTCATACCAGCCCATAACTCTGGTAACCTTCACAACGAAATTGTGGATTAAAGAGGAGCTAGACTATATAATGCATGTGAGAACAATGGGGTCATCAGCTACTGATGTTTTTCTGAAATCTTCATGATTGTCTACTGTCTCAAGTTTTCTGTGCTCTGCAAAGGTATTCCTGAGCACCTAGTGTGACTCAGGGGGTAACCTAGTGTAACTGGGTTACAATAGCAATGAGTTATTTTAATATACCATACAATATCACTTGATACTTCAGCGTGCCTCCACTAGTGTCTAAATGGTGAAATGTTTTTGCCCTATGTAAAGTAACAACTTGCATGACTTCCATGCCCTTTGTGTTTTGTCTCTAGCACTCAATCTCTGCTACTGAAGAACAGCATCATGCTGGAAAGAGAAGAACTCAGTATTTAATTAGAATTAGTGATTTTCAAAGCAGATAAATATCTACTAAGAATCAGGACCTGCGGAGGTCTTCAGGCAACCATTAATATACTCACTTATATGCAGTCAACAATAAGTACTTTTGTGTCAATGGCTAGTGTCTCTGAGTGTGTCTCTGAACCTCTTGGTGGTTTTGGTTGGTTAGGATGTGTGCCCAAAACTAATGATTTTTTTTGGTCAAAAATGTTGAATTGGCTTATTGTTCATCAGTGGTGGCTTATATCCCTTTGCAAAGTTTTTGTGGTGTCAACTGATACCAACTACTCAAGAGTAACTTGAGTGATAGAAAAGCATGGTAATAGAAAAATACCATTAAATAAAGAAAATCTTTAAACAGTAATTTAAAGATTAATTTTATATGCATTACTAGTCCTTGATGATGATACTTAGGGAAGACTTTTCTGATTTGTTTTTGTTTAAACATTTTCTGCAAAAGAAGGGAAAGATGCTGTGAAGTACAAACTGCTGACTGCAGGTCTTTCAAGGTCTGCATGAAAAACATGATGTGTAATTAGCACAAGCATGCTTTGCATAAGGTACAAATATCAAATGCTACGTCTGAATTTGGTGTGGGAAAGACCAAGAAGTTGCACAGATGAAGAGAGATAACATGAGAAAGGAGTATTTTCTGTACCAGCATTTAATAGTTACCAGTGCTTACGATCCAGCAAGTTTTGTAAGAACAGGCAGTATTACTTTTCTAATACTGAAAAAGTGAATGGGGCTATTAGTTCATACCTCAAAAGCTGACTCATCAGCAGCTGGAAGATTTCAAGGGAAAAACAGTGGTGTCTGGCAAATATTTGGATTAGAGGGACTATTGGTGCCTTGATCCATGTGTGCTTACTCCAGAAAAGCCTCCCAAGAGACTTTTAATTTGTACTTAAAAAAACTGTTGAAAATCCTTTTATTTCTATACCATACTGCTTAGGCAAAGTAGAGAAATCAGAGTTTTACCAGTTTTATGAGTTATTATTTCCATATTTATAATTAAACTCAATAATTATGTATTTGTATCATCATCAGTAATTAATTTTTGTCTTCCTAGCATAGTAAAATATTCAAGCTTGGCATGTTTAATATACTTTTCTTATGACTAATTAACAAAGTAGCAATATTCACTTATGTCAGTTTTATGCAGAGAAGTGGCATTATGGCAAAACACTAATTTATCATTAATATGGGTAGTTGTGGAGGCTGTTTCTTCATTTTATAATCCTTTCAAATTACATACTACATCGTATTAATAACATGTTACACTGCTGTTCTTACAACTTCTTTTGGGCAGTCAGGGAGACATCCCAGCTTATAGTCCATATACTCTTTGATCCTTGGCACTCATGCTTCTCTTCCTGGAACTAATTTGGAGGGTTAAAAGGATCAGGATCTTTGCCACCATTTGTTCTATTGTATTAAAGGATAAATAAGTGAATAAAATTGTGCTCTGGTAGTTTTCAACTTAAACCCATATGAAAGTGATATGTTCCTTGCTTCTGTCAAACTTTGGAAGTTTTTCTTCATCTGCTGGAGTTCCTTAACTGCAATGCACATCTAGACCAGTAGTAAGAAGTTTTTGGACTGTGGCCTGTAACAAAATTGTCTGTTTCTTTTCCACTTCTTTTATCACTTTCTTGTATGGAAAATGCTATCGTGTATTTGTTAAAGACTTTGGGAAAACTTTTTGACTTCCAGTGAAAAAAAAGATTTTTACTTCTGACTGAAGAGGCATTTCCTGGTCCTGTGTGTGTCTTCATTTACTTTTGTTGTTGTTCGTTGTTTTAATTTTCATTTTTGAAGTTCTAAGAGAGCTTAGCAATCACCAGACTGTGAGGATGTATCCTACTGGGCAGTTGTACTTGCTTTTAAATTCAAATAGTTGAGGGTGGATTTATTCATTTGTTTGCTTTTTCCCCTAGGGGGTGACATTCATAGTTGCATTCTGCTGTCTTTAGAAAAGATTCAGTTGGCCTTCAGTTTGACTCTAGTGCATACAGCCAAGCTCTTTAGCATCTGAGGGGAAAGCCTCAGGATATCTAAGAGCACCTCTGCAGAGATTTACCTCCTAATCTCCCTTTTCCTATATAGATGCCCCTTCAGGAAGCTTCTTATATCTGTAATGAACTAAATAATGATAAGGTGGATAAAAAAATTAACATACTTGTTTTTGCCATGCCATACAAAATGAAAATACTCTTTTAGGGCCTAGGGCCATATTCCATGGACACACATTAAATGGCAAAGCAGTGGCCCCTGAACTTTCTCTGTTCAACAGAAAGCCAGGCTTGGTTCATGGTAGTGGTTGGTAGCAGTGAGATATGGACTCATGGAAATACACTACAGTACTAATTGTTTATTGCAGTCTTGTCAGAAAGATTAAATAATATTGGCAATGAAATTCATTCTGTGGGTTGTATCTGTTTGGACAAAATGAATCAGTTTCTACGTTTTTGTTATCACACATGTTTGTTCTTGTCTGAACAAGTGCTGCAAACCTCAGGCACAAGAGCCTAATTTTTTACTGATAGAAAACAGGGATGGTAACCTAGTAACTTTTGTCTCATTCAGAGGCTTAAAAATGAATCTAAGTGGCTCTTTTATAGTGGTAGTGATTATAGTGTTTCATTTTATTATTTTTAAATTGCATTTAACTCATTTTTAAGGAATCAGAGTTGATATAATGCAATTTTCAAAATAATTAAACCAAGAGCAAGCTTGCTGCACAAATTCGTTTCCTTTTTTGCCTCTTTCTCCCCACTCAATATGAAAATAATATGTAAAACATGTATGTTAGCATTGTCATGAAAATCTAGTGTGTGTCTAAGTTCTGTTTATCTCATTGCAAATGCAGTAGAAGACAATATTTAGCTAGTGAATTCTCTCCTTTCTATAGATATCTAGATACACACAAGTAATATGGAATGATATGGTTGCTAATTCCTCAGATATTCAATTCTCTTACTCTCTTACTTGTATAAATAATTAATGGATTTCTTGGGGTTTTCTCTCTTTTTTCCTCTTTTTGCAAGAGTTGGAGTCTAAAAAATCTCATTCTAGACAACAGCATGACTTTAATGGATTTTAATATCTACACAGTCTTTAATCAGTATTACATTTTGGAAGAAGCATCCAGCTTTTATTGCTAACAAAATTATCAGTACAAAAAGTTGAACTGCAGTTTCTGGCTGTCTCTTATCTTTTAAAAATGTTCTGGCAACTGTGTTGTCCTACAGTAAGGCAAAACTTTTCATTCAGAAAAAATGCATCTTAACATACTTTACTGAGAAAACAGCCATTTCTAGGAGAAGATTAAAATCTTCCAACAGTCACCTATACCTATTTTGTTGTGTCATGTTGCAGCACTTTTGGAGAGATGCAAGGGGAAATGAGAAGAGGAAAACCCTTTTGAATACTTAAGCTTGGGTATTTTTCCCATTTTCCCCTTGCTTGTTAGGCATCAAATTTCCTTCATAAAGATTAAATGTTTTTTTCTTATTTACATGAGTAAATTAACATCACCTAGGAATGAATTAGTAGTACTAAATAGAAGGACCAATCTGTTAAAGTCTAGCAACTCATCTGTGCTTTGGAGCTCATGCCTGTTTCATTTATGAGTGATGACATATGAGTAGAGATCAGGTTTGTACTTCCCAACAGATTGTCATCATTTGGGAATGCCTAGATCCCTACTCTCTAGTTCAGTGGTCCCATTGAGATTCTCCAAACCACCAGAAGGTGCCAATTGCTTGCTGCCCCACTTTCCCCTCCCTCTGCAGGGGGTTGGAGAGGACAATTGGAGGCACAAAAGATAAAGATCATGGATTAAGATAAGAACAATTTACCAGGACAGTAACAGCAACAGTGTGGATGATGAAGGGTGCAAGAAAGGAACAATTTGCACCAAAACCCCCCAAACAACTGACAACACCCGATAGCTCTGTCTGCCAGACTCACTTGACCAGAAGGAACCACTTCTCTCCATGCCTGACAATGAGGTGAGGTGGGATAGAGTAACATCCAAGCCATGCACCCTGGCTGCTGCAAAAATGAACCAGAACCAAATCAAAGAACCACTTCTTCTAAAGACAGGAAAATAACTTTTTAAAGACTTTTGGCCACTCGTTCATTTTCTGTCTTATTTAGAAATGGTGAAATGTTAATTCTCCACACCTTCCTGCCCTGATATGTTAGTTGCATTAGAAATGCTACTTTTGTAGTGTCTAAAGCATCATAAGATTAATAGATTTTCATTACAGTATAATTCTGAAAGTGATTAGAGAACTCTAAGGAAGCTTTATTGCATGGTCAAAATAATAACTCTAATTTATATGTGTGCTTATAAATGTGCTGGGAAAAGTCTCTGTGTATAGGTAAATAACTTGCCTTTCTAGGCTTGAATGAGTAATAGAAGCTGCTGTGACTGTGAATAAAATTAAACAAAGATGTTCATTAACACATGGAAGATAGGGAGCAAAAGTAATTCATCTAGGTCATAAAGGAGATAACCATATGTGGAGAACAGTAAGAATGCTAAGACCAGTAGGCTGATTTTACTTGTGAGACAAGTAGTGTCATAAAAACTAGCAGAGCATTAAGTGCATAGACATGAGAAATATTGAGTTTAAAGCAGTGTGAGATGTTTCATTTGTGGAGGGAACAAACCCTTAAAAATCTACTTGTTTTTTTCTCCTACTAGAGCAAGACTGTGAAATCTTGATGAAACAATATTTTGGTAAAGTAATCCAACACTGAACCATGGTAATGGGAACTACTACAAGATGGACCTAGTGATATAACAGTCTTCTAAACGAGGGAGACTTTTTTTTCTCCTTCTAAATATTATACAAAGCTAGTAAATTTTCTAATAACTTTAGATTTTACTGATATTATCCACATTTTGCTTGTTGGTTTGACGATAGCTCAGACAACAGTAAAGGAAAATAGATGATGCCTATTAGCCAGCCTTAGTCTCCTTAAAAATAAAAAAAGACAAATAAAAAACACCACACCAAAACCATAAACAAGTCTAAAACCCTCTAAAATTTATAGCTTTTAGGGTTTTTAAACTAGAAATTAGTATTTTCAATTCATTCTCCAATAAAAATTACAAATATTACTTCAATGTAGATTGAATGTCATTCTGGGCAGTAAAAATACTTTTGAATGAAGACCTACGAAACAAGTTCTGGCAAATAGCTGGATGGATACTTTAATAGTTTTGGTAGGGGTTGAGCATTTTTAGTGATTCAGTAGTTCTGGCTGTGCATTTGTGAATTTACTAATTCTTAGAAATCTGGGACAAGGGCAGTGATTAACATGTTTGTGTAATTGTAATTTCTGTTGGGATCTAGGAAAAAAGAGCGTACGACTGTCTCTTTTTGAGAGGTATGTCTTCTGAGTATGTGAGATTTTTAAGAAGGAATCTTAAATATTAGTCATCAAGAGGACAATACAAAAAGAAGTGTTTTCTTTCAAAGATGTTTAAGATTTTTTTTTGGTCATATTTGAATAGTGTTTAGAAGGCATGATGCTGGCTAGTTTCATGAACGTTCTAAAGCATAGAGATTTTATTTTTGAGTGTATATGTAGTGAAACTTCATGTACAACTTGAAAGTTTTACCTTCTACTAATACATTGGATCTACTGGGTGAAATGGAAATACAGCAATGACTTCCAAGTCATTAAGTAGAGAATACAAAATGTATTAGCAAGTATATGCTATTCTCTCCTTGTTTTCCAAGCAGATCACTCTTGAGTGCTGTCACCTTGATTGTTCTACAAGCATAGCTGCCATCAGGCTTTGGGCTCTGAACATTTGTAATATTCAGGTGACAATGAACAACCAAAGATTTCTTTGTTCTACACAATGAGTGTGGTAAAAGGAGGCTTATGTGCATGTACAAAACAGCTGCTGAGGTGGGCTTATCAGGTACTAACACATATAAGCAAATTTAAATATGACTCATCTGGTGAAGGTGTAGGATTCCTGACTGTGCTGTACAAAGCAACAGGGCTGCTGAGATCAGAAACAGGTAATTTCATACATTAAAAAAAAAAAAAAATCTGAAATACAGAATATTTCATCCCAGTAGCAAATTTCTATTAACTGCATAGGTGAAAGGGGCCTTATAAGGGATAGATGTCAATAGTAATAGCAACACCAGTAACATAGGTGTAACTGTCTGTAGGGGAATTCTCTCTGAAATAGCAAGCTAATACGTGACTATACTTCATTCAATATACTTCAGTATATTCAATATACTTCATTCAGTATTTCCAGTGACTTTAGTAGTTTCTGTATGCAGCCTTCTATATCTGCCTTAATCTCTGCATTGAATTAATTTCCAATTTTTCTAATTATCTTAACTCTCTTCATTTCAGAAGGGCAGTTCACCTTGGACCTCATTAAGTAATGATTTTGTTATGGATCAAATTAACATTTCCTGTCACATAGCTCACTTGCTGAAAAAGGAAAAGATCTTTCTAGGATGAATAAGATCAAGTGTCCATCTAACCTATTTTATGGGCAGAATTCTCCTATCCTCAGGCGCATGGCAGCTCTTACAATATTTCCAGACCTTAATTATTTTCCTTTGTATGAATATGGTATATTTAAGCAGCATGCATTTAGTATTTCTCATGTGCCATATAGAAATTGACATTTAACTATTGAAAACCTTGCATAGCCTTTCTCACATGAAGTTCAGCTGGGTAGTCAGCGGATCCATATGGATCCCTATAAGGAACTGTGATCATACTTCTTCATATAGAAAAAGATCAGTGTGTTGTGCATTCAGAAATTGTATTTGGGTGAAAAGGTAGAGGACTGTAAATGCATAATAAGCCTTTTGTGCATGTCAACAATTCATACAGAAAATATTTGTGGTCATTTCCTCAAACAGCTTTTGCTCCCAGGGTGTCATGGCTTCTCACATTGTGTGAGGCTTGTTCAACCCCACAGGCAGGGCTGGGTGAGAGCACTGCTGACACTCCAGAAAACAGCACATTTGTAGTCCTGTTGCCTTTATCTGAGGGAACTTATCTTCTCCAGGTTATGTACAGTTAGGATCTGTCCCTGGGTGAAAAAAGATCAGAAAATCCTGCTGCTTGCAAAATTTTAATCCATTAAAGACATAATACAGAATTTTTCTTTCAGCTCAGAATGTGCTATGTTTAACACAGGCAAATAATAACTGTATCATTAATCATTAATAGGCCAGGAGCAAAACACAGGATCAACTTAATCCTTTTGGACATTGATGAGTGCACACTGCCACTTTAAATAATGGCATAAAAGGCATCATTATTATCCAGTATGGATTTACCACAGTAAATGAGTTTGAGTTACTGTATATATTTTGCACTCCATACCCTGTTATCAATAATAGTCCTCATGCCTCACAAAGGGCAACATGAGCAGGAAAAGAATAATTGCCATTCTGCATGGAGGCAGTTTATTGATGAGGTGGACAGAAGTAATATTTTTAGCCTGCTGGGTGTCCATCTGTAAGCAGTTTCCTGGAGCTGCCACTTCTCCTTTCTCTGGAAACTGTTATGGCTTTTTCTGTCCAATGAAAATAATGAGATCCATCTATCAAACAGAAAACAAACAATAAACTCTATACCTTCCAATTAATTTGTTTTTCACCTCTGTTTACCAATGTGCATGCAGTTAACTATCCATCGTATTATATGCATGTGAAGAGTACATTTCTCAAAAGGTTGAATCTATTAACCCTTTTGCTAGAAAAATATATCTGCATGCCCTCCAGCTAAACAAGAGACTTGGAAAAAAAAATCAATCCTTTTGAAGTGCCAGAACATAACAACATAGTGTGCAATAAAATCATACCATCCAATCTAAAGTCTGTATCCTCTGTTATGTTCATAACTTATAGTCCATAAAAAACCTTTTCATGGCAAAAAAAAAAAAACCATTTCAGTAAAAATATGCAGTAGAGAGTAATTTCAGGATATAGTATGTTTACATTAAATGTAGACATTCCTCAAAAATGCATGGCTGTGGTACTTGAAGTCGGAGTGGCTTCTCACCACATTGTAGTAATATACTTTGTCCTAACTGTATTTCCCTTTCTTAGATGGCTTTCCACTGCTTTTTCAGGGATTTTTCAAAGATTGTGGGATTTGCTGTACCACACTATGACCAAGCTGTATTCTCATTTTGGCCACTGATGTGGTAATTGTGTTGTTTTTGTTGGTGTGATTTTTGGTTTTGGGGGTTTTTTCAAAACATTGCTCTGTTATGGGGCTTTACTTTTATGTCTACAGCTTTTCCATTTAAATCATTAAGAGGGCTTGAATTTATGTTATTAATTTACTTGAACAGGTTTGTGTGCTATTTCCATGTGTAAAAAGTGTGAGTTCAGCTTACCAGGACACAGATGGCACATCAAAAAAACATAAGAAGCCAACTAGACAGAAACACTGGCATGTCTACCACCACACAAACATACACACACACACAAAACAACTGAGGAAATCAGCTCCAAGGTGCCAATTTTTTGCCTAAAAGCCTCAAACAGTGAAGATGATTCACAACAGTTCAGTCATCTTTCTGAGACTATGTCTGAGGAAATTCTTAGTGCTAGAAAAGGAGTCATGCTTCAGGTCTTGGGACCCTGGCTGGCTAACTACAAATAGTTTTGTATTAATAGCTTAAGTACTGTATCATTGCCATCACCCATTCTCAAACACAGTAAAATTCCACTAGGGAAGAATTTGCTTGCTTTTTGAAAAAGAGAGGAATCTATTGTGAAGGAAAGGGTTAACAGGCTTCAAAACTTGTGTGGCAAAAGAAAAAACAAGATGAGAAAGAAAGAAAGCCAAGAAGAAAATGTCTTTCTATGTATTTCTGTCTAAATCAAATCAATTTCAAATCAATTTCTAGCTGCCCTAAGTTAAACAATTGGTAGATGACATTTTATGCAGATGAATCAATGTGTTCCAAATTATAGTTGTATATACAATATCTAACATGCCGTCAGCATCTTAACTAGTGTTTTTTGTCAAGCTGCTCTGAGCTGACCCACAAATATGTTGTAGAGAGAAGTCTGAAGTCTGTAATTTTTGAGTAAGTGTGAATGAGCAAGTCAGTTGTACAACCTAAGAAAACTTGTAGATTCATGTTAAAAATGGATGTGCAGCACTGGCTACGCTACAGGATTTTTGTTTGTGCCACAAGCCATCCTCAGCATGATAATAATTCATAAATGAGCCCAGGTTCACTAAGAGATCATGTGTCTAACTAGTCCTGGCTTCAGCTGTTGGAATTGGTACATCTTTAAGGAAGGAATGTCTGATCTGGTACTCTTCTGTTATTTCTGTCTTGATATTGGGCAACCACATATACTCAGCTAGTATAAATTGGCTCAATTTAATGCTTTCTTAATGATGTATATTTAAAATGAGCTACAACTAAAACATAAAACAAAACAAAAACCCCAAAAACCAAAAGAAACCCCCCAACAACCTTCTACAGCACAAAAAGTGTATTAGTCATGTTATTGAACATCTGTTTTATGAAAAGTTCTCCTGTACTTCTCTGCATTTTTGCCTTTTTTTCCTCCAATCTGGTTGAGGTTTTAACTTCTATCATTTACTAATGCATTGGTCGCTACTGTCACTCTGCCTTTTTCTCTGGTTTATATGCATAAAGCTGCTACAACAGTCCTGGACCCTGGTGTAGTTCATTCAGTCTGAATTCCAGCACAGTTCCTTTGAAGCCCATCCATACAAAATCCTTTCCAGTAGGATCACACTTATCTCAGTAGGGCTGGAATTGTTTGATGGTGTTGATGTGTACGTGCCACTTCACAGTGCCACCTCCCATACGTACATTGCAATGTATGTAATGTGCCTCAGAGGATTTTAACATTCATTGCTACTGTTTTTGTAATATCTCTCTGGGTAAAGGTTTCTAGTAACACAAAGTGCATGAATACTCTAGACTGACAAAAGGTTATTAAACTCACTAAGAGTGCCGTGGAAATGTGTGTTTTCAAGCAATATGTTTGGAGCATCCTAGTACTCGGTCCTAGAATTGTCAAATGGGGGGATGTAATTTACTGAATTTGCTTGTATAAATTTTATATAATATGTGAGTTCTCATAAAATAAAATCTAGAAAGTAATTATTGATGGGCGTCTTTTGCTCATATAAAAGACTACAGCTGAATTAGGTAAATCTTATTGAAAATCTTGTTCAAAGAAAAAAGATTTTTAAGACCCAATTTTTAGCTGAAATAACTGAAAGAACTCTACTGAAGCCTGCAGAAGATATATGAATTCATACTTTCCTGGAGCATGGACTACCTTTTGTAAAGGCTTGGAATATGACTTGGTGAAATAAGGAATTTGGCTTAAAGATATTTCTATAAGATCAATCTGTTTCATATGGTCAGCCTCGTTGAAGCCAGAGTGTTTAACAATTTGATTCTCTTACTATTTATAGTTCACTTCAGAACATAAGCCATCAAATAATGACCGGAATTTTTTCTTGAGTTACTCTGAACTGACTGGTTGCCAAGATATTAAAGGGTTTATGGCGCTTGATGAAATTTTACACACGATGTTTTATATCCACTACTCAAGAGTCTGACTAAACTTGCATGCATCTACTGTTGAAATTTAAAATTACGAGCACTAGATATATGTGGCCACAATGAAAAGATTATTAAGTGTGATTTGTTTGGGGTTTCTTTGTAATTCAAGGTAATTTACAGAAATAGTGCTTAATAGGGCAGAAGTGCTTCACTGCTGCCTAGAGACAGTATGTAAAAGCACAATATTTGTGTAAGGGTTCTCTAAGGGGAAAAATGCATTAATTTGAGGAATCGATGCTTGTTTCTGCAAGATTATTATGGTATAGACTTTGCAGAGAATTTTAATATGTGTCACAGACTTTCCAAAAGAAGGCAAACTGTGACTGACTGGAATAGCTTGGTGTCTCCAGGTACTGTAATATTATGCTGTGGGGTTTTTTTTTGTTTGTTTGCTTTTTTCCCCCAAGTGCTTCAAATATTTCATAATTGAATAATACAGCTGATGAACTTCAGCAAGTAAATGTGTAAAAGGAGGATTTTCAAACAGAATGTAGACTCTTCAAACTGTGCAGGAGATCAGCTGCCTGGACACAGCCCACTAAGGCACTTATGGATGCTGCTTCATACACCTAGCAGTTCCCTCACCTCATGTTTTAGGTATGACATCACTTTCATCAGGAGAACAACCTGGATACTTAACTTTATTAACATGCTTAAGTTGTTTGCTGGATTGTGATGAGTTTTAGGAACCAAGCCCAAAAAAGTGCTTTCTTTAGGGAGAGAATTCTCCACTTTGGGAGAGGGATGTGATCTTATATTGATCATTTGTCTTCAGAATGAAGTAGAAATTTCCTGTGGATGCTACAGCAAGAATTTCTGTAGGAAAAACAGATCAAATGTTAAAAAATGGATGTATGGATGTACCTGCTGTTTTTATTTTAGTTTGATGCTTTTATAGTTTTAATTAGTTGCTGTAAAGGATATTTTAAAATGTGTCATGAATGATCCTTAAAGCAATATCTATCCACTGTTGCATGATTAATAATTTTCTAAACTAGAAGATTAGATGTGGTATTCAATGTGTGATGAACTGTGAATTGTCAAGAGAGATTCTTTTAAAATTAAAAATGCAAAAAAGAGAATAATTTTCTTATGAATAATATTCAGATCTGTTTCAGATAATATCATAGTATATTAAGAAAAAATAGAAGTACAACCATCTTCAGTGACTGTTTCTTTCTTTTCAAGTTTATTTCTTGGAAATGGAAAACATCAATCTGTTGGAGAAATGCTTTCATAGAAAAAATAGATTCTTCTATGAACATGGAATCTGATTCTTATCTCCTTTTTAGTGGTGATAATTGTAAAATGCTTTACCCAAGTGTGGACTGTCAAGGAACACTGGAGAGCCATGGTCCACAGCATATTGGCAGGAAACTGAGGAAATCTAGTGAAAAACACAGTAATAAGATAAATTTTTTTTGTCTAGTGAATAAAATCTTTTAAAATTTTGTAAAAATGTGTGTATATGTAGAAAGTATGACTGTTAGGAGATGGGAAGATGTTCAGGCATCAGATAAGGTGGCAACAAGACAGGCATTGCAAGATGGAAGAAAATCTGTGAAGAGCCACGCATTTGTAGTCTTTTGTAGTGCTTTGTGTTTCCATGTAGGTTGATACTAATACATCTGGGACACAAAATCCAAAGTAGGGAGTGCTTCTAAAGAGAAGAAAATTACTTTAAACCTAACCCTGATATTACGTATATGACTTAATAAACCAGGTCAGTAATGGAATTATCAGCTGTTACACACATACATATGTCGACTTTTGGCTTTAGATAATAAATTGCTTTTCAAACCATATAAATAATCATAAAGTGCTAGTGCTCACAAAAGGATATGTGAACATATTTAGTTTAGAACCTGAAATTCACGTTTTGCTGATACAACTTTGTCAGTTAGACAAGTCCCGGCTAACTTTGTAGTAAATGTTAAAATGACATGGTGGGACAAGTTTTGTAGCTGTAATTTCATCACCTTTTAAGCAACAGAGGTTATTTTCAAATCAGCCCAAGCTGATTCAGAATGGTTAGCTCATTCTAAGAAAAAGTCTCAGGAGAAATGACAATGCTTAGCAGACAAGCAGAAAGTAAGGGGTCATAAATGCACAGACAAAAGAACATATATTTTGTTAAGGCCATTAGAAGCAGGAGAACAAGGAGAAGGGCTGGTTAACAGCTCTGCTTTGTGTCCATGTGTAAGGACACAAAAAGCATCCTTACTTTTTGTACTTCATCATTTTATTTTGGAGTAACCAAGGCTGTGCCTTACTGGTGATGATTCACCAGTATGTCAAAAGAAATTGGTTATAAGGAATGAAGAAAATAAAGTGCTATAAAAATCAGCCCCTAATGACAGTTTTCTCCCTTACTTAAGTGGTCAGAAGGTGCTACAAGTTGCATATATCTTTTAAATTTGTTTTTTAGACATTAACATTTAACCAAGGAATTAGCTTATTTTGAAGCTGAAGGTGTTCGGGAAAAAAAGCCAAAACATGATTTAAATAAGAGAAGAGTAAAATTCTTGGGTAACGGAACTATGATGTATATAAAAATGTTCAGATTAATTTAAGACAGGTATCCAAGGTACACTAAAAAAAAAAATTATGATGTATGACCAATACTTGCTGCAATAACTTCTGTCGAGGAGAGGAAAAGCAAAACAATTCTGCACTTACAGTTGAAAACACATGTGCATAACTTCCTGTGAGGGAGATCAGGTCAAGTTTCCACAGCTGTTGTCCACAGGTGTTAAAATAAATAGAGCTTGGTTTACGTGCATAATATTTGTATTCTTGAAAGAACATAGAAATCAAATTTTTCCTTTGGAGGTGTTAAACTTGGCTGCTTGGTTAACTAAAGTTAATGCCCCTGCTATTCCCACCAGGGCCCAGGCTCATGCTAGTCACCTCTTAAAGTAATTAGTTTCTCACATTTACAACTGAGACCTCATCTGAGATGAATTTATCCTTGCAACATCCCTGTTGAGATCTGTTGATCCAGACCTGAGTTTACCCCCAAATTATTTTAAATGTTGTTGATCTGCAGGAGCCCTGAGAGACTAATCCTCCTTTCCTGAATAGAGGAATCACGCTGCTTTTCTTGCCTGTAAGGTTTTATGTATGAGAAATAGGGCAAATTTTACCCACAGGATTTGCTTTTTTACTTTTCAGAAAAGATGAGAACTTGTTACTGAGCATATTTTAAAGTCATCCTTGTATCCTTTTTCTAAGGTAGATTTTTCCTGTACAAAGCAAGGGGTAATAAAAATTTTATTTTCAAGGAAAAAATGTTATAGCTGTGAAACGGTGCCAGCAATGTCAGTGTTGTGTTGTAGGGTTTTGAAAAATGTAATAATATACTCAAAGCAATTAACAAACATCAGATTTTTATTCTAGATGCTGAATGTGATTAGAAACTGTAAATGAACAATTCTTCATTCCAGCTGTTCTGGGAGCAGGTTTTCATGCACCATAGCTACATTAAGCATAACTTTACTGCTATTTACTTGCACAGCCCATCAAAACTGCATTTTGATTAATAGGCTTTACTGTTTTAGAGAATCACAGTTATAAACTATGAGTCTCTTTATTAAAACAGAAGAGTCTAAATTTGTAATATATGGTAAAAAGCTGTAGTGATTCTGTTTGCACCAAAAAAAATGTCATTGGACAAAATTCTATTAAGCAATGTTTCAAGGTGCATGTTGGTACTTCGTTTCATGGAATAGACAGTTTTTATGTGTATAGTTTGCAGTGGTAATTGCAAGGGAATCTAAAGTTTATTGCCTTCCAATTCTCCAGCGTAGTGTGTTTTCACACACTTAAAAGTGGTTTGTTTATTGTTTGATTTTTTTAGTTTTTGTTTTTGTTTTTTTTTATATCTGTTTCAAACTCTACTAAAAAGAAAAAAATAAAATCTTCTGGCATATTTTTTTCATGGTGAAGGGTGTCTGCTGACAGTACAATGAAGAAACTGTTTTAGGAGGAAATTGAGGAATGTAACAGTCTTACAAAAAAATCATGGACAAGCTCTTGGCATTGCCTGAAATATTTCAGGTTTTAGTGCTAATCTACTGGGAACCCTTTTCTATTAATCACTAGTCACACCCAAGTGATAAAGTCATGGTAGTTTTTTTGTGCTGATTTCATTCCTGTTGATCATGTGATACTTAAACTGCCAAAACCTTTATTCCCATTTAAAGTAGTGCTATTAGTTTGGAAATGGGAATTAAAGGTTTTACACAGAATTTTTCTCCATGTACTTTTTCTTCATGTAAAGTGTATAAAAGAGCTTTTGTGTGAATGTGCTTGTAGGGCTTTAATCATTCATGGGCTTGCTTGGAAGCAGCAGCCTCTCACTTGGTCATGTATTATCCAAGTGCCACTAAGTAATTTCCATATTAACTTTTCCATTTGCTTACGATAGTTTTATGAATGACTGTTGTGCTGATTCTCACCTACTCTCCTCTCTCCCTTCTCCCTGCCCGTCTTTTCTTTAAGCACAGAAGTTAACTGAGCCTGCCTCCTAATACAGTTGTTCTGCTCCAGAAAGAAAACTAGGGCTTCCCTTGTCATGGAAGCTAAAATTTTATGCCATTAACTGTTTCTGCTCATTGATAGATGGGATTAGTAGAGAATTGCAAATGTTTTGGGGTATCTGCATCCCTTTGTGCTTTGTACTAGGTCTTTACTCTTGGTTGTTTCTTTTGTCATCTGTTGCATCAATGCAAATAGAAAAGATGTACCATACAAATGGAAAAAAAACTTATTTAGATGTGTAAAGTCATAGAAAAAGGCATGATTGACGCTCATCAAGTCAATCATTCTGTTCTTGGAAAGCATCATATCTTCATCCATTTTCCTTGCAAGATCTTGAAAGCCTCTGATGTTGGAGACTGTGTAACTCCATGCAATCTGTCACTGTACCTGGGGGTGTTTGTCAGTAGGACATACACACATGTATCACCATGCATCCAGACAACTTAAAACTCTTTCACAGGATTTAAAGGCCCATTTGCTACTTGTCCATGGTGGATTGAGAGAGCAGTTCATTCTTCTGATTGATGCAGCCTTTTTACATGTTTGAATCTGTTGCTATATCTCCAATTGACATCTTATGAACGGGCCAGCCCCTCTCCTTCATATAATTTTATCACAAAGATGGAAACACAAGGGCATATTAGGTTTCAAATTGTGAGGTTTGTTTGTGTTTTAGTTGTTATTATCACAAAGCTGAGGGGAGTGTCCAATCCCCCAGGGGGGCTATGCAGTCCTTCAGAAGCACTGCAACAGAGCAGAGAGATGAGCAGACAATAACTCTTTGAAATTCAGTAAAGGCAAATGCAGGGCAAGTGCACTTTAGGGTGAATAATCCTAGGCACCAGCACAGCCTGAGGGCTGATCTTCTGGAAAGCAACTCTGCAGAGAGGGACCTGGGAGTCTTGCAGCAACAAGCAGTCCATGAGCCAGCAGTGTGCCTGTATGGCCAAGAAGCAATCCTGGGATGCACTAAAAGAGCCTTCCCAGCAGGTTGAGGGACATGATCCTGCCCCTCTACTCAGCCCTGGAACAGGTACCCAGAGAGATTGTGGGGTCTCTGTCTCCACAACTGGAGATATTCAGGAACTGCCTGGACACAGTCCTGTGCAATGTGCCTGGATGACCCTGCCTGAGCAGGGAGGCTGGACCAGATGACCCACTGTAGTTCCTTCCAACCTGACTCATTCTGATTATTTTAGTACTGCTTCTCTGAAAATAGTGCTATGTTATAATAATTTGCTTATTATTAAAGCATTGACAAGCTATTTGTAAAACTTGACTTCAGAAGTAAAAATATACAGGTTAATCTCATTGATCAAAGATCTTGGTGTTTCTTTAAGAGATTCTGGTTGACTTGGTTGTTGTAATTGTATTTGCAAAAATTAGAATTTTAGCACAGAGAATAATTATGTGCTTCTTGGCATTTATTTATGCATACACACATACATACAATATGGCTCACACTGCTTCATTTTCATATTGAGTTGGACAATTAGTGAGTCTGAAGAGAGAGAAGCATAACCTATGTGCTCCTTCCTCCAAAAGTAATTTATATCATTAAATGCTGGCTCCTTGTTTCAGGGGTGTCTTGAGTGAGTGCAGCAGATGAGGCACCAGGCACTTTATGGATGTGGTGGGGATTCTGAGCTCATTTACAGCACCTGGTTTCCTCATCATGCCCCTTCTCTCCTGGACTTCCCAGCTCCCCCGTGTCTGGGAGCCAACATCACCAGAGAGGGGGTGTCAGTGGTGCTGGGGAGCCAGTCTGGGAGGTGGAGGAACAGAGCACAAGCACATCACTGCTGTGTTTGTACACCTCTGCACCCACCTCTCCCCAGATGACAACCTTTCACTGTATGAGGAATTATTCTTTAGAGGCTTGCCTTTCTTATGCTAATCAACAGAGCTGATGTTATATTCTCCTCTTTTTGCTTTTATCATCATCCGCTTAGCTTATTTTCCTCTAGCATCAAACTCTCTCCAGCTCTAATTCTTCTCTCACACAGATAAATCGAAAGCTGCAATTATTTACAGAGTGAGAGGAGGAGGGAGGAAGCACATTAATTTATAAATCATTTTAAATTTACTATTCATTAAAGGTGGAGTATGAAGAGCTCTGGCCTCCATCCACTCAGCATGACCAGAAAACAACAGACCTGTTTAGTCAGAAATAGTGCCAACTATTCCAATCTCTTCCAACAGCAGCCTTGTTATGCAGGGACCAGCTGAAAGATGAGGTCTGCATTTCCCTGACCCTGCAGAGTTTGTGGCTTTGCTACTGGAAAAGTCAATACCTCTTCTAGTTCTTACATTGAGGCTTTTGCTTTCTAGGGGACTGGGTTGTGACTGTCAGTGTGTTTTTCCTAGATCAGAGAATCCCCTCAGTGTTGCTTTTGGAGTGGTTAGTCTGGGGAGTGGTGGCCAGGAGACAGACACTGGATTATTTTTTATAGGGCATTAAGACTGCCTGTGGGGTTGCTCAGTGGAACTGAGAGGTGAGAGGGAAGAAATTAGCACATGTTCTTAGACTGTATTCCATCAAATTATAGAAGAACAGATGAGTAATTTTCTGAGATAAGCAATGTGTAATCAAATTTGTGGAAGGGAGAACATGGCTATGGTTAAAGTATGAACCAAGGAGCACAGTGGTAAAAATGGTTACTGAAAATATTTGTAAGAGCAGGTGGAAGAAATACTTCAAAATTACACATGGGCAAGTTTCCTGGGTTTGTGTGGCAAGGTTTTAGGAGTGGGAAGGCAGGGTTGGATTCTGTGAGAAGCTGCCAGAAGCTTCTCCAGTGATTCACAGAGAAAATACCAACAAGCTCCAAGATGGACCCACTGCTGGTCAAGGCTGAGCTGTCAGAAACAGCTAAACTTCTGCAGAGTCAGGGAAGGAGAGGACTGAGGTGCTCCAGACTCTGGAGCAGAGATTCCCTGCAGCCCCTGGTGCAGACCATGGTGAGTCAACCATCCCCTGCAGCCCACAGAGGTCCATGGGGGAGCAGAGATCCACCTGCAGCCCATGGAGGACCCCACACCAGATCAAGTGGATGCTCAAAAGAAGGTTGTGACC
Organism: Luscinia megarhynchos; assembly: GCA_034336665.1. Taxonomy (NCBI): domain Eukaryota; kingdom Metazoa; phylum Chordata; class Aves; order Passeriformes; family Muscicapidae; genus Luscinia; species Luscinia megarhynchos. The sequence goes on from CM067565.1 coordinate 50,914,315, forward strand.
CAGGAAAAGTCTGTGGGTCAGGATCTGTGGAGAGAGGACTCCAAACAGGATCAGGTTTGCAGGCTGGACTTGTGACCCAGTGAGGAACCTAAGCTGGAGCAGTCTGTGAAAAACTGAAATAAATCACACTGAACAAGTTGGTGGAGGACTGTCTCATCTATTAGGGACCCTGTGTGGTGTGAGAGAAGCATCTGAGATGTCTCCCGCTGAGGAGGAAGGAGCACCAGAGACAACATGAGATAACCTTACTGCCAATTCAACACCTCCTCCCCACCAGCCATGCAGGAGGATGGTAATGGGGGTTGCAGTCAGTTTAAGTCTAGGAAGAAGGAAGAGGTGAAGGCAAAGTGTTTCATGATTCAGTTTTTATTTCTCATTTTCCTACTCAGGTTTAATTGGTAATAAATTAATTTCCTCAAGTTGAGTCTGTTTTGCCCACGATGGTAACTGCTGAGAGGTCTTTTCCTGTTCTTATCTTGTCCTGTGTACCTTTCTTTATACTTTTCTCTTCTTTGTCTTGCTGAGGAGGGTAGTGATAAGCAGCTTTGGTGTTCACTTGGCATGCAGCTGGTGTCAAACCACCACAATCCTGTAACATATGGAATACAATTACAAATATATAGCTTGCATGTGTAAGGAGCATAGGTGGATTGAAGTGAACAGCTCTTTTCCTCCTGGGTTTCACACAAACCCCAGAAGACAGTAAGAAAGATCCAGAAGAAAGAATCATCAGCCTTGGCATATATCTAGATAGTTGTGTGGGCTTGTGCAAAAGCTTGAAGACTTGCATGTCACTTTCAGAGAAAATGCCAGGAACCTGTGCCCTTTTGGCAGCTGTCTTAGACTGGGTGCTGGTTCTGGCAGCAGCTGGGTGGTGGAGGCAGGGAGATGTCTGCCAGCCCTGCACCCCTGCCTGAGCACATGTTGTGTAGTCAAATTGCAACCTTGAAACATGAAAATGCATGATGGCAGCTCTGGTGTTACTCATGCTGGTGATCACTGTGACAATCTGGTTCCTTCTTCCCACCTTCATGTCCATGCCAAAATGAGTTTTAATTATTGTATTTGCTTTGGGGTAGTCTCTTCAATGGCAATATGACAGAATTCAGGCTACCAATGCCTATCCAGTTTTCCAAGCCTTATCTTTAATGATATTTTTCTGTCCCAGCCTTTCATGTGGGTGATGGTAAGGGATGGCCAGGGCCTGCTCTGTAGCAGTTTTAGCTAATTTTTTAATTACTTGGATTTGCAACATTTCATCTCTAAAGAAGCTTAGAAATTAATACAGGGACAGGTGCAATCTTCCAAATTCAGCTGTGTTCACTGCAGACAATATTCCCCAACTGCTGGTTGATGTTGAGTGCCTAACTTTTACCACCCTTGGAGCTCTACAGTTTAAAATTAGCTGATCTGGTTCATTTGTGTCTGCTGATAAAGTAAATGAGGTGTGCTGGTGAGACTTCTCCCTGCAGAGTTGCATAAAGACCCTCTAGAAATGAGACAAACATGCAAGAGCACCTTCTCTCTCTTTAGTCCACATACCCTTATGGTCTCCCACTCAGATGTGGCTCTTGATAAGCAGGGAATTCTTGTGTAGATGAGGGATGCTACACATTTGTGTCATCTGGTTCTGATTTTGTACTGCCTAGGAGGTGTGCAGAAGCCTTTGGGAAAAGCAGTATAAAATGGGGATCATCTTAATGCTGGGACTTACTGGTACTACACTCAATGAATCAGTTCTATGAAAATGAATTTCTGTGGTATGTTCATTACAGGAACCCACTTTGCAGCTGTACTTCAATAACTATTCTCCTCCCTTCCCATCAACAAGAAAAAAATACGTAAATAATGCTATGGAAAATGGAGCAGTGGATTCTGTGGGAGTTTTAAGCCTAGATATCTAGTGCAGGAAGGGAGCTTTGCAACTCAAACAGTGCACCACACTTTTCTAGATGGGTCCCTGTAGTGTCATAATAGGAAAAAAATTACCTGCAGTGGACAGCAGGGGTTTTCCATGAGGTTTAAGTACTGCAACCTGTAACTAGTGCTATTTTTAGAATGCTGTTGATCTCTGTGAGAACATTTGCCCACTTTAAGTACAGAATACTCTTAAATAGCTTGCAAGAGAAAAAGGGTAGTATGCTCAGGATGTAGTCATTTTAAATCTTGGATCAGTACTAATAGGATACAAATCCTTTTGTTTGGTTTGAGTATTTTGAGTTCCAGACAATTTCTTTGAGGATATGAACAGGAAGTACTTTTCAGCCTTTATGTAAGGAATTGTGGATTTGTTTTAATAATGTGCAAAAGAACTCACTTGGAAAAAAAGTGAATAAACTGGTGGGGAAAGTCAGAATATTTTCTTAACTAAAGTGATGTTTTATTGGTGAAAACATTTAGTTAAAAAACAGCTAATTCTCAGCTGACAAGATTACAATTTCTATAGAAAAATGTGCATTAGAGGGTGTATTAGACTGTAGTTTTGCAACATCTTATTTTATAACTAAATTGCTAATGCTAGTCATTTTATAAATGCTGTTAGAGAACTGGTGTAAAAGTATTATTATTACTATTTTCTTTATTTTAGATGGCAATCTAAACAGAACATCAGCCATAGTCTCCATTAGAGACTGTAAATGTGGGGGAGGCTACTTTTTTCATGTACTGAATAGGCTTTAAAAGTTACTATACTAGCTCTCATTTTAGCTAGTTCACCTAGACCTGGAAGTTAATTGTGCCAACACACACCTAAACATTTAGATATGAAGTGATGCTTCCTGGTAGGAACCTCAAAAGCTGGAACATTCTTTTCTGCTGTAAAGAAAAATACTTCCTATGGTTTCATACAAAGTTTGAAAATCTGATAAGATGACAAATGAGAATAAATTGTGTTTTATTACTCATTTTACTTGAAACATCAGTTATACTGAAGTGTATTGACAGAAATAACTAATTGTCTGTGCTGATAGAAAATAAATTATAAAATTTTTAAATGTCATGAAATTTAAAGCAAAAATCTAATTGACAGCCAACAGCAGAAACTTCAGTTTTAAAACATTGAACTATAAATTCTTATGAAAAATTGATATAAATGGAAACAAAATTGTTTACTGCAGGAACTACTGAGAGTTGCCCATTAATGCCAGTTTTTTTTATCAGTTATGAAAACATTAAGTTTCCACAAATTAACAATAGATAAGTGCAAATAGTAAATTTTCATCATTCAAAAGTATTCAAGTTTTAAAAGAAATTATTAGAATGAAACTACATTTTTAAAAGTGGTATTTTAATCTTGTTCTCTAAAGGCTTTGCTAAATCAAGACTTTTAACTTACCATTTTGCTTTATGTGGGCAAAACCAACAAATCTCTTCCAGAGTCATGTTAACCATTAAAACTGATTCAATATAGCAATTTAAAACTGCTTAAGGGGCAGGCAAAGCTTCTGTCTCCCACCGCCTCAATCTTATACCTTGTGGACTTCCCCCTTGCATGCTCTGGAATTTACCTGGGTGCAATTCAGCTCACTGACTTTTTTCAGTTTTTCTGTTCAATATTATTACTAGATGAGCTTTAAAGTTTTGTTTCAACTCAAACCATTCTGTGATCCTATGAAATTCTGAATTTTTGAAGAAGCTGTGCCTAGCTCACACATAGCTTTCTACAATGCTCTGCAGAACTTGTACTTCAAGTAGTAAAAAGAGATTCCCTTTGGTTATTATTTTATCTGAATATCTCACTGGCTATGTGAACTTATTTTAATAAAAGTATGAGGAAACAGCTGAGAGTATTTGTGTGCTCATTTTCCATTCCTCTCAACTCCCTATTTTTTCCTATTCATAAAAAAATTGTGATGATCATCTACTGGTTTAAGCTCATTCACACAGCCAAGATTTATATGGATTGTGCTGTCCCACTGTTAGTGTTTTTCTTACTTGAAAGTCGTGACCATTCTGGGGAATCATGTCCATTGTTCTATCTTGGGAGGCAATGGAGCATAAGATATTTTGAAATTTGGGTAATGAAATACTGCCAACAGAGAGACCCTTGAATTTGAGGTGACATTCAGAGATAAAAACAGAGTTAACAATTCTATTTTATATGCATATAGATAGATCTCTGTGTGCATGTACATGTGTTTACACATCTACACAGCTTTTTCAAAGTTATAGACATGAGCACCATACATGTAGACACAGGGCTGCTGATTTGTAACAAACCTTAATGACCTGCCATGGTCATCAGCTCTGAATATGACCTCCAAATCACATGGGCTTACTTTCTGACCTTGGTCTTCAAGTAAAACAACAAAAAAAAAGCATGTTTAGGATAGAAGGCTGGTGTTTTCAAAGGAGCTTTGGATGAGCAATACCTCTGAAATTTAGAGACTGGAATAACTTATGGTTTTCTAATGATGCATTTGAATTAGTTTAGTTTAGGCATTTGAATTGGAATATTTGTCTTAGTCTTCTTTTATCTCTCCAAGATATACGCTAGCACATTTTTCAATTAAAAAAAAAGACTCTTGGGCTGAGTTGCTAAATTTCAGCATAAATTTTTATTCTGAAATTATAAGCCCCCCAAAATAGCAAGGGGAAAGATTATAGCTATCTGACACTACCTTATCTGTATAGCTGAGAACAGCATCACTACAATAAAAGAAGATAGCAGTGTCTCCCATTGATTGTTATTTGATGAATGTAAAGCAATTTACTGGAATGCAATTAGCATTTGCAATCGCATTACCGTGGGGATTTTTTTTTTATGCTGGCTCTGAATTGAAAAATCTATACATGTTCTGTCAGTGAGTCACTTCTTAGGAAGCTTTCTTTCATTTGTAAGGCTGTGCATTGCTGTGGAATTAGTTTTTCAGAGTTTTTATAAGAAATACATCTCTTGGGGAAAAAAAAAAAGGCTTCTAAATAGGAATGTCTTAGCAACTTTAAAATAATTGTATAAATGAAGAATCTTGAAGTACAAAGATTAAATAAGCAAAGCCGTGTCCTGAAACAGTAAGACATATGATGGCAGACTAACAATAGTGCTAAAAGTAACAGTGCTACCTTTTAGCAAACATTCAGATTGCCAGTGAGAAATGTGCATGCATGCAAGTGCTCACTTAGACACACTGTTCTGTCTGCACTTTAAATTAGGGTAAATTTAATTGTTTTTACATCACATGAAGTTCACACGAAGTATAGAGAGATTTTTAGGAAAAGAAACCCATAGAAATGTGTTGATTCCCAGTTTGGATTTTCTGTGGACTTGTAGGTGAAGGATTTTCAGTGCTACAGGAGAAATCAATCCCAGCTGATATGGAGAGGGTATCAATGAAAAATGTGTGTGTGCTGAAAGGGGTAGTCAACATCCTCCTGATGTTGATTCATGCATACAATAGCAAATATGGACTCTATTGTGCTTTATAATGGCTTCTGTGTGTTATGGACCAAGGGCTACTATCCTACCTCAAAGACAAACATAGGGAATAATTTCTATAGAGATCTATCTGGGAATGTCTGTTGCTTTAAAAAACACACTGATTTTTAACACTATCAGCTAAAGGATTCTTCCTGTAATTGTATATTGTGCACCTTAACCACTTTAGAAGTTTCTCTCCTATGTGTTTGACCTTAGAGGTCTTACAAGGTCCATTGTCTATTGCATCTTGTATACCTTAATTTCTGTGAGGTCTAGAAAGAATTGCTACTGAACTCCTGGAGACTATATTAGCTTTACCAGTGGGACATTATCTTCTGAGCTTTCTAAAGATTTTCATTTATTTTTAAATGAAAACCTTGAAAGAAAGCAGAAACTCCTTTGTTCCTGTTCCTTTTATGTCTTTATACATATAATAAAATGCTAGACCCTGTCAGTTCTTTTTCTTCCACTGAAAACTTCCTTCAATTTTAATAGGTACAATAGCATTTTTAACTGAGGTTGGCATTAATATTTTAGTGGAGTTGGAATTGTCTGTGTGCCCTGTTGCTACTTTGCTTAAGAAAAAAAGTTGTTTATCCCCATTTATCCACATTCACTGCTGTGCAGTGGCATATCTGCCATTTTAAGAAGAGGCTGGAGGTTTTGGGACATATCTTGTGCTGGTAATAAGCAAAGCACCACCTTTCACTGGGGTGGCAATGCAGTGCCCACTTCCTTCAGATTTTACCCTGCTGCACTTTCATTTAGCATCAATAATCAATTAAATACTTCATATTCTCACATTTCGTCCTTGAGGAAAAAGACTAGATACTTTTGCCACATTGACACAGCCTAAAGTTCTCTGTTATTTTTTATGAAGACCTAAATTGACCAATATGAAGTGCAGGATGCAAGGAATGTGGTAACATTTTGACTGTATGAACGGAAGTCTTATCATTTTCTAAAAATAATAAAAATCATAGATTTTCTGTTTCTGTGGGTGATGTACCAGAGACTGGATATAGCTGAGTTTCAAGGCTGGATATGTTCTTAAGATAGTTATTGCAGCTTTCCCAAGGAGGGAGATTTGTATCTTATATATATTAACTTCTACAGTTAACCTCTTTGTGCCTCTCCTCCCGTGTTGCTGTTTTCTTTACACTGCAGTACCCTTGCTTGCCTATCCAAACTGTGCTAAGGCTAAAAACAGATAGTGGCTTTGTCCAGTATGAGACAAAATGTTGCTCTTAAGTGTTGCTTTGTGTTTGTAAGGCTGGTCTGGCACTTTCTAATATATTAATCTAAATTCTGTCAATATTCATCTGCCATTCTTCTGGAACACAAGTATTTCCTGGGCTTTAGCAGAGTTCAGTGTTTGAGCAAGAAACTGCTGGGACTGCACTGTGTGTAATACTGGTAATTTAGTGCTGGGTGGTGTCTACCAGTTTCCAGATTAGGGAAGATGCTATGTCCCTGTCTCTTTCTATTCTGTAAGCAGTGACATATTGTGGCAAGAGTGTTCCAGGCAGTGTTGAAGTTACTCTGCTCCTGTGGGATCGATGCCTCCTGGTCCTGTTAACTGACTTTACAGGAACTGGTGCACCTCAGGTGATAGGAGCCACTGTTTGTTGTGATATTGATTATTTGATTACTGCTGTCTTGTCTCTGTGAAGGCAACACTTCGTGTTCCATGAAAGGGTGGGTCTTGTGGCTTCACACTGAGCCTTCTCACTGGGGCAAAGGCTGCTCTGTGGCACTGTACACGAGCTCGCTGACATTTTGGGAGCCTCTGGCTGTCTTGAAGGAAGTCAGTTATCAGTGGAGCACAGAGACATGGCTTGACATGGAGGCAGGAGTGTAAAATTCATATGGGAGGGAATATGACAGGAAAAGGGAATCAGGAGATCCTTCATGGTAGAATTTAAATTACTCCAAGAGCTTATAAAATGTCTTCCCACTTCCATGTGAGGCAGATATCTTAACTTAGTAGCCTAGTGCTACTTTCCTTCCACCCTCCCCATGCTCTTGAATCATTGTGTACAAAGATCTTTTTGACATTTTTGGGTTTTAATCCTTTTTAAGGATGCTCACTAGAGGTTAAAGGGTGACAGCTTGCAGTGCCCTTGTAAGAAAGAAAGTCTGCTGAGACAAGGCAAGCTCTGTGCAGTGTTTCGATTTCATTTTGACCCTGGTTTTAAAATCATTGGAAATTACTCAGAGGAAAGAATGCATTTTGGAGGTCTTACCCCTCTCTACTGTATCCTGCTCAGGGATAGGCTGTTGTACAAGGAGTTACCAGATCAGAGGTATTTGATGTGGAAGCTGGAAGATTTTCATTCTGGCTAAGTGATAAGTGCTCAAAACGAGCCAATGAGTTTGGGTGTTTTAAGAAAAGACTGCAGCTAGAAAAATTGGATTTGATTAAATGTACAAGCAAGATATTTAAAATATAGTGAATGGAAGAATTCTAGTGGGTAGAAAAATTGCTTCTAAGGCACCTGGCAGGGTCTATGGACCAATGGAGAGAGGAAATTGAGATTTTTTTAGGAAGTGAATAGCACTGAGACTTCCTTGAATTATTTTATTCTGATATAAAACCAATAAAATCACTATTAGCCACTCCTTCTCTGAAAAAAGTTCTGTGTTTGCTAGGTTTTTCTAATGAATTATCTGTAAAGCATGGAAAGATGAACTAGGGTAAACATAGAAAGTCATTTCAGAGGGTTTAGGATTAAGTGTCATTAAGAATAAAGGATGACTGGGATAATCGTTGGCACAGTACTGGTTTTCTTATGGTTTCCAGGATAAAATTTCCCAATTAAAAAAAAAAAAATGGACAGACCAATATAATCACTTAGTCATATTTGAACTTGAAAATATGCTTAATTCTCAATTTGCATTGGATTTGGGTTTTTGTTTGGTTTTTGCTGTGGTTTTTTTATATCTCGGAAGCTTTTACAGCTTCAAAGGTTTTAGGATTTACTTTTGTTTATTGTAAAGTTACTGCTTTAATTTCAGTTTGAGCTATATTTCATATCTTAATGACTGAAAAGATGTGTGCCTTAGTTGTTTTTGGTCTGAGTAATATGAATGATATGAATATGTGATATAAATATCATATGAATTTCAGTAATACAAAAATATCCATATCATTATCCAATATATAATAAGATTAATCACTATCTAGCAAAGAAATGCAAAACATCCTGTAAAGTCCAGGTTCTTGAGCCTCTACATAGCTTAAAAAAAATAATTTCTACCTTGATTACAAACTAGAAAATTTTGGCTCCTCTAGGATTTTATATTTCATTAGACATAATCTACTTCTACAAGAGTATGAGATCACACTACTTGAATTGTTTTTGGGTTTTGGTTCTTTTTTGTAATACTAAAATTGCATTTGGGTGTTCTGGGGTTGTTTTGAGAGTTTTTTTTCTTTTTTTGTTTCCTGATCGGGTTTTTGTTGTTGTTGTTTGTTTTTTTTCTGTTGATGGTAATATTTAAAAAAAATCTTTCATTCTCAGGAGAAAGAATACGTGGGCTTTGAAAGAAAATGTTTAACATGTGGAAACCTTTTTGCATGCAGAAGGTGCTATGAAGCTGTTTAGAGATTTGAAATGTTAAAACAACTCTCATGGGAATGAGTGAATGAATGAGCAGTTGATTTTATCAGGCAGATAGGAGACAAAAATTGTACAGATGTGGTTAATTGTTTTAAATGCACCCATACCCTCAAGCATCTACTATCTTGTTGCTGTCTCTTCTTGTGAATTGGCACTCTATTGTTTAAGAATATCTACATCTTTTACTGAACATTCCTTCTTCTGTAAGAGTAGTATGTGAAGTGTTTGGTCTGTCAGTATACAGGAAACAGCTGCTAAGAACTCCAGCTTTATTCTCTTCCTTTTAGAAAAAGAGTAGGAAGTGATCAGATTTTTCAGCAAGTTGCTTTGTATTAAACATCAAATTGAGGAGTTCCCAGGGGTGCTGTTAGATGTACTGTGATAATGGCTGCTGTGCTGTTGGAGATAGCAGTTGCTGAAGCTGCAGCGTGTGCACGGTGATGTGAATGTTCCTCTTTGTGTGAGCTGCTGCACATTCAGACCCATGCACGAGCACTTTTAAAAATCTCTGCTTGTCCTTTGATCATATAGCTTTCACAGCTAGTTTGTGAACCACACAAGATCATTCTTAGGAGCTGGATAGGCTTAGTTTAGAAAACACAAAAGAAAAAGGAACACTATCACCTGTACCACTCTCACCTCTCCAAAAAAAAATCAAAACCAAATGCAAACCAAAACAAAACCACCACGAAACAAGTAAGTGTTTGGCTAATGATGTATACAAAGATGCTTGCATGAATAAGTCATTGCTCTATTTGTTAAACTGATTGACAGGGGAAATGAAAGGGATATACTAGAGTTGCAGCTTTCCTCCTACCTCTGATGTCTTACAGTACTCTGCCTTGCATTCAGTCATGATGGATTGCAATGTTGTCTTTGCAAACTCTGAAACTCTTTGTGAGGTTGCTCAGGTTGTTGTCTGGACTTAAACAAATTAGGATACAGAAAGTGATAAGCAACTGTGTAGTACCACCTTCCTGTTTTTTCAATTAAAAAAAATCCTGATTACTAGGCAAACAGCTCATGCTAGCATACGTTCACAGCTATTTTTAATGGAAAATTACTTTGTGCTAATTGTCCTATTACAAGCTAGGCCAAGGCAGTTTTTTTACTGTAGAAGATACTGTTTCTTGTTCTATGAACTTATGTGTATGTTTTCTTTGTCATTCATGATTGTACCATTGAATTAAGAAGAATGTCCCACCAGTGATACTTTTGCTCAACATTTTTTTTGTTTCTGAACTGTAGCAAAAATAACAAGTATTTAAGATCCATAAGAATGGATCTTAAAATCTTAAATAGGAAATCTTACATAGGAGTGCTTTTCCTAAGCAGCATGGGGATACTTTCTGATATGGACAGAGATTACACATTCATGTTTTGATGCAGGTCTCCCATGAAGATGGGAGAAAATTGAGAAGAAAGTATAGGTGTAAAGCATAGTTCTATTGGCCAGTTTTCCTACCCAATTTCTATTGCATGTGTATTTTTTTGCAGTTCTGTAAAGCCTTTCAGTGCAGGAAAAATGTGACCTTTTAATAAGTGGATACTGACCAGCAATCTGTGAAGTTTATCAAAGGCTTTTATGACAGCCAGACATATATTTTCATACTTGTTAAGTATAAAATGAAAATGATGACATAAAACCATTCAAATCTGTCAGATATTTGTCTAAGTATTCTGAGTGTTTAGAAAGTTGTTTCTAGACAACTTTATCATGTCTCATTTCAAGACAACTTTATGTAGGTGTAAAGAATCCTTTTGGATTTTGCAAAAAATTCCTGAATTGGCCCCAGGCTGAGAATGGGAGCACCTGGCTTGGTTTCACAGAGAAGCTGAAAGATACCAAAAGGCAGCCAATGCTGCTCCATAAAACAGAAATAAACTTGTAGCTATATCATAAGTCATTTGTCATACTAACTTGCTGTCTGCTGATTGAGACCTGTGGCAAACAAAGCCTTGCAGATCCTTTCTGCTTCCAGCTAATTTTCCAGTTGGTCTGGGCTCCCTTGCTTTCTGTCCATTTTCAGGGCCTTCTCACTGCTACAGGAAACCTTTTGCTTCTCAGAGCAGTGTCCCAACTGTCCCAACACAGCATGTTGCCTACCTCCTTCTCCCTTCTTATCAACAGCCCCATCAGCTCTGCACAAGTTTCTCCCCATCAGACATGCTCAGTTTCCTTCAGAGAAGAGGTCATTTCTTTCTCTCGCTAGGAATGTCAGCCTAGTAAAGAGAAATGGGAACAGGTAAAAAGATGGCTGCTCTGCCTTGTTGCCTTGTTTTAAACAGTGTATAGCTAATCAAGCACTTGTAAATTTTGCACTGGATATGAAAAAAAAAATTATATTGCACCTAGATGTAGAGAACATGTTATTATTTCTTACCTGGCTATCTTTATTATTCATCTACTGTTCTTGGTGGTGGTCTTCAAAATCCTTTGTCAACTTCCTTAGCCTGCTGTGCTCTGAGAACAGCATGTTTTACAGTGGTAGTGATCTTGTTCCATTTTTCTATGTCATGCATAAGTTCTTCAAATAGAAACCATCACAATCATTACAGTGTAGTATTAGGTACAGGGTTTCTGGAAAGAGTCAGTGGTTTTAGTGTTATTTCCTTTTTAATGACCATTTTATATGCCGCCTAATTTGTTTGTTTATTTTCTCATCTGCAGTTGATTTTTTTTTACCTACATATGCTTTACAAATGTTTCATTATCTTATTGTAATCATTATTTGGATAGCTAAACTATAACTGATTTGTTCTTCAGAGTATCTAAAGTTTTCATGCTGGTTTCTTCTAGATATAATTCATAATCACAAGACCACTGAATGGTTTGGGTTGAAGAGACCTTAAAGGTTATCTAATTCCAACCTTCCACAAGACCAGTTTGCTCTAAGCCAATTGATCTTGAATACTTACAGGGACGGGACATCCACAACTGGAAAAGAAAGTTGATACACTTCTTTAAAAGAAGTACACAGACATGGTGCTGCTTCTCTTAATGTGCACAAGCTGGAGAGGAGGTGTGGTATCACTCCATAATCCATCCTCTCAGTTGTGCTGATTTGGCACCCCCAAATCTCCTGCACCATATTGGGATTGCAGCAGCAGTGCCTGTATAGCAGAAGCTACAAGCAGCAGGCAAACCAAGTCTCTGTGCTGAAAGCTCCAGTTCCAGCATATATATTCTGTGCTGCACATCTCAGTCTGACTCATGTTTTCCTGGTATGGCAACTGTCTGATTAGTATAATTAGTGAACTGAATTTGAAATTATAGGCACTGTATCATTGAAGGGAGTTTTCATTTTCAGGTAACAGGGTTACCTTTGAGGTGTCTCCAGCAGTTGAAGTGGCTGTAACAGCCCCTGACAGCCTGCCTTGCTCAGTTCTTTCCCTGGAGCAACAGCTGTGCTGCTGCTGTCATCCTCAATGAGGGGGCAGATTTTTTGTGCTGATTGAAGACCTGTTTTTGCAAAGAAAATGCACTAAAAATCTGAAAGCTTTTTGTCTCTCTTCTGCACCTGGTGTTTTAGACTTCCACTGTGTAAATTGCAACCTTTATTTGCTATGTCATTATTTTCTTTCCCTCCAAGGCTTAGCCTTTTGAATTTGAATAATAAAAATCATAGAACCAATTTGCCTGTGTCAGAAAAAAATTGTGAATTCTACAGAATATCTGTATTCCCTATAAGTCACCTGTAATTGCATAAATTAAAATGAGCATTACTACTGGTAGTTATACTAGTAAAACAGTCATTTTGCTACAGTTAAATTACTATTTTGAATATTTGAGAATTGTTTTGTCTTTCAAGTTAACTCTGTGGGGGATATATTTCTATACTTAATGAGTAGTACCTATAATAATTACTATAGATTCACAGCCAGCTTCTCTGCAGTTTCAGAGATTAGGTTGGAAGAAGGCATCACTGTACTTTCAAGTTTCAATAAAAATCCTATGCTCCTCCTGTTTTAACAAGAAACAAAAATAATCTAAGGAACTCCAAACCTATATCTCATCCTTACAGTAGAAAATTACAGTAAAAGGCTAATTTTCAGCTGGCCTACACAATTTTTCCCAGATATCTTATATACTTCATAAATAATACAGAAACACTACCTGATTTCTGTGTGGAGTTGCTCTCTGCTTGTACTTTGGTTTTGCTTTTTTTCCAACCAGACTAGTGCTTTTGCCACTTACTTAAATTATGGTTAATAGTTTAATTGAGCAATGTTTTAGTGATGAGAAAGCTTTTCTACCTGATCTGGAGATGGCACTGCACCAATATGATTTCATGGAGCCTCCAATAAAGGTCATGCAATCATGAAATTAGACCAACAAAATTTCAGCTGTGCTAAAGTTTTAAGAAAAAAGAAAACAAAACATTTCTCACCCAAAGCATTCGAGTAGTCGAAAATGTTGGTATAAAAAACAGCTAGAGTACAAAAAGCATGATATACTAGAGCCATCAAAGAATGGGCATCTGAACAGATGAGGAGAAAGAGTAAATGTCACTGAAATAGAAGAGATAATGGCTTTTTGCTGCCACATAAAGGCTGAGGCCACAAGGTGAATCAGAAGAAATTTCAAAACAGGCAGCATTGATCTTGTGATAACAGTCCCATTACTATGATTTCATTTCTATGACACTGCTTGATTGATACAGATGCAATCATTTAATTTCCCATTTGCTGGTGCAACAGAAGGGTGTTTCCTTAATGTGTGCACAGTACCCCTTTCCTTGCACAGTCAAAGCTCCCACTCCTATCTCTGAACCAGAGCAGGACATAGCCTGATGAAAGAATTAATCTGTACTTTGCTTTGAGGCAACCATGTGCAATTGTGTGTTGTGTTTTTATTGCATATTTTTGCAGCCAACCTAGATGGTTCCTGAGGTTTCATAATCCTTAAGTTACACTGCTAGTAAATTATGGATGACAAGTCATAAATACTGAAACTGCTAAGAAATATAGAGCAGTCATTTTGTCAAAGCCAAACCCATAAAGGAAGAAAGAAACAGCTTTCAAATGGAAAAATATAGTTAAACCAGAGAATTCACACCAAGCTCTTACACTTCATTAAAAAAAATTGTGTTTGGGGGATATTTAATTTTTATATTTTATCTTCAGAAGTCCAAAAGTAGGTATTTTCTTTCTAAAAAATGTTATCGATCAGCATGAAAGCAATAATTAAACATCTGACAAACATTTTAATGAAATGTGGATTGTGTATATATTAATGTTTTTTATGGAGTTAGTAATGACTGTAGAGCTGTGATTGTAAGTAGGGAAATGCCTGTAAGAAATCTATATTTTATTAGAGCAGCTGATATAGTTGCAGGTGGGAGTCAGACAAGATTTTGGGCACATAAACCCTTTTCCCCTGCATATGTTTCTTCTGTCATTCAGAAGCGTGGTACATAGACTACAAAATATGCCATATATCTTTCCCAAACTGTTTATAGTTTATTTAAATTTAATTTGTCTAGATTTTTAAAAATATTTCAACTTTTGAAGATGTTCAAAGTATAAAAGAACTTTTCAGTCTTAAAAGAATTTATTTCATATTTTGCCTTATCAAAATGACTAGTAACTATAATTTAAAAAAGTAAAATACTGCATATATTCTGGAGTTCCTGCTCATGTAGTAGTATTTCTTGAATTTCTGGTTTTCCAGACCATCTTGCTGGTACTGCACTGAAACAAGACTAAGAGAAAGAGATCACCTTTTTTTTGCCTAAATATAACTGAGATATAATTGTGACATCTCAAGATGGCATCTTAGGACCAATGAAATCACTACACAAGGGACTCCCAAGTAGCTTGATAGGTACAAAATCAGAGTAAATAACGAAAGACTATGAACCACTGATTTATGTAATGTTAAGTGTACCTAGTTGTCCACATTTCCATTATTATAAATAAACAAATGCATTGGGCAATCAGATTCTATATTTATTCTCTTTTTTTCCCTTGCAGTGAGGGAAATGCTTAATTGCTGCATCAAAGGTATTGTTGAGATTAATTAGTTAATGATTATTCAGTGCTGTAAAGAATATTATTGATAGTAGCCAAGGATGAGACTGAAATTATTTAGCATTTCTGTACACTAGAACATTTACAGAGAGAAGGTTTTGTGAACACATGTTCACTTTGGGTTAGTTTTCATTCATTCTGGACAAACCAATCGATGAATGGAAGATTAAAGCATTTGACGTGTCAGAAATGTTGATGCTTTCACACAGGAAAATTGAAGCTGAATCAGAGTCTGGATTTTGATGCTCATGTGTTCTGGACATTTGGCATCTCAAAAACTATCTACATATCGATATATTACTGGAATTCTGATAAAAGAGAAGGCATTTTTGCTATTCAGGAAGTGCTTGCACCATGGTTTTAATTTCATGTGAGGCCTCACTTGCTCTTGTCTTTTTGCACATCCTTCTTGATGTCTAAACTTTACTTCTTTTTTTATCCAAATGCCAATCTGACCTCAAAAATAAATATGACATCTCAAAGATAGTCTGCATTATTTTGTCACTGACTACTCTATCTCTGTTTACTTCATACATATGTATATAAACCACTGCCCAAATGCTAAGTTGCAGTGTTACTGGATGTAGACCTTGTGCCACCATCTTCCCCCCCCCAAACACTTTCTTTTTTTTTCTCCACTTTTGTCCTCTATATATTTGTAGTTTATTAAAAAGAATATTTACTTTTATTCCACCTTTCTCAAATCTTTTTCTTCCTTGAATAAGACTCCTTCCATCATTACAGATTCTCTAATAATTAGGAGGTATGTACAGATGCCCAAACCAAAGCAAAAACAGTGACTTTTTTTTCCATAAGTTATTCTGACTGCCCTCAGTTCTTACAACTTTTATCTTTTCCCTGCATCTGTGTCAAGTGCCATAATCCCATTCAAGACTGTGTGTGGTCAGAAATTTTGCTCTCATTTAATTATCATCCTCTACAATCTCATTAGTGACAGTGTGAGTGAAGTGGGGACAAATCTCCTTGCAGCCATGCCCATTGCTTATGGTCACTTGCATGGAAGAGCATTTGAGGTTTGAGCCTGAGATGGCTGAATTATTGATACCTGCTGAAATTATCAGTGGTAAAGTTTGGTTTTCTCCCTGTTCAGTAACAGACATTTTACTAAAAAGCTGGTTAAGAATCACCATATAATTTCTACACATTCAAGAAAGACACTAACAAGAAAATGAAATTCAAACAAAGCATCCCTTTTTGCCTCCTGTCATAATCAAAAAAACTTTCTTTTAGTTGAGCTAAAGATTATTATGTCCTTCTACAGTAAACATACTACCTACAAAAAACCTGTTCCAAATTCACTTTTCATTGAAACTAAATTCTTAGTATTTTCCTGTAGTTACACTTTTGAATTTAATTTAGTAACAACCTCAAAACAAATTCATTGTAGATTGTGGGAGGGGAAAATCTGAAGTACTTTAGCTAAACCTACCACAACAAATGAATTTAAAAGATGCATAGCATCAATTTTTCTTCAATTCTACATCTTTTAAAATACATAGTCAAACATTAATTTAAATTAATGTTCTCAGTTTTTCTTCTGGTGGAATCCTGAATTTATCCTTCATTTAACTGAAATTTTGAATGGGTTCTAAAGCATGCTTCTCAAGACCACCATGTCCTAAAATGCCCTTTGCATCATTGTTGCTATGGCGTTTCAGGGGCTGACACTAAGTCCTTTTGCAGAAATAACTAGAGCACGTTTATAAAAGGCACTTTATACAGATAAGAACAGTGTATAGCGTTGAAATGGGTACACATTTTCAAAAACATTGTTCCTGTTTTCTAGTAATAGGAAGTAATATTAATTATTTGCAGCATACTTTTAGGAAAAATCACTGAATTCCCAGATACTGTTCCAGAAAAATTCTTGTTACCATTTTCATAGAAACATAGAAGTCGTGTTCCTGTTCCTTTGAGGTTTACATAAAATGTGTGATTATTTTCACTAATATTAATGGCAATTATAAAGAGCAAACACCTACATTACTTGGAGATAAGCCTCTAAACATAAAGCAGGACCTACAGATTTAAAGTTAATTAAGTATGTACATCTGTATGTTGCACCACATAAGCTGAATGTGACAATGAACTTGCTGAGATTTCATCTCATCAACAGAAGAATTTTTGGAAGGAAGTGAAGCTTTGAACTGATTTCAGACTGGATTCTGCTTGCTTTACTAAAGATGGTTAAAAAAAAAGAAAGTTAAAATACTTCTTAGGTATAATACCCCAAAGGTATTTCTGATTTTAAAAACTTTCAGTATATTTTATGCCTGATTTCTAACACTGATGCTGTGTTTTAGCAGATGACAAGCAAAATAAGCATTTTGCAGAGCATTATTACAGCAAAGAATGAAAAATATGTTATCAAGACTGCTGAAATTTGAGATAACTTTCCTATATGAGATTTAGATTTTCCCTGATCCTAGCCTCATATGCTGCTCAAGTACATAATAAATAGAAGGAAGGAAAACTCACCAAATTCATGGTATCTCTGTAGCAGAGGTGTTTCAACTTCTAGGCCATTGTTTCATGAAAAGAAATATGGTGGGGAAATAGGCTATAATTTTCTCTTACTGGAATATTTCAAAGAACTGGTATTGCTTAATTTGTTTTGCCTGTTTAATGACAAAATCTGAGGACAAAGAAGTTACCATCAAAATGGTAGAGAAATCAGTTTCAAGGCAGACAGTGGTGAGACTGCACATGGATGTTAAGAGCAAAAGTCGTTGGAATTAAACCTGCACCCCCTCAAACTCACTGTGGTTTTTTTTTTTAGTAGTCTCTGAGAAGAATTTGTAATGTTGTTCTGCAGTTTTAATGAAATCTTAAAAATAATTAACTCATTTAAGTGAAGGATTAAAATCTTCTACAGGGCAAGAAATTTTTCCCACTAGTCATCATGGTGCTGTATTTAACAAGGATATATACAATAAATTTTATACTGAATGTGTTGCAGTATGCCTTGACTAGGATGTGATACAATACCCTGTTCTGCAGATATTTTTCCTTTTATAGTGTGACCCATTGCACATTATAAGATTATGAGGTAAAAGGTTAAAAGCTCAGGTTGACAGGTACCTTGTTTTTTAAAAAACTGGCTCCATGTTTTAAAAGTTAGTATTTATATAGGTTGTGCTAAATGGATGTAGATGCAAATCCAACTAAGTAATGAGGTATGCATATATTCTTCTTAATAATCTATATTTAAGAACTACTTTCCTTCATGAAGGCAGGTTGCTGTGTTGCTATTTATAGTGAAGTTGAAAACCTATGAATATTCATGATATCTAATATGTCTTATATCTGATTATTGCGAAAGAAGCACAGTTCCCATAAATAAATATTTAAATAAGCAGATGAACTGCAATAGAAGTATAATGCATATCAGTGTTCTCCAAATAACAGTGAAGCAGGCACTTCTAGTGAAAGATAAACCTCTGAATAAAACTTCTGTTTTTACACATCTCTTATTTTCCAAACAGGACTATGATTATGACCTGTCTAATTAAAAGGTGAATATAGAAAAATAGTCTAGAATCACAGAAAGAACACAGCTGTTTTCTGAAAAGCCCTAAACTTGTTTTCTTAAAAATCTATATTCCTTGTGATCTCTATTATGCTTCAAGCTGCATCATAAAGAGGAGTTACATTAATTTTTCCTACCTAAATAGGCCCTAAATGCCTAAATTCAGGAGTGGGAGATGATCTCTGGGGCCATAAATTGAAAGCAGATGAATGTTTTGAAGTGTAGCCACCAATAAAAATAAAAGGAACTACCTATATGGTTCTCCCATTCCAAAGTAGTATAGAAAGCCATTTAGGAACAATTTAAACTGTCAATTTGTAAACAAAAATGCAAACATTGAAAAGAAAAATGAATCTCAAAAAGCCAAAGAAAGCAATTATGTTCTTGTGGGTGTTCTGACTACTTAGGGTTCTAGTAGTACACTGCAAATTCAACTTAAATGGAGTTCCTCTACATGCTTTCAGATCAAATAAACCTGAACTAATGGAAACTGTAAGTTAATTTCAAAATCCTTTTGGTGATAACCATAGACACTCAGTTTAAAATAAAAAAAAATCTCTCCTTCTCTGTACTTACTTAAAAGGAGTGTTTGGAAAAAACTTATGGATTGATTTTTTGCATCCAGTGAACTAAGCAGTTACATTATTTTTTTTTGAGCTAATGACTGCAGAATGTAGTGCTACAGTAACAGCGTTTGGGGTGTTGTTTTGGTTTTTTGGGGTTTTTTGCCTTTTCTTTAGAGAAGGAGGCCAGATTTTTTGCTTTGTTTCTTGCTCATTATGTCTTGTGAATGAGACTAGCACAAGGGATGCCTGCATCTCACAAATGGTTTACTGAGGAGGAGCAATTTTATTGTTATTTGTACTGAGTCTATGCTGTAATACTGCTTAACATTCTGTTGCACGTTTCTGCTGACAGTGATAAGAGGAAACTGAGAGTCTGGGGATGGATTCCCACCAAACAGCTGGCTTGGCAGCTCCTGCAGTCCCTGCTCTCCCCCAATATCCCTTTCCCTCGGGAAGCAAAGTGCTCCTTTCTCAGCTTGGGAAGTTAGGGTGCTTTTAGGACACTTGCTAAGAGTCCTCCTGTCTCTGCCTCATTTGATCCAGCACTTTGTGAGCCCCAAGCAGACACCATCTCTGCAGCTACCAGTTCAGAGTGCTTAGTGCACATCAGGAGAAAAAGGCCTGGATATGTACAAAAATGTAATGAGTTGGTTTTTGGAAAAATCCTTGCTACTGCTGGCCAGATTGGGCTATTGGCTGATGTGACACTTACTTGAATCTTCTTTTACTGTTAGCATGACAATTTATCTAGCATCAACTTAAATACTTCTACCAAATATAATAAACAAAAGGAAAAAAAG
This sequence comes from Luscinia megarhynchos, assembly GCA_034336665.1. Classification (NCBI taxonomy): domain Eukaryota; kingdom Metazoa; phylum Chordata; class Aves; order Passeriformes; family Muscicapidae; genus Luscinia; species Luscinia megarhynchos. The sequence continues at coordinate 50,934,303 of CM067565.1, forward strand.
AAACAGAAAAACTAGTACAGTGGGATCCTATTTTAGGAAAACATTTTTTTTTATTCAGAGTAGCTAAAATTTGTTTGTTAATTTGAGAGGATAATTTTGAATACAAATTTCAAGCAGTCTTTTTGAGAAAAATATTGTGCAATGGAAGAAGTGATCAATGAACTTCTGATGCCAATAAAAGCATTAGTTTCTTTGTTTATCTCTCCTGATCTGTTGCTACTCTCTGTATGCTACCAACTTTTTTTTTGGTAATATGAAAAGTAATACTTTTTAGATTTTGTCTGTGTTCAAGTCTAGGTCCTTGATTCCTCTAAGGTGATTCAGCAAACATGTTTCAATGTCACAGCAGACTTCTCATTAGGGGCAGAAATGAGCCAAGACACAGACTGTCATTCAACAAGATAAAAAGGGTCCTAGTTTATTCTTTACAGCTTTCCCATCCTGACTCTGCAGCTGGACCCTACAGTAGGATCTGGCTGTAGGCAGACTCTGACTGCTGGCTGTCTCCTGCTGGACTGTGACTGCAAGTGTTGGTTTGCAGACTCTGAACACAGCTTCCACCCAGCTCAGCTGTGACTGCAGGCTCTGACTCCATCAGACCCAGACTGACTCATAGCAGATCTTCTGCTGCAGCAACTCCCTTCCTTGTTTCATTCTTCTTTGTGTCTCTCTGGATCATTCCTGCTTCCTCAGAACTCCTTAAGGTCCTCTTCCTCCAGGATCACCCTTAAGCACCCAGCCCACCCCTTTTATCACACATATCTTTATTAGGCACAGCTGCAACCCATTAAGGACAAGGCTATTCCTCTTCCTTGGTAATAAATACAACTGTGACTTATCAGGGGCGAGGTTGTTTGCAATCTTTTCTTCTACACCTACATTTCAGAATCATATGAAACAGGAGTCACTGCCTTGTGTCTTCAAAAATATTCCAGATAGGATTCACTCTTCAGACCTTTAGCAAGTACCCCAACCTAGTCCTCTGGGTAGCAACATATTGTCCTTTTTGGCTACGGAGGGAGTCCAGAGGTCAGGATTAAAAGCTGTGTCTCTCTAGGAGAGCTGAATTTAAGATCAATCTCCTGTTTTTCTTCAATATTTACTCCTTCCTGATGAATCTGACTTGTAGTGTAAAACACTGGCACATAGGGGTTAAGTGTAGCTCATTTTTATTAATGGGGGTGCTCTTAGGAATCAGGCTTCTCTCCTACATTTGAGCTATCAGTAAGGAACTGTTTGAAGATCTCCATCCTTCCCTGTAGACTGTGTCTTTCACACTTACCTGTATTGTTATTGTTAATAGCAGAAATCTAGTTGTTCTTTCAGCTATGGTCCCCAAGTGCCACTACTGCTGTGACATCACTGCAGTTACTTTTTAACATTTGTTTTTAATTATTTGCCTCTCTTATTTGTATGGCTCTCTATTCTCACCACAACTTGCCTTTTCTATTCCATGTTTGCTTACATGGCTACAGTATTTAGTCTTTTTTTTTTCTTTTTAATGCACTTGCATATAAAGGGTCTTAAACATAAATGTAAAAGAAAATCAAAAAACAAACAAAAAAAAACCCCAAAAAACCCCACAAAAACACAAAAACTCCCCAAAACCAAAGCAAACAAACAAACAAAAAACAATTCCAGTTAGAATATCTTTCTTCTCTTGCTTTGATTTTTTTTTAACCACTTGATTCTGTGGTTCTTTTAATGTATTATTTTCTTCTTGCTTTTTAAAGATAAATGCAGCTAATAGACTATGCTGCCTTCTCTTAGTACTTTAATTGGTATTATACCTCCTTGACCCAAAAGAACAAGGGCACTTTTTCTAAAGCAAGCAAATTATATACTTCAGGTTGTGTAGCAACATGGTGCTGATGAGCCACTCCTTTAAAGCAGTTCTGCAAGAAGCACTTTGAAATTACAATACACTGGAATAATAAAATCTACATTTTTTAGCATGTTATTCTTATGTTGCTGTTAACAAAGAAAATCTAATTCCATTTTAAAGACATTGTCGTACAATTTTCTATTCTTAAATTTAGATCTATAACATTTCAAATAACTTCCAAAATACTGTAATAAAAGTAATTATAATTAATCTGTTATTTCTATTATTTAATGTCTTTGGGTATATTAAAAAAATGCAAGATAGAACAAGATAGTAATAAAAAAAAGACAATTAAGTATAGGGACAAAGATAGCTGCATTGTACAGTTTATAGAAATTATCAAGCAAAAGCACTAAACATGTGCAATTGGGAGTGGAAATTAATGTAAACTGATGCTTCTTATTTATGGAACAAAAGCAATGTTAGTTAATCCCAAAATTTTGAGGTCGCTTAGCAGCAGCGTGAGAGTTCAAACCATCTCTTAAATTCCGAGGGGATCAGGGCAGTAATTAAGTCCCCCTCCATCCCTCTGAGGTCCAACCAATAATTCCTCTTTCATTCTAGCAAAGGCAAGATTCTCCTTCATGTTTCTCGTAGCCAAAGGCCAGCTGAGCTTATGGTCTCTGTAACCAGGGGTCTGGATGTGGGAAAACAAGGGCTTTGGCAAGGGGCATAAATTGCCTGCCAGCATGGGACTGTAATTGAAGCACAAAGCCAGACAAAGCTCACCTTCCCTCTGCCCAGCAGAGTCGTTGGCAATGCTCTGTGTCAGCTAGCACAGGCGTGGAAGAGGATGTCAGCCTCACCTTTGTTAATGAGGTGCTGAAGGCTAAAAATATTCTCCTTTGTAAGCGATGGAAAGACAAGATGAGGTACACACCCTGACTCCCACGTGCTGCAAAACTAGTAAGGTTGTGTTTGCTGAATGGCAATTGAGTTAAAACTGGGAAAATGTAGCTTCAATGCAAGCTTCAGAAAGAAAAGCCGGAAAGAACTGTACATTTCACTTGCATACAGAAAATTTCACCTCCCACACAATGAGCTCTAATAGCAGCAGTGTGTCCTGGTCCAAACCCACAGATGGGGTCATAGGGTTCTCTTTAGCTCTCTGCAACTGCAAACCATTGAGAGAGCTGAATAATACCACAAAGGAAAGAGAGCTATAGTTCTGTTAGCAAAGACTTTCTGTTACCTTTTGAAACTATGTCTTCTTGTAGCAATTCAGAGACACTTGAAGCTGGGAAATGGTATGTGTATTTTGGAAGGAATTAAACTTTCTAAAGATGTATAGCATTAGGCAGCTAGCAAAAACTCCTATATTTCAGATTTAAAAAAAAACCAAAATAATTGTGCCATGGAAAGTCACTTGGCAGAAACACATTTAGCACTTTCTATTCCTGCTGATTTTTTGTCTAGTTTAAAACCATCTCAGATACTCTGTATTGAAAGGCACTACTATGGTTTAAACTTGAATGTTGCTTTATTTGCATTCTACTCAAAAATGGTCTAAATCAAAAACAGTGAAGAAAATACTGAACAGAGTAATCTAAAAAAAACTCCAAAAACCAAGCCTCCTTCCCCACCTCTCTGAAGTTATTGATTCCTGTGGGAGACTTAAGCAAAATTATGAAAAATTTAATGTGTTGATGGTCATCTTTCCCCTTTTCTGACACTAGCTGTCTGGTTACATCAGTGTAGCTACTCTGTCAGAAGGATGCTGAAGTGTGTGATCTTTCAAGTCAGCTTTCCAGCAGATAAGTGATGACATTAGCTTCACATGGTCCGTTTCTTTAATATTATAAAACATTAACATTTTATTTCCACACAAACATCAGTGTTTGACCAGAGGTAGCCCATTAGGTTTCAAGACAATAGTGTCATCTGATACACCCACATTATGTTAAATAGTCATGGACACTAAAGCTAATAATAAATTCTGGTTTTGATATATCTCTTCCATGCAGGACAGAGTATAACTCAGCTAAAAACCAGGATATGTTTTCACTTCAAGGAGGAAACCACTAAGCTATCAAACAAATCAAACTAGTTATCTTCATGTGGTGTCACATCCCAGATCAAATGTTACAGACCAGTGTCTACAGGTTTCTCATGGGGATGGCTGGTATATTCAATGTATTTTCTGATGTATTTTCTACCTTTAATACTTAGTAAAGAAAAATCTCCTGAGAGAAATATGCTCTTAAAGCATAGAAGCAGAAGAGTTATTTGAAACTGGTTTTATGCTGATCCTGATGTTGGTTTTGAAAGGCTTTTTTTTCCAAAAGTGTAATAGGGTCCAGAGTTGGATGGACAAGCACAAGAAGTTCCAAAGTTTACAACTGAATAGGAAATGAAAAGCAAATGCAATCAGATATCAAAGGTTTCAGATTAGAGGAAAATTGCTCTCTCTCGAGGTTCGGCATTGGTTTATTTGTGTGACTTGCTGTTTCTGTCTGTTTTCATTAACATCTTTAGTGACTTCACAAAAAATCTTGTCCATGTACTTAACTAAACAGATTGGGTTTTTTCCTACATCACTGCAACTTCAAACTGTTTGGTACCTGAATCTACCTGTGGTGGTAAGTTCTAAATATGTTCTAAAACCTTTTCCAATATTGATAGTTCTACCTACTCTGAGTAAAAAATGTGTTTGAAAGCTCTGCATCTTTAGCTGATTTTGTAAAGTCAGTGATGATCAACCATATATATAATAGTAGAATTAAGCCCTTCAAAGTGCCTGTACAAGGTTCTCTGATTGTAACTCTCAGCATCCATTAGAGCCATAACTAGTTGCACAGTCAACATTTTTTGCTATACCACCTATATGCCCTTGTGTCATGGAATCCTTCATCCATAATAATTAGATCTTTTCCTTGCTGATAATCTAAATACTTGTTCTTTTTCCACTCAGACCTTCTTTGACTAGGTGATTTTTTACAAGAAAAATAAGAATATGTTTAGAATTTTAAAAGAGATCCACAGTTATAAGGAAGAAAACAGCATAAAAAATAGAAAAATACCATGTTTTATTCAGAAGATTTCTTTATATACAGATTAATACAAGTACTTAGGGCTTAAAATGAGTCCTTCAAGAGCCAGAGAAACTTAGTTTAAGTTATCTAAGAAGTGGAAGCAATATTAATAAAGGGGTTGCTGTCAGTAAAAGGCTAAAGCAAGGATGCACAATACCACCTCATTTATTCAACACGACAGAGAGAAAGCAAAAATGGTGCTGGAAGGATTTAGAGATCTTTCAAGATGAATAGTAGATTTTCCAGTAATTTGAGGTACATGAATGATAAAAAATTCATATACTTCATAAGATATTGAATGAAAGATTGTAGTTGAACAAAAGGATGCATATCATAGGAAAAGAATATAGATTTGCACTCAATACCCAAACCAAAATAGACAAAAGAAAAAAGAGCATGATTCTGATGGAGAAGGAGTGTTATATTTAGATTGGAAGTTTGGTATGTAGGCTAAGTTATTACCCCAGACAGTAAAGAAAGCCCTGGCAGGTTTATCAAGGAGTGTTCAAATTCAATGTGAAATCTATGTTTTGGAGTCAGAATGCAGCACTACCAGATTTTTTAAATTTTCATTTAATTTCTTAATAGGCACTTGAAACTAGATCTTACAGAGAATTGTTTAGAGGTGTATGTCCACTGATAAAGTCTTCTGGCTGGGTCAATTTCATAAAGAGAATTGTGTGACAGAAAACCTTATCAACTAGAGAGCAAGTCAGTAAACTTGGATTTGTGATGACAATCAGTCAAGGATACCTGGCTGAAGAGTACAAATGCAAATGAAGAGGAGTTAATGAAATTGATCACCTGTCACTCAGAAAGAGTAGTGATAATTAAACCATTGTCACAAGATCTGATTTATCACAGCAGCAAATCTGAGGGCAGTTATGTTTAGTGATCAAAATAATAGTTAACAAAAGTAATGTTTACCTTTAGGAAATTATTGCCATAAATTATGTAATGTCCCTCTTGCTGCCTGATGCAGCCTTGCGTGTCCTATATCCCATCGTGCCAACATCTTTACATTGGGTCTCTAATAGTGGCTGGCACAGCACGAAGAAAAAAGGATAATGTTGATTTATCATGCTGGCAATGAACATGTTGCTAGTTGCTAGTCTTAGGTCCAGAAGATGAATCTGTATCCAGCAGATGATGCAAAGTAGATTTTCTACAGCCCTCCCAGATGACTGTCCCCATTGCGCTTGCTGTTACTAAAAGAAATTCATGCATATGGATTGGGTACACTGCTGGAAAACCTCTGAGAGGATGTTTTTTCTCCTGAGGAAGGCATCATCTTGCTTCCTAGCATGTGGGAATCACTCTGCCCTGGCATGTTACCTCAGCCTTGGTTCCACCTCAGGAGAAAGCATTTCATGTGCATTTCAAGATGCAGTTAAGTCCACACCACAGGACTGAAATCCAGATATACTGCAATGTATTTCTGTCACTAAGCAAGTGAACAGGATGGTTCTAGTGCACTAAGTGGGTTATGTAGATGCACCCTCTGCATCTCTCCTGCACCACCACTTTCTTTGTCTTTTGGCCAGTCCTGCCAGACGGATGAAGTTCCGATAAAATTTCAGCTTTCAAAAATACTATGACTTCCTACAGAATGCAAATTTTTATTTTTCTGACAGGCCAATTCCCAGTTTTATATAGTTTATCTGCAATATGCTGTGCTACACTTTTTCTACATTTTACCATAAAAGTCCATCCAGTGAAGTGTCAATACATGATGAAGGACAGATTTATTCTTGGTGCACTAAACCAGATTGTGTCTACAGAGATATGTGGATGAGGGGTGGATTCTCTTTGGCACGTACAATATTTAGATCAGGATAGCTACGAATGGCAACTTGAGCATACAAATATCTTATCTATGATCATTCATCTATGGCATGACACAGTTTTCAAAAAAGTAGCACATATTACCAGTCTTTAAGTATGTACTGTCCTCATTCATTTCTTGGATGAAATCTTTTAACGTATGTGTATTTATGGTGACTCTTTCACCTTTTCCAGGGCATAATTCACATTTTGAAATTAGCACAGGGCAGAGGCAGAATCTCATAGGCACATACATATTTAATCTGGGGAGCAAGTTCATTTGTAGCAGGTTTATTTTTCCCCATGGTGTCTATGCACCATCAGTGATTTGTTTAACGAATGCATTTTAACTGTTGCTTCAAATCTCACAGGATTAGAGTTCTTAAATATTTTAATGTCATTAGCTACCACTGGAAATCTCAGTGTAATTCTGAATAAGGTAATTGTACCAAGGTGTTCACTGTTCTTTTCAGTCACATATATTTTTTCCTGAATATTAATTTTAAAGGGGGCTCTACTTCTATGTACACATTGGAAGGTTGATGGCTTTCTCCTCAACTGAGGAACATTCATTAAGAAAAAAGATAGTAAATGCTGGTTGCAATTACCCCTCTATGGATTATGCCTTATTCATGTGTCCTCTCTATCAGAGTTTTTGGGGTATTTTGTTCTGTGGAGTAAAAATTATTCTTGATCTGATATTTTATGGTTTTCAATGTGATTTTTTTTTCTATACATTGGCCTTTGCAGCATTTTTCTAAAACAGTACAACACAACACTGCCCATGACATTCCTATGTTTCATTGAAGGATTCCGGTCAGTCTTTGAGGACAGTTAAGAGTATCCACGCCAAGGAGATCTCTCTGGCAGGAAGAGATACTTGCACTGACATCTGTGCAAGCTGCCACTGTTGATCATCTTCCCAGAGGCTTTATTTTCCAGTTCTGCTAGGTTTGAAGATAGTTGTCTTTCTTCAAATAAGTAGAATAAGAGGTTGAAAACAGCTGTAGTTGCAAGAAGCAGGAATAATGTCTCTATTAATAAATCTTTAACCATGGGAATCATATTCTGTATCTTTACTTGTGAGGCTGAACCTGTCCAGGGGATGGTTCTTTGAGCTTCACAGATACCTTGATGGGAATAATTGGGTTTTTAGGTCCTTTTTTTTTTTTTTTTCTTAGTTGATTCAACACAGCATTTGTGGAGAAACAGGGTTTGCTTTTCTTGACCTTTTAATACCAGGTAAGTTTCCATGGCAAGTTTCCATTGCACTCCTTTGACTTAGGAGACTAGAAATCCTGGTGGAAGTACTCTTAATGTTCTTTTCTGCATCATAGTGTAAGTTCTTCAGGGCTGTAGAGACTAGAAATCTCTCTTCTAACTTAAAACAAATATTTACGTTGTAGGAGGTATATTTTTTGAGCCAGCATTGGAAAGCACTCATAAATAGTTGTGCAAGTAAATGCTTCATTGTCTGTCGAATTCTACTTGTGCCAAAGCACTTGAGCTGTATATCAGCTGAGTGATGTGCTAATACAGGAAGCTTTTCATACTCTGCATCTGTAATTTAGAGGTATCTAATTTGTCTCTTATCAAGACTGAATGAAATATTCATTGTTTAGTCCAGCTAGTGCCTTGTTAACTGCTTTAATATTTCCTTTACCAGAGCTAGAGTAGAGTTTAATTTCCTATCTTTGTGCCTACATTGCATGGATCACTTATAATTTACTAATCCACCAAATTTTATCGTCTTCTATTTTTCTTAGATTTTGGATTTGTCGCATAAATTTTGTTAGTCATTAGTTGATCTTACTCAGATTATCATTTGTATTACTTCTACTTTTGGTTCAAATAATTTTTCTCTTATGATACTGAAATTGTCCTCTGAATGTTGTTCCTGATGTAATTTTTTACTAAAAGTGGAGTTCTGAGAGGAGGAACACAAAACAACAAAAAGAAAACAAGTAACTCCAGATATTCCCTGTCCTTCCTTCTCCAAGCTGGTGTCTATATTTGGGTGAAGAGGTCTTGAGGAATGGTTTCTGCCATCTAGAGAGCTCTTTTGATGATTCACAATCTAATATATGGTGGTTGCTTAAAGTGCTAAATATTTTCTTGCCACAAGACAAAAGAAAATCAGGAGTAAAGAGAAGATCCTTGCTGTAATCTTCTAAACTCTCATTTGAAATGTTGAAAATTGATATGATTTTTGAAACCGATCATGTTGTTGATGATGAAAATTACTTGGCATCTGATGAAGTCGATCCACTTGTATGCACTTAATGTTCATTTATGGATTCGTTTTATTTAATTAGCTGTGCTCTTGTATTCATTCCCCTGAAACAGTACAATGTAATGTTTATGGAAGTGCATGTGGCCTTGGAGATGTACTTCTAGCCATTGCCTTGTCTTCTGAGAATACAAAATCCATATGGTGCTATCCAAAAAGAAAAGTGTTTATGCTGCCTTAATGTCAAGTTACTTGTCATTACATTTGAATAAAAGGTGAACAATTTGAGGCAAAACAAACTATAATCTATTGCTGCTCATATTCTTTGTGCAAATTGGACATTTACATTTTTTAATAACAATGTAGAAGTACAACTTTGTTAATTTTATTATTGCCATCTATGCTGGTGTCAAAAACTCTGGTACTGACAGACTGATGGAAAAAATAGCTAGAGAGCTAATTGCTTGAAATAGGTTTCATGAAACTTATTAGGTGGTGTTGTAGTTACCACATATGAAAACATGAAGAGAGTGCTTTAATGGACCACTTTATTTTTATTGAAAACTTTGTTTCTTTTGAAAAATAAACATAACCTGACTGAAACTATTTACAAAATTTAAATGAATTTTTAATTCATATGAATTCACTGAGATAGTGGATAGCTTACATATAATGAAGGAAATATTTTCAAAATGCACTTTTAAAATTATCAAAATTATTCTCCAAAATCTATTTTTAAACTGAAAACAATGTTTTATTCCTAAGTAGGCAAATTTTGTTTGATACAAACTAGTTGCTTGAACAAGCAGAATTATTTAAAAAAATTTCCTCCTCTTTTAAACCTACTAATCAAAAATTATCACTAGAATAGAATTGTATTTCATAGATCATGGTGTTCATGGAAGAAATGTTAACATTTAAGTATGCATTTGAAAACAATAGTTATAAAATTAATATCGAAATTGGTAGGAACAGAAGGCTGTAGGAGGTTGCTAAGGAGGTTTTTATGTTCAGTACTCTATAACCACAGACAGGTATCAAGCAGCTACACATATCATGATGGTTCACAAGACATCAGCCCCTACAAAACTGGCCACAAAGCATTTTCCAGTATCTTATATCAATTCCAACACTTAAAGGATTGAAGATCAAAATGAAAACAAAAGCAAAACCAAACCAAACAAAAAAAACCCAAACACCCCAAAAACCCAAACAAACACCTCCAACCAGTGTGCCACAGAGATAAAGAAGAGAATAAAGACATTATTAGTGTCATAACTGCCTCCATGCATGCCTGCAAGTGTACTGTCCTAATCATACTATTAAATGTTGGACTTTGGAGACAGTACCTGACATGACAAATTCCATCCAATCCTCAAATCTGGAGATCAAAAATCCTAATCAGGTGATCTGTACATTCATCAGATAACTGTAAGAGCTGAAATCATGTGCTCTTTATTTTATACATCTAGTTGACTGACGATTCCTGGAGTGCTTGATGCAGCCCTCCAATCCCACAGTGTGGAATTGTAACAAAAAAAAATCCCAGATTATGAGAGTCCTTTCTGATCTTGCTGGTATTCTTAAACATTTGGGAGAAGCCAAAAGATACAGTGGAGTTTAGTGTACTTCAAGACTCCAGCAGGTATTTGTGAAAATATTTTCTGTTCTTAACTCCTCTCTGGCCGAAAGAAAATTATTTTCATTGACATTTGAAATGATTCAAAAAGTTCAGGGCCACGTTTCTAGGCTCTTAATGTCCATTTTTACTTGTAACTAGGCTCCATCTGAAGATTTCTAGAGTGTTTTGAGAACACAGATGGTTTAATCAACAACTAAATTAGTGATGAGTAGACTTGATAACCTGTTTATGTGTGCTTTCACATTAGGACAGCATATTTCTGGATAGGAGTATGGCTGGACCTCATTGTTTTCAAGAAGCTAAGAAAATTTTCAAACCGAGCATATTTTGTAAAAATGTCAAATAGTCAGCTGCCAAGTAATGACACTTTAGCTTGTAAAGCATAAATAAGTTTGCAAATAAAAACAAAATATTCTTGGTAATATTACATAGCCACTATCTTGCTTGAGCTCCTGAAAGCCACATTAATATCTTTTACTTTTAAAATGTGTAATTGGATTCATTCGTAATATCTCAAATACAACCTTGTAATTTAAATGGATTTTTTAATGTGTATTAATTTTAATGAGTGACTGGGAGGTTTATTGGAGGGAGGTAAAGTAGTGTCTCTGAAGCCTCACTAGTTAATCAAATTGCTATAAATAACCTTTGGTAGTCTAAGGCTCTATTCCTAGATGATTTCTCTCATCATTATCCAAGATGTTAAAGAACTGACACCTGCAGAGGTTTGCTTTCAGATGCTGGTAAAGGTCATGAACGTAAATCCTCCTCCCCCCAAAAATTTCTCTCAGTAGAGAGTGTAACTAGTGTCTAGTATGTCAAATCTTTTCTCTGTGTGCATTTGGTGGGGCAAAGTCATCTTATTTAGATGGCATTCATGGTCCCACTTCAGTATCTATTGGTCATAGAAAGAAGACTGAGGGAAAAAAGTGTGTGACCTTACTCAGAGGCCTGCTTTGTGCTTTCTCCGTGAGCAAAAATAGAGAAACTTTCATGCAAGTATCACAGAGATTCAAATGGAATTAAACAAAAGGTGGCATATTTCAAAAGTAAATCAGAAGTATATGGACTAGGAGACTTCTTTTTGCATGTGTATGTTGCTAAAAACGGTTATGAGCCCCTCTACATCAACTCCAAACTCTCCTTCTTCTTTAAACTTCATCGGTACTGCAGTTCAGTTTTTCATCAAAAAAACTAGATAAATTTTATGGCAAACCACTGCAGTTATAATTTCCATTTTGAAAGCATGGGTTTAATACCTAGTAGTTCATTCAGTTTTCCAAATTAATGAAAAAAAACCACAAAAAAACCAAAACATCATGAAAGCTCACGAGGAGCAGGAATCATTCAATCCTAGGTCCTACCCATTCTAAGCAACCATCTGAATAATTTCACTCCTAGTTTCTATATTCTTTACCTTGGATCATTCTGACAGACTTCAGCCTCTCCCTGTTATATTATGCATTGTTTTTATATTTGTGGCTGTCCATGACTTACTTCTTCTTTGTGTTATCTATATGTTCATGCTTTCTTGAAAATCTAACTAAGCATATTAAATATGTGTGTTTATTTATATGTGCATGGGTGTACATTCACATTTCTGTGCAAGTACAGACACTTGGGAACTTTGGAGGGATGGCAGCAGATTCAGAATAGGTTGAATTAAGTTGATCTTTTGTATTAGTATTAGTATGACATTAGGGTATATCTTTCAAATTTTGCTTATTCAGGACCAGAGTCACAAAACTCACTCTCATTTTCTACCTTTTTTTGCTTGTAGTCTTGGCTAAAAGATATTTGGTATCACGTGGGATACAGAACAGAAATGACCTCTGCCTACTAGAAATATCAATTTAAAATCTGAGATATTTTGTACTGGTGAACAAATGTGAGCTGATTGGCAGCAACAAGGCGTGTAAAGGCTGTTCTGCAGTTTGCACACCATCTTAGTATAAATTGAGGTCTTAATGGTCCACACTAAAAGTTAGGAGACAGTGTCATTGTATTTAGATAGCTGTATCTGTCTGAATGAGAGGGGGAAAATGCAAACCTGTTTTGTAGCTGTCTTTGTGACAGCCTTGGGGTTGTAACTTTGAATTCCACAGTTCCCTCAGTCAATATAAACACTGCATTTCCCGAAAAAAGAGGAACTGAGAGTAGGTTTTCCCTGGTGTACCTAGTTAAATACCTTCCTTCTCATCTTGCTTTGTTGTGCTCTGGGCTGCACACCAAATTGGCTGTATTTCAGTGCCACCAAATGTGTACAGTTTGATAAGCATGTTGTAGCAAATCTTCAGGACGAAAGTCACTGTATAAACGTCAAATTATTTACCCATTTTAAAGCATTTTATCCTCCAGAGCTGTAAATCCAGCACTATTTGCTAACACAAAATTAGCTTTTTAATGCTGTAGGACCCTCTAACACTAACATATAACAACATCCACATCCTTGCTAGGGGGGAGGAGGAGAAAGTGAAGGTTGATATGTCTAGGTGAAGCTTCAGCAATTCAAGTGCTTTATTCACACTGGATTTAGAATCAGATTAACAGGCCATACTAGGTCTCAGTTCAGCAATTCTGTCATCCTGTCTTCTCTTATGAGCAGCAGAGACCAAATATTGTCACGTAAATAGACTCACCACTCACAGAAATCAACAGGAGCAGCAAGCAGGCAAGAAAGGGAAGAACAGGGTACACATGGTTTGTGTGTATTACTGTATTTGCTTCATAAAAGATTATGACTTCTCTTTTTCAGCAATTAGTTGTGGTCACCTGAAAACTTGAAAGTGTTGTGGAAAGCCTACTTGTTTATTTCCAGACTGGTGATGCTGGTGATGTATTACACGCTTTGTGTTTTCACTTTTTTGGTGTTCCACTGTGAATTACTCTTTTTTTTTTTTTTTTTTTTTTTTTTGTCAGACTATTTCCTTCAGCTTTCTGTTGCCTAAATTTGTCTTACTACTTTCACATCCTTTTGTTAGAAGAAAAAATCAGTAAGAAGTGCTTTTAGCATTGGCACAGCAGAGTGGTTTACTGCAGAGAAGGTGCTGATGGTGCCAAGACTGCTGACCTATATATTGGGATTTTGGTTAAGCAGCAGATAATCATATGGTCTTCCTTTAATATGTGTCTTTATCTGGACATATTTGGAGCTGGGTTTTGTTAATACATAACAAAGTATTTGTTTGCTTTTAGATTCTGAAAGTGGAAGTAAGACAGTATTTTGTTAACCATTTTTCAAATGCTTCTCAGAGACTATTTATTTCACATATAAATTTCTATTAACAATTTATATCTGAAAAACAAGGGATAGAGAAGTATAAAATATAAAAGTACATTCTGTCTTTAAAGGATTTTTACTTTTATTGATAGTGAGGAAGGATATTACTACACGCTTCTCATTTTAGACCTGTAAATATAGCCCTACTATTCCTACCCCAGATTAAGTGCAGTTTGGCAGAAAATAATGAAAGCCTCATCACATTGGATGAGATAAGGGAGTTTTCTGCCTCACTTGAAGACTTCAACTTTCTTCATCCCTCATGGAATTGAATTCTGCTCCCCCGGTGGCCACGCAGTTGTGGGCAGGACAGGAATGGTGTCCCCAGTCTGGAATTGGTAACCATGCAGCTGGGAGTGGAAGGGGCAAAGGGGGAGGAAGGGGGGAGCAACAGGGAGCCAGGCTTCAGCAGTCTGCAAAGGGTCTGGCATGAATGGGATCCTAGGCCAGGTTCTGAGCATAGCTCTGTGCTTTGCATAGCACTCACTGTGAACGAAGCAGCAAATACTGTCTCCTTGCATCTTATTAGCTGCTTCTCCACAGCAGAGTTAGACATATTCTTGGCTTCCTTAGAGACACCCAAGAGGACTTCAGAGTGAGGGGGAAAACGTCTGAACGTGACACTTAATATCTGATTTTAATCTGGTTTGTTTGATTAATCTAATCATGGCTTTCGTTACCTGCCTTGAGAAACATTTAGGAATGTGGACAGCAGATGGACAGTAAGGCCAGCCTCTGTTCAGCACTGAAACTCAGAGTCAGGCTGGGTTTTCCCGTTGTGGTGAGAATCTCCTTTTTCCTCTACTCATTCATTCTCTGCTACTACACCTTTTTATTTTTTTTTCACTATAATTATAGCAGCCAAATATCTTTTGTCTTCCTTTAGAGTTGTAATGTCTGACTGAAATTAGGAGATGTCAGTCTCCAGATGGTTTGAGATTTTCACAGGCCTACGTTAAGTTGTAAGAGAAAGAAATTGTAAAAGATACTGTGACAGAAACACAAAACAGAGTGTAGTACTACTGCACCAGATAGAATTCTTGCTTTGTTAGGAAGATATAGCCTGTCACAAAGCTGTGAGAAAAAACCTCACAAATTCTAGAGCCTTCATTTACAATCTTTTTAATTGCTGAACTTCCCTAGGATTGATGTCTGCAGAGGCAAACAGTAGAAACGAAGACACTGAATGGCAACTGGGGGGTTTCAGGGAGGTTCCATGATGAAAGCTACACTCTATTTCTGGAACAAAATAAATCACAGTAATTCAAGTAAAAATGGCTACCTGAAGTCATCTTTTAAATGCTTTCAGTATTGAACGTGAAGTCATTTGGGGGATTGTTTAATTTTTATTTACCTAATATTATCATTTTGCCTTTTTACTTCCCACCTAATGAAGATATCTTGACTTCAGACATTTTAGTAAGTGTTTTCTGTGCAGATATATGGGAATACAAAGGATTTGAAGGCATAAGAGAAAGCTACACTAATTAAATGCCTAATATAGATAAATGCAGAAAGCGGTGTTTTGCATTTTGCCTTCTTATTTGTTGTTCACAGAAACAAGTAAAGGTCATCTTTTGCTATGGCATTGTAACCTTGGCCTCCTTGGTATCAAAATGTTAAATATTGTAAAGAAATGTTTCTGTGTGATGAGGATTTTAATTATGATACATCTTTATGTTTTCATTCTAGCACCGGTCCATTTTCTTTCCATGCTGAAGTCCTTGGTAATTTATTCATGACCTTTAACTGCTTTTAAGAAGCACAGATTGGGAATTATTGTTTTCCCTGCCATTGGAAGTGCCAAGACAGAAATGCCTAGAGAAGCTTCACAGGATTTTATTAATGAGATACACATCTCACATTAGAATAAAACATCTGAAGGTGCTGGGTTGCTCATCCTGGTGGTATCTGGAGGATCACTGTTTAAAGTCACTTGGAGAATTTTTATCTAAGATGAACAAGTGATCAGACCACATAAGGGTATGCAATTTATGATGAACAATCTGATTTGTTTAGGATTAATTTTTATCCTTGCGGTTCAGGCTTCCTTCCCACTAAAAGGTGAGTTAGTACAAAAAAATCTGAGTTCAAAGCCTGAGAAAGAGAAGGAAAAATTCTGCACATGTATGAATGTATGGGCATGAGTATAGAGCATATCTACCCTTTGTGTATGTAATGTATGTTCAGAAACACAGATTTTAAATGTATTTCTTCCCAAAATGCCTTTGTCATAGTGACCTAACACTGCAGACACAAACTTCAAGGAAAGATTTAGAAATCCAATACTTAAGAACTGTTAAGACTTCTACATAATTAATTTTATTGCTATGCAAAGCTGGACAACCTGGTGCCCTGACTGGAATGGAAAGATCAGGAACCCTGTCTTCTTTATGTTTGTATTACTTCTCATACCCTGGTCTACTGTGGGTAGCCCCACAATCTTCATACAGAATAGACTGGGAGACAAGAGGAAAAACGGGGCAGGGAGAAAGAGATTGATGCCCACTGTCTATGTGAAGATAGAGGCTGTGAGAGGAGGAAGGGAGGTTGAGAAGCAGGTATTCAGTTCACAGGCTAAGACTAGAGGAACAAGCATTCAAGCCTTCAGAAATGTGAATTTGCATATGTCAGATTATTTGGGATTTTAATAGGAGTTGAGAGCACCTTCACAAAAATCTACAACATCTGTGCACTCCGTACAACTGCAGCTCTCGCCATGCGCAGGAGTGCTAGGGCACAGGAACTGAAACATTGGGATTCATGTCTCTTAGTGTTCTCTGCAAGCTTTCAGTCTGCATACATCAGGAAACTTTAATAGGATATTGCAGAATATACCAGATTGTGGTTATAAACCTCTTTTGAAATAACAAACTCAGATTAGGAAGAATCCAAGTTTACACCTGTGCCTCTGATACAGGGAATTGCAGTGGGAGGCTGACTGAGATTTCTAAGTTAGAGTCCCAGAGAAGGATGCTGGAACTTAAAAGAGAAAGAGATCAGGAAAGGCTAAGCAAAGCACATGCTATCTAAAACCCTTTATGTTATCAAATAACTGTGAAATGTTGACAGTGTGCACATTTCTCAGAGAGAATGGTAGAAGATGGCAAGCTCTTGGTTTGCTTTGTTCCAGCAGAGCATTCTCCTGTGGACATGTACTGGGTAACCACTTTGATGACCTGTACCTCATATGGATTGTTTGAGTTTGTGATCTTAATATTTTGTCTTTGGCAATCATAGTAGAATTTAAGTTAGAAAAGACCTGTAAGATCATCAAGTTCAACTGTTAACCCAGCAGTGACAACTCCACCACTAAACCATGTCCCCAAGCACCATATCTAAACATCTTTTAAATACCTACAACCAACTCCCTGAGCAGATGAAAGGAAGGAATGGTTTTAATTACTGCCAAATGCAAGTTCAGATCTCTAGTGTTTAACGACATTCTAGAACTCTTAACCCTATTTAATATACTTATTTTCATAATACATGATTTTAACATAATTTGGTGTCTGCATTTTGTATAGACAAATGCAGTTAACCTTCTTTTAAATTTATTGTGTTTACTCTATTTCTCTACCTACTTTACTCTGCAGTAAAGTATAAAACAACATTTCAGAAACATCTTCATGTCACTTCAAATTCTGTACAGAAATTTACTTAGGTCCTAAATTTAACTCACTGTTGAAAGAATAATGTCTTTTTAGGAACAATTAATTCAGACTTATGATAAACTCATTTGCAACCTTTATTAGGGGAGTGGCATTTATTATCGGCATGTTGTGTTAGACGTCATGAGAAATTCGTGTCTTATTTCTTTTCTAATGGCTAGGGGATAGGCTGCTTCCAAGCAGTAGAAATATTTTTTTAGTATAGCATCTTCTGGCTCAAGTAGAGATTTATTTTTTTTTAATCTAAGGTGTGATACAATGGAATGGAAGGATAAGATTTTGGTTACAGCAGTATAAATTAATAGATGTACTGCAGAAAATAATTTACTGTGATATGCTTTATTCCCTAACTATTTGTGTGGCTTCTCTCCACTGATAGATTCTTTTAACAAAAAGATTATCTTAATATTGTAACAAGTTCTTGAGCAGTACAAGGCCCATGTGATGCATCATACCACTAAATTTTAGATGTAGTTGCAAAACTGGAAGTTTTTAACACTTGCCAGATATGCCCAAATCCAAACTTATATCCTGAATTGTTTTTACACAATAAGTTTTTACTGTATTATATTCATGACCAGTAAGTGTTTACCATTAGATGCCTGGAACTTTTAGACTTTGCCTCAAAGAAAATCTCAGAACAAGTTAATTGAACTTGATCCCCAACTTGTCTACAGTCTCCTTGCAGGTAGTTGTAGAGAATTCAGCTGTTGTCAACCAACCTCCCCAGGTCCTTTTCCTCTGGGCTGCTTTCCCAATCATTCTGCACCCAGGCTGTAGCACCAAAAGAGTTATTGTGGCTGAGGTGCAGAACCCATCACTTGTTCTTGTTGTACCTCATGCTGTTGGTCTCAGCCCACTGATCCAGCCTGTCCACTTCCCTCTGCAGCTCCCCTACCCTTCAGCAGACCAACACTCTCACACAGCTTGGTGTCTGCCAGTTTGCTAAGGCTTCACTCAGTCCCCTCATCCAGATTCCAAAAAAGGCATTAAACAGCACTGGCCCCAACTCTGATCCCTGGGGACACCACTACTGAGCAGACACCAAGTGGATGCAGCACCGTTCACCACCTCTCTCTGGCCTGGCCACCCAGCCAGTTCTTGAGCCAGTGAACAGTACTCCAATTTCAGTCCAAGTCATGGGCTGACATCTTTTCCAGGAGCTGGAGACGAGCTGATTGTAAAAGGAAGGGAAGGAAAGATCAGGCCTGCCTGTTCCCCAGATGGTCAGTGCCTTGGGATTGCCTACAGAGACTGAACACCATCGTTCTGGTAGCTGTAAATGTTCCTCAAAATCTCCAGCAGATTCTGAACTGATGTTTCAGGTGCTGGTGACCAGTAATCACCTGTTCACTACTGCTGTCCTTACACTGCTACCATAAGTAGAAAAACTATGTAGAAGATTCTAAAAGCTCCTCAAATAGCTGATACTGGAACACAAATTTGAGTTAAACATCAGGTAGTGTTGAGGGTTTTTTGTTTTTGGGTTTTTTGGGGTTTTTTTTTCACTCTGCTTTTAAAATCAAGCTAGACAACTGAGAAATCACTTGGAAAAATAAGGGATACAACTAAAGTGATGAAAGCACAGTTTAGCATTTAGAAATGACAATGCTCTGGATGCTTCTGCATTGTTAGTGTCCTCCACTTCTAACACACCTGTAAGGGTTTTTCTTGTTCACACTCCAGGCAAAGAGAAGAATGAGCCTACTCTGGGAATTCATCAGTACTGGGTAATGAAACCAAAGTGTATTTTTTTAAACTGACTTCTGCATCACTTGCTGCAAAATTTGGAAAACCTACACTAAGTAGGCAAAGGAATGCAGAAAGAATAGGATTCATTTCAGGATAGAAGGAGATGGCACTCGCTCTGAGAAATTGTACTCTAAGCCTGCCACTAGCACCAAGTTCCTAGACAAAAGATTAAAGCAGATTTTTCTTAGATATGATTTTGTGTATTCCTTATTTTAAGATTTCTAACCTAAGATACAGATTTGAAGATGTGGAAAATGGGCTTCAATGCATGAAATGCTGTATGTGCTGAGACCTTAAAAGTCAAGTGTTAAGTATCTCACCCCGACCCTCAGAAAATAATGGAAGTCTTGACCTTGATCTCTCTGTGCTACAACTGTAGTAGCCAGTAGTGTAAAGGCTTCTGTGAAAATAAATTAATGGATTTTTTGAAAAATCATATGTGGGAAAAAGCACCAGAAAAATAGCTATGAGAAAATTAATAACACTTAGAAGAAATTAAAAACTGTGTCTTTAGAGCAGGACGTGAATAGTATGCTGTAGGTAATAAAGGGAGAACATGTGTTGAGCACTGAAAAAAAAAAGAAAAACATTGAATTATTCCTTATTCAAGTGTGTACTGTTCATCAGGAGCCCCAAATAAAGTGGAAATTATGCAGAAAAAGACCAGCATGCACTCAAAGATATAATCATGTTGATATGCAGAAGGGTCTATGGAAAAGCCAACCTCTGGAATTGCCTTGCTTTTGAGTACTCAACCTTGCAACTATTTTAATGTCTTTTGATTAGAATTTTGTTTCATAAAAACTCATGTGCACATAAATCTGTGTATATTTCTGTGCAAACGTTTATTACACAGATTCTAATTGGGTGATTACATTCTGTTTCTGTAACAAACTAGATTTTTTCCTATTCAAGCTTTAGTTTTAGTAGACCCTTGGGGCTTAATCCAGGCTTGAATTTTACTAGTCGAGCATGATTATAACAGCCTTTTTACCACAAGTGTTAATACTGTTATAAATTATTTGGGGCTAACTTTCAATGTATTTTGTATTAAGTTTCTTAATGAACTAAGTTGGCTTTCTTAGTGTTTTGACTGTTAAGGTTTTGTCCTGCCACTGGAGATAACATCTTGTATGCCAGATGACCTTTTCTGGACATTCTGAAGTCGCTAGTTTTCAGGGTATTATTATCATTATTATTCCCCCCTTCAACATGTACAAGTTAAAAAAATGAGCTATGAATTGTCAAGGTAAATGTAGATTTGATACTATTGCCATGTTTATCTGTGGATTCTGCCAAAAACCCTATTCACATGAAGTGCTGAATGGTTTTAAAAGCCACACTAAAAGCTCACACGGGATTTGAATATAGATTGGCTTGCAGCAGAACAGCAGCTCTCTGCAGTTTGAAATAATGTCAAACAAAGGAAACTGAAAGTTGTTCTTCTGTGTGTGTGTATGTGTGTGTGTGTGTGTGTGTGTATGTGTCTCCAGGGTGTTAGCCTGTCTAAATGCAGTAGAGTTAGAAAGAGGTTAGTTTGTGCACATGATGCAAAAGAAAGTTTGGGAATGACTGTTACAACAATTAATTCAGAGCTGGACAAAAATTTTGAAATGGCTGCTGCTGGAAGTGGGCTTAGCAGAGGAAGGGCACGTCCTGCCCTTCTTTTGGAAACATTGCAATCCCATCTTTTGCCAAGTAGTCATAACTGCCATTTATTGCAGAGCCTGCCAGAAATGCATGAAGGCTTTTCATCTAAGTCAGAGAAAGGTTAGCAATCAGTATTTCCACCCATTTTTATTCCCAGTGTAAGAGGACTCCCAACAAATATAGCTTGTAAAAAATGTACAATAGCAGAACAATGTTTTGATGCTTAGAAACTGACATGATTGCTTGCAGTGACTGCAATTTCCTCTTGAAGCAGGTACTGAAGAACCTGAAAATCTACTCTGACTAGAATTGTAACAAACTAAAATTTCTGTTTTGTGTAGTATTCTGCAAAGTCCAAATTAGCACACTTCAAAGGCAGAAAATTGAAATTAAAATTGCAATAAAAAATTCAAAACATAATTAACCTTTAAAAAGACATTTTACTGTAACATAGGAATGTGCTGAAACAGGAAGCTTACTGTGAACTTAAAAATAGGTATTCCATTCCCAAAATGAAATTCGATCTGAAAGTGTACACTGGTATAATAAGTTTCATTATTGACACTGTGTCTTTCTATATAGTTTTTACGCAATCATATTTATTTTCTGATGGGAAATTCTTCTGTCAAAAATTTTCTGATCTGTTCAACTTGTACCAGCCTTTTATCAAAGGCACTGAATAAAAATAATTTCTTTGATATAGAAATTAATTTATAACAAGGAATAGGAAGTCTCTTTCTGAGCATATAAGCTTTCATCAAAAGTTATGTGGGTTTAGCAGTTGTGCGTGGTGATGTATTTGAGCACCGTCCTTTCAAATTGTATGACAAGATTATAAAATAGAAATGTATAAGAAGTCCTGTTTACATCAAAAGTATTCAATTTTCTTGTAAAATGAACGAACTGAAGTGAAGTAGAAATGTACAGTAAAGACTTTGGGTTCTAAAGACAGAGTTCATTCTGATATAGAATGAAATACATAAAAAAAATTATGGATGCCTGAGAGTATAATTACACATTTCAGATTCACAAGACATGGAAAATGCAAAAGTGGTGCTTCCACCCAGGCTTAAAGTCTTGAGCTTGTTTGAAAGCACTCACCCAAAGCTTCTGCATTCACCAAAACCCATCCTGGGATTTTACCTAAACTATAGGATAAGTTAGAGCTTTTAAGGCAACTCTTAGTGTCTCAGCGCTTGTCTTCTGCCAGTGTAAGACCTGGAAGCTTGAGATATTCAGACGAATATCAAAAGCTGGCAGGTGGAATTGGGAAACATGGGTGTTCCTGTAAATTGGCAAAAAACTGAATAAAGTCCATGAAGCAGTTTCACTGAACCAGAATTCTTCTAGAGGAGAACACAGACAGTAGAACCTCTAGCCAAATGTCTCAGTGCTCTAACTGTATCTCCTTGGTTTTCTCAGATGTGGCTGACTAGATGAAAATAGAACCAGTTTTAAAACTAATAAGATTGCAAACCAATGATGGCTGGAAAAGACTATGGAGAGGCATATCAATGCCAGTTGAGTGATTATCTCGGTGTTTACATCCTCATAGTTGAAAAATGAAAGTTAGGGCTCATTGAGAAGCATAATTTGAACTAACCATACACATTGCTGGGTTCTAACTGAACAGTGAAGACTTGATGTTGTCCACGGCTGTTCCATGACTGCAGCAGGAAGGGAAAAAGCAAACATGGTGTTGGAATGTTTAAACAGACAGAAAATAGTGATATGCTACACATGAATCAATTATAACCTCTTGTCAGAATAAGACAGTTCTGGCCAAAAAAGCTCATTCAGAAAAGAGAGTAGGTATATAATAGAATCTTAGAACGGCTTGGATTGGAAGAGGCACTGAAGATCATCTGATTCCAGCCCCTCTGCCATGGGCATGGACACCTTCCACTGGACCAGGTTGCTCAGAGCCCCATCCAGTCTGGCTTTGAACACTTCCAGTGATGAGCCATCCACATTTCTCTGGGCAATCTGTTCCAGTGTCTTACAGTAATTTTTTTTTCTTTATCTTAATACTTAATCTAAAACCTACTCTCAGTTTGAATCCATTCCCTCTTGTCTGTCACTACATGCTCTTGTAAATAGTATCTCTCCATCTTTCTTGTAGGCTTCCTTCAGGTACTGTACAGCCACAGTTGGGTCCCACTGAAACCTTCCCTTTTCCAGGTTGAACAATTTCAATTCTCTCAACCTTTTTCTCATAGGGGAGGTGCTCCCTTTATGCTTGGTGGCCCTCCTCTGGACTCACTCCAACACATCAATGTCCTTCATGTTCTGGGAACTCCAAAACAGAATGGAATACTCCAGGTGTGATCTCATCAGAGCAGAGCAAAATGGAAATATCACCTCATTCAACCTGCTGGCCATTCTTATTTTGATGCAGCCTGGGATATGGTTGGTTTTCTGATCTGCAAGCACATATTGCCAGCTCATGTCCTGTCTCTTAACCACCAGCATCCCCAAGTGCTTCTGGGCAGTGCTGCTCTCCATCTGTTCATCCCAGCCTGTGTTGACACTGGGATTACCCTGACCCTGGTGCAGCACTTTGCACTTGGTCTAGTTAAGCCATGTGAGATTCCCATGGGAATCCCCACTTCTCGAGCTTGCCCAGGTCCTGCTGGTGGGTACCCTATACTTCAGGTGTGGCAACACTCTGTTGTTGTCATCTGCAAATTTGCAGAGTGCACTTCATCCCTTCCTTTATGTTAATAATGAAGATAGTGAATAACACTGGTCCCAATACAGACCCCTGAGGGACACCACTTGTCACTGCTGGCCATTGTGACCCTGAGCCATTGACCAGTACTCTCGGGATGCAACCATCCAACTGCTTTCTTATCCATCTAACAGTTCATCAGCTGGGCCCATTTCTTTCAGATTCAGAGAAAGATGTTGTTGCCCTTCCCTTGTCTGCTGATGTAGTTACATCAGTTATTCCATCTTAGAAGGCTGGTTTATATGAGAAAGGCCACTAGGTTGGTTTTTGAAGGGAGGCTGACTATAACAACTTCTATACAAACACTCGACACATTATTTTTATTCAGAAAAGATTAAAGAAAATAAATTGCATAATGTAGATACACACAAGCAAGATAAAGTACTCTCTCATACCTAAATTTTTTATTGTATAAAAAAGAATG
The DNA here is from genome assembly GCA_034336665.1 of Luscinia megarhynchos. Lineage (NCBI taxonomy): Eukaryota > Metazoa > Chordata > Aves > Passeriformes > Muscicapidae > Luscinia > Luscinia megarhynchos. Next base: position 50,958,424 of record CM067565.1, read on the forward strand.
GATAACCGAAAGAAAATAAAAGAACAAAAATGTACTTTTCTAAAATACAAATTTTGTAAGCACAAACTACGTGTAAATCTTATTTTCACAGTAGAATTGAGGCCAAGATCTTAATGCAGTTTGTGAATGAATTAGACATTTGCATGCTTCTTTTGACTTTGTATTATATCAAATAAAGGTTTTGAGAGCAGTATGCCTTTCAGGCTTAAGAGTTAAGAAGAAACATTCCCAGTAGGCAGATTATTCTATGGCTGTTCATTACTTTCCCTAAGGCATCTTGTTATGCTCTCTGTTTGAGACAGGCTTCTGGAATTATCCAGTGTTACAACTTTTTAGTAAAAGTACACTGTGCAGTATTTTGAATGTAGCATTTTTAATGGCATTAGGCCTGACTGTGTTAAAGCACTTTTCAGGCACTGTAACTCAAGCTTAGAGATGCATACAGGTATTCCTATAAAGTCTTGCCCTGACTCCTATCAAAGAAGGAGTTCTGCTCTAGTTCACTTGCTGTGTATCAATGATGCAGATAACCAAGAATAGAGACAAGAAGCAATACATAAAGCAAGAAAAAGGTTTAACAGCCAAAGTAAATACAACTCAATGTACAATAAAAGGACTGGCTATATAGCCCTTCCCATTTCTGAATCTTCTCCAACTCAAATTAATTCTGAATTTAAAAAGAGGCTCTCAAATGTTTCATAAATGAAAAGATCATTTTAAAAGCAATGTTGTTTTAGCACTTCTTTTATCTTTAAAAATTGACTGGGAAAATAAAAATAATAATTCACCTGAAACATCAAGACAACCAAAATTTTCAAAAACATAGTGAAGCATTTTAGATACTTATGATTAATTAGCCAATCTACTGATGAGACTGAAGAGCAGTCAGAAATATTTGAAGTGTACTTAATTAATAGTTTCTATGATCCCTTGTTTCTTCAGTGTTGTTTGCCATTTCAGAATTTGAAATCAAAGCTTTACAAACTTGTTGCACTCTTTCTCATTGGATTCCGCAACTCTTCATGTGGTCTGCTACACAAGAGCAGAAACTCTGGTGGTCTGTGGCCCCTTACAGGAATAATTTCTCATGTTGCTTCTGTACTCAGGAAAATAAGATCTCAACTTTGTTCATGCTCCAATAATAGAAGAAATATATAAAATTTGGAATGTTATCCTGCCTTCCTGAATTCAGTTGAGTGACAGTGTTTCTGGTCACTTTCATGGAATCAAGATCAGAGAAGAGGTAATTTAACTTATTAGATTCTAGCCTATAGTGGTTATGAAAAGTATTGTTCTTCAAAATAATATCAACCATTATGTTTAAGGGGCTGCCTTTCTATTTACTAGATCTGAAAGTTCTTTCTTCCTTAACTTCTGCAGTCTCCCTTTATAGTCATCTAATAATTATATTTATCATCTATACACTTCTGAAAATGTATTTCCATGGACTAGCTACACATTTCATCTATTTCCCTTGTCTTGCTACCTCCTAAGTTTCATTTGATACTCCCTAGTTTCTGTATTTGAAAAGAGGGTGAATGACATAATGCTTCCTGCTATGGTGAGGCATTAAAAAAATTAAACACCTCACTCTTGCTTTTTGCTGACAGAAGGGGTAGTTCCTAATGGAAAGGTGCAAGTTACTTCACTAGTTTTAATCTGAAAGTATCACTGGAACAGAGACTGTTGTCATAGTATTGGTGATGTGATAGGACTTGTAACTTGCTTTTATTAAAAAAATTAGGTCTTAAAGTCTCCAAAGTACTTTATAATGCAATGCTTTTCCTTGGGGGAAAATGCTAAAATGGAAAGTACTTTTATTGAATTGCATTTGAGCCTGGGCAGGAGTTCTGCTGCACCCTTAGCACTTGTTACTGGTTTGCTGTGGGCAGCTCCTCTGTCACCCTGCTGGCTTCGTCCTGATTACTTACCTGGAAGCCTCCAATTTTCCTTAAGTTTTGCCCTGCCAGCTCAAGCGTGTGAGAAATAGCTAAAGGTGCAATGCCATGATATTATGGCTGACCAATAAGAATGGGATACAGATGTCTACCATGCATAATTCACAACAGGATGTGGGTGGGGTTCTGGGCTTGGATATTGTCTGTCAGAACTGAGTGGGATTCCTTCTATCAACTCTAATGAATAAAGTAAATGAGACTCCTTTTCAGCAAGTAGTTAAGAACAAGCCCAGTTTTCAGGCACAAGTTGTTGATTTCAGAGGAACCTGGCACATGTGTAAGTACCTTAGAGAATTGAGATTATATTGAATGATACACTGTCAGGGCTGACTAACATGCAAACACAATAAAAATCTAATCAAAACAGCAGTATTAAAGTAGCAGACATTAGCTTCATTACATTTTTTACTAACGTGCTGTATTTATTATCACCATTTCCATTCAGCCAAATCTTCCTTAGAACTCTTTTCTAGTACTCAAATGTATCATGAAATGGTTTATATTATTTTGACAGAATTACATATTCTCTAAGAGGTTCAAGAGGAAGAATATTCCAAAACCAAAATACAAATGATACAGAATCGAGTCTTGACTTCCCAAAAAAAAAAAAAAATATGCTGGATTTCATGTCAGGTTTTGACCTGGTAAGAAATGTCAGAGGAGACAAGCTTTGTAAAACTAAGCAGGGGGAGGTGTTGGGTGTTGTTTAGTGCCTGTTTCTGTGCTGGCTGCGTTCATCTCTGTTGTAACTAAACAATGGAATACAGTATCTGTAATTATTCAAATAGGCACATTTGCAGTTATAATGTATTCTTTCACAAGCAAAGCTATTATTTAAAAATTAAAGGGAAGAAATGAGCTCTTTATGGCTTTAAATTAAAAATACCACATAATATGATAGAGCAATTTATAATTGTCAGAAAAATTAAAGGTTTTTCTTTGATTTTGCTGGTCTTATGTTGATCCAAAAGTATCAGCCAACTTTCAGCAACTTAATTTAAGACAGTAATGGTGATTCTGTTATTCTGTTTTATTTTGTTTCTTTTTTTTTAAATAAGAATTTTGGAATTGAAATTACTTCTGCTAGTTGATTTATAATGTTGGGACAAGATGTCTATCTCTTGCCCTGTTCAACTCTTACTGGTCTGAGCTTTTTTATTTTGCCATATCTGTAAAGCCTTCAGCTAGCAGAAATGTACAATTTTTGTTCAGTCTTTTTCTGTCTGTTAGGGCATGCTGGTGTATTAGTTTAAATGGTCTGGTTGAGCTTTCTCTTGATTCTGTATTAGAGGAGCTCCAAAGCTCCTCTAAAATACATAACCTCACACTGTTTGTTAGGGAAATTCAAATGATAGTAGCTTAATAGTTTCTACTTTTACAAGGGTGTAATTTTATGCAGCAAGAGAAATGCAAAACTTGAAGAACACAGCAGTGGTTCAAGCCTTCCTCATTATTAAATTTGCAAGAAGTAGATGCTCAGTAAACAGGAGTTAATACATTGTTTATTCAGTTTAAAGTAATAATTTCCATTGACTTTAACTTGCCATAGGTAGTTATTAACTGTAGCTGGTATAAATTTCTAGAGCTACTTTACAAAAAGCCTGAAATGGACACATTCATTCCTAGGTCCTGTTTAATTACAGTTGTATATTGTTTACTAACCATCTGGGTATCTGATTAGATGCTATAACCATCATTTAGTTTGAGCTTCTTTACTTGCACTAACTGCTAGTTATAAAAGATAATTACTTGGAAGTGAAAATATGCAGCTCACATGGGTAGCACAAGCAATTGATTTAGCTAGCCTTGCTGATCCTTTGTGTTCAGAAGAGGAAAAAATCCTCAATGTCTCATACTCCACAAAGAACCTGGTTTACATTGTGTGAAGGTTTACTGGGCTTTGTGCACTCTTTATAACCAAATCTGCAAGAGGAAAACAAAGATAAAAGCTTTATTTTCTCCTGAGCATTTTGTGTTCATAGAGACTAATAGCCAATTAAGATAAAAGGAAATATTTGATGTCTAAAATCCAGTAATAGTATCTTTCCCAGGTCAATTTGACATTTAATATGTTGTTTCCTCTTCAGCAATTTTACTACAAGGGGAAATTCAAGCATTTGAAGAGAAGGAAGACTCATCTGTTCTATCTATTCTATCTTCCATAGTTTTTGAATTTTTTTTTTCTTAGGTGAGACTTTATTACAGCAGTGACACAGATGCTCCATAAAAAAGTTTATCTGTATAGTAAGGGATTTATTAGGATTGATTGAAGAATTATAATTATTATAAATAATTTAACACTATTGAATTGTTGGATTCTTCTTTCCAGAACTATCATCAAAATAAGAGGGCTAAACAGTTATATTTTTTTTGTGTGTGAATATATTTTGGCAGTTTAATGCAGGATTATTGAATAGCTTTGTAAATTAAGTAAGAATACCTAAGGTGTCACAAATATATCTAAGCTGCCAGCACCAATAGTGATGTAGACTCATGAACAATCAATAACCACTCAAAGTTTTGATTCTTACTTAAATAATTTCTCTGAATCAATGCCAATACTTGCATGGACAGTACTCGCAAGTATTTTCTTGATGGATCCATGTACTAAAAAGAAAAAAGAAATATTAGTAATTTATGGGTTTTTTTTTCTTCTTGTGAACTGATAAATAGAGAGTAAATGCAAAACTGACCTGAGTTTATCATGAACTTTTGCCAGCTGAAATAGTGAATGTGCTTCTTCAAGTACCTCCATATATCAACCCACTGTCATTTAAGGCATTCATTGGATTGTGATAAATAACTGGTTTATCTGTAGGGTATGGAAAATTTCTGTTTTGAAAATCTTTTTATAGCTCACAAAAAATTGTTTGTGTCATGTATCTTGGGTTTGTATTAGTCAAGAGAAGACTATGGAAGACTGTGACATGGTTGGGGCTTTTTTTTCCTTTTTTTTTTTTTTTTTTTTTTTGCTAACACACTTTTCTTGATTTCAAAAAGCAATTGCAAGTTATCATGGCGAAGAAGAATTAGAATCACAGCTCCTGTGTATGTCAAGTTCCCTGGTTTAATAGCTCAGGTCTGATTTACAAAAGCACCTCTGCTGTTTCCTATTACAGACTGAAAAAGAAGATATATTCAGATAACTTTTTCATAAATATAAAAATTAAGTAATTCATATATATAATCTATGAATTGGAAGCTCTGGCTTCTGTCCTATAACATAGATGTCATTTCAGATGCATTCCTTTTGTTTGTTGTGCTTCAATGATTGCATTCCTGTTGCAAGATACTCCCTCATCCTGGGACAATGAAAGACACACTGCTTCTTTCTAATTTTCTAGCCAGAATAAATGAATTATTTTGGGCATATTCTTTAAATTCTATCAATTGTGCATATTAATACTAAATTATGAGAGCAGAATCTCCAAGCAACATCTGTGTCTTGCCCACCTGTTACAAAGGGATTTTTATGCATTGCCTTCTAAGTCACTTCTACTGATAAAGCAGGATGGACAAATATCTTGTTTCTCTTCCAATGTTGAAGGACAGATTCCCATGCAAACATAGTGTATTTCTGTGTGAGAATGACCACGGGAATTATTCCCTCCTGTACTAGGGAAATTCCTTTCCACAGTGGCAATGGAGTGAACACATTCAGTCCAGTGCCAGAGGGCTCTTGTGGGTCCTGGCTGGCAACTCTTGAGGCAAGGAATGCGTATTAATGCACCATTGGTTAAGTCCTCTGCATTTTCTCTGGGCCTGTTGATGAGTTCTGTAAGCCCTACCTGAGAAAAATTTCTCTCTTCTTCCAGAGTTTAACCACAGCTTTATGCAAAGCCCACAGCCCACAGAGAACAGTCACATTTTACAGCCAGACTTGCTTTCATTCTCTCTATGATGCTGAGCATTTTGGTTTAATCAGAAAACAGAAACTTAAAACAACGTCACTTTTTATTTATGTATATTTTTTGTAGATGCTCTGTCAGTATTTGATCAAACTTACATTCTCACTCATGTATCAGAATCCTACTGCACCTGGTAGTATATCAACATGGCATGAAAATGTCATTCTTGCCCAAATAGGTTTTTTAAGATAAGAGATGGCAGGTTAGTGCAGAAAGTGGGCAAAGGTGTTGAAACAACGAGGTGAACCTGCTTAGATAGAGGGGTGGCATTACCAGCCTGCCAGCAACTTAATCAATATCTGGCACCAGTGCATTTCAAGGAGGAACTCATTTAAGGTTAAAGAGAAGTCTTTGTGGATGCTTACAGTGAACTCCTATTAGACATTAGATACAATTTTGAAGACTTTGTATGTTTGAAAGTACAGCTAGTAGCAATACCAGTGTCAGGGATGGAAACTGTGACAAATAAAAACAATATATAGGAAAGGAGTCATATAGGTAGTGTTTCGAAAATTGGATGAAGACAAGTCAGAGTTTATGCTTAAATGGGCTGCATAGTGATCAACCCAGCAATGATCAGTGCAGTGCTCTGGGAAAATAATCATTGCAAAACCAATAAATATTTGGAGGATGCAATTGGCTTTGTTCATGCAAGCCTTTAGTTCCTTGCTGAATGGCTCTTATTTGTTGTGAAAAGGGTCTCTGATAAATCATGGGTAAAATGTAGGAAAAAATCTGCATACCATTTTTTATTAAAAGTTCCATTCATATTTCTTTCAAATCAAACATCATTTATTTTCCTGTGCTACTTTAAAATGTCAAATTAATGTATTTATATTTTCCCCTCATAATAGTACTCCATTATGACTACAGCATATGACAGAGACATTCTTATCATTCAGCTGTTCCTCCAAGATCAGCATGAATACTTTCAAAAAGCTCCTTTTGACATACTTTATAGGAGAAGTAAATTTCTGCATACCACTTTCCATTGAGGTGTGGTGCTCCATTTCATTGAGGTAAACAATTTGTATTGAATTTAGCAAATTGGTTTAACAAGACCTGAAAAAAACGAAAACATAAATACTAGATCTCTTGAAAAAGCTATTCCCATTTCTCATCTCAAAATGCATTTTTCTAAGGTTAGTCATTATTTCTCAAGTTTTCGACAAAAAAAAAAAGTGAGTTTTAGATTAAATAAATTGAAATATTTTCTTGATCTTTCTTTTAATTTTAATTTTTTACCTAGCCTGTCTGTTAGGGTTTTTTTATTTCCAAAATTTATTATAAAACAGAGTGTTGATCTGTCAAGCAGTGTGATCATGACTCAAATTTTCACTGCGTGCAGAATTGCTATGTCTCTTGTCTAGATTCCTACTGCATCAAATATCTTTGGATACCACACCATAAGGAAGATAAGTATAATGCTTCTCTAATGTTCATATGCTCCTTTAATTTAGGTATTTTTGCATATTTTGAGTGACGTACAAATTTTGTAAAGAAATGAAAAGCACTTGTGTATCAACTACTTATTTTTATCTTCTTTTACTTATTTTAATCTTCTTATCTTTCTATCATTCATGAGAGTTCCTTCACTTCTCCCAACAGTGAGAGTGCTTCATAGTTTTTAAACTTCATTCACCACCATGTGGGATATATATTTGCCAAAACTTTCAATGGAAAAAGTGTTCATTTATTACAGGACTGCTTTTGTAAGCATGAAATGTACCTAAGAATATCTGGCAAGGATCCACAAATCTCCTTTTTATAGAAATAAGGGATTTCATAAATGGTATGAAACATTTTAAACCGTGTAGACCCGAGTACTATTTCTCATATTGTAGCCCACACACTAATAATAGCTATGTAAAAAATTATTCACTCATGATAGAAGTCCACCTTAGAGCTCTGCAACAAGAAAATAAGAATTGTTCTCTTTCTTTGTTTTTAAAACATCCACATTAATTACAAGTTGCTCTCTTGTGCCAAATACTATATTGCTTCAAAAGTTCTTTGAAGTAGCAGTGTTGCTTTCCTTGCTATTTTTTGCTGTCTGTGAAAATAGTTCTGCCTCTTCTAAGCAGTGCACATGTGTGAAGTTGATGTAGTGGGAATAAGGAATGCCATGTCTGATTCATTAGTTGCAATTACTTATCATTATTCATTATTTATTTTGATTTATAATGGATAAAAAAGAACCTACCCAGGGCCATTTTAACATGAATGATAAATGGAGTCTCATAAAACGATTAAACTGGCAACTGCTGCTTGTCTCTTAAGTGGACAATAATTGATGTAAGATTGAGAAATTCCAACCAATGCTTGCCTCAGTCTTTTTTTCATACAATTCTAATTATAAATCTGACCAATCTTCCCCAAAGCCAGGAAACTTTTCAGAAACTTTTAACTAATGATGAAGAAGCAAATTAAGGCCTCATGTAAAATCAGTCACTTTTTTCAACACAGGTAACAAAACTTATTCTTGAAGACCAGCAGTAAATTCAGTTCAGGGTCTGTAGGAGACTAAAAAAGTGTCAGGGAAAGTTTGAGAGAAAAACACTTTTGTTCTTGTTCAGGATATTGATCAGAAGATCTAGAACTTCTTCTACAAGATGGAAATCATCCTTCATGATATTAATGTAGTACAGCTACTCTTTGAATAATTAAAATTCCCTCACCGAGAACAGGAAAGTGCATCAGTTGTTAGGATGTCAGGAACATTGTTAAATACAATAAAATAGTATCCCAATCATTTCAGTGTTCCTAAAGCAGTTCTATTGGAAAGGAAAAAAAAAGTATATATACACACACACTAGTATTTTTGAGCAGTTCAAATCAAATTTATACAGGAAAGGGCCAGCATGTCCATAGTACATATGCTTTGACTGATTCTATCTACATACTGTCTACCTACTAATGCCATTGACTTTCCCACCCTTGGTGAAAGGAAACCTTAGTGCTAGGAAAGCCTTGCAAATTTAAACATAATGGAACATAATTAGTCTTGCAGTCACCAAGAAAACAATTCTAAATAATTTCGATTCCTGAGATAAAAAAGTTTAATTCACCTATTATTATGCAAGTATTCTTTCTATTTTAGGAACAAGAAGAATACATTGAAAAGGGTTGTCCACCATGGCAAGCATGTCCTTAAGACATGCCTGAAGGAAATTGGCTACTTATTGTTTGGCACAGTGATTTGTGAGCACAGCAGTTCTCTGTATTTTGGCTCTCAGTGTATCTTAATGTGGAGCAGGAGTTATCCATAGCAGACAGTCTCCAGTGAAGCCTAGCCCCAGTATTTTGTGTAATTTTAAGAGCTGGAGATCTCCATGTTTGTGCCTTAAAGAGAACTGAAATTTAGTTACATCATTCCTGTTGTAAAATCTGCACCATGGAGTCAGTAGAGTTGTAGGTAAGAGGAGTATGGGTATTGTTGTTCAGTAAATCTTGCAAGGGACCACAAAACCCCTTGTGCTTCTTTGAGTTTTTTCTGTTGTTTGATGTGGACTTCAAATGAAGGCTGTGGGAATACCTCTCAGACTGAGGGAACACCACTCGTCCTATGGCAGCCACACAACAAGAAATGCTGTCTTCTTAAAGAACATTATCTGTCCTTGCACACACATCACCTATGGCAGGCCATTAAAAGGAGGGTGGTACAACTTAAGCATGCTACTGAATATGCTACTGAGTGCTCTTACTAGTTGTTGTATCAGCTGTAGAGCTAATGACAGCGCCTGGTTTCCTACTGCCTTTTGTCCTTTAATCGCTCAGATCTGTCTTCCATGGAAATAACATCTGTTCCTTCCTGAATCTGTCTGTGACACCCCTGCAGATAAAGCATTTTGTCATTAGTCTGCAACTAGATATGTCCAGATTGCCTGGCCCAGCTGCCTTCAGATGGGGTGTGTAGCTGTTACATTCCGCCTACCTTCCTCTCAGGATATTGGATCTCAGGATGTAGCTGTGCCCACAGTTATCTGTCTCCCCATTTTCTAGATTCCAAAATTTTAATGATTTTTAGACACCTTTTAGAAAGTCAAATTCTCTTTGAGCTTTTATCCATTTGCTAAATCTACCTAAAATTGGCCCACTCAAAATTGATTTGAGCAACGACAGGGAAGGAAAAGTAGTTACCATAAACCTTCTGTCTTGAGACATTTTAAAATGAAAACTATCTCCTAAAATTCTAACTTTATGCATGTATTTGAAATATCTTAAATTTACTTGATAAAATGTAGTAATATTTCTCTAGTGTATAAAATGAAACTAACTGGTATTCAGTACATTAACAAATATGTGAAAAATTCGTTGTATACTATGGAATCTTCATCATATTAATCACATAAGTAAATTTATGAAGCTTGCTTTCTCAAAAGAAGTAGCATAATGTTTGAAAAAATATTAATAATTTACTACCTTTTACTGAACAAAATTCAGGAATTTGATTAATGTACACTATGACAGGATTTGCACAGATTTTATGTAAGAGTGAGAGCAAGTGTGATGAATACTGCCCTAGAATAATTTTAGAGTAGGCACTCAGACCTCTGCATTTTTTATAGCTTCTTGTAATGTTTTCACACTTTGCATACTCTAGGACTCCTCTGTGCAAAGGCTGGTGTTGTAGAATTCTCAGTCACTGATTTTTGTTGTCTAGAGTATAAATTGAAAAGCTGTTAGGTTTCTATTATACATACCTAACAGCACAGATCATAGAGGAGGTAAAAAACAATAGTGCACATGAGAATAATTTGCTGTATTTATGTTTTTCCCTCTTCTGAATTAAGAGTTAAATTATGCTTAGATAACATAAAAGATTACTTCCCTCTGTGCCCTGACACTTCATCACTTAATGGATAGATAGGTGGAACTTCAGAAATGAATTATTATCCCCCAAAAAATATAAATAAATCAAGTGTAAGAACTTGATTACCACTTCAAGACTTGTCCTAAAATTAGGTCTGCCTCATGTGCTGACTAAAAATGCCAGGTTTATGTGGCAAAGGGCAAGATGGACAGCTCTGCAACCATGTGCTTGCTAATTAACCAGCACTGAAAATAGCCTTGTGGTGAGAGAACAGTCATCTCCTGTGCAACTAGGAAGCAAATTATTTTGCTGCTTAGACCAGAAGACGAATACAGAAGCAGGCTGGATGCCACTAGAATAAAAGGAAAGTAACTCACAGAAGACTGTTAGGTACCAAAGATGCTTTTTCATTCCTTATTGAGAATTTGGGCACTATAAAATTACTAGACTTATAGTTTTTTTTACTAGTAGCCCTAAACTGAATGGACAATGAAAAGGTGAAGCAGAAAAAAAGAGAGATTACCCAGACAGTGCTGCCAAGGTTCATTAGCTTTATTCTATGTAATCAATTTTCTGCTCTTCTTCCAGCACCTTATTTAATGCTTCCAACACTTGCAATAACTTTTGTTTCTGCCTTCTCTTAAAATGCCTATATTTATATGCAACAGTGAAAATAAGTTAGGGAATTGCTAGAAAATTGGGGGTTTATGATCGGTTGTGATAGCTCTCTCTTGTTTTATTTTATGAGAATGTCCTTAGCTGAAAATCAGACAAATCTAATAAATTCTCTGACAATCTCATTTTCTTTTCTGCCTCTAACAACACATTTGTGTGTGAACACCTGTTTTTAATAAATAATTGAAGCTGCTGAACTTATGCTTTTCAGAAGTGTCACACTAAGATAATTGATATTGGAAGTGTACTCTGAAACAACCCTTAGATTTTAAAAAGCCAGCTATTACAATAACTTTTAACAAGAGCCATAGAAGTTAAAGGAAATTAGCTCTCTATTGTTGGTGGCATGAATTTGGGAGTGCTGCAGTTGTCTGTATTATGAGTACATACAACTCTATTTCTCAGTGTCTATCTCAATCAGCTGATAAGGCTTAATAATTGAAAGTAAAATAATACAATACATTTCTACTTGTGGAAGATATAAATAATTATTCTGTTTTGAACATTAAAAAGTATTGGAAATGACAATAATTTAACCCCATGAGGATGCAGAATGTAATGATAATTTCTAGAAAAGCTGTTGGTTTTTATGTAAAGAGTATGGATGCCTCAAGCAATGAAATAAATAAGCTTTATTGTTTTCAGATTTTTTCATGACAGAAAGAAAGAAGTATTTTTTTTAGAATTATAATTCATTTATTGACAATGTAATGCCTGGGGCACCAGTCAGAAACTCATAGTTCCTTACAGAACAAACATACCACATGAAGCTCTGCTCATGTTAGGGAGATCTCCACTAACACTGGGATGTACTGTCAAGCAGCTCCTTCCAGCCTAATGGGTTTGATTCAGGTGAATTTAAGCACAGTTTTCAATGAACATTTAAAAGAGATTCTTTGATAAATATGTAATATGTTAAACTTAATAGGGAAAGGATAAATATACTTAGGTCTAGGATGATATTTATTTTCATTTGTGTAGCAGTATGTGGAAAGTTTTTGGAAGTAGGAAAATTACTCATTAACTATGCCTAAAGTAGCATATGCTTTTCCTATGAACTCTCTCTCTCTCTTTGCTGTTACAATTTAATATCACAATCTTTTATCTTTTACAATGGATATCATTGCTTCTTTTATGGTATTTACTCCTGAGTTATTCCTGTTTTACCCTGCCCTGGCTTTGTACAGCTGGTATGAGAGTTAGTAAAGCTGTGTGTCCACAGCCAAATGATTGTGTAATGTATCCTTCCTGTAACTTCCAGCCAAGGCAGGATCAACAGGAGTGAGTATCAGCCACAGGCAGAAAATTTGGGTTCATCAGCCGTAAAGGAACCATGGTGTAGTTTACAGCTCCAACAATTAAGGGACCAGAAGAGGGAATCAGTTTCAGAACATATAGCTGAATCTTTAGATAGAGCCTTGGAGAATTTTTGCCTGTTGCTGTTGTTGTATTTGTCGCTTTTTAAATTACTTCTCTGCTCAAAACAAAAAATGATAGAATGGCCATAGACATTAATGTTAATCAGTGATTAAAATTCTCCAGCAATTTTCAGTGGAAGCACAATAACTCCATTATCTTTGAGTAAATTTTATAATTGTTATGTGAACTCTAGCTAGCTAAGCTGTAAAATGGTAAGCACAGAAGTGTTGCAGGTGCAGGTTACACGTCATATAAATATTTTTTAACTCCTGAGAAACAGCCAAGAGAAGAAGGGAGAAAATAAACCATGTAAGAACCCTAGGAGTTGAATGATAAAAATGTTCCTACTCTTGAAGACATGCAGTACATGCAGTTCAAGCAATAGGAAGTGGCTGTCCAATCTTTTTTAAGTCAGTTGCCTATCTCAAGTATAGAGAGTCAGTAGTCAGTGTTTGTTCATGTCTCCTTGAGCTTTATTTGGCAGAACCTTCTACTATGAATGTGCACCCAATGGGGTGTGGTACTACCTTTCTAGTGCTACTTCTGACCACCTGCAGTGGCAGGAGAAGACCCACTTGTCTGGAGTAGCAGCCTGGGCTCTTGGCTCTATTAATTTCAAGAAAGATTGAACTCATGATTTTAAGTCCTAAACCCTATTTTGAATGAAGATGTGCTTCTTTCTCCACTTTATGCCACAGGGAGATAGAAAACATAGAAGCAATGATTGATTGATAGCTCATTGGAGAGCAGAGATTCTCTCCTTATGACCACAGACACTGCTGGACTCCCAGTCAGTCCCATGGACAGGAGCATTCTCCACTGAGGAATGCTTTAGACAAAGGATTAGTACTGCAGCAGCATCCAGGAGCCAGTTCAGTGCCAAACACATTGCGAGGATTATGCTTTTTCTTGATACTTCTGATCATCTGGCTCTTGACTTCTCCATGCCTGGCTACCCACATTCTGGGTATGAGAGGGAGAGTGAAAAACACATTAACTCAAAGCTAGAAAATGGAGTATATTAATGTTGACCTAGATGAATCTGAGGTACTTAAACAGCAATTTAGATAGGCAGATCTGGTTTGTTAAATGAGCATGTGATGATGACTTCTCTCCTACACCTGAAAATGCATCCACCTGAACAGCATTACAGCAAGTAGGTGCTGCCCACACTCTCTCCCATCATTGTCAAGGATAAGGAATTCTTTAGTCCTGAGCAGATGTTCTAACACCTTGATGAATTGCTGAATTAATATTTACCTGAATATTTAACTGCTTTTTAAACGTCACCAATGTTTTATATTGTGTCCTATATTAGAAACAAAATAAACATACTGGCACATTAAGATTAGATTAGTAGAAAAAGGATTAGTTTATAGAAATTTATCAGGAATTTTTAGTAGTTGTAAGATATGATAAATAGTGTTAGTGATAGGACTCTGAAAAAAATCTTGATATGAAGGAAACCAGAAAACACAGTAGTTAGAGAAAATTTAATGTATGGATGATTTTGCATCTCTCTCTCTCTCTTTGTTTTTTTGGTTTTTTTGGGGTTTTTTTAGTTATTTGTACATATGAAACAACACTTTGTGTAATGGAAGACACATAGTAAATATTGTAAATTTCACATATACTTTTATGTCTGTTCCTCCATTTTAATGCATTCTAGATAAATGTTGCACAAGTTTATTTTTTATTTTATTTCCTTAGACAGTTGCCAGGATAACATAATAGGGAATCAAACACGTGACTCCATATGTGCCAGACAAAGCCGCTGGTAGATAAAATCTCTCCAGCATCTTTGACATTCTTAAATTTGCAGCAAATAATATTAGCATTAAACATTTCTTTTTTTTTCTGAAAAAGACCAGCAAATATCAGTATTGGCATAGGCATCAATATTTATTATTGCTGTCATTTCAAGTTGTTATTTATAAAAATCTGAGAATTGTGTATGTCTGGTGGTTACAACTGAAAGGAAAATCTGGGTGAACTGAAAACTCAGTGAGTGTACTTGGGTGTTGTAGTGAAGCTTTACACCTGTTGAAAGAGATTGCATACAAATCCATTTATTACACTATTCCCTGTGATTATCTTGGAATATAAACACAGGAAAAACCTTCCCTTTAAATTAATTGGGATTTTTTCTTGTTTGTAAATTTTTGTAAATTGTTTGTTTCCTTTGAGCCTGTATAAAATCTCCAGGAGTTGAGAAAAATATAGAGAAAAAGTCATTGTAACATACAGGTTAAATTGCTTAGTACAAAGATGTGTGTAAAGGTGCTTACTAATTATGGTGAAAGTTATCATAGAAAAATTATAGATTGAGGCAAAATAGACCAGAGGCACCTGACAGAGATGAACACTACTGAGTGAGTAAAAGCCATTCTGTTGGATTCTTTTTCATAGGTCAGTCTAACAGTTAGAGGAAATACTTTTCATATTCGTCAAGCTAAAATTCTATGGAGTTTATTTTTAGAGTGTTCATGGTTTATATAGAATTAAGACCTATAATTTCCAGCAGCTGTCCATCTTAGTGTAAGGATGCCCATG
This sequence comes from Luscinia megarhynchos, assembly GCA_034336665.1. Taxonomy (NCBI): domain Eukaryota; kingdom Metazoa; phylum Chordata; class Aves; order Passeriformes; family Muscicapidae; genus Luscinia; species Luscinia megarhynchos. The sequence goes on from CM067565.1 coordinate 50,973,750, forward strand.
CTTTTGGCAAGTGGCAGTCTCATTAAAAAATACTCTTTTAATTTGCATATCAGCATAAATATACTATAAATCGTCTTTTGCTGTACTCTAGATAACATTTTTAAAAGACTGTTTCTATCTTGGGTGGAGGAGAAAATTCTTAAAGAATGGTCTGTTGGGACCTGTAACCATGGTAACTAGAGAGCCGACTTGCTATAATTTGTTGTAATTTAAAAGATCTAACACTGATTTACTTTTTACTTCCCCAAACGTAATGAATTCTCCAATAAAGAATCATTACAAAAAAGTGTTGTGCTTCTGTGTGCTGTTGAAATTCACTGAAAACATATTTTGGGAGAATAATCTGCAATTTAAATAAGTCTTTGTTTTCAGTTGTAAGTCAGAAGATTGTATCATGTTGATACTACCTATAAAGTTAAGTTACAGTATATAGGTATTTGTCCTTCCTTATGATTATCTATGAAACATTTCTGCAGGGCAATTTTAGTAATGTTCTTATGACAGCTCTGAGTGTATGTCCTTGTATGTTCTCCTTCCACCACTGACAGTGCTGTATCCTCCTATGTTGTCCCTGTGTTTCCACTTTGGGTAGTTGTTTTGCACCAGTACCTGAAAACCAGAGCTAGAAATCCGAGACAGCTAGAAAGGGTAAGAACTAATCCTAACACTCATGTAGCCCTACCTCCCTAAGCACTGTTTGAGGAGCTAAATAGCTGAGAGGGATTCCTGCAAACCAAGTCTCTTTTGGAAGCGGGGAAAGAAAGGGAACAGAAATGTTAAGTCAACTCTTCCCAGGCTGGAAGAATGAGTTGCTCTTTTTAATTACATTTTAGATTTGAGGTTCTTTGAAGTCAAGGATTAACAACCTTCCTACTTTGAGATTAAAATAAAATAGCTAATTAGCCCCTAAGAGAGAAAGTAAGTCCCACAAAGTTGAGCTTTTGGCTTTGTTTTATGTTTCTATGACCTCTGAGGATTATCAAGGTTTTGTTTTGGAAGTAAAGGCCCGTTTTGTAGGAAACTGTAACTCAAGGGGATTCCTGTATGAGCTGATTAGGACCTGCAGTGTCTTTGTGCAGATTCTCCAAGTGCTATTTCTAACAATTAAGGCCCAGATACTGAAAGAAAATTATTTTTGTCAAATGCTTTGACTCCCAGTGCTTTCTGAGCAAAACATATATTTTCCATATACCTTTCAGCTATAGTAATTGCCTTGTTTGAGAAAAGACATTTTTATATTTTGCTCATAATTCCAAGCATTTACGTGACATTTACTGTTAATTCATGAGGGAAAGACAGATTACAGTCTCTTCTTATGCTATTCCTTTCTTTGACATTCTTTGCAAGATCTCTCTCCTATGTCAGTTGTGAAACAATAGCCTTTTTAGGTATCTAAAGGTCACAGGTGGGTTTAAACAGCATGTAATCATCCTGCAATTTGAATATTTGCAAATTTAGCAGAAAAAGTTCTTAAATATGCTGAGTAAAAAAAGGATGAACCTCATATCACTATTTGTCAAATCTGCACCAATAATTGATAGCAGTTTCAGAAGCCACCATTAACTTAGAATATCACAAATGAAATGGAGTTTGCAATATCAATCAAAATTTGAATATAGAAATAGATTAAATAGTTTCTATGTTGAAGCCTATCCATTTGAAGAATCACCCAAAAGGCAAGCTGTCTTTTTATAGAATTTATGTGCTTTGAAGCATCTTTCTTTCTATCAAGAGTGAATATATGATATGAACTCATGAAGATCAATTTCTATAAAATGCATCTAGATTTTATGAAAGAGTCATAATGGAAGAAAACAAAATGATGCAATTAGTGCAAATCAATCAGCCTGAAGCAAGAAGAGCTAAGAATATCTTCTACCCATATTTCTACTCTTCAAAATTTAGTACTTTCTCCAACACAGTTTCATTTGGGATCTCCTTACAAATGATCTTTGAAGTGTAGCTCAATCTCGTATATGACATTTTTGTCAATAAATATTTTTGAAAATAGGTATGTTTGTGAAAGAAAATGCCAGCATGCTTTCTTGTGCAGGTGCATATCTACCATTCTACTAAGTATTAGATCTTCTTGGAGTTCCATTAGGGGTTCTGTTTTATTATATTATTTCTAGGGAAAAGTCTTTCTTCTATGGGAATTATAATATTGAGACAAAATATTGAATTGGTTTAAAAATAACATTCCCTTAATACAGAGAGACCTGAGTCAAAGAGTAGTATATCATTATGTAATTAAAAGGTACATAAAATATTCATATGCTCAAGAGATAAGACTTCAGAAGTTCAAATTTAACTTTTGAATCTCTGATTTTTGATGAAGGAAAATTAATTTTACATGAATTTAGTCTCTTACTTGAATGCACAAAAGGAAGAAAAATAATCTTCATTGTATTTCTTACAATAATAGCTGGAGTTCCACATTTGGGGGTGTTTTGGGGGCTTTTGGGGATTTTTTTCATTTTCTGTTTGCTTATTTTATTTTAATCAACTTATTCTACTTTTATGCTATTCTTATTTCCTTTCTGACTGCATAATTAAAGCTAAATTGTTCTAATTTAAAGTCAAATGGCGCTTCTTTCCTCTGTTATGATACAGCCTCTGTCACATATATGCCTTCTCTGGAAGAAAGCTTTTACATTTCTGAGTGTGAATGGTGGGTCTGGCTTCATGCAAACTTACTATTTGAAACAGCAACAACCAGAAGCTTCATAAACTGCTGGAAGTAGTGATTTTTCTACAACTAAAGAGAGAAATCTAGTTATATCTAGAATTTCACTTGGTTCTGACAGCATTGCATCTGTAACAAAATACAGTTGGAGAATACAAGGTTGTACCATAATTAGTTTAATGGATGATTATCAATTTAATGTTCTGTCAACCAATTATCGCTTTTTATCAAAGTCTGCATGAGTGTATTCTGTTTGAAAAGCTAATTGTATCTCCACAGGGTGCTGTCTTTGCTCCTGTGTATTTAAACCAAACCACCATCCTCTCTCCCTTCCTGATTCCCTCCCTACTTTTTTCCCTCCCTCCAACCCTCCCTCCCAGTTTTCAGGTTCCAATACCCACAAAAAATCTAGGATATGTTATCAGGGGTAAATATCAGAAATAATTCAGGTGAGATAAATATGAATGGTATGAAAGGAAGGTTTTATGGAAACACTATTTTTTGTAGTTGTGGACAAGGTATACAGGAAAAGAAAGGCCAGATAGCATAGAGCATATGAACTTGACAAGAGGACTGGTGTCAGGAGAAGTTAGATTCCAGAGGGCACAGGAAGAAGACATAAAGCCAAAGGTAAAAAGAAAACAAAGCCAAGCAAAAAAACAATCAGCAACAGCAGGAGAGATTGAGTGTTCATTAAATCTACAGATGCCTCTACATTGGGGAGAATAGTTGAAATGATAGAGGAAAGGTCTGCCATACAGGAGGACCTCAGCAAATTAGGGGAATGGATTCTTCTCTGAATTTCACCAAAACTCAACAAAAATAAGCGTAAATACTTGCTTCTGAGATAGAATAACACATGAAGCAGTATTGTCTGGGGACTGAGTAGGTAGCAGCAGCTCTGAAGAAAAGGAGCTGTGGGTTCTGGTGGACCAAACTGAGCATGTTTTAGCAGTGTGTCTTTGTGGTAATGAAAACTAACACCATATTAGTAGCCCCATCCAATAACAGTCTATGTTAGCAGGAGTGGAACCTGCTGGTCAAGGTACATGATTATTCTTTCAGCAAAGGACTGACAGAATTATGTCTTGAGTACTGGTTCATGCTTTGGGACTCTCAGTATGATAGAAACATTGACAAACTTAGGGAGAATCACTAAGGTTGTCAGGGAAGTGCAGCACAGGGGGCACAGAAAAAGCTGAAGGAGCTCTGCTGGTTTAGCCTGAAGAGGAGAAGAGATGGGAAGGGGGAATATAACTCCACTCTTCTATTCCCTATTGCAGATTTCAGACAGAAACAGACTCTTTATCAGTGCAGAAAAAGAACAGTTGCAGGTTGCATTAATGGAAATTCTGGTGAGTTATGAGAACAATAGTCTTACTGAGAGTGGTTTGACAGGGGAGAAAATTTTCAGAGAAGCTGCAGAATCTTCACCCTTGAAGATTTCAAAATTCACCTGAAGACCCTGCTCTAAGTTATGTAATCTTAAAGCTAGCCCAGTCATGAGCAGGAATTTGGCCTAAAGGACTTTCAGTGATTCCCTGCAAATTCCTATATTTCTGTCTTTCTATCTAAAACAAAAAAAAAAAAGAGAGAGAGGAAAAAGAGAATTACAGGAATTCCATATCTCTGTCAAGTCAGGTGTTAAGACTTTAGTCTCTGTAGTCTGTGTACCTTTGCACATGCTAAAAAGCAGTAATTGGAAAACCTGGTTTGTTTTAGAAAGCTGCTTTAGAAAAGCTGAAAGTACTCTATGTTTCTGTGACTGTATAAGTACTTCTTGCCTGAAGTATTTAACTACTGAAATTATACTTTGTCAAGGGCACAATGGCTATGCATAATAAATCCTGCTACGTGGCTGCAGCTGGCAATCTGCTATCCTGACGCTGCACAGGTGGCACTGTGTTTCAGATAGGTGTATCATGGACTTCTCAATTTTTTGATCTACCAGAAATTTTCTTTAAAACATAATAGTTCGTGTCTCTATAACATACCACACAAAAATATTTATAGAAATGACCTTCCACCACGTAAGTAATGACTGTGCAGCTGATTCTCATGTTGCAGTAGGATACACACATCTGACACACGGACTGTGACAGCCAGGCAAGCTGATATGAGTGAGTTTGTTCATACTGTTGACTATCCACAATAAAATTATTACTCTTATTAAAGCAAACTATTTCAGGAATTTTTTTTTTTTTTTAATATGTGCTAAATTGCTGCTCATTTAGTACTGCCAAGTACTTCTAATTTACTCACGTTCTCAATATGTACCAAATTTTTTCTCTACTGAACCAAGGCATTACCTCCTTGGAGCAGGAGGTCATGCATAGAAACATAGAATCATAGAAATTTTGTGGTTAGGAGAGACCTGAAAGATCATCTAGTTTCAACCACTCTGCAACCACCTTTCAGTACATCAGGTTTGCTTGTAGCTCCATCCAGCCCAGCCTTGAACATCTGCAAGGCTAGGACATCCAAAATTTCTCTGGGCAACCTGTTCAGCCTCACCACACTCACAGTAAAAAATTTCTTCCTAATATCTAAGGTTTTCCCTAGACTTTGGTAGTCTGTTTTGGTAGAATGATGCCATTTAAGTGGTAGCTCTTAAGGTTTTTTTATTCCTGGTCCAGGACACCCCTGGCATCACCTTGATATCATATACCCTAAGCCGTTTAATGATGCAGCAACTTCATATCCTCAATTAGAATTCTGCTTGAATAGTGAGAGATTCTCTGAATTGTTGCATCCTCAAATCACATCTCCTGTGTTACGTAAATGAAGTGTAAAAATGGCTTACAACTCCTGCAAGATGCACTGCTGTACAAAGAACTGCTCATAAAATTGCCAGATAAAATGAACGGATTAAGAACATTCATGCTGTTATTTTCAGTGGATTAAATATCCATGTTTTTTATTTCAAATTAATCAGTCCTTTGTAATGCAGGGATGGAAAAAAAAATCCCAGCCTGTCCAGTAAGCCTCAGCACTAAGGATCATCATAAAAACCTTCATTGCCATGAAGGAATTGCTGAACTTTTCAAGATTGCAAATTACACTTCCTAAGTGTGTACTGTGCCAGTTCTTTTTAAACTGAATATGAGGGTTTATTAAATGATGTATTCAAAAAGTTGAGTTGAAAAAGTTTCACAAATATTCTAAGTCATGTTATTCATTGAGTCTAAATTGTAGCATGCACTCTGTATAATGCACCTTAAAATACTCCCACACATGGTACTAATTTTTGCTGAAGGAGACTGGATGACATAATGTGGGCTTTTTTCAAATTGCATGTCTTAATAAAGAGATTTTGCCGTTGACTTACTGAATGCACAAAAATCCCATATTACTCTGTGATTTACCCTAGACCAGTTATGCAAGTAAAGCATAGTTTTCATAAAGATAGAACATACACAAATGTGAACCCATAATAGAAACCCTTGTGTGACATGAACTTGAACATTCTGTATGAAAGTGCCTCTTGTAACTCTTATATTTTATACAATTATAAATTTTCAATTGTAATCTGTATTGATGAACTGTAGGCAGTCTTGAAAAATAGATTCCTGCTAGTTCTTCCTAGCAGGAGGAAGTATAACACTGATGGTGCCCTTTTTAAGAAAGCATAGTAAGCATCAATAATTTTCTCTAATAAAGGCTCACCAATGTGCCACATCAATAGCAAAACATAAAAACTATAAATAGATGATGAATAGATGATTCTAAACTAGTATCATGAGTTGAATACCAGTGGTATTAAACTTTTCTAGAACTTTTCAGGGTACCGCATATTTTATCAAAATAATTTAAAATAAAAAAGGATGAGGTCTTTTATGAATTGTAAGCCAACATATTTTTATGGCAGCTAACATATTATGAAATTATTATTATGGGAGTTGGCATAGTTTTTACCTCACCAATGTGCCATATTCCCCTTCTTACCCCATTCTTCTAGAAATAGCATCCCTTGTCAAACATATTGATGTTAAATCCCTGTTTGGGCACCCAAACAGGTCGTGTTTCTGCTGTCAATCTGTACCTTAAGCCACTACATGAAAGAGAGCTGGAAATTCTCATCATGCATAAGTGGTTATTTCAAATTACCTTGAGCAAAGTTTTGAGGAAATTCAACCACCCCAAAACTCTCATTCAGCTATTACTAGCTACTTTTCCCAGGTGAGTCTTTCCTGTTTGCTCCCTAAAGTGAAATATATGTCAAAATGACCAGTTACCATAATTGCTTGTGTAGAGCTAAACTAACTTTTTTTTTTACAGTTTCTATTATATTATAATTTATTTAGAGTATTTCCTTAGCTTGAAAAACAACCTAGGCTACCAAAAATAATTTTTAAAAAGTCTATGAATCTGAACTATTTTATGCATATTCCAAAGAAAGCTGTAAACAGGTCCAAAATTTGAAAGCTATTTATCATTGCAAGTTTCTGTCAGTCATGTAAGGGCTACTGTAATTTCATAATAATGGCATAACTCCTAGCTATCTAAGAAATAATACCAAGTAGTCTAATAGAAACCCCATACAAATTTCATACATTTCCTGTGTGAGGCACAGCATGAGACTACTGGATTGAGGCCACATTCAGCGGGCTTGAAAATTCTCTAAATTCTTTGTTCAGACTGCATATTAGTTTCCTCATACAATACAGCAAGCTAATATGAGGCAATGGTGGTTAGCCTTTTAACCCCAGCTTAGCCTCAACAAACCTCTTCTTGGAAGGATAAACAGCTTCCAGAATAGGTAGGAAGAGAATGTATTCTTCTGGCTTACAGATCAGTGTGCTTCCCTTAGGCTACAAGGATTTTTTTTGGAAACATGTGTCTGAAGGGTACTAATTTTGTCCTCAGTAGCCAGACAATAGGCAGTGGGATTTGACTGGAGACCTGATGCTTCAATTTGAAAGCATGATGTATGTTTTCCTTGTAATCTTTATGCACTTAGGCTGCATTAAGCACAATTAAGTTCTCAAGATTTTTGTCTTTATCTATGTTTGATGTAGTATTCTGCTAAACATTTCCATTTTGGATAGGAAATAAAGTTATCTTTCTTTCCTTTTTATTTTATACAAAGTATTGTTCCTCTACTGTTCTTTCCCTAGCATGTCTCAAAGGATACAAGTATAGCAAATTTTACAGGGTGAATTTTTGTCTACTTGATTTTAACTTGTCTTTTTGTGTTTGTGATATATCAGTACAACTGTTGTTAAAGTCATGTCAGAAAGGATCCATTATATTACCAAATCTGTGGAAGGTCAAAACTGCCCTGGAATTCTTTATCAACCTATCACAAGTCATAGCATCAACATCACTGAAATGTGGTAAGTCAAAAAGTCAGTCTTGTTTTTCCTAATTTTAGCAGCTATATCTGGATGCAGGATAATTCTTGACCCTACATCTCACTGCTTTCCAGAAGCTTGCTTGCTTTTATATCTGGCAGCATAGCAACATAGGCTTCTGCTCTCTAATCCCTTTCCATCAAGAAGAGACAGCATTAACACTAGGGCCACACAGAACTGGGCCATTCTAGCCAATTTAAGAACAACTTATAGACTTAGATCCACAAATCCATGCTGTGCTGTGTTTGTGACCAAGGGCATTTGGGCTGTATCCCTTTCACCCCGTTAAGCTCTAGGCAGCATGTAGCACCAAGCACAGCTCGATGATCACAGCATTTCTTTGCATGTGTGCTGGTTTTGTCTGGGGTAGAATTAATTTTCTTCACAGTTGCTGGTATGGAGCTGTGTTTTGGATTTGTGCTGGACAAAGGGTTTATATTATGGAGATGGTTTTGTTGTTGCTGAGCAGAGCTTGCATAGAGCTGTGGAGAAAGGATAGTGCAAGAGGGAATCTTCCCCAGTGACTTGCAGCTGTACTGATTGTCAAGGAGTGGAAACATCTGTGTCTGCCAATAAATTTGGGGGATATAAAGGAGTGGGGTAGCTGGCCTATAGTTACAGGCACTTGCAGTTGGAGCTTGAGAGTCTGCTGGAGTAAGGGCAGGAGGCTGCTAGCTGTGCTGTGAGGAGGTAAGGGACATGCAAGGGACAGATGTGGTGAGAAGATGCTGTGTGAGGGACAGTCAGGGTCAGGCAGCTGGGAAAGGGACAGCTTGGGGTTAGCAGTCATGCAGAATGAAAGGAGTCAGAGCTGTGTGGAACTGCCTGTAAGACAAGGAATCAGTGCAGTGTGAAGCTGCCAATAAGAGGAGGAGTCAGAGTTACCAGAGAGAGGTCTGTGAGAGGAGTCAGAGTTGCATGAGAAAAAGGCCTGTGGAAGAAGGTGTGTAGAGTTTGTCGAATAGAGACTGGTGGAATGCCAGTTAAATGCTGGTGGTGATACCAGCCCTGTCCAGCTTGGCTTAACTGTGACACAGTGCTACAGCCTTTTCTGCTTCTCATACTGCCATGGCTGGCAAAGGGAAGTTGGAGGGTCACTGGCAGCTGGGAGGAAACACAGCCAAGACAGGGGACCCAAACTGACCAAAGGGGTGTTCCAGGCTCTGTGACATTATATTCAGTATGTTAAGTGTGGAGGAAGGGAGGAGCATTTGGAGTGATAGCATTTGTCTTCCAAGTAATCATTGCAGGTGCTGGGACCCTGTTCTCTTGGAGATGGATAAACCACTACCTGCCAAATCCTTGTTTTTCTTTGGTTGTGTGTGCATCTTTTTCTGTATTAAACTTTGTCTCAATGCACATTTTTTTCTTTTACTTTTCTGACTCTATTCCAGTCTTACTGGTAGGGGAGTGAGTGTGTGGCTCTGAGGGGTTTGGTTGATGGCTGGGGTTAAACCATGATAGCCTGTGTGCTTAAAAGGTGGCTTTGTACTTATGGTATGTATTACAGTAGGTCAAGCAATGCTTAATTGTATTGTTTTTGCATCAGTTCTTCAGTCACTTGATAGATCTAATGGTTCTTTATCAAAATACCCAAACATCTATGTATTTGAGAGCAGGAACTCTAGGATATCATCTAAAAGCCATTAGGTCATGGAAGATCCTGTTTAATTCAAGCTTGAATAGGTCTCTAATAGGACATGTCATTTTAGTGCCATGGTGTTGATGAGGCAGGGAAAGAAGCTGAGCTGTTGCAGATTAGTCAGAGCAGTTTATGGCCTTTATGCTTCAGAGCTTGTGTGCAGTTGCCAAAACAACAGAACAACTCTCCTTTTAATTCTTTTTTCATTTGCTAATGGTCAACCTGCCAGAAACAAATATTGATGTAAATTTAGAATGAGAAATTTTTTACCACAAATACTTTGAGGAATGGGCTGATATCCATCTTTTAAAAAATAATTAATATTCATAAAAAATATTTTCTGATACTTCATTTTAAAAACAGCGCTTGGTTAGTGTTTGCAATAAATCTTTCCATTTTAGGGCTAAGTACCCAAGTCACTGCTTACTCTAATAAGACTTGGACGAATAGCAGTGCAAGCAAAATACCATCTAAACCACATCCTTATTGGTCAGAAAGTGGCAATACTTTCCTCCTGACCTGGGACCTTTCCATACTGCTTACAGCTGAATGGGCAATTTATTTAAATTATTTGGTAAAAGAGTTATCAGATAATGAAGAAGTTCCTTGAAGTGTGTTGTCTTGAGCATAGTCACTTTGTTTTAAGGTGTTCTGTTGCTTGCTACCCAGCAGAATTAGCACCTTGAAATTCACCCATATTTGCTGTGCTTTTCTGTTCAGGATGGCTCATGTGGCAGGAGCTGATCAACCCATGTACTCCCTCCCCTCTGCTGAGCTCAGCAAATGCTCTGTGCAGAACTCCAGCAGATGGATGCATTATCTTCTGAAGACACATGTTTCTCTTATGGACCATTTTATAGCTTCTGCTTGTTCAGTTTGTACTTTAATAGATACACTAATAACGAGATTATCCCTGCAGTTCAGCTCTTCACTTCAAAAAGGTGAAAGGTGTCATGAAAAATAAGATGAGGAAAAGATGAGGACAAATGCCTTGATTTCAGTGAGACCATGAGACATTTAGACCTGCCAATGTATACCCTTTGTTTATTATAACCCTAAATAATGTATGTATTCTTTTACAATTAAAAACTCACCATTTTATATGCTATTTAAATATGTTTTCTTGTTATGATTTACAGTCCTAAGCTGTAATAAAAATCTCTTTCCTGGAGTTCCATTCTGACAGTGGTTTTCTGAGGAGTCTCTGAGATGGGGATTAAGCTCACCATGACAAAGATTTTGATAATTAATAAAAGTGTTATTTAAATAATACTGTGTCTAAGACCTAGTCAGGATGGGATTTAAACTGTAGTTGGTGTGCTTGCTTCTGTGGTCAAATGTAAGTGCACTTTGCAAGGAAAGAATGACAATGCTAGGGAAACTTGTACAGTAGATCTAAAACAAAGATATTTAGAAGATAGTAGTAGATAATAAAGAGTAGAACAGGAATATAAGAGCAGAATGTGCAGGCATGAAATTTAGAGAATCTTACCTCAGATGTCCCAAGCAAACAAGGTTATTCAACTTTGCATGTATCTCTGTCACATAATTTTGAAGTATTCAAAGCAATCTTCCCATTTGAAAACAGAAGAAACCCCATGTGAATAAGTTCCTGAACAGTCCAACGTTTTTATTTGAAATAATGTCTTCAAGAAATCATTAAAAAAAATTATACATCTCTTAATTAAAGGAAATTTTGGTTGAAATTATCTTTTGACTCTGACTTTTGTGGTAGTGGGGCTGTGGGCCAGGATAGAGGTTTGGGATCTTAGTAGTTCTGACAGCTCTCTAGTAGCTACTGTAAGCTCTGATTCATTCTGCTTTGCTAGTAGGGATGTACTTTCATCACTTGCTGTTAAAGAAGTAGTCCTATAATTGGCAGCACCAATTGTCTGGGGAGTGAGAGGGAGGAATTTTAAATACATCTCTTCAGGCTAAAAGGATACTCTTTGTTTATTCAGTTTTGACAGAGATACACTTACAGGTGCCTTTATTCTAATGTTGTGGAAGATTCATTTTTTAAACACGCTTAATTTTGAGGAGTAAGAATGTCCAAGCTCTGATCTAAAAGTTTACAGCCTTGATTGCCATCAGATATTCCCCTTCTGTGGAGTGTGGGAGTTTATGTAGCTGAGACTTACAAGTATGTCTCTTGATTTTTAAAGAAGGCAATACTTTTGCTCATATTTAACACCTACAGTGATGCAGTCTGGTGTCTTGAAGTCAGGGAGTTGGAAGGACAGGCAGAGGGAAAGGCCTTTGGGTTTTTCAGAGGAGCCCCGTGAATATTGTGCAGTTGAGAGAAGCAGCATTTATTGTAAACCAGCTTCTCTCACTGTGCTGTGTGGCTGCAGCAGCAGGAGAGAGGACCTGGCCTCCTCTCCCTATCTCCCAGCTGCCCAAATCCCCCTACAGCCCTGGTGTTTCCACCAGAATTCTCTACCATATACTCACCCAGCACTCGGCCTCTGCAGCATATGTCCTTCTGTGAATTATGGAGTTTTCTTGGCTTACAGGGCTTTTTCATGAGTGAAGCAGAAGTACCAGCTTTTCTACCTTTCTAGAATGATTTTGACATCAGTAAAATTCTACTGACTGCAAGAATGCAAAATATAATCTGACACGAATCAGCAAGAATCCCTATGTGTACAGAGAAAGAAAAAAATATGCCTTTTTAAATATCAAAATCTTTGCTACAGTGATGTGAAGGGACAGTTGGAAGAAAGCAAAAGAAAGGTTAAATAATATGAAGCAAAAATCTTTCTGTATCTCAGATGACAGTATGACTATGTAGTTGTGTAATTCAAGAACCAAGTGATTCAGTCAGAAATGTAGTAACTGATCTTTCAATTATTTCAATTTCTTCCTTTTATACTCTGAAGAAAAATAAATGAGGACATATGAAGAAAATCTTTCAAATCAAGACAACTGCACATTTTATAGTATATAGTATTTTTACTATCTCATGATGAATTTTGTTCTGTATTTCTTTTAAATTTAAAATTATATCTAGAAAAAGTATGAAGTGCAGCTACATACATCAGCTAAAAAAGATTAGAAAATATTAGAAGACTCTTCATACATAGGTGGTTCTTATGTCTTTCTTTTGACAGGTTAAAAAACTAGGGGGCCTTTTTTCTTCTTTTCCCAGAATCTGTTATTGACTTTACATTGAAACTCAGTATTGATCAAATGTGGTGGTAAAGTTAACAAGAGTAAGAAATGTCAGAAAGGGTGATGGTTGGATTACTAGGTTTCCTGGTACACCCCATGGATCTGGATGTTTGCATCACACTCTTCAGACCATAAAACCCAATAACCAGTAAGGAGTTGGTCTTATCATGTTTTATTGACTAAGCTTCAGTGTGCTCATAATGGAAGGGAGTAGAAAAGATAAAGGCAGAGAAGTTGACAGAATGAATCAGAAAATCTTTGCTTGGATTCATTAGTCCTATAAAATTGTCTCTGTACCTGTAAAAGATCAGTGTGGGAGAATATTATTGTCTGTGAATTTGAACCAAACGAATGGGTTATTTGGGGGTAAATAGCAATCTTCTGGACCCAGTGTTGCCAGTTATTCATCCAGGAGTTGTATTTATGTGTTCAAGATACCCAACTTTGAATCACTGGCTGTACTGGATTTTATCTTGCTTATCTGTAAGTAGCTTAGCTAAAAGCACCATGCAATACTTATGTTTTTTGTTTTGTTTTTTTTTTAATACTATGTATTTAATGTGATAGCTTTATAATCAGTTTCTTCAAAAACTTCCTAGTTAAATTTGGACTGTAGATTTTTGCATCATAGCAGTCAGTGTCACGAAACTTAAAATTTGTCAGGTGGCAATAGGATACAGAGTTATTCCAATGTTTCATCTCAAACTTACACTCTCTAAAGGTAAGAAAGGGCTATTCACAGAAATAACATGAAAAATATTCACAATGGGAAGGGTCACATGGTGAGGGAAAAATTTATCTTTCAAATTATCTACATAAGTATCAGTGAGGAATTCCCCAACTCAGCTCATCTGTTCTGGAGTTGTACTTGGCTGCCAGTCATTCTGACACTTGCTGCAGAGTATCATCCTGCTCATCACTTACAGATCTTCTCCTGTGCACAGTGCCTCCAGTATTTGCTATTTGCAGTCCCTGATTACCATGCTAAGTCATATGATAATTTCCTGTAATTTAGATTTTTATGGAAGCAAAAGATTGGGCACAAAAGACTGGGAGAAAACATATTGCAATGCTTCTTATTGGCTGAAATAGGAATAGCATTAGGCTGGTTAAATACTAGCTGTAACACTTAGAAAGTACAATGGCAATAAAAATCAGGATGAAGGAAACTCTTGGGGTTTCTTGTGTGTGTGCATCTATTTTGCTGGGCTTTGTTTATTGTTTTTTGTTATTGTTTTGCTGGGCTTATTTGTTTGTTTTTAATATCTTGTAGAAAACTTAGTCATGGCTTAGGACTCTATGTATGAATACCAAACAAAATGACATTTGATGCCTTGAAGGTCTGACTGCATGTCAGAAACTGCACCATCAGAGATAAAAGAAGAGGCAAAGATAATGAGTATGATAGGTAGTATGTTAGCAGTCTAACTTTGTGATGGCTTCAAGAAAAAGAAAAAAAATTATAAAAAGATATGAAGGAGAATAATGAAGTAGTTTTACAAAGAAATCTTCCAAATCTAAAAAGCAAAACAGGGAGGAGAGAAACAGAATTTTTTTAGCATAGTTACTGCATGAAGGCTGGGATTATGGGCTAACCAGTGGCAGAAGTCAATCTCTGTGGCTGATGAGAGAGAAATGGTATTGATAATTGAGATTGGGACTTGAGTCAAGAGTGAAGGAAAAGATGAGTGGGATGGAATTAAATGGATGCCCCTCAGTGACTTGCTGGGTACTGTGATTGAAACTTTAGATGACAGAGACTTTTATACTTTTTATACATGCATGTACAGGTGAAAAGGCATAAAACATGTAAGATATTATGCAGTGAGAATCTACAAGGTTAAAGATAGGTTTTTGCAGGATATTCTCTAAGCACTTATCTGGTTTAACATCCTAATTAATTATTTCCAAGAACTAAATTACATGTAAATGAAATTCATAGATAACTAAAATTGACAGGAAATGAAAACATTTAGCAGAGAGAAGGCATCCAAAACCTGGAAGAACTGGTTAGTGAGAAAATATGAAAATGTGAACTTACTAAAGCAGGACTGTTTACAAAGTTCTAGGGTAATAGAAAAAAGGCCAATGATCATTGAAAATTGAATATCTGTAGGTCAAGATATGTGACAGAAGTGTGGAAAAGACTCGAAGGTCTAATTTGAGAGTTGTTACAGGTTGCCAGTGTTAGGTTGTAAAAGGTTTGGTGCAATATTGTTAGTATTACAGGAATAAATTTGGGCTATTTGAAGTTGCCTGATTAAAGAATAAGTGGTTTAATTTATAGTAGGTTTTATATATTTTTACACTGCATAATCAATTTACCAACAAGAGAGTACTTAATATCTTACATGGACCAGTCATATTATAGAAGCTATTGCTTTAAAGGAATCCTGCATATGAGTGTTCCTAAAATGGATCAATTTGCTGGATTATGTAAAGAATATATACAATGTACTTGGTTTTAGAAGAGGAAATATGAATAAGTGTGTAGACTGTCTAGTAAAACTAAGCAGACTAAACAGTTTCAGAATTTAAAAATTAAGAATTAGAACTTCCTTAAACATGAATGTGAAAGATACTTAAGGGAAAATATTTCATTAGGAACAGTTTAAGTTCACAACAAATAACTCCTCCTTTTTTATTCTTGTTTTAATGATAATAAGCAGATAGCTTTTTTTTTAACTTTTCATATTGAAAGCTATACCTTAAAACTTGGCACACACTAGAAGTGTGGGAATTGTCAAATATCAAGCCAAGCTACAGCATGGAAAAGGTAATCAAAACAAATGATCTTTAGCCATGTAAAATTAAGAATAAAAAAGGAAGAAAAAGGGTTTTTCTTCTAGGATTAGACAGATGTTAAAAATTGTTATTTTTTTACCCAAATTCTAAATTAAAATCTTATCGAAGTTTTATATAAAGGCAAAGGTGTCTAATATGGAGAAAATTCTAAAAATGAGAACATGGAAATGTGACCTACTGTTTCACAGAGAAAAAAAGCTTAAAAAAATTCCATATGATCTACATGGGGAGATTAGAAAGTCTTCATTCCAGAATTTTGAAAAAACATGTTTCAAACCACAGATCTATTCAATTAACTTATCCTTAGTCAACCTTTCTAGGCAGATATCATATAGTCAGAGAACAATGCTGAAGTCTACACTTTAAATTTAGTGAGGCTTTTGCATTGAGTTTAGAGGTTTGGGATAGTGGATTCATCTGGCCCTTATTACATGCAAAGTTTTTAGAACAAATTTCAATAGTAAACATAATGAAAAGTATGAAGGCAATTAGAAAAGTGACAAAACACGAGATGTTTTAAGCTGCAATTTTTCTTTGATAAATAATTTTCTAGGCAAATGACATGTAGTAAAACTCATCTGTTTGGACTTCAGTTAAATATTTGATTCAGTGCCAAAGAGTAAATTAAAAATAGGATTGCTACAAGAATTTTAATGCCTTGCGAGGAAATGACTAGAGGAGAGAAAATCATATGTGATATTAAAACAGATAAGATACCCCTTCCCCCTTTGGCATTTTTGCAGGTGATTTTCAGCATTTTTGTTGTTCTCATTTAATATTTTCCTTAACCTTAGTCTAAAAAGGTAAAAGTATGTCATTGCTTTTTGTCTACAGTACATCTGGTCAATTAAAAAAAACTGCAAAAGGGAAAAGAAATAATTTTTAAAAATTTGAAGGCATAAATAATAAAAATGAGAACAGGGAATTAAATTCATCAGGGCATTGGATAGTACTATATTTAGGGACTGTTACAAATTTTTACAGTAGGAGACCTTCAGTAGGTGATGGGAGGAAACAATTGGATATATTAAATGACTGAATCTTCCATATCGTTCAGGTAAAAAGAGGCAAATTTAGTTGAGGGGTTGGTTCTGAAAATTAAAAAATGCTAATCTCATTGTGTAAGGAAGTATTCAGGCCTCCTCTGAAAAGCTTTGTAAAATTGAGGTTACTAAATCTAAGAAAAAATTAATTCACACTGTAACTGATGAATGAAGGCATCCCTAAAGAGTCAATGTGAGGAAAAAGGCAATAAAGTAGAAGATACCAAAAAGCTGGA
Source organism: Luscinia megarhynchos (assembly GCA_034336665.1). NCBI lineage: Eukaryota > Metazoa > Chordata > Aves > Passeriformes > Muscicapidae > Luscinia > Luscinia megarhynchos. Next base: position 50,990,690 of record CM067565.1, read on the forward strand.
AAAAACCTAAGGCTGAAAGCATACATGATTGTTTCCTGTAAATCCACCAAAAAAAATACAGGAAAGCAGAATATTATAGAGTTAGAAAATTTAGTTTTACCAAGAGAATTAGTTGAATATAAACTGTCAGTTAATTATTTCAACCTGGAAATTAATAGATTTCTAACCATCACAGGTTTGGGTTTAAAGCTTTCTATCAGAAATAGAAAAGCAAGAAACTAACTGCTTTGGAGATAATATATATTTTACTTTACAAAATAAATTACCTGAACTAGCACTATATTAAAGTCAGTGAGCCAAAAATTCTAACAATGTTCCCTTCATAACCAAAGGGAAACATGGTTTAAGTATCTGAAAGGCATTTCATTTTTCTTTTCCATAATTGTTTTTAATGTGGTGCACACCAATAACATTACTATAAGAGTGCTGGTATACAATATCAAACAGGATAAAATTCATCTCTTCCTTTTGACTTAGAGATAGCTCTTCAGAAAACAGGTGGAAGCCTCATCTCCTGGGAGCCTTTAAAACCAGATTCAACACACTACTGAAGAAAAATTCTCTAGGGAACAAAGTGACAGTGAAAGGATGAGACTCGATGTGCATTTTCCCCTCCCTGCTTCCTGGGGTGCAGCCCTTCTGCTGTTCTTCACTCTGGTATGGCATCTCCAAGTCTGCACATCGTGTGGCTGCCCTTCTGAATGCATTAGCAAAGTAGCTAGTGAAAATGTTCAGTAGCTATTTTCAGATTTAAGTCACTTTCTATTTCACTTTTTTCTTTTAATTACAACAACCGCTCGCCCGTAAATTGTGCATACCCTTTGATTGTTAATGGGAGATTTAATTTTCTGGTTGAATATTCTGTTGAATATTCATTCTGACTGAATATTTGACTCGAAGAAATTAGCAGTTTCTGGAAGCTAGTAGCATATATTGAAGGACTTTTGAGAAAAATATAAAACTAGAGAAGTATTTTCTTTTTTTTGCTACAATCCCAAGAAATAGACAAACTTGTCTGTGGAAAATGAGTACATTTAATTTGCTGTGAGAAACTTTACTTGCAAATAAAACCAAGGTGTCTTCTATGACTTTTCTGAATGTACAGAGTCAGTGTTGCTTTGGGAGTAGAGCAGAAAAATCTCCAGACTGTCACATCAAGAAATACGAGCGTTTGCTCTCACAGAGAAATCAGTATTTAAACAATAAAATATACTGTGACTGTAGACTTTTGGATTTATTGTCTTTTAGCTAAAGATACAGTTTTGCAAGAGAACTTGCAAGCGGACCATTCAGCATTGACAGAACCTTTTAGATTTAACAGTGTTTCATAGAAGCCAAGCATTCCATACGTACATTTCAGTTTCAGAAACATTTGTACTGTTGTAAGCAATTCTGCACTGGGATGGACAAGCAAGTAAATGGCCTAATAATGCTTCTTCTTACCAGACCCTTTTTCTGAATTTACCCTAAACCTTTGGCTGAAGATTTTATAATTGCTATTTATATATATATGTGGGTGCATGTGTGTAGATTAACCAAGTTAGCAGTTTGCACTAGGATGAATAAATTCTCACTTTGAAGGCCTGATTTTGAAAGAGGAAAGAAATTAATTGTGAACTTTTGCTAGTACTAGTAGGGATAAGAAGAAAGTTTTGTTTCCTGGGTTCAGCACCATTCCACTGAAATTTTCTTGCTTTAATTCCCCAGATGTCTTTGTGAATTACTTACCTGGCACAAAATTAAAGCAAAACCTAACTCCTGCTTTTACTGTACCTGTTGTAAAGGCAATATTCCTTCCTAGCATGAGGAAAGTGTTGAATTTTTAAGACAGTGCTTACTCTAGACTTGTGTTTAAAGTGTAATCTTTTCTTTAGAGAAGTGCAGTAACATAGTGCTGAGTTTTACATTCCTTACCGAGAGCTGAGGAGTTTGAGGTCAACAGGAAATAGAGCTGCTGTTATTTAGTGACACCATTTTCAGTGAGACTGAGTTGCTAGGCAAAGTATCGTTAGGTGTACAATAAATTTAACAGTAACATGTTATTACATGTGTAAATCGGCCAGAAATTCTCCATTTAATAAGTACATCTTGTTAGTTGACACACAATTATGTTAATGCAATGGAATTGGAGAGTAATTTAAATGTAATTATCATTTTAGGGCTTAAAAGATAAATTGTACAGAACATGGAACTTGTTCTCATAGACTGTCTGAAATACTGTCTTACTGTTATACCTTAGAAATTCATTTTTCTCAAATGGATTAAAATAAGACCAATTTGTAAATCAAAATGCGATTGTGCTGCTCAGTGGTTCAGTTCCAAGTTTAGACTTGCACAATTAAGACAATCAGAAAACATATCCCTAACTGAGGTTCAATATAATCATGTATGTTATCATGGCTTCAGTGTTTCTGTTTTATTATTGTGTAGTATGATAATAAATTATAAATAATTTATTTGTAATGCTACATTAAATTTCTTATCAAGCTTTCTTCAGTACTTATCTGTCTGTATGCATATTCATGTTCTATTTTAGAGATAAGATGAATTTTTTACCATCAATATATAATAATAACACCAGTTTAGGAAAAAATAAACAATAATAATAGTGTTAATTTATTTATTTCACTAGATCTTTATATAATATCAGTATTTAGAATATTTTATGGATTTAATTTTTGAGATGCGTTTTTATTTTTTGTATTTAATGTATTAGTTTTTATTTAAAACTCTTCTGTTCCCTATTAAAATATAATAATAATATTTTCTAGTTTTCCGTATGCATTTTTATGCAGATACAAGCAAGTGGCAGCAGGCAACTGCAGAGCTGCAGTGTTGGTGTGGATGCTTTAGCTGGCCTATTGTGAGTGAGTTGGTTACTCACCTGACTAGGAGTTCTTACATGGCCCTGCTCCGTGTAATGCTCTTTTGGGGAACACCAGAGGCTGTGTGCAGCTTGGAACGAGTGCTGGCTGCTTTCTGGAGCAGTGCTAAGCTTTTAAACAGGTGATGTGCTCCATTTTGATATAGTTTAAATACTGTCTAGTTGTCGCTTCTAGACCATAATGTAGCCCTTGGTAAGAAATGTCATCTCCCATGCCTTTTGAGGCAGTTTTGAGCATGCACAGATGAGTAAACAGGGTAAGCCAACCTGGTTACTTTAACCACCTTCAGAGAAAAAGGAGTTGTTGGAACTTGCTTTGGGGACCACATTTGGGTTTAAGCAAAATAATCTAGCCTTTGCTGCCAAGGGAGCAAAATGTCATCATAAATATTTTTCCTGGAAACTCCTCGAACATTTCTAAATCCACAGATTTTACTTTCTCCTACTACAACACTGAGCAAGTAAAAGAGCAATGCAAGGGCCACCCCACAGTTTTGAGAAAGCTGCATTGTCTCCTACAGTCTTTAAACAACTGTGTAAACACAGTAAAAGGATACCAGTTTTATTGAACTGAAATTGTTGGAATATCAAGCAAAGTCTTCTTAATTTAGGAAAAATATTTATAATTGTATGAAGGTGTACTGTGACAAGTGTTTCAAAATCTGGAAACATTGGTCAATATCCTCAGCCGGATGTTAAGGCTGCTCTGCTCTATTTTCTTTAGAAAGTCATTTGCATCACATGTTGTTTGCCAAATGGAGACATTGTTTTATGTGTTACATTCTTGTACAGTTTTTTAAGCAGCAGGGATCTCTGGATGTCAGAATGGTCTATAAGCATAAGTGCTCTTCACAAAGGGCATTGGCATTATTCCAGCCATCTGTCCTAGAATAAATTCCAAACAGTATGAGTTTTTAAAATCAGTATGCTTTTTTCTGTTTTAATTATGATTTGCTGAATATTCTGTTGAAATGTGTACATCACTAAGTATTGGTCAAACAACCCAAACTGCCTTTTTTCTTAGCAAAGATTGCTTTGATTCAGGTTTTTTGTTGGAGTAGATGTAAAATGAGGCGTAAGACTGAACTTTTACAGAATCAGGAGTGTGTTCTGAATTTGTTACCAAGGAGGTAAGAGGAGGGAAAGTGCAAAACAAGAAATTTAGGAGCAATTTAATAATTCCAGTTGCTTAGGACAAGCTCATTCAAATGACAGAACATCTTTTAAAAGTTAGAAATTAACATTGTGCATGAAATTTTGAATTCCATTTGAGGTGCGTATCTTGTCCTGATCTTCCAGGTATTGCTTCCTGCCTGCTTGGTGGCACTAATTCAGCAATACCCATTCAGTGTACCTTCACATGCACCTTTCAGTGCAGGTATGACTCAGACCCACCACAGAGTAATCTTGTCTCTTCCTCAGGTCATTGCTGGGAGCCCTGGGAAGGGAGATACAGAGTGCATTTGAAGACTCTGGGTTGACATTAGTGCCTGGAGTTATTGCTAGACAATCAGGAGGTCATAAAGGCCAGAGCAAGGATCAAGGCTATTGTGACAGTGATGGTTTAAGGACAGTGATTTAGATGGTCTGCCCATCACCACAGTTGGTCAGATTTAATGTGTATATATCAATCCTCTTTCTTCAGGTCAAAGAAGTCGTATTGAAACCGAGGTAGCAAAGTGTCACAAAGAAATCTGTGCTGTAAATGTCAATGCAGGAATGGTTTCAAGGATGATTCAATTAATCTTCTGTACTTGCTAAAGGTGTGAGTTAGGCCTGCTTTGGAAAACTCTGTGATAGGCATTATTTGGTTATCCTTTTTCAACCCTATTGAAGTAAAAAATAGAGAGATTTTATGGATTGAAAGACAATTTCTGAAATGCTTGGCTGACGGCTTACCAAAGGTTCATTGATAGCAAAATATAATTACACCATGAACTTATTTCAACAAAGATCATTAAAAATTTGCCATTTTTACATAATACAAAGTGCACACAAAAGAAAAACACAATCCTGTATATGTTTTGATCTCAGGAAGAATTCAGAATTGAAAACTATTTTTGTGATGTCACTCCAAGGTATTAATACTATTTTTTACTGTAAGGTATTTTCTTTCTCAGTGAAGGGTAAAAAAGTTACAAAATCTCTTGTCCTCACAAGAAGAGCAAGACAACAGGTTTTTGTCTGTTCCTGTTTCAGATGTTAGGTTAATTCTGTTGATCCATTTTCAGGAATAGCAAAGAATATCCACTGTATGGGAATTAAAATTATCCTCACTCTTGCAGTTCTGCAGGTTGTTAGTGATCTGTATCCAGAGAAGTAATCTATAAAACCCATTCAGGAAATCCTTTTCCAAAGGAACTATGTCAAATCAAACTTCAGTCTGTTGAGAAAAGCACTGCAAAATTGTCTAATTGTTATGCCACAGATTTGTTTTTCTCTCAGCTCTTTCATCAGTTTGTGAGTTTGCTTTTTCTTTTGCTCTGTAAACTAAAATTTTCAATCTCTTCTTGTCTTTTCTCCTTGAAGAATTATACTCATCTACGGTTTGACCTTTTTCCAAAGAGCTTTTCAGTCCATAAACCTGTTTCTCTCCTTGCTACTTTCTCCAGGGTGATAGCTCTCTGGGAAATGTATTGCTTCCTTCCCAGGCTATCAGGACTAATCCAGGTAGGGACCCCCACTCCTTACCAAGACATAGGGAAGGTGCTGCAGGCATTTAAAGGGGAACGTGCCTCACCCTATTGACAGTTTCTTGGTTTGGCATGTGGGAATGATCACTGATTTATCTCTAAGTTCTGCCTCTGGCAGTGGCTTATAAAGACACAGTGCCAAAAAAGACATCATACACATGGCACCTGAACAATTGGGTTATTCTGAGTGAAGTAGGATAAATTGATTCTTTCAACTTGATTGTGATTTATTTTTTCTAATTATTTTTGTAACTGATGCAGCTATGACTGTACCATGTCTGAGAGCCTGTTGTCTGGATTTCCTTTTGTCTGAGGTAAAAAAGATGAAGAGCTGGTTTTATGTGGTAACACAGAGTATTGTGGAGAGAGCCATATACACAATAGGGGATAGATTCAGATGCAACCTGTCCTCCATGCAAGGTGCAGGAACTGCAGCATCCTTGATAGAGTACTTTGCAATTGTAACATTGGCAGGAAAAACACTTTTGGCCAAATACATTGGAAAGATCTAGTATGTTGAAATTAGTAACAGTAAGAAGTTTAAATAAAGGGTGCATCCAGACTCTTCTTTCTTGTTGTTTAAGGATACAGGGCTTTATCCATAACAAAATATCTGACCAGAAAAAAAAATGCTGTTATCTGTGTGTGTATTTGAAAACAGTTCATGATTTCATTCAGATGTATTTTTAAAGTGTCCAAAACCAGCCTGATAATTTGTGAGCGTTGACTGGAGTAATCACTTATGGATTTTTCTGATTGCAAATTGAAGGTTTTATGTTTACATACAAGTCAGGTTTTGATTTTGGCTTTTTTTCTGTTATTTAGTCTTGTCATTTGGGCCTTTAGGAAATAGCATGGCATCATGTTTCCAAATGTCAAAGCCAGAGGTATTTTATTTTAGGTGGATATTTTGTTTCATTTTTTCTGGGGTGGGGAGAGATGGGCTTAGGACTTTACTAATTAAAAATGATTTGTTTTCATGATCTGGATGAAGTGCTTTCACCAGATGCCTAAGACACCTCTGAGATTCAGGCAGAAATTTGTCACATCAACCAGGAAATCCTTATCAAAACACAGCTTGGATCTCTGGCAGCACTGAGTGTATCGTTTGATAAGTGAGTCCTATTTTCTTGTCTGCACACCAGTCCTTTGTAGCAAAGGGCATTTATTAAGGAAACAGATGGGGAAACATCAGTTATCTTTTGTGCCTTCTGTTTTCTATAAAGGCCAGCAAGACAAGGCAAGCTCAACCAAAATAATTGAAGGCTTCATAGAATAAGTCAGGTAAGTGAGGGTAGAAGAGATTGACTATAGCTCTAGCAGCCCTATATTTCCCAGTTTTTTTAAAAGTGTTTTCTATGCACATTGGTAAAACAGCTCAAATTTTGAAAAGCCACAGAAATTATTTTTCAAAGACATTCTGATCAATTATGTTACTTTTACTAATACAAGCTGCTGTGCTATGTATACATGTAATTGGTATAAACCATTTCTGAACAAGGATTTTCTTGAAAACTGAGAGCCTCAGAGGTGCTGAAACATCAGCTGCAGTTTTTATGGACTTCTGCAGAAATAGTGAACCATTGTAAAATCCTAAGATATCTTTAATCAGAATCATAATTATTAAGAGCAGTAATTCTTCTCCTGCTTTTAAGTTTGTCATGGCCATGTGGTGGGCTGATCTTGGCCAGCTGCTGTGTGCTCACCCTGTTGTTCTCACTCCCTTCCTCAACAGAAGAGGGGCAGAAGAATTTGATGAAAAAGCTCATTGGCCAAGATAAAGGCAAGGAGATCACTCAGCAATTATTGTCAAGGAGAAATTATGCAATTTGGGAAAAAAATTGCCTAAATCTATTGTCATTTATAGTGGATTTGGATGGTGAGAAACAAAAATTAACACTTTACCTTCTGCCTGGTCATTTTGCCCAGCCTGAAGAAAGTATATAGAGAGTGAGCAATACCAGTTTAACATGGCTTCTATTTTTTGTGACAATGCATGCATGGGATTACAATAGTTTAATCAGATTTAGTGATTAAATGCAGTATTACAGAGCAGTATTGCAGAGTCACACGAACTTGTGCTAGGAAATATCCCATAAAACACACTCTGGAAGGACAGAATGAGCAGCACAGTAACATGGCTGAACAGCACAAGTTAAGAAACACTGCAAATGAAAAATATGATGTTAACATATATAATAAGATCATAAATCTGTGTCTGAACACTATCTCAAGTATTCATGCAAAAAAAGTGGTAATTTTTTTCAACAGTGTAGTGTATTGTTTCATATTATTTTGATTCTGTTGAATTATCTGATGATGTTTTCCCTCAGACAATATTAATAGCTTGCTTGTTATGGTAGTCATAATATCTAGATACAAGTGAAATTATATTTCCCATTGCCTAGATTAATTAATCAAATGGATAGAAAACCATAGTCATAAGCACTGATTTGTGAGCCCATATTGTACTCTAAGGTACATAAGTCACCTTTTTCACAAATGCTAAGTGTCTACTTGATTCAGCTTAAATCTGTTTGCTGTCTTTAAATATCAGGAAAGGTTTGATCCCCTACCTTAGTACTTTTAGTGTCCAGATTGGTGGTGTTTTTAATAATTTACCTGTTTGCCATTGATATCACTGCTGCTTTCCAAGGCAGTGAAATTGTGTTATTGCTACAATAATGCAGTTTTTCTACAGACTTCTGATTCCAACTGACTCTAGTCACTTTTGTTTGTGGATTCACAACAAGAAGAAAGTGCTATAATTGTGATTTGGAGGTCTCTTAAAAATAACCTTTTTTATTTTAATGTTTTTCTTCTTCTAAGAAGATATGTATTGTGTAGCATAATGGAATTTTGCAGAGTCAAGGAGTCTAGAACTCTTAGCTACCTGCATTTCAAGGAAACTGTGCAAAGTCCTATCCAACTCCCTTATCCAACCAACTTGAGTTTATGTTCATTCATGTTCTCTGGCCCACAGCACATAGATTGCTAGTTTAGGTATGAAAAACTTCTAGTTTAAGATTAGTTGTATAGAAAGACTTAAAGATGGTTATCTGCAATGTCTTGTGTGCCTTGCCCCCAACTCATTATTTCAGTTATGTGTGCTCTGGAAGCAGACCTTGAATTTCTTTCATTTACAGACAACTATTCAGTAGTAACCAAAATTACTGCACTTTTCCACTAGTGCCAAATTCCTTTTCCCTTTAACTTAAGGTGTTGCTTTTTTACTGACCAACGTTCAGTGGTTGGTGGGTGACTTGTGAAGTGTGCAATGGGGTCTTCCATCTGCCATTCTTTTCTTCCTATCCAGACTTTATAATAGAGTATATATTTTCTCATAAAAATGTTGCAGTTTATACTTACAAAAGACTGTCTTGTGCTCCAGCTTGCATGAGGTGGCACTAATCTGTCATATCTGAGAGATTTTTTCATTGCAGTGACAGTATTGAGTAGGGATGTGTCCTGTAGCAGCTACCAGATGTGTCACCTTTTGGAGTCATACTAGCTATGCTCATATGAAGGGGCTAACTAAAATAAGGAATTGTTCCTATCTTGTATGCTTTTAAAGCTTCAGGAACACCATCAATTTATTGTTAATGTACCTGACAGTCTTGCATTTTTTATGGCATACACTATTAGAGCTAGATAATAATATAAATAACAGATGCTTATCATAAATGGATAGATGGCTCCCTTCAGGTTCCTGATAATGAAAGAAAAGGGCCACCTAACAGTTGTCTTCAGTGCAAGCAGAGACTGCCACTGCCAGCTCCATGCTGGTGTATTCACCTGGGTGAATTTCTGTAGATAGTGGTGTTTCATGTCCTTTTACAAGAGTCTTTGGATAAAAGGCCCAGTTACAGAATTCCAAATTTACTTAATTATATATGTAGGCTTGTTAACGACCACAGAGGATCTGAACAATTGAAGAGGAGGAATAGCTGAGTAGGATCAGCACTGCAATACCTATCCCAGGACAGACAAAAGTAACCCATCATGAAAGATTACTAAATCCAAATTTGAGGCAGATTTCTTGTAATCTCATTTTATCCACAAATAAAATGGGTTGTTCCTCAGCTTTGCTCTCTTTACCCCCCTGTATCTTGATGTGTAAGTAGATGGAGCCTTTTACAGCACTATTCAAAATTTTTGAATTAGTACTGTTCAACGTCACAGTTGTGTGTGCAATAAGCTGAAAATGAAAACAAATGGATAAGGACTTGGAAGTGATTTCATTTTGTACTCTCCTAAGTCCTGGTATTTCCCATTAGCCACTAGAGAGCAGATTTCTACAGGACCAGAGAGAGATTACTGTCCTGAGAGTTCCTGAAATGTAAACAGGGAATGTCTCGAAAATAATCATGTTTAAGAGTCATTTTATAAATAATTTCAAGCAGTATGTTTTTATATCATGTTGATTTTGTTCCTGACCCAATTTAAATCTTAACACTTCAGACTTCGTGTGTCTGAAGGCACAATGTTCTGTGACTTAAGCATAAGTATACATATTCTCATATGCCATCAATGGGCATAATTTTAATAAGGTTTGTGATTTTGCAGTCATATAATTGCAGTTTGAATTGGAAAAAAAAAACCAAAACCAACCTAACCCAAACCTGTAAGCTGTTTCAAATGGAAGATAAAAAAGCCATATTAGATGAGAACAAAAGATCACCTAAGCACAGAAATTTGCCTCAAGCAGCAGCCAGTTGCAGTTGCCTAGTGAGCAGTGCAGGACCCTGTAGAGCCTGGTCATTCCTTCAATTTACCCTCTCAGCTTTCAGCAGTTAGTAATAATGAGACTTCTTAAACCAAAGGCTGTAGCAAGACCATTTTTATCTGCTATCAATGGACTAATTTTCCATGAAATTATCTGATTTTTTTGTCTAAAACACAAAAGCCTGTGGAAATATATTTCTCAGCTTCATTATTAATCCTATGAAAATATATTTCCTTTTTTCTTTTCAGTTTTTCTCACTTCATTGCAGCCAACTGTCTCTATTGCTAGTGCTAGAAAAAGTAATAAAACTTGCTTCTTACCTATTTACTTTTTGTAACCCTTGATTTTAAAGAGTTTTTAATATTCCCCTACAGCTCTTTACTGACTTCAAGAGTCCTAATTGGTTTAGTCTGTCCTCAGTAGAAATCTTTCACTATTCTGATAATCCCTGTTATATTTTTTGTACTTTTCCAGCTTTATGTATCTACTGTTGTAAATGTGGTGCTCTCTTCAATAGTGCAGTTTTCTGTTTCATTTCCCACTCTTAATGATTTCTAAAATTTGGGGTTTGTTTATTATCAAGCTGACATTTTATACTAATTTTCTGGAATAGTTTTATAACTTTCTGAGTAATGATTGTTAGTTTAGAATAATCTGCTGTGTATGGTAAATATTCTTTCCCATGGAGTTACATAATTTTGCATTTATCAGGACTTTATTTCATCCATCATTTTGATGCCTAGTCATTCACTACTGTAATATCCTTTCCAACAATATTCTGGCAGTTTTAATATTGTCTACCTTGCAAACTTGGATAGACATAAAGTTTCATCACTTTCCCACATAACTTCCTATTACAACATACTTCTTTCAAGTGTTCAGTGTTACTAAAACTTTATGAAAGAAGTTATACTGGGAAGGTTCAATCACTGTGTGATTGTGTTAGTGTTAATAGTGTTACTTCTCCCTAACAAATTGAATTAATCATTTTTTTCCCAATCTAACCTGAAGTCTTCCATACAGGAAGAGAAGAAACTGGTCTAATAACATGAGAATTTTTACTCCATCACACTGACTGTTGATAAGACATTTGTTGATCTCACCTCTCACTCCTGGCATACTTTTACAAGACTGGAAGAGGAAGTCTAGTGTATAATAATGCTGAAAGTTAATATTTGCCTTTAAGCAGCTTTCACCTTACAGATTAAACAAAAAAAATTATTCACAATTACTTAACTAAGCTAGGAACTTAATTAGAGCAAGTCAATGAAATCTATGGTTCCACATGATATTGTTATCTAGCTCTAATAATGCATCCATTTTGAGATCAGGATATAAATACTGCCTAGCTGTGTTACCTTGAAGCTAAAAGATTTTGAATCCCATGGAGAATCTGTGGCAATCTCTGAAACAACATAGATCCCAGCAGTCTATTACTGGACTAGCATATGTATTGATTAATTTAGTCATAATTATGGTTCTTTCAGATTAAATTGATAAATCATAATAATTTTGTCTTGCTTGGGTACCTGGACTTAGAGTGGATTTGCCTCTGGAGGCCTACAGTGACACACACTTTAATTCAGTATACCAGAAGTTTGGTGGAGATTCAATATTTAAAATGTAGATAGAGGTTAGAGCCCTAGATTAGATTGGACCTGATTTCTAAATAGGAGTTATGACTGGGATGGGCCAGTGGCTTCTTTTCTAAGATAGTATCCTTACAAGAGGTAGGTCTATTTCCTTAGCCCAAAGGGTTTTCCAGCCGTGTGTGGGGTGAAATCTGCTAGGCAGAGGATGTAGGAGAAACTTGCAGTTTAGCAGAACTCCCCACAGCAGGAAAGACAATTCCTTCTGAAGGAGAGCAGCTATGCAGGAGTCAATGGATCCTACCTGAGTTCCTCACAAAGTGAGGACATGAAGATCCCACAAAAATATTATCAGTGCTGACAGCCATTATCAGTTCTCAACAGAAATTTAAGAAATCTGGGTCTGCTCTAATTAGTTTCCCAGAGAGCAAAGTTGTCTTTACCCTAAAGATGTATTTTTTGCCATAATTTACTTTGTATATTGACATATGTTAGTGGAAAATTTGCTCCTCATTTTTCCTCCCATATTCTCAGATGTGCACAAGCTTTATCTATTCCTCCTCCTCCAATGTAGAATTACCTGTCAATATCAGGGCATCTTGAATGGACATTGATCCTTTCTTTCCTTGGCTGAGAGAGCAGAGCAGCAGGGGTGAAAGAGGTTTAGTTACTTTTTCCTGCTTAGAAAGAAGGCAGTTGTCACTAACCAAAGTTCCTTTTCCATCTAACTGCATTGTTTGCCAGGGACGGCAGCTTCCTGTATCTTCGCTGTAAATGGAATTGCAATCAGTGTGTCATCAGGTTAGAAGCAAACCACTGGGTAAGCCATTACCACAGTCAAAGCTGTGCCATGCAGCACAAAGCAGGAGCCAGCAGGTGCTGCATTCACTGCATAAAGGTATGCTGCTGCCTTAGCATAGAAGCAGCAAGCACAATATTATCAGATTATCTTTTCCTTCAGTTAAAAATACTCACTCTAGAGAGGTCACCTAGGCCAGTAAGAAATGCTCCAGCTTTTGGTGTTATGTAGATGTTATTTTTTCCTATTTTTCCATTAATAATAGGAGTTTGCTTTGGAAAAGATGCTGTAGTTGCCCTCAAATAATTATATTAAAAGCTGTATTGCAGGGATTAGAAAGTCATAGACATGCATCATTTCAAAACATTGGCTAATACATTTATAGGAAGAAAGGCAACTTAGTTTTTTTACAATTTTATGTAAGGTATCAAGCAATATGAAATTAAAGTGAACACTGTTAGCCTTCCCCTCCTAGTGTAATACACACAAAATTAGTCAATATCAATTATAAACACTTCTTTTTTGACAGGTCATGACTAGATGGATGATTTTTTTTTGTAAATTCAAGGTAATTTACTGACAAGCCAGGGCATTTAAAAGGCTAGATTTAAGCAGCTAACCCAGAATTGTCAGGTTTGATTTTGCTTCTTGGGATTTGTTGTTTTTTTGGGTTGTTTTGTTTTTTTGGTTTTTAGAGTTTTTTTTGCTAGGCACTGTAGAAGGCTCTGGCTCAGGCAATGTAATTTGCCTTTCATAGTCTATCACAAGGCTCATGATTATTTCTTACAACAAAATATTCAGTGCAACAAATTAGTAGATTCTGCTGTGTTGGTTGGGCTGCATTCCAATTCCTGCCTTAGTGATGCTGGCTGCCTTCAGCAGCACTGCCAGCACAATAATTATTGCTGCGTTTTCTAGACCTCATGAAACCAGCAAGGTGATCACCCCCTTGGAACAGCTGGGGATATGAGGTATGAAAGAGTGGAAGGCAATTGCTGCAACTCTGTGCTATCTTGCCAGCAAGTGCCACTTGAATGATGACAGCTATTGGCACGATGGGCCTCTGCTGGAGGGAGCTTGCAGCAGTCCCAGATTATAGCTTTTGCTGCTTCCAAGAGGAGCTGCTGTGGGCACTGAATTAAAGCAAGCAAATTGGAAGGTGGGGAAAACAAAGATTTGAAGGCAAATGCAGAAGGGTGGAGGATAAATTCTGACAAGGAACTAATTTTTTTGGTTTACTGTATGTGGCTGGCTCTCCCTGTGAAGAAAAAACCTACAAACACCACCATGTCAGACATGCAGCTTTCTCCAGCCTTCCTCCCAATGTTAGGGTACCAACTGGTGTCAGCAAATGGATGCTATTCTTTCAATACAGAGAAGTATAGTCTTTTAAATCAGTTTTTTTACCGTATGAAGAACACAAGGAAAGTTTAAAAAGTCATATTTTAGGTATTTAACAATATAGTCATCATTAAAATACCTTCTGAGAATGTGCTACTGTGCTTGAGTGCATAGTTTGAATAAGCAAGAGAATTTAATCCAGGACACAACAGTAGCCTTCAATATACAAGATAAACACCCAGTAAAAATCTGACTTTTGTCTTAAATTAGTTGATGTAAATTATTCTCAGGTAAATGTTTTTGACTGCAATAAACGTTTATGCAAATAAGCAGGCAAATTATATCCACCTTCAGTATCTCTGCTTCTTTTCCAGTACCTCCTTTCTTTTGAAAATCTTAATTTTATTCCAAATATATTTTTTTCTGGACAATCTGCTTGCATGCAAGTGCGTATTTTTACACTATTCTTATGTCTCTCTAACATCTATTAGCTCTATACACAAGCATTCATCTTGTGTATTTATTCTTTTGTCAGAGCCTTGCATCCATCCTTTTCCTTGTCCCCCACATTTTAACTTTTCAGTAAAACAGACTGGGAGGAGAGCTTTGCAACTCACCAAATTGGAACTTTATTATAGTTGTCCCTTTTTCTGTGTTTGTTAGCTTTTGAGTTGATAAAACTTGGATGAAAATAGGTAGTGTTTCATAAAGAGTGTATTAAGAGAAAAGTATTTGTATCCATACATGAATTGAGTACTAGAAAGGAGTTCAGCACACCTAATTAGCACATTACTCATTACAGACTAGCTTTATATTTATGGCATTTGTCATAGGGGCTTTGGAATGATCAGACTTCTTCTTAATTTTATTGAAGTGTTAATGTTGGAAAAGGCTAGAGAATCAGACTATAATCTGTACTACTTACTTATATTACAGAGGCTGTGTTTCCAGGGGCAGGTGGTAGGCTTTGTATTTTTCCAAAACAGAAAGCTTAGGGTCCCATTCATTTAAGCATATTGTTTCAGGAAAAATCAAGAAAATAACTATTAGTTATAAATAATAAAGCAGGAAAATTATTCAGGAAATAAAATCAGGAAAAACCCACCTCTTTGTGTTTTCCTTGAAATATTCAACAGGGATAGTGTCTGACGCACGCTAGTTGTCCATGGGAGTTGGAATGAGCTGGAGTTTTCCTGTAATGACAATGACAGCACAGAGCACTTCATATGCTGCCTTTTTTTCCCCTTATCGTGTTCCAAAGAAGATTGAATAAAAATGTCATGTTGAAATATGATAAAAATTAGCCAGTTTCAATCAACAATTCCTGAGTTGAATTAAGTATTGAACTAGCCTATGCAACTGCCACATTTTATTTAAAAAAAAAGAACAAAAAAACCCCCCAAAAACCCCAAACCCTCCAAAAAAGCCCACTTGATCCTTTGGATAGAAGTGTACGTTTGTAGAATTGGGTTGTAGACAATCGGTGTTCCCCCAGCTGCCATTCAATTTAAAGGTGCTGGACCTGGGAATTGGGAACAGTGGACATCTGGAAGATGAGATTTAAGACCTTGTGCTTCTCCCTTGGACTCTGTGTAGAAACCAGATGACAAGGCTGACTCTAAGGTAGCCTTGTTGCAGAAAAGATGTCTTGATTCCTTCCACAGTACTTGGAGTTCCCAAAGGATGGGTGGCTTCATGCACAGGTAATAGACAAAGTTCAGCAGGTAGAAACTTTTCTGTCTATAACTCAATGTTAAGATATCAATTATCTATCTTCCATAAAGTGAGCTGTATTGTTTAAATATCAATTTTCAGGTGATGCCAAGGCATGAAAATGTACCAGGTGCTTCAAATATTCTGTGTAATAATGATTGCTCCAGTAGAAGCATCTTAAGGGAGAAATTTCTGTAAGGACAGTAAAGTCAGCATTCTGCTTGCAGGTTTAGCTGTGGAATGAGAGATTACAAAGGAGCCCTCTGTGCCTTACATTTCTGACATGGACTACTTGTCATTCTCTCACCATGTCATTCTCTCTCTTGCTTTATGGACACTCTTGTATGCCTGCATATAAATAAAACCACCAGGACACAACAACTACTGACTATATTGGCTATTTTCACTTGATGTGAAATCACTAAATGCCTGGTTATTATTATGAGATTCAGTCCTGATGAGATAATGAGTGATCCCTGCCAATTCCACTCAAAATAATTTGGCTAATGAGATTTTTTACAGGTGTGCCTTTCCTGCTGAGAAGTAGAGACTAATTTTTTTACTGTTGTTATAGGGTAATTTTTTTTGTCAGGTATTAAGCCAGAGTTTGTTCTGGATTGAGAATCATACATAGAAGTTAGGTTCACTACCTGAAGATACCTGAGATACTTCCTTCTGTAAATTCCATGACAACACTATCACATCTTTCCTGAGTTCACAAATGTAATACAGTATAATTTGAACCACTGTGTAGAAACCACTTGTATATTTTTGAATGAAACCAAGACCTATTTTATTGATAAAAATCTCCATAAAACCAGAAACAATTTGAAAGTATTTGATAAGGTTAATCTTTCTGAATGATCTCTGAATGCTTGATTTTGCCTTTGGGCTTTACTGCAGGCTAATTCAGACTATTCAACTAATTATTATTAAATCTCAATTCAAAAGCATTTTTACAATTAGAATTGGGTCAAGCTTTCTCAGCAGGATCAGTAAAATTGAATTTTGCCACATTAAAGCAAGGTGTGGGTGCCAGTGCTTCGATGTCCTTTTTAGAAGGATATGAACAGGGAAGAGAGATGGAGGGGTAAATAAGGGTCAGCCAAAGACATGGAAGGAAACTTCTCTGTTGGCAGTGTTAGAACTAATTCTCACTGGTGGTCACTAACCTATCTGTCATTATCCCTCCTTTGGCCACAGTCACAACTAGTCTTCTTGTTACACCCTCTTGCTGGGACTTGGCAGCTGAGTATGTTGTGCTATACCATCATCTTGGTTTTAAGGTGGAAAAGAACCTCAACTTGACCCAATTTATCAGTTTGAGAGCAAACCACTTTTATGCACCTCTCCCTGGGTTTGGTGGAGTGCAAATACATCTTATTATAATAATTACACTTGTTATTACAAGTGTTCATGAACAGGAAATGAAATACATTACAGGGATTAGAACTTCTATCACTTATTACTAAAGTTCATCCTGTAGCTGAACTTCTAACTTCTTGATAGTCTCATGGGTAAAAAGAGTTTACATGAGATGGATTTTTAAAGTTTTCTTTCAGACACATAAGGATGTGTTCTGGCACATGTGAGTCATGCTAGTAGTGGCCAGTCAGAAACAAGAAACTGGAGTCTTAATGCATACAAATATGTATACTCACATACCCTGATTTTAATATCTGTGATCTAAACTGTGGCATGAACTTAAGGTTCTAACCCATCTAAGCAAGTCATTGAGATTGAGTGTGCAACTGTATTCAATACTTAAACAAATAAATGAAATGCTGCATTCAAGAGAGGATTGAAATCCAATATACCTCAGAAATTCTGGAACTTCTGTTGCTGTTTTAAATATTAGCAAAAGTGAATTTGGCCTTGTACAGTGAAAACTCTAGCCATTTGAGGCACAATTATCTCTACAATGCTGTGTAGATGTTTCTCACTACTACACAACAGCGAACATGCTGTAGAAAACTTGTGTTTGCCATTTTTTTATTATTGCAGTGCTCAGTTATTGGAGGCAGCAGCTGAGACTAAGAGTGCACTCTGTACCTGTGGAGAGGTTTGTTGTCCTTAGTAGGTCACAGCAGAAATCCACTTATACACAATATGATGCAGGAATGTGGTCTACACAGGATTTTAAAAAACTATGATTACCTTCTTATCAAGTGTGGTGAAGGCCTATTCCTTCTCTCAGCAACATCAAACAGATTAAGGATGGTGGCTTAGTACTGTATGTGTGATTCCTTTGAGGAACGAATGGACAAGTGGAAACTAATTCCTTCTTGATTTTTAACCTGAATGAGCTGTTCTTGCTCTGGTTTTGATGGTTTATATGAGTTGTGTCATGGTGTCCACAGCTCTTCACAGGACTTCATTTTAGTGTTGCCTTTTTTCTTACAAAAAAAAAATAAATTGTTTTTATTTACCCTGCTGTCTTGCAGTAAAGGACTTAACTCACATGCACCTGCACACTCACAGATGTGTATGTGTATTTTGTATAGATTTGACTTTCAAAATATTAATCTGTTTTTCTGCACAGTGACTGTGGAGAATTTTCTGAGTAACTGGGCCCTCTATCTCAGGATACTATCTGAAATTTTGATGAAAAATTAAATGAACCTCTCTAAGGAGCAGCACAAATAAATGCATTTTGCCTCAAAATGATGGAAGTGTTGGAGGAGTGTTGGCTGGGGATATTGTAGTCATGCAGGCAAGCTTTAGCATTAGAAATAATTTGTAAGCTAAAGGACTAAAAATACCTGTATTTATTTGACTGTTTAATTTCCGTGCCATAGAGCAAGAACTGAAAATTATTTAAAAACTTAAAAGCTAACTTAAAAGCAGAAGTGAATTAGATGGTGTGAGTATCTGATACAACACAGTTTTGCTGAGGGGACTTTGTCATTAGGGCTTAATTTCTTTAGCTCATTCTTAGCATGCACCAGTCAATGATATAAACCACAGTTGTTTAATTCTCCTGCAATATAATTTAAATTAATATTCCTTTGTTTGTTTGAGAGGCTGTTACCACCACTCAGCCAGTTGTATGACCCTGGTGTGCTGAGTGCCTGTGTGCTGTGCTCGCTGTCCAAGGACCTTGGCTGTACATATCCTCTTGTGTATGTCTGCCTGTGTGCACTTTAGTTTATATCAGTGCAAAGTTTGGATTCTGTATCATTGTAAAATAGTCCTGGTTGACTTTTTCTCAAGGAGCTTTCTGAGCAAAGGCACTTAGTCATTTTCCATTTTGGAGTTTGTATTATAAATCATCTTTTGACTGGTTTCTCCTTTGTGGTTCCTATCTGAAATTCTAGTCCAATCATATACTTTAAGAATCATCTCCAAATGTTTTTCATTTTGCTCTGGAAATTCTTTTCATAGATCCCTCAAGGTCAGAAACACTCTTAATCTATTAACAACCAGCCTCTGACAAGAATCTGGCAAGTTTCTGAGCTATGCCAATTTGACAGCATATAGGTTCATTTTATTTTGTATTTTTTTTATAACAGCAGGATTTTGGATAAAATAATGTGTTAATAAAATGGCTCCCTTTAAATAAAGTATTCTGTGAATGCATAAGATAATCTGCCTAAGAAGACAATGTGGTGGGTATTTATTTTCTAACATTAGAACGTGACTGTCCATAGTTCACTGCATTATTAGTGTGGAGCTGAATTAAAACATATTGTTCTTTTCTAACCATACTATACATTTTCATCCAAAGCATCCATTTTTCATTTTTGCTTTTTTCATTTTAAACTCTTTTAAAGAATCATAGAATCACAGGATGGTTTAGCTTGGAAGGGACCTTAAAAATTATCTAGTTCCAACACCCTTGCCATGGGCAGGAACATCTTGCACTAAGCCACGTTTCTCAAAGCCCCATCCAGCCTGGCCTTGAACAGCTCCAGAGATAGAGGAGTCCACAACTGCTCTGGGCAAGCTGTCCTAATGCCTTGACACACTCACAAGAGTTTCTTCCTAATGTCTGATCTAAGCCTACCCTCTTTCAGCTTAAAGGCATTTCTCCTTGAAAAAATCCCTTTCCAGGTTTCTTGTGAGCCCCCTCTTTGCTACTGAGGGGATGCTTTAGGCTTCCCTGGGGCCTTTTCTTCTCCAGGCTGAAGAGTCCCAGTTTTCTCAGCCTGTCTTCATAGGAGAGGTGTTCCAGCCCTGTGACCAATTTAGTGGACTTGTTCCAGCCAGTCAACATCTTTCTTGTACTGAGGATCCCAGAGCTGGATGCAGCCCTCCATGTGGGGTCTCACCAGAGCAGAGCAGTAGGACAGAATCCCTGCTCTCACCCTGCAGGCCATACTGGTTTGGATGCAGGTGCACATTGCCAGCTCCTGCTTTGCTTCTTGTCCACAAACAACCCCAATCTGTCTACACAGGGCTGCTCTCATTGCATTCTCTGCATGGCCTGTGTTTGGGCTTGGAATTGTCCAATCCATGTGGAGGACCTTGCACTTGGCCCTGTTGAACTTGGAGGTTTACACAAATGGACTTCTCAAGCCTGCCAAGGTCCCTCTGGATGCCATCCCTTCCCTCCAGCCCTTTGACTGCCCCACACAGCTTGGTGTGATCAGCAAACTTGAGGGTGCACAAAGCCCCACTGTCCATGTCAGTAATAAAAATGTTAAATGTGCTGATACCAATACCAACCCCTGAAAACAAAGAAAGAAAATTCCTTGACTTTAAAGATTAGTATTTTTTTTGTTAGTTCTTTCCTTTTCTCTCTGTAATATCCTTGAAACATCATTAAACATTTGAAGCTAGTAGATGTGATTTGAAGAAGTGCAGTTGTTTAACCAAAAATTTTGAAGTAAAGGAATAAAATTCTTTCGAAATCAGATCTATATTTTCTTTTGCTATGTAAGGAAATCCCTTATGATTCTGACATCTGTGGAAGAGGAGGAAGCTACATAACACTATTTTTAATAGTCTTTGTCACCACTTTGTCCTACTTTCCACTTTTCTCTTTTAGAAACACAGACCAAATGAGATTTTTTTTTAAAAGCCGTGTAAAAAGTCTTATTATATTTATGTTCATTTGGGCATGTTTTATTTTCTCTCCACCCTCATCTCTCAGGAATAGGAATAAAGACCTATCCTGTAATTTCCATTTGATAAATCCATAATGCATCTTGCCATGTTAGTGTGATCTTCTAAGGAAAAGTTGCATTTCCACAGCATTTCATCTGTGCATACCCAACCAGAATGCTGCCTTTTCACATATCCAGCAGTCCCCACACACAGCTAATTCCTTGAAATGATGTGAGAAAACCTAACAACAAGTCTGCCTGTGGCAAATGAGAGGTAGATATACATCGACAGAAGTGGTGCAGACCTGTCTTTTTCTTCTGTATTTACCCCTTGCCTTGTGTGCCCTGCTTTCTGGTATTTGCTCACCCCAAGTTCAACATGACCACAGAATCTGAGAGTGGTTGCTTGGTACTGAAGGAATTGCTAGTAATGGGGAAAAAACAAAGAGTGTATTGGTATGTGAAAAGGAAAGATTCTCACAGAATAGCCATTTATCCGATGCAGTCCCATAAACAAGTTTTGGTGGAACCTCATCTTTCACCTCAAGACAAGCAAAACAAAGCATGTTGATGCATGATAACAAAGTTTCCTTTTTAGTCTAAAAGTCATGCCAGAGATATGAGATTTTCTACTTTTTATACAATTAACTAGAGTGGTGCAATTTTCCTCTATAATTGGCATACTTAACTGGATGATCTCCTGCTGTTTGAATGATTTGTATCTTCCCATGTATTGTTTTTTTGCTTGCTGAATCTCTACTGTCACTAAACTAGAAGTGTGTACGGTCTAGACTCTTTTTGCTACTACTTTGCTGTTCTCATTTACTCTTTGTTTATCTGAAGAAAATAAGAGTTCTGTGCTCAGAGAGAACATTTTCCCTTTGTTACCTGTTTAACAGCACTTAGTGTAACAGGTCTTGGGATTCTGGGACTTCTTCTGTGACTTCCCTCTGCTAGGGAGAGTTGTAGAATACCACAAATCAGTTCAGAAAGATTTTGGATAATGTAAGAACAGAATTTCTTTCAATAAATATGTAAAATAAAATGGTAGTCAAAAAACTAAGACTGGTTATAAGCAGGATGCGTCGTGTGAAAGGGGTCTTTGTTGAAAAGAAAAATTCAATGTTTGACATGAAACTCGAATATTCAAATTTTAAATTACATGGCTGACAAACTTTCCCAGGATTATTTTGGCAGCCTCCATCTCAAAGTTCAACAAGTGTCAGTACATAGTATATAATTAACAGCCTTTTTACATTTGCAATGCTGATGTAAATGTAGACTATCTTTTAATAAAAATTTTCTTACTTAATTTCAAAAAGAAGGTGTTGATGTGATAGTGGACTGTGGCATGAAAATTAAAAAATTCTCCAATGGCTGTGTCATAAAAAGAGCAGTAGTTAATTACTCATTTAGTACTTGATCTCAAAAGGTGTGATTTTTTTAAATGAACAGAGTGGTTGGCACATAAACCTAATTCAGTTCATCCACAGCATAACAAACTCAGTAGTCACCTGTTATTTAATGAAGCTTAATAGTGAAGCAACAACCTGCTCGTTTTTTCTTTTCTCCTTCTCCTCCTCCTCTTTTATCTTTTTTTTTTTTTTTTTTTTTGGGTGGGGGGGTGGTGGTGTGGCATTTATATTGCTGTTATCTTAATTATTATTAATAATAATTATATTTTTATTTTATTTTCATTATTCACGTTTTCATGAAGTTCATCAATTCACCATTCCAGTTAGTGAAACTGTTGGAATGCTGTCAAAGAAACTTTCTGTTTAAATTCACTTTGCCATTGCATTGCCGTCTAATATTAACATAAATATTTGTCAGAACATGTCATTCTACCTGTAGGTTGGGCTACAGACCTGCATTTTTGCATAATGTCAAAACACCAGTTAAGGGACACCTGGTATTGGAATTATAAAATTGTTTCTACTGATACTTTTAGAAAGGATTTTTTTTTTTAATATCTGATCTATCTGTTTGAAATGCTATTACTTCTAAACAGTAATCATCAGCATGGGATTGTTCCTCAATTGATTTTTAAAATTATCTATCTAGAGTCTTGGAGGGAGTTTATACTTCTGCTGTTGTTTGTGAAGGTGGAAGAAGCTGGGATAGAGAGAAAAGATAAGAATCAAAATGTAGCGAAATCGTGGAAGAGATAGGACCAGGCTAAAGGATGTTGTGAATGGAAACAATATAGCTGAGAAGAAGTCATAAACCTATCACAATAGCATTTGCTGGTGTCTATACCAAAGTGATTTGTGTTTCTCCTCCTGCAAATGGATCATTCTAATTTTGTATCTTGGTAGAATATACTTCAGTAACTAGTGAGAAGAAGCCGAAACATTTCAAACTCATTTTGCAGCTTACAGGATTTTTTTTAACTCAGAGCAGTTGTGTTGGGTATGGGAAGGGGAAATATCTTCATATATGTTTTCTGGTTTGTTCTAATCTATTTATGCTTTTGCTTTTTAATCATAGGTTTCTGTGCTCGAGAGGCAGATATTTGACTTCCTTGGTTATCAGTGGGCGCCCATCCTCGCAAATTTTATACACATTATTATAGTCATACTTGGCTTATTTGGAACCATCCAGTATAGACCTCGTTACATAACAGGAGTGAGTATTTGATTTTATTTACTTACTTTGATGTGCATGTGAAAAAAAAAAAACCAGACTGAAAAGGGCTCCAAACTCATAAAGCAAATAGAAATTTTATCTTGGTTTAATTTTCTTCTGTAACAGTTTACATTTACTTACTGTGCTTTAGGGACACCTGCAATAAGCAACTGGTAATAGTCTCTAGAAGTTGAAAGTCAATATGACCATTAGCTGCACAACAATATGAACATTCAAGTGGAGTCAGATTTAGGAATTACAACATCTTCAGTATTAGGGGAATTTAGAGCTAATCTAAATGTTAGCCATAACTTTCCTAGATACTTTGGACCTCCCCAAAAGAGGCATGATTCATTATAGTTACTCATTATTGTTATTAACTACTGTTGCTAGAGTGCTTATCTGTTATGTACATGCCTCCTAGAATTTATAATCCAACCTGAAAGTGAGATATGATGATGTGGTAAGAAATAATGGACTGAGGGCTCCAATATGAAAATAAGGATTTAGACCATAATTAATATTTTCAATCCATTTCTTTCCTTATTCAGCTACACCTTATGCACAGACTTAGTATGTCTGTACTCTCTGGCACAATGCAGTATAATTAAATCCTTATTTCATACTCTTGGTTTGTGGGGTTTTTGCCATTTGTAATTATACAAGGAAAGAATAACAGCAACTTTGAAAACCATCATTCAGAATACCTTTTGTTAGATTTTCATAACAATATTACTGCCAAAATTTACTATTAATTCACATAAAGCTTGTATACATTTCAGTGACAGGAGTTGAAAAATTTGCCCATATTCAACCATATTTTCATGTCAGATGAAAACAAGGGAATCTTAAAATGATAGAATGGTTTCTGTTGGAAAAAAAAAAAAATCACATGATTCCAGCTTGGCAGGGGCACCTTTCAGTAAACCAGTTTGCTTGAAGCTCCATTCACAACCTGATCTTAACTCTTCCAAGGATGGGGCATACACAACTGCTCTGGACAACATGTTCTAGTGTCTCACCAGCATCACAGTGAAGAAGACCCTCAGTTGACTCTTTCAGTTTAAAGCCATTACCCCTTGCCTCTGATAACTCCACTGAATCTGCACCCTCTTCTGCAAAGTCTCTTTCTTAACTGTTCCCTCATATACCAGCAGTCACTCAAAATACAGAAAGATTTTGCTTTTATCCCTGTACTACCATCCATGTTGCAAAACTGTGACACTAGGAGAAATACATTAACATTTTGTGTCTGTGATCTATACACAGAAAATTTGTATCCACATGTGCAATTCCTTTATGCATTCACACAATTTGACATATTCAAAAAAAAATTACTATAAACAGTGAAAAATATGTTGAAAGCCTTAAATATTTTGTTTTCTTTCAAGTTGCAACACTGGGAGTCATGTGAACTGGGGTTTCCTTTCATTTCTGGTTCTTTGACCAGTACAAAAGACTTGAAAATAAAAATGCAAAATTCAAGCATCCATTTAAAAAAAAATAAAAATAAAAAGGTTAAATGTTCCATCCCAAGACTATTCTGTGGCATAAAACGAAGCATGAGCATAAAATGCATAGCTGAGCTATACAAAAAGCTAGATTTAAATGACCTGCTACTATGATAAGTGCATTGTGAATGAATGGGGAAGAATACCAGCTTTATAAATTGAGTGCATTTGCATGATTTTCTAAATGATATGGTTTTGTGCTAAGTAATTTTCACACACATCTTTCTTTGAGCTCACCCCAACTGTGTAGCCCATCTGGCTTTGTGAGTTTAACTCTCTGCATCATCTCATTGGTTTGGATAGAGTCTAAGATCAAACTGTCTTGCTCAGAGTTTATAAAAGACACCTGAATGTGCCTGTTATCACAGACTGTTTGAATAAGAAGACAGGGATAAAAATTTCATCCTATATTTAGTTGGATCCACAGAGGAGCTCTGTGGCCCTCAGTACTAGCAAGGCATGGACCTGTTAGAGCAGGTCCAGAGGAGTGCCATGAAGACTGTCAATGGGGTAGAACATCTATCCTCTGGAGATAGGCTGAGAGAGTTGGAATTGTTCAGCCTGGAGAAGAGAAAGTTAGAGAAGGTCTTTTTACCAGGGCATGTAGTGACAGAAAAACTGAACAATAGAATTAAACTGAAAGAAGGCAGAGTCAGATTGAACATAAGAAAGAAAATGTTTGCAACGAGGATGGCAAGACACTGAAACAGGCAGAGAATTTGTGTGTGCCCCATCCTTGGAAGTGTTCAAGACCATGCTGGATAAGACTTTGAAAAAGGATTTTTAAAGATCCCTTCCAAACTTATACCTGATCATGTTAAGTCTGGGAGAAAAGGATTGATTATTAGTAGTACATTACTAAACATGTTATTGCTGATATGCATGTGAAAAAAAATAAGAAACAAAGAGAGCCAATTGAGTCTGAGCTTGTTGCAGCATCATCAGTCTGCCAAACCTTTAGGCCCCAGAGAGTACAGCTGAGTTATCCTATGTCTTTTTAAAGACTAGACATGGTCAATTGCTCAACACACCTAGTGGGATCTAGTGTCTTATATGACAAGTAGCCCTGACTCTACCAATTCAGGTTTGGAGTATTTCTCTTGTAAATTAAAACGTATTATCTTCCTTTTTTAAAAAAAAATGTTTTAAGTAATACATGAAAATGTTTATCAGTTTATTTCCCATACGTACATACCAGGATAACAGCCAACAATTGTAACCATGCCATAGGAAATTGTAAAGCCTCTGAGCTACCTTTCTGCATTTTAAAGACAGTAAGACAGTCTCCATATGGCAAATGATTTGTTCAGGATTTTTGGTGAGAAAACATTTCAGAAGAGTGTTTTGCTGAATCTTGTAAAGAGAACCAATTGTCAATTATTTATAATAAAAGGATTCTTATGCTTAATATTTTTAATAAGTGAGTTCTGGCATTAATACACCTTATTGACATAATTTGATTTATCTTCCAGATAACAGCTTTATTTATAATAAGAAAGTGTGTGTATGCAAGCTTAGTACAGAAATTATTACAAAAATACATTTTCACCAAATCACAGAATGAGTAAGGTTAGAAGGGACTAGATCATCTAGTCTACTAACTTCCCTGCTCAATCAGAGTCATCCTAGAGCACATGGTACAGGATTGCATCCAGATAGTTCTTGAATATCTCCTGTTGAGGGAGACTCCACAACCTCTATGGGCAACTTCTAGTGCTCATTCACCTGCACAGTAAATAAGTTTTTCCTCTTATTTTACTTCTGCTTTCTTTTAGGTGTTAAGGAAAAAAAAAGTAAACCCATTTAATAAAAATGATGATTAAATTAAATAGAATGGTCATTGTGCGTGCCTGTCAGCCTTGTCAGCAAGACACAAAATTGTGAAGTCTGTGAAGTCAGACTCCTACCTGAATCTGCTCTCTGTGAAGGGTTTTCTTAGGAAGTACTTTTCCA
Source organism: Luscinia megarhynchos (assembly GCA_034336665.1). NCBI lineage: Eukaryota > Metazoa > Chordata > Aves > Passeriformes > Muscicapidae > Luscinia > Luscinia megarhynchos. The sequence goes on from CM067565.1 coordinate 51,017,575, forward strand.
TTCTGAGATAAACCGTTCAGTGCTTCAGCTTAATTGTACTTATGTGATGATTTACTGTGTTGCAACTGAAATGCAGACATTTATTTATAGAAGGAGGCACACAGACACAGAAATTACTTCTCTACTGTACACAACTTTTCAGAGCAAATGATAATTTGGGAACATAAGCAATAATTTTCTGCATAATTATTTTGAGCTAATGCCCAATAATATTATAAGTACAATTAAGTAAATGACCTTGAACATTTTAGTAGTAGCTCTGTCTCGTGGCTGTCACGGGAGACTGTGAATCAAGATACTTATTCTGTTTCAAACTGTGCCATTGGAAAGATGATTTGTTTGTTCAAGTTTGTTCAAGCACACATAATAATATTCTTCAGTTTCTTCCTTGATTCAGTAGTTTGTCATGGATAATAATGAATTCCCATTCACGTTTTTTTTTCTGTAGTTCATAGAATCATAGAACCATAGAATGTGCTGAGTTGGAAGGAACTCATCAGGACCATTGAGGTCAATTTCTGGCCCTGCACAAGACACATACTTGGTGCCTGAGAGCATTGTCCAAACACTTCCTGAACTCTGTCAGGCTTGATGCTATGACCACTTCCCTGGGGAGCCTGTTCCAGTGCTCAACCACGCGCTGGGTAAAAACTCTTTTTCTGATTTCCAGCCTAAACTTCCTCTGTCTCAGCTTTATGCTATTTCCTCAAGTTCTGTCACTGGTACCAGAGAGAAGCAATCAGTGCCTCTCCCTCCACTTCCCTTCATTGTGAGGGTGTTGAAGACCAAGATGAGGTCACTCCTCAGTTTCCTCTTTTCAAGGCTAAACAAACTGACTTCAGCTCCTCTTCATAAGGGGCTCCATACCCTTCCCCATTCTAGTGTCACTCCTTTGGATTTACTTTAGTCGCTTAATATCTCTTTTATATTGTGGTGCCCAAAACTGCACTCAGGGTTCAAGTTGAGGCTGCCTCAGAGCAGAGAGGGACAATCCCTTCCCTTGCCTGGCTGTGATGCTGTGCCTGATGCCCCCAGGACAGGATTGGCTCTCCTGGCTGCCAGGGCGCTGCTGGCTCTTGTTCAACTTGCCACTGACCAGAACCCCCAGGTCCCTTTCCATGGGCTGCTCTCCAGCCTCTCATGCCCCAGTCTATACACACAGCCAGGGTTGCCCCATCCCGAGTGCAGAATCCAGCACTTGCCCTTGTTAAACTTCACATGGTCATTGCCCATCTCTCTAATTTCTCAATGCCTCTCTGCAAGGCCCCTCTGCCCTTGAGGGAGTTGATGGCTCCTCCCAATTTGGTGTCCTTGGCAAACTTAGTATTCCTTTCGAGTCCTGCATCCAAGTCACAAATGGAGATATTGATGAGCACAGAGCTGAGGATGGAGCCCTATGGAACCGTACTAGTGACAAGACACCAGTCTGATGTCACCCCATTCACTATAACCAGTTGTGCCCAACTCATGAGGGTCTTGCTCACCCATCACATAACACAGTTATCCAGCTGTGAGCTGGACGTTTTGTCTGGAAGGGTCTGTGGTAGACAGCATCAAGAGCTTTGCTGAAGTCCAAAAAGAACATGTTTCCTTGCTTCTCTAGATCAGTGAGGTGGGTTACCCTGTTGTAGAAAGGGGATCCAGCTCGACAAGCAGGATTTTCCTCTCCTGAAGCCACGCTGGCTGTGACTGGCTTCATTGTCCTCCAGGCATTTTTCAATATCTCCAAATAATATTTTCCATGATTTTACCAGGCAGTGAAGTGAGACTGACAGACATTCAGTTTCCAGGGTCCTCCTTCTTGCTCTTTTGAATACTGGAACAATGTTAGCTAGCTTCCAGTCAGCTGGTAGTCAACATCTCTGAATTCTCAAGACCACTCAAAAATCATCCAGTGTCATCAGCTAGCTGTTTGAGGAATCTGGATGAATCCCATCAGGCCCCATAGATTTGTAGGTATCCAGCTGGAGCAGCAGGTCCCACAAAAGTTCAGGATCCATTGGGATTTGATCATTCTCACAGTCATGGTCCTCCAACTCAGGGTGCTGAGACTCTTTTGGTCCATCCTCCATGTTGAAGACAGAGGGAATGAATGCATTAAACACCCCTGTCTTGTCTCTGTTCTTTGTTTATGTGTTCATACCTATATATTCATTTCTGTATTCCAATGCAATTATTTAATGAATGGATTGTTTCTAATACTCACATAGATTTCTAGTAATTTTCTTTGTAATTTAAATAACAAAATTATACCAGCTATGTTTCAGAGAAGACCAGCACCTTAGATTTGTACTTCTGGCACAAATGGGCTTGAAAAAATAGAATTTATTTCCTGCAACTATCACTAATACCAGCAGCAGAATGATTAAGTTTTAGGATATTCTGTCACTCTGTTTACTAAAATCTTTGCTGAATGTAAGCTAGAAAGTAAGCTGAACAAAACTGAAGTAAATCCATTTAAAACTGGAAATGGTACTTGTGTGAAACATTTTTCATTTTCCATGCTGTTCTCAGTGTAAAAATTTCCAGGATTTATTTGTTTCACTCAGGTTGAAAACAGTGCCATGCAAGGTGATTTATATTTTAGTACTTACAAGCCAGATCAACCAGGAAGTGTGTGACCACAGTTATATTTCTATGTTAGTAGGAAAATCTGTGTCAGTGAAAACTTGAAGTAATTACTAAAATGTCAGGGGAAATCCAAATGTACACCTACCCACTGGAAAAGTTAAAACAAAACAAACAAGAGAGGTATCTCAGGGATAAGCAATGAAAGACAATGTTGACAGAATAGCCATTTGCCCAGATTTAGTAGAATTCCAGGAGTTAAACTTCACGTGTGCCTTAAACAGGGAGGACAGAATTGCTATTTTATTTGAGAACTGCATGTGTATTAAGATGTTCTTACACTTGGGAAGGAAAAGTGGATGTTGTCATCCATTAGTTTCAAGTTGCTGTATCATAAGCACACTACCATTACATTCTCTATCAGAAAAATAAAAAAGATTCAGAAAATTCAAATGAAGCAAGATCAAGGAGGTGATAGCAACCCCCCAAGTGACCATTACAGAAAAATCTGCCTACACCTAAATAGAAAGAAGGATCAGGTGAAATTTTAACAAAATAATTCCTCAATGTTATTCACTTTATTCTTGTCGCTGTTGATTAAAAATTGGTTATGTAAATAGTTTCCTTCAGCTGAAAGAAAATCAGAGGAGTTTTTAAAAACAGAATTATATCTAACTATAACGAATATATAATAACTCATATAACTATGTCATCAACTAACAGTGACTAAAATATTAGTGGTCATTGTGCCTCAGGAAGTATCAAGAAACAAACATTTTTTGCTAATCCTTATCTTGGTGAAAAACCAATGAATGATAGAATCATTAAGATTGGAAAAGACCTCTGTTATCATTGAGTCCAACCATTAACCTAACACGGCCAGACCCACCACTGAACCATCTCCCTAAGCACCATATTTGCATTTTCTTTGAACACTTCTAGGGAGGAGGGAATAGAATATTGTTTTAGGATCCCTATAAACTCCCTAATTAAAGAGGAAACAAAGCAAGGGAGAAACAGCACACTCATATAGATTGTTAGGTAGAGATAGTTAACTATAATGAACATTTCTGAGAAAGGCTGTATCTGATGAAGTAAACAAAGAAATAAAATTGCTAAAACTATTGCAGCATAGGATTCTGTTGAAGTAAATAAAAGCTTTGAAGTGCAAAATGTGCATGTAATGCAAGAAGGTGAGGACAAAGAAGGAATGCAAACTAAAACTAGAAAACTTAAAAGAGCAGTAGTAAACCTTGCAGAAAAATGTTTGGGACACTGGTAAAACTCCATAATGTGAATTAAGATTCTTACAGCCTGGAGAATCCACCTCAGCCCCTGAATTAGCTTTGTTTTGTTCATAGTTTAATTTTTGTTATGCCGGATAAATTGATGGTAATGAAGCACTGGTATTTTATGGTTTCTGCATAGGGGCATTTTCTTGGAATGCTTTCCATGCCATGAATAGCAGCATGAATTCTCCCTAGCATTTTCCATTATAAATATTCAATATGTTATTTTTCTTTTAATCCCAGAATTTATACTTAATATTTTGTTTGAGGAATGCTTTCTAATTGTCAAAGCTCTTCTGCTTAAAAATTATTTTTTTTATTCTGGTCACATTTTCAGTAGTCCTTTCTCAGGTCTTGTCAGTGTTTTCTGAAATATTTCCATGTTCAGAAATATCTGGAACAAGAGCACATTATTGCAACTTTTTTATCTTAAAAATTCTCATAAAAGATCAGTGACACAATTTCATTGCCAAGAGTAGAGTTTGGGATTCTTTTTATAGTCTGTCATTTTACTACTGATGCTACCTCCATACAAATGACCTTTGTAAACTTGGCTAACTGTTATTTTATTGGAGGGTTTAGCTCATTTCTGAGAGATGCTGTGAAAAATCAGTAGGGATGTAAGTAGAAGACTGCCCTTTGGACTTTGAACAACATATGCTGAAAGGAATTTTGATTCACAGGGAGGTAATGCTGTTTAATAGAGTGCTTTTGCTGCTGTGTGTTAAAAGACTAGATCATAGTATGTTGTGGATTTAAATGTATTTAATTTATATTTAAAAGGACAGGCTCAGCAGTTTATTTTTGTAACTCAATCTAGCCTGCTTTAGGGTAGGGATGGGAATGTGAAGGGAGTAGAATTTTGTGAATAACTGACTGGTCATAGCACTAGTCCAAATTTGAGTCTAATGGCTAACACATGTACAGAATTTGATCAAGCAAAACTTAAAGTTTATCAGTTTTCGAAATGTAGTTCTTTCTGTATGCTTATCAGTTAATTGGTGGAGTATTAAATACAAGTTTAAAACAAATGGTCTTGTTTTTTACCTGGTAATCAGTCCAGAAAGTTGGTCTAAGATTTGATGGGCCAGGACTTTTGACCTCTCCTTTTAGATATATTTTGTTAACTTGCAAGACATCTCAATGGATTTCAAATTCTCAAGCCCTGGACATTCAGCTAAGTCTTAAATAAATATGTTCAAGAATCACTTCCAGTATAATATTATACAGAGTGTATCTGTCTTGACTCTATGGAAGTAGACAAAGAAGATATTCTACAGTAAATTTCTCTGCATTTTCTGTCCTTTTTTGGCTCTTGATTTTAAACTTTTCATATTATTTAGGATAGAGTATTTTTTCCCTGTAATTGTCTGCGTGAAGTTTGACCACTTTCATCTGCTGTCTTCAGTGGGATTTATTTATGTGTGAGGCATTGAGGGTACAAATAATTAATCTAAAGGAAATTATGTAAAGGATGGTTCTTCTTTAAAAAGTGTAAAATATTCTTTCAAGTTTAAAGCGTACTCAGACAGTTAATCTGCCAGCCCTAGAAAAGCACAATTGGGGAAAAAAAACCCCAAACCACAAAACCCCTGCTGATCAGAGAACTAGTCAAGACATAAAAAGGAAGTGATTCCAGATAAGAGCTCCTTAGTCTCCTATTCCTCTAAATTTTGTGTAGGACATTACTTTCTCAGAAGTTCCCTGCTGTCAGAAGACAAAGTTCTAAAGAGCAAAAGAGAAACTGCCAGACTCCAATAGGCTTTTTAAAAAGCATTTTAAAAGCACAATATACTCTTCTCACTTATTTGAGCATGAAATCTCTTAGGTTATTGAAGCCACTGATTCCTGAAAATTAATTTGATATATTTTCAGAAAAATTATTAAAGACACTCTGGACAAGACTTCATTACAGAATTCACTTGAACAGTTCTGCATGGAGTTTTGTTTTCGTCCAGACTGAGATGGATTTTCACTAATTTTAGAGTGTTTTTTAAGTTTTCCATTAAAAAAAAAAAGTCCTTTTAAAGACACTTCGCTAATACTGCTTTTTAGTGATTAAAATGTTGATTATTTGAAGATGGAAGATTATCATTTGCATCACATAATTAGTGCAGTTTTTGTTCCCAAGAAATTTTATACAAAACCTGTTCAGTGATGGAAAATGATTGATACTTTTAATTTAAATCCACACTTACTAGTCTCATGGCAGGTTTGGCTGGTGTAGAATTCAGCTACATTCATCCTTTCCCAAAGCTTTTATTCCCATTCAATGAATTGTATTCACATTTAAAAAGTAGCCATTCAAAATGGTTCTCTGTCTCCCATTCCGCAGGAAAGGAAGATGGTTTTCCAGGGAGTCGCCACTGAGGAGTAAAGTTCCATGCAGAACTGAAAATAATGTATAACAGATATTTTATTTTATTTGAATTCAAACCAGAGAGCTCACCATGGAAAGTTGAAAACATGAAGTCCCTCTGCATTTCATTTTGTTTCTTTAGAGCAGATCCTCTGTTTTGTCACCATAATAACGATTGGATTTTTTTCTACAGTGGGGTCTGTGCTTCATTTTTTTAATTGTTTTTTTTTCTATTTAGGAGAACTAGCAGCCCTTTCTGTTAAAATAATGTCTAATTGGTACTTTGTAGTTGAGGTACTATAAAGAGCATGGAGAATGAATGACTTAGCTGATGAGGTCTTCAAACAGATATGTAGAGGAAGAGATTAAATCCATGGGATTTGCTACCTCGACCTAAACTGCAGTGGAAAGCATTAAAATTTTCTTATGCACCCAATTGCCCTGACCAGCTAGACATAATTAAAAATCAAGCAAGGATAAGGTAAAGTTTCCACTGCTCTGGGATGACCTCTGTTGTTCAGTGGTGAATATTTCTCTTTATCTAGCATAATCAAGTTTGCTTGCATTTCCCAGATTTACACCTGTTACTGTAGATTTTCACATTATTTATTTAGCATTTTTTCCAGCTGGTGTATATCAATTATGCTGACATTTGTTTGTCTAAAAGGTTATAGCTCTATCTTTTTATCTTTTATTTGTTTATAGCATGCATTCATGGAGATATCTGTCCACCTCAGAGCTTTTAATGGATCTGTCCTTGTGCCATGCTACTGGAGTAGGAGTGTTCTCCCACACTGCTTTGAAATGTGGGAGCTGAAACATTAAAAGTCTGAGACATTTTCTCATTATCAGATGAAAGGCTGTGGCAGATAATCATGTGAATCCATTTTTCTCAAGTTACAAGCCAGTGTTTTACCCAGTGCATCCAGCAAACAACGTAGAGATGCCACAAACTGTCTATAAAGTCTAGGAATAAAGACTGGAATCACAGCTAGCTAATGTGTGGAATACTTCTATGAAACAAAAAAAAAAAAATCTTTTGACAGTATCTCTCTGTCCCAGCTGTCAGCTATGCCCCATGCAGCCACTGTCATCTGCTGGGATGGGGAAGAGAATTGAAAGGGTAAATGTGAAAAAACACATGGGTTGCGATGAAGACAGTTGAAGAGAGAAAACAAAATTTGCACATGCAAGCAAACCAAAGCAACAAACGGATTTGCTGCTTCCCATGATCAGGCAGGAGCTCAGCCATTCCCAGAAAAGCAAGGCTCCATCATTACTAACAATTATTTGGGAAGACAAACACCACCACTGCAAACATGCCCCTCTCCCTTTCTCTTTCCCCCACTTTATATACTGAGCCCGATGTCATACAGCATGGGATGTTCCCAGGGTCAGTTGGGGTTGGCTGTCCTGGCTGTGTCCCCTCCCAGCTTCCTGGGCACTGCCAGCCTCCCTGCTGCTGGGGTGGGGTGAAAGGCAGAAAAGCCTTGGCGGGCTGCAAGCACTGCTCAGCAACAACAAAAGCATCTTTGTATTATGAACACTGTTTGCAGCACCAACCCAAAACATAGCTTCATACCAGATACTCTGAAGAAAACTGTCCCAGACAAAGCTGATGCATTCTTTTGGCAAGGGAAAAGTTGCTGATGCCTGAACCTGGCCTTGTGATAACTTTTGTCAGACTCGGTGGCTTTTGCAATGGCTTCTGGTATCCCTTGTTGCTCTCTTTCTAAAGATTAATGTATTTAAATTATCAGCTTATAGTACAGTGAAATATACATTAGAAAAGAACAGGAAGCATTTACTTTTAGTCAAAACTATCTGCTCAAATCTCACATTCCTTTGCAACTGGCCCCTGGTTCTGGGCTTGTTGTGGAATACCATCACAGAACAACAGCTCTGCTCCTGCTCTTCTTTCTTTTCCAGCTCCTTCTGTACTTCTATGTCTCCCTCTTCACCTTGATTCAGTTGCTAATCTCTACATGTGTATTTGAAATGGCATTGTAGTGTGTGTAGCTAAAATGAAGTTTTGGCTTTAAATTAAATGAAGTCTCGACCAGCACTGCTTACCAGTACTGTATTGAAACCAAGTTGTTCTTCTGGCCAATTGATTAAGATTTATGCAATCTTAGTAATTTGAGTGAAGCTGACTTTTGTCATAGTTGTCTTAAATCTCTGCACAGGATGACCTGACAGTAAATGGAGTCCACCCTCATATTTTTTTCAAATGGTTTTTTTCCTAGGAAATGTGGCTGATTCTTTTTTGTGAGACTCATTGTCACCCTGAGCTCATGATACAAGAAAGGTGCATTAAGAATCACACAAAGCTATGCTGCCCTATTCATTTACAAATCCCTGTTTCCAATTCTGAGAGAAGACGGAGATGCTTTTCTTCTGTTATATTCCAAATGTGGCTTTTTTTTTTCCCCCACCTGAACAAGAACCTGCATAAAAAACATTTATAAATCTTGTCACAAATCTCCATTTCAAAACCTCAGAGATGTTTTTCACTTCCCATCTCTACTTACCTTTTAAAATTTCTGATGTTTTCATTATGGCTTTCAGCTCCCAAAGCTCCACAAGAAACAGGGCATGGAATTTCTTTCAAGTTTTGCCTGTTGCTGTGAGAGCATTACCAATAGAGATACATTTTCTGAATGACACTGAAAGGCGGGATAAACAATGAGTAGGGTTGAAAATGCACTATTAAACATATTCCAAAATTTCCAATGCTCCCTACTTCTATAATTTAGCTGTCAAGGACACTATTTACTTGCATTTTGGTTTATGGGTTATTGTGTACGTTAGGCATAGATGTTAATGCTACATGCATTCATGTTAGTTAGATCATAGTGAAGCAACATTTTACGTGCTATGAACTCAGCAGGTAAGATTTGAATTATAAATGCCTCTAAGGACAGAATTTTGCATATCAATATAAATTTTACTTCTAAACAAGTCTAGTAAAGTAACATTTTAGTTCTACAATTAAATGGTATGATTCCCCCAATACCAGTTCGAGCTACCTGTAGTGCTGCTGCTCAATTTGGCTCCTAGCTATAATTTCTTAACTATTTAAAATCATCCTGTTTGTTAGATTTCTATTTCTTTATTTATTATATTAAGCTCTGCAGCTGTTTTCATTGATTTCAGTATCAATTTTGGGTGAATGAGACATACATAATTTTGGGTTTCATGCTGTTTTTATCAGCTAGGCCAGTGCTGATTGTACTCTGAAACCAGTGAGTATTTTTGCTTTCATTTGTGGCTCACAAAAATAAACACTTAGCTAGTGGGTTTACTGTCCAACTGGAAAAAATGCAGAACTCATTAGAAATACCTACAGAAGTTTTCAAGTTTATTAAATCACCATCTTTTGGAAGAGCATATATGTTGTTCCTTGGATAAAAATTTTGTAAAAGGACATTGCAGTCATGATGATGATAAATTTGAAAACAAGATCGTGCATTTTAATTGGCATAATTTATTTTGTCATTTCAGTGTTAATAATTTCAGCTTTTTTCGTCTAGATCTAAAGTAATTTTCGGAAGGTTTCTGTTGTGAGTAAAAAGCAAAAAGTTATTCATAGCCTATGGCTGAACACACTACATATTTAATTTTGCATCTGCCTGAAGAGCAAATTTCTATTTGAAATTTAATGTTGAAACAAGCCTGTCACTGATTTTGTGAGTTTTGTTTTACCTACTATTACTTTCTGTAAAATAAGAAGCACTCTCCTGTCTTTAGTCTTGTTGAAGTGCCTATTCATAGATTTGAAATATTTTTAGTGACATAAAGGTTTTGGGTCCTCTTAGTTGTCTAGTTAATCAATTTTTTTATTTAATATTGGTGTTCTGAATTCTGTAGCAAAATGAGATCATATTTTTGTCTTGAGGGACTTACCCTTGTAATAAATTTAATTACTACCAATTTAATGGGTTTGTCTGCATGTCTTAGGGTGATTGACAGTGCTTTTCCCTCATAAAGATGTCATTGTTGAATTCACATAGGTGTAGACATGGTGTGAATAAACAGCCTTTTGTGATATGTGTCTGTTTCTAAAATACATTGCTGTTTCTGTGGGAGAAGTCTCTTTGATGACTTTATTGACACTGCCTTTTTACCATTTGATATTTGAGTTCTAGGATAACAGATTCCAAAAATGGCCGATTTTATTTATGATCACAAAATCTCTGAAAACAGGCACTGACTATGGAATGAGGTAAAAGAGTTTTGATCCTTATATGCTGTGATTTGCACTCAATTGCACTTTAAAAGATGTGTGTTCTAGGAGAATTCCTGCACAAACCACATCCCTGAGAGTCTGTGGAAACGAAAAAGCTCTGGTTAAGTCAGGGACGTGTTGTGTATATTCATGCATGACAATGACTGGGAATTTTAAATACAGTGTTGCCTTTCCCATAAAACTAGTCTTCATTCCACTAGTAGGAGAGATGATGAGACTCTCAGATTTATCCCTTTCTGTCATCTGAGAAACAGAACTGCCAAGTAAGTGCTGGCATTGAAAATCATGAGCCCTGAAACACATTGAAATACATGAGGATTTTTTATTTTTTTATTGCATTAAAGGAGCGTGTATCACTAGAGTGATCCTGAGAGTAAAATTTTCTTGTCTTGAAATCAAATAAATAGAATATGGACTTAATCACACTGTGTTACTCTTGGCCCTGGTTCTCTATAAAAAACCTTCATTTATTAGTTGCAAAATGTAATGTATGTTCTGTCTTCACCGTTGAATAACTTAGGTCACTGTGTTTGATCTTGTGCTCCTTAATGTAGGCAATAATGAGATACTCTGGCATCTCTGCTCTCCTGGACTGTGCTGTGGTGCAAATTCTCTGCTCACTTCCCAGTCTCACAAACAGAGCCTATGCAGTTCTGTTGCCTATGGACCCGTGCTGCAGTTAACCTATCTGTAAAAATTATTCCTTCAGGGTTCAACTCAGTGAGCTTTTTGTGCCTTCTGTTTTTCCATTTCTTTTAATCCTCTTATCGGCCTTTGTGTCTCTGTTGAACTTTCTTACTGGACATACCAAGTAAAACAAGTTCCTCTGATAAAGTACAGTAGTTTTTCATCATCTTTTAGTGTCTGTTGTGTTTTGGAAATTCAAGTTTTCCTTCCTATCTCTACAAACCAAATAAGATAGCAGGTTTTTTGTTTGGTTGGTTTGGGGTTTGGTTTGTTTGTTTGTTTGACTGCCTCCTTGGCATAATTGCTACTTCTTACAGCTGGGTTATTCCCTGCTAAGTTCCTCTGAGTCCAGTTCAAATTGGGTGGTGTACATGTTGAACATAACTGACTTCAGTTCCACGTCTGAATTTTGACTTACATATTCCAGATAAACTGTTAAATTCTTTGAGTTTTGCATTTTTTTTTTATTCCTCAGGTCATTTAAACAATTATGATGAAATGAGCTGCAAAATATTGTCTTATGATCCGAAATCTAGAGTGCTCCAGTCACATAGTGCCAGGGAGTTTGAGATACATTAGAGAACAGTATGTTGGACAGACAGTATTTTTTAATTAGTTGCCTAATAGCACATAAGTATTTTGCCATTATTTGAATGGCAACATATTTCAGTATGTTTCTGTGCTTTCAAAACACTAACTCAGATATCCCATATCAGTTTTGACATCTAGAAACTATACAGGTTTAGCCCAACAAATTTTGCAGTTTTCCTTTACTACCAGTAATGTACATTTTCACAGAAACTGGCATTTGTTGATGTTAATGGTTAGGATTTGCTTTCATCAGTCTCTCTCTATGAAATCTTAGTGGAGATAGGAATGCTTCAAGCTGCATTTGTTTGCTAATTGGGCCATGAGTTTGCCTCATGACAGAAGCAAAGTAGCTCACATTCACTACATTTTTCATTTGGCTTTGTTATTGCTTGAAGCTTAATTTTATTACAATTTAAATTTGACATGGCAACATATTTGTTTTGACAATTAATTACTTTCTACCAAAGATAATTCAAATCTTCTATGTGGGGAGGTTAGTAGGGGAAAGTAGAATTACTCAATACAATAATGACTGTTCAGCTGATATATAAGGGAGAAAATCTAAGTCTCTACAGGCTTTGAATTTATTCTGCACATCCTGGGCTGGTGCTGTATTATAAGGCCAGTTTCTTAAAGACTTCTGTTTAGTTATCTTTTTACACTTTTTTGGGTTTAGTTTGTTGGGTTGGTTTTTTTTTCAGTACGCCTTGGAAACAAATCTCATGTGTGAAATCTCATTTTACCCAATTGGAATGGATTTGAATTTTTTGTTTTTGTTTTAGTTAGTTTGGTTGGTTGCTTGCTTGCTTGGTTTTTTTGGGGGGAAGTAATGCAGGTGTTAAGTATCCTGTGGGGGCTTGTTTGCCCGTTTGAGTTTGGATTTTTGAGTGAGGTTTTAGACTAGGTAACTGTAGCATTTTGTTGCTTCCTATTTCATTTAAATCTATCAAAGTGGTCACAGTCGGATCCTGCTGTTAGTTGAATTGGAGGACAGTTTCCATTTCTTTACGGCGTAACCTTTATCCTGAGGGAGTACAAAAATCAGAGAAATGTTAGCCCTCTCCCAGTAGGGCTTGACTCTCAATAAATAATCTATCATCTGTCTCTCCATCATTTTTATGTAATCTATTTGAAGCTGCACAGTGAGTGCTGAGTGCTGAATTTCAATGACAACTGTGTTAAGACAGCCAGAAATATTCATTAATATGCTTGTGCATAGCTCGCTATTTCATTTCACTGATACTTGAAACTATTTCTATTCATTTGTTAGGAAGCATTTGCACTTATCAATGTTTTTTTGAGAACTTATATATGGAAATTAGTTGCTTAGTAGATTATATTTATTTATATTCTTCAAAGATCTGCTGCCCATTAGGACTTGTTAGCTGGTCAGTGTAGCATAGATAAGGAATCACATTACTTGTTTTTGACCTTTTACACCAAAAGTAAAAACCCTTTTCAAATTATTCAAAGTGGTTGAGGTTTGCACCAAATCCTGTGAAATGAGGGTTACTCCCATACCTTTAAGGACAGGATTATGTCAGGGTGGATAAAGACGTTTATAAAATCCGGGTAAGAGATTTGCCAAGGAGGCCAATGCCATCCTGGCTTGTATCAAGAACAGTGTGGCCAGCAGGATCAGGGAAGTGATTGATTGTCTGTACTCAGCACTGGTGAGGCCACACCTCACACACTGTGTCAAGAAAAACGTTGAGGGGCTGAAGTGTGCCCAGAGAGAGGGCACATGTGTGTCGGGATCACAAGTGCTATGCGGAGCAGCTGGAGAACTGAGGTTGTTCATTCTTGGGTAAAGGAAGCTCAGGGATGACCCTTATTGCTCTGTACAACTCCCTGAAAGAATGTTGTAGAGGGGTGGGGAGGCAATCTTTTCTTCCAGACAATTAGTACATGACAAGAGAGCCTCAAGCTGCACCAGGGGAAGTTCAAGTAGCATGTCAGGAGGAATTTCTTCCCTGAAAGGGTTGTTAAACATCAGAATAGACTTCCCAGGGAGGTCGTGGAGTCACCAGCCATGAAGGCATTCAAGAAACAGTTGGAAATGGTACTTAGTACCACTGTCTAGTTGACAAAATGGTGACCAGTCAAAGGTTGTACTCGATGATCTTGGAGGTTTTTTCCAACATAAACGATTCTGTGCATCTCTGATAAGAGAGCCATGCTGAGTTCTGTCTTACTATGTCTCCCTTTGAAGGTAGACTGCACTGCTTTCAGTTATACTTCTAATTACTGAACCCAAGAAAACCACGTGACAAGGGGACATTTGGAAAGCCAGGGCATATAATGAGTATGCTATGCTGCAGTGAAAACTGATTCTCACCTGTCTAAGGCTTCCCTGCTGTAAAGCTTCTGTGAGAAGTAGCATGGTAAGAGAGCGGAGAATGACATCCTTAATGTTGAACTATTTGAAGTTTTCCTGAGCTATAGATGAAATATTTATATCTACCAGAAGGAGAAATGCTATTAATCCCTATGAAAGGCTTTTAGTCAATAGTTGTGTATAAGCTGTGGTTGTCACCAGTGAAAATGAAAAGCTTTTAATATACGTAACAGATAACACTTGTAATTGAAATTCTATTTCTTTCTTTTCACTAATCTAGGGAATAAACAACATCTTAAAAAATAAATAGCTGCAGTTTGGCTAACTACTTATTTTAAAATGTTTCTCCAATTGTAAACTTTCTCTCTCTGTATGTCCTTCCAGAAAAAACACTTATCCAAAAATTTGCCTCTGCTTTTACCAAATGGGGAGAGTTTTGCTGTAACTAAATTATATGTAATCTCAATTTGATTCTTGTAAAAATTGCAGCCCTCAAAATGCCAGGTATAACTCAAATATTAACTTCTATGTTTTTCTTTAAAAGTTTAAAGGCCCTTTTGGAAAAATAAAATGGATACAGAATATCACTGTTTTACTAGTTTCCATAGTCTTCAACAAGTATCATGAGTATTGTGGCAAGCTACTAAGAATGTTAAAGTTAAAAAAAGGTTAGTGTTGATGCTAACACAGGATTTAATTATAAGGTTTTAATTTCACTTATTTATTAATGTAGTTGCACTACCTTTTCTTTAATTTTCTATGAATAGACAGCTGTGTAGAGTCATGAGATGCTTGCTGAAGTGAACAAAGATATTCAGACAGCTAAGTAATCAATTCTACATACACCTACGTGCACATTTTAACTTCTTATTTATCAGCAAAACACTGAACTTAGCAGGATTACTTAGGTATAAAGATAAGCGTGACCACGTTTGGAGAATTGTGGTTATAAAATCTGAACCGCAATATGATTGATTGAAAAGAGAATTTCTGCTAGAATTAAATTAGAACTAACACAGAACAGAAAAAAACAACTTCTCTTTTTAAATAAATCAAATTTAAATGCAAATCTACAATGTGAAAGCATTTTTTCCCTACTGAGCTCTCTAATCTTCTTAAACAGAATGATGACTTTGCATTTCAGATCTGTGGAGGATGTGTACTTGTAGCATGAATTTTGAAGATTTCGTGCCTAAACAATATATCTGTTCAATCTTGCAAAAGCACTTTTGATAATATGTATGCAACATATCAAAGAATTTATATTGCTGTCTGTATCTTCCTGGGAGTATTCCTTTAAATGACCTTAATAAGCATGACACTTTGAAACTGAGAGACAAAGCAATCCAATGATTAGAATCCTGTACATTTGAATATTAGTTGAATTTGAAAGCAAATCCTACATTCATGTGGAATATTCTTAGTTCACTGTATTGGTTGTTTTACATAAGTTCAAGCAGCTTTGCTTTCATGGGAGTTCTGAAAGAGTCTGAACAACAGAACTAGGTACTGTCTTGACCAAAACTACAGAGAGGAACCAGCTGTTACTGTTAAGTTTGGTACCTAGTAACCAATGTATCAAGAAATTGTCTTATATGATGTTGGAGTCAAACTTTGAGTATGTACAATATAATTACATTTTGATTATTTGTGAAGTAAAAAAGTACAGCTTAAGAAAACTTCTTTCTATGCATTTGCAATTTTGAAAGGGCGTTTCTGAGCATTATCACCTACTTATGTAAGTAATAAATTATACATTCTATGGAAAATTGCAGACTAATTTCACACCTTTTAGTTTAACTAAGCTTTCTTGTCAGAATGCTGGGATTTGAATTATCACACAGTAAAACACATGGTCTGTATAGTTGCTCCTGTTAATATCATTATTAATCACTTTTGTTGCAGTAAATTCTAAGAGCTAACCAAGAAGATGCTCTGTTGTGCTAAACAGTGTATAAATACAGCAATGGTGGGATAAGATAGTAACTTGGGGAGAGGAGTTAAAGTGAGAGAACGTAGCAATCACAAAGGCAAGAGTCAACGCAAATGAGAGGCACCTGTGAGTTATGGCAGGCATATACCAGGCTGACATTCTCCAAAGGATTCCCCGTTTAGATCCTAGCACCTAATGACCATGGACTAGGTGAGACTGGACTTGTTACGAGGGTTTCCTGTGACTGTCAAACTCCCTGAAGACCCTGGAAGTGGGAGCATCACCCCATGCACACTCTCAGCGTTCTGAAAGATGCTGCTGGAACAGAGGAGAAAAGCATTGACATGCACAGGCTCAGCACAGGGGATTCTAGTCATAACTGCAGAAAGGTCTCAGACTCTGATGTTCCCTGTCTGGCTTCTTTCTGTGATTGTAAAGGCAAGAGAGTCCCTCTGAAATTTTGCTTCATTTGCCTGGGGAACAGAGAGGGATCACTGTGACTGTCCAGTGTCTGCTGTTTGAAGCTTGCTGGGGTACAATTATCATGGAAGAGTTTATTGATAATCTTAAAAATAAGAGCTTGCAGATAAGCGTCTTTACAGCTTTGTCTCCTTTTCTAACAAGATGACATGTTAGATGCCACAGACGTTATTAAATGTCTAGCCTGTATCAGATACAGGATGTCACAAAGAGATGACACAGTTATCACAGGCCAGCAGACACGAGGATTTAAAATCCTTGTCTGGATTATAGCCCTGATGTAAATACATGGGAAGCTATTGCTTTCAGTGGAACTTAACTGAATGTACTAGCTAAAAATTTGTTGTTAAGAGCTAAAAGTAAAGCTGATAAGAACGGGATTTTTCCCCATGGTAAATGGAAAGAAATAACAACACCACCACCAAATTAGCAGCATAACTGTAGGAGTATTCTATTAGAGCCTGAAAATAACCAGTATCTATTTTGTCAACATCTTCCTCCTTTTCAAAATCTCATGATATTGCAGGTGCAGAACTCAGTTCAGGGACTTGCTTTTTGTTTTTCTCACATGAGTGTAATTATCATGGAAAGAGGCAACTTGATAGCATTAAAAATTAAGTCATGTTTTTTTTTATACTCTGAACTGCCATGAGCAGACTGTAATTGACATCTGTGTTAGCATCTGCATTATAACCTGACAGGTAGCTCATCATAGGCCAATAGGTGGAGGAGTGGATTAGTTCCAATAGTAATGTATGTAAATTTTCCATGACAGAATGTTTCAAACTTTGGCCTGTCTGCCACATATAATCTGATCAAAATAGGTATTTTTACACCACTCAGTACTGTAGTTTCTAAGTGCTTTACAAATATTTCAAGTTATCAGCATTTTAAAACTTAGAAAATTAGGGCATATTTCTGAAAAATAAATATATCGATATAAGCATAACATCTTTCTTCCAGCATAATCTGGTGCTTTAGCAAGTTTTTTAATATACATTTTTATTTGTTTTTGGTTTTTCTTTTCTCTTTGCTTCTTCTTATTCTATTGCTTTTATAGATGAAATTTTATAACATCATTGCAAACACTGGTAAGGGGATTAAGTTTTGAGATGTAGTGTCTGTTAGACAGCCACTGAATTTAATAAAACCAAAA
This sequence comes from Luscinia megarhynchos, assembly GCA_034336665.1. Lineage (NCBI taxonomy): Eukaryota > Metazoa > Chordata > Aves > Passeriformes > Muscicapidae > Luscinia > Luscinia megarhynchos. The sequence continues at coordinate 51,035,225 of CM067565.1, forward strand.
CCCAAAGTTCATTCTTCCAATTGTATAACATTAACATTGTGTTTTGTTCTGCCAGCTATCTCATGCACAGTGAGTGCTTAAGTCCCTATGATTCCAACAGATTTTGCTTGAAGTTAATAATTTATATTTGCATGTATTTTCAAATGAGGATTAAATTTATCATGCTAGTTTAAAGCATTAGATAACAAAAATTGAGTTTTAGCCCATGCAATAGATATTAACTGATGATGACCCCAGAATTCCTTCATTTATTGCTGTTAACTGAGGCTGTTTGATCCAGTCACAGAAGAGAAATGGTTAAGAAATTTTTGATTTGTCCTTTTTAAATCTGTATATGTTTGAATCTACTTTTAGTGTGAAATTCCTGAGCATGCTGTGTAAATGTTTTCAGTGCCAGCTTAATATTTTTCCACATTTCTCTCCACATAGAAAAATGTACTGTTAGATTGCACTGTGTGAAGCTTGCTAAAGGGGAAATACAAATGGACATGCAGGAGTGACGTATGGCATGCACACAGAGAGAGTGTAAACACGGGTCATTAAGAAATGAGAACTTTGCAGAGAAGTCACAATAAATTGCAGTGTTGTGTCTCTGAGTTTTAGCTCCCGAAACCAGTGAGCTGTGAGTCAGGATTTATCATTAGTGCGTTTGGGTGGCAAAAGGGAAAATACTGGGTGACATGAAATTAAACAAAACAAGTAAATGCTTGTGTGGGTGGTGAGAAACACAAGGGCTCTGTTATGAAGGTAGAAACCATCATCTTAGATACAGAGAGAGCAGTTGTGGAGCTAGTTAGAATGTCCATGGAAAGTTAACCAATATGTGACAATATTGCTCAAAAGTGAAAGGAAAATGAATAAAAGTGCTGGGGGAAAAAACCCAACATGGTGAACTTCACAGTCTACAGCTATCCAGTTTTGCTTTCAAGGACAAATATTGCGGGTATTGCATCCTCTGATTTCCATGAATTTGTGAAGTCATGATTTTGCTTACAGCTGTATACTCTAGGAACAGAACATGCAGCTCAGGACCTGAACAAGTGTTGCGGTTGAAATAACTGGAAACATCTCATTGCTGCTCAAAAATTCTTTCAGATCAATAACCTTTGCTACCTTTAGAAAAGGCTTGAAGAATTTCTGCCAGGAATCATAATGAGTTGATGCTGAGGTTGTTGTTTGGTTGCTTGCTTTTTTTCCCGTTTTTAATTTATGGAATCTCTTCGAAAATATGGCAACATATTATTCTGGTTCTTGTGCTCGAAAATGAGTCAATAAAACCATCAGAGCTTCTCATATATTTTGTCACAAAGAAACAGAAGTTTAAAGATAAAACTGTAGGCTTTTGGAGCAGGCAATTGTTGGCTTTTTTTGGGTAAGGAAACTACAAGACGAAAATAAGAAGGCGTTGTTATGGGAATAAAAAAAATAAAACTGAACATAAGTAGTTGCTAAGACAGGGAAAACATTGAAGACTGCTTACCTGATCTTTCTTAGGATAGCAACACAAAGCAGGAAATCTCATACTGCTGAGAAATCTTTAAATATGCCAGAAGCAACTGACAAGTGTAAAATTATTCTTGGAGTAAAGCAAAGCTACAAACAAACTAAAAAATATTTCAACAGTATGTCTGACAACAGAATAAAAAAATTAAAGACCGGTTGTAAACTCAGTGTTGGAAAGAAATGGTGTTAGGCTGATATTTGAATGTTACTGTCTGCACAGGTGATGTTTGGAGTCTTTGCTCTTTATATTTACACAGTTTTCATCATATCATTTTAAATGAAACAGAACTAAAACAAAAATATCCTTATAAATAACAGTGGACTAGTAGCTTTGTACATATAATTTATTGAAATCACATTAATGGAAAGGAGGATAGAATGGTAATGAAGCAGCATTTGTGTAAATATATATTTATATATAATCAAGGCTAGTTTTCATACTGTTCTTTACCAAGTGTTAATCTATGGAAATGCCACACCCCTTGTGATAAATGTTTCAAAATACAGCTATGTGGCTAATAGGCTCGGTGTCTTCCAGTTGTGAAATTAAATTAGCTCAAGCCATGTCTTCTGCTTAGAATTAATATAAAATGAGAAAATCAGGCATAGTTCTATACTTTACCTGTCCAGTTAAGCATCCATTTCGTAATTGCTTTCTAACAGGTAGGAAACAGAGGTAGCAAACTAATCATATAAAATTTTTTCTAATTTGCCAGAAAATATATTGTCTCTTTCCATTGAATTCCTGCAATTTTCGTTTATTGCTATATTTGATCCACAAGATTGGGTGTCAAAAAACATATGGAAAGGAGCTTGCCACACCAAACAGATATTCTCACTTGATCTGTCATATCAGTGATTTATACATGCTGGCTACATATAATTTTGAGGAAGAATTCTTAACACTGCAATTCATGCCAGAATCAAGAATTTAGGGGACTTACGTGTTTCTTTAACTCATAGATTCAGGACTTTTTATCTGTTTAGGTAGATGTTCCCATATCTTTCTTTCATCAATAAAAATGTTACACTGGAGGCTTTTTAAGGACTAATTTCTGCAGGTTTAGATATATAGCAGTCTTTTATTTTCAACAGCAAAATAAGATCTTAAGACAGAAATCCCTGCTGAGTCAAAACAATTCTACAGACCAGTACTCTTTTCACTGAAAGTTACAGTATCACATCTGCAATCTGCACTTGACACCTTCTCTAAGACTTGCTATCTATTAGTTTGAATGTTCTGTGTGAGGTTACGACTTCTGCAAGTATATCCCATGGGACAACTCGAAAAAGATCCACTTCATTGCTTTCTAATACACGTTCAGCAGGCAAAATCTTCAACACACTTAGAGCTGCTGAGGGACATAGAGAATGTAAGTTAGAGTTTGTGGCTGCACAGGAGCCTCTCATGCTGCTTCATCTGCTTTCTGCAGAATTTTGTTCAAAAATGGGTGCCATGGGAATGCCACCACAACAGCAGGTTCTCACTTAAACTGGGAGTAGACAAGGAGGCAGAATTAATTCAGCCAAAGACAATAAAAGTGTGGGAGCTCAGCAGAGTACCAGGGTGCACTAATCATCCTTTTCTCTCCATCCATGCACCTCCAGGAAAGTGCAGTCTGAGGTTGGGTGAGACAAGAAAATGTTTAGTAACGGGAAAGGATGGAGGTTTCTGAGTATTTTCTTCTTTCTAGGTCTGCATCTGCTAAAAACCCAGTTAATACAATGAGAATTTACATAAGTCCCCAGATAAATCCATATTTATACTGCTCAGTCAAGACTTTATGATTCCTTTGGACCAATTCTGTCTGGTAGGGGAGAGTTTTCTAATTTTATAACTAGATGTATGTGACAAGTCTATGGTTGTTCATCTTTTCATTTTGATGCCAAACTGCTTTGCAGTTGATTTCACTGCATTTCTGTTGGAAGGGTGGTCCTTCAGTTGAGATTGCAAACCTAACCTAATTGTTCTTTTATCTTTCTTGCCATTTCATTAGTGCTCTCGGACAGAATCCAGCTGCCATGGAAGTTTTCTTAATACTTTTGCTCTAATTTCTTGCTGATTGCTACTGACCTGATAATGGTACTCTGACAATTCCTTTTCTCCCTTTTTGTTTTTTTCCTCTTTCTTTTTACCCTTGGAGTTTTGGAGTTTTATACATATCTTTGTGGCTTTTGTTCACAAGTGCTTTCATGAGACCAGATCCTGTCTACATTTTAGAATTATCTTTTCCTTCTGACAATAAAATCATACTTTTTATGCTTTAATTCTTTTAAATGTGACCATACTCTCTAATAACCTCTTGTGACTTCTATATTTGAACATTATCTTATTTATTTAACTTTTCACTTATTTCTTTCTGTTTTGAGACTTTTTATCTCTTTACAATGTTAATACTTCTATTTTTCTTACCCTCTTTGCTTTGAAAGCTCTCTTGTTTGTTCTCTGTATTGCTAATACTATGGGATACATTTAAAGTAGAAATGAGGGCAAAGGAATCTTTAACAATGCGGAGAGATGAACAGAAAACAGGAGCAAGATTTGGGCAACTTATTGAAATTTCTTGTAGAAAAAGGACAGCAGATCTTTTCCATGGGACTATTTCTCTAAGTATCATCAATGAATGGGGACGTATCTGCTGAATATTACAGAAGTCCCAGCAATGCATTTGTTCAACATGTGAAGTTCAAAACAAGGCTGAGGAAAAAGAAATTACTGTGTCTATGTAATGATTTCCAGAGTGATAGTCAGGTTTAGCAATAAGTGTTTATATGTGAAGTTGTCCAGCAGTTACAGAACCTTGATATTTAACCACTTTTATGAACATGCTAAATTTAAACCCTTCAAACTAAAGTTTTGCCCAAATCTATTCATTATTTTACCATCAAAGTGACTCAGCCTTTCTGATCATCTAGATCAATGGAACTGAAAACAAAACAAAAAAAACCAATAAGTTATTTTGGTGTTTTGACAGCCACTACAGAAATATGTTCTCATAATTCTTTCTTGCAAAGTCAGTGTGACATTTGACATAGAAAGAAAGAGCGAAAAGATGCCAAAGGGCATAATTTAAGGCTGTCCTTTGTCCTCATTGCAAATTCATCTAGATTTTTTAGAAAGGGCAGTGGTTTCAAATAAGGGGATGGCAACAAACTCTAGACAAGGGAGGCAGGATGAGCCATCCACCCTGCAACTGAGCCACAGTGCTGAGGGAGCAAGCTCTGCTCCTGCTGAACAAAGGGATGAACCCTGGGGGCTGCTCAACCCATGTCTCTCCTGGCTCAGGCAATTGTCACCTTTGTAGAAGGGAGAACAAAAAGGAATATTTTTCTTCACATCAGAGGTGAGGGGGAGAGGCAGGAAACCATCATTCAGTGTGCGGGAAAGAGGGGAGGGCAGAGCACAGAACCCTCTAGCCCATATATTTGTGGTGAGGGGCTATTGCCTTCTGTCATTTTGTTGCCTTGATTGGCAGTTTATTTTGAGAGGCTGAGAGTCTCTAATGGCTCACATGTTGATCAACATCTCTATGTAACAGTGGTTTTGCGGGTTTTTTTTGTTTTCTATGTGTTCTTTAAACAACACAGAAATTTTTCTACCTATATATTAACAGAAGACTCATGAGCTATTATCAGCTCATGTGGAAGACACTGCTCATCACATATTATGAACTGGGGCTACTTGATTGCCTAACACCCACTATCCACAGTAAAAGTGCAGTTGAGAAAATGCTTACACATAAACTTTTTCAAGCACTGGAACAAGAGTCTGTTAAAGTGGCAAATGGAGTATCCAAGACTGAGAAACTTCCAAAACTGATGCTGCCTGTATGACCTTTATTTAGCCACCTGTGTTTTTGAGTTATGCTACAGTCTTTAATTGTGTGATCAAAGTGACCATCTCCTTATTAGTGCACAACATGGCTTTCTGGCACTGGTAATGACTAATGTGGTTGCCTTCATCACCCGACTCATTTGCAGCAGAAATTTCTCATCTCTAACATGGGACTAACAACTATTATCCTGCCTAGCCAGTGCTTTAAGAAGATAATCCGTGCTTAAGAGGCACTCAGAAGCTACAGTAAGTCAGCTAGCCTAAGAAAATCCAACAAGCAGGTGAATTTGGATGATATTCAGTAAATAAAGCACAAATATGGACTAAGTGATGAAAGCAAAAAGAAATGTTGAACAGTGACGTCCAGTGAACCTCTACTGTGTTACATGAGAAAAAACTGCATGTTGATGTAAATTATCATGGATAACTTTTCATTCTTTTCTAAATTTTCCAGGACTTTACTTAAACTTCCCTTTGGATGCTTAGAAACATCTGGAAACATTTTTTATTTCCCTTCAAGTTTGTCTGTGCAGGGAATATATTTTTGTGCTTGGACAGAAATAAATTTTTGAAATATCCAAGCAATCAGACCAGCAGAATTGTCTAATTTAATTCAAGCCTGAAATATAAGCCTCAACATTAGTTTGCATAGATACAAAATTTTTCAATGGTCACAAAATTATCTTGTTGATTTTCAGGCATCAGCAATTAAAAAATGACATTATTTTCCTATTGGGTGTTTCAGTACTTATTTCCACGTACCTGGTGGAGTATGTGCTATTTCTGGCACTTTGAAATTAAATTGGAGAGCAGGAGAAACCCGTTCAATTTTCATTATACCTTCTAGAATTTGGAATAATTCAGCCTGGTTGCTTAAAAATCCCAATGCTTTTCCAAGCACATTTATCAGTTTGTCACGATGTTGTCTCCTGTCATAAAACTGTCATCACAGTCTTTTGATGTGGCAGTGCTGGGGGCACTGGCAAAGTTTCTTGGCTCAGCTGTGCTCAGATTTTGCATGGCAAGTTGGTTGCTCCAGTGAAAGTCACATGGCTCTTCTCCCACAATGTGGAAGCTACAGTGCCTTTCATTGCTAATGTCATGAAATGCCATCTTGACATCTGGATATATTCCCACCCCATTTGAAGTATCAGCTGTTTATTCCCTCACTGTTGACCTTTCTTACCTTCTTACAGGTTTTTTGAGCTATCATCCTTTCAACAACCTGCTATTTTTACTTTTTCTGAAAAGTGCTGGGAAAGGATCTGTGTAGCACTGAGTGTTTATCAAAATAATATGTATGCTTTTCCATCTGAGCCGTGCATAGGTCATTATGGCAAGAAAGACATGTAAGAATCAAAGAATTGGAAGAAAAGCTGGGTTGGGATAAAACCCTGGTAGACATTTTACCAAATATCCCCCTAAAAGTGAAGCAAAGTTCTGTAATTTGATGTTTCCAGGCAGCTTATGGACCCCAGTTGCATTGTTAGTTTGCTTGACTGTATTTGCTGTATCTCCTGATGTTCTTACATCAGAAATTATGCTGCAATTGATTGTATTTATGGTGTGTTACGAGTTCATACGCATCTTGTACACTGAAAGTCAGTTTTATTCCCTTATTGCGTATTTCTCAAAAAAAATTTTAAAGGCTTGTTTAATTTAAAGCTTAAATAATCTTCTTAGATTCCAATTTGCTGAGTTAGGAGTGCTATAAAAAGAATATGAGGTCTTGTCTTAGACTGAAATAATATCTACTCTGAACAATGGTCCTGAAAACAAAAACAACAAATGATGATTAAATTTCTGTCAGAATTGTGTTCCATATCTTTGGGACAAACTAGGGTTATTTTCTATCTCAACTCTATGATTTCATATAATAATTTCCTCTTGATCTTATCCAATTCCATTTGCAAAGCTTTCCTGGTTTAAAATTTTAGTAAAATGGGGTGAGAATATATTTTTGCCTTATTGTTTTTCATTTGAATTAGAGGCATATGGTGCACAATACTTAAACTATACTCCTAACCTGACCTACTCTCATTTTATTTGTAGTGGCTTTGTTCATCAGTGTCATATCTGCTTTTATTCTGTTTCACTCTCAGTGCCATGTTTTTCTTTGTAAAAGAGATACAAAAATGGTGATGGCAAGATGGCCATTTTCAGTGAGTGAAAAAATTGAAAAAAAAAGGAAAAAAGCACAAAGACACAGTCTATTAGTATCTTCAGCTCTAGCATTTCTTCCTACAAAAGAAATGGCACTTTTGTGGCTATACAGGCTGCCCATGTAAAACCTTTTTTTGGCACCTGTGTGTACTGAAATCCTCCAACTAGCTGATAAGCAGGCACCATGCCACCGAAGCAGATGGGCATAGCTGTAGAGAGCCAAAAGACAATGTATGTGCATCAAGTGTGGATGTTGGTGGCAGGCTTCCCAGTCAGTGATGTCTTAACGATTAAATGTCTCGAGTTTTTTGCATCTGTAGTTACAGAGATGCCAGGCTTACTACTGAATGGTGTTTGAAATTTTCTCCTGATTTGTTTATAAATTATAGGGAATTCTTTGTGAATGCTTGACCTAGAAGGTACTTGGAACAAGAAGGTTAGCACTAAAGGAAACAACTTAGCAATAATTTTCCCCAGCCCTCCACAGCTGCATGTTCTTGCTCAAAATTAAGCAAACAAAAATTCCAGAAAGTGGAAGCATTTTTCAGGGTATTTGAGATATGCAGAGGATAGAACCAACAGGTACTTTAAGAGAAAGAAAATAAAATACAGAGATTTACATTTACTATAATATTGCCAAGAAAAGTACTTGGAGGTGACATCATGAAAGAAGGATTCTCAAAGGCATTGAATAAAGAAAATTATGATTTTCTTTAATCATATCAAATTTAAAAAAATAGAATTTGACCACTCTATGTATATTAAGAGGGCTGAACCACAATGTTATCTGACTTCATCTCTAGTTTCTTCTCAGAACTGCAAAAACCTAGAGCATGGAATATCTTTTAGCCAATTTTTTGGATGCAAATTGAAAGAGAAGGAAAAGGCAGTTTCCCTAATACCATCAAAGAGAAGGACTTTCTTTGTTTTTTGAGTAATACAGAGAAAACTTGCACACTGAGTCAGATATAAACCTCCTTGAGGAAGGCCCTAATTCATCCATGAGCAAAGAAACTGTAATGTGTTGTGATGATTTGAGAAAAATCCGAGATTTGTTGATTGACTGATACAGAAAATACTTTTAAAATAGTACTTCCTTTCAATATATGCACTCTGGTTAGAACATAAAATTATTTTTTTTAGACTAACACAGTCCTAAATCTCCCTGAAGAAACTAGAAGATTAAGTGAATTTTGTATTTTATCCTCTTTTTGAAAGGGATGTTTGTGCATCTACATTCATTGTTAAAGCTTCAGATTCCTCTTTTGTTTCATTCAATACCTTCAGGGTTGAAAAAGACTAAAAAAAAAGCCTTGTTGTATTAAAACATACTGATCTTGCCAAATCAGGCAGTCTTGCCCATCAGATTTACTAGATGGGAATAAGGGAATTGGAGGAGTATTCTTTGTCTTCTCTCCCTTGGCTGTGGACTCCCTCAGAGAGTCCATCCCACAGAAGTGATGCTCTCGCAGGTGTGCATCCCCTACACAAGAAAAATGCATCTAATGCTCTGCTCCCCACACAGTTCCATGAGCCTTGGTTTGGTGCCTCCAGAATTTGGCTCCATCCCCTCCAGCTACCTTAACCTCCTGAACCAAATTCAGCCTGGCTCCATTGTATGGCTGGCTGCAAACACCCTGCAGATCCATTTTCTGTGTGTTATCTCCAAAGAATGGGAAGTGACCTTTGCCATTGATTGGTACTCTCAAAGCAGCTACTCGCCTCCCAAAACAGAGTTACCAGCCAGTGACTTTGAAGGTCTGTTCGTTCCATTCTGCAACTCTAAAACACAAAGTCCAAGTTTTTTTTCTGAAATTTTGGAGTGGTCTAAGGAATTTCTTAAAAATTGTGCTGTAAAAAACAGTTTGGAGAGAGGCAAAGATTTTATTTGTCCTCATTTATTTTTCCTGTGGTAAATCTTTAGTTCAAGTTATATCTCCTGTGGAATATGAACATTAAAGACCGCACTCAACAACCACTGTGGACTCAACCACCAGGCTCCTCATGACTTTGACTGTTAAGGCATTAAGTCAAAGAAAACTGAAGGAAGAAAACAACACCTGGGAATCTGAATAAAAACATCTCAATTTAACAAAAATATATTATTGTAAATGGCTTAATTTTAGTTCTAGCAAGAATTTCCGTATATTCTCTGAGGGAGATGGATTCTCTTTATAAATAGATGTAGTTGGCACTCAAATACTGAGGCATCAATAAAGGAATTTAAATAAATGTCAGTAGACTTCCGTTCCTAGCAACAGTGGCTATTGATTTTATTTTTTGCACTCTGTTATAAATGAACATTGAAAGAATTCTGATTGTCCTGATTTGTATTTTTAATAGAGAATTTAAATGGGAACAGCTGCTGAACGTTCCATTAAAATAAACTGTTCAATGACTGAATTATAATCAAGATTTTTCCTTTTTTCTTTTTCGGTGTTTCTGAAAAGCCCAGAGACACCAAGGAAACAGTCAATACATGTCTAGCTCCATCAATTGCTAACGTCCGAAGCAAATTACAGCTTCCTATTTTTCCAGTGAGAAGCCCTTCTCATTAGATTACAGAAAGGATATGTGTCTTATGTTTATTTTAGCTGAAAGAACACCTTTCCCTCCTCACTGCACAATGCCCAGTCCAAACTGGAGGAAGTGAAAATATTCCTCCTGACGGGTGGCCACTCAGAATAAGCAGATTCTGCCTAGGACTGCCACAGGCTGAAAAGGGCTTGGAGAAGGGGTCCCCATCCTGGGTGGAATGTGAGCGTGAGGCAAGGTGAGCACAGCACAGAGCCCCCGTGGATGAGCTCTGCTGCCCTGCAGAGGGGCTGAGCCATCACTGGGGCCTCTTGAGCTGGCACCATCAGCAGAGCCTCCTAGCAAAGTGACCCCTGGACTGGGCGATGGCAGGCAGTGAGCAGCCTCACTTCTTGGCAAAGGAGCACTCAAAAATTCTGCAGAAAAGCAATTACATAATCCTCTTCAGCATGTTTTCAAATATTTCTTAACAACTGAGGCAGACTTGTACATACAAAACCATTCTGCCGCCTATCAATTTCATGCTAAGTTTTCAGAATTTTTTTTACTTTTTTGTTTTCTATTTTGCAGTGTGACAATGCCATTGTAGTATTCACTCTTAGATGAAGCCTTTGATAAAGCAGTTTATAGTATCCAATGATCTTGTTAATTTTTTTTTCATTGGTAATTAATTGGTAAAATATTCTGGGGAGCCACAAGTTACAATGGAATTTTAGCACAACAATTCCTGCAATTTTCCTCTCAGATTTTTTATTTAAAAAAATATATTCATTGGAGACATTTTGAATTTCTGTGAATGCAGTTTCAGCACTGATAACTATGTATTACCTCTGAGGAAATCCAAATCTTGAAATGCTTAATATTTTACGAGTGTTCTAAAAGTTAGGGTTTGAAATTTTTGTAAAACATTTCTAGCCCTGTAATTGAAGAACCAAATAACAAAATCACACCATTTTGGTTTCTATATTTTTTTTCCTATGCCAATTTTAATATAAATTTAACAGCTGATTAGAACTGGTCAAAAAATAATGTCATTTCAAAGTCATTACTTCAAGTTTTTATATCTTGAATAACATTGATTTCTACTGCTAGTAGCTCTTGTGGTAGATCCTGGTAGATTAATGTTGGAATTGAAGCAGAAAGGTTAAAAAGGTTCAAAGCAGTGCTATTTTAAGATTGGTTATTGTGTAAACAGCTCAAGTTATGTCTTGAAATACAGAGATATAACAAGAATTCTGATACAAAGAAAGCATTTTGAGTTCTATTTAAATGAGAACTATCCTTTTCCTGTTACTTACATTTAATTAGTAATTTCTAATTTGACAGACTTTATTATCTGTCCTACAAACAAAAGAAAGAGTACTGAAAATATATGGAAATAGCATAAGAGGAAAAATATCTGTCCATCTGTGAATGTATGTATGTATATTCATGTGTCTGCAGCTGGTTGGATATGTACTGTGCTGCAGTACACTGAGTATTCAGATGTTTGAAGTTACTTCCTGCTGATAAATGTTTCACAGCAAAGATGTGATCAAAAGATATAGAGGAATTGAATGATGAGTGAAGCCAAACCAATTAAATTTCTACTGCTATGTCAAAAGATCAAATAAATATGTCCTGTTAAAATTTCTGTCTTGCCTTACTTTCTTTATACATGAAATAGACTTTTGTTAAAAAGCTCAAAAATCATAACATATTGATGCAGAAGAAACCTAAATCCCTGCCAAACCACCCTCCAAAACAAAAAAAACAAACAAAGAAACAAAACCAAAGCGAACAATAACAAAAAAAAATTCTCTAACCAAGAAAAGAAGAAAATATTTGAGATGAAGGGAAGAACATTTCTTTGCTTCCCATTTGGAAGAAGAATGGCAGAAATTTTTACTTTTTACGGAAAATTTTTGGTAGAAGTCCCCAGTTCCAGAATACTTTCATTTGAGGATCAGGACTATTTGTAGCTCTCTAATTGTAACACAGTAGATTGACCGGACAGTACTACAGTGCTACAATGTAAACTAAGTTCTACATTTTGGCCTTTTGCCCTTATAGCATCATATTGAAATAAATTATTATTATTATTAGTAGTAGTAGTAGTAGTAGTAAAGAATAGAGTGACTACACTGAGAAAATGTTATACATCTTCCTTAGGAAAGCTGCATGAATGGGCTGATGTATCTCCAGAGTTGTTAGTAGTTTCTTGGAATGGAAATTTGTTTTTTAGTGTTGAGGATTTTATCTTCAGTGGTTTAGTTGGACACCAGTTTAGAAGCTGAAGAACAAATGAAAGTGATGCAGTACCAAAAACCACTTTTTTCAATCTTTTGCACTAAAGACTAAAGAGCTGTCAATTAAAAAAATCCAGGAAATGAACAAATCAATGTTTCAAGCCTAAGCACTAATGGACCATCAGGAAGTGTCGGATATAAGCAACAGCAGTTCTCAGAACACGTCTCTTCAGCAGTCTATCAGTGGTGATGTTTACATTACTTTGGTCTTTTTGTTTATGTGGGGAAAAAAAGGAGTATATATCTGCATAGTGCAGTGTTACTATCTTATTCTTTATGTCGCCAGTAAAAGATTTTTAATGGGCTCTGTGACACTACGAATTTTGCCTTTGAGAAGTTTGGCTTTCCAAACAGTAAGGGTAGAGTGATCTGTGTCAGACACTGGGAAATGAACCGAGCCCTGAAAGTGCCTTTCCTCTGAATTGAGTGTAATGGGAATCTTGATGCTGCTCAGAGGAGGACATCTGCATTGCAGACATCTAAATGTGGGCAGATGGACACTGCTATGACAGTAATGTGCTCTGTAAAAATTCAACTTATTTTATGCAAAAGGAGTTGGAGCCATGTCTTCAGAACAAAAAGCAAATCTCTGCTGTGCTTTCTGTTCCCAGCATGATTCTGGCACAAAGAAGAGGGAACAAAACAGAAGCAGCCAAAAGAAAGAAGAAGCCCAGTGAGTCCCACTCAAGCTAGAACTCCCTGGCTATGAGCTGACTGAGGGCTGACTGCACATCATATCAATGTACTGGGCTCTGGGCTCTGCCTTTGTCCATTTATGACCTGAATAAAATGTGCCTCAACTTTCGTCCTGACTTTTATGCTTATGAATCCTTCTTGTGCACATCAAGAGGAAAATAGAGTTAATAAATAATATAAAATCCGGGCTTATAACTGAGTTCAAGGAGCTCGAAAGCTTATACATAACCATGGGGTTTATGGAAGCATCTGGAAAGAAATTTTAAGCAGCATTTGCTCTATATCTGCAAGCATTGATTACTCAAGAAGGAAAAAGCCATTCCAGCAGCAGTTTTCTGTTTGGTAGTGACCAGTTCTGATGTACATGACAATTCAGCATCTTTCAGTCAGTCTTGGCAGAAGACACTAATTATTGAAGTGTAATGACAAGGAAATAAAATCTAAGGCAGTTTGTTGTTTTTTTTATCTGAGCAAACAAAGGAAAGGAGAAAAAAATACATAAATGTGTGACTGATGAAAGACTGAAGAGTCAAGGAATCACAATGCCAATGGATAAAATAATTCCTTGATAAACACAAGCAGACAGCTAGACCGTCATTGGAATTTGAGACAGCAAACTCCAGCAACTCAAAATGGATGCTACAGAACCAATTCATATTTGCTTGGAAGCAGATGCTTACAGGATCAAGGATGGACAGTGCTCTGATACTATAGCCATAAAAAAATGAATGAAAAAAACAAAACCTAGCAAGAAATATCTGTCTTAATGATAGGAAGAATTTAGCCAAGCAAAACTAGTGCAAGCCTCATGCTGTAACAATCAACAAGCAATGAAAAAAAATCCATCTTGCCATTCTGAAAGAGCTTCCCAGTACATTCAGGAAGGTCAATGAACATTTATTGAAGTTGAACTTGTTGCACAAAGTTCTCTGCTGCCAGGAATATAAGGCTTTCATCTGAATCATTAAAAACAGAACCCTGTCACTCTTTGTGTTATGTTCCTGAGAGCAGCCATTCTTAAAACATCTGGTCCCCATGCATTCAGACACTGAATCTCTGCTGGGTGAGAATTTGCCTTCAGAGTCCTCTTTGGAGTCAGGCTGTGGTTTCTGATCCTGCTCTGCATTGGAAGCTTCCCACTGATGTGTGGCTCCTGCTGGGTTCTAGGACTGGACTTTCCACCATGTGGTGCTGCCCATATCCTCATCAGCTCTGCAGGAAAAGCCTCAAGAAATGAGAATAGGAAGGAAACAGCAAAATGCACAGAGCAGATGAAATCAGAGGTGGTGCCTACTAAGCAGCCATGTTCTGCTGTAGACTGATGTCCTTCCTGCTTCAGATGGACTTCTCACAGGGGAATCTAGGTGGTTCTGGCCATAGAGAAACAAGAGGCAGAGATAGTATACTGGTGCCAAGTATTCAGAATTTCACTTTTTATTTTATCATATTTCATGGGGAAAAGATCGGTTTGAAAATTGTATTTCGAAGTGATATATCTTCATATACTGATTAAATTAGGGGAAAATAACTTTAGAAACAAATATAATTATATTGTGGACAATTCTTACTGCATTACTGGAAAGAGATGCTATTCCCAGACATGCTGAGCTCAAGGTAGTCTTTGAACAACTCAAGAACTGTTGTCCAGATAGCATAAATAATCATATATTTAATTACTGGGGAAAATATGGTCATTATAATTTTAGAAATTCCTTCAGTTTCTTTTTCCTGAATGTAGCACAGAAGGATCTTGGGGAATACTTTCAGATTTGGAAGAATCTGAAACTAAAATTGTGTACATTTCTAAAAATAAAATAGGTAGCAAATCACTAATCACAAGAACAATTAAATTGCTTTGAATTGCACAATGTTGGTCTTGGCCCATGTATCTCTCAAACAAATGTGTTTGTAACTGACTCGCATATCAGAAAAAAATTTAGGAGCAATCCAAGAGAAAAGCCATGTAAAATTCTCTGGAAAAAAAAGAAATAATAATGCTTTAATTTAAAGTACTCGTAGCTATCAGAGTTCCTGAGTATTTCTGCTTGAAAGGTGTGGGACATATTTTTCCTTCAGGCAGTGTGACAAGAGTATTAGATGTGAGCTCTGGTGACCATGTTTATATCAAAGGCAGCTGTGGCCTACCTGAACCTTTGCTTCTTGTGCCCTTGTGATCATTTTTCCATTTGGCTTAGATATTAAGTGAAGTGATTTAATTTCCTTGACCTCCAGTTTCCATGTTAGAAAATTGGAGATATTGTGACTTAGCCAACCTTTGACAGAAGTATGAAGAGAAATGTATAGGTTCTCAGTACTGGTACAAGTATCTTAATATCTCAATTTTCCATTCCCCAAGAAAAAATATATCATATATTAACTTGTGATGATTCCTAGTGAATGCAACTACACTGTATCAATAAATTATAAAATACCTAATTATTCTCAAAATTTTTTGCAGAGGGTTATAAATCATGTTTACTATTCAAGTCTTCAGTCTTAACCTTCTAGTTATACCTCTTTCAATTGTGGATCTCCATAAAAATAGTACACTTCATTGTCATTGCTGTGCCCCTTCTCAGTATTTCCTGCTTGGTCAAGTGTGTATTCATCAAAGTTCTTGTCTTGCTGTTGTGTGACTGCTGTAGCATTGTGGTGGCTTCTGTCAGATAATGCAGCTGTCTTGAACTCCCACTTATGAGAAAAAAATACAGCTATAGCCCTTTGAAGAACTCTTACAAAATGTGCTTCTAATTAGATACACATAATAGAGAGTGTCAAAGGGATTTGTTCACTGTCACAGACCTTCAGTGCTGAAGTTTTTCAACAATTTGCTGAAGCACATAGAAAATAAGAGGCATCTGTCACTGCATGTGATGCAGAGATAAGAGATGTGCTACGTCTGAAGTCTCTGAAATAAGAAGCAATGGGAAGCAGAAACATCCATGTATTTCAAGACAGCTAAACGCAGTGTTTATCCACAGAATTCAGGCAATAAGCACTTAATACAACATTTCAAAAGGAAGAAGTTTAAATCATACTTTTAAAGGACATTTTTAGCGTAATCTGTAGTCCGGTAACAAGAGATTCTTGTTAAAAAAGTATCTAAATGGCAGATAAATGTGCCAGTTTTTGGTGATAAACTTTGCAGTGAAAAATAAAAGTTTTGTTTCTTCACATATTAAGGTTCTCTGCTGGCACAAGCAGTTCCAAAGTTTGTTGGAGCGCTCTGCAGGATGTCCTGTGCATGCTGAGCTTTTTAATCAGCTGCTGCTTACATCCAATGGCACATGTTGTGCTATGAACAGCTGACCTAATAAAACTTAGTTTCCAGTGTCTCTCTCCCACATTTTTCCCCATTCATGTTTACTGTTAAATTATGATCTTGTAAGTCTTTCTCTGTATAAGGACTTAATAGTGTCTATTCCCATTTGTACCCCCATTTTACTGAAACTTTTTTTTTGATAAAGTATCTTTGAATCTTCTTGTATTCTTTTATCTGATTTGGTTAAAAATGTTCTGGAGCACAAAAAAATTTTCAAGGGAACAGAAAGTGCACATTTTGTATCCTTGAGAAACCAATCTAAAGGCAGTATTTGGAATTTTCACTTTAAGAAATACAGTTATCTTCATGTGTGAGAAGGAGTATTTTTATTATCTACACGAGAATATATAACATTAAATTATTACAATAATTGACAAAATCCAACAAGTTAAGGTGCTGCAAAGTTGATAAACAAAACCTATTGAAAACCAAAAATTTAATCTAAATTGATGTTTTCTTCCCTTGTTTTGTAGTTATAAAGCTCCATGTTATGTATGGAGAGGGATGTACTGTATGAAAACTATAGGAAAATGAAATGCTTAATATGTTTAATGTCTCAATTTTTTTTTAAAAATGGAGCTTTTTAAGACCCTCCAGCTGAACTAAGTTCCTTTTTTCTAAAGTTTCATTAGCAGCCCACATTCAAAGTGTAGATGTGGATTAGCTGGGCCATCTCTGGAGATATTCTGACATCAACTGGATAAATCCCTGCAAAACTTGATCCATGCTGGTTGTGCTTTGAGTAGAGATTGGACCAGGTGACCTCCAGAGAGTTCTCCTGACCTAAATAAATCTGTCATCTGTGACCAGAAAGAGCTGCTTATAAAGTATAAGTAATCTGTATTCTTTAAATTACCTGGAATTATTTCTGTATAAAGCACTTCAAACATTTATAGCTGTGATAGCTTCCATTAAATCAAAACTATTTTTATCATAACTTTATAAAATCTGAACATGCTTCAACTAATAGCTAGACTGGCTGGAAATTACTTTGTTATCTATAAAAATAAGAAATTAGCACAGGTCTAAATTTGGGTCATATTGGATGTAGTCTCACTTTAGATGCTGGGAAATGGCAGAATTGTTTCCTTTTCACAGTATCTAGAAGATTAGGTTGAAAATGCCATGTTGAATAATAGACAGCGTAATGCAGAACATCACTTGAAAGAGAAATGCAAGAATCCTGCATGTGTTGTTACTCAATGAAAGGGAAGAGATTCTCATTCATAACAAACAATAGTTTGTCATGTATTTTTTTGTATCGAATGGATAGTATATAATCCAAAATGCAGTCTGCTATTCAGAATGTGAACATGTGGAGGCGTGCAGAAAATAGTGCTTCCTGATTTGGAAGAGAAGTTATCAAATGTAATCAGTATGGTTTGGAGAAAAGGCTACAAGACATGAAGAGTAAGTCTGTAAACACTTGTGAGGAGTGGGGGGTTGATACAAAAGGAGAGAGCAGCTCTCAGCTTTAGCAGGTAGGGAATGGTGTCCTACTGCTCTTGTATCTCACATGTATGCAAGGCCTTGTGGAATGAAATAAACAAGCATGCAGAATTGAATTGTGAGCTAGAGGATGCCTACAACAGCCATCAGGAAAACATTTGAAGATCCTGAAGTTTATTAGATGATGGAATAATTTGTCAAGGGAAGTTCTTAAATACAAACACTAGGTAAGAGTAGCAACAGCAGGTCAAACTTTATTATACAGGATCCTCCAGCACTACAACAGAGAAATGTACTTTCCAGTCCTAGCACATAAGGTCTTATGAATACAAAACAGAAGCAGAATAGTGGACAGAAGGAGAGAAAAAATGTATTCCATTACTCAAATCAGGTACATGAATAAGATATTTGGAAACTACCAATGAACAGATATTGCTTAAATATGAGCTCTTCTCCTATACACTCTAAGACAAAATGAAAGAAAATTAGAATAAGATTTTAAAACCCCAAAGAAACTGGCAATTTAAAATGCAGTCTTGAATAAGGTGTTGAATAATTATGAACCGTTCTTTGGAATAAAATAAATTGATAGAGGCAGGTGTCATGAACAAATTTCCCGATATTTGTAGAAATATTCCAAAAAAATAGATAGATAGATAGATAGATAGATAGATAGATAGATAGATAGATAGATAGATAGATAGATAGATAGATAGACAGACAGATAGATAGACAGATAGATTTTCTTCAGGTTGTATATCTGCTTGGTTTCTTGAGACTAAATCTGAAGTGTTGAAAAAATCCAGTGCTAGTTCAATTAGGCTGTTATTTAGTAAGTTATGTTTGAATGATCAGTTCTGCACTTCTAATATAATTAATACAATAATATAATAATTTCTAATAGTAGCTTATATAATTGATATTACATGCCTCTCTATTGTAGCATTACCTATTTGAAAAAAAAGAAAGAGATACAGAATAGTCTCAAATTCAAATGCAATATTTATCACCTGTTTCCTGAGATACAGGTTTTTATGTGACTCAGTACTCACTAGGTCACTCAGCTCTGTGTCAGGGAAAGGGAAGAATTTATTTGTGATTCTCTCTTATGTGTAACATTTGTATTGCTAGGCACCATACTTATAATCTAGTTTGTCTTGGATTGAGCTAATGAACTGAGTTTAACTCAGCTGGGAGTGGAATTGTTAATTCTGTTTCTCTCTTCCTCCCTACAGTATGCTATCTGGCTGGTCCTTTGGGTTACATGGAACGTGTTTGTTATCTGCTTCTATTTGGAGGCTGGAGACCTTTCAAAGGTAATTTACCACTGAATACATTTAAGCCATCAACTCTTTGTTAGCATGCCTCAGGCTGTGCTGTTTTTTACTCATACTTTCATGTTACCTAAATGAACGTTCTAGTATGATGGAAATTTGGAGTACTCTGGGCATGTTAGAAACTTTTAAACCAGACAGTAATGAGCATATACATTCTGATGCCCACAACAATAATTGTATATATTCTTTAAAAGAAAATTACCTCTTTTTGTTCCCCTCAGTAGCCCTGCAATGCAAATTTCACCCATGCGAGAGACATTAATTAATGATTTCATGAATACAAAACATTGCCATCTCAGGGGCAAACAAATATTTATTGTACCTTAAAGCTTGCTGTTACTTAGCTAGATTCCTTTCAGGGGCCATAGACATAGTATAATAGCTGTAAAAGAAGGAGTTTTTCATTATATTAAGATGTAAACTGATGTGCCAGAACAGATTGCCATTTGACTTCATCACTGTTTTTTAAGCTTGTGCTTCTGGTAGAATTGTTTTCCTTGAATACTATAATACACAGTAAGAATCCATAGGAAAAATAAGAACTATATGTTTATAGAGTTTTACTGACAGTGTGATAATACATAAAGTGGCAATTGGTAATGGCCTCAAACCTCAAACTCCTACTTTCTAAGGTGTTCCCAGAAAGGTGGCAATTTGTGGAATAAAAGATTAGCAGTGGCAACAATTTTGTTTTAGGGCAATATGCTTCAACTGAGTCTAGATATTGCTGAATTATGCTCACAGTGCTTTGAACTGACCATTAAGGAGGATACCTCATGTCAAACACATCACATTCTGTTCTTGACTTAGATTTTAATTTTTGCTCCTGATTATAGGGAGTTTAGCCCAGCTTTAAATACAGATGTAATCCTCTGATCCTTTGTGAGTTACTGATACCTAATTATGCAGAAGGTTAAACACAGTTATAGGAAGAATAAATGAAGCAGAGATACTTCCCTGCCTGTTGTTTCTTTCAAATCACCCCCAAAGTACAAAAACTAGAGATGAGGT
Source organism: Luscinia megarhynchos (assembly GCA_034336665.1). Taxonomy (NCBI): domain Eukaryota; kingdom Metazoa; phylum Chordata; class Aves; order Passeriformes; family Muscicapidae; genus Luscinia; species Luscinia megarhynchos. Next base: position 51,055,364 of record CM067565.1, read on the forward strand.
ATTTCATCCCCATGTATTCTTTTTCTTCAAAAGATGCTGACTTCAAAAGGATGAGAATTTCATTTCCTGAGGGTGTAATTTTTCTGCAGGTAAAACGTTACACGTTTCTGGTTTTATACTTTCAGACAGGCCCAATCTCATTAAAAGCTTGGCAAAAAACATAGAAGATAAAAGAACTTGTATGTATTATCTTTTATTTGGTCAAAATTTTTTCTTTGTTGCCAGGAGAACTAACATATATAACAAACCTGGAACCTGTTGTACAGTTATACTCAACCCAATCCACTCTCTTGCCCCCTGCTTTTTTCAGTCATCTGCATTCCCAAACTTGTAAATGTTGGGATGATTATCTTGCCTTGGAAAGTGAATGGGGGTGGGAAAAAATGGAGAAAGAAGTAGCTGTTTGAGCACTGGGTATAAAAACAGCATAAGAACACTGGTAAGTGCTAGTTGAATAAAAATGGGCCACAAACTCTATTGAAACTGTGAAAATTTTTTTTCCTGAAGTCTAAAAATCATAATCTGGAATGTTTCCCAAACAACCGTAGCGTTCAGGTCTATATTTGAATGCAGTTTAATCTTTTATTTGGTCTCTAGAGGTATTATTTGCTCCAGTGATAAGATCTGCCTTGAAATACCCAGTAGAGTATATTCTTTCCACTTCAATTGGCTTTCAGTGCACCAGAGTTGGTAAAGAGAGGGAGAAAAGGAAAAGTTCTGAGAAAAATGGATTTAAAGGCATGGTAGAGATCAACTCATTACCTACAAAAGATCTAATTCACTTGTGGGACATCATTCTCCTCTCCTTTTCAATTCAAATGGTGCATCAAGACTTCCCCACATGGGAAATATTCTAGAAGATCTGGTGCTTGGAAATATACATCTAATGTAAAGATACTAAACTGTTCAGGTTGATATAAAATACCCTCCCATTCTAGATACTTCAAAGGTTCTGGCTGTTTCACAGATGTAGGTATCTTAGAGAATAGATAATTTCAAGTGTAATGATTCTCAGGCATATTCATAAATCTTGCACTGAATCTTCTCTATTATTTATATTTTCATCTGGGAATAACTGCAATTTTAAATCTGTGGTGATAAACCTGGATATTTTCTTTGTTGGAATGGAATGGTATGTAATGTAGAACCTCGAGAAAAGCTCTGGGTCTGAACTAGTTCTAAACAGAGAATAAAAAACAACCTTTAGGCAAGTACCAGAGGGATACCTCTGAGGTTGTAAACCATGAGAGAAGATCCTGTGCAGCATGGCTTTAAGAATTGATAGGTTAAAATTACAGCCTAATAATAGTTCAGATGGGTATAGTTTATTTTTATATGTATTATTTATAGCTTCCGACCAAATAAAATAAAAATAAGGCAGGTTTTTTCCCCAAAGTTTTGAGAAAGCTTTTGTTCTATGTGTGCAACAATTCTCCCATCATCACCTGCTGAGACAATGGACAGGACATATTTCAATTGTAAATATACTTATTTTACCTGTGAGGGTGGAGGTCATGACATTTTTACAGCTTCTCCTTATTATACTGAAACAGGCCTGTAAAAGCTCAGAAATTTTTAGAACAACGAGATAATCATCTCTAAAGAGATTGAGGAGATTCAAGGGCTATTTGTGGACATCCATGTAAATCTGCTTGCATTATACACCTTTACAATCATAGATACCATGTGAAAAATGGTGTCTCACCAAGTATTTTCCATCCTTGAGGCACAGTTATCTTTGCTGAAACTCTATCACAGCAAGATAGAGTATTTATGGCTTTGTAAGAAAGGTTTGTAACAAAGATGAAGTACAATTGCTTGTTTTTAACCTTGATTTTTATGTGGGTCTGTGAATAAATGCTTAGAAAATCCGCTTCTCAGGCTTACTTTTCTGTATTATTCTTCAAATTATTTAATTAGTCTGTGTGTTGTTTTGCTTGCTGGTGACTGCTATATGCTCTATAAGGAGGACTTTAAGGTGTCAGGATTGGTAATATTTATTTTGATGTGTGGCTAAAGCAAATATAGCTCATGAAAAGCATAACCTCTCATCTTGAATGAGCCGTGTATAAAGTACACTAGTGAAAGCGAAAAGAAAAGGAAAACATAATAAAAATAATTTCTGAGAAAATGTCATATTCCGTGATTTCTTTAAAGCCAGGAAAGTGCACAAGGAGACAGATTCAGCTATCTCAGAACAAGAACAGAAAATACTCATGTGTTTAAGAACAGCACTCTTCATTCAAGGCATTTGAAAGCTTTTCCCAATGATGTCTGATGATACCACAAGCAGAAAATAAGCAGAACGAGAACTATCATACTCCCATTTTTAGTTTTGAAATGAGTAAACATTTTTTGCTGAAAGGAACCCTTCCCTGAGGTTGCACTGGTCCCTTGGCAAGTGTGGGAGAGGCTGTCAGTTTCTGGGACTCGAGGCAGAGGCTGGGTTTGGGGTGCTGAGCAGTGGGACCAGCTGGGCCTCAGGGTCCAAAGCAGCCCTTGCTGCACAGGGTCCCATCCTTGGGTCAGTACTTCTGGTTCTCGTTGCATGCAATTCTGTTTGTGTGGCCAGATCCAAGAGTTCTCTCACTGTCACCTGGCTGAGCTCTGGAATCACTTTGCTGTAGTCCCCAGAGTACTATGTGAATATTACCAAGAGTATTCTGAAAATCTCATTTTAACTGTCAAAAGTTGGCTTAGTTTCTACTTTTTGTGGCATTTTTTACATCTTCTTTATTTAAACCTAATAATATACAAAAATTACAATTACTATACTAAATCACTAAGTTGTACTTATATATTTTTGACAAAAACTTAGGTGTCTGAAAGTCAAATACTCTGGCATCAAGAAATGCTAGAATTAAGATTACTTCACTAAGCATGATTTAGCTCTCTTGTAAATAGTTGTTTTAAATACCTTTTAATTATGAAGTCACAAGTGTATATTTTTCTTTAATCTCTGTGCCACATAGCCTATTTCAGAGATGAAGTTTTGGTAGTTGAGTGAGGCTGCCATACTGGATCTTACTCCGTATACTGCAGCAGTCAGAAAAAGCTTAATAACAAATATAAATGCAAGTACTTCAGTTCTGATCTGAAAACATGTAGAATAAGAATATGAAAGGCTATGTACAGAACTCTGGCACCTATGATCTCTAAGCACAGAAGTGATATTGGGAACATAGATCACTAGGTGCAATCAAACTGTGGCTCCTCATTATTCATTCTGCAGGTCTGAGCAACTGCTCTAAAAAAAAAAGTTTCTATTTGCATTCAAATCATGTTACTTCCTTTCCTATATTGCCCTGTATTGCAACGGGGGGAACATGAAAGAATAATATTTAAAATTGAAATTGTTAAATATAATACAAAGAACTGAATTTGCTGTAGTTATTAAAATGTAAACTAAAGAAAAATATGTAATCAGGTTGTTTTCTGCCAGAAGTTTTAAAGGAAATTAAAGGTTTCTGAAGACTTTCCCTCCTCCCCACCACAAGTAACTGGAAATATAAGATAACTTAGACTTGCAAAATCATAGACTTATTCATGCTGGAAGAGCTCTCTCAAGGTCACTTAATCCAGTCTCCTGCTCAGAGCAGCACCAACTTAAAAGTTCTATCATGTTGCCCAGAGTTTCAGCCCGTCAAGTGTTAGAAGTCTTCAAGGATGAAAATTTCACAACTTCTCTATTTCTTAACCAAAAAATTTTCCCCTGCAATGTAGCTGAAATTTCCATTGCTGAAATCTGTGACATTGCCTCTTGTTCTTTCACTGTGTGCCTCTGAGGAGAGTCATGCTCCACCTTTTCTAACATTCCCTTTAGGCTTTTAAGTGAAGCTGAGTATTTTGGCTTTCTATTTGTTCTTTCTGTAGTTTACTTCCTATTTCCAAACCAAAGATAGCTGGCTGTACCTCAGAAGAAAATAACTAATTATCTTGTAATAAGTAATCAGTTCACTTTTCACACTTTTGATTTACTATGGGAGAAAAATGAAGGGTCTTCACATATATGTAAAGCTCTATAGTATCTTATGTAAAACATGGAAAGATATAGGTTGTCCATGTTTGGAAAAAGTAGCCACACATTCAAAAAGAATTAGAATCCTTTAGTTCAAAGACAATTCAACATGCTAATATTCAAGTTTCCTTATATTATATTTAACAAACTACTGAAAATCTTGTGTATAAGCCCTGCAGTCTAGTAAAATGCTACAAGTATGTAACTCTTCCCTGTTCCTGCTGGGGTTAGTGAATCAGGAGGGTTAACCAAAACTTGGTGAAGGCTCCCAAGTAACTGCTAGGGAGCAGTAGGAAGACATTATATTGGCATTGTTGTGGAATAGTCTTGAGGAGAGAGTCAGCTCTGCAAAGCTGGAGGAATGAAGATTTAGGGAGAGAGTTTGCTGCTGTTTCGTAATCTGCAGGTACTGCCCACCCTGTAGCTGATCTGCAGGCTAGTCTGTTTTCCATATCATTAAACCAGGGGAATAAAGACAAATGTAAGAACTCAAGTCCAGCTGCCAATGTGCACTCTGTCTAAAGTCAGTGTTTACACTGTCATGGTTCATAGTAAAGTAAAGCTATAAGGGACTTTGGGATACAGCCATGAGCTCTCCTGCCTCCAGCCAGACCCATCCACCAACCTGCACTATGGAAGAGCAGCTGATGCAAAAGATCTCAAGGAGGAAATGAGCAGTTTGGAAATCCACCTACGAATGATGCTCATGCATTAGCAACTTATCACTGATAAATCCTCCTTTCCCTTGTTGATCTGAGATGTTAGTTCAGGATTAGCCATATACAGCTGACTTCTAGTGGTTCTAGGGCAGTCCATTCTTTCTCTTTTCCAATGTGTGACTAATGAGAGGAGGAAGAGGCAGCAATGGTCATAGCACCTCCTGTCAACAACTTAGCACCAGTCCTAAATTGCTGGTGGAGATAAATGGAAAGGGTGGGAGGAAATACAGAGCCTATTTTTCCTTCCATCTTATTGTCTTGTCCCTACCATCTTACTGTGCAAAATTATAAGGATCAGCCAGAAATAGGCACCTTGTAGTATGTGGTGTTTTTCCCCTTGGATATCCCAACCTTCACACTTCCACCTATGTGTCTGTGCCTCTGTATCATACCACTGCTTGGACTGATACCTAGTTGCTCAGAAATCCAGTTTGTTATCCCTATGCAAATTAACTGCAATGATGCAAATTACTCCAGGATATGATTTGCATAGCTTGTCACTCATGCTGGCTGTGAGGGCTGAAACACTTTATGCAGCTAATATGCTCTGATTTTAGAGGGAGGGCTTGATACATAAGTGAAGCTGAGGAAAAAATAAAACAAAAAAATGGCTAATTCATCTGCAGCATAGCTCAGTTGCAACAAAGCAATGAACTTGGCAAAAAGTTTGAACCTACACCAGCTATGCATTCATTCTACATTGCTTTGTGTCCATTAGTGTAATCATCATACTGCTTTGTTTCCACATTTACTAATTATTTTTGTAAAGCAGTGGTCATTAGCAGTTAAATATCAATGTCATAGATATTCTAATAAAACAACCTGCAGGATGGTTAATGTTGTTAATATTACCTTCCTTGGATGTTGTTTTAACAGATGTCCTGTTACGATAACAGAGAAATTAAATTAGTTTTCTACTCAAAGCATCTGGTTAACTTTGTAGGTAAATGCCTTTGAGCAGTAATCTGACCAGGGTTTTCAGATAAATAGCTATCAAAATGTTTTAAGTAAATGACTTTATTTTTTCACATCTATTACTTAGGGCACATTTGACATGCTTGATCATATATCTAACAGATGAAAATTGAAAATAGGGCTGGCAACCAGCAGTGCTAGGTTATTCAGGGGGTAGTTTCATGGGTAGATACTATTAAGCATGCTTATGGTTTCAGAAAATTTAGTTCTGCAGCAATTTTTAAACCTCAAGATCTTTACCAGCTGGAAGATAACTGATTATAAAATGTAATCTGTTTAATACTGTAGACATAGCATATGGTGGAATACATTTAGATAAAAGTGGAATTTTTCATCTTTTTAATGGTGAAGTAAATTGTGATAGGAAATCATTCAAAGTATAGAAAAAATATGAAATATGATTGTATATATTTTGCTAATTGTAACAGTTTTATCTTTTAAAATCCTGGGACATATTTTATGTTGAGTTTATGAATAAACACACATCTTCCTGTTGATTTCTATATGCTCATTTTTCCCACAATTTAATAGCTTTGCACTGAATACAGGAACACATGAAAACAAGTGTATTGATTGGTTAGATGATAATTCCAGATGATGATTTACTTATATGTGTGTTTACATATATATTGAGTACCTCAGTTATACTGTTAAGATTGGTAAGCATGCATTTTAACATGTACCTTAAAGCTGAATATATTATAGTTACATGGAGCTTTGTATATATATATATAGATAGATATCTAAAGGCAGTACCATGGATATTTCTGCAAGTCTTTCAAACGTTACAGCCAAGACATTGCAGAAAAATATCCGAATATATATTTATGACATTACTTTTTAATATTTATTAATTATATTGCAGTACCATCTAGTGGCCCCATTTTGATATCAGGGTGCCATTATACTATGAGCCCTAGGCACACATAATATAAATAAACCTTATCCTAAATGGTACATACCCGTACTTTGTGATTCTGTGAGAATGGGAGGTGGAAACCAAAAAATAGCAGACTGCTGTGAGAATCCAAAACAGTGTTATATGTTTGGAACTCTTCCTGAAGTCTGTATTTTCACAACTTTCTTGTCCTATTTTTCCCCATGTTTCTCATCTCTGTGAGGATTGATAGTTGAGTGACACAAAGTCCTGCTCTTACAACATTTATGGTCCACTTTGGTGAGGAAAACACCTCTGTGTGCTGTAGTGCACCATTGCTAACATTTCACCAGTCGTTTAAGGCACTGGGGGAAAAACTGTAGATTTTGCTTAAAATGAAAGATCAGAAGCTAAATTTATTTGTAGTCAGGCAGATGCTCAGAAGATCACAGCTACAGAAAGCATGTTTTCTATGACAGCTCGTCTGGGGGTGGTCCATGCCTCTCACACACAGTGCCTTTGCTGTGGCTATGTGAGTCAGCTATGGACAAGGGCTGAAGGGGATTTACCATAGCTGAAAGTACGGGGGTCTGCCAGAGCAAGCACTCATCTTCTGTGGAAGGATAAAAACATACAAAAATATGCTCTGTTTTGATTTTCACTGTCTCATGGTGTCAGCCTTGTGTGCCATTATTTATTCATTTGGGGTAAAGATGCAGTATTTTAACATAGTCCCTAGCAATTTTTTTTTGGTCTAAATATGGTTGCAATGGCTAGAATATATTTCCCTACATCTACTCTTCCTTTAAATATAAGTATATAATTGACCTTCCAATTAGAATCTATCAAATAAACACCATCTTTTGAACCAGGAATCTACCAAAAATTTCAAGGCAGCACTAAATCCATGTATTTTTGAGGAGCTTTGTGTTATTTGGAATTTCTGAAGGAAGCCATTCTGATCCTTATGTCACTAAAAATTATGCCAGTGTTAATCCAGTAGGAAAGAGAAATTCTGTATTGCCTTCAGCATCTTTTTATATATGGATAAGCATTTATTGAACCTAGGAAAGCAGCGTGAGCTGTGAAGTGCTCTCCTTTTTTGATCCTGTTTCATATAGAAACCCCATAGTCCTTTCTCACCACTGCAGTGGTAGCAACAGGCTCACAAGCCATGCACTGAAAAGGCTATGGTGACTAATCACCTCTTACAAGGATTCATCATCTTATAGCACTCTGTATTTGCAGTTTCCCTTCTGCTGGAGGCTCCCACTCCCATGGTGCTGCCACTTGAACACTCATGATCTATCTCTGGGCTAAAAACACAGGTGTGTCTTAAGGCACTTTGAGCAGCCACATAAAATTCATGCTTATACAAACACACTTTGCACTGGAGCTCCTACAAAAGGTGCTAATAGAAAGCTAAGAAGATAGTAAATGTGTTTAAACTGTCACAAATATTTCAAAAGTGAGTGCCTGCCCTAGTCACAGAGCCATGCTATGCTTTCTGCACTGCAAGAGCATTTATACTCACAGTATTAAATTCACTTGAACATTTAAACAGGTATTTCAAGAAGCATGTTGGGATGTAATTATTCAAGACAAAACAGAAATTAATTTTCCTCCTGTAAAACAGCTACCTCAAAACTGTAGATATATTTTAAGTACTAGTAATCCTCCTCATGTCATTTTCTTCCTTTCTCATTCCCATGAAAAGGATTTTTCCAAAACTAGTATTGAAAGCAGCGATCTATGGTATATGGATAAGTGAATTAACTAATGTCAGCTTCAATAACAGTGTAGGATTAGATGATGATTTTTTAAATAATTGTCCATAAAAAAATAGAAACAATATTCTCTCATTGACTTCAGTGCTGTCACACTGCAGTTTGACAGCACACTCACTGCTGGTTTTATTTTGTTGATTCCGTGTGCTCAGAATGAAGCATTAGCTGTGAAAAATATTTGATGTCCTTTTCTAATAAATCATTAAACTCAATGATTACCTTAGTGAATTTATCCCCAGAGGATGTTTACTCTAGTGTTGTTTTCAAAACTTGCTGCTTGTTCTTCAATGATAGTAATTTTAAGGGGCATCCTATCTGTTCAGGAGTGCTGTAGTATGGTACCACATCCCACTTATCAGACTACCACAAATACTTGTTTGTTTAGAAATTGGATTCCCTGTTTTAAGGGCAGGATTTGATTGATTTAGTAACCCTATGAATTGAACTAAAATGTGGTTTATTGTGGGTTTCATACTAAAAGCCTGTTCTTCAGCATGCCACAGTGTAACTCAGGCTATTTTTCTTCCACCCTACCTACAACAGGTGGGTAATTCAGCAATAATGAGGTGATCAGTAATGTGCTGTGTCTAAGTATCTCACTGGTATCTTTACACTGCCAATGAATCCTTTAAAAGAAAAACTGCTGTTTGTAATGCAGAGGTAGAATAAGATCAGAGTGTTAAAAAATATCTGAAGAACCGCCTCTATGGATAATTTGAGATATACCTCACTACTCAAATGAAAAAATAAAAGAGGTTAGATTTGTCAAGCTTTTGATCATATCTTAAAAGTGAAGGGCTCTCCTTTCATAGGGCAGCCTCATAGAAAGAGTCCTTCTGTGACTTCCAATCAGATGCACAAAGCAATTCCTTTCTCACTCTTTTCTTGACAATTTTATACTTGTCACTCCTCTCTTTTCCTCTGTCAGCTTATTAAAGTTAAATACTTTTTTTTTCATCTTGGCTTTGCTCACCTCTAGCACATTCCTCTGACACTTAGCACATCCAAAGGTATTCTATCTTGATTTGGCTAAACTGGCCAGAGGTGTTTTTTATTTGAGAGCACAGGGAAACACTGTATTTGAGTGCATGTATTTCTCTTTAATCATCATTTACAGAACACACTAACTGTTGTTGCTCTTGACTGCCTTGTAAACAAATGCACTAGATTCAATGTGTCCCACAAGTGCTCTTAAATCACAAATACAAGATATTTGTCCTGCAGCTGCAATGATGGAGATTGATTTGCATTAGGTGGAGAAGTTAAGCAGTTGCAACCTATTTATCTTAAAGTTTGACTTAAAGACATCTTTTTTTCCTCATTGGAATGCCAATATGAAGGTTATGTCATACTGCGTATGACATCAAAATAGAAATTGTAATGAAACATTGTTAAACGTATTGCTGATGTAATCTAAGTAATATACAGTGTAATATACAGTAATAATATCATAGACAGTACAAAAACTATTTGCACAAGTATGCACATAAGAATGATGTAAAAATTGGTACTGAGGGTTGTACAAAGCTTATCTGTGATTATCATCTACCCAATTGTCTATCATTCTAGGTGTTCAAATGGCCAAGTAAGAAACACTGCCAAGAGCAATACTGAAATGAGGTTCCTCCAGTGGAAAATCTTCTCCTTAAGCTTTGAGAACTAACTGTTCATTTTTATTGAGAAACAGACTTGTACATACATATATACATACATATATATTAGATCGGTGTTTTCCACTTCCTTTAAAGTATTTCAATCACAAAACTACATGCATCTCAGCACAAGGATATACAACTTAGCATAATTTGCAGAGAATTAGAAATCTTTGGAGCTTCTAGCAGTGTATTTTTCCTAGTTGACAAACAATGACAGGATTAAAAGCATGAGATATTTCCTAAAACTACAACTTCTGGCTGTTGTGTTTGCCTTTTGAAATCTGTGGTTTTAATTTTTAATAAAGGAAAAAGTCATGAGTTCAGACAGCAGTTTGGAAGAAAAGGCTACAGGAGAGCTCAGTAACAACAGACTATGATACTATATAATTATGTTTTTTCTCTTCATTAGCATATACAACCTGCTACAGGAATGAGAAGATAATGATAATTGCCAGACTCTGGGGTTTTCACACTTGGAAGTAGTGTAAAGTACAAATCTAAGGTAATAGGGATTACTTCAAGAAATGTCTGCATAGTGAAAGCAGGGGCTTGTAGCAGACTGGAGATTTAATTTTGATGTTAAATTTCTGGCAAAACATCTCCAGGAGATAATAGCATTTATTCTCATTCTGGTCTCAAAGTGAAGATACATGTAGCACTCATTCTTTAACTTGCCATTAAAGGATGTTTGTCTGTGTCACAGCATGTAGCATTAATGAGAGATTCTGAAGAGTTGCTGGTATATGAAAAGTCACTGTAGACTAAAGTTTATTGAAAAAGCTTACATGGGAAATTCCTTTGATTCCTGTACACATTCTGTTTTGCTTTAGGCAATATTTTTATTTTTTCACTAGCACAGTAATGTCTCTGTAAAAAAGAATTTATTAAAAAAATATCTTTTTTTCCACTGGTATCTCTGTGTATAAGACAGTACTCCTTTTTTTCCTTTCATAAAGAATCATGCTTTCAGACTTGGTAAGTATCAAGTGCCATCACATAGTGGCAGTGCAAAATACTAGGAGGACTTGTGGCAAATTGGTAATAAGTAGAATATTTTTTCACCAATAATTTAGATCTTTGATAATCCTAAATCTAAAGATTACTTTCAGATACTCAAATAATCTTCCTTCTAAGCAGGACATGTCTTGGTGTGCTGCTATCCTCCCATATCCATAGGACATGCCCCTTTCCCATGTGTAATTCTTCAGTCTCTCTTACTCCTTCTTTTAACACTGCCCCTGTTTTCCTGGACACCTGCCTGATGCAGGTGGTGCTGGGCTGAAATATTCTTTGGAGATCCCTGCTTGTCTGCCTAGACTGCCAACATAGCTCAGAGGAGCTTCTAGGCAGCTGAAGTTAAATGAGCTGAATCCAACCCTAAGTGCTTATCACCCACTGAATTTATGGTACTTAGGCACTAACAGGATACCTTCCTTTAGAACTGAGCTCCTAATATATTTAAAAATCTGGTGGCATGGAGCCTAAATTGCATTTAAATAGGAATTTAAGTGTTTAGTCTGTTAGTAATTTCTGAAAATTAGGCTTGAGTTCTAGCAAAAAAATCTTTATCCTTTCTTCAAAATCCTGCATTTATTGATTTGCCTTTGAGAAAAGAAGAAAGAATGGCAATGGTGTTTTCATTTATAGACATATTGAAAAACTGCTTCAATTGTTTTCAATTGGAGTTACACAGTTTATTTTATTCTCCTCCTTCATTGATTATAATTTTGTTTTAGAGTAAGGCAGTGAAGCTGCACATGAAATAAATTAAAAACTTACCTGCCATACCCATGAAACAATGGGAGTTGGTTTTGAAAACCTAATAAAAAACATCATACTGACATGTATATGAATAATAAGCTTTTGGTTCAGAACATGGAATAGTTGAATTTCAAAACCTGAAATCCTTAAAAAGGCAAATTAAGTAAAGTGCATGCTTCAAAGCAAAGAGCAATGTCAAGAATATGAAGCTCTCTATTGATTGGTAGACACTTATAACAAGAAAAATGGAATGACTGCATGAAAAATTCAAAGCAAAAGATCTGATATGAAGATTCCCAGTACTGAGGAAGGGACATACATTCAGCATACTGAAAAATTTAGGAGTAAATTTTTATTAATGATTGTTTCTTTTCTGTAGTATTTCCTTTGTGATGGGCTACATGGTACATGTTAGATCAGGTAAAAAGGAGAAAGAGGCAAACTTTTGAATATATAAGTCCTTGAGTGAATAAATATTTTATTTTACTTTTTTAGAATTAAATATTAAAAACTGAAGAAATGTAGAACTCCCGTATTTTATACATAGAAAGTCACATGGAACTATGTTAAGTATAAACTCCTTTGGGATAATTTACTTTATCATTAGAATGAAAAAGGAGAAAAAACAAAACAAAACAAAACAAAAATCAAATAATCAAATTACATATTCATGTGTTATTGATAAGTCTTGACAAAAATACCTGAGTCCAAAATGTCCTTTCTCTTTTTCTTCTCTATTAAGGCGATGTTAAATTGCCCAAAATAGAATTACAGAAACACGAAGATGGAAGATATCTGCTTATAATATTTGTAATATTTCTTGGACGTAGAAATATATAATGATATTTAAACTTTCTTTAATACTTAGTTAGCTAAGTGATTTCTTATAAACTAATAAATTGTTTGCATATCATTACTAAGTAACCTCTTTTACATGCATGTAGTTCTTCCCAGTATCCAAACAAAATGGTTTCACTATCTTGGACTTTTTCTTAATAAGCAGACAAACAACCCCTGTATTATGCCATATACATGTTAAAAGATATTTATTATGCTGATTCTTCATTTTCCTTCTCTTCTGTTGACATGGTGAATTTTTTTTAATATTTTCTTATTGCTCATATTTTCTATGTATTTTATTCATATTGTGATCCTCTATATTCTTCCCATATTCTCTGCAGTCTTTTTAGCATGGAGTATTTAAAAAAGAAAAAAAGCTATTTCAGTTAAGACTTCACCAGCACCAAGTAAAGCTGACCTATAGGACCTTTAGTATTTCATTATAAAACTAGCATTAAGTGTTACTGAATGAGATTTTCTTGATTTTTCCCAATGCTAGTGTTGGTTTTCATTTCTGAGTAACTGTTACAATCTCCTGCAGCTCTCTGCCATATTTTACTACCTTGCCAAATGTTACTTGCTCTCATTCTGTCTGATTTCTCCTGCCTACAGGAAGCACTTTGGTCTTTTCTTTATTTAATTCACCTAGTTCTTCAGTTTGCTGAGATCTGCCCTCTGCAGCATTTGCTATCCATTTCCTGCACAATATAAACAGTGTTAAATTCTATCATCCAAATCTTTACTGAAAATATTTATGGAGTTGAATGTGGAGTGACACCAACCTTCCTCTTCAAACTTGTTCTCAGCTGAGCACCCAAAACTGATGAATTCTCTTTTTGTGAACAGTTTTTAAACCAGCTATGGAAGCTGGTGATTTACATGTACTATGCACTTTTTTGTATATAAGGGACACCACACAGCCTAGTGCCATAAGCTGGAATAAATTAGGTCCTATCTACTGTTCTGCCTCTCCAAAACCACCACAGCCAAATCACCAGTCACAGAAGGACAGTGATTTTAGGAAGAATTGCTCTTGAAAACTCGTATTTATTTTACTATTTCATAGGTGCAGAGGGATTGATAGATTAAAAATTTTCTTACAGAACTTCGGGATCAACTACTAATTCACTTTTCTCAAACTGTGAAAACAATGGCTGTCTTTCTGATACTCTGCAGTTACTTTATCAGCTTTTTTTAAAATTTGTTCTGCTTTTTTTTCCTTTTTTTTTAGTCAGAAACTTCAGATGAAATCATGTCCTGTTGAAGTCAATACATGGGGTGTTTTTTATTCCATTTACTACAACGAGACCAGGAGCTAACACAGACTCTTCAAGAGCTTCTCAAAGTGTCAAGTTTCATCCCTAAAAGCACAATGATGTCTTGAGACATCTGAGAATTCTGCACATCAAAAACAATTTAATAATATAAAGAGAAGATTTTCCATTTCATTGATATGGAAATCATGTTATGGAGCATGCATCATGAAAGCATTCCATGTCTAAACTGACACCATGTAAGGCATGCAGAGATAATTTCAATCCTCACCAAAATGTTGTTAATTTAGATTTAGTGAAAAAGATGTACTTATCATCACAAAACACAGATAGACATATGAGTAATAGTATGAGTTCTGTTTTGGTATTTTTGCTTTCATATTTCAATGCAACTGGAATATAAAAGATGTTCAAATCTTAAGGGATCTGAATATGTACATGAAGAAGCAAACATTTATTAGTCTGTTAAATATCATCTGCTCATTGAATAAGCCTTTTATTTAACTGTGGAACAAGAACATGGCTTTGTAGTTCAAATCACTTTGCTGAACCTTGGGAGATTTAATTCCACTTTTCAGCTCTGACTGAGATTTCCTGCAAATCACAGCCTTTTACCTCAGCTTTTGCTGTCAGTTCTTGCTACTGTAAAACAAAGGTGCTTGCAGCTGCCTGCATGAAAAGGACACCACCACGGTGAGGTTAAATCAGTATTCCTGAAGTGCCTCACAGTATTAGTGGAGACACCCCACTCTGCTGGTTCAGTCCTGCTCATAAAATTGGAATTACTTGAAGCCTTGATCATAGAAATAGGTCCCTTTAAGTTTTCTTATACATGAATTTTTCCCTTTCTCAGTACATCTTCAGCCTACTGCTAGTAAGACAACTAGTTAACAGTATACTTATTCTTTCTTGTGCTAATGTTTGTGAGGGCTTTATCATACTTGTATATTCAAATTATGTGTTGAACTTTATGGGAAAAATATTTTTTTTTTTTTTAGAAACTGTTTACCTGAATGACTGACAGTTTGGGAGTTTGGTACAAAATATTTTTTTGTTTTTACTGATTTTAATGTTATAATTGGATTACATGAGTCTATTTGGCGTATTGGGTTTACAAGAATGAGAGTCAATGAAGCAATACAGGTAGGAAATATGTGGCAGGGTCCTTGTAATGGTCTTTAATCTTTTGCCTGGGAAACTTTTGCCTGGGCAAAAGTTTTGGGTGTTCAGATCTGGAAAACAGACTCAGAGAACAGACCCACATTTCAGTCTGTATTTTGTATTAAGTACATGCATCTGTAACTGTTACATTTGTGTTTAATGTATAGAAATGATATGAACAATATTTTTTTGGAAACAGTATACTTACCCGCTTAAGTAAAGATAAAAAGTGGTTTATGATGCCGTCCTCTGGGTTAAATGAGTCTTTATATCTGTTTCATTTCTTTTTGTTTGTGGCACAAAGGAAATGGGAAAAAAGAGGATGATAAACTGAACAAGATTCTTTTACAATTTCAGTGACAATTGCTTAAAGTTATTAAATTATATTTACTTTAGGGGTTATGCAAGCTAAACATTTGTTCAGTATTCTAAGCTCCTAAAAGAAATATTCTGTTTTAAGTCGTCAAGACTAACAGCAATCAATTTAAATGAATTCTGATTCACTGAAAGTTTCTGCTTGTCATTTTTCATGGTGTCATATTTTCCTATGGAAAAGGTGATTTTCCCTGATAAATACTATGGAAAGTCACTTTGAGAAAGGAAGTTTACTAGTCATTTCTATGGCATGAAATGAAGTACAGCTGACTTTTTAAACAAGAATCTCAGAGGGGAAAAAGAAAGTCTGATTTATGCTTAGGCATAACTTTGAAGTATTGTAAACAACAGATAGAGAAATCACCTAATTTGTAGCTGAACCATAGCAGTGTCTGAAGGCAGAGGTATGAACAATCATTTTTAGATTAGAGAAGAAGAGGGATATAATCAGAAAAAGAATTCACATATGCAGAATATGATTAAATGTTTCTGGTCATCTACTTTGCTGCAGAGGCCAATGCCTCTCTACAAAAATATGATGGGATCTTTAGCAATCACAGATTCTTAAGCATTAAATAATTCATCAGAACCATCTCTAAAGTGAAATCTATCAGAAATTTGATTATTTTTTAGCCCAGTGTGGCCTCCACCTCCACCTACCCCTCCAGGAGACCTGAGGGTTTCCCATGGGAAAGAACACTTAGAGAGTAATGTCATTTCAGTGCTGTAAATGTTATCAGATAGAAAGCCAGAAGCTTTGCTGAAATATTCTCCAAGTAAAATTCTGTTTATTTCCCTTTTAATTTATTTTTTTAATTCAAATATTATTTGATAATCAGTTAGCAGATAGGACACAGAAAATAGAAATCAAAGACAAAATTTCCACAAGGGTAGAATTGGCCAATGTATCCTAGCAAGATTTGTGCTAACCTGCTTTCCAGCAAAATATTCAGCACTGGTCAAGCAAAAATGATGAATAAAATAAGGTTGCAGGAATAGCTGAGTATACCAAGAACTTCAGGTTTTCAAAGTTAAGAGTCTAGGTAGAATTGAAGAACAATCTCACAATCTTTTTGCAAAGTAGCTGATAGGACAAGTTGTCCCTGATGATAAATGTCACTAAATTACCTGTTGCCACTTATGAAGTAGATCTATCATGTGACTAGTTCTTTGAAATCATCAATTCAACACTGAAAAAACAAACTTAAAACTTGCTAGGAGAGGGGCAGATCACCAGGCAAATAATGCCATGCTTCTGACAAACCACAGCAAACTCCAGTATTAGGTAATGCCACCAGTTCTGTTGATTTGTAACAAAAATAATGTATAAAATTGTTTAAGAAGGAATGCTAGATTGGTTTCATGGGGGAAGAATGGCGGTCACAATTTCTTGGAGTGTCATTTTTACCTGTAAGTGTAATAGTTTCAGGCTATAGTGTATAGTAACAGGGCTATAGTTTCATCTTAGGCTATGGTTCTCATGTGTTTTGATTTCCAGGAAATATAATGTGTTCTGATTTGTTGCTTGTAAATATTGTCCTCCTAAAATAGCAATAAAAAATCCATCATAAAAAACTTAAGGATAAGGACAATCAGACCAAATTATTTAGGAATTTTCTAGTAATTGGATTTTTGTTTGTAGCTGATGAATCACTCTGCCTGCCTACCCTCCCTCTCCTCTTCTGCTCCAGTAAAGCAGAGAGGAAGACAGTGGTGATAATCCTTCTGGATGGAAATATTTTACACTTGTTTGGTAGGTGATAAATGCTTCATTCCAAGGGGATTAGCACAGTGAAGATTCACTACAGGAGTGAGTGTTTCTGCATGCACACTAAACAATTCAGAGCCTTGTTGAAGCAACAGTAATAATACTTTTTCTGTAGGAACAGCTAATACAGGAGCAATGACCACATGAAGCTTTTTGAGTTTCGGGTTTTTTTTTTTTTGGTTTTTTTTTATTTTTAATTTTAATATTCTCCTGCAGCTACTGTGTTGTGAACTTGTTTAGTTGTGGGGATTTTTCTTTCACTAGCTCACACTAATCTTTGCACTTAAATCTTAACTGAGTTAGTAAGAAGTATTGCATTTTCTCAGGAAACGAGGGCAATTTTAGGCAACTTAATGTTTTAAGCCAGATGAAGCATTTGTAATGATCAGCATTACAGCCACCATAAAATGTTAATAAATGTATATCCTAATAAATGCAAAGGGTATAATATTGCAAGTGAAACATATCTAATTTCTATAATTTCTTTAAACATTGCAGTTTCATTAAAACCTGTCACTAAAAGAACATGCCTAATTTTCAAGAAAGGCAACTGTAAGAGCATTCTATATTTCTTATCCAAATCAATGCACATTCTAAAATACTGTTGAGAACATTCAGACTTTTACTTACCTTAATGAAAATAATGTAATGAGAACTGCATGCATGAAATGAGAAACTGATTTGATGATTATAAGCTGTTTAACTCCTTTCAGATATGTCAAATTTATGCTTAAAACATTCTGTTGCTTGGAATTTCTTCAGTCTACGTAGAATAACAAGGCAAATAACCTATGCTAACATTGAATCCAAACAATATGAGATTTAAAGGACATTATTAAAAGAGTAAAGTGAAAATGTTTTCTGATTTCTTCATTTTTTTAAGCACAGGATGTAATAAAAATTCTTATAAAAAATGTTTGTTTATGGACATTTTATATTCTATTTTGGTTTTCCTATTCTGTCATGTACTATCCATAGTTATGTCCTAACGTGCAATCAGAAGGCTGCAGTGGAACACCAGGAAAAAAAGAACCCATTAACCCATCTAATGCAAGATATTTCTGCTACCAGATGATATCAGATGGATGGTTTTAAATTGTGAGCTTTCTGCTAGAACTGAGTGCTCTATCTGTGACAGATTAGCTCCCAAAGTTGGAAATACTGCTTTCAGTCCATTTCCCTACTAGAGACTGAATGCATTACCTTTAAAAAAGCTGTGCTTTGACCACAATTATGTTTACTTTGAAGCACCATTGTAAGATAGTGTCCAGTGAATTGATGCCAACAGATTGAGTCATGCTTGCTCCTGATTGAAGATTGCTTGTCTTGGAAGACTTTATACAGGTTATTGCCATTCATGATCTCAGTATTGAAAGTGTTTGGGGAAGGGGAAATTTAAATAATTGTATTTTATTTCCCTCCCTTTTAAAATGTTGCACCATGCAGTTCTGCCTTCAACAACATAGGATTGTAGGATAAGGAAATGGAGCCACCTTGCTGATATCTGCTGTAGGGGAGAAGATGAAGGAATGATAGGCCAGAGTGATAGAGAGCATCAGTTTGGATGTGAAATGATTGCTGAGAATCTTAATATATCTCCCCTTCAATACTGAGATACATTCCCTTCACCAGTTCCTTTTGCAGGCTTTGTGCCTGATGACTCAGACTATACATACACTGTAGGCTGGTTTAGGAGGACTCAATTTATTTTTTATAATTTCATGGAAATGTTTAAAAAAACTCCAAACAAAGTAATGGAGGTAAAAGTCTGAAAACATTGAATTAAGAGTATTTTCTGTTTTCAGTACCTTGACATTAATTGCACAGTTTAAATGATAGGCAATGCTTTAAAAAAAGTATTAGGCTAAGAGAAGCAAATCCGGATAAGTCACTACTGTATTTTTCTGAAGAACATGTCATTTTTACTATTTGAAAAAAGTACCAGTGATGACTAATTAGATCTTGAATTTAATGCTGAAATATTGTAATTTTTTTAAGCCATCATATATAAAAAGCCATCAAGAACTGCATTTACAGTGCTTGGTTTATAATAGGTCATTTCATGGTTTTGTTTAGGCTTTCCAATATGCAATGCACTTATGATGGCAGAAGATAAAATGACCCCTCCTCTGCTGATTTAGGCTATAACATTTAAATGCTGCAGTAACTGGAAAAACCATCTGCATCTTAGTTAGTAATTGTTAGTAATTTGTTGGACTGCTAAAAATCTTCTTGTCATATGCAAAATAGAAGAATAAAATTTTTCTATGCTAATGGTGCAACACTAAAAATATCTAAATATTTTCATAAAACTGATTTGGTGGTTAACACCAAAATTTTTCTTTTTAATGGAATGTAAGGTTTTAGCACTTTAGACATAAATAACACTTGTGGCAATAAAAATGCACAGTATTGGAAAGTCCATTGAATATATTTTCATGTAGATGAAATATTATGTGAATTTTTACTTTCAGATTTCTGCTTTTAAAATTGCAATAAATCTTTTTAACATAGGATGATATCTCATAGCCAAAAGTAGAACTTATTCATCAGCCTCAAGAGTGGGGGAATGTTTGGTGGAATCAGTCAAAGTCTTCTTGAACAAGTCACGTAATAACAAAGTTTACGTGTTCCATCTTTGCCTTAAGACACATTTCTAAGTAGTTCAAATAATGAATTCTGGATATAGGTCGTTTGTTTGTGTGAGAATGATGATAGTTGTGCATGGGGTGGTTTTATGGTGTGCATACAAGCACAAGAATAAGATAATAAAATAATGAGATAATAAAAATTTACAAAATATACATTTTTATATATGTATATATAATATACATATACTGGTGTATAAAATATCCTATGCAGAAAAACAAATAATATTTTTCTTCAACAGGTCTGATATTTTGGGGTATTTCTGTTTTATTGACAAACTTGGTGCATGTTCCTCTTTGTTGCCTCATTACACTGTTGGTATAAATAGATGAACAGGTGGGGGGGGGTTAAGTCTTTTCCTTATCTAATCATTGGCATTATTTAGTGAATTTTACTTTTAAAATTCTGTGAACATTATTGGTCACCATTTTGGAGATCTTCATTGACAACTCTGAGATGTAAAGGACATAAATTATCTCCACAAATTTTTGCCTGGGTAGTGGAATGATAAAAGAAGGCACTGTTTCTCTTCAGATTCTATAGTGAGTTATGTGTTCCTTTATACTTTTATCCAGAAAACGTTTAGAAAAATTAAAATTGAAGCCATGTATTTAGTCTTTTGTAATTCTAGTATCACATCTTGAGAGTTGCAGTAGATATGTACAAATCTGTTGTAGCACATCTTTTTGTTCAAATACATTAGGGTTTTCTTTTTACCTTAAGGACCACAAAAAACAATGATGTTTCATCAGAATAGGAGATAAAGTTTTTACTTCTGAGGACATAAATTGTGATTATTAAGAAGGTTCATTAAAAAAATACCTTGTTTTTCTCATTCTTTTCAAAGATTGCAGATATAAATTTAAATTTAGAATATTCTCAGTAATTGTAATGTGTAACAATGCTGCAAGCAGTCACCTGCTTTTGAAAATTGTAGTATGTGAAAAGAATGGAAGTTAAAAAAAAAAAGAGTTGAAAAATATTACAAGAGGTCTTCAATGCTGAACAATAAGGGCTATAAAATTACTTTAAATGAGAGGGAACTAGATTTTTATTGTTACCGTAAAGACAATAGATTTAAGTAACCCAGTTTAAAAATAATGAGACTTGTCTTTAAAAAAATATGATATTAATGGATTTGTGGTGCTTTTTAATGGGAAAATGTTTCAATTTGGCCCTGCTTTGCCTCATCAGATATATTGTCTGTCAGAAAAAGTCATTAGATTGGTTAACTCGTACTGAGGAAAAAAATTTACCCATATTTTGTGGGGAAATAATAAAAGGGTCAAAGGTATTTCTAATATTTCTAAAATGCTAGGGCAATTTTGCTTTTACACTTGCTACGTACTCTTCTGTTTAAAATTACGTACTTGTAAGCAGAGATATAAGTAATCCATTTTAATACTGTGTGAGAGCCTGTTATGATCTTCTAGTTTGATCTTTTGAATAACACAGACCTTTGAATTTCACTGAGTAATTTTTCTGATTCTGATGTAGCTTTTCTTATCTTATAGAAAGAAACTCACTGTAGTCTAAAAAGATCTTAAATTCTGGAAAATCTATTGTTCTCTGTTTTACTGAGTAGGTACCTCTGGGGTTAAAACAGTGTTCCTATCTCATCTAAATTTATTTAGCTTCTACTTTCATCCTGTAGATCTTGTTATGCCTTTGTCTGATAAATTCAGTGTCTTGTCAGAAATGTTCTGTTCATATTTATATTGTCTTCCTTCTTGTACCAGTTGTTCTGTATCATCTTTACCAAGTTTCAACTATAAAATTACTGCTATTAAATGACTAAGTGATATAGATTAAAATTCTTAAATTTATCTCTGTAATTCAGAATTCCCAGATCCAGATTAACTTTTTAAGTTCTTCACAGAACTCTTTTTTGCTTTTCAAAGTGAGATGTGAGAGCTATTTTAAAGTAATGGTCTCAGCAATGTAAAGAACAGGGTAAATAAAACATCCAGTTCAAACATATCCTACCTATATTTTCAGGGATTTGTACTTTCTTCTTCATTATTTGATTCTGGGAACTCTAGTTCATTGATGACTATAGATCTCAAAATCCTTCCTGAGAATGATTTTCCTTCTCTCTGTGTTGGAAAAAGATGGATTTTGTGGGTGGACTCTTAAATGGGTAATAGAATGGTTGGATGGTTGCATCCAGAGAGTAGTGATCAATGGCTCAGAGATGGACATCACTGACAGTTGGTGTCCCTCGGGGACCTGTGCTAATTAAGATCTTCATTAATGACATAGATGAAGGGATTGAGTGCACCCTCAACAGATTTGCAGATGACACCAAACAGAGCATTTGTCAACATACCTGAAGAACAGGATCCAGAAGGAACTGGGCACTCTGGAGAATTGGGTCCATGGGAATCTCATGGTTGCACAAGACCAAGTGCACAGTGATGCACCTAGGCTGAGGCAACCCCAGTATCAACACAGGCTGGGGATGAACAGATCAGAACAGCCCTGGGGGGAAGGACTCGGGGTGCTGCTGGGTGAGAGGCTGGACATGACCCAGCCATGGGCACTCCCAGCCCAAAAATCCAGTTGTGTCCTGGGCTGCATCCAGAGCAGCATGGCCAGCAGGAGAGGGAGGGGATTCTGTCCCTCTGCTCTGCTCTGCTCTGCTCTGCTCTGCTCTGCTCTGGTGAGACCCACCTGGAACACTGCATCCAGCTCTGGGGTCCCAGCACAGGAGGGACATGGACCTGTTAGAGCAAGTCCAGAGGAGGCCACCAAGTTAATTAGAGGGATGGAGAAGCTCTCCTAAGAGGAAAAGTTGAGACAATTGGGATTGTTCAGCCTGGAGAAGAGAAGGCTTTGGGGTGACCTAATTGCAACCTTCCAGTACCTGAAGGGAACCTACAATAAAGATGGGATAGGCTTTACATGAACAAGTAGTGACAGAAAAACAGGGAATGATTTCAAACGGAGAGAGAGTAGGTCAAATTCAATTTTAGGAAGAAATTCTTTTTTGTGAAGGTGATGAGACCCTGGAACAGGTTGTTCAGAGAGGTTGTGGATGCCTCCTCCCTGGATGTGTTTGAGGTCAGTTTGGATGGAGCTCTGAGCAAGGTGGTCTAGTGGAAGGTATCACTGCCCATGGGAGAGATACTGGAACTTTTAGGACCCTTCCAACTCCAACCATTCAATGATTTCTGGTTCTGTGGTTCCAAAATTCAAGCATCCATAATCTCTGATGTGTGTTCCTTCTTCCTTGTTCAAAGATGTTAAAATGTATTATTTTGAAAATTTGCCTTACTCTCTAATGTAGGAATATGAGTGTTCATCATTGCACCATTTTTTTGTCAACTGCAAATTTTTGCTAACATGAATGTGCAAATTCTGAAATAATGAATATTATATATATCAAGATCTTTGCACTAGCCCACTAAAAATTCCTTCTTTCATAATAGTTCCCAATTAACAGCTGTTTTCTGAGATTAGCCAGTGAACAAGTTTTCAAATCATTATTATGTGCTACAGGGAATTTTGTGTAGTGCTAATATTTAATCTGAATGTTGTGCAGACAACTGCCCTTACAGAAGTCATATTATGTCAATACACTTTCCTATGTGAACAGAACTTGTCGCCTCATCAAAACTTCTGATGAGATCTGTTTTCCATAAAACTGTCCTGATTGGCACTAATTATGCCATCATCCTTTATTTCTTTAGTAGTTTTATGTTGTATCAGCTTTTCTGTGACTTTGCCAAGAGCAGAAGTTCATCTAAGCAGACCATAATTACTTGGGTCATCTCATCTACCCTTTACAAAATATGCTACAATAGACAATTACTGCTCTTTTTCCTTTCCATTATGCTTTACAAATACAGCATAGGATCTCCATACAGAACAGAAAGTGCCATTTTCTATAGTGTGTCCTTGAAAAGGACTCGGGTTGCAGGCCATGGAACAGCCTGTCTGACACAGGGCAGAATATCTGCAATATATATGCAAGGGCTGAATATTGCTTACTTTTCTCATGACAGAGTGCATACTGACAATGCTACTGGAAAGGTTACAACCTACTTAAACTCTTCTCTGCTCCATTAAGTTGTTCCATATCTCAGATAATCTCTTCCAGTGTGTCTCAGTTTGAAAGACAGGTATCTGCTAAGGAAGGCAGGAGCCTCTCTTGGAATGGAAAATGTAAACCCCCTCCCTCAAAATTATTATAATTTTGAAATTAAAGTGTTCTCAGGCAAAGATATGAGGATAGGAATAACAGTTGCTTTACTAGTAGGTATAAATAAAAAACCACAACTACAACTTAATAGGAAAATTAAAATAAAATACAGTAGTACAAAAAAACCCACTGCCAGTCAGAATGCAACCTGACATCCCATCAGTCAGGGCGTTGGTAGCAGTCCAATTAAATGGTGGCTACAGTCCTCCTGGAGTGACAGATGTAGTTCTATCACAGCAATGATCCTGGAGAAGGGATTTAATTTTGCTCTGAGTGTCCAGCTGTGGTGTACATGGGCCTGGTCTTCCTCTGGGAATCCAGTGGAAAAAGGCTGATTATATACAGGTGGGAATGCTTGGCTCCTCCCCCTGGGTGGAGCATCTCAGGATGGGATGATGTAATTTTATCAGTCATGCAGTGGGACTCAATGGCCCATTATCAGAAGATATCTCCTCGAAGGGAGGATGGGTCATGGAAAAAGATGAAGAACACTACCCCACCTGATTTTAACCACTGGCACATTAACAGAATATATCCCTGGAGTTATGAGGCATGGGTCATGGAAGAGATAAAGAACATTCTCCCACCTGATTTTAACAGATGGTGATAGAATACATACTTACATACTTTAGGTTACATCTTGTGTTGCAACCTAAGACAGAGTGGAAGGTTTTCAAAGTCTTTGTCACAGTTCAGTGTCACTGTCTTGTCTGCTATGTCAGGACATCACAGGATGCATGTCCCGGAGACACCATGAAGATGGATCAAGATCACTACACAGCATGTGCTGCTTTCGATGATGATGGTTCAAACAGACTTAATTGTATTTAGAAAATAGAATATTTATCGATTATGGATCTATACTTCTCAATCTCATGATCTTTATGTAGTTATAATCTCAGGGCCAGATGCTCAGCCAGGGTAAAGCAGTGTCAACAGGCAATGCTTTTTAAAATTACTTGATATTATTATGATTCCTACAGCAGCTGAGCAGCCATAATCGTTCTGAAATGGCATTAACACAGTACTTTGCTTTTACTCCTGAAGTAGGTTACCAGAGTTTCATGGCATTACCAAAAAATCTTTCTGACATCTGTAAATATTTAGTATGCATTTGGACTATTTCCAATTTTTTTTAAGATTAGTGCATCAAAAGGCTCCCCGTGAAGTCATACCAAAGAACAAAACCCAGAAAAGTAGCACAGTCAGAAAAAGAACACTTTGGGAAAAATAAATCTAATATTTCATGCCTGCTCTTGCCCTTTCAGAGGTGCACTTATAGGAAAAAAAAGCTAAATTTCTCCACAAACCCAGTCTTCTCTTGTGCAGTAAATGAGGTTGGCATATAAAAAGGAAGTAGCTATGATTTGTAGTGTTATTTTACTAGCAAATCAGATACACATTTTGTTGCCATTTTGATCTTGGGAAATAATTGGAGGACTGAGTGTTTTTGAAATGTGCCAACAAAAAATAGTATGCTGGAAGTCCTTTTATTTTGAGGTGATGGTGAAATCCATCAAACATCAGCAAAACTCTAGAGGGATTGAAAATACAGTGCAATAACCCTGATTTCTGTGCGGAAGAAAAAAAAGTGTAAACAAAATCTATTTGATTATACATATTTATAAAATGTGTATTAAAATGTATAAGAAGCATAAATAGATTTTGGAGAAAGTAAAATATGATCTGCATACTATGCCACAGTTGAGGATTCATAGCAGATGTCACCTCGAGCAACTGCTAACAAATGTTCATGTGCATGTACGTGTACGAAGCTTAATTGAGATATTATTTCTATAATACATGCCATGTCATTTTCTCTTAAGAAAATGAAATCCAGAGAAGTGGTGAGCTTATGAGGCTAATGATAATTCATGTCTTAAATACCTGTCTTTTCTATGGATCACCTTTTCATACAGAAAACGTATATTTTTTGGTTTCAGTCTGTCCTTAAGGGTTATGCTCACTGTACTGCTATCAAGTAAATGGTCCACTAAATGTTAGATCCAGGATACATTATAACCCACAAATACATTCAAAATTTTCAATTCCATGTAGGTTTGTGTATATCCAGGGGAAAAAAAAGTATGGCTAACCCTACCGTACTGCAATTCATGTTATTGAATTATAAGGATTAGTATGCAGGCATTTGGAAAGGGAAGCCCTAATTTATTGTCCTTTTGTGAAGGCAATACTACACAGAATGTGATCAAATGGTTATACACAACTTTTACATCAGGATCATGGTTACACTAAGTGCACAAAGCATACTTTGCGGTCTGAAACAGAAACATGTTAGTCGTGTTTGTGACCTATAACTTGTTACACATTTTGCACTGGATATGGATTTAATATGCATTTGCATATTACACACTAGACATTGGAACGGGCTGACCAAGGGAGGTGGTGGAGTCACCATTCCCAGAAGTTCCCCAAGAAACAACTGGGTGGGCATGGTGTTGTGGTTTGGTTGGCATGGAGGTGCTGGACTTGATGATCTTGGAGATCCATTCCAACTAACTGATTCTGTGGTTTTTTTCAGTCTCTGCATGGAGTAATAGCAATATCCTCTTGAAGGCTGCCTTTATAAACACAACATCTTTCTTACAGAATAACAAGAGTATGTATAGTGCCTAGCCAGAATAAGGCTACCTTTTTTTTCCATGATAAACTTTTATTTGCAAGCAATATAGTAACTATTAATTAAAGCTCATTGCATACCAGAAACTAATGCATGCAAAGGTACCCACATAAACATCACATGAATAGATTAAAAATAGTTATGCAAACTGCATCCTCATAAGGCGGTCCAGTTCTCTTTGCAAATGGTTTGCCACAGGCACAATATTAACAGAACAGGAAGACAAATCAGGCATTTCAGCTCCCTGGCCACTCCTTGATCTGATGGGAACTGTTCCTTTTATCTAAATTACTTATTTTAAGGGTGCCTAATAATCCAATTACACTGTATCTAAAAACTCTGGCCTATCTTTCTAGGAAGAATGCCAGCAGTTGTAACTAGGAATTAATGCCAACAATAGTCCAGAGTAGTTTTTACAAATTGTCCCCAAATATTTCATGGAAGTTTGTGCATTTATGTTGTTCATTCAGTGCTCTAAAACAGACTATGCAATGGCATTTACCAAATCCTCCCAGCCAGTTTAGCAGTTTACTGCACAAGCAAATCTTTGGCTTATATCCAAAAATGCTATTTTGTCTGCTCATATTGCAATAAATACCCTAGATATTTTCTAACTGCAAGTCTTCTTCACTGACTGTGTCCCCCACTGGAAGCTGGCACTCTGAGTTACCAAATGGTTTCTCAATATTATGCTGAGACAGTGGTCTGCTGCTGAACAGAGGGAAGAGTGCCAAATATTGAATCATCAGTGCTACTTTCCTTAGCACCTGGGATTTTCTTTGGAAAGGTCCCAACCTATTATAATGCAGGCCAGAATCTGCTTACCTTATGAGATCTGATGAGATCTCAACCTGAAGAGACACAGATGGTCAGGCATTCCCATCGTTACCAGTATCCACAAGCAAATGAACTACTTTTTGTTTAGATATGCTTCCAAGGAAACTTAATATTTGATGGATATAATTAGATAAAGCGAGTCTGAATTCAGGACTAGATATGGAAATATATTTGCAGTGCATGGATAATAAATCACAGTTATGGACACATGACAGTCCTAATATCTGAAATTTGTGTGCACAGCAGAGGGATGTATCAGAACACTGTAACTCATTATATAGTTGGCCATGGGGAAAAAAAAAATATCACACCAAATAAAGAAAACAAAACAAATCACACAGGCCTACCAAATGGAAATAAACCAAAACACCTTTGTTTGTGGGAGAGTTTCCATACATTTTGGAGAATATGGAAAGAAGAGTGTATATTTATGTGTATATACATCTATACATATAAAATCTAAATGAAATTAAATCAAAGGCTGCAGATTTTAAAGAGTCATGGGAGATACAGATCTCACTGTAGAGATGAGAAAAAACCCTTAAATTTCCCCTCTGAGACAACTGAACTAACAGTGAAGCCCACAGGAGTGATTCCAGTGAAAAAGCAGAGGAGAGGTAAGAATAGATGCACTCTAGAATAATACAGGAAGCCTAATCACATCATAGCAGTTATTCCCCCTTTCTAACTCTGTGACTACCTTATCATTTTACAAACTGGAATAGCTCCCAACTGGAACAGTTTCCAACTATGAACTTAAAAGGAGCTATTGCTATTCGATCTACCTGAAATTTCAGCCATGAAGTCTGAGACACTTGTGTTTCAACACACATTATAACTGATAAGAGTCTATATTTATCTGAGTGGTGGGGAGTCTAAAACAGGTCAAGGGGATTTCACTTTCATTTTAACTCTTCTAATCATTATACTATCAAATACAGAAAAAGAGGAAAAAATGTTTTTAATTTTGCAAGTGATATCTCATAAGAGAACACCTTTTTAGGCAGTGCTGGAATCAGTTACTTAAACATGTTTCTCATTTGGTGTCCCACAAATATAGATTCTTGGATTCTGCAGCAAAGATAAAATGCAACAACAACAAAAAAAACCCCCAGTGAATTAACAGAACTAAGGAAATAAAATATGCTACAAGTGAAATGTTACTGTCTAAATCGCATATACATAAAGTCAAGGATTTGTACCATCTGCCTCCTCTGTTTTTTGAACTCAAGAAATTCCCATCCCAGTTGTTGCTTTCCAGTCTTTTAATCTTTCCAAAATCTCTTTTGATTTTTCTTTTTTTGAAAGATCTATTTTTTCCTTCACAGAAGTCATTTTGTGATTCTTGTCTCCCTCCATATCAGAATGCCTTTCTCATTTAGTTGAATTGCAGTGCTTTGGCACAGAAATGTTACAATCCTTTTCATTGATCACAACCCATGACCCTCATGGAACACCTGCAATTCATCTACAGCAACAAAAATGAGTCTGCCTTGATACCATTTACCTGCCTCCTTTTTTTCAGTAGCTTTATTGTGGCTCAGGGCTATCATTTCAGCAGTAGTGAAGCTTTTCTTATAATATACATATTTCTGTCTGGAATGTAGATGAAAGGAATATCAGTCTGATTAATAAGCTAAGAAATATTATCTTTGTGACTCACTTTAGGGTGGGAGCAGACAAATGTCTGAAGAGGGATGCTTTTTGTTTCTCTTGTGTTTTCTCCAATCCATAAATAAATTCAGGGAAGAATATAAGCTACCAAAAGGAAGGAAATACTCCCATAAAATGCCAAGACAGGCTTGCTTGCATACCATTGTGTGATAGCCAGCATCTCAATCCTCTCTGCAATTATGATAACATTTTGCTTTACAAAACTGCTGCAATTAGCATATTTAAACATAGTCATTTCAAAGTATGCTGTTTAGCTCAATTTTATCAGCATTTTCATAGCATAAAATTTCATCTTAATAATCCATGAAGGTCAAGCTATTAGCAAGACACACACACAAGCTCACAAAAAGATGCCTGAAGCACAGTGGAAAATTCATGACACTTAAGTGACTTGGCTATAATTCCTTTTCATCTCAACAGCCTTTAAAACTCTCCACATGAAAACAGCAAAAGCCTTATGACATTTGCAGGGCAGTGTGTTTTCTGAACATTTACTTTTTTGACTTTTTTTAACCTAAGGGTAATGTTCAATGTCAGCATATTTGCAGAAGTTAAAGGCAGAAACAGAATTCAAGACTGTAAAATTTTTTCATAAGAGCCTTACAATATATTTTAAAAAGATACACCTACATAAATGCACTATATTTGCATTTGCACAGTATTTTCTGTGGATAGCCTGGATTTTTATGAACAGAAAAGAGAGTCCATTTCAGTTTTTAAGTACTTTTTTATGCCCGACAACATTATTTCTTATAAATATTTTTTCTGTTGACTTTGTGGCATTTTTTCTGTGAAGTCTGTATGAGGCAGTAAACTTCAGAAGTTATCTAAAAGAAGGAGTTCTATCAGGATTATTTTAACAATTTGTGCTTTAATAGTAAGATCAAATCAAATAGTGATCAAATGCTCACTAGCGTTCACTGTGCTTTGATTTTAGCAATGCAAAACAAGCAACCCCCCAAACACTCAACAATTTTATATCTACTCTTCTTCTTCTCCTACAAACACCATTGAGGATCCAGTTGCATTCAAATTTCACTCACTCTTCATATCATGGGTATAAATTGTCTTCTCAATGCCTTTGGCATTAGATTTAATGAGAAACTTTTGAAACATTTCATGATGTTCTATTTGTGGTCCTAATCTTGATCTCTCAGGGACATCCATACTTTATTTTTAGTTTGCATTTAATTCAGATTCATCTGAGATGCTTTTTGCTGAATACTGTGTGCACATTTTTTCTACCTTACTGATCCATCAGCTGTGCAAAATTCCATGTCATCAGTGGAGTTAATGGGGCAAGCAAGTGTCCCTTGTCTAATGATAGATGCAACCTGATACAAAAGCACATGAAATAACATTTAGTGGAGTTTAATAAAGAAAGGTGGGGGAGGTTTCTGCTCCACAAATGCATGTCAAGAATGACAGTAGTCAGTGCTAAGGGAGTAGACAACGGGCAGCTGATGTCACTATTCAGCCATTTATAATAATTAAGACATGTTCATTATCTGCTGTATTACAAGTATCATAGAATCAGAGAATCATTTAGGTCAGAAAAGATCCCTAAAATCATTGAGTCCAACCATTAACCTGACACCAACAAGTCCATCAAATTCAAATTCCTTTTCCCTTACAATTTACTGGTATTAACATGCCTTCTAAGGGGAATAGATTGGTGTTGAAGGAGGTTTTTGCTTTTGTTGAACCAATTTTAAGCTCAGCTTAGGAATGAATCACACTGTGGCCTAATCATTAATGATAAAATGGTTTCAGTTTTGAGCCGTGTTCTTTACTGTGGTGACTTTAGTTTATTATTTGGTATAACGTGTTCTGCCATAAAATTTTCCACAGTATATGTAGTTGGTAAGTAGGAAGAGCTGCATTTCGACAAAATATATGCAGTGAACAAGGAAAATATTAGATCCTATAGCTTCATTATATCACCCAGATATAGAAGCTATTACTGTAATTTCTATATTGTAGAAACTATTACTTTCTGTCCTGTCACTTTCATAGAACAGTTTACATTATTAAATACCTACCCACAGGAATCAAGAAAATGCAACATTATGTATTACTTCTAAAGCTAAAAATAATCAGTCGGAGAAATTCACTCATCCTAGAGCCCAAAAGAACCCAAAATTATTTCAGATAAGCTCATCATCTGTGCTCTGCTTCCAGAAGTGCAAGGAAACAAGTTTTAGTTAAACGTAATCAAAGAAAAAAATCTGACTCCAAATAATTACTTGCATTCCTAGATTATTTATGATTATGGTTTGTGTTCCTTTGGGCATCAGATCCCTAAGTTTCCTTGAAGTTATAGTGACCAAAGTCATAAGTATAAGTCATTGTATTTTACATGCTTATATATGTTTCTAAGTGTCTCTGTCTTTTGTTGCTTAATTCAAAGAGTCTGTGGGCCAGCTTAATGTCTTTTACCTTTTTTATAGAGATGTCTATTTGCTTAAGTAGAAGAAGTTCTTTAGTGCTAGAATGAATTAATAATATTTACATATTTTTCTTGGTTTGGGTCACCCCAGAACAATAGTACATATCAACCTAGAGGATTTTTGAATGAAGAGAAATCATTAACTTAACTGATTTTCTTGTTTTTACTAATATCTTTGACTTTATACAATTCTGATCCATGGTGATCATCTTTCTTTTTTTCTAAATAACAAATTCCTAAAATGTTTCTAGGTTAAAGGAGCAATCTACATTTATCTTTAATATACCCATCCTATTCTTCTATTTAGTACCTTAGTAAGAATGAAAGCAAGCTAGAAGAGAAGGTCTCTTTTCCAGTTAAGTGGTATTGTGTCGAGAAGGATTTTATTATTTTATTGGTTAGGGAATCTAGTAGGAGGCTTACAAGTCAAAATAGGGAATTAACTTACCAGGAATGAAATGATTGTAAATTTTAAGTTCACGTGAGTCATAAAACTTAAATTATTTGCCCAGCAGAAGTGACCCTGCTTAGCTTTCCCTTTCTGTTGCATGTCAGGTGTGTGTGTGTTTGTGTATGCATGTGTCTGGTTAGTGGAAGTCAAATTGCAATTTTTCGAGGGGGATTGTTAAACCTTGCAAGATGCAGTGCCCTCCAACAACAAGATCGATTGCAAGTCTTATTTCTACCACCAGCCTCTATGACTTCATATAAAACTCCAGAATTCTGATAAACTGTCATGGGAAAAAAATGATAAAATGATTTATACTCAATTTCGCTGGAAGGGAGAAATGCAGAGGCTGTCAATCTGGGTCTTCAGAACAAATGAGTTACAGTTCATGAGGCAGCTCAATAAGGCTATCATTTCCCATCAGCTCCTATCACTGACAGCCACAGATTTACTGGATGGGGAAAGAGAAAATGGCTGAGTTCTTGTGCCAGGTGAGTCGACACTATTACTCCATCAACCAGACTTGTGTAGACAAGAGGCTACCATGAATATTTGATAGTAGCTTCTTAACATAAGTGCCTGTAGAAAGTACTAAAGCTGTTCTTTCATTTGTATTTAAAAAGCCCTTCATCTCTCTGTTTGGATCCAGTTGAAAATGTCCATTTGTAAACCGCTAAGGTTTTTGTGATTTATTTTGTGAGTGTGCATTTGTTTCTTTCAGCAGTCTGTTTTGTGCCACATGCCTTATTTATTGCCCTTGCCGAAAAAACAAAAGAATCCTCAATCTGCTGGGATTTCGTATACAATGCATTTGTCACTATCCTTCTCACAAGACTGCAATACAAACACAGCCTCAGAGCCACCTGTGCATGCCCAGAGGAAAGAGGACTTTCATCTGCCACAATTACAAATTGTTAGAAATATCTATGTTCCAGTTCCAGGAAGAAAAATATTCGGGTCAAAGCTGAAGTACTTGCTGTGTTTGTGCTCATGTTAAAATAGATCAGCATAAATGACTTCTATATCGTCCTGGGTTTCTCTTGCACAGAACTTTCCTGGCAATTGTTGGTGTCTGTACAAAACCCACTATGTATGCTACCTGCATTTTTTATAAGGATATTTGCACAGCCGCATTTCTTAACAGAAATCCAGATTTGCTTTACTGATTCATGCTGAAATATTTAGCTTTTCTTTAATCTTTATTATCAGTAGTGGATTTGGTCCCTAGATGTCAGCATTAAACATTCACTTAGGCTGGACTGTTGTACTACAAGAGCGGGATAATATAATTATAGAATAATTGAATATCCTGAGTTGGAAGGGACCAATCAGGATCACTGAATCCAGCTCTTAGCTCTGCACAGAACCATCTCCAAGAGTCACACCATGTGCCTGAGAGCATTTGCCCAAATACTTCTTGTGCTCTGTCAAGCTTGATGCTGTCTCTCTTCCCTGGGGAGCCTGTTCCAGTGCTCAGCCATCCCCCAGGTGAAGAACCTTTTCCTGATATTCAACCTGAATCTCCCCAGCACAGCTTCAGGCCATTCCCTCTGGTCCTATCACTGTCACCACAGAGAAGAGATCAGTGCCTGCCCCTCTTCTTCCACTCACAATGAAGTTGCAGACAGCAAGGGGAATGTCTCCCTCCATCTCCTCCAGGCTGAGCACACCAAGTGACCCCTGCTCTCCTCATATGGCTTCCCCTCAAGGGCCTTCCCCATCCTCGTGGCCTTCTTTTGGATACTTTATAATAGTTCAATGTCTTCTTTATGTTGTGGTGCCTAAAACTCACAGGTGTTACTGCCAGGCTGCTTTATAAGGTAGAGATATACTCCCAAAGGAGAATTTAATATGACAGTTAAGAAACAAGGCTGTGATGTTCTCACTATCACTGATACGTCTTGTTTATCTGATTCTATGTCGTGAATCAAATACTACTGCACCTCTATCAGTCAACAGAACTATATCTCTGTCCCTTATTTATCTGCAGAAACGAGACAGACTCAAGTCTTTGCTTGTGTCCATAGCTTAGACAAAAAATTGTTAAATAGCTGTTCAATTACAGAAACTCCTTACATCATATGCCCACTGAAAAGAAAAGTTGAAGAGTTCGCACATTAAAAAAAAATCAAATTATTATCAAATATGTCTTTCATTATGTATTGGGGCTGGCTGAGATGGTGTTTCATTTTACAGTCTAAGAAGACCAAGGCTACACAGGCACTGCAGGTATGACTAACCTAGTGCCAAAAGAGTTAATGATGACAGTCTTTGATTTCTTTTTATCTTGCTATGAAGATTTAGAATAACGTTAAACCTTTCTACATTTATGGGAAAGTACATATAAGACAAATATTGCTAATATTAAAATGATGGGTTTTTACCTGAATTTTTAAACCACTGCTGGCTGTTTAGTTTTGCCTAGGTTATTTTCCCATGTGCTTAAGCCATTCCTGTCATTACTAATAGGTACCATTTCTTTTTTCAAATGCTGCTCTGCTTTCATTTGCTTAAATGACTGAAAGCTGTGTACCAGTTCTATCTTTAATCTTTTCTCTTAAGCTTTGAGAATCTCAGTAAAAACACTTTCAAAAGTAGAAAAAAAATTCAAAGTCAGATCAGATTAATAGGTTTGTCATTTCATAGACCATTTTTCATCTAGGAATAATAAATACAAAGAAACAATTTCTGATTTGTATTCCTCTCTCCTGGAGCTGGAGAGGACTGAAAAGCAGTGTGTAATAAATGGATCAAACTGTGTAGACAGTGTAAGGAAAGTACAGGGCAATTACAATCATAGAGTCCTTATGTTTCATATCAGCCATCTGTCCTCTTAAACTCTAGAGAACATAGGGAGCTACACATTAATCTAGTCTTGAGAAATCCTAACAAACCTCATTGCCACATGTTTTTTCCACTCATTTTGGTTTTTATTGAGCTGAACACAGGAGATAGTGATTCTATGGCAGAGCTTTAAAATTCTCTGTGCATGGAGCAGGAGCTCATGGACGTCCCTGCATCACTTCAGTTTTTGTCTTTTTGAGTTCACATAAAAGACCATAGAAAGGGATAGCAAACCTAGTAGTATAGTATATGGTATAGTAGATAGTGTACCAAGGCCCCATGCAACTCTTTCCTGCTCTCTCCAGTGACTGAAGCATGGGGCATGAGCTGGAAGAACAGCATTTTTTCAGAATATCGGATGATTTTGAACATTCTTGAACATCCTTTATCTCTGTGTGGGAATATTATGGCAGAAAGGCAAGGCAAGGTAATGGAGAAGGAATGAGGAAAGAAGGCAGAAATGAAAATAGCAGGCAGAATGGTAGAAAGAGCAGGAAAAGGAAAGAACAGGGGAAAAAATGGAAGAGGAAAGGTGGAAAGAGAAGGGGAAATAGATAGAAAAAACCATACATGTCAGGTTTCTCAGCTAGCACATATTCCAGAAAGAATCCTTAATTATAACTGGAGTTAATGTTATCGTTCAGGAGTGATTTCTCTTTGAATTTCATTCAAATTTCAAATTGATTTGTGTTTCTTGTAGCCTCAGCTATGAAGCATGAACTACAAATCATAGGTTTGTCAAGACTTCCAAAAATTGAGGTGGCATAAATTTCTCATTTGAGTCAAAGTTTTTTAATTTTATCCTGTTTTCCACTTTGCTAGAGAGGTGTCCATCTTGACTGAGAGGTCTAGGAGGGTATTTTACCATCTTGCCTAGCTATAGCTTGACTGTCAGACACATTGTTCTGAAATTTTCTGAATCAGCATTTGAATAATGTTCTGAAATATTCTTTGTAAAGCTCCTATGGTATATGGTACACCTTTAGTTTTATTTCCCAAATTAACTATATCCTTTTTGTGATTCTGGATATCACAAGACTAACAGCAGAAAAAAAACCAGAACTGAGATAATCAGGCAGGATGAATGTATAGCCGAAGAGTATCACATGGACATTTCCACATTGCCTGCCTGAGTGTCTTCCCACGATTTCTGGCACTGGTTCTAGTATATTTTTTAACATCCTGTTGAATGAGAGCCTTATTCTTTGCCTCTGATTTTGTACTCGCAAGGAAAAAAAACCAAACAAAATATGTGAGGTTTTAACCAAAGTCTGTGGAGAACCAAAGGATTTGGAGTCAGTGCAACAATGCCCTGACTTCTGTACTTGAATCATCCCTTCTGTGCAAATATTACACGTTAAAGTTATTTTCAGGCAGAAGAAAATATCTTGTGAATCTCTCAGCATTTCAGGTGAATATGTGCATGATTATATGGCATTATCTCCATTTTATTTTCTAGTACAACTTTAAGAGCGGTTACAGGTTGAGAATCTGTGAAAAAAAAAAAGAACTTACTAGAAGGTATTAATTGCAGTCACGGTTATTAATGGATTAATTATATAAATTCTGCTGTGAAACTGAACTTGCAGCCGCGGAGCCATTTTCAATCTCTATGCAGTTGTGCAGCTTGTGATAGGTGAATTTGTCACCAAATTGCACCACTCCACTTTTCTCACATAGACTAATATGAAAGTCCTTTAGAGGGTGAGAAATTGTGTATCTTGCTCAGGGATCAAATAATTTACTTTCCAGTAGTTGAATCACTGCTCAGATTTCTTTATTATATCCTTTGTTTTCCAGTAATGGAGTGCTGTTTCTGTGCAACATGACATATATAACATGACAACTTCTCAGTTTCTTGAAGTAAAATCATAATGGATAATACATAAAGAAAACTGGACCAGATACATAGTCCAGCTAGATGAGAACCACAGTAGGCATGCTGTTGCTTTATTTATTTGAGCCTTAATAAACTAGATTTTCCTGCGGTGTTAAAGAATTAGAATAGAATCAGCAGAGAGGAAAGCCTGAAGTGTTTACAATAAAGTTGAGGAAGTCTTTAGAGCATACCATCCTGGTACCAGCAGAAGCTTTGAATTTTAACTATCTAATGATACTAGGTGTATTCTCTTAACTTAAAATGAGCCTATGAAAGTTACTTTCTTTTTAATCCATAGTAAAAAAAAAAAAAAAAAAAAAAAAGAAAAAAAAAAGAAAAAAAAGAGGCCACAATTAGCAGATAAACGTTAAAGGCAAAGGCATGTCTTGACATGCATGATTTCTGCAAGGCTGCCATCATGCTTATGGCAGAGAAAACTCCAGAGAAAGGATAACTTTCATTCTTTCTTTTCCATACCACCTGATAAACAAACTAAGGAAATTACACAGGGCTAGATTCATTGCATTTATATGAGATGAGTTTGAGCTGTACATATACACCACACCTCAGACACAGTTCTGGCAATAATAGGGTGATGCAAACCATTATGAAATACCTGTCTGTGAGGTGTAATTCACTTGAACATTGCAATGCTATACATGCTACAAAGCCCAGTGAATAAGAGCCAGGGCCTAAAGTGGAGTCCACATCTCTCAGCTACATTTGCTGCTTAGGCTAATGTATTTCTGGAGATGAAATAAAAGGATGCTGATCATCAGCAGGAGGCAAGGGCAATTCCAGCTGTGGGTGTGTTTTAGCTCTTTTCAGAGATGCAGGTGTAACAGGTGCAGATGCAACAGCACTGCTTCCCTCTCCCCCTCCACAAATTCATAGCCCACAGTACCCTGTGGAACTGGCTCATCACCCCCATTGCATGGCTCCACCATGTCTTCTGGTTTCTTTCTGCTCATTCAGACATTTGGGTTGACTCAATGCACATCCCCAAGCACATCTGCTTGGGGAAAAGATGTGAAATGCCTGGCAGTCCTGCACAATTCCTGTCAGTAGGCTTCTCAGAGCATGATCCAGACACCATCAATGGGAGAAGCAAGGAGGATAGCTGCTGTAATACTGATGATGTACTAGAGGCAAGTCAATACATCACTACAGCTTTGATGTCATTTGTTGATGTGAAGTATTTGCCACCCTGGGCAGTTCTCACTGGGTCAGGCAGAGAGCTGGTCCACAGGAACATTGGCTCTTCATTTAGCACAGTAGCACTGGGGTTACAGGATGTCATGGCAGTCACCTGCCATGGGGGATATTGCAGATTTTCCTTCTCTCCCGGGAAGCTCAACCCTAAACCTCCAACCATACTAGAAAGGGATTTGGTAGCAACATTCTCTTTTGAAGTAATAATACTCTTTATCTTTTTAGGAGGTTATATGCCATAGAATTCTTGGTCATTTAGACTTAAGAGATTAAAAGTATGGCCCTGTGATTTCAGAGCTTGGGGACCAAGAGTGTCAGATGTCCACAGGGATCTGAAGAGCATCATCTCCTTCTTTATCTTTAGAAGTCTTAGAAGTTGGCAGTTTTGTATGAAATATCTTGATTTCTTCAAATTGATGTTTGCCAGTGGCACATTTCATTTGGTGAATTTGCATCCAGCTCTCTTTTGCAAGATGTTGAGAAAAATCTGACAAGAGACCAAATTCATGTCAAACTTCTTTTGTAAATGGAAATCTGTCACTTCTGTTGGCAACAAGAACTAATGATTTGATTGTCACATAGAATTTGTAGCAATCCAGTTCCAACAAGCTGGAAAATTCACTGACATGCAAGAATTCTTTGTCTGCCTAAACATACAAATATATCTAGAAATCATTGATGCACATTATATACCATTATTTCGATTTGTTCAAAATATGCATTTAAAAATAGAGGGATTGTTCCACAAAATGACAGTCTCCAGCCACATCTTTTAATTATTCACTGACTGGTTGGTATTTAGCATGACTGATTTCCTTCCCACTTGTATCTAGAAATAAGTCTTTAACCCTAACCAAACTGCTCTTTTTAGACTGTCTTAATCACTTTGATTTCAACAGTACCACAGTGCCTCTGCACATGCTTGGCCATATTAATACAAACTACTAGATCTATTGAAAGACTTACCTAAAACACTCATAATTATTTTTGCTTGTAGCTCTTAACTATTTAAAAAAACAAAACCCTTTTTGGTCTTTATTAATGAGGTCATGGGTTCTGTTCTTTCTCAGAAAGCTTGCTATGCATAGTGTATATTACTGGAGCTATGAAGGACACAGATTTTCACTGCTTTCATAAATACTGCATCAGTAATAGTTTCTTTCACTGCACACAGAATAAGAACACTAAGAATCCCTTTTTTTAGTTGAAAATTTTGTTTCCTAAGTCAACTTTTAAATTTTGTGTTAATGATTTACAGTAGAAAACAACAGCTACATTTGAAATCAACTAAAAATAAAGATATTTTTATTTCTGTCTAAAGCAAGCTTGCCTAAGTCTGCCAATTTTCTCATGGAACACTTTTATCATAGAAAATGAGTATATTTGTAGCATAACATGTTTCCAAGATCTTGGTATATTTTTAATTGCCTTCATGTATTTCTGACTGTGTTATGGAATTTTGTGAAGTTCCTCCACCTTTCTCTGAGCTTTTGATGATCCCTTTATATTCTGTTTAGACTTTATCATTCTACATAGAAGAAATGAGTAAGGCAGAATTACATTCTTACTTGAGGTAATTCTGTGCACTTTCTACTGATATTTACCTGCTGAGTTTGCAGCAGATAATTTGTGTCTTTATGCTAAACTTGTCTAGTTTCTTTGTGATATGTCTTTTGCTTTTGTATTTTTATATTCTTAGTGACTTTACTATGCTTTACTACCTTTACTAGTTTCTCTTTCTCTAGCTTTGTTTTTCTATTTCACATCATCATACTTTTTAAAAAATTGAACATATCTTTTATCATAAGTCATTCATTCATTTTCTTTAAAGTTGTTATTATTATTATTCTCAACATTTCACATTTCTTAATTCATGACACTTTCTTCATTAAGGGATAAAACTTGACTACTAATACTAGACAAGACAATTAATGCAGAGCTTTTTGGGAAGATTAACTCTACTTTAATATGCTCAGCTTGTAGTAGTTGGAATTTTATTTCTCTGATTACATTGGCAGTGGAAAAGAGTATTAAAACTTCAGTGTAATGTCAGATTTTACTTATCTTTTTATGATCTGTATCTCGCTCTGCCCCTTATAAAAGAAAAAACAAACCTCAGTGAAGTGCATGTTATTAGACTGTGTTAAATTTTGAAGGTTTACACTTTTTCCTTTTTGTGTGATTTCAGCTATCAACGTAGGTGGTCTAGTTGCTCAGCTTACTGTTCTCTGACTCACATAGCAGGTGATTGACTGAAATGTTACGAATTTTCATCCCAGTACTTATAGACTATTTCAACAGTGGTATAAAACGGGCTTGTCTGCTCAGAGGAGACCCAAAAGTTATTTTTTCCACACAAGAATCAAACATATGCTCAAATAAAGCTTGTCCTTTTTCATTTTCTCAATTCATGTTACTTTCTTCCCAGTGGGATGGAATAATTAATTTTGTTCCTTTCTTTAAGGGAGAAAATTGTTTTGATTTCCCGACTGGAAATTTAGATCTCCATGAATGCCCAAGCTCGTATGGGGCTGTGAATCTTGTTCTAAGAAACATATTTCAGGGAAAGGCATCAGATTTCCAAGATTTACTTCATTGCCCTTGAAATCAGAATCTGGATCATTTTAGAACTGGGAGACTTCAACTCATAGAATCACAGTATCTCAGAAGAGGTGAAGCTGGGAGGGAACTCTGGAGATCATCTAGTCCACACACCCCAGTCACCACCCTCACCAGGCAGGGTGAGCTGTGGCAGGATGTCCAGGATGATGCTGCTCCTGACGTGCCCCAGGACATGGATGGCCCTTCTGGCTACCCAGACCCTGCTGGTGCATATCCAGCTTTACATCGACCAGGAGCCCCAAGTCTCTTTCTGGGGCACTGCTTCCCAGCATCTCACTCCCCAGTCTGTCCAGGCATCCAGGGTTAGTCCTTCCCAGGTGCAGAATATGTCTCTTTCCACTGCTGAACAATGTCACTCAGGTCCATTGTCTCTTGGTCTTTCATTTTACAGGAAAGACTCTGGCTCTCTCATCTTCCCTCCTTTCCATCAGGTAATTTCCTTTCCTTGCTTTGTTGATGAGAAGTCTTTTCCTCCTCCCTCCTTTCTTAGGACGGCTGTGGAGAGGATAGATCTCCACAAGTGCCTGAGCTCATCTGGCACCATGAATCAGATTTTAGGCAATGGTAATGCATTGTGGGTAATTAGCAAGCCCCAGTCTCGTAACAAAGGCAGTGCCTTTTGGAAAGAAACTGGAAGGGAAAAGGTAACACAGGAATAATTTTTGTTTCTGAAATATAAGCAGATTATAAATATTCTTAGTGTGCCATTGCTCTGTAACTCAGAAATTAGTAGAAAACAGATTTAAAGCTGTGATAGTGTCTGCTTGTGTTTGACTCATTCTAAACCACCGCTAAGTTCCATTCTTTAAATTTAGTTTCGAATCACAAACTCAAAAGCATGCTCTGAGTTTGAGAGACTTGAATTTCTCCTAAAAGTAGGTCACAGAAAAAAAGATCTGAATCATTAAATGATGCTATCCATATCAGAAGAGGAAAGTCAGAATCTTATTATGTACTGTTCCAGACTTTTAAGCGCTGAAAACCTGAAGCTGAATTTGAGTTAACTGAAAATACCTTTCAAATTTGGAGTAAACAAAAAAAAAATCTGTCAGCAAAATTATATGAATCTTTGATAAACTCGTCTCTCAATTCCAATCATATTCCACACTCAATGCATGCATAGACTTATAGAACTGTCACACAAATATTAAAGGAGTAATAGAAATATCAATTTATTTTATGTCATTGAGTCCAATACTTTAAATGCTGAATATTCTGATGCATTTTTAGGATAAAGCATTTTATCAGAAAATATTCATCTGGATGGTAAAATAAGCTAAGAGATATGCTTTTACAGATAGAACACAGGTTTCGTGACGCAAAATGCTTTGGAGAAATCATTGGTGGTTCATTATCAAATAAGAATAGAATGGGAAATGCATAGCAGGATGAAAAAATAATTAAAAGTTGTTTTCATAGAACAGTTTATTAAATAATATATTTGTCTGGTTTTTTGATAATTTGCTAATTTCCAGAATTTCATTTAGCCTTTTGCATAATGTATAAGTATATATAGAAAAAGGGGTTTTTAAATTTAATCTTCTTGAACTTTTTAGTAAAATCACTGTACTTCTTAAATGGCCTTATGTTGCTTGAGAATTTCAGGTGTGTATGTTTCAAATTGCTTAAGGGTTGGAAATCTACCACTTAGGAGTACAATGTAGGAGTTTGTAGGGATGCATGAAAAATAGATGCAACACAACTGTGAGGCAATACAGAAGGCCTCTAAAATACATGTCAGCAAAAGTGTCAGTGAAAAAGCCAATTAAAATCACAATAACCGCAATGCAACCTGAATTGTGCAGTAGTTTTATTGGGATTTTTCAAGTTCCTACTCTGCATGTATAATCATTGAAACATGATCCAGTATGTTCAAAATTAGAACACTTACATTTAGAGCTCTCCACAAATTATAGTATGTATCTTCCTTTATGTAGACAAATTCTTTTCATTAACACATATGCAATCTAGAGATGTTGGGGAATAAAACTCTATTATTTTCACCATTTTGCTGCTGCTTGATTTTGGGAAAATTAATTAATACTTGGATGAAAATTTTGAAGAAAAGGTCTCTGAAGTTTGACTCCTGCATATTGAAGTGCTGGTGACATGTTTTTCGAGCTACTGAATACACCTGGTTATTGTAGTATCATTTTTGTCTCAATGGATAATTTTCACATAAACAATCTGTTTTCTAAAATCCATAGAAGAAAGTTTCATCTTGACAGTGAAAGACTAGAAATATGACTTTTACAAACGCTGGCTTTGGTTAAAAATTGGAAAATATTTCCAGGGAATAATTTCATGGATACACTTCATGTATATGTTTGCCTAAAGGAAATTGTTTTTCCAGTTAGAAGGGTTTTTTGTCATGTCTGTGCTTTGATCAGTCCAAGGATGATTGGTCTTTCTTGGCTAGGTTTTTATCTCGTATGGAGGAAAGTTTATACTTGGATGTTTTAAAACTTCTTGCATATTTCAGAATGTTGTTTGCTACAGGGCTGTTTTAAGCCAAGAAAAGGAGGATATAGCACAGAGAGGCAAAAGCATTTCCCATCTCTCCATCTTTCACAAAGATTCGATAGAGTTCAAATGAAAAGAGAGTTCAAATGAAAACTCAAAAGAAAGCTCACAGTGTAGTAGAAAGTCTAGTTAGCCAAACTTACAGCAAATAATGTCTAACTCTGTGCCAAAATTAATTGTGTATGTAAATGAGAATACTGTAATAATGGTCTAGTACAAGGAGCACTGGCATGTCACATCCATGGTCATTTAAATCTAACCCGAGGTTTGAACCACAATTAGAAGAGTGCCTTAGGGTTATTACCTGTTAGACCGTAGTCCCCCATTAGCCCTAATAAAGAGAATATAATTTATCACAATTAGGCTTAATTGGCAATTCTCAGTCTGTGTTCAGTAGAATACCAGGACTAAGACAGCATGGACAATCACTTTATTCCTTTCATTCTCAAAGGTGATTTTCCTCAGCTCAGTGAT
The DNA here is from genome assembly GCA_034336665.1 of Luscinia megarhynchos. Taxonomy (NCBI): domain Eukaryota; kingdom Metazoa; phylum Chordata; class Aves; order Passeriformes; family Muscicapidae; genus Luscinia; species Luscinia megarhynchos. The sequence continues at coordinate 51,099,030 of CM067565.1, forward strand.
AAACAGTATGAGCATCTCCGTAAAAAAAAAAAAAAATTATAAATTCTGAATCTGTCACATATTTCATTCTTCTTGAAGGCATTCTAGGCGGTTCAGTTAAGAGATGTGACACTTAGAATACACCTCGAAGTGTATTACATTATATACACAGAAATTGAAAAAATATTTTTACATTTTGCATTTTTACTTTACATTGCATGCCCTCATTATATTGGTAATTCTGCTGAATATTATGATGACAAATATTTATATGGTTAGAAAGAAGAAATAAAACCTAACATACTGGCAAGCTCACCTGTCCCCAACTCAGACTATATTTTTGTGAAAAGCTGTACCACTATTCAAGCTTTTTTACCTCTCTTCCCATTCTACTGCTGCTAAGGGTTACGAAACTGGAATTTATGCTTAAACATCCCACCTGCCTTCAGTAAATTTGGTTATTTCAGGGGACATCCTTCCTTATCAGCTTTTTTTTTCTTTTTTTTTTTTTTTTTTTTTGCAACAGTCTCTATTACCAGCACTAACAAATGCAAAATGTTCATAGGCAAAAAAAAAAACAAAACAAACCTCTGGCACACATCTGCCACTTGTGCAGTGGCTTCATGGGAATAAGGAGAAATGTGGGAAAATTAAAAAATCTAAGTTTTCTTATTTTTATATGTGTAGCTTTTGATTTTCAAAATCCTTCTGATTGTTGTAGTTCAAGATCCAAGTTAGGGTGAAGTGTGAAAGCATGACTCTATTTCAGGAATAATTAAAAAAAAAAAAAAGGAAAACCACTTCCAGCCTAGCCTTTGATTTGTTCGGGTTGAACTGATCTAAAAGTCAATTATATTCCTAAGAATATGACACTAAATGTGGACAATTACCTTTCTATTACTAGAAGTATGGGAATTACTCTCTTCTGGGAAATCTGACATGAAGTGACTTCGAGGTATACAGGGCTTCCTGACTGAATTTGGTGTTAAGATACCATAGTGATAAGATAGTATGAGGAACAAGAAAATCTGTCAGCCTTCCCTCATAGTGTTCCCTCTTAAGCAAGGGCAATATTAAACCTCAGGGTGTTTTTTGTTCAAATTGTATGGTGTTGGTTTGTTGGGCTTTTTTTTCAAAAACAAGGAACGAACATTACAGAGCTGAAGTGTTCATGGGGCGTTTTGTTCTTGAAGGACACATGGAGAAGCAATCATTTCTTCTCAGGGTTAAACACAGTATTCACTGGCAGGTGCTGTTCTCACCAACAATCCCTTTCCATGACACCTGCACCACCTCTTCTGCCTCTGTAAGGACACTTGTTCAGCATCAGAAGCTTATACTCACTCCCTAAGAAAGGTAAAAATAGATGCAAATGTGGCAAATATAGCCACATATTTTGATAAGCATTATTTGTGCCAGAATCTATTGTTTTGTAAATTTATGGAATGAGAAAGGAATTATCTCCCTCTAAAGTAACATAGTGCTGTATTTGAAGAAATTTATGTAATGAAGAATCAAGATTTTATTCTTTCACTTGAGATATAAGATCTGTGTCTCAAAATGTGCTGGTTTTGACCTAGGAGCAATGGAGAATTTAAACAGTCTCTTCAGTGCAGTAACAATGCAATACATTTCTACAACATCTTCCCTGAGTCTCAAGGGGCCTATCTGTGATCTTTCAACATGTCAAGCATACTAGATCTAAATAATTTCTTATGTGCTGAAGGGAAAAATGGATGTTGTTTGGGTCTCCTAGACAACAGACTATGCTTCAAAGGCAAACTGTGTAATAGGTATTTATCTGATTCAAATCTAAAATTCAATTTAGGAGTGAAATAACACGACCATCTGGCATTGTTTTACCGGGCTGCTTCAGATGGACAAATAAAACTCAGCCAGGCTTCAGTACTGTTCAGTTCAAATATTGTTTGGGGTTTTTTTTGGTTTTTTTATTAGATATCTAGACAGAAATATTTCTCCTTAATTTTCCTTATAGGAAAAATAATTCCATTAATTTTAGTGAACTGATTTTATAGCATAATGGTAATTTTGCTTTGTGTAAATTATATTTTCCAAATGGACAAAAGCTTACTATAAGCAAATAACTGGTAATGTATTCATTTGTGTCTCTTTAAATATTATTTTCTAAGGAAAAAAAAAATTCCTTTTTTGGACATATATTTCTCCTTATGAAAAGTTTAACTTTTCCAATAAATGTCTGCTATCCTCAATTATCAACTCAGGTACCAAAGTAAGATGAATTAGACTGAAATTTTTGTAACTGGCTACAAAAAGGGGAATATTCTTCACAGAATTTTTTTTTTTAATAAGTATATCAGCAGATCTTTCCTATATACTGATGATGACATCTTTAAAACCACAATTATGAAAAAATCTCAGTGTGATTTTTAGCATATATGTTATCCTATATAAACATTGGTTTGCAGTGTTGATTTGAGCAAAACCACATAGATTAAATAACTAAATGAACTAACTTTCAGCCACACCACATTTCAGGTGAAAATCTAATCAACTGAGGCAAATTTAGTTTATTTTTTTCCAGGACTACATCTTGAAGAAAGAAGGAAAAAAAAAAGAATGAAAATACTTTGAATTAGAAACAATGTGGACAATCCTTTAATAATATTTTATCCTAAAGAAATAAATTTTCTGGGTGAATTGTTGAATTTTGACATTGGAAACTCATTCAGGGTCTCCATTCTGCCTATTAAATAAGTTAAAGTAACATTTAAAAAATCAGTTTCTCTGAAAATTAATATTTGAAGTACCCCAGATTAAGAAAAACATTTTTAAATTGGCCTCTCAAGTAATAGTACTTTTTCTCTATCAGGAAAAACAATTACTTTACTTCTTACATCATTATTGCTTTTAAAATTTGTCACAGTCGCAACCTCAAAAGTTTAAGAATATAAATTCAAGAATCCATGAAACTTAAATTATACCTTTATAAAATTAGATGGACTAGCCAAGTAATCTTTAATTTAAAATACTATATGTGAATATATGAGTAGATATGCTGTTTTGTAAATTAAAATGTTGCACAGAAAGATGTTCTAGCAAAATAAATTTTAAAAAAGACCTCGTTTTGCTGCCAGTTCTTATTTTCAGGAGCCAATACTTGCCATATTTACATGTCTGAGACAATCCCTATACAAAATAATAAGATAATTGTAATTAGCATATCTTTTTTTTCCTCATTAAAAGACTTTATATATCTTTCTAGAGCAGCTGTTTGACTGTCAAAATCTACCATGTAGCTTTTTCCTGTTAAGAAGTGTTTGCAAGAATCTTTTCACTGCTTAAAATAGTTTGAAAATTTTTTCAGCTGTTTTATCTCAATGTTAACTGCACTGCAGTTATCCATAGGAAATAAATGTAAATTATTTAGTTTATATGATTTTAATTGAAAAGCATGTGCACTTTAAGATGAGAAATGAAAAGATAAAGTCAGAATAAGAGATAAAATTTAAGCCCAGTAATCTTGCACTATAAATTGCTAGTAACTTTTTAGATGAGATTGCTTTGAGATGTACATATAAAATGGACATTTTTTCTTGCCTCATACTGGCTTTCATAGTAGTGTAATTCTGTGGTATTTGAAGGACTTTTATAAAAGCTTATATCAAGCTTCTGTGCCATTAACCCCTGACATGATGAAAAGAAAATGCATGTAACTTCAGTGGGACTCTCTCCTGGTACTCTGATATGGGACTGCACTTGCACAGGAAGGGGTGGGGAGGGGTAGGATGTGGGATCAGTGTCTCAGTAAGGAGAGCCCAGTGAGATAAGGATTGCAGAGGGTGACAGACTGTCAGGTCACCAGCAGCTGCCCCCACCTGTTATGATCTGTTTATTAAAAGATGTCTCTGCCTGGATTAAGGTGCAAACAAGATCATAGGCTGAAGTCAATAGTATGGATTTTATTTATTTAACAGCAAATGTGAAGTAGAGAGATAGAAAGAAATGGGAAAAAGAAGGGAGCCAGAGGGCTGGGGAGGGAGAGAGAGAAAGAGATGGAGGGATCAAGCAGGAGATAATTACCTCCCATGGATACCGTGGGATCATTTTGGTCCTCCACCCTGGTCTTCTCAGTGGTAGGGGTCCCAGAATAATTCTTCTGGTGGTACTACCTTCAAGTTCTGGGTATCCTCAGGGTAGTCTCAGATTTTCCTACAACATGGGCTCACATGGATGTTCGCATTTGTTTTCTTTCTCACAGTCTGCACAGTGGGAATTTTTGTCCAGTGTGCTAACTAAATCTTCACATCCATGAGGGCAAGAATTAGACCCTTTCTAATATTGCTATCTGTGCTTATCTCAAGTTTCTGCTGTGGTGGCTTATCTTGTAGTTCCTTGACTGTTCTTTGAGATGGGCAACTGCATGCTTTAAATCCTTATACTATACCATGGGAGAGCTGTTGCTTGACCTGGACTGCAAAAATGCTCTGCATTTTTTTCCAGTTTTCAAATTTCACAGTTGTGTGACAGAGGTTCTTGATGCACAAGAGCAGATCAGTCTGTAACCTGCTCAGTGTTCAAAGCTGGAAGAATGCACCAGAGAATGGCTGGATATATGTGTGCACATGCTGTCCTCTGAAGCTTCTGAAACTGGTCTATGTCATAAAAAAAGACACCAGATATTCTTATGGTTGAGTGTTGCATGGATGGAAAGAATTTGTTTTTACTCTCTGGAAACTGAGAGCTCAGAGCTATAATATATATTTAGTTTCCCAAATGCTATTAAAGGCTTTTTCAAGGTAAAAGGTTTTATAGTACCACAGTCTTCACCTCATATTCGCATGACTTAAATTTTGTCAGGTTATACTTACTGACAGACTGTTGGAAAAACTTCAGAGTCCACATGGTTTAAGTACTCACATTTTGCCACAGATGCCACTGCGAGATCTCAAATTGCCATTGCAAATAGCTAGAATATTAATGGGGAATTAAATCTCTACAGCAGTAAAAGATGGAGAGAGCATCTTCTTTTATGCTTCCCTGCCCTGCCTGAACTCCTTCTCTTATAGCAGCTGCATTTCTGCCAACTGCCTCTTCTTTCCAGCAAAGAACTATAAAAGCAAACTGTCCTTGCCATTGAGGAAAGATGTTGTCAGGAGGAAGATGCAGTGATACCCTGCATAATATGGCATCAATTCTTTCCCATCAGCATCACACATGAGTAAGGGACTAACTGCCAAATGCCATTCTCCAGAATGGAGGCATTTAGACAGTGCTGGAGAATCTAGTTTGGATCCCTAAAGCAACAAAACTCAGGGTCCCATCTTTGCATAAGAATGAGCTTAAATAGTGTCAAACCTGAGTTTATTACTAAAGAAAGTAAATGGGTTAGGTAAGGTGGTAAAATGAATGTTTGCAGGTGAACTTCTGTCATGCACGTTCCTGTCCCTAAGTAAAACAGATCATGTGTAGACCTGATGAATACCACCAACCAAGTGAAAGCTGTGTTTTCTCTGTATTAAATTTGGGTGTGACGTGTATGTAATGCTTGGTACACCAAGCAGGTGGCCAAACAAAGCTCTGCAGGTGCCAGCATATGAAATGTGCAGTGGTGGTGGTTCTAAACAGCAGAGAGCTCCTGCAACACACAGGCATCAAACCAACACCTGAGTTCTTCAGGCCATTGTACTTTAAATGCTGCAGTATGGTTTCAGATTAATAATGAACTGCTTTGCATGAATGAGAGTAATGTGAATGGTATTAGCTGAAAAGTTATAATGTAATGTAGGTACAGTTTCCATGGAAGTCCTTGAAGCTAGCATGTTATCTGCTAGGAGTTATTGGATAGCACATGCCAGACAGTGCTATGTAACATGAGGCACTTCAAATGACACTGCAGAGACAGATGTTGGAGAAAAAAAATGATGGTATCCTTAGCACCCCACCAAAGTGAAATGATGGTTGTCCACTGGAAGCAAAATCACTCTCCTTACAGGAATTTGTGTAGCTTCTCTTTCTGCACAATGGTGTAAGGTGTCAAATCTAAAACTCCTCCCTTTTCTCACTTTCTATGTAGCCTGTGTTGTCTCTTAAACAACTGTAACTTTTCAGTGAAGGGAGAAACAACTCCTTAGAAGATAGGTTTTAGAAATAAAAAGGCAAACATTTCACACTGTGTAGAGGTGTGATATGTTACAAGTAATCTTGGAAGAAATGCAGTAGTGGGCAGAGTGCAGGTGGAGTGTTCAGAGCTGCATGTGTAATTCACACTTAGTGTGGTGGGTGCTATAAAAAAGTCAATACATAAACTCGAAGGCGGATGGAATTCATCACATATCTCTGCTGTTTGTCACCTGAATATCACCAGTAGGTATAGAATGCATCTGCATAACTCCATCTTATTTTCCTTCTAAAAACACATGCTAAATGCTTATAACTTCTATTCACAGAGCTAGAAGTGTTTAGTGTAAAATATGTCTAGGATGCTGGGAAGTTTTAATTGGGGATAACTTGAACAGTGCCAGAACAAAATGCATCTTTTTCATTATCACATTTACTCCTCATCGAGAGATCTGTCATATCAGTGCTTCATTTTGGGTAGCTCATTCTGTTGAAATGTATAATAAGTACTTAACATATAACAACAAAAAAACAATACAAGAAAACAAAACCTATTAATAGTAGCAATCATTATCCCATCCTTATTAAATATATTATGCTTCCTTTTCATAGCTAGGCCAGATGCTGATTTCCAACAAGTAAATATTCTGGTTTTGCCATTTGATTGACATCTGCAGTGGAGTCCTAAAAGAATGAGGAATGACTGAGGTATCTGTGTATGTTCTTGCTATGGTAAATAAAAAGCGGCCTTCAGGCCTTTGATATGATATTGAAAAATTACTTATTAAAGGGAAACAGTAGGAATTTGAATTGCAATATAGAATTTTCGGTTTTCTGAGAGGCACCTTCCTGCTAGTTTAAATTGTAAACATCTGGAAATACAGAGTAAATTGATGTTATATTTACTGTGCAGCAGTCACTTCAATATGCTTGCCTTGAAGCCTCAAAAGCAAAATCCTCTGTATTAATCCTATGGCTTCAGAAAAGCAGGGAGAAAAATAACCATTGATGCTTATAAATATGAAGCCTGCAGAGTATAAGAAATTTATAGAGAAAACCTTGAACAATTCCTACTGTAACACCAGCCCAGTTTCATTCTGAGCTGTTGAGCCAGAAATGTGAGAAAATGAAGTGACTGAAGCCTGTCAGAAAAGAAAAACAGCTAGTGGAGTGATGATATGATCCACAGATGGAAGCATTGAATCCACTATCCTCACTGCATTGATTAAAGACTGTTACTATTCAGGTGAATTGAAACCTTCACAGAAGCCACGGTGGAGATGAGCACAATAAAAAGTTGTTTTTCATCTGTAATTCAGTAGAACTCTGAAGTAAGGAATTTTTTTTTTCTTCAACTGGGTCATATTAGATGGCTTATAGAAAGAAATATATACCATGTACGTTCCTTCCAGTAAATTCCTTAGTTTATAGAACATGTTAGCATTCAGATTAGGCAAAACCTTCAACACAGCTAAACTTTCCAAATATAGTTTTACCTTACTGGTAAGCTTATATCTTGATGTGATCCAGTTTGCATAAAACATGCATCACATTTAGCCTCATTTGGAGATGAAGCTGAACTTTGAAAATTCCACAGATTTCAACACACTTTCGTCTCTCCTGATCCAAATGGATGTTGGTATTTCATTCCAGTTGTGACAGAAAACAATCCTTTTTCATGACCAAAAAAAAAAAATTTCAATTTTTTTTCAATATTTTGAACTTTGTGGTTTTATATATGTTGTGGCTTTTTTGTTTGTTTTTTAAGAGTTCTTTGGATTTTGTTTTTTGTTGTTTGTGGTTTTTTGTTTGGTTGATTTCTTTTTTTTTTTTTTTTTTTTTTTCTTGAGAAGACGGCAATTTTTATTAAACCTTCATCTTTATAGCATTTCACAGTTTGTGGAAAGATTACCTGATCAAAGCCAGAGACCTCACCCCTGGAATACTCCTGAGGCACAGATGACTGCCAGGGAGGAGGCATTTACGTGGAGCTTTTTTCCTGACTCAGAGCTGAGTACTTAATCTGAGTCTCCCACATTTCAGTCACACCTCCTACAGACACACGCTTGGTGCTTGTGAGTAAATCTTCTTGGGTAGGAACTTCTCCTTTTCAAATAGATAATTCAAGGAAGTTATTTCAAAAGTTAGATTTTCCTGGTCTGCCTTCATACAATGAAGATAGTATTTTTGCCATAAAAAATCTTTTAATAACATTATTAAATACATTAGTCATGGCAGGCCAGGACCTGTAAATATCAGGTATGTGGAAAATGCTCCCAAAATTGGAGGCTTGTCAGGAATTTGACACACATTTAAGTGAGATTCAGCAAAATGCTATAATAAATCTTCCTACTTCCTTGATATGAAATAAGGCCTGCAGTTTACAACAATCCACTAAGAGTGACTTGGCCATACTCTCCAGAACACATCAGAGCAAACCTCTGGTCTGCCACTCATATATGCATAGTAGCAGAAATCATTCACTGAAGCTTAAGTGTAAAATTATTATTTCTTCTAACAGTTCTTAAATTGACAGGACACTATTTCAAATTCATGAAGTTAAATTAATTCAGAATCCTTTCTGTCTCCCAGTCAGCTTTGAAACAAAATACAGACTTTATTTCTTATACCTCAAAAAATGTATAAGTGAACAAAAACCACCTTCTAATTTCTGTGAAACTGATTTGATATGTGACTTGTAGTAGTAGCATTTGACAAAGTATCCTTAGACTGCCAAAATAATTTTAAAAAAGTAATATATTCTGCTATGTTGCTGTCTTGTTTCTACTGAAAAGCTTTCAAAAATCAGGGGAGAAATCCCTGGTGGTTTTAACAGATAACCTCCTTTTAGTAATAGAAAACTCAGCTTTTTCTATATGCTTTATCCTGTCTCAATACTCTTGGTATCGCTGCAGAGGAGATATTTATTAAATTATTAGACTATGAACTGTGTTTTGAGTTTGCAATATGAAAACATAAAAGTCAATCATTGTTCAGGGCTTTGAATGGAAGGAGCTTTTATTTCAAATGGCATCAGTTAACAGTACCATGTGATTTCAGTGAGTAATCTTTATGGAATAAGATTGTAACAGCATTCTCTGATATAAGTTTATTTATTTAAACACAATTATTTAGAATTTATTAACTTCTTGATTAAGAAAGGTCTCTAGAAATTTTAGGTTGTTGATAGTTTCTTTCTTTTTGCTGCTTAATGCTGTTTGCATCATTGCAATTAACTCTATCCATCCTTACACAAAGCTTTTCAGGAATGGCAGAAAAATGTCAATCCTACTAAACCAAATTCATATATCAGACATAAAGTCAAAATCAACTAGCTGCTGCATATTTGTAGTTTATATCTGCTGCACCTGAATGCAATGAAATGTAAATTGTTAGCTAAAACCAAAGTACTGATAAAAGAATATCCCTTCAATGTGGTTTCCTTAGTGACAAAATTTGGCAGGATTTTGCAGGAACGTAAACATGAAAAATAGCCATAAAGAATGCCTGATCAGGAGCTTTAGTCCTGTTGATTCTTTCCTCATGGGCTGACCTTGCTTCAGCAATATAAGAAACTCATTACCACAATGAGTTATTCCCATGGTAGCAACAGATAACATAAACTAGACTGCTCGCCTTTGCAGGCCTCCGGAATGTCAGTCATATACTTCAGTAGTGCTGTTTCTTTTCTTTTCCAACAAATACCAGTTAACCTGAGGGGAAATTCAAGGTGTCTGTACATACCCCTAGCTGTTTAACATCTGATTTCCTGCAAGACAGTCTCTGCAAAGCCATGTTTCCCGTGTTTAGTTGCCCATCCCATGGCTCGTGAGGCAGAAGTCACATGCCATTCATACTCTTGGCTCATGTTGCTGGAATTGATCCTCCACGGATAAGTGTGACTACTTTTAGAACTGACATAAGATGTGAGCCATGTCAAGTTAGTTAGTTTATATTCATTGCCATTTAGATTCCTGATTTTTTTTTTTAATTCTTTGAACATTTTAGGATGTAAGGCTTCCTTCAAGAGATCTCACAATAAAGTGCTCCCTATCATAGAAAAAAACAACCTGTTATAATTTTCTTAATGGTTAAATCCTTTAAAGATCCCAGGCTATGAAGTGGGAGTTTTATAAATTTACATTTTAATAATTAAAATTAAAATTTATTAGAATCTGTGCTGCTGTATAAGTTTAGGATGAAAATTATTAGTGCATGCTAAGCAAGAAGAACAATGACTCAGTTGCAACAGAAATCATGGGGAAAAATGGGAGATCCTTTCACAGAAATATCAATATTTGATTTGATCTGGAGCAGCTACTAATGCCCTTTGAAAGAAATGCTTCTTATTATTAAGCCCACCCCTACCACATACCCCTACCACTGCATGTGATACCTTGCAATAGATCAGTGGGATAGAACTGAGTGGGTAGATCAGAATCCATCTTCCAAATTTGAGTTTCTTATCACCTATATTTGGAGATTGTATTCATCTTCTTCATTTTTATTTACCTCATGTAAGAGGCAAGAATGAACAAAAGATCTCAGCAAATGCATGCTTTTTCTGTGTTTGGGTTTAAGTAATGCCTGTTACAGCAGAACAAGCAGACATTTCTCCCTGTGTATCCTCGTGGATTCAACTAATCACTCTTTTAAGTATGATCAAGGAATATGTTTCCACTCTATTTTGTTTGGTAGCATATAAAAAACATTTCTTCCATAAGATTCTGTGGTAGCTTTTCTAGTACAATGGAAATTCTAGCATTTAAAGAAACTAGTATCAATGAATTCCATAGCTGGAATGTGTGGAGTAAAAAGAAAGTATTTAATTTTTTTTTCTTAATTCCATTTAGCCTCTCTAGTAGAAGAAATACTTTATCACTTTTTTTCCTAAAAGCTATTTTATTGGCTTTCCAGTCTGAAATTTTAATCATAAACAAAAGAAAAAAAAAAAAAAGAAGTAAATCCTTGTAGTAATCATCATTAGAAGGAAAAATTTAGTCTTCTTTTTCTGCCATGGTCTTGTCTTCTCTGAGTGCTCATCTACAGGCACTGAAAACTATTTGTCTGGTTGAGCTCTTCTAATGAATCTAGAAAAAAAAGGTGTTTTTAGACTTTAATGCATTTACAAAGTACTTCCTCACACTTTCTTTTTGGCCTCTGTTGTCATGCTTTTGCATTTAAATTCTCAGATATTTTTATATTCTTTCTGTTCTTCTAGTCTGAAAACAAATCATAATTTCTTTATTGCAAGATACCTTTTATTGCAGATAGCTTCCGCCTTTTGTTGTTGTTGTTATGTTTAAAATCTTGATGATGAGTGTTCTTCTAACAATAATACTCTTTGGGACCATACAAATTTTTGTATGGACTCAAATTCATGGGCAGCAGACAGCAAACAAAGAATAAATCTCACCACAGGCCCTGTATTGATGCACCACACCACACTTTAATGGCTAATGTAGACATACCCATTTACTTTGAATCTCCTTCCTATGATTTGAACACTAATTTACTTTGAATTACATACTACATTTACTATTTACATTGAAATACATACGTTTACATAGTAATTTACTTTGAATCTCCTTCCTATGATTTGAACACTACCCATGATAACAGCAAGCATTTTGTATCTTAGGTTTTACCTTTTCATTTGCTTTTGTAAAAATCTTTGCTTTCTCTTTCAGAAATTCTTACCCTGTAGGTTTTATGTTTTTAATGTGTTCCTTCAAGGATGCAGATAATGAATATTTTACCATGACTATTTTAAAATGGCTCTTATAGCCATTATGCCTTAAATCAGATTCTTCACTGCTGTACCATTTACCACAAAAAGCTAAATATAATATTTATGTATTCTTATATATATAATAAGAATTTAACTAATTGGAAAAAATAATTTACCTAGCGATGGAATATATCAAAGACTGAGGATTCCACATTAAAAATTAGGTATAAAGTCTGCTGAAATGGTAGAACACCTTCAAAGGAAAACATTTTTAATAAAAGCAGTTTCACATTCATCTACTACAGGCAAAATTCTAAATCCAGCATAAATATAACTGCTATTATTATGTGATGGAACAGTGAAAAGCAGATGGACCTTATTTGCAATAATGTAGCTGGGCTGAAGGTATTTTTCCACCTCTCTTCCTGCATTAATAATGACAGGTGGTGTTGAAGATAATTTTAACCAGATTATGATGAGCTGTAGTTCAAATTCAAAGAATTTTTTTTTCTCCCTGGCTTCTCATGCTTGGTATATGAGTGAACGTACTTTTAAATGCAATTCTTCAAAAACAGCATTTGAAGATTTGTGTGTGTGGGAGCTGACGAGGTTCCTGCCTTTTCTGAAAAGAATTCTTTGAAAAACTTAAAAAGGACATCTTTCAAAAAAAAAAAAAAATTCTTCTGACTTTCATGTGAAGATACCTATTTTGATATGAAAATGCTTGTGTTCGGAATTTCCAAATAGCAGATTCCCGCCTTCTGAAAAAACGATCACAAACTAGGTGGAGAGCAAAAACAGAACTCTGTGCTCAGTTTAGATCTTGCAAGCTGACAATGTAGTGTGTTAATTGCAATCTGCTTGCAAGGCAGTGTTTCTTCCTTTTAAGAAGAGAATAAGTGCATGCATTTATGTGGTACTCAGTTTACCTCACAGCTCAGTGAGTTACCTTCAAAGTTAGCACAGCCCTTAAAGAGAATTTCAGTTTCTTACTCACATTCTTTGAGTTTCACCTTCTGTGTTATGTGCATTTATGCATATGAATGTATGCAGATATATGCAAATGACTGCATATGTTTGAACTTTCTGTAGTTGTTTGACTGTATGTAGTGGGAGAACAAAACACTGTGATGCTGGTTTACAACTTAAGTAGGCCAAGAAATGCTTTGTGAAAGGGTTAATACTCATAGCAGCCCTATTCAGCTGAATGAAAATACATATTAAAATACATACTAAAATACATATTAGTGAAATATTAAATAGAGAACTCGTGCTTTCTGTCATATCTTTGAGATTAAAAGTTCCATTTTATGAAAAGTGAAGTGTGTTTTCAAACTGCAGATATAAATAAAACAAAAAAATACATTGAGTCCAGTCAAAAATTTGTTTTGAATGACATCTGAATTACCAGGCTTCAGTAGTTGAAAAAATGGTAGCTACAGGTATTTATTTGATCATTTCGAAAGACTGCTTGGGAAAAACATCATGAAGAACAGTGACAATTGACCATGCAACCACTCATAGAGTTGGAATAATTATAATTTCTGTGAATGTTTATTTATTCTGCCTCGTAAAGCTAAAACTTCATGCAGTTTGATTCTGGTATCTGATGTCTCTGAAAATACATACAAGGTGATGCCTTAGCATTTGCTTGAATTCATTTTTGTCATCAAGAACCTGAGGAAAAGCTGGTGGCAGATTCCACAGGAGCCCAAATTCCAGGGAGCCCAATGCTGAGGCCAAGGTCAGGGGCTTCTTCCTCCTATTTGTAATGAGCTGACTTTGCTACCTGTTTTGCTCAGGCTGAATCCTCACCCATACTTTCAGCATTTGCATTCTGGTTAAAAATGCAGTTTAAGCAACAATGAATTACATCAGTAGTGAGTTTTTGTCACCTGAGCTAGGCTTATACATAACCATAATTTTAGAAAAACTTTAGAAGACTCAAAATAATGCTTGCCCTTTTCAATGTGAGCTCAATGAGACCAATGAAAAAAATTATTCAGAAAACAAAGATGTATTTCCCAAATCAATTCCTTATCATAAAGACAATCTCCATAAGATTCAGTTTTTTCTTTAAAACACCTCGTGGCATTTGAGGATTGTTCCAATCTAGTATTTTGACTCAGTATGAAGTATTTGGTAGATCTTTGTGACATGTTAGGTCTCATATGCATAGTGTAATTGCTTTGCACAGTAACCATTTTCAGACTTGGGCTTTTGTTAGTTGATGAACAAAGTAACCAGGTAATTAGCAATACTGGCAGATATCTTGACAAATTTGTCAGATGACATGCTGCATGTTAGCTTAAAATTTCAGCCTTGATTCTATGATACTGTTTTCTTGGTTCAATCAAATGCAATAAATCAAACTAATTTAACTAAACCACTAAATGAAGTTGTGCAGCTACTTTTATTGCAGTTTAAATGAGGCATTTTTCAGTGTAGCCCAAATTTGGGATCTGTTTAAGCTAAACTGAAACAAACTGCTTTTAAACTGGGTTATGCATACACAGTAGAGTTTAATTCACTTTATGAAAAAACTTAATAAGCCACAAATCTCCTGTGTGAACAAAACTTTATTCTTCCAAAACAAAATTGATAAATATTGAATATGGTTTCCACATCCTAGTAGAAAAATGCAAAACAAGTCACATTTGACACATGGTAATCAGAGCACGTCTGTACTTCACAGATCTATATCAGATAGAAAGTAAGGTTATGAAATAAAAATTTGGTTTTGCTGGAATACAAGAGCGAGTGTAAACACTGAAAAATATTTTTTGAGAAAATATAAATAAATTAATAAGGTCTCTGAAAAGTCTTTGTATCGTCAGCGAGAGGTAAGAATAAAACGTACAAAATATCTTGGTTTAGATGATAGATCCTTCACTGTAATGAAGATGGTGGAATTGCAGTGATATATTATCAAATGATCTGCCTTCTTCTAACATACTACTGAAATGTGATTTTTTCATACATAAACCTGAATACAGACTAACAAAGTTTTAAAGAAAAGCATTAAAGATAAACAATATTCTTCAATTGTTCCTCACCTCTATCAAACTCCTGAGCAAAGAGAGACTTAAGCACATAGCTATGGATGTCCCACTGGGACTCTGCACCATTATTATCTCTAACCAAGTAAGTACAGGTTCTCCTGTGTTGTAATGGAATATGACTGAAAAAGGAAATTGCTTTTGACTACAGAATAGCAGAGTACCTTGGAAATGTTTTTACTTCAGCAACTTGAGGCCTCTTTGTGGACAAGAGGCATTTGGAGTAGTATAAGTCTGCTGTAAAAGAAGGATGTTTTCTACTAGTATAGATATCACTCATGGATCATACTTATAAGGAAATTGTATTGAAGATAACTTTCATCAGGTTTTGGTATTTTTTTTTTTTATATCTGACTTCAGTGAATTCTTCCCCAGCAGACAGTAAACATTCTAGGCAGCTCAACAGCACTCTCACATGTACCAAATGCAGCAGGATAGATGTCCTCATTGTGACACCATGAAAGAATAAAGGATGAAGAGATGCTTCACAAAAATATCACAAACACTTCATGTCTGGGGCCATGGAGTTGTTCGGGCACCATTCATGACTTAGATTTCTATTGAAACCTTCACTTGAGAATCCCTGTCCTTGATATTGTTTTGCTGAGCAATCCAGATCTTCTGGACCTGTTTACATGAGAAAAGCCTGGAGAAGAAAGTGATGGACAGCTTCTCAGCAAGAGTCTCCCCTTCTAAAAGAGGAGCCTGCCCTTGAAGAAGCTGGAACTGGAGATTATTGCAGGGCAGGTAAAGGCAGGACTGTAGTTGTATGTTATGATCTCCCTGTAAGACTGTATAAGACATTAGGGAGGAAAGGGCCTGAGGCCATGAGTTAGATCACCAAGAAATTTTGGTTGATTAGTGATGAGAAAACATTAAAAAAAGGATCAAGATCCATCTTAAATAGGAACTGTGTTTTCACAGCAGAGGACTGACATGGAATATCGAACTCTTTTTTGACTGTGTGTTTTATTCAGGATAAAATGTTGCCAGAATTCAGTTATTTAAAAATAAATAAGCAGCAGCTTGAATGCAGATAAAGGTACCCAACTTTATTAGGAAGGATTTTTTTCTGCAAGTCTGAAAGCAGGCATTATCCTTCTTTGATAGAAAAACACAGCTGTGCAGTACTGAGATACTAATACATTCTGCATTCAGCAGATTGTAGGGAAAACAGACATTCTTATTTTGGATACAATTCAAACTTTTGGCACTGTCTTCCAGCTTCTGAGGTCATTTGCATCACTTCATTACAATGCACACACATTGTTCATACCTTGTTATATGCCAATTGAGTATAAGTAAGTATTTGCATGTTATTGCTCCATGGCTTATTGAGAGGCATTTCATTTAAGAATTTTAAATATTTAGTTACCAGGTGTTTAACTGCCAAATAAAAATAATCATGTCTGTTTCTTATGAGGAAAAAGTCTAACCAATCCAGTAAGACATTCTCAGTACCAAGCCAGTGAAGCATGTAAAAATGTAGTAAGCTAAATTCTTTTCTCGTTTAAAACAGCATAAATGTGCAATTATTCCTCTGAAGCAAAATGTACACCACCAGATATATTTGATTTTAATTAAAATTAGAATGTGGACTCTAGCAATCAGTATGTTAGTGATGTTTTATATTAAAACAAATACAATGGGTGAAATCACTGGTCATGCAAATAAAGAAAACAGAAGAGATAACATAATTTAAGCTTCTTATCCATTTTTTATTTTAATCTTTTTCCAATTATTCACATTTTATATTTTTCTGCATTGTTTTCAGCAGGTTTTTTTGTTTGTTTTTAATTGATGGCTGACTGTTAGACTCTTTAACATGTGCCTAAATGAAAATAGATTGATTTTTCGAAGTCATAAAGCACCTTCTGTGCTACTTGATTCAGTAGCTTTCATTATTTGACCATAGAATGACTATTAAGAAGAATGTAATGGGATCATAAAAAAGACAGATGTTGCACTGGGTTATGTCAGGTAAGAAGATATCTCCACTAGAAGTAGGGAAGTATTGGAGCTGTTTTAGAAGGCATAGCTGAATTTTCATACAAAATGCAGAGTATAGTCCCAGTGTTTGCAGCCAAGAACCAGGTATTCGAAAATAAAAGACATAAACAGAAGCTTTTGGGATGATCAGAGGTTTGGAGAGCTTGCAAGAAATGACTCCGAGGATTCAAATTATTCAGTTGAATTCATAAAAAAATGTAAGAAAGATGGCTAGAGGAGGATGTCATTTTCCTGATATCTCTTTGTACCTCTAATACTTACAGTATTAGAAACCTCCTGAGATATAGAAAGCTATTCCATACTACCAGCCATCCTTGCCACTTTCTGTGTACTGAGTAGTATCACAACCTTGTGTCTGAGATAAGTGGCCTGAAGTGTGCACATAGTAATTGAGATTTACATGCATTATCCATTTGTACAGTGACATAATTATGTTTTCCAATTTGTCTTATTTTGTTTGGTTTCCTACTTTGTATATTAGAAAATAATATTTTCTGTCTGTCTTTCCATTGTTATTGTCTTTTTTCATGTCTGCAAAGGCTCTATTCTGACTAGTAACACCTAAATCAATCATCAGTGAGTTTATATAAGTTGAGATTTTTTTTTTTTTTTTTTTTACTTTGCATGCTTTACTTTGCAGCAGTTAGCACTGAATTTCTTTCACATATTATTTACTCTGGTTCTGTCCTGGTATGTAGCCTACATTACTAGACCTAAAAGAACTCAGACAGGGACTGAATAACTGGTTCAAGTCCATATCCTTGCATTGTTCAGACGGGTCCATCAAATCATTGCCTAGTCAATTGACAAGCACTGTTTGGGCCCTCAAAGCAGGGCTTTTAAAATGCAGCTATGAGGTAGGAAATAATGTGGCCAAGTTTATTGTTCAAATAATGACTGTGTATCTTAGCTTTACAATTAGAAGGCATTTATTATATGAAAGGAAAATCCTCTACTTAAATCATCTGGGTTTGTCCTATTTTTACATAGAGGCAATAGACCAATTGCTTAGCAGTATGTTTTATTATGCCCCCACTCATATTTGCTTTTATGTTACCAAAAGCCCTGAACTTTCTCCCCACATTTTCATGATTGCAGTTCTTCATCTGTGCTCTGTCATGGGCATCTCTGCCAGCCCACAAGTTTTTGGGGAACTGGTGCTCCAAACAAGTGTTTGAAATGCACCAGTTATATCATTTCCAGTGCTGGGATGAGAAAAGGACTTTCTGGCATGCCTTACAGAATCTCTTATTGCTTCTTAATATGGTATTTTCTACTTCTACAGCTGTGTAAGGAAAATCTTTTCTATTGGTCTCATGCTTCTGAAACCTTCAGTAAAAGTAATGTTTGCTTCCTTTAAATATCCCAACCATTTAAAGGAGGTTTTCTGGGTACCAAGACTATAATTTAATTTGAGTATCTTATCAGATGCCAATATTTCATTGCAGTGTATAGATATTCTTTCTTTATTCATGGACTTTGAAAGAGAATGATTGATGAATGGAGTTACTCCATCAGAGGTAATGATTAAAGCTTCAGCTTTTAATACTCACTCTAGATTATTTCTTTTACCATTTTAACTTAAAGCACTGAAGTCATAAATGTTTCATTAGACAAGTTTAGAGTCTTCAAACTAGAAAAGTATTCTGACTGTTAGGTCAGACGACAGATAAAAGTTGAAAAATTTCCAATAGAAGTGCTGAGGGCAGTTTATGAGCCTTTTGCATCATGATGCCTTATTTTTGGCCCATTTTTCAGCTAAATAAAAAAAGAAGAATTTGGTCTGAGTGACTTCTTCACATTTTCTTTCCTTTTGTCTAAATCATTTAGAAAAATAGAGGAAAGTGCATAAAGGAGGAACTGAGTTCTTTATAAAATAAGCAGCCCCTCTATGAAATCACAGCCTAATAATAATTATGACCCCCTAATGTTCCCCTAAATCTTCCAAATATAAGTAAGTAGATATTTTGTTTTTATTAAAATAGTTTTTCAACAGTGTTTTAATCTTTCTTTTCTGTGTTTGATGTTCTCCTGCTTGAAAAAAATATACATGTTTAAATCTTCCTCTGGTGACAAGGCACGACCTGGTTTGATATATAGGCTCTAGACTGTATAGAGAAGATTATCAGCTGTTTCTTGTTCATTTATTTATATCTTTTTATTATTATTATAAGTATCACATTAAGAACTCTAAGTGTTCTCTGCTTTTACATACCTGCAGTGCCAAAACATTTTAACACTTAATACTTTTTTAAATTTAGAATTAATCTAAAGAGCTAACATGTTGATTGTTGTTTAAGAGCAAAACAAATCTAAACCAGTCCACCTACAGGCAATTAAAATTAGATTTTGACAAAAGCTTGATAAAGAATCCATAAGAAAGGCTGTAAAAACTATCTGAGCACTAAGATGCTATAACTAAATACATACTGAGAGTTATTATTTTCAATATGTTTCCTGTTTCCTGTAGAAAGCAATTGCTTTCATAAATTTTACTTGTCTATTTTTCTTTATTTTTCAAATGCACAGGAAGCTATTCTAAAAATAGATGTGACTGGATTCATCTTCACATGTTTTCCATACATTTGGAAATTTGTCATGTGTACAGTGTTACACACAGCACAGAGAGGGGAGCTCATGGCTGAAGGCAGCTTATTTGAGCTTCCACAAAGTTTTCACCCCTCTTCTATAACGACTCATTCAGAAATTAAAACTCTGCCCAAAGCTTGCTTCTTACCTTTTAAATTTAAAAATCCAAGATTCTTAGCATTCTTTGGTCTCACAGGCAAAACTGAGGTTCCCTTTTAACCTAAAACTAATAGGGTGCAATGTTGGAAATATCAGACTGTCAAAAGCATGATTATTTCCATGCTAAGCCTTTAACTGGTCTTGATTAAAATTATAGCTTTTGTAAAATTATAATTTCTGTATATTCTATATATCTAAACTACTGTACAGCATCCCATCTTCCAGCAGAGTTATGATAAAAGCACTCAGAAAGTTTTCCTGCAACAACAGATACTGCTCTTACATGTTGGCCTGACAAGAGTCCTGCTTTGAGATGTTTGAGGTTTGATGGCCAGCAGCTTTTCATGTCCACAGAATGTTAGAATATTGATTTGAAGAAACAGAAATAGATGTTCACATTAGGTATTTTTCTACTTCTCTCTTTTCAAGGGGAAAAATACAAGGGAAAGTAGAAATGTCAGCAGGTGTGCCTGGGTGTCTGGTAATTCATTTGCCATATTGTGCTCTCATTTATGTCTATTTGATTGCCAAAATAAAGAGGATGCCCAAGTTAGGTTATGCTTTATTTTTATTTTATTAACTCTAGCCTTGGTATCTTGTTCCCTTTTTCTTGCTTAGTGCCTTTACAGACATTTCATTTATGAGTACTATCAGCAGTTATGAAAGAGCAATAAAAATGATTGAGGGTCTGGAAGGGACTGATTTATGAGGAAAGGAGAAGAGCTAAATAGGGAGTGCCTGTCTAAATAATGATTCATGGACAGCATGCTAAATATCTGTAAGTGTTTTAAAGGGGTGAGAGAGGAATCAGGTAGGGTGGCTCAAAGAGAAGTAACCAGGAGTGGCTGAATGGAAGTAAAGAAAGGATTTAGGCACATTTTCTTTTATAGCCATATTTTTCTAATAGTAAAAGTGCATGCAACAAGAAACAATCTCCTAGGGATGCTTAAAGCAGTACTGCCACTTGACTGGATCAAGTGCAGCATCATCACACTTTAAAAAACAGTCCCTTAGTTGGCCACAGCTACAGGAATTGCTTCTTTATACATATTTCAAGGTGTCCTACAGCCAGTACTTAACACCTTGGGAGACACCTTTTGGGCCAGGTGATGAGCATTAGGAGCAAAATCAATACAGACACAGGTGTTTGCAAATTGTGACATAAATCGCAAGTTTAATCTAAAATGCTTCAGTTT
Source organism: Luscinia megarhynchos (assembly GCA_034336665.1). Lineage (NCBI taxonomy): Eukaryota > Metazoa > Chordata > Aves > Passeriformes > Muscicapidae > Luscinia > Luscinia megarhynchos. Next base: position 51,119,852 of record CM067565.1, read on the forward strand.
GAATCACAAAACTGAGAAGAAAGAGATGTTTTGCCTCACAGTTTAGTTACAGGGATCAGGAAATCTTAGTCCCTGGTTCCACCTTCTCCTTTATTTATGGATATTTGGAACTATGTCCATTATCTCCTAAAGGAAGACCTAGTCAACCACATTGAGAGGAAATGACTATGAAGTTTTTGAGGTGCATGATTCTATTTTCAACTAATTAAGCTATCATGCTTCCTGAAAAATTATTCTGCATGAACTGTAGAAAAGCATTGAGAATGATTCTGTAGCATGACAGCCCTGTTGGTCCTTTGGATGTTTGGCCTTATTTGTGTACTTATAGCTGGACTTGATGTGTGTGTCAAGTTCCCTTGAGCAGAGCAGGAAGGAAAACTTCCTACTGATAATTCACCTGATATTGCCCATTCTGGTCATATCACATGGATATTCTTAAATTGTGTAAAAGGAGACAAAAGAAATAGAGTTTCATTCATTCTAAACGACATTTTATTTTCTATTTCACACATAAAAATTTATTCACTTTCATTTGCAATTTTATTAAGTTTGTCAGTTCTGCTCCTAAAGAAAAACAACTGACTGACAGCTGCCAATCATGTGAAAAAAATGCTTCCATTAATTTTAAATCCCAAATATCCACCTACCTGCAAAGGTAGATGACTTTAAAAACATTCACAGAACTAAGATTAGGGAGAAAAATCAACCATCAAATATCTCACAAGTATAGTAGTGAGACAAATAGGAGGGGAGGATTTTAAATACCAGGTAAGTTCCTCTCCTCTTTTTAGAAGATCCAGCATTCTCTTGTTATTACTATGTGGAGTTAGAAAGACAAGGATTAGTGACTGTTTCCCCTACTTTGACATTTTATACCCTTACTTCCCTATTAGAACATTCTGCTGGATTTGTAATGATTCAAAAATGCACTTCCATTTCAGCTCCTTCAAAAGATGGTTTCCTCAGGAGATGAGGGAAGGGCACAGGATAGTGCATTTGTAAAAGGATATGAGAAGAATTGCAGAAACACAGCAAAGCCAAGGTTGAAAAGGAATGTTAAAGGTCATCTGATCTACCCACCCTGCTCAAGCAGGTCCACTCAGCCAATTGCCCAGGGCTTTATCTAGATAGCTTAAGAATATCCACAGGGATGGAATCTCCACAACCTCCCTGGGCAACCTGTGGCAGTGCTTGGTCACCTTCTTAATGAAAAAGTGTTTCTGATGCTCAGAAAGAGCCTCCTGTGTTCCACTGTGGGCCCATTACCTCTGGTCCTCTCACTGAGCACCACTGAAGGGACCCTGACGTTTTGCACCCTCTCTTCAAGCATTTTTATACATATAATATCTTCCTGAGCCTACTCTTCCCTAGGCTGAAGAGCCACAGCTTCTCAGCCTCTCCTAATCTGACAGCTCACTCTTGACCATCTTTGTGGCCCCTCTCTGGAATCTTGCCAATATGTCCACATTTGCCTTGTACAGGGAAGTTGAAAACTGGACTCCACATGCCAGGAGTGGCCTCACCAGTGCTGAGTGGAGGGGAGGGATCATCTTCCTTCACCTGCTGACAGTGCTCCTCCTGATGTAGCCTAATGCTGTTACTTCCTAATACTGTCAGCCACCTTCGCCATGAGAGTGTTGTGCTGCTTCATATTCAGCTTGATGTCAGCCATGGTCCCTCTTTCCTTAAAGGAGGCCCTCCAGATAGTCCTCCTCCAGCATACACAGTGGTGCCTGGAGTTATTCTTCCCCAGGTTCAGGACCTCCCACCTTGCCTAACAAAGAGGTCAGAGTAACGATTCTCAATTTTTAAAGGACAGATGCTTTTGCTCCTGTTTCAGACATCCTCTCCTCAGTTTGCACTTTAAGTTTGGTCTTGCACTATTATCAAGAAGTACTCTTTTCTCAATTTGCCTCCTAACATACACTCATTCAAATCTTAGCAAGGAATCTGCCAATTTGGACTAGAAAAGATGCAGTCAAGAGCTGTGAGCCAATCAGGAATCAGTGATCTTTAATTTCTTCAGAGAAAGCTGATAACTGAAGGTCTTTGGATTCTTAGCATGCAAAGACTATTAACTTTCTTTATGACTGCTAATTTTGTGTCTTGCAGAGAAGACTCTCCATTAGCTTTCATATTTTTCTTCTTTTACATCATACTTCTTACAACTAGAGGAATTGTTATTACCATAATAAATTATGTCTAACAGTATCCATGGAACAACTTTGAGGAGAAGAATTTTTTTTTAATCATCCAATCCTGAATCTTAAAAGCTATTTTGGACTTGCATGGGTTTATGTACGAGTGTTAATTACAGAACCAAGTAAAATATTAATATTTCCTTCTTAGAATACCACAGTAGGTGTAGAGGTTGCACCATATATAATCTGTGTTCATAGGCAACCGTGACTAATGCAGTGTACATCAAAAGGAATCTGTCCTAAGGCACTATGCATGAGTCACAGAAACCATAGTATTATTTTCAGAGTAATAATTAGACAAGAAATAACAGACTCCTAAAATTCAATGGGGTCATTTAGTTAAAAAGTGTATTCTCAGTTTGCATTAAGCTACAAACTAGGGCTATATGTGCTTGGTTCTTTTCCTTTCTTTTAAATTCTATTAAACAACCACATGCAATGGAGCCATAGATTACCATAACATTAGTCCATAACATCAGTGAGGTAATAAGAGGTGTCTGCAGTTTCTGTTTTGCAGTCATGTTGCCTGCATATTGTGGGAATCATTGTGGTGAAAATAAACACCTCTGTAATAGACTGCCTGCCTTATAGGAGAATAATCCTTATTGTATCACTGTTGATGGTAGAGACAACCTAAAAATACCCAAAAAACACTCCTTCAAAGATGGCTGAGTCCAGATAGTCAAATAAAAATAAGTAGGAGATTTACCTTTTAAGCAGGGTCAGGAGTCAGCAAACTTTCACCATTTTTTTCTTCTGCTTGTAAGGGAAGAAATAATACAGGAACTACTGTCATAGGTTCCTCACAAATCACACGGGTTTCTTTTTCCTTTTCTTTCTGGAGTGGCACAGCTTCTGAAGAAAGGATGTTTTGAATTAGCTGCTTCTTTTTTATGCTGTCCCATATATATCTCTGAAAGAAATACCTCTCTATTTTTCCTTTTTTTAAGATTCTTTTTCTTTTTTCCTAAAGTGGTGGACCATCAATAAATGAATATAATTTTTTGCTATAGTCTGCAGTGATATGTTTGCTTAGTACTTACCTCTAATGTTCAGGTAAAGCAACTACTGCAAAAGTCCTGATATTTTGAACTATTAGTGAAATTTTATATAGAGAGGGAGTCTAGGTTTATTCAAGAACATGCTTACTCAAACACAAATAATCTACTATAAAAGTAAAGGATCTCTAAATGTTAATGTCATCATTTCCTCATACATTCCATAAATTTGAGAACTGTCAGGCAAGAGTTTCTTCTATACAAAGATAAAGATATTTCAACACAGGTTTTGAAGTAATAATGGGGATTTTTTTTCACTTGTCCATTTGTGCCTTGCTTTTGTTTTTCTGAGATGTCTTTCATCTATTAATAGATATTTCAGTTGCAAATTATATTTTTCACTGCTCCAGTCCTAGAAATAGCAGCCAGTCCTGAGTTTGTTGAAATAGTTGGCTATTATCTAACACTACAGAGCTGGAAAAATTGCTTTAAAAACAAACCAGCAAGTTAAGCAAAACTAACAACCCAAAAGGTGACAGGGGGGAAAAAGTAAGAGCTTTTTTTCTAGAACAGTTTTCTATTTAGACCATTAATTACCTCATAAAATAAATCTTAAGAAGTCACCTTTGTGATGTGGTGTTTGGCTATCCCTGTCACTGGACATGCGAAACAGAAGGTTAATTTGAAATATTTTTTTTTTTTAGGACACTCTTTGCTTTCCACAGTGTAGTAGATATTCAGAATCTGATTTTATCCTGTAGCAGAAAATAAAATACATTAACATTAACGAAGTACTTTGTTGATACTTATCTTATTGAAGAAGAGGACTTCGGACTGATGCCAGCAGGTTTGGTGATTAACTGAGGTCAAAAAACACAATGCTGTCAAAGACTCAACTTCTTCATAATGCTGGTGTCTTTTTATACCCCACAGAGATAATGACTGGGTTGCTAGGAAACTTACTTGAGTTTAACAAAGGGTAATGTAGGCTTCTTTTCTATGGAAATGATGCATGAGCCAAAAGCAATGTTCCTTAAGGAGCTACTTACCCTAAAATGCTTTTATTTTGTTTTACAGTGAGTGGACAGGTGCACTTGTCTCTTCACAGAAATATTTTAATGTATTCTACTGTTGCCAGAGTGTATAAATGTACCTAATCAAACTCCAAAGGGGATATTTCTCTAAGATTTGATTGGATCAGTCTGTTATCAGAAACACATAAATGTTCAAACTATATCAGCGGAAAAACCAAGGGACCTTACCTCTCATGCCTGTCTCTAATAAATTCTCCAAATCTAACATCATGTAATCAGGAAGCTAGAGGGGAAGAGAATTATTCTTTGGTTCTGTTTTTATGAAGGACAGCCTTAGTTCTGGATACCTTTCCCTTAAGACAAATCTGCTTTTGTGTAGTTTTTTGGTGCTGTCCCTTCACCTCTCCAGCCTTTCCTCTACAGCTTCAAAATAGAATAGGCATCTTCAAAATGTTCGTGTGCCTTCCCCCTCTGAACTACCCCAATGCCCAGGATCATTCAGGCAGCTCCAGGTGGCTCACCTCGGTGGTGGAATCCCTCAGATGATGCCCTCGTTTCAGCACCACCCTCTGCACAGGATTTAGAAGGAGTTTCTATCCAGGGATTAACCTATATGAAGCCAGTGAAGACACTGATATACCTTTTTCTTTTTTTAGGGGCATTTCCCACCAGGCCACAATTTTATATCTATTGCCCACACAGTCAAGGTGACAATTTGACTTTGCAACATTTTTCTGAAAATATTCTACAAAGACATTCTGCGTGCTGGTTGAACTCTATTGGTTTGAATTGTATTAAAATTTGCTGTGAGCTTTCACTTCTCAGAGTAACCATGGCAGCATAATTACCTTACCTGTTATTTCCTTCTTCCCCTGTTATCAATATTTTTTCTAGGGGATCAGAAGCATATATAAAAATAAAGCCCCACATTGAAATAATATTAGGGGGCTTTGCTGACATTTTTACCCTCAGAGTTTTATGACCACTGAGAATAGATTTGCTTTTCTCATTGGGAGTATGGCAGCTATTACTTGCATCAATTTAGCATTGTTGAGATCGTAGAAATATCATCAAACTGATGTCTGATGCTCTTCAGCAGAAAAAATTATATCTATTTCTTGCTGTCAAAAGAATAAGTTTAAAATAACAAGTCAAAGATAAAATGAAAACAGATCTTATGGACTTCAACCTATAATCAGGGCTCCTGATTACAGTCAGTATCTGAAATCATAGATATTCAGAATACTGAGCACGGGTTCCAAGTTTACTGGTGAATATAATTTTTTAGTTTTAAATATCATCTCAAAGGCAAAATATTTATTTAAATGTCAGTCAAAAGTTCTCACTTCGCCTATAAAACAGATTATCCTAAAGACTGTGGAAATTCCTCTGTAGAACTCAAATCACATTCTTCCTTTTTTTAGGTTTTGATTTTTTGAGGTTTTTTAGGGGGGGTTGGATTTTCGGGGGTTTTTTTTGTTTGTTTTTTGTTTGTTTTGTTTGGGGGTTTTGTGGGTTTTATGGGGGGGGTCTGTTGTTTGGTTTTTTTGGGGGGGAGCGGTTTGTGTGTGTGTAATTGCTGGAACTAAACCTATGTTAAAGTCAGGAATAGCTCCTTTTAGAAAAAATATGTATAATGTGAGCAAGATTAATCGAAAACAGTGGTAGGAAAGAAATATTCCAGTCCTTGGGCATCCCAAAAAAGATAAATATAAGACTTAATCAGTTTTTAATCTACACCAAAAAAAAATCACCAATTAAAACTACGAAAGTAATGAGAACAGCATTTTTACTATTATTAAAGCAATTGCAGACTTGGAATTTGAATCAGAAAATTAATGTAACTGTCCTGACTATAAGAGAAGGAAATGAAAAAGTGAGGGAGGGGAGACTTGTGAAATTTTGGGGAATTAAGTCTGATGAACTCAGAAAGGTCATCTGAAAAAAAACAGTTTATATCACACCACCTGTCTGTATGTAATGCATGCTATGCTATTATTCAGATTTTATAAGTAAGTATGTAACAATTCTAACTGTAAAAGCAATAATATTATAAATGTGATTATTTTTCAGTGATTATATAATAGCTAATTCGTGAATTTATTCAATTCTGCATTACTGAGTTTGAAAGAAAGAGAATCTAGGGATTGTTTTGAAAGAGAACTGAACTAAGAAACACTGATCCTTCATGAGACTCACTGAATTTGTGTTGAACTCAAAAAGCCCATAAAATTGGTTTCTTTGAATTCCACAAGATCAAATGTGCCACTCACTGAAATTTTGTTTAGTGATGAGCAGAAAATTGATGATTCTGATGATCCTTCAAGACACTTTTATTTCTTTGTCATTATTGAAACATAGTCACATGTTAATTAATGTTTCTTCTCAGACCTTTCAGCAACATTTTCACATCTGTTGTATTCAGTAACAGTTTTTATTCATTTCTGAATAAAACACTGCAGAGATCAATCTGTGCTGTATGATGTAAAAACAACTAGAAGGCAAAGCTCCAACTTGATCAAAAAGTTAAAATTTCCTTTTGTATTAATGAAATTGTCTTCAAGTGAACAAAATGAACATTAAAAATAGTGACTGGAAGGCTTACATTCACAGATTTGCTAACAAATTTGGCAAGCAGAAAAAACATAGACAGCAATAAAGGAAGAACCAGCTTAGGTCTTGTGAAGGTTATGATGATCTACAACGTGTATTGAGCAACAGAAGTACAAATTATGCATTTAAACAGATTGATTATTATTCATGTTCCTTTGACCACAAAGATATCATCAGACACATCACTGTCTTAAAAACTTTTTTGTGCTCAGACATCCTGCACGTGTCCAGAACTGCTGTTGTTTGAGGATCTCACTTCACACCTAAGCTGTGTTTTGAGTGCCTGTATTCTACCTAGAACGTAGGTCATCTGGATTCAGTTCTTTCCTTCCTGTAACAGCATTCAAAACCAAAAAGTGTCCCAACTCCTAGAGGATGCCTTAGTCAACAAGCTAAAAAATCTCCACCATCTTCAAGGAGGGATTCTGCAGTGAAGAACTCAACAGAGGGAATTTGTAGATGAGGGAGCACGAAACTACAGCCTTGCAAATGATGCACTCCTTTTATAAGAAAAATATACTAATTCTGTTCTGTTTGTGCATTTTGTGTTTCAAAACCAATGCTAAAATATTGAATAGTATCTTTCAGAGAGCATATCCAAACTCTGATCTCTTCTGTCCTGGTGATTATGCTATTACTGAACTTCCCAAAGCCCTGTGTATCCATAAGCTTTCCTGCAGTGATACAACTTCAGAAAGATAGAAGGAACTTATCTCTAACATGAATAGCAAATAGCATAACACCTGGTGCTTTTTATGGAAATGTAAATTTTAGGTTGGACTCCCTCTCACTTTTACATTGAAGACTTGACAGAAGGAGGTGGATATCAAAGAGAAAGAAATGTTTAACATGGGAGTGAATATAAGATTAACACAAGGTGGTTTTTTATATACAGCCTTTTTTTTTAACATATGACCTAACTATGCTTTTTCATTGTGTGAGATTTTTAGGTTACAGTTCTAGTACTTAATCCAGTAAGTCAAACTTTCATTTGTGATCAACATGCTTAAAATTCAAACCTTCCAACACCTAACTTGTAGTCAGCCAAGTTGTTCATTAGACCTATCACTACATAACTCAACAACTAAAGCAATGCCAGATGGTTTATCAGGCATGACACCTGAACTAAAAACCCATACTGTGATCCACAAAGTTAGCTGCTCTCACTGCTGAAATACCCCATGCAGAACTCTGTATCCAGGTTTCCTAGGACATATTTTGTGACACAGGGATGGCAAAATGAGCTCAGTGCCTACAACTCCGTTAGTGCAGCCCAGTAGGAGATTTTCAGAGCAGAGTTTTTGGTGCTGAGGACCTGACTCACACAGCGTGGAGGGTTCAGGGTCAGACCCCATGGCTTTAATGCCTGCAGCAGTGAGAAGTCATTGGAATGCTTCTGGAGTACCTCTGGGGGTTTTTGCCCAAAATTAGGTGTCTTAATCTTGCACTGCATTTGTTTCTTGAATTCTGAACCTGGCCATGATGAATCTCCCCAAGGGCTTTATAAGTACCAGAAGAGTATCCTTGTTCAAATCATTCACAGTAGGATTATTCAGATCAATGTAAACCTTTGTAAACTGATCTCTGAAGAGGAAGTATATTTTGAAAGGGCAAGTAACTTCAGCAAGAGAATGTCAGTGTCTCAGAATAGACTCAAAAACTGGCTTCCCTTTGCAGGGAAACCAGATTACTTAATGCTGTATGCTACTTGCAGAACTGCGAGTTCTTAATTTACAACATGAATTTATTTTTGGTTTTGGAATAAATATGTTTATGGAGGAAATTTAGGATTTTCAGTTCTACAGGAACTATCCAGTAATATAGTAAATTTTAGAAACTATCAATTTGCAGGGAAATCTTGCAGCCAGTGAATAATTCTCTCTCTCTTTGGCTGTTGTTATTAATTCCTCTCTTGCAGAAGAGCAGTAACTCATTTCTCCATGTGCTTGAGGGACAGATTTTTCCTCCTCTCATGCACAGAGACAGACAGTGCCTCCACAGCTGAGGGGCTAGGGTCATCTTGTTTATTTAAATCACTTCTGTTAGCTTTACAGCCCTCATTTTACTCCATCCACTTCTTTTACTTCTTTCTTCATCACTTATGGAAACTGAAGGACAAGATCTACCTGCTTTACAGTGACAAGAGTCCCTCTGTAACAGGCAAAAAAGAAATTAAAGATACAGATGGGAAAAGGCAGAAGGGCTGGAAGGTCATTAAAAGGCACATCTGTGTTTTAAGAGAGAAGTTAAAGGTAGGAGAATTGATCATTAACTCAGCCCTCTGGGCCAGAAGGCAAGGATGGGGAGCAGAATGAAGCTCCCATAATCCAAGGGAAAATGGTCAGTGACCTGCTACACCACTTAGACACACACAGGTCTGTGGGGCTGGATGGGATTCATTCATCCAAGGGAACTGAGGGATCTGGAAGTGCTCCCTGAACCACTTTCAAACCAGGAAGTAAAACATTAATTTTACCTGAATTACTACCTTAACACTTGAAGGCAGGCTGACTGTCTTTCAAAAGTTTTGGTTGTCCTCAAGCCTTGATATAATCCTATGATCCGATACTCAGAAATCTCTTCTAATTTCTATTGAAAATCTGCATTGCTGGAATGATAACTCATTGCAATGCCATTGGGGTCTTTGCATTTTTAAAACAAAGAGTAATGTTGTAACTAAAAAGTGGACTTGTCTTTTTTTTTCTCTGCTGTTTTTATGAATTATGCAAACCATAACCCATGGCAGGTTACTGCACAGGATTTAGGGAGCAAGGGCATTCTCTGTTTGCCATTCTTGATGATCCAGGATTGATTTGATTTGTTTTCTTTGAAACTAGAAATATCTGAGATAACTTTATGTTCAAATTGTTTTGGTAACTGAACTAAATTAACTTTAATGCTGACATTTTAGCTGGCTAATTTGGTGTAATCTATTAATTTATATAATTTTGTTAAAAACTGCATTCTATAGTCCAGTCATATTAAGAGCTGGATCAAAGAAAAGCAAATTATTTCCATCAAATCATCACTTCTGAATTTATATTTTTAAGGGTTTGGTTTTTGTTTTTTGGGTTTTTTTTACTTTTTAGTTCAAAAAAAAGATTCTGAAGTATCTTTTCAGAAGTTTTAATCAACTTTTTAATATGAAAAAAATGCTTTTAATTTGAATGTCATTATTAAGTATAATAATAACTAAAGTTCAATTCTTAATTCCATTTTTGGTGATGAAAATCAGATAAATTACTTTTGTACAATTTCAAATAATTTTTACACAATTCCTGAGTGTTAATGTTTTGCCATTTATTTGAGAAGTACTTTTCAATTTATTTTTCCAACTGATATCCTTGTAGAAAATTCACATCTTCCTTTTTCTATATAAATATAGACAAAATATAATAGAATGGTTTAACTGGAAAATAAAAAAAAGTTTCTTTTCCAGATTGCAAATGCTTCAAGGTATCATTTTTGCACTTTGCATATATAATAGGAATGGCTAATACCATTCCTTGCTTTCAAACATTTCACCTGTGCTTGACATGGAGAAAATGTCATTCATTATGTGGCTGCTAACACAGCTTCTGTTCATTGACCCCAATTACAGGAGCTATCAGGCTTAAGAAAGCACTTAGGCACACACTTGAGTTCCATTAAAGACACTTGTTGAGTGGGCAAAGGCAGACCCAGGTTTGAGTGCCTGCTTGAGCATCTCACTCCCTGGCCCTGCCAGCGCCCTTGCCTCGCTGCACAGCAGAGATCTCACTGATTCCAGCAGGGCAGCTCGTACAAATAAAAGGTCAAAAGTACAAATCTGAATATTGGCAGAACGAGAAGCTGGATGTCTTTGTAGTTGCCTACAGACAGCTGCAAGCCAGCCTCGTCTGCAGTGCAAACTGCATGCAGTCTGCATGCTGTCAGACCTGCTGTCTCAAACCCTGAGTGCTGTGTCTAACCTGCAAGGATTCTGTTGCACTATTCCTTGAGCAGCCACTGAGTCTGCTGCTGTGGGGCCATCGTGCACCACTGCACAGCTGGGATGATAGATTTGGGGATGGCATACAGGACCAAGAGAAGCCCTGGCAACAGAGGTGTCCATGCCTCTGCATTAAGCAGCTGTATCTCAGTCACAGAGAAAACAAAGCAGTTAAAAACATCATTCACAGCTGCACAGTTCTCATGGAGCTGCCAGAGCTAAGACATTGCAAACACCTCCCCAGCTCACACATTGGGCAGCCTTTGCCCAGTCTCCCTCAGTACCACTCACTGACAGGAGGGGCCAGGGACAGCAAGGTGCTTCCTTATGAAACAGAGAAAATGGTGTCCAGGGGTGATTAGAAAAATTTAATGATTTTATTGACTATTTTTCTCCTCCAGAGAAGAGAAGCTAAGAGTGAGCATCCATGGTAAAAGAAAACCAGCTTGTGTCTGCACAGGGCACACACCTTTCAGATGGGTGAGGGTTTTATAGGGAATTGATATCTGTAATTCTGCATCAAAACATAAGCCAAATTTACAGTATGTCATTAACTTCCCTTTGATTATTCTGTGAGTTTTTTTGCTGAAGTGGTTTTTACTCTCACATGACAGTCCATTGAATTTAACAAAAACATCCAACTCCTGTCATTCTTGACAGACTTACATGTCCTTGTAGATCCGATTATGCAAAACAACCTTTCTGTCTATTATGGCACTAAGAAATCAATGCACTGATGCTTCAGGTGCATAACTTCTTGTTAAAAATACAGCCTGGCAACAAGGAAACAAATGTATAAATTACCTCTTGGCCAGCTATCCTATATGATTTTTTTTTTCCTAAACTGAATTACCTCCTAGGCACTGGCTGCAACACTCTCATATGAAAACAGACAATACAACATCACGATTTTTCAGGACGAAGGAAGCAATTGTAATGAAAATGCCACTTTTAATAAGAAAGCTCAATAATATTCAGTCTTGGCTGTTCCAGCTGAGATATTAATGTCTCACACTTCTTTCTGGAATTCAATAACTGAGTGAAAAAGGTAGGGATTGGGGGGGTTAAAAATACTTGGCTGTGCTAAGCATATAAGGTCAATGGAATTATTGGGAGAACTGATCTAACGGCAGTTGCTCTTTAAACATTTTTTATAATATTTTTCAAGTCAACAGGAAAGGAACTCCTTATCTGCCTAGAACAAAAAAAATGATACCTCAGTTTTTCTGCAAGATAGAAGCTGTATCACATAGGGACCAAGAAAAAGTTCTGAGATATTTGGAGGGAAACATCTTTGTACGACCATTACCTGTACACAGGCACAGTGATTGAATGCAACTGCACCTCAAAATCATGGACTAGTATTAGGGAAGACCTGGTAGTCAGATATTGAAAAAAAAGAGGTTTTGCATTCACATGCCATTTTCTGCTGTAAGATGCTCTATTTGGCCTAAAAAACACTGTAGAGAGACCTGCTGACTTCAGACTTGCTCTGTGGAGTTACGTGCCTAATGTAAAAAACAGGAGCAGAAACATTCTGATTCACGAGACGGTCCTGTGCATAAAATTGAGTGCTTTTATACTCCAGGAAATTAAATCCACCATATTCATATATGTGTGATCAATAGAGATATTTCAATTAGAGACTTGGGTGTGAATAAGGACAGCCTCAGCTGAGGATAATGCTTCAGATGAGAGGAACTGACTCCTTTTCTCTACTTTTCCCTCGGTCTAAAATTGCTGAAGTAAGATTGCTGCATAAGTAGCAAATCCCCACATATCAGAAAGAAACTAAGGGCAGCAGCTGAAAGGCTTTTTGATAAAAATTTTGACATGTAACCTTGCTAAATTTCCTTATTTTTTTGCTGAAGTAATGTTATTTTTGGTTTTTTCTTTTGTTTTGTTTTTTTGGTTAATGACAGTTTCAGAATGCTTGGGAAGACTAATGTTTTGCTTATTTTTTTTCCTTTTTAAGCCTTACTGTGATATACATTTTGATACTTAAATGATGAAAAGAAAATTATAAAAGACAAAAAAGAATAAAGGAAAATAAATGTTGACTGAAACATTTAATCCCAAGACATGTTCTTTTTGAGCAAAAGAAAAAATTACAGCACTACTATTTCTCATATATCACTTTGTTTACAAAACTGTATCTTTTTTTAAAAAGTCCTAAATTTTAAAGTATATTTTGTGTTTTGAAAATTAAAGACTTGAGTTTTTCCTTTTAAGATATTTTTAATATTATACCCTTTAATTCTAAAAGAAAAATTAAATAAACAATGAAAGGAAGCCTAAATGTTTCAAGTTATTTTAAAATCCAAAGGGCCAAGCAAAAGCTTATACCAAAAATTGTAGCAAGTAAGAAAAATCTGTTGGAATGTAAGTGTCTAATTCAGGCCCAAAAATACATTCAAACTAAGTTGTACAGAATTTAGGTAAATGCCTAACAGGCTATGTTTTATTCATTTTGAAAAATCAACAGCTATTTGGGTAATGATGGTAGTCCTTATCTTTTACAAATAGTGTAATAATGAAAAAAATTTCCTTGTTGAATCTTAGAAAAAGGTCTCTAATCAGATTTCAGGGTTTCAAATCCTCATCTACTACTTTCATGGAAAATTTCTTTAGTATAGGGGGAACAGAACAGCGGGGAAATAAGTGGGTAAACCAAGACTGGGAAACAGAGCAGCAAAGTATACAAGATTTATGACTGAAAAAGGAATACAAAAGCATCAAACTCTTTAATCAAAAGGTTAGCTTACTCCCCTTGAGGGAGGAAGACCTGGGGACCCTTGTCCCCAGGCTGTTTTAGGCATTCTCACTAGAGAATTATTGCATGGAGAAAAAACAATGAGGTGCATAAATCACTGCAGTACAGATAAGGTACTTTGAAAAAAAATCCTGCTATTTTCAGTTTTGTTTTACTTTGGTTTTTAAGGAAGGGAGGATATATGATTGTTCATGAGACTGGCATTGCAGGATGGCATGACATCAATGTAGGTGATGCACTGGATCTCCACTCAAACTGTATTTCAAAGATAGTAAAATTTCAAGCACCCTTTGCATAAGCATTGTTTGGGGTTTAAATAAAAGTTACATAAGCAGAAAGTTTGAATGGCCTAAGCACAGAATAACTTAGTCTGAAATTCACCTTTTGGAGGTGATTCAGTTCATTCCCCTGTCTCAGAGAAGAATCAGCTATAGCACATTGCCCAGACCCATGCCTAATGAGTTTTGAATTTCTCCAAGGATGGAGGTTCTACAAACTCTCTGGATGTTCTGTGCCAGTTCTATGTAAACAACACAGTAAAAAGTGTTTCTTGATACTCAGAGGGAATCTCATTATCTGCACATTTCAATTTGTACTCATTGCCTCTGCTTTTGTAACTGAGCACTGAATAAAGCCTGTCTCAGTCCTGTTGCACCTTCCCTGCAGGTATTTGTGCACCCTTTTCCCTCAAGCCTATTCTTACCAGCCTGACCCATCTCAGCTCTCTCAGTCTCTCCTCATATGAGAGATGCTCCAATCCTTTCATCATCATTACAGTGTCCATGTGTTCATGCCTGTCTTCAAAAAGGGAGCCCAAAAGTGGGCCCAGAACTCCAGGTGTGACACCACCATTGCTGAGTAGCTGGGGAAGGATCACCTTCCTTGAATGGCTGGCCCTGCCTAATGCAGCCCAGGATTCCATTGCCCTTCCTTGGTATGAGAGTGTACTCATGGCAGGCCCTCAGGTCCTCTTCTGCAAAGATTCCTTCCACATATCATCCTCCAGCCTGCACTGGTGTTTTGTTTTTTTCTTCCAGAGGTGCAGCACTTTGCTGCCCTTCACCTTGTTGAGCTCTATCAGGTTTCTGATCATCCCTTTCCTTAACCATATATACAAAATACAATTATTCTCAAGTTACAGCACTCAATCTTATATGATTGCAACTTTGCAAGTGTTTGAAATAACAAATGTTCTGGTGAATACAAGTGAGCCCTTGTTGCAAAGTAAAAACCAGTGTTTTATTTTTTTTTCTTATTCTGATCTCAGTTTTCAAAATGCAGAAAACTGAACCACTGAAAGGTTTTGAGCTTTTCAAGTACAGTATAGTCTTATGGATGCCTCCTGTTGGCTGATTTAGAATCCATAGAAACAAAGAATATCTGCTGCTGCTTTTTATTATTATTATTTAACTGTCTCTTTTATCAAATACAATAATAAATTGACTTTTCTGTACCAGTGAAAATCAAGGATCAAACTGGAGTTTTTGTAAAGATAGCAGACAGGATATCTTTGAAGCAGAAAGGCTCCCCTGCCCCTATGGAATTGTTTGTACCTAAATAAAATTGTTTGTACTGCCACCCTCCTTAGGATTTCATATTCTAGTGCAAGTAGTGATCCAGCTATGGTGGCTTAATCAATTCCAATTTAGACATCAGTCTAGTTTTATGAGCTCAAATAAATGTATTTCAAAAACGGATTCCTCAGCTGTAAGATTCCTCTTGTAATTCCAGCTTGTGGATTCCAGCTCCAGTTATTCCCAACATCTAGGCCAGTGTCAGAAGTGTCCATGAGCAGTATGCTTGAAATCTGGACGAAGAAACACTAATTGCTAAAAAAAAAGGTTTGGGAAAAGAGGCAGGACACCAGTCTTTGTGCACAGGGCTGGAATTCCTCATGTAATTTTACCACTTTTGTAAATAGCTCTTATAAATAAAGGAACAACTGAGACTTATAAAGAATAGGTCCTCTAATGTAATTGCATAGTGCACAATGCATGAAGAAAAAGTAGAAGCTCTCACAGCAAGGAAGAAAGGGTGATTAATAGGAAAAGAAAAGCAACAAATTGGAACAGAGCAGGAGGCATCCAGGAAAGACTCAGACTACCTGTAATCCTTATTTCCAGGAAAATAAAGCACTCTTGCATAAACAGGAAAGTGGTGGTAACAAAAATTAAATCTGTGTTTGTAGTGATTATGGGTGATGAGGGTAAAAAATGAGGATATTAAGATGAAGTTCATTACTACCCCTTTTAAAGGACAGATTAGGAAGTCAGTGAGACCGTGTGGCTAGACATAACTTTCCATCAAATGGCTGGCAAACACTGGAGTATAGCCACACAGGAGAGAATAAATTGGATATGAGCTGTCTTCTAAGGAAAATTGATCTGCTACTGATATTGGGTACCCAGTCTCAATGTAAATCCCTGCAGACTCCCTCTGTAGTGACTATAGAGAAACAAAACTTCTCTCCATAATAAAAAAAAAGTCAAAGATTATTTATCTCTTATAGAAATCTTCACTTAGTTCAGTGTTAGTGAAACTAAAAGGTTGGGTGGAAGAGATTTCATCAATAAAGGCTGAACTGATAACATTTTAAAAACAAACAACCTGCCCTTTTTTGGAACCAGAAATGGGTCTCAGGAAGTTCCTGGTCCCTACAGCTGCCACAAGGCTGTACCTAGGAAGTTTCTAACATGTTTGTCAGAGTTGCTTCTTTGTTTTTCAAGTGGCTCAATAGCCCTAGTTTCTCCCAATTTTCATTACCTTGAATGCAAAGAAATTGTTAATATGGGGAATAAATTCTGATAATCTACTGTGCTTTAAGAGTATTTTAGAAATTAAAGGAAATATGCTCTCCCTTCTTATCTGCCTCCCAATGCAGCTGATTCTGGCCATTGACAGAGACAGGACACAAGTCAGGATGCATTTTTTGTCTGACCCATTTGCTCCTTAATATTCTTTTCTTAGTTAGGATACCCTGCATCAGTCACTTCAGAAGAGCATAATGTTTTCAGAAAGTTAGAATCAGATGTGAGATTTGTAATATCAATTTCTAGGAGGCATTATTTCAAAGCAACAAAGAGTTTAGCTACACTAAAGTGACTCCCAAACAAGAGTGACCAAGCTACAAAGGGTAAAAGTTAAAAGGTGACGATCCTGTTGGAGAATAAGAGCTTCTGGCTAAGCTTCAAGAGCTCTAGCAGCAGGACAGAAACACTGAGTGTTCAGTCATACAATGTCCACTACAGTTATCATTGAGATCAGCGTGACTGAAAGGAAAACATTCACTTGCTATCCAGTCAGTGGTGGGAAGAGAGTGAGAAATAATCCTCGTCATCCCTTCAAGGCTTCTTGTATTCTGATTATCCCAGCAGGGCTGTGTGAGACCAGCACCAACAGCTGTGCTCCTCCCAGGCAGTGTCAAAGTTGGCCAGGGATGGCCAGGCTTTTAGAGCACAGTACCTTTTATTTCAGAATGAAAGGAGAGAGGAAATAGATAACAGAGCAATAAGCAGCTTACAGTCACACCTTGCCTTCCTAACTCTGCCTATTGCACCTCTAGGAGCTCATTTTCTTCAGTCTGCAATTTTTTTTGTTCTGATTTAAGGTCCCCTATCCTACCAAAGCAATATATATTATGTTAATGTCTATGGAAGTTATGGATATAGGAAGAGGTGACACCCATGAGCTGTAATACACATATCTGCACAGAAATACATATAACTCTTGTTATACACTGAGGCAATAGTTTTTGGATAGTTCACCATATGCCCTAACATCTATGTCAATAGAATATTTATTATTGCATTTTTCCAAAATATCTCATCTGTTATAAAGGATGACATCCTTTCAAATGCTGCATTTTGCAACTATGCTATTAGCTCAGTGAAAAATTTCATTCCAGCTGATTTGTGGGGGCATTGTAACCCCTGCTACACTGAAAAGCAGAAGTATTGTTCTGGATGAGCATGACCAAGTCATAGTGTTTTAGAATAAGAAAACATGATGCCAGTGGCAACATGCAGTAATTTGATAAGAAATTCCTGAGAAAGTCAAGGTTTATAGATGTTTGCAAACATCAGTTGCACCAAGCACTGGGGAGCTGGACAGAGAAATCCATTTATTTAATTTCAATGCAGCACCAAAATATTGTCAAACTGAAATAGAGTTATAAGGGCCTTGTACAGTTTTCAAATGGAAAACAAAAGCATAGTGCTAGGAAATAACCACTAAGACAGTAAGACAAATATGAAATAGATCCCACAGTGGATACTACACAAAATACTACAACATGCAGTACTTTACTGGTTTTAATGTACCTCAGAGGGAAGAAAATGGCAAATCTGTGAAGAAAAGGCAATGCTGGCCATGCTGGAACTTCCGCAACCTTCTAGGAAACAGTGAAAGACTCACATGAAGTGGGGTTCTGCACTGCACATAAAGAGTTTCTCAAAATGTGTAAAAGATATCAATAGGAGTTCAGTGATCCTGTTCACACCTATCAGCACCTACAGGAGAAGGTTTCTGCATGTGAACTAACAAGCTTAGCTGAGTAGGTAGAGTGCTCCAAGAAGGAGAAGAGCACCCCATAAACACAGAAAAAAAGAATACAGGAAAAGTTCAACAATGACTGTCAAGGGCAAAACATTTTCTCATGCCAAAGAGAATGCAATGTCCATTACAGAAAATCACAAACACTGCAAAGAAGCTGTTGAGATAATGTCATGCTAAGCAGGCACCCTTTAATAAGAAAGGAACTAAGGTTTTAGGACTGAGAAATCCTGATTGTTTCAGTCACATTTGAGCTAAAACAAGTGAAAGACAACAGGCTGAGCCTCAAAGGCTTCTGATTGTGTTATACCACTACACTTTAAAGTATTGGAATAGGAAAAACTGTCCTAGACTGGGAGCGCTCTCTCCTCTAGAGAGAGAATAATGCGAGAAAATAATGCAAGAATAATGCAAGAAAAAGGATATTATTTTGGTCAATGCAGCAGAAGATTTTGGTTATTAAAGCAAAAAAAAGGTTGGGTTGAGGATGAAAATAATTTTGCTAACTTCCCCCTGTGGTTGAATATCTGGTATCAGCATGTTAGACCAGAAGTTTGAGAGCCAAACTCAGTTTCAGGAGGGAAGAGAAGCAGAAGGTAGGAAAAAGGATTGAAACTGGTACCTGGAAAACAGACTACATGTGTAAGCAGCTGTAATGGTAGGCAACTGCAGTACCTTTGTAGACAGGTTTTATTTAATGAAACTTGTACTTTAGTCTTGTACATTCTTGTACAAAGCAAGCAAGAAACATCAAGATGGAGATGAAAGCTTTCAAAACATGAAAATAGAAAACATTCAGACTCCCTTGCTTTCCCTTAGGCAGGCTGTGCTGTCCAAGCTGTCATCCTGTATGGGCTGGAGAAGGGAGTAGCAAAAGCAAGGTTGTCCTGGCATGGGAGGTTGAACTGGGGGGATCTGGGTGGCCACAGTACAAGCAGTGCCCTCAAGGACCTGGGCACAGCTCCAGTGAAAGGTTTTGCTGACAAGAGGCAATGGATTATGTCCAAGATGCCTCCAGGTGAGCAGCAGAGCTTGGCCACAGTCAGGGTTGAAGGCAAGGATATCCAGTTCATAATCCTGCAACCAAAGGCTCAGATGTGGTCTGCCCTACTCCTGTGTATGGATCCAGTTTCTTGCAACTTAAGGTTATTTTGCAATAGGGTTATGTTCATTACTCCAGAAATGTTTAGTTAAATGCTAGCAGTGCTCAGCTTCCTAAATGTACAGGACCACGTAATTCAGATTCAAGCTAGTGGCAGATGGCTCTACCATGCTTTACTGAATTTCTTGAACTGATGAAGATACATTATTTAGAAAAATGTAGTCAATAATTTATCACAAGTCATATGGTATTAAAAGGCCAGTGTTGCAATAGTGCACCAGAAAGCTTTGCTTTCCGGGGGTTAAAGTACACAAAAAATGTGTTTTATCAATATTTAAGGACTTTTCTGTAACTGGCTAGACCGAGTTCTTATTCATAAAGTGTAACAATATCAGACATATGGGGTAAGGGTCCTTAGAGTATTCTGCAGTCTGTAATGCTAAAACAATGGCTTCTCAATTGTGAGACTTTAATTCAACAAAATGAACAATTTGAAAACTGCGTAAAAGCACAGATTTTATAGTTTTGTATGATTGGTACAGATTAGTGAAGTGAAAATCAGAGAGATTTCCACTTCATAAACTCATTCATTTGTGTAGGCAGAAAACACAGCCAAAGAGACCTCTTGGGGGTGTGTGGTGCTTCTGCTGAGCCAGTGAAAACCTCAGACTTGCCCAGAAGAGGGAAGGATTGTGGCATGGGATAGTACCTTGCCGTTCCTGGAACAAATGAATAGGAAGCTGAGTGTTCTGCAAAGAAGGATTTGCCACTATAAAGCTTTACATTTATCATACAAAATGTTATTTCTATCTTGTTGTATAGCAGCCCTGAAAGCTATGTAACAAACCCTTTACATTTGGCTACAAAAATTTTGTCTCAAAATAAGTATTTTTCTGATGCTGCAAGCTGGAGCATCATATTTCCTTACCAAAGTTTACACAGAAGCTGATATCTTCTTCAGATTTTTATTCTTTCTAAAGCACATTCTGAATTGTGCTTGAAGGCTGTATTTAACATCTCATTGAAAATTAAGAGCACCTAGCAGCAATTTCTTACTTTGAAAGCAAGATTCTCTGTCTGGCTTAAATTATTTTCAACAGGAATTGCCAATGATCGTATAAATTACTCTAGATGAAACATACTTGCAGTCACTAAAAATAAGAATAGGTTCCAGAAATGCATCTTAGCACCCCAGTGGGACTTAAAATGGAATACAAAAGTAGCTGAAGCACCAAGCTGGCCATTTGTTAAATAATCCTTTGGTTTCTTTCCTTATTGAGCCTCACCTGCCTTCCCTTCACCAGTAGAAATGTTTGTTATCTTTCTCTTACCTCCCCTTTCAGATGAAAGAAGAATTATACTTATCTGCTTAGAAGTTAAAACCACCATGTACTGCAGCACTAGGGAAAACATTTATGATGTTAAAATATTTATACAGCTGGGTTCAGTGAGATGCAGCATCTCCTGTTAGGTTAACAAGCTTGTCAACTGCTAGTTAGAAAAAAAATATAAAAGATACCTTTAGAGCCAAAACACCCTCAGACAATTTTCATCACAATCTTATGAACCATGTAATTTACAAAATTATTTAAAACCATGTGCAATGCCACATCCCAAACACAAACCAGGACATGCACATAAATTCATGTAGAATACATATATACTATTCTTAAATGTTTGTGCTTGGAAAGATTTTATTTTAATTCTAACTCTGAGAAAATATTTCCAAGAGAACAGGAAAATTGGATCCTTGTCTAGGTGAAACCAAGATCATCCATTTGTTGCTCTTTGTAATCTGGCAAAATTGGAGAAACATTTTCCTCATAGTAACAGTCAGAGCTGGATTACTTTGATACGTCTTAGATAAAGCTGTTATCCCAGGAGTAAATTAAAGGTTAATATACACTATTTATTCCAGTCAGTCATATCATTATTTTTGAACTGACAATAACATCTGAAATTACTAATTTCAAGTCACTAATTTAGAAAGCAGGAATAAAAAAAATCTATATGCATGACCTTGTTGCTGCATAATATTGCTGGCACATTTCAGCACACACAGAGTGGTAGCTCACTTAGAAAAGCTGGAAAACATGATCACTGGAAGCTAGCAAACCCCCTCATGATGTGTGCCTGTTTGTCAGTCAGGTGAATATACATAAATCTCATAGTTTGGGGAAATTAATTTTCTGTTTGAGGTGTTGGGAGGAGACAGTCTTTCTGGACAGACCCCAGGCAAGCCACTGCCCTACTCTGGTTCAAAAGCCACCAGTGTTTGTGTTCCCTTCTCCTCCTTCTCTGCCCTCTGTAAGACAGAGTCTAAACATCACAGTCTGTGCCTGATCATTGGAAATACTTCATGCCCCAAGCTAGTTTACTAAAAGAATCACCACAAGATTGTCAAGATTAGCTTTTCAATTTTAACTCCATTTTGTGGTTCTGGAAATGGAGTCTGGACAGTGTTTAGTGTCCATGAATTTGTTTCCAGGGAAGTTTACCTATTCCACAGACAGCCAAGGGTGAATACTTATGCAAGATTTTTTCACTGTGGATTTGGACATTGCTTCCTATTTTAAATGCTGAAAGGTTTCATAAATTTTGAGTTTGGGATTTAGCTATGATTTCACAAAAATGTAATAATGTTAAACCGCCCCTGAAGTTAATAAAGCAACTATTTCTATATTTTAAAATTGTAAGGATTACAAATAGGTGTGCATTAAAGAAAATTACACTCCTGACAGTTTTACTGCAAACAAATATGTGAAAAAATGTCTGTTTTATTTAAAGTCCATAAGGGGTCACTTGTGGGATCACTGCCCTGGAGCAGACCTTCCAGCTCCACCTCTAATTTGGGCATAAATTGGGATCTGATTAGGACTGAAACCAAATTATAACCAAATACATTTTCCAGAGACAAGTCAATTTTATGGATTAATCTGGATTGCTTGGTGAAGTAAACTCATCTGAAAAAATGCAAACAATACAAAATCCACAGTCATGCTTCCAAGAGAAAAAGATGTAAATTGTTCCTGTGAGATGAGAGAATATTTTGGATTGCATTGATGTTAGACAAAACCTGGAGGCACAAGAGATTAAGGAAAGTCTCAGTTAGGTACTATAGCTCTGAGCATAAAGACAACTTGTGGGTGTAGAACACTGCAATTGTAAATGGATGTTGGTCTCCTGGATGCAGTTCTGCTGTTGACATTTTTAGAAGGATAGTGAACAACAAGAGAGCAGTGAGAAAAGAGGATTAATAATACAAAGCAAAACGTGTAGGAAACTCAATCTATTGAGCATGTTCATTCCAATATGATGACCAGAAAAATCCTAGCAGATAATTTTTTTTATCTAGGAGAAATCAAAGTTGCAGTAAAAACTATGATTGAAAATTTTAGGTAGATAAATTCAAAGGGCTCATTTATTAAATAGAAGTAATTAACTCTCCCTAAAGAACTTGGAGAAGCCTTCATAGCTTGAAATGGTTAAACCAATGTTGTATGCTATTTTGAATTCTGTGCAGAATGTCACTGAGCAGTGTCTTCATACTTGGTGGAACTGTCTGAAGGTCTCTGTCATGTTATGCAGAAAATCCCATTAACACTCCCCTCTGACTTTAAAAACTACATTTCTGGTAATGTTAAGACTTTTCTCCATGGAGCAAAGTGCTCTGCAACTTCCTGAAATCCTGGTGGCATTTAGCATTTCCTATTTCTCTTACACTCTGTTGCTTAGTGAGTAGAAGAGTAACCAAGTTCCAAAGGAGAAACCTTGATTGTATGTACATTCATAGGGGGGCTTTTCTATGGATGTGTATGACAAATTAGGATGTGCAGCTTTTTTGATACCTTACCTAAGCCCCTGAATCATTGTTCACTCTGCATATTGAGGTTTGGTCTGCAGCTATTTGCATTCAGACAGGAAATAATTACATTTACATATGCAAACAAAATCATCTTCAGTAACCAAGGTCTTGGAAGCAAGGTCATTGCATTAAACTGATTAATTTTATCAAACTATCCTTAGGAAAAAAAAAAAAAAAAAAAAAAAAGAGAGAGAAAGGAGAGAAAGAGAACAGACATATAAAGACTTACCTGGGCTGCCATAGCTGTTCAATAAGTGCTATATTTAGAAGCAGGAATCAAAAATTTTAGGTATAATTTACGTGCTTGGTTGTGGAGTCTGATTCTAATTGCTATTACTGTCTTTGGGGATTATTATCATGAGATGAGACATCACTCATTACAAATAATAGTGCCACAATTAAACCTTTCGACAGCAGAGTCAGCAAGGTAAATTACCCAGAGTGAACAAAACTGCCTTTTTAAAACAGCTATATGGACATACAAAAAAACAAAAACAAAAACAAAAACAAACCCACAAAAAAAAACCCCACTTAATTTCAGGCAATAATTTTGACCATAAGAGGAGTCATAAAAAATCATTTTGCCAGATTTTATTATGATTCAGGAGCAGAATGGAAAAGAACAAAATTTACTCAATTTTAAAATACTTCACAGCTTAGTAAGATTTGTTTATTTATTTTATTAGGAAAAAAAAAAACAGGCTTTCTTTGATATTCATGAACACAGAGACCCTTGACTTTGCATCCTTAACTAAGACATGGAGCACAGCAGTAGTCTCAGGCATGCGACATTTTAACTTGTGTTCATTGAACAAAGTATCAGACTTCAAAAATGTAATTCTTCAGACATGTTAATAACTGATTTAATGTTAATGAAATGTTACAGTTTTCATGTCCTTTTTATAAAGTTATAACATCCTGTCATGCTGTCCTCTATGCATTAGAAGTTCAGAACTGAAAGCCACACTTACATTAAGCAGTCTGGCTCACAGCAAGGTGTTCAACTTGACATTTTGAGGAGCATGGATATTTCTATCCCCTGTTTTTTTCAGCTTAATGCATGATAATTATGCATTTTAAAGCATTTTAATTCAAATTTATTGCTCTCTTTCCAAGCAGTATTCCTCTCAAGTCTCATAGAGCACATAGTTCATGACAAGTATAATATTTTTTTCAAATTGAATCCTTTGTGTACACTCTGGTGCACCCACTGTTATTGCTCAGAATTTAATATAAGCCAATTAAAAAAAATGCCCCTCAGATTCTTGTTTATCTCTTGCTTTATGCAGACAATAGGAACAGAAATCTGTTTCACTGTGACAAGTAGAATCATACATGCTATACATTTTTCAAATGCAATGTGTACTGTAAGATACTCACACTGTGTGCTAATGAACAACACAGGGCTGGGCTTCCTGTGAAACTTCAGCTGTGAAAAATTCTGATTCTCTCTGTCTTCTGTATGATGGTTCTGCTTTCCTACTTTTAGGAACTTCAGTTTGTCTAAAATAGCCAGCAGGACTAATGTCCCACTGTATTTGAGCTGGGGGTGCACCAAGTAACAAGATATTTGCTTGTGTTTTGTGACTGTATCTGCTGATTTATTTCAGTCACACTCATAGGGTTTTTATTCACAAACATTTGTACAAGGAAGACCTTATTCATGTGAATAGTCCAAGAAAGGGAATAAATTGTGAATACCAAAAAGAACAGATTTATAGAGTATTCGCAGCTAGTGAAAAGCATCATAGACCTTTATTAAAGCTCTTTTTTTGTCTATCACAAGAGCCATCAAAACCAGTGGATACTCATGCATAATTCATTAACAAACAAGGCATTTTTTCCTTTATAATGCATAGGTCACTCATTCTTGGAACAGAAATAATACCATCTGATTTGGTGATTAATCAAAGTGCACAGACTAAAAAGAAAATAATCATACTGACCAGTTATGAATATATTGTACAGAAGGTTAAAAACTGTGCATATAAACCACTACAAATACATAAATACAGATATTTAATTAATAACCTGTTCAAGAATAGTTGGCAGAATGACCGTATTCATTGAGAAAAGTTGTTTTCCATAGTTTGTAAACACAATAAATATTCACTTTTTATTGCATTGCTTGGACAAGCAAAATATGTTCCTACACTCAGTCCTCCATGAAGCTGGGAAAGCTTTGTTTCATGCTGATAGCTAAAAAGGGGAATGGGTTAGTTTGACTGTTTAGAATATAGTCTTTGATACAGAAAAACAAAGTGCAAATTCAGAATCCAAAAAGGACAGAATGTAAATGAGTAAATGCAAAAGAAGTTGTTACATAGGCAGAGTAATTAATAAGATTTGACTTCCTGTGATTTTGGTTCCCTTACAGTTGTTGCTGTGCCTGCCGTCTGCCCAAAAGACTCATTTTTCCACAATACTCTCATTCTTTCCTTCAGTGACCTCCAGGAATAACTCTGTCTCTTTCCTAGATCACAGCTACCCTTCACTTCTCAACTCCAGTATTAGCTTATTTGCCAAAAAAAAAAAAAACCAAAGCAAGTAAAAAGCACACAACAGCAACACCCCGAAAGAAAAGCACTTATACAGTGCTTAGCACCTTGTCACATTTGCTACCTACCTGGCTAGACAAGAGCTGGTTCTGCTGAGATGCAAGCTCTGTTTGTGCTGCTTGTCTGCTGCAGGTACATGGGCTGCCTGGTGGACCACCAAGCCAGCCCAGAGCAAAAGCTTAAGACACATTTTAACCTTCCATCTTTGGATGTAGTAATAGGTTGCTTCTTCTCTTCTCTGCTTTCTCTCCTCATGAAATTTGGTTGATTTTAATATCTAGATGTTTCTGTTAAATTTTATTAAAATCAGCCAGCAGGCTCAAAAATTGCATAGGAGAGGGAAAGAAGCAGTTATACAGAAAGAAATATATCAAGTCAGGCTGTAAAATGCTGTAAGCATTTTTTTCCATATAAAATTAATCTAAAGTTTTCGTAATACACAGTTAAGTACAGAGCTTTAAATATTTATTTACTGGCTAATTAATACACAAAATATGGGATTCAGAACACCCTCAGAATTTCTGTGGAACACTAGCTGTAATTGAAAATAGCAGTTTTTCAAAGAGATAATGCAGTGTAGGATCATGGCAGGTCACAGCAGGGAGGGGGTAGGTTTGGAGCATGAAAAGCCTGCAGAAAATTTGGTAGTAGTGGCCTAAGGAACTCATGTAATCTTCATCCTAGTGGGAGCTCAGAGGGAATGGCACATTTAGCTCTGGTGGCTTTTCATTGCTTGGCAGCCAAGAAGCCCAGGAGTGACATGAGCAGCCTTGGCTATTTTGAAAGCAAACATGGGCACAATAAATCTATCAGGTTCTCCATCTCTATACTAAGGTGTCCTTTGTACCAGCCAGTGAGGTAGCTGTCTGTCTCTGCATTATAAATCTCTGTGCATTTCCTGAAGGTAAAGAAAAATGCCAGAACCAAAAATAAAAATAAAAAAAAAAAAAAACCAACACAATATATTCTATTACTGGAACTGCAAGTAAACTGTTATGATTTTTAAAAGAAATCACCTTCTGACTGATGGAAATGCTTCCCAGTATTCACACCTAGCATGCTGAGAACTCAGAGGTTGTTTTTTTTTCCACCTGTGATAACAATTTCAAGTTTCTTACTGTCAAAAGAACAAAACTACAAAACAAGTTCCTCTTTGATTCCATCCAAAATACTCAAAAACTACAACTCTTATGAATAAAAAGTTAGCCAGATGCTTTCTTATTAATGACAGCTATGTGTAAACAGATTGCCTAGGAGTATCAGCCACCAGCCAAGTCTTTCTCTGCCAAGTGCTCTACAAACATATGACAGAAAGATAGTCCTATGCAAAAGTGTTCACAATTTCAAGTATAAGACAAAAAAAAAAAAAAAAAAAAAAAAAGTAAAAAAATAAGTTCTAGGGAATACAAGATAGCAATAATGTAATAATGTTAGAGGTGTAAAAGGTATTTAGGATACTTTAACTCTGCAACTCTGTGCTACCTGTTTATCCCATATTCCATTTTGGCTGGTTGCTTCTGTCTAACTTCACTAATGTTTGTGGATTTAAGGCCAGTACTGTATTTTATTCCACTTGCTTTATAGATATGTATTTGCTATCACACTCAATTTTAACAATGAGTAGAGAGACTGAAGTAGTCCAAAAGTAGTATTTCCTTCTGGTTTGTGACTTGTATTTCTTAGCTACTCCCAGCCCAAAACCATTTTCTCCTTCAAGAGAAAATCCTTAATATCTTTCCTCCATGCAGAAATACTGCACACCTGCAAGAGAACAGCTTAATTTTCTGCATACAGGATTTTTTACCTGCGTTCTTACATTGTGTCTTGAAAATACAGAAGCCCATTAACTTCAAATTGTGATTCTGTTGCCTTTTTTGTTCCAGCTAGGACTGCAACAAACACAGCACTAATAAAGCTTGTAGATTGGTTTTACTCACCCCAACTTTAGATTTCCATACTTGTATCATTTAAGCTAGATTCTCTGCAACATACAAGGTGTTAATAACTTTGTGTGTTCCAGTTTTTCTGCAGAGTTGGATGAAAGTGTGGATGCAGTTTAACTGTCATACAGTATATTCTGCATTAGGTTCCCAGTGCAAGCAGTTACATTTGCTGATAACAAAATGCATTTATCTTCAGTGACATTTTAGATAGCTCCACAACCTGCTGCGTATTCTAATGAAACCAGTATCACTACCAATTAGACACCTGCAGAAGAAGTGGGCTATGCAAATGCCTTGCCCCCCAAATGCTATTTTCTCTCTCTCATTAAATTTTCAAACTAAATTATATCACAGCTAATGGCTAAAGACTTTCCCCTCAAATTTCAGTGTTACATGGAATTTAGCCAAATATCACACAGACTTTAAGGAGTTGTGTGACTGCAAGTCTTTCAAAATGTATTTTCCTTGCTTCCCATATGCTTAACCTAGCCCTGCACTTGTCCAGCTTCCTTTTCTTTCACTGACACACATGCAGAAATGCACTCCCTCCCACCCTCCATCATTGTGACAAGATATTCTGGTGGGCTTGGAACGCTGTAGATTGTTGCTTTGTTTTTCATCTCTGGAGGTCCTTGAGTTCAAATGTATTAGATGTAAGTCAGACTTGCTGTAAACAAATATTTGTTGATTGTATACACAAGATAGAGATTAAACAGAGGAAATCTTGCTTATGAGGTTGTATTTCCATCAAGAGTTTTTAATGACATCATAAACCGTGATAGAAAAGCAAAGATGATTTACAGAGTTGCCACAAATCCCAAGGTAGAAAGGATGTCTTGGTAATTCACAATTACCAGTTTGCTTCATGCCAATTTCAGGACCTGTTCGAAGCCCTGCTGGGGATACAGTCCCCGTCTTGTTCCCAGGAATGTTGCATTAACTTTTCATTTGCTCTGGGCTCCTGCTGTTGCTGCCCCATATTCCAATTTGTCTGGCTCCTGCTCTGGTTGCTTTCATCTCCTTCTCCAGGGTGCTCTCTGGTAAATGCTTTGGCAGGAGCTATAAGCATTACCCCATATCTATTAATTACACATGCGAGCACATTTCTGAAAGCATGCTGTGTGCTCATAAGTCAAAATTGGATTATGAGATGCCTAAACTGTTTGTGCCCACAAGTGAGTAAAAATATGTGATCATCTCTGAAAATATGGACTGCACAGATTTGGTAGTAGGCTTTAGATTTCCCCTTTGAAATTTTGTCCATAACATTTCTAGAAGAAAAATGTGTCAAGAAAAGGAACACAGAAATATTGAAATCTTAAAACACAGGAGGAGGGTAGTGATTAAGTATTTTATTGAATTTTGACATACTATCATTTGAACAGGATTCTCTACACGTCTGTTATTGTTAGCATGCCACAGAAAAGTCATCAGTACTCTGCAGAAAGAAAATGTATGTCCTTCCAAGCTGGACTATCCCTGCCACAAAAGTGAGGGTTACTTCATTTTTGCCTATCTGCAGTTATCACAAATATTGATTATGCCTATGACTTACACTTTTTTATTGGGCAATTTCAGTGAGACCAGTTGTAAGAATACCCTTGGTTTGTGTAAATCACAATGGAAATCAATGTCATTCTACCTTTATGCACATTCTTGTTTCTATAACCAGAAAGTAGAGAACAGGCTGGATCTGGTGTTGAGCTGGAATGAATTTAAGGCATTATACTTCACTTTGGCTGACCATAAAACAATTATGTTGTGGATTAACCCGAGTGGGCAGCTCAGGTCCACACAGACACTTGCTCACCTCCTCTTCCCAGGGGCATGGGGAAGAAGATTAAGACTAAAAGTGAGAAATTCCTGGGATAAAGACAGGAATAGGAATTTAATAGTAAAGCAAAAGCTTTGCCTTCAGGCAAAGCAAAATCAGCAAGAAAATGAAGAAAAATAGTTTAAAACTTCCAATTCTAATAGCTTTGAAAAAATATGGGCAGAAGTTTGGAGAGAAATTTTCCTCTGATTGAAACATCAGGCATTGTCTTTCTAGCTAGCTCAAAAAGAACAAGAAATTTGCACAGTAATGTTAACTACAAATATTGCCTTTAGCACTGTTCAATATAGGTGGCTATAAAGCAGCATTTACAATGTGAGCTTATCCTTATCACAGAGATCTTTGCTCAAGGGGCAGACTCTGTGAAAAGGGATGTCAAATGACTGTTTAGTGAGCAAGGTTTGTTTTTATTTTCTGGATGGTTTTTTTTGGTATTTCTTTTGTTAGCTTACAGTAACACCTGTCTAGGTGACAGAAAACATTTGAGATTTTCTTTATTTGCTATTGCTCACAAAACCTGAGAGAACAGAAGTGTGTAATTATCCTGAGTCAAGAAAATGAAAATTTTAGAGATTGCGAGACACCCCATTGCTAACCTGCTTACTGAAATATTTTTCTGACAGCACACAAGAATTTCTTGAATCACAAACAGGCACTCTTTTCTGTCTCAGAATTAAATATTAATTGGTTTTGGTCAAAATACATTTCTGTTCTTAATTCTTTGTTGAGGAAAATATATTCCTTTCGATTTCTATGTAGTGTGCATAACAAGGTGAGAGAAGTTTAGTGCATTATTCTGTTTTTTCTGTCATGGTCCTGGCCAAAAACAGAGGGCAGTGACTGGAAAGATTGACTGAGACTGGTAAGGGAGTTCAGCTCCCAGAAACCATGTAAAGAAATAAACTGTGCTGCTTCATAGCAGTAGTTCAGCCTCTTTCAAGTATCACTATATATAGTTGCTCAAATTTCTAAAAACTGCAAAAATTTTGTAGTTTTAGTAGTTATCTCTGTAATATTTTGTGTTTTGCATGATTCCTGTTCTTGTAGATAAGATTCACCAAGGAAACAACTTTCTATCATAGGAATATCTTAATCAAGGATCTAAAAAATATTAAGTAAAAGTGTTTTAATTACAACCCTCACACTCATTAAGAAACATTTGAAGTCTTGGCACGATACCCAAAAAGGTTCAGAAACCAATAAAGGGAAACAATTTTTTTTTTAAATGTTCACCTTTTTAAACTTAATGTCAGGATTCTGAGAGACAAGTTAAAGATTTTTATATGTTTGATGTTGTAAGCCAACCCAAATATATTGGGAGGAAATTTGGATTGGACTTCTTTTCTCATAAATATTCTGTATTAGAGACCATCAATGGAAGGTCTCCCTAGAAAGTCTTCCCATCCCTCTCCACAAAAAATCTAGTCATACACAGATTATTAGCTCTGTCTGGATCATTTTGGGCTATCTGGGGTACTATGAGCTGGTAGCAACCATCAAAACACTGACTTCTATAGTTATTGAAGAGATATTGGCATCACCAACCTGAAAGGAGTTTGCAGTGAGGTGGGCTAGGTCTCTTTTTTTTGCACTGGAAGTCTGGTTAGGCATTGGAATAACTTGCCCAGGGAGGTGATGGAGTCACCTGTCTGAAAATGTTTAAGAGGCCTCTGTATGTGGCACCTGGGGCTGTGTTTTGGGGTAATTACAGCAGTGCTGGGTTGATGGTTCCACTAAAAGGCCTTGAAGGTCTCTTCCAACCTGCTGTGATTTTATGGTCTTCTGAAAGTTGTTCATTTCATCTTACCCTCTGAATAAGAAGGGAGTTTAGATGATAGACTGAAATTTATCCTTTGGATGACTAAAATTAGGTGGACTATGCTCCAATCTTTTTTGGTAACATTACATAATGATTGCATAATTAAGAAGCATTTGGTGCTATTTCTGTACAACAAATACTGCTTTATCATTTTTTCTTTTGTTTTATGGAACAACTAAAGGATTGTTTTGACAATATGTTATTGAACTGGAAGAATCACAATCAATAAGTATTATAGCTACTCAGTGACTAGATTATTAGAAAAATAAATTAGGAACTATCCTGCTTGCAAATAACCATTATTTCACATGATGGGTAGAAAAAAGTTGTATACATGTCAAGGCATATTGTTCATTTGCAAACACAGAGAGACCTTTTCTAATCCTATAAATTTCATTTATTGATCAGAGATCATGATAAAGTGGTTTCTTTTGGAGTGCTCTTTGTCTAAGTCCTCTCTTTTAAATAAAGAATCTATTTTACATTTCCACAACCCAACATAAAAGCTATGTGCCTGGGTGTGTCCAAACAAGTAACACCAATGTAACTGTTAGTTTCTTATTAAGAAAAAAAATCAGTTTTTATCTTTCTCCAGTTGATCTTTTTGTTCTGGTATAGCAAACATGCTGCTTCCTACTGTGGCTTATGCTACGAGCGAATCTGACTTTTGCATTTGTACATCATGTGCATTTTGAAATAAAGAATTGACAGCTGATCTGCATGTTGAAAGCACTGTGTTGCTATTGCTCTATAGTTTGTTGGTTTGCTTTGTCTTGCTTTGCTTTGTTTCCTCTGGAAGCTCTCACAAGCTGCTGTGAAGAAGTTGTGTGTTAAGAAGGAAAAAGAAAGTGTGAATCTCACACAGGTTGGTGCAGAGCAAAATTGTCACAAAGCACCAGACCACAGAGATTCAAGCCTTTGTGTCCTCAACAATAAAAATACACCAAGGTAGCCATGGATTCTCTATATGGAATTTGCCCCTCCCAAGCACACCTCACACTTTTTTGTTGACCAAGGAATGACAAGGTCTGAAAATACAACTGCTCATCTTTAAGCAAAATAAGTGGTGGAGAAATACACAGAATTAAGTATACAGAAAGAGGTTTCCAAACCGTGATATGCACAGCTCTGGTCTCTTTTGTAAATAGCAATAATCAAAAGCATCTGGCTGCTTGTGTATGTGCCTTTCTTTGCCTTACTTGGTAAATGCCAACTCACAAATAATCACATGAAGACAGCTGGGAGAATTGAAAGAAAGTGGATAGAGGCAGAGAAATGAGAATGAGTTTGTGGAAAGTGGAGAAAATACAGAGACTGCCACTGTGGTAGAAAGGAAAGCGATGTTAGGAGAAAGACTTCAAGGACAAAATAATTCTTATGCTAATATTTTCATGAGGCCATTTTTAATGCAAAACTGTCTAGAAATTCAATTTCTATAAGGTAAATTTTGGAAGCCAAATCAATACAAATCGTTGCTGCTCAGGTGTTTCTCACATTTTCTCTGTATGAGGAGTTGAAACATATCAGCTGCCTAAATATATTTACAGGGGAATGCCAAGGCAGAAAACTAATCAATAAATGACCACAAAGCTTAAGAGAAAAAGAGTTAAGAATATTAGGCTAATCAATTCTAAAACTTATGATAATGCAGCCCTAAAAGTCAAGTGGTGCATGGGTGGTACAGAAAGGAGTTGAGCACTAAACAGGGATATGGAGAATCACAGGGCCTGTACTGAGTCAGCCTGCAAGGCTCAAGCCCTTCATCCTGTGCTAAGCACAGGAGTTCAGTGTTGGCAGCATGTACACCACTGACCAGTCCTTCCTGGAAGTGGAACAGATGGAGCACCAGTGCTGCAATGTGCTGACAGGAGACCCTTTTATTTCCCTTCCCTCACAGTGGGTGCAGCTGACCCCCGATACGACAAGCCCCACAAATTAAGTAGCATGATGTCTCAAAACCTGATCTGTGTACATTGCCTTCCTCCACCTCCTCTTCTCCAACCCCTTGTACATCTGGGAGAAGAGCTTTATAGAGCCAAGATGCTCTTGGTCTCCATAAATGAATAAGACAAACCAGTCTCTTTCAAAGGCACGCTAGGCTTTTAGTTCCCCTTTTCAGTGGTCATCCTAGGCTGAGCCAGGGGAGCTGTGTTTATCAGGGGGCCTGAGGACAGCATTCACACAAAACAAGAGCCAGCCTGCTGCAGTGATTCTCAGCAGTGTGCTCATGACACCATGCTCAAAAACCCCCACTGTATATATCTATCACAAAAGCTTTTCTCTTTCTTTTGATGATTTTCATTGCACAAATGCAGGATTTGCTATTTTTCTCTCTTTATTACCCTAAATCCTAATGTATTAGTCTATGGCACTAATGTATGTTGCAAAATATGCAATATGGCTGATGTAATAATCACATTAGCAATTGATTGATGATTTTTGAATCTTCAACTCCAGAAATTTAACACTACATTAGTTCTCATTTTTGCATTTAAAAGATAAGACCTTGTTGCACAATATTTTGCTTGAAAATAATTGAATGTTTGGCTTTTGCAGTGGAATCAATATCACATTGCATTTTTTTTTAAGTTTTTTAACTATCATTCATTTTGAATTAAAGTGAGTATAGCATTCAGAAATTGTTCCATGTTTCTAATCTACAGAATAATTCATGTAGTATCTACTCTCCAGCATAATGCAGGTAGTATCTCTTCTCCAGTCTGCAAATTTCCTCCTCTGGGTTTTATGAAGGTACAGGTTCTGGAGACCAGGGAAGTAATTCATTCCCTGTACTGATCAAGTCTCTGACCTTGTATCAGATGTTTAAAGCAACAAAATATTTCTTCCTTACTCTTATCTCTGATAGATTCCATAACATAACTCTGTGTGTAGTGGTAAAAAACATTCAAAAGGGACTAAAGAAAGAAATCATCTTCCTTTCTGTAGCAAATGTAAGTGAAGAATGAAGCACTATAGTAGGAAAACATAAGGATACTTTGAGAAATGCTGTTCTCTACTGCAGAAATGTATATGATGTCCTGTACTTAAATAGTCCTTTGAGATGTTCAACATTTGTGTCTAAACATTGTGCACAGATCCAGAAGTGAGAAATAAGCAAACATGTTTTCATGGAAATCTGAATTTTAGGGTGTAGCAATATAAATGGCACATGCTAATGACTAGATGTCTCAAACTACCACCTTCTTGTCTCACCCTTGTCTCACACAAAAGACCAAAATCCCAATAACCAGACCTTCGAGAAGATAGCACCTGCTTTCCAGAAAATTTTGCTTCTTTTAGAAATAAGATTTGCAGGTACTCTACATCAGTACAAAATTAATTTGTCCTCTGTTGCTGTGCTTATTCCTGCACTTCCCACTACTCCCTGAAGGAGGACAGATCAGGAAGTGATTCCTACCACCTACCTGCAGCCTTCTCTCTGGAACACTGCATCCTTAAATAAATCCCTTATCTTTCCTGAGTTGCTGTGGAATATGAAGGTAATGCTATCTCCTGTTCAGGAAGTGCAAGAAAGAGAACTGGTTTGGGTTGGATTTTTTTTCCCCGATTATAATATACTTTATTCCAAATCTCAAAAATCTGCACTGATCTTTTGGATCTTGGTGCGAGTGCTCCAGTTAACCATGTACTGAAATCCAGGTAATATCATGTTTGCTTCCTTAGTTCTTCTTGCCTCCTTGTACTCCAGTAAAGGAGAATATACTCTAAAGAAAATTTAAAACAGTGTGAATACTCTTTCCTAATGACTGATTATTACAGAGGCCATCAACAGTGAGAGTTTTTATGCCAAGAGTGAACAGCATGTCAGATGTTGTACAAAGCATTAAATAAAGGCAAATCCAAAAGTATATTGGATAAAGTTAATTTTATAAATTAAATACCCTGCCAGCAGAGTTAAGCCAAGTCACCTTTTGTCTGTTGAATTGGCTGCCTTGAGAATCTTGTGAAAATTTCTTTACATTTTCCCAAAAAGCAGATCTTGCCAACTGAACACATGGACTACAGTTCTGCAATATTTATTTATAGCAGCAGAACTCAACTCTATAAACAAGCACTACACCCCATGTCATTTATTATGTTATCTGTATTTTACTGTGATTAGAACAAACAGCCAGATCAGTCCTACTTCTTGTATTTACAAAGTAGCCTGATAGACAGTCAATATAGTATTTTTCTGTGAGGGATGAGAACAAACTGTGCAAAGCAGGCTTCTCCCACCTCCTTTTCTCTTTTTGATCATTACTCCGTTTTTTTTAAATTGTTTTCAGCCAAAAAAAAGCACCATGTGACCTTTGAGAAATGTCAGGAAAACATTTTTCTTCTCTCAGCTTGCAGACATCGGGTGCATCCTTACTCCAAGCCCAGCTCAGAGCAGTGTATCTGAGACAAGTCATGTTAAAATGCCTCTCACTGCACTCTTGGGGGTGCCACGCACCCCTCCTGACCTTCTCCAACTGCTAAATGTGTCTGTGGGAGTCTCACTAATGAACAGCATTGTGCCATCTGTTTGGCTCCCACTGCTGGACCTCCTTAGGGGGAGGGAGGAGCAGCAAGCAAATGCCAGTCCAATACCTCTGTCTGACTCACAGAGCACTACAGCTGCAGCTTCTGTGCTTTCTGGCCTTTTTTTTTTTCCTTTCCAGAATGACTCAGACACATTATTTTTCAGAAATAATTCAAGAGTGTAGGAAACTTAAATGCGTAGAATAGAAATAAATTCATGCCAGTATATGTGATAGAAATAAACAAAGGAAAATTCAAACATTTAAAAATTGTATATGTCCTGCATGCATGACTGTATGCACAGGTGTCTGTGACTTAAGAATATGAATTCCAAACTGGGATAAAAAGTTATATGTGAATAGTTACAGAAGTACATGTTTTGGGTTTTTTATGATCCCACAAGTTTTGACAGCTGAATCTAAAAAAAAAGCCATCTTGGGCAAAAATTTTGTATCAGGCCTTTTACATTGCACTCATTCAGTAAAAAAAAAAAGTTTTAAGAGTGAGACATATTCCTTCATTTTATTTGCACTTCCTTTTAAAATCCTTGGGACAAATGCTCTCTCTTTTCTGTATAGTTTCTAGTACCTTTTTACACAACTGTGTAATATAGATTTTACATTGTATGATAGAAGGACAGATGATTAACTGTGATATATAGACTGGTATACTCAAGTTTTATGCATAGTAAATAAGGTATTGTCATTCTGAAACTAATTTAGTTGGTCCTTAGGAAATGAAGGAAAATGTTCCCTTTCCATCTCTTTCAAAGTCTAGCAGAGGACTGGGCTGGGTGTCCTGGCATTTCTGATGGACAGCAGAGTGTTGCTGCACTCCTGGGCAGCCTGCAGGTGATGTGATGGCATCACTCAAATGTGATTGCCTGATATAAGACCCAACTTTTGTGGCTACAGCAAATCTTCAGACATGGGTTAGGGCAGTCTTGTTTGAAACTCCTGCCTCGCCTGCACAGTCTCCTTGCTCACTGTCAGCAATGCCTGTGTTGGCTTCATGCTGTATTTGTGCAAAATCACACTGGGCTTGGCTTGATGAAGACCCACGTTGGTGCCAGTCCTGAAGTCTCCATGGACAAAGCTCCCTCTCTTCTTCACTGGTCAGGGCAAGTCCTGTGCCAGACCTCTGCTGACATCTGGGTCCTTCATCCAGCTGCCCCTCTCTTTGCCCTGGGAGCCCTGCAGTGTCCTACTGCAGGCTATAGTCTTGCCCTGTCAGTTTGGATGCTCTTCCTGTATTGCCACAGTCTCTGGAAAAAAAAGAGCTGAATTTTGGCCCTCCTCAAAGCAGCATGACTGCTCCTGCAGAGCAGCATAGTGCAGAGAGACATGATGAAGGGCAGGCAGAAATAAGTTTTTCTCATCCCAGCCTCTTCATGTCCCTTCTGTTCACACTATACAGATAAATGCAAAATAGCAGCTATGTGGAGAGGTTTCTCTGCTCTCTGGGGAAAAGTAGTAATGAGGAAGCAATTTTTTGCCTTTCTAGTAGGACCAGAGTCTGAACTGGATTAGATGGTATAGGAATATATTATTCTTTGCTTTTTGCAGGTGTGTGCAGTTTAAAACCAACAGAGATATGGCCACAGTAACAGAAAATACAAAATTAAACCAAACCACAGTACTAAAACCAAATAAAAATCATGTCATTGTTGTGCCAGATACAGTCAGACACTTAAAAGAGATGTTAATTAGTTGTGTGTGACTTGCTTTCTGCTCTGCATTTTGTGGCTCTTTATGGGGTTGAATATTGTGCAACAGAGTGGGAGCAGATGCTATGCTTCCTTTGTGAGCACCTATGCCAGTGACAGGATTTGAGCATATCAGGAATATGTTTTATTCACTAAGGCTGAGAAGCCATTTTCTGTGAGGTTGAATACTGAATGATGGAAGAGGTATCTTGCATTAATTTTATACTTTTTTTGGGGGGGTGCCAAAAAAAAGATCAAATCTGTTTGGAACATGAGATATGAGAACAGCTGCATTTTGATAATAATGCAGAGAGAGAGATGACCTTATTAAATTGTATCTCCCCAAATCTTCCAAAGCAAGAAGCACAATTACATTAGAACCCTCCAGAAATTCAGTAGATTTTCCTGGATTTTTATTCAGTCTTGTACAGTCCAACTATTAAACCGCTATCCAATGAACTTGACATGAATGATATACTTCAAAGCCTAGGCTTTAGGTACGATGGCAAAATTATTTATTTGGGAAAACAGCAAACATAAAACACCATTTGCAGACTGCCCACATGAAAATTCCTACACATGTGCCTTTGGGCTTGATTGGAGATCCATGAAAAACTTGTTATATTGTTCAGACCTTGTGTGAAGAGAACTGACTATAGGGAAGAACAAATCAGGAGGGATAGATGAAATTAAAAATTAAAAAGGAGGAATTTACTCATTGCTTTCTCACCACATCAGCATTTCATATAAAAAGGCAAAAATGTTTCATTTGTGGCACTTATCAGATTTTTGTGGTTTAATTTTTTGAATTTATTAAAACCTGCAGTGTTTTCTGGATTCATAAATTTCCCAGGGAAAAAAAAAGGATATTATTTTGGCACTTACTGCACACAAGACAGGTAATTTAATCAATCCCCCATCACCTGTATTTGTCTATCATAGTGATGTAATCAGCAATTTGAAATAGCTGTCATTTAAGTGTGAATATGATTCACCAAGGGCAAACCAGGCTGGCAAACATGACCACCCTCTATGACAAAGCACTGTGCTCAGCTCATGTAGGGTGAGCAGTGGCCATGGCCTACTGGATTTCTTCAAAGCTTTCAGTACAGCCTCCCACAGCCTCCTGCTGGAGAAACTGGTGTTTTATGGCAGGTGGTCAGTGCAGTGGGTGGGGAAGAGGCTGACCAGCTCACCCAGAACACCAGGCATGCTGGTGAATAACTCTGTTCCAGCCTGTCACAAGTGCAGACCCCCCAGGGAGACATACTGGGCTCGATGCTGCTTGCTGCATTTATAAATGATATGGAGGATAGGCTCAAGGGTACTCTGACTTTGCCAATGAGACCAAACTGAAGACTCTGGAAGGGAGGCCACCCTGCAGGAAAACCTGGACAGGCTGAAAGAGTGGGATAAGAAGATCTTATCAAGCCCAACAAGATCTTGCACCTGGGGAAATATAGTCCAGGAGTGTGGCTTAGGCTGGGATCTATCCAGTTGGGGAGTACCTCTATGGAAAGGGAGCTGAAGGAATTGGAATAATCATCCCAGAGAAGAGGTGGGTTCCCCAGCCTTGAAGACTTTTGAAATTCAGCTGTACAGGGTACTGAGCCATCTTGTCTAGACTGTGCTTTTGGCAAGAAGGGTTGGACCAGCTGATCCTTTAGGTCCCCTTCCAACCTGGTGTTGTATGATTCTGGGATGACAATCCATTTTATTGATTATGTATGCCTAGTGTCTTACTTTTGCTTTGAAGGCAGCCTCAAATTTTGTTGTTGCTTGGCTAAAAGGGAGGAGCAGGAGCAGGTATTAAAAAAAAAAAAACACAAACAAATCCCAGGACTCCGGATGCCCTCTTCTTCTCTGCCTGCACCTGCGGATCTTTTACTTCCCTGGACATGAATCAATGGCCTCAGGCAGAAGACAGCAATGCATCTTTCTCACTATGATACCTAAAAGACATGATCTATGGGGTAACCTTTTACATTTCTATGGTAAAATCCTATTTATTGTTCCAACTAAAATAAAAAATCAGACCTCCAAGAAGCCTGGCCCTGCAAGGGGGAGCTGAGCAGCACCCAAGACGAAAAACAAGCTTTCTCACTTGTTACCAGTCGTTCAACAACAAGCTCTTTAAATACCACTTTTTGCTCAAACATGGTTTTCGAACATGCTGTGGTACTGCATTAATAGGAGTGGAGACCACAAGAGTTATTTAAATGGATATACCAGATTTATGTAGCAAAAATAATGTACTAAATTCTCTTAGCTGAGTAAAGACTTTTTGTAAAGAGTTCTTTATATGACAAATAAGATATGGTGCCAAAAATTACATTAAATCTTTATAAATTGTAGAGTCCTGTTTATATAAAAGGATTTATGCAAGTAATTCTATTAATGGTATTGATAGCTATCTGCATACATCACAGCCTTTCAAACAGGAAAATATGTTTTTATATTCAAAATGCATTTGGAGGTCAAATAATGTAGCATTGTAATCCTTACTCTCAGTTAGGAAGATGAGGATGGTGTTCTGTATGCAATTGTCATACACATTAAAGAATAATGCATCAAGATATTTACAAGCAATTTTTTTAGTAGATTGAAAAATAAGAGGTTTGGTTATCTTTCAGAAAGACAGAAGAAATATGGCCTATGAGGTCTCATTTATTTACTGCTCAAATAGTCTGTAACACTTGGAAATTTAAAAATCTTTTTGAGATGAGTCCATTTATTTTTATCAAACAGGAACAAGTTTGTTTAAAAGAGGTATTAAAAAATTTCCAGATACATTTCTTAAAGCATCCAACAGCTAAAATTACTATGTGGATTTTGATAATTCCTGATCAGTGTACTGGAGTTCTGGCCAAATAGTCAGTAGAGAATAGGATCAAATGCTAATATTTGATTAAGTTCCTCTAGAAGTTTGCCTTTAGATTAGGCAAGAATCCTAGTCAGTTAAGCCTGGATAAGGAACATATTTTCAGAAAATTTGTGGAGTGGGGGAAAGGGGGCAGGGGAAGGAACATCCATTATTTTGTCCAAATATCCTACCAAAAAAAGGTTTGTAATTTGCAAGTTGTGGATCTGAGCTCAAAATTAGGAGTGTGTGGGTCTTCACAAACCTTAATCCTGACTCTTGTAATTTAAACAATGTTTGTATTTCCAGAAAAAAAGGGATGAGTGCATCCGTAGCAGCATAGCTGTACTGGGCAGGGTGTATGCCTCCTGCCCAGCCTCATTTGGCTAAATGATCCACCAAGTACTGAGCTGCAGCTCAGTAGTTAACCAAGCTGGCTGAGACCTGTCAAATCTGTGCAGGCATTGCAGTTGTCTCTCTGATGGAGCCTTGGAGAGCCTAGGAGTCCATCCAACAGCACTGCATCCCATGGAAAATCCCATTGTGAGGTCCTTGCAGGGACACTCTTACCCACCCAGCCTCCTTTTCTCTTGGCACTCCATGCTTGTGTCCTGCACAGATTACAGGATCACAGATTACTTTTGCCTTTTACACTGAAGCAGCAAAATGGTCACCTTTGGTGGTCAATTGCTGTCAGGAGGTGTAGAGATGCCCTTCTCAGCATGATGTATTTCTCAGTGGTGGATGTCAGGTCTCTGCTGGGCAGCAGAGCAGGGAGCAGGAGCAGAGAGTCCATCCTCTGAGGAGCCAAGTGCTGGCTAAGGCTGTCGGTGTGAGGTGGAGCCCAGTGTCCCAAGTAATGCAACAGGCTCCTCTCTGCCTGGGTGTACCTGCTTGGCTGGGCTTTCACACCTATGTTGCTGTGTAGGGCTTTTTTGCCTTTTAATTTCCAATCACCTAGACAAGGCTCTTCAATACTCCTACACATATTTAGCCAGAGATTTGCAGCTTTGTTTCAAGGGACATTTGGATCTTATTTCTGCTACATTTGTTAATTGAATATCTTGTGTTATGTGTTCAAATAATATTTATTATGTTCACTGTGACCAGAACAATTTTATTGCCCTCTATTACATGTTAACATGGAGATAGTAATCCAACAGTGCTGCAAATTACTCTTTGCTGAGGGAGTGGAAACATGCTAACAGCCAGAAACTCTGGGTGTCTGCTGGTAGAGGTAAGAAAAAGAAGCCTATAGGTACAGTATTTAGGACAGAGTACTCTGGAAGATTTATAGGCACACTGAGAATCTTCTGGAAAGACTGATTGAGCTGAAAAAGAACAAGCAGAATGGGAAAAAAGATGATGCTTTTATTGTTCGTCTCTTACAACTGACAGGAAAGATCTTTAAAAAGTAGTCTTTGAAGAGAGTTGTCTAGTTTTGATTATTTTATTGCAAGTCCATGCCACTGCTGTGTGTTTTGATATATGTTCCTTCTCTTAAATAGTTCAACCAATTCCAATCAATGCATCTGTTTTTGTATTCCTCAGGCTTACATACAGTGTGCATTCATTAGTGAAGTCTGTGGCTGATATTTTATACTTCTCCACACCTAAAAGTAATGAGAAACTACTTTATAGCCAGACACATCTTCTGCTTATTTTATAAAAAGAAAATTTTTAAATCAGAAAAATCAGAAAAAGTACTGAAACTATTGTTAATATTCATATTTTTCCCTTAAGATTATTTTTCAATGGACATTTATTTCTAAGGAATTTTTAAGCAATATGAAGACTCTAAATAGAAGAGAAAAGCTGAAACAACAAATATCCAAATCTGAAGCAGCAAAGGATATTCAAGACTACCTGTAAAATATCTGTTTTATTTCCCACTGAGGAGATCGTTCACTTCTTCTGAAGAAATGGTGTGCCTTCTCCAGTAAGATCAATCTGTAGAGACAAAGCAGGAGGAAAAGAGGATTCTGAATTCCAAATGCTGGATTTCCAGGGATTCAATCATGACAGGGATGATTTGTTGTTTTAGAATGGATGGAATTCACTCCTTCAGGCAGCCTGTATACAAAAGTCACTCTCCAATCTATTCCAATTAGATTGTTACTGATATTCTAAGTAACATAGAGGGAGAATTTTTGTTTCATTTACATGCAAATCGTTGACTTCACAATTCTCCAAGGAAGACTTTTGGAACTGTGAAATATCAGACACAACCTTCAGAGGATGAAAATAAACATTGTACCCTTCCTCCCATGAAGACCACTTGCAGAATAACAACTGTGCTGAACTTCACCCACTGCTGAGCAAACACATTTCAAAGCTTCACTTCCTGCACTCAGAATTACTTTGGGATTTCTTTGGTTTTTTGTTTGTTTGTTTCGTTTTCAATTGTTTTGCACTCCAAAATTACATCAGGATACCTGAAAACCAGCTCCAACAAAGTCTTTGTATCAAATTTCACATCAGGGTTTTTATCTTATGTTGCAACAAAGGGAATAATTTCTGATGTGCTTTAATATATACTGCTGTACCTGCTCAGAAAATGAGGTAGTTCATATGAAATTTCACACAAAAATTATATATAATTATCTCACCTCTACAAGGGAACGTAGTAGGCTGATTAGCTGTAAAGAGTATTTAATGCTACTTTAAAAGATAAAAATGTAGGCAGACAGATTTACATTTAAATCATATTTCAATCAACCTTAAAGGTTCAGTTTATACAGTAAGGGTATAAAAAGTTAGCTCATTAAATATGCACAATGTTTTGCATTGCATGAAGTATGTGGATTGTACTTTCAATTTCCAAGCAAATTAAACCTGCTGTCAGTAAGTACACTGTAGCAGGATACAGTGGGCTCTGTGGAAACCAATTTAAGCAATTTATGCTACTGCATATCAGTTGACTGAATTGGATTTCAGATAAATCCTCAGTGACAAGCTTAGGTTCTTGCAAAAGTAGGAAGAATCTACATATTCTTTTCAGATCATAGGTTTAGAACAATACTTTTACACTCCATGAAAAGGAGTTGAAAGAGTTGTGGTGGGAGATCGTGCTCAGAAGGGACAAAAAAAGTTATTATGCAGCGAGAGTCAGTCTCTCTGACTGTCTACATCTTGCCATGCACACATTAGGGATTGATCAGGGAACTGTGTACCTTGGGACCAGCTCACTTATCCCTAAAATTCTTCTGTGTGAATGTAGTCAGTGACCCCACGGTATCCTCCTTTCTCATTTCAGTTCACAGACACTTAGAGATGCTTTTTTCCCAGCCTTTGAAGGCTGCATGAGGGGACAGATTGTTCATTAATTCATTCCAGTCAATTATCTCATCGTATGGTTTTCCTTAATCTCTGTATTATAAAAAAGAGGACAAATCCTGTCTATCCAGTGCCTCATGGTTTGGGGTTCTTTTATATAAGGTGTAATTAGTAAACTACACTTGAAATCAAGTTTTGAAACACCAACTTTCCACTCCTTCAAAGTGCTCTTATGAACAGCCAGGGACACATCATCACGTATAACTTCTTATGATACTTACTGTGCTTTAAAAAGATATTCTAAGAACTTTCCAAACATTGATTTCATCATCCAGCTGAGAATTCTGAGGACTCATCTGTTGAGAAAAACACTTATGATGAAGATAAGGCCATAAAGTAAC
This sequence comes from Luscinia megarhynchos, assembly GCA_034336665.1. NCBI lineage: Eukaryota > Metazoa > Chordata > Aves > Passeriformes > Muscicapidae > Luscinia > Luscinia megarhynchos. The sequence continues at coordinate 51,163,879 of CM067565.1, forward strand.
TGCCTGCTTTTAACTGAAAAGTATTTCAAAAACTGTATGTGTAACATAAACAAACACAAAAAGTTTGAAGATAACCAAATTTCTAAGGCAAGATAATTTTATTGAACAATTACAGTTCCTTAATAATAATGCATTTATATCTTTAGGCTAGGCGGTTCTAAAGTCCTTTAGAGGTTGCATGCACTGTTTTCAGTGTATTCATAAAAATGAGCAAAAAATCCTAGATGGTACTCTTAAAAATTAAATGATTCAGCAAAGTCCTTTTATGATTCTTTCTCAAAAATACTCTGAGAGGCTTTATATTGTCATTATATCCTCCCAGTCAACATATTGTTAAATTGCTACCACTACTGAAGAAATTGGATTCTGTTTGTAGAACACCCAACCATATTTTCAGCCATCTTATCACTGGACAACAGCAAATCCAATTTCCAGCCATAAAGTCTGTTTTTCCAAAAGTGGCATCTATCTCCCAAAAGATTTCCATCAGACATTTCTGTAAGCATCTTTCAAGTTTCCTCTGGATGAATCTGTCATGCAATTAGGTTATGGATGGGCTGCTGTGACAAATAGATTGCCATTTCCCTTTTGATGTACTTTTGATTTTGATGTTTTAAGTATTTCCTTCTTTTAAATGCTGTCTTCTGGGAGCTGTACCCACTCTATTTTGTGTTTTGGATAAAATACTTACAGCAGCATCTTTTCTTTGTGAATCCAAAGAGCATGTATAATGTGTCAGATTTTTCCCAGGAGTGAATATTATTTTGAATACTTACTGTATTATGGAATAGCTTGCAGACTAAAGAGTGTTTCCTTTCTGGTTTTCTCTGGCCTGAGAAATCTTTCAGTTGGTAAAGTAGAATCATAGAATCATAGATTCATAAAATGGTTTGGTTTGGAAGGTGCCTTAAAGATCCAAGTCCCCTGCCATGGGCAGGGACACCTTCCACTAGACCAGGCTGAACACTTCCAGAGATGGGGCATCCACAACTTCTCTGGGCAACCTGTGCCAGTGCCTCACCACCCCCACAGAAATTAATTTCATCATTCTTCCAAAATATCTAAATAGTAATGTTTCCTGTGAAGGCTTCATTGGCCTCTGCTGCTTGTGGTTTATGATACCATATTTAATTATATCATGATTTACTATTTTTCCTCAGCATCTCTGCCTTGTTCATTGCACAGTGGAATAGATCTGCAGATAAATCACCTCTAAGGAATGACAGGGACTGCTTTCTGAGGGAATTCCTTTGTTGAGCTTGGAATAGTAAGGCAGGAACCTGAAAGAGAGAGAAAAACTAAGACAGCTATTGCTGCTCTGGAGGAATAAATTCAACTCCTCTCTTTACTCCCTGCGTTTCTGAGTGGTGTTACTGTCCACTGCTAGAATGACTTTTGTCTAATAATTGCTTTTCTTTTTGTTCCTTTTTTTATTATTTTCCATTTTTTGCACTGTTTGCACTGAGATATCTTTTTAAGAACAAAGCAAATTGAATACTATTTTAAAAATTTAAAAGAGATAAGAGCTATTTCTTTATTATTTAGGTAATTCTATGGTTAAATCCAGAAACTAGTCCATACTGCTTTACTCCCAGCTTCCAACTGATAAAATTTTCCAGTTTTTCATGTCTTATTTTTGCCTGGATTACCCTACACCAGTATGGAATATTTCAGGTCAAAGAGACCTAATTCCTTGCTATAAATTATTTCTTTAAATTCCAATCAGCATGAGCATTTAGAAAAATAACTTCCAAACCTTGTGCATTCCTGCTTTTCATTGCTGTGTTTAATGAAGAAATTATGAATGCAGATTTTATTGTCATCAACGTGACTATATTGCTTTTGAATTTTGCAGCACATCTAGAGGCAAAGAAATAAAATGGTCCTTTAAAAGCAATGCTTTTTACTGCAAGTAGTTAGGCAGCTCCTTAGTTCCTCTGCACATGAGCAGTGACTAGTCTTATGTTTCATTTGTGCAAACATATAACACAATTCAGAACCTGCCCCTACACCAGGCAACTGATCTGCAAATAAATTTGAGTTGGGTAGTGAAGAATATTGTTGTCTGAGGGCTCCAATTCCAGTTTTATTGTATTTTTTCTTTTAGTTGTTTAATGTCCTTGTAGCTTAAAGCCCAAATTGCCTTGCAGTTAATGAGGCGTAATTACTTCCACTTTCTAACACTAAGTATTTTCTTTTTTTTTTCAAAGTTTTTAGGTCAAAACACTAACACTTAGGAATAGTCTGCATTCATATTCTTCATTTGGGTGGTTAAAGGATGGGTTTGCTCAAAGCAGTTAAGCCATTTAGGAAAGTATGTGCTACTAGTTTTATGCACTGGTCAGTATAAGATAGTATAAATTATTTAGAGTTCTTGATACAATAGCTGCCAAATGTATCAGATGACTCTATGGTCTAAAAACACTTTTTCAATATCCAGGTTATAAAATAAGAAGAGGTAAGGAATTGAAAGTAAAAAAACAAACAAAAAAAAAAAGCCCATAAAATAAAATTAAAAGCTTTATCAAGGTTGGCTTATATTTCAAATTCCTACTATAAGTCTTTCTTAAGTATCTACTTCATTTTTATGCTGCCATCCTTCTATTGCAGGTAACTAATTTACTCTCCAAAAGATGAGTTTAACTCAAAAGAGAAAATACTTTAATTTTTAGGAGAAGACCCCTAAGTTCTTCAGAGAAAAAGTCAACTTCCCCATGAACGTGCCTCTAACAATGAAATTGCTGCCTATTTCATCATAATGTTTCAATGTCTTCTTTTCACTTTATGTTGTCATAATACTGTTAGTTTTATGAGATAAGGAGGTATAGGAAATTATGTTATATACTACATAAAAATTTTTTTCACCTACAAGTAGTTGCAGGCCTTTCTGCATTAAGGATGTTGCCTTTCTACTGCAGGCTAAGTACTAGAAATTATACTAACCAGAAATATAACTACTTGTTCAAATATTAATATACTCCCCTTATAGTCATTATAACTAAAAGGGAAAAATTGCTTTTGAGCATTTCACATTCATCAATAGTTCATGAAAGTACGAAACAAGTTATGACACATCTAATAAAGATGAAAGGGATGAAAATCCTTGTGAATTTTTAATGTGGATAATAAAGGGCATTAATACAGCTTAATTATATTGATAAATAATTTAAATTACTTTTAAGTCTATGTTTTATTTTTATTTGAAATAACTTTATGTGGTATTCTTGGAGGAATTATAAACATGACATTATACTACCAGCCACTCTACAAGGGGAAGTAAAAGTTGTATTGATGATCTGAATAAATATGTCCATTTAAAACATTCTTAGAACATTTCAGACAAAATGCTGTATCTTTTAAAGTATCCTTTTAAATCCAAAGTTTAGATAAATATTAAATAACAGCAAAAAATACTCAAAGGTCTGTCCAGAGATTAGATATCTGATTGGTCTGCCCTCTTAAGGCAAATCAGTTTCTGTACACGTTATCCTACAAAAGAATTATGTTGCTGTCTTTGCAGGGGATACATTTGGTTTTCAGTCAGCTCAGGTATAGCTAAGTTAAAGGAAATGTAGGTATGTCATTTAAAACCAGGGGCTTAAACCAAAGTTCAAAACTAAGTCCCTAGCTTTATCTCACTGAAATATTGTAACTTTCTCAGCAAAGTAAGCTAAGATTGCATAGGAGCTTTAACTGCTCGGCAGTCCAGGGTTGACATGCTTTTAGCAAGATCCATGTTCCCAGAATGAAATTTGTCTTTTTTTTGGCATTTTCACAGGGGTGTACACTAGTGTACTTCACTTTCTCTCTTTCTTCATCTGTCTCCATGTTCCCTGGCTGCAGCCTGCTGGCACTTGCCTAGAATCACAGAATTATAGAATATCTTAAATTCTAGGGGATCCATAAGAATGACCAAGTCCAATTCCCTTCTTCCCACAAGATTGCCTAAAACTGAACCATATGACTAGAAGTAATGTCCAGACACTCCTTGAACTCTGTCAGGTTTGATCCCACGACCAATTCCTGACAAAGCCTGTTCCAGTGACCAGTTACCCTTTCAGTGAAGAACTTTTTTTCCTGATGTCCAGTCAGAACTTACCTGAACACAGTTTATTTCCATACATTTCCTCCTGTCCTATCACTGGTCACCAGAGACAGAGTTTAGCACCTCCTCCCCCTCCTCTGTCGCCCTTGAGAAAGCAGGGAGGGCAAACCCTCACTCAGCCTCCTTCAATTTCTGCAAATCAAATGACCTCAGTCTTTCCTGAGAAATCTTCACCTTGAGATCTCCACCATCTTATTTTAGTTAAAAAATTTCCTTGCATACATTCTAATAACTTTATAACTGTCCTGTGCACTAACAAATTGCAAGTGTTCACTGTCAGGTCACTCTATTGAACATTCCCCATCCTCCTGTTTGAAAGATCCCTACAGAGAAATACTTAAACCCCAACACTATGCCAATAAACAAGCCAACATCTACATTAATAAAGCATTAAAATTTATTTATCACAACCTCCGCATATTTAACTCCTGAAATATTTATAAAATTCATAATATTTTGTCTGCATTTCGATTAGGAAATAGCTAATAAAGTTAAGAAATTCTCTGTCCTCTCCAAAAGTGGGCACTAGCAAGAACTTTTGGTTGGAGCCAAACTGCATCTTTGCTACAGCTCAGAAAAGCACCTGCTTTCCAGTGATAGAATGTGACCGGTGCACTTATTGCACTCAGGGAAACACCACCTGCATGGGCTCCCAGCAGAGTAAAATTGAGATTTTTTTTTTTCTTTTTCTCTGTCTATTTAAAGCTGAGGGTAATCAAATGAGTGGCAAAGATGACAGAGAAGGAGAATCCCTTACTGTCCAATGATATTACAGGTCCTTAAAAAGTCAAAACAAAAAAACCCCAAACCCCAACCACAGAGTTACCGAGAAATTAATGGCTTCATAGATATCTATAAACCCTCTCATGTAAATATTAAAGGAAAGTATTTAGTCATGCATTAAAATAAAATAAGCCACTACAGCTGAGATAAAATATTTAGGAGCAAAATTTAGTTATTTTATTTCACAAAATATTTATAAATGTTTAAAAATTGTTGCCTTCCAATTAAGAGGGAAAAACATACCAAAAATGTCTCTGGGAATCATGCAAGAAGAGAAGTGGAGCAAAACCTGCCCTAGCTTTTAGAAAATTGAAACCTTCCATCCAGAAAATACTCAGATTTGAAAGGAAGAAAGGTGACAGAGTGTGTCCACTTCAGAGAAAGCTATTTCAGCTTCCCTGCTGTCTCCTTTTGCAGCAGATGACATCCAGAGGTCCCTTGATCTGAGGTGTCCCCTTGAACAAGGACACTTCTTGCCAGTCATTGGAAAGCAAGGTGCCCCATGGGCCAGACCACCTGCAGAATTGGACCTGGGGACATGGTTTATAAACCCCTATAAAACAAGGTTGTACTTCATCAGCATCTGGCTTGTACCACACACATTTGGGCTGAGGGTGAGACCCAGGGCCGCCTACAAAGCCTTGTGTCAACACATTTTGATTTTTATGCATTTTGATGCATTTCCATCTTAACATGACATTTATCGAAGAGTCAAAAGTCTTAATAGTTGTCCCACTGTCTTGAGTATTTAAATGAAAAATAAATTCCCTCTTTTGATAAATTTGATCAAAATACAACTGCACAGTCACAACAGGGAATCTCCATCTGAGGCGTGTTTGAGGTTTGCTCATGCACTTGCACACCTGCAAAAAAATTCATCTAGATGACAGTAATGCTTCTGCTTATGGGAGAAGAACAAAATGACAAGAGCATATGAAGGGACAGTGCCAAAGCAGTAGAGGAAACAAATGTCAATAAAAGTTATATAATGTTGGACTGAAATTAAATTTCTTCAGCAATGATATTCGGCACTACCACACCTTAAACAAAAATTTATTTCTTGGTGCACTAAAATTGAATCCCCTTCTTTAACAAAAAATGCTTGATCTTAAAAACAGCTACATGGAAAGTATTAAAATACATCTGTTAACATAGTAACCTTTGTTATCTCTCCTGTCTACTTCTGTACTGTTTTGCTTTTTGAGCCTGTCTGTAAGAACTGCATATCAGACCATAGATAAAACAAATAATTTCATGGGTTGTTCTCAATAATTTAGTGCATTACAGAGATCCAGATTTTAAGGAATTGTAATTTCTTTACTTCCTTTTGCTGGATTTTAGGCCGAAGTGGGGGTATCTAAAACCCTAAGAGAAGAATGTCTTTTCAAAATTAAATGCCACAAGGGACATTTTGTGACTTCTTCATACTATTTAGACATGCTAGTGATTAGATGTATGTCAGCTAAAATCCATGCTTGTTAAAACTATAAGCAGCCATGTATTATACGTAGATTTGAAACATCTAATAATAAACATCCACTGCAAAATATGATAAACCTTGCCTTTCTCTGCTCAAGATTACTAAAGCTGTGCTAACACTGCATAGGGGACCCAGGTCAGAACTCCAGGCTCTCACCTGCCAATTCAGCTGTCATGGTCAATTTATGTCCATGGCTTCGTTCCCAGCTTGGTTTTGCCATTCAAGCAGCACAATTTAGGGCCAATTCTACTTAACAACTTGTTGCTATTAAGGGATTTTGCGGAGTGCAAGCATGGTTGTTGTGAGGCAGGAGCTTATTTTTCAAAAGCAAAAGAGGAGTTCAAGGTGAAGGTTCAGTTCTTTAACTTGCAACTGGTGCTGCTTGGTCAGATGTGAACTTTGGGGAGAGGGTCAGCATTACTGATTGTATTCACTGTTCCTATCACTTTATGATAGTTGGCTAAAGTTTTACTTCATCGTGGTCTTAACACAGTCTACTGCTTTCGTTTACCTTTTAATTAATATTTGTGGAATAACATCCTATTTGATTTTGAACTCTGGTTTGCTTTTTGCGTAACAAGATTTTCATATGTGCAGTTTGACATCCTGGGATCTGAGGGACTAGTCAGCAATTCCTTAAGCTGAACAGTTTAAAGACAAGTGAGAATAGTCCATTGACATACTCCAAAACTCAGGGGGTACACAGTCAAGTAAATTGGTAAATTCCAACTGACCCACTTATGCAACACATGCCCACAGAAACAAACCTAGGCATTAACATTCAATTTAAACAGTCTAAAATATACATCTGCAAAGAGGGGTGATTTTGAAACCTTCATATCATGAAAAAAAATTGAGCATACTTAGTGTGCAGTTGCTGGAAGGTGCCAGTTGAATGGGGAGGTCTTGATGGGACAGACAAACCATTTTGAGTAGTGCCTTATGCAATTACACTCCCTAAGAAAAAGTTTGAAGAAATTCTGCTTTGGATTCTGGTAAAAATGAAGCATTTCATCTGCTCTGACTAGAAAAAATGGTTATAATTCAAAGCCTTTTAATATTATCTTACATGTCAAGGATGACTTCTCTGATTGTTCAATTAGTAGGCAAGAAGAAAATCAAAACTACCTTTTGAACAATTTTTGGGAAAAGATTTCAACTTAAACTAAGAGAAGAAACACACAAGACAGTTGATGAGCAGTATATTCATCAGCAGAGGGTCTTTTTCTAATATATGAAGATAAAAATCATTGAGATCTGAAAGTGAGAAAAGTTGTAGGATTCTGGTTCTCCCTGAAGAGAAATGAAGGAAAAATCTTAGACAAAAAAAAAAAAAAGAGAAGAAAAAAAAAATATATATATATGTGTGATTTAGGATGAGCTACAATTAGGAATTCATGTACATGAAAATCATGAATTTATGTGTCTGATCTTTGCAAAGAAGATTGGTTTTATTTTTGGTAAAATAATTAATTGCTGTTCAAGTCTTTCAAATGCCTTCAATGACCCAGGGAAAAAATCTAAATTTTGAACCTCCATGGAATCTACAAGATTTTGAATTGTAATTTCAGTTCTAAACACTGTCAGCTATTTTCCAAATGTGAATTGAATTCATGAACCTGATTTATACTTTCCATTAAGTTTTTAGGCTAAGTTTCATGTGCGAGCATTGTGTCTGTGTGGTTGGGTATGTGTGTTTAAAATAAGTAACCAAAACCTACAAGGAAGGGAATGCATCTTACAGTAAGGTATCTCAACCTGTAATGATTGTCTCTGTTTAGTGCTGCTACTGGCTACTTAAGTCTTTAATTTTTTTTTTTTGTGAAAATTAAAATTGGAGTTTTGATTTTATTGTATATTAAGCATATTTTTTCCATTTAACATGATGTTCCCTTCTTTGTGAGAAAAGCTTAAGCTAAGAGAAATGTGTTCAAATATTCTACTTCTGTAATTTTACTGACGATAGAAGAGTGAAGTTTGCAGAAAATGCAGGCTTTTATTAGATGAAATGGAAAAGATGCTGTCAGGATTAAAGCAGCAAAATAATCAGAACTGCTGGCTCCTCTTTATCAGTTTAGGTGTTTTTCTAAGTCTCAGAGCCCTTTTCCAAATGTAATATCAGGGTCCTTTTTATTATTTATTTTTTTCTTTTGAGGAGTCTGTAATCACTTTTCAAATACTGCACTCTCAAATCCCTTTCTGAGACAGGCACACCTTCCTCTCTGTAGTTCTTGAGAACCAAGCCCTCTTCCTCTCCTCACATGTATTATTTATGTGAGTAGGCAGAAAGCTGAAAAGGATAAATTGGCAGATCCACGACTGCACACCTCTCAGGAGAAAGGTTAGGGAGCACTGCACCACAAAAAATCACCGTAACTTTCCAGATTCCACTGGACACTTTGAAACATTACACCTCTTGGGCAAGCTGGTTTCTGCCAATAAAATTAGAAATTGATCATGGCAACAAATCCTCGTAAGACTTGTACCTTCAATAAATTAATCCGAACAACAGTAATAATTCAAATCTCACAAGATTCTTCTTTACTACTTTTAAATATATCTAGTAAAGAAAATTCAAAAGCAAACTGTCTATCAATTAAAGTATTTTATGGAGGTTAATAATTTCTTATGTCTTCACTAAGCAGAATTTTTCTCTGTCTAGCCACTATGTAGAAAGAAAAGGGAATAGCTTTTCTGGGAGTTTTGCCTGCACCTGTTGACTTGGTGACAGAAACAGTGGGAACAGTAAAGTTCTGCAAACATAGGCCAGTAGTAAGTTGCTAGCTTCTACAGAGAAAAATGAGAGTATTAGTATAATCTTTTCTGTGAGCTGTTCCTGGAGAAGAAGAACACCATAACATCCATTGGAGTAGACATTCTCACATGTCTAAAGAGTGGTTGAAGAAATACATTCAATCATAGCAGTAGCAAAGAACCCTAGACTAGTGCAACTCAAGCCTATGACCCAGTGTGATGTGCAGCAAGGCAGCAAGGCCTCTCTCAGCTGAACTACTGAAGGTGCAGCAGGTTGATACGTGCAGTAATGAAGTCCCTGAGTGAAGGCACAGAGTGGCTATTATCTGAAAGAAGCATCCTAAAATGTAACAGTCATTGAAAATATAAAATTCTAATGAAATGGCATGAGAAGTGTAAACCTCTGAATGATGTTTCTAAGAGGAATCATGCACACACAGGGGTATGCTATGGGAACCAGAGCTCTTCACAAGTGTTTATGGTTTCTTTCACTGTTTTTATACTTGACTGTTACTGATAAGAGAACAATGCAGCATTGAAATTTTATGAAGGACAAAGAAGGCTTTATTTTACCACATGTGAACATTTAAAAACAGAAAGTTAGAAGATGTATGAGGAAAGTTCTCCTATGAGCCTCTCCATTAAAGAGTTTCTCATCTTTAATGATTGCCTTCTATATTCATAGTCCACTTCAGAGATTTGCATGCCATTTCATTCAACACTACTTCTGCTAGACTGTTGTTTGCTGATAATCCTTTACTACTATTCATGTCCTGTAGTAATATCCTATCAATCTCTAGCAACATGAAGGCTGCATTTTTCCTGTGTGCTTTACAAACACACATAAAATGCAAATCCACACAGATATATCATGACTTTATCTCACTGCTCAAAATAAAACAAGCATTTAAAAATGTTTTATTTTTAATTATGGTTTATGTCACTGTGAGCTTCCCATGTTTTTCCTTAGAGTCTATTCAAATATTTTCAAGTAATAAATTAGAGAGAACAAAACCCTTAAATACAATGCTTATGCTCTGGTAGGTAAACAACTGCACAGTATATTGTAGCTAAGGGGTTTTTTTGTCTCCAGTCTCTATTTCCTCCTGAAGCTGAGGACACAGTCAAATTGCAGAATGGAAATTCATATTTTTATCCCATACTATATATTCTAGAAAAGCTATTTTCTGGATTACTGAATGCAGGCAACTAAAATGGGGAAAAAATGAGATTATGATGTTTTACTGCTGTGTCTAAAGCTATTTGTGATGGATTAAACTACAAAGTGAAGTCAAAATTCAAATTCCCTTTTCACATCATGCAGTTCTTGTTTACTGATTTAATGAGTCTATAGAGTTTAAATTTGAAGAGGTGCCATTAATTTTATAAATCCTGATCTTGTAATTCTTTGCAAACTACTTGTGTAAAGGATGCAAGGCTGTGCACTACTTTTTTTCTACTGATTTTGAACTTTTGCAGCCTGCAATGCCTTTTTTTCAACTGCACAGTCAGTTATTTATTTGACTTTATCTGTTACCAGTTTGCTGTTACTTTTCCTTTAGTAGAAAGATTTGTTGATTGGGGTAAGAAGTTCACCAGATCTAACAGGGCATGCCAGCTCAATGTTGTGTGTCTGTAGCAGAGTTGTCAAGAGAAGGATCCAGGAGAGTTTCAGTGATCATGTGGATGATTATGAATAGCTTTATTGCTAATACAGTATCTAAATATTGCCAATGCAGTTTCTAAACAGCTCAACATCTGCTACAATGGATCTTAGTATAATCCAGTTGTGGTCCCTCCTCTTGAGTCGTGAGCTTTAGCGAGACCTGCTTGCTTCCTAAATTTCTCAGAGAAGTCTAAGTGTGGCTCAGTCCACTGAGTTTCAGATTTGGCCAACAGACTATGTCTAAAGGGATATAATATAAGTAGGTTCAGCTGGAAATGTTACAGCCTCTGGCTTTGCAGAATTCACAATTACAAAGCAACAAAGCACCTGGGTGGCCATAATTTTATGCCTGTAATACAGTCTGACTTGACCTCGGTGCTTTATAACTCACCCATTCAAAAAGTGAGTGTATCCCATCTTCAAGGCTGGACATAGGGAAGGGATCTACCTGCAAGCTGCCTGAAACTAGACCAGTCTCCAGCAGCATTTGACACCCTTTTCGCAGGTTGATGTGCATCAAAGTCTTCACAAACATCTCAGCTCCCCCATTTCTGGAATGCATTGATTATGTGCACATTCCCACAGTTCCTCCTGAAATACTCACCTGGTGTTCTTGCATTAGGACAACACATCACCCATCAGAGAGCTGGAAAAGGAAAGAGGTTGCTGGGGCAAGAGACACACAAAAATAGCACTGTCTTTGGTCGCCAACACGGTGCCACGTTTGATCACTACAGTTACCATTTTCCTGACCTGAAAAACTTTGCAAACTGCATGTACTTTCTCATTTTTACATGGAATGAGAAAAAGTTTTGGTCCTCCAGTCAACCTGTGGAGAGAGAAAAATCTGCATGACAGGAGAAGAGGAAAAGACAGGACACATTAAGCAAAAGTGGAGTGTGTTTCTTCTCAGCTACCTTATCCTGGAACATTCCTCTTCCTTAGTGTTTCCATCTGGCCCTATTATCCAGATTAACATTTTAAATCAATGTAGAAAAAGTCACCTCTGGAGTAGGATACCCTAGATTATATAGGAAAGAGACCTATCTGTATATGTATAAAGGAATAACATTTTTTTACTTCTAAAAGGGACTTTTCCCCTTTGATTCTAAAGGGATTCTACACACCTTTCTTAGCTTGTCTTTGCTAGTTATTACATTTTACATGCTTAAAACTAGGTACCACAAATACCTCCCTCTGTGCCCAGAAAAAAAGATCAAAGAAAACCTGTTCCTTACCTCAGTCCCAGTTACTACAATGAGTAAATAAAGCCTGCTTATATCAGACTCAGGTGGGATTCAACAGGTGGCAATTCAAAACTCCGTGTTTAAGTCAGTCAGTTTTCTCTCCTTTGACAGTTACCAGAATTATATTTAACAGAGTTAATATGCTCTAGGATGCAATTCACCTCATCTAAAAAAATCATCTAATAATACAGGTCATAGAAATCACAGTTAAAAGTGGTTGCTTGCCTCTCCTGGCTGTGAAATGGGAGCCTATAGTGTGGTGGTGGAGGAGCCTGGTGTCAGGATGAGAGCAACAGGCTTGTAAAAGCCTGGGTCCCAGAGTTCTCCCAGATTTTGGTTACAGACCAAAGCTACACCTTAGAGTCAAGCACTAAATAGCCTAGAAAAGTTATTTGTCCTGAAGTTTTCTGTTGTCTTCACCATCATTCATTCATTTAAGCTAAGTTATACTCTCTCATAATTAATTGGACAAAAAACATGCTCCTGGATCCTTGTAGCAGCTCAGCTGACAGGAGGCAGCTTGTTAAGTCACTTCAATTCAATTGTGTTTGATTGTACTGCTGTAACCTGAAGCTTTGGCTTTCCTCTGCTGTAGGTTTAAATCATGAGTAACTTCCCTGAAGACATTAGATTTATTTCACAGAATAAAACCAACATGAGAAGAGAATCAGGGCCTTAGGCCACACAGATTATACAACAATAAAAGGAGCAGGGGAATTTAAGGATGACATCATCAAAGCAGGTCATAAAACCAAACTTAGAGCTTGCAAGTGCCATACTAATTAAGAAAGTGTATTGCCGAAGTTGGAGAATTATGTAAATACCAACATTGTACAAAAACATAAAGACTTTTTAAAATAAAAATTTAGCAGCTGAACAATAGCTAAAGCCTGCACAAGTACTGAATCATGAGTGCTTTAACTTGATCAGAGGCATAGGAGTTATGTGTTGCACAATGGAAATAGACAAATCACTGAAGTGAATATGGATCTTTAGATACTCAACTCTGAGTATTTCCTATCATATTGCAGGTATGTGAGGCATGAACACTATTGGATTATTCAGTTAAATACATTAAAAAACAGAAGCAAAACCAACACACCATACAGTTCAACATTACAAAACAATTATTCTATTCAGTCAGTGCTTTAAAAACAAATCCACTCCAGAACAGCTGGAAGCCTGCAAGTGACATTTATAACAATTGCAAGTGGTAGTTAACATAATGTAGCAAAAGAAAAGCTTGACTCTTTTGATCTTTTTTCCCCACATATTTTATTTCTAAATTTATATTTGGTTTATGATTTTCATGTAATATCTTGCCTATTCTTTTATCTCTCCTGAAAAGTTCTAATTAGCAATTCTCACTGGCTTTGGTGCACCTGTCACTGGAACCCCTCCTAATGCATTTTAACATGCCCAAAGCCTGCTCCAGAATGCTTTTTTTAACAGTACATGTATATTTTGCTTGTTTGTTTGTTTCAAATTTAGATACATCCCCATAAGCACAAGTTTATCTGCCAAAATGAATAATGCCAGGTATGTACTCATAGCTGATTAATTACTTCTAAATGTAGTAGAAGTTAAGAAGCATTTTAATGTGTGCTTTTTTTTTAAATCTTGACCGTGGATTTGTGTCATTTAGGGAAAATATCAGCAGAAAGCAAGGTAAACCACACCAAAGAGATATTCTATGATGACCCATTCTTGAAGAAGGAGAAAATTAACTAGGAGCAGAATGTAAATGCTCAGTTTGAAAGGCACTAGCCTGTTCTTTTTATCTCAGTGGAGACGAATCATTAGACTGACTAATACCAAGGCAGATCAACTCAGACTTGGATTCCCAAATCCACAAATGACCCACTGAACTGGATTTATTGTGCTAATACAGCAAGTCATGGTGCTGGCTATGAATGCTTCTGTTAGCAGTGTGAGGGTATGAATGGATATTTCACTTAAAGGACCAATCAAGCATTATAAAGTTAGTCCAATAAATGAAAATCATTCATTGATGAAAGACCAAAATACATCATAGACAACCCATGTATCTTTAGGCAAAATGAGTTGGTTAGAAGCCTCTAAAGCATCCAATGGACTTGAGAAATGGAGAATGGCTGAAGATACTCTGCTGCACAGAAACAGTTCCACAGCCATAGTTTGTGTCCAGATTTAGCAAGTGCAGAAGCTTTGGCACACCTGGGGAAAATGGGAGGTAATGCTACATGCCTTACAAAGCACCTCATTTTATTTACCTGGGTCAGCACCAGCCCTCATCCATCTCATCTGCTGGTAGAGGCTTTTATCTGTCCAGCATCCAATGGCCCAAAGGTGCCAGACCTTGTCCTCTGTTGTTTATTGCTGGCACACAGCTTTCTCCAAGGCTGCCTGCACAGAAATGTAGGTGCAAACTCTCGGTCTCCTGAGCTCCCAGGACTTCCAGCACTCAAACGTGTGGCTTGGCTGCCCTGTAAACACCTCCATAAACTTTTCCATAGTGCAGTGGTATCACTTAAGTTAATCTCCTTCTCTGAATGTCCAGGTTTAGAGGTTTCAGCCATGCTTGAATGACTGCAGAAGTAGTGTGGGAAGAGCAGACCTCTGAATTAAATCCTTCAGCCTGATTTCTGGTGCTGGGCAGTGGGACTCTATCACCATGCTGATGTTGTCAGGATCCAAGTACCACAGAGCTGCACAGGGCACTGAAATGAGCTCCTGCAATAGTTGCAAAAAAGAATTTTAGCTGTTACACACATACACAAAGTATTTTGGGTTTTTTTGAGCTTCATATTTGGGAGGGAGGGTATGTTGGGGTTTTGTTTCTTTTCCACTGACTCCTTGCAGAGCCTCAAAGAGCAGACCAGACTTCTCATTTCAAGACAGCAGAAGAGCAGCGTGGACAGCTCTAAAGTACCATGTAATCGTACTTTTATTTCTCCCAGACCCACTTATATCTCTGCATGCAATGCATCTGAGCAAGAATTGATTAGAGTTTATGGTGCTCTATCCACACTCTATATGGAGGAATTTTCAGAGGAAAAAACAGCCAATGACATCATGTTGGAGAGATTAATAAGCAGATGCATTTTAGAAATGTTCGTCTTTAAGTAGATTAACACAAGCCTAATCTACTATTCAAAAATATTCTGATCTTTTATCAGATTCTTAGTTCTCAAGTTGTCAAACCAAGAGGTTTTAATTGCTGTGGCTTCCCTATTGTACAATTTTATTTTGCTGATGGTTCTGGTCTAATTCCTCTAGCAGAAATCCAACCACTAGCAGTGATTGAACAGTTCTTATACTGGAAAAAGTGGAGTCATTATTATAGCTGTTAATCTGGCATAGCCTGAAACTTAACATATGATTTTATGTCATGTAATGCCAACTAATGTTATCCAAATCTCTCCAACACAGAGAAAGTTAAAAATTAATTTTCTAAATATATATCAATGGAAAATATGGTATTTAACTGGTGATACAACTCCAGTTATGTGACAGTAGGAATAAGCATCCTCATATTTGCTTTTGTGTGACAGAAGGGCCCAAAATTCTTTTTTAACAGAGTTTAGACAAAAGAGAGAATTAATCCACTGTTTGGCTTTCTGACTTTGTTTTCTTTTTCTTGTATCCTCTCCTAGGAAACAGGCATGGCACAGCTTTTGATAAGCCTTTGGGGGTCAATTTTAGCCACAGAAATAGCTCAGAATATCTTTCTTTGCCTTTTTGTTTCCAAAGAGATTAATAATAGAAATAATACAATAATAATTGAACTTTTTCCCCTTGGATTTCAGGATGGTATTCTTTAAAACTGGTTGGATTTTTTTTTCTGTCCCTCATAGTTAGAGTTGGGAACTTGTTTCTCCCCTTGTTTTGTATACTTGGCAGAGTAAATTATAGAAACTGCTACCAGTTTAGATTTTACTGTAGCCTAAATCTTGTCTGAGACTGTTCATGCAGAGCACAACTTTGTCTTATGACACATTCTGAATCTGTGTTGCCTAGGTTTTGTTTCAGATATTTTGGGCTGTAAATCTCTCGCATCTCACTGAACCTTATCAAAATTAGTGTTGATGGCTGTAGTATTCAGAAAATGAAGGAAAGGTCAATACCATTAATTCAGCTTCAACTGAGGTCATGCCAATCTCCAGGACAGATCCTTGTGTAAGATATGATGACTCATCTCCTTGAAGAAACCTGCAGCATGGTTCATTTCTTGGTTGTTACAGAATGATGTATTTAGTCATCAGGGTCTGCTGCTGCCAAAGAAAGGAAAAGAAAGGCTTATCAAGCTCTCAACTTCAGGGAAAAAAAATGTTTATTTCTTCATCATCAGGCATCTGTATGCATGTCTGGCCACAAAGTAAGTGTTTTTTATTCAGGTCTTACTGAACACAAAAGCATTGTGCATTTTATAAGTATAGTCTTGCTCAGAGAGTGCTATATACAATAAAATCAGGGAGGAGTACACAATACCTCACCAACACAGTCTATAATCTGAAAGATAATAAACATCCAGAGAATGCAAAAGTGAAAAAGAAGTAAAAAAGTCAATGCAACCTTTTCATTTGGTATATGGCCTTCTTTTCCATTTTATCTTTTGCTCTTTTAGTAAAAGCTTCTGGGTAAAGCTGCTGACTGCAGAAGCTATGACCCAGAGCATACAAAGCCCATCTTCACAGAGAATAACCTGTTCAACAGTCCCTTCCACACAGTGACAAGCCTGAAAGCTGTGGAAATGAAGGAAATGTCTGAAGGAAGCTTCAAATTCTAGGAATCAAAAGATCTACATTCAAAAAATATCTCAAAAAGTTTCAGTGTTGCTGTTGATTACCTGCTGTGCCTATAGTTAAGTAACCAGGTTCAGTATGTCCCTTTATTCCAGATTCTGTACAGATTTAAAGAAAAAACTTTTCTTTTTGACTGAATTTGCAGGGCAGACCCAGCTACCTAATAGGAAAGACATATAGTTTAATGTAACAGTACAACGTGTAAGAGTACTAAATACTGTTTGAGTTCTAGTCCATAGTGAATTAATTATATTCAAAACTATGAAGCGAAAACAACTATTTACTACCAACAAAATGAAACTTTATTGAAGACAAGCAAGGTTTAATAAGTTAATATGTTTGGATTGTGTTTAAACAACACAATAAGACATTAGAAGCCTGGAAAGTAAGGCAAGGCACATAGATAATGAAATTGGTGAGGAAGCAGCAGCAGAGTACTGAGGAAACTCTGTTCATCATTTGGTCGCTGGTATTGTAACATTTACCAACTTTTGTGGAAAAGCTGCTCCTAAAAGAAGTTTTCCCTCTTGGAGGTTTCTGACCATTGTGGAAGGATGAGAATGAGCAGCAGGGACAGGGGAGCTGGCCACAATAGTGGCAGTAGGATGCCCACGGAGTCTGATCACTTGTGGCACAGGGACATCAAACAGGTGGCAAAGAGGGAAATCCCCGTGTTTCTTTGTGACATCTGTCTTTGGGATTTCCCAAATGTGTAATTATTGCCTAAAATCCATGTAATCTCATCTTCTATTGCAGTCCAAAGTGTGAAAGCCTGGCATTACTTTGAGTAGGAGTGACCAGCTGAAGCTGTCTGACAGTGAGTTGTCTAAAGTGAAGTTAATCACCTTGATGTCCTAATCACCTAATCCCAGATGAGGTATTCGTCTGGGTAGGTGGGATGATTCATCCACTGGAGGTGGCCATCACTCCTTAATCCTAACAAAGGAGCCTAAACAGCTAGCTTGGTTTAGAAATTTGACTAAGTTTGGTTAGTCAGCCAAAGATTGGTGAGATGAATCTCAACCTCTGTGCACAAAATTGCTCCTATATATTATGAAGTTGTCCTTAATCACAGAGTGCCTTAAGATGACAGATGCCAGCAGGTACCTTTCACTGAAATAGGTGGAAGAATATTTCAGAGCAACAATGGTTCAAAGTGGTGCCAGGAGAGGGTTAGATTTGGACATTAAGGAGGCATTTCTTTACCAAGAAGGGTGGGTAACCACTGGAATAAGCTTCCTAGAGAGGAAGTTGATGCTCTAAGCCTGTCAGTGTTAAGACATTTTGACAATGCCTGTAACATTATGCTTTAACTTTTCATAAGCCCTAAGATGGTCGGGCTGCAGAACTAGTATGTTCTTTCATAGCATGTCATTTCTGTCCAAAATATTCTATTCTATTCTATTCTATTCTATTCTATTCTATTCTATTCTATTCTATTCTATTCTATTCTATTCTATTCTATTCTATTCTATTCTATTCTATTCTATTCTATTCTATTCTATTCTAATTTTCATGATCTTTCAATGGGGTGCTTTGGTATTTTGGTATTTTGCTGCAGATCAGCAAGTTCAGGATCTCCTTAGATGAACACTTTTGTAGTCATTAATCTGGATTAACAGTGATCATCCTTAAAAGATATTAATTTATATTTATATCTTTATATTTATAAATTTAGGTTCCTAACAGTCAAAGTTTTTTTTCCTACAAGTTGCTCCTCTTCTGATTTCAGGGAAAGTCCTTGCACAGACTGTGCTGGGGACCCCTAGACAAAGCTTTTAACTCCATAAAATTTTGTCTTTTGAGCATTGATCTTAAAGTGGAGATATATAGTAGTGATTTCTCTGCTCAATTTTGTACATAACATCCCTCCAGCAATGGAAAAAAAAAAATACATGCCATATAGGTGTTTTTATCTATCATCAGCCTTTGACACCAGCTCTGCCTTACTTCATTGCTCTGGAATTTTCCCTCAGATTTGTCACACACCCTGTTGAACAATTATCAGCAAAATTAAGTGAGTTTTTATCCTGCTCTGTCCCACTGTATGAACTACATTGCCTGGCAAGATTTGGAGCAAAAAGTTGAGCTCTGCCATTAATTACAGTGTGTTGAAAAGAGTAAATTCCATTTGTATCATTTGTCTTGGAAGTGCAGGTGAATAAATTAACTGGTGTAAATGTCCAAGGTTCATGGGTAGTTTTATACTTCAAATAGACTTTTCTCAAATTATCCCTAGGAAAAATATTGGCTTTGGATACAGATCTGAAATCGAATTTTCTAAAATTTTCAAGCTGTTTTAATTGCACTCTTTTTCCTCACTTGCTTTCCAGGATCTAAAAGAGTGTAAGAACATGAAGCAAATTGTAAAATCAATTCTGTAATTTTTTCTGAAT
Source organism: Luscinia megarhynchos (assembly GCA_034336665.1). Classification (NCBI taxonomy): domain Eukaryota; kingdom Metazoa; phylum Chordata; class Aves; order Passeriformes; family Muscicapidae; genus Luscinia; species Luscinia megarhynchos. The sequence continues at coordinate 51,183,094 of CM067565.1, forward strand.
ATTCTAATTTTTTTTCGAGCAGCTGTAGAAAAATTGCATTTTTAAATTAAAAAAATACAGTATAGAAGTGGATAATTTTAATTGTGAAATTATATTTTATTATTTTTTATTAATACTGATGTTTTGTAGCTTTTCTGAATCAGTCAAATTGTAAGAATTTTCAATGGTGAAAATTGCAGATGAAGGAGTACATGTTCTGTTAGTAAGACGAGTTGATGTTCTTGCTATTGGTAGTTGATAAATTTTTCTGTCTGTTCTTCACCAAGAATCTGTCCATGTGATTTCTTTTCCACAGACTTAAAAGTGTGCTGTGAATGCAGACAGGTCAGAACAACAGTCTCTTGTATTTTTCACATTTTTATGTGGGTTGCACAATTCAACTGTTTGAATATTTGCAATACTAATGCTCCAAGGTTAAGGTTAAAAAAGTTTTATTTCAGAAAGTAATTTCCAGAAAGTATTTCTTTCTCTCAGTATATTGGGCAGCAGTTAGATGAAAATAAGGTTTCCCTTTATAGAGAATTTTGTGTTTTATGATTGTGAGCAACTACATGTACTACAAAATTTCTGTGAATGCTGAAGTTGTCCATGTGGGAGAGGTAAGAAGGAGCAGTGGAGTGGAGCTGAACTCTCTGCTTAAAGAAATCTTTCATGCCTTCCTACATTGATTTGTGGAGCTGCAGAGCACTGCTCAGCTTCCACTGAGGTGTCCAGAAAGAGCTTCTTTATTACAGCTCAAGGCAACTGAGTGCAATTCAGTGTGTTTCCTTTCAGAGCATAAACTCTCCTGCACTTGAAGTTGTGAGAAGAGGTTGCAGCAGGAGCAGCCAAATCTGCTTATATGTGAAGAAGCTATATATGTAACAGAGCTTTGTCATTTCCCCCAGTTTCCTGAGTAAAATACCACCTATATGAGCTACCAGATAGAGCTACAGGTAAAACCCATTTTCAAAGATCAGCTTATTGGTCTTTTGAAAGTTACCAAAGCCATTAAATCTAGACCTGATGTTGGAAATGTGAGCTTGGAGATAAACAGGAATCCTCCCAGTCTGGAATTGTATTGGAGCGCTCTGATTCTATTACATGCATCACAGACTCAGTGGTGTAGCCTTGCAGAAATCTGTTATGAAATGAGCCTCAAGGACCATGAAGAGATTGATCATTTATATAAAATAATGTTCTTTTTCTGGTTTATTCTGTTTGTGCAGCCACTGGAAAAACATTTCGTTTCTTGACAAAAGTGTTGTTCACCATCAAGCTACTCTTATGAAGCTGAAAGTAATAATTTATTTTGCAGCAATACAAAGAATTTTATTAAATAGTTTTCCATTATGTTAAGCAATGTTCTGCATGACTTTTGACTTATTTTTGGTACAAAGGTATAGTAATTGTATCTTTCTTTTCTGTATTTTGGATACAACTTGATAGAAGGATTTGTAAAAACTGATTCTTTTGAATTCTATTGCACAGGGTTTGACCACTTTTGTTTACCAAAAAAGAAAGTAAAGACAAAAGTAAAAAATAGAGAGAATTTCAGATGGACTGGCTACCGAAATGCATAAAATCTTTGATAAAATCTCAACTAATCCTCTAAGTACAAGGAAAGTTGCATCCTGCATCACCTCATCCTCCTAGTTGTTGCTTTTGCTTTTGTCTGCAATTTCAGAAACAAAAATAACATACTGGGAAAAAAAAAGGTCAATGTGTTTCAAAAAAAGAAAAAAAAAGGAAAATGTCATTCTTCTGACACTAATTCAGTGGGATGTTTAGTCTTATGCCTAGCTTCTACCATTTAAAAGCATTAGACTACAAAACCAGGCTGAGGTTTGTTGGAGTCCTGAGTACCTTGCTTATGTGAGCCTCTGAACAGAAAATACTTCTATAACACAGTAGTTTTTATAATGGAGTTCAAGGTAGGCAAAGTCCTCATTTATGGTTTTGATCTCCATTTCTGTGGAATCACCAGTGACCATCAGCAAAGGTGCTGGAGAAAGTTGTCAGAGAGTTCCTTAAAACGTTTGATATGTCAGCAAAATTACAGACAGATTACTGTTGTTTTTCTGATGCAGCTAATCCGTTTTTCTCCAGTGATACAGTTTCTTTTGATCTTTAGGTGAAGCATTGCACAGTCATAAAAAAAACAGAGCAGAATGAATATCTGCCTTGGGATAGCAGATGTGATTTTGCACTTTTTCTCATGGGTGATAACATTCTCACAAAAATACTCTCTAACTCTTTAATAATTTGACTTTAAAAAATAAGCTTATCATATTACAAGGCAAAGCTGTAATTGACTGCAAGTCCAATAAACAAATTAATGTCATTTTTTTACTCTCATAACTCTGATGCTATCATGAGAAAGGATGTCTTGACTCTAAAAAGGTCATTTCTCTTAGGCTGTGGGAGGACTAACAAGCTAATTATAAATCCAGCTGAAGGGAAGACTTATGGACTCAGTCCATAATTATGTCTGGAATTAGTTTATTCTGAAAGTATGGTGAACTCAGTGGAATCTTCTGGGATTTCAGGCACTGAACATAGACCATTGAAATAAATCCTTAACACTCTTTTAATTTCTTTTTTTTTTCTATATAGACTAAGTTATTTCTCATGTAGAGGTTTTTTTCCTAATTTTTTCATTGTATCAAACAGGCATACACTTTTGAGATACAATGTACTCTAAGGGTTATATATATTTCAGTAGATAAATGTATACAAAATTTGACCTACATTTAAGAGAGGATGTGAAGATATTTTGAGCCCAATAGGAAAAAAGGATGTGTTCAGCTATTTCCTGGACTAGGGCTCTAGTTGCAGCATAAATGAAGAATAATGGGAGTTGCAAAGGGGAATATTTCTCCCCTACTGCCAAGTGACTGGGAAAATTAAAGGAGAAAAAAAAAATGAAGTCTCAGAGGTTTTTATAACAAACCTCAGGAGCAACATGGGAGATGGATGTGAAAGACTGCATTTTAAAAATTGTTTTACAAGTTCAAAAATAATCTTTTCTCTCTTCATTTTAAGGAGAATTTTAACATCAAATGAATGACCTTTTTATGTACAATCAATAGTCCTGAATATGTAAATGGTGCATTGTAATCAATATATAGGAATAAACACTAAGGCAGAATTATTATCACTGACAAAAACATCCTCATATAGCTGAGAAAAAGCAGAGATGAAAATTAATTTTTCTAAATAGAACCTCATAGCATTTTTCCCCTCAGTGTGAATTAGTGATTGGTACTGAAGGGCAAACAAAAAAAAATGGATTTGAGATATAGTTATAATAATCATACTAAAATTAATATCAACATCAATATGAAAGGTAATAAAATATACTGAAAAAAAGCCACTTCTTTTGAGCCCCTCAGCTGCAATTCAAGGAACCTGCCATATTTATTGATTGATATGGGAGTACTACAGCAAAAGCTTTAAAGAATGAAAATTTCCTGAGGAATATTGTGCCATTGCCAGTAAACAGAGTTTAATGTTATAACTTCATCCTCAACAATGCTACCTTTTGAAAGAAATTTGTGCAACGTGACCCATTTGTCAATCTGATCAAGACTGAGCTCTCCATTAACATATGACAAAAAAAAGAACTCATATAAAGAATCAGATATGTTGATAAAAGTGAGTGAAAATGTGCTTTATTATGTTACTGATTATGTAGAAATATCAAATAAAAAACTAAAATTTTTAATTATCCCCAAATTTTGTAACAAATGTAAATGTGAGAGAAAGCGTCGAGATATTATTGAAATTCATAACTCTGATTATTTTTAAAAGTCTAAAATTACCATTCAACAGCTTTTGTCCAAAGGCAATATCCATAGGTAATCAAGAAAAAGCTTTTCCTTTGCTCACACAGCTATGTAAGGCACTTTCAGTATGTAGACTGACAAATGCATTGAAAAGAGCATTAAATTTGTTCTATTTTCCCTGACCGAGCAGAAAAGTTCAGAGGGTTTGTGATTAAAATATATGTTTCACCTTGGGTTATTAAGTAGGGGAAAAAAATAGTATATATTAAAAAAAAAGGTTTATATTGTTAGTCTTTCTGTTCTTCAGTCTGTCATCCAATAAAGCTGAACATTTAAGTCTTACTATAAAACAGCTTTAACTATGCATGACTTTTTGAACCTGTCAAGCAGTCATTCCTCTCCTGCTGCAAAACATCCAACTGCAATCTTCCTAGTCTTACTGCTAAACAAAAGTTTTGGAATAAACCCCCACTTTATAAAAGCCTATTTACAAACTTACCAACAAATTCTAGAAGATGATCCAATTTCCATTTCGTATCAGATGCTAAGTTAGCTGATGTTTCTGCACTGAGGTCAAAGAAACTTCTATAAACAATAGTTAAGTGGGGAACTTTGTGAAACAGCTAATATTTTTGCCCATTGGTAGTCACCTGTCAAGAGTAATAGTGCTATGGTATTTTGCAATCAAACTGTCAAGATTAGATTTAAAGTTGTATTTATCAGTTGTAGCACAGGTTGTATAATAAAGTGTTGTCTTTCTGTACTGCTACCTCAGCAGGAAATTCTAATAAAAAAATCTGTATCATTAATAAGCTACTGAAAGTAAATGAAAGTGTCTTTCTCTGACACTGGATAGCTTAAGAAATCTGTATTTGAGGCTGCTTAATACGTTCCACTAAGAAGTCCCAGTTTTCAGTAGCTCATCACTTTGCCTTAGGTCAATTTTTCATGCTGAAATTTTCCATACTGGCTTCATTTTTCTTTTTGGGACATGGCTGTTAAATTCAGCAGAGGTTCAAGTACTTCAAAGGATGAGAGTAGGTAGTAGTTTTACCAAAACAAATTTTCAGGTATTTGATGCATTCTGGACCATTTATACTTTAGAACAGTATTTTGGCAATCGTAGTAAAGACTGCTGTTGCAGATACACATCTCTTCCTCATTTGAAAGCCAGACTTGGCCAAATTAGCAGAGTCTTAAAATGTCCTGGCACACCTGTTTGCCACAGATCCCCTGTGCTTAACCCAGGCACCTTACTCCTGCTCTGGTCTCACAGTGTGCCAGCTGCACTGAGCCACTGGAGCGCCCCCAGGAACAGAGCACACATCCCCAAAGTAGAGAGGCTTAGGATCAGCAGATCCTTGCCATGGGGCTTGGGGCAAGAATGAGTTGTGACAGAGCTCTCATTTAAATGATAATCTAGTTTTTCCAGGAATAATTGATTATCGATCTATACTTTCAATAATCTTCAATAATTTTATAGGATTTTGTGTCAAATACTAGGTTGCAAGCAGACAACAAACATGGCTTCAATATCTCACCAAAAAACTCTGACAAATTTCACAAATTCTCTTCTGGATGATTTGAGGCTGTGATTCCAGTGTCCCATGGCAAATTTTCTCTCTACTTTGCTGGTGAACTCTAAGAAAAACTGAACCTTTTTAAGAAAAACGCTGCTCAATCTTAACTGAGAATCCTTTGCTTTTTGAAGATCGAAGAGCAGAGAGTCTTTAGCAAAGAGTCTCTATATATCTGAGTGTCATGAGAAGTTGGTACCATCCAGATGTGACCACAGCTGGGGTTGGTTCCAGGCTGGGCTGTTGGAGGCATTGCCCACTGTGCTCCTTCAGGAGCAGAGAGTACTAAACTGTTGAAACTTCTTTCCATATATAGATAATGGGAGCTATTCACTTCTGGAAGTTCTCTGTTGCCCTGCAGCTTTTTCCAATGCCCCGACCCTATGTCTTCTTACCTCTGACAGAAAAAAAGCACCATAAATTAGACACAGAGCTCCCCCTCTCTCCCTACTATGCAGCTGCATGAACAAACTTAGCACATAAAGAAATCTGTATAATTTTGTTGCAACTTAAAAAGTCTTAGGACAAAGGAGACCAAAATGTTCTTTGTGACTGGATCCTGCACTTTGTTCTAGTTGACCTCTGAGAAGATTCTAGCGAAACTGAGGAGATACAAAAAGCCCAAGCCAAAGATCATTTTCCTCTTGACTCAGCCTCTCTGAGGCTGACCCCTGAACTACCTTCAGAAGCCCCAAACCCTCCAGCCTAAAACTGCATTGCTCTACATTCGGTTTCAGGATACCATGATAAGTAAAATGGGCAAGCACATAGAATGTGCAAACTGAGCTAAAATTGCAACCATTTTGAATGATTGAGTGAATACCAGTTATGGTCCTGGAAAAGAAGGGCAGAGATCTCTCTTGAAAATTGTATTCACCTTCACACTTTACATTCCTCAAGATCATGCTTTTGGGGACTAACAAAGCATAGCAGTATATGGAATGCCATACTTGGTTTCAGTTATTTCTGATTTGTGGCCAACTTCACATCCAAGATAGAATGAGGCAGTCTATTCCTCATATTAACTGAATACTCCAAAAAAAGTTTCTCACTCTATAGATTTTTTTATACCATACCAGTATGCCAGCTTAGCTATTTTCCCATTGTCTCACAAAAATGGGACATGAACTCAACCTGCACTGTGTTTTCTGAGTATCACAGTGAGACCTCAGCTGAGTTTGTCACCAGCTTTGCACTGGCAATTGAAGAGGACAGGCAGTGACTTGTGACTGATACTTGAAATCAGATTGACACCTCCATGTCTTGCAGTTTCTCTTTCAATTTAATTGCAATAAACATATTTTAAGGCCCTTGGAGATTTTTGTCCTCAAATTAAAGACAAAAACTGGCTGATTGAAACAAATTCACACCATCTTCTTGTAATTTTCCACATTGACAACATTTATCTGAAGTATAATGAATTCTTCTTCAAAGCCCAGTGGCATACCACATTTTGAATGTGTTCTACACTGGCCTAAATTATTGCAAAACTCCCCAGGTTTTCGTAAAACCATCTTTCTCAGGGAAACAAGCAGAATATCAGCAATAATGTGTATAAATTCAAGTGTGCTTTAAAAAGTATATGCCTGTAATTTCAAAACTGCTGACAGCGAGTTTGAGTAGGGATACAGTTTTCTGCATCCACTATAAAACTGGGAAAAGCCTTCTGCTTTTTCTAGTCTGGCCCCATAACATCTTTTTAAGGTCTGTTTTTAGCAGAGTTACTCTGAGTAATTAATGGTGCTGGATTGTCACCATTGCACAGAAGAGAATCTAGGGAAAAATTGCAGGTCATTTCAAAATATGTCAAAGCAGGACTGTATTCCCTTGGAAAAAGCAATATAGCAAATTGTAAATGCCAAGGTCAAAAGAGTTTTATAGGTTCAGTCAGGCATCCTAAAACCAGTAAATGCACAGTATGTCTTATTATATGCAATTGAAGTGATTTTTTTTACACAAATGGAGATCAAAAACTTATTTTGCACCCACCCCTTCCCCTTCCAAACAATAGGAAAGGAAACAAACAACACGTCGGAGACGTGCGACATTTTTAGTCACTACTGGAAAACAGCTGGAGATTACAATGATGAGATCAGTATAAGGCTGCTATATCAAACGAAATGGAATTGCTTAGTGACAGCAGAGAGGCTTGAATTGTGACAGCACTTCTGGAGCACAGAGCAAGGTAGAACAAAATGGTCATAAAAGCACCCACAGTCATGTTTTGGCTCCATAGCTTATATCAGTGCCTAGTGGCTTTGTGTTGTTTTGGGTTAAACACATCATGATTCTTAAAAACTTCATGAAGCTGGATGGAAGCATCAATCCATAAATGGAGGACTTAGCAGAAGCCATAAAAGCAAAGCGCCTGATTTTAGAAAATGAAAACATCTTTTTACTCTGAACTGCAATGCAAGGCACAGACAGATTCCCTGGTGTTACAGAACATTTTACAGAGAGAAGAAAGGAGCTGTTAAAACACCAGGACAGTCTCACCAAATCTCCTGGACTAGTATGAAATTATTTACTGGTTTTACAGTGCTTGATAGATTTTCATTTACAGTGGATGTCTGAATTTGCATTTATTGGTTAATTCCTTGCATTCTCTTTGCAGCTATTATTATTCTCTAATCCTCTACTTTTCTAAGAAATTACAGTGGTCCTTGGTAAGCCATTTCCATGAGAGACCTGCCTTTGCAGATATCTAGACTTTGTTGATTGGTGCATAATACTAGACTCATACAGAATCAAGCATCTCCAAAATGATAAAAGGACAGTATTAAACCACATGCCTAGAATATATTCCTACTGGGTTTCAAACCACTTCTGTGTAGGATAGTATTGAAAAATTCCTATTATTCGTTAGGCTGAGCACACCTAGTGGCACTGAAATTTATGTGGTTCATTCTTTTTATTGTGTGTGGGGCAAACTCAGCTGGGGTAAAAAAATATCACAGTATTACACTCAGACAACAGATACATAGTAAATATGGAGCAAATGATATAATTAATTGCTGAAAAGACAAGGTCCAGTTCATTACTTTTAAAGACATTCTGATAGCATCGCTTATGAAATACTCTGATACCAAATGATATAATGGTACATTTTATATTTTGTTTTGGATAGAAAAAAATGAGTCCTATGAAGGAAAAACACCTCACTATGCAAAACTTTCTAAAAATATTGAACGCATTTTAATACTGAAAATGTTAAAATAATAATTTAATTATTTCAAGATGCTTTGTCCTGGAAAGGAAAAAGTTAACACTGCATTCAGGTTGATTTCAGAGGCAGATTATATACTAAAGGATTGACCTAATTAATCTTGAATTTACACAAACAAGCTGAAGTTGTAAAAAGTGGCTTATAGTCTTGTGGTTGAACATGTCTTTATGCAGTTCTCAGGTGATGAGTCACACATTTTGGTGAAGGTTCTGTATTATTGTATCTTATTAATACATTGATATATTTCATGGAGATACCAGGCATCTAGGATCTGGAAAATATTATTCATTTTTTAGATCTAAAAAAAAAAATCAATAACTTTATGAGGTTTCGGTAAACTCAAAAAAATTGTGAGGTAGAGTAGAAAAATGTAATTTTCCAAATGCAGTGACTAAAGAGTGAAATAAGGTTACATTCTAGGCATTTCTTTGGAAGTAATCAATATTGTGTGACAAATTTTCGAGTTATAAATCCTGGGGAATACTTTTTTTCCCCTCAACTCATTTGTGCATGCTTTCTCCCTAGCTTTAAGCAACAACTGATAGGCTTTTGAAATTTTCTGTAGTACTCACTGTCTTAGCTTCATCCTTATTTCCCCACTGCTATTAAATCTCTGCAAATCTCTCCTAAATAAGGAGAGATGCTTCTTAAATTATGTAGTAGTGCTACTTCCTTTTTCACACCAGGATGATAAGTGGGTTTTTTATTATTTCATTACTACAGTCTTTTTTGCTTTCATCCCTGTAGAAGGCATATAATTAAGCTTGATATAATGGCAGAGTTTTTTTCCTTACTGAAGTATTGGCATCAAATGAGTTATACGATGGAAAAAATTACAAAGACATAATCAGTTAAAAATTTTAATAATATAACCCAGTAACTGTTGTGGGTTTTTTCAAGGAGTGGTATGATAGAAGAGCAATTAATTTCAGGTCTCTGAAGAACAATCCAGAAAGTAATTTTTCTCTGTATGTAGTGTGCTTATCCCAACACGGTATTCATCCTCATAGTAAAGGGACAGACATCCCTCAGTTCAGGTGAGTTTGGAATCTTGAACGCTTCACAAAATAGACATTGAAGGCTGACTCTATTATCTGAAAGCATGCAACTGCATTGACAAAAAAAAAAAAAGTATGAGAAAAGCAACAATTAAATATTAGAATTAAGGGAGCACTTAAACATAATAGTTACATCAGACCAGCTACACCTCACATCCCAGTTCTGCCTGTGAGGTCTGTGCAGAAAGCACCATTCCAGCAGGTCTTGTCATGCAGGTGTGCTTTTGTGTCAGTAATTTGCTAATGCTGTCACCTTGCAGAATGAAGCAGCATTAATCTTAGGAGTAGCACAGTAACATTCCCCAAAGGATCACAGAAGTTGGAGCACCTGCATCTGGTCTCTGCCTGCTGCTAGTGTTAAACCCTCATCTCACAAAGATGATCTGTCTTTTTATTATCTTAGGTTTGCTCTGATAGAGAGAGAATTTGTTAGTTGCAGGGTGACTCCAGCACAAGGCTTCTGGCTCCAACAGACCAAAACCTCCTAAGTGAACAAAACATAACTATAAATCCTTAAAATGTCAGACTTATTGTGTCCTTACAAATGCACTTATGTTCCTAGTTTTATAATATATGTTGACACTTGTGGAAGCCTCAAGAGTGGTGCTTATGCTTTGCAAGAGGAAATGTCATTAGCTCCAGCAGATTTCATGCATATTCCCATCAGCTGTAAAGTGTTTGTTCTCATCCACATAGTGAGCTACATATAACCCTGGTAAACACTTATTTAAAATATGCTTTTTAAAGGTCTCCACTCAATCCTCAAGAGAGTCTAAGACCTATAGAAAGTGGATTTTATAGTCACTTTCACATGGGGTGAAGAGCAAAACCCCACATCTAAACTTTTTTTTTTTTTTTTATCTGGCAGGCTTGCCAGATGTTTTCATTGGTAGGCAGAAAGGCAGTTAGAATGGAAAGAAACATTGAAAAAAAAAGCTAAATTATCTCCTGTTTCTAAAGTTTGCAACAGCAAGGGCCAGTAAGGGGGTCAGCACACTTGATAATACCATGGAAGGAAGCAAACTGTGCCTAGGTGGGAAACAACTTCCTGGATTGGGCAACGTGAGTGTTCCTCACTTTCTGTAAATTCTGGAAAAGATAGCCTACAGCCATGGTTCCAGGAATCCCTTCCTAAATCTGAGATTTTATAACAAATAAAAAAAATCTACAGAACAGACAAACAAAACCAGATTTCTGACCCATCACAGAACACATCCGGTAAAATATCAAGAAAAAAACATCCAGCTTTATGAGTTTAGAACTTTTACCTCTGTAGCTTGGAAAAACTATGAAAGTTGTCAGAAGCTGTATTTCATTTTTTGGTTTTTTATCTCTTTATATTTGTCACCAAAATTCATATAATTCTGAAGATATTTTAAAAGATGAAAGTTCAGCAGCAGATATCTGGCAATATCTATGCATACCAAAATAAGAGCTGTGAGGGGTATTTCCATTTTAAAAAAAATTGGCTTCTTTGTACAAAATTATCTAATAATAGAAGTCAGTTTAAAAAACAAAAAAAGAGGAAATTACACTTGGAATCCTTTTGGAACTCTTCACGTGATGTTTTCACTAGTGGTACTTAAATAATTTTTAGGTTTCTGTGGTGGTGTGAAATTGAGAAAGCTGTATGACACATGGAGGTTACTTGAACAGTTTACATCTTGAGTGGGTTGTTAAATTTGCCTTGTAAATATAGCTAGTAATTGATCCAGAATGGGGAAACATTTTTTATTATTCTCATTTCCTCCGTAGCAAGAGTTTTCATACATCCAGTCAGAATTGGAGCAAACACAATTCATTTGGAATTCAGTGCTATAGATGGAGCTGAACTGCTCACCAGGAAGGAGGGATGGGAATTGCTTCTGGTGGTGATGCTACCACCAGAGGAGGAAGTTTTTATAAGCTCTCAGTATCTATCTCTTTTCAGCATTCAGTGTTGTGGTTTACTTGGAGGAAGATGAATCTGGGGTCTAGAAGCCTGTGGGCTGACAACTGGCATTCACAGCCACAGATTGATAATGTATTAAATTGATTATAAGCAACATGGAGCATAAAATAGTCTTGATCTAGCAAACTTCTGAACTGTGGGTTCTATTGAAGAACATCCTTGTGCATATTGTACAGAGAGTTTACAACACCTGTGTATACTTGCAATGATATTTTTCTCAAGTAATTTGACAGCTTAAAATGCAATGTGGCTGTCTGACATGGATCTAAATGGGGTAACACAAATGTATGAAAGATAGTAAATTAGGCTGTGGTTTGAGGTTTTGTGGGATTTTCTTAATAATGACTTTTCTCTGGAAAATATTTTGTCAAAAAATATTGTAATAAATTATAACTGTACCTTCCCTTTTGAAACAAAGCTAATTCCTCTATGACTAGCAGAGAGAATGATTTATTTATTTTTATGCCTCTCTACTCATTAGTGACAATAATCTAGAAATGCTCAATATTAAATAGCTATATTCACTGAAATTCTTGGAGGTGAGAATTTAAAAATAGGTCAAAACATCCTGTACAAAATGTACCTTTCTAAAGGCATTTCACTTATAGCACCATAAAAACTGATCGAAATTGCAGTAAGAGTTTAATTCCCAACTCAATCAGACTCATGAAAAAAAAGGCTTCTAGTTGCCTAAGATACATTTTGGATCTGCTCCTTTTTCATTTTTATCTATTTCTATCTACTGTTAATATATGAAATGAATAAGTTATTTTCCTCTTTGTCTTTTGAAAGGAATTTCTAAACTACTGTTATCTAAAGCAAATTCATTAAGCAAAATAATGAAGATAGAATTTGGTCTAATGGCCCAAAAACAAAGTTGGAAAAGAATAACTCTCCAGTCCAATTTTGTCAGAATCAAGTCACTTTCCTGTCTGGATTTCTCCACCTATCATGATTTTATTGCTCCCACTATATATCCCATGCTATTCATTAATTCTAAAGTTCTTTGAAAATATGAGGAGTCAAATGCTGTTATTAAATCAATGAACAAAATAATTAAACTGTCTAAACAGAATTGCAAAGAATAATTAGCAATTAAACAGGATGCTATTATCTGTGCAGCGTGATGATGAGAGCAAAACTAAGACAATCAGATCCTAAGTGAATATAGAAGAAATAAACAACAGTGAAAATTTATTTAAGTTTCAATTCATTAAAATGCACCTAAATTACTTCCAAATATTTTAGTCTATTAACTGATCAGATCTAAGACTGTGAAAATAATTGTCCCTTCTATTTACAAATTAATTTTGTTATTGAACTTCGGCTTTACACAATCTTGCAGAAACACCTTTCTGAAAGTATTAACGAAATGCAAGCCTCCAGCAATCTCATCAATGTCAACTATGCCTAACTTTAAAAATTAAGGTAGTACCAGATCTGTAACATATCCTTAATCTGTGTGTTCTTAAACCTGAATATTCCCTTTAGCTACGTGTGTTCAGATCTCAGTGGAAGTCACTGGTAATTGTATCTGGCATCTCTGGGAATAACATGATTTTATTTTAGAAAAATATGCTTTGAAATTCTATAAGTGGCAGGTAGATTGTCAAAGACCATGTCATTGCAATGGTTGTATTGGCAGGGGAATAACAACCTCAAAGATATGACCTGCACTCTGAAAGAAAACCCAGAAACTGTCTTGGTTACTATTCCACTAAAATGAAAAAAATAAGTTCTCTTTCAGTAAACAATGGGTGTGATTTTCTGCACAGGTGTGGTGACCCATTAAAATCTAAAGGTAGTAGTAAAGCATAACATATGAATTTGTAGAATCTGAGATTATTTCTGGGAAGTACTATTTGAGAGTCAATTAAATGGGTAAATCAGCAAGCTGGATTCTGGGAGGCTGGTTCAGATCCATTCTTTGTCACAATCATAATCACTCAAAGTCTTTTTAACACAGATTTTTTAAAGGATTTAAATACCCATCAAAATGGAATAGGCTTTTATACTTCATGGAAGTCCTGCACAATTCTCACTTCTCCACAAAGAAAAAATGTGAAAATATTATTCTACAAAATACAACATCTTGATTTATTCACACAAAAGAGCACTACCTAATACAGGGGAAGTTGCAGAATCTCATGCTCTTCTCTGCAGTAAATGTGAAAACACCACTGTTTCTTGTGTTGCCCCAAACAACAGATGTATCAGAGAGCTGCAGTGTCAATAAAGAGATGCAAGTACTACATAGTTTGAATGTAGAATCAGGCCACAAATTAGTTACTTTATACAGGCACCAATCTACTGACTTCTCACCAAAAATTAGGATAGTGGGGGAGGCATTCAATTTGCAATGTGGGGTTTTTATTCAGAAGGTTTTCCAGATTATTGTATCATCATTTAACATATGAAAACAACCAACAGAAGAAATGTTTCCTCCTAGGAGAACAGAGGAAATAGGAGGCAATACAACAGGAAATATTTAGACCATATTTTCATATACGGCAGATTTAAAAATAATGAAAAGGAAATATTTGGTGAATAATCACCAAATGTGATTGATCACCAACATGAGATCAAAAATATTGTACAAAACAAAACTTGATGCAATTTTTAAAGCAAAGCATTTCAATTTATCTTAGTTATCATCATAGGAATAACTAGCCTGTAAAAAAATGGGTAATTTCACAAAAACATTTGTGTTCTGCTGACAAGAGTCCAATATCACAAGTTATGTAAATACTCTAAAGACTTTCTCTGAGTTGTTCTTATAAAAGTTTTCTTGATCATTTAATTAAACACCCCACAGAATCTAAGAGAAAATTGAAAGAATATTTAGATGTCAGCAAAAATGTGCTAATTACCCATGAATCACAGAAAACAAACAAGGAATGTTAGTGGGTTTTAATTAGAAAAGCACCTAATTTAATAACAAATCTTAGCTGAATAACTGTCATATGAAGTGTCAATTTTGAGCAATTCACTAGTTACTCTAGAGACTAGAGGAAAACACATTCAGGTGAGTTCCCTCACTCTTTTAGACTGTTTAACACCGTGCAGACATCAGATGGCACAGCTGGGGTAGAGAAGACCAGTGAAGTGAAGAGGCAGAGAGCTCCAGCCAGTGGAGCGAATCCCAACACGCTGCCCAAGGGAGATAAAACTTGCTGCAGGGCAAGCCTAAAACTGTAAATGCTAGGCTGGCATCCAGGCTAAAAGGTAGGAACAGCAGAGCTGTGAAGAGCTGGGATTTGAGACGTATCGAAGAGGAAGGCATGCAGTCCCGAGTGAGGAAGCAGAAGGGAAAAGCAAGAACTGGAAGCAGGAATAGACTGGTGGAAGCCACCATAAAACCACTGTAATTATCAGTAAGAGGCAACAAGTGAACATGCTAAATAGCCTCTCAATTGTCAAGCCAGGCCTCTAGGATACTGATTGTCACAGCTGCTTGGGAGAAGGTGGCAACTGGTCACAGCACTCCAGACACGTTTATTTCCTGTACAATCAAAAGACAGATACTGGTCAAGGCTGCATCCTTTTATTATTTGACTGCCAGGCTTAATGATGTTGACCAGCTTTGCTTGACCATACTTTGCAGATATGGTTAACCACACGGATCCCAGCTGCTCAAATATGTTCCATCATCCAAACATCTGCCAAAGTTTATTATACCCTTGTGAAGCACTTCATCTCTTTATTGTTTAAGAGGCAGATAAATTTCAATAATGCAACTAGTTGTTGTTAGTTAAACTGACTGATAATGTTAGCATTGGTTTTGACTAAATGACACATCTGAGAAAGTGGTAACTTTGTGGAAGTGAGGAGGTCTTCATCTAGCCCAGATGCAGTGGGGAAAAGGTGTTTCTGAAGCCTATCATTCTTATTGTTTATTTTGTTATTAGACTTGATATAAATGACTGAATTCAATTGATTAAATTCTATGATAGTTTTTAAGGTTTTCAGATGTATGAAGATAAGCATTTTTAATTTTCATCTGGTGGAAAATAAAAAAAATTTAAAAAAAAGAAGCAAAAAGTTAATGCAAGTAGAATTAAAATTCTTTATTAAGCTTCCCTCTTGAGAGACAACTCTTGAAAAGCATTAGGACAAAGTACAGTACAGCTTCAAAAAAGGCACAATGACATCAAGAAAACTAATGCTACACAAATGAATGATCAAACATACTGGCTGAAGGCATTAAGTCATAGTAACCCATGCCAGCTCAGTCCTCTTGCACTGCACCATTCTGTCTGGAATGTGCACACTGTGGACTACAAAAGAATGGGCAGAAAGAAAAGAATTAATTTTGTCCCATTTATTAGCCACCTTCTGGTTTTCTGGATACTGCTGAATAACAAGGGAATATTCTCACCTGCTGTTGTGAGTTACATTATCTCAGATTAATTTCACATGTTTCATAAAATTGTGCCCGAAGAAAGAAGTATTAAAAGAAATTCTGTACTGAATATTGCTGTGGCATTAACATCCTTTACCAACAAAGCTTAGGGGTTTAGATGACAAAGCATGCAAGGTCAAGACTCTGCAAACTAAGCCTTTTAGCATGTGTATGGTCAAGTAAAATTTATTATTCTCTAATGAGAAAATGGCTCAAAAGCTTGGAGGGTTTTCTAGTGAGTAAAAATAAATGAACACAGCATCTAAAGCCAGAAAGATCTAGTTTGAATCCCATAAAAGAACACTATAAACAATCTGCCAGAGGGATCAAAAAATGTTTAAAAATAACAATGACAATAGCAATGCATTTTTAAATCTTGATGTACCAGAGGAGGCAAGTTTGGAACCCATACCTATAAACAAATCAGGAAAATAAGGTTGGCCTGTGTGAAACTGCACAGGACTGCAAAGGATTTTCTGCAACATTATCTGTAGCATCACTTTATCCCTGTAGCTGACAATCAACTCAGAAAATCTAGGAAGTATTTGAAGTTTATATGGTAAACACATAAGTCTGTTGACAATGTCTATGCACTGCAAAAATACTTGGGAAGTTAAAGTGTCACGTACTTGAAAAACCTGAAATCAGTTTCTTACACATCTGCACTTCATGCCTTGTTGTACATAAGTATTATCAAGATAATTTAGTGTTTCCCTCTTTCTTCCCTTTTTCTTTTCCCTCTTTGTTCACTGGCTAATGAGGCTACTTTATGCTATTCAAAATCTGCTACTTCAGCCTCAGTGGATGGCTGACAAAAAGAAGGACAATGGAAAATAAATGACAAAACATGAGGCCTTTGTTTCCTCCCTGCCAAGTATATTGTCTCAAATACATAAAGTTTTTTCAGATGCCCTTTCTGCCAGGAAAAGAGTAGCATTATATTATACACCAGAGCAAAGGAAGTATAAAATAAACTATGACCTAAAAATATAATTTTAATTGCAAGTAACATGTGATATAGCATTTTATGTAATTTGATGCAGTCAGAACCATGACAGCTTTTTTTTATTACTTTTTCTTCAGGTTAAATCTAGATAGCCATATAGTCACTATAGCAATATGGATCTTACTGCCCAAAGCCCATCCAGGGTCTCTAAGCATGTGGCTGAATTATTTTGTGCATCTTCTTAATGAATATTGCTAAGTAAAATTATTTAAATTAAAGCTAACCAAGACATACACATCTAAGCTGCAAACTCACTCTGAATTTTAATGCCATAAGACAAATTTTTCCTCTTTGGGTATATTAGTTAATATGAGCCAACATGCTGGAATAACTCACATGTCAGCTTGTAACATAATTATCATAATGACTAGAAGATAGATGAAATTTCAGTAGAGATTATAAAACTAAATATTCATTGGAAAAACTGCAGTACGGTTATCTAGGAAAGTTCAGGGTCTGGATCAGTTAAAATAGAATTAGAATTCACTTGTTTTTAATATACAATTTCCTGATTACAGAGGGATCTATAGGTTGTACACTTGATTTCTAACAAAATATTGCATACACAGTACAATGCAAATGGTGTTGAATGGCAAATATCCTGTTCTGAATTTAGATGTGCTAAAGGAAACTTTTTAATGTTGAGTTGTTGGGTTTTTTTTGTATAGAGATGGCTGGTCCTTCTATTCTTTGTTTCCAGTGTTCACATTGCACATGCAACATACTTATACTTCCTGTAAACTGGAAGCAATCTGTGAACTTCCTCGTCTTTGAGTTGTGACAGCTCAGTTGTTTAGAAACATATTAGTTGTTTAATGCCAAGGTCAATCCCCATAGAGCCCATTCCCCTAAGAGCTGGACTCAGTGATCCTTGTGACTCCCTTGCTCCTCAGAACACTCTGTGATTGCAAAGTTTCCCAAGTGCCAGATTGCAATTTTCCCAATAGACATGTAGTTTCCAGGCACACATATACTCCTATACTCAAATGTTACTAAAGTGAATGAAGCAAAATCAGAAATCCTATTTTAAAGAGATTTCCCATGAAATTGCAGATAAAATTGTGGTGATTTGAACAACACATTAACATCAGGGAATTTGCTAATAAGTATATTCAGCAATCATCATACTTTTACTACATCCTACACTGAGGAAACAGGTTCATTATCTTGATAGATTAATTAAAAACAGGTTTCTAACTCTGAGATCAGATAAATAAAGATAGCTTTGACTGTGGTTTGCCAACAATAATACAATATGAAAAGCTTTTTACAGATTCCATAATGTTCATATTTTTCTATCCATTTTTTAAAAAAACCTTCATATAATGAATGGAAATGCTTCAGATATGCTCTTAATGAAGAAAAATATTAAGTTTTTATTTAAGGCAAATGAACATACATTTCTCTGTATTAATCAGAAGGATAGTACACCTTTAAGAATGTGATAGCTGAATTTCACTAGGAAACACAAAGTATGACTGTTCAATTCATCATTCAGTAGCAATATCAGAAACTCCATTATTTTTAATTGTATCCAGAGATCCCATGAAAATGTTCATGACTACTGAGCAAACACTGCCACTAAAAACTGATTTAGAGAGTTGCATTATTGAACAGAACACGACCCACGCACACAGAACAGGAATCATAAACTTTAATCTGCTTGTTATCAAGGGGACATATTGCATGTTAGTCTAATGATTAAAGTCTAATTTGAAGTGAGAAATATCTGATGTTTCCGAAGCATATAAACTCTGTGCAGGGATCAAGAACCACTGGATCTAATAGAATCATTGGTATGTTACATGAGTGTAGGCTGGTAGTTACAGCTGGTAGCAAAGGAAGTAGAAACTGGAGTCATTCAACTGATATGACAGCAGATAAGAAGTGCAATAATGCTGAGTAGGAAATCAGGACTTAACAGTTACGGAAATTTTCATCTGAAATTTGAAAATCAGAAAATAACTTTCAGGTTTGTACCAAGAAAGAACAGAGTAAATGAATTACAGGTTAGCTCACCTTTGCAAAATTTAGACTGTATCAAGGACCATTTTATTTGTAGGCAGATTTAAATTTAAAGATCCAAAATCAAGTGACAAATATTTTAATATTCTGAATAACGCATGAACCAAATATACTCCATGATACTACAAGCTATTTCTGATCCCAGAATTTTTCATCTGTGTTGTTTTTTTTCTGTATCTGAGACTTGATAACTGATCATTCATTACTTTGCTTTCTTTTTGGTAATTTAACATTTGTGTTCAAGATAATACTGTCAAAAAAAAAGCCCAACAAAAGATCAGATGCATTAAATTTCCTTGTTATCTCCTTTTATTTAATTTGTAGTTTCAGTTTGCAAACAAATTCCTCTTTAAAAAATTGGCTAAAAGTTAGTTGTCCGTAATTTTTTTTTTTTTGGTTCCTTTATCAGCTCTTTGGTGCCAAACAAATTCCATAGAAAGTTTTGATATTATTATGCATACAGTCTTGTTTCCAGTTTTGGGGTGGGATATAAGATACCTATCAGAGAACTTGATGTTCCATTGGGGAAGTTTTGAAGTTTAGATATTTAATCCAAGCAGTACATTCATGGCTAAATGATGGCAGAATCCTGGGAACTGCCTACAGCACTGCCACAGTTCCTGGAGGTCTCAGACACCCATAAATTCACTATTTGGTTAATTAATTTGGAAATCAATTTTCTGGTATTGCAGACCCCCTGGAATGAACTTTGTCTCAGAGCCCTCAAATTTTTCGTGCCACATGAGTTCATAGCTGTTTAAGGCCAAGTTCCCAAAAAGCTTCAGGAGTTGTGGAATCATATGTGCATGTCAAAGTGAATAACCTTAATTTTCAAATAGAACTTCAGCATTCTTCCAAAGTAAATGCCACATATATATTTAACTAAAACAATTTTTTCTTATTCATGAGGGGATTTCCAACTTATCAAATATTTGCTGAAGTACCACATATTTCTAGTTGAAGTGCCTTTTTAGCACATCTATCTACAGAAAACATGCAGCTGGCTCACAGTTTATATATATGTGTATATAATAATATATAATATTATTAATTATATATAATTATATATAATATATAATAATTTTTTAATTCTATGTCTTTGTACTCCAGGATATCCATACTTGTGGTTTTATTTCTTAAGCATATGGAGTTGAACTGAATGCAGATATGTACTTTTGGATTAGTATCTTGAGCTGCTCTAAAGCCAAAGGACTGTAAGGCATTATTCACCTCATACTGAAGAAAACCTCCACACCTTTTGAGATTACTCATACCCTCATTTGGAGCACATTTTAGCTCCATTGCTCCATAGGCAACTAGCTCAGAAGTAGACATCCAAAGCTAAAGAATTGCAGTCCAGCTTCTACAGGCCATACTCTGTTTCAAGAGTTCCACTGCATGGACTGTGCAATATCATAGGAATTATCCTGTCAAAAGCTGAGAACTTAAGGAAGAAGGAAATTTTTATAGTCATTCCCTTAAAATTGCTTCTATAAACAAGGTTTCTTTTTCTTGCATTAAAACTGCTCACATATCTTAGAAAGCTCCAGGGAAAAGTCTTATATTTAAATTCAGTTATATTTATGCTTTACATGTTGGGTACTTCCAATTATTATATTAAGTATATCAAATCTCAGTGGGATGACTGGTGATAAGTGTTACATATTTATAAATATTATGTATTCCCAGAACTGTGTTTTGGGTTATTAGAATCATAGATTCACACTGATGAAGGGCTCAGTAGGTCAATTAGTCCATGTCATCAGCCTAAATATGCATGAATACATGACAGAACTTAGTCTATTTGGTTCTTAAAAGCCAGTGACACTAGATCACACAGACTCCCCAGTCAGGTCTCCAGTGTTTTCCTCCCCTTTGGCTTCAGAAACTTCCTCCCCCAAGATCTAATTTGTATCTTCTTTGCAATGTCTTTGTGATGCAGTAGAGTTCCTGGGCCAGTGATGATATGTAGTAATTATGTCAAGATGGACACAAGTGGCACCATCACCAGTCCCTAATTAATAACTTTTTGTGTCTCCTCTCAGGCAACTCCACACAGCACTGACTTCTTCCCTCCTTCTTTCTGCAAGTTTCCTTCTGCATGACAGGCTAACCCCAAGCTGTCCCTTTCCCAGCCACCTAACCCTGGCTGTCCCTCACACAGCATCTTCTCACATCTGTCCCTTGCACGACCACGTGTCCCTTCCTCCTCACAGCACATCCAGGACCCTCCATCCCAAACTGCAGCAGACTCTGGTTCTCCAGCTCTAACTAACTGAGGAGCAGCTAACCCACTTTTTTACACCCATCCTCATTGGGCAGACAAGGCTGTCTCCACATCTCAGCAATCAGCTGTAATTCATTGAGGAAAATTGCCTTCTGCACTGTCCTCACAAGCTGTCTTCCCACAATGATGTACCTCCATTATAGGCAGGGAAAGAGGTTCCTCACCTCATTCCAGCAGCCAGTCCTGCTCCCAGGCTTCTGAGCCAGGAAACCCCAATTCCTTCTGTCTTTCTTCACAGGTCTTGTTTTCAGACATCTGCTCATTCCAGTCCACAGTCTTAAAGTCTTTTGAGTTGATACCCTGCCAATACTAAAGTTTGTGCTGTGATAACTTTCCCCTTCCTTGTGAGAGAACAACATCCAGAATTTTGTTACTCATACTATGTTTGTATCTTTAGTTATTTCAACACAAATGTGCTTTTCAACTTTGTCCTTGCTGAATAGTAGTTTACAGGACAAATCTAAAGTTTCTCAAGATGATTTTGAATGCTTACCTCAAATGTTCTTGCAATCTCTCAGTATCATATAATAAAAAGCCTTTCCTCTTTTCAGCCATTCATAACTAATTAAAATATATCAGCATTGGACCCAGAACAGATCACAGCATAGCATCTTTTCATATTCATTTCCAATATGATTTTTACTTACTGAAATTTCTCCCCTGGAGATAGTTTCCCTTTTTTTGCAGAATGTCTAATGGGTACGTCAGAATAAAAATTGTTTTGACAACATTAAACTTAGTCTCGTGTGACATTTGCTTCAGTGTGCTAAGGAATCACAGGATATTTATCAAGATCAGCAGGAAAACCATACCCAGAATCAAAAAATACCCAAATCACCACCAATAAGGAATGATGTATTAATGGATCCAGATATATGTAAGACATAGTAATGACTTGGGAAGTGTTTATCTGAATTTCTGGTCTCAGTGTAACAAATTTAATCTCTCGTGCTGTGAAAGTTCCATTAATTTAATGGAATTATTATTATTTCCAGTTAAAAAAACCCTGAAATTATCTTGGATTAAGCTGTAAATCTTTACAGGTTAAAAGACTGAAAAATACATGAGGGCTTAATGATGAAGTTTTACAAGATGCTGTGCGCTCAGCCCAGGAAATAAAAAAATGTGTGTAATTAATACTCTATTGTAGTGCTGAGGTGCACTAAGGCAGAACCAAGGAGTTTGTCATTTCCTAACCTTTGAGGACTTAACCATGTGGTCTTCATTTTCATTCCTAACTCTGCCATTGAGCTTAGGTCCTTTATTTATTTAAGAGATGTATGACTTTAATGTAATAATACTTTATAGATTCACCTTTCAGATTAAATTAAAGCATTTATTTTAGATTGGAAGCATATAGGCCTTTACTGCTGCTTTCTCTGGGCAAATTCAACTCCCAGTGAAGTAAGAATTGCACTAATGCATATTGTAGAAAACTGCTGCAATCCTGGGAATTCAGAGAAACATTAATACTTCCAGTGCTTTTCTTCAGGAATGAAAAAAATCAGTGATGTTGATGTAAAAAATATGTGTCTTTATGTAAATAAAAGCATTTTATGAGAATTTTACTTCAAGGAAAAAGACAAAGCAGATGTGGTGTATTGCTGGCATTTCACAGTGAAATGATTCTATAGATTCTGAAAAAACTAATTATTTATTGAAGTTTATATATTTTTCCATTGGGCAGGTATACAGTTCCTTGAAAATATTTTTCAGTCTAAATTTAATAAATCAGATGTGCTATGTTTATTTCTTGACTAAAAAAATGAATTCTGCTTCTTTGAATTCACAGAGTTTTTCAATATTCCTAAGCACCAGGAGATCAAAGGGCTCTTCGTATCACTCTTCTCCCTGCAACTATTCTATTGTGTGTACCAGCTTTCCAATTCCAAGTAATAAAAGCATCGATCTTCTACCATCTTGACAGTGGAGTTCATCTAATTCTGCATTAGCACTAAACACAAACAAAAAAATTTAGTATAAGCAGCCCCAAGAGACACTTCAACCAGATTTCTCCATTTCCTTGGGCTAAATCAGCTCCTCAAAACTCAATTTAAGAAACTGACACAGACACTACAGTTAGAATGGTAAATCT
This sequence comes from Luscinia megarhynchos, assembly GCA_034336665.1. Classification (NCBI taxonomy): domain Eukaryota; kingdom Metazoa; phylum Chordata; class Aves; order Passeriformes; family Muscicapidae; genus Luscinia; species Luscinia megarhynchos. The sequence goes on from CM067565.1 coordinate 51,206,488, forward strand.
ACTCCCCATCAGTTTCTTAAATAAAGTTTTCAATCACTGATTTGGTCTACAGAGATAGAGCTCTGTTTTAGGTACTCCTCTCGAGCTATGCTCATTAAAGATCATTGCTCCTAGTGTTTCATCTTAATCCTGGCTGGAAATTGGAGGGTCTTTGAGTACAGAGCTGGATACTGAAGAGATTTTCTTGAGTAAGTTTTAGCTAGCCAGTAGGAAATGCTAGCAAGTAAAATGTGAACACTGAAGAACAGTGATATTATTCAAAAGGAAGATACAGAAAAGCAAGAGACAGAAAATATATTGAAATAAACTTTTTGAATTTTTGCATGTTTTAATTTTTTTTATTCCCAAATACTATGCTTTCACTACTACCATGGTCCCCACTATTTTACAGTAGGATTTTGAGGATTAACCCAAAGATACTTATGCTTCAGGAAGACAATCCATTCTATTATTTGAGGGGGTTGGGATTTTTGTTGGTTTGGTTGGATTTATTGATTCAACCTGAGTTTTTATTTATTATGTGAAGAAGAAGAAGAAGAACTGCAACAACACTTCTAAGCCTTCAAGGAAAGACACATTGAATCATAAAATTATTCAGGTTGGAAGTTCACCTTGTGTAACACTCTTCTCAAAGGAAGGACAATTCAATGACATTGTTTGGGGGCTTTTTTGGTCAGATTTTGGATATTACCAAGGATGGAGTTTTTGCCTCATTTCTGGGCACTCATTCTAGTCTTTGGCAATTCTCATGCTTAAAAAATATTAAAAAATAATTAGAATTTTCTGTGTTCCAGCTCATGTTTGTTGTCTCCTGTCATTCTGCCAGGGAGCTCTGAGAGGACCCTTCCCTAAGCACTCCCTTTCACTGGCTATGGGCAGTAGTAACATCCTCACAAGCCTTCAGCTATTAGTGCTGCAGTGGCCTCACTCCTTCCCCCTCTCCCCAAATGTCCTGTGCTCTAGTCCATAACCAGCTTAGAAGCCTTTGGCTCCCCTCTGTGTGTGTCTCTCTCAGACTGGGATGCCCAGACCTGGACCAGCCCTCCAGGTGTTTTCTCACCTGAGCAGAGACAAGAACCATTCCTCAGCCTGCTCCCCAGCACAGCCCAGGAGTCTTTATCCCCCAGCACTCCCAAGTTTCTTTTTGCAGAGCTGCTCCCCTGCCAGTCAGTGTTCAGCCACAGAGAAGAGCTCCATTCTCACTGAAAAGGAGCAAACTGCTGCTGGTCCTGTCAGAAAGCAGAGCCAGAGACCCCTCACATCCATTCAAACACTCTTGGGCACTCAATGTAAATTTTCACTGAAAGCCAATCTTCCCTTTTCCACAGAGATGGAGCAAAGCATCCAAACATAAGCAAAGCATCCAGCCATAACTTCAGCAACAGTGCAGCTGACAGCTGACATGAGCTGTCAGTGAACTGTCATTAAAACATAGCTGATCTAGGAATTAATTTTTAAAGATGCCTGCTGGGTACTGGATTCTACTATTCAATTAAAAGGGTTTGCTTTGTTTGTCTTTTCTAAAATATTTCTTATACATTTGTTTAACACATAAAGTAAAAATGCAATTTGATTAGATTTTAACCAGTTCATATAATTTCTCTTAATAGAAATTTTAATTTATCTCTTAAAAATAGAATAAAATTTCTGCAAGACCACCAGGAAAATACAAGACCAAACAGCATTTGCTTTGTCATTAAATAACATAGTTATTTGTTACCCACTATATCTTCTACAAAATAGCAGATGAAAATATTTGAATCTAAGGGAAAAGAGTCTTAAATAATGGGAAACAAAAGCTTTCTTTTAGAAAGAAAGCATGTGATATGTGGAAAATTACTTTTTGCCACCTAACCATACTATCAGTTCAAAACTGTAACACCACACACTGAATCTGCATATTTTTTCTACATCTTATGCATATTGTACAGGCTGGTATATATGTTGTGCAAACTGATGCTAAGTATAAGATTAGGGAAGCAATGGATCTTTTTGTTGAGGTGATTTTGCCATCTAAATTTAGGTGTTCTTGCATTATATATTCTTATATATGCAGGTAGCCCTCTTAGGCTTTGGCAGCATTACATGTCACACAGACAACAGGCAAAAGAGGGACAGGCTATTCATCTGTGTATTAGTACCTAACTGGTTTAAATTGCTGCAGCACGTGAGATGCTTTCCTCCATACTAGCAAAAAAATCTAGCATGGTATCACAAGATTATTCCTCAGGGGGTGGTTTTGAAAATGTAATAAAACCCGTACATTTATCCAAAGTTATGCACTGAGTCTTTTTAAATGGCTTTGATTTGTCCTTAGGAGGCTCTGGTTTACCACAGGGGTGCAATTCTCATGTCATAGCAGTAGCTCACCAGAGGAAGGAACACCCACTTGAAAAGTTTGCTAATGTTAGAAATTATAGTTTACTTTTTAATGTAGGTGATTAAGTTTCTTTTCATCTGTTTCCATGAGACTTTTAATGCCAGACTATAAACCAGATTTCATATATTTATGAATAGCTTATTTTTCATTTCTGATTCAAGGATTTGAACCATATCCAGTGGATATATGGGACTTCTAAGAATTTGCAAATGCAGCCCAAGCACCTCAAGTTTTGAAAACTGTAATATTTTCCTATGAAAATGTTGAAATGCATTTTCCACAGTGTAGTTCGCTTTCTAGTTCTTTTCATTTTGAAAGCAAAAACTAGCCAAAAAATTGGATTTAATCCCTAGTAGTCTCATTATTCAAAATTCTTTCCAGCACACCTATTAATAGCAAAACAAAAAACAAAACAAAAAAAAAAGAAAAACCAAACCAAACCAAAAAACCAACAACAAACCACTGAAAAAATAATTATCAGCTCTAGAACAGAAGCAACTGTGTACTCTGTTTCTAAAAATTTGTTAAAATAATTTTCAAACACAGAAAACAGCCAATGTACAAAACATACATAATTCACTCTGTGTTCAAGACAAGTTAGATCTTATTATTTCTGTACTTAAATGATGGTATTGGATAGTCAAATTAATTTTAATAAAACTAATTTGTGGTCCATGTTGAGTGACATGATATCACATCACACGAAGAGAGAGCAATTACACCTACTGCTAAATTAATTAGTTCATGTAAAATGAAAATAAGTTGATTTATCAAATCTGATATAGCCTTAGGTACTGTAATAATAACCTTCATCACCTACAAGGACTTGAATAAACACTTTATGAACTAAAGTTTATCAGAGTCGTATAACATGTTCCTGTGACAGATATCTTTTCATAAAAAAAATCTAAATAAGATCTTTCAGACAGGAGCTGAAGGTGGTTTTTGACATCTGTAGGGTAGGTACAGCTCAGGCAAAAGTAGCTCTTGCCATACATAAAATTGAAATCTGAGACACAGGTTTTCCCTTGTCACCTGATGGATTTCAGCTGTGCAATTCCTTAACATTGGTGAAAAGTCATACTGAGGAGTAAAATGTGTTAAAGTAATGGTCAGAAAGAAACCTTGGATATTCATGAGTGTTGCAATAGAGACTGTTACATGCAGGCTTTGTGCACATCATGCTGGGCATGATCAGTGCTTCTGCAGAGATCTGACTTTTCTTTTACTGGCCCAAATTTGCAAGGTACAGGAATGTTGCATAGCTTCAGATCTGAATCTAATACTGTGGATTATGACATCTGTCAGCCTGGTAAGCAGTGGAATAAGTTATAGTGAAGGAGCCTGAGGTAGTTGATGCTGTACAGTTACTCCACATCATTTCTTGAACAGCACCCAAGGGCTATGTGGAGGGAGCCCACATTTCTTCTGTGCTTCCTGATAATCACTCTGTGGCTGGTGTGCTGCTCAACATCTTACCTAGGTTTCAAAACAAGTTTTTCAGAGTCCTTCAGGAATATTTATCACTCTGATTCAACTGGGTCCTTTCTACTGACTTCAGAGGAAATTCAAACCATTTAAATCTGAATATTTTATTTTGCACTGAGAATGCAAGTGGGTTGTGAGAACAAGCTATGCTTTTTACATTGATGCTTTAGCTCATTGCAACCTCCCCACAGAAGTAAAGCCTTTTGAAAATATTCACTTTGGAATAGATGTGTATCAAACTGAGAAAGATGACTCCACATTCCTTTTTAGTGATTTTTTGACTTATCTAGGCATCATTTTAATGATTCTGAGATCTTAATGCTTATAAAATCACCACTGGCTAGAAATTTAGGCTTTAGAGCACAATGTACACAATATTGTATTTCTCCTCAGCCTGGTATTTCATGATGCCCACCTGGGATACAATAATCTCAGGTTTTCTAACGCCACTTTTGGGGTAGCAGCACCATTTTTGTGGTTTCAGAACTCTGTCCAAAGTCATCTTACTGTCTCCTGCACTCACTACAGGCATTAGATAATTATTTGCATTTTAAAAGATAATTTAAAAAACCAGGAAAGAGGAAACATAAATTTATCACTGTACACATGCATTTTGTTTTACAGTGCCTAACACTAAATTATAGCCAATACCAGGGGACATTGAACAGACTGCATAAGCTGAAATGTCTTTCTGCATCCATTCTGTAAACTTTCTGATGTTTAAGTTCTACATCATGCATTTCTGCATTCTTCCTTACTAAATGTTAGACCCTCCTAAAATCTTTCCTTGGACAGAGATGATCAAGCAAAGTATTTTTGAGATGGTTTGGTAACTTGGTAAACCTTTTATTCTAAAAAAGAAAAGAATTTTAAAGATATTAATTTCACAACTAATGTAATTATTAATCAAGGCTGCAATTTTAATCAAGGCCTAGACCTTTCTGTATGCAGCCTTCAGAATGGTAATCCCAGCTCACTGGAAACTTGATATGATCCATATATATGTCCATATAAGATGTCTTTGTGATGCCTTAACATTTTTGCTTTTTAAATATTTTTCATATACTTGCAGCTTTGTAGACTGTTAATACATAGTTATAAAGGTTGTAGTACATGTCCTGCCCTTTCTCTCACATTTTAGAACAATAAACTAACCCTTTTTAAGACATTCCTGTAATTCTGTTTAGTCTTATTCTCAAGAAGACGGATTCTAAAAAGGACACTGTTTTGCACTAGAAGACACAACAAGAAATAGGGCAAAGAAACCCCTGGAACAGTTGCCAAGGGGCAGACACAAGGGTGGGCGACTGGGGCAACTACTCTGGTTTTGGATGTACCTGCTAGATGCACTAATGAATTAACCTTATAAAATTTATACTAAACCAATCATACACAGATTGGTGCAGACCCATACTTGTGCACCTGAAAACTTGCATTAAAGATCTGCTTTTCACATTATCACTCAAAATATTGTTTGGAAAGTTTTTGTTTTTTATTGTTGGCAGCACTTGTGCTTAGAGGGGTTTTATTTAGAATTAAGAGGTTATGTATATTTGTGTCTGAAAATTCTAAGCACTATTGATCTGTGTATTTGCCTGAGTAAACCAACAGACATACTTCCTTTGCTGTTTAAAAATAAAGGGGGGAAAAGTCCCAAAAGAATATTGAACTAAACATTTTTAAAAGCATTATGCCTTACTCATAAAAAAACTGGTAGCAATATATTGTGAAAGCAGTATAATCATGAATTTTCAGCTCAGTATTAATAACCAGGGTTTGGAAACCCATCAGAACACTCACTTCACTTCAGAAAGAGATCCAGAACTGCACTGATTTTAGTTCAATCATAAAATTCTTTGCTAGTTTTGTTTCATGGGACACAGGTGAGATCTGGTAATTCCAGGGACAGATCACCAGGTAAATTGTCCACTGTACACTCACATTATCAGAGCTTGGATCTAAGGAGTCTTTGTCAGAGAATGGCGATTTTCCAAAAAATGTATTATATTTAACTTAATTTCGTTAAACAAATTTTCTCAATTCCAGAATGATATTCTTGATTACTGCACAGTGTGAAATAAATATAAGATTCGACAGAGTTAGCTACTACTGTGGCATGTGAGTGCCTCCAGTTAGTTTTCCATTTCCAGTCTGTTTTATCACTGCACAAGCTCACATCCTCCAGAAAGTGATTTTCCAAGAAATTATAAAAAATATAGTTCTCAGAATCTTCACTAAACATGTACAATAGCTAAATTAAAATTTCTATTTGACTGCAACTTCCTAGTTCTCGTGATGAATGACACTAGGCTACTGTGAAGGGCCAAATTCTCATGTTCTGTATAAGAAAATAATTCAGTGGATCCTAGTCCACAACATTCTAAAAAATTCAGTTGAATTATGAAAAAAACCATTCATGGAACAGTAATATTCATGGAGCAGTAATAATCACATTAATCTTGCAATATAAACTGAAGTTTCTACTTCATTTTTATGATATTTTAATTGAAGAACTAAACAGAAATTTTTTAAAGAAAGATGTCAATAAAAAATGTTGATGTCACTGAACTAATTAAATTAATATTCTGGAGCCTAGCAGGTGTCTTATTTTTTTAACGAGCAGAAACTGAGCAGAGAAAAATTTTTAGCTTTTTCAATGTACATATTTAACTACTAGACAAGTATGAAGATTTAAATTAATATAACATTAATTGTAGCTTTACTAATTGCAGAAGATAATTAACAGGTATGCTATAGCAGAATAATAATTGACAATGTCAAATTCTGTATAGCAGTACCTGTGCTTTTTGAGGATTATTTATAGTATTTTATTAATATAATATTCTAGTTTCATTTCAGAGATGAAAATCGGGACATCTGAGTCATCTCTTTCATGCTGGTAACTTTATAATTAAATCCTTCAGAAGTACATTGGTACACTGGAAATCACTTAAAATACATTTGTAGCATTTTTAACAGAATATTGAGAAAAGCTATCAGAGGGACAATTTTTGCCAGTTTTCATTGATGAACTTCAGAAGTGTATCAGTTGGGTAGATTCAAACTGGTCGTTATCTGAATAATGATATAGATAAATCAAATTCTGTAACCAATTTTCAACTATATTGGTACAAAATGATTTCACAAGAAGAAATTAAAAAAGAGAATTCCAGGTTACTGAAAAAAAGTTCAAATGGAAGAGAAAACAACACACAAATACAGAAATTGGGAAGGCAAAAAACCCAATTCACATGCAACAAAATAGAAAAAAATTCTATTTAAATATCCAAATATCCATTTCCCCTACACAATTCTACAGCAATTCTTTTCAGCATATCAACTTTGAATTTAAAAACAAACAAACCTCCCCTCCTCCTCAGAAAAAAAAAAAAAAAAAAGCACAGCTGACAAGCAGCTTTAGTTCTTTGGTGAGAACGTATTTTTTCTTTAGACAGGAAAAAGTTTGCTTGTATGAGAAAATGGTACTGCCTGGTGGTGGGACTTAGTTTTAGTGGAAAAGTGAGATAACAGAAGAAAAAAAATGCCTGTAGAGGCCTCTGTGCATCCCAGGCATCCAGAGAACTAAAATGCTTTCAGACCCCGATCTTTTATCACTGAAACCTTGTGTGACTGTTCGCCCTCCAAGCAGCCTGTTCTTGCAAGTTTGAGTTTGACAAATGAAACAGGTGGTTACATGGCTGTATTTTACAAAGATGCACAGAAGCTTGGCAGGTTTGCACAGATTTCAGCAGCTCCTAATTAGAAAAATAGAAGAAATCATTTCCCATGACAGAGCAAGCCACAGCCATTGAAATCAGTACAATTAACTTCTCTGAGTCTGCAAGGTCTCCTGGACTTTCAAGGAGAATCACCCTGAACCATTCCTGACTCTTTTTCTCTTGTGGCACTGTTTGGAATCAGATTCTTTGAGTTGAAACCAACAAAAATCATTGAAATAGAAATATATTGTGATTTCTGCAAAGAGACAGCACACTTGCTAATATGTACTAGTACTAATACAATGCACAAAGATCTGTCTTCCTTTTAAGCACTGCTGTCCTCCTGCTGTGTCTGATTACAAAGAAGCTTTTATTCTTTTTCTGGCAGCTTTTACAAAGCTTTATCTTGCCATGTTCTGTCACTAGCTTTCCTCAGCCAGAAAATGCTATGTACTGTGCAGTTGACCCCAGGAAAAGTTGCCATCTACTGTATTAAACATAGGTACAAAACCATCAGAGCTCAACATTTTTTACCAACTAAGCTGTAATAAAATTACAGATGTAATTTGAAGATGTCTCATATCCTAATCTCAGAAATCTGAGTGTCCAAACTTCAATATTTGTCTAATCTAGCAGTACTTTTCCTGACCACTACAAATACCAACACATCTTCAGAATGTCAGCAAAGATGTCCTACAAAATGTTTTCCTTTGTTTGTTTTTTTTTGATGAGTATCAAAATCTACTTTAATGCTCCAATTTTCACTAAAAAGCTTTACAAATACCAGCAGAATTTACAAAAGCAGCACAGTGATCAGCAATAAAGCCCTTACAGATGTATTTCTATGTCCACAAAGGAAGCAGCTGTTTGTTGAATTTAGGATAATGAAATCTTCCTTGACATACAGACTTTGAACAACAACATATTGGCTTGCCCAATGTGTATCAACAACTCTTGTTTTTCATAGCTTCAAGGCTTATCAGACCATTTCTCTGCATTTCCCTGAACAAAGTTTGAGCCACAGATGTTGGAAGGGAAACAGACGGCAAATACTCTAGAGAGCATAATAAATCCCCAGCTTCCAGTGTAGACTTTGTCTATGTCCACTAAAACTGTATTCAAACAGTGAACAAAGTAAATAGCAGGCACAGTTTGTCCAAAAATAGCTCTAAATGCTGACAGTAGAAGAGATGTTAATGGTAGATACATCATCCCCTTTTTGGCTTCCACAGTTCTGCAAGGGGATTCAAGTCCTTAAGTGTTTTCTCACTAAGGGAAACTTTTTCATAAGCTGGGTGACCTTCAATAGTGAACAACAGGAACTGCCCTGCTAATATGATTGCATGAAAGGGCACATGGCTTGGAAGTTATAGGCAAGTTCAAAGCACATAACAATTTATACCTGAGATTTAACTGTGCAGCAGCTTTGTAGTTAATAGGCTCCTTCTATGCCTATTCTGATCCCAGATATTTTAGGGATAGAAATTTGCAAGGTCTGACTTATCTGTTGACTTCTCAAGATTGCCATTCTTAATCCATCCAAGTCGGACCTGAGACATGAATGGTGTCTAATCTTACAGAACTAGACTTCACATCTTCTTGTTTTCCTTTCTGAAGATGACCTTTTTTTCCCTAACTGGGAAAAAAAGTATGAACCAACTGCTTCTCAAAAGCCTTCTCAACCACGTGATTCAAAGTTATTAAAGATTTGAAGCTGTGGCTTTCAGTAGGATTATTATTATTATTAATAATAATAATAATAATAATAATAATAATAATAATAATAATAATAATAATAATAATAATAATAATAATAATAATAAATAACGTTTCTTTGCAAGGTATAAGGTCTATTTTAAGACCAAAGAAAACAGAATAGTGTTTTACTGATTATTCAGGGAAAGAAATAGAATATAGATCTGATAAAGATTTATAATTTTTTTTACTGGTAAGCACTCAAAGACTATTCCTGAACAAAACAAGTCCTAATCACAACATTCATCTTAACTGCCAAAAGACTATTTGAATGCAAAGGAATTGTGTAAATATTTTTAAAAAATCATCTGGGGATAAATTCAGGGATAGAAGAAAGCTAGATTTTGTGAAGTTTTATTTACATATGTAATCATAAATATTTTAATGTGTAATTATATTTCCCATGTAACTTGGAAATTTACTTGTTCTTTTAACTAATAAAGTTTTTGATTGCTAAACCAGTGGTAAGCAAAAATCACTGCCTCTAGAGAAATTATATTCCACTCCACATAGCCCAGTTTTGATTTTTATGTTTAGTTCCTCTTAATCCATTTTCAATTCATATGGCAGATGCATAACAAATACTCAGTTCCTGCAAGCCAGTTTATCCCTTTCTTTTTAAGGAATACACTGTTCATCTCTAGTCTGCACTTTGTAAAATATATTTAGTCCATCATCATTCTTCTCAAGGTATTGCAAATGCTAAAATAGAAATAGACAATAAGTCCTATTCATGTGTGCTGCATCTTTGATAAGAGACTAGAGGTTTAGAGTGTTCCATGGTAACTAGAATGGCTGAAAGTTCATTTGACAGTAACACAATGAATTCCAGTTTTAGTCATTTAGGAATAAATCTGTTATTTACTCCAAAGATGTCCATTCTTCAACTTCTTACACCAAGTGAGAAGACCAGTGTTCTACCTAAGGGGCTGTAGCAGCCCTGCCTTTAGTAAGAAAAATATTCTGGCCTGGGTGAAAGGTAAAAATTCCCATTTCCAAGAAACAAATGGCAGATACTTTCCAGTGTCTATGGCTTTAGTAGGGAAGGATCCAGAGAAAGGAGATTGTTTTGGGGGGTGAAGACTTATAACCATACATCTATATATATATATATACATATATATTTAGGCACAATTTGCATAGTTTATAGAAATGTTTGCTGTAGCTTTGATCAAAACTAACAAGTGCTTGAAGTTAGTTGTGTGATTAAATTCATATGAAGCATTTAAAATTTTCTCATACAGCTCATTATTTGCTGGATTGGACTGTTGTGGGACTGGAGGGTAATTATTAACTGCAAGCATATTTAAAGTCCTTCCTGCTATCTGATAGCTGTGTGTGCTTATGCAGGGTAGTGATTGATTTTTCTTTAATGTAAAAAAATTCCATACTTTTGGTATGAACTGGAAATTCGAGAAAAAACATTAAGCTACATGGCAATGTCAAGTGCAAATTAGTGCAAAAAGGAGAAACAAGCGGGACTGAGAAAACAGCTATTTTGAAGGGAGGGAAATGTGAATACAACTTATCTGCTACAGAATAGCATTCTATTATTTTTGGCACGATAAGCCTAATTAAATAGTTACATTTTAAAATCTTTATGAGAATCTTAATTATTAATGACATCAACAGGCTGAAAAAAAATGTAGGTTAGGTGTGGGGAGAGTTTGGCTCTGCAAAGACATTATTTAAAAGCAATTTTTTTTTTGCATGACTGAGCACATGTGCACACAGACTAGATAGTCACACTTTACAATGAGGTTACAGTTATAAATTATTTATAAAATGTTGGTAAACACTGTAGGCAATTACAGAATCCACAGAGTCCATAGTTTTGTTATAGCTACGTGTAACACCCTCAAGTAATGTGCAACCACATATAATTTATGAAAGTAATATCCGCAGTATTGTTTATGATGTATATTAATAATTTATTCATCCTTTATGAACTATTTATAAATGCACTCCTAATGGAAGGCATGGCTGACTAGTTACTCCACTGCACTAGCTGTATGGGAGTTAAAGGTTGCACGCCTCTGCCCCTCCTTTTTAACTAGCCCAGTGGTTTTTAGACAAGGCAACAGTCACTATTTCCTGACAGGATCCTAGGAAATTAGAAATCAGAGAAAGGCATTGTAAAGAGATTTGCCTCCAAGCAAGTGCACAGGATCCTTTTCTTCAATCTTCTCCAGTATTTCAGTAGAGCTACCATAGGTCTACTTCACTGGGTCTATGAGAAAAGACTCTTTGCAGATGATGTGTGTATATTAAAATGTATTAATTTGGGGGGGGATTCTTGTAGAGTTTGGTACATCAGACCACCAAAACATAGGCCATCAATCCTTATGGTATCCACTGGAAAATGGACAATCAACAGAAATGACTGCTATGGTCTAGCTTGGCATGATATCTAGGAACAGATCCTGGCTTGCAGGATTATTTTTCTGCTCCGTAGCATTTGTGCCTGACAAGGTACAGATACTTCTGCTTGCAGCAGGCAAGCTCCACTAACTTTCATGTGACACTGCAGTTTTATTGCAGCTCTTTGCTTCTTCATGCATGCTGTGAAATCTCTTTCTGAAGCACTGGATATCAGAGTGCCATCCCCACTATTGTTATCTTAGTTGTTGATTGCATTAATTGTTCTCTTGCTCTTCTGCAGGAAACAGATCTCATTCTGACCTTTAACATCTCAATGCACCGTTCTTGGTGGATGGAGAATGGGCCAGGCTGCACCGTGACCTCAGTAACCCCAGCACCCGACTGGGCACCAGAGGATCATCGTTATATCACTGTCTCGGGGTGTTTCCTTGAATATCAGTACATAGAAGTGGCTCACAGTTCTCTTCAGATCTTCCTTGCAGTAAGTGTTTTCAAATAACTTCAATTCCTCCACCGTTTCAGGATTTCTTCTTGTCTTCACTGGAATAGTGGAATATTGTGGCATTCATTCACAAACCCTGGCTTTATGTCTTAGTTTAGTTATGAAGCTAAACTTTAGTTGTCATGCAGCCAGTTCAAGATACCTGCAAAAATTTTCCAATATACATATTTATTATTCCTGCTAAGAACTACTGACATGACACACTGTTTTCCTGATACTATAAATTGTGACATAATAGCAAGTTACAGCTATTGTTGTGAAAGCCAAATTAAATATGAAATTGAATACAAAAGACAAACCAACAGTAAAAATAGATTCACTGATCAGTTCACAGGACTCAAATCTCATCAATTTGTCTTTAACCATATTAATTAATAGACACTAAACTACAATGGGAGAAGTTTTCCCTTGCCTCCCAAAAAAGTTACACTTACATGAAAATCAAAACCCAGGATCTTAAATCCTTTTCAGGAGCACAAGAATTCACTTTTGCACTGGAGAAAATTTATAAGGGATGAAAACGGTTTGCTTGGTGAAAAAAATGGATAATGGAGCTCACAGGTATCCAAAAAGTGGGCAGCTTTTCCATCTATCTATTCCTCAGCATTTTTTATCACTCAAGCTTGTCTCATGGAATTTTAGCTTCATAGAATCATTTTGGTTGGAAAAGACCTCTAAGATCATCGAGACCAGCCCTTTAACCCAGCAGTGCCAAGTCCAACACTAAAGCCTGTACTTAAGTGCCACATCTACACATCTTTTAAACACCTCCAGGGAAGGCAATTCCACCATTTCCTGGGCAACCTGTTCAAGTGTTTGCCAAACCTTTTGGTGAAGAAATTTTTCCTAATATCCAACATAAGGTTTCCATGGTGCAAGCTTGATCCAGACCAGGATGCCATTGGCCTTTTTGGACACACGCTGGCTCATGTTCAGCCAGTGTTGACCAGCACCCCCAGGTCCTATTTCCAGCAGGCAGCTTTCCAGCCACTCTGCCCCCAGCCTGTGGCAGTGCCTAGGGATTTTGTGACCCAGAGGCAGGACCTGGCACTTGGCCCTGTTGAATTTCATGCAATTGGTTTTGACCCATTGATCCAGCCTGCCAAAATCCCTCAGCAGAGCTCTCCTACCCTCAAGCTTTCAAAAACAGATAACCAGGCTATTTTTCTGCCTTTTTTTTTCAATGTAATGATGAACAAGAAATTCAAGGTAAATTTAGTTCAAGCTCAATTCTGTTCCTGATTCAAACCAGGTTTTTTGGATTTCTGTGCTTAAATACAGCTGTGTTTTTGGAAAAGCTCATTCTTTTCAAGTCAGAGTAATGGTTCAAAATAACAAGCCATTAGTATTCTGCTAGCTGTAGCTAACTACATCTGTGCTGTACTCCCATTCATGTTACTCTAAATGTGATTATCACTGGTAAAGAGCTGCACAGCATAAGTATGGGTCAATTTTCCAAACCTTGTTCTTGACTACTGCTTGCACCACTTTCACATTTCCCATTGTGGCTATTTTTTTTCTAGTAGAAATGCTAGTGTGAATTCACTCCTATATTACATGTGATTAAATGGGAAACAGACGAATTAACTGGTAAAGCTCAGTGACATATAACACAAATAAGAAGAGCAGATACAGTTTGTATCAGGAAAACTAATCCACAAAAAACAGAGGTTTCCAAAAAGGAAACAGAGGAGTCCTGTTATTTTATTTGAATAAAGGGAGAGGCCTTGGGGGCATTTTTAGATGACAGCCTCCTTTATGTCTTAATTTCCCAGCCACATTTCCCTCTCTTTGCCTATTGGCTGAGGTACTGGAGAGGTACAGACTTTCTAAATCATCTAATACCTAAGACCCCCTTCTAATACATACCTCCCCCTTTTCATTGTGTCAATCAGTGGAATTCCTATGGAATTGCATTGTCAGTGGAGTTGGACTAGATGATTTCCAGAGGTCCCTTCCTACTCTAACAATTCTGTGAATCTGTGATTCTGTATTTCATGGAACAACTCCTTCATTTCCTGCCCTCCACAATTCTTGATCAATATCATAGCTGAATCTACAAAAGTGTGGTCTTAGCTTCATCATATTTTGACAGCAAGAGCTATTTAAAGGTTTTCTGATACATGCAGAAGAAATGCACCATTTTGTCCCCAACGAATTCACTATTTTTGTTGGACAATAGTAACTTAATGTAGCCTGTGTTCACATACTCTCCACTAGACACTTCTCTCCCAGGGAAGTCTCATTTACAGAACTCCCAAGTCTTGAGCATCTGGCCTATCCAGTATGCTTTGCAATGACCACAGCTCTGTCTGCCCTTATGTCTGCAAATTACCAAAATGAACTGGTCTAGTGATGGCATGACTCATATATCCATACGCTTCAGACAATAAAGTGTCCTTGTGTGTTTAAAGGTTGATTGATTCTTATTGCTTGCATTAGAGAAGCTATTTCATTTTCAGGCCTACTGGGTTATCAAGGATAGATATACCTAAAAGACGGATCTCTGGAGAGATTTATTCCAGGTAAAGAATGAGGTCAGTGGTACTAATGGGGATTTGATTTGCAACTCTTTGAGTTGCATTCTGTACAGTATTTGCAGAGTGGAGGCTGATTGAAAGCTCCTACCTCTAAACAATAGGAGGTATAGCTGCCACTTCACCGTGGGGAGGGCAGTGCTTGGGAGGGACACAGCTCAGGTTACACAGCACTGTTATGTCTTGGCATGAAGTGTCAGGGCTTAAGGTAGTCACTGGCTGTGTGTATAAACAGCATTTGCATCCCAGCCTTTTGCCATGCAGCTGGAAGAGTTACAAGCTGGAAGCTTCTCAGCACTCACACATATCAATGTCTAATTCTACCTACAGAGCCTATGTACGATTTTCTTCATTTCCACAGTTCGTTGAACTCTTGTCTTATAAGAGAAGGTGAAAAGCTTTCCAGTTCAGGACCTAAGCTGCAGTTCAGGTCAGAGGGTTCTGTGTCCAGATTCATCACAAAGTTCTTTCGAAAGTCATTTAATCTCTGTGCCTCTTTCCAAGTACAGAAGAGAGAGAAAAGCATGCCTAAATTTTTCATGTTCATTTCATAAGACTCAGTACCATTTGCATAGATAGAAATCTCTTGAATCTTTCAAAAAGCCCCTAAATATCGGGAACACCCAGTACAGTAAGGTCTTTGTGTGGTACAAGGAAATTATAATGTTAATTGCATTTCATACAGAAATTGAACTCAGATTCTCTGCATCTTTCTTCTTTGTTTTACTCTTTGATTATGCATGACCTGCCCTCACTCCCACAAGTCTGTTCTTGCAAAAGTCAACAAATTAAAACCCATTTGTAGATCAAAACTCTGAAAATATGCAAATTAGAGATCAGCCTTGGAGATAAGTGTAACAGAATTACATATCTATTTGCCAACACAAGATTAAAAGTATTTAGTATGCTTGTCTTTTACTTCTCACACACTCAAAAATATATTGATTTTAGTGGAGATAAGTGCCTGAGTTGTGGGAATAAGACTAATGCAAAGGCATCACCTTAACCAGTTTGGGTTTTAGTTATATAGCCCTTGAAAAGATGAACTGTGTAATATTATTCCAGTAAAGCAAGTGGAGGAAAAGCATTTCTTATGTACTGCATCTGCATTATTAATGGTAATTTACATACCAAATAAATAAAACTATAAGTAACATAAAGTTACATAAAAGTATTGACCATTCTCAAAGTGATCCTGTCCACTGACTTTTATGTGCTGTATTTTAGTCTTAATTTCTTTTTGTTCCTTCCTGTATTTGTGCGTGAGTATATACTTCATGCAATCATTAAAATTATTATTTCATGCTTCAAAATTTGCAATATGTAATTACCCATCCATAGTATTTACAGTAAGTGTATACTGTTTGGATTTCTGCAAAGTCTGCATCATGCACAATACTTTTCAAGCCCTGATGCTGTCAGATTGATTTAAAACATCATGAAGCATAACTGTGTTATTAAGATGCAATAGTACAGCTATGAAGTTAGGATGCCAGCATCAAAATCCCTGCTCAGTTGCAGACCTACCGTAAGACCTTTGGCAAGGTGCTCAATTCATGCCAATTATTGTCTGTATATACAAACAGAGGTTCTTAAATATTTCAGAAAAATGCTGCCAGGATAATTCCCTCTAAACATTGCAGGTAATCCAATATTATGGAAAGGTGGTCTGTGTATGTATTTAAGCACTTAGAACAGTAGAATAGCATTAATGTTCCCTGCTTCTCTTAAGGATTAATAACTAGAATAGGGGCTGACAAGAAGCTGGTGTCTCATCAGCAGCACACTCTCATACTGACAGGAGGGGACAAGTCAGGTGGGACAGGCCACAGAGAGTCTTGCAAGAGAATGAAGTAGTTGAATTTCACTGGAAGAAACTAAGGAGAAGAAATGGGGATTATAAAGCTAGAGGTGGAAAGTAATCTAAGCAGTGGGCATTTTCAGGAGCAAGGAGAAGACATGGCACAGGAGGAGAGGCAGGATGCTCCTCAGAAGCTGAGACTCACAGAGTGAGAGATCAAGAGGGTATCAGCAGGGCACCAAAGGTTAAACAGAGAGATTATAAAGCTCCTGCATTTAGAGCAGGAGGGAAAAACAAGTCTTCTGCAAGGGAAGTACATTTTATCTCCTTTTTTTTTTTCCTCTGTATGGTTTTAATTTAATTTTTATTTGGGATGATACTAATAAGATCTGAGCAGAGAAAAAGGCCAGAAGTTCCTCCAGATACACCAGCAAATTATAGAGCAAGACTAAAAGAATCAGGCAGCAGATATATCAGCAGGACAGACTGCATTATAGGACGAGAGGCAAAACAGCAAAGGCAGGGGACATGAAGGAAATAGTCACAGGAATGCATGGAAAATAAAAGTTACGTAACTAATAATGTCATTAGGAATGAGGCAATCAGCAAGACTGTTTCTGTATGTTCCAAAATATTCGTAAATGGACTGAAACAACACAGAGGTTGGCCCTGGCTAGTCCAAGTTGAAATGCTAAAATTAAACAGGCAGATTCAACAGAGCTGCAAAAGAACAATCTAAGAACTTGTACTGTAGTAACAGCATTCACTGTGCTCAGATGGATAATACTCATTTTTAGGAGGAGTCACCTATTGATGTAGCTCCTTGTGTTCTGCTAATAAACCAGCATATTCCATTCCTTTGCTCAAAATACATACAGTGTGATGTGCTGGGAAAAAACAAAATGCAGCAAAACTCTTGCAAAATATCAAGTACAGCACAAACCTTATGTTGTGTTCTTATTTTTCCAGTCCTTTTTATCCAATATAAAGGTCTTCACTTGTGCAGGAGGCACATCTTGCACATAAAAGCCCATTCTTAGATTTGTCCTTGCTAATTTTGTTCCTGCACCTCCCTTCTGACAGCAGCCTCCATCTCTTCTACATGCTTATACTCATACACATAGCTTGCACATCAGCTATCTCTTCCTGTGCTTTTAGAGTGGTGAGAATATTTATGTCTGAGAAAGGAGACAAGAGCTCCTGTAATTAAGTTCTGATTCTTTGAACCTAATGGAGAAAAGTAACATTATTTAATTAAGGCAAAAGTTCTTTTCTAGGGCAATACAATGGTTGAAAGAAAATTGATTCTTAATGATATAGATTAGTACTTTAGAAAGTCTTTTTTACACTGCAGGACTGAGAAAAATCAGCACAATGTGAGAGAGTATGAATCATTGTGAAGTGTTAATAACACTGTCTTGCTATGTTAGCAGACAGGCATCAGGTTCAGGCATCTTTGACATTGGCTCAGAGCACACTATATTGCTCTTTCTGTTTGACAATAATGCTAAAGCTTATGTCATTAGTATTTTGAAGGATTGCTATAAGAAAATTTTTTATGTCTTTACATATTATCTGTTATTGCTTCTATCAAATTTTACCTGCGTTTCTTCACTACTTCTTGCAGAAAACTGAATTTTACACATCAAAGCATAAATGTTTTTCATAATGAGTAGGGAGCTTTGTCAGTAGAATTGTACTCATTCATTTCCCTAAAAACTTCCCTTCTTAATGAGCTGTGCTTGTATAAAACTAAGCTATGTAATTATCTGAAAACAAGTTTTCTCCAACTCAGAAGAGAGAAATCAGCTTTAAACAGTCTTACCTGACCAAGACAAACAGGATTGTCTCTGAAAGGTTTATTTTCCTGATGGAGAGAAAGACAATAGCAACAGCATAAGCTGAGACTGGAAGAAGCAGTTCAGCTTCTTATAGATGTTCTTGCACTAGCAAAGGCTAATAGAGTATGCAATTGGTTTTTTTTGAGCAGGGTTGGAATTATGAAAACAAAGAGCTGAACATTGGACTCATTACTTTGAGGCCTGAGGGAATTTTCCTGAGAATTTGTTTTGACCATCTCATATGTATCCCTTCACACAGGGGACTCTGATTCTGGCTGACCCTGTAGTGATGTGATAGACAATGAGATTTTGGATCCCCAGGTTCAGTGCCTCATGGCTGTCCTGGGGCTATGTGATGCTGTGCTAACTGGTGATGCTTTCTTGCTGACTTGCCTCTTCCCACAGCTGGCATTTAAGCTATTCCTCAGTTCTGGTATTGGCATAGTCCTGTTTTTATTTCACTGTCATAGCATGAGAGCTGCATGTGAACATGTTCCAGCTAACATGGAGCAGATGACTCGGACTGAGGTCTATTTACTTAGTATTGGTGAGCCTCTTTCCTTGAGGAGATGCTGGATAAAAAACCTAGTCCATTTGATTTTCTCTCTATACAAAGGAATTTACAAGGTAGAAAAAGCTTATTCGAGGTTTTTTTGAGATACAAGAATAGTACTGAGAAGAACAGCAATAATAAGAAGTAGCACAAATTTCTGTAATCATAAGTATTCCTTTACAACATGTAGTTAAACAAAAAGCAATTCCTCTTTGTACTGAAAATTCATAGTCAACTGCCAGGTTCACCAATCCCATTCCTGAGCTGATTCTGAAGGTACAAGGAAAAATGAGGGCTGCTTCCTGGAAATATTGAAATCCCCATCCACAATATAGCTATACCTCAGAATACTATGTTTGATACTCATGCTGATATTACAGTACTGCCTTGTTCTGCTTTATACAAAAGCAACATTTGCCATTTTGCTTCATATCCCAAAGAAACCCCCTCCAGTTCTGGAAGTACAAGTTTATGAGTTTATGAGTTAAGGCAATTTTTTCCTGAATATAATATAGAGAATCATAAAACATAGCAAACTTCCTCACTTCATTATGGAGATAAACATATGTTAAGAACCCAACAAACAAAAAAACCCCCACCAAAAATAGCAGAAAAAGCCAGAACTATGATTGTTTCTTAAATTTGTGGTGAAACTTGCATGGTACATTTTAGGTAGTATGCTTCATGTTTCATTTATTGGGTGCTTTTAGCATAGCTTCCTGAGCAGAAGACTGAGAACATAAAAGTATATTGTTATGAAAACATAGAATGAACTGTTTTGCAGCTTTAGTCATGACTGTTTTGGTCACAATACCATGATTCTGAAAATCTGGTCTGTAAAATTCACCAAAGGTAAACAATATCAGCAGCTGTAACTGAGCCTGTATTGAAGGCACTGATCAATGATAGATTCCTGAAATTCTATAATACAACTTGAGTTCGTCTGGTAGAGCTAACTACGCCATTAAAAATAATAACTATGTCTAAGGAAAATAAAAATCTAGGAAGTATTTAGATGTCCCTGATCTTTAGTGTGTGTACTATAAGAACAATTATATGACACAATTCTGCATTTTCCTCCCCCATTTTCTAGCACAGACAGCATAACAAGGCTTTTACCTTCCAGAAAAAAATTAAAAGTCCATTGCTTTCATGCAACTGTGTACCCTAGAACTCTTGGAATAAGTGTCTGAGTCAGGCCAAGGTAATGGAGTCAGAAAACTGCCTGCAATATTTTTGATAACTTAAGTTTCTCTTGCAAGCTCAGAATCAGAGCTGATTGGGAATTTTCTGAAGGAACATGATTTTTTTGAAAAATGAATCAGCCCTGAAATGTTTTGTCTTATCATAACAGAGTCATGATCTTCATTTAAAGTTCAGGCAAATGATCGTTAACATAGTACCTGGTTTCCTGGTAGATTTTTTTTTTACATTTTTGACAGTGTGTCATGCATTCAGCCCAGACCAGTATCACTGTCCCAGACTCTGTTGGGCCACGGATACAGAGGTAGCACAAACCAGGGAGCATCTCTGATAGCCAGTCTGGATCTGCTCATCTTGTTCTGAGGCAGAAAAAGAGCTTATTTGTGTGAACATAAACTGTACTACACCATTTGGCCTCTAGGCCAGAAGACAGTGATTTCACTGTAGGTGATTTCAGTTGATACTATGTCTATATGCACTTCTGTATGTTCACAGTGTCATGGCAATTGCACACTTAGAGTCTGTGTTCCCTGGACATTTTGCAATACCAATGATATCCAGATCTCCAGCTAGTGTTTGAGTCATGCTGTGGACTCTGACCTTGGAGTTCAGGAAGGAAACATGAGTTGGAATCCTAGTGCTGGGAGAGGAAAGTTTATCATATGTCTTCATTTTTTGTTGCTTACATAGCATATGAAATAATGCACACAATAAAGATCCTCCGTAGACATGCCCTAAGGATTCTTGGCTCTCTGACTTCTGCAGTGCTGCAGTTCTAAGGAAAATGGAGTCTGAGATTGAAAATTGAGTCTTTTTGTTGCAAATTTTCTGAAATTTCCACCTGAAGCCTAGATTTTAAGTGACAGGTAATATTCATTAGTGGAAAAGTCATTGTTCCATCCAACTGAAGAAAATTACTTTCCCTTGAAATCAGAAGTTATCTGTTCTTTGCTCTATTCAGCCAATTCTCACCACCTCTTTAATAGATGTTATCTTCAGCACCTGTTGGGTGGGTAGAGAGCACATACCTGCACCTCTGATGTGTTTGGGGGGCTTTCAGGGTGTGCCCCTGAGCAGCACCTTTCACCTAATCTGCAGCACTATTGAGACATCAGTTTTGCAGTACACATCTGCTTGAAACTGACTGGCACAAAGTGATTCATGTTTTCAAAACCATGGGAGCAGGTTTTTCCCCAGCAGGCAGCATTCTTTTAACTCTACCTCTGAGCTTTGTCAGCCTCTATTCTAGACTGAGCACTGTAAAGGAAATAGCTATTTCTTAATGTATACAATTTAGTAATGAAATGTTGTGACTTTGCTTCATTTTA
Source organism: Luscinia megarhynchos (assembly GCA_034336665.1). Lineage (NCBI taxonomy): Eukaryota > Metazoa > Chordata > Aves > Passeriformes > Muscicapidae > Luscinia > Luscinia megarhynchos. Next base: position 51,227,977 of record CM067565.1, read on the forward strand.
CTTCTGAATGTCCATGTTTTCTGCAAACAGATTGGTCGAGGGTGCATAATAACAACCAGAGGGAAAAAAGGCATCTACAAAGCCACAGGAGCATTTGTCTTCTGGTAACAACTGCTTCTTCCATAGATGGGAATTCAACATTGCCATGGCAGAATTTATTTTTTCTTATATGTTCACAATGATCAAGTAGTGACATCTGGAATCTACCCCAGAGGTTCAAGTCAATAAAATATTAATATCTGCCATTTCCAGCGAGCAGGTTGTAACAAGAACACAGCAGAGAAATTTCTGACATTTTTGCACAATTGTTTTGCACCTAATTAGTTAACTGTTTCCTCTTCCACATACTCTTTTCCTAAAGATTAAGAAAAATAAATCTGGGACTAGGCTGCAATGCCCTACTTTCCATTTAGGTAAACTGCTGTTCAGACAGCCCTGTTTCCTGGGAATTCTCTGGGAAGTGACTACTGACAAGGGGCAGGATCCTCAGATCCTCCTCCCCATTCCCACGGAACTCCAGTTCCAGGAGGAGCTGTCCTGACTGCACACAGCTGATTCACAATTAAAACCAGGCACAGAAATCAAGACAGTGCTGGGCAGCCTCACCTGAAGCGCTCACCATTTTACCAAGAGATTATCAAGGCTTTCCTTATTCAGTGTTCTCAGTCACAAGGAGCAGAGAGAGCTGGAGGAAGAGAAGCACTGTCAAGCCTTGCTTTAGACAACTCCATTATTCCCATTCCTCTCATTCAATGCATAAGTATTAACAGTCACTTATGCATAAGAAAAAATAATGAGATTTAATAAATCTCCAAAGATCAGCTACTTCATAAAAGCCAATGCCATGCTTTTATCAGTAAAAGTCCTCCAAGTCCAACATCAGCAGCAGAGGGAATTTCTATTTTAAAGCAAATTGCACCCAGTTTCAGTAAATTATCATGAAATGATTACTCAACTTTTATCCAGTCAACGTTATGCCTCCCTAGTGAACCGGTTTATTGTCAGTGTGTCTGTTTCAAAACATGTCTCCCTGGAAAGTGCTCCTTCATTCAGCTTCTGCCACTGGGAGAGGCAACAGCTTGGAGCTAGCAGCTGCTCTAGAGCAAAACAGGTAGAGGCAGAAAGGCTGCTGAATCCATGACAAAAATCACATCATGGCATAATTTACTGTAATTATCCAGAATGTTCTTTACACACAAAATTCTGTATGTTTTGGACAGAGGAAGTGTGCATTAGTAAAACCATAGTATAACAAGCATTTTCCACAGAAGTTCTGTTAGCTTGAAATTGATTTTTTTGTCTTGAAAATTATTACTGACAGAAGATAATATTTGAATGGTTAACTAGTTAGCATGATGGGGATATAATAAATATACTGAAGGGCAAGAGCAGTGGATAGAAAGGTTTGGGGAAATTTTATGGTTGTAGCTGCATAATCTAATACTGGTGCATCCATTTAACCTTTCTTTGATATGCTCTTCTTTCACCACTGCATGTAGTAGCAGTTCTGTTTTCTAAATGTCTTCATTTGACTTTGAGCAAGTTAATAGGATTTATTGCTTCTGCAGCCTGCCTACACAAAACAGATTGTCAATATGGGCAATCCTTTGTGGTCTGCCAGGGAATAATAGACTGCTTTCTCCATCCCTGCTTTTAGGAAGTGATTTAGTTTCCCGAAGATTTAGGTACAAACAGAGAAGGGGGGCAGGTAGTTTTTCTGTGTGAGTGTATCGTGAGCTGGCATTGCTAAATAGCCACTTGGCATGTGCTGTATCAGCTGGTGGTGCTTGCCTCATTTTCAGATGGCAGCCTCCTGATTCTCCATTAGAGATGCCTGCAGAAAATTTGCTGTGGCTAGGCAGCAGTGGTACAAAATACATAACCCAGATACATTTCAAAGATTGCAGAGGACTTCTGCAAACATTTTCTGTTATAAACTGCATGAATTGATCTTATCTTCAAAAACGTTAATCTGCTAAATCATTGTTTTGTACTCTGTCTGAACCTACATTTTAGGTTTCGGTGGCTTTGTGTTTTGTAAAGATCGTTCTAAAATCACTGTGTATCATAAGAAAAGGATTTTTCCTGGGCTGTTAGCTCTTTTTTGCCATGATTATTGCTTCCTGCTGCAACCATCAGAATATAACGATGCAGCAAATTTTACAGAAATGTGAATTACATGAATGAAACAAATTGTCATTTTTAAAGTATCAGATCTTTCCAAATGTCTTCTGAGCATCAGTTATGAAGCTCTGACTGAGTGGAACAGGTTAGTCACATTAAAAATTATTATACTGATTATATCTGAAACAGAGGTAAGCAATACATGCTGCATTTCCAGTATGTTTTTTATTCTCAAAATAATACTGCTATGAGAGGTTCACTATGAAGAATCCTAAAAATTACCAGAAGTAGTATTTAATGCCGTGTTTTTCTAAATATGGGAATGGATCAAATCCCTCCACAGTACATTGTATTTTCTATACTGAAATACTTATTTTTTGTAGCTATTTAGCTTCCTTAAAGTTTCTATTTATTTTAATTAAAACAGTCAAAAAGAACCTGAGAAAGAAAACGAAATTATGTTTTGTTTGTTTTGTTTTGTTTTGTTTGTTTTTGTTTTGTTTTGTTTTTTGGGAGTTTTGGGGAAGTTTTTTGTTGTTTTCTTTTCCTGGTTGTGTAATTGTGTGTAAACCAAATCAAACCAAACCAAGCAAAAAAAAAGGAAAACCAAACAAAAAATCAACAAAAAACCTACCAAAAAAACCACCCCAAAAACACAAACAAAACAATCAAACAGGTTTGTTTCCCAACTCATATGAAGGTATTATCCTTTTGTGCACTTACTGGGAATTGCCTTGGATGGTGAGATCCATAACTAACAAGAATTCATGAGCTTCCAGAAACACAAAGTTAATCCCATCTATTTCCAGACAAGGGATTTCTAGACCAGGGCAGCCCCAGCTGGCAGCTGACTTCAGTGGACTGAGCAAGCACCGTGCTCTCGAGCAAGGTTTAATCTGGAGATATCCATCTCAGAACAGGTCTGAACTGGCAGCTGAGCTTTGCAAAGGTGTGCTCCTCAGCTCTAACACACTTTGGAGCAACAGGCTCCATTTGATCCATAGCTCCTTAGAGAGCTCCACTCAGCACACTGAGCTTTGAGCAGGTCTCAGGGGGAACTTTGAAGACAGTGTGAAAAGCATTAAGGCCATTAGCTGCCCTCATGGAGGGATTTCGTGGCATTTTGGAATCAGCATATGCAGCTGCATAGACCATTCAGGTTTATAGTTCTTCCTCTAACTTCAGGTGTTTAAACAAAGCTGCACTGAAATTAAAATGTAGCATTCTTCCAAAAGGCAATCAAAAGGTTTTTTCTCTCCCAAACAGGCTGCAACTGGAAAAGAACAAGCAATTTTAAACTGCTGAGAGATTACAGATTAACTCCTGGTTTGTGCATATAAACACATAAGTGTGCTTATCATCACTTATGGAAAGCTAGCTCTTTTTAAAATTTTATTTTTCATATCTTGAGGGGGTCTACAAGAACCTGTCATTCTTTCCCAATATCTACAATTACCTTCAAAACCCATTCTTCTGATGATCTTCAAAATGGCTTCTAAGAGTCTCTTTGATCATAGATGAAAAAAATTTTATATGAATCCTAGGGTCTAGTATTTTTCTATACAAAACATTTAGCAAATCAGAGATTCACATGGTGAGTAATATTCAGCTTTTTTCAAAAGAATGTCTGAGACTTAAGTTTCACATGAGAAAGACCTTTTAGCTGGCAATGGTGAATTGTCAAACTATCCAACATTCCTCCTTAAAGCTTGCCTACTGAAATTTGAAAACATACCCTTAGTTCTGTTAGCATTTTCTTATTCTAAATTAAAAGTTACTACTTGTGTTGTTTGTTTCAGTTATTTTTGCTTGATTGTTGATGCTGTTGTTGTTGTAATTTGATTTTATCATGTGAAATTCTTGTCTCTCAGTTTGATCACTTATGCTATCAAACATCATTCAGGGTGAAATTCAAAAGCTAAGTATATTATCATGTCAGATTGTTTCTGCAGAACTGCCATCATACTCTACAAATTTATGTTTGTTTACCAAAGCTACCTTAGTGTTCCAGATACGTGACATGGCATCTATTGAGCATTACTGAGCTTTACATGAGCTGTTAGAATTCAGCACATTTGTTTGATTCTTTTTTTCCCTTCATTTAACATAAATGGCACTTGTCAAAATTGCAACCTGCTGACTTAAATTGGGGCATCATTCAGCCAGCCTCCACGCACAAAGGTACTTTGGCTTTTCTTCATGCAATCTGGGACCTTTGTTTGCTCTCCTTCTTGACAAATGGCCCCACTAAAGCTACAGAGACAGACAGACTGACGTGGGAGAGCATACAGCAATTTGGAACATGCATGGCTTGGATTTTTAATGCCATCTCAATAATGACACACCTGTGACTGCAGCAGGTGATTGGAAGTGGAGCGGATGCATACAGACAGATGGATTAAGACAGCAGTAATTGTGCTTTCACTTGATTATAATATTAACAGGCTCTAGGTGATTTCTATTTTTCACAGCGTCACTCATCTCAACAAATCCCAGCAGGCTTGGAAGCAGGGTAGAGATGTATCCTGCTTTTCACACAAACCTGCTTCCAGCATGAGCACTTAAGAGAGTTCTTCTGTCAAAAAGCAATTAGCTTCTGCAGTCTAGGGTGCTACTTAGAATATCCAGGCTCATGTGTTTCATCATAAAATTGACCTTTTAAATTTTTTATGCCTGAGATTCCCCACTAAAAGAGTAAGCATTAAAAAATACAACCCTAGAGAAAATACTGAAGGCACATGTAGAATTTATTAAAGGATGTCTGGCCCTGAAGTGCTGCAGATAGGAACTCCATCTGAATACAATAAATATGAAGTATGCATTATTGTGTGCTTAATTTTTTAAGTAATTGGTGTCATTATGTAGCATAATGATACCAATTACATAAAAAGCATAGGAAAGCAATATGTGCTACATTTACAGGCTCACATTTTTCCTGTAATAATTGCTTTTCCATACAAATAGTGTCTGCTTGCTGATACCTTTGAATAACTGTGCACAAATTATCCAAATGTTCCAGAGTTTGTTCTGCTTTTTCAGTAGCAGACTACTGTCTTTGTAATTCACTTTTTGACAAAATTTTGCACCATTTTCATGTGACGGAGGCTTTCAATTGGCATTGACATTCAGGATAGACAAAGAAATACCTCTTTTGCCCAGGCAACTTGAGTAAAACTACTGCCAGCAACAGTAACATCTTACCTCCAGCTCTGGGATCTGTCGAGTGGGAGAGTTTCAATAGTATAAGAGTACTCAAGATTTAAAGAACAAATAGATGTTAAGCTTTAGGAATATCTGGCAGAAGCTGGCACAGTTTTAGAACACAACTTTAGTATTTTGCTCTGAAATTTAGTAGCAAGTTTCACTCACATCGCTACTGTTTAAACAGAAAGAGGACATGACATCCCCTTAAGCCCTGCTTGGAAGTAGCATGAAGTCAGCTCAGATTCTTGAAGCTGACCTCTATTCCTACTTACAAACTAGTATGCAAGACCCCTACAAAAATGATCCTCTGTTGTAGTGAAGTAGAGAAAATGCGGAGAAGAGCAAATGGAGGAAGCAAGAATATGCATCTATGCAACATACATGAATGAAGCAGAACGCACTGCAGTCCATACAGAGGAGATCTTTAGCCAATGTGCTGTAGAACATTAGTATAACATGCAAACAAATTGTCCAGATTTATGCCTTGTGTCACTCATTTGTCTGCATTCAGCTAAAGACCCAGTCTCTTCTGTCTGGATAAGAAGTTGTAGAAAATCAGCAAAGACATTGTTCTATAGACATGATACAAATATCATAATAATTCAGGAGTTCATCAAAACCCAATCTCTGACACTGCCAATGAATAATGTGTCAGAATAAGCTGGAAATTTACTCAGTTCCATAATGAATTCATTGGGTCAATTCTGCACTCTGGTCTGAAAGATGACACATGAAAAACAATTTTTTCCTAGAGGATGGACCATCCTTTAAAAAAGTATCAAATGGTTTCATTTTCCAGAAGAAAGGAAACAAAACAAAAATAAGCAAAACAACTAAAAGCCGCAAGAAAACCCACCCATTCTGTGCCCTTTAATCACCTGAAAGTCCTCTTCTCACCTCTGAAACTTTTCCATGCACACTAGACTACTTCTTCCTTTCCCTTTGCTCACTGGGGATGCTCTAGCTCATTAAATTGTGTCTCCTCTTTCTACTGTTTCCCAAGAGTTCCATTTTGCACTTCTTAAACTTTATTTCTTTAGCCTTTCTCTTGTCTTCTTTATTCTTTATGCAAAATGATGCAGTTTTCTTTCACCTTTCACCATCTTTGCTGAATCCCCCTAAAACCTTATGTTTTATCTTACAGCTTTTGAAAAATTCAAATGTATGTAAAGGATTCTGACTACAACCACCTTAATCTTTTCCCTTTGTCATACAACTTCTGTTTTCTAAACATTCCACTCCACTTAGAAACTACTCTCTGTTCCAAAATCTGCTTTGAAACCCTCTGCTGTCTCATTCTCATGGCAAATATTTCTTGTCAGCTTTTGCTCCATGCTGTCTTTACAGTGCATGTTTGTCTTGTTATTTAGATGCTTAGTCCATTGGGGTCCATGATGTCAGTTTGTTTATAATACTCAGTGCAATATTATTGCCCTCTATACAACAATAGTGATGGCACATTAAGACGGATAAGTGAATTTGAAGGAAAGCTTCCAATGATTAATGAACTTGTCGAATCAACTAGGGCACCTGCTAATCATTTTTGAGGTACTGACAAATGTAACAGCTGTTAATTATACCAGCTGTAGCCTGCTTAGTGCTCAGGCAGTTTTACTATCATTAAAATAGCAAGAGTTTTCTGAAAGTTACTTTGTCATTGTTTCCTTCCCTTCACAAACCCTGCTGGAATAAGAAATAGAGTGTACTGGATTTTGCTTGTTAATGAGTTATTTAGGTTTAAGCTCCCACAAGCCACCCTGTGAGGAGAAGCACAGGCAGGCACAGAGGGCTGAAGCAGTCAACAGAAGAAAGCACTGTACTTAGAAAACTAATTTTCCTCTAAGTATGGTAGATTGCAGCTCTCTGAAGCAGAGTCCTTGCTTTCAAAAAACCAATTTCTGGCAGATTGCAGAGGTTATTCCCCTTTGGTTTTCCAGCATCAGACAGGAGATTGGAATGGTGGACCCTCTCTCAGGGGGCTGGCAGCTTCACAAAAAAAAAAAAACAGATGGGACCTGACAGGCTATTTCCAAGAGATGGAGTCTCTGAAGCAGGAAGGCTGTGGGGAAAGCTGCTTTTAAACTGGGTGAATCAAGGACTCTTTTGACAGGAGACAGCATCTGTTCACGGGCTACCAACTGTCCTCTTTGTTATGTGACAGCCTTACCAGTCAGAGGTTGTGCTATGAACTGCAAATCAGACATTAGGGTAATGTCTGACCAGTGCAACACAGGCTGTCTCTCCATGATTTTGACAAGAACCATTTGTTTTGCCTTGTCAGTGGGTGCACCTCCCTCAGTCTCCAGCCCCACCTCACCAATCACATCATACCTCCTGATTCTGAGCTGAAATTTAAGTTTCACCCACAAGGGACTTGAAGCATCCCACTTTTTCTTATTTCCTACAAATACTTTAAACCAAAAATAATTTATTTTCTGAAAATACTTTAAATTTAAACAGTTGAAGATTTACTTCTGAGAACCTTTGAAATTCAAATCTCTCATCTTGAAAATGTAATAGAGTGTTTGCAGAAGATGCACATTGCATCTGTCAGAAAAAGGCTGTCCCTGAGGAGCTAGCTTTGTGCTTTGCAGGCATGCAAGCAGGTACTTCTCTTCACCAGCTGCAGGAAAATGTGCCAGCTTTTTAGCAACTGGTGAGAATAAGCTCATCAGTTAAAAATTAAACAAACCCTAGAAGTCTGGATGAAAAAGGCTGATATGCAGGTCCTGATCTAGTTTGCTGAACAGTGCTGTTAAGCTTTTAGCTATTGGAGAAAGGTAGAAAGAGGGATACTCCAGAGGTTCACTCAGTTCTTAGATACTCCTTCTACTTAAACTAGAAATGTACTGAAAATGCAGATATGGGTTTGGGCCATGGCTTGTCTATAAAACAATGTGTTTGGGCTCTTCCTCAGTCAGGAAAGGACCTGCTGAGATTGAGGTCTGCCTACAAGGGAGGTGGGAAAATCAACATTGGAACAGGTGGTCATTTCAAACAATTATCTTGGAGTAGGTGCCTTCCATCCTTGAAAAAGGTGAATGGAATTAAAATCTCACCCACACAGGTGGATCTAAACACGGGTTGTTCCCAAGGAATGAGGTTATAGCAGAGGCCACGAGGTGATTCTGCAGCTTTAAGTGTCCTCCTGTCTTCGTGTTCCTGGGCTGGGGCAGGGTCTGATGTGAGCCCCATGGAAACACTTCTGATGCCATGGATGCCTCTGAGAGCTGCTCTATGGATGCAGCACTTGCAACTCTGTGACCCACCCTCTCTCGAGGATTCTTAGAATGAAACTTTATCCTTGCCTTGCTTTGCCTTGCTGAGCTTTCCTGACACAACCAAAAGCCATAATTAGGGTCAGACAGCTTTCAGTCTTGTCAGACAGCATAAGATCTTGTACGGATTTTCAATATGTTTTTAAGCAGCTTTCTGTGTTCCAGGAAAGACACTTCACCCTAATATAGTTAATAAAGTTATTGCTTGTTGCAATATTAGGAGCAGATTTCTAATATCTCCTGTCATCATTAACATGTATTTAACTGGATTTCAAATATGTAGTAAATTAAGCCCAGTGTAATGCAAACATTATGTCAAGTTGGATTTTTGATGCAAATCAATGTATTTATAGCTGTGCACCCGTTCATGCAAGGATGTGCATTTGTTCATTGAGTTTTAATTAATAGAATCCTTGCCAATTCCTCTTTAGACCTTTATTATCCCTTTATTTCAATGCACTTCATTCATCATTTTTAAAAATTAGACCAATTTAGTTGCATAATTTGAATCCATAATTGAATCTGCTAGCTACTCTCAGACTTTACAAGTTAATCAAATGGCATAGTTTTAAACACATTTTCAGTGCATGGGAAAAACTATGTCAGCGACCAGCCCCCATCCCATTTAAAATGGGAAACTCATTCCAAGCCAGGCTCTGTGCTGATTAAACTTCTTCTCCTGACTAAATTTTTCCAATCCCTGATAAAAATTAATAACATAAGACTATGTGGAAGGATGAATAAAGTATAATTCTAGTTAAGAATGAGAAATGACAAATAAATGAAAAATCCTGTGTGAGGTAGGAAAGAGATGTGTAATTGAACAGCATAGAACCATATGTCAAATGTCTTCACACAAAGAGGCAGGAAAGGAAAATCCCAACAGTGTCTCAGTGAAAACACCAGCACAACTGCTTCTCCTTACTGGAGTGCTGTGGACTCACCAGGGACATCTTACCTGGTCTAGCATTTGACAAGTCTCTGTTTATGTGTGCTGTCACCCAGACAGTACTTTTTATTCCCTCATTCTGTCTCTCTCTCAGGCTAAAAAAGCTATGCATAAGCTACCAGAAAGGAACCCAAGTAAATTAGGTGGGACTGGCAGCTATCAGAGCTAGGGACTAACTATATCAGAAAGTTGCTTTGTTTTAAGCCCTGATATGTTTCAATTGTACCTTCCATTAGACTTGCATGAATTTGTGTCAGAAATTATTTGAAAAGTATGGCAAGAAGAAAATGTTTCAACTATACAGATGAAATATTTCTAAGGATGGGGAGGTGTGATATAGGAGAAAAGAATATGTAGATTTCCTTGGAATAAGGATATGAAAATTCATGGAATGCCAGAATGAATGTCCATGGCATTACTTTATTTTCCTGCCCCCAGCTGTATAATTTTACCAGCAAAAATGTAGATGTTTACGTTATTATATTAAAATAAATGTGAAATCTGGTAGTGAAAATTACTTAAGCTATAGCAGCAGAAAACTAGTTTTGTCAATATATTCTACGTTTGTTTTAGAAACCTTTTCTTGTGTGGCTGTATTGATTCTCAGTGCAGATATATGCTTCCACTTTAATATTACACCTTTGCTTTTTCCTTACTGTTTTGGCTTGTGGGCAAAAATGTTGAGTAAATGCTGCAGTGCAAATAACATAATCCTTTCCCTTTCCACTCAACAAAAGAAACATTATTTTTTGAGCACAAAATAAATAAAATTTAGCAGCCCTAGAATGTCTTGCAAATGACATGTTGTGGCTTCATCAATATAATTATTATTAACTCTCTGAATTCCTTTCTTAGCAGCTTTTCTGGATGGCAATAAATGACCTGTAGGCAGCAGGGTGCTACTTGAGACAATATGCACTGAGCCCTAGATGTCAGTAAAAAAGAACTAGAAAAGGAAAGGTCAGGTACTGGCAGTGAAATGAGCAAAATTTCTTTCCACTGCTCTTAGTTGTCTTTGTTTCATCTCTTTGATGTTAGCATCACCTAAATCTTGTCACTTCCTCTTCACTTTCCTCCTGTTGCAAATTTAACAGAAGAAAACAATAGCTGCCTAACACGTGCAGTTAAATCTTCACCCCATTTATGTGAGAAAACATTCAACTTTCCTCAGCTTCAGAGCTGTAAGATTGCCTCCCAGAGCATGAACTTCTCTCAGGTCTCCAATATACATTTGATTCTGGAGGGCATCACCTGTATTGTATTGATAAAAAATTGCTGGTCAAGGCTTTCTCCTCAAGGCTTGTGGTTGTGTTTGTGGGCTTCCTCATCTGACTCAGAATTGTCATGAACTCAGGAATGCTGCTTCTTCTGCATAACACATTGCACTGTGACACTGTACATTCCATTTCAACACTTCTTTTCATTGGTAAAAAGCCTAGAATAGTTCCAAATCACTTTACTGTTAATTTAATGGCTTATATATATTTTTATCCTAAATAATACATACAATGAATATATTTGATATAATGAAGGGTCTGAGAGCATTTGGTTGTTCTAAAAAAGACCATATCTTTCTTAAAGTTTCAATTAATATTTGGCTAAAAGCCAAAGAAAAATAACCAAAGATCTAAAATATATTTCTCAGATTGATTATTATTTTTCTGATAGATTTATACTTTTAAAAGTAAGTTCTACTACACTCTAACTCCCCAAAACCTGGGCTCATTTCCAGATTTAAACTTGAAGATTTATTGCATTTCCACCCTCTATTCTGCTTCCCAGGCACTATCTGCTTTTGGCAATTAATACAAACTTTATGGGGTTTGATTTGCTTCACTGCAGCATGTGAACTCAATTTCTCTTCATTTGTAGCTTTGAAATAGCATAAGCCTCTTTGTGACAGTCTCTCACATTGCACTGGTACTGCTTACTGAGCTGTGGGCACACACCATCAGAGTCAGCTGAACAGAATGCATCCCTTTTGTTTTTGCTTAGGTACACTCACTTTGTGCCATGTCTTTGGACAGAGAAGTGTTACAGCTGGGATGGAAATGGGTTTATCAGCCATCTGACTAATGACACACATAGCTTTACATGGGCTATGAGGGCAGTGGAGGGAGCCCCACAGCTAAGAAAACTACATGACAGCACCAGAGACTAAAGCTTCATTTATTTTTATTATGCAGAATGACATGTTGTAGATCTTAAGTTGTTCCCCACACAGCCTCACTAAAAGACCCTTTTATTAGTACAGGCTAATGTGTCCAAATAAACCAAACTTTATAATGGCCACCTCCAACCAGATTTCCACAGATGCCCACTGCTGCTGCAAATCCTCTGGGAAACAGCTGGTATCTGTAACCAGATGTGGCTGGAGCAGGTATCAACATGAAATTTTAACTGGTAGATGTAAATCTTGTAAAGACATATTTCAAATTCGTTCCCTTGTCAGAATATCTGCTCAGGAAGAAAAATGTTCATTGGACACGGGAAAGAAAAAATACTCATCAAATGCATCTGAGAGCAAAGTCATTCCATGCACACAAGTATTTGTGTAGCTCTTATGTGGTCCAGAACCAGCCTGTTCCCAGCTGTAACTGAGAGCAGACTGGAGAGCCTGGCCACCAATTTAACTGCAGCAACAACCTAGCACAGGGTCAGCTGGGTATCCCACACTCAAAGGATGAATCCTCCTGGATGGGCTGATAGGGTTTGACAGCCATTCTGCCCTGCTCCAGCACCAGACATGCACCAGATATGAAAAAATGAATATTGCACTCATTGTCCTTAAAATCGTTCTTTCATTCCTCTCTATGGCACTTTTGGATGGGAATGGGGGGGAGGAGGTGGGCAGGCACCGATCTCTTCTCTGTGGTGACAGTGACAGGACCAAGGAAATGTCCTGGAGTTGTGTCAGGGGAGGTTTAGCTTGGATGTCAGGGAAAGGTTCTTCACCCTGAGCGTGGTTGGGCACTGGAACAGGGTCCCCAGGGAAATGGTCACAGCACCAGCCTGACAGAGCTCAAGTGTCTGTACAATACTTTCAGGCACATGGTGTGACTCTTGGGGATGGTCCTATGCAAGGCCAGGAGTTGGATTCAATTAACCTTGAGGATCCCTTCTATCTCAGCATGTTCTGTGATTCTCTGACTCCTGTTGTATTGCAGCATCCATTGAGAATTTGGAAGATGACAATGATGCTTCATCATCAGAGTATTTCTTATTTGTATTGAACCTCAAAAGACTTTTAAACAGGGTGAACAAAAAACAACTAATGTTGCTTAAGTTAGATTAATGTACCTGCATCTCTTTTTATTCTTCTTTATAACAATACAGTGGTCATCAGTCCAGTGTTAAGGGAGCTGTAAGAAGGAAATGAGGAAATTTAGACAAAAAGTACCTCTGCCTCACACAACAGAAACCACCCAGAAACACCCAGAAAATACCTTGAGCAGCTGGGTTTATAGGCTAGAAACATCCTGCTCTCTCTGAATTTATCTGCCCGTGAGGCAACCATTGTTTTTAGCCCTCTTACAACACACTTTAAATTGCACAGTTGTCAAACTCAGAGTATTACATGCTTCATATGTGCAGCTAAGAATTTATTGAGACCAATTAAAGATTTAACAATCCTATCAAAACACAACAATTATTACTAGTCAAATTACAATGATACTAATAGTCTAGTTTATCCAGTTATTAGAGGAAGGTCTGAATAACCATGCAGTTAAAATTGTTAGGCAAAAACTTTCCAGTATGTACTCCTTTCTCTGGTGTTACATTCATCCTTTCAGTCTTCTAGGCTTAAGGCTGTGATGTCAGTTTTACTTGTATGGTATCACAGTCTGAAAGACAGGTAACTGAAATGCAGCATGCCTTCTCCTAGGCTATCCTGATGTTGAAAAGACAGGCTTTATAATTAAATACCTTGGAAATACTGAAGGATGATAGAAAGAGCTATGCTTATTCCCAATATACTTTTTTTTCAAAGATATCCATTTCTCACAGCCTTTTTCACAGCCTGCTAGAGGGAAAAAGATTTCCTCTCATCTGATTTTCGTCTGAAGAATGAAAAGGTAGAAAAGGCAAGAATGGAAAAAGCCAAGGAAAAAAGTTCTTGACTAAAATATGTTATTTATGTGAAGATATATATTAAGAAAATGAGACATTCTTTAAAATTAAACAAAGATGTTTACAGTTCCATTAATCTCTAACATTAATAAATATAGGTCTGGTACGAGGAAAGACATCTGAAAATGTAAACTGTATCAAAACACAGCAATCAAATAGCATACAGAGCTATCAAAGATGTAGGTTGTTCACATATCTAATATCTCCTCAGGTTTGCCCACACTAAAATATCTGCATTAGGGGTTTCTTGTCAGTCCTGTACTCTGGCTGTCCCCACTGACACCACCTGAGGGCTGATGGGTGCACATCTCAGATCATGGTAAAGATTTGTGCACCCACCTCAGCAAGTGTTGCTGCGTAACACGACTTGCCCCCACACTGCAGGACTGGGAGCTCCTTTGGATGCACCATTTTCAAACCATCACACACCTAGTTAGAAAATGTGCCACCTGGTTTGCTTGTTGAATAAGTAAATACCTGCACACCCAAAGGCTGTAAGCATCACTGCAAGAGTGGGTGTGAGGCGTAGAGCCAGAAATACAGTCTTGTCCATGGAAGAGCCAGAACTGAAACCTGAGTTACAAAATACTTACATTCTAGTCTCCATTAAAATTAAAAAAAAAACAGGCATTTATGTTCATTGAGTTGTACAGGCAACACCTAAATGCAATTCATATAGAAGCAATGCAAATGTGCACTTTTCAGGACTGCAAAATAGATCTCAGCTTGTGTCTAAGACTTACTTAGAAGAAACTCAGACTCTCTCATCTCTGTAGATATTTCAGAATACTCAGGCTGCTAGAAAAATGAGTCTCAGTGTCCAGAGAAGTGTGAGTAGGAGCCCTGCTGTGAAAATTTGGTTATCATATGTTGGAACTGACATTTATAACAGCAGTAAAGCAATTGTGGGAGCTTAATAGCATGATGCATTCTCAATTACTGCTGTGTACACATGTCATCTGAGATAGCCTCCACTATCAGGGTATCATCCCATCTAGGCTAGCAATCAAGAGACAATGATGTGTCATCTTGTCACAGTTAGAAATAATTCTGTAAAACTTGTAGTATCACACAGTTTGTCGAGTATGTTTAATTGAGTTAAAGCAGCTCAGTCACTGATCAAATCATTATGGTATCACAGTGACATAATAGGCTACAACACATGACAGTATGAATTATGGAGAGCCTCAAATGATAGGTAAATAATTGGAATTACAAGAATGGAAGTGCATCAGGGGATGCTGGGAGTGCTACAATAAGCCCTATATGCAGTGCTTGCATAGGATCACATCTACTTCCATTCTTGATGTTCACAGTTCCTTTTATGCACTGATGAGATATACATAGAATTACAGTTCCAAATGAGCCAATTTGCTTTGTTCGTTTAAAATCTTAATTCACACTGGTGTGATTTCTGTCTGATGCCAATTTTCACTTTACTACAGGTAATTTATTGTGTCTTATTTCTGTGTTTCCTTTTTAATGAGACCTATACTACACAGTGGTGAGCTGTGTATTGGCATTGTTTTCCAGGTTTTATTCAGGTTTCTAAAAAAACCTCTGGTCTGATTTGCCCTGACTTGTTTTTCTATTGCCACTTTTTACTAATTCTCCATAGGGCTGACTGAATATTATCACTCGTCACATCCTGCAGTACAGGAGGTTCTTCCTGGGTTGCATCTGCTCTGAAAGGCACTTGCAAGACCAGACCAGAAAATAGATGCCATTCATGTTAGTTGATGCTTTTCTGTAAGCTAGGAAGGAAAAGGAAAAGAGTCTGAAAAATTATACTGAAATCCTTATGAGTAGAAAGGACACCAGGCATGCATCTGGTGGGACCAAATAGTTCCTAAACTAATTTTATTATTGGTTTATGCAATTTGTGGTAAGCTGCTATTAATTTCCAGCCAAAGTCATTCATTTTTTGACAACTTGGTCCAGCCCATGCTTCCCATATGGAGACATATTACCTGGTATCTGATGTAGGTCATTAGCACCTGCATATCCAGTCACACGGCCTGGATATTTAAATCTTTGAAGTTAGAGACTCCTCCTAATGTGCTGATAAACCAAGGCACTTGGCAAAGCAGCCTCAAGGAGCTGCCCTTTGTGGTTTTTACCTCCCTAGATTTAAAATGCTTATCTAATCATGGGAAATTGAGTCTTGAAAAATTGTACTCTTTTAGGAGGGCTGTCTTTTGGAGCACAGATAAATAAAATGAGAAATTTTCCTGTCACCGATGCCTGATCTTATTTCAAGAAAATAAAGGTTAGCTAATGAATTCTCTAAATATGCCACCTTTCAGTGATATTAAATAAAATTATATTTGCTTCCCACTTGCCAAAAAAGCACTGTTAGTTGCTCCCATTTCACCCACAGTGTAAAAAAACAAAAAAACCAAACCAAAACTAAACAAACAAACAAACAAACAAAAAAAAAACCACACAAAAAAAAGTAAAAGAAAAAAACTAACCTCCCCCCCCCCCCAAGTTTCTGTGTTATACTTAAGAGCACTCTATGAGAGCCTTCTGTTGGAGGCCTTGTAATTCCTCATCATCTTCAAAAAAAGATTTATTTTCTTTCATTTACTCTTTGTTTGCAAAGTCCAAAACTGAAATCTTATTTTCTGGTGTTAGAGGAGATTTTTAATAGCACACACACACCATAGGTTGTGATTCTCTCTACTTCTGTAGCTGGGCTCAGTTTAAAGTAGTAGTTCTTTTGATCTTTGAACAAGCTATCCTCCTGGAACAGCTGCATTTTTCTGTTTCTAGACTATCAAGTAGAATCAGGATGTACATCAATTGCACTTATTCCCAGGTTAGCTGTCCTCTAGCATAACTTAAAAAAAAAAAAAAAAATAAAAAAAAAAAGAAGGAAAAAAAGGAAGCAGAGTAAGTAGCATAAAGGTAAGAGGATTTTCCTACTCGGGTTTTATCTTGAGTGTGCATACAGTCACCTTTTGTGATGACTGGAAAGAGCAAAGAATATTTATTGGGTCCAGCATCTGGCCTCATGACATCACAGTCTATATTTTCATTTGTTTTCTTCTAAGGAAGGTTTTTGTGACATGAATCAATTGCTTAGCATCTGAGAGCTTAGAAATCCAACAGCTTTGTGAGATATTCTTTATTGTTTCTCTATCATTTGCACTTTGCTTTGATTTTCATTAACCCATAAGAAAATTTATCTGCAAATTTAAAAGTAATTGCATGAAAGTTTGATTGTTATCCCTGATTTTATTCTAGTTCTTATGTTTTTAAATATAGTATGATTATCATGGCTAAAAATATTCTTTCTGTAATGTTTTCTATTGGGCTTTCAGAAGTGGTGCCTGCCACAATTTTTCATTTACAGCCAGAAAATCTAACACTCAGAAAAATCATTGTCAGACTTCACTCCTCTTTCTTCAGTGTGTTAGAATGGCACAGTCTCAGAGATAAATGGGTAGGAATCATGTTGATAAATTATTATTTTTATCATTTTAAGCAAAAAGGTCTAAGGCACTCTAGACCCTCAGTAGAAGTTCAGAGAGGAAATAATCTGCAATAACAAATTGTGAACAGCTGTTGATCAAGGAAACAAGTCATTATATCAGCACTTAAATCAGTGATAGCTGGTTTATAGTGGAGGAAAACAAGAGGAGACATGCCAAATATTAGGGGCAGAAAGATGTCTATTGCCTTTGTAAAATCTTGTTTTCACAAGGGTACTTAAGTACTCTTTAAATGTGATTCAACATCTTTGACAATGTAGTTGTAGGATGATATGAATATCTGCTACCTTTTTCTTTTCACATTCAGTTTCTTCCCTCTGAACTTAACTTTGTAACTTCATCCTCAGTTGTTTAACATTTTCTTTTTTATCTGTTTATCAGGTATAGCTGAAAACAGAAAAAAAGGTATATCCACTATCTAATTACAGATATAATTAAAAAATTAAATTGCTATTTGCAAAACATATGTAAGAAAAAAATATATAAATTTGAAATTAAAAAATAGCAAAATTCAGTTGAGTCCAGTATCATTCAAACCTAAATGAAGTATTATGTTTACTTCCCAGAGACAGGACAACTGCTTCTCACAATTAAGTTAGGTTTTCAACACATTCAAGGAATATTAAGAACCAGAACACTGATTTGATCCTTAACCAAATTACAACTGCTGAAGCATATCAGAATGATTGCAGGCTCCCTCATCTACAGTTTAATTGACACCAGTTCTTGGGCACCAGTAGCAAGCAATAAAAAAAAATAAAAATTAAAAAAAAATTAAAAAGGAAGAATTGCATATTTTCAAGCCACATATCACAGAATGCTGTTTATCAGTGAAAAACAGATTCAAATACTGATATTCTGTCCGTGCCAGGCTCAAATTCTGCTGTAAAGGTAATGCTGTACATACTTTGCTGTGCTGGGGAGCAGTATGCATTAGTGAAGCATTTCAGTAAGTCTATAAACACCTCTAAACCAATCAGTTTTCTTTTTGCCTAACAGAGTAGATTTGTAGTTGCCATCAGCAAGTCTGATAAACTACAACAATCAGCTACTCAATGAATTATTATGTGATTTATTCCACTAAACCATCTTGAAGTACAAATATGAATTCTGCAGTCAACATCAAGCAAACAACAACAAGAGAAACATGAATTTCTGTTATTGTTGCTTTCACTATTACTGCTATTTTCATAGGACCAGCTCTGGCAGTTAGATCTATGAAGAGTCTGATCTTCTAAAAGAGGGCTCTGGCAGAGTAGGGCTATTCACGTTTGATTAGTGAGATTCAGGCCATGTCAAATGAAATGTAAAATCTTTTTTATAGTGTAGAGAAGGCTCAGAGGTGATTCAGAGCATCAGTCAGATGTCCATTGCTGGACAGCACGATTAACTATTTGCTGCCTTTGCTCTGTTGAGGTGCAAAGACATCTCACCCTGTGAGTGCCTGGAGCTTGCTGAGCTTCAACCAATAGATTCTCTTTAACATCTAATGTTTTGGATTGGCTCAGAAGTATCAGTCTTCCTTGTGACTGAACATTAGGGTAACTATTTATTCTGTGCCCCCTGATCTCTGATTTTTCAGTTGCTCTGATTTTGCAGTTAACTGTGGGTGATGCCTGGATGTGAAACATGGCTCTGATGATCTCCTGACCCCACAGAGCCCATCCTGGGCACTCAAGAGCCCAAACAATACAAGGGCTGAAAACTGCTCCTGCAAAGAGAAAGTAATGGTGTGTTTCTGAGTTCACAGTTTCAGTGCTTGCTAAAGCTGGAGGCAAGAAGGCTCAACAAGCTTGATGGCAGTCCTGCTAGAGGCAGAGGGTGTGAGCTGAGACCCAACTAGAGCCCAGGAGCAGACCCTGCACTAGGGTCCTTGAAAGCAGCTGCTTTCAGAGCAAGGATCAGAACCCAGGACTCTTCCCTCTCCACTTGTTTAGGAAATTCTTGTTTCAGAAATGAATACTAGCAAGGAAAATGGGAATACACTTCTATCTTCTAGATTTACTAGGGTAGCAAACTCTGGGTTTAAATTGCAATGAAGAAAGTACAGAAGCAGCATAGTTCTGTGCTGAGCATAGAAGTAGGGAGTTACTGATATGGATCAACTGGGCTAATCAAAGAATTTTTTCCAGGAGAGGTTTGTGAGGCATTTTTCACTCATCCAGCAAAACATCTGTCAGGAACAGTACAGGTAGAGCTAACTCTGCCTTTTTTCATATGATCCCAAGTGTTCTTTAAAAATGGATTATAATCCTGAGAAGTGTGATCCAGGAAGTAATTCTGCACACACACACACAAACACACATGAAAGGAAGGAAATGTATATGATTAGACAAGGAAAAAATCTTATATCACCACATCAGAGGGGACAGAGAAGGGTTTAATGCAGTGGTTTCCATCCTTTTTCCAAAACAGGCCCTGAGTTCCTATTGTTGCTTCCCTGGACAATTTCTCCAAGCTTATGATGTTGGTTTTCCCTTCCACAGCATTTTTTGACACATCATGTTGCCTTCAGGACAGTCAGCACTGGGAGCTGGGCAGTGGATAGGTGAAGACACACAATGGAGCATAATCGTTCTGAGTCATTTTTGCCTGGTTTCTGTCCCCCATTAATTCACTATTAACAGGGGTTGGGGTGTGGGATAACAGACCAAGGGAGGCCAAGACAACAGAGGGGATTCACAGGGTGGGTTTGGAGGGAGGCTGCCTGCAAGACAGGTTGTGCACCATGGCTGTACTCATTTTGTAAGGAGAATCTAACTTGAGTTGAAGAGACAGAAGCAGCACTGAAAGGCTACTGAATGGAGCTTAATCCACTTTGCAGCATTCCCCTTTGACCTGCAGTGTTGACTTGCACTAAAGAAAACATAAAGAAAAGCATTGGTAGTCACAAAAGAGATCGATTTGCTACTAATACCTCTCCATAGTTCCATGTTGCCAAACCTCATGAGTTGACAAACCTGTTCTAGGAAAGAAATACTGCCTTTCTGATGTGGACAATGTAGAGTAAGGAGCAGAAATGTTTAGAGCTGTTAAGGGAAAATGAGATAAGTATCTAGGCTGGAACTAAAGAAGGGGATTCCTCACCTTTCAATGGAATATGTTGTCATTCAGCAGGATCTTCACAGAGCAGCCTGCCTATTACCACAGGGAGGGAGTGGCCCTCACATATATTAAAAGGGGGGGGCTGAAGCCTTCCTACAATTTCAATTGCACTGAATTAATCTAGAGCAAATCCTACATGGATTTGCTCTGTGGTGAAAACCTTGGGATCCCAGGCTTTCACTGCATGCCCCAACCACCAACTCCAGTCCTGACAACCTCCAAACCAGCTAAAAGGAAATAAGGCACCATGACATCTTTCTATCCTTTCTTTCCTAAGGGCTAGTGAATTGCTACCTGAGATCTGGAAAAAATATGAGAAGACTTTTATTATTATATTCTAGCATATATTAATTATTTCTGTGTTGAGGGTACTTTCTGAAGGGAAAAGCTTCATCTTTCCCATTATTCAAAATTAGGGGCTGAAAGGGAAGAATTGTTTGCTGTGATACTTCTGAGGGAAATGCTAAGAAAAAGCTTTGAAGAGTATGGATGTGGGACACGTCCCATGTTAAAGAGAAAAGATGGTGTTGCTGAAGAGGAGCTAGAAAAGGAAATGGCATTTTGGCAATTGGATTCAGTGTGTAGCATGTGCACTTAAAGATATCATGACCTTCTTCCTCCGTGTTCACACGTACGCACAAGAACTGCAACATTTATTCTAAAACACTGCTGCAGCTGACACTGCAATGTTGAGTAATAGAGTGTTGGGTTGGAGTGTACTACACAGAAAATATGTCCACAGGATTTATGTATATAACTCCTCTGTGCTCCTTTAAATACTCTAAAGACTCTTATTCACTAAACTGCTTGTATGGGGTTTGTGCAGCACAGACATTCAAAAATCCCCAACACTGCTAACATGTTTATCAAGTAGGGTGGCCAGATATTCAAAAACACCAGCAAAGAATAAGGTTAAATACCTCCCTCAGGGGTTCCTTTTCTGAAAATATTTTATGACTCTAAGTTATTCTGAAAAGTATTGAATTGCCTTTTTCTGTTGCCTTCCCACAGCATCACATAGAGCACAGGGAAACAGGCAGAATGACAAACACAGAAATAGAAATATCAAGAAAGTGCATTTCTTTACATTTCAGAAATGCCATATCATTTCTATTAATCTACAAGACTAGAATCTGAAACAGAAGCTAAAGAATTGTTTAACACACAATATTGAATTATAATGTAAACTGTCTCTTAAGCTCAATGCCTGAGTCATGAGGTTCAGCTTAATGAGGTTTAGCATGAGTTTAAAAATATCAAGACAGCTAATGTGGATAAACACAAATTATTTCCAATGACCTGTTACAAATTCAGAAAAAATCCAGTAGATTTCTGAAAATTAGAAGTTTTGTTTAGTTTTGGAGGCTTTTTAGTAGTTTGGTGGCTAGTAATGTATTTTCTGTATTCACATATTTCCCTTATATACATGTTACTCTCTCTGTGATTATTTATGTGATTACTTACATTTTCACAGTCAAGCATAGGGAGATAGTTTTGGAGTGTCATAAACTTTCTGGTTGAAAGCAATTTTAGCCATGGTGGAATAACCATCCCTTAGGAAACTTCCTTCCTGGTGTTTTACCTCTAAAATATTTCCAAAATTATCTTACTAAAAAAGAGGTTGGTGTCTTTTTATTATTATTTTTTATTTTAACTCCTGTGCTTTGAGGTTTCTTCCAAGGAGGTATTTGCTGTCGTAATGAAGAAATATGTTAAGCCTTCTGTCAATTAGCCTAATTGATCTAAAACCCTGATTGGGTCCTGAGAGAGATGAGTTTTTCTAGCTGAACCTTATCAAAAAACAGCTTAACACAAAATAAGGAAGAAACCAAAACATGCAAGACTGCCAAGAAAAAAACTTGTGATGCTTTGAGACAAGGTGAAAGAAAAACTTAGGTGTTACAGCAGGCTGCTATGTAGGTGTTACAAAAATAGGTCAAGTGTTCTCAAAATGCTTTCCTTCTAGTGCATAGATCTAAGGTAAAACCTTTAGAGTAGAAATGAGGAAGAGATACCTGTGAGATAAAAGATTTATCAGGAGATAATATCAGATTGTGGAAAGGAGAGGGACTGTAAAAGGCAGTGGTTAACAGGCCAGTGAAGTGACTTGCTTTTTCATTTCTCATTCCTTCTGGAAATGGCTATTACAGAAGGAATATATTACAATGAACACAGTCACAGGAGGTGTGATGGCAGAGGGCTCTGCTGTATGATGCTATTGGCAGAACTGGCTGTTAAGGGATAAAAAACACAGGTGGTGGTGAGCACATGAAGCTCAAACTGGAATGAGAAAAAGCTGCTGCAAATTCTGCGTGCACATGTGCAGTAGAAAACTTGGCCGAGTAGTGGAATCAAATGCCAAATTATTTCTAAAATATTCCAAGTTTCCCCTAAGAAAACCATCTTATTTTCCTTCAGGTCTGATGAATTAAATATTGGCCAGGAGTCAAGTACTAAGGAGTTCAAATTTTGCTGGTAGAGAAGTTCTATCTGTACCTGAAAATGCACAGAAATTCAGCCTTTGAGTCAGGATTGGAGCCTGTGCTCTTAGATTCTGAATACACAGTGACCTCCTGGTAAACCATTTCATTGTTATCTCCCATTCTGCACTTGAAAACGGAGGCAATAAGTTACCTGCTACTTTGCTATAACCTTGTAAATTCCTTGGCTTTTGTGGAGGGGGGAAAAGAACTTTATTGGAATTATTTATTTTTGCTGGCTTTAAAGTGTATGTGGGAAAGACTGTTCAGATTCATCAGTTCTGCTGAAGACATGGACAAGTGGTGCTACATGCTGAAAGCTTCTGCTGGGGAGGTTTTACTGTATTTAATCTAAATGGCTCAAGAAGCTGTAGTATTATTTTGAGTGTTCTGATTTTTGCTGGTGCACTCTTTCACTGCCATAATACACCATGTCACATCCATATGCATTTTTCTCATAGTAAGGACAGAAAGGTTAAGCAGACATGGCAGAAAATATTATTTTTTATGCTAGTGTCAATTCTGAGCTTTCCTTGACTCTGTGCTTTAATATTTACTTAAACAGTTACTAAACGATGACAGTACATGAATATATTTCTGGAGATAACTCCTTTCAGAGAATTTTCCCAGAAGGGAGGATGGATAAGACAAGACCATTTTTTATTCCTTCAAGCTTACACAGTTTCCCAGTGTTATCCCAGATGCTTTGAAAATCAAGCACCCCTACATACTGTCCTGTTACATCCAAGAGGCACGACACAATCCTCAGTCTTGCATCCAAGAGTAGTTTACAGAATTAAAGATAAAATTGAGGAACCATCTCAGTGTAGACATCAATATTCAACAAGATTATTTTCTGCTGTCTCTTCTCTGCCTTGCCACTTTCACTATGAGAAAAATTTGGATGCTCTCATATGACACAGCCATTTTACAGTACAGCAACAGTAAACTAAGTGCAAAACCTTGCTCTGTTGGGCTGTAACACAGGCAGCATTGTTTCAGACACTTTGAATGGGAAAAATAACACCTCAGAGAAGATGGCATTGCCTCAGAGCTGTAAATCTCTACCACTGTGGAGTCACAGGATTCTGAGTGAAGTACTGTGCATGGTCCCTGTGCTTTAGCTAGAGCTACACCAAAACAGTGCTGTCAAAAGCTAGTCTTCAAAATTTGGCCTTGAAGTTAGAGATTGGCCCTTGGCCCTTTCCTATTTAGCAACATAGCCATATCCAAAGTATCTTTCCCTGCATCATTAATTGTTCAGGTCCCAGGAATGTGCTGTGCTTTAGGAAGATAAAATATTTCCAGTTCTGCATTATCTCTGCATTGTAAGTGTGGCCCTATTCCATAAGACACTTGATTTAGGCAACTGTACAGCTTCCTGTCATTGCTGGCTCTACAGTTCACTTCTTTTAATATGTTTCATGAAGGCTGCTTGCTGGCAAGGGAGGGCTCCACCAGCTGTGGGCTGCCCCAGTGTCCTCGTAGCCTTGAAGTTTCTGCACCTGATCATTTCATAAGAGAGGAAATGTCTGGCACTGTGGTTGTATGGGGATCAGCAGAGAGGAGCTGTGTTTGCCTCAGGCAAGCTCCTGCCAGCAGTACAATGTCTATTTTGAAATTTTGTCCCTCTGCACATTTCATACTAATCCACAGCCCTCTGTAGAATAGGCAAGTCAGAAATAATAAGCTCCATAAAAAATGAAAAATTAAAAAAAAAGGCAGTGAAAGAGTGAGTTAAGATGGCATATTTCCTGAGTTTTCTCTTTGACCTATTCCCAAATGCTCCTTACCTTATTTAACTTCTCTGCATTTTGTTTTGGATCCATATTTTAAGATACTACTGTCTTCTTTTCTGAAAACTCACATGCAATTCCTGACATAAGTGCTGAAGCTTTAGAGGTGTGCTTTCTTTCCTCATATTTCCATATTAAATATAAAGCTGAGATCTGGAACAAGCTGGTTAGCCCTCTCCTGAGATTCTTTGGATTTAATTCAGCACTTATATAAATAGCAATGTAAATTACATATCTAATGAATTAGGTGTTGTAATAATGGTGTAATATGCACTGTGCTACTTATTACTGAATCTGAAAATTGAAGTTAATTTACTCAAGAAGAAAAAAGTAAAAGAAATCATAATACAGTTGAGGGTAATTGTACTCCACTGTACCAGAGTGAGCTAGATACTAATTACAAATATTATACTATCACTACAAGTTTCTCTGTTATTCTTCCACTAAAGCCGTGCTCATCTTCCCCAATTTTCAGAATTAATTTCTTTCACAAATATTCCTATATGCTAAAATCCTTATATACCAATATTATGTACACCGCATTATAGTAGAAAACCATGAAGACAGAGGAAAATGCTGCAATTATCTAGTCTGACTCCTACATAGCACAGGGCATAGAGATTCCCTGAATTAATTGCTGTCTTAAGTTAAAAAACATTTAATATTGATCTTAAAATGTCCCACAATTGAAAGTTCACCACAATTCTTGTTAAAATTTGCCTTTAACTTGCCTAAATATCTAGCTTTTAATCCAGATGCTTACCATTCAGTTATCTGAAAAAGTATGTCATCCTGTCATCAGGAATATTTCACTAGCTGGTCTTATGATGACAGTTAATTTCCTTTGAGTAGCCAAACTACTCTGTCTCCTCCCCTAGCCCTCTAACCACTCTCAGAGCTCTTCTCTGATCCTTCTCCATTGTTTCAAAATCCTTCCTCAAGTGTGGATTTAAAGAATAATTTGAAATAATTTGAAAAAAACACATAGTTTAATATAGCACTTTAGTTAAGTAGACAAAATGTAGCATCCTTTTTTGGACTTAGAGTTCCCTTTTAAATAACCGCAGAGCACACAATCTGTTGAGCCACTTTGGTAAGGGAACATTGCTGTCTGACCATCCAGGAGCCACTCTATGGTCTCTTGCCCCAGACTGGCCCCACAGAGCTTAACCTGCAGTTTACATTGCAGCTCCACTCCAAGCCAAAGGCACTAAGTGTATTCCCAGCAGCTGTGTTAACTGGGAATACACATTCTAATTCTAGTGCTTAATTATGCACTATGAACCACGGGTCTGGAGTCACTACTCCACAGACAACCCATCTGTGAGACAGGCTTTCCTGCTTCTATGTGTTCAGACACTTTATTTGCTTGCACTTGCAGTATCAAGATGTCCAGATTGCTGTGAAGGAGTGGCAGTCCTACAGTCTGCATATTCTAAGTTCATTTGGTTTTTAAGATTGCAGTAGGCATGTAGAAACTCTGAACCTCTTACTTTGTTCTGCTAGAATGGGTTTAATTAAAATCATCAGGCTTCAGTCTTCTAAAAGCTAAAGCTAGGGAACAATGGGGTTTCTTTCCCAGACATGAAACAGAACAGACACCTCTGGAGAGATTCATCCAAACTTCTTTTGGAGAATTTAGATACCTGAAACAGGTGGGAACTTTTGTTCCTTCTATAGCTGCCTGATTCTCCAGTGACTACAAAGGAAAGCTAGTTGGCATTTGTTTTCAGATTTATGGGGAAAAAATGAGGATAATTATATTTGTCACCAAGTATTCTTGAGGTGAAAATTTCAGAAGCTGCAGGGCAGGTAAAACTTGAAGGCAAAACACTAGTCCTGACATTTTTGTCATGGCCATTCTCCAATGCCACAAAGAGTGAAGCAGCAAACAAGAATTTTTGGCCCTTAGAAGAAATATCATGAAATGTTATACCATTAATCTCTCACTAAGCGCGGAGATTGCCTTGATATTACATTGTTCATTTGGAAAAGTGAATAATCCATGACAAAGATGGTCTAACTGGAAAGTATTTCGAAGTTAATATGACTACCACAGTCATTACATTCAAGCAATGTTACTCTAAGGTTAGCTGTAAATGCTGCTAATTCAGCATTACAGTGTATTTGTGACACCTTTCCATCTTTATTTGTATACCTGCATACAAGTGTACTTGTTTACATCTTTTCATGAGTGATATAGTGACTGACTAGGGGAAAACAGAGTTGATGGAAATAGCACAAGAAGCCAGTTGATGGTTAATAGAAACTATAAGGCCACAATTTTTGTTTCTTGACAACAGGAAACAGACTAGTTGGCATATGGAAGACAAAAGACATTTTATTAGAATATAGAAGCTCCCCATGATAACACAGTATCGGTGTGAAGGAACCATAAATAATGAAAGCATGCAAAAGGGTGCATGTGAAAGATGCAAAAGATGATTCTAAATTGATTGAAAAAATATTGTTATCAGTATTGAAAGTCTGCCTGACTGAAGCAGCAACAAGGACAATGAAGACAGCTGCAGTACTTAGTGGGCTCAATAAGAGCTCAAGATCAAGTAAATCGATATAAGAATGATGAAAAAAAATATGCCATCATCAGGACCTTTATATTTGGCACAGAAATGCAATGACCTAATAAGAATTTGGAAGGATATCTCCAAAAGAACACAGAAGAGTTTTAGGATGATTCTGTCAGATTTGAGTCAGGTGGATGAGGGATCATTATCCAGATTTTGTGTTGAAGTTGAATGAGATGGCTTGGCCGAATGATCAGCATGAGAATCTAAAGGATCCCAAGGCAGGCTTTTGTGCTTCATGCCATCCTCCAGATAAAATAGACATCTTCATGAATTATGCAACTAACGTGTCTCTGAATACCAGTAGGGCTTCACATCTGTTTGCTGCCCACTTCTATAAAGTCTTCCTTCGTGTCTACATTGCTGCATGCTGAAGACCACTGTGAAATTCAGAGGCAAGCATCTACTAATTAGGCACCTATTAAGCATGAAGTTTAACACCTTGTTGTGGAATTATGTCTTCACTGACAATTTTGCAGAGTTTTCAAGAGAAACTTGTGAATACACAGACTTTCTGGGCACATAAGCAGCCACCTGCCTCTGCAAATCTCATTTCCATTGCAGAGGAACAGCAGGCCTCTGCAAATCTGAACAAAGGACTGTGAAGTTTGTAAAAGAAAGATCTCCACTCTCACAAGCCCAGACTGAGCTCACACTTATCTCCTCCTTCCTTATGCCAAAGTTTCCACAGGAAAAAGTATCTGGATACGCATGCTAAGCAGGAGCTGTGCTTGTGCCCCAGTAATTCAAGCAAAGGGACCAAGACCATCAGATTAGAGCTCTTATCTAAACTTGTCATGTAGACACTATTTGCAATGCTTTTGGAAACTGAATGTTTCTGCCCTAATGAATTTTGTGCATGAAGTCTGTTGGCAATTTCAGCTTAATTTTAGCCCGTTTATTTAGTATTATAAATGTATTTGATACGTTTCTGTTTTTTGGGAAATAGAGACCTGCTTATTGGACCTATATCTACTCTGGTTCATAGGCAGCCAAGCAAAGGAACTATTTTATATATTTGGGTAGCATATTCATATGTCAAACCTTGCAAATCTTTTATCTCTAATAAGGCCTGCTGCCACTCCAGCTCCTGTTCACTGAGCTTTTGGCTGCTGTTTCTTTTGTCTTGGCATAAAATATTTGGGGAGTTTTAAGACTCTGTTTTTCCTCCATTTTCTATAACTCTAAATTTATTTTGCAATGTCTCTGATCTTCCATTGGACTTGCATACCTAATGTGTTCTACCTGTGTTCATGCTGCAATCTTATGTTCCCATAGTTTCATGGTGTCATGCCCACTAATACTGTTATTCATTTTCCAAGAACATCCAAGTATCTTCTTGAGTATTCAAAAGATAGTACTAGTGTTCTACTGCCCTAATGTGAAAAACTAAATAAATCTGAGTTTATGAAATGAAGGACGTCTGTAAAAAGAGCCTTGAAAAAGATAACGTGATTTTAAATCTTAGATCAAACAATATATTAATGCAGATCTTCAGAATTTCAATAAACATCTTATTGATGGGCACAGCATTTAACAAATTAATAAAGCATAATATGGGGTTGGATCTAGTGAAAAATTTTTGCCTTCACTGTGAAGGTTCCAGAGTTTATTCACCTATTAGATAGGTTTACTAATAGATGATATGATTGAACTGATTTTTACTTAAGTTTGTGCAGACAAAAAACAACTGTCACAACTATCAAATAGGGTGAAATGCATGCCTAATATGTTGTATATAAAAGATAAAATTTTGTCAAAAGTGCTCAAATCCCACTAACAAAAATCATTCACATACTTCCCCTAAAGATCATCAGTGAGCTCCTAGGTCCCTTGGTCAACTTAAAAATGAGGTTTCTATGTCAGATTTACTTTCTGTAAATTATTTTTCTACTTTGCCCAAAAGGATGCTGAGAGTAAATAGTCAGTGAAGACACTTAGTTTCGTCTATTTTGTAAAGCAGGATGGTTTCACAAATTAATATCCTAGCTAAATAGTGAAGTAATTCCCTAGCTGTTGACCTGATAATCACATAATCTTTCTAAATAAGAAACTTCCTAACCCATGAGTTACGATGATGTAGAATGTTTTCATGAACTAGCAAACTACATATCTAAAGATAGGGGCAGACTGAGTGTCTCTTGTGTGCCAGTAGATGGTTCCAGACGTCCATGATTCTCTGAGATGAAGCTGGGAGCCATGAGACAGTATGGACATATCTCCTAATGCCTAATGTTGTCTTGTTCATGCATTCTTTCATTAGGGCACAAGTGAATAACGAAGGGTAGGTCAGGATGCCTGTGTGCACTTGAGTACCTGCTCCCTTTTTCCATCTGTGCTGGCACTCTTATTTCCCCTCTGACAACATACTCTAAGCAGCTCTCCAGTGCATTATACTTCAAAAAATGCCTCTCTTCTTCCTTTGCAACATTCTCCTGATGTTTCCTAGTAGATACAACTCTGCTGCTCATGTATCCTGATATTTGAAAATCGGCTAGATCATGGAAAACATCTCAGATTAAAGCTCTTGAATTGGAAACATGACTAGAGCTGGCCTGTGACAACAGAAATTTTTTTCCTTTTTTTGATAAGTCTAACTCAACTCTATGCACACTTTCCCTAAAACTCTTTAATTAAATTCTAAAGATTTCCATAGAACTTTTTCTGCTTATTTTGGATATAAAAGAAACCAGGGGGCAGAAGACCCCTCACTAAAAGTGACATTATGGCTTTACCCTATGTTTATTGTTGCTATGCAGCTACACAGCTTAGCCGTCTGCAAAGACGGCTGTGCAAGTTGGATCTCATTGCACAGTGATGGTGTTCTCTCATGTCTCTTCCATTAAATTATCCTTCTACCCTTTATTCTGCCAAGTCAATACAACCAGATGAACTATTTCTCAATTCTGGCAATGAATTGGTAATGTAGAGGAACCAAATATCTAAAAATAATTTCTTCTCTAACCCTCAATAGGAAATAATATTGTCTATCATTTTTCAAAGACTTGGTGCATCTGTTCAAGTCAACACCAAATTTCTGTCTACTAAATATATATCTTTGACAGAAAATTGCAAAAGAAGTGATGCCATAAACAGTTGGAATACACAAATTAAATAAAAACAACATTAAAAATAAAGCATTAACACATTGCTGATATTCTGCACAGAGTATTATTGTGGAGAAATAACAACATAGAGTAGTATACGTAGCTGTAGCACTTTTCATGCCTTCCACGCAAGAACTGAAACCAAAAGTCATGATGCTTACTGGAATTTTGTAGTGCCCAGGCAAAACAGGCATCTTTATCTCAATGGTACAGATCTGGTGAGGGAAAAAAAAAAAAAAAAAAAAAGACTCAAACATGACTGGATTGCATTGTTTAGGGAACTGCACCACAGAAGCAGAGCATTTTCAGGGACAAAGAAACACATCTGCTGTACCAGCATGGTGGCTACTTGTGTGCAGTTGTCAGAGCAGAAGGAAAAGGTCTGTGGCTCTTGCTCTCACTTCATGCAGTCCATTGCCAGTGTGCAGGCTCGATGGAAACTGGCCTTCTCTGCTAGTGCAGAAGCTTTCCCTCACCTCTCCTGCTGGGGCCAAGGCAACCTAATCTGCCACTAGATGGGCTGCCCTGAGTGACCTGTGCCTGGAGCAGGTGACAGAGCAGCAGCCTGCACCACATGTGGGTTAAAGAAAACACAAACCTCACATTTTTCATAAAGACTAGAATGTCGAAATGCTGCTGCCACTTGTGCTCTTCCTACCAAGCAGCTTCTGCATCAGCATGTTAAACAGCCTGTTACTGAAACCTAGGGAAGAGATGTGTGCTGTGTTACTGAGAGCCACACAGCTCTTCAGAGCTTCAAGGTGGTGATCACTGATTTAGAGAGAAACGTGCCCAGTTCAGACGAAGCATTTATTTTTAAACGGGCATCTGATGTCTGTCGATGGCAGAGGTCTAACTCAGACTTCCTTGATCACCATGGCTGGCACGCTCCCAGGTACTGCATTATATTAACAAGGTTCATAAACTGTCAGAGATATAACTCATCCACTTAACTCTCTGCAACGAGGCACAGACTCTGAGGACATGGCCTTTCCGAGAATGTTCTCTCTTTGTAATTCGTCATTCCCCCGAAATGCCTCATGTGATATGATGTTACTGGAATCTTCAGCTAAAAGGTTCAATGTTTTTTAGGTCACACATATTGCAGAATGTATTCATACGTATTCTGCCACCCTAGGCTGTGACTGGGATCTCTGCCATCAAACTCTTTCTGTTCGGAGCAAGAAGATCACTATTTTTCATGCTGAGTATACAAGAGAGTGATCCCCTGCCCTTAAGCAGAAGGTCTGTAAGGGGAAAGGTGCCTTTGACCACAGAATTCAATCTGTCATTCTGCTTGGAGCCTCTAAAGCATAATCTTTGTACCAGCCTAGGCTGCATGGTGTGATATTCATTTAAACTCTCCAGTGGTTCTCCTTTTGCAAAGAGGGTTTTCACAAAGCGCTTTGGCATTTGCTTTTTGAAGCCTGCTTAGCTGATTTTGCTGAATGGAAAAGGTAGCCCTGAAACATATCTTTTATTATAGTTTTCAAAGGTGGAAAAAGCCTGCAGTAGGCTAATGCTGAGAGGAAAAATAGCCCTGGAACATTAGCTGAGTTCAGTTACTTTAAACATAGACACCACAGGAAGAGGTTTTATTGACTTTGAAACCCCCCTGACACTTGATGTTGTTATATTGTGCACCTGGAGCAAAATGCTTGTGCTAAGCAATGCATTTGCTAAGATGTGTGGTTCCTAAGGAGATGGAATGATGTGGAGCACCCTATGCACGCTGCTTTGAACTTTCACTGAGATACTTCTATTTCTTTACTCCAGAGCATGAGGCTTAAGGGAGTTATTTGGTTAAGATAAGCTCATTCTTCCTCACCTTCCTTACATGCATTTCCAGAGACAGGGTGTCCTGTCAAGTAACCCACCTTTCCATATTGTTCACTGGCACGAACAGCCAGAGGGCTCAGGCATAGCCTCCACCTGACAGTCACCTTCCTGGCAGCTCTACTGCTGATGGCACTGTCAAAGAGATGTCAGTCTCTCTGCTGTTAGTCCACAATCCCCACTGAGCTTCTGAATAACTATTACTGTATTTTGATAATCCATCAGCATTCAGGTTTCATAAGTTCAAGCCCTATTCCTCTTGATCACACTCTCTAGAGCTGTTCCTATGAATGCCTTATTTGTTTTTCTTTCTGTATGTTAAAGTAATGAGCCTGACTATTCAGGCTGCTGAAGGGCTGCTTCAGCTGAGCTGTGCACTTTGCATACCGTGCATCCATCTGCCTTGTCAGCACAACCATCCCCAGCTGTTGTAGGAACACTTTGATCAGAGCATTATTAGGCTACTACAACATGACCACCACCATGAAGTCAGTGCAGTGCAAAAGCTGTCACATTCCATGAAGTTTCCTGACCCTGTGACCATCATCAGAGCCTTCAAATAAACAGCAATTCATCACAGGGAAAATAAATATCACCACAGAGTCAGCTGTTACTGAAAAGTCTCTTACCTCTGATGAAATATTTTGGCTCTTTTCATTTATGTGACAGCAATGATCTAATTTAATCTAACGTGATGAGAGAGAAGAGAAAATTACCTGTGCTTCCTTTCTGAACTTTTACTCATACAGTGTTCATGGTTGGCCACAGTCCTGAGAAACTGGCAGACACAATATATTATTCTCCTTCTCTTCTTCTACTCACTCTCTTCTGAATGTTTTTGTTTCCCACACTCAAAGCATTGAAGTTTATTTGCCATATGGATGCCTCAACATGGAGGGATGAATTTTCACTGAACAGAAACACTCATATGTGTTTGTTTATCAGAAATTCAGAGCTCTCCTGTACCATCAAAATATTTTCCCCTGTACAATCTGCACACATTTTAAATATGATTTTTTTTTTACTGCTCCTCAAAAGAGTGAGTAGCATTGATAATCAACTCTGTCTTCTAACAGAGTTCAATTTAAAATGCTAGACATTCATTTGGTGGGCAGCAAGGAGTCTGTGGCTCTGTCAGATCTGCAGCATAAAGAACCAATTTTTCTTATCCTAATCCTATGGCTGTCTGAAAAAGGTGACACACAGTTGCACATAATGATAAGAAAAGCTGCTGCTGCCAAAGGCAGTAAGATACCAAAGCCAGATGATTAAACCATTCCAAAGCTTTCCCAGAAGACAAGAGGAGGCAATTGTTTTTCATCATGCTATAAAACCTTCAGAGCAAAGCCCATATAGAGACACGTGTACACTTTCACTTTAATAACCCATTCTTACTATTTACAGAAAAAATGGGGTGATGCGTGTTTTAAAACCTTTCACTTTCGTTTTTTGTTTGTTTAAGCTTCATTCTTTGTTGGCATTTTTTGGTGCCAAGAGGACAGTGGCAGTTTTGCTTAAAAACAAATAGGATTGTTTTTCACAATCTACACTGCTCTAATGGCTAAATAACTTCTATGGGAAGAGCAGGCACCACAGCACACACTTGAGCCCTGTACAATCAAAACTCTGTTCTTAAAATGACAAGTTGGGCTACAGAGCTATCCCATGAGAGGAAACAGAGTAATAGACTTTTCTGTCTTCAGGACTTCCCATACACTTGGATTGGATGAAATTAACAAAAATATGTAACCAAATATTTTCTCTGATCTTAATGAAGTCAGAAAATGTAAAGTGGAGACAATTCCATAAAAGCAGAAAATAAAAAATTTAAGTTTCTCCAGGCTTAACTTATTTTTGGCATCACTAATGCCTTCAACCTGCACTGAGCAATGTATATTTGAGCTGTGTCCCTGCTGAATGCAGGTGGAGAATTTGTTCCTGGCTTCTCAGCCCCATCCTTGCTCTAAGCTGTCACCTGGGGATCTGCACAGGTGAGCCCACTGTCACCTCCCCTCTGTGGACGTGCCTGCCTCAGCTTCTTGAGGGAATACAGCAGAGTCCTGGCTGGGCCATTTCACCTGTGGGAGCAGGAATGTGAAGTTCAGGCTAAGCCTGTATCTACAAGATACTCCACAGTGCAGTTACCACAGAGGTCAGCAGTAAGTGATCCCCAGTTGTACCTCATGTGAGCTGGTAGCCCCTGTGTTTTAGGTTACCTTTCAAGTCAGAGACAGGAAAAAAGGACATTCGACTCTTTAGCCGTGAGATGAAATCATGGAAAAGTGCCAAATATCATGTGGTTATCAAAAGCATAAATCACTCTGAAACATCTAGGAAGAGTGAAGATTTGTAGAAAGCTTTACGTCAAAATTGCAGAAAATTCTCACTAAAGTTTAAACTTTCTGGAACTTTGGGTTGAGCTAAATGTCTGTAATACAGCTACAAAACAGGTAAGTATCTCTTGCTTTCTGCTGTTGTTAAAGGTTTGCACTGCTCTTTTGTGACAAGCTACAGTGCTGTGGTTTTCTGTGCCCCTGTAGTCTCTTCAATTCATCAGGTGCAGGAGCTTGCCAGGGAAGATGCTCAGGGAACCCTGAACAAGATAGAACCACTCTCAAGTTCCCAGCAGCATTTCAAACAAAAGCTTCCTAGTAGATCTTCACAGGGACCTTCAAATGCTTATACAAAAGGAAACCTTCAGAATACTGAAGAGGCCACTGAGAAATAAAGGAAGATTTTATGTTATGCACCTTCTAGACAGCTGATATAAAAAATGTTATGATGCACTAGTTGAAATAAATGCAATTTTAATCATACTTCTCTTTTCCAATGTGCCTAGACTTATCTGAATTTATGATTCATGGTTTTACTGTGTCTGCTAAAAACAAAACAAAACCAAAAAAAAAACCTTTGGGGCTGAGTTTTAACTCAAGGAAGGAAAGAAAAATAATTTGATGACTACACAAGCTAAGAAATTATCATTTTGACTTGCATTTAAATTTCATAAGTGCCCACTTGATATTATTGTAGACATGTCAGTTTGACATTAGCTCTTTCAAGTAATTATTTTATTGCACAGAATAAAGCTACTTGGCCACAGTAATGAAAGGTTCTTTCTGGATAGCACATGGATAGGTAATTCTGTAAAAGAATGACAGCAAGGCCACACAGTCTACCTTCCCTATCAGGAATCTTCCCTTATACCAATAGTTTTCCTCTTTGCTCCTTTTGTGATGAAAGAGAGTTAAACTTGGAGGAATGACAGGGTTTTCATAATGTGAAATGTAAGCACAAATAAAAGCATACCTCAACAGAGTAGTTTCCATGGAACGCAGCTTGAGTTTTATATTAAACTCCAGCAATGATGTTCACTCACTGATGCAGCACTGCTGAAGGCAGTGAAATCATGCTTGAAAAGGTTTTTGCAGGGGGCAGCTTTAGAACCCCCATGACACCGACTTAAATCTACAGATATTGAGAGAAAGGTCTCAGCCTCACCTTTCCTGCTAAATAATGAGTATGATTCTTCTGAGAATCAATACACTGGAAGCTTTCAAGACAGCAATTCTCCAGTTCTTCAGTTGCTCATAATGTGTGTGTGTGTATATATATATATAGCAATATATCTCCAGACTCCAAAAATCCATTTTAAAGAAACATTGCCCCTTAAATGAACAGCACTACAAAGGTTTTATGTGTGCACACCACTGTAAGCCTAAGAAATACAATTAATTTGCACATGGCTGGACATGTAACACTGCAGCTTTGCAATATAGCATTGCCAGGGCTGGAATTACATCCATGTATTTCTGCCATATGATTGCTTGAACTAGCCCATATTTTGCTTAGGTCTTAAAAACAGAGTGTTCATAGACACCTGCAAAAACTTAATAATGAAAAGTAAATGCACAAGCCTCAGCTGTTTCAGCAGATACTGAAATATTTTTCCATAGAGAAACTCAGTATGTTTGTGTTTTTTAGGTCTAAGGTCCATTTTGCTAGACCTAGTATGGTTAAAGAATAAAAAGGTGAATTAAATGAAACCTTGGTATGTATTATTTCCACAACACTTAACTCATTAATCCTCATCTCAAGCCTCCTCCTCACCACCCTATCCCAAACAGATCCCCTCTTAATTTTTGTTTCCTCCTTGCAGTCATTCTTTTGTTTTGAGTTCCCTGCTTAATGAACATAACTTGAATTAATTATCTATATAGATATTGCTTTAGAAGAGGGAATGTGAGGGCCTTGACCAGCAATTACAGTGTCTTATATGACAGCCTTTTTCCCAAATCTGGTGCTCTTTGCAGTGTATAAAAACATTCACCTCCATAAAAGAAGTGAGAAAAAATAGCAAGAAGAGGATTTTGATCAATACTGATTCTGATTAAGTTTGATCACAGCACTTGACATTTTGAGCAAGTCTGGAAGCACACTCACAGAGACTCAGGATCCGCCAAGAGTCCTCAGCAGTGTAATGGGACATTGTTGACTTAGGTGGGAATATTCTGCCTACATTTTTATTTGCCTTATATGGCTATGATAAGGCAATGAAATGCATTAATTTCATTTTGCAGTTAATCTTGTTACCAAAGCTTCAGTAATGCTGTTTTATTGGTGATTTATTTTAGGCTTTTCCTGTCTTCTTTTTTATCTTGACGGAAGGAAAATGGTTTTATCAGCATGCATATAAATTTAAAAAAGAAAAAAAAGAATATTAACTGTTTAAGACCATTGTTTATAAAATTAAGGTCATCAGATGCTGTCAAAGTACACCCAGGGAGCTGGTGCAGGCATGGATAAAGTGTCACTTTTAGAAAGAGCAGTATTCATTTATACTCTCATATGGACATATCAGGGAAAGTTGTAAACAGCAGATTTTTTTCAAGGTGCAGAAAATGAGGTTCATAAAAACATGCATTCTCTAATCACTCTATGTATAAATGAGCAGGAATGTTGTTAATGATTCCTTCTTCTCTAGAGGCCCATACTACAGCATTAAAATGTGAGTGGGACAGATGTAGACACCTAATCTTGATAGGTCTGGGATCCAGAAATTATCTTCTGCTCATTGCACCTATTTATTTTTATCACTGCATGGTTTATAAAAAACAAAGCTCAGTTAATTAAAAAGACACAGATAGGGATGCAAAGCAACAAGATTTTTCAAGATAACTTTCTCAGTTTTAAACTGATTTTCTGAGACAGACAGGCTCCTTCTCTTCTTTATCTCTGAGGACTCATTTCCCTCCTTCTCCTGTAAGACAAAAATCTTTTGGAGCTACTGAATCAGGAAGACTCTGCTCTGTGTAATTATCACACTGCACTGAGCACTGCTGTGTTTGAGAACTTCTCAGGAATATATTAAGCAATGTGACTAACTTCTATCATTTGCTTTAGTTTGGTTTCTTCTCTCGTATTCTTCTCCAGGGTGAGGAATGTATTCAGTATTTTGTTTGGATCTGTTGAGCGTTTTCAGGTATTTTTTGTGATACAAAGGTATATTGTGATGTGCTTTTGTTAGAAAGAAAAGGTTAGAGAAGTGCATCTTGCACTATAACAAAAGTGGTAAATTTTGGAAGACCTCTCCATGAATGTGGAAATCAAAAATTTTAGTTGACTGAAGACCCCAAGAAATCTCTGCTGTCTGCATAGATGAGCTGTACCCCTCTTATGGGAAGTCCTGGTCCACAGGGGAGGAAATGTTCCTGATCTCTGTCTTGGGGATCTCTGCAGTCACCATGGGCTCAGGTCATTGAGCATCATCTAAGTGAAAACTGCCACTTTTGGCTCTGAACTTCAGCTCACAGTGTGTGCCCACTGCTGCTGATGCAATTACAAGATAAATCTTGAATGGCTGTCGCTGTATCAGAACTGATAAATTGGAAAAAAATAAGCGAAAGAAGAAAAAATGTGAGATTCAAATAAGAGCAAAATTATTATGTTTAACAAGCAAAGGGTTGATAAATGTGGGAGCAGAGGAGGTTTCTTTCATGAACTCTGATTATCTCAGGGGAAAAAACCTTGACATTCGTACTTAAATCAGAAGAATCTGAGCTTTAAGGTATTCTTTTAATCAACAAGCTCATCTGATGAAATGCTGTAGGATTTGCTTATATATCAAAGGAGTTCTCTAGAGATTTAAGCGATGTAACTGAATGCAATTAAAAGATCAGTTGTAAACACCATTTGTGATACAGTTTGTTTGCTGTGCTTTGTGAGATAAGTTCAGTTAATAACACATGAACTTGTGGTGGTTTACAAGACAGTAAAGTATTGAACTGTAGTGCAAGAAAAGGATTACCATAGGAGCTTGCTAGAGATGCAGCTATTCAGCTGTCTTGGGTCTGATGATCTGTAAAAAGAGAACACAGAAACTATTAAGCCAAGGTTCACATCCAAGAATGGAGTCATTTATGAACAACCTTTCTGGGCCTAATTCGTTGCTGAATTACACCTCAAGTAATGTCATTTAAGTCAATGAGGTTATGCAGGGCATAAGTCACTGGAGCAAATTAGCCCTCTGTCTTGAAGCCAAGAAACTAAAGGGAAGAGTGATCCAATAAAGGAGAGATGAAATGCTGACATTAGCTGAATGCCACTTCTTGGTACAGTGCGTTCAGCAGTGTCCAGCACTGAATATGTCATCCCTCCCAGGTGTAAAATCTTCCCAGCAGCAATGCAGATTTATAATAAGTGACAAAATTAATGGATTAGTTCCATTGTAATGCATCTTCTGGGCTTCCAACAGGAATTTAAACTGTGAGCAGACAACACCTATGCTGCCATCAGTGTCATCTCCAAATCAAGTCTTGATCTCTCCAGGAAAGCCTTGAGACTCTTTTTTTTTCCCTTTGCCATCTCTTACCCATACAGATATTCGAAGATAGCATTTGTGGGTATAGGTAGCTTTCTACATAGAAAAGTGACAGAAATTCCAGGAATATCCGTGTAAGAGCTGGAATAAACTAGGCATAGTCACTCCCTCAGGTATGAAGGCACTACGAAATGGAATGGATTTGTTTGCATTTAATTTATACATGGGTAATACTAAGGGCTCTAAGAACCCACAGTATTGCAGTGATTGTACATATGCCTTGGATTAATTTTAAAAAAATCAATTTTCACTAACCAGCATTCGTAATACATGGTCTCTCAAATTTCACTTCTTCCACTGTCAAAGCCTCTGATTACTCAAACTGAGGTTAAGACCATCATCTCCCTCAGCCGGAGATTATGGGCTTTGTACCATTCACAGAGAGCTCAGTCCTGGCTGAAGCCTCTAGGCTTTCTGTTATCCATATACAGAACAAATTCCCAAAGTGTACAGATGGGTTTGCAGCTCATGAAAATAGCTCTGTGAGGTGGCCTGTGCAGAATTACGTAGTTTTGGCAGCAAGGCTCACTTTTCACTGCACAGAGACCAAATAACTGGAATTCTTTTGACATCCTACCATCCAAACTTCAGTGATGAGCTAAAGGATGAA
The DNA here is from genome assembly GCA_034336665.1 of Luscinia megarhynchos. Classification (NCBI taxonomy): domain Eukaryota; kingdom Metazoa; phylum Chordata; class Aves; order Passeriformes; family Muscicapidae; genus Luscinia; species Luscinia megarhynchos. The sequence goes on from CM067565.1 coordinate 51,267,556, forward strand.
AAATTATTTATTGTCATCTAGTAGAGAAAACTCGCCAGACCTACATGTAAGGGGAGCCATGTAAAGCAGGCAACGTGTGACACATGTTGCTACTCCAGTATTTGTTCTTTTATTTCTGGTCTAACTTAGCAACAACAGAACTTGTTACAGGGACCAGCAGCTGACTCACCTGATACTTGGCCTGTTGCATGTGTGGTATTGGCCATTTATTCTTTTTTTATTTTCATTATTTTCAGGTGGTACTTCAATAACTACTCCAGATTTTCATTTTCTTTAAATGCCATTGCTTCTGTTTACAATTCAATTCTGGGCATGCTCTGCAGAGAGGATTAAAGGGAACAAGATACAAATTTGCCAGCTGCTATGTGAGGCGATGATGTAAACACTTCCAGGGCTATCCAAAGTGACTTGTCGTGAGGTTTGGGGACTATTGCAGATATGGGAGCAAGTTCCATTAATCCACAGCCCTAATTTCAACTGATAAAGTATCATTATAAAGCTGGTTTACGAGTGCATTGAATTTGTCCTTGATTTAGTTGGCACCGTTCTGATTTTTAAAAAAGTTCTGCTAGAGGTCCAGCCTTTGTTGGATAGCAAATCTGATTTTGACAGAAATATTTACATTTTCAGTAGCTAAAAGCTCATCCATCCAAATACCCATTCACTTTTCTATATTTTTGATCATCAAAATGTCAACTGGGTATTGGAAAAATTTTGATCATGTTTTGGAATTTTTATTGAAGGATGTGTTTTTCAAGAAAGATGCAGAATTCCCCTGTTTCTAATAAAAATTATTAAACTGCTGTGGAGAATTATCTTTACCTCATCAAAGAAAGTCTGTTGAATTTTGTTATTTCTGTTTCTGTAGTCTCTTTTCTAAAGCCATCTCTTGTTTCTCTATGGTATCAGTCTCACATCTAACACTATTACATTTTGTTTCAGCTGGCAGGCTTCATCTATGCCTGTTATGTTGTGAAGTGTATTACTGAAGAAGAGGACAGCTGTAAGTACTAAAGCTTTATTACATACAAAATTATTTTTTTTTAAATCACCCCTCCACTATGCTGGTTCTTAATGACTTTAACTTAAGTGCCTTATTATACTGTAGCCAGATCAAGTTTTCTGTCCACCCTTCTTGGTCTAAAATCTGGAAATGTCTGAGAGACAAAGGAGTCATGAAATACTGGTTTAAAATTACATACACCTTTCTTCTGGGAAGATCATTGCAACTCTTTATCTCACAATTTAGCTTAAGACATAAAACAAGTTTGTTTCAAAAAAAAATCCCAAGTAGTAAACACAATTTTTTTTCCCTGCTCCAGGCTGTTATTAACTATTTTCACAGTAATTGGTTACAACTGGAGTTATTTTGTGTTGGCATGTATATTGTCTTGTAAAAGTACTTCTAGCAAAAAAATAGATTCAGATCATTGCAGGACGTTAATTCATGAGAGGTGAAACAGTGGAGCTCTTCTTTGTTCCTGCTGCTCCCAGGGTACAATTCCATGAAGCGAAATGATTTCATATAGATGTAGGTTTGTGTTTCTTCTGCTTATTTGTATCAATAGGAGCCTGTCGAGCAAAATTTGCTCTTATTGCATGCTGTAGAATCAAGCCATTTCCTTTTTTTCCTCTATTCCAACTTGGATTTTTTTTAAAAAAGGACCACTGCAGCTTTTCAGTACATCTTGGGATTCATACTAAAGCACTTTAGAAACAAGTATCAGAACTGCATGTAACTTTGATAAAATATACATGAATCCTAGGGAGAGCTCTGCAACAGGAAGCAAAAGGGTTTTTATTTGATTGAGAGCACTGCTAGGGCTGGCAGGGGGTTCCTTTGTGTGTTCTCCTGTGTGGAAAATAGCTCCAACCCTATAATCTATTGGCAATACAGTGTCACTGTGAGCCATCAAGGGGAGATTTAATGCTGAAATCAAACCACCACACTTTGGAGGTCGTTTTGGCTATGCTCATTTCAGTTGTCTTTGTGTTTCTGTGGAAGTGAGGAAGGTATAAAGAGTACAAAAGGTTTGGGACAGCTGTGTGGAGCAGAGGTATGTCCCACATAGACTTTTCTGTTTAGGGAAGTACCCAGTTATATGTACTTTCTCCTGCTTTCCCATTAAGTGCATTCATTATCCACAGAGCTGGAGGAGAATTATTCCTTGTCCCTCAAAATGAAATCCCATTCAATACTGTTCTGCCCTCTCTTCTAAGGGTTTAAATATTTTTTTCACTATTCTGTCATGCTTTAGGGCATGATATAAGTAAAAAGCGAGGAAGGGACTTGAGACTTGGCTCACCAGTCAAGTGCAGAAGTCAGAGCACAGTTGAGAGATTTCTCCCATGGTTCATAAACTGGCATTCCTGGCAGCAAAGTGCCACGGCCAATATGGTATTGTTTTCTTCTCTCTGCAGCAAGAGCTCCCTGTTGTTCAGCAGCCACAGATTGTCATGCTTCTTTGAACATTTTCTTGCCATCACCTTGACTATTTTGTCATTGCTTTTGTCATTTAGATTTCATTATTACTTTGTTCATACACCCCAGCCAGGTCTCCTTGTCCAGTCAAAGAGCATCTCACCCATCTGCCAGCACCTCTCTGAGGCACCAAGGTGAATCCCCACCCAGTGCAATGAAGCCAGCAGAAGCTCAGGTGCTGCAGCTTCCCCTCTGCTGAGGTTTGGAAGCTTGGCTGGCAAAAAAGGGAAAGAGAACTTCTGTGGCTGAGTTGTGCCAACAGTGTAATAATGCTCAGATTGGATCTGACCCCTCAAGGTATCATAAAATTAAAACAGCTTTCGTTTTTACTGAGAGGCCTCATGAAGTAACAAGTAAGAATGATTCTAGTTCTCTCTCTACTCAGACATCCACTCTGCCATGTACCAAGTGTTCACTGTGACAGCCAGGGCCTGCAGTCTGGCCCTGCTCAGGTTTAATTTAAAATTATTTTATTTTCTTAGATATATTTTCTCACCTTTTCCACCCCTTTTGGCAATACATCCATCTATTGTGCTCTTATGAGAGGTGTATCCCTTATGAATGTTATGTTGTTTAGTGTTTGTACTCCAGAGGGAGATGCCTAAGCTAATCACAGATGAGGTCATCTCATACAGACCAAGTGAAAGCTAAGGAGAAAAGCTTTCAGGAAAAGAGGACTATGTCCCAGATTCATTACTAGAGCTTCCTGCATGAAGTCTTTGATCTGAGATAGCTCCAGATCTCCTAGTGGTGTTTCTCTTTCCATAGCTCTTCTTCCACTTTTCCAGTTCCTCACCCCTGCATGTTGCTGTGGAGCAAACTCTGTGACAGAGGGATGAAGGTGCCTCTCCTACTCATGGTGTACTCCCTCCTGAGCTGCTGAGCATCTGGCATAGGAGAAAAAGGCTTTACTGTGCTACCCCCCAACCCCTGCCTAGCATCCATAAGGAGTGAGGCCAGGCTTGTGTTTCAAAGAATTTTGGCAGCTGGTGTTCTCTCTGTGTGCTAGCAAAGTGTCAGCTGTGAAAGATCCTCTGGTAAAAACAGTCACCAGAAAGCAACCACCTCACTGCCCTGCTTTCCCAGCACCAAAGTAGTCTGTGAAGAGCAAGAGAGGGACATTATTGTCTTCTTCCCCACAGGCATCACAGGAGAAATCTAGATCTCTGGCTTTCAGGATCACTCATGCCTATAAAAATGGGATGCCTTACAGGCAAATAGACAGACCATAAGGATTAACATATTGGCTCATACTGAAGTGTCATTTAGCCACAAGTCCTTTCTGATGAGACACAAGCAACAGAAAAAGTCTTTTGCTTTTCACAATGGACAAAGTGAACACCCAAACACTCAGTTCCCTTTCTTCTGCTTTGCTAATGGGCCATGGGAACAATAGCAGTCCAAAAGAGAAGGAAAAGAGGCAGAAACATTGAACCTGGCAGTACTGAGCAGCCAGGCATAGAACTGAAGAAAAAGCCATCCGATGTCCAAGAGCCAAACATGGACATGCTCCAGATTTTAACCAGATGAAGATATTGACACTGCTCAGGAGTACAGAAGCTGTCTCATCTTCTGTTGGCACAGAGCCTCAACTGTAGAAACACAGTCAAGTTGCTCTTAAGCTGCTTCAGCTGAATTAGCTTTGCTTTCAGAGTAATTGGAACAAGCTGAAAGAATTACTATTTCTCCATTCTTTATGCAGATTTTATTAAGAGAACAAATGAGTTAGCGTAGAATTAAGCAAACATTTCACTAAGATTAATCTGCTCTAACCTCACTAGAGGATTAGGAATGGAACAATACAGTGATCAAATCATGGTCATAACTAGGACTGAATCAGCAAGTCTAGAGGTTTTAATTACTCACACACCAAATAAATCCAGCTGCACGCCCCCTAAATCAAAGCTCAAGTCTGTGCTACCTTTCATAAGAACAATGTGCTTTGGGTTAATTCTGCACCAAGGATTAAAGAGGAAGTTGTTTTCTCCCCTGCTACAGCCCCAGAAGTGCTCTGACACCGAGAACACCAGAGTCAAACTGCAGCACCCGTGTCCAAGGGGCAGACAAGAGCAGTTTTCCATGGATGCTTCTCAGTGGAGCTTTGCCACTCCCAAACATTTTCCCTGTGGCTGCACAGGAATGAGGAACTCTGAAGGCTGGAGTGCCCCAGGTCTTTTTCTGTGAAGGACAAGGGAGGATGGGAGCCCAGCAGCACTGCTGCCAGCTCCAAGCTCTCCTCTCCACCACTGCCATTGGAATGCCTAAGCCATTGCCATTCTTACCTCATTAGCATTATTAGCTGCAGCAATTAAAAATAAAACATGAAAATGTCAGCAACAGCCATAACTTGGAGGCATTCAATGACTGTGAACTTACTGGTGTTCCTCACTTTTCTCACAAAATCATGTTAGGCCTGCATTTTTCAAAGGCCAAACATTATTTTTAATAACATCAAAATGTTCATTTAATGTGCATTTGCTTGCTAGCAATTTGGCTCCCTGCTATATAAGCTGCTACTGCCTTACTAAAAGAAAATTCAATGTATTCTGAAAAATTCATTAACTATATAGACATTTTGTGGCAAACACTGGAATATAAGCAGTCAAGCAGCATCCTCCCAGGGCTTTTTATCTCTAAGCAATTAAGAAAAAAACCTGGGTTACTGAAATGGAAATTCTGCACTCACCTTGCAGGTTCTGTTGAGGGTAAGGAGATTTGCTTGTTATTAGAGGGACAGCTTTGACTAGGAATGAAGCCCAGCTAGGAGAAAATCTCTAATTTAGTCCATGTCTCAGAGTAATCCTAACCTAGAAGGCTCTCTTGCTGACCCAGAGAGGGAGCAGAAATAGCATTTACCGGCTATTAGGCAATGGAAAGGCAATCAGAGAACAAATACAGCCCCTCTGAATGTTCCCTTGTGTACCATGAGGTGCAACCTTTGCACCATCTAATGCTAGCAGGGATCCAACCTGCACATACACTTTCTTCTTTTCTCCTGGCATTGTTTCCAGCTAAACTGCAAAAGAAATTGCAACTTTGTCTGGAAGATTTTTAATGTATATTCCATGGAACTCTGCTATTGGAGATGTTTTGGCACAGAAGTAAAGCTCTATATAACCCTTTAAAATTATTTCACTCCTCCCCCTCCAATTAAAATTTGGATTAAAGATTCCATTTGAATTACTGAAAATATTCAGCAAGACAACAATACCCTAGATAGGAAATATCTTCTGGTGAGCAATACAGTATTATGTGCCAATAAACTTGGTGCCAAACAATAATTTACTCTGGGATCCTAGGCCTGACCTCAGAAGTACAAAAGTGATGTCAAAGATTTTCTTTTAAAAGATGATATTAAATTAATTATATGTGAGACATGTGAAGTTTTAACATGCATATGGAATAGATAGAAAAACATTCGCTTTTTATCTCTGTTACAGGCAGCCTTCCACCTTTGGGCAGGTTGTTTAACCTCTCCATATTTCTCTTTCCCATATTTAAAATGGGAAATAATGACAGGGACAAACTCACAGGCGTGTTGCTTCATAACTTTGAGCTTCTGGGATGAAAGGCACTATTGAAGTGCAGAATATGCTCAGGTATTGCTTTATTTCTGTGCCAAATGCTTTGCACAATCTGCTTAGCAAGACATAACAGAGAAATAATACCTCAGCTTCCATCCCTGCTTCAAAAAAATCTCTAAAACAAAGAGGAACTGGTAGCAAACATTCGAGTATTAATTCTGCTTCTTTGTTTCCATCCCAAGTTTGTGTTTCCCAGAAATTCTTGACAGTAATTTGCTGTTTGTGGACATCCTTTGCCTTGAGAGGTCTAGCTGTATTTCATTTCCCAAAGTGGTCTTTTCTTCCTGAAAGTGTCCAGCTATGTTTGAACCCAGAAAGGTTTTATGAAACAGCCTGCTGAGAGAAGGAGATCTGATACCTCAGCTATACACTTTGTTAGTTTTAGACCTACCATTTGTGTAGTGCATCCTGAGTCTCTCTCTGGAAAACACCAGTGATTCCATATTCGCCTTTCCCAGGCTGTCACAGGTGGCATCCACCTCACACTCCTACAGCCACGTGTAAGCAGGCCTGCAGCTTAAAGTGACAATCAAGATTTTCACCACAGTCACTGGAGGCAGGGATGTGACTCCAAAGAGCAATGTACCCTGTCTGTGGTGGGCTCCTCTCTCACGACAGGGGTATCACTGCTCTAACTTGTTTGGCTGGTGCTAAGGACAGCCTAGGGAGCCCACAGAGCCAGCACAGCAACAAATAATAACAGGAACAAATAAAAGCCAATATTTAAAACACATTTGTTCTCCAAACTGTTGAACAGGTCATTGTGAATGGCAGTGCAAAGAATATGCTACAAATTTGAAGCTTCAGCTTGTTTTTGCTCAGCTGCACTCTTCAATTTACAGCCTGCAGCTGAATTAGAAGCTTTTTCCATTTACTTGTTTCATTTAGTGTGGTGACTGCTACATGAACTAAGGAAACCAGAGGGAGGAAAATGGGATGCCTTTGGCTGTCAGGATGCTGATAGAAGTGTGGAGGGAGAGAAGTCTTTGAAATCCCAAGGTGCTACTTCATGTTTGTCATCCTAAGGACAGCTGCCTTGGAGAGCCACGGTGCCACCAGGAACACTCAGGAAATTCCCTGAGATGCCTGTACAACATCAATCTTTTGCACACATCAATAGCTGGTTCCTGTGTTATTATTTCCAGCCATGTCCTGTCTTGGAGGGGGCCCCTCACAGAGCAGAAGGCTGGTGTTGAGCGTCTCATTCTCCTCAGCACAGAGCACAGGCAATCTTTGTCCCCTGGGGTGTGCTCGCTGCTTCCATGGCACAGGCTGAAAACGTCTGAGCTGCAGAGTGCGAGGCTGAAGCACAGGGGAACACGTTTATGGCAGGAAGATATGACAAGTGAAACCGGCTGCATTTGAGATGCAAATGGACCCGAGCAGTCCAAGGTGTCACAGGGCTTGGCAGACATTGCACAGCCTGCTCTGTGATCATTTGGCACAGCACTGCAGAGAGAAACAAACTTAAAAGCTCTGAGGAGGTGCAGTTTGTTTAAATAATAGCTAGTAATTAGTCTGAAGACAAAATCAGTGATGGCATTTTATAATTACAATTAATTTAAAGGTTAATTTCCTTTGGTGCTAAAATCTTATTTAAAACATTTACCAGGAAGGGAAATTAGGATGTTACTATCTAGATGCATAGAATGCTTCTGGGAATCCATGCCTATTATCACTAGAAAATTAGGTTAGACTCAAAGTGGGAATTTCAATTCATTTTAGTGTATAATGGATGGTGGTCAGGGCCTTGAGTCAGAAGGGTTGCTTAGGGTAGACTGCATGATTTGCATTTTCTTTGTTTGTGGAATTAATTGCAAATGTTTCCAACAAAAGGGCTGGGTTTATACATGAACAAGCTTGACATGAAAAGAAAATTGGTTATGGATTGCTACCTTTGTAACTAATGAAATTGATGTTCAAGGAATCCCTAGGAGACCGGGTTGTGGTATGAAACAAATATATAAATAAAATCACACAAGGGAAAATGGCGGCATTGCTGGCTTCATCTATGATAATTTCTTTTCTCCCTCGCTTGTCTTCCCTGCCACTCCCCTTGCATCCATCACCACCTCCTGTGGGGACTGTCAACCCCAAGTTTAAAAATGTCTAAATAACATAATATAAAGCTTGAAGGAAGTAACATGCAGCAGCTCATCACAATGCAATACTGCTTAATAAAATCAAGGCATTTTAACAGCCAGGAAAATATACTTACCTTACAAGATTATTTTAAACTAGAGACCACACAATTTTTATCTGTTCAAGAATGACGTTGCAGAAGTTGGAAACAGATCTGCACATGTCAAAAGGGAATAAACTGCTAACATCTGTTTTGTTGAAGAAAGATACATTTCATACCAAACCGTTGTGAAAATATTACTCATCGTTAATTATTTGTTTCAGGACAGGAGCACAAAGGCACTCAGACCATGAAACAATGACCCAGGCAGTTGTGTCAAGCCAGTAGCAGAAATGAGGTAGTAACTAGGGATGGTTCTGATAAAAAAGGCTGCAGATCATTTGAAGAGACGCTCTGGTTGTTGATGCAGCTGAATAGGGTGTGGTCTTCCTGGACATGGAAATGTTTTGACATTGAAAATAGACAAAGCTCATATTCAAAATCAGGAAAAAATTAGCAAAATTTGAAACTCTCCACAAGCTGAAAATTGCATGATAAATACTTTCAGCCATGTGTTGTTCTGGTGCTGGTGAAAGGCTCCATTTCAACATCAGTCCTTTCCTACCATTTGCACTGAACATGGAGGGCTGTCTTTGAAAGGAGATGGGGAGCATCCAATGGGGAGCATCTCCTCCTTCATCCCCTGAAGCAGAGGAGAGGCAGCTTGGATCCCAAAGAGGAACAGCCTGTTGTCCCCCTTCCCCACCCTGGTGTCCCACCTGTGAGGGCAGCTGGCTGCCTTCTCAGGGTTTCAGCCAAAATTAGTGGGTGGGCAGGTCCTGGCCATCCAAGCTCCCTCCAGCCTGACAGATAGCAGAGTCTTCGAGAGGAAAGGTGATGAACTGCTGTGGGTAGACCAGACTATTTCCAGTGGCCCTGAGAAGGACACCTGCCCACAGCCTCGGTGTCCTTCCTACTGTGACAGTCAGAGTGAGCTCCTTGCAGTTTCCTACATGCCATGAACAAATTATTTTTATCAGCATGACTCCTGTTAAAGTTTTCCTTATTGCTTTTCCTTCCAAATATCTAGATAGGTCTTCATTAGCACTGGATTGTTAACTTTCATAGATTTGGGCCTTAATTCTCCACTTTGTTGCACCTACTAATGACTCTTTTTCTAATTTATTAGTGTGGCAGTCACACTTGGAGGCCACTGCCCCAGGCATTTTCTTTTCCCTCCGTTTTTAGTTTTTCTTCTCGTTATTACTTGCCCCTAGCAGTGATCTGGCTAAGAACAATTTTTCCTAATGATTCATTTGATAACTTCTACAATAATTCAGTCCACCACACATTTAGTTCTTAGAATTATTTGTCAGTCAAAAACTATATTGCATAGCTAGAATTTTTTTTTTTTTTTGGTTCAGCACTTAGGGATGAAAATTTGAAAGCAAATGACCATTATCCAGCAATGCTCAGGTCTGTCCAGTTTAGAAAAATAAAATATTGTTCAGACTATTATTGTTCTCTTAGCTTATTATCGTTGTCTTGCTCTCTTAGCTGAGTGAAGGTCTTTTACAGATTCTTTCTTTACTGAGCATCAGACAAGCCCCACTGCAAGTTTGGAGACAATCCTTACAAAGCCTTGCAGAGGTCAGGCAGCAGCCCTATTTCCAGGTGTACAGGCTGACAGGTGGCTTGCTGTATTTGCCTGGTATAAAAGGCAGTGCTGACCATTTCCATCCAGTATTTCTCATTGCTGCACCTATGCTCCTGTTGGTTCCTCCTGCCCTTTGGTCCTTATTCCTGCTGCCTTATCCCTGGTCCTAGTTTCTGCCTTCAGCTACTGAAGACATGGTCACGCCTCCCAGCCCTTTGCTTGTTTATTCTTGACTACTTTCTTCCTGGCTCCTATCTGCTCAGCAAGGACCTTGGTTCCCATCCTCTCAACATGGTTCCCACTGTTGGCCAGCCCTGCCTTGTAGAGGCCTTGCTCCAGAGCATGGTCTTCCTCATGTCGCAGTCCCAGAGTCTGCTACCAACCAGACACCTTCTCCACCTGGGAACCTGAGACAAATTGTGACTTGTCTAATTTCTGGACCCACAGCATCGTTCATCTTGGTATTTTCTGCTGGGTACAACCATGAGCTGGATTCACCTGGAGAGCAATATCTGCATACCTGTTGCTCCCTAATTTTAGGGAGCAGCAGGCAGAGATCCCTGTCTGTATTTCTGTAGGGGCAGAAATACCAGATCATGCTTATTAGACTTCACAAACCTGAGTACCTCCCCAGTCTTACATCTTGTCTCAGAAGATCTGATCAAAGACTAAGCCAGGGGATCAGCAGAAACGGAGACAGAAGATGCTGCCTTATACCAACAACATGATAAAAGGAGAATAAAGTGGAGGACAAGGCCCTGTGAAGCAAAAAAATACTGAATATTTTTTGATTATTATACAAACAGCATGAAAATAGTGGCAGTAGAGCAAAATCTGAGTTGAGGAATTCCATGAAAATTTGTGAAAGGGCTTCCCTTTGCAGCTCCATTGGCCATTGTAGAGCTCAGAAAGCCATGAGGTTACAGTTTAAAAATCTGAGGTTTTATATTCACCTTGCAAATGGCTGAGCTGAGAACACTCAGAGGCCCAACACTACTGACTGCTTGGCAGAAACGCTGCTCATTACACCACAAGAACTGGACCTCATGTCCAAGTCCTTATGCCATTTCTGAATCCTCCTGTGACAGCAGGAAGGGCACAGCCTCATGTGCTGGCAGATGTCCTCTTCCCCATGCTTCCCTGGTGTTTGGCTCTGCTGTGGTTCGAGAGCCTAAATCATTGTGTACTCAGCAAAAGACCAATAATGTTTGATTACCATTGTAAACAAGCTTTATGGAGATCACATTCAAGCAAATCTCCTCCTGTGTGCTGTATTGTGGAACAGCCACCAGACCATGCTCACAGCATAAAAAGGCAGCAGCACTGAATTGTTTGGAAGTGTCTTCACCAAATGCAGAGCTGGGTAGCAGGATACTGGCAAAACTGCAAGAGCAAAGGTGTCCCCATATGTTCTTTTATATTTTTGCCCCATATGTCATTTCCAAGGTCCTTAAAACCAAACTTAATTTTATGCCCCTCCATTTATATTTTTTCTCAATTTGGCCAGTTTTTAGCTGCTGCTATTTGTGCACAGCTCTCTCTCTCGCCTCACGTACTCACTTCTGCACCAGCAGCACTTTCAGTAATGTTATAGTCTGTAGTTTGTTTGCCATCTCTCCTTCCTTCCAGCTGCACCTGCAGTGACATCCCTTGCTGTGGCAGTGAAGCTCAATTGCAGCACTTTGAAAGCCTGAGTCCAGGGAGCCAAGTCTTTGGCCTCTGGAGAGAGTGTATATAAATTTAAGACCTCAGAGGACTTAAATGTAGGATATAAACAGCACATGTTGTCTCTCTGCTATACCACATAGGAAATATGTCCAGCCATGACATGCACATGCAAGGACCATCCATGTGCCCATGCACATACACTTCTGTGGTCATTAGCTCTTTCTCAAAAGATATCATCTTTGTCATGGGTAATTCTAGGGGTTTGATATTATTTTAGTAGACTCATGAATATGCTTAAGGACTACCATAATGCCAAGCACTGCACAAATATGAACACCAGCTCTGTTTCTTGGAGCTTGCAATCTGCATATTGGACAACAGGCAACTGATGGTTACAGGCAGAAAGTGAGCACAAAGAAACCATGAGCAGATATTATTTATTGAAGTAAACAGCAAAGTAAGGGACATGGGCAGCCTAATTATTGTCAAAGAGCAAAGAAGTGCTTTAGGGGAAAGAATGAGATAACTGTTTGCAAGGACATTCTCGTAAGGAAAGACAAATGTTTGGAAATTTGACAAGTATGGAGGTCAAGCTGGTGGTGTGGGGGCAGAATTTAGCTTTCAGTCCTGAAAGCAGGAGAGATTGATGCAAAGTTTCTACAAAAGGCTTTAAATGTAAGAAAATTCAGTGTATACTTGATGTAATATGGAAGGTAAAATCAGTTGAAGGATGTAGAGAAAAGTAACCTAGACAAAAAGGTAAGTCCTGCAGCTTAAGTCCACATTTGGTGAGTTCAAGAATAAAAAAGAACAATTGTCATATATGACACTGAGAGCCCTGGGCTAAATGTTACAGCTGTGTCAACAGGCAGAAGAGTCTTCTTCCTCTTCACTATGCAAAAATAATCTTCAGAAATTAAATCCTGCACAGCTCACACCAAAGTTGACACCAAACTTTTACCCTCAAGTGATAGACAGACTTGAGGACACAAGTTCACAATGAAAAACAGCAGAGAAGGTTAGGAGTGAGCAACTAGGAGTTCTGGTTTTAGCCATGCAGAACTGGAACTGATGTTTAATTATCCATGGGTAAATATCACAGAGAGAAACTGGGATTTAAATTTGTATAGGAGAAGAAGAGTGAGCAGGAGCCAGGTAATCTGTGACACCTCAGAGCAGTGACAACAGCAGAATTTGTGTTTGTGAGTGCAATTACCCAGACCAGGAGGGGGAGGAAAATAAAATGCAGAGGTTACTGCTCATTGAACCCAGGAACATGATGGAGAAAGAACCCCCAAGAAAGAAGATGATGATGATAGGAGGAGGGTGAGCATCAGCAGAAGAGAAAAAAGGAGCTCAGCAAGGCAAAATTTTCAGGAAAAAAGACCAACATGCCTGGAAGGTGTCTGGATGGCCACAGAGAGGACAGCATGGGCCTAAATTTGAATAGGAAGAGATGACCTGACTGAGGTTCCAGCTGCATGCAAAGTACAAAATACAAGATGGAAGAAAATCTTCTAAAGAAATTGAGAAAAGTAGCTCCAGAAACTGCTTGAAATCATCCAGGACAGTTAGAGGGAGAAGACTGGGACAAGCAGAGATAAAGATGGAGTTCCTTTTTTTTTTAATTACAAATATTTACATGTATTTTGGGGGGAAGCGATTCTTTGGGCTGGATCCTAAGCTAATGTAAATTACCATTCCTTCATAGACATCACTGGAGTTATCAGCATATTTATTGGAGAACCTGGATCTTTGTGCTTCTGTATTAATATCTTACACAGGAAAATTTCTATAAGTAGAATAGTATCTAGTTTTCTGATTTCTCTTAGGAATCTTTCTTTTTGCCTCCTGTAGGAAGATGTTGCTTTTATTCTATACTCAATCCTTTCTCTTTGTCCATCTGTTGATTTCAACATCTTTTTTCCTCACTGTGAACTTTCTTGCATATCAAATCCATGCTAATGGGGTCTTTTTTGTGCATTGCATTTTAATGGTCCTTCTATATACCACAGACTTCCAGAAATGAGAAATGAGAAATCCATTTATGCCTCTCATCCTGTACTGATGTACAGCAGAAACAGTGGGGACTCTGACCATATGGAGAGGCTGAAACTTCACATTCCTGAGGGTGCTTATTGATAGAAAATATATCCCTACTTTGAGCCATATGTCCTGTGTTACACTTGAAACAGTCATATGTCTGACAAGACCCTTAACACAAGCAAAAGAAGAAAATAATCTGAATTTTTTTAACACATTTTACAGATAAGTAGTTTGCTATTATCATATTCAAATCCAGCTAGGAAAATAAAAATTTCAGCACACAGTATTTCAAAGGTTTTGAGGGGCTTTCAGGAGTGTATTCTGTGTAGAGCTATTAGAAGCTTCTCTTGTGGCTTCTGCTAGAGCCAATTACAGGCAGCTCCAAGATAGACCCACTGCTGGCCAAGGCTTGGCCTGGGATAACAGATTTAAGAAGGGGAAAAAAAACTGCACAACTTCAGTTGAAGAGTGGAATGAGAGTGAGAGCAACAACTCTGCAGCCCCCAAGGTCAGTGAAGAATGATGAGGTGCTCCAGCAGGGATCCCCTGCAGCCCCTGGTGCAGAGCAGGCGAGGCAGCTGTGCCCCTGCAGCCCAGCGGGGTCCGTGGGGAGCAGAGACCCACCTGCAGCCCACGGAGCACCCAGGGCAGAGCAGGGGGTGCCAGAGGAGGCTGTGACCCTGTGGGAGCCCGTGCTGGAGCAGGCTCCTGGCAGGGCTGTGGCCATGGAGAGAGGAGCCCACAGCAGAGCAGGGGGTGTCAGAGGGGGCTGTGACCCTGTGGGAGCCCGTGCTGGAGCAGGCTCCTGGCAGGGTCTGTGAGCCATGGAGAGAGGAGACCACAGCAGAGCAGGTTTGCTGGCAGGACTTGGGACCCTGAGGAGCTGGAGCAGGCTGTTCCTGAAGGGCTGAGCCCCAAGGAAGGGACCCACTGGAGTAGTTCATGAAGAACTGCAGCCCGTGGGAAGAATTCACATTGGAGAAGTTTGTGGAGGACTGTGTCCCAAATGAGGGACCCCAAATTAGAGCAGAGGAAGCATGTAAGGAGTCCTTCCCCTGAGGAGGAATGAACAGCAGAGAGACTTGATGAACTGGCCACAACCCTCATTCCTCATTCTCTTATATCACTGAGAAAATCAGGAGTTGAGCCTGTGAAGAAGGTTTAATATTTAGCTCTATTTCTCATTATCCTGTTCTTCTTTTGTATTAATTCAAGGCTATTTTGCCTGTGATGGTAATTGCTGAGTGATCTCTCCTTGTCTCTCTCTGGACCCATGAAGCTTTTATGTTTTCTCTCTCCTGTTCAGCTGAGGAGGGGAGCAACAGAGTGGCTTTGGTGGACAGCTGATGTTCATCCAGGGTCAACCCACCACACCAGGAATGGGATTATGTTTGTATGTTCATGTGTGCTTTCACTAAAGTGAAACATAACATGAGCCTCTTGTCATAACAGTAACATATAAGATGAATGTAAGATAGAATAGTCAGAAAAGTGTTTGATGTGTGAGGCTAAGGATGGAAGCCTCTGAACTGATCCAACTAATGAGCCTTGTTTTATTCATCTGATGTTATGGCTGCCAGGAATGCATCAGTTGTACAACACTTTAGTGACCTTTCAGGCACAGCCAGGGTAAAATGCCTGCAGAAAGGGCAGCCTGCTGCATGCTTTAAGAAACCAGCTCAGAGTCCACAGGGAGCTTTTAGTGCAGTCTGGACACCACAGGGTTTGCAGTGCTGAGAAGCAGCTGCCATGAAGAAACCTTGCTACAAACAAATTGATGAAATCCTTTTGTGTTGGAGTTTGCTTTTTATTACCTCCCTCCACCTACCTGCAAAGCTTGTTGTTGCTGTAAGAAGCCACTGTATGTCTCCAGTGAGGTCATGGTAGTGCTCTGCCCTGCCATCATTTGGTTACACACATGGGAACTTCCATAGTGAGCTGAGCACAGAAATGTCTCTACGACCTTGCTTTGTTTGTCACTTGGCAATCTGGCTGGTTAACTCTGTGCTTGCTCTGAACAACAGGGCAAAGCCACAATGCACAAAGAGATACTCAGCATGCATCTTTCCCTCATGCTCACACAAAATCATTTTGCTCAAAGAAATCATTTTCTTAACATATTGGTTTAGCTTTCTGAAAACAACCTTGAAGACAACCTTTTGCCCCCATCTGCAAAGCAGAGCGTCTATGCCTGCAGCCTACTAACAATGCTTTACAAGTTGCTTGAAAAAAGTTCTAGGAAAGTACAAAAGAAATGCAAAGCTGGACAAATGAGTATAAGCAATATCCCTAAAGTGGCACGGGTTGGCATGCACAGTAAGGTACTTGATCCAACACGTATTTTCTGACTTGTGTTGTCAGGGATCAAGAGTAACAAAAAAAAAAAGAAAAATTGGGCAAGCAAACAACAAACCATACCTGCAGCAAACATACATCCATTCTTTTTTTCTGCAATCTTTGTATTTGAATTGGGGAGGCAGGGGTTTCCTCCCAGCCTAGCACTTCACTAAAAAATATCCTTCATTTTCTGCCTGTAAACCTAGTATACTCCCAAAGACATGATCACATTTGATAAAGGTATTCTCAAGGTTACAGACATTGATTAAGTAGAAAGCAACAAAATGGCATTTGTCTTAGCAAGATTTTGACACTATAAAAGGTTTGTAAGAAGTTTGGGGAAGTACTTTACAGGTGCAGTCAGCATAGGTTGAGTGCAGAATTGTTTAAAACTATTTGAAATGTAGTTGTAAAGCAGATGGGACATTTCAGATGGGATCCCACTGGGACCTCGGCTAGGGAAATAATTCTTCATTATTTTTATTAACAACAATGAGGATAGAAGAGAGAACATATGTAAAAAATTAAGATTAAACTAGACTGGGAAGGGTACAAGCTCTTGTGAAGATAGGATTAAAAGTCAAAATAATCTTGAGAAGTGGCATGAAATCAAGGTGAAATTCAGTACAGACAAGTGCAAAAGAACTCCTGTGGGGAAGAATTAATCATTTTCAAATAAAACATGGACTTCTTGGCTAGGCTACGGTTAGTGTCAAAACAAAAAATAAATAGCTGATTATTAAACGTTTGCTGTTGAAAAAAAAATGGAAACAAAACCCAAAATGACACAAAGGAAGAACAACAAAAACATGAGAAAAAACCCCAACCAAACACACAAAACCTGAAAACTTACTGAATTATTTCAGGTAATGCACAGAAGACTGTATGGCAGTTGTCCCAGTTAGTCCTGATTTGTGTACCCCACTGTAAGAAAAACATAAGTAAACTGAGGAAGGACCTTCAGGCTTCAAAATTTAGAGGTTTGGAAAACATGAGCTCTGAGAAAAATTTAAAATAACTAGGTTTGCTTAAACCTGAAAACAATGGATAGCATGAAATACTTTTTAAAAAGGCTTAAAAGCAGCTGTAAGAGGGGAAAAAAAGTCTCATTTTTCTTCATTTCCATAGGGAGAAAAGGCTAAAATGTAGATAAGTAGTTAATTTGCAGGAAATTATGTTTAAATTAGACATTTGGAAATTAGGCACAGGGAAAAGCAACACAGAGAGGCTACAGAACCTCCTTCATTAGAGATGTCAGGGATTAATTTAGTAACACATCTTTCTGGGATAGGAACACACATAATGCTGCCACAGAGCACAGAGTTGGCTAAACTATTTCTGCAGGGGCCATTCTTGCCTGCAAAGAATGACTTGATGACAGATTCAACATGTGTGCAGCTGCAATGGAGACATGCTGTACCCAGCCAGTGTTTTGTAGCTCTTTGCTTGCAGAGTAAATAGTGGATGGAGTGGCACGAGAATTTGATTTTTTGGTAACATATCTGGATTGGATGAAGCTGTATTGATTAGTGTGACTAAGTGTGGCACATACTGAGGGAGTACCTTAGTATTAAAACAACTTTATAAATGCAAGCATTAAAGAGTCCAAACCACTGTGGAGGTTCTCAAACCAGGTAAATTTACTTTTTTGTTGTTTGTTACTGTAACTGCATTTTAGATCCACAAGAAAGAAGTTGTTGTCTATCAAATAACCTTTTTTTTTTTTTTTTGCTATAATGTACACAGAGCCAGTCTGTCAGTAGCAGTGACCAGACGTGAAAAATGCACTTCCATACCTGAACTCTTTGGCCTTTTTCTATCAAAGTAAAGTCCAATTCAGATCTGTGATGTAAGAGACACTATTTCAGGGGCAAAAACTGCCCCCAAATAACCCCTATAAGCCAATAGTTGAGTCTCCTGGGACACAAGAAGCAAAGGGCACCCTTTTACCTGTGCAAAGAAAGAGTTTTAGAGGAGAAATAGGGGTCTTGGGCTCAGATGAGATTGAATTTTCCTGGAAATTGTTTAAAACAAACATAAGAAGGCCATCAGGAACTGGCAATTGTGTGAATTAATAAATGACTCCCACCCTACAACCTTCTTACAGACCTTCAGCATCTTGAGAGAAATGCAGGTTTCCTTACATCTGTGAAGTTTCATCTCTGAAGCTCAGATAAATTGTTCCAACTCTGTTCATGCATTTCAACCCAAATGTCAAAGCAGAGAATCAGAGAAACTTCTGTCTCTCAGACAGAGTTGGATCAATGCACTCCCTCCTCTATATCCTCTACTGAGCCATGGTATGACAGCAAGCCAGACACAGTAATCACAGTCAGAAGCAATGCATTCATGCCAATAAATAAATGGTTTTCAGCATTTGTAATGGCTGAATAGCATGTTATTTTGTATTAGTGAGGTGGTCTACTTGAAAAAGAGGGGTGTGTGGTTATTTCTGGTGGAAAGATGGCTGTTAAATATCCTTTACAGATTTTGTGTGGTCTTTAAATTGAATTGATTTTAAAAGTAAAGAGAGAAAAGGGGCCTTTCCTTACTTTTTTTACTGTTTTTTTGTATCTTCCCGATTAGCTGGTCTAATATTAACAGATTATTAGAGGACCTGTCAAAAATAATCTGTCTGCTGGTTGGTTCTTGAATGACAGTGCCTATCAGTTCTGAAAAGGTGTTGCTAATGAAAGCAATTTCTCCCCTTTCAGTTGATTTCATAGGTGGATTTGACTCTTACGGCTATCAAGGTCCACAGAAGACATCTCATTTACAGCTACAGCCCATGTATATGTAAGTACTTAACTGCTAGGATATTCAGCAGAGTGACAGCCTGATATTAAAGGATCATTAAGCTGAAATATGGCATGACTTAAAAACTCAGAATAGGCAGAGGCCTTTTTTGATGGACTGAATTCAGGTTGCACTCAAGTACCAACATTACTCTTGTGTTGAATTATAATGATTTCTTAGGGCAGGATATCATGTGTCACAGTTGTTCAAACAGCATCCAGCTCTCACCTGATTTTTCCCCATTTTCATTCAGGCAGGTTCCACTCAAGAGACAATGGCAATTTGGTGTAGAAAAAGCACTACTATATATGACAAACCTTGGTTGGGGAAAAAAAAGTGGATTTTTATTAATTTTTATCAAAAGTTCAGCAACTTGCTAATTTAGTGGATGCATTTAGCATTTGTCTTACCAGAGCATCTGCTCACCAAGTCACCTCTGTACCTTATTTCCCGTTTCCACATTTTAAAAAGCCAAAACAAATGTAACAACATATGGCTTTTTTAACTAGTTTGAGTAGGAGACAGTATTTTACCTAACCATTGAGTGACAACTCCATCTTAGAGTGAAGTCTGATACATTTAGGAATTAAATGGATAATCAAATCTTAGCTCATACACACAACTGGAGTATATTCACACTAGAGCTGACACACAACCATAGACCAGCCCAGGAATAATCATCTCCAAATATTTCTTGTACTGATGTCAATTGAAATTCAGAGCAGTCCTGACTGCCCAGAGAAATCTTACCTCACTGCTGCAGCCTTTTGAAATATTTTTTTATTTGCCATCAATGCCCTACACACTAAAAGCACAGCACCAAACAGCTCATAAAGGAGCAACAATTAAGTTTATTTCCTTTGTTTCTGTTCTGAACTTTTCTTTTGAGAAAAATAACTAAGTTCAAGCAAACAGTAGCCATCCCAACATACAATTCCACTCACCTTTAAATGCAATTTCATTTCTTTTGATCAGTGGAAGCAAGTCTGCTAATGGATTGCAGTGCATTTTTGCATGGGATCTTGCCTTTATTCCTTTATTGGTGGTACAATCTGTTCTGTGGTGGTGTTTGGAACTGGGCCCTTCAGGAGCTTTGCTAGGAGCTTTTTAATAATCTCAAATTACAACAGTGCATATCTCCAATGCCATCTTAACTTCAGCTTCCCATCTGTCTGTGCTCATGTAAATATTTTTCACCTGCACTCTCAGCACAGTGCTGCTTATTTAGAAAATGTTATTTCCTTCATAGTATTATATGAGGTGCATAGGTACTTGGAACAATTCTAATCCTATCTCTCTCTCACCATACCATACCTTGTCATCAACATATGGAGCCCTCTAGCTATTATCCCATTCTCTTTATGCTCTTGGTGTTTCTTCCAGAAGTGCAGATTGCATTTACTATGCATCTTCATATTGACTTGAAAGAAAGCTAGACTTGTAAAAAAAAAAAAAAGCAAGCAATATTTTTAAGCTTGTAGCTAAGATAAAGAGATAGATGATTAATCCATGTAAACTGTGTTGTCTCTTATTTCAATGCTGCATGCTCACTGGAGTATAGGTGATTTAGCTGTCTTAACTGAGAGACAGGAATCAGAATGTGAGTTGACATTTTGTCCAATCAACCCACAAAAGTATTGCCATGTCCCAGATGCAGTCAAACAAAGACACTTCATGTTTCACTCTGACTGTATAGTGTTTGCCAGGGTTCTCTAGGATTGTTGCAATTTGTCCTTAAGAGACTTTTACAGCATTTAGTAATACCTTTCTTTATTTACAGCTGAGGCACACCAGGAACACATGCATATGTATTCACATTGCAGTTGCTCTGTAAATGTAGGCAGTCCATTAGGTAGTGGAGTGACAAATTTGAATGTCAAGCTAATCAAGTCAAGGTTTGATCTGCTTGTAGCACTATTTACAGCAATATTATGTATTAGAAATCAAAACATACTGGTATGATAACAGCAGGCCATACTTGGGAGGAGAGGAGGGAGAGGAGAGGAGGAGGAGGGAGGAGAGGAGAGGAGGGAGGAGAGGAGAGGAGAGGAGGAGGAGAGGAGAGGAGAGGAGAGGAGAGGAGAGGAGAGGAGAGGAGAGGAGAGGAGAGGAGAGGAGAGGAGAGGAGAGGAGAGGAGAGGAGAGAGGAGAGGAGAGGAGAGGAGAGGAGAGGAGAGGAGAGGAGAGGAGAGGAGAGGAGAGGAGAGGAGAGGAGAGGAGAGGAGAGGAGAGGAGAGGAGAGGAGAGGAGAGGAGAGGAGAGGAGAGGAGAGGAGAGGAGAGGAGAGGAGAGGAGAGGAGAGGAGAGGAGAGACATTCTGCTTTATAGTCATGCTTTCACCACTGTCCAAGCTATAATCATTTCCATCCAGTACACAACTATACCCATATATGTCCATATATCTGTATTCATGTAACTATTTCCATAACTTTATCAGTTGCTATAAAATGTCTTTGAATCCATAAGCAACAGAAGATACATTAAGCATGATCCCATCTAATTCCTGCCAAAGATCAAGAAAAAAGCAGCGATCACTTTTTGTCACCACTGCGTCCTCTCCTGTTCAGACTCACACTGGGCACATCTCATATGGAGCTCTGGATCTATAAGAGAAATTGAACAGGAGACAGGAGAACAGGAGAAATAATCTAATTGCTAACTATATGCAGAGGCACAACAGCAGCTCTTTATGCTGTGCTGTGCTGGGCATGCTGCAAAACGGAAGGAGACCATATGGCCTCCTCTTTGAAGAGCTCACCAAAACAATATCAACTTCTACTGGTTGTTCAGATTCTTTCAAAATACAAATTTCAACATGTAGTTCAGTAATACGGAACAGAGAAGCCCCTACATGTTTACCAGATCGATTCATATACAGAACTAATATAGATCTTAAAGACATATAGAATTTTATGTTAGGTCTCAGTCATTATCCATGTACTGCTTGCTGATGTGAATTGATTTAGTGGAGTGCAATGACAGAAGGCCATCAACAGAAACTTATTTCTTTGGAAGTCTTTTTGGAAGTTTTTCATCCAAGTGGTTTAAATCAATTTTAACTCCTTTATACATGCACTATTTAACTATTATTCTGAAGGAATGCTGGGTTAAGTAATTGCTAGCTGTTAAGATATACTGTTTTGTAACCAGTTTCTTCCTGTGTGTTAGGACTTCATTTTGTTAATGTGGAGGTTATGTTACACCAATTTACATGTGTAAATTATATTGATTTATTCAGGCTTCTCATACTTACGTTTCTGTTGTGTCAGGCCTATTTTATCTAAAGATTTATTACTTTTTCTTTGTGATTTTCCTCAATCAAGCTCAACTTTTAAGAACATTGTAATTCAGTTTAAAGACACATTGTTGCTTTTTGTGGTGTTTCATCAGTTACACAAAACTACCCTATATCTACAGAAAAGAAAAATCTTGGCTTCTGAAAAAGAAATATTATGTTTAGGTAGCTAATTGAGGTCACTATCTCTGGCTACTGTTCCCTTTAATAGTCTAGAATTATTAAATTCAGGCCCAAATTGAAGTTTTTTCTCTACGTTTTAGGCTTTGAATTCCAATCACAGCTAACCTTATCACTTCTTCCAATTTCACATTTAATTTAAATCAGTTTACTTTTTAAAGTGAAAAATATATGCAATTTAAAACTATGTTTTAAATAAAACACTGATGTTCTGGGGAAGAATTCTTATGGTGATATTTCTCTACCTGTCATAAATGGGATTTTTTTATTATTTAAGTGCCAACAGTGTGCTCTATGCTGTACAAGCCAAGAAGCCTAGACAGTCCCTTCAAAACGAATACGCTTTTTGAACAGAGCGGGACAGAACCGATGCTCATGTACCTCCTTGCAGAGTGGCCACAGCTGATGTGCTCAAAAGCAGCTTCCTGGCATTCTGTGCCGGAGATGCCAGTGCTCACTTCCAGGCCGTGGGAGAAGGACACAATAAGATGGCGGAAATCAATTGTCAAGACAAAATTTTCCTCTTGGGAGGTGACCGAGGAAGGTGACTAAACACTCCCTGACACTGATTCTGCTGCACATGAAAAAACTCAGTGGTAGTTGTGGAACAAGACTGCACTGCATGATCACTGTTCTAAAAACAGTAGGAAGGAGGGAGGGGAGAAAGATCTTTCTTTATGTTCTTCACACTGAACTTGTTTGTTCGAGAAAAGAAGAAGTGAAGCAAAAAAACCCCATGCATGTCTGATGCTGATGCCTAATGCACTGGAGAAATTGCTCAAAAGCAGTGCAGCCCTGAAGTGAAGCATGCTTTCCTCCTATTGTGAAGCCTAAGAGTATTTGCAGTATCTGCTCTCCCGTACACACACACACAAATATAGGCATTTGTCTAGATCATTGCACACACTGAAGGTGCTACCTACTTCACAATTCACTGAAAGTATAAACAAAACACAAGAAAAGACACTAAAACTAGAGTATAACCACCATGACACTCAGCAAGTTCATGCAGTACAAATTTTCTGTGTAATTATCTCCTCATATTTTGCGATTCAGTCACATTTAAATAAACTACCACCTAAGCTTTCACTTTCAACAAGCAACAACTTGTCCATTTTAGTCACAAGACATGGGTTTGGGACAACACTGTTAAGGTGGCCAGGCTGTGGCACTTGCACAGGCTCTCTGCTTTGTGAGTGAGCCATGGGCAGCTTTCCTCTGCACCTGCAATTCAGCCCTTCTGTCCTCATACAGCATCACTTCTTGGTTTTACAAAGACAACTCTGTATCTGACGGATTATATTATATATCAGGTCATATTCCAGTTGACCCATGGACATACAGTTAAAATTATAATTAAATATAACTCCTGCCTAAGATTGTTTAGAAAACCTGCACTGACTTTTCTGACAATGTTCCAGAGAAGGCCAAGCAGTAACTTGAGTAAACGCTTTGTCTTTCTGTCCTCTTTACCTGAACTGTTACTGGTTTGTGGATTACACTTGCTTGCAAAAGGGCACCAGAGCAGCAGGGCAGGGATTAGATATGTATATGGTGGATTATAAGTATTGTTCTTTCTTTGTCTTTCTTCTAGGTCAAAGTAAACATGGGGACTACTCAAGGTGGGCTGGAGGACCTTTCAAAATATCTCTTTCAGGATGGCCTCCTGGTTCTTCAAAAAGAAAAGAAATCCAATTGTTGTGCTACAAATAGTGTATAAAAGCTGATTGAACAGTGAGACAGAGAACAACAGAGACCTTCAGCCTCTCTTTCTAACAGGTACTAAAGGAAATGCCCCAGACTCCCTCCTTGGACCTCCTGCCTGGCAGCACCAGATGGACACAGCAGAGGCATTGGTGCCACCTTTTGTCCCTTTCCTTCCCCTGCCACCGCCAGCACGGCCCACCTGGATTAAGACATGAACCCAGCCCAGGCAATGCTGTGGGAGCCTCCTCCACACTCCAGGCCGTGCTGAGTCTCCTCAGCCCACACAACACTGAAATACCAGGATGACCTTGCAGCAGAAGTCAAGAGACAGCGCATTGTTTGCCCTGAAGGCTGTACAGTTCATACTTGCCTTAACCCAACTGCGTTGCACATTAGAGAAACTACGTGCAAGCTTTCTGAAGTTAACATGCTGCTGTTAATTCTGAACGATTTCTAAGTCAGTGGTTTTCTTCTGTTTGGTTTTGCTTTGTTTTCATGTCAGGGAATAAGGCTCTGTTGCTCCATGGCTCCAGAGCAACCAAGTAGAAAACTGCCAGCTGTCTGATAAGTGCTTTACTTTTGGGGCTCCACAGTGGTCAAGGAACAGTTTATAATGACTAAAAAGAAAAATGAATAAATAAATAAATGAGACCTTTTGGGGGTCAGGGTGGGGAAAGAGGTTACAGAAACTAATAATTGAACCTACTGGAAATAAGCAGCAGAAACAGTGCTTCTTAATCCCGCTGGTTTTATTTATCGCACTGTAGGTGCTTTTATAGCTATCTAAACATCTTTTACTAACTACAGACACATCTGCAGATTTCTATGAACAAAGGCCAACTGAATATGTACTAGCTACGTTTACTCTTTTATATCTTATTTCAACTAAAATTTCTCTGTAAGTGAACTTTTTTTTCTAATTGCACCATAAGGGATCCACATATTTTATTTTTCAATTTTGGTTGGAGAGGGCAGGGAGGGACTAGTTGAGTTGAAAAAATACTGAAGACCTTTTTGTGGTATATTTGGGGGATCTGTTGTGTGTTAGAACGTGTATTTTACCTTCCTGTATTATTGTGGCTGAAAAAAACTCTGTGCTGTTACGTAGTTGGCAACAAGATGCCTTTGGGAATTTTGCTAGTAGGTCGATGTGTATATGAAATACTCTGAACTCCTAGGAACATAAGTTTTATTCTACATCTGATCTGTATTTTCAAGAACGTAGATGGCTTTCACTAGGAAAACCCAATATTTTGCTCAGGTTTTTCAGGAACTTGGATTGTCATTGTTTCTTTGCTCAGACCTTGCATAGACAAACGCACGCACCTACCACACCTGAGGTGACCACGTAGCTTTTGAGGGCAAGAGGGAAGGTCAGCTCTTGGAAATGCTCGAGGCACCCCTGAGCAGCTCCCTTTTCCCTGCTGGCCAAATCCTTGCTCCAAAGGCCTGCGTGCTCACACCACTCACCCATCCCTGTGACAGTGCCCTTTGCTGTGTCTGCATGGATGTACAGCGTCACAAGCAGCAACTCTGGACAATGACAGAGGAACAGGCGTTCACCAGTGAACACAGGATACAGGACATGTTCAGGAACTATACCTACATTGATCCAGTGAGATTTATATAGATATAGATAGATATATATATGTAAGTGTGTGAATGTGTGTGTATGTCTATGTATATAAAATACACAGGACTAACTATTGCTGGGGGCTACATCACCCAGGAAGATTCTGATGCAGTGGACCGAGGGTTCCCATCTCAGATACGGCTGGGAATTTCATGCATGAAACATGAACGTCCCCTTGGCCTGATCCTGTAAAGCATTCATTGCTGATTTGGATCTCAAACTTAAATTTTCATACGTGGGTACCTGGAAAATCTGAGTTCCTACTGGATAGAGCTGCTTTTCACCCCCTGGAAACTCCATGCAACTTCCAAGTGACAGGCTGAAATTTCCCATAACTTGAAAAACTTAAAAAGTGTCTACTTTTATGTAGTATTAAATATAGCAGATGTATAGTATAAAACACAATGAAGAGGTTTAAATGGGATGAAAATGTCATAACAGGTTATTTTATCTTTCCCTGTATACTAGTTAATCAAAACGATATTTCTATAAAAATCATTTTTTAACATGAAAAGAAACCAGTTTAGGCACCTAAGCAGCAATCCAATTTTCAGGAGATAATTTTTCATACCTTTCAGTGATTTCCCATGGAACAGCGGCTACTGGTAGTTAGCAATTTTAGAAGTCAGACAATTTAATGAAGTGTCTACACGTAGCTTATAGGCCTGATTTTAATTTAGAAAATTTTGGCCTTAATTTCTCTGTGTCTTAGTCTTCCCAACTATAATACGGGAATAATATGTGCCTCACAGGCTTTTTGTGAGGTCTGAATTGTTAATGTTTGTAAAATGCTTAGGAAATAGGAAGCACATCTAACTAATATGGATTGCAATATAAATGTGTATTCATATATTATGTATAGAGTAGATACACACACTCACATACACACAGTATATATATATGTATATATATATATATATATATATATATATACATACCTATATGTAGTTGGTATTCATAACCCTGCTTAAGTTGCAGCTAGAGCACCATCATTAAAAAATTAGGACTGTTGACTATTCAACTAAACAATTAGTAAACAGATCTCTTCTGGAAGCAGTTTAGAGCACAGTAATGTGAGAATATCTGGACGGCATTTTTGATTTGTACAGCTGTATCCTCCTCAAAATCCAGTAAAGAATGTTATTTTTCTAGGCTGGGCTTTTGTTATAAACTAAAATATTCAGAAGGCAAGAGGTACAATCCAAATGTGTCTTTTTTTTCCTTTTCTTTTTGACATTTGTTAATTCTGAATGTATTTTTAACAAAAGTGATTTTTTTGACTTACTAGTGTAATTTGCATTTTAAAAAAAATAAATGGAAAAAATATAGGTTTCCAAGCTATTCATGGCCCCCTGCTGCTATTCAGAACTTACAGGAAACTCAGAATTACTCTTCCCACCTGAGCAACAATGCAGGATAAAGAATCCTATTACATTTACATGATGACAATCCCGTTCTGTGCAGTGCATAGATGTGACAGCACTGAATAGAAATTGCTGGGTCATGACACCATTTTAACGCTGTCATATGTACCAGGTATTTTCATTATCACTGACACTAAAATGTTTCTTTTACAAGGCTGACTGCAACAGACTCTTCACTTAGAAAACAGGGCTGGTTTTGCCCACTCATCAGGAATTTTATGCCCTTGATAGGTACAGAGTTGCCAACACTGTTAAGTATTGCAAAAATAATTTTTGCTAAGAAGGAGCTATGTAACATGGATATTTCCTCTGCATTCATATTCTTTTATATGCTATTTATTGTCCCTACACTGAAATGATGGAATCCTTAGTCTTAGGCAAAATGTTTATAGAGCTCATATATATTGACAGCTTGCCTGAGGTCATTTCATAAAGGTGGAGCAGAATGATACACATTTTGAGATACTCAGTCATGCTCTCTTAGGATGACTCTTTAGAAAGAGAGTTCTTTCATTAGGTCTTCATAATAGTGCAAATGATACTTTTCAGACAGGTAAGGAGAAATAGTTTGTGCTCCACTTGCTTAATTTAAGTACTGCTAGAAATACTCCACTGCTGCACAGCATTTTGACAAAGTCTGGCACAGTTGTGTATTGATCACTGGATGCCTCCAGGTAGGAATGGCCATTAACTCAGTGTCTGAAGGCTTTCATCACTCCCATGCTCACCTTCCATTTGAGCACATTGATAGTAGCCAAAGCAAAACTCCACACACCATGAATCACTCCAGCTTGTAATATTTTCTTTTCCAGCCCTCTGTTTTATTTTTAAATGCAAATACTAAGAGGAGGAGGACTTTTCTCACAAAGATGGAAAGCCTCATGAATAGTCAATGGATATGCATTGCTTGCTGACTGCCTGCAATGAGTAGCTGAGATAAAAGTGATGGAATTTATTTTCTAGCTATTCTGAATCTGGCTTCTTCCCAGTACATGTGGATTGACAGCAGACACTGAAGGTAAGCCAGGTTTTGTTGAAGAACCAGTGCACAGCAATACTGCAGACAGCACTGCAGTGTCCACCGGTCCTTGGAGAAAGATGAAGAAAGTTGTTAAGCTAATTGGTCTGCTTCAAGCTATGTGCAGTATTAAATGCAATTACAATGCATAAAAGAAACTGCCCTTTAGACTGCAATTACTCATTCAAACACAGAAGTGGCACAGCACAAAATCAATCAGTAAAAGAGATTTTCTTCCTGTGCTTCATCTCCTGGCACGGTTTGGAGAAATCAGCTCTGTTTGATCCTATGTCCTAAGTCCCTCTGTTCAGACCTTCAACAAGAGGAGCAATTGCAGCTAGTTAGAGTTGAGACCTTGGCATAGCTGAGTGATTTAGGAAGATACTGTACCAAATGTGAAGTTCTAAGTAGTGTCATACGTACATTTGTTGCACATCTCTCTATATTTGCAAAAGAAGGGTTGTTTAACAATGCACTTTTCCTTTATCTCTCAGAAACCAACTGAAACAGATCATGTCTTTTACAAGTGTCTTCCAAACCCTGCTAAGATCACAAAAGACTTTTTTAATTAAAAAAATCCAATAAAAATGCCACCTTTTCTGCTCTCTGTTGAGTAGAAGACAGCTCTTGGGACTTCCAAATGCCTTGGGATTATAATTTGCACAGATAGGAGCACTGTGAAATGTGAGAATTAAAAAACAAATAATGCTTGTGGTCATCTCTGATTCAAAATGATATCTGTACAAAAGCCATGCTTCTGCACCCACCAATGGAAAAGGGTCTTTACTGCTATCTGGTACCTCACCACTTTCTCAGCTTTGCCTTTGTCCTGCTGGGAAAAAAGTTATGGGGAGCTTAAGGTGAAGAAGCATGTTCATATTCATCATGTGTTATCCAACAGCCTCCAGTTCTCCCACACAGATGTTTCATACTCATTTAATTTCTTTCTCTCTGTCACCATCTTCTTGTCCTATTCTCACTGTCTTTCTTCCTGAACACCACCCCAAATTCCCTCCCAAAATTACCTACTGCTCTTTGTCACATCCGTTGTTTCCAATTCACATAAAGGTGGCAATGGCAGCCGTGGAGGATCGTGTCACTGAGGATGTGTGCAAAACGAGAAGAAGAGGAAGCAGAGGGTTATGTACACCCTCAAAAAGCCCCAGACAGGGAGACATTTAACAGAATGGTAAATGTTGGCAGCATTACAGAAGCCATGAGACACAGCAAGCCCTGGTAGGAATCAATTTCACACATGCAGTTACATTTGCTGAAGCTATAGTTCACTGAGTACACAGAAAGTCATAAATATCCAGAGCTACAAAAGGCACAGGTGAATTAAAATAAAATTAATAAAAAATGTTTGTGAACACTTTTATTGGATTAGATTCACATTTCGATTTCTTCAAAAATTGTCTCAGGATTGTGTTTTTCCCCTTGCAAACATTTAGACACTTGGTTTTTATGCATGCAGATGAATATTTTGTTCCTAGGAGAGCATGTAAGTGTGTGCAATTGCTTTAATATGCATTGAGTTCTTGATATTTATGCATCTGTGTGCATTTGTGCTTTATGTTGGCTCAGTTCACTCAGTTACACAGATATGCACATATACACACATCTGTTAAGTGACTATATTTTATGTTGGAGATACATAACCACACACAGTGTCTCACCTTCTTCTGCTTAGTTTTTCCTATCCCTCCACTTGAGATATTCAAAATCCCAAGTGTTTCTTTTCTAGACAGGCATTTGATACACAAAAATTATTATTTCTGATAATTACTAGATGTACAAGCATGGTGCAACCTATGAGCAGAGTAAATAAGACAGTCCTTTCTACAAAGGGTTTATGTGATAAATAAAGTACGTTAAGGAGAACATTTCAATTAGGAAAAAAAAGAAAAATATGATCTCAATCTCACTGAGCTGTTAAATTTCAGTTTCTTGAAGTGGGTGACAAACTTCGGAAAAAGGAGAAGAGCAGGTGAACAAGAACTTGGAGTACAGTTATAAGGTGATATGGTCATTTACAGCATTACATATAAGAATTAAGTAAAAGAATCATCCAATTATATCTTACTAGGATATCCATTTAATTAATGGTAGCTTCATATAGACATATTATATCTTATCTTACATTTTAAAGGCATTTAAAACAGTAGCTATTGAAGAAGAAGAACATCAAAGGGACTGCATATCGATGTAATCACAAAAGGTTGATGGATTGATTCAATTAATCAGTGACTCATTTCTAAGAGTTCTGCAGGGATTTATTTACCAAACACTTACATTGTTTATTTTTCTCTCTGGAGGGTTTGTATACTGTCATTTTTCTTCATTATTCTTCTTGTTTCATTCATCAATTTCTGACAATGTTTTCATGCTGATGTGGCATGTTAGGCATGTAAGTTGTCCACATTTACTGATTTAAAGTACTACACTCCAAACTTTCAGGAGCTGAGAACTTTTGTTTATTTCCCTCAGGTCCTGAGAAGCAGTAGCCATATATAATTAATATAAAGATATGTTTTCCATTGAATCTTTGCTTTTAGCGTCTGCTCAACATGGCAAAGATGTAAGTCCTTGTATAGTGTAACCTGCTTAAACTTTAGACAGAAACTTACTATGAAAAACATTTTGAACATCTTGACATGGTTCTTCCTTATATTTTGTAATTCAAATCCAGGAAAACAATGCAAGAATGTTTTAAGAAGGTCAGCAGTTTCACTGTGTTTTCCATAAGTTTTAACAAGGGCAAGAAGTGATAGGACAAGAGGAATGGTTTAAAACTGAAAGAGGGCAGCTTGGGTTAAATATTAGGAAAAATGTTTTCCTTTGAGTCTGGTGAGGCACTGGAACAGGTTTCTTGAATGGATTCCCCATTCCTGAAAGTGCTCCAGACCGGGTTGAGTGGTGAGTGAATCGGCACATACAGAAAACCAAAGGCAACCACCAAACCACAGCTGAAATGCAAAGAGAGTATTTATTTCCTTTATCTCACTTACAGTGCTGAGCAGCAGAGACACACAAGGACACAGGCTCCATCCTGCTTAGCTCATCCCAGCAGGCAGCAGCAAGTGGAAAGTCTCCCTATCCATGGCAGGAGTTTTGGAACTAGATGATCTTTAAGGTCCCTTCAAACTCAAACCATTCCATGATTCTATGATTTTCTGTATTAATTCTGTACGTGCTTCAAAGCCAATACATAGAAATGGCTGAATTAGGTCAAATCACAGATTTCAAAATGGCAGATGCTGGGCACAACAGAGGTCTGTGAAAGATGAATGAAACCAAAAGGAAACCATTCAAATGTTGAGTCTCATTTGGGCAAATATTTTTAGTTTAAACTATCAGGAACATTGAACAGCTAACTATTTTTTTTTAATTAACATATTAATTGTGTGCATACATGCAGCACAGGTGTGATTTGTAGGCATCTTCAGCAGTGGCCAAATTCTTACTTCACCTTTAGGTGGCTAGGAACTATTTCTCAGGAAAAGTGAATGATCACAGACCCAATGACTAGAGCCCTGTCAGTCTGCATCCTGTGACAGTCTTCCCCAGTGGATTTAGAAAACTCCACCCTACCTATTAAACCTACTATAACAGGCAGATGGAGACAGACCCCTCTCAGGGATACCTGGTGACACACACATGGAAACAGGAGGTTCCCTCTGAACATCAGCAAGCTCTCTCTTACTGTCAGTCACTGAGCACTGGCACAGATTGCCCAGGGAGGTTGAAGTGTGGTGTGTACATTCTTGGACACTGTCAAACCTTGACTGGACATGGCTCTGTGCAATGTTCTGTAGGTGGCCCTGCATGAGTAGGGTTGTTGGACTCAACAATTACCAGGTGGACCTTCCAGCCTCAACCATTCTCTGATTGTGTCATTTGCCTCTCATTCAAGCCACATTTTTTTCTCCATTGGAAATACTCCTAGCATCTCAAGAGGATGAAAAAATCTTCCTTGTTGGTCTGAGGTAGTCTCAGAACTAACCTTTAGAGTGAAAATAATAGGTCTGCATATTAAGAGAGAGAAAAAAAATATCAGTTTCTAAAATGCAGTGGTTATTATTTTTCCCTTATTTGAGTCTCCTATAGTTGGCCACTTGGATGAAAACCCAGCTCCATTAAGGCCAGTGGGAACCTTACTGTTTGTTTCAATGAGATTTCAAGATCTCATACTTTGTGATTAAGATTAAGATTTGCTTTCCTTGAAAAACAAAAACCCATTGCCATTATCCTCATTAATTTTTATATGTTCTACAAAAATTGAGATTTTTTTTTTTCCCTTTTGAGGCTCAGCATTTGTGGAAGACAAGATCTGGTGATATAAAAATTTTATCTGTACTCATTTGTGCTGACCCATAATAACCTGCTCATTGCCACATTTGTGCCAGTAAAATCTTTCTATCATTCCCACTCGTCTGTGTATTTCATCTCATGTGAATGAATATCACCCAGGGGATTAACACCCTGGGAGGCTTTCTGCAGAACATGAGTATTAGGGAGAAATCAAAATGCATTTGCATAGCTATTTGGCCAATATTATAGTAGGAATCTGCTACATAACCTCTTTTCCCTTTATAAATGCATGTTAAATATTTGTTGTAACCCAGAATTCTCAGTGTAAGTATTTCACATCCTTCTAGCCTCTTGCTCAGTTGCACAGAGCTCCTCAGACTTGATAAGATTTCCACTGAGCAAACTAATTCAGCAGCAGGGAAATTTTCGCACATAAACAGAAAGATAAAGCACCACCTCAAAAGACAGTCTAATAATATCCAGTGCTTCTAGAAATCCAATACTTTTGCCAAAGGCATTTCTCAGTCTGAAGTTTCTCCTGTGCAAAAGTGCTTCTTGTTCATTAATTTACAGCCTGAAATGCAGTCGCTGACAAAACTCTGTCTGTGTGAGACTCCCACCCTGACAGTCACTGATGTGTACAGCCCATATTCTGCTCTGTGAAAGGAGACAGAAACCAGCACTGCTCCTTCAGGCCTTGAGCTTTTCCTGCTCACACAGGAGCACTTGAGACTGTTGCCCCCCAACAGTCTAAGTTGTCATGGGCATGTTGAGTTATTGAGTTGAACCACTGGTGAGTGCCAATTTAAATTAAGTAGGTCTCTACATCCTTAGTGGAAAAGCATCCAGTGCCCCAGTGGTGCTGAGCGACCTGAGCATGGACAGATCTAGGCAAATGGAGTAGAGAATCCTCCAAGCAGGGGCAGCCAGGAATGGCAGCAACATCTCCATCCCTACTCCCAGCTTCTGCCAGAGCCCCAAAAACTCCCACTCCTTGTGTTGGCTCCACCACCAATAGCACCCAGAGCTGACTAATGGTATCATCCAAGAGGTCACGTCCTCCTGGCACCACCAGGAAGAACAAGTCTGCATCTGTAGGAATCACTTCCAAAGTCTCTGTTTTAACTCAGATCATGTCTTTCTTGCAAGAGAATAAGTCAGACTTTTGTCCGGGTACAGCTTTTTACATTTGAGGTGGCAAAGCCCTGTCTGGCTTCACTTTGCACTTGCTGAAGAGCAAGTTCAATTAGAGGAGGTATTCTGGCAATCAGGGACAACATTCCTTTTTTTTTTTTTGCATTAAGAAAGCTAGAGTTCAGGTGTTCTTCTGAAAAATAAACTACAGGTGAAAAAAAGATAATTCACTGTTTGAACTTGAACATATTCAAGCTCCTTTATGGATGTGAGGACATCCTGAGTCATGTGCATAGTTATTAGGGTCATTACTTTTATGATTGCTTATTAATGTAAATGCATACTTTATTTATTATATTAAAATTGCTCATATCTTTGGGCCACCTTTTACATTTAGAAATCCATATTACACGTAGAAAAATCAAAGAAAATAGCAGGAAAAATTGGTATGAAAGTATTCTACAACACCAGCATACTGCTAAGTAAATCATCAGGACCAATCTCAAAAACCATCCCCAAGCTCAGGCCTAAAAACCACTTTTACACTACAAAAAAACCTCCTCAGTCATGGAAGCCATACAGTTATAGCCAGAAGCTCTGTTGATCTCAGGTTGTTAAATTCTACTTAAATTGCTGGTTGGTCACTGTCCCAGGTCATGTCCCAGTCCTATTGCCTTTGCTGTCATTTGCACTCATAAGGGCCCCAGGTTTGTGAAATGGAAGTTCATAATTCAATTTTTGTCCCTGAGTTATTGGCTTTTCATCTGTATAGACCATAACAGAACCTGGAGAAAGAAACCAGGCAGATTCCTAGAAGGACTTGCAGGCATGTATAACAAATTTCTGTGGTGTTTGTGAGGAGAGTAACCCTCAAATAAGACCACCAGTTTCACTGAAAGTCAGCAGATCTTAAATTCTTCTTGGGTATTAACTTCTTGGGTCTTTTTGAATGGCCACTAATGTTTATTTTTATTTTCAAATTCCTCTGAAGTGGAACAAAAGGACCTTTGAAAATCAGTGCCTTGTGATTAGACCCTGTGGACAGGTACACTTTGCTCATCAGGCTAAATAAATTCAGTAATTTGATTCAGCCCTTGAGTTTCAGGTCTCCACATGTATACACTCTCCTAATTTCCCTGTGATTTTTCACAGCTTTTATGAACAAAGAAATATAAACTTTGTCCACATCTGCTCTGATGCTGTTTGGGTTCCTGATATAACAGATGCATGTCAGTAATAACAAAAATAGCTGATCTGTGAAAGCCCACGCTCTGTGACAATTTGTACAATAATTTTTTTACCCTCAAACTCCATCACTTCAGAATCCCTTCCTCTTCCATCTGTCCTAAAAAGTGGGAAAGGCTTTTTTGCTAGAAAATGTACTTTTTTAAGTACCTCTCTGGAGGAGAACATAACAACTCTGCCTTAAGAAAAATGCTGTTAGTCCTTTCTGTGTGTCAGAATGGAAGCTGCTACTAATTATAACTAAGATCCTGTCAGTTATCTGAATTCACTGGCAATTCTCATAAGATCCTGAAGAAAGTGAGTAAACACATTAACAGGAATGTGCCAGCAGCAAGTCACATAATTCCCTTCCCAGCTCTCTAAAACCTACGCCAGGCTTACAGCAGCAGCAGCAGCTCTGTGCCACAGCCCACAGAGCACCTGGGGCCAGTGCAGGCAGCCTGACCCAGGCTAGCAGCTGTCTCCAAACAGGCACATCCATAGCAGGAGAGCAATGCAATAGCTGACAGTCTTCTTGACAGGTCTGGAATATACAGGAGATTTCAACAACAGTGGGGAAAATCTGTCACTCAGGCTCTTTTACCTGAGGAGCTAGGAGGGAAGAAAACCCCTTAAGTAAAAAAGGGTGTGCATTAAAATGTGGCACCAGCCTCCCTGGAGGTTTGGGTATACTGGGTTGTGCCATGTTCTTTGTTGAATCCAGAAGAACAGAAGCCTTTCTGCTGAGACTCAAGCTGTTGTTAATATTTCTGTAGAGCTAAGTCTTCCCTAGGGACAATTCCTGCAACCCTGCACACACAGGACATGTGCACAAACCAGGAAGGACTGCTTTTAATGAAATAATAACCAACTTTGCTACTGGGACCCTCTTGTACCTCTCTGGAAGTGTAAATAGCCCTTCACAGGAGCAACTTTAAAAAACACCCATCTGAAGACTCCTACACTTGCTAAAGGTGGCTTAGGGAGAACAAGAACCTGATCCAATTCTCAGCAGGAGAGCAGGTTGGGTATCCTCCTTCTTCAGGGCTTTTTATTATTATTCATAAATAACAACAGGTGCAGTAGCTGATTTCTTTTTCCCAAAATACATAACAATGCCTTTTTGGAGAGGGTTTGAAAGATGGCATTTTTCAAGCCAAATGTGACCGTGGAACCACACTGCTGGGGTGACAGAGCACAGCAGCTCCCTTACCCTTCCCAGGGTTTAATACAATCACATTTCTGCACAGAGGGCAAGAGAAGAGGATGAGAGGGAGTAGAGCAGAAAAGATTAACAGATATTGAAGAATGCAGTATATTCAGTAAAAGCTTAATGAGACAATCCCATGGAAACCGTCAGGCTTTGGCTTTTGTGCACAGCTATCTGCAGAAATGCTACCAGCACATGGCTTGTTTGCTGCTGACACTTTCTATTAAAGAGGGAAAAGTCTGTGAGGAGGTCTGGATTACCCTCAGGCTTGGCAATAGGACCTAAATCTAGGGCATGGTGTGTGCATGGTACATGTACTCTGGTGGTCTGGAGAAGATGGTTTCAAGGTATCTTGTAGTATGTACTACAGCTGTAGTATGGTATGGGGAGTTAAAATTGAAGATAGGGAGCCTAAACTGATTTTACAAAAACAGGAATTTTTTCTTTCTTTTTCAAAGAAGACCTGACAGATTTTGCAGAGTCAAAATTTAAATAAGCAACTTCAGAATCCTTCAACACTTTTTTACGGCATTTATAGCATTTTTTTTCCCCAAGTAGCAGATACCATTTACTATCAGGTACCAAGTCATTTAATAGCTGTCTGAGTGAAAATTCAGAGTCTTTTCTCTTTTATTTCTCATCTGGAATAGCCTAACTTCATTTTAACTTCCATCCAGATTAGTGTCAGGCTTTGGTCTTGACTGCTCTGAATAGAATGGAAATCAGCAGTGTTGCATAGGAACAAATTACTAACCCATGCAGTGACAGACTCAGAACAAAGGTCTTCTTCCAATTTCTCTTGGCTGTGACAGCTGACAGTGCTGTCCTACTGCACTGGCTTCTGGAACTAGTGATCCTAGCATCAGATTAGTCTGAAAGAACTGACACAGGATTTCAAAATAGTGAAAACTTTAAAAACCTTCTTTTATTAGGAACTCAGGCTTGGCACATGCTAATAGTGACCAAGAAGCATTATTTAAGGGTTGCTCACAATTATTCTCCTGAAAAAGTAGTGTTACACATATGTAATGTTGGCATTGCTGCAATGCACCTGCATTCTGTCACACGAGGGCTGCAGATGCCAGCCTCACATTGCTGTAGATGAACTCCAGTGGCTCATGTTAGCTGGGGAGTTGCAGAGTCTTAATGCAGCACAGGAGAGTTTGGGCTGTTCTCCCCCTGAGGAATCTGCAGTCTTCACACATCCACGATGGGTTTGCAGGTCTGAGTCACACCAGTGAGTCATGCTGTCAGCTAGTACAGAGTCAGTTCAGCACTCAGCTTCCAGGCCACCTATGCCTGTCCCCACTGCTTGGTCCCTGTGTTTGGCTGAGAGCAGGGCTATTTCTAGCCATCAGCTTGGTAGCCCTTGTTACCTGTTCTGATTGGTCAGCAGAGAAATGCCCTAGCTACAATCAGCATCTCCCAGGGACCTTTCAAAACCCGAAGAGGAAAATGTTAAATATTTATGAGACCAGCCTGAAATAGCTTCTGAAATGGAAGAAAACTTAAAGAGAAGACATTTTCCCTAAATTGATGGAAAAAAGTCAGGGAACTACTTACTGGCTTTGGAACTCAGTACAAAGGAATGAAATGGTAGCACACCTTAGAAACTGCTTCATGTGCTGATTGAGTCTGGGCTGTGTTGTTTGATTTGCTCAGCTGGCAAAGCTGACATGACAGTTTCACACTCATCAGAATTAGGGCCTAATTCCTTAGGCAGATCACCTCTCTTGGGTGTTGTCTTTCCAAATAAGACTGCAAGCTAATGTAAAAAATCTGCTGCCAAGTCTTTTTATCTGCAAAGGATCCCTTGGACTGGAAGTGCATTGTTCTTTCATCCCATCATTTGCAATTTTGGTACTTAATTGAAAATAGTTATAGCACCCTGAAGTTTCTTGCCAGTGAAAGGCTGTTTGTCTCAATGTTGACCTCTGATATGTAAAGTCATTTCAGAAATCAAATGAGAAGACAGCCCTGGGCCACCTGCTCAGTGTCCCTGCTCAGCCATATGTTGGATTAGCCCATCTCCAGAGCTGCCTTCCTACCTCAGCCACTCTGCCACTCAGGCAAATGTGGCTTCTTGCTGAGCTGCAGCCACCATCCTTGCCAGCCAATAAACAGAACTTTTCACATAAGGCAAGCAAGGCCCTTCTTACAAACTCAGTGTCTCTATACTTCTCTGTTACATAAGATTAAGCATACAAAATTGAAAAAACATGCTGTTCCAGAATCACAGCTTGTAGAATACTTAAATCAGCATGCAGCTCAGTACCTGCCTTGAATACATAGATGGTGATAGGAAACAATTCAAGATATAAGACAGTAAGGTGTCTGGAATAGAGAATACCCCAAATCCTGTTTGTGAGATTTGGAGGACCTTATCACAGTGAATTGCTAGATCTTGAGCTCCTGTGTAGGATGAATCCTCCTAGAAACCCTGAGGAGGTGGTTGGTGCTGTTCTACTTCTTTCTTATGAAGAGTACCACAAGTTCATCAAGACCTAAAAAAGGAAGGTAAGTACTAGAAAGCAGATGTATGCATGGCAGAGGAAGAGCCCTTAAAAATGAAGGAGCTTTAGATCAGGTGGAGAGACAGGTGAAAGAAATATCCTGGTCAGTTTTTACAAGATCAAGCAACAAGTTCCCTACCCAGATACAGGTGGACATGGCTTCCATTTGAGTCTGTGTAACAATGCAGTTTACTCCTTCCATGGGGAATACAAGCCCAGGCATGGGACATGCATTTAGGAAGCTTGCTGTGTAGAGTTAATGTCTCATTTTGTGAATAAATGCATCTTCACGGGTCTCTGACCAGAAGCTCTGAACACATGTTTTCATAGGGAAGATGAAGCTCAAGGAAACCACAGGATCTGAATCAGGATAAGGATACTAGGAATTAATATGGTTTAGCCAAGAGGGGAGACACCTCAGCAGGTGCTGTAAAAGTCCCTTAATTTTTAAGCCTGGATTTTTCCCACAGCTGTATCATGGTCTGTTCTGCACATTCTTATATATAGTCACTAGGTTAAAGAAGGCTGTGAGTTGTGTTGCTTGTTTTCTCTCAGAGGTAGATGGTTTGATGGGAATCACCTTCCACACATAACAGAGCTCGTGTGGTGAACACCTGCCATGCTCATACAGACACAAGTGGGTCTTAAGCATCCGTGATTTCACACAGAGAGAAGCCCCTCCTTTGGCTCAGAAACTCCCAGCCCAGGGTGTTCAGTTATCTCACTGGAGTGGCACTGTTTCTTATAATCCTCTTTTGGAAGGAATTTTGTATACTGGCCCTTTTATCACGAGTAGTATTTCTACTTTTTTCCCCTGTTCACTCAGCTGTTTTATTTCACCCTGGTGTGAGGTTTTGGGAAGGAAAACACAGTCTTTTCACAAGGGTTACAGCTTTGCACTTTCTGCTTGCCTGTGAAGATGAAATGTTTGACTCCAGAAGTGTGTTTTAGCAGCTTAATAAAACAAAAGAGGTAGCTCTCTTGACCACCTGGAACAGTATCAGGATCTGCTGGCAGAGTTGTGTGCCCTTCAGCCAGCCCCAGGGAGGGTGAGCAGAGCCAGTGGCTGCCTCTGCCCATATTGGTCTGTGTGTGCCTGCATGCAAACCAAACACTAATGCTTGGAAATTTTTCAAATCTACCCCGTGGTTCATTGTGTGAAGTGAGGTTGTTATTGCTGCTTTAGCTCATTAACATCGCCTTTGTGTCACCCAGAGATCATCAGTGCATTGTCTATTGGAGCTGCCTCAAACATATTTTTGTAATAATAATCAGGCTAAGGATATCCTCTAGATCAGTTATCCATTGCTCCTGGGCTCTCTAAAGTACATCATCTGTTAGTATAAGAGCCTCTGCTTCTGCCTCTAGCAGTTTTCATAATGGAAGTATCTATTAATTCACTAATGCAGATCAACATCAACTTATTCAAATGCTTCAGATGCTGTTATACACATATTATTGCCATATGAAAGAAAAAAATATGCAAATCAGCAGCATGTCCTAACCATGTCTTGTCTTTCATGCACGTTTAAAACTGGTGAAGTATGTCTGATCCTCTGACTTCCCATAACATCATTGTCAGATCCATAAATCTTTGCAGATGCCTGGAAGGGCCGTTCTTCAGTGTCACTATTTTCTTTACATTCATGTTCAAGCTTAACTTTGTTTTTTTCACACTCCTGAGATCCAGATAGGACAGGAGAACTTGGTTTTGGACAAGTCATCCTGACATTATCATTCTTTTAAAAGATACATCATATCAATGTTCTTTATTTTTCTTTAGCATTTCTGTGGCTTTTTTTTTTTTCCCAGACACCAGCTCATGTTGCTACAGGAATTTCTCTTCTGGGCTTGTATTTCACTTTGAAGTAATGCCTTTGTAGGTTTATGATCATGTGCAAAGTCTAGATGGTGCAGAAGCTTAAGATTTGTCAAAAATATCCCCTAAGGTTTGTAATCTATGTGAGCTATACTGCACAGTATGTACTGACATCCAGTGACAGTGGTAAATTCTTTTCTATTTGAGTATAATTTTTCTGTGATAGTTCTATGCTCTCAATTCTTATGCCCCCAAAGTGTCTCCTGTAAAATACTGCATCGTCCACTATTTACAGCTTATCTACCTTCACAGTGTTGTGACCTGAATTTCTAGAACATACCCTGGAACACAGCCAGTCAGTTTGATGCTGCCATTTGTTGTGGTTTAAAAATGATGCAGCCCCTGTACTCTCACAGTTCTCATCAGATTTTCCCACTAAGTTGTGCTTTCTATTTTGGGTTTCATAACGAGGATCTGTATAAATCTGTTAACAGGTAAACCATTGTGTTTATTATGGATTCTGACTTTTGCAGCAAGAAGTCAGAGATTTGAGAATGCTTTATTGTCTTCACTTTGTTTGAACAAGTCCAGGGTATTTTTTCCAAAGGTTTGGCCAAAGTAACTCACACAACACCTACTTTTATTTTGCAGTGATTCAGTTTTAGATGGCACTCCATCTTATGAGTTCTGCCATTAGGTTTTTGTTGAGTGTCTATATACTAGGTTGTCAACAGCAAGGACTTCTATTCCACCTAATATTTCACTGTACCCTTTCTGGACTTGTGTTATATGAGTGTAGGAGAAGGTATATTCCAGGAGAGCTGTCTTCTCAGCCGACAAAAGTCAATTCCTTCTTCTTCAGATTTTCCGATCTGACATGGTGACCCAAAGCAGACTTTAATTGCTAAAGTGGGCATGTAAGTGATGTCCTTTAGGCTGGTTAGACTGTAGCTGGGCTGTAGGCTGAGAAGTGAGACATTTGTCCCAAGGATGAGGTCCTGTGTAATCACATAACCCAGCAGAAAAAGGGAGAAGACTGGGTGCTGCACAGTAGCTCAGGCTCAGCAGAGACCCTACGTTCTGATATTTGATTTTGGTAGCTACAGAAGGCCTGTACTCCCTTATCCACACAAGTGTTGGAAATCCCAGCTGCTGAGGCTCTCCCTTTTTCACTTATGCTCAGCCACATGCTGGTGCTGTCCCCTGTCATGCTGCATTTAGAAGTATCTGAATATTTGGGAGTCTGGGAGGCATCAGGCATCCCTTAAACACACCAACAAAAGCCTCCTCAATCTTTTCAGCAGGAAGGCAAGTTCTCAGGCATTGCATAGACTATAAAATTGTTACCAAGCTTCCTGAAGCTAAGACAAATATTCTTAGGAATGGCTCTGTTGTCACAGCTATCACACAGGCATCAAGACCTGTCCAAATGCTTACATCGAAACCTGCATTTCCCCAGTAGGCCTTTATGACATTATCAACCTTGCTGACAAAAATTATATGGATGTTGTGGCTTAGATTCCACATTCTGAGTTGTTCTGCCCATTCTGGCAGGGCAGTTCAGGCAACAGCCATGAGGCTTATGTACATTTTCTCATACTGCATTGTGGAAAGTGGCTGCACTGTTGCTAAAACTTCCATCCCTTCCTTCAAGGACCTGAACTGTGTTTTTTTCTCTGCCTATTCCATGCAGAAGCCTTTGCTCTCACACATTTTGTTAATATTCTTATCCAGCAACAGACACTACATGCTTCCTGAGACTCTGCTCTGCCACATGCTTTCCTTCAACTAGTCTTTGTGCCTTGCTGCTGCCTCCATACTTCTTTTTTTTTTCTTTTCTTTTATTTCTGACTATATGGTTTTCCATTACATATGTATCATTAATATTGCATATATCACATATATATCATGACTCTTTTGACCCAGGAAGTAATTTATGGCTTCTTTCCTGTCTTTATTCACCCTTATTGTATCCTCCCCTGTCTGAAATTGCTCTTATTTTTCTCTTAGAGAGGTTTCATCTGACTACTGCAGCTGCTGTTGTTTTGTTTCTTCTATTTATATTTCTTGATTTAAATTCATTCGATGCCCAAGAACCATTCATTTTGCATATCTCTTTGTGTCTGTCTCTAAAATTGTTCCATGAAGTCCCTTTGCCTCACTTTCAGATGGTTTCCTATTTCCTTTATAAAATATCACCTTGCCTGTGTCTGAGAAACAATTTGTCTCTTTTCCCATGGTTCAGTTCTGCTCATCTTGATGAACTCTAATTAAACTTTTCTCTAAGTAGCACCTTTCTACTTTCTTCCATACTAACCTTCAAGCTTGTATAGACTGCTGCAAACTTAGCATTAAGTAATTTATTTTCTTCTACCAAATCCTGAAATACTTTTGTCCTAATCCTGAAGGTCTAGTCATGCATCACTAATTAGTTTCTTCTTCCTTTTTCAGGGAAAAGAATTCTCCTTGACTGTATTGCCTTTCATTTGTGCCAATTTTAGTGTTTGCAGTCTTTCAAAACATTCCTGTGAGGAAGCAATATGGTTTGGATTGGCAAATTATGAAAAAATCAAAACAACTTACTTGTGTGCACATGACATTTCCAAAATAACACAATTTAACAAAATGAAGATGTAGTTTAAGCAGCATTAAGCAAAGTCAATTCTATTTGAACAGGACTCTTGGTTCCTTAAAATTTTCAGTTCTTAAAATCAGTGTAAAAGCAGCTCAAACTTAATTTCAAAACCGGTTGTCCTCAGTAAACTTATCACAGCTACACTGACAATCCTATCATTAGTTCAAATAGTGATTAAGGAGCAGCTTTTTTCCAGAGAGATGGATAAGACAAATTCCAAATTCTCTCAATACAACTTATTCAGGCAATGTGAAAGTGTGAGCTGTGCTACTTGACTCTGGAGTATGCTGCTTGCTGTTAAGATGATTTAATGGCAGAAAAATAGCTCAGATTTCTCTGTAGCTGTAGTAATACAGTCTGTACAGATGATTTCCAGGTTGTCAACCTTAATGAAGTTGAAAACATGCTGACAATTCAGTAATGTTTTCTTTTCAGCTGTGCAAATGCTGCAGCCACAGATTACAACAGGATTGTAAGTACTTAACAAGAGCATTACAAAAAGAAAATAATAATTGGGATGAGAAATGAAAAAAGAAAAAACATGGAAATAAATTAATTTAATGAAAAAAACCTTTTCATTACTGTAAGATTTATATCTACAATAGCAGAAAAATTAGCCCACAATAGATTTCCCTTAGTGTTTTATGTACCAGTTTTAAAGCTGTCTTTCTGCATTTTTTTCACTAGGAAATAAAAAGAAGAAAACAAATGAACTTCTGTTAATTGTAACTGTTAAACAGAATGACACACCAAACATTTCACTGAGTGCATTTTGGATATTATGAGTTCCAGTATAGCCCATAGTATGCTAATTTTGTTAGAATTATGTATGCTTTGGAGATGTGCAAGTCTGTCTTGAGGCCAGAAATTATCATCATCCAAGCACAGACCTCAGCACTGATTTGCAGTAGAAATTTTAAAGCAAAATTTAGTTAAATCTATTTCTGGTTTCAGGGAGGTGTTTCAATCTCAGAAGGCTGAATGAGGAAGTTCAGTGCAGGATGCAAAGAAAAACATATACACAAAAAGATTTTGGAAATAGCTGCCTATCAAGAGTACAACTCATGTCTCACCTCAGTGCTGTCCAATATCCATTCAAAAGTACATATCTTTTCAAGGTTGAAAATGAAAAAACTTATTCTTGAGCATGGAACAGGATATAATAGATCCAGTGTCTCTCTTTTAGCTCCTGGGATAATAAGAAAAGGAGATTTGGTCAATAGGAAAGCTTAGGATATCTACACCAGTTTCTCCACCCTGTTTTCATGGTCCCTTGATGATGCCACTGACCAGGTAGCAGGGACACATACCTTCTCTCACACCTTCCTAGATTGCCTCTACCATTGTAGATCTGATCTCAAGACA
The DNA here is from genome assembly GCA_034336665.1 of Luscinia megarhynchos. Taxonomy (NCBI): domain Eukaryota; kingdom Metazoa; phylum Chordata; class Aves; order Passeriformes; family Muscicapidae; genus Luscinia; species Luscinia megarhynchos. Next base: position 51,311,716 of record CM067565.1, read on the forward strand.
GAAAGCATTCTTGGAAGCAGCTAAGTAATTCTACAAAGAATATGTGTCATTATTTTCCATTTGCAGAAGACATCTTTCATTCCAACAGGTAAAATAAATGGCCTACAAAAAATTAGTTTTGCCTTCTGTCTAAACTGCTCAAAAGAGCTGCCACCCTGTGCCTAAGCAGTTCCTTTCTATGAGGACTCAAAAAATTCAGAGCAGCTGTCCAGCCATGTATGCATCACATTAGCAGGTTTAATCAGGTTCTACATCAGCTGTACAATGGCAAATACAGCAGAATCTTCCATTCATTTCTATTCAGCTACAATGCAATGAATAATGAAGTAACAGATTGAACATATTTCAAAATGTCCCAGATGTCTATCAATGTCATCAAAATGGAATTGAAACCATAACCATTTTAAAAAATAGGGAAGATGTCGTAACAGAAAACATTTTCTAAGACGAAAAGAATGGTCAATTTGGAACATAAGTGCAAGGAGAATACAATACAGAAGGCTCTTGATTAATGGTGTTTATATAAATGTTAACAGAGCTTGCTATGCTGCATTTCCCACTTTCTGTTTTAAGAGTGCTAATTGTAAAGTATATTTACAGCAGAAAGCTAAATATTCTCCTCCTATCCAACCAAGCTAGTGGGAAGTCACCATGCAAGGAGAGTTTAAAATTCTGGTGTGCGGTCATTTGCTATGAATCATACACAGCCGTGCTATCTGACATCCTGTAAACAGCTATTTTAAAAACAAGCAGTTAATACATTTAATTCCCAGAAGACCCACGACAATTACTTTGCTTAGTGCCATGGAGTTTGATTTGCAAAGGAAGCAGTTGATACTTATCTGTAAATCTATTTAGTGGGAGAAGGCAGGCCATTTCAAGACTTGTTCGACAGTTTGATATCAGATTTATTTAAGCACTTGGGATATGAGAAAAGGGCTTTCTTGGGCTTTTCTGAATCATCCATCCACATGGCAAGCACAGGTGAATGTGGGACATGCTGGCTCGAGGCCATCAGCCTCTGGAGGAGCAGCTCCCATAATCTCTGCACTGGTGGCAGCAGCCCATGGTCCCAAACTCAGCTCCAGTGAGGAACAGCTGCAGCCTCCATTGTGCCCAGGGTCACCTCACAGCCATCCTTAACCACCCAGTCTCCCCTTTTCCCTTGGCAAAAGGAAGATACTTCAGGCAAGAGTACACAGGCAAGTTCAGACTTCGTCTGTTGGATATACAATGCAGTGCCACATTTTCTCTGGCCTATGCATTGCAAGTTGCAATATAATTGGAAGAAAATAATTGTTCTTTTAGGAGCAATCTAAGAGCCTGCTTACAAATGTGTCATGTTCAGATGTTCTGAAATTAGTATTCTGCCCTTTAACACATTTTTGAGCAATAACTCCTCACTATTTTATAGAAGATTATTCTACAGTTTATAAAGACTTTGGAGAGCTCAATTTTTAAAGGGCTTAGGCATACATCAGTAGGGTAGACCTGCCATGTTATGTTGCAGCTCAGGTTAAGTAACACAAATCAGTCAGGTCCCTGACCAAACAGACCTCTGTCATACTCCTTGGCTCTGCATGACTTCTGAATTTTTAGTGCATTTTGAAGATATTTACTAACAAACTCTGTCCATGTTGCAAACTGAACAAAGGCTACATATTTGTGATCTACTTGTACTTCTGCCTTCTTACAAAAACTTCTGAATTTGTTTAAAATAAACTGGCAAGTGGGAAGGGATCACAGTTCTACTTGGTTCCTATAAAGGTGGGGTTTGGGTGGGAGGCATTTCTAGATAGACAGCTGAGTAGGCTTGAAAAGAAATTGAGGGAGTGGCTAATACCACCCTTCAATTTGGCATCTGCACTGAAGACAGACACTAAAACCAGGTTTCATCATTGCTGAGAGAGCAACTCCTTGGGTCTCTGAGACACCAGACATTATGAAGTGCCTGAAAGAAACAGCTGGAGACTGTATGTGTGGCAGATCTCTGTATCTGGAGACTATTGTGATAAGAACAAGAGTGGTAAGCACACGCTGCAAAATACATTAAATAAGTTGTTTATGCATCCAAAGTTTTAGTTTGCATATTTATTTCAATAAAATATTATTGAGGACATTGTTTCCCAGTGATGATTTGATTCTTCACAACAGTAGCATGACAAGATGCCTATAGAAGCCCTCAGATCAGCACAGTTTTGCTTCCTGCCATCATCCATTGCTCTCTTGCAGCTGTAGTGTTTCTACATTCCCCTGTCCCACTGAACATGCTTTTTTAATTGCACCCACCCACTTCCTCAGTGTTTTATTCTGAATTGTATTCTGTTGTTTCTCCTAGCCTGATCCAACCAAAGGGATCCAACCAACCTGGTCCTATAAAAAAAGAAAAAGAAAAAACCTAAACAAACGTACCTACTCCGCATGAGTATTGCCTTTCTTTTTCTGAGATTTCAGGTCAGGTTCTTATTATTGTTTGCCATTTTCCTTTGTCTTCCTGGGTATTTCCATTTATTCCCAGTACCTACATATCTCAACAGTATTTATACTATCAGTGTTACTATCAGCTGCTGCATGGAAGATAAAAAACTCCCCTGGTGCCTCAATTTGCAGAGCACATAAGTTGTTTTCCAGCCCCAATAAAGGGTTCAGGCTGTGCATCAACCTTGTGTTTTAGGGACTCTGTTTCAGTCCTGAGTTTCAGCCAAGAGACAATTACAACCTTTACTTCTCACTTTAGATTATTCACTAAGTTGTTAAATAATATCAGTCCACAGAGTCACTATGAGCCTTTAGGTCTGAATGAGGTACATCCATATTTGGATTTGGACTATCACCCTTTGATTATGGCAATGCAGTCAGCTCTCAATCTGCATGACAAGTTTCCCTTTCCAACTCAATTTGAATTAATTTTGAGATTACAATTTTGTGCAGCACTGTAATTAAAGGTGTGAGTGCAATCCAAATACAGACATCTACAGATTTTCCTTCACTCATGAATGTTGCAATTCTATTTTTAAAAGCAGTTAATGACTGTGGCAGAGTGTCTTCCTTCCAAACTAAGGTTGCTTGTTGTTCATTTCTTTTTCATAAAAGAAGAAGGGAGGAGCCAGACCCAGCAAGTATAAGCATAATAAGATTTCAAAAAAGCCCTGCAAAACAGTCTAATAAGCCCTTTGTACCTTTTGTACTGGACACAAATAGAAGAATCTGCCCCTGTTGGTCTTCTTGTACCTTCTGTGGGGGTTTTGATATATTTTATCTTGACTTCATCAAAAAATCTTAATCCTGGTCCATAACGTTTTTTTTTTTACAAGAGCTAAAAGTACCTTATCAGCTCTCCCCTTGCTTTTCTCTAACAATCACACGGTTACAAAGGGAATGAGACATGCAGCAGAGGGATTAACTACTTTGACCTGAGGGAAAAAGCTGTAGCATTGCAGGTGAGATTGTAATACCTGTCTCTTCTCAAAAGAGATATCATGTCTGCTCACCCTCCTGATTGCATGTGATAGCTTCACATTATTTGTGGGATCAGTAATTCCTGGGATTCTCCTGCTGTCACCTTTTCCTTTTCCCATCTCATTCTTCATATGGTATTTTCCCACATACAATATTAAACTAGAAAATGAAACCCTGTCAGCAGCCTCAAGGTTTCATTTTCAGCTCAGAATAGCAGCTAAAGAGCTTGAGCTGAAATTACGGCTATAAACAAAATTAAGGCAAATCAAGATTGGATCAGAGTTTTCACAGAGAAAACTGACATTGTAGGCCCTATTTGTAATTTTAACTAAAGAATCTTAATGCCTACTATTATTGAGGCTCTTTTTCAGATCTGCCAGCTTCTTGTTATAACATTCACTCTCTTTAAGAAAATTTTGAAAGAGTGGTAGAATCTGTTAAAATGTGATCTTAAGACATTAAAAGTGCATAGCACTGAGTACAGAAACAGTCTACTTACTGATCAAAAATGCCATAAACAGCCGTGGTTCTTGCTAACTGCTGAGTGCCATCTACTGCTGAGAGAGTAGAAGCTGAAGGAATTTCTTGCAAACTGTACACTTGCAACGACCTTCAGCAACACAGCCAGCACAGGAGAGAGAAACCTCTGCAGAGCCCCTGTGGAACTTCTGCTGAGCTTGGGCTTTATGTCTGTCTCTCTTCCCAGACTCTGAAGATTTCTCAGGGGCTGCAGGAGGCAGGAGCTGTCCTTGTGCTCACCGTATGCCTTTGTTTAGGCTCACTATCCACTCAGTTCCTGATAGCAGTTCTCCCTTATACTCAATGTCAGTAGGGAATGGAGGGGTCAGTACTGCCTCAGGATCCATGTCAGATGGAGGGAAGGCTTTCCCCACCAAACATGGGAAGGACCTGCAGCCATCTAGCTATGCCTAATTTCTTACCCAGTATTCTCACAGCCAGGAAAGCCACTTACAAGTATGAATCAGTTCCTGAAAACAGGAAACCTACTTAAACCTCTGCATGTGAGCTGGCTTTCAGTGGAATTTAAGGGTTCAGTATTCTTGTTGAAATGCTCAAGCACAAGAATGAAGGAATACACCCAGAAGTGTCCCCCTGACCTCCAGCTGTTCTTCCAGAAGGGCATGGAAGAAGCTGCCCTTCTGCAGCTGGTGTGCCATATTTGCCAAACCACTGAGGGCATCTCAAGTGACATTAGATTCCTGTGATCAGACAGCTGAATCAAGGCACTAGATAATATCATGCATGGAGATTTTGGTTGACTTTTTTCCCCAAACAAGACACCTATCTTTGTTCTGTTCAATGACATCCAAAATAACTGACAACAGTGAAAATCTAGGCACCAAGCTCACGTGACATTGAATTTAGATGCCTCCATTGGGACCTGAGTCTTAGCTCACATGTCTGAATACCATCCAGCCACTCAATGTAATGCCACCTGTTCAACACTTCCATTTAATTCTGTCCTTGACACTTCGATGTGATTGCTGCCCTGTTCTAATCAGAAACAATGGAAATCTTCAGGAAATTGTTAAAGCTTCCCATCGGAAAGATTTTATTCACCTAATAACAAGAGAGAAAATTAAAGGTTTGGAAAAATAAACAGAAAAGGCTGTGGGATTTCTGGTTGACATTTGTAAAACAGTGTTAGGAGCTATTCCATTCACAGCTCCTCTATTCTGTCTCCATCACATTGCAGAACCAGTTTACTGGAGATAGTCATTGGCATCAGAAGGCTATAGACAGGTAAGCAGTCGTGGTTTGATCTAAGTGAAGAGATCAAGGAACTGGTCTGGATTTAAATTATACATTTCAAACCAAAGAGATAGTTTGCCATTACATAAGACAGCATTCAGGGACTCAAGGCTTTGGAAAGTGTGAGTTTTAAGCTAGGAGTGCATGACTCTTTTGCTCTAAGGTCTGTGCTTTTGTGCAGTAACTTTTCTTTCTGAAGCAAAGCTATTGCTCCCAGAATGTTGTAGGCATGTCAAATAAGTTAGACCTCTCAGGTAACCACAGAGGCACAGGAGGCAGCAGCCCAGGGCAGGATCTGAGAGAGCAGTGCAAGCCTCCTGTGAGAGAAAGATAGTGATAGACATTGAACTGGGAATTCAGTCTGAGAGACCAAGAAAGATCAGAAGAACAGCTTAACCTTCCTACTGCAGAATCTAAATCCATGTAGAAAATCAGCATGGAGGCAGGAGAAACAAGGCAAGGGCACAGTCAGCTACAACTCTGCAACCAAGCATCCTCAGAGCAGGAACAGTGTAGCAGATGAGCTCTCCTTGTCCTTCAATAACCCAAGTGATTAAAAAAAACCCCTCGTCAGATTGTGTTGCTGCCAAAACATGCTGTCTCTGAACCTTTTCTCTCACATATTTAGACCTTTCCTGCTAATTGAAAACTGTAATCTATTCATGGCTACCTTATTCCCACACAATCTGATTGTGTGCAGTGATAAAATACAACTGATACTTCTTTTCTGAGCTTTTAACCCAGCTCCTGTCTTTGAATCACATTAGAGACTCAGCAGGTATGAGTCCTGTTGAGACAGGCACCCCACTGGGACCATACATAATAAAACCCTGTCTCCAAAGTATAGTGATGTGCTGCACACAACATTATGTATTTTCAGGCCAGGGTCAAAATGAGCAATTGCCAAAGCAGAATTAGTCTTGTTAATGAGGCTTTCATTCCAGGAAAATAAGTGAAAGCGATTCCCCATATTTCTCTTCCCATATAATAGCTACTTTTGTGTAATGATCAGAGTAGGGTAAAATATTGTTAGTGATTCAGAAAACAAAGTAATAAAAGGGCTTGAGTAGCTTGGAGTAGAGGATGCATTGAACTTTGAAAAATACTTAATGCATCCATAAATAAGCTAAGAGAATATGTAGAGTAATATAGACTCTCATAAGGAGCACTAAGAAGAAGAGAGAAATTACTCATAAGAACATAAAGAACAAGAAGGATAAAAATACATATTTGGTCTACCCTTCCCCCATCCCAATCTTATAAATATCGGGAGGAGGTATTCGAATTTTTACCCTCCACAAAAGTGCTCCACCCTGCAGCAGTTATTTGGCAAATTAAATAGTCTTTAAGATGTTCCTAATGCTTAATTTCATTGTTATGCACTTTTTTGAATATGATGATTTTTAATGAATTTCCATTAAATAAAAAATGTATAATGTATAGAAATATAATTTGCTTTATATACCTGAATTGCTAGTTAAAATGGTCAGAAATATTTAAATGATAATGCAATATTTGAGTTTACAATGTTTTTTTTCCCAATAAGAGATTTTTAAAAGCAATATTTGAACAACTCTAGCCTCCCAAAATCTCGTGCCTTTGCTAAAACTGAAATTTTCACCTATCTACTTTTTCTTCAGTTACAGCATAGAAACTAGAAGAAAACATGGGAAAAGAGGGGAAGGAAAACCATCATATGATAGGGATTGATATTGACAGAGGAATCCCTGAGTTCCTGTCCTTCCTCTGAGCCATCTCTATTCATGTCATTCATTCCTGTATGTTACACAGTATGAAGTCAGTGAGCAGCCCTTGGAGCCAAGAAGGGAAAACACAGGATTATCCCAGCTATTCAGCTACAAGACTCCTCACTTTTTCTTCTGATTCTTGTGAGGCACTTTTTATTTCATGGGAAACAGAGTAACTTAGCAGGAGGTATTTAGGTTGTCATCACCATTTCACTTCCACTCCACAACCTGGGCCAGGTGTTGATAGATGAGATGGGAAATGAAAAATTCCACTCCAGGAAACTCAAGAGCTCATGCCAAGTTTTTGCTTAAAAACTATTCATTTAAATCACGTCCTCGAAAACAGTTTTTACTCCAAATACCAACCAGAACATCTCTGAACTCCAGAAAGGATTCTTGGGGTGTGTGGTACCAAAGAGGGCTGGGTCCTGGCAGGGAGCAGTAGCAGAATCCCCCATCTGGGAGCCCTGTGGCTGACAGACTGGCCAGCTACTCAGCAAAACTGAGTTTGGAGACACTTCCACCATGGCAAGCAGGCAGCAGAAGTGTCAGGTAACCCATCACAGCAATAGCTTCCAGTCACAGCCACTTGCTCCTGGCTGCCAGAACTGACTACTAGGATCAAATTAGCTTTCATTTCAAACCAACCATTTGATTTGACTGTCACTCACAATTGCCATTTGGGACAATGCATGGGTCAACAACAGTGATAAACCAGTTACCAACAAAAGGCAGTACATGACAACTTTTTCATGACCTCTACATTGGTGCTTCCTGAATGTCTCTTTGCAGCTTTTCATATAGATCCACATGTACTAATCATGGAGTCACTGTTGGGGTGTCTTACACTTGGGCTTGATGTAGGTCAAGACCTCCTTCATTCAAAGCATGACATTCTCTTCTTTGCAGTCATGTGATGCTGCAGCCTCAGCAGAATGGCACTGCTCTACTCCAGCAACAGAAAACAAGAAGGGAAACTGTGACAGCAGGGGCAGACAAGGGGGTTTGTGCTGATTCTGGCTGGAGTTCATTTTCTTCTTAGCAGCTACTATGGGGCTATGATTTGGCCTTGTGCTGGAAGCAGTGTTAATAACAGGTGATGCTCTAGCCACTGCTGAGCAGTGCTTTCCCAGGGTCAAGACCTTTTCTGCTTCTCACCCCGCCCCACCAGCAAGAAGGAGGTAGAGAAGCTGGGAAGGGACACAGCCAGGATAGCTGACACCAGCTGACCAAAGGGATATTCCAGACCATCTGGAATCATGCTCAGCAAAAACATATTGGGAAGGTTGGGCAGGGGGTCCCTCCCCATGGACTTGCCGGGCATTAGTTTGTTGGTGGTAAGAAATTGTTTTTGTTTGTACCACTTATATTTCTTGGGTTCTATTTTACTTTCTTTTTCATTATTATTATTTTGCCATTATTAACCTCCTTTTATCTAAACAGATTTTCTCCCTTTTGCCTTTTTCTTTTCCCCCCTGCAACTTGCTGTGGACTGGGGCAGAGGAGTGCATGAGCAGCTGTGTGGTGGCTGAAATTAAACCACAACAGTTCTTTTGGTGCCCAACATGAGGCTCAAAGAGTTTGAGATAATAGCAGATTACCAGAGTGTATTAGAAAGGATTTATATCTATTAGCAATTGCAGGTCACAACATGGATTCATATGTTCTCAATATTAGTTTATCAGATCTGTGCAATTTTTTTGCTCTAGATATTAAAGCTTGGAGTTGGCTTTTCCAGTTTACTGTGCTCTGTGGTGAGTAGTGATGTTTTCACTGGGAGATTTTTTTATTAAAACACTGACCTTGAGCTTAATCTGGTATTTGAGCCCTGTAATGAAGTCATTACTGTACTTTGGGTACCACCTCCTGGAGACAATTAACAATTATATTTCTTCCTCCAAGAGGCTTTTGTGAAGAAAATACAGCGTGATACCTTCCCTACCTTCTTCTGCAGTCATTACAACAAATTTCCAGTGTCTTGAACATCATTGGGTAGTTAAAATAGTTCCATTGGCATTTCCTGTGAATATTGTTTTGGTTTTGTCTAAGATTAATGAGCAATTTAGAGATATGACAGTCTCCATGAGAGTATGATCATGGGGTGAGTAGCATGTAGAAGAATATGGGCAGGTATCTAGAGACTCTCTCTCCCTCAATGAGAACTTCACTCCCAAACAATGACAGGATGATGATGAATCGACAGAATTTTGAAAAACAAATGTTATGGCTATTCCATAGTGGTACAATTGACCACACCATGCTGGGCCCTGGCCAGGACCTGCCAAACTCTGCTTGACATCATGCAGCATTCTCAGGAAGAAAGGGAAAACAAGCAAATAAACATTATAGCAAGCAGTTGGTAGTGACAATTTGTTTATGGGTATTAAAATTGTCTTTATAAATATCAAGACAGCAGGATGATGCACAGGTGAAGAAAGGTCTTAACATAGTATCTTTGATAATTTGTGTGAAAAATTCTTCCAAACTGGCCAAATTATAAGAACACCACAAACCCAAAAGTACAGCAAAGACAGTCTTTAGGCAAATAATTTGAATATTTACCTGCAGCAGTTATGTCATATCTTCTTGTGGCTTTTCCCTATGTACCAGATTTTATATGCTATATTCTCAGAATGGAAAACCTTTTTTTCCATTTTTGGGCTAGGGCAGCTGAATTATATTATCTCTGCAGTTTATTTGCAGTCGCTCTGCAAGGATTTTGTGATATGTAAGAAAAACAAAAGATGCTATTTCACCTCTGTTTCCGATATATTTTCTTATACATTTGTTCTTCCACTCTTTTGTTTCCTCAGAGTTCAGTGTAAGGGACAGTGCTGGGAAGGGTAGTGGCATCCTTGCTATAAGGAGTGTATGTAACAGTAGGTTAGAAATCTATCAGTCTGTTTGGGGCTCAGTAGTATTGAACAGAGCTGATGTTACCAAGCTAAGGTAGTGCTGTAGTAGTAGCACATGTTGTTAGTTCTACTAGTTGTTTGCAAGCTGAGACAGCTCCAGACTCAAGAAGGCACAGGCAGCTCTGCTGCAGGTATCTGTGTCACACACATATATCTCATGAAAACAATGGGACAATCAGCAGTGTAGTGCAGTGGGATGAAACGTGCACATCAGAAAAGCTTCATGCAGGGAGCAGAAGGCTCTGGTTACTGGCTGGCCAGGAGTTTGCCATGGCTGTGCTGCCTATTGTGCTGCCTGGGTGAAGGAAGCCATGGTGTCCGTATGTGACAGAGAGGGCAGAGGTGGCTTTCGGGAAGAGCCATCAGTACAGTAAATGCAACCATAAAATTAGCTTCAGTTTTTACCTGAGGGATGATAGCTTCATGATTAAATCCCTGGTTTAATCTCTACTTCTACCTAGAAAAGTTCTGATTGACCTTGGGGTGACACAGAAATTAAATCCCGATCTCAACTGTTTTAATGTTGCCACCACAGCCCAGACATTCAGCTGCTCTCCAGCAGACTTCCAAAGGTGTTTAGAAGCCCCAGGGTGAATGCTGGCATTTGGTAGACAGACAAATAAGCATCAACAGGTTCTAACGAACTCCCCTTTGAAAATTAAATTCTTAGATTGCTCAGGCATTTCTGAATAACACAGCAGGTGATGATCTATATCTTCGTAAGTATTTTAATAAATGTAGCTACTTCTGCCTCCTTTTTAGCTGCTCTCTTTAATAGTACTCCCCTAACACAATGAAGTGCAACAACTATAAATTCACTACTAGTTATGCACTGTTCAAACTTGAAATACTGTGGAAACTTTTAAGTCTCTACATAAGTATGCAAGAAACAAATGGTATAGAGCTTACCAAATTGCTGAATTTCTTGCACTGATGATAAATGCACAGGAGAGGGGGCTGTAGGACTAGACTGATTTTCACTGAAGGAGACTTGCAAAACTGAACACGGGATGATGACTAAAGGATTATAGGAATAATGAGAAAATAGTTTTACTGTCAGTTATTTTTTTTAAAAGTCTCTAAATAGTTTTGTAGCCCTATAGCCCTTCAACATCAATGGATGCTTTTAATTTTACCTGTATATTCCAACTGCAGAAGTATGTCTTACAAAGATTCTTGTCTGCTTTGTGTGACATAAACACATCCTAGGATTATGAGATCAGAGTAGCATAAGTGTTAGTCCATGCAGAAGAGGAATCCAGGTGGAAAACAGGCTCCTGGAACTGCAGAGATAGGTCAGCTTGAAAAACAGGGATTGGAGAGCAATCGAGATAATTTTAGTTTGTTCAGTAGAAGCATGGAGTCTAGAGATAAAAAAGAAAAATGGATCTCCTTCCTTAATATGTCCTTGTCCATTTATTGTGAGCACAAAGTCTGTTCCAGGTTGCTTCTCTTTAGACTTTTTACAACTCTATTTGCAAATGGTGTATCAGTAATGGCTGCATCCCCCAGAAGTTATCACTTTTTTAACATTACCCCCGTCTGATTACAGTGGCTCAAACATTGCACCGTGAGATAATTTCCTGAAAGATATTCTAAAATCTGAACAAAAAAAGATTACTTCAGCAGATTTAAATGCAAGAATCCACTACAAAGGCTTCCTCAAGTATAAAAGAAAGCTCCTAACAGCGTTTACCTGGAGTAGTTATCATGTCTGTACAAACAATCTGAGCTGTTGTCCAAAACTGTAAAGTATGTGCTGATGTTTTGTTTCCCACACGCAGGGTACTTCATCTGCCTCAGACAGTTTGTTTTCTTAAACTGAGCTTTGGGAGCCTATGCCTTCTGCAGTGCACAACTTAGAGACTAATGCAGCTATGGCAGAGCAATTCAGATGTCTCTGATGCCATTATCAGAGTTAAAACCCACACTACAGATCCCTTTTGTCAATACTTATGATCTGCTTGGACCAGCACACTCCAAGCAAAGACATTCTGTCTCTTAAATCAGAAAAGAAAGAAATGTATATGTCTTTTTCCCCAGGAAACCAACACCATAGAATCGTATGTTTTTGCAGGTTTTATCACTTTATCTTATATGGTAATAAGAAACTGGTGCTTTAGATTGAAGAAGCTGGCCAACAGCTAATTCATGGAAGCATTTTAGATTTTTATTCTACCTCAGAGGGAATACTTGATGGGTCTTTTTAACCTTTTTTCTTAGAGAGCAGTAATGATTATGGTTGCTTTTTAGCTGACCATTACATTTTTCAGCCTGTGCATACTTACAACACACAATGCATAATTGTGAGTAATGGATATTTTGCACCAGTGAAATCCTGTGCATAGCAAGGTAAACCTGGACTTGTAGAGACCCACAGAAGTGAAGAAAAGTGGGCTCCTCCTACCCCATCCCTAAAAATGGACTTAGAGGAAAGGAAATGACTTGCCTTCCTCCATTGCTTGAAAGGTCAGAACCAGACCAGATGTCTCCCTCTTAGGTGACCAATGATAGATGAAATTAAATTCCCGGTCAAGGCTAGATCAAACCTTGTTTGGATTGAAAAATTCCCTACATATTGTTTCAGTAACCTAGGTACATTTTGGCTCTTATTTTTTTCCCAGGCCCCATTATGAGATGAGACCAGCTATGTCCCTGAAAGATTGACTAAAGCAGATGTCATGGTTATTTTCATTAAAAAATACAGTGGGAGGAGGAACTACATCCAGGTTTTACACAGTAGGTGACTTTACTAGATAGCTCACTCAAAGATGTGGGAGCTCCACATCAAAAGTGATTCAGTAGAAAAGCAGGCAGCCAAAGCTGCCACCCCTGACAGCGTGATGACTGTGAGTACAGCTCTCTTATGCTGCAGTTTCAATGAGGCTGAGTGATCACAGAGCATGATCGAGACAATTGACCACACCACAATAGGATACACACACAAAGATACAGATCTTTTATCATTTTTTGGTCTTGGATGGAACTGAGGACTTTGGTGCTGTTGTGAGCTTGCCTTCCTACATCAAGGTAAGTAAATCCCTTGATTCTTCTCTGTCTGCATTCCTCAGTTTGCAAAGTGGTTTTGCAAATATGGCACCATCCTAGCTACTCTTGGATCACTTGAAAGAGAAAACTTCAGACAACTGAAGACATGACAAGCTGTGGCTCTTGCCACATTTCATCCCCACTTCCCAAGACAGCCAGCAGCACTGCTCATGCCAGGGGCTCCTAAAGGCACATGCTAGCTGTCCTGAGCCCGAGCTGGACAGGTCTGTGTCTGAAGGGAAGTCTTCATAATCTACAACTGGCTACTTTATATACCAGCATTTCAGTTCATTGTCACTTACTCAGCTTGGGTTCCCTATTCTTTATTTTAATGAAGTCCTTATTATGAAGTCCCAATGTAAACTGTGCACAGAAGATGTTTGCAAAAAAAACTAAATAGCCTTGCAGTATCCAAAAATGGTGCAGAAATCTCTGGCACCTCATTGTGAGATCCCTAAGAGATAGCAGTAAGTTAAGTGAGGCATGAGCTCCTGTATTAGGCCAGCTGGTAGTGCTACAAAAAACCAGCAAGGACAGAAGCCTTTCTTCCCATCTCAGAGGACAGCTCCCAGTTCAGCATAAAGAAAGGCCAGTGTGTCCCAGACAGAGGCATCTGTCCAAGCCCAGGAGAAGGGCTGTGTGTCCAAGGCCACAGCACTTGTGCACCAGCACTGCCCAATGGCTTTTGCTGATGTGTCAGCTAGCCTAACAAAAGCTATTTTTTCTTCTTCAAGTATTACTGTATCTACATCCTTAGACTATCACAATTACATCAGTGTTTCCATTTGTATAGAAAAAAACTTAAATCATTTCACTAACAGAGTAATTTGTTCTCTATCTTGGTCATCTTTTGTCTCTCAGTGAAGGTAACACTGTCCCTTGTCTGTGTCTGCATCCAATGAATGCTAAGAGAGCAACATGAGAAATTAAAAAGTTTTCTTTTGGGAACACCTGGGTTTGTCTTCCTCCCTCCTGCAAATAGCTGCTGAAAATTTTAAAAGTCTGTTTAACCATCAGCATTTTTACATAATTCCTGCATTAGGGAGAGGAGGATAGTAGGAAGGTAGGAAGACAGGAAGGAACAGTAAGCACTATGCTACACATGCTCATGGTTTATTTTGTATAATGCATGCTGTGTAAGAGTCCATCTAGCCCATTGTAATCTTGCCAAAACTAGCCATAAAAAACTGCTCAGGAAAGAGTAAGAACAGGACAAGTATATGCAATGCACACATTTAAAGCTCTTCCAGACATCAATTATTTCCAGCCTGGGGACTTGCAGGCCTAGATAGAGTTTCTTTGCAATTAGTATGTTTTTATCAACTTGTTCCAGCCCCTCTATTAACATCTACCTCCTTTGGTTGAGAAGCTGGGCTCATGTCTCACAGAACTTTATACATACCAACTCTGAACTTCATCTGAATTCTTCCTGAAACCCACAATTAGCCCTACTTCCTAAAAAAAATTAGGGTCATCTTCAATCTTTGACATTGTCTTAATTATGGTTGTTTATGAACATGTTAAACAGAACAGACATCTGGATGGATCTGAACTACTCTGATCAAGTCTTCTTGCCCTCATGGATTACTTGAAATTTATGCTTCCTATTCCTAAACGAGGCTTTTACATCTTCACTTCTATGGTAGCTATGTAATTACTGCATTTTAGATGCTTGGTCTGCTGCTAAACCAGAATACATATGGGGTCAAAGTAAAAGCAAATAGTATGCAACCAGGTTTGGCAGCATGAGAGCAAGGTGAGACAACAAGGCCATTATGATTTCCTAGGCTGTCTCTCCCACTGCTTTCTGCAGAAGAGTAACTTATGCAACTTCTGACTGCATCTAACCTGAGTCAGAGAAAGAACATTCTATCCTGGGGATAGAATTATTGGGGGAAAAAACCTCAAGGGCCACCTAGATGTCCACCTGCTGAGATGGTCTGCACACTCTAGGCTTAAGGAGACATAGAAAGCCCATGTCTGTTGAAGGATCCACAAAGCAGCACAGCCTGACCAGCAGACACACGTGCTGAGCTGCTGACACTCTTAGTGCACCCAGCAGAGCCCAGTTCCCTGCCACATGCAGCTGCAGAACAGCTGTGCAGAGATGTCCTGCTGAGCCAACATTCTCTTCTCACCAGGGATGAGTATGGGGGGACTATGGGCTATGGCCAGAAACAAAAGGTGTCTCTCCCACACCACCCTGGCAGTGACCTTCCTGGGTAGCACTGGCTGGACTCTCACACTTACAGCATCTCCCCTCCATCCTCCATCCAGAGCTCTTCTCTGTTACTGGTGATTATCAACAGGCAAAATCTCTCGGGCAGCCAGTTTCAGCAGAACTGGAAAAGCTCTAGATAATAACATCATGCCTCACTGGCTGGCATCCCACAAGTGTGTGTGTCTGGCTCTAATTTTGTTCCCAGGCAGCTTCTTGTTTTTCCTTCCTTCCCACCCCCAGTCTGAAAGAAAACAAAAGTCATTGAAGCTTATTCTAGGCCAGCTGGTCACTGTAAACAGACACCAGTTCTGCTCATAGCCCAGATGCATGAATACTTACACAGGAACAAGCTTAACATCCTTGTATTTTCTCTGGATAGAAAATACTGTGTCATATCTGCCCCACTGCCCCACTCTACTGCAAACAGAGATAAGTGCCACCTACTACCAAATGCTCTCCCTTCATCCTCACCATCTTCCCCTTCCTCCACTGGCCTTTGGCATGGACCCTAGTCATGGTAAAGTCCTCTTTTTCTGGGCCAACCATTAGACTGGAAAACGAAGTCCTCTCAGGAAATCTGGAGTGCAAGTGTGGATACTGTGAGAGCTAGGGAATAAGAAGCTTGAGTCTTGCTCAAGCTACTCAAAGGAAAACAGAACAGAAAGAATTAATTACAGAGACTAGCACCTGCTTTTGGCACAGGAGAGTGCGTGAGAGACGTGATATTTTGGTGAAAGCATGTTTACAAGGGGTGTTGCCTTCCTTGCACCAATGAAATTAATTCTATCCTCAGTTCTATGCTCTAGTCTATAAAAGTGTTATTGCTTCTTTAATAAATTGCCTTTCTTCTGCCTCTGAAGGAAGTCTTGTGTTGCTATATCTTTTCGCTGCTCCTAGCCCTATAGCGACATGCAAGGACATAAAGAAGATATATAGAGAATATAGAGGTCACAGGGGAACATTTGGAATCTGCTCAGTTGGAAGAGACCTATCAGGATCATCAAGTCCAACCCCTGATCCTGCACAGGACACCCCAAGAATCACACTATGTGCTTGAGATCATTGTTCAAGCACTTCTTGAACTCTGTCAGGCTTTGTGCTGTGATTATTTCCCTGGAGGGCCTGTCCAGTGCAAAACCTTTTCCTGATATCCAATCTAAGCCTCCCCTAACTCAGCTTCATGCCATTTTCTCATGTCCTCTCACTGGTCATGAGAATGAAGAAATTGGCACCTGCCCCTCTGCCTCCCCTCATGAGGAAGTTGAAGACCCTAATGAGATGTCCCCTCTCCTCCTCTTCTCCAGGCTGAACAGACCAAGTGACCTCAGCTGCTCCTCATTCAGCTTCCCCTCAAGGCCCTTCACCATCTTTGTTGCCCTCCTTTGGACACTATCTAATAGCTAATGTCTCTTTTATGTTGTGGCACCCAAAACTGTATATAATATTCAAGGTGAGGTTGCCCCAGCTCAAAGCAGAGCAGGACAATTTCCTCCCTTGCCCAGCTGTGATGCTGTTCCTGATGCCCCCAGGACACTTTTGGCCCTCCTGGCTGCCAGGGCAGTGTTGGCTTGTGTTCAATTTGCCACTGACCAGAACCCCCTGGTCCCTTTCTGTGCTCTCCAGCCTCTCATTCCCCAGTCTAGGGTTGCCCCATGCCAAGTGCAGAATCCAGCACTAGCCCTTGTTAAACTTCATGTATTTGGCTACCGTCTATTTCTCTAATTTGTTGAGATCTCTCTGCAGGGCTACTCTGCCCTTGAAAGAGTCAACAGTTCCTTCCAATTTCGAACTGTGTCATCAGCAAACTTGCTTAGCTTTTTTTCACTTCCATAAACACTGCTGAAACAGAGAGCAGAGCCCTTGCCTCGGTATCCCTCTAAACACTGCAATTGAGGGTTTAAAACTTCTGCTGGGCTAGAATAAAGACACAGTGGGTTGAGGAGGTCCTTAAGGAGGAGTAACAGATGCTGGTTTTCTTAGCAGACCCTGTGATGCTGCTGGAGGCAGCTGGGGGGATGGATGCCAAGGCAGAGCTCACCCACACCCCTGAGGTCTGGCTGGGTGAGTTGGAGAAGAGGATCATCCTGTGCCTGCAGCTGAATGAGGCTTCTTCAGGGGCCCAAACCTGGAATTGTGTTAAGCCTAAGGCCTGCTCTATTTTCTTGCTCTATTTTCTTTCTTCAGGCTATTCTAGAGTTACTCAGGAACTCTTTTGTCAAGAGCAGGTGGTATGACTTCTGCACTGCTTTGGGACACAGAGCCTGCAGGGAGGCTCATCGCTGCAGCATCAGGGACATCTTTTTCACTTCAGCCTCTGTGGGAGAAAAGAACAAATTTATTTTGGGAACTGAGTACCAACAACAGGGAGTGAGTGGCTGCTCAGTGCTTAGCTGCTGGCTGGGGTTAAACCATGACAGTCTCTTGCCAGAAATAGTGCACAGCATTTGTGCCCTGACTGGCTTCTTGAGAAGAGGACTCAGAGGTGCTCAGAGTCCCAGCCATCCTACACTTACCCTGCCCATAAACCAAAGAGAAGTGTTCACAGCCAGGCTCCTGGCTCTGGTCAGCTCTGCTGCTCCAGGAGTGGGTATTCTTTTAGGTGTGGTACAAGACTGGCCCCTGGGAAGCAAGAAGGGGACACCACAGTTCTCTGGTCCTTGGGTTTTGATGGGAACAGTTTGGTGTGCACAGCAAGCACTCACCATGTGGGAGCACAAACAAGTCCTGAGAAAAACTCCTGAGACCTCAAGTTTCTTCTACCAGCACCAAGACAGGCTGGTACTGACAGAGCACAAGCAGAGTAAGTGGCACACTTAGGTACGGGCTGTTTTCAGTGCAGAAAAGTATCTCCTGGTGACAGCACTGGGATACTTTGAAACAGGTTGAGAGGAACATCGGGTAGCCATAATAGCATTGAAATTCCAACTAGACACTTTAATGCAGCATAAAGATTGTAGGACACACAGGGATGCTTGTGCCCAGATACACATGGGACATGGATGACTCCATTTGCCTAAGTTCATAAAACAATTTGGGATTTATTGAGAGTGGTTACGTTCAAAGTCTTGGCAAAACTTTTAATTACAAAGCCATTTTTTGTTAATTTCCAAAAAAAAACAGCATAGCTTAGCAAAAATATTTGGGGCATTGGAACTAGTGTCCTTTGGATATCTGTACTACTGATACAAATTGAAACATAGCACAACTCTAACGCTTGGACTCAATGAGTAAGCTAAGCTCTTTCAAAAGCTTAAGTAATATAATAATTAAGAACTGTACTATTATATCTCTTACTTTTCCAGGTTTTAAGACAACAAATCAGGACATATCTACTGGATAGCAATTAAACTATGTTCTTTCCTTCCAGTGATATAGTGATAAATAAAAGTTCATTTAAAAGGCACACTAGTTATTTGGTAAGTAAAAACTTAGGCAAACATGCCTATTTGCTGGATAGCAAGAAAGAAATAATTTCTTTATTGGTCTATAGAGAAGTAGATAAAATCCATTTACCCATGTTTCTCCTTGACGACCCCATGGGTCTCCATTTTGGCCTTATATTCAAAATATATTAAGGCATATTTACTATGAACCTATTTTTTTTCTTAGTCTATGGGTAGAACTACACCATGCCTGTGTTTAAGAGCTTTACTGAATTTCACAGGGAATAGGAAAACTGACAGAAAACACAGATTAGTCACTGCTAAGTCTCTTCCAAGTAATTTTGCAAAGGAGTTCAACAGTTCTGTCACCAAATAAACACACAGAAGCCAAATGTTTTGAAGTTTCAGTCAGTCACTCGAGGCCTCCACTGATGTTAATGTTCCTGGAAAGTCATTTGACTAGCTCTGTTAAACTGTTTTTTTTATTTTTCTTTGTCCCTGACTGGAGCTTCTCCATTAAAAAAAATTGTAAACAATAATCATCATTATGATTCTTTATAAAATCTTCTAAAATGAAATATTAAGGTTTTACTCTCTTGACTTTTTGGGATATTTTTCTGTATGTATGAAGTGGGAAATAGCCTACAGTGCAGAAATACATCATGGCTAAAGGAATCCTGAGGACAAGTGACTGAAAATCATCTACCCTAACTGATACTCCATTATAAAATGAACTTATACTAAAAAAATAAAAATTAAAACAACCCCCCTCTTTCCAGATCTGTAGAAACTCAGGGAAAACCCTCTTCAGTTTTACCTGCAGCAGGAAAAACAAAGTGCAGTACTTGTTGCCAGTGTCACACGAGCAGGAATTCAGAAGTGGATTACCAGGGAGGCTCCAGACTGCCCACTATGCAGGCACACAGCAGAGCCTGTGGTGCCCATAGTGTATCTGCCATTACACAGCACAGGGAGCTGGTAGAGCCTTGACCTGCTTCCCATTTAGATCCTGGCTCTCTCTGCCCCTCCCTGCACCAGGGAGGCTGGTGCCTGCCAAGAGGAATGACCTAGAAGCTGACTCTTCAAAGCAGCAAGATGGGAAAGTCCCCAGTTAAGAAAAATATTAAAGGGAGTCTAGAGTTGAAGAAAATGTTGAAGTTCTATTGAAAGCAAAAGGAAAGGAATGAAGAACATTTTTAAACCCCATTAGCTTCAATAAAAGTTAAATATGTGATTAAAGGTAAGTGCATACTTTTATGAATAAGACTTCTTTAATGACCCTTAAATCTACAGCTGTCTCATCGACACTATCTAGAGTGGAGCCAGAAATTGTTTCCAGTAATCTGAGGCTAAATTACTTGAAAATTAAACTCTATGATGAGCAAGGAACAATGATTCATATTAGAAATCTAGTTCCCTCTATGTCAGTCAAAACCAAATCTAAATCTTCACCTCACACACAAAATCCTTAAGGGTTTTTATTATTGCTAAACTACTTGAAAATTAAACTTTATGATGAACAAGGGACAATGATTCATCTTAGAAATCTACAGTTTCCTTTCTTCCTGTCAGTCAAATTCAACCATGTCTTCACCTTGCATATGCAAAATCCTTATGAGTTTTTATTATTGCTCATCTTTATTATTTTATTTGTAGCTTTTATTTTCCTCTTAAAACTAGACAGAAGCCATCTAAAAACTATGTCTACCCAGATCAAGACTTCATAAAACCCTCTTAAAAATTGATGACCTCAAAGTGGCAGTCAGACACACTGAAGTTGCACTTTTCATAGCTTAACTGAGCAAATTTTCACAAGAAAACTTTTGTCAGTTTAAAACATCAGCAGCACACGCTGTCAGCTTTCATCCCACTACATGTAGGTGGTGTGTCCTGCAGCGTCCCATCCCAGGACAGACACTGCTGTCCCCCAGCACTGCTGAGCGAGCTGAGGGCCACACGTGGGGCAGGTGTCAGACAGACAATGCAGCTGCAGGGGCACATGTCCCATGTCCCCAAATCACAGGCCCTGTAGCCAAGGTCCTGACTGTATGAGCAGCCTTGGTGAACCTCTTCACAGCACCACCTTCTCATTCAACTCAGACCTTTTAGGGGTGGTCACCATTCCCTACACACTTGTTGAAAGTAAATTGCAAGGACGAAAACTCTGATATTATAAAAGTTAAAACTTGATAGTCCATCATTGTACTGGTGTTTTGTCCCCTTTAAAAATCTAAGGCAGCACTAGAACTGCATCACTTGTCTTTTTAAGTTATCTCTTCCAGGAATCTCCAGGATTCCTTCACCTTCTGAGACACAGAGATCTGTTATTAAAAAATTGCAGCAGGAGTTTCAACTTATTGAGTGTTTTGTTGGGTTTTTTTTCCCCAAAAAAGTAGAAAAAATCCAAAGATATTTATAAATTTTCTATTTCTTGCCTTCTTCCTTGTACTCCCCTTCTAAATTTTTTACATTGCACTCTGAGGAAGAGAGGTGAAAGAGCTGGACTTCAGAATTAGACATCTTTATATTTTTGCTCTTCCTAATCAGAGAAGTGCAGTGGTTTTATTATTTTTATGGAAAAGATTTATTTTTCTCCTAAAATGTTTATTACATACTACAGCTTTCTATTCCAAGAGTTGTACACTTCTCCACTGTGGAAGTCTAACTTGGTTGTTGCCCGACAGTGTTGTCCTAGTAGTTCTTCCCTTAAACACAAGATGTCAGGTTTTCAGCACAAACATCTCTAAGCCAGTAAAAAATGTTCTTGGCACTGGATAAATTCCAATATCACTGAAAAGAAGAAAATTGCTAAAAAAATAAGCAATGGTTGCAAAGTCTCTGGTATGACAAGACCATTAGTTCTTTGTGTTTCTAAATTAGTGCCATGCTGGAGATGCCAGACTAGGAAATTGGATTTCACACTCCATATCCTGAGACTGGCAAAAGGCAAAGCACAGCACCATTATTTGATCTTGGTAAATTTTGTTTGATCACTGAAGGCCTACTGTGTCTCTTCTATGTCCTTCTGAAAGATGGGAGACAGACTATATAAAGTATGAAGAATTATGGGGTTGGAAAAAAACATAAAAATCTTTCTGTTTAGAGAAAACTCCTCTCTAAAATCAGATGTTTCTTAAATAGTCTATGGTCTGTTGTACAAAAATAGCAGTGGCTCTGAGGCATGAAGCAGGGAACATTTGGATCTGGACCCAAATGTTCCCAAAGCTTAAAGCTTTTAATGGACAGCACTGTGGATCAAAACTAATGCTACCACGGGAGAGTGCTTTTGTTCTTAATCTCTGATCACATCCAGCACACACACATGACCTGGCTGCCAGCTGAAGGCGTGGTTAGCCCTTGAAGCAGCATGTTCCTGGTGTGAAATTGCAGAATGACACTGACATCTATCATGCTCTCTTAACAATCACTCTTTAGCTTTTAGTGCCTCATCCATTTATTAAAACTGCATTTTTGCATAAGCTCCATGTTGATTTTACACCAGGTTCTACATTCATTAAAGGTTTTTTTTCTAGTCAACCGATGCATTTCACTGATTTTTTGATTATATATCTCAAAGTCAATAGGAAAGGGAATTTAGCCTTGGTGAATTTAGACCAGATGAAGGAAAGCTCTCACACCAAGTTTTCATATATTGTTTATAATAAAATCTAGAAAATATTAACTATAGAACTCCATATGTACTAAATGCATTTTAAAATAAAAACCCTAATGTTTGATTTCCTCTAGGATAGAGCCAAAGCTATTTGAATGCTTTAGGATTTGAAATTACAATATCCTCCTGTACATAGTGAAGGCTTTTTTCCCTTAACCCAGAGGAGGTCAGAATTAAAGCAGTGGTCCCTTACTTTGTCCAGAGCTTTAGAGATAATTAGTGGAGGAACAATAAAAATACAAGTACTAAAAGCAAAATCTGCAAAGCAAAATTTCAGAGCAGATAATGCCATAATCATTTTATTTATGGCAAGATATCAGGCAGGAGAGTAACGTCCTGGAAACATCCATGTACAAAAATGGAGAAGGCAAACTGAGAAACAAAGAGATCTGTATTGATAAAATCACACAAGTGGCTTTTCAGGAAGCAAACCTGTAGAGGAGTGTAGGCAGGACTTTAAAAAAAAGGAAAAGAAAGCAGAACTGGCAATCTACTTGTTTCCCCTCCTGAATTCTCTGCAACAGGATTTCCTCATCACATCATGTGGAGCCATGTAAATATGCCCCCTTTGGCTACGTGACAGGAATCATTTCCTCCACCCTGCTTGCGGGGAAGGAAAGCAAAAAAGAAAGGTCAGGATCTTGGGGATTTGTATTAGCAGAAAGCACTTAGTCAGGAAAAGGATAAAGATTACAGGGGAAGTGGTGCTATTCTTTTCTGTCATACACACTTTATATATTCATAATAAAAAATACGTGAAAAAAATTAAGCTTTACTATTCTTCACTTTCAATTTCTCATTGGTACTTAATGAAGGTATAAAGATTTCAAAATGCCCTAGAAGAAACTCACAAGCTGAAATTTTGTTAGCATCCACAACTATGAGAGCTAGTATAACTCTCAGGATAAAAAATCACACTGCAAGTGTAGTCATTAGCCAGGCAAAAGCTTCCTTAATAGTTTGTTAACTCATGTTTAACACAGCTGCACAGAAAAAGCCCAGAGTCCTACAGCAGCACTATGCCTAAACACTCAGGTGAAATAAACAGCTGCTTTTACCAGCTCTGATCAATGTGCAGTTTTGCTGTTAACAAACAAAGAATCATAAGAACCTATTAAAAAAGAATTTTTCTAGTAGATATGAGTCTCATTTTCTACTTATTCAATATATACAGAGTACACTTAACATATCTTTGATGGAAAGACAATTTATAGAAAAGTATCTATTCTTGAAAACTTTAGGCACTACAAAATCTGTTACAGACTAGATTTGTATGTTGAAACATACTAGTTTATTGTATTAAGATATTTTATTGAAACAAGATTAACACAGTCAAGTTAAACTCCTTTGTAAAACTGTGCTGTGTTTTTTACTGTTACTTACTGGCTATTACTCACTCTATGTATTTTCTCCCTGCTCATGAAATTGAGCAGTGCCAGGACTCACACAAATCCCCACTGAACTCTACAGGAAAGAACCCCCCCTGATGACCCTTCCCTACTGATGGTTACTTGTTGAATTAATTTACCAGTTTTTTCATCTATTTTGCATGTATACTACTTCTGTTGCAATGTAATATGCTTTAAACAATACTATTATGTAACATTAAGATAAATGCTTTGCCCGTTTTTCAATATGTACATAGTCAATTTTAGATATTTTAGATGAAACTATTATACTGTTGATATGATTAAAGAAGCTGAGAAGACACTAACTAGAAGTATATTACATTAACATACACTGCTAACTGATTTATTTAAATAAACACATCTTGTTTTGGATATTTTTTAATTGGCATTGGTGCAAGGTAGACCAGTTTACCTTCACTAGCTCTGAATCGCATCATTTTAATTTCACTAATCTGAAATCATGCTGTTAGTGCTGTGTTCAGATCAATTCTTACCTGAAAAAAATATTACGTTTACTTTATAGTTGTGTCCCAAAGGAACCACAGACAAATGTTTTCACTGGAAAATAATAAGTACCCAATAAATGCACTTCATTGGTATCCTCAGAATAAAGCAAGCCTCACATATTAATAAATTAACCTCTACTCTTCTAGCATTAGGCTTTTACACATGCCAAAAAGTTTACAGGCAACAAAAAAGACAAATACGATTGCAACTACACAGTTGCCCTCCTCTTTATTTTTATGCTCTCTCTTATAAGCAGATCAAATCACTTCAAGTAGCAGGTGAGATCATACTAAATCAAACAATCATAAGTAGCCAGATACCTCCTGATCTAATTAATAGAAAGAACACTGTTGCAATTATATTTACTATTTCTTTATAAAATCTGCCACTGTTCATATAAAAGTGAAACTTGTGACTGACACTGAAAAACATGACGTTGAGAATTTTCTCCACTAATCTATTTCAAGTTTTTCTGAGGTTTAAAATGAAATCAATGCTTTTTATCTTTGTGCTCCACAGCTGCATCAAATACGTTAGGCTTGGTTCTTGTCCATAAACAGAGATTCGTGTAACAAGAACCCACCACAACAGCTGATTTCCCAGCAGACAGCCACGTGAGTGGCTCCTTGGGAAGGCTCCTGTGATAGCTTGGCATTTCTGACTTTTTTTTTTTTTAATGTTGCTGATAAGCATACCAGAACCACAAAACAAAGTGCAAGGCTTTTGCCGCAGCTTTGGCTTGCCAGCAGTCTCAGATTCCACTCTGACAGCCGAAGGATTTTGTTTTCTGCCCAGAGAGTCTCTTAAAAAGTTACATTTTTTCCCCGCCAAGTCATGCTTCCCTAGGATAAGAAGTTTACTGATGCCCTTTCAATACCCTAGGGATTGTTCTGACATTTCCACCAGGACCTAATCTGCGAACCACGCAGCTAACCTTGCTGTTAGGGCGTGATGTACGAACGTTGTGTCTGAAAGGGCTACTAAGAAACAACTTCAGAAGGGAGAGTGCAAACCATTTTTCACTTGTATTTATCAGGTTCCTAGCTGTACTTTTCTTTTAAAACAGCTTTCGACTGCAATCTGTAGAATGTTCAAGGTGGCTGGCACTTTCTAAAAGTATCATTTTGGCCTGTTTTAAAACAAGACATGCTAGATAAGAGAATATGGGAAAAGACTTCTAGGAACAGTTTTTTCAAGGTTTCTGAGCACTACGTGCAAAAAGATGTATGACATTGTGTGTAGACTCATTACTCATGTATGTACAAGAGTGTAGTTTTCAGCTGTATACAGCAATTCCAAATGGTAATTTACCAATAACTTCTTTTTCTATGTATGCAATGAAGGCTTTACAAATCAACCTTTAGATTAAGGGTGGAGAAGTCAAGAATGCTCCATGAAAACAAACAGTCTATAGCAAAAACATTGAAATTACCTTTCAAAGAAATAATTTAATTGATTCCCTGTTAATTGCTGTGTCTTAGCAGCCCTTCAGAAAATATGTGGCTCCTGACATTGTGTTGTGTCACATACTGGATCTGTGTAGCAGCAAGTTCAGTATTAAGCTTTGTCAAGGTAATTTGCTGTCTTGCCTGTTTCCATTTTTGAAGCTTCTCAATCCCCACTGCAGTCAAGCTATCTATAGAATAATCAATTGAGCGTATAATCAATATATCACCACTTTAATTTTGCAGAGTCATAATTCAGACTCTCTTTTTCCTTCCAGTTGAGAAGATTTCCTTATCATGGCACCTCCACAGTGAAGCTTTACAGGCTGGAAAGCACAGGAACGTGCAAATTAGGGGCAAAGGCAGAAAATGAACCTGTATTTTGACCTGTGATGTTATGAAACCAGCATCATCTCACTCTGCAGAATGACTTACTGAATGTAGTCAGACATTACTTCTTGTGGCAGTAACAAAAATTTGTTTGTGGAAAGAAATTACAGTATTTCAACCCTGCTAGTGAATTAGGTTTTATTCTGGCCTTTCTTCCTTTGGTGTAATTGTCATGCATTCCCTACTAAATACCTGTTTTGGTATACCAAGTAAAATTCCACTGGAAATCTGGACTCATGATCTGAGCAAGGGAAAATGTGTTGATCTCTGCATTCTTACACAAAGAGAGGATGAGGTTGAAGGTGAGTTAAATTCCTGGCGTTAGCTTATGCAAATAAAACCCTCACAGCACACATAGTGCTATTCAGTAATTACTACAGCCCAGCAGAAAAATTCTCATGAATCTGATGTTCCACAGTCAAATGAATTAAAAATAGAGAGAAGTATCTGAACATATGTAATTCTGCTTTTAACTATAAAATGTTCTATTAATGAACTAATTTCACATGGCATTCTGGATGAGGAAATGACTGTGTTTTGTCTGTGATACAGTAGTACCTCGAGCATCAGCCAAGACCAGGGGATTCACTGGGTCACACAGCACTGCAGCTGCCAACACTCCTTGTCACACACGGCTTACAGCCTAAATAATGGCGACAGGCAAAGGGTAAAAGGGGAAACAGAGATACAGGAGTATCTCATCCAGGGTCACACGACTGGTCAGTAACAGAGCTGAGATTAGAAGGGGGGCCCCCCAGGTCCCCACTTCAGTGCCCTCACGACTAGACCTCACTGCCCATCCCTGCGTGACTGCTGAAAGCAGCTCCACTCGTTACAGCAGCTCCCTGTGCAGACGTGGTAAGTCTCCATGGAGGCACAGAGCGTGTAATGGGACTCTGCTGATAACAGCGGGGGTTGCTGAATTACAGAGATGAACTTAAGGAAGTCTTCAAAAGCATTCTGAAATCTGGCTTTAAGAAGCAATGCAGCATAATTTAAAAATAGCTAATTTGAATAGCTCTTTGTATCCCCAATGTCTGATCAGGTTAATTACTTAATTTCTTTTCCGAAATCCTTTTAAATTATTTCCATTGCAAAAAAACCCTCTAGTACAAAATGAGAAAAGCACAATTTGATAATCCAGTAATAAGGGTAGACAATTGTTTTAACAAATGTTCAACTGCTTTTCAGGCCTAAAGCTAAGAAGGAAAAGATAGCGATTTACACATCAGAGAATGACTCACAATATTTTCAAAAACGTGGCTGCTAAGTCTTTATTTTACAAAACATTATATTTGTGTGTCATTCCACACAGTTAATTAAAGCAATAATAGCTATAAAATATACTTGCCCTTCAGCAGAATTTACTCTCACTGTGGTGTTGTCAGGTAATCCTGTGGCCAACTATTACTACAAAAATAAATTCAAAGAAATATTAACAAAAATAATGCAATGATGAAGGATTCTTTCTTTGGGAGAGTATTAAAATGCTGATGTGTAATTTAGAACGGGCTCATGGCTCTACTGCTGCTGATGGTGGTAAATAACTCCTGCTTCCCCAGAATGACTGCATTGCATCCAGGCTGTGCATTGAGGCATTTCATTCCACATTAATCCTGATAAATTATTTGGGTGTTGCCCGTTAAGGAAAAAAATGGTGATTGTGGGATACATGGAGAGTAGTTTGAGTCTGGTGTGGTTCTGGGACTAACAGTGAATAAATTCACCTGGGGAAACAAGCCATGGTCATGAGATTCCTAGCACGGTTTCTCAGTTTTAACCTCAAGAGCATAAAAATATATACTCCTGTTCTATGAAAAGTAAGTTTCCTGCTTCACTCAAGTGGTTCTTTGCATTTTTGTTGAAGATGAAAGTGATTCCTGATTTATGAACCCAGGTGACATAAAGGACAATAATGTGATAAGAAAATCTAGGAAGAATAATAGATTTGAGTGATGAGGAGGGGGAAGTAATTTCCATCAGCTTATGTTCCTGGTTGGTCTAGCCCTTAGTGGAAAACTGGATTCAGCAATATCCAGAACAGAAAGACAGGCATGAGTCTCTCTACAAAGCTGCAGGCTAAATGCAGATCTTTGTGACAAGTTTAGGAAGTGAAGATGTGATAGGAAAAACAATAAACATACTAAAATATTAGTGATGCAGGCAGAAAAACAAGAAAATAAAAACAGTGTTGCAAGTGTAAAAAAGGACTTGGAAGAAGTGTGTAGAACAAATTATTCCAAAACAAGAGAAGCAATTAAGGAGGATGCATCAAGGTCTTAAGTGGCCTTTAAAATATTATTTGACATTGATAAGATCTGTTTGGAAAGATCCACAAATTCTAGAAAAGCATTTTCTCTCCTTATCCCAGATGTTGGCAGCAAGCACAAAGTACAAAGGTTTGATCTGTTTAAGCAATGTGTAAGATACACAGTTATGTTTTGAAGGTTGTTTCCATAGTGCTAGATAAAAATAATGGCACAGATTGTTTTCAAAATAAATACTGTAACAATTAAACTAGGCACACAGTCACTCTTCCTGATCTAATTAGGATGCTCATAAGAAATTATTCCAGTGCATGCCTTTTTCTAACCTACACTTTCTGTAAAACATACATAAATCTTTAACCTCAAAAAATTAACAGAATCCCTATAATCCCCCTCAAAAAGTAAGTTCTGCACCCAATGACCCAGTACCATACCGCCAGTTACTTACTTACTACATAGAAAAAGAAGGCTTCACATTTCCTCAGAGGCTATCAGCACAAACCCAGAAGAATGAATGTTAATTACTTATCCTAAAAATATTAATTATTTTCAATAAAAGTAATTTTCAAGAAGTCTCAGGAGTTACAGCCCTGGGAAATTAAGTCCTCATTTCATATATAAGTATACACACAGATAGATATGTGACACAAACAGCACGGACTGCTTTAGCTCTGCTGTATTGCTGAAAGTATCTAATCAGTTTTGTAATTCGTTATAGAACTGCTTTCGTGACTGTTTGTAGCAATGAATTCTGCAGTTTGCCTATGTGCTGCATAGCCCAGTACTTGCTATTGCTGAAGTTTTACATAAGCTCGTGCTCTTTGGTTAAAGGAAAGAAAGGGAGGTAGGAAAGAAGTAACTGAGAGAAAACAAGGATGGAGATTCTCAGGCAATATTCTGGAAAATTTTACAAATTTGGACAAATGTAGTTAATTGATGCAATAGTCATCATGACTTCTTTTTCAGTGTGAATAATTAATAGCAATAATAATAAAAAACCCCAAACAATCCCAAGTTTGGGCATTACTAGAACCAGTGGCAGTCAAATACGGTCATTGTTTGAAAATACAAATGTCTACCCCATGGTTCTAAGCTGTGGAATTTTAAAATCAGGCATGAGTAAAAAGATCAACCATAAACACACCTATTCAAACCAAACCCTCCATTTTTTTTCAGCAGAGAAGAAAAGTATTATGGAATTTGCTGCATTCCCAAAGATAAGCAAATCCAGGTTCTGATGGACAACATTGGATAGGGCTTTCCAAAACCGGGGATCTCTCACAGATAATTAATGCCCTGCCAGCTGCTTCTTCATACTTCATTTGCAGAGTCAAATGTGTGAATCTCTGTGGAGTTTGACTTGGCAGTACATCACAGGGAGAAAAGTGATTTTTCAAGCAACTAGACTCAGTTCTACACAACTGTGCTCAAACATAATGAAGTTCTTGTAAACCAAACAGTTTGGTGATAAAAAGGTTTATCTCTGTAGGATAATTTATTTTAATCTGTTATTTTATGCAAATCTAGCAGTGCTGCTATCTTTTTAGTACCTTCCATAAGACTAGACATGCTCCACAGAGAGTGTAAAATGTGTGGATCAAAAATCACATTTTAAATCAAGAAGGTTTTAGCAACAGACGCATTCTGGATGCAAATCTGACTTACAGTTTCTCAAAACCTGGGCAACATAAGGCACATCATGTAGCCTGTCAGTCAGGTCAATCAGCAGCAGCACAGCCTCTTTGAGATCCACAAATTCATCCCTGTGAGGAGTCCTGCTTCATGCGCCCACGCACCCACCAGCAGAGCATGGAGCAACAAAACCAGTACCCCTCACTGTCTGCTCCTTCTCTCACCAGCTCTCTTGCAGAATAAGCAAGGGCCATCCTTATTTTGTCAGATTTTGGGGCTGGTGGGAGGCTAGAGTGGTCTTTTTGCGAAAATTCTCCCTTAATGTCGTTCAAATATGAGTCTGTGTAAAGGCACAGTGGGAAAGGCCATCAGTACACACTAGCAGGTCACATAAGGTTTAGCCTATATATTTTTTATGTCTACTACTATATAATTTCATACGTTTTCAATGTGCCGGAGAGAGTATATAGAGAATACGGCAAAGACTTGGTTGATATGTTTGTCAAAGAGTGGGGAGTCCCCTTGGGGGCTGCTCACCAGCCAGGGCCAGGGCCAATCCCCCACCCCAGACAGAATGGGGGACCCTGGGAGCAGCTGGGCTGGCACATCTGCTCCCTCTTCACAGCTGGGGCCAGCAGGACCCATGGCTGGGCACAGGCCATTGAACTACCCATCCTTAGACCATAGGCTGGTAGGGCACAGGCAATTCTGCAACTCCTATTTGCTTCATGCTTCCCCTCATCTAAGAACGATTATCATTGCCATCCTGAATTCCCAAAGAGCCCTTTTCCTCTGCCGTGCTTTAGCACACACATTTCTGAATTAACAGTGGAGTAACATTTTGGTTCTTCAATGATGCTATCTTTCTAGTTTTTACTTTAAGTTCCAACTTCTTATGTGGTAGACTTGTACGAAATTCTAATGTTTTTTAAACCATTTTTTACACTTCATATTTTCAAAGTAAGCTTTGGGATCATAGTCTCTAAAGGCTCAAACAAGAAAAGTTACACATACTGTTTAAAATAAATAATTCCTCTACATTGTTTTCTTGGAGGGGTAACTATCGTCTATAGACATTGCACAATTCATACCCGCTGACTTTCACATCTAATTGGGTCTGCAAGAAATGCAGCATTTTCAAGGCGAAGAGCCCCCCAAGCCAGGAGCTGTTGCCGTGTGCTACACAGAGCCAGCGGTGCCTCCACCATCAGCAGGGCAGGGCAGGCTCCCCGTGCGCTTTCCGGGAGGCTCAGCTCCTTGCCAGGGTGCACCTGTACTTCATTGCTGCACAGGAGCTCCAAAGCTGGACTGGCCACATACAGTGTGCTCAACGCCCTGCACCCTGGGACACCCGGCGGAGCAGCTGCGCTCTGAGCTCAAACACGGAGCCAGGCAAGCGCACGGAGCTGCTCCCTGCCTGAGCCTGCCATCATGAGCTCACCGGGGTACCACATGCAGACTGCCATGGTGTCCCTGACTGTCATCTCCCAGCTTGCAGACCTCCTCCTCTCACTGCAGTTAAGCACGACACCATGTTCTCTCAAGCAGAGCAACTGATTAACCGCTGAGTAACACAGAGTTCAGGATGGAAACAGCACAATCCACGTTAAGGTACTCAGCTGCTGCAGCAGCGGTTCCATGACATCTTCCCTGATGTAAATGATGACGTCAAGGCCTGGAGATGCCCTCTTCAAGCAGAGGCACTGGCGCACCGGCCAACTCTGGGAGCAGACTGTGCATACAACTCCCTAATCCCCTCGTGTACCTGAAGAAGCAAATACAGTGGATACTCCTGTTATTAACAGTTTCAATTATTTTTGTGAATGTCACTCTATTGCCTTGATGCGTGGCTCTCACAGTGGAGTTGATGATGGTCACTACAACTGTTTCTTTTGGGGATGATTTTTAAGCAGACGGTCACAATTTACTGAGAGGACGTTACTCTGCGGCCGGGCCGCAGGTACGGGCACACGGCGGAGGGCACCTGGGGCCGAGCACAACGCCTGGCGGCGCCGGTGCCGCTCGCTGCCCGGCGTGCGGGCAGCCCCGCCGTGTTTACGGCTGAATGAGGGGCGCAGCCGAGCAGCTGCGTCAGCGCGGGCGGGGACGGGCCGGGGCGGAGGGGACGGGCCGGGGCGGGGGAGGCGGGCGCGCCCGGCGGGGCGGCCGCCGCGGGCGGGGGGCGGTGACGCGCGGGGCGGGCCGGGGCGGCTGCGGGCGCGGCCGGGCGCGCTGCCCCGCGGCACCAGGGGAGGCTGCCCGCGTCCTCCCCGGCATGGGGGTCGGGCTCGGGCCGGCACCCCGCGGGCGGCGCTGAGCGGAGCGGCACCCGCCGCTGCCGCCGCTGCCTCCCCCGCGCCCGCAGCCCCTCGGCGGGGAGGCCGGGCGGCGGCGGCCGGCGCCCGCGGGCGGCGCGGGGTTCGGCGCGGCGGGGCTCGGGACCCGGAAGCAGAAGCGGGGCCGGGAGGCGGCTGGATGGGAAGGAGCGGCGGCGGGCGGCGATGGGGGAGCAGCAGAGCTCGCTGAGCGCCCCGCGGGCGGCCGCCCCGCCGCCGAGCCCGGCCGGGGCCCCGCGGGAGCCCGGCCCGGACGAGCCGCCTTCGCCGCGAGAGGCGGTCCCGGGCGGCGGGGCGGCCGCGCCGGGGCGAGGCGGGGAGCTGCTGCCGCCGGCCGCCGCCGGCCCCGAGCAGCGGGGGGCCGAAGAGGAGGCGGAGGCGGCGGCCGCGCCGGAGCAGCCGCCGGGCTCGGGGGAGCCGGCGGCCCCGGCGGAGGAGGGGCCGGAGGGAGGCAGCGGCCGCCGCCGCCCCCCCCGGCGGCACGTGTACTGCACCGTCTACTGCGTGGAGAACGACCGGCCGGCGGCGGCCCCCGGCTCCCCGCGCGGCGGCCCGGCCGCGGGGCAGCCCCCGGCCCGGCGCGGGGTGGTGCCGGGCGACGACCCGCTGTCGTCCGGCGGCAGCATCGAGGTGGTGGACTTGTACCTGCTGCCCGAGCCCTTCTCCGGGCTGATCGCGGGCGAGTTCGGGCCGCTGCTGGTGCTGAGCTGCCGCGTGTGCCTGGAGGAGAAGCCCATCAAGCCCCTGTCCTGCTGCAAGAAGGCGGTGTGCGAGGAGTGCCTCCGGCGGTACCTCAGCTCCCAGGTACTTCCCAGCGGGCTGTGCCGGGGGGCTGTGGCCGCCTGCTCGGACACTGAACCGGGCTGTGCCGGGGCTTGCGGGGCGGGACGGAGCCTTCCCGTCCCGTTGGGAGCGCGTTCCGCCGCCACCTGCGTGCGGGCTGCGGGTGCGGCGAGCGCCCGTCCCGGAGCGCTGCTTTGCGCGTTGGTCGGGCTGGTCACTAATGCCTTTTCAGGCTCTTCCCGTCTTTGCAAGGATTTTCGCTTTGAAATCTCAAGCTCTTGCTGTTACCTGACCGGCGGCACCGGCTTTCTTTTGAGAGGCGGCCAAGGAGCGATAAGGAGCGGAGCTCGGGAGCGCTGGCAGCCGCCTCCGGAGCCGCTCCTGGAGCCGGGGCTTTGCCCGCTCACCTTGGGCTTGCTGGTGTTCGGGCCCCTGGTGCAGCCGCTCGCCTGCTCCTCGCAGGGCACATCGCGTTTGGTGCTACGCCAGTTATGCGAGACTAAAATAGCGTGTGTGTGACTGTTGGTGAACAATTGCAGTTAACAACAGTAAACAGTAACTTCTTTGGAAGAAAAAATTTGAGAACACAGTTTTTCCATCCTGGGCAAACACAACTGGGCAGATAGCTGGCATAAAGGGTGCTTACATGTTCATCACTGTTTTGTCAGCCAGAACTGCTGTTTCAGACCAAAATCAGCAGCTTGATAACTAAGCTCTGTCTTCGCTAATGTTTGCAGTAGTTAGTTTAGCACCACAGAATATTTGTGTGTTTCTGCTGCTGGTGTAGTCATACCCAAAACATGAAGAACAACGGGAGAAGTATGGTGTATGTGGGGAAAGCAATACCAACTAAACCCTTTGTTTACCACCTTTATGCTTTTATTCAGCAGAAGCTTTTAGTATGTGCTTGGTGGAGAAGAGCTGGTTTGGTGGTGGAATGTATTTTTACACCTGTTGGGGTATGGTGCTGTGCTGGGGCAGTTTGTGCTCCTGCTGGGCTGTGCCTGTAGGGAAGGAATGGATGATTACAGCTACCCCTGCACTCTATAAATAGTTGATAGGCCTCTTCTGACCAGAGTACATTTCACTGCTTGGAAATTGCACGTGCTACCAGAAGTCAAGTATTTTCTTCTCTCTGGGCCCTGGTAGCCCATGTAGCATTTGCTGCTGCTGGTAGTGTTTGTTCTGGCTAATAGTAAGCTCAGTAGCGTTTTTATGACCTAGTTTTGATATGTTTAGGTAACAGTGAAGGGCTTAATTTGGGAACTGATGGATTGGATGGTCAGAGTTGTATTTTGTGTGTTTCCTGTAACACTGAAACTTGGGAACGCTTAATAAGCCTTCTTGAGACTTCATGCACAGAGACCAGAATGATTTGATTTGTAGATAAGTGATAGACTGGAAATTCTCACTTAAGTATTTAGATTGTATTGTCAGTGCACATTTGTGCTACTTTGAGGTCATGTGTCAGAATATTGGCTTTCATTTAAGCTGGAAATTGACAAGTGTTGTGATGTCAGGGTGGTCTTCCCGGTGTTCTGCAGGTGCCTGCAGTTTACAGTGATGTAATGGAAGTTACATGATCTGGTATCTAAAGCCAAACTGAAGAACTCTTCTGCCTGATTTAGGCTGGACTCTTGGGAGAAGTAAGCAGTAGCTTGGTGGCTGAAATAGCTGGCTGGCCTAGGAAGCAGGTATATGTGCTGTGAAGTGGGTTTAGCATTGGCCAGGGGTTGGATGTGCTTGCAGGGATGCCCTTCAAGGAAGCCACTACTATTGCTAAGCACCTGCAAAGCTGATCCCAGCAGCTGCTGAGAGGTGCCCATATGGCACATAGCCATATGGGTACTTACTCCTGTACGTTAAAGGTGGGGCAGGGATACTCATCTTGAGGAGTGAGATTCCCAGAGCACTTCTGTGGACATGTTGTTACAGATGCTTTCATGACCAGGCAGAATTTTAGTTTTTTGATAAATTTGTTAAGGAAAATTGAAACAAAATACAACAAATAGCAGTCCAATGTGTTCTTCCCTTATCCTCCTTTTTGCAAAGGACAAGAAAGTGATATTTTTTTCAACAAGAACAAGAAGTGATCTGTATTTCCTTTGTG
The DNA here is from genome assembly GCA_034336665.1 of Luscinia megarhynchos. NCBI lineage: Eukaryota > Metazoa > Chordata > Aves > Passeriformes > Muscicapidae > Luscinia > Luscinia megarhynchos. The sequence continues at coordinate 51,346,815 of CM067565.1, forward strand.
CTGTGGAAGGACTCTGTGAGTCATCCTGGGGAGAGAAAAAGGCATCTCCGTGTCTGTTGTATTAGAAGAATTTCTGGAAAGGATGAGTGAAAACCCAGTATAGGTTAAAAATCGTTACCTTTCGTCTTTGAGACTGCATTTTTTTGTAGAAAGTTAAAAAGAAAATTTATGAGAAACTCAAAAGGAATAAATGCTGAAAAGCTGAGTTTGTTTGAAAATTTCAGAAGATCTAACTTTTGGATATGATTAGCCTGATTCAAGAATGTACCTGAAATTGAAGACAAACAAAAGGCAATTGAAAAACAAAACACCAAGCAACATTGTGCATAGTTCAGAGCTGGTTTTCTTGTCAGAGAAATAGTAATCTCTGCACTGGCTGACTCTACATCTCTGGAGGAGTGGTCTCATGCTGAAAATGTGGAATATGTTGGCAGAAGTATAGCGCTTAAAATAATTTGTGTTGCCTTTGATGTCTGTGTGTGTTCTCTCAGTTAAGAAGGCTGTATTCTTCATGATGGCTTCATTGTGATTCCTGAAATGATGTTTAATGGAGTAGCAAAGTAAAAACTCTGTTAATGCACCCTGCTTTCTTCTATGCAAATATATAAGAGCATCACTACTTCTGCCTTTGAGCCCTTTTATAGATAAGAAAATTAACTGAAGTTCTAGGCATTCTTAAAAGGAATGCCAAATGAAAATACTCCAATTGCAGTGTTTTTGCTCATCATGTTACCAGCATGCTGGAAAATGAGGGTAACATAACATCTGAACGTCCTTAGAGGTCAAGTCCAGACTTTCTTATCACTGGCACCTTGCTGCATAATCCCTTTCAAACATTTAGTGGCTGGAGCAGAAGCTTAGCAGGCGAGCCTGGAATGCCCAGGCTGATCTGGAGCCTGACTTTGGGAAATTGCATAACTTTACTTGTGCCTCAGTTTAGCTATTCTGTCTCACATCGTGGTAGTCATGGAGCACTCAGAGCTGTGACTATGACCAGTTGATCTACCTTTCACAAAAGATTCCTGTGATTATTTGGATTCAAAGAAATTGATGATATGGTAATTGATAGGTATGGATGATAGGTTGTTGGGGAAGAGGTTGTGGCTTTTGCAGCTCAGGATGTGGTGTCGTGGCTTTCACAGCTCAGGATCTGGTGTGGATCCCACAGAGCCTGAGTCAGGTCCTAGCATGCCTTGTCTCCAGCAGCTGATGCAGCCCAGAGCTGTTGTTTGTTATGCTTAATGGATGAGGTTGAAGAGTGTGATTGTCTGAAAGGCCAGTGTTCTCCCTCCATGGACTGTCAGGTATGTGTTGAGTGAGGCTGGGATCAAAAGTGTGGAAGAACCATTTCTCATTCAGCTGGGAGCTGTGGCTTTCTGCACTCTGTCATCCAGACTACAAACTTGGGACAGGGAAGCAAGAACCAGGACACTTAATCTCACAGGTGTAGTATTACATCCGTATCTCCTTCACTTCCCATCTTTCTCTCCATTATACATGGCACCAAACCCAGGTTATTTCAGAAACTGCATACTCAGGTTTGCTAAAAAAGTGATTCGCTCTGGGCTGCTTGTATTTTTACATCAGAGAGAACATTTCACTTTTCCTGTAAAATGGCTGCAAAAGTTTTATAGAAACCTCAGTGCCTGCTTTTTCTACATGCAAATAGGGAAACTTGATAATCCAGTTTTGATCCTGTGCTCATTAGTGATGTTTTATTTTGTAAATCTTGTAACTGTTGAAGTAGTCATTCTTATAGTAAAAGATTTCGGGTGAGTTAATTTAAGCACCATACTGTATTCTTCATCAGATTTTATGGTACTTTAATTATAGGAGCTCTAATGAGATTAGTAGCCATGAGTAAATCAGAAGGGATGGTTGGGGGTGGGGAGGGACTGCATCTGACAGTGTTTCATGCGTGGTTAGCTTTGGTGGGAGAAGAATCCTGCTTTCTTCTGAGCATGAGATGTGGAGATCATCCTCCCTCTGCTCAGGACCTCAGTCTTTCTGTGACCCAAGATCTTGTTTTTGACTCTTTCATTTTCTCTGCATGATTTCTTTCTGAAACAGCTGGAGAAAAGCTGCTGACTGTTGCAGTCAGGATTTTTGTGTGGAATGTGATTATAAAACTGTATAGTGAAAAGCTTAGGAGCAGTCTGCATCACATAAAACTAGTATTGGCTTAGAGCTGGAGGGCCTTGACACCTGTGTCTCATCAGGTGTCTGATGGTGTCATATAAATGATACATCTTCAAAGCTGTAGTCTGCTGATGAAAACCAGCCAGCAGAAATGTAGGCACCAAGTGCTGAATCATCTGATGGTTAATGAGCTGCTTGTGCCCTGAGTCAAACCAGAGCTCAGAAAGGCCACTGTCATTCAGTGCAGAAGCTGCTCTGTATTTGCAAGGGTAATAATTCTAAAACCTTGCTCTAACACCAGCTACCGAGTTGCTGGGACGGCTGCAAACTGCCTACCAGGATGTGATGGCAGGGTGAGCGACCACCCCTCCAGTGACATTGCAAGAATGCAGAAGTTGCCAAAGGAGGAAGAGAGGTGCAGGAGGAGAAAATAACCTGCTGGTTTACAGGCTTTCTGAACCAAATCAGCAGCCTCAGCTACTCTAAGCTGCCTGTGTTCCCGAGGGGCAGAGGAGAAGGCAGATACACTTGGTCCATCAGATGAAAGCAGCCTATAAGCTGCAGGAGCACCTAAACAATGTCATTTTCAGCAAGCAGCTTCTGAAAGTCTGTCGTGTTCTCCTGATGTGTTGTATGCAGTTCCAGTGTCAAAATGATGCTCCTTGGGTATCATCCTGAACTGTGGCATCTGCCTAAGTGCCTCCAAGATTGTAAGAGTTAGTCTTTCAAGCTGACAAAATACATGGCAGACTTTTAGTCCATCTTGAGTCCTTCTTGGTGAATCAAGTTTGTGCCAAGTTTCAGACAGTTCACAAAATCCAGCATCGATGAAAATGCTTTGAAATTAGTTTTAACGAAGACTAGTTTTGAGCAATGTTCTTAAATGAGAATACTGCTTAGTTATCCGAGTGTGTGTAGGCCTAGGTGCTGTGTCAGCATATGAGCACTGCATGTGGTATGTTCTCTGTGCAGAAGTAGCTTCAAGCTTACACTACATAACTGTGACTTCCTCTTGTTTGGATAAGTCTTTGCCAGGTGTCGAGCTGGAATTGTGGCTCTCCTTTCTAAGCCATGCTGTTATGAACTGAAGCGTAAGAGAGGGGCTGTTCTTACAGCTAAGAACATTTTCAGTAAAACTCTGGGATACAAGATACTAAGAATGGAAAAGATGGTGTCACCTTTGAACAGTGTCAGGAGGGGTTTTGCTGATGGAAAAAGGCCTGAGTTCCTGAGGGGAGGATAAATGGCATCATGAAGTGGTTGATGTTGGTAGTGAGCGGTAAGGGTAAATGGTGGTTGCTACAGTGATACCATGAGTTTGCTGATGTTGATAATAAAGTTGATTTTGAAGTGTGAGGTCTTCCTACCGATGGGAAATTGCAGCGGGAGATGGAGAACCGGTTTTGTTTTAGCTGGGGTTGGAACCAAATTTTGAAAATGTGTAATTTCTGTGAAGCAGTAGCCCTCCTTGTCAGCTGACTCTCCCAGCCAGTGTGCTGCACCTCGCTGGGCTGTGGGCAATGTTGGCATTGGGGACCACAGACATACTGAGCCATTAGGAGATCACCTGCTGCATGCCTTCCCTCCCACTGCTCCCACCAGCTGTTCACAGGAGCTACCAGGCACAGGTATGGACTCACTCCAGGGCATGTAAAATTAAATTAGTAGAAAACTGAACTGAAGGGGTTAAATGAGTGTTGGGAAGGCCTTGAGCTCACCTCTGCCCCATTCCTGCTTCTCCACCCAGAACAACTGTTCTTCCAACTGCTCTGGGGCCTCTTGGCCCTTCAGTCCTCTTTTCTTCTTGTACAAATATCTTGCTTCCTGCTGTCTAAACCAGCCAGGCTTGAGGAAAGTCTGTATTTTAAATGGCCAGGATGTCAGTACATTGTCAAAATGATTAAGAGTTGTAAGGGATGTAATTTCTTTAAAAGAATTCAAACTGAAGGCTTCCCCCTGGAGTAGGGCATTACCTACCCACCTAGGTTTATCTTTCTGTATGCTTTGTTTGTTTGTGCTTACGTTTCTCCTTTTTTAAAATACTTTCTTGATGAATTCTATTTTAAAAGTAAAAAAGTCCTTGTCTATAGGGTTTTATTAAGCAAATGCTACTTTTTCTATACTAGAAAAAGTGACAAATTTGCATAGTGGTGAAGAGGCTATTTAATTTTTGAGTCCATTTTTAAGTAATTGAAAAATTTTGGTAAGGCAAAGAAATTAATTTTATTGGAAGTTAAAAATTAGAATGAAAAATTCAAGACTTTAGTAAAAAGAAAATGTTATGGATTTCAATGCGGAAGGTTAGAAGTTTAACAGTAGTTTAGGCCAGATTTGGAATTAAAACTGAAATGGCTTAGATTCCATGTACCTTAGATGCTACCTTACTGCTTTGATTTGAGATTGATATATTTTTTCATTGGCAGCCTTGTTGGAATGTGGTGTTGTTCTCATTTACTTGGTTGTGAGAGGCTGTTCAGTTTGTGGATTAGAATTCCATGAAAAGATAAAGAAATTTCCAAGTCTATCACACTACCATTCTTACAAGCTAGCTAAGTAGACTGCAGAGCACCCATTTTCCCCAGTGATGTTTTTATTAAGTACAGCACAAACCATGTAAGATTTTGTACTGGAAAATAGAAGGGGCAAAGTTTTATTTTCTCAAGCTTAGTCATCCTGAAGCCATTGTGTATTGTTTTCTACCACTAACATGATATGAACAGCAGCAAAGGCAGGTATCTCTCTAGTTTACTTAGCTTGGCTTCCTGATCTTGTAGGAATGGTGGAGTATCAGCTTGGGGGTGTGGGATGGGGATCTGAGTGACTGTCCCTTTAGCTTGTAGGAAAGGGAAGTCCTATCCAAACTGTTTCAGCTGTAACGTGGCTCTGTGAGGTTCTCACACAATACAAGGAAGGAAGAAAAGGGAGAAAAAGATTGCTGGGATGGGAAGGGCATGATGATCGTGTAGGAATTGGTTTGCTCCAGAAGGTGAGCTTGCTCAGGGTAAGCTTTCATAAGACAAAAGGGAATTGTGAAGACTGGTGGCCTCCACGTAGGGTGGATCCTTGGCCTCTATTTAAAGCTGCAGCTGAATACTGGCCAGTTATTCTGGTAAGTGGTGGCCAGAAAGTGAAAAGGGACTAGCTCTTTTTCTGGTTTCCTGTCGGAGAGAGGCAGGCAGGAAATAAATCTAGCCTTAAAAAAGAAAAAAAACATAATAAGAATCCTAAACACAGTCTAAAGTATAGAACTTCCAGGAAAATAATGGGTTAGTGTTGTACTGAGCTGCTGGAAGGCTTCTATACCCCATTGGCAGCAGGGTGGGTGGAGGAGGTAGGTAAAGCATTCCATCTGTGACACGATTACAGAGTGCCTGTGAGGTGCCACTTCCCCACAGAGGCAAAAGGAAGTCCTTCACTATAGTCAGTACTATTGCTGCTGTAGGGGGACAGAGAAATGATGGGGAAGGGCTTCTTAACCTTTCAGCCCCTTTAATGTTGCTCACTATGAGTGTTAACTGAGGAGAGGACATCTTATGCCTTTCCATTCCAGTGCCCCTGTGCAATGCTGGGTAGTTTGTCCACTTGAAAGCCTCAAAGGAGCAAGCATATAAGTTGCTTAGTGTTTTTTCATATGCATGTGCAGTTCAGTTGTGCAATAGCTTGGAAACTCTGTTTAGTTAACTTTATGGCATTAGCATGCAGATTAAAAATGGGAAAGAATGTGCAACTTCAGAGTTTTTTGGAATGGATGGATCTGCAAAAGAGCGAAGAAAACCCACAGTATTTAGGTGCCTAGTGTTGGATACAAACTACAAAATGTACGTGTTAATATGTTTTTTTTGTGATGAACTAATCCATATGGACGTTAGGGCAGAAAATGAGTTGTGAAATACTGGAGTTCAGTCTAAGTGTTGTTGCAATTAGACACTTGTGCGTATCAGCATATACCGGTCCGCCTAGACCTCAAAGTGACCAAAGTGTTAAAAATATTTAAATCTGGATATTTCAAAGTATTTGCGTATCTGGTGGTCTCCATTTGCCTTACATAAGGACAGTGGAAATCAAGCAGACTCAGAAATTTTTACTCGTTTGTGTAATGGAAAGTAAATTCAGCCTCTTGTTGTATTTCTCAGTAATTCTTAAACTGTAATTTTCAAAGTTCTGAAGATATCCATTCTTTCAAGACATTATTTGGAATTCTAAGTTTATTTTAAATTACTAGCATCTTCCCAGTCAGTAAGATAAAAATCTTCCTTACAATGAGTTGCAGCAGTTACTGATGGACATCACTGAGTGCTTTTGTCTCAGCAAAGTAGGTATTTCATGTCAAGGCTTGATTTGTTGTTCTTTCAGTGAAAGCAACTCATCAAATCCTACCTGAACTATCCCAGAGTGTAATGCTTCATGGGAACCTCACCCAAGCCATGACAGGTAGTCAGACAAGACCAGGCTATCACTTCTGGTAAATTAAGGATCTAAAATGAGTTCTGGATCTCGTTCTATTTTCTCTCCATGTCACGAAAAGGAAACTTGTCTGAAGCTGATGGCATACAGTGATTGTAGCTAGCAGTGCTGCTTACCCCAGTCTGCTACTTGTTCCCTACTATTTGTGCATCATTTGACCCATCAGATCTGGTTTAAAAAAAGTAACCTTTCACAGTCATTTTTTGCTTCTTTCATTCTTACCCAATTTCTGATTGTGTTATGCACAGTATGCAAATGTTTATTTCACCACAAGGTGGTACTGAATAAAGTGCTAAGCTGAGCTGTTTATTTTGGCAACTGTGGCAGCCCGTCAAACAAAAACATTTGAAAATTGCATGTTCACAAAGGTGGCAGATGGGGGTTTTCATTTGGGCTGGGTGAAATCAAAACTGCAGTTTGGTCCTTTAGCTGCATCAGTTCCTCTTTCACAATCCAGACGGAAGTTACATCTTATGCAGTGCCTGAAGGTGCATCTGCACCCACAGCTCTTGGGCAGGCAGGGTCCAGGCAGCTACCACAAGCTGCTCACAGCACTGAGGTGCCCAGTCAAGCCCAGGCTGGTACCCACTGGTCTTGTCTCCACCACCTGTGGCATCATTAAATATGAACTTTCAACTAGCTGAATTCTAAAGCATCCCCATGTGTTTTGTAACATAGATTATTCTGAAGATAGTCTTACAGATGAAGTTTTTTATGTGAATATTGTTGCAGATGAGGAAACTGTCTTTTGATCTTGCTTGTTTCAACAGCTTTAGTTTGCTGCAGCTAGGCAATGACAAGTATGATCGTTATTTTCTTGAGAGAAATTTTTTTCTGCACCAGAGAGCTCTCAAAGGAAGTTTCTTGTTGTTCCTAATCTGTTTGAATAACAAGTGAAAAGATGCAGGACTTAAAATTCTAGAATTTGGAGGTTTTATTGTGTGGGCTATGTTGTGTTTTGTTGAGAGGTTTTTTTTTGGTGGGCGGGAATAGGGGTGTTAAGTTTTTCCGTGTTTTGTTTTGTTTGTGGTTTTTTTTCCTGCAAAGACAGAAAATGCACATTGGTATTAAATACAATGTTTAAAAATGTACAACAGAGCAAGGTATTACACTGTCATGGGGGAATTAGTATGCATAGTTAGATTTTGATAGTGAAGGTTCTTTTGAGCTGGGTCATACAGTTTCTTGGTATAATTAAAAACCCTAAAATTTCTATTGAAGAAGACAACCAAAATAATGACTATTCCAGCATATTCTTTTCCACTCTTTTCCACTGTTCATATGTTTCTGTATGTATACTGCTTTTGACACACAAAAATTTTAAGCCTCCTTTTAAAATTAATCTAGATTTTAAGAAAAGTTCTAGCACGTGCACTGGGTTGTGACTACAGTTTTCACAGGCTAGAAGCATGTTTTTTAGTGAGCAGCTTTGAGATGTTTGGAGAAAGGAGAGGAGAGCAGGAGAAGGGTCCTGTTTCATTGCATCAGTAATGAAGTGGCACCAGATGATAAGTTTTCTGATACTAGCTTATCATTTTGTTTCTGCATCAAGTTTCCATGTAGAAGAATTTTATCTTATGGTGAAAAGAAGGAGCAAGGAAGAGTTTTTTGATTATTTTTATTTTTCAAGTATGAGCTTGTCCAGCTGTTGGAATGTTAGTAGGAGACAGCAGATCTGGGTGAATGATGGCAGATGATGCAAACGGCTCATACTGATGAAACCACTAAAAACCTGAATGCAATTTGAGGCTCTAGTACAGAGGAGAGAGCAGTGAGGCACTTGTATCTGGTGAGGCTTTGTTTGGAATCTCAGCTGTAGTTGGTTGATGATGCCCAGATGCCAGACACCCACCAAAGCCTTTCTCTCTCTGTCTCCTCTCCGTAGCTGGACAGGAGAGAGAAAGTATGAGGTGTTCATGGGGTGAAATAAGGACAGAGAGAGATCACTCACCAAACACCACCATGGGATAAACTGAATCAGATTGGGGATATTAATTAAATTTATTGCTAACAAAATCAGAGCAGGATAATGAGAAGTAAAATAAACCCTTAAAAACACTTCCCTACCCCTCCCTCCTTCCCAGCTCCACCTCCTACCCCAGGGTGCTAGGAGACAGGAAATGGGGTTATGGTCAGTTCATCATGAGTTTTTCCTGCTGCTCAGGGAGAGGAGTCCTTCCCCTGCTGCACCGTGGGGTCCTTCCCACAGGAGACAGTTCTCTGCAAACTTCTCCAAGGTAAGTCCATCTCACAGGCAGCAGCCCTCCTCAAGCTGCTGCAGTGTGGGTCACTCTTCACAGGGTGCAGTCCTCCAAGGACAGACTGCTCCAGTGTGTGTCCCTCTCTCCATGGGTCTCCCACCAAGTCACAGCCTCCTCTTAGGCATCCCTCTGCTCCTGTGCTCCTCCATGGGCTGCAGGTGGATTTCTGCATTGCTGTGGTACTCCATGTCACTCCAGAAAGTCCTTTTTCTTTTGTTTTAAATTGTTACCCCAGAGGTAATGCCACCATTTCTAATGGGCCCAGCCTCAGCAAGTGGCACATCCGTCTTTAGAGTCCCCAGGGATTGGCTCTCCCGGACATGGAGGAAGCTTCTGGCAGCTTCTCACAAAGGCTACCCCTGTAATCCCCACCTCACTACCACCCACAAACCAGGCTGTGTAAACCAAATAAATCAGATTTAAGAAAAATGAACCCAAGAAGGACTGCAAGGAGAAAAACAGTGTTGTGCAGATGCAGGACTTTTTACTTGAGCATAAGGAGAACTGGGAGAAGAAATGACTGTTGTCTAAATGGAAGAGGAGGTAATTTGGGTAGACACTTGTAAAGAATTTTTGGCATAACATAACTCTAAAATTGCAATGAATTAAGTTAGGCTAGAAATCAGTATGAGCCTCTATTGGAGAGAGGGATTTGGGAGCATCCTTCCAGTCTCTGAAATTGGGAAGAAAGGTGCAGTATCAGAGCGGTTTGCAAAGCCAGCAAGAAGGCAAACCTTCGCAAGAAGGCTTTCCATGTGGTGTGCCACTGTGTGTGCTGAATTTGGCCCAGTTGGGTGGTAAGGCTGCCCATGCTTCTCAGTGCACTCTGTTGAGAAGCTGGAGTCCAGTGAGAAAACAGTACAAGATTTTTATTGTCCGGTGTTACTTTTTTCTTGACCATTGAAAACATTAATATACTTTGTAATGCCCAATGTGTACCTGCTTTCAGAACGCTTCAAACAGTGCTCTATGTCTTGTTTGTGTGGAAGGTAAAGTCAAGCATCTCACACTGGTTTTTGGAGAAATAGCTCTCAAATTTCAAAACAGAGGTTTTTGAGACAGTTTCTGATTAGACTCTTCTGGCTGAATCAGACCAATTTCCAAGCAATTCCTTCCCTCTGCTGGCAGAGGAGAGACTGCACTGGTATTACCCGAGTTGACCTAGGCTGTAGAGGATGCCTTTGTGAAATAACTCTCCGAGGGAATTCATGCACGCTGTTGTATAAAGAAGCTTGTGAGAGAGAACATTTAGCAAAGACCAGTGATTGTTTTAGTTTCCACTGATTGCTTTTACATTAAAACAATGAACAGAACAGATGGTTAAGGTGGAGGAGCTATGTAACATTGAAAAACAATCTCTGAAATCATGTGGTTTGGGCGTGGGGTCTGTTTTGGAAAAGATTTTTTTTTTGTGAAACTAACTGTTACCACCTGGGCAAATTCGCTGTAAATTACTGGAAGGAAGTAACTGGTTTTTGAATGTCCTTGTCTTTCTGTTAGTCTGTAATTTAGCTGTGTCTTTCAGTTGACTGGCTCAAGTATTATCATTCTGGATTTATCTCCTGATATCTCATTCTAAGTTGTTTTCTCTTTTTTCTTCTGGTTTTTAGTACCAATATCTGTTAAGTTTGGTGAAAGGATTTTGGCATTCTTTGAGTGCTTGGCTGCCAGATAGTCCTTTGGAAGCTCAGGGTGCTTTGCAAGGTGGTTTATTGGGGATTATGGTGAATCCTGGCTGCGTGCCTGGCCTGGTGTACATAGGGAGGGCTTTGCTGCTGAGATGCAATAAACATTGAGTTTCTGTACTGATCACTAAATACATCTGCAAACTGTCTAGACAAACTTGTTGAAGCTGTTGTGCTCTTTATAGCTGCTTTATGTAGAAACTAGATCCACAGGGAAAATCAATAAATCTTGCAGAGAAATAAAGGCTCTGTAGCCATGCATAAATGCCTTATGTTTTTAATGTTCTGTGTGTGTTTGCACCTTTGAAGACTGCAGTGTGAAAGAATTCTTTTTTATTTAGTTCTCGTTAAGTTAGGTTTATTCCAGACCAGACTGGTCTCCTGCAGGATTATATCACTTTGTGTCTCTGAGTTCACCTGTGAAGTCTGTCTGGAAAGACAAATTTAATGGAACCACTGATAGATGCAAATTTTGGCTCTGCCAAATTAGTATGAGCACCAGCTGGATCACAGCAAGCCCACTTCTGGATTTGAATAAAGCTTGCATAAACATGAAAACTGATATATTCTGATACCAACAGGCGTTGAAACATTGAAAATATTTCTGAGAGTTGTATGGTTTTAATGGATTTCTTCATATATGTGAGCCATGGTGGAAAAACTGATGAGAAGTCTCTCTGGGATGCATCAGATAATAATAATCAGATTTATTTCATTTGTAATAATAAATCAGATAATAATCTTGTGTAATGGTCTATTGAAAAATGCAATGCTACTTCCCAAGTAATTAGATGGATGAAAAGAAGTAAATGGTTGGCTGGTACATATTTTGAGTGGACTATAAAATCTTTCTTTATGGCAGGAAGTTTAGCTTCTTCAAAAGATATATGCTTATCTAGTGAGTGCTGTAAAGATCCTGGAGAGTGACCTCTGTTCTCACCAGCTTCCAACTTTTGCTGTCTTTCCTCTTCCCTTTCCTGGATAAGTTTCCTTTCCACTGTCAGGAGCTTTTTAAAGTGTTTGTAGTAGCACTCTGAAAAGTTTTATAGAATTGAAGACAAACTTAGACACATTATAGATTGTTCATGAGTGATTGTTTATTCAAGTGAAAATTACTCAATTGACAACTTCTCTTATTTCTGTTGTCTTGAAGTGTTTTTGTTTTTCTTCCTGGCAATGTTTAATTGACCAGGGGATAGACTTCCTTGCAGGAGGGTCTTTGTAATTGTGTCACATCCTTTTGTCTGATGAACTGCTTTAGAGCAGGTAGTAGATTTCTGTGCGAGCTGTCCATGCTTTGCTCTGCTGTTGTCACTGTTTTGTTCAGCTAAGACACTTAAGACAAGTTGAATCTTCATGACACATAATTTACAGCTGGCTTCTCTGTTCCTACATCCTACATGCTACGCTGTCTGCCGCTGGAGAGGGGACTGAACTATGTTCAAAGCAGTAAATGGTCGTGGGAAGCCTTGTTACTTGTGCCTTGCAGAAATTCTGGGCTATGTTACTCTTACTCATCTGTGGTTCTAGCACACTGGTTTTGAAGACAGAGCTCAATAGCTTTGTGTTTCTGTTACATGAATAGGTTTGATTGCAAAGTGGAACAGTTGTAAAATTTGGAAGTATAAAAGCGTGTAGTAGTTATCTTACTGTTACACTGGTTTTTACCAAAGGTTTTGGAAGACACTCTCCCATCTCTTTGAAGTAGCAGAAGGGATAGATTTTTGTTCTCACTCTTCTAACCTGTCAAGCTCTGTAAATAAGGAGAAGAGAATGGAGTAATCATGAGATTAAGACTTCATTTATCTGCTTTTCCTTCTCTTTTTTCCTCCTCCTCTCTTTGAATGGAATTTGGCTGGGGGTGGAGGGAAAAAGATCTAATCTTTCTGAAGCAGTAGAGTTCCTGTGTGTGATGTCACAGGAGACGGGTTTGCTCCGATTGTGGCTTTAATGTTTCAGTTAACCCTGTATATGGTGTTGAATGAACTAAGAGGCGTTTTGATGCCATGTAGGTGTCCAAATGCTTGTGCAGGAAGTGACTAATACAGCTGGGCAGGTAGGGCTGCACTAATGAGACCAGAAAATAAGGGGCTTTTTAATAACAGAGAAGCTCTCACTACCCAGCTTACCAAACACATCACATAGCATTAAGAAATTTAGTGTTGCTTTGGCATACTTTTCCTCACTACTTATTCACATTTTAGAAATTGTTCTTTGGTGGTTTAGTTTTTAGAGAAATTATCTGCATTAGTCGTGTCTTTGGTTGTACAAGAGATAAATTAGTTGTGGTAATACTCCATGGTGCAAACCCAAGCAAATAAGAAATTGCTCCTAGTTTTGTTTTTGGTTTGGGTTTTTTTTAAGTGGAAAAACAGAATTAGGAGAGCAGTTCAGTCATACTTGTCCTATGGTGACCACAGTGAAAAATCGTGGAATCATGCCTAACTGTGTCTCTAGTTCAAACTACTTTAAAAACCAGTTTTGCCTTAACTCTTTGGGAAAAACATGTTGCTTTTTGGTATTGTTTCTTGTGAAACTAGTTGCAAACTTGTAAAATTCCAAATTATTTTTTTCCACAAAATCTAAATTTGGGGAAATGGTACCTGATTGTTGAAATTTTCTTGAACCTGAATTACACTGATTATGGTGTAATATGAATATGATGATAATTAAACTCTCATACTAAAGCTAAATTACAAGTCAGATAATGAAAGTGGAAGTATTTACATTTTGCATAACTTCCTTTCTCCTTTCATGTTTTTGTTTGGATTTCTGTGTTTGAACTCCTCCTCTCAGGTTCTCTCTGCTCTCCAAATTTGCACCCCTCAGTAATTGTAAAGTTCCTGGAATATAGGCTGCAGGGCTCTGCTTGCTCTCTCTATTTGCTGTGCCTGGGATGTGATCTCTCCTGGCACATATCTGCCTAGCAGCTGATCAACGTGAGGTAACTACCTGCTACTCCGGGTAGTTATTCCCTTTTTCATCAAGAGCTCTTTATTTTATTTTTTTTTTCTTCTGTATGTGATGAAGTGATTTCCACCTTGCTGATAAAAGTGTGTAGAAGCTGATACTCTCTCACAAAAATGTTTTTGAGGAGTAGAGGATTATTACAACTTTCATGAGTCTTGGAGCCATGCGATGAGAGAGAATAATGTGGTAGTGAAGGTAGACTAACTGTGTTGACAGTTTTTCCTTTTCTGGTACTATTTGAGCCCTTCAGGATTGGTCCCAGCTAAGTCCCTGGGGACTTCTCACAGGTGACCACTTTCTGCAGTGATTTGTGAACTCACCTTTGGCACTCATAATCACTAGGAGCTGTGCTTTGAGGTCAGTCAAGCTGGCGTTGAGAAAAGGACATTCTTACTTGCAAGACATTTATATTCTATTATGAAAAATGAATAATTTTCTTTAGAGGCTTGGTGTGCAGAATTTCTGAAGTGGCACATTAAAAATGCTTTCATGATCTGTTTTATCATTCTTTCTGTGTAGAACTTGCTAACTTGTTCTTTCTTACTGATTACAGTTTTGCATATCAGAAATCAAACGGAAGTGTAATTTGCACTTTTAGGCATAACCATTTGTACTTTAGAGCCACAAAATGTGCGAGTGTATGGAAATTAGCATTAGTATGGGGTTTCAATTTTTTTCTAGTGTTAATAATGTTTATTGCTTTCTTGAGGTACATGGTTTTGTCAGAATTTCTCACATGTATGAAGTTCATTGTGCAAAATTTGCATAATTATTCTGCATATGGAAACTGAAATGTTAGTGATCCTTTAGGGGAATCATTGATCAGTTGGAAGATTCAGGCACTTTTCTATTCCACTTGAACTATATGTGAGCCTTTTCTTCGGTCTTCTATAGTTCTTACCATACTTACATTAAGATATTTTACTAGACAGGTATTTCAGTACAGGTTGAAAGAGGACTCCAAAGACCTCACTATTTAAAATGGCTTTATAACTAGGTTACCCTATGCATAAGAATACAGCTAATTATTACTTTTACCTTTAATAAAGATCTTTCATTAAATATAAATTATTTAATAAAATGTTCTTAAACTTGATAATGCCCTACTCTTGCTTGTCAGCAAATGACTTGTGGATTTAACCATGAGCATCTTTTGGCTTTTTCATTTTGTCATTCTTACCTGTGTGGTGCAGTTTTTAAAAATTATGTTTTTACAGAATCATAGAATGGTTTGAGCTGGAAGAGACCTGAAAGATAGTCTAGTTCACTGGATTGTTCCCTGCCATAGGCAGAGATGCCTTCCACTAAATCAGGATGCCTAGGGCCCCATCCAGTCTGACCTGGAACACTTCTAGTGATGGAGCATCCACAGCTTCTCTGAGCAACCTGCTCCAGTGCCTCACCACATCATTGATATTTTAATATAAATTCTAACAGATTTATTTACCTTTTTCCTTATTGTTTGGGTGAATTAGCTTGTTCTCAAATGAAATTTGACCAAAAAAATTGGTCTTTTATGTGCTCTTTCAACTGTTTCAATAATATCACCTTCAGTTTATCTGGGAAATACATAGAGTATATGAGGGAAGAAAAATCAGTGACTTGGATTCAATTAACCCACTGAATTTCAGGTGTGCCATCTTAATGTTAACATCATGAGTTACTTGGTAGTTACTAAAAGTTTGGTAAGACTCTGTGCTAGTGGGAGATCAGGCACACAGTGGGGCAGCCAATGTGAACATAAGGGGCACGGGGGAGTGCCAGGGACCAGCTCTGGAGGGATGCTTCTGCTATCCCTCCCTATCCAGCTGTGAATACGGATGTGGAAAAGTCACTGAACCTGATCTCTTGCCACCAAAGAAAGTTCTGAGACGTGTTTTAACAAGTACTAGAAATCCTAGTGGTTGGGGAAAGTCCTTTTTCGGCAAGCATCAAGCTGGTTTTCTGTCCTCCTGTGCTTCCAGAAATTCTCAGCTTTTATGATTTTTCTTCTATAGGTTCAAAAACCTATAGTGTATTGCAGTGGTGGGCAAGAGTCAAAAGTAGACACACATGAACAAATTCTGAAATTGCCAAGTTTATTAGGAAACTAACAGAGATGTTTGTTCTCAGTGTTTTGATTCTTAGAGAGAAATGTGAATACAACTCAGAATTTTGTTCTGCAACAGATTGCCATTCATTTTCCTTGTTGCAGGGAGCACTGTGAAAAAAATTTAAAACTTAGCTGGATTTTTGGGCATTCTCTCAAAGCCACAAGAGTCACAAATACAAATATTTCTGCCTTTATTTTGCACAGAAAGTCAGTGTGCTTTGGGATAGCAGTTTCCTTCATAGCAAGAACAGCAGCTTTTAGTGGCAGCTTCTGCTGTTTGGTGCTGGTTAAAAAGAGGCTTTACAAGTGCAGAGTCATCACTGGATGAAAACGTTGATCAACTGGAACAGTTCAGAGGTGAACCAACCTGTATATGTACTATTAAAGTCAGGAAAAGTAGGTGGATTCAGAAAATTTTGAAGACTAGACTTTTTTCCCCATCAATGTCAGGCAAGAGGATGTTATTTTCCAGGGGAAAACTGCAGGAGATAAAAGATGTGAGTTATGGGAAAGGCAGAGTTTCCTAGGAAAGGCTGATATGGATCCCTCTTCTTTCTTTTTCCTGAGTTTTCAGTTCTTGTTGTTTCCTCTCCCCTTTCTTTCTTTCTTTCTTTCTTTCTTTCTTTCCCCTTTCTGAGGTGAATCACTGCAGCTGCCCAGGCCTCTAGGGAAGCTAGTTTTGGTGGTAAATGGTGGTCAATGATTGCTTAATCATAGGGAATAATAGCAGTGGGCAGATTTGGAAGAACTCTTGGGTTATTTTTCTAAAAAAACAATAGTTCTTATCCCATTAGAAATCTGGAAACAAAACTAGTATTTTGCCTAGACAGGTCAGTGTTTGACATCATGTGAGGTGTTTCCATTTCAGTTCAAATATCAAGGAAATGTAAATCTGATACTTTTGAAAAGTTATCTCATCCTTGCTTACAATCATTCTGTTTATCTGCTTGTCTCTTCGTCACAAAATCTGTTGAGCTTTTTTTTTTGGTGTGGCAAAATCTGGAGTTGGAGATTATGTCCTTGTGTACAAACCCTCTTGT
Source organism: Luscinia megarhynchos (assembly GCA_034336665.1). NCBI lineage: Eukaryota > Metazoa > Chordata > Aves > Passeriformes > Muscicapidae > Luscinia > Luscinia megarhynchos. The sequence goes on from CM067565.1 coordinate 51,363,466, forward strand.
GTTCTGTTACTGTGCTTTGTAACTTCCACTCCTGTGCTGCTTCAGTTCCTACTTAGTAGCCTTTTCTTCCACTGAGGACTGTATAAATTCTTTGGAAATAATTAATGAAACTAGAATTTCCTCAACTGGTATTGAATTCAATTAGTACTAGCATCCGTGACTTCAGAAATGGAGATGCATATAGTTGACTTGATACCTTCTTCACCTCACTTCACCTACCCACCTCCTGTCCCCAGTCCTTTCTGGTGGTGGTTTGAAAACTTACCTTCTGGTACTGCAGAAATGCTTCTATAAAAAATTCATTATTACCAACCAGTTTCTCAAAAGTTTAATGCTGGCAGAAGTGGAGTATCCAGGTATCTCACAACCTGTTCATCATTTTTCAAACCTTCATAGCCAATAATCCTTGATTATTCTGGTTTTGTGTTTGGGGTTATTGCAGGGGCGTGATGTGGAGACAAGTTTAAATTACTTTTGTTTGTAAAGAAGTAGGCAGTACCTACAGAAATAAAAAGTAGTGGTTTTCTTCTGATTGTGAGCAGGTTTTCATACCGTAACTATTTTTAGTTTGGAGTTTCCAGAGGTAGCATCTTTACTCTTGGAATAGAACAACAAAATATATTCAATAAAAACTTCTTTCAGTGCATGTCAGGTAAATGAGGTGTCCTGTTCATAGTGTATCTTTAAATAATCATTATTTTATTCTTATGGTCAGGTGCTTCACAATGTTTTTGTAGCATATGTGACAGTTGTTGGTAGAGTTCCTCCCTGCTTCTTAGTCCAAAGTTGCTGAGGTTACCTATTAACTTAGTTGTTTCATTACAAGTAATATATTTCTTCATCTTAACCCTACTTACTTTATAACTATTCTCTTGCTCTGGCTTAATAGATAAGACTCTTGTATCCTTCAGGAGACAGTTGAGAGGAGAGCAGCAATTGTGCCAACAGAAGTGGAAAGTGTGAAGACCATCTGAAGGGCTGGGGGGTGAGTGTTAGAGCAGATGCTGAGCTGAGACCTGAAGCTCAGTGAAGGATTTTTATGCATGTTACTGAGCATTTGAAGTACTTTTGCAAGATGAAAAAATATACATTAGTACTCATAAGGCTAATAATCACCTAGCTATAGCAAAATACAAACTGCTTTCTGAGGAGCAGAAATTCTGGCACCTGTGCAGCAATACTGCTGCTTAGACCCCTGCAACCCTGGTGTTGTAGTTGCCATTAAGTTTTTCTTTTTTACTGAGAGGAGCTGCTGAGCATATTTTGGGCTTGTAGCTTCCTAAAAGTAAACACAGTTAACACGAGATGTGCTTGGTACTTGATCTGAAAGTATAGATTGTCATGACAGGTAAGACAACTGGTGGCCTGTACTCTGCAAGAGTCTCTCTTTGTTTGTGTGCTTCCCACATTTCTCTTGGGTCATGAACTAGTGATCATGTGTCACAGAGGGGAATTAATTCAGCTACTTCATCAATTAGAGAATTAACTTAAAAACACTTCAGTCTCCTGTATTAGCTGACTGAAACATCTCTCCTTGTAGCCTTGCAATTGCTCTCTAAAGGAGAGAGGAAGAAGGGAAGACTACATTGACTTCCTCCATAAATTTTTATCCATTGGTCATGGTGCAGTCTGAGATAATGTCAGTCTTGGCTGTGACCTGATAGAGCAGCTTAAGGGGTCTGAGACCAGGGGAAGGGATACTGGGAACAGCTGGTATGGGAGAGGTCTGTCTGGGCCTGCACCCTAAACCTTTCAGGTCCTCGTAGGTGTTTGGTGACTTAACTGGAGACCTTGAGTTAAACTGGTAATACAGGGTAAACCTGGCATGCCATCCAGAAAGAGAAGTCTGTGTCAAGAGGAGTCCTGTTTTTCCTTTCTCGTTCCAGGTCAGTCTCTCTAACCAGCCAAAAGGATGATAGCAGGTATCTGAATTCAGTGATAACAGCAGTTACTCCCACCATTCCATTCATACACTGTCGGGGACTGCTGTTACTCTCAAAGTGATTAAACACTTAAGGCAGGGAAAGGAAACTTTTTCTCTTGTGGTGTTTTTGTTGGTTTTTTAGTTTTTTTCCTCTAGTATGCAAGTACTTCCACAGCCTTATCTGATCACAACAGTACTTTTGCACAAATCAAATCTCCTCCTCACTGTTAACACTGAGATTTTTAGCCCAAAGTCTGACCTGGGGCACTTGACTTACTCTATCTTAGTTGTACATTTTTGTCTCATCACAAAAACAGGATGTCCAAGCGCAACACTACCTTGCAACACCTTTATCAAATCCATATCAACATTTTGAAATAGTGAAAGGTTTGTAGTAAGGATCATGTTATGTTATATTTTCTCTTAAGCATAGATTCACATATATAAACAGCAGATGAGATAACTAGTAGTGGGTTTGGTTTGGTTTTGTCTTTATAAAGACAATTTGTAAAAAATGAGAAGTTGTAGTTTCTTCCCCTGTTGTAAACTTGATGCGAAAATGAGTATATTAATGGCATTGTCAGCTGATAGAACTGCCTTTAGGAATTTATATGAACTTGCTTCATGTTCTCTCTGCTTTATGGGAAAGTGGTAAGTGGAATATATTGTTCTAAACACAGTTATAGTTTGATTTTCCTGGTATACACACTACCTATATTGTCTGTTTTTCCCCTTGTTTTGCTGTTTCTAGTGGTTTTATGATCTAAAGCTTCTAGCTGATTTTGGCAAACAAAGCCTGCAGCAATCAATACACAAACTGTCTCTTAATCAAGCTGAAGTTCCAGCTTCAGCAGGTATCCTACTCTGTCAGATTATTGGATAAACTGAGCTGACACAGTAACAACTCCAGAATTACAGCCAGAGTTTGATCATCAGGAGAATTAACTCTGATAGCTTGACTGCTTAATAAACTGTTTAAAAATTACTGTGCACTAGACAAGTGCAGCACTCTACAGGATTAGACCAGTGAGACAGAATTGTACTTTTAACTTTAATAAGGTGATTTTTTTTCTTCTGTACTATAGGTTTCTGCTGAGGTATCTTAGGTAATAGTTTAACTCTGTGGTGATGGGTAATTTACTACCAGCTGGGGTGACGCTTGACTTCAGTTCTGCTTCTCCAAGTGTGGATCAGAATCACTGTTGAAGCTTTTGCCTCAGATCTCTGGAGAAAGCTGTACTTTTTGCACTTGTTAATCTTGTATATTTGCTCCCTGTGGTGGCTGTATCCATCATTGCATTAAATGTGAATTGAAATGTGGTTTCAGCTTACGATGCACTGTGGGAAATAACTTGAAGTAGTGTGATATTGGAGTTATAGCACAGTATCCAGGGTTTGTCAAAGTGCTGGCATGTGGGGAGAAGCTTCAGTTTTTTCTGCATTAGTCTTTCCCAGGTTTATTCCTGAAAACAGGTCAACATGCACATCCATCACTGAAGTCATGTAAAATTTACCAATTTCTGTCACTTCATGGTACCTTTTATTAGCACAGGCTTTCATCAAAAGCAGCTGTGTTGTGAATTGGTACTGGTACAATGCGATGCATTACTTTTCAAAAAGGCAGAGCAAAATGCCTGTTTATAAATCAAAACTTAGCTCTTTTGTAACAACTTATTCACATAAAGAGGTTTATTCAAGTTATCTTGTTTCTAAGGGAAGACAAGTGATGGTATTTTACCATCATATATTTTACCTTGAATCTAAGAAATGTCTGCTATTACTCCTGACAATGACGTTAGAAAATATTTTTCAGGCTTTCTTCTGCTTTTGCTTGTACCTATAGAACTCTACTTTTTCTTTATTAAATTCATCAAGTTAAGAGGACACAATTTGGCTTCATGTCTGATAGTCAAGCATAAAAATACTGATTATTAGTACATGCACAAAAAAACTCGCAAACTCAAAACTAGCAAAGGCATGGAAATTAGTTGTAGGTATCTTTCTGAAGGAAAGCAAGAAGGAACAGCTATTAAATGCCTGTCCTTTTTTCTATGGGCTGGGGAATGTAGATGATCAGGTTGGTTTAAGAGAATAGTTGAGACATTTGTGTTAGAAGTTCTCGCTTTTTTTCAGTGTTCACCCACATCCATGCCAACGCTGTCAGGCTTTGTAGCCAGCTTCTGGGATGTAATAGTGAGATAAGCAAGAACATGCTTCTCCTACCTCCTTCGCTTGATTATGAGAGCTTATCTTATTTTGTGCTAAGTACCACTTTCTGTTGGAAGAATATCAGGCATCATGAAGTGTTTCTGTAGGTGCAACAGTAAAACATAACAGCAGCTGTTGTTGGAGAAACCAAGGGTTGATTAACTATTGCTGATTGTATCAGCTGGGCTTATCTGTATTAGAGGTTCAGTCAGTAATACAGGTTACTGAATATGTTGTGCAAATATACGGTGATTTGCCCTATTTTATTTGAAATAAATAAAATACTGCTTGGCAAATGGGAACTCAAGAGTCTATTCCAGGCTGCATATCTGGTGGGAGAACCTGACTACTGCATAGCAGAATAGTAGAAGAATGAACTTTCTATCTTGTCTTTTTCAACATAAATAGGATAAATTTTCACTTTTTATGGATTTTTCTTGGCTCCATCCAGAGACTAAAGTAGTGATTCCAAGTGAAGATTGGAACCATTTTTTTTCACTGTTCACAGCTTATCATAGAATGGTTTGGATTGAGAGGGACATTAAAGATCATCCAACCCCTGTGCTGTGAGCAGGGATGTCACCCACTAGACCAGTTTGCCCAGGACCTGATCCGGCTTGGCAGTTAACAGTATTATTCCATTGGATTTTATTTGAACCTGGGTTAATCCAGCCTTAACGTGGTGGAGGTTGGAGTTTGACTGTAGATGATTTTCTGTTATAAGCAAGACAAGGAAATATCTATGTTCGTTTTTAAGCATTGTTCCTGTGGGAGAGTGTCATACACATAAAAATTACCTGCTGAAGTAACTGAGCACACTTGGGTTTCATCTCCTTAATTGGGAGAATTGGATTTTGATTTTGGGGGAGTTAGGTTATTTTGTTTTCTGAGGTAAGTATTTAAATGAATTACAGCGAACACATCATGACTTTTATGTTTTTGGGAGTTCAGGCATGCTGAGAGTTGCTGCCCATTGGCAGGGGGAAGGTGAGTGGTCAGTGCCTTCCTCACCTTCCCATTGTATAAGCATGAGCTCTTGCAGTTTGTGCCTTAACAGAGAACTCAGAAGAGCAGAATATACTTGGGTTAGTTTTGGTTGGTAACAAATTCAGACACAGATGACAGTTTCTACAAGTCTTATGCTGGCTATAGGAGAACAGGCTGTCCCCCTCTGAATTTAAGACTATTAATTGAAGAGGTAACTGATAGTGTTTTATCTTACTTTACAGGAATCAGCTGTGCAAGTTGGCTTGTTCTGATTCTATGTTACTTGGCTGTGATGTTTTTATACCCATGCTGAAAGCCGAACAAACCATTATTGCTACAAAGGAGGTGTTGCTTCTTTGCTACTTGTATTTCCTAGTGCTACTGAGACCCTTCAAGCAGGGCTCCCTCCTGAGATGCCCAAGTTATTTAAATTTATCATGGTACATGGATGGATGGTTTCCCAGCCCTTGCTTCTTTTCTGGAATTCCTTCCAGCACCTGCTCAGTTTTAATATGGGGTCTTTTGGTCTCTTAGGCAGCAGCAACTGCCTCTGTTTTCCAGCTGAGAAAGGGCAGGTCTCTGGTTTGTTCTGCTGTCCTCAATCCTCTTCTTTCACGAGTATCTTTGGATCTTTTGTTAAAAATGAATATGTTTTCTAAGGAATAGAAAAATCAGCATAAGCGGCATTGGTAATATGCACACCTGGGCAAAATCAGAAAGTGTTTGTGCTTTTCAATCTTCCCTTAATGAATGCTGAGGGATTGTGGGTTTGGGTTAGATTCCTCCAAGGTTTGCAATTTCTGCCATTCTTCCTAGGTTAACTTCCTCCACTGGGATTTCCCCCTCCCTCTGCCCCCACACACGTTTGGGGAGGAGAGTTGAAAGCTTTCACAATCTCTGGGGGCCCTGGAGAGTGCAAGGTAAAGCATTCTGCTAGTTTCAGTCTAACTCTCTGGCATGCCTCTTTTCCAGAGGATGACCCAGCTCAATGGGCAGCCATCCAGGCACACCAGCCTTGGTTTTGTCCAGGCATGGGACTAAGCTTTACCTCTGCTCTAGGTTTCAGCTTATTGTGGGTTCCAGAACACCAGAACAGAAAGCACAACCTCCATGCTTGCTGGTGATGTGCACTAGATTTGATGAGTAGTAGCAGGCAGAGGCATGATTTAGTGCCGTGCTGTTTTTCTAAATGCATTGCTGAGATAAAATTGTTTCCTTTTTTAATTCACTCAATGAAGTAACAGGAGATGAAAAGACAAAAGGGGAGAGCTCTTCATATTGATAATTGTTCACTTCTTGCAAAGGAGAATTTTAGTATTAATTTGTTTTTCTAGGAATAATTTTCTATAACTCCCATCCCTATTTGATGAGGACAAGTAAAATCTGAATGTTTCTACTGATATCAGATCCATGTGAGCAGGTAACATCTAGTTCTGTGGAAGAAAAAAGGAGTGGAACTACATGTCACCATGTCATCAAATGAGAAAGCAATTTAGGAGGCTTTAAGAAAAAGGTTTGGTTGCATTTAGGTGCATTCTGAAGAATATCTTTCTAGTTTATCCTCAAGAGTTTTTTTAGGAGAGTTGTAGATGTGACTGTGGAGTGACTTCAAAATAAGTTTGAATGGGAAACAAACAGAATGGTGTGGGGTATTGCTCCAGGCAGCCAAGAACAGTTTTGCCAGTTAAGGTTTTGGGTTGTTTTTGGGGCTAAAGGCACTCTGGTCTCTTCCCACACAGGTGGTGCTGGCTGTGACCCTCGCTGGTGTGTAGCTGCACCATTCCACAGTGCTCCTGGGGACATGGATGTGTGTAAGTGTGCTTCTGACAGTGGTGCTCGGAGTTATGAATGAAGCTGGAGTCCTGGCCTCTGGCTGAAGTTGTGAAAACTAGATGACCTTTGAGAATTTAAGTTGATGATGTGTTTAAATATGCTTTATAAAGCAGTCAGAAGACTTGCTTTTGGAGCAGAAAGGTCAAACCTTTGATGTGCTGGTGGTGGCTGGATGCACTTATGTACACTTAGATTCCCTCCTAGCTTCATGCTTTTGAGTGCCTTTCACCTAAAAGATGAGGGACTAGCAAGTACTTAAAAGGCCCTGAGACTTTGCTTCTTTCTGTATCTTTTCTTTAGTGTAGACAGTGTAGCAATTGTTCCAGAACTCATTGAGAACAAGTCATTGTCCAAACTAGAAGAGGTGGTGTCTGCTCATGGCTACAGTGTTTGTGCCTTTGTGACAATCTCTGAATGTCACATGGAGCAGGAATCCCTACATCATTGTCATGGCTGCATCTGCAAGTGTGGTACTTGTGGAAGGAGAAAAAAGAGTCTGAGGACGTGAAGGGGAGCATCCTCGTGAGCCCTCTCAGGACTGCTGGTCTGTGTGAGCTGGTGACACAATAGAAAAGACTCTGGTTCAACTTTAATTAATAGCAAATGGCCTTTAGATGATCTTAATGACAGCTCAAAGAAATCATTTTGCATGCCTTGTGAAACCATTTGAGGACAGTGATACATGCCCTGATAAAGGCTCCTGAAGCCCTTCCCTCCTGAGAGGAGGAGTGATGACTCTTGAGTGATGTTACAGATAGTTGTCAGAGTAGATGCTGGAGCAACTGAATGAGACACACACTCAGGAAGTAATTTATTGCAAGTGTGTTGAGAAATTAATTAAAGAGGGAGTAAAAGTGAAACACCCCATATGATATGGTTTGTGAAGTAATGAACAACAGGAAAGAAGTTGTGTGAAAATGTTCTGTGGAGGAGGTGGCACACACAAAATGGAAGGTGCTTTTACTTTTGGTAGTGATGCAACTTAAGTGGCTCCTGATCTAATTATTCTTAAGTTCTAGCTGTTTATTCTTGCTTGTCTTGCAGCAGCACTGGGAATTTGTACCATTTGAGAGCAAGGAGGGAGGATGAATGAACTAAAAAAGAAAATGTATTTGACCACTTTTTTTTTTTTTTTTTTAAAGAATTTTGATGGAGAATGCCTGGATATCACTGGCACAAATCAGGGATCCAGACTGATGAAGTTAGTATTAAAAACACAGAAATGCCTTAAAGGCAGGTGCAAAATGTGTAGTAAAAGTTTGAACTGTCTTTGGTTGGCACTTCTTAAATAATGTCTGCTTGGATTTCATTTGGTTAGCACCTACCAATGTGGAGTTCTGAATCATGGTGATTCCTTCAAGTGTTTTTCACAAATTATTACTGGTTCTTTTAAAGCAAATAAATCCATAATGACACACTTTCCAAATGTTTAAGAAACATGATTATTTACTGCTTTCTCACTTACCAGTGAAAATGAAAGAAAGGTTTCCAGTGAACTAGAAAGGAATAGAATTTTGCTTATAAATAAAGGTAATTTAATCCAACAGTTTCTTTACTTAGAGTATGAAAGTCCTCTAGACTGGACTGTCCCTTTCCTTGCATCTGTGCATTTCCAGAATATTTTTTTTTAAATGCATAACTTCCTTGGTAATTTACAGGGGATAATGTGGCACACTAGTAGAAATTAAATTTCTCTACAGAAGTGTATATTTGGCATGGCCATGTTCACTTTCAGCTTTTAAGAAGTAAGAGCAGTTAGGCATGTGCATCTCTGAACTAAGAATGAAGTTTAGTTAGAAAATGCTTGTTTATAGATCTGTGTTACAAAATAGAATGGCCCCTTCCTTAAGGAATATAGCTGCAGTACAGGAGCACAAGTACAGTCTGCAAATCTTACATTACATCCAGCCTGTGGCAGGCCAAATGACAGGTATAAATCAATGCTTTTCTGGTCTAGTTTGAACTTTGTTTTTTGTGTAGTTACCAAAGATTTCCTTTAAAAGAAGGCTCAGGGTGTGGAAATTATTTTCTGAGTTAAAATATCATGCCATCTGTTTCTGTTTTCTGTTGGTGATATCATTGCTTTCTTGGGCAGTAAGTAAATCAGTATAGAGTCTCTGTGTGTGTGTCCTGTCTCTGTTACCCCCTGCCCTTTCTCCTCCCTACCTCCCACCAATAAAAACACTTTTAAAATAAAATGTCAGAAATTGGCAGGGGGAAGTACATACTGTTCTCCTGATAATTTAAATGTTACCTTTCTGTAGGATGAAAAGACCCTACTTTCTCCTTTGTTAATTGTAAGCCGAGTAGACCCTCCTGAGATGCTTTACAGAAGTGAAGCACAACTGAGTATAAGAGCTGGATGCTGTCTGACATTTAACACTCCTGCAGCTCAGCTGCTCTTAGACATAGGAGTCCTTCCTCAAGCTGTGAAAATGCACCATGCTGTTCTTTTTACTAAGCGTTCTGAAGTTCATAATACACAGTGATTTTCCTAAAACTTGGGGGTTTGACATTGTGAGAAGCTGAAATTGAAGGAATAAAGCTGTTCAAAACAAAAAGAAAATGAAGGAAAATAATAAAACTAGTTATTTGTACCAATATCATAAGAGATTGTTTTATTTTGTTTTTCCTTTCTCATTCTGTAGCACGTCCTGAGTCCATGGCAGCAGGTAGCCTATCAGGCTACCTCTAAAGCTATACTTCCATCAATTGCTGATGCTAGTGCACAAAGATGGACTGTTTTGGAAGGACAAGGCTCCATTGAAGTTACTGCAAATAAGCAAGCCAGCTCTGTTCATTTCAGTCCCATTGAAAACAGAGGAAAAGACTCAGTCTCTGCCAAACTTGAAAAACTGAAACTATTACAGAGGTTAAAAATTATTTATTTCAAGTGGGTGTAAAACATATTTTGAAAATAAACACTGAAACCACACCTGACTCTTACCACATATATTAATCATATTCTGTGTGGGCATGAAGTACAGAAAATGTTGAGCTTTATATTCCTTAGTTTTATAAATGCTGGTTTGTTCTAACTACCATTTAATATAAGCAATGCTTAAGTACTGTCAGATACAATGCACCTTTTCATTATGTAGTGCTACTCCATTGTAGTTTGGTTAACTCCTGGTGCTTTTAATACCTCCCTAAAAGCTTTAATTTTTAAGAAAAAATGTAGTCATAGGTGGGATTTATTTTGACTATTCACTTCTAAAGTGTACCTATGCTTGTCTGAACAAAAGCTGATGCTAATCCTAGTGCAATAGCTTTTTGTGTTTCTGTAGCAAATTGTTCTCTTACTTCAGTGTGCTTGTGTTCTGTAATGCTGTACTGATTGTCATCTGCTTTTTAAGTACAGCTCCTTGATGCTGGATGATTCTTGAGAACACTCCAGTGCTCTGTGTGCTTGGTTTCAATTTTACGTGCAGGTGAATCAGTGTCCTACAGGTATAAAGTGTTGGCATTCCCCAGCATGTAGTATTTGAGGTTTGGGGAATTTTTTCTGTTCTGTTTTTTTTAATGCTTTTGAGTACGTACTCCTCCTGTACTTTCACTCGTCCATGTAAAAGCCAAACTGAGCCTGGTGTTGTTTGCATGTGGCAGAGCTCTGCCTACCTTTTAGAGCTGGAAATGAAATGTGGGGAATTTCCCTCCGAGGATTGGGTGTATTACTGTGGAGCTGCCTCTCCTCTGTACTGCAGACAGATTTGCCTCCATCCTGACCTGCCCGTGCCTTGAGCCAAGGCTCCTCGGGGCACTGTGGCAGTGATAACTTGCTGAGGTGTTCTCCACCATGCCTAGTCTGACATTTGCTGCCACCATCCACACCCTGCATTTCTACCTCTACCATATACCTAATCTGTTTGCTCCCCTGAGTTTTAGCTACACTGCTAAGAGAACAGAGGTTGTGCAGTAGGATTTTTTTTTAAATCAGTATAAACCTTGGGTTTGATCCCATGTTGTTATGATTCTTCTAATTCTCTGGTTCCTAACTGAATTATTCAGTTAGTCCATGTGGCTCAGTTGCTGAAGCGACAATGACAGAGTTGTGTTGTGTTGCTTTTTAGGGTTTTGCCCTCCTTTTTTAGCTTAAGTACTGCGTTAGTGGAGCCTTTGTCTTCCTGGTACCACTATGCAGCAACGAGATCTGCATCCAAACCTGAGGTGTTTCTGTCTTATTTAGTGTATTGTTTGGAAGTTTCTCTAATTGGTTGTGTTAAAGAATAAGCAGTGTGGGGAAATCGAACTTTCCAACTTTTAAATAGTAATTCCTGGAAAGAGATGCTGGTTGCACCCCTTATCTCTTCATGGGGATGCTCAGTAAGCAAGGAGTTGGATTGGTGGTCGGCTGCACTTGTGCGGTCAAAACTCGTTCAAGATTACTTGGGGCAGACAGAGACATGCTCTAGCTGGGTCCTTGCAGACTCTCAAGATCCAGCAGGGTTTATTAACTTAGGCTCACTGCCAAGCAAATGCAGCTCTGCTGCTCCCAGACCGAGTAGGTTCTGCTGTTTTGGCATGGAGTCTGAGCAGTTAAAGCCTGCCAAGAGTGAACGGTGCAGATCTGGATCCAGCATGGTTCTTGGATCCAGGAGCTCTAGAAACATCTGAACATATGGATCAGCTTGGGACCATCAGGAGTCATTAGATCAGCAACAGTTTCTGTCCTGTTAACCTCAAGCTTGTATGTTTGATTTGTTTTAGTGTGGTTTTTACTAAGGTTTTTTAATGTTGTTGTTGCTGGTGGTGTGTGTTTTTTAAAACTTTTAACTCTTGAGTTCTGGGGAAGTTTATTAGCTTGATCAGCCCCAAGCTCAACTAAAATTTTCTGCATATGCAGTATGGCATATAAGGAGCTTCTTGAAAGCAGCCTGCAGAGGCACTGAGTGTACAGAGCAGGAACCAGCTCAGGGTTCCTGAGTCAGAGCTGCTAATCCTGAAATGACTTTTAATTTCCCTATGCTGTGAACCTGGGGGTCGTTTTGCAGTGAAACAGTATGGAAATGTTTCCATTGTCTGCTTTCTCACAGGCAATGTGAGACAATGTCCTCCTTTCCTTTGTGAGCCATGACTGTGGTGCACTGACCATGACGCCCAAAGTATGGAGTACTGGGTGTACATAGTTAGGACTTGTATTTGGTTATGTGGTGTATGTAGCCATGATACATGCACTGAGAGAATATGTTTAATAACTGCAGCTGTCAGAGTAATTAGCTTTTCTGTTTGGATTTGAATATGCTCTTTGCCACCAAGCACAAATTAATTTAAGACAATATGCTAGGTAGCCTCTGGATTGTTACAGTATTTGAAGTTAATTTTCCTCACAAAATTCACCAATGCTTGCTTAACTTTTCCAAGCAAAAGATCATACAGCTTTTTTTTTTTCATGTGCAGGTGCAGCTGGGACAAGCAGATATAAAATGCCCCATCACAGAGTGCAGCGAACACCTGGATGAAACAACTGTCCTCTATAACCTGCCCCATGACGACATCATCAAGTATAAATATTTCCTGGAACTCAGCCGCATAGACTCCAGCACCAAGCCATGCCCTCAGTGCAAGCACTTTACAACCTTCCGGAGGAGAGGCCACATTCCTACCCCTGCCAAATTGGAGAACAAATACAAAGTGAGCATGCTTGCCGGGGCTGTGGGTTAGATGGCACTGCAAAAGTAGGACAGCATTTGGTGAGCATTAAATGAACTTTTTTGTTTCACTGGAGCTGTGTGCAGGCTGTGATTAGGAATGTGAACCTGTAGTACATCATTGATTAAGTACTTCTAAAAGTTCAAGCAGCTAAACTCTTCAGCCTGGTTTTGGTTGGGTTGTTCTTTTTGGTAGGTGGTATAATCTTGTCCTGACATAGATTTGAATTTAAAGAATGTTTTCTTTCTGACATGCAAACAACACAGTCAGAAGAGACTGGGAAAGGAGAGTTACCACTATAACCAATAATTTTAGACGCACAACTTATAAGTTTTCCCTGGAACTCTGGGTGAGTGAGTTCTGGGCGTTTATTATGTTAGGCTGTTGACATTGCTTCTTCCTTAATAATAGAGCTGTTGTCTGTCCTGCTTGTTGATTCTGATTTCTTCACTTCCTTACCAGAGGTTACACATTACTGTAGTCTCCTCATTCACAATGCAGAACTTTGAGAAGTAGAGGGGGGAGAAAAAAAACATTTCAACAGCATTTCTTTTCATAGAAAAGTTGCTATACTATGATTTTAATCAAAGATAAAAAGCAAGAATTTACAATAAGCTTTGAGCTGCTGAAAGTCCATCTAAGTTCCAGAAGACAACAGTTGTGTGCAGCACCATGTTCTGTGGTAGCTTTCCATCCGGTTATTAGATTTGTTGTGGTTAATTTCATGATTGAGCTGGCCTTTCCTGGACAAACCAGTTCTCAGTAGGAGTTTAGATGACTGTTTAGATAGCCCTAATTACACAGCATAAAGATTCAGCCCAGTATGAAGATTAAAAGGTGGAAGGTTGTGTATTCATTGAAGTTGAAAAGTTGGTAAAGCTAATTCTGAGTTATGAGCTATTTGTGCATATCTGTGTAGGGCATGAATTACATGCCACACTCTGTTGGACTCAGTGTTTTCAAATTTTTGTCATCTTACACTGAGGTGGAAAAAATTTCAAAGTGCAAGTAAAATTCCTTCTGCCCAAAGCTATTCTCTTTCACTCATTTGCTTCATCATCACCACACACCAGATGTAATCCAGAATAGATCAGAGCTTGTAATGCTTTGGCAGCCACTTCTCCAAAGGTGTCAGAGGCTGTTAGTGTGCCACAGGTGTGGGTCATTGGTGGTGAAGCTGTTGTATCACAGGCCTGGCAGATCTGAGAGCATTCCTCAGGGAATGGTGTAACCAGTGCTCTTTTATGAGTTACAATGCCGCAGTTAAAATGTCTCCCAACAGCCCTACAAGCCACAGTGGGAAGGTATGGGAAACTGTGTGCAAGCCAGGAGCAGTTCACTGGTCATGTGGCAGTTCAGTGTGCATACCTGTGATCTGCAGAGCTTAAATCTCCAGGCAACAGGCTCTGGCAAAATGTTTCCCTAGAGCTGAGCACAGGTGTTGTGTGCAAGAATGTGTAGTTGGTGCTAGTCAGAAATATAATTGGGAAAATGCTGTCAAGCAGTATGGGTGATCATGGTCCACAGGACTTCAGCATACTCCTTGAACCTCAACTGTTTTCTGGTGTAGGTGCAGTTTTAGTGATTTATTTTAAGCATAGCACAAGGAGAAGTTTTGTTGCAGGGAGAAGATTTAAAAAGATGACTATACATGACATGGAGTATATATGTGAGTCATTTACATGCACACATAGCTGTGGACCAATATTGCCTGTTTTCTTAGGTTCTCATGTCTCATGTGATTACACGTACCCATTGTGTCTTGAATTTTAGGCTTTTTAGAAGCAAAGACACATTTTCTTTTGTGTATAGCATAGGAGACATCTGACTGGAGGCTTTTGAGGTGTCCCTGTTCACATGCAAGTAATATAAACAAGCTATTGCACTAGATGAATTCTGCATCAGCACTGCAAGTGTTGACTTCAAGAGAACCTGTGGGGAGCACATAGACAAGTTTTATTGGTCATTTCTGTCAAGAAATAAAAGACACATAAAAGAAGGACTTGAGTGCTTGGGTTTGCAAATGGAAAAGTTTTTTTCAATGCAGTTGTTACACAAACTATTTTGAACTACTAAAGAGTTTCTGAAAGTTGCTCTAGAACTAGCAGGAATTTGTACTAGCAGAGATGCTGTGAAAGACCTGATCTGTTCGCCCCTCACTTTCAGATCAGATTTTAACTTTGTGGCAGGTGTCTTCATGGCTATACATTGCTTCAATCTACCTAGAGCCTCAGCTGCTGCTGATGTCATGATTTTGCTGTTCTCTTCCTCCTTGCTCTCAGCTGTTCATTCCTGCCAGCCTGCTTTTGTTTATGTTGATGTTTAGGTGTCTCACTGTTTGTTTTGTTGTTGCTTATTCTCAGCTGTTTCAAGAGAGGGGATGGGTTGATGATGAGGAGAAGGAAGCTGTTTTGGCTGGAGTCCATATTTCTTTTCAAATAAAGTGACAGTATCTGCAGCTAGAGACTAATTCATGTAATCTGTTAATTGTGTAATTAATTTGGCCATCCTGTTATATAGCTACTGTTCCACCAAGCAGCAGAAAATCTCGCTAAGCTTTTTGTACCTTCAGGTTCTAGGAATATTTTTCATGTGCAGTTGGTTTTGCTATCATCAGGTCACCTTGAATTAGCTATATTTTGTGTTGAAATTATCTATCAGTTTTGAAAAGTCTTTTTCTGTGAGGTGAAGAAACTGCAGTAAAGAGACTTGCTAAGAAAATGAAAAATGTTACCCTCAAAGGTCAGTGTTTCAGAAAGCTGAGAACCAAGAGAATTAGAACACAAAGTTGTGTAATCTTTTCTATTTCAAGGGAGGCTGATCTCCAGATGGCATAGAAGTTCCTGTATATATATATATCCATCCTCTCAAGTCTGATCAATAGAAATAATAAGTGGAAAAATGTTTGTGTGAAGAAAAACCTATTAGGAAAAGCATATTTGAAAAAACACGAGGTTAATGTTTTGTTTTGCAGATAGTTTGTCTGCTTTGCTGGACTATAATATATTTTATTGGTTTAAAATCATATGTTGATAGCATTTCTGTGTCCTTGCTATGGTGATTTGATGCATAACTACTGAATCAAATAATATCTGACTTTTCTTTCAGAAAAGCAGAGAAAAGGTGAAATAAGGATGTGAAAGGTTGCTGTAATTGCCCTGTTTGTTTCTGTTTCTTAAGCACAGGGGCATCACACTGTATCCAAGTTTGAATGGTTTTAGAGGTTTGTTTTGTAGCCACTAGTTCCAAGAAAAACAAGGTTCATAACTACTTAGAGGACATAGTTTTCTTTGCTTGCTTTAGTTGTGCTCAGGAAGCATTGAACCCAAGAGAAGTGAAATGGCCCATTCAAATTATGAAAACTATTTACAAGTTCAGTTTTGAGGAAGGTGCTGTCAGGGTGACAGGTGGAAGAGGAAACTGGTGATGAAACATAGAGTTCTTGCTAGTTCAGTTAGGGCCATTTGTGGCAAGAAATGTTATTTTGAGTTTCTGTGGTTATAGCCTCATCCTGTATTTCAGTACTTTCTGATTAATGTATTTGGAAACACCTGATGTCAGTGTGCATGTCTATCTAAGTTCAGATATAAATCCTGGTGGCTGCTGTGTTGCTTTCACTTACCTACGTGCTATAATAGAAAGGGTATGCAGTTAATTTGTCAGATATTCATCAAAAGCAAACCAAGCAAAAAACAAACCCACAAAACTTGTACTTTAAATTATGTTGCCTTTTCTTTAAGGAAGAAGCTTTAACTTGCAGCTTCCTGGCCTGTTGGTTTGGGTTTGTACTTTTTAACAACTGTGTTCTGTCTCAGATGTCTGAATACTGAATTCTGCAACTGATAAAAGTTTTCAGGTTGTAGAACACTTACTTGTGGCTGAAGCATAAACAAAATCAAGTCTTCCCAACAGCAGGACACTGTGACATGTTGTTGAAAGGCGTAAATTCAATGCTGAGGGGGAGTGGAGGAGAAGAAGAACAAAAGAAAGATATGGAGATATGGGTTAGGATAGGTTGGATAACTGTCTTGTGTGTATTGGTTTTTTAAGTATTGTGTGAACATTGATCAGTGCTCTGTGTTAGTTTGGTTAGTAGCAACATATATATATATATATCATTCTTTAGGTTTCTCAGAGCAGGAAATTTCCTTTCTGTTGAACTGGTTTTATTAGGAGAATTCATCTGGGAAGCAGAGATGCAGATTCAGCATCTTGGCTACTGGCTCATTAAATTTGAGAGAGGACACTATTTTGTATTGCTTTTGTTTTATACTTTATCATGGCCTTGGACAAGTTTTCAAGTAAAAACTAGTAATGTTTGTAATTCACATGTTTCAGTCCTAATGTGTTGTTTCCCTTTAAATGAGATGTAGTGATTGCATGTGTAAATAATTTTGGCCAGCCCCAGAAAAATATGTAAGGGAGATAGAGCACCTATTTTGGACTCTTAATAGTAGTCAAGGAAGCATAACACCAGTTGTCATGCTCAACAGGAGGGCACAGCACCTGGTGGGAGTGAGAACTTGAGAAATATGTTTTGGGGACTTCACATGTGACTACACTCTGGGATGTAGTTTCCTGAGAAGCACCCCACACCATGCATGGTCAGCACAGATGTTTCTGTGGGTTGGTGGTGAACCAAGTCTGGACACAGATATGACCAAAAACCCTTGGTTTGGCTGGTTGAATTCCTCAGACCCATCCATCAGCTGGGTACACAGCCAGAGCAGTGCCAGACATAGACTGTAGCTGGAGATGGTGGACAGGGCTCAGAGCTGCTGAGATGTTTTGCTGCCAAACACAACAGAAATGAACATGTTACAGAAACCTGGATGTGCCTGAGTCTAATCTGGCTTCTAGTTCTTGCTTTCCTTAGTCATGATCCAGGTTGAAGGCCTGTCTTTTGTCAGATAAGCAGCTGCAATGTGCCTCTGTTTATTACTGCTGCAAACACAGCAGCTGCCTTTGCTTTTCAGAAAAAAATAAACAGTGGAAGAAGACGTGATGATGATGGTACCTGTTTGACACAATGATTTAAAACTGAGGGAGTGGAAAGAATAGATCCTTTCTCAATTTGAATATGGCTTGTGGGTTTTGCCATTAGGCGTGGTCTGTAGCAAGTGGGCTGTTTGGCACAGCCTCAGCTTGCCTTGACGCAATCAGGAGCAAAAGGAGGTGCCTGACTTCCTGTTGGTAGTTGTGGCTCTTGGATGAGAGCCTTGCTCATGGCCCCTTTTCCCAGGACCATTTTTAATGTAAGCTTCATAACCCATGCCGAGTTCTCTAGAGCCCCTTCAGAAGACCAAGTACTTTCTGTAGTAGCCTTGGCAGTGCAGCTTATTCCTAGAAAAAGACAGATTCACTGCACTGAAAACTGTCAGCTAATTTTTAGGTGTTCTCACAAATGTATTGGAGGCAATTGAATAAACTTTCTTGATTCTGCCTTTTTTCAGTCGAGCCATACAATCAGTTTTGGGAAAAGTGGTTGTCTGTGACTAAACCAAACTACTTGTGCTTCATTTGATTGAGGCCTTTCCCAGCTTTAGCAATTACTTCTGTATTTCCTCTTGTTTAAAAAGGAAAAGAACAAGCTAGCTTCCATAACTTCTTGTGTTTTTAAAACAGAGCCTCCAAAAGATGTTAGATCTTTGCTGGGCAGCTGCTCTCTTAATTGAAAGAGCAGTGGTTTTTAAACAGGCTTGCTATTTGTATCAGCACCCAGCTTGCAAATGTGTGGTGTTTTCTCATTTATACAGATCCAGTGTCCATCTTGCCAATTTGTCTGGTGTTTCAAGTGCCACTCTCCCTGGCATGAAGGCGTTAACTGCAAAGAGTACAAGAAGGGAGACAAGCTGTTACGTCACTGGGCCAACGAAATCGAACACGGGCAGAGGAATGCCCAGAAGTGTCCAAAATGCAAGGTGAGCTGCTCTCCCTTGGCTTGCAGGTAGTGGCTTCAAACTGTTCAAATATACATTTAAGGTAAATACTTGCAGTTTCTGCTGTGCATTGGAAATGAAATTCACACTTGCTGTGCAGTTTCTTGTTAATGACCCATTGAGGAACACAGGTCAGATTTTTTTTTTTTGCTGATTCCTGCACTGATTCTGAAGAGTGTCTGCATGTAAAAGAAACCTGGAAATTATTAAGAGGGAGCTTTGATGTATGCTTAGAATCATAGAAATGTTTGGGTTAATTAATTGTAGAATAAATTAACCCTAAAATAAAGCTTTAAAGAAATGGAAAGCTTTAGGGAAATGCAGTGCCCTTCGTCAGGTTTTCCAGACAGTTTGAGTGTATTCAGTGTCTGAGTAAGGCTGGAAGTACTCTGTCAACAAGTTAATTAAGGGAAATTAAGACTTGGCAAAACTGTGAGTTTTGTAGGATTGAATGTTACTTCTTCACAAGCTGTACCTCAAGGTGGGACTTCACAGGCCACACCTTGGGTGCTGTGTCCAGTTCTGGGCCCTTCACTTCAACAAGGACATTGGGGTGCTGGAGTGAGTCCAGAGAAGGGCAGCAGAGCTAGTGAAGGGTCTGGAGCACAAGTCCTGTGAGGAGTGGCTGAGGTCTCTCTTGAGCCTCGTTTTTAGGCTGGAGAAGAAGAGACTCAGGGAGGACCTTTCCATTCTCTACAACCCCCTGAAAGGAGGATGTAGCCGTGTGGGGATCAGCCTCTTCTCCCAGGCAACCTGTCACAGGGCAAGAGGGCATAGCATCAAGCTGCACCAGGGGAGGTTCAGGCTGGATATCAGGAGGAATTTCCTAGCAGAAAGGGTTGTTTAACATTGGAATGGGCTGCCAGGGAGGGGATGGAGTCACCAGCCCTGGAGGTGTTCAAGAAATGACTGGATGCGACAGTGCCATGGTCAGGTGACAAGGTGATGACCAAAGCTTGGAGTTGATGATCTCAGAGGTCTTTTCCAACATAGATGATTCTCTGAAGTCTTTCTCACTATTAATTTTCAACACTGAAATGCAGTTCCACAGCCCAAAAATGCCATTGATCCCTTCAGAGATAAGTATTTCCCACTACTCAGATGAGATGCAGCAGCCCTGCACACCCCTGTCCCAGCTGGCCTTAATGAAGATTGCTCTTAAATATATTCACTATATTTTCACAGCTTCCAACAGAGTAGTAAGTCAAAGCAGGACTGTTCCATAGAAAATGAATATTGAATGGGAAGATTTACTTACAAACATACAAAGTATATGTCACACTTTGAACCTTACACTGTGCAAATAAGGAAATGTTCATCAGTTTACTAAGTGGCATATTTTGTTCTTTGAGAAAAGAAATGCCTCTGATACCATAGCTTGAAATTGAAAGATTTCAAAACACTGAGCAAAATTGGAAAGTTCTGAAATCAGCAGCTGGTTGTTTACACTGCTTCCTCACACGTGTGACCTTTTAACAGAGTTTTTGCAGCCTGCATTTTGGTAAGAGTTGATACGTTTGAGTCAGTTCTAAAAATGTTCACTTTCTGGGAAGTCTTAAAGTAAAATACTTTGTTCCTTTTAGAGTGGGAAGAAGTATGTGTTTTGATTTTAATTGTTTGACTTGTGTCCAGGTTAGATTTTATGACAGTGGGAATGATGTAACTTGAAAAAAATTGAGAACGTGGACCAAGCAAAAAAATACGAATGTGGGAAAACAGGAGTGGTAAGAAGGCTGATAGCTGGAAAGAGGAAGGAGCTAAGACTGCTAGGTCTGACATTAAGCCTGAATAAGTTAAAATTTAAAATGCCATGTTTAAATATTCAACTCTTTTCATCATTTTCAAAGGAAAAGGCTGGACACTTGAAACTTACATGGCTTGTTATCAGTTCTGAAGCATGAAGTTGCATGAGTTTGGCTGCTAATTTAAAAAATACTTGAGGTTTCTTTTCTTAATCAAAGGAAAACAAAACCTACATGGTGGGAGGCAGTATGGAAACTTACGAAACTAGCATAAGAAAAAGAACTTCTATTAAGTCCTTCCTGGTCATGTGGCACTGTAAGTGAATATTGAAGAAGGAATTCAACCTTTTATTAACCTCTGTTGCTACCCCAACTATCAATACTTTTTTCTTCAGAGGTGAAAAAAGTTCTTCCTGCCTACAATCTTCAAAATGTTTCTTTCAACATTCTAACAGTTTATTTTTAAATCAAATCTATAACCTAAAAGTAATCAAAAGTACCACTTACCCGGCAGTTAGTTAAAAAAATACATCTTTGAGTAGTTAAAAAAAATATATCTTAAGCAGTGCTCTTTGTCAAATCTTTAGTAGGTGTTTGGGCACATGGGGATAAGCATACTGACAGTTAGCAATTTGAAGTCAGGAGGATTAGATCTAATACTTGTCTGCCTCTCTGTCCCATCCATCCCTGCCTTGAAAACCTTGAATCAGATGATAATATATTTCCAAATATAATAAAGAGTGACAGAGAAATTAATTTGCAACATAGGATTTATCTTTGTTGTCAGTCCACAGAGGTAATGTTTCAGGTGAAGACACACTTTATTTTTGATCTCTTCTGTATTTTGGTTGAAAATTTGCAGCCAAAATTGGGAAATGGATTGAGGGAATGGCAGTATTAAATTGTATCTAAAGATGTTGGTATTTCATCTTTACACTAAAACTGAAATGAATGGAAATTACAGGCAGAAATTTAAGTAGAGGTACAGTTCCTTTACTGAAGTAATATGTAAAATCACTGATAACTTCCAAAATTGTCATCTTATTTTTCAAATAGCCTCAGGAGATAATTATTTACATGCACAGATACATACACACACAGACTCTATTTTTAGGTGTACTGTGGAGAAGTTGAGTGCATTATCTTGTCTGGGCATGCAAGAGAAAATCGAAACACACTTACAGGGTATTTGTATACAGAGGCAGAACCTCAGGCAAATATGAGTATTTCAGTGGTTTGGGTAAGTGATTTGGAAGAGCATAATCCTTTGTAATGTCAATATAGCAGGGGACTGGTAAATAAGCTTAAACTTGATTACTTTTTCCTGTAGTTGGATACAGCTTTACTGCATCTTGTAGGAATAGCTTATATTTACCTGGTGTCTCCAAGATGTGTTTACATAAGATAATAAAAATGTTACACACTGTTCAGATGCTTAATTGTAGATTCATGTTTTAACTGTGTGTCAGTATGGAAGTATGGAAAAATGCTACTTTTTAAAACTGTGTCCTAAAATTGTTTTGACTTTTTTTCTTAATAGACCCTTTTCCAGATTTACTATACACTATTTTTAGAGTCAGTATAGACCATATTTCTCAGCAAGACCTGTCCAAAAAGTGCTGGTCTTGTTCTAGAGTAAGTTGGCTAATAAGTGCAAATTTTCTACATGTTATTTGGATGTCATTTTCCAAAACCTATAATATTATGTGTCTTTCCCCAGTACTGTTTTAGGGGTTTTTTTTACAGTTTTCTGGTATGCTTGCAACAAAATGCTTTTGTTTTCACAAGTGTTTTTACAGTACAGCAAACCAAGGAAATATTCCATGTTGGTGTTATCTTACCACAGATTTCAAAAGCAACACTATCTGAGGAAACACCACATAGCAGCTCTAGCTTAGAAGGCTTTGAACCACAGCAGAAATTTAAGAATAAGCAGATCAATGCAAATAAAGGAGTGTGTACTTCTTAACTGTTCTGATTCATATAAGCATCATAAAATAATTCAGGGATTAGTTTTTGGAAGCACTCTGCAAATTAATTCTCATGCTCTGAAGGGAGGAGAGTCCTTATTTGTATACAGAGGGTTAGAGCTGTGCAGGTTTTCTTCAGGGGTGGAGGAGACATCCTCAGACTCATCCTCAGAACTCTTGGCAGTGATTTCCCTAGAAGATTTCTATGAGAGGACATGTGACATGCAGAGGGGGCAAAATAAGGGTCTGAAATAGCCACTGTGCTACTTCAGTTGTCTACTTAAGACTCCAAACTGGATGTGTTTGCCCTGGGTATGTAGTTTTCACCCCTGTTGTTCTGGAAGTTATTCTTAGGTTTCTGAATGGCTAAACCTTCCCCTGTAAGCTCTGATACCCGAGCCATCGGCGATGGCTTTCTCAACCTATGGATTTGTAATCCATCTCTGTCAGTGCATTATCTGGGGGCACAGAGGCATGCCCATGTGAACCGGAGATGAAGCTGATCTGGTGAGATGTCATGTCTTAGGCTTGAAAGCAGCCTGACCAAATGATACAAAGTTCACCTGGCATTGTCACTCTGCAGAGCATGTGATGGGGAATCCAAACCCTGCATCTAGTGTTTGTTTGTTTTAATAAGTCTTTACTCACTGGGAAAAAAGGAAGGTTTTTGCAATAAAAAGGTATAGGCGGGTACAGCCGGTTGTTCCACATTCACGGCATTTGAACACAGTTACATGTGCAGATGAGTAGTGACTAAAATATTTTTATGGTTTGCTTTTTGAAGAAGCAAACATGAAGTGCATGTAGTTGCAGTATTTGTAAGAAAGTAAATCCTTATCAATGTCTTTCATGTTTCAAGAAGACAGTATGTCTGGAGAATTTAGGGCAGAGCAAGTAGGCTGACAAATGTTTCAGGGGTAATGGCTAACTGAAGCTGGGAGGCTTCTAGGAAAGCATGGGTAGAAGGATGGCAGGCAGTTTCTAAGAGGTGGATATTTCTGAAAGACATGAATGGTAGAACATAAAGGGCTATTGCTAGCATCTCCTTGAAGTTCTTACTACCAATAAAATGAATTTATTTTTGAAATGTGAAGTAGATTTCATTTGCATCTAGGATTTTTATAGGTTCCAGGATTCTGCAGAATTACAGTGAGGATGAATGGTAATTTAATTGAGTTGGTAAATTAGAGATGAGAGAGGAGAATTCAACAGTTTTGGTTCAAAAAGAAAATAAAGCAACCAGTTAATTCTCATTAGTCACAAAATCTAGTTCTGTCATTTACAATTTTAAGATGGAATCAGCAGATGAGGAAAATTACCCTTTAAATTACAAGTCTCTATAGTTGCTGTTTAAGTTTTTCCCCTGAAAAAATTAATTTAAATTAAATTTTAGAGTTAATTTGTCAAAATATTTTTAGTCACTATTAAAATTCCTTCATTTCAGTTGAATTTAGTCCAAGGAGTTACAGTAAATAAACTGTGGCTCCATAAGTGGGATCAATATTTTTTTCCACATGAAGAAAAGTGAGAAGTACTGAAAAGTAAGAAGTTGAACTGATAATGTCCCTTTAAAAAAACAGTGTATATCATCTTAAGTTATGCTTAAGTTGGTATAATATTGGAGAGTCTTCTCTTTCCACTTTGCCTGCTGTTAGTGCTTAACTGTGAAAGTTTTGAAGTCAAGTGGCTTATAAAGCTCATCAGCAATGCTGTTTTTTCAGGTGCTTCTGGAAAATAGGACACTTGTAATACAGCAGAATTCCTTGGGGTAGGGGGGCATGTTTGCTTGGTCACACAAATTTTAAGCCTACTAGAATACTTGCCCACTAGAAAGCATTTTTTTAAATAACCCAGTTCTCTCTTTTGTATGCAAGCAGCATTTGAATGCACAGAAACACAAATCCTGAGATTCCCTACTGTGGCACAAGGATGCTGGCAGGTGTATCTGGAACTGTTACCTTTGTAACTTTTATCTTGAGTGTTGTAGGCGGAAAGCGTCCCTTTGTTACATGTGTAAAGGGCCAGTTTCAGTAGATGTTTGGGCAAGGAAGGTGAGAGGCCCAGATCCCCTGATGAGCATCAAAAAAGAAATGCATTGACCTTCTCAAGAATATCAGGTACCCCAGGAGTCATGAGCTTCTCTGGAGCTCACTGAGCTTTCAGTATTTGGTGTTTGCAGGGCCTCTGAGTGGCCATGCCATGTCTTTGCCTGTACCTCCCTGCAAAATAAATATGTATAGGTAAGTATGGGAGTTTCAGGAGGTGTTGATTTATCTGGTGTAAGTTTCAACTGGTGAAATTCAAATTGGATGTAATCGAAAAATGTATTCCCAAGGAGGATGGTGAAGCATGGTATAGATGGCTCAAAGAGGCTGTGACATATCCATGCTTGGAAATTCTTTAAATCTAGTGGGATGAGACCTGGAGCAATCTGATCTGTCTGGAATTATCCCAGCTTGGAGTTAGGAGTTAAAATAGATGACCCCAAGCATCACTTTCCACCTCAATTATTAGGCTATCTCCCATTCCATTGTGGAACGTGGTCTTGGAATGTAGGATGGGGAACTATTTATGCAGGCAATAAGTAGAAGGATGGTTGTTGAACTGGGGCAGCCCTGTTTCATGCTGTGCTGTGGGTATCATGAAAGCTTGGTGTAATTTTTTTATTCTACGTATAGTTTGTGGGTTTTTTTGTTTTTTTTTAAGAAGGAGAAAACATCCATACTTCTCAAAATCATGCACTGTAACAGCAGTGTCTTTCTGGTGTTTATTAAAAAATGCCAAATCAATTTGTGATGGAAAAGGGAGTGGAGCCACAGGTGGCCTAAGAGGGAAACCCGTCTCTGGAGGGGTCAAACAGAGTTCATAACTGTGTTTGCTGTGTTGTTTTTACTTTTAATAGAGTTTGATGCTAACATATCTGCTTCAGCAATAAAACCAAAAATTCTGTAAGGGCAAGAATTCTCATCTGATATGAAGAGTAACAAAAAAGGAGTATTATGTAGGAAATGAGAATCTGGAAACAATAGAACTCACATTTAATGCTCTGACATGCCTCAGAAAACCATTATTATCTTAAGCCAGCTGCAGTATTTATTAATGAAAATACTGACTTATAGGAGGGGGTTGCTTGCAGCCTCTTTTCATCTGACACATGAGCTGCCCCAGGTAGTGCCCACTTTCCTGTGCTTAGGAAGGGGGAAAAAATAATATTTCCTTTTTCCTTCTCATACAGATCCACATCCAGAGAACCGAAGGGTGTGACCACATGACCTGTTCACAGTGTAACACTAATTTCTGTTACCGTTGTGGGGAGAGATACCGCCAGCTCCGCTTCTTTGGAGATCACACGTCGAACCTCAGTATCTTTGGATGCAAATACCGCTACCTCCCCGAGAGACCACACTTACGGAGATTAGTGCGAGGCTCTGTCTGTGGTGAGTGGATTGATGCTCCTTGTGGAGAGATGCACAAAGAAGTGACAGGGGCATAGGGCAATTATAGTTAAATTAAAACTGGTGGTTTAAAGGATGGGATGGGTGACTTGTTATTCAAAAAGTAGCTTATAAGTATATTCAAATTTATTGAAATTTCTCCTCCCTTTTTAGATGGACTGTGTATGATTAAGTACTGTGTCCTCTTCTGATAGCTTGTTTCCTAATTTTTTTTAATAATACATAAGCAAACTGGAAAAGTGCTGTCAATATGTACGTCGCTGGCTGTATTCATTATTCTTAAGGTGTATTGGAGAAACGGGTCAGAGGAGGAACCTTATTTAAATTAACTTTGGTGTAAGTCTGTTTGAATTAAGTCCTCTTTGGATTTGAACCTGATGTCAGTTGAAAAACTCAAGGTTTTCCCATATAAATAGGAGGACACTATTTTAACTTTTAGCTTTACATTAATTTTGCTCACAAAAATATGATGCAAAAAATGTCTTTTTCTTAAACAAAAAGGCTTTTGTTTTTGAGCCAGATAGATGTCTCAACCAATAGAAGCACAAGATAATAAAGTAGATTCTCATATTATGTGGTGTCTTTCATATATGTGAAGTTCAGTCATTGTAGTGAGTTTGCAGCATGTAAGGCGACCTATATTGTTACAGGAAATTTGTCTTAACTGTCAAAAACTGGGAACCTATCCAGCAAAATACAACTTTTCGTACTTTGAATTAAGGCATAAAAATTTGAGATGATTTGTAGCTCACCTAGGATGAGGAAATGCTTTGAGCTTGATTGTAGAGGTAAAGGCAAGAGACAGAACACGTGGGAAAAAGCAGACCTGAAGTGAAAACATTACTCCTGAGCCAGACATGTTCCAATAGGAAAATTAAGTGGTTTCCAGAGTAACATAAGAATAAACTCATAGACCTGGTAATAAAAATGCCAATCTTCCTGTTCTGCATTGTGGGAGATTCATAAACCTGGAGTGCTTGTTTTAAACATTAGTTTTAAACCTTATTTTGACCTCAGGAGCTTGCAAGGCTTTGGTAACAAACTTTGAGGGAAGTGATTTAAACACACAGAAAAAATTAGAAAGGAGATGAAAACTGAAAATGATTAGAGGTGCCTACTCTGAAACATTTTGTAGAGGTGAATTGCAACACATGAGAAGATCTAGTTTAGATGAAAGACAGTGCTGGCATTAGGGGACATGGATATAAACGTTTGTTAATAAATTTAGGCTTAAACTACAAGAACTGTTTCAAAGCACTTAGTAAGATTTCAGAAGAGCTTTTAGTAATAGCCACAATGGCAAACAATATAAGCTGGTTTTAAATAGATCTTGCTATATTTGGTGAAATTAGTCTCTGCTGCAGTAACAGATTGTACTTGGAGACATTACCAAGTCAGTGCTGCTCACATGCAGAACCCTGGGTAACCTTATTAGAATCATAGAATAGGCTGACTGTGGGAGACTGGTGAGTTGTTACTAGATATGTGGGGGTTTTGTATGACTTTTTACTTTATTGGTATGGAGAAGAAATACTTCAATCAATATGATTTTGTAGCCATGTGGAGTGAAGGTTTCTTGGGCTGTTTCTAAAATTTGGCTAGGTGGGGTGTGTAGAAAGATCACCTCACGGCAGGCTGGTGTGCTGTCATGATTTCTGTTGAGAAGCAAGTGCATACAGTCACAAACTGCTCTGCAGTAAAAATAAGAGAAAAATATTTATGGCAGTGTAAAGTTAAACTTTTCTTTATACTTTCTTCATAAGCCAGCTGTTTTGTAAAGGTGATAGTAGTCATGGAAAGAAGGAAAGCCAAGAGCAGAAGTGATCTCTGACATTTCTGTCTCTTCTTTAGCCAGTATGGTTTTTAGAGAAACTGTCCCGTAACCTGTTGTCATGTGAAATTGTTTATTCTTCCATACCAGCAGACTTTAGAGATTTCATTCTCATTATAATTATTCAGCTGAATTGTTGAAGGCCGAGTTTTGGTTATAACTGGAGTCAGTGAAAAGTTATAGAGAAAGGAAAAGTATGTTCAGCTGTCTTAAGTGTGCTCAAGATGCCACTGGAATGCCACCTGGATTCAGTTAATGAATTGTATTCAAAATCAATTGCTAGGTACTTCATGGATCTTAACAGGACACAACATATTATGAGGCCATTTAAGGTGAATGAATTTT
Organism: Luscinia megarhynchos; assembly: GCA_034336665.1. Taxonomy (NCBI): domain Eukaryota; kingdom Metazoa; phylum Chordata; class Aves; order Passeriformes; family Muscicapidae; genus Luscinia; species Luscinia megarhynchos. The sequence goes on from CM067565.1 coordinate 51,391,349, forward strand.
TTTGTGTGTGTGGTAACCAGCATTTCATGTAGGACTTCTGGGAGCAGGATGTTTCAGACCTGACTAATTTATTCCTGTCCCAAGCAGAGCACAAGGTTCACTTCATGTAAGCATAGCTTTGAGCCTCACAGGAGGCAGCATGCAGTTCTGTGATCCAGCCTTCATTAGCAACTTCATGTTTTAATTGGCCTGACTTGGAAGAAGTTGTCTCTGTACACTTGATAAGACTCTCTAAAAACAAATGCAGATTTTTATTAGAACTTATGTCTACACAGATAATGCTGGTTTGATTTGTAAGTAGACATTTTTATTGTCTCTGCTTAAACAGTAATAACATTTACACTTAAAAGATAAAATTTAGTATTTCTCATATGTTAGTGATTAAATCTCTTTTATAAAACTAGTTTATTAATTTTTTTATGTGGCAAAGAATTCTCATAAGGGTATATGGGCATTTGGATATATTACCTTGAGTCCTGTAACTAGACCCAAAGTTAGGTAAGGGAAAAGTATGCCCTCATGTTTCCTGAAATACTTTGTTTTGCAGAAAAGCATGGTTCTCTGTATAACAAATAAGGCAGCCCCTCTGAGACACCTGCAAATACAGTTATACTACCATGAATGTCTACATCTTCATGCTGGGCCACCCAGTAGAGAAATTGTTTACCATTAATTTGAGTGCAATTGTAAAAAGGTTCTGTTTCAATTGCTTTTTGTTAAGTTACGCTTCAAAGCTAGCTTTGGACAACAGCAAGCTGGCTGTTATAACCTACTGCTGAGATCACCACATGGGCTAATGACCCAAGATTTTATTCAGCTCTGAGGCAGGTGTTACATTTGCTCTCTGTGCTCTCAGTCTCGGAGCTAACAGATGTAGGACAGTTTAGTGCCTGCAGCCAACATCCTAAGTCTCAGTGACATTGCTTGGTGTGTCACAATTCTCTCTAAGATTAAGAGCCTCATAATCCTTTGCACTATGACAAACCATGTTTGTTAAACTGGAATTGAATATAAAGTAGTTTTCAATTCTGACATGTAAAACTGAGCATTTTGTAATTGTTTCATACAATGAAGATAAAAATTATTGGAGCAAATGGTATGTACCTGCTGCTTTGCCAGTGATTGCTGCTGTTTGTACTCTTCCTGATGGCAACATTTGCAAGTCTCATTCACCTTGTGATGTTTGTTTATTTTTGTTTGGAAAGGTAAAGAAATACTAAGGATTTGAATGTGATACAGAAATAGAAAAAGTATTTGTTTTGAAATTTGGTCTTTAGAAATAATGCATTGCTAACCAAAAGAAGATACAGTCTCATGATGATAAGTCATTTTATTTTGTAAGATCTTGGAACTACACAATACTCGTAACTTCATATCCACAGATAGAAGGAAAGACACTACTCATGCTTTATTTCAGCTCTAAGTTTGTCAAATGTAAATGAATGAGGTTCTTGAATTAGCTCAGGAGCTGTTCTTTGTGTCTAAAAAGAAGTTATTCCAATTGTAGGCTAGCTTAGCTCTTCCTGTAGACTCAGTTTCTGCACACTAACTCAGTGATTTAAGTTTTTAATAATTTTGGTACCAAACATCATAATTTTCTAGCATTCTAATTACATGGCTATTCATGAAGTAAGGAGTTCATACCTTAAGCCTCTAATATTTTACAAGCTTTACTTGAAATTGTTGAAGACTCTGGTAATGTTTTAAAGTGCTTTTAATTTCTTATTTTTGGACCTTTCTTGAGGTTTTCCTTCACTTTACAGTCGTTTTTCTGTCTACACTTGAATAAGGTATTTGACAATTTCTGTGTATAGAAGACAGCTCAGTGGAGTCCCAGGAAGGTATGCTGTTACATGCCTAGCAACTAGAGTAATGCAAATATTTGCCAATTTTTTTTCTTCTAGGAGTTAATGTTTCCCACCCACAACACTCCCATGAAATTTAAAAGCTATCAAAACAGAGCAAGAAAAGGACCAGTTCATTTAACTGCTGTAAATATTTCCAAAATATCTCATTTTTCCTTCAGACTGCTCAAATTAGTGTCTCAGGTTATGGAAAGGTTTACATCATTATTGAATGAAGTAATCCACTTACTGAAATCTGATATGAGTGACTTGAGAGGGAGAAGGACAGGGAAGAGAGAGGTAACAAATTCAATTTTTCTCCCATTCTAGAGGTGATCTTTCAAACACATATCTAACTTAGAGAATTGCAGAATTTCAAGTCCCTGCTCAGACTGCTGGTGTAGCAGTAAAAATGCCTTCCCCCTTGCATTTTCAAGCAGCTCAGTTAAGTGATGTCTTGGACCCAGCTGCTCAGCCAACGGAGCCAGAGAGATTCTTCCATTGAAAGTGGGCAATGAGAGGAACAAAGCTTGGGTTCTGGTTCAGTTTCAAATTCACTTTTTCAGCAGGACCCCTGCCTTCACTCTGTGAGCTTCTACAGATCATGAACTCCCTAGAAATAAAGAATATGAACATGCTTTATTTGTTCTTGGTCTTATGCTCTAGTGAGTATGCTGCTCAACATCACTGCCCTACTCATGTAAGAACCACAACATATCCTTATAAATGTAGATCCAAAATAGACTTGGCTGTGATTTGACTTAGACCTAAATCACAGCTGTACATGAGCACTTCACTGTAGCCTTTTAAAGTGAGTAGAAATGTATTTAGAGGTGATGGTCTCATCACCTTGAGCTAACCTAAACTTTCCAAGATGCTAGTTTATTTGGCATCTGTCCAGGCTGGTTGCTGTGCAGTAGATTCCAGAGAAGCCAAATTATAGTAACTTTATAGCTATCACATTCCTGTCAATGCTTGAGGGGTTTCAGAATGGAAACAGAAATAAATGCAAGCTGTTAATGTATGAAATAAGTTGTGCTTAGAGAGTTGTGGTGGGTGAAGAGGGCAGAGAGAAATGCATGTAGGGAGCTGACTGTGTAATGATAGCTCCTGGCTGAATTTGTAGGATGAAATTACAAATATGGATCTTATTTGTAGAGGTAAAAAATATTATTTTAAAAATAATAGATTAAAATGTTTTGTGATATTGGAATATTTATGAATTGTTGGAAAAGAAAAAGTAAAAATTCCTTCTTTGAACTATTTAATGAATTTTGCATTTCAGCTGGAAAACTACTCATTACACCCCTAATATTGGTTCTGGGACTGGCACTGGGAGCTGTAGCTGTTGTAATAGGTAAGAGTTACATATGTGCATGAATCTAATCCTGCTTATGCAGTGACTTTCTCTATATGACATCTCAAAGACATGGAGGCAAAGTACAGATTTCACAGATACTGTTTTAGAATTAAACACATGACATTTTTTCTATTTTTTTTTTTTTTTAATTTTTGCTTACTAACTTTATTTTTGTTGCCATTTATTTGATTTTCCAAATAAATGTCTTTAACTGCTGTAGATAAACTAGCAAAAAGTCCAGAGTAACTTAAATGTAATCCTGGGGGCTGACTGACTTAGACCCAGCCTTTATTCACCCCATTGAATCACAGTTTTAAGATCTTGGCCATGAGTATGACAAGATTTTTACAGACCTAAGGCTTAGTCCCAAGAGCTCACCAGCTTGAAGATGCAGCAGCAACAAAGCACAAATTGGGATGAGTCAGTCTCAAAACAGGATCCAGCGTGAATGCTGCCAAACTGTATTCCATCACAAGCACTGGTACTGAACTCATTTGGTTACAGTGTCAAAACTCTATTGATGTGGTTGCATTAGCATGGACACAGATATTTCAGCAAAGCTGCTCTTTGCCTGGCTTAGCTGAGTTTTCCCACAGAAAGGAGATTAGCTGTGACAACAAGGTACAATTTTGCTCATGTGAGTGCATATCCACTCTTTATGTTGGCAGCAATATATCATCACAGCTTTTCATCAAACTGCTTATTCCACTGAGAATTTGCAGTGTGTGCCCAGCCCTGAGATATATTGGGATGTGGCTCCTTTGTTTGATATAATAAAGCCAAAATACATCAGGATAGTTATAATAATAAGGTTGTAAGTAACCAATCAAGCTATAACCGAAGTACTATTATAGCTTTTCTAGACTACAGCTGGCCAAAAAAGGAATATTGCTGTAATTTCTGTATTTAGATCAACCATCTTCACTGAAGAGAGTGAGCAATGTTGATCTTATATATTTATTCTATTCAAAAATGTTTTTATGCCAATATTTTAAACAATAAAGAATTCTTAATGCCAGTAAATCTTATTTTGATCTGCAATCTGGTATAATCTATGGTGGAGGAAAAAACCCCACTTTTTTATCTATACTAAAAATTAAGAGTGTTTTGCAGTAATATAGTAACAATAATAATCAGAATGCCATTGAAGTCTCATCCTAGGCTTGGCTGGATAAGATGTGATCAAGGCCAGCAATATGAGCAGTTCCAAAAACGTTGATTATTTATAGAAAAGTTTTGGTTTTGAAGTAATTACAGCAATATTTGCTGCCAGCCACAATTAGAGTAATCTCAGTTACATAGCTGTAAACCATACTGCACCATTTACAAGGCTATTGAGCAAAGCCCTGTGATAGTTGTAGTCTTTTTTTCTACATTATCACTGCAGTGATGTCTGAAAAGAAAATCTTCAGCCATTTCAGTCAGCTGGTGGCAAGAGAAAGGGGAAGATGCTTCTCATTTGGGTTTGAGTACAAACTATTTGACCAATTTTTTTTTTTTACTTGAATGATTGTGATGTATTTATTTTTGTTTTTACGGCTTTCTTTGTCTCAAAAGACTTTTAAGAATAAAGAGTTCCCTTTAAGCAAAGATAAACACTTGATATTATTCAAGATAAACATTTGGTATTACTTCACACTAGATGAGGATGTTCATAAAAATAAATAAAAAATAAAGCTTTAACATGCTATCTCTACTTCATGTGAATCTAATTGAAAACTAGTTTAGTTGCATCAGCTTTGAATTTATATTAAGAATTTCCAGAGTGCTTTCGTGGAAGTCTTATGTTTGTGCCTTATACCAAACAGCATGGTTCAGAAATTAATTTGTCAGAGATGAGTGTAGGGTTAGCAGGAATTTGTTGTAACAGAAAGGGTAAGTGTAGCTTAACTCACTATCAAAGACACTGTTTGTTGCAGGTTTGTATTTTTTTCTTGTCCAAATGCCTGGTCTAAATTCTCCTGAGACATGAGAAGTTCCATCTGAGCACCTGTATCTAAAGAACATAACGTTTGCACAAAGGATTGCATTTAATTATGTTTTTTCTCATGTTTCCTTCTCCTGGCAGGTTTATTTGTGTTTCCTATCTATTGCCTTTGTAAAAAGCAGAGGAAAAGGTCACGGACAGGTATGCCCTGGTGAGGACGGACGTTACTCGCCTGAACTGAGCTGGTCCTGCAAGGGCTATCCGTGTTCTGTGAGACAGAGCAATACAGTGCTGGTTACAGCAGCAAAGCCACCGCCCTGGAAGAGCAATGGGGGCTCTCCTGCCATCTTCCCTCAGCCGAAAACACTACTGCAGACCAGAAAGCCTCTTTGCTCTGGTGCGCTCTCAACGAGATGGGCCCCTTGACTGCTGCTTTTTAAATGTCTCTTGGTTTGGGGTTTTTTAAGTTGTGACTTTGGAGGGGTTTTTTTGAGTCTAAGTTTCTGAACCAGACAATCCAAGTCTGTATTGTAGCCACAACTCTACTACCGATTTGGCCTGTGAAGAAAGCATTTAACTGCTGACATGTGCTCGTTTAACTTCAGCGCCGGCCTTTACGGTGGAAATGCTTACAAGCGTTCGGACTCTTACTGTGTACTGGGCATACTACTTTTGGTATTAAAAACTACTCCTGTAAATAACTTGCATCACACAGCATTCTGTGCAGCATACTGAAACCCCGTCACATGCCAGAGCACGACAGCTGGCTGTCTTCTGAGTGCTCCTGCTAGTGGAGTGCACATTGCCACCGCCAAACTGCAGTGCCTCAGGGGGAAACACCCTTAGTGCTGAAGCACCCTGATACTTCAGAATATGGTCATTGGTTTCACTTCAGTAATTTATTTATGACAGTCTAATGTTAATGGCAGGGGGTGTGACAAGATTTGTTACAACAGGACTTCATTTTTAAATTCTCACACTGCAGAAAAAATTTGAAGAGTTTAGATAACAAGATGTGTCAGTGACCTAATCTGTCCCGAGATATCCCTGAAATGTGTTTGCAGGGAAGCTGGAAACCTGCTGTTTTGTTCTGACTTGGAATATGATAGACATGCTACACACTACCTGTGTGAGGATTGACTGGTTGAAATTTTATAAACTAAATAGCACATTTTGTTTGTTTGTTTGTTCCTTTGAGTAGGCTACTACTACATAAGTCTTGGAGTATCCTCTGATGTCTCATGAGGAAAATCTGTGAATCCAGGGTAAGGGAAGCGATCATAAATTCTTAGGAGACCACTTCATTCTAGCTTTCTGCTTCCAGTGTTTCTCTTCCTGGCACATGACAGTTCTGAAGAGAATAGCTATCTTTGCTCTTTTTTTTCTTAATTTCCACTGTTTGCTACCAAACCTCTTTCTCAGTGCATCGCAACAAAAGCAATGTAATTCAGCGTAAGGAATCAGTTACTGAGAATTTTTACATTTTTAATTTTAATCCAAATTTGTCATATAAATACAACTTAAAAAACTAGAATAACTGTGTTTAGACAGAACACTGAAACAGTAAAGAAAACTGAATAAGAAAAATAACTACTTCATACTGTAAAAATACAGGCTAATCTTAACAAAGATTGGATTTGTACTGTGAAGGTACTTATTTTCAGTGTGTGTGAAGATACACATGTATTTATATGTATGTTTGTGTATATATGGGGAAAGGGGAAGCAGGAAGGTGGGAAATATCCTTAAGAGTCTACTGACTTCAAAAATTAGGCTTGCAAATAACACCATTTTAAGAGGATGTACTTTATACCACTTTCTTTGAAAATTGTTGTTAAATCTGAATCCAGTTGTAATTTTCAAGTAAATAGTGTTCTGCCCCACCAACATAGTACTGTTATAAGATACTTTGACTTCGAAGCCTCAGTGGAAGAAGCTGATGACTTTTGTTTACCTGGAAACACAAATATCAGCTTACCATAGCTGGCTAGTATGCTTGTTTTCTGTCAGCTTCTAGTTTTGTTTTCTTGCAGTTTTTTTCTTCAAGCACACCATTGTAGTCGATAACTATTTAATAATTTGTATTTGAATTTAAGGGCATGTTGACCCTGTTACCCTAGTAGTAAAAAAAGTACTTTTCAAAGATTTGCAAATTAAGGAGGGAAGCAATGATATTTAGAAATAAAATTCAAAACCTATTGCCAATGCAAATTCACCTGTTATTTAGACTTACTTTCTTCTGAGATACATCAGTTTTCTATTTGTTATGTCTGAAGTTGGAAGCTGCCTTAAAATTGGTCTTGATTTTGAGTGTGTTTTCTGAGGCTATACATATCAGTTGTCTTTGGCTTACTCAGGGATTTTTATTCCTCTCTTTAAATGTCAAATAATGAAGATATTTTTGTATTATTTAGAAAAACCTTCAGACCTCAGAGAGTGAGATATATATAGATAGATTTGGGTTTGCAATGCAGTCTATAACTTGGTATCAAACTATTCCTCTTGAGAATATTTTAGTACTTGAGATTATCTGTAATAACTACACAGTGGATTTATTTCCTTTCTTTTCCTGGTTCTGTATAAATGTATCAGATATTCCTACAGTCTTTGTAGCTGTTTTCACTCTGCCATGTTTGCCATTTTCAGTTTTTTTAACTAGAGTTCAGTAAGATCTGAAACTAAGATACTAGATTAAAGAACATAAAAGGGAAGATAATAGATCTGCACTTACTTCTATTCAGAAAGTATGTTCTTGTGGATGGAGAAAAGGAACATACGACTCAGCTCCCTACATCATCATTTCATCTAGGCCATTTTGATTTTATCAGAACAGATAAAATCAAAGGGAAATGGTTCTTCATTTTCTATATAGGGCTAAAAGAGAAATCTTTGACCTTGTAAAGATGAGTGAGTCTGTGCTTTTTCTGTAGGGCAAAAAAAAAGGAATTACAATAATTTTTTCTTTTTTGTAGAACAGGATAAATATTCAAGAACCAGGCAGAATAGGGGTATAGAAGTCTTTTTTCCATCTGCATGAAAATATTCCCACTTCAAAAGTACATAAATACAATTTTTATCAATATTATATACATAACCTACTAAAGCATGAGAAGTAGCTCAGTACAAAGCTTCATTTGGTAAAACAAGCTTTTAAGCAACTCATCACAGCAAACCTTATATACATCAAAGCCACATCATTTGTTTTAGAAGCATAAATTAATTCATTTGAAAGAAACTGAATGGACTTCATAAGGAAATTATGTTAATGCATTGTATGTTTTGTAACTACTCTAAAGAAACCTTTAGGCTGTTCTGCTCCATCTTTATTAGCAGAAAACTTCATCAGGCAGCTATATTAACCTGCTAAGACAGATTTCACACTACTGTATGCTGATCATCACTGGTTGTTGTGTTCGCTTTCACGACAGTTAATATTTAAGATTATTTATCTTTGTGCAAGGTTGTTGCTCATCCATACCTGGGTCCAGACTAGGAAATGCTGAAATCCATTCTCCACTAGCCTTGTGTTCCAAGCTTTCCTGGGGCTGGATTTGCTGTGGGCTCAGCCAGGGTGCAGGTGTGCAGTCAGAGCTGGGGCTCTCCCCATAGTGCTGTGCCCCATCCTGCTCCTGCCGGGAGGGCTGGCTGGACACACCACCCCGCAGGGCTGCACTCCCTTTCTCCACTACACAGAGTTTAGTTGTGTTTCATTAATGGGGTCAAGTCCCAGGGCTACTCAGCCATAGCAGCAGCAGGATCGTTCTCTGTCCTGTGGCATCTCAGAGCATAGTTAAGTGTATGTATAGAGTTTATCCAGGAGCTTGTGACTGGAAAATAATTGTGCTTTTCCTTATGTCAGCCTATTAGCTTGTGAGAGTAACAGGCTGACTAGGAGTATAAGCAAGAGGCAGAAAAGCAATTCTAGGTAGCTTTGTGCTGAGCTGACCAATCAGGCTTAGTTTTGTACAAAAAAGTCAGTGAGTCTTCAGTTCTCACCAGCTCTGTAATAAACAGCATATTCCTACCTGTTCAGTGTCATTGAAGTACAGTGCACTTTGAGTGATCTATTATCTTCCTTTGAGGCAGTGCAAATGTGTAAGGGAGGATTTTGTGTTTGATTTTGATGCTCCTAATGCTGACTCCCCCGGTGCGTTAAGGTTTTTTGTAATTTACACCTATTTATTCATTATAAAAGTTTTACTTTATTAAAATTACTGATTTTTGAAGGACTACTGCCAATTTTAACTAGAAAGCATTTTGGCTCACCATCAGGTATTTAGCCAAGAGGCTTTTTTCTCTTCCAAAGACTGTCACAGTTTGTGTGATGTTAAATGGCGTGTAGGTGGGGCAGTAATTCTCTCAGAGGACACAAAATCACCAGTGATGGAATGGTTTCTTATGCCAATTAGATTTGAGAAACTGTTTAATATTCAGTGGCCAAATAGTTTGCCATGCAGATCCTTGGTTTGTTTGTTAGATTTTTTTAAAATTTAGTTGTGTTTCTTGAGCAAACCTTACATCTTCATTTTTGATATGCTAGTTGTGGAGGTTCAAGTTGTAGATAAGAACCACAGATTGCTGTTACTGTTATAATCTATATTAGATCTCTGCTGATGGAAAGAATCCTACATGAGGAAACTATTAGATTATTTCTTACTTTCTTTTAATTGTTAAGCCTTATGGTTAGAGTGAGCTTCATTCCTGACATCAGTCACAGCCCCATTAAACCATAGAAAACTATTTTTATGCCAGTGTGGAATTTGGTCACAAATACTTTTATAGAAACATCTGAAAGTATGTTGATAGCCATGGAAAACTCAGTTCACTTCTTAAGAAGTGCAAACTACTATGGAGTCACTCTTCATTTGCAGAATGATGCCAATGTATTTAGTAAGCACAGGAGAGGGAAGGAGTTGGGAAGAATTTCTGGACAACATTCTCATTAGAGGGATACTAGCTTTTAATATAATAAAGAAACCTTAATGCTTTGAGCCACTAATAAAATTAGAAACAACACCCAAAGGCAGTGTTAAATAACATTTTTTTCAAATTCTGCTTTCTTCAAAGTGACAAATAGCAGCACACTGTAAGAAATGGAATTGCAACTGTTCAGTATTTTTAGGACTTAACACATAAACTTGAGGACACACAACATCTAAAAAGTTATGTTGCTGATGTATTTGGTTTTATCTTGCTGCTGTTACATGAAAAACCAGCTGAGCCTTGATTCGATTGAAAAAGAGACAGTGTTTTCATTGGTGTTACAGCTTGAGCAGTACTTAACACCCCAAAACATTTTTGTAAGAAAACTAACATGCAAACTGAAGCTTCCTTGCTGATTCTTCCTTACCTTTCTGTGCATAAGAGTTCAGGAACCATATGTTCTCTCAGCAGTAAGGAACAGACGGCACATATTAGGCAGTTAATCACTGATGCTTCTCTTCTCTTGGCCTAATAGTGAAATTTCATAAGGGAAATTAAAAGTGATCTTAGAGTGCATGCTCCGATTTCAAAGGTAAAAATGTGTAATAAGTTTTAATTACTCCATAGCAAAAAACCAAATGCATACATTTTGAAACATAGTTCCAGCTGTTTATTTATAAATCTCTCTGTATGACACAATAGTTACAATAGTGATGCATTTATTAAAACAAGCATATTGTGCAAAAGAAAACCTTTTTTGGTGCTTATTTGGCTTATCAAACCATGAAAAATTAATCTGAAGTGTTTTGGATGGATCAAAGAAGAGAAACTTACTGTGTAAAAATATTTGTTTAGCATAAATGTGAATTTTGCGCATATCTTAAACAGTTGCATGCCAACCCCGTTCAGTGTTCACCTTGTTGAAAATTTGTCAGACTGAAAACAGTATTTTTGAAATTTCTAACTTACTGTCACAAAGGACAGAGGATGATGTTACTAACACAATGCCACATTTACCTCAATTTTAGAAGGAAATATATTTACAGAATCCAGAGAAGCAGTTCAGATGTTAAACCTGTCCTGTAAAACTTATTCAGTCAGAAAACGTCTTCATGCCTTATGCAATCTCTGGATGAGCAGGAGGGTTCAGTCTTTATTCGTGGATTATGTTTTTGCATAAAAAATGCACTCTTAGGAGCTTTTTCATAACAATTTGCATCCTGCTGCTTTGTGTCTGGAAATTGCAAGGACAGGGATGGATTTACATTTCACTGTTTACCATCTCATGTAAAATGTTTACCATGTTTCCATTCTTACACACTTTGCTTGTATGCTCTCCTTCTCTTTCTAAATTTCGTAATTTGAAACTGATTTGTGAAAATGGCTGAAGATCAAATTGGACCTGTAAAATGTGATCTCATAAAAAGTTGCTTTGTCAATGCTTTGCTGAGCTATAAGCAAAATAATTTTGTTTTATTTACATTACTTGAAAGCAATCTATTTTTTTCATGGCTTTTAATTTTGCAATTTTTAAAATGTACTTAAACAGCACAGTCATCTTTGTTACATAACTAACCATCTGAGTACAAAATGACATTTTCGAGTATTTGTTAATTCTTGTCACTAGGGTAGAGATGAGATTAGTGCTGAAGAAAGAAAAAATTATCTCTGAGGAGCATGTCCAAGCTGAATTTAATTCCATGACAATTCAATGAGAAGTCTTCCCTTGCCCCCATCTCTTATTTTGTGTAATTTAGGGTAAAGGGTTCCCTTCAAAATAGATTAAATTTGAATGGCAAGGGGTGAGGATAGTGAGACAATAGATCACATCCTTTTTAGTGTACAGGCTTCTGATACAGCTAGCATGTTGGCCAAACACTGTGGCTTCATTAAGAAAGCAATTTCTAGTTCTGCATTTGGGCAACCTACAAGTTAGGTGCATCAGTGATTGAACTTTTTGTAGTATATGGATGGGATGACTAAGAACTTACAAAACCTGGAGGAAGGCAATACCCATGAAATCAACACTTGAACTGCGGTATTTAGTGTTTTTTATAATGAGGAATTTTAAATGTGTAAGTGCCTTACTGCGTGAAACAAATGAAAGATGTTCATACCCCTCACCAGAGCAATATGAGAATTCCTGTTCTGTGGACTCCTACAATTATATCAAGCCAAAGTGATGAATATTGGTTTGTTCAGAAAGTCGACAAATGTTGTATTAGGGAGGAAGTTAGCCTATCATAAAAATAATCTGGCACGCTTGTTTTAATTCTGGTGATGTAATTTCTGTGGGTTTTTTAACTTGTTCTTTGCTCCCACCCCTCCCCCTGACTCCTTCAGACTTCTGCAGAAATGCATCTTAAGTTGTTGTTAGAGTAAGTTTGGCTCCTCCAACATAAGAAGCCATGAGTTTTCAACCACTGAAAGAAATGGAGAAGAGAATTCAGCCAAAGTCCAGTTGGAGCACAGCCTGTTGTGGCTGTTCCTGCCAGCTCGGGGCTCCGCTCGTGCCTTGTTCGCACTAATTGTTGGAGATGGAAGCACCAAGGAATATGGCACATGGAGGTGCACAGTAACTAGGCTGGGACTTAAAACAGGATGAGAGCATTTCAGTGGTGTCCAGCTGGAGCTCACATATCCTGTTAATACAAGGTGGTAACTCCTCTGGGGTGGGTATCTGGGTGGATGAAACCATCAGTCGAGATGGTGGCGCAGCTCTGGGATCTCTGCCCAGCCCTTCACTGCTGGGTGGGAGGTGTGATCTGCAAAAGTATTACTCATTTTGCCATCGTCTGGTACCTTCAAAATGGGTGTTATGGGGTTTATTTCTTCTTACTTCCTTTTCCAGAAGACTGGAATATTACCCTTTATGTTCTAGACTTACTAAAGGACTTTTTTGTCCTTACTAACATTGATGCCACTGTTGTCTGTCTATTATTGAAGTCAGTAATAACCTACTTTTCTAAAATTACCTTGAATTTAATGAGTTTAAGGTTGCAATTATCTGCCAAAAAAAATGAATACAAAAGGTAATTATCAGAAGGAAATTGAATTAATGGGGGGTAGGAAGAAAAATGATGCTTAGAAGGTCTATTTTTTATAGATTTGTGATCATAAGATGGTTTTTAAACCATCTTTTTTTTTTTAATGTTAAATTTCCTCCACTGAGAATTTGTAAAGAAAAGGAGGAGAAATTAAGATGAGTATCCCTTTGAACCTTTTATTTTCCTGAAATTCTTCAGTTTTTCAGAGCTGTAGGAGGGGCTTTTTTTTCACCCTGGAGTTACTAATTGGTAATATAGCTGTCACAGTGTTATTGTGAACACTAACGTGACTGTTTAGTCAGGATTCAACTTGCATATCTGAAGGTTTTGGTGGTAGAGAATTTGGTTTAGAGCCATACTGCAAGAAATTTTAAGTGAATTATCTCAAATCTTAATGACTTCCATTTCAGCATTATCTCAAAATTTTAGGCATTAAAAATTTGATCCTTCTATAATCCATTAAACAGAAGATGCCGTGTATCAAAACACTCCTTCAACCTTATGAGTTACTGTTTATTTTTACTAGTTATTTCCTTAAATGAATCTTTTCTCTCCTAGAACCAGCAGGCACACAACCAAAATGCTGATAAGATTTCCCCACTATCTTTGTCTAGCGTTTAGCTGATACTGTATTTTCTGTTGCACTGTATTGCAACAATGGTCTTCATGCTGTAATAACTTGATGAAAATATTCAGTAGTCCTGGGCAATATTTTACAATAATTCATCCTCAAGTTGGTATTATAAATGTATGCCACTAATCACTGTTGAGTGTGCTACCTGTGTGGCTGCTTTAGTTTATGTCAGTGTTTTGTAAGGATTATTTCTTGCTACCCTCTTCAGAGTGCCTTTTCATTTAGGAGATGGTTCATTGAAGTCTTCTGTTGAATCTACCATAGTAATGTCTGATCTTTAAACTTGTCCTGATGAATGTATAACTAAAGTCTTGTTCTTTAAAAAGCTATAGTAGACACAGGTTGTATATGCACATGTACATGCATGGATACAAGGGAAGGTGTTCTGCCAATGTTTGTCCTGCTGGACAGGACCTTTCGAAAGTAAGTCAATTTTTTAACAGTTTTATTTTCAAAATGTTACCTCACTAGTATTCAGTAGTAGATATGTCTCTGTATTGCTTCACTTTGCTAAATACAATCACAGTAGGCAGTTTAATTTTTAAAAGACTCTGCAATGAATCTGGTGTTCATATGAGACTGAATTTCGTAAGACAAAACTTACGGTACTTTGTTTCCTTTAAAGGCATTCCTTTCACTTATACTGACATCCCAAGCCCCTGTTAGCAACAGACTGAAAAGTACTTCCCCATGATGAAATGGAAGAATGTAAAGTAGCATTTGAATGCACTCCTCCCATCTTGGAATCAATGTTCAGAAATGGGGGTGGGGGGCAGTGGATTTGATTAATTGTGGGGAGACATGCATTGTAGAGTTCATTCACTTGGCACACAAGGGGTTTTACAATGTCATCTAGTAATGTCTACCTAATAAAGTTTTGAAAAAATAAATGAAATTGCCTGAATGTTTAACTCTTTATTTAAGCAATTCTATGCGTGAAGGATAGTTGACAATCTCCAAGGAGTCTTCCTTAAATTTGCAATACTTTTTATGATATTTATATAATCTTTAAAAAAAATCTCATCAAATAATTTAAACTTCAGAATCTTTGTGTTCTCAAACCCTGTATTAGAGTCACTTCACTCTTTAGCTGCTTTAGCACTGGAAATGAAAATGGAGGTCAAAAGCCAGTTTACTGTGGTGAATATTTTAATGTAAAACACTCCCTGTCATGTGGTGTCATCTCTGGCTACTGCTTTCACTTTTAAAAGCATCTTAATATCAACACAGAATTTTACCTTCTCATGAAATGTTAAAGTGTTAGCCTTAAAATAACTGAACACAGAACACGGAGAAAATTGCTGGAATTAAATTTTCCCATTCCCTTTTTATGACTAATTCCTAAAGCTTTATCACTTTTCAGAGGGTTTCAGAGAAAGCAGTCTGTAGCTGTAAACTTGAAATAGGTAGCCCATTAATTGAAGCAGGTGCCTCCTTTCTCTGGAAAGGAACTGTGTTCGGCTTCCTTACTAGGTGGGCTGTGAATATTGATGGAATGTGCTTTCTGATGTGTTGGGGATTTTTAAACTACACCTAATTATGAAGTTGCACTTGTACGTTCATAAACAGGCACCCAAGTTATCACCATTACCTGTGCTTTGTTTCTGTAGGAAATAAAGCTGAAAAACAATTCCCTGCCAGGAAATGCACAGCAAAAATCTTGAGGCTTATGCTTGGTCCCTCTGGTGGAGGACAAACCTTCCAGCCCTCTCCCCAGCCCCCTCCAAAGCAGTCAAGATTTGCAACGAAATGTCAAGGACATCATACCAGAGGTTCCTTATCTGCAGGAATTCTAGTGTGCAGTGTGCAGCAATGGAAGGATAGTCCCCAGGCCAAAGGAATCTATAGCCCTAGAGCCAAAACCGAAGTTAAAGGCTAATCTCTCACTTGTATTCTCAAACTGTTTGACAAAAGGCAGACAGCAGACTTTGATTTTAAGCATGGTATTTCCCCAAGTAAATAGGACTAATGTGCTCCACAGAATTGTAATCTTTAGATGCTCCCCTTCAGCTGATTGGCATATGCTTTTGAGGGTTTTCATGATTTGCTTAGTAGTTTGGCTTGAGCAGTGAAATGAATCACTGGGGTATGTGTGAAATCCTGAATTAGAATTAGCAACCATGTGAACCTGTTATGTATCTAAAAGGTCAATACAGCTTTTATGAAGGAGTCTTGTCTTATCAACCACAAAGTTTATTGGCAGATCAGCAAGTTCTGTAATCTCAAACCTAGACATGGGCTAAGAAGAAGGATTTTGCATGGACAAGGTGGGCATAGTTTGGTCAGAACATACAAATTGATTGGAGTAAATAGCTTTTACCATTAAGGGAGGATGCTACTTGAATTCAGCAGAGATCTGTGTTTGGCTTTGCTCTTGAACATATTTGCAAATTATGTAAAGAAAAAGGTAAGCAATGGGGTAATAAACAATCTTGAGTTACCCAGGAGTGTAGAGATGAGTTAGTTACAGTAATCAAATAAATGGATTTTGGGCAACAACAAAATAGCTTCTTTGCATGGAATGATAAGACTGATTGATATTGGTTGTCACGTTTGTACAAAGGTCTCTCAGTGATACAGGAAAAACAAAATAGTGACCAGATGTGATCTGGTAATAAAAAAAAAAATTAAAAAAATAAAAAAAAGTGAATCTTGATGAAACAGTGAAAGACTAGTGAACTCTCCTGCCAAAGGACATTGTAAATACTGAGAGCTGATATGAAAACTGGAGCAATTACAGGAGAGAAAGTAGTGGCCACTCAATGTACAGAATACCCTGTTTGGCTCAGAAAGTCTTTTGAGTCAAAAATATTTTGAAGCCTGAACAGTAGTAGATGGTAGTATTTGTTTGCAGTGTTTTCCATTCTCCCTCAGATACCTGGTTTTATTTACCATCAGAGAGACTATTGGGCTCCCTGGAGGATTTCTGTCCCAGTATTTTTAGGTCATTTTATTTTCATTGAAATTCCCTATGTAGCGATAATGTCGTAGGGGATCCTGGCAGTGACCCAATGAGAATGGGAGGGAGATGGCCTCTTCCATCCTACTTGGCCATAGAAAACAATCTACCATGGATGAGATGCTGATAGGTAAGATAGGGGTTTGCAAAGTTATGAAGTGGTGCAAATGTGTCTCTGTGTACTGTTCTCACCATCAGCTAATTTTTTTCCACCTGTTCTGAACAACATTCTTGCCTCAATCTAATTTCCACCCAGCTTGTCCTCTTACTCTCTCTCTGGGATGTTTTTCTGATCATCTTATCGTTTCCCAGGTTGTTTTTTCCCTAATAATTCCCTTACTGGACTACTGAAATAATCTGAAGCTAAGATTTGTTTTTGTGATCCTGTTGTACACATCCAAATCCATGTTCTGTGCTGACCCAGAGCTTGCCTCCTTGACCAATTTAGACATAAATAAATAAGACTTCTCTAGAAATATTTATTTCTAAATGGAATGCTGTTTTAGGTGTCCCTTACCCACTTTTGTCTGCCATCTGTTTCATGGATCCCATTTTATTTTGTAAATTATGTTTTCTCTTTTGTTTTCTTTTATGCTAAAGAACTGACAGTCTCTCAAAACTCCAAGTAGGGAAGAAAAAAAATGCAGCAAATCAAAATAAAATTACAGTGCCAGAAAAGCACCACTGTGTGATTCTGTAGAGATTCCCCTGCCTGGTGATTGGACACTTGTACACTTCTCATTTTGATTTTTGTGGTTTTTTGTTTAGCATGTGCATGATGCATCTAAATAGTTACCTGTGGGCCTGTTTTGGGTGTTTGGTTTTGATCTGTTTTTTTGGGGGAGGGCAGGGTGAGGGGACCATGGGGCTGGGAGTGGTTTTTTATTTGGTTTTTGTGAAGGAAACTGTATGCAAATCTGTATGCACTTACTGGGTGATGAGGGATGGCCCTGTCCTGAGACTGAAGCCAACTGAGAGAGGGTTTTGATGGTCCCCATGATGCATGGCTTCCCAAGCCATGCTCCCCACGGCAGAGTGATGGATAAAGCATCATTCCATGCCCGGGTCTGGCACCCAGGGCATTGCTGCCTTCATCCACTGGGGCAGGAGCATGGCTGGTCCCTGTCCCTGGCCATCCAGCCCCTTCCTGCCTGAGAACTGACTGCCTTGTAGTTTCTCTTCTTTTAGCTCATACCTTGTCCAGCAACAGTAATGGCCGGCTCCAGTCACTGGTACATCACCCCAGAGCCCTTCATGGAGCAGAGATCTGGGTGGAGTGATGGGAAGGACACTGCCACAGGGGCAGTAGAGTGGCACCTGTCTCCCTCTGCCCCAGCCTGCTCCCGGGCATCTCTCCACAGCTCTCCCCTCTTCTTGATTTTAACTTCTTTATTTTCAAACCATGTCTATTTTAGCCTTTAGTTTTACCGTGTGTTTATTATTTATTAAAAAATACTTTCAAATACATGCCTTCGTTTTGATTTCATTTGACTTTTATGAGGTGATGGACAAGTCAAAGCTAATAATAAATGGCTTAGTGACAAACCTTTGCCAAATCAAACAAACTTTAATTCAACAGAGCTTTCCAATAACACCTTCAGTGGTTCAGGCTTCTGCTGTCGCCTTTTTCTCAAATTCCTTTACAACATGCACTCTATATCACCACTCCCCTTTTGATGCTATTTTTAACAGATTACTTAGATTTCAGGCAACTTTGAGCCTCCATTTAGCTATAATTTATTTATGTATTGTAATCTTGAGTTAGCTCTTTTATGGCTTTGAACCTTAGAGATTATTACAGTGATGTTATCTCTCCTGTAGCAGTAAAAGGAGACAAAATAGACAAAGGCTGACTTTTCCTCTCCCACAAAGGAGTATTCAAGGACTAAACATGGCTGTCAGAAATGTACTTCATAAAAATCAACCTTTGGGGGGACTTCTTGTCAGCCTGATGGTGAAGTGGAGCAGCTGTCTCTGCTGGATCTGTTCGCTCTCCTGACAGCCTGTCAGATGAGGAGTTCTCAGAAAAAAGTGGCTGAATGTGAGCTGCAGTCATCGCTTTGGTGGCAGCCTGTCCTGAGCTGCCATTTCCTCCAGCTGTTTGAGGGGTAAGTGTGGGGTGTGTGCATGGGAACTTCAGCAGGTCCCAGCACCCTGGATTTGGTGTGTAGGGTGCTGGCTGCCCGAGCCATAGATCCAGCCAAGTCATAACAGAGCCTTGCACATCCCAGTCTTGCTACTGAAAGATGTTATGGGTCCCAGTCCTGTCAGTGTGCATAAAGGTAACACACTACTAAGTATAATTTTTTTAACTATCATCTTTTCATAGACCTATCAAGATGGGAAAAAGTGCATCCTTCAGCACAGAGTTTCTCTGCCTACTGTAAATGCAGGCAACAAATATTTCCTAAGTTAAGACACAGAATTTAGAAAAATACATTTATGTGATTCAGTTTGTTATGTGTATGTGTGATCATAGTACTATGGTATGAAAGCTTTTGCTCGCTTACCTTTTTTTAAAGTATGTATGTAATAAGTAATGATTTATAATGTAGTAATATATAAAATTATATGTATATCTATTTAACCATCATTCAACAATGGCAAATGCACCTGGGAAGGAATAACCCCGGATACCAGTATAGGCTGGGGGCTGACCCAATGGGAAAGGAGGAGGAGAAGGATCCTGATGGAAAACAAGGTGTCCATGAATCAGCACTGTTCCTATATGGCTAAGAAGGCCAATGCTATTCTGGGATGCATTAAGCAGAGCATCCCCAGCAGGTCAGGGGAGATGATCCTCTCCCCTTTCTCAGCCCTGGTGAGCCACATCTGGAGTGCTGTGTGCAGTTCTGGCTTCCTCAGCACATGAGAGACACAGAGCTCCTGGAGTAGGAGGAGGGCTACAAAGGTGAGTAAGGAGCTGGTGCATCTCTCTCATGGGAAAAGGCTGAGGGAGCTGGGCCTGTTTGGGCTCAAGAAGAAATAACTGAGAGGGGACCTAATCAATGTCTGTCAGCATCTGAAGGGAGTGTGCCAAGAGAATGGAACCAGGCTCTTGGTGGTGCCAGCAATGGGACAAGAAGTAACAGGCA
The DNA here is from genome assembly GCA_034336665.1 of Luscinia megarhynchos. Classification (NCBI taxonomy): domain Eukaryota; kingdom Metazoa; phylum Chordata; class Aves; order Passeriformes; family Muscicapidae; genus Luscinia; species Luscinia megarhynchos. The sequence goes on from CM067565.1 coordinate 51,411,138, forward strand.
AAAAACGGATTCACAGGGACTTGCACTTGAATATGAAGAAGAATTTCTTCACTGTTGAGGTGGCCATGCACTGGAACAGGAACAGGCTGGCCAGAGAGTAGTAAAGTCTCCCCCACTGGAGATACTCAAGAACCATCAGGACACAATCCTGTGCCGTGTGCTCTAGGATCACCTACTTTAGCAGAAAAGTTGGACCAGATGATCCACTGTGGTCCCTTCCCATCTGACCTATTCTGTTATTCTGTCGTATCTTCTCATCTGTAGGTAGATAATAACAGCAAACCAATAGCATTATTCATTCCTTGCTGGTTTGTCATGCTGCATAACAAAAGAACTGCAGTGAAATAATTTAACTGCCTGTTTTATTGTTCATATACACCTCTAGGGATTTTTTATTATTATTCTTCTGCTAATTTGCTTATCTCAATGGCATTCTTTGGCACTGAATTATCTGCATTCCAATGTGCAAATGTATTTCTTTGCTTTAGTAATTGCCTTTTTATATAATGATTGTCTACCTCCTTTAAGATAAGAACAAGGTCCTGGAAGATGGTTGTAGATTCGAATTTGTGTATATTAAAAAGTGAAACAAGAACTAAAAAAGGTTTTCAGCTATAAAGATGATAGCAAAATAGGATTACCAGATAAAGGAAAACTGCTGACATGAAGGCATATCTGATGAGAAATGTATGTTGTTTAGGTTAGAGACTGACCACATTAGACTGATGCACCCAAAAGCTTTTATACAACTCAGTGATTAAAAGCAGAGTCCTGTCATTGTTTTTTGCTGGCTACTGATCTTGTTAGGCATATCATATTTAAAATTAGTTGTTTTATGAATGGAAAAACTAAAAGTGTGTTTCCTTGGGAATTTATTTTCTGTGCCCCTTCATTATAACCTGTCTTCACCTGGTACAGCCTATATGAACTTACCTCTTCCTGTTAAAAATCTCTGGTTCTGCCCAGTGTTCCCAAAATTCTCACACAGTGCCTTCTCCCATCTCTAGCTAAGCAAGAATTATCTCTACCTTTTTCCAAAGACTGCAGGTGCGAATTGATCATCTACCAGAACTGGTGGTTGCCAGACCAATTTTCAGGAGCTGTCAGGCAGGTTGGCTGCCCACCGGGAAATGGTGACTGGGTGCTTCACTCTTTCTCCCAGCTGAAACACTCCTGCTTCAGTTGTCTTTGTCCAGGTACTGATTTTCAAAAGTCCTATTTGAGTGTGGTTACTCTAGGCCACCACACCTTCACTTCTTACGAATCCCAGGATAAAATGGAGATTTTCATATGTCAGGTTTTTCCTTTAATTTCAATGTGAGGTTTCATTTTTTGGAACATTCAAGTATTAAAGCACAGCAATGGTAATTAGATAATGGAAAGTGAGCCAGTTGTGTGTTGGATAACACTACTTGCTGGAAGTATGAAAAAGTATAAAGAGAAGAGGTACATGGACAAACACAGAACAAATTCTGGAGCTAGGAATAGAAATTTTAAAGTACTGATAGTTTTGACCAGATATTTCCTGGCTATGGTGGCTCTTTATATCTTCAAGTTGTGAGTCTGAATATACAATGAATCTCCATAAAAAAATTCCTGTAACTGGAATTTTCAAATCCCCTTTTGGTGCTGTATGTGCCACCTGCCAAACAATTTCTAGGGAAGGATGTCAAAAACTGCTAATAAAAATAAATAATATTGTTTTTAATTTCTTAGTGAATAAAATAAATTTTCTTCATTTTTAAATTTTAAAAAATGCGGCATTTATATACAGGTGAAAAATTACTTAGCAAACTTAACTTTAAATCATCACATTTGTGCAGAATAAAAAAGCCATGGATCTACTCTTTTGTTGTAAATAGCTATTGATTAGATTTATTCTGTAAATGGTCAAGCCTAAAATATTTCAGAATTGTAATGCTTTGGGTATTTTTAAATAGTAAAAAAGCTGTTTTTAAACTATGTCAAATTCTAAGAAATTGTTAAAATAGTTCCAAGTTACTGCACGTCTGCTAAGCTTAACTGTGTGTTTTTATCATTCAGTTTAACATTTCGTTTAGGCCATGCAGTTCACCAAAGTCTATCTCCTTACCTAGGCAGATGCTAAAACCAGTAAGGGAAGAGTTCCCCTTCAAAGCCCCTTTTCTGTATATAGGTACATTGTTCTATATATTCCATATAAATATATTATTATTGTATATTCTGTATATAATTTGATATAAACTAAATGCGGGAAACGCTTTCTTATTCAGTCTGGTTATATTGGCAAATATGTGAAGCCTTAGGAGACAAAGCATTTCATTTTGTTAAATCTCTCACCTTCATACCCACTTATTTCATTGACAGCCCACCATGCCAGAAAAGGGGTTTGATCAACTGGGTTAAGAGACATGGCATTACATTTACTGTGTGTTACTGGTTTACATAATGTTTAAGTAATATTGTAGGATATGCTCTTCTGTGAACCAGGCATTTAAGGAATTTGTGCAGGAATTGACAAAAGTTAAAAATTACCTTGTAGAAGGACAGCACATCAAGCATATTCATTTTTATAAATCAAATTAAGGCATTTTTATGAGATGTGTTTCATGTAATGAAAAGGAAAAAATTCGGCCATTTCACTGAATAATATTGTGCTCTTTTCTTATGAACAGAAAACTAAATTTGACTACACATAGTGACTAGAGTGCTGTCAGAAAGGCATTGAAATGGGGTAGGGTCATTGTATGACCGACCTCAGTGGATTTGATGGATGCAAGGTATTTTTGAAAAGATGCCATGTACTTGGGAGCCTTACATCAGCCTTATGTGTTTGAAGAATGCTGCCCAAAATGCTATATTAAAGGGCAAGGAACTGCTTGGAAGTGTGTGGTAAAAGCACACATCTTTGAAAGATTTTTGCAAAATACTGGGCTGTCAAGTAGATTTTCAAAATAGAGTTTAGCCTGATGCATACTCTCCATTTTATTGCACATGAGTTCAAAGAGAGTTGAAGTTAGTTAGACTCATTACATCTCTTGGGATGTAAATGAGTCCCAATCCAATCCACCCTGAATAATCTGGATCTTCCTAGAGGGACCACTAGGAGTCAGGAAAGGTTTTTAGATAGGAGTTGTGCAGCACCAACTAGGAATAAACAACCACAATGAGTCAAGGCCAGCTGAAAATGGCTCAGCATTTTTAAAGGGTGAGAAAGCAAATTACATAGCATTCCATTGGTATTTATTCTAAAAAAATTGTCTTGATAGACAGTATTTTTGGGCTGATATGTTCAAATATTATGTCTAAAATTACATTTTTAGGTACATGATACTCCTCAAAAAAAGCAATCTCTGTGTGTTGTGCTTTATCAATCTAACTAGTTAGAACTAATTTAGTTGTAATATTACTGTAGGTAATACAGAGGCTAAGACCAATGTTTCATACTCAAAGTTCAAAGTTTTAGCATGTCTGGATATACTGCTTCCAACAAGAGGGTGACAGCAGTTTGATGTTGACTTTGTGGAATGCTATCAGGCACCGAGTATGCAAAATTTCTATCTGAATGCATTTTTAATCACTTTTATATAATTTTTAAGATTATTACTAGATTGACCTGAGAGGCAATAAGGCAGATGGCTGCCTTCTTGCATGGAAACATTCAGTTAATGAGGTGAATGGAACTTTCACCATAAAACACTAAATATTTTCTTCTAGGCACTGTGATCTCAAGCTGATAACTTCCATTTGGAACTAAAGCAAAAGGAGTGTGGTTTTCAGCGGGGGAAAAAAAAAGTGTTAATAGCCAGACTGAGATTGTAGATGATAAATACTTTTTTCAGTCTCACAAATACATTTTTTCATTATCTCTCCCTCCCACACTCACAATTTGACAGACCACTTACATTTTAGTAAACTGATCTATCTCCCCTGATCATAAATATCCTCTGTTTTGTGACCAGAGGCCAACATATTTGCTTCCAATTCTTGGTCTCTCACATGTCATTTTTTCAATAGATTTTCAGTCCCTCTCCACCTTTCAGTTGGAAGTGTCAAACATTTCACACCAGACTGTGAAGGTTAGGACAGCACAGAGAGAACAGCACAGGGAGAGCCATTCTGAGGCAGATTTCTGATCCCCCAGACACTGTGGTGTTCTCCCAGTAGCTCACAACAGTGTTCCTGATCAGTACCTGATCCTTGGGAGCTTGTGACAGCAGCTGTACTGGATCAGACAGAGTCTGGTAACACACAACTTGAGTAGTGTCAGAGCTTGTTATGCACTCTTGGAGACTCTGCAGGATCTGCTGGGGAAGAAGTGATATTTTTGTGTTTTGTAGGCCCTACAAGTGTTTTTAAATAAAATTTCCCAATAACTTCTGGACAAATGCAAATTTTCATTAATCACAATATCCCACAGCAATGGAGGTGCAAAGTTAGCATACATTACCTGAATTAGTATTTTTTTTAATTTGGAATTGCCAGTAGAATCCAATATGCACTGTATAGGAAGAGACAGTGAACTGTCAGTCTCTGCCCACTGGCACCACGTTGTGAGACTTGTGTGCCCCTGCTCTACATAACATTATGTAAAATTCTCCCTGTTCTCCCTCACCCAACATCTCTTTTCCAAGCTAAAGATCCTTAGCCTGTAAGCTGCTCACACAGCAGAAATTCTTCCAATACTTTGAATGTTCTTATTGCTGTTCTCTGGTCCTTTTCCAGTTCTGCCTTTTTTTTTTTTTTTTTCTTTTTTTCTTTTTTTATGATAGGTGCTACAGTACAGAGCATAGATGAGAGACACACAAGGTCCTGAATATCTGGGAAAATATGGACTTTTATAATGGCTTTCTCATTTTCCGTGCATGATTGGCTTTTTTGACTGCTAGTGAGTAGAAGTGAAAGTTCTTTGAAAGTCCCATTCAAACACCGAGGCTTCATTCCTGAGTCCTAGTTAGTCTGTACTCGAATTGAGATCTGGGTAGGTTGCCAGACAGGGTGTAAAGACTCTGGAATCTAGGAGATTGTTTCAATTTCTTCCTGATTTAACTTTTTTCTTCCTTCTGGAAAATAAATTTAGTCCTGATTCAATTTTCTTTTTCCTTTTTTTTTTTTTTTTAATTATTTGTTACTACATGTTTCCTTAAATATAGACTTTTGTTTAACTTTAAAAGCCTATATATAGTTATGGCCTGTCTCCTCAATACAATAATCTGAGGAATAGCTCTAATTATAGCAGTTGCTCTTTCTATTTTAGTCTACCATCTCCAGAAGTGAAGAGTCCTCTTGATTATTTCTTCCAAAAGAGTTGCAAGAAACTATGCACCAGGCAGAAGCTAAATATTCTAGTAAGAGGAAAGAATCTTCCCTCTAAATACAAATAAGTGAACTGCTGGTATATGCTGAGCTGGGAAAGGGCTTGGGTCCTTCCCAGGCCTTTTCCACAGTTCTGGTATTCTTTATTCAACCAGTTTTCAAACCCCACTTGTTAAATTACTCAAAATGTTCCACTTTCACCCATCCACTGACTTCTTATGCACCTTGAGAACTAAAGGGCAGATTTTTTCCACAAGGAAAATTTCTTGCTTGCCATTTCCTCTACCCACACTGGGAAGTTAACTCATCAGAAAAAAATCCAGCCTGCTTATTGATATTGTGGATATATATGTATAGCCAAACTTTTAGATTGAGTGATTTGTTTCACTTAGATGGTTATGTAAAGTGGTAAAATAATCAAATACTGCATTTTTTTATTTTTCCCTCTAGCTTACATACAAATATATATACAAACACATATTCATTATTACAAATTGCAGTATTAGTTATTGTATTAAAGTATATGTTGCTATATGTAGTTTATATATGTATGTGTATAATTTGAATCCTGTTAAGTACTACCAATTTTTAATCATGTTCATCTGATTGCAGTAGGCTCATACATTAATTCTCACACACATTTAAGCAGCAGCACTGTCAACAATGCTGTGTTGAACTGTATGTGCAACTATGATGAGGCAATGTATGCTAGTAATTCCTTCCCACCATAGGTGACCTAAGATTAGGACATATCTGTTTATTAGCTGGGAATGCAAGTTTACTTGTCAGGGCGTGTCAGAAGTGCTAGGCTGAAACCAGGAGCCCATCCCAGCTAAACAGGTGGGTGCTAAAAGTGAGAATTGGATAGAAGAGCTGTAACAGTTGAAGTCTTGCCACAGAACAGACAGAAACATTCTTTCAATAGAATAGTGTAAATTGAACTTTTAATTACTATGTGCTTTTTTCAGCACAACAGATGAAAAACTGGAACTGAGCAGCTGAAAACGTGAACAGTTTTCCAGGAAAAACCTGCCTTGAAAAGTGCTTTGTGAGCATGTCAGAACTGGGGAGGCAGCTGTGTGATTTCACAATTTGATTCTAATTGTGTTCTAACAGACTTGTTTATTCAAGTTCTTGGGTTGGAAGACTGTCTGAGAACAGGTGCTGTTTAATATGATTCAATTGGACTTTTGTGAATTAATTTAAAAATACAAAAGTAGCAGATAGATGCCATGCATAATATTAATGAGATTATTATGCAAACATCTTTTGCAAATATTCTAAAATTTGTATAAGTTATTGGCATTTTTAAACGTAGCTTCTGACACAAACATTTCACTCTTATCAGAAGCTAACCAGGAGATCAGAATTTAAGCAGGAGTGAAGATAATTGCAGACATGGCTGAGACCCTTCTACCATAGCACAGATGTCAGAAAGTGTAGCTAAACCCCTTTGCCCAACCACAGTACTTCACACAGCACCTGTCACTGGACTGGTAGTTAATTGCCCAAGTGCATGGAACTGTGCCCACTCAACACCTCAGCTTGCACCTGGGTGCAACTCTTGCAGATAAATGGCTTCCTAACATCTTCAAGGTGTCTTTGAGACAGGTGCCTTCTGCAGTTCCCTCTTTACACTTTTGCATTCTGCATTTGCCATAACTCTCAGTTTCCCTTTGCAAATCTACCTTGATGCACAATTTTCCCCCTCTTTCATACTCTCAGAAGGTACCCACAGACCTTGTTAAGCATACAGCCCCCATAAGAATACAGCCCATCCTGTGGGTTGTGAAGGAGACCTGCACAGAATGCTTGCTGCAACTTCATAATCAACTTCATTTCCCTTAGGGAAATTAGTACTCAAGAGGAGTTTGTAAATGTACAGCACACTGTTCATGTCCATCCTGGAGCAGAGCAAGCCAGTGGAGGTCTTTCCTCTGTGCCCTAAAAAATGCTATGTGCAAAAGAATAGGAGTAGTAGCACCTGGGCAGTCTCCTTCCTGTAATTTCTCCAAAGTCAGCCACACTACACCAAAATGTCAACTTGCCTGTAAATTCTGCCTACAGGTCCTTAGCACAAGTACATACAAGTACCTTTTCTCACCCCTCTGTCTTTCACTACATCCAAGTCCTAAGGAACAAGCACTTTCTAATTATTGTTCTTCTGATGCTGAATTGCTGCTAAGTGTTATTGTAGCTCACTGTCCTAAATATCAAATCAAACCTACCTAAATTCTCTCTGCTAACCAAAGCTAAGTGCCTCCTGAGCAATCTTGTGCTTGCTCTTGCCAAATTCTGCTCATGGTGATGCTAAGCCAAGGGCTGTGAGTCAGTTGGATTTCACTGCTGAGTCAACCTGCTCAGCTAATTTTATCCTGGACTCAAATATAAATGAGAGTGTTGCAAGTGGTGAGGACATGATGCTGATCTGCAAAAGGAGGTGACTGTGGAACAGACACACTGTCAGGGACGTGTATGGGAAAAAGGAGCATGCCAGACATCTGTACATGCCTAGTTGTTCTCACCTAGAGGATGTAAACACCAAGTAGCTCAACATCACACAGAGAGGCCAGAAGAATCACTGGCATATTGTGCTGATATTTAAAATACACACACAGATATATATAAGATATACACAAGATATGCACATTTAAAAACAATTTTCAATGCTGAAATTACAGTAAGTGAATGATAATGCTTAATCTCCCAATAGCCATTTCTATCTCATCTAGCCCATAGAAATGATAAACGTAGTTTGCTATGAACAGTAAATACAATTCAAGCTTCATCTTAAACTGCTTTTCAAAAAATGGCCTGGTTCCAAAGTGTTTTTAGCTTTGATTGTGTAAAACATTTGGCACCATCAAGTGGTAAAACGGTGGACTGCTCCTTCATAGCATTCTCAGTAATATAAAAGGGAGCAATGATGTGGTTGTGTATTAGAAGGGAGCCTAAAATTTGAATATATTTTATTGAGGTTACTTGAAAAAGTTTCAGAGGTTTTATCAGGAAAAGTACTGGATTAAATTTTTTTTTCCCAGCAAATTAAGTTGGATCACTCATTGTTTCAGTTTGACTATATCATGGCAATCAGTTTCAGTATTTTTCAGTCAAATTTCTAAAGTTGAGTCAATTTACATGCAATCAACATAGAAATAATGTTCAGTTTTAGAAACTAGTATGAACTTATTATTCTTGAAACAATAGCTCTATAAAATGGGAGCAGAAGTAGTAACCTGCATTGTTATGAGTCTTGCTTAAATTTTCCCTGCTGGTCATTGAATAGCTTGAATGGGGCCAGCCAGTGGTAAAGGCAGTCTGCAAAAGAGGCAACTGTGGGCAGATAAAATTAGTAGAAATTAAATGCATAATTTAAAAGAGCACAATTATTGTGATTCTAAAATAATAATAGCAACATAGTCTTTTGCTAGGCCAAACTCAATTCTGAAATTTGAAGAGATTTTAAATTATGCAGTAATCATGCATCATTTCAATTAGTACCAGCTTTGGTACAGGTAACACTTAATATATGCATAACTTGATTAAAGAAATAGTAGACCTACCTGTTGGGTAAAATGATCTATAATTATTCTGGTTGATTATTACATAATTGTTTTTATTATTCCCAGTGTGTGCTTATCAAATAAGGATTTAAAAAAGACTTTCTTCTTCTTATATAAAACCCAAATCAAACCAACCCAACCAACCAATCAATGAACCCATGAACCAACCAAAAGCACAAACCTGCTCCCGTTAAAATAACCTTTTTCATTACATATAAATTTATTTTCATGATAAGCAAACTCTAGTGGATGAGCTCACACAACTGAAGAAATAGAAGAGACAGGCAGATGAGCTGACCTCTGAGAAGGAAAAGCAAGTAATTGGTGACAGGCAGCAAACCAACCTGAATAACAGTGAACAGAAAATCCTTGTGTTACAGTCAAAGGTATTTTTCCTGATATCACTGAATAACACAAAGCATTTCTATGGATTGAATTCTCATGTTTATCTGAGAAGAAATACCTGATGCAGAAAATATTTTTCCATTTTGTTATGGATACGGAAAATGGGATGCAGCTTATCAGAAAAGGAAATTATAAATGTTAGTTTAAATTAATTTCTTTTAATCTATTGTTCAAACATATAAACTCAATATTTTAGTAAGAGATGAAGACTTCATTCTCTACTGTTTGTTTGAAATCGAGTGTTAACTGTTATGGGATTCTCATAATGGGAAGGGGAGAGCATTTGCAAACTGCAGCAGGCTCCTTGAAAATCAGGACGCCCAGCACCTTCCTGCATCCATAGCTTGTAACATTATGTTTGTCATATATGTCTTGGACTTCCAAAAAAGGGTCAGGGAAATTTGAAGGGCTTTTGTGACATCTTGACCAGATTTTAGGAAGTTACATGCAGAAAAATATTTTCCAATTTTTTTTTTTTTTTTTTTTTTTTTTTAAGTACTGGATGCACTTGATTGTAGTAGCTCATCCAGCTTCAGGAAATAATGTGCCCAGAGAGAAATAGGACAGTGATTCCAGAATTATGCAGAAGTGCACAAAACCCTCCCATTGTTTGTCCCAGTGTTAGATCCTGGAATCCCAAGTACAAATGGAGAGGAATGTATGGTAATTAATAAAATGTTGCTCCTTAATGATTAGTCACGACCAGAATACATGAGTGCTGTGTTAAAGTATCATAGAAGAAAAAATGCATTTATGAGGGAGCAATGGGGAGTGAGTCAAGGGAGATGCACTGAGTTTCATGCAGCCTTCCACAATTTTTTGGTGTAATTGCCCTGTGGAGGCCTCAGTCACTTCTCGTAAGAGAGTGATTGATAGCAGCACTCTGCTGTCACCCTCCCAAACCCCAATTTGGCAGGGAAGAGGAAGGGCTGCTGCAGGCTTTGCTGTGGGCTGGGAGGTGATCTGGGGAATGGCAGCGCTGCTCTGCCAGCAGTGGTGTCTCAGCTCCACCCAAGCGCCAGCTGGTTCCCAAGCAGGAGCCGTGGATCCCCTGAATCCAGCTAATGCACTTTGCCTCCAGCTCAGCTTTTCGGCTGGGGCTCAGTGCAGGCCTGGCTGGAGTCCCTCTGAGCTGGAGCACAGGCAGGCTGCACTGAAAACTGCTTTCCATGTAAGCCTTGGGAAGCTGTTGTAGGCATGGTCTGAGTAACAGGGTGTTTCATTTCACCTTTGAGAGGAATCTCTTCTACAGATCACACATCCTTCAGCTTGATCCTCGTGTCATCTTAACTCTCACTGAATTTAGAATTTGCCAAACCAAAGGACCATGCAAGGATGCCACTTTATCACATGGATAAAACTATGGCTTAACAAGTGCTTGGGAAAAAACCCTGCAAAGTACAAAGATGTCAAAAAAGAATATGCAGTCTGTGATTTCATTGTTTTAACAAATGAGGTTAAAAAAAAGGAGCTATTCCATATTTGCTCTGTTTCCCACCACTCATTACTAAGCAAAAGATTAAGTCAAAACGTGTGGCAGATTTTCAATTAGCAAGGCTACCTCTTATCCCAGAATACTGGCATCCCAAATCAGTGGTGTGGCTTACAGGTAAGCCATCAGTTAACCAAAATGTCAATCCTCATGGTGATGTTCTGCTTTCTTATATGTTTACCAAGAACTACAAACAGCTGTAGAGCAGCCACTTTCTAAAAAGAGGAGAGAGATTCTGAAATTGCAATGGCTGTACCTGACACAGAGAAGGAAATTTTTTTTAAATAGTGATGGCACAAAAGTAGATAACGTGATATCAAGTGATTTGGCTTATGGTAGTTGGGATTTTGAAGGCACAGGTATCTAAATTTTTAATGCATTCTGTTTTTGGGAATCAGTTCTGTTCTTATGGAGGTTGAAGTCACCCTAACTGGGCATCCAATTCTCTGAATACACTGCTCATTATGATAGATTGCTAGCAGTTCTTTCTTATTCACTTTTTTTTTAAGAGAAAAGAAAATGAAATTTTATTCTGATGTTTGCTGATTCTATGATTGATTCTTAAGAGGCATCCTTTTTACTGTGAACTCCTTTTAAAGAAATCTAAGGGGTTTTTTTCCATTTTTAGAAGAATCCATCAAGAGTTTTGCATAAATTGGAAATTTCTTTTTAAAATCTAACCTTTCAGTGAAGTGTGATTCATATCTTTGCACCATGATGCTAAATGAATACCTATGTAAGGACATTACAATAGAGTACTTATCTGTTTCTTTCTGCTATTTTTTAAAGAGTTGTTACGTCTTTCTCTTGGTGATAGAGATAATAGTCAGGAATGTTGCCAGGTTGGTTCAGTCACTCCCAGTCACAAGGTAGGATGCACTTCCACTTCAGTCTGGAGACGCAGGATTTAAGCCCCAGGAAAAGGGCATTGAATACCGCAGTGCAGCAATAATTCCATGTGCAAGGCATTCCATCAGTATCAACAGCACTTCAAAGAAGAATCTCTTTTAAGAAGTTGAATTAAACACTTTTCAGCAATAGCTTTTGTACCAGATTCCCAGTACACATATACAGAAATGAATGTTTTCTAAACCAATTAAGAAATCTACTTCAAAGCTACATGTGAAAAATAAATTCTATCCTTGCTTTTCTTAGCTTTTGCATCTAAAGGAAACATTCTAAGAAGACAAAAGAAACCACATCAATTCTCTTACATTAAAACTAAATCACATCTATAATGATTATTTTACCTGTATCAAAGATTGAGTTTTGACCCACTAAAAATTTAATTGTCATAATATAGATTCACCAAGTGAACTTTCTTAATATAGCCTCATTTTGCAGCATTTGCTAAACCTGGAAGTTTATTGTACACTTTATTGTACAGCAGGATTGGCACATCACAAGACCAGTGGACAGAGAGATGGATTGAAAACTGACTGAAGGACAGGGTTCAAAGAGAGCAGCCCAAGCCCAGCTAGAGGCCAGTTACTTGGGGTGCACTGGTCTGCAAGAGATAGAGTGGTGCCAGCAGGCCAAGGGGGTTGATCCTCCCCTGTGCTTAGTGCAGGTGAGGTCATCCGTGGAGTGCTGAGACCCGTTCTGGGCAAACATGGAAATATTTGAGCAAGCCCAGCAATGGATGATGAAGATGATTGAGAGATTGTTATTTGAGGAAAGGCTGAGAAGGCTGGGATTATTCAGCATGAAGGCTCAGGAGGAATCCCATCACTGGATATAAATCCTTGATGCTTGCAGTATCACTGGGACAGCCCCTGGGCTTTGTGTTGTGCTGGGGAACACAGGCAATGCTGACTGCAAAAATGGAGAACCTGAACAAAATATCACCAAAGGACGTCTTCATGGGTACAATAGAGAGGAGCTCCAAAAGGATTCCAAAACCAGACCATATGAAGCTGAAGAATCAGGTGATGGGCCTCTGAATCAGAAATTGCACTCTAAGTTTCACAGAGGGTGACTGGGGGAGGGAACTCCCTCTTCCACAGCCGTGGGAGAACTTACAGCTTCCTGTGAGTCTATTACAGGGTGCAGGCTGGGGCAAGGTGTTTGCTTTTCCTCAAGTTAATGGCTTTGTACAAAGTTTTCATCTGCACGAGTTAAACTGATTGCCTGGTGTTTGGTTTCTGAGTTTCTGAAGTGTGTAGTAGCAATGTCCATGCCCTGCTTCTGAAAGAGGGTTATTGACTATGCTCTTGGGGAGGTGGAAAGCTTTATTTAGGAGTATAAAACCACTGATTTTACACTCCATACACCACTATTGAAGTTGTTAAAGGTTAATGGCTGATCTGAACAAAAGCTAGCACCAGGATACTTAGAGCTTACATAAAGTGGCAAGGATGTTCTTTGAAAGGAATAAGTTGATTGTGGCAGGGGTGGATGCACGTTGTCAGGAGGACTTGCTGAACATGCAACAGTTCTGCAAACGCAACATGACATTAAGTACATCTTAACAGGGACTCAGCCTACATATATTTAGCCCACACCTAGCTGCAAAAAGTAGGATTCAGTTTTATGAAAAGCACTTCAGATATCACAAAGAGTCTTACCTGGTCTGGAGCTGCTGTTGCTCCAGAGCAGTGCAGGGTTCACACTGGGGTTAGGCTGCACATCTGTGCTAGATCAAGGCATCCCAGATTCCCCAGGATCTTCCAAGTGGCGTTGGAGGTATTTTTCTGTAGGTAACTGAGTGCCTTCTGCACTGAATATTCCAAGTGCTGAAAGTTAAATATCTACTAGTATTTTAGAAATCCTAGGGTATCCTGTCCCAATATGACATTTCACAGAACTCCCACAGACCTTGTGTGATATGTGCCAGCTCATGTGGGTATCTCAGGTCTTTTGGGACATCTAAAATGGTTCTATGTATGTATGTTTAGACATTTAATTGCCTTCCTTCATTTAGGCAGCTAAGTTTAGTCATGTGCCATCTGGTGTTGAAGGATACCATCAGGGAATCAGCTCTGAGCTCTCACGGTTGCAGCTCATCTCAATCACTCTAAAGCTGTGTCAAGGTGGCATGAACCCAGTCTGAAAATGCTGGGTTTCTTTTGTATTTTAACATGAGAGATGAGCCTTTACATTGGCAAATAGCGTATTTCATCTCACAAGTTGAATTTTTTACAGCAGTATATATGTCTTTTAGAAAGTCCTGAAAGCTTAATGACAACACATGCTCACACTGTGGTATCCACAAATGTCAGCAGTTTGCAATCACTTCATGTGTAAATTCTAGTCTGATCCAACCTTCATTTTCAGTTTTTCTCTCTCTCTCTCTCTGTCTCCCTCTGTCTCTCTGTTTATTGGATTTTGGTGAAGAGTTGATGTGCCTTCCCACTTGCTCATCCTCCATTTTTCACCTCACAGTATACCTTTTCAACCCAGGTAAACTGGAAAAACATTTGAGAGAGGGAAAAAGATATTTAATTGATAGGATAGTGAGAAATCTATTGAGTGATGGGGGAAAAAGTATTTATTTCACTTCTCAAAAATATTCTAGATGACCTCTGTGAGTTGTAAAAACCAAACATTTCATGGTAGGAAAAGAAAAAAGAAACTACTTTATCATCAGACCATTAAGATAATTTGGAAAGTAGTTTCAGAACCATTAGAACAACCATGAAAATCTGCTGATAATAATGTAGATTTAAGATTTCAAGTTCAGATTAAATCACTAAGGAGCAACCTGTTCAGCCTTTTTTTTTTTTTTTTTTTGGGAATTGTCTTCTGCTGCAGGTCTGGCATGACATCCAGTTATGGGTAGCATGATGTACATGATGGTAAAATAAATAACATACTTAGATTGTATTCCAAATAATTCTGCATGCTTCTAGTGTATGCATCCTTACAGCCTGTAAGAAAACTTAAGAAAGTCCCCTAAACCACTATAAAAATTCTATTTTACAGAACTGTCATCCCTTTACACAATCTTATGGATCAGATACACATATAAAGGAAAATATTGTCCTACAGTAGACACATATATGTGATAAAATTAATGTAATGCTTCTTGTTTCCATTATGTATTCAGACCCAGTCCTGTCCTCTGCTATGCATTATTTTTTACCAAGGTTTACCAAAGAAGGTAAAGGAGAGAGATTTTGGAAAAGATTCCAGGAGCAGTTTCATCTTGATATAAGAAAGACATTTTTCACAATGAGAGTAATTAATCACTGGAACAATCTCCCAAGGAATGTGGTTGAGTCCCCATTGGAGCTCACCTTCATGAACTTATGGGATGCTTTAGGCATATTTCCTCTCATTCTAGCACCAGTGGAAAACGGAGCTGAAAGTTTTACTTATTGTTAAGAGGTAAGGTCTAGTGTCTGTAATACTGTTAGTAATGTATTTGTATAATTTAGCTCAGTGTTATTTTTTATAGTGTTTCTTGTATCTTTCTAGTGTTGCTCTAGTACCTTTTGACCCATGGAGCCAGAACCCCACTGTATGAAACTGCAGGCTAAACTGCAATCCCTGTTTGCAAATACACAATGCAAGCAGCATCTTCTCACTGTTGTACACAGTAGTAACACTGACATTTCACATTTCATGTTCTAAATTGCAACATTGGCCTAGACATTAAGTATACAAAGAATAAGAGATGAAAATCAAAATAGCTTACTAAGGATTAAAGAAAAACCCTGAAAGAAGATTGAGCATATTCTATTTTATTTTCAGTATTTTTTTCAAATATCAGTACTCACAATATTCTGAGAACTGAACATTTAGCATAGCACATTTGGCAAAGAACTCAATGACATCTGAATGGAAGGAAATAAATTGCAATGTCTTGCGTGAACTCGTGGTTTTTTAACCTTGTACAGGAAGACACAGAGCCTATCCTTGGCTTTTCCATCCATGGCATATTCATACAAAGATTTAACCTGCTGCTGGAGATCTAACTTTGTATCACAACTGGAATGCTGTGCTTCACTGCAGCCTGCTATCTTTTCTCCAAAGTGCATGTATGCACATGCCATAGTTCATTCTGCTAAACAATCATTCAGCCTTAAGGACCAACAAATTCCACTGGTATGTCACAGTCTTTTAGATAGTTTATGCTTCTGTGAATTATTCAGTAGTTTCCCCCCAGTATTCTCCATGGAAAACCATGCAGAATCCTGCTGTAATCCCTCACCTGCAAAATGCATGTAGTTACTCCCTCCAAGAAGAGAGACATCCACTGAAGGCTAGCACGAGATTGGATATTGTCACTTTTGTGTTAGAGAACAAGAACGAGTCAGTGCAATGACATAAACATGATACATTTATTTCAAGCCTATTGCTGTTTTATTGAGAAAATGGTGTAATTGGAAGTGTGTGATAATACATAATTGTTTAAAAAAAAATCTGTCTTTGTTTCATTGTGTCTGACCTCTTAAAAACCAACAAAACCCAACTGTTTTTAATTTCAGCATGATGGGAGAGACAATGACCTTTCTCAAGCAACAACTAAGCTCCTACAACTTGATTGAGCCCTTCCAAGATAGAAAACAAAGTCTGAATTATGCCAGTCTCTTCAGGCATAGAAATAAAACAAAATCTCTTGCAAGGCAAATTTGATGAGGAATCTAACTAAATCAGTGATATATGTGGGACAATATGAAAATGTATCCTGTCGTACAGTAGGTAGAAAATTAATCAGCTATTTTACAATTAAATGGTGTGATTTAAATGGGATATTAATATTCTAAAAAAATCTACCTTTTAAATGCTGATTTCCTAGCTGCATGTTGCAGGAGGATATTGTAAATGACTGGTTTCTTTTTCCTGTCAAACATGCCGTGAGATGGACAAATTACTGTGGAACTCAAGACTTATAGAGTTGTTTTCCTCCTTATGGCTCTCTTAAATGTCGAACTAGTTTTGTTGTTCACCATAACTTGTTAGGTAAAACACTGGTTGGATTTTCTTTACAGTAGAGGGCATTCCTGGTGTGGAAAAAGAAGTAATGTATCTAAAAGTAAAGGATAAATCAAACTCAGCATATAAGCATCTGGTAAATTTCCTGTTGTTCAGTAATTTGAATAGCATATGCTGCTGCAAGATTTGTAATTAAAAAAATTGTACATAAACACAGTTGTTAATATTTCTGTAACCCTATAAGTAGATGGGGTGCTGAGTTTTCATCGTGCTTCACAGGAGCTGCTTAGGCTGCTTTAGAAAGCCCTGCCTATATTTGCAGAAAAGTACATTTTCTAGTTATGCTGATAGCTTCACATGTTGAGAGAAATTTCTCAGCCATTTCATGCACTCGTGGCTGGACTTGGCTTTGTGTTTTTCTCATGTAAAAGTTGCTAGAATTTCTGAGTTCAAATCTTGTCACAGTAAGATGTCTCTGCATTTGAAATAACATGAGTGCAGGAATTCATTCTTCTGACAACCTCTGTTCTGCTTTTGTCAGTGGTAAATTCCAGCTCAAGGAGATGTCAAATCACAATGAAGAGAGGTTTGCTAAGGAAAAAATAATGATAATTCACGCCTCAAGGAAATTAAAATTCAAATCCACAAGCGTGTGTATTAAAGGAAAATCTCATTAGTTATATACAAATTAAAGCTGCCTTGGCCTTAGTTTTCTGGTTTTTGGGGGTTTTTTGGTTTTATTTTTTGTAAAAACAAACTTGATAAATAAGTAATTTTGATGCTTTGCTACAAAATTTTAGGGAAAAAAAGAAACTGTGCGTGGCCACTCCACACGGCAATAGCAGGATACAGACCTATGTGCTGGGAAAAAAAATATGATTTTTACTGAAGCTGCTAAGTATACATGACAGCATAGGCTCTGTCATCCCTTTGCATGCGTTCCCATGCTTCTGCCATAGGAGGAGGGAGCACATGACACTCACGGGTACTCAAGCCATGAACTCGTTCATTTCAGGCACCTGGCCACTGATACACCAGGCGCGCCTTTGCTAAGGTTTGGAGCCTGTGCCTGGCAGCTCCTGGCTTCTCCTGGGGGAAAGTCCCGAGCGCCTCCCCTCAGCGGGGAACAGCCGTGACAGCCCGAGTGCTGTGCGGTGAGATGGAGGAGAACAGCCGTGACAGCCCGAAAGTGTTGTTCAGTGGAGATGGAGGAGAACAGCCGTGACAGCCCGGGGTGCTGTGCGGTGAGATGGAGGAGAACCGCCGGTGGAGATGGAGGAGAACAGCCGTGACAGCCCGAGTGTTGTTCGGTGGAGATGGCTGAGAACAGCCGTGACAGCCCGAGTGCTGTGCGGTGAGATGGAGGAGAACAGCCGTGACGGCCCGAGTGCTGTGCGGTGAGATGGAGGAGAACAGCCGTGACAGCCCGAGTGCTGTGCGGTGAGATGGAGGAGAACAGCCGTGGCAGCCCGAGTGCTGTGCGGTGGAGATGGCCGAGAACAGCCGTGACGGCCCGAGTGCTGTGCGGTGAGATGGAGGAGAACAGCCGTGGCAGCCCGAGTGCTGTGCGGTGAGATGGAGGAGAACAGCCGTGACGGCCCGAGTGCTGTGCGGTGGAGATGGCCGAGAACAGCCGCGACGGCCCGAGTGCTGTGCGGTGCGATGGCGCAGAGCAGCTGAGGCGCGGGGGCGCTGGCCCGGGACGGGGCCTGTGCGGGCGGCAGGGCCGCGGGCACGCGGAGCGCCTGTGGGGGGCCCTGGCCGCCAGGGGGCGCCGCGCGGCGGCGGCGCGGGCGGGGCGGGAGCGGGAGCGGGAGCGGCGGGGGGCGGCGGCGGCGCGGCCCCGGCGGACTGTCAGCGCCGCCCGAGCCGCGCTCCGATCGGGCTGCGAGCGAGCTCCGCGCCGCACGCACGGCTGAGCCCCGCGCTGCCATGGAGCCGCAGGCACGCGGTGAGTCTCGTCGGGACGCAGCCCTCCGGGGAGGCGTGAGGGTCCCGTCCCTGCCGCCCGGAGCTGCGCTCACCCCTCGGGGAGGGCCGAGCCGGCGCGGGGACAGCGCGAGTTGGGGCGGGGGGTGCCCGGGGCGGGGGGAGCCGCAGCCCGGGGCACGGGCGGTGAGAGCAGCGCGGTGAGCGCTGCCCGGAGCCCCTGCCTGCGGCGGCCCCGGGCTCGGCCCGGGAGCGCGGCATGACCCGACCCGACCCGGCCCGCGGGGCGTCCTCAACCCTGCGCCCCGTCCTGCATCCCGAGCCGGGATCCCCTTGGTTTTCCTCAGGGTTGGGATGTTGGCGGCCGCCTTCTCCTCCTGCTGCCTTTAGACGTTTGGCGGTCGGGTGGCTGGCTGACAGCTCGGCGTTAAGCTGGTGCCGCCGAGGTGTGTTGGCTGTTTGAGGTGTTTGTGTGTGCCCTGCTCCGCTGCCTGCAGCCGCTGCCGCCCGGGGACGAGCGGGACGGGGCGAGCCGGGGAGCGGGGGCCGCCTCCAGCAGCAGGGACCCTGGGACTCCGCTTCCAGCAGAGCTCTGCATCCACCGAGTGCCGCTTAAAATTGGATCCGCTAAAATATTTCTGCAGCTTTGCAAACACGGCATTCATTCACCTAAAATGAGCTTTTTCTGTTGCAACAGTTCAGGCTTGCTTAGCTGTTCATATCTATCTCTGGATAAAGTTAATTGGCGTCCAGGGAAGGGAAGAAACTTTTCACGCGAGTCACAAATGATGTTTGGGTCAACCTAAAGAGATTTTAGCACAGAGAGGTCTTGCTCACTTTTATAATCTTTTTTTTTTTTTTTTCTGTTTTCTAAAGAACCTCGTGGCTTTGTCACATAGGACTAAGCAGGTGATACAAATATTTCTGCAAAATCAGAATGTTTAGGAAACATGTTATGTCATCTGTAAAACAAGGAGATGAAATAAGCAGGAGACATATGCTCATTGAAACTAACTGAAAAAATAGGCTTCCCAATTGGGTAGTTAAAATCTGCCTTAAACAAATACACTTACAAGAGGCAATGTTGGCTGCAAATACATTTGTATGTAAAAGAATACAGTGGGAAATTTGAGTTCTTGATGCTTGTGAATGGGAGCCTTTCTGGCAAGTGTTGTGTATGTGCTGTCCCAAAGGGTGCATGGCGGAAGCTGCCTGTCAAAATAAATTGATCTGTGGCTTGAGTTCTTGGGATTTTTAGAAGTCAGTATTAAGACTACAGCATCAGATTGTTATTTAAACTAATTTTCTGAATAATCTGTATAGCTACTATGATGGGAGCTCCTGTTCATTAAACAGGAACAGATATAGAATGATACAGAATTTGGATAATTTCTTGTTTTTTAGAGCTGTTGGAAGACAGTATCAGATTCTGGTTAGCTGGATAGTGATATATGTACATGTGAATCTTTTGCCTTCTCTGAATAGTAAGATGAGTAAGCACACAAGTTTTCAGTATGTGATAAAAATTTAGGTCAATAAATGTGTTTTGCTAATGCATATTCAGGCCAGCAATTCTGTTACTTACCCAGGTCTTGAATGAATTCTTCTTCTGGATGAGTAGCTATTGGCTAGTGAGAGAATGTAAAATTTTGCCTGTCACTTTTTTCTTCAGTGTCTCACCTATATGTCTTATTTCTGCAGTCTCTCAGAACAGTCTCCCATTACTAAAAAATAACCCAGCAAAAAAACCCAACAAAAAGAGTATTTCTTTGATAAACTAGCAACACAGTCCAAGATTTTTGTGGTAGGTATTTGCATGCCAGCAAGCCTTTGTTTTTACCTTCCTTTGTCTTCTAGACTTAATTTAATTCATGGTACTGCATTTATGGAGCCTTGCTGGCAAAAAGAATTTAACCTGTATGTGTCTAATGCTGTCAAATTCAGTTAAGTACATCTGAGCACTGGCCAGAAGTCTGAATTTTTCAATCCGAGTTACACATTTTGCAGAGCACAGTTATAGCAGTTTACTAACAAAACAGTAGCAATTTGCTTGAAAAACTGCTCTACTTCCAATATGTCCTTAAGCAGCAGGAGAAATGTGTATACATTTGAATGAGTTTATTAATTGCTTCTAAAGAACTTTCAGATGCCCACAGAGAAATGAATCCTGAATGGTTTGTTCCAGTGAGCTCTGCTGGGGTATTGTATTCCAACTAAAAGATACAAAAAAAGCTATGCATTTAAAACCATTTAAAAACATAATTTTTCTGTTTATGCCATTTTATATTGTCCTTAAGGCAGGCTATGCCTGAGTAGAGCAATTTTATGTTCAAAAAATGCATGCAAGTATAAAACACAGATTTCTTCAGAGCAGAAAAATAATTTTGTCAGCATTTTTACATAGCAGCATGAGTCAATTTTGTAAGTCTTAATGCAATGGTGGACAAAAAAAAATATTATGTGTAAATGTATCAAGGTACTGGGTAGAGGTCACAGCTAAATGTCATGAGTTTCTGCGTATCCATGCCCCGAAAGACTGTGAAAATTAAAGATTCTGATACTTACTTTAAAGTAGAAGAGAAAGTTCATGGACTGAAACAGAATTACTGTTAAACATATTGAGTATGTCTGGCAGCATTCATGTGAATGAACTGGATGAGACAGTCAATGAGACAGGGTAATAGTAAGTAATGTTCAAATTATTTTCTAAAGAAATAACCATATGCTCTATGTAAACTGATCCATATGTGTTATAAAAATAATAAATTTTACTGTATATAAATTTTATCTTTAAGTCTCTGGGTACTTTTTTCTTTGATTACTTTTTGTTCTTAATGGAGGAGCTGATCAGGAACACACCAGCTAGGCTTGTACTAGGTGCTAAAAACTTCAGTAAGAGCGTATTTGTTTTCCTTCCTATGGCTGCCAGTTGTTTCTCAAGTGAAAAGTTTGGAAAGCTGAAGAGCAGTGTTCCTCTTTGAAAGGGAGGTAGATCCAAATTATGTATTTGCCTTTCATCATACTCATTTTACTCCAGGTCCAGATTCACTAACACATGTAGTCTTGCTTTCCAGTTTAAAACTGTGAATGTCCTGTAATAATGACAGTACCATGGATGTCTTACTCTGTCTCTCATCTGAGAATCCCATATGACTTTAACACTAGAGCTTTGCTCATTACACGTTTTTCTCCTTTTGCAATAATTCTCCATTTCTTCATGCATCCAGATATAGTTGTACCTTTTTTCCCCTGTCACATCCTCTCTTGATTCTTAGTCTGATAAAAAGCTTTGATATGCAGCTTTCTGCTCCCACTTTGCCTACACAGGTAGCACAACCAGCAGCATCTTACCTATCCTTGTGTTTGAGGTGCTTTACAGAGGAGCACTGACTGTTTTGATCTATGTGCACCTTTTCCCTAGGGATAGAGTAAAACTACTGGTTTGGAGCTGATTTAGTGTAATTGTTTTATGAGAAATGCCTGTCCACATGTGCTTTTTGAGGCATTAGGATTCACTCTAGTTATCCAGGGGTTTGTGCTGCTTCTGTTACTGCTTTCTAGAGCTCAGCATTGCCCCACTATGGAAAGTAGGAGAGAGGACTTTGAAAAGGGTCATGAGGATATTGGTGTAATTGAACTAGCCGGTGATAACCTGCTTATTTCACTGCACAATGGAAATTTCAGCTGCTGTGTTAGTAAGACCACATGAAGAGGAGGTCAAGTGGAAAAGGCAGGGTTGTAATTTATGATAGGATTCTTAAATATTTAACAAGAGTGCACAAAGCTCAAAATAATATAGGAAGAGAAAATGCATGTGTGGAATGGGTTATTTGGTATATCAGATTTTAAGCAAGTAAATGTCTGAAATCAAATGCAGTGCTTCTCTTTTACACTTCTGAACCTGTACTGTTTTCAGCTTCATGACTCTTGTCACAGGTTGAAATTCAGTTGACTGAGGCTGAGAAAATTTGAGTGGCTTCATGCTTCACCTGAGAACTGAAAATAACATGTGGGATTTGGAAATGAGGTATAAGAAAGGGACATCATCTAAAATCTAGAGCCACTCTTACAAGTCTTTATAACTTTGACAGTTTTGCAGCCATGAGGACATAAAATGTAGAATATGCTGAAACAAAGACATCTAACCCTAAATCATGTTTTTAAATTCTTGCTCTATGTTTTTTTCTCCTGTATCTTATTTTCACAGGTCTGGTGGTATGAGCCCTGCAAAGCAGCACAGGTATAATGTGAGTCTGCTCTCTGTGCTAGTGGAAAGATTGAGTTGCTGGTGCTGTCCTGACGTGCCTCATTGACTAGTACAGTAGAGAAATGCATTAAACTTTTGAGGTGCTTTGCTTAGGCCGTGTGCTGCTTGAAGAACGTGGCACAACCTTGGCTGACAGTTGCAGAGGGTTTGGAGGAATGTTGCCATATGTAGAAATTCATGTATCAATTGGTAGCTTGTTTTGCGCAATCCTGGAATTCGGATTTAGAAAGAATATACTCAACACTTGATTCAGAAAGTGTTTTCAGGGTAAAATGAATTCTTGCTTTCTAATTAGAAAATACCTTTTCAGGTAATAGATAAAAATGAGATCTGGGCAGGCTAGTTTTATCTGATTTTATTTGTATTTCATAGAAATGCACAGTTGCCGTGCCAAATTTTATACATGTAGTGTGCTATAGTCATATCACTGCTGTCTAGACTGGGCCTTTTGGCTGCTGCATGCTCTAAACCCATCTTTTGTGAGAAATGGTGAGAAGGGACTGACAAATATGGATTTTAGTATCAGATGTCACAATGACCTTCAAAACCCTTCAAAACTGTGTAAGTGGATTTCTGTGATTCTTTAGGACAGAGATAATATTACTTACCCATATTTGAGGTCCATGGATCAAAATCATACCCAACTAGGCTGTCATGATTACACTTCTACATCCATGATATGATTAAGTGTTGCAGGTGAGTAATTGTAAAAGACATATTTAGCAAGTACTTGTATTGTACTTTAGCAGTGACTCTCCCTTGTCTTTCTCTTTTGCTGTCTCTCAGTCCCTCTTTCACTTCATACAAAGAAATAGAACAGCAGCAGTGAGGATCTTGTTGCAAATGTTCTTATTGAAAAGAGTAAAACAAGTGCAAGAATGCAACAACTACAAAGTGATACTTCCTGAAGTGCCATCCTATCATAATGATAAAGCTCTTATAGTGTCTGCAATTTTCCCTCTCCCACTTGAGTACATTTTACTTTTTCTATACTTGTAGGATTTAAAATCACCAGATGATAAGAAGGGCTTCTAAAAGGCTGCTCTTGTTAATTAATTACTTCTGTGTAAGATTTCTTGAACTTTTTGATCCTTTGTTACGTATTCCAGCAAAATGTTATTGTGCTTATATTAAGTGGCTTGTGGTTAATGGCATGATGAAGTGAAGGATCTGCTATTGGATCCCCAAGCAAACTGCAAATAGTTGCAAAAAGTACTAGGAATTTCTGTATTCTCTTCATGTTATCTGTCATGTTTTCTTATGTAAGCTGGTTGTTGAAAAATATCGCATGCTTGTAGCTAAAACCCCAGTCTTTTACAGCAACCAAATAATAGTACAGCAGTGAAATTTATAAAGATAGGTTTACAGAGAAAATGAAAAGTCATGGTTATGTGTGTGTATCCCATGGCCAGGTAATATAGCTTCTCTCATTTAGTCTGCTCTCCAGCTAACGGGCTTTCAGATGCTTAGGAGCTATGTAGTCAGGGATCCAGTATCTGGATTTTTTTTTACATCTTTGCATTTCTAGTCGCTGAAGAAGAATCCAGGGAGCTCAGAGAAGCGGGCTGGGAGTATAAAGAACAGAAGGAGGTCTAATGACTTGTGTCATTTTCAGAAATGGAAGGCAATAAACTTGAGCAGTCAGTTCCTTCTGAGGCAAGAACGGCTATCAGGAAGAATGCATGGATTTTTTTGTTGGTCTTCTAGGGTTTGGTTTCTGTAAAGTTGTCCTGCTCTCACCACTAATGTACTTTAGCCAGCAATTTTCCTTGCTGTCCACCAAGAACATAAACAAAGTACACAGGAGCTAGAACTCTAGTGGTGCTTTAGGCAGAGAGAGACCTAAAGCTACATTCGTAAAACATTTTTGATATTCATACAAATGCCTATAGATAGAGTATTGATTTTCCCAGTGAAAAGTGTTTGCATAAAATGTTTACATAGCAGGCAGCACAGTTTATTTTCATGTGCTTTCTTGCTGAAAGGGCTACTTTTGTTTGTTGATCAATGACGTTTGTTAGGACCAGATCCTCTCCAATCTGTTTCTTCCTCTACTGCAAACCATTCTTCTGATTTTTCTTTGCATTTATACAGTCTGATTTTTCTCTGGGTTTTGCATTAATTTGTGAAACACCCTTCCTCCTTAGCCATCCAAATACATAAACTGTCTTTCTTTAGTACCTGTGCCATGCTTTCAAATTGTATTTAATAATTCTTAATAATTAAAGTTACTAACATACAAATTGTAAATAAAGCATAATTGAAAACTATGTATGGTATGAATTTAAAGGCTTTATGATTTATATTCTGTAAATATTTATAAAGGGTCGCTGACAAGAGGTAATGTTTTCTAGGCTTGCTTCTTCAGTAAAGAGGTTTTTTTGTGTTCACTGGTTTGTTCAATTGTCTTTTCACCAGTTTCCTTACCAGGAAATTGCCTTGCCACCTGGGTGGGATGAAGGTGATACAAGCTTATGGTTACAAAAAGGTGGTTCATAACCTTCTAAAAGTTTTAAAATACTTCTGCATAGTTGTCTTAGAATAACTGTTTTCATTGTGTTTAGGTGGATTTAGTAGTAACTTATCAAGCTGACATTGGCTCAGGCATTTCAGGTGCTTATCTAATTTCTCTTTCTATGTTTCTCACTTCAATTAAAATGTTCTTAAATGCACAGAGTAGACTTCAGGTCACACTAAGATTTTTAGAGGATGATAAGGAGCAAATGTGTCTAGTTAGAAGATCTTCTGAAGGCCTTAGATACATTTATTCCCGGTGCATGCTGGGCTGTTGCAGGTTAAATTTTCATTAAAAAGTGATCAGAGATAGTTGTATTTAAACATATCCAGATTTTTCTTAGAGATGAGTAAAATATATGTACATTGCAGAGTTAGAGGAGCAATTATGCCAGGAACAGAAGATTATCTTGTGCTCAAAAGTATTTTAGGTAGATGGCAGCTATTAACTTATTATTGTGGGAGGAAGGAATCAAAGTCATAATCAGAGAGAATGATGTTTGCCATGTCATTACCTAACCAGTGCTGTGCACTATTATGAGGAACCAGTTAAGCCATGTGCTCTTGTGAGAGAAAATCCTTCAGTCATGTAGTGGGACGGGTTGTTCAGAACTCTGATAGCAAAGAAAGGATGACGGTGAAGAAGGAGTGATTACTTGAATAGCCTGACTGGTTTAAAAAAAAAGATGGCTGCTGAATAATGTCATTCAAACATTCATATAAACTGAATCACAATGCAAACTCAAAGACTTAAATAAGGTCTTTGCACAGATATTATCAGGAAAATGGAAGTCAAATACTACAGGTTGAGGAGAAACGTGTTCTCTTGGTTTTAAGTTACTTCAGAAAACAGGGAAGCATAGATAATCAGAAAATATAGATGAAATAAGCCCCCGTTTATGAGAGGCTCAAAGATAGAAACCAGATTTAGACCGAGATCCAGAATTAGAAGACTTCTCAGCTGTATCCAGTTCTGCACAGAAATATGGAGCATGGACATGTCCTCATAAGGGAGTGACAGTATTTTGGTCATAGTTATGTGCTGTGTGTGGGAGTCAAGAACTGGGAGGGTAAGAAGAAAGAAATTTTAACAGTAAAGTTGGGTAGAGATGAAGATGTGAATGAAAGTTATTAGCAGAGATGCAAGTATTGGAGTTCTGATTTATTTCAGAAAAGTATGCTGTGTTATGTCCATCTTGCAACAACTTCCTCAGTAAAATATTCTTACTTAAGGTAGTAGAAGAGAGAAGAGAAGACAAGGACGGTCTTGTGCTCATTTTCTAGACCTTCTTAAGATACTGAAGTTAAAATAGGCATTATTTCACACTGGGTGACCTGTAAAGATTCTTGGTTGGCAGTTTGAATGATATTCTAGCCACTTGAGCGTGGTCTAGTGCAACCTCAGTGGCATGGCAGCTCATGCCATGTACTTAGCTAAACCCCATCCTCCTCACCCATTAATCTGCCATTGCCTGTGCCCACAGCAGCTGTCATAGAAGCTCACCCTCTTTGGTTCAGGGCTTATCTTCTTAGCTGATCTTCAAGGAAAAAGGAAAAAAGCTCACACTCTGCCTATAAGACGTATGAGCTGTATGAGCTGCCATTTTCTGCTGGTATTTGAGGTTGAATTGGGGACCTCAAGGATTGAGGCTGTATGGTATAGCTGGAAGTGCCAATCTCTGTCTCCTGTTTCCTGAAGCCCCTTTTCCTGAAGCATATCACTAGGATGGCTGCATGGGGCATGCCACCTGTTTCTACACAGATAGCCAGGTCCCTAAACTCCAGCTGCCTCCATTCAGAGCCCCACTAAACAGGCACATTTCTTTGTAATGGTGTTTTATGTAACACTGAATGAGCAAAGCCACAAAATTAATGATGCTAGAAACTCTGAAGGCCTTAACATGAAGCTTAACACTAGGAGCAGAATAGTAAGCGCTTTCATTTCACAACTCAGGATGCTGGCAAAAAAGATTGTGGGAAAAACAAATGAAATTTGGAGTTGGACAGGTCCAGGTAGATGGTGCCATTCTGACTGAGAAGTGTTTTGAGTGGCCTGTGTGCAGAGAATTACTGTTACACTAATTCCAAATTTCAGGTTTATCAGAGCAACCCACTGCAGCAGGACATCCTGGCTGAAAAGCAGTGCATCTGCAGGAAGTGGTGTGGCACTCAAATGAGTTGTTTGTCAATATATTTGGAGTATTTGCTTTAAAAAATAAAAATTGATGTTTCATCTTGAATACAGGGCCTGTGCAACAGAACATGGCCATTGTCTCTAATAAAATGTGTTGTTTTCAAATAATAGTCATATAAGTTAACTTTATTTTAATTGGTTTTAAAGAAATTATGTTGCAGGTAGGTGCATCCAAGAGTAGGTCAAGTTTATTTAGGGAAGACTAGAGGAAGTTTCCACTATCATATGACCCCCCTCCCCTCCCCCACCCTGTTAGGATGGCAAAAGTGCACTGGTGCAAAGTAGCTAGTCTTAATTATGAAGGGATTAAGGGGTGAAGCAGGTGGTGCTTAAATAATGTGGGGCTGGGAGGGAGGAGGACACAACACACAAGACATGTCTTCTCTGCAAAGTGTGTTGATTCACTGCCTCATTTTGGTGGCCATGAGCTTTTACATAATATAACATAAAAAATTAAGAAAAACTCTGGGTAAAGTAACTGTACCTTTCTCCCAATTTAGGAAGTCATGTCATCTCTGGAGCCTCCAACTTAAGAAAGACATGGATGGTCATAGAGATAATGAGAGAGCTGGAGCACCTGTCCTAAGAAAACAGGTTGAGAGAGTTAGTCTTGTTGAGCTTGGAGAAGAAAAGGCTTTGAGGAGACCTTACAGTACCTGGAGGGGTCTGCAAGAGAACTGAAGGGACTTGTTTCAAGGGCATGTAGTGGCAGGACAAGGGGAAATGGCTTTAAACTGACAGAGTAGGTTAGATTAAATTCTAGGAAGAAAATTATTTGACAGTGAGGGCAGTGAGACAAAGGAATGGGTTGCCCAGAGAAGTTGTGGATGCCCCATCCCTGGAAGTGCTCAAGGCCAGGTTGGATGGGGCTTTGAGCAACCTGGTCTAGTGGAAGGTGTCCCTGCTCATGGCAGGTAGCTGGAACTCAGTGATCTTTTAGGTCCCTTCCAACTCAAACTATTCTATGATTTATTGCTGCTAATGTGTAATTATGCTGCCTATAAAGATTTATCACAGATCATGGATATTTTGTGCCAAACAGTATGCAATAAGGCAGTCCTGGTCTTTTAAAACCGTGATGTTTACTCTCCCAGTATGAGAGATTGATCACAGAGGGGAAAGATAATTTGTCCCTTTTCTTCCAGCATTTCTAAATGTGGACTTCAGTATGTGTAACAATGTAGAAACATTTATTCTGTATTAAAACAATGGGAGTAATGAATTTGAGCCTGAAGAGAATAAAGAATCTGTCATGTACCCAATTATAATTGTTTCCTGTGTATTTTCCCTAGTACATTTACAGGACCAAAAGTGGCACATCTGTCTTACATGTTGAAATAGCTGGAAGGGGCTGTGAGAAAAGCAAGCAACCTGCTGGCTGCAGCATGATTTTGCTAATTTTTAAATTGCACTTTTAAAGATCTTGTTAGTTATGTGTTTTGATCTAAAGGACACAAAATATGACTACATGAAAAATTTATTTTGTAATTTAAAAAATATAATTTTATTACTTCTTGCAGCATGGATACATTGTTGGAAGTTAATTGAGGAGGCTTTTGGGTTTAATTATACTGCAGTTAGATTGCTATCTAATTATATTCTTTCGCACCTGGCTTTAGAAAAGTACAATAAACTGATTCATTCTTAGAAAAGGTTATTAAATCCTGCCATTAAGTTTCAGTGATTTTGATTCAGTGAAGCAGATGCGTGATCTTAATTATACAATTGATGGGATTGCCGTCACTTCTACCAGCTGAGGACCCCAGGTGCCTCTCTATTCAGGGATGAGAAAAATGTACTGTCATGTATTTTTAGCATGAAAGGGTAGGTTTAAGAAATGTGACTGACAGCTTCCACCTCTGACTCCTAGCATTTCCATGTCATAGTTCTTATCTTCCCCTACATTGCATTTTCTCTAGTTTAATTATATATGCATTATTCCTTCATTTGTTTTATGCTGTTTTACAGTTTCTAGAGTACCTTATTTGTAGAGAACAAGTCCCTTTTGTGATGCAGTTATCCACTGTCTCATTCCCTATTATTCTATTGTGGCTTCATCTTTTTCTTTCTTTTCCCCTGTTCTTCTTAAAGAAAAAGAGATGACAACTCTTCCATTTGAGGCATTTTTTTCTTACCAGTGTCTTCACAGTAAGTTGTGCAGCATGATCAATAGAAAGCACAGAAATTGGTACAATGCTGTCATTACTTTCAGTTTGACATAATAGAAGAAACCTTCTACTGTCTTTAAACTATTACATTTCACAACAATTGCTTTGTTTTTCCATAGCTACAGCTTGAAAATGCTACCCTTGTCTTGTCCAGGCATTCAGGATTATTATTCTATACAAAGAGATCTTGCTATAGGGTAAAATGTATAAGATCATCCTTGCATTCCTGGACATTTCCAATAATTATTTTTCTTGGAAGATCAGTTCCCAGGTTGAAATCTTAGGTTGAGGTAAGTGATATGTATTTTTTTAACTGTTATTTCTATTCTCGCTTTTTAGCCATCATGCCTCCATGTTTGGCATGATTATCAAACTTCTTATCAATGTGTATGGTTTCTTGGTGTAGTGGTCAAACTGTTGAGTCTCTTCTGCCCGTTTTTTGTGTGTAGATTGTCTCTTTTCACTGGCATAGATTGGCAGCTGTGTCAACGGTTAATGGTGGAAAAATAAGGTAGAGACATCCTTAAGGTATGATTAATTCCTTTTTATTATACTAAAACAGAGAAAAGGATCAGCATGGAACAACTGTCTGTTTATCCAGGAGCTTCAAATAAAAGTGTTTCTTTGTTTGGAAATCTGCCAGTCTATCTCATAGCTGTTGATTGAATTTCTTACTGCTTGGGTTTGCAGCTTATGAGATGGAAGGAAAAGCTTTAATAAAGTCAGTAATAAGCTCCAAGTTCCAAAATGACCAGGGACACCTGCTCCAAGATTTTAGACTACATCCTAGAACTCTTGAACACCCAAAAGCTGTACTCTCTCCCTCTCCTTGACACTACTGCCAAACTAAAGTTCAGTTGAGAGAGGGAATGAAGACACTTGTCCATCCATCTCTCTCTTCCAAGGAGCATACTCAGAGCAAGAAGAAGACTGAGCCCACATGGTTGCAGAAGGTAGAACCTACATTTTTCTGTAATGTTTACATTTTTAATCTACATCATTTGTGCATCTTGAGTATTTCCCTCTCTTAACCAAGGTGAATCCAGCCTCTGAGTTTGTTTTTCAACCATAACTCCAAAATCGACCGTTTATTCTCAGTTCTAAGTCCTTTAGGAGAATGGCAGGCTGTATGTAATTGTTAGACTCAAGCCTAAGCAAGTTCAAGGCAAGTTCAGACTTGTCCACAGTTAGAACCAGACAGAGAAGGAAAGATCTTCCTTCAGTGGTTGTTTTCTAGGTGAATTAAATGATAACATATTTTCCTATGTTGATCTTCCAATAACTTTGTAGTGGAAAAGATGGTGTGGAAATCCTTGCAACTTCTGATAGCTTTTTCTGATAAATTTAGTTATTTAGTACATGCTTCTAGTCCCCCTTCTCCCCCCCTTAAGCTCTATATCTGGCATTAAGACTACATTATAAAGAAGATCAAAGACGCTAATGCAGTGTCTGGACAGTTCCTTTGTTCTACTTACCATTTCATCCCTTTGAAGAATTAACCGCAATTTAAATTTGTGAACAAGTATTTTCCAAATTTAAATAAGGAACCCTAATGACATGGCAAAAGAACCTGTAGCAAGTAGTTTTGATTACTAGAAGGGTTATGTAATGTGTTTTCTCACTATTTGATGTGAGTGTTAGATAACAAGGTAGATACGGTGTTTTTAATTAGTTGGAAGACAAAAAAGCAGAGCAGTAAAAGCACTTCAATTCTTAAATGCTTTGTTAACACAAAGGATCATCTATGTATTTCTCTGAAATAATGTTAGAAAATGTACACAGACATGTTTTTTACCTTAATTTTACTGTCATTATGGCTAATTCAACATACATCACTGCCTATAGTGTAGCTTTCCCTGTGTTGGATTTTTGGGGAGTTTTGGGGTTTTCTTTTTTAAACAGTCAACATACAAGAAATATGTACTACTCTAGAACATGGGTCTGAGATGAATACAGAGAAAATACATGAAAAGCACTAATTAAAACATCTTGAGGTAGTTAATCTTTAGATACCTGAATAAGTCTAAAAATCTGTCATGGATTTTATCATTGTATTATTTGGTTATTTTAAATTTGCAGAAGAGTTACAAATCTTGTACTAGATTCTAAGTGGCTTATTAAATTTATCATCCCTGCAATTCTACTGGCAAACATATGCGCAGGTATTGATCGATGCTGAAACAGTTTCTTGCATTAAATCAGATTTACCAGCGGACTATAGAATTAAGGTCACTAGTCTTAACCACAACTACTATGAACATCAGGAGAAAACTCAAAAATGCCCGTTTCAGCACACTGGAACTACTTGCATGATTGTTGTATTATGTTGTCACATGAATCTTTCAGAAGGACACAGTTAATGTGTTCCCCCAGCTATCGGCCTCCTACTTCTTTCTATATAAGTCTCTTAATACAAAGGGGTTTCTGCTCATTTGTATCAACTTGGATCCTTCTGAATGACTTGCAGTTCCTAATTACTGATAATCCCATACTTTTAATGTTTCATGCATATTTTATTATGATTCTATATGTGACAGTAATACTTCCTTTAAAAGTAGAAGGCAAACAGTGTTTTGTGTTGATTCGAACCTGCTATATGATTTCTCACACTTTTTGAGGGTGGAGTTTTTTACTATTTTGAGGTAACATGTGTCCAGAGAATCATTAGTTTGCCTGTTTGTGGAGGATAAATGAGTTACACATGAGTATATTTTAGTGTAACTTGCTGTAGCAACAGAAAACCATAGGACCTGCAGTTTTGATTGTAGTCTGTAGCAGTCCTACACCACAAGAAGGGGTTGTCTGGAAGAGACTGTGAGGGAGGTGGGCTGGGTCTTGTGTATGTCTCTGGGCAGAGTCTTATGACAGCATATCCCAAAGCTAATTGTTGATTGATTGATTGAATGATTAAGCTGTGGATGGAGCTTCATTGCGAATGAAAGAAGTGGAGAGATGGGGATAGGTAATGAGAACTCCTTAGCTGACCATGGAGAATGAGGGAGGGGAAGTTCAAGGAACAGGTTCTAAGACAGCTTCTGCTCCATTGATGCCTCTTGTGTGATATTTTTTTTTTTTTAAGTGTAATAGGAGTGCTGGGCAGGCACAGCAACTGAAATTAAAATCAGCAGCAACAGAATTAACTTAATCTGTGTAAGACATAGTAGGAAAAGAAAACAAATGTTAGTAGTAGTGTCTAGGCTCCAACCTCATGCTTTACCTGTTAGTGGCCTGCTTGAATGAACCTTGGAAAACCTGTGCTTTAGATCAGTATGTGGAGGTCAATGCCTAAAATACTGTGCTGTTAGTAAAGGACAGAAGAGATACAGGACATCAGACATGCCACAAGTTCTTGTAAATGGCTGTTAGTCTACTGGATGAGCTCCTAATTCTTTCAGGGAAGCTTGTAACACCTATTCTACAAGGTGAAGCAAAAGCTATTCACCCACCCAACAACTGAATTGCTCTTCTGAAAGGGTGGAAAGTTAATTTCCAGTTCCACACTTGGACATTAGTGCAATTCTGAAATAATAGCACCTCCACATTTGAACAGTTTAATAACAATTTAATCACAATTCCAGTTTTTCCAGATTCCACAGCTGGAAAAAAGGGATGATCTTCAGTATTTCTGGGTGGAGTGGGTAAGAGAAGATGGAACATGAAGGCACTATTTTTTTCTGCTAGCAAAGACCTTATGTTTATCTTGAAAACAGCTCAGCTAATGTCAGCTAGTTGTACAAGAGTGATCAAGCCTTCATGGCTCACAACTAATACCTATGCATATTTGGGCAAAAATACTGTTTTTCCCCAGAGCAATTCCTGTGTGTTGTCTGGGTGTGTAGCTGGGCAGGAGAGGAAAATGCCTCAGTCTTCTTCAGGACTGAGAGGAGACTTCATAGCAGTCTACAACTTTCTCATGAGGGGAAGTGTAGAGGCTGACACTGATCTCTTTGCTCATGACCAGTGACAGGATCTGAGGCAACAGCCTGAAGCTGTCTCAGGGGAGATTTAGCTTGGATACTGAGGAAAGGTTCTTCACCCAGAAGTGGTTGGACCCTGAAGAGGTTCCTCAGGGTGGTGGTCACAGCACCAAGCCTGACAGTTTGTGAAATGCTTGGGCAGTCCTCTCAAACACATGGTATGATTCTCGGGGTTGGCCTGTGCAGGGCCAGATGCTGGGCTTTGATGATCCTTGTGGGTCTCTTCCAACTCAGGATATTCTGTGATTCTATGCTTCTATTCCATGCCCACCCAGGATTTTGAGACTGTATAAGAGCAGAACCTGTAGGTGGGCTTACATGGCATCCCTTCAGTTGTACTGGCATGTGCTAGGCTGCTCCGTCTCCTGCAGGGTCACAGAACTTCCTTTAGTCTGGAGACTAAAGTGTGAGAGATTACAGTATCTAGAGAGAGAAACCAGTGATTGGTAGAAATGTTCTGCTGGCCTTGCAGTGTCACACAGTGCAGAGACACCCACAAATCCTGAGCAATAGGTACACCTGTGATCCAAAGTAACAGTCCTAACTCAAGGCTCCGAAGCACTATGTTGGGTTATCAGCACACCTGGGCTGTAACTTCAGTGGCAAACTAGTCCAGTCTGAGTCTGAGCTGATGGATGCTGACCTCTGTTGTGCTCCATTACAAATATAATGTCATAATTGTAACCACTCTCCTATTGTTGCTGTTAGAACCTAAGTTTTCTCACATGAGGAATTTTCAGAACTCAGACTGCCCCAAAGAAGGCTGTGGCCCACAGTATGCTGGAGAGATATTCAGACTGGAACTGTGAGATGACCAAAGTGAAACTTTTGCAGAGGGACAGTGACCATTAGGGAGGACTGTGGTGGCTTGAACATGAAAATAGAGACTGAATGATCAGACTAGATTTTAGAGGACTTAAGCAAGAAGCAAAGAACAAAAACTGGGAGAGGAACTGGATGAGTTTGGAAAGGACCATAGAGAAGATTTACATGAATTTGCTGTTTTGGAATGGATTGCAATTTCAGTCCAGCCTTGAAATTTAAACTTGGCCATTGGGCCTAGTGTTAAGTGTTATTTAGTTGTTTCTGGTGATTTTGTCCACGTTGGCTTCCATCTCTTACCTATCCATTCCCAAACTAATATCGTCCCTTGAGCACGGATCTGCCCTCTTTTTGGCTTAAGGATCAGCTGCTCCAAGATCACCTTATTTCAGCATCTATGCCAAGGCTTCTCTAACCCTGTTGTCCCTTAGATCCTTCCCAGCATTTCCAACAGCTGCCCTGTTCCACTGCTCCTCCATCCATGAATAGACTCCTTTCAAGACTGTGCAGACTAAGTTTAGCTTGAGTCCCATAGCAACACTATTAATCCTCAAACAAATACCAAATGACAATTGTGTTTAGAGATGTAGGGGTGTTAATAAAGGTGGTTTGGGAGGGTTCCTACTGAATAAATATGATTTTCTTTTGTTGTGACTTCAGCAATCGAGGTTTTCCTGGCAAGCTGCTTTTTGGTAATAACTAGGATATCAACTACTTCTATATGCTTTCATGTTTTTAAAAGGTTTTGTGCTTAAGGGTGGTGATCTATTTCTGTATATGGAGCCAGGCAGGGGTTCAACACCTGTGTTGCTGTTCTTTATCTTCCCACTCAAGGAAGATTGTAATTAACAAGGCTGAATTCACTACATTGTGTTCTGCAGGGAAGTTGATGGTATGAATTGAATCAGTTCTGTTCTGTTAAATAGAAGGAAATCCAGGTACACTGGGGGACTCTAGGTGAAGGAAATGGCAGTAGGCTGGAGGGATTTTATTTTTCTGCCTGAAAATGTAAAGTACTTAGTTACAACAGATTTGTTCTTTGTAAACTCTGTTCTTTAATGCCCAAACTTAACTAAACTGTATTTTAATCTCCGTATAATAGAATATACAGGCCTCTGTGGAGCTAGGAAAGAAATTTCTCTCCTCCAAATTAAGCAGTATATAGGTATCAGGAATCAGCAGAGATGACTGATTACCCTGTTAGGGAACTGAAATAAAGGGAAAAGTGCTGTCCCAGGTGTAACCTGGAAGAGATTTTTCTTCCACAATAGAAGAAGAGCTAGAATTTTAAAATTAGTTCCAAAGTAACCAGTATGCTTTCTGTTATCTCATGGTTTGCATTGTTTTCTCTGCAGACCATGAATCATGGGAGGCTCTTCTCTTCACTGAATGATTGGGAGACAGGGAATATTTTGTTTCATCAGTACCTATTATGACAGGCAGGCCCAAGTTTTGCAGGCATTTATGTATGCACTTATCTTGCTTATTGTAGATACTGACCCTGATCTTGGGCATGCAGAAGAAGAAAGTAACGAGGTCTGGTGTATTTGGCCTCCCCTTCATAGCTTTAGACTGAGCAATCAAGTAATGCTTCTCACTAGCATTCAGAAAATTCAAACAATAGGTATGGCATTGGCTTCTGCAAACTGTGTGCATCTGTAAGGTTTCAAATTGCTGCAATCAGAGGTACTTTTAGAGAAAACTTAGCTCTATAATATACTTCTTTTATTATTCAGTGTACTATTACTACTCTTTGCATGAGTGATCCACATTAGCCAGCTTTCTTATTTTGAGAAAAAGCTTTCTTTTTTTCTTATGTATTGTTAGAAGCAAGAAAATGCCTTATCAGGGATTAGTAGGGTCCAAGGTCTTTGGTTTCTGGGAATGATTGGTTCTTACATGTATTAAATTGCTCCTGTGCAGACATTACCCTCTGATACTTCCAATAGCTTTTCAGAAGAGAAACAGAATACAAATGACTGTAGCAGGAAAATGTTATTTTTTCTTTGTTTTTGTTGTTTTTTGGTTTGGTTTGGTTTGATTTGGCTTGGTTTGGTTTGGTTTGTTTTTTTTCCCCTAGTGGCTGAATATTATATCATTTGTAGATTTTAGGAAAGGCCAGTGCAATAATTGAAATAATTAATAATGGTTGTCTTAATCTTTTAAATTTTTAAGGCCTATTGGAAACTCAGTCATTCCATGAAGCAGATGAAGATGTGGTCACTGATGTTGATTTCACCAATATGATTTCTGAAGAAGAAAAAGAAGAGTTAAAGATTGAGCTAGCCAAGGTAATGAATTTGAATTTCTGTGAGTGTTACTGTTTCTACTTCCTTAAACTGGAAGCTATTAATTGTAGTATGAAGTATACATTATAAAAGCATGCCCCTCCTTTTTGGTAAAATTATTCTAGGCTACGATAATGTAGCCTGTAATTTTCTTATACCTACTTTTTGAAGGTTAAATATCTTCTACTTGATGATTGTACTGCAAAAGTCAAATGCGTGTTCCCATGTTAGTCAAGACATGTTTTTATTTATAAACGTTCCTTTAAAAAGAATTAAAGATGTTCTCATTAGATCTCTGGTATTGTTATTACAGTGGTTGTGCCACCTGATAGAAAATTTTTTTTTTGTGGTGCTCAGAGGAAAAGGTACTGATGGTGGTCACAGAAGAGGCTGATGACAACAAGCACAGTAATTTTATCACATTTTTGTTTCCTTTCTGCTGATGTGTTTTGAGAAGGTAGTATATTTTTTCAGGAGTCTGAACTCAGGACCCTATGAAGAGGCTTAAAAATAATGAGGAGATGGGAGGGAAAAGGTGTGAGCCATGTGATCTCTTTATTATAAAGATTTAAAGAGATTGTCTAGATTTGGTCTACCATGGAAGGATGGGTTCCGTTTTAATTATTGCTGAATACCACAAAAAAAGTGAAATTTTGGAATGGAAAGTAGAGAATGGGGAAAACTGTGGGTTCAGTTATTTGAAATATGAGTCAAATAACAGAAATCACAGCATACAAACGTGAAGAGTTGGTTTTTGCCTTAACTGTAGTACTTTAATTGATATTAAGTTGTACTTAGAGTACTTACAAAGTATTCTTTTTTACAAAGAAGTAACATGGTAATGACTTACAAGTAATTTACCTGCAGTGCTGATTCAGGATTTTCAAGTGAAACAGAAGACTGTTTTTTTCAATGTAATATTTTATCAATCTTTGAGTTTCTGAGTTACTAGTTAATTTTTACTTCTTTGCTGATCCTGTCACATCTGTAAACAATCAGATAGAGGCTCACAGTTTACATGTTCAGTTTATCAAATAAGTTTGGAGTTGGCATGTTCATCACATATCAAGACCACAGGCACTGGGCACACACTGAAATGCAAGAGGTTCCTCCTTAATACCAGGAAGCATGTTTTTAATGTGTGTGTGACTGAGCAGTGTACCCCAGACGTTTTGGAGTCTCCATTCATGAAGATATGTAGAAGCTTTCTGGGTACAGTCCTGGGAAACATGCTCTAGGTAGGGCTTGAACCAGATGTCCTACATTGGTCTCTTCCAGCCTCAGCCATTCAGTGATTCTTTTCTCTGCTGGAGGGAACTTCACAGGCAGATAGAAACAAGGAAGGAAAAAAGGCAGAATTTTCTGCAGTCATCTGAGAATGATATGCCTCTCTCAGCAGAGTTTAACTCAAATGTTTCTGGGTGTCCCTTCTGCTTACTGATTGCCATAGGAGAGAAAATTCCCCATAGCTCATGCTGAAAATGCTTTAATTCCTGTACTAACATGCAAGTGAGAGATTGCCTGTCAAATATTATGATCTTGACTGACCTAGGAATTATTTTCTGAATTTCTCATAGCAGTTGACTGGCATGCAGCTGATGCTTAAAAGCAAAATAAAACTGATAATTACACTAAGAAAGGTTTGGAAAATTTGAATGTAGAGTGAAACAAGTCTGAACAAAGTCTAAAGTTAAATGAGGTTTATGACTGTTAGAAAAGACTGCAAAAAACGTGTGACCTTGCCTCCTTCAGAAAGAAAAATTTGCTAATGTGGGAATTGGGTAATGTTTCCTTTTGAAAAGCTGTTAGTCTTACAACCCCTTTCTGCTCCACTGATGATAGTTTTATTTTCTTCCATGTCCTTATATGCTACCTAATACCTGTTTGAGCTTGTAGGAACAAGCACCTCTTACTGTTGTGAGAGGTAAAACTCATCCTTAATTCTGCTATCATTAGTTGGTAAAATGGGGATCTGTTTGTGAGCACCTGTTGTGCATTTATTTAAGCAGAAAATATATGTTCCATCTCTGTGTTGTGTATCTAATGTATATATTCTGTTTTCTCCCTCCTTCCCACTCGTACATTAGGAGAGGAACAAGCACTACTGTTTTTCTGGCAGGATTTTTTGTATCCTCTATTCCTATTCTCCTGCTAATAGTCTTTTTTCACTGGAAGCTTCTCAGAGCATGGACTTACTCTGTTCTTGTATTTGTAGCCTAGCTAACACAGCAGGGCTCTGACTCTAACCAAGCCTTAGGATTTCTACAATGCAACTAAAATGAGTAACTCTTACAGAAACTTCTAACAGTCATTTGAATTTACAGAGGTCAGTCTGACTTTTCAGAGTAACAGCAGAAAATTGTAGCCCAAAAGCTTTACATAAGGCCAGAAGATTGTTAGCACAACAGATTCCTCCCACCCCCCTCGCTGTGAGGAGCATTGTACAATGACTCCTGAGTCATGCTGGGGGCTGAGATTTTGAGCTACCTTGCTCACTGCTGTCAGTTGTCCTTCCATTACGTTCATCAAAGTAGTGATTTACTCTTTGGTGTCTTCCCCCTCCCACTCCTTCCCAGAAGGAGCTATCTGGTTTGATCTAGCTGATGCACAGGTTCAGCAGTGTGTGTTGCTGCATGTTTGTTCCCCGTTTGAGGAAAGATAATAATAATAATACCTTTTTCTGCAAACTTGCAGGAGAAAGGAACTTTGCCTTCATATGCAGCTATATTCTTCTGGCTCTGTTGCACTTTGAAAGAAGG
The DNA here is from genome assembly GCA_034336665.1 of Luscinia megarhynchos. NCBI lineage: Eukaryota > Metazoa > Chordata > Aves > Passeriformes > Muscicapidae > Luscinia > Luscinia megarhynchos. The sequence goes on from CM067565.1 coordinate 51,450,691, forward strand.
GAAGCATGAGAACTAGAAGCTTGTATTTCTGTTGACTTAAGCTCTAGTTTTATAATGGAGTTATAACATTTACAAAAGTGGACTTTTCAAAAATTCCTAAACAAGTGATGCCTGGCTTCCATGAGAGTTAGGTATGTTACATGCTTAAATGCTTTTCAAGATCCTGCTGTAAGTCCATAATCCTTTCTACCTACTTCAGAGTCGTCACCGATATTTCAGCACTTGAGGGCGGCTTTGTATCTGTCATTACTTCAAAATGATGGAAGTTGAGGAGGATTTTGTCAATTCAAAACTGATTACTGTGTTATAAATAATAAATTACTTAATCAAAAATGTTGCTCATACTTCTGCCATTGAGCACACGGCTGATGCTTGCTTAGGCTATCACAGCTTTAAAATGTCTATTCAATGGAACAGATGGAAAGTAATTTTGATAGAAGCCCTGAAATGTTTATGTATCCAAGCACCTGATGATCAGCCTAGTGCTGGCCCATGACTGTCCTGGCATCAGTTTAAGTTCTTTAGCAGCGTTGCACAGGCAGTTGTGCACTAAGGGGTTGCTCTTGGTGAGAAACAACCTAAAGGAGCTCTGAACTGCTGCCTGAGGAATGCTGTCATTTGTGCTTTCTTTCTATAAGCATTTAACCAGTTATCCTCTCAGAAGAGAGACTCTTGACACCTACCTCTTGACAGTATTCCATTTGCAGTTTAGGAATATAATGGAGTGTAAAGGACATGGGGAGGAATAAAGCAATTTGGATTGCTCTATATCAAACAACAGTACTGGTGAAGTGTTGGCATCACTTCACTCAGGTCATGATTTTGCTTTGTGTTCATAGTCTTGCTGCTTAATTCCTGAATTAACTGAATATTTAGATAGCAGGTAGTGCCAGAAGAAAGTGATAGCTGGTGGACTCAAGGATGAGACTTTTCCAAGAACAGTAAGCTTGCACCCAGTTTTACAGTGAACCAGAATGCATGAATATGTAAAATAAAATAATGCTGGTACTGATGTCCTAAATATAGCCTTGGAGGTCAGCACTGTTTCAGCTGGTGCTTGCATCATTCCCTGCAACCTATGGAGTTAAATCACAGGGAGACTGTGGTTCCAGGGAACTTAGCATATGGTAATCAGATAAGCTGCCATATGTTACCTTACTAACATATGGAGGAAGGAACACAGTTGGTAATTTCTAAACCTGAAGTGAAAGGCAGCTGCTCTGGTGTCACTTGCCCTTGTTAGCTTCAGTATCTCTGTGTGCTGCTTGTATAGATTGGCTTGGGAGGCTTCCAGGTGAGGAATGCAAACCCCTGCTCACTTGCAGGACTGCTGCCCAAGGAGCAGGATTCTGAGCCAGTGGCAGGACAGTTCTGGAGTCCCTTTTCTTACAGTCCTGTCTTTTGGTTCTTGCCTTGGTAAAACATTGTCTTTGATTAAATATTTCAAAAATATGTCTACTACACGGAGAATTATATTCCTCTGTTTGGGCTGGATGGCATCTTTACAGATTGAAATTGCAGAGTTTGGTTAAATACTAGGATCTCTGGAAATACTAATCTGCTCTGTCTTCTGAGTGCTCTTATGCTTTGGGTACTGATCACTCATGTTAATAGCTCAGCTATAAATTTTTATGTTACAATTTTGAGATATGTGGGGCCTAAAACACGTAAATAAAACTCATATGACAAGGATATAATGTTTGATGGTACTCTCAAGTCATATATTATCATGCAGTTTTTTCTATTTTTTAACCTGCTTGTAAGAGTTTGCATATTTTTTTTCAGAACCAGAAGACTAAAAATCTGCAAGTATGAAGTTAAAAGCCTGTGCATTCAAAGAAAGCTATTTGCTTGAATTTTCCAGTGTTCTATTGTCCTATCCATTCCCATTTTACTAGGGAATGAACAGCTGGTGTTTGAGACTCCTAATGCCCTAAGGCAGATTTGGGTGAAGTCGCTTTGTTACTGGATAATTCTCTCTCTTATCAGATGCATGTGTGTGATGGTGAGCACAGGTGACACAGAGGTGTTAATTTAGTGTCAGCTCTGTTCTGGGCATGTCTTTGTGACTTCCACAAGCACTTGACTCTGTCTCTCTAGCTACCTACAAAAAGCACGAGTTTGTGAGATTCATTTAGCCTCTTAACATTGTATGTGTTTATCATTCTGTGGGAACAGATTAACACCTTTCTCCTTTCTCCTTTTTTCCCTCAGCTAGAGGATGAAATTTCAACTTTGCGGCAAGTGCTAGCAGCCAAAGAGAAGCACCTGGTTGAAATTAAACAAAAACTTGGCATAAGTCTGATGAATGAATTGAAGCAGAACTTTAGCAAAAGCTGGCATGATATGCAGACAACTTCTGCGTGAGTACTGAGCTTTATACTTACACATATGAACGTACCATGTTTTTCTAAAACTTTTTGGACTGAGTTAATAGCAACATTGGTAGAAAGAACCACCCACCTTTCATCAAGTGCTGTCTGAAAAGTAATTTGCTTTTTTCACCCTCTTCATTTGACAACTGAATTTGACACTTAAGGAGAAGAAGTGAACCTCTCCACAACTGAGCTGAACTGGGAGTTGACAGCAAGGAAGGCAGGGGGGCAGTGGCATCAACCATGAAGGAGCAGTCCCACAATACCAGAACAAAGAGAGCAGAGCAGGTCCAATGACAGCAAAGAGGGTCAACACAAGAGTTCAGATCTCCACGTGCATCTGATGAGCCAGGTCCTAGGTCAAGCCAGGGAGTCAAATCTGTGAGTTCAAGATCCATGAGGTACCTGGCCAGATACAAGCATATCAGTAATATGACTTGACTAGGCTTTGGTATAGCTCCTAAAAGAAGAGAAAAGGTGCTCAACAATATTCTCCCAACTCTTGCACAACACTTTCACACAGTCTTACCTAAGGTTTCACATCTGTGCAGTGCCAGATCTCACTTTGAGCCCCCATATTCAGGGGAGTGGGGCAGAAAACGTTAGCAGTTCCTCTCGGTGCATTCAAGGTGCTGACAGAGACTTGATAAAATATGTTAAAATACTCATTTTTGCGCTAAAAGAACTATTCCTTGTATTTTCATAAGAAGTCAAATAAGGTATAAACCCCTTAATAAAAATACAGTTTGTATGCCTCCTGTCTCTCACTGTTGGACGGTTTCTCATCTAGGTCCTGTTTCTCATGGCATGTCATTAGCAGGGGTATCAGTGTTGCCTTGGTGAGGATGTCTGGCATGTGCTAGGAGAGGGCAGTCTAGAGACACTAAGCTTTAGGAGAGAGGAGAGGCACAAGACATCTGGAATTACTGGGAGAGACTAGCAAAATTTTGAAACAAAAACTTTCATTTTTACTTCAAATTTGATAGCAAGTTTCCAGATAGCTTTTCATGTTTCCTCCACATTGACATTTTCCACAAAGATAGACTTAGGAGTCTTTTTCAGTATGGTGGCTGCTACTTTTTATTTAAGATGAGTTTCAGAAACTGCAGTCCATTAGGTAGTAAGTGTCCAGAAATTGTTATGTGGAACTGAGCAGCCGGAGTCCCATTTGTGCCCTAGAAAATTCTCATGTTTATGGTCCAATTGCTTTATAATTCTGCTATACCCTCATGCCAGAACAGCAGTGCTGGTAAAAAACATGGTAATCCAGCATTCTTAAGAATGGATGTGTTGAGTAATAGAGGTGATTCATTGTTGCTGTACCAAAATAGCAGTGGGACAGCATTATTCACAAAAATTTTCTGATTTAGGAAGGATGAAAAGCTTGTTTAAAAAAAAAAAAGTTCAAAATATTTATATGCCTGTACTTTAGGTTTCTAAATCGACAATTACTCATTTTATATTTTAAAATGACCTGGTTTTAAGAGGACACATTTTTTTTCACTTAGCTGATGTGCTTTCCTGTAAATTAAAACTACTTTTCTTTAACAGGAAACTTTTCAAACCTACAGAGCACTAAAGTTTTTGTCCACTTATTATTAATCTTTTTAAGCTGTAAATTTAGGGATGCATACTTAGGGTTAGAGTGGACTTAGACGAAGAGGAGTGGAAGTCTGTCAGAAAGAATCCTGTAAAATGTGTTTGACAACTAGTTAAGAGCCATGACCTCACTTACAGGATGCATGCCTAAATTTAATCTTGAAATTTTGAATATTTTAAAGCATTTACATTTTAAACAGTTAGCCACAAGTTCCTTGTTAATTTTCTATACTATTCAGTGCACTAATGTTTAGTATAATCTGTGAGTTGGGGGAGGTAAGGGATTGTGCTATAGAGGACATCAGTAACTAGAGAGCAAATGATTGCCTTGAGTTTGGTTTGGTTTCATGGTGGTAAGGCATTCATTTGGAATGGCTTCCCACACACACCTTTTTAATGATTGGGTTTTCAGTGAATAGAGGTGGGTGGACATTCAACTTCTATCAATGCAGGTTTTTTACATTTTAAAAATAGATCATTCATTCTTATTTAGATGCTAGAAGCTGGGCCATGTTGGTGGATTTTGAGGTTATTTATTTTAGCTTAAGAAATAATTACAAATGTCTTTACATGGATATTTGTAAAGACTATAATTGAGCTTTTCTAATTATTGTTCTGCTACTAAAGAAAGGTTTTACATAACCTGAATGCTTTGTATTCTGTTGAAGCTTCTTGGTGGTGCTTCTGTAAAGTTCCCACATGTCTCCTTACCTTCTATACTTCAGATTTTCACTATATAGTGAATTAAGGTAGAAGATAGTATTTATGAAGATTCAACTGTTTTTATACAGAATCGCAGAATATTTGAGCTAGAACAGAGTGCTCAGGACCATGTTCAGTCAGGTTTTTAATATCTCCAAGGATGGAGATTCTACAGCTTCTCTAGGCAACATTTCCATGTTCAATTACTCTTGCTGTGAAAAACATTTTTCTTAAATATTAAAATATTAATATATTTTAGTATTTCTTGCATTGAATTTGTGCTGGTTGCCTCTTGCACTTTCACTAGATAACACTCAAAAGGGCTTGCCTCTACTTTTTTTCCTCCTTTCATTAGGTTGTTTGTACACCTTGATGAGATCCTTCCATGAGGCTTCTCTAAGTTGACTAGTCTGAGCTTTGTCAGCCTCCTCATATGAGAGGTGCTCCAGTCCTTTACCATCTTAATGCATCTTTGCTGGACTTGCTCCCATTTGTCCATGTCTGCTTTGTGCTGGGAAGCACAAAACAGGACCCAGCACTCCAGGTGTGGCCATAACCAGGCCTGGCAGGGGAAGGATCACTTCTTTCAACCTGTACTCACTTTTCCTAACCCTTTTCCTATCCGCAGGATACTGTTAGCTGCCTTTGCTGCAAAGGCACATTGCTGACTCATGTCCAATTTGTTCTCTACCAAAATTCCAGACCTTTTTCTGCAAGGCTGCCTTCCAGCTGGTTGATCCCCAGCCCCTACTGGGTTATTAAACCCAGCCTGCAGGACTCTGTATTGCCCTTTGTTTAAATTACTGAGACTCCTGTTGCCTCATTTTTTTTCAGACGAAGTCACAAGTAATTGTATTCTTCAATGCAATAATCGAATTGCATTTCTTTATGTATGGAGAAGGTTGCAAGGGTTAATTTAGCCTTTCACTAGTCCATTATATTAAGCACTAAAGACATAGATCCACAAGATATCTTGCCTTTTACTGGGCATTTATGTTGTAACTATGCTTAGCTTTCTCCCTCAGTTTTTCATTTGGTGCTCTTCTGTAGTTCTTTGGAAAAAAAGTAAGACATTATAGTCCTGTCCTCTTGGAAGATATTTCAATTCTACTGAGTTTCTAAGGAGCAGTTTTATCTGTAAAATTACCCACCAATAAACTCACTCCAGCCTAGAAGTTCCCCCAACTTTCTTTGCCATTCTTTCTTAAAATGTTATCAACTGTTATAAGACGTAAACTTCCTCTGTTTTAAATGTTAACCTCTCAACCCATGGATGGAATAATAACTATGGGGAGAGCTTATAAGGAAATGAAAATGCTTAGTTTGCTACTAAACATCTCCAAAAAGAAATACTCCAGACACTCAGACCACTGTAAGCATCAGTATTGCCTTGGCAAATAAGTTACTAGAAGAGCTGGAAAATTAGAGGAAGCCCATACTATTTTCATGTATGTAGTAGGGAAGTGATGTGAAATATTTCAAAGTCAATATGTTTAGTGATTCCAACTGGGGGGCTGGGAAGCCTTTGATGTGATGGAAAGTGGACCCATGCAAGGCTAACATTTAGGCTAGGAATCTGACAAAGCTCTTTTCAAAATAGCTTTTCATCTTTTGACCTCAGACAGAAATTTTCACTTGTAGAAAGGGAAAAGCTCATGAATTGTAGGCCAAAATCAAAAGAACTGTAAGTGCTGGCTCCAAACAGCATGCTTTCTAGACATGGCCCTGGGCTTATTTTTTTAGATGGTGACTGTCTTTTTAAGCCTTTTTAGGAAGGTTTCAGCATTGCCCTGTTCTTGCATATGATATTTAATTAAGATTTGGAACAAGAACATTCAACATGGACTTGGCTTTTTCCTCCAGAGACAGAATAAAGGTCTATTCATTGACTATGAGCTGAACTATGTGAGCAAGCTTTGTTCTGCTGGTAGGAAACCTGAGGACAATTGCATATGTTTCAACAAACTGTTTTTCAGTTGGAATTTCTGCCAGGTGATAGGAAAATAGAAGGTAATAATTGCACTGCATGTGTTTTAGGCTTATAATCTATGGCAGTCTTTGTTAATATAACTTTAAATATATAGTAATGTGTTCCAAAGTTTCATAACTTTTTTCAGTAAGTTGGATATAATTTGTGGACAGCCACAGTCCTACTGTGACTTCTAGGAATTAAGTAAACTGTATTCCCACACACATGCTTCTTATGAGTGGTAGTAAAAGAAATGTGGGTGTTTATTCATTGCAATGTGTAATCACCTTCTGACATTTTTTTAAATTCGCAAGTAAATGTAGCAGTTGTGTAAGTGAAGAAATTGCATGTTGGCTTTAGCAAGTACTTTGCTTGTGTGTGAGTCTGTGCTATATGGAAGTAAAAGGAGCCTCTCCCTTCCACTGCCTTTGCTTCCTTTGGGTCAGATCAGGCAACCTTCATACTGTCTTCAAAGAGAATTATTTTGATGCTTTTCCACATGTCTCTGGCCTTGAATTTGGAAGGGTAGAGTAATAAGGAGAAAGGACTTCAAGAAGCTAGCTTAGTCTGTTCTCATTGTTCTTTGTCCAAAAGATGGATGTCTATTTGTTTGCATGAGAACCTTCAGCTAATAGAAATTCCACAGTAAGGTCAGGTGATCTGTTCCAGATGTTCATTTTTCAGGGAAGAACCCACTGTAATTATCATGAGGCGCCAGAAAACATATGCATGTGTATTATAGTGATCTTTTCTGTGTGTATATCTATCTGCAAGGATGGGAAGGGAGGCCTGAATGTAACTTTGAATCTCTGAAATTACGAAGATTAAAAACACCCAGGAAAGAATTAGTTGAAAAAGGGGAAGGGAAGGGGAAAGAGAAGGGAAAGGAAATGAAAGGGAGGGAAAAAAAAGGAGAAGAGAGGCTGGGATGTGTTTAATCTGCATAATTTTGTTAATCTGATGTACAGTGCCCAATCTGTACAGTGTCCAAAGACAGCATTACTCATATAGTTTAAGGTGTCATGAACTGCCTGTAATGTCTTAAAATAATCTGTGTATCAGCAAACATATTTTGGCTTTTCTACGTGGAGAGTAACCATAGCACACCTTTTCCCCTCTATTCTATGCTACATTGCACAAATAATGCATTTCAAACAACTGTATCCCGTATTTTTCCGAAGTGTTTGAAGATTACAGGGCAGTACAGCCCAGAACATTTGTGGCCTTTGTCTGGCACCTTTCCTGACCTGTGGCTTTCTCCAGCCAATTGAACAGTCACCTTCCATGTGCAGCACACAGATTTCTGCTGCAGCCTGCAGAGATTCAGTTCTCTCAGTTCTCTCCTTCCTCTCTCCGTGGGAGAGGAACTACCTGGGGCATACTTCGTTAGATTTAGGTGTATGTACCCGTTCAAACACCAGCACTGTTTCAGTTAACTCTTAACAGCCCTGGCAATGGGAAGGATGGCAAAAAATACTTGTCATTTGTTTTGAAGTTGGAATGAATTTCAGGAGAGCACTAAAAAAAGCCCATGAAAACAGAAACCCAAAATAATTCACAACAGCTTAGAGTTCATTTGTGGCAAAAATGACATTCAGAATGCTCTTAGAGAATATTTTATGTACCTTTTATCTGTCATATGTGCATTTATCTCATTTGACCATTAGCATAATTTAGTTAATGCTGGGCCCTGTTTCTCCCAGAAAATCTACAGAAAAATAGTTTTGTAGTTGAGAGGTTCTCAGGGATCCAGATGCTTTAGATCGATTGCAGAAAAGTCATTCTTAAAGCTAACTAATTGTTTGAAAACTGAAAAGAAGTAAGCTCCATAGGGCATGGCTTGTGCTACCAGGCTCTGCTCTACTGTATGGTTTTGTTGTTAATTGTTTGCATTCTGTTACATCTTCTGTAAGCCTTATCACAGGCAAGCCTTATCACAATCTCGAATTAATTTTGCCAGCCAGCGTTAATGGAGAGGCATAATGCTGAATGAAGATGTCCTAATTAGCACATGTACTAATTTTACAGAATATTAATTAAATTTCTTCATCATTTACTGCAGTACATCAAAAGTGCAGCTTGGCATGCAAAATATAAATATTATATGTGTAGCCTACTTCTGTCAGCACTCCCTGTATTGCACCTGTGAATGAAGGTAACATTTAGCTCTGCCATGTGAAGGGAAATTCTGTACTGAGATGAGATGAGTATGATTGTCCTGTCATATCCTGCAGATGATGTTGGCCATTTAAATGTCTAGTTCTCTCTATATGGCTGCTGCTTGGCTGTCCTCTCTATAAAGCACTCATTCCTTCCCATGTTGTGTTTTATGAAACAGTATCTCCTTATATTTCCTTTCACTGTCTGTAAAAATCACAGTGAGATAGATATATATATAAGATCTGGTTGTCACAGAATAGCATAACCTAAATGTAGTATGTGACACTGTCAAGTGAATATGCAGTCAAAATATGCTGCAAATCTACTTTGTTGAAATAGTATGTTACAGCACTGGAGATGTGAGTTATCTTTACAGCTCCTTTTCATTATGTTGGGCATGTTATTGGAATATAACTGTTTTCAGAAGCCATGAAAAGAGCAGGAATTCCTACTCTAACTGAATAAATCAAGTAGGCTGTTTCTACTTTTGCTGATGCTACCTGGTGTAATGCTGATGGTGCCTTTGTATGAATGTAAGGATGTATTTGTGTAAAAAATTCACTCCATGACTTGGATGGAAGGTACTCTTTCTTGAATACCTGTATCTTAAATTATCTGAGTTTGGTTTTGCTGGAGTATTTCTGCCTGTAAGTTTTGGGGTCACTGGTCTAATCTGAGCTGCTTGCTGACTGACCCCTAAGATGCTGTCACCTGTCTCAGTGAGGTGGTAGTCAGAAGTCACCTAAAGATTTTGAGCAGTGGCTGCTGAAAGGATGAGAGTGCCCAGGTGTTGTAGATGACTTTGCATGTAGAACACTTGGTGGTGCAAGGAGGACTTAAACCATACATAGAGTGCTTTTTCCAATAAATAAGTGTTTGTAGTTCTTACCTAGAATATCCAACTTTATTTCTGCTGGTAAAGGTTTCTGAAAATTATGTCAGCTGTTCTGTGCATTAAAACAAAAGTACAAACTTTAGTGAGTTGCATGAGATGATGAAAACTACTTGGTCAGATGATAAATGTGCAGTACAACTGAGCAGATTTCCAGATGACAGAGAGAATATGTTGAAAAGATCATTGTTACCAGAGTGCTTGGCAAGATATCAAATGAAATAACTATGAGGATAAATATATCTGAGCCAAAATACAGTGCATCATACATCCAAATATCAACACAGCACTTAACTAACTACAGTGAGGGAATGTGTCTGCAGAAAGATTCTTTATGAAGAGGGCATAGTGATACATGTAATGATGGAGAGATGGGAATGGGCAGGGGGTTTGATTTTTCAGCTATCAGAGAGCTCTGCTGAGATGCAAATTAATGTTTCTTGTCTTTGGTGACAGGTATTGCATGCTGTGCTCCATTTTCACCTGTGTTATTTTATTGTTTCTTATAGCTTGTCTTCAGCATTGCTGAAGGGAGGAGGGGACATGTCATAGGTCATTTTTGCTGAAGTTGGTGCTGAAAACAGACTAGTTGTGTAACAGTTTTAGCTGGATTTACACTCTTATGTAATGTCAAAAGTATTAGGAACACAAATGCAGTCTTCATGTCCTCCTCACTACTGGAGGATGTTTAGTTTATGGGATTTACAGAGAAAACACAATATTGTTGGAATGTCAAAATCAGTGCCATTTCAGCCACCTCTCTGAAGATGTGCTCTGACCAATGTAATGTTCAGAAATATATAGGGGATTCTAATGTTTCTCAGTGAAATTTGGGTCTGTCTGCTGTATGGCGCATTTTGGACTGTTCTCTAAATAGTTTTACATGGTGTGAAGAACTTGCAGTGAAAAGATAAGACATAGAGATATTTTATTATAAAGTTAAATATGCCTACAAATAAAATTAACTCCAAGATATAATTTCAAAAAAATCAGTTCAGAGTGATGTCTGAAAAGTATTTTACTATATACATTCAACCTGTACATAAATAGGTTGCACTGCAAAGGACCTTTTGGACTTGGAAGTCAAATCTTGGCCTTAATTTTGTCATCAGCAAAATTCCACTTGTGCTGAATACTTTAGGAGGCTTTAGCAAACGCTTCAAGACTTGTATGCCACAGGCAGTAGAGTATTTGATTTTCTTCTTTTTTCATAGGAACACTTGCCAAAAAGCTATGTGCTTATAGTTTGACCGTAGCATCCTTATTTTAGGGTCTCATCCCATTCTAGTTTATATGAGAGTATATCTACTGTCAGCAAGAGAATGGCACAGCTATTAAACTAGTTAAGCTAGAGGATGAGGCCTCAGTGAAATAGGAGTATTTCATTCTTGCTATGTCCAAGGACAGACTGGCTAAGAAGAAAGGAGATCTGGTAAAAAACAATCTTTTCTATCTTCTCTGCAGTGAACTAGAATAAATAAAACAAGCATAACCATTGCTTCTTCCTTTCTAATTATAATTTGTGTTCCTTCTGTCAGTGTGGCAATGTTTTAGCCTTTGTCATTCAACATCGTGCATGTGTTTGGTTCAGCTTATCTTACTGGAGGCTCCTAGAGATTCCATTCCCTAGTCTTCAGTTGCTCCCTGTGGATTGCCTTGCTAGTTAGTGAAAACAGGCAAGCACCTTCATAGAAGGAGCCCTTTCATTAAGCAGTTTAAGAATGTATTAGGTCAGTAGGGTGTTGTGGCTTAAAAAAAAAAATCGAAATAAAAAATTAAAATCAAAATATATTGTCTGAAAGAACAGAGCATTATATGGCCTATGCCATCACACCAGTGGTTTGTGGAAGTCCTGAACAGTGCACTTTCAGCAACAGGTCCTGCTGGGGCTAAAACAATGTGACATAAAATGTGATGTGCCATATTGCAAATGTTAATCTTATTTCCCCTCCTTCCTCCACAAAGTTATTACTTTCATATACATAATAATAAGGAGAAAATATCCTGTTGTAAGGACTTAGGCAGTAGGATTTTTTTTTGCCAATTGCTAGTGTATTTTGGCACATGCTTGCAATCCTATAGTTTTTGTTCAAAGGAGAATGATAACCAGTGGAGTTGTATTTCTGAATTTTTCATGATTATTTCTTCTTGTCTGCCAACATACCACAGGGAAGAAGACTGATTATAATGTGCTCTCCTTTTGTTACTAGGTCAGTACTTCTAATTCTAAGCTTGTCTGCGTCACTGGGAGCATCAGATAATTTACTCAGAAGGAAGCTTCTGACATGCTCAGAATTACTTTAGTCAGCAGAAAATCATCTGTGCAGAAAAGCTTATTGATTACTCTGAGAGTGCAGGTTAACTGTACTGAAGGGTCTGTATGGGTCAGAGCATGTATTCTGTATCAGTAAATTAAGTGATTCTGTGTTTGAATCTGCATGCTATAATGAAGTAAGTGACATCTTCTAAAATAATTCAGTACTACTAAGAATATGCATTCACTATCTAGGTTTCTTAATCTTTCTTTCTCTGTCCTTCCCCAAATCTTCTTCCTTTAAAGAAATTTTAAAAAGTGAAAAAAAACGAAAATTGTGGCACGTGGAAACAGATTTGACAATTTTTTCTCTTTTAAATATCACAGAATCATTTTGAAACGTATTTGTTACATGTACCTAAATGTACCAAATGTATATGCTTGAAAGAGCAGAGGTCTATTTGTCCTGATTCTTTTCTGTGCTTCAGACAGCAGATTTTGCCAGAAGGCCAGTGTCTGCTGCAAGAATACTTGGTATAAATATGATTTTCTGTAAACAGCAGTGGTATCAAACAGGTATTCAGCAAATCAGTGCATTCTGCTTTTAACAGTGGGTACTGGTCCATCTGGGGGATGTTATCTGCAAGGGGGAAGGAGAGGATTGCTAAGTGAAGGGTTGCTCTGGAGAGCCCCACACTTTGGAAGCTGTGGAGAAATGGGCATGCTCACCTGTCTTTGTTTTGAGCTACAGTTACTATGTTTCTAAACATTTCAGTGGATGGGACTTTGAGGGAAATTACTTGCAGAGATTCTAGTCTCTCGTTTTTTAATACTTATCACTATTTCTGTTCTATTTTATGCTTCCAGTTACAAGAAAACACACGAGACGCTGAGCCACGCAGGGCAAAAGGCAACAGCAGCTATCAGCAATGTGGGAACAGCTATCAGCAAGAAGTTTGGAGATATGAGGTACTGGCATCTGCTGCTTCTCTGGGCTTAGAGGACTAAATGTAAATTCCTTTTACATTAGTGTTTTAAAGGTTCAAGTAGTTTGTAGTTAGAGCATTTAATAGCATTCATGTTTTTTACTGAAAAGAAGGCATAATGATGACCAAAGATAGAATTTTTATGAGTCCTGTTTTTTCTAAAAAAAAGTACAGTCAGAAATCCTTTTGTAAAAACTTTGCAAACTCAAGGAAATATATAAGTAAAATGGAATGAAAAATTGCAGTTTCATCTTTATTAACCCAATTTTATTCATATGTTGATGCTGGAGAAAAATAGCATCTGAAGAAAAGAAGCCTACCTAGGAGCTGTTTGTGATAAGACAAAAAATTATTTCAGGCTATTTTCAATCTTTTTTTTTCAAGATGTACTGTTTTGTTCTGCAGTTGTATAAAAATGGATATGATGGAAGTAACAGGAGTTGAAGTCAGGAGAACTGTCACTTAAAGGCAACTTCAGTGTCAGGCTTTATATATTGATGTATCTTTTAAAGTGTTGGTCTTAAAGTTCCTCAGTATGAGAGCAGAAATTGTATACTGTAAACCAGCATTCCAGTTTTCATTATGTAGTAGGATTACAGAACTTCCTGAGTGTTTGAAGGAGTTGATTTTTTGTGATAAAATAAATGGACGTGGATAACTCTACAATATACTGTTTGACCTGCAGAATTAGGGTCTCATTTATTAATAGTGCATATTATCCCATTGGTATGTACTGACTTTGTTATTTTGTGATATATGAGGTAACCATATCCTAAAATCTCTGTGTGCTGCAAATGACTGAAGCTTAGTTCATGGCAGCTAAAACTTTTTTTCCCCTTTTTATTTTTATTCTGGATCTTAAATCTTTAGAATCCCCCTTAATACCTACCTTTTTACATGCCAGCTTAATAAATCCTCTACAGAAGTACAAATGTTTTGTAGGTGAAACTAAAAAAAGAAAATCTTTGTTACTGTATCATCTGCTTTACAGTCTTTTTCCACACTGTAGTTCAAAATGGAAATTTAGTCAGTGACTTGCAACTAGGGTATGAACATAACTAAGAATTTTTGACTTGATACAGTTAAACATTCAGGAGTAGTATATGCCTATCAAAGGATAGAAGAATAAGCAGGCTTGCAATTGTATTTTCTTAGTATATTTTTTTAGTGTTCAGAAATCTAAGAGCTGAAAACTTTCTAAAACATAAAATTGAGCCTTCATTTAAAAGTTTTTTGAGGGTTTTTCTTCATGAATTTGTCATTATTTAGAATTTATTTTAACTTATATGAGCTTTTGAAATTCATAACACCTCATGTCTCCCTAGACAGATAGAAATTTATGTGGTAAATTCTGTGGTTCATTTGTTTGTCATTCATTCCCTGTTTGGAGTCTCCCTGGTCCTTCCTTTGGTGCCTTTTGGCTCTTCCATTATGAGACAGTGAGTGAGTTCTTCTTCTGACCTTCATTTCACTCATTATTTCTTGTGGGTTTATTGTATTTCACTTCAGTTCCCTCTCTCCAGGCTCCAGTTGGATGAGTCACTTTCACAAGCCTTTTTGTTACCTTTGTTAATTCTTTCTGCCTTCCCTGCATCTATAGTTGTATTCTGTGTTTTTGAGAAGTGTAGAGGATGTGTGATGCATGTGGCACCAACATATTCCCTGTTTCATTTTATGTTCTTTCTTAACACTTCCTCTTGTAGAAAAGACAAGCCCACAGCTCAGCAAACAGGTCTTGTTGCTGTTTCCATGCTTTAGATCCTACAGCAGTGACCAAAGAGTTTCTGTGTGAATACCTTGAGTGCTGGCTCTGGATTATAGAGGGAAGAATGGCTTAGCAGTTCAGGATTTCTCAGGTCCTATTACTTGTGCTTTGCACATGGTGTGAGATCAACTGCAAAGGCAGAAATGTCTTCACTGAAATACAGCATGTTCATCCCTTAATATTACTGTTATCAAATGCCTTTGTCTTACCTATCAGTATCAGCCCTCATGCCCGTGGCAGACATGCTTCTGACATGGCAGATGGGAGGTGTTTATCCCATTAGCCCTTTGCCAAGGGCTCAAAGCAGAGGCTGTCTCCAAAAGCATTTTGATTAATCAAAAGCGGATTTCTAGTAGCTTTCTTTGATTGAAATTTTTACCTTGAACCTGGTTGGGAATTTTTCAGGAAAATATGAACTACCAGCGCTCCCTTTTTTGTGGATACTTGCTGTCTTCAGTTAAGTTCTCAGTTAGGAGAGTTTTCTTGGTGCTTGGTAATGAAGCACCAAGCAATCTAGCCAGGTTTCCACAGTTATAGAGAGTGGCGTGACTTGGACCTTCTGCATCTGCTGTACATCCTAAATCTAATAAGTGATGGTCAGCATGCTTCCCTCAGCAGCAAAGCTGGCCTAAATTCTTAGCTGAGCTTGGCCACGGGGTAGTTCTGTGTGGGTCATGTTACAAACCTTATCACTTAAATAACCTGATTATTAAAAACCTTCCCCCTCCCTTTCCCCCTGCCTGTTTGGGGGAGTAAACTGTTAAGAGGCAGGAATTTTCTGTGTCGTTGGCTTGCTTTTTTTTGCTAATCCAAATAATTTTATTTCAGTCCTCTAGTGTATGGATTATCACCACCCCCTCCCATAATGCCATTTTAAACAAACATCAGACTCTAGCTTGATTCTCTTGGTTAGGCATTAAGGCTGATAGTCACCAATGACATCCAGATGCAAATCCCTGTTCTGCTTTCACTCAGAGCAGACACTTGAAATTGATTTCTAAAATCCAGATGTCATCATAATTCTCAGTATGTTCAGCAGCCTTACCCCTGCCTGTGGTGATGGTGATTTTGAAAGGGTTTGTTGACAGACTGACTAAATACTGAAACCTGCCTTCTTTATAAAATAAAATTGCTTTCTATGTTGCCTGCTACGTCAGCTGTATAGAGCACTACATAAACCAGATATTTCTGTTGTAAAGTTGTTGAGTCTTAATTTTCATATTTTATCTCTAAAAATATTACTAAAATATCATATAATTACAACAGGCCAGATAGACTCCCCTAGATGTGCTATTTTGCTATGTTAGCATTCAAGAAGATAAAATCTATGAGAAAAATTACAAAATTCTGTGTCTGAAAGAACAGATGCCACCCTTTGGGGACCAAATGCTTTTTATGCAGCTGCTGTGCTTCTCTTTCATCCCCACCCCATCTTCCCAGTGTCACAACACTCTAATTCATTTTATGCATGAATAATCAATAGCATCTTAGATTTTCTGAATTTTGTATTAATAATAGTGCTTTTAAGGTCTCTTTATTGTCATAATGTATCCAATTTAGTATTGTGTTTCTAGAAATACAAGAAATGCATATAAAGTCAATGTACAGATATTTGTGCTTCAGGATACAAACTAGAACTAGCAATATAGCTAAGATAATAGATTCTTCATTACTAAGTCTTGTGATTAATTATATACCTCAAGATTTTTTTTGCTCCTCCACCTTCAGCTCACATTGTCTCTTTTAATATTTCTCTGGTGTGGAAAGTTAAGAGGAAGAGGATAGTCCCAAGTCACTCACAGGGCATTGATCAGGGGCTCAGATCTCTCAGTGTTAGCTATTGCACAGACATTTTAATGTGGCTCTTGCTAAGAAGAGCACAGGTGTGATAGAGTTGACAGTCTTTATCCCTTTCTCCTTTTTGAAAATATTCAAATCTTAAAGTTTGTATATTTTCATGCTGTATTGCTGGACTACTCTGCAGCTGTCTCTATGGATCTATGTTTCATCCCTGCTGATGACCTTTTTAGAAACAAGTTGTGATACCAAATGAGAGACTTTCTGGATTTTGGGTTGCTTTAAAAAAAAAAAAGAGAGAGAGAAAGAAAAATGAAACTACTAACACTACGCTACTATATGCTCACTACCACATACGTTGCTGCTATTCAAGTAAAGGTATTTAAAGATTAAGCTAACAAAGGCATGCATGCAAATTAGGAAGTCAGCAGTTACATTTTGTATAGCTCCTTCATTCAGCTGTCTTGTACGTTTTCTTTAATTACAAGATCACACAGACCCCTTTCAAATTCAGTGCCTGGGATGAGCCAGCTCTCAAGATGAATAAAGGTAATTTAACGCCTCATTCCTGCCTGGAGTTGGAAGGCACTCCTGGAAAGACACAAAACACTGCAGGGAGGGACAGCCTGGGGGCATGACTGTGGCAGTTGAATGTGCCCCTCAGAGATCAGCACAGAAGGTATAGGAGGCACCAGAGGGGTGGAGGAAGGCAAAGTCAATTCCTCGCCAGAGGGGCAAGGGAAGTTCTGGGAAGTATAAAGCAGATACTGGAGGAATGCATTAACCTGTTATTTTCTAAGCATCTAGAAGATAGCATGATGGCAAAAACATAAAAGGGTTTGTCAAGAACAATTATCTTGAACTGACAGCACCTGTCATAGAGGATAGATGGAAGGTAGGAGATGTGATAGAGCTTGACTTTGATAAGGCTGCCTGTACTGTTTTTGCAGAACTAGAGAAATACAGCTTAGGTGTTACTGCTTTATCAGGAAGAGGGCATAGGGAATTGAAAATTGTATCCAAAGAATAGATCTCAGTAGCTGACCATAATGTAGGATTTTGCAGGCATCTGTCCTGGGTCTGTTACTCATCAGCATTTTCATTGCTGGGTTAGATGAAGCTGCCAGGATGGCATCACTTAGAGTTCCCATATGACTGCAGTGGCAGGGTATGCAAGCACTTTAGGCACCAGGCTTAGAAATCCTCATTATTTTAAATGATAAAATTCAGTGTAGGAAAGTGCGATGTGCTTTATTGACAAATGAGAAAAAAATTCAAAAGCAGACATGAGGAGCACTGACCAGGGAGCTCAGCAGAGAAGGGCTAGCAAGTCTAGCCTCATGGGCCATAAGTACAGCTGAACAGTGGTTATTTCTGAAGGCTATGAAATCTCTGTCATTTAAAGTTTTTAGAAGCATTTGAGCCCAAACTCTTTTGGTGATGGTTCAGGTATGATTGATCTACTTTACCACTTTGGGTGTTGATTTTTTTGCTATGTCTTTACTGTTGTGCCTTTTGGGGGTTTTGTTGTTGTTTGTGGTGATGGAGTTTTTGCACAGCCTTTTAGGATTTCTGTGATTTAGGGGTGTTCTGGGCACTTAAAACTGCTGCCAGATCTGAATTCCTTCAAATGCTGTAGCTGTCATTCCTGAAACTGCTGTTCTTAAACCTTTCTGTCTTTTGATACTCCTTTTGATAAAGAAAATAGCAATACTACCTTGGTTCAGAACATGATTTCATAGGCATTTCTTTTGCTGATGGGTAAGGAAGTTGTTTTCTCTCACTTCCATGATCATTTGTCCCTTAATTAGTGCTGGTTTTAAGAGGTCTGCAGTAACAGAGATTTATTTCCTTATCATATGTCTGTGCAAGTATCTGTGCTGGTATACAGAAGAGGGTAGCTGTTACTGGGAGCCAGCAGGTAATAAAAGGAGGGCAACAGTACTACTTAAATGGTCTAAGTATTACTTAAATTTACTTAAGTATTACTTATTACTTAAATGAGTCTAAGCAGAAATGTGTTGTGAAGAGAAATCCTTGAACGTTTGAGAAGCACCAGTATATATGATGATGTGTATTACCTCATAAATAAACCTGAAGAAGCTGATGCTTTTCTTTGGAGCAAAGTACAAACATTGCACAGTAAATAATGCATCACACCCCACATTGAGAAAGGATGTGAAAAATAAGTATTTGAAGAGATGTTCATTAAGTGTGCACCACCTCTCTGGCTCACTGCATGAGGCAGGTGTTCCCTTGAAGTGGTCTGTAATTAAAGACTACATCAGTAACACAGATGAAGGAGAGGCTTGTCTGCCTCATCATTTCTCAACTTTGGAACATTAATGACATCCTTTGAATATTGTATATCAGTGTGTCTCTCCCAGTTCTGCCTTAATTAAGTTTCCTCTGAGGTGGAACACAGTGTCAAAGTGTTTCAAGAATTGTTTTCAACAAGGAACAAGTATTTTAGAAAACGTCATTTTAGGAATTAAAAACTCCTTATTTTTTTTCATAACCTTTTTTAACTGAGGGATGATTAAGGAATTCAGAGGGGGGAAGAAACCGCATTTGCTCTTACATGCATGTAAAATTCCAGTTCACCTGTACTTTCTCTTTAATGATACTAAGGGAGACTATGAGGAGGGAAATCAGTTAGCATTGTTTAAATCTGTTCTAATGAAGAGAACACAAAATTTAGTAGACAAAACTTCTGCCTTTCAATGTATACAGAATAGGTGACTGCATAGTGAAGGACTGTGAAAATTTTTGCTTTGGAGGAATCTGAACTGATCCACATTCTACTGTGAATTCCAGCACCAAGATTTGAATGCAAATTACTTTATTTTTCTCCTTGGGCAGTTTGATGTGCTACATAGATGTTTATGTTTATTTTTGTTACCTTTTCCTAATACTTTTAACTCTTGCTTTTCTTTCCTTGTGCATCCACCACAGATCGCATTCAATTAGGTAAGGCACGTTACTTTCCTTGAATACTGCCTCTGTATTTGACAGGATTTGTTTTATGGACTGTAATGCAGTAACCTCTTTCCTTTCAGCATCATTATATAGAAAAAAGCATATGCTACTTAAACTGTTATGCCTAATTTTTACAGCATGGTGAGTGTAACAAGAAAAGGATAGGACTAAGTGTTTGCCTTGAGTAGCTTAGTCTCACATGCAAATAATGGACACATTCAAAAGATGCTGGTCTTAGGAAAACCTGCTTATATATAATACAATTCTCTCAACCATATTCTTTCTGTCAGAGGTTTGAACATGAACAATAAACAGTAAAAATTCTATTCAGTTTGAGTTTTGTAAAGATTATATGAAGTATTTAATTACCTCCTCCTCAACAGAGCAGAAGTATCTTAGTCATGATTCTTTTAGAGTCTTGAGTCTTGGGGAAATTTCCAAGTTCTGAAGATGATAAAAGAGTTCTTTATATTTATAGTTTGAGTTTATTGATTTTGTAAAACACTTGAATATATGATTAATTAGAAAAGAATTTAATGTGTCTCAAAGGTTGTATAAGCAGTCTGGCTTTACATCAGTTCACCCTGAAGACAGGCTGAACAGCCCTGAATGCCTTGCCAGTCCCTCTGGCCTTGAAGTATCTTCAGTGCATTGAAAAGCTCAAGAGCATTTTTTCCATTCAGCTAAGTTATCCTAACAAGGACTCTGACTTCACTGAGTAAATTTCAAAGTACAGCATAGATTTACCTTCTTAACTCACTCTGACATGAAACTGAAATGTAATATTTACCAACCTCTGTTATGAAGGATCTCTTCTCTGCAATGATCACTATCACAGACATGTATGTTTTTAAAAAAGCTTAATGTTTCCAGCTTCTACTAAAAGATTTAGCACTGTTTCTATTACTTTTATTCTTACTTCTTTAGAGAAATTAAAATATGAACTCAAAAAAATAAGCACTTAATATTTGGATTGTCTGTCATGTGCCATCTCTCAGCTGTGTGAATTTAATCTTCTTACTTAAACTTTAATATTTGGAATGTTTTGCTATTAGAAGAGGAGCAGTCTATGCTGAAATACTTCCAAACTCTATTTTTGCCTATTTGTTGTGGGTTGCACAACTAAAATGGCAAGTATGCTTGCTTAATTTAATGAGGACTGTTAAAGATTTGCTGCACTTGTGAAATGTTTGGGCTAATCTTTCATATGTCTTAGAAATTACGTGAAAAATTGAACATGAAACATTAGCATTGTCTGCTGTCAGTTATCATCTATCTGATCTTAGCAGAAGACTTAAAATATATACAACAGCAAACAATTTGTATTATATCTCACTATTCCACCTGCTTGCCAAATTTCCCTCTTTCCCTCCCTTCCCCATCCCCATTTCTGAATCTTTAATCTGGAAAAACAAATCTATATATAGACTCAGTGCGGGTCTGATTTTGTATAGTTTAAAGCAAACACGTGTGCTATTTGTAGGAGAGCTTTCATTTTTTAATGCTATGATCGTGTTTTGCTTGCAGCCAAGTGTTGGTGATCCTTGCAGTAAAGCTCTCTCTGTTCTCAGTCAGACCAGGCTGCAGCTGTCAGTCCACACCGAAAGCAGAAATGCAGGGATTTTTGATAAAAGACAAACTCTTGCAGCACACACTTTACTTAGAGCGCTCATGGGAAGTTCTTAAGCTTCGAATAAAGATTCTTATATGGACCAGGCTTGGTGCTTCCCAGCAGCAGGGAACAGGTGATGTGAAAGCAGAGTTGGTGTCTCAGGTGGGAGAATTTGGCTCATGTAAGTCAAGCAGTCAGTGTGGGTGGCATCTGCAGGTCTAAAGGTGTGCAGCATGATTTGGGGATCTTTGGGTAATGCAGAGGCACCATCCTCTGCTTGCAACCTTCCAATACTCCTGCTGCTGGGAAGTCTGGTGAGGGAATTGTCACCAGGAGAGCTGGACAAGCGCTGTGGAAAATAGGGAAAATAGCTTTGTACGTTTGGTAAAGTTGAGGAGTGGAGGAGGAAGTGAAATGGCTTGGAGAGGTGTGGAGAAGTGAGAGTGCTGCCTCTCTGGTTGAAAAAACCTCTTGTTTAGGTAACCAGTTGTGCAGGAGCCTTTTGAGATCGAGAGTTGGCAGAACCAGCTGTGCACAAACCTGGAGTGTGTCCCTCCTCCTGACACAGGGACAGGTGGCTCCCTGTGCGGTCTCACGTGTCTCTGGAGATAGCCAGGGTCTGCACCATTTAAATGGATTTTGCCAGGAGCTGTTTTGCATCATTCTTTTGAGCCCCATTGCTGTTCAGTTGACATGAGAATGTGGTGGTAAGATCTTTAGTGCTGAGAGTAAGCTGGAGTTTGACAAGCCCTTGCCATCAGGAGAGGAAGAATACCAGCACTCTTGAAAATTTGTATATGTACATTTAAAGCTAAGTTTAAAAAATACATTATAATCATAATGGAAATTGGATTTTACAGCTTTCTTTTCTTATGTTTTGCTTTCATCCCACAGCTATTCTATTCGCCATTCCATAAGCATGCCTGCAATGAGGTAATGTGCTACCCACATTCTATTTGCTATGGTGATGTTCAACAGAGTAATGAGGGGGGATTTGCATACTTTGATCCTGATCCTGCAGTTTTTAGTTGGATGAGTAGTCTCACTTCAATCAATTAAGGTTACTCATGTAGATGTAGATAGGGCTGCAGGACAGGCTAGCTGTGGGTTTTGGGTTTTTTCATTTTAATTGTATTAACTGCTTAATCTCTTGAACAAGCCTTTGAGAGAATGAAGCAGTTCTGAGCTGTATTTGGGTTGTTAACAGGTTTGTATTACTGAATCTGAAATTCAGTTGTTTTGCTGCCTCTAGAACATCATCCAAAGCCCATTAACGTCAGAGATGCTTTCCACTCCAACAGGCTTTGGATCATGCTCCTATGGAGGGATTTTACATGAGTGCTTTCATATTTTAATGGCTATAATCACGCTTTACTTGACTGCAGCCAAATATTGCCGTCTGTTCAAGTAAAGCTCTGACTATTTTCAATAAAATTAGTATCCAGCTTTCTTTTTACTTCCTTGGCCTCTAAATACATGATTGTCCCCACTCCATGCCAAGCATGCTTGAAAAACAAACTCACAACTAAATGATGGATGCTAATTCATTCAACTTCAGCAGGTGGGTAGTTTAAGGCAAGCATTAATGGATGTGACCTATGGATCAAATATACATTATAAAACTCAGCTTCTTTCTCCTTTTGACCCTTCTTGCCCTATGAAAAAGTTTGTCAACTAAATAACAGAAACTAAATTTGCATTATTTTTTCAACTGGCTTCTGTTTGCCCTTAAATTGGAGTAATTTTAACTCAGCCTAATGAGGGATATGACATAAATGTATTTGCAGAACCAGGAACTGTGCTGGACAATAGTGCCTGAGCTTCAGAGTATTCACTAATTATGAAGCACAATGTATGCTGTAATTGAGCTCTCAGATGCCAAGCAAGGAGCAGAGAACCAGAAGATCCCCTTCAACCACTGTGGACTTGCCCAAGTCTCCTTTGTGCTGGGTGAACACAGAAAAAAGCTTAGCTTAATCAGAGAGGCACTTCAGGAACACAGTCTCTCTAAAATCTTTGTCTTTGAAAGCAGCAGTCACAAAATCACAGGGGAGAGGGGGACAGGATTCTTCATAGGCATTTGGGATCCACTTCCCATGTGGTGCTAATCTTCTTCCCAGCCTTAGAACATTAAGCTTGGCATCTTTTTAATAATGTAGGTTATGAACTTGCTCATCAGCTGAAAAAAAAAGTTTATTTCTTTACAGCAACAATACAAATTGATAAAGCCATAGAAAAGCAGCAGTACAGGCAGCATTGTCTGGTTCTTCTAAGAACATGACAAATGTGTCACAGAGTAGGCAGGCCAGTTATCATTTGGTTTCAATTACTAGGCAGGTTCTGCTTTTAAAAATTGGTAGCTAAAAAATACCCATCTGATTACCATAATTGGATTTGACTGACAGAGCACAAGTGAGTGTTCATAGCCCTGTGCTGCCAGCCAGCCTTCATTCTGTGCTGGCAGTATTGCCTGGTAAGAACTGATCAAATTGTGGAGTTATCCCATGATGTTGGAAACTGACTTTTTCCTCCCTTCAACATTTTTTCTCCTAGGAATTCTCCAACTTTCAAATCGTTTGAGGAGAAGGTTGAAACCACTGTCACAAGCCTTAAGGTAAAGGTTAGGGGCAGACTTTGCATGCCTGTGTGTGGTAAATTGTGACAGCTTAGTTGTCCCTATCATTTGTACAGGAGACTGGTTGAATTTGTTGTTCCATCAAGAATTTTGTGGTAGTGCAAGAGCACTAATGGAAAATGAAGGCAACATGCAAAGATATTGCTTTCCTTTGCTTTGTTGCTAAGAAATTATTTCTAATGCCTGCCAAAGTAAGCAAGTGGTCTCAGAAATGCCAAAAATAGTGGTGGTAAGGAGTAAGGAGGAAAGGACGTTCCCAGTCATCTCAATGTGTCATTCAGAAACAGAAAAAGGTAATTCAAACTGCACAGCTCTGAAGACCATTTCCTCTCACAGTGATCTGCTTGAGGAGCCTGATCTTATTTTGTTGATTAAGCAAAGGTATTCTAGAGGAGAGCATTTGTCATGCCAGCTCAGCCTGTTGTGTGCAGAGTGCTCTTAGATCATCCTTTAAGAATTCTGTAATTAAGCAGGACAATACAGTAAGTTTTGAGTCTGAAATAATCTTCTACATCTCATGAAACTTTCATTGTCTATCTTTATTGGCAAACTCAGCAACATCTTCTCAAAATATTTTCTTGGTGTATTTTCTTTTTGTCTTTCATTTCCTTGTGCGAATGGGGAAGGGAAGCTGGATAATGGATCTAGGGTGCCACCAGGGTAGACTGCAGATAAATGGGAATGTCTCAGCATTGCTTCTCCTTTGTCCTGCCTCTGTTCCAAGGCTTGCAAGATTAGGAAGACCAGAGGATGGGGTGGGGGAGAAATCATGGAGTTACCCTTCAATTATAGGGTTTTGCTGTGGTCTCAAAAAGTGGGGAACTACCCAGAGGTCCCTGAAAAAAGAACAGCTGTAGTCTTATCTTTGCAACCCCCATATCAGCCACATATCTTCAGTGATCCTACAGTGTTCTGCAGTTTGCCAAAACCGATGTTCAGGTTTCATAACATTTAGAAGTCAAATTTCAAATTAGATTTTATTTGCTCTTGGAGTTTGGACTTTGGGTTGCAGCATTCTTGGGAGAGTATATTAGTTAATTTTCCCCTGGAAATCAAACAGGACCAGGGTGCCTCAGTCTTTTCAACTTTTCTGAAAATCTGAACTCTGATTAATTAAATGTTTTATTGGACTTTCAAGCTAGGTAAGCTTCTGTGCTAGCTAAAGAATCAGGATTACGTAGGATTAACCCTTTGGAAACTCAGAACACAAAGTTCATTTAATTAAAATAATCTTCCTAAGCATTCAGTGGCTGAGAGGTTGAAAAAATGTCAGCTTGTCTTTGAGTTCTGCTGCAATTCTAGGATAGAGTAAGAGGTTTTGCCCTATTTTCAGGCTTAAATCAACTTGGAGTGGGCATATCAGCAAGCAAAGCCATAAAAGAATGTTCTCTTACCAAGACAACCTAGTCACAAGAGCTTTGTCTATCACTTAGTCTTGATCATTTCCAAATATTTAGCTACAGCTCTATCTTTGTTAGGCATCCTTGTTAGGAAACTTCTTTTTCAAAGATTTAGTCTTACTGATTTTTATTTTTAATACTTATTACAAATTCAGTGACCTGAAGCTTCTGGATATGTAGATATGCAAGCACATTAGATATGTTTGATTATTGTATTAGGTCTCTCTTCCCTGCCTTCCCCCATGAAAATGCTGCTGGCAGTTTTATATACAATTATCTAGGCAGCTACAAGTGCCTGAAGGGATTCAGGTTGTTGGGTTTGTCCTTTGGTTACTACATTCCTTCTGCTGTCCAAAATCCCAGTATCGTTTGTGTATTTTGTGAGCAGCTGTGTTGCCATAGCTGGCACTCAACAAATGAACCAGTTCATTTTAGTATCTGTCTCTTATCCAGAATGCGTAGAATTGAAAAAAGAACAGTGAAACCACTGTGAGCTACTCAGGTAAACAACCACATTGAGTCTACTGCTAGGGTCTAGGAATCTACCTGGCATGTACTTAGGGACTGGCTGTGGCAGCCTAGTTTAGAAACTGTGAAGTAGTTACTTTATTTGACTGGTTCTATAGCTGTTGCTCTACGTGTTTTCTGCCTGAACAGTTCCCTGCTCTCCTTGACCATGGGGTGGATTGGAAATGGGATTTGCTTCAGTGTGAGCAGAGGAACTTGCTGTTCTCTGTTTGCCTTATTTCAGACCAAGGTTGGTGGGACAAGCAACACGGGAGGCAGTTTTGAAGAAGTTCTCAGCTCTACAGCCCATGCCAGTGCTCAGAGCTCCCTTGCTGGCACCCGAGTCCCTGAAAGTGAAGAAGAGCTTCAGTGTTAAACAGCAGGCACTCCTGAGCCCCACATGCCTCTCTTCAGAGACTTGCCCAGACAGTGATTTTCAGTTCTCCCTCACCACACAACTTGTGCAACAAGGTTTTGTCGGCTTTGGAAAGTTGCAATCCTGGCCTTGTGTTGGAGAAACGTTTCCTGTCCCTATTTCTATTTTTGATGGGCCATTTTATCACCAGGTACTTTGTACATCATCAAAACCACATGCAAGTCATTGGCTATAATGCACTAAATTCTGTGTTAAATGACTACATAGTTTTCAGTTACCTGTAACTTCCGTCTAAGAACCTCCCAGTCACTGTTTCTTATTTATTTTGGTTTACTCTTTTCTATCTGTTGGTTTCTGGCTTCCCTCTCAGTGCCACATCAGACAGATGGACCTAGAGCTGTGCAAAGCAATTGCCAGCAGTAGCCCATACACCAGCTGTCTACAATCCATACCAGGTGCCCTTTGCTCAGGAGTGTCTGTACATCATCTATTACAGAATTAAAATCACTTATGGTCACAAAAAGCTGTTTCTCCTTCAGTGGTACAGTCTGGCATTGCCCTACACCCATTAGGCAGCAGAGTTAAGGAGGGCAGGAAGAGACACCTGGTTATTCATACAGAAACAACCTATCACACCTTCCAATTTCAGATGGTCATTTTGGCTGGAAAAGTTTCAGTTTCAAAATGTGCTCTCTTTGTTTTGGTAAGATGTGGCAGTGAAATTAATTTGAAAATCAAGTAGAGTGGAAGGAATCTGTAATATTTTTGCCTCTGTATCTTCCCCTCAAAACCAAGGGAAGATATATTTATGAGCCTCTGTCACAAGATACAGCCTTAAGTGAAAGAATACAAACCCAACATTTGGCTTCAGATGTGCCATAGGTTAGAGAGCCCATGCCTTCAGAGCTGCTAGTGTAGACCCTGTTACCTGACAACGCACAGGACCGGTAAGACCTTCACTTTTGGTGTCAAATTTTGTTGTGCTTCGCTCCAGGATGTAATTCCACCAGCCGCATTATCTCTGCTCAGTCACCAGGAGCCAGACGTCTCACAGCTTTGATGCAGCATGTTTTCTGAATTGCGTTTTTAACGTGCTTTCTAAGGAAAGAGCAGCACATTTGTGACACTATCTCGCTGTGTAGTGAGCAGTGTCAGTCCGCACGTTGCGTTGCTCAGCTCACCGCACACCGAGGCGGGCACAACGCTGTCAGTGAACAGGATGGGAAAGAGCCTGGCTGCTTTGAAAATGGATGCGTTTTTGAGCACACGCCAAAGCTTCAAATCAGTGTTAGTGAGTTTGACATTACAGACTGCTTAACATTTTGTGAGAAAACGTGGCTTTAAGTGATTTTCATTTTTTCTTGTGTGGCTTTTGTTAGTTTTTACAAAGTTGAAAGTCCTTTTGTAATGTTCTATTGGACACGAGTTAACCTTGGACATTTATAGCACTTGCCTCTTTAGTGTGATTTTTAGCATGGAAGCAAATCTAATTGTTTTTGTAGTATTCTTGTGACAATTTTCTAGCTTATTTTAAGTGGTTTTGTGCATAAATGCGAATTTATTTAAAATGGAAGATATTAATTGGTAACTTAGTTTGTGTAAATGAAGTTCTTGATATTCTTATTAAAATAAATTTCTCTCTTACTCTTTTACCCTTTGTGATATTTTAATTCTGTGTTTACCAGTAGAACTGAGCAACATAGTGGAAGGTGCCCCTGCCACTAGAAAGGGAGTTGGAACTAGCTGATCTTTAAGGTCTCTTCCAACTCAAACCACCTAGTGATTACTGTGCATGGGGTTCCATGCTCTGTCCCCTCTATCTCCTGCAGAATGGAGAAGCCTCCTGGTGCACTGCAGGAATGGACTCTTCCTGCTTAGGGTAATATTTGTGCTGGGTTTGTTTCTACCAAACATCTCTTCAAGGCCACTTTTCTGGCTTGTCAAGAATGTTCTCAATCCTGCCCTTCTATGCATCTGTAGCTCTTTCATACTCAGCATTCAATGTAAACTAATGGAGCCTATGGTTTGTGTGCATCGAGGTGAAATAAAAATGCTGACAAAAGCTCAGTGGGCCCCACTCCATCCCCCTCTGCAGTATGACAATCTGTTGCCAAGAACCACTAATCAGCTCAGCAAAGTGCAACCTGTTCTTCCAGGGTTGCCACAGGGCATGACTGCTGCCCCAGGGGGTTCCTGAGCAGAGCAGGCATCTCACATCTCCTCCGAACCAGACCAATATGCTCTGCAGATTTTGTGCACTGTGCCAGCCATTGATGCGAGAAGCTCCCAGCATCTCTGCACAGCACTCTGCTCTAGGAAAGGCACCAGCTCACTTTGTGAGCTTCAGTTGGCCCCCGAGGTTTGCATAAAGAAAACATTTCCTGAGTGCCTGAAAATGTGTTTTCATGGCTGTACAGGCTTCTGCAATAGATTGCACAAGCTCCAAAGGTCCCTCCCAACCTCAGGTATTCTGTGATTATCAATTACCTGTGAAGGAGTCGGTAAAACTGCCAGTCTGGGGTGAGGGGAAGTCAGGAATACAGACCTTATGGAAATACTGGCACCATTCCCTGATACAACACATGAACAGGGGAATAGTTGTATGAAACAAAGAAGATATTGAGAAAATGTAATTAATGAGATTACCAGTTTTATGCACCATGACTTAAGGCTTATGCACTCCAAAGAAATCTCATCTCTAAGCTCAGTCAAGAGCTTCTACAGACACATGCTCATTGGTCTTGTTTCTGTGTAGCACTGAGTGGATATTAACCCATTTTGAAGGCACTTAAATCTATACATATTTAAAAATTCACAGAACAAGACCACCTGTCCCAGAGTGCATTGCATGAACAGATTAGACTGCAATCAACTAATTTTTAAATGTACCTGAATTTCCCCAGTGGAGAATCCATTTGTAACTGAAACTGCACATTAATCAGAGGCTGATTAAAAAGAAGGAAAACCCCAACTCCAAGTATACTAATTCTTTGTTCCCTGACACAACCTCTGATCTAGGAGACAAATACACTACCTGCCCCTCTCTAAGTGGTCCCTAGGACTCTCAGCAGTGAATGCACAGGAAAAAAACCTGCCAGCAGAATCAGTCATGTTAGAGGAGAAAGAATAATTACCAAAATATAAACCAAAGTATTTATTATGGCTACAGCATTTAAGAACACCTCAGGAATGTGGATGAGATGGGGCAGCTATTCTTTTTTTCCTTTCTGTGTTAATCAGAGATACAAGCTGGAGTATTTCTGGGTGAACAAACTTCCCTGCAAAACAAAAGAAAGGGAAGGTTAATGAAAAATGCTCTCATTTCACCATGTGTGAAAGGCTGGCATTGGAGTGATTAGCAGGGATGTCACTTTAGGCTTAGAATAAATGTCAAATTATTCTTGTAAGAAAGTGAATGCTCCCAGTTCAATCCAATTATGAAGTAAGTGTAGTTACACCCTTTCTTCACAAAAAGCTTGAATTTTGTGCTTTATTAAGACATTTAAGAGCTGAAAGAGGGATGTACCCTGACCAAGATCATCTGACGCTACTTGTCGTGCTACAGGAAATCACTCCAATTACAGGTGCAGTTTGGGTATGTGCTGTAGGCTCTACTCAGACACCAGCTCAATTTAGGTTGCTCAATTCTGGAAGGGGAGCAAAGATGTCAGTTAAAAAATAAAGCATTACATGCTTCCTTCACGTTGCCCTGTTTTTTCCTTTGCTAAGTGAAGTTTCACAGAGAGATTATTATTTCCCTGGGGAGTCACCAAAGTATACATGGACTTGTCAGGAACTCTGGTGACTGCTAGTCCTCTTATCCCTAGAGTTTTTCTATCCCTAATTTTTTCCCCAGGACATGATGAGTTAGTTACAGTCTTCCTCTGGTGTTCAACTACCTTGCCAAAATGGTACAGATTACCATTTTACCTATCTCTGCTTTCAACTGCCAGTGTATTTTGCAAAGGATGAAAAGCAGTGGATAGGAAAAAAAGCAACGTAGTTGCAACTTAATCGTTTCACTGAGGTGGTTCTCACTGGAGCCTTGGGTTGGTCACTCAGCTCACTTGGGGATAACAAATTCTACTTCACTTGTTCCTGAAACACTGACAGAGTACAAACAAGCTGCTGTCAGAGCACTGGTGAACATTGAAGACTCATTTATGAAGACTGTGAAGTTTCAGGGAGATCCTTATACACATGGAAGTGTAATGAAAGCTGAGCCTCTCTCTAAGGTAAGAAGTGATGTAAAAGGAATTTGGCATAAATGAAATCGAGTTTTAATACCAACAGATATGTTGGTATATACCAACACGTATGTTCATGTTACATGAAGTTTCCCCAGAAATACTAGGGGACTTGATCAATGAGTAAAATAACTAGTTCTCACTCGTTCTGAATGTGTCAGAAAAAGAAAAAAAAAAAGACAATTTATATATTTCATTTATGAAATAGGAAAAAAAAAGCCCAAATTCATACCAGCAGTTGAATCAAAAAAATCCTGCAGTCTGCCAGGTGTGTTTTCCAACTCTTCGTACTCAAATGCTTGCAGTATCATCTCACACTGATCCAACTGCTTTACAAACTTGGCCTCTGCAGTAGACTGGTTTTCATATTCCTGAAATGATTTGCAGTTATAAGAAAATAATTTTGTTACTCTGAGACAGAACATTAAAATCTCTTTATATATCTAGAATTTTCTTCATTAGGACAAGCCACTCCAGAAATATTCAGTGCAATTACATCTTTCACTTTGTCTTTTCCAAACGCACTGTGGCCAGCAAAACACTTGAATCATGTGCCAATTTTATATTAAATGCAGTGGGACATAAAATACAATCTTTTGCACAATCTAACTCTAAACATACCAATTGTTTTGTCTAAATCAGGGATGATATGGAGGCAACTCTGCATGACATACAAGTTAAACAATAGGTTCAATTTAACAGTATTTTATGTTTAAAGATCATTTCAGGCCTGGTTAAGGCTATGAATTACCAGAGTGTGTGCCTATGCACTGTCACCACCTATTTTTAAGACCTATTTTGGACTTTTCTCACCACTTGCTGTTTCTATATGCAGTTGTTCTTTATATTTCTCCTGTCATTCCTGCCTAATCTTTTTGGTCTAATCTGTCTGAGCTGCTTATGTCTCTTCCACGAGATAGGGAGTGGTTAAGGGGTTTCTTCCCCTTCAGAATTTAAGTCCTTTAATCTCTCCGCTATCTTTTCCCTCTCTACAGTCATCATCAGAATGTATTTATGAGTGATTCACACTTCTAGTCAACTTGAACCACTTCTGTCATTTGCTTCCAGTGATGGCTGCAGACAGGTTTGGCATTGCACTTTCTCTTTTCCAGATCCACTGCATTGTATGCGATGTCTCATGAGTAAGTCTTCTTGACTCCCCTGACTTCCAAAACCAGCCCCATAAATAGGGGCTTTCTTCTGTGCAGGTTACCATCACCTTGATAGCATTGGCAGGTCTGACTATTCACCATCCCCACCACTATTAATCATGCCACAGTACACATCTGTGCTCCCAGATCCACAGACCTGTGGAATATAGCACTTCCACAGAGAAGAGCAGCAGGAGTGCAGGAAGAGGTTTGCCTACTGACCACAGAACCTGGCATTCCTTTCTGCATCTTAAGACAACAACTGTGGTGTCATTCACAGTAACAAGATCCTGGCTTTGTAATTCCAGCAGTGATGCTCAGATAAGCATGACAGTCATTTCCTTGTCTTGCATTCTATTAGGAGCCTGTTCTTAGGCCTATTACTTTACCTTTGAAGTCAGAAATCCAGATTTTGATAGCCATGATTGATTGGCTTACTATTCTATTTAGATTTCAATAGTACTTTGAATTTCTAGTTACATCTTCACCGTTATTTTAGTAATAGCTTTCATTTCAGTGTTTTCATCTTGTTTTTCTCTTTTCAGCCAGAGCTTTGCTTCATTTTTTGAATTGTTTAAGTACCACTTACTTTCTTAAATCTATTTATTTCTACTCTATTTTTTATAATCTACTTTGTGGGGGGGAGGGTTCCTCAACGACCATGAACTCTTGGCAGCATTACAAAGGAGAACTTCAGGAAAATAAGTAGGGCTGTTCACCTTGGCCCCACCTCCAACAATTAGGTGGGAGTATCAACCTGTTATTCACACCTCAGCTCACATGGCCCTCAAGAAACATCAGCTATTACATAGCAACATGTGCAACGGTGCACAGTGCTGAAACCAACACTTACTGTTTCCTCCCCACAGGTGGTCAAGACTTTGAAATAACAGTGTACTTTGGAAAAACACTAACTGGTCTCTCCAACACCTCAGGCCATCTTTTAAAAATCATTCCCATGCTTTTTAACTTGAGAATAAAAAAGCAGGACAGAGTTGAAATGTGCTAACTCATTTACTTAACTGTTTTTTCAAACATGGGATTAAGTTATAAAGTGAAAATACATCTAAGGCATCTTTCTGCTGCCTCTCTGCCCTACACTACACTCACCAAGTACCCAGCAACACCATCCAAAGCAGCAGTCCTTGTAAAGCTGAAAATGCAAAGAGAGAGATGAGGGCAGGGCTGTGCAGGAAGGACTTGCTAAGAGTGTCAAGGGATCTTGTGCTGCTAAGCACTGTTCAGCTTTGGTCCACAACCACCTTCACTCACACAAAAAAAAAAATCATAGGTAAATGTCTCTGGCTAGCTGAGAGCAGAGCAGCACACCAAGTTATCAGAGGCTTCTTATTTTCTTCCTCTCTTTTCTTTTTTTCTTCTTAAGGAGCAACTAGCTGTTCCACTTAAAACAGCATGTGAATAGTAATTTTTAGGGTACCCTCTCTGCCATGTGGGTTGCACTCATGCTAACGAATTGCAGGCCCAGTGCCAATAAATAATCCTGAAGGTGGAAACAAAGACCAAATTGTCAAAAGTGTGCACATATTAAATCATGGTAAATGAGAATGATGAAAAGCTAACATGCTGAAGAACTGACTCCATACTGAACCTGCTCTTACAGTGTCAAAGATTGAGACCAGCAAAAAAAACCAAACCCAATTATACAAACTAACCTTATCTAACAAAACCTCATTTTCCTCAATTATAACAGTCTCTCAAGGGAGAAGGAACCAGTGCTCCCTAAAAAGATACACACATATTAATTCCCGTATCTGATGATGTTGGTTTACCCCCTTTACCTTAAAACATAGCTCTGAAAGCCCATTCCCACTGCCTGTCCAACAACTACAACAGGGAAAAAAAAACCCCTAAAAATAACCCTAAACCTAAAAAAAACCAAAACGTAAGCATGGGGTTGTAGCAAAAGGCAGAAATTTGATGAAAATATCTGGAATTTAAATACACTCTAAGTAGAAAAGAATATGAATGTAAGATACAGACTTCGGTCACAGAGTCCAATAAACATAGAATGCATTGTTTGAATGAGAAGTTGTGGATACGATTTCCCCCATAAGACCACATGTCAGGAGGAGATAAAGCACAGTAATTATAAACCTGAATTGTTTGGAAATAATCTAATCATCCCTCATTTGCAAGTATAAAAGATCTTATCAATTAACAGCATGAGTTCCCATAAAAATGGCTAAGTCACCTTCAAACACAGAAGATACTTTCTAATACAAACTTTTGAGGAACCCAAGACCAGAAATCTCCAATGTTTTTAGAAAAGCGTGGGTTTTTGTCACATTTAAGTTTAAACTTTAGTTTACTTAATCATTTTAAGTTACTATTAAGTATCTTGGTCTAATGGACTTTCTTAGAAAGAAATTAAACCCACCGGAACTACTTGCATAAAAAGCAGAAGATAATCCACAGCACCATCACCTACCATTTTTTTCCCTGTATTAAAAGCTTCAAATGGCCAGATATGAACAAAAGTGATGATGTAATAAAGAAATCAGATTTATATTCAGAGGGCTAGATGTAGAGGACAAACTCTTCCTTTAGCTGTACAAACCAAGCCCTGGACATCTGGAAATCAGGAGGATAGTGGCAGAAGATGGTCATTTTACCAAAATCCAAGGTTGTTGTTTGAAAAGGATCCTAAAATGATCTTGACTCATACTGTTAAGTTTTATCTTCTAAGCAAATAGAACTCACTCTCTTGAGGTCAAAATAAGAGATGGTACAATTTCACAGGTACATGGGAAGAAGGGAATGGGTCACCCTGAATTTTAACATAGATTAAAATAATGCAAACTTACTTCCCAGAGTTCATAGATTTCTTTTCTGAGGTCCTCTGATAGAAGCTGGGTCAGTTGTTGCATAGCTGCCTGAAAAAAAGAAGCCATTTCCATTTATCTATTTCCTGAGCAACATTTTTATCATTATCTTTTCTGAATAATTATCTAGTTGTTACCAAGCTAGCAGAAACATTCACTACACATCATATTACTGTATTGTTTTGGAATGGCAAGATTTGGCTACAGCTCTGGCCAAAGCCAAAGTGGTAGCACCTCTGGGATAACATATTTAAGGGAATGGGAAATCCCTGTGCAACTCCACCCAGAGGGAGGATTGAGAGGAAGAACTCTGCAGATAACAGCGTTAGTGAAGAAGAAGGAGGTGCTTCAGATGGCAGAGCAGAGGTTCCCCTGCAGGCTGTGAGGAAGGTTGTGGTGAGGCAGCTGTGCCCCTGCAGCCCTACAGAGGAGCAGAGATTCAGCTGCAGCCCCTGGAGGTCCATGGTGGAGCAGATATCCACCCGGGCCTCATGGAGGATTCAAGGCAGGGGGATACCCAAAGGAGGCTGTGACCCTGTAGGGAAGCCTGCACTGGAGCAGGCTGCTGGCAGAACTTGTGCCTCCAGAAATTGTTCTGCATACTCTTTGTGTTCTCCCAGCTGATCAGTCTCACTTCTGTGCTGTCCTACTCTTTGCCAAATAACATGAAGGACTGCTTCTGAAACAACCAATATCACAGGCAAGACAAAGGTTTCATGCCTGATTGTTTCTCCACTTAATTACAGGATATAGTGTTACAATATAGTTCCCTATTGCTTGCCACGACTGAAGCATCAAGTTCTCATTCCTTCTCACCTACTTCTAGCTGTGGAACTCATCAGATTTCAAGGTTAGGTGAACTCCAAACAACATCCTCCCTCCTCCAAAAATACCCCAAAACTTCTTTTTTTAAATCAGGTTCATTTTCTGCTGCCTTCATGTTGGTGAGACTCACTGGTTAAAGTTACTGCACAAGCAGCAAACTTCGGAGCCAGCTCAATGTCAGTTGTAGAGCAAACAGAAAAAAAGGAGAACTCTGCAGTGGAAGCAAGAGTATTGGTAATTCACCTCAAGCCACGTCTTGAAGTGGCTACCCATGGTCTATGTTTACAACAAAGTATTTCAGAGTCATCCCAAATGTTTAATGCTTTACTCTCCTTCCCACAAAGTCAACAGAAAATCCTCACTTACTCAAATGGGAGTCAAAGGAGTTGCAAATACTTAAGAAAACTTCTTGAACACAACTAGGCATCAAAATCTCTTTCCCCTTACCTAAACTCACATGAGAATTCTCTATAGACCAAAGCTGAAGGCTGATCCTCAGTGACACAATAACCTTTAGAGGCTTTTAGGAAAGTGGTTTCTTCTGTTCTGTGTTTTGAAGCTCTTTGAAGAGTGTAACAAACACTTACTTCAGTGATTATTCTCCCCGTTTTTATGCTTATCTAGTTAAAACTAGGGGGCCATGACTATCTCTAGGAGTAAGCTCTTTGCTAGGAAAGTGGAAATTAAAGATCTAAGGTGAATTTGGCATTCTTGAAGTACTAACCTTACTGACTAGTTTTCGCGTTTCTTTTTTTCAATATACTTCTTAGTGCGTTCTTACACTGAAAAAAAAAAGCCTCTGAAGAGTTTCTGAGGCATGATGTTGCCCTCTAGCTGTGCCTACAGAAATCGTTTACATTTTCTTCAAATAATGTCACAAACCAAAACCAACAAACAAACAGTTTGGATAAGTGCAAGGCCAAAAATAAAGTGACTCTAGGCATGCTGCACTCAAAGAAGCACAACAACAAAAATGACACCTGCATCTGAGGTTCTGTGCAGAAGGTTTAAATGAAGTCTTTGTCAACCTCATGATCTGTCACCACACACAGGATCTGACATGAACTGTCATCCATCCTACTCAGTGCACCTACTCCCTGCTCCTCATCTCTTGGTAAGGCTGCTGAACATGACTATATCAGGCTACCAGAACTGCAGCTAGTTCAGGAATAAATGGCCAAGGTGAAGATTACTTGAAAGATTCTTCCATAACTTTATACTTGGAGACATTACAGGTACAAAAATCACAATGAGCTGAAAAGTCTACTTGGCTATGGCAGGCTTGTCCAGTGCTTGCCAATGACAGTATTATATTGCTTGGAGTGTTCCTTCACCACGACCAGAACACACAGAATGCTCTGCAGCTGGGGGTACACCTTATGTCCATACCTCTTCTCTCCTGTGTTTCTCCTCTTTTGGGATGTTATCTGCAGGAGCAATATCTCCGACAATGCATTCAGCCATATCATGAACCAAAGCTAATCGTATGCACCTGACAAGAAGGAGGAACAGAATAATTAGTTTTTCAGCATTTTAAGTTGAAAACTTATCCAAAAGGCTAAGAGGCTCCAGAATTTATTCCCCTTCTCAAATCTAAAGGTTGGTTGGAGCTTTTCTTAAACTTTATGTAAGATTTTTCACTTTTTTAAGCGGAGTATTTTCCACCTAGACATAATTTTGATTTCTAGTCCCTACTGCTTGTAAATGTAGATTTAAGTATAAACACTGTGTACCAGAACACACTATTCAAAGGTAACGTACTTAGCTTCTGAATACTTAGCTTTTGGAGGTGTTGTGTTAATTAACTACATTATACACTTCACATTTTTCCTGCAACTGGTAGAAGGTAATCTGATTGGAGGAATCCCCAATTCGGTATATAATCTGTCACTCACAGTTCTGTAGCTATGCCAGTCTGCAGCAGAATACTCAAGAAAGTC
This sequence comes from Luscinia megarhynchos, assembly GCA_034336665.1. Taxonomy (NCBI): domain Eukaryota; kingdom Metazoa; phylum Chordata; class Aves; order Passeriformes; family Muscicapidae; genus Luscinia; species Luscinia megarhynchos. The sequence continues at coordinate 51,487,705 of CM067565.1, forward strand.
TTCTTATCAGCTCCTAGAGCTTTCTCTGCTATGCTAGAGGATTTCTGTAGCTCCTTACTGCTGCCAAGTGCTCCTTCAGTCTGTCAAAATCCACACGGTCTATGGCTCTGACGTGGCTGGCTGTTGCTTCACATTGTTTTTTAAACAAGGGTCTTCAGCCTATTTATTTGCTGCTTGAAAAAAGACCAGCTTTGAGCCTCTGCACGAAGGACTTGCCTCAACACTCACAGTAAAAAAATAAAGTTTTTAGCCCCTTTCAATTGTCCGGGTGAACAGGACCCTGTCCAAATGAGAGAGGGGAAAGACGAGGGGAAATGATTTCAAATTCCTTCAGTGTGATTTAAAAGCTCGGGAAGACAGCTTTTAGCATTTTGTTTGCAGCTCTCCCACAACATTAACATATGGTCGTGATAAGCAGAGGCAGTCTCACCTGTCCTTGTTAAGGCTTTTGTCTTCAGTCACCAAAGCCATCATCGCCATCCTGTACATATGGTCGGAGACGCTCTCCGGGTTGGCCACGTTCCTGTAGACCCATCCCGTCCGCGGTACTCTCTGCGCCCGGGGCACAGAACCACAGAATCAGGTTGGAAAAGGCCGCAGAGATCATCGAGTCCCTCTGGGCGGATATCACGGCATCCGCCAGACCACGGCACTACAAAGGGCAAACCCCTTGGTTTTGCAGGCACTCGTTTCAGCGACACCGGCAGAAATTCCGCCCCACCGCGGCCTCCACGCTGCGGAGAGTTCTGATGTACCCAGAGCTGCCCCAAGGCCCAGCGCGGCGCCGCAGGCTGTGCGCGGCCGGGAGCACGGCCCGGCCACAGCAGGCACCGCCGCCACAAGGGCCGGGACACGGCGGCACCGCCAGTCCGGGCCGGGCCCGCCAGCCCGGGCACTGCCGGGGAACCGGGCCCCGGCCCCGCCAGCCCGGGCACTGCCGGGGAACCGGGCCCCGGCGCCGCCAGCCCGGGCACAGCGCGGCTCACACCGGCCCCGGCCTCGCCAGCCCGGGCTCTGGCGGGGAACCTGGCCCCGGTCCCGGCCCCGGCCCCAGCCCCGGCCCCGCGGCCCACCTTGATCTGCCCCAGCAGCCGCAGGAAGGCCAGCAGCCCGGCCCCGCCGCCCGCCGCCATCGGCCCGGCCGCGGCTCCTCCTCCTCCGGCCAGGGCGGAGGCGGCGGTTCCGCCCCGCTCCCCGCGGGGAAAGGTGTCAGTGCGGGGCGGAACCGCGGCCCCACGGCTCTGCCTCCTCGGAGTTAATGAACCACAAAAACAAAGTCACGGGCTGCGACTGTAACGAGAAGAGCAGCAAGAGAAGCCGGGCTGCTGCTCCCGGGCGCGGAAGGGAAGGGGACAGGCGTGTCCTCTCCTCCCTGCCGCTGGGTCCGGCAGGGAGGAGAGAAAGGCGGCCTCGGAGGCGGGAATAGCTCGTACTTCTGTCAAAGCTGAGCATCTCGGTGACCTTTACCATGCCTAAAATAAAATAAAAATGCTCAAACTCATTATATAGTTCAGAGAAGAGCGGATAGTTATCAGGGTTGCTGATGAGTTTTAAATTATTCTATGGAGTCCTGGCATCTTGCTGCGAGCACATTCATAACTTTTATGACTTGAATAAATAACACGGTGACTTACCTGACGATGGATTTTCAAAATACATTGCATTTCTTTGCTACTTTTATATTGCCAACTAAAATAGCAGATAATGGTTTAAATGTGGTGATGAAATAATCTGTTTCAGGAATTAATATCTGCAGTTTCACCAGCTATCAACAGATGGCGGAGTATTTTTATTTTTGTTTGTGCAAATATTTAAACTCCTGAATTAATAATAAAGCCCAGACAACATTTTAGTGACAGTGCTGGCTGTACTCCTGATGTAGGTTGCTGTGTCCACTGCTCCATCCTTGTCCATGATAGCGAAGCATTTCATTAGAGGATGCACTCAGGTTGGCCAAGTGGGATTTGTTCTTCATAAATTAATGCCAACTGTTCTTGACTGCCTTCTTGTCTTTGACAGGTCTCTTTCTAATAGAGCTTCATCAACATTCTTTCTGTATCTTGCAACCACTTTCTGGTTTTCTAAATTGCTAAGAAGCCTTCAGAACACAATCATAAAAGTAATACAAAGTAGTTTAATAATTTTTATTTTCAATAAATTGCTGTATCCTGTTCAGAAATTCTATTCTTAAGGCTAGCTGATAGCAGATACGTTGTCTTTTAACCCTTCCTATCTATTCAATGTACATGTTTAGTATTTATATCAATTTAAATCCAGTAATCAATTTGCTCTGGCAAATTCATTAGTAGTTCTTTAATATGGATAAGTCTTATATATCCCACGTGTATTTTATTGCCTGATAAATTCTTTGTCACTGATGTCCTTAAGATACGTTTTTAGAATGAGCACTTGAGCAATAATCACAAGGCTGGACTCACAGGCGCTGGCCTCAGTGTAATTTTTGTAATATTTGTGAATTGTTTAGCATTTATATACGTATAATTCCTCTGCACGCACTTTGTGTGCTGTTTTTGCATATTTCTTATTGACACTGGTTTTCCACCCAGTTGTTCTTTGGCAGTACTTAGAGGCACCATTTATGTGCTTTTCCAAGTATCAAATGCTTCATGTGTGGTGTTAACTGCATGGACTCTCAGTAGGCTGGAGGACCCCAACATAGTACAAATATTAGCTCTGTCAGGATTTTATTCTTGAGTAAGTAGCCTGAAAACAGAAACAAATCAGCTCCATACAATTTTAAGCAGCTTTTTATGTAATTCAGAAACTTCAGCAAGGATTAGTAAAGTCCCCCTACAGGATATTAAGGTAGTGCTAAGGCTTAAGTCTCAATCTTTCATCAGTCTCAGCTGGCTTTTTTCTCCATCTTTTGCCAGAACAGATGGCAATTCCAAAAAAAGAAATCCCAAACAAGCTAGTTACTACAGAGTAATTATTATTTATAAGCTGGAGATGGCGCTCTCTGCCCACAGATTTCTGCTTCAAAACCTTTACTACTACCCGATGCCAGACTGAAATTGTGCTTCCATTTCTTTAAGAAAAAGCGCTGGGGAGAGGGGTTGCTTTGCACACTTGGTGCAGTAATGTGAAAATCATCTCCCCAGACCTAACTACTCCTAAAGCTGAATCGTAATCAGTTTGTAGTTTATATGAAGTAACACCAATAATAACACTTTGGGTTTCGAAAACCCTTATGTGTTCTGCCAGCATGGGCACAGTAAACCTTGTGTTGGTAAAATACCTTCAGGAAAAGTAATTAATTGATGGGATTCATTTGTTACCATCTGGCAGGAAAAAAAGAAAAAGATTATGTTGTGTAGTACAGTGGACGGGGTGAAATAGTTGTGTATCACAGACCCATCAGAAAGGAATAACAGCCTTGATGCCCTCCCTAATAGCAAAAAGATTGATGAGCACCTGCCAGACACTATAAATGATCATTTTAGTTCTCCAGACTATAATATCTTCCTTTATCTAGGCAATCTTAGCAACTATATAGAGTTAGCTAGTGAAAATCTATTGCAAGAATTCTTCAGTAAGGGTACAGAAGAGCAAACTTCTGGAGTGACAGTACCTGTGTGCCATGTGGCTCCCTTTGCTCTGCCATGCACCTCCCAATGCTGGATTGTATGTCCTTGTGTCCAGGGTGCCCACTCTCCCTATGTGGCTGTCAAAGCTGGTGAGAGGCACCTCAGAGAGGCACCGTGCACTGATATCTGTGCCAAGGGCTGGACATCTTCTGCTGAGACTTCATAGAATCACAGAATGGTTTGGGTTGGAAAAGACCTTAAAGATCATCTAGTTCCACTCCAATTCAGTGACCACCATAGGTGGGGACACCTTCCATTAGACCAGTTTGCTCAAAGCCCCATCCAACCTGGCCTGTTTTTTCCTAATAAGCATTTTATCCTAATATCTAATCTGAACTTAGTCTCTTTCAGTTTAAAGCCATTTCATCTTGTCTTGTCACTGCATGCCCTCCTAAAACATCCCTCTCCATATCTCTGAAGGCTGAGGAGAACATACAATTATGGTAGCATTCCAGTATTAAGCAATAACTGTCCAGAGTTCAGTGTAGCTAACCAGTGGCATCACTGCTAGAATGAAAAATGTTTTTCTTGCTGCTGTTGCATAGCATCTTGGGCCTTCTGTGATTAACAAGAGACTTTCTATCAAAACCCTTAGGATTAGCCTATCTAAACCTTCAAAATGAAGAAAAAGTTGTTTTACCTTATATGTGTAACAGATCTGCAGGGCCAAGGGTAGAACTTTAGAATAGCGCATTTGGGGGGAAAAAAAGTCAATTTAAGAGCAAATCAATCTTACATGAGAAGAACATTTCTAATGTAAAAAGGCAGCTGAATTAGAGGATTAGGTCACACTGCCTGATTAACATCATTTGATCTTTTGCTATTGAAAAGCCACTGGTCTTCTCAGAGAATGGAAGCATTGAAACTTTAAATGACACCACAAGCCTGGCTTAGAAAAAAACCTGCTAAACTGAAAACAACTTGCCTTGCTTCAGTAATTGTTGGTTTGTCTCTGCTGTGGGGGGATGCATCCAAATCAGGATTTAGAAATCCCTCACATTTTGCTATAACAAAGGACTGCAAAACTGAATGAGGGCATCTTGGGCACTATGTGGGAGTGGCATGTGAATCTTGCTTTGCTTTGCTTTGCCATATCATATTTATTTCTTGTTTAAAGGTGGAGGACATACTCAAATATCTGCTTGATGTTTGTTTTCTTTATTACACATTCATTCCCGTTGGTTTTGTCTTTTTAATTTTGCAGGGGTAGAAGATTAAAAAAAAAAAAAAAGCAGCTCACCTTGGACCACAGAGCCCACTCAGAATCTGAGAGGTACCTGCTGATAACATTTGATAAGAGAGCAAGAGAGGGATATAATTTTTAGAGAGAAATACAGTTTTTATTGGTTTTAAAGCTGAATTTGTTTTTAACTAAGGAACATGTTTAAACAAATGCGTTTGTCTTAAAATTATATCTCTCTCTGGTGAGCCTCAAAGTAGTATTGCAACAGATAAGCATCGGCCTTCTGAAATTTTCTAAGGTAAAGCGAGAATGAGGGAACCATTCTATGATATAATTAAGCCTTTTGTCACTGGAAACACCAAGAACAAATCCCATAAAAAAAAACAACAAACCTCTGGCTATCTCTCATACTTTTTCTGTTAAAAAGCTTATACTGTTTTCACTTAATTATACTTAAATGAGTTTTGAAGGGATTTTAACAATGACCTGCCACCGTCAGCACTTAGTAAAGTAAACAACAAGCAGACAGAAATCAAAGAATTTATTTCCTACCTCTAATGACCTGATGATCAGTTTAATCAAAGGGTATTTCTGTGCTGCTTGTAAAGTACTAACCAGTATTCACAAGCAGTGTATTTTTATTATTTTTAGAAATGCTAATTTAAAATTCATTTTCAGTCACAGTGTTATTTCAGTTGCTAGAGATGCAGAAAATCGGTTTTTAAAGAAACAGAAAAGCTGTGAATATTCTTGTTATTCCCCCAGTCATGCTTTTAAGCACTGCACATTCATATAATGAGCACACAGATCCTGCTCAGACTCTTGCTTTTCAGCCATCTCCCAAATGTCAGCCAAGTCAGACCCTGCTTAGCTTCCAAAATCAGATGTGATCAGGCATGTAACAATGTAAAGAAAAATAAACCCTGAAAGGCACCCTTAATTATAATGTACATTTTTTTTTCCTGACATGCAAGAAAGAACAAAATGGAAGTTTTATCACAACTCCGCTTCCTTTTGGGTGCCCCCACCCTCCTTTATTACTGTGAGCAACGTTTTCTCAAAATAAAGGCACACTGATTTGATTGTTATTTTAGGCTCTGAGAAGCAGGTCAGACTGAAACCCTGTCCAAATCTATGCCTCTAGTCCCATGAAGGACCTATGAACGTACTTATCTCCATCCACTGCAGAGCAGTGCATTGTCTTCCAGAGAGGGCTCCTGGTATTATCCCATTCTGTCTATCACTCTATAGCTCCTGGTACTGCCCCGCTCTATCACTCTATAGCTCCTGGTACTGCCCCGCTCTGTCTATCACTCTATAGCTGCTGGTACTGCCCCGCTTTATCACTCTATAGCTGTGCATGCTCTTGAGCGCTCTGGAGCCGCTCCGCTCCCTTCGGCTCTCACACAGGCAGAGATGCAGTCATTAGCTGCCCTCGCTTCCTGCCCCCCTCCACACTGCTCGGCTATTATTCAGACGGCTGGTGACAGGGCTCTGGAGCCTCCCTTCCCTCTGTCACCCTGGCTGGCAGCCGCGGCTGGGCAGCCTGGTTTGTGCCCCGCCAGCCCCGCAGGCAGCGGGGAGCAGGGGGAACACCCCAGGGCTCAGCGCTTTCCTGCCGGGGCTTCAAGGGGGCTTCTAAGGGCAGGGTCGCTGGCCACGGCTGGGGCGGCGCTCCCTGCTCTCTCATGCGGCCGATACAGCTGCTATACCAGCAAAAAACTCGGCTTTGCTATTTTTGTCCAAGTATTTGAGCCCTTCAGCCATCCCTGAACAAAACACACCAGCCGTAGGCATGCTCTTGCTGATCCAAGGGAACCTTTCACATGGGCCTCTGCCTTCTAACCTGAGATTGACTTTAATTATCCATTATTTTGCCTTCCTCCCTGTGAGCCTCTTGCTGAATGCATTGTGCCACCCAGCATATTAGTCAATCATCACAGCTTACAGAGCGCTGTACTTCACATCTTGGCTTCGGTGTCATTCATGTGCACTGAGTGGAGACAGCAACCACTTTTGAGACGCTGGGTAGGTTTAAGCATGCTAGGGCCTGTCTGTCCCTATAGTAAATAGCTTTGCTGACATTTAAGCTGCACATGGCTTGATGTTAGGTCAAACAAAAATGTCACACTATAATCACTTTTTAAATAGCTGTTTCCGGCTCAGTTAGTACTGTATAGTTCCAAAAGAGAAAGCACTTACAAGCTGACAGACAGAAAGGGGAACCGTCTGTATAGGATGTTTGCCTAATCCCATCCCTGCCCTTGCCTGTCAGGCTTGGAGGCTTTGTTTGGTAAAAAAAAAAAACAAAAAAAACGCATACAATTTAATGCCACTGTACTTTTCAGCTGGGCAGACTCTAAAGAAAACTCACTAATAAGTTCTGGGGAGAACTCACAGCTTTGAATGGCCCAGGGAGCACCCAGCCCTCAGAAGTTTTGGGGGCTGATATTGAGGCACAATGTTGCTGAGATTCTGTTGCTGCAAGAAGACATCTAGGTACAATCCTAATGATCTGACAGAAGAAAATGTGAGGATTTTCGCATTCCCTGATATCTCTCCTTAAATTTATCTCTGCCCCTGAACCAGCCTGTGAAGGACATGGACCATGGGGGAGCCATGCCAGACTTGCTTGCTTTCCCATACTCCTCAGTTTTTGTGTGATGGTCTCCATATGGAATCACTGAATCATTTAGGTTGGAAAAGACCTTGATATGGTTTCACTGAGACTCTGCCATCCTACCCTAAGCAGGAGATAGCATCCTATGGGGCACAGCAGTGGCTTGCCAGAGAGCACAGCAGAATTCCCCAGATCCTGGTCCCCATTAACACAGACAGGTGCTGGGTCAGAGTGCCCTGTGATGAGATTGAAGTGTGTGTGTGTGTGTGTCTTTACTCTCCCCCCCAAATATGGCTGAAGGGAATGCTTGCATCCCACCACTCAGACCCACCATCCCAAAATCAGCTACATGTGCAACACTGCCCATCTGCAGTTTTGTCCTTGCCCCACAAGCTCTCCTGGGGATTCTTAGCAGTTTGTTTTGTGCCAAGGGACGGCTGGAATCAGAAGGTATGTCGGTGGATCGTGAAGCACTTGTAGAAGGCAACGCATGAGAGATCTACAAAGACCAGTGAGAGTGCGTGATCGAGCTTTTGGGAAGAACAGAAACCCATGAGGGAATAAAGCAGTTTTTCATCAGCAGTTTAGCAGGAAGGAGGAAACCAGCCTTTCTTGGCTTCCACTGTAGTCTTTTTCACCTAATTTGATCTCTGGGTCTATTATTTCTAACCAAGTGGCAGTCTGAGAAGGTGCTATAGATGTGCCTAAATGCCACAACGAGAACTGAGCCCAAGCCTTGAACACCCCTGGCTGCTGCTCCACAGAGGCTGCTGACCCCTGCTTGTAGGTCTGTTGTAAGTCATTTCCTTTCCTGATTAGGTCAGAACAGTGGCACCAACCTGAGTGTATCAACATGGGGATTTCCTGCTATGTTGATTTTCCTCTATGCTGAAGCAGGCTGTACGCTAACACTTTTTTAATTGCAAAGCAAATTTATTCCTGTAGGACGTATATTTCCAAGATGCATTTAGACAGTAAGCTGTAAATCTCAACACATTCCTCGTTTCACATCATAGTTACAGCAGGCGATGGCTACTGTCTGATCATAATAATGAACATGATAGAAAAACAAATCTCTTCCACATTCAGGCTGCCAAAGATAAGCTTTTGCCAAATGCAGTTGCAAACTATGGGGCACTGTGAAGGGGGCGTTGGGTAAAATATTACAGTCTCCAAGAGGTAGGACAAGTTAACCTTTTGTTTACAACCATCCAACATTCATTAGCCCAGATGTGATCTCAAATCTGTATCAGCAACCTTTTTCTTTCAGGCACAGTTTGCTGGGAATGACTGTGCCTTTGCTCAGGCACTGATTTGAGGGTGAGTGGTGCATTGCATGCAAGCTGTGGGGAGTCACTTTGAGGCTGTTGGAGAGCTCCTTCTGGCCGGGAGATGGGCAAGGGAGAAACAGAGGGATGGAATATACACAGTACACAGTAAATTTAGTAAGAATTGTCACTTGTCCCTGTTTTACACTCTTTGCCAGAACAAAGAATGAAATCGAACTAGAAGAGCCAAGAGCAGGTGAGTGCTCCTGAGAAAGCACAAAAAATGGCATGCACTGAGAAACAAATGCTGTGTTTTGGGATCTAATACAGATTCACTAGCCAGGGAAAAGGAAAGGCCCCACTCATGATTGAGAAACTTTCTAAATATGAGTTTACATCCTTGTGTTGTTGAGTTCTTCCTCATAAAACACACAGAGCAGAGTAGGGGTGGGCAATGACAGTTTTGTTACCAGTTACATATGAGATCATGTATGCCATGATGAACCATCAACTAAATGCAATGTTTAAAGATGTAAGCTACCACTTTTTGTTTTATCTGCTCATCATCAAATAGAGACTTACAGAACTCAGTCAAAAGAATATTTTCTTCAGTCTACAACATTTGAAATACATTCAGGCATTCAGCTGAAAGACATTTCCCAGGAAATAAAAATTTAATAAGTAAATATTATTTAAACAATCCCAATTATCTCTTTGAGGGATTTTTTCCTTGTTAAAAATACTTAGCTTCCTTTTTATTGTATATCACATTCACAACATTCAGTTGTAAGTGATTAGTAGCACATTCTTGCAGCATCACAAATAATTCTCTTTAGTGAAGATCACAGAATAACAGAATGGTTGAGGTTGGAAGGGACCTCTGCAGATCATCTGGTCCAGCTGCCCTGCCCAAGCAGGGTCAGTGAGGACAGGTGATCCAGGATCATATCCATACAGCTTTTGACTATCTCCAAGGATGAAGACTCTGCAACCTCTATTTGTCATCTTTAGTGACAAAGTGTTATCCCTTTGTGCCAGCCATAAAAGGAGAGGAACTTCCCATCAGCAGCTGTTTAAGTGAAAAAAAGAGAACACACTAAAACTGAAAAGATGTTAGCATTTCCAGTTTTTGCTTTGCTGACTCCACAATCTTTAGTCATATGTAAAAATTTACACAAGGATTTTATTAAGTAATTCTTTACACCCACAACTTTACTGTTTCTTTGAAAGTGGATTATAAATCCCCCAAAATTTTTAAAGCTAAAACTTGCAGCCATATGCCATTGAAGTTCCCAGGAATTTTTCAGCATTACAAATTGTCTTCAGAGGTACCACAGCTTTTCATATTCTGCATTTTTCATATGGGCAATCTAATATATCAATATCAACCTGATTTTTTTTCTGTGCAGAAAAATACAGTTAAAAATTATTTTAACTTACCTGTCTTTTAAACCATGTTTCTTTAGATGGGTGAAATATTTAGAGTGTTTATTTTCTTTTTTTTTCTTCTGTTTGTTTTGCTTTGTTTTTGGAGAAAGACTTCATTTGGATACATGATCTTGAGTATATTTTATGTTTTAATGCAAATTTTTAATCAGTTTGTGGGTCATATGGACAAGTCTTGACAGAAGACACACTTTTTGATGAAGTGGGTATCTCGGTTTGGCTTTTTGGCCAAGGGCACTGACACACATCATCCGTACATGCCTTCCCAGGTGGAGTTGTGTATCTGCTCTGTGAGGATTTAGTATTTAGTATTTAGTATTTAAATTTTAATTGTTTTGCTAAGAGTAAAGTTACTGAATGTTTTCACAAGCAGAGGAGTGAGATCCCTGCCAGAGATCTCTCTGAGTGTGGGAGTAGCACAGCACTCATACAAAGACTGAAAAAAGCACTTCAAGGCTGCTGGAAGTTGCAATAGCCTGTGCAAGGCACCCTGACAAGCTGCTGTGTGAAAGTGTTCCAGTGCAGGGCACTGACAGGCTGGTGCAGCCACATTAGGAGGATGACAGCGATGCTGGAACGATGATTCCTCTTGGAAAATGCTCCCTGCTTTTTGACTGTCCAGTGGGGTCGTTCAAACTAATGACACAAAAGAAGCGCCTTATAAAACCATTGGGGCGAAGTTTGTGATTGTCTTGGATAAGGTAGCTGGCTGGCGTTTGTGAACTGAGCAACTCACAATTCAAAACAAAAGCTACCCCAATAAAATGTTTGTCTGCTGGCTTCTTTTTGGCTGGTTTTTTTTTTTTTTTTTTTTTTTTTTTGTTAAAAGGTTTGATTTTTATGCAGCTTGTCAGTGAGATTCTTGATCTTTTGAAGTTCTGTATTTTCTTTTTCTGTGCAAGCATTTCAATCAAACCAAATATGACAACTTAAAGACGTGCAGATGGCTTTTGAGCTGGAGACAACTGGTTGTCTAATCTCACTGGTAGAAAGGGGAGTCTTCTACTTGGTTGACTGAAATTTGGCTCTGTTAATTTAGTAATGACTATGCTTGTTCATATCTTAGAGTTTTTTACCTTTCCTGATATGTATCGTGATTCTACTAATGGTAAGCATTTTTTTTTTCTCTTTTTGGAAAGTCCAAGGGATAAGTAAAAATCCCCCTCAAATATCCAATTTCATAAATATTTTGGAATTTTTTTTACACTGGGGTGGGTCCATTATTCATCACTGTTACTGGACCTTCTCTTGTGGACATTTTGCTATAAAAATTTAAAAAACAGTAAGCATGTGCAGAAAGGTGAAAGAGAAATTCTTTCCTTTCTCACAAAACCACAAAGCTTATTTTCCATGATTGAATACTTGTTTGATTTCTTTTTTATTTCAGTTTTTTCTTCAATTTTTTTTCAATTTTTTTTTTCCATTCCTGTTCCCTCGCAGCTTAGCTCCTGGCAGCTATGTTAAAAGGTAAGTAGTCTAAGTAGATATTAATCTGAAATAAAAAAGTGTTTTGCTCAACAAAAGCTGCAAGACTCAGTTTGCTGGCAGAGGAAAAAGTGTTGGTCTTGCCCTTCCCTATTCTTACTAAGGAATGTTTTAATGTCCAAATTACAAGACTAAAGTACTATCAAGCAATAATATTTCAGGTAATTGAATTTGAGATTTGTGAGGTTTTTTGTGGTCATTGCTTGGGAATTAAGGGCTGGTCTTGGATTTTAACTTTTCATTTTGAAATATGAACTCTTTATTTTTAGACAGATTAATCGGACATTTTGTGGCTGATGGCCAAGATACTCAATTACAGATTTAGCTATAAAGTTACAGCTCCATTTCATGCAACTTTTTGCTTTGAATTTGTGACTTACCACACGCACATTGAAAGGGAAGACCAACAGTGAGCAGCTGCCATGCGATCCCCTATTTCACTTGCAAGCAGTGAAGGGCTGTGCATCATCCCTGTGGGAAGCCCATTCCTGAGCAGGGAGTCCTAGGACCCAGAAAATGTTTTCTTCACCTCTGAATGCAGCTGTGAGCAACAGGCTGTACTGCACCAAATACAGTTTGTTGGCATCAGCTTGAACTTTATTCTGCTAGGTTTTTTTCTCTATTCTGCATGTGAACATTTCAGTAAACTTTTCTGTTTGGCTTTTTGGCTGCAGTATCCCTAGGAAAAAAACAAAAAGGAGATCTTTTGTGACCTACAAAACATGGAAATAGGAGTTTTAATGAGCATTTGGAAGTGGTGCCTGCAAAATCTTGTCCGCAGGTGTTTTTTTGGCCACTCAGCAGAGCACAGAAAATGCCACAGTCGCACTGTCTGTGAGGAACACAGCTGAGATACAGGCTGGGCAACACTCTAAGCTTGTCTGAAACAGCTTCCTAGCCAAAAAATATTCTGCTAAAGAGGTCATGAGTAATTTTTAATACTAAATATTTTCATGACTTTGTACAACAAGAAAGTACAAATGTGTCACTTTAAAATACACTAATTGGAAATCATTTGCAAATAAGCAAACTTGTCAAAAATAGCCTACCAAAATAATTATGAAAAGCACTTTTTTTTTAAGGAATTGTATTTACTGCTCCACTATCAGATTATCTCAAAAACATATTGTAAAAAATGATCCTATGCCAAAATCTTTGGGATTCTTCCAATCCCACTGGAGTTGTGTGAGTTTAATTCAGTGCTATTCTATTATCATTATCAATGTATTTTTGACAAGTGAAATAAAACGTTTAAATGTTTTATTGAAAGCATTTTGATAAATAGGTAAATTCTTTATCTTTGCTGATAGGATGCCTCTGTTTAAATTTCACCCTCATTTGGTCCTTGAAACCTTTATATGTTCGGGGGAGGATGGACAATGCAAGCATGTGCTATCAATTGTTGTTATACTGAGTGTAAGAACTGGGAAAAAATACTTATCTTCAAATCAACAGAGTAATCTGGCTAAAGCAGTCATTTGTTTTAATTTTTTAAATTAAAATAGGAATACCAGGTCACAAACTATCATTCAAAATTTAAAAAAATCTTTCTGAAAATATTTTTTCTCAGTTTTAGTTAATTTTTCATGCAAAACTTTTTTCAACTTTGACATAAATGCTTGCATAGTTTCAACCTGTATCTCCTTCTATTAACAGATAAGCTATTTAGGTAAAAAAAAAATAATTACTTGCTCCAAAGGTACCACTTGCATACTGGATAAGTATCTGTTGCTTAAGCAACAGCAACGGTTAAAATTACAATAAATTTATCCTCCAGTCCTATGAAATAAAACTACATTATCTTTTTAAAGAATAATTATATATATATATATATATATATATATATATATATATATATATATATATATATATATGTTCTTCTGTTTGCTTTTGAATCACCCATGGCTGCTGCTTGATCACAAATTTGAATTATGGAGACAATCTTCCAGGGCCTGCTGGTGATTAATCGCTGTAACTTGCGTGTGCCTTTGTGAATCCAGCAGTGTGGCTGCAGATAAACAACTAATTCGCACTTTTATACAAGTGAAATGGATTTCCAATTACTGCTATCTCCCCCCTCCCCCTTCTTCTTCAATGCATTTTTCTTAGGCATTAGGGATGCCTCATGGCTTACCAAACCAGATAGTCTTGTCTTTCTCCCTTTCTCTCCCCCATTCAGCAAGGGTTTAATCCAAACCAGGCTGCAGAGCTGCTGTGCCTGCCCTCATGCTGCTGTCCTGGTGGGAGAAGCCTTTTGAAGGAAAGAATGAACTTTTTAGGTAAACCAAGAAAATGTAAAAAGCATTTGGGCAAGGACAGTGGTAGTAGTTTATAATCAGATGTGGCACTGCCAGAGAGCTGCACTGGGAAGAGGCCCTAGAATTATCCCAGGTCCCTAGATTAGCTCAGGACTAAAAGGAAAAAAATGTGACCAGCAGTATGTAGTGTATATGGGCACAAACTAGGAAATCCAGAGGAATCTGTAACACAGTGTATTACAAGCAGCATAGAGGTGCAAACTAGTCCTGTGACCTGCTTATCTGCAGAAAGCTGGGACTGGATCCAGCTGCTTTGATCCTCCGGGAAAGGAGGGAATGCAGCATCATGTACAGCTAATTTGGTAGAGTTCAGCTAGAGTACAGCTCCAGCCCTAACGGGGCCAGATGGCGTGACCCCGTGCTGTGCTGCCCGCCTGCCCAGAGCACAGCACTTCCCTTTGGCAGGCAACTGCCTTTCCACCATGTGGGATTTCTGTCTTCAGAGCTGCTCTAAGGAAAAATAAATGCCTTGCACTTCTTTTGCTCCAAAAAGGGACCCACCTCTTGAGCACAGTAGTCCTCTGTTTCCACCAATGTATTTGGAAATCTTTACAGTGTTCCACCAGAGCCAATGCAGCTTTGATGCTTTATTTCTCAGAGGCAGAGCAAGTATGGAACACATTACCTTGCTGGGAAAATTCTGACTTGGATTATTGCTTTGGCACTTTCCAAGTGGCCTTCTCACTCTGTATCCCAAAGTGTCTCACAGGGTAATAAATTACATTACCCACAACCAGTATGACCTCAGCAAGATCCACCTATGGCCAAGAACAGCTCCATGTTACTGTCAGTTAATTAGTGGTGCCATTCATTAACTGAGGAAGTGAGAGCCAGGAAGCAACCCTTTACTCTTTATGGCCAGTGTCACAGCATGGTACAAAAGACATCTAACCAGCCACCATCAGCTGTCTGAAGGGAGGTTAGATATTGACAAGGAGTTTGTTCCTCTGACCCGTGGGAGAGGCATGGCACATGGAGTCACCCTTGCATGCACTCCCCATGCATGGGCACATTTGGGGTTGTCATCCCACCTTCCTGCAAGCAAGGCCTGAGCTGCTCTCACCTTAAGCTGTGCACTGCTCTGACCTTAAACCTTAACCCTGTGTGATCTGATTGGAGTGGCTTCCCAATCCTGCAGACTGGTGCTCTCTAAATTCAGGCTAAAACTTGTTCCCCTGACACACAGAGACTGGTGTGTCTAGTCACACACAGCACACTGATACAGAATTAGGGGAACCCAGTTAGGGTGCTTGCTGCTTCTCTTTGGCCACCCAGGAAGCCTTTCTGGGAACAAGGATCAAAGAGGCCATATTTCAACGAGTGAAAAAGGCATCTCTGCTTCTGCACCTGGTGTGATTAATGCCCAACTTTGATTCTTGCAAGCCCAAGCACTAAACTGAGGCACAAGCCCATGGAGAGCTGGAGGACCAGAACACAGCTCCTTGTGCTCCAGAGGGAAAGGTCCCCACTGCCCCACTAGCTGGAAATGCTGGTGTGGATGCTGCTGGTATCATGCAGAGAGGCTGATGCTGCTCACAGTCCCCCACACGGGCAGTGCCCAGCCCTGCCCTCCTCACTGAAGGCATTCCTCCCCTGCAAACAGAGCTGGAGGTAAAGCATTAGGAGGATTTTTTGATCCATATGAAAGGCAGGTAGAGAGCACTGCAGAGGCCTGTATGAGCCTGAATGCATCTGTAGTCTCAAGATCTCATAGATATGCAGATGTACTATGATGGGCTTCTCCCTGAATGCTGGCATTCTTTGTCTTTCTGCTCCTTCACAGACAGCCTACAGAGCTCTTCGGTATCACTCCTTATTCCATTCAGAGTTCATCCACCTCTCTTAACCCCCTTAACTCTGTCAGCAACTTTCCTCACCCTCCCACAGACAACAGACATCCAGTTCCCCCACTAAAACTCTTTTTTTTCTTTTTTAACATATGAAAAATTCCTTCTTGCTTTTCCCTCTCCTCCTCTGCTCTTCTCCACACCGCATATTCTGGAAGTCACCTTCAGACCACACTGGAGTGTTACCTCTATTGCCCAGGGCTAGGATCATGTTACAGCTTTCCTCTTCTCACTGAAGATGTGTGCTCTGATTTGAACTTCACCAAAGTTCAGGGATGTTTGGAATCTGGACTTCTGGCTTGGACCCCACTCAGTGCCTCGTGTCAGCATCTAGGAGTTGACAGAAGTTGTTTGCAGCTGAGGCAGCCAGAGCTACAAGATGCAAATGATCAGGAATAAAAGAAACTCTAGCCCTCTAATTAAAGCTGGCCCCATGAGTAATTGTCTGGCCTCTGGAGACATACCAACATATCTTTCTTCCCATGGAAGCCACAGGTCAGGCACTGCTCACCTGGCTACTAGATATCTCAACAAGCAAGCAGATTCCAGGAGTCTGGGGTCACACATCCTGGCCTGGTTGGCACACACCTTCATATTCTTGCTTTCCTTTCGAGGGACTGGGGTAGGAGAAGGTGATGGAGAAGATGCTTGCAGATAGATAACTCCGTTTGCCACATTGCTGCTTTCCCTTTGCAATGGCTTTGGGGGAGAAGAGGTGATGGACAGAACAAGTGTTTTTTGCTTTTTATTTATTTTACCAGAGTAGGCTTGGCCAGCTCAGCTTTGACTCCATAACAAGACTCAGTGTGCAAAGGATGGTGGGGGGAAGATGAGACTTGTTTCAAAGCCCTTGTCAAAGTGCAGGCTGGCACCTCATCTCAGCAGTGTGGCACCCGTGGGGTTTGCCTGCTGCTGCTGGGGGATGTGAGAGAGGCATCCCAAGCTGTGCTCTCCGCATGCTCTCAGCCTGCCCCTCAGGGAGGGACCTTAGAGCACCAGCCAGGTGTCTGTGCAAGGCCAGGGGAGCCTGCCCAGCGTCAAAACAAGCAGCGCTGTCATTTGCTCCTCTTCTGCCTACAGGAACTGAAAATTTCCTTCCTGCCCTTTCCTCCTGGCAGAAAATAGGCAGCTGAGAGACAGGCCAGAGGCCAGGGAGGACCAGTGGCCCACACACTCCGGGGATAGCAGGGAGCTGCTGCAGCCCAGGCTATTTTTAACCTGTTTTTGTTGCACACCGGCAGTCTCGTCTCCCATCGCTTTCTTCCTTCTCCGTGTCCCTGTGTGTCTTTGCAGCTCCTTCCTGCTACCGTGAGATGAGTGAGCTATATATGGCCTGGGAAATGTGCAGCAGGCAGTATTTTTAAACCAGGCCTCCGCTTTGCAGGCTGCAGTGACGCAGCCCGTCCGACCCGGCCAGTTTCTCATGGGAATGCAGGGTGCGCCGCAGCAGCCCGCGGTACTTGGCTGTCGGTGCTTTTGCACCACGCAGCCCTTGGGGCCCAGGCTGACATCTCAAGGCTTGGGAAGCAGCAGACTTTGTGTGTGTGCAGGGGAGGGTTTGAGCCTGGCTGCCATCACAGTGCAGCTTTCTGGATGTCAGCTGCAGGTCTCCGAAGGGAGGTGACTTTTCCAGCTGGCCAAGCGTTGCCATCGAATCTAGGGAGCGGGGCAAGGCATGACCTCCCTAGGCACCTGCCCTCTCTTCAAAGTCCCTGTTCATACCCTCTGTGGAAATGGTTTCTGTAATATTTGGAACAGGTTTACAGCGATGAAATCCTGGAAAATAGCCATCTAGTGTAGAAAAGACTGAATAAAAATACATGAAGAAATATTTGGGAGCAAATCACTTCACCTGCTTCACATGCCAAATAAACCTTTGTTCATTCCTCTTCCACAGCTGAAATTCTACCTGAGTGTAAACGTTCTGCTGAGGACAAAAAGTTTCCCTAGGGTTTTTTTTTTTTCCTCATTGCTACTTTTAATTTCTGTTTTATATTCAACAGAGAAAAAAAAATCAAAGGTTGGTTTAAGAGTCTTTGCTGGAAACATTCTGTCCAAAAACATTCTTTGAGCATTTTCACTCTGAGAAAAGACAGGAGCCACTTTTTTCTACAGCATGAACATCCATTTTTCTCACGGTGCTAGCTTTTTACTGAAATTCTTGAAGAAGATAAAAAAAATATGTTTTAGTCACTCAGAACCTTGTAAATTAAAAAGTCACTTAATCAGATTTTCTTCTGTGAGAAAATGGTTTGTTTCTTCTTCTTTTAATATTTATGATGCATATAGACTTAAATTAAATAACCACTATCTGTAGATTCTCTTATATGGCTCTACTGCTGTTGAAGAATGAATCATAGAAACAATGAACTGTATAGGTTGTAAAAGACCCCTAAGATCATTGAGTCCAACCCTTAACCCAGGACTGCCAAGTCCACCACTAAATCATGTTCCTTAGTGCCACATCTACACTTCTTTTAAAATGCTCTTGGGATGGTGACTCCACCAGCTCCCCAAGCAGCCTGTTCACATGCTTGACAACTCCTTTGATGGAGAAATCTTCTAATATCCAATACAAATCTCTCCTGGTGCAACTTGATGCCATTTCCACTTGTTGTATTGCTCATTACCTGGGAGAAGAGGCTGACCCCCGCCTGGCTACCCCCTCCTTTCAGGCAGTTGTAGGGAGTGATAAGGTCCCCCCTGTCTCCTTTTCTCCAGGCTAAACATCCCATGCTCCCTCTGCCACTCCTCATAGGAATTGTGCTCCACACCCTTCACCAGCTTCATTGACCTTCTCTGGACTCACTTCAGTGTCTCAATGTCTTTCTAGGAATGAAGTGTTCAAAACTGAACACAGGATTCGAGGTGTGGCTCACCAGAACTGAGGAGCATGGGGATGGTCACAGGGGTGGTCACAGCCCTGGTTCTTCTGGCCACAGGATTTCTGATACAAGACAGCCTTCCACACATCAGCTAACTGGGCCACTTTTTCAGAGAAGGAGATCCAGCTGGTTGTATAGGTTTAACTGTGCTTTGGACCACATCCATCTCTTTTTTTTCTAGATTCATGAAAACACCTGTAATTTGTGAATATTACCCTTTCAGACTTTAAGGATTTACACATTTTAGGGAATGCTGATCAGTATTTCTACAGTAATAATTTGACCTCTATACCACTCCATTAAATTTATTTTAACTGCTAATAAGGCACAGTATTTCAGTTTGCCAGAAAGTGAATGATTGCAGATATTATCAGAAAACCATGGGGTTTGGTACCATGACACCAGGCAGTGTTATGAAGAAGACTGATTTCTCAGGCCCAACTGGACCAGTGTAGGGAAGTCTCTGTGCCCAGGAAACTGTTTTTATGCATAGTTGGATTTATAAACATTTACATTAAAAAACACCACGGATGTGAGTTTAGCAATTTTAAAAGAAAGCATGAGATACATTTATTATACCTAATAGTAAGGCAAAGGAGACAGATAAATCCTCATTACTGCACTAGTGATAACCACCCCCAGGAATTATTTAGGAGCCTAGTGATGTTAGTAAAGATGCATTCCCATCTAGTAAAGAAAATCCAGGATAAAATTCTGACAATGTGGAATATTAGATTAGGTAAAGCAAGGAATTTATCTTGCTTGATGAATTTTATTTTCTGAGTAGATATTTGTTCATGAAAACAGCATTTATCTTAACACAGTATTATATCAAAACTTGGCTTTAATTGTCTTCTTTCTATCAGAAAAAGTCTTAGTTTAAGCACACACATTATTTCGGGATCAAAATGGTTTTATCATTCCAGAGATGCTTTCCAAAATGTTCCCATGACATGAAGTGGTCAGTGGACTTTTAATTCTGCAGATGCCAATTAGAATCCAAGGTCTAAGAGGAAGTTCATTTCTGGGCAGTGAGAGCACGTTGTGGGTGGTCACAGACGCCACAAAGCCTATGACTTCAGCCACCTGAGAAATTAAATAATGAACCCTGGCTGAGGAAGCTTGCAGGCATTACATCATTTACACATAAAAACTAAAAAATAGATTTATAGGCATATGGGTGGCTGTGAGCCAGCAGCCACTCTAGAAGTCTCAGCTATATCCAACAGAGTAATGCCCTTTAATACCATTCTTAGCAGAGAGGGATCCCACAAACCTACTCCTCCTCTTCTTGGGTTTCTCTTTCTCACTTTTTTCTACAGATTGACTGTGACTCTCAGAAGTGTTGCCTAAACTGCAGCTGTACAGGGAGTGCTTTGCACTGAAGGAATAGGATATGTGCCAGGTGTTTTTCCAAACCAGTGTAGCCCTGGAGAGATGAACGGCTGCTGCAATTTAAATGGGGATTGGGAACCAATTTAAGGGGTTTCTAGAGATCTGATGTGTTTGAAATATTTTATTATGATGGTACTGACTACTCAGAAGGGGGAATAGGGTTTTTCTATTTCAGAAATTATCCTAAAGGGTCACTAACAGTCTGAAAAACAATTATTTGAAAAAAAAAATTGCCTAATACAAAAGCTGGAGAACTAATAGCTTACAGTAGTAGCCAAGCAGAAACAGAGCTGCAGCCAGCAGTGTCAGAGGGCATAGCTCTGGTGGTGTTCGTTGGGAATGTGGAGAGGAGGTCCTAAGAGTGGCTTTAGATGAAGGAAGAACCACAGGAATGATCGAATGATTTCGCAAAGAAAAGGGCAGTGAGGCTGTTCAGCCACGGCAAAACGAGAAGGCACACAGGAGGCAATGGTTATTCCTTGGAGTCTGGGCCTCCATGACACAAAGACAATGATGGGGCTCTTTCTGACTGTCATGGATCTCTGTTGCTTTGAGCTCTGAAACTCCTCCCTCGCCCCAAAACACACCCATCACCTCAGGGAGGGGGTTGGACCATAGCCCTGGAAAAGCACCCCCTGCACACTGACGCTGGGTAGTCTTGCTGAAAGCATCTCTGAGATTTCTTTAATTAAAACTTTGATTCGTGCTGAAGCAAGAGGAAGCAAACCTTGTCCGGTTGCAGCGTTCAGATTCCCCGATGGAAGCCAGATGTCCCAGCTGGTCCTGCAGCTGCTCTCGGTGTGACCTCCTGCACACAAGGGCAGCAGCCAGAGGCCAGCCCGGTAGCTGCCCCTGTGTGTCTTGCTTTAGTCTCACAATATGTTTCCTGGACTTTATATGCTCACCCTTCTCTCTCCTTTCTCTTTACTCCTCGTTCTTCCCTCCCACCTTGACACTTGGCAGACAGTGCACTGAGTAGCAAAATGAAGGAAAAAGAAGAAAGAAAAAGACAGGAAGAAGGAGCACAAGCCCATGGCTGTTTGTTTGTCTCTAAGGCAACAGGTAGGAGCTGCAGGGCACTGGCACTCCCCCAGCCACAGCCCAGGGCTGCTCAGTGCCCCACAGAGACTGTCTGTCTGTCTGTCAGCACTGGGGAGATGGTGTGAAGCAAATAAGCCTCACTTGTGCTCCCATGTCAGCCCTTATTGCGGGGCTGCTGCTGTCGGGTGACTGGAGACCAGTGAGCAGGCAGGTGAAAAACGTGATCTCAGGTGGCCTCAGATGACAGCCTAAAAGCTGAGACATGTTTAAAACAACAGGACTGGAAATAAATTGCTTCCTCCTCCCAGGGTTACAGCCAGGTCATAGAGGAAGGAGGACAGGATTATCACTTCAGGAAAGAGAAGAAGCACTTGGCAGTTGAAATTTTTACTGAAATAGATAAAAGACAAGGCTTTTTCATCCGTTTTCTTTCCTTTGGTCTCTGGACTTCCTTCACCTGCCTCCATCCATCGTAAGCAATCATCATGGGACAACACATGAAGCTGGGGTCACAGCCCAGAAAGGGCAGGAGGACACTCGGGTCAAAGTGAGTGGAAGATGAGCAATGCTGAAGCCAGCTGAGCTGTATGGGCTCTGCTGAAAGCCATCCTGGAGAGCCTCCAGGGCCTTGTGGGGCATGGGCTAAAGCAGAAAGGGGCTTGTGGAGGGGTTGGATGACAGCAGCCTTAGGAGTAACATGGACAAAAAATCACTGTCGCAGTGGCTGCACTAATGCTTTTCCTGCCTTTCCACCAGTAAGGGCTAGCAAACATTTTCATACCAACTGGTTACTTTTAGCTAGGCTACTGGAAAATACAGAAACATGGCAGAGGAAGATAGAAGTTGTGATAATAATATAACAGATGTGTCTGAGATGAGGAGATGTACCAGAGGTAGGCTATGAGCTTGTCTCCTTCCCTCTCTTTCCTTCTTTTTCTGGTAGGGGGGGACATGCTTCTGCACCATATGATGTGGGCCCCAGCCCTATAGACAGAGGATGGCATTGTGGTCCCTGACTTTGCCTGAATCTTTTTGAAGGCTGCATTTAACTTACTTGGAAAGGTTTCACTGAGCTGTCCTGTCTCCATTCGCTCAGAAATGTCAAGCATTCAAGTTTCCATTGTCTTCAAAACTAAGAAGACTTTCAGAAAACTCTGCAGAATTTATTTCTGAGGTTTTCTGAAATATCAAGCAGTTGACCTGTCTTTCTAGCTGTTGCACTAAATTTCAGAAAAAGCCCAGGGATTATTCTGGAGTGAATAATCAGAAGTGACAATAGGAGTTTCTCTGCAGGCAGGTATGTTGCAAAGCTAAGATTGTTATCAGAGAAATCCAGAGTAACCATGTTGAAAAGAATGACAATATTTCTTTCCCAGATTATGATGATTAAATTTAAATATGGGGCTAATAAATCACCTCTTGCTCAGTCTAGTTGAGCCTTCCATATGTAGTAATGACTTTTCCAGGCAGAATGGGTTGGGTATTGGCAATGAATAGTGGGCTGTGCATTCCCTACATCTGTATCTGTGTGTGGCTATGGCTGTGTGTCTGGAAGGTGTGAAGCATGCATGTGAATGCTGCAGGGGATGTTCCCTGAAAGAAGAGGCAAAGCAGGAAGAAACAGAAACTGCCTCTCTCTGATGGTGGCAGAGATCCACCAGCGTCGCTGCACGTACCTCCTGTTCTCAGAATTGTCTGTCATGTACATCATACCCTGCTAGATTAATAAAATGGCTTTGCAGCTGTACACCCAAATAACCTCAAGTGAATAGACAAAACCAGCAGGATTTCTTACTACACCTACTCACCATTTTTGATTCCTGTAGGATGGTTAATAGGTAATTTTCAGAGCAGTAAAACTTTGCTTGCTTTAGAAAATTTTTCTTGTCTTGGAAAACTAATGCCTTCTATTTCTAAATTAACACTAAAAAGACATACTTAAAAAGGCATTTTGAAACTCTCTTAGTTACCTGGATTTAAAAATTGAAAGCAAGTACACAACGTGACATAATTTGAGCTCCAGGCAGGGTTTAGGAAGCATCTTGGAAAAGATCATAGTCTAGAACTTCCTTTCATTGGTATGTTAACATAAAATGTTTTGAGTTGGGTTTTTTGTGGTGGTTTCTTTTCTACATTTGGAAGTTAATGTGTCCCAGTTCTGTTGTATCTCATCTTTATTTATATCCAAGTCTTTTTTTTTTCCTGTGGAACTTTTATTTTTTAGTGTGGCTCCTTTTGAAAGAAAGAATGATAAAAGAGAAAATTGAATTGTACAAAAAAAATGTGTCCTTCAGCTTGTCAGAGGTACAGAACTGTAGCTTTTTTTTGCTGCAGGGAGTATGATTGCCTCAAAGACCACTTCATTTCATAGCACCAAGTGGTTCTTATATTCTTTATATCTCTGTTTTTCACTTTCTCTTACAGGATTTTTCAAGATTTCTCATTCTATAGAAAATCTGCATATTGCAGACATGAAACTGCCTACTGATGGAAAAAATATCAAGATTAAATTTCTACATGCAAACATTTCTGGGACAGATGAGATGAGTGATTATAGCTTCATAACAGTGGGGAGAAGTGATGTTTCACAAGGTGAGAGATAACCAAAACCACGCTCTTTGCCCTGAACAATGCACACTAACAACACATGAAGGACCCCTGTGATTAGAGCTCGCTCACAGTTCAGGCAAAGAGGAATTCAGCTCTGTGCCATCCTGCACTTGAGAGACTCCAGCCTGATGTGGGCAGCACAGAGTTTCTATTTTCCATGGCAGGAGGGGATGCAGTAGCTGCCTGTATGACACCAAACTCAGGAAAATGATGAAGCGTGTCCCAGCTGAAGCACTTGAGTAATCACATGGCAGGTCAAACATACATATGGAACCGTCTGGCTCATAAGATTTGGTGTTTGGCCAAATGCATAAATTAAAAATAACTTCTCCCAGTTCTCCTAACAGCACCAGGACTTTTCTATTGAAGGAAATATCATTTGTATATCAGATATCCTTTGATTCCCCATACCCAGACATGCTGGTTCAAAGTGCAGCTTCTTTTTCAAAAACAAGAAGATACTGAGGAGCTGCTTATGCATTCAACTGTGCAAGCATCACTGCATTTAGGTCAGTGCCTTTACAATGATTGTAATGGAAAAAGACTTTTCCCCAAGGTTTGGGAAGAGCAAGTGCTCTCTAACACAATTGCCCTGCAAAGGCAGTTGTGAAAACCTATCTGCTGGTCTTTTCACACCAGCTGGGGGTGTTCAGAATTCTGTAAGAGCAGCCCAGGAGGGGTTTGTAGCATCTCTGCTGCTTTGGGGGTTGGCATTAGGATTAGTGAAGGGCACCTTATGGCAATGTACAGCTTAAATTCCATTACTGATAGTGCTAGTTGTGATTCTGTGGAGACCCTATGGCCAGCATGAAGGTCACTCCCCTAGGGATGTGTCAGCTAGGGCAGGGAGCCCTGAGCAAACATGCCCAGAGGACTAATTTTTTTTTTTTCCTAGAGAAGCCAGGGTCTCAGAGATACAATGCAGGCTATGACATGTAGAAATCCAACCCAAGAACATAATTTCTCTGAAAACTGAGTGGTCTTTAGAGCAAAATGAGTGCCTTTGACAGGAAACTCACCTGCAAGTACCTGAACAAGCAGTCTGCTCCCACACCAGGTGCTGGCAGAATGACAACCCCTTCGTCCTGCCCCCTGCATATCCTGCTTTAAATAAAATAACTGTAACCTTTAAACTCTTGTAAGAGTTTAAAAAAAATCAGCAGCAGCATTTCCTTCTTTCCCGTTTCCTGCCCTCGTGGTTCCACCTGAAATAAAGGGAACACCTCTGTGAAATAAAGCCCACTTCTTCTTATTACCAGCTGAGTTTTCTCTGAGGAAACAGGAGGAAGTAAAAACTTCAGCTAGAATTGTACTTGTTACGAGATTTTTCAGAAACTTCAGTGGCAATTGCTTGATTTATAAATTACATCCCACTGCCAGCTTATAAATCATCAGCATTGCAGCTCTCATTTCAGCATTGCCCATACTCTTTGCCTGCTGAAGAGAAAGATGGAAAAATAGGAGGAGGCACAAGCACCACTTTCCAAGATCAATTCTTATGTTTTCAGGATTTTGTGCCCAATAGCTTTCTCGAGGCATTGAAATGCTGAGCTTTCAAGCCAGTAAATGGCAAACATAATCTGCTGGCCCCCTCAGCACAGACAGAAATCTGTTCAGATGGCCTGTTTCTACGTATGCTGTCAGGCAGAGAAAGATGTCCACCAATTGTCACCTCCTCCATTGGCTTTGGGGGCGACTCTGCATAATTCACTGAGTGTGCAGGGAGGCTGCTGGCACAGCAGTGCAGGCAGCAGGGAAGAAGGCAGGCACTACCAGAGCAAACAGCACAATGAGAGCACAGTTCAGCACCCTCCCATATGTGTATGCACACACACATATACACTCACATAGTGAAATATGAGAAAGAAGGGAGAAACTGGGGAGCAGTGAAGTGTAGCACGTGTCCAGGGAGAAAGGGGCTTGACTGTTGTGGCTTGTTTTCAACCACAAGAATTTAATGCAACATTAATCTCTGGTGGTCTTGACATCCCTGATCACAGTCTTCTGATTTCATGTGAGCCGGCATTTCCAGCACAAATGCCTACTTTTTGTGGGAGACTTGATTCCACAGGAAAAAAAAGAGACCCTACATCTCAGCTGGATACTGATTTTTATTCTCCAATTAATTAAAATAGAAAACTCTTTCCATCCATGAATGATGTGAAAGCAAAGAAGCTCAGGAATGGCTGAAGTTGTTTTTAATTCACCTAATTTCTGGCATTTAAGGGGAAACATGAAAGTGATCAACTTAAGTATGTTTGAAAAGAGACATTACTTGAAAACAAGTCAAAGATTTCAAGTGAATTATCAGCAGGTGCCTGAGAATCAAATCCTTTGCTGTTGATACCAGTGGCAAAGCTAATTTGTCTCAACAGCAGTGGGCAGCAGTCTCTGCATGTGGCCATAAGCTGATAGCTGGCACTGTGGTTACATCCCATTCCCCCAGTTTACTCTGGGCTGAATAGAGCCAACTTCCAACAAAAACCACCAGTGACCCCTGAGGCTCCCTTCTCACCTTGCCATGCAGCCAGCTCGAGCTGTCAGGGCTGTGTGTCAATGGAATTTGCACAAAGCATAAGTGCTCCTGCTTCAGAAGAGAAACTGGGACATTTCTACGCTTGAAAACATGGGACAACTGTGGCAGCATCTCTGCAGTTGCAAGGACACCAACCCAAAGTGTGACCAAAATAATATCTCAGGCTTTTTGAATTGTTTTCCAGAGCAACAGTAGTTCTGTAACGTTGTCATTGCCATTGAAGTAAACAGATCACTGGGGTCTAATTTAAGAGTGGACAATGTGTGGATATGCTGAGCTTCCAGAGAAACTGAGAGAGAACTGACTGCTGTGATTTTGTCAACCCAAAATACTTTTATCTGGCAGCTTTTCAAAGGGGTATAAGGCGAGGAGAGGCTGAGTTTGTGGAAGGGATTTTGAGCTTATATCCTTACCAAGGAATATAATGTTCTTCTACCCTGTTTTTTGTGGATTTTTTTCATGTGATGTGGCTGCATACTCTTGGACAACCAAAAATTTCTGCTGCATATGAAAACCAAAGAGCAAATGATGCTTATTGTCACCTCTGAAACAAAATACCAATAAGGTATAAAATTATTTGTAATATTATGTGCTAATAACAAAATACTTATGCCCATCTAAGCTGTAACATCCTTCTTTGGTCCAAAACCTGTCAAATAAATACAGTCCATCTGTCAATACTGTTGTCATGCATGGTTGACAGTGGGAGTCCAACTGGTAGAAAATGTACTCTGTGCATGCTAAATGGCACCTCTGTATATGGTGAAAGTTTAGCTAAAAAATTCAGGGGGAAAAAATGCCCCAAATTTATTATCCAAACCTCTGTATTTACTGTACGGTTTAAAGTCATTTTGTCATTGCTCTGTGAATAAGATTCAAATCCACATGGGAAAAAGTTCAAGACAAAAAATAGTAACTTTAGAGAATACACTGGGAGTGCAAAGCCATTATGTCTTCCTTCAAGCTGTGGTTTCTCATGGCCTTCTGGAGCAAACTATTAACCTGAATGCTGGAAAAAAAATCTGCCTACTTGAAACATGTATCTGACCACTTAGGGTATGCTGTCCTTTGTGCCAAGATTTTTTTTTTCACATGTGTTGTATGAGAATTGATTGCCTTTGTGATTTTTATCCTAGCTGAAACAAATGCACATGTTGTTCTTATTTGTATGAATGGCTAATCCATTTTAATATGCAGTTTTGACAGATGTACATGACTTTTGCAAGTTAATAGAGGTGATTCACATCTGTCACGCCTTCCCTTCTGTACATTTCCTTCTATACTGGCTTATGTTAAAGATAAGAAGGAAATATATCCTTGTGTCAATGATAATGACATGAATTTTTTTAAGGGCTGATAGGCATCAACTTGGTACAGTACCAGTAACCCCAAGTGGCTTCTCTTTTGGAATGACCCTCTACAAAATCACCAGTGTATGAAATTCCTTTAGGCATTTTGTCTCTGTTCCTCAGCTTGCCTCAAAATGCTCTCTTTCTGAAACACTCTGTGTGGGGCTTCGGATGAGGACAACCTTTTGGTACAGAGATTCATGGTACTTTTGGTACTTTTTCTTGCCAAAAGGCAGGGGTCAATCGGGCATAAAGTGGTATGAGGAACAGTACTTTCCTGCTTTATTTGTACATGTCTAAACCATTTATCTGGATATTAAATGTTATCTCTGAAAAGAAACCAAATCTCCCACAAGCTGGTGCATTAGTCATCAGGAAGAACCAAAGGAAAGCATTCACTTGGCCTCACCTTACACACCTAATTTTGGTGTCATTGCCAGATTCAAAGTAGGAGACCGAAGTGGGAGTTGTAAATCATTGGAGAAGCAACATTCATTCCACTGATTGTAAGTGGAAGTCTATGGAGAACTCACTTTGGGCAAGACATGGGTTTCCTCTCTCAAGAAGTCAATGTTCTATTGAATGCAAACCAAAAGTCAAAAACTTGTAATCAGGATGCTCTTAGAGGACAAGAGAATAATCTTTTGCTATAACAGATTGGAGAACTTGAAAATAAGAGTAGTCAAACTGTAAGCTTTGAGGGAAAAAAATAAATCTCCTATGGAAACTGAATATTTTCCTGATTATTTCCATCTGCACTACACCCTGGCCATCCCATGTGATTTTAACTGATTAGCAAGGAGGAAGAAACTAATTTTCCAGAAATATTTTGCTGCACTCATGCAATAAGTACATTCCGGTTCACAATTACTTTGAATGTAAAAGCCAGGTCCTTTTACAGTATGTGTATGAAAAGAATTATCTAAACAGGGGCTGTGTACATTGTAGCTGCCAAGGTGCTGACCACATGAATACCCTGTGACACAGATTTGGCAAGAATGAGATTAACCTTGTTAACTTGGCCAAGTTCCAGAATATGTAACAAAAGTTGGATAAACCTAATTTGCTCTCAATTTTAGTTGGAGATACTGAGCGTGATGCTGCTGCTTTATATTTTAGGTAGTTGTTCTCTTTATACAGGATATAGAATATTGCCCTTTTGACATCACATTTACCCCAGCACTCCAGAAGTAGAAATGACAATCATACAAGGCAATCACAGCTTTACTTGGCTCTTCTAACTCCTTTCCTAGTGTTGCTTAATAGCTGCTTCTTCTCAGTCAGATAAGGGGAATATCCCCATACCCTTAGCAGGTTTCAATGTGTAATATTTTCTTTGGACTTCAGTGAATTGTCTGCTTGCTTTGCTGAAAGGGTCTCAGGAAAGATTTGTCCCAGGACCATTAAGGCAGAGAAGTAATGCAAGCAATCAAACTCACAACTTTATAATGCCCTCTACTTGACCAGGAGTCTCCATCTAAATTTTTCTTGGTTCTGTTGGCAAGCACATGGCATCCTATCTTCTTCTTGCCGCAGTGAGTCCTGAAGCCAAAGAACTAATGTCAAAAAGAGCTAAATAGCTTTGACTGACAAGAAGGGACTGCTATTGCCATGGTAGAAAGCCCTAG
The DNA here is from genome assembly GCA_034336665.1 of Luscinia megarhynchos. Lineage (NCBI taxonomy): Eukaryota > Metazoa > Chordata > Aves > Passeriformes > Muscicapidae > Luscinia > Luscinia megarhynchos. The sequence goes on from CM067565.1 coordinate 51,516,924, forward strand.
ATGTCCACAAGAGAGATCTGGGGTCCTTTAGGCAAAAGGTCTGTTCCCAATGTACACCCTACACATGGCCTTTGTGCAGGCAGAGGCTCCATGCTAACAGCACATGCTATTGACACTGTCAGCTGCTTTAGAGGGCTGCTGGATAAAGGGAGCTGGGCATGAACAAGGGAGACTCTGCGTTGGTCTCTGATTAGAATCAGTACTTGAGACAATGCTGGTCTTGCAGAGAAGGCATTGGCATGGAGTTAGGATTCCTAGGAGATGGAAATGACTTTTTCTCCCAGGGCTAACACTCCCTTTAACTGGAGACATGAGACCTCCCCCTTGCTACAAATTTGACTTGATATCAGACTCATTACTCAAGTTTTCTTCATTCAGGCAGTGTGACAGGCAGCAGAATACTGGCCAAACATCAAGCAATGGGTACAGCACCCTGCAGCTAAGATCCAGAACTCACTAGTCAACGTCTCTATACAAAGATACTTCTAAGATATAGTATCATGTTTGTTAAAATGCTGTATAAATGGTGCAAACATTTCAGATGTGTATGTATTAACCACTAAGCTGCAAAAATAGCTGACTACCGAAATATCCCCATCATTGCTGTTGAGGCTCTTCCTGCTTGCAGGATTTCCAGCTGAAGTTCCAAGTCTCTTTGGGCTAGCCAGGTTGTAGACCACTTGCTTTTGTTGACCTGTCAACATGGACAATACTTATATAATTCAGCATCTTTGCTTAATGCAGAGTTGATAGCAGCTGAGGGGTTCCCTCCTGGAAGACACGTACAATTTTCCTGAGCAGAAAAGCCCCAGGTTACGTCCCAGCTGGTGTTGTAATGAGTTGGGGGGTCTGTCACACCCTAGATGAAAACCCAAGGCTGTGCTATTTGAAACCCAAGCTGCCACTTCATGCAGAGTTACAGCATAGCACAGGACAGCCTCACTGTATTTAGCACCTCTGAGGATCCCTCTGCCCTGGGGGAGCTGCACTTATCTCAGGGAAAGTCAGCAGTGGTCCGGCTGCCTCCTCCTGCTAGACACTCCTGAAGGAAAGTGCCATGCTCCTGCCAAGCCTCCCACACAAACCTTGCACCTGAGCCTGAGCATGCTGCTGGCCATGAGCCCACACCTGAGGGGAGCCCAGCTGCTCCCTGCTGATGGGTGCTCTGGGATCAGCAGCTGGGGAAACTGGGGGGAAACTCAGTAAGCTGGATCGTGCAAGAGTCACTGTTCTGAATGGTTCAGTTAAGCTTCATGTTGACAGGGAACTATTTTTAATATTATGACTAAGAAGTACAGCAGTACAAGTTTATATAACAAAGTGAAAGAAAAAAAAAGGGGGGCTCGATTTTAGGGTTAATGATTTAGCACAATTTAGCATGAAATTTTCCTAAACTCCTTCTAACATGAAACTAGGTATTTCAAAATGATCTCTATTTTAAATGCAGGTTTTAAAAACTTGGAAATGGCTCTAAGCCAGTATGTTCTAGAGTATATTATAGGTTTGCAGTAAAAAGCTTCTGCCATTACTGTAGGCATTTCTTAATATTAATTCAGTCCCCACTCAGGCAAGGCTTTCATTGATATTAGTCAGAACTTTTCTGCAAAGTGATTTTGCAAAGCCCATAAAGGCTGTTTTGTGTGATACATTTTTAGTTATACCCTCCCCTCCAAAAAAACTGTTAATTTCATCTTTGCCTCCATAAACCCTTAGTACTTCTCAATGCTGCTTAAACAGGGATCTAGATGAAAGTGCTTTGTGGAATATGGCTTTTGTCAGGGTTAGTAGAGCTGCTAAAATTCCATTCTTTCAATTTTAAAAATGGCATTTCTTTGCAGGCTTATACAAAGTACCAATACACACATGCAAGTATGTGGGAAAGAAAATTAAACAAACACTGAAAACACAAACCAAAAAACAATGCATGGAAAATGAACTGGATTGGAGATTTGAAAAATGCCATCAAGTAGCCCTGTCAGTTAATGTCCATTTATTTTCCCATCCATTCTCATTCATGTATTTTATTTGTTTTTCAGGCTCTCAATCCACTTATTCTATTTAATTAAATAGAATATTTTCTTCCAAAATGTTCCATGTGCCAAAAACTAATGAAAACCAAAGATTTCTCAGCTATGGACAAAAAGACCCCATTTTCAATTGAACTAATTCACCTTCTGTTGGAAAGCCTTCCAATACATAAAGGGAGGCTACAGGAAAGATGGGAAGAGACTCTTTATCAGGGAGTGTAGGGGTAAGATGAGGGACAATGTCTTTAAGATGAAAGAGGACAGAATTAAATTAGATATTAGGAAGAAATTCCTTCCTGTGAGGATGCTGAAACACTGGACTGTTCAATCTCCCTCAGCGTCTCCTCCAAAGTCCTCTGCCACAGCCAGTTTGGTGCCCTTTGCTGGGCTGGCTGAGGATGCTTCTGTCTCATGTGGAGGGGAGCCTGGAACTGGACCCAGCACTCATCAGAGATGAAGGATCACCTCCCTTGACCTGATGGCAATGCTGCCTAAAGCAGTTCTGCATGAGGACAATATCTGCATGGAGAACTACAGAAGGCAAAGAACCTTTTGTAGTGTTTGCAACACAGGTGAAGTAAGTCAGGAAGGGCAGAAAAGGTAGAGATGAAAGACAACTTCAACAACAAGACATGGCAGGATTTCTGGAAAAAGATGCAAAAATGAATTTTCATAAAAAATGCATTTGAAATAAGCACTGCAGATAAAGAGTAGTGATATATAAGAGGGGTACTGTGATAAGACTGAGACACATTGATTATATTCTGATTCAGCTTGATATTACAGAAGATGGAGGAGTGATACTCTAAGGAAACTGGGATGACAATCACAACAGCTGCAAAATTTGCCAGTGTTTACATGGAAAATAAAGGCCAGCAACTGAGGGAGCAAATTCAAAGCAAAAATATATAAAGCAAGGACAAATCAAAGAAATAAGAAAAATATATATTTTTACATACCAAAAAGAAACATGTACCTCTTTGGTTGTGAGTTTTATATGGATGTATCAATTTTTTTCTGCTTTTTCATGCTATCATATAAAAACATCTTCTGGGTCTCATTCAACTGTTACAGAGCATTTGCACTAAAGAGATGTTCATAATAAAGAAAAATACACAGTTGATTAAAATACTTTTTATCAAACTGCTGAGCCTTTACTTAGAGAAACCTTACAATATTTATTCTCCATTCATGCAGATAAATCTTCAGCAAAAAAAATATAGTAATGTGAAAAATGGGCACATGCAAGCAAACATATTTAACAAACATTTTAATGTTAACTATTATTTTCTCTCTTTGCCTCAGATTATGTAGAGTAAAAGAAGATAACAAACTTCTTCATCCCACTACACGGTGATCACTTCCACAACTTTCTCTCTGATGTCCTCCAAAAGAAGGCCAAGTCTTATTAAGGCTTACATAACTCCAAATCAATTAAAAATGTATTGGAATTATTGAAATTGCTGCTAGAATCACCGCACACAAATTACAGAGTTCTCCTAGGACAGCTTGCCTACTTTCCATGAGATTTAACACCTTAACCAACCATCAAAGTAAATTATTTGCCATTGCACCAATATAAAAACTGCAGGAACACTGTGTATATGGTAAGACCACTGGGAAAAGTAAGGTTAGAAACTGTATAGCAAATGTCCTTCATGAGGACAAAGCTTCTGTAAAGGGAAGTGACTTGCCTGGGGTTAGGTAAAAAAAACAAGGACAGCCCAGCTTCACTGCTGGTTGGGCCTGTGTGCAAGCCTCAGACACATATTTCTTGCAGAAGCAGCTCCTCAGCTATGGTCTAAAGACTCTTGCAGACTTTCTGATTCAACCAGTATGGTTACCCATAACAATTTCATTAAACTATTTCTGTACAGTCTTTTGCTTGTTAGTCTTTCCCCTGGTAGAAGTCTGTATGTTCTGTGCTCCACTCCTAAAACAAACAACATGCAGACAAATATGGTGCAAAGCACTTACCACAACTGAAAAATAAACTTCTAACCACAGTGAGGGAGAGGAAAAGAGCTGGGTATTTTGTGGTCCCCAAAGGAAATTGAAATCTGCTTTTTGGTGGAGACATGCTTCAAAAGATGAAACCAACCAAACGGGGAAAATGTCTTTTTTTCTCGGGCATGTGCGCAGCACATATTAATGGTTGCCAAAAGTTAAATGGGAAGCACTATTGATATTATTGTCTGTTTGTTATTAAATAAAAATCATTCAAGCTTTGTTCTCTTCTCCAGTGGATTAAAGAAAGACATCACCCTGAATCAAATGTGATCAAGTTTCCTTTTAGCATATCATGCCTTGCTGCAATACGCTTCAGACAGTGGCTGCTGCAAAACATTTTATTTAGTGCCTTGTTTATTATTTTTCCAGTAGAAAAATAGTCCCAAACATAACTTTTCCCTAATTCAAATGGTCCAGTATACTTTAAAAGAAAATAGATTATTAAAACTTCTTTTAAAATTTTATGTCTTCTTTAAATGACTTCGTAAGTAAATTGAAATTATTCTTTGAAAGGAAAGAAAGAGAGAAGACAGGAGGAAAGAGGGAAAGAGAGAAAGAAAGAGCAAATGAAAGAATGACAAAATGAGAGAGGGGAGGGAGGGAGGGGAGGGAGGGGAGGGGAGGGAGGGGAGGGAAGGGAAGGGAAGGGAAGGGAAGGGAAGGGAAGGGAAGGGAAGGGAAGGGAAGGGAAGGGAAGGGAAGGAAGGGAAGGGAAGGGAAGGGAAGGGAAGGGAAGGGAAGGGAAGGGAAGGGAAGGGAAGGGAAGGGAAGGGAAGGGAAGGGAAGGGAAGGGAAGGGAAGGGAAGGGAAGGGAAGGGAAGGGAAGGGAAGGGAAGGGAAGGGAAGGGAAGGGAAGGGAAGGGAAGGGAAGGGAAGGGAAGGGAAGGGAAGGGAAGGGAAGGGAAGGGAAGGGAAGGGAAGGGAAGGGAAGGGAAGGGAAGGGAAGGGAAGGGAAGGGAAGGGAAGGGAAGGGAAGGGAAGGGAAGGGAAGGGAAGGGAAGGGAAGGGAAGGGAGAACATATATACTTTCTGTAGTTAATGAGATGGTTTGTTTTAAATAAAAATTACTAGTATTTTCTAGACTAGTATTTGTATAAACATTCAGAAAGTCACAGAATAACTGAACATACTGAGTTGGAAGGAACCCACAAGGATCATCAAGTCCAAGTCCTAGCCCTTCTTGTGCATCCCCTGAAGCATTCTAAGAAAATAATTTATATATGTTATTGAACCAGACATTTCCATGTCTCCACAGACTCGGGAATGATTCATGTCCTTTCTTAATGACAATAATACAGTAGGCTTTTGACCACTAGTGAGCAGAGCTGGCTTGAGCTGGTGACCTGGAGATGAAATGTTTACTGCCAATCTCCCGGGCAACCATCTCCCCCTACAGGCACCTTTCAATAAATCTTCCCTTTCTTATTTTCAAAAGACACTTTGGAAACATGCCATTTGAATCTATTGAGAGTACTTCCAAAAATCCTTTTGTTTAAGACTTGTTTTTGCAAGTATTTTGTGCAAAACAGGCAAAGTTTTCTTTCCTTAAATTTTTAGTAACTTGCAGATTTTACATGGTTTTATTCCTTTCATTTCTCAATGTCTTATGCTGTAGCCTGTGGCACGGCACTTTGCTGGCGAGCATTCCTGCATTAGACACTGCTTAGGCACACAAATCCCAGCTGTCATCTCTGCTCCTGGGAGGAACTAAAAATGCTCTACATGCTCCCTTCCAGCTTCCTCTCCCACATTGCCTTACACAACCCAGGTACCACCTCCTCTGCAAATCCTTTATTAAAACTGAATCCTAAGATTAAAAAAAGGATTATGGCATTATAGAACAGGTCCTGATCTAAACTACTAAGTCCCATTTTAGATGAAGGAGTATGAGAGTAAATTGCTCCACCATAGCCCAGCACACATATCCTGTATTATATGTGGAAACAGAAAACGGTACCTGACACATAGCTGTGTTTTTGGAGATCAGCTTAAAATCTCCAGAAGGTAATGCTTATTATTCCCATTAGTTTAGTTCAAAGACATGCCCATCTGCTTGTGAAACTATCATATAACAACAATGGTTCCTGTTCTCCGTGCCTTAGGCCTTTGTGAAACCAGTTACTGGAATTTTTATCTGGGTCAAGAAATTCAAAGCAGGACAAAACAAATTCAAATTTAATATTATGAAACACTCAGAATGGAAGTTAAGTGTAGGAGTTTTTTCATTATTTTTGTTACTCTAAGTGCTAAGAGGATATGCCCACCATGTTGGTAAATGCGATCTTGTAATATTCACAACGGATAGTTTCTCTCTTTACATTTCCATATATGCAGAGTAAATTACGTTACTCTGCCTTCAGATTTTTACTAATTTGTATCTTTCAAAGGCATGGATGAAATACTTAACTGGGGAGCAGATTCAAATACCTTGTGTTTTGAATTTCAATTACAATTTTAGTAGGCTAGTATTCTGTAACAAATGTAACAAATTCATTTTATTTTTTATATGAGTGATCCACTCCAGCTTTGTCTCTTGAATCTTCTGTTCCACAGATGTTTAAATCAGAGCACTGTAACTCAGCATGTCTATGCTGAGGGCAGCAGCAATGCTCCTGCCATGTGTGGTGAGCTCATCCCTTGGTTGAAGGGATAAAACACTTCCCCTTTATGCCACAAACTTTGACTCCCACTGCATTTCCTTGGGCAGCTCAGGATCTGTGGTCTGGTCTCATTTTATCACCACATCAGACATACCCACAGGCACATCTCTGTGTCCTGGTAAAGCTTGTCTTGGCCAGTGCAGCTCATCAGCCACTCGTGTATGCCAGCTCCATACTTAAGAGGATTTGGGCTTGGCTGATGCCTGAAAATACAAAAAATTTATCTAACTTTCACTGCTAACAACCATGAGAGTGAGCTGTACACTCCTCCTCTCCAAGGAAGGCAGTGTATCATTTTGAGGATATGTAAACTAGAGGGAGAGAAAAGATCTTGCTTTTCCCTCACATTCCTGTTGAGATGGATGCAGCCTCCCATGGGGGAGAACAGAGGGTTCTATTATCCTAAAGCATCTTGGTAACCTGGTGCTCCTTCCTTGCAGCTGGAGGCTGAAATTGCCACCCAAAGACAGCCAAACTCAAACATTTACCAACCAAAGTTAAAAGCACTGTTGCTGCAACAGGCAAGGGTTTGTACTCACTTGTATGGTGAGCAGGAACTCAGAGGGACCAAGGAGCAAGGGAAGCAGGAGAACTGAGGGGAAGGGAAAGGATGAGATAGAGCAAAGGGTACTTGTTGCCAGAGAGAGCATCTGGTAAATGGGAAGTAATTTGGATGATCTGACCCTCCTGGAAAACTCCATTTAGAAAATGAGAGGTGATTTCCACCAGCTTTATTATATGCCAGAAACATATGGCATAATAGCTGCCTTTGTGGCTTCCTTCTGGCTCTCTTTGTGGCTTTCTTTCCCTATAAGGGGAGCCATCAGCACAACAGGGGATCTACCACAGTTTGGGTGCTGCTTTCAAGAGGTCACAAGAGCCAGCAGTGTTCTGGAGCAGGTGCTTTTTAGCATATGAATTGGATTTCTTGTTTTTGGAACAAGCAAATGTACCTAATGCCTTTGATTGAAATGGAGATGAGTGGAACACGTGCAAATAAAAATAGATAATAATTTTTGTCATTAACAGCATAAGGTTAATTTCCATAGTTCCAGGAAATCAATTAATGATCCAACTACAATTCTTGATCAAGGTCCCATTTTGAATGAGATGTGTCAAACTTGGAGGAGATACAATAAACTGTGAATGCTGCTGAAAAAGAGAGTAGGGGACAGAGAGCAAGGAGGCTATGAAGAGCCCTGAACAGTGCTAAAGTGGAGAAGATTTACAAGTTGTTGATTAAGAAAACAAAGAGTAATATGGGAAGAAACTTCCATGGGGAAAGTGTACAGAAATCTGAAACACTAAAGATGAATGGGTGGATTACAGGCAATTTTTCAGCTTGACATGCCCATTTTCATATATGACACCATACCCCAAGGAAAAAAACAAAGAAAGAAAATCAAGAAGAACATGACTTGCAGTTACTGGGAGTAATTTTTTAGCTACAGTGACATGGCAGTAAAACAGCAACACAATAAGGATTTACAAAATGAAATGTCTCAAATATAGCATGCCATGAAAAAGGGCAACAAAATGTGCTGGGATGCCAGCTCTGAAGAAAACCAATGAATTTTGAGAGGAGAAGCAGGTATTTCATGGAACTGCCTGTGTATATCATGATCAGTGGAGGAGTTGAGCAATGTAAAGAGCTTGCTCCAAGCCAGATTTCAGAGGCTGGGGAAGTGGCTCTTGTCTGGGGTTGTTAGAAATCATGTACTTGATTGCTCAACAATGCAGCTGTAATTAGAAGAGTAAAGACAACTCTATGGAACAAGAAAAAATTTAAGAGTTTTATTCTCTCCAATAGGATGGTGAAAACTGATGAAGCAGAGCTTGCATGCCTTCTCCTAGGACATTCATATATGCTCTGTTACAGAGTGGGACAGTAGAGACTTTTGAGGCATCCTCACAGACCCATCAGTGGTGACTCTCAAAGATGGTGATGGAAAGGGGAAAAAGGGTTTAATTCTGAATAAGAGAGTTGGAATCAGTCACATTCACAAGGAATATGAGGAACTCCTCTGATCAGGCAACTCATCAGGTATCTGTAAGCATGGAAAACAGCTGAAAGATTTTAAGTGAGCTGCACTAGTGACAAACCATTTCTTTTCCACTTTTGCCTTTCTATTTTTGAGCAGCATTACAATTGCTTCATATTTTGCTAAGTACAGAACAGGTCGATTTGAGAGAAACCAAATATTAGAACCAATGAATTCCTAGCAAGAAAAGGCACAATTTTTAAGCACCATCTTTTGTGTTCAACATTCAGAACTTAATAGACAATTTCCTTGGCTACCAATTTAGATGTTTTTAGCTGTTCAGTAAGCAGAGACACGTAAGATTTCTCCTTTCTACAGGACACTTTTGAAACTTTTTTTGGCAAGAAGGCAAAGGATTGATAAGACAACAGAAAAAAGAAGTTGTAATTTCAAGCAGAAGCTTGGGAAAAAAACAGCAGGAAAAACTTCCTTTCCTAGTTGGACAAATCTGGTCAAGGCCTCAAGAGTGATTGCTAAGGTTTCCAAGATGGAAAATAGGAAGCATAACTTTGTTCTTACCTTGTGTCCAGCCATGACATTTGTATATTAAAACCGTGAGGTTCTGGCTGATTGTCTTGCTCTTGTATCCCCATGCATTCTATAGGATGTCTGTGGATTTTTTGTATGTAGCCTTTTGTAGGTGGTTGGACATAACACCAGGCTCTTCCAGGGTGAAGTAGAGGGTATTGGTTATCTATTAGCACTTTCTCTCTGCATCCAATAGACATAACAAGTTTCTGAGTGGTGGCCAAGAGGGAAACAGGTCTTTGATCCAGCACTGCACGTGCCATGGGTTTTCCAGAGAGCTGAGAAGGCTGCTGAGTAGCTTTGGAAAGAGCAGGCTGCTGCTAGAAACTTTACATGTTTCCAAAAATGGATCCCAGAATCAAAGAAGTACAAAGCTGTAATGTACCACAGAGGATCATCTATGCCCTCCTTTTACTCAGGGGTAGGATGACATTTGCCAAGGCAATCTGAATGGGAAGATTATTTTCTTTCAAAACTCTCCAGTGAAGGAAGACTTCTACTCACCCTAGGCTGCATGTACTACCTGTTTCAACATTTCTTTAATAAATACTGCTTTTCCCTAGTACATAACTTAAATGCCCTTTACTTAATCTTATTATTTCTTGTCCTAAGACTAGTGAACATAATGAACAACAAATTAATCTTTTTTATGACTGTTTACATATAAGAAAACTGCCACCATGTCCTCTCTCATTTTCAAGCCTTCTAGACTAAACAAACTCACTTCCTCTGACAGTTCTCATCTATTAAATTTTCCCTACCCTCAGCTCCTTCTTCCTTCTATTCTTCTTAGTATGTACTTCACATGGGGTAGTGTCCTGGGGTCCCAAGGTCACTTCACTTCCCTAGGTAAGGTTTGAACTATTTCTCTTCAGAGGAAGAGGAAACAATAACCTCTTTCATATTACAAATGAAAGTTCTGAAGCTGCACTCAGAAGTCTTCCTTCTTTTTTGTTACACTCTTCATCTACAATAGCTAAATATAAAATGTAGGTGGGTATTCCAAGGTTCTCCTTCACCTTGCTGGTGGATGTAAGGATCTTGGTGAACGCTCCTCAAACTGAACTGTAACTGCATAATAAATATTTATCAAATTAATTTTTTAATGACTAATCCTCAGTTTTAGTTGAGGAACAGAACTGTACTGTAAAGATATTTTTGCCTCCAGATAGAGCAAGGTGGTAGAATGATAGACTTGCAGTACATTGTCAAATTCAGTCAGTCTTGAACTACTTAGAATCATAGAATTATTTAAGTTGAAAAAGATCTCCAAGATCATCAGACGCCAATCTTTAAACAAATCTTTAAACCACTGTGCCCATTGAACCATATTGCACAGTACCACATCAGCTTGGTTTTTTAACACCTCCTGAAAGGCTGACTCCACCATTTCCTAGAGAAGCCTGTTTCCAAGCTTTTCAATACACTACCCTGTCCTATACACCACCACTGTGCTGCCTGGATTTGCCGTGATTTTTATTTTTTGCTGTTCCCTCCAGCAGTAAATTTAACAAAGAAAAATGTAATCTTTCTATCAATTAAGATAGGAATGACATACAGTGTGGATTTCAATTTTCAGAAAGCTCATGTGTCAAAGAGTTAGAAATGGCCACTGATCTTCCAGAGTAAATAAGTAGCACCATAAAAAAAGAAAAAGGATTTCCACAAAGAAAAGCCCATTAAAAGTTTGTAGTCTTTATGCAGCTCACCAGGCTACTTTTACAGGAATTTTTTTGGTAAAGGTTTCTCTATTGGAAAAACTCAGGCAATTGTACTCTACCATAGGAAGCAAGTTCAAGTTATAGCTACACCAAAAGATCCTCAAGGAATATTTCTCAGAATATTATCAGGCAGTCTTACATTGATAACATGGCTGTCTCAGCAGAGTATTTTGTGCATTTAGAATAAAAGCACTCCCTATAAGTGCAGGAATAACAATGACAGACATTTTTAAGGCAAACTGCTTATCAGAAACAGCCTATGAGAAAAGCACATAATAGACAAAACTGCTCCTCAGGCAGTTGCTGTGGATTGAAAGAGATTCAGAACTTTTGGGTGGGTTATTTTTGTACAATTATGTTCCTTTATTATCCAGGATGAAACAGAGTGATCCAAGACAAAAGTTGTAAATTTTGGACTTTTTTTTTTTACCTCAAAGGACACCTTGTCTTCCCATTTAATGAACAATTTTTTTTACCAAGTAATTTGTTTCAGACCATCATAAGGATTACAGAAGTTATCTTACCAATGGCCATGCTGTTACAGTTCAAGTTGGTAGTTCAGTTACTTGCTGTCAAAGTCTAGCAAAATGACAACCCTGAAGTGGTTGGTAGATGCAGGAGCAGAGGAAGAGAGAAGAAACTCTTTTTAAGTCTTGGGGTAAAAACACGAAGTGTTTGACGTTCTGCCCTGGCATCTGTGTAGTGTCCATAGCTATTGGTTTAATTTTGGACATTTTGTTTCAATGAATATGAAAAAGAGGGAGGGAGGGGAGAGAAATGCTCTAAGCAGAGTATCTTAAAGTAGTAGGAAAGTATCCCAGAAATGCCAGGAAAACCTGTTTCAAAAGCAACACATTAAAATGCAAAGGATGATGCCCACTTACTGCAGTTAATAATGGGTCTTGTCCTGAGTACACAGACACAGATTTTACTTCATGTGTGACCTACAAACTTTCAAATAATGTGAGCAAACTAACCCCAGCAACATTTTGATGGAGAGAGAGGGGGGTTTACCTGTTGTTCATGGTTAGCTGCTTTGAGAACCTTCAGTAGTTTTAGGTTTAGTTCTACAACATTGAAACCAGTAATAGTTTTGTCATTGCCGTTAGTAATAAGAGAGGGGGTGAATGATTATTCCATAATTCTGAGCTTGGGCAAAGCCTATGTGTAATAGGTACATTAAACAGGATGGAAAGAGGACGATCTGAAAACTGTGAATTATTGAGTGCTATCTAATCGTGCACAATTGCTTTTTTATTAGAAGCACTTCCTGGAAAGTCAGGCATTTGTGACCTACTACATAAAGGCCTCCATTTAAAAGACATAAGAGTTGAGAGAGTGAAGATAAGGCATTCAAAGAAGGCTGTATAGTTTTGTCCTCTGTCTAAGTTGCTCTGTGAAAGCAAAACTGATGCAATGTCATGAGCTGAGTCTTAATTTCAAAGTCAAATTTCCCACATTTTTCTATGTTAGCCTTTTATATGTGCTACCATGATGTTTCTCATAAATGTTATTTATTAGCAGACAAGTTGCCCCCTGATGTTCCCCTAAAGAGGGCAGCACACACAGTAGGAGCCCAGTAAATTCAGCTGCTTTTTGCTAGAACCCCACATGTACATCATCACTGTTTTCTCAGAAATTCATATTTGCATGTAGAATAGCAAAGGTGTGAACCTGAGTTTCAATGCTATGCTCAGGTTTCCCTCCACACTTATTAAAGTTGCACAAAGGAAACACTGGTGTTCAGGCTTAGACAATTCTGCTTTAGCTACAGACATAATACAGTTACAAAGATTTAAGGTAGTGGTACTGAGAGACATTTAACACCAACTGATTTAAATTAGAGTATGAAGGGGCTACTAGGTTTACATGCATTTTTAAAATGCAGTTCTTAGCCTTTTCTCTATGAAGAAACACAATGAAAATATAAATTATTCCCCCAGGGAGAGATATAAACAAAGTACTTGGACTACAGTATTAGCTACAATGGTAACATTAAAAGATAATTAGTGTTTATAAATCAAGGGTGAGGTTTCATGACTGGTTTTGCCCAGTCTGTGAGCAAACCTGTGCCAGAGCCATGGTCCTTCCACCAATACCTTCTCTTGGGCTGTTCTGGGGCTGTTCAGCCTGAAGAAGAGAAACTTGTGTGGAGACTCATAGCAACCTTCCAGTATCTGAACGGGGCTAGCAGGGAAAGCAGAGAGGGACCCTTCATTGGGATCTGTAGAGATAGGACAAGGAGTAATGGGTACAAACTGAAAGAAGGGGAATTTAAGTTAGAAACTTGGAAGAAATTTTTTACTGTGAGGGTGGTGAGGCAGTGGAACAGGTTGCCTGGGGAGATTGTGGATGCCCCAACCCCAGCAGTGTTCAAAGCCAGGTTGGATAAGGCCTGGAACAACCTGGTGTAGGGGGAGGTGTCCCTGCTCATGGCAAGGGGCTTGGGACTTGATCTTTAGGGTCCATTCCAACTTCTCAACATTCCATGATTCCATAAAATCCTTTTGAGGCTGCCAATCTTCTCCATGCATCATGATTCTGATGTGCTTATTGTGGATGTCTTTCAGAACATCAAGGTAATAAAGTCCAAAACATTGTGTTTGGCTTCTGAAGCATAACAGAGGGTTTCTGGGATCTTTTTTTGTGGTTTTTTAAGGAAGTTTGGGTTTTTCAGTTGGTTGGTTGGATTTGTGGCTTTGGTTTTGATTTTGGCTGTTGGTTTGTTTGGTTTATTTTAAAAAGACACTTGCTAAAAAGAAGCTAGAAGATGCTGTTAAGAATGTGAGTGAAATAATAGGGCAGAACTGAGTGCTGAAATCTTGCTATTAGTTTCTTATTTGTCATCTAATAAATAAGCCTTGATAAAGGTTAAAGGGAAGCTGATATGATTAAATAGAAAAATTTGACTATTTTAAACATGAGATATTCCTCCAAAAAGATGAAGTTGAATCCAGGCAAGGAACATACACTGTAACATACACTGTTTTCTAGTAAAATTAATACAAAAACATAAGTAAGCCAAAAGAGAACAAGAAGTAAATGCTAAAGGACTCAAACCCAATTATTCCTATTCCATCAGGAAGGTGCAAAATGCCCTCTAGACAGTCCAGAAGCTGAATGCCATATCAGTGTGTGATGTACTGGTCTTCTTATTTTGAAAATGATATATTAAAATAATGAAATGCAATAAAGATGATAATGTCTTCTCCAAGTGGAACAATGAAGTGCCAGTAGTACCCCTCAAGCTCAAGAAGAAGCAACTTGAGTGAGATATGATAGATCTCTACAGAATCATGAGTGGTCTAAAGGAGGATTTAACTTTTTATTGTCTACTCCCATATGAGAGGTAGGAGCCATCAAACAAAGGCTGTAGGATCCTGGGCTGGAGTAAGCAAAAGGGGATGGTTCCTCATGGAACAAAGATATGCAGCTGCTTTTGTCCAAGGAAAGAGGGCACAATGACAGACTGGAGAAGTAGTAGGAGCAAGGATTCATTGAAGGCTGTTGAACAAACAGACTGTATCAGGTTCCCAAAAGTTCTACCCACTAAAAAAAAGCTGGACATGGCGAAGGACTTAAAGAGGGAATAACCATGCATTCTTGTCCTGTCCTTATTTACCCTTTATCATCCATATATGGACACTTAGGGAGAAAGAAGACCAGGTAAAAGGGACATTTTCTCTAAAACTAGCATAGACATTTCTGTGGCTGCTTCTGCATACCATGCTTGTAGAGTCAGATGAAAGTACTCCAGATAGACAAAGAATTTTTTCTTTTTAATTTTTTATTTTACTACACTAGGTAAAGTGTCTCTTCTTGGATTCGTAAGATGCAGAGATCTGCTTATCTTTTTTTCTTGTGATTCTTTCTTGAAAAATGAGTTGACTCTTCTTCCATTTTTCAAGCAGTTTATGGGGTCACAGGGTCTTGGACAAATACTGGTCCCTAGCTCTTCCCAAGTACTTTCCTCATGTTTTCTTGTCAGGCTTTTGGAGGGATTGGAGTGAGGGGTGGGTGTGGTCCATTGTTTTTGGATTTCTCAGGAGAGCAATTATCTGTTTCCAAATTTTCCACTTCAAATTGACAAATGATATTTCATCCAGTATCTTTATTACACATAAGCCAGTGTAGTGCTGTTGGTTTCCTAGCAGTTAAGCCCTAAAGATCCTAACAGCATAGTTCAAGAGGTGTACTTGTTTGAACATGTTCCTCCTCTGAATGAGAGCTTGAGTGTGTGCACACATGACTGTGTAGCTCCTCAGGAAAATATACAAGAAACTTCTGCTCCTGCAGTAGCAGCTGGTTAATGCAGAACCATCTGCACAAAATGTCAAGGGTGTAGACTGTGAGATAGCTCTCTGCCATTATATATTTTTAAAATAATTTATACTCAAAATTCTGTGTATTAAATACTTTTTTTTTTCACAGGTTTTCTGAACAGAAAATACCAGCTACTCAAACGGTGTCAGTCAGGACGAGTTTTTTAGGCTAGATTTGTCAACAGCTCATAAAATCTAATTCCTAAGCCTGATGAACTATACCATGGAAAAGCACCAATAAGTTAACTTAGTACACATGTGTAGGCAGAGTACTGTCAATATACTTTAGGGAACCCTGCAGGTAGGTCATGAAGAATACAACATGACTAGGGTGGCAAACAAATGGAAAGGGCTTTTAAAAAATAAAAAGGATTCCAACTTCACGTAATGGTTCAGGTGTTTGTCTTTCCTTTCCTCAGGTGTGCATATTTCATCAATGCTGGAGGAATTAGTTTTGAAAACAGAATACTGTAAGTTGTAGACAAACAAAAGAATATGTATTTTCCAGGAAAAAGGAGAAATGTGTAGGGCATTAAATGAGGCTGTCCTGCCTTTGTGTCTCTGGTGCTAAACTCTTCCACCTTGCTAAGAATGTCACAGTTTCACCACAGAGGCAATGACAGTATTAACTAGGTAGTCAATAAAATCTATGCATGCAGTTAGTTGACATCAGCAAGAGGTATCATGCTCAAAATATGTACAAATAACGTGCATAAGATTGCACAGACATCTGGTAGAGAGAAAAATTTTACTTAAATCCAGTACTGACACAAACACTAAGATTACTGTCTTCAGAGCTATAAAAATGCACTCATATGGTTATGCTGAGCGTGGAGGCTGCTCAAGGAAGATGTTTCTCAAAGACTGTCAGGAAAGGGAAAACACAACCACGACGGCTTTCGTATTTCCATGTTTAGTGGTTTACAGCAGTGGAATTCAGGGCCTGTGATCTATTATAGTGGGGGGGAGTGTGTATGTCATGGCATCATCTGGTTTAAAGGCCCATAGCTGTTGTTCTTTTCCATCTAGGATCAGACAAAGCGGCATGAGTCTCCACATAATTAAGAGCAACTATCCCACAGCGGCAAGGAAAGCAGAAAAGATTTCATTGGGAAGGAGGACTGACTACAGTACTTTAAAGACATGATTGTAAACAGAACAAGAAAACCAGAGAATGTTTTACAGGAAAATAGCATTCTGACCCTCCCTGGATTAAACGCTATCAATCAAATTTAAATTTAGCTCCTGCATGGTCCCACATGAAAAGAAGGCAGTAGGGGCAAGGAAAGCTTAACGCCTGAGAATATTTGTATTGCATGGCAAGGAAAACAAGCCTAAAGTCAACAAAGAGCAGCCTGTAAAAACAAATAGTCCTGATGAGAACAGCACTGCCACCCGAAAGCTTATTAGCAGCCAGAAACTGAAGAATTGTCTCTCTGCTCTTTCTTTGCTGGCTGCCCCCAGCCCAGCGCTACCGCAGCGCTTCTGACTCAGCTGCTGCCTCCCTCCTGGTGTAACCCCTGAGCACTTGCCAGCACCCACACAATGCATGCCCTCAGCATGAAGGGTGGGCTGGGCTGGTCTATGGTGGGGGGCAGGAGTGGAAAAAGAGCAGGAAATATCTGAGGTTTTTTTCAAATAATAGTAATGTATACATACACGTATAGTAATTGTCTTTATCTGTTCTAAGATAAACCAGCAGAGGGAAATTTTTGGGTGTAAAATGATGAGAAGAAACACTGCCATGCCCACCAGCAAGCACATGGGATTTCAGAAATCATGTGAATTCCAAACCCAACGTCCCATCTGTCATCGCCTATTCACTGCTGGTGGAGTCACAGCTGTAGGGCAGTGAGACGCTCCATTTCCTCCTGGTGCATGGGAAAACACAACCATGCATTTGGACAGAGCTGACATGTCTGGTGATCGGTAAGATACATTTTTTAACCTTGAGAGCCAAGATGTAATTTTAAAAAACTTGCATTTAGGTACTTGAAAAAAGCAGTTTGATAATATCAAAGCCCATTTACAGCACTTTGAGATATATATGCCTGTAGGTTTTACACTGGTCACAAGAATCAGTTCAGTAGATTAATTTAATCTAAAATTAGATTAAGTTAATATGTGGCAGCATTTAAGGCCTCCAAGAAGACAAAGTTATATATCTGCAAGTGTTATAAAAGGTGTTCAATATGGCAGTTTTATTTGCAAGTGCCATTTTTTCCTTTTCTCTTCTCTGTTCAGACCACAAAACTGCAGATAAATGGATAGAAAGAAAAAAAAAACCCAACAAAAACACATCAGGGAAGTTCTTCAAATGTACCAAGTTGAAAGAGAACAGCTGTTATGCACAGCAATCTTAATACTTTCCTGCATCACTGTAGCACCTTTCAGCTCCTCCATCCTGCTGCACTGTTAAACTCCTTTCCTCTTCCAAACCTGTAGATGCACATCAAGCAGCCAACACCTGGGCAGTGCCCTGGTGCCCTGACTACTGGTAAATATTTGTGTACCTAAATATATGACCACAAACAGTCTGTTTATGAGCTTTATGGGTTTGTCTGTTTCTCTTCTTGTTGTTTATGTATTTGTCTGTATATTTGTGGAAACAGAGATTAGTAGATGCATTGCTTGCACCAAATGCATTGGACTAGTCACTATCTATTGCCCCATGATGGAAACCACTGGATTGTGTATAATTTGGACTATGTGGCAGAGCTAGACTCTGTGCAGATTCAGACATGTTGTTTGCAAAATCTGAGGCAAAGTTCCAGTCAATTCAGCAGAGAAATCCTTGCTCCAAGGCTGACTCTTCAGTTCCTTACCTGTTACCATTCTCTCAGGATGCAATGGGAAGATGAAGCTCAAGGCTAAAAATACTTAATTTAAAACACCTGTATTTGTACAACACACTAATGCACAGCTTTGAGCTGGCTTCATTTTCTGATGTCTGCATCATTTTTTATCCAAGCACATGCATGCTAAGTAGAAAGGATATCTATCAAAGCAGAGGACCCATACACCATATACATGAATTTAGAAATCAGTTTTAACACTCAATTTAAGAAAAAGCAGCTGGGAGTAGAATCTAATCTCTTGGAAAACACATTTAAAATGAAATAGTAAGAACATATATTGATCTTCAACATGCAGTTTTCATTTTTTAGAAGACATTGAGCTACAGCAGTAAAATTACAATTATACAGATAAAGTATCTAGTTTTTCTGACCAAAGAATGCTTGATTTTCAAAAATTTTTAATTATAGGCATATATCCATCACTTCAGATCTTTGATTTCATTAATCTGTAATCTCAAACTGGATTTTTTTAAGAGTAACTTTACCCTATAGATTCTGCAGTTAAACAATTTTCTTCCTCACGCTTTTCATGTTCTTTTGGGTTTTTGGTATGGCCCTCATTTGCAATGGGAACTGTAGCACCATTGCATTTTCTTTTGCAAAGAGAATGGAGAAATTCAAAAAAGGCACAGGCACCTATTACACTTGTTATATTGAGATGACTTTTAATACATAAGAAAGAAAAAACCTAAATCTACAATATTAAATAATTTGTTCATTAAACAATCTGCTTCACAAAATTTGCATACTCTTGCATCAGCTTTAGAACAACACTTCTATGAAAATGAATTTGAAGCGCTTTCCCTAGAAACTGTTCAGACAATGAACATAAAATATGAAACTAACAGGGAAGAAAGGTTGAAGTTTCTGTATTTTGCTGTGAAGAATGTGGGAAAATCATGGACACTTTCAGACTGACATACTATTTTCCAGAGGTATTTAAAATACAATCCCATGAGAAACATCTTTGTCCTCGTATGTTTAGTGGAAAAAATGATGGCAAAAGTCTGAAAATTCATACAAGTGTTAAAATGTCCATAGGTAAAAAATTGGTTGAGTCCAAAGGAGGGCCTTTCCAGTTCTGCAGCATGACAGGTATCTATTTTCAGAAAAGTACTCTTCTGACTTGGTAAATATGAGCATGAGGAGGAAAGAAAAAAGTTCCATCTACAGGTTGAGATTACTTCAGATTCTGCATGTGTTCAACCTTGATTGCCCAATAGAGGATGTGAGTAAATGTGCTGGTGGCAAAAAAAGGTGACAAATGCAGAAAAGCATCTCCATTTTTTCAGGGTTGTGACCAAGCTCTGACTGTCCCAGGTCGGTAGCAAGCACTATAAGATAAGGTACGGAAATGCAGGAAGCACCCTCAGCATCTCTGCAGGGTGTCCCCAAGACAGCTTTCCTTGCCTCTCTGCCTGAGAGAAAAAAAAGGCAGAAAACTCGGAATAGTGGTGGCAGCATTCAGGATCTCACACTGTTTTACTGATGTTAACCAGCCTTCAGACAGGCTTGCCAATAGAAGCATTTGAAGATCTGTTTGGGTGGAGGTAAGCCTCCATGGGGTGCCTGAGAGCAGCTGCAGGAGCTGAGCTGGTGGCTCTTGACCTCCCTCTCCATCCTTCTCCCAAGGGCCTGACCAAGGCTGCCTGCCTGCCCTCAGGAGCTGGGTGGCTTTGGGAGCGTTTCTTGTACTAAACCCTTGTCACAGGTCAGTTGCTTCCCCCAGTTGTATTTCCTCTAAAAATACCCATGTCTTATGGCTTCTGTAGTCACATAACTTCATGTCTCCCTTACTCCTTCCCCAGAGGAATGAAGAATGTTGAGCTGTTGGCAGCTAAATTGTATTTAAAGACATTTTTATTTTCTGAATCATATTCTGTGTAATGCTTGTTTTAATTATATTTTATGCCGAGTGCTGGAAGATGCATGCATGAAAGCCTGTCCATAAATAAGCATGCCTTTAAAAGTCCCTATTTATTTTCCTTGAGCCAATTCCTGCTCCTTTGCCGAGGTGCACACAAGCTGGGGTGTATGGTCTCCAAAGCCCAACCACAGAACCCAGACACCACACGATGCCAAGCAGCCTCTTTGCACCACTTCTGTGTGGGTGTTCTGTGCTGTGGCTGGCCACTCCAGGGGCCCAAAATGGCCATGACTTCCTGGGGACATCAGCTACTGTCCCTTCTGGAGAGACAGGTACCCTCCAAAAGCCTCTCTTAGGGTAGTTGTGGGGTGAAAGACAAAAAACTCGCCAGGCAAACACATTGTGAGCATCGGGCAAGCTCTCACAAGCTGCTGAGCCCTGAGCACAGGTCCCAGTGGAGGTGCTGTGACCTGGCTGTGCCCCTTCTCGGGGCTCAGAGCCCCTCAGGGCACCTGTGGGATGAGGGAATGTCACCTGCCATGGCAAAGGGTTGGCTCAGCAGCGGGGGATCAAACAGCGGCGGCAGGCGTGGGCCTGCCCCTCAAAGGGCCCTTTTGAGGCCAATAAAGAAAGGATTCACGTTCTGCTCTGTTCCTGGCTGGGTGCTGAGGATGAGGCGAGGCTGAGAACAGGCCTGTGAGCGGCGTGGGCTGGAGGGCAGCCAGGGGAGGCTGGGCTGTCTCGCTGGCTCTCACAGGACCTGTGGCTGCCACCAGCCGCCCACACAGCCTCCAGCATAGCCCTGCTGCCCGGCCATGGCAGCCCTCTGGCTGTCACCAGCCATCCACACGCAGCCTCCAGCACAGCCCTGCAGCCCAGCCATGGCAGCCCTCTGGCTGTCACCAGCCCCCCAGCCTCCATCACAGCCCTGCTGCCTGCTCATGGCAGCCCTTTGACTGTCACCAGCCACCCACACAGCCTCCATCACAGCCCTGCTGCCCAGCCATGGCAGCCCTCTGGCTGTCACCAGCTCCCCACACAGCTTCCATCACAGCCCTGCTGCCCGGCCATGGCAGCCCTATGGCTGCCACCAGCTCCCCACACAGTCTCCATCACAGCCCTGCTCCCCGGCCATGGCAGCCCTTTGACTGTCACCAGCCCCACACACAGCCTCCATCACAGCCCTGCTGCCTGCCATGGCAGCCCTCTGGCTGTCACCAGCCACCAGCACACAGCCTCCATCACAGCCCTGCTGCCCGGCCATGGCAGCCCTCTGGCTGCCACCAGCCATCCACACAGCCTCCATCACAGCCCTGCTGCCCGGCCATGGCAGCCCTCTGGCTGTCACCAGCCATCCACACAGCCTCCATCACAGCCCTGCTGCCTGCCATGGCAGCCCTATGGCTGCCACCAGCCATCCACACAGCCTCCAGCATAGCCCTGCTGCCCTGCCATGGCAGCCCTCTGACTGCCACCAGCTCCCTACACAGCCTCCATCACAGCCCTGCTGCCCGGCCATGGCAGCCCTTTGACTGTCACCAGCCACCCACACAGTCTCCAGCACAGCCCTGCTGCCCGGCCATGGCAGCCCTCTGGCTGTCACCAGCCATCCACACACAGCCTCCATCACAGCCCTGCTGCCTGGCCATGGCAGCCCTCTGGCTGTCACCAGCTCCCCACACAGTCTCCAGCACAGCCCTGTTGCCTGGCCATGGCAGCCCTCCCCTGCCCCCCACCCAGTACTGAGCCGCTCCTGGCTTGGCTCTGCCAAATCAGCTGTCTCCTGACCGGGGAAAATGATCTGGGATCAAGGACAAGAAACAGGATCCACACATACGGGCCAGATGAGAAACTCATGTTTTGTGGCAACCCCCCTCGATCAAAGTGCTCCACCTCCCTCTCCCTCCTCCAAGCAATGAGAATTGAAAATAAAAGGAATGGAATAAAAGCAGGTACACCTCATTTTATTTTTTTCTAACCTTTGTGGGGGCAAAAAAGAAAGGAAAAGAAAGGAAAGAAAGGAAAGCATCTAATCACATTTTTTTCTGGCATCAGCATGCTCTCCTGCTCCCATTTCCCATGACAGCTCCTGTGCCCTCACCACAGGCATGTGAGACGGTCCAAACACCTGGGGTTTTATGGAGAGGTGTCCCATAAAGAAAGCCACTGGCAAAGACCAAGGAGGGTGGGGCAGCAGCCTTTTATGGCTGCAAGCCCCAGCCGCTCTCTGCCTCCTGCTCCTGCCCCTCACATCTGTGTTTCGACACCCCTGTGATCCCTCACACTGCTGCTGCAGCCTGCGCTGCCTGGAAATGTTTCGAGTGACTGAATGTGCTGCTTAGAAGAAGAAAATGGCCTTTGATATGTTTCTCGAAAAGAGGTAATTAAAGAAAAGCAGCCCACAAGCCTTCTGAACTGGCTGTCTGTCTGGAAAGCACTCCCAGTCAGCCCTGCACAGAGCCGTGGCCAACCGCTGGGAATGAGTGGAACCATCTGGTTCTGCTGCCCTCCGTCCCCGTTGCCCTCGGGGGGTGTTTAACAGGGATGTGTTTGCTACACCAGCACCATTGCCTTAGCAACACAACCAAAGTGTTTGTCAACATGCGAGCAACATGAATGATGGCGCCTTGTCCGAAGAGTCTGGGTTGCATGTGTGGTTCTTCTTCACAAAAGCTGGTTTCACCACTTGCCTCACAAAAGAGCCTGAGCGGGAAACTGGGAGCTGGGAGGGAAATTTTCCTGGGAGTCAAATGCATATTTTTCTTCTAATTGTGTAGGAACTGCCTTGGCGATTTGGAATCAGTGGCGTCTTAACTAATAAATAGTAGCAGTCTAAAGCTGATCAATTTCTCATCTACATTTTAACAAGTGTCTGCTATTTTTAAGCAGTAACAGATCTTCTGTAGAAGTGCTGGAAGCCCAGTATGACCTGTCATAGGACTGCATCAGCCTTCTGAGGGCCTTCGTATTTCCTTCAACCTTTCTTAAATTAGGTCTAAGGAAACTGCTTATATCTCCCTATTGTACTGTTGTCAGTAGGCTTAAATGGAAATCTATTCACCAAAATCCTTTTCTCATCAGCCATTTTTTCCCAGATGTCAATACAGTCTTTATTGGGAAGGAGCAGGGTCATGCCTGAACAATGTTGTGCTCTTTTAATGAACTGCGCCACTTACTTTTCATGCCCTCATGTTCTCAGGGGAAAAAAAAAATCATCTACTTCCTTAGTGCTATCCCTTATGACACTTTCCTCTTCTTCTCTCCTTTTCCTGTTCTGGTTCATCTCAAAGTGCATGTTTTCCCATGACCAATTCTTCTTGACAGACATCTCTGTCAACTAAGAGTGCAGTTGTTCTCCATAAAAAAGATTGCAGAAAAACTGTTCACCAAAAAAGTACAAAGACATGAAACCTTTTCATTACCTGGAAGAAAAATGGCACAATGGACGAACTTGCAAAAATTCATTCTTTCTGCAAGGCATTTCCCAGTCCTTCCTCATTCAGTCAACAAATCTAAAGGCAAGAGATCTAGAGGAAGAAAATAGAAGTTGAGAGAAAATTGATCAACTAAATTGAAACATAAAATCCTAAAGGTGTTTTTGCACTTCCAACCTGATCCAGGTGGCTCCTAAACTTAGAGAAACTTTATATCCTAAAAACAGGCAGCCAAGTTCCAATTGACTTCTAAGAGTGATCAAGGTCAAGAGACAAGTGTCTTTCCTTCATTTAGATCCTCAGAGATGCTTGATTGAAAAGTTTTATTGGAACAGTCTCAAATATCTGCTATGAGCAAACTACTTTAAGACAGCATCACTGATTTTCAGGGTTTGTTTGCTTTGGTTTGGTTTGTATCAATCCCTTTAAATAATAGCTCCACAATTAGATTATGCAGCTAGACAGTGGAGGACCTGAGCTTGGCTTTTTCCTTTCAAATTCCCCACATCCTATGAAGCTGCTCTGACTGCCAGACTGTATTTTAATCTTAAAGGGGCTCTCTCTGTCTTTTATGTTCATGCTGGATTCAGAAGACAGGACAGAAACAAAGAGCAATTGGGGAACAGCTGCTGGTTGCTGGTTCAAAAATTATATTTTATGAAATGGATCTTCAAAGGCAGACCCTCTCTCCTCTAACTGTAGTTGCAGGCAATGTTAGAACGTTAATTTTAGGTTGATGCTTCCTTTGGATGCCACCGAGTGGAGAAACAAAGGTGCTACTTGAAAGTGTCCTGAGGCTAATACTGAATATGTACAGCACAGGGAGTGTGAGGGGCCACACAGGGATTCTGAAATTCCTCTGTGTTGTAGAAAAAATAGGCATTGTAAGGCTCAGATTTTTTGTACGTAAGGACAGGACCAGGGCAGTTTAATATCTCCTATGAGAATGGGTGACCCACCAGCACTGCCTGGTGTACTCTGTGATTTTATCACTCAACCATAGAAGCTTTTTACCCCACATTCCAGATTGATACAGCCCTGTGACTCCCACTGAAGTCACCCAGAGCCAGGAATTTTGTGCACAAACTCCTCCTTTTCTGCAAAGAGCCCTGAGTCTCTGTGGGTCCTCTAAACACTCCTCCAAAAGTTTCTCGTGTCCCTGTGGAGCAGAGAGCTGAGCTGAATGAAGAGGGAGAGAGGTCAGAAGAAGAGACTGTCAGTTGTGTTTCTCAGTAGTCATCAGAGTGTAACATGAGATGTTCCCCATACGGTCCACACTAACATCTGTATACATGAAACAGAAAGAGTTGCAGCCGCAGAGGGAGGCATGTTTTATGTGGTGTACTTCTGTTTGGAGTATGCTGTTCTGCATGACTTCAGTGCATTGTCACAAGCAAACGATGTTCTTGTGTTTGTATTAAAATGTTAATTCTTCTTTTTTAAGTTTTAAGCCACAGTTTTAAAGATATATGAGAAAGACCTTGCCCCCTGCAGATGTGTATCAATCTACAAAAGATGTAATATGAATTGCAGTGCCAGTAGGGCTGGTGTAGATTCTTTGATGCTTAAGCATGGGAATTTATGAAGCGTATTTAGTGTTCTCCCATGTGGTCTGGTAGAAATAATGTCAAAAGAGGGATTGAAAATGGGATTTCAGTAAACACAACTACAAAAGGACAGTCGGATTTTTAGAACCACCAAATTATATAAACACATCTCAAAAATAGGGACCTGCTACAGTAAGAAAATACTGTAAAAGAGTTGAAGGCAACTGTTGAAGGAAGGAAGAGCTGTGTATCATGAAGTGATGAGGCCAACATAGAAGACTAACATGAAGTCTTTTGGTACATCCGATTTATTTAGGCTGAAAACTAAAGTGCTGTCAAGAGCACAGTTTCAAAAATGTTTGACCCTTCATATGAGTGGGCAGTCTAGAGGTGATAGAGCAACGGGAAATTTTCCATCATAATCTTTTAATTAAAAAGATAGAATGATAAGTACATAGTTGCACGTAAAAAGTGTATTATCCTAAAAATATGAACAATTTGTAAAACAAAAAAAAGGTAAAAACCACAAACATTGTTGAGATAAAAATATTTGCTCATCAACATTTGAATACTTTTAGGACAAAAGTGCTATTAGATCTTGTATAAAATATAGAAGGAGGTGACAGTAATGAAAATGCCATTGTGCTCTATTTGTCAGTCTTGCTTTCGTGGTATTTGTCAGTGGTGTATGCAAACTGAATACATCTGCATTTCTTGCTTTGTCCAGATGTTTTCCCACAGACAAGGTGCAAGTAAAATTATACTTTTGGTTGAGTTGGCATGCGCTTTAGGAGCTTTGCTTCTGTGATTTAAGCACTGTAAGAGAAGAACCAGATGATTAAAGGTTAATATAATTTTGTTTTCTGTGCAAAGGATGACTAGGGCTGACATTAGCCATGACTCACCATGAGAAAGATAAAGAAGTGCCTTGCACACTCTCTCAAGGGAAAGACAAGAAGAAGTAAAGCCTTAACTAGGAATGGAAATGCTGCTAGAGAGATATGAGTCAAACCAAGAACAAAATGTTAACACTATGTGATCAAGAAACGAATTTATTATGAGTACTCTGGAACAGCAGCTGAAGATACCTCTTTTGATCAGAGAAGTACCTCTCTTCTTCTTCTTCTTGGTCACACCATAATTATTTCCAGCATTAGCTACTGTAACTCTCATTTTAATGGACTCCTGAAGCTGTGCTCACTGAACTTCAAAGTGCCAAGAAAACTGCAGTCAGACCACACAGTGTTTGCTAAGAAGCTTCATCTCTCTTAACTTTGCTCACTTACTATCTCTCTGCCCACAGAATTCAAATTGACTGCTAATTCTTTTAATTCACTTTTGCCTCACTCTGTATTCAGCCCTTGGCCTAAGCACAATTCAGTTCTCCTCTTCCAAATTTTGCCTTTGTTATCATTCACACAGATCAATTTCCATACCTACAAGCTAAATTTAGGAAAGTGGAACTTTTCAAGAGTTTTCTTTGAATTTTCCCAGCTGAAGAGGCAGAAGTTAGCTTTTGGCCTTTGAAGACTACCATTTTGAAAAGGAGGCTACCAAAATAGTCTACCTTTTGAAATTCTTTTCTGAATTTTCTGTAAGTCCCAGGAGCAGAAAAAATCAGTTAAACAATATCTGTTTGAACTCAAGCCCTCCTATGCCTCTATCTGTCCCTTTCTTTTACTGGGCCATTACCTTCTAGAAGCGTAGGAATTAGACCTTATTTTAATCTTCCTTTTATTTCCTCCTTTTTTTTTAACACCCCCAAGCTTTTTAGACATCAGTATGCCTAATTTAGGATTGTCTCAAAAGTGCTGTCTACTTTTTGTTCTTCCAGGAAAAAATCCTATCTTAACAAAATTGCATTTCTCTTTTTCCAGGAGTAGTAAACCTGTATACAATAAAATTTGTCTTTTGTTTTTCTATATACTGTCTTAACTTTCTCATTTGTACCACACCTATTCACTATCTCAGCTTCTAATCCATGGCATAATGAAGGCTGCTGTAATAAAAAAAAAAATTATTCTTTTTTAGCTAGTAAGCATCTCTAATCAAGAGATTGATTTCTGGGTGAACCACTTAACAGTGGGCTCTTTTGTCTGCTAATGTTCATGAAATTATAGAGCTAAATTCTTATGCTTGGTTTCATAGATCCAGCACATCAGCCATATGTGGTTGGAAAACTTTAAATTAAATATCAGAAGAGTAAGGGAAAGAAAGTTTCCTTTTGCCTCTTGAGAAAATGCATTGTTTAATTCATTCAAATACAAATGGAATGCACATACTAAGCCACTAAGATGTGCTTAATTTCTTAAAGATGTTTTTTCATGTGATGAAGTATCATCTGACCCAATAAACCAACTCTGGCCTGGGTTTGTAGGTTCACAAAACATAAGCATTGCCCAAACTTCCCACTTCCTTTTCTTTTGGTTTTCTGTGTGAAAGGATCTCTTTCAGGAGAAATGTTAGAGTGATATTTTCAGATATCCAGACCATATAAGACCAGACCACAGAATTAAAGTATTTTCTTTGTCTTAAGATAGCTTTCTTTTCTAAATATTAATAAATATTTGGATCAGATCAATTGTTTCCTTTCAATTATAGTAAAAGAGAATTAAGTGGTTAAGCATACAGTTTACTGGTATTATTTGAAGGGAAAAACATTTTCATCTGATCACTCTTTAAGCTTTATATTGATTAAAACATTCTAAAAATTACTGCCTATAAGGAAGGTCACAATATGCCTGGAGCTTTATGTAAAATGTCAAGTGAACTAATAAAATGTCCTTTTACGTAGGCAGTGCAAATGCTGTAATTTAAAAACAACACTAAAAATACTCATTATCTTAAGTTTTATGTAGAAAACAGAAAATGGTTCAAGCGACAAGAAGAAAATGTTGTCACTACTCTCTCCTGGATGGTTCCACTCTCTTACAGCTTCAATCAGAGGTAGCTGTGATTTCACACAATAACATGTACATTTTAATGTGCCAGGACTGGAAAAACTGTGCTGTCCTAATAACCTGGACAAGTTAAATTCTTTGTTGCTTCCATTGGCATGCAGCTCTTGTGTTATCAGCCACGGAATAATGAATGCTCAAATGCATCTCACCACTTGTGTAGCTTTTTTTAAATTGGACAAAGGTGCACCCCTGAGGAAAATCCCAGGATGCTTGAGGAGACCAAAGGGACCCCAAAATTTTAGAATTTTTCATTTGTTAAAAAAAAACAACTTGTTTAATGTAATTCACTCTCAAAATACAGGCCCTAATTTCTAATATCATCACACTTGTGTTTCAATGAGTTTGTGCCTGATTTAAGTAGATAACAAGAAGGCAAGGAAGTCCCCAGAGTCACTCCTTGAGGCTTAAATCAAGAGCAGGTCACCTCAGTTCCTCAGGAAAAACGTGGTAAAAGCTGACACCAGTGTGCAGGAGTTTCTGGCAAAAGCTTCCATATGAGTGAGAGGTGCCTACTCCAGCAGGGCTGAGTGGGTCACATGCTGCTGGTTTTCTGTGTTCATGAGGACCAAATGTTGCTTTGAAAGTGGCAGAGGAAACGAACAGCATTTAAAATAAGCCAATTTAAAGCCTGGGCTTTTGCTGAGCTTTTATAATCTGCTATTTACTGAAAATATCTCTGTGTGTGAGATCTTTTACCCTAAGAACATATGTCCTTCCTGCTTGTTCAGACTCTGATCCTAATCTCAATTGTTTGATGTCATAATCTGTAGTATGGGAATGCAGAGAAATGCCTTCAAAAAAAACACCCAGTACTAATTGAGAGAAGGTGCCTTCTGGGGGTTTTCTGTGTGCAATAGTTTCATGAATGGTTGGAAGAAAGCATATTAATCAATTTTGCAGATGATTTGCAGTGGGAAAAGATCATAAACCACTTAAAGGCTGGGGATAATACGGAAAACAGTTTTCATAAAACAAAGGAAAAATCTAACATCACTTGGAGCATACTGGACATTCAGATCACTTCCCACAGCTACTCAGCAAACATTTTTGAAAACATTTTGAAAACCAATACACGAGAGAATGAATCAATGACAATGGAAGAAACACTTTCATGCCTTAGCCATTGGAAGCACCAGGAAGAAACAAGTATTTTCAGTACCCAGTCTTATTCTCCTAAACTCCAGAAAGGATAATATCAGTCTTTAGCAAAATTAGTGCTGTGGTACCGTGTTGTTATTTCAGCAAACAGGATGAGATAATAGCAATCTGATATCCTGTTCAAACACATTGTATCCCAAAAGTCATGGTTTTTTTATGCTGATGGTAACAATGAAGGTCTGTAGAGTGCCTTTTAAATCAACCCCCGTAGCAAGATTTAGTCTTCATCCTCAGAGAAGATAACTTTTTCTAATGAAATCAAAACAATCTTTTATTACATTCACTAGCAATTCCTGTGTGACTGCAGAAATGCAATTGCCCTGTGTATGTTGCAGAGATCAGTAATTTGAAGCTTCCAACAAGTTATATCAAACATCATGGATTTTCATCAACATGCAAATATTAAATATACTTGCTAATTTTGCTTGTAATCCATGAATTGCTTTAGATATTATTAACACCATCTTGTCAAAATGCTTAGAGTCGGAAGAGTCCAGGCTTAAGCAAGCACAACAACAAGCCTGGTAAAACTTGCTTTAAGAAACCATCTCAGGCCTCCAGACAAATCCATCTGAATGTTTCCACATTGCTTTTGATTTACAAAATATGTAACCTTTAATATAACTTTTTCTGACTTTTCAATATTTGTATGCTATTATCTCATTATCTTTTTTTTTTCCTGATAGTTTACATTTCAGAAATTCAAAAGCATGGCCCTGTAATTTCTGTGATTTGACAGTGGAAAATAGAAAATGTGCATTACACAGTATGCTTTACACAGATCTTTTGGTTAGTAATCTTATCATCTGGGGGGATGAACAGAAGAATGATACTCAAGTGTTCCCATCCTATTATTGGCTCCCTAGTCGAGATATTTTACATTTTTGCTTTGGTGTCCTGATTTGTAAAAAGACAATTAAAAACCTATTTACCTTAAACAGATTCTATATGGGAGTTAACTGATAATGTCTGTACGTCTAAAGAACAATATGTGAATGGTAGGTGCTGCTTTCTCTTTCATATTTTAGTCTATGTCTCACACTCAGTTTTTACCTCTCTTCTCTAAACTCTTCCTACAGTTATTTTATATTTCTGCTATTGATAAATCCAAGTCAACTTCTTGAGTCAGTCTTACTGAACCTGGAAAAATTCTTCTATGGGATCATGTTGCTTTTTCTTTTGTACTCCTTGTGTTATACTGTCTGTTCTTTGTTAATTTTATATTTCTTCAAGCTATTAAAAGTCAGATGGAACCTTTGCCTTATAATACTTATTCCTTTTTCTCCAGATTTCTGTTCTTTTCTCTGAATAATTTTTTCTTATTTCTTTCATTTATTTTTATTTATTTTCTGACTGTTCATGTACAAGAGTTTTCTCAATATACAGTATGTGAGACCATTCCAAAAAATCAAGTCAGTTCTAGCTTATGCCTTTACAAGACCCAGAGAATTTTGTATTCCTAGTGTTTAAGATGATTTTCTCATAACTTAATTATGGTAAACAAGAAGAAGCAGGCAAAATGAAGAAATGAAGAATGATGGAATGTTTTGTTTTCTAATGAATTTCACACAGACCTAGCAGTTTCTCTCGTGCTGGCTTTAAACAAGGAGCACGCAAGTGGTATGAACAACACTGTCAGCAGCAACCTCATTTGCTTAACCTCAGTGCTTTAGAAAAAAGAGATGAAGTTTTTTGGAATGCAAATATTATTGGGAAATGGGGGGAAAAAAGAGGAAAGGAAAAAATATAGGTTACACATGGCTGCTTTTAATGGAAATAGTATGATGTAGTTTCTCCCTTTCTTCATGGTTTGAAGTCAGCATTCCCCAGAGAGAAAAATTCTGAAGTTGTAATGAAAAGGGATCATTTCAGAACACATAACAGGCAGTTCCCTCTTCTTTTATGTTCTACGGAGAGAGAATGTTTCCATTGTATGTGGCTTTTTGATATATGACTTTGAAAAGAATACTCAATCCTTCCATGAAAAGGTTGAATATTCTTCTTTGCTTAGTTCTCATTCCTGAATTACATTGAAATCCCACTCCCTGGTTATTCATAACTTGCTAAAGTTTCCCTGTGAGGCTTAAAATTGTAGCAGTCTAGTCTAGTGAGGACATTTCAAAAAAGAAATACCAAGCTAAAATAAATAATGCATTGCAGAATAAACAATATCTGAGACATAGCAGAGGGAGAATCAACACCATTCTTCCCTTTTTCTTTCCCTCATGGTGACTACAGAAAAATTTATGCCAGTAAAAGGTTTTGCTTACATTAAATTGTGAGGCCATTTATTGGCACAATGCATTTCAAGCTCAAAAAGTACTGGAAGGCTGAACTTGAGACATTCACACTATGTAAGAATTGTTCCACTTAGCAATTAAATCTAAGGCAGTTCTGTTACTGGATTACTCTTTTGAAGCCTGGCTTTAAAACCGATCTAATAATCGATCTATAACAGTGTCTAAAAGAAAACTGGAGTTTCAAGAAATCTGTTCTACATTTTTCACTGACATTCTTCCTGTGCTGCCAACTCAGTTTAAATGTTCCACAGTATGAAGAATTTCTAGGGACAGTTGGATTAAAAATAGATTTCAAACAACAAAAGGTGTTGCAAGCAGAGGTGTATGTCAGTGAAAGTAGGGCGATGTGGCAACATCTGTAAATATCAGCTGAAATTTTTAATCCTCTTTTAATTAGACTTCCTAGAAATAATTTCACGTGCTGAATCTTGAAGTAAGAAGTCAGACATGGTGCTGCTGCACAATTTCCAGCTGAGCGATTGGATATTTTCTTTGCAAATGTTGTGTTCTACTAACTGAAGAGTATTCTGTTCATCTTGCCTGACATTAGACCAACAAAAATGTTATTAACCTAAATATGTACCTGTATATCCTTTGTAGAAAGGGCTTGCCAGATATTTATGTGCTTTTTCTGGATAAGAAGACTCTCCCTGTGAATTTTTTTCTATTGACCTGCAAAGGAAGTTAGGTGATCAGTCCAAATGTACCTATTATTTCAATGTTAATTCATGGAAGAATTGGTTCTCATCAGATCTCATGGAATTTGGAATACTGCTTAAAAAGTGTTCTCAAGTAATATCAAAAGAGTACACACCTCACGCAAAAAAATCTGAGTATGGTGTGAAATCAATGTTTCATAGCAGGGATATGAATTTCATTCAACATCAGGGAGCACAGAGAGTCACAGGAGTCACTGCCGACAAAACTTCTAGTCCACAGGCTAGATAACTTTTATGAGCATGTATCTCTTTTAATGGATCTGAGTAGCTTTGTGAGATTTAACTTGTCTTTTAAATAAAGTATGCAAGATTTAAAGTTTTAACTGACATGCCCAGGCAACTTACATCTGCATTAAATATTTTGGGATTTTCCAGCAGTGTCTTGTGGTATTCATTTTCCATTTCTATAATAAAAAAGACAGTGAGTTTTACTAAGTGAGGCACATAGGTTTAACTCATCCAGTAGGACTTCATTCAGGGTGACTTCTTAACTTCTTATTGATGTGTTGAAAAATATTAATTTCATAGTAAATAGTTTAGTAAATTCTGCTTATGCAACCCTTTCCTGTCCAACACACTCTGTAGCTTCTCTAATCACTCTCTTGTGCAGGATTCAGCTGACCTAACTTAAGACATAAAAGGTTAGCACCTTGCCTTAGTTAATTGTCTATACAACTTCTAGAGACACTGGTAATCCCATCTTAAATCAGATATTTCAGATGGGTGCACTGAATTACTTTCCTCAGGTGTGAGTATCCCTCCTTCCAAAGGAACATGGGGTGGCAAATGTGGACAAGACACCTAACTTGAAGGGAGATCAAATGAATTCCAACACAATGAAGTTCACATTCTATATTTTCTTGGAGCAGAATCTTGTTCAAAGAAGTTTCATGAAAGATGAAACTTTTTTGAGAAAAGCCCTTTGTACTGGAACAACGTTTCACAGAATGATCTTTTACCTTTACTCTTCATTTTCTTTCCATCTCATAAACCCCTCTGAATGCATTCTGATGGTTTCCAAAGTGCCCAAAAACAGTTGAGGAAGGGTGGTATATAGGCATAGGCAGCCTGAGCAGAGAAAGCAGCTCAGAGAGAAGAGCCTGGGATTCAAGTGAGGCTCACATGCTGTTGTGCAGTGAAGGGAACAGTGGGATGACAGCATTTCACATCTGAGAATGAGAATGACTGGGCCACCAGAATGACACTGAGTGATGGGGAGTGACAAGGCCATAGTGGGAACATCTTGGGTTATCAGCTTAGACTTGTAGGACTTAGAGTAGGACTTGTGTAGGACTGCTGTTTCCCTATACCACTTTGCACTCTGGCCCCAAACACATGAAACTCACCAATAGCACAGGTTTAGCCCATCCACAGATAGTAAAATGGGATGTTTTGGCAAGACTCCACTTAGCCTGATATACTTCAGGGCTGGATTTGTATTTTATATGATGTATTTCCTTGCATGGTTTCTACAACCAGTTCATTTTGGTCACTGCGGTTTGAGGATAGACTTTACCAAATCCAAATCGTTGTCATAGCCATTTTAATCACAGTGTAATTATAGATTACAGCATTTTTAAATGGCCTGTATTCATGACTAAAATCCAAAAGGCCCATACAGAAAAATTTGCAGAAATCAAGTGCTTAAGCATCATTCAACAAAATCAGCTTGCAGTTCGGTAATAAAAATTTGAATCAACACACTCTGGTAACCAGTAACGTTGCACTAAATGCCAGCTGAACATTTAATCTGAAAATGCAAAGCAGAGAAGCACAACAACTCGATTACCAACTTCCTTTCTATAAAGAAAATATTTATTCAAGTGAGCTGTTCTAATGATCAAGTATACCACAGGAATGTGCCAGCAATTAGAGCACTCAGCACACTTTTTTCAATTTCTCCTTATCTAGCATCTTTTAAACACTAAGGAGAGATATATCTTTTGGCCCCAGACTATATGTACAAAAACATGTTGGAAACCAGCTTTAAATATTTTTTTTCTTAAGGAATGCATATGTTCACTGTGTGATCTCCCATCTCAAGCATTACTTGGTTTATGAAAGAGTGGTGAGCAAAGGGACCGTGCTATCTGCTGAGGAACATGCAGAGAGAACTGAAATAAACCATATTTTTTGAGCTAAAACTTGAAGCTCATGACTAGGTAACAAGAATCAGTTCAAAACTCACCTGTAGTGTAGACAAAATTGATGTCTGCTTCCCCAGACATCTTTCTACCCATAGTCAGAGAAAGAACAGAGGTGCAGGAAGAGACCAGGAGGAGCAAGTGGATGCTAGAATTGAAAGCAGAAACTTCCTTGCTCTTCAGCACCATCTTCCTCCCGGCTTTCCAAGGCTCTGACACTGGAAAAGTTTTGCTGCCCTGTTACGAGCAAGATTTGTAGCAATAATTTTGAAGTATGTAGTGGAGCTGTGACATGAAGAGAGCAGAAAGGAAAGAGGAAGAAATAATTTCTTAGGAACAAAATACTTTGGGGCACCCTGCTAGCACAGTACCTGATAAATGGTGCAACTTTGTGCCAGGCTAAATAGTGAGCACCTGTACATGATGGAAGTGCTTCACCTTTGTCAGCCCAGTTGGAGTGCTAGAGAACATCATTGTTCTAAGTCCAGTGACTGCACCTTCAGCAACTGCAGAACAGAAATTGCCATCTACAGTGATTATTTAGTCCATTTATGACATTGAATTGGAAATTTTGAATGATTCACTTTCAACTTAATTAGGACTGGAAGCCAGTTTTTCTCAGGGGATATTATGTCACCTACCACATCTATTCTATGTAATCACTTAGGTATTTCCACAGCACATCTGTCTTCATTATTCACAGAGCAGCCTAGCACTCCACTGACCATGCTCCTGAATTCTTTTAATATAATAGAACTTTAGCATAAGATTGCCCAGCTATCAGAAGTCTGAGACATTTTAAAA
The DNA here is from genome assembly GCA_034336665.1 of Luscinia megarhynchos. Classification (NCBI taxonomy): domain Eukaryota; kingdom Metazoa; phylum Chordata; class Aves; order Passeriformes; family Muscicapidae; genus Luscinia; species Luscinia megarhynchos. The sequence goes on from CM067565.1 coordinate 51,552,025, forward strand.
TGGTAGTCAGGATACTTGAACAGTACTAACTTCACTTTCTGAGTCAACCAAAATAATTTTGTCAATATTTTTTCCCTGAAGACAGAAATACAAAAGCAAATATTTGAACTCCACCAAAGGCAACAAGAAAATCCTAGTGCTATTGCTGTTATATAAGTAGGTTGCTAATACTTGTGTCTCACATTTCATGCCTTCATGGAGCTTAAAAACGTGCGTGATTTTAGACATGAGAGGATTTTAATATGTGAATGGGCTTGCAGGTGAGAGAACAAACAGATGGCAGGTATGCCATTGTAGCAACTGTGAACTGTGGGTATTTCAGGCTTTTACCACAACACTGCTGAAGTGCTGGGAGATGTTCCAAATTACCTCACTAGCTCGTACAATTACATTTTTTAAAAGTTGGAGAAGATGACATGAGCCTGGGGCAGTAGGCAAGAAAAGGGGAAAGAGAGATGGGAAGGGGGTGTGGAGATACTGAAAGAGAGAGAATGAAAGAAAGGAAGAAAAAGAAAGAAGCCTCAGAATTGTTCTTTCACTTTTCAAATGTTTTTCAAAAAGTATCAAGATGTATTGAGCCCTAAGGCAACAGCCTAAAAGCTCATCTAAGTTATATGTGAAGAAAACAGGAATAATACCACAGGTTTCAACCATGATTTACAATAACATGAATGAAAGCTGATTCTGGCAGAGCTCCATCTACTTAATGAAAAACTTGTTGAAGAGGAAAAAATGTCTAAAAAAAAGACTGATAGAGGATTAGCAAGAACTAGCATGAACATGATTACAGCATTTGTATATCTATCATTGAACACCATCTTATTAGTAACAAACATTTTGTTTCCAGCTTTTTAATTGCACTATTCCCATTTTGAATCTGCAAAGCCATGATTATCTGCCAGTTCCTTGTAGATGTCCCAGCATATAAAAGTCTTGGACATGGATTCAAAAACTTCCAGTGTTATTTAAGGACAGTATCTGTGCACGGTGGTGTAGCAAAAAATACGAAGGTGGCAACACGGAAAGCAGACCCAAAGACACACTAATAAACACTTTGCTTCTCAGGTCCTTGTAACTTTATCAGTGTTTGCCTCTAGCCCAGCATCTCACTTTTGAACACTTCAAAGAAAGCATGCAAGGAAATCAGTTACTTGATTATCTCCTCTTTTCTATCATTCCTTCTCAGGCTCAGGCCTCTGCTTAAGAAGGCAAATAGCAACACTATATCCTCAAAGGCATAGAAATAAGAGCTGAAAAGCCGTCTCTTACATCACTTAACACAGACTCTGCCAAGAAGAATTGCTCCCTACAGTACATTCATAAGTGTTTCCTACTATGCAGCTCTAAATGACCAAAGTGATCGGGCTTCCGTTGTCTCCCTGGGGAGGTTTCACCACAGCCTATTCAGGAACGCTGTTTGGAGAGCAAGAGACAGTGATTTCATTGTGTATCACCTCTTGGGGTTTCCACAGAGGGGTTGGCTCCATGCTGCACCTGGAGCAATCTGAAACATTCTGATGATGCAGTGGTGAAATTTCCTGTTCACTTGTCATTGTGAACCTGATGGGCAGCACCACCGCCAGCCAAAGTGCAAGTGAGCCAAATTCCTAGTCAGCTCTGCTTGAAATACATTCCCTGCTAGGATATGACCCTCAAGTGAAAACATCTTGCAACTCTGCTTGGCTTCAATTCATGTCCCTTGGAATTCCATGGACAAGGGACAAAGCTCTTTTGGTAAGCTCTTTGGGACAGTGACTAGCAGATTGTGTGTCCTGATTGTCATAAGTAAACAATAACAACAACAGTTGTCAGAAGTCAATATTTACAGTTCTTCCAATAAATTGACATGATATATATCTTGGGCCAGAGCCAGCAAATGCCTAACTCCCTGATTATGAAAGAAGTGGAATTAGGGTACTAGCTATTTTCAAGAGGTTAATGAATTACACATTGTGATATGAGGTCTGATTCTCATCTAACTCAACTGGCTCCTGTGGGGCTCTTCTTCACTAAGATCAGTGCAGTGGAACAAGCTTACTTCATTTGTAAGCTGTGAATGTTTGGTAGCATATACAGTGCCTGTAGCATTCCTTTCTGAGAAACAGTACAGATGTTAGTAGGATGCTGGCACCAGATATTACCACAGTGGTATAAAATATTTGAAACCACTAAGTGGCTCATCTTCCTTCCACTGGATTAAATATGGTCTAAAAAATTCTTTTTGCAGTTTTTTAAAGCTGCTACTTTTTGCCAGGCAGATAAAAAGAATCTTAGCTTCATAACATATTTTGTTCTGATATTGGGGTTTTTTGAGAAGTACCTTTAAGGAACATGGCACAGGGAGAAGATGTTATTTGGAGGTTATTTATTCTGGAATCAACCTCCCTGAATTCCTGGTAATGTTTTCTAAAATATTTCTGTAGTTTCAAGGATGCAATGCCTAGCATTTTCATATGCTACTTCCTAGTACTGGTGAAACACTGGAGTCACATTAGCAGCAGCCTTCTGAATTTCTTAGAAGTACATATTTTCAGAAGAGCTTAGCATTGGCATGATTCTGTTTCCTGTGATGTAAATGAAGATTTCCTGCAAACTTCAACAGCAGCATAGAGAGGCAAACACTGAGCACAAAGTCTCACCCTTGGTAACTTGCCCCTATTGCAGCTAACTTTCAGGAAAGCCAACATCACAGCAAGTGTATAGGCTGTTTTAAACCTACTTTGCTTCTTTCATTTGTACTATAAATAAATTCAGGCATTTTTGTTCCAATAAGCTCTATTCATAATGACACTATGCTTAAATAGCAGGAATGCACTATAGTAATATAATGAATTCTTTTCTGTGTTTTGTTTGCAAGTTGATTAAGTGCAATCACAGTGGCTTAGTTCAGAATTCTTCCTTTATGGAATACATTTAAAAATAAAACAAAACACAGTCACCCGTGAAAGACTTCATAAAATGTCCAGGCTGTGAAAGGCAGTCAGCAATCTGTGCAAGTCACGTTCAAAACCTTTGTTTGACAAACTTTCCCAGAAGATTGGCAAAATGTTAAATAGCAACTGTACATGGAATTAGAAAATGAACAGAATCAGCTGACTTGAGAAAGATCTGAACTTGTAGTTCTTCCCACAGCCAACTCTATCATGCAATTTTTTTTCAGAAACATTATGCTGATAAAATCTCCCAGGCTCTGAATATTTACTGCTCAGTCATTTATTGTCCTTTTTAATAAACAGGTCAGGGGAGGTATTTGTGAACATGGCATATTTTTTTCCAAAATCATCAGGCAGCCAATATTTTTCAGTACAATAGCCTACTTGTCTTGGACAACTTTCTCATTCTGAACAAGGGAATGAATGTTTCAAGATTAGCAGGACAAATGACTTATTTATGTTTATCCCTCTTTTTGTTGTACCATTCCTTTAAATACCCTTTCATTCCATTCAGCTATCCTTACCTTCACTAGCTGTTGTAGATAGTCTGACTCGTGCATGAATTATTTTAGTTTTATTAAAAAATCTCTGAGGGTCCCACTACAGTAGCAAGACCACCATGAACAGATGCTTGCATCTCTTTGCAGGGTAATGCAGTGCAAAGACATGGATACAGTCCCTTGGGTGATATATTCAAAGCTGACTACAAGTTATCTACTCACAGCAGGCAAGACCCTATAGGTCTTAAACTTCTATAGGTATTTGAACTTCTAATCTATAGGTATTTGAACTTCTTTAGTGTTAGTTCAAACACAAGCTCTATATTTTATACTCATCAAAGTCTGCCTGTTTCAAGCCTTGACATTTCATTGACTTCTCTAAGCAAAATAGCAATATTTTTGTCCTCTTGTCATTTGCATTACTTTTGGCAGTGCTTAGGGTGCCTGCCCTACCTCTGCCCCCCATATGATACCTATACAACCCCATGATCCCTGGAATGCAGCAGTGCCTGTGACGTCCTGCTGGAGATGAGAATGCCAGAACAGGAAACTTGGCTGTGGCAGGACACTGCAAACACTCCTGGGTGCATTGGCTAATGCTGTGCTAGGATGGGACATCAGAGTAAAGCATTTAATTATTTTTAATTACTTCCTCCTGGAGCAAGGACTCAGAGACCCTTAGATGGAATGATCAGCTTTTTACTTTGCCCTGAGCACCACTGGACTTGATTCATACATGCTGTTGTGGAACAGGCATGCCATAACAGGGGCCAAATTAGGCTCACATCCAACATCCTAGCAGAACCAATAAAACCACTCAAGATCTATGCCATCATGCCTAATTTCAAAAGGTAATAATGTAAAAATATGTTTTACCAATGTAGGATTACATAAAAAAGGAAACCTCCAACTTTTGAAGAGTAAAGTCTTTGCAGATGTCATTTATATAATTCAAAGATATTTGTCCTGGTTTTGGCTGGGATAGAGTTAGTTTCCTTTCTAATATCTGGTACAATGCTGAGTTTTTGATTCAGGACGAGAATAATGTTGATAACACACTGATGTTTTAGTTGTTGCTGAGCAGTGCTTGCACAGAGTCAAGGAAATTTCAGCTTCTAATACTGACAGAGAGGAAGCTGGGAGGGGACACAACCAGGACACCTGACCCTTACTGGCCAAAAGGATGTTCCATCATTCCATATTGCCTGGCATCCAGCTCAGCACATAGAGCTTGGGAGTGCTGGGCAGGGAGTGGCTGCTCCAGCTGGGCGTTGATCAGCTGGTGAGCAGCAATTGTGTTGTGCATCACCTGGTTTGAATTCTTATTCTTATTCTTATTCTTATTCTTATTCTTATTCTTATTCTTATTCTTATTCTTATTCTTATTCTTATTCTTATTCTTATTCTTATTCTTATTCTTATTCTTATTCTTATTCTTATTCTTATCCATTTATTTTCTGTTGTATTAAACTGTCTTTCTCTCAGGAGTTCTATCTCATTTTTCCGATTCTGTCCCCCAGCCCAGTGAAGGGAGTGAGTGAGTGGCTGTGTGGTGCTTAGCTGCCTGCTGGGTTATATCACAATAATTTTGTATTCAAGGGTAGGGCAAATATATGTACCAGATCCTTAAAAAAATCATAAAAAGACCAGAAGAAAGCTGATATGATGGCAACTGATTGAGGAAGATCCCAGAGGTCAGAAGATCTAAGAAAACATCATGATATCTGGAAGGTTAAACAGAATTCACCCAAAGACAGGAATTTTGAAAAACTACTTGCAAAAGACAGGGACAGTAAAATAATTTTTCAAACATGTCAGAAAGAGGCATCTTTCCAGAAAATCTGTAGGGTAAGAGTTTATTTAGTCATAAGGGTCAAACAACATCCTCTTTTAAGAAGACAAGTGTAAAATTACACTTCCACTACAGCACCTTGGGAGTGTTACTACACTAGGATCCTTCTTTGCACAGGATGCAGCAGATGATTTGCTTCAAAACATTTTTTGTTAAAGTAAAAATGCAACCTTTCCTTTGAGAATAACAAATCACTGGAAGCTAGGAGAACATCAAGTAATGTACCACTGCATACTTATTTTTTCTTATACTTTCCCTACACACCTTCTGATGGCTGTCAAAGGCAAGATCTTGGCCAAGGCAGGCCTTTGATTTGGTTTGATTTGATCCTGACTTTCTTATTGTTTTTTGAGACAGGGTGTGTGCATGGGAGATGTCCCCCCTGTGCTACTGCTGGGACAGCAGTTTAGCTGCTCAAGTGGTTTTCGAGGCTGTCTCCCCTCAGTGTTCACACTGAAGAATTTCCTTTGCTGGTTAACAACAGGCTGGAGCCTAAACACAGCCCAGGATGAGGTGAGCCCTCCCTCCCCACCTCTGCCCTGCTGCTGTTTGACTTGGCACACCTGTGTCAGTGCAGGAGATGTGGAAGACAAACAGCATGGGGAAGGGGCATTCATTTTTCAGTAGCTTAAAACAGAAAGACCAAGATGGATTGAACTGGTTTCCCATTTTACCCTGGAGATGTAGAAAGCTTATGGAGATAGTGATATGATGTTGATCTAGTGGTCTCTACAGTGTAAGCACAACTATTGTTTCATGACTAAAACCAGAGTTTCATAAATTTATTTTTTTTATGTTTAAAAAGCTCCTTAGGGAGGCCTGTGAAGCAGAATACATGTGATTTTTCAGCCTGTTGTTATATTTGACTTTCTACAGGAGACTGCCACTGGATTTTTCTAAGGGTGGGTTTTTTTTCCACTCTGATGAGAAAGAGACAGGTTGGTTGCAATCAGTTGCTCAGCCTGTCAGCTTCCCATTCAGCCATACCAAATTGGAAAACTGGCTGTTACACTAAATCAAAACATCAGACCCAGCCCTGATGGGTGCCAGAACCTGGGCTAGGGAAAGCATGATGGAGGAAACTGGTACAATTTTGTGCAATCTGAAAGAGAGGCAAGACACAGAGAAAGGATGGCCTTGAGTAGGGTGATGGACAAAGCACTTCCATTTACAAATTTCTTCCTTTTTTGATAATCTGTAGTGAGCGCTGCATAGCAAACTAAGCATGCATGCTGTCAGCATGGTAGCACTGGAACAGACAAACACAACCCAAATTACTTCATTTGCTTTGGCTCTGCCAGTGTGTGCACCTAGATCTCTGCAAGCAGCAAGACATTCTGCTGCTTTGATAATTATCAGCTTTACTGAAGTTCTTATTCTGCAGAAAGACTACCAGCTAAGGCTTTGGGGATAGGTTTCTCTCTTCTTTTGAGGGGAGCTTGGGGATGTAACATATTGAACAGGCTTAAAAATGAAAATGAAAGGTTGCAAACATTTTCCTTGACATGTCAGTGGAAAGTTGCTGAGCTGGTTTTAATCTGCCAAAATTATTCTGATTTTTCTGAAACCAGGAGAAAAGTGTGTTCCTGTTGTGGAGAGCTGTGACTGTTTTACAGCATACCTCCAAAAGCCTATCTACTCTACTCATTTACAATGCAGCTCAGGTCACCTCCTACACATCATGGGAGAACAGACAAGTATTTATTCTTCTTGTACTTGCTTAAAGAAGAGGAAATGCTACAATTTCATAAGGCTTTTTAAAAAAATATGTATCAGATCAAAAAATAGACCCAGACTTTGCTTTAAATGGATTTATGTGTCAGCTTCTAACTTCCAGCAGTGATGCTAATGGCAAAGCAGATTAGAAAATTGAAAAAGCAGTAGGTGAACAGGAGTTCATACAAAGAAAGTTGGGAAAATATCCAAGCAAGCGGCATCAGCAAGAGAGTTTATAATTTAATTAAATTATGAAAAGAGTAATGGGTCAAGTGATGAAAGCAACAATACAGCCTTTCAAGGCAATAAGGATTAGAGAAGCCATCTTCCAACTCCAAAAAAAATCAGTCCTTCATTCCAGTAACACAAGAGCAATTGTAAATTCTGTTGATTAAGTTTGCATGCAGTGAGACACCAGATTTGCTCTAAGCTCTGCAAAGTCTCTTTTAACAACTGTGCCACAAGTGCACAGTGAATATTCGGAATAATTTTATGCCCATAGGATGCCTATGGACCACAAGTGTGAGTTGAGGTCACTATAGAAAAAATAAACTATGAAAATGTTAGGATTGTCCAAAAGTTTCATTTTTCTTGATCCTTTTACAGCCCTAAGATACAGGCTGTCAAATATAACACAAAGGCCAATAATTGCTCCTCAGATGCACCAGAAGCAAAACCATCCCTGATTTCTAATGGCATCTCAGACTGAGCCCATTCTATAGCTCTTCCTTCCCTGCCTCTTACCTTGTTTTTCCCTTCATTGCTTATAAGCAGAAAGACCCAGTTCCTGATCGTTCCATACTGAGTTTTAAGAATACAATTTCTTTTGGTACTCAAAATATTTTTCCTTTTTCTGAGTTGCTATGCCTTTTTGCTTTGCTTTATACAGCTAAATTTCTTCACATTGCAGCAGCTTTGAATAAAGCATGGAAGAAGAATGCAAGCGAACTTTTAGTATACTTGGAACAGCATTGAGGTCTTAAATTGGCTTAAGTGTCATAACCCTCTTCTGATGCCTTTTTAAAAAGCTGCCAGTGGTCCAGACATTCACTGGAGTTTTATATTATTAACCTGCTCATAGTAATAACACTATTACTGCAATTTATGATTAATAGAATTACTCAGATATTTAGTTAATAAGCCTTTAGTCACATACTTTGCCTGTTAGCAAGTTGATTGTCCAGATCACTGAGCTATTTGTGATGCTTCCTCTTTAATTTCTTCATCTCTTTGGCACCACTTGTTTTGCTCAGGAGCTCAAAATCACTCATAAAACATAAGCAATTGCCAGCAGTTTGTATATGGGGTAGTAATAATAATAATACGATAGATGAGGATTTTGAGCTTGAAAACTCTATTTTTAGAAGAAAGCAGCAGGATAGATCTAATTAGACTGTGCTAAATGAGGGAAGTGATAAGGATACTAACAGCAAATATCTTCTCCTGGACCACACTGACATGAAATCTGTGATTTAATTAAGGAAACCAACACACCATTGAATGAAGCAGATGAACCTCCAACAGAAAATGAACTGATTTAGTGTGCAACAGTTATGGGAGGCATTTTGTCTTGCATTCATATGGTAATCCTGGGCCAAAAGCTTCCCTAAACCTTCTTTGGGTTTTCAGTGCTATTGCAGAGATATGAAAAAAGGATCTATCCCTGCACTGATCTTTCTCACAACTGCAGCCCCATAAACCTTGTCGCTGTCTTTGGCAGCCCTTGATTAGTGATGAAAAGACTTGGAAGAACAGTTGTCTAAGCACCTGACCAAACCATCTTAATTAGATCTACAGCTAAAATATAATAATATATCATCAGTAATGGGTAATTTATATAATTAGTTTGTTAGATTTTAGCTACAGTGCTAAATAGGATATTTTGATCATGTAATGCAAGAGGCTGCTTTATGTTCTCCAAGTCATGCAATAAGCTGAATTGTTGAAATACTTCACATTTTTTCCTATATCTGGACTGCAGCAGATGATAGAGAAAGCTGCTAAGACAGAAGAACAAGACATTCCCACATGAAAAAATACGAACAACAAGTAGCAGAGGACTGTGTTTGATGCATGAAAGAGCTACAAATACTGAACAGATAAAGTGAGGCTTATTATCTCTTCCTTCGTGCTTCAGGAGTTTGAATATGCTAAGAGACTCAAGTGCTGAAGTGCTGTAGGAGGAGTAATGTGGAGAGCAAGAAACATTGCCTAAGTGCCAGGACTGCCAGGCTGTCACATTCCTACCTGGGCTGGCTCTCAGACAGAAGTGTGCCCAGAGGTCTACAAGTGTCTTGAATACTGTGCATACCACCAACAAACTCTGAAAATGTTAATGTGCCAACGGTTGGGATGGGTTTTTTCTTTGTATTTTTGTTGGGGTTTTTTGTTGTTTTGGTTTTTTTTGGGGGCGGGGGGGGGTTTGGTTGGTTGGTTAGTTGGTTGGTTGGTTTCAGGTTTTTTTGTAAATAAAATTTCAATCATTGTAGGTTTAAGGTGGCTTCTTTTGCCTATAATTATAAAATGTCCAGGCTGGGAATATATTACTTGAGGTATGGGGGGTGTGGCAGATAATCTGCTTTGTCCTCTAAATTCTTAATCTGGTATCCTGTTGCTTAATGCTAAATACTGAGCAAGATGGGAGCCACTATCTTCTGTAGTCTGAGAACAATAAACTTTTCTCCTGGTAAGAGTCTCCACAGCTTTCCCATGAAGGCAAGCAACCTTTTTGCTCTGAGTAAGTGGGCGCAGTTCCTCTCAAGTCAATGAAAATCTGGCTTTAATGAATTGTGTAGCAAGTGTTTCTTGTTTTGAGTTTTTTCCTTTTTTAGATCGTTTGTCACTTCTGGTCAGTCAAACACTTCCAGGAAGCCAGGAACACTCTGTTACAGAGGCTCTGATACAAATATCCTTGTCCCAGATAATGCAATATTAAATGCAAAAGAACTTTACAGTTCTGTGATATGTTTTCAAGTCTGAAAGAATCTCGTTTTTGTTAAGAAACATGCCAGAGGTCTGGAAACTGTTGTCATATGAAACTTAAAAATATGTTGTACAACAAAGATCTTGACTTTTCAGAGTTTGGGATGTTTTGGAGAGTGGCCTAGTACTTGCCTGGTTTTTTGTTTTGGGATCAACTACCCTTTGTTTGGTGGGTTTTCTTTCATTTCTAAAGCTACTTCCAGTTCCATCGTTTTTTCTTCAAACCTTCCCACTTTTCTAAGACCTCAAGATACATTATGTGCTCCTGACTAAATTCAGGATATAAGTGTGGGGACCAGCCTGTTACATGCTGCTGTAAAAAAGGTCAGGTTTTTGTCATTCACTTCTCCCCTTCCTTTTCTGTTTCTACATGAATCACTTCATTGGCAGGCTATAATTTTTAGTTTCCTCCCTGTAACAGAAGTGCAAATGGTCCATTTTACTGAAATAAATCATATGCAAAGAACATGCTTAAAGCTGATCAGGCTTATGAGCCTGCTCTTGAAGCCTTAATTTGTACCTTATACAAAAAGAAAAATAATAAATAAAAAAAAAAAGGCATAAGGGAGTGTGACAATTAAAATAGGTGAGAAGAGAGGAGGGAGATCTCAGTCTTGGAAACATTTTCTTTGGAAACTTAATTAACTCTAGATGAATCCCACAAAAAAAAAAGTAATAATTTGCAATTTATCACTCAGTGTGCTAGCTCTGTATTTTTGGTGAAATAAAAGAGAAATAACTATATAGCCTTTAATAATTATATAACCACCCTTCTGGACATGAAATTAAAGAAGAGAAGAGAAAACGAATCAAAATACCCTAAACAAAAAGAAGCAAAGTTTATAAAATAAGAAGCACTGTGTATTGAAATTTGGGATAGGGAGCCAGCAGGCCAGCAGCAGTGCAGCAACATGTCTGGGTAAAGCAGGAAACCCCAAATCCAGTGAGCTGCTTTGTAATTTCAGATGCTGATCTCAGTGCCTGTAATGCTAGTAATGTGCCATTTCTGGAAGCTAGGATGACACAAAACCTGTGTGGGAAGGAGGGAAAGCAACCTGCAATGTGGGATTGTTTGCCTTTTAATGAATGATGGCTGAGAGGTTAATTGTACCTACGGGTTTTTCATGAATGCAGGTAACCTGATCCTGTGAAATCTGTGGATGAAGCTCACCCTTCAGCTTCCTGTGAAGCTTGGCATGGGGGCTGCTATTGTGCACAGAACCACAGCAGACAGCAGTGCCTGGGAGGCAGCAGTCAGCCCGTTTGCTTTCATCAGCCAGCTCCAGAGCTGTGATTAGGGCTCTCCCCAGCTCCTCATGCTTTCTGTAGGAATAGCCAGCATCACTACATGATACATCTTTCTGTTAGTAGTAACTACTGCATTACTTGAAATGCAATTCTCTTATTTTAGGTATTGCTTGGAAGCTTCAACTCATGGGCTTTAAGGAGAAGCAGACACTGTATTCCCTTACCAAAGTGAATGTGTTGGTGTTAGATTTTGCTAACTGGATTATACTGTCTTCTTCAGTGTCAATGTAAGTAACATCAGTCCTGTTAGCAGAAGGATCTTTGAAATCTGTGTGAGAATCACCACAGAGGGAAACACTCAGGACTACTCCTACCAAAAACACAATTTACTTCACAACACCATCTGTTGTTGTTTTGATTTTTTTAACCCAAATGAATCCTTAATTAACTTTAAAATACCTTTGGCAACTCCTTCCTGGATATATAAAAAAACAGGGAGAAAAATCTAAACTGTCTTGCATGGTATGCTTTCCAAACATCAAATTGGCAGTGGTGGGTCATTTAACAAATAACCACCTTGACAATAAGAAAGAAATCACTGCTAATTATAAGCATTCTATACAGTAATTTCCCCTGAAATAATGCTCCCAAATATCTACTGGAAATCTAGCAGCTTCTCCAGACATAATGGACTCAGTTTGCTCACTGGTGTTCATACCCTTCTGTTCAGGTTGGTGGCCATGAGATTTATGACATGAACATACTCTGTATTTTCCCATTACACCTCAGAACTAGGAAACTGCAGCAATGGAGAATATATTAAAAAATGCACCTGCATCAGAACCTGCCTGCTTAGCTGCCAGAGTCAGAAAAACACTCCCAAGGTAGACAGACCATCAGTTAGCACAGCATATCTTGCAGAAGCCTCCTTTTGAAAGGCTCCTATTAAGTAGAGGCATCTGAAAATGTTGACTTAAAGCTGTGTAAAATAAATAACATAAAAATAATAAATAAAAAAATAAAAATAAAGCCTTCTTCTGCTCTTTAAGAACATTCCTGTAGGACTGTAGAAGCCAAATGGTGTTTCTTGTGAGCAGTTCCCCAACAAGCAACCCCAGTCTGCTGATTTCACATGTTTTGCCCTGGAGCATGACAATGAAGCACATAGTCTGCACTTCTTTTTCCTGAAGCAACTCATAAAAGTCCCTCCTACTAATGCTGTTTAAACATCAAAACTGGACAGTTATTTTTCTGTAATTTCTAAAATTTCACAGTCCCGGCAACAGGCTCAACATATCCAGGTTTCCAAAGGCTGACATTGATGTATCACATCTACAAGGCAGATTATATAACTCTTGCATAAAGGAGGGATCTTCATCCCTCTTCATCCCTTCATCCCTGCAGGTAATATCAACACTGCAATGCTTTTCTTTGTGTTTTGCTTCTGCAGCATGAATGAAGAAACTCCTGTGAATTATTGATCTGTTTCAGAGCCACTTTAGACAGAACATCATTGTCCTGGGTGAAATCTTGAAAAGGGCTCATCAGTGGAAAAACTCCCAAGACAGCACGATATTTAGCTCAAGATTCTGGTTTCTATAATCTTATGAGCTCACTCTAGATGGGATATAGGCACTATAGCTCTAAAGTTCTTTCTTCCTTTTTGACTGTTGTTAGCATGGATCAAAGACAATCTTCACATAAGTTAGTTTTCTCTTTATTATTATTCATTGACCATAACATCGTGCTGTGGAGCCAAAGTCAAAAAGAAAAGAGGAATAACTTCCAATTACTTATACTGGAAATTAATTCAGAATCTTCTTTTTGACTCAGTGAGGTATACTGCTAAAGTTCACAGCAAACTTACTTTTTTAATATTTTGAGATAATTCTAAGAAAAGCAGCTTAAAACAGCTTTTAAAATTTCCTGCAAATAACCATGTTCAAAGCACTGTTTTGGCTTGATATAATATTTCTAGAAGAAATTGAGATCTTTCCTTTACAAAAAAATTACAGATGGTTTAATCAGGCTGAAACACAAATCCAGATTGAAGCCAACTGAAAAAACTGAAGATGAACTTTGTAGAATTGGAGAGGGAGAATTCATAATGAAACAAGCTAACAACATAAATAATTATTCATTAAAGATTTTGGTTAACCTGAATGTGCTTGTGTTTTAATCAGAGAGCATTGTCCACTTCCATACTGATGGCTATTTCAGATTGTAGTTTCCATGAACAACTCCAAAAACAGCACTGTTTTTTAGGCCAAGGGTAGAGTAACTAGTGCAATCCTCTCTTGATGTACATGGAGCCACAGCACTGTAGTTAGATTAAGTTAACTTGGAAATTTAACCTATTTAGTAGTGGTCAGCTATGTGCATTGCTCAGCTCCACTACACTCTTCATAATTCAGAGGAAATTTAAACCTCTGGTTCAGTTCCATGCTATTAAAGATTAAGTTTCATCCTTCCTTCCACTAAACAGGTATAAAGTCAGGTTTTATTAGCAGTGCAATCATATCCTTTGCATTTTACCAAATAGCAAGTATTTTCAGTCAGTCTTTAATGCACTTGCTGTTCTAACCACTAAAAACTATCTCGTTCAACCAGTCAAAAATAGCATTCAAAGAATGCTATTTGCTTTCTCCAGTTAGCTCAGGAACTCTGTCTCATTACGTGAGATATTTCATGCTGCTACACCCACCTTTGTCACTTCCTAACAGGGCCAGAGTAATAACCAGGAACACAAGACAGGAAAGGACATTCCAAGTAAAGCTTGTCCCACTGCTCTCCCTGGTGCCATGTCATACATGTCTTCCACTAACTTGTCCAGCTCCATCTTTACAACAGGTGATGTGGCTGGGAAGTCAGTCAGCCCTCTGGGAATGCCAGCCAGAGCTGGCTGCTAAAGCATAGCCAGAAACACACCATGCCCATCCACTGGTGCTGGTCCCAGATTCCCACCAGAGCACATCTAATTCCACACACATATGGCACCAATTCTTCATGCCAACAGATCCACTTCTTGCAGCCAGGGCAAGGCCACACAATATACTGCTGAGAGCTCTAGGCTGAAAACCTTTTCTTGAAAGTGGGGTGTTGGTGGTTGCCCTAGTGCTCCTGAAAAGAAACCTTGAGAAGGAAGGGAAATCCCTCTACACTTTTGTGGTTTCACAAATACCTCCCATGACTTCCACAGCTTTCCTTCCATTCACACCACACTTTAAAGATGAGAAGACCTCTTCCAGGGGTACCTCACATCAGAATTTAACAGTTTAAAGAGGACAGGTAGGGCTCAGACCTGGACTTTGATTTTTACTTAATGTTTAGTGTGATCTTATCCGAAGAGCAAAAATTACCTTCCCCTGATCCAATGTTATTTTATGTGTCTATCTAAAGTACTTGTTTATCTGAACCTACACCAAGCCAAACTCATCCTTCACTGAAGCAAAAATCTCAGGGTATTGTAGGGAAACTTTTTACTGACTTCATCCTGTGCTGGCCTAAGCCTTTATTTGGCAATTTTCTTGAGTGATGCAAAAGGAAAAAACAGCATGTGTCTTCTCCTGGGGGACAGAAAGCATCTTGTCTGCCTCTCATTCAAGGTTTCAAACAATAATTCTCCTTTATAGCTATGCATTGTTTCTGGCAATAATTACAGATATAAAGCCAGATAAGTTTGGTGTAAATTAGCAGCACTCTGTGAAGTCACTGGAGCTGTGCCAGTATATACCAGTTGAAGGAATGGCACATAATGTGACGTTCTGGAGCTGTGCCAATATATACCAGCTAAAGGCATGGCCCATAATTCTCTACATCAGCATCTTTGTGCTGTGCTCTTTATCAACAGCTGCTACATATTCTAAAAACAGAAAGAGAGTCCTGTCTTTCAAGGCCTGTGGAGCACAAGCAGTTTTCTCATTACAACTCTTTTACAGGGTATTTGAGAAACAGACACCATATGTGATTAAGGTTTCTGGGCCCTTTCCCAGTGTAAATAGAAAAAAATAATTGCATTAGATCCATCAGTGTTTTTGCATGTCAAATGTGATTTGGTCCAAGTGATCTGGTATCCTTCTAAGCTCCAAAAGCTGCAGAGGGCTGCTCCCTTCAGCTCCTCATACACAGGCATTTGGTACACAGGGGCTTCTGACCATTGTACTGCACTAAAAAGGCACAAGCAACTCCTACCTACATCTGAGCTGCACTAGAAGACAAGTGCTCAGGCATAGGGCATGTTTATATTTATTCAGTTATTAACATAATTTCATATGTAAATGTTTGATGAATTTGACTGTGTATGTATTAAGATGATTGAATGTTTGTTTTTTTCTTGCTTAAAGGTAAACCACCAAATTTTAAGCTCCAGAAGGTATAATTAATAATATTTGCAGTCTGCAGTTAGGGTATTCTGCCTTGTGTTCTAATGCAGGACATGAGTTTTGCTCCGAGGTAATTACAATTTGATGTTGACACAGGTAGTAAAATACGGGTTTTTTTTTCTTTGCCTCATTTAATTTATTCTAGAGTCAGCTACACAGCCAAAGCCTGTGGCTGCCACCCCCAGATTAATACTTGAGCTAGACCACCTAAAAGCACTTCTCTTACACAAATACAGATGAGGACAATTGCTAGGGATCTGTGTTTCCCCCTGCAGACAATACAGTCTTTGTTCAGTTGATAGATGCTTGGGTTTTGTTGGGGTGGTTTTTTCCTCTGCAGGAGTGGTAGCAAAAGCACAGCCTTCCCATTTTTCCTCGGAGCCTGGGATCAGTAGACTGTTGAGTGCGATTTCTTGCCTTATCTAAACCTCTCAGGGATGATCACTCGGGAGCAGACAGGCAATGCCACAGACGTTCCCAGACAGGAAAAAGTGGCCCCAGAGGAAAAGATTGAGCAGGTCTCTGCTTAAATGGATCTGACAGCTTTGCTTAGGGAAAGATGTTAGTCCCTGTTTATGGACGTGTCCTTTTCCCCCCTTACGATTCCCAGGACCAGCGTTACATTTACTGTGTCTGACTGTCTGCTGAGGGAGCCGGAGGTCATGTGTCCCACAGCCAGTGGGGATGGGTGAGAAATAAATCCACCAAGGCTGCTGTTCACAAGGGGGTTGTCTTTTCCATAACATTTCCATTATTCTATTTAAAGTTTAATACCCCAATGACAGAAGTCTCTCCGTTTATATCAATGGAAGCACAGTCAGTGTCTGTCCTAACCTGCACATGCACATAGATCTTCACATGAACCCTCCTGAGGCTGGAAGAACAAAAATGTCAAAGCCATTTTAACAGTATTTAAGTTACAAAGTGAAATCAGTTGGTAATCAACTGCTTGTACTGATTCACAAATTTGTTTTTCCAAGCTGTGTTTTATATTCTTTTACTTGTCAGATAAGATAAAGACTATTATTTCTAAGCAAAAATATTCTTTAGACTTTTTTTTTTTTGCTGCCAGTATTTGCATTTTGAGGATATCTAGCAGAAGTAAGAGAATCTTCAGCCAGAGTTTAATTTTAGAAAGGAAATATGGTATCATGCTTGAAGATTTTGTTAATCAGTGGGATTTGTCCTGACTTTCAACTTTAGATAAGAAAATAGACCATTTTATCACAAGGTTTTAGTGTGTGTGAGGTTTAGTGCCAACCAAAAATGGCTCCCAGTATCTTAGTTATTAAAGTCACATTTGCTGGTGATTATAGCTATTTCCTGCATAAAATGAAGTTTCCACAAATACTTAATAAGTCAAAAGAAGTCAAATAAATGACATGCCTCTGGAAATATGAAATAAATTAATATTTTTCTGAGATTTGAGTATCCCATCCACTGGGTTAAACGTACGCAGGAACTTATATTTATTCTTGATAATGTCTAAAACATCCTGTGTCTCAAAAAACTTCACCAAGCAATTGTTTTTATCTTCCAAGATGTTGAAATGCTCTCTGTGCTCTCTCTCTCCTCTTTGGTGTAGAGGAGCTAGACACTTTCAGAGTTAATGTATAGCTTTCTGCTGTGTACTCTAACCTCTCTTTAAAAACCCAGAGACTTTTATAATGTTTTCAGATAGTTTTGTCATTGGTTTTGTTGAAATTTTTCTTATAAACTTTGAGATATATATGCATATATATATATATATATATATATCATAGGTAAGTCTTGTTTAATGATTAGTTATTAATTTTTTATAAATGGTTATCTAAAAAGTACTATATTTAATAATGTTACTCTTAATCAGAGAAATATAGTTATTGTAAAATTATTGCTATTGAATTCAATTCACATATTGAAGGAATAATCTTCTGAAAGTACACTAGGCCAGTCAGAGATAAAAGGAACTTTAAAAAATGACAGGGCAAAACAATACAAAACAAAGTAAAAAGTTGTTCCAATACTTTTTCTTCTCTTTCGCACAATCTTCTGTTTCTGAAATAAGTGAGCCCTGAAGGGCTTGATCCAAACCTCTTTGAAGATAAAAGGAAAATGTGCTGTGGAACATTTTTCTGAGCCCTGTAGGTGCTCCTGATGCCCCAGGTTTAGCAGCCCACCCACCATGGCTGCCCATGCAGAGTGGCCACACTTGGTGTTTGCAAGGCATTGATTACACAGTGCATTGGGTCCTGACAGCCCTGTGCACCTCATGTTCAGCTTCCTTCATCAGGACAAAAGAGGGTGTCTTTCCCCTGGCTTCCGTGAATGTGAGTAAAGTCAGATATAAGAAGAGTATTTTGGAACAGCCATAATGGCTGCCAAAGAAGGCACAAAGTCTAACAAGACACTATTGCAGTTCACAGAGAATGGAAGGAAAGCTTAAAGTCCACAGTCAAAAAAATAAAAGGCTAATCCTTGATGCAGACAGAAACAATTATTTGCCTGCAGCTGCAAAGAACCACAAACTTGTGAACACTGACAGCTCATGATCTATTTAGTCACTGGTGTACACACCCCACAAAATAATGGCAGGGTGCTAATTATATTGAACCGTATACTAAGGTTCTAGTTCATTTTTAACTCTGGAAAACTGTCATGAAATTAATCAAAGGTAGAAACTGAAGGACTCAGTCTATTGTAGTTTACAAATAGGCCTCTACCACATAATTCTCTGGCCAAATGGTTTTGGGCAGCTGCAAATTAGAGTTTTGCTGGTTTGTTCTCCTTAATGAAAATCTCATTAAAAATCCCAGAGATACGAATTATTTACAAAAAGGCATCAAAATCAAGGTCCTTAGTGTTCACCTGACTCATCTTTCACATCTGAAGTCTTTCTTCTGAATTCAATCAAGCCTTCAGCAAATGCTGCTGCACACAGATGAGTTTGACAATTACTCCCAGGAGGACAACTAAATGGGACATAGTCTTGTAATAGCATGACATGCTTGCCTTGAATATCAGTACAAGGAATATAAAAGTTCCTTGTGTTTGGCCCCGAATTCCAGCATTTTCACAGCCTGCTCCCCTGCCCATATATAGTACCTTCACATCATATGCACCGTTTCTTGTTGACTGCAAGAAGAAGACAATTCCAGATGGATTTCTGCACCAGGTTGCTCTCCACAGAGAATTCAGGGGTTGAGGGGAGCTCCTAAAGAGGAAAGGCAGGACTCACTGCTCTTTGGCTACAGATAACTTTTCAGCTGACCCAAGTATGATTTGTCAGAAAACGTTGACCTACTAATTTCCCCCTGCCATTTCTTCCAGCAAAGAATCTGAAGGTGCTTTGTCATTGTCTCATGTTCACTCCTGATGAAGAAGAACTCCCACATTTCTAAAATACCTTGTACAAATGCAAACACTCCTATGTGCAATGGTATGCTTCACCTCTGAAAATGGGAATGGGGCAGCTAACTTCAGCTGCTCTCCCTTCTCCTCAGTGCAAGCCTTTGGACTATTGGGAAGGCAAGATACCTTGAGAACTTCTGACATTGTGACACTTAGTTTCCTTCCTCATTTGCCAGGGACTCACAAACACACCTTGAAGTTTCTGAACAGCTTCCCTTTGGCTTCAGTGGTTGTTGGATTGGGCTTGCAGGTACCACTCTAAATCTATTCCCAGTGAGGCAGTGTTTCTGGCCCCTGTAAATTGGTGATTTGGGATTCCCTGCTTTTTTCCAAACCTAAGGTCTCCAGCTATGGCATACAAAGTGCCCCAGCCATGCCAAGAAGCCAACTAGAATAATTTTCTACATGAGAACTAATTAGGTTTAATTGGGTGTCTTGCTCTGAGGGATTAAATCAGAGAGATGAGAACGAGAAGGAGCTTGGCTGGTTTGGCATGAGCAACAGCAAGGGCTGAGATTGTGCTGGTCTGTGAGAAACCTGGGGCTGGCAAGCAGTCTGCACATGATGTCACCCTCCCTGGACTTGAGCAAAGGTTGCAAGGACCTGCAGCAAGGCTCCCAGAAAGGCTGGGTCTTGCTGCTCCTCGATGTGTGCGGCTGCCTGGGCACACAGCTCATAGGGAGATACGGGCAAGGCAAACAAAGCCCCCTCCGAGCGTGTTTATCTCAGGGCACAGAGCGCCGCAAGCCCCCGGAGCAGAGCTGGTGGGAACAGATGCTGTTAGCAGAGCAGCAGCCGCACTCAGATCCTGTCCACACCCTTCCTGCTTGCAGCGGCCTACCGGGGGCTATTATGTTCCCAGCAGGGCGATGAGTGCCCTCCTTCCCACCCTGCTGCCGCTCCCCAGGCGGGCGGACCGGCGCTCCCTCGCTGTCTGCCTCGGGCTCTCATTGTTTCTCTCGGAAGGTGCAGATAGTGGGCTAGACACTCCTTGGCTGGTGCTCTGATAAGGGTCTGGAAATTGTTCTCTGTGTTACTCAGGAGCTCGCTTGAAAGAAGGAACTCTACCCAAAATAACAAAACTGACCTCAGGGCTCATTATTTTCTTTCAAACAAGGAGCTTGAGCCTGTCCAGACTGGAAAAAAGGAAAAGGTCAGTGTGGCCAGACTGTGTCTTTTACTGGACTGGAGCAAGGTGGCATTGCAGTTAGTGATGTTGCCATGCTTTCTAGCGAGTGCTCTGGAGACTCCATTCCTGCTCTGCATGCTCCTGCATGCAAGGAAAACTCTGTTTCCTCACTGTCCTGCAATGACTTGGCTGTTGTCCATGTAATTTATATCAAGTTTGGCTTACTAACTGTGAGTAACAGTAGTGTAATCATTTTTGGTAGAGCGGAGAGAACTGCACTCACAGTAAAAGGAGGTGACTGGAAAACAGGTGTTCATCAAGAGGACCTGGGCAAGAAGGAAGCATGTTCCTTTTCATACTGGCTGTCCAACAACCTGTGATCTGTCCATTAATTTATGATTAGGTCAACCTTTAAAACACAGCAGACATGGTTCTGATTTTCACTCATGAAAATCAGGAATACTTTGCAAAGGTATCAGTGTGGCTAATCAATGGAATTAGGATTTTAAAATGCCTTCTGATTTGTATCTGTAGCAAAGACAGAAATCCTTGGCAGCTTTGGTCTGGCATTGTCAAGCAGTAACACAAACATTCCTACAGGTAAAACAGCTCCTCTCTTGCTTTCAATGTGAAGCCTAATTAGTTCAGAAGAGTCCTCATCTTCAAAAGACCACTTAAATACACTGCTAGAAGGTACAGTTTGTGGTTTATTTTTCTGTGGTGCTTGTAAATTCAGCAGCAAATCTAACACAACTGGATATAATCTGAAGCAGTTTCTCTCAGAACAAGTATGATCCTTTCTCTCTACTGGGCCATAGTGAGGCCACATTTGGAGTATTGGGTTAAATTCTGGTCTCCACAGCCACAAAACAGAGGTCCAAAAAGATGATTAAAGTTCTGGACCTTCTCTCTTACAAGGAGACACTGAGGGAAGTGGGCCTATGTAGTCTGGAGAAGACTGAAAGGGGATCTTATCAATGCACTTAAATATCTCAAAGGCAGGTGCTAGGAGGATGGTGCCAGACTCTTCAGTGGTGCACAGCAATAGGATGAGGAGTAATGGCCACAAGCTAAAATACAAGAAGTTCCACCTCAACATAAGGAAGAACTTGTTTGCATTGAAGGTGGCAGAGCACTGGAACAGCCTGCCCAGGGAGGTCATGGAGTCTCTCTCTCTTGAGAAGTTCAAAATCCACCTGGACTCACTGTGTGTAACCTGCTCTAGATCACCCTGCCTTGGCAGGGTGTGGTTGGACTAGATGATCTCCTTCCAACTCTAACTGTTCTCTAATTCTGTGATAGTATTAAAATTCTTAGATTAGATTGCCCACTATCTTAACTTCTTGAGACGTCTTTGTTTGCTATCTTACTATATCATAGAGGTTGTAAGAAATGGCAAAAAAATCAATCGCATTACCTCCACCATAGGATGCTCCAAGTGACCAAACCAGTGAGTGAACAGACACAATAATGATAAAAAATATAATAGGCTGATAAATATTAAAAATGTTTTGCATTTTAACATCTCTTTAAGGGAAGAGAAGATATGAACTACCCTTTAAAAACCCGATTTTTAAGGTAACCCATTCAGAACTATACAATTGCAGCATAAGGTGATAGGCACTTGTGCACTCTCAGGACCGTGTTGGTCCATGGGTCATCTACTCTTAAATGCTTGTCCAGCCTGCTGTCAAAGTTCTGGTCTTTGCCCACTCTTCAACACAGGATGTTGGATCATAGAGAGAGCTTTTGCTATTTCCAGTGTCCCCAACATCTTTGCATTCTTCTTTTCCCAGATCAACTTTCGTCCTCATAACCCACCATCAAACCCTCCTGATGATGCTTTTGATGGGAGTGCAAAAGCCACTGGCTGTATCTGTACATCCACAGCTGTATCTGTGATGATAAAACGTGCTGAGATCTGGGAAAGTGTTCTCAGTTGTGAACATTTTTAACTTTCTAAAATGTCCCTGGCACAATTCAGTCATGCCAGTTAGCAATTCTCCCAAGGCATTCCTGGCCACAGCTCACATGGGGCCTGCTCCCAACAGGCAGCCTACCCATGGACACCCTGCTTTGGAGGTTAACAGAGTTCAATAGCTACAGATGTGGCCAGGCAGTATCTCCAACTTTGGAGCCAGACAAAGGGCTGTTAAGTTTACTGATACAGATGAAGCCAATGGCTTTAAAAATTCCTCTCAGTTTTTTCCTGATTAACCTTTCCCTGAAATAATACTGCAGAGGGAAACTCCCTGCTTACAAATCCTAGATCAGACTGTCTCTTTCCTGGGTGTTTTCTCTCTATTAATTTGTTATTTTCCCTGACAGCTTATTTGTTTTCCCAGTTGTGCTTTTCTATCTGCCAATATGTGCAAGTTGCACTGTCCTTTCCTTATTTCCTCTGTCTCTGGTGTTTCCTCTCCCACCATCATTTCACACTGTGGCATGTGTGGGAGGGGCTTTCCTTTCTCGTCATTGCAGTCTGTTAGTAACATCTGCAGCCCCCCAAGTGGGAATGGGGAGGAAGGAAGGCAGCTCTGCCTGATGTTTGGTGTTGGTCCCTCTCCTGTGCAGGGACTGTCCCATGCTGCTGCCACACTTAAGATGGTATGGGTTTTGATCTCTGCTGTCAGCCCTTTTCTGGCTTTCCATTTTTTTCATCCAAAGCCTCTGTAAGGCAAGAAGCAGGTCTCTGTCCTTCCTTGCATAGTTTGCTCCTCTGCACGGTCACAGCATCAGCAGGATAGTGTGTAATATCCCCTGTGCACAAACACAACAGGTTGCCAGGATGGCATGTCCAGTTTCAAATGCCTTGAATCCCTTCCCACTGTGGAATGAGTCCCCTGGTTTATTTTCTCTGAGCAGTCTGAGTAAGAAGATCATTTAAGCAATAGGACTGTCAAATGTAAGGTAGCAGTAGCCACAAAGTGCCCATCTCATTTTGGTCATAGGAAATGCCCCACAAAGGGACAGATTCTCTCTCTCTCTGGGGGAAGACATCTTTGTAACCTTAACCTTGTCTCTGACAGCTGGAACTGGACAGGATTTCCAATGCAATTCCATATTTTTTGTTCTCTATTAGCTGACCATAGATGGCTTTACAGTCAGGGTACTCAGGACACTTTGCTAAAGTGATAGAGGGATGTAACTCTGACCTTCAGATTACATTCTGGGGGCCAAGCACACAGTGTGTAGTTGTGTTGTCTTTTTCTTGGGTTCTAACTCCAAACAGCTACTAACTGTGAAATTCAATTCAGGGAGCTAAAAGTCACTGAAGGAAAGAAATAACACGGATATTAATGTAATTTCTGCCTTATGACAGCTAGCCTAGGTCAAGAAACCAACAGGAAATAATGTGTGTTTATAATGCAGCACATTCAAACAGTAACACCAAGATATTTTGGAAGGCAAAAGGTGACCATTGTGTGTACGGCTGAGTGTGTATGCACAAGGGGCAAGTACAGGCACAAGAGCACATGTGCACAAACACACAGTGCAGAAGGCATGAGCTGTCAGAACACTGCAAAGTCTCCCTGTTTGGGTGTGTTTTCTACTTAACAAATTTTTAAGTTGTTTTTTTTATTATTATTTTCTTAAACATTGTTCAGGACCCCAGCATAAGGCAAGAGCCATTGTATATATGCAGCTGTGTGTTTCATCCTCCAAAAGGCTGCTCCTGGCAGAATGGCAGAGAATAGCAAGGTATACAGGAGCTCCAAATCTCTCTCTCTCCCTTTTTTTTTGTTACCAGTAAATAAATGTTTCTGAATAACATAGAACACAGATGAAGTTTAATTTCATCCTGGTTGATGGCTACACTGGGACCAATCTTTCCTAGATTTCCTAAGAACCACTGCTGCTTAGTCCATAGATTACAGGTGGGTTCTGTATCCAAAGAATGAAGAGTTTGATACATTTACCAAGAGTCATAGTATTACTGCCATGGGAGCTGATGCTGAGAAAGTCCAAGACCGAGCTGATATTTGAAGATATTTCTGTGCTGCCAAAAGTTGAAATAGCAAGGAAAGTGGGCTACAAGACTCTCCTCATGACAAGAGAGCTGGGTGCTCCTGGAGCTCACCTTCTGCTTATCTGGATCCTTGACCCCTGCCTGCACCGTTTGATCCACATGCCTATGACTGCTGGAGATTTATCTCTTGCAGGAGGAATTTGCCTGTGCCTCATGCACCCATCTTACAGCCCACTTACAAAGTGGATTATGGGACTAACACTTCAACACTCACAAGTGGGAAACCTGAGAGCAGGTCATGGTCCCCATCACAGGCGAGGTGTAACAGAGTCAAGTGGGAGGTCAAGCAGAACTAACTGGGTGAGGCTCAGCATGTTTCATGACTCTTCCCAGCCACAGAGGCTCTAGGAGTTATCAGTGTAAAAGGATCACCAAAAGCACATTTATTAGCTAAATAATTACTAGTTTCATTGAATGTAAGTAATTTTGTCTTCCTGGTCTCTTTCCCAAATTTGATCTTTTCAAAATAATTTTGTACAGGTAATGGAATACTCCTTCCCAGGGCATCCTACAGCCAGCAAGACTGCATGGGCTAGGGAAAACCAGAAAGAAAAGCCTCCTCCAAAAACAGTGGAAGTTTGCAGAACAGGAGGGAAGGGACATACTGTAAAATTATCAGTTGTTTGGGAGTAGACTTGTCTTCCATCCTAAGAGGAAATATGAGCTAGATGACATTTTTTTTCCAATACATTATATTTTGGTCCAAAATTATTTCCTCTCTTCCTCTCCCATACTGTTATATCAGTAATTTTCCATATATTCTATATGTGGCATTCCCAGCTTGGTGTTTAGGATACATTCATTTTTCAGAACTCTTTTGTTGTACTTGAGCATATTGATTCTTCCCACTGCCCCACCACCAATTATTCCATGATTCTAAGAAAAAACTGACAGTTTACTTTTGGTTATGACCTTCTGGGCTTTTTATAGAGCACACTATTTCTAAGGCTTGTGCTGGGGCAGTTGTGTCTTCCAGTCTCTTGGCTAACTGACAGCCAGTGAATAACTTTTCTTAAAAATGGAGAAGTTTCCTGAGGAACTTCTCTAGCAACTTCTTGAGTAGTTAACTGCTGCAGGGGAGAGAGGCAGGAGGCTGTGATCACTGTAGCAAGCATTTGGTTTCGCCTGGTGACACATGGCTTTCTAAACTAGAGGGCTCTGAATAAAATAAAAAAATATCAAAGCCATGTGTCTGCTTGTGGGTGCCACATTCTTTAGGATCACAGTGGCCGTCCTTCTGCACGAATGTCACAGAAACAGCTCGGTTTCATCCCGCCCGAATGATGTGGCAATGTTGTGAAACAGGGTGGAAGAGCGTCCCGAAAACCGTCAAGTGAAGAAACCGCTGGAGAGCTGGAAAGCGGCTGCAGAGACCCAAGTGCTGTCACTTTAAAGGGGTGATTGGCCCCTGAGCCTTTGAAATCGTTTATCACAGAAGCCCTAACATCTGCCACCATCTTGGATTCATTCGAGAAGTGCGTCTCAGTAGCCATTTTAAATATGTTTGTTTTCAATTCAAAACACGTAATTAAATACAGGCTGGGGTAGAATATATGCCTTGAGCTGCTTTCTCTCACCCTGGTTCAGAGCATAGTCTTTTCACAATTATGTGCTTTGAATTGAAAGATTTTTTTTTTTTCTTTTTTAGATTTTTTGCTGTTTGGTTGTTTTTTTTTCCTGCAGGGCCTGTTGTTTCTCAAGGATCAATTGAAAGTAAAGCTGGAGATTTAAAGGAGCCCATCTGATAGGAGTCCAAGCATCCTGAAGCCACAGGGGCTGCCCAGTCTCCTGGGGCACTGAGCAGCTCCTTCCTCCAGCATGGATGGAGCTCAGCCTCACGAACTGCAGCTGAATCCTTGCTATCAGAAGACTAAGCTAAGCCTTGTGTTTAATTTAGCCATGTCCCACTTCTTAGACAAGGGACACTCAGATGATTTGTTGTCATGGAGGAATGAGCAACCTTGTTACAAGTCTCCAGAGAGGCTACCAGAAAGGTAGTTATGTCCTTAACATACTGTCCTTAATAAACTATTCACAACCTTTTTCCAGACTTTCTAGGAGGCACTTCAGAGGGACAGCGTGGAGACAGCACTTGGCTGTTTACATTGCCTTCAGCTCAGCTGACTTTTATCACCATCACTGACACGTTGCAAACAAGCCTGGGGAGAAGACGAGCAGATGCTCAGGAATGAGCCACTCCACACAGACAGGGGATGGGCTGGACCTGCTGTTCTAACCTTATCTCCTAGAGATGGGAAGAAAAGCGAGTTGCTAATACAGGAATGAGTCAGAAGCATAGGTAGTGCAATCCTCTGTCCACTCTCCCAAAGAAGAGGGTTTTGTGTGAGGCTGGGACAAATCCATCTATCTGAAAATTCAAGTCACACAGATTTTCTGAATGACCAAGGTGCTCAGGTGCTGGGGCTACATGTGCTGGTGCACCATCCCCTTTCCTCAATTCAAGCAGGCAAGAAGGTGGGTGCTTGGAGATTCTTAATAGAGACCTGCTCCCAGCTTCTCTGTGTGCCATGCTTCCTATGCTGAGGAAAATCAGGTCTCCAAGTGGGCCAGGATGTGCAGCATGCTTTAACCACCAAATTTCCAGCTGAGATGGCTTCTGAATGATGGGAGAACTGGGGCTTTGCAATGTGTCACAGTGAGCAGCCTACACTAATGAAATGCAGAAATAGATTATCTCAGATTTCAATGACTCCATGCTTTTAAACATGACACCTTAATTTAAAAACACAGTGTATATGAGGCAGTTTTTCTTTCCTGAAGTTGCCTGTCAACACCTGAATTCAGAACTATGCAAACAGAGAAGACCCTGTCATATGTCTGCAGTGAAATGAAGAAGCAGAGAGCTTTTGCATAATTTATTTTTCAAATTTCTATAGGAGATACCTACAACAAATATGTTCCTTGGATGATGAAATGTATTCACCATTCTGTCATGTTTCAACTGAAAGAGAAAAAAAATGGAGGAAAAAAGAGGAAACTAATGAGAGCACTGCTAATGATAAAGTCCCTGCAAGAGACTTCTGTCTGTGGTCACAGTCTTGTACAAAGGAGATGGGATGCATCTGTGTTGAAAGTAAAAGTATCTGCTTGGTATGCATGCTCCTAATGCGTGTTTGGGAATAGATTATAGATCTGATGTGGGGAAACTGAGAGCAGAAAAAGCAAGATACCTGCTGCTACTTGAGCTAGTGCTTCCGAAACATCAAGGCAAAGCATGCTTTTAATTTTCTACTGCACCCATCTTTTTGAAGTGTCTCATATCCATACAAGGGGGGGTGTTATAGATTTCAAGGAGTAGGGAATTTGCTTTCTTTCTTTTTACAAATCTGTTTCTCATGGGCTTTCTTCTTTGGGCACGCATTCCAGCACTACAGATGAGTGCTGAAATTACAGGGGTGCGAATTCAGCCAGGAATGAGTAACATGCAGCCGTACGCACGAAAGAGAAAACATCCTCTTTGACTAGGTGATAATTAGAAAGGCTGCCACATTGCAGTGTACACAAACAAAGCACAGCCCCTTTGGGAATGTGTTTTCTTTCCTCTGATGTGATTTTTTTTTTTTTTTTTTTTTGGAGGACAGTTTTTCAACTGCTCACTGACATACCTTTAAACTTAACTTCTTGTTGCAGCAGCTGCTTCCACATATAGGCATATGACCACTACCTAAATGGGTCTAGCTGGTATGTTGGAGAGCAGAACTAGTGACTGATTAGAAAGGGTTGATAACTTATCAGTGCTCTGTGCTACCAGACCAAAGGCAATTAAAGGTGTCTTGGAAATAAGCTACTATCTCCTCATCTTTGGCAGAAACACAGACTGATAACCCTGCAGCCACAGCTGATGACTGACAAGCTAAGCCAACTATGAACATATGGCTTTTTCTTCTACTAAAAGGCTCATCTTCCCCCAGTCCACTTCCCTTCTATTCAATCCAGATGCAGGGGCTTTCCTCCAGATCTGACCCATCCTCTGCATTTCCTCATCATGGTCTGACTGTAACTCCATCAGCCTAGAATGACCTTCCCAGAAAAGCCATATCTTCCCATGCAGGGTATAAAGGAATAATTTATGAGTTGTAAACAGATGCAAATATGACTTTTTTGTATTAAAGGTATGACAGTGTTGGATATCTTGCAGGAAGGAAGGAAGGAAGGAAGGAAGGAAGGAAGGAAGGAAGGAAGGAAGGAAGGAAGGAAGGAAGGAAGGAAGGAAGGAAAAATACAATTTTTTATGATATCCTTCCTGTGTGCATTGTTTTCTTGAAGAGGTGTAATCACATTGAATACCAAACCTCACAGGAAGGCAGATGGTGATGACCCTCGCCAGCTAAGCTTGGCTACTGTTCTGATCTACATGGAGGCAAAAATATCACAATAACACTTACAGTGTCAGGGAAATTATATGCAAATTAAGCTAAGAGATGTGTAAATAGCTATAGTTTTTTCTGGTGGGTAATTATTTCAAGTTCTGCGTGATCTTCAGGAAAAAGGAGTCGTGAATTCAAAGCATAACTCATTAACTAGCGTACAAAGGTTCGTACAGTGAGGAGGATAGTAAGGTCAAAGCTGAAACTTGCTTTAGGTTTTATGTTTTTATTAAGATTTACTAGACATTCTGCCTTGTATTCTACAAAGAAAAGGACATAGCCTCATAAAAGTTAACAAGTCTTCTTAAGGTTGCTATTATCAGCAAAGGAAGCAATGGCAAGATATTGTTTGCTTTCAAAGCACATCACTTTCAATATTTGGATGTGATTTTGTATTCAACCAAAGCAAAAAGAAAAGATTGTTTGATGAAAAGGTTCAACAGAATTTAAATGCAAATTGTGTAAGAGAGCAAAATGTTTTCTGCCTTGCATGTGCAGTGATAGCAGCAGGATAATACTGATGTGTTTAAATGTATTCAAAACATATAATTTACATTTTTCTTCAAAGTTTTAGGATATCTGTGCACAGCTTTTGAAAGAGGCATTTGAACGTAGGACTCACAAAACCCACTCCTAAATGAGAAAAGTTGAGGAACTAAAAAGATTTGTGCACAAATTTCCAAACTGGCTGTAAGGCTCTATATGCCATCATATTCCAATGCCATTGCATGTAAAAACAGTCATGTAAGAAGCAGGTGACATCTTTTAAGATATGGCAAGATGAAACAGAGGTCAAGTTTGCAACAGGTTTTATACTTTTTAATGAACATATATGTTATGTTATATGCAACAGCATTTCATATTTCTGCAGTGAGACATGTTTTAGCACAATCAGGTGCTGGTTCAACAAAATCTATGACAACATACCCGAATTTTGGTATCTAGCAGAGCCCACCAACACAAGTCAATCTTAATCCACACCATGTTCAGTAGGTCTCCACCACACTATTTAGAGTCAAGCTCAGGCTAAGGTGATGTATTCAGGATCAGAGCCACCCTTCTTCACCCTGTATAGCTGGGGTTGGAACTATCTCCCTGTCTGCCTGACCTCAGGCAAAGGGCTGGGAGCTCCCTTTGCTCACCATGGAGGGCAGCCAGGAGCACAGGGCAGCCCATGCCCTCTACAGAGGCTGTCTGGGGCCATGGGGCAGCAAGGGGGGGAGGTTGTCCCGCCCCTGACACTCAGAGCCAGCTGCAATTGGCTTTAAAGGGCTGCAGGAGCACAGGGTTTTCCACAGATTGACAGGAACAATGGAAACAAAGCATATGGTTTCATCTGAGTCAGAACAAAATACACAGCAAAGACCTTTTTCATTTTAAAGGTGTGCAAATAGTTCTTGGCTAATATCTGTGTTCTTCCCATAGTAATCCCCCAAAGTGGTTAAGTTGTAGAGAATCCAAGAGCTTTCTAAAGTTTAAAAATAAATACATCAAAGAACAAAATAGAGGCAAAGCTGTGTCAGTGGGCTGAAATTCCTTTGACAGATGCAGAGGTCTTGCTGACAGTTATTTTCCAGGTCTGCAGCTCAGCAATCCTGCCCCAGAATGGTTTCCTACATGAAGTGTTTGAAGAAATGCTCAATGTGTGACTGATCCCCAAGGCCCACTGCCTGGTCTTCTTCAAGGATGGGGCAGGCACAGAAGGAAAGGTGATGCTGATAAGGGAATCTAAACCAAAGTTTGTCACATTCTAGATGTGATTAGATGTCCTTGCTGTGACTTATTGCAGAACCTGAAAGTGGAAAGGGATAACCTGGGGTGAAATGCAGCCACAACATGGGGAGATGCTTTTTCAGCAAAGAGCAAAAGCCAAGAGAGGAATTGTTGTAGATGACTGAAACAAGTGAGGTATCAGAGCTTCTTCTGTGCTGTGAGATAGATGTCATGCTGCAGTAAATTTCCCCCCAATCAGACCTACTCTCATTTGCATTTATACCTTCACAAGCTGCTGATTATATAAAAAAATGCTTATATTTAATGAAGAGGACAGTACTAAAGGCCATTTTTTATAAATCTGGGTTATTTCAAGTGTTGTTTTTTTCTTACATGCTTGAATGAGTTAAAGCTTTGAAGCCTAATATAGGTAATAGAATTAAGAGACCTAAAATTTGAATGCTCTCTAAACTTACAGAAAACATTTTTATATTTACTTCTAAAAAAATTTATTGATTCATAAATTTCACATTCTTAATATTTTTCATGGCCTATGAAATAACTAAATTATCCTTCATTTTTCCCAAAACATTTTTATCAAATGAGGCAAGGATTCCAGGATTTAATGTTATCACTATGCATTATTAGGTATGCTTTATCTGTAAATATGCATTATTGTATATGTTGATAAAACAAATTGTTGTGCAAGTAGAAGGGAAAGTGCAAGTTTTCCTAGTCTAGAGGAAAAGCTGGCAATCTCCCACTTAGCTAGGTGGCACACTTCTCTCCAGCCTCAATACCTATCACACACAGCCTGGGTTTGTTCCACTTCTGGATGGCATGGTGACTACTAATTATTCCCCAGCTTATTATTTAATTGTTGAAATCTTGACTGGCAGCTAAGATATAATACAGAACTGGCCATTAATACCTCAGATGTTCAAGGCATCCTAAGAAGCTTTGCAGAGTATGAGGGAGGATTTGGTCTAAACTGGATTTGAAGTCCTGTTGGTACCTATCTGGTCTGGTTCCCCATGTTCAGAACAGGCAGGGTACAACACAGGTGTGCTGTGCCTGGTGAGGCACCTGGCTGCCCCTGAAGTTGAAGGGTAATCTGAAGAACAGCCCAGGGCCCGGGGACATCAGCTGAGCAGAGGCAGCAGCTCTGCAGTGATAGTCTCAGCATCCTGTTGTCTTTTCCTGATGTGGCTGAAATGTTAAATGTTAGCGTTTATCAGGCCTCAATTTGCTAAATTAATGTCCCATGGTGATTATAATGAACAGAAAAAGATCCATAGTCTAGGAAAGATTAAAGTATGGGCTCTCCCTTTTACCTCACTTCTATAGCTAACAAGGAACTGTGATGAGACTGAGGTTTTACCACAATGTAAATTATTGGTTTGGATGTCCCAAAAATGCATGTCTGGAGCAGCCAGGTGGTGACCACTGCTTTGAAAGCAGTGCAGGGGTGCTCTGTGGAGTTGAGTTCAGCAGGAATTTGGGTCAGAAGTGTGGCTATGACAGAGAAGATCAACGGCTCAAAGTCTCCCATCCCTCACATATTGTCACTCACTGTGTCAAGAAAGAGTTTGTAAGAAGGAAAAGGGTAACAAAGGGACAAAGAGAAAAACAAATCCTTTCTCCTTGGTTCCTGTCTTCCCTAATGCCATACCTTATCTGTTTGAGAAATACATCTTTTTTTATCTCCTTCCTCAAGTCTGTGGAATTTTAAAGGCTATCCATGCACTCCTTCATACCTTCTTTTACTCTCCTATTTCCCTTCATCACAAGCACTTTCCAGCAGAGAACTCTGGGCACATTTGCATTGCAGGCACTGGCAGAGGAGGACATCTGCCTTCAGCATACCCTCATTTCACCCATTCTGCCCTTCACCAGGTCTTCAACCCCTGCCTAATCCCAGCTCTTTGCTGACAGCCTCACAGGGGTTTGAGTGGCTCATCCCTGACTTTGGGCCAAAATACACCAGGGACACAATGAAGGGTGCTGCCCTTTGTTTATTTTCTGTTCCACCAATAAAACAGGAAGCTTTACAATATAGTGTTGCAGATACTTAGTTTGCAAACTCCTGCCACATGTTTATAGAATGTCTGCCAAACAAGAGGTCCAGCTCATAATAATAACCATACCAAAGCCTGTATGGGCTTTTAAAAATACATCTACATGTAGAATGAGAACACTGAACCTGCAGAAAATGTTATATTGCTTTGAAAGATGAGTCAGGTGGCTTGCTTAGCTCTTTGTGTGGTGAGCAGAATGAGGTCCCTGTCCAGATGTCAGGAGGGCCAGGCTGAAATCTGAGCTCAGCAAGAAGCTAAGAAGGACACAGCAACATGTGACAGCAGGATGCTGCAAAAGCTCTGCTCATAAATGCACACCAAGTGGGGCTTGCCCTCTTTCTCACAGCTGCCAGCTCATTTAGGTGTATGGCGTCATCCGGCTTTATTAAATCAAGACTTCGATCTTGCTTTTGCCAAGAAGACTAGCTCAGCCCTGTTTTCTTCCTCAGACATGCTATCCAGTTGTCTTTCTGGTTACTTGACATAGTCTCATTCCCACAGTCACTCTGTTTAGCAAGGAAACTTCAATCCCATTTTTCAGGTGTGAATGTGAAGCACAGTCTGCTGAGAGACAGCGCCATGCAAGGAGCTTTCTTCTGTTTCACCCTCTTCAATGTCTAAAAGCAAGAGGGGATGCTAAACTTCAGAGGCAGTGGGCACAGGAGGGAGCAAGTAAAGAGGAGAAAAAGAGGAAGCTCTGGCATTGACTGAATGCATATTGCTTGCCATGTTTTGCTGTACCTAAGCTTTTATTTAGAGGGAGAGGTTGAAGGTCCCAGTCCAGACTGTCAGAAAGGGATGGAAAAGAGTGCACGATAATGTACAGGGGGGAAAAAACTCAGTCAGAAGGTGAATGGTGAAATCATCCCAAGTGAACACATATGGTCCACTCCATATCCCCCACAATTTGTACCATAAACGGGTACAAGAGAAATTTCTCCACACACATCCCTTCAGCAGAGGTGGTGGACAGGGACAGGAGGAACTCTTTTGCCTCTTTCTGTCTCTTGCAGCCTTCCTTTCCCTTTTTATGCAGCTAGGTACACCGTGCAAAAGGGTAAGAGCCTGCTCTGCCCTTCCAGCTGCTGGTTCAGCCCTCACTTTTGGGATCACCTTATGCTGTAGCCTGGTCTACTTGTGGAGAGTATTTTTACTGCCAAGCTTGCAAGAGGCAAACACAGTGAGGGTGTCAGCAGCTCCTCTGATTGCTGCTGAAAGATGAGCTGCATGGCCCCACAGATGCCAAGGCTGGGGAGGAGCGGGAAGAGATGAAAGATGAAAAAGTGGGAGGGAAGATTTGCTGTGTCTAAAGAAACTAGGACTTTACTCAAATTCAGGTTTTAGCATCCCTGACCCCAAGGCGACCTGCTGACCTCTCCTCCCTGCCTGGCTCCAGCCCAGCTGTTTCTCCTGAAGGAAAGGGGCCAGACTCACCTCCTGCACGCTGCTTGACAGTGTGTCCAGGCAGACAGCTTCCTGCCAGAGTAAACACAATTACAGAGTGTCATGCACACGGTTTGGACCACCTAATGCCAAAGAGGTCAACGGGATAGGTGCCCCAGAAAGCCCAAAGTGACAGTGCCATCATAACAAGTAAATAATTGCACATGTGCTACTCTTCCAAGTTTGTTGATTGCATAGGTAAGAATTGTTGGATGTTCCTTGTTCTCCACATAGATGTAAAAAAATGTAAAATAAAGGCCTGAAGCAATCCATGAGGTTTGCATCCAGCTTACAAAAGATGTTCACTAATCACTACCCTAGTCAAAAGACCCTAGTAAAAAAAGCTGTGGCAGCATGAAGTGTGAGGACTAAACCATCATGGATTAGTAAAAAAGCAAGAGATGTATGGCTTGCTCCTGACAGAAAAACTATGTGAGAGGAAGAAGCAATATTTAAAAAGCAGTCAAGGAATAATCTAGTCCACAGTCAGGACAAAGCAACTACAATTATGCGTGCTTGCAATAGGAAGGAGCAGTGATTCCACTACTAAACTCCTTCCTCAGGCAAGAGATCAAAGGAAATTACACCCGTAAGAAGAATTTCTACAATGCCTCACTAATTAAACAGCAGTTTTTTCACGTAATATTGAAATCAAAAACCATGTAAACAAACCTTGAGACAGGTTTGAATATTTTGCACCCAGACATGAGCTTGAACAAACTCTGTCTTGCACTGTTCCTGACTTTTGGAGAAGTCTGAATCCAGAGATGGATGGATTCAATTTTTGTGATCTGGACTCATCTTCACTTAATATTAACAGAAGTCAAATGTAGCAAGGAATATACAGTAGCTTGAAAGAAAATGCAGAACACAACCAATGACTGATAGAAAAATGTCAAATGAATCCAACTTTAGTAAAAGACTAAAAATGAGCCTGATATACCACATACTTAGATGCAAGTAAGACATTCAGTAACTTGTAAGTGGTTAAGAAAAGGAATGAGCATTACAGTAACAAAACAAGTAGCAGCACCTTCCAGTATGACTGAGGAAGTTCCCAGGCTGGTGGCAAGGCAGCAACAAAGACAGCAGCATCCTTCTTTCACACTTCCTCTCTGAGTCAATTTACCTCCTGGAAAGTTTATGAGTGCTGCAATGTAGGTGGTGCTGAGCTGGTCAGGAAGGAACAGAATACTAGCTAGAGTTCACCACAGCTTGTTTATACCAAAGTCTGTGAACCCTGGCTCTGTAACACCTACAAATCTCTTCCAACAGAAGTGTTTCGAAGGGGCTATCCTGCACTAAAATTTAAAAACCTGATACCTAAAACCAGGCAGCTGTGGATTGATTGGCTCTTTTCCTTTCCATTACCATTTTCTTCTCTTTGATTTAAGACTGATCTGCAACGCTTCTGTCCATCAGAGTTCCTACTGGAATACTGTGATTGTTTCTCCCCTTCATAACAGAGATCGTTCCTTTTCAAACTAGCTGCTGCATGCTCCAGTTTTGCTCTGGCTATGCCTGCTCCAGTGAATTCAGTGAGACAAGGCAAAAGGCTTAAGCACCAGCCCATGACTACCTCTGACATTTGGCTGTCAGCACACTCCTGGGAGCAGTGCCGACAGCTGCTCTGAGCCTGCCTGCACTGCTTGGGCATGGCTAGCAAATGCCAAGAACCATTTTCTCACACTAGAGGTAACCTGTAACCCTGAAACCTCCATCCCTCTCAGCCACTGCCCCTTCCCCACGTTCAAAAACCACGGCGCCTCATTCATGATTACTTTCATATTAACACGGGTCTGTACATATTCACACAGTGTAACACCACAGTCCTCTGCTATTCCTGTTTTTCCCTTTGAATCATAACCCTGGAGCCCTGCAGCTCTAGGCAGCCAAGTTTCTTTCAGAAAGAAGATTTACAAAATGAGAATTTCCTTCTCAAGAGCTCATCTGTTCAGTCCCCACCTGCACTCCTAATCCTACCAGTGACATCAGAGGGAATGGGCAGACATTTAAATTTTCAGTAAAAGGCAAAAGTGAGTGGTCTCATATTCACTGTGTCCACCCACACCCATCTGTTTAAAAAAGCAAAAAAAAAAAAAAAGTTTTAAAATAAGATAATAAGTAGAAACAATAGCACACAGAGAAACATGACAGAATCCAAAAGCAAACACTTCTGAATTTCCTGAAACAATGAACTGGATTCACAGTTCAAGTACCCTTTGGATGTGGTAACCAGGAGCTGGAAGGAGCAGCCAAATGCTCAGCTCGGATGTGGCCTCTCGCCAAGGGCAGGGTAGGAGGTTCACAGGAGCCACACTTTCATTCCCTGAGGGCAGAGTGCCAGGAAAGAACATCTCCCTCCCTGGGAGCCAGGGTGGCCACAGAGCTGGCCCAGGTTCAGAGGCAGCCTCAAAAATCCTCCCATCCTTTATGTTTCTACAGAAAAGGATATTCCTTTCCCAGCTCACCTGTGCCAAGTGCTTCCCTCTCGGGGCAGCTCAGAGCTCTGCTGCCTACCACAGACATCTGCAGAGGCCCCTCTGCAAGCAGCTACTTCCAAACAGCTCAACCCACACAGATTTTGCTTTGCTGGAAAAGGACATTGCACTTAACTGCTCGTTTGAGAAGTCCTTGCACACACATGGACACACACACAGATTCACAAATGGCAGGGTTAACAGCTGTCCCCTGGGGACAAGTACATTCAACACTGGCTTAGAGCTTAACTCCACTGCATCCCCTCGTTTGATGAAAAAACTTAACAGTAAAAGGTCTCAGGAGAAGAAGCCACAGGGCTGTTATAGCTTTAACAGACCCCAAGTGCTTATCTCAAGCTGAGAGAGTGATTTCATGGCAATAATTTGTTTAAAGTGTTGCTGATTGCTTCCTATTTCTTCCTAGCAAATGACTTTTACACCTTTCTACTGTTGCTTTTATATGAGCTGCTATGGCAATTACTCTGCGGGAGGCTGTGTAAACATCACACAGACCCTTTTATCTCTCTACCAAAGGCCATAGAAGACACTCCTGAGACCAGATAAAAAGTATTTTCATACCTTTTCTCCTTCCTTGAAAAAAACAATCGTTATTAAGTTGCTAACAGAGTTTTCTCTTGCTCTTAGAGAATTCGTTCAAATGTACTTCCAACAGAGACTGCCTGATCCCTGTATGAAGTCCCTTTGAAGGAACGTTAAATAAAATAATAAACAAAATTACTGAGAGTTCATGGGGGAAAGGAACCACCCCCTCTCTGCTAAAAGAAGAATACCTCTGATAAAATTATTTCAAATTGAATTGACTCTTTCAGAAGAAATGTGGCTACACAGGAAATGATCAGGGCTAATCTGATCATCTGAGGAATCTCATTCTGGTACCTCTGGTGCATCCTCCTATTCTCCAGTCCCAGTGCTAGGTGTTATCTGTCTATTTCTCTCATTCCTGCAAGGAACAGGTTTATGCAATGACTTTTGGAGTCTGGCCAAGGCACTTTGCATGTTTGACAGGACCTCCAGCCTAAGGGTTTCGTTTGGCCCATTAGAGTTTTCTTCTCAATCCCAACTTCAAAGTTTCTGCATTCTCTGGTCAGAGATATGCAGAGATATGCACCCCATCAGATCACCTGTGGAGCTCAAGCTCCATCCCCACCTCTGTCAGATTAACCAGAGCACACTACAGGGTCTGTGCCAGTTTTAGGCCTTTTTCTACCAGTTTTATTCTGATTTTGAGAGGATTTCAAATAGCTGAACCAACACAGGAAGATAATACAAGCTATGGCATAAATCTTCCTGGTGCCAAGTTGGGTGGTCAATGGGTATTGGCACACCTATGCTGATGATGTGAATTTCTTCCTAATCAGTGATTTGTGTCATGTGACCATAGTGGTGGGTTTTTTCTTATCAAGAAAATCCTTATTATCCATGAAGAATGAGAAAGACACCCTGATGCAGTTGGTAGAAAGACAATGACAGAGAATTAAAGTTAACAGGATGATTGCCTCAATAATTCACTATTTTACCTAGGATTGTGATGCAAATTCTATTTTAATGATTGATTTTCAGTTGTGTGAGGGATTTGATAATTTCACTGCAACTTATATAAAAAGAATTATTGCAGTTCTACATGCTTAACAACATATTGTTTTCCTTTCTACGATTTTCATAGTCTCATGTGATGTTCCTTTTTCTGATATTCTGTGTGAATGAGGTGTTTCAAATGTCTTATGGATGAAGTCCCAAAATGTAAAAGAAAAAACTTTTAATATTTTTACCTGTAGACAAAATGGGGGAATCTCTGTAGTGTTATCATAGATCCTTAATCACCATTTTCAATTTTGTATACAGTTTGTATCATTATTCCATTTCACAGTCTCTGAACTCTTATTTACTTTGGGACATGGTAAATTTGAAATCAAGCACATCAGTTTACTTCCAAAAGCTGCCACTGCCATTGTCTCAGGGATGAAGAGCAAACATACAATGTTGTGAGGGGAGCACTCTTAGTTTTGTCCAGTTGTGTTCTTTACCTTTTCTGAATTATGGGCCATATTGGTCTTCCATTCACTGACCTGCTGGTCCCTCTACTGATACACCATAAATAATGCACAATGGCAGCTTCTTACATTAGCCTCCCACAACAAGTTTTGGGTGGAGATTTTCAGTGTTTAAAATGAGTCATCAATTTTATCAGGGAACAGGACTCCAATAGATTAAACTCACATTCAAGAAAGGGAATAAAGGGTATTATGCACATCCTTACTCACACAGACTTCTCTTCTTATCTCTATTTGCACTTCTGGGCAGCAGAATAACTCCTCAGCTTTAAGACAAAAGCAGGTACTCGTGGATAGGCTCTACAACATCTGTTGGGAAACATGCTGTGTGCAGCATGATGTCAAACAGGGCAGCGTGATCTCTTTAGGATGTTATGAAAGGAGTTTCCTTGTTCTTGGACTGACAGCCCATTGCTGTCTCCAGGTGGTAAAAGCATTAAAATAAGACCAACTGTGCAACTCTGCTCATTTCACACAAGCATGAATTGGTCTGGTACAAGAACTGTCTGTCAAGTAAATGAAATGAGATAAGCAGGACTAACATAGTATTATGCTCTTGGCATAACAGTAACTTCTGTAACATTATCTAGATGGATCCACAAATCGTTCTTAAGTACTCCCAAGTGTTTTTGCATACATTTTCTTCACAAACAGGCTTGGTAACATTGTTCTTCCTGACCTTTGCACACCCTTGTACACTCCCCTTCAGCCCTCAGAAAGGAGAGCTGTGACTGTGTGCAACAAAAGCTGAAATGTTTATTCACAGCAGTACTAATTGAAGTAAAGTCTTCTGAGATCTATTTGCTGTATATGCCCATGGGTGCATGAAAATTCAATGCAATACTGCCCCCTATTAAATGAATATTTATTTGCCCAACATGGAAAATCCTGGTTCAAGTCCCAAGTCTGCAAGGATACCACTTAGACCAAAAAGAAAGGAAACTGCTGTACGGTATCTGATGATAATTTACAAGCCAACACAGAGCTAACTAATTAGTTCTTTAATATTATCGTATTCAGTCCTAAATCCTCCCTTGGTGTGAATGATGGCACTATTTCACCACAAAAACTTTTTTCAGGTTAAAAAAATACAGTGCCGGTGTCTAGCCAAAGTTGCTTCCCAAATACAGTCCCCTTCAAGCCATTTTATACACAAGACTATTTTTAACCTGTTTAAGTGGAAGAGGAGAAGTTTTTAGAAAACTCCCACTTTCCCCAGCTACCTTTAGCAATTTAAGTGCTGTGTGGTGTGATGTGGTTCCAGAGCTCTGGGAGAGGTGCAGGGCCCCCAGGCTGCCTTACCCACCCTGGGTGTAAGGGACATTAGGGAGAAGATCCCTGTGAGGGATACTCCTGGATGCCTGCCCACAGGCACAGAGATGTTGGAGCTCCCAGGGCACTGAAGACAGAGTGGGAGGCAGGTGGGACCTGTGTGGACCAGCATTGTGAGCAGTCCAGGTGTCACTGAATGTCAGTGCCCATGCAGGAGGTCCCAGGGGCAGCCTCTGGACAGCGTGGGCAAGGGACAAGAGGAAATGGACTCAAGTTTCCCCACAGGAAGTTTAGATTAAATATTAGGAAAAATTTCTTCACCAAAAAGTTTGCCAAGCACTGAAACAGGCTCCCTAGGAACATGGTTGAGTCACGAACTTCAAGGGCTGAAAGAAATCCCTGGTCCTTTTTGTTCATTGGTGTAGGTGTAATCCTGAGTTTCCATGGTGACACTTCTTGAAGAACTTCACCCAAAGAGAGTGAAATAATAGATATCAAATTGTATCTTACTCTAATAATGTAATTACAGCTTACCATAAAAGAAATATCCAGATGTCAATTTCCCGGCCTTCTTTAATCACATCTGACTAATCACAAATCTCTCTTTGAAACAGAAAAAGAAAGGAAATAAAAGAGCACACACAGCGAATTCAATTTTGTCTAACATTTCTATTTAAGCTAGAAATATCACTTCTCTGAGATGTTGCTTGCTTGTCCCTCTCCAGCTGTCCTTTCAGAAGCTCTGGGAATAGTGGGATGAAAACCCCTAAAAGGTTATTGTCCACAGGATGTCTCCACCCCTGCACTCAGACTCATCTGCCATTTGCCTCACAGCCTAAACCAGTTCAGGTTGACAGGGTTTCTGGAAGCAGCTGAAGAGGGGATTCTCCAATTGCCCTTACACCCCTGAAAGAAGGGCAGTCGTTTGCTGCTTCTAACTCAAGGGTGGTCACAGAGAATGTTCGTGGGACTTGGGCTCCTAAATCATTACTGTGACAGCTCGACCCCAAGTCTGGAGCATGATGTGCAGCCACTAAGTGCAATGTGAAGGGACTCGGATCTCTCTATTCTTAGTGGTTTGACTGTGGTTCCTTGCTAAAACAAACTTTTTAACAAGTTTGTCTCTGGAAGCCTTTGGATTTATTATCTTGCAGTGTTTGTTCTTAGAATGGCCTGTTGCAGGAAACACATGATATTTTGCATTCTTTTTAAATCTGGTAACACACAAACTTCAGGCCTGTAATTCTATTCTTCAGAGTAATTGTAAATCTTTATATCTTCTTTCACACTTCTATTTCTCTATTACTGCTCAGATAGCAATTGTTATAACCCACAATTTGTGAGATAGATGGTGAAGTGCAGATGACAACAGCAGAGCCAGCAGCATTGTCCCTCATGCATCCTTCTTGTCTATGCTCCTCTTCCATTTGGAAAGAAGCTTTCTTATATAGGTTATTTTGTTAGCTCTGCTCAAATGATGCAGTGATTGCCTACAGTCTGTGAACATATTCCTCTGGGACCCCATGGACCATATGATCTCAAAAGAAGTTATTCTAGGAGATACTTGCCTTATTTTCTACATCTGCAGAAAACTACAAACCAGAGAATGGAAGAGGGAATAATTAACTACATTCTTGCTTCCTACTAGAAAGAAAAGTAGTAACAAATTCTCCAGTGTAGCAAATTCCCCAACCCAAAAGCAACCCCTGTAACATTTTATACCACTTTCTACTAGGGTACATTTTCAATTTACTAGCTTTAATGTAAGACTTTCTTTTCAGTTTAATAATAGAAATTTGCCATGTAAATTTATTTCCTATTGTGTAAGAATTTTTATAAAGTTTATTATCAGAGGATCATAGAATCATTTAAGCTGAAAAAGACCTTTAAGATCATGAACCCATCACTGCCAGGTCCATCACTGAACGCTGAACCTAAATGCCTCCTCTATACATCTTTTGAATACCTCCAGGGTTGGCAACCCAAAAACTTCCCTGACCAATCTGTCCAAATGCTTGAACACCTTCTTCATAAAGAAATATTTCCTAATAGCCAATCTAAGTTTTTTTGGCACAGCTTGAGGTTGTTTTTTTTTTTTTACCTATTGACTGTTACTTGGGGAAAGAGAATAACACCCTTAGTGTAGCCATCTTTGCCACAGAGCGATTATTGAGGCTGCATATTCTGGTCCTTGTGGAAAAATCTATCATTTCTCTGTCATCTTTAGTCACCTGAATTTTCACCACATAAATGTACAGCATAGCTGTTAAAATAGGAGCATTTTCTGTATTTTTATATTTACTTACATTCTTTTCTCCCAGTTTTCTCAGGAGTGTAATATCATGCTATAAATCTTCATCTATTAGGTATTTTAAAGTTATCACATGCTTTTAAACTGGATCACAGGCAAGTGAAAAGTATGTGTTGCACAGAATGGCCAAGTTAGTGGCATTTCTTGAAGGAATGATGTTTCATTTTAGTTTAGGAAAAGAAAATACCAGCAATTATCCAATCTGCATATAGCTGAATATGATAACACAATTATTACCTTTATGTAAATGAAGAAACTCCCTAATTTTATATTCAGTGCTGTTACTCCTCAGATTGGAAGTAGATATCAGTTGAGAAAAATGTTTTCTTCCAAAGGCACGAGCTCTAGAGCTCTCAGACAATTTGGCAGTATGTCTGGCAGTAGATAACATAACACCTATTGTTCTTAAACTTCTTTGAAATATGAATGAAATCCAACAGAGAGTTCGCAGCTTGACTGACTTCACTCATCATGAGTGGTATCATATAACCAAGTAACAGTCAAAGTCTGAATCCCTCTCCTGGAAGGAAATACCAGTCATCTTGAGGCAATTCCATTCCTAGCAAAATACAAAGCTCCCCCAGTTGCAAGGTCACACTGAGTGATGCTATGGAGAGCAGACAAATACTAGATCTTAACTGAAAGAAGTGAGGCAGGAATAAAGAAACAAAGACCAAGTGAGGGTTTCTCTGTTATGCGGGGAAACTGCACAGGTGCCTTAGCTGCTGTTCCCCATGGAAAAGAAGAGGTGGGGCAGAGCTGGGGGGTATTGGAAACCGCATGCTAACAATAAATGGATTTTTGCCTAGAGTGTAGACAGCTTGGGCCAACACCTAGCCAACACAGTGACATTTATGTTATTGTTCTGTCAGATCAGATTGACTCTTGACTCCATTAAATGACACCAGAAGCTGGAGTCTGTAGGCGTAGGGAAGCAGTAAGTTTCAGCAAAGCATCTTGTGTCCATATTTGTTCTTTAACTCTTCAGGAATCCAGCTCAATCTATAGGAGCTTTTTTGTCTGCTTCAACATGTTCTGACATATTCTGACTCCTACTCCTCTGGCGTATTCAAGCAGGAGATCACAGTTATCACAGCAGCATGTGTCATTTTGGGATGGAATCCATCTCCACAGACCTTATTAATTAAATTATAGGCCTTCATCTGTTCAGAGTTCAATTTCCAAATGAAGAGACATATTACATGACTCATTCCACATGATACAGCAACTTCAGCATCCTACAGTAAAAGATCCTCAAAGATGATCCACGACATATAGCCCAGAAATATTTACAACTTGTATTTTATCCCTATCTAGCTTTCTTTTTCCACCTTTCCATTTTTCTGTGTCTTATATTTTTGGTAACCCAGGCCAGTAACATAATGCTGAACCTTGATGCAGAGAAGCCTTCATCATCCTGTCCCTAAATTTGGATGGGAGCAGAACTGATTTGCAATACAGTCCAGTTACACGCCCTTGTGTTGTGCAGCTGGGGAAAAGCAGGGAAGTTACTCTCTAGCAGGGTAACTCTGAGTGTTCTTTGCTGGAGTTTACCAGTGACATCAGTTTTTAGAGTGCAAGAGTCAGTTCCCTCACAGAAAAAGATGCCTTCCAAATTTTTATATACTAGTATGGCATTTTCAGTGGGTTAATAACAAGTTGCTTCTGGCAGGACCTTCGCCATAAGCTTTCTCTATGTTTCTGATTGCACAGCTCTGTTAATCAATTTTACACCACTAATGTTCCTGATCTGCTACCCAAATGTGCCCTCAAGAGTTTCTATGATCTGCTGTAAGCCTGATAGTATATTTTTTAAATTAGTTTGCCTTGGAGGGGAAAAGATTAAGGCCCTCTAGACTCTTGACTACCTACTTTTAGGTCTTTGCCAGAAGATGTATCTCTTTTATCTCTCTTGCAGAGAAAATTTCTCTCATTTTGTGGCACTGGAGGTAAGACTTCAAAGCCACCCACTGTAAATTGAAGGACAGAAACTTGAATACCATTAGTTCATGGAAGCCATATTATTGGCTCCAGGGGGGAGAACAAATAATGATACAATCACAGCACAGCTTTACTTTG
The DNA here is from genome assembly GCA_034336665.1 of Luscinia megarhynchos. Classification (NCBI taxonomy): domain Eukaryota; kingdom Metazoa; phylum Chordata; class Aves; order Passeriformes; family Muscicapidae; genus Luscinia; species Luscinia megarhynchos. Next base: position 51,596,023 of record CM067565.1, read on the forward strand.
CACTAAATCTGCGTCCGCCTCAGAGAGTGTTTTTTAGTTACTTCCACTGCTATTACTTTTGGCATAATGTGCAACAGGTTTCATACCCCAGAATGCTTAGTGCTTTATCTCTGCCTTGAATTTTCACTTTGCATGGAGATGCAAAATACAAATGATCACAGATAATTTCTGTGGTCAATAAGTTAGAGAGAGCTTGCAGTGTATTGTGGTGCTTTCTGGAACTGATTTTCTCCTGCAGGATAATTCCACTATTTTAAAGAAACATTTCACTGAAGTCATATTAGCATAAAGAGATGCAAAGGAGAAGTGAGCATTTGACTGTATTTGTGCATAAAAGTCCTCATTGCCTGTTTCTCTTGCAGCTTAATACCTAGGTTCTCTGCAGAACAGCAAGTATTTGTAATGCTTTTCATTGTACTGCTCTATATTTTTTTTCATAAGAGTTCTGCTAAAATTCTCTGCTGCAGTCCTATTCATGTAAATCTCCATACAGGCACTTCAGAGGAAACAATGTGCTGCACACAAATCAAAACAAAACAAAAGCACAGACCAAGGACTGTTTTGTCTGTCCCCATGACTTGAAAAACAGAAGAGTTTATCTCAAATATTAAGTTGAAACTACATCTATAGTCTTAATTAAGCAACTATGCCAGGCTGTTTACAAATTTACCAACTGTGGAAGCTGTAAACATACAATGTGGAAACAAATAAAATGCCTTTTAAACCATATTTACAACTACCACAGAGCAAGAAAACAACATAGTTTTTGAAGATTGAGACATAGCTCTGTAATATTCATTTTAGATTTCTATATATTTCTGGGTAATTTTTTTTAATATGGGAACTTACCATTTGTTAATGACATCAGAATTTTATCTCTTCCACCAGGATGTCACTCATTTCCAGAAAATCCATTGGAAACTGACCCATCATGATTAAAAAATCTCAAGTGACAACCAAGAGTCTATCCTGATAATGGACAGGCTATGAGGTACAACCATTACATGACCCCAGATTGTCAAGTAGTGAGATAGCATCCTGCAATTATTAGTGGGAATATTATCAGTATTGCCTTGCTAACAATTTTGGACCTTGAGAAAGTGACGCCAAATTCTGTCTATGATGCAGGTAGAACATCCTTTTTCTCTGTACCTGTTCTGTAGTTCTAAAGCCTTTCTTCATATTCTATCATGATAAAATGATCAGCTTGCAAAAATTAATACCATTAAATATTTAACATTTAATGAAGCTTTCTAAAAAACAGATTATACATTCCACACTCTGTCTTATATTCCTTTGATATATCTATTATTATGAAGGAATTCCAGAATTCCTCAGTACATTTATTATTCCAAAATATATTTATTATTTCCCAGGAAAGCACGGCATTTATTGCATAAATTTTGCCACACAAAACACTAGTAAGATATCAGAAAGCCTTTTGGAATGTTTTTTCTCAAAATTGTCCTGTGCCAGACTGGATGAGACAGCTGAAGGGAGTAAACCTTGTTCTGCTACCAGTATGCAACAGTGACCCAAGAGTACTGCAAAAGTGACCCAAAGTCTTCATTTCTGGGAAAAAAAGTAAGTTTATAAATTAAACCAGAACACTTTACCTATTGATCTATTTACATCTAAACTGTTTCTGATCACATCTAAGCTGTCTCTGTTCATGAGCAGCTGTCAAGAGATGTCCTTCTCCTTTTAATGTTCAGATTGTATTTCCACTACAAATTTGACTCTAATGTTTATGTGTAGTATCAAGAGCTAAACAAAAATCAATATGTTCAAGAACATATGAGATTAGATGAAGCAAGAAATTGCTCCCAGGCTTAAAACTTACTATTTATTCTCAGATAATACCGTTTTTTCTTTTACAGGTTTGCCTTATATATATACAAAATAGCTATTGCTCTTCAATACTTTTCTAATCCTATACTTCTCTGTTGGCTCACAGCTTTCCATCCAGAATTAGATGAGGGTTTCTGGCATGCAGTTGCAAGGTAAGTAGACTTGTAGATGCAGTTTTGTCCATTGAGATCACAGACTCACTTAGATCAGTGATGAAAGTACAGCACAGCTCCACAGAAAATCTATGCAATGAAAGTTTAGATACTAGGTTTTAGAATTGGGAAAGGTTTCCAAAAGCTTTTTGAATGGTAGGTTGGATCAGCATAGGAAAGCTGGCCTGAACTTTTGATATTCACCACTGATATATGAGTGTTTGGGAGCAGTATTCATTAGCAGATATTTATTAGTCATTATTGAGCCATCACTGCCTAACAAATATGTAGATTAATAGGAGAGGTCTACCTTGTGCTTCTCAGGGAATAGAAACCACAGCCTATTGTCTTCTCATTAATACTTTTATACTGCATTCTTACAAAATGAGGAAAAGGTCACAAGCAAATGCCCAGCCTACTTCCAAGCTCTTTTAGCAATCTCTCCCAAATACAGCTCTGTGCCCTCTTCTGCTCAGTGTTGCTAGAACCTGACCAGGAATTTCCGTAGAGAGAAGTACTCTATACTCTGCTTTTTAGGCCTACTCTTGCTTACACAAACCTGTCTCAAATGCCAATAGCATTTAAAGAGCTATCAGGAGAACAGCTTGGGCTGGGGCCAGCACCATGCCATGCATGTGTCTCTCACTCTCAGGATGAGGATGCATCATTTGCCAGCCAGCACTGGCTCGAGAGCACTTTGATTCTCCTTTACCAATTCCCTGTCTCCATCTCACCTACTCGGTTCCCCTCCTCACTGTGAAGTAGAAAGGAAGGAGAAAAACTGTTTATCCTTTTTCTGTCTTCATTATAGTCATGGTTAACTGTTGTTTCTGTGTCATCTGTAGTGCTCCAATGACCTATCAGGTTTTAAGGTGTAGAGGTTGCAGCAGGATGATGTGTTAAAGACATGATGAGCAAAGGTCCTTCTCACTCTTCTCCCTGTGCCTGCCAAGGCAGGAGGCAGAGCAGCCTTTTTCATTCCTTCCCAAAAGCTGTGTACTGCTGGGAGAAACAGGAGAGGGAGGGAAGATGAAATGGAAAGGGAGGAGAAGAGAGATAAATGGCAAGAGATAAAATATGGAAGAGAGAAAAGGGTCTTGCATAACCTCAGGACTTAGTGCAGCCTAGTCACGCTTTTTTCAGCTGCAAGCTTTGATAGCTTGCTAGATCATTCAGAAAATGCTTCCACAAGAAAGGGATTTAAACTTCCAAAAAACCTCTTATTTTTACTGTTATACCCTGAAAATTTCCAGGATTTCTGACAACATGCCAGTTTCCAGGGAGACATAGAAATTCATATAAGAAATTATTAAAACAAGAAGCATATATAAGAAATTAATAAAACACTTGCTGTTCTGCCTCTTGCTTCCTTTGATAAAGGAGGCCATTAGCATCTTTCAGCTGAACAGTTTCCACCCAGTTCCTGTGTACGAGTGAGTGCACACATCAGGAGCATGTCCATGTGAGACTGATACATTCCTCAAAACTCCCAAAGAATGCACAGTGCACCATTGCCTGGTACTGCAGGCCTCCAAGACAGCACAGTGAAACTTAATTTTACAGAGTGAGCAGTAAGCACACAATACAATACTCTCTGTTATATCAATTAAATGGAAAAGTCTGGATCCTTTTTTAAAAAAAGAAGTCTACTCATTTCCCAGGAACAAAACACTATCTCAAGAAAGTCATGAGTCATGGATTAAAAATGGCACCTTTAAAATTCTTCTTCAATGCTTCAATACTTATGATTTGAGGACCTGTAGCCCACAGAAAGCCACTAACATGCAGAAAAAATGCTTATACCTCAACGCTTGTATGGCACAGCCTCTCAAAATCAACTTTTGTCCTTCCTCAACATCTACTTTTTTGTACAGAAATAAAAGCAAAGCTATGCTGGATTGTCTTTCCTATTCCTGCCCCCTCCCCATCTTTGTCATTTTCAATTATAGGTTAAAACACTGAAGAAGAAAGTTTCATATCTCTTGATCCAGAGCTTAAAGAGAGTGAAGCAGAAGGGAAGTGAAGAAGGGAGTGGGAAGCCCCACTGAGCACAGATCATCTTCTGCAGTCTGAATTCTGTGAAGAAAGAAGCCAAGATGGAGCCCAAGCACACTATGGCGTGCTCTCCCTGTTTACTCTAGAATATCCCCAATTTACTGACAGCACAAAGCAGTACGGTATTGTTTATAATGTCATTTCTCAAGAATGCAATGTCCCACCCTCTCCCACTCTCAGCTTTAAATTTGTTTGATGAACACAGTTTTCCAGTAAAGGCAACATGATATTTGGCCAGAGTGGTGGAATAAGAAACATGATTCTTTTCATGTTGGACACTTGTGTAATATTTCCCAACATCCAAAGCTGGGTTTATGCAGGATTACAGCAATCCTTTTATTATTTATGAAAGATGACAGCATGTCGTGTGATAATGTTTAGGTTAGTCATCATGCAATTTACAATAGCTTATGTGGAGGGAAATATGAAATTTTAGTTGGTAAAATGAAAGTCTTTAATTAATTTCATCTGCCCAACATTTGCTTTTTTTTTTTTCAATTCAGGCAGTAAATATCTTCCAAAAGATTCACAACGCAGAGACTTGCCTTACAGCAACAGCTAAGAAAAGTGCTTATTAATGCCGTGTATGATACAGTCAGGTTTGTCATGGTGTGGATCTCAGATCTGCGTGAGAAAAACAGATTGCACGCAGCCCTTTGTGGCCATTCCAGGCCTGTGAAAGCTTGCATGTCCTATGCTGGAGAACAGCATTCCTGCAGGGGAAGAGGAAAGGAGACAACCTCAGCCCATCACCACCACCACCTCCTCATGTAGGTATTGCTACTACCTCCACCAGAGCAGGAGAGACACAGGAACATCCTTCCAGGGAGAGGAGAGGAAAAAGCAGGGAAAATCACAAATGAGACCTGTTGAGATTAACTTTTCCAAAAAGTCTCCATCTGACCCTCTGGGTGCTATCAGTAATATTAATCATAGATGAACATCTAAAGGCAGTGGTATGAGGCATGGACAGGCTTTAATGCAGTACAGCCATAAATAATTAAGTACAATGTAATAAATGAACCTGTCAAAACCAGCTGGCATAAAGTTAGACTGACTAATCTGATCTGACTGCCAAAATCAGCACACAAGAAAACCTCCATCTGTGAGCTGAACGCCCAAGGTGCTCAGGGGGCCTGTTGTGCATGCCTGCCTCAGCCACCCAGAGCAAAGATGATGCTCAGAGGTGCCCTGTGAGGGCAGGTGGGTGTCCCATAGGACAGAGGAGTGTGAAGGACAGTACTTAATTGCTGCTGCACATCACCATGTGTCATACATACAGCCTAGCACTGGATTTTTATTTTGTTCTTTTTGAAATAGGATAAAACACTTCAGAGAAAGCTGACCCTCTAGTAAAAGCTTTTTCTTGCATGTATGCACACTTTTTACCTACATGAACTGTATTAATAAAATGTCTCTGGTTGTGTGAAGATTTACTTAGAGCCAAGAAGTTAAAACTATACCCTTTACTCCAAGGCTTGAGCATTTTTAAAATGTGAGTTTTCTCCTCTTTCCATTGTGCTAAAAAATAATAGTAAAAAGGAAATTATTCTGCAGCTGACCAAAACACACTTCAAAACACATACATCATAAAAAATTTTTGGAAGATGACTGTTGGCCACATATTGGTGATGTTATTGGAGTTTTTCCTTTAAGGTCAGACATTTAATCTAAGTATTATTAACACTTAAATAATTTGCCATTTTTTTTTCCTTTACTAGGCTTCTTTTTAAAAACGGTTATTGTTTTGTTTCCTTTGAAATTATGTTTCAAGTGTGATTTTATTGATATTTCAATAACAAAATCCCTTTAAAAGGTCAAATACATTTTTGGAAAATGAAAAATATTTCAGAACAGAAACCTTGCAATTTCAAATCAGTCTCAACCCTTTCTATGCTGCACTCTCTTATTTATGTCTGACTGTCTGTTTCATTGAAGCTAAAAAATCAGACAGATATTTTTGCTGTGTCTGAGCACATATATACATGTCAAAACATAGACAAATACACACACAAGTATACTTTTTGTCCAAGGTTAATTTGGATAAATAAAAAGTCAGAAATGGATGAAAATGGGTGATCTCTGCTGGAATAACTCTGTAGCTACAATAAGCATCAATGGTACCAGGAGGTTGCTTTCTCCATCTAACTGCAATTAGCATTCTAGCAGGGCCTAGAGATGTTGTTGTAATTGCAATATATCAGACTGAGACAATGATTTCTTGATGGTCTCTTCCTTCTGTTGGGGGAAACATACTCACTTTTTAAGTTTTTATTTATTTGTTTGCAGTTGGATGTGTTTTTGAGAGGATCCTCCATCCCAAACCAAGACCAGAGCTAAAGCCGAGGAAAAGCATTTCAGTGTTTGAATTTTTTTTGTTGACAAACAACCTTGTCTGCATGTCTCTCTTTTACATAAGGACAATAAAGAGAAAAGGGATATTATCCTTGCACATACTGATACAACATAAATATTTTTAAGTTACTCGGGTAGATAAGAAAAAAATGTCCCTGTTTCTGCTCCCTTTCTGCATCACATTTTGCCAACAGCTGCTTCATTTAGGTATATCAGGCACGATGCATTAAAAATTGCGTTTGCTCTGAGCGGAGCTAATGCTTGAGTGACGTTAGAGCAGAGGACTGAACAATCGGGTGTGGGTACAGCTAAGGAAGCTGTGGCACTCTCTGTTCCCCAAAGCACTTCAAGGTCATTCGCACTTGCAATCTCATCTTGGTGGCACAAGCAGCGCCAGAAGGACCTCTGGTTTTTAGCAGGTCGTGAGACAGGGCCAGCACCACAATTCCTGCTGCTTTCCGGCTGCTGCGGCCGGCGGTGGTGCGGTGCGGGGCAGGGCATCCATCCCTGCACACACACAGAGAACCTGCTGGCACCCAGCGCATCCCTGCGCGCTCGGCGCTCCTAATCTGCCTTCCTGCAGGAGCCGCGGGCCGGCAAAGCCGGCGGCACTGTTTGTGCTGGGTGCCTGCCTCAGCGGCGGCCTTTTCCTCGGAATCGCAGCCCGCAGCCAGCTGGCCGGGGCGGCGAGGGAGCCGGGCAGTGTGGCAGGAAGGCAGCCCGGTGCGGAGAATGGCAGGAAAGCCGCCGTGCTTCCCGGCGCTCCGTCTGCCGCGGGCAGCGCGGCGCCCCAGCCCGGCCGCCCTCGGGCCCGCAGCCCGGCCGCCCTCCCTCAGGCCCGCAGCCCGGCCTCCCTCAGGCCCGCAGCCCGGCCGCCCTCAGGCCCGCAGCCCGCCCTCCCTCAGGCCCGCAGCCCGCCCTCCCTCAGGCCCGCAGCCCGGCCGCCCCTCAGGCCCGCAGCCCGGCCGCCCTCAGGCCCGCAGCCCGCCCTCCCTCAGGCCCGCAGCCCGGCCGCCCTCAGGCCCGCAGCCCGGCCGCCCTCAGGCCCGCAGCCCGCCCTCCCTCGGGCCCGCAGCCTGCTCCTCAGGCCCGCAGCCCGCCCTCCCTCGGGCCCGCAGCCCGGCCGCCCTCGGGCCCGCAGCGGGCCCGCCCTCGGGCCCGCAGCCCGGCCGCCCTCAGGTCCGCAGCCCGGCCGCCCTCGGGCCCGCAGCCCGCCCTCCCTCAGGCCCGCAGCCCGCCCGCCCTCGGGCCCGCAGCCCGGCCGCCCTCCCTCAGGCCCGCAGCCCGCCCTCCCTCAGGCCCGCAGCCCGGCCGCCCTCCCTCAGGCACGCAGCCCGCCCTCCCTCGGGTCCGCAGCCCGGCCGCCCTCAGGCCCGCAGCCCGCCCTCCCTCAGGCCCGCAGCCCGGCCGCCCTCAGGTCCGCAGCCCGGCCGCCCTCAGGTCCGCAGCCTGCCCCTCAGGCGCGGCCCGGCACTTCCGAGCGCGGCCGCGGCTCCCGCCGGCGGCCAAATATTTCACCCCAGAGACATGCTACACTTCCTGATATAGGATGCACTTGCGTGTCTCCTGGTGACCTTAAACACTAATAAAGGAGTCATAATACGACCTAGACAGGCCTTGAGAGCCAGCCAGCACACGGGTGGCTGGAGGGGAGGTCCGAGGGGTGGGAGCGCTTGTCTGCTCTTTGTTCCGCAGCTTTCTTGTCGTGTTCCTTCCCTTTTGATTATGCAGAGGAAGGGATTTTAAAACACATTTGTGTTGCCCTTTTGCCAACAGCAGAAATTAATCCAATGTGCTGGGAGAGGAAAAGCTGCGTGTGCTGGCGGCTGGGGCTCGCCAGCATCTCCCGGCAGCTCGCATCCGACCCAGGAGCGCTCTCCGCTCTTGCTCCCCATAACTGCGGCCGAGCGAGGACAGGGACAAACGCTGATCCCCCTACGGATCCTACTCGCTTATTTCCACTGCCTGGGCAGCCAAGAAGCTGCTGTGTCTATGTATCGTGGGCATTTTAAAGCTGCCTCGCTGTTCTGAGCTCAGAGAGATATCCAGCTCCTACCCAAATCACAGGCTGAAGGAATCGAGGTTCTCGATGTTGTTGGGCCAGAATTTCTTCTGCTGACCACAGATTTAACTGCACTCTAAAGAGTGGAGGACTTAGCCCCTTCAGTGTATGGAGATACAGAGGCTAATCCATGCTGCCTCCAGCCACATGTGGAGTTTTGTACTGCCTTGGCCCTACAGCTAAGCAAAAATAAGCAGAGAGAGAGGTTAATTTTGTACCGTGCTGGATATCCAGCTATCAACCATAAAATGTGCTCAGACTTGCTAAGTAATGAGTGAATGATGACTTTATTACCAGCAAAATAGTACAGTGTCACAGTGTTAGAGATCAAATGCAAGCGGAGGAGAAACAAGAGACCACCAGGATAAGAGGCAGACTTTCTCATCAGCAGAGAAAACTATTTTACTCTTTTAATAGCTCTAAAAATATTCTATTTGACTATGAACTTAGGTTATTTAGATCTGTTTATTTGCAAAAGGAAGGATAACAGTCTTCAACTCTATATTACATAAGATCAGCTGACATTTGCTATGATATCATAGACCAACAAAATGAAATAACTTCGCAGAGAAAATATTGACTTTCTTTCTCTGAAATTAAGCCAGCAGACAGAAGAGAGATGAATATAAAATAAGAAAAAATATTAGAGCAGACATACCCAAACTAAATTTAGTTACAAGTGATGCATGTCCTAATTTAGGAAAGCACAAGAAAAGATCTAAAGCATTATTATCACTAATATAAAAGCTTTAAGTTGCAGAAAACAATCCTCAGCTAAAAAACAATGCATTGAGACAATTCTCACAAGTAATGAAAAGTAAAGTGCACTATGATATCATCCTCCAACACTTTAACAGGATTCCCACTGATTTTGACAGGAGCTATGCACATGTTTTGGAGGGAGGCCTTCAGCTGCATGGAGAAACAGGAGGCTGAACCTGCACTCATGGCAACTCTTAATGCTCATTTTCACTACACAGCCCAGCGACTAAAAACACTTTAAGTCTGCTCTTAGCTAAGGCACTAATCAAATAACCTCACATCTGACATGCCCTTAGAGTATCAGTCTGCCTTCAAGACTCTTTCCCAGGATCTGACTGACAAGGGCAATTAATCAGGGCTGGGTCCACTGTAGCCAACAATGTGACGTCAGTGCAAAGTTGGTGAGAAGTCCACACCAGAACTCTTTTTTTTGCATCAACTTTGTTCTTAACATAGTGCTATTGCTCACTTACACCTCATTTTTAAAAAATAAGTACACATTTTTGAAGCTTCTGGTAGAATATATTTCTGTACTTTGCTCAATTCAGTAAACTTAACAGAAATTTCTACAAAATCCTTTTCACTCACATTCCACTTTTTGCAAAGAGGAAGGAAGCAAACATGACTGTCTGAATATTTCTGTCACAGAGACTTTTATAACATTTCTTCTGTACATTCAGAACAGTCTCCTGCATAAGTTTTCTAGGGTCTTGATATGCTCACTTGATTTTTAAAATTCACCATTGTGTGTGTGGAAAATATTCTCCTGACTTTTTCCAAATTCTTCAGTTTTAAACCAATATGTCTAAAAAACAACTCTACCTTCTCACAGTACTAGGCTTGGAGGGGATAAAATGCTGTCTCCTGTGTGCTCCAGGGTTTTAGGATGGCAGAAGCTTTGAATGTTGATCTTTCTTTGATATTTACAGGAATTGATTCATTACACTAAAGCCTCACTACCGAGTTTACACTTGTGGTGGTAAATCACGCCAGGTCGAGAACTGTACTGAGGCCCTCGTTCATTCAGCATCTGGCCTTTATGTAGCAAAATCAGATTCAGAAGGCCTTGGAGACCTTGCTGCTTCTTAGAGAATCCTGGTCTTTTGCATTATTTCTGTTTTCCTATAGCATCTTATTAAGCAATTCTTCTATCTCCTGTTACCCCCTACTTCTATGCAAGCAGGATTGTTAGTATCTCTGTAATGCTACAGGTCTCTCTACCTCTTTCCTTCTTCATTTTGGCCTTTTGTCTGCTGTTTCTGTTGAGTATTTCTGCACAGCACTTGAGTTTCTTTAAATGCAACCCTATTGGTGCCTCAGCTGATCTCAATTTATATGTTACACAAGAGAGAAAAAAGTATAAAACCAGTCTGAAATACCATTTGCTTTTTACTGTGTAAAATACACCATAAGTTCACCTCCTGCCATGTGCTTGTTTCCATTCTCCTCCACATCAATTTTTCCATGGAAGCTTGCACCAGCGTCATACGGGACAGGAACGCCCCGCACCTGGGCTTGCCCTGCGTGAGAGGAGAAGGGCACTGCTGGGAAGGTGAGTGTGACTGACGGAGTAATGGCCCAAGGCTCTTTGGCACATGTGTTTCTCCAGCTCCAGTTGTGAGTTGACATGTTTACATTGCAAACCACTCACAGATTGCAGTGGGTGCAAACAGGCATCTTCAATTATTTGTGTGGCTCTTCCCCATAAATAAAATATTAAGAAAGAAAGAAAACTGTCTGCTAGCCTGTTTACTGCCAGGATTTCTCCCATCTTGTGGTACTCAAGCAGAGTGACTGGCTGTTGAGGAAACAAGAATTATGACAAATGAGCCCAGGCAATGGTCAGGTGAAGGGCACTGTGATGATGGCATGGCCCTGCAGCAAGGTAGGGTCAGAGCCCTGGCTGACATGCAGGCACACTCCAGCACATCATCCCAGACTGGCTGTCACCCCACAGCAGGGAGCTGTTGGCCACATCAGTCCTGCTTGCCCTGGAAACAGCGCTTTCAGCCTCCCCAGCTGCTGAAAGGAGGTCACCAGAGTTACACAACAGTATAACTCAGGTGGCATCTCTGTCACATCCAGCTACTATGCACCTCAGCAGGACTCCAAATCAGTGCCAAGGGGGCTTCTTTTGGGCCACTATGCATGTTCCTGTGTTCAGTCAGATGTTTTTCCAACATGGTAATATGGCACAAACAGAACCACCGATGGCAGATAAGATGTCCCATGTGAATCTCACATAGATGTAGAAATATCTTTGGTCTAGGTATATTTCAAGTGCTATTTTTTTTATAGAGAACTATTTGAATTATTATCTAAACACTGTTTTTCAAAGTTGCCTTAGGGCCTGCCTCCCTCCAGCTCTTGGTCAGGCTAATAGCTTGTCCAAGGTGACAATTGGATCACTTCACATGTGACTGGGCTTTGCACATCTCGATCCACAGATATCCCTCCTGTTTGGCATGTGGCAATGGAGACAGGAACACAAGGTCATGGGTCTAGTGCAGGGCACTGCCTGACTCCTATGACACTGCCTGGCACACAGGAGAAAATAAGAGCTTCAGTTCATGCTGGGCATATTAGCAAAGAGTGCAGGGACCAGCTTTACCAGTACTCTTTTTGATCTTTTATAACTAATGAAAAAGAAATTTATAAATAAATAAATAAATAAAAGCAGAGAAAATACATACATTTTGGAAGACCAGTCTCCAGCAACGATCTGTGAACAACATGGTTCAGCAATGTTTGGCTTTCTTTTCCACAATTTCCTAGGAGTTCTAGTCATCCTGCCTTCAAGGATTGGTGCCCCTGCTTAATCAGATTTATAATAAGCCTAATATTTAGGTTCTCGAGAACAATTTGAGATTTCCTTCCAGTGAACGTTAGAAAATGATACTGTGATTAGCCATGATATCTCTCTGACTGGGACTGTTAAACAAAACAAGCAGTTGGCACGACTATTTGATTTGGGAAGAAAAAGAAGCAAGAGTAATGACAGCCAGTTTCCAGGTTTTTAATAGAGGAAATGTTTTTGATACAGAAGTCCCATCCCAGTTGCATTTAAGTTCACATACTAAGTAACACAGGTTGTTTTTCAAACATGGAAAAGTTCAGAAAAGTTGATTAAAGTAATTTCTTACAGCCCTATTCACCTTTTTTCTTTATGCAGCCCCTTGAAAATTAAAAGAGTTATGACATGTAAGATAACCAAAGGGTCAATCCTGCCCAAAAATATATTACTCAGCTAAGACAAGAGCAGTTTTTGCCCAGCTTTGCCTTTGGACCATAAGGACTTTGTTAGCATAAAAAGACACATTATTTTTCAGAGAAATATGATGTCAGTAGAGCTCTTGAAGAATAAATAAAATCTTTTCCTTCATTGTGCATTACAATCTTAGAAAAATAATGACCTGACTTTCTTCTCACATTTTTACCATGAGTGATGCACAAGGCAGAAAAAAAAACTTCATAGAAATCAATAGATTATGAAATTTCAAGCTGAACCTAAAAAACTTGGAAAAAAGTTTTAAATTTAACCACTGTGACATTGAAACAAGTGGCAGAACAGAACTCTGCGACTTTACATTTTTGTTTTCTATGATTCAGTCTAATCCCTTCCAAAAACAGACGACTCTACAAGGCATTGACTGGAGAGCTGTTTCTTTTTCTTCGAATTTCAAAGTGCTTTTTTTCCCTGGTCTGAAAATGTCTTAAAAGTAAACATCTGTCTTTCATCTGCTGGATGGCAATTTAAGAACATCTACCATTAACCCCCCAGGCACCTCTGCAGATTTGAGGTCCCTCATAGCAAGAGATGCTCGGGACTTATGGGGATCCTTGGCTTCAGAGTAACCCAGAGCATCTATACCTCTTTCTGTGAAGAAGAGAATACAGCATCAGGGACCCCTTTCTGCAATGCAACTGGGACATATGGAAAAAATCATAAACCAAAATATATCTTACAGTATATGTCTGTTCCTACATGTGCTCCCAGCACTGTCATCAAGACAGACCTGCTTTAAAAAACAAAAAAAAAAAAAAAAGGAGAAAGAATAGCACCTATTATAACTGAATCAAAAACGTACTCTGTGGGATTTTTATGTCTGAAAACACAGCCTTCTCTCCCATCTTTAGCACCCAAGTCTGTCTACTGCTCTTTTCTGGAGCAGCTTTAAGAGTTCACCTCCTGTCAAGTACTTGTGCACATTCAAGGTGCTTGACACTTTAGAATATGTCTAATTTGGCAAATGAGAAGAAAATTCTCTGCCTCCTTTGTTTGATACGCAACCTAATATATTTCAGGAAATATGAAATCAGATTGAGCCTAAAATGCCATGTCTCACCCAGTGACTCCTAAGTGGCATTTCCCTGTGCTTGGGATAAGCGCTGGATATCATTTCTTCATAGAACAAACTGAGCTTTATCCCATCCCAAAGTGGCTACCCCAGGACTTGGAATGGACCTCAAGAAATTTAAACTATTGTCTGCCAAATGACTGCTTAGCCACTAGAGCAGTGCTAGCCCATTCTGCCACTCCTCAGCCAGGACAGCAAGACCTCTTTGCTCAGGGAGTAAGAAAAAATGTGATGGTGGCTGGGCTGGGGGAGACCCAGGTGCTGTGACACACTGCTAGAACATTGTGTGTGTTCCTCCAGGTTTTAACATAAAGCATAAGTATTCCAGGGACTAATGTCTAAATATCTTTCAACCTATTCTGGTTTTTGTTGTTTGTTTGCTTTTTTTTTTTTAATGGGGATTACTGTGCCTTGCACTTTACCACAGCACCCAAGCACTGTGTTCCCAGTCGTCCACAAGGAAGCCTACCACTAGATCTGTTTTTAAAAAATGGGATTTCACAAATCAACTAAGCACTTTTGAAAATGTCTCTCACAGTCGGACTAAGCCCTTTGGGCTTCCCCCCAGAGAAGCTGCTGGGATGCTTGGGACCTACCAGCACAGAAGCAGTTAATTTCTATGAAGACTCTGAGAAAAAAAACCAGCCTAAGAACAGCCCTGTGTTGGGAGGAGAGCTAGAAAACGAGGCTGTTGCTGTTGTTTTCATTGTGTGCACTCTAATCAGAGAGAGTAAGAACAATAATGCATGTAATGCTGATTTTGGACCGTTTCCATGCAGCTTTTCCCAGGCTAGGCAGCCTTGGGAACCACTGATAGTGTGGCACACCAGGGGCACAGCCTCAATCACCAAGCACAGGGCAGGGCAGCCTTTTCTGCGCATAAAATATGTGAGGGATGGCAAGAATCTTCCCAGCATGGGAAGTGGCAATAACAAAAAAAAATATACAAGGGGCTGAAGCTGAAGTGCAACATCCACTGCAGAGCGTGCCTGCAGGCAACGCTCAGATTTGAAAGGTAGACTGTTATTTTTCATTTCCTCCCCCGTTTTGTGCTTGTTTGTTTGTTTGTTTGTTTTCTCTTCTTTCATTAGATGCCCCCCTCCCCCTCTCAGCACCACTTTGAAGCCAAGATGAAAGAATTGCTGTGGCTGCTGGCACAGAGCACACACAGGGAGACTGACTGAAGTGTGCTTTAGTTTAAGATGGCATGGCTTTTTTTTTTTTTTTTCCTCCAAGTAGGGGATGGACAGGGGGAGGGGAGAAGAGGAGAAGAAAGTTATTCAGCTAAAAACAATATATTACACTGCATTGAAAAGCATATTGTACAGCTTGGATTGAAACATGGTCCTAATTTTTCAAAGCTTTGCTCTTCAAGGACAGAGGGTTTTGGGTAGCTAAGATGTGGCATCCTCCCAGACAGCAACTGCCCATATTTTATTCATAAAACCTGCCACATCAGTGTATGATGAGAATTGACACAACAAGCTGTAGCTCCGTGACCTGTTTTGAATAAGTCGGTCAAATCAATGATGTTTGTCCCTTAGTAGCAGAAATTTATGTAGCCACTGAGGGGTGGAAAAAAGTCACTTGCTACCATTTTTGTTTCTAAAACAAAGAGACGCCTTTGAACAGTAACAATAAAAGGATCAACTTGTTTTCTTTTCTTTTCTCTAGCAATTGATTTCTTCTGACAACCACTCTGAAAAAAAAAAAAAAAAAAAGAAAAATTTAGCAGAAGGAGGGATAGAATTTACAGGCTTCTTTCTTGACACTGGAAGATGTGATTATCTGTGAGTGGCTGAAATATTCAGTTATTTGGGGAAATCCTTGTGTCAGTGACATCAGCAAATGATTGTCAATGACCTCAGCATATCCAACAAGGTCCAATCCCACCAAGTTCATCATGTGCTGTCCAAGCCTGCAAGGACAAGGCCCTTCCACCAACTCAGGCTTGTCCCAATGATGGGAAAGTTGTACAAAGACCCCATAAAATCCAGGGAAAATGGAAGGTCACCATGGATGGTTGCAGTATTTTCTCCTGCCTTCAGCTCCCAGCCCTTGCCCCTATAAAAGTGTCATTCACCACCAGAACTTCATGCTTATTTAATATCTGTTAGTCACTGTTAAACTGCCAACAGCTAGCTAAATTCATACTAATGTTCTTTTAAATATGCAGCAGTCCTACCATTTACAATCATTATGGAATTAAACTGTAGAATTAAACTCTCAGGTCAAATACCTTAACATATATCTAAAACAGCATTAATTAGCATGTCCAAGGATTTTTTGGAAGCCCTTGAAGAGAGCAATTACAGCAATTGGTGAATATCCTTTGAAGGGTGGATTGCATGCAGCTTAGCAAGTTAGAACTTCTGACTATTAATTTATTTTGAACTAATTCTGACCCTGCTTCTGTCTGCTAACTGCAAGCCAACTTTCAAAGGCCAAATATACTGGTGTACAAAGTAAGCCAAGTTTTCTGGAGAATAGAGAGCAGCAAGCCAGCTTCTCAGAGGGATGGGGCTGGTTCAGGATCAAAGATTAATAGAGAAACAAAAGAATCACAAAATAGGTGTTATCATGACTGTTACACAGAAAAATAATTTTATAGCAATATGTTTTGTATATGGAACAATCCAGAGCCCGTGTTAGGAAATAGCACAGCCATTGTAAGAATTTATTGTCACAACAGTAACAGAGGGGACTTGTTTCAAACTAAGCAGTTTCCAAGCAAGTAGCAAACAGGATTTTGTGACTGTGGCATCACAAGAGAATCATGAGGAGACCTTTAAACAATGACAGACTATAGGACTTGAAAAGGTTTTCTGGCTCCAAGGAAGGACCACTTATGCCTAAACTATTCCAGGCATGTTTATGGAATCTTGTCTTTAAGATCTCAAATGATGGAGATTCCTCAGTTTCCCCAGGTAACATAATTCGGTGTGTAGCTGACTGTACATTAAAAATCATTCCTGAGATCTACCCCAATCTTCTTTATTACCCTTTGGTATGCATGCATCACATTCTTCTGGAAGGCAAAATGCATTACACTCTAACATTTTCGTTTGGGCTGCCTTTATCCTTATCATGAATATTTCCAGTCAGGTCCCTCTTCCCTCCTAATGGCTCCAGGATGGTGAGATTAAAGCTGGAATATGCTCCATTACTTGCAGCATTTTGCCTAGGCAGATTCTAATTGTAGGACTCCCTTTTGTGAGTGCTGTGATACACTTCCTATCATTATTGTTTTAATAGCACTGTCCCTTTCATAACTGCAAGCAGGAGGAGGTTGGAAAAGGAAACATCCAACATTTAAATCAATTGCAGTAACTGGGTGCCACGAACTTCGCATATCAGACAACCTCATGAATCTGTCTTAGTCTGAATCTACAGGTCAATAATGATAAAAAAAGTAATTTTAACTGAAAGATAAAAAGAATCAAATAGAAGAATTCTGCATATGATTATTCTCCTGGTACTACACAGAATCCAGCTACAAATTAAAAACAGCAGAGTGGTGAAAAATCTAGGATCCATAAAGAATTATTTCTCAATGTGGTGATATTAACAGTGTTCTCTGAAATTCTCTCTTCTCAAATCAGTGGATTTGATGTTTCCTTGAGATAATTGTAAAGCAGTGACACAGGACAGGCAGAGGGAAATTTTAATTCTTACCTAGCATCCAAGAAATGGAAATTTTAAAGACCAGAAAGAAGATTCAGGTAAACTTTGGAGGGCTTCAATAAAAGTGTTCAAATGTTGCTCAGAGGCTGAAAATTTAAATTGTTAGTGCTGCGAAAAAGAGATTGGACAACTATATGAAGAATAAAAACATAAGTGATAATGCTGATTAAAAAATCCACAGGAGATATTAAACCTTTTACTTTAGGATTTAAGTGGCTTTGAATATTGGTGCTAAGGAAAAACCTGAAAAGGGTGAACACAAATGTGTCTGCCTGTGTAAGGCAAGATTTGGACACCAATTGTCTAATGCTGACTGTGTTTCTTAAGGTAGAATACTGAACAGCATGAGCCCCATACTGGTCTGATATGAGAGCTACCATGTTCCTGAAAGGAGGAGATACTGACATATTTCTAAAATCAGCCTCAGGGTAACATCTTTTCCCTTTCCACCATCATATCTGGAACAGAAATATTTAGCAGGGCTGGTCACCGCTAACCTCATTCACTAACTTATTCTTTTTCCAGCTGAGCTACAACACTTCAGCACTATGTTTCTGGCTTTAGATTTGAATTGCAGTATCCAGCTCTCACTACACCTGTATGCTTCCCAACCATGAGTAAATTTTCCTGGCCATGTCTCTGATCCCACGAGACTCTGTGTGCTGAATCCCTTAGGAAAAAGGAGCAGTAACCCAGCTTTTCCCACTTCTAGTGTAAGCCACTACATTGTCCCACACTTACAGCAACCACAATTTCCTGGATCTTTGGGTTTTGTCTAGTTTATTTGGTCTAAAAGGCCATTTGTTCTGTCAGTGAACTGTGAGCTACATTTAGCATCCAGCAAACAGGCTTTTGTCTCTACTCCATTGTCCCTGCTCCATAACCCAAGTCAGGAGCCAGCCACAGCCTGCACACTTGTTCTGCAGGAATCAGTCTTATTGATGGATATATGGTTGAGTGTCTAACAGGAAGATATCAGTTGAAGACAGTTTCTCCATTAAAATAATTAAATATTTTTCATTAAATGACACTGAGATACTAGGTTGATTTTTCAGTCCTTACGAGTGCCTATGACATATAAGGCAGAGCCTTTTTGAAAGGTTACAGGAAGAATCCTGTTATTGGTTAACAAATTCATCCTCTCTTGGGTGTGACTGGTATAATCAAGAGAAAATGTGCCAAGAAATACTTGAAAGAAAAAGGGTAGGTGTGTTTTAAAGAACAAATAATTCTCTACCTTTGCAGTCTCTCAGCAGATCACAGCAGGCAGATTAAGGTTCTGTGTCACTACTGGTGGGCTGTTTGTAGCAGGCTTCAAAACTTACTATCCTGACATTAGTCCCAAACTAAGGCTTATTAGCCAGACCAAAAGCAGCTGTGTTGCCATGACCCACAGCTTTTAAGGAAACAAAACAATTAGTATAGTTATAAATAACTGCTTTTGAAGAGCATAAGTCATACATTTCTGGTTTTCTTTTGTGTCCCTTATAAACAAACTAGCCCTTAAAATAATTATGTTAAGAGCAAAGACATATGAGATATATGACTGTGACAAGTAAGAGCCTCTTACAAAAATATGGGAGTTTGGGGCTTTTACACTCCTAGAGTAATAAAGAAGATATAAGAGTTTTTTAAGGAGTGTAATGACATCTGAGAGAAAAGCTTCAATTGCCATTGACATTTGAATCTCTCGATCAATTATGTGCAAACATATTTCAAAGTAATGGCTATGCTATCTTCTGATTCTGTCAGGAGCAGAGAGAACCTTGGAAAGCAGGGTGTATCAGCCTCTGGCCTCCTGAAGCCAGGGATTTTGCCTCTAGCACAGAAGGAATGGCAGCAAGTACGGGCAGGGAGCAATGTGGAACTGATCAGAAAGAAAAAATGCAGTGCCACTGATTTGGTCAAGAGGTCATATCCTTTCTATCTTTCCCAACTGCTTTTACTCACTGAAACTTCTCTCTTCTTGTACTTTTCTTGTGTTTAGTTAAACCTGCTATGTCAGCTGGAGTCCTTATCTAGATGAAGGCTGTAATGCTTTCTGTCACACTACTCTTCTTTTTCTGAAGCTCCCACTAAAATCACTATATTATTCTGGAGAAAGTAAGAGGTTTAGTAGAGAGAATAAATATATGGAGGCAATAATATCCTATCTGAACATATACTTCCAGCAAAGGAATGCAGATTCAAAACTTAAATAAAGTGGCAAGAAAGAACTGTGACCTCTTCTCTTGCCCCTGAGTCACAACATGGGTGTCAGGGGTGTCAGAGGTAGAATAGTGGTGCAAAAGAGCAGAGCAAGCCCTTTTTCTAGCAGCAATAACAGCAAGGATACTGAAAGACTTCTTGAAACTGGCATCAAAGAGTTCCCTACATGTGCCCCAGCATTACTGAGAAGAGTACTGAGTAACACCAGGTTTCTAGATGATGGAAAATTTTCTTTTGGCTCTTTGGGCTTGTTGACTGTGGGAATGAGAGACTCCTGAGCAGGTACTAAAAGGCTGTCACAGTACTTTCCAACATGACCTTGTAACAAAACTTTGGGTCTCACCTTACCTGTAGATAAAAGTGCTGCTGTGGAAGAGCCCCAGCCATAATCCAAGAAGGGAATATTGATCACAGTTTTCTTTCTTCACTGGGCAGCAGCTATGGATTCCAGCATGGTGTGAGGCAGGGATGTTATTTTTGGATTCCAGAATCCAAAGTGCAAGGCAAACTGTGTAACATTCCTGCTGCTTGAAAGCCACCAGGGCAGAGATGTTAATTTTAACAATTTTAGCAATCTGTCACAGATGTTACAGATTGCTAAACTAGGGACTTGGCTATGAAGTCTATTTTTCAGTTCATGGGAATAATTTACTTATCTAGTCTAGCACTAACAAGCTTACTGCTCGTCTCCTCTGGAAAAATGCATAACGGGGGTGTAGCCTTGAACGTGGGGAGACCAAACTGAAAATTATAACAATTTCAGCTCCATCAGAGACTTCTGCTCTGAATTTGAACAGAGCTTTTGGATGTGTCAGAATGACAGGATGGTAAATATCTTGGCCCTCCAACCCAAGGCTGATCATGAAATCAGTGACAAAAATGCTGTAGGCCCAATGCACTTTGCTTGAACATGAGTTTCCTATTTGCTGCACATTCCCATTTCAAGGCAGCTGCTAAACCTCTTGCAGCCATGGCTGGCAGCCCTGGGAGGACTCAGCCAGGCTGGGAGCCCTCTCTGCAAGGCCAGAGCTGCCTTCTTCTGCTCAAGGGGCTACTGGGATGACCCAGGCTGCTGTTAAACTGATCACCCTCCAGGCCTTTCGTGTGGAAGGTGACAGGTTCTACAGCAGCATAGGAGCATCCTGGCAGCAGCATGATGGAATGGTCTACTTAGACCATGTCCCTCCTATGCTCTTCCCTCAAATTCTTTCCATGGGAGCAACAATGACAGTAAGGACAGTGACAGATCCTGCTTGGATGCTGTCAGCCTGACAGCAGACAAAGCTTGTCTTCTTTTTTACACCCTTTTGCCATAGTAGGTCATGAACACAGATGTGGAGTGCAAATCTTCATCCTAAAACTATAATGGCTGTTGCCTTGCATAAGAGAACTCTGTTACTGCCATTACCTTCGGTATAGACAGTCTCAACAGCAGGGAGCATCCTCTGGTGCTGATGGGCTGGTGTGTGTTTAACTGTCTCCCTGATATTCCTGCTGTGAGCAAGAGAGATGGTGTAGCAGAGACTGTGGCTCAAAGGCAAAGAGGTTTTCTGATTCAGTGGCTCTGTCTCTGTCTGTTATCACACAGTGATTGAGTTGCATACAGCAGTACAAAGGAGGCTGTGAGAACATCTCCATCCACTGGCCACAGAAACAGAGAGGCCCCTCAACCAGAGCTACAGAACTGATATAGATCAGCAAAGGAGCCCTCTACCTTTAGAAGCCCAGACAGGCTCTGCAGCAGCTGTTATACATGACATGTATATGTATATGTATATGTATATGTATATGTATATGTATATGTATATGTATATGTATATGTATATGTATATGTATATGTATATGTATATGTATATGTATATGTATATGTATATGTATATGTATATGTATATGTATATGTATATGTATATGTATATGTATATGTATATGTATATGTATATGTACAGGACATTAGTCCTGGCCTTCTTGCCTCTGTGACGCTACCCCAGGAAACTAAAGTTTGGGCTTTTCTTCCTATCTGGTTTCTCACATATAATTTCTTCATGGGGCAGGGCTTCAAGTGGCCCTCAGTTTGCTGTGCCTATGTTAAAATACGTTAAAGCAACCTGATTTTCAAGAAGGAAGTTTTATGAGGCTTGTCACTAGTGGTGCTCCTTAAGGTTCAATACTGGGCCCACTTGTTGGATTTATCCATTGATGAGTTGGATGAAGGGGCAGATGTCTCCTCAGCAAGTTTGCTGATGACACTAAGTTGAGAGGAGTGGCTGATCCCCCCAGGGGGCTGTGCATCCCTTCAGAAGGACAACAAAATGTGGGAGAGATGAGCGGAGAGGAGCTGCCTGAAATTCAGCAAATGTAAATGCAGGGTCCTGCACCTTAAGATGAATAATCCTGGGCAACTGTAGAGGCTGGGGGCTGATCTGCTGGAACACAGCTCTGCAGAGAAGGACATGGGAGTCTTGGGGGGACAAGAAGCATCTGTGAGTCAGCAGTAATGACCTTGAGGCCAAGAAGGCCAGTGCTATCCTGGGGTGCACTAAAAGACCATTCCCAGCAGGTCAGCCCTGGAACAGGCTGCCCAGAGAGGTTGTGGAGTCTCCCTCACTGGAGATATTCAAGAATTATCTGGATGCAATCCTGTGCCATGAGCTCTAGTGTGACTCTGCTTGAGCAGGGAGGTTGGAGCAGGTGACCCACTGTGGTCCCTTTCAACCTGACCCATTCTGTGATTTGCAAAAGTAAACACATTAATTGCTTTTACGTTTGTACTCAGTGTGTCAGGAGACAGTAAAAGCCAGACTGAAAGCTAGTCTGGAACAAAGACTGTATTTCAAACTCATAGGACCACTTCAGCAGAGTGTAACCACCCTAAATTCCATTATGGTCACAACCTCATAGGTATGTCTTCTGGATTCTATAACAATCATGTAGCCAAAATATGAGTGAGTATATAACAGAATATGAGCCTGAGGGCTCATATATTCACTAGATTCAGTGGCACACAGTCCACCAGTGCTGAAAGTAGAGAAAGACTGTATCTGTTCCAGCTTTGGTGGTGCCTCGTGCTGGGTGAGTAGTGCCAGAACATGATCAGTTTCTAGAGTTAGACTGAATAATACTGAGAGTTTTGGTGTCTGGTAGTGCTACAATCAAAAAACAATTAATTCACATGATTTTACATGGCAGCCCTATAAAAAAAATAGCAAACTAACAAAAAGAAACAGTACTATAAAAACACAAGCCACTTAGAAAGACACTTAATTTTTTCAGTTTTCCTGTGATGAAAGGTCTGTCACTTTGCAACCTAGCATAATTTTCCTCTTGGCAGCACTTACCCCTCTTACTTAGCTGACCTGAATTCCTCTTACTTCTTCAATGTATGTGCTCTCCATTGGCTTTGTCACAGAGTCTTCACCACCTGTATCACATCAGCAGCACTACAAACTTACAAACTTGAGAAAGGCCTTTCTCTCAGCCTATAACTTCCTTACCCATTGCTAGGATTGCTCTTTTAAGACTTGCTTAGGAAGACAAGAAAATAAAAGGCAAAAAAAGAAGAGAAGACATGATAGGAGGAGAGATAGGAGATAAGAGCAAAAGGAAAACAAGTCCTTAAAATATGCCCCATGAAACATATCTTCTGCTTATCTGTATTTGTTACTAAGGGGAATTTCTCTAAGTGAACTTTGATGGGGGGAAAAAAAGGGAAAAAAGAAAAGAGGAAAAGGAACACAAAAAAACCCCTGTGGCGTAATCCTCATGAGAAGACCATGTCCAAGAGCGACATTCTTGAGGCTAATCTTCCCATATGTCCCCTCTAACAAGCACGGTAAGAAATAATTGCAACCATTCCTGCTCAAGTTGCATATGCTGGCAAAAATTATTTCACCAAAAGAGCATTCTTTTGTACATCTCCCTGAGCGCCTGCACGAGGCTTCAAGGCTCTTTCTCTCTCTCTCTCTCCAACGTTCTTGTTCTCTGGAGTGTGGCATTCATGTACGGTGTGGGCTGTGCTTTTGGGTATAGTGAGCAAAGGTGACTCTCACTGTTACTGTAAATTAACCTGTCAACACCAGCCTGAGAGCCGTGGCCAATAAAAATAATGAGCTTGCGAGTGAAGAGCTGTTGACACAGCATTTCAGAAAGACAAGTTCAGCACTTGGGGCTGCAAGGGCACCAAACGTTTTTGTTTTGGTTTTCGGTTTTTGTTTAGTTTTTTTTCCCCCAAGTTTGCTTGGAAAATACAGAAAAGTGGACCGCGTTCAGCCTTGTTTCCAGACATGGTGTGGATATCCTGAGGATTTTCAACCCTAGAGACAACCTGAGATTGTATACTTCACTTGAATATCTATATTGAATGAGAAAATCAGTAGATAGAGGGTTAAATATGTTACCAAATAATTGTCAGTCATGATGTTCGTTGAAGTGGGCTGATAATAGAAATTTGAGGCCTCAGTTTTCTCAGCCACTACAAAATCATCACATATATTCACGCCATCTCCTTTGGGAGAAGCACTCATGTATCTTCTCATAGAAAGCACTGGTATCTTCCTTTTCTCATAAAACTCCCCTTAGCTGCAGATCAGAAGTACAGGTACACTTCAATGTGGCAGAGCCTAAGCACTGCTTTGTTCAGAGTGGTTTTTAAGCAGCCATTGGTCTTCAAAGCTGTCTGAGCTCCAGCAAGTTGAGTTACAACTACTGTGAAGTGATTTTATGAGTATTGTTTCCAGTACTCAGGAACAATTCCTGCTGTGCTCCTTACCATTTTCAATTACACCAGTACATGCAGAGCTTGTCCCTCCAGCCCGATCAGGGCAGTCCCTTCACCAAAGGGAGCAAGTACAAAGGAGCCTGTAAGCCAGCTGTGTGGTGGAGTGTGGGAGGGAGAGGAATAATCCCCTCTGCCCTTGTGGCTGGGACAGCAATTGCCTGTGGAGAGACATGCCATCCAGTCATTCTTGCTGTTCTGGTGTTCCTCTGAGTCTTCCTGACACATGGCTGCAGGTCAGAGCACTGATGCCCAGGTGCTTTAAACTCAGTCTCTGCCTCAGCTAGGGACTAAGTGAAATGCTGGGTGAGACAAAATCTAACACAGGAAGAATTAAACCACCCAGTATCTGTGCTATTGTGTGTCATAGCTGGGGGTCCCCATGCCAGGAGTGCTTCTTTCCCTGTGTTTGTGCAGTGCCTTCCTCAGGGATAGCAATGTCTCTCAGAGCTATAGAGGAGTCCAAAAAACAACCAGACAAATGCCTACATACAGCTTCCATTTTTTATCTTTTAACAATAACTGCTACAGAGCTTAGCGTTATCACACTGCCCTGCCATCCTCTCTGGACAACTTCTTTCTATGAGACAGTGCTCTCCTGCTTCTTTTTGTTTGCTTTGGTTTCCTCCAAAGGAGTTTGGCAGACTCACCATCACAGGCAGAAGTACAGCTTTTTCCATAGGCCAGAAATGTCCTCCACAACTCATTAGGGTTTTACAACTGTTTTACTGCAAAAGAGTTGCCCAGCACTCACGCAGAGCTCTACACCAGTGAGATGCCATCTGTTGCAGGCAGAAATGCAGTGACACGATTTTCATCTCACCCTTCACACAGTGATAGCCCTCGCTTCTGCCAACCTTTAGTTCAGCTTTCTTAGAAATAATTTTCAATGTAATACTTGACTCAGAGCAATTTTGACTTTTTCAGAAGCATTATTTGATTTTTAAGGACTTTAATATAAAGTAATTTAAGGCTGGATTTACCAAACTACTTTTAAAATCTTGAGAACATGTTCCCTGAGCCTATATCCTTAATCACCAAAGTTTGCTTGTTGCAGTATCTACCAAGGAGAAAAAAATTCAACACTCCTCCTTGAGACTCTACTGCAGAGAGCAAAATGCTTGAATTTGGGCACTTTACATCTTAGGAACTTGTCTCAACACTCAGAAAAGGTGAACTGGAGTGCAGGTCACCCAGTTTTTCCAACTGAAGCTTCATACCAAATTATAGAAAGTAATTAATTACCCACTCAGACAAGTGCTGTAAACACCAAAATATACTACTGGGTTTCAAGGGAGGGATGTGCAATCTTCTCCCTCTTCTCTGCATTGGGGAAGTTGCTGAGTTGCCCCAAGGATCGAGCCTTCCAAAATTCAATGTTTCCTTCTGAAAATGTCGAAATGAACCAGTTGGGCATTTCCAGAACTTTGTTAGCTTTTGTTTCAGCCAAAAGCAGTTGTCCTGCTTGACCGAGTGTCACAAGCCTGAACTTTTTGGGTGAGCGCTCGATTTATTGGGGGGAAGAGAACAATGGCAGAGTGCTGGTCTGTGGCAGCTCCTTCCAAGCCAGGTGGAGCAGCTGGGGAGCAGAGCCCCTGCTCCATCCTCCTGGGCACAGCGGGCAGCCTCTGGCCGGCCGCAGGAGGGTAGCTACTTGTGTGGCAACATGTGGCATTTCTGCTTAATAGAGAAAGAAATCACCAAAGCAAAAACAGATGATAGAGAGTAGCCGTTGCTGTGATACTACAAATAAGTAAACAATCCTTGGGCTTTGTGCTGTTGTTATTTTTCTTTAATGAGGACTGTGGGTGGGAGGCCCTGGCGCCTCTTCAGTGCGCCCAGCCTAGAGAAAGAGCTCTCTCCTACCCTGATGGACTTGACAATGCAACAGGAGTGGTACCTCCTGAGCAGCTCAGCACACAGCTGGGGAGTCGTCCTCCACTTTGAAGGCTTCTGTTGCTGACATCAGAGTAAAATATGAAAACCCTGTCTCTTCCCCTGGATCAAATTGTGCAGTTCTGCTCCCACAAGAAGCTGCTGTCAGTGACTTGGCAGGCTTCCCAAAGCTCAGCGGTTGAGTGACAAGGAACAGAGAAGGGCACTGTACCAGGGCTAGTTATGACTTTTTAGCTTATTATTAGGTATTAAAAACCATAGAGATGATGTCCTCAGAGGTGCAAATCATCTCAATTGTAAGCTGATGGCAGAGTGCATACAATCTCATTTTGAGGACAAACCAAGCTTTGCCACATCAGTCACAAACCTTTTGGGCACACTTGCAAAATATTTTCCTGCACTCTTAAAATACTATATTTGTCCACTATGAGACATATTCAAAAAATAAAGATACCAGTGGGAATAAGGTACAGGAGTTGTCCCTGGAAACATCTTCAGCCTTCAACTTCTATATTCAAGTATTCTCCTACTTCAAGAAAGTTTATTCTAATTTATTTTGACAAATGCAATTGCACTTACACATGGGTTTAACAATTCTTCTCTCTCTGGACCTCTATGCCTACTTTTTTGCAACAAAACTGGCCCCATTACTGGAAAAGAAAAATGAGATGGCTATTTGAGATTCCAGCTGGACACCGGATGGATTGTTCTTCCCCATGATACAAGCCCAGCCTCATGGGACCCCACAAAAAAGAGGGCAGCATTTCTTTTCCATTCCTCCTGTACACTGGGGCACTGCTGCTTCTTGTGTGTCTTTCTGCATGTATTGTCCTGATGTCTTATGGATTTTTTTAGACTATCAATAATGCTACTTACCCTTCTGTGATGAGAGGACAGAGAATTTTCTGCCCACTTCAGCAGAGGAACTGTGCTGTGTAAGAGCTGCATTCCTTGTCAAGCACGAGTTTGAATGTGAACGTTTGTAGCTGTTCCTTTGGCATCCTGCATTACTCACATAGATTGCTTCCTTTTCCTGATTTCTCAATAAAACCTGTTGCTGTCGCTGCCACTTATTCCTTTCCTAACGAGTAAATGTACAAAAAGTACGAGCTGCAAACATTAATGAATGCACCTTTATGCTCGAGGGGAAAGCAAGAACAATGTGGGCTGAGCAGAGCCGTCGCCTGCTCCCTCAGCTGCTGCCAAAGCAGGGGCAAGGGGAGAGAACTGAAGTGCCCACCAAATGCGTCACTCCAGGTGCCAGCTCAAAGGGCACATGGTTTCCCACAGAATTCTATTTCAAAGCCAGTGTCCTGAGAGGAGTAAAGTTTCTCCTTTGGAAAACTCTGTCTCCGGTGGATTCTCAAGTGTCTACTAGAGCTGTGCTTCCCCCAGCAGTGTTTCTCTCAGCTGGTGTTATGCAACAGGCTTGTGTGATTTCATGAAGCTTGCAGGAATAGCATTAACACCCTGTGGTTCCTACCAACTTTAGCTGGCCAATTGCCAGCTGCTTTGAAAATTTTCAAGGGGTGTGGTTATGAACAAACACATGCATGCCACATTGAGGGGTATGGTGGGAACCTTATTTCCTAGAAAACTCAGCTAGTAAATAAAGAAAAGCACAAGTAATATTGTTGGCAGTAGTGCCAGCTGCCTCCTGTTAGTACCTGTCATGGTTCCAAGGGCATCCACAGGCCTTACTGTTCCCAACCAGCCTTTCTTAGACTACCCCTACCTTGCACACGTCCAGGACCCCATTTCAGTTCAGCCTGGGGTGGTCAGTCCCTGCCCCAGTGGCACCCCATCAGTGCTGGCTTCCAGCCCTATCTCCTGAAATGGCTAGACCTGTGCCCTAAATAGCCTGTCTCCTGGATGTGCATGGCAGCTTGTCTGCAGTCCTGTCTCAGGTCTGGGTGGACTTTGGAGCCATGAATTAGGCTAGATCCATCTCCTCTTGCTTCTGACAGAAGCACCTGGATGGTCCCTGGCCCTGTTCTGTCACTTGCCATGTCTGTTGATGGGTGCTGTCACAGCCTCCAGACCTGCCCACCTTGACCAGACACTGTGGGACAGCACCCATTGGTGAGGACACGACCCACACTGGGGTCCCCTTCACCCCTCAGCTTCAGGAGCCAACTCTGCACACTGATGCTACCCACCAAACAAAAGGGCACGTGGTGAAGCTCTGAAAGTTATTGAAAAACTCACATTAGTTAGGCACTACAAAACATGACTAAGAGATACATCTCAAGACACTGAGGTGCACAGGACTCTCATCAAGACCATCAAGATGGTAAAATTACAGTACATATTTTTATACAGGAGATAGGGAAAGCTGACCACCTCTGACCAGGAGAAAGAGCTCCATCCATTCTATCAAAGGAGACTTTTGTACAGGGCCACTTGGCATCCCTTGCCTGTCTAATGTGGAGTATTTAACCAGTTAAAGATTTTTCTGTATATATCACCTCTTAGGAGTGTAAAACATTATGAAGTACACGTACACAACTTCTCAGTAGATATTTTAGGGCTTACAGATTTGAGACTAACGTCACAAGCTTTGGGTGGAGGAGATAGAGGGCAAAAATGAACAATGATATCTCTGCTTGTAAAGAATTTGCCACTTCACGTGTTCAAAAAGTACACATACTTGATATGACATTGTAGAACAAGCTGATGTTCCTTGGGGCATCTTCCCTAGTGAGGAACTACTGAAACTGATTTATGTGGTGAGTAGGAGTCTTTAAG
This sequence comes from Luscinia megarhynchos, assembly GCA_034336665.1. Taxonomy (NCBI): domain Eukaryota; kingdom Metazoa; phylum Chordata; class Aves; order Passeriformes; family Muscicapidae; genus Luscinia; species Luscinia megarhynchos. The sequence goes on from CM067565.1 coordinate 51,624,925, forward strand.
ACTAAATCTCCTATGAAAAAGGTAAATATTTTACAAGCAAAGTCACGACTCTATTTACACAAGTATTATCAAATTAAGTCATACACAATGAGGGTTTTTAGCAGAAAAAAAATTTAAATAAGAACTACAGCATTGTGGCATGTGTTAGCAAAATAATTACAATATTAAATAACTCCTACAGGGCTTTAGGTCATGTAATAATCATTTGAAGCTTGTTCAGCTTCTCTGAAATGGAGGCAATGCAAATATGTTCCTCCTGCTGCAGGCAAGATCACAAACCCTGGAGTATTCCCAAGAGTGTGTTTATGGTTAACTGCCTATATGATGCTTTACCTTGGCTATTTGGAGCCATGAAGAAAGGGTAGGAAAGCTGAAGTCTACAGCTGATAGCAAAGAAAAGGAAAGAGAAAAATCACAGAACAAGTCTCAAAAGAATTGAGGATGGAAGGCAAGAGGTGGCAAAGAATGGCACGAGGAAGTGTCAGTTGCCAGTGAGGGAGTATTTGATAACTCAGCCCTGTTATGAAAAAATATGAAGGGGAACAAGTTGGAGCTCCAGCAGCAGTGCTCTTGGAACTACAGTAGGTACATAAGCTAAGGCTGCCACTGCCCTGAGAAACCAGAGCAAGAGCTTTCACAAGGGTAACAAACATGGTATTCTTTGTATAGTCAGAAGACAAAACATGTTGGGATCCTGCAGTGTGCTCATTCTCCAGTAAAGTGACAAACATCATATTCTACTTTGTTAAGACAAAATCTGTGAGTTAGTGTTTGGTTTGCTTAATCATTGTGCAAACATTTGCCTGAATGTCCTCAGTAGTGCTATTGTCATATTTTACTGTCTATTCTTTGAGATTTTATAGGCACATCCTTCAACAGCCCCTTGGTTTTGTCCTGTGTCAAAACCCTCTGTAAGACCTATTAAAGTCACCTGTGGGCCAAGCTAGAGGGCAGCAGCTCCTTATGGCATCTTCTTTCCTGGGGACAGTGGAGCTGCCAAGATCAAGCCTTGTGCCTGTCTGGCAGCACTCTGCAACATCCAGGCTTCAGCTGCAGCACATGCTTGTCAGCAATTGCAGGATAACTCAAACATCAACATTCACACCTTCTGAGAAGAAAATGTAGAAACATGGTGAATCTTTAATACTCCATTTAGTCAGAGCTCAGAATTAAAAGCACAAGAGAAAATTTGTCTCAAAAAAAAAAAAAAAAAAAAACCAGAGAAGGAGAAAGATGCCGAAATATCCTTCTGTTCTTGGGGGATTTTTTTACAAGTTGATGAGCTCTTCAAAACTTGAGATGAATAACACAGTAAAAGAAGCCAGGAAATGACTGTCAGGTTATTTTCACAAAAACACAACCAGATCCTGCCTTTCTTTTTGAAAATGAATTTCTGCTGTCATTAGCTATAGATGATGAAGAAAATCTGTTCCTCTGCAAACCTGTGAAAAGAAGGTTAGAAAAAGTGTCATATTCATTACTTGACATAATAGACTAAATAATAAAAGTCAAATCAAGCATTCAGCTGGTACTTACAAACATTTTCATCCAACCAGCCAGATACTTCAGAATATATGTCTAGATGGATCTAGTTCGTGTTCAACTTTTCTTTTAGTGATGTCAAGATGTGAAAGTTCAACGATCTCCTTCATGCTGCAGGACTCTAATGGAGGCCTGACATTGTAAAGAACAGGCAACTGAAACCAATGCCTAAAGTGTGAGCATGCTGCTCTCTTTCCTCCTGGTGAAGTGTTGAATGACTAGTCTAAAGTACCTCTGGTTTATGCTGCAAAAACATTTTACCATTGCTCGGCCCAGATCACTGCTTCATTGTGAATGTTTTTTTCTCTTTCCAGCCAGAGCAAACTAGTGATGGCTTAAACCAGCTCTCTGTCCTGTAGAGTGTGGTGTGTCCTTTCAAACCAGCATGTCAGGAACATTAAATGAAGTTGTGAAACCTTTCATTCCAGTGCATCGTCAGTTGTTTTTAATCTGTATTTGACTGTTGACTGTGCAGCATATAAGAACCATACCTTCCAGTGCTGCTTTGATCACCCATAGCCTTGAGACTGGAACTCTATAGGTACACCTGAAGTTCCCAGTTCAGGTCTAAGATCTAGTACTAAGGAAGGAGGGAATATGATGATTGCTTTCAAATGTATGTACTCAAACACCCAGAGCAGCCAAACACGAATGCTTCAGCTTTTATGCTTTGCTTTTTTAAAGACCTCAGATCAGGACAGCATCTATGGATGTGTTTAATTAGAAACACATGCTAAAAACATGGACATCAATTACACTAACTTCATTGCAACTTAATTGAAAATGTGCTTAAATATTTCCTGTTTGAGGCCTAAAAGAACAAGAACATAGCTCTTCAAAATATAGTACATTCATTTTGTGGAATTTTAAAGGACTTTATGTGCTGCATATGCTGGCAGTATTTACCCTGAAAAGCGGCTGCTTCTGAGGTGGAACATTTTGTGTGCTATGAGAACAAACAGCAACACTGCAACAGCTACAGACAATGATCATATCACGCCCAAATAAAACCAGTGCAGCAAAACAGACAACCAGAGCATAATTTCTCATTTTGACATTTAGAGGAGAAACTAAGTGTTACAAAAAGCTGTACTGAAGCTCTGTCAATGAGCACGGAGGTCTGGAACCCTCAGCTTCATGCCGAGACACTGATTCATTCCTCACTTGCAGAGATGAATGACCTCTTCCTTAATTAACTATCAGGAGAGCATTATTCCTTGTGCAGCATTTAGCCTTCCTGCAAGGTGTTCCATGCCAAAAGCCATGCTTACCTTGCAAGAATGTCACAGTCTGGCTATCTTGGACGTAGGGAAAAGGCCACCTAGCCGTCAGAAAAATGTCATAAAACATTTTGTCACTGTTGTTTATTCCTGTTGTTGCCTTCCACTTAGAACACTTAATCCTTTGCACTTATTTTTAAAAGCCATTCTGTGCCATCACTTCTTCAACAGTGCTTAAAAATTGCTAGCACGATGTGTTTCACAGCTATGTGCTTAGCCTCACACATAGCATCTGTCTCATTTGCTTTCAGCAGCACACGTAGCAGCTGCACAGAAACACAGCCTGATGCATGTGAGAGGTTCCTGGAAACGCAAGGGGCACGACAGAACGAAGGACATGCACACAGAAGCTGCAGTGCTTCAGCTGTGGCAGTATGGTAAAGCCTCCAGATACAACTCCATTAGCCAGAGAAGTATTTTTGGCAGTAGAACTCTTTCCTATAATTATATAATTATGCCAGTTGCCTTTATTCTGCTTAGATATATATGCAGTAGATCCTGTGCTGGACCATTCATGTTATTTCTTTAAATTCACTTTGTTAACTATCACCATATTGCAGTAAAAAATTTTTCTTGTCTGAGATCTTTGACTTGAAACAACCTGCTTGCAGGATCACAACACAGATTTGTTCTGGAACACATATGCCAAACAGTGTCAGTCTAGAAATATGGGGAAAAATCTGTTAACACCATGTAATGTTAAGGAGAACTCCATTTCTTCTCAGTTTTGTCTCTGTTTCTTTTCTTCTTCTATTGCTTGATGCCCTCTTTGATGAGTGATATAAAAGACTTTTTTAAAGGACATTGGCAACAGATTAGTCTATGATGTGAATTAATCCCATTCCATGTTCTTAAAACATTCGTCATGTCAGAATTTACAAGGCAGCTATGCAGTAATCCTACAAAAGATCACTGCATGGCTGAAATTACAATTCTACAACATACACACACCAATAGACATAAAAGACAACAAAAAAACATACTCCAGTTACATTAGTAGTAAGAAGACAGGAAAAGAGCTGGACCTCCATGTTGTGTGGAAGGAGGTACACCACTTGACCAGACAAAGGCAAAATATTGAACCTTTGCATCAGCCTTCAATAACAACAAAACCCTCCTCAGAACTCAGTTCTCAGGCTAAGACAACAGCCTGACACTGAGTAGAGAATGTATAGGAAAGTTAGCTGTTTAGTTCTGTTGTTTTCCAAATCAGCTTCCTAATTAATTTTACCCTTTATTTTTTTAAAGAATTAGCTGAAGCTGCCTTGAACATTGACAGGACTCAGATGGCAAACACAGAATGGACATTCATGCCACCCAGTGAGGATCATCTGAAAGTCACACATCATTAACAATCTACATTGCAGAGTCATTGGAGACAAGCATCTCCTCCAGAATGTAATTTCATCATCCTAAAATGAGTCAATTGAGGCACCCACCTCTCCCATAATTACAGTGGAATCCTTGGCAACTATTTGAACTGGACATTTTTAAATTGGACAGCATCCAGTGCTCCAATATCTCACACCATGTAACCTGAATTGCCTTTATACCTTCAGGAAATGGAAAAGTTACAGGATTGTAGGGAAACCACGTCATCTTCATTGCAGGAAAACCACTAGAATGAAGAACCAAATAAACTATTTGTGAGTCACTGCTGGGTAATGAGGAAAGGCGTACAGTCAATTTGGATTTCAAACCTTCAAGGAGAGTCCTGTGGCTGCTGGGTACAGGCTGCTGTGGGACAAGTTTTCTCAGCCCATTCTGGTATTTCACTTTGCATCTATAGTAAGAGGCTATGAACTATTATTTTCCATGTGCTCTAACCAGGAGCAATTTGTGAATATGTAGCAGTGGCAGCTGGATGTGCAGGCAGCCCTTTCGGCACCTTGGTACCTGCCTGGAGCAGTCTCCTCTGTCCCCAGTGTCATTCATCAGGGGTCAGGGGAAGAGGGAGCAGCAACCAGCTGGAGGGAGGACAGTGCTGGTGGTGGTGCTGTAACACCTCCTCTCAAACAGCCACACAGATCAGGCAGCCAGCTCTATTTCACCCCTCCCTGGGTTTTGGCTACAGAAACTTATCTGGCTGTTTGGCTGCATGAGAAAGAGCTCAGGCACAGCAGTGAATGGGGCAAGGACCCTGAGAGCTGAAACAAAGAGAGTAAAAGGAGTGATGCTTCTGCCAGAGAAGAGTATGAATGGTGTCATAGGAAAAAGTTTTTTATACAGCAGCCATACTGTCTCCTATTCAGACCTTTCTTGAGCAGCACCTGCATTAAATGCCCATGCTTGTTCCCTTCACCCTAATGTTTTAATATGGTACCTATTTAAGCCACCTAATACTGTCATGGTTGTGTTAAAATTGCTCTGATAGCAGATAAGATTAGTGCCTGGCTTTGTTTGACACTCTTTTTTTCCAGCACTAACTTTGGAAATTAATTCATTTTTCTGTTCCTTTTCCTGTGCTTTCCAGATTATTTTATTTTCAGTAATATTTTGGCCAAGCATGCTGCTGTGCAGTTGCAGAAGAAAACACTCCAGGTACAGCAGAAGCAACCTGCTTCCAGCATGTTTTGTGTTTTATTTTAATTTTTTAGATTTTCTGTAAACCACATAATTTTCCCACAAGGTGAAACAGATGTAATCAATTTTCAGCACTTGCCTTTATGAAGGGATTTCAATATCCTAAATTTTGTGCAATGTCAGATCAAATATTCCCTAGAGAAAACAGGGCACAGATTACATTTAAAGCTATGAAAGGCACATGCTGACCTATATATACATCTCCAGCATTCATTTGGAATATACACCACCTTGAACTTCAAAGAAAAGATCACTGCAACAGATACAAGAATGTACAGGGTAGAGAGCAGTTAAATACAACATTCACTTTTCCAGTTTTTATGTATAGAGCCATCAGTGTTTCCCCACACGACTATAGTAAAAAGGAAGTGTTTGTACACTTAGAGGTGATGGAGAAGCATAGTTATATCTCACTGTACTGAAGAATGGGAAAGATAACTTATTCTGTTAGCTGTGGGTTTTCTTCTACTAGAAATTGAGCTTTTCTGTTTCTTTCCCAGAAAGTGGTCAAGTTAAAAAATATATAGATGAGCAAATATAAATGTGCAAATGATTTTGTATAAAAAATCAATTAAGTATATACTTATGTATTATATATATTTTATGTATAAAGTTCTACTTTAGTAGCTTGTCATCACTGGAGAGGTACTCTGTACTTTTGTATTCCAACTAAACTAAATGTTCTCTCCTGTACTTTGATGGAGAAAGCCAGGGCTTATAGAGATAATGTATGTTTATATGCCACAAGCTCTGTTTCCTGCCCACTTGAACATCTGGTGAAAGCTTCTCATCTAAAATGACTAGATCTTGTCAGTTCACTAGTCTCTCCCATTCTTGAAAGTACTGCAGAAGGTTTTGGGTTTAAAGGGAGAATAATAATACTTTGTAAATATTTTTTTACAGTTCCAATAGGGAGGTAACAGCATGATTGGACTGTTGGCATAGGACTTCAGAAATAAAATGCTGTAAAGATAGCCCAAAAGTGGCAAGTAAAACCAACATAATGTGATTGGCACCAGGGATACAGGACATTGCACCAGTGAGACAAAAGATCCTTTAGAAGAGTATTTTAAGCCTCTAAGGTTGATTTAACAGAGACAAAGTTTACTGTGGTACAGAGAGCACCCTTGCTCCATGGAGGCAGCAGAAAGCAGTCATCGGGTCCCATCTGAGCTGCTGGTAGGAATGAAAGGAGAGGGAAAAACCAGAATCAGTATATTTCCTGAAATGCTCTCTCCTTCCACTTCTGGTCTTTAGTTAGTTTGTGAAGTTTCACCCCAAAAGAAGACAAAGATTTGGAAAGGCTACATTCAGCCTGGTGTCCCAGTCCCTGAGATAAGCCCCGGGAAGCTGTCCAGAGATCGTGGGCACTGAACAGCCTGGGAGGGGAAGGAGCTGCCTGAGCATCCCCCAGCTGCAGCTGGCCACCCCCAGGCTCCCATGAGCCCTTTAGATCACAGCCTCCAGGGGGGTTTCTCCTGATAAATTGGAGGCTTGGATCAAGACTAATTCATAAATAAGGGCAAACTCAGTGTTCCTCTCCTAGAACTATTACTCACATCAATTCTCACATTCCAGTACACAAAGACTTAGAAACAAAGTCCTAAGAAGAAGATGGGGAATACAATCATGAACTCAGGCCAAGAAAAAACACCCTACTGAAATACAGCAAGTAAGGTAAAAAAAAGTGCCACTCTCATACTTTTCTTACCTTGCTAATGCCCTTGGTAAAGACTTCTCTGACTCCCGTTTTCCCCTGAGTTGAGTATTGTCTCACAGAACCTGAACATAGCAGGTTCACCTCCTCTCACAGACCATGTCATGGCAGGGGAGCAGCCCAGGTTTCTCTTGGCAAGTCTGCCTCTAGTCCATCTTGCTCAGACTATTTTGTGAGCACTACTCTTGCTCAGTTTCCCAGCTTCCCTGGGAGGTGAAGAGGTGAAGAAGATACCACTGCCCTATGTGCCATATCCCACTGCAAGATGCTTCTTTACCATCACCCACCCAAAGTTCAGGCCATTGCAACACAGACCCCAGAAATGGGGATCTCTGCAGCAACCTTGAGCAGAATGCTTTGGAGCACGGAAATGAGGTCTTTGCTACAATAATACACGTCTGTTAAATTCCAAGCACACAACTATGAACAGTTACCTCTCAAATTTGTCTTCTGCAAATGAAGCTGTGCATGACAGCACTTTACCTTTTTCATACATAGAGGGAATAGACATCTTTTTCCACCCTAAAATCTCTGGCTATTAGTTTACTGAAAGTAACATCGTAGCAATCCCTAAAACCATACTATAAAGAAAGATTCTAGCATGCCAATCAAAGCTGAAATTATCTTGTTGTGTGCATCTTGGCAATGCTTTCTTTCCTGGCTTGACCATAATCTGTACCAGTACAATGATCACAAAGCCAGAAGTAAAACTTGTGGAGGGAACCCATTGTTCATAAGAGCCCTTTTTGCTCAGCCCTTCACAACATAGCTCATGGAACATGACCTAATTTCTTCATTATGGCAGTAACAATATTCAAAAGCATTTGGTAGCTATTCTGTCATCCTGTAGAAAGAAGTACTGCTGTAGTTTCCATCAACTCTTTTTGCACCCAGAGAAAAAGGAAAACTGTTCATTTCTTTATCGATTAGAACTATGCAGCATCCTGAATTCAGTCATACTAGGATGGAGCCCTGTTAAAGAAGAATGTGATGACCCACATACTGCAGCTGTACAGACACACCTTAGCACCACTAGAAGACACCTGGGTGTTTCTCACCATGAGTGATACATGAAAATCTATGTCAAACCAATGAGTAGATCCTGAAGCCAGGCAGCCATGCAGACCATCAGGAAGCACTGTCATCAACTTCTTTATCCAAAACATCATACTGGTGAACTATGAGTTCCATAGGCCAGCTCCAGACAACAAGTAGTCACACTTGGTTTGTAAATCAGTGGAATAAGAAAAGCATTAGCCTGTTCAGTATTCATAGCTTGTGCATTCCTTATTTTTTAATCCCAGAGTTTTGAAGACAGAAACTCTGTGGGACTATCCTCATTAAATAAAACCACCAGCAGGTCTCCCCATGCAGCCAAAAGAGTGGAGTTCAGAAGAAATTCCATCTTTAATTACAGTTTTGCACATACTTATCTGTGAGACAAAGAAACAGATCTGCATTCCTCCAAAAATATGAGTATTTCAATGCTTTGTTGCTCATGTACAAATGCAACTATAACCTTATGTTTTTATACTTCTTCTTATCTGCTGTATCTTTTTTTTCGTTTCCTAAGCATTGAAAATAAAATCCTTTGGTAACAATTTGTTGTCTTTATTGCAGCCAAATACTGTTTGAAATATGAGAGATCTGAAGCCCATCCAAACTTCTTTTGACATTGTTTTTCCAAGCATGGCCCAAACTTTGCCATGACTCAAGTGACGTTTAAGACATACCCATGCTTTACAAAAAATAAGACATCATCCAAGAATTTGCATAATGTGACTATACGTGAGTTAAATAAGAAATTAGATAGTGCAGGATTGGTAAGAAAGATATAACCGCAGCCAAAGTTTCAAGAAACTGACAGAGAGCAGCAGAGTTTTGCAATGGAGAATAGTCATGTGGTATCCAGTGGTGTCAAGATGAAAGAAATTATTATGATTTTCAGCTGTTAGTAGTGGAAGCCATTTCACAAACTTATTTCAGCCCAGGAAAGGACACAAACATGTGCCAAATGGTTCCATACAAAGCTTCCCATGTAGTCTGTACATCTATGTGTGTCTACCAGAAGCGCAACGTCAGATTACCAGACAGATGGTAATTACCTTTGCCATGGAATATCAGACTCCCTAAATGTGTGTGTTTGGCCCAGACAGCCAAAGATACAATTTTATTCTGAAGATTTTTCTGTCATAGATGGCAAATAAAGCTGATAACCTCCAGCTGGAGATGGGAATGGGAGGGGTAAGCTCAAAGAAAAAAAAAAAGTTTATATTAAACTTCAAAGTGGTAAAAAATTCTCTAAATATGGGAGGGGAAAATGCTAAAGTTACATGTCAAATCAAGCCTTTGCATACAAATATGATTCTTATTAATCCATGTTGTTAATGCTTTCTTCATCTTCATTAAATATGCCCTTATTTTCTTCCCTAAAGCTCAGTAGCGCTATTACATACTGGTATTTTCTTTGTCTTGATAGTCCCAAAACGACTCCATCTCTGCAGCAAGCCTCTCCCACTCTGCATTACCCAGTGTTAGTAGTAATCCAAACAGCTCCTAGACTTCAAATATTTCTGAAAAATTGGAAGAGCATTCATAGCTCCATTCTGCAGTGGGAAGAACCGCGGCACATAGAGATAAAATCATCTGTCCTTGGCAGGAAGCCACCTACAGAATACTTGCTTTTTGTTCATTTTTTTCTCCTGCCTTTATAATCCAGATACTGCTTAGATATTTTTGTTTTCTTTTTTCTGCTAGTATTCTGGTTGATTATCTTTTTTTTAATCTTCACCTCGTTTATTGAGGTGCCTGTATTTTTAATTACCTCTTCCTACAGTCTATTTCATAAGAGAAAACCTCCCCTTGGTTGCATAAAGTCACTACTGAAACATCCATCGGGACCAGGACTAAGCATACTCTCCTTTGCTTTTGTCCCACTTTTCTCTGTCCCTTGGATCCATTTATCCCTAGTTCTTTCCATTTTGCGCTAAACTTTTAACTCTCCCCCGCATTCCCCGCTGCCGCCTTCCTATTTTCTTTCTGTCTCTCCTCTTTTCCCACCAGCTGGACATAAAGGGACCAGGATTTGAAATACCAAACAATAGCTTTTCAGATCTTGGTATGTTTCCTAAGGACTTCACAGGACTGAAGTCTATGGGAGGGGGAGTAGCCTTTAAAAAAACAAGTAGATGTTCCTAATCATTGCCAGGAGATGCACTAAGGGGAGCCTACAAGGACTCAGTCACAAAAAGGGAGTGGTATTTTCCTTGCCATGAGCCCAGTATTGCGCTAGCCAGCACTGTGAGTCACTGGGGGGAGCTTTGCTGGGAGAAGTCATGCAGGAAGTTCAATTCAAGAAATCAGTCTCAGAGCAGCCATTGCCCTATTTCGGAGAATATCAAGTATCAACACAGAATTTCAGGAACGTTGTTCAAAGTAATATTCTCATTTTGTTGGAAAAGCATCAACTATGCCAGAGCAGAGCAGTCCTCCTTAACAGTATCTCTCTGGTGTCCCTCTGATGGTCATTGTGACCCAGGGTCATCTGCTCACTACTGATTGGTGGCATACGTTCAAAATGTCCATACCTTCCTTTAAATAGTTCAACAAATATTTCCCTAATCTCTGAGAGTTTTGGAGATACCAAGTTGGTAGTTTAAGTCAGCTCCTTCCACATCTTTCCCAGCTCAGAGCTGTTGCTTTTATTCATAACATCAGCATAGTTTATCAAGTTCCACTAAAATTACCTTACAACAATCAGTTAAACAGAAGTGTTCCCAGGTGTCTCTCTGTATCCTGCAGCCTGCAGCAGTCACACAGTTGGAAGCTTGGGAAAAAAATCTTTTTTCTTAGAATGCTCCCTTCCACAGAGATAGAAAAGAAGAGGATTATAGAAAATGTTGGGAGGGCTTTTAGCAAACTGGCACAAAAACCAAGAAACAAACGATGGATGTTTTCTAGTCTCAGATGTCTATAATGGATTTCAAATCAAGCATTAACCGTGGTGTATTTGTGTTGGATAGATGTCCCACAGACATTTGAGACAGGTCCTTTGTTGCAAGAAATCCGGAAAATAAGAGCCAGCTTCCAAAAGACCTCTTTGATTTATATTTGTGCATCTTGCATGGAAAATGGAAAAATTTGGTACAGAGTCACCATTTGTCATTTAAAGTGTGATGTGCAAACAATTCACAGAAAAGTGACATAATATTGACCATGGGCCAGCTTGTCACCTACTGCTTTACATAGGTACTCTTCCTCACAAGCCCTGCTAAAATATCACATTAGCTAATCTGTGTGATATAATGACATACAAAAACAGCCAAGGACATCTCTTCACAGGCCTCCCTAATCATGCTAAACCTTTCTTTTTCTGAAACCCACGTGTGGGTTTTCATCACATGGCATGCAACATACAAAAACAAAGAGTTTGCATGCTTGGTCATCCAAAGGGAAAAATATGGAAAAAAATCTCAATATCAAAATCAATATCAAAAATATCTCAATATCAAATGTTATGTTGATGAGTTCATTGTTTATCTGACTTTAATTCTACATCTGGGAATAAGGTTTTCTTAAGTCTGTCACAGACCTGCCACAGCTTTGGGCAAAGCAGTTGTTTTCTCTGTGCTTCTGATGCTCCTCCCTTAAAATGAACTGAACAAACCTAAACAACCACGAGATGAACTGATCCTACTCACAGGTGAGCCCTACATAGCACCAGACTATGCTATTTGACCAGTCCCTCAGTACCAGCTCCATGCCTGAGGCAAGCCCATAATCCTCACTCTGAGTGGGGGCAGCCAAAACAAGACTAAGAAGTGGAGCCTCTCTTCCTCACCCATGCCCTAGGTCCCAAGATGAGGAAAGGCACATGCATTTGCAGAAGACAGCTCCAGCATTTTCCAACAGATCCCATGTTTAATGAACTAGCAGACCAGAACAGAAAGGGAAGAGAGATTACTCTGTACACAGACATTCCTCTCTTCAATGGTAATTTAAAAGAAACCACAAAACTAGCCCTTCAGTCCCATTAAAAAATAAATTAAAAAAAAAATTAAATTCTCAGAATCTTATAAGAAGGACCTGCAAACAAGCAAGCTGATCTGACAAAATGTGGATGCACCAGATCATATGGCCCTGGACAGAAAGGAGGCAGGCATTTGAAAACCTTCTGTTTAGGGAGTCTTGTGTCCTTTTGAAATATGTCAAAGACAGCCTTGTGCAGGCTTCACAATTAGTGAGGGAAAAAGAGGATTGTGGGGGAAAAAAAAAAAGAAATTAAGGAAATGGAAGCAGAACATGTAAAGCATTTCAAGAGGTTGAAGGCAAACCCCCCACCACGGACAGTGGGCAAAAAGGGATCTAAAAATAGGCAGCATGAGACAGGGCTCTCCAAAAGAGAGCAGGAAGGACACTGTGTTCTGGAAACTAGTGTGACCAACCACAAACAATTGTGCCAAGACTCTCGTACATTTTGTTGGCATTTTGCTCAAGGCTGGCACATAATCCATACCAGGAAAGGTATCACCAAGTAGTCAGTGCCTTCTTTGGGGCATGCTTTGTCAGTACAAACCCCTCAGAGACTAGACGTAAATGGCTCATCAGCCCGTGACAGAAAAATGATAAAACAAAAACTTTCCTGAACTCTCCCATATCGCCAGAGGAATTGACAGAAGAACAATTTAATGTATTTATCTAACTCCATGAAAGAAAAAAGTTTGGCTTTTTTGGTACCTACTTACAGTAAATTTATAGCCATTTGTTCTTATGCTTATATTGGTATTTAGTTTCTTTCTAAATTAGCTTTATTTGGCTTATCTTCTCCTCTCTAGTGTTTACAGAGAGTAATCATATACCCCCCACTAAGCTAATATACCAGTCTCTGCTATTTTCTTATTGTATACAAGATCTTCTATTTTGTGATCATTTTCCTTCTACACTTCTGCACCTACTCTGGTCTAATCTAGTTTCTCTTGAAGAGGGGTAAACAGAGTAAGAACTAAGCTTCAAATACTAGCTCACAAACACCTTGCAAAATAATACCTCTCCACCTCCACTGGAGTTACCAGAGCTGATAGAATCTCTGAGTGTAAGCCTTTTTCGCTTTCAAATCACACTCATGTTTCTAATTTATATTACCTCAGAGATCCAGCTTATAGCAGATGTTTCAATGACCTCTTGAATGCAATGATTGTCTATTTGTACTAATAAATTCTATCTCATTTCTGCTCAAGTTATCTACAGAGACGTCTTCAAAGCCGTCTTCATGCAATGGTCTTATTTTCATCTGTATTGACACGCTTCTCTTTTTATTTATCACTGGCAATTTTCATCAACTTATTCCTATTTTTATTCCAAACTCATGAAACAAACATATTGAATGACACCAGTGCCAAGACAGGGTCTCAACACATGTCCTTGCAGCCTGACAAATTTCCTTTCAGCACAGCATGTTGTCCCATCCCTTTCATGTGCAACTCAGGTATCCAATATTACCCTCCGTTGTCTCCAATCTGACAGCTTCTCAGCTGATACAATACAAAATGTTTCAGTACAGACCAGGAATATTCAAACTGTCTGCCCAGGAAAGTGTTGGGAGTCACCAGACCTGGAGGTATTTAAAAGATGTTGGGGACATTATTTAATGGTGGACTCGACAGCACTGGGTTAACGTTGGACTCAATGATTTAAAGATCTTCTCCAATCAAAACAATTCCATGATTTCACTATATTTTCTTCAGTTAGAAAATAATTTATTTATCTCAAAGAGAAATTTTGCTATGCTTTATTCAGCCAAAGAAATTTTTTATCATGTTTTCTATTTATCCCCATTTGTTAATTTTCTGTATGTCAGCAGTAAGCTGTGCTAAAAATCCTTGCTGCTAGTACTAACACTTCTCCAGCTGGTATCACAGGTAAAGATTATCCAGTGCCTTAACTGGAGTACATGCAGAGGCTTTGGAGAACACATGTTCCTCACAGTCTCTTCCAATCCAAGGACCAAACACAAGAAGGTTGTACTTCAATCGAGCTGCAGGTAGCCTCTGGAATTTCTTCTCATGAGATGTTATGAATGGTTAAAGACAAAAACAGGGGAGAGGGTACATGAACAAGTAAGTGAAAGATGAAACAACTGAAGGACAACACCTACAGCCCTCCCCAAGTTTACACAAGTGCGTGAGTCCCTGGGCCACAAACTGCTGGAGGATCAGAAACTAATACTGTACTTGGAAGCGTGGTGAGATGGATTTTCAAACAAACCCAGCAAATTGACTCCTATAGTTATGTAATCTGCCATATATTATTTGATTGTCTTATTTCCTGACATTTCCCTATTGCTTTACTTCCTGACTTATCCTTACTTTCATGAGTCTTATTTCCACCACACTTATTCTACGATAACTTTTACCATTCACTTTCTCACCTTTTACTTCATGGCCAATATCATCACTATTGAAAGCTGAGACAAAGTGTTTGTTTAGCTTTTGCAGGATATACAGATGATCTTTAAACCTTGTAATATCCTTAGGGCACATTAGATGAACATTCTCCCTTTTTTTGCTTTACCTTTCTTGCTTTACCTGCTGTCATTTTTTGTAATTTCTTTTGTCAAGAGTTGACTTGTGGAAATTCTCACTTGGTCCCTACATTTCCTAAGATCCAGGAAAAGGTTTATTTTGTGATAAGTCTTTTCTCCATTCCTTTTAGCTTTCAAGTTTCATTTTTGTTTGACACAAGAAATCATTAGGCCACAAGTGGGCCCCTTTCTGCAAGTTGGCCCTTGCCAAAAATGAAATAGGTTTTACAACTTTGAGGTAGATTATACATGTTTTACACATAGAGATAGATATTACATCTCTGAATTGAGGAATTCCAACCCTCTGCTGCCTCTCAGTTCTTCGTGTTTTCTAAGCAATGAGAGTAAGGACAACAGCTCAGGAGATAATGGAATGTAGATTTTGGCATCTGAAGCCCCTTTCAAGCATGTAAGGTACTTACCTTCAACAATTGCAGCCATCTAGTGGACAAATACCAGAAATAGTCCCTAGTCAGTACAAATGTGGTCTTCCCTTGGTCACAATTGTTCACTGAGTGGACTGGTATTTGGTGTATCATGGTTAAACAGGCAATACAAAATAAGTGTCCCAAAATCACTTTATCATGAGCTTGTATTACAATACAGCTGTCCTGGGCACTCTGCTAAGACCTTAGGAAAGAGCACACCTTGCTACCAAAGAACATGGTACTCCAGGGAGTCACTTGGGCATACAGATTTATTCTCTTGCATTTCCAATACCTCAAAAAAGTGATGACTTTACTAATGCTGCCATACACTGTCAGTGATTAGTACATCATATAAAATAATGTGTTCCTTAAAGTCTGACCTTCATTGTTTTTTCAAATGGCCATATTAAACTAGAGTGCATAACACAAAAAAAATGTTCTTGTCACAAAAACGTGCACTTGGCAACATGATTATGATGATGTCCTTTCCAGCCAGAAAGAATTTAAGAAGGAGGGGTCCTTCCTGACCAACCTGATCTCCTTTCATAACCAGGTGACCAGGCTGGTGGATGTGGGGAAGGCTGTGGATGTTGTGTACCTGGACTTCACTTTGACAGTGTCTCCCACAAACACAGTCCTGGAAAAGCTGGCAGCCCACAGCTTGGAGAGGTGCACCTTTCACTGAGTAAAGAACTGGTTGGATGGCCAGGCCCAGAGAGATGGTGAATGGTGCCAGCTGGCAGCAGTGTCCCCAGGGATCGTGTTTTGTCCAGTCCTATACAATATCTTTATTGATAATCTGGAAGAGGGGATGGAGTCCATCATCAGCAAATTTGCAGATGATGCCAAACTGGGTGGGAGTGTCAATCTTCTGGAAGATAGGAGGGTTCTGCAGAGGAACTCAGCCAGGCTGGTTCAACAGGCTGAGACAATGGTATGAGGTTCAACAAGACCAAGTGCTGGGTCCTGCACTTTGGCCATAACAACCCCCTGCAGTGCTACAGGCTGGGGATGGAGTGACTGGCCAGTGGCCAGGCAGAAAGGGACCTGGGGGTGCTGGCTGATGGCAGACTGAACAGGAGCCAGCAGTGTGCCCACATCCTGGCCTGGATCAGGAGCAGTGAGGCCAGCAGGATGAAAGAAGTGATTCTTCCCATGTACTCTGCACTGTTTAGGCTGCACCTTGAGTGCTGTGTCCAATTCTGGGCCTCTCAGTTAGGAAGGATGTTGAGATGCTGGAGCATGTCCAGAGGAGAGCAACAAGTCTGGTGAAGGGTCTGGAAGACAACTCCTATGAGGAGTGGTTGAGGGATCTGGGGATGTTTAGCCTAGAGAAAAGGAGGCTCAGGACTGACCTTATTGCTCTCTTCAACCACCCAAAAGGAGGCTGTGGCAATGTGGGGGTCAGCCTCTTCTTCCTGCAGCCAGCCACAGGGCAAGATGATACAGTCTTAAGCTACACCAGAAGAAGTTTAGGTTGGACATTGGGAAAAATTTTTTCACAGAAATGGAGATTAGGCATAGAAATGGGCTCCCCAGGAAGGTAGTGGAGTCACCACTCCTGGAGGAGTTTAAGAGAAAAGTGGCTGGCACATGGTGCCATGATCTAGTTGATTAAAGTATTGTCACAGGCTGGACTCAATGATCTGAAAGGTCTTTTCCAACCTAGCTGACTCTGAATTTGTGACAAGTCATCTTTTAAAATGCTGACACTTTAGGGCAAGGCATGACTATTCCATTTTGATATCTAGGAACTAACTAAAATCTTGAAGATGTACCACTGATACATATGTCTAAGGACCCTGAAGGGATGACTTGTTGGAAGCCTAGTAACCTCGTAATTTTTTAGGTATTGCTACAAAACTTAATTGAACCCCAGCCATTATTACCAATAATGAACCCCTACCATTATTACCAATATACAGTGCAGGTACAATACAAAAAAACCTAACTTTTCCACACTGCACACATGCTATGGGTGTTTCCAGGTGTCATCATTGTGATTGTATGTCTGCAGTATTCCTGGCTGGGACATTCAGTTGTTGTGCTTCCTGGAGATCACTGTTACAAAGCTGCATACAAAGGGAAGAGATAGGAGAATATCAGACCAGAGAAAATGCTATGATCTACCTGGTCCTCCATTATGTTTAGCAAAGCTGCTGAAGATCCTGGAGCCAAACACCACTTGGACACTACAGTAACTACCTGGCTGATTCAGCACCAGAATTAAGCAAACTGTTTGTAGACAACATAGCAATTCCAGCCATTTTTCCTATTAATAATTTATGTTTAAGCTCTGCATTGTTTCATTTTTTTTTCGCTTGCAAGAAATTCACTAAAATACTTTCCTCAGGAATATGCTATTTGTTTTATACCTAAAACATAGGATGTTATTTGTACAACCAGAAACTGAAACTGTTCATCAACAGACAGTGAAACTGAAGCAGTCATTTCTAATTGAATCTTTGAGCAAAGGCAGACTTACACACACATACAAAAAAGCAGTCAATATTTACCTGTGTGCACGGCCTGGGGCAGCAGTTTTCAGTACTGAAATCCAAGAGATAGGAGACAAGAGATAGGAAAACAGACGTGCCATGAAGTTCCCAGCATGAGCACAGCATCCTCAGCTTCACATTCTAGTGATCAATTCACCCCAAAGGGCTGACATCAAACTGGTGTTAGATTTATTTTACATTCCAGAACAGCAGCAATAATCCTAAATTATGTAGATGTACACTGGACTTCAGTGCCTGACAGTCATGTGTCAGCTGCAGTCTTGCTCTGCCTGTACTCAGTCCCTGCAATATTTTAGCATGTTGCTTTTTGGAAGGATTAGGGTACTGGACATCCCCTGAGAGAGCCATAGGAAATACACATTGGTCTTGTGGTTAATTTAACAATGCTCTTGATGTCATTATTATATAGGGGAAATGTAGTCAAACACTTACAAAGCAGCCAAAATTTAAATAAATTCCCATGTTCTTAAGTGGTCGTTTGAGTGCTTGACATAAAATGTACATCTGTGTTTAAGACATGGCATACACACACAAAGTTACACATCACTGAGGGTTTCAACATACTGAAACAATTTGCAACTCTGCTTTAAAGTTACTGGCTTCCAAAACCAGTGATGATAAGTAAAGTAAAATCTGGAACAAATTAATATATTTCCCAATAACCTGCAGGTTTCTTCAGGATTGCTCATAGTACTTAATCAGCAGCCAAGAGCTCCCCATAACAAAAAAATGTAAAAGAAGTAAAAACACTGTGAATATTGATAAGGTGCAAAGTCAGGCACTTAAAATTTAGGAAGCATAAAACTATGGTTCCCCACACAATGTTAATTCGAGATCCTCATATACATTTATTCTGCTACAAACTTGATATTCAGCTTTTTTCTGCAGGATTTCTCTGTGGCTGGGGCAGATTGGCAAACCAGGAAGCAAAAGAAATGTGCTGCTTTCCAAGTAGGACAGCTGTCAGCAAATGCCATGACAATGCCAGTTTCTCTGCCAGAGAAATAGAGGACTCCAGAGAAAATATAATGACTGACCAAGGTGCTGCTGCTCATGCAGAGGCATTGGGTGTGCAGGAAACTAGTCATATCCTCTATTTCCCAGCTTTTCAGGAGGCAGTTAGGAGCATATATAACCCAGCTGGGCTGCCCAGGAGAGGCAGTTTCACCCTGCTGCCTCCTTCTCTTCCCTCTAACCCCACAGCTGGGCTTGTCACCCGAGTTGGGGGATAGGCAGACCCATGCCTGAAGCCAGCAGTCCCTTGAAAACAGAGGCTAATCAGGAGCAGATGTTCAGAACTGTTCCAGGAGTGCATGCATTTCTTTGGCCATCATCTTCCCAGCCCAGAGGTCTGTGGGGAAATGTCAAGTCCACTGGGCTAGTTCTGCCCCCAGCTGCAGAACAGTGATGGGAAGGAGCTGCTCTCAGCTGAGCACTTCCCAGGAGCAGGAAACAGGTATCCCAGGGCACAGGACTGGTAACAGCTGCAGAGATCAACAAATCACTTATAAATGAGCTACTGCAGGGAGGGAGATTTAAACCCAGAGGGGAGGTTTAGACTGGACATTAGGAAAAATTTCTTCATGGAAAGGGCTGTCAGGCACTGGAACAGGCTGCCCAGGGAAGTGTTTGATGGTTAAATATCATCCCCAGAGGCATGTAAAAGACATGCAGATATGGCACTTGTGGACATGGCTTAGTGATGGATTTGGCAGTGCTGAGTAAATGGCTTGACTCGAAGATCTTGGAGGTTTCTTTTCAAACCTAAATGATTCTATGATCCTATGATTAATGCCATACTGTGCCCAGCATAATGAGCTCTTTTTCTTAACCTTAAAATTCCTTTCCCCCTCTGTGTTTTTCTCCAATGTGGCTGTTGTATATTGGCCTTTTTTATTACATCAATTTAAAATTGAGGGAAAAAGCATTACAATTTGCACCCATTTTATTCTCCTTTTTTTCTACTTTACAGATGAACCAAAAAAACCCCCAAAAACAGACAAAACCAAAACCAACAAAAAACCAAAAATCCCAACAAGCAAAAAACCCCCCCAACAAAATGAAAACAAACAAAACTCAAACAAAAAAACTCAAACAAAACAACAAAACCCAAACAAACCCCCCAAACAAACAAAACCCCCAAAGCCTGCTCTGCCATTCAGTCTGTCCAGTTTTGTACTTGGGCACTACAATGGCTCACATTAACAGCTGTCATATTTTTTATAGGAGGTAATTGGAAGTTCAGAGACACTGAGTGACCTCTCCATGTAGGAATAAACAAAAACTGTTATTTCCAGCTTCCTATTCTAACAGCAAAACTGCTCTCCCACCCTCCCCACAGTGTACCAAAAATTGTCCCTTCTCTTTGGAATGTTTACTCCAAAATACCACAATGTGTCTCAGATTCCCACAAAGCTCAGAGTAGCAACACAACAGATCCCAAATCTGTCAACCCAGCTTCACCTCAGTGCTGCTGCTGCAGCTGAGATTTGGATTAAAACTGAGACACCACCTATGTGGAGCACACAGCCACTTGCAAAGGAGGCCACAGTGAGCTATGGGTGACAAACTGGGATCTGGGGACATACAAGGATTAAGCTTTAAAATTCCAACCTTGGGAGAGAAGAGTGAAAAATAATTAAATTACCCCGTACCTAAAATGTCAGAGTATTTCATTCAAAATCAGACAGAGTCTCATTCAAACAATACTGTTGCTTATAATTCAAATTTTCCACAGCCTCCACATTCCTAACTACTCATCTGACTTCAGTATTTTTTAATGTAAAGCTAGATGAAGGCTTCTTTGCATCATAGGCAAGAAGCAGTTTTGGAAATTGTGGTAGAATGAGTCCAGGACAGGGAGAACAAAAAATGAGGGGCCTTGATATATGCTGAAGAACGAGAACAGCTTCTACTGTCCTGTGAGAAGTGTGACTCAAGTACTTTGAGTCTGTTTAGAGCCTGGTGTCAGGAAAGCATTTTTAAAAATCTTCCAGTGGCTAAAAAGGAAAGAGAAGACTTCTGCCTCTTGGAAGGGTGTCCTTAAAAAGGGTTGTTCTCCATCTTGAAGAAGGTATTTGCCTAAGTGGGACTTCAGAGCACATGTTTTAATCCCTCACTGTGTTGAATTTCCTGGCCTTTTGCTAAAAGTGACATCCAAGGAGTTGTGGCACACACCATCCCAGTGCAGGGACTGCATTGGTGCTGCCACTGCCCAGGCTTTTCTTCTTTACAACCAAAGTTTTACAACTCAAATTAAATGAGTTGATTCTCATCATGAAAGCTGCAAACTCAACCAACATTTGCTTGTAGTGGATATGCCTTGCCCTAATGCCCCATCTCTCATGTCCTGCAAAGAATCATGTGGGAAAGCAGGAAGGAGCTGAGACTCAAAGGCTGACTGCTAGACCCTCTGCTGACACCCTAAGGGAGACTGTGGTGTCTCCTGGTTGGCAGGAAAAGCAAACTTAGTCCATTTCCTTTGTCAAATCTATTAGCAGCCCTTCTGCTGCCCCAGGAAACTCAGGTTTCCAAGATCACTAGAACTTGCTCAATGAATCATCACAGATCTACAAACCCATGGCTGCTCCTGAATAAAGTGCCCTTCATGCATAATGTGCGTGGGGAACTTCTCCTCAAGAGGCTTGTGCAAGACTCCAAGTCCTTTGCTCATGTCACAGAGCTTTCAGGAGGTTAAAAATCAGGTTTTGCTTAGCACAAATATGAGCAAATATTTATCATTCTGAGCTGAACTAACATGTAACTGTGCCTACCTCAGTTCAAGAAGGATTTTTACCTGCTGCCTGCTTAAGGTGAGACATAGGCTTAAACAGCTTGCTGAATAAAAGCCAAAAGGAAGATAGATTGAAAGATAAGGCAGATTTATATGATTGCATAAAAATTTCAGGCAAACCTTAAAAATTTTTCCCCTTAAACTCCGATGTTTTATTGGTATTGCATTCCCAGTAGAATTTCAGTGCAGCTCTCACCTTTACAATAGAAAAGGAGCAAAACTGAAGCAAAATTATATTTTCCAATTTAACTGAGTACCTGTTTTTAATGGGTGGAGTCATGTCCAAACACAGAATTTCTCAGACAGACTCTAAATTCTTTATTTAATTTTCCAAACCCCTTGAGCTGTTCTGAAAATGTTTTCCCTTGTAGTAATTAAATAAAAATCAATCACTTCAATATAATTTCAAATGATACATGGAGTATACGGGGGTATTGTAAACACAGCAAAACATGACAACATCTGTTATTATTAATGCTCTTTATTTTCTTTCTTACTTTACTTAATGCTCTTTATTTAATTTCTATTAATGCTTTTTACAAGTTTATCCAGGGCCCTGTCAAGTGAGGAAGTCCTTCTGCTGATACAGGAATCAGATGATCAGAGTTAGGCTCACCAGGGAAGAGGGGACACAAGGATTTTTGATGCATTTCAAGACAGTGTAAAGGTCTTGTTTATATTCTTCTTATCAAAGAATAAGAGTGAAGGAGCTGTGAATATGACCAAAGGGCTGACTGCCATATGAATCTCCTCAGCAGCATGTTGTGATCTCTGGGCAGCCTTAACGTTGGTGGATTTAATGTGGTGCACTGAAGATTCATTATTGATCCTCAGTGGCTTGTAAACAGCATGTCCTGCATCACCCAGGTTCGGTTTATCCAAAATGCCACAATCACAGATATTTATCCCAGAGATAGCATTGTTCAAGTACACGCTCTATGATGATGTTTCAGACAAGAAAATTATTTTTCCAGTGTTGAATATCTGGAAGTGACAGGAACCAAATAAGAAATCATAGTAATGGTGCAAGATGAGACTGACAAGCTATTTGCATGTCAGTATACAGAAAGCAGGGCTGTAGCATGCCATGCAAACATCTGCAGGAATGAACTGCAAGGCTTGGACCTCATGTTTCTGAAGGCTCAAATACATTTTCTGTAACATCAATAAAGATTAGGAGAAAAAAAATTGTCACTGAAATCTTCAGGAAAAATACATTCAGTACACACACACACACACACACACACACAGAGGATTCCCACAATCTAAATCAGTTCAGACCTATCCCAGAGGGAGCTCCTCATCCTTTCTGCCTATTTCCACCCCATTTGTTTTATGCCATCTCTTTCTAATACAACCAGGGAAACTGATCAAACACATTCTATACATACCACCCAGCCCACAGTCTCAGCATCCCAGCTGTATTCCTAACCTCACAAATCCACAGTGAAACCATCTCCAGGGTTTCAAAAGCATAGCAGCTTTCATGAAGGGAGGCAGTGGGAGCTCTCTTAATTAGCTCAGCTTCTTTGTGCATTTCTAGACATGTCTCCCTCTTTGTTCACCTTTAAGAGTTTAATGTCAGAGTAGAAATAGAAGATTTGTCCTCCATAAAGTAGCATCACATTCTTCAGGGTCTTCTTTTTTTTCCTAGTAAAAGTTCTTACACTCAGAAAAACAGCCAACATGGGGCCAAATATCTAAACAGAAAGATGTGAATTTTAACCAGTCTGTGCATTTAATAAGGACTAACAGAGGAAAATATGGAAGCCCAGCCAGTTAGGTGAGCATTTCATTAACAAAAAGTCCTTCACATGTTGGCCCTACAACTCTGCAAAGGAAAATTCAAGCATGAAACCATCATTAATGTAATTCAATCCTTTCTGGAAGTACAAGAAAACAAAATTCATTCTTGATAGCTCAATTCTTTTAGTATTTCCACTGGGTATATAACTTACCAACCTGACAGTCATTTCTAGAATGCAAGGAAGGCAGCAGAATTGTGAATTTTCTCACCTTTACTTTAAAGATAAGTTTAAACAGAGAAGAGAGTTGAGACAAAGCCATGGAAAGATGGGTTCCAACTTTACTGTGTCCCTGATCTCATTATTCAAGGTGTGCAACAAGGAAATCACAGGATCCCCTAGAACATTCAGCGTGGGCTGAGAGGTCCTGAGATGACAAATCACTCAAGAATGTGTCTAAATTACACACCGTGAGTTTTTTAAAGATCTCACATAGATCAAGTTAGATAATAATTTAAATCATTATTACCATTCCTCTCTGGCTTCTTAAAGAAATGTTTGAAAACTGAGATTCCCCATTAAAATCTGCATTAATTCCAAAATCTGAATTAGTGTATGGATTAATAAGAGGTAGCAGTCAATTAAATTTGTATCTTCTGAGGATTTTTTTGTCTTACATGCTCTAATATTTCTATTACTAGGGAACTGAAATAAAAAAGTTAAATTCTGGGTATTGCCTAACTTTTATGCATTATCATGATGGCTTAAAAGAAAAATGAAAACATCAATTAAATTGAGAATTTTGAAGAACCCAAAAAATCACCTCCTCCTGAAAGTAAGGATATTACAAACATCAACTTGTCTCCAGAAGTTTACTTGTTGCTATGAAGAGGCTGTCCTTTTTACTAAGTAGGCTATAATTTAAGTATTTTGTACAAAACCACTTCAATATAAAGAAAAGTAAAGTAATTCTGGTTTCAGAATAAATTAAGAATAGATAAAGAAAAAAAGAAACCTAACTCTACCTTCAAACCTCTCTGGACTAGTACTGGCAAAATATTCTGATCCGTCTAACAAATATTCTCACCAATTTTCCTTCTGAAGCCCTTTGCAGAGGTCTCCTGATAATTAATACAGTATTTTTCAGCAAAAGATGAGGCAATGATCTTATTAAGGACTACCTACCTTTTCAGTACATGCACATGTACAAGTGTACATTGTTCATCTTACTGCACGTGTGTCCTCTGTTTTTCAGTGTAGTCTATCTCCTTTCTCAGAGACAGCAAAGTTTAAAGGGGTGGGTGTTACCTAAAATTACATCAGAAATTACATCAGCATTGCTTTAAAAACCTATACTATTAAACTACTTCAATGTCTGAAGCAACTGTACAACTCTCATTGCAAGGCCTTCAGTATTTCATTTTTCTCATTAAAATAAATTTGTAGTTTTATACAAAAATTTTGAACAAGAGTTACACTTCAGTGTAACTTAATTTGCATATTGTACACAATCTTACTGGTTTCTAGTTCTATCATTTTAAAAGTGACATTTTGACTATTGGGAGCTTTAATGTCAACAACTTAACAACTACACCTTAACAACTACAAATACATATAGTTAATGCACAAAATGAAGCATATATAGCATTCACACTCATTGAGCTGAAGAGCTTCGCTCATCCTCAAGATATCTACTTTTACAAATCAGCACTTTCATCCACATTTTTAGTTCATTATAGTAAATATTTAGCTATTAGAATGTTGCTGCATGGAACAGGATGGGAAAAGGTTCACAGGAATATATCCACAGTCAAGTTTAGGCAACTAATCACATCTGCTCTGCCTGGCTTCTGCCATTCATGAGAACTTAACACAGTCCTAAACCTCATCTCTCAACCATTCTGTTCAACAAAGGTCACAGACCTCGCATTCACCATGGAAAAAATAGGCTCAATTGACTATGTTGGCCAGCTATTCATCCTTGTTTCTTTTCCATGTAATATCTAACATGTTGATATATTTAACAAAAATTGAATTCATTAACACGTTAGTGAATATACCAATATTGTTTGCTGATAAGTTCTTGAGATTTTTTTCCAGTCATAAAGTGATCAAACTAAATCTAAGGGGTTTTTTTCCATTGCTTTACTTTCTCAGTTATTTTTTAACTATAATTTTCTGTAGGTAATTGGGCTAAAGGAAAGGCCTCTGAAATTGTTATTTTATTGGATGGTCTCTTTTATGTATTCTTACTAGAGCATTTCTGCTGTTTGAAGAGACTGTGACCATCCCTTCTATTGAAGGGTATACTCAAAGAAAACAATGAAGGGCACAATTCTACAACCACCATGTACGGACTTCTCTTTATTTCTCTGAATAGGGCTTGGTCTGCAGGATCCTGGAGGGTAATTTTATGACTTTTTGGACATAGCCTCACTGTCCTGCCTAAGCACAGCAGATTGTGGGGCACAGCTCAGTTACATCTGTGTTAGTAGACAATGGCTCTGCTCTGCTGACAATGTAGTCACTGAGATTTTTGCCATGAACTCATATTGCTGTAATTCAGATGTGCTACTGAAATAAATGTGATGTATATTTTCCATGATATGATTACTGGATTCAGTTCTGGTCAATTAAAGCTGCCTGCCCAGGGCTATCAACAGGGTAATGATTAATGTCAATAAGCAACCCTTGCTCACATCTGCTGGCTGCCTATTAAAAAACCCAAAACAAACAAACCAACATTAAAAATGGGCAGTGACATTAATTTGTTGCCTTCAGCCACGTTTAAACTAAGAATACTCAGCTGCATGGAGCTGAAGTATTGTGTCCATAAAGAAACTGGCAGAGGGAACATGTATTGCTAGGGAAGTGTCAGACCTGAGTGGCACTCTGAACGAGATCCTGGTTCAAGGTAGACAGCTCAGCTGCAGCACTGCCCACATCACCTGTGGAAAGCCATGCAGCAGCACTCTGCCACTTCACAAGACAGACAAACTGGCTGAAAACCTCACAGCACATCAAGAGCAGCCACAAAATGTAGCAGAGCTAAAAGTTTCGCTGTGAGTGTGTGTGAGCACTTGAAGGAGCACAATTACAGCAAAACACCCCCAGTGCCACCCTGACTTTGGGGTGTGTGCAGTGGGCCCTGAGTACCAGCCCTGCAGAGGACAGCACAAGAGCAGCTGGGCTTGGTCCCTGCTATGGAGGGAGAAATTCAGAGCAGAGAAGCCCCTGTGCACCCTCTTGTGGGTCCCTGGCCCACTGTGCTGTCCTTGCAGGCAGCACCTGCTACACCCACACTGACCCTCAATGCCCCAGCAAACGTGAGAGATCTTCTCTGTTCCCGTCCTAGCTGGGCTTTCCTCCCATGGCTTGCATCTCTGAAACAAAGACACATCCTGACACTCCAGCTCCTCTCCCAGTTCACTCTCCCATGGTTTTAATGCCACCCTAGGGACTGGGCTAAGCAGTTTGGGGAGCAGAGATGGGCATCTCTCATGTTCCATTGTTTTGAAGCAGGAAATGTCTGCAGAAAAGCCTCTTCTCAGTGCACACAGGCTGATGACATGGGACTGGTGGGATCCCTTCTGGTCAGAATGTAACCCTCACTGGAACAATCAGCAATTTGGACATCCGAAAATTATTTTATTAAACAACAGTTGTTAATCAGTAGGAGGTCTTTTTCCACAGCCATTCTTTAAAGCCAAAACATTTCCATGTTTCCTGTAATACTTGTGCTTAGTCACACATTGACAAATACAAGGAAAAAAACCTCAGATCTGTATGACAGATTTTTGGAACCACCAAAATCATCTCTTTGAATTCTGCAGCCACTTGACAGCAGGAGTCCAGGAGGAGAGTGTTGAAAGCAAAAACTTGTATTTATTTGCTGGATTTTTTAGTGCATTTTTGTCCCAGAGCAGGATACCTATCAAGTTCTGCAAAAAATGCACTATCAAATGAACAATCCACAGACCCTGTTAAACTTTAAATATTTCCAGGTCCACTTTTTGCTACCCATCCTGTAAGCCTGACAGAGAGAAAGGACATTTTCCTTCATATTTCAGTGAGAATTCAACACACTCAGCCAAAGGCTCTGCCAGAGGACAGATGCACAACATCCCACCATCTTGCAACTTGCATATTCACATGTGCAAAAAGTCTTGGGCTGAGTCTGTTCTTCCCTGCTGCAATACATCACAAGAAAAGAGATCCCTAGGTCAAAATTGCCTAAAATTTAAACACTTGAGAAGTATTAAGTACTCTAATTAAGAGTTATTACTATTACTTTCTAAATACCTGGAGAGGAAAGGATTGTGCTGGCTGGGCTCAAGATCACATGTCTCTAAGTCAGGAAGTTTCCTCCTCCACGCCAGGCTGGCAGTGGGTCTCGTTCACAGTGCTGTCCATGCAAAGAGGATGTCTGGTGTTTTTTTTTTTTTTAATGGTCATCCCAAAAGGCCATGACTTCACAGTGGAAGTGAAAGTGAATATCCTCTCCCACATCCATCAATTCTGAAGCATGGAAGGAACAGGCACTTCATCTCCAAGCAGAGAAAGCAATAAGCCAGGCTGTTTCCCAAAGGACTGGCTGTAGCACAGGGCTGAGTCTGGGTGTGAGCAGCTGAGAAGGGCCACGGCCTGCAGAGGATGGCAGCCCTGTGTTCTGCTCTGCTGGTGGCATGGGGCTGGGAAGCTGCATTGCTGCTTTGCCTTGTATGACCAGTACCTGCTGCTGGGGTCTCACTCCTTACACCAGGCATCCAGCCCTGAGCAGGAAGAGCAGGCTGGGCTCTCCCACAGTCCTCTGCCTCCTCTTTGCAATTTCCATCTCCCTCACCTCTTTCCAGGGCAAGCCTAGTCTCTCCATCACTCACCTCAGACCAGGCTGGCTGTGCTGCTGAAAACTTCGAGCATGGGAGGCTTTGGGGTCTGCCTTGAGGGGAGAGCTTCAGAATGTGTCCTACAGCAGCCCAGCAGCAGCACCAGAGATCCAGAAAGGCCTGGAGCTTGGGTGTCCCCATGGTGTGTCCTACTAGCCTGCTAAGCAACGTGCACACATCATTTACATCCACTGCACGTGACACTGCACGTCCCAGAGTGGGACTGCTGCTCAGAGGCACTCTGGTGTCCCCATAAATGCCTGCATGTCCTTGGGAGCCCAACTCAAAGACATGGCCTTATGGCCAATACTGAGGGTCAAAACTTTGGTGTACCATTGTGAATCTATTCTTTAGGCCAACCCCTGCCTAGCTGTGTAATACAAATAACATTTTTCACCAGAGAAAACATTTCTGCATCTTAGAGGCATACAGTAAATAAAAAGCACATTAAAACACTTAATGGGCTTAACTCTTTGTGTCTTTGGGGTCATTTTGCTATGATGGAGTTATAGGTGCTCCTGTAATGAGATTATAGAAATTATATTCCCTGCTGATCACTTTCACAGTGCACTCTCAGGTGGCCTTCATAAATGAAATTAAAAACAAGACTCTCCAACAAATGCAGACTGAGAATTGAAGCTTCATAAAGTCTCAGTCACTAAAATCACAAATAATCTCTCACAATAAAGACAGAGTTGGTGCTAAAAACTGTGTTTAGATTCATTTTAGCCAGGTGAACGTAGTGCTGGCCACTACTAAGGAGTAAAGCCATGGAAAGAAATCTCCTGGAGAAGCAAATAGCTAAATGTGCATGATGGGTGCAGCTGGGCACCACTAAGCTTTCATGGTGACCTCAGCAGGATGAGTAAGTTGATCCAGCCTTTTCCATGAAGCAGAGAACAATATTTTTCACTTTGTAGCTTTCTTCTGAGACTCCCAAGAGAGCAATTCCTTTTTCCATGCTGCTTGCAGCTAGAGCTTCCCCCCAAAACCCTGTAACTCCTGCCTTATCAATACAAAATAAAGGAAGGAAACATGAAATGTACAGAGTGACACGTTCAACCCTTTTTCTTCTTAACTAAAAATGTGGGAAATCTGGGGTGGTGGTAGTAGAAAGAGGTGAAAACACATCAGTGTGGCAAGGTGAGGTGTCTTTGCAAGCCTCCTGCCTCTCACTCCTCGCCCCCCTTGCATGGGCACAACCAGCCATCAACATGGACACAACAGCAGCAGCTGCTGCAGATTCCCCAGCTTGCCCCATTGTGTCCCCTGGTGGCTCCTCTTGATGCAGACCCCTTTGGTCAGCCATGCAGGGAAGATTAGATCTGAGCTGACAAACAGCTCCCTGGGGGACAAGGCACATGTGGCTCCTGCCAGTCAGTGTTGTGATGCTCCGTGTCCACGGGGCTACTGCACGTACGTAAAGAACTGCTGTGCTGAGCTCCCCGATGCACAAAACTCATGTACTGAGTCTTCCCCCTTTGCCTCCAGCCATCCCTGCTCTGCTTCTTGCTAAGTCAATTAATATCTACCACACGAGCAGCAAAGGGCCCTTGGGAAAAAGGAAACCAGGGAGTAGGCTGGTTGCTCCTGAGCTAGGCGTGCTCTCTGCCAATATAGCATATTTTCTAGAGTGTTTTTTACAATTCGGTTTAAATGACTCAGCTAAGGGGTTTTGTATAACTTCTGACCACAGCCTAACAGTTCTCACAGGAGGTAATATTTCCAGTGTTAGGCATGAGCTTTCCTCCTTTTCATCTAAGCACTTGTGCTCCTTCAGTAAGCCTTATCCACTTCTATCCTTTCTTCATGCTTACAGGCTACAACTTTGTAAGGAGACTACTGGATCCCTCAGTTTCCACTAAGCCCTTCAACATGCATCTCTGTACATCACATTCGTTACTGTTATGGAAGTATTTAGACAGACAGGCTTTATCTTGTTGTCCTAATCTTTTCCATAAACTAGTCTTTTAAGTCCAACAGTGGGTTGAGTTATTTTATGTGAATTCCCTCCCATCTATCAACAGTAATCTGCCACATTCTGATCTTTGAATCACTGGATAGTCACAGTGCTGACAAGGTGTGACCATTTTCTTTTTCATAAATAATCAACTGCTCATTTGTTGCATGTTTCTAATTGCACTTAATTCTACCTCTGTTTTTTTCCTGGTTTCATTATACTCTCCTCATTACAAGATTGTGGTAAGCAGCACCAGACACAATTGGATTCCTTAGTCTGTCAGCAGCAAAGGTAATTGACATAAATATTTAAAACACACAGCCAACTGTGATATATGAAACAATTAAAACCCTTTCAGAAGCATCCTCTCTCTAACCTAGTCTCCTGGTAAACTGAATTTAAGTGGCTGCAAAGCAATCCAACCCAAAACATTTCCTTTCATTTCTATCAATGGGAAATACTCCCCCTCTCTGTTCTACATTCTTGCTCCTCACAGAGTAGATATTTGATTAGGTACAGATTTAAACACAAAAAAGATTTTCCAAGCCTTTGGATCCAGTTCCAAGCAATTACACATTGGCTGGGTGTAACTCAATGCAGGATCACCCAACTGGAGAGCAGAACAGAGAAGGCTCTTTACAAAGAAAAAAAATTATTCCAAGTCTTCCACCTCACACAGAATGCTTGAAAAATGTCCTTCTCCCCAGAGATCTGGGTTTGTTTGTCTCATTCAAAGGCTGAGTATTTTCCTGTTTCTTGAAGACTGGCAAAGAAGTAGAGGGCTCAAGATGCAGGGTGAATGTAGAGCTGTCCTGAGTTGACACCAGTTTTCCTGGGAACTCCTGAAGGCTGCACCTGTGCCACCTAATAGTGCTGTCTGCTGGACACTGGACCCTTGTGTGTCATCTCAGCTCTGGTAAGCAGGATGTACTCACCTGTCTGCTCTGCAGCAGCACTGGCAGCAAAACATCTTCGCAATCAGGGCAAAAAGTCTCAGTCATGTGCCTTGGTCTGCCCCCAAAGCAGCCTTTCTAAGAGGGAATACAGTTCTTAAGCCTGGTAGTCTTCCAATGGTACTGCAATTCTGTCTCCGGTTCACCTGGAGAGAATAAGAACTGGTATTGGTCCTCTGGTTCTCAGATAATCAGGATTAAATGTGAATTTTTTAACACTAAAACCAAGTCTAGAACAAGAAACTAACTAGCTCTGACTAGATGACACCAAGTGGTCACAGCAAAATTTACATTTATTATTACTGGAACATTTTGCAAAATTTTCACCCTTTGAACTGTAGTTTTGCAGCATTGCCATTTGAACAATTTTATTTATTATGTGGGAGCCACTAAGTCTGGATATTTTGAGTCTAGGAAGAGCACTCAATCTGTTAAAAAGTACAAGGGAAAGTTCAACATGAATTGCTACCATACTTGAAAACTGACTGACTGTATATTAACAAGATGCAGATTTTAAAGCACTAGTTATTCAGTTCATTAGTAGTTGATAAAGTGATTAATAACTAGACTATGTGATGGTGCTAATATAGAAATCAGGGAAAATGTTCCTATTACTAAAATACCACAGGTCTTTGTATAAGGCATTATGTAGTCTTCTCAAAATTATTAAAGTATAAAATAGAAGCAGATTGGTTACACCATTACTTCAGAACAAGTGTTTATCATACCCTATGCTCCGAGGCTCATAATATCTCTCACAAGAGGTATTTGAACATGTCTTTACTGAACAATATGACTATTCACGTAGGGAAAGAGTTGGTGGTACATTTTCTCACCCATTACCATTTTGTATGTGATGCAGGGTTATATGAGCAAGTACCAAAAAGTATTTTTCTAAGTTAGTCATTTGCTGGAATGTGTTCTGTTAGGATATTTTCTTTTCTTCCTTAGATGACTCTGTGAAATACTTGCTTAGTCATTTTGCCAGCAACCATGAAACCCCAGCAAAATATCACAAGTCCAGCCAACCCAAGACTGAAAAACTGGCTACACTGAAAATTAACTCAACAGGTTCTCCCATTGTTTTTGAAGGGTTTAATATTTTTCCAGCTAAAGAGTCTTAACCTCTGCAGGCCCACACGAAAAAGGGGATGGGTGTGGTAGAAAAGCAAAAGCTCTCTATGCCCACAGGGAAGGGGAAGGTGAGAAACAGCTGTGTGGACAAAGGTGTGTTGTGGACGTGTGTACTTTGTACTACCCCTGACCCCAGCAATGAAATTCTGTTGTCTTTCTACACAGAGTTATCATCCCTCTAAATATTTCCTGTATTGATTCTGATACCTGCACAAAGCCTGTTTTGAATTGAAAAGCTGTGACTTGAACAAGAAGGCAAGGGCAGCATGAAACACCCAAAGGAGGGCAACCAGTGCCAACCCCTTTTTTCCTGAGCCTTCTGAGTGGGCTAAATAGCCTGTCTCTGTCTCTGACATGACAGGATCTGGCTGCACCAGGAGGATTTATTCCCCTGTGCAAGCCTGCTCCACAAGTGCACAGCCATTTCACCAGCTGAGCCACAGTGGCCACTTTATAGACTTGCTGTGCTAAAAATACTCTGTGCCCTCCTGTTTGCTAGAATGCACTCCCTCTTTTTCACCTTGCTTGGGCTGTGTTTCCTGAGCTACTCAGGTTGCTTTCTCTCATGCTCATGCCCTATCTGGTGTTGCCAGATCTTCTAAACTCTAAATAAATTTATATGCTCTATGTAGCATCAGTCCTGTGGTCCCCTTACTTCCCATTTAAGATCAATACAGAAGAAATCAATGGACTACACAACAGTTCCCTCAGACACTCCTCTAGACTGTAATGCATTGCTGACACCTCCTCTTTATAGCTGGTCTGTTAGCTGGCTTTCTCTCTTTACTGCACTGAGGTTATTTTAATTAGAAGAAAGTTAAAATTCCTGGAGAAACTCTGCATAAAAGAGTGGTCCTGGAAATCTAAGTATGTGTTACTTGTGCTATATTTTACCGTATGAAACAAATGACAGGCTATTTTGTTAGTAATACACATGATGGACTTCAGATGATGCCATGGCCTTTTGGTAACCACAGCAAAAATCTCACTCCATAGGAAACTGTGCCCTGAGCCCCTGAGCTCTGCAGGGTACCTGGTTTCAGAAGCAGGGTATAAAAGTGTCACAAGTGGCACACACCCATTGTGTGGGTACTAACCAAATTCAAATAGGCAGGTGCTCAGTCACTGCCTCCAGCAGGGCAATTGCTCTGCATGACAATTCCCTCTCCATACCCAATACCAGCAAGAATATTTTTCCTTGTTCTCCCTACTGTCAGACCCTCTCACAGCAGGAAGGTTTGTCCCCTCTGGCATCTGAGGAAGGGCAGCAGCAGGGAGGTTTCTGTAGCTCATCCCTCTCACCTCTCTCTGCCCTGACAGAGCCAGTGGGCTGCTGTGCCAGCTTGGAATTCCCCTATCAGAGAAGAAAAATCCCCCCTGATTGCAGGAACCCAAAGCTCCCACAGAGATGGATGGTGATGGAGTTTAAGTGCCACTGCTCTGACATGTCACCTCACAAAAAAAACTTCATGCATGCTGAAGTACCTCAGTGTGTGGTCTCCAGACAGAAGGAGCTCCAAGGCTGAGGGGAACATTTTGACATCTTAGAGACATGGATGTACCTAGTAATGATGGGTGCACTCGGGTTTTACAGCACCTGTGCTTGGGCCCAGAGGCAATTTAGAGGTAATACAGGACATAAACTAGCTGTGCTATTGTAATATAACTTGGGAAAAAATGGAGCTAGTCTGCACTGGGGAACACCTGCTGAGCCTGGAAAATCAGTATGGTGAATCTGAGCAGAAGTCACAGTCAGTCACCACAGCTCTTTGGTGGGAGCCCTGCACAGCCACTGCTAACCCTGAGAATGTCTGGAAAATCCACCAAAGAGCTTCAGAGACTCTGCACACACAAAATGGGGAAGGCAGGTAACTCTGGGCTGAGCAGACTACCAGAAGAGAGAATATGGTACGAGAAAAGGCAGGGGCAGGGGAGGGCTGGAGAAGGGCCAAGATGGTTAAGGCAGGGTGTGTCAGGCAGAGTAGGAATGAGTGGTCCAGACGGAGAGACAGGAGCAATGTTGCCAGAGCTACTAACCAGGAGGATGAACTGAACATCTTTTCTAAAAGCCCAGAAACAGGGAGGAGATGTGCTTGGGAAGCCAGGCAGGAGCCTGAAAGAAGTTTAGTCTACCTAGCAGAAAATTCAGATTATCCTCTGATTTTGTAGGAAGATCTGAGAGCTGCACTTGGAGACAACTTTCATATCTAACCAAATAAGAGGGCAGAGAAGACCCCAGCATTACAAGCCTTTTTATCCAAGACTGAGAGAATTGGTGTCCTCAGCCTTGTTCAAGGAAGCAGAGAGACAAGAGCTTTAAGAAGGAAGAAGTTCAAGACTGTGCGAAGGACAAAGGTGGGAGAAGGACATATGAAGAGGGAGAGTCTGTCGAAAGAGACATCATGTAAAAGCCATTCTGTGACTGAGAAGTCATTGCTAAAACGTTCTATGAGCTGCAATCCAGAAGACATCATCAGGTTGTTCCCAGAGAAGAAGCTGGCAAAAAAGGAAGGAAGCATGTCTCATGAAGAGCAGTAGAAAATAAAGCAGCAGTCAGAAAGAAGGGTAAGGAGAAAGGCTTGCAGAAGGCCAGGGCAGCTTTCCAAGTAGGAGCAATGGCCCCAAAAAAGAGAAAGTTTCAGAGACCTGAGATTCAGCTCAGAAAATGAAGTTAAAGTCTACAGTTTAAAAGTGTTCCATGGTCAAAAACAATACAAGAATGGCTAAGCTGGGGGCTGGAGGGAGGAAACGTGAAATAGCAACATCTGGTTTATCCTTTACACCAGGATAAAAACACCCAGGCACCTCATGGTGTTTTGGCAGGGGAGTGTCCATTTTCTGTAATTCCAGAAGGGTTACAAAACCACAGAAAGGATAAGGCCAGGAGGGACCACTGCATGTTGTCTATTCCAACCCCCTGGCACAGGTAGGGTCCCCTAGGGCACATTACTTAGGATTGTGTCCAGAGAGCTTTTGAAAATATCCAGGGAAGGAGACTCCCAGGCTGAAGGCCTGAGCAAGGGCTGCCAGCCACCTCAGGCCCTGTGATGAAGCTCAAAAAGGAACAGCACAGGTCTGAAAATGGCACCTCTGCTCCTTGCAAAGGTGAGCACCAGCACGCACACAGAGCCAGAAAGCACCAAAACCAAACTGCACTCACAGGAATTATAAGTGTCCTTTGGTGAACATCTGCCATGGAAAAATGAAACACAAGAAAACAAGCTAACAAGCTGAGGAAAGCATTTAGCATTTTGGAAAGCCTTCAGTCTGCACAGAATTTTTTATCTCTTTTACTGGAAAGAACAGCGAACACTTTTGAAGTCACTGACAAAAGTCTGATCTACCTTTGCTGTAATATGATATATTTATATTCAACCACATGTAACAAAAAATATACATTGAATAAAATTAATTAGGAAGATGTTAAAATAAAATACTAGCAAAGTATTTGAATATTTTGAAGGAGAGAAAAATGTTTATCACTATAAATCAAAAATACCTTCACAAAATTATTGTCTTTTGGAAGTAAGAAGAAAATTGGAATTAGGCCCAGTTCCTGCAGAGAGAGCTTTTCAATTTCCTTCTTGAAGCAAAAGTCATATCCAGTCAACACAGGTTTTCCTGATTAGGCTCAGCAGGATCAAACATGATATTAACTAAAGAATCACGAAAATACTTGTTTAAGCACAGACAGTCATAAGACACAAGACTGATCAGAATGGAACAGAGACAACTTCTCTCCCTTGGACAGTGGTTGACAAAAGGGAACTTCCTGCAGTTCAGATGAACTGTTCTCCACATGGACATACATTCATGGTAGCATGTAAAACTTACAGTTCGGGGAAAAGCAGTTTCTCTTTGGCTGAAAATCCTGATCCAAATTCCTCTGCAGTGTAAGACACTGGCTCTTCACTGAATTTATGCCTGTTTAATCTGTGTACAAATTTTACCAATTGAGTATTCATGTTGACCCTACATGTTTTATTTCAGAGACCTGGAAGATGTTTCCATTAGTAATTTTTATTTCCAGAGATCATAACTTCTTCTACTGAGAAGCAGAGGTTTATTTTGTCCTTTTGCTTTGCAGGATCTGTAGTTTCACAGTCTCTTCCAATAAGGACTACTGTTACTGAGGAAGTTTGCTAAAATATCATGGATCTATCCAGAATATCCAGAGTTGTTATTTCTATCACATGACTTTCTACATAAGGGAGTATTTTTAGAGCAGTAGATGATTTATTATAACAGCTAAGTTTGAAGCCTGGAGATTATACACTATTTTCTTTCATAAATAAATCTTGGATAAAACTTTAGCACTCCCTTAAAATTGGCTCCTTCATAACTCTCTGGAAAGCATGGGGGATTTTTATCTTAAAGGAGCAAACAACATGAAAACTCAAATAAGGACAATTCTCAATTTTTTGGCATCCAAAAAGCACAAAAAAAAAGTCCATTCAGCATGAAAACATAAAAGAAATAAAGGAAAATTCTGTAAAAAGCTGACAAGGAAGAAGGAACTGAAAAAAAATGAAAAAAAAAAGAAGCTAGAATTGCTTTAGATCAAAACCCAAGTTTTTATTATAAAAATTTAAAAAGGTCCCCATTTCTGACACAGGATGTGTTTATCTAGATTTGCCACAGTTAGTAGTGAATTAAACCATGCTTTACCACTGTGAAAATTTATTTCAACAGAAATGAGTTTCAATGAGAAAGCTGAGATTATGTGCTCATTTTTACAAGTACTCTATTTCCATTATAATAGGATAGTTTTATTCTTGATACTATGGATCTATGGATTTTTAATAGCATTACCACTAAAATAGATTAAAGTTCATAATTCATGTTGTGCAAAAATCTGTGAGATTAGGTTCTGTATATTATTGTGAGGTAATTAAGTGGCCTGATTTCCACTGGTAAAGGAGGTGCCCTAGTTCCCTATAACACCATTGAAGCCGTTCATTAAGATGACTGAAGTTAGAGAGTTCTTAAATCTTGGCCCATAGTCTTTGAAGAAAACAGAGAGCCAAATCCAAGGAGATGTTCAGTGAAAGTCTAAAATCCACAATGATGCCCTAATTCTCCACTGCTGCATGTTTCCCCTGGTCGTGTACAGCTGGGTACAGGCATTGTAAAATGTTACCTGGCAAGAACTTTGCACATGTCTAGGAAATCAAGACTTGGTCTTTTGCAAAAGATGTATGCTGAGTATCTGGCAAAATGCTGTCATTACCAAGATCCTTCAAACAATGACTTTAAATTCTAGCAGGCAATTACTATTTAAATTTTACTGATAGGAACCTAAAATAGAGGCATACAGCACACTAGCCTAGATGGAAATGCCCAGGAAAATCAGCAGACTTAATATTTAGAGTGGATTAGTTAAACCACAACCAAATCGGTGTAGACATCCATTCAAAATTAAAGCTGCTTTTATTCTATTCAATGTTATTTTATTCTGAAAGTGAATTAATTTAAATCAAATTGCAGCCAGTTCTGTTGTGAATAAGAGCATGCAAAGTGAGTTTCAATACAGTTCACAGACATTTTTAATTTACATCTTTTGTTAATTTAATTAATTGTCCTGAGTGCCTGAGCTCACAAAGGAAGTGTGCCAAGGTGCAGAGTTAAGGATGAGGCTCTCAGCTGCAGGGTTTGTCCTCTCCAGCTGCCCTTCCTTGGGGTACTGTTCAATCACCCTCGTTATCACCAGACAGTGGGAGCCAGAGGAGGTGTTCCTGCCTGTCTGTGTCACCTACCATGTAGTGACAGCTCTCAGGGAGAGCATTTCATGCTCTGAATGGGAGGACTGGACAAGCATGCAGCACCTATTGACTAGGGGCCAGGAGGAAGCACTCGACCCAGGAGGGTGCATTCATTGACCCCTGTAGGCACTGAAAGCAGAGAAGTAGTGTGACACACCACAGGAGATGCAGAGTTACGTTTTCTGTGCTCAGCTTAAAAACCCAGTAGTCAACTTCACTACTTGACCAAGATCAAATTTATGGAGGTGTAGCTCAGTGATAAACATTAAAAGTTGTTACTTAGAAAGGTCTATAAAAACCCACTGCATCTTTCTTCCTACTTTTTTTCGTTCATCATCTTCAGCTTGAAATTTATTGCAGCAAGTCTTTGTGCACTTTTTATCCTTCCCAAACCTGAAGTAATCTACTGGAGTGTCTGCACTCAGGGCATTGCAATTTTATGGATATCTGTGGGGTTATTGTACTACCACAGGAATCACCTGTGGATCAGGCCCTGCTATGATTTTTCATGATCATATTTTCAATGTGATCCATTGCCAAAAACCCAGCTAATAATCAAATACTCCTTCACAATACAGACTTGCGTGGAATGTCATGCATCTGCTTCCACCCGTGTGTAGCTACTGCCTAGGCAAAGCCACGTTTTAAAGTCTCTTTTTTTTTTTTCCTTTTTTGAACATTATTTCCTTCAGCTGTCATACATGGTTTCCTCAGCTCTTTGCTCTTTCTCTTTCTTCAGTCCCATCTCGGTATAAATGTGGCCAGAAATAATTTTAACCATCTATTTACAATCACATCAGAGGTAAAAAAAAAAACAAGAAGGCTTTTTCTCTTGTTTTCCTGGCAGTTAGTGATGAATCCATCAAGAACATGAAAAAAAATACGGTGTCATGGTCCGTAGTCCATGAATGGGAATTGCATTTCTGTCCTGTTCTTAAGTTTCCTAATAGTTAGAGAAAGCAACTCAAAAGCAGTAGAAGAGCTATCCCCAAGAGGCTGCTTGCTGATGAAGTATATGGGATGCAAATGTTTTTAAAGGAGAGAGCAAAGTACTAAAAAAAATTGCTTTAAGACTTAAAGTCTAAGTACCTACCGTGTTCAGTAAAGAAAGTCGGGACAATCTTGAGTCCCCTTGAAGAGAGCAGCTGAGCAAAACTTCAGCTCCTTCAGAAGACCACGCACATTTTTAAAATAGTCTTTAAACCCCCTAGCTATTTAATCCTAAACGGCTCACAGCGACGTGTAAAATCCTGAAATCTCGGGGATAGGAAATTTCATTTTCGGGGACGGAGAGACAAGAGTCGCTCCTCTAGGGCAGCCGGCTCCCTAGGCGTAGCAGGAGATGCGCTGCTTGGCTGGCCTGGCCGGCCGGCTCCGGGAGCGGCCCCAGGCTCCGCCGCTGTCGGGGGCACGGGCGGCACCGCGCCCCGGAGCGCCGGGCTGGCCCCGTGCGACCCGCCCGGCGCCGCACCGCAGCGAGCACCGCGTCTGCCGAGGGCAAAACAAACAAACAGAAACCCCCCGAGCAACTACCCACAGGAAAGCGGAGAGCGGGGGGGAGGGAGAGGGGGCCGGCTGGCCTCCCCCGGCCGGGACAGGGAGCCTGCGGGCCGGGAGCCGCGGCCGGGGCTGCCTCTCCCGGGAAAAGCTGCTCGGGACACTCAGGGAGCGAGGGTCGCCACGAAGCTCTGCCTGCCGGGGTGGTTGAGGGCGGCGGCTGTCCCGGGGCCTCCAGGCTGCTGGGAAGCGGCTTTTTCCTTTTGGAGAGAACAGCAGCGGGGAACGGAGAAAGGCGCATTTCTCTGCGCCTCGACTGCGCGGCTGTCAGCGCTGCGTGCTGCCAGCTGAGCGGGCAATCCCACCGCAGCAAGTGTTCCCGGGATCCACGCGTCATGGGGCCACTGGGGGAAGAGACACGGGTGCCATACAGCCAGGACCAAAGCACAACAAGGGGCTTGGCCCGTGGGTCGTGGGTGCTGTCCCACGGAGCCCCTGCGTGTCGCAGCGCACCTGTCGCAGGGGGAGCCCCAGACCTGGCAGAGGTGCAATAGCTTGCCTTCCTCGGTGCGACCCGGGAAAGCCCGAAATTTCTAGCCCAAGGACCAGGTAAACATCTCAAAAATAATTTAAAAAACCCCTAATCTAGGCAAAATGAAAACAAGTTTCCCGGAGGAGGGACTTTAGCGGGGCTGCCAGGAGGATTTAGCAGCCGGATCCACGACAAACGACGCTGACATAAGCTGTACTCGGGGAGGTAACCATAGGATAGCTCAGGTTTCTGTAGGAAAACAGCATGCGGGAGTTGTGCCCCAGGGGAAAAAAATACCATAAAGCAGCAGGAGCTATTTCTTGAGTGAGCAGAAATTACAAATCCAGCGGCACCGACGCGTGACATGAAAGATTTCTGTGCAAAATCCCGAGACAGCTCGGAATCACACCAATATCCGCGGGTGATTCGCGTGCTTTAGCGGGGATTCGGACACCCACGCTCGAGCCTGTGCCCCCCCGTTCCCGTGTTTGCAGGCATCTCCCGAGCAGCTGCAGCCCAGGCCGGGTAACACAGGCTTTAACTCACACCTACCAAACCTGGTCCCGCTCTGAAAAGCGATGTCTGAGGCAGGGCAGCCTTTCCCGGCCGCTCCCGGGGCGCCCAGCACGAGGGTCCCGGACGGGAGCAGGCCCGGCTGTCTCAAGTCTCCCCGTGTCGTTACAGCACAGACAACTAAAGAGAGTTTGGGGTGGGAGTATTTTGTTTGTTTGTTTGTTTGTTTGTTTATTGGGGTTTTTAAAACATTCTAGAAATCCCCACGTCGAGCACTGAAACTGCTGAGTCTAATCCCAGATTTCTAAAGCTGTGCTTTAAAGTTTGTGCTTCAAATTGCAGTCGGGCGCCACAGGCTGCTCCTGCTAGTCCACTTCTCCCGAGAGATTCCGATACTTTTTTTCGATTGTTTGTTCGTGGGGATTTTTTAGTGGGATTTTGGTTTGGTTTTTGTTTGCCTTTTTTTTTTTTTTTTTTTTTTTTTTTGGGGGGGGGGTGGAGTGGGGATTGTATTTTGGTTTGGTTTTTTGTTCAGATCCCATCAAAGGGGCCATTGTGGGGAACGCGTCCCAAGTTCCCTGGAGCTGTCTTCGCCATGCCCGCGGACGCTCGCTTCTGTTGTGAGTATCCGCGGAGCTTTTAGTAACTCTGCAAACACGGGCATGAAA
Source organism: Luscinia megarhynchos (assembly GCA_034336665.1). NCBI lineage: Eukaryota > Metazoa > Chordata > Aves > Passeriformes > Muscicapidae > Luscinia > Luscinia megarhynchos. The sequence goes on from CM067565.1 coordinate 51,666,016, forward strand.
AGGATGTCCCGGTAGGGCAATGAGGCATGAAATCCCGCTGTTCCTTTACATAGTAGCAACATCCACATGAAAGGGCAAACACCCGACGTGCCACCAAATATAATTGCAGAGATGGAGGATGTCGGCGTACAAAAGGGCTGGCGCCGGTTTCTCTTTCGCAATGGCCCTTTGCCGCACGCACACCCGCGAACGAACCAAAAACCACCTGTACCTTCCATGGGATTTAACCGAGTGGAAAACTGAGTCATTGGTACCGCCGGCTGCTAAATATAAAGCAGCCGGGGTAAACTCCGCCCGCAGGCAGAAGCGGCACCGGCGCAGCCGAGCGGGGCCGCGCCGGGAAGGTGCCCGCTCCCTGCAGCCCGTCGAGCCCGCAGCCTGCCCCGAAAGCAAAGCCGCAGTCATGGGCCCCTCCGGCCCTTCTTTCATCTCTCCCTCTGTCCGGAGCAGCACTGCGCTGTCGCCGCCGGGAAACCCGGAGAGGCGAGAGCAGGGCGGCCCCGGTGCCACGGTGAGGGTCGCGGGGCCGCGCTGGAGGGAGACTCCTCCTCACTCTGTCGTTCTGCGGCGACACCGGCAGCTGCTGCCCGCGTCCGTGTCCGGCAGGTGCTGCTCCCCGGAGCCCGGGCGGGGCGGCGAGGGGGCTGCCCCTGTCCCGGCAAGGCACCGAGCCGTAGCAAGGGCAGCCCCCTCGCCGCTAGCCTTCGAGTGCTCCGGGCTGCTGAGCGACCGCGTTCCGTGCCCCGCCGGGAGCCAGGATAAGGCGGCGGTGCCCGAGCTGTGCCGAACCCTCCCCGCCCCATCCCGGCTCCTCTCGGCCAGCGTCCGACAGCAGAGGCGGGAGAAAAACCTTCCTAGGAAGGTGGCAAAGGGGATGGAGGGGGGAACAGGCATACTGGGACAGTCACCACAGCTGAAAGATTAAATTTCTGCGGAGAACATACCACTCCGAATGTATTTTGTCAGGGATCTGGAATTTGCAAACACAAACAAACGGGGTGGGGAAATCCCAAACAAAAGCAAAATAAAACCCGCCTGCTACAGATCCTCCGGTAAGCAGGACGCTAAACTTCCTCCCAAGTCGTTCCCAGCAGGGATTATCGCCGTGCTTGGCTCCCGGCCCTGCAAGCGCCCGCCAGCCTTCGGCGCGCCCGCGGAGCCCAGCGGGACGGGGCGGCCGGGGACGCGCCCGGCCGGGAGCGATTTATACATTTCCCGGGATTTACACAACTCTCCAACGCGCGCTCATGTGCCCGATAACACAACCCGCGGCACCGCAAGAGAGGAGACGGGGGCTGCTGCCACCGTCCGGGGCTCCGGAGCAGTGGGCAGGGAGCTGGTCCGGCTCGTGTGTCACGGGCAGCGGGGAGCAAGATCTTCCCAAATGCCCGGTGAGAGATAGCCAGCGGAGCGACCCCTCTTCGCCCGGCAGCATGGGAGGGCTGGGAACCCAGTGCTGCTCCTTCTCCCCGCCGGGCGAGCTCTGAGGATGCTCGGACCCCGCTCCGCTCCCTCCCTCCCTCCGCGGCCCCGTGCCGGCTCCGCTCCCGCCCGCCCTGACCGGGGGCGGCGGGGCCCCCGCCGGGCGGCCGCCCGCTCCTCCGCACGGCTCCGCGCCCCGGCGGTGGGCGGCCCCCGCCCGTCACCCCGGGCAGGGCGGGCCTTGCCGGGGGCGGGCCGCCGGGCTTGAGGCTGTGCCGCGGCGTGGGAAAGCGCCTCAGAGAGGGTTTGCTCTGCTGGCGGTGCGGAGGCGTGCTGTGCCGAGCCGCGCCGTGCCCGCAGCACCCCCCGGATTTATTTATCTCTGCCCCCGCGCCGTGCACACGATGAAGCGACCTTGCGAGGAAACTACCTCAGACAGCGATATGGACGAGACTATAGACGTGGGGAGCGAGAACAACTACTCGGGGTAAGTGGGGCACCCCCGGGGCCGCCGTCGAGCTGGGGCAGGGGAGGGGGCGACCCGGACACCCCCTTGGGATGGGGTTGCGGGGGGACGGCCCGCCGAGGGCAGAGGGGTATGTCCCCCTCCAGGTCAGCTGGCAGCTCGCTCGTAGCCCACCAGAAATTAGCCCAAGCCGCGAAATTGCGCGCAGCACTCCGGTAGCTTTTGTGAGCCACCGGGCTGCGGTTCATTAGCTCCGCTTAATTTGCCATTTGCAATCAGACCTTTTCCAAAATCGCCCCAGATCAGGCCGAGCAACCTGAGAGAACGGGCGCCAGTGGGAAATGAGCCGTGGAAAGTAAGCAGGGATCCTCAGCAGCTGTACTTCGGCGAAGCCGCCGTGCGAGCCGGGGCGAGCAGTGGTGTTCGCCCGGGGAGGGTCGGGCTGGGCGCGCTGCGGGGACGCCGAGGGGCTTCGGGGCTGCTCCTGCCGATTTGGAGGCTCATGGCACCAGAGTCCCATCTCATCCTCATCAGCGGCTAGATGAGTATTAAAATATACTGATTTTTTTTTCCGTGTGCTTATGATGAAATAAAAGCAACTTCGTACTTTTGGGTAGTATAGTTTTAAAAACAGATTTTGAATTCTGTTCCTGGACAATGCAACAGGGCCAGGCTGGGCACCTGGCATCGTACTTGAGCATCTACTGACTGTGTAGGAATGGGCAGCAGCGTCAAAACCCTGCAGGCCTGGCAGGGGTTGTGTCGTTGAGTATGTCCACTAACCACTGCTGTTGCCATACAGAGATGGTTCATGTGGATTTGGGTCTGGTTCTTCAGCCTGTACTTGGCAGGCAGGACTTTATATGCAAAGAAAATGAAATTTGTGCTGGCAGTGAACTGTCTCCAGAAAACGATTTTATTTCCAACAGAGCGTTCTGTCAATTCAAAGTGTATGCTGGGGCAGTCAAAACTGAAATGTGTCACTGTCTTCAAAAACACTGTGCAAAGCAAGGCAAATCTTCAAAGCACTGAAAATGGCATGAGAGGGACTATGCATACGTAATATGGTGACCTAAGGTGTCTTCAAAGAGCGGTGTCAAGTTGTGCAGCACCTGACGAACTTTTATTGTTCTGCAGGCAAAGTAATAGTTCTGTCATTCGATCAAATTCCCCAACAACAACATCTCAGATCATGGCCAGAAAGAAAAGAAGAGGGGTATGTTTCATTTAATTATTTTTGCGTCCAACAGTTTGCATGTGTGCTGTGATTTTACCCTTCATTTTTATAAACCTAATGTGTTTTGTTTTTTTGGGAATAGATTATAGAGAAAAGGCGCCGTGATCGTATAAATAACAGTTTATCAGAGCTGAGGCGGCTTGTGCCAACTGCTTTTGAAAAACAAGTAAGCTTTTTTTTTAATAAATTCTGTATCTCATCTGGCAATGTTAGTTCTCTTGTAAATCTCATTAAAATAATACTGTATGTGTCCTGATCTGGCACAAAACAGGCATTTCAATAAAATGCTTTGTTGTGGCAAAACTATTAGAAACATAATTCATTATAAGGCTGAAAAACATTTCCATTCTTTGGCTTGTTTTTCCCTTAAGGGTAACTGTGTTCATGTTGCCTCTGTTCTTTCGATGAATTCCAGTAGTGGTTTTGTTAAAAATGTGCTTTACTCCATATTAAATAAAAAATAAAAATACACAAACCCAACACAACTCTCCAAACCTGTATGTAAATTAGCCTTCTGTCTAAATCTTTAAATATAATTCACTTTGCTGCTACTTTAAGAGACCTTTTTTTCCAAATCTATACTTTCCTTTGCAACCTAATCAGTCCAGTTTACTGAAAAGGGAGCAGACAGTGTGGATTATTCATGTTTTAAAGATGACTCTTTAGAACCAGTGCATTAGGAGGTGGAATAGGCCCATGTTGTGTGAGCTAGTGAAGTCAATGATATATTCAGACTTTCAGTGAGAAAGTATTTAGTAGGAAGTCTGGAAGGATCCAGTTAAATTTGGCTCAACTCCTTGGTCATGAAATTACAGACCAAGAGCTTTGAATACAATGCTTTAAAAAAAATAAAACAAAAAAAAGGCATTTTGATTTTTCCATTCAAATTAAATTTTTTTCCGTATATTGAATTTTATTTTTTGGGCTTTGATTCAACATTTAGCCTTGTTCCTGTTTTGCTAGAAGTGTCTGAAGATCTATGGATATGTGCAACTGACACTATGTTTCAATAAAAACAAAAAACCTGAAAATAAATAACCTGACTTCCTTGTAATAATAAAATAAAAAATCCCAGAAAGTAAAATCTGAGAGCAGGATTGGGAGGTGCTGAAAATAAGTGGTAACTACGTGGCAAACACTGCACCATGTTCGGCCGGTTTCATCCCCGGCATGAGCAAAAGCCAGCTTAAAAGAAATAAATTTGAAGTACTGGTCGAGAGCATCACTTGTGTCACCTGCAATATGATTTTTAGTAACTGGTAGTTGTCACTGTGCCTTTGCATTGGTTCTGGCAAAGCTGTGACAGGGATATTTTCAGCTAGATAAACAGGGGCAAGAGACAACAGTTGTTTGTCCCATTTTATTGTTTATTTCTTGAAAACCACAAACATTATAAAACAAGTCCTACAGAGCCCTTGGAAATTACCCAGCACCATGCAGTTTTTAGCTATTAGTCACTCTCACTGAGACGGCTTGTCCTGTGTCTATGGAAAAGATGAAGTCTGAGAAAACTACAGGATGTAGTTGCATGTAAAATGGGGAATTCTGACCGAAAATTCACATGCGCATCAACCTCGGTATGAGGAAAGCGTTGAGACCAATAGGCAGATTGAAAAAAATGCACGGCTGTGAAAATGAGTGTGTGCTGTATTTGAATCAGAAGGTCCCCCCATTTTCCTGCAATATGCCAAGGACAAAGTCATCAGTCCTTTCCCAGCTCCTTGACATTCAGCTCACTGGAGTTTCCAAGTTGGAGGTTTAGTTTCGCTTCCGCCTCCCTCCCTCCCCAAACCACAGTGCTGCTCCCGAGCATGGCAGAGCTGAACGCTCTGAAGCGGGGCTGCACAGCACCATGTAAGCTTTCCCAAACTCAAAAATGTGCAGCCTGGGTGAGGTGGCCCAGATGACATCTGAGAGAAAAAAGTTGGCTTGCAGGATGTGATCCGCTGATGACTGCAGCTTGCACAGCTCTGATTTTAACTGGAATAATATTTGTGTTATCTGGGTGTGCTCCAGATATCAAAGGAAATGCTACCAAGCAAAATAGTTTTAGTTATACATTGATATACTATCTTTTGAGTTGTATTTTGTATTTTTCCAGTGTCTCTTGTAGCTCTGTGAGGCACTCTCAGTGTCAGAAAATATTTTTACTGACAGAGGAGCTACACTCTTTCACAGTAGGCCACTCGCTAACTTAAAATACGGGACTGCATGGCAGTTTTTTCAGTTAAAAAATGAGAATGGAATATTCAACAACCAAATGACACGTTGAAAATGAACAGGCCATGAAGAGAGGGACAGCGCTGGGTGTGTGTCCGCAGGGACACCTACCGGTAATAGCACAAAAAATAACCTTGCAGCAGGGTCTTAATCTGTGGCCACACAGATCCCTCCTGCCAGCTCTCCACTTGTGTTAGTTGTTAAAAAGGAAGCCCAGAAAGTTACGTATTTCTCTCATTTCATGAAGATGTCATCTCTACACTACCTTCAAGGCCAGAGCTCTGCTGAGATATAGCCCTAATAAAGGGAAATTAGGGAGACGGTATTAGTCCTTAGACAAAGTCTGGGAAGCAGATGCTCACGAAAGAATTAAGCTGAGAATGTCCTAATGATAGGGGAAATTGGAACCATAAGGCTGAGCTCAGTGGAAAGTATATCAAATTAAAGTTTGTAGTACTCATAAGCCTTTACTTAATATGTGTCTCTTATCTCAAAGGGATCTGCCAAATTAGAAAAAGCGGAAATACTGCAAATGACAGTGGATCATCTGAAGATGCTGCAGGCAACAGGAGGGAAAGGTAAGGAGCCAACGATTGTTTTTTTCTAATATTTGGGGAAATCTCATTTCAAAAAAAGTGCTTTGAGGAGCTGTGATAGGCGTTTCCAGATTAAAGGAGTGGAAATCAATGCTAATGGCAGGATTGAACTCGTGGGAAAGAGCTACTGGGACAAAAGAAGCACTTGACCCTGGGCTTGTGTTTGCTTTCATAACACTGTGGGAGTAAAGGCTTCATTCACAGGCAGCCCAGTCAGAGATTTGTTTGGGGTTTCCAAAGAGCACTGAAATCTGCACAGGGAGACAAAACAAATACACAAACACCAAACATAAACAGGAGGTTTGTGGCAACAATTGTGTAGCAAAAAACCTGATGCTAAACCTCATTATTGAGCCTCTATACTGAAGGAAGTGAACGGAGAAGAACTTTAATTTATGTTTAAATATTTCCTTTGTTCTGGGAAGACTTTTCAGTTCCAGGTTAGACCATCTCATTCACCAGAACAAAACCCAGGCTTGCTCTGTGTAGCTCAGGTATCTGATAAAGCAGATGGGCGGGCAGTGCTCTCTGCACTCACATTTCTATGCTATATTTGTGTGTCAGAGGCCGGCGTGGCTCCCTGTTAATGGGTGCTGGCTGACGCAGTGGCTGCACTGGCTGACCCATTAGATCAGCCGAGCGCCGGGAGTCGAGCGTACCTCGCTTGTGCAAGCTGACAGCCCCAAGGCTGGAGGCCAAATAGTTTCAGCCACCCACGAGGTGTTCTGTGTAGTCATGATTTTGGAACTTATTTGGAGCAAAAAACTTGCTGGCATTCCGTAAGCATGTCCCACGTCCCGTGCCATCAACCGTGATCATGCTTCGAATTGTTGTAATGGAAACTAGCTGATTCTTCACTCACCAACTATGCCATATAGGTAAAGAAAAAGAGAAACAAAGAAACTGCTGCTTTCTCTCTTTCTTATCAAAGGTTTTAGCACATGACTGAATTATTCTCCTCTCTGTACCTTGCAGCAATTAAAAAACTCATCTTAGAACAAGTGCATGTCTAATAGCAGACAGCTATAGAAAAACATGTTAAAAGCTGGTGTTTTGTTATTTGTGAAAATTAACACCAAGCTGACATACCTTCTTCCTAGGTATTAAGGAGTTTTTTGTAGGAGTCCATTTAAGCTTGAAATTTATGGGTAACTTGTTTGATAAGAGATGAAAGGAATTTTATTGCCCATCAGGTAACAGACATGCATTTGATTCCTCAGAAAATGTACAAAATTTGAAAAGAAAATTAATGTGTATATGTAAAAAGTCCCTGAGAAGGCGCTGGAGTTGCTAAAGCTTCCCTCTTGTAAGTTACGAAATGCTGGAATTGATCATGGTTGTGCAGTTTGTATTCAGGTGATTCGGATCCTCTGTGTGTCCGAGTGATGGTGCCTGCTTTGGATGTGTGCTGCGTGCTGGTGTTGCACAAGCTCTGTCTCCCTGGGTGCAGGGAGCACACAGTGCTCGGCTGCTGAGGGAAGTGGTGGCTGTTTCACTTTATGCTCCCCACGCGACGTGCAGCTCAGCTGTCCCAGCCTGACCTCCACCTCACGCTGCCATCCCTCTGATGTTTGCACCGACAGTGGGACAGCCAGGAGGTGAACCCAAATGGAGACCTAATTTATCAGGAAGCTTCCTTCCCCTGCTTCCCCGCCCAAAAAAAGTATGCCGGGGATTCTTTTATAAATGGGTCAGGTCAGGTGGCTGAGTGGTGCAGGGGATGAAATGCCTGTGATGGGAGCTGCGGGACAGGGAGATGTTAGTGGAGCCCAGCCTCTGGCTGCAGTTGGACAAGCCGGATGTTGTTAGGAGTCCCAGGTCATGCAGTCTGCTCTCCTTCTTGGTTGGTCTCTGCTGCCATGTCTCCTGCCCCAGCTGACACTGGCACAGCTGTGGCAGTGCGGGGAAGGATGAAGTGTTGTGGTGCGGGGAGAGGCAATGCAGGCATATTTCTGCAACTGCCTTTCACACCATGATCCACAGTGGGTGGCCCATCACAATAATACCCCATGGCTTCACAAATACTACAACTTTATCTGCTCCTTCTGTCCTAGAGATAAGAGTAATCTCACTGCACAGATTAAGAAACTGTAAGAAAAAAGAGGTTTGAGATTTAGTACTGGGCAAAGTTTAAGCCTGCATTTCCTGCTCACTTAATATTTTACTTTGCAAATTAACTAACAGCTTTAAATATAATTTTTTATTTTTAAAGTAGATGTTTGTTTTATTTGCAAATAGAGTTACTCCCATTTTGTAATTCATGTTGTGAGCCAGAGGGGTTTTTTTCTATCAGCAAAGAAATGAGTTTACCAGGGGCAAACCTTTTACCATTTTTACCCGGGGCAAACACTTATTACTGCAGAAAGGAGAAATGGGCCCTGATACCCATATGTCTCCCTGCATTGAGGACTGTCCTTTTCCTCACACAGAAAGGAGGACATCCATGATGGGGAATGGATGGGACTTGGCAAGTCGGGATGGGGTTGGCTGCTGCTCAGCACACTGATCCCGAGATGGGAAAAAAAAAGCGGCACGTCTTCTGTCCCTTCTCTGCTTTTCAGAGCTGCCTGGGCAGGCAGGCAAATGCCTCTGAGGTCCTGTGCAGGCTCTGTGTTTCCGCCACCCTGACGCAGGTGTGGACAGTGGTCTCCTGTTCACATTGAGTTATTATTTTGGCCTAAGGCCAGGGCTTTCTGCTGATGGTGCAAGCAAGCACAGTGGAGGAGTGATTTGTCAACAATGAGTTGCTTGCAGAGAATTCAGTGTGGTTTTATTGCAGCTTCACTACAAATTTATCTTGAGTGAGTGACACCTGGGTCAGTGCAGGGGTTCATGTAGCTCAAGTGACCTGTGGACTGTGTGCAACACAGGCAGGTTACCAGGACAGATGAGGTGAAACCAAGAGTTCTTGTTCACTACAAAACACTGGATTGTGCACATGGTGGAGGATGTTCTTGGGTTGGAAAAAGAAATGAGAAACAACATTTTTAAGTCTCTCTCAGAAGGGGGAAGCCAGTGAAGGGGAAACTAGGAAAAGATAACCATCAAAATATAATGGAGCCTGGGAGTCCCAGCTCTCATCTACCCTCTGTTTTCATGTCTCGGCCACCATAGGAGACTGAAAAGGGAGCCAGGATCACCATGGGCTTTGGGATGGCTTGTCACAGAGCCAGCAGCTCAGACTCAGGGGAAGCTGGTGACAACCACATCCCCCATATCTCTTCCAGTCCAGAGGGAGGGAGGGAGGCCGGGAAGCCCTGGCTTGAGCCGAGTGCTCTCAGGACTCCCAGGCTGGCTGACTCGTGGCCAGAGCTGGGAAGCGGTTTTGGCTGTGCGTCAGCCCCTCTGAAGCTGCTGGAGGTCCTGGAGCCTCCGGCACAGAAGCAGTCCCCACGCCAGGCTGGCTGGCACCCCAGAAGGTGCCCTGCTCTCTCACCACTGCCGGCACGCCTGGCCTTTGCTTCTCGGGAGTTCACTCAACCTTTGGTCGCAGTGGATGTGGCAGGGGGAAAGCTGTGAGGAGTCCGTGTTTGCGGACAGGAGTCCTCAACTGCTCGTGCTCACTGATCTGCTGGCCGAGCCAGAGTTTCTCTCAGGTTCAGATGGGCAAGTAGGCCTGCAGGAAAAGCACCATGATGATTTGGCAAGGTGGAGTGTATGGTGGGCAGGGGATTTGGAGCAACATTGATAAATGTGTCTGAGTTAATTCTGTAATGTGGGCATCCAGTGGTGGAAACACTTCTTTCTAGCTTGAAAATTGATTCAAGTGAAAAAAGCCATCTAAAGTGCTAGCATTTTTCAGAAAGGCCGAAATTATTTCATGGCAGAGTACAAGGCATTGCTGCCACATTCTACCATAAGAGAGGCACTTGATCTTTAAATAAGGACACACATCACAGTCATGCATACTTAAAAAATTTCATTGAAAGGGAGAGGGAAAATGCCATGCTAACTTGGGAGTGGATGAGATAGAATTCCCCCAACGAGAGAGCATTTAAACTAAAATAGGAAAATTCCAAAAGCTAGAACAGGTTTTTGTTGTTGAAGAGCTGCAATTTAAACACAAGATTTTATGCTCAACCCTTTTAGAAAGGGAGTATCTTTTCATGTGCATTTAATAAGACATTTTTTTTTCAAATGCTTTTTTGTCCCAAGCCTGTGGAGCTCCAGTTGCTGTTTGTTGAAATACCTCATGGGCCATATGACTGTCAGTCTTCCATCTCCAAATTAGCAATGGCATTACATAAAACGTTTTCTCAGCAAAGCTTTTTATTGTGTGTGTGCAGAGTCATCACAAGATGTTTTTTGTTTGTAGTTAAGCAACATCGTATGTCATATTGTCTTAGTGACTCTGTGAAGTAGATGGGACCCCGGCAGCAGCTACAACAACTCACCATGTCAAGAAATAGTTTGAAAGCGTTAGGAGGAATGCCAGTGTAGGGAAGAAAAGGCAGGGTAGCACATGCAAGCTCTCTGATCTCCAGCCTGTTTCTTTGTGTGGATAAGCATCTCATTCACACATACAGGATCAACACTGCACTGCAGCAGCTTGCTGAGGAATTTCAGGAGAGGCATCGTGTGTCGTTTAAAGTGTCTTACGGACTTATTTCTTTTCATGTGTATATTGTCTGCCGCCTATTACCTTACGGGGATGGCGGCAGAGATCATTTACGGGCCAGAGAACAAATTTCTCCTCTTGCACATCTTAACCCACAAATGGCAAACGGGCAGTGCGGTGACTGAGCCAGGACTGGGTTGGCCGGCTCCGCGTTCAACACGTGTTTTGCCCTCCCCTTGCAGGTTACTTTGACGCCCATTCCCTGGCCATGGATTTCATGAGCATCGGTTTCCGGGAGTGCCTGACGGAAGTCGCGAGGTACCTGACTTCGGTGGAAGGCCTGGACACGTCCGACCCGCTGCGCGTCAGGCTGGTGTCCCACCTGAGCACCTGCGCCTCTCAGCGGGAAGCTGCCGCCATGACCTCCTCCATGGCGCACCACCACCACGGCCTGCCCCCTCCCCACTGGGCGGCCGCCTTCCAGCACCTGCCGGCCGCCCTGCTGCAGCCCGGCGGCCTGCACGCCGCGGAGGCCGGCCCCTGCAGACTCTCCTCGGACGTGCCCCCGCACGGCTCCGCGCTGCTCACCGCCACCTTCGCCCACGCCGACGCCGCCCTCAGGGTCCCCTCCGCCGGCAGCATCGCTCCCTGCGTCCCTCCTCTCTCCACCTCCCTGCTGTCGCTGTCGGCCACCGTGCACGCCGCGGCAGCGGCAGCCACGGCTGCGGCGCAGAGCTTCCCGCTGTCCTTCACCGGCGCCTTCCCCATGCTGCCGCCCAGCGCCGCCGCCGCCGTGGCCGCGGCCACCGCCATCACCCCGCCGCTGGCCGTGTCCGCCGCTGCCAGCCCGCAGCAGGCCGGCGCCGGGGGCGGCACGAAACCCTACCGACCCTGGGGGACTGAAGTTGGAGCCTTCTAGGTCTGCCGCACACACAGCTCGTCCCACTCCATTCCCCTGCTGTCCCTCTGGCGTGCGTGTGCTCACAGCCACGAGCCGCGTCCCCACAGCCGGGAGCCGGCGTGCCCTCACTGCAGCTTCGGCGAGGACCTGGGGAGACACCTCCTTCTTCTCGTTCTTCTCCGCCTGCCTTGCCGGAGGCACCTCGAGGGAGCAGCAGCGGCTTTTGTAACAGTGCAACCATACCGTCACATAGAGGTTTCCTGCAAAATACGTAGAAATACGTAGACATTAGAATTTACAGTTCTGCAGCTATGCATCCTTGTTTGGCAGAGAGGTGAGGGATTGCATCTACCAGGTCTCCCCAGGCTAGAAAAGGAGTTCCAGTTTCATAAGTGCCTGACATTGAAAAAATAATAAATATATATATGTGTGTGTGTGTGTGTGTGTGTGTGTTCTGCTAAAACAAATAACATTGCACAGGTATGGAAATGGTATGGGAGAGAGGGAAAATTCTGCATTCAACTTCTGAACTAGGATACTTTTCCAAGGCAGAGCGTGCTCTTGAAGGGGAGAGGTTTTTTTAGCCAAAAGATTGCCGAAGAAGAATGTTTAGTTTGACAGGCCTAGTTCTCTCTTCCTTAGTTCACTTTCTTTGTACAGACTTGCCAAATTGTGACGTCTAGCATAGCATTGGCAAAAGCAATTATCTTATCAGTGCTGGGATTAATGTATGTTTCAGCACTGCCTGTGAGCCCTGAGGCACCCATTTTTATGGCTTAAACATGGTGCTAGCTCCTATCTGCACAAACAGTGAATTTGTCATGCGCCCAGAAGTAACCACCTATATAAGTGTGCACACTTGGATACAGTTGATTCATGCCAATACAAGAGACTCAGTGTTGTAAGAGTTCAACTTAACTTATTTAGCTGTATTTGGACATTTACTTTTAGCCGATTCAGTGCAAGATCCCTCTTCTTTTCACTATCAACTTCTGGGAGAATGATCCGTCTGGGTATGAATGAAGTTATGGTAGGGACGATTTTTAAATTGGCTATTAACATGCCAACATTGTAATGTGGGTTTGATTCCAAACCAAAATGAATGTATTAATGGGATGTGAGTAAATTATTTTGTCAATACCCAGATAACTAGTGCTGCATCAAATGGTTCGCTTTCATTTTTATTACAGTGACTTAAAATAACCTAAGTATTTTAATACAACCAGTCAAGAACTAGAGATTTTATGTAAAAAAATAAAAATAAAACACAGCATGTATTATTATGCACTTGATTTCTCTGCTGTGTGGAGAAAGCAATAAGCATTGAAAATGTTAAACATTATGCAAAATATACTTTAAAATATTTGTTTTAAAAATACTGTACCTAGTTGGTCTTTTATGCATTACTTTGTTAACCTTTTTTCTATGCAAAAGTCTTTACATATCACTAATTAAATGAAGTCCTTTTTGACTGCGTTTTATGGATGATTTGTTGCAGTATTTGTTTGCTTTTGAGGAATACTTGTGGACTCAGGGTTGTTTTCTGCCCCTGATAACAAGCCTGTTGGCTGCTCTGTACTCTTCTGTTCCCCTTGCTCAGCCAGAAAGCCCATCTTGTCCAGCGTGCTCTAAAGTAGGCAGGGAAAAATTGCAAAGCAGCATTGGTTTTCAGGATTGCAAACTGGATCTGCATTGATGGTGTGCTTAATGATACAAGCACATCTGTTCATCCTGGAGAGCTCCAAAAATCATTGAGGTTTCTAGGCTCAGCTTTCCAAAGGGTTGAGAATGTGAAAATGTTAACCCAATGACATAATTCATCATTAATTTAATAATTAATTTATTAACCATAAATATATGGAATGAGAAGAGGTAGTTTTTACCTCAAGTTCTGGCTTCTAATTTGACAGTTCTCACTGAGGCAAGGGTTTGTTATTGTTTCATCAAACCTGCTAAGCCCCTCTGAGGAAATTGTGGAAAGCTCTGTTTATAAGGATGAGGACAAAGTCTTGCATGTCTGAATGCTGAAATAACAGCTGGCAAGACCGAGGCACAGAAAAAGAGATCACACTGCACCCAGAAAGACACTTCACACATCATCAAAAGCCTCAGCAGCCTCAGCTCGGTGGCTCACTCCGTATCATCCTTTCTCCCTCATACTAAACCTGGAACCCATCCCTGCCTCAGTCAGCTGGTTTCCAAAACTTACGTGAGGTGGGGTTGTCATTCACCTGAAAAAAATGTACAAATGAGGAGGGAGAAGTCTTGCAGCCCCTACAGTGTCAATCAACCTTGGTATCCTTTGAAATAGTGTTGTTTGGGGGAATATGACACTTTTTTTGTTAGGGGCAGAAATGCTGTACTGCTGTTCTGGCATATTTACCAGTATACAGATGAGGTATCATTCACTTTTAAATGTGTATTTTCAAGGAAAAAGAGGACATTAATGGTTGGTAGATAAAAAGTGGGGTTTATTTGCATGAAAGAGCAGGTTGCACCCATACTTCACTGTAAGCTGTTAACTATTAACCTGCCCTCAAAGACACTGGTAGGAGGTCCCCCAGGCATGTATCATCTTAAAAATAGACTTGGTTCTGCCTAAGGTCTTCAATCTAATTGATGTGCCTCAAAATGTCATTTGTTTCCTGAAATGCAATATTCTGCCTCATTCTAAAAAAAATGGCATTTTGAAAAGACACTGATTAGATACACACCAGGGAGAGATTTGCACAGCCTGTTTGTGCTTATCCCATTTTCTCTTTCAAAAAACAGGCCAGATCCACGAGTTGCTGATGTCTCCTCTATTGCTTATTGTGTTGTCTTTTCGTTTCCACTATTTCTTGTTGTGTTGCTTTTGGTTTGGTTTGGATCAAATCATCTAGGGGACATGAGGAGCTCATCCTTCATTCCTGCTTATTCCTGGGCTCTTGGGAACGTTACCTCTCTGAGAGAGGATGAAGATTTTCCAAGTAAGAAATTAATGACGAAGACATGTATTTCACATGTGCTGTTGGAAAGAGATCAGAGGGTAATAGCTTCTGGTGGCTTTGATTGTAGCTGTGCTAACAGGTCAGAGCTGAAGGCATCTAAGCAGTTTGTTTTTTAAAACAGAGCAAGGGAAAAGCTGTTTCCTTGGCATAACTGAGATGCAAAAGTTAGGACTCGTGGCTGTGTGCATGCAACTTTACTTCAGCCCTTTTTTATCTTTATTGTGCATTCAGTGATGAATAGACCTGGATGAAGAATAAAGTTAGTAATTTATATAATTTAAGAGTAGATCATGGCACATACCACAAGAGCACAAGTCAGGCTGCTTGTTCAACAGTTAGCAGTTGGCTTTGACTAACTTTTCAATGGGTGGGTTTACAACTTTAAATTCCAGTTATCAAGAGGATCAAAGCAGGTTATGCAATTTCTTGAGAATGTTTTTCTTAAAAGGAAAAAACTAAAAACCAATTCTGTCACTCAGCATTAGCAGGCTCGAAACCTTAGCCCTCAGCAATGCAAATAAAAAGCACTTAGGCTGCTGAGAGAAGATTATTACCCTAGAGAGGAGACAGGCAATTGAGAGGCGGTGCTGCCTGTCCTCCCTTTGCTGTGATTGCAAGTGGAGGAAATCCGGCATTATGTATTGCCTAGAAGAAAAACCGGCTACTGTGGCCGAGGGCCGAATGCATATATTCAAAATAGAATAATTGTCTCCTGGCTGTGACTACCTCTGCCTGAACAACTGCCAGGAGGTGCCAGCTCATGCTGCTGCTTCCTTAGTGTGAACCTTCAAAATGTTTGCAGCTATTTTGAGAGACGGTACTTCAATCAGGATGTCATGAGATAAGCCTGGGACATGGATTTTGGCAAATTCTTAGGGCTATTGTAAACGAGGAATGTCTTCTTTACAACAAGAAAAGGTCACAAGCATCTTTTAGTCAAAAGATACAACATCCGAAAATACTGACATGCGAAGTGGACTTTTCCCAGCTCTGTAGTCACCAGCCTCATTACTCATCTGCTTCTGTAGGCACAGATAGCCTGACATCACACAACTGAGCAGCTGAGGGATTGATCTGGTAGTTTTGTTCAAGTTCGAGAAAAGATGAAGGAATTGGTCTAGCTCTGTTTGCAAGGTTTGTGTGTCCAAGCTTCATTTGTGTGAGGCCACTGCATGAACCTGAGTTAATTTTACTCAACATTGAACTTTCTACTCGTGCTCTGTTTCTCTGCTTCATCATTTTACACAGCAAATACTTGGACACTTTTTTTTACAGTGTGTAAAAGTCTCAGAGGAATGAGCAACACATCTGATCATAACCCTAAATGATAAGCAGGAGGTGCTAGAAATGCTGAGACCTCCAGTCAAGGGTAAACCAAACCTCTCCTGATTTATAAATGAAATAACATTTTGACAGATAATTGACAGATAGTTTCCATAAAATATGGAGAAGGTGTGGTTGGATTTAATTTGTTTTTTTATCTTGGTAATTGCTACTACTGGAAGTTGTAAAGTGCTATGAATGTGCAAATAGAATCACTTAGTCATCATTCAGTTGTCAAAATGTTTGCCATGTCCTGAGTTGGGCACCAGCTATCACTTCGGAGGGTGTAGGTCTCCCTTGTGTCCTGTGTCACCTCTGTCAGTCCTGTGCAGATGCCTGGGAAACCTAAGTTGCTTAAAAGGTGTGATATGGCCAGGAATTTCTCCTTGTCTTGCATCATCTTTGGAGATACAAGACTTGAAGCTTAATAATATTTTCACATATGATCTAATTTTTTTTCAAAAAATCAGACTCCTCACCAGAAGAAACAATAGAACAGTGTCAAAATCATTTGGTGATAAGGCATTATCATCTGTCATTCCCATAAAACTAAAACCAGTCAACACCTCAATCAACACTAATTTTAGAAGTTGTCTTAATGCCCTGACTTCAGTAGTGGTGGTGATTATACGATGATATAAATATAATTTGTTTTTGAAGGGATATTTTTCTGCATTCATGGTGTCAATATAAATCTAGGACACATGAATTAGTGTTGTACCCTAGATACTCAAATATCAGAAGCAAAAGGAAGGGATTATGGGAAATAAAATGAAATATGTCTGGTTTAATTACTTTCAAGGTCTGAAGAGGCAGACTCCTTTTTTACAGATGTACAACTGACAGTATTGAATTCAAGCAAAGCTAAATGTTTTAGAGAATGTTTGAACAGTGCTATTACTTTTGCTGCAGGAAAGTCCTTCTGAGTTAGTGACTGAATTTTGCTTTCCACTCAGTTAATTTTCAGGATTTTTCTCTTTCACAAAGAAAGTTTTCAGGATGAAAAAATACCTTGAACTGAAATTGTGGTTGCTAGGAAATTTCAAATACTGTCTATGTGAACTCCAGGACCTCTGCACCCAATCCAGGAAACAGTGTCTCAATGGAAGTTGTAAAGAAAACTGTTTCACCTGCAAAAAATACCCGTAGATATTACTGTGTGGTAAGTGAAAATTTAGCAAATGACTACAAGGCAATATATAAACCCAAGGAGACAAAATTGTAGTCATGCAAACGCCTACACTTTCCCCCCCTTACTTTTGATTTAACTCAGAACTCTGCATTTTTTTCATATCTCAGAGAGAAAAGTAACTTTAATTTTCTTGAGAAAAATTACTCTCTCCCTCGAGGAGTTTAAAACAAAAGTTAGACATTTAAGGTACACTTTCACAACTTGATTAACTAGACGAGGTCTCTTGTGTGTGGATTGTTCACATAGCTCTTAATGCCACTTGCCAGCACACCCTTGGCTTTATTATACAAGCCCTAAAATAAAGTGACATTGTTTTTCTCCCCACCCCCTCTCCCTTTTTCTAAATGTATTTTGGTGGAGGAGAAGGAAGTTTATTTTCCTTGGCTTTTCTGGAGTTTGTTTTTCTAAAGAGGCACTGGGGTGGCAAGGGGGAGCAGCAGTGGGGATGCTAGCTCATTGGGCACCAAGAGCATCTCCTTCCCTCTGGGTAGGCAAAGCTGCTTCCTCTCCTTTTCCCTCCCCTGCCCTCTTTCTGGACAGCTGTCCCACTGGTTGTCCCCCTCCCTCCTTTCCCAGCAGAAAGGGGAGGCAACTTAGAGAAAGGTCCTTGCCAGGCAGCCACCCCAGCAGGGGCTGGTGGCGAGGACCAGCTGCCAGCCTGCGGTTTCATGAGGCTGTTTCAGTCCCTCTTATCACACTTTTTGATTTTGTCAGTCATAAAAGCTGAAGTGAATGTTTTCTGATAATTATCTCAGACCTTCAGCCGCAATCTACTGTGACCAATGTCTGTCTGCTTCCCTCCTCATGTTAACAAGAATCTGATACCTGCCCAGCTACAATGACTTTGACTTTTCAATTTATTTTTGCAGTTAGTGAATAAAAATGCTTCGAGCAGGAATCTCAAGACAAAACAAATAAAACCATTTCTTGATACTGCTGAAAACTGACCTGCATGTGCCACCCTGTCCTCCTCCAAGGCCTGCTAAACTGACAAGAAAGATTCCCATTAGTAAATCACTATTGGATCATTAAACCTTTTTAAGGCAGTATGTGCCTTACCAAGAGAATGAGGATTACAACACAGCAGTGGCTGCTGCCCACCGACAATCATGGGAACCGACCTCAGTAATAAATCCATTAATTATCTGGCTCACTTTGACCGGTTCTCACGCCAGAGCCGCTCCTTTGATGTGACCGTCAAAACCAAGGATGCCCAATAGCAGTTGCCACCAACAAAACAAAAGAGAAGTAATAATTCAATATAAATATGTAAGACCTGCTTGCCCATTTGGCCAGCTTTTGCAGTGGAGTGTTTCTGTTCCTGTGGTTCAAACTGGAGACCAAAAAAAAAAAAAAAAAGGGAAATAAAGCTCTTTTTCTCCTGTATATAACTTTCTTCTTCACTTTGAAGTGAAGAAGAATGAGGCATGTTAAAGATATCTTTTAGCTATTGTTGGCATGCATAACTTTTTCAGCCCCTGTTGCTTTTCAAAATCAGTGTTACAGTTCAACACCAATGTGATTTAGGATTTGTCCTACAAAGGAACTTATGATATACTTCTGAGGGAAACAGATGAACTATTCCTCTTCGGTGTGATTATTTGTGTAAACAAAATTCTTTGTCCTTTTAAGTCCCCTGCCTAAACCAAAGGACCAAAACTTTAGAGGATGCATTTTTGTCTGATTTTTAAGTTTTTGGTGCCAAGCTACTTTTGAGTGTTTAAATACATCAGAAATACAGCTTGTTTGTTAGTTTGCTTCTTGGCTACTCACCTATAAAGTGGGAATAGTGTTAATTAATTCTTGTCCTTGATCTTGTCTAATTAGACCTCAGACCCCAGAGGAAAGATTAGCTCCTAACTCATCATCATCTTGGGAGCACTTTTAACTCAAGTTTCTATCCCTTACCGTAAGCCTTTGGTTAATAGAAGACAGTAGATCTCCTGGAGCCCAGATGCTACCAAGGGAGGCAAATTTCTGATGCCATAATGGATGACATGGAGGAAAAGCCCTTTGAATCTATGACCAGAAGAGAAGAAGACTCATTAAATTACATTTAATCCTTTGGCTCTTACTTTGAAAGGATGATCAGCAAACCGTAATAAACAGTAGGTACAAGAGATTTTAAGATATATGTGGTTTATCTTTAAGATACCTGGATTTTGACCTCATCTACAGCAGAACCACCAGCCATCAACCACTCCTTTCTCACCAAAGACACACTTGGGGGGATCATGATGGTAAACCCAAGAGAGACCACTTCAGAAGGGTTTGGCACATACACAGAGACTCGCTATGAGCCTTGTAGCCAGGAGGGGAGTCATGGTGATAGAAGCTGAGGAGCTCATATTCCTCTTCTCACATGCTTCACACTCTGCTTCAGCCTGGTTTCTTAAGGGAAAATGAGAGCAGTGTGGTAGGAGGGATGAAGGCCCTTGCACACTACAGCAAGGAACTCCATTTTGATTGAACCGCAGCCACAGTCCCAACAAATCTGAAACTGAGACTTGCTACCTGGCTTGGGGTAGAGAATGAACAAACTGCAAAACTTCATCCTGAAGGCAGGTGGTTTCTTATCTGAGCAGACAGGAAGATCATTCCTGTTTTTTCATTTATTTTGCTGGCTCTCTTCTGCAGAGCTGAAGCTTACTCAATACCAATTATGCCAGTTACGGAACACAGAGTTGTAATTTCTGTAAAAAAAATTTCTTGCGAAGGGTGCAGGAGCAGTTTGGGTGCACAGCCAAGACGGCACCCTGCTGTGGCCACCCTCCATTGGCCCTGCTGCCTTGTCCTTGTCTGAGTCTCTGCTATTCCCTGCTACATCAGCAGACAGCACCACCAGCCAGAGCATGTGTTGTAATACCAGTTTATAGTCTGTTATTATTTTCCTGCTTTGGGGGTGAAACTGGCACCTCCCAGCTCTGTTTTCCTGCTAGCAAGACAAAAATTAGGCACAGCATAATAACGTTGTCAATATAGTTTACTAAAGTGTGATTAATTAAAAGAGCGCATGGGAAACAAAGCATGGAAAGGCAGAAGGGAATGGTTGACTGTAGCCACAAGGCAGTAAAAAAAGGATCTAGAAAGCAGATTTCCAGCATGCAAGAGAAAAAGTTCAGACTTTTAAAAGGATCAGAGCTTTCATAATTTCATGATCAGAGTACTTCTTAATAGGACATGGCAACTGCTTCTGTTGGACTTGCTGGAAAATGGTCTTTGGACAGTATTATCTAGATCTGTGAGTGGTAGTTAAATCTGTATTGGACTTACAATAACATTACCTTAGATAAACTGCCTTGGTTTGCATAAAATAATTTCTCTTAAAACACAATTCAGAGTAAATATTCCAACTGTAGTTCTCAAGGAACATTCCTAGGAGGCTGTGCAGTGAAGTTGTCATGTTATTTTTTATCTTATTGCCCTGGAAAGTGTTTCAAAGTGAATCTGTAGCTCGGGAAGAGATTTACAGTTATGTTTTATGACATCAATATTATATAGAAAGAATATTGGGAAAAATAATAGGATGAGGGAAAAAAGCCTGGAAAAGGATTGTGTGTCTGAATCTTTTGGGTTTGTTTTTCCTTCCACTCCCACCAGTTTAATAAATACTTTGCCTTGTTTATGTCCTTTGACTGCACTAATGTCATAGCACAGACTGCTTCCATGGCTCACCAGCCTTGTGAATCCGTGCAGAAGGGAAGGGAATGAAACCAGACCTTATCTCGTGTCCTTGGGCAGCTGGTGCCCCGGCATCCTGACCTGGGATGCAGAAATTGTGGTTCCCTTCTTCACCTTGGCACAAACTTTCTGCATGACCTTCAGTTCAAAACCTACAGGTGAAAAGCAGAGGTGCTGCTGACCCCTAACAGAGTGGCTTGGGGGTGAACGTGTTCAGGCACACAAAGTTCTTTGTCACTCTGGTAATGGTATGTGTCATCACTGTATTAATGCCACAGACAGGATGAGGGGATAGAGTCCGATTCACACTCCTGATAATACTTTGTGACTTTTTTTTCCTTTTTTTTTCTTTTTTTTTGGGATTATACTAAGACGCTTTTGAGCCAGCTTATAAAGTTTCCATGCACATCATTCAACTCAGAAACTAGGCAGTGATTTGCCTTAATAAAAACTTCATTTGTACATGAAATTTGCTTTATCAGCAAATACAAATCCTTCATTACTCTGTGTCTCATTGGAATGAAACGGGCACAACGTTAATTTACGGAATAGAGTCTGAAACCTCCCGAGGAGGGGCTGCTCTGGGAACCGCGGGCAGGTGGTGGCAGACGCAGGACCGGGATGCCACCTCGTGGCGTGTTCCAGCAATATTTATATCAATAGGCAAAGGCTCCTTGCCTTGTGGGGGATACCACGGAGTTACACTTGTTTATGTCCACAGTAAAACAAACAAAAAGGCGATAAGCGGCCAAGAGAACATCCTGGGAGCAGAATAAATCCAACGACTGCATGACTCTATGCCCTTCAGACAGAAGTGAAATATGAGGGCAAGCCAAATATATGCCTATTAAAAAAAGTGGGAACTTTCATTTTCCAAAGAATTGCTAGTTGTAAAAGTCATGCAAAATTTTATGTTCACTCACAGCCAAGATACTTCATATAAGATTGTAAAAAACTTACACAGCGGAACTAATGTAGGGCTATAACTTAAAGGAAATAGCAAGCAAGAAAAGTTGACTCAGCTGCTGGTTTAAGTTGATCTACAGTTAAGGTATTGTCTTCCTTATAATTCTTATTTCTTCTGCAGTTCATTTCTGTAAATCTTTGCTGTGACATGGAAAGCACTTGATCACACTTTTGAGGAAGAACAGAAATGAAAGTGAAAATACTTGTGAGCCAATATTTCAAAATCTACCACAGTGAGAAGCAAATTCAGCTATACTTTCAAACTGTGTTATTAATAATTTTATATTTGTTTGACATATCTCTTGTCTAGTCAGATCACTTTTGTGATGTGCTTTTGATTGAGCTGCCAGTCCTCTGTAAGACAGCCCAACTTTTCTGGTGATAAGTCATCTTTTATGTAACACAAAAATATCAGCAAAAGCTCTAGGAAGGATGGTTCTTCTACTGGTAAAAAACAAGTACCCAGTTCCTTCCCTCCCTCACATCCTTCCCTCCAGCACTAAGATCCAGGAACAAGGAATCAGAAACTGCTGTAAGACTCTTCAACACATGCTCAAGGTGAGCATTGATCTGGGCTCTTTTCATCCCAAACCAGGACACTTTTACTCACAATGCGACCTGAAGTGTAAGGACATTAGCCAAGAGGACTGGTTCCTACTCCTTGCTGGGTGGATATTTTCTGTCTGTGCAAGGTCAAGTTTCAAGTCTGGCATTGGACTGAAAAGGGATTTGGAAGGCCATTAGATAGTTTCTTCAGAGATTATGCAGCATTCCTAACAAAATATTGAAACTACTCTTTCTTTGTGTGCAAGAGCTATTCTGGGGGTTTTTACATGTTTCTAAAATCTTACATGTGATTATTTTTTCTCAGATGACTATAAAGCTGGACTAACAGTGCTGAGAGTGTACAAAATGTCCTACTGCAAAATGAGTTAAAGCAGAAGGAAATGCTTTTTTTGTTCCTATTCTGTAAAACCATACATATGCCTTTTCTGGGTAGGTAGTCAACACCTGAAATTCATTTTAGCTGCTTCTAAAATTGCCCATCATTTTCTGACATAGGAAGCAGCAATTTCTTCCACCAGCTTGGTAAGGCATTTCACTGAGATCAAAGAGGGAGAAAAGAATCTCAGAGCCCTACACAGTTCTAATTAACAGATAAACTGTTAATTATAGGGGAAGGTGAAGATTGAAATCATATAATTGTGCCTTTCAGGATCTTAGGAGATCCACTGAGCCGTTCCCCTTGCCCAGTCTGAGAGAGTTGATAACTTGTCCAGCCCACTCTTAAGAACCTCCAGCCATAAGAATGCAATAATTCCTTGGGTGGCAACCTGTGGACCTGGTGTTTAATTATAATTTGTTGGCACTTTTTCTTTACATCTAAAGGGTGACAACAGCCCTTTTGACTGTTTGCTTTCTGCCTTTGCACCTCCTTGAAGCTTCTTTGTCATAAAAAATGTAGGGGAGGACCTTTCCTTGAGACACTCCTATGGAGTGGAGGGCAGCCTAGGCTCTGGCACGCCCTAGGAAAGGTGAACAATTCCATTATTTCCAGTGATGCTTTCGCATCAGGCACCACCAAGGAGAGCCTGGCTCTATCCTCTTGGCAGCTCCCTTCGGGTACTTGTAGACATTGATGAGGTCTTCTCTCAGCTGTCTTGTTCAAGGCTGAACAGACCCAGTTTTCTCATCCTCTCATCATCAGATAGATGCTCCAGCTCCCTACTGGGTCCCTGCTGCCACAGTTCAAAGATTCACAGTACTATTAAGTGACCGTTCATCTGTGGGGGGGAAGTGTGGGAACACCCTAAGCTGTTAGAGCAGACCAAAAAAACACAACAAAAAAAAAGGGGGAAAAAAAAGAAAGTATGTTATTTCTAACTGCATGTGGCCCTCTAGGCAGGCCTCTATTGACTTACAGAATCCCTGTGGGTGGGCATGGGATGTCTGTAGCCAGTGTTGTGACGGGAAGATTTCCAGGCAGATGTTACACTTGGACAGGCTTCCCACCAGCACAGAGCGCTGAGACCTTTCGCGCTGCCTTCTTGCACGATTCCTCCAAGCTGCCAGGTGTGTCTTAAAACTCCCGCGCCTCGGGCTCGCACAGCAGCCGGCCGATGGCCCCAGAATCGTAAGAGCAGAGGGAGAGGGCCGGAGGGAGTACAAAAATAAAATAGAGAGAATACAAAGACAAAATAGAGTATAAGTAACGAAAGGTTTTTTGAAAATGAGTTTTCCCTGACCGGGAATCGAACCCGGGCCGCGGCGGTGAGAGCGCCGAATCCTAACCACTAGACCACCAGGGATCCTTGAAAACTGGCTTTCACTTTTTTGTAAAGAACAAATGACAGTGCAATCGCCTTCCCTCTTCCGACCGCTTTGTGCCGCTACTTTCTCCTTGTGCTCCCACGTTCCAGGCAGTACCAAGTCCTGGCAGCAGCTATGTGTGGAGAAGGACGTTCTATTCCACCCCACGGAAGAGAATAGCGGCGGCGGGGTGGGGAGGAGAGGGGGCCGCCCAGGCGAGGCTGGTGCAGGGCCCTCGCCGTGGGCGGGAGGCGGGATGGTGGTGGGGGACCGGGCGGGACGGAGCCTCGGGCGGGCAGGAGCGGCCGGCCCGGCGGTGCCGCAGCGGGGGCGGCGGCGGCTCCCACAGCGCCACAGGCAAGAGCTGCGCGGCCGCGGCCGGGGCGGGGGGCTGGCAGGGGGGCGGCGGGCGGCGCCGGGTCTCGCTCTCTTCTTCCGCCAGCGCTCTTCCCGCCGCCCCCAGCGGGCGCGGGCTTCGCGCGGTTGTCTCCCGTCATTTCGCGTTGCCTTTACGAGCCGGTCGTGACACCGTCGTCTCGTACGGGGTGTCGCTGTCACGGCTGCAGGCGGGGCTCGTCAGCCCAGCGCTCTGCAGCGCTCGCCCCGGCCGGCGGCTGCCGGGACGGAGAACGTGGCGCTTGCCTCCGCCCGCCGCGCTCGCTGCCGCCCGGCTGTGGGAGCGCCGCGGCTTGTCCGGGTTCCGGCGCCGGGCCTGCGGGGCAGAGCCCTCCAAAGGCCTCTGCCGGGAGCCGCTGGCTCCCCAGAGGAGACCGAGGTCGGTGCTCGCTTGCCTTGCGCTGCCGCGGCCTCCGCACACAATAGATATTAATTCATGACCTTTTTTTTTGATAAGGTTTGTGTGAGCGGAATGAAAACGGCCAGTGCTGCGGATGACCTCTATGTAAAAGCTCTTTCCTCTGGCATGTAGTTTTCATGAGCATAGAAGATCTGGGAGATGTACTAGCAAAAATAATATTCCCTGTTTATGCAGGAGGATTGGCTCTGCACAAGCAAATTTCTCTGCTTCTCAAGCCCTTTGCCTCTAAAATGCAAAAACCTTTCCGTGTTAAGACAGATAAGCTTCAGACTGTGTGCTTGTGGACTGTGCAAATATGCATTAGCTGATCTTTAAAAGCTTTAGAGTCTAAAAACAAACTTAAGGAGATAATTTTCTTCTGGGAGGAATGAAGGAGGTTGGAAGTGTTCGGTTTCCATATTATCTGCATCCCTGTTCAGCCAATGGTTCATTTCATCACGAAACATTTACTGTAGCAGTCTTGAACAAAGTGTGAGTCTTGATTGTGATGGAGCTTTCTTTGGTCTAAATTCAGCAATTTTACTGTGCTGTGAGGGGGATAACAAAATATGAGGTTAAAATCAGGCCCTGTTAGATATGATCTAAATTCTTATATATGCAGGAACAGCTTTTCACATGTGTAGGATCGACAGCATCCCCTTTGGTAAGACCAAGGCATTTCAGGCCTCGAGGAGCCACAGCTGTGTTGGGGAGGCTGAGGTGTCGCTGTGGCCTGAGGCCAGTGCAAAGAGGTGGGTGAGCTTGGGTGACACAGGTCAGCTGGTCCCAGCAGGTAATCTGTGCCCGGCGCTGAGGAGAAAGCAGTGGGACTACAGAGTTTCCTACAGAGTGGAACCTGCAAGGAACACCAGCCAGATATGGAGGTGCTTATACTGGAGAAACTGAGCTAGCCTTAAGAGTTTGTATACTTCACTAGCTCCACAGTGTTGTGTTTGAAAGCATAGGCTTCTCCACTCTGGGTGCTTCTCAGGTGGGTTTTGGAGGGGTACTGACTTCTGTGGCTGTGATGTTAGCAGCACTGGAGACAGCTAGGTTAGAAGTAGGCTAGGGCCAGAGCAGCTGCACTGGCAGGATTGAAGATGTGTACTACAGAATGGTCACTGCCACCCTTAGAGTGTCTCTGTTATGTGACACCACATAGGAAGGCAGGGGTGAGCCCCTTGTTTCTTAAGCTGCCTCAGTGATGGAGACAAAATACTCACCCTGACAATTTCAGAAAAGTAGCTGAGCCTATGAAAAATGTGATCTTATGCTGATGGCAGGGTAAGCAAATGTTTTGTCAATGCTCTAAGAAGCTGTTAGATGTAGAAACAAATCAATCTGGCTCTGTTTTGCTTAAGTTAGGAAACCACTTTCCAAATTAGTAATATATCTTAGTAAATTTCTCTTGAGTAGTGAAAGGGTTGTTGATTACAGCCACAGGAGCAGTGAAAACTAAGGTATGTACAAGGAAATTTACTGAAATAGGAAATACTTTTCTTGATGTTAACCTGAGGTGAGGGCTGACCACTAGACCACCAGAAAAATAGCTTTGAGGGTCATATGCTGCCTAGTTATATTTAGAAATGGCTTTCTTTTACTGTACAAGTCATGTGCACTGACAAAAGATTGTGCCTCTCCTCTGGCTTCCTGTATCTGATAGAGAAGTGCATCAGTGAAACTGTCAGCGATTCAGCCTCCTGCCAGCACAGAGGCAGCCAGTGCCCGTGCCTGCATCCCTGAGATGGTAGCTGGAGGAGAATGATCTTCCCAAAAGCACCAGGAAAGGAATGTCAGAGGCCGATGTTTCTTTTCACTTAACGCTGGTGTCCCTGTGAAACCGAGTGAGTAGCTTTCAGTGTTAAAGGTACTGTGTCACAGCTGTCTCTGGTAGGTAAGGCTGAATTTTGGAACCTGAAAGGAATCTGAGCGATTCCTTTAAATGCAAGCTGTACAGCAGCATGCAATTAACTTGTCTGTTCCGTAGGAATACATTAAATATTATTATTACTTTAATTTGACACATTGATTGATATGTGACAGTAGGCTTATGATGTTAAAAATTAGTAAGAATAACATAGAAATAATGTGCTAAGATATGGAAAGTATATAATTTGAGTATGTATCTACTGTATAATGGTAAGTACAAATGTTCTTTAGTACCTGGGGTACATGCTTCAGCTCTAGTGAAAACTTTTGATCTGCACAGAAGCTGCATTTATCAGTCCTCTCCTCAACTGTGTGCTTCATGTGGAAAGTCTTGGTATCAGATTTTCTTCTGTAAGTTCACCTGACTGGTAATTGTACATCATCCCGGTTTCAAGGAAGTGGAAAGGAGGGGGAAGGAAGAGATGATACACAATCTTTGGCTGTTTTATGTTTAATTTCCATGCGGGGTCAGATTGGTGACCCAGCTGCTGGATTATAACGATTTTCTGGGGGGGAAATACTGTTGTAGTTTGTACTTATTATGCATCTGTTTTAACCGCAGTAGTGTCTCGATGGAGATAATGAGAGGAAAACCTGAAGAGGCGCTGTGCAAAGGCGGCGGCTGTGGTGGTACTCCCTGCTGCGGGAGCCCGCTCCGGGCCGTGCGGTGACTGTCCCTGTGGCTGCATTGTGGCACTCGCGCCGCCGGGGGACGCGACACCGGCACGGGCAGCGCCGCGGCCCGGGGAGTCCCTGTCCTGGGGGATGTTTTAGTGATCCTGAAGAACGAGAGGGGCGGCAACCTGCGATATTTAATATACGCTTTTACTCGTTCTTGTATTCTTTCTCTTACGCCTTCGTTCTTCCCCTGGCACCGCATTTAACTTTGAAAAGCCTCGGTCATCTTCTTTTCCCTTTTAGCCCATGTTAAAATGTACGTGATTCTGGGGTTTGGGATAAAGCCTGGCGGTCTGGTGCTTCATCCAGTGCCGACTGAGCTACCCTAGTTGAAACAAATAGGACTTTTTTGTCATCTCCTCTTGTATCTCAGCAAATTCCATTTCTTTTTATAGTCTTTCTTCTGAGCAATTTGGAAGCTACTTCTGGTTTGCTCTCCTAGACAGAGAAATAGTTGCACAGAATCAGTTATTAGGGGAGAACTTCTTATAAAAGTTTGAAGCTATAGTCTGTTCCTCATTTTTGTAAAACTTGTGGAAGATTTCAATACCTCAGTCACACTGAGTTATATCTAGACAATCAATTCAAAGTTGAAGGGTGAGTTGGGGACACTCTGAAAATTCATCATTACATAAACTGAAGAAACCAGGCTAAGAATAGCCCTCAGTGCAGTAGGATCAAGCAGAGCCTCAATTATGTATGCATAAAAGTCTGTCTGTATGAAACCTATTTTGTGACTACTTCATGGTGAATAATGGTAGGAGTAATAGGCAAAACCAGAAGGGCTGATAATGGGAAAAAAAAAAAAAGGAAGATTGATGTCACCTTTATTTTTATCTTTTCAAAACTGGACTGTTATAGTAATTGAAGTTGTCAGTGTAATTCTTTGTGAAAGGTTGTCTTAAATAAATGAGCTATAAGCTAACAATTACAGATGTAAAAAAAAAAGAAACAAAAACTACATGAACTACACAAGCAATATAGTATTTTTTCTGCTATTAGTGTAAGCTGATCTGAATGCAGGCCATAAACGTACTGTACCTCTAGCAATTTTTTCTCTTCAATGTAACTCTGTTAATGTACACTGAAACAGAAGATCAAAACCCATTCAAATGTAGTATTTCAGTATCCCAAATGTGTTGAGTCTTTTATGTGTGGTTATACATGTGAGTTCGTGTGAGAAATCTTTTTCTACGGTAAAAAATCATAATTTTGAAAATAGCAAATTTACATTTTATCTCTGTCAAAATAATGCAAACAAGGATAAAACAAATTTGCCCAATCCCGAAGTCAACGAGCAACGTGAATTTATGATTTTCTCGGGTAAAGATATTCTAAGCATTGATACCACAAAGACAGAGAGTCAAATCAAATTCGTCCACAGTGCCATAACCAGAACTTGTATGATGCTTCTGTCCCAGTCCTAGCCTGCTTATCCTGCTGCTCTGACAGGAATGTGAGTGATTTCTCCCCCATGTCAGCAGTCTAGAATATGTATTTCATAAGCTCGGGGCAACATAAGTACTATAGAAATGTGTAGTTTCTTTGCATTGTCTTCATAGAGTTTTCATAGAGCACTGTACAATAGAGGTGACTGTGCTTGGAATGATGATGGACAGCAAACTGGTACATTAGGATAGGGATAGCTTTTCTGGAGCTAAAATAAAGTGTTAGTCACTGTCATTGTTGTGCAAGTGCAGCTAAGAGATAAATAGGGTTTCTACCACTGTCTTGGATAGGGCTTTGTAGCTTCTGCAATTTGGCAAAAGATGTCGAGTAAACAGTACTACTGTTCTTCCTCTTTTTTCCCGATTTTTGTTATCTTAGCACTGCTGGAAGAGTAACTGAGAGCAGGACCCCTTTTCTCTGTGTGGTGGTAGAGAACCCTTGTGCCAGTGAAGTCTTTGAGATTTTAATTGGAATAACTTTGGGTTTGTCCATCTTTTGCTGGGCAATAATAAGATGTAGTAACTGTAGTGTTATCAGAACATACCCTTTAAGCAGCAGACTACGTTTTTAAAAAAATCTGTCTATTGTAAAATAAAAATAAAAAAAAATCAGATGGAAACTTTGATTTTAGCTGAAAGTGCAGCAGCAAATTTAGTGGAGGAGTTGAGACAGTTGTTGTCCCAGTAGTGACACTGAGTGGTAGCAAGCATATGCTGCGAGTAGGATAATGGCAATGGTGGGAGATAGCTGTGTCTGTATTGGAGATGCATTTGGTCCTGGAAATGACACGTTTTTGAAATGAATCTTCCAAACAGCTGTTAATTTAAAAAAATAAGCCTCTGACAAATCTCATACTTAAAATTAAAACTCATTGGATTAGTAACATTATAACAAGTAAAAAATATTGCTCTTGAGACTCCAGTGCGCCATTTGTTATTTTGACACACTCTTTTAGCATCTCTCTATATATATGTACACTTTGTGCCACTTTTCATTTATACAAGTATCTGCCTATCTTCAGGCTTGAGTTTTTGTCTTGCAGGATTTGGAATGTGATGGTGTTACCATGCCTGAAAGACTGATCAGTCTTTCAGAGCTGTTTGCTAACCTAAGGAACAAAAAATAAGGTAGATATTGTTTAGGCTAGCCACAAACGTCTGGAGGGGTTACCTGCAGTTATCTCAGTAAGGGATAAATATAACGGGTGTTGTTTTCTGGGGATTGGGTTAAGAAGCCTACTGGTGGACAGTGTAGAAACAGCAGACGAGATTTCTGTGCTTTTCAGTTCCCCACGGACCTAAGGGCTTTGGTTAACCTCAATTTCGAAAACCGGTTGTTTTGTTTTTAGCACCGCCCTTGAGAAAACTCCTCTCCAGAGGAGGCCCGCGGCGCTTGGACTTTATGGCTCGTAGGACTGCTGGCTCCGCAGACCGAGCCCTCTGAGCCCAGGACGGGGCTCGCAGCCCGTGGAGCAGCCCGGGAGCGCGGCCGGGCGGGGCCGCGGGGAGGCGGGGCGGGGCGGGGCGGCGCGGCGGCGCTGTGGCCGGGCGGAGGCGGCGGAGGCGGCGGCGCTCCGCAGAGCGCTCGGGGCGCAGCGCCGGGCCGGGCCCGCCATGCCGCCCGCCCGCAGGTCTGTCTGTGCGCCGGGCGCGGGGCGGGCGGGGACGGGGCCGTGGTGGCCGAGGAGCGCTCTGCCCGCGGCTCGTTTGCCCGGCAGCGCAGCCCGGGGGCGCGGCGCGTCCGTGCGGGCGCGGCCGGGGCGCGGGGCGGCTGCCGGGGGCTGTGCCTGCTGTGCTCGGCTCTGTGCGCCGCCGCTACCCTGCCGGTGCGGCCGAGATGGCTTTCACGGCTTCCAGTCTCGTTTATTTCCTCCCTCTCAGGGTCTCGGCTGAATTACTGGAATGTTCCAGGCTCTCTCCATATATATTAATTTATATTGCCTGAGGTTGTCGTGATTGCGAAGTGCTGCCAGGTTCCGAAGGTGTGTCAATAATTGATTTTTCTCTCTTTAATCAGTGCAATGGACTTTCCTCTCTGTCCTTCATCGTACACTGCCTCGGAGTTGGTTTAGGGGTGGAGTGGCATACTTGTGTCTTGGATGATGTGTGTGCAATATCGTAGTGCTAAAGGATACAGTAACTGTTCATCCCCTCGGTGATGAAATGAGATGATGAGCATTTCCACTCAGTTTCAGGCTTTTAGCATGTGTTTACTCTTTACACGCTACGGTTATTGTCCTCCCATTAGGTAGTCGTACATTTCTTGTATTAATGCACAGTCGTGGACTTTTAAGATGGGTAGGTGCCCATTAATCGATTATGGTTTGCTTCAAATGCTATGATCCAGTCTAAGGGCCTGTGTTTGTCTGATACTTAAAACGTGTGTTGATGAACTCTGCCAGCATATTGTATCAGCCAGTGTTTACACAGTATGGAAATAATGATTTCCTGATATTGTTCCATCTGATATTTATGTGTACACACACAGAATTTCAGAAAATTAATGGAGAAGGCAATAGAAAATGCCAAGAATATATGTAAAAGGTTGCATGAATATATACTTTCTGAATTGAAATTACTTTATCAGAAATATGTATCTTTAAATGTAAGTCATGATAAAAGATATGTAAGTTGCAATGCATTTTGGACTGCCTTCTCTTTCATCCTTTTACCTGGAAAATGTCCGTAAATATGCACAAAATATTTTAACGACCTAAACCGTTGAGTAATGTTGATCCTTTGAAGAGTTGAAGTAGATGCTCATAGCCAAAATGCTTTCTGATGGCTTTCCTTTTTTTTTTTTTTTGTGAGTAGTGGATCAAAATCTTTGGCTTGGAGGGAAATTCTGTGGTGTTTTATTTTTTGTTTTTTTGTATTTTTTTGTTTTCTATTATTTTATAGAAAGTAAACACTTTTGGATTACCTGATTTGTCCAGGTTGGTTATGAGGCAGTCTCTGGGTTTTTTTGCTTGGCTTTGCCCAGTACCCTGTTCTCACTGCAGCAGTAGCCACACTCCCATTTGGATGTGTCACATCTGCTGCTGAAATGATAAGTGATTCCCTTTGGAGATGAAGTGAGTTAGAATTGATTGGAAAAGTCCTTGTCCTATTAGGAATATGGCTTTGTTGTTATGTGTATCAATGATTTGGAAAGAGAAGGTTGAAATTGATTGGAGGCTGGGTCTAGTAGATGTTTGGCTTCCTTATGGTCCTGACTTCAGGGGACAGCTTGCAAATCTCTTTAAGTGTTAAGGAATAAGTCCCTCTATTCAAACAGAAGTGAATTCAGTTGAGAGTGATTTGGATTGGAGGATAACATAACATGCCTTCAGAAAGATAATTCAAAAAATTGTAGGAATACTGTGGCTAGTTAGTGCAGCCAGAGTGGGTCCCTGCAGTCACCCATTTGGTTGGTTGTTTCAAAGGTGAGAATGTAGTGTGACCCTCTGCAGTGAGATCAGCGAGAAATTGCTCTTCTAGGCAGCTGGAGCTGCTCACAAACAATAATTATGGAAATCAAGGACAAAGGGACTCAATTTCCCTTTGCTATCCAGTAGGCGTGAAAGGAAAGTTGGAGCATAACCAATGCTGAGAAAAATGATAAAGCTCTCAGTCCAGATCCTGGCTTGTGCCCTCTGTGTCTCAGCAGGTGCCCAGTTCAGCAGCAAGCAGTCATGGTCCTTGGCTCATCTGACAGAAGAAATTCTATGTCATCACCCAAAAAGCAGCTGACTGACAAACCTCCTCATCATGGTCAATAAGCTAAAAAGGTCAATGGCTTTATAGTTGTAGCTCTTATTTTAGTGAGGTATCCACTTGCTGGTGGAGTTATTGATGGTGTGAGTGGCTGCCTGCCACAAAGTTGGTGGCTTCTCACTCCCTCTTGTGAGTGATCTCCAGCCTCATGGGAAGAAAATGTCCACGTCATGTTGCTGCCATGTCTGCTCTGAGTTTGTCCTGGGGTTAAGATTGCTTTCCCAAAAAGAGGAAATGTAATGCTACATTTGATGAGTGAAGTCAGCATTAAGAGCACTCTCTCAAGTGACCTGCTTTGACTAGGAAGGAAAGCAAAGTAGGAGAAACAAGTCTTCAGTTCTTTTTTCCTTCTCCATTTTTTTTTCTTTCCAGAATCTTATTCCCTTGTCATTTTTCCCTAGCCAGATTTACGAAACTATGAGTTAGTGACAAAATTCACAGCAGGCTAGAGGAATTATATTTATCCTCCCCAAACAAAATGTTTCTGATTGATATATTAAACTTACAGAGAAGTATTTTTCCTTCCCTCTTTTCTTTGAGAATCCTTTCACTGTGGGTTGAAAGCTGTATGTCTTTTTTCCTGGTCAAAATGTCAGGTGGGAGTGAGTGGTTGTGCTGGTGCTGGAAGTTGTATGTTGGGAACTGTTTGTTCAGCTTTGGGGTGGGTGGCCCTCTGCAGCCTTGCATGGGATCGTGGCTGTGTTATCTGCAGTCTCTCCCCAGCTTGTCTGCAAGGGCAGAGTGTAGGCAAGCTTCAGGAGGTCTAGTGGTGCTTCCCCGTGGGTTGCAGTGCAGAAGGTTGTACTGAGTGCCCACAACCAGGTGCAATGCTTTGCTCTTGCGCCTGTGCTGCTCCCAGTCTCTGACCAAGCTTGGAGAAAGAGTGCCAGTTCAGTACCATATAGCATCTTCCTGACCTTCCTGTTCTTGAGAATTAATGACTTGTCTGGATTAGACTTGAATTTTTCGATGTGTAGAGTACTCATCATAATCTCAGTAAGCCTTTCAGATTGTTATTTATCCTAAGAGGTAAACTGTGCTTTCAGTTGCATGCCTCAAATTCCTAGTGCTGTGTGGTCCAATGCCTCCGTCCCTGCTTGGTGAGGCTGTTCCCTTCTCAGTTATTCTGTGCCCTGTAGTACTCCTGAGCTGTAATTAAGCATGCTATGTGTGGATCCCACCGAGGTGCCATTTCTTCCCTGTTGCTGCTTTTCCTATGGTTTCTCTGTATGTTTTGCAGGGGTTTTTTTAGGCATCCTTCTTGAAATGTAGGTTGTATGAGTACCCATGTTTAAGTAATGGTAATATCAAACTGATTTATAGGAACAGAAAACATACAAACTTAGCAGGGAAATTGTACCTGTTTATACAGGCAAGATATATTTTTATCTTTTGGTTACAATGTCAAAATAGTATGGTTTATGTTTCATTTCATGTTCACTTGAGGATTTAAAAGCTTTTTGTTAGTATTATTTCTAGAAAGGAAATTTTCTTACTGTACTCGCACCCAATAGTGACTGATCTTGGGATCTTCTAATAGCGTTTCTGAAGATTTCTGAGGGCCATTTCCTCAAAATCTAAGACACTGTGGGCAAGGATCGGTTCCAGTGCACCAGGTAGAGGAAATCACAGCTTTGTTTTAGAGAAGTTCACAGTGAGAGCTGTTACTTCCTTGAACTCAGTCTTGTATAGAGAAAAGGTAATGTATTCCCTGACTCATTTTTTTCAAGTAAATTTAGCCTTTTCTAGCAGTGCTCTCTCTGTCTGCTGTTACTCTAGTCTATTTTTTCTGCTTTCTGCCCCACATGCCATCTGTCTTATTTTCTAGTTTGTTTTCTTTTGAAGTATTCTAAGGTGACGCAGCAGATAGAAAAAAAGTATGAATATTCACAAAGCATCACTTCCACCTTGATTTGGAGGGGAAGAGGTGTGGATGGCTTTCTGCCAGGTCAGGTGATGCTGTGATTGCAAAAAATCGTTGGGTCTGCCTAGGTTGTTACTTTGGAGATGCTGCGTGGAGCAACTCGATGTTGTCAGTGGCTTGGCACTGCTTCTGTGCTATGTCAGTAGGCTTTTGCTGTAGTTAACTGTCTCATGGTTAAGTAGTGCTCCAGTCTGGTGGCAAGAGCTTTATTTTACTCTCAACTTAAGAAGTACCATTTTTAGAATGCTTTTAAAGCAGCTGTGCTGATGCCGAAGACCTGGGTACTTGTGATGAAGCTGGATTTAATCTGCATGCAGATTTTGGTAGCTGCAGCAAACTCAGCAAAACTTTGTAGGCCAGAGAGTGTCTTGAGTTCTTCCTTCATACTTTCTCACAAAGGTTCAGATAGTTCAGGGAAGCATTGAAGTGTATAATAATTTTACACATGAAGATTTTTTGCATGATATTTAGAATTTATATTAGAAAGAAATTCTTCTCTTATATAAGCAGTGTTTGACATTTTGTACTCCCTTTTTCCATCCTGGTTGCTAATCAAGCCTTTTGTAGTGAAGCTGCTAAAGACTCCTAAAGGTATGAGCTGTGTAATCTGTGACATAAAATCTGGTCTGTACCTTCGGTCCCAGCTCCAAAAACTTGTGAAATGCAGGTATTGTCTGGTAGTTATGTAGTATAAGTGGTGATATCTTGGTGACAATAGTTGAAGAACCAAGGAGATGAAATTTTTACTTTGTTATTGAACAGTGTGCTGAAATGTGCCAGGTGTGTGGTGACAGATTGATTTTTTTTTTTTTTTTCCCTTTTGCCAGTCAGTTGTGCAGATCTGGCCCAAATGATTAACAGCTGATGAACATGAGAGTCCTCTTGCCACCCGAACATGTGCGGTCAGGTCACGAGCAGCCTGGGTCATCGTCAGGCCAGTTAGGAAACAAATTGAGAGCCACAAAGGAGTGACAAGGGTGGCTTTCTGCCAATGCCAGAGGTTGTTCTCCAGTCATCATAGTTAGGTATCCACTGAAGAAATTTCATTTGATTTACAGGTAATTTGGTTTTTGGTTTTGTTCTGTGGTATTGGGTTTTTTTTTTAGTGTATGGTGCTGAGCGATGTTTGGTTAGGTGTGCCTTTTAGTTAGGGTTGATTAGAGGGTAGCATCACATCCGTGTGCAGAGGCTAGGCAAGAGCTTCCTGTGACATCTGCATTTGTGTCCTGCTACAGTCATACTTACAGGATGGAAAGGAAAACCTCCTTTGGGCTTGTGCTGATGTGGTTGCTCACATCACAGCACATCAAATGTCCATTTGTTTCCTTCTATCAGCAATTCTAGATTCCTTAAAAAAGGGTCTCTGCTGCTAACTGATCCCTCAGTGGACAAATTTTTAAGTAGCTTGTTTGTTTTGAAAATTTGGTTCTGTTTGTAGCGCATCATTTCTGTTAGTACCAGTAACACATGGGTTGTCATGAAAAGAGATTGAGATGAAGATTCGTTTTCTTTTCTCTTGCACTGTTGACACTGTGCACCTGACCCTATTGCTTGAGAAGTAAGTTTCAGTGTTTTGTCAACTAGTTGTGTCCTTTTCTATGCCCTGCTCTGATAGTTCCCAGTCCTAGGCTGAGCCTGGTAGATAACAGGGGGTTTTAGGGGTAAGGGACTAGAGACTTACCTTGAAACCAAAATGGTAAAGCAAAACGAAGAAGTCATGAGTCTTCTACAGGGACATTGGAAAGATCAAGGAACATGAACCCTGGGAATGAACCAGACCTTAGACACTGGCATGTTTTGGAGGATTCTCCTGGCCTCTGTGGATGGTGAGCTATGGGATAACACTGCATCCAGAAGAGCAGTTCCTAGCCCTTCTGCTCAACTATGAGCACAATTCAAGTTAAGTTTGTGAGAAGTGCAAGGCAGGTGCATTTGTTTCTTTGTTTTCCTCCAGGGAAGGAGATGTAGACTCAGACCTGGCAGAGCAGAGCAATGCTACTCCTTGCAGAATTGGGACCTTGCTCCATTAGGAATGAGCCATGATTGAAGGGTGCTGTGGGTAGTGTGTGCAAATGCAAGTGGAAAGTCAAGGAGGTTTGCAAGGTGGTGCAGCTGACAGAGCCACTTGTAGCACCATACCTGATTTTTAAGGTGCTTCTGAGGAGACATATATTTCTTTTTACGTGGTAACTGTCATGTGCTCCATGTTGTGGACCAGTGTAGAGCTTGGGATGTAAAGATTTAAAGTTACAAAATGCATTTCTGGGGAAAAACTGTCATCCCTTAGTGAATGGTAATTGTCCTTCAAAAAAGGCCTCTCCTCTGATTGTGGGGTTTTCTTTCTGGGTTTATTTTTTTTTTCCATTTGATGATTGCTTTGGTTTGGTTGGGGTTTTTTTTTTTTGGATCTAGAAGCTTTGAAAAGAATCAGACTTCCATGGATGCCACTGGAATCAGGACTTCACATTCAGTACTGAGTACCGTTTTCAAATCTTAATTGCTTTGCTGTCAGCATTATATTACAATTAAAATAAAATGTTCTACAGTACTGTGTTTCACATCTGGTGTATAAGTTTTGATTTCTTCTTTGTACCACATACTATTTTTTGTGAATTCAGTGATGAAAGACCTGTGAATGATTTTCTCACTGAAAGGCTCTAGGATGACAGAATCCCATTTTATAAATTGGAATTTACTTCATCTGGCTTTGAAACATATCCTGCTTCTTATCATTTATTTTTTGCCCATTCTTTTTACTTCCCTGAGTCCAGCATGCAGATATCTCAGGAAAGCAATTTTGAACTGTGGAAGCTGTTTGTGAGGTCAGCCCAGCTATGTTTTGGGATTGGATATATGAGTTTTAATCCTAGGTCCTGCCATAATTATTGGCAAGAACATGAGTAGGTTTATGGTTAAACTTGATGACCTTAAAGGTCTTTTTCAACCTAAATGATCCTTGATTCTATGAATCAGCTCTGAGGTAATGTGTCTCTCCTTTTTAGCTACAAATGACTAATGCATTGTGATGGGGCAGGTGCAAACTGCTTTTTGTTTTTCTTTTTTTAAGCATAGGTCTCTACCCAGTTTTAACACTAAAAATGGAAGAACTAAGGCCACACAAAAATAGGTGCTTTGACATGGAAAAAAGCAAGGCCAAATTCAAAACTTGTTAATGCATTAACTGCTTTGGCTGACTTCAGCTTGAGAAGGAGCAAGCAATAGCTGTAAACAAGAGAATACAAAGTTTTGTTTGAGATATTAGCAGCCATGTCGGGTATCACCTGCCGTGAACAGAAATTTATTAGCTTTCATCTTTGGGCCCCAGTTGTGCACGTGTGTGCTTAGGTGTCACAAACATATCTGTGTGAGTAGTCCCTCTGAATGCTCTTGGCACAGGAGTAGAGAGCTCAGAGTCTCAGTTGTGGCACCTGGTTGATGTGGCTGACTTGAATGGCATTTGTGAAAATGCAACACTGGAGGAATTGCAACTGCCATTTTTCTGACTTTTTGATGTTTGGTTTTCTTCCCTGCAGCAAGAGGAGATATCTTGCTTCAGAATGCTGAGTTACTTTGTTGATGCTATCAGTGTAAGATGTTTGATTTTTAGTTTCAAAATTAGTCTGTTTTGTTCAACAAGAGAACCTCAGTTCTATAATAGGGTTTACTACACTTGAGTAACCTGAAAGTAAAATACATACTGCTACTGCTTTGCCAGAAAACTTCTACACATCTGTTTTTTATGCAAGAGTACTCAAGCCTAATTCAGATGTATTTTTAACGTTTTTGTTGTTTAGTTAAGCCCTGAACCATCTCACTGATTGAATGCATGCAGAGTTGAGCAAGTAAAAGCCCAATTAGATATGCTGAAGGAAGGATGGCATACAACAGTTTTGTATGAATCTTAACATTGTTCTATCTTTTGAGGAGTTGGTTGTGCACAGATGATTAGAACACAGAAAAATAGAAAGAACTTTTCTGCTTCTGAAGAAGCAGTAGCTCTTCAAAGAGTGACTGTCTAATTAGTAGGTAAGTGTGACTGTGCTCTGGTGTATAGAAGGGGAAGTCCATTTGAGAGGGGAGTTTTTGCACTGCATGTAGCGCAAGGTGACTTGGTACAAGGTCAGCAACTGTGTGTAGTGTATACAGGAACCTGGAGGTGGAGGAAGGAAAAAAGGTAAGAGAAGTTTTCAGGATATTTCAGTAGGGCAAGACAACTAAATAATCTTTACACAATGTCTAAAGGGATTTTGCAAGGAAGAAAGAAACAATTAGAAACATTGCTGCTTTTTAAAAAGCGGTCTATGCAGTCTGAAGAGAGTTCAATTTATTGTTGATCATTGTAATTTTGATGCACCTTACACTGCCAGGATTGGAGCACCTGTGAGGCTGCACAGGTATAATATGAGGTCACACTCAACAGACTGCAATAAATTTTGCAGGTTAAGCAATTGAAAAGTAAATAGTGACGGTTTCCAGTGTTAATTTTGTACAATACAAATGTACAGGATTTTGTGTTACAATTAAACTGTTCAGTGTTACTTAATATACAGTGTAAGCATGTGACACAGTTCAGGTTGCTATGGAAACCTGGCATTTTGGTTCTGTTAACAGTGCTTCAGATAGGAAAACATTTGCATGGCATTACTGCTAGACTCCTTTCTGCCCCCACTCTTCAGTTTCTTTGCTTCTCATTTGGGAGGTGGATGATAGAGAAGAAACGATGACCTGGAATTTGCATGAATCAGGGTCAATTGTAAAAAGAAGTGTTGAGCTGAAACTTAAAATTATAATTTTACCTTCAAGTGACTCTTGTGTCTAGTTGCTTTTTTGGAGTAATGAATTATCTTTCACAATGCAGTGTCTCTGGGTTGATTTGAGGTTCTTTTTCTAAATACCTGAAAATGATGGGGTACTTTTTAAAGAGAAGTTTCCAGTAATTTTCAAGGCATGATTATGCATAATGCTGAAAATGTGCTTGACATAAAAAACTAACCATTTCTAGTGCTTTCTGTTAGACTGATGGATTTGTTCATCAGGGGTTTCTTGTTGCCTGTCTTGTCCTGTAAAGCATTAAGAATGTGTTAATCAAGTCTCATTGAGTGTCAAGTCTCATTGACAATGGGAATATTTAATATAAACCTTTGAGACCTAAACTAATTAATAATTGTAAACAGAAGGTGATTTATGGTATATGTGATTGACAATATAGATATTTGTGCCAAGCATCAAGACACATCTTTGTGATTTAAGAGTCTTCAAACACCAGTCTCTTTCTGCTCTACCTCAGCTTTATTTACATTTCATACAAGTGTCTTTCTTGTGTTGGTGAGAAAAGAGCTGAGAAGAGAGCAAGTTTGCTGTGAAGCTGAGGTCATATGTTTGTCTTTTGTAGTCTGTTTTGTCATCCCATGAATGCTGGCTCTCATCTTTCCATGTGTGTGCTTGCTAATGCCCACAGTACAAAGTTGCTGCTCAGGGAGTCACACTGATGGTTTTCTGCCCAAGCTGTGCTGCAGGTCTGTCTGATGTGAGGGTGTGCTTGTAATTCAGCCGTGTGCAGCAAAGCCTGCTGGAAGGGGCTGTGAGCTGGCATGGTGGAATATAAACTGAAATGCAGATACAGAGCCACTTCTGCTGAGTCTGCTGCGAGTCATTGGTGTGGTAATACTGGGTGGAGGAGTGTTACCAAGCAGCTGAAGTGGGCAAAAGGGACAAAGGCAAAGGGCAATAATACTTGAAACTGGCAGCTGCTTGCTCCATGGACAGATTCTAACAGCCTGAGACAGGGAAAGCTCAAATTCTTTGACCTGGCCCTTTGGTCACGGTCCCCTTAATCACCAAAGGGTATTTGCAGTTCATCTGTCTGCTGTGATGCTGCTGTTTTGCCAGTGCAAATCCCATGTTGTATCCTGTGTAAGCTAATTCATAGAAGCAGCTCTGGAGTGTGGCCAGGCCTGGAATATGTGGCCCTGTGGTTCCAGTGGCCTTTAGCAGCATCCTGAGTATGGGAAGAGGAGAATTTAAAGAGGACTTGATCATGGCCCTTATAAACCTGGTAGAGAGCCTGTAACTCATTGTGGGTATGGGTGTGATGATGTTTGTATGCTTCTTTCTTGACCTTATCAAAACAGATGTGCAAGGCTTCTTTGAAAAACTAAACAGATCATGGAACTAGTTGTTGTGAGCAAGGAACATGATAGCATTAACTGACAAAACAGCAAGGTAGTGCTAAGGGGATTGTCTAAATGCTAGTTGATGTGTTGAATGTTCATCAGTTTTTTGTATTTCAGAAAACTGCAAGTAGTTGGTGTTTTGTTTATATGCCTACATGCTCCGGGCAGAGGCAAAGGAGCAGTAATATCCATCTTACCCTCTCTGGGTATGGCAAACCTCATCCTTCTATGGTTAATATAATCACAGAGTCGTTAAGATTGGAAAAGACCTCTAAGATAATCAAATCCAATTTTTGACCAAGTCCATATTGTAAAATGCCAGGTCTGCTCATTTTTTTAACACTTCCAGGAATAGTGACTCCCTGTCTGCCTCGGGGAGTACAATCCAATC
This sequence comes from Luscinia megarhynchos, assembly GCA_034336665.1. Lineage (NCBI taxonomy): Eukaryota > Metazoa > Chordata > Aves > Passeriformes > Muscicapidae > Luscinia > Luscinia megarhynchos. The sequence continues at coordinate 51,706,973 of CM067565.1, forward strand.
CTTAACTACTATTCTAGCAAAGAAATATTTCCAAATATCTACCATGAACCTCCCCTGGCACAGTTTAAGTCCTTTCCTTGTGTCCAATTATTAGTTGCCTGGGAGGCTGACTGCCACCTCTCCACCTCTTTTTTCCAGCGGTTGTAGAGGGCAACACTGTGTATACTTGTACAATGTGAGTGTGAAAAGCTGCTGTGTCAGAGGGCTTGGACTTCATGCTTATTTGAATTGGGGTAGGTTGAAACAGGAGATACAGTAAGATGAAGGTATTAATTATTTTAGAACATCTGCAGCAATGTTCTTTTTGACCTAAAAATGAAAATCTTCCCAGGTGGCCTGATTTCCAACAGCACTGCACTTTTACATTTGGAATAGCATAGCACTCTGCCTGTTAATAGTTTATGCTGTGTTTTGTAACCGGTTTCTGTCTAGCAATTGAAGCTGAGTTAAGCAGTAAAGTGCATTGTTCTGTATGGAAAATGCATCTGGTGATGTTCCACTGCCAATGAGGGAAGATTAAATCTCGATGTTTTTGTCTTGTGACAACCTGACTGGTGATGTGGAATTTCTGGTAGCGCATTTGTTTCCTCTTACTCTGTGTGAAACATGGCAGCCTGAGTTAGTGGGTTAAAGTCTCTTCCCGAGTAAGGCAGGAATAATTTGTCTGGAGAATTCTTTGGAGTTGAATGAAGTTTTGTTATTGTTCTGTTTCTGAATCAGACATGTTTCTGCTACACTGATTGTCATTTATTTTATTTGACCTTTGTTCATGTGGACAAACTGTTGGAAATCCAGTAGGGGCACTGAAGGTGATCTAAGCTTAGCCTGTTCTTACTTCATTAGTAGGGAATGAAAATGCTTAAACTTTCAGTTTACTACACTACTGTAGGGGGAATAATACCTCCTAAAGATTGTACCCTGTTCCTCAAGAGTGAGGGTGTTTGTTTTCTTTGCCTGTCTTATCTCCAGATCTTATCTTCACTGTCCTTGAGAGCCCGCAGTATGCAAATAGCCACATTGAATCTCTTTGCTTCTCTCTATTTGGAGACACAGAAATTGTGACTGTTCTGTGTTTAATCTGAACAAGAAGTCTAGAAATTGCTTCTGCTTACACACTTATTTTTCTGTCTCTTAATTTTTGTATTTTTATTTTTTGTGGATTTAAAGAGTGTACCTTTGTCACAAGAAACGTGGCAGGCGTAATACTTCAAGGATGAAAGGCATAAAGAAGGGTTATTCACCTAAGCAAAGGTAGAGTAGCTCTCCTGGGTTAGTTTAGCACCCTCCAGTTATGTGTAATGGACTGGAATGTCTTTATAGAGCATATTAATGTTTTAGAATTGATGGTACACTATACATCATAACTATAATGTAACTATATAATTGTTTTAAAATAATTCCATATTCCAGATGGCTTTGGAATAAATAATTTTTGTCCATTCTGTTGAATGTATTAAGTCTGTGCTAGATACTTTTCTGAAAGCTTCCAATCTCACTTTTTCCTAGGTTATTCTGCCTAAAGAAAAGACTAAAAAAAGTTGTAGTTTATTCTCCTCTTTGCTGGCTGTGCATTTCTGTTATGTTTCATCTTGAGATCCTATAGTGTTTGTACAGAAACTTATATTTTCTATTGCACCAAGTAAAATATACTAGCAGAACCTAAAAGCAGTAGAACTCAACCTGGTTAGTCCAGTCAGTGAGGCATTAATGAAATGCTGCAAAGTTGAGCATTTCTCATAAAGTGCAAGTGTGCATTCACTTTCCTGGTTTTAAAGATAGGAGGTCTATGGAAATAAATGCAAGAGTTATTATTGGTGTTTTGGCTTGTGAAGATTAATAATAGGCATTTATGTGACCAGTAGCAAATTAAAACATCTCCTCTTCCACATTAAACTGCTTGTGTTGCCTTATGTTTAAAGATGACATGTGTTTTTATTTATTTGCATCTGCACAGTCTTCTGGTAACTGCTTTGGGCTCATCAGAGGCACAACTACCAAGCCCCAAGGGTTCAATTTCAGATCTAATACACTGAAACTCCTTCCCTTCTATCTGTGATTTGTTCTACAATTTCTTACTCTTCCAACTTGGGAGATATTTTTAATATTGCTCTTGAAGTGCTACAAACATACCTTTTCTATTTTTTTTTTGTCTTAGTACTGGCTTATTGGTATAACCCTTGTCATCTCTCATACTGCATCTTTTAGGAGTGAGAATTGGCACATGTACCCAGAAGACTTGTTATTCATAAGAAGACACTCTGTTGCAGAGTTGCAGACCTAAGCCAGCTATTAGTAATGCCTCATGTCTGAATATGACCAGTTTTGAATGTTGGTATTACAGCAGGTGATAGGAAGCATGCAGTGCTGTGAGCAGGTGTGTGTGGTGTTTGTAGTCTCAGGGGCAGAGGTATAATAGAGAAACAAAAATAAAAAAATTACTGTTGTGTGGGACACTGTACCAGAGAGCAGATGAGAGCTACGTGGTGTGTCTGGGCAGCATCCTGTTCCTTCAGCACAGTGGGGTTTCCCTTGCTATAGCCTTGTCTGCTTGGCTGTCTCACTGGGAGTCTTGTGCCTTCATCTGCTCTGCCTTCCTAACTGGAAAATTTGTGTGCAGACCTCTTGCCTTCCCTGCTTGTTGTTCACAGTATGGTTGTTGTCACTGTCTCTTGCATTTTGAGGCTCCTGCTAAGGTATGGAATACACTACCCTTGATGTGGTTTTCCTAAACTCAATTAATTGCTTTTTTTACATACTTGCTCCTTGCTGAAGGAGCCTGAGTGAGCCTGGATCCTCAGAGGAGTTAGTTAGGCTTTTTATTTTCTTTTGTGGATCTAATCTTTGATTCTTATGTATATGCCTGCAGAGCCAGATAAAATCGAGACTGTACTATTGGTTTCCAAAATTAATCAGTTTAAATTTCACAGAAAATAATAACTGTCTCCCTTTTCAAAGTAATCTTCTCCTGTTTTCTCGTTGCTGGTGGTTATTGAGGCTGGATTAAAGCTACTAGGAGGATACTTGCACACATTGCTCTCATTTGAGCATGTCTCCACATGTAATTCTTACAGTTCAGCTCCCCATTTGCAAAGCAGGGAATTACATAATTTTCCTACCTCATGAGAGGTTGAGAGATACTGACTCTACAGGATCATGAAAAATATGTCTAGAGACTTGCATGATCTTGAATGTTTCTTTTTCTCTGCATGTTTTTGCAGGACTTGCAGTGGGCACAGATGGCCAGAGAAAAGCTATCAAGTCCACTAAATGTTCTAAAAATAATCAGATGCTTCATTGGCTTCTGCATTGCTGTGCTGTTGGATGTACTGTTGTCTATGTGCACGGTTTTGGAAAGTAATGCCTACAACTAAAGGATTGCTTGTTGATGCTTTAGAGCCAGCAGACAGGATTTCTGGGTGCTTACTCCTGAGCACAGCAAGCAGGACTTTTTATTTCATGAAAATGTGAACCACTTAAACTGCAAGTAGCAAGGTACATTATTCTTCATGCATGAGAAGAGAAGGAAAAGGGAGAAAAAAGAATTTTTTAAAATTGGTAAATTTATCAAAGTCTTTAAAGGGTGTTCTATTCACACACTAATTTATTTTTAATCTTCTATTCCCTTTGTTTATGCTTGCACTTAGGGCATCTTCTGCTGCTACTTAGAATGTACTAGTGCAGGAGGCTGCTGTCCTGCAGTGCCTGGTTGCAGGGAGGACAGCAGGACCTGGAAAGAGGTCTGGAGGTCTTGAGAGTGTGGTCACAGTTGCAGTGTTGTAGGTATCCGTGGTCAGGAGTTCAGTCCGTTCCTGTGATTATATATGTATGCACATACATTCATATATAGATGTATATATATATATGTGTATATATATATGTATGTGTGTATATATATATATATATATATATATATGTATGTGTATATATATATATGTGTATGTATGTATAATTTGTTTTTTGTGTGGCCTTGCTGGAGCATTCCCATCCTAATTGCAAATTTTCAGCAACATCCTCTGAACTCCCTGGCACCAAGACTAGTTAGACAAAGCAAGTATCCAGAAACGAGTAAATGTAAATTAAAATAATTAAAATATCCAGAGCAGTAGGACTAAAATAAGAAAGAACAGCGTGTGTTTATGTATTTTGTTCTTTTCTTTATATAATTATCAGGGGCTGCCACTGGCTAAATTTGGAGAGTAGCAAATTTTTAACAGGCTCCTAACTGAAATGCGTTGTTTGGTTTGCCTTGAAAATGCCTAATTAAAGAATTAGCATTGCTGTAGACATGTAATACAAGCTTTTCACAGTCTACTTCTGTTTCAGTGTGTAGAAAAGGTTAAACTGAGCCTGAAACTTATATAAAATCAGATTTGTCATCATTTGAGTTTGGATTGAACTCATGGTATATGAGTAAGTTGTCTGTTTCTCAGCATATAAATATCCCCCAAATATGTACATTTTTAATAGTCTGCTGATTCAGTATTCATCTGTACCAGAAAGGAGCTGTCAGGAAACCAAGATTCATTTTAATCATATAGCCTTAATAATATTTTAGGCAGGTGATAAGGAATACCTTGGGGTTTTTTTCTTGTAAAATGTCAAAGGACAGATAGGGGAGAAGTGTGGAGTAGGTTTGCCTTTTTTGATGTGACTTAAAATTGTCAGTGACATCCTATAAATGTGGCTATTGTGTTGTTACTGCTTAAAAAACTAAAATTGAAATGAACCTCTCAGAAATACTAAATACTAATTTTCTGTAGCAATTAGTGGAGACTGTGCTGTGTTCCTTCCAGCTGTCAGGTTTTCTATTTTTTTTTTCCTTTAAGGCAACTAGTACAAAATTCCCAACAACACAGGTAAACTCAGAACTTAAGAAACCAGTGTTCCTAATCAGTTTGCTATTTCTAGTACTATCTTTTCTAAGTATAATTTTCTGACATTAATATGTCTTTCTAGAACAACACTGTTGTTTCTTCTAAGAAGGTAAGCTAACTAAGCTTTAGAGTGGGATCTAACATTAAACTATGCTGTTATGAAGACTTACTTTAATTGGTGACTGGATATTATATTACTGTATATTTTTATTACTGAAAGAAAAAGGTTGCCAGAATGCCTTTGCTGTGCCTGGTCTGTGGATAACATTCCAATTTTTCTGAGTGCCCATCTGTTATGAATATAATTATTTAATTTTTTTTTAATTCTTGATTTTTTACTCCTCACCATGTGAAAGGACTTGGAGTTGCATTTATTTATGTGAGAAGAGCAGGCTCCATACCCATGTTGGCATTGCTGGCTTTGTTTAGCACTGATGAAAGCAAACAGCATCCCTCACACTTGGAGAGCTGAGCAGTGCCTCGCTGGTTTGGTGCTGGCACCTCCTGCAGCATCTGTGGTTAGGTCCAGGCTTAACCTCCTCTCTCCTTTTTTGTGCCCCTTTTTGCTGAAGCAGGGGGTGGCTGCTCTGGTGCTGGGCTGACAGGGACTGTGGGCAGGCAGGGATTTCTCCTCCTGGCTCCCTGGGTAGTAGTGCTCTCTTGGAGCTGGGCAGATACTTCCCTGGCTGGGGATGTTGGATCTCAGGACAGGAAGGGAATGAATGGAAAGAGCATACCACTGACTCTTGCACGGGATTAGGCAGTGAGGACAGCTATCTCTTGCCCCTGCTCAACCCAACTGATCTTGTTTCAGGGAGGAAACAAGATTCCCTCTTCGTATTTCCATGGGTCATGCTGACCTTGTGATTGTGGGGTTAATTAATACTATTGCTTTTAATTAACACTATATTGATGCTTTAGGGTTATTTGATAGTTCTTGGTGTCAGTGTGAGATTCAGCTCTGGCCTGTCGGTGCCCTCATGCCTCATCACAATGCAGTGAAGGCAAAGCAGGTGAGGGCAGAAAAGTGGTTCCTCTTTTTTTGAACTCTTTTTGTAATTCACTGTAGAGGTTGTAGTTGTGCTCTTTGAAAGACTTACTGTAACTCTAAAGGCAGTGCTAATGAAGCCACTCGTTCTGCTCCTCTGAAGTTCTAAGAACCTGCTCCAACAGAGAAGATAGAGATGCATCAGAGTTCTCGGGAAGTATGTGGTATCTTCACACAGACTGAACATCTGAGCAGGCCAGTTGGTTCTGATGCTGCTGTTATGCTTCTGTCATGTAGGTTTCTGTGTCCATCTGAAGACTGCATTGTGTGTTACCTTGCAGAGTTAAAATAGTATTCTCTTCATAAAGCTAAAGATGTCAGATATTTGCCCTTTAAAGAGTACCCATTACTGTAAGACTACTTGACATGTAAAAATGAGAATAACTTGATTCTCTCTGATGCACTGGATGTATTTTCAAAACTAACGAGTTAGAAAAAGTGCATTTAGAAGCAATGGGCTTCATGTGCTGTGGACTAATCATTTGTCAATAAGGAGAGAAAATTGTGGATAGTATTATTTCTTGCAGAGTCTAGCATGATTTGTTCTTGGGATTTTCAAGTAGATTAGTCTGTCTTTGCTGCATCTCTTTTGTTGACATCTGGCAGTTTGTAGCTTGTGATCTTTTAATGCAGGGGAAAATAATGGAAACTGATTAGGTCCCAGAGGATTTTTTCTTCTTTTGCTATGAATCATAATTTATGTGGCTTCCATTTCTTTGTTATACAGCGCATTAGGCTCAAATGTTTAGTAGTAACTTCTGGTTTGAGTTTATTCTGAAATGTTGGTAAAAACTTCCTGAAGTTAACTTATTTTGTGCATGTGCACAAGTCATCAGGGTGGGTTAAATACATGTTTAGGAGGGGAAAATGATAAAACATCTTGGCAGGGATCTTGGACAGCAGTTTTTGTGGCATATTGTTAATTACAGTAATTATAAAGCAGTTTGGAAATTCTCAGCTCCTGTGTTCCAAGTGCCTTTGTATAGCATTCTGCCAAGAGGTGGTGATTTTCATGTCAAAAACCAGTGTTACTGGTCTCCTTTTCCCCCCATTTTTTTTTCCTTTTTTCCTCCTCACTTCTCAGATAATCTAGATAATCTTCCCGAGTCCTACCTATTTCAATGTGATTACATTTCATCTGGAGAGCCAGAGGTCCATCTTGTTTCTCCCTGTACGTTTGTTTGAACGTATATATTGGTTACAACATTCAAACCTTGTACAGGATGTTTTTTCCTTTACATTATCTTAAAACTTTCAGATCTCTCACAATCTTATAGTATTTTTGTAATTTAAAGTTTTAATTCAAAGTAAGCATCGTGTGTCTTGCTGGTTATTCTGTTTGTACTATTATATTTCCAAAGCTTCTCTTGATCTGCCTGTCTAGGAAACGCATGAGACATGGAAGATGTTTTGGTATAAACTTGAAAGTAGTTTAATCTTTCCAGAGTTTTAAAACTTGATGCTGCTTTTGGGATTACCTGCTTTGCAGACTGTCTCTTCCACTGCTGAGAAACTAGCCTGAGTGCATTTATTGGTTTGTCTCATTCCATACTGAGTGGATACTGCCCGGCAAAAATTGGTTAAAATTTTACTTTGCTTTGTCACTGGGTTCGTTGTATTTCCACAACCTGTTGAGTTTTTTAGGTGTTGTTGGCATGTTGATTTATGAACTTCCTGTTTTTAACTGTTATATACAGGAGACTCTGCCTGGATATGAGGTACTGACGGGAAAAGAGCATCACGCTTGGCTGCTCACCTTGCCCGTTCCACTGTAAATAATGGAGACCAAGGAAGAGAAGAAGGAACGGCGACAAGGCTATTTTGCTCGGTAAGCTTGCAGGGCTTATTTCAGTGTTGATTGAAATACAGAGCTCTTATCCTGCCTTTTTGACAAGGTTTTACAATTTTTCAAGTATGTATGAAAATGAAACCCATGCTGCAGTATGTATACAGAAAGTGCTTTCCTTGCTGTATCCCTGATGTTTAAGTGGTGATTTCTTTCTTTTGAGTAGTAGAGGAAACTTGAATTATAATTCTAATTTGTAATATTAAACTATTCTTGGGTATTCAGTTGCAAATTGCACTGCATTTGAGCTTCTGGCATCAAGTTCCTGGACAGTGTTGATGAAAACGAGCATATCTGAAACATACGTGTGTCTAAACCTGAAGTGCATTTGTTTTCCAATAAAGCAGAGATTGAGTAATATCTCATAGGGTAAGGCTAGCTAAGAAATGGTAAGCTGGCTAAACCATACCATCTTTGTAAATAAAAGCAATGTTTTTTCAATCATTTTTATCATTTGGAATTCATGATTGGTGATTTTTAAGAAATAAGTGACGTTTCTTTCCTAATAACTTGTCTTTGTTAATGTAACAAGTCTCTAATCATCTCTGAGCTCTGATGTACATGAAGAACCAAAGCTCACTTACTCTTGGGAGGGGATAAGAAATAGATTTTAAAAAGATCTTTGCCTCAAGGATGTTTTCTGTTCTGTTGAAGAGGAGACTTGTATCCCGTCTCCACACAGTACTAAATAACTATAGCCTTAGTGCATTACAGATATCTAGAGACAGGCCTGTCACAACATTTGGAAGAAGTGTGGGGAAAAGTTGTTGCTTCTTTGTTGCTATTCAGGTTCTGTGTAATGGTGGCTAAAGACTGGAGGAAGTTTCAGTCATGTGTTTATGTCTGGTGACTTGCTTTCCATTTGGAGAAACGCAGTTGTGTTGATGTTGGCAGAATGTTGCAGTTTGGAGAAGGGGAAATGGATTATGGCGCCTAAAACAGAGGAGGCATTATGAAGGATAAAGCAGAAGTAGCTAAAAGGATAACTAAGGAACTAAGTAACGAGTAAGTAACTAAGGAACAAGTAATTTTGTGTTAAAGAAGACTCAGGCTTTGAGACCAATGTCTGAGTAAGATGCTTTAGTATTGAGAATGTTTTGTGTTCTTTCTAAGTGCTGTCTGCTAAACAAGTGGAAAGCCTTAAGAGGCTTTCAGGCAAGTCCTTGACAGTTGTATTTAGTCTGCTCTCCTCTGTCATCTTGTGAGTTCTCTCTTTTAAAAATTCACAGAGGCAGCATGTCTTGTATGGGTGTAGGACATTGAGCAAGGTTCAAAAAGATGTGAAATCAATTTGTAGCATTAGCACTTAGCTGCTGTGTAACTGTGGGGAGGTTATCTGTCTCTTTCCCTCCCAGCTTGCATCTTTTTTTCTTTATATAGGTTGCAGGCCCTTAAGTCCTCACTCTAAGCAGACTCGTGGATGACTTTTACATGAATGTCACTGCAGACCCTCTGGTCATGTGTTAATAGAAGCTAAGTCTGTCAGTAGGTGCCAGCATTCCTTCCTGCATATTGTCTGTGTGTGCAGTCAGGGACAGAAGCAGAGCTCGGTTTACATTTAGCATACTAAGTGTAACACACTTCCTGTAGTAAACAGGTGCCACAGGGTCTTGCAGGTGAAGAGTTTAAATGCTTTGCACGATGACCCAGATAAATGTGATACAGATACCTGAAAATAGTAGGCAGATTATATTGCCTTGCATTGTTCCAACAATGTCTGGTTTTTTTTAAACTGTTTAAAATTTTGACTTGATGTCAAAGGCCAGATTTTGACTTGACACAGAAGTTACTGGATTAGATGCCTCTTATTGGGATGCAGATAATTTAATCAGGTGCGTGCTTTGGTGTTGCACCAAAGTTTGGGTTGTTTTGTACCTTAGAATTTGTGGAACTTGTTCTGTCCTTAAATTTAAGCACTGAAGTTTGGTAAGTTCTGGCACTCATACAGTTTTGATTGCTGCTTCAAACACGCTGCTTTTCCTGCCAGCTTGGGCTCACATTTATTAAGTTAAGAACAACCTTAGCTGGTTCCCAATCACATATGCCTCTGTACTTCCATTGCTGATTTTTTCCCTTTATGTCTTATTACTGTTATGTTTTGTGAGTCTGAGATAGAGTAGTATTTACAAAATCTAAATTTATGTGTAGTAAACATTCTCACAAAGCAGAGACTCACTTCACCTTTGCTTTAATCTTGTTGTTTCTGTCTGTGATCAGATGCTCGTAGTCTGTTTACTAAGGAAGAGAAGAGGAAATAGATTACACCTTTTGCCAGCAAATATGTGCTAAAAAACTAGCTCCTGAATTGCAAGATCAAGATGAACATGAAATTGTCTGCATCTCTGTCCCCCAAATTTAACGTTGTTTACACATTTATCCTTTAAAATATTTGAAATTGCTCTGTAGAAGAGGTCCACTAAGCCATCATATTTTTCCACTACAGATAGTTATGGTCCTAGTGCCTCAGTTTTCCCAGGTCTTTCCCCCTCCCTGTGGTAAATGAAGCTGAAACGAAACCTTCCCCATCCATTTTTGCTTCTTACCAAATGCAATTTTACCCACTGTATTTTGTGGTAAAGGGACTTCTTTTTGCCTTGGTTGTCAGAAAAGGAAAAAAGTGATTTTTTTCAAACGAAATAGACATGTCTTCAAAACTTTTTGAAGAGTGATTTAGATTCCTTGTATAGATAAAATGTTACTGCTCGTAGGAGTTTAACAGACAAGAAGTGAAAGTATAAGAGTAACATGAGTATAAATTTCTCTTATGCAATAGATCCTTATTTAACAGTTACTCCTACTTAAAGACTATTCTGTGTAGTTAAGTTTTCTTGACTTATCTTCCCAACCATGTTTTTAGGCTTTTTCTGTTGTCTTCTGTTTCACTGGCTCACAAATAGACCAATATCTGTGCTGGTATTCAGCAAGTCCAAAAACAGATGGCACAGTGTAATGGATGTACAGTGGCACATCTATATATATTGACTCTACTGTGACATTTGGTGCTTTTTATTGTGATTATGTGCCCATGAGATACAAACTTCCTATTTCCCTCTGCCTGTGCACCTTCCTTCTCACAGGATGTGGGACCTGTCTGTTCTGCCTTGCTCATTGTGTAGGCTTGAGTTCAGGGGTACTTCACCTCATAAAATAAGTAGCCATTAAAATTTTAACTGAACTTAGAAACTACCAAAATGAGTGTTGTGTATCACATAGAAAGAATTGCCTTGGATATAAATTGGTAGTCTGGAAGGCTGAATGTACCACTTGAAGGTGGAATTGTTTTGCATGTGCTGTTGTGTGCTACTGGATGTATATTTTGCATGTGCTGTTATGTGATACTGGATATCTTTGGACAAGCAGTTAAAGAATATGAGAAATCATAAGGGAAGAGTTTGAATAGCTTTTTGGAAGAATGAGAAAAGGGGCTCTTTCAGGTTCATGTTCTGGGTCTCAGCATTCATCACAGCAAGTTACTGAGCATTTTCCATGCTTTGTACAATGCTATGTCAAGTAGCTGTCCACTACTGTATTAGGGAAAAGAAATAAGTATGCTTTATTTGAAAAAATTGCTGCTTTTTGACAAGTTGACCAAAATACTTGCATTAATTTTATGTTGATTCTTATGTTGATTCTTCAACTTGTGGTGACCTTAATCTGAACAATCTGTATGGAGATGATCTGTAAAAACCATATTTATGTTGAATGATTTCTTAATCGTTCCCAGGGGAATTTTGAATTTTAGTTTTCAGTTTCTTTTTGGCCACCACTGAGAGCTGGACTTCTGATGCCAAAAATGATGCACTTTTGCTCCAAAGGCCATCCCAGTGGGCAGAGACTCCCTTTAGCTCCAGGTTCTTAAATTCTTTTTCAGAACCTGAAGCCAGTTGTATAGCTTGATGCTCACCTCCTGTTTCTTTATGATGTCTATATCTGGGGGAGAAATAAAATAATTCACAGCATGTTGTAAGTTCACTTAGATTCTTGGCTTAGATACCTAAATTTACATCCATACAGATGAAGATTTATACATTAAACCCACGATTTAAAGAAGATAAATATAAATGTATTCTGCAGTTGTTTTTTACTTGTTTACTTTACCAGCTCCAATGTACAGCTTTTTTCTCTTCCTAATTATTTTTAATACTTAAAAATAAATAAAACCATACAACAAATGGTGTACAGCTTTTCAGTCACATAGTTAGTTATGACCTAACTTTAGCTTTCACTTTAAGTATTCACAACAATTCCAACAGTAGGAATCATTGACACATGGCTAGAGTCTGGAAAGCTTAGCTGGGGAAGGCATTATGTGTACTTGTCATGTTGTTATGGTTTCTCCCTGATCCTTGTTCTTGGCAGCTGTTGGAGACAGGATGTTGGCTTGCACAGATCCTTGGTCAGACATGCTGTGGTCATTCCCTTGGTCAGTCTTTTGTAAGTTGCAAGCTGTCAGATTTGTAAGAATCTCATTTGGACTTTCCCTGTCTTCTGTTTTATTCCCATATTCAGTAATTGTGCATTTCATATTTTTTGTTCCTGTGGCTGTTAAGACACAGTATGATGATGAAATAAAAACACAGTGAGCACCAGAGGGATGGTGTGGAAAAAGGGCATCAGTGGTGGCTAGGGCAGAGGAAAACCTAGATAAGAAATATATGCACAAAGATACTTCCTTGAGGGCATCTCATGTATGTGAGACGTTTTCATGAGTTTTTCTGTTAGGTGTGGTTCTTGCTGACCAGACTCATTATGTCCAGGTAACAGTCTTCAAGTGTTGGGTGCTCCTCAGCTTGCTGTTACTCCAGCAGTTGCCTCCTTGCAATTGTTCTAATTCTGCTGAGCCAACATGTTGGTGTTTATTCTGGTTTCCTGTAGCACCCATAATTTATTTTTTTTGCTTTTAGGAGAAAAAAATTTTCCACACATTGTTTTTAAAACAAACCATCATGGAGGTTTATCTTGGGTGTGAAGAATAGTCAAGCCAAGATCGTGGAGATGCTTAAATATTTTTAAATGGCTCTAGGAAATAATACATCATTTCAGTTCATCTGTACAATGAAAATATCTTAACTCTGCTTCCAGATATATAAACATTACCTCATAATCCTGTTACTGAAACTGAATAACAGCATTGAATTTTATTCACATTGTTTCAGTCAATATCATATATGCCTGAGGCATTCTATTTTCTAAGAAAAGGCTGAATATATCATTACTTCAGATTTATGGGGTGCAATGGTTATTATTTTCTCTGTTATTTAGGGGGTGTGTGTGTGCAGGATAGTTGATTTGCTATGATGGATAGCTAAAAAAAAATAAATAAGTATTTTCTGAAACATACAGTGTTGTGATTTACCTTCCAGGTACTTATGCTTGAGGGTTTTCAATATTTGTAGCAGACTTTCTGTCTTCTGTGCTGTAGGTCAGTATTTTAGCTGCCCTTTGCAATTGTCATAACGTAAGATGTTGAAAAATGTCTAGAATTTCACAGACAGCATCACTTGGACCTGTTGGGTGGAACTTAGGGAGGTTGGTCAGGTCCTTCAGATACCTGAGAGATGCTATTCATTGCTTACAAATTTTTTAGTGTGTATATAAATATGTAAGTACGTAAATATATTAAAATATTTGTAAAACATAAATATGTATATATAAAGTTTTCTTTTTGCCATAGGTGTAAACCTGGAGAATGAGAGTTGGGAGGGAAATTGAACCTGCTTTTTCTGAAGTGTTGCCTGGGAAAAGTTGAACAGCTCTTTATCTTGGGAGCTCTTTCCTCATCTCACATTGGAGTTGCTTTCTGTATTCCGAGGTTTCTGTGTTAGCAGTTTTGTAATTCTGTGGTGCAGGATAAAATTCAGCAAAAGATATGAATCACCATTTTCTGTCTAAATCACAGAATTATTCCCAATGCAAATGCTTCCTCTGGGAAACACAGTGGTTTCTGCAGTCATGGCTCTTTCCAGTGCAAGAGTAGTGGAGTCATTTAGGATTGAAGATGATTTTCGTTACGGGTAACAGAATTAGTGAAAGTATTTAATGGGGCTGAGGCTTTCCTCAGGTTTCTTTAAAACTTTCCAGTACCAGAAGTGCTGTTTATGGAGACACAAAGCTTGTGTATGACAGGAAGCATGGTTAACCTCCTCACCCATTCACTTCCCCCTGCATGTGAAATGAGACTTGAGCAACAGAGTGGCCTCTGTTTGAAGAGGCTTTTCTTTAGGACAGAAAAGAAAGGTGGAGTTTTGTGATGTTCTTGATTTGAGAGCTGTGTTGCAGACTAGGCGGAGAAAAGAGTTTAGTTAATCTTCAAATGTACTGTGTCACACCAGTAATTTCACATTTTTTCAACTTGCAAGATTCTTGTAAGGTTGGCTTGTTAGACAGAAGCATGCAATGACCCTAAATTTGCTTTTCCCAAAGGGACCTTTGGGTGTCTCTTATTAGCCTTTAAAAAGGAGCTTATGTAGCCTTCTTTATAGAACATAAATAGTTACATGATAGGCCTCTTGATGTAGACATCTGTGCAGTTTTGATAAGAATTGCCATTAACATAGTTGCTATGTAATTTGTCTTCCTCTACTTCCCTTCCCTGCAGTCTACAGCTGGGAATGCTGGGCACTGAGGGGTGTACTGGACATTCCTGGTGGGTCATGCCACTTACCTTTTTGCTTTTGGAGGGATATAAAGACATATCTTAAAAAGGATAAAATTTATAGGCTTCAAATGGGTGGCTTTCTGGATAGGTGAGATACAGACTTCTTACTGTCTGATATAATTGCATTTTTAAATTGCACAGTTTCTGTAGTATCTGCAGATACAGTCTTGTCCTTTCAGCCTCCCAGGCACGTGTTCTCTTCTGTTCTTAGGTGCTTTATGTATCTACTGCATAAAACTCTGCTTAACCCCAGTGAGCTATTTTAAAATTGTCTAGCTTAAAGCACTGGTGGAAATGTAGCATAGTACTTGGCAGAAGTGTGGTTGCATGGTCGATTTTAAAGTGATGTTGTATAAGATGGTACTGAAAGGAGGTGTCACACTTGACCTTCTGGTTTTGCTGTGTCTCCTATGGATGACAGAGCTGTCATCACTGAGCTGCTCCAGCATGAAGGCGCCTTCTAGAAGCAGCCACCTAAAGAGATGCTAATGGTGGTGTTAATAGTGGTGCTGTTAATCATCTTCTGCTCATGCTCTGAGAAACAGCAACTGTCTTACTTCCTTCTGGCAGCAGTCGTGGTCAGCTCTGTACCATGTAGGGAGTGGGCTGTACAGTATTTTGAGAAGGAGAGCAGTCAGCATTGTGAGCTATATTAGAGTTTCCTGGATTGAAGAAAACACAGGTTGATAAGAAGCTAAACATGCACCCTCAGGGAAGGTGTTTCTGGCTCACAAAATTGCCTGCCTTTTGTATCTGCTGTCATTCGAGGTTTTTGCCTGTATGGTTTTGGCATGTGCCGTGCTACATTGTATAGTCTATTTCTGGTAAGGGTGCTGCATGTTTAAGGGGGAAGGTATGAATGATACCTGCAGGAATATGCTTTTGGAAAGGGGCAGTTTGCCCCCTCTGAGAGATTGGAAAGCACTATATATCTAACTAAGGGAATTCTGTTGGTAAGAGGAAATAATGTGGACCTTCTGTGGGTACACTGGACACCTGTCTGCTTACACTGTATCTTAACTACTATTTGCATGTTCTGGAGATTTTGCTGCATGCTTCTAGGGATTGAGCTCCCCACTCTTGCCTCTCCAAGGAAATGAAGCTTTTTGTCTCTGCTTTGGGGCTTTGAACAGTGTAAGAGGCTGTGTGGATATTCCTGGTGGCCTTAGGTTCCCCATGGTAAACTCTCATGCCCTCAATGTTAATCCAGCTTCCAGACTGTGTTTGGAAGGGATTTCTTCCACCCCACCCTGCGCCTGCCAATCTGATTATGTGGAGGTGAGTTGTAAGTGTAGGTTTTTGGTGGGTTTTTTTTCTTCTGTCCTACTCTGTAGTCTGAGCAAGGAGTGTTTCCTAGGATCATCTGATGTTTGAATATGTGTGTTAGCTTTGCTTTAAGTCTCTCATGCTATTCCACTGAGATCTGTGGGATTCTTCCTGTTGATTTACGTGAGAGAAAAATCCCAAGGAGAGCAGCACCAACGGTTAAGAATTTGGGGAGGAGGAAGATAATTGTCCTTTTGCTGGAAAACCTTTGTAATGTAAATGAGCCATAAATCAACTCTCTGGGTATCTTAACACACTGAATATTTTCCTGTGAGACAGCAGTTTCTAGCACAGAGAACTTGTCTTGTATAAGACTTAATATACTGCTAATAACTTCAGGCTTTTGCTACTATTTTTTCTGGAGTGGCTATTTTTATTTCAGTAGGTGTAAGCTTAACAGCTACCCAATAACTGGTAAGCTTAGTTTATATTATGGTTTTGGCATAACAGTGCATTTCTGTCATGGATTTTTACTTTCAGTAATGTTTTTATAAATAAATGGCTTTTAGGTGTTAATCACGTGTTTAAATCAGACAATCTTTAAAAGTCAAATTTTCTCAAGCAGAAGATTTATTTGTATGTTCACTATCTGTTAGTGAACTAAATGTTAAAAAGATGCTGCTGCTCTTTCCTCCTGGACCACAGCAGGTGCTGCATGTAGCCTGAGGCTAAGAAGAATTTTTTGTTGTTATGGAGATGTTCTGTGTTACAAATAATGCCAAAACTTTTTTTTCCCTTCTTTTTGTTTTTGTTTTTTTTTGTTTTGGCAATCCAAAACTACAGCATATGACTCTGGTCCCATGGACGGATGCATCTGAGCAATTTTATGCATGTGAAGAACCATACTGTTGGGTGTTACAGAACAGTGAAAGCTGCTTGTAGGAGCTGAGCTGTCCAGGCACTTAGTGGTGGGAGCACATCCAAAGCTGCAGAGAGAAGTGCCAGAGCACCAGAGTGGAGGAGAGGGGAGGCCAGCACCTCCCTACCCACCTGCCATAGCAGGGGTAGGACCCAGCATGCCAGGAAGCTTTCCTTCCCAGGCCAGAAGGGAATGAACTAGCAGGCACAATGGCAGGCAGCAGGACAGAATGTCACAGAGCACCTCCCTTATCTGGCTTGGGCTGGCTGGATTTGGCCGGAGGTCATTGTCCTCGGCTGAAGATAGCTCCTGACCTGCTTGTTCCTACCAGCCTCCTGCTCTGCATCTGCAGGGCACTCAGCCTCCTGGGCGTGCTGCAGCCCGGGTGCTGCTCAAGGAGCAAGGCTGCTTGCTGTTTAAGCAGAAAGGCTGCCTTACAGGATTTAATTCAGGAGCACTGGAGCTTCCTGATTGCCTCAGCTTATTATTGTAGTTCAGCTACTGCCTCAAGTGCAGTGAGACCTCAACGACTTGCAGAGCCCAGACAACATGGAGATAGAGCAAAGCCTCTTGTGTCTTCCTGTTGACCCATCTTCCATCACACTTACAGTGGATTTACTTTCTGCTTTTTCATTTTCCCCGAAGTAATTGCTTCTTCACAAGCCATATACATTTTGACTGCAGGTTAAAAGTTTCAGCTGAAGTGAAAATGAAAAAATACAAACTATTCTTCAGGCAAAAATAAATATATAAATAGTATAATATTTCATATAAAACCCACAGAGGAGTTTTAAGATGTAGTAATTAGTACACACTGTATCTATTATGACTGTAGTTGAGGACTTATTACACTACTGTAATGGTGTGTGTGTATATATATATATATATATATATATATATATATATATATATCAAAGCATTTAAAATTCTCACTTTAAGGTATATGCTTATTAGAAATTGCACTTGTTCATGCCTGCTATGTGACTGTCCCACGTACACAAGCTATCCCTGTCTTGTCTTTATCTTTATACATGTGGTTAATGGTCTTTTCACTACAGTATTAAAAAGTGAGAATCTTGATCAGTCTACACCCAAACAGGTGTCTGTATTATGTTCTATAGAAAATTATATTGATGTCTTTGGGGTTGTTCTCAATTCTTGCATTTTGTTTCCCTGTGTTAATTAAATATTAATTTTAAAGGGCCTTTGTCTTTTTTCATGGAATTTGAGTTTTATGAAGAGTGTTCATTTGAGGCAGGGAGTGAGAAGTTTATAAAAGTTTTGGAGAAACTTGAGATGTGTGTCAGCCAGCCTTATGAGCTTATTGTCTTTATTAGAATAAAAAAAGTTTTACTATGGTGTGGCTTTTTCTGTGCAGCTTCTCTGTAACATCCTCCTTTGCTGTGTAACTGTAGTTCCCTTTTTCTTGCAGTTTCACTCAGCTGATATGGAGGGGGGCTTGACTCGAGGAGCTGGCATTAAGCGGGGGAGAGCAGCTGGGAGTCAGCGCTGTCTGGAGGTGACAGGGCAGGGCTTCAGTGCAGGGAGAATGCCTTGTTGAGCCACTTTGGGAAGAATTCCTGGCATGTGTAGGAGCCCTTTGGGGTGGTGAATGAACACCACAGTACGAGAGAGTATCTGGCATTGTCAGCAGAATAGAGCGGGAGGAGCACAATGGGAGTGTGTTAAGAATCAAGTTGATATTTGTGACAAAATGGTTCTGTGGTGCTGCTCTATTTGATTAGGCAAAGTTAAAGGAATCATCAGAAGAGAAAGATTTCTTCCTTTTGCCTTCTGCCTAAGGCTGTTCTTTGAGAGCTTGCATTAACTAAGGTTATAAGGGAGAAAATCAAATAGATCCCTAAAGCAAGCAAAATAGCTTTCCAGAATCCTTTTCCTATGGAAAAGATTTTATTGACTTGTTATCATAGCAATGGAGTTCTGAATACATCGTAATTTCTTTTGCTAAGTAAACACAAAAGATGAGGATCTTTTGCCTTGGAAAATAGAAAGTTTGTTAATGTGTGTGGGAACATTGTAGTCTTAAATTTGGGAAAAAAACCCAACTTTCTGCCAGCTCAAAACCCTCTTGAGTTTTACCCAGGGAAAGAGTGATTATTCTCACCCCCTAAATAAATAGAAAAGATGTGAGATGGGATATTTAAAATTCCCTGATCTAAGCCAGAAAACTGGGGAAGGGAGATTAACATATTTTATTGAATCTAAGTGCTCATTTTATCAGAAGGTATAGTGTCTTTAAAATTCCAGAACAACTTGTCTACAAATCTTTCCCTCCACATTAAAGATGATAAAACAGATGTAGTGACTTGGTTTTTAAGCTAATGGCGTTATTGAGAAGAAAATGGACATACCCTCGATTGTCAGTACAGCACTTCACTCTCTGGAGCATGCCAGCTTTCCTGAGCATTGCTGCTGGCTGACCATCTGTGAAGCCTGGTGCTGGTACTTGTTGTCAATCAGTAACAGGAGTTCCAATAAAAGTGGAAATTTCCAGCTTGGACCTATGTTACTACTATCAGAGCTTTCAGGAGTTGTTTTTTGTCCTTTGGAATGACCAGGTTATGGACACTTGTGAGTGTCTGCAGTCACCATACTGGAACCACACAGTTGTCCTTGATAACTTTTTCAGAATTTATTTTTTGGTAGTATTTTCCTCTCTATGGTTAGTTCTTTAAATATGTGTTCTCTCCCCTACATATGCCTTAATAGTCTGTTTTAATAGTAAACGTACAGCCTTGTATCTTGCTTGTTTCCAAAACAGGACATGTGCCAACCTGAAATGGCTGGTGTTCCATGGTGTGTGCTTCCTTGCAGAGTGGATGCTGTGTCATTTTAGGAAGATTTCTGAGGGTGAATGGCTTTGTATTTGTTTCTGTGCTGAAGTGAAAATAGTCACGCTGGGGAGGTCTGGGTAAAGTGTTATGGTCTGGCAAGCAGTCTGACTTCCTTTGGCTTTACAAGCAGCAGTGGTTTATTTTGTCTGTCTTATTCTTCAAGTTCCATCAGATGGGATGAGAGCACAGCCATGCCTGGAGGTGGCTGAGTCATTCTTACACTGAGCTGGGTGAAGGGGAGAGGGGTGACCTGTGCAGAGGGTAGAGAATGGCTGATTGAGATCAGACCAGTGGGTGACTAATGGAATTTTTACTGTAAGATTTCTTAGGTAGGTATGGAGTTTTTGACATGAATTTGATTTATTTAGCTCTTCCAGAAGAATGGAGAAAGGCATAGAGGGTAGAAAGAAACAAGTATATATTGTAATCAGTGCAGAGATTTCAATTAAGATTAAAATTATTAATTCTGAAGTAAATAATTGGGGTGCATATAATCTTTATATAAAGGAATCTTAATGGGAACAAAACAATGTAAAGTGTTTGAAGTGTTTTAAAGGATTTTTTTTTTGTAATCTTTTTGTATATATGCATAGATTTTAAAAAATTATATTTGAGGAACATGATCTGTTTATGCACTGCAGGATGTTGAGATGATTGTATGCCGGATATCAAGTCACATTTTAGAGGATGCACATTGTGGAAGATTTCCAAAAAGGAAAACTTCAGTTTGTCAGCTGAAAGATAAAAAGATTTATTCTCCCTTCCCCCTTATTTTGTTTATATTTTTGGAGGGCCACTTTATTAGATACTTTTGTTTCTAAAGTAAGAGCTGTACATGGTGTATCATCTTTATTAATCTAATGCATCATAAAAAAGCATGCCTTACTATCACAGGAGTTTTTTAGAACATCCAGTGAAAAGGACCTAGTGCTGTGATATTACATGTTGAATGAGGTCCTATTTAATTGTCTGTTAGACACCTCTATTGAATAAATGTTAAGCAAAACAACATGAAATTTCTAGGAAAAAAGTTACTGTCAGATTTCCATTTGTCTTTATTGTCTCAGTGTCAGAGTTGGTTCACTGCTTGCTTGCAGTTTCTGGTGGAAGTTGAGCAGACATCACCACATCTCTTTTCTCTGAGCAGTTTTCTTTTTACACTAACCACCTACCTTATAAGTTTAATGGGAAATTCAGGCTGTTTTATTCTAAAAACTAGTTATTTGCCTTTCATAGGCAGTCAAATAGAGTTGGGTCTGGAAGATGAAGTAGGCCATTTCTTGGAATCTTTCCTAGTTCTTTTCCTGTAAGTCAGTGCCCAAGGTATTAAACTGTCAGTTGCAAATTAATTTAAGAGAGCGCTGCTAACCTTGCATTTTTACCTGCCTACTCTGAGATTGTGTCCATTTCAGATCATTAGTCTTTATTATATTAAATGATCTTTGTATTTGCAGCAAGTTTTGCTTTTCCTGGTAAACTTTGTATTTGGACAAACTTAGAAAATGACTTGCTGGTTGTTGTTCAGAAAGCACTTGAGGTATAAACTCAGAAGAAATGTTTTGCCTGTCAGAATCAATTAGCTTGAAAAATGTTATCTGGTGTCCAAATGAAATTACAGATGTGTAAGACTTTCTTCATAAACAGGAGTGTTTTTGCAGATAAGATGCTTGTTTGTCCTGCCCTCCCTGTTTCTTTCTTTGTCTTTCTTTCCCAGTAGCTTTCTTAGTGGAACACAACATATCCATCAACTGATACTGAAAACTAAGCATTTTCTGCAGCAACGCTTTATGAATTCACTTTATGCATCTTGTTTTGCCTGAAAGATTTAAATTTTTTGGTTTTGTTTTTCTGTTTTGTTTTGTTCAGGTCCCTTTTGCTTTCATAACTATTAGGACAAAACTGAATGTTTTATTTGTTCACAGACATCCCCTTAGAAACTGAACAAACCCACTCAAAATTTTCCAAAATAGTTAAAAAAAGAAATAATTCAACAAATTGTGTTCTTAAAACCATCATATGTAGCAGCTCACGTCATGAAGGCTGGGAAATACATGAGAGCTAGGAGAAGAGTAGATTAGACTTTCAGCCCCCACCTTCTTTAGGAGGTTACAGGTTTGAAATCTGAGCAGGAGAAGGACTGGCAGCTTGTGTGGGATATACAGGTCAGAGAGAAGGTTGTGTGGAGGCTGGAGTTTAAGATGCAGCAAACCCTCCAGCTGTGATCTTCACAGCCCAATCTCTGCTGCACTGTACCAGTGTGCATTAATAATGAATTACCTCACGTGTAAACAGGGCTTTGCTTTACTAAGAGGGTGCATAATGTCAAAGCATAGTAGGTTTGAGGCTGCTGTTACGGCTTTAAATGCTGTTGAGGGCTTGTTTTGGCTCCTTGGGATATTACAGGCAAGGCTTTTCAGGAGTGGTGAATTAGAGGAATTTGGGTAATTTTTACCAGGCTTTAGAAACCTCTGGAAGAAGCACCTTACAAGCAGAGATCACAGCCCTAGAGTTGCAGTTAGTCTGAGTCATGTCTGGAATTTCATGGATACTTAGTCTTAATTCAGTCTTTTTTCCTAGTGCTAAGGTTACCACTTTTGGAGTTGGATGGTCATGGCCTGGAAACAGAGCAGTGGGCAGGAGGAGTAAGCTTGGCACCGTCTGAAAATCTGATACCTACCATGGGGATGGAATAGAAATTATGGAGTGCCCAGATTATTGATGATACTTCTGAAGGATGCTGGTGGCACTGTCCTTTCAAAGCAGCAGCAGCTGTGTGCTGGGGATGCTGTACCTTGTGTAATGAGTCCCCAGTGTGCTGCAATTGATGGGAATGCAGCAAGATTAAACACTGAGGACAAGAACCAGTCAGTTGCATTTCAGTGAGTTGGTTCAGACTCTCCTTTCTGCTTTCCTTTTTTCTATCACTAATGGACCAGTTCTGTTTTAGCTCTTTATTCTAAAAGTTGCCAGGGGCATCTTTGAAAACTCCAGTTCAAATGAGAATGTTTTAAGGAAAGTACTGACAGAAGCTGTTAGTATTGTCACAAGGACTGTTGACCTCTAGAGAGGTTTTTCTCTTTGTTCTTCTTTTTTTTTCCCTGCCGTAAAGGGTTCTATGTTTCCATTAGTGGCTCTTTTGTTGTTTTGAGATACTACATTCATACTGCAGAAAGCTTACCTAACTAGAGTTTGTGATCAAAACAAACTGTGAACCTGAAGACAGAAGTCTCTGATGCAGTGTGAGTAGAAATGGGGTGCCAGTGGATGCTTGCTAGTTCTCATATATGGAGGCAGGTGATTTGGGTATCCTGTCATATACACACACAGAGGAAGGTCATTGAGTTACTAGAGTCAAAAGTCAGGAGTGTGGCTCATTTAGAAGTCTGGAATCAGGTAAAACCATGGTGGGAATATTCCATTTCAGCATAGAGGGCTGCTTTGCCAAGATTTACACCTAAATATAAGCTAAATATACTCATTGTGCATGCAAAGTGTTTGTAATGTTTTGTGATTGCTACAGCAGTCGTTAATAAGGGCTGTGGCTTATTAGTTAAAAATAAGCCTCCTTTGCATAAGCAAATTTTCATTAGTCTAGTTTAACACTTAATTTAAACACTTCATTTGTTATATAGATATAGTCACTTCTAGTCTTTTATAAATCCCTGTGTAGTGTTTTCATATGTAGTCAGGGCTGAATCCATAAATTTCATATACAGTCAGTGTCTCTTGCAGGCCAGAGCATGAGCTACTACTACTAGTTGTCTTACAGATCTGTCTTATAGGGTTTGAATGAATGAATGGGCAACTACAACATCCTCACTGGGTTGGCAGCAGGGTGTGAACCTTCCTATTTTGGGAAGCATTAAGAAATATGTATGCAACATGTGTGAGAGGCACAGTTTGTAAGACAGTATTTTGTAGTGTTTCACTGGAAAGCATGGGTCACGTAGTCTGAGAAACTGACCCTTCTCAGTCTAAACATTGTAAACTTGGAACTGGTTTTAGTATTTTATTTTTTAAAAAATTTGTATAGCCTGAAATGTCTTTCTAAAATTTGCAGTTGCTCTGTGTATTTTTATGTTGTAGTCTAAAAGAATACATGAAAAGCATAAAAATATAAAAGGCAGAAGAAAGAATCTCTGAAATTCCTGCATTATATGAATAACTTAATGTATTAAGCTTTCACTTATTTACGCTACTGCTGTGAGCTCATGTAACCTTTTCCCATTTGTGGTGACTCACTGGTTGTCTGTATTTTCTATGCATAATTCTTCCTGTGCTCAAAACAAAGTTTTTGGCATCAACAAGATAATTATACTACTCACTCCCTTAGGTATCTTGTAACCAAGAAGTTAATATACTGTAGAGAAGCACCATTAGATAGATCAGTTTTTCATTTTGTATGGTATGAGTCAGTGATTAACTGGGAACTATTTTAGTGACAGTGACCCTCAACCCATAAAGTCAGTCTTTACTCTCATTAATCAAACTCAGTGCTATAGATGGTGATTTAGCAGAAAGTTCTGTGTTAGGATTCCTGAAGCATCTTTCTCACTTGAACTGTGCTTTAAGGAGTCTTCTAAAAAGAAAATACTCTTGTTGCTATAGTGATAAGTTGGAAGATTTATAGGCAGCTCATTAAGATTTCTCTCAGAAGAAATCTGGGCAGCTGGAAAATGTTCTGGCACGAGCAGTTTGTGGCCACATTGATCATGTTGCAGAAGGAGCTCCTGGGTGACACTTAGAATACCAGCGAGTGTGGGTTGTGCCAGAACAGCTGTGAAGCAGTATGAGTGGCCTCTAGGAGATAACCTTGGACAAAATGGAAAAAAGTAACAAGTTTATGTGAGAACAGATGGTCTTATAAAGCCGGAGCAGTGGAGTGTGGAATTGTTGTTAGCTGTTGTGTTATAGTACATTGTAATCAGAGGTTTTATTTTGTACCAAGCTTCATCTTGAAAACACAAATTCAGTATCTTGTTTTTACATTTAGTTGTATGGTCTTTTTAAGAAACCCCAGCTTTTCAATAGTTTGGGGTTTTTTTTTCCCTGATCCTCTTCTTCAGTAAACACTTTACTACCTTTTTTGTTATTCTTGAGAAGGTATCCTTGAGATTATGATATAATGGAAGAAAGATTATGAAGTAGGATCATCTTAGTTGCCAATTTACTGATGCCAAGTGTGTGATTTTTAAAGGGTAAAGAATTCTGATATTAAATTCATTTTTAAAAAGATCAATTTAGAAAGTAAGCTAACTTGTCTCTAGAGATTGGCTAAATCTTAGAGTTGGTTTCTTTTCTTTATGCACAGTTTGAAAAAGAAAAGGCAAGTCAAACAAACCACCGGAGACAGTCTCTGCCAATTCCCCTGGATCTCCTGTTTCCAAAACACCTTCTGAGAAAGATGATGAAAGTAAAGTTATTTTGGAGCAAATCAGTTCCTCTGAAGACAATTGTAAATTTCCTGGGGAAAAGGAAACTGCTCCAGACAAGGAAAAGAAAAAGAAAAAGTACAGTCAACTGAAAGACATCAGACGCACAGAACTTAAAAGATACTACAGTACTGGTGAGTTATGTTAATGCTGTAGTATTTTAAAATATGTTTCTTTTGATAGCTTGCTAATGTATTTTTCTTATATTTTGTAGGCCTTTCTTAAAAGGGTAATTAACTTTGGATGTCCTTCCTATAAAAGCAAATAGAATTACATAGTTCAAAATATCTGCTACTAACTTATACCTTGCATTCTCACAAAAATGCCAATATCTTGTTTCTCAATTCTAAAACTCAATGTTGTTATAGGCAGCAGTTAGTTTATTATTGCATTTTATTTTAGTTATTTTTGTTATTTGTTTTCAATGTCTTATGGGTTTCAGGTTTTTTTGGCAGAGATATTTCTTTCCTAAATTGATGTATACTGTTTAAGGCTTCAGTCTAAATTGATATTCATGTTTGTCTGTTGAAGTGTGAGGAAGTAAGTAAATTAACTACATATTTTTAAACAAGATGTCAAAGAGCTTGTGTGATGGCTTGTTTCCCTCTCACTCCCCCAATGTCTAAGTAACTCCATTAATTATAAATTCCTTTTTAGATTTTTTTACAAGAATTTCATAAAAAATTAATTGTAAATTAATATATGAGATTAGTCACATACACATCTGTTTCAGTTCTGGATTATAATTTGTTAGATACTCTTAATTGATTTTAGGTATGATTTATTAAATACTTCTTATTCCAGATTTTGTCTTGGTATTTTGGTGGAATGAATTCTTAGATTTGGAGAACTCTGGTTCTATCTTGTAAGGAATCCTTTCCCAAAGAGAAGGAATGGAACAGGAAACTGTAGCTATCCACAAAGCAGACTTCATTGCTACTCACACAGTGTGTGTATGGATGACTTACTCCTAAGGAGGAGTCTTCTTTAGATAAAAAAAAAGAAATCTGCAGTGAAAATGTTATGTGTTGAGTGGTCACACAGACTAGCCCACAGCTGAAGAATGCCTTTTGTGAGGCAGTAAAGGCCTTACCATAAAGAAGATAAACCCTGGAGTAATGCTTCCTGGGAAGCTCAAGGTTTTACAGTGATTTATTGATCCGGCTGTAACTTTTGGCAGATTTGAATGTGATGAGAACAATAATTTGAGAACTAAAAGAAAACTTTCTTCTCTCTGTCTGAAGTTCTGACCACACTGTTCTGGAAATAAAATCTGTAGAAGGAAAACTGGAGAATTGTTCATGAACAAACCTGTAAATTCTTTCTGCTTTGGTAGTATGCTGATATAAAAAAAACCCCAAACACACCAAAACATAAACTTCTGCTGCATTGCTAGTAAAGTGCTTCTGCTAGAAGCAGTTGGTTTGTACCTAGAGGAATTTAGGGGTTTGTGAGGTAGCTGAATTTTGTTTTTCAAATTTTTCAGGAGTTAAATTTAAAAATTCTGCAACAGCTGGCACTTGGGGTGGTGAGATGGGGAGCAATGGGATCACTCTCTGTCACTGAAGAATGTGGAAGTGCTAGCTAAGGAGAAAGTAAAGATGTCTTTGTCTTTGAGTTGTCTTTAACTTGTGATCCAACAATCAAACTCAGGTTTTACTTATGTCTGTTTCATTGAGTGTTCCGCAGTTTCATGTGGACTGGCATCGTTACAGGGTGACTTGAAATGCTACTGATCATCATGTGTGCAAAGTTTCTGGGTTCTGCAGAAAAACAGAATTTCTGTTGAGAAATAATTTAATGCTGCTGTTGAGCTGAGCACAGACCCAACTGACAAAATCCAGAGAGATAAGAACCTCCTTGTTTACATGCCTTCTTTCAGTTGTTCCTAAAGGCTTTCACCCAGCTGGAACAACAAATTGCAGAAGTGAAAGTTTAGAGGCAGAAAAGAGTCGATTGTGTCTTTTCAGTAGAATTGTTAGTTGCCATGACACTGGACTGCATGGCTTATAACTGCCTTCACCCACCCCAGCTATAGGTATACCTCCTTAGCTGTTTGTTACTGCTGCTGTCCAGAAAGCTGCCACCTTTTCTAGCACCTGAGTAGTTTCTTAGAGCTGTCTGTGCACCCACAGCCATGTGAAAGAGCTGGACTTGTTTAAATAGTTTGCCTTTTACCTGCATATGGCATGGCAGAGGAGAAACTCATCTGTCTCACTGAGCACAGTTCTGCCAGGTGTGCATTCAGCGTTTCTCTGCTGGAAGATGTGTCAGCTGCAGTGGTGGGAAGGTACTGCCAAATCTGTAACAACTTTATCTTTTCATTGTTGATATGCTTTCATATGAAAGTGCTTGAGAGGGATTATCTATGCATATATGTCTGTCTTCATTATTTAATGTCAGGGATACATACACCTCATTTCCCTCTCCCCCCTACCCTGTCTTTTTTTCCCTCTGACTTCTCCCATTATTGATGTTTCTGAAGTTCTCTGACTTCAGAGCACGCACTCTCTCTCTGCTAACCATTTTTCTATTTATGTTTTCTGAAGGGCTTGGGAGTTTTGTTGTCTGTTTCAGCCCAACTATTTAGCTTTGACTAATGTCTGGAACATGGCAGAGGCGTTGCAGCTAGATGATCTTTAAGATCACTTTCAACTTGAACAGTTCTGTAATTCTAACTTTATGAAAATATGACACAGGAATTACTTCTTTTTTTTCCCCAAAATGCTTTCTGCACTTTATCAAAATGTTTAAATTTTCCTCAGAAGGAAAAATTATTAAATGTAGCAACAGCCTTGTGTATTCCCATGATACAACGAAGCTTTGTGGCTTAATGGAGGTTTTGTCATTAGATTATTTGAGTCCAGAGGAGTTGTGTCTGTCAGTCTAACAGAATGAAGACCACTGTCCTCCGAATAATCTCCCTTTCATATTTTACAGGACAATAAATCCTTCTTTACTTACTGTTCTAAAAGATGGGGGAAGGAATATCTCTTTGTAATTTTTCCTTGAACACCATGTCCCTTCATTAGAGGCTTGTGAATGTGTTTGCCTTTTTGAATTTGTAAATGTAGTGACATCCTGACTCCCACTTCGAATGCCGTGTTTTTTAATAGATTCCTGCAGGCACCAATTCTGCCAGGAGGATTTTGTAGACTCAGTAAATTCCTCTTCTCTTGCTGAAGGACTAACACAGCTTCTGCAGGCTGTGCAGAGCTGGAGGTGGTTATCGCTGCCAAGCTTTGTATAAAAGAGAGTGGTTAAAAGACGTGGATTACTTGAGGCGGGTGGAAGCGCCGCGGCGCAGGGAGGAGCTCCTCTCCTGCATCCAGCTGCGGCGTTGTGTTCGTGCCGGCGGGTGGCACCCGAGCCGAGGAGGAGGAGGAGGAGTGACTGGGGCATCCTCTAGGAAGGGATCCTCCAGCATCCCTCTCCCGGCCCAAATGCTGTGCTGTTCAGTGCAGCATATCAGCTTGCACTGCGGTGGCACCCTTACAAATGAAACCGAAGTTCTACAGCAATGATCATTTTTCTTGAGGCACTGCTAAGTGGCTGAATAGGTCCTACTGCCAGAAAGTTTCTCCAGTGTAGCCTCATAGCTTCCTTTCCTCTTAGCATTTTCACTGTTCTTCAGTGCAAGTTCCATAATAATTTGCAACATTCAGTCTCCAAATGTCATCCTGTAAGACATTGCCTTGAGATTCAGCTCTTGTTCTCTTGTCTTGGAACACCAGAGATGCTAATACTGCTTGTTGTTTTTTCCTGGAGATCAGTATATCTCTATATTTTTGCCACATCTTTTGGTTTATGTGGTAATCTGCTTTTTAACTTTGTCTTACTCTTTCTGCTGTTGCTGCAGTAAACAGCTTTCAGGCTTCTGAGGACATGTCTGTCTGGCACAGTACAGTGACTGTGTAGGTGCTCTGGCTGCTGTACTGCTGAAGCCCAGGATGCTCTTCCCTTCTTGGGATAACCCAGCTGACCTCCTTTTGCAGCTTGGCTTCTTAGTTCTGACATGCTCTATCTGAGAAGCCAGTTTTTATTGAAAGATGTGGATTTGAGTCCTGTGAGATTAGGAAAACACAATTCTTGTCAGGAGTTGCTGAACAACATTTGTGTTGTGCCACTGAAGACACTGAAGCAGGTAAAAGTGTGAGCTTCTGAAAACAAGAAGTGTTCAAAAATGACACTGAATTTCATTCATATATTTATTCCAACATGATATAATGTGTCTTTCTATCAGATATGCATAATATTCCTTGATTCCACTGATTTTGCTTGAAAATCTAAGCAGGCAACATATGTGAGGACTTGTTCTCCATTAAAGAATATGTCATAAAGAAAAGTTTGATTTAGGTGGCTTGTTCCATACCACAGAGTTACTTTTGTCAACAAAATAAAATCCAGTTGACTAGTGTATCATTCTGCTCTGCAGTAATAAAGCCATCCTTTTGTATTCACTGTTTAGTGTTCAGTTTCTGCAGGAGTGGGAGGTGAGAGTAACAAAACCCCCTCTTATTTCTAGCTCTGATTTACATCAAAACAAGCAGGACTCCTAAGCACCATGAGAAGGAAAGTGGTATATGCCCATTTAATGAGATGGTATGTCACATACTGAGCAGGAGATGCCAGAGTATCTCCCTAGGGGCAGAAAGCAGATGCCTTCTTTTTGACTTGTCCTTTCTGCCATCCCTTCAGCAGGGAGTGATACAGGAGCAGTGCAACATGTGTGCAGTTACCAAGCCTCTGAGTGTTCTGGGTAAATGACCAAGAACAAATTTTAGTAAGTAAAGCAGAGAGGGCATAGCAATATTCTTTCTTACTCATTATGTGATGAGATTGGCCCCAACTGGCACTGAAACAGCAGAGGCAGCTCCCATGATACCAGAAGTACTTTGTTTGAAGTTTGCTTGCAATGCAGTGAAAATTTATTGAGAATTTAAATATAATGAAATGGTGGGACGCTTACTGAACACACATGGAATAATAGGTCATGTGCTAAATAGGCTTAATCTGAAGTGGTCTTTTCAAGACAATATTGAGTAAAGAGATGGAAACTTCCTTCTGTTTATATGTCCTGGTTTTGTCTTTTATATTACCTGGCACAGAACAGTAAGATGCAGTTGAGGACCTAATTAAGGTGCTACTTATAAAAAAAGAAGAATTTTTTTTTAAAATTCATATTATTTTTTGTTTGTACCTAGCTAACTGTAATCAGCCCTAATCTCTGGGGGCTTGATTTGGTCAGCCCTATTCATGTAGCAAAGTATTTTCTATTCTAAGTAATCCAAGTGATTTACAAAGTGGGTTGCTCAGTGTTGTGTTAAGTTGCTTAATACAGCAGTAAGAACAGGATATGTTTTCTCAGGTTCTGAGACCTTGCCTTAGTATTTTTCCTTCAGGCCAAAAATGACTGTGGATATAAGGTGGGGTGAAAATAGAAAAATAGGTTTCTTTCAGAATGAAGATCTCAAATAAAATTGAAGCAGCATAGGAAGAAGTCAATTTGGTTATAATTGAGTGTGTGGAATACCAAGGGGATTGGAATAACTGGGAGGATAAACTGAAGGAACGGACTGGGCAGTGGCTGACTGGGAAAGCTTCAGGAAGCTGGTTTATTAGCATTGGTTATAGAAACCATGTGGAAAGAATAAAGTGGATAGATGACTGAAAGGCAGCTGTTTTCAGGTGACTTGTTTTGGAATGAGAATTAATGGTCTTATCCCACTGGATCAGTGTTAAGGCCACCAGGTTATATTCAAGCTGTGCTGTTAGCAGATGTTTGCTAGAAACAGTTGCACAGAGAAAGGATACCTTGTCCATAGGCAGGAGAATTCAATCTGAGCAGTAAGTACCAGTAATAATAATGTTAGCATTTAAGTTCTGAAAATTTGTGTGGAAATGTCTTAACACTGGGCAAGCTCCCCATGTGTGGTGTCCTCTTCAAATTCTCATCTTGGTGGGTGAGCTTTTGTTTGTTGTTAAACTGAATAGAAGATGCAAATAGTTGAAACTTGATGTTTTGTATGTAATAGGTAGGTATTACCCATCAACACAACCTTGGCATTATTAGCACCATGCTCAAAGCAAATGAGCTAATCCCAGTGGCACACATGGCAACCTCATCTTGAGACAGAAGACTGAGCTGTTTTTAAGTCTGCTCTTAGAAGGAAATGAAGCTATATGGATATATGAAACCAACTTGTAAACTCACCTGTTGATAGGCAGTAATCTAATGTATGTTTCAAGTAGGAAGCAAGGGAATTTGATGGGAAAGTAAAGGACAGAATGTGAAAACTTTCCAGGAACAAAAAAATTAAGAGATTATTAACTCTATCAAGAACAAAAGAGAAACTAAAAATAATTTTAGGTCAGTATGTGATATTAGCAGTTGAATTTTCAGTAATTTTCTGGTGCTTCTAACAGCAAGGAAGATGAAAGGACATAGGAGAATTGATTTATTTATATACTGTGGTGTGATTTTTCTCCACTCAGTTAGACATGGATGTAAACAGTAGCTTAATAGACACGTTATTTTTTTTTTAATTGACAGAGCTGCTTTTCACTTAGGAGTCCTGAGAGTTTATTGATGAATTAGTGATAACTGATGTGTTCTTTTCTGTAAGCCTTTAAAGAAGGTTGGTACAAGTTTTTTATATTCCTTTGTTAATTTTCAAATAGTCAGTCAAGGCAAATTGCATTTGTAAGCATTACATTGCTGATGTCATGTACTAGTATTTTGTATGGCCCTTAAGTTAATATTCTAGAATGTCTCAAGTTTAAAATTTGGATGGTAGGTCCCTCTGGTAGGATGACCAAGTGTGTTTAGCTCTGAAGGGATCGGAATCTTTCTGTGTGGTTTAGCACTTTATAGGTGAGGGGGAAAGTTCCCACCACAATTTACCAATGCTGAGTTACGTGGATTGAGTGGTAACTTGAGTATAAGCATTTGCATGTTTTAAAGGTAGGTTGTAGAACAAAGCTTTCCAGGATGAATGGCCTGTTAAATATGAAGAATTACTTGGGGCACTTGACGTGCCTATTTACCTGACCATAAACTTGGAAAACATCATATTGGAGGCAAAAAGAACAGTACAGGTACTTGAAAGTTTTTATGCAAGTGATTAAAAAGAATTACAGTGACTGTGTGACTGCTGCTGAACTGCTGTGTCCAAGCCTGGTGGTGTGTGTGATTCCAGGGTGAAGAAGTGCTAGAGGGCAGTAGGAAAGCCCATGCCATTTCAGACCAGAGCCTATTTAGTGTAGCATATATTTTTCTACAAAGGCCACACTTGGATGGAAGATGATGAACACAGTGAATTTTGTGAAAGCATCCACTCTACTGTTCTCCTCTGAGCTGCTCGTAGTTCATGCATTTAGAGTGCTCTAAATGCTCCATATGCTTATCTTGCCTCTCCCTGGGCCTGTGCAGGTTTCTGCAGTATCTTTTGGTGAAGTGTGGGCAGGTTTGCTACCATTCTCTTGAAGAGCAAACTTGCTTCTGCTGGCTTTGTTGGGTCACCATGGGTTCTTGTATAAGTATCTGAACAGTTGATCCCTAGTCACCATCTCCTAGAGTCCTGTGATTCTTCTTAGGCATTTCTTTGTTGTTTTCTGGCTGGTTGGTTTGGTTTTTGTTTGTTCTTTTCTCTCTATAAAATATCCTTCTTCCATAGTTTCCAGGCTGAAGATCTTCAGCACTCTTTGCATATAAGCTGTTCCATGTCTTTCTTGTCCTTGTTAGTCTTCTCTGGACCTCCAGGACCCAGGATGCTGAAACAGGGGATGTTTTCCTCTTAGTTTGGGTTCTCTGACTTGGTTTACTGTGAGTTCTGTTTAGCACAGCTCAGGGAAGAAAGAAAATACTTGGAGACTAGAGGGAGTTGTGAGAGACTACTTTGGTTATAATTCTTCTTGAGGGAGAAAAAACTCGAGAACCTTATCCTAAATTAATTGTGTAATTGAAATATCATAACAAAGAGCTTTGACAGGCTCAGCAGGCCAGGACATGGAGAGAAACCAGTGGAGATTAGAAATCAGGGATACCTTTATAACAGTGGCATAAATTATTGAGGCAGAAAATTAAAAAGTGGTGTTTCTGTCACGGGATTTGCTATTTTACAAAGTTACGTTCCACTATAGCAATTACTCAGAGTAAGATTTAAGACAGTGAAAGTAAGATTTAAGGCAGTGACATCTTGTGATCTATTCTGGAAAGGTCAGACTAGGGAATGACAGGCTGGTGTTTGGTTAGCTAAAACTGATCTCACTGCTGAAAGGCCTAGGTGTGTTTCGAAGGGCTGTCTGTTTTCCCAAGGCCTGAATTTTCAGAAAGAGGGAGGACTTATATTCTTAATTATTTTTAAACTCAGATGCACTTAACACCTCTGAAAAGTGGTCCCAGAGCAAGAGAGGAAGGCTGTGGAGCAATCAGTCCCGTCGCCCTTGGTGAGACTGTGACAGGTGTGCGTGTGCAGGAGGTGAAAAGGAAGTGTGTCAGGAGAATTAATAAAAAGAGTTGTCATTTTTCTGCCAGGGATAATGAAGGGAAATATGTCTTTGTGGTTAGCAAGTTTGTCACTTCCAGGATCCACTGGCTCATCATGCCTGGGGGTAGTCTTGCTTTCCTAGGTTGTGCCAGCTGCCTGCTGAGTCTTGTGCTTGCTGAGCACGGTGCCCTGTGAAGTTAGAGTCGAGTACCTGCAGGGCATGTGCAGCTCTTCAGAGGTAGTCTTGGTGGTGTATACTGTGCTGGGATAAAGAGTTGGACTCTCACAGGTCCTTCTCTTCTATGTTTCCTGGGAGAGCTATCAACCAGGCAGATTGGATCCCTTGCCTCTTCCCTGACCCAGTCTTCCAGAACCTGTACCCTGCAGAGCAGACCTCTGCAGCACCCAGGTGCATCAGCTCTCTCCCCTTCCTAGTGACTCACCATAGTCACTTGGGATTTCTGCCCTCAGGGAACAGGCAGAATACTCTCATTCTAGTTTCAGACATTCTTCTCTAAGACAGGAATATTCATAAGCCAAGTATGTAAGGAGCACAGTATAATGCATTTGAAATCATGTTGCAGATCTTTTGGTCTCCAAGCAGAGGCATGAGGTAGTAATTTTTAGCCTGCATAACTCAGGCCTTGTATCCTCAAGGCAGCCTTTCAATTTCTCTTCATCTTCTCTTCTTCTTTTAATTTCTCTTCTTCATCAAGTTCCCATATTGAGCTTGAAAAACACTGTTGAAAGTTAATATAAATGCTCTGAAAAGCAGCACTCTCTTCAAGTGCATTTAAATAATAATACCAAAGTTAAGCCAGATCTTTTTGATTGTGTAATGCCCTCACTCCCAGCTTTCTCTACTGGTATTTCCTAATATTTTCTCAGTCTGTTTTGATGTGTCTGTTGCAACTTGTTGGGTCATGCTTGGGATCAGTAGCTTGTATAAACTGAGTTGCTGTTTTCTATGGCTTCTGAGGATCTGTGTGATGAAGTGATGGCAGTCAGCAGCACATCAGATGCTGATGCCATCTCCAGACACAAAAACATGGGCATGTGTCCTGTATCTTTAGAATCTTTGTGATTTTCATCTCTATTGACCTTGCAAACACCAATCAGTAGACAGGACAGTGCAGTGCTTGATTTGTCCTGGTTGACTTTCATGGCATAGCCTTCCCAGGCAGGCTGTGGTGTGTTCAAGCAGCAAAATAATGAAGAAAACCAGCATGTTTAGTGTTAACAGTTTTAGAAAATGTCCATATTTTCTCTTGTGATGCCTAAATATTCCTTCCCTCAGCCCTGCTTTGTTGACAGGCTGGTTCTCCTCACTGTGTATTGTCCTTGAGTACCTGATGTAGTGGATAGTCAGAAATTTTTGGTGATACTTTAGTGAAAGATGTGCTTACATGCTGACGTGTTCCTGAACAGGATTTGCAAGTAATGCTGTCAGACCACAAAGGAGCTACAGCTACTTCTTGGAGATGAAGTAAATAAAGATGAAATTTAAGTTCCTTAAATATTTGCAGTTTTTCATGTATTCAGTGTGTGAATATTGCATGAATATCAATAGTCCAATTTTTATTGAAGTGTGCCTAAAAATACCTTATAGCAGAAGGAATTGCTACCTTTTTTATCAGTTCTTTGAACTGATTGTCATTTTTCATTGAGGCTCTGTATTTTCTAGTGATCTCTTTATTCCTTTGAAAGAATTGCTTGGAAAATAATTAGTAGGCAATCAGTTTTTATTGAGAATGTTGTTCAAGGTAAAGATATTTCAGAATCATGTGTCTGGATTTGTACTGATCAGGGAATTGCTGTTTTCTGTCAGGAGAAGTCTCACTAATGAAGGAGCACAAGTGTGGTTGTGATGGATGACAGATGCCCTTTTGTTTCAAGTGACTGCAGCAAAGGAGGAAGCCAACTGATATGATTCAGTGGACTAAAAATATGCAGAAGTAAAGGTGAGGGCTTGTCAGGAGACTCTGGGGAAAATGGGAAGCAGAAAAGAAAAACAGATACCTGAGTTGTTGAGAAAGCATAGGGATTTTTTATTTCTCTTTTAACATGGAAGCAGTACACTATCCAAATCTGAGTAGGGAATGTTTCTAACTTGCTGGTTTTCTTCAGATAGGAGATAGGTCTGATCAGACGGCCAGAAAACCTTTTTATATGCTCCCTAACTGCTGCAGCTGGCTAAAGGAGGGAATAGGGCTGGGGTGTCTTTCTCAGAGGCTGCTGCAGCTGAAACATCAGAGTGGGTGAAAGGTGTCCCAAACCAGGAATCTGATCCCTGTGGTGGTGGGGTTCACCCACGCTTGATAGGAGCCAAAAGAAAGACTTTTTATATAAAACTAGTAATTATAATGTGAGTGCTATTCAGTTCATCACTTTGAGAGTCATGAGAAAAGCCAGAAAGATGCTTTAACTCACAATTACATAATCCAATGCACAACTTTGCACATAGCAAAATCACTGAAAGTTACTAAAATGTCAGAGTAGAAAGAAGGAATGGAAAAAATCATTCAGATAAACTGATTTGTCTTCCCCCTCTATCATCCTAAGTAGGTCTTTCATATTCGTGAGATCTCTGTGTTTAGAATCACTTAAGTGATATTTACTGTACTCCATCTCTGTCACTGGAATTGGTATCAGGCCTCATTCACTGATAAGGAAACTACCCCAGGAAGCCTTGTTTTCTTAATTTCTTATCAGTACCCTGACTAGGTTACTCTGAGGGATAACTGTTCTCCCCTTAATTTATTATGTTTCAGATTCTTCTAAGCTACCTGTAGGCTTTTCATTCCTTTGTCCTGGTGCTTGGCTAGACTTATGGTAATATATTTTATTGCTTTTAACAAATCTGTAATAGAGACATGGGACTGGAATGTCCTAAAACAGCAGTGATGCACTGAGCAGCATGGAAAAATGATTAGTGTGTCATGTGGAAAAATGACTAATATCATACAGGTTTAAGGAAACCTTCTTTTCTGTCACCAGCACAGATTATTGGGGTTTTTTTAATAGCTTAAAATCTCTGTTTGGTTTTACTTCCTCCATCTCAAAAAAGGATGTAGTAGGAGAAGAAAAGCTAACAAGAAGGCCAACCTGTGTGATCAGAGAAATAGTAGAGTCCAAAGTATCACAGTATTAGTCAGTTGGAAAAAGTGAAGTAACTAAGAAAAGATGCTGGAAATTTGTGACATCATAAATGGTCTGCAGGAGGTGAATAATGACTATTTATTTGTTCACCCTTAAAATAGCATTAATTAGGATGTTCAGTGAAATTGAGTATGAAGTACAAGAAGGGAAGCATTGCTTTATGAGCTCATCATTTTAGTGTGGGGTTCATTGGCATAGAACTGATGTGGAGCTCTTGAAGGAACAGAGCAGTTCAGTGAATGCTTGAGTGGGCAGGAGACTCCTGATGCTCCTTGACCTATTCTATCTACTTACAGAGCTATTTACACAGTTGCAGAGGTGTAATTCTCCTATCATGCGTCAAGGTCTTTTGAGTGATAAACTGATTGACCTCTTTATCATACTCCTTCAATAGTTGGTTTCCAAATTACTCTTAGGTAACTCTTTTTTGTAAGGTTTCCTGTAACTGCTAAATGAAATGTCAAGAGTCTGCTAGGAAACTGAGATACAAATATACCATTAAGGGCAGAAAAATTCCCATTCTAGACCTGTGCATTTTCAGTAAGCCTGTATTTTCTTGTCTTTTCTCACTTGGCATTCTTCTTCTCGCTGCTTATTATTTTACTATTTTTACATAATTCTTAATTTGCAAGTTTCCCAAAACCACAGAGAGGTTCAGTCCACCCACTCTGCCCTTTGCCTAAAAAATGCAGTGTGATCAAATTTGCATAAACACCTAGTCACTTCTCATGGATGTGCAATCCCATCTCCAGTGTACATGCAGTGCAGGAAAATTTGGGAGGCAAAGCCATGAGCCATTTCACCACTAAGCAAATGTTCAAGTTCAAAAAGTAGCCAAAGGCAGTTGTTTAAAGCCTGTGGAGCTCTTCATCTAGTTCTGACTGAAAGAAATGTGGTTCCTGAGGCTTCCATCATGCCTGTGTGTGCTCTGGGTGCCTTAGTGGCTGTACTAGAGCTACCTGTCCTCAGACCATGTCAGAAAATGTTTGGCTTCCTGGAGGAGAAATGAGAGAAGATAAGGGGAACTGGAGAGACAGTATATTGTGGTGTGCTGCTTTGCCAGGCTTTCCAGTCACTGTGCTGTGAACACTTCATATGGAGCATGTGTTGTGACCTCAGCCTCACCACATGAGCAGTATGTGGGCTTAGCAGTACCTGTCAGGTTTAATGGATCCATTGCAATTTTTTCTTCTGAAGGTCTGAAATGTTTATTTATTATTTTAAATCTTTATATGCACAATTAAAAACATGGACTTGTTAAGAGTTCACACTATTCAAATAATTAGGATGTGGTTTTGAGTTACCCAAAACCTGTCTAGTTGTTAGGCATAATGTATGGACAATGTTCTCAACCCTCTGTTGCTGGGATAGGAAAAAAAAAGGTGGCAATAAAGGGTAGAAGAAAAATGTATCCAAACACAAAATGTCAGATTTTGGTTTTAGGAGACAAATTCACAGACTGTGA
This sequence comes from Luscinia megarhynchos, assembly GCA_034336665.1. Classification (NCBI taxonomy): domain Eukaryota; kingdom Metazoa; phylum Chordata; class Aves; order Passeriformes; family Muscicapidae; genus Luscinia; species Luscinia megarhynchos. The sequence continues at coordinate 51,744,984 of CM067565.1, forward strand.
CTGTTTCTTTTAGCCTGTAGATAAACTGATTATACAGCACATGTTCTTGCACATAGATGTGAAAGAAAAGTATTTAATTGTTCAACTTATTTAGGATTTTTTAACATTTATTGACCAAAAAGGTATTTTGTTTAATCTAAACTCAGCTTGTCTTTCAAACTTCTCTTTTTCTTGTCCTGTGGTTAGACGTTTTCAACTATGTGTGCATATTTAGTTCACTCTTCTCTGTTGTACCACACTTGTGTTCAGAACTCTACTAAACAGGTTCACAGTCCTGTCAGCCAAGAACTAGAGCATATTATATGTCTCCTGTGAATACAATATTTCAGGTTATAACATTTTCCTGGATAGTATTTCTTAATGTCCGAACTTAGCAGGCAATGCAGTTAGGAAGACCAGGAAAATGCTTGTATTTAACAGAGGGGGAGAGTCCTACCTCCCAGGTAGGAAGCTCCGGGGGAGAAAGTTGTCTGTATTGCTATTTTGTGGCCTTTTTGTGCCACAGTGGTGTAGTGGTTACTGTTGTGATCAGCTCTGCATTTTCAAACACAAAGTTTTGGAACAAAAAAATGTTAGCTAATAGCAACTATAAGCTATAAGCTCTTCAGAGAAATTGCTTTTATTGCATATTGTTATTTCCCCCATCTACACCCAGACTTCTTCTCATTCAGCAGGTGCAAAATCTCTTTTTCTCTCTCTCTCTCTCTCACTCTCTCCCTCCATCTCTCTGGCCTACTTTATTTTTATTCCCACCCCTCCAAGGTCATATTGGTGCATGTCTAGTTAGTGTTAGAGATTATTGCTCTCAACTGTTTCCTACCTTGTGTACTGTTTCAGACATAAATAAGGGATAAAATATCTGAAAACTTGTTTACTTTTTACAGCTAAACCAAATAATTTACTAGAAGGTGAAGTCTGCCTTTCTTGTCTTTCTTCAGGGAAAGGTCACAAAAAGTTCAGTTAGTTTGCCTACACAAGTGTGATATGTAGTTGTAATCATAGTTATCCTGGACTAATTGAAGTGGTATCTCCTGGTAGCACAAAACAGTGTGAACTCAGTACTTGGCAGGGTTTCTTCGGGCAGGATTGTGCCATGTTGGCCCTGGTATGTAGATAATGTATAAAGAAAACATCCAGTATTTGTCAGGTTTTTTGTCTGTCATGTTGTCATTGTGTTTCTGATGGTTTAATACTGTGTCCTGCTAATGCTGCTGCCGTTACCTATTTTTCCACACACTGCTTTCACTTTGATCAGCAGAAGGTGGTGGGACAGTGGTGAAAATACAAATGGTCAGAAAAACACAGTAAGAAAGCTTATTAAAAAAGTTTCAATGTGGGTGTCCCATCTCAGAGATGAAGTGTCTGAGATCATTGAGTGATGCTGTTTCAAAATGCTATCAGGGAAAAGCCAGCATCATCCTGATCTTCCCCTTCCTCCCCCTGTCCTTCATGCCATGTACACTGTGTGCATGTACTGAAACTGTGTGTGTTTGGTTTCTGCATGCTTTCTGCCTCTGTTGCCTTATCTGTAGTGTCCCTAACCAGTGCACTTCTCATGACTGCATTCCCGGCAGGTGGTGGGTGGGATATGCCAGCAGTAACACCTGGATGCGTGTCCAGGGCTCCTGTGTGTCTCACCTGACTGAGGGAGCAGCACACTGAGGCAGCCCTGCAGCATTCATCTTGCTGTGGAATGGGCCAGCAGAAGGTTCAGGTGCAGCACACTGGGCCCCTCCTTGTTTCTTGTGTACATTACAGTGTGGCAGGCGAGCCCTCGCCCTTCCTTTTACTATCTACCTCTTGCACTCTGGAAATAGCAAAGGTTGCAGCAAAGCCTGAATGCAAGTCAGGAGCCCTGCACTGCCATTCCCAGTCCTTTCCTCCCTGATCTTCCCAGACCTGCTGGCTTGGACCACAGGACGAGTGCTCTCAGGAGGACAGCCTGTCCCTGCTCTTGGTCCTGGCTGCTGCTTTTGCTGGGCTCAGCCTTGCCCTTGTCTTCTTGCCTCTCCCCACTTCTTCCGGGCTGCAGCATCCTGCCGGAGGCAGCAGGACCTTTCTAAGGGCTTGGGGGCAGTCAGGCGGGGAGAGCCATGAATTGCCTCCTGGCACCCCATCCCCACTCCTGGAGCTGGGGCTGCATGCTGCCCTCACCCCCCCCAGGTAGGCTGCTCTGGGCCGTGGGTTTGGAGGGGAGCCCCGTGGGGCTGGAGCCTCCCTGATCTCTGGCTTTGCTTACCCACTGCTGTTGTAAGAATTGGAAATCTCTGATCTGATCTGATCTGGTAGAGAGCTCTAGTGCTGACAGCTCGTGTCTTTTGAGTCCTGCAAGGGTTTCTGCAGCTACAATGTGTTCTGTGTATTGCAGCTGATAGAAAAGGTCTTCTGCACAAACTTTCTGCTTTCTCATGCTTGACTGTATACATGCATGCTTTGCAAGACTCTTGGCACACTTTTACCTTCAGAGATAAAGTAGTGTTTAAATATAATGTACTTGTGGTGAAGTGGTGATTAACCAGTATTTGTTGTGGTTGTACCAAGGCAGTAGATATGTGTATATTCACCTGATTGTACAAAGTACTTGTATCCAAGAGCTGAATGGTGTAGGAATCACAGAAGAAACCATGGGAGCAGTTGTGTATTGCTGTGGTATCATATATACATTACTCTTGCAGAGTTCCTGAACGTTTACTAAACCTGCTGTACTTTATGAAGTTTTCTTGCCTTACAATTCAATCTTAAGACCTAACAGGCATTTTAATGTGTCCTCTTGTTCTTCTTCACAGCTGCAATTTGCACATACTGTAGATCTCTTTCAAAACATGCTGAAAGGTAAACATCTTGACAGTCAATTACTTGAATTTTTTTTTGATCTTTAGATGACAATCAAAACAAAAGCAATGAAAAGAAAGAGAAGAAAATGGTTTCTCAGAAGCCCCATGGTACCATAGAATATATAGTAAGTACTGGTGTGTGGTGTGTTCATGCCTGCTTTTTGAAAGGGGAGTTGTTGAGGTTGAGAGGGAGGAAGTGGCACAAAACTGTAAACACTAATTCTTTTTCAGTTTGCAGCTATCTGAATAGGGATTGCCCCTATTGATACCATTCAAATACCACTGTATGGGGAGAGCTAGGGTCACATCCTGAATCTCTGTTCAACCCAGGATCTCTGCCTCTTGCAGCTGCCAGTTCCATTTTTACTTCTGCATTATGGCTCTCTAATAGACCAATGGTTTTGTTATTCTGAAAAATACTCCCATTCTTCAGTGTTGCTTAGGTCATCAAGCAGTTAACCTGTGCTTGATGAGATGTTTCTCTAAGCTAGAGCAGGGCAGCAGTGTGCTAGCTCAGCCCCTCAAACGTCTGTGTGAGCCCTCAGGTCCCTAAGGGCATTCCACTCTACCATACAGAGCCTCTGTGGAGGGTGGTGTCCCAGCTGGGAACTGCACAAATACCTGACGTGCTGTGGCTGCTGGAGCTGTAGTGAACTTTGCAGTGTATGACCTTCTCCCCCTTGCCAGACCAGTTCTAAATGCAGTTGTGCTTCTTTAAAGTTTTGAGAGGAAAGGAGAGGGATATCTGTAACACCTCTACATTTTGTCTACTGTATAGTGTGAAAGAATACTTCTGTCCTTTTTTTTGACATGGGTTTATCACCTAAGCTATTAAATATATGGGGTTTTGAGGTCATCAAGTCTATCCCTGCAAACAATCTGTTAGATGGATTTAGTTAATGCGTGGTGCTGTGTTCAGTATGGTATCTTAGTCATCAACTCTTTCTTCAGGCTGGAAATCAGGACACCATAAACAGCATAGCATTAAAGTTCAACGTCACCCCGAACAAGCTTGTGGAGCTCAATAAGCTTTTCACACAGACAATTGTGCCCGGCCAGGTAAACTTTTCATTTACTTGGGGTTTTTTAATGCCTGGAACATAATTATTTGCTATGTATCTAGAAGTTTTTTTACTACTTAAGTGTATCTTTTAGGCATTTGGATGCAAGGGTAATGGACAGTAATTTAAAACCCTCCCTCAAAATGAAACTCAGTAGATTATTACTTGGAATTGGTGTGAGGGGGAAGCTTTGTAATTGCCATATCTGACTTGTTATTTATGTACTGTCACTAAAGCTTAAAGATGACTCTGAAGCTTAGGAAGATAATACATCTGTTGCAAGGGAGTTGGACTGTTGGGAAGTCTGGATAAATGCAATCTATAATACATTAAAGAATTAGAGAGTTAGAGACAGAATTTGAAATGGCTATGTGCTCTTATATTGGGTATGAGTCAGTCTCCTGTGAGATGAGAAATAAATGGAGAGAGACGTTTTAGGAGAGTCCAGGACTGGAGATTCAAGTGTAGAGATTAACAACTGGCTCATAAAGAGCAAATCTCTGCTTCCACTTCACAACCATGAGGAGGTTGAAGTGTCTTGGTTTGCAGATAGGGAAAATGAGGCACAGAGAGATGGTGACTTGCTTAAGAATACCCAGCAGACAAAAGCTGGAATAAAGAAATTAGTTTCATTTTTCTTAGTGTTTTTAAGGTGTACATTGCAGATATGAGTGATCAATATGGTGTTGTCTTTCTAATAGAACATAGTTAATAACCTTTTAAAGCTTTTGCCTCACTGTTTTGAAATACCTGTTTGTATTTAGATTCTCTTTGTGCCAGATACAAGTGCTGGGAGGCTGTCTTCTAGTCCTGGTGCTCCTGTTTCTCCTTCATCATCAGATGCTGAATATGATAAACTCCCTGTAAGTCAAACATGGTTCACTGGTCTTAAACTCTCAAAATATTTTCTAATTCTGAAGTTGAAAATCAAGGCTGTGTAAATAGCATTTTTTTTTAGTTTAGAGACCTTGTGTATAGTGTTCTGCATTAAATTAGTTTGCTATACTACAAAATTTACCATTGTTTTAAAAATTATTCCAAATTAAGGAAATTCTGTGTGTGGAAACCTATTGCAAGTTCAGATGGGCCCTAAGTCTATCAAAACTACTAGAAATAGTGCAGTGCATAATCTTTAAAGAATGGAAAGCTGAATATGAACAATTATTTATTGTTTCCTACTGGAGAATCTTATGCTGCTCTGCAGTCCAGAGCCTTGATCCTGCATTGGCATTCTTGAACAGGGAGGCTGTTAGTTTAGTCTGAGCAGTCAGTTTCTTCCTAGTTAAACACATTGTGGTAGTATCCATATACAGACTTGTCTTTAGACAAGACTGCTGGATTTAATCTTTGTGAAAGGCCTTGGCATAGCTGATCTTCCATTTTCTTTAGAAGGGTGATTTGCCATGATGATTTTTAGATAGTACCTTTAGGCAGTTTAGTTGCCTTTAACATCTGCTGAGGTTAATTAATAATTTCAAATACATCACTAATCAAAAGTGGAGAGAAGCTTGGAGTGAATAATAACCTTACCCCTATGCCATCTGCATGGGGAATTATACCAGTGCTCTGTGAGCAGAGGTCTTCAGTGTAGATGATGTGTCAGAGCAGGCCCTCTCCCCAATGAGAGTGTATAATTGAATTTTGGTGAGCTGACCTGCCTTGGTGTTTTTTAATTTCTTGCTCGTTATTTGTATGGAGTTTCTTGTAGGTTACAAGGGTTGGTGGTTTTTTTTTTCCTCAATACACAATACTGTGGAAAATGTACATATGTACCTACATATGTGATTGTTGCTTTCCTTCCTTATGCAAACAGAAAATAATTGTTTGAACCTGGCCTTTTCAAAAAATTTTCAAAAATCCAGAAGTATATGATTCTGGTCTGCACTGCTCTGCACTGAACTTTTTATTTTCTCAGGATGCTGATTTGGCAAGAAAGGCTTTCAAACCAGTGGAGAGAGTCCTGTCCTCTACTTCAGAAGAGGATGAGCCTGTGGTTGTCAAATTTTTAAAAATGAATTGTCGTTACTTCACAGATGGTAAGGTAGGTGGAACCTGATTTTTGGGCATTGTTTGAGATTCTCTTTGGATAAGTGAGAGGTATACTTGGGGAGTCAAATGTGCTTCATGCTTTTAAGGAATGTAAGAGCTTTGTTGGCTTTATCTGTTACTGTTCTGTTTGTTGGTACTATGATAATATGCTGTATAATTTTTTTCTTTTGCTTGTGTGTTGCTAGACACACAGAACGAACTCCACTTCAGAGTTATGACATGTCAGGATTAGCTGTCCAGTTCCATCAAATTATGCAACAGCTTTCTAAAATCAGTACATGCCAATCTATTTCATTTATGACTTGAAGATAAATTTTAACTGTTTCCAGAGCAGTGTTTCCAAATATGTCTATGTTGCTTCTGCACTTCCGCTAATGAATGTTATGCAAGTCTAATAAAAGGATAAATATTGCATTATGCAATCTTTTCTTTCTGTTTCTTGTAACATATGCTAGGACTGCAGTCCTAAATTACAGCAAGTGTTTTAGAAGCAAAGGCACAAAGTTTGGATAGTATTTTAGCCCTTTTCTCAGGGCTTGCAAGACATTGTCTTCCTGAACTGCCTACTTTCATATATCCGTTCGTGTTGACTCTGGTTTCAGTTAGCTGTCTGTGTGTTTGGGTTTTCAAGTTCTCTGGAATTTATAACACTGGAGTTGATAATCATTGCAGTTGCAACATTTTTTTTCCCTTAGTCCTAACTTTCGTAAGATGGATGTGTTTACACCTACAGTTTCTGATTTCTTTTTGCATTGAGTGGATGTAGACTGTATTTAACAAATCTGCAATTTTGCAGTCTGCTATTTTGTAGAACGTAAATAGAGGACTGCTTGATGTCTTGCAGGTAAATTAGGGCAGTACTGTCACTTGCTATGTGATGCTTGTTAGGTGCAAAGAATACAGATTTCTAGTTTTATGGCTGCAGGATGGAAAAAGTAATTTTCAGTCAGAGCAAAATCAAAAATGAGATGGCCTGTTTGCCAGTGTACCTGAAATCCCTTGTTACCTGGCTTCCTGCAGTGTCTAGGTGGGAAGTGCGTCCTACTGATGTAGTCTTCTGGCTTCTGGGAAAGCCTCTGCACTTTGTTCTGATTCTGTCATCTAAACCAACAAACCAAGCTTGAGGATCCTGTGATACAGGAGAAGCAAATGGGAAATATGAACAGAATTTTTTTTAAAAGGAGCAGGTGTTCACAGGCTAGTGCCAAGCCATCAGCTTGATATCTCACTGCTTTAAGAAAAGCCCCACAAACTAAGCTTGTGGTCTTTTACCTGCCTATTTATGAGCCTTTGTGGCTTTGCAGATGACCTTGTATAATTGGTATTATCTGCAGTGTGGGTCATTCCAGTTGATTTCTGTCTCCCACTTGTCAGATGTCATGATTTGCACATAGCTTCTGAGTTGGTCTGGTGGATCTTGTAGTTCATCGGGATGAGAAGGTGCAGAAGCAAGACAGTGGAAATCTTCTTTTTAAACCTTTAAAAATGGTCAGTTGCCATGGATTAATGCTGAATAGTGGCTGATTCAGCACCCTTTTATCAAATCCATTGCTAGAGCACATTTGGAAGAATTAAATGAATCCTCTGCGGCTGTGCAGAATATGCTTGGACCAATCGTAGGAGCTGTTTCTAGATTGGGAAGAAGCTCTCTCATATCAGATCCCTGTATGGAGAAGGTTTTTGCATGCACCTCTGGGAAGCTAGATCAAGGGGACCTTTGATGTTAGCTTGGCATAGTAACCTGGATGTTTCCATGAGCAAAACTATGTGCAGGTATGTTGGTTGCATGTAAAAATTCATGGATCAACTGAAAGTAGCTGCATCCAGAATAAAATACTTTATAGTTTTTTTAAAAAATAAATCCACTAATCTGTTTTGTCTGAGATTGAGTAACAATCACATTTTTAGCTTGTAGCAGTCAGTGCTGAAAGTTGAATAGTTCAGATGTTCGTCCTTATCAGCCAGGAACTTGGATGTTACTAAGAATTTTTTTTTGTCTTTCCTTACAATGTCTGACTTGATGCAATTGGAAAGCAAAGTATTTGGCTAGCAAACACTGCATAACACAGTATAAAGAGGCAGGAAAGTGGTTTTGCTTTTAGGATAATAGCCTAAAATCCAATACCCAATGATAAGTGCATGATGTGCTGACTCTTTCTTCTCCTGTTTTAGGGCGTTGTTGGAGGAGTCATGATAGTAACTCCAAACAATATCATGTTTGACCCTCATAAGTCTGATCCTCTGGTAATTGAGAATGGCTGTGAAGAATATGGACTCATCTGCCCCATGGAGGAGGTTGTCTCAATAGCTCTCTACAATGACATCTCTCACATGAAGATTAAAGATGCACTGCCATCGTAAGGAGTGTTCTTCCCTGAGCTTATATTTGCAGATTTTCAGTAAGGGTCTTTGAAAAGGGATTGGAGGAAGGGAGAATGGAGGGGAAGAGTTTTAGTGCAGCAAAGTGCCAGCAAAGGAATGATTCACTTGTGTTGCTCTTTAGAACAACAGCTTTCTCTTTAGAACAGTAAAGTGGCATTAAACACAAATGGGTCTTGGATGTGAGAACCAAAGTGCAAAGGAGATCAGTACAAACCAGTAATTAATAAAAGTGTTCGTAGAATGCCATTATGCCATGGTTGGGCATGACCTGTCTCTAAGGCTCTTTCAGTGGATGTGAAGAGGTATGTTACCAGAACTGTTTTCAGAGGAGTATTTGAAACTTTGGAAGATAACAGCACCTAAGCTGCCATCTTCAGGACTTACAGAAAAGCCAGACTGTAGAATACTTCTATCTCAGAAATAGTTAAAATCTATAATAAATAGACTTTCTGGGGTGGGCTACTTTCATTTATGCACAGACCAGGCACTGCTTATCTATTTATTCTAAGCAGGGTTTTGTTCTTATAGGCTATACCTCTTTGAACAGTGAAATTCATTGAATTCCCCCCCTTTTCTTATTTCAGGAAAAACTTTCCAGATACTCACTACACTCATTACTGGAGTGTTTAATAACTTCTTAGTAACTTTTAGGTGATGAGGATCTTGTATTTTCATTCTCCTCAGACTTTCAGCAGTAATGAGGAGCTCAAGTTTTATGCTGATACATTTTTTCAGCAATTTTCATTTTGAAAGGTTTTATGATTGTTCTGCTTTAAGAAGAAATAGTTGGGCAAGCCTGAATTCAACCAGTATATTTGAATAATGGAGATAGACAGCTACTAACTCTGTTGCCTGTTACTGTTCTGTAGTAAACATGTTCAAACAGGATACAGCTTATCTCCGATTTTTCTCAAAAATAAATTTGTACTGACTAGGGAAGCATGGAAGGTTGTAGATGTTGACTCATTTTTAGGTGTGGAAAATTATAATATTAATATGATATGAATTAAATTCCAGCAGCTAAATACATATCCTGTGTTTTTTTGTTATGGAACTTCTGATGACTTGCACATTCTTATTATATGTGTGACATTTCTTCACCCACGTGGCATATTCTACCAAGTGCTTTAGTCATTTTATTTTGGTATTATACTTTCAGCATTTTTCTCCATTGTCTTTAAAGTCCCTTATTTCCAGTACTGCACGTTTATTTTGGAGAAAGTTATTTTTTGTTGAGTTTCATGGTTTATGTTAAGTTGATGTTTAGTTTTTCATTTTTTTTTCTGTTTCCATTTTGCTTTTAACATCGTATGTACATCCATCATTTCCCCTGACAGTGACATACCAAAGGATCTTTGTCCTCTGTACAGGCCAGGAGAATGGGAAGACCTGTCCTCTGAGAAAGACATCAATCCCTTCAGCAAATTCAAATCCCTTAGCAAGGAAAAGAGGCAGCAGAATGGGGATGCATCCATTGCTCTGGGTGCCAAACAGATAAAGCCTTCAGATAAGGAAAAGTCTGCTGATTTTGAACTTCTTCAGTCATCAGAGAGTACAGGCTCAATCAAATCAAAGTCTCTGGAGTTTCCCAACAACATCACTGCCACTGAACATTTGGAAAAGTTTGATGCAGATGCATGTACCAAGGACCCTTCCAGGGAAAAAAATGCTTCAGATACCAAAACCAAAGAAAAAATCCCTTTCAGGAGAAGGAGAGGATGACTTCACTGAGTTGGAAAAGACATCATCTCATATGGATAGAGGGTTGGACAGGAAAATCTCAGTAATGGAAGGCTTGCTGACTGACCCCAGGGACTTGGGGAGAACTAAGCAGCAGGTAACCAAACCTACTACAGAAGTCCAGGAGCACTTGAGAGTTGATTCCTTGGAAAAAAAGGACAGTGTTGAACCTAAAGCTGACTTAGACTTAGAGCTGTGTGAAAAGCAAGATGTTATTCCAGAAGTAAACAAATGTGTCAGTACCCCGACAGGTAAGGTGGAGACTGAATTGGACACTAAGAAAGACCTAGAGAAAGATAAACTTATTGAATTTTACCTCAATAAAGATGGAAATGGGTCTCAGTCATCTGAAGACTTACACAAGGCTGAAATCCAGAAAAGTGAAAACAATAAAGCAATTGGCATAGACCTTACACTTAGCTGTTCAAAGTCCCAAGCTAATGAAGTCCATACAGTTAAAAGTATGGAGCTTGATTCCTGCTGTGTTGAAAGGAAAGCACCTTCATTAGAAATCAGCTCAGCAGCAGCCGAGGAAAAGGATCTGAAAGAGTCTGTGGACTCTTCGTTAGTACCAGCTGTAGACAAGACCTGTCAAGAAACACAGTTAGACAATCAATCAGAAATCAGACTGTGGCTGCTGCAGAAAATTCAAGTGCCAATTGAAGGTAGGTCTCTGGTTATCCTTGTTTCCTCTGAGACTTGGACAGCATTAGGACGGTAACCTTTGAATTGACAGCCTTCTCTAAAGTTCTTCTTTCTGTAATAACTGGTCTCTTCTTTTACTCTTTGTGTATTTCAATTTTATATTACCTGCCATCTTCAAGTTCTTTAAGCTTGTAGTTTGATATGTAGCTTGTGTGCTCTTTCTACATTCACTGATCACTGCTTATATAATCTTTACTTCTTTTTGCTGGCTTTAAGAAAGATAGTGAAATATCATCCAGTTTCAGTATTGGCAGGGACACTTTATGGCCTAGGAATTGTCGCCCCAAATTGGTAACCATTGTTGCCTCACTGAAGTCTGTCAGTTTTGTTTCTGATAGTATCCCAAGGTAGTAGAGCTGTAAAGGAGGGCACCAAAGTATTCTTGACAATATTTGCATGTGTCAGGTGTCTCCCATGCTATGGAAACCCTTAAAGAAGTGATAAATAGGAATACATGTATAGTCCTACTGAGTTATCACTTTTCTCCTGACTGGTCATTGCATTATCAGTAATAATTCAGGCTGTTCCTGAACAGGAAAGCACATACCAGAATGAAATCTCTGTTCAGAGCATGTACACGCATATTGCCATTTCTATGGCAGCCTAGTGCCTCTAAGCACTAGTTTGTCCTGGAGTGTTGATGCTCCGTTCTGGGTAATTTAATGAACCAGTGGACATACCCTTGATTAACATCAGGTGGTAGTGGATAATTAAAGTGGAAATCTTTAATTTTAGGAACAGTTGTTCTAAAAATGATTTTTCCTTTTGTTTCATTAGGGTTTCTGCCTTGCTGGTGATATTTGGCTGTATGTGTACACCTAAAACAGAGAATGCAATTTCAGTGTGACTGAAGCTATAATTTGATAAGCAGGGTTTGTTTGGTTTTTTTGTCAGACTAGCAATTTAAGGAGCCTAAACTGCTTTTAGGCTTGGCCCTGTCTTGTGCAGATAAAAGGTGCTTGTATGGCTGTGTGACATACAGAGTTGGGAAACTGACTGGGCTTTTTGTGTGTGCATATGTGTGTTTGCATGCAGGATTACCCTTCAGCCTGGATGGGTCATCTGGACCCCAGCATGTCCCCTTTATTTGCTTACTTCGTGTTGCAGGTAGTGCCCAGCCTGGTCATCTTATCTATTTCTTTACAGGGCTGTTCTGTTCTGAGGGGGATACAGGCTGTGACAAAATGGGAATAAATGGCCTCAGTTTAGGATGAACGTGATTTTACTAAACTGGTTGTGCTGTTGAAGTCAGGTGTAATTCTGTGAATGGTGCCTTTGCACAAGATTATTAATCTTTGTTACAGTGGTTTATCAGCTGCAGTATTTGTATTTTCCTGTAAGCAGACTGTTTCTCTTGTGTCTTGTTTAGATATGCTTCCTTCAAAAGAGGAGAAGAGCAAGACTCCTCCAATGTTTCTGTGCATTAAAGTAGGCAAGCCCATGAGAAAATCCTTTGTGTCTCAGAGCATGACCATGTCTCAACAGTACAGTAAAAAGATAAAGCAACCAGAGTATTGGTTTGCTGTTCCTCGGGAAAGGTAAGCTGCACTCCTGTTAGTACAAAAATGTCTGGCTGTTACTTTTTAAATGTGTAGTGTTTTCTAGAGCTGAATCATACATTACCTACATGGTCCAAGGTGTGAAGTGCAGCAGGGATGCTGAGGGATGTCCTCATTTCATTGAATGCCAGTGACATAAAGCAGTGTTTGTTGCTGGTCTAATATGGCTTTTAGTGGGAAGGAAAAAGGTGCCACTTGAAGATGGAAAGTGGGGTATATGTACAGCTAACATATGATAAAAGAACTGGGAATGATCAGGGTTTCAGCTGTAGTCCAGGAAGTGAGGGAAAGGGGAGCAGTGGCTGGAGGGGAATGGAATCCACTGAGGTGTCAGTGCTAAGAAAAAATAGGTAATTCACATGAACAAAGGGTATCATGTGGGAAAGGGAGACACTCCTAACTAAACAGATGTAAGGATTTCTTTCTTTTGTCCCATTAAAAATAATTCCCTTTGCAGTAAAATTGAGGAACATAAATGTTTTCCTGTAGTGTATATTAATGCATAAATAGTACTCTAGAAAAAAGCAAACCAACAAACTAGAGAAGTGGAGGCCTATGATTTTCCACATAAATCACCCAAGAATTTTCACTGGCTGTGAAGAATGAAATATGTGATCCTTCTTGACAGAAGGGCACTAGAGCAGTTCTCTGGTCTGTTGATGAACCAAAATCAGGGATTCTGGTAAATTAGATACCAGGAAGGAAGAATCTGAACTTTCTATCCATCTCAGAGGTGTCTTCTTTCAGATGCAGTCAATTAAAAAAAAATTAGTAATTTTAGTTTCAAATATGCAACATGTGTGTTGATTTAAGTATTTATATTTATTGTGGTTTGAAAAGGAGCATTTTGATTGTCTGTAGTAGTGTGGAAGTTGCTGTTCTGGAACTCTTCCTGGAGGATAGGGAGAGGTTTAATCCAGAAGGAATGTGGTCCTTGAGTACCTGGATAGCTTTTGAATTGCTTGCTATCTGTGGATCCCAGTCCTTGACTCCTCAGGGATTGCAAAAGGGTGGGTTCAGAAAATTCTAGCTTGAACTTTGAGTAAATAGTCCAAGGAGTTGGAGTGATGCTGTAATACAACACAAGGTCAGTAAGTGCCTTGGGGATAGTGCAGCTAACAGTGAATAAAGCTGCTGAGCTGACTGAGGTCGTCTCTAATCACTGCTCTGTGGAACAGGTAAATCTATCAACTTCTAACCACAGACTTAGAAAACAGCCTTTCTACTTGTCCTTTTATGAGCAGAAGCTTTCTGAATGGTGAGCAGACCTAATCTGTGTATAAACTGAAGTGTTGACAACTGTTTTGTACTTCAGTTTTTATAATGAGAAAAAAGTAACTTCCACAGTGAGCTGCTGCAGCAGCCCCTGGCCATGCTGGCTGACAGACCAGATCTTTGGTGTCAGGGCTGCTGTTTGGATCTTGATCAAAAGTAGTGGTGAATGATTGGTTGTAAGTTTGGGTCTTTTTGGTGCTATTCATGCCTGTTTTAACACCCCAGAATTGCATGACAGATCAAGTAGAACTTGGAGCAGAAATTAAATGCAAGACCTGCCTCTTTGTATTAATGCCAGGCATGTCTTTGCCTCTGGAACAAGACGGTGTTTTCTTCCAGCTCTTGGATGCTTTCCAAAGCAAAACACAACACTTCCAGCCTTCTGGGGATATTCTTGCATCAGTATTGTGTAGAATATAAACAGAAGTGTTGCATCTTGAGGGTGCCATGAACAGTAGGTTGTTTGAGATAGCTTTGAATTTTTGACAAAATGTGAGATAATATACTAAGTTTAAAACTACATGGAATGCAATTTATATTCATATGTGAAAATATCAAGAATATCAGTCTTATCTTGTTGGCCTCAAAGCAGCATAAATAAAACATTTTCTCCAGTCCAGTCACAGTAGCTTGTGCAGCATCTTAATGTTTTGTAGTAATTATAAATAAATAAATAAAAATAACTGTCCAAATTTGGAGTGAGATTTTAAAAACTTGGTCTGCATGTCTGTATTTAGTGTAAGTTAAATCTTCCTCTGATTTGCTTTTTGTTACATTTTTTTCCATGGTGATAGTGTTTGCTGTTACAGCAGCTTCTGTCATGAGTTGTGAAAAAGGCTCCAATTTCAGCCTGGTCCCATAGCCCAGAGCTCCCAGCAGAGCTGCCCTTCCATGTGCAGGCTGCTGCTACTTTCTGGGCCCAATACTTTTAGATTTATTTTTTTGTTGGAAACCTCAAACTTTTCGGCTGATATTCTTTATAAAGGCACTAAGTCTTCTGTCTCATTTGTCTTTTGTGCCTGCTGTAGGTGTCCTCTCTCCACGCGTGGCTTCCCAGGTGCCGCGTGTGTCCTGGCATGCGCCCCGTGACCAGCACGGCGTGGCTGAGTTAATCAGCGACTGCAGCACTGCTTTGTGCTGCCTGCTTGGTCACAGAGTGCTCACCTCAGCTGGGCATCTTGACTTGCCTTATATACAGATTACTCAGTCTAGGGCAGCTTCTTGCCAGGTTCAGCTGAGCAGAGGGGCACCCATGCCTTTGGACACAAATAGAGATTGACTGTTTTGCCAGGAAGTTTTGCAATGGGTGTAGCTTACAGTATCAGAGGGTAAGTCTGTGTGTGCTCTTACTATGTGGATTTATGTTTAAATGTTATGTAGGTTCCCAGCCTAATAGATTTTGAGTAGTAGTAGCTCAGTAATTAGGTCACACATTTCCTCAAGCCCTTGTACAGGTGCCATTTCACCAAGACAGATACAGTAATGCAGAATTTCTTTGTTTGTAAGTAAGAACATTGACTAGTTCCTCAGTCAAGAAGTAAATCTCTTTAATTTTCCAGTGTAAATTTTGCAAACAGGCTGGGTTTATGAATGTATAATTTGCACTGAAATTATGTAAAAGACACTACACTGAGATGATGCTGCTGAGAGGGCAACCACTTTTTTGCAAGATTTGGAATCCTTTTGAGTAAGCCTTTTTTAAGGAGAATATTCCTAGACTCCTGATAATAAGATATCAAACTGTACAGAGGAAATTTATGAAAACCTGTTTGTATCTATAGGTTAATGTCTTATAATGAGGGCTCATAGACATCTCTTTAAGCTCATAAAAGCATATGAGACCTTACAAGACCTCAGCCCTCAAGATCTGTGAAGAATCGTCATTTAGTCAAGCACATTTATAACAAAGTCATAGGATCCCTCTGGATTAATGTCCTTTTCTGGGCCAGGAGCAATGGTTGCATTAGAGCCTTTTGAATATTTTCTTTCTGGAGTTACTAACTTCAGGTTTCTATAGTTGTTTCTGTAGTTGCCTCTTTCCAAGTACTTTGTTTTATCTTTTAGTGCATGATACACTCATAGGCATGTGATCACCAAAACAGTGGTTGAGCTCTAGGATAGATTTTCTCACAGCTGTCAAGTTGGCTGTAAGAAAGTTCCTCAAGAAGTGTTTTTTTTAATTTAAAAACTGGCTCAATTATTTTCAGTTTGGTAGCTTGGAAATACCATTGTAGCATAATGTTAGAATTTTATTACCAGAGCATCCCTTTTCAGAATGACATCATCTCTGTAATCACCTATTTCTATTTTATGCTGCTGCTTTTAAAATCTGTACTGTCTGGATTTATTTTTCAACTGTCCATTGCAGAGGAAAACTTAGTTATGTACTACTTAAATAAACTGAGCATATACTTCATGAGGCCTTACAGGAAATGTTCTGAGTATATTGATGTTGTTACAAAGCTGCTTTCTATCATCTTTTGAAAGGTTTGCGTTCATAGAGAGTGTTCCTTAATAATTGGAAAGACAAAGTGCTGCAACCATTGTCAGAAAAATCGAGGAAGTATCTGTGGGAGCACAGGGCAGTCAGCTTCACCTCAGTCCCTGGGAAGCAAATCCTTATAGACACCATTTTCTAGAGGGAAAGAAGTGATCAGGATCAGCAGTCATATATTTACCAAGAGCAAATCACTTTTCTACTGACCAAATAGCTTTTCTGTTTGAGATTGCTAGCTCCTTGAGCAAGGAGAGAGCAAGGGATTGTTGTTTTACTGTCAGATTAGTGAGGCTTTCACCACAATCTTCCATAGTATCCTTGTAGCCAAACTGGAAAGTGTGACCTGGACAGGTAGGCTACAGGTGGTTGTTAGATTGCCTGGACCATTGGGCTCAAAGGGTTGGTAGTTGGTCTGAGTGGCACCGAGGTACCAGTGGTATTCTTGGGGTCTGATACTGCTTAATGCCTTCACTGGTGTCATGGACACTGAGACAGAATACACCTTTGTCATTTTGGGGAGTGGCACAAAATTTGGAGAGTGCTCATAATTGGAGGGCAGGGCTACTGTTCGGAGGGGTCTCAACACAACAGGCTGACAAAAATGTCAGGAAGTTCAGAAAAGGCAAATGCAAAAGTTGTGCACCTGGGATGGAGCAGTTCCTGCAGCAGTAGGTGGGGACAGAGCGGCCTGGGGAGTAGCTCTGCCAAAAAGGAGTTGGGGAAGTTGAGAGCAAACTCAACATGTCAGTGGTGTGTCCTTTCAGTAAGGATGGCTTAAGCCACTTCTTGCTGACTCAAGTAAGGAAGTACAGCCAAACAACCTGGGTTGTCATTATCCCTCTCTTCCTTTTAGTGACTTGGTTAAAAAATGGAGGGGAGGGTACAAGAAACAGAAAATGTAGGATGGCACCAGACCCTTCTCAGATCATATGCTGCATGCTTCCGAGGAAATGGTGATAAGATAAAAGAGAAAAAAATCCCAGGAGACTGGCTATGCATGAAGAACTAATAGAATCACTGTTGGAGGTATTCCAGCTGAAATGGACAAGAATGTGCAACTTGGAAGTTAGCTCTGCTATAAGCAGGAGCTGGCCTAGATGATTTCCAGAGGTGGCTTAAAATATAAATAAATTGTGTGATTCTGAGATACAAGTGTGCTGCTCTCCTTCATCCACCTGCATAAATGTGCTTTCAAACTGATCTTAGCCAGACAGCAGAAACCACTACTTTTATTGTCCTTTATTAGGGATTTGTAGGAATTAAGTAGTTAGCTTTCCAGAGCAGGACTACTGTATGTAAAATACACAGTACTCAAGTCAGTTGTCTCTTCCAGTTAAAGCTCAAATTAATTAGCAAAGAGCTAATCAGAGTGCTTTTTCTGAAACCTCTGTGAGCAATGCTAATTCACTCCTTCTTCATTATTTCCATGATGAAGCAAAGTAACTGCTTTATTCTTTTTGTAGACTAATTTGAAAAAATCTGGAATTATGCTAGTGACCCTAACAACTGTAGCAGTGCTGACAGGGTATTTTAAGATTATTTGTACGTACATATAAGTCCAAATAACTTGAAATACGGGGGAGGGGGGAATGTCTAAATTTCTGAAAGGTTTCTGTTTTCTATTGATCTAAGAGTTGCTGTACGTAACTTTCTGGTAAAAAGCTGGAAAAAGATCCAGTGTCATAAGCAGTTACTTTCTGTCTATCTGCCTTCTTTACCATGGGTCTGATTTTTTTTGTTGGCAATTCAGCTTCTTGTGTAGTGTTGTTGATCCATTGTTGTATTCCTGTTTGAAATTGCATGTGTTCATTTTAGCTTAATACATAAATTCCTTCTTCAGAAAATATTTTGTGGTTTGTTATGGATGCTGTCAAGGAATAGCTTTTTAAAGACAGTGGCTGAGAGCTGACTACATTTATGGAAGAGCATGTGCTGCTGGTACTATATCATTAGCAAAGCTGTCAGTAACAGCTTATTTTCATAATGCTAAGAAAATGAAGATTGTTTTGTGGTTAGCCTCTATAACTTTTAAAGGACAGCTAAAACTATAGTGTAGATTTCCCTGGTGATCTCATTGCTTGTTTCATGCTGGAGGTCAAACTAAATGGGTAAAGTGAATGTTTTACAAAGTTAACTTTTGTGACTATGACCTAATATCAACCAATTTGACTTCTTAATATGAATTGTGTGGGATTGAACAAGCCACACTGCTTTACCATGATGCCTTGACTTTGCATTTAGCTAAGGGAGGAGAAAAATAAATTGTGGGGAGTGAAAGCAAAGAAACCTTGAAGTGGTTCAGGCTACCAGGTGGAGGAAGCTGTTTGTGTATCCTGTATCCTGTTTGTGTAGTTGTCCCTGCTTTGGCATTGGGCAAAACCTCTGTGCTACATGACAGTGTTGGGTTCATGGACCACTGAACGATGGTTATCTCTTCCTCTTCTCTTCACAGGGTGGATCACTTGTATACATTTTTTGTTCAGTGGTCACCAGAAATATATGGGAAAGATGCCAAAGAGCAAGGTTTTGTTGTGGTAGAAAAGGAGGAGCTTGATATGATTGACAACTTCTTTAGTGAGCCCACCACTAAAAGCTGGGAGGTGAGTGCTTTCTGCGTTTACATGAAGCATGTGCATATCAAGTGTGCATCCTCTGCTAAGAATCTCAGTAGCTGTTCTTTTGAGGATTTTTAGGACTTTTTTTTATAGCAATTGCTGCTTATATAGAGGACTTCTTAAGGCTTGCATCTGTCTCACAAATGTATTCATATTCCCTCAGTTTTCATTTTTTCTCTCCCTAGAAAGAGCAGGTAAGCAATTGGGAGCTCTCTGGTGTACAACCAGCAGAAGTTGTGTAAATATTTTGACCATGTAATATTAGTCTTTTGCAAAGCTATACAGGTCTATGCGGTCAGCATTGCTAAATTCCTAATGCATTTATATACTACAAATGAAATCTTCAAAATGTATATATGCATGTAAGCATCAACCCAGACTCCTGTGTGCTGGTTGAAATGGATTGGTGTGTGGTAATATGCCAGACCCTTGCTTCTCTGGTGCCCACAGCAGTACTGTTTGAATATTGGGTGTAAGTGGGATAAGTTTATCATTGGACTTTGGCTTTTTCATGTGTGGTCTTCTGCAATCTGTTTTAACCACTTGGCATGCCTGTGCTTGTTATCTCTTTCTTCTGCATACAAAGCCTAGTTTCTAAGGGAAATAAGCTTGCACACATTTTTAAAAATCATATTTTATTTGCACATATTTTTAAAAATCAGTGTTCAAACACTTTCTGTGCTAAGGCTGTGAGATAAATGAAACAGATACCTAAATTCCAATGTGGGAAATATCTTCATGGTGATTTTAAAAGTTACCTGATTATTCACCTTAAACATAAACTTGTTTTCTTGAAATTCTACTGCTTTTTTTTTTGGGGGGGGTGAGCATTTTTATCTTCACAGTATGTTCTGTTGAAAAATTGAGCTTAAAAGTGGGACTTGTTATTTGAAATGTAGCAACATCTATTCCCAAGGAGCTAATATTTTTGCCGTTTTGTAGCTTCTCTGTGTTGGTGCTTTGTGAGCTAAAAAATAGATTAAAAAAACAAAGAAGCCTTCCTTGTTTTGCTTAGAGCTGAATGCAGCCATACATTGCTCTAGATTTTGCTGTTCAGTTATTTGTATGCCATTTTCATAAAACCACAAGGAAGGAGAGTCAGTGATCTGAAAATAGATGTTAGAGAGATCTGGCCACACTGGGAGCTTGTCTCTCATTGTTTTATGTAGATATTTATTGAAAGGAGGAAAAGCTGTAAGCTGATTTTTAAGGTGTGTCTCTTTCATTTTTAATATATTCCAGCTTCACCAATTTAAAGTAGGTCTGCCAGGAAATCTCTATTGAATGAAGTCCAAATTTGGGCATGATGACTGTGAAAGTTTCACTCTCCCTTGCGGGGAAACAGAAACTCTAATTGTAGAGAAGCATATAAGCAATTTTATCACAGCATGCCATGGCCAGTAGCTGTCTGTCACTCTCGTGGCTGAGAACTCTTGCCTCTAGTGCAGAGGTAGAGTTCAGTGGGTACTGAAAATAAACTGCTAGATGATGAAACAGAAAATGCCTTTGAATATTAGAATTATTTACTGTGCCAGACCGGACCAGGAGGAACCTTTTGTGGAGGTATGTTGAATTGTTTCCTGTTTGTGGATCTGATGACAGAACTTCTGTCCTGGTAATAAACGTGCTCTGTACTCAGGTGGGGGGCATTTCCACCTCAGCAAGCTTCCTTTCTCAGCCCTATAAAATTTTTCAAAGACTTTGTAGATCTAATTTCTGTAGTGATCGATTCTTTTCATCCATTTCTGCTTTTGTGTGGTCTGGTAAATACCTGATCTTGCCGATAGCTCTTTCTGCAGTTGTTGACTGAACTTCATTCACATGTGCAGTTCAGAGACTGAATAAACATGTATGCAGAGAAAGGGGTGAGGGGGCTTGTCTGTCTCTGGAGCCAATTTTCAATTTACAACTCTCTTAATAGGTTTTCATTCTTGTCTAAGTGAGTTTGATTGTATTTTGCTACAGATATCTCTTGGCTGATTTGCTGTTGGGTGATACTTTTGTCCCACTCCTGGAAGTAGAGACTATTCCTAAAAGAAAGCCCTCTAAAGGGAAGTTGTGTACTTTTGATTTTAGGTCTAAAAGGAGTTAATTAAAATTTATATATACACAATAATGTTCTGGGAGATGAGGAAGGCAAACCACTCAGGTGAAAAAAACAATGATACAAGGAGAAAGATTGCTTTCTTTGAACAGTTTGTCATGGGCAGTTTTTTGATTTTTAATTACCCTCATTTTGTAGTACAAATCTTTCCTGAAATTGACCATATGAAAAAATTTCCAGCACAGAATTATCTGCAGTGTCAGAAGGAGAGGCTGGAGGGACAGGATGAAGCTGTAGAGCTCTTGCAATATCATGGGCAGGAATATCTGCTCAGGTGTGCAGTGACACATAGCAGTGTTTGTTCTGCAGGCTGGATTTGGCCTTGTGATCCTGCCTTCCTCTCTTTTCCTGACGCTGCACTGGAGTGCCAATGCCCAGGTGCCCTGCTGAGCTCCAAACATCTGCAGGAGAGCATGGGCTGGGCAGGAGTGCATGCAGCAGATGTGCAGCTCTCATCCCATTGGGAATGCTGGGTATGACTGAGGGTATTAGGGCTGTGTGAATTTCTCACCAGCCCTGGTCGTCATGCAAAACTTCTGTGCTTTTTTCTGTGGTTAAATCCACACCTGGAGTCAGTCTAGTGCATTTGCTTTCTCGCCTGAGGGACAGGTGTGTGTGTAGGACCTCCAGGCATCTCTTCCCAATTGTCTCGACTGTTGACAGCTTCTGCAAGTTCCAGCAGTGATCGTGAAGGCAGGGAGGAATTATGCAAAACTCGATCCCTGTGTAACATGGAAGCCATTTGGAAGCTTTACTGGCAGCAAGGTGCATAGCAGAGCACCGTGGGCTTTGCAGCTGCGTCCTGGGATTCCTGCTCCAAGACCACTGTGGTGGTACATGCATGGAAGGAAAAGACGGTTTAGGGTTTCCTGTTTGTTTTGTAGCTAGGCCTCATTACTTCCCCTTTTCTTTCTCATCATCCATTTCTGTTTGCTATTGCTTCCTATTTGCCATGGTGACACTGAGCGCCAGCTAAAGATTTTCCCCATTTGCTTAAGGGTACCTGTGCTTGATAAAATGATCCCATATGATGTTTATTCTCCAAACAGTGTGACAGCTGAGGAGCAAGTTTTAAATTAAATGGCTTCAACAGAGGATTGACAGTGTAAGAGCTGTGCTTTAGGTTGGACACTTGTTCTTTTGCCACAGATCATTACTGTAGAAGAAGCTAAACGACGAAAGAGCGTTTGCAGTTACTATGAAGAAGAAGAAGATGATGATGCTTTGCCTATCCTAAAGCATCACAGCGCTCTTCTGGAGAACATGCACATAGAGCAGGTATGGCTGGAAAACCCTCAGGTTTCCTTCTTAGGCATGGTGCTGTCTCTGTCGAGTGTAAGAAAGAGAATAGGCTGGGGCACTGCCTGTGTTGTCGTGTAACCGTTTCCCTCGTTCCCTGCTCCCTGCCCAGCTTGCCCGGCGCTTGCCCGCGCGGGTGCAGGGCTACCCGTGGCGCCTGGCATACAGCACGCTGGAGCACGGCACCAGCCTCAAGACTCTGTACCGCAAATCGGCTTCTCTCGACAGCCCGGTTCTCCTTGTCATCAAGGACATGGACAACCAGGTAAGGAGTGCTTGTTCTCAAGGGGAACAGAAAGGGCAGCATTTTGAAAAGTGATCTGTATGAAATGCTAGTCATACTATGAAGTGATGTCGTACCAAAATAAGACATGGATGTATTCTTTTATATTTTCTACCACCTAGAGTCACCACAGGGAAGTACTTCACCAATAAAAGCTTTAGAATTGCAGTGAGTGCGGTATCGCCTTTGGAAATACGTTTCTTAGGTATCTCAGTTAAGGAGATGTCACGAGCAATGCCTCTCTGGAGATCTCACTCTTCAGTAGTTGCTAGAGTCAGCAATGCTGCTGCCATTGTTGTCATCTGGCTTTTAACTTGCAGGATACAGAGGATGTGGAAGACTACTTGCACATCTGATCCTCTTCACTAGTTGGTTCTTCTAACATGGAAATCATCTCAGTTGTTCTTAGAAAGTATTTGGAAGTATTTGGGGGTTTTTCTCTTGAGTTCTTCACTTTCCACAAAAGTAGTGTAATCATTTTATTCTGACAGATATTTGGAGCGTATGCGACACATCCGTTCAGGTTTAGTGACCATTACTATGGCACTGGTGAAACATTCCTCTACACATTCAGTCCACATTTCAAGGTAAGCAGGTGTCCACTTTCTGAAATAAGATTTTTGGATTCCACTTCTGAAACATTTATGAGATTTTTATGAAGATAGCATGTTTGAGTTTAGAAGATGTGCCAGATGTTGATCCATGCAATTAATCATTCATTGCTTCAATGCAATACTTTAAGCAAAAGTGTCTCTAATTACCTGAAGAGAGGACAGTCTGTAAGGAGAGGAGGAGAGGATTTTAAGTGAATTGAAGGGGGGAGCTGGAAGGAGTTAAGGAGTGGACTGTCAAAGACAGCTTGGAAGGCAATGATATAAAGAATAGGATATAATTTCATGCATTCTTAGGATCACAGTGACATGAAATACCCCTTGATATTCATGGCTTATGCACTTTTCCCTGTATTGAACACATTGTTCTTTTTTAAGAGATCTTGATTTAGAGAGGGAAACAATTTAAAGTAAGGGTTAGGGTGCTTTGTTCATAGTTTAAATATGTTTTGATCCTTTACTTTCTACCTTACCTTTTCCCCTTTCAAGAAAAAGATGAAAGATAACCACACCTCTTAGTTGCTAAGAGTAGGTACCCAGTAGTTTGAGATTACAAGAATCTTCACAGTCCAAATATGTTCATGGTTTTTTCCCCTCCTCAGGTATTTAAATGGAGTGGAGAAAACACCTACTTCATCAATGGAGACACTACCTCTCTGGAGCTTGGAGGTGGAGGGTGAGTGAGTGTGTGATTTTCAAATCATATAGTCAACTTTTTTTTTTTTTTAATTTTGAATGGAAATAGACATAATGGTAGGTGCAAGAAAAACAGCAGTAAAGTGGCTAAACTTACTTTTAGTAAGCTGTTTAGCAGAGATACCTCAGCAACTTGCTTTCTGTTACAGACTGAGAGCAATTTTGTTTGCTTAGAGTGTCTGATGTTAGGCAAGTAGGGCTTGTTGCAGAGTTGGGGCTGTTTTTAGCCAGGAGAAACACAGATGTTTTGGGTAGATACATCACTCATTGCTGAAGCGGTTTGTCACTGGAAGATAATCCCTAATGGCAATTTTGCCTTCAGTTTCTCGGGTTTATCATGTGGTCCTTACTAAGTTGATATTTTTCTGTTGAGGCACAGAGCAAGGATACAGCCAGGGCGTAATCAGGTCATGAGTTTCAAAGGTCAGTAGATACAAAATCAAGGGCTAAGGCTGTACAACAGACTAAAGCTTACTTGGAGTGGATGACCAGAAGGAGCTCTGTCCACATCCAGACAGCCAGGGAAGGGATCCCAAGGTTGTGCCCTGGTGTAGGCACACTGTGAGCAGCTGGGTGGCCCAGAGCTGCGGGCACTCGCAGGGCACACGCTGCCCTGCTCACTGCTGCGAACAAAAGCAAGGGAACTGCTCCTTGAGCTTCTTAGTGAGTGCTTTGCCAGGACTGAGCTCTTCACATTTGGCCTCAGAGTCACCTAGATTCCTCTGTATCGCTTCTTTGATTGTTTGTACAGCTCCCAGTGCTTTTACTGCTCCACATAACACCAAATCTGTTGTGTATTTCCTTTCTAGTGGCCGGTTTGGTTTATGGTTAGATGCAGATTTGTATCACGGGCGAAGCAACTCCTGCAGCACCTTCAATAATGACATCTTAACTAAGAAAGAAGATTTCATAATACAAGATGTAGAAGTATGGACATTTGAGTGAAACACTGACTGCCTTAAGGACTGGATCCATTAGGCACTTAAAAGCTATCCAGAAGGTGCAGGCTGCCTCACAATGTTACACGCTTTTTCCTCGAGTTTCTACCAGGAGCATGACTACGCAAAAAAACCAACCAAACAACCCAAGAGTAAAAGAATTGGTTTTGAGAGGCAGTAAGAGACAGAACAGTAAAGAGATCACTCTGAAGTGTTTTTTACTTCCTCTTCAGCACTCTTCCATTGAAGATACAATGCATATGAAAACATTCATGATGTATAAGTTGAGAACTTTTTATGTAACTGTGAAAAAGATCCTGTGAAAGAACTATAACTGTCTAGTACATTCCATGTGTATTTATGTTCAACATGCAAATGCTGACCAAAAATAAAAGGTTACTTTACCAAAATCTACAGCATACTGTTTGCCATGGAAAAGAATCAGAAATAGGTGTACACAGCACTTAAGGGAACATGTTTTTAAAATTATTTATTGTTACTGTATAGTAGACTTTTTTTTGTAAATGTATTAGCTATGAGGTTTTTTTGTTTAATGTTTCGAATCTCATTTTGATAATTACTGTTGAGGTAGGTTTCTTATGCATTGGCATTTATTCTGAATCAATTTATTTGATTTCTGAAGTTAATTTTTATATTTTTATTTTGTAAATGAGATTTGGTTTTCATTATACCCTAATTAAGAGGGTGTTTTTTTCCTGGCAGAAACACTTGAGTGCATAATTCTGTTTCATTTTCTTTTCCTGAAATGAGGGAGAAGGTGGATAGTGCTTCTTCTTAACTCTGCCGTCACATTCCTGTTAATAGATTACTGTTTTGGCAGTGTATGGAGACACTGGGCAACTGCCCCCTGGTGTAGAGTTTATCAGTTCTGTTGCAGTTCACAGAATTGGGATAGCATGCTCTGAGCACCTGCCCGAGTATTATTTGACTGTTTATGAAGGACATTTCTAAGAGAACTGGTTTTCTGTATCACCACCAAATGATTCAAAATAAGCCACCCACTGTGCTTTTATAAGCATTTTCTTATAAATTGAAGAATTGAGATTTAGAGAACAAAGTTCTTTTCCTAATAGGCCAGGTCACATTAGTGTAAAACTTGTTTTCCAAATAATTACATATATAATTTCCTTCAAAAAAATACTTTAAAGCAGCAGTCTGGTTGAGGATTTGGCAGGCAACTAAATATTCTTTGTTTTTAATGAAATTATCAGATAATTCCTCCTCCCCCCTTCCTAAAGCTGAAAAGTCTCTATATTACAAAATTTGTAAAATTTATTTTACTAATAAAATATATTACAAAATTATAAAACATTTGGTAAATGGGGAGAGTGTGAGAGAGGACTGGCAATCTTCATTGTCTGCTAAGGAATTCTGCTTTGCCATTAAGCTGTGGTTTTGTTTCCACAATCCAGGTCTAATTAATATTAGGATGCTGTCCTGCTCTTAGACTTGAATGTTTCATTGCCCTGAGAAAGGTAGGTTTTAGAGACAGTAGTGTGCATTAAAACAGTACAATCTAATGTTGGAATATTATTAACCAAGTAATACAACTCAATTTAGTTACCGCTCTTTCCTTTTTGAATAAAGAATAAAAAAAAGCCAATTGCTTTCCTTTCAAAAGCATTTCTAAATCTTAATCCTGCACAGAAGTTTCACAGTCTGAAAAAACAATGCTATACACACACAGTAAGGCTGTAACACGCTGCACATGAGCTTTTCACACTTCCTTTCTTTGTGTCTACTACAGCCATAAATAAAGTTCTTATTGGTAATGCTTTAAAATACTTTGGAAGTTGTTAACAGCATAATGCTTTGAAGATACCCAGAATATCTAACACTCTTTGCTCTTTTAAGTGGTGGCAGAAGACCACTTCATAGTTAAAAAAAAAACCCAGCTAAACAAACACCCCAAAAAATTGCCCCCAGCAAACCAAATGAAACCAAGTTCAACATTTTTGCATACATTTCACTATTGCTACCTACAACTTACTTCATTATATTATCCTTGTCAAAGCATATCTAAACGCTGTGGTCTATATTCGAAACAGTGTTGTTCAATCAAAATTCTGTGACCCTTGAAACTATGAATATTGAATATATGTAATGCAGTGCTATCACAATATTTTCAATAAAGGAATTTATGCATTCAGAAATTTGTTACAGCTGCTTTTTCTTGCATTCACAAACTTTAGAACATTTAAAGATTAAAGGATGCAGCTTAAGTTACAGGTTATGCTGACAAATACCTGTGCCACCTCATAAAAGGAGAATTTCAACAAAACTGGTACTTTACAAACACAGAAAAGGAGGTTGGAGATTTTGGTGGGCTTGATTTTGGGATTTGGGTTGTGAGTGTAGTATGGTCTGTCCTTAAAGAGAGCTGTGTTTTAAATTCAGTCTGAGACAGATTATGACAAAGGGCTAAGAAATGCCAGGAAACAGCAGTTTACCTGGTAGTTCCTGCTGCTACTCTCAGCTGCAGTGAATGACATGTATCCCCTTATCGTTTTTTGACCAACCTCTTCCCAGAAGTCAAAAGTCCATGTGCATCATTTCTGTATGCACCCTTTTCATATTTACAAAGCATTCACAAATATTTTTGTGTCCAGCCAAGCAAAGCAAAGATGTCTTAAAAGTGCTCAAGGAAAGGCTGGTGGAGCTTTAAGCAGCCTGGTCTAGTGGAAGGTGTCCCTGCCCATGGCAGAGGGCGTTGTTGGAACGAGAGGATCTTTAAGGTCCCTTTCCAACCCAAACCTTTCTGTGATTCTATGAAATATCTTACTTTGGCTGTGAATCAGCGTACCTGTCATGAGCAGGCAACAATTTCAGGGCTGTCAGCTTATGCAGTCAGAACTGGTATCAGATTATAGCCCTGGCTGCTGGGAGTGTAGAAGAAAAAATGTAGACTCGGTGGGAAAAAATCTCTGGAATTATATTAGTGACCCTGAACAGAATGCAACAGCGCTGAGATGGTGTTTTAAGAATATTTGTGCACCTATAAAAATCCAAGTAACTTGAACTTTCTCGAATGTCTTTCTTGGTTGCTGAATGCCGACACGAATTACTGCACGTGGAGGGAACCTCGATGACGAGCCTCCTCTCGGCGTGTGCCGGGCGCTGCCGGGGCCGGGCGGGAGGAGCCGGGCGCTGACAGCAGGGCTCCCGGGGCCGGGCGGGAGGAGCCGGCGGGAGGAGCCGGGCGGCGGCAGCGGCGTTCCCGGGGCCGGGCGGGAGGAGCCGGGCGGTGCCAGCGGCGCTCCCGGGGCCGGGCGCTCCTCCCCCGGCGGGCGGGGCGCGGGCTTCAGGAGGGGCCGGCAGTGGGACCGGGACCGAGCGGGAGCGCGGCCATGGCCGGGCCTGAGGCCGCGGGCGCTGCCGCCGCCGCTGAGGGGAGCGAAGGCGGGAATGGCGGCCGCGATGGCTACGACGGGAAGTGCGTGTTCTGCAGGATCGCCCGCCGGGAGGAGCCGGGCACGGCGCTGCTGCCCTGCGAGGTGGGTGAGGGGCGCCGCCTCCTTCCCCGCTCCCTCACGGGTCGGCCCGGGCTGCTGCCGGGGCAGAGCGGGGGAGCATCGCCCGGACGGAGGGCACCGTGCCTTCCCTAAATCCGGCACAGCGCCGGAGGCCTCAGGGCTGGCCCGAGGAATCCTGGCTGCGGAAGGTCAGCGGCGGACGCGCACCGCGCCTCCAAAAAGCCCTCAGCTTTTGTTGCCAGTCACCTCAACCGTGACATTTGGTATCCCGTCTGTGTGGGGAAATATTGACATTGTTACCTGCTCTGTGCCAGTAATCCGCTTTAAAACGTTCGCATCCTGTTTTAGGATGAAGACCTTGTTTGCTTTAGAGATATAAAACCCGGTGCCCCCCACCACTACCTGGTGGTGCCCGTGAAGCACATGGGAAACTGCAAAACGCTGAAGACAGAGCACATACCGCTAGGTAAGGCTGCAGGTGTGAGCTTAACCTGAAGGAAAATCGTTGTTCACAGCCTGAAGTAGGGGCTTGTCAATAAATTACAACTTTGGGCACATTTATAAACATGCAAATAGCTGATGTGAATGAGTGTAGATAGGGATTTACCGTTTCTGGGAACTTCTTTGTGCTGGTCTAGAATGGCACTTTTTTTTTTTGTTTTGTTTTGGTTTTTTTGTTTGTTTGTTTTTGTTTTGTTTTGTTTGTGCAGTTCTGGAAAAGCATTGCAGTTTGCATGGAATGTAGGTGCCTCTGCACTTTGTTGGAAGTACAACTTTATTTTTAATGCATTTATGTACTGCTTCATTGCATTTTCTTAGATATGCATATGCAATTCTAAAAGCTTACAGAAGAATTCTATGAAGTATGTACTTCCAGATAAGTGCTGCATTATTTGTCAGAAAAAAAGGGAGTGGCCGATGAAAAAGGGAAATGGTGTTTCAATTAACTTGTAAAAAATGTTGAAAAAATAAAATTCTGAAATGTTGAAGCCATTCTTTATTGTTGCTAGGCTTATTTTGTTCTTGTTCCTCTTAAGAAGACATTGTCCTGGAATTTGTTTCACAAGATATGGCTAGCTAAGTGTGTTGAGTAACAGAAGAAACTGCAGCCATGAAGAAATTCCATCGTAGGGAAATTTACAGATGATGCAAGAAAAGAATTATAGTTGCATTTGGCAAATCTTGCATCACTGTATTTCTCTTGTAAACATAAGGTGGTTTTCTCCAGAAAAAAAACTTCTGTACGTGTTTGGCTTCAAGGCAATTCCTCTGACTTCTGCCTTGAGTTTTTGTATTGGGGTTACTGCATTGTTCAGTGATAATGAAACTGTGTTCTAGTAATAAGAAAGACTGACAATTTTATTTTAATTCAAATTTATGTACCGTCTCTGGAATGTACTCCAGGTTTCACAGGACCTGGAGATCAAAGTCCTGTAGCTGTGTCCTTCCAGCTGCAACATTCTGACCAATCAGTACTTGCTGGGTTTTTTAATAAGGGTGTGGTGATAGCATGGCTTTGGCCAAAGTTCTTGTAATAATATCACACTGGAAAGCATTGTAGGTGTGGAAGTTGGTATCAGTTTTAATTTTCAAGTAAATAATTGCACACACTCTCTTGATTGTCTTTTGTTTGACTAGGAGTCGTTACAGTGTTTATATTTTGAAAAACCTATGTCTGTGATCTCAATGTAGATTACTCTGTTGAAGTTAATATTCTTAAGAATACCTTTTTAAAATGAAATTTATTTGTGTTTTAATAGTGAAGAGAATGATGGAAGTTGGAAAAGCTGTTCTCCAGAAGAATAATTTTAATGACTTGAATGATGTAAGGTATGTAATAGGAACCTTCCATCTTTCTGTTGAGTGTGTTTTTTACTTTTCAGAATGCTACTTGAGAGGTGGTGACAGAACCTGCACTGTGGTTTGTGGGAGAAATCAGGTCTACATTTCACATATTGCATGAATTCTCAATTAAAATCTGCTGGCATTGAATATAAACTATTTTTTTTTTCTGATAAAGTTCTGGCACAAATTGGGTGCTAACTCTGAGATTCTTGAGCACATCTTGAAGTAGGGAGGGCACTTAAAATAACTTACCAAGAGGCTGCTCTTTCATTATGTGATGCAAATATGTTCTAAATCCAAGATGCCAGAAGAGGGATAAACTTTGGCCTTTTGAAGCAGGGCACTACACTGTGTTTCAGTCATACCAGAATTGACTGGGTTTTGGTGCTGGACACTTCAGTTTAAGGCCCTTGATAGCTGAAATAAACTGTAACATAATCTAAGCACTGTAGAGAAATAGGGAGCCAGCTCTTCATGATTAAAATTGATAGTTGGTTTTCCAGCTGAAAACTAGATAGGATACATTTAAGATACGTTTTTAAAAGAAGGATTTTTAAAAAGTGTCTTAAATACAAAGATGCGAAGGAGGACACTGATGAACTTCTGAAGAGTTTTTGTGGTGTAATGAAAGGGCATGCTACAACAAAAATGCGATGAGTTGTGTGGATCATGTTAAATAACCTGTGATGTTCCTCTTCTTACTGAATTAACATCATCACTATCTTCTTTTCCTTTTCTGAAGAATGGGTTTTCACTGGCCTCCGTTCTGCTCGATAGCCCACTTGCACCTTCACGTCCTGGCCCCAGCCAGTCAGCTGGGGTTCCTTTCCAGGATCTACTACAGAATCAATTCCTACTGGTTTATCACGGTAAGTGTAATGCAGGTGAGCTGTGCTGTAGGTTTTCAGTTGTGAGCTGAAAATGCCATGCCTTTCTAACCTTTTACCTGTGTCCAGGAATTCATTAACTAAGGAAAAAATAAAGGTAAAACCTTAATGTTTATATGTATTAAGGGGAATGGAGTGCTAGTAACTAGAGCAAACAGCATGATTGTTCTGGATCTTGTCTGAAGCTCAGGCTCTGTGTTGTGC
Source organism: Luscinia megarhynchos (assembly GCA_034336665.1). Taxonomy (NCBI): domain Eukaryota; kingdom Metazoa; phylum Chordata; class Aves; order Passeriformes; family Muscicapidae; genus Luscinia; species Luscinia megarhynchos. The sequence goes on from CM067565.1 coordinate 51,776,062, forward strand.
TTCTGTGGACACTTGGTAAATACTTGGGTGTAATATAAAAGCCTGTATTCAAATGTGATGGACTGTTTTGCATATAACCTGGTTAATCCTGTGTAAACATATCCACCTAATGACTACATTTATCACTTCATGTCATCTTTAGACTAAACCTAATGCCTGCTTTATAGAAATATTGTTTGTATTGATTTATGTCAGTAGAGATTAGCAGCTGACACTGACTAAAGCACTTTGAAATTCTCTATCCAGAAGTCTAAACCTCACACTTAGTGCTTTGATACAGCAAACCACCTGTCCTTGCAAGGTAGCTGCAGCATCCTGGTATCATTGCACAGCCCCAAATCAAAGTTGCTGAAAAAGGTCTGTCTCATCTAAAGAATATTAACAGCTTCTTACTTAAAGAGAAGAAACACGGCTTCTTCACAGTGGGACCTTGCTGAAGTTCACTTCTAGCTCAAAAAAGCAGATGTTTCTGTTGTGTTGAGCATCTTAGAAATATTTGTTTCTCAAATACATATAGCTGTCTAGTTTTACTGCTTATTACCTTGCATTAGTTCAGGCAGATCCGTACTGGTTGTCCAGTATGGATGCCCTTTTGTATTTTGCCCTGCTCTCAGGCTGGAAAATGTTCTTGGGCTGGTGGTGGTTTTGTTTGTTTGTTTTTAATTATAGTGTCTTGAATGTGGTGCTTGTTTAAGAATGCAAAACAGGATTTAGATCCTATAATTTTCAGTTGCTGCATGCTTTACGTAGCTTTATTTGTAAATAAACGGCAGTAATTACTGAAGTCCTGTTGAGTTGCTCCTACCTGAAGTAGCTGATTGCATTTTTACCCATTTTTACCATTTAAAATATGCCAAACTTGAGCTTTTCACCTTGTAATGTACTTCCTTTGGAAATCTTAATAAAAGCCTCAAGCACTAGATCAAGTTAAAAGATTAATTCAGTAGGATGGCAAAGAAAAGCAAAGGCTGACAGTAAACTGATCTGTTTCAGAAGTGCCCCTGTTAGCCTTCACGTGCCCAATCTGGCCTGCTTGTTGGCAGACTTCCTTCCCTGAGCCTTCCTGAGAGCTCTGTGAGGTGGTGCTTTAACAAAACCTGTACAAGGTACAGCTGTCCCCATGATGCATAAATAGCCATGTATGATGACAAAAGTATGTGTTGGTGCAGCGATGTGACCAAAGGACGAGGTAGTAGCTCATGAGAGGAGCCACACACGTGAACGCCCTCTGCCCCTCAGCAGTGTTTGTGGCTGATGGTGCAGCTGGGTTGGTGATGAGAGGTCACAACACACTGTTCTGGAGTGGCTCACAGAGAATCCAGGTCTCACCACTTGGTTGTTCTGAGCACTGCTGTGGTCTCTGAAGACTCTTCTGAGGTCTCTGAAGTCACAGTGCTTTAACAGATCTGCTGTTTATTTGCTCAAACCTCTGACCTTTGTAGGTTATGTTTCCTCTTCTGATCACCTAATGACTGTTTGGTGGAAACTGAGAGTCTGCTGTTGAAAGGAATTGTTGTATTCTGCTTCTCCTGTACACTTTATCTGTAGAAGTGAAAAGTAAATGCTCTGTAGTGTCACTATTTTTAAAATGTAATTTTCAGTAAACTGAAGGCCCACTGTGTAGTTAATGAATTGCTTTCTCTCTTTCACAGGCTGAACAACTGATCGAGAGACTGCAAACTGAAAATGCTGCCAGCTGAAAGCTTGTGTTGTCAGCCAGTTTGGTCTTTGAGCTCTGATTTAAGGTTACACAGTTTGTTGTTGCCAATAATATCCCAGGATAAAAAAAGCTTTAGTTCCTTATGAGGAAGTACACACAGAATTTGTAGCTGCTAACCTAATTCTTCCATTTGGATATGTCAGTCTGTATCCTTCCCTGGCAATAGCATGATTTATTTTAGTTTAAATTTTATATTTGTGTAGATACATACTACACACATGCATGCACACAGGCAGAGAACTCTTCCTTTTAAAAGGCAAAGTGTAGCAGCAGAATGTATTGCAACCAAGGCAATGAGTTACAACAGCATATGAATGGTGCCAAAGGGAGTATTTGTTGCAGAATCAAACTTTCAAGATGTATTTTTCTGGGGTTGCAGGATACATTTCAAACATTTTTTCCCATCTGCATTTGTATGATATGTTACTTATGCGTAGTGGTGAGTAGGTACATTGCTGGAAGTACAGTACTGACTTTCTGGTGCTAAAGTACTCCAATGTTACCTGATTTGTTTGCATCACAGTGACACATTAAACATGAATACGTGTCCAAAATGTGATAATGCTGTATAATATAGAATATAGTGTATGTGTAAATAGACCTAAAGATTTTTTTGTCCCTCTTACATGCAAAAGTGTTTGAAATTAGTTACTGTATGTTTACAAAAGAATGTGAAGAGTTCAGAAGAGTGGATTTAGTATACTGCTCTTCTGCATGGCAGTAGGTAGAAAAGTCCAGATTTTCTGATCTTTTTCTTACTGGAAGTCCCTTGCAGATTACTAATGCCTTGGCCAAATTTGGGCTCTAAATGAAGTCATAAGAGAAGCTGGTCTGAAATGCGTGTGTGTGTCAGACTTACATAAGAGCAATGTGATTTGACTTTGGGATAGCAGGGACTCAGCCCAAAATTGGAACATGCCAAGTTGCTTAAGGAACCTGCTCAACATTTGCCTTTGCTGCATGACTCTAATCAGGAATGCTAGCACTTGTTTTTCAGTACCATAATAAGGCAGACTGTTTGGCAAGTTAAAACTCCAGAACACATGGAGTGGATTTTCATTGTTCACAGAGCTTGTCTTGGTGCGAACTAACCAAGTGTCCTTCCCTGATGCATTCAGATGCAGCTGAGGTGAGAATGTCTGTTGCACCTGAGCATAATACTCTGTGTTTTCCACGGATCCAGCACCTGTTGCCTTAGTGACATGTGTTGTAATATTCTTACAGTGCTTCAGAGAGCCTGCACCCTTCTGAAGAAGTGCATTTTCTACCTGGCAGAGTTTACACTGCTATAAGATCTTCTTCCTAATGTCTTGTTATTCTTATTAGTGGGCACTCGCATGTCATCTGCAGCCCTTTAGGGTTTTAATTTGTTTTATTTGGTAGGAAAAGTGTGGCTTAAAGCCACCAAACTTTGACTGTGCAATAGATAAAGAGGTTTGAGCTGGCTCCTAACTTAGTGAAACACCTGAACATTAGGGACTTTCAAGAGTTAATCCTGTGTATGTGTTCTGATCTGTAATTAATTAATTTATGTAACTGTTCTGAACTCTGACATGTAATGTAATATTTAAAATATTAACATGAAATGTTGTCAGAAAGGATTAATAAATGCTAATCTTGGGATGATTTTCCAGTGCAGTGCAATAGTTGACTGTGGGAGTGGACCCTAGATAGCCCTTTGCTCACTCTTCATCCCTTAACCCAGTGGGGTGGGAAAACAGAAAGAACAAAATGAAAAAAACCTCCTGGGTTGAGATAGTTTAATATGTTAAAGAAAGAGGAAGAAAAAAGCAAAGGTAATTACTCATGACCTCCCACAGGCAGGCCAGTAGCAATGGCCTCCACCCCCCAAAATAAGCCCTCTCTTCAGCTTTTATTCCAGACATTTTATGTCATGGAATATCCCTGCTGGCCAGTCTGTGTCAGGTGTGCAGGTTGTGCTCTCCAAGCTTTTTGACCACTGCAGAGGTGAGCAGGAGAAAGAAGGCCCTGACATTGTGCACACACTGCTCAGCAATCACCAGAACTGTGTTACCAACACTTCCAGCCACACCCAAAACCTGGGATGCTCTGAAGGAAGTTATCTCCATCCAGCCACACTCTGTATGTTGCCAAATGAATGTGAAAGCATAAAGGCCAACTTTTATGTCTTAACTTTGGAGAAGGACCCCACTAAAGACAAGACTGGATAGGTAAAAATCTAGGTACCAGGGTTTTGCTGATGAGAAAGATGGGGAAATCCCGTGTTCCCTCACAGCAACAGACAGGCCTCAAAACAGCTGAAACAGCAAAACATTAAACAGAGGCACGCTAATTACTGAGAGGAATGCTCAGCCTCTCGTTAGTGTTTTTCAGCACAGAACTGTGGTCTGTTTTCTTTCTGCATTGACAAGCATTCTTGGACTCTGCAGATAATTTTTTTAATTAGGTGAAGAAATACTTTGTGAAAAGCCTAACCTAATACTCCCAATATGTTTCTGAATTACTGGCTAGCTCTTGGAAGAGACAGTGAGCAGATCCTATTAACTTTGTCACTGTCTTCTACAGAAGCTTTTAGTAATTTTAAAACTTCAGAAATCATCTGTAGAGCTTTCCAAGGAGCAAAGATCAATAAGGAGCACGAACTCAGGAGCTCTTACTCTCCAAGAGCCTGGAGAAGCAAAGGAAAGTTGTTTAGCCACTGCTGCTGGCTCTGTCCTTTGATCCAGCATTAGCAGTCTTGAGAAAAGCTACTTTTTTGACCTCATATTTAGGAATGACAAAGCTTTATTTGTACTGTTTTGCTCAAGTGTTTTACATAAACTCCCAACCTAACACGAACCCAGAGAATAATGCTTTTATGCTGAAAGGATGAAACAGATACACATAAAATGCTGTTTAAAATAAAAAGAAACGGTGCTTGAATTGGCAACAACTCCTCAGACTATTCCAAAGTCTTTTTTTTAAGTATGAGTTGTAAATAAAAGTAGGAGAATGGGAGCAAACCAGTGAAAATTGTATTTGAAATTTGAGACACTTCTAAACCATAAAATGCTGCATAAAAACTTGTCATTTCAAACTAATGTGCAACATTTATTGAAATGGTGACAGTGCCTTCAGTGTTTGACAAAACAAACCACAGATAATCCCTATATGATAATACAGTCCAAAACAGATGCAGAGTTTACAGGCTTCAAGTGGAAGGAGAGGAAAGACCACTGAAGTAATCTGTCACAAAGTGAAGTTTAGCAGAGATTTAAACAACTGAAAGGTGCTTAGTAGGGCAAGAACACCTTTTAAAAGATTGGGGTTTACTTACTACTCCAAATAATCTGCAATACTAAAACCACGTGCTACGATTTTGGAAAAAATAATTTAGTAAATTCTGTTTCATTTACTCTAATGGGAGCCTGCTGAAAAAAAAAAAAAGTTGCATGTTGAAAAGTTTAAATTCCTATTTCATCTGTTGATGTTAATCTAATCACAGATGAAGCATAATTTTGTAAAACTTGTAGCTAAACTGAATCATGTGCATTAGATAGAATGCATTCATGACTATACAGGCTTCAGGAGTAATTTTTTATTCTAGACTGTACCAGTGGGTAAGCTGACCAGTTCTATTATCTATCTTTTAGTCTTTTTCTAAAATACTGGCTATTGCTGAAAGCACAAGACTGGATTTGTCAACCTGTGTGCTGAGCCAGTTTGGCAGCTCGGTGTTTATAATCATTGCATGGGCCCACAGAAAGATTTCAGTCACGCTTTCCAGAATGCTCATCTAAAGCTGGCAGGTTGGAAACATGGCTCTGTAACTGTTTAAAAAAAATCCCTCTATAAATAATAGTTTTGTTATATACTAATCCTTGGTTCTACTAAAAATATAATAATAGAGCAAGCTTTTTTTTGTTGCTTACAAAGTAAGTAAGACCATGTCATTAAGGGTTTGCTCTGCTTCTGTTTTGATCAGAGGTGTACTTAAAGTGCTTGTAGGTGTGCTCAAGAATCTACCACTTACATGGCAGTGACAGCCTGGATTGCTGATATTTAACTATTTGAGCCAGCCTTAATTACAATGTAGTAAATTTTTGTGAGCTGGACTTGCATCTTACGGTGCTCAGGCTACATACTGCCTCACATGTGTCTTGCAATGAATTATCTGTACAAAGTCCAGCAATGTATTATTTTTCCTGATAGTGCCATTCCATTAGTCAGCTGGTGATACTTGAAGTGCCCGATGCTGCTTCCTGCAAGTTATGAACTAACACTACAGCAGAACTGAGTGGATTTCAGAATCCTTAGAATTGAACAAAACTCATTCCATATCTGCTCTATAAAAAGCTCAATTTGTGCTGAAATCTGAATGCATGTAAAGACTTCCTCTAACACAAGCTGAAATACTGTGAGGTGTGCTCACCTAATTTGGCAAGGAATATTTTTCCAAAAAGAACAAAGCATTTTAAATATGTTAAGATCACAAACCATGTCTTCTTTTTCAGCTGCAAGATGAAGATCTGTTTAGGGCAGCAGTAGGTTTGAAATCTAAGGGAACACACCAACAATGCCTGGTGCAGCACATATTCCCCCTTTTCCAATGTGCTAAAATGTGGGGATTAAAACCCATTCTCTACCTGCATCTGATTGCCCACTTCCCCAAATATACTTATTTTAGCATATTAATTTATTCTATTTTTTTTCTCTTTTCATTGTTCTTTCACTGGAAAAAAAAGGAGGCAGGGTAATAATGAAATCCTCAGCCAAAGACTTAGTTTGGTGCAAATCCTCACTGGATGAAAACATCAAAACAAAACCCTATTCCTTTAGGCTTTTTGCAATAGAAGGTCATTTATATAAATAGCATAAAATTGCATATCACTTTTATCAAGTTCCTAATTTATATTAAGTTTTAATATCCTTTTGAATGCAAGACAGTATCTTACTTTAAAGACTCATCAAGCAGCGTAGTTAACACCACATAGAAGCTTCTATTTGCACTGCTAAAAAAATAGAACTTTGGATTTCTAATTATACAGCTTCATTGGTGGGAACTATTGTAAATACAGCTTCTGAATATTTTTCATAGCACTATTACAACTATTTTATATAACCAATCCTTTATTTTTCTTTCTGAAGAGCTCACAACTGTGCTCTGAAAGCAGGTAAATGAGGTATGAGACTCTGCTGTTATTCTTTCATTTATGCATTTGGTACTACAGTATCTCTCCTCTTATAAAAAACATTGTTACATTTTGGTGAAAGAAGAGCATTTTTTTTCTCCTAATGAACGCACAGGTGCCTCTGTACAGAGTTTCTGTTGATTTTTGAATCTTTGCATTGTGGCACCCTACCTTCTGTGAAGGGGTATAGCTGAATTCACCAAAAAGGCTGCAGAGCTTTGTGGACTTCTGAAGCGTTAGAAGAACAAAAAAGGTAAAAATGGTGTGAGATAGAAAACAAAAAGAACAAGAGACACAGAAGGTTTGGAGAAGATATAAGATTAGACTATTAAATACCAGAACTAGTGCAACTGTCCAAAATCCAAGCAAGATGCAGCTAATTTAGGAACCATCAAGCATCCTTTCTGTGACATTTTTGTAAGTTTGGGAATTTCCACCTAGTTCATGCAAATAACTTCCATTTATTCGGTGTAACCATGTGAGATTGAACCTAAACTTTTGTTAATATACCAGGCTCTTTGTTTGAAGAAGTACATGAATTCCCACAGGAGTTTTCAATTCCACGTTTTACAAATCCCATTCTCCCACGCAGTAAGTATTTCACAACCTGCAGGAATCAGTGTTGTAGGATAGCAAGTTAACATCTTATACTTTCAGTAACCTAAAAGCAGTAGGCCAGCAGAGTTATTTGAAGAACTCTTACATACTTGGTAGCAGATAATGATAATAAGGACAATCCAATGTTACCGTAATGGAGTAGCTCATAATCTGTGATATCTGTCCAAATTTCTACCATTTTTACAAAAATATGCTTTATTCTCTTGCCCATTTCCTCTCCTGCTTGTGTCCCAGTAGGTAGCTGAGCTGAAATTCTGTAAGCAAAACCTGTGAAGATGGTATCTAGATTCTCCAAATGGAACCATGCAGCAAAGTTCATCGCAGGACAAAGCCTTATTGTAGTAAAGTGATGACCACATCATCATCCTTTCCTTGCCAAAGCATTTCGCCTTCAAAATGAACCAGACCGTGTTTCCTGGCTCTTAACAAGATTCCCACTACCTTATTGGAAATAGTCACGTATGTTTCAAACAGCTGCCCGAATGTCACACTCACGTGTCCGTCTTCTCCCACCTCTCCAGTTCTTCTGATGACCAAGCACAGCTCTTCTACTTCCCTACCCACGTGTGAGTGAGCATCTTTCCCTCTCTGCTCTGTCCGGGACCCTTCGGGGGGTCTCCCGTAGGTAGGGTCTCCTCTGTGAGTATGCGCAGGTCTAGCTGCAAGCCTGTCGTCGCTGCTGAAGGGATTCTTCCTCTGATACTCAATGTGATCCTCTGCCCACGTCTGCCAGCTTCTCCTCAGGTCACCCACTGCACTGGTAGCTTTAGCACCTTGCCCTTTATCTCCTTCCATTTCTGAAAATGTTTTAAGGCACTCCAGCAGGAAACTAATCCGTGACTGGCTTTAACTGTGGTCCCTGTGTGCGTTGTCAGCTGTGAATGATGATCAGCCTGATATTTTTTGGAAGAGTTTTGCCCGAGTGAGACACAAGGCTGCTGAAAAAGAGGTTAAATATCTGAAGGTTTTAAGTCAGCTCGTAACTCTATAGCAATAAAGAAAGTAAAAGTGATTCAGGTGAAATTCAGAAGTAATTTAGGAACACAAGGCAGTAAATTATGCTTACACGGTGCTCCACCGGTCCGCAGTTACCGAACAAACCCCGCAGTGTCCGTGCAGCACACAGTGCAGTACTCACTCTTCTCGCAATGACGCCTTTCCAAGAACTTTATCCTGGTACCCGGCAGCCCCGCTGACTTCCCAGGCAATCCGATGGAGCTGCGGAGAGAGCACACCATTCCCGAGCGGCAGCAGCGGCACACCAACCCGTGCCCAGGGGTGGGAGCCGCTCTCCTGCCCGGACCCCGATTAAAGGTGGACAAAGGCACGCCGTGCCGACAAGCCTCCCAGACTGCGGGAGTTATTGCGCGCAGAAAATATTATCCGGAGCCGAAACGCCAGAACATGATGGGAGCAGGGGGATTTTCCTCATCAGGCACTGCAAGGAGACGTAAAAATCCAGTTAGCGAGCGCATCTCTGCCTGCAACACCCTATTTAGTGCAGAAGACAAGGCAGAATAGATTGTTCTCCCTTAAAAGGCCGTGCTGCACGGCCATGACTGCCGGCCACAGCAGAGCTGCAAGCGCCGCACCGCTCCCGGCACACGCTGCCCGCCACCCATGGCATTCCATGCCCTTGGATCATGCACTATCTGAGCAGGACGTGGTTATTCTGGTGAATTAGGGACGGACTTTTATACCCCTACAGAGATCTGAATGTGCCACAGCCATGTCTTCGCTGGGTCGCATCGTTCACCTGTTGAAATACGCAAGCCGGAGTTTCCAGGCAGCGCATAAGTAGAGCTGATACTTTTACCGACATTTGAAGTTAAAGCACAGGACTAGTGCTGGATTTTCTACGGGGAAATGGACAGAAATGCAAATTCTTAATAGTTTAACAGCTGAATTACAGATTGGGTATTTCTGTATTTTGAAACGATTGTTGTTTTCAAGGTAAGATTTCACGGGCATTTGCCCACACACATATGCTGGTGCTGTTGCACATGAACCCATGAGCAGGGACAGGATTCCCTAAATTTCTCCAGAACCTCCAGGTCAGTCAAAAAACACTTGTGTTGCCTCTGGGTCTAGAAGAGTGCACGAATTGAGCATAGAGTGGCAACACAATCGCCAGAGAAGGGAATTAGGAATAATAAGCAACAGCATTCATGAAATAATGACTTTTTATTCATAGTGTCTCACTTTTAAATTGAAACTCGTGATTGTTGTATATTGCCTTTTTTTTTTTTTGTTGTTGTTGTTGTTGTTGTTGTTGTTGTTGTTGTTGTTGTTGTGAGAGGAAGGTGGTTAATTGTAGCTTCCTGGACAAATTTCAAGTTGAGTAATTACACTTTGTGAATATAAAATTCCCCTGAAGGTAAAAAGTGTAATTTTTTCTTCCTTATCCTCCCTAAAGAGTTATGTAATGTTTTAAGATGACTCCCCACATCCACACTAACAAACTGCTTGATTCTCCTCAGTGGCATTACAGGAATGTACGCTCTGTTTCCAAACACAGCATCTGAAAAGCATTTTGTTTTTATGTCGGAATCAAATACTCTGCAAATCTTACTTGGTAATGCACATTCACTTTCAAACTAAGTAAATCAACATGTGTACACTGCCAGAGATTTTGCATGGATCCTCAAGTCAAAAACAAGAAAAAAAACCCAGGGCTTTTGTTAAAGTCTTCTGTAGGAAACAGTATCAGTGAAAAACAGGTATTCACCTTGTGAGGACAGCAATGCCCCGAAGGTAAAGCAGTGTAGATAAAGTAAGCAAAAGCCAGTTTCAAAGAGATTAAGCTTAAAAATAATACCAACAACCCCATTCTAAGGAGTTTCTAAAATGGAATCAATACACCTAAGAAATTTCAAGAGAGACAGATTGGAAAAAGACTTCTTCCACTAAAGCTTTCTCAGCAATTCCAAGATTTTGTAAGCAACCTCAAGCTCGCAGGGTTTGTCAGCAGCTCAGCAATGTGTTTATTGCTGGGTCTCAGCACTCAGCTACTGAGGTGAACAAGCTGCACCCACATCCCCCTGTTTTCTTTCTCTTCTAGGAAAGCTCACGTTTAGGTGCCAGGTCGCTTTAGATTGCTTTCTTGACAATCATCAGGGCTAAAGCTTCACAGTAACCTCAGTTTTGATCACTGCAGAAGGGATAACTGGAGAAGCTGCAAGATGAGATTATGGAGATGCACAAAGAAGGTGACCTGTGCAGTGCTCACAGGTCATGAGCAAGCCCTTAAACCTCTAGATAAAATACCCAAACTGTCCAAAATCAGCACATAAAACACAGAATCTGAGTTCAGTGCTGAGCTGGCCTGGTCCTAATAAAAGACTTACCAAAATCTGGATAGGACGAGCCTTTCGGATCAACACAACAGGGAGACCAGTGAGTACGGGACTACAATTATCAAGACTAGATATTAAAATAAAACATAATCCTTAGGACAAACCCCTTTTTGCCCCTCTGCCGGCCCGTCACACCTGTGCCCCTTTCCTGGGAATGTTTCTCTACCTGCTGCGACACCCACGCCGCCGGCGCTGACCTCCTTCCCACGGAAAAAGGAACGCGACTCCTTTGGCATCTGTTAATTCTTAATGTTATTTAATGCTCCATGTCCTTAAATGTGGCCAGGAGAGGCCGCACGACAGCGAAACACCCCCGAGCGAGCCTGTCCCCACTGTACGCGGAGTTATTTATAAACCATGCGCAGGCACTGCTGCACTGACACGTGGCGTGAGTGATAAAGCACACCCAAAACACGAGTGCAAGGCGGGTGAGAAGGCGATGGAGTGGGGATAACCCCCGCAGAGCCGGCGCAGCGCCCTGTCCCGCCGCGGGGGTCTCTCCCCACACGCCCCTGGCCGCGCTCCGCCCGCCGCTCCCGCCCTTCCCGCCGGCGGCGCATGCGGGAGGCGGGCGATGGCCCGACATGGCGCTGGCGGCCCCGGCGCTGCGGCGCTATTTGCTGCTGCTGGCGCAGGAGCACCTCGAGTTCCGCCTGCCGGTGAGCGCTGCGCGGGGCTGGGGCTGGGGCCGGGACCGGAGCCGGGATCGGGGCTGGGTGAGGCGCTGCCCTCCCCTGCCCTCGCGTCCCCTCCGGGGCGCTCCCGGACAGCGCGGCGCAGCCGGACCCCGGCGGGGCTCCCCTCTCTCTGAGGAGGGCAGGGGGCTCCAGCGCCCCTTCCCTCGCCGCTCCCCGCGTCCTGTGGGAAGGGTCCCCCAGGCGTGGGGCTCCCTCTTCCCCCTCCTCCCCAGGCTCATGGAGAGCCTCTGCTGCTTTAAGGCAGCGCTTTCCTTCCGCTCCCTTTCCCACAGCCTCTGGCGTAGGAGAGGTTGCCAGCGGAGTGCCCGGGGCTCCACGTGAGAAGCGGAAGCTGGGGTTACAGAAATGCCTTCAAGTCTTTGTCTTTGGTGGCTTTTGAAGTTTGTTGGAGTTGTACGTGAGCTCCCGCCGGCGTGCCCTGGTGCAGGAGTGGCTGGTGCTGCCCTGGGCCGCTCCCAGGAGCCGGCGGAGTCACCGGCCCTGCAGCGCTCAGGGAACCCAGGACTGGAGGTGGTGCTCAGTGCCGTGCTCTGTTTCACGTCGATTGGACTGTTTCACGTTACAAAATGTTTAACGTGTCTCGAATCAATTTATTTTCCTTGTTTTCGTTAAGGGTTTCTTCTGTGCGTTGCTTGTTCCTATTTGCTTTGTGGGACTGGAACCTGAGTTCCGTTTATGGTCAACCTGATTTTTCTTTAGGCAGGGTCATTGAATGAAGTAAAAAGAAGATGATACGTAGGTAACATAGAAAATTTTTATCACCAAGGTATTGGTGACACTTGGTTGATGTAACTGCTGAAGAAAGCAGAGCCATTTCTCTTTTATTTTGGTGACAGCTCAGCTTGTTTGGTTTTGTGGTGAGCTGTGTTAGGCATGTGATTTGTCAAAATCTTAATGGAACAAACAAGGAGAGATTTTTTTAGCCAGGTGGTCCACTGATGCTGCCCTGGGTTAGTGTTACTAGTGAAACATCACTTTTATGTGAACTAGTCAGAAAAATATTTTAAGAAGAGAGTGGATAATATTGTAAGAGGAATATTCTTATGAGAGTGTAGGATTGAGCAGTAAAGATTCTGATGAAGGAAAGTAAGCAAAATGATGGGGTTTGATTGCTGAAAATTTCCTGACATTTGCCAATTAATTTTGAAAAAGCTGTTTTTATAGCAGGGAAATCTTAATTTTCAGTTTGTGAGCAATGCAATCTGAATTTACTTGTGACCTTATGCCCTATCTACCATCTGCATTAGAATTTGTGTCATGCTTTTTCTTTTTCTTTTCCTAAAGCCTGACCTTTATATTTTCATTTTAGGAAATAACATCGTTGCTCTCTCTTTATGGTGGACAGTTCTGTGGTGAGCAGGAAATTCGTGTAAATGTAAGTGAGGAACAAATATTTTACTTGAGTGTGTGAATGGCATGCAAGTATGTTCTTTATAGTATTTTTGTTAATTGTAGGCAGCTAAATAAATATTGAAGTTTCTTAGGAAAATCAGGAATCTTCCCAAAACTGAAGACTTCTCAATTTCAGTAGAGACTGAGAACTTAAAAAAAGATGCACAAACTGCACCTCAGGTTGTCTTCATTTACCAGCATGAAAAGAAGCAGTGCCATCTGCTGGGAGGCTCTCCTTGGTTTTTAGGATGGCTAAATCCTGAAAGCACTCAGCAGCAGTTTGGAATTGGTGTTTCCCTCTAAATCAGTGAGACAGAGGAGGAGTGCAGTTAGGAAGCCATACAATTCTGGTCTCAGTGCTTGGTCAGAGAGTGTTACTTGGGTATAGTCACTGCTTGTATGTAACAAGGTCTTTAGTGGATGAATAATCAAGCTAACAGTATTTTACCAAGTCAAGTATGTCGGAAAAATTAAATACATAACAGGATTTCTCAGACATTCAAGCTGAGTAAACAGTTTTGTCTCAAATTAATTATTTTATCCACACATTCTCTGTATGGTTAAAGATAACAGATGTATTTTTTACTTTTTAGAATGGAATTATGTAGTTGTGTAATTTCTGTGACATCTTCCAGCTAGATATTTACTTCACTTGCCTTCTCTTGATTGCAGTCTCCCTTTTGGATTCTCAATATTCCTTCAGAAGAGATGGCGAGGGGACTGATGAAGCGGACAGTATGCGCAAAGTAAGAGATAAAAAAATCTTGTAAATAATAACATATGCAGTGCAATTATGGCAAATATAAAGAGTCTCTGATTCCCTCTAGAATTGAGAAGGTTTTACTGGAGCCTGTAGGACTCCTGTAGGACTAATTATGTAGCATGCCTGTCTGTCCTCTTTGCTCAGTGTATGATCAATTTAGGGTCTCAAAATGGTGTTCTTCACTCCAGAGATAGTACTTGTAGTGTCACTCATGTGCCTTGTACAATGTTCAGTTAGTGGCTTTTTCTAAAATATATGTGAAATTCAAAGATAAAACCAGTGACACATGAAAACTAAAATCATGTTTGGAAGGGAAAGGTTGTGTCACCCTCCCTCAGTCCTGGTGTCTGAGCCTTCAGCCCCAACTTCTTCAGCAGAGGTCCCTTGTAGGAAATTCAACAGCACAGGATTATCTGGAGAGTGATTGTTCCAGCTGGTCCTTTTCAGAGGTGTCTGAATAACATGCTATCCACTGAGGCATGTGAGAGAGGCCTTGAGGTATGGTTCAGGATGAGAAGCAGCATAGGTGTGTTATGTCTTTCTGACCATACTAAGTTTGTGGTGTCTGTGCTGTGTTCTTCAGAGCTTGGGCCCCTCTGCAGAGTGTTGCACAGTCCCTGTTGGGTGCTTGCTGTCTCAGGTATTCAGTTTTGCCTACAATGGCTTGGGCTCTCCACTCTTGCCTAAAGAATGGAGTGCTGCACTTCAAAAAGCAGCTGCAGAGAACCAGGGTAGTAAAATATGACAAAAGAACTTGCAGATGTTCTACACACTGTGCACTCTCACCTAACGTATGCTAATTTTGTGTACAAAGTATAACTAGGCCATGGCTTGTTTTTCTGTCCTGCTGCTGGCTGTGGGAGGATGTGTCAGTTGTAGAGTAAGATTACTGGAGTACCTCCATTGCACTGCTAATCAATATGAAAAGCTCTGAAGCTTTTCATACGTGTTACCAAGCAAAGAAAAGCATCAGTGAAATATTAGCCTAGGATTAAAAAAGCTTCTTGCAAAAATTAAACAAAATTTAAAACATTTGCCAATAATTAAATGCCACACTTTAATACTCCGTGAAGTAAAGCATAAATAGATTGGCCAAGTAGGTTAAAAGGAACAGGTATCTGTAAGATTTTTTCCCTGCTCTGTGTAACTGCACTCTCAAAAACTTTGTAATTTCAGGTCTATATTTGAGCTGTGGGGCCATGGAAGATCTGCAGGGGAGCTCTATGCATCTTTGAAGAACTATCCAACAGACAAGATGGTATACATATAAAGAATCTGGATAATGTGGTTCCTTAAGCCCACTGAATAGCACTGCATCTGTACTAATTAAAGTCTCTGTCTTTTTTTTTTTTTCCAGCTTCCATATCTACAGTCAGACTCTACTTACAAAGTACATATTCATACATTTAATAAAACACTGACCCAAGCACAGAAAATAAAAAAGATTGATGTAAGTAAACACTTAAGAAAACTTTGTTTAGTTTTGTCTATTAATGTTGTTCTTATTCCATGCTATCAGTGTATTTAAGTTTCTTCAAGATCTTAAGGAAGTTTATGGCTTATGTCTTACCAAGTCTGAATGAGATTTTTGTGTCTGAGTTAACATTCTCTTAAAATTCACAATTTTTTTTCTCCCTATAAACTGACTGTTTAAGGCATATACAAAGCCAAACAAATATCACTGCTGATTTCAGCCCAGTGTGCTGGAGAAACTGAAGCTTATTGCTGCAAACTATAAGATTCAAATGGCAAGAGTTAGGTGCTAGATTTTTGGAAAATCTGTTACTTGATATCCTTATTAAGCTTTTATTTTTGCAGAATATGGTACAAGTGACTTTAGCTGCAAGCTGTGGATTGTGTGCTGTTATCATGTTATTGTCTATTCTTCTACTCTTCTCCTAACTATATGAGTTTCCTTTAGAAATTTTTTCCAAATTACTGTTAATTTCTACTCTTCCACATTCTATTTTGTCACCTATTTATCAATTTACTTCATTTACAGAGTCTGAAATTATCTATATTAGTAGTAGCTATTTTTCCCTGTTCAGTTTTTGTGTACATGAAATAATGCTAAGTGTGTAAACTGCTGTAGCTGCATATCACTGAAATTTCACATCCCACTGTTCTCCATCAATCTTGTTCCTAGAACTTGAAAATTGCATAACTAATTAGCACAGTTAATCTCTGAAGTTGAGTTCTGTCCAGTTAATAAAAAATGTTACGGTTCCCATTTTCTAATCCTTAATAATTTGAGCTATTTTTGTTTAGAAGAAAGGCATTTCAAAAATCCAGTAAAAATTGGATTTTTATTACTAATATACCATTTCTCACAATTGAAATTGTGGGTCTTGTGCTGTTTTTTGTTTGTGGGTTTTTTTTTTTCCTTGGGGGAGAAGGTACCTATTTAAAAAAAAATTTGACTCTCTTTATTTGTGTTCCTGTTTTTCTTTATTGTATAGGCCCTTGAATTTCTGCCATTCAAAGGAAAAGTGAATTTAAAGAATCCAGATCACATCTTTTGGATTTTGGAAGATTATGGAATGAACCCAAACGATGTTCCAGAAGAGCCCATTCATCTGTATTTTGGTAGATGGGTGCGTGAGCATGTTTGCTTTAGTTCTTACAAGCTTGTATTTTCAGGAGAGTGTACTTCAGTTTAAATGTAAAAAGTGTTTTGACTTTTAATAGAAGCAGAAAATACATTTGTCTGAATTTGTCATTGCATAATACTCTGAAGCAAGTCTTGGGAGTCCTTACTGTGACTAGGAAAAGATGGCTGTACTGAACAAATTAGCAATTGAAAAAAATGAAGTTGTATCTGGAAATACACCTTTGTCTTGCCATCCAGTGAGAGAATTCAGCACAAGCAGTGAGGCTGCCCAGCTGGAGTGGTGTGTTACATTTTTTGGACCTAACTGCAGCTGAAATCACCTGTTGCAAATACATAGAAAGATGTACAGAGCTGTAGGTGGCTTGTGGCCCTGCTGAGTGGCATCAGCCTCACTGGAGCATTCTGTATGTGCTTCGAGTGATCCGGGCAGGCATCTCCATGGAAAGGTGCAGACTGATCCCTGAGGCTTTGGACATCAGTGAGTCCAGCCCACAGGCAGGTACCTGCCCAAGGGAGCACCAAGAGTGCAGAAGGAATCAAGTACAGAGACTGTCTGGAGCCTGTCATCTGTTGTCTCCACTACAAATGTCCTTGCCTGCTGGCCATATGCACTCTATACCTGCTGCATTATTAGGATATCCTGAGGAAATTTGATCTTATTTCTTTTTCTTTGATTTTATGTTTTTGTGAGGAAAAAGTGGCTCCTCAAAGGATATCTCCCAAAATGACACTAGCCACTGATGGAAATATGTGCTTGCAGTGTCCTGGGTCAAGGACAGCTGGAAGGAGGGAGAACCACTGCAGAGGTTGTGTAGCTATAGTCATGGTGCAGGGAAGTTAGAGATTCAAGTGATCTGTTAGGGTGATCTGTGAATATTCTCCTTGCTTGTGATTAATGTGTGAGCACCCTGGGCTGTGGCAATGCAGCAAAACATTGCAGCTGTTGTCCCATCTGTCCTGAATTCCTAAGGTTTTAAAAATTAGTAAAACAACCTGAAAAAATAGGCAGGTGTATTTTGTTAACCCAATAAGACTGATACTGAGCAGAGGTGGGGCAATAGTGTTGTATAGTGTTCAAATGTGTTTTGTTCTGGATTGCTTTGGTCTTCTTCAACATACTTTGGAAGTCTGATGTAAAAATTCTAGCATTTGGTTTTTGTTTGCTTTTACCTTAAAATATCATCAGTCAACACTATCCTAAATTTAGATTTTTGAGTGGGACAGAAATGGCAGTGAAGAAAGAAATTCGGTATGACCTTAAGCATCTGTGTGCACACGTGTGTTAATGTGCATTTCTAATTCTCGTATTTTTGAAATACTTTTAACACTGAATTGCTAGGAATTTTTCTGATGCTTAGAATAATAGTAAAGTTACTCTAATTGTAATTTCTTTCAAAGAATTTTCTCTCTGAAATGTTTGTATATTTTTTACCACTGTCTTGAAGAATGTACCCAGGTGTTGAACCAAGATATCTGTTGCTTGGAAAGAAGTCTGTCATATTTTAGATGTCAGAAAGCAAGGTGATGTGTTACAAAGTGAAGTTACCTGGTGTTGGATGGTGTCACTTAAGCAAGTTTTATTAGCGTGTCTGTTTATATCTTGTATCCAGGACCTGATGGGGATTTTAAATGTTTCAACAGATTGCAGATGGCCAAAGAGAACTCATTGAATCCTACAGTGTAAAGAAGAGACATTTTATTGGAAATACGAGCATGGATGCCTGCCTCTCTTTCATCATGGCAAACCATGGGAGAGTAAAACCTAATGATATTGTGTATGATCCGTTTGTTGGAACAGGTATATATTTTTTTTCAGCTGATGGGAAAAACTGGAAGATTGTGTTAGTGCTTACATCACCTTTTTTAGCTGATGTCATGGCTTCTGGTGCCCAGCTGATATTTGTGATGATAGCAAAAGGTGATACCAAAGGCAAAATGGTGTTTATAAAATTAATGATTTGTTAACCATTAATGGGATTTTGGGGAAAGGAGACCGACTTCCAAAGATGTGAACAGTTTATTTTGCACTTTAAAAAGGTCTGTCTTCACTGTTGTGTTACATGCCACATGGCCTAAACACCAATCCATGTGTGTCATGGGCTGCTTAAGTGACCAAGAATTGGAATTTGGCTAAGCACTTCCTCCTGCAGTCACTTTTAGGACATTACAAAGAGCAGCATTTTAGAGCTGGCTCTTAGGGGAATGCTGGGGACACTCCTGATTGTACAACACGACACAGCAATAGTGAGGTCATAGCAGCATTCTGTCAGGAGCACTTTGTTGTGCCATTACAGCCTGTCTGCAGGATAATAGTGCTCACAGAAGATAACCCTTCCCCAGCTGAACTTTTCTTATCTTAGCCAGGAGGGGGAGCTTTTATTCCACACATTGCTGTGCATGGCACAGAGTACTGTTTGCCCCAGGGAAACTCAGCTTTATGTGAAATAGTTGATCTATTGTGTCAGCTTGTGCCATATAGTTATGGCAGAGTATATTGTGTTAAGCTACCTATGGTAGGTTCTTCAAAAATGTAGCAAAGGCTGTGTTTCTGACCTAGAGTCCTAAAATAGAATCACAGAGTATCCTGAGTGTGAAAGAACCCATAAAGATCATCATCCTGGCCCTGCATAGGACACCCCAAGAGTCACACCATGTGCCTGAGAGCATTTTCCAAATGTTTCTTGGGCTCTGTCAGGCTTGGTGCTGTCCCATAGAAAAAGAGCATGGATATAATATTTTCAGAAACAGAAGTGTTTAGTGAAATCTATGTTTTTGTTTTAAATTTTGATAATATAGAACCTGATTTTTTTTGATGCGTAATGATATCTTACAAAAATTTCTTGTCTTTCTTGTGCTTGTCCTTTGAAAGGTTCAGGAAATTCCTCTGCTTACCTCTTAGCAGTTGGTTTAATTTTGGTGTCTATGGTTTTTTGTCTTATTATAAAACCTCTTAATTTAAATCACAAACTCTCTGAGAGCATTCTTGGGTATGAAAATTGAAGAAAAATAAAAAGGAAGGGTAAAGAGAGAAGAAGAATCACATAAAAATGATGAAGCTATAGAAATTCAAGATGAATGTTGTGGAGAATTTTATATATGTTACCTATTGAACTCAAACAAGTTGCCTAGTAGTTTGAATTACAATTTTAATTTATTTTTGTCGCCTAGATATTTGTAATATAAAGGCTAGAGATTAAAGGGAACACTGGAGATACTGGGTGGCGTGCCATTTGTCAGTAGAGTGTATTAATGACTAAATAGCAGTGGCTTTTGCACTTAATTCTGTTGAGTAAACCCCAGGAATTTCAGTTGTCTCTTGAGGACCTTCAGAAGTTTTTCAAGCTTGTCAGTACAGCAGTGCCCTGTCACTGCAGTTTCTGGGAAGCAGTTTGGAGTTGAGAGTGATGCAGTGATTTTGAGCTGATGGGTTTGGAAAAATACATGTTCATAATCTGAGGAGCATTTTAAAGAACTGCTGTTCAGATTTCTTTATTGCTGTAGCTTTGTTGCCTGGCTGTGTTTCTGCCTGGTTTTTTGCACTGAAAAAGTGAATAGTACCAAACCAGAATGGCCTTGCAACATGGTGCTTGCTTGTTGCAAACACTGTTTTTTGCTGCATAAGTCAGATCACAAGTCTTTCACATTAGTGTAAGAATGGACAATTGGCATTTTTCCTTGGAATATAAAGTGCTCTTTGGCCAGGCTGGCTTTCAGAAGACTTGATTCTCCTTTTTATTACTGTGCGGAATTGGAATGGCCAAGACTGTGTTTTTAACTTCCATCCATGTTTAGATATTCTTTCCTCAGTGGTGGGCAGAAGGAAGCCTAGAAGCTTCTAGAAGAATAAATCAAGTCTTTTACCTGAATATTTTGTGCTTCTTCCTAGGCAGTTCAGGTTATCTCAGTAATCTTGTTGATTGTTCTTTTGGAAGATACTTGTGGTACTGCATAGTTGCAAATGACAAGATGTTTGTCTTTGACATCCTGGAGGACCAGACCTTATCAGTGCTGAAGAGGTGGAGGAATAGTGTGTGATAGAAAGGCATGAAGCTCTGTGCCATCATCATTCTGCTACAAGTCACCAGGGACAGATTGATTCCCTGATTAACCCTTTGTGTGTCTGTCTCATATACTTACCAAAGGGCTGGCCATGTAAGAGTATGTAAGTATCCATGCACCTTCTGTGTGAGCACAATTGAGCTAGTACAAGCTGAGATTTGTTAAAAGCTGTAAATTCATGATCTCCAAGCTTTTTTTTGCCTGTGATTAAAAAGTATTCTTAGGTGGGCAAAGGACTCTCTTCTTACTTTTTTTGTAGGACTGGGTGGTATGCCATAATTGGGGTCAGGGCTAGCTAAATTTGTCTTGACCCTCTGGATGTACTGCCTATCTGTTCTGAGGGATTGCAGCCAAGAAGGGAAATGGGTGATTCCTTTGGGGTGAGTAAACTTGTTTTTCCCTGATGAATTTCTCAACAAAAAGCAGAGAAATTTTAAAAGTTTTTTTTGTTCTTGCTCACCTTTGGTTTTGGTAGAGTTTGTTGCCATATGGTGCAGAAGTTTTCTGATTGACACAGGGCACATTAGGGATTTGCTGTTGTTCAGTGGGTAGTTCTGGACAGTGCAGCCACCTGAGATGCTTCTTTCCCTTCTCCTGGTGAATGGGAGAACTGGTGTTGCCCCCTCGGCCAGCTTGTGCACTGTCAGCCCTTCATCCTACAGCAGTCATCCCCTTTATTTGGCAGGACTGTTGATATCAGTGGGGTTCTTAGCCTTGTTCTCAGTTGCTGTTTTATTCTAAACCATTTGTGTAGCCACAGACCTCTTTATTAATAATTTGATCTCACAGGTATCTGTTCATCTCCTGCAGTCTGTCCATTGTTTCATTGGAAGCTGTTAAAGAGTTAATGTCATTTATTCTTTGGGCTGTTCAGCTGATGCCAGTTTCAAGGGAAAATCGCATTCTTTTTTTGGTAGGGTGTTCTTTTTTAATTAGGAACGTGGGTCACAATAGCTGTAATTTTTAAAAATTATTATATATATTATATATTTTAAAAATTAGATATAAACTTATTATATAATAAGTTTATTGGTAAAACTACTGACAGTGTAGGCAGTCTACTCACTGACAAGTGCATCTGTATATAGTTTTCATACTTGAAAATGATTACAAAAACTTACTTGATATCTATGTTTGCATTGGAGATATTTGCATTTGTAAGGCTCTCAACCATTGTTTCTTACAACATGGGAATGGCCACCTTACAAAAGTTTGATTTTTAGGCATCATTAAAGAAACTGTCTTTGAGAACAGAAACAGTAGAACTGCCATTTGTTTGGTGATGATTTTTCCAATGGTTTGACAACAGTTTGAAATTCTGCTCCTTGCAAAGTAGAATCTAAAGTTTTGGTTCATGTAATGATTAAAGGATCTTACTGCTTAAAATACAGAAAGCCATAAACAGAACTCCTGAGCAATCTCCAGAGATGATGACACAGGGCATAGCAAGATAAGGAAAATCATGTAGAGCAGACAAAGGACTAAGTGTTATTATGTCTGATTATAATTTCATATTGATTCTAACTGGTTGATAGTTCTATTTCTTTTTTTTAGTTTTTACTTCGTTTTTTAAAATTTTCTTTTCTTGGGTCTAGTGTGGTGCTGGTGTAGGCTCCTGAAGTTCCTGAGGAAAAAATCCTAACACAGGTGACATTTATGACAGAAGTTTGTTTTCCTCTTTTCTCCCCTGTGTAGGTGGCCTTCTAATCTCCTCAGCACATTTTGGGGCGTATGTGTGTGGTACTGATATAGATTACAACACAATCCATGGATTAGGTATGTTGCATATTTTGAAGCTACTGAAATCTTACTCTCTGGAATTTAAGAATACTGATGGTAGCAGATGATACTTAGTGGATTTTAAAGCAGCATTAATCTTCACAGGATTTATTTGATCGTGCTTAGTTTTATTAACCAATTTACATGTAAGCTAATGTAGTAGTAGTTAAGATATTATCCTATTTTTAAGCAGGAAATATTTTTTAAAAAGAATAATGAAGACCAAAACGAAGTTCCAAATAATAATTACCACACTGTGTGGTCTTTTAACCTATGATGTGGGAAGCTCCTCAAGACCTAACCTAGGAACTCTAAATCTCATTTTTACTTCTCTGCAGATATGCAAATTATATTTGACCTAGTTGACAGGGTTGTGACTGTTGGATGAAGAGAGCATCTTACACACCAGCGTTTTTGTAAATGTGTTCTTTGACACAGATGTGTTCTTTGTGCAGATGGTGCAGAAGAACTTTTCTCGTGTATTTTTTATTTTCCTTACTACTTGTGAAGTGTATTGCAAGTACTTTTGACAGGTTTTTTTTGGTGACATTTGATTATTTTCCTTTAATTTAAATGGTAGAGTATATGAAAACTTTCCTTATATAATAGTTTCTTGTTGAGTATGCTTTTTTTTCCCTTTCCATTCCCCTTCCCCTCCCAGGCAAGGCAAGCAGAAAGAACCAGAAATGGAGAGGGCCAGATGAAAATATCAGAGCTAATCTCCGACAGTATGGTTTAGAGAAATACTACCTCGATGCACTCGTTGCTGATTCTTCAAGACCAGTATGGAGGAAAGGGATGTTGTTTGATGCAATCATTACAGACCGTAAGTTTGTTACTGCCTTTTGTTGCCCAGCAGCAGTGACTAAAACATTATTGCTTATGCACATTGATTAAATGTCTGGATGAGTGCTCAGGTCTGCATCTTCCCTGTTTCCAAAGATGGTTGTTGGGAGCAGCACTATGGAAATTGAATCTGCATTTGATGTCTCTGCATTTATTTTAAGCATAGTTATTAATGTGTAACAAAGCTGGCAGTAGCACTTTTTTCCATGGAGATAATGGCATGTTCACCAGCAGAAATCAACATAGCTGAAAATCATCCTTTGAAGAAATCTCCTCCAGTAGAAGCATAACATGATTGGTTCACAGAGACTTCTTATCAGAATGGTCTCTATTGCTGTTGGCACACATTGGAGTCTGCCATGCACCTCTGATGGGTTTCTGAAGACTTGTGTTAAGTGCTTAATGTAATGCTTCCAAAGAGAAATTTTAATGTGTTTCCAATACACTTAGCTACTGGAAGCAGGAGCAGTTTGAAAGGATCCTCTGCTCTTTTAGAAACCTATTTAGTGAACACCATTTGTCTTGTATGAGAGGGAAAAGAAACCAAGGGGATAAATGAAAGACCTTGATACAGCACTTTCTCATCTCAAGTGCTGGCTTTTACAATGACACATTCATATGAATTAGGAATAGAAAGTCGGACTTTTCTTTGTGGTTTGCTTGCTAATTTTTGTTTGGCCTGTTCGGCAACAAGACAGTATGGAATATTAATATGGACTTAGAACTGAGTGAGAAACCATTTATAAAACTTCTGTATGGTGCTTCCATGATGCTGAAACAAGTCTCACAAACTCAGATTTTTTGAACACGAAGTAAGTATGTTATACTATTAGAAATGTGCAAAAAAGTATGAGAAAAAAACCTTATCTGGCTCTTCTTATGTGTGAGAATTACCATTTGTGTAATGTGCTGACAAGAAATTCTGATATACTTAATTTCATTTTGAAAAATGTTAATTAAGTGCTATAGGGCACATATTTGTGCCTGTCAAACAAAAAAGGATGAGAATTATTTATCACATGTTGGAAATCTAAGGAATATCTTTTAACAAACAGCACAGCATTAGCATTGTCCTTTGTCATGTAGCAAGCATGTAGGCTGCTAGAAGCTCTTACAGCTGAAGGAGTTTCCTTCAAACAGTTCTAAAATAACTTTTTGGAGCAATAAACTTTCAATAGAACTTGAAGAAATTTCCCTTACTGACTTCTACTTCGTAAAAAAAAAATCCAACCTTGTAAAAGCCACAGTTTGTGCACTGTTGTGTATGTGTTATAATTGTATATTATTTGGACAATGGTGAGGTTCTCATCTCTGCATTTTGCTTTTGCTTTGCCTAGCACCATATGGTATCAGAGAAGCTCCTCGCAGAATGGGATCACAAAAGGAAACAGTTAAGTCGGTTGAAAGAAGGTAGGGAAGATGTCTTGTCTGTTGTAGAACATAAATGTCTTAATGGAAACCCAGTTGCAGTTTTAGAATATTTATTACTTCTTGATTGTCTGTCAGAAGTTTAAAAATGGTAGCAATTATAATTAAAGAAGAAAAACCCTTTTTGTTCTGTTTACAAAACTACTATGTCACTTTGTTTCAGGTTCCTGAAACCTTCTTGGTTTTGTTCTCTCTCCTTATCCTTTGTGTGTGTTCAGATTTTGTATCCTATTTTTCACCTCTGTGAGCCACCATTAGCATGTATTTCCTGTTCTCAGAAAGCTCTCTTTGGTCCCTGCAGGCTGCAAAATCACTCTAAAATGGAATACCTGTAGTTATACTTTTAACTTTTTTCTTTTGCATTTTCACTGCTCCTTTCTTTTCAGAGATATCACATGGCTTCTCTGCTGCCTGGCCTTCCTTGCCTTCTGACTTTAACTCCTTTAGAAAGATACTGTGCAAAATAACTATTGCCAACATACCTGTGGTTCTTTAGACTCATCTATAATGCACGTGGAAGTCAAAGAGACAGTTGGGGGGAGCTTGAGAAGTTGTATTCCTCATAGTAGAAGAATTCCTGGATTGTCTTGGGTAGCTTTGCAAAGCTCAGAAAGTGCTTTTGTGACTTAGTGTATTGGTTTTTTTTAAATTACTATTATTAAAAATTTAGGTTCTATTCATGCTCTAGTTTGCTTACACTTGTACATTTTTTGTTCAGTGCAGAAAATCACTTCTTCGTTTCATCCAGTTACCATCTGAGTGACATCTTTTTTGACCTCTTGAAGTTTGGCGCAGAGTATCTGGTGATGGGAGGAAGATTAGTGTACTGGCTGCCCATATACAGGCCTGAGTATGTACTGTTGATTTCTGCTGTGTCGTGTGTCAGAATGGGTACTGCATTCTCACTGTGCTTTCCTTTGGGACAGAGTACAGCTGGAGCTTCCATAGTACCAGCACTTAAGAGTAATGCTCAGACTTACTTTGTATAAGGGAAACCACATTTTGTAACAGAGTTTTTGAATTGAGGTGATTCCTGACTGTTACCAAATGCCTTTGCATGTCATTGTAAATGCATGCCAAATGGGTTGAGGTTTAAGCTTAAAAAGTTAGACTTTCAAAATGCAGATAGATTTCTAAGACAGTAGAAGCAAGGATGGTATTTGTATGTGTTTCTGCTAGAGTAGTTGATAGAGGTGTGTAAAAATCATCCTTGGTTCTTTGGGGTTTGGCACTACTGATTTAGCTCTTTTCTGAGAAGTAAAATCAAGAGACCAAGAGATGGCAGTGAGAGGCAGGAAATATCCAAGAGCAGCCCTGTTAGGGATGAGAGAGGCCAGCAGAGACTGCAGGATCCTGTCTGCTCAGTAGTTCAGCCTGGGATCAGAACTGAGTGTATAAGAACTGAGTGTATAAGGAAAAACAGCTGTTTGCATGCCTTATTTCAGCATCTCTTAGATTAGGTTTGAGAGGGCTTTTTATTTTGTTTTCCTAAAGATTTCTGACTCTGAAGTGAGGAGTTGATGTACAGTATCTGCTTCAAGGTGTCTTCCTGATACAGATGTGCTCTGAAGATAGTTTCTACAGTGTCATATATTTCTATGTACAGTCAAACTATACTGTTCTATAAAGTGGTGGTTGTCCCTGGTTTCACCATGGAAAAGGCCTGTGATTGTCCTATATATCTCATGCTATTTTGAAAATTTGGAAATCAAAAGAAACCATGTCTGTTACATGCGTCTGTAAAATAATGTAAAATAAGAGTGCACTTAGTAGTTTACATTTTTTAGTAAATTATAAAATTGGTATTATAGGCCTTTTTTCTCATAAGACAATTCACACACAAAGCAATGAATGCCATTCCTAGTATTATAGCTAGTTTTCATGTCAATAAAAGCTCTTTGGAATTACTGAATTTATTTTGTTCATTAAGATAGCAGTGTTTTTCTTCCTGCTCATTGAACTTTGATAAAAGCATGCTTCCTCACTACAGTAGTGTAAAGTGCTTCACTTCAGGTAACTTGGGAACTGCATATTTTGGGATGAACTTTAGTTGCTGTTTTGGAGAGATCTAGTTGAGTTGCCTTTTAAAAAGTGAGTTTGTACTTTCTACTATGACTTGAAATACTGAAGTTGCTAGAATTAGCATAGAATAGTAGAATAGTCACTTTATTTTCAGCTGTAATAATGTACATGGGGCATTAAACAATTAAGTGAGGAGAAGATACTTTCTACTAACATGTTGCATTATCAAGTATCCCTTGGCAGCACCTGCCTTGAGTTTCATTTTTTGAGGTCTTTGTATATTACCTTAAGTTAAAGCCAAAACTGTATTGAATTGGATGTCTTTAAAATCATTGCTTCTGTATTTCTTACTTGACATGTTTCTGAGTTTTACCTGAAAGAATGTAGAAATACATTAATTAATGCTAACAGAAAAGGCTTTTTAACAAAGTGATAGTGATCTCTCCCTCTTCAAGATAGCATCTCACTCCAGAGTTTACTCTTTCAATCAGACATTGAAATCATTGTTGAATCCAAATTCTTCTAATTCCATTAAAGTCAGCCTTCTGTATGAGTATGAAGAGAAACTTCTACAATGTTGTGGCAGGGTGCCTACCTTTGTAAAAGAAAGACAGTTGGTGGTACTGGATGCATCAAAAGTCTTGTGTAATAGAAAAAACAGTTGAGAATTAATTTTGTTCTCGTTTGCCAAAAGTATGTTCTGACTTCATCTTGCAGAAGTAGATACGTGTTTCTGCACAAGAAATGTCTGAAAGGTAGTTTTGTGGTCTGGAAAGAGGCAGTACAGTTTGGGTTGTTTTCTTATTCGCAGATCTGTATTTGGTATTGAGCTACTTGTTTAACAGCTCTGTTATCTTAAGAAACGCCGAGTTTTCCACCAGAACCTAGACGGATCCTATTTTAATCCAGACCAAGACCTTTACTTATTCTCAGAAAATCCACCTCTTTACAGGAAAAATGTAAAGTTCCTCCTTTGTACCTTTTAAATTCATAGGTATTAAGTTGTTCAGTTTTGTGTTCCAATGTCTGACTTCTGTTAACCCCCAAACACTGGTGAATCATAGGAGCAGGTGTTTTATACAAATCATACCTAACAATAGCAGAACCCATTTTCTGTGTTAGCTTTTACTAACTATTACATGAACACATATTACAAAATCTACGAATAAATTGCTGATCTGTTTCAGTGTATAGGAAAGATATCTCATATTTATCATACTAGCTAGGATAATATTTGCTGCTGTAGTCCCATGCAAAGCTCTTAAATCTTTAAATTTCTCTTGTAGCATTTGGAGAAATAGAAGGATTGAAAGCAATTTAGATAAAGCACTTTCTATATAGAAAATAGTATGCTTATGAGGTGGGTCATTTAAAACACTGTAACTCTTCTATAAATAGTAGCAGGGTTGGCTTATAATTAAATCCTAT
The DNA here is from genome assembly GCA_034336665.1 of Luscinia megarhynchos. Lineage (NCBI taxonomy): Eukaryota > Metazoa > Chordata > Aves > Passeriformes > Muscicapidae > Luscinia > Luscinia megarhynchos. The sequence continues at coordinate 51,803,935 of CM067565.1, forward strand.
CTAACGTTAAATGATGTTGGATTTTTTTTTTTTTCCATTAGAAAAAGTAATTATAATGAGATAAATTTATAATACCAGATTTTGAAGTTCAGGAGTGTTACTGTCTAATAAGAGCTGGCTTAATAAGATTTGAAATTGAAGTGCAGTGATCTCCTTTTAGGGAGCCAGAGTAAAGTCTCTTATTCCTGCAACTTCATAAATGTTGACTGTGGAAAATATTTTTAAAATCACAGCTCTGACTGGATAAGTTATTCCTGGTTGGCTGAGATGTTTTCTGCTTGAAATTATACAGGCAGACCCATATGTACATACATTAACATCCTTTAAATACATGCAGAAAATGGGGCAAGTGTCTCTTTACTGTGAGGTTTTAATTTATTCTACACACTGCATGGGAAGATGATTGGAATATATGATATCAAAATTCTGGAGCAGCAATATCTGAATTTATTTAACCAGGTTAAAGTGCATAACAACTTTCAACTGTGAACCTTTTTGCGAAGAGTCTGTAAAAATTTTGTTTCATATGCAGGTCTTCCACTTCATGAGCCTACAGCACTAAGAATGATTATTTCTTCCAGATACACAGAAGAGATCATTCCCCGCCATCCATGCCTGAAACTTATTAGCAACTGCGAGCAGATGCTTTCCAGCCACACATCAAGGCGCCTCATAACCATGGAAAAGGTGAAAGAATTCAAGGTAAGCCTGAATTCTTGATCATATTGTGTAAAATAGTAGCTGTTGCGTTTGTGACAAGTTCGTGCTATTCAGCATTTGATCCTTGTTTCTGTCACACTTTGGTTTTTATGATCAGAGCTGGAGCTTTTGTAAAATTGAGCGGTGATTTAAGGGACTGTTCTGGTTTTGGTTTATTTCTTTTTATTTTCAATTTTTTGTAAACTCTTCATCCTGAAAAAGTCCCTTGATAGTGTGAAAAAGATCTTTGAACTTACAGTTACTTGTGAATCCTTTCCACAGAGGCTTTGCCTTAATGCCCAAGTTTCCATTGATTTCAAAGTGTATCTTCATGCCCAAGTAAATACTAAATATCTTTGTGGGTCTTACAGTACAGGTAAACCTTATTTAATTCTGTTACTTTATCTTTTTAGCTTTTGGAATAATATTGAAGTTGTGACAAGTACAGCAAAGCACGCTGGCTCTTCTTTTTGTTTTTGTTTTGTGACACAGTAAGTGTCTCTTCTGAGGCACTGGGACCAGGGAATATTTTTATTCTTGCTACTTCTCTCACTTAATACTGTTAGAAGAGATGCTAAACATATGTGAGGTAAATTCTTAATTAAAATGCACTCAATGAGCAAGTGTTTTAAGTACATTCCTTGTCAGCTGGAAGAGCTGTTACAGATGGCAGGAGATGCAGTCAGGCTGCTGTGTCTGTGTGCTGCTTGCACTAATGACACAGCAGGGGTTCAGTGCTGAGTTCCTACTGCTTGTGGTGATTGCAGTTCTCAAGCAACACCTGAACTTTTATAAACACTCTGTGTGGAGTTCAGCCTCAGAGCTGCCAACTTCACCAGTAGCAAACCAGGAGGGTAGATGATGAAAGTTTTTGACTTGTGCATCTCAGGGTGTTTGGGGAGGTTTTTGACAGCAGTTTTATTGCTACCAGTGCTGTATGGTAACATATTCTAACCTAAAAATACATCAACCCTTCTGCAAACGGACTTGCGTCATTTGTTACTCTCTCTTGAGCATCACCTGCTCTTCAGTTCATGGTTTGACAGGTTCATGTCTGGGAATGCTTAGCTCTGAGCACCTGAGACCAGTTGGCAGGCTTGCTGCTTAGATAAAACTGTGCAAGTGCTTACATTCAGTATTCCAGATGTCTGTTAGGTAATTTAAAGATACCAGAACCCATGTGTGTTTTCTGAAAAAAACTTGTCTAGAGAGCAAAATGCATGTTGAATCCTTAGCTACTGCCTGCTTGGTTTAGCACCTTGGTGCAATATCTAAGATTTCCCTGCCTCAGCATCCCTTACCTGGAATGTGTTTTTTCCTGTATTCATGTCCCAAGCAAACATTGAATTGGATACTTCTGACTCACCAGATATGACCGTAAAATTAAATAGTTATACTTTTGTCTGCTTTTCTTTTTCCTAAGTGAAAGAGTAAATTTTTATGGATATGCCAAACATTTATGTTTCCAGACTTCCTGTCTGCTTTACTAAACTGGTTTGTAGCAGGCCCTCAATTGTCCTTTAATTCAGCTTGGTGCAGCACTTGCAAATGGCTGAGAAATGTTACAAATCATGTTACTGTTATTTTGCAGTTCTTTGGTTTCCCCAGTGCTTGCCACCAGTAAGGAATTGCAGATTTCACAGCAAATTTTGATTTCACTAGTAACACTTTAAATAAACTCTTAAAAGGAGATGGATTCAGTCAGTTGCTGAAATTGGTGGTGCAATTTGATTGGAATTGTCTGTAATAAAAAGGAGTATGTCTAGGTGAAGTATTGATCTATCATAAGAACTCATAAGCATGAAGATCATATGTTGAATTAAAAACCTCACAAATGGTATACAACTCAGTGTCTTGTAAGCATCCAGTCTGTCCTTTTTATGTTTACAGTGAAATTGTGCTAACTGGAAAAGGTTTCTTCCTGAACTCAGTGTTGATATGAATAGGCTTTTCCAGCATGTGAAGAATATGAGCAGAGGAGTTGTTTGGTTTTTTAATTACTGTTTCAGACAACTTTTCCATTGTTCCTCCCAGCACAGCATTCACCCCAAAATCCATACTACCCTCCTGCCTCCCCCACAGCACATCTGTACACTGTCCTCCCAAAACTCAGGGTGGGTGGGGCAGGGGCAACTCAGCCTCAGCCCAGAGCCCTATGTTTCTACCTCTCTGTGAGGCATCCCACTTTTTTAATGCCAAGAGAGATGCCTAGAAATTATGTAGTAAGATATAACAGAAGACCTGACTGAAGGACAAACTCTGAGAGTATAATTGTCCAGGAATGGATTATGAAGCACCAGGCACACAAACTCACCCTACTGAATGGGTCAAGCATTTCCATGTCACATAGTCACTGTGGAATTTTTACTGCTGTAGAATTTTTCCTACTGAATTTAGCAGTGTCTGTTCCTGGGTATATGACCCTACTGTCCCTGATTTGGTAACTGCTCCTTTTTGTTTACGGCTATACAGCATTAGTACAAGTGGCTTCTGTAGCTGCTGTCCAGCACCAGACCATAGAGTGGTAGGAAGCAGTGATAAGGCTAGGAAGACTTTTTTTAAAACTAAAACTGAGTGTGGGTAATTACCTTGAAGCTGAACTGGGGCATGCTAGATGAATAAAAATCTTTAGATGTCACTTTATATTTGCCAAGATTTAAAGAAAAAATAAAAAAAAATTTTCTTATTATCATTCAGCATCCCCTTCTCTTCCACCTCTCCATTATTTGACATCTCTAAAACCTGTTTTAGTGTTGTCTTTAGAACAAATAAATCGTTAAGGTTTTTTTTACAATTTATTTTCTCTGTAGAGTTAAATGAACTGTATCTCTGGTGTTCATATTGTACCCATTCAGCTCCTTGATACAAAATACTGTAAATTAGAATTTGTTTGAAAATCCTTAGTCTCTGAAATCGCAGAATTTCAGTCACTTTGATCAGTCCTCACACTGCCTATAAAATTCCTTTGACTAGTAAATCTCAACAGTGACTGGTATCTCCAGGTAGTTCAGGATTTGTTTTCTTTTCCCTTTTTTAAGGAGCAATTCCCATCATTGTTGGCTTTTAGGGAATTTTTTTTTGTTTTTTAAGCAATTGCCATCCTTATTAGACAGTCATGCCTGTAGAGGTGAGAGGTAGGGAATGGGACCTCTTAAACTGGAATACTTGTGATGTGGGCCAGGAAATTCTTTTGTAATGTCTCCTAAGAAATCCAAGCCTGGCTGCAGATCTCTCATTTAGTGAGCATTGTTTGCAGAATTCTTGATGAGGCCTGGATTTTTGAGATGAGATTCTGCTATGGAGTGGTGCACCAAGCCTGTTTCCATCTTAAGCACGCAGATGTCCTATTACACCTGTGTTTTACATGAGGTTTGTTCTTCTATGCATCCTCTCTTTGCCCTAACCAGCTTGGAGGTAGAGGAGAGGGTGGTTTCTTCCTTCATCCCTTCCCCCCAAATCAGCATTTTGTTTCCAATGGAATCAAGATGAATGTTGTACACATGTGTGACCTCTTGGAGGTTGTGGGGATTAATTTTTATCTTAAAGTATCTTTGATCTATATATCATTATCCTTCAGGGTCAAGTATCCCATCCATTTCCCAAAATAACTGAATTACGTAGCATTCTTGTTAAAACATCCTGATAATTGAAAAATACATGTTTGTGTCGAAGAAGGATTTCTGGCATAGAATTTCAAGAGGAAAAAAAGTGCTGTTTTCCAAAGAGTGGCTGGAGAAGTGAGTGCAGACTGGCTGTGAGAGGATCTTAAATCCTTGTTTCCTGTCTGTCTATATCAATTCTGTAATTTTTGTTTTTTTCACAAACATGTTAAAAGCCTATTGTTTATCAGCTTGAGAATAGTCATGGAGGTGGCAGTCTCACAGGTGGCCAAAAGACAATAGACAATACTCTAACTGCACTGGGTTTCCTGAAGTCTCTGTCTCTGTTTTCCAACAGTGCAGTATTTAAATAGAGCTGCTGCTACTGGTGTACATGCTTTACATAATAGATATCTATTGAAAGTTTAGCAAGTTAATTTAAGCTGGTGTCACATTGCTGATGTCTGCTGGCATAACAGGTGAGGCTTCCTTGAAAGTAGTATCTCTTTTTGTCCAGAAGAGGGCCCTTCTACATGCACACAACCGTCTTGCTTTGTTGAAAAACCTTTCCTTTGACTCCTTCAGAATGCTCCTTAAGATATCCAAAGCTAGGAGAGGTGTTGATCTTGGTAGGTGAAAACCTGGAAAGGCTACGAAAAAGCTGAAGGGAGAGATTGTCCACTAGGATTCTGTTCATCCTTGCATTATAATACTTTTTTAATATGAAAATATTGACTAAAATCTATTTTCATGTTCCTACTAATGCTGAAACATTCCACAGGAACTTTATTTTCAAATATGAACAAGTAACTAACATTTTAAGGTAATGAGCCAATGTCTGTGTCACTGCATTGGTTAAAAAAAACTGAGAAGAAACACATGGTGGAATAGAGGCTTGGTTCTGTTGTGTGCATGTTTTTATTTTCTCCTTGTGCTGTTCAGTTGTTCTGTGTGAGGCTGCTTGTCACTGTTCCTTCCTGCTTTTGAGCATAATAATAAACTGACATCACCCAGAAGCATAAAACTGTATTTAGAAGTTGCCATCAGTTTTCTTTAACACTCAGATTAAAATTTGATGTAATGTTTATCTTATGGCATTGCTAATGTTAGCTGACAAGTATCTTAATTGTATAAAGCCACAGTGCATGATGAACTAAACCTTTGTATATACAGTGGGCCAATTTTCTAAACTGTATTCTTGTCTGGTGTCAAATAGGTATTATGTGTAGGGATTTACTGTGTCAACTTTAACTTTCAGAAATACATGAATGCTGCACGGAAAAAAAAATTTCTCTGAATGTGCTTCAGTGACTGTAGGAACTCATTTTAGCCATTTGTTTTCCTCTTCTGTTTGTGCCTGCCTTCCACAGACCTCTGACTGAATGAATTGTCCTGACAATATTTTTTCTGGAAAGTAACCTGTGTGGCACATGGTACCTGTGCTCATTTGGTCATGAAAGGATGGGATTCTGGTGATGTCAGCTGAGATATTTTCAGTGACTTAAGTGTATGCCGTTGAACTGTAAAACAAAAACCTAACTACCTTACCCTTGCACGTAATGGTTTGGAAAAGTCTGGAGGCAAAGTGGTGGCAGTACATGCTGAACACGCTACCCTCAAGTCTAATGTTTGTCTTTTGATGCCATGCAGGATCAAGATGAGAACTCTTACTTGCTGGATGGTCAGTATATGCCGTACAGGGGACACAATTCTTTCCGTGAGAAGTATTTCAGTGGTGTGACAAAGAGGATTGCCAAGGAGGAAAAGGACAATCAGAAGTAAAATATTATATAGACAGAAAAAAAAATGAGAAAAGAATGAAGACCGTGTTTCTTTGTAAGAACATCTGGATATGAATATTCGTTTGGATGCTTCAGAAAAATAAATACTGCTTTTAATTTTAAAGCAAGATGAAACCCACAACCCAGGTTCGGAGCAGTTCTTTTTAATTAGCTTTGTTTATGGCAGATTTTATTGTACAAGTTTTTTGAGTCTTATTTAATTTATATTTGTACTTTCAAGTACTAATGATGATTGACTAAAACCATTATTATTGTTCTTTCACCATTAACGTTTACAAGAAAGTAGTAGTATTATTTGGCTTCTTAAACTGTGAACATCTGGCTGTTTTAAAAACACGTGGTGGTGATCAAGGATTGCTGATTAAGAAGATAATTTTCATTTGTTTTGGTTTTTTTGTAAATGGTGTACAATAAACCAAGGTTGGCGTGAGGTTTTTTTAATTGTTGCAATGCAGTAATTGCTCATATGAATTCCACTTGCTCTGGCTGAGGTCACAAGTGTTTAAAACAAACAACAAACGCAAAGAAACAACTGGGCTCCTGCACACCCTGCAATAAGAAAAGCCTCTGTGACCTGACAAACTCTGGAGAGCTTATTAAACCCTGTGAAGCCTGTCCACATCTGAAGCTCATCTGTACCTTGGATTTGCTTTTGCATTCCTAAACCTTGACTCTTGGTCAAGCCAACTGTCTGCAATTTTTGGTTCAGAAATCGATAGTTAAACCAGTAACAACAACAGCATAAAATCAGTAATGGTTCCCTAATGGTATTAAGCCTAATCAAATCTTTGAAACCAAAGCTGTATTTGTTAAAGGGCAAACTTTGCTGAATCCACACCACGTCCATCATGAAAATACCTCATTTAAAAACCACTAAGCCCATTAATTCAGGATGTTAATGGCTCTTCTCATTTTGGTGGTCAAATATGGTCACATATTCTTCTTGGTCTGCATTCACCAAGCAGGGCCTTGGTAAATGCATCTGTGCTCTAGCCAGAGGAACCCTACGTCTCAGTTTGCTCCAGGTCGCTGACTGTGGTCATGTTAATGTCTTTGTAGATCATAATTTTTTAGTGCTTCTCCAAGGAAGGCACAGGTCATTGTGTCTGTCTGATAGAGTTCATTGACTGAATTTGCTGTTCTGTGTATTGTGGCCCTCAGCTGCAGCAGGAAAGTTTACAAACTCAATGACAACTTAGTTTGGCCTTTTGGCTCTAATCTGTGGTGTGTTAAAAAGTTCTCAAATTGTGATTTATTTTCTGTGTTTCCATTATAAATCACTTTGTTTTGACACTTTTAATGTCAGCCATATAATAGTTGCTCCAGACTCAACTTGGAGCAAGTTCAAAGCTCAGAAAACTTTTTCAAAAGGAGAATTTGAATTGATCATTTTCAAATATTACATCAAAAACATACTGCTTCTGAAAACCTGTCTGCATTTCAGCATTACAATTTGGCATTCAGCTTTTATTACTTAACAAATTACAATTAGTTTCCATTCTTCATAGGCAAGGGATTTTTCTAGATGTATTTATTATACATTTATAACTCCATTTTCGTGAAAGTTACCTTACACATGATCTAAGTGGTTATACAAGAGGTGAGGTAGTGGCACGTTTGGCTCTGCCTATTCAATGAAAATGATTTAGTTTATTTCTCCTTTGCCTTGTCCAATTTCTAGTCCCTTCAGCAGTGGTGATGTGGCTTTAGTTTAGCAGTCCATACATACTAGCTCTGTCATTTCTGAAGGATACCGTTTTGAACAGAAACTGTCGGTGTATTTGGGGTACTGCATCAACACTGGCTAATCAGAAATCCTTCAAAATTGAAATCAGATGTTCAGTCTCTGCTGATCCCCAACTTTAAAGCTGTCCTTTGGAAATGTTCCTCATCTTTAAATTTCTCCTTGCTTAGTGTGCACGCTCCAGCCTATTGTGCGTGCAGCCTTCCAGAGCGCAGGCGTTTATAGATCTAGAGCTGTGACACAGTCCTGGCGCTCTCCCTGGCGCAGGGCTGCTGGGCAGCTGAGTTATCCTTTCGGCAGGGTTTGGCTGCCGGTGGCCGCGGCTTCTGGCACTTCCCTTCCCTCTGGTTCCATCCAGTCTCTTTCCGTGAGGTTCCAGCTTCCTGTCTCCCTGGCGGGGAGCGTCAGTTCATGAGCCCGCGCTGAACTCATGCCGTTGTCATTCTCTCCTTTGGGGTGGTTTGTGCCATTTTCCAGTTTTTAAAAATAAATGTTATTTTTGGACTGCTTTGTTGTGCTGCGGCAGATTGGATGGAGGGAGGAGCTGAAAGCGGCTGCGAGGTTGTATGGGCAGAATGCGTCTCTTGATATAGAGAGCAATTTGTTGAGGCAACAAAGGGAAAGAGTCCCCTCTTTTTACAGGATCCCTTTACCTGGTGATGGTGTTCTGGCTGCAAGCCTCCAACATATCCGTGGGAAGACAAAGGGGAAAAGTAGTGAAAATAGACTTTCTGTGCATTTACTGTGTACCCTACCTGCCCTCTCTCTCTAATCCTTTTTATAATTCTTGTGGCCAATTTGACTGAGTTTAACAGAAGGTCAAGGTTTGATGATGTCTTACAGATAATGGAGCTACACTTTTGTTCAAATAGGCAGAAGGAGTGAAGAAGAAGTCAGTCTCTTCCAAGGAAAAAGCTGTAATTTAAGTTCAACACTCGTTAAACATCAGAGAACCCACATGGAAGCAAGACCTGGACAAAAGCTCCAACCAATTCTTTTTGTTTCTGCTACTACAACCAATGCTGGCTCTGTTGCTTCTTGATCTTCTCATTAGAACAAAGAGACACAAGTAAAAGCATGCAAAAAAAGCTTTCTTAGTAGAAACACAAGGGTCTTGGCTGAACTTCTCTCTTCTACTCAAGCAATGAGGCAAACTTGCAGAAACTCAGACTCAGTAGTTTCTCCTTATCACTGAGAGGAGTCAAGCAGATGTGTCAGCTTGGTGAACTTCCCAAAGACAGTGCAGCTCTCTCTGTAAACCATCCCAAGAAACTGGTGTCTCTTCATGGGATGACATCTAGGTCTCTTCCAGTAGAGAGGCAACATCCCCTCACTGGACATGGGATTTCCAACAGCAACCCTTGATGGTTGGTTTTGGTGGACCCTGTATTTCTCTCTGCCTGTTCTAGAGGCCTTAAAGGCTGTGGTGGAAGTCCTTAACAGTTCAGTGTCTCTTTCTATTAGACAAACCCTCAGCTTTGTGACTTAACAAGGTCTCGTGTGTTCATGTGCACCACAGCTGCCAGAAGAAAGTCAAGTTATTGTAAGTTCTCAGTCAAGGCTCACCTGTCCAAAATTACTGAAAAATGGTGCTAGGAAGATAAACAACCATGGGCCTTCAGGCTGCTTTGATATTGGTTAAATGTACAAATGATGTAGGAAGGAAATGCCTTAAAAATTCTGAATCTTTGCTTTCCTTCAATCTCTGCTTTTTAAGATTTCTTCTTAATCTTTTTTTCCAATGTCTCCAGGAAAATTCCGCAGCTTCAAGGCCATCAACCAGAGAATGGTATCATGGAATGGTGGCTCTGTGACTTTGCACTGTCCTCTGGCCACAGGTTTTTCAGAGACAAAAATGTCCTGTTAGAGCAGGAAGGGGACAATACACAGTTGGTTGCAGGTTTCCTTGTTGGACAAGAAAAGTTCTGGAGTTAGTTGGCAGGAGGTTCAGCTGCTGGCTCAGCTCCCATCATCACCATGTTTCTCTTTTCTGACTCTCCACCCCTTCATAGAAGCTGGGAAGAAAAATTTAATGTGTTCTTTCTTTGCTGTTTAGTTTGGTTTGCAGTTTAAACTGAGGTCCAGATTTAAACAGGGCTGGCTTTTCAGTGTGGAAACTTCTTCCTGAAAAAAAATAGAGTTGTGGGTACACGGGAGTATGAAGACACCAGTATCCCTCTCTGCCTTTCTTTTTTGTTTGATATTTGCAAAAAACCCCTGTTTCTTTTACCTTATTATCTCCTGTAATTGATTTTGGTAATCATGTAATTTAAAAATGCAAAATACCTTTTACCTGCCCCTGTGCTACCCTTTTAATATATTTCTCTGATGTTCTCTTACTAACTCAGTGGGCTGTAAAAATCTGTGTTTATGTATGTATCCTCACAGCTGTTTTTATTATAGTTCTCTGCCCTGGATGCTGTTATTTTGTACACCCTGTTTTGCATTTTGTACTGCCTCTCAACAGTTTCCAGCTTTCCTGAGCCTGTGGGTGGGGAGGACGCCACTGCAACGAGATGAAAGCTCTCTGTTAGCTAAAACACCTCATCAGACCCAAGCTGGAGAATGGACATTCTGCCTGACTGCACTGAGGGCACTCGACCTCGAGACAGGTTTGCCAAGTAAGATCTTTTTTAACTCTTGTAGGTTGCATAAAGTGAGGTGGGCAGCTGAAAGGTAAAGTCTATTGATGGGAGGAAAATTTCAGTGTCTTTGCTGCTGCTCTTGGGATATTGGCTGACTGTTCACTCAGAGAGGTGCCCAGGAGGTGCTTCAGAGGCTGCTGAAAACCCACAGCAAACCAAGGCACAGGGGATTCCACTGTGTCAGGTTTGACAAGGAGTACTTTGAGTAGCCAAGTAGGATCAAGATATTTTGCTTCATTTAAAACTCCCCAAAAGTTATTATTTTTTTAAATTCAGTTTATAGGTGCTGGGAAAAGATGATTTTGTACGATGACATGTTAATGATCATCTGAGATTCTAATCCAAATTTTTGTTGCCTTACATAAAAGAGGTGAAAATAAAAAAATCTAAACATGTTCAGAACAGTGTCACTGTGGTAATTCTTTCCAAAAGGAAATGTTATTGGAAGATTTTTTCCAGTGAAAATGCTACTTGATGTATAAATTGTGTTTTAAAATTTGCTCTTCATGGATTCATTCTAATAAATATTTCATTAATGAAGTGCAAAATAACAGGTCATGTTATTATATGTAATAGGATAAGTAGTTAATTTTATCAAATACATCACTCCTAAAAGTCTCATCTCCATAAGGAGATACCATTGGCAAAGTAGTCATTGTTAATCACAATATTTCTTTCTCTGGAGTCCATCCCAGAAGATGGAATGTCTCTGACTGATGTTTAGGGATGGATGTTCAGTGCCATGACTGGACAGCCCAGAATGTCTTTGCTTAATATGAAAGGTTTCCACTAAACGCTGAGAATTATGCTGTGTATTTTGGAGGCAAAACTAATCCTTGTTCTATCTTTTCTTCTATTGATGTAGCACTAGGGGATACACAAGTGGGTAACTGCAGTACAGAATAAATTTAGTTATGAAAGTTCTTAACAACTAATAGCCAAAGTTCTTTAAATGCTATGATTTTTGGCTAGACATGAAACACAGCTATGTGGAGAAAATCCGTTGAGTAGTTGGATCTATTACAGAATCACAGAATATGCTGCATTGGAAGGGACCCATCAGGATCATCAAGTGCACCTCCTAGCCCTGCATAGAACATCCCCAAGAAATCACACCATGTGTCTGAGAGTGTTGTCCAGATGCTTCTTGAACTCTGTCAGGCTTGGTGCTGTGACCATTTCCCTGGAGGAGCCTGTTCCATTGCCCAAACACCCTCTGGGGAAAGAACCTTTCCCTGGTATGCCGCCTAAAGCTCCCCCACCTCAGCTTCAGGCCATTTCCTCGAGTCCTGTCACTGGTCACCAGAGAGAAGCGATCAGTGCCTGCCCCTCCTGTTCCTTTCACAGTGGTGTTGAAGACCACAATGGGGTCTCCCTTCACTCATCTCCAGGCTGAAAAGACCCAAGTGATCTCAGCTGCTCCTCATAAGTCTACTTCCAGACCCTTCATCTTCCTCATGGTCCTTCTTTGGACACTCTAATAGCTTAATGTCTTTGTTAAGTTGTGGCACCCCAAACTGTGTGCAGGGTTCAAAGTGAGGCCACCCCAGTGCAGAGCAGAGAGGGACAATCCCTTCCCTTGCCTGGCTGTGATGCTGTGTCTGATGCACCCCAGGACAGGATTGGCCCTCCTGGCTGCCAGGGCGCTGCTGGCTCATGTTCAACTCTCTTTTGACCAGGACCCCCAGATCCCTTCCCACAATACTGCTTGCTAGCATCTCATTCCCCAGCCCTGTTCCCCAGTCTAGCTCCTTACATTCACATACAGGCAGTATTCTCCACTGAGTTGCTCATGGTTATCTTCTTTGTGTGAATCTATGTGATGGGTGGAATGATGCCTCTATGGTCACAATTCATTCCCTTTATAAATCAGGCTTTGTTTTCAGGCAGTTGGTTTAAACTTTTGGGATCTGAGATAAGGAGAGCTGGGCAGGTGCAATGGGTTTATTGCAATAACAGCTGTGACAGAGACTAGGATAACCAGAATCATGAGCAGCACCATAGGACATAGGCCTCTGTCCTTGAGGGAACCTTATGTCTCATTAATAAACAGACCCATAGCAATTTAGAAGCATTTTGGGAAGTTCCTACTCTCTTCAAAATGAATATGTGGCAGAGAGTACTTGTGCACCCTTGCTCAAGCCTCATTCTTTAACACGACACTCCCTGGATAAATGAAATGACATGAGAAAAGGAGCTGCTTTGCTTAAGTGGTATTTGTCAAAGTTGTCATTTGCAAATGTCATATTTTAGTCTCCACAGCTTGGAACAGGAGCTGTGCACCTCTGGTCCTGTCCTTGCTGAGGAGCTGGTCCTGGGCAGTGTGGGTGTGCTGGTGCTCACTGGGTGAACACACACACAGCAGGCACCACCTGTGCTTGTGCTGCCTCCCTGTTGTGGTGTTCCCATTGACAAGCTGCAGGCTGAACTCGTTAAACTACTGCTGTTTGCTACAGGGAATGACCTGCCAAAAATCTGCACAGTCCTGTGCCACTGGGGCCAGGGGAACTGGCCCTCCCCACTCACCCCCAGCTGCCCTGCCTCTTTACAAAGCAAAGAAATTAATTCTATAATAATCATAGAATGGCATTTTTAGCCTTATGTAAAAATGTCAAGGAAGACAAAGATAAGGATTATTTCTTAATTAAATACGGATTTTATTTTGGATTTTGTTTTTACTCTAAAAGCAAACCAAAACAAGTTTGTGCCAAGAGCTGCTATAGCCCACCCCCTTCCTATTTTTTTTAATTGTATTTTTATATGCCTGGAAGAATTAATGATGAAAATCTTTCCAGCTGTGACTTTGCCAGAATCCCTTTCTGAAGCTCCTACTAATTTGGATTAAAACTGGATGGATGAAAGCCTCAAACAGCAAATCCTGGCAGTAGCTTTGCTGAGGCCCCACAGCATATACTTCTCCAACTGTTCTTATCTTCTGAGGAAAAAAAAAAGGAAAGAAAAACCAAACATAATTTTGTAATTATACAGTTGTTAGTATTCTCCCTGCCTTTCACCTCCCTGGGCTGGGACGCAGAGTCCCACCACCCCAGCAGCCTGCTGTGGCTCCCCTTTTCGGGACAGACACCTGGCTTTTGCAGGGTGGGGTTTTTAAACACTATCTTGTACTAGCTACACTAAATACTAACAGCCAGCTTGGATTTTAGAAAGAGTTGCTGCCCTGGGATGTAACAGTTCAGAATGGAAACAGTGGGTGTGCAAGCCTGTCATTGCGAGGATGTGAAGCCACCAAGCTTCCTGAGTCCCGGCTGCTGGGTGTTCACCGCACTTGCTTAATTCTAGCAGTGTTGGCGCCGTGTTGTCTTACTGTCCAGGCTTCCTGGAGCCAGCAGCTGCAAGCTTTCCTACTGCCACAGACAATTAAATTAATTTCTTTAAATTGGACAAATCGATCTCTGGCAAGTGGCCCATGTTCCTGCTCCTCTTCCCCCTCGCCAGGAGAGTCTTCTGGAAACTTGTGAGCTTACTAAGCCTTGTGAGTTCCTCCTTTCATGGCCATGCTGAGGCCAAGCAAAGGCAGTGCTCTGAACGTGGGCAGTGCTGTGTGATCATGACAGCCTCTTCCCATGGCCTTGCCCTTTTCACCAGCACAGCCCCTCCAGGTGTGAGGCTGCAGCTCACAAAGGCACCTGAAAGCTACTTGTGAGAATGTTGTCTTTGGTCCCAGTGCTTCCTGGAGGGGATGGCAGGAGCTTCTTGCTGCAAATGCTCCAAGCACCTTGCTGGCCTGCCTGGAGCATGTCCTGCACAGAGAAGGAGCATGAATTTCACCAGTTATATTTATGGTACAGTCTGTTAATCATTAGGAACAACAGCAACTTTCCCTATTTGCAATTTCTGGTAAATCTGAAGATTATGAAGGTGGTGACCACTCGTAAAGCATTAAGGGAGACAGTGTATCTCCTGTCTCCAGGCTGTGCCTGCTGGCATGGAAAGACATGCATCCCCTCTATTCTTCCGTGGGAGACCTACCCTTTCCACTCATTTCCAGTGGGCCAAGAGCTTTGTTTTTATGGGGTGTGCTCCATGTCCCCATTAACTGCTGTTTTACTCCATCACTGTTCAGCATGTGTTAGCTTGAGAGGCTGTCTCCAGCTCTTGTGAGCTTTTCTTTCCTTCTCAGGATGCTTTGAGGTAGGAGTGAATGTAGTCTCAAGGCACCTAGCTTTTCATGTCAGTGCCATATCTCAAGCAGTTGTGTTAATCTCCTTCTAGTCAGTGGAGAGGGGTAAGTCCAGAGCATTTGTCCATCTGCTCTTCTGGGAGCTCTTGCATAAGCACAATTCAGACTGATTTAGGAGCTGGTAATTAAGGAACTCATTTAGTTGGTAATGTCTGGTTTTTTACTGAACTTCTTTATTTACAGTGAGGCTTGTTAATTCACCTTCTTTTCATACATGCATATAAGCCCCTGCTTCTGTTATGCTGGATGAGAATATTTATGAAATAATTTTGCCCTCTTCATTTTCATCTACTTTGCCCATCCAAAAATGAAGCAATTTGGTTTTGCTATAGAAGAAAAAACAGTAATTCAAGGAATACCCAGGAGAGCAAACACCCAAAGATCAAAATCTCTCTTGCTCTCTTGGCGGTCACAGAATTTATTTCCTTTTGTCCTTTTGTCCATCTTATCAGGTTTGTGGCTCATGATCTCTATGAGCTGCTGCCTACTTCCCCTTTTATTGTGGGTTATCTAAATATTTGTGCAGCTAATTTTATTTCCCCTTTCACTAGATTGTTACTTTATATGTATGGTGCTTTAGGGAGCTGATGGGTAAGATATGAATCCTGCTTGGGAGTACTAGATTACACTTCATGAAAGGTTCTGCAAATGAGTTATTGCTCCTCAGCAAGTCCTCAGCCTGCGGTTTCACAAGCATGGATGCTAATGTGGCAGTGCAGTGCTGCTGAAAGGAGTGGGGTTTGTGCCTTTTCCCTGTTCCCTGGTCCTGGCTTTTCTCACCCTCTGCTCAGCAGTTACCCACTCTTACACTGACTGTGGCTCATGCTGGAGCATTTCTTGTGCCAGTTCAGCTTACTAAGCCAGTATAAAATGGTTATTTTGCTGAAACAGATTACCTCAAGGGAGTGAATTTCCATCTTCAGAGGTGAGCTCTTGGATCAGCTTCTTGTGGTCATGAAGCTGTGGTCTCTGTCACAACACTCCTAGACCTCAGGCTGACTGTGGAGGCTGTGAAGCTCCTTGTGGAATTGTGCAAGGACCTCCTGGCAGAAGGAAAGAAGATGATGGTCTTTTGTGTGACAGAGATCACAGCTTCATGACCACCATGAGCTGATCCAACACCTCACCTCATAAGAAGGAAATTCAGACCATGCCTTTGAGAAAAGGGAAGATACACGAAAGTGAGAAGGGTTGCCTTTGGGAGGTTGCTTATTCTCTTGAGACTTAACGCTTTATTACATTTTTCCCTTAACTGAAGGGCTATGTTGTGGGTGCTGAAAGCTTTCTTTCCTTATTGTGATCCAGGGGCAAGGTGTGCCACAGTTAACACAGAGGAACCATGAGGATCAGTAGTGGTGCTACAAATGGTCCATGGGATTTGCCACCTTGGAGGGGCATAAAGAGATTTGCAGGACTGCAACATTTGCAGTCTCTCTTCAGGTTTTGGGGGGTTTTAAGGTGTGGAGAAGTCCAACCACAGTACATGCCACAGAGCAAAAATTGTCCTTTTTTTGTGTGTGTGATTGTGGATACTTATTTATTCAGTGCTCTCTGTTTTAAAACCTCCTGATTACTATTTCTCTTTTCCTTTCAAAAATTCTCTCTCCAAGGTGATTTAGCTTATAATATTTTCCAACATTATGAAAGTGGCCCTTTTGGAACACAGTCTGTTTCTGCTTTGGTCTTCGGGCTATTTACATATGCATCTCAGTGGCCACTGATTTTTACTGAGAGATCAGTCCTTTCCTCTCAGTCTGTCAGCTGAGGGGTGTCCTGGAATTCCTTTCATTTGGATGCTGCAAGGTATCAACCCAAGCATTTCAAGAGGATGCCTGGGTAGTTGGCATGAGCATGTGCTGGGCTGTTGATTTCTCTCTCTCTGTGGTTTGATGAGACAGTCCTTTTCTGTGTGGGTCAGGTCTGAGGAGCAGGACATAAGCCAGACTGAGGGTGTGAGATCACTGTTTGATTAATCCTACCCGGCACAATATGAGGGAGCAGCAGTGTTGTGTAGCAGACTAAATCAGTTACCCAGCAAACAGCAGCACACAGACGAGTTTTGGGAGGTGTTTGGACTGAGGTGCCATGTGGAGATATTTGTACCATATATGCTGAGATGATGAAGTGGTACAAGAGTGACAGAGCAGCAGCTGTGACTGCAGCAGATATCCCAGAGTTTATATCCTGCTCGAAGTGGGAAGGTGGTTTCTGTGCATGAAATGCAAGAACACATTCATCTCTGTGCTAGGGAACATCTTCCTGTGTGGAACATCTGCCTTCAAGAAGGCAGGGTTAAGATTTTTTGCAGTGGCCCTTCCTTCTGCAAATTATATGGGAGCCCAGAACTCCTTATCCTGCAATGTTTCCAAATACAGAGCTTACAAAGTTACTTTATGTATTTATGTAAACCACAAGTTCTGAGGCTCTCAACGTAAGAGAGAAAAACACTGATTTGTTCAAGCAGGTCTAGAGGAAACCACAAAGATGATCTGAGGGCTGGAGCACCTCTCCTAGGATGACAAACTGAGAGTTGAGGTTGTTGTTCTCCTCAGGAGCAGAGGAGGCTCCAGAGAGCCCTTCTGGCAGCCTTACAGTACCTAAAGGGGAACTACAGTAAAGATAAACGGGTTATTTATCAGGGATTGTAGTGATAGGACAAGGGGTAACAGTTTTAAACTGAAAGAGGGTAGATTTAGATTAGATATTAGGGAAAAATTCTTCCCTGCAAGGTTGTTGAGGCACTGGATCAGCTTTCCCAGAGAAGCTATGGATGCCCTGTCCCTGAAAGTTGAAGGCCAGATTCGGATGCCACCTGAGCTCTGAGCAGCCTGGTCTAGTGGAAGGTGTCCCTGCCCATGACAAGGGAGTTGGAATGAGATGATCTTTAAGGCCTCTTCTAACCCAACCTTTCTATAGTCCTATAATTTGACTGCCTTGCATTCTTGAATGCTTTTGTCCTCAGAAGATCCTTATGAAACAGACATTATTCCCATTTTAGAAATGTGACTTGCACAAGGCCATCCATGATGTCATGCTGGAGTGGGAAAATGAACATCTCCCAAGTCTCAGGCTAGCTCCCAAACCACTCCATCGACTTTTCTGCCAGGACTGATCACTACCAGCTCACAAATCTGTACATCTATTGTTATTTTTTTCTGTGCTAGGAGATCAGGGAAGCAAAATATTCTGGATTTGTAAATCTCAATCTGGATCTATCTGTGAAACTAGTAGTTTCATAGGTTCTGTTGTAGCATTCAGTATTTTAGTGTTTGTAGGCACTATTTACATTAATTTGCTTTCTAACTGGAAGGAACCAATGATCCATAGGATTATACTAAAATACATGAAAGAAAATATTATTTTAAAATTAGTGGGGAAATTCATGGTGAAATATAAAGTAATTGTCTTCCATATGATGAATATTCTCTTGACCAAAACTTCCTGGTACCATGAGAAACAATGCAAGTGAATTTGGCAATTACTGTTAAATTTTTCTGGACAATTAGTACGATCTTCAAGTAAAACTTCAAAGGTTGTAATCAGCACAATTGGTTTCATTCACTTTGGCTTGTCATCTGTAAGAAGGCTACTCTTTATTTTATACTAAACTACAGCAAACAGATCAAGACCTAGGAAACTGAGAAAATCAATCCTTTATTGTAGCACTTATCTTCAAAGCTTGTCTGAAAGATTTCTTCCACAAAAGCCCCATCTGTGTTAGGATTTCCAAAGTAAAAAATGAATGTCTGTGATTGATAACATCAAGAAAGACTAATTTATCTATGGAGTATTGCTAGTCTTTGAGCACTGATGGTGCTGGGACTATAACACACTCATAGATTTTCATTAAAACTGGAATTTTTACTTATCCTCCACATCTAAACCAAGTGTCTGACGTATTTAAATCAGCATTGGGCTGAGATACTCAGTTTGAGAGACACAAGAATAACATTTAATTTTTAAGAAAGCTTTCTGCTGTTAATGGCAAATCTTCATGGGAGTCATATGAGAGCGGAGATGTCATTTAAAACTTACTGTTCTTCCGTGTCACCTTCAGGCACATTTTGCCAGATCTGAAATCTATAGCAGTGTTGACACTATTCTCTCACTCCAGAGAGAATAGACTATTCAGTCCTCCTCCATCACTCAGCAGAGCTATGACAAGGTGAAGAGAAAAACATCACAACATTTCAGAGAGGCTGTCTTAGCCTTCTTCACAGGATGCACCACATCAGCACAAAGAAGAGGAAAGCGTGGTGAGGTACCTCCAGCACATGCCTAGAAGATTATTTTCAAAGTTTTATGTTTGTTCTTCTAGAAATGAATTCCCATTCTATGATGATGGATATTTTCAGTCCTAAAGGTAAGAAACCAGAATATCAGATTACTAGCTACCAGATATGGATAACTGATCGTGTTGGCTGTTCCAGCAGCCTGTTATTTTATGTCCGTGCTTAACTCTGCCTTTCTAGTCTTTACCGCTACACATGGATACTGGACTGCTGTTCCTGAATGAAGTTGGAATAATAGACTCTAGAGATGGAAAAATACCTAATGGTCCATTTCCTTATAGCTGCCAAACAGACTTTATTAAAAAAAAACACAGGCAAATGTCTTCCATGGCAATATTTTACCATGAAATATTACACCCTCTTTATAGTCTGGGTGGAGAAAAGGAGACTTAACAGCTCCTTGGCTAAAGGTTTTGACAGTCTGTAAGCTTGGTACCTGAGAGTCTTCTGGTACCATTCACCTTTTGCTTTGCAGATTTGGAGCACCTGGGAAATCGAATAGGGCAGTTTGTAAAGTGTCCAACTAATCTGCTGTGCTAATAAAAAAGTTCTGAAAAAGGAGGTACAGAACATTTCTTGAATCACAAGCATGAAGCACCCAGTCCCACAAGTTGCTTTAATTATAGCAAAGCACAAGGACTGTAACTTTGCAGGAGCCCCTGCCTCAGCTATAGGATGTGTTTGCAGTTACAGTGGCTGGGTATGCTTCACTTGGACTCACATCTGTTCTCAGTGGGGTGAGGGGGGTGCCTTTCTTCAGAATGATCCCCCCATGCTGACTGTCCTATTGCACACATAACTGCACCGTAGATTTTGAGTTTCCTCAGAACTGATCTCAGTATGTGACTCTATAAACCAGGAGTTTCAGCATTCAAAGACATGCATGTTTGTGTGTTTTTGTAAATCTGGACTCTACAGAAGTGACTAAAATACCTAATTTAGGTTATTGAACCTGTAATGGAAAAAATGCCCTTAGACACTGTAATGGTTTAATTGAGATTCAATTGCTTTTGCTCTTTCAGGCTTGTAAAGAAAAATATCAAAGAATGAACTGTAAAGCCAGATGTATATCTCCAGAGACTTAAATTGTCCAGTTTCCAGTGACATGCTTTAATTCTCCTCCCACTTTGTGATTTTACATTGGTACAAGTTTTCCAGATAAGAAAGGGCAACTGACCCCTCCAAAACTACTTTTCTTACTTTGAGTTGGAAATTATGAGATCTCACAAGATATGTAATCTCATTAATTGCAAGTGAATCTGCATTAATGTCTTGGAGGTGAGCCAGAGGAAGACTTCAGTCTATGCAGTTTTCCACATGCTTAGGTGCTTAGCCAGGTTTAGGAATTACTATAGGTACGGAATTACTAATGACCAAGCTTTTCCACTCCTTTCCCCATCCCTTCCTCTCTCCTTTCCCCACTTTTTTACTTAGATTTCAATTAGTTCAGGTGTTCTCTGTTACTTTAATGTGTGCCTGAAAAAAATACCAAGCCACAACAAAACCCAGCCCCGAAAAGCCCCACACCAAAGTCTGGGTTTTGGTTCGAGTGTCTTTATTTCAGACAGTCCTTGTGAGAAGGGGTCCTGCTGCGGATTTGAGGCAGTGTACCAGCAGCCACTGCTGGGTTTTCTCTGAGCACTGCCCAGATGGGCAGTCAGAGGGGAAGGGGATCTGTGCCCAGGTGCCTCAGGCCACCACAGACCCCCATTCTCACAAAGTCCCCTCTCCCCCCTGCGGTGGGAAGTCAGCTGCTTTATTTTGTGCTGTAAATAGCTCTTTTGTCAAAGCAGGACATTGTGCCTTGTGGTGCAGGGCTTGGAAGGACCAAAGTTGGCCATGTTCTTGTCTCTAAATGTCTCTGCTTTGTGTCAGCAGAACCACTCACCCCTTAGCAGGTGCAGAGCAGCCGGTCTCTTGGGCTGGCTACTGGTACCCTGGGCTCTCCTGGTGGTCACAGTTCTGGGAACACACTGTGCTTATCCAGGCAAGTAAATGTATAACGTGCAACACAGCAATAAGGTGGGGTAGGGATTTAAACCCAAAGGAAATAGCATTTCTATATATGAATTGGAAGGGAGTTTGAAATGCCACAGTCTCATTCTGGTTTCTTTGTGGGTTCACCTTCCTCTTCACTGTTCATTTCTTATGACAGAATGAAGTTTATTGAGACCTTTCATTTCACTGACTCCAGCCCCAGAAGCAGAAACTCAGGATGAGGTAGGATCTACGCCAGCCTCAGTTTCTTTTCTTTTTTCCAACAGTTGTCATCTAATTATTAACAGCCTTGAAATGCATACAATAAGATATATATTGGAGAAACAGTTACAAAGTATGGTTTCTACTAAAATGATCAAGTTATATATATTTATTATGGAAACCATGATCTGGCCTGTTATCGTTGGTTTAAAATATGACTAATTGTTTGGAGAGACCAACAGTTTAGTTGGATGGCTGGCTAAATACTGTAAGTTGTTTAAGAGTGAAGCAGTTGATTCTGATGATAAAATATGCTCAAATATTATTACAGTTGTGTGTTTGCATGAAAACTGAGGGGAAAGGTTCGGGGGGAGGAGGGTTGTTTCTTTTTTTGGCTGAGTTCTTGGTTTTCTTGGCCAACAAAATTGTTCCATGTCAATCTGATTTGCAAAGAAATTGTTCAATAGAGACCTGTAACAGTTTACTAGAACTGTTGGGTTATTTTTGAACTCAGTGATGTTTTGTTAGAGACAGAGGACAGAAATTGCTTTTATTCAAGGCTCTAACTAATAGAATGAACCTAAACTTGTTATTAATTCTACTTGCAAGAGAAGAAATTGGAAACCACAAAATAGAAGGTCATTCATATACATTCAGCTCCATTTCTGTTGCAACGAGGATCTTGGGAGAGGTTGATCTGTCTGCTTTAAGGTTATATTCTTCCCTTCTTAATATAACTTTGAAAATCATATGGCAGAGAATGGGGGGATTTGTAATATTATATGTCTTTGAATATTTTGAATAAGGATAGTATTTCTCAACTTTTCTTTATTGAAGAATGATATAGTCTTATAAAATCTATGAACCTCTCTGTATTTGATAAAATGGTCAGTAATAGGTAAGAAAATCTTTGGGAATTGAATTAATCACTTTGCAAAATCCTAGCTTAATCTTGTAATCAGACAATTTGCTTATATGTGTTGATAATAAAAATGTCTTTATGCCAGCCAATAGGGCCTGCCAACCCTTAAAGCTGGAGGCTGACTGGCTCCCACTGTTTTCTCCAGCAGGTGGTGATGCTTCTTAGCAAACCCCCTTAGAAACTGTGGGTTTGCTTGAAACAAGGCATTACCATTTTACCAGCCCCCTCCTGGTGCTGTAGAAACCTTGTGCTCTGTGGACCTTCAGCTGAGAAGCAGACAGGAAAGTGAGCAGAGCTCTGGCCTCTCACTTTTCTTAGTTTTCTCTCCTTTATAAAGTTTCTGCTTTTGAGCTTCATCTGGACAAAGTGGGGATGCATTTGTGTTGCTTCTTTAATTGGAAAGCAAGTCCATTGTTTCCCAAAGAAAAAGAGGAGAACAATTCTAGAGCAGGAGAACAGTCTCCTTGCCTGTGTTTGCTTGGGAAGATGATGTGCCTGAGCCTTGGAAAAAGGATGGAGAATCTTGAAAGAGAGTGTTGAGAAGCATTTAGGTGTTTTCCTCAGGCCATGGGACTGGCTGCAGAAATTGAAGAAATGCAGATTAACTTGTTCTACAAAGCAAAGACTTTCAGGCTGCCTATAGTAGAAATCCAAATGCTTTTTCAGCTGATGGCAGCAGTACCTTTCACGTAGATCCTAGAGTGAACTAGAAATCAGAGTTTCTAGAGCTGTGTTTAGAGATCATGTGTTAATCATCTTCCACAGACACAGGCTTTATCCAGTCTTCAGCTGCCTCAATGAAATGATCTACTTTCTGTGACTCTTCCTATTGAAAAATAAGTCTAAGTTGTTGCCTCTAGTGTGCTGTAGACCTAGAAGTAAAACTGGAGCTTTGAGTGTGCATTTCTACCTATGATCTGAATATAAGAAGAGACAGATCCTGCAAATGAAGCTTACTGCTGGCTGAGTGCCTGAGTGGGGTTAAAAAGAAGGCATTACAGTAACCTATTATTTGGAGTCTGGCACTCTGAGTATACTCATCATTTCTTAATCTGTCCCTGGGTCTGGTTATAATTTGCATCTTGAGCAATCGTATTGCATTCTGCATTTGCATTTGTGTTTTCTTTTTCTATTGTTAAACCTGTTTTCATCTTACACATTTGCCATTCTTCTGCAGCCCATAGCCAGTGACAGATGACAAGGTTCAAATGCAGAAGGTCAATTAGATCATCCAGTGTCCATCTCTGCCAGCACAGGATTATTGTTCTTGTGGTCTATTTGCTATTGTTTTGTCCAGCCAATTGCTGAATAGGTCCTGTGTATTCGACAAAGTTTTGCCACCAATAATACGCCACATACCCTTAATTATAACAAGGGAGTAGTCTGGGGTACTGTTGAGAGGTAGGAGGTGGTCTCTTATGGTCAGAAAAATTGTCTTTTTTTTGATTCATTTTGCTCAGACCAGTTTGGGTACATTGTTTTGAAGCACATTCCATTAACTGGTAAGTCAAACTACATCAGCAGCACTGAGTCCTGCTTATCTCAATCCTTGCAGTCTAGAATACTCACTTAGCAGAAAAACGAGGTGACTATTGGCATTCATCCTCATTAAATCAAAGGTTGTTTTGTTTGTTTCGAGCCTGCATGTTTACAGTCATTCTGGGCAAAAAGGTTTGCAGTTTGCTTCCCTGTGGTTTCAAATTGCAGTGGTTTATCTAGCAGGGAAGCCTGTCTTAAGGAGCTAGATAAGACACTAATGAAAATTACTTGCCTGCAGAAGGAAAGGTTCACTGGCAGTCCCAGAGAGAGAAATCTGCTGGATCTGAGGCTGGGAGTGGTGCCATATTGAAAAATGAGTTAGTGCACATCTATCTCAAATTGTAAAAAATCCTTAATACAAGTCTAAACCATATATAATTCATGCTGGTTTCAAAATATCGGGGTTTTTTTGGTTTTGGTTTGTTTTGGTTTCTTTTTTTTTTTTTTTTTTAATGAGGCTAGACTGTCAAGTTTATTCTTAATTGGACAATAAGTAGTATATTTTAATTATTTTAAAGCAGTTTCTCTAGTGCCTGAAGGTCTGCATACCAACCAAAATCAGTGGAGAGGTTGTCTGCAAGCAGTATACTGCTGTCATAATTATACTATTATCTAAATAGATTCTGCTTATTCAGAAGCATTTTACTATTAGCTGCATAAAATCCCATACATATTCTTTGGGATAGTTGTTAGATATATCAGCTGGTTTCACATTAATATTACTCTTATACACTTAATAAGCGGGCATAAAGAGAAACTCTGTTTCTGATAGAGTTCTGATACAACAGAAATATACAGCTGCACTCTTCTTCCCCAGGAGAGCAGAGTCCTCATTCACAAGGTAGCAAACGTAAGGGAAGGTAACAAGAATCCATGCTGTCCACCTCAGCTTCTGTCTGTAGTCATGCTTATGGCAGCTGCAGTCAATCTTTTCAGAGCCCCACTGATCTCCGAGCTCTTGCAGAGCAAGTTCTCAAATGGATCACATCTTCCCCCAGCACAGCTGCTTGCTGGCCTTCACGCTTATCCTCAGCCTGGGCCTTGCTGCTCCTTGCACAGCTGCTGGGGAGGGTGGGGTGAGCCTGCTTTGATGTGAGTGCTTGAGCAGCAGTCAGCACCAAAGCCTTGCTGCAGACCAGGCAGCAGGGGGTTTCTGAAGCAGGTTTTCCTTCTCTGTTAATAGTGATCTAGCTAGTGAGACACTGGATGCAATGGAAGATGAAGAAAAAAGCAGAGTATCTTTCTGTGACAAAGGCTTAACTGGGCTTGAACTCTTTTCCTTTGGGGGTGATTTAGGCTGAGCAGAGAGATATTTTTGCTCTCTGTAACTGTGGTCCCATTCTGTTCTTCTGTGGTTTCTCCAGGGCAGTGTGAATAACTTCATACTCAGTATTCTGATTTCTAGGAATATTCTTCTAAGGCACCTAATTCTCCCAGGGAATTGTATCTTGACTGTCTAATTCTTGGCTGAAGAGTCTGCTAGGCAACAGGAAATCTGCAAATTAAAACATTGCAACATCTAAGTCCCTGGCTGTACCCCAGCTTTGCTGGAGGACCAGTTTTCATCTGTTTGCCTATGAAAAAATATACTCAGATGTATATAATTTCTCTTGCATCATTTAAATGATTCCTCATGTTTCCCATTGGCCATTATTTTTATTACCCACATGCAGTCACTTTGCTGCTTATTTTGTTCGTTGTAATGCAGCCAGTAGCACTCTTGTTTCTTGATCCCCCAAAATGTGTGGTGAAGGTCCCACATTAGGAAAAATTGGTTGAAGTTAAGTGGGTGTAGCCCTCCAGCTTCTGCTATTTCTTGTTAGGAGCTGCACCAACTCATTTACTCAGTGCAGAGATGGACTGTCCATCCCGATTTACTGGGCTGGATGGCTTCTCCTGTTTTACTTTTCCTTATAAAGATGTTGGAAGAGACTGTGCTCTGAGTCACTTGCTGACAGCAATAAATAGGATTCTAGTAATTTTCACATCTTTTCCCGTTTACTGTCCACTCCAGGGTCCTCTCTTTATCAGTCTGAGAAGTATTTCTCTTCCTTCCCCCACAATATGAGCCCACAGCTCACTAAAAGAAGCAACACAAACCTAGTGTTGGGAGGGAGCTTTGCTGCTAGCTGCATCCTCTTTGAGAAGACAGAGTAATCCATGGTTCCATGGCCAGAGTCAATAAACAGCAATATTTATTCCTAGGGATACGTTTTAGTGTGGCCACAAGTGTGTGTGCCCTCTCCTATTATTTGATATCTCTGTCCTTCCCTAACACTATGACAGCACTACACAGGATTTTCTTTCAGATGACGTGCAGGCAGAAATATTGAGAGTGAATCACTGATGTTCTTTCTTATTTTCTGACATTGACACCATAACCCACATTGCTCTGGGGATCTTTCATCAGCCTTCCATACCTGCATTTTAAAAGTCTTACCAGAAAATCAATGTTGATGTGCAGGATTTCTTGGCAATATACTGTTGAAACCCTGGAGTGGGGAGTGGAGCACCTCTGCCTGAAGGTGTTTGGTCATCTGCTACACAGAGAATCAGTATTCAAAGACTGGTTGATTGGCTCACTTCTTACCTCTGATGGTAAAGTAAGGCACACCCTGAAGGACTGAGAAGGTATTTTATAGAATCACAGAATGGTTTGGGTAAAAAGGGACCCTAAATATTGTCTAGTTCCATCCCTCCTGCCATGGGCAGGGACACCTATCACTAGATCAAGGTGTCAAAGCCCCATCCAGCCTGCCCTTAAACACTTTCAGGAATGGGGCTTCCAGAGCCTCTCTGGGCAACCTGTTCCAGTGTCTCACCACCTTCATGGTAAATTATTCCTTTCTCATATCAAATCTACCCTTTTTCAGTTCCAGCTCTACCTGTTTGCCCAGTCTGTAGGACACACCATTTGAACACGCACACATCTTTACCAGGGAGAACCAGGGCTGTTTAACCTTTCTTGTAGGAGAAAAGGGGTTAGAAAGCTTTGTCATTGTGGATTTCAGTGTCCCCATTGCAACTGTCATCCTTGGGCTCAAGGATTTAATTATCACATTCAGAGGAAGCAGTGGAAGAGGCAAGGCTGTCTCTCCAGTCTGCAAGACCTCTCTAGTGACCGTGGAGACATAGTTCCCACTTTCCTGCTGTGTCAAATCTTTAAGACAAAGGCAGAAACCCACTTCTCCCTCTCCCAGGTGACTGTCACAAATACTTCTTCAGTTCACATAATGCAGGAGAACATGTATGTGAGGGAATGCCCTACAGAATGGAGGGAACACCCTGTTTTGGGGAGGTAGGATGTGGGAAGGGAGGAGACACTGAACTAAGAAGACAACATCTTGCAAGAGGAAGGTGAATCATACCTGTCTATGCTTACAATATATGCAGCCCATGCATACACAGTGTCACAGTGCAAAGCTGCACCTCTGGTCTGTGTAGCTGGGAGACTGATAAATTCTGTATTTGGAAGGACTCATCCTAAGCCATGAGAATAAAAGCGTGTTTACAGTGCACATGGTAAGATTTACTGAGCATTGTCACTATTAATAGCATGAACCTATGTAAGAATTTACTCCTTTCTAGATGACAGTTCCCTGGCCCAGGCTGAGAGTCCTGGACTGTCATCAAGGACTCTGTTATGGATAACATATTAACGGCATTGCTTCAGATGATTTCTGATTACAGCTCTCTCTTTGTTCCTTCCCAGTTTTCTTTTCCCAAGTCTGCTCATTTCCACTCTGCTTTCCCCTGTTCTTCTGGCTGTTCAGCTGCCAAATTTCTAGTCTGAATGTTCTGCCCCATAATGTAATCACAGCACCCAGGGCCAGCCATGAGATCCCAAAGAAGGGCAAATGTTGGGTGGCACTGCAGGCATCCCCAAGGGGAAAGGGAGCCACTGCCTCTGCAGGCCAAGAGGTGGAAGTCTGGCCCTGGTGTTTGTGTACCAGAGCTGCAGGCTCCTGTCGCTGAGTGTTGAACCAACTGGGGAAGCTTTACAATATACATTGGTAGACAGTCTGCTTCAGAAATTGTGTTAGATTTAAGGGTTGTGGAAATTCCTTCATTATTGGAATTCCCCAAACTTCAGCAGTCAGCAGATTTCATATGCTAATAATATTTGTGACAACAGGGAACCTATGTGGGGATTAAAATGAGACTGGAGGTAGAATTAACCCAAATTCCTGGCTTTTGTCAGTTACAAATAATGCTGCACTATTGAAGTTTTCATCTTAAGGATTTTAAGAATCACAGCACTATAGCCAAAGGTGATGGGAGCAACCTTGCACTGCCCTACAAATTCAGCTGACTAAATTAGGAGGTCATGCTGCATAATTTGTTTTAATCTTTTCACAGAGTGGTGTGTAAAGTGCATTAGGAGAAATGGTTTTATATCAGATGCCATCTAAAGCAACTGATTTTAATAATTGGACAAGTTCTGAGCCAAAAGCCTGGATTTTATGTTTATCAGCAGTTTTTTTCTACTTCATATGCAAATTTGATAATATAATGAGTGTGGAGACCTAGTTTGTCCTGGAGCATACGTGCAGAGCTGGCTGACCCCAAGGACAGGATACGTGCCTCCAAAGGCATCAGGGGGATGCTTCATTTACTTTACATAAATCTCAGTCTTTAGTGCCCTGAGAGAGAACGTTCAAATATTTAAATGAACATTATTCTTGAACATGAAGTTTTAATAGTGCACCTTTTAAGTTTGTCATCAACCTGTATAAATTTATAGCAGATGAGGGCCTGTGCACAATGCATTAACTGCTTTGAAGTGAAAGCCTGTTCCATAACTGAGGAATCCACCCTCAGTTCACTAGATTCCAAAGAAATCAACTCCCCAGCTAGAACATGCGGGGAAAAACTAACGATGAGCAGGATGATGGATAAAGTATTCCTACTGCAACTATCTGTATAGTCTTTAGGAGCAACAGCTTCAGCTTCCATGGTAAATTTGCTTTTAGCTTTCTGTCAGTATAATGAGGAAAGAAAAGTTGGTTTTTAAACTGCAGCATTAATTTTTTAGGCTAGATGTTAGTTGCATGTCAAAACTGAAATCTTTGTTGGTGGAAGTGACATATTCATTGGACTCATTTGAAAGCCTTAGAATTCAAAACAATACCAAAGACAGTATAAATGTGTATTTAGTCAAGTAAACTTTCAATAGCATGAAATGTGTAATAGAGCCGCTTCTGGTTTGATTTCAAAACAGCCAGCTTTTGTTTTCTGTCTGTTGTAGTTGGGTGACTTCCTCACAGGGTAGGATGGAAAGGAGCCATGGAAGCATAAAAACCCCATTGCAGTCTCCTGTGAAACAGCCTGTAAAGGAAATCCAAGCATGGATGATCTTAGGTGCTTCTGCTGTCTGTGGTGGGACACCTGTGGGGCCAGCCAGGACCAGGAGCAGGGATGTGTCCCTGGAAGTGCCTGTCTCTGAGTCACTGCAGCAGC
The DNA here is from genome assembly GCA_034336665.1 of Luscinia megarhynchos. Classification (NCBI taxonomy): domain Eukaryota; kingdom Metazoa; phylum Chordata; class Aves; order Passeriformes; family Muscicapidae; genus Luscinia; species Luscinia megarhynchos. The sequence continues at coordinate 51,833,037 of CM067565.1, forward strand.
TGAGCTGGGGCTAAATTGGAAACAGAAACACATTGTCATGTCACCCGGATGCTCTGCCTCCAGCCAAATGGTAGACGGGAAAAAATGCTACCAGATGTCCTTATGTTATTAATATTGTTATTATTGTTATTATAAATAATATTCCATATTGGCTGGCGTTCAGTCCTAGCCCATCTGGAATGCACATGCTTGGGAGGAGAGCCCCAGCAGCCTGTGGGTCCCCCAGTTCCCTGCACACCTGTAAAAGAGGCTGGGCAGGCCTCCCTCCCTGTGCTGGAGGAGGGAGGATGCAGGGGCTGCCCTGTGACAGGGTGCTCCCTGCCCCACTCCCCTCCCTCTGCTGGCTCTGCTGGCGTCCTGACCATGCTGCCTCAGCCAGGCCTTTGTTCCACTTCCCTCTTTCCATCAGGGTAGGATTCTTTCCCTCACGGCTCTGTTTTGGGAGCTTTGTATCCATATGCAGCCCTGGGTTTATACGATGAAGTCAAGCTCTGCAGACGTTCCTCTCGCTGGATGTGTTGCAGTAGGAGGTGCCAGCCTGATATTCCCGTGGTCTGAGGCACCTCTGGCCAAGGAGGCTAAGTTGCCACTTCAGTGAAAAGTTCTCTGGCTAAACCTGCCTATCTCATGTTAGACCAGAAACTCTTTAAAAATGTTTCTAACTGCTCCCACTCCGTATTAACAAAAGAAATGACTGGCTCTGTAGGTGAATATTGAGAGTATGGCATCACTCCAGCGTGGGTTCCACCATAAACTTCAGCATGTTCTCTGTCTCAAGGGTGCAGCAGCTACCAAGCACTGTATAACATAAGCACCAAACTATTGCTGGAGTGGAAATTATCCCATTATACCCATTTAGGTCAACTGTCTAGGAATACAGGAATGAGAAAAAAAATTACTGGACAAGGTGATGACAGTGGCTCATTAAAAAATGATTAAATGCTAGGATATTATTAAATGTGGCATACTAGTATTTGTATATATCTAAGCTGAGGAAACAGAGATCCAGTATAAACAGATGGAACTTTATAAATTGACTTTTGTGGTCACACTAGCTGTGCAGCAAGACAGTGTATTTTTAATTATCACATTGTGGTGACATACAGAATTGGTAAAGCACTTCCCAGGGATACATGAAGATGTTGTGTCTGTCACTAGATGTTTGCAGCCACCAAAAAGTGAAGTACAACCCTCTGAAGGTGACGTTTGTCTGAGAGGGCTGTACACACAGTACATGTTGTCCCTACACGTAGTTCTGTGCCCAGGCAGCTGAGTGCCCAGTGCGGCTCTCAGTGCCCCACCATGGCTCACAATTCCGAGCTAGAGAGCACAGACCCACCTCTGGTCCTTGTACTCTTGGCTAGAAACAGGAGGGGTGCAGATTCTGGCAAAGGGCAATGCCCACAGTGGCTGGAGAGTCTCTTCCCAAAGGCAAACCTGGACCAGGGACACCCTGGCCAAAACAACCAGCTGTGTTCTGGGTGAAATCTCAGCTGTTCTGCACACAGGAGCTACAAGCACCATAAAACCAGTCATCACATCTGGCTTTAGTTGTTTTGGGTCTGTATTGAAGCAATTCCTTTGCCATGGCTTCAGTAATGATCCTCAGTCTTTATCCCACTTAGAGCAAGGCTCATCCTATGCATGAGATGCACACACAACCACATTTTCTGGAGGGCGTATCCTTTTCTGGCTGAAAGGTTTGTCCAGACAGAACAGAAAACTTTTATGACACTGGCCAGGGGTTTTCTGTCCATGACTACATGGAGATGCTTGGGCCTCTGAAAATGCAAAAATTGTTGGGGAAGGGCTGGGGTTGAGCACAGCCCCTCCATGCACACCATGAACTTCCTAAGGAGGTCATGCAGGTGCTGCCAGCCAGAAACCCTCCTGGGAGCAGCGGAGGCCCTCGCAAGTCTGTGGCTGCAGACTAAGACCTTCATTCCTCCACAGACTAGCTTGGTATTCCTTCTTTCCTCCCATGCCCCTCCTTTTCCTCTTGCACCCCTGGGGAACAGAATCAACCAAGTATATGTTGGTGGAAGTGGCTTTTTCAGACACCTCGCATTCCCCCAGCACGCTGCTGGGAAACAAAACCGGTGCTAGTCTGAATCCATAACAAAACAGCAGGAAACCTTTTCTCTGTGAAATCAACAAGGCATTGCCACTGATGTGAATAAGTCACAGACTTCATGCTGGACACTGAGAGACAGCCACTCATCCTATGGAAAAGAGAGAAGCAATTAGTTTAAATGGTGGGCAAATGAAAAAATAAGGGTGTTTTCCCTCTCCTTCTTTCCCCACTATTTTAGAGCCCAGCAGTTTTTTGCCCCAAGTGGAAAATAAGGTTAGTTTCTGTATTCAGCCTTGGTTTTTGGTTTTTTTTGTAAGATGCTTATAAATCTTGCTAATTAGCTGTAGAAATCATAAAAGCCCCGCATAATGTTTTAATAATAAGCTCCTCAGGACACTGATGTTCATGTTGTTCCCTGGATCCTCATTTCCATGTACAAATTACTGTGCCCGTATTACTTTGGCAGCTCATCACTCATGCCAAGGATATTTTCAGCAGAATTAATATTTCAGTAACTAAACCACAAGCTTACACCTGCAAAAAATAAAAATAAGAGAATAGCAACAAGCAGTGGAAGATCCCCCCACTCCTTGTATTGGTGGAGTATTAAAGCTTCTTCAAAGTAATTAAACACAGGTTTCAAGTATAAAGCCTGGCTGACAGATCCGTGAAACAATTTTCTCGTTTCCAAGAAGCCAAAGAAAAGTTCCCCAGTCAGCAGCTGAGGAGGATAGGAATCCATAAGCAACACACTTAGATACCAGTACTAACACTTTGGGAATTTCTGGGGCCATACAACAGGTCCAAGCCATCATGGACACAGCTGTGAAATCAAACCTTACTTGAATTCTTATCCCAATCACCATAAACGAGGTCAGCATCTGCTAAGACACTGGATAATAATAGCTTGTTTAATTATACATTTTGCCTGTAATTTATTCCAGATCAACTTTCCTAGTGGCAATGAAGGAGGGTATTTTCCAGTTCTTTCATGTTCCTGTGATTAGTGAATAATGCCCTTGGTATATGTGCATGCATCTAATTTCATTTTTTACTTTAATGCAATTTAACATCATCAAAATAAATATTATTCTTCACTTTTCCAAATTTTGTTTCAGCACGTGTAAAGTAAATATTTTGCTTAAGAATGTAGAAAGCCTGTGCCTGCTTACTGAAGTTCTCTCTGAGGGGGAGGAGGAGCCAATCCCTCTATCTCAGCAGCTCAGGATCACCCACCCAACAGATGATCTTTCAAGGTGGACAAGACTTTCCTAACGTGTGGTAGAGGAGCAGGGTGTATGTTCAGGGATACCTGCTTTAGCCACTCCATTAAATTTACCTCAGATTCACCCCAAATAGGAAAGGATGAAGGGGTTAATGGGGTTAAAGCTTTATTTTTTTGTTGTTCCTTTACATGAATTGTCAAAGTCATCTTTGACCCACTAGACATCAGTCACATTCCTTTACTGTCTTGATGCTGACAGTGTCAGTCAAATTTCTGAGCAGATGAGAGCTCCCCTGCTGTGGACAGCTGAAGAAAATTGAGCCAAGCTTGACCTTTTGGAATCCCCCACCTCTGCAGTGGCATGGCTGAGGTGTCACAGGCCTCTGGTGGTTATTTCTCATACACCTAACACTGTGTGCTGGCAGTGAACATCATGGTTAGAGGAATATCTTGGTTTGCAGCTGCAGTGTAAATATGGAAATAATGGGAATATGGAAAGCACATAGGACATGGTCTGCTCCGAGTGTGTGACTCCAGCCAATGCAGGGGGAGGCTTAGGTGAGTCAAGGGAAGATCTGTGACTGTTCCCTTGGTCAAACAAAAGCACCCCTCAAGATAGATGAGTTACATTTGCTAAAAAATTGGATGAAAAAGTCACTGATCATGAGTTTCTGGTTAAGTCTTATTTTCTGAGCTGTTTTCAAGCAAAAGTGAAAATTGAAAATTGGCAAACCTACAAGATCAATAGGGTTTACTTAAATGACTCACCAATTAGCATGTCTGTGGCTTTTAGTAACATTGTATTCTTGCCAATCACACTGGTTTAAACTTTCCCTCATATATAAATTACACACCCAGATTCATGACTTCTTTTTCTTTACTCTTTTTTCTATTTTTTTCTCTTTTTTCTTTCTCCTCTCCTCTCCCTCCTCCCTCTCCTCTCCTCCTCCCTCTCCTCTCCTCTCCTCTCCCTCTCCTCTCCTCTCCTCTCCCTCTCCCTCTCCTCTCCTCTCTCCTCCCTCCTCTCCTCTCCCTCCTCTCCTCTCCTCTCCTCCTCTCTCCTCTCTCCTCTCCTCTCTCCTCTCCTCTCCTCTCCTCTCCTCTCCTTTTCTTTCCTTTCTGTACTTTTTCTCTCCTCCTCTCATCTGCTCTCATCTCCTCTTGTTTCCTCTTATTTCCACTGAATTTTCTATCCAATATCTCTAGGGAAGTCTGTCTATCCAGCAGGTAAGAAGTGTCTTTAGGGGACAGATGCCCTGCAGCACTGATTGCATGAGGATTGAAACAGAGATCAAGGAGAAATCGCCAATCTCCCTATGAGTTGTGTAACCAATAGTTCTTATTTCAAGTTCAGTGGTCTGCAGGGAGTAAAGAGTCTTAATAAATGCACTTTTTAAAGGATCAAGCGAGGGTGTGGTCAACACTGCTCTTCTGTCTGTGAGCCTGGCTGGCAGAGGAAACCTGTTGGTGTTTTGGAGTCAGCCCTAGCTGTTGTCATCCGTAACTCGTTCGCCTGGGAGGAGCTGGGGAGGAGAAGGTGCGGAGAGCAGCTGGCCTCTGGCTGCGCTGGGGCCGCGCACAGATTAGCTCGCACAGAGCCTCGGCTCGGGTATAAACTCCCAGGCTGAGCTGAAACATCTGCAAACAGCTGGGAGCCTGCGTTCTGCAGACCCTGTCGCTGCTGCTGGCTCCGTATGTGTTCATCCGTTCCATCGGATCCGCTACCCGGGAGAAGCTGCGGGCGCGGGCTCCTCCGGGCAGCTCCCGGCTGGCACAGGAGGCACGGCTGCCTGGGGCTGGCTTTGTGACAGGGGATGCGGCCCCAGGGAGCAGTGTCCTCTGTGCCCAGTGCCCTCTGCAGATGGCAGCCCGGCACACACGGCTATGGCAGCCGGGCACACACGGGTATGGCAGCCGGGCACACACGGGTATCGCAGCCGGGCACACACGGGTATGGCAGCCCGGCACACACGGGTATCGCAGCCGGGCACACACGGGTATGGCAGCCCGGCACACACGGCTATGGCAGCCCGGCACACACGGGTATGGCAGCCCGGCACACACGGGTATCGCAGCCCGGCACACACGGGTATCGCAGCCGGGCACACACGGGTATGGCAGCCGGGCACACACGGGTATCGCAGCCGGGCACACACGGGTATCGCAGCCCGGCACACACGGGTATGGCAGTCCGGCATACACGGGTATGGCAGCCCGGCACACACGGCTATGGCAGCCCGGCACACACGGGTATCGCAGCCGGGCACACACGGGTATCGCAGCCCGGGCACACACGGGTATGGCAGCCCGGCACACACGGGTATCTCAGCCCGGCACACACGGCTATGGCAGCCGGGCACACACGGGTATCGCAGCCCGGCACACACGGGTATCTCAGCCCGGCACACACGGCTGTGGCAGCCGGGCACACAAGGGTATGGCAGCCGGGCACACACGGCTATGGCAGCCGGGCATACACGGGTATCGCAGCCCGGCACACACGGGTATGGCAGCCCGGCACACACGGGTATCGCAGCCCAGGCACACACGGGTATGGCAGCCCGGCACACACGGGTATGGCAGCCGGGCACACACGGGTATGGCAGCCCGGCACACACGGGTATCGCAGCCCGGCACACACGGGTATCGCAGCCCGGCACACACGGGTATCGCAGCCCGGCACACACGGGTATGGCAGCCCCAGGCACACACGGGTATCGCAGCCCGGCACACACGGGTATGGCAGCCCGGCACGCACGGGTATGGCAGCCGGGCACACACGGGTATCGCAGCCCGGCACACACGGGTATGGCAGTCCGGCATACACGGGTATGGCAGCCGGGCACACACGGGTATCGCAGCCCGGCACACACGGGTATGGCAGCCCGGCACACACGGCTATGGCAGCCCGGGCACACACAGCTATGGCAGCCGGGCACACACGGCTATGGCAGCCCCAGGCACACACGGGTATCGCAGCCCGGCACACACGGGTATCGCAGGCGGTCACACACGGGTATGGCAGCCGGGCACACACGGGTATGGCAGCCCGGCACACACGGGTATGGCAGCCCGGCACACACGGGTATCGCAGCCCGGCACACACGGCTATGGCAGCCGGGCACACACGGCTATGGCAGCCGGGCACACACGGGTATGGCAGCCCGGCACGCACGGCTATGGCAGCCCCAGGCACACACGGGTATGGCAGCCCGGCACACACGGGTATCGCAGCCCGGCACACACGGGTATGGCAGCCCGGCACACACGGGTATGGCAGCCCGGGCACACACGGGTATGGCAGCCCCAGGTACACACGGCTATGGCAGCCCGGCACACACGGGTATGGCAGCCCGGCACACACGGGTATCGCAGCCGGGCACACACGGGTATGGCAGCCGGGCACACACGGGTATCGCAGCCGGGCACACACGGGTATCGCAGCCCGGCACACACGGGTATCTAAGCCAGGCACACACGGCTATGGCAGCCGGGCACACACGGGTATGGCAGCCCGGCACACACGGCTATGGCAGCCGGGCATACACGGGTATCGCAGCCCGGCACACACGGGTATGGCAGCCGGGCACACACGGGTATGGCAGCCCCAGGCACACACGGGTATGGCAGCCGGGCACACACGGGTATGGCAGCCCGGCACACACGGGTATCTAAGCCAGGCACACACGGGTATGGCAGCCCGGCACACACGGGTATGGCAGCCCGGCACACACAGCTATGGCAGCCCGGCACACACGGGTATGGCAGCCCGGCACACACGGGTATGGCAGCCCGGCACACACAGCTATGGCAGCCGGGCACACACGGGTATGGCAGCCGGGCACACACGGGTATCGCAGCCCGGCACACACGGGTATGGCAGCCGGACACACACGGGTATCGCAGCCCGGCACACACGGGTATGGCAGCCCGGCACACAAGGGTATGGCAGCCCGGCACACACGGGTATCGCAGCCCGGCACACACGGGTATGGCAGCCCGGCACACACGGGTATGGCAGCCGGGCACACACGGGTATGGCAGCCGGGCACACACGGGTATCGCAGCCGGGCACACACGGGTATGGCAGCCCGGCACACACGGGTATCGCAGCCCGGCACACACGGGTATGGCAGCCGGACACACACGGGTATCGCAGCCCGGCACACACGGGTATCGCAGCCGGGCACACACGGGTATCGCAGCCCGGCACACACGGCTATGGCAGCCCCAGGTACACACGGGTATGGCAGCCGGGCACACACGGGTATGGCAGCCCGGCACACACGGGTATCGCAGCCCGGCACACACGGGTATGGCAGCCCGGCACACACGGGCTATGGCAGCCCCAGGCACACACGGGTATGGCAGCCGGGCACACACGGGTATCGCAGCCCGGCACACACGGGTATGGCAGCCCGGCACACACGGGTATGGCAGCCCGGCACACACGGGTATGGCAGCCCCAGGCACACACGGGTATCGCAGCCCCAGGCACACACGGGTATGGCAGCCCGGCACACACGGCTATGGCAGCCCCAGGCACACACGGGTATGGCAGCCCGGCACACACGGGCTATGGCAGCCCCAGGCACACACGGGTATGGCAGCCCGGCACACACGGGTATCGCAGCCCGGCACACACGGGTATCGCTGCCCCAGGCACACACGGGTATGGCAGCCCGGCACACACGGGCTATCGCAGCCCCAGGTACACACGGGTATGGCAGCCCGGCACACACGGGTATGGCAGCCCGGCACACACGGCTATGGCAGCCCGGCACACACGGGTATCGCAGCCCGGCACACACGGGTATGGCAGCCCCAGGTACACACGGGTATCGCAGCCCCAGGTACACACGGGTATCGCTGCCCCAGGTGTTCCCCTGCGCTCGCCCGCAGCTCACTCGGGCGAACCCGATCTGGTGTCTGAGCCTGCAGCAGGCAGGTTTGTTCACCTTACAGGCACGCTGCAAACCGCATTATTCCTCGCAGGCAGATGTGGTGAGCCTGGGGGACATGTGGTTAAAAGGGAACCAGGCCATGTATTTACATGGGTTTATTTTACTCTTTTCCTCTCCTGGTGCGGCGCATTATTTTATTTGCTACGAAATTGACTTTGGCAATTAGATGGACACTTTTTCTGCCTGTGAGAAATCTAATGAAATTAAAAGTCTTTAAGGGGCTTAGACACCATCTTGTGTTTAGCTAAGATGAAGTCTAGCAACAGCCCGGACTAAGATGAGTTTATACACAGGCACATAAAGCTCCAGGGTGGTCTTAGTGGGTCTGCTGAATCTGCCCTTCATCTGCAATGCTCCAGCCGTGTTTCCTGCCGTGAGTTTGCACAGGTGCTGCATAACTTGGCTCCCAGTGTACTTGTTTCTTGTGATGAGACACCAGACTGAAAAAAAATCACATTACACCAGCTTAGCCTGAGATCAGTTTGCTGGGCTGACAGTCAGGGGAAAACCTCTGGTGAACTGTGCACATCTGACACAAGAGTGGGGAGGTCATCAGGCTCTGGACCCCTCAGGACCATTTTTAGAGATGTGCTTTCCAGGCCTGACCTGCCCTGAGCATGACATAAGGGAGCCCACACAGTGAGTCAGTGTTGGAACCGAATTCTGGCACTCAGTCCTCTGCTCGCTCTGCTAAACCACACTGAGATTAAACCAACAGAGGCAAAGAGGGAGCCTGGATATAAGGGAATTTAGCAGGGAACCTGCCTTGACTTATTAATGGAAACTTTTGAAAACAGGCAGCAGCAGTAATTTTATTATATTTTTTTCCCATGCTGAAACAATTTGTGTGCAGTAGAGTCATTCCCTGGAAAAACATTTCTTTAATTTATCTTCTTTAATTATCACTCATCTTTAGCAGCATCTGGTTCTGATATTTTATTAGAAAGTTTGCATGTTTAAACCAGGCCTGGGTGGTATATCATTTTTTCTTGTTTCCATTTTCTACTGTGCTGGTACTTCCCGTGGTGGGAAGGGATTGGCTTTGCTTTATTTCACAAGGTGTAATAAATCATATGGCCATTCTATTTAACATCATTATTACCATGTAAGCATGCTCAGAGACATATCCTGCAGATTAAATGATGTATTTACTTGAGGTTAGAACGCCAAGCATTACAAACAGCAGACTGGGTTCCTGTTGTGAAGAGATGCATGCTGCTTATGGCAAGATGTGCTTTCTGCCCAAGATCTCAGCATTTGACTGGTGGTGCTGAACAGCTTGTGATGTCCAAAACAAAGATTGATTTTTGAGAGGACTCCATATTTCTCAACTTGTTCTTCCAAAGCATGAGGTACTCGACATCCAGCTCCCTGCTGAGATTTTAAGCTGTAGTTTCTATGAGGGACTGTGGACAGAAGAAGAAAGATTGATGCTCTTATGGGCCAATTCTTCCTTAGTAATGATTGTCCCTGCTAAGGGACAAGGTCCTGCTCAGGCTATCTAAGATTCACAAACCTTTTGTTTCTGCTGCTGATTCTTTCTTTATGCCATGCTGCTTGATTCTTTCTAAATGTCATTTTATGATCATATATGACCTTCTCTAAAGTCTTGCTGGTGAGAAAATCATCTCTCAGATAAAGATTAATTCAACTGTAACAAGAAGATACCTGTTTTTTCTGAACAGGAGAAAAAATGTCTTTTAGAGAATTGCAGATATAAGCTGTCACTGCTTTATATCAGAAAGAATTAAAATGAGATCATGATGTCAGGTATCAAAGGAGAATTTTGGACAGAAATAAAGAAGAGCAGATGTCAGTTGAAGGTTTTCAGCATCTACAGTATGTAGGATTTTCCTTCCTATGACATCTGCTTACTTAACATGTGGTGTATACTTAGTTTGTGGTCTGCCTGTTTTCCCTATCGTGCACTGTTTGTTTTCTTCGGGTTAGACAGAATTATGGTCTGTGTGGTAAGGGTAAATTAAATATGACCTAGCAGTCACTTGTCCTCATATGCATAAGCCAGTGAGTCTTTGCTGTTGCCCAGCAAGGGCTCTGTCCTTTCTCACTGGTGCACAGATACAATGGCCACAGGAGCCTTGATGAAATTTCATCTAAATTAGCAGTTTGGTTTTGGAAGAGAAGAAGTGCTGGTCTTGAAAGGGAACATGGACAAGGCAATGCTTTGCAGATATGGCTCAGATGATCATGAGCAGGGCATGCATTAGTACTTCTTGTTACTGCCCTGGAACTGGGGAAAGGAACTGAGCAGACCTGGCACATACTCTATTGCAATATAATGCAAGATCACTGGTATGCTGGTAGGTTAAGTAGGAATTCAGGTGACTTACACAAGCCTAGTTTACATATTTGCAGTAGAGAGGGGATACTAGGCCCTGACAAAGAGCATTACCATTTCCAGCACCAACAGGCAGTGCTCTCTCCAGGTGGTAAGTGCTTACCCACTGTGTCTGTTCAAGCCCTCAGACAGCAGGACTGGCAGCACTTCTGCCCCTCAGGTGTCTGATGGGCCACAAAGCACACAAGAGAAAAAGACAGGTTGGCTCAGATGTCAGGCACTGTCTGATGCTCTGGTTGGCATTAGATATAGGGTGGAGACAGCTGCCAGTGTCTGAACTGTGGGGCTCACATCCATAGCTTCAGCAGTTTGTTGCTAGAAACTGGGTCTTGGCCTCACCTTGGACATTGAACCCTGGCCAATTTCAAGAGTCTGGATCCCAACTTTCCTTGAGTTGCCAGGGATTGTAATACAGGGAGGAAAGGTTTCACCAAAAGCCATGTTTGGATGCCTGTGGATTTTCCCTCAAGGATAGTGTGATAAATCATGCCCACAAAATGTCAAAACCACTTTCTCAAAACTATAGTATGGTTTCCTTTTCCAAAAAGCATTTACAAAATGAGCAGTTCTTCCCCATCCTCCAAATTATCCACAGCTCTGCCCCTTTGGCAACTGAGGCAGGTCTCTGCTTCTGCAGACACTACAGCGAGTGCCTGAGTCTCGGTCTGGTGCCCCTGAACAGCTCCCCAAGAGCTCCTTGGCTCTGAAAAGAGAGTCCTGCTGATGCAGCCAGAGTTCATTTGTGCTCCTTGCTTGTCAGACTTTTGGCTCTGTCTTTTCCCAACCAGTTCAGTAGGCCCTGCAGGAAGCTGAACCAGACTCCTGGGAGCCCATGACTTTCCCATTGTCCTGTGTTAACTGCAGGGCTGGCTGAGTTCAAAGCCATTTTTCTTCCTTCCTTTCTGATTTCCTTTCAGTTTTCCTTAAGCATAACCCAAATATTTGTGCAATAAACAGCTATTAGGCCAGTGCACAGTGTTAAAATTATTGCAGGATAGCTCTGTGCCTGCCACGCCACGCATTACCCAGCTACATACACAACAGGCTGCTCCTTGTCCATCACATATGCACATGACCCCAGGACATCAGCATGTGATGCATGTAGAATGACACCTGCCACAACACCTGTGCTCTTCTGGTCAGACTAAGCAAGCTGCAGCTTCAGGGGTGTCTCCTAAAAGGTTGTATTATGAAGATTTGAACTGAGGCCATGTGGTAGTGCTAAGGTTTGGTCTTGGCTGATTTTATCTTGTTTCACTGATTTTGAACAAGGCTGAAGAGGTCACCCAGCTCTGAGGTCAAGTGCAAACAGGCAGCAACTCAGTTTAGTCAAGGATACAATACAAAGGTAGTGGAAGACTGTCTTCATTTGTCCAATGGACTGTGTTAGACAGATGATATCAGAGTGTCACTGTAGTGTCTAAGAGCAAAATGGTTTTATCCAGCTAAGGAGAAAAACATATCTCCAGACTCTGCTGGATCTTAACAGGTAACTGAAAAAGAAAATGCACATGGAGACTATTGTGCTCTTCCATCTCTAGTTGAGTCCCATCCTTGCTCTCTTCTGGGAAGATGGCCCATTTTTGGTGGAGGTAGTTTTAGGGAGAATGTGGAGACAGAAAGGCATAATGGAGAGAATAGCAGTCCCACTCAGGCTAAAAACAACCTGACCTTTGACCCAGAGGAGAGAAGAACTGCTCCAAGATATTCCTTCTGTCCCAGCTACTCCATCTTGGGGAACATGAATCTTCATCTTCCTAGGATACAAAAAAAAAGTTTTTGTGTGGATAAAGCCACCAAAATGTAAGGGAAAAAAGGCTCCCTCAGAAAGGTGTAAAATCATCATGCAATTATCAAGCTGTTTTTCTATTTTTCTGTGCTGTGTTCTTCATCTGTCATGAATGTAAACTTGGCCTTGTGGTTGAAATGGCAACAGCTGTAAACTTCAAAGAATGAATTCCTCCACGCTTTTTTAATAAGCCCCTACCCTCATCAGCAGACAATCTGCATGGTTCAGCTGAGTTTCTAATTGTCCAGTACTTTCATGCACGAAGTACAAGCTATGGTTTCCCAGGCTTGTTTTAGGGCTCAGCACTCGCCCATTAGAGGGAAATTTTTCCATATTGCTCACTGACAGGATATGGAAGGAGTGAATATTTTGCTGGAAAGACCTGGGGTTATTCCCTAACAAATTGAGTGTGGTATCTGTGGTTTGGCATGAACACCAGCACTGATTTATCTCACTGTAGCCCAGAATCACCGTGGGCTATCTGACTGCTTCAGCCAACACATAGGAAGGTTAGTGCACTACTTCCAGGTATTTTTTTCTCTTTTGTTCTATTGATTCACTCCCAGGGGTATCCTAGAACAGACCCTTAGTAAAGCACACGGTCCTCTATTGCTCTGGTTTTCTTTTCAGCCATATTCAGCCTTTCTATGTCTGAAATTAGGTGGAGAAAGGAGTAAGTTAGGCCAGAGGTCCCTGGCTCATTTATGGCTTATTTGGCAAGCATCTGTTTTTACTGTTGAACTTCCCTTCACTTTCTTTCCTTTTAATAATTTTCTCTCTTAAGCCTAAGTGATTGGGTGCTGCTGAATCCTGTTTGTATTGCATTTGGGTCTTGGATCATGCCTTTGGGAAGTGCCTTCTGTGTCCTGGGCTTCCAGAAACAATAACAAACAAAAATAGCTTTTGCATTAAACCTGAATGATGTGACTTTGCTGAGGCTGACTTCAGGATCATAATTCCATAATTACCAGTGCCATGGTCTGTGATTTTGGGGAGCTCTTGAGTACACTGAAAAGCAATCAGAATCCAACCCACTGCCAACCCACTGATGTACTGAGATACTTCTCTTGTTCTTGTGTCAGTAGCAGTGGATTTCTTTTTCAAAGGGGTCACTTCCCACTTCTTCCTTATCCTCTTCTGACTATTCTGGACAATATGAAGGCACCAGCCTCAGCACTGGGCATCTGATCCCAACGACCAGTAATTCTCTTTGTAACTGATAACAGAGATCTAGTTTATTTCTTCAATAAAGCATCTTTGCAGATAATATGTAGGTGAGCTTGGGGAACTCAGCCATTTGGAAGGCAAGTAGTGTGTTTTGAATTAATTTCCTTATCTTACTAACCCATAACATATCTGTAACTTGATTTTTATTAGAGATTTTTAAGAACAGTACTTAGCCTTCCCCAAACTGGCCCATGGAATGTGTCCTCTTGAGATCCCTTCCAGCTTTATTTCTGGAATGTTTATGACTCCCACTTTACTGCGACACACTATGCAAAAATATTGCCCTTTGTTGCAAAAATATTATCTTGTGTTTTACATATGCTGCCTGTGAGGCTGTTTGTTCAAGCTGGACCCCTCTCCAGGCAGGACATGTCTGGCTGGATCCAGTCTATATATATGGAATGCCTCTCCTTTGAGACGTCCTCTTACACATTTTAATATCCAAAATCAGCTTCTTATCTTCCTGGTTCTCTCTTTAGTAGCTGCAAGATGTCTTGTGGGTCAGTTTGGTAATGCTGAACGAGGAAAAGAGAAAGCTTTCATGCAGGGCTCCTTCATTTCTCTGAATGTAACCACTTCTGGGGATCCAACTCTGCTATTTTAGGCACTAATAATGGATGGATTGTTCAAAAACCCTGTTTTATTTTTATGGATCATTGGGAGCCTGTACCGATGCAGTAAGGCTGCACAATGGCACAAATAATTGCCATGTTGATTGACCTGGGTTTCCATGTGGGATCAAGTAAAAGTCTGGAGGGTTGCTTTGGATCTGTATGTTGGGAATTTTTTTTTCCAAGTTGTGTCAAAGTCCTGGACAAATCCATAGAAGGTGTATTTAAAACACATCTTCTTGTTTTCTCCTTTTTCTAAGGAGAAACAGCTCCTGCCCAGGACAGCTGGTTGATGTACTTCAGGGGACACACTTGGTCACTGGAGTATCAGTGATGTCTCATTTACTGAAATGCTAGAATTATCTCCAAGACATGTAAAAAATACTAAATTTGTCTCTAAGATTTAGACAGCTGACTGAATGGATCACAAAACTCTAGTTTTGAATGCCTTTATTTTGTGGGAATTTTTTTCATAGGGATGTTTCTACTTATGTCAATTTTTATTGCTATTTGGTAGGAAAGCCAGATACCACTGTCTGCATAAGAAAATGCTAATTTTTTGGCACACTGGAATGCCAAGTAGGCATGTTAATATACGGCTATATATATACATTCTGGTATCAATAATGAATGAAAATAACATAGATGTATTTACTGGAAAATCTGTGGATAATCACAACACTTTTACAAAAAAAAAAAAGAAAAGAAAAGTTTCATTTCACATTCTTGATCAATTAGAAATACAGTCCAGATCCTCTGAAAGAAAAAAGAAGGCCGAAATAAAACCCCAACTCTCTAAGAGTAGGGAACGATCAAGCTGCAGCCTTGTATTTTTTTTTCCTAAGGGAACACTGAATGAGATGTTGATGAATGCCTTCTCCTGGTCTGCTTCAGCCACAAATGCTGTGGGAGTGCAGGGTAAGTTAGCTCCAAGCACTCACTCTCTGTTCCAATCCAGGGAGCAGCAGGGCACTTTGCAGCCACCTTTTGGGCCATGAGGCAGGGTTCCCACCACATGGCATGGAGGGATCTAGTCTGTAGCTGGGTCTGCTCTCAACATAGCAGAGGATGTAGCTGACATGAATACCTGGGCAGAAGAGCTAGGAGGAGCTCCTGGGTCCTACCAGACAGACATGGGCAAAATGCCCGGTGCTGGTAAAGAGTTTTGGAGCAGGGATAGATGACAGATGGCAAACCTTGCATGCTTGTTACTTACAAATCACCTTTCCAAAGATCCACTTCCTTCCCTTCAGCCAGCTGCTCTGCCTCAACACTCTTAGCTGGTAGATCTCCAAAGCTGCAATGTGAGTGTAAAATAATTTATTGGAAAATCTTCCTCCTCGTTGCAGTCAATTAAATCTGCTGGGTTATATAAGAAAGAGGTAGTTTAAGGTTATTTTCAACAAAATTGTTTTATTTCATATGAAGGAGAAAAAGACTGAACAGTCAAATATCTTCTCTGGCCTTTTCTGTCCATTGTTTGCTGTCAAAACCAAATATTTTTGAGCATTTTCTTTCCATCTGTATTACATGGGTTTAGGCAAGGGCTCAGTCTAATACTTATCAAAAGCAAGAGTCCTTTCATCTATAGATTTTGTGTGAGCATTGAATCAGCCCCTAACTGCCCATATCTGTATTTTTGCCATGGAAGTTAAAAGCTTAGAGCTCCTAGATTAGACCTCTCATACAGGAGAAATAAATAGGGAAAATCCAAAGGATGGACATGGGAAATCTACTTGAACAACATCTTCACCCTTCTATCTCTGAAAATCTGGAACTCTGGGGAGGCAGCAAAAGTTTTGGAGTGATGTAGGTACTCAGCAGTAAGTATTTCCACTGCTCCCTCTCATCCTGGTGGCTATCCCTATCCTTTTGTAAGACATCCATGGTCCATGTGTGGATAATGTATGGTGGAGAGGGAGAACAGTCCTCAACCTGGCATGTGCTCAGATTGCAGTATTGTCAGTCTGCTTGTCTGATCATTCATTCAGGTCTTCACATTTTTATATACCCAGCAGCAGATTCCCAAAGAGGCTTTTTGTTCCCTCCTCAGCCCCCACAGTTCACAGCCTGGCACATAAAGCTAAATCTTGTTCTCGCGTCACCGTAGCGCCCTGGTCTGTGACCTGCAGCAGCCACTCCTCTGACCCTGGTCCCTGCTGCTGGAGACTGATGGCTCGTGGGAACAGTGACCTCTCCAGCCACTAGGTGTGACAAGGGCTGTGAATCAGAGTTCCCAAACTAGGGGAAGCCAGGGAATGTCTCTGCACACCTAGCTGTGACCGCATGCCGCACCCGTGCACAGGATTCACACCCAGCCTCTACAGGTTACCTGGGCAGCACAATCACCCCTGTGTATTTTGGAAATGTTTAACCTTCCCAGTGTGGTCACTTTATTCTTAATTAAAGACAATTGCTATGAAGCATCATGGACGAATTTATTACTAAAAATGCCCTCTCCAACAGTGCAATGCATTTATTTTAAAGTCTAATGGTCTTCCTTCCCTTCTGACTATGCAGTCTTTCTTAGGGTCTTCCATGATTAATTTTGGAGCAGGAGCACGAAAGGAGCAGATCTCCAAGAATGGCATTGTCTGCATTCACTTGCAGATTTTTTTTAAATTTATTTCTTTGTTAAAAGATATTTCATTCAGAGAATCCCCACTGAGCTTTTTATTGCAGAAAATTAGGGATCATAAATCGTCTCCCAGAAAACTATAAATCCAGTACTATTGAAACATTCCATGGGCAGATCTTGGCTCTTTGATGAAATCACTCCTTTTTCTTGTATAATTTATGAGCTTTTTTTCAGCATGGGGGGATTTATGCTTTTAAATTGCTCACCAGGGTTTTATTGAATATAATTTGCTAGCAAATTTATATGAGCCAAATATATTGCATTTTATCCACAATTATGAGCAATAAAATTGATGGGGCTTTACTTTTCATTTTCTTCTGGCAAGCAGAGGAAACATGAGTTTATCCTGAACTTGGAGTGAGGTTTCTCAGGGATTCACATGCACAATTAAAAAAGAAAAGAGTGTAGTCAGCAAGGCAGAGGTGCCATTTTGGAGACTTTATTTGGTGTATGGGAGGGGGCAAGTTAAATTTCTCTTGCTCCAAAGGGACTGTAAAACACTGAGGAGCTGAGTTAAAACCACTGAAGCCTATGACACACATCAACTTTTGCAGAGTTTGAATCACACTTGGGAGGCAAGGTGTGGATAATCTGTGTAAGAGCTGCATGTCTTTCACAGCCCCCTTTGACCCCATTTTCATATCATATTCTGATTTTCTTTTGATTCAACATGGTATATTCAAAGGCACACACAAAACCTCCAACATAACTCTACCTTCCATGATTAATTCTATTTACTGTATCTGAATTGTGGTCATTCTGGTATCCCTTGAGGACTTTTATGACTGACAGAAGAGAGGAATAAAATCCCATATATCGTTAATCTCTATAAGGCATAAGGAGCCACAAAAGTATTCCATGTCCTGGTTCTTAACAGGCTGTTATTTCCAGATTCTGATTTCTCAAAATAAGACTTCTAAACCACAGTAACCACCACAATACAGTCAGATGCAAATATTGCAGCTTGCTTCCAAGTCTGTGTGTGTGGGTGCACTGGGGTGCACCACACCACTTAGGTGACAGGGTATGGAATAGGAAAAAAAATCAGGTGCAGGACTACACCTGGGCAAAACATCCGTCCATGCAGGGGCTTAGCCTGCTTTGAGCTTTGTTCCATGGACTCTCACCTGCTTTGGACAGCTCTGCCTGCCTTTATGTCCATCTGTTCCACTCTCTGTTGGCTTCATGGACTCTGAGTCTTGTCCTCACATTGTAGTCTTGTGGTCTGGGAGAAGAAATGTTTAATTCAATTTAGCTGGACTGGGGCAAGCTGGTTTGTAGACACAAAACACAGAGGAGTAAGGAAAAAGGCTGAATTTAGCTGCTCTAGAAATGGAAATAAGATGGTGGGCTTTCAAAAGCAGGGAGCACCAACCCCTGGTCCACACCCCGTGGCTGTCCTGGGGACAGGGGATCACAGGAGGAAAACCACCTTCTGTCCTGAGAGGATTGTCCAGAGGAGAGGCCCCAAGGAGGATCCTTTTTGGCCTTCTTTTTCAGGTTTTACAGCAGCAGGGCTCATTTTGACACAGAACAAGTACCTTGAGCTTTTCTTTGCACTAAAGGAAATTAAGGCTACAAATTGAAATGGGTAAATCAAAGGAAATTCAAAGCTTAAGAGCCACACAACTCCTTGAGCTATTTGTCCCAAAAGAGCCTGAGCTGCTGGTATGGCCAGGGCATTAACAGTGAATATCCTGTCTTGCTCATGCCCATTTTTTGCCATAGCTGTATTATTATTATTATAATAACATTCTACAGGTTTTGGACTTAATGTACACAGGGTGATGATTACTGGGGCCATAATAATGAAATATGACTTTCTTAATGAAATTTCAGTCCCAGCTCATTTCACTGCTGACATTGAGGTGACTGCAAATAAACACTTTCCAGAAGAGTCAGTTAAATGGCTGCAAAAGCAATTTATCAAATACTGCAACATTTAAATAAATAATAAAGAAGTATTCAAGTGTGCTATATTACTGTCTTATTGGCTTTGCTCCCAATAACCTCACAACTTGTCTTTCTAATAGTTAGATTCCCACTGACAGAAAACAAATCTCCTTCCAACTTGGAGAATTTTATCAGATTTATCTGAGTGCCAGATCAATGTGTAGAAAACAAATGGAGTCAGCAACATGATTTAAATTAGAAGTCTAACAATTTACAGTCTCCACTGGTTTCTCATAAACCTTATTAACGTTTGGCATTGGGTACCAAGGAACTATAAATAACATTCCAAAAGAACATTTATATCTGCTTAGACTCTAGTTATAAGTCTTCAACACAGCTTAAATAATGTCAGTAATACCTTCATCATGAACAGGAAATGAAAAAGTTGCCCCATACATGTTTTGTCTTTTAATCAAGTATTATTTTCTCCTTAGAACTGCAGAGCTGGTGGGGTTTTTTATTATTTATTTTATTTATTCCAAACTTATGTCTACAATTTCCACTTGTTTTTCTAGATCTCAGTAGGGTACAAAGTGCTCCCATCCAAACAGAACAGAACAATTTCTCCTACATGCAGTTCTTCTTCCCTCCTTCCTCCTCACCTCAGCTGCTGTTGAAGGCCAGGCTCACTCCTCAAGGATGTGGGCTGGGAAACACCATGATGCCATGAGCTGCCTATGCAGCATAAGGAAAGAGGGCACTTTCTTTTTTTTCTTTTCTTTTCTTTCTTTCTTTCTTTCTTTCTTTTCTTTCTTTCTTTCTTTCTTTCTTTCTTTCTTTCTTTCTTTCTTTCTTTCTTTCTTTCTTTCTTTCTTTCTTTCTTTCTTTCTTTCTTTCTTTCTTTCTTTCTTTCTTTCTTTCTTTCTTTCTTTCTTTCTTTCTTCCTTTCTTCCTTTCTTCCTTTCTTCCTTTCTTCCTTTCTTCCTTTCTTCCTTTCTTCCTTTCTTCCTTTCTTCCTTTCTTCCTTTCTTCCTTTCTTCCTTTCTTCCTTCCTTTCTTTCTTTCTTTCTTTTCCTTCCTTCCTTTCTTTCTTTTCCTTCCTTCCTTTCTTTCTTTTCCTTCCTTCCTTTCTTTCTTCCTTTCTTTCCTTTCTTCCTTTCTTCCTTTCCTTTCTTTTCTCTTTCTCTTTTTCTCTCTCTCTCTCTTTCTCTCTCTCTCTTTCTCTCTTTCTTTCATGCAAAGATTTCATTTCCATCCTTAGAAGATTGAACCCAGATTTTCTTTTCCATATAACATAGCCAAACACACTTGTCCAAAACTCAGTTCTTTTCTGAAGTAGTCTGCTCCCAGTTTGGTCCTTGTTATTTTCACGGAATCATAGAATATCCTGAGTTGGAAGGGACCCACAAGGATCCTTGAAGTCCAACTCCTGGCCCTGCACAGCACCATCCCCAGGATGACACCATGTGCCTCAGAGCATTGTCCAAATGCTTATTGAACTCTGTCAGGCTTGGTGCTGTCACCACTTTCCTGGGGAGCTGTTCCAGTGCCCAAACACCCTCTGGGTGAAGAACCTGGTCTCCAACCTGAACCACCCCAGACACAGCTTCAGGCCATTCCCTCGGGCCATGGCGCTGGTCAGCACAGAGATCAGTGCCTGCCCCTCTGCTTCCCCTCACAAAGAAGTTGTAGACTGGAATGAGGTCTCCCCTCAGTCTCCTCCAGGCTGAACAGACCAAGTGACCTCAGCTGCTCCTCATATGGATTCCCCTCAAGGCTCTTCACCATCTTTGTTGCCCTCCTTTGGACTCTCTCTAATAGTTCAGTATCTTTCTTACATTGTGGCACCCAAATCTGCCCCCAGCACTGGAGGTGAGGCTGCCCCAGCTCAGAGCAGAGCAGGACAATCCCCTCCCTTGCCTGGCTGTGATGCTCTGCCTGATGCTCCCAGACACTTTTGGCCCTCCTGGCTGCCAGGGCACTGCTGACTCATGTCCAACTTGCCACTGACCAGAACCCCCAGGTGCATTTCTGTGAGGCTGCCCTCCAACACCTCATTCCCCAGTCTGTATGTCCATTCAGTGTTGCCCCATGCCAGGTGCAGGATCTGGCACTTGCCTGTTAAACTTCAATTTGTCTCCCTGCAGGGCCTCTCTCCCTTCAAGGGACTCAACAGCTCCTTCCAATTTAGTATTGTTGGCAAACTTAGTGTCCTTTCCAGTCCCTCATCCACGTGGTTAATGAATGTGTTGAAGAGCACAGGCCCTGAGATGGAGCCCAGGAGTGGTGGGTGAGATGAGCCTCGGGGGCTGTGGCAGAAAGGATGGTGCCATTCATATGTGCTGGGAGTGATGGCACCTTGGCACATCACAGGGAGCTCAGAAATGGGCTCCAAAGCCTGGACTGCATGGACACTGGTGCGTCCAGTCTCCTGGGACTGGTGCAGATGACTGAACCCATGTGATGGGAGAGAAACTGTGCTAACATCCTACAGCAGCACTTCCCTCCAGCAGCTCCTTGTAAGGGATCACGGAAGAGCTGCATCCTTGTAATTAATTACCTTTAGCTTGTTTTCAGGCATCCAGACTCCAGGTCACCTGGCCTGCTAGACTCTGACATTACCCACAGCTAGAAACCCTGGAACCCTCAGCCAGCTTTGCAGTGCTGCTCTCTCCTTTATCCTGCTCACCAGCACCTGTCCTTGCATGTCTGTCTCCAGTTGTCCACTACACCTCTTTCCACTCAGACTGTTACACCTCTGAAGCAAATTCCTGAGGCTTCATCTCCACCCAGCCACCCACACTCCCTCCTTCAGTCCTGTGGGACAGGTGAGACCCTGTTCTACACTAATAAGGAAGTCAGCACACAGTGGTGAAGCTTCACTTGCAATTTTTGCTTTTAGCTTGGCTCCTAACAAGGCACTTAAATTCAGAAGTGTCTTTGGAGCCAGAAAAAAAAAAAAGGAAAAAGAAGTGCCTAAGGCAGAAAAGGAAATAATGCAGACAAAAATTAAAAAGCCACAGAAATGCTAAAAGAAATATATGAAAGAGGTGGCAATTAGATTTAGCTCCTCAAAATGATGTGACAGATTTGAAGGCAGAAATATTTTATATTCAGTAGCATAAGAATTGGTGGAAAATTAATTCCAAGAATGTCTAGCCATGAAGCCAAATATCTCTTCACCTACAGAAGCCAACTACAGGAAAAACAGAACCTTTAGCCTGACCTTCAAACAACAGTTAGTGCTGATTTATTGACATGATTTTCCAGAACATGAACAATGCTTAAGAAGGCATTGAGAACCCTATATAATAAATTATATTTTCTTTGAGCTTCATGGGATGTAAGCAGTTTTCCACTTCAAATAAGCTCTGCCAGGATGTCCTTTTGTTAAGTCTGTGAATTAAATTCAAACAAAACAACAGCTTTATCGTAGAATGCGATTTAGCAATAGACCTGAGGCTACTAGTCAATAAAAAAGAGGAATAATTACACACTTTATTATGAAAATTACATGATAAGTTCCTTAGAAACCTCTCTGAAAATTAAGTTAAGTACACAGTAATTCAGTTTTTCCACTACCAAGTTATCTCCTCACTGTAGAATTTGAGGGAAACTGTAAGTTGCAAAGTTCCATAGTTCCTTCAGCTAAGAGAAGAAGAAATAGAGTTACTTTTTATTTTTGAATGCCTTCTTTTTCCTTTTTCTCCAAGCATTGTGATTATTGGTAGCAGCCATCTCTAAAAACACCTCCAAAGTTATCGTGGTGCTCACAAAGCTGAGTTTAGGCTGCCAGCATACACGTGAGATTTGTGCAATTTTTGATGTGCTTATGTCCCATTTTGGAAAGGGATTTGGGAACCTATGAGCCCAATCACCACACAACCCCAGCAGCATAGCAGGTTACCATGCCTTACCTCCCTGTGTGCCTGCTTTCAGTCTGAGGCAGCTCTGAATTAACCTCAAAGCACAGAGATTTAAATTAGGTCAAATTACATCGTGCTTGTGTGCACCCAGACACTCGCTGCCATTCAGCTCGTTCACAACCCCTGGTAACTCCTGGCTGGACAAGTCTGTGTGACCTGGACGTGTGTTTGGTCTCTAAGTGCCACTCAAACTCACCAGGGCTTAGAAACAATGGTACTTTGAAAACTGTGCTCAGAAACCAGCAATTGCTTGTGAAGCACCCATGTCCCCTTAACCCTGGAGTCAAGGAGAGCCTAACAATTCTAGGAGTACAAGAGTAGACAGCCTGTAAAAAGACATTACTAGCTAAAGGAGCTGCTTGCCATGAAGTGGTCAGCATGGCATTGACCTTTATGCTACACTATATGATTGTCTTTATATATTATATCCTTATATATGTCCTGTATATATTGTCCTTATATAAAGGTTTGCTGCTCTAATTTTTTAAAATGTCTTCTTTATGGAAAGTGTGGAAAGTAATTTCTGTGATGGTACAGATGAGGGGGATGAATTTCATTCTTTTCTGGCCCACCAATAATCCCTGCCAAGGAGCAGCACCCAGCACAATGACTTGTAAGGAGACCTAAGCCCCAGAAACGTCCCCATACACCTCCTGCTTGGATGATAATGCTGGAAACAAAACAAGACATTCTTCATCTTAGCACTGACAGGTGAGAACTGAGAGAAGAGTCCCTGGGGAATGCCTGGGAGACCTGAGAGGGTCACCTGTGTTTGGCCACCTGTAAATTGCAAATTATTTCATGACACTTGTTTTCTGAATCTCTCTCATTCTGGACACTTCTCACTTTGCTGTAAGCAAGCTGAGGAGCCCTTTCATAACCCCACCATTTTATGCAGACACAGCAAAGCAACAATGGTTGGAAAAGAATGAATGCCTGTGATTCGTGCGAGTGAAGTCATCCGAAGCAATCGCCAGAATGTGGCTTTATTCAGACACAGCTTATTCTGGAAGAATTTTCTTTTGCAGATACAATCAGGGGTTATTAAACCCCTGCTGGCTCTATAAGATTTGGTAGTAGATCACAGATTTCAGCAATTCCCTACTGCCTTGCCACTTTGTTTGACTGGATATTGAGCTCCCAGCTGTCCACAAATCCTGTATGAAGGCTGCCTGGTGCAAGTGGCAACAGTCAACCTGTACATTTGTGCAAGGATTCCTGCAGCTGGGACTTGTTGGACTCGCAGTAAACACTTCAATCAATTGCCATTAGAACTGGGCTGAAATCAGACCACTCTGGATTGCCAGCAAAGGAAGGCCTCCTTATGCTGTTTATATAGCACATGTACATCCTGATTCAACCTGACTTTAATTCTGTTTTGAAAAAATAGAGCCTAAGTATGAACTGATTCAAAGTGAACATCAAAGCTTTGTTTAGGTTTTACATAGTTGATTCGCAGTCTTTGTTGATGAAGCAGATTTATATTAGCACACTGCATTCTGAAATGGGAAAACTGATACAGGCATTTAGGGCCAGTAGCTTTTAGTTGAGTTGTTAGGTGAACACTTTAGGAGAAAAAAAATATTTGACTTTTTACAGCAATGTAAAGAGAAGGTCTCACACTAGTCAGAAGCTCAGCAGTCCTGCTCAGAGGCTGTTTTAAAAAATTGCTCTAGCTCAGCATCCAAAGCCACACAGGGAGCCAGTGAGAAGAGCCAGGTGAGAGCTAAAGAGTTTCTAATCACTGCTTGTGTTTTCCCACTTCTAACCCAAGCTTCTGGATTAAATATAAAGTGAGCTGTCAAGTAAATCATAGAATCATAGAATAGTTAGGTTGGAAAGGGACTTTAAGATCACCAAGTCCAACCATTAAAGGCACTCGCACCATATGCTAGAAACATCACACAGCTTTGTTGGCCATATAAAAATTGCTGCACATGGGAACAATAACTCTTTCTTGAAAACCAAATAACTATTCTAATCTAAATCAATCAGATCTTAGAAAGACAGAAAATCCACCCCTTTCAGGATGCGGTCATTGTGCAAGTGTTAGGATATAACAGAGATATAAAAACACCACAGCCTCTGGTACCTGCCCTTCTCAGAGCTATTGTTTTTAAGGGTGAGCTGTAAGACCTCTTCTGCCAAGATTTTAGCCCAGAGGAAATATCCCTCTCAGTGATGTAACCCTTTACAGGTCAGAGTGGCCTTAACTGAAAGCTTGTCCTCCTGGCTCAGCAGATACTGAAGTGTCAGTCAGATCTTTTCTTGCATGTTTTCTCCTTCATTCTTCATTTTCAGTGTATGATAGCTTCAGAAATAAACTCAAAATCATTTGTAGAAAAGTAGGCAATCACTGCTTTTTCAGATGTGTAATGTAAAATCTAAAGATAACTGTATGCCTTCAAATTCAGTTCCTAACTGCAAATTTATGTGAAAGCATAAAGACA
Organism: Luscinia megarhynchos; assembly: GCA_034336665.1. Lineage (NCBI taxonomy): Eukaryota > Metazoa > Chordata > Aves > Passeriformes > Muscicapidae > Luscinia > Luscinia megarhynchos. The sequence goes on from CM067565.1 coordinate 51,858,193, forward strand.
GTTATGTCTGGGTAGATCTAATTTGGTGTTTATATTTAAGTGGACCATCAGAGGCTTTTGAGCATGTTGTTGTGCAAAAACCCCAGCAACACAAAGGAAAACAGCACATCAGAAAACCTATGTACCTCATAGAGAAGTGACAGAGGCATATACGGGGCAGGAATTTTCATTTTCACACTGCCTTCTGTGATGAGTATAACAAATTTCTGCCTAGGTCTCTCAAATGCAACAAAAATACAAGGCAACAAAAGCAACAAGCTTCCTCTGTCTTGCTGCAGCATTTTCTGGTAGGACAGGGATGTTGGAGGAGAGGGGACACAGGTTTTCCTGCAGCCCTCCTTTGCATTTGGGTCATTCTGAGACCTGTTTGGGAGGAGCAACCATGTCCCTATTTGACATCCCAAATGAGCCCACCTGGGGCCACAGCTGCTCCATGTGGTTTATGATTTCAGATATTACAAATGTAAATGCAGTGATGTACGGGGGAAAATATGAAGGAGAGAAAAGGGAGTTATGAGGTTATCTGGAAGAACACAGCAAAGTTAGAGAGGGGTTTGGATTTGCAGCCAGACTTTTTGAGTTCAGCCACCAGCATGGTTATCATTAAATGTTGCAAACAGAAGCCAAAATACACTTGTGTGGCAGCAAATTCAAATTTTAGAGATGGTTTGGGTTTGTTTAGTTGCTTGTTTGTTTGTTCAGCTAACATTGCACTGCTTTATCCTTATCATGCTGCCTGAATATTTTGGGTAGATAGCAAGGCCTCAACAAAAAATCTTGCAGTCTGATCAAAGCCAACAAAGGGAAAAGGTCAAAGCAGAGATTATAGTACATGCAGTGCCAGGGAGCTCTTGTCACATGTGCATGTGTGTACATAAACAAAATCCCCTCTCCATGATGCACTGATGGCAGATGAGAGTCATGGAGTGTACTAGTCAGGAAGCAGCACTGTGCTGACAAAACTACGAGGTGGCAGTGAGATAAACAGTGCAAAACGACCAGCTGCAGAGCAGAACCTTCCCAGGCAGGCCTGGATACTTGATATCTATATCTAATCTATCTATATCTATATCTATATCTATATCTATATCTATATCTATATCTATATCTATATCTATATCTATATCTATATCTATCTATCTATCTATATCTATATCTATCTATCTATCTATCTATCTATCTATCTATCTATCTATCTATCTATATATATATAATGTATCTATATATGTATACACACACACACACACACACACACACACACACACACATATATATATATATCTGTGTGTGTGTGTATAAGAATTACCAAGTGCCAGTTCATGGAGCTTTAATTTATTTTATCTGATTGAAAAGTCAGACTAACTTATTACTTACAATCTTTATTTGGCTTTGGTGGACTTGCCTTTCTCACACTTATCTCCACATCCCTGTGAGGTCTCTGTGTGTAGGTGTACCTTCAAGCACAAGGTCTCCTGCCTGCCCAGCACACACAGAGTTTGCTGGAGGAATCCACCTAACCACACTTCATGTCCAAGGCCTTGCTCCCCAGTACAAGCAGCCAAGACTAGGAGTCTGCCCCTAGCTCTGCTTTGCTGATTTCTTCCCCAAAATTTCTTTCCTTCTTCTCCTTCTCCCTCTCTTTTCAGCCCCCAGTCACTGGCAATACGTCCTCTTTTGCTGCCTTGACTCTACTGCTTGAATGTATTAGTGCTCAGTTACCTGATTACTTTTAATTCCTTTCTTCATTCCATTGATTTTGCCATAACTGAATCCATCTGCTGAATGTGATCAAAGGGAGGATGGGAAGGCTGTTTTTCAAATGGCTTTTTTCCTCTTTAAAAGGGGGGTGTTTTACAGAACTCAGCATGAGAGTTTTGGTGCTGTCTAGAAATTTCCACAGAACATGTTCTGTATCATTTCATTACCACTCAGCTATTTACTGGTTATTATTAACAAATTTGATTATGGGAGGTCAAATCATATGTGAAATATACAGTGTTTCCTTTCCCTTGTTCCTCTGGATAGCTCTTTGTGCCAGCCATGTACCGTGCTTCAAGCCAGCGACAGTCCCACAGCTGCCAAAACCACAGCTGGAGCAGGAGGCTCCCATATTTTCATCTTTCCATTTGGTGATAGTATCACAATGGCTTGCTCATAATGCACTATACATCCCACAGGAGGTTTATTATAATTTTTTAAATGAGGATGCACTGAACCAAACTTCCTACCTGATGTTTGAGCATAACCTTGAGGCCATGTAAAAAAATCCAAGCTCTGTTTCCACCATTATTAACTGCCCTGAATATTGAATTCGTGCATAAAAGCGAGGAGCTCAAGCCATAGACTGGGGGAAGCTTTGCATTTCAAGCTGCAGAAGGATCTACTCTCAAATCTGCAGGTAGGTCCAAAGAGTTGGCCACTGTGATTAATGACATCTCTGTGGCTGTGTTCCTGTGAAAGAGGGTCAGGGATGAGCCCCAGCAGATGTGCTGCCAGCCTTTTGCATCCTTCCATGCATGCAACAAACCTGCAGATGTTCCCACCTCATGGTTTATGGTAGTGGACATAGCCAAGGACAGTGGAAAGGTGGGTGAAGGTGGAGAATGTTTAAGGATGATGCCAAAGTTAACGAAACTTCTCCCAGGAAGTTGAGTGCCTTAGTGCTGAAGAAAATCCAATATTGTTTTAGCCTTCTGGCTGACATTTTGATACAACATATATGATGGAAATCACCAACTTAATTTCTGCAATAACTGCCACAGTACAAAAGCATTGTTCAGAAATTTTCTATTACTGCCTGGAGTGTTAGTTTTTATGGTGCCATATATGTGTGCAGTATGGACAAGTTATAGTTACCATGGGAATGTTAGTAATGAAATTCTTGAGTTCTCAATGTTTAAAAAGTCTCAAACGAGTTATAAAGGAGACTTGTTTGCATTTCATTTCCTTTGTGCAAGGCAGAAAAAAATCCATGCCCACAATCCTTTTTGACAAAATTTGAATCCTTCGTCTCAAAGCTTTTTTTTCACCTTTTTTTTTTTTTTTTTTTTTTTTTTTAATTCTGCTATCTGCAAAAAGAAAGTCTCTCTGTTTATCCACCTTTTTGTTTCTGTTTTCATTTTTTTCTGAGTCCACTCAATACTGAGTATGGAGTGCTACTGGAAATCTGAATGAAGCTGAAATAGGAAATTGGAAAAAATCCAAGTTTTAATTCATGCTGTGTAATTCAATTATGCCAGAATATATCAACATTAGATTTGATTTAGGAATTACAATTGCAAAGGAAACTTCCTTCTCATAAGTATCAACATTTGCTGGGGTTGTAGGGATGAATGTAGTGTGAAACCATTACAGGAGGTACAAAGTAATCCTTGTTTTCTGTGTGAGGAGACATGCAGCTCCTTAGAGCAATTTGCTGTCATTATAGTGCAACAGTATAATAGTCAGGGGTCCATGTGAAGGAGTTAAGATGGGTATTAGATGTTAAGGAGATACACAGATATAGATATAGATAGATATAGATGATATAGATATAGATATAGATACTTACAGATATAGATATATAGGTATATAGATATATAGATATATATGAGAATGAAGGGATACAGAGGAGTTTTGGTAACAGATGGAGGGAAAAGGATTAGTTGAGAAAGTGGAAAAAATGAGGGGAAAGAAAAGACAAAAGAAAGAAAAAGAACATGCATAAAACAAGAGACACTGAAAGAATTCAGAAAATGGGTAAGACAAGCTACAGTAAGACTGATGAATGTATTATATAGTCACTGGGATCAAGAATGAATAATATGACAATGAGCACATGTGCCTCTAACCCACTTTGTCTTCCAGAGTGGTCCTTTATGGACTTGAACATGGAAACATGAATGTACTGAGGAGATTTGTTGGGAAACTGGAGAGTAGATGTGTATGCTGGCCCAACTCTGCCAGACAGTCTGTGTGATCATTGTCCAGTCTCAGGTTCTGGAGAAGAAGCAGTCACATTTGGGAAATTATTATGCAGGACTTGAGTGTGAATGGTTTGACACAGCAGTATAAGAAGAGGGATCTAGTGATCAGATGGTAGGAAGAAGATGACAGAAAGGTTTTACCTTTCATTAACATAGTCATATTTATTTACTTGATAGGACTATAAATGATGTGTAATTGCTGATTGCAGAACTGATTTAAGCATAAGAAATATCTTCAATGAAACTTGTATTGACATCTTTTTCTGGTCCAAATAAAAGGAATACCTAAATTTGCCTGCTTGTGTCTGATTCTTAATAAAATTGACAATGTATATATTAATATAAATATACATTTTTTCATAAAAATATATTATTTTTTAATTTGTTGAAAATAGAGCAATCAAAAAGGAGGGAAATTATTTTTAGAGGACACAAGTAGGATTAATTTCTGAAAAAGTTCACAACTTGCTTTAGACATGAACTTGCATTTGAGAAAAATCAATACAGAGCCAGAGGAAGTAGAAGAGAGAATAATAAAAATAACTGAATTACTTTATGAATAGCATCGTTTAAATGAATTGTTTCATAACTGTCAATCAGATGTTCTTTTTCTAATCCTTCCCAACATGTCCTGTACTGGACAGAGTTAACATTTCAACTCAGAGAATATGATATCTCAGTTTCAAATGCCCTCTGAATTCCTAAATCTCTAATATTTTATAGCTCTAATTACTTCTATTCAAGTTGACTGACTTTATGAATGGGGCCTACGTGACTGGTTGCAGCAGTGAAATTTGGCTCAGTGGAGCAGATCCTTGGCTCTCAAACTTCAGGGGCACGGTGACAGCTCTGCCAGTCAAGGGCCTGACTTGAAAAGTGCTGCTGGCTCAGACCCCTACAAAACACTCTGGGCTGTCAACATTTTCTAAAGGTGCCAGCAGCTGTTTTAGCCTGATGACTTGCACAATTGCTTAGATCTCAAAAAACTGAGCCCTTAACTGATTTGATAATCTTTGTAGCAGTTGTTGTTGTGGTTTGGGCATAACCAACCCCATCCCCTCCTCCATAGTTAGTGATTCAGATAAAATGGAATGACATCCAAACCAACTCCAAGTTGTTTTTGTTTTTGCAGAACCAAAACCTGAGTGATGAGGTTTTGCAACATTTAAACCCAAACCACTCTAGTTTGTCCATTATAGACATGAGACTAAACTCAAACCCTTTTATCTGGGCTTTCTATCCCCTCTGGACTTGGGTGGTTTGGCTAAAAATGGAACCTGGATTTAAACCATCCTCAATTTGGGTTGTGCAAATCACAGCCTCACTAATGTAGTTCTTCAAAACCAAAACCATAACATGGCCTTCTTGTTCTATCCCTAATTAAATTAAATGTTTTGTGTCCAGAGCATAATGGAGACTGAAATGTACAGAAGAATGTTATCAGAATAACACAACCTTCTATTTTATCCATTCCCAAAGGGTCTGATCCTGAAATCACAAAGCCCTCTCTCTGTCCTTGTGGGCACTTTATGAGATACTTCTGCTTTGAAGAGGGCTGTTACTGCTTTCTTTGAAAACAGTGAATTAACCTTCATGGAATTCCAGAGAAATGTACCCTTTCTCACTTGTATTTTCTGGTACTTTACTATTCCATATATTTGCAGACCATGAAATCTCTTCTGTCTCAGGAGAGGCTGAAGAAAAGCAGAAATGGCCATGTCCCTGCCATGATAAGGGAGCAGACTTCATTACTGAGCAATTTTTTTGGCCATCTGAGCTCATACACGTCTTACACCAGGGGAAGCAGGATTCCCTGTATAGCACCTTCTGGCATTTCTGATAGACTCTACCATGCTGTCAGCCTTCCTAAGAGAGTATCTCCTGGTATAAAAGCAGCCACTGCAGCTCCTTGGGCAGTCCTAAGCAAGTTCTTTAAGGATCCTCTGTCAAACTTTGCCTGTCCTGGAATTTTGCTGGTGATGGATCTGTGCTTTCTCAGCTTTGCCACTATCTCTGCCTTCCCTTGCTGCCACAAACAGGGGTGCAAGGGAAATGCTTTTTTCTGCCTGTGGACTGCCTTCAAAAGGCCAGTAAATGGTATATAAGGAAAACAAGCCCAGTGACAATAGGATGTAAGGCAGTACCATGTACTCTGCCTCTCCAGCCTAATATTTAAGGGGGTCTGCAAATAAAGACATGCCTGGAAATCACCATCAGAATTCACAAGAAGTCTCCTGGAGATCTAGGAGGGATATACGTGCTGCCAAGGCTCCAGCCTGGCTCCTGAGGGAGGCAGAGTCCCAGCTCCCCCGCCCCGGACCTGTCATTTTCCCAGTAGCTAAGCTAACAGACCAAGAATCTTTTTGGTCTAGATCTGTAAGAGTGTTGCAGGCTAAACTTCAAAAAAATGTTTCACTTTGTTTATTCAGCTGGAACCCATTTTCTGATAATTTCTTACAGGTAAACTGTTAGTCCTCTGTTAGTGTTTTGCTGTTGCTGACATTCTCTGCTGAATGTTACCTTTTTTTTTTTTTCATTTTTGCATTCCAGTAGGCAATTTAGAAGTAATAATCACAAAGGAGAACATTTTAAGAGCAGCACATGCAGATCAAAACTACCCTACCCTTTAAACAACAAAACCTGTGGAGTTAACAGTAATAGTTTTCCTTGTCTCCTCAGTGCTAAGACTTGTACTCTTTCCTGTACAGCTACAAGCTGCTCTGAATAGAAACACTCGCAGAACTGGAGCAAGCTGGACATTTAACTAGATAGCTGGCACAATTACAATTGTACCACAAGCAGCTTGGACTAATAAGTTGAGTGAAACTCAAAGCCAAATGTCTTTTTTTTGCCTTAAGGAATTACTTTTATCCAGTATATTCTCTTAAAAAGAAACAGGCTAAAAGCTGAAGACATGAATGCAATCCTGCAAGTTAAACAAGGAGACCTGTGCCAGCGGTGCCTCCTTACCCTGCCCGGGAGCCCCAGGGGAGGGGCTGCTGTGTGTTCATTCTTTTCATCCAAAGTGCAGGGCAGGAGGGAGGGGCAGAGTTTTGTTTTGTAAGAGCAAGAGAGGGATCTTCTTCCTTTCTCCTCCTCAAAGTCAGGAAGGAAATGGCAATTGGGATGGGAGTAAGGGACAAATGCAGGGAGGTGACGGCACAGTTGTACCTTCTCTTTTGGCATGATGGGCCCCCTCCAGAAAATCCCACCAGTCAGTTACTAAAACAAGTAAAACTCCCTTCTCCTGCCTTGTATTTTCCTGTTGACCCAGAGCATCTCTCTCTTAGTCTTCATTTGGTACCACCAGCATGTATGATCTTCAGCAGTCCCACCTGTTGGACAGCCTGCAGGGCTGGGGCAGAGCAGTAAATGTGCATGCCTTATGTCTGGGGCTCTGCAATGCTGCACATCTGGGGAGGTTTAAACAGAGCCAGGGGCGGGAAGTGCCAGTATAACAAATTGTATGAGCCTTAAGAGCTCAGTGGAGAACCTGTACATATGTTTTCAATGCTAATGTGAAGCAAACCTTCGCAGATTCATGCTCCAGTGTCTTTTTGCAATGTCTAGAAATGATGTAACTCCAAAGCCTTTCATCCTTAGGACCATGCCATTACTTGACCTATCCTGCCCAGACTGTTGAAACAAAACTGTTTGCAACTCAGACATTTCCCTGTCAGAGCAACTCTCCTTATACAGCTTTTCATCAGGCTGCCACTGGACTTTTATTCTGGTGTGAAGCCAGAGCCAGACCTAGAAGTCTAAGGAGGGAGAAGAGCTCAAAGCCAGTGAGATCCCTCATATGGCCTTGGCATGGCTGCTCTGGAGGAAGTGCTGGGCAGAGACAGGTGTGAGTGTTTTCTGCTTAAGCCCCCCAACATGTCCCTGGGCTTTGATCCTGCTGAGCATGATAAGAACTGAGCCTCAGAAACAGACTCAGAAGCATGCCTGGAAGGAAAAGTTGCTCCAGAGGTGTTTCTGCCTCCTGGCATCTCATGGCACCCAGTTACCATTTCTGTGTGGGGAATAAGTTGGGCAGATGTTGAACCATGTAAAAAGATTGCTGTTTCAAAACTTGGTTTTCTGGGGCAAAAGGGAGTGTAAAAATACTGGGAGATTTGTAGCTGCACTAAATCTGTAGGTTTGTTTTACAGCATAATATTTTTCCACTCCCATGTCATCCACTTTTAAGCAAGATCAGGCAAAGCTCCAAAGGAGACCCTCTGAATCTGAGCTGCCAGCTCAGCTCCAGGGATGTCCCATGGCTCTCCTTCTGTCACCTGCAGGTATGACCAGAGAGAAACTGAAGGAAGCATCACAAGATGAGGGAAATGAGGAAAACCATGACTGTCCTGAAAGACACTGGTGGGGCAGGTGAGGGAAGAAAAAGTTCTAGAGTTTGGGTGTGGATATTTTTAAAGAGAGAGATTAAAAAAAGGTTAGAAAGAAAATGCTTGTAAGAAAATTTCCCTCCAAAGACAGTCATGGTGGAAATATTTTCAAGAAGCCCAGTCTTCAGGTCTGCTTACTACATTTGATTGAGTTGCACTGCACAGCTCAGTTCTCAAAAGTTGTTAAAAGCTTTCCTTCTAAGAAGGGCTATCCTCCCTCCTATTCATCTGCCATGAAAAACAGGTTTCCCACCATCAGAAGCAGAACTGGCTTGAACTATAAAGTTAATAGCATGTCCATAAATAAGTGAATTATCCTCAGACATTTTGGTGGATCTCTTAAAATATTTACTTTTTAGGGGCAAGTTGGGTAATGGGTTTTCCTCAAACCCTAAAGTTTTAGTGGGCAACAAAGAATGCAGAATGGAAGCTGCTTACCAGATGTTCCACAGCCTGGAGAGATAAAAGGAGTTTGTTTTTACAAGTATAAACGGTGACATAGTAGCCTGCACTGTGTAAAGTATGTATTTTTATTAAGTCATTATGCAGTTGGATGAATAATTTTCCATATTTCCCAGTCATAACCTGCCTTATCCATGTTGAATATTTTGCCAGTTCTGACTGCTTCTTTTTCAGTTTACAATGCTGGAAAGGCTTGGTTTGGCTATTTTTTTTCTTTTTTTCTTTTTTTTTTCCTTAAAATAAAAAATCCTCCTTAATTTTATTGCTTTAATAATTTAAAATTACATCATCTCTTGAAACTTGAGATAATAACGTAATAACGTAATAACGCTAATCTCATTAAATAGAGTGCAAAATATCTTAACACTCTAAAGTGATTAAAATAGCTTAGGGAAATTGCTTACTGCAGAAGACATACCCAAAGGCAACAGAGCATTCAGACTCCTGTAAATGAACTTGCCTTGGTTAGCAGTGCTGCACTAATTTATTAAATGTTGTAGATCTGGTCTTTATTTTTATAAGAGTCAAGCAATCAGAATAAATTAGGTGAAAGTCTTTTAAGCAGCAAAACAGCAAGAAGGTAAAGGTTTATTTTCCCAGAGGATTGACCACATTTTTAATTTTTCCTACAATGTTAATGAAGTGAAAAATCTTGAAGTCTTGTCTCTGTTTTTCAATCAGAGTAAGTAAAGAAACCTGAGGAAGAAGAAATGTGTTGTCATCAAAAGCACATGGGAGCTCTCCACATATTCTTATCTCAAACAGGATTCCCCAGAAGTTTGCTGTCTTTTGGAGTCTGCAGGATTAGTCTGGTTGTGTGTGCTTCTCTGTGTGCATTTAGTCTTTTGAAGAAAAAAAAAGAGAAAAAGAATAAGCGAAACAACCTACTTTTCTCTCATCATATCCCCTCAGGGAATTTTTCTTGCAGCTTTATATTGTCATGATGCACAAATTTCTCTCTTTTCAAACAGGTTTTGCCCTAGAGATGCTTTTCAGAGTTCCAGGTGAATGTGGAAATCATTGCCTTTGTCCTGAAGAGCAGGGATGACAGGAGCCCAAGACAGGTTAGTGATAAGATTTTGCAATAAGTCATCTTTTACAATACACATAAGATGCTTGCCTTTATCACTTCATTGAGGTGACACAGACCATAAACAGACAAACCAGCCTGGCATAACTGACTTGCCTGTGCTCCTGGCTGCAAGGTGCAAGTTATTTCCAGAACTGAAGCTGACCAAAGCATTATGATGCTTTATTATCATTTAACTTCTAATTTTTTTTTTCTATTCTGGATGTGATCATACTTCATGAAGTCCTTAGGAAACTGGTGACCAAGTCTGCCTCCAAAGGATTTCATGATGTCATGCTGTGAATTTTGTAGCTTTGAAAAGGCCTAGATTTGAGAATTAACCAAAACAGAATTGAAATGATAACTATCAAAGAGTAGTCTGTTGCTATGAATTAAAGCAATATTATGTGTAGTATATCCTTGTAGACTGCATGGCATCTGATTTACAGAAATTGCCAAAATGCCTTGTTCCTGAAAATACTTATCCTGATTTTAACATTGTGAGACCATGATGCTTGGTTTTGAGCGAGAACATTTGACTCTCAATTTAAATTTTTGGTAAAAATTAAGATAAAATAATCCAGTAAAGTGCTAGATTAGACCACCTTAAGTGCACCATCAAATGCAAACCCTAGTCATTTGAAACTTAAAGCTCTGTTTCCTGAACCTGAACCTGTGGGATTATACTCTGCAGTTCTGACTACATTTGGGTCTGTGAGATTTAAAGCAATTCTATGTTTTCTTTCTTTTACTTTTTAATCTAAATGAGAAATAAAGCCATGGAAATAAATGGAGCATTATTCTTGGCTTTGGTTCAGTTTCAGAACCAGACCCTGGACCCCATCTGAAATGTGCCATGCATCTTAAATGTTACTTTCTTGAACTGCCTTTGGTTGGACTCTGCTGAATTTCACATGGATCAATTCAATTGCTACCTATGAATTTAATGCTTCAACAACAAATTGAGTTTTAAAAATCCAAAGCTGTCTCAGTTATTGCAGCCTGCACAAAAAATATCACAATATATTACTTGTGAAAATAATCTATATAATTTTGAGATCCTGCTAAAAATGAATGGCCGAAGCATAAGGCGAGTAAAGGAATTCTTCCTTTCCCCTTAATGAGTTAAAGAAGTAACTTAAAGGTTTCAGAAAGAACCAAAAAAGTTAAGGTACAGCAGAAGAAAACTGGATTTTCTCCCATGAAAGCATGAAAATAGGAGGAGAGATTTCATTCAAGAGAAAAAATAACCAACGAAAATTTCTTATTGAAACGTAAATCCACTTGTATTTTCCACAAATGTTTAAATGGGAGCCAGAGAAACTTTAACAAGCAGTGAAAGATAAAAATAAAATATTAGAGACATCCTAAAATAACACCCAGACTTGTATCAGTGTTATATTTCAGCAGGGGAAAAAGAAGTCTGAGCAACAAAAGGAATTTAATTTACAATTTGAGAAATCTGTAAATAGCATTAGGAAAAATATATCTGCTTTGAAATGGCATATTAAATAACCCATGGGTGAGGAAATTTTGGGCATATGATTCAGGAGAAATATCATGTTTTAGAAGCTTTGTATTTTTCAGTCTTTACTTTCCCTAGAGAAGGGTGTCATCAGCTCTCGCCTCGGTCACAGTGTCACGGGTACAGCAATAAGTCCAGCTGCAGCAGGAGCTGGTCTGTGGTGCAAGGCACTTCATTACTTTCACTGAACACTCCTGTGAAATAAGCCTTTTGACTTTGATTCACTTCAGAATCTGCTGTGAAAGATGGATCCACTTCTGCCGTAGAAAGTGAGTGAGGAAAAGTTGACTCGTGCAGAACAATTCTCTCCAGTAATTGGGCAACACTCAATATGTTTGAGTTAGCAGCCTGATCTCATTGGTATGCTGTCCTGCCAAAAATGCTTAGCAAGATGGTGTTTGGGTATAAATCCAGCCTGAAGCTTTGTGGCAGAGGTGTCTGGAAGCTCCTGAATGACTGCAGGGGATATCAAAACTCCAGCAGTGAGATCCTCCTCCACGAGGGTAGGATTTAGACAATATTTTATTTAACACAGCGACTCCATATCCTGCTCCTCTAGTGGGTACATAATTGATCTGTGAGGCTTTACAGTCACTGAAACACTGATGTGTTGCTTTTCGTATTCCTCATTCACTGAACTCTACTGAAAGTCTTCCCAGCAGTTAAAATTTCCAGTGTTTTCTATTGTTTAAGTGCCTCAAAGGGCCCAGCTCCATCTGGAAACACAGAGGCATGGTATTTGCTGCACAGGAATTTTGTAGGAAATTCTATACATTGTAAGAAATGTAACCTACTACATTAAATGTAGGTGGAATTCAGGCTTTGTGTACTTAAGCTATTGTTGTGAATACTGTTATGAATGGTTCAGTGCCACGGCATCTCGGGGTTACTCACGCTCTGTACAAACAGATGAAGATGTTGTCTGACCAATCCAGCACCAAGAGGGCAGCCAGAGCAGCTGTCCAGGCTCCCCAGTGCTGTCTGCTTCTATGGACCTCAGGTGCTGCTGAAACTGGCCTCCTTTGTGTAAACACCAAAGGGTAAATTCAATTGCCGTGTCTCCTGCTACAGTGAGGTAACCAGACATCTCAGACTCCCTGCTTGGCCAGAAGACCTGAGATTTTTAATAGCCATTAAAAATATATTTATTTTTTGCTGTTCTTGGCTGATCGTCTCCTTTCATGCTGATTAACAATGCTCTGATCTTTTACTGCTGCCTTTTAGTAACATAACAGCCTTCCAAGATGGAAGGAGGCCATGCTATTCCTCTGACTAGTGTTTATATTCTCTGCAATGATTTTTCTTCCACAGTTGCTGCTCTTGCTAGTTTTTTCACAATCCTAATCTCCACATTTAATTTTAAATGTTGGGGTGCTTCTTTTAATTTTCCATAAAGCCTTTTATTTGTTTAATTTAGAATTTTGAGCATTGCTTCTTTGCTTGCAATCTTTGCAGACATTTGAATTACCATCTGCAATTTCACAACACTGATAATAATTTCTCCTTTTGTTCTAAATGGAATATTCTATGATAGGTATTATTTTGATTTATCTGATGTTCTTTTCAGTTAACAAGGGACAGCATGGCTCAGGGAGTAGGCAATGGGATATGAAAATGTTTGCGACTATCTTGTTGCTCAATGTCTAGACTGAGTAAGTCATCAAAATTGTTTTGTATGTTTCTCTCTCTTTTCTTTTGCTTTTTGTTTTTTTGGCATTTGATTGCTCTAATTTGATCCTCAAGAACTGATTTTAATAGCTGTTCAGAGTGTGACATTGCTAATGAAAGTGAACAGATTGTTTCTTAATTCTATAATAAAAATAAGTGCACATACTGATGTTATTAAAGGAGAAATTCTGTATGAGTGACATTTCCCTTCCCTATATTCTGTTTGTTTATAGTGTAACAAAACAATTTACAGCTAAAACAAATGCATGCAGCAAGCAGACTGTTTCAAATGAAATCAAATTTGTTCTTCCAAGTGGCACCCACTGAAGACTTGAGTAGCAAACACATATATATATCTGGATCCCTTTAATGTGCTTATTTTTTTAATGAAAAGCCCTGCATGGATGGAAACTTTAAAAAATGAACTTTAATCACAGAAATGCTTCAGATTTGCAGGTGGGCAGAGGAAATTCTACTTCACTGTATAAATCACTTAAAATGTCTTGGCTTGCAAAGCTTCTAAACTCTGTTCCGTGCAGTATCAAAGGATTACAAGTGTTAGCAAAGAGAGTGTGCATTAGGGGTATTAAATAGGAAAACTACCAGGGGTCATGTGGCACAAACACGATGAAGACCATGTGGAAAAAAGGATTTATGAAGTGGAAGATTCTTAGATTTTTCTTTCACAAAAGAAAAGAAAAAGCAAGAAATATTTCTCTCCAAAATAGGTTGTTGGTTGTTGCTGTGTTTTATCTCACATTGTCTTGGTTCAGCTTTGTATCAGTGGGTTTCAATCAAGACTTACTGCAGCTCTGATGCTTTTGTTTTTATGAGAAAAAAGAAGTTATCTTAATACCTCTATTAATGTACTGTGCAATAACAAGGTCACAGTGCTGGGGAATATGGACACTAGTGGGAGAAAGAGGCAGAGAGTAGTATTATCTCTAGGAAAACACTTCTGAAGAGATCTTTGCAGTACTTTTGAGTCAGCCCTACTGGCAATGACCCTAGCTCTGTTTGGAGTCATCTGGGGTACTTATCTGAAGCTAGCAAGCTACTGCTTCTGAAGGCTCAGGGAAGTTCTATTTTAAGATCAATACTAAATCACAATGAAACTGTGTATTCTGTTCTGACTAATCAGATGCAAAGCCTCTGCTGGGGCTGCAGCCTTGCTGGGCTTAATATTGCACATGCCCCAAGAAAGTACTCTAAAGGCCTTGCAGACCCTCTGGGGCATGGGAAAAGGGAAATGTCTCTGTTTGTGAACAGAGGGAATTGAGGTCCAGGTCCTTCAGAACGCTTCTTGCTTTATGTACCTAGATCTGACTGGAATCAGTGTGAGCCAAACACACAAGTGACTTGAGCATCTGAGATGTCAGAGATGGGGCTGGCCTGAGGTGGCACCTCTCAGAGTGGTGGGGGTGAGCTGGGCACATCTGGTGGGGATGCAGGGTGGCTTGGCTTGTGGAGCAGCATCTCTGAACCCACAGGAATGCCTCTCCACTATGCACCATCACGATGCCTTTCCTGTAGCCTTCTGGGCTTTGCATTCAGTGTTAGGTTTTTTGTGGGTTTGTTTGCTTGTTTTTTGTTTTCTTCAATTTTTAATGTAATGCTCATGAAATCAGCAGGGTCATGTCTACTGACCTGTATTGGCACCTTCCTAATGACTGGTACTTGGGCATTTAGGAAGCCTGGAGCTGAGCCAAAGCCATCTGAGCACCAGTCGTGATTCCATGGCACTATTCTGTGTCCTTCCTATGTTCTTTCAGAAAATACTGTGTATGGTAGTCCTCTGTGTAACTGCAGTTGTGTTCTCAAGATGTTTGTTTTTTGGTTTTGGTTTTGTTTGTTTTTTTATGATAATATACTTTAACCCACACAGTGTCTAATGCAGGTATGTGTGTACAGCGACATGTTTCAAACCAGTTGGGTGTCACAGCACAGAGGAAGATCTGTTTCCAATTGGAATGGTCAGTCAGCTCCACTGGCATCACTGGAGCTCACAGAAGCACTTCTGAGAGGTTTCCCATGCCCTATTCACAAGGGTGTGCCATTAGTCAAAGCCTGGATTAACTGTCAAAATCAAGCTAAGTGAGGACTTGAATGACCTCAGAACAAGAAAACACTTTCTCTCTGGGAATGAGTTTTATCTGTGGTGAATAAATCTCACAGGATCAAACCTGTTGATAGTGAAAAGTAAATAAGATGCTAGCAATTCACTTTAATCACATCAGACAGTTATTTGTTACAGAATAACAGAAAAAAAAGGGACAAGTTAGGCTGAGTGTCTTCCTTTTGAAAGAAAATTAAAGGAAAAATTATTTCCATTTGCTTGAGCTGCTCTTTTCCTATCCCGCTGTCTTCATCTGTCAGCTGCCAAGGGCAGAATGATGTGATTTATAGACTTTTTAATTGAAATTGTGCACAGCCAAATCATAGGGCTGCTGCTCCCTTGGAAGTCAGTGGCAAAATTCCCACTGCCTTTTACAGAAGAGGCTTGGTCTATCAATGGGTAGGGAAAAGTACAGCATCAGCCTGGGTGATCCAGAGAAGGGGCTGCTTAAATTTGCAGAACCAAGCCCTGGTTCATGTCCCCTGGTGTGTCACTGGTTCTTGCATAGCTGCAGTTCTTGTGGTTTCATCTGTCTCTTTTCAGAGCCTGAAATTCTGCCCAAGCGACTTTATAGTTAAGTTCTGATGTTTAACCTAGATTTGACATCTCAGTGTGTTGGGCTGTTCCAGTATGTCCTGTCCCTTTTGAAATAAGGACTATTTCCCTTTTGTTAATTTCTGTGTTGAGTAAGATCTCTTAAAACATCTGTTTTGAAGGTTTTCTTTACTATCTTTAAAGATTACACCAGTGTGACTCTGCTTCTGACCATCTTCCTTTAAATCTTCTGTGATTTACCTATTCATCTATGAATATCCCTCACCTTTTCTTATCCTAAATGCAACTCTTGTGTCAGGTGTTGCACGTACAACTGCAGAATCCAAGTCTGCAGTGCCAGGTCTTAGGTGGTGCTGAGTGGCTTGGTTTGCTCCAGAAAAGCACTTAAGAATTGCACAGAAACAAAGTGAGTGAGTAATCCCAGAAGCAGAAGACATGCTTTATTGCTGAGTGGAATTCAATGGACTTGTCAGCCTCCAGCTAATAAATGGGAATGATTGCAGAGTAGCTGGCCATACCAGGGCTGTCAGACAGATAAGACCAAGGGAGACCAGGTCTGTCAAGCAGTGCTTTTACAACACTGACAGAAAGAAGGTATTTTTTAAAAAAGGATATGTTTTAGTTAGATGTGTGTTTGAAATCTACAGCCTGATATAATTATTTTGTCTCATTCTGAGTATTTTTCAGATGCCTGGCTGATCAGTCAGCCTGCTGGACTACTGTCAGTGATCTATGGGCAGTATAAATGATTATCAGCTCTTTTAGCACTCAGGAAAGATGCCAGATTGATTAGTGCCAGAGACAGACTCTCTAATGCAGTCATTCTCAATTTCTTCCAGGCTGTGACCACAACTCACAAAAAGAGGGGACTTTCAGAATTCCTCTTCTCTGATTCTAATAAAAGAAGGGTGTTTCTTGCACATATGTATACATCCCTGCAGACTCATCACATCCAGGAGACTGATTTTACTATTTTTTTTTTGTTGAATGGATTGAGCATCTGCAGCACTGCAAACATCTCTTTCACATCCAGTTAGTATGAAGTTCTCCATGGCTTTGCAAGCCATGAGTGATCCATAGATCCTCCTTGCTGCATGCTTTTGCACCTCCCAGTCTGAAAGTGGCCTCTTCAGCCACTCACTTTCTTCTTGGCTACTTTAAATCTGCTCTTCTATTTAGAAGAGATATATCATCCTTGCCAGTTTGGGGGAAGGGGAGAGAGATGGTTTATATATTAAAAAAAAAAAAAAAAGTTCCTGCAATGTTTGTGTGAATTGGTTTTCTGATCAAAAAATGAATGTAAAATTAATTTGATTCTCATGAACCACTAGCTGGACACTCCAATTTTACATGCTAAGACATCTTTGCAGTGTGGACAGTTACAATTCCTACAATTTTTTTAGCACTGTTGATCAGTTCCAGTGAAAACAAGCAAGTTAGTTCTAACAAATCCTCCCCGCGTGCAGCTCTGGAGAGCTGGGCAGCACTGTTGAAAAGCACTGCACTAAATATCTGTGCAAATTTGTAAATGTAAAGGCAGAGCAACAGATTTTCTCAGCAATAAGTGAAAATGGCAAAAAAATTACTATTATCTTCTAGACAAAAATTCATTATAGGTCATCAGTATGTTCTCAACTCTTGTTTGCTTTATAGGTGTAATTTAGGCTATTTTGGTCAGAGACTTCACCAGGCCATTTATTCTGGTCTACTTCATCTTCCCTTTCGATTTTCCTTTAGAAAAGGTAATTTTTGCCATTTGTGAGCTAGAAACATAGACTGCTGACACCTGGGAGAAAAGTGGATTGGGATAAGCTAGTCTGAAGGGGAGAGCTGGCAAGGAGAGGTTCTAGTCCTCCCTGTTCCTCCTGTAACAACTTTTGGGACTGAGATTTTAAAGAGTAGTGGTGAGCATCATGTAAAAGCATATAGAGCTCAGCTATTCCTGCTGTGTAAGAGGGGATAAGCCTTGGGGGGACTTGTTCTTGCTGGCCATGGTGGCACTGCCCACTTCCTTCTCCTCACTCTGGAGTCCCATGGAGTAGCTTTGGGTAGACTCCTAGGTGTACTTTTGTTGTGTAGGAGCAAAGTGCATGGCAGCAAGCTAAAATTTCAAAACGTTCCTTTTATGACCTGCCCCTTCCCAATGTTTATTGTGGCATCAGCAGTGCTACATTTGTGATGGAATAACTCAAGGCATTTTATGCTGGTTGTGAAATTACATAGAGTTACTCTAGGTGGTGTTGGAATTTCATCTTTTGGTTGTATACTATCTCACACAAGTATAATAGGACAGTTGTTGATCTCTTTTAACCAGGTGAACTCTCTCTGAAGTACTTTGCTGAGCACCTGTTCCACATGCAGTAAATAAATCACAAGAGAGAGGAGAATGATGTTATTTTATTATTTTACTAAAGTTTCAAATCAGTTTCTAATGAGCCAGACATTAAATCTACATTTATCTTACTGTGCTGAATAGTGCAAGATTTTTCTCTGGTCTTCTTAAACTTATCAATTGATCTGTAGTAGACAGTGGAAAGCCACTGTATCAGATCAAATGACAGGCAAAAATAGAGTTTTGACTGGAAAATCTCACAGTGATTTTCTTTCCCCTCCTCCATCTAAGTTTTCAAACAATGCTATGTAATTGACATTTCCCAGCTGACTGGACAATAAATAACCTGTTCAGCTGATGCAAGGGAAAAGAGATATGAGAAAAGATGTCTCTTGTGTTTATTCTAAAATGATGCTCCAAGGAGTTAAGCAAACTTAGAAATTCAGATATCACCAACATCTGGTTTGTATCAACAGAACCCAAAAGCTTATAGCAGTCTGGCTGGATCATTTTTCTGTGTCTGTGAGCCTTTGTGTCTTAACTTATTCTGACTTTACCTGAGAGAGTACTGGGCTGGAAGCTGCTCAAGAAACTGGAAATTTCTTCAAACACACACACCAACACTAGGTATATTCTTCATCTGCTTAGCCTCCACCTCCCATCCAGTGTCAGTTGTGTGAACAGTACAACCTCTTACGGTCAGTCAGGTCACCTAATTTAGGCACCTTCATCTTCCACTAAGAAAATAGCAGACTTCTGAGAAATACCAGCTGCTAGTCTGTACTCAACTGGCTTGTCTCCATAAGTTTCTTCTGAGGACAGGTACCTCATGGGAGAGGGGAGCACAGGGATGCTGCTCTCACACAGCAGTCACAGTGCTCTCACAGGCAGTGGGATGTGCTGAAAGCTGGAGTCCACTCAGCTGGACAAGGGACCAAACTTATCTTTTCATCTCACAGCAATAACTGAGCTGCAAGGCCATACAGTATCCCACTTGAGATACAGTATGGCCATGAGAGCATCCCTTCTGTTAAAGGTGAACCACATGTAACAGCAGCAAGAGATATGTGGCTTCAGCTCAGTAGTTACTTGACTGTGAAGAGGAGGTTAGGCCCTACTTCTTGGGAGGGCATGAATTTCACTTCAGTTTGTCACAGTACTTGTGGGTTAAAGAAAATGCAGAGCAGACCTGGGAAGATGGGCTACCCTTTGTACTAAAAGGAGTGCCCTAACCAGTTGCTTGCAATGATGTTCCTTGCTGCCTTTCCTCTGTGTCTGTAGCTCTTGCATGCCCAGCTGCACTGTGGCTCAGTTTCAAGGCAGACAAGGAGGAATGCTCTCCTTCACCTGCATACCCCATGATCTTGTGGTTAGGGCACTTTTTACACACCAACACTGCTTCTGACTGTCTCTAATTCTTCATGCTTCTCCTAAAGAATTGTGCAGTGCCCAGGTGCAGTAGCCATGCACTGAAATGATCCTGCAGCAGGGTTTTGTGTGTCTATCTCTACAGAGCATGGCCTTTAATATATAAAGGGAATAAAAAAAAAAGCCAAAGAATATTTAAGAAAGGAAGGAAAAAAATAATCTGAGTTAAATAGTGGAAAGAGGATTGGATTAATATTTGTGCAAACCTGCTTGTGCCTGAAGGTAAGATTTGAAGAACAGGTTGCCACCTTGATCATCTGCAGAATTTAACAGACAGTGCTGCTCAGGATGTCATCCTGCAGTGCTCTTCAGTCCTTGGGAGCAGCTGTCGCTGTTCCCTCAGGAACTCACACAAGTTTTCTGGCTTAAAAAGAGGTAGGACATACTTTGGAGACCTATTTCTGTATGCCAGCACCTCACATGACTACACGTCTGGTTTCTGATTTCCACTACTTCGATTGCATTCCCCTTTTTTAAATACTGGCAGGACTTTCGTTCACAACCTTCTTGTTTTTCTTTCCTTGGAAATAAAAATTACAAGTGACCTGTGAATCTTCTGGGTCCTTATATCAATAAAAAAAGGCTAAATCTTGTCCTAAATCCAGGAGGCATAATATGTTTCCAGAGTTCCTGTGTAACTGGTCAGTTAAAATAAGTGCTTATGCACAATCTGGAAGTTTTAAACATCTTCTGTCTCAATGTTTGCAGAGTTAATACTATAGCTGAGCCAAATAACATCATCTTATGTTACAATGTGTTTTAATTTCTTCTATCTTTGCAGAAATGTTTATGGAATAATGAGCTGTGTCCTGATTAAATTAAACATCTTACTACCCAGATATCTTTTACAGCTAATAGCATTTCAAAGCTGCTTTCAGTTTTTCCCTCCTTTCAATGTGAAGTATTATTAAGATGCAATCATCTGCTGGTAGTTGGAGAGACACGTGGATATGCTTCTATTTTTTATTTTTTTTAAATCACTGTATATTTCTCCTCCTTGTTGCCAGCTGCTTTACTGCTTTACTTCTCATTTTCGTCTGCACTACTTTTCTAAAGATAGACAGAGCTGTAGGATCACAGAGTAGTTTGTGTTGGAAGTGACCTATAATGGTCCTCTAGCTCCAATCCCATTTCCATGGACAGGGCCATCTTCCTCTAGACCAAGTTGTTCAAATCAATGCCCAACCCATTCTGAAATGTTTCCAAGGATGGGCCACTGCTCTGGACAACCTGTTCCAGTATTGCACTACCCTCAATATAAAAAAAAAAATCATCCTTACATCCAATCTGAACTGACTCTTTTTTAGTTTAAACTCATTACCCCTTGCTTTATTGCTGCAATGCAACACTGTGTTGTTGTATAGAGAAGAAAATGTGATGGACTTGTTGACTTGTAAACTCCAGCAATTTGGCTTCCAATATCAAAAAGACAATGATCAGTAAAAGCAAAACAGAATTTTTCAAAGCTTTTCAGACCTCTTTGAAGAGCCTCAAAGTAAGTTGATGGAAAGCAGGAAACAACCATTTCCTATCATACATTTCTTCCAATTTCCAAAACTTATATAATCATGGTCAATCCTGTTTAAATTATGCTCTGGAAAAAAATTATTTAAATAGTAGAAGATTCCACTGCATTAGGAAAAGCTTATAGTTGCATGAGAGAGGATGCTGTGTCTAGTTGCTTAGAAATGTGGCTGAAGTCCACACTGACCTTGCCAAAAGGATAAGAAATCCGTGCTATCCCTGCTAGATGGTATTTGCATACATCTGGTCAGGGGCTCATTTACTGGGGAAACTGGAGGAGTAAAGATGTAGAGGAGTAACAGTGGCTAAGCTAAAATATTTAGGATAGTGAAAGCAGATAACCAGCTGGCACCTCTGTGATATAAGGAAAGGCCCATTTCACACCTATCTGACCAGAAAAATCCATAGGATTGTTCCCTTTCCTGTCCTTCAAAATATTTTTAAGAAACGTGAATAGAAAATCATGTTTTTCAAAAGTTTATGTTTTTTATTTCTTCATGAAATGTTTTGCCATTTCCCCACCCATTCTCTTCTAAATGAACAGAAACTTCTGAACCCTTTTTTCCTGTTAGCATTAAAGAGGTGGAAAGCCTATATGGTAGCATTTTCTTTAGTAGGCTTGCACCAAATAGATGATTGAAATAGTCTTGTTCTGACTATATTTAAACATAGAAATGTAGAAATTATTACTTCAGCTCTTTTTTTTTCAGACTTACATATTAAGTAGATGTGGCAGAGCAGCAGAGAGAAGACTCGGATGCAAAAATGACACTGATTATGTAGATGGTTATTATTAGATTTATTGTTAATACAATATTTAAATAAACATTGCCAATGCAGTACATAATATAAGAAAGTGTAAAGGGATTATAATACAAGCAGGTTCAGTTAGAAATGTACAGGTGTACAGTTTTTGGCTTTGCAGAGTGCACAGTTGCACTCTGGGCAGGGACAACTGAACTGAAAGGGAGAGGATGTGTGTGTGTGTGTGTGTGTGTGTTTGTGTGTTTGTGTGTTGAGGATGCATGTGAAGACTCATTATTCTTTTGTTGTGGCCATAGCAGAGCATGAGGAGTAAACTACTTTCAAAGACAAACCATTTACCTGAGTCTCAACAGCAGGTTCCTGTAGGACAGTCACATTTTCAAAGATACATTGAAATCTTTATTTTCTTTCTGGCAGGGCTTGGGATTCTCAGTCTCAAGAGTCCAAAGCATTGTGTGACATTTCTGGGGCTTTAGATTTTCACCTGTTTACATATAAACTGTGTCTGAGTGAAAAAAAATGGCTGGGGGTGGATGAGAATTGAGGCATGGGAATACTTAAGTGTTCCTTGTTCTCTCCAGGCAGAGATGAGCATGCTGAGGAAAACCCATACCAGCTGTTTGTTGACTCCATGCTCTTCTAATCCCAGGCTAATGCAGCATTTGAAGACACAAAAATTCATACAGCACACAGGTTGTACCTGTGGTACTCCAGGTCCAGCTAGTGGCAGTCAGAGATTATGATGACTGATGACATTTGATGACTATGGGATGTTTGGCTGAAATGATTTGTTTTTAATCTAAACAAATTTCTCACAGCAGGGTCTTTGGGATAGCAAGGGACTGAGAGATGAGCTGCAGTTTGTGGTGCTGCTCAGCCTGTTGTATGTGAGGGGTTTTGATGGGGTTTGCCTGAGGAAAACTGGTCCCATTTCTGCCACACTGGTGGAGAGAGACTATTGGATATATCAGTTTTATCTTGGATAAAACTCCTTTATTTTGGCTAATAATATACTTAAGCAGAGGCTGGCTCTTTTGCTGGGTTGGATTGGTGCTATAAGGAGCATGAAATTATTTGTATTCTTTCTCTCCCTCCTTTTTAAAAGTGTACAATATTTTATTTTTAGAAAGAGCACAAAGGAAGCAATGTTGAGAGGAAAAAGGAAACTGGTCCCAGTGCTAAAACCTTGGTTTGAGTTGTGGGTATAATGATGAGATGAATTGCCTTTCCTAGGTCTGTAGATTAATGATTGATTTACCAGGAAATGTGCTGTTATTATAAATGTGGGGCCTAATTTGGATTTTGTTGCTTGGGAGTTGCCTGGGTGGGGAAGGAAAGTGGGATTCAACCTTTATTTTTATTCCTTTTCTTAGCCTTGGGAATGTTCAAAAAACATCTGTCTCGCTCCTTCTGCACAGTCTGCTCATCACTGCCTTTTGCTGAAGCAGACCAAACACTCTTGGCACAGGGGAGCCCAGACTGCACACTTACTGTGCCCTGTCAGGCAGTAGCTACATTTTAGAAGGAAACCGCAGTACAAAAGTGGGATCTCAGGTTCCATGCAGTGTATGCAAAGCAGTTTCATTTAAAATGTCACGTTTACCTTGGCAGAGCCACTCTTTAGTAGGGATTAAGGCTGCAGAAACCACTGAATCATACTCTCTGTTTCTATATGTGTGCCAGGTCACAAACATAAATTGTAATGTTGGCCCTCATCCGTCATCACATAACGCTCTGGCATACTTTTTCATTCCCTGAATATGAGTGGAATGAGAAGGTTACTTGGAAAGTCATCTGTCTGAGAAGCTGTCCTGTAATAATTAGAGGGCAATCTTGAATTTCATCTCTGGAAGATTATGAAGTGAGGAGGCAGGGGAGAGGGATGTATATTGCAGGTTACCAGGGCCTCTGGTAAGCCAATCTGACCATGACTCAAAGAGCCGAAGCAAAAAAAGTTGGGGGAATCAGACACTCTTTTTAAAACAAAAAGGTGTAAAGATGACCTCAAGCAGCCAAATCTGGATCTGGATATGAGTTTAAATTTCAAGCAATTCTAAGCTTCAGGGATATTTAGAGGTGGCCCTTTAGTTTGGCTTTGCATCTGGTACCAAAGATTCACTTTTCTGTTTAAAGGCTTCTTAGACACCAGAGTGAATGAAAGGCAGCTCAAGGTGGAGCCACAGAATAAGGCAAAACAGCAGACAACTGGATGGGGGTTGTAACTGTCAATTAATCACAGTTAGCAATGATGACCTTGCAAGTTATCTGCAGTTATCTCCTTCCTCTTCACATCTGCACTAGAAGCTACGAGGGCTGTTGTCTTGAGCCCTGCTTCTGTCACAGCACCTGCACATTCTGTACAGTCTGGTCTGGCCATATTTTTCAGAGACCTGCAACAGCCAACTTAAACCACCCTGGTGCTGTAGCAAGGCAAGGAGGACCTTTTTTCATACACTTATGTTTCTTTCAAATATGTGGAGGACATTATCCTTTCAACAGCTTTCTGACAGACTGCTAAAAGAAACATCAGGCTTTTGTGATAAATATGTTCTCTCTCTCTTTCCCTAGTCAGGACATGTGTTACTGTTTTTCACCGGTTGTGGTGTGGGATATTAGATGCTCTGAGAGGAAAATAAATGCTTAAGGCTTCCTTCCTCTGGCACTTCATTAATGCCAAGAAGAAGGATGGGTAGTGTTGCTTTAATTATCAGGCTTTTGCTAAAAGAAGTGGTTGGAGCTACCTGATTGCAGTTTTTTACAGCAAAAGAAGCACAAAAATTACTTCCAACTGAACATTGCCTTAAGTAAGAGCAATGTTTATACTATACTTGGCTATATGTGTCATGCTTCACAATTTTATTCTTGACTTCTGCTGGGGACTGACTTAGGCTTTGAAATGAGGATTGTGTTTCCTGTATGAACTCCTTTAACTTCTTGGTGATTTGGCATGACTGATTTTTATTGTGTGTGTTGTGTAGACTTTTGTTCTACAGATTTATTTAGATATTTTTTTGTCAGACTACAAATTCAAATATTTTTTATGGTGCACTTAATTTTTCTTTGCTTGCCCTGATCTATCTGATTTGCTCTCCTTTTGTGTTTGCTATCAGTCTTTGCTCATACGAGCTGACACTGAATATCACAGTGCTTGGTCACTGACAGGGGAGTAGTGGTCTGAGTGAATATTATGTTTCATCTCAGATTATACCCACAGAATTTCACAGGTGTCTGGTGATGTGTAGATGAGTATGACTTGGCTGCATGGCAGGAATTTCTTTACCCATTGCCGTGGGGGATATTGTCAGTGTGCAAACAAAGGCATCGCTTCATGTGTTGAGTACACGTCTCTCTGTGAGGTACTTCTGTAGCACATTGTTCCACGAGAGAGCTTCATCCTGAGCCCTGGCAGCGATGCCTGAGTTGCTTCCTGAAGTATCAAGCTCTCTGCTTCCTCTCTTTTTAAATTCTTACGTTTATTATTGCTGATTTTTTAGTGTATGTAATTCTGGTTTGAGTTCCCGTGAGCTCTTCCCCAACATTGTTCCAGTTTGTTCTGCAAGTACATATTAGGCAGCAAATTACAAAAGAACTATTTCTAAATGGAGAGCATTTTGAACAAAAGAAGAAAACTGTAATTATTCCAATGAGGATTTGAGCAAGCCATCAGAATTAACAGTGCTGCTTTTCCAAATGTGCCACTGTTTTCATTAGCTTATGTGCTTATACAATCCCTGCCGTGGCAGTGACCGTGACTGAATGCCTGTAACCACAGGCAGAAAGCTATTAGGGCCCATCCACAAAAAAGCAGCTATTTCAGTTTTCTTCTCATCAAGAGCCTACAGTGTCGAAGTGATGCCAGCTAAGTGTTTGTTTCCGTGAGATTTTTATCTCTTTATACCATGCAAAAGACCTTTTTTTTTCAGAACAGCTTAAACTTGATCTATTAATGTTTATAAAAAAGTGCATTCTTCAACACATTCTTTGGGCAGTGTCAGAAAACAACCCTTGAAGCAGAAAAAACAACCCTAAATTTGCTGACCACTTGAGGGAGGTGGTGTGTTGTCTGGATGGTGGAATTGAAACCAGTGTTGTGACTAGTTTGCAGCAGAAATAGCAATGTTTTAAGTCTTTTGTAGGCAAAAGGGAATACTGGACTTCAGCAGTGGCTGCTTTTGCTCTCAAAGCCATTCCCCATGCAATCTATGACAACTCATTTGTGACTATCCCTCCTTTCTGAAGGGCATACTGTTTAAAGAATAAAGCAAAATTAAGTCAGATGAAGTAAGTGTCCTTGTTCTCATCAGAAACAAATTAGAAATAGCTGGCAGCAGAAAATGTGAGATTTCAGTAGCTGTTAAGCATATTTTTCAGAATAAGGATGTTTACTGACTGGCCTGAGCTCAAATAAAATTATGAATGCAAAAGCTCTTCATTCCCCTGAATGAATTATGTGCAAAACTTGCAGACCCGACCTTTTATCCTTTCCTCTGTCTCTGTCATCCCACGGATGTTTGGCCTGGCAGTGCTGTAGAACTGCTGAGGTAAAGACAATACAAATGTGACATGACATTTTCCTATCTGAAGGACTTGGAGGTGAGCCTAGAAATTAGGAACAGAAGCATTTCAGAACTAGTGTCTGATGTGAGACTCGGGCCTAACTCCTCAAATGAAAATGAAAAAACCCATAAAAGCTATGCAAAACGAGCAGCCCAGTGCCCTTTGGGGCACTGCAAACAGCTGAGCAGCAGAGTATGGAGGAATGGCAGAAACCCTGCTCATTCTGCATGTCCTCACCAACAGTGGCTGACACAATGTCTTCCAAAGAAGGTATTCCAAAGTCTAAAGTAAAAATTATCCTAGAAAATAGAGCTAGAGTGGATTGAGAAGTGAAGGCATCAAAACTGGTTAAAGCAGAACAGCAGGTGTTATTTTATGAGGAGAACAGAAGCTGCTGCATGTCTTTTCTTGTGTTTATAAGTCCTAGCTTAGTGTTTGGCCTGTCCAGAGCAGGATGACGTGGCTGATTTATACTCAGCCAGCAGTGCTTTATAATCCCAGGATCCTCTTCTGTCCTTATCCACCCAACCAGTTGTTCCCCATCGAGCATCTGAGAAGCTGATTCCTCCTGGCCAAATGCAGAATTTGTGTTCTTCATTCTTGAATACCATCCTTTTTTTTTCCATGCAACTGTAGTTTTCAGGATCATTTTGGGATTTTCAGCACATTTGAAGCTCCACCCTTCCCATTGTTTGCAAATTTAATAAGGACTTACTGATTTCCATCACCTAGACTGTTCATGAAAATACACTCACTAAAGGAGATTTCCCCTAGACCCCAGTTAACAGGGACTGGCTTACATCTAAAACATACCCAATCGTTCTCATAAAGCTTTATGACTGCCTACTGTAACTCAAGATAGTCAGCATTCATTAAAATTAGCTGAACTTTCTGAAATATACAGCATCAACTCTTCAAGAAAGAGGGTGTTGCAAACATGGGTGAAAGCCAAGTAAGTCCCTCTAACTGTGCATCCCATTTTCTAATAAGGTGAATTTTCCCTTACAGATCATCAGCCTTCCTACCTAAAATATGCTAATTTAGAAATCTGTGCTCAGTAGTTTGAGCTCTGTGGAAGGTTCCCATCTCTTTCTGTTTATCTGCCGCTACTCTGGCCTCAAAAAGAGTTTGAACCTCAAAATAAAAATAACTGTATGAGTATACATATGATTAAGAAGCTGAAGTCACCTGGGAAGTGAGAGCTCTGAGTGACAATTTTGACACAAATAATGTTCAGCCTCCATATTAATACCATCATGCTGACAAACTGTCAGAAACAATATCCTATAGCTAAGTAAGTGTGACAATAATCTTCTCCTCACCAACAAAATAGATTTTATCCTACACACTTACATCATGTTATCTGCTAATTTTGACAAAATCTCTGCTGTCCTACATTTAGCTGGAAGTATTTTAAGAAGCCACAAAGCCTCCCATTTATTATCCTCTTATGCTTTTTTTCCCTGCATCCTGTCTACTTGACTGATATTTTCTTCAGGTGAACTCTTAGGGGCTTGTAGAAATCAATTTTCCATGTTAATCCAATCAACTATGACTGTTTTGAGTTCCTAAAATGCAATTTGGAAAGTATTGATAAGGGCTTGTTATTTTCATATGAAGGAGACAATAGTAAGTTAGATGACTGGCAATTAAAAAAAAACCCAAACCAAACCAAACCAAACCAAACCAAACCAAACCAAACCAAACCAAACCAAACCAAACCAAACCAAAATGTTTGATGATCTTCATACAAAAAACCCCAATAAAACAGGAGATATTATGACATAAAATATGCACTATATATTACTTTTCAGTTTTTATCGAGAATTACAAGAAAGTTAAAAGACATAAATACAATTAACTCGCTTGTAAAT
Source organism: Luscinia megarhynchos (assembly GCA_034336665.1). Lineage (NCBI taxonomy): Eukaryota > Metazoa > Chordata > Aves > Passeriformes > Muscicapidae > Luscinia > Luscinia megarhynchos. The sequence goes on from CM067565.1 coordinate 51,886,424, forward strand.
GAGAACTACAACAGTAGTATTAGTTATTAATATTTCCCAATGAACTGAGTTTTTAGGATTCAGTTCTGATTTGTCGAACGCAACACTTCTTATTAACCCTTAATTATTGTGTTTCTTTACTGTTGTATTTCCAAGTGATCACTACTTTCATCACTGCTGAATTTATCTCTCAGGGATTTTCTGGGCTTTGTTTTAGAAAACCAAAGTGTCTGTCTGACCACACTAACTACTTAAGAAACAACTACCTTTTACCATTCCTGGTAGGTCTAATGCTTAAATAATGCATCCCTTTAAGTTAAAAGATGTTTTTTGGTTGTGGAAGTCCTTTGCTAGATATTAATAGGGAACTCATTAAAATGTTTAGAATCCATTTTTTTAGTGACTTTTAAGAATTGTATTAAAAGCAGGACAATATCAGAAAGTTGCACCTATGGAAGGTGATGGCTTTAGATGTCTTAGATGTTAACTAAAAAAAAAACAGCAACAAAGCCACCTTCGTCAAGGAATTCTGTCGTAAATATGTCTGGGAGTGGCAATGTATTTTATTATCCCCTTCTGATTAGTGTGTTCCTTTATCATTCATTGTTGGTGACTAAAACAGAAGTTATATTCACATCTACCCAAGTAGAGGGAAAACAGACACAGCAAAAGACTTCCGCTACGAGCCCCAGTGCGGGGAGATTGGTTACACCAAATGCAGGCAGGAGCACAAGCTGTTAAAATGCACTGCAGTGCACACTCTGTTTTCAGGACTGATTGATGACATTTCCATATATAGCTAGGAGTAAGACATTGCTTTTGAAAATAGAATTAAAACTTTCCCTTTTTAGGAGCAAGCACCACTTTGGCAACACAACCATCCCCAAGTACATTAGTTCTTTTGGTCAAAACATTAACAGGGTACTTTGTTAACAAAATGTTCAGGTCATGATGAGTTCAAAGCATGAACTGTGAGGCTTTTTATGAGCTAAATGTTTCCAAATAGCACTCTAAGTTGAAAGTGCTGAAATTAAAGCTTTTCTCCTGTAAACAGGGTGTTGCTGAGATGAGTATATGTTGTCTTTTTCAATTACTCAGTATAAGGTGAGGGGTCTGCAACAACATATGTTTGTTGAGTAAAGACAGATGTCACCAGGAACATCTGGATGGTAGGAACACTTCAAGGAAAATATTATAGAGATGCATTCTCATTGCCACTTTCTGTGCCTCTTTCCAACTTGGCAAAAATTTCCTGTTTTCCAAAATGAAAAGTTTGAGCAACAACTTACTGTCTCAACTGTAGACATGAATCTGATAATCTGACCCAGTTAGCAAAATAACGACTTTCCCCCTATTTGTACTTCTCGATTCAGGTCTAGATTTGCAAATGCCCATGGACATGCATTCCCAGCAGGATGGGCTATGGTAGGTGGAAGATCACCAGCCGAGCCGAAGGTGGGTAGTACTGACCTACCCCATGACATTCCCACAAAACACAATTTTTAATATTGTTTTCATGTGGAAATTATTTCACTTTATTACGTAAATTTTCAGTGACACATTTTACAGTATGGAGAAGCTAGATCATAATTAAAATTTGAAGGACCTTCAGGACCTTTAGGTTGGAGAGATGGGCAGAGAACTGTCTGAAATTCACCAAAGGTAAGTACAGGGTCCTGCGCCAGGAGAGGAATAACCCCAGACACCTGTACAAGCTGGGGACCAAGCTGCTGGAAAGCAGCTCTGTGGAGAAGGACCTAGAGATCCTGGTGGAAAACAAGGTGTCCATGAGACAGCATTGTTCCACGTGGCCAAGAAGACCAATGCTATCCTTGGGTGCATTAAGCAGAGCATCCCCAGCAGGTCAAGGGAGGTGGTCCTCCCCTTTCTCAGCCCTGGTGAGGCACATCTGGAGTGCTGTGTGCAGTTCTGGCTTCCTCAGTACAAGAGAGACACAGAGCTCCTGGAGCAGGAGGAGGGCTACAAAGGTGAGTAAGGGACTGGAGCATCTCTCTCGTGGGAAAAGGCTGAGGGTGCTGGGCCTGTTTGGGCTCAGGAAGAGCTGACTGAGAGAAACCCCCATGAAAAACTACAAGTGTCTCAAGGGACGGTGCTAAGAATATGGAGCCAGGCTCTTCTTGGTGGTGCCAAGCAGTAGGAAAGATAAAATGGGTGGAAACTCATGCCCATGAAGTTCCACTTGAATATGAGGAAGAACTTCACTGAGCAGTGACTGAGCACTGGCACAAGTTGCCACGGGTTGCCTGTGGAGATGTGCAAGAACCGTCTGGATGTAATCCTGTGCTACAGGAGCTCTAGGATGACCCTGAACGAGCTGGAGCTTGGACCAGATGACCCACTGTGGCTCCTTCCAACCTGACACACTCTGAGATTCTGTGAAAATTTGCATAGTATCTGCAGGAGTACAGCATAGTCCATAGTCCTTATTTAACTAAACCCATGGATTACTCCTTATAAGAACCCAAAGTGGCAGCAACAGTTCAAGTTATCATTGTGAGAGAATTGTGAAAAAGACATGGCTGAAAGCATCTGAATTTTGAATAGAGAGAAATAGAAATAAATGCAACATCCTAGGCTCTGCAGGCCATGCCATCATCTATTCCAGACATTTCCAAACTTGAATGTGAATCTGTGCAAGCTTTAGCTACCCAAAAACATTCTAGGTTTTGTTTTGTTGTATGAAATGACTCAAAACATGGGGAATACTTATCCAAATGTGTTTATGCACATTTTTCTACAACCCTTGAATGAAGCACGGCAATGTTAATTCTGAATACCCAAGAACTGTGCTTGTATCCTGAAATGCTATATTATTATATAAGAGCCTGTAATTTGCTTTGTACACAGGAGAAAATTGGGAGGAAAACTGTTGAAATAAATCTAATTGAACTAGAACTGAGCTGTAGGTTTTGCCTGTCAGGCCATCTGTGGCTTCACAGCAGAAGTTAGGAGAGAATTCAGCCTCATGGTCTTAGCAGACAGGATCACAGGTTTGAAGATTATGGAGGGTTTTATGAAAGATGGTGAAGATGAAGATTGCATGACATATAATTTGTGCAAGACAATGCTTCAAAGAATAAAGATATGAAGTGACAGTGCAGAGAGGAGAAGAGTTTTTAAAATTACATGCACTTTATGATACAATCTAGAGAGTTCTGTACATTGTGTTTATTCTTCATTTAATCCACTATGTTTTAAGAATACAATGTTGGTAATATAAAAATCTGTTCTTGTGACTCAAATGCAATAACACTGCAAAAATGAGCTGAAAATAAATGTTTTCCACAGCGTATTTGTCAACTCCCTAAATTAATAGTAGTATATAGAATTGAAAACTACATTAAATCAATGTGGTGTCAAATACAAATTTCAATTTGTTGCAAAAACTGTCACAGTGGTTCAAACAACCTAAAATTAGATCCAGCTTTAGTATAAGTATAATTCCACCCCGTCCTAATTCCTATATATAAAATTATGCATTTCATGGTGGATCTCATTTAATTTGAAAAAACAGGTTGTGTCATGGCATTCTAATTTAAAAAAAAGGCCTAGGCAAAAGCAGGGGATATGAGGAATCATTGGCAGAGCCATGCACAATGGAAGCGCCACCACAGATAGGAGGTTATTCTTTGAAGTCTCAATTTTTAACTACTACTTCAGTAGACTATTTTGAGAAATTTACAAAGGCAATAGAGAAGAACTGCATTTGGAATGTACACCTGAATATAGCCAGGGGCACATCTCTTTAGCTCAGACATGTACAGCTCCTCTCACAAGAGACATAGCTGTAGCTATATATTTTAATCTATCTGTCTGGCTAGCTAGCTAGCTAGCTCTCTAGCTATCTATCTCCATGCTGGCACATCCAAGGTACCAGTGGATACCAGTGTGTAGCTGGATATATAAGTCATGGCCAATCCACCATAGAAACACTGAGGAGAATTCCTGTGTCAGTAAAATCTACAGTTGCCAGATGCAGGTGTCTCCTCTAGTTAGTGCAGAGTGTGAAATGAGAGTGATTGCCAACCTGTGGTAACATGGTGAACCAGAGGGATACAATTATATGGATACGATGGACCACTCTTTATATATATATCTTTATATATGAATGCTCAACACAGTTTTGGGATCTCAGGGATTAATTTCTGGTAGTCTGGTTCTGGATGAAAATTCTTGTATTGCAGTTTGAGACAGTGGAATAGCTACTAAACATCATGCCAGCTAGGGACAGATTGTGTAACCTGTGTCACAAATCAGGTCCTGAAAATCTGAGTCCAATATTACAAGAATAAATGAAGAGAAATAATGTAGTGAGATAACCTTAGCAATGACAATATGATGAAAGATGTATGAACTGGACAGACAACTGACTGGAGCAGTTGAGCAAAAAGTTCCTACTGTAATGTAAAAGAAATGTTAAAACTGTGTGTTACAATCAAGAATACATGCCTCCAAATTAATGGATCTTAAAAACTTTTTAAAGAGGTTTTTAAGTACAGGTCTAAACTAATGAATTTACCATGCTTATGCCATGACCTATTACCCCAGTTCCTTCAAAGCAGTTCAGGAAGAAACAGATGGAGTCTTTTCCTTCTCACACACTGGCCACAGAACACACATTCACCCTGTTTATGGAGTCTCACTACATCGATTTCACTGTAATTTGTGTAGGATAATGCATTTTCACTGCGAAGGAGAGATTTGCAAAACCTGTGACTTTTCCTGAGGTCTGATAGACCAAGACTAGAAATGCCATCAAATGACTTTTGTTAATAACAATATCTGATACTTGGTTTCCCAAGAGCTGCAAAGACTTGAGAAGAAAACTTGGTATGAAGAAACCTAGGTGCACAGAACAGAGCAAACTTGCATAACTTCACATACCAAGTCCAAGACAGGCTGAGGAACAGAAATACAACCTTCTTGAATGCTGTGGCTCTTGTTCTACACAATCAGCAACTGAGAAATTGGGCAAAAAACAATTAAATCAAATTATTTCTTCCTTATTTCTCTAATGAGAACCATCAATGAACAGACCCAGCGCTCCGCAGGCCCGTGCCGGCTCTCTGCCAGCCTTTGCAAAGGCAGAGTATTTTTTCTTCAAAACCTTTTCCTGCAAAGCACAGATTGTGGCTGTCAACATCTCCATCTATGGCATATCGAATATGAATTTTCAGCACATAAGGACCTCATTATGCACCACAGGCTTTGGTTTTCCACTCCCTCCTCCCTTGCCTTCCTCAGCGGTAGCTGAAGTTCAGACTAGATCTGTCACTGGCAGGATCACCTGGACAGGAAAAGCAGAGGCAGGATTTCAACACATTCACTCCCTCGTTTGCCACCCCCGCATGCCTGCTCCCCCTCAGTGGGACAGAACTCCACCACCCATGGCAGTGACTCAGCTCCCTCCTCCAGCTCCACCAAGGTTATGGCCAGGAACACTCAAGAGGAAATAAAACAAAGAGGAGACACCCTCCTCTGACAAAAGGGCCTCTCACAATGAAGGGATCCTCTTTCAGAGCAGACGGAAGAAAACCAAGAGGAGCTTCCTTATCAGTCAGCTCAGCCTGGAGGGATGGAGAATGAAAGCAACCTTTGAAACAACATTGTGAGGCAGGAGGTAGAGCTCATGGGGACACCTGTAGCACAGCTTGCACTCTCTCCTCACAGTGACATTGCTAGGAGGGGTGCTGAGGTACCAAAAGCTAGATGGTGCCTGACTGCAGCTTTGTTTGGCAGCAGCAGTGGGGAGAGTGTGGAGAGCTCTCAGGAGACAGGTGCAGCTTGCCCCTCATTGCCTCACCAAGCTGTACATCTATTTCCAGGTCATCCTGTGTGTGGAGCTTGGTCTCCCAAGTTCTCATCAGAGAAACAGGCAATCTATTTCTGCTCCTTTTCCTGATTCCCTGTGCATTTGGGTTTCTGTCAGAATTGAAGCAAATCTTCCTAACAGAAATATTCAAACCTGTCTCCAAGCAGCGGATTGGAAGGCTGAATTCCTCTTTCTGCTGGGATTTTCCTTTTCTTTCCATGAGCTAACAGCTAAATCCCACAGCAAGGCATGAATAAACAAAAACTAGGAAGGATTAGGATGTACTATTTAGCGAATCATGACTAACACAGCCCTGTCTTGCTTCCTCTGAAAGCGTGCCACAAAAGTTCAACAAATATTATTGTGAAATGAACCACAAAGTCTTTACACACTTTATAAATGGCATCTTCACCCATTTTCTCTGGCAAAAACCAAATGGATTTAGTTTCTAGTTGATGGGAAAATCTCTAAATATAAAACACTTGATAATTGACAGAAGACTGGAGTTTTTCAATTCTTTTCCTCCCTCCTACACCCTTCCTGTATGGCAAATATAATTTAGCAGAAGATTCCAAAAGTCAGAGGGTTTTAATCAAGTTGAGAGGCTACTTGCTTCGCCTTTTGCTAAGAAAACACTCAGCAATAACTCCTTCTGTGAAGTGAAATGTTTCAAAATATCAGGATACACACCTCTTGTACATAATTGCTATAGATGTCAGAGGAAATGGAGCATATACAAATAGGTTTCTCTGGTGTACAAGAATAGAAAAAGGAGAAATACTTCCTTGTAATGTGGCCTGTGGTGTTATGAGTGCCTATATGTGTATGATGCTCTTCTTAAACACAGATGTGTATAGATTTGAGACACTGGACATAAGCAGGTCTGTTCTAAAAAAATTATTGTCTTAGTCACTAGCCTTAGGATAGATTAAAAGATCCATTTCCAAAAGAGTTCAGATAAAATGCTGGAAGATGAGGACAGGCTGCAGTTCTAAAATTGCTTATTGCAGTATAGCTTGAAAATATTTGTCATTGTGCCTTTAAAAAACCCAAATCCCCTAGGCAATACAGATAGATCCTTACCTACATACATAAATCTAAATAAAGACAGAAGGAACGAGAGAGCAATCATAACTGGCATTGCTGCAAATCTAATTCCTTTTAGTAATGCGATTGCTATTATTCCATTCCTCTGGCAGCTAGGGATAATTTCAAGCTCCATGAAAATCAATCACAGGTTTTTAGCATTTTAGAAACTATATCTGTGAGTGTCATGGTCTTTCAATATTGGGGAAAAGACCTAGGAATTTTGGGTTTGCTTAGATATTGCCTACACTGCAGATGAGTATTTTTCTTTCACACATGGGATCAATTCCTTTGTGCTAACAAGGATCCACCCACTCCCATTCCTTGTTCCCTGGCTTAGTATGTACCTCAAATCCTCACATGTGGTTCCTTGTGCCTGCAAGAACCAGATTTTGCACAAGATAATCCTGAAGGATGGGGAGGGAAATGTGAGAAACTAGTGCTAAAAGTGGTGTAGAATAGAAGTTCTGGTTAAACCACTCATTCGTACTGGAGCTTTAACTCTTCCAAATGTCAGAGCCTTACTGCAGACTTTTGTTTCCTCTGGGTTTGGAGGAGAGTTGCTGCCCTTCCTTTCCACAAAAGGTATACAGTAACTACCTTCAAGCTCCATTTAACAGTAGCCCTTTTGCTACGCTAAGAAAAATTATTCCCTGTTCACAGCTCAAGAGAACCAGGGGACATTTTTTTGTTCTGTTTTAAGTGAAAACACAATAAAAGACTGAAACAGATGGCAATTTATTTGTCTCTAAAGTTTGCATGTGTGTTCCATGACATTTTTATAAGACTTTAAAGATTCCTCTTTTTCTGTCATCAGTAATCTGAAATTGCTTTTTCCAATAAAATGAATCTGCTTGACTCTCAGTGATGTTTCACTATCAGAAGATAGCTGTCCTTTCTTTGTAGTTTTTCTCTGCAATAGAGTTGCTGTCTCTTACGTTTTTTAAGACTGCTGCACTCTTTGATATTCAAGGGTTAGACCTACCTGTAGGCAGCACTCTACATGGATTTATATAGTGGCTTAATGAAACTTTCACCTTCCCTTCTATTTCTTGTCCCTGGAACACTGAGCAGAGACTGCTGGAAAGCTCTTTTGTTTAAAGAAATATTTAATATTTGAGCTTGACTTTCACCAAGAAAAGCAGTTCTGAGTCTTCCTTACTAAACCAAATCTTTCCATGTGGCTACTAAGTGTAGATTTTATTACAGTTTCCATAGTTTCCTTTACATAAAAGTGAGACTTATTGATCTATACTTCCCCAAATCATTCCTGATGGCTTAAAAATGGTATCACGTTTGTTGCTTTCTGTTTCTTTGGGAAAGAGATTGATTTTAAGTGACAGATTACACATAACATTTTCACATTGGCATGTGTGCTCTTTCAGAAAACCTGTGTGAACACCATCTGGTACTTCTGATTTCCTACTTCTCATTTTATAAATTTTATTCAAAAATCTCTTCTGACACTGCAATTTAAAACAACCCATTATATTCAGCCCTCTGAAAATGAAAAGCTGTGGGGGAAACCTCCCTTACTAAGTAAAGATTTCATTAAGTTTCTCTTTAATGATCTTATCTTTCTCAAACTTCTTTTACAGATGGATCTATCGACTCTAGACTCTTTGCCACGCTTCTTGCTTTAGATGCATTTGAAACCTTGTTAAGTTTTTATTTCATTCCTTCCTCTCTTTCATAAGAATTCCTCATGTTTTGAAAGCTCCCATGAAACTTAAGAACTTATGTTAAGTATGCAGCAAAACATTGCATTTATGACAAGAAAAACTAAAAAAAAAGACATGACAAAAAAAGAGAATATGCTAATGCCTTCTCTTCAAACCTAACTCAGTAGACTTTTTTAAAAACAGTGTTAGTAGCATACAAGGCATAATAACTCTACTGAGAAACTGCTAAAAATATTGATTCTTCACAAATAAAAAATAGTATTATTTGTTCTCCTCTTGGCTAACAAAGCCAAGGGATTACAGATATCACTGTGTGTTATGCTCTATAAACGAAAATGTTCCTTTCCATATGCACTGCACATTACATTAGTTTTGCAATTCATATATGAACTTTCTAGTTTGGCATTAGATCACATATACACTCAGACACACAGGCAGAAAGCTCGAATATAAATACACAGCTTTGCCCCTTTCCAAATGCAAATGCTGAAGGCTCTTCCAGCATCCATTGCAGCCAGTTCCAAAAGTAAGTGTTCTAGTTCATGGAGCTCAATTTGTCATCAAGGAAAATACTGGAGACTGTCATGGATGAGCGCTGTTATGGGAAGCTAATCTGACTTGGACAGGAGAGAAACTGAATATTAGCTTTTTGGTGAGAGAGAAGAAAGAAAACACACAGTTTATGTTGTTCCACTGCAAGATCTTCCCCATTAAATCTGCTTTATCACGGATGTACCTCTAGACCAAAAAGATGAAGTGCCAGGAACTCTATTTGGAGGCCACATGCAGGCTCACAGAAGGAGCTGGATCACAGCAGCTATATACACAGACAGAGATTTATAAACCCTTGCCTCTGGTTTTATTGATTTAGCAGGTTTCGAGCAACTCTGACAATGTTACTGGCTGGAGTTCACATTTCCATCTTGCTTTGCAGCCTATAACCCAATCTAGACTTACAGACAAAGGAGATAGCAGCCAGAAGATTAAATGGTAAACATAAATTTAAATATCAGTCACTCCTTGTAGAATGAGTTGCTTCCATAGGACTCAGGGATCAATTACAAAAGCAGATAAAAACACAGATAGGGGGCTGTCTATTTACTCCCTACACTTCCTCAGATCATGAAGCTAAAAACAGCACCATGCCTTACACCTCTGTGCCCTGCTCCAGCACTGTGGCTCTGCTCTGTTGGTGTTACTTAAACACATTTTCTGCTATACCACTATGGACATTTGGATTTGGTCCTTTTTAGCTGCACAACTACATTGCACACATAATACACACACATAAACAAAAATCCCTGTCTACTTGAATTTTTCAAATATGGCTATACTGAAAACTAGAACCTGGATTTAATAGGTTCAATGTGTAAATTTTGAATCTAGATATTCTATCACTGCTACCTCCAGGTATCTCACTACAAAGCGAGCTTTCTTATTATATAAGATTATTATCAGCTTTTGGCATAGAACTGGCTGTTCTTCTGGTAATATCAAAGACTGATGTAGGTAGATCCACAAAGATGTCTCAGCCATAAGTGTTTATGTATTTAATTTCAGTTTTCCAAAAGCAGAAATGACATGTGTGAGACGCCTACATCTCACCAATCCCACCAATCTCTGCCCCTGCCATTATTCTCCATTTCCTTCTTTTGCTCCAAACAGCCATAAATGAAACAATCCTTTCCTGGTTCAACACAAACCTTTTTCTATCCTGGCCTTTCATATCTTATCCATCTAATCCCCCTCTGAGACAGATGTTGGATCAGAGCATTCCTCCATGAACATTCCCTAGACAGAATAAAGAACCGCAAAGAAAATCACAAGGTAAAGCAAAATTTTTCGTATTATATTTAGTCTCTGGAAAAACTTATTTTTGCATGACAATGGTCCAGCATTACTTTAGCATTCTGAGACAAATCGATTTGTGAAATAAAAAAGTTATGATTTTTATTTGTAGAAATTAGTGTTAGGAAGGAAGTTGAAAACAAACACAAAAGAAGTCAGCTAATATTCAACCAGTTATCTATCACAAGCTCTAAACATTTCCAGTTGTTGAAGACAAAGTGAGTCCTAAACAGATATCCTGTGCTTTCCCCAAAATTTTAATTTACCTATGCTCAACAAAAGAACATGGATTTGAACTTTACTTACCAAGATGGTCCAGGTCTGTTTCAAAAGTCCTTTCTTTCCAAAATTTATATCTATATTTCCAGTATTTATATATATTACCACTATTTGTGTTACTTAGATATTGTATAAATAATGATTTAAGGTTTTCTCCTGGATCATTGATAAAAACTGTTTACATTACAGGGCCATGAACTGATTTCTGTGGCCAGGGACAGCTCTTGCTATTTCACTGCAGCAAATGAAATAAATTTTGCTATGCACTTCTGCATGTTCAGAGGAATTCAGATCCGGGGAAATTAGTTTATTTTACCTATGCTGTAATACAGTAATGAAGACGCAAACAAATTAAAAGGTCAGTTTTATATTTAGAGTTGATCTAAGAAGAGCAATCTTTTCAAAATTTTAAACAGCAATGAAAATGTAATGCACTATAAGAATAAAGGGCTTAGGAGAAGGCAGCCTAGTAGTCATTCCAAGAACTTAGATCTCATGTCTGAAACTCAAAAGCCTCATTTCTACGTTTATTTTAATGTGTAATAAAAATGCTTCATTCTCCAAAACAAAATCTCTTGACTGGGGTCTTGGAGAAGAATGAATTTGATAAAAAAACCTTAAACTACTGCATTAACTTTGTTAACTAAATGTATTTGTCCTGCAAATTTTTTACAATTATTTCAGGGCAATGTGCTCTGAAAAGATGAAGCCCACAGACATTTACATTGTGAAAGGGGTATGAACATATAAATGCTGATCAATTATACAATATTTTCTTTTTTCCCTTTCTGTTACCCTATTAGCTGTATAGTCTGGCCCTGTAATTCACCAGCTTTTCTGAGATATCTGAATCCTCAACTCCTTTCCATTGCTTCCAGCTTTGAAATTTCACTTGAACTCTATTATGCATTAATTAGTACATTTAACTTGTCCTGTATGCTTCCTATGCTGTAGTGCCTCAATGGTACTAAATCAAATATCTCACCATGGAAATGATTTTAACCCTTAAAATGTTATCAAAAAAACTCCATAACTTTATTTTAAAAATTCTTCTGAGATAGAAGGGAAAATGCTATGCAAGAAGAATTCCTTGGTAAGGTCTTAATTTTTCTTAGGACGGAGGTAGGGTAGCTTGCCAGGCCTGCAGAGACGTCATCACCTTGTTTACCCTTTTGAGTAAGCCCATCAGATGGCACTGTTGTACATAATCTTGTAAATGCTCTCTCAGCCCATTTGAGCAAAATTTTAGCCCTGTAAGAAAAGCGTTTTGTTGTTTCTTTTTTCTCCCAGATCTATGCTCCCAATGGGATCCATGAGATGCAAACACTGCTATTTCTGTTGGATTGCTTGCCACAGAAATTCTTTCACCAGAGAGAGGTATCTGACCTTGAGAATTGGGCATAGGCATCTGAATAGTGGTCCTTGAAAGGAAAGAAATTCTTGGAGTGATATGCAGGTGTATTATAAACCTGCATTAAGACAGGATTGTGGTACCATTGATAACACTGGCAAGGTGGCAAAGCCATTTTGACAAGGAAAGTAATTCTCCCTTTCCTCACTTCTTCCACTCTTACATGCCAAGTCAACAGATCTCTGTCACATGGGTGGGCCAGTCTGCTCTTTCTAACCTCTGGGGATACAGCCTCCCTGGACCAAGCAGGGGGTCAGAGTCTGCATTCAAGACAAACATGGAATATTAGATGTAAAAATCATAGAAAGAAATAGCAAGATGCAGCTCAGGAAAAAGTCTGATTTGCTCTATGTGCTTTCAGCCTTGTCTGCCTTAAACCAACTGGCATCACACATACCTTCATTTTGTATGTGTTCTTTATGTTTGCTTTGTTATTAAGGAAGAGGCATTAAAAGATGATTAAAAAGTGCTGTGTTAGCCATTGAGGAATACATATATCTTTGCCTATGTTGCTCAGAAATTTTATGTCAGAAATCCAGCAGCAAGTTAGTAAACTACCAATACGACCAGAGCAATCCTCCTACCTGCTAGCAACATCTTCTTAGGCTGCCTATTCTTAGTTTCTTCACCTCATGAAAGCAAAAAGGCTTGAAATGTAACTAACAAAGATTCCAAATGTCCCACAAATTGAGTTCCTTTCCTAATATAGTATCACATTGTTATGATTATAATAGAACACTCTCTATGACAGATATTCAGCATCTCAAGAAAAATCCCAATAATGCAAGATGCTAAAATAAAACTGAGGAAATGATGTATGTGTATGCATGTGCACCGTGAGTAGATAGATAATCTTTTGCCTGAACATTGTATTTTAAAATCTCCATTATTTATTAATCCAATCAGAAAGTCAGTGGTTTGTTTTTCTTCCTCGTTTATTCCCAGTAAAAATGCTGAGCTAGTTGAAGAAAGCACAAAAAATAACCTATACAGAAATTATTTATCAAGCCACAGGAGACTTCAATATTCTTTAAGTGAAGTCCTTAAGTAGTTTTGATGACGAATGACAGAGAAATTAAAGCTGAAAATACTGGATCAGTTCTTCAGCAAGCAGAGTAAGTGTAATTATATGAACATAAACTGGGAAAGAACTGATTTGCAGAATATATGACATACATAAAAATGGGCTTAATTGAGTTCAGTGGGTCAGACAGTAATATTATCATGGGGTTAGATAAAACAGCAGTCAGGCTCCTCCTAGTTTGACTTGCTTTAGTCTGACTAACCATCACCTTCATCCATTTGTTTCAAATGAATCAATTCTAGTTTACACCAATGTGGCAGGAGGAACAGGTTTCTTGCTGTGGCCAATCACTTCAGAAGTGAACTCAGTGATGGATCACAGAGTTATTCTTAAGCAAGAAAACATTTATAAACCATTTGTGGCCCATTTGTTTTGTCTGTAGTCTCGAATTTAAATTAATTCCATGCCCTTTTGTGAAACACTCCTTGACCAGGAAGAGAAGTTTGAACTTTAAAATGATCCCATAACTACCCATTTCTGTGTGGGAATTGCATTACTTGTAGCTGGAGAAAAATGATTTGCTGTATCTAATTCCCTTTTTTTCACCCCTGAATTTAATAAGGATCTTTCCATGTTACTACTTTCACAGGCCAACATGGATGATCTTCTTTCATGATGCCTTCTTTGAAACAGAACCAGGCTCTCAGAAGTCCCTTTGGAAATGTGAATGTGTCCTGCAACATGCTTTATGGGGAAGGAGGAATGCCAGGGTAACTGATGGAGGGTTTGTGTCCTGATGTCAAGGAACAGGCTTCATGCAAAAGGGAACAGAGGAATGAGCTTTCTTTTACCATATGTGGTCTGTTAAGAAAGGCTGGTTATAGCCTCACAGTAAACCTGGATCACCCTCTTCCCACCAGCCCTCGAGAGCCCCCAGATCCCAAAACTGTGAAGGCAGCAAATGAGCCACCACAGGAGTTAATACCCTGCAGGGTGTGAGTGCTGCATGGGGCAGGCAAAACACAGCCACATCACAGGGCTCAGCTGAGCCCAGGGTGTCCTGGCCCCAGGACCAGCCATTTTAAACTGACTGTGACCTGGAGATACGAGGTGCTCATTACAGGCCTTAGTAGCCTAATATCATCAGTAGATTGAACCAAGCTGTTCTAGTCTTTGCCAGCACAAACATCAATAAAAGGGACCGTGTCAATAAAACTTCCCAAGATGAACCCATAGAATGAGGCACTTATAGACTATCATAAACAATTTGCCCTTTGGTGGCTGTCCCTTATCAGGCCCAGTCAAAGCCTTGATAAGTCTTGCCTCTTTAGGAATCATTAATTTCCTTGGAAATTTAAACAGCTGTCACTTGTGATACTCTTCAGGTGTACATGTGGGAAAGATTAGCTCGTGTTTATAATCCAATCTGTTCATTAAGTGCCTGCCCATGTGGAACCTCCTTCACAAGCCAAGAGTCCGGCCTGCTAAGCTCCCACAGATAATTGGAGGCGGCCATGAATTATGCGAATGAGCTGTCGACAACAGGGATCAGGAGGCCTTACTGGTATCAGCTGGTCTCAGGACAGCGTTTAATGATTCCTTGCAAACAAGATCTGGCCTCTCTGGCCCATGTACTTATTCCCCATTAATGAAGAGAGCCAGGCTGATGGCCCAGGCTTTCTGCTTGGGATGCGGTCCCTCCGGCTTGCTCCTGCTCCCTGACATGGCATCTTTGCACAACACAGTGAAGGGCCTCCTCCTGCAACCAGGGCCACATGAGGTCACCAGCCGGCCTTAGTGGCCCCAGCTGGCCTCACTCAGGATGTTCACCCACGTTTCCTCGGTCCAGGGGCTCTCTGTACAGTCATGAATGGGCACGCTGTCCTGCCCTGAGCTAGGTGTGACCATCTCCCAGCCCTGCCTCCACAATGAGCCTTAGTCCTACTCTGTAGCTAGCTGGAGTCCCTCAGCCACAGGGTGCAATTTATCTCCAACTCTGTCTGCAGCTCCGTCTCCTTTTGCTCCTGACTGGAGCCCCTGGGTGGACCCTGGCCCTGGTTCATCCCTTATGTCAGGGGGTGTGCTACAGACCCTGTGGTATCGCGCCCTGTTAGTGAGGGTATGACCTGTGCTGGAGTTGCCCTTGGCTGTTGATTCGTCCAGCTCCATGATACAACCCTGTTCTTGCTGCACTCTGGTTGTAATCCCACAATACGATAAAAGCTTCAGGTTTTGTCTGCGCTGCTTCACTGCAAGCACTCTTTCTTCCTCGGGAGACAAGAGATGAGCATCCCCTGGGTCACACTCCAGTACTGAAAATGCTTCTGAAGCTGCTGGTTCCATGGCCATGGTCGCAGTCAATGGGATGGGTGTCCTTGGGTACCAGTGTTTTGTAAAACAATGCTGTAACTCAAGGAGTCAGGGACTTGCACAACCACGTCCTTAAGAACACAAGTACTTTTAAACACCTACTTATTTCCATTCTTGCTCTTTTTTTTGCATTGTGCAATTCCACTTGGGCGGCCAGATCAGACATCATCACAATAGCTGGCATAGGACCATTTAGCATGAGATCAGTGCTTCAAATGGCACGCGGTTTTGCTAAAGACATGGGGAGCAGCTGGCAAAATACAGCCTCTCCCATTGAAGCTACTGAGAGTGGAAGCTGCTAAATGCTTTGCAGAGGATGCAAGTAATTTTCTCAATTTACTCCTCCTTCATTATTCTAAAAAGATAATTTTCATTTTTTCATTTTCTACCCATTACTCTTTCTTGAAGTTCCTAACAGTCAGCTTGAATACAATTATCTTTATTTTCCTTCTCTTTTGCTGCTTATCTTGAAACCATTGCCATCATAATGAAGAGAGAGACTATATCTCATTTCAGGGCCCACCCAAGCCTGGTTTAGGCAGTCTGCAAAAACTGCTGGGCCTTCAGCCAAGGTTTCTCATCTAGGCCAGGGTGGGAAGTTTGGGTTTTCAGTGAGAGTTTTTGAAGGGATGGGTGGAGGTGCATGTCAATACTTCTAAAAGTCATGTTCTGGCTTTGAAATACTTTTCTGGAAATAAACAGGTCCTGCATATACCACACATTGATTCTGGAATTTGTGCTACTGTCTGACCTCCTTGACTGATTTATCTTTGATATTCAGATGGGCTTCCTTCTTATAGGAAAAGTCTGCTCTGATCCAGCACCATAAGTCTGTAAAATCTAAAGGCATGCCAAGTATCAGAGCGGCTCAGAAATGTTCAGTTGGAATAAATTATTTTATTATTTTCTGTGATGCTCATATATTGAGGTATATAAGTTTGTCACTGAAACATGAAACAGTGGACTCTGGGTTCTATCTTTGAAGAGCAGCCTAGGTTCTTTATTTCATTCCACTTACTGATTGATTTCAAACAATGGTCAGGTATTTATGTTTTAGAGCAAGAACAGGATTTGACTCAATCAAGAATAAATGAGTGAATAAGGCAGACTCATATTGGACAACATTAAGAGCAGCATGGCTAGTTAATTATGGAAAGCTAGAATCAAACTTTACTTGATGCTTGGGAGGCCATGCCTGGGATACAGATCTCGTTTAAGCCCCAGTTCAAGAAGGGAGAAACTGGAGTGAGACTAGAGGGGCCACTGAACAGGTTACTAGCCCAGAACACATCACCTCTGAGGAGAGATTTAGAGAGCTGGACTTGTTTCTTCCTGACCAAGAAAAACCTAAAGGGTGATTCCTAACAATAGAAATACAGTTACAAAAATATCAGAGCCAAACTTCTATCTTCCATGGTGAAGTACATGAAAAAGATCAGTGGGCACAAAAAGTGGCTTGGGAGGACATTAGGAAAAACTTTTTGACTAGGAGGGTAGAATAGAGGAACATGGTGTATTGAGAGCCAGATACTTCCCATTAGTGCCCAGTGAAAGACAAGAGGCAAGAGCAGCAAACTGAAGTAAAGGAAATTCCATTTAAGCACAGAAAAAGCTTTTTTTAATGGTAAGGATGATCAAACATTGGAACAGGCTGCCCAGAGAGGCTGTGGAAACATCCATTCTTGGCTGTTTCAAAATCTGACAAGGGAAGGTTCTAGACCACCTGCTCTAGCTGGCTCTTCTCTGAACAGGGAGACTCAATGATTGTAAGAAGTGACTTCAAACCTCAGCTGTCCTCTGAGCCCCTGAAGTTTATCTGTTGTTGCTAGATCAGCCAGAATTTGGAACAATTTATTATTTTTCTCCTGGCATATAATAGATACAGTCAGTTTTTGATCATCCAAAGGAAATTTGCAGGCTGTGCATTAACTATGAAGCTTGTGTAGACACATCAAACCTAGCTCAGTTTGAGTTCAGAACAGTCTCTGAGTTTGTGTGGTGCCATATATCACTAAGCTGGGTTGGCACTACTTGAATGACTTTGCTTGAACATACCCTCAAAGTACAATCTGATAATTTGGATCAGCTGTAGTTTGACATTGTCTGGCTAGGATTAGTTCTGTAATAATCTCAAGACATTAAAACATACCTTTATTTAAATCTCCCTACCAGTATTGAAACAGTTTCCTTAAAAATCAGGTTCTGTTGGTATCACATCTGATTTTCCCTCCCTACATGTATCAGATTATGTTCAGTTTTTAAGAACACAATTTATGAAGGAAGGCATTTCTCATAAGAGGATATAAAAATGTAATCTACATTGTTGCCATTCTGGAACTCTTACCTGATTCTTCTCCCAGGGGTACCAGTACACACTTGTACCACAAAAAGCTTCTGCTGAATTTTCCTGTGGTTTCTTAAACATAAAAGAAATAAGATGTGCAGTTTTACCTAGTCTTCTGTAATTCTTTTTTCCCCCTATCTTATGTCAATCTTAAGCTGCCCAGTTGCCTTTAAAATGTACTTATTTAACATTGCACTATGCATCTGCTGAGCTTCAGGAGCTAGAGAGAAATTGATCCTAGTGGGAAATCCTTCCAAGCCTGCAGCTATATGGTTAGACTGCACATGTAACACAAAACTCAAATCTCTACATATATATTGATGGCAATACATTGATATTGTACTACCTATTGGAATGTACCTCATCAAAAAAAAAAAAGATTGTGCAGAGTGGCTAGGAACTAGTGCGAGCATGGCCATTGTATCAGCACAGAGCAATTAATGCCAAATGTGAACAACTAGGAGGCTGAGCACAACCACTCCTTTTAACTATGTGGAAACAGGTGGCCAACTTTCTCTCTGCCACTAAAAACCAGTATCTTTCAGGAAAAGCAGCTTATATCAAATTACCTTAAAAAATCCCAGTTGCCTCCCAAGACTAGCCACTTTGCCTTAGAGAGAAAGCTTGCCTTAAACCCTGTTTACTTTAACAATAGTAAACAATTTACAAGAACAAATTGGCTGAAAGAGGACCTAACTCTTTTCATACACTGATGGTATCGGTGCATTCACACTCAGTGGTGCTGCAGTTACTGACTTGGCTGCTCTGGGAAGTCTCTGTCCCAGCTGGAACTCAGAGATACATAAGTGTCTCCTTTTGGTCTTTATTGAAGACTAGTAACTAACCTTGTGAATTTAAGGAGAGGAAAGGCACTACCTGACCATTTTTTTTTTCTTCTCAATAGTGTTTAGCAACTACACATTTAAGGCTTAAAGTCAACCCTAATATGTCAGTAACTCAGCTGCATTACACTGATGGTTAGATGATCTTCTACCTCACCTGTAGAGTCAGACTTCTCCAGGCTACATTAATCTTGTGTTCTTTTATGTCCTTTGCCAGAGCATCTAGAGGAAAAGCTGCTGCCAGCACTGGCCATGTTTTTGTGAGTAGCTGCCCATGCTGTGCTACGTGCTGACCTCAGCACACTTACATGTGCTGGAAACAGGCTGTAATGGACTGCAGCTGCAGAGAGACATCCTAATTTCTGAATCATGGTAGAGCATAAGTGAGAACACGCCTCACAGCTGAGGACTTGCTGTGGCTGTGCAGGCACTTAGGGAGCTTTAAGAAAATGAAAAGGCATAACAAAGGTGCCCACTGAATTTCAGATGGCTCCATGATAAGGAACTGCTGGATAATAGCATTCTTCATCACTTTTCTTGGACCTAAGTCTTGTCTACATTGTATTCAACCCAGCTGCTCTCAATCCTTCTAAACAAATTGGAACTTTTTTTTTTTAAATAAATGAGTTATATTTTTATACATTCAGTATAAGAATTGTAATGAAGTTTTGGAAGTTTCCAGGATGAAGTCTGCAATATTGATGTATTTTCTTTTCAGTTCCTCCCTTTCCTTGGCAATCCCCTGCTAGCATTAGATTAAAGTATTTGCCTTTCTGAATTGTAGCCTAAATGGTTACAGCTGTTGAATCATCCCAGGCTAATCAGGATGAATTATGGCATCTGATATTTGAATAGACTTAGCTCTCTCTTCACTTGGCTTTGTAAATCACTTTGCCTACGTCTACACAACCTTTGACATGAAACCATGCTCATGACATGCTCCCTGACACAGCTGCCTCACAGGAGGCTCACAAACAGTCTGTCTGGGCAAACCAGGCGTTGAGACCAAGGCTGTGGGATGCCACCTGTTGGGATGTTCTCCAAGATCACCTGGGCCAGTGTCTCAGAATGGCTGCCTCTGTGTGGGAAATGTGGATGGCCACTGGGGGGATTCTCTAGGCTGTGTTGGGAGAATGATATCCAGTGACAGCAACCAGCGTCACCCAAGAGTCCAGAGCACCTGAAACATCCACATACAACCTTGTACAGATGTTGAATGTTGAACTCTGAGGTGCTGGAACTGTGCTGCTACATTTTTGTTTTTATTTATAGGCTACAGTGATATTCCTGGTGATACACCAAAGAGTGACCCCGGACCGAGTGAGGCAGACTGGCCTGTTTCTGCACTGCTTAAATCTCAGCCATTTGGAAGGCTAGATTTTATCCTTGTTGTAGAGTTTTATCCTTGTTGCACATCAGTGGTGTGCACTGTGCTACAAGAACTGCCTTGTCCTCCCTTTCCCTCATAGACACCATTGGACATGCTAATGAGTACCAGAATCTTCACTCACCTCAGAAAGTGTGAGCCCAGACTTGTGTGAGATGTGGAGAGAGAAATGTGCCAAGAGAACCAGGACTGGGATGGACCTCTCTCAGCTGAGAGATTTCCAGAATCAGGTGTAGTTTCTATGCATTTAGTACTCTGTAAAGGATTTTTCTTCCATTACCCGGTGTAGTGTCCCCTCAAACAAAATATCCAATACAATCTGTGTACAATATCCACTATTGCCCATACTACAAGAAGACCCTCCCTGTCCCATTTGTTTGGATCAGAATATGCAGTCTTCACTTGATGCCTTCCTGGCTTTTCACTGGAGAAAATAGTGAGCAGCTGATCCCTATTCACCTCTATGCCTCTTTGATCGTAAACTCCTCCTATTTTCCTTTGGTGGTTTATTTTTCAGAATAAAGAAGTCTGGCCTACACAGTCATTCCCTGTACCTGAGTCACCATTAAAAAATATAAGCAGTTTATACTTCCTCTGCATAATTAATATTTTATGGATGTAGAGCCACCGTTTTTAAATGTCACTTCCTTGTACTGACTCTATTTACACAGAAAAATGTGCCTAGCACTGTCACTTCAGAGGTAGTAGTTTATGGTATCCTTTGAACTGTCTTGTAAACAAGGATAACATGAATCTTTTATCCTCCATCACAGAGACATTCCTATTTCTATAAACTTGAAGGCTTCCTGTAACACAATACAATAATTTCACAGTTTAATAGAGTTTTCAGTTTCACTGAAGCAACAAACTAGGAAAAAAAAAGTATGTTTAAAAACTCTTGGAAGTTACAACTTCGAGCTACAGTAAGCACAAGCCAAGTGTCTGCAAATCACTCACTTGTGTTGTTTCTCCTGCAGCAATTGCAATAACCATATAATCTGTATGTGTGCCTTCAATGAGGCTTGTCCTGAAGGCTGCAGGAATGGTGGTTCAAGTGCTGCTGCCCATAAATAACATTGCCTCCCATGATTCAAGTTTGCTGGCTTTGAGCCTCCTGCTCTGATTTTCACTCATTTGTAAATGTAAAGCCCACGCTGTCAAAGATAATCTATGAGGATGCTCTAAGAGATTTTCTTAACCACAATAGGCTAGAGAATCCCTTTTTTATGATCAGACTTTTTTATAAATGCTGTTTCTCTTTTCATTGGCATGTGAAACTCTATTGCTTTTGTCTCTTTAACTATATGATGTGTAAATCATCTTGCTGATACCAGCATCCTAAGGAACCAGTTATGTGAAAGAGCTTTTGCAAATCATGCTTCTTGCCCTTTGACCATTTAAAACCCAGCCCAAACAAACAAAAAATCCTCCCATAGCTAAGATGTGATCTGTTTAACTCAACAGGAGGTTTCCAGGACTTGGGTGAATTTTAACCATCCTTTTTGACATAAGTCAAGCTGTGCAAAGCAATGAAATTCTGATTGACGTGTGCTGGGACGACTGGATAGTGTTACAGTTGCCTCATTAAGAGGTACTGGAGTTAAGCAGGGGGAGTTGAACTTTCCTCTGTATTAAAACAACAAGCGTGGGAGACGAGGAGAGCAAGCTGGAGTACAGGAGTTCACCTTATAACAACAAAGACTTAACATGCAGTATATCACGTCTCCTGAACTTTGTCCTGCTTGGTAGTTTATCAGACAACCAAGATGAACAAAACAGCAAAGAATGATTTAAATCTGTCCTGATTTCAATCTTCTGGCCTAATTTTCAACTTCATTCTTTTTCTGTTCTATCATTTCATTGTTCTGTGCTTCCCCCTCCTCAAGAGACATTCACAGTTTATATTAATCTTAGAGATGAAAATATATATAGATCCCATTAGTGAAATAAAACACAGTGAAGATGGGTGAGATGTAAGACAGAAGTTTTGCTAACCTAGTGATGACTTCCCCCTTTTCAGCATTGTACCCAATTTACTCTAGAAAAGAAACATGGCTCAAACAGTCTCCACTAATTTTTGTCAATGTTAACAGTACCTAACTACTGTCAAAATCCATGGCAATATATTTGTGGCTTTTTTGAAACAGCAAAGATTTTTCATACCACCAAGATGAGAATAAACCCTATAATATGAACTGACACTCTGAATCAAATTTTACAGAAAGTCAGTATGAAAATTGGAAGACATAACATTTCAGTTCACAAAGTTAAAATTAGGCTATGTTGATTGTGGGGGGTTAGTTCCAGAAAAAGACACCACAGCTCACAAGACCAACATTCAGCCTTGCTGAATTACTCAGAAGCAATCAGTCATAAAATAGTTTGCCTTGGAAAAAAACAAATTATTGAAGTCTTGATGTTGAGGTAAACCCAAGACACTGAGAAACACTTTTGTTGATAACAGCTGAAGAAAAGCAAATCAAGGAAAACAATTATGCAGTAAGTGAGCAATGGAACTGTAAAACTTGGTTTCACAAGGAATTTTGCCTCAGGTTCTGTTCTACTCTCTTTGGGAATTGCAGTCCCCTCTTCATACCTTCTTAGTTTTTCTTTTCCATTTGCTCAGGCTCTGCTATGGCCATGTCTACACTGATGGCTCCTCTACATACGCAGATTGATTTGGTAGAGCTGTTAACAGTCTTTTAGCCAGAAACAGTGCTAACTCAAGGTTTTGGAAGTGCTTTTGCCAGGACAATAAAGTTAAAATGCAGTGGGATACTGTGTTTTATACAGAGAAAATGGTAGAGAAAGGAAGGGAACCTGGTTCACTTACAGTGAGTATGAATTCCAAACACTCTGAAAGCTTGAGCAAGGCACCAGTTTTCCCAGCCAGACTCTATAACTTTCTAATGGCAACAGCCAGCAGCCTCAAGAGTCATAGTTTCTTCTGTCACAGAGCCTTGAACAACACATACCTTTGTGTCTAAAATGTGCCATGGAGCTAGAATTCAGTAACAGAGGGCTGAAGAGCACCATCTTAATCACATCATCTCTTCCAAGAAAATATAAAAATTTTGCTCAGTGATACTCCCTCAGTTCTTGGAACCATTGTGTTTTCTAAACAACTTATTCACTTGTGGGTTAGATAGGCTAATGTCTGGGCTAATAGCCAGAGTTACAAGAGGAAAGAGCAGTCATCCACTTTATTTTTCCTTCCTAATTTTTCTGCTTTTTGATTTATCTTGCTAAGTGTTGTGGCAAATATATGTAGTTCTCCAACTACTTAGGCCTGGTGTGCAGTGCATGGAGCAGAGACCTCATGCTTCTCTACGGTGCTTAATTCAATAGATCATAAGACTAGCTTCAACTCCTGGATACTGCAGTAGCATAAATATTTAAATAAAATGTTACTCTATTATGCTGTATGTTTGAAGTTTGGCCCATGTACATCCTCTCAGCAGTCTGCAGAGCTTGTGCTGAGGAGGCAGATTAATATGTTTCTCCAACAGAACAAGAATGTATTCTCCATTGCCTTGGGTAACATCACCTGATAAATTCACTGCAAGTGCTTCCAAATGTATTGTGTGACTGGAGTTACTTGCAGTGTTACTAGGAAAAACAGAAATTTTCAGCCAGGATGCTTGACCTAGTAAATACTTACGACCTAACACAAGCCCCAATTCAACAAGGTACTTAAGCACATACCTAAATACCCACATGAATAAAGTCAGCCATGCTTCTAAGTGTCTTGTTGAATCTGGGCCATACAGAAGCTGAACACATCAAGCAACTACCCACATCAAGTTCCAGTAAAGAAAATCGATTGCAGAGTGTATTCCCTCTGACTCTTAACAGTGAAAAAGAGAGTAAAAATTTCTGCTGCTTCTCCTTCTTGGACAGACACTGTGCATGTTCCTCCTTTCATTGAAATATTTTCTCTGTGGTATCAAAAGTGATTTATGAATTTTTGGAACTAAACCATATAATGTGAAACAAAAATAACACGTGAAACTGTGTTTTTTTGGTATTATTTAGTCCCTGAACCTTTCATAAGATCAGCAATAGTCAAATAGGAAGACTCTAATGAATGCAATAACTAATGAAATAGATGAAAATTAGTAACAGGAAAGCTTGTTGAATTGGGCTGAACTTCGTGGCATGTCTCTTCTCCAAGGCGTTTTGCAGTCAGTGGACTAGTCCTTTTCATGTGTGGAATCTACAGCTTCAACAGTGGGGAAAAGCTGCTCTGGGACATAATGGTTGTTTAGCCAGTGACATCAATATTTTGATGTGTGCTTTGTTGCCATTTTGAAAAATATCAGTACACTACAGTTGTCTAACTTATCGACTTACAAATGCTTCATGGATGCAACCAGAAGACTCTATCTGTGGATCAACCATTTATCACACATTCAGAGATAAGCGGAATTTTGGACCACTGCCTTTTAAATTTTTTTAAGTCCTCTCTGAAAGTACATTGAGTGCTATCTTGAGATTTATACTGGCACTATTCTTCTACAGCATGAACACGGCAAAATCACTGCCTTTGCTGAAATAATTACTTACATCACATTATAAAATAGTCTGGCTACGTGAAATTGTTAATTCAGAATGCCCTCCAGATAGTCTGTCTCGAATTAAACCTACTACTAGATCAGATGATAGTGCTATTCTGACTTGCTCTATGGAGCTCAGGACAATCTTGCTATACAGCAGTGTAGACTAATTCATGGTTACCAGGAATGCAACAGCACTACCACTGCAATTTTATCTGCATTGTGATAATGCCTATGGACTGGGGAATCATAATTCTCTGTTCTAGCCAAATACAGTTGGATGTCAGTCCCTTCTCAAAAGGGTTTATTCATCCACTTAAAGCAATGATTTAATCAGTGTGTTGAAAGCAGTGGTGATAGTAAAAGAAAAATAGGGTTGTATGGTTTCTCATGATACGTGATTTTTTAAATGTGCAATCTAGACATAAAAAGCTAAAAGACATTAGTGACTCTTTGGATGGGATGATAGCCTGGTACCTTCAGGGATTTGATAACAGAGTGACCTTGTGGATTATGTATATCTGTAAATGACTGCCTGAGAGAGAGGATTAAATGATTTGGACTTAAAAATTACAGGAAACACTCTTTCCACACGTCTTCAGAGGAAGTTCTGTTGCTTGGATCTCCTCAGTTATCTTCAGAGTGGCCTGAGCTATATCTATGCCTTCATACTCGTGTCTTTGAACTAAGCCACTCTTAAGCCATTATTTTATCAACAACTGCAGTATAGCAATCCTTTATGTAGAACATAGTTGATCCTTACAGACACATAAGGAACCAGAAGTATTTCCTCACTGGCAGCCAAGATGGACCTCATGCCTTACTTCCCTGGTCTTAAATCAAACCTTAAGAGCTTAATTTTGTATCTTCTTGTTGACTCACTGGTCAAGGGAAATAATTTCTGTGAGGGACTTTGCTTCTGCATTGAGCACTGGTAGCTATCATTGATTTTGAGAAACAGCAGCTTGGAAAACTGGACTGCTGTGAGGTTGAGCAAGCACTTTGATCTCAGCTTGTCAAATAGTGTTCATCTTTTTATTATTATGAAACCTGAGCACATTATTTAGTTTCCTGTTTTACAGTTACGCAATGTTTTCTTAAGACCATTATTTGAATCTTCCTCTGAGATGTGAATTAAAAGGTAATGAAAAGGTAACATCCATTTCACAATTTCCAGTGAACAGGAAGATTTCTGGACATGAAAGGAACTGGTCTCACATTTTTTGGCCAAGGAGTCCTGAAACCAGATGGTATAGATTTTGTACCTAAGCTTATTCAGCATTTACTGCTGGCTGCTGTATTAGTCCTGGCAGCTGCTTGGAAACCTCGTATCCCCCTGAAAATTAACACCTGGTTTCAGAAATACTGAAATACAAGTGATGGAAAAGCTATCTAGCTTCATAAAAGGAAAATTCATGAATTATTAAATGAATATTTGTTAGTCCAGAAGAAGCAAAAGGCAAATCTGCTGAAAAAGATAACTTTGTCTCATGGAAGAAATATTCTACAAAATAAGCAACTTTAAGGGTGTCATTAAACACATACAGATAAATAATGCTTAAATGCTTTAAGTGTTCAGAAACTAAAAACTAACTTAAACAATGTTTTCAGACTTGGGCATCTATTGCCACAGACCTAAAGTAGTACTTTGAAGTTTTCAGTCCTGATAACCTATTTGTTATTAAGTATGCCTGCACATATTCAGATTTTAGGGCAATGGTTTGGTATTGATATCTTAGAGTCAGTTACCTTGTCCACAAAATGAGGATCATGACTTCTATTATCAGCTTTACTGTAGTTCTATGGTGGCTAGGTACTTGCCTGCAAAGATCCGATAAGGGTTAAATCCATCAATGTATGTGGACTGGGAAAAAAAGGACTAGATTTTATTAAAGGATTGAAACATATTCAATTTTTCTTATTTGAGGAGGAATTAATAACCATTCTGGATTTTTTCTATTTTAAAATATTTTAATATTTTAATATGAATTTAGGTAGAGTTAATCCTTCTCAATTTTATAAAATAAGTAGATTTTATGCATGTGATTGTCTAAGGCCTCTCTCTAAAATTCCATGTCCCTAGAATCTGCATATTGTCCCATGCCTGCTCAGGGCCTCACACCCCTCAAGGTCAAGTGCAATGAATGCCAAACTCATAGAACTTGTGCCTCAGAGACTGTAAATATTTACAGGCTCCCGCTTGTCAGCTGTTGTCCCTGTTATAACTCCAGCATTTTTTTCAGCTGAACTTCCAGTTGTGGAATATGGGGCAGGGTCAGGTTTTATTGGTGCCTTGAGGGTGAGGAAATATCTCCTTTTGTCCTCCTTTCCTCTTTTTGCCTCCTTCCCATGATTTATAGAATCATAGAATCATAGAATGGTTTGGGTTGGAATGTACTTTAAAGATCATCTAATTCTACCTCCCCTGCTATTGGCAGGGATACCTTCCACTAGACAAGGCTGCTCTAAGTCCCATCCAGCCTGTCCCATGAACCTCAGACTCTCTCTAGACAGATTTTGACAGTGCAGCACATACTCCTCACGTCTTTTGGCAGGTAATAGAGGATTGTGATATTGTTTGAGTCTCCAGACAACTTTTTCTCAGTAGGTGGGCATTCACACATCAGGCAATGGCTGAAATTTACAGATCTCTACACAATTTGATTTTGAACTAATCATTTTTAACTACTAAGAAAACACTTCAGAAAACTTAAACACCACCGTTAAATTCACATTGTCTACAGTCTGCAAAAGTTAATGTGGTGAACATCACGTTTAAAATACAGTTTCACCCTATAAATAAAGCTTTTAGATAACCCAGTAAGAAAAACACATGTTTTTTCATAGCAGCTGCAATTGTTCTTCCAGCTGTGCAATACATTCACACACTAATACAGAGTCTGGTGTTTGGCTCTGCATCTGTTTGCAGAAGCCACACACATTCCAGAGTTGCATTTGGGCACTGTTTTACTGAAATGTAGTTGAGCTGCACATGAAAGCAACAGACAAGGTGGAGCATGGTAGTTTTGTAGCACATATTTGCAAGAATGCCTTTCCAGCACTCTTGTCCTGGTGCTTCTCTATGAACTTGTTCTCTGTTTTGGCTTTGACATGTGAATGAGTGCTAGCGCCAAACATTTTATTGATCTCTAGAGTAAATGGACAGCTACTCATGCAGCTATTGAGGATTCTTTTTTTAGCATTTTTGTTGTGCTTCAGCTGGAAGTCAATAGGAAGACATCTTGTAAAAGGCAATATTTATTTAACACATGACATAGCAAAGATGTTGTTTACAAAGATAATAGATGCTGAGTTTGCAAGTAATCCTAAAAAATTTTTAAAAATCCTGATTTTTTTGTAGACTGTAGATTTCTTTGAAGTTGAGTAAAAAGAAAGACATATTTCAAACACAAACTTTATTCATGAGAAATGCAAGGCATGATTGTGTACAGAACTTGTACGTCACTAACTTATGCTTTACAGAACTGAAAAGGCCAAAGTTTCTGAGTCACCAAGTTAGATGTCATGGGCATTTTATCTCTTAAGTTATATTAATAGTTTTCATTGTTTGCTTGTAAGAGGAAAAGTTAAGTACATGAAAAAATACTGCAAATTATTAGAAACTACCCAATAAAATCTATTGATGGATTTTGTGATGGAAGAGGAATCAACTAGGGAGTGGGGAAGTTAGCCATTAGCAAAGTATCCTAGGTATCCTCATTGTGTTTTGCACAGGTACAGGGTGAGAACTTCACTAACAATTTTCAGACACTTATTAAACTTTAAAGATTGGAAGAATATTTGCGATCACATGATGAACTGAAAAATTTGTAAAAGTATTAAAATTTCATTGAGATTAAAAAAAGGATCTATATGCTTGGAGCAACAATTTTCAGGAAGCATGCTAAAAAGAGGTTTTCCTGTTCATGTATATATTGATTTGTGGATCCAAGCAGATAATAGCCAAACCAGGGCTGATATTTTAAAAGTATTTAAGATATGCCAGAATCATACTTATGAATCACAAGAATATTCATCCTATTTATGATATGCCAGAATACAGAATAAAAATGCATTAATCTCCTAGTCATGCATATAACAAGTCATATATCTAATAGGTTCAAGCAGACTTTTTTCTATGCATAATTCATCTATTGGAGACTTCAAGCTACCAGAGAAATGCTAGAACTGGAAATATGGAATCGAATCTTTCTCAAGACAGAGCTTCCAAACTCCATCTTTGTTACGAGTAGGCAATTATGGGAGCAAAATTCAGAAATCACATTTAATTGCTAAATTCAGCTTTATATACATATGGAACAGAGTCTCCAGAGGAATACAATCTAAATCAAAACTTCATGTCCAGACACTGCTGCTAGGAGAATTCAGATCTTTTGTATGTACAGCTGTACAAATATATTTAACACATTCTCCCACAAATTTATGCTCAGACCTGTAGTCATTTACTTGCAAGTTTAATTTTGTTGCTGTGCTGTTGCACTGTTTCCCACTGGAGTAAGAAAAAATAAAATTTTGAAATTAAGCTGTTTCATAGAAGACTTAACACCTTTCTTGTCCTGTGCTTGCTCCCTGACATCAAGCAACTCTGGGTGTTAGACAACATAATTCTAAGCTCTGCTTAAAACCTGAGAACAGTCTAGTTCCATAACAGACACGGTCTAAACAAAACCATGGCAAAATAAGGAATGAATGGAAAATAATTCTTTACAATGGCTGAAGCACAGAGCATAACCTGTGGATCAGACTCTATAATCAATTGCAAACTGATTCTTTTTATGTATTTATCTCTATGATACCTTTGTGGTGAGTATTTTTGTCCCAGGAAGACGATTTTCAGTGCATTTTCCCATTACATTTTGGGGCTGAAATCTGCATTTCCCATCTTCCAGAAGCATGCCACAAGGCTGTGGACATGCAGAGATGCCTACTTCCCGTTCTGCATGTTGAAATGCTGTAGCAAACAGAGCATGATCAATGACTAGAAAGAAAAAGCACAAGTGGCTGATACTGAAGGCTAGTGGTCAGGACAGGCTCCAAGGGTAGTGGAGATTCATACCTTGGTCCTGGCTAGCTGGAGCACAAAATAAAACCCAGAAACAATCTTGACACGAACCAGACTCCTTGTTAAGTCTGACCATTGAGCTTTTCTTATTTTGATGTACAACTCCTTGTTCAGGACTGCTAATGTTCAGCCCCACTGGCAAGTGCCACAATCATTGCTGGATAACTCCACACCTGCATGTACAGAACACTAAACTGGGGGCCAGGCACAAGGTCTGAAGTGCAATAGTAGTAACTACTATCTTTATAGCACAACATTAGCAGGCAGCAGCTCTGATCTGAGACAAGCATCTCCCAGCCAACTCCTGGATACAGCCCAGAGGCCAGCACACGGCATTGTCTCCCAACAGTGAGGACTGACTAGGCTATCTTACATTTAGGGAGAATTTTACCTGAGCATAGCATGCCTCTTGCTCTCAGACCCACGACTATGTCTAACACTATACTTATGAGTACAGAGCTGGCCTATGAGGTCAAAAAGAAGAGTTTTATTTATTATTTAATCAGATTCTGCTGAGTCTGCTAGAGACAGCTGAGTCCTAAAGAAAAAACAGATTAAAAAAAAAAGTATAAAAGTAACTATTTAAAACTGTCCTCTGTGCTGGGAATCACACAGAAAAGGAGTATGACTGTGAAGCATGCATCTGGGTACTGATGTCTGTGGATCTTTACACAAACAGATGTATTTCAGAACTATATTTCAGGCTTGTAGCTAAGGGCAAATAAAGATTTGTCATCCATGCATAAAATTCACAAGTGTAAGAACTGTTAAATTGCAGAAGGCAATTGTTAAATTTATTTTGGAAGTAAAAATCAGTTTACTTCTTTGTAAAAAAAAGTAATAGGCAAGTACAATGCTGGTAATTATTGAACTCTGTGAGAGTACTGAGTTCACAAAGCACCCAAATTGGATTAATCTGCTCAAAATATAAAGTTACAAAAACCATTTAAAGGATATGCATTTATGAACATATGTTTGTATTGGGTCTGGCTGAGATGGAGTTCATTTTCCCATAACAGTCCTCACAGTGCTGTGCTTTGCACTGGTAGCTCGAAAGGGGCTGATAACACACCAGGCCGTGGGTGGGCAAAATCCTAGGAGGGGACACAACTGGGGCAGCTGACACAAATTAACCAAAGGGATATTTTCACACCACATGACATCAGTCAAGTATAAAAGCTAAGGAAAGGAGGAGGTGGTGGTATTTGCTGTTTACTATGTTTGCTCTCCTGAGCACCTACCATGGGTGCTGCAGTTCTGTTTCCTGAGAAGTGGCTGGACTTGGCTGGCTCATGGGAAGTAGAGAATATCAGTGTTTTTTCTGTGTGCATGCACAGATTTTTGCTTTAGTAAACTGCCTTATTTCTATCTAGGAGTCATTCTTCCAGGAAAATTTTCCAGTTATTTTCTCTCCCCTGCCCAGCTGGGAAGGGGGGAATGATAGCGTAGCTTGGTGGGCACCTGGTGCACTGCCAACATCAACTCCCTGCAGTCCTTTTAGATACCTAATGTGAGGCATGAACCCATGACTGTGGAATGAAGAGTTCCATGCTCAGCCAAGGCTGAGCCCATCAGGAATGATACTAATGGCTCTGTGATAACAGATTTAAGAAGAAACTAGAGTTACTGTGCAGAAGTAATTGAGGCCAGAGAAGGAGTGGAGTGAGAACACACAAGAGGAACAGCTCTGCAGACACCAAGGTCAGTGGAGAAGGAGGGGGATGAGGTGCTCCAGGTGCTGAAGCTGTGCCCCTGCAGACCATGGATGACTTTGGGGGTGCAGAGATCCACCCGCAGCCCCTGGAGGAGGCCACACTGGAGCAGGTGGGTGCCTGAAAAGAGGCTGTGAACCTGTGGGAGGCTGGAGCAGGCTCCTGACAGGGACCTGTGGAAAGAGGTGCCCATGATGGAGCAGGTTTCCTAGCTGGATCTGCGACCCTATGGGGAATCCACACTGGAGCAGGCTGTGCCTAAAGGACTGCACATCATGGAAAAGTGACGCCCGTAGTAGCTCATAGGAGAACTGTTGTCCACGGGATGGACTCACATTGGAGAGGTTTGAGGAGATCTGTCTCCTGTGGGAGGGACCCCACGCTGGAAGTCTCTTCTCTCCAGGGAGGTAAGGACTCCTCTCCCTGAGCACTGGCAGAAACAATGTGTGATGAACTGACCATAACACCCATTGTCTGTCTCCTTCTGCTCCTGGGTAAGGAGGTAGAGCTTGGGAAGGAGGGAGGGGTGGGGAGAAGATGTTTGAAGATTTTACTTCTCAGTATCCTGCTCTGATTTTGTTAGTAATAAATTCAATTACTATCTCTAATTCAAGCCTGTTTTGTCCATGATAGTATTCAGTGAGTGATCTCTCTCTGTCCTTAGCTCAACCTTTGTGAACCCTTTGTTATTTTTTTCTCCCCCCGTCCATTTTTGGAGGGGAGTGACAACAGTGGCTTTTGTGGGTACCTGGCATCCAGCCAGAGTCAGCCCACTACAGTGTTCGATGGTTTATTTTGTTTAATCTTCAGAGGCCTCTAAATTTAATTTTAGACAAACTGGCAAACTTTTACCTGACTAAAGAATACTAAATAAAGCCTAAAGGGGGATTGTTAGGATCAGAATGACTGTTTTTCTCCACCTATTTTATTCTGCACAGGTATTGTAAAGATTTTACAAATGCTGTTAGAGAATTAAGGTATCTTTATAGCTGTTTCACTTACTCCTAGCACTGCAGAACAGTTGAGCATACCAATTGAGCATAGGCCTTCCACCAAATGACTTTTACATTAGAAAGTCCCCCACATAAACTAAGCCATCTAATTTCCATATTCTTTCTATGCTTAGTTTTTTTTTTCCCCTCATTCTCCTGTCCTGGATGTCTTCCAGGACACTTTGCAGACAAGAGCTGGCCTAGTAGTGATACCACTACATCATCAGATAAAAGTAGGAAGAATGCTAGAGAACTGCAAACACACATTTCAAAACAGCAAATATCTCTAGACCAATTTGAAAAACATACTGGAAAAAATCAAGCATAAGCATATTTTTATTCCCTCTACAAGGAAGAGCATCATTCAGTATCAATATATTACCCTTAAAAACAAACAAACAAAAAACAACACAAAAAAGTACACAGCTGCCAAATCTTTAGGCAAAGAGCTGCCTCTGAACAGCAATTTTATATTTTTCATTGTGTTGTTTCATGGCAGCACTGAATAGTAGGTTTGTACAGGGGCAAAGCAGCATCAGTCAGTCTGGCAATGAGCAGCAGTGCGAGGCTATTGACCTGCTCCAAGGGAATGATTCCATAATACAGCTGGTATTACCGGAGCCACAGCTCTTCCCCAGGTGAAAGTACTTAAAAAATATCACAGCAACCTTACTTACAATGATGAACATCACTGTACACTGAAAAACAAAACTCTGCCACTATTCAGGCAAGGCAGCCTAAATACAAAATGTAAAATACCCAGGGTAAAGATGAGAGATCTTAGACCTGACTTCTGTGTTCCAAGTGTCAGCTCACATTACAGTATGTTCCTTCCACAAAATGTTGCATTTGTGTTATGATTCAGTTTGTGTTTTTATGGTATTAGTTTTGTTGTATTTGTGCTGACGCAAGAGGTGTGGCTTTCAGTTTAAAATAGGTATTTTTCTTAGCTCTGTGGTAGTTAAATTACCCTATGTAAGCTCAGGTAGGGAGCCTCAATGTGGCTAGAAAATCAGTATTGCACCTCTGTTTACTAAACCAGTTCTACTGTCTGTGGTGCTCCCACATACATTTATGTACTTGTTAACAACAGGCTCACACAGTCATGTAGGGCAGGGGAAGAAAACTTGATATAGCTTCCCGTCCCCACAGTCACTATGGTTATTCTTGGGTGCAGTGGGTTAAGGCTCCGATGCAGTTTCTTACAGCAGAGAGCAGCATCTTGCCTCTGTGCAAGGCTGCAGCGGCTATCTTTTCGTTTTATTAACCTGAAGCATTGCACCCTCACTGTTCTCCTTTTTGTCAAGCACTGTTTGAAGAAATAGTATTTGTTCTGTACAAAAAGAAAAAGATTGTATCAGCAGTTGTTTATTTACAAAACTGTGGTCAAAGTTACATTTATTTAAGTAATACTTATGGCATTTTACATTCAAAGAAGTATACACACTATCTTTCACTCTCTAAACTAGCACTTCCATTAAATTGCATTTGAAACTGCAAATGTTACTGTCCCCAGAAGGCAGAATGATTCTAAGCTACCGAAAGAATTTTTAGCTCAATGGATAATTAATCTTTGAAGCTCCTTTATAAACACTATATAGCAAGATATTAAAAAAAACCACCAAAACCCCAGACCTGAAGCTACATTACCAAGAATAAAATTAGCAGTTAACTAGCCGAAGGGAAAAGGGTTTAGTAATTCCTGTACTTCACCATATTCTCTGAAGAAGTACTTTTCCTTCCTTTATGCTACAGCAGCAGCATTATAAAACTTTGCTTTTAGTACCTTCAGAAAACTACTGATTCTCAATATAATCTGGAAGTTTCACAGGAGTTTATATTTTGCTAATAATTGCTATTAAATTAAAGGTGTTTGTGAACTTGCAGAAAGTATGACAGAGTCAAAGATTTCTGTGTACTCAAAAGAAATTTGAGCATTTCTGTAATGATGGAAACTAAAGAGTAATATTGTAGTTCACTAGAGTGCTTATTTTTTACTAATACAAGCCTAATGTTTTCAATAATTTTTCTTTTCACAGAAAAAAATAGGTAGTTGAACATTGGATCCCACTCTTGATAGTTTGTATTAGATCATTAATTTCTTAACATAATTTTGAAGACAAATGATTTCATGTCTGCTTAGTAAAGAAAGCAGATCACTGAGGAACCATTTGCATTAAACTGGCAAACATTATATTACTTCATTCTCAAGTGACTGCATATTCCTTTTGGCAGGTAATAAATAACTTTGAAAATATTTATGGAAAAAACACATTTTGATTACAGCCTATTTGAAATATTTACCTTTCATCTGAAATGTTATCTTTTTAAACTCCCTTATTAATTCCAATGGTAAAAGAAAAAAAAAGAAATTACTTATTTTTCTCCTCCTGTCTTCTTGAGAGCACAATACATGCCAACTTTGTGCACTAATGGCAATTCCTGTTGTAGTATATGTGTATTCCATGCACTCTGAAGACAATCTTTAAATTCTTGCTTCACTTCAGTGGGCATTCTTCTTTTCTTTTCTATCAAGTTCAGGTACAACAATAATTTTATGGCTTGGCTTCTGTCACAAAAAGCGTGATTTAAGCGACCAGCAATCAATTCACCTCATCTGAAACATAACCTGTCTGTTACTTTGTTGTTTCTCTTTGAATTTAGTTTGCTGAAGTCGGTCATCAGGGTTACTGGGGCAAACCAGGTGGCAGACAGGCATCCTGCTGGCTATCACCTACCATTTATTAATGAAAAAAAAATATAATTAACTGCATTTGTTTTTTGACCTGAGGTATACATGTGATCAGTTTTCCAATTGGCTTTAATGTTAACAGATATGCATATCCATCTCCTCTTTTAGTACATTAATGGGGTATGTAGGCAGAACCAGGTAAGAAGTGGGCATTTTTCATTTACATTGGCCTAATGACCACTTCTCCCTCTGCTTTAGGAGAGCTGAGGATTACTGACAATCTGAAACATCAGCAAGAGATTAAGTTTTTGCTTCAGGTGTGGATATCTCAAATTGTGATCAGCCATTTTCCTCTGCAGCCATGGCCAGAAAACTGGTAGAAAGTTGTATAGCTAAGCAGATCATTCCATAGCAAATCATTTTGTGTTTCAGAGCTGACACAGCCCAATGAAGAGTTAGGAAAAAATGCATATCACAATTCTAGGGCTTTCTTTCTGACTGAAGAAAAAATCAACAGAGAAAAAACATGGTCCCTGTGGAAGATGAGGCTAAAAGATGTTGCTATCCTTCACATGAAGAACAAAGTGAATGAAAAAGACCATCAGTCTCACGCCTTCTTGTAGTAAACTCCTCTGATCTGTTGTCCCTGACAAATATAATTAGAAAGTTGGCAGTCAAGTAATAAATATCCATCTATTAATCTTTGAGATCCTTTTCGGTGGCCATTGCTATTACATGTTATGCTAATTAGGCCAGTTTTTAGTAAAGTAAAGTAAAATCCTGGCAAACATCATTAAATTATGTGCTGTCCTTTCTTCTCTGTTTCTAACACATTTGCATAAAATATGTATTTTTAAGGCAGAGAATAGGCATTTTTCAGAATACTGTCTAGGTTTGCAAAAGCTTCGGAAAGAAAGGGGATCTTTTGGGCAGGTCTGGATTAGCTGATCAGAGCTGAGGTGCTAAGATCATTCTGGCTTGCATATAGTCATTGCAAGCATGATATCTGAAGAGCATAATACTCTGCTCCTTCTTGAATTTGGGGGAGGAAATAGGACTGGTATTAAATTAATGTATTAGATCCAGGATCACAATGCAAATAAAGTACAAATCTAAAAAAAAAAAAAATTTGAAAAATTACATGAACATAGATGAAGTGGGTATCTGAAGTAATTATTTTTTGTGTAATTTATTAATCTTTGTGTTTTCATTGAAAACACTTAAAATAAACATTTTCCTCTTACATAATTTAACAAAGCAATGGACAGTTATATGAATGTGATCCTGCATCAAATTACTTCAAAAGCAGTGAAACTGATACTCTTTTAGCTGATGGCTTGTCAAGTGCACAAGGAGTATCTCTGAAGGTAAGAGTGACTGCTGAGCTGTGATTTATATGCTTCAGTATGAATGACATTCATTTTATGAATGCAATCAAAGCAGTCACAACAGACAGATGGTGTCTGGCCTGCGGAAGTCAACTGACTTCAGACAGGTTCTTAGACCCTGATACAGAAAGGGCTGATACACACAATGTCCTGAAAAATGAAACTGAAGCTTAAATTGTAAGCCTTAAAATCAGCAAATAGTTACAATTTCAAATATAATTTATGATGTTTGGCCTTTCTTGTTTTTTAGTGTTCTGGGCTGAAACACAGACAGAAACAGAACTAAATTAAAAACCCAAAAGTAATGAAAATAATTGATTCTTGAGAATCCTCTCCTTTCTTCATGAAAATAAAAGGTGAATGCCAAACTGAGTTTTGACTAGTATTTATGATTGCAATTAAATTATTGTCATTAGATCAATTGTGACAGCCACAAGGCAAAAGTTTCTTGTTAAAATTGCCTTTTCTCCCTTCTTTTTCAAGCAAGAGGTTTTCTTAAGTTCCACAGAGGAGAGAAACACATACAATTTGCTCCTTTGTATTATCTCTTTTCCTGTTTCTCTACAAAAAGTATTCAACCACACCTGAATTATCCAACAGAAAGAATATACAAATGTAACAGGAGAGTCAGTCTGTATATCCCAATCACTATGATCAAGCCTATCAACTACACTAGAGAAGTGTTTACATTTGCTGAATTGTTATGTTCTGTTTTAGAGATATCTTTTCATCACCAAACAAAACATCAAAAGATTTTAGGCTTTGACATCCATATCCAGGATATGTTTCAAAGTCTTTCATCAACCACTGAAACTGGATTAGCACCAGAAAGTATTTAACAGTTTCTACCTGACTAGAGAAGAAACCGACAGACCTCTGGCTTAACAAGAATTTATAAAATGTGATTATTAATTTCAAGGTATAACAATCTTTAAATGGAATTCTTCAGCATTCTTGGAGGGAAGATTGACTTTAAAATTATGATTTGATGAAGAGCTGATGAAGAATTTGACTGAAGATAACATCAAAATCCAGCAACAAAAAAAATTGAAGTAATAAAGTACAGACTGGGAGAACAAATTTAGTAAGTTGGGATTTGCTTATAGAAGTTTCAGGACAGAAAGGAAATGTGGCTTTTTAATTTCATTTCCAAATATTACCCTTATTTCAACTTACAATGTACCAGAACAGTGGATAAAATTAGTCTTTAAATTCATCTCTTTCCTTACAGAAAAAGAGAACTAAATGTTTACTGGTTTGCCGTTCAGCAGGGATGGCCCCAAACTTGGCCTCTTTTTAGCCACTGAAATATATGGAAGTGTTTTCAAGAAACCCACATGATCTGGAAGTAAAAGTGATAAAATAAGGACATTGAAATTTTCTATATTAAAAAAAAAGAAAATAAATAAAAAGGAACATGGAAAGACTGTTTTTGTGAAGAAGTCAGACCTGGATGGTACTATTTTAATTGCTGAAAATTCCTTGCTCTGATCATCGGTCTCAAATGATGCCTTTGGCTGTAAAACACAGCTCAGCATTGCTGGAAAACTGGGAAGATGTTGTACTGCAGCTGAAGTTCACAAAATTAACTAATGTGTGTTTAAAAACTGCAATTGCTATAAAGTGGAAAATATATGAAATTCTCCAAACATTATTTGAAAACAAGGCAACTGCTTGTAGAAAATGGATTCAAAACTCCTGCAGCTTCTGAACTGGTAAAATATGAAAATCTGCCTATAAGGTATGGAATTGTCTTTTTTAT
The DNA here is from genome assembly GCA_034336665.1 of Luscinia megarhynchos. NCBI lineage: Eukaryota > Metazoa > Chordata > Aves > Passeriformes > Muscicapidae > Luscinia > Luscinia megarhynchos. Next base: position 51,924,694 of record CM067565.1, read on the forward strand.
AAAGCTGCATGAGCATGAAAAAATTACAATTTCAACTTTCAAGGAATTAATTTAAAATAAAATTTTCATTATTCTTTTACTTATTTAAATATTTCATAACATTATAACTGAACATTATGGATTCTATCAAAAAGACAGAAAACAGTAATGTTCAAAATCAGAAATATAATGAGATTGCAATTTGCTATGATTCACTGTAATCTAATCATTAATCCTTGTGTTAATACAGACCAAATAATTGAAACAGTTGTGATTTTTAAAAGCATTTAGTTAACTTATAAAATAATTTTGTCCATTGCAGTGCATAATTTACAGAAGTAAATTTTTTTTCTACAGTACAGTATTAAAATTAAGCTATTAAAATAATATTTCCAGAAATATTTATTGACAAATAGCTTAAAATATAAATTCAAGGAGAAATACGAAATACTGAATTTCATGTTTGTTCAGTAAATCATAACCTATAATTTATGTACATTTAATTTATTACATGTACATTTGACCTCTGATATCAATTGCTTGAAGTAATTACTGTTATAATTTTTTCAAAACCTAAGAAGTAAGGAAATCTGGTAAATATGTGTATTTGAGCCAGCCCTTTAAATTACTATTTTCTGTGGCTAAAAACAACACCAAAAAACCCCTAGACCACTAGAAATATAAAACCATCAGAACCAACAAAACTCTAACAGTATTACACTTAATAGTAGATTTCATTATTCAGCCATTGTCTACATAGCAAGCACATGACTAAAAGATATAGTTACTAGTCTTGAGTCTCAGTATCTGTTGTTTTATGCAGGTCACTGTAGTTTCAAATTTGTGTGGTGTATTTCAATAGCTTCAGACCTATTGTAGAGGTATCTTTGCAATTCATACAGTTTATAAAATGCTTGCCCACACCAGTTTCCCACCAACAGTGCGAGATACTAAGGCCCAGTTCTCAGCTCACGTAAGGTCCAGTGGAACTAGTGATCTATGCCAGCTGTAGATTTGAATCTGTTGACATGCTGAGTTATTTTGATCCCGATGCAAGTTTCTGTGTGTATATTATGAGCATTACAGTATATGACCCTATGTAGCTCCTGAGTCAGAGCCGTTCAGTTAACTGAAAAAACCCAAATGTTTACTTGTAACAGTGCTGCTGAGCCATTAAGTGTGACTATTATTAAACTCTAGAAAAAAGTTCTGCGTGTTAGTGTGTTTATTCTTTCACAGAAAAAAATGTTAAGACCCTGACTTTAAGATCAACATTGCTGCTGACGATTAATGGCAAGTGACAGTCAAAACTGAAAGAACCAAGCATCATTTTCAAGTATCTGACAGAACTGGCAAATCTTAAATTCTCTCCTGCTGTCAGATACCATACAGATACCATACTGGACTACATTTTGTGCATATTGCAAAATTAGCTAAAATACTAAAATACAGAGAAGAATAAGAACATACTTCAATAAGACTGATTCGTATCTGGGTGCTGGTATTTTGAACATATTAAGACGATATATTTATCTTATCAACAATTAAATTTGCAAGCATCCCATAGGCCAAAGAATACAAAAAGACCTAATAAATATGCTGAAAAACCCCATACCTCAGTATGAAATCCTGACCCCTTCTCCAACTAAGTACACACCGTCCAAATACACTGAGAATGCCAAGCTACAGGGGCCCCTCTGTGGGGAAACCCGTATTTCAGTCAGCAGCATCCGTCAGCTAAAGGAGGAGTGCAGGGACAGATGCTGGAGAAGGATGACACGTAAAGTGGTGGCCGATTTCAGAACCACTGTGTATTTCTGAGTACAAATAAGTCAATGCCGGTATGCGTACTAAAGCGGGTTTTTATCCAGATTTACGTGCAGAACACAGCTATCACTTTAGGCTCATTTCAGTCTAAGATGACGGTGCTAATTAGGCTCCTGGTGCTGCAGTCCAGCCCCATCTCCCAGCAGGGTCACACAATCAAATGGGGACAAAAGCGTGCTCGTACAAGGGAACACCAGCACGCTTGGGCCGCGACGGCCGACCCCAAACCCACCGTCGAGGCTCGCTGACCCCGCCACGGTCCCTGCGCCTCGGGAAATTCCCTCATGCGGCAGCGGCCGCCCGAGGGCTCGGGAACGGCGCTCGGGGAACTGCCCGCTCCGCCCCCGTCCCTGTCACTGGAAACAGGCCTGGGGTAACTCGCTACAGCCAGGCCTAAAGCCAGCTCTCGCTCCGCTCGCGAGGGAAGCGGAGCGACACGGCGGGGCTCGCGAGGGGAACGGCGGTGGCCGTGTCCACCGCGACCCGCCCGTCCCTCGAGCACCCGCTCGGGGAGCGCCCTTCCGCGCTGGCGCGCCGCCTGGGCGGGGGGCCGGGCTCGGCGGGGCCGGCGGGCCGCTCTCCCCGCAGCCGGCCCGGGAAGCGCGGCCGCGGCGCCTGGGCGCGGGTGCGGGGCAGCGCCGGGCCCGCCGCGGCGCGAGGGGCGGGGCGGGGCGGCGCGCGGGGGCGGCGCCGCGCGCGGCCGTTGGGAAGTGGCGTCACGGCGGGCGCGCGCCGGCTGCGCGAGGGCGGCGGATTCGAACGGCGCGGGGAGCGAGCGCGGCGCGCGCGGCGGGAGAAGGAGGAGAGGGAGAGGAAGGAAAGCAGCAGGAGGAGGATGAAGGCCACGGTGCCCCGCCTCACTTTGCGGAAAATAATAAAGAAGCACAAGCCGCAGTTACGCCTGGCGGCGAACGTCGACCTGCTGGTGAGGAAGGAGACGGGCGGGGGAGAGGCGAGGCCGCGGCTGCCCCGGGGCCCGGGCGCGCTCCTGCTTTTGGCCTTGGCCGCAGCTGCGGTGCTGGCCTGGGCACAGCCGGCCCCAAACAGGGACGCGTACTCCCTAAACGTTCCGGCCTGTGCGCCCTGGAGCCCTTTGGGTGTGACGGGGCGTGGAGTTACTGGGTGCTTGTGCAGAGACCCACAGGCGGGGGGGAGGCAAAGACTGGGGGGACCGACGATTGGTCTGAATGAGAAAATACTGATAAGCAGAGATTGCTGCTCTCCGCTTCGCTGATGGCTGCTGCTTTGTAGATGTTTGACAGTGACCTTAGGGATTCAGGCTGATGCATGGCTTTTGTGTCACTCCATGTACGCACTGGTGCTCGAAGAGTTTGGTGTAGACACACCGAGAAATAGCGCTTTGGATTATGTTGGCCGCATATTATGGCTGCTAGGTGCTTGTGTTTGTGTAGATCAGTTCGGGTGTACAGGTAGTCAGCTGAGCTGTGAGCCATGAATTGCTGAGCTGGAGTGCTCATATCTTTCTAGAAGGCCGTCTAAGTAGTCTCTGCCCTAAACTGTGGGATGACAAATCTTGTTAGTAATCTAGTAAGGCGTTGGGGTCCTGGTTAATGGTGTAAAAATACCTGCCAAAAAAGTGGGGATAAAAGAGCCAAGTTTACAAAAACAGGCCAATAGAGCTGAGGTCCTTCTGACCTACTCTAAGGGGCTTGTGGCACAGGTAATGTTTGTCTCACCAGGAAATTATTTGACTACAGCAAGGAAACCTGACCTCAAGAGAGCTTGTGGTAGTTACTGTACTGAAAAAGAAATGCATAAAAAAGATAACTTGGTAGACTTAACTTGCTGGACTGTGATGTCCTGTTGTTTACAAATGCATGTGGCTCTCAGACCATTAAAGCATTATCACACGCTGTATACCAGAATGGTCCCTGACTACACTTTTCATATTTAAATAAAAGTTGTGTCTTGCAGCATCTTGAAGGTTGGTATCTGGATATATGAAGCTATATGTAAACATATAAAATTAAAATAAGTAATGTGAGATTAAAATGAATGAATATTGCAATTATGTGAGAGCATTTAGATTTGAATACAAACATTAAGTATTTTTCCTAATGGAGTGGAGCTAATAAAGATATGATTTCTTCCTAATGTTTTTGCTGCCTTTGGATTTTTTTGTGGACTAAGGACTGTCCCTTTGCAACTCATGCTCAGACCTACTCAAAGCTTACTAATCAAATGCACACAATCAACTTTTTTTTTAAATCCTTGGTAACAGTTGGTCTGTTTCCAGGGTAATGAAAATTTGGTTTCAAAGTAATGTGGCAGTCTGAAAAAGGGGTAAGTGAGACATCCCTCCAAATCTTGGCCTTTAGTTCCCATCTCTTCCTGGCCCTGGCACTAAAGTCCTCTGAGCAGCAAAGGGTCGGTGAATTGAATTCACTGAAACTTTTAAACAGCAATCAGATCCAGCTTAAAATATGGCTGTGCAAATGTCCATTGCAACATAAAGGATGAGATCAGAATAAATTTTAATAATGTCATGGAAACTTAGATTATCTTTTCTGGTGATGTCAAATTGCACAGCCTTTTATGTTACAAGGCTTGGCTTTTTAATTTTACCTTAAAACAAGAATGTCCAGGTGTGGTGGTTGTCCATGATGTTCTTCAATTAGGCACTTGTCTAAAAGCTCTTTAGCTCTTTATTTCCATGGCTGAATAATCAACACAGCTGAAATTACGCCTCCTTTTGGAAGGAAAAAAAAAAAAGATTGGTGAGTTTATTGTAGTAAGACAAGTAACAAATTTTGAGAGTATATTTTCTAGTGTCTGTGTTATTCTCTGCAAGCCCTGTATGAGTGGTTAGATTGCATATGTCAGAAATTTATATAGGAGCTGTGTTAACAAGATGGAGCCATATACATTTTAAGCTGAGAGCTTATGTCTTCTCCAGGGAAGTATGAGAAAAGTGTTAGTTCAGTTTCTGGGCTATCTTCCAGAATGGTCCATGCTTTATGTCTGACTAGTGCAGTATATGCCCATTTCAGTAAAGGTCTGCCTGCCTTAGGAGAAAATTAGATTTCTTTCTTTTTTCCCGACTTCCAGTGATTATTTTTACTCAATAAACCAGTGTCTTCTTACATGATCATAACTAACAGGTTTGAAAGGAATAAGAATTCAGATAATTTTGTTAAATACTTGAATGATGTTTCTTCACTTTTCGTCAAGTTTCTTCTCAAAATCTGAAGGTTTGTCAGAACCTGTTTCGTAAGTGTTAACATCTATCTCTTTGCACAGTGTAGCTATCAAATTTCCTCAGCCTTTCTCAGGAAACTGTTTTTGGTTTTGTTTTTTTTTTTTCAAGGAGTATGATAATGTCTTCGGGTGAAGAGATGCAAGTAGCATTTTAGGTTTTTTCAAGGCTCCTTTCGAAAATAAGAGGTAATGATTTTAGTACTGAAATTCAGATACTCCCCCAATGGTCAGGGAAGAAAATATGCAAGCTTTGTTCTAGCTTGCAATTATAGAAGAGAAGCAGGATCTCAGCTGCTTCTTTTATGCTAGAAGGGCACTTGTGTGTTTCCATTGCAGGAAAGGCTTAAAGTACTGCACTGAATGGCCTCTTTTTTCATTTGTTATCACCATAGAATAATTAGTAAGTGTACGTTGAAGGCGAAATATCAGCCTAAAGAATTGTTTTGAAGTTACGGCAGTAAAACAAAATTACAGTGGTTTTCCCTGCTGTTCCTCAGTTCTGTTGAGCAGGTGTGTGTAAGCTGCTGAGTAAACAGTGCTATGAACTTTTTACATACGTTCTTAAAATTTTGCGGCCTTTCTTTTCTGGAAAGTAAGCATTTTGTAAGGGGATTTTCATGACTAGTTAGTTCAAAACTCTCAATAAATTTCATGCAGAAGGACAATAATTTAATATGTAATAAAGCAATGTGCTTGAGCAAATATGGTATTGCTTAGTTACTTGCCAGTAGCTGTCCTAGTCATGGTATTCAGTCATTCTGCCTTTCACTAGCCTTTCTCAATTGTGTTGAATAACCTGGAATATTTATTAACCTGTGTGCTCTGTTGTGGAATGTTGTGGATATAGTTATGTGACTGTTAATTCTGTTGGAGTACAGGGGAAGCTTCTCCACATGCAGCAATTTGATTTGAAAATAGGAAAATAAAGGTACAGTAATTTTGGGAGAAGATGCAGTTTTTAAAGGCAATTTTAAATTTAACCCTTTTGCCTTTAGGTATCTCAGAAGAAGAACATGCAAGTATGGAAGCTTTTGTTTCACCTCTCACTTCTCTTCCAGATTGTTCCTGAAATGTAATCTCCTATGTTGATAAGTTTAACAATGAAGGGTTCTAATGTTGAGTATTATTTTAGTATCCACTGCTTGGTTCTGTTGGAGATAATTTCTGTGTGAATAATTACAGACTGGTTCTAAAACGGCTTTTATATTATGTGAAATAAATCTGCAAGAACATCTGCTTTTTGTGTAGTAGATGCTTCCAAATGATGTCACATATTATGTGAAATTTATCTATTGCACTCTCTCTTCCTTTAGTTTAGGATATTTTAAAAAATCACCTAAACTGCTTGTCATATGAACAGACTTCTTGTGACAGGAGCACGTAACAGATTATTTGTGCTGCAAACCCATTGCTAAAGTATTTCTTTTAAACTCTTAATTTGTAACTTTTCATATTACATTTTTCCAGGCTTTACAGATAAGGTACAGCAGAATAAATACATCACTTTTTTCATACAAATAAAATTTTCATATATTTCAGTAATATTTTTCCAAGCTCTTGATTGAAAAAGTATATTTGTATGCTTTACGTAGCAGAGGTAATGTTCATTGAAAGTTTAATTTACAAAGAGGTGCAGTTATCGATTTTTCAGATTGGATTATTAAAATACTTCACATAATGCCTGTATAATGCTAGAGGTTTATATTGTAGGTCCCTGATTAATTACTACACAAATGTGCTGTTGGCTGACAGTTTTAGTCCAGGCTGGAGCAGTTCCTTGCTTGCCTGCTGCAGTTTTTTCCTGCTTCTGTATTAACAGAACAGCAGTCCATAAGGAACAGAATACTGCCCGACCAGTTCTTTCAATGTAAAAAAGCCAAGTGATGAGCTGGGGAAAAAATAGATGGGACCTCCTGACACTGGATAATTCCAAGTTCTGGAGAAATTAATGTCAATGTCGCTTTACACTGGAAAGGGGCAGAAGTCCTTGAACTTATCTGTAGTCCATTTGGCGATAAGGCAGGAATGAATTTGCTGCTCGTAAAAGTCTGGCCGTTGTAGTCACTGTAAACTGACTGTATTTACTAGTAAGCAAAAAGACTCATTCTCTGATATTTGTGTTTACGTTTTATTACTAAAAACTGCTAATAAAAGTCAGGTTGATTCCTCTTAGATCAGTTGTGGTTTACGTGATCATTTCTAAAGCTCTTTATGATTTAAGTATACTAAATTTAAACTCCATTTGTAAGAATTTTGAATGAAGGAAATGTCTTGGAAATTTACTGAGGCTTGAACCAAGTGATAAATTTTTTTTCTGAGAACACCTTTCAGGAATTTGGAAGCCGTGTAATACACAAATTTTCTGTTGAAAACAATGAATCTTTTAAAAAACCAAACTGTGTTTAAACAGCTTGAATAATTTTTTTTTTTTTCTTCTGTATTTTAAAGGTTCATTTGAACTTCTTACTGTTTCTGCATCGGCTAGCAGAAGAAGCCAGGACAAATGCTTTTGAGGACAAAAGTAATATAATTAAACCTGAGCACACCATATCTGCAGCGAAGGTATTACCACACTTTTAATATTTTTCTTTTTTGTATAATGTATTATGGAAGCATATACAAAAGTGTTCGTGTGTTAAAGTGGGTATTTGATTTATAATCCAATACCTATAGACACTCAATATTCTTTGTCCATCATTGGCATAATTTACTGTTACCAAGACAACAAATTAAGTCTCCTTGTCTTGTTAAATATAAAACAATTTTTTCGTGATTATTCCCTTTTTAAAATTATAGTTTCAGTATATGGATAAATCTACAAAATGGTCTACCACAAGCCTTCATGGCCTGAAAGGCAGTCCAAAGTTGGAGGATGCTTATTTCAGCTGATACTGCATCAAGGAGGCATGCTGGTCTTAACTTCAGTGATATAAGTGAAGCTTTATGGAACAAGTGAGAAAAGTTCAGAGAGGTTCAAATACCTTTCTTATATCTTAAGTTCTTACCTGCTTAGTCTGAAATAAGTTCATAGTGGATTCTGGCAGCATTGTGTGGGTACTTCTTGAATAAACAGATACTTTGTGCGATGTATTTGGCAAGGAAAGAAGTAAGGAAGAATTAGACTGTGGATTGTTTATGGGTAGTTCAGCTTAACAAAAATTGCTGCATGAATGTCTGTGAAGAAGGAGTTCGCTGCATTGCAGAACATGGTGAGTTTAGTGTCCGTGCTAAATAAGGGAAAAGGGAAGGGGTTATGGAGCTTTGTCTCCCTAGAAAGAATTAGTGTCAAAATATGACTGAAATCCTTTTATAATCTGTAGCTTATTTCACTCCCTACAGTATGTCTGTTTTACCTTGGTGTCATGAAGGAATTCAGTCTCTTTATTTTATCTTTTTAACCACCTTCTCCTACTGAGCAAATTGGGAGGACAAAACTTGATGTTACCTGATAGTTTTGTCCTGTGGCTTCTGTTTGTCTTAACTATTTTTTTTCCTTCTGTTGAAAGGTTTAGTTTGATACTTTTCTATTACTATAGTGACAGAAACATATGCAGGATATGTAAGGTAGCCAAGTAAATGTTGCAGTTGGAGTCTTACACATTTATGGTTTCTTTATAACTGCAATCTTAACACTTTTTGAACATTTTTGTCCTCCATTTATTTTTTTAAGGTAAGAAGAAAGGAAAAACTGCCTGTATTTTAATAATTTTAACACTTTAAATAGTCCTACTTGGCCTTTGAAGTTCATTTTTCAATTTAAGCTCCAAACCAAAAAATGTCCTTCCAAAGGTCTGTGTGCTCTTGATATAGAAAGAAATGAGGCATTGCAAACAAAAATCAAGCATAATAGCTGTATTATTGCAAACTTTATTTTTTCTTTTTGTCTAGGCCCAACAGGGTAAGAACTTCAAGGAATCTACTGATGGCTCGAGAGCACTATTGCCATTTCTCAGCATTAATTTTCAAAATAAGCCTTTTATTTTACAGAATTCTTGCTTATGAATATTCTTGCTTTAAAAAAACCCTCAAATTTGAAATCTTTATGTATCCTTTTGCTTTATTTCTCATATTTTCCCTAGATTATTAGCCTTGGCAGCACAGCTCTTTGAAACAGATTGGCTAGGTGAACCTTTGGTCTCAGTAGCTTAGCATTTTGAATGTCTGTCTGCTGCCTGAATTGTATTGACAAATATACTTTTTTTTTTCTTTGCAGGTTATTTTAAAGAAAAGCAGAGGCTAGAAAACAGACCACTGGAATTTTAAAACACATTTTCCACTGTTTTTTGACTAACTTGAGTTACACTGTGAATCAGCTTAGCACTTGTGGAACTATGTAGTTTTGTTGACATCTATCTCCTGATTATCTTGCTGTTTATTTAAAAAAAATAAGTCTTAGAATGTATATTTTCATACACTTCATGCATAATTTGAAAGTGTATGTCACTTGTCACTTAAGACTTTTGATGTACCTTATTCCATCATGATGGAGGAGTGCTTGTACCATAGATACCCTTTGGGTACAATGTGGCATTTATTATTAAGAGTGTGAAACTTCCTAAGGGAAACAGTAGTTTAAAAAAAACCCCACAGATTTCACTAAATCCAGTATAGATTGTGGATTTCAAAGCCGATTTACTAGCTAAACAAAATTATGGCTTTCATAACAATCACTGTAGAAACAAGTGTATTAAATACCTTGTCTTCAGTTTATTTATAGATGTCTTGATAATCTTAAAATGACTTTGGAAAGTAGGTTAGAACTTCTGGGGAGGTTCTGATATTCTGGGGAAAGAATATATAGTTGGTAATTTAAATCATAGTCTGAACTGTTAAGCTGACTTGTTTGATGTGGTATATGAGACAGTTTGGTGGTCTGTAATTCAGTTGGTGTGGACAGATGCACAGGTTATAGAAAAAGATCTGGCACAGCTGATGTTTTTGAAGTTAGATTTTGTAAAAATAACAAAGATAAGTTGGCATGAGTGCCAATCTATTTCCTTCCCCCTTTTGAGTGTCATGCTAACTTGTCAAAAGTCTGGAAATGTACATTTAATGAAAATGTCTTCTTAAATTAAGATTATATTCTGTTCCTATTCTGATATTTGTAGTCATTTACTGAACATTTTGCTTAATAAATATATTAATAAAGTTATAGGTTAATCTTACAGTTTGAGGTAATAATGACTTTTTGGGGAATATATGGTAGCTGATCCTTGATATGCACAGTGAACTATTCTTAAAATAAAGCATCTTTAAAAGTGTAATATATTGAGTCGTCTTAATTTTGTTTGACCATTCCCAAGTATATTCTCAAAACTTAGCAAAAAAAAAAAAAAGGCATTTTAGAAGTATTTTTGTAGTCTAAAGAAACTGAACCAGTGCCAGTACTTATAATTTCATACCATGTCCATGTACTTTTTAAAATGCTGTAAAACCTTTGAAAAGTCATCCACTTCCAGTGCAGAAAGGAAGGAAAGCTTACTCTCCTGCTTTACTTGATTCACAGAGATTAGTGCATTCAGCTTCTTGTAAGGTTTGACTAGATTCTTTATTCTGCATTTTCTTCTCTTACTCTCTTGGAATCCACAAATAAGACCAAGAACGTACACATGTAAAGGATATGTGGACTTAATAACCTGAAGTACATTCTCAGGAGTAAGGAAGATCTGACTAGGTATTTATATTTTTATTTGTAATTAGTGTCTTTGATTTTACAATTTTATTGCAACACTAGATTTTCCTTAGAAATGTCTTCTAATTTTCCCTGAAATATTTTCTTAGAGTCTTGTATAATCAATACCTTCCTCACTGTACAGTTGTTTGAGTGATATAACTTCTTTTGGAACTTGTTTTGATATCCACTTTAACTTTTTCTTTTTTGAATTTTCTAGGAGCGAGATCCACTCTGAGCTTAGTGGAATATTCTCATTCTCATGTAGTAGATTGATTGATTATCAGTTGGGGAAGGGAAGCAAAAAAGGATTAAAAGCAAGCACCAGGGTACTTTTAAAATATTTTATACAGTGGTTTTGGCCTGTATTCATGGTTAAGAAGCTGCCCCTTTTTAATAGGAGAGGGACTTATGAATGTTTTGTAATAGGACATTGTGAATGTTTTGTAATAGCTGGAGCAGGAAGGTATTAAGAAGACCTGGGTAGAGTGGTAGGCTTTCAGGTTTCTCTCCTAAACCTCAAATAAATACTTACTGAAAATTAATGGGACCGATGAAGTGGACTTTAGCTTTTAGAAATGTAAAATGCTATTGTGTTTTTCTAGTATCTTCTTGAATGTTCACCATAAGGTTAATTGTATCGCTATTTGGCAGCTCTTCCATTCTCCTTCATGTATATACCTAGGGTCTCTTCTCTATGCAGTATTTCTTGCTGGATTTTTAAAATTATAGCAGTATTGTCTATTTGCAATTAATATAAACTTGGGGGCTATAGTGATAGTTTTTTCCTGTGTCATGTCTCTGTTTAATAACAAAGTATCAAAGCATGTTGTTCTATAAATTTTTTTTAAACTAGTATGTAGTAGAAGACCTAATGAAGTTGTGTTGTTTGAATTCCTGTGTTGATTCCTTGCCATTAGGAGGAAAAAGGCAAGGATTTTTGAGGGAAGAGTCATGGTGATGCTAAACTGTTTTCATAAAACCTTGAGAAATTTATAGTTGTGAAACAACTGACTCAACATTGAATTTCCTCTGGTTTTAAGCATGAGATTCAAGGGCTTTTTGGAAGGAGAGGTGCTCTTTCAATACAATTAAAACTCCCAATTTTCTCAGAAAGCAGGATGGCTGTCCTAAAAAATTAGAGGCCCACTCAGAAATCAATTTTTTTCAATTCTTTCTGCTTTGTGGCTTTCCCCATGTTCTGTTTCACATCGTACCCTGCCGTTTCACTCTGGCCATCAATGAAAGGAGTAAAGTAGTGAAGAAATAGAATCTGGTAAGAGGTAGCCCTTATCTTGGTTTTCAGCTTTGGATGTGGCTAGTGTTAGACCCTGGTCCAGGGTAGTATCATAATTTATTAAGCCACGAAAGAAGAAGAAAAATGTTTATTGGTCAGCAGGTGACTGTGAGGGAAGACAGTGGTGCTGCTGCTATTTTTGTTTCATCTCACTTATGGAGTGACTGGTGAGAGTTCATCTGCTGTTTGCCAGCCTGAGTAAGTCTGGTGGGGAGTGTACCCTATTCCAGTTCACACTCACAGCATGCACTCGTGCATATTGTCCTTTGATTTTGTAGAGCATGTAAGTTTAATATTTTCTGAGTGGTATAAATCACCTGTTTATTATATTTAAAACTTCTAAAATGTGTGAATATTAAGAATAGTATGTCCCTGAAGGTTAGATCTATGAACCTAACTCCTAATGGTGTCAACATGAATAAATTAACTTGTATACTTTGATAGTTCAGAACCCAATAGTCACTGTTCTATTTGAATGTAACAAATGTTGTATCTGTTGTTTTGAGTCAGAAAATGAGCGCATGTGCTAGAGAGGACATTCACACTTTGGAGTTTCATTGTGGTTTTATGTGGAGAAGCGAGTGACTGCTGAAAAAGAATCTAAAGTTTCATAATACAAACTGTGTGTATTTTCTGGTAATAGTCATACAGTAAAAGAAAAATAAATCCAGAAATGTGTGTGCTGTAATAGAAAAATTCTTTTTCTAGCCATAAGGTGGGGATAGAGCAAAAATTCTCTTTTTTTCCCTGTGGTAACTTTCCATTGGAGTAAGTATTCCAAGTATTCCTACTAAAAAGTATGCTATAGATTGATACTTTAAGATATTTTTTGAAGACTAACAAGCCTACACTGCTGATATATGTAAGGCAATTAATGTTAAAAAAAAAAAAAATCCCATTCACATCCAAAAGATGTCATCAGGATGTTCTCCTGATCTGTGCTGAGAGGGTGAAAGATACGAAGGATTTTGAAGATTTTTCTTTATTCAAAACTTAACGTTTCCGTATCTTAATTAGAAGTGTATAATTATTTGTACAATATAGCCTCTGTTTTAGTAATGGGTGTATTCTATGTGCAGATTTATGAAGGAAATTCTTGTACGAGACATTACTTATTTAGCAGCCTTAACCATGAAACATTCAGCTTGCACTGGCTGACTTGCTGACTCAGCATTCCATTCATCTTTATCAGTTTAGAACAACTAAGGGCATGTAACTCCTAAATGCATAGGTTTCTAAGCTGACTTATGAGTATGTATTTAGAAGGTGTGACTTGCATTTCAAATAAAAATGCTGATTACATTAAATCAAAATTCGTTTTTCCACAGCTGTGAGATGTGTGTCAAATTCAAGTTCATTAGGATGTTTCAAAGCAATGTGTGTTAAAAAAAAAAGAAGTTGTTTTTCAGTTCAATATGTATATTTTCATATACTCTGTGTGTGTATTGGCATATAGATTCCTTCATGTGTTTTACATTACTTTAACAGCAATGTAGCTGCTGTGATAGCATAACCTGGATATGATAAGAGAGGGTAGTGGAACAAATTTCTTACATGTTTGAGTAGCTTCAGTTCTAGGCTGAGAAGATGCTGACAGCACTTCTGTTGTGCTGAATTTGCAACTTTTTGAAGAAGTTGAAGAGTCTTCCCACCTGACAGTTCATGGTTCTGCAGACATAATCGGTTGGAATTCGTTCATTTACTGTTTGGTGAACGATGTTGGGAGTTTGTCAGTTTCTTTGCAATCCACATTCATCAAATTTACATGGGCTTTGATACATAATATTCTCCTGTGTGCTGGATTATTAATGTTATCCTGACCAAACTGCTGAAAGATCTTTTCAGGTCATTTGATACCTGTAAGATCAAGTTTCTTACTGAGAAGGTCACTTTCCTGAGGGAATGATTTCAGGGCATGAAGAACGTGGTGGAGTGTAGAAAGACATCTAAACACTCCTAAAGTAATTTCTGGTTTAAAAAACCCCAAGTGTAGACATGGCCTTAGTGCCCGATGATAGCGTGACTGCAGCAGTTAAATAAAAGCAAGAACACTTCCTCCATCAGTGGTTTGCTCACCTGGCACTAGGTAAGGCTCTACAGAAAGACTCCTATTTTGTTTCCTAGACATGTAGAAAACACAGGTATGTTGGCAATAGGACAGATCCTGAATCAAAATTTATGAAGGGCAAATACTTCCAAATAAATGCAGTCAGGGATAGGGTTGGATTAGCTGAAGTTTCCAGTCCATTATATTGGGTTGAAATTGTTGTAGTTGGTGCTGATGTCTAAAACTGAAAGCCTAATGTGAATTGTTTTAATTTGTTCAACTTCAGTAGGTAAGTACACACAGAGATTATATTATAAAGTGAGTAATTTTTAATTAATTGCTGCAAATTTTATAAATAAGCCAGATAAAGGAAAACATTTAAGCAAGAGGTAAGCTAGTTTTAAAAATTTTATTGCATATCTGAAATCTTAGTACAAACAAGTCTCTAGTCATAGCTGTTGAAGCTGTTTTTCACATAGTAAAGGCTAAAGTTACCAGTGATGGTGGGTTACATTTAAATGTTTAAATTCTTTAGTTGATTTTTGCTCTTCAGAGAAAATTATGTATGCTTCCAAAACTAGTAAACTGTTTAAATATTGCTGATTCCTGAAGATTGGCTAGAAATGAAAGTGAGGTAGAAGCCAGTAATTAAAAGAAAAAACAAGCAAAGCAAAACAAAACCCAAAAAAATGCACAGAGCAGTCGAGAAAAGGGAAGGATGAGTGCTTGACATAGTTAAGGTTGGCCAGATAATAATTTCTTCTGTTTCTGTAGTTTCACCATTTGTTTTTCATGTTGAAGTTTAACTGTGGGCTCCCATATTTTCCAGATTTAAAAGGTTGGGTCTCGGTAATGGAGGGCTGTAGCTTTCACGTAGTCTAAGTAACAGTATTCTAAAACTTTTTCCAGTAAAGATGTAGGATATCTTACTAAATTCCACACAGTAATTAATTTTGATGATACTTTGCCTGTAGCCTATTTTGGAAGTTTTACCATAAATTTATATGGAATAAACCTTGAAAATTCAGAGCAGAAATGGACAAAACTTCATCTTCCTTTGTCTTTTGTTTTCCTTGTTACTCTTTCCATTTCTAACTATGGAGGGCCATAGTGAAGGTTTATTTTATTTTAGCGA
The DNA here is from genome assembly GCA_034336665.1 of Luscinia megarhynchos. Taxonomy (NCBI): domain Eukaryota; kingdom Metazoa; phylum Chordata; class Aves; order Passeriformes; family Muscicapidae; genus Luscinia; species Luscinia megarhynchos. Next base: position 51,939,869 of record CM067565.1, read on the forward strand.
CAACATCTAGAAGTCCAACATTTGGAAGTACTGCCAAAAGGATGGATTAACTTTCAATCCTTTTTGAAACACATTAGTATTCTCACAATGAATCATATTGTGGGTAAGGCTGGAAGGGACCACAGTGGGTCATCTGCTTCAACCTCCTTGCTCAATCATGGTCATCTTGGAGCACAAGGCACAGGACTGTGTCCTGATGGTTCTTGAATATATCCAGTGGGGAACACTCCACAACCTCTGGGCAACCTGTTCCTGTGCTCTGTCACCCACAGTGACCCCACACAGATATTTCTGTAGATGTGTAGCATGAATGCAAATATTGTGAGACTGGGAAAGTAGATCTATTGTTTAATGATACTTCTTGTTGACTGCAATTTTTGAAGTTAAGTCTCAACTAAATAGGGAGTAGCTTATTGGCTTGAGAAGCTGTTAATTTTACTGTAACTTTCTACCTGTGAACACCAACAAATTTTATTGTTAGTGTTATTTTTCATGCCCCTGTACCTTCTGTTGAACTTTTCTTATTTGCTAAACATCTAACTGTCAATGCAGCTGTAGCCAAGAGTTGGAGGAATATGCAATATTAAAAACACAGGACAAGTGCAAGCACAGCAGTTTTACTTTGGCATGTTATTTTCATGAACCTAGCATCTTTTGCAAAGGTTTCCTGGAAATTAAAAGAAAACACCTTTCCAAATCATCTTTACTTTGGTAAAATGGATGCTCTTTGGTAAAATGGATGCTCAATTACACTAAACTTCTCCAAAACAAATGCTCATGTGTTGAACTGAATTGTACCGTGGATAGTTCTGCTAATGTGTTTTTTATTTTCTTTCTGGCCCACTTACGCTCAAAAGAGAGGATGGGATATGCTGCATACTCCTTTCTTCTAAGGAAGACTCTTATAATGGCACTCTGTTTTCCCTGAAGCTCCTGGTGGAGCAGGAAGCCATGCATCTCTAGTTTGGTGTCTTAAAAATTACCAAGAATGTATATTTTGTGGCTACAACCTGCAATATAAGGCATTTGTTCTGACAAATGAAGTCTGCTTCTGTACATTGTGGATATTATGCATATAAATTTTAAATCTCTTTATAAAGCTTTGGGTTTTTTTGGTTCAGAAATTCTAGGTATTTTCTAGTAGATAAGATCCAGATGGATCTTAGGCTTGAGGCTCTTTTGTTTTCTGAAGAACCCACCAGTGTAAAAAATCAGACTACTCTCTCTTTGAGAATGGAGAGGATTTTTCATAGATTATTTTACATTTTTATCCATTTGGTTTTGTTTTTGTTTTGGGGGTTTTTGTTTATTTTCTTTGGGTTTTGGGGTTTTTTTGCTAACTATATGGGCTACTAGATTAAAGGGGTTTTTTTGCTAAATATTTGATATCATATTTCTTTATTCAAGCATGAAAATTCAATTATGACTCACCTCCCAGAAGAATCTTTCAATTTCCATAACATTCCTAATATTCTTAATTTTGAAGACTAAGCAGAGTTTCTTCCCAGTATTTTCTGTTCCTCTTTTTCCAACTCCTAAGTTCAATGCTAAAGAGGAGAGGAGAGGATGGTTGAGATGCTGCAGAGCATTTCTACTGGAACATAAGCAAGAATGCCAACAAGTAGTAAGCTGAAAACTGTATGTGAAGGAAATGCTCTTATCTTCCTTACCAAACTTACATGATTCTTTGGGAAGGCAATCCCCAAAAGATGAACTTTTGTTAGCAGTGCTGTTGCCTTTGCTTAAAACTTCTGTAAATATTCCCCTTCCTTCAAATAAAACTTTTTTTTTGTCTTCTTTTTTAGCAATGAAGCATCAGATCCAATGTAAATGTAAACAGTTTATTATATAGTGTATTCATTATTGATTTAAAAACCATGTGTTTAATTTTTAAATATTTTTTTCTCTGAGGAATATATACTCTTTTGAGAAAACTTCTAAAAATTAGAAGCTGGATGTTTAAAGCTGTACCAAAACTAGGACTTTATAAATTATACTAATACCATTGTTAAAAAAATAACCATGTGAAGTTATGGCTCAAAGGAGCAAACTACTACTAATCATAAAGAAACACTTTTGAAATATCAGTTTTTTCATGTTTTCTCTTGCACATTCCCTGTAAAATGATTTGTGTTAAAAAGATTGTATGTAGTATTTTTAAAACTTAGTAATTTTAACTCTTGTCTGCATCCCTCTTGAAATGTGGACCATGTTTGAGACATAATTTGTGTAACAAAATATCTTTATTTCTGAGTTAATTTAATTTTTACATGCTTGTCTTACAGAGGAAGTCTACTTTTAATAAAAGTCATGTGTTTAGAGCCGTAATTTTTGCATTCAATATAAATTATTTTTATGTTGTGACTGTTTGATGTTAAGTCTACATTTTCTATGAGTAAACTTAGCAGTTACAGTATGGATCTCATCTATCAATACCACCATGTTACCAATCATTATATTAAAAATGCATCTATAAAATTAATATAATGCTTTGAGCAAAGCTATGAGTGTAGTTTCAATGCAAGATACACTGAAAATCCTTTTTTACCTAGGCTTCATATATCGTCCTTGTAAACTGAAAGAAAAAGACATTTTCCTCTGTCTTGTAGTTTCCCTTTTAAATGGAACCTATCACCACATGAAACACTTTCCTGACCTTTAGCATTGTCAGAACATGAAACAGAAGAGGAGGATATCCTATGGTGTATAGTACATTAAGGGGATTACCTCATCAGCATGAAAAGTCCATAACTAATCCACACCAGAGACATGTAAGCTCTTGGAGCAGGACATTTCTGAGAGTATAAAGAAACACATCAAAACATTTTCTATGAGAGCTATTCAGCATGTAAGCGGAGCAGCCAGCATGCAAATGAATTGCAGTGTCAAATTTATTCTCTGTTTAGAGTGTTTTCTATTCATATATCTACCCAGACTCCAAATTTCCAGGATGAGGCAGGATCGATAAAAGTGCTTTTCATGGAAAACTGAATTTGGGGCAAGGTTGTACCTGGTATTTTCCTTCTAGTAAAATTCGGTGTTCTCCCTACCTTGTCAACATTGCAGGGGGTAACTGATTAAGAGGGAAACTTTTTACTTTTTTTTTCTTCAAATTTCCTAAGCTGGTTTGAAACTGTACCTTTACACTAGTTTAATGTATTATTTTTCCAGTTTTGCTGAGCTTGTATGGAGCACTTAGGTAAATAAGATGCAGTTCTGCCCATCCACAACATGCAACCCTATGATGGATTTGCTGTAACTTACAGCTCATGTACTATCTTAATATATGTTTTTCTGTGCATTATCTTGGTTTTTTTTCCATAACGCAATGATTGGTGATGAATTTGAAAAATTTACCAAAATCTGTAAATACAGTTTTCTATCAATAAAGAGCTCATGTAAATGAGTCAGCCCAAAGTTTGATTAGCCATGCTTAAATCTTGCAAAAATTGTGGTTTCTAAATCACTGGGTTTGGGAACCTTGTTGCAAATTTGTGCATAAGTCCTTCTTTGCTTTCGTTAGTATTAAGAGAAAAAAGAGCCCAACACTGAATCTATGGAGACTTGCCAAAAATTGTTTATTTTTATTAGGTCACAGTAGTCTGTAATTGAAACATGCTAGAATTGTTGGCTCATCTACATTGCAATATATTCCTTGAGTTTCAGAAAAGCAAGAGAACACAAAGCATCCTAAACAACCAAAAGTAGGTTTTATCCTATTTTCATATTTTTCAATTTCAGGTTATCTTTTTTGTTTATCTGCTGAAGAATTAGATATTGTTACCCTATAACCCTTGGGGCTGATTGATCAAATTTTGAAGCATCTCTGAAATTCTCATCATTAACCTTCTTTTTAAATTATATTTCTTTTCAACAGTAAGTGTATCTTATTTGAAATTTTTTTTCAACAGTACTCTAAAATATTGTTGAGCAAATAATACACAAAATTTTTCATCTTTATCGTGAACTATTGATGTATAATTCAGTTTCTTCAAGTATATTTACCATCCAGAATGGTTTGTGAAATATTCTGTTGAATATTCTAGGAGACCCTGCTTGAGCAGGGAGATTGGACCTCCAGTTGTCCCTTCCAACCCTACCCATTCTGTGTTTCTTAGTGAGTCTTGGTTTTTAGCTCACTGAGCAGCCATCTGTTTTCACTGATTGCCATTTGAAAGGCAAAAGTCTGTAATCAGCCAGTTAGTTTGCATGTTGTGTTTCTTCATCCCGATTGAACATATGTGTAATTCTAAACTGGAAGCTTGCAGAAGACAGATAGAAACATGTCTATCAGTAAACACTTTCTGAAGTGTGCCTAAATTGCTTAAATGGGTATTCCTGATGATAAACTTCATTTCACTACCTTTGGAAAAGCTGAGCTAAAATATATGTCTCTTTTTAAATATCTGAATTAATGCTTATGGAAAATATTTCCCAGTAGCTGATTGGTTTTAGCTGCAGAAATGTGTAAGTGTAGTAAATAGTAAAGCCTTGTTGAAGTCCAAATACTTTCGTTTTTCATTGTTGAAATGGAATAATATATTTGTACAGAACATAAGTAGTAGATGAGAAATTTGCATTGGGAAAAACCCTTACAAATAATCCAGGAAGAGCAGAAGTAACCTCCAATATGAGAAGTTCTAAGAACTGAAGCCTTTTGATGTGAATGAAAACCAACTACTAAAATTTTGAAGGCAATAGCTTCTTTAAATTACTATGTCCTCAGTTATGATTTAGGGAGACAATCCATTTTCTCTGTTTATCTGCTGATTGCTCTGCAGTAGGATCCAAATCTCAGGTCACCTGATGTAAATAAGAGAAGTTTTTAACATTTAAGAGATCAGCATTAAGAGAAAATGCAGAATTGTGTATCTTGTTTCCAGTAATGACAGCCATTCTTGTCACTATATTATTATGTATGTTCAATGAGGATGAAGACACTGCCTTTAAGCATTAGATTTTCTTAGGGGCTCAGATGGATGGGCATTGCAGTTGCTGAAGGGACATTACCAATTGGATGAGACAGAGAACTTTTTAGGGGAAGCTTTTGAAATTTCCGTAATTTTTACTTTTTAGAATTTTTAACTTTGTTTTTTTTTCTTTTTTTTTAAAGTTGTTAGCTTTTTTGTGTATGTGTCTGTCTGTAGATACATTTTGGGCCAAATTTTACCCATTTGGATTGGTGTAAAATCAAAGTCATAGTGATCTGTGCTGCTGAGAATGGCAGCAAGGTTTTGCCCCCATACCTTTGACTACTTTGTCTTGCTCTGAAGCAGTTTCCAGACTGTGCCTAATTTTTCTGTGATTTTTCATATTCAATGTTAACTAAGTAACAGCATCTGCAGTTCTGTTAAATTGAGGGTTTTGGATGCTCAGCTTCCACACTAGCAGATATTTTTGGCAAGTATGTACCTTTACCGCAAACTTGTTGCTATTATGGGATTGTTTTAATCATACGCTGAAACTAATTTTCTTAAATGCACTTTTAATTCTTTCTTTGTTTGTTTTTATTGTTTGCATAAGAACACCACATGCTAATTCACCACATGATGTGTACTCACAGTCCAAATATCACAAAGTCAGTTCCAAGGTCCAGACACTTACCAGTCTCCCTTTCATAAAGCATATAACGGCAAACCCCTTAGTCCAAATTCAAGTCAACCAGAACTTTGGAGTATTTTCAGAGTAAAATACGCTTCAGAACAGCTGCAGGAATTTTGATATGTAACTCACAGTGGGGTGGACATAACCCTTTAATACTGAAAATATACTTTATAATTTACACATGATGACAAGATTAAAGTTTTTATAAGAATTTCTTCAAAAGAAGAAGGAGTACGAAAACAACTAAAAATAAATAGAAACACTTTCCTGTTCTAAACCCACGCTGGGTACAGCCATGATGGCAGCCAACACCTTTTTGGCACAGAGCCCTGCCAGTTGCCTCGTCCCAAATTCAGAGACACAAAACTCCTCTTCTGGAGCTTTTCCAATGGGAGTATGCCTTCCTGCAAGAGGCTGGTAGAAGGAAAACATATAATGCTTTTTCTCTTGCTTCCTGCTTGTAAATTGAAAATTACATATTCTACAAACATACAATTGTTTTGTGGATTCCAACAAAATGCATAAATCATTCAGTGTTTTATACCAATTATTTTGGTATAACACAGTTATACCAAATCACACAGTTCACACAATTCTCTCATGTAAAGCAAAACAAACGTAATTTAATTACTTATTGTGTTATGGGAGTGTATCACAAGCCATATAAAATCAGGTTTTTAAAATCAAGAAGAAAAATCTTTTTGAATTCCTTAGAATCTTATATAACCAATTTTGCAGCAGCATATATCCTTGATTTGCTAAGGGCTTAGTGCATAGCATTTTCAACCAATTTGGTCTCAATGTGTGCTAGAAAAATAACCCTTAAGTAAATAAAATTTCAAGAGCAAAGTATTTAGAGAATTGTTCCTACCAAGAAACAGTGCCGAGGAGTTCTTCCAGGACAGAATTAAACACATAAATATTGTAACCTGCATGTAAGAGAAAGTGAAATTTTCTTGAGTGCACATGTACATGCTGACACATCTATGTGTGGGTACTCTTCTGCATCTGCATGAAGAGTCACCCCATGAAATGTCAGTCCTGGCAAGACAGCCTCAGATCCTAGTCCTGTGTTTTTGTTCTCATAGCTGAGATCTGTAAACATCTTCTGAGCTAAAAAAAGCAAGATTGCAGATGCAGAATATTGAGTTCAAAAGCAGAACACAGAGTCCCAAAGACTTTCTGCTGTACACAACAAGGTGAAAGATATTTGATCTGTTTCTCTAGTTCACTGAGGTCCTTGTATGTCACTCCATGAACAAAAAGAATTAAATCTGGTCATTGGGACAGCCAGATCTGTACCATCTGGTTTTACTTTCCCACATTAAAAGTCCTAGCACAGGGTGAGGAATGAGCTGCTGTTGTTATTCTTATCTGCTGAATGATGTTTTGAGACTATTGACATCCAGAGTATGATAGAACAATTTCAGAACTTCCCTACCTATGCCAGAAATATTGGGCTGGACATTCTCCAGAGGTCCCTTTTCCTTCCTCACCTTTTTCAGGCGAAGCAGTAGAGATTTTGTCTACTTTTGTTCCAAAAATCTTGATCTGTTTTATTTGGATTTTCTAAATTTTGATCTGTGATGATTGACTGGCCATTTGCAAGGAGTAAAGTGCTGCTCCATTATATTATTTGATATTAGTGAAGAAATCTGGCATGTATCCAAGTCAGAATTGTTAGAAACTCTGTGGAAAGGATGACTGACTTTACCTTGACTCCCATACTTTCAACTTTTCATCTCCTGATACAAGTGAGTTTTTTGAGTGCCAGAAGATTTAGCAGTCATTGGTAGTGAGTAAAATATCTTCATTTGCCAGGATATATTACTTGGATATGTTATTTTAAATTGAATCATAATCAAAGCAAGATATGGTCTAGAAGAGAGGATTTCTCATCCTTCCTCTGTGGAATATGACTTAATTATGCTAACTATGGGGACCACAGCTGCTCTAGTGAAGCCAAGAAAGGAAAAACTTATTAGTTTCAATTAAGAGGCACTGGAAACTGTCTTGTGTTCAAATACATATAGGTGAATTTTATTTTAAGTTGCCTCTATTAAATATCATTGCATGCTGTCCATGTCCTATTTCATTGTATATCCAGAACATCTGGGGAAATCTTAGGATTCTGTAAAGATGACCTGACTAAAGCAGTACTTCTTTATTTCCTATCAGACCTATTTTTACCAGATTGCTATACTGAATGTTCCAGGTTTCAATCATACGTTAAATTTTAGGTTGGTTCATTTGGAAGCTCTTGCTGTTCAATGTTTCATACATAAGCCCGGTTCTCTAAATGTTTAAGTTACAGAGTTTGTTCTTTTTCTTTTCTTTTTTTCCCCCACTTTCTAGATATTATAAACGATAAGAACATTGTCTGTTGTGAGAAGATGTATGAGGAGCTTGTCCTACATATATTGAGAGAGTGGGTTCAAAGACCAGTCCTTTTAAGTCTTAACTTCTAAAAGAGTGAAGTGCATAAGTCGCCTTTTGGTTACATTAAGTGGAATTTTCCCAAACATGGCATTTTAAAGATGGTCTAGACTACAGTTGTTTAAGTAAAATATTCATGATGCAGAGAAAAGAAATGGTGGAAGGCTGGTCTAGACATAGCAAAACATTAATTACAATGGAGCAAATTGTGTTATGAATTTCTTCATCTTGCTTTAAATGTGGTGCAATTTACATTTCTGCTATTTTGATTGATCTAACATTCACACCATAGCTTGTAGCATTAAGCCAGTTAAAAAACTTTCATGAATTCTGCCCTTTTTAAAACGTTTTCCTGTTCTATTTTGTTTTGTTGAGTTTAAATCTCTCTCTAAAAAAATCATGCAGTCTTATACTTCCACATGTAGGTTTTATTAGGTTAGATTGTTTCAAGGTGAAAGGAAGGTTTTTTCATTGGCCTGAACTTTTAGCAATTTCCATTTTATCTCAGGTGAACTGGTAGGTTTGTTCATCATGGGTTTTTCAAATTTTAATTAACAGTCCTTTTGGAGTGTGGCAAAAGCTTCTTGTTATATCCCTTTCATGTTATGACTTTTCTTTTTTCCCTCTATAAATGCAGAGGAATGATATAACAGCAAAACAAAAATTTTGCAATAGTGTTTTAATGAAATAAAACTTAAAAAGCTAAAATATTCACACATCTCAGTGTGTGATGGTTCTTTCCTTCTTTCCCTTTTCCCTATCTTTTTTCTTTCTTATAAGATATTGGTATCAATGCAGACTGAGGTATGCCGTGCCAAGGACTTGGAGGTGCAGGTGGGTGAGAGGTTGGACATGACCCAGCCATGGGCACTCCCAGCCCAAAAATCCAGTTGTGTCCTGGGCTGCATCCAGAGCAGCATGGCCAGCAGGAGAGGGAGGGGATTCTGTCCCTCTGCTCTGCTCTGCTCTGCTCTGCTCTGCTCTGCTCTGCTCTGGTGAGACCCACCTGGAACACTGCATCCAGCTCTGGGGTCCCAGCACAGGAGGGACATGGACCTGTTAGAGCAAGTCCAGAGGAGGCCACCAAGGTGCCTAGAGGGATGGAGAACCTAAGAGGAAAAGCTGAGACAATTGGGATTGCTCAGCCTGGAGAAGAGAAGGCTTTGGGGTGACCTAATTGCAACCTTCCAGTACCTGAAGGGAGCCCTTAAGGAAGATGGAGAGAGACTATTTCAGAGAGCATGAAGTGACAGGACAAGGGGGAATGGCTTCAAACTGAAGAAAGATTAAGTTTAGTTTGTATATAAGGAAGAAACTCTTTACTGTGAGGGTGGTGAGGCATTGGAACAGACTTCCCAGAGAAGCTGTGAGTGCCCCTTTTGTGGAAGTGTTCAAGGCCAGGTTAGCTGGGGCCCTGAGCAAACCGGTTGAGTGGAAGCTGTCTCTGCCCACAGCCTGGAACTAGATGATCTTTAATGTCCCTTTCAACCCAAACCATTCTGTGATTCTGTGCTATGCAAGAGATAGGTAGCTGGATGTTCTTAGTACTGGAGCTCTGGGTCTTGCTTTCTAAAGAATCTGAATTTTTGTGCTCTGCTAGAATTCTTGAAAGCTTTTAATTAGAGCTAGATATTGAAACATATATGAAGTCAGAAGAGATTAGTTTAGCTGTTAATCTGCTGAAAAAATGTTTAGTATTTGAGTTTAAACTTGTATGTCAGTGTTTAGTGGGGTTCTATTGTAAATATTGGATAGGTGGCTCATCATTCCCAGAGACTTCTAAATTTGTGATAAGTTGAAGCTGCAAAGCCTTATACACATTTGGAGGTTTTCATGGCTACTGTAACTAAACACGTTAGATATAGCATGAGCAGCTGCATTAAAAACATTGCTGGAAGCAAGCAGGAAATAATGTTATTTTCTAAAGAAGTGACATTAGTATTACTTCTCAGTGCACATACAGAACAATGGAATATAACATGGTAGGAGGAAGCTATTGTTACAGTTTGTTTTTGTTTTTGTTTTTTTTAAATAATTCAGATAATTATTTTGCCCTTTTAGAATTATTTTAACATCTGAAACAGGGACTGTGGTCATATAAATGCAGATGGAAAAATTCTTTTAACCTACCCACCTGTGAAAGGCTTCCATAATTGAATCAAATGCAGTTTTCCTGAAGAAAGGTCAAGAAAGAAGGTACCTTTATAATGCACTAAGTGTGTTATTTTGGTGAGTTGTTTTTCTTTTTTTCAGCAAGAAGAGAAATATTTTGTTTATACACTAGCTTTCAAATACAATGAAAACTTTCTGCCAAACAAGTGAAAGAAAATAATTGGGTCACCCACACACTGCATTATTTATGTTATATTAATCCTCTCTTTGCAGAAATATTCAGCTGTTCTGTAGTGGAAGAACAATCAAGGAGATAGTATAAGTTTCAAAATATGTTTCAGGGATTAATGGTATGGGAAAAAGCAACAAATGATGAGAATTATTTTTTGGTCCCAGAAGCAGTGTATTAATATAAATAAAAGAGTAAAAGAAACTTGCCAGTCCTGAGTCTTTCTTAAGGGAGTTTAGGAGCAGAAAAGCAGAAAAAGAGAAAGCTGCTGTAAATTAAGGTCGTAGATTTTACAGAGATTCAGAGGAGGGAGGAATGGATGTGGGGAAGGAAGCAGTTGATGAGGGGCAACCTCACTTCCATTTTTGCACAAAATTTGAAGAGATTATTGATTTGTTATGAGAAATACCAACTCAGATAAGAGGGTTATGTTGAACATTATATGTCATTTAAGTGAAATTTCCACTTCTGCTTCATGACAAAATCAAGCATATGATAATACTGCTGTGATGGCTTTATTTGGTGTTTTGTATGAAAATCTTATATGAGATCCTCTCCTTTGATAATTTTCTTCACATCTTACAGACTTCAGTGGGTCTAATAGATACGGTGTGAATCAACAATATGGTTTGTAGGACCCTGATTGGCTGAGAGATGTCCAAAATTTCAGTTGTAACTTTCAGTCCATCTTTCTGGAATTTGCGGGTACAGTTCACAAATATTTATTTATTGGGTAAGTGTAATGCTTTCAATCAGACTGTGGAGACTGCAGGATTGGCCCTGTATTTGAAAGGTTATGCATCTTACCTCCTGTTATATTTAGCTGGAAGTAAATCAGGAAAAAAAAATCGACCTTAACCGTTCTAAACTAGATGACCCTTTTCATCTGGAGTAAGTTTATACCTTCATAGCAATACCTAGTTAAAAAATATGTATTGAATAACCACACTTTCAAAAGAAGCATTTCAACTGATTGCAGAAATAGAGCTGTCCTTGCAAAGTCAGCCTGCTAGGGTGGATCATGCAGATTATCACAGACATAACAATGTGAGCCTTTTGGGCAAGAGTCAGATGGCCAGGTACACACCTATTCAAGGAGACCACATAACCATTTCATCCTGATGATGTCATTTCATCAGCAAGAGAGTATTTAGGCTGCTGTTTCCTCCACACATTTTACCCATCCAGGTATAGATGAACTTCCTTCTGTAGATAAGCAAAATTATAATCTTTTTCTTCTAAGAGAAAAGAAACTGTTCCAAGTAGGATTCAATTTTCTGTGCAGTAAAGATTTGCTGATGAATTGTTTTTCAATTGAAGAATAAAATGTCGAAAATTTTTCTACCTGGGAACTTCTATGAACTTCCAGGGGAAAAAAAAATCAACAAAAAACTCTCCATCCCTGCTTTTGAAAAGCTGCACTGTGCATCACATGATGTCAAGATTTCTCTGTTATTCTCCCTGAAAATTACTAATCACCTGGCTGCTTGAATTGAATTATTATTCTTCAGAATGTAAGCATGAAGGAAAAAAAAATGCTTTCTTGTAGTTTCTTTCTAATTTGATTATATCAGAGACCAAAACACCTCCTGCCATCTACAAATGAGGAAGCCTGGTAGTCTGTCCTGGTGTGATAATGCAGTGACATGGAGAGGACACTTGGACAATGTTAAACAATAGGGTCCATGCCTATTTGGGAAGTTTCTCCTTTTCATTTTGTTTTGAATCTGACCAGATATCTCATTTGCTGGAGTAAATGCAGTGCAAGGATCAAAAGAACTTGTAAGGTTAGGAAAGAAATTGGAAAAAACTGCTTCAACTAACACTTCTGCTGAAACCTGTGGACCCACAGTGGCAAAAGCACAATGAATTAACCATAGTGAAGTCCTGAGATAATTTTATATTGTTTCTATTGGCACATGATGTGTCTTTTGAACAGTTTGAATATTGCAATTGGCATCACTGCGTAGTAGCTGAAAAGTCTCAGCCTTACTGATCACTTGAACGTAAAGACAGATAGAGAAATTCCTGTCAGCTTTTTGCAAGGATTTGTGTCCTTTATAGAACTGAGGTTTGTGACCTTCTATCATATCCAGTTCTCCAGCTATGGAGAAGAATGGGGTGAGTCTTTATAGTCTGTGCAAATTAGCTAAACTCATGCACAGTGTTATTGCTCATTAACAAAAAAAGCTTCTTTTACTGATAACTCTAACACATTTTGTATCAAAACCAGAGAATGTAAACATTTACTGAGCTAATTCGTGTGGTGCCATGAAAGATGATGATTGGACCACACAAGATGCTCATAAGTTTCTCTGTACATAGACCCATACATTCTATAATGATGGAATGGATTTTTCTACCATCAATTGCTGACTAACACTCCAGAGGCAAACAGTCTCACTGCTGCCATCAAGCAGGATATGACTGATGGGAATCCAGTAAATTTAGAAACCAAGCCCCTGTATGACTTTAGTAAATCTTATGGTATGTTTATAAAGGTTGTAGCCATGGTGAAACCAAGGAAAGAATTACATATTGCTTGGAAAAAAATAGTAGGAAGTTCTGTTTCTTTGCAATATCTAAAATCAAGTCTCCACCCTTCTGCTTTGGTTTAAAGTTTGTACGGGATCAGAACTGAAACTGTGTTATCTTCCCTGTAGAGAAAGATAAGCCTGTAATGCAGAAGAAAAGACAGAGATGGTTTGTCTACCTAATAGATAGATACCAACATATTAATTAATGTTTTATTCTAAATTATTTCTGTGGTACTCTTTTGCTTATATTTCTAAAAGTTTGACTCGTAAAGTACAATGAAGTGATTCAGTTTTTGCCTTGTCATCTAAAATATTCTTTTGTCTGCTAACTTTGAATGTTTAATAATAGGACATCCTCTGTTGAAAGTTGAACTTACGTCTTATTAATCTATGTGAACATTTTGAGCTGGTAGAATTGTAGGCAAGAGGTTAGAACCTTCTTCTAGGAGGGTAAAAAAGTACAGTAATACCTTCATCTAAAGAGATTTTTTTTTTTAAATCCTTTCTTTTGTTAATATTAGAGAAAGAACTGAACATTAATAACTTACAAATTCTGAAGAGCTCAAAAGACTAAAATTAGATGAAATGGCAATAATAGAGGAATGAAAGGTATATAGTGAACTTTTGTATAAAGGCATTATTGACATCTCTTTGGATATCCAAATTAATATTCACAGTGCGATGCTATAAGCATGCATTTATGAAGATACTGAACTCTCAGTTTTGAAAAGAAAGTAATTATTTTGCTGAGAATTCTGGCTAATCATTTATTTAAATGCCATATATTTCAAGAAAAGAATAGGTCTCAATTGTCCTTTACTGAATTGAGGTGGATTTGGCTCAGAGCATGACTCCAGCACAAACCTGATACTTGACTCTTTTTTTTTTTTTTATTTTTGGTGGATAAACCAAAATAAATTATGTGAAAATATGCTCAGACACAAAATCTGGTCTAATTTTTTCATAAAAGATGAGTAAAAGATGGCCAGTAATGTACCTGTTGTAGTCATTTGTGGTCATGTAAAGAAGCTTGCTCAAACATTACCAGAAATATTCCTTTGGGATATTGGATAAGTCTGCCTCTTCGACTCAAAGGAGCAATGGTCCCTTATTGGTGCCTCCAAGCAATTTAGGTGCTCTGCAGATCACTTATGGCCATGAGAAGCAAAAAAAAAAGTGTTTAAAAGCTAAGCCTATTGCTTTTACGACTTAGATTTAGAGGGAGATGAAAGCATGTCCATGGCAGTGTGCTTGCTTATTCGGGGCTACTGATCCTGAGCTGGCAAAGTTCTCACCCACTGCTCTGGAGCTGTAAGAGCTCAGCCAGTAAATTCAGTAGGATCACTTTGCCCTTGGCAATAAGGAATTTGACAGAAGGGTTCTGCTAAGAGCTGAAAATAGTGAGCAGCACTGTCTCTACCACTCCTTTTACCAACTGAATTTACAGCCACGTGTCTGATGGTAAATGCCAGGCAGGGTTGTGATCTGCATGATGAGCCGTGACAGGTCACTCTGCTGACCTTTCTTGCATCTATTTTCAGAGACTGCTTTTAAAACTAAATATTTAAGTGGTTTGTTGCTTATCTCACAGATACTGAAGCTTTCAAAGACACAGAAAGGGTTTTGTCTTTGAATTTAATGGGTTTAGGAGTTTATGACAAGTCTCTAAAGTACCTAGGTGAAGCAGTATTTAGTGAAACACTGCCCATCACTTAAGTGGACTGCATGTTGTAGAAGTTTCAGTCCTAGGTGAGATGTCCAGGCTTTATAATTGTTGTGGCACAGGTGGGCACTCGAGAAACTGCTCTTGGGAAACAAGCAGGGAGTGTCCTATGTCCAGAAGAAGGATGGAGAGGACAGAGGTGAAAATCTTGCCCCAGAGAATTTTAAGCCTCTCATGTAGCTGGACGAGCAGAAGGGTAATTTTATTGTGCATAAAAACTGAGGAAAACTGTCTCTGTGTATCAGTACTGTACAACCAGAACTCAATCCCTCTACCCAGAAATTTGTTTCTACAAATGGAACAAATTTGTCAGGAGAGAACAAGAAGGATCTGCTCCTCAGTGGCTGCTACCCAAACTGTTAAGTCTCTCAGCTGGGAGCAGGCATCTTGGGATCAAGTTTGTGTTCCACTTGGAGCATGGCAGGGACTCCAAGCAGCTTACCAGATGTGGCTCATCTGCACATATACATACCAGGAGAAATTTAGATCCTCCCTGGATTAAGTGGCAGTTAAGTAGCTGAAGAACATAAAGGAAGCCAAAATATAAGTTAAATGTGTAAGTCGGAATGCAGACACCCCTGTATCATGGAAGATCTGAACCTAAACACTTAAACTTCCTGAGTATTAAATATCCTCAGCAGAAATGCATTGCAAACTCCACAGCTACACTTGGATTTATTAAAAAACTATGAATGTTGCTATTCTGGCAAAAAAGCTGGTAACCAAGAACATGGTGAGACAAGTGAAATTTATCTTCTATTATCTCCGGTAAAAACTGGGGGTAATAAAAGACAAGTCTTTTATTACCTCCAGTTTGTACTTCTGTTTTAAAATCCCAGAGAACTCCTTGTTTTAAAAACCATACAGGAAGCCAGACTTTTAACCGAGTCATAATCTGGAATCTTTGTCACAGTGCATTGTAGATAGGTGGTGTTATTGGAAGGAATAGCACACTGAAGAATTGTTTCCAGGGTTATTATAGAAGTTTCTTGCTCAGTTTTTCCATGCAAATGCTGTATCTGTACAGTCATCATCTTCACATGAGGGTTCATAGGAAAAACACCATGATAAGTGTCGGATAGAGTCCTAGTTATATGAATATGTAATAAAGTTCTACGAAGTCTGATCACAAGATTTTTCCCCAATTACCTTATAGGCAGAAGATTTATCTCACTTACTCAAGCAGAATTTGCAATACAAAAAAAGTTGGTATCATCATTTGTCTTGGAGGTTTTTCATGTTTGAGAAGACAGAAAAAAAGGTAATTTTGATCTGAGGAAAGTTAGTGCTTTCCCAGATAAAATGGCTAAACCTTTTAAGATTTGTGGGCTAGCAAGTACATATAAAAATTTTATTATCTTAGAAACTATTTATACCAAATAAACTTGTGATTTCATTCTCCCCACCCCTTGCTTCCTATTTAAAGTTTATTTGCCAGTGCATTAGTGATCTTTTCAAATGTATTTGTTCTAATTAGTGAATGTGTTTGGTTATTAAACTCCTGCTGAAGACCCTGCTTTCTGCACCCCTTGCTCCTATATCTTGCCACCAGACACATTTCCTATTCCTCCAGCAACAGATTTTCTGTAGGAGCTTTCCAACTGCTTGCTCTAACCTGTCTTTTAGGAGGTATCTGACAACTTTGATGTTTATTCTTTCAGACTGATACATTTCACACAATAATTTAATCACCTTTGTTTTTGCAAAATTACCTTTCCTACTGAAACTGGACAAAGCTAAGCTATCAGGAGTTGGATTGCACTGGCCTTGGGAAGTACACAAGAGTGTAATGATGCTGCATAAGTTGTTTTTTCTCTGATCCTATATATATATATCTTGCAATATCCAGTTCTAGGGGGAGAGAATAGTTTAATCTACCTTTCTGCTCACTGAAGCAGGTTTGCTGATGAAAGAGAAAACAATGTCTTGATAGTCCTGCCTTATGTTCCATAAGCACCTCTCTAGCAGCACTGCCGAGGGTTTTAGACACCATCCATTCAAACCTTGCAAACACACATCATGGACAGAAACATGAAAAACCTGAAAGTTTTTTCAGTACCAGAAATACTGAACAGTACATAAAGGGGGCTACTGGAGAGCTGGACAGGGACTTTGTGCAAGGGCATGTAGTGATAGGACAAGGAATAATGGCTTTAAACCGAAAGGCAGTTGGCCTGTGTTAGATATTGGGAAGAAATTGTTCACAGTGGGAGTGTGAGGCACTGTAATAGATTTCCCAGAGAAGCTGGGGATGCCCCTCTCTGGAAATGCTCAAGGGCAAGTTGGATGGGGTTTTGAGCAACGTGGTCTAGTGAAAGATGTCCCTGTCCACAGCGTTGAGGTTGGAACTGGACGATCTTTAAGGTCTCTTCCAACTCAAACCATTCTATGATTCTATGAAATAAAATTGTGCTTCTATGTCTTCCTCAGGATGTTCAGTTCTGTGTTTTGTGAGTTGACAAAGGAAGATCCTGAGGGGAAGAGTAGGGAAAGGTGTTGCCACTCAGCTTTTTATCAGTTTTTATAGTCTGGTTAAACAAATACTGGCACCTTAGCAGAAGTAAATGCTACAGAAGCACATTTTACTAGGCAAACATTCTCCACACCTGGGTCTGTCTCTACCCAATTACCACAGTATATCATTAGGTGATGTTATGTAGCTTTTAAAATAACTAAAAACTGCTAGAAGACATTTTCAAATATCTGTAGACAGCATGTCCCCCCAGCATCATCTGTGTGTCTCCTGACAAGAAAAGAGTTTGATTCCCAAGGAACGAGTAACGACAGTTAGAAGGAGAGAAAACTTAGCCAAGAATTTTGAAAGATGTTAAAAAGAAAGGAAGGATGTAGGATTGTGCAGTGAGCCAGGACACTGTAACTAACAAGAATAACACTTTTAAATGTAGTGTAGGAAAATTAGGCTGATTTATGAGACTTTTTTGCTAATAATGAAGTCTATTAAGCTGTAGAAAGTTTTCCAAGGAAAGTGGTAGAATACCCATCCTTTGGGATATATAAAAAGGAGCCTGAACAAAGCTCTCAAACCATAAAATAAGCAGGACTCTGGCACTGACCTTCAAGAAGGAAAAGATGAAGAAATGGCTTTTTCAATAACTAATTTTCACAAGTCTATGAGAACATAAAACTAAACAGTTAAAAAGTAAGTGAGGCAGAAATATTGCTGTAAACATAAGAGATTTATCTGAAAGCACTAATTGATTGTCAATAAATCTGTTCCCTGGTGAGAAGAGAAAACTTGAAAAAATATTTCTACACCACAAAATTGTCCCCAACTGAAAACAAATAGAACTTATTTTTAGCAGTGTATTCATCGACTGTAACTTGAGTGCATAGTTTTTTCCTTTGCCCAATGAAATGATGATTTTTGTTTCCTAATGGTAACCAAAGGAAAAGGTGATCTCTGAAAAATTAACTTTATGAGTAGAAAAAGGGACTTTTGGAATACAGATATAAAGGTGTTTGTCTCTCTACTAACAGAAGTGGAAAGCCCTCATGAAGTTTAGCAGTATTTGGACTGCTTAAAAGTCTCAACATCACTTAACAGTCTAGACATCACACAGGACAGCCACTGTGTAAAAGAATGAGATCAGAGCAAGTCTTAAACTTACCAAAGGCTGTGTCTAGTGATAATGATCTCATTTTTTTCCCACAAGAAAAATTAAATGAAGGAAAAGCTGGCCTGAGAAAACATCGTCAAAATAAATACATTGTTGGCTCTTTTAGTGTGTGGGGAACTGGTGATGAGGGTGAGATATGAATATTAGGAAAATCATGATTATTGCAAATGCTTTGGGAATCTAAAATCCCTTTAATTATTTTTTTACAATGAGATTAAAGGTATAATAACGTTTTATTGATTTGGCATAAAAGGTCTTCAGATATTTGGATTTTAAAGTTCTACCACAATTAGATGGCACTGCCTTTTGTTCCTTTCCTGGGCTTTGTGTTAAATAGAGTGCAGCATCTCCAAGGATTTGGCCTTGAATCTCCTCTGCAAAAGTGAGAAGACCACCTCAGGGTTTTCCCAAAGCCCTCATGAGGCAGTGGTCCCAGCATGCCACTATTCATTAAATATTTTTACTTTTTGCAGTATGTATTGAGATCATTTTGGTCACACTTAATATATTTCAGTTAAATAAGAAAGTACTCTAGCTGAAGGGCGTGAGCAAATTCTCCCCAAGGCTATAAGCATCTCATTTCCCATTACTTCAAATAAAGGAAAATCAACTAAAAACGTAAGTCAAGAATTAAAAAGAGAGAGTTATGCTCTTTGTCACATCAGCCAGCCCGCTATTGAAAGAGACTCCAGGAGCTTTCACATCTCCAGCCTAGTGGGGAATAGAATCTTAAAGCATTTGAAACTCTTAGTTTAATAATATTAAAAGATTTTAAGACCATTTTTATTATGAGGTAAAGGATATTGACTTTTCTCATGATTTCCAGTTCCAGCATTCTATTATTAATTAAAACATTGTGTGCCACTGGCTTTTCTTTCATTTTTCACTTCCCTTTGCTCTTTACTTTTCAGCTGGCCATGGGTTTTATATATTTCAGAAATGAAGAACATAGGGATTTTTTCTCATTCTTGCCATGCCAAGAAACGAGTTCCATTCTAAACGGAAAAACAACTGTTAAAAAATAATTAGACTAGAGTAGTTCCTGTGGGAAGGACTGATGAGGTCTGTCTTTATGTCTGGGCATTGACCTGAGCTGGCCACCCTCCAGAGCACATCTCTCTAAACTCTCTGTTCTCACTCTTCCTCTGAATCACACCCCAAAAGTCTTTCTACTTATGACCACTGTGAGTAGGGCCCATTTAAAAAGATGATTTAAAAAGAGACTTTAGTTGGATTGACGGCAATACAGGTAAACTTTTTTGACACTAAAACTATGAACTGTTTTTTGCCTCGGGAAGTTGTGAAGCTTTCACCTTCAATGACAGGTTTTGGTGGTAAAACTGCACAAGTAATGGCTAATCTTGTTTTAGGATAAGAAGCAAGCTAGGTAATCTCTGCAGGCCCTTTCCTATTTTTGAATAAACCTCTGGACCTAATTTCCTTAGTTGCCTAGGAAGGGGTTGCTGACTGGGTTAGCTGCCCAAGGCTGAATGATGTGCATGACCATGCAGGTCTAGCATTTCATTAGGTTCTGTTACTACACTGTGCCATGACATTTCAAGGATATCTGCTGAATTCAAACTGTTCTCCTCATTCATGTCTAGAGGCCCTTTCTCACGGACTAGAGCAGCCTTCTATTTCTCCCAGCTACTCCATTCACTTAGTTTACCTCTTTCTGTTTCCAGAAGTCCTGTTTCCAGAAGATCACTGTCAGTTCAGTACACTGAGTGGAGCAGCTCTGGAAATTAATCAGGCTTGATAATGACTGCCTAAAAGTCCCAATCTCAGCAGAAGGTAGAAAGGGCTGCCAAAAGCATAAGCACATTTACATTATTATGGTGTAAGCTGCAATATAGAATTAGATTTTTTGCATCTGCTACAAAGGGTAGTGAAGGTTTCATTTATCCTCAGTCTTTTGCATGTAGTTACTGCATATGCATGACTCATTTCCTCCATGCCAGACAGAAGAGCATAAGCTCTGATTTGCAGAAAAGTTGAATCCTCATATGCGTCATTGGAATCTTTGATCCCTGTGCTTTCAACATATAACGACTTATGCAATACTTAATATATTGAAAAAATTGGCCAGTAAAGTCTTAATTTTGACACCAAAAACTGATGGCTTATTTTCTTTAACATCTGTGATTCAATTGCAGGGAAGCAAATTGTCTCCTAGCAGTTTAGGGAGCAGGTACCAGTGATAAGAACTACAGATAAACTCATGACAAGGAATCGTAACCTTTAAAATTCAACATTACTGAGAGCATAAACGATATGTTAAGTAATCAAAGCTATTTCTTCTTACAAGGAAAGGACTTTTGGCAACTTTGTGCTAATTCTAATGAGTTTATAGTTCTTACTTCCCTCTTATCTGAACTACTATTTATACTGACTAGAAATAGAAGTTTGCATTTTTTTTTTTTTTTGTGAAAAGGTTTTATTTTAACAAGTTTTGCGGGGGGATATTTTTTGGGTAGAAGACTTTTGCTGTGTCATTTTGTAAATGCACCTACACGTGCACATGTATTTATAAAATCTTGATTTAACTCTCTGTTTCCTTCTGCTACGTTTTCTTCTGTAACCATGGCAGCAATTGTGTAAGAGATGGTGGCTATCACCAGCAGTGTTGCTATCTTTTAGTCTTCAGAATCAGCCCTTTTTTTTGTGAACCTTGGCTCCACTAGCACCAAGAAATCTGTATCTTGTCAGATTTCTTGGCTCATATGCTCCTTGCTGTGACCTCTCACTTTGAGATGTGCCAGTGACATTGAGTTCCAGTGCAAAGTGTACTATAAAGTTGTGGGATCACCACAATGTGACACCGCAGCAGGGCTCTTTTAAGCTGAGAAGATTTTCTTAACTGATGAGTTAACAAGATGATAGACCAAAAATACCCTGGGACAGATTCAGTTCCATATGCTGGCCTCTCTGCGCCTCAGGAATTCAGTTGTATCTGGCCAAATGAAAATTTCCCAGCAGAAGAGAGTGTTCAGTAGACATTAGATTGGCATGGTCCTGAATCTTAACAGTCACAGCCCATAAAACAAGAAAGCAGAGGTTGGAGAGGATGGGACCTGAGTGCTACTATACTCCAGAAAAGTTCCATCTGGCCTCTTTAAGACTATTGTCATCTTGTGTAAGTTGGACCAGCCTGAGAGTTGCTCTAACACACTCTGTCTCTGTGGCCAGTGCTGGCAAAGAATCAAACAGTTGTAACCAAATCTTCCTAATTGGTCCCTTTTCCTCCTGCACTGATCAGCTCTAGGCCATAGCAATGATTTGCCTCTCTGGGCTCAAGAGTTGCTTTCCAGACAGTTGTAGCAATGTTCAGTATAGTGAGTGCAAATCGAAAGTGGAACTGGGTAGGAAAAAGGCTTTTCATCTTTGCAAAAAGTATTTTAATCAAAGGACTTTTTCTACCCCAAGGAAAATCCAGAATTATTTTAAAGGGTTCATGGACAATAATATAACTGACAGTGTAGACTAGACCGGGACTTGGGGCACTCATCTGAGATATAGACACTTAGGTTTACCCTGTTTCTCTATAGGAACCTGAAATAGATCTTTGCTTCTCTAAAGCCAGGTATGTTCCTCTCTTTCTTTATATATACTTGGAATACTGTTCAGCAGATAAATCTTTCACTAAAAACAGGTTCAAATTAGGATATTTCTGTTGAAAACTTAAGATTTAGTTAAAGTAGCATGTTTCAATGTGCACACATAAAAATTGTAAAGCAAAAATATCCTGACTTGCTTTAATTTGAAGGTCTGGATTATTTTCTAAAGTCTAAATTATCCCATGGTTCTTGCCAAGTTGATTTTACTTCAGCTGCATAAGGGAGAGTACAGATGATGACTTTTCTCTAATTGATAAAGGGATGTTATTTATTTTTTATTTTTGTGCACTGAGTACTGAAGGAAACAAGTTAATCCTTCGAACTAAGAAAATACACAATCTACTGCTGTTTGCAGCACTGGAAGAAGGTGAGAAGCAAACTTCATAAGCTTCCACTTGCTTTAGATAACTGTGATATATATTGAGAGGAGAGACTGATAATCTAAATTTTTACCTTTCAGTGATTCCCTCTATTCAGATGACTCAGATCCTTCCTGTCTTCCCTGTCAGTTCCCAGTATGTTGATGGAGATGCTTGGGCTTTGTTTCTGCTTCAAAATATATTTTGGTCCCTGGTTCTGTGCAAAATGAACTAGGCCAATATTTTTTTGGCTGGTTTAAAATCCCTAAAACTATGTATAGCTCACATTTTAGAGCAGGCAAAAGCCTTGGAAATGGAGGAAAGTAAGCATTTTGCACCCTGCTGCTTTTACAGTCTCTCAGCATAGTAAGCATCACAGCCTACTTCGTAGGGCTGTCATTCTGTGAACTGAGCTGAAAGGTTTCTGTGTCCAATTACAAAGCAACCAGACATCTCCTGAAGGAGATCTGTGGTAAGAAGGGACCAGTTTTCTCTGCTGTAATGCTCCAAAAGAATGTATTATTTATTATTCCCTTTTCCTCACAGTATGTAGGAAGACTACTTGTGCTGTTCAAATCAAAACTGAAGAATTAATATAACATATTCATGCATCAGCCATTTCTGGATTTATAACACATTCAACACCTAACCTAAGGCTCTGTACTTCTGCATCCTCAGTTGGCATTGCAACAGTAGCTTCACATCTTTATCAGAAATCTGGCACTTTTTATTGGGAGTCCTTTTCAACCAAGCATGATACAGGCTCAACTTTACAGTTTATTTTTCAGACATTTAAAATCTGAACAAATAATGAAAAGACTACTGCAAAGAGCTATAGATTATAAGATCACAAGTCAATGATAAATGGGAAATAGGTACTTTAAACTAGAATTTTGTCCTAAATAGAGCTGTGCAGAAAAATTAATGCAGAGTGAAAAACCAGAACAAATTCTGTTTTCCTGAAGACATTTTGTATTAAGTTTCATGCAGCTGAGAAACATCTGTTCAGCTGTTTGTTTCAAGAGAGGGAAATCATGCTGTTGTATGAAGCAAAGTGAGCCTAGAAGTTTTCATTTGATCATTCAGAAAATGCTTGCTTTATTAGAACTATGAAGTCAGATCAAGATGATACCGTACACCTACGTGAAGTCTTAGATGAAATCTGAATGTCAAAATCCAAATGTCTGTCTTGCAAATTGAACATTTAATTTACTTTTTTCTACATTCACAAAACTACACCAGTCCTGACAGCCTAACTCACATCTGTGCCTTTTTCGGGGGAAGAATGAATATTGCAACATCTATGTTAACAAATACTGTATTGGGAATGTTCCTGGACATAATAACTCGGTCATCTAACTGTTAAATTGTTAGAAGGGTTCCTAGTATGATTTTGACCTGGACCAGCTAGCACTATCCCAAACAATTGCTGAGTACAGTAAGGATTTCCAGAGGCCAAAGGTCATTCAGAGATCACAGGCAATTTGGCTGCTGCTAGCATGTTTTGAAAGATGAGAATTTAGGAGCATGGATGCTGCTTCATGCCAGTTGGACTCAGTGACAGAAAACAGTCCCACACTCATTTGATTTACTAGTGTATATGTAGCCAATGTGTTTTCTCTGTCTCCCAGAGAGGATTAGTTTAGTAGGTGTTGTTGAGAAAACTAAACACTTCCCAAAGTTGGGATTTTCAGAAAATGAAGTTATTGTTGACACTTTATGCCCATCCATAATGCTCCATTTTTCCCTCTCCCCTACCTTATCCTGCTGTAAAATACTCAGTTGCCTCTTGACTATATTCCTAAGGGAATCCTAGTCTGCATTTCCAAAGTGTTAAAACCCAAGGCAAACCTCAAAACAGCCTTTAGGGGAAGAAATTGAGATGCTGAAGCTGAGGCAGTCATCATCAATTTTTGTTCTTTTAGAGTAGCATCGCATTGCAGAGAATTTGTTCCATCTAAAGAGAGCATAAAGATATAGGCAGAAGGCTGACATGTAGCCTAGTGAAGAAAAGAATCAGTGTGTGATGGGAAGACTGGTGTTCCAGGCCTTGCTTCCAACAGCATCCCTCTATTTTTGCAGTTGTGGGGATGTAAGACAGAAGCACACATCTCATTCCCCTAAAACAAACTTTGAACATGTAGGAGTTTCTCTTACCTCCACTACCTTTGTAACTCTGGCTATGAATTTGATGTGAAGCTGTGTCCATCCTTATTTTACTGAAGAAAAATCTTCACGGAAAAATGTATCTCTGTGAATTTTTCTGTGAAAATTTTTACAGAAAAAGAGGGAAGTTGGATGCAGTTAGGTGTCCAGACCCTCTTAGCCATAGCAGGCTCTGTGGTGTTTCCTGAGAAGAACTGTTCAGCTTTGTGTTATTTACAATGAGGATACTGACTTTGGTAGATCCAGTGTCACTCCTAAATAGTTTATATCAACAATATTTTTCTTATAAATACAGCTAGGAGTTCAAAATTTGACCCCTGCTTTACCCACTTATCCGTTGTCTTTTCCTTATTCACATTGGGCTAAGGTAGATGCTGAGTGTCTATATCCAAAGTTACAATCAAGTGCTGCTGTTTAACAAAGGAAGTGTGGATGTCACAGACATTTCAAATTTATTTTTCAAAATACTGAAATACTTTTCAAACTTTTAGAAGAATATTTTAAAAGCAGGTTTTTAGTGCTTCTTAAATTTTAAAACTGAATAAAGTCTTCACATTACTTATTTAGGCTGTGTTTTCACATACAATCAAGAATTTGCTATTTGCATGTGTCTTTATCGAATAAATTTGTCTCATGAGACTGCACATCTCTCTTTTTCTTCTTTTGGAGAGATCTAAAGCACCCAATATGTTGAACGTTTAAAGTGTAAATGCCCACAACAGTTCAAGTGCGTGGTTTAACACTCCCAAATAATTCACCTTGAAATACTGTATGTATAATTTTAATGTTATCTTGTTTAACAGGATGATGGTTTCTCCCATCCAGCTAAAGCCTGGAGAGAACCCAGCCTGCATCTGAATCATGTGTTATGCTTTCCAGTAGACTTTTAGCTCTTACAGCTTGACTGCAAACAAAAATCACAACATAATTAGAACAAAAAAAGCCTAAACTGATTAGAAACTGAGTTTCTTTAAATAAAATTTGCAATGCTAGCTGTATATCATGCCATACTCTTCACAACCTGATAGCCTTATGTGCATTATCTCTGTTTTTGTGTTTGACCCAGATAAGGGTGGTTTCTTAGCTGCAGCCTTGGGGCCCCAGGATGGGCCAAAAGAGAAAATAAACATGCATCTCTGTCTCCTTGGTCACTAGAACGAATTTTCATCGTTGGACCTTTGGTTTGAAAAGGAAAACAAATTCTGAAATTGTGTTTCCTGGATTTCTTCACCCAGCTTTGACTTCAAATACTAATAAATTCATGTATTTACTATATCACTGAAGCCCATTTTAATAAGTGTTTACTCTGTGTTTCCAAGAAAAAAAGTTGTACAAGTGGTTACTATGACAACCACTGGCTCTGAAAAAGCATTTAACTTTATAACCTTTTGATTCTCATTTTAATCATCCTCCCAGATTTTGTTCAAATACTAATTAAATTTTGTGTGTTTTGAGGGCTTCTCTTCTGAAAGAAATGCTTCAGTTTGAAATGCAGTACTTCGTATGTCTGCATGGTCATATTGCAGGTGGTAACAGGTGTGTTGCCATCTCTGGGTACAGAGTTTGTGCCTCCCTCTGGTCAGATGGGATGCAGAGAATGTGAAAGTTACTGGGATTAAAAAAGGAAAGGAATGGCATGTCATTAGCAGGCATCCATTGCATATTTTTTTATTCTGAAGGTAGACTGTAGAGCTTTTAAAAATCCTCTTTTCAGTAGATTATATTTCTTTTAATCTCAGTTCTGTGCTAACTTCCAATGTTTGACAGATGTGAACTCATAAGCACTAACCACTTAGCCATGAAACACAAGAAAATCAGAAAATCTGGTGGTGTGCTAATATATTGCTGTTTTTATAGGCAAGCTAGGATTCCAATATTCAGTTCTTAAGCCAGAACCCATGTTTAGGGCCAAGTGGTTTTATTCTTGCTAGTGACCAGCAGCTTTCATCATTGTGGTGTCCTTGCTATGGGTCAACAACTGGAGTACTGCAGTTCTCTCTCTGATCTCTTCTCTTCCTGAAGATGCCTTGGGTTTACACCTTCTCATCAGCAGATGGTGTGGGCCCCTGTTATTGCTTTATAGCCCTGTTTTACTGCTGACTAGGCTCAAGTCACCATTGAGATGCTACTGACTGAGAGGTAGATTATTCTTCCGAAGGGGTGCACTTCCCTCTACCCTTGTACCTATGCTTTCTTGGATGTCTTCACTGTCTTGTCCTGTTTTCATCTGACAGCTGAAGTCTCAGCAATCAGGAAACAGGGAGACAGCATAACAGTTTGTTCTCTCCTACTATCTATGCACTGGGTAACCAAAGGAAACCAAAGCCTTGTCCCTCTGAAACAGTTTGTCTGAAACCACTGGCAATGCCTCAGTGAAGATCCATAGGGTATTCCTGAGTGTGTTTGAAAATAAAATTACTCTTAACATCCTTTAAAAGACTTATCAAAAGCCTTTCCCAGAGGATTCCCTCAACAGCAAGGGAGCTTCCTACCTCTAATGAGCACTCAAAAGCCAACTCCTCTAGCATAAGAAAACCTTCTCTGAAGTCATTGCTGAACAAAGATCTGCAATCAGACGTTTATCAAGAGTCCTTCATTGACATCTTGAATCCAGCAGTCATGAACCCAAATCTTTCCACAACCAAGGACTTCCTTAAAGGGAATCCAGGGTGGTAAGAATAAAAAAGCAAGTTGAGATTCAGACAGTCACATATAACCTAAGTAAATGAGGCCTCTCCTAAGTGCTCTAGAGGAACATATCCACATAATGTTTTGTGTGTGTATTTACACAAAAAATTTACAACAGCTTCTGCTCAGATTTGTTTTCTGCACTGTAAACACACCAACAACATAGCTACTGAAAAGAAAATTCTTAGGAAAAAAGCAAATGGGATTTTTATTAAGTGACAGTATTTTCATAATTGAGCATATTAAAGAGATGCAGTCAACACCATAGCTTTGAAAGAAAAAAAATCGCATTTATGCCTTCTATTCAGAGCAACATATGGGTCAATATTTCAATAAAAATTAGTTACTGAAGGTTTGTCTGATACAGATTGATGATTTTCAGATTTTGGCACCGTGATGCCACCAAAAAGGAAAGGAATATAAGAGAAAAAAGGTATTGAAGAAAAAAATCACCACAGCTTTCAAAAGTATCTTCAAAGTCCAAATATGTGACTAAAAGTACAGCATCTTCGGGCGAAAGTATATTGTGTACCTATATGTGTGTGTACATAGTATATATAGTATATATATCATAATTGTAAGCCATGAATAACACTCTCAGGTGTCTCAGCACCCTCACCCACACCTGCCTCCTGTTTCACTGTGAGGCTGCTCTTCCCACATCTGTCATGGTGTCTGGCTCTATTCCAAACTGAAGGAGAGGGACACTGCCATGGTTTCATGGGGAGCTCAGAACCCAACTCTTTCAGCCCCCACACCTTGGAGACTTTTTAAATGAAGCTGCCCAAGCAGTGACAGACTAATTTAAAATAAGTGGATAATGAAATTAAAGTCATTGTGGAAGAAAGTGACTGGCTGGATTTATGTGTCAGAAGTGAAATCAGTTATGTTCTCAGTTTACATGGAGAAAGAGGACAGCAAGAAAGTCATCACCTTTGGAAATTATTTGCTGTCCTTATCCCTGACAGTGAGACTGTTAACTCACTGCCAAGAGCACTTACACTCCAGCTGTGCCCCAAGGAGTCTGCTCAATCCAATTTCACCCCCCTCCCCTTTATTTTAAAACAGTCCTCTGCAGACACATGTATGCAAAATACTGCATGGACTGAGTGTTTTCTCTAGGAAGGGATCTTCTGCAGTGAAGTCCATCTAATAGTAATTGGCAGTTGTTTATTAGAGGCTTATTGACCAAACCTGGACACCAGCTTGCTTGCACAGTGCATTCTGGCTTATGCTCTCTCAGTTAGGCTAAGTGTTCTGAGTCCTGCAAACAAGTTCTCATTTGCTAGAAAAAAAACCTATTATGATCAGATGGTCATAATTTCCCCATCACAACCTAATTAAAATCCTTAATTGGACGTAAATGAATGGGCTCAGTGCCCTGATCTTCTTTTCCTCTCCCTCAGCTTTTCCTTACAGTAAGTTGGAGATGCCACCACTAGTCTAGCAGTGTATTGGTTCAGGATATCTCTTTGCAAAGGTTGTTAAAATGACCTACAAAAACTTGGTTTTCCTTTGCACTGAGACACTTACATGAGTTGCTTTAAAGCTGTTTGATCTTCAGGTATTTGTCACTATTGATTAAGGGTAAATACGCTGTTTTATTTATGTTTATATGTATGCATATAACTTCTAATAAAAAAGGAATACCATATGCCAAGTCCTCAAAATTGTGTGTTTGGGTAATACTGTTTACTTCATTAATTAGTGGACATTGATCAGCATTTATTGAATTTTTTAAAAATAAATAAATAAATTTTTTAAAAATGTAGATCTTCTATTTAAGAACGAAAGAAAAGAAAGATTGTTATTAAAATACCCTTTTAAAATTATGTTTCCCAAAGGAAAATGAATTAAGGATCCTGGAAAATGTTTCAGTCCCTTTCTTGTACGATAATCTAATCCTGAAGGACGCTCTTTGATTTCCTTCTATAATACTTTGTTTTTTTCCTTCTTGTTATTTTATTGCACTTATTCCCACAGCCAGCTTCAAATGACCTCAAGAACACAGGGCAGCTAAAAGATTGCTTAAACTTCTTAATACTTTTAATCCTTACTTGTTATAATTTGATTACTGAGACAGATTTTCTCTCTGGACCTCATATTAAATCACTTTCAAGTTGAAACAAACCAGAAATCCTTTCAACTTAACAGAGCTTGTATTCAATATGAGCTAGTCAGATGTAGCACAGAGACTGTAAGATGTTGCATCACATGCTTCCTGGATTTTAATGCAAGTAAAGCAAACTTCAATCAATGTTACATATGATTTTACCTTTGTAGAATATCAATTTCTCAAGAGCAAACGTGAGCAAGAATAGTTTTGGAAGTGCATGTAAATGTACGTGTGTAAATGTGTATTTATCTGTACACAGGCAGATACAGATTTCTATGCAGCATATATAACTTTGCTGATACTATAATCTCTGGAATTGTAAGACCTTATTTATTGTGATAAGAAGGAATCCCTAAAAAGATTTTCTTTCATGCAACTGATTCCTTTCCTCATCAATCATATAAAAAAAGGAAAAAACCTAATATTTTCCAGGGCAGTGGTTTAGTTAAGTTCATAGTGTCATTAAAAATGATAAATTCCTTATTTTCTCAGGAAAGATATGGTAAAACAGAAGAGATTGAAATTCAACAGTAAATAGGGACGGTATGGTAGAATTGTTACTCCTTTGCAAAGGAACTTTGATGGATTTGCCATCACCTTTCATTCTGAAGCTTTTGTACGAGAATATTTCAGAGAATGTGAGTTTCCCCTACTCAGCCTCCCTGGTTGATCAGGACAACATGCAAGCACGCTTTGCGTGGCTTTGTGATACCCAGAGGCAATGGGTTCACAAGGTTCAGGTCAAGTGCTGATCTTAATCAAAATCGCATTCTGCTAAGGAAAGGCTGAGGAAAAGAGGTATCCAGAGAGGGGACAATTCAATAAAAACTTAGGGGATTAATATACTGGAGCAATCCCTGGGGAATGAGAATGTCAGGAGTTGAAACTTCCAGCAGTAGGCTGTAGGTAAATTAGTTTTAAGGAGATTAGTAAGGTACTCAGTTGACAATCACCTGAAGATAAGCATTAACTGAGTGCTCGGGTCCCTCACCACAGCCTCCCTCGTCCACCTCTGACCTCCCCTGCCACCACCCCCTGCTTCTGTGTAGGCTCTGGGGCCAGGGGATCACCAGCAGCCTAGGCTCTTGGTGCTGATGACCCCAGAGACTCTTGATTATTGTCCCACCTATTGAAAACCCATAAAGCTGTGGAAAGAACCTTATCTTTCCAAAAAGCTACCTGGAGGCTGAATATCTATCTCGCCCCGCTGCTGAGGGCACTGGTGCTGCAGGGCTGTTCAGGAGGGCAGCACTGAAGGAACTAGGATGGATTTGCCATCAAGTTTCACTCTGAAGCTTTTGTATGAGAATGCTGTGGCTCGCTCTGCTGGTGCTCTCAGAGCTGGGGCTGCAGCTGGCGTGGCTCGCTCTGCCCCTGGAGACTGGCTGTGCTGGGGCGCTCTGTCGCAGCGGAGATCTCTGAGCTAAGCTGCTTCCAGAGTTGAGGCCATGTCTGCTAGTGAAGCCTACAGCTGCAAGAGAAATGCAAATCCCTGCAGCCCTATACTCTCATCTTGGCAGAAGAAAAGCCCTTTCACCTTTAAAATAAATTACAAGAAATAGGCTCAGATTAAATCCCTCGATCCAAACCCACTGAACTCTCAGAATGATTGAATCCAGACTTAGGCTTTGCTGGTTGGGCCCCTCACTGATATCTGTACATCACTTATAAACACACACAGGTGCTCTGTGGAAAATGAGGGAAGCTGAGGTCTGTTAGCAAATACCCTGATACACCTTTTTAAGGGGCTGCCATCCACTCACGAGTTACATCAAGGCACCAAGAAGAAAAGTCCCCTTTTGAATGCTGTCTGTGTTTCTTATGTCTCTATGACTTAAAGGAGGCCAAGGAGAACCCTTTGAAAATCTGAAGCACAAAAATTGTTTCCAGGCTCAAAAATTCTATGCCAAGTTCCTTCTGTAGTCTAAAATTTGGGGGAGAAAAGGAATTTTAATGCAAGCAATAACCAACTATTAAGTTTAATGGTATTGGTAGGTGTTGCCATCATTTACCTACTGGGATTGAATTAGGAATACTTTCAGGAATTAATGACTGCAGACTCTAGGTAATAGACTCAGAAACTTAATTCTTGTTTATGGATCAGGTCCTGCAGTTTCCTCATTGGCAAAGCTATGGTGAAGGTCAGTGGATTTTTCCTTGGTTGAAGGCAGTTAACAGAGCTTAATAGTGCTTGTTAATAATAATAATAATAAAATAAATCTAGCTTTCTGAATATCTAAAAATACAGGAGTTTCTTGGGGTTTTTTGTTGGTTTTGTTTTTTTCAATTTACACTATCTAACCATTTTGCTCTTAAATATGAATGTACTTCCCCTTGTTTTGTGAAGCCAGTGTACTCTCACTCAGATTACTGAAATTTAGAGACTTTTTTTGTTCATCTTCTGCACATGCTAAAGACCATGACATGTTTCCATGCAGGAACCTTCTTTGGTGCCATCACCCAGAAGCAGCAGGCCCACAGCTGGGGTATTGTTGTATTATTGGGAAGTACCTGAGCTGGACCAGGAAGTCTGGGAGCTGTCATCCATCCACAGCAGGGCAGCTGTGTTTGTGTGCATACTCCAGGTCCTTAGGAATTCCACCTGGGAGCACTGGGCACCCTCTCTGTTCCTCTGAGCCAAGCCATGGATGGGCTGCTGGCAGTGCCTTGCCCAGTGCCCTGCACCCAGCTAAGAACCAGAGTGCTTTGCTCAGAAGTAGCTTCCACCACACTGGTCTCTGACAGAATTAAGTGCCTAAAGACTGGGATGAAGCAAGGCTGAGGAAAGTCCATCCTGGCTGCAGCACCTACCGTGGTGCTTAAATTCTGGCCGTGCCTCCTGGGTCAGGCTTTGTGCAGTGGATGCCCTGTATCTGGTGGTTATCATTTTCTCTGCTCCAGTGGCTCAGAATTAGCTCTTTCCACACTGCAAACATGTCTTACACATAGAAGGATGTTCTGGGCCTGGGATGTCTAAAGCCTTCCTCTTACAAATTAGTGTGAACAGGCGACCATTTTACATTTGTGCCTTCTGGCAGTCCAATAATATGAGCACAATTATACAGGTCGTTGGAATCAGTTTTTCATTTGAGGGAGAAGTCTGATCTCCTTCCAATTAATACTTAATTTCATAGATATTAAACAGTAATTTTCCTGTGGCTCCAGATTTGTGTCTCTGCTCTCCCAAATGTGTATCTTAACTGAGCCATAGAGCTGGCTAGTTTCACTTCTTACTCCCTCACCAGCTGTATATGGAAGCATTTTCTCCAGTCTTTGAATTGGATTTGTTTTTCTTTCCTTTCCCCTTCCTGCTGTTTTGCCATCTTTTTAAAACGCACACCAGAGCATTGTGCCTTGCTCTAAAATGAACAGGACATGTGCCATATGAGACATAAATTAATTTCCATAATCCCATAAGTTCCCCCACAGGGCACTGGTTGCCCTCTTCATGCATAGAAGGATTGCACTTGCCCTTTTATTGTAGGATGTATACAAAGTTCAGTCTCGGCTCTCCACCTGCTTATCCATCAGTACTTTTCAGATGCTTGTTTCTGGGATACTCTTTGTCATTTGTGGGTCTGACTTACGGCTGCTGTTTTAAGAAGTTGAAGTTTTCCTGTTATAATCAAAAGATCCAGCTCCTTTTATTTGTACCTTATTGATTTGTTGAACTACTGAAGTTCCTTGGAACCACACTAGGAATGACATAATGAAATTATGACACCCTATTGGAAACTACATTTTGGAATGTTTCAGCTCTCTCATTCTTGACATATTTCACACGTGCTATTTTATTGATTTTGAGACTTTTTCATCAGAATCAGCTGAAGAGTAAGGGTTTATTTAAGTTAACTTTTTGCAGATCACAGAATATTCTGAGTTAAAAAGACCCCACAAGGATCCTCAAGCCCAGACCCTTAAGTGAATGGTCCATATGGGGGTTGAACCCACAACCTTGGTGTTATTAGCACTGTGCTTTAATCAGATAAGTCAGGATATAATTGGTGAATCCTTTAAGCCAGCATGATCAGTTGGTTGGTGGACATATATTCAAGTTTTTGCTAAAGTATTATTTGTTAGTTATTCTAGATAGATTCCTGGCCATTAAAAGTGAAAATGTCCCAAAAGCTTGTTCAATCAAGTCCACTGACTCATTAAGAGCATGTATTAATTTGATACCAAAGACTAATGCCTATAAATAATTTATTGTAGAGAACTGCTTTGGAAACAAATCCATGTGGTATAAAGAGTAGGACACTGCTGCTAACCTTTGTCCTTTTACATGCTTTGTGATAAGATTATGAGCTTTTTAAGATGTACCAGGTCTTGATCTGTATGTCAGATACAACCTTTACTTTCACTGACTTCTACAAAATATTTGTCTCCTAAGTGGACAAAAAGAGAGTTTATGGGCTAGATAGAGCAACAGTTTCATTTCAAGCATGTGTTTTTATTAGACAGGGCTAATAAAATCTGCAGTGGATTTTGTGTTTACTTGTAGAAATCTGTAAATGCCACCCAAAATTAAGAATTGGAGGTGATTAGAGTTAATGGGCTATTCCAAAAGAAACTTGAAACTAGACAGTCTGTTTACATGTGATTTAAATTATTTTGAAACCTTAGTTTCAGAGAGAGAGGGAGCATGCAAAGGAGAGAGGAAGGCATAGATTTCTGGATGTGCTGTGGGAAGGGAGTACAGGAGGGTGACTGAAGCCAGTAACCTTACAACAATTTCTGGTATCACCTGTATTAATTCAGAGAAAAGGACACAAAATGATCAAAGAGTTTCTGATTTGCTTTTTTTTTTTTTGTTTTTTTTTTTTTTTTTGTTTACTCATATATTTCTTATTTTCCCCACTTCTAAAACCAACCTAGGCCTCTGTTCTGGCACTGGATGCTATGCCAAAATCACTTTCCAGCTTTTAACGTTTTCTGCGGGGAATGAGCAATTGTTTTATTGATTGGGAAATCCATATGTGACTCACTGGTCTTGTGGTTCTGCTGAAAATAAAAAAAAATCTGGAAATCAAAATTTCATGGAAGGAGAAAAAATGTATTTTCTGAGCAGCTACAGTCTAAAAGCAAAACACTAGGAACTGAAAGATGAAAATATTTCATTAATTGAAACTAAACCAAATATTTACAAAAATAAATGAAAACTGATGGTAGCAGGTTATCATGACTTTAAGCTGTCCTGAATTTCAATATTATGCTCTTAACCAGAGAAATAAAATGAAGTTTTAAAATCAACAGGACAAGTTTTTAAAAACCTGGCATGAAAATCTATCCAGATATAGTGTGACTGACAGAAAACATACTGAGTTGGAGTTTGCTTTCAACATTCATGTGGCTGCCAGAGTACTGTACTTAGAGATATTTAGGCCAGAAGGGACATTAGATCATCTAGCCTGACCTTCTGTGTATCACAGGCCATTGCATGTTACCTAACTGCTCCTGTATTGAGTCCTTCTAATCTGGCTTCAGCTGCCATCACTGGTTCTTGTGAAGCCTTTCTTTACTAGCTAACAAAGAAAGTCTTTTAATGATATATTTTTTTTAAGTTCTTAGTCCTTGTTTTCAAGCTACAGAACTCTTTTTTTTTTTCTTTTTTTTTTTTTTTTTTCTCTTTTGGTGAAGGTTTATTTCCTTATAATGGTCACAAGGTGAATACATAATGGTACCAAAACTTCAGTACAAACAGACCGGGACCCTGAACAAAAACCATATAAAAGGCCTCACTTTGTCAGAGCAAGGACTGATCTAACCCAATGCATTGTTTCAAACTGTGGCCTGAAGCAAATATCCCCAAGAGAGTGAGGGCAATTCAAGCATATCTGCTATTTTTCCTGAATGTTGTCCCAGACTCCTACTAGTTTCAGTCAGGTGATTTCTTGACTCTGTTGGGGGTTTTTTCTCTTTATTCTCAACAGACCAGTCTTCTGAGTCTGATCCCAAGATAACTTTGAACAAGGGGCTCCATAGATCTTCCTTGAGCTTCAAGACTCCTTCTTTTGCTAAATTTGAGGCTGGCTCCTATTCGCTGCCCTGGAAGATACTCAGTAGAAGAGATGGGAAAATGCAGATCCTGCTTCAGTCATGAATCTGGTGGACCTTGGCCATAACACCCTTCTACTCACCTCTTTTCCAGGCTGCAGAATCAACTCTGCTCAGTCTCTTTCCCCTCCTAGGAGCCATTTCATACCTTTGGTCACCTCTGTCACCCGCCTCTGAACCTTTGCCATTTCTGCTCTGTGCTTTCTGAAACAACAACTGCAGACAGTATTCGAGAAACACAAGTTTATACAGCTGCATAGCTACGTTTGCTCTCTACTCTTTCCCTAATAATTCCTAACTTTCCATTTGCTTTTTTGATTGCTAGGAAGGAGTTGTTTTTATAGAACATAATCCCAGGGTTTTTCTCTTGAGTGGTAACAGTCAGCTCAAAGCCCATTATTTTACATATGAGGTTAAGATTACTTTCCCCATATCACTTTACATATATATATATATATCCATGAATTTATTCTGCTGTTTTATTGTTTTCTCAGTCTCACAAGATCCTTCTGCATTATCTCAGCCTGACCATACAAATATTTCCATACATGTTTTACTTCCCACACAGTGTGTAGTCACATTGACATGAAGGGAACAACCCTTGTATGCAAAGGTAAGCACTTTCAGGGCTCCACACATTTGACCAGCTTGAACTGTGTCTAGAAAAAAAAACATCACAGTTTAAAGAAGCTGCCAGCTCACGATGCAGCCTCCAAAAGTAATTTAACCCCACCTGCCAGTGACAACATAAGCATAGATAAATTTATTGTGCCTTGAGGTCTACAGTGCACAGCATGTTTGGACTATGTGAAGAAAGACCCAGGCTGCTCACAGTGCCACATGATAGAAGGACAAGAGACCACACATATAAATTAAAATAAGAGAGGTGCAGACTGGATAGAGAGAGATTCAGATTATCCAGGGAGCTCCAGTCTGGGGGGTTCCAGCCCCAAGGGGGCACAGCCCTGAGCAGCCCTATGTGACCTTGGTGCTGAGCACATCTGACCTGCCAAGCTCCTTTCCAGCTTGAGCTCTCCTGCAGCCCTTGGCTGATAAATACACACTAGTAGAGGTTATGGTTAATTTGAAATCTCCTTTTGGAGGTAAAGCTAAATATAAGGATGCTTTTTTCCCTTTTTTTCCTTTTTAATGGACAGATGTTCAAACAACTGTTTACCATCCTCTTTCCAAATGTTCTGGAATAAAGGGAGCACTGGCATAGACTTGATTTAGGCTCATGAAGACTGAAGCAGAGAGCATAGCTTGAGAATAGCACTATGAAATGCAAGTAAATTCACTTTTTTTTTCGAAATTGCTCTGTATCTGACTCATTTTAGCCCCCACTGGATGAAACAGTTTGTTCCTCTTAGTACCTGTCTGCAGAGAAATATGCTACAATAGCCTAATATTTGAAAAAAAGTAATTTCAAATTAAACCTTAGAATCTTATGGGAGTTCTTTAATTTTCTTTTCTCAAAAGTGGTCAAACTGGATAAAAATATTTACTGGGCTTCAAAGTGATACTGAAAGGAAAAGACAGATACATTTTCAGCGTTTGCTGAAAGGAAAGACAGATATTTTTCTCCCAAATTTAAGAGCATATTTCTCTGTTGTTAGTGAGACATTATTGTGACCAGAGAAGAGCATACATGTACACAGATCACATAACAAAACTTACTTTTTATCCCAAATAGCTTGAAAACGAGTATCAGATGGAAAATGCAGAGACAGAAAGGCAATCCCTTTGTACAGTGTCTCATTTAGCTGCTTTCTCAGCCTACTTGGGACAGTTCTAACCTACTTTACATTGATTAGGAAAGTCTGAATAATTACCTGCACTAGATACAGCTTTCCTCTGTGCAGACCTTTGTATCTTTTATAAATTCATAGCTTGACTTCAATTATTTCTGCCCCTAGACTCCTCACCCAAGCACCCCTGGATTTGAGGATAGAGGAGAGATGGGAAATGTGGGCATTTTCCACAACCAGGCAAGGGTGTGCAGACCCAAATCCCTGAGAAGAGTGCTTCACAGTCCTCAGTGTGAAATATTACAGAATTATAAAAGCATTGCTGAGCTGTGGGCAAAGCTGTCAGGGGCAGTGCCTGCCTTGTCAGTGCTTGGTCAGCCCAACAGTTTGAGCCCATTCTTGGGAAAGGCGTGAACATTGGGAATGCTTTGACCTTACTTCCTTACACCTTACTTAGATGGTGAATGATGCTCATAAACAGAGAGAGAAAAGGAGGCTTGTGTGGGACCAGCACAACATTTTGTTACTGTAGGGCTTCGTAGTCTCATGGGAAAGGCTTTGAGGCTATCTTAGGTAAACTTTCCTGTGAGGCTGCAGCAGGTGCCTCAGCAGGAGAAGTTCCTTTTACCCAGCACTGACACATCAGCCAGAAAGCCACCAAGCAAAGGTGGACTGAGCAAGATCTCCTGTCCCATCTCACTGGACATGGATCTGAGCCTCCCACTCAGAACACTGCATCACAGTGATGTGATGGAAAAGAGGGGTGAGAGGAGAGGGGATAGCAGGCACACCCAGCACTCAGCCCAAAGACTTGGGGAACAAATTAAAAGACTTCAGTGGAGGTAGTGGTGGTATGAATATTTCATTTACTAGCAATATAAATCCTTGCTCTGCCTTTCCAGCTTGATGCCATGCTCATTTCCACCTCCAGATTCTGTAGAACATTTTAATATACTGATTGAAAGCTTGCAAATATGGAAGCACTTACTTGCAAATGTGGATGCACAGGCAGGTGTCCAATTTTCATAGAAATATAGAACTGTTTGGGTTGGAAGTGACATTAAAGGTCACCTGCTTCCAAATCCCTTGCCAGGGGTGGGGGCACCTTCCACTAGAATAGGTTGCTCAAAGCCCCATCCAACCTGGCTTTGAAAGACTTCCAGGGATGGGTGTCTGCTACTTTTTCCCAGATTTCTCTGGAAACCATACTGATTTTGGGAAGTTCATTATTGTTAAGTGAAATATTTAAAAATTTAAACCTGGCTTTTTTTTTTTCTTCTTCTTTTTCTTTCTTTCTTTTTCTGGCAGGAGGAATATAGCTCTAGAAATAATACAACTATAGAAATAATAAGATCTATCCATGTCCTGAATACCCCCCAAAAATATTTGTTGTGGTATGTACAACCAAAGTTTGCTGGTGAGATTTTAATTCAGATCCTAGTCTAGGAAGCAGTCTGCCCCATTTCTAGTTTTCTCTTATGCAAAAACCTAAAAAATCTGGTTTCTGTTGTATACCAAAATGTAGTGGTTCATTTTCATTTTGGCTGTATTTTCTCATCTGCAGAAATATTACATTTTAAATTGTGTAAAGCAGATAAATACAAGTATTTTGGTTCACAAAAAAACAAGCCTTAAGAAATATTATTGCAGATTCTGACTGCAAAACAATTAATTATTGTGCATTTGAATAGAGAAAAAACATAACAGTTGTCGAGTTTATTTTTGGCTAGTTATTAAATTTTTTTCAAGAAATTTTGCTTTTGAAGTTGCTTGTTTGAGAAAGTTGTCAAGAAAACAGATCTTATTCTGGAGCAACAATAAATATAAGTAAAGTAAATTTTGAATTTGCTTTGTGAACTTTAAACCAGAAAAGTAGTTACATGTAACCGCTCAGAGAAAACAAGCATATCATCTGGTAATTTTAACTTTCAGCCTCAATTAAGGTAAAATACGATGACAAAATCATGCTTTGGAATGAGGAATACATTATGTAAAATAAGAACGTCTTCACCATCATCCGATTATGAAGGGAAAAAAAGCAGGTCTATCAGATGACAAGTCCAAGGAAATCCAAACTGCTTGGAAGTGGAGCTTGTATGAAGAAGAAAGAATTTGGCCATTTCTCTGTGTGCACAACTGATGTTCCCATCTAGTCAGTCTGGAATACATTTAGTTGGGTGTGCATGTGCATCTCTGCATTGTGCACACAATTAATGCAATGCCTCCTGTATCACCTGCAGTGCATGAGTTTGCACAGTGTGCATGTCACATGTGGCTGCACTTCCATCCGAAATTCTCACCTCTGGGATCCCCAAGAACAGAAAGGAAGAAAGTCTTTACACTGGCATTTTTCTGTAGTGAGAACATACAAGCAAGGTATTATTTCTTTCTTTAGGGACTGCATTTTGTAGTTCGCACTTCAGTGAAACTTTCTCTCATAACCTGTTGATGCTCACCAAACCAAGTTTTTTTTTTTGCAGGTGGAGTCACATCAGTCCTTCAGGATTTCATTCTGTGTATCTGAACCAAGTAATACTCTTACATTAAA
Source organism: Luscinia megarhynchos (assembly GCA_034336665.1). Lineage (NCBI taxonomy): Eukaryota > Metazoa > Chordata > Aves > Passeriformes > Muscicapidae > Luscinia > Luscinia megarhynchos. The sequence goes on from CM067565.1 coordinate 51,979,444, forward strand.
CTGTTGAGTTATAGAAATCTGCATATCTGTCATCAGTTAATTTTTGCATCGTTTATTCTCCTAATGAGCATGAGACATGCTGAAGCTGCTTTTCAGTTTAGTTTAGCTTGTGCTTCACACAACTGGGAGCACTGCAGCTACTTTTTCTAGTTAAATGTTAATACTGAACAATCAAACATACTTTGCTATAGAGAAACAAATTATTTCCATATGCATACAAAATCCCTAAACAAATCCATCAAATATGTTGTCTCAACTGTTTCTCTTCCAGCACTGAGAGAATACTGGCACACAGTTAGTATACAGCATCTGGTTAGTTGAGAATACATCAATATCTCTGAAATTTTAAAATTTTTTATTTGAAAAGCAAGTCTTTCCCACAAAGTTTGAAACCATCCATCTACAGCTTTTGACTGTGATACTGATTCCCCAGACTTTCAGTATGCTAGACAGGCATTTTAGGTAGGTTTACATGCAGAAGGAGGTAGCTAAGCTACTCTTTCAGAACTAGAAAAAACAGATATTTTTGTAATTTGTTCTTTGGAAATCATAAGTGCCATGTTAAATATTTGTATTTCATGTCATATATGTATAGTTTATGTTCATAAGGCTAGAGAAGATGGCATGTTCTTTGCTAAATAAACTATTTTTTATAATTTATACGTGTTCCCATTCTAGCTCTCAATAGGAGCTCCTGGCATTGCTGAAGCCAATAGTGACATTCCCATAAGCTTCAGCAGCAGTTGGCCTCTATTTCACCATTGGAATTTAAGACTGGATTCCAAATGGGATCTAGCTCTATGTCCAAAATTCTGATCCTCAAAGTCTCTGTTCAGATGCCGCTCCAGGCACCTCCATTTCTGTCGTGATGCCCTCCATCAGTCTGGAAAAGCCTCCAGCTGTCACCTTTGCCCGGAGTTCACTAAACCACTTGGTGACTGTTTTAGACCTGCTCCCCAGAAAGAATCCCACATAAAAGTTCTCCAACTCCTTTACCCACACTGTTCAGCCCGGTAGCCCACTTCAGGGAAGACCTGAACTTTGATAGACTGGACTGTGGATGTGAGGGTAAAGGTCCTTTCCTCATCTGCTGCTCCACTTCCCTTTGCTGCTATTTCTCTCACTTTCTAGAGATGTTGTAGCTCTACCTTAGGGCGACCTGATCATGACTTGGTGGGGTCCACTGGTGAGAGGACAGAGAAGCAGAGGAAGAGCACATGGAAACATGGTGTTGGAAGGATACCTGGCTTCTGGTTACTCCCTTTGCTCTTCTGTGTGTGTTTTATTCAGGGAGGTTTAACCTAAGACTATGCATACTGTCCTTGGAGCAGGGACAGAAATATTTTCCTGAGTCTCTGATGAGTGCTTGCTAGACTCCAGAATTGCACTAACAGCAGCTCTATCTCTCTTGCCAAATTTTTATTTAATTATTCCCTGTAAAATGAAACAGCTTCCTGTCTCTGAGTACCCAGAAGCTTGGCAGTTAATAGCTCAGGCATTTTTGCAGATGGAGTGGGAGTTCAAAGCACCTAATGGATGGAGGAGGAATGAACTTTTGGCTCCCAGCCGAAGTGTACCTGTGGTGCTGCTGGGAGAACGTGGCTGTCACAGTGCTCAGGGGTGCCTGGGTCTCCCCCTTGCCCCACAGCAGTGCTGCACTGGTCCAAGGGGCTTCTCCCCATCACCCCAGTGCCCTGTCCTGCATGGGGCACCACCTGAGGAATGACAGCTGTGTGGTGAACTAACAGTGGGAAATTATGGAGGGACACATTTGTGGAGAAACAGCACTGTGTGCTAGGAGGTGTGGGGGGAAATCCTGCTGGAAGAGATGGCTGGTGTGCCAGCTAATGCTTACCAGACTGTTAATTCTTTTTATTTCTGACCTTGTTGAGATCCCAAGGCACCCAAAAGACAAAGTTTGGAAACTGTGCAGTAAGCTGGTACCTTTAAAGAGCAAGCAAACAATGAACTCAAGGTCTAATTACACCAGGAATTTTCCAGACTTTTCAGCTGTTATGTAAAACATTTTGCCTCTCTAATAATTATTACAAACTTCTTAACTAGACTGATTTTCCCAGGAACAATAAAGTTTAGTCTAAATTTATATGTTATTCAAAGGAAAGCAGTTAAGGGCCTTCCTGTTCAAAGGGAAATTTGTAGTGCTGTTTAATACGAACCTAAAATTAAAAAGAAAGAAAAGAAGTCTGTGTTTTACATTAAACCAAACCTTTTTGATAAGAATGCTGGCCTGGAGCAATTTAAGCCATGAAAAATGAACTCCCTGAGCACTCCTGTCAGAGTCTAGTGATGGAAGGATCCCTGTAAATTCTTAATCTGCCTTTCTTCGTAGCAGGACAATGTAGTTCTATAGAAAGGAAGGTCAAGGAACTGAACCCCCACAGTAGGTATCCAAAAAAGCAATCAAGCTAAACTAGCAGGGAGTGGATTCCAGCTGAACTCTGTAGTGCAGAGCTTTTCTCTTCCACCACAGGTACCTTATAGAAGGGAAGATTCCTGGGACTAGTGGTTTAATTTCTCTGGCTACCATGCTAATCACATACGTCCCATAATTACTGTCTTTCTTTCTTTTCCCCAGACTGTCATTCTTCTGTCTCTCAGCTCCATCCAACAGGCAGACAATGTGGACACAAAGGCTGTGCAAGCTGGCGAGGCACCTGATGGAACTCCGAAGCTCTGTGACACACTACCCTGTGCCCCACTCTTTCAAATATTTAATTTGCATTCTTTCCCAGCAATAGCCAAATGCTCAGGGGCTGCTTTCCATTTTCACCTCATTAGATTATATGTCTGAACATAAAAATGACTGAGAGCTGTGAACCAAATCAAGCTCCTGCAATGTGTGCTGCAAACATGCCAATCATAGTGATGACACAAGGGAAGGATTTGGCAAAAGTCATGCATGGCATTAATGTTAATTCTGTATTTGCAGGTTAGACCAATGTCAGCTTTATAGCAAACTCATTATCTTATTTAAGGAACAATGATGGGTTTCCCAGAAGGCAGAAAAAAATAATCCTATAGCAGGCTGTGAAGAAAGGGGGCCTCTGACCAGAGGAAACAACACAGCCTCAGTCAAACAAAATTGTCAGGGATGGTGGCTTCCTCCATCCCAGTCAAATGTATGGACCACCTTCTGTGGCTAAAGACCGAGGAAAAGGATACAAATCAGACTAAACTCTAAAAGCTGGAAAACCTCTCCAAGAGGCTTTTGGATGGGTTCAGAGTCAGTGGTTCATGGATGCACTTTGCTGTCAGATTAGGGGCCTGCGAGATATTTATGGCCACGAGTGGGAATGCTGTCCTTGCTCTGTGACCATTCCCAGCTGCCCACTTCCCAGACAGCTCACTTTGCACCAGCAGCAAAGGGGCTGAGGGCCACAGCCTGCAAATAAAGAAAACAGAGAGGGCTCTGCATCTGAGAAGAAGCATTCATGTAAGTGTGCAGGGTCTGCTTCTAAGATGAGAGAAATATATTTCAGACATGGCTTTACAATGGGGGGTGTCCCTTGTAGAGTACCCTTGGTGAGCGCTCCTGTAACCTAAGTTTTAAATGAAACAGGAAATTAGGAGGCTTTGTTAATAAGTGTGGGATACCTGTACAGTAATTTCTTTTGCAATCTACCATCTTTATAAGAAGTAAGACAATTAGGAGGTACACACCATCCCATAATCAGGTTAAAAATGTGGCAGAGAGTTTTCACCTTTTTCTTTCCCCCTCCTTTCAATTGTATAATTGATTTTAATAAAACTCCAATGTCAATTCTTGTGTGACAAAGTATTTGGAGAAGTGCATCTCATATAATAAAAGAAAATGAGAAAATAAAAAGGAAAACAAAACTGTGATGAGAAAATGTACATTACACGTAGTTTCTTGGGAGAAAGGTGGCAGCCTGAAATGTAAGAGAAGGAACATGCAAGACAGGAACCCACTCTGTGCTTAGCCAGTTTCGTGCTCTGGGATTTCATAAGGACTGTAGTTAGAGTGCAGAAAAGCTTTCTCTTCATCTTTGAAAAATGAGCCTGCAGCCTTCCTGGGAACCCTGATTAGGCAGCTGATTTGAAACTAATCTGCTGTGTGTGTTAACTGTGAAAATATACCTTCAAGCACTTGGCAGTTTTCTGCCTGGTTTGTGGAAGATGGGGCCCTCAATTTGCACAATTTGGATTGTAATTTTCCTGTAGCTCTAGGATATGTATATTTAAGGGTCTGATAAGAAGCAGCTTCTGTACACTGGGGCACAGAGTTTGTTGCTGGTGGATATGTGAAAAGATGGGAGGGAGGCAGGGGGCAGCATGAGGGGGTGTTGGGAGGAGAAAGCAGCTCCTAATGGTGTTATGTAGGATAATGGAAACCTTTTGGTCTGAGGGAGCTTGAGCATGATTCTATGGTCACAGAATCATAGGCAACTGTGATCAATGGGAGCTTTGTATGTCCCACATTTCTGCATCTGGGGCTGCTCAAGCCCGTGCCCTCATTCCGAGCTCAGTGGAGCTTACCAGGGGTGTCTGGGCTTCGTGTGTGTGTGAGCTCTGAGCTGGCACACACACGGCTTCATTCCTTCCTTACGGGTGAGCTCAGCTGAGAGTTGTGGTCACCAAACCTTCCCACTAGTGAACAAGATGTGCTCAGGACCTCTTTGCCACATTATAGATGACGGCTCCATGCAGGAGCACTTGTCCCTTGGCTCCTTTGAGTGGGAATTGGGACAACATTGAAGTGGTACAAGCTAAGAGCTTGCATAAAGAGAGTGTTGACAGCATAGTTTATAATTATACTTTTAAATTTTTGCTGCTTTCCTACTTTCATATCAGAATTTTCCATGGATATTAATAAAACTCTCCATAGCTTGCAAGATTAAAGAGCTTTCTTTTAAAGGAAAAGAGCTTGCTTGCTTGGTGAGATTTCTCCAAACTAAGCTGCATCAGCTCTACTATAAATCTAAATTCTTGCATTTTTCTTTATATTCTTTGGCGAGGACTCACTCATATTCCTAGATTCTTAAAGCCAGGTGGAGGGAAAGAGCTGAATATGTAAATGGCTCCTTGGCTAAAAATCTAGGCCAGAAATTTTAAAGCATGCATTGTCAAAATCCTTTAAAGTACAAAATCGTAAGTCAGCCGCTTGCCTATAACAAAACTATCTTCTAGTATTTTCTTTATCATTGAGCACTATCATCTTTTAAGTGACTACTGAGACTGGCCAGCTTTATTAATGACCTCATAGCTGATAAATTTTGCAGCTAAGTGTCTTACTGCCTGTGAGGTAACTCTGGAGAGGCAGATAAGTGTGTCTGTCTGACTGACTCTAAGAATTGCACTTTTGTGAGCTTCCCTCTTAATTCTTTCCTTTAAGGAACACTACAGCCAGTTTGGGTTTTTTATCTGCACTGTTAACTACAGTTCTCCAGGGCATGTTATAAACAGAATGTATAATATATGTAGTGTTCTGGTTGAACTGTAGATGGGCTCCCTCATAAATGTAAGAAGGCACTCAGCAAGTTTTAAACAAGAGGAGGAAATACTGCTGAAAGGAATGAGCAGACTTGCAAACCGTGGCATAAAATTCGTCTGACTAAGTAAACACAGTAAAAAAAAGTACAAAGAGATGGCTAGACCTATGTCAGCAGAGGAAACTGGGGACCTCTGGAAGTGTTTCTATGAAAATTATCTCCAAAAGAGGTCTTTCCAAGAAGTAAGATTATGGATGAGGGAGTTGTTGGATTGTGAGTCAAGTTTTTAATTATTCTGAAAGAGAAAATGGAAAGATGTGGGGACAGAGAGTGTGGGAGAAATGTGTCTTCCAGCAACGAAGCCTGCAAAACATGTTCATTGCTTCATGTAGGATGCACAATAACAGACAGAGAGCCAAACAGCAGCAGGCTGACTGTCTGTCCATTCATACACTGCCTGTTTCTGAGTGGCATCAAAAATTTCACAGGAAAAGTAGATAAAATGCCATAGCAGGCAGTCCAGAATAGTTGATTTGGAGAGGAAGTCTCTCCATAATCAATAATGTTTGACCTATGTGCTATATGGTGTCTTTTGTTTTGTAAATATTTTCTATGGAAACTTTTGGCCCATTTTGAATATCTCATCTGGTTTTGATTCCTAGGAAAACTCTGGACTGAGTTGAAACTTATGGCTGTACTTGCCTTTATTGGTGCTAAATATTTTGCCTGATAATTTTGTTGGATATCCTTCTTTCTTTTATTTTTTTTTCAAGTGAATGAGTAGTAGGAATATAGTTGGCCACAGCTCTATTAATAAAACCAAATTCAAGTAGAGAATGTATTTTTGCTGGAATGAAAATTGCTTAATAAAACTGTCAGAGTCACTATAATTTTGTTACAAAAGAAAATTGGAAAAAATGTTCCAGAAACACAAAAAGTCCCATCTTGCATTTCATTTTGAAATCTTATTTCATTTCAGCATTATTTGATTTTATATTATGTTTTTAGAGTCTCAGATTAAATATTCTGATACTCCTGGATCAAGCTGTATTTTCAGAATGCTCATTTATGAACGACTTGGAAATTTTCTGTGCTTACTGTCATTCAGAAGAGCAGCTTTGCAATACAAAACAGGGCATCCTGAAATGGAGTTTTTATCCTCAGCCACAGCTTTGCTACAGATCATCGAATCACAGAGTGGTCTGAGTTATAGATCAGCTCCTTAGAGATCATCTACTTCCAAACCCCCTGCCGTGGGCAGGGATACCTTCCATTATACCAGGTTGCTCAAAGCCCCATACAACCTGTCCTTGAAAAACTTCCAGGGTCAGGGCACCCACAGCTTGTCTGGGCAACGTGTTCCTGTGTCTCACCATCCTTAGAAGGGTTTCATCCTAAAAATTTTATTCTAATATCTAATGTAACAGCTAATCTAAACACATCCTGTTCCAGTTTAAAGCCATTCCCCCTGGTCCTGTCACTCCATGCCTTCATAAAATATCCTTCTCCAGCTCTCTTGTAGGCCCCCTTCAGGTACTGGAAGGGCACAAGGAAGTCAATCTGAAGCCTTCTCCAGGCTGAACAAGTCCAGGTCTCTCAGCCTGTCTTCACAGGAGAGGTACTCCAGCCCTCTGATCATCTTCATGGCTTTCCTCTGGACCCTCTCCAATGCATCAATATTCTTCCTGTGCTGGGGTCCCAGAGCTGGATGCAGCACTCCAGGTGTGGTGTCACCAGAGTGTAGTTACAGAAGCCTTTCTTGTTGCCTTGATGTCTCTGGCCAGATGACACACTATCAGGGTTTGCTTTCCTAAACTGCCTCAGCAGCCAGATCCCTAGTTGCTAAGAAAACTTCTCTGAGTTCCTCCTAGGCTACCTGTCCTTGCCTCCACTCTCCATAATATGTGCCAGTCATTGTTTCCTCTCTCTACTTGCTCTCAGTCTTAATTTTTTCACTGTACCATTGAAAGGGAATTATCATATGTGCTTAATAATAATTGACACCCAACTCTGGACTTCTGTTTTCACTCCATTATTCTGTTATAAATTGTCCAGAACAAAGCAAAGTTATTCCAGATATTAATGAAATATAATGTTATTCACATCTTCATAACTTGTCATAATTTTTATATAATTTTTCTTAAATTTGATTGTACAAGATGATTTGAACTTATTGACCTTCATTAAATAAGCCATATCACATGCACACCTGTACACACAGCTTTACTCTGTAGCTTTACTGTCCCAGAGAGAAGCTGAGATATCTTTCTTGGATGCTTATTCATGGACACCTTACTTTTGATATTCTTTGGATGCTACTTGACATTTATCACCTCTCACTTTCATGTATCTTTTGTTGCCAAGGTGGGAAAAAGTTTATAAGTGTTACTCCTGGCTATGTATTGTCTCTCTGCTCAAGGAAATGGGATGAGTACTTGTGCTGGAGTTCCCACTTAATAATCATCCATTCTCACAGCATTATGTCAGGGTTTGCATTTAGTATTTCTAAGTTATTTTTTGACATTTCTGTCTATGCTCCTTGTTTTTATAACCATGGTTTACTGAATAGTGCTTTCAGAGAATGTTATCCCTCTTAGGGTACTGAGGAGGATGACTCCAAACTCCTCCCATCTCTGGAAATAGATACTCATTGCACTTTATCTAACCTAGATCTAGACAGCAGAAAAATGAAATGCATAGTACAGCTATGTGCACTTAATGAGGAAGCTGACAAAATACAGGCCTTGGTTGTGAAATGCCTCCTTAAAAAGAAGTTATTTATAGTCCAGCTGAGTGCCTATCTCCATGGTCACCTGTCTCATGTTGACACTACATCCCATCCAGCAGAGGATCTGTCTACTATTCAGCATTGCTTCCAGTATGGGCTTGGGTGTATAGGCCTCTTGCTGGCTGCATTTCCCAGATAGACACAGACCTGTCTGCTGGAATTGGTGTCTGAGTTCTTGACTGCAGTTTGAAGCCCTCTCCCTCTCCCTTCCCTTTAAAATTATTAGGATTTACTTTTTGTTTCGTATTGACATGCCACCAATACAGGTTAGAATTTTGGATGGACAAAGTGACTGAATTGTCCCAACAGCTCTCTCACAAGAGCCAGATATACAGAACACTCATGTACTATGGAAAACTCTATCTGAAGTTAATCCCTGACTCAGGCAGAGCAGAATTACTGTTAGGTGACTGTCCCAATAACAAGGCTTTATTTAGTATGGGATGGTCAGGAATATTTGTCTTGTTCCTCACTCTCATGCACCTGGGAAACTCCACTAAGTGCACAGTATCTGAAGCTAGCATAGTCATACAGGAGATTTCATGCAAGGTAAATCAAGATTTTAAAAATCCCTGACAGTACTGCAGAGCTATTTCAGACTTCTATTAATTACTTTTTGCACATTAGTTACTTACATGCCCCACTGCTTACTCATGTTGCATTCCACACCTCTTCAGCTTCTTGTTTAACTCTCTTGCTGCGTTCAGCAGAGAAAGATAATACATAAAGTGAATAATTCACATTTGCAGCATGTGGGAGTTAAATATCATGTTAAAAACAAGTCTTGGGACTCTGAGCCCTCAAGCCTGATCTAATTCTCTCCCTAATATATAGATGTGACAGGGCTACTGATGTGCTCCTGCCACTCTACACTCTACCAATGAAAAATGCTTCCATACCTCCCAGCACTCCTGTCTGCTTTAATTAGCTCATAATCTCAGTGGAAGGATGTAGCAGCACCAGCTGCAATGGGATTTCTCGTCTGTAGCTAAGGCTCAGTGAAACACTAATGCAACCAGCAGCAATTTTCATAGAAGAAAGCCAGCAAACATCCTGGTCCCTTTCATTTACAAATATTTCAGAGTCAGTGATGACACTGTGCAGGGGAGGACCAGCATCCTGCTCTCCTGTAGGGTTTCCCCTAGGCAGTGTCTGTACTCCACAGGAGCAGAACCGCCACGGGGAGAAAAAGGTGGGCATTTCTGGGCATATCTGGGTAGATACGGAGTCTGCATTCCTCTCCCAGCGTTGCTAGACGGGGCTAGTTTTATTTAGGGAGCCGCAGAGCAGCTGCAGAGGTTGGTGGTGTACCAGTGCGTGCCGTGCGGGCAGCGCTTGTTGCACACATGCTCTGGAGACGGCGAAACTGCAGCGAGGAGCGAGCTGAGCCTCAGCCAGTAAGTGCAGTCTGGCAGTGCAATGCTAACCGTATAGACGAGGAGAGGCCCAAACCCAGACCTTTATGGGGAAGGCAGGACAGAGATCTAAAATGCTGTTGTGTCTTGTTTTCTGTTTCTTTCAAAAATGACTCTGTGCCACAGTAAACATGGCTAGCAACTCTGCTAGCTCAGAGTGCTGGCTAAGGGAGCTCACATCTGCCTGCAATCGACTGTGTAGACATATCCTACGTGGCTTCTGTACTGGAGCTGGCTCTTCTGCTCCTAGCTCTGGATACAGGCAGAGCTCACGCTTGTCCCTCTACACCCGCACCTATAAGCACACCCAAACCGAGGGGATGTAGGCTTTATGGGAATTAGCCTTTTCCTGAGGTGTGAAAAATCTTTCTAGGTCTGGCAGCCATATGAATTCAGTGTAATAGGTTGTAATTGGGCATGTCCTGGCTTGTTTGCACTCTTAATAACAACACAGCCTTCATAATTTGACACAGATATAACCCATTCTGTCACAATGGTACTTTGCCAAGATTTATTCTTTTAACAAGGAACACAGATTCTTTTAATGTCTGAAAGCTAATGAGGAAGGCTTCTCTAAGAGCAATGTGATTGCACAGAAATGCTCTTTTCTTTTCTCTTTTCTTTTCTTTTCTTTTTTTCTTTTCTTTTCTTTTCTTTTCTTTTCTTTTCTTTTCTTTTCTTTTCTTTTCTTTTCTTTTCTTTTCTTTTCTTTTCTTTTCTTTTCTTTTCTTTTCTTTTCTTTTCTTTTCTTTTCTTTTCTTTTCTTTTTCTTTTCTTTTCTTTTCTTTTTCTTTTTCTTTTCTTTTTCTTTTCTTTTCTTTTCTTTTTCTTTTCTTTTTCTTTTTCTTTTTCTTTTCTTTTCTTTTTCTTTTTCTTTTTCTTTTTCTTTTTCTTTTTCTTTTTCTTTTTCTTTTTCTTTTTCTTTTTTTCTCTCTTCTCTCTCCTCCTCCTTTCTCCTCTCCTCTCCTCTCCTCTCCTCTCCTCTCTCCTCTCCTCTCCTCTCCTCCTCCTCTCCTCTCCTCTCCTCTCCTCTCCTCTCCTCTCCTCTCCTCTCCTCTCCTCTCCTCTCCTCTCCTCTCTCTCCTCTCCTCTCCTCTCCTCTCTCCTCCTCTCCTCTCCCTCCTCCTCTCTCTCTCCTCTCTCTCTCCTCTCCTCTATTTGCAGACAATGCAGGTCCTGCAGAAAGATGTGGGGACAAAATTGTTCCCACCCCCACCCTTGATGTAAGCAATAAAGTAGCTCACTTCCTGTACTTTCTGTGAACTTTCTGACAAATAAATGAAGCCATATTTGATAGGAACTCATAAACACTTCTTATATTGCTCTTTGGATAAGCTGGTAAATCAGTGTATAAAGGAGACGTCAATGATTTCCCAGTTTATGCTTCCAAAAATAATCTTTTATCCCATATTTCAGAAGTTGGACTTTATAGTGTGGAATGGTACCCTTTATTGCAAACAGTAAGTCTGTGACCTTTGTTACTGTGCATCAGGTAATGTCAGATAGACATCTGGATTATGGACCTGTTTTCTTCTTTTAAACTCTTTAGTATCTTTAAAATGGTAAATGTTTCCCCACTTTTTTTGAAAGTCTTCCCCAGATTTCTGCCATTTTTTCTCAGAAATTCATTCCCATCTTTATCTGCCTGCCATTGCTCTTGCTCTTTTAGGCTTGCAATGTCTTGATTTTGGTTTCTTCCAAGCACCACTGGTTTGACAATCAGCTTCTCTTAAGCTCCTGCCATTCAAAACAGCCTTCTTATATCTCTGCTTCACTGCTTCACCACTCATTCCAAACCTCAACTGAAGGCATAGTTTCTTTTTTTGGCTGTATTAATATCAGCTCAGACATTGACCTGTAATTCAGTGCTTTAATATCGTCACTATTACAATGAGCCCTACTCATTGTAAGCTACCATCTTGTAACCTGCACCAAGAAGATTCTTTTGTACAGCTGAAATGCCTTTTGGACATTTATTTATTTTTTTTAAATATGCAGTTTATACATTCGTTAGATGTTGTTCTAAGATGGGATAAAAATTGGCAAGCTCTGGGCTGTTAGGTATTCTCAAGAGCCTTTTTTGGGAGGAGGGAAGGAGGTTATCTGGCTCCTTGCTTTCTGCTCTGTCAGCAAGTCTGAAGATTTCAGAAAGAGCTGCAGCATATCCTATGCAGGAGAAAAGGCAACAGTATTTCTGGAGGTGACAGAAGATTTTGTTTTGGCTAATGAAAAGCACAGTCTTCTGGTGCCACAGTGAAATTATCCAGCTATAGTATATGGATGTGGTGGGATGAGGAATGATATGATACTCAGCATGTGTCTAGACTTGTTCCCTTAACGTCTTAGCACTAAATGTTATTGTACAAAACCTCCTTGTTCAGGAATCATGCATGTATTTTATTTAAATATAGATGGCAGATTTATAGAAAAAGTTAAGTCAAGAAACAGACAATATTGCACAGAACAGTGAAAACTCATTCAGAGTATGAATTTCTGAAGGTTGTCTACAATGATAATGATAACCTCCTTAGACAAAGAACAATTAATCAACATGAGTTGATATAGCTTCATATTTTGCCATCAGGAAAAAAGAACTTTTGTAATTAGAAATAGATCTGAATTGTGAAGTCTAGTGTCAAAAATAATTTGGGCACCTGGAAATTTAAATTAGACTGGGAATTGATTGCGTTTCTTGGAAATGTATGTACCTTCCAAATTTCTGTACCATTGTTGTTAGAATGAAGCTGATTTCCAACAGAGATCATTGGGAAAGTTCAACAACCTAACTGATGCATCTAAAGTTATTTCAGGGTTGTCTAACTAAAAGATGCCAGATAAACCCTTGAAGACTAAATGAACTTGCTGTGAATGCCGGAAATTTCACAGCCCTGAATTAATTGCTTTGCAACAGCAACAAAACTGCAACATTTTTGCAGCAGACTCTTTGGAGTAAAAAGTCATCTATGAAAGAGAGGGACATGTGTGATGGAATGACAGACACAAGCTTCTATGCAAGGAATATCACTCTGATGAACCCAAAGTGGTGAAAATACTTTTAGAGGTGAGCTTGGAGGAAAATAAGACATCTGTATCTTTTGGAAGATCTTTCCTACTGACTTTATTGATAGGGTCCTTAGCAAAGCTGATATTCAACCTTATCACACTGTCATTTTGTCCTGTGGCTTGGAGCAGGTCTAGGTGACACCCTGGTGTAACCATCTCAGAGTCAGTCTATACCTGGTGTCTCAGCACGTGAAGAGGAGCATGTCCACAATCAGTCATTTGTGCTGAGACAGCATGGATTGTTAATATCATGAACCAGAAAAAAAGAATACTTTTAAAAAAAAGTTAAAATACTGCAATTTTTCTCTAGAGCTATTCAGATATTGTCATTTTTGATAAGTGAATGTACTTTCATGGTACTTTTCACATACTGTAGGTATGGGTATTTAAAGATTTCTCTGGAAAGTGATTCAAAAACAAATTGGCAGCTCATGTCAAATGTCTTTTGGGCTGCTGAAGCCCATCAACACACTGGATCTGGGCTTTGGGCATTATCCTGGGTTGGGTGAGGACACAAAACCCTTTGGTGAGGTGGATTAGAGGGATCCCCCAGCTCAGTACTCTCCTCCTACTCTTCTCACAAGCCTTTCCAATCTGGGCAGAGCAGACATCTGACCCCAGCCACTCATGCCATCTCAGTATTCTCAGACTAAATGTCCACTTTTAGGGCTAGAGAAGAATAGCTTTGGGGGCCTGTCCTCAGCACAGGTTAGAACCCCCATCTTTCAGGCTGGCAGTGCAGATGTCTGTGTTAGGTATGAGACGTGGTAGCCCAGAGCACCGTGTCCATCAGACCAGCACTGGTGCCAGCTCTGGGCCCCTGGGCTGGCCATGTCCCAGTGTGCTGAGGATGCACACTGCACCCAAGCCAAGGTGTTTGATCTCTTGAAGAAAGAAGAAATCTTCCACCAGCCCCTTCCTGCCTGAGTTATATGGCAGATAAAAATACTGCTATAACAAGGTGAGGTGGGACTCCTTTTCTGTTCCCTTCAGTGCAGAGGATAGCCCTGCACAGGTATGAATCAGGTTTCAAGGCTTTGCATCCACAATCTGCAGGGAGGTTCAGATGGAGTCTTTCTTCAGGTTCAGTGTACGTGGTGGGTGCCTGTGTGTGGCAGGGGTTCTGTTCCAGGGCTGGTGAGCACGCTATCCATCCTGACAGAACCCGAACAAAAGCTCATATTTTTTCATCGAATCTTTTCCAAAGTAAATGATCTGCAGGCATTTACCCAGAATATCATTAACATAGGAAAGGAAGCTGAATTTATTGTGTCCAAATGTTACATTAGTGTTTACAGGAATTCTGATCTTTAAATTTCTTGCTAAACATAATCTATTTTTGTATGTTCTAGTAACCCTGTCTGTGATTTTAAATAATAACAGAAGACTATAAAATGTAAAATTTCTTTTTTCAAGTCATTAGATGCATTTATAGATTTAGAATATTCTGAGTAATCAATTTTCTACTACAATATACAAATATTAAAAGCCTTAGAATTTAGCTAGAAACAGAGAGCTAAACAGTGTTTTGTTTATGGCCTGCTTTTTATTAACATCATTACATTTCATTATAGGCTAATGCTGGGGAAACAATGAATTTTGTTGAAATTGTTATTTATAATGTATTTTCCAAATAAAGCCTTAAATTTTCTTACTAAGGAAGGGAGTGGGGTGTGGGGAAGAGCCTGATTTGACTCATGTAGCTTGATTAATGTCATCAGATTTATGTCAAGAGTGGGCTGGGTCGAGTCTCTCCTTGCTGAGGACAAAGCTCGAAACTTTTGGCACTTAATTAGGAGAAACACACAAACATTTAAATGCTGCTCTTAAGTACGATTAGGCAATGAGTACAGAGTTCAGTCTGTGTGCTGGGCAGAAATGGACTCTGGGAGGCTTCTTCTGACTGAGAGGGTTTTGCAAGATCCCTCAGCCTCATACCTAGAGAGCTGGCAGTGCTTCCTGACACCCACCTGGGGACACTACTGAAATATGGACACAGTGTGAGCCATTTTCATCCTGATGCCTTTCGTGCCTGGTTTCCAAAGGAAGAGAAGACAGCAACATGAGCCAGAAATAGGGTCTGGACTAGTTCACAATCGTGGCGGTGTGGGAAAGGGTGGGAAGGGCTGAGAAGGGCACTGACGCACAGTGTGTGCTTGGCCTGTTGCACTCTGTCATGTAAAATCTTGCATAATCCACTGCAAATTAGTGGTGAATTCTTACCACAAGGCTAAAAAAGGTGGTAGGTCCAGAAATTCACCTTTATGAGAGCCAGAAATCTATACCCAGTTTCCAGCCTGAATTTCCTAATGGCTCTCTAATACCTCTCTGTTCTTGTGCCAGATCATTGTCTTTAAGCTTAGAAAGATCTTTCCCTTTTCTGGTGTTTATCCTCCAGCTGTATTTACAAAGAGTGACTGTATCCCCTCTCAGACTTGGATCTACTTGGCTAAATAAGCCACTGTCTTTTAATTTCCTCTTGTAAAATAAACTCTCTGTTACTTGGATCATCCCAGCAGACATTTCTGCACCTGCTCTGCTACGAATTCCCTTTCTGTCAACGTGGGTGAGCCAAGCAGCCAACAATGCTTGAGATTTCACACAGGTCTCGTATTGGTGGCTTTCATACTCCTAGGAGCACCTTGCTGGATTTGTTCTGATCACTCTACCTTTTCAGAAGTGCATCCTCTAGTGCACAGTCATCCCTGTGGCTCACTGGTACATGCAGTTTTCTCACTGCTGACAAAGTAGTTGAAGAGTTTGAATCAAGGTGACAGTACCATCAAGTTTTAAACTTCAGTTACATGACCCTAACTTCCAAAAAAGTACAGCTGAATGCCCAGTTGCATAGCATGAAGCAGGGCAGTGAAAGAGCAGAGGTCTTGTTTATGATAGCAAAACCTCTTCCACTGTGTCCTGTTAGATCTGGCAACATTTGCATGTAGCTTTTTTCTCTGATCGTGGCGTTAGACAAAACCTAAGATGATGGTATTAATTAAGCAATAAAGCAATGCTGAATCTGTGTGGGATGTAGGTAGTTTTAAAAGGATTAAGCTCTTTATAAATAAAGTACATCTGGAAGGCAAAGCTTCTGGTACCCCGGCAAATTCCCTCCCACCCAGTGAATTCCTTCTTGGCTGTGTTTGCCTGCCTCAACCAGGCTTGCCACCCATAACTTTGGACTTTTTCATGGCTAAAATCCAAGTTTCAAGGACACCTGTCTCATGAAGTTTCTCAGGCCATTTCATATTTTTTAGGACTTTTTTTTCTGAAGTTTTCTCCCTGTGTGTTTAAATAGAGGACGTTTCAGGTCAGCCAGTGGATTCCTTAACTATTTCAATCTGTGTCTCAGTGGTAATATTGCTCATATAAAATTGTTTGTTGTTGCTGAAAATTTCAATATATTTCATGTGATGATGGATTTAAAAGCAAAATATTGATATTCAGCTAAACAAAACATGATCAATATTTTCTCCAGGTGTTACAGCTGTTATAAAGCTGACCCACAAATATACACAGCAAAAACAAATCTGGAATGCCTTTTTTAAAAATTTACAGGTCCTTTTGGACTTGTACCTTCTTTATAATCTGCTTGAAATCCAAATTCATTCTCAGTACCATGTGTACCATGGAAGAATCTTTGTTGGAATTCACTTCCCATCCAGACACATTTGTTACACAACACAGAAAAAATGTTTAATACTTCATTTTCCCTTCACTGTGGCCCCATGCTTTCTTTGCTTTTTATTCCCCTCCCAGGATGTAACTCAATATACCAAATGTTGGAAAAATAGTTGCTGCTAGATAAAGAAAGGCAGCATAAATGAAATCTCCAATATTCAGACAATTATAAATGTGCTAAACTGTCTGTATCTAGAAAGGAGTCTCAATATCTACTATTATGGCGATGACCTAGGAAGGAGGGAAGAGTGTGAGCATGTGTGTGTGTATATGTATTTGTCTCCATATACAAGTGGCTGGAATGGAAGACCCTGCTATTTTTCTGCTGGCTTCTTATTTAGCCATGGTTGTCACAGACAGGATGAAGTTTCTGCTGAAAAAAACACCCAGGTCTTATTACCAACAGTAATAATACTTGCTGGTTTTAAAACTCCTAAAATCTGGTCTGGAAAGAGCAAAAATAAATAAAAGATCATACAATAAGGGTGCTACCTGCCCATGCCAGGAGGAAATTGCTTGGCAAAGAATATCTGAAATCCTTTAAAATTTATTCTGTGTACCAGTTTCAGAGAGATGCTGACCTGACTTCCAGCTGACTAATGGCAACTCCATGGAGAGCAACATCAGTGCCCATTCCTTAGTTATTACCAATAATATATCACTTGAAAAGTAAACAGAAAGATAAATGACAGGACAGATGTCTAATGAGGCAGAGGTTAAGGAGTGTTAAACTGTGCTGGACACCATCCGACATGCCGGTGTTAAATTATGCTGGATGCCCTGAGCTCCCTCCCCATAAAAGGTCAATGCTCTGGGTATGTTCCTGGATGATTTATGAAATCAAAGAATGGTCCACATGCCTATCTCTCTGGGAGGTGAGCAGCTTGCAACATTGTCAATCGCAGCCCCATAATAAACCAAATTTAAACATCACTCGAATCAATCCGTCTTCGTCACTTGCTCCATTGCAAGCTCTCCTCTGCCTTGTTCTCACCAGCCAGCCATGACATGGCATATTGCTCTTCATACATGTCCCTGTAGCTATTTCAGAAGCCTGCAGTGCTCTCTGCTAACTGGAAATGGCTGTTTCTTTTGGACCAGGTCAGGCTGCTCAGTCTCTCTGCTGTTTCCGTGTTAGGTGTATGAGTAGATGGCATTTTCCTGTCTTCAGTGTCATTTGTCCTGTATTTTTAGATTAGGTACAAATACCATACTTATAAAGAAAATATTTTAATTTCAGATTCAATATATAATTACATCAGCACTAGTTATTTTTATTCTTCATGCCTGAACAGTCAGATTCACTACACCTAAAATCTTTCTGAAGGACATCATACAGTGTGGCCCCCACAGAGCCATCAGGTATTTGCTTGTTGTAGCTGATGTGTGATTTCTGCAGTTCTTCCAGCTGGCCCCACTATTTAAACTTATATTTTGTTTTCATTAATTTGGTATCTACTTTCTGTTCAATAAAAAAGTGATTGCTAGGCAAAGATTGTGTATCTTTACTACTTTCAAGGTTGTGTACTTCATGATTTTTCTTTTCATTCCTGTTTCTGAAGAAACATGGCAAGATTCATCAAGGTGCCCCAGTTACTAGAGGAAGCATGTGGAGGAAGAGAAGCAGATCCTTGTAAGACCAGGCATGTAGAAGGTCAGCAGAGTACACTCTCTCTGACACAGTCAAAGGGAAAGGAAAGATTCTGGTGATGGAACAGGGTACCAGGAGCCAGTTTTCACTCTCTTTTCAAACAATGAATTTGCAAGATGGGTGTCTGATGTGATGCAGTCATTTGAAAGCCTTGTTAATCTGAGCTGTTTCATGTAAACTGGACATAAATATGGTGGCTGAGAGTGAGGGACTTTCCTCAAAGAAATGCCAGGTGCTGCCTGTAAGCAGAAGCTGCAGGTACCCCAACCTTTGTTCAGCAGAAAGGCAGGAAAAATGTATATAGTCTGCCTCTTGCCTGGCTTTTCTTCTGGGCTTTTAGTGTAATTTGTCACTGAAACCAGAGTGAAATTTGTACAGAAGGAGTCACAATGGTGGCTCCGTGGTCTGTGTGTGTTTTCTGCTGTCCAGCGGGACTATCTCATAAACAGGGTGCGGGCTCCTGACAGCCGCTGGAAGTGCTTCCCAGAACAGAATGGGAGCTTTCCAAATGGACAAAGTGATTTATTACCAAAATAACTCAGAGGGGTGCGACTTAACAACTGTTATAATTGAAAAATGGAACCAAAGGCACAGAACTTGTTAGAACTCATTGGACTGAAGTTCTGATAGCACTGCGTTGCCAATAATGTTGTATTTTTCCTGGCTTTCTGTCTTAGTTGCCACAAGTTTGCTAAATATCCCTGGGAAGATAGAGGAGGAAAAGGGATGTCTTAGATATGTTCCTATCTTAAAAATGGAAAGTGTCAGAAAACCAGAGATGTGCAGAAAACATAAGTAAGACTCAGAGAAACATCAGGAGACAATTTTCTGCTAAGCCAGTGCCTATAGGTAATTCTTCTGAAAAACGTGCAGTAAAACTGGAACAAATGCCTTTTAATCCAATCAGTTATATGATTTAATTAAAAGTCCTCAGAAGCTATGGTGAGCTGAACAGAGTTTGCCAGTTTACAAAAAAAAAAGAAAAAGATAAAATGAAGAATGACACCAATAAAGGCTTCCTCTAGAATAACAAAGAGGCTAACTTTCAATTTTAGCTGTCAACTGAAGCTTAATGTGACTACCGAAATCCTCAGAGGACATTCAAAATAAAAATAAAAAGCAATTTGATCCTTTCTTCAAAGACTAGTTGTGCCTAGTTCTGTGCAAGTAGATAGGCTGGGGCTGATGAGGGAGAGGTAATCCCAGACCTAAGCACATTATTCTTCTGGCTGCCTGACTATAGAAACAGGCATTACTCAGCCAGGCTAGCTGAAGACCCAGAAGCTCAAAGGAGTCAGAAACCCCCCATTCTGCTTTACTACTATCTCCCTTTTGGTCATTTTGACCACTGATTTTGAGGAAGATTGCTCTGCTCAGAATGCCTTCAAGTTTTTCAAGGCTGAGGTAAGTGAAATCACCTCAGCTCACTGAGTTCAAGAGGCATTTGGATAATGTTCTCAAGGCACATGGTGTGATTCCTGGAATGTCCTGTGCAGGACCAGGGGTTGGATTCAATGACCCTGATGGGTCCCTTCCAACTCAGCTTGTTCTGTGATTCTAGAATTCTGTGATCTAATGAAGTAGGATTTATATTCTAATGGCCACCAAGAGGAAATCTTACTAGTGTTAGAGGTCAAATGCTTATGTCAAGAACACTTTATTCAGTAGCAATAAAAAATTCATCCATGAACTTATAAAAAAAGCCCTCTGGGCCTTCATACAACTGTGGGTATTATGTGTGTTCCTCTATATGAGAACAATAAGTATTTTCCTGTGTTTTGTTCCACATGGGCTTTATGATTCCATAACCTTTCTGTGTTTTCAATGAAAAAAAGATTAGATGGGGCCACTTGAGCAATAGCAATAGCAATTCTACTTTAAATCTTTTCCAAAAAGTGATTTATAGGCAGTCAATAGATTTGAGTGTCATCCAGTTTTGGGATACAGGTCATAAACACTGACACATCATAATGGCATGGCCAACTATTATAATGGCGCCCGGTAGCATGGCTGTAGCTAAAGAGCTGTCAGCAATTTAGAGCTGTGTGAAGAAATTTTGAACATGAAGTACAATGGGTGAATTTTGGCTTCGTTCCTGTGTCATCAAACAGCAAAAAAAGCACATTTAAAGAGTTCAGTTTTTCTGGATGACTTTTTCTCTCCTTTGTTTGTTGCCAAAAGGGGAGCTATTATTTTAGGGAAAAATACTTTCCTCTCTCTTTCTCTCTCTGTCTTTCTTTTGAGAAGCAAAGCCAGTGTCATACTATAGCACTCGAGCTGAGGACAGCAGAGTGGAAAAGGGTCAAAAAGTAAAGTGTGCTGTCTGCTTGGAAAGGAAAATCTTAGGCAATGTAACCAACAGCACTCTTAGCACTTGTAAATAAGAAAAAAAGATGTTCTGTGTTAAGAAGTTGAGAAAGAAAACCTGTTAATATAACTTGCCCCAAATCCCCAATTGTTCATTGTCTCATGTGAAATACAGTTACTCAGAGAGAGCACAGGACAGTGCAAGGTTTGATTTTTGTTTGGAAAATCCTAATTTAGGACTAATTCTTGGATATATTCACTGCAGTGACTGTCCTGGGTTGAGGAAATAATTCAAAAGTATTCCAATTTTTCTGTAGATCAGTTAAGGCCAAGTCTAGAGATAACCTTTTTTTTTAATAGTTCAAATTAGAGGAAGAGAGGGTGTTCACCTCTGCTGATCTTTCTGTTTAAGGACAAAGAATATTCCAGGGTTACAAGTCTCAACAGCCCTTTCATTGTTATTGCATGCCGAGATTATTTGGAGAAGGATTGCAAATGATGTCGTGTTGATGCCTGACAGTGGTACTGCACCTTTCTTAATCGAGGCAAGGAAATTGCTGTGACTTTGGGAGGTGCTCCTTTCCCATTAAAAGCAGTAAGTTAGTCAGATCACTGAGTTTTCCCCCTTTCTATTTACATCTTGAAATCTGATCATCTTCTTTCTCATAGAAGTAGATGGAAAAAAAAATCCTATTGACTGCAACACCAGGGCTTTTTTTTTGTCTTCTGGGGAAAAAGAGTGCTATTTTGCTTAATTCTTAACTAGGTTTTTTACCCAAAACTATAAATCTTTCGGTCCCAGTTTCCTGACACACTCAAGTGGAAACTGAAAAATATCCTTATTTTAACTTTTATTACATATCAAATTTTGAAAAGGTATCTCTGCCAACAAAAATGACTACAGGTTTGGGAAGAAAGACTGTGAAATGGCTGAAAGCTGGTGATTTTCACTATATGAACAGTACAGTTGTGGTGAGGAGCACATTTCTAATGTCAGAATTCAAATATCTTACTTCTAAGGACGTTGGAAGGAAGGAAGGAAGGAAGGAAGGAAGGAAGGAAGGAAGGAAGGAAGGAAGGAAGGAAGGAAGGAAGGAAGGAAGGAAGGAAGTCAACATTTTAATGATAATTTCAGATTGTTTCAATTAAAAGCTGAATTGTGGTTATTTTATTCAGATTTTGGGAGAGGCTTGTCAGACTTGTTTATTTCTAGATTCTTAAAATATCTGCTTGATTTTCTGAGGCCCACAACAATTATTTTGTAGTAGCATGAAGCATGAGTAAGGAGGAAGGACATGATAAGTCTTTTGTGCATCTTCTATACTGAGCTACAGATCGTATCTCACTCTGATCTTGAGATGAAATCAATTTCAAGATGATCCAGCTGTAAATGATTACCTGGCCCTATAGGCAGGAGAGTCAAAGACACTTTGTCCATGGTGTTAAACAAAATGTTCAGCATTCAGCTGGATAAACACATCGTGCTGGATGGGAAACTGGCTCATGGGTTGCAGAGAATGGGGAGACATCAGACTGGGGACCTGTCACGAGTGGGGCTCCCCAGGGCTCCATCTTAGGCCCTGTGCTCTTCAACATCTTCATAAAAGATTGGACACAGGGCTGGAAAGGGATACTAAGCAGAAAACAACCCAGCAAAATGAAATTTAGGAACAACTGGTTTTTGTTGTTGGAGGTGATAGTTTTGTGTGTTCGTTAGTTTTGTTTCATTTTTCTATTTCTATTTGAAGAAAAGATTAAGTTTTCTCCAAGTTTCTACATGTGACCAGGCAAGTGAATATATACTGCATTTCTAGCATGGCATGGTACACATTTTTCTGTTAGAGCAGAGGAATGGTGCTGAGACATTGCTTCAGAAGGACCTTAAACACAAATTTTTGTGACAATTCTGTGCTTAAGATCAAGTAACTGCTTTGTGAGTTATTGCTGAATTTGTCCTGTGCAGGGCCAGAAGCTGGACTTGATGATTCTTCCAACACATTCTCTGATTCTATGAGCATATTACTGAACTGAGGCTGTAACCTTTGTGAGAGGAGTGTTTGTATATATAAAATGAAAATAGTAGTTATTGGTTGTATTTTACAGGTGTGCTCAAAATAAATTCAGACCCTAAGGAGACTTGAGATCTGGGAGAGGCAATGCAGACAGGACAGAATATTATAAAAACATCTTTTTGTGATGACTTTTGGCAGTAGCTTCACTGCCTATTTTTACAATGTATTGCTTTTATTTGTCCAAGTCCTGTAATAAAGAATAAGACGCTTGCACCATTAAATCTGACGGCTCTTTGCATAATTTGGCAAGGATTTGGTATGACTGTGTGAATCAAGAACAAATGTTTTTACACCCTGGAGTGAGAAAATACTCAGGGTATTGAATGGAAAGATATTGAATGTTTTCCTTTGGCATTACACATTTTCAGATGAGTTATTCTGCCAATTATTGCATATTAGACCTATAAAAAAGAAATGAAATATTTAAAAGGTGCTAAATTTAATTGCAGTTTGCTCCTTTGCTCCTCTTGCAATTGCATTAAATAGAAGGAGCTGGAAAAGGCAAATGCAATGGCCTGATTTAGCTGATGTTATTTCTGCAAAACTGATGAGCTAAATGGAAAGTAGGAGAATATATCTTGAGACAGAAGGAGCCAAAGAGACAGTTTTCTCCACTCATCTCTTTGAAAGATGTCAGCAATAAAATTTCTGGGGATGCTCTGAGGATATTCCCTCTCTGGACTGTGAACTCCATTTGTTCCTGATTCACACATCCATTCCAAACTTGGACCAAATGCTTCATCTCCTCTCCAAACTGCCATAAATGTGACATGTTATTCCACAAATAGATGAACAAGTGAAGCCTATTCTGCCGTGGAAGTGTATCTCCTTCCCTTTGCACCACAGTAATCACTCTCTGAATCTGTCTTTTCCACTTTGATGGCTCACTCTGCCTCTCACCTACACTCCATGAGTTATTATTCTGAGGTCTTTTCTATGCTCCCCCCTGCCTTCAGCTTTACCCTAATTCTTGTCTCTCTTCTCCACACTCTTTAATCTGGCTTTCTTCTCACCTTCTAAACTATCTGCCTGTACAGAATTTCACCAAAGCTGCTTCTAGTTGAACTCAAATGTGGGTATGCTTTATAAGTCAGTTGCTGACTTACATGAAACCAAAGAACTTTATTAGTTAAAATTTCTGTCCCTTCTCCATGTTTGCTTGAAATGAGCACTTGTGTTCCAGTGTTTTTTGGGTGGCATGCAGCTGAATGAACAAACAGACTGCAGAAGCCCCTTCTCAATGTTCCTGGAATTACAGGAAATTTAAGTGCCTCTGTATCCTTTCTGCTGCAAGGTGACCTTTGATTACGAAGTGGGCTTGCTTTGCACTGATTTTTCCAAGCATGCATTTTTGCATTCAGAGGTTTTATACCTTGGCCAGAGAGAGAGACAGGGAGAACAGATACAGACCAAGTGCTGTGCCAGATTCTTTCAAAGCATTTAGACCGTAGGTCATTGCACTTCTTGAGTCCATCTCATGCACTGGCTCACCAATTCTCCAAAGACCAAAACAAATCTCTGTGTATTTCATTTGCTAAGACAGCCAGTGGTTATCCATGCTTCAGAATTGCAAGTCTGCAGTTGGAAGTAAAGGATGTGGGGAATAGAACTTTATTAAGGTCCTGTATGAAAGCATCCAAAATTCTTACCATTGTGGAAGACTAAGACTGGTTACCTGAAGCTTGCTAGTACTCCCATGCAAAAGAGGGAGGGCTTGGATGGTGGATGTTCCCCCAAAAAGTTGTCCCTACAGCTAGAGGAACCCTGCTTGCTGGCTGCAAAGGCTCAGCAGTGGTTTTGCCTGCTGACACCACATAAACATGTTTTATATCCGCCAGATCCAGCCTGTGTGTCCTCCTCTGGCATATCATGTCCCTTCTTAGGGGTGTCTTGGGATTGCTCCTGTTTTGACACCAAGAGGGAATTGACAGCATCTCAGTTTAAGTTTTATATCTGGTGATACTAAAGGAAAGGTTGATCTGTTATAGTAGGATATCATTTGGCATCTATTATACAGAAAAAACCCAAACAAACCAAAACCAAAGAGGACAAATTGTAGCTGCAATCAGTGTTGGCTAGTACTGAATTGGAAATTGCTGTCTTATATAACAAGTGTATTTTCTGCAAAATTTTATTTTAAAAAAATTAAAATCTTTAATATCTACCTTCTAATTCTTCTCTCTTTTCTCTCTGGAATAATAAAATTGTTTTGGTGGAGCTTCCCTACCATTTCTGAGGTTCTAAAAAAGGCCATGGAATCAGTTGAGTTTTCCTCTTTCTGTATCTGAACAGTTTGAAACAATTTTTTTTTTTGGTCCTTTCTCTATGTCTTGTGTAGATATGTGTAACCCCTACATAAGGGGATTGCACATGGCTGTGTTGGAATAACAATATAAAGTCTGGTGCCTATCAATATCTTAGATTGAGCTGAAGAGTATATATTTGAGGTCTGCTTACACAGGGTGGAGTGTGAACTACAACTCAAATCAGGACTTCACTTTTCTGTTCTTCTGGTTTTCATTAAAAGTAATCTTATGTTAGATATTTTCAGAAGTCTTCTAGTCTACAATAAGAAAATCCACAAATAAAATCCTAGTTTGCTATCCTCATTTATTCTAGCAAGCTCTTAAAAAAAAAAAAAAAATCTAACACTTCCTCCTCCACAGCTGAAATATTTTGGATCGAGATGAAATGGACTGAAACTTGGGCCAGAAAATTCAGTCCAGTTAATTAAAATACATTATCAAATGTTTGCTTTTATTGCCACAGGATGCTGTGGAGGCCCACAGTATAAACGAGTCCAAAAAAAATTATGTGTCTTTAGGGAAAACAGATCTATCCACAGCTTTTACAGTTGATGGTCAGGCTTCAGCCTCTGCCTCAGCAAGTCCCTAAGTGATGGTGCATTGGAAGAAAAGCCAGAGAAAGGACTATTTTAGAAAAATTGTCTTCTTCTAATGTCCCTCTGCATCCATGACTGGCTAATACTGTACACATGATGCTGGACTAAAGAAATCTTTTTCTGGGTATTACAATTATTTTTATTCCTACCATCTGACTTATTAAAATAACTGGTAAAAAGATGGGCATTTAAGCAGTTTTCAGTTTGGTTATTTTTGCAATCAGATGTGATGTTAAATAATGAAATGTCTGTCATGTCTTTGGATATTAAAATGAAATAATTTTCTTGTTAGATTCAACTGATATTGTTGTGGATAGTTCCTTGAGTTTTCTAAATGTGCTAAATTATTTCTAAGATTCTTATGAGTCTGGCTGTTATTCTCTATGAATTTTTCAAAAGCTAAAATTATATGCTATGGCCATTATATCTCAGTGTGGGCAAGAAAAATAACTAAAGTAACACCAAAAATTCTGTTTTAGGGAGAGCTTCAGGACTTTATTCTAAATTCTAGTTCCAAAATGTCAATTAAAAAAGCTGAAAACTACTTTTAATGGCTTGTTTTAAACTTGAATTTTTCAAGCATGCAATGCTCAACGTAGACTTTTACACAGGAAATATCAATACATTTTCCCCCAAAAGACCAAAACAAGCTTGCATTTTTATTTGACGCATTTTTATTGCATTTTTTAGATGTTCTTTCTCCTTTGACAATATTGTGTTATATTTTTTTTATTTAGATAGAACTCTACTTTCTGACTTCAAATGTGTTCTCTCAAAGCTGATCTGAACAGTTGTAAGCAGGAACATAAAGAAACCTAGAGCCACATCAGTGTCAGCTGTAAAGAATTTCCATAAGCACAGATTTTCAGATTCTTGTTTGTGCAAAAACAGGTAAGGGTCCTCAAGAAAATGTCCCTCTGCTTTTAGGCTCTAAATTTATCCCAGATGACTTCTCATTCTTTAATCAGTTTAGTTTAGTCTTTCGTGTTGTATTTTTTTCTGGACAATGCCAATGGCTTTTACAATACCATCACAGAAATTCTATTGCTATGTTATCAATAACCACTCAAAACAGACGCAGAATAATGGCTATACCAAACATCTTGATCATCCATACTTTCCCACAAAATCATAATTACAAGTTTTTCCTCTGGGATTGTTTGCTGTGCAATCTGTTTTTTGAAGTTCCCAGGCTAAAATCTCTCTCCTAGTTGCTAGGGAAGCAGACCAGAATCCTGATTGAAAATTTCATTCTAAATGCAGTTGTGCTTGTAGAGAATGGCTTTTTTTTCCTTCCTGACTTTCCTTTCCTTCCTTTGCAGTGTAATGCAACTGACATCAATGGATTAGGGAACTGCTTTTCCTTTTTCAGTACTTCTTAGTCTTGCTTAAAAATTAAAAAAATTATTTACACTAAGTTTAAAAAATAGGCAAGACATCTTTTTTTTTCCAAACAAATGTTTAAGATGAATGGCAGCTGTTACATGATTGACAGCCTGAGAGGTAGACCCCATACCTTGAGCTGTCTCTTCTTTTGGAGAAGAAAGCACCCAAACACATACAAGCACAGTTGTATAGCTTAAGCCTTTAAAGGCGAATTGGATAGTTCATAGTCTTTCCATTTCATTTGGGAAAGTTTCTATTTTAGTACTTACATAATGTAAGAAACTAAGAATGTATAAACTACCCTTAAAATATCTCTTCGTAAGTGGTTTACTCAGAAGTAAATGTTTAATGTTATTTTTCTGTCATGTAGTTACATTTACAATCTGTATGCTCTTGAACTAACTTGTAATTTCTGCTACTTAGACTTATATAGGGAAAATTGCTCCAAAGTTGCTGAACATAGGAGAACACTTCTAATTTAGTTTTGTTAGGCTTTTTGTTTATTTGTTTTTTTCTGTTTGTTTGTTTGAGTCATATTTTTTATAATTAGTTACTCTCAACTTCTTTTCTTTCAGGTTTCAATTTGTAAGGTAGTCAACAATTTAGTGCCCAAAGTGTTCAGTAGCAACATATATAACATATTTTATATCTCTCTAGTGAAGGATACACGTGTTTAAATCCCCAGAGCTTTAGTTATGTGGATTACATGAACAAATATTTATAGGTGATGCAACATGTCTTTCATGGTACTGACCCCAAAAAACTCACTTCCTGTCACCAAATGCTAAAATACAAATAAATTCAACCAGAAGGTATTAGAAGAGCTCAGGCAGCTGTGCATAAAAGTGATAGTTATTTTTTCCCTTGACCTGCTGGTGTGATCTCACGGTAAATTAAGGACCAGCCCATCATGTTAATAGTTCATGAATTAATGGATTAAAATATCAGCTCTAATGAGTTCTCAGAACTGTGTTTAAGTATTTACAGCAGTATAAATTCATAACAATTTCACTGGTTTTGTAAAGGTTGGATATAAATAAGATGAGAATCAGCATACTCATGTGCTTTTTAAAAAGAAATGTCACAGGCCAAAGACTTTCAAAGGGAGGGCTGGCTTTTCATTTTGAAGAATGTTCCTTATATCAGGAAAGAAATATTGCTTACACAATGCTTCCCCAAGCAGAAGGTCATTTGCAAAGTGAAGTGAAGGAGGGAGTTGATCAGATTTTCCTTTGTGTGTTAACAGCATGTCATCAGGAATGTCCATTTCTTAGTAGTAGAACAGATTCTTGGACCAAGGAGACATTTTCAAAGGGTCATCAATCTGACCTTTTGCATCACAATAATATTTGGACACAGTAGTGGTCTAATTCATATATCCAAGTAACTCTGCTCAGCAGAGAGGGAGAGAGGTGGAAGCATGGCATTCATAAAAAACAATATTCTCTGCAGCATATCAATCAGTGAGCAATGTATAATGTAGAGAATAGAGATGAGTTGAACTAAACTGACCCTTATAAAAATATGAGATGTGTATAATGTGAAGTAATTTAATCACAAAAGATATCAAATGTAGCCTGGTATTTGGGTACTCTTTTGCCTTCCAGGGAGAATTGGCAGCTAAAGACAGGTACTCTAAATCATGAGTGACTACTCTGTTCACTGGATTTTCAGTGTAAAGCAGATGTGCCTTGACAAAAGGAAGGAATTCAAGGGGCCCTACTTACTCTTGCTTTGGTAGTTTTTGTTAGTTTGGTTTGGGTTTTATGGTGGAACCTGATTCAAGTTAGAAGAGGAAACTGGTTGTTTGTGGCATTTTTTGAGAGTCCTCAGTACACCATAAGGCCCCGTGTTTCGGGAATGTTCGTGACCAGACAGTTGAGAAAGCTTCACTGACAGCAAATTTGACACCCATGGGCTCCCTCCATATGGCATCAGAGAAAAAATAGAGGACCTGTCTCTTTGAACTGGGATCTGTACTGAACCCATGACAATCAGAAGAGATGAGGCTGCTGCAATTGCCCATTTAATTTCATTTATTGAGTTCTGGCTTTTTGAACTACTCCCATGTAAGCGAAGACTGAACCTTCGGTGAGTTGCAAGTGCAACTTATGCTGTAGAATTTGAGGCCACATGCTGGACAGTACCAATTAGCAACAGCAAATAAGCACTCTTTCACTCAGGGATTATATGCTACCAGGTTTGGGCTTGTAGTTTTCTTAAACCATCAGATTTTAAAAGGTTTTATACGTTTGGATTCTTTTTATGAGCAAGGGATCTGGTTAAGTTATCAGTAATATTGAAACAAAGTGTTCTGTTGCTTAAATAGGACTTCTCTGAATCTCTCTGATATGGAACACAGAATGGAGAAATCCTTGTAGCATTACTTTTAATTTCAAAGTAGAAAAACTAATGTTTCATAGAGTGACCGTAATACCTCTAAGTTTCCAAACTTTAGTCAATGGACTTAGGAAGATTATTGTTCTGTCTTCTTGTTATCTTTTTTCATGCTCATTGTCCCTAGCTTTCTCATGTATTTCACTGCTTTTGGGCCAACACTTGAAAAAACTTCAACTTTTAGCTTTGAAAAATTTCTTGTAAGAATTTTTTACTAGCTCTGGAATTTAATTCTGCAGGGACCTTGAGATTTTCTTTCATTTTGAGTAAAGTCTCAAGAATGAACGTATGAGTTTGCCAGAAGCCCTGAATCAAATTTATTTTTAATTAAAAATATTGGTTTTGGATGGAAAATGAGGAGGAAGTATTCAAAGAAGAGAAAAAACATATTCCTTCTTGAAAAATATTCTTAAAAGTGTAAAAAATTGGGTGAAATTAAACAGATGGGATCAAAATTGCAAGGAGCAGATTTTGATCTAAGGGATCATGAAATATTTAGAGAAATCTTAAATAATATTGAAGCCCTGATTATATTCAACAGAGGTGAATAAGCAATATTACCCACATATTTTCTTGAAATATTATTAAGGGAATATGAACACTTTGTACATTTTGGTGGTCTGGATATGAATAAGGATTAACACAGCAAGGCATCCTCTTGGAAGCTGAAATAGCAAGAATGTTAGGGTCTGTCCTTTCTTTCACTTGTTGCCATTGATAGTGGAATATGAATCCCAAAGTTGATTATATTTGCAACTCCTCGGGATTGTGCTGAGATTGTTCGCAGAGTTGATAAATCTGACACGTTGCAGCAGCTATGGGTGTGGCACACATCCATGTGCAATCGCAGAAGAGCTTTTCTGCTGGTTTCTCCTGTGCATCACATCTGGTCTGAAGGCACAGCACTCCCATGGGCCAAGAGCCTCCCGTGCAAAGCTGCATTTCTCGTGGAGAGACTGCATGCAGCCACATGCAATACTGCTGCCTGCTTGGTGCTCGTGACCCTAGCTTTTCTCCTGTTTCTTCTTTTCTTTCTGAAAAGAATTATTTCCTCCTCTTCCCATTTCATTTGGCAAAACTTGGGAAGATACAATTTCTCCCTCTACGTTTTTGTATACCTTAGGGAGGCTTCGTTTTCTGTGTTTTTAAAATTCAAAAATTCAGTACTTCCCCTGCTTTGGGTTTGGAAACTCATTTCAGATTTCCTCAGTAAAAAGAACCATGAACTACTGCAGAATGTATTTCTGCTTTGGTTATGTCAATATATTTTAACAGCAGCGAGCCTGTCAAAATGTTTAATAACCAATAGCACTTTGGAGAAATAAGTGAGGTTCTTTTTAAAGCTTCTTTTCTGTGGAAAATGTGGAACCTTTTACACACACAAAGAATACCATTGGGGAGACATAAAATCTTAAAGAATTATTGAATATGAGCACCAGCTGCCCCTGTCCTCAGCCATGCCCTGAATCTCATTCGTGTTAGGCTTCTAGTCTTCAGCATCATAAGGGAGATTTCCCATGAAGATCTTAGCTTGTTTTCAGTGCAATTCCAGAAGATGCAAGGACAAGAAAGAAAAGATAGCACAGTCTGAAACCACTAGTCTCTCTCCCCTCCTCACTCCAAACAGTTTTTCCCTGTGGCTTCTGCTATATGAGTACACAATCCTAAGAAGAAATCCCAGGAAGAAGAAGGTGCTGCTTTCTCCACTTGAGCACAGAGTTTTGTATTAACGTTTGTTTGATCCTAGTCTTCCTATTCAATCTGAGAAGAACTTGATCCTGCACCCATTGAAGACAATGACAAAACTTCCACAGACTTTACTGGTTCAGAAAAAGGTGTTATTATTTTTTATTCTGGGAGTCCTCTGGCCTTGCAAAGCTACTTAAAACTAGATTTGCCTTGTCTGCAGGGATGACAGGGAAAAAGATGTCTGGATGGGGTTGGTCTTTCTGGAATTTTAATCAAAATGCAACATGGTAATAATGAGATATGTGTGTGTGCATCTAAATATTATGTGCATAGGAAATACAGCACAAATTAAGATGCATGATATAAATCATACACACAACAAATATTCAAATACACACATATATATATACACACATTCTCCAAATCCATATGTGTTTTTCATACGTGCATGATGCTGACTATGTGCTATTCTGTAATTACTGTCCATGTGCAATCTGCCAAAATGTGATCCTTTAAGATTATGGCTCCCTTTGCAAGTGAAAAGCTGCTAGCTGTGGTGAATAGCTAAGTTCTAATTTGGCAGTGGCCTTTGTTTCTACTGCAAAACACTCCCTCGCACACGTACAAATTTCCAGAATGGGTTTTTTCCCCTTTGTTTCATTTTGGTTGCTACCCTAAGCTATTTGGAAATACTGCAGCACTGGAGAGAGCAGCTGTTTCAGAAGAGTCTTATTTAAAGACAACACAGTATCACAAAGAAAGAGAAGTGAAGAGGGGAAGCAGGCTGTGTGGGTTGATCATTCTGGAGAAGACAGGAAGGAAACATAAATAAAAAAACAATCATGATAAACCTAGAGGTATAAACTATCTGGCTTTATCACAGCCAGTTGTGCCTAGAAATAGGAAGACACCTGTCTACGCCTTGCACAGATTTGAATGGGAGGTTTGGTAGGAGCAACACCTCTCATGTTGAGTTTTTCTAATGTGTATTTAGACCACACCTCAGAATTTGTGATTATCAAACATGTGCAATGATTACCTTTATGGATAGATAAAGATAATCTTTATGGATTATCTTTATCTTTTGGATTATCAGTGGACCACTGCTTGGAATCTCCCCAAAATATATTCAGTTTTGTTTCATTTTTATTTATTTTGTAATGTCCCTTTTGGACTCCACTTCCTCTCTTTTGCCCCTAAACCTAAAGTCTTTTCAAAACTTAGCCCTTTTTCTACCATATTTTCATTTGATTCATTTATGGATCTGATCCAGAGACTGTTAATTTCACAGCAAAACGACACTAGCTTCAACAGACCCCTAGGATCAGGTCCCAACAGACGTTTAAGGAAGGTGTTAAAGAAATTGCTCTGAGGCTTAAAACCCATTAGGCATCCATGAAGCAGGTACAGTGGTGAGGGGGTTTCTGTCTGCTCTACTCTGATTAATATGCCTTTCACTTCCTAATCTGATTTATTTCATCAGATGTTAATTCTGCAGGACATTATAACTCTGTTACAGCATTCCTTCTTAATTATTTTGCATTATCTATGATGTGTGAATGGTCGTGAAACATGTGGGTTTTAGGGATTAATAGCTTTTTTCTATTTTTTGCCTTCTGTTTCAAACCATGAGGGAAGAAAGTGTGCAATTTCCAGGCCCCTGCCAGAGTGTCCTCGAGGTAAAGGAGGCAGCACTGCCAGCATTAGTGTTAGTGTTAGGAAGTTCCACCTTGTATGGCTTAAGCAGGCAGCATGGCAATTGCCAACAAGGCTGCTTGGATGATCCCATTAATCTACCCCTAAGGGAGCCACAGCAATTACAGCAGCTCGTGAGGCTCTAATGGAAAACCCCACAGACAAGGGAAAAGGGAGAGGCAGCAGGCATTTTCAGGACTGGATACTAGCTGTGCTGTAAATGTTCCTCCACCTGCAGTTTCAGCTGAGAGTGTTTGGTGCTGAGTCTGCAGTTGCACGGAGTGGTCCCTTTACATATTGTGTGGGATCTGATAAATTTTTGTAGGATATTTTCCAGCTGTGCTCTCATCACGTTGATTTAATGGCCCTTAAGAGAAACCATAAAAGTGCTTTCTGGTTAGTGGGCCCCAGCTGGTCCTCATAGTATTGCATAATACAGCAGGCTAAGTTAACTATAGATTAATGATTATGAAATGTCTTGCTTAACCATATAATTTTTCAAACATACAAGGCACTGGATACAATGCGGTTCACTGAGGTAACAAGATGACTACATTCATGAAGGAAAAAGGCTTAAGAGGTGAGGTATATTTTAATCCAACCAAGATAAGATTTTCCACAGGCCAACCATGGCTCTGGCCAGACATTTCATGATATATGGGGCGTCATATGTGTGCACATGCATAACTGTGTGCCTCTCTTCATACGTGTGTTTTCCCTTAAGGACTGAAGGGTGATGGCTCACTGCTGGAATACTTTCTCTGCTTTCATTAACAGTGCAAAGAGCCAAGACTATCATTTGCAGATTATCTGGCTCTCTGGCAAGGCTAACATTGCAAGGCTGTGTGAAACTGAGGTCCCCTACCTCACCCTGTCCTATGAGCTTCTCTCTCCTACCAGCACCCAGGCAGCTGAACAATTTGGTAACTGGTGAGCCCTTAAGGTCTCATCATTCCCACTGAACTCAGTGGCCACAGCTCTTGACTCAGGTGGGCACTGTGCACAGGGAAGCATGACCTATGGGGTGCTGCTGTACCCAGGGGCTCATTTGCAGTTTCACAAGAGCTCAAGGCCCTCTGTGGCTCCTGATCACCATAAGGGGATAATATAAGTGAAGGAAATTATAAAAACAAGTGAGGGTATGGTGGTTTGCTTTTCAGTATGTAAGCCAAAAAAAGTATGTACAGGAAAGCTAAAGTACCATTCACAGGCTATTGAGGAAAATCCACATGATAGCAAGAGGGCAGGACAAGACACTGCTTAAAAAATAGACCTGATGAGACCCTGGATTGCTTCTTTCCCACTGCTTCATCTACTATCACATCACTTCAATGGCTGTAAAAGTTACATGTGCTTTCTCAAACTATAAGCAAACAAGAAAATTAAATATATATATTAAAAATATATAAAATAGGTTGTGAAAATTCAATAGCAATTTTACTTCCAGGCATGAAACCACAGTTACCCAAAGCTGTCTCTGGTTCCCTAAAATGTAAGAAAGCCCGAATTTGATATGTAACACCATGAAATCAGGTGCAGATTGATTTTGTGACCTTTTTCCCTAGACAAGATGCAGCCTGCTAGAGTTTTGATGGGGTGTAGTCCAAGCACCTTATTTTTTCAGGTGATGTTGAACATTAAGGCAATATAAATAATATGAGAAATGGTCAGCAATATTAAGCAAAATAAATTTAAGGTGGGTAATAAAAGCTGAAAGCATAGATTTTTTTGTGATTTATTTTTTTCAAAGTTGTTAAAATGCAAATGAGAAAGCTCCCTTCTAAGGGAGCTGCAGCTCAGCAGATGTGTATCCAAAGTTGGAACAGAGATTCAGTGGCTGCTGTCAATCATCTGTTGTGACAATGTGGAACATTTAAAGCAACTGAACCATGAGGTTTTATTCTTCAATCTGCCAAATCTGGGTACTGAGGACATGCAACATGTCATTTGTAGGCAATAGCTTTAAGGCTGACTGTCTATATCAGGACATTAAATTATCATTCCTAGGGTTTTTCAAAAAACTTTTCAGTATATCCCTTAGTCTATCTAATGAAGAGAAAGCAGCACTAGAAATATAGCTGCTTTTGATTTTTAATGCATAGTTGTCAGTGTTTTTAATCAGGAAGTATTTTCATATTTTTGAAGATGCAGCATAAAATATATTTTCCCATCTTTATACAGAGTTTTAATAGCTAACAACTAAAGCAGATATAGAAGAATTAATTATTATTGTCTTCTCTAGTTTGTGTCATCAGAATTTGTACTTCTGCCAGGAAAATTTTCCACTGCTTGAAGTAGGGACATGATGTGTATTTCAAGAACTACAGTTTGTCAGCAGTTGGATTTTCATGTTGAGTTACTTGATCCTGAATTTATTTCAGATACACGCAGAACAATCTTGGTCTGTTTGGACTGAGCTGGCTACAAAAGGAAGTACGTGGCTTACACACCTTTTCTTATGTTTACCTACAAAGCAGCAGCCTCTTTTATGTGCTTGAGGGAAAAACCAATTGTTTCCTTCCTTGGAACAGGAAACCACAGTCTGTTCATTCTGGCTGGTCCACTGTGAGTGAGCATATTCCATCAACAGCTTCTGCTGATGGTAACAGGGGAAAGAGTTTACTCTGGATTTCTTCCTAATGAAGTTAAAAAGCAACTTAAATGACAGGAGGTGCAGTAATTAGCACAGAACTACTTGAAACATGGCAAATTCAGAGACTGAATTTCAACCTCATCTGGATGTTCAGGGCTGAATATGGCCCTCTGGGATGGGCTTCCTAACCACACGAAGATAAAAGGGCATTTAGGAAATCTGTTTGTAGAGTCCTGTTGTGCAAATATTTCATGAACATAAACAAAACCTGCATAGACATTACAGGTATGTAAAAGCAAGGAAAATTTGAAATGGAAATATGGAAGTGGAAGGAGTCACTTGAATTGTTTTATCTTGCTGATATAAGCCAATATGCAGAAAGACTTCTCTCTCTGTGGTCTTAAGCAAGCGTTTTAATATCTGTTTAACTGGCTAGTGTCAGTCAATCTTGTGAACAGTTGCTCTTGGACAGTACAAGGGAAGCATTGACTGAATCAGCATCTGAGATAAAGTGCAGAACAATTTCACAGAGTAAACCCTGGTGTATGAGAACTCATCAGAGACTAATTTTCAGACCTTACCTATTGTTTTCTACCTGTGATGATCAACTTCTTTTCTGTGATCTCTTTCTCTCTAACTTCTCTATGGTTTATGTTTATTCTAATGATGATGTGAATTAGAATAAAAGGCTCAGATTGCCTTGGAAAAAATTATTTGTTAAAAACTTACAGTGGATAGATAGATATATAAGTGCTTAGCTATTGTGTGGGGAATTGTAAGAGTAATTCCTTTATGAAAAAAATTGCAAATTATTATTCTGAGTTGAAAAATATGAAAGAAGAGTGAATCATCAGAATAAGATTTGTCTCATTTGGCATTTGTTATGTGACTTTGGGTTGGTTATTGCATCTGGTTAGGAGATCATATGCAATGTGATGTGTTGAGTCAGGCTTCTGAGTCTGTAGGACAAAGAAAATATGTTTGAGTGTAGGACTGGAGAAACAGAGAAACCACCTTACAGCAGGGCAGTGAGATCTAGGGCAGGGACTCATGGTTGAAGGGACTATTCTCTTTCACTGGTGCATCATGACAAAATATACCAGAAGTCCTCACAAGGATTAAGTTAGAACAAAGGTTGTACTGATTTCATTGAGATGAATTTCATGCATGCTGTTATGTTAGGAAACAACAGTAGTCAGTTCTTTCATACCAAGAAAAGTAGCCCAGGCATTTCAAGAGAGAAATACTTTCTGGAGGAATAATACTGCAGACTATCATTTTGTGCCATGGACATTGAATGGTTGCATAAATGCCTGTCTTTGTAATTTAATACTACATTGCTGCTTTTAAAATTTCATCATAACAATATATACTGGATTGTTCTGAAAAAAGAAGGAATTCAAACATAGCTAGAACAGTGTGATTAGGAGACCACATTAACCAGGGTAATTTAAAGAGAGAGCAGAAGGCAGGTCTGCTGAAAGACATATTTTAAAATAAATCTACTTGATTATAAATAGATGCAATACTGTATCTATAAAGAAGGCTCAGAACTAGAAAAGAAAAAGAAGGTAAGGATTAAATACTTCATTGAGAGCCAGGAATGTGATATGTCTCAGCAGAATCATTATACCTTGTCTAGAGAAATCTGCAAAACATTTAGAACTTGTTCACTTTGTGAAGAACAATTGAGTCATATTGTAAGTCCACCAAGAAACTCTGTTTTGATTTATAAATATAATACTATGAGTGGGGAAAACTCCTAACTCACCAATATGGTCATAACTTTTCCATGCTCTTTGGGTAAAGAAAGCCATCTAAATCCATGTCTGTTTGTAGTGCTTTAAGGTTGTTTTTTTTATGGTATGGGATGGACTTAAACCCATAGGCAAGAGGGTACCTCAACCTCGGGCTGAAAGTGAACAATAAGTGCCACAGTATTAGTAATGTAACACCTAATTCTGTATCAAAAATGTAGTCAGAAATTTTTTTATGTCATCAGCATGGCCACAGACCACTAAAAGAATCTCCTAACAATATTAATTAAGACTACATTTAATCTAAACACTATTGGGCTGTGTGTCAAATTTAACTTGTCCTCCAGTCAGGAAGAAATAAGTTCTTCTGAAGATGAATCATTCTTAGGACATATTTTACTGATAGTCAAGACCTTCATTACCTGGAGATCAATTAATTTAGTCTTAAGATTTATGAAAGCAATCTCTTCTATCATCGTGTCCAAGCTGGATGTCAGATGAGCAAATGTGTGCGTGACTGGCACTACTGATACTGAAAAAATTGAGATGATTCCTAAGCTAAAGATTTTGGAAACAAATGCTTACACATTTTTCAGCTCAGTCTTTGTCCATTTATTTACAGCACTTCTGTTTTATTAGAATTCCACTGTCAGAAGGAATGGAATGAAAAGTGAGGGGTCTTTCTGGGCACTATATTGATTCAAGATTAAGCAGTCTAATGATCTTTAAAGGCTAAAAGGTGTTAAAAGTCAAAGCTCCCAATAATTGTCCTACCACATTTAATTGGTTTCCAGAATCCAAAAAGTCACACTGAGCAGTACAGAAAAAGAGTTTTGGCAACTGTTTTGTTTTATGGACATCAAACACCAGTGAAATTAATTGGGATTTGTAGATTTACCATTGTGCCAGCCTTTAAAATAGCAGAGGTTTGGAAAATTGATTTTCACCCTAAAGAACAGACTGGTTCTATTTTTATCAGTGAAACATATTACTTTTTAGTAAAAAAAACACTATAAAATGGATGGTTGGGCTAAAGTCTTTTCAGTAATGGAGAGAATGATATAATCATGAGAGAAGGCAGCTTCATTACAGTGCCAGCATTTGATGACTAGTCAATTTGCTATACTGCCTAGCTCCTCTTAAAAAAAAATTAAAACCTGCTGAATAGGTGAATTTTTTGCTATGTACGTGTGTGTGTGTGTGTAGATATAGATATATATAGATATATATATATTTCCTTAGGATTTTAGGAAGGACTTTTCCTATATGATCAGCCACAATGTTTTCTTAGATCAAAACCACAATCCTTCAGTGTTTAAATTGCCCATACTTCTCAGAGATATGCTAACTCATAAAACAAGAAGAACTATTGAACAATCTGACTTTAAGCAAAATGTACATATAATTACATATCTCTGAGAAACTACATGCCAAATGACTGGACTTATTGCACAAACAGCTCTGGTAACAAATATCAATTATTTTGCTTTCTACAGGACATTTTTTGATGTTTGATGTCTTTTTGCAAACATAACTGAAATGAAAGTGGGAGACTTGTGGAATATAGAAAGAATGCTCCAGCTAAAAATCATTGATCAAGTTGTAATTTATCTTGGAGAATTAATTTTATCCTTTTGCAGATATAACAAAAGAAAGAATGCAATAAAAACCATGATGATTCAATGTTTCAGTAGCATTCAGCAAAGTAAGTAATTAGAAACTTTGTCCAAATTAATCAATTTAGATAAAGTTTTAGCACATTTCACTAAAAATCCTTAACCAGGCCTCTTTTAACTAGTTCTAGATATCACTATGTGTTAATAGATTTAGATTTTTTGTAGGTGAGTTTGTATACAAGGTCTCTATAACCTATGAAACCAAAAGGCAGCACAAGCAAAATCTAGTATAGACTTTCTTCTGTACTACTAGTGACACAGCTTAAGGACAGAAGCTGCATGAAAGTACGTGCTAATGCAGCCAAATGGATTTGCTGAACACGCACTTTAATACTGTTTACAAAATAACTTGCACTTAAGTTTTGGCTAAACATGCTTCCAATGACTTTCTCTCTTTCTCTGTGTGTGTGTGCGTGTGTATAAAGCAGTAGAAATAATTCAAAAAATAAGTATTGCAATCAATTTTTCAAGTCTTGCAGATAGGAGGTAAAATCTCAAAGTGACTCTAGTGATGATTTCTATTAAAAGGTTTCACATTAAAATACTTTGCATAATGTAAACCAGATTGGCTTGGCTGAAGCCTGATTTTCAAGCACTTTTAGAGAGCTATTGTTAACAGAAATGAGCACTTTGTTAAGCTAAGGGCAATTGTATGCAAGTTCTGCAGTATGCCACAGACTTACTATTTGTGGTAAAATTGTGGCAACTTTCTTAACAAGACTGACGGAAAGTTGCCAGTAGCAGGAATTGCTGGTAACCTCAAAACTGCAGCTGTGGTTGTCCTCTCAGATTACTGAGAAATTATAGCAGAGTTTGTAGAAAAATTTTATCTTATTATATTGAGAGAGAAAGTGGGAGAATGGACACTAAGGGCAGAGGCAAAGAAAAATGCCAGTATTGAGCAGTCCTCTTTCAACTTGGTGAAGATAAAATGGCAGCCATCTCAAAGGCTGTCAAGGTTGTTAATTATAACTAATTTTAAATTGCTGCTTTTTGTCTATCAGAATATTGTAACCCAGTTTCCTTTAAAAAGGAGCTGGAATGATGTTTGGCCTTTTGTAAGGATGCAGCTGATGACCATGGTTGAGCTTTTAAAAGCCTTCCTTGGTCAGGAGGTTCTCCTCATGCCTTCCTGTGTCCTGAGCCTCTGCTGGTATCCCTGCTGCAGCCAGCTGTGTGCAGGGATGTAGGATGCCCAGTGCCTGAGCTGGTTGATGACAAACTGGAACAGAAACCTAGAATGGTGAGGAACAGTTGTAAGCTCTCCATCCAGTCCTAAGCATTCAAATACTGCCACAGCTGCCACAGTAAATTAAGCTCTGAGTGCCTCTAAAGGACTTCCCTGCAGTCTTGAAAAGATTTGCTTTAGCAGTGGTTCAGTTTTGTATTTCCTATCAAACCTGGCCAATCCCCTTGATCTCAATTCTCTTCAGGCTTTTTCTTGCACATCATGAGTAAGGTTTCATGAGTATAAGAGAGTTGACTGAGAGCAGTGAACATAAATCTAATAGAGCCCTGAAGTAATTGGTTTACTGAGGAATGAATGCCAAGTGACTTGGAGAGAGAATGAGCATAAGAAAACCAAGAAAAACAAACAATTAACAGTGTTTATATTAGATTACACACATCAACTAAATTTTCTCATAATATGTTCAACATTTAAGCTCACTGTTTCTTTGTATTGCAGTTTTCTTCAAGGGTAGCATCCATGAAATTCCTTAAACAAAAATATCAAGGTTTCCTTTATTAAATATTTTAAATTCATATATTTCTTTTAATTTCACA
The DNA here is from genome assembly GCA_034336665.1 of Luscinia megarhynchos. Classification (NCBI taxonomy): domain Eukaryota; kingdom Metazoa; phylum Chordata; class Aves; order Passeriformes; family Muscicapidae; genus Luscinia; species Luscinia megarhynchos. The sequence continues at coordinate 52,019,772 of CM067565.1, forward strand.
CATGGCTGAAACCAATTTTTGTTGTAACTCCAAAAAATGCAGGTGGCCTATTTTTTTTAACACTGGTGTGTTTTCTGCAGGAAAAAAAATTGCAAATTTGGAATGTCTTGGTACAAAAATACACAACTATAGAAATCCTATAGTTTAGTAGACAAATACATATAGCATCATTTTCAGTAAGAAACAAGTAGAAAAACTTGAAGAGGTGAATCTGTGTGAACTCCCAGAGGATATCTCTGCTTGCATGTTGGGCACTGGTAAAAAAGTAATTTTTGAGACTCCTTGCACTGTAAGACATGTGAAATAGTATTTCCTACTACCAGCTAGTTTGAGTAGATGATTGGGGCGAAAGATGTATCTGGTATAGTGATCTAGTCAAATGTTTCCAGGAGCTTAATTTAATAATAGCTAATGTCCCAGGAGCTGTGTTGAACAGAAATATCTGGATTCATAGTATAAGGACTTGATTTGCCTACCCACTGCAAAATCAGACATTGACCTTGATGTTTCTTGTCTACATTTATATGCCATTCCTAGAAATTCAAAATTTCTTGACAATTTCTTGTTGCCAAAAGCTAATACAAATCTACGGTCTTTCAATTCTTCCAGATCTTCTAGATAATGGATCTGCCCTGTAGTTCTACTAGAACAATGTTACCACATTAAATCTTCTGTGAAGGTCATTGTTTGAATTTGTGTCTCAAATACTTAATGTGCTGATATTTCACTGGACAATGTTGAGGAGCTGAAGACAGCTATTTTCTGGAAGATTTGTTAAAACTTACATTTGGTCTATGAGAGTTCAAGTCCTGACTTGATTCTACATCTCAATGGCCAATGGAAACTATGGTTATGTTGTTTCAGAATTTTTACCTGTTGTTGCTCTTTTTCTTACTTTATAACTGAGAAGAAGAGTATGGAGATGCTTTTTCTTAGAGCTTGAGCCAGAACAGGAATGTTAAACCAAGGCTGTGTACCCCGTTACCAGTCAGATATTGGGAATTCTGGGGTGGTTTGAAGCAAATAAACTTCCTTGGGGACAGAAAGGACAAATGAAAATGACTTGTTCAAAGGTGAATGAGTGCCCTCTCCAGGAAGATAGGATGCTCAAAAAGCTCCTCATATGCAAATAGAGGACTTAAACTATAGGCTATATGCCATAATTTTCTTCTCTGGCTGGTTTGCTTTTCCTTGGTAGGTTGTTTTGATGGTTTTTTTAAAATGGAATATTTTTTAATGTGCTTTTTGAACCTAATCCAGAAAAACAAAATTCTTCATTTTAGAAATGTTGAAAAGAACTGTTTTGAAATTTCTGCATTTCTTTCTTATTAATCAGAAACTTTTTTCTTTGTCCTGAATTTAGCTATCATTTGCAAACATCTTTAGTTCAAAAAGAACTACCATTTTTGGTGGATAAAACCAAATGGGAGTGCATGAGTCCCTTCCAATCTTTCCCACAGCATCATCACAGCCATATCATTTATCCTTGCCATATACCACAACTGCTGCCATACAAGTAAGTGGTATCTGACTCTGGCCATAAAAAGAGGAGTCCCTTGAGTATTTCAGATATTCAGGTGAAATTAGTGGCTCTTTGCTCTGCAGGGCCTCTGAGATAAGTCCTGATTCAAGACAGGAGAATCATAAACTATCTTAAGACTGCTGAAACCTTTCTACTGTGCATGAAATGCCATTACAAGAGCAGATAAGTAGGACAGGGCTTAGTTTTCTCTGACTCTGAGGGACTTAAAAGTACTTTACTTCCTTGTGTGGTGGTCTGTTTGTGAGACAGGCAACAACCTGTGGTGTGTTTTGTACTAGGAATCTTAAAGAGGATTAACAAATATCTGACTTGCTCTGGCAGTCCAGCAAAACACTGGCAGTCTGAGAAAACACCACTGAAGGAGGTATGGATGTTGCAATTTTTTCCACTCATTCTGTGAACATAGAGGCTGTGAATGCTAGAAGAGTGTCTGCAAACAACACAAAACAAGGAACCACCAAATCTTTTCCATGGAAGGGTGGGCTCTATCTCTGCCACTGGCTCTTGTAAATGGGGGCAAGACTGTTACTCTGAGTTCTTAGCCCTGTGCCTGCAGCTGCTCTAAAGAGGACAAATTTTTCAGCCCTGCAAGCATCGTGGCTTCTTTTTCTTCCTGCTTCTGATTCAGCTGAGCTGGTGGAAGAGACCTGTCTTTTTCAGGGTGAAAGGAGCTGTGGTGTCAATTCCTCTGTGGGAACAGTGAAAAGAGGGGTAGAGCTAACCCTCAGGGCTTGCACTAAGCCGTATTGCAGATTACCAGATCAGCTTACCAGTTTGACTATGCATTGCTCAAAGCCTCACTGTAGATATATTTTCCCTTTATTTTTGTGGAAATTTATTTTTAAAAGTATTTGCGCTCAAGTTAAGACTTTGCCTGCCAAGTTTCACCCAGAAAACATTTTTGCAGCCAAGTTATAAACCCAAGTAAGGGTACACAGAGTAGCAATGGAGAGAGCCTAAAGCATAATGGCACCAGTTAGCTCCCTGAGAATGCCACCTTTATGATCTGTTATCTTCTTTTGCCAGCTTCAGTTTGACATTTCATGAGACCTGGGCTGGGCTATTCATTTTAAGCCTAGTTTTGGATTTAGTTATCAAAATAGGACAGTAAAGTTCTCAAACATGCTGTATGTTCTTGGAAAACATTGCAGAAAGACAAATATTTCACTTGGACTGAAAGGAGATATAAATCTCACATAGAATGCCTGTCAGCAAATTTAGCTAATATGCTAATTGTCTGAGGAGTGGACTGATGGGATATCCTATCTTAAGACCTTAATGTGGAAAAATATGCATCTGTCTTGTGCTATGAATGTCGTGTTAGCAAGATTCATATACCCTCTGAAATGTTTGTCTAATCACAGAAATAGTTTTGGTATTTATTTATTTATTTTTAAAGCACCAATTTATTATCAGTGTCTGTTGGTTTGCCCACAGAGTTTTCAGAAACTGAGCTCTGACTGGGGTTAGCATGGGGACCATTAAATACTTTTGAGCATATTTGTTTAATTGATGATAGCTTGCTAGCAGAAGCAATATTTATCTAATATTTATCTAGTGATTACAGGGCCAATACTAAGGCATGGAGAATTCTGCAGTCCTGTTTCTATGGATTATACAAATGCATCCCAAGGGGTGCAGTGATCAGTGCTTAATAAGTCCCTGCTTGTGTAGCTGGAAGTAAGGACTCCACCAAAAGCTGTGGGATAGGCAGCACGTGCAGGTTAGCTCAGAGGAGATGCTTTTACTCTTCCTGGGTACACCCAGCCTGCTTCCAGCCAGACAGCTGCTGCTCTCTGAGTGCTGCAGAACTGGCTGTCTTTTCACCCCTGAGAGCTCACCTGTGATACACATAAGCAGAATGAGATTGACCTTCAAAACATATACAAGGGCCCTGGATAGACCCTGCTGACAGTGTGTCTCTCAGGAGGCAACCTAGAGATAGGAGGTTAGGGCAATGCAGTATATAAAGATGAACCTATAAAAGATGCATTTTTAAAATTCTGCACTGGTGTCAGCATGGCACTCACCAGGGACTGGGGAGAAGCTGGCTGGTAGCTGAAATGCTAGCTATCCTGTTAGCAGTGCACCATATTTTTCAGTCACTTCACGTCCATTTTCACAGAATCACAGAAAATTCTGAGTTGGAAGGGCCCCACAAGGATCACTGAATCCAACTCTAAATTGAGTGGCCCATACAGGGATCAAACCCTCAGCCTTGGTGCTACTAGCACCATGTTCAACCAACTAAGGTAGGGCATTCAGGCTAAAATTTAGAAGTTTTCAAGATAAAGTCAGCAGAAAATATGGAAAGAATGTCATGCCATTCTTATGCCCAGTACTTCAGGAGCTCCTTGTGTTTCAGAAATTTCCAGGTGTCTTATTTGCATGTCTTTCCCTTCAAGGACTGTGCATCAAACACTGTTTGGAGAATAAATGCCCAGGATCAGTGTGCTATCGTTGTACAATCCTCACAGATAGCTATATTTCTGTTGTAATTTCTTCTGATGGAGAGAAGTCTGCATAGAAAACTCAGATTTCTCCCAAAAGCATTGTAGAGATGACAACTTTGCTTAAGGGGATGGTGTTTAGAGCTCATAAGCAGTGCAAAAGGGAAGGTAATCTAAATATTACAGATGTACAAATCTCTTTTCCTGTGAGGACTTTAGGTCACTGGTGCCAAACAAACATGGCCAAAGTCTGCTCTTTTTGCCCTTGGTCAGTCATACTTATTTTACAGCGATAATTTCCAAACTGAAGTCATTCAAAGTAACCATTCCTCTTGGTGACTTCAGCATCACTGTTAGCAGCTCTCAAATTCATCTTTCCATGAAAACTGACTGCACATCTGAAGAAGAACCTGGAAATAAAATGTAGGAAGTCTAGTAGCTATAGCATAATTACTGTACTGGATATTTTGCACAGCTGTGCTTTAGTTGTTGACTGGAAAATTCCTTGTAACATCCATTTTAATAATGGGGGAAAAAAGGTTATCTGTAGTGCAATGGACTATATTTTTTGGCTTTGTGGATATGATAACTAGCTGTAGTATTATTACTATGATGGGGTTTTTTCACAGCTCCATGAAATTTTAAGAATTTGTCCATTTCTCAGAAAGAAATCCCTTATCTGATCAACTTTACTAATGTCTCTAAAGATTTTTTTTTTTAAGTCAGGAGGTTTTTGTCTGAGGATATACAGAATATATTATCAATTGTTTTTCATTTATAATGCATAAATGTTTTCAGAGTACTTTTTCATTAGTACAATGGATCAACTTCAGTGAGAAACACAAAACTCTACATCTGAAAAACAGACACCTTTCCCAAGCCACTGCTGTGAACAGTTTTGTGTTAGATTGGCAGAGAAATAGAAGGAATTAATTTCCTTTAACTGTGGTGGAAAATGCTTTGGTTGTGTCATGTATGACTACTTCCAATACAGAAAGACAATGCATTCTGAAAGTTTTTGGTTTTGTTTTGTTTTTGTGAAGAAAGCAATATAGGGTTGTATATGAGTCTTTCAGCCTAATTAGAATTTGTATTAAAATAAATTAAAATAAAGGTAGATGTCCTGCAGGACTGCCATGTGCATTATATCTATTTCTTTTAAGTAGCCACCACAACTACCAGAGCAGACAGTAGATGTCAAATTCTTTTGTTGCTGCTTTTCTTTCCAGAACAATAATAGCAATGCGGAAACAGCACATGGTTTTTCTAAAGTTATATTAGACATATCTGATCTTCATGTTTGCAGTAATCTGACTTTGGCAGGCTTTTTAAAGACGGGTTAGGGAGTATTACATTAGACAGTGGTGCTAGGCAGCCAAACTTATGATATTTTGCAGTTCCAGAAAAGAAAGTCCAACACAGCCAAGATCTGAACAGAGCAGATATTGTATATTAAAACAGGCTGGAAAACCTAAGAGAGAAACATCCAAATGTTGCCCAACAAAGCGATTGCATTGGCAGCTTGCATGGAGCTGAAGATCTAAATCAGATATGCAGAAAATGGGGAGATTGTAATCCCTTTAATAAGGGAAGTATGCCCTGTGGGGGACTACTCCTCCCAGCATGCAACTGCAAAGAATGTCATAGATCTCAGCTGCCCCTGAGCATTACGGCTGAAAAGCATGCAAAATTGCTTTGACACAAATAATCCTATATACTAAGTGGAGGCCATTGCCTTAGATGCTGCTGGAAAACAAATCTCCTGTCCCTGTCCAAAAGAGATGGCAGAGATGTGAAATTATGCTAACAAATATTTTTGTCTAGTTGCACAGCATTTATATGTTATATAAAATATTTATATTTATATGTATTTATATTATATGTTTTGAACTCATAGTGCTATTTGAGTTATGATTTTCTCTGTAGGACAAATTTATTGCAAAAGTACTGACACTAGTCAGTGGAGAAAGTAATTTTTATTTTTGGAAGGGAGATCATTGCAGGAAATGGTATATTGTAAAAACAAAGACAAATAAATGAAATGGGCAACAGTTACACTTTAAAATGGAAAATAGGTGACATTTCTAAATAATAAATTGAAAATTAAGGGATCATTCAACAAATGCAAAATATTTAGGAGTGTAGATTTTCAAATTAAATTAAAATCTGTCAAAAATGCAAGAAAAATTTGAGCTGTATATCATCCTTTGGCTGAGATAAAGTGCTGATGTCACCTTCCCAGATAACTACAGGGACAGACACTGACTTCATGTAGGGATGTCTCGTGCAGTGATGGCCTTCTCCAGATGTCTGTCTGCAAACACCTTTTTACAGGAAGAGATTGTAACTCCACTTTGATACTGAACATAAGTTTCCTGATGGCTGTTTAGCTGTTCTGCATCAAGTGACTGAATGCACACACATATTCCCAGATAAAATCTATAGTGAGGTTGAGAACATACATAGCAGTGATTTGGCATAAAATCCTTTTATGAGGCTGTTGTGGTAATCCCAAAACAAACATTGTAAGATCAGAAAGTTTTATGAATACAAGATTAAAAACACCAAAATAGAAACAAATATATTTTCACATGAAAAGCCACCAAACAACCTTACCTCTAGCCTCAATGTACTACGATGTATTGGGTATGTAAAAGGCATCTTATGAATTACAATGTGACCAACGATCTGACCAAACTATTCTAATTTTTTCCTTTCTATGTGTCTGGAAAATTAGGTTTACCCTTCTAGGTGTTCTCACATAAAACAGACACAGTCATATTAATTTTAACCCATTTTCGTGAACTGATTGAGATAATGTTGCTATTTTCCTTAATTAATTCTTACAATAACTCTAAAGTATGGTACCTTTTTTCACAAAAGAAAAAATAACAATAATAAAAAAGTAAACACAACACAGCTTTAGACCCACTCCAGAGCTCCTTTTAAAAACACCTGTATTGCTACTCCATAGGAGAATGCTAGAGGATTTGTAGCAGAAGGCTGCAATGTCTGATTTCATGTTATTTGACATGCAGTGCTTTTGACTCCTTTATTAAACGTTTATTTACTCTTTCTAGATTTCTTTGAAGAAGGCAGCAATCAGCAGCAATTGGCTTCAGGTTGGAGTGCTGCCAACATTTTCTGGTCAGCTCCCTGCCCCTTGCATGGTCTCCTGTGCACCCACAGATCTCAGTGCTTCCCCTGGCAGGTTTTCCCCCAGTTCTGCACTCCGGCTTCTGCCAGCCCTTCGGAGCAGAGCTGACTGAAGATTGCTTCCTTCGCTCACTGCTTTGTTAGCACGCAGAGGGAAGCTGCGGTCAGGGCAGAAAGAAACCCTTGGAACAGGTTTCCAAAAAAAAGGGGGGGAAAGCCTCCCTCTGCTGAAATGGCTGCCAGCTGAGGAATTTCCTGAGGAATGACAAGGACAGCCATTGTGGCAGCTCCTTGGGTATTGCCTCTACCCGCAACACTGCCAGCTCTGTTGGTGAGGGAGGTTCACGGGGGCTGCTCCGTGACTGAAGCTGGTTTGGGCACCAGTGCTGTGCTGGGTTTATTTTCAGAAAATTGACTCTATGTGCAGGCAGCTTTTATAACTGTCAAGAGAAGGGCCATAGATTGAGCGTTTAGCCACCAAACCTTTCCGTTTGAGAAAAACAAAGTCACCCTGAGTCGTTATACAGAAGGTCCTGCGGTACTGAATGCTTGCAGTCCTCCTGGGTTTTGCTGATGCTCATAGTTGGTAAGAAGGATTTTAGAAATGCAAAAATGGAAAATTGATCTTCAAAACGTCATTTTAAAGTTATCTGATCTATAATTATGCCTTTCTTTTTGAATCCAGGAGCTGGCCAGCCTTTCTCTCTGTGGACTTTATGTGAGCAAAAGTATTGAACAACCACTTCAGGCAGAGCAGACACACTCAAACCAACCAAACTCAAGGGGAGATTTCACATTATAGACAACTTTGCTGGTGGTTCTAGATGTACTGCAAAGCTACAGGTAAGTTTCTGCTATAAAGAATCTTTCAAGCAGCCCATCTTTCCACCTTTACTGAGAAAAACCCTTGGCAAGATATTTTTCTGACACTCCCCCAATTCTGGTATGCTCTGTATCATCTAAAGCCTTTAAATGCTTTTCTATAATGCATATCTACAATGCCATGAAGGCCTCAACTCAGATGCTATAAAGTTCAGTTGTTTGTCTCTTCTCTACCATCATGGTCCCAGGGTGCTGTAAACTAAATTACTTTGAAGGTACAGAAGCTCACAGCTCTGAGGGGAAAAAACCCACAAGATTGTTAGGTTTTATCAAAATTCTAAGGATACAGAGATACATTTCAAGAGGAGCCTCATTTTTAGCTGGCTGTCAAAATATTGCCTATATATCTGATGGTACTGAGTCCAGCATTAAAGACAAAGACATGACTATTTTAATCTAAAAAAGCTCAAACAAATGTTGATGATAAGAATATCTCGGTACTCCAAATCATTGTCACTCTCAAGCTGGAGGGATCATCTGTGCATTTATGTCACTTAGGCATAGGTAAATCCCTCACTATAATTAATCGCTTAATTTTGCTTAAAGGCAGTACAATGTGAGTTTCCAGGGAGGTGCTGAATATCAGCCATTTGCTGAGACACTCAGAAGCAGAGGGGCATGCAGCACAAGATAGCTGTGCTTTGTATTTTGCTCCAGAATAAGGGTGCTTTCTTGAGAGGGCAGCCATAATAGGATTGCATGAAAGATAATTCATACTGTAAATATGAAATACTTTGGTCATGAAAAGAAAAAATCAATTAAATATTTTACCCTGGTTCACTGCAGAGCCTGCCACATGGAATGAAGCTGAGAGAACAGTCAAACCTGTTCATCCTTCAGATGCAGAAAAGACTGACTTAAACAGACCTCTTTGAAGAATCTTTTTGTGTTTAAAAAAGGGCTTGAAATCACAATAGTAGCAAATGCAATGACTATATTTCCTTTGACTTTAATAGATGAAATTTTATCTCAAGAAAGCTGCTCAGATAGCCACGAACTTATCTCACTCATCTGCAAAAAAAAGAATAAATATTTCCCCATATATCATTATAATAAATCTGAAAAATATGCACCACCTATTCAGATAAAGCTCTGAAGTAGGTTATCCTCTTGATAGCACTGAAGGTAAATTTCTCTTTCCACAACAATCCAGTAGAAATGTTGCCAATACAACCTTTCCTACTTATGGAGATAATAGTAATGAATGAGAGGTCTATCGTGACTATATAATATTTTAAAATACAGCTTTGTCTCTCTTGACATCTGCATAAACTAAATGAGTTGTTGAAGGATTTGAGGAGTTTTACAGAGCATATTAAGTTTCAGGACTTACACACAGAAAATATTCATTTGGTTACATGTTGAAAACATGTAGAGCCAACAACAACTTTGGAATTTATTAAAAGCAGGCCACTGTTTTAATGGGAAAATATTTTTCTGCTATGAGCAGTAATGACTTTTTTATAAGTCTTGTAAAAAACTCAAAGAAGAGCAGTGAAGATTCTTGCAATGGATTAATTTTGCTGCTCTTGAGTCAATTAGTATAATAAAATATTTGTTTTGAAATGGACACAGCACCTGTTTCATTTACTAGCAGGAAAGCTAGGAGTTCATTTACTATTTTAGTTGTAGAAAAGAGGTTATAAAAATTAAAGATAAGCAGGTGTTTATTGATGCTCTGTGACATGTTACTTGTGGGTATCCTGAAATAGTCCATTTCATCAGCTACCTGGCATGATTTTGGTAATACAGTTACTACACATTGAATTTCACTCAGTCTGTCACACTGCCTTAGGCTGCCATTGTCGTGTCTCTCTTGGAACTGCCCTTTTGTCTGGATTTCTCCTGAGGGAAGGGAAGGGAAGGGAAGGGAAGGGAAGGGAAGGGAAGGGAAGGGAAGGGAAGGGAAGGGAAGGGAAGGGAAGGGAAGGGAAGGGAAGGGAAGGGAAGGGAAGGGAAGGGAAGGGAAGGGAAGGGAAGGGAAGGGAAGGGAAGGGAAGGGAAGGGAAGGGAAGGGAAGGGAAGGGAAGGGAAGGGAAGGGAAGGGAAGGGAAGGGAAGGGAAGGGAAGGGAAGGGAAGGGAAGGGAAGGGAAGGGAAGGGAAGGGAAGGGAAGGGAAGGGAAGGGAAGGGAAGGGAAGGGAAGGGAAGGGAAGGGAAGGGAAGGGAAGGGAAGGGAAGGGAAGGGAAGGGCCCATATTTCGGCAGGGGATTTAACTAATTACTGTTTTTACCTTAGCATCTAGTACTCAAGGCACCTTGTTTTCTCATTTCTATCAGAGCTTTACCATTCATTGCAATATGTTTCTGCTGGGAGACAGTTATTTCATTACTTTACTTGCTACTGCATATGAAATTTGGACTGTAATGTGATAAGCTTCTGTTTAGCTTTTGCTGGATCCATTCCACTGTTTTGTCCTCCATCTACACTCTAATGCTAACATGTCTGGAGAAATGTGGTATTCTGAAATTACAGAACGCTATATTGTTGGTTTGGTTTTTTTCATATTTGTTGGAAAGATATTGAACTTCAGAAAAAGCTGCAGTTGTGGTGAGAACACTTAAAATAGAGCAGTGTCTGCTATAGCTTCTGCATGTGTGGGTGGTGTGGGTGGGAATTCCCCAGTAACTAATGCTCTGTGCAGCCCTGAGGTGTTAACTCCTCCTCATATGGTGACCACTGTGTGCATCCTATTCTATACTGCAGCTTCCCCAGACAAATCCTCTTCTGCCAAACGAGCTTCTACCTTTTTCAGTGTTGAAATATACTAGTTTCTACCACCTTCTCTGCCCCATAGAATCTGTGTCTATGGCCATGTGGATATAGCACCCCAGATCTTTCTTGTGCAGTTCCTATGGATGGTCACTTAAACTGTGGCAGGTGTTTAACTCACCTGACTCTAAACAATCTAGTTCCACAATGGTTAGAAGCGATATACATCCACCTATCAATTATGGGAAGTTTTCCTAGCTTCTACTTCCATTCTGTTTGACTCTTCAAGGTCCTTTGACTTGACTCTTAGCATTTTTTCCAATATTTCTTTCATATTCCTTTACTTCCAAGGAGAATTATTGCAACTTACACTTGTAACCCCTTTTGTCTATCTATACCTCATCAGGGTAAATATTTCAGCTGTCCTTTAAATTCTAATGATAGCCTTCTCTCTTCTGTCTGAAGCTACTGTAAAAAAATTGCCTTTTTGTGGGAAGGGTAATTCTGAAACTCAGAGGGATCTTTCTTGCTTCTTGTATTCCCTAAGGGACTTAGTAGGGTGAATTTATGCCATCACTTCCCAGGCAAATAATAAGTCTTATAGACTCTCTTAATTGATACACCTCTTTCCATCTGACCACAAATCACTGGCACATCAACAAATATGGTAAGGTTAGATGGGAATTTTCAAAAAAAAAGGTATTCTTCCCAATAGCTGTTTATCTGTTTTGCACCTAGGGATAAATGTAGGATAAAACACAGTGCATGCTTGTGAACAGCTCTTGCCAGGCAACTGATCTGAAATGCCTCCATGGTGTTTTGTTTGTTTTCTTGCATTTTTAAGATACCATTACTCCTTTCTATATGCAAACAGGGATAAATATTTAGTTGTGTCAGATGCCAGAACTGTTTCTTTAACAAAAGGCATTTCTCCTTCAGACTTCTTCAAAGACTTGATTTCTCTTCCTGTGGGAATGAATTTAGGCATATCTGCAAAATAGATAACTTTTGTACTCACTGTAGTCTATTTCAAAATACCCAAAGAACTGGGCACATTTTAGCCTTCCTGCTCATTGCTGCTGAACAGAGGAAGGACATGGACCTGGTGGGAGATGCTCTCTTGCTGTTTCTCACTCAGAATTTATCTGAGAGAGAACAAACATCAGGATCAGTTTTTACTGCTACATTTTAAAGGCCTTTTGGACATTTACAGTTGCACACCAATACTCTGTATGCATAATATCCCGAGGCACATCATCTGTATTCATTTCAATGGAACTTAGGAGATTTTGGAACTCCCTCTTCATCTGTTTACCCATACACCCTATGAGAAAATGCATTTTAATCAAGCCATTGGGCTAGGGGCACTGTCAATGCACTTACCTGTACCTAATCCTCCCCATGGCATATTAAAATTGCAAACTCATCTAATATTTCATTGTGTATGAAAATGTATGGATTTATATAATATCTTTGTTTGTGTATTTCATATAGAAATATGCTGAATGTTTTTTAGATTGCAAAGTCACAAGCACCAAAATTAAGGTAAATCAGTTTTATTTAAACCTTTGCTACTCTGTGTATGACTCCAGACAATTGTTACAGCTCGTATTTGGAAGCCTGCATATCCTATGCAGAAAAAATTAGTTCCTGGACATTATGCAGTTCTCATCTTGAGCTTCAGAAACTGAGATGAGGTAGCAGAAATATTATAATAATTATTATAATATTAGATTACAAAGAAATAACCAACATTCTTCTCATTTTTTGTTTGTTTATTTTTGGTGAGGTTTTTTTTTTGGTTTTTTTTGTTAGTTTTTGGGTTTTGGTATTGTTCTGTTTTTGGGTTTGGGGCTTTTTTTTGGTTGATTGCTTGGTTTTTTGGTGTAGTTTTTTTGGTTGTTTTGTTTTCTTTTGTGTTTTCTTCTTGGAATTAAGCAACACTGGGGAAAATGAGGGTCTCTTAAATAATTTTTTTTTTTAACTCGAGTATCACATTTGAATACCTTCATCACAATTTATTTTATATTACAATGTATGGAGATACTCAATCTACAGAGAAGCTACAGCCAAAAGAAGTGTAGTAGAAACATGTAGGATAAGTAAATTTACAGTTAACTCCTATATTTTCACATGCTAATGTATTTGGGATTCTTAAGCTTAACCTTAACTGTATTTTCTGAATTTAGAAAACTAGTTTAAGATAATTGCACCATCTATAGGATTAATTTTTTATTTCTCACTCTGTGTTACTGATATATGCTTCTGCCCATATATCTTCAAAGAGAAAGCAGCTGATTAGTTCTTGTTTTCTATTTAAACACATATATGCTAACATTAACACTTGACCCATGTCAAGACAGAGTTAAGGTAGACTGCAGAGATGAATAAATATAAGGCAAAAACTATGTGCTTTGGGATCATGACATCTTTTCAATATTTGAAAAGAACTGCTGCCAGAACCTCCAGGCTGATTCTCAAGGGAGAGGTGTGGAGAAACTTCTGGCTCTTGATTGAGACTTCAGCTCAGTGAAAATTAAAACATTGAAGCCCACAAGGAAACTATTGCCAAAACCACAAAAATTGGACTTTTTTGCTGAATAGAGCCTATAGAAAGTAATCGTTCATTCTGAGTTTAGAATACAACAAATAGTTTGTTTCAGCTGAACTCAAGTTTGGAGTTATACAAATTGTATCTTTTTACCTGCTTGAAAAAGGAATCCCTTAAATGACAAAAAACTTGGTGCCCTCTCTGTGACCCTCATCCTGTTTGGAACAGTTTCCCACTGGTGACAAATAAACAGTACATTCACCCCATTACACCTGTATAGCTCTACTCAAAGTAATAAACTTCTTTATATCTCCATAAAGGCCACAAGTGCACATGAGATTTAAAAAGAGGAGCTTAGCCAATGAAGTGTGGTAGGAGCCTATAGCTTACCAAACCAAATAAAATCTCCAGCAATTTGAACAAATCTTTTGCTGGGATCTTCAGAAGATAAATACTCATCCATCCAGCTCCCTTCCTGTTTTGTAATGTCTCCCTGTCTAATTTAATAAATGCTTTCTGGCTGTTTCTTGGCATCTTCCAGGACAAGGAATGTAAACTGAAGAGACCATGGAGACTAGGGCTGGCCCAGGACTGCACAATGAATAATATCAGGAGACACAGAGACGAGTCTGTCAGCCCATACCTCTTGCCACGGCCTCTACGAGGGAAGGTTGCTCAGTGCACCGTGCAACAGATTTTGTTATACAATAGTTAAGGCAAACGAAAGCCAGAAGATAAATGCATGCTCTAACAAGTCAGCTGCTAAAACTACTGCAGCACAGAAAAAAAAAGATCCAAAAGTAACAATAGGAAAGGTAATGATGGAGAGAAAATAGTACAGCACAACAAGGATCACCAAAGAATTGTTGACACTATTTTATGACACCTTCAGTCAGGTAGAACATGCCAGGAAAGGACAGTAGCTGCTGGACAAATATATTTTATTTATTTATAGTCTGTAGTTGTCTATTATCGTTTAAATTAATGAAACTGGATTTGTACTGTGACAGTTGCTCTCCAAAATGAGCACCCAAACTTTTGATGTCTAAATTGTTTAAAGTTAAGATAATTCCTTTTTAAATAGTATATCTCAAAATATACATGAAATTCATCTCTATGAGAAGTGGACTTTCTACAGGAGACCTGAGATTTATTTTCTATTCATTCATGGAAGAGCCATTGCTGTAGATGCACATAAGAAGGTGTACTTAAAACATTCATTAATTCTGCTTCTGGGTGGCCTTGGAAAACTATGAAGGCTCTTCAGACTCTAATATTTTGGCTCCGTACAGTTTTGCCTTTCAGAAATAGATCTCTATTGTCTACATGTTCATACAACCTATTACAGGATTTTTTAACTTTCACAAGAAAGTATTGTATCTAAAAAAATTCAATGTTGAATGGCATTTATCTGCAGGTTACAGAGCTCTTTGTAGAGGAGGAAAAGCTTTAAGGGCAAAAGAGTACAATACAGTGTGCAAAGACCAGCATGGTTTCGAGCATTGCATGTGGGGATTAGGTGTTCCTGAACAAGATCAGTTTGGTGTAGATTTTAACCTATTTGCCAAAGAGGGCAAAGCTGCTCTTGCTTGTTGTTGAATGATTTGAGATTTATGCAGAAAGACTAATGAATTCCTATTCATAGAATTCACTTCTCTATTATTTGTTTCCAAAATTATGTCTTTTCCCCCTTCTTATATGGTCACTGAAGGGTTTTCTTTGACATTAGGAAAATACTTTGAGAGAGCACAGCCCTCCCTAGATCCAAGTCCTCTTCAGTGCTCTTCAGGACTAGAATACTCACTACCTTATGTGCCCCTTTCCATTCATGTACTGCAATCTGTTACTATTACCTCCCCTTCTGACTATAAAGTTTGGGTTAGTGGAAGAATATCCTGCATCTTCTTTAATAGCCTTGTTCATACAGTGAGTCCTGGGCAGTACAACAGCAGACCAACAGCAGATTGCCACCATGGACTGCCATGGTCCATGGGAAATAGGTAGTTGGAGTTTATGAGGAAATCACTTGTATGATTGAAAGACCACTAAGATGAAGGTGAACAGCTTCTTTTATTGTGATGTAATTCATTACAAAAATAATCAGTTTGAAAAATAAAAATAAATTGAGTTAAAATTAAAGGTTATATCTAGGGACATGGAGGTATCCACAGGCCTTACTGACCCTGGCCAGCCCTCTCAGGTTCTCCTAAACTGTGCCTACAGCCCAGAGCCCATTTCAGCCCCCAGGGCCATCAGGACCTGCCCCAGCAGGACCAGTTTGCAGCTCCTCACAGCCCTGCCTTGCTCAGCTGTGCATCCACTGAGCCAGGCTCACTGTGTCCCAGCCTATCCTCAGGCCATTCCCAGGGAGGTGCCCCTGCCACCAGGGCACTGCCCATCCACCTCCCAGGGGAGGAGTCCAGTGGCTCCCAGGGCCTGACCCCAAGGAGCCCTCATGGCACCCTCATGGCATGGTCACTTCAGACTCAGGAGAGGACAGAGGCATTCACAGAAGCTGCTTGCAATCCTGATGTTTTCATTATCGTGACTGAATCAAAGGCCTTTTTTAATCTGTCCACATCACTCTACAGAATCTTTTCTTACATTTAGCAATCTTCACAATGGGCTTGTGAATCAGACATTAATTTATTGCATTTCTTGCGTTTCATTTTCATTTTGGTTGACTAAATAGTCAGAGGTTAGGTTTGGCACCATAAATGTTAATGATCTCCACACAGCAGGAGACCAGCATTTGTTTGGCCAGTACTTTAAAATCTGGTTTGTTTTCCTATGTGTCATCCATTCACTGGTGTCTCTCACTGTAGAACTACGTGGTAATTCCTTGTATAGACAGATTAATAACTACACCAAACCCATGGATGAAAACAGGTTCAGGTGATTTTCAGTTCTTTGATGTTTTAAGTGCTTTCCTGGTTATTTCTCTCTTTTGAATGTTAATCTTTTTTATTCAGCACTTCTAATCCTGATCTAAATTTTAGGAAATTATTTCTGACCATGGATCATGTTTTACTGAAGTATGCACGCTTTGTTTTCTCATATTGTTCTTTCTGACTGTGGGAAAAGCACCAACCCATTAATTTCTGAAGAAACATTGTGACTTCATGAGTTACATTATTTGTTATTTTTTATGAGAAAACAACAATCTAGGTCTTCCCTTCCAGGTCTACTGTATCCCTATGAGATGGGAATCTGTGAAGTTCACGTTGAAGGAATAACTTTGTTGTTTATCTAATTTTAGGCATTAATTTTGCATCCAATTTAACATTTTCCATACCCATATGCTGGCCTCTTAGATCTTCTGAATGCTCTTTGCAGAGAAACAAATAAATAAACAAGTAATTACAAAGCAAAAACTCTGAAACTGAGATCAACCTTCCTCAAACTGTGGTAATTTCTACCAAACTGAGGACTCCAGCAACATGTAGGAATATTAGACCTGTATAACATGAGATTCCCTCATCTGGATCTTGGTAAACTTGAAACAGATGAGGAAACACATCAAGAAAACATCCAAATTTTCCCAAATTTTAAAATTTTGCTTTGAAATATCACTGTGGGGATTAATGGATTAGACATTAAAAAAACTTTGGGTATCATTCACACTTCATTATCCTCAAAATAGGTGTTTGATGCTCTTTGAGTGTTGATAGTACTCTCTGGGTTCAATGTAATATGATTTATCCCTGGGTAGACAGGGACTTTAATATCTAGTGATAAGTCAGAAATAGGCTTTTAAATTTTTCCTTGTTTCTTCTTCCGATGGACTTCCCAAAAGCCCTTTAAAATTATTACATATTTGCTGTGGGAAAAGTTAGTGACCTAAACAGACCTGTAACTAACAAAAATGGAAAAACATTTAAGGAAGAAAATTAAAAAATGAAGCTTAAACAATGAGCTGGATTTATAGACTGATTTGTTTAATACATGTAGAGTTTGTAGATGTTCAGAACCAACATGTAACTCCTTCATGAAAAATGGCTAGTAGCTTTCATTTAACTCTGAATAAGGAACAATATTTAACAGTAACAGTAGAGTTATTCTGCATCTTGTACTCTGTTTGAAATCATGTCTTTTGCCTAAAACATTCTCTTGCTCCTACTGCTTAGCTTCCTTATTGCTGGTTATCCAAACAGTGCAGTTCTGCTTGAGGATGAGATTGAAGAGTAAGACTGCACTGAGGTTAAAGATATTTGAGAAGAACAGAGCGGTGTGTCATATGGGTGACATTTATCAAGACTCAGGTGCTGGGGCAGTTGGAGCTTTCTGAGCCAACTTCACAAAATACATCTTTTCATCCACTTTATGTTTCAGCTAACACAGAAAGCAGAGGAGGAAGTGTTCTCTTCTTATCTTATCTGTACCTTCTCCTGGAGCTTGCCAGTAGTCGCCTAGCACATACCACCCACTGCAAACACACAGGGCAGAGATTTGACTACTGTTTCATTAAAAAGCAATATTCATCAGTCAGTGTTGCCTCCCATTTTATGTGTACTCCACCCTGAAAAGCCTCCATTCCCTTGGGGATTTGTTATATCTCATCATTTTTTACACAGACTAACTTATACATAAAGGATGACTTTGGTATGACTTGGCAATGCCATGAAGCCATTTTAAAAGGATGTACTTTACATGCATTTGTACTTCAGTACTGAATCCTATTCAGCACTGATGAAAGATTCCTACCTATTGTAGAAATCTCCATATGTTTTCCCTTGATGGTTACTTTTAACAGGGGACAGATTCTGCACCTCTGCTCAGAGAAACACCAAATCTTCCAAGTCCTTCAAGATCTTTTTATGGTGGGCACTGTGATACCAGCTATAAAACAGCTGAGGTTTTGTTAGTGGGATTTTTGTTCTTCCTGACAACAGATATAGGATGCAAGTTTCCTTCTTTACTTTTTAGTGTCCTTTTTGGTCTTCCATCTTTTCAGCTGGCCTCAATTTTTCTTCTTCTGCTCCATAGTATCCTTTGATTTCTTGTAATATTCTATTCTAACCTTCAGTGGTACTTAAGACAAATCTTGCCTCTTTTCTTCTGAAGCAAGTGGCTAGGGCTCTTCCTTTTGGCAAGAGGGAATGGTTGAAAGCAAAAATGAACTGGGAATTGAGCATTTTTCTTTTCTTTGTGTGCCTCAGAGAAAATGTTTGCCAAATTGTGTCATCACAATCTCGAAAGCATTTTATCAGTTGTCAGTGAACAACTGACAATTAAAATATGCAATTTTCCTTAAATAGGAGGCATATTGTCAGGCAATCAAAAAACCAGAAATATGATGCTAGTGCATTTAACACCTTCAAGTTGTATATTTGAGCTTTCTTAAACACTGCAGCCTTAAAAAGAAGTTCTTTTAGCCTCCATCACAATACCTAGGTGCACACTACAATCTGTCAGAAAGCTCTGTAATCTTTATATATTTTTATTTCTCATGGATACTTTAAGATTTCTGGCTTCACACCTGACAAATATGTGACCTTCTAGGAAAGTCTGCTAGGGTTGCCTTACTTCCAGCCTTCTAAGCAGATACCACTAGGGTCAGATTATGAACCTAAGTCTGCAGGACTAAGCAAACAAGGTTTGCTCCTTACTTCCCTCTTTTCCTCCTTCCTATCCTTCCTTTTTAATTTTGGAGTTAATTTTTTTACAAGTGTGATTCGACCCCATATCTTTAGTTTGATTAACAGTAGGAACTCCTTCAAAGGTTGTTTCTCTGGGTAAATTGTTAGAGCAAGGCAGCCTCAGAAATGAGCTGGGTTTGCTGACTCATTAGACCAGTTACACTTATGGTACAGTGTAGAGTGTACAGATCTTCTCTCAGCTGAGGGCTTCCAAGTCATGGATGCAACTGCATTTATTTTACTGTGTAATAACAGGCATCTTAGAGCCTTAGAGAGAAAGAAATCACAAAATGGTCCTGCTGAAATATAAGTTTGGTTATTTCTAAATTTAGGCACTAAGTTTATGGTAGTTAATAACCTGCAGTATCTAAGCAGGAATAATGAGAGAAGGAAGAAAAAACCTCCACAACAAAACCCCCATCCCCCCAAATAAAAAAGAAGGCAGTTTTGCCAATCTTGCACAGTTATCACAAAGCAGGAACTGAAAGGACATAATACAAGTGACTGAATGGTTTGGGGATTTACAATGTTTCAGTGGGAAACAGGGAGTTCCCATTCCACTTAGAACTTGTCAGTTTTGGTTCTTGCCATGCAAAGAGATGTGGACAGGCTGGAGAAGGATCATGAAGATGATCAATCGACTGGGAAGTACCTCATATAAGAAAAGATGAGAATGTTCTCAGCCTTGAGAAAAGAAGGCTTATGGGAGACTAGGCCCAGCATTTAAATGGGTGGCTAATTTAATGTTCTAATTTAAAATTAACATTTAATTTTATTAAACATTAGTTCAACATTAACACTTAATGTTCCAGCATTTAAAAGGGTGGCTACATGGAAGATGGAGAGTCCATTTTACAAGGAGTCACATGGAAAGAGAAAGAGTAATGGCTGCAAGCTAATCCTGAGAAGATTCACGTGAGACACTAGATGATTTTTTTTTTTTTTTTGCATTGAGAACAATCAGCCACTGAAATCTCTCCTGGGAACTGGTGGGTTCCCAGTGTTGGATCCTTTTAAGATTCAGCTGTGTAGGGTGCTGAGCCATCTTTTGCTTTTGCCAGGAAAGGCTGGACCAGATGATCCCTGAGGTCCCCTTCCAACCTGGTATTCTATGATTCTATGTTGTTTTTCAGTATAAGTTTATCTGTTGCCTTTTTGTGGCTTGTTTGTGACATGACAGTTGTTATTCTCTCTTGCCTTTGACTTTAGTAATGGTTACACTGGCATCAAGGCATATGTGTGCATTAGTTTAAAATAATACATGTCAATTTAATAATTGTGCTTTTCTGTTTCAATACAATGTAAACAATCCATATGAAAAAAAAATTAGGAAGACGGTATGATTAGCCATACAAAAGTATAATTTTTATATATTTCAGTTTTCCAGTGATGGGAAGAAGATTACAATGGTCTTTCTGTAAATAGGTAAATCTATCAGGTTACAAAACCTTTCCTGTTTTTAAAAGTTGTAGGGAGAGAAAGAGAGTCAGGGAATTAAAGCTTTAACCGGAATAGGTTTATTTCTATAGCATGAAGAATAAACAGTTGAAATTACAGAAACTGAAGAGCAGTATTGGAGAAAGTATTTTCAACATCAAATTGCAGCTAGCTGTGTTTTTATGGAATTGAGAAAAAAGAACCCAGACAGAGTAAACTAGAAAAACATAAACAAGGAACTTATAACAGCTTTAACAATATTTTGGAATGGATACCTTAATTTAGGCTCTCAGTAGTCAGAAGTTAAGGCAATTAAACATTCTGAATGCCATTGGTAGATGTTGCTGGTTTTAAGCAGTTCTGCAAAATCAAGTTGAGTTTTTTCTATATACTGCAGAGCCTAAATTTAGGCATTTAGTTTAGGAAACTGTTCAAATATATGAAATAAATTAAAACTGTATTGCATTATAATAAATGAAATGTAATCTTTAATTCCTGTCCTAAATTTTCATTTTATGAAGCTATTACAGAGTAAGCAGTGAAATATAACTCGTACTAAAATCAATTAAGAAATTCCAGAGCTGCATTCTAGGACAAGAAATGACTGATACTACTCTTTTATGAAACAAACGAACACACAAACCCCAAAACCCAACAAACCCACAGTTTTCGTGAATTCAGTGTTCTGTGCTGACAAACTTTGTTGACTGTCTGGTAAATTGAATAACCAGTGCTGAAAACACTCTCCAATTAATCTACCGAGCTTCATTTTATTGTAATTTGACCTGTAATTTGCTTTGGTTTTCTTTTTCATTTCCAACAGTAGCTGAGATTCCCTATATTACTGAGACTCAGATTTTTGTTTGTTCATAAGAAGATTTTTAAACAGTGCTTACAAATGCAGTAGCTGAGGGTTTCTGCTAAGAAATGAATGTTGACACAAGACACGACTTAATGCTTGCTGCACCAAATATACTGATTCAGCTGTTGTTGCACTTCTCCACAATTCCTGTTCTGCAATGTTTGGAAAACTGGATTACTATGAAACATAATCTCTGTCCCTTCTGAGAGAAGAGGGGTGCAGTGAAACTACAGGTTTCCTTTAGAGAAAACCCAAAGGAAAAAAAATGGTGTCAAAACAAAGCAGGGTAAGATACAGCGGAAAGGCTTTTCTTGTTGGGAGTGGATGTGATGCCAGGGGGGTTATCTTGCTGTGCTCCTTGAAAGGGCTGCACCTGAGAGCCAGGGGGAATGATGCCTGCTCCCTGCTCCTGGTGGTGACTGTGGGGGCTCAGGCAGGGAGAAGGGAGATGGGAGGGCTGGAATATTCCCTGCAGACAGGCCAATCCAAGCCGTGCCAGGGCAGAAGTGTGGCTGTGCCGGGCTGCTGTGAGGAGCACAGGCTGCAGGCCAGTGGCATTGGTTCTGCTGGTCCCCAGAGGAGCAGTGGGCAGAGCCACAGCCTTGCCTCAGGCATGATGGAACGAGGCTGACGTTATCTAGGGTTATGTGTGGAATATATTGCATGCCAGGAAGCTGCTAAACATTCCTGAGCTGAAAGAAGACTGGGGGAAAGGATCCTCCCTCTGCAATGGCACAGTAGGTAAGGGGAAAATGAGACATTTCCTTTATTTTTACATTTCCAGCAGGTTGGAATTTTCACTGTTCCAAGAGGGACCTTTTTTTCAGTACATAGTAAATGTAATGTAGTTGTAGAGTTTAAAAATCCCCTTTGTATGCCTATTCTGACTACAGCATGCAGCCAGAACCACCTCAAAACTTAGCTGACCCAGGGTCAAAAAAAAAATTATGCTGTCATTGCTACAGATATTTATACACCCTGCCACTCAGGTTCTCTTTAGACTGACACTGGTTAGAATTCTTAGGAATACCTTATAAAAAGAAAGACCATTTTCCTTAGGTGGTTGTTGTTTTCTTAAAGTATACTAAAATATCTGCCAATATTTTTGTGAACCCTTTTAAACTATCTCTTTAACCCACTGCAGGAGCAGCTGCATTACCAGAAAGGGCAGGCTCAGCCTTCATAATCTTTGACGTCAATTTGTTCCAGGACTTCACACTGGTTCTTGTTAGAAAGTTCTCTCTGATTTCAGGCTGAAATCCTCCTTGCTGTGAGTTTACCTTGCAGCCCTTTTTCTCATCTTTACTGAACATGGAGAACAGTATATTACCCCTCTCTTCACAGCTGTAATGTGTAGCTACCTGTATTTTACCTTTCATCACGTTTCTCCTAGTTGTTTCTTCTCCATATAATATAGCCCAAATTCCTTTGCTATTTTTGTATGCTTAAAGACCTCTGATCATCCTTGCTGCTGCTCTCAATACTCTCTTTAGTCAATGCACAACTTCTTTAATTTGGGTCCAAGAGACAAATGCTTTTACTTCCACTGTAGCTTTGTGAACAGAGTGAAAAGCAGAAGAACCAAAGCCAAAGGATTATAGGCATTATCTTTATTTTTACAGCTCAGGAATAAAATTATGCTTTGCCACAATAGGAAAAGACTACTGAGTAGTGTTCACTAATGATCTGTGATAAATCTTGTATAGATTTTTGTCCACAGATAGATGCAGTGTAGATTGCATATGCAATCCACTACAAGATTCTGTTCAGCAACTCAGCAGCCTTGTCATTTCTTCTATCTCATATTTGTGCAGTTGTTTATCCCTACACAGGAGAAGAGCCTGGAAAAAATCTTAATAAAACCAAGAAATTACTTCTTTTTTTCTCCACCTACAGCACAATCCTTGGCAACATCTCTCAGTATAAGGCTGAGCCTTTATTCCTAGTGGGAACCTGGTTGGCACGGAACAAGCTCTATTAAGTATGCAATTGCATATTGATCTCTACTTGCTATTCCTTGTATGGTTAGGATTTTAATAATGGTCTACTCTTCAAGGTTGAGTGGGAGTTGTTTGTCCCTTGCTCCTTCATAAATGCTATTGCAATAGCAGATTGATAAGAATTTTCCCTTCAATTAGATTCAAGTATTTTAGGGAAGCAAGCTTGCTACGGAGCACACATGAAAATGCATGGTGGGAAGTAGGAAATGGTAACAGTCTGGAGCTGCTTCTTCAACACTGTGATTGACAGATTCAATAGGCACATCTGGTAAGCAACTTCATGGCAGGGCCTGCATAAGCACACTGTAAAATTGTAAATGTGGTCTGTGGAGGATAAGGGCTCCTTAGATCTGACATTATGTTTACCAGGCTCACACTTTTCTAGCAGGAGAGGCCCTTCACCATCTACTGTAAACAGAAAGAAATCAGAGGTTCTCACATGCAGGGCTGTTGGCAGATCACCATGAACTTGTTTCAGCCAGAGCACACTTTGTCGTCATGGTCAGTGAAAGCCTCCGAGCTTCAAAGGTAAGTCCTGTGCTCAAAGAGAGACATTGCCATGACCCATGACTCCGGGCAGATTTGGTTTCAGTTACTGGAAGATTCTCAAAAAATTCAAAGGAACTTCAGCTCCCTTCAAGCTTCAGCAAAGAGCAGCAGACCTCCTAGACAAAGCGCAAAGTGTAGCACTAGCAGTCCAGCGAGAGTCTGCATCTTGATTTTACTAGAGCAGATGTTATCTGCAAGCAATTAACATACTTGTCATCACCAGTAAAATAGATACAGGATTCTTCGAGCTTTTTTTTTATCCACCCTAAAGAAAAGTGTTTGTGCACAAAGCAAAATTTCCACATTAGTATTGAAATAACATTCAGCGAGGCAAGCGGCATGTGTCACTTTTTTAGTTTCTTCCAGTTCTTTTTTTTTTTTCCAAAGAGCAATGCTGTAACACTTAGACCAGAGCTAGAGAACACATTTCATCACTGAGCCATATCTTTTAACAAGAGAATCTTTGATGTCTGTATTTTTTACTTCACTGTTTTTATTTTCAAAGGTTACTGTTTGTTTTGTGTAGAACCACAGCGAGTATGTATCCCACTCTTATGAGTGTGGTGGGTTGACCCTGGCTGGACACCAGGTGACCACCAAAGATGCTGCATCACTTCCCTCCTCAGCTGGGCAGGAAAAAATATAACTGAAGTCTTGTGGGTTGAGATCAGGACAGGGAGAGATCCCTCACCACTTGCCATCACAAGCAAAGCAGACCTGACTTGGGGAAATCAGCGAAATTTATTACCATTCAAATCTGAAAATTTTCACACAACATAACCAAAGAGCTGTTTTCTGTTTATATGGATGTCTGAGGAACCCAGGAACATAGCTGTGTATCATCAGTGTACCTGTTTTTAAAATTCTGAATGTGCTTTGCAGCAGTTACATCCCTAATAAATATACTACCTTGTTAAAATAACTGTTTTAAAGGTTCTATGCTAACCTGTCTTCCAAAGAATCTTTTAATTAGCTGACAAGCTTTGAAGACAAGATCTACTCCACAGTTTCTCTGTACTCTCAGTTAGATTTTCCTATGTCTAGGATTTCTGTAAAAACTTACTCCACCAGAAGCACTTCACCTTCCTCACCTTCACCAAACTCTAGGCCTTTATTTGTGAGATTAAAAAAAAAAATTGGAAGTTCCTCAGGAATATGGAGTTAGTTAAAGGATTGAAAATTAAAATGTTTTCCTGGTCTGTTTTTTTCAGAGTTATTTTCTTCACCCTGACACATAAAGGGATGATTTCCTTCACACTGCTTCATCTCACAAAGTTCATTTGAGTTGCTGCTGTCCTAGAGAAGTGAAATGATTTTGTGCCTCTTTGGTGTTGTAGAAGGGGGTAAGTGGTCTCAGCTCTCAGAACTGCCACAGGTTCCTTCTTTAATCTTGGCCAAATCATTTGATCCTGAGATGTTTTATCTCTAACAGAAGCCTGCTAGTCACTTATTTCAGTAACATCTTCAGTGAAAAAAAAAAGTCCCATGTTTCTGACATGCCAGAAGTAATGGGACAGCTCTTGACTGGGGCTTATGTGTGACACAAATAATGATAATTTATGCAGAGAAGTAAGAAACTTGAAGTCCTTCTATATCCCTTATGAAGGGTTATTTAACATCTTAGCTCATCAGCTCAACGTGCTTCTTGAAATAAGCAGTGCTAACCTAATTTACACAAGGAATTTGCTTTTAGAAGGTCAAAAGCAGGCAGCAAGCTGTAGTATAAAGAGCTAGCAGAAGAAATTGAACTTGAAACCAAGCTGCTCTGATTCTACTTTATTTAATCTGTTCTTCCTAAATATCCCCAAGCTCTGCAGCAGCTTCTGTGTTGATTAGTGACAGGAGTTGAGTAGAAAGTGACTATCATGCCAGAAAGACTTGGGGGCACTGAATCTGGAATGAACCACACATACTTAAAACTAGCTAATACAGTGACATCTTGAAGCAGCCTAGGGCAGAGAAGTTTCCTCTAAACAGAGGTTTCTAGCCCACAAGTCCTTGAATACTCTTGGTGAGTAACTGATCCTGTGGCATGAGCTCTAATTAAAATCTTATCAGGCCTGTTCCATATTACCCAGCACAATCTCTGGAGCTTACTTCTGTACCTTCCTCTGCCTCACCCTCCAAGCCCACCTTGCTGATATTCCAGATGCACAGACTGTTAATGCAGCCGAGCCCATGCACAACGAATGCATGGATGGGATGGGGAGCACCTGAAAGAAGGACGTTTGTGTGCTGCAAACTGTGTGAGATATTACAATCCAAAGATGGTGTGGCAAAAGAAGTCCTGCCTTTATGTACTGTGATGGTGGGTGGAAATGGAAGATTAAAATGATGGCTCCTGATGTTCCAGTAAAAGAGTGATGGCTCCCCTTCGAATAAGACTGATGTGGTCATGTCAAGGGTCTTGGTCACAAATCTCTGTTAAACATCCCTTTGTTTCAACCAAGAGTTCTCTCAAAGAATTCTTAATCTTCTAGAGTCATCTACTTAGAGAATAAAAAGATATATGAATCAATTATTTCAGTTGATATCTCCTTATTTACATGTTGAAATGCAAAAAGGTCTGCTTCTCTGACGAAGGGCAAGGTGAACAATTCAGAGACCATCTACTTTCTTACAGAACCAACTTTCCTTTCAGCACTTCCCCAAAATTCCCTATAATTTTTTATTATGTTGCATTCCAGAAAAGATATGCTGCACGTTTATCCTCCTCTTTCCATAGCTTCCTTTTGCATCTAGACACTGTTCTCTCCATCCTGAGGAAAAAAATTATAGAAAACAAGCCATATAAGTAAAATTAACCTTTTATTGGTTTTTACTGTCTTCACCATGTAGTTTTTGCTGATGCAAAAATATTATTAGAAACTTTTTTATTCTGCAGAGCTACCGAAAAGCAAAAAAAGTTACTATTGGACTAACGCAAATAAACAAAACAAAGAATTAAAAAGACATTTTGGATGGGCATTTTGGGAGCCTCAGTGGCAGGTATTTGTGGTACTGAAGGTTTTATATCGGTGGAAACTTTAATAATTGAGGATGCCAATGATGTACTTGTTTGATGGCTGTCTACAATATTAATCCTTTGAAGACTGCAGTCAATAATGGTTTATTCAGTGCTGACAGGATATTTTGTGCCAGGGAATCCAGGTTGCCAAAAGAAAGTGGTTAGTTGCTATTGAACAGCCAAGCTTCAGAGTGTTACTGTGGCCCACTCTATACCCGTGGTAGTACAAAAAGAAAAATTCATTTGGAGATAGCAGAAAAATAAAGTAGATGAGGAATAGATGTCCCTAAATGAGGACATTTGAAAAATGCCTCTATGGAAGCAATCAGAGGCTAGAATTAAGTTAAACTTTACAAGAGATTTCATCTGAGCTAGAAAATAGATGACAGAAGCAACTATGGAAACTTTCCTGCTTAAAAGAATAATTTACTTTTCATAGCTGTGATTGAAAATTTTGTTTTCAACATTTTGTGTCTTGAAATCAGTCCTCTTTTATGGTGTCCAAGTTAGATGTATTTGAGGAAAAGCAAAAACACTTAATAACACTTCCAGAAAAGTTGCAGTAGGACTTCACGTGGTCTTTGTTCTCTTCAGTTATGTTCAAGTTCAGAATCCTCCAACCTGACTAAAGATGATAGAAGCTGCTACATTAACCTGTCAGTGAGCTCCTGTATTCCCTCAGAATCCTTTTGATGAGACCTCTTCTCAAAAGGTGTGAAAAATGTGTGTTGATTCAGTGGAGTTTTCTTTCAAGTACAAACAGACTGAAATGAGTGAGGCCATGTCACCACACATAAAACCTATAATTTCCCTTTTCCTTTAAAAATGAGGATCAGTTGAATATTGGTGTCTATGTTACAGATGGTGCTTCTAGTAAGGCTGGTAACCATTTCTTGAAAATGTCCCTAGCAGACATTTTCCTACTTTATGTAAGACTCTAATTAGTTGATTCCAGTGACACTACTTACAGCACAAAAATTAGTGGTACTGTAAAAAACTGAAACCTTCCTATGTTGTTTAAAGCCTGTTTATTTAAACAACAGGGTTGTTTACACAGTTAAAGAGAAAGTCTTATTAGGGATAAAGGACATCCTGTTAAAGGTGTATTCTGGAAAAAATACAGAAAAGAGTTGATAAGAGGTTACCACTGCAATGGCCTGTACGTGCTGAAGAGAGGACATTACAATTGAATAAGAAATTGTATTACCTATGTAGACTATGTATTAGCTGAATTACTGCCTGACTATTGTGCTCAGACTTTTATCATAGCAATGCTAGAAAGAAGTTGACACACTAAAGGGAGTTGAAGAACAGCAACAAGAATTATGAGAACCTAGAAATGATCCTTAACAAAAAATGGCCTGAGAAGTTTCACCATTTTCACTCAGAAATTTGCTTGCACTGCACTACTGCTGGGAGAAGGTAGAGATTTTCAATAGGAAGGTTGCTATAACAAGGTTAAGAGGCTAAATATTAACTGAATTCAGACAAAATATACTCATTCTACGTCTCACTTTGGTTCTTTTCTCTATAGATACATCTGCATATAAGCTCTTGAGTTTAAATGATTCTGGGCTTTTCCTGGACTGTCATAAGGAAATACAAGTGATTGAAGTTGTTTGGGAGTCTTTATGAAATGTTTGATAAGAAAATACTGATTTACTAAAGCTTTGTGAGAACAAATCTTTTGTAAATACACCCCAGTTCCTGTGAGGAACTGTAACTGAGCCATGAACAGGGTTCCAGAAGAACAGCAGTTTCCCTGGACAAAATTTTCTGGTAAATTGTCTTTTGGGGCCTTTCTCTGGCATTAAAGCCTACTGGCATGGAAGATCCCATATCCATGTTGTGAAAAATCTCTTTACTCTCTATTGCATGATAGCTACCTCCAATTTACCTATTGGAAACATGATGTAAAATTCTGTTTCCAGACCATAAAATGGAATTATGTGGGAAAACAGCAGCAGCCTCTGGCAAAAATGATTCTGGGATTGTTCTACAGCTTTGTGGACAATCAAGTCTCAATGGAACAACTCCTGGGACCACATAATTCACTAGAGAAAATGATATTGTAGTATGCTGCTGGAGATCCCAAGCCATCACAATCAGTGGTTTGGTGCTTTCTCACACAGTGGACAGACACATGAATCAGCTGGGCTCCAGAACAAGAGACTCTAATGTCCAGCAGCAGTGTATGACTGACAAACAGAAAACAACTTTGGTTGACATCCTCTAGCAGTCCTGGTGAGGCATTTCACTTCTTAAATGCTCTTCATCTCAGTTTCCAAAATGAAAACAAAACCAACCAACCAATCAAACAAAAAACCTGACATCAAAAGCCCGACAAAAGCCCTTGACTTCAAAAGTTTCATAGACCACCAAAAGTGACAACTCTTGAAAATCAAATCACAAGTTTGTCTTGAGAAACTTGGAGAAAAAAGAGCTTCAGTTGATGTTCAGAAGAGTCTTATGACCCAGGCTACTTTGGCTTTTGAGTGTCCAAACATAGACACTTGTGGAAACAAAGCCTTTCGGAATTACCAGTGTTTTTGGAAAATCCAGAAGGCATTAGTTTTTATACTCTGCAGGATCTGTGTTTTTCACTTTGGTTTGTGCCGCAGTGGCTTTGTGCAGCTTTTAAGTACAATTGGAATAAATTGAAGAATGTTAGAGACTCCTAAATGGACTATGCCTTAGATACAGGATAGCATTATAATATGAAAGTGGAGTGCTTGGCAGCTGAACACAGAAGTCCCAATGGGACCTGTGCCCTGTAGCCTAAGACAAGAGGTTACACTTGATATTTGCAGCTTACTTGCTATCCCACACAAAATCTCAGCAAACTGCATTTTTCAACAAATAATTGTATATGCCACATCCTCACCATTGATCACACTGTCTGAGACTGCAAACAGATTCTGTTAACTTGTTTAGACTGGTTTCCCCATTGCTAAATAGCACTTGCTTTTTAATATTTGGTCTTTATAACTCTCACGGCTAAAGTGACAGAATGCTTTCACATTATTTTTACATTAAAAATTATTTAGGGTTTGGGTTTTGTTGGTTTTTGGTTGTTTTTTTTTTCAGTATGGAAGAAGGAAAATTAGGTAAGGAAGAATTTAAGGAAATTAAATTTTCATTACCCCAAACTGGGCAGAGTAAACAACTAGGATTTTGTCTGGAAAATACTGATATTAAAAATTCTCATCAAATTCCATTGGGAGGGGTGTTAAAACACTTTTTAATACAGAGGATCTCTGTGTAAAAGAGCTGGTATTCTCTCCTAGGTCCCCACCCCTTCAGAACTGTGTGGGCTGCCTCCCCTGTTATGTGCACTCACATAATACCCCTGTGGCAATGACAGTGGTTGCTTGCACAGAAAATTAATGCTAGGAAAGTATTTATGCATTTGTTCTGTATTGAGTGTGATAAATGTTTTCCCTTTCTGAAAAACAAAACACTTGCATTTTCTGCTTTTGTTCATCTCCTCCCATCTGCTTTGTTTCTCTTAGCTGGAAATGAGAATAACAGCTGACTCTCTGTGGATTGCCAGTGGTCTATGGAGGGTTTGAAGGCCTCTCTAATATCTTTGAAGCTCCTTTTTAAAAATAATTCTGTCCCAGTTCATGTGAAAAGCTGTATAATTCTTTCATCAGATCATAATTACTGCAGTGAAAGGACTAGACCTACTTTCTATCTTTGTCAATAGTGAGGGTTTTGTGGCCGTGTGGCCCACTGGACATCCAACATTTTTTGTCTCCAACCAAAAGCATTTGTCTAAATGCAAGCTTGTTTTGAGGGTGATATAATGATTTCCTTCACCCGAAGTAGCACACCCAGTATATCTTTTCAGATTGCACTAAAAAATACCAAACATCGCCTGAGAAGCTTCTGAACATGGATCTAAAAGAAAGGCAAATTCAGACACTGCATTATTTAAATACCTTCTTCACTGTCTGAAATAGTGTGGGACTTTACAGCTGTAAGAACCACAAGGTTTTAAGTAGAAACCTGTGGTCTTTTGTTCTTCCAATACAAAATCACCAGAAGGAACACTTAGGTTATGGCTCAGTACTGTAGACTACTCTGTAGAGCAAAGTTACAAAAAAATTGAGCTGTGCATTATAGCATGCCAATCACAATTTCTTGGGAACTATGACAGAATGAAACTCATGAGCTACTTTGCCTCTAACCACAGAAAAAAAACATGAAAATTCACAGATTGTTGGGGGCATAGGAAGAGAGTTATAATTAAAGTCTGTGAATTTTCACTGACACCAAGTAACTAAAGGTTTATAAAACCAATTTAAAGAACATAAGCTTTCTGGAGCTAATTAATTAATAATTTGTGTTTTGTTGTTTGTGCTTTTTGTTTGGGGGATTTTATTTGTTTTGGGATTATTTGGTGTTGTTTTTCTTTTTGGTATTTTGGGTTTTTTTGGGGGGGGACACTCCTGGAGAGATTCTGACAGAAGTATTTAAAAGATCCAAGTAAGATGATCCTTAGAGAAGCACATTTTACACTCACAGATGTTTGTGTTTTCACTTCATCATTTCTCAGTAGTGGATTTTCGTTAGTAGCCTGATTTGACAGGATCATTAATGCAAATCAACTTAACTGCATCTGGCTAAATAAACATTGCAATCATTTACAGGGCAGTTACTACACAAATTGGAGGAAGGACCTTGACCAAAAGGTAATCAAAGCATATGAAAGCAGAATGTCCCTTTTCCTTTCTATTATAATCAGGAATGGGAAGAGAAGTTGGTATATGACAGCTTGGCCAAGGAATAAAAACTTTTTCATTTTACATTGAAAACAGGGCTTTTTTTTAGATTTTTACTTCATAAAAAAGAACATAGAGAAATATTGCCTATTTTATTAGTTGCACCAAAGTCATGTTGGCAAGTGAAAAAATAATACTAAGCTAAAATAGCTTCATGTGTTTCCCATTATATGATCAGCTGGTGATGCAAAGGACCAGCTCGCACCGCTCGCTAGTCAGCCTGGCGGTTACAGAGCTCTCAACCAGAACGGTGCTGCCCACTGGGAATGGCAGAAGCACAAGAGTCCAGAGTTCTACTAACCCCAGGTTAATGGTGAGGCTGCTGTGACTGGTATAATAGCAGGCATGTCCAAGAAAAGATTTTTTCTGTATTTGATGACAAAAAATGGGTGTTCATGTACATCAGCCGTTATGCGCTATTGTGCTCTACATGTCCGGTGTAGGTCTGTTGGCTACTAAGATGGAATTCAGAATGCGACTTTTCTGAAGCTTAGTTTAATCTGATGAAAGTATGTTTAAACACATTTCTTTTTTTTTTTACAGTGGGTTATTTAATTTTCATGCTTCATTGTAATGATGTCTTTTTCAAAAAGGTTCTGAAGGAACACAGTTACCATAAGATAAGAGAAAGACCTTCACTCAGAATTAAAAAAAAAAAACAAAACCTAGTTAAAAGTTAGGAAGCAATGGATGGGAACAGAAGGTGAATTTTCATACCAAACAAGTATATAGAGTAGTGCCACACTCGTACATGCTTGGCCCTCAGCAGCATAGGCCCCTGGAATGGACTTCATAGATAATTTAGGGAAGAGGTGAACAGAGAAATGACAAAGTTCATTGATGATCCTGAGTTACTTAATGTAGTAAAGCTGTCTGCAATAGACTAAAAAGGATTTATTTATTTGTACAGTTATTTATATATATTTATATATTATATATGTACTGTGTGATGGAGAAGTGAACAGCAGCAAAAAATTCAACATAAGTAAACAAAAAGTGACACAGAAAAAAAATGGTCCTAACTTTATTTATAGAAAGATAACCTTCAAGTTGGCTATTTCTATTCAGAAATGAGATCTTGAGAGATCTTGACATCTTGAGAAAGAAAACTATCAATTCAGTGCTCACTCCTGGGAGTAGAAAGTCTACTGTGCTAGACAGTTTTAATCATCAAATCTTATTCCAAGGTGTTGAGTCATGTCAATGCTCAGCTACAACTATGAGCATGCTACATCAGAAAACCTAAGCTACAGAGTCAAGAGATAAGTATATAAAATACATAATCCTCACTAACATAGACCCTATTACTGTAGAAGGCTTGCCAAAAATTTCTTTTATGAAAAGGAAAACTGAATAGTTGGTGGTTTTTTTGTGGTTATTTATCTTTGTTCAATATGGGTACACTTAAGTGGCCTGCAGAATAGGTGTAATATTTACCTGCATTTGTATAAGTGTGTGTGTGTGTGTGTGTGTGTGTGTGTGTGTGTGTGTGTGTGTGTGTCTTTGTATCTGCAAATATTAATCCTATCTATGGAGTAGTTTATTATGTTCCATATCCTGTGTATAAATACATAAGTTCAGTATATTCTGTCACATTAATTAGATGGAATGTATCATAAAATTTAGCAGCACTAACTCATATTCATGGCATAAGCTATTTTAAACCATATGTTTTTCATCTTCCTTGGATGCAGACTTTTTTCAGCAGACAGAAAAACAAGTTAATGTAACTTGAAAGATAAGTACAAAAATTCAGTTTTTCATATTTTTCCCTTTTGAGTTATTATCAGAGAAAAGGTAATTATTAGGCTCATTATTTTCTGCTCCAAAAGAAAAATGGATACATTTGTTGCTTAGTTCCTAGAATACGGATGTATAATAGAAAAAGTGCCTAACTTTCAAGTTAGAGAAATACCAGTTTGTTCTATGCAGTCATCACATGCCTTTAAGTTTTAATAATGGCTGCAGCATTATGTCAGTTACATGCAAATTGCTGATACTTCCCTGGGCAGTTTGCACACCCCTATCTCTAAATCTGATGCCTGTTGTCTGAGACCTCAAGATCACTTGTTCCTTAGAAATTGGGTTTGCCCAGCTGTCACACAGATGTCCCCTCCTTCTCCTGCCCCTATCAATATTAAGGACAGGAAATTGTCCTCTCACCTGCCTTTTTGTTTATAAGGAGTCTGAGGTTTGTGCTTAGGTTTAAAGCAGATAACATGGAAGGCATTGAGAATAAAGCAGAAAATTTCAAGAATTTAAAGGACTCAAGAGTTCTGATTGGCTTTTAAGCTTGAGAATTTTTGTATGTTAAAAGGCAAGGGATAAGTTTTGTCATCCAGAGCACTAGCCTAAAACCTCAAGCCCATTATTAGCATGGGTTTTGGAAGGGCTCTCCCCTGTGGTACACAGCCAAGTGGCTCTTCTGACTACAGCCAGCAAACCCATCTCTTTTTTCTCCAGTGATAGCAGT
This sequence comes from Luscinia megarhynchos, assembly GCA_034336665.1. Classification (NCBI taxonomy): domain Eukaryota; kingdom Metazoa; phylum Chordata; class Aves; order Passeriformes; family Muscicapidae; genus Luscinia; species Luscinia megarhynchos. Next base: position 52,053,820 of record CM067565.1, read on the forward strand.
GACTGTGTTATTGCAAAGCAGCCATGGGGCCTCCTTTTCTGTCTTCAAAACCACAAAAGCACAAATGTTAAAGACATTGTGAGATTTGAATGGACTGTTTCTTTTGGGGGTTTTTTCACTCTTCTTCACTTCCCATGTCTGATCAGGATTGGAAGCGGAAGTGTTGAAAGACTATACTTAGTATTATTTATTGAGCACTGACACTGCGCTTGGAGTTTAACCACTTTGTGAAATACCACAAAAAGAAACTACTTTTACTGTATTTCAAGCCCAACCAGAATGAGAAATTACTGGAAGTTTCACAAGAATACTCTGTTTTTGCAAGACTTCCAGGCTAGTTCCGTAGATCAAAGATGGTCAGGCAGTCTTGGATGAAACCCAAACGAACATTCAAACGTTGGGTGCTTAGCCAAACCAAAGTGAAACTCTGAATCGCAAGGTTTGCTCACTCTTCTGTCCTTCAGTGTTGATAATATGCAGGTTAAGCCTGCCTGATGCAACTTGAAGTTTGTTTGTTCCATAGATAACACTTTGGGTCCTCTGTGTATGCTTTTTATGGTTTGCTAACAGTCTTTCTGATACTATTTTAAGTGATTTGGTGTAAAATCCAGTGGCTCACAGTCATATACAGAGCTAATTCATACCTGAGGGAATGTGAGATGTTCCTAGAGCAGGTATTAGAAGGAATAATTGCACTATTCTGTTACAGGAAAGAAGTTAATGTTAACAGACCATGAGCAAGGCTCATGTGTTGTACCTTATAGGTTAGAGCTGGTGTACTACTCCACACCAGTGAAGTGACAAAACTCGAGCCTTTGTGCTCTGGTGTCTTTTTTAAAGCTGTCACCCATTTGTTGTGGAGTAAGTGCTTGCAGAGAGTTGCCATGGTGTTTCAACTAAGTCTAGTTCTGTGCCCAAACTAGTCTGGGTAGCTGTGGCAATATTTTTGTTATGAAAATAATTAAGTAATTATAAAGTAAGTAAATAAATAAATATAAAAGAAAAGATAAATTCTTCATAAGAGATGTCCTGACCTTCTCAGTTTCAACCCTCTTGAATTTCTGTCCTTGGCTGGTTTTTCCATGGTAGAATTTTCCATATTGCTTCTCCTGTGGACCAGCATTTGGACATATGGACACAAGATCCTTAAGTGTTGTCATCCATGTCTCCCTGTCATCCATCACGGCTTCCATCACATGCTTTAACATGTAACAAAACCATGGTTAACTGTTTTGAAAACAGTGTTACCCATGTTTTTAGCATCCCTGGGTCTCACAGAGGCTTGGATATGTGAAAAGATGTTCAGCTACTAGCTTTGTGTCAGTTTGCTCTGTGACTTGATAAAATTTCTCCATTTGTGAAGGATAGGCAAGTACATTCCCTAGGTCAAAATATTCTGAAGGCTGTATCTGCAAGAGCACTAGGAAAGATGCATACTATTATTATTCTGCTCTATACACAATAAGTTAAAAATACTTATAATGATATAAGTTATATAGTCTGGTGTTGCAGCAACAAGTATTTAAAGTTACAGAGAAAGAATCATCCTGGTTAGAAAAATATCTAATCTAGGTTCCTGACATCAGACACAAACTTTGGGGAAGGGATAACTTTTAAACTCTTAATAATGGCTACTTTATGATACTTACAACAGCAATGTCAAATACTTATAAATACTTGGACTGTGCTGTTAATAATTCAGTGGAAATCTACAGGCATAACTCCAACTTTAATGAAAATTAATATGAAATGTGGATCTAGCTCCATATATATGTCACATAGTGTGCAGTAAAAACTTACTCTTGCATAAAATCAATATTTAGTGGTCAAATTTCCCTTGTATCCCACTAATAAGAGATGGAGTCATATGGTTCAGCTGTAAATCTACCAGCTGGAAGTAATGAGATGAACTGTCCATAGCAATATGAAAGATATCCATGCCCATTCAAAGGCAGACCATCTGTGGAGATCCATGGAGAAGGATAGTAGAGAATTTTATATAGACATACAGTAAAACAGTCTCTCATGATACTGCAGGAGCTGTGGGGGCCTAATCTTTACATTTGACTATTAAATTAAGAAGGGCAAAGCCTACACAATACCAATGGTATTAGTCATGTCTGGAGGGGCATCCAATACCAGATGTCACTTTTCTGATCTTTCATGCTCAGCTCTTACAGCTTTTGGCACGTCAGAGTTCGCATCTGAATACAATTTAAGTTATAACAATACAATCAGCATGTCTAACTATTTTTGCCTTTCTCTCTGCTATTTTGGGAGCTAGGCTATGGTGAGTCTCTGTTGTTTAATCTAAAAGCCTTCCTTGTCCCCGTCTCCAGCCTCATGAGGTAATGCTGGAGGATGTCAGAGAGTGGTGTTAAGGAACAGTTGTTTGACAAGTGCTACTGGTTTTAAACTGAATTGCTTGTTTATTGGCTGCACAATTATTCATCTGCTAGCATAGCATAGAAAAAATAATGTTGACAGTAAAATAGTAGCTTTTCTTGGTAGAAATTATTTGTCTTAAGTGAACAAGTCGTTGTTTTAATGTGAATGCAGTTTGTACAATATCAGGAAAGGTTTGTTTATTTATTTAACTGGCAAAAAAAAGCTTTCATGATCAGACAAAAGTAAATATTTGTAGGGAATTGTGTGTGGAGGAGCATAGTCTGCTCTTCTGACTTGTTATAAGATAAAGTCATCTCCCTTTATGCAGATTATTCATGTTTATTTATGACATTCTGTGAAAGGAAAGACACTCAAATGCCTCAGGGCTATGGCCCAAAGTAAATAACTTGTCATAATATACCTTGCAAATGATAATGTAAACCACGGGAAATCCAGGGAGGAGATGCACATACATTCCAAAGCTGGGAAGTTATTGAATGTTTAGGCTTAAGAAGCAGATAGTTTTGATTGGGGATATTTCCCTTGTTTCTGTATGTTAGATGGATTACTCTGCGTGAGTGATATCCATTGTACTGTGTTTATTCTTTTCCGCTTTTGTTCACCAATCACTGTGATGTCTGGTCCTTTCCCAAAGATGGTCTGTATAATAAATATGTTAAGTCTGACAAGGAATGATGGTAATGCAGCATCAATGCCCTCTGGGGTTAGGGAGTGTTCTGGTTATTTTTGTGTCTCTGCAAGCTTACGATCCAGGCATTTGTATAGACAAAATCTTGACTCAAGTTCAATGCAGAAATCTTTCCACTGGGGGAGCTGGCAGCCTGGGTTTGAGCAGCAGCACCAGCAGATGCATCTTTGCATTTCTGGTTGCATCCAGGCCTGCTGCTTTGTATGCAGTGTTTGGACCAAAAAAAGGACTTAATGAGTTAATTCAGCATTTCAGTATGGATTATGTGTATAAAGAAACTCGGACTTAGGTAGAGGTAAGGTAGCTGCTACACAAGGTGTTTTGCAGTAAGACTGTTTTGGGAATCTTGGGGCCTGTTCCTCTGCTGTCATGTGCCAGTGCTATAGCTGAATGACTTGCTTAAAAGCTTGACTCCTGAGCCAGATGTAGGTAAATCACTTGTAGCCAGTTTGGCTCTCTCTGACTTAGTAGATTGGACAGTGCCACATGGTCACTTCTACTGTTAATTTGTTATTCTGCTTTTTAGCCCAGTTTTGGCCTGTGCCAAAAAACACTCTTCCAAACAGTTCCCAGACACAGTTCAGGAGTCAGCAGGAATGAGCAAGAGACAGCTACCAATAGGAAGTTTGGATGCAAAGCACTTTTCTATCACAGCTGGAAAGAACAGTCTCTAGCCCTTTTAATTTAGCAAGGAAAAATAGTTTTGAGTGGACCATTGGGTAGTTAATATATATTTCATAAAACATACCCTTTTATTTTCCTTTTGAGAAGTTGTAGTTAGCTATTACTAGAAATGTTTCACTTCTGACTCACAAACTTCAGTATTTTTAATGTATTTTCATTATAATTTGTTTTCCTGTCAAAAACAAATTAACTCAAAATTTAGTTTTGCTTCTAAATTGTGTTTTGATTATTGTTTTCATATGTAATGTATATTTTTATTTTTTCTTATAGATAGATAATGGTCTATCAAGTCTATGTTGGCCCTCATTAGCATTAGGCACCTCCAGCAAAGGCATTTCAATTAATCTAACCTCTGAATTATTTCATGAATGTGTTCTTCTCTGTCTGGGAGAAGAGCATATTCTCATAGGCAAACTGTGCTTCAAGTTTAGATAGTGGCATTACACATGTTGAATCTGAATTTAAGGTTGTTGTTACTGCCTTTCACTGGTGCAGTAAGCACAAGATCTTGAACTTTGCTGTAATTTGTAGGGATTTCCAGCCAACAAGTTCTTAATAGTTGGATTTTTGGGCAATATTTAGTTGAAATTTCTTGAGGGTTTTTACCTTTTGTTTTTGTTTTTTGTTTTGTTTCTTTTGGTTTTGTTTTTGGCTTTTTTTTTTTTTTTTTTATGCTAGTTTGGTTGGGTTTTTTGTCATCTTGTCTTCTTACAATGAAAGTTTTTGGAGCTGGTACCTAGCAGGGCTGCTACCTGTTATAAAGTGCCTAGTATATGGAGAAACCAACTTGTTGTCCAAATTCATTTTTTGTGTATCACATCCAAACTGCCAGGTTGCAGTGACACCTTGTAGGTTGCAATGTGTAAAATAAGCATCACAATGAAGAATTACCCAGGTTCCTTCTCTTCCTGAGTACCCCCAGTGCAGAAGTATGAAATGAAACAACGGAGTTTATCAACATAACAAAATAGCATGCTAAAGGAAACAACAGTGGCTGATAAAATGGCTTGCAGAACAATTGTGTCAGGAAAACAATGACGCAGTTGGGCTGGGCCTGACCTTCTACAAAGCCCAGAGGAGGCTGCATCTGGCATTTTGATTCTGACCCCCTTCTGAAGGCAGTAAAACAGTAAGTCTTAACTAAAAGTGGTGGGTTTTTTTTTTTTTTTTGTTTTTTTTTTTGTTTTTTTGTTTTTTTGTTTTTTTTTGCTAAAAAGAAATTACCTCACTGGGTCCTGAGAATTAGAAGCCAGGATAAATTTCTTCCAGTGCACTGTGCAATTTTTCCCCCCTTCCCTAAAGAAGTAGGATTATGTAACCTAATAAATTGGTCTCATTACAGAGCCACTGACAGACAGACATATAGGTTGCTGCCAACTGGCATGTGTGCTGAAGGTGAGCACGCCCAGGGGCTGGTGCAAGTCAGCAGTGGATGCAGCACTCAGAAACCATCTGGCTGAAGGAGGTCATGCCTGCTGCATAAAGCAGGGGAAGATAAGGATGTCAGCAGCATAGAGGGCGACATCCATCAATCAACTTCTTCATTATAGCAAGAATGAGCACTGAGGGTCCTTGGGAGGAAGAAGGACCTCGTGATCCCTCATCTCACAGGTGGCAAGCCTAAAAAGTCTAACCTTTCACATTTCTAGGGGCAGGCAGGGTGAAGAATGTGTTTTTAATGAATTACCCATAATCACACACACAGAGACCTACACAATATCCTACTTTAACATATATTTTCCCTTCAGGATAAAATAATTAAATAGAAAAGTCTCTTTATTTATTTTAAAAAATCATAAAAGTGTGTCTTAGTGGAAAGCAAATTTTAAAGTCTCTGATCAAGTAAATAATTCTCTGTAATAAAAATTATTTTCTGCATCTGCATTTCACTCTGAAGGATAGAGAAATGGTAGAAGAAAGAAATATGCCAGAAGGTAACACGATGAAATGAGCACTCATGGCATTTTTACTCATCTGAACTAAGAATCAGATGATTAATTAAACCTCAAACTAAGAATTAGATGATTAATTAAATCTCAGGCTTCAGGGACTGAAATATGAAAGAGCCTGTTTCTTCTGCACAGTCAAATACATGCCAGAGTACATGGGGGAAGATTTGCATTCCACTCAGAAATGTCACTAACCATCAGAGACATAATTTGTAAAGGCTAGAAAAAATACAAAATGCTTGGAAAATTGTCCTTACACTTAGTTAACCAACACAAAGTTAACCAACAGAATACAACTGAGAGCAGGAAGACTCTGGAAGGTTTTTAATCATCAGTATCATACTGCAAAGGGAAGAACAGATCTCCATACCAATAGGTGTGTGAGTCTAACTAACCTGGCAGGTTGATTAATATCCATTACTTCAGCATACAAAAACTGAGAGTAAGTGCTTCTAGAGGAGGAAGAGGCCATAGATACCCTGAGCAACCTACTGAATTTCCCTTTATGCCACCAAAGATAGTAGATGGAAGCTGATCAATTCCTAAATTCAGAGAGGTCTACATCTCCATCTGTTTCTTGATCATGCAGGGACCCTCTAGAAAGACCCTTATTTAGAAATAGAGACAAGCTCAGGTGAACTGGACTGCATGGGTCACAGCATCCTAAAGTAAGATTTGGTGTTAGCACTTAACTTAGATAATGCTAAGTGATTTTACAAGGATTGCTGCTCTGTAATACTGCAGGGTTTACAGAAAATCAAATCTGCTGTCATTTTTCTCACTAAACATTCACCAATGTCAACTTTCTCCTTCAGGGAAATTGGGATTTGGCCCTGCCTGCAAATGAACTCCCTAATGTCCCAAAGTAGGCAGACAAAGGGAAAAATGTTTGTAGGATGAGGAGGACTTTTTTCCACTCACTTCTCAAATGATAGCCATGTTTTGACACTTGTAATGAAGCCAATGAGGAAAAATATTACTGAGAAAAAGGCCTCTCTAACAGGGAGCACGTATGCTTATGATCTGGCTGTTCACCTCAGAGTGTGCAATAGATTAGGTTCACCTTTCTTCCCCCAAATGCATCAGCAATCAATCAGGTGAGAATGAGAAAGAGCCAACAAGGCCTTTATTTTTGTAGATCATTAAAAATGACCCAAGGGACCAATTTTCTGTACTTCTGCTCAGTTTCCTTTTGATTCCAGTCATTAAGAGTGAGATACACATAGCTGTATGGTCAGACAATGAACAAAATTCTCCTCTTGCTTGTGTGGATGAGTTCTGTTAAAGCAGAACTCGAATAAATGAGAGGAACATGCCTGACTTCTCTTGGCAGCTTTACTCAAGCACACATGAAACTAAATTCCTTTCGCAGTGAAAAGTACCTCACATGAAGCCTGAAGTGACTGAATTAAATTGCATTATAACCCTCCAGAGGTCAGGAGGTCAAATTCAGATTTGGTGCAAGCAGTGGTAATGAAGTTGCCCTCTTTCACGCAGGGCTCTATCTAAACTAAAGTATAATATCATTAATAAGTGATATAAGCTTTTTATATCAGTGATATTTAACTAAAATTTAACTGTTCACTAACTGAACTGAAGTACTAGGAAATGACCTGGCCATACATTTGCAAAGGTGTAAAGAGAAATATTAAACCTCTGTAAATATAAAGTAGTGTGGCTTAAGTAGGCAATAGTTTTATATGGATACTTTCATTGGTAGAGAAACAACAGAAGAACATGCACCAGCTGAGTTACCAAATGTGTAAGAATTCTTTTTCAGCTGTGCGTGCTACAATACAGTACAGCCTACATATGAAGAGAGCCATCTGCATATGGAAGTCTATTTATTAAAATTCTATTTATTTAACCAAACCTCCGATTCATAAATCACACTCTGCATGCTGAATTCTGCAACATCAAAGAGCCCTGAAATGATCTGTAGACTTGGCCATTTGGGTGAATGTACTGGTCATGAGTCAGATCTGATAATGTATTCCTCTGCTCACCTGCAAATTGTCACACAAGAATCTCCTAAGTGTCTATCAAGTGCTAAAGGCTGATAGCAAGGGTGGGGAGACAGGCATACATAACATTTCATGTCTCATTTATGTATCTCTGATGACAAAACACAAAATATTAGCTCTATCAAAAAAACTGTATTTTTCTTCTTCCCCCTCGTCTAGTCTTCTAGTATAAAAAGAAAAGGGAATTGTAGCAGACATATTTTAATTTTATTTGGAAGTTTTCTGTGAGAAGTCCTTCATTTCATAGTCCAGGGCTGTCATCAAAATCAAACCTATTAATTTGTTCTAAACACACATGCACTACTTTTGAGAATGGAGAGGAAAGAAAGGAAAAGAAGATAAGAAGGTGAAGACAGAAAAAGAGAGAGCAGAAAATAAAACCAGAAGACAGCTTCAAACATTTCCTGGAGGCACATGTTTTCTAACCCACCTCACCCACAATTCCCCTTCCTTCCCACTACAGCATTTGCGATCTCTAGTTCCTACTGAAAACTGATTCCAAGAATGCTTCAGTTGTCCATGTGAATCATTTCAAACATCTTCTGAACCTCTGTAGAAACTGTACCTTGCTGGCAAGCACAACAGTGCAGACCATTGCTTCACAAAAAGCAGTGGAAAAAAGTGTGCTGGGACAAAGACAAAAACAGACCTGCACAGTACACCCCTGTGCATGGGCACCATCATCTTTGGCTCTATGGAGCACACTGCTGTTTCAGGAGCTGTTTATTTTAAAATTGCACTTCTAGAAACCACAGTAGAACACTGTGAATGCGGTGGTCCATTACTCTTTCTTAGCACTGTTTTGCCAACCATCAAAAACCACTTATATCTGCCCTGAAAAATTCTCTACAGCTTAGTAGGAACCATGGCTGCAAAACAGGGTGTTCAAACTCTAAAAAAATAAAAAAAATCTTTTACTCATAGTGTGGTCCTTGACAATGTGAAGTAGTAATGAAGAGGCTCTTACTGCTCTAATAATAGCTGTTATGTTGTCCCAGATGCTCCCAGACACTCATCTGGCTTCCTGTTCCATTTTTACCTATGACTTGATGTCAAAATCTCCAAAGGCAGTGTAAATATCCAGTGGGCTCTGTTTCCTAAATTCTAGCTAACATGTTTCACAAAGAGTTGTGTAAGCTGACCTAGTTATAGAGTGTGATATGTGATCTCTCTCTCTCTCTTCTCTTTCTTATTTATTCAAAGAAATACGGTGAGGGTTCATCTGTGTAACTTGCCAAGCATCCTAAGAAATGAAGTAGTGATGACACACCAAGGAATCTGAAAACACTCAGAGCTGTCTTATTCTGAGGTAGAAATAAAACTTGAATTTATCCTGAAAGGAGATAAAGCCTCTGAAAATGTTTGGGGTTTTCCTGATCAAACAGAATTCATGCTTCACATATAGGAATAAAATATGACTATTTCAAGTTTGCAAATTTTTAAAAAAGTGAGTGGTGTGTTTTCTACAGAAGCTAGTGGATGAACAGCATAACTTGCTGGCTTAGCAGTGCTGTTCTAAGCCATTCATGTTGCACATTAGATTTTTGGCAATAACTGACCTGTTGTGAGTTTCCTGGGAAGTGATAAGTTTGCCCACTTCCTTGTTTATCAAAAGATCAAAACTTTTATCTGAATTACTATCATACATGCTTTAAAATCCAGTCTCTTGTGCTAATTAGTTGTGTAATCACATCTAACACTTTTGGGAACGGAGTAGAACAGGATTGACTTGGTAGGTGAGAAAGGATCAAAGCAGTGCTCTAACAAATTATTATGGTAATTAGTGTTAGTCTTGTAGTTTATCTCCAGGGGGGCTTTTAATAGAAGCAGTGAGAGCTTGGGAAAACCTGTGCACAGGATAAGCATGCACTTGAAGAAACAAAGCTTGCCAAGCTCACAGGCCAGTCTGGCAGGGGGACTGGAGATGAGTGGCATGAGAGGAAATTGAAAGGCATATCAGGTAATGCACTCAGCGATCTGAGTGTGCTACACAGTTTTTCAAGATGCAAGAGACTTACTGTATCCCTGTGTTCTCCCCTTCAGACTCGAAAAAAAAAGTCTCTAAGGCTCTAACAACCCTTAGATTTGCTGAGTCTTAGCCAAAAGAGCCGCTGTTGCTGGGGCACAAATGTTAGAGATGGACAGTAGCCTTCTGCAGTATGGCTCCATGAGCTGGGGAATATAGAAAGGATAGGTGTCAGTGTGTAGGTCCCCTGCAAATGTTTTTCCTCAGGATGTTGCTCAAAAAATGGTCCAGATGTGACCATCAGTGCATGGAGTATGCAAAGACAGGTTAGGAACAGACTGTCACCAGCCTGTGTTGTGATGCTCTTTTGCCCACAGAGAAGGGAGTAATGAAAACCCTGGGTGATCCTTCCATTTGCACCCCAGACTCCTAATTCAAAGCCTAATTGCTCCCCAGTCTAATTAATCCGTGGGGATATGCGTGGGCAGGGTTCCAGTCCTTTTCATGCTACCGCTTGTTTCATTGCGGGGTCTGTAGAGGTCCCCTGAGATGACCCTCTCAGTGATAAAAATATTTCTTACGGCTCCCAGGGGGAAGGAGGCTGATGTTGCTCTCTGCTTTGGAAGGGCAGTGCTAACGCTGGTGACAAGGACAGCCCTGTGAGGTCTACTGGGGCTGGCCTGCTGCCAGGACAGCAATCTGCCCGCCACCGCAGCCTGGGCAGCCGCTGCCCGGCTGCCACCCCCCAGATTGGCAGGGCTCCTCTGCCAGCACGGAAACTGTCTCTAGCCAACAGCTCGTTATTAGTGCTCTACTCTTCGCAGCAATTAAGTCAAGAACCATGGCACCTGTTCATCTCACCTCCCTAGTGGGAATTAACATGCCGTATGGGAAAGAGATCTGCACGGGGGTGGGGGCAGGGGGAGAGAGCTCCTCGTGTCTGTTAAAGGCAAATAGCAATGCATCTGAGGTTCTTCGGGGAATAGCAGGCTTGATGAATTTACAGGAATTTTGAGGAGAACTGCTTTTACCCTGGGGGTGGTGAAAATGTCCCAGATAATTTGATTTTAAGTAGATGTTCACTTTGTGTTGTTAGTTCTCTCCCCACGCCTGAGTGAAAACCACTGAAGAGACCCTGACGACACCTCAAATCTCTCTGATAATGAGAACATAACTGCTTCAGTTTGGGTGAACAATGTTTTAATCTATGCTGCTTGTAAGTACAAAGGCTCTGAAATGGACCTCGGGTTTGCCTAGGGATTTGCTGTGTGTATTTACTTAAGCAGTGAACCTGAAAAACGGCGTAATTGTTCATCTTGCAAAGAATTACCTCATTCTGTCTAATCAACCTGACAGGACAAAACAAATCAATCTTTTAAAAAGACGTATTTTTTTCCAGGAAGATGTGGATATTAAGAGGGTATGTAGATGCTGTTGGTTCCAATTAAAATCAATATCTGTCCTGATTTGCGGCTGTTGTCTCTGTGACAGCGAGGGGGCTGGATAAGGGGACCCATCTGCTCAGCTTTCCCAAAGGGGCTCCAAAGAAGTGAATGACCTGCAGTGTTTATTATTAAGTTTTCAAAGGGAAACTTGTTTTGGTCTAATTGAAGGAATAATACGGGAGAGGTTATTTCTGGTCAGTTCCCTGCTGTTTTCACTCCAGAGAATATATTCCAGGTGTTAGCTAGGCAATGCTATGATACAGTATTGACTTTCCCTTGTGTTTAGGCATGCTGGTGCCAATGGACCAATAAACTGCAGTCATGAATGTAAAGCCAACTCTTTCAGAGGAACTTTTTGCTATTTAGTAAGCCAGATGGTTAATGACTGCATTAATTTTCAAAAGCTCCATTCCCCAGGAGAGAAGTAATTGTAATTTTTCAACACCCTTGTCCTTCTTTTTCATCTATTTTATTTTGCTTCTTTTCTTTCTCTCTGTTAACAAAAGATTGGTTGTGAGACACTGCTGTTTTGTGTCACATTTTTTGTAGCTAACAGTTCTTTCCCCTTCTTATGACAACAGATTTCATGCGTAAAGTCTAAATAATAGGGGAAAATACAGACCTATAATTTTCATGTGGAATATGATAGATAAACCTTATTTTTTAAAATAGCATGTGATGTCATCCCTGGATCATGCATGTGTTAGATATTGTGTGTATGTGTCTTTAGACAGGCAAACAGAAAAAGCAAAAGCTGTGCAGAGCAGTGACTCAGCCCAAGTCTGGAAAACGAAACAGCAGCTGGCTCTGGCTTTATGTCTTTAGACTGGGCCATCCAGATAGTGGAGTAACATACTCAGGAAAGTAATCTCAGGCTACAAATTATTTTGTTTTATATTAATTTCTGGGAGGAACAAGGTTATTCAATTTGGTTGCTGGACTAAAAAGCTAGGAAAAGATTTTCAGTTCAGGTGGAATTTAAATAAAAAATCTTAGAACTTTTTGAACAAAACTCTGAACCCACCTTTGAAGACACTTTTAAATGTTTTGTTTAACCTTTTTTTTCATTTAGAATACTATTTGATATATCTTAATGGAAAAAAAATCTACCATTTTAAATAATCTGACTTCTAAAAAATCCTCCTCGCTTTTCAACGTTAATCCTGCATCCCTTTATTTGGGATTCTGCGTATCTTAAATGAGTGCGATTTGATTTCAAAAATGCACTTGAGTCTTGCATTAGATTCAATACATGCAATGTGGGCTGCCAAGAAAAAGTGAATTCTCTGCATAAGGGGTTAATAAGAATTTGATTATAATTAAATTTATATAAACAGTAGAACAAGGAATAATGTTTGTAATAGTAAATATATCTTCAAATACATATTTATTTTTTTTTCATCCTAAAGCAATTTAGGAACTTGAGTCTCTGCTGTTTTCTCATTGAGAGTACAGATGACCAAGACACAAAACCGCAGAAGAACTTGCTGTTATCTCCCGCCTGTCCTATATCTTCAGTTCCAAAACCAAAATTGAGACCATACTTCAGTCCTGTTTTTAATTGTTTTACTTTGATCCCAGCTACCAGCCCCACAGCCACTCAAGAAAGTGCAGAAAGCAGTGGGTTGTAGACGACTGAGGAGAGATGTTCTCATTGTCTCCTGGTGACACTTCTCCTTGTAACCACTGAAGCAGCGACTGGATCCGCGTTCAGCCCTTGTGTGGGTAAGGTCATCCTGGGCGAGAGCAGCCACCCATGAGCTGTTGGGTGAAACAACCTCTCCTTCTTCTCCAGTGGGGTGCTGAATATTGGGTTTTGCTTCCCCTGCTTTTAATTTGACTTCAAACCAACTTCCACCCTCCTTTCTTTTTTTTTTATGCGGGTGCCAAGCTGAAAACTTTGTTGTTCACACAGACCAAACTCAGCTGCTAAATCTAACCCATTAAATTGTTTCAGTTCTTTATTAGAGGGTGGGGGTGTGGGTCCGTGTAAAGATTCTTTTGGCTTTTAAGCAGCGTTTTTCTTGAACCAGGCATGTTGCACTGCACTAAAAAGTCTTTACTAATCAAGAAAAAAATTCCCTAATTCTCAGCTGTGCTAGTGTGAGGAGATGGGGAGAAGCTGTGATCTGGGGCCAGCCATTGTTTGGGAGCAGAATGCTGAGGTGATTGACAGTTGCAAATTAATGGGAATGATTTTTAGACAGGGCTTGTCACATGAGGGCCTGGCCATCCTGGACATGCTGTCTGTGCTTTAACTTTCTAGTTCCATCTGGAGTTTAGACAAAGAGGCCTGGATGAATCCTGCTCTCTGTCCATTTGGCTGTCATCGTTTTGATTAACCTGATTCTTCAGCAGGAGCAAAAAGTAGTTGGCTTCAGTCCACGCAGACATCAGGAAAATAGCTGCTGTAATGGCCCCATGATCTCCATACAAGATCCTGGGGCTAATCTGCTTTTTCTCCTATGTCTAATTAAAAATGTCCCTTCCTGTTTACATTAACAATTTTTACAATATTTTCATTAAATAATTGCTTTTGGAACTGTGGGTTGGTTGGAACATTATTTTTTTCCAGCACAGGTGTTACATAAGTAGGGATGAAATGAGAAAAAGAGAGCAGATGTGGGAGGGGAAAATAGTTGTGGGAAGGAAGGAAGGAAGGAAGGAAGGAAGGAAGGAAGGAAGGAAGGAAGGAAGGAAGGAAGGAAGGAAGGAAGGAAGGAAGGAAGGAAGGAAGGAAGGAAGGAAGGAAGGAAGGAAGGAAGGAAGGAAGGAAGGAAGGAAAAAGAAAGAAAGAAAAAAAAAGAAAAAGAAAGAAAGGAAGAAGGAAAGAAGGAAAGAAAGAAAAAGAAAGAAAGAAAAGAAAGAAAAGACTTCCACTGATGAGCTTCAGGAGGGAACTACACAAGCCTGGGGACCTCACCTTGCTACTTTAATGCTCTGTAGTGTTGTCCCCTGCCTTTTCGCTATGATATGTAGGATCTAAGGCAAGTTTAATGTGCTTAATTTATTACAAATGAGCTTCATTTAAAAATACATGTAAGATAAAATTACTGTGTTTCCATTTTTTATAACAGTACTTTTAAATACATTTATATTTTCTACACTCTAGTCTGGTTTTCTTGTCAGGCCAAAGAGTTGACTACAAAAGCTAATTCTCCTCGGCCTTTTCCTGACTGAAAATACTGATGGACCCTTCTTGGTAACCAGCCAGAGGTTGGGTTCTGCATGACTCATGCTCTGGTCAATTTGAGAAAAAAGAAGAACAAAAGTAAGCACTTAAATGTGATGCCTGTCCCCTTCAAGTTCAGAGTGCAGCCCTCAGGTCACCGTATTTAAAATAATGACTTTTCAGAGATTTTTCAAGTGCACAATCCCTCTCCAGTACTCATAGGAAGTGATTCTATCTACTCTTTGCCTTGGGGCTGGAGGATGGATGTACAGTCGTGTGCAGGAAAAGGGCATCCATCTTTGACCCAGGAAATTGGAGGAGCTGGCTATTCTCCTGGTTAAAATGCTTGTGCCTGCCCATAGGGTCAGCCATGCTTCCTTGCTGCCCCCATACTTTCACAGCCCCCTGGGCCTTTCCTCCCTGCCTCCATGGACAAGAGCCAAGGCCACCTGGGACATGCTCCTGGCCTGCAGACCAGTGCTCATGCACTAAAATGCATCAGCCAGAAAAGCAGGGGGAAAATATAGGTGCACTTGAGAAGTGCTGATCAGAGATGCCTCTGCTCTACTTCCTGGTCTCAGTCCAGAGGAGGAAAGTTCTGCACTCCTTATGAAGGCAGCTTCTGTGTGTCTTTCTTCTTTCCTCTTCTTTTCTTTTCTCTCTTCCCACAGCTCCCCACTCTTGCTTCTACCCCAACAGCACTAGCTTTTCTACTGAAGTGCACTGTCATTGACTGAGCCTTATTACACAGCAGCAAACTGAAATCCCTCTTGTCTGCTTTGGACAACTTAGACTCTGTGTGGATCATGCAAGTAGGATTTGACACAGAGCCATGAAGAAGAGTAAATTAATACGGTCACTTCAGGTCATGGTCATAAAAAGCCATAGCTCCTCTGCTGCAGATGTGTCAAGGCTTTGGCTCTTTTGTACAGGTTTCAGTGGAGAAAAAAAACCACAACTGATTTTTAGTGAGCCAGGCAATGAGTGATATGTTACAGAGGAAAGCTATGGTCTGTTTTAAGCTGGAGTGAACAGCTGCTAGCTTTGGGATGGTGTGTCAGCCTTAAAAGTTTGTTCTGACAGGGAAAACAGGGAATTGATGAGAAGAGAGGTCATCAACATTTCATCCTTATTTATCTCTGACCTAAAGAGTCACAAACATGGATGAGATGTGGATGATTGCTTTCAACAATCTGCTCTTGCAGATAAAATGGCCATGCTTGGGCAAGCAAATGAGAGAAAGAGAGAGATAAGGTTTCCAGTTTCATTGCAAGTGAACAACCTAAACCCCATTTCTGATTTTTTCCTGTGTGGTGCGTGTTTATTGCTCTGTATAAGTTAAATAGCTGGAAATGTGGCCAGAAGTCTTCTCTTGGACCATCTTTCAAAATGTGTTTTTTCTTGTCTTTGCTACACTGAGACAAGTAGGCTTAATGGATGCAGCTAGAGTGACATGCCTTTTACTAGTCAAACACCTCCTGAGGGTCCTGGTTGTTGAACAGCCCAGGATGATGGGCTCCTGACAGGATGCTGGCTTTGCAGGCTGGGCTGCAGCAAGTGTGAGCATCTCTTGTTGCAAGGTGGTCATGTTTGGTAGGTCTATGATCACCACCCACCTGGGACTTCAGAGAAGAATTTTCACTTGGGGCTCAGGAGAGATACAAAGGGCATGTTTGGTGACATTCTTAGGCAGATTGTTATGGCTGGAAGAGAAGAAACAGAGATTGCAGCACTTTGCACTGGGAAGAGGCTGGGGGAAAGCTGTTTGAACCACAAAATGTAGGTCTCTGTGAAGCAGAGATGTTTCCCCTAGGCATGATCCTGAACCAAGACACAGCTTTGAACACACCACACATGCAAGGGAAGTTTACCATCAGATCTCTCTTCCTTGGATAGCTTTCATATTTCAGTAGTGTGCTGGAAAAAAAAAAATAAAAAGGATCCAGATCCAAACAGCCATTCAGATTTAAAAGTATTTGCGTTTGGGTATTTCCATTGTCTGTACCTGCTTCAGAGCCCCACTGATGAGCACTCCTGAGGTTTGGAAACCTCCACTTCCAGCTCCGAGCTGTAGCACACCGGCCCAGACATAATGTTGACACATACTTACGTGAAGTTCATTGAACAATGCCACTTCATAAAAGCCCCATAAAGGTACAATCTTGTGCTCAGAGGAGATTTTATTTATGGAGACACAGAAAGCTGCGTGTGTGTGCGTATGTGCTCTGTAAAAAGTCCATTAGCCAAGGTGTAAGTGAAATGAATCTGACCTCTGTGTCATTAACGTGCTGTCTGCAAAGGTGCTGCTTCAGAGCATTCCCGGCCTCACCCCGAATCCTCAGTGAGAACTGAAAGTAAGAACAGTTAGAGGATTATTTTTTTAAAGTGAATCAAGCAGTGTTTTGTCTGAGAAAAATAAGAATAATGAAGTAGAAAAAAAATATAAAAAGGCAACGCAGACCCATGATAAATCTTGGGTTTTTTCCAAGTCTTACTGAAGGCTCTAGCCAAAAAGTAAGAAACAGTATCTGAAATGTTTGTGAGGGAAGGCGGCTGTGCCAGCACTCATCCAGCAACATCTGAGAGAAGAGAGAATTTTATATGTGATTGCCTTAGACTTGTTGTCATTATCAATTAAGCTTAGAAAGCTCATTTGATATGCTCGGCCATCCTGCACACTTGCCAAAAAGGCAAGATTTCTCCACAGCTGCGGCCCTGAAGAGCCCTGAAACACTGTGAGAAGAAGTGAATGAATGTATCCAGCGAGGTGATACTGGATGCACTGAATTTCCTTTGAGGAAAACCACTTTGGATGGTGGCCCAGAGCTGGCACTTGGTGCACACCATCGTGTGCTGCTTGTCACTTGTAAATCCTCATGCCTCTTGTGAGTACAATGCAGTCTGGGAACAAACTGATTTTTTGCTGCATCTTCTTCTGTAGCTAAGGGCATGCTCCTTTAGCACTAGATGTGCAAACCAGCCCTGTTGTGTGTGACTTGCATCTCAATTGCATGCCAGGATGTTTTACACACCGGGTAACTGTGCCACTGAGGGAGCAGTGGCAGCCCAAACCTGTTTTTGCTCAGTGGCTCTGTTAGTGTGAGCATTCTCAGGCAGCTCATGCAGAGCTGCACTGTGCAGTAGGGTGAGGTGCAAGCCCCATGCTCACAAGCACCATTAGCTTCACACTCTCCGTCTCCCTCTTCTAGCAAACAAGCTCATGAGGAGCCCAAAGAACTCTCTGCCACCACTTTCAGTCCAGAAGGAAGTAAAGGATGCCTGCTTACTATCCTTTACACAGAGGTCATATTTGACCTCACTGTTGAATATAAATAAAGTTGCCTGTTGCATAAGTAATGTTGCGGAATGAACTTTCCCATTGTAGCTAAGCCTGTTTCATTCTAATCAAAACTGACCTCTGTGGACTTAAATGGAAAAAAAATAGGTTAATACAGCTTCTAGCATATTCACAAATCCCATCCTGTAAGGGTTAATTCACACCTTAGGTTACTTGAGTGGAACCTATGTCTAGCATGGTTAAAATGAATCTTCTGTTAAGAGTTTGACTATACAACTGAACTCTTAAATTGCTAAATTCTGAATTAGCCTCACTTAGACTGAAAAAGAAAGAAACCCCCTTTACCGAGGGGAAGACAAAAGTCTTCACCAAAATCCCCTGTAGGTGAGCCCAGGATTGGATGTAGCTGCAGCAGGAGGGAAGTGAAGGCTGGGAGGGATCTTGTGGTGACTGAACTGCCTCCTGGGACAGGATGTGGATATGCTCCACCAAGACAGGCAGCTACAGGTGTTCCATAAATCCACCCCAGAATGTCCCTCAATGTGAAGGCTAGCAGAAACAAAGCCTTTGTGTGAGGGGAATTTTCAGGCCCTTCCTCTGGGAGCCTGCTATGGGCAGAGGGGAGAACAACCCCTCCAGGCTTCTTTTAGTGGAGTCACTATTTTCCTGCCACTGAGATGAGCAGGGATTTTTGACCCGGAAACTCTGGAGCCAAGGAAACATTCAGGATGCTGCAACTACAGCCAACATTTCAGAGGGACAGTGTCCATTTTAGAGAGCCACCCTCAGCAGTTCCAACAAGAGCCTCCCTTATTTTGAGTGCTGTGTCTGGCTCTCTCCCAGAGCTGTGCACCCCAGAGGACACTTAGGAGTGGGGTGATATCATTCCAAGAAGCATCCCTGCAAAGATCCCCTTTCCAAAAGATGTGGTGACTGTAACCTAATGGTGTTGGAGATTGATGCCATAGGAAATTCAGTCTCAGTTCCAGACTTTGCAAGGAAAGTGATACTCACCTCTCACAACACCTCCATCCCTCTTTGTTTTCCATTTTAATTTTTTTCCTGTTTTTCTGTAGGCCCTGGTGAGGCCTGTGGATATAATAAAAAAACAGAGACAGGGTCTCCTGAATTAATTGATCCTTGAACTTTGTTAATACAAGTCTGATCTTGCATCAATTAAAACATCCATTCCATTCATATTCAGCCAGCATTTTCCGGGCCTGACCCACTGGAGCATGTTCAGGTCAGCCTCAGAGTGAGCCTGAGCTGTGAACTCCAGAAACCCTATCCCAGACACATAGGTCCTAAAATAAAAAATATGTGATGTGTTATCAGCAGGCAGCCTCTTCTCTGCTTTTTCCAGGCAACTGAGCAGTAAGAGTAGAGATAAATTCCCTGTAGATAAATGCCAGTCATATTTTATAAATAGATAAATGGATTCAGCAATACAAAGGGTGCTGCTTTTGAATGAGAATTTCTGAGCATAGGTCCCAGCAACAGGATTTTGTGCTTAAACACTTTAGCATTAAACCCCTATAGAGACTGTGTTGTAAAGTGAAAGAAAGGGAAAGCATTAAAAAAATTACAATAATAACTAGCATCAGCATCATCCCATTGTCTTTCCTTAAGATTGACTTACAGAATGTTGGTCTTCTGAACTCTTCCATAAGCAGAAAGGAAAACAAAATAAAGCTGCTAGTTTCATACATACTTTAGACCATCACAAACCAGCACCACCATCACTATCTCTGTGCTGCCAGACTCTGCCCTGTGATTTAATGACCAAGTTAATGATCCCCTTCACATGTGCTTGAACAAGTTAAACTTCCAGAGCCATTTGGAGGCTAAGGAATTAATCACTTGAAATTACCTTCCAGAGCTCTGCTGATAATGAGCCAATCTGCACTGGGGACACATCAGTTTAAAGATGATCCTACCTAGAGCTGGAAACCAAAGCACATGCAACTTCTCTGCCTTAGTTGGTTTTAGATCATCATTCATCATTTTAGAATTTTGGCATTGTGTTTCTCATTAAGGAAGACAGTAACTATCATAAAATATCCAAAATCCCAACATATTTAAATGTGAAGTAAAGAAAGTTTCCCTCTGAGCTGATAGTGAAAAATGCATGTGATGAATATCTGTGTGCAAAGAGAATAAGAAATGGGATTAATTTGGGAGAAACCATGCAGACAGGCTGCTTGTCTGCAGACAAAATGTCCTATGTGAGTGGCTAGCACAGGATGCAGAAGGTCTCTGTTGTGACCCCCTCTGGCACTAATACATCATGCACAATAGGAAGATCAAATTGTAAGAAGCAGGTCCTTAAAAAGTATGATGTCTTCATTTTGAGCAGTTTTATTCAGAATCTGTCTTCCAAAGATGAATATGTTTATTTCCTTTAGCTCACATCAGAGATACATGTCAAAGAGCCAAATCTTTAGCATCCCTGTGCTTCATCTTGCCTTCTTTTAGGGCTGATGCAGGAATGCTATCATACTTTACTGGCAGAGATACTATATCTCTTTTGAGAAGAATAGCATCCCATTTCTGGAGGAAAAAAGTAATATTCTCCTTATTCAATTAATGGATCATTGTATTAAAATCCTAAGCACTGATATTAACTTGTATAATGTTTCCCCTCTGTTTTAGAATTTTCCTTTTAAAGTTTGTTGCTTGGTTTTGAAAATCTTTACATTAACAAAACCTCAGGTACACTGACTATCATATTTCATGCCATGCTTATATTATTGCTAACAATTTCTTTGTGGAGGTTACAGTAAATTATCTTGTTTCTGTTAATGGCAGTATGCAATAGGGAGGAGATTTGCTTATATGTATTGCACATTGCCTTGATAATAGGCCACTTTTTAAAAATAATGTTTTTTCACAGCCATATTGAAATTTCAGTAGACAGGAACCATTTTGCAGTCTCTTAAATCTCTAAACAGCTAAAAGATGATGATCAGAAACAGCTTGGAACAGAAACTGAAATAAAATGTCAAGAAACCCAGACTTAAATAAATTTGTACTTTTTAGCTAAAAAGAAATATTCTAGTTCAGAATTTCCCCCAAACCACTAATGCTTAGAATAACATACTTATCCTTTGCTTGTCCTGTCTGTATAATACACTTGTGAGAGGTCTGTTCTGTCCTTGCTATGCTTTTTCTTCCTCTGAAAAGAGAATGGGCTACAGTGTTAGCAGAGGCTCTGAGTACTGTAGCTAGTGAGTCTTGTTTTTGCTTAAATCATCTGTACTTGTTTATTTCTTTGGAGCTTTCCACTGGGAGAAAGTCACAGATAGTCTGCATGTTCCTACTTATGCCAATTAGGATCCTCAAGCCCATACTTTCTTCTTTTCCTTGCTTTTTGATTTGAACAGATTTTTCTGCCTGGAAGCTTCCCTGTGGGCTTGGGAGGCAGATTACACTTTTCTCCATGGGATGCTTTCAGTTGGCTGCAGGAGATCTGGATCCTATCTTTATTTCTGCCACTAACCTACTTTGGGCAAGCTGCTTCCTTTCTCTGTGCCTTTGTGCCCTTGCTCACCAGCTGAGATTAGAAACGGTACAGGGCAGAGCATGCCTGTAAAAATTACAGTGAGTTTGTGCAGTACTTTTAGCACAGTGGGGTCCCTCAGTCAGGGATGTTATTGAACTCTTGCTAAAGGACAGATAAGAGTGACAGCTGCTTTTGATCCAAATTTCTCAATGACTCCTACATCTTACCCCATATCTTCCTGCAATTCCTTTACTACCTCATTTTATTATTTGCTTTTGTCCGGACCATCTTACAGATGTTTTTATATGCTTTCCTTCCCACAACTCTAAATCCCTCAGAATACCTGAACTAACATTGGCACATTTTCATACCAAATAGATTCCCTAAAAAATGCAGTGTCACTGTATTGGGAGCTCAAACAGGCACCTGACATAGATTATGGCAGTGAAAAGTGTTAATTCTTGGCTTTTAAAACTTTTTTACAAAGTGAGGTTTTCAATGGGTTTTCTTGCTTGGCTTCAGGCAGGATCACTTTCTATTTGCAATAGGCAGTGCTGCATGGTTGTGGAGCATCCTGAGACTCTGACAGTATCACCCCATTTTTGCATGGAAAACAGTTCACCAAGCAGTAGGGACACACAACCAGCCTCCTTCCTTGTATCAGGGAGTGGAGCCAGTCCTTTGGCACATGGATAGTTATAAATCAATGCCTGAACTCCTGCAGAAAGCTGTGTTGATGTTTTATCATAGAACAGCAGAGTGGTTTGGGTTTAAGGGAACCTTAAAAGTTCCAACCCACCTGCCATGGTAAAGGACAGCTTGATCAGGCTGCTCAAAGCCCAGTCCAACATGGCCTTGATCTTCCTCAGACAGAGAGCAAGGTCAGCTCATAGCCTGAAAGCACATGAGTCCAGGAGTAAGCAAAGGAGGATTCTAGCACTGGACCCAAACTGTCTCTGTTCTGGTGGGGCATGTGTTTGAAGGGAGAGATGTGACTGGGCTTTGCACATGATGCTTCAGGGATCAGTTCAATCTAATCCTGTTTTCACACTCTCAGCCATTTTAGGAGACCTAGGATTGTACTTCCTGGGATGGTCAGGTGAGTCAATTTTAAAATAAAGTTGAATATACAAAATATACCAAGCAAAATTGGCCAAAGATTTTAAAATACTGATAGCTATTTGTTGATTTCAATAGACTTTGGATCATGACAAAAAATGTCTTTTTTGATGCCTAAAATAATGTTCCCGCACACACAGTTAATATAGTCAATTGTTCTTTATATTTAGAGCTGTTCTGCAAACAACTAATGGCCTCCTGACAGGCTGCATGAGTAAAAATTAGCACAAGATTATTGGAGGCACCAAATCACGCCATGGACTTGTTGTTTGGATAATAAAGTTCAGAGGTACAGAGGATAATCTCATCAGAGAGAGGGTGACCAACTCTGAGTTATCATCCCTCTGTACACTTCCTTTTTAGCTAATTAAACCTTAATTCTTCACAGGAAGTAGTTTCTGCACATTCTGCAATAACTTGGCTTCATATTATTTGACATATCTGTCTTGTTTTTTATCTGGAGAAACAGGAAAAGTACAGTTCCAACATGTAGACCTAAACCATTGCTTTATCTTTCCATTAGTGTATTAGCAGTTCTCATATGACATAGTACGTGCTCCATTCTTCAAGAATAAAGATATATTTTTTAAACAACTTCTCCAGGATAAAAGCTGTGTAGTTTCACTATACATGCTATTTCTTCTCTTTAGAAGGATAGAGGAAGCACTCTGACGCTTAGGATTTTACTTTCACATCATCATTCACTGCCTTCTTTGTTTGAATAACATTATTTCAGTGTTCTCAACTTCAGGCCTTCATAAACCATCACATTCCTTAATATACTGGTGACTTTTTGTCATCTGGTGGTCCCAGCTACTGGATTTATATTTTGAACTTTTCTTCACAACCACAAAAGGTAGAAACTATTTCTTCTGAAAGAATGAAACATGACAGTTTCCTGTAATCATATGACTTCAGGAGCTCAGGTTTTAAGAAAAGTGATCTCTCTCCTAATAAAATCACAAGTGTTGGCAATTCTGTTCCTGCTCTTGACCACTTAATTTTTGTAGCAGAGTCTCAGAGCACAGTATCAAAGCATAGCTGACTTCTTTTCAGAAATAAAATTTACTTACATGTTCATCATTAACATTTATGGAAGAATCAGTCCCAGCTGCTCACCAGTTTTCTGTGAACCCCAGTCCATCAATACTTTTGGTATCTGGTGTTGACAGGAAGAGTCAGTTTATGAAATTAATCTAGCTGGAAATCATGAACTTGTTACATATGTGAATGTGAGACAGGAACTCCTTTTTATCATTTTTGTCTTATGATTTTATCAGTATCTGCTGTAAGATTCCCCACATTAGTGTCACAAGAATAACAACAAGATTTTCTGATGTGCTCTCAAAATTTGTTTCCTTAAAAAGATAAGGTGTTTCTCCCAAGTAAATAATTAATTGAAGAGAAAATTACCTGCCAATGGTACACCTGAGACCAGACCTTGACCACCTCCAGGGGTTGATTGAAAACTAATGACAAAAGAGGGATACTTATGGAGATCCATTTGCTTGAGATAAGCAGACCCAGGGTAGGAGCTCAGGATATCAGGTGCTTTCCTGATTGTGATGTCCTATACAGATGGTCCCTCTGTGGAAGAATGAATTACAGAGAATTTGCATTCAGCTCGTTCACTCATTGGCTTTTAATCTCTCTTCTACTTTGCCTGTTAAGACCTATATTGTCTTTAGGAACTGTGAAAATCTTGAAGGTGATTATATTACACATCACACTCAGGGATTAAACAGGAAAGGATCTGTTTGGCTTCTGGGTGATCATTTGTGTTAACTGTGAGAGCCTGCAAAAAGATAGTGTGGAGATCCAAAGACTAGTTGTTGGATGGTGGTCCCAAATCTCAGGAATGAGGATAAGGCAGAGACCTGAGCTATGGAACCTTGATTTTCCACGAGCTCTTCCAGAGGTTCACCAAGGCTAGAGGTGGACTCTTCACACAACACAGGAATGTACCCAGTCAGAAGGGAAGCACAACTACATATGGAGTTCGGCAATAAATGCATTTAAAGTTTTGTTAAAACAAATCTCAGACGTTTACTGCAACATCAACAGAAACAGTGCATGGTCTCCCCATAACTTCAAAGATTGTATTAACTGAACTGGAAGGTGAATCCATGTTCACCTAAGCTGTCTCCCAGTTGTGGCTCATGTTTAAGTTCCAATTTTTATCCTGATGATAGAAAACAGTTGGAATCTAATAGCACATGCAGAAAGTACTTTTCTAACATGAAAGGAAGACATTTTTCACAAAAGCAGTTTGCTCAAAACCCATCAAAATAATTTAAAAATTCAATGAAGTCTACCTGGGACAAATGGAAGGAAAACTGGGTATCATCTAATTCCTCATTTGATGAGTTTGAGTATTTGAAACTTGGGAACTTCTTCAAACAGTCTTTAAGAAGCTGAAGAACTATGTTTTTTTAAAATGTCAAGATGATAAAGACAGAAATGTGGCCTATTAGTTGTTTCATTGCTACCTTATAGTAGCAGTACTCGAGTGGTTGGAACATTTCAGGTGGGATATAGGCCTTGATCAGGCAGTTCAAAGTGCTAGCATGGCATAATGGTAAACTGAAGGATGACATGGGAAATCACAGATACCATGACTTCATCTGAACTTCATCCAAATTCTGCCAAACAAAAGAATCAGGAGAAGCTGAATTATGCTTTTCCACATGTGTACATCAATGAATTTGTTAAACTCAAGCATAAAAGTTCAGATCTTTCTAATAAAAATAATATTTTCAAATTTTTCTGTAAAAGGGTCTTTAGATCATATTCATAAAGCAGTTGGCTTCCTCTCTGGTCTTTCAACTCTCCATGTGTCTTCTCTACCAGTAAATTAAAATTATCTTCCTTAAGGGTCCCGTCCTGGAAGCTGTCCTGGAAGGATATGACTCTCATTCAGCCACTGGAACAAGATTAGATTATTAATAAAACAAGTTTATTATGGAATTACTTATCTCTCTTAATAAACACAGGTTATAAACACAGCTTTGGCTCCGTTCTATTATTGTACAGAAAAAAAGTCCCACACTACTCTAAAAATTAGTAGACTAAAAATGAAGTCAAGATAAGATGTTTGCTTTGGAACTATGAAGGGAAATAAACAAAGTATTCTTACACTGTAGGCTAAAAATAAAGTTACTTTAAATCTTCACATTTTTTCATGAAAGATCAAAAATAGATAGGATATAAAACATAAATATCTTTCCTAAGAAATCTTGAACAAAATATTTTTGTCAAATTTTGGTTGGAAATAATTTGACATTCTGCTGAAATAACAGAATTTTATCTAGATTTTATTGTTTATTGATTTTCATTGGATATACTTTGATTTTTAGTTATCTATAAAACCATTTTAATACATATTTTAAAAAATACAAATTCTAGTGTCTTTGTTTTGGTGGAAAAGACAACTCATTGTAAAGAATTAGGAAGATGATGTCTCCGCATCAGTCATTAAATTCAACCTTTTTATAGTTTTTTTTTCTGGAGCTCTGCCACCAGGAAAATATTTTCTCACTTTAAATCTAAGGATCGAAAAAAAATATTGATTTGTTTGCAACTTATTGATGTTCCTGAGTCAGAGCTAGACTCAAACTCCTTGCCTATGCCAAAAATCTTAACACTTCCAGACTAAATTACTTTTTGTTTATTATTATGTTTCTATTTGACATGAGAGAAACAAGATTTGTTTCTGGATATATATTGCATATATTTTACCATGAGAAGAATTTTCAAATGAAAATAATAATATTTTTATTATATTAATGACAATTCTATTCCATTGCTGTTGCCAAAAAACACTCCTACTATCTCTGGGACTCAGACTTCTCCAGTCATCTCCAATTACTTTAGGATTACCAAACCGCTGCCTCACATTCAATCAAATCATATATATATATATATATATATATATGTATAATTTATCAAAAATTCATGTTCTTCATCTTCCTGTCCCAGATTTAGATAATTCCCTGTTTGTCTCAGAAAAGAATTTACTATTTTATTATATAGATACAATTATTATGGATTCATATGCAAATAGAGATTTAAAAAAGTCTCCCATACAGAAAAGAATTAATAACAATATCTGATATAGGGTCATTCTAATTGCTAATAAATGTTTAGACTATGTCTTATTTCACCACTCTTTAATTCTTAATCCAGATCAGTACTGATACAAATTAGATCTGGTATCATTGAAAAAGGTTGCTTATCTAAGGTCTTTCACATGCCTGAAAGCAGAAATTATTTTTAACATTTTCTTCTTCTTCTCTATTTAAATCTAAAGGTCGTGTTACAGCAGATAACAACTGACCACTGTGTAATCTATGAGGAAATAAATCAGTGAGCAAAATTTCTTCCACTGGCACTGAACATATCAGGTGAGGCAGGCAATGAGCTCTCAGACAGACATGTATTTATATATTACACTGCAGAACAGAAACTGCCTAAGGAGAGTCATGACTGAGTTTTTTCTTTCTAACACATGAACCTGATTCTTGATCCCACCTCTATTATGGTGTGCTCAGGAGATGTGGACTAATAATAGCTCTGAAGCATCACGTGTCTCTAAGTTTACTAATTTAAAATTAACATACGGAGAGTAACACTAAATCTAGTGCTATTTTAATGGTGTTCCTCCTCATGACCTCAAACATAATGATGCCCAAACCCCCCAAAAAATTTAATAAATTAAAAAGGCCAAGGCAGAAAAGCTGAATGCCATTTCCAGTGCATTTAAAGAATGTAAATAGGAAAATACGAATAAACCAGAAGATTGAGACTCTTTTTCTCTTAGACTACTGAAAGTTTATTCAGCTGTTTCTGATGTCTCTAAACTAATTTTTCCTTCAACCATCTGTTCTAACTTTTTTCTTCTATGAAAATAGACCTCTCCTGAATGCCACACTTTGCTGAAATACTTATTTTAACGTCTTGTTGATTTCATGCAAAGAGAATGTAGGCTTTATATGAAATAAGCATATCAACATATTCCTCCTTGACATATCACTGTTCAAAGGCTTTCTTTTCTAAAACTGTTTTCTTTACCCCTTCAGAGCTGAAAATATTACTCCTCCACAAGCACCATTTAAGACCCAAGTGTCAATGAACCAGGCAGCAAAATGACAGTTGCTTAAACAGCACATGATTCAAGACAGTTTTAGGAAATTCCTAACACTTTGCGTCCTATTTCTTTCCTGGATACAAAGGGACAGATTGTGCCTGACCTTGGGGGATGCCCCAGAGCCGAGGTGGGAGGGGAAGGAGGCCAACAGGCACATGGTGCTTTCCCTTTTGCTTTTCCTTCTCTTCCATGCATGCTATTCCCTTAGCTGAGCTGCTGGTCTTTTTTCTTCAGCTGTGAACACAAAGACTGTCTGCATTCAAGTGATGAAAAGCAGTATAAGTTTTGCCACTGAGTACAACTGGGCATCATAAGTACAGAAATGATAAAAAGATAAGGAAAAAATTAATTGATAAATCTATACTCTGAAGTTCCCTTCTGATACATCCTGGATATGTCAGCTATTAACTCTTCATTAATTGTCTCCATTAAATTCTTGGGCTGCAGAACTCAACCTATGGATAGTTGTACAGTCTGAACAAAACACTTTTAACCAGGAATAAGGAATAAGGAATAAGGAATAAGGAGAAACTTCCTATTGGGTTAGTGACTAGGAAATTCAGGAGGATGGGGCAGGTTTTAGGTTTATCTGTCAAGTTCTGTCTGCAAAGGAAGAGCGTCTGAGATCATCTACTTTTCTTTTACCTTAGGGAGGAACTGGTTAAATTCAAAGTGTATCCTTTACCTCTCTCATTTTCCAGCTACCACAAAGTTCCCATTCATTCTGAATACATCAAAACCTCAAACATCCTGGAACCGTTTTTTTAAGATACATGTTTTTCTCTTCACTGTTAAAGGATGGCTTTGGCTAAACACAGAGGTGAAGAAAAAGTCCTGCCTACTGTTAGCTGTGTTCAATACCTTTGGATTCCTCAATGGTCCAGTTTGGTTCAGAAATTGGGAGGGTAGAGCAATGTGCAGCAGGTGTTTTGCCTGTGCTTGCAAGATCATCTTGTTGCAATTTGAGCCCTATGCACACAGATTGCAGTGTTTCCTGTATGCTATACATGCCAGTTTTCTGTCATTCCTTCACTCATTGCAGCTGAATTAGGGTCTAGTGCAAATTGGTCTACAAATACTATGGATGTGAAAGGTGGTAAAAAATTATTTTCTCCGAGGCACAACTCAGTTCCCTAGTACAGTAAACTTCTACAGTGGTCACTACATATAGGATACACCTGAAGTTTTTAGAAAACGACAACTGATGCAGCATTGTATCAATTGTTAAACTTCTATGGTTTTTACCTTGTAGGCAGTTGCTTTACAGGGTTTTCTCTTTTTTCTGCCTAGTGGCTTTTTCCATGCTGTTCTGGATGGCACGAGGTGCCAAACAAATGGCATATTAAGGGCAGTTCAGTATACAATATAAGGGCTTTGTCCTCCTCAACACCTGCCTGTGGGAACTGTGAGTTTTGTCCTTTCACACTTAATAGTGTGGTTTGAGTCTCCCTGCTTGAGGTAAGATGTTGGTGCCACATCAGCTGCAAGATCTGCCTTGGGGACATCATGGTGAGGCACCATATTCATTGTGGTTCATCTCCGTGAGGAGACTATTGGCTGTGGAGTTACCCTGCTTTTTCTGTGCTAGGAGATTCAAGGTGAAGTTCAGAGATGTTTTTCTTTGTAGGAGAAAGGTAGTTATTAAAGGATTTTTTATGTTTTTTCAGTGAGAGATGGGTATTCCAGCAGTTTGTCCTTGGATTGCTAAGTGCAGGGACAGAGCTTTCCTCTGGTTCTGTTAGTGGTGTTTTGAGTCTTAAAAGGAATCTCAGTCCTGAGATCATAGGGGTTTGTATTGTCCACTGTTCAGACAAACACAGGTAGTGTGAATTTAACAGTCAGCAAGTAAGTTTGGTTCCAGCCCAAGGTGTTTTGCTGTGGCAACACTAAGCAGATATAATGAAAATGGTCAGGTCTCCCCTGACTGGCCATAAGCCAGTCCAAAATACATGCAGAAAAGTCTTTGATGGTTTAATGTATGGGAAAGGACTTTAAAGCCTTAGAATTTGCTATGAATTCACTCTGCCTTGAAGATCCAGTAATGAAAGGGGAATGTGCTTTGATTTAAACATTGCCTTTAAAACACTCGGCTTTGTATTTAGATGCAATTAGGACCACAGCATGCTCCCCATCCAGTTTTCCCTGTAATTATTGTCTTAAACACAGGACTGTCTGCCCTTTTGTTCAAGACTGCTGATATGATTTCCAGGATGCTGCAGGTGTGCACCTTCCCCAGCAGCAGCTGATAACTATGTACATTTGCTCTGCTACATCACCCTATTTCCAAAACAGTTGCCTTCTTTCCTGAGTATTTAGTATTTGCTAATTCATGGTTTGATTTCTTTTATGGAAAATGAAGTCAAACATTTACAAACCTGATTATGTACATGTAGGAGCCAACAAATAAATTAGCCTTCAGGTTCCTGCTAATCCACTGAAGTGCCTAAGGATCTGAAATAAATCCTTTTTTTTTTTTTTTCCACACAAGCTTCATAATGTTGGCCTAATTGCTTATCTAAAAGAGAGGTCTAAGATACTGACCCCATACCCCAAGACATAGCACTGCTTCAGTCTCCCTGAAGTAACACTCCAGTCATCACACTTGTAGCTGAGGGATTGTAAAAGAAGGAAAAAAGCAATTGTTCACACTTCATCTTGGCCTTACCTATGGCTTACTTATGACTGGAAGTACAACGCCTGAGAACCCTTAAGTGGCTGAAAGCTCAGATAAGTTTTAATCTAAAGCAATATCAGTTGGGAGAGTTCTCTCTAATGAATGAAGAATAATAATTAATTATTTGAGAGCAGTCGTTTCCAGTGACTGGGGTGCTGGTGCTGCTGAGTGGTGAGTCCTAGAGAGCTGCAGTGAAGCTTCAAGGCAGGTCACCAGAGAAAGGGATGTGAAAGGAGATGATGAAGGAAAGCTGGAGAGAATGGATATGATGGTGCCAGAGATGCCAAGTGAAAGGTGGACTAATGTCTCATTGATTGCAAGGAAAGAGGAAAGGCACACCACAGAATGTCGTACAACTAATTTGGCTCCATACAGGTCTTACCAAGCTGCCCAGGCTTACTCACAGCTGTTTCAATGAAAGTACTACTTTAATTTATCTTCCCCTCCAGAAACATGGTCTCTCAGGTATGTCTGTATGAGGCAGCCTAGCACTATGTAAAGAACTCCTGTTAGAGGAGCCTCCAGATAACAGGAGTACATATATAGGGTGCCACAGAGATACTGACTCAGACCTGGAAGCTATGTTCTTGTGTCAGGACACCATTGCCACCCCTGGGGAAAATATTCTTGCTATGCTTTGTCTACACTATTTCCACATCTCTGCACAGCACTGCCTTCCAGCATGAGCAGGAACCTCTGTGTTCCTACTACAGCCCTTGGATTGTGTCTCTTGCAGACTTTTCCCAGAAGAAAAAATGGTACAAACCAGCTCTCCAGTGATCATCAGGCACCTTATGTTGTGAGATCTGGCTTACTGTTGAGAATGATGTGCTGACACACAGATGTGTTGACATCTGTAGGACATAGGGCTAGAATCAGATCTTCATAAGGGCTGAGTAATTCTATTGACATTGGTGGAATATTTCATAGTTATACAGTGAGATCAGACTGTGGACCAGTATTAAGGGTTTTTTGGACTAACAGTTTACTCGCTTCATTTTGGACTAATAATAGTGCTGTCTCGAAGGAGTGTTAGCAAATGCTAGCTGGAGAATTATATTACTGCTACATTTGTGGTTGAGACTAGCTCTGGCAGAAGTGTCCTTGACTTCTTCATGGGCAAGATGCCCATCAGTCGACTTCTGACCTGAACTTGGAGGGGCAGAAATGATCCTCTCTCCAGTAGGAAGACATTAACTTTCTCTGAGAATCTGGCTTTCAGCTACTGAGCCTGATGAATTAATGCACCACAGTTTTCTAATGCAGACTACTGTTCTCCCAGGAGTGGAACAGACACTACTCATTTAACAGAGGATTTGAGATTCAGCTGAAAACCTGGATCCCAGAGGAACAAAGCCAGTACTCTATTCAGCCTGTCACTCACCCTCTTCCCACATGCTATATGGTTACAGCAGGAGCACTGTGGCTGCAGTCTTCATTTTCTCAGTAAAACAAGACCCAACCCTGCCGTGTGGCAGAGGAATGTCAGGCTATTTTGATGTTAAGAACCAAAAAGTCATGGATGAAAGAGCATGTCAAGATTTACACTCTTGCTTTTAATTTACCTCAAGGTGCTGATTACCAGCAGTACTAAATCATGTTCTGTGCCCTGTCTGGACAGGGAACACCTGGGAAAGACAACCTTGATCTGCAGCATGGCTGGGCAGGGTGGGAGGACACAGTAGCCCTGCAGTAGCCCTGCAGATGGCTGCACCCAAGCTGCTGCTGGAGGCATGGGGGGGTTGGTGGCCCAGTTATCAGAGGGCTCTTATCCCTCAGTGACACAGATACTGTAATGACCTGATAGCATGATCACTGACCTTTGTTTTAAAAACACAGATACTTTAAAAATACAAAGCTGCAGACAGCTTTTGCAGGCTGTCTGCATCCCAGAACAATGCTGTTGCTCAATAAAAATCCCATTTTGTTCAAAGAAAACAAACAAAAATGCTAGCCCAGTTACTCAATAACTCGGGGACTGCCAAATAGTTTTGGGGAAAAAAAGAATAA
The DNA here is from genome assembly GCA_034336665.1 of Luscinia megarhynchos. NCBI lineage: Eukaryota > Metazoa > Chordata > Aves > Passeriformes > Muscicapidae > Luscinia > Luscinia megarhynchos. The sequence continues at coordinate 52,085,906 of CM067565.1, forward strand.
ATTTTAGGCTGGAGCAAAGGACCTACCTAGATGTTGCTTCTGGTTACTTTGCAGGCCCATTTCCAATGTCCTTTCTATCCATGATGATGTGTTGGCTGCTCAGTGGCCATACTATGATAAAAGCAGCATGAGCCAGAGGAAAGAGAGGCTCTGAGTGACATTTCTGTTCCTCAGTACCAACCCAGAGCCCATTCTGTCACTCAGCCTGGGGACTGTCTCTGAACATTGAGATTATTTGTGTTCAGACATCCCTGTTCACCTGCAGTCTGCTGAAGCATCACTCTCTGGAAACTGATGGTGCAGGTATCAGATCATGAGTCTCAGCCTCCCTGGGCTGCTCCCCTGGAATGCTGCAGAACTGTAGTATTTGAGTGAGCAACTTAAGGGAAATGAAAAGAAACCAAAGATACTGCTAATGCTAAGATGAGCTTTTCTAGTGTTGGACAGTGAATAGAAATATATTTAATAAACCATAACATTTTTTCTTCATCTTTATGTGTCAGTTTTTTCATTCCTAGAAGTCAAAGCTAGGCAAATTATCACCTTTGCTACCTTGGGGAGACTTCAAGCCATAACATTCAATAGACTTTAAATGTGAACACACTGCAGGGAATTTGGGGAGCCAGTTTACACTGGTGATCCAGTTTGATTCTTCATGTTAAGCAGCATAAGGTAGATGTTTCTCAATGGAACCTAACTCTCCCAAAATAGAGGGAATCCAGCATCCAGCTTCATCACAATCTATATGCTCCTCCAAGCAACTTTTGGCAAGTTTTACCTCCTAGTGAGGCTCCAAAATGAGCACAGAAAATACACACAATGTGACAAAGTTATGACAGGCAATTTAATCAAGCAAATAGTTCTGGGCTTGAATTCTGACAGAATGGATCTCCATATATTTGTTTGCATGTTTTCTCACCTTATGTAGCTCTCCTCCAGATTCTGGAAATTTCAAGGACCTTTTTTTTTTTTTTTTTTTTGCAGAAAGCAATTTGAAAGTGGTGATGAATATAGAAAGGACACCTCCTTTTTGATTCACTTGCTCCTCAGCAGCTGTGTCACCAAAGCAGCAGAATTTCAGAGGTTTTCATTCCCTATTGTGACCTTGCAAGTCAGTCTTTGGATCTTTCAATGCAGTAAACTGAAGAGAATACATAAGAAAAACATATCTGTTCATTCATATAACCAACTATTTCTGAATCAGAAGATAAGCTAAACAGAGCTATTGAAAATGGAAGTGATTTCTCTACCAGACCTGTATAACTATGTGTTGTGAGAGACTGAAAAGTTAATGGCTCAGCCATTTGTAAAAGCAGTGGATGCTTTGTTGATGATGTTCAAGGTTACACCTTCAGAGGGCATGGGCATCATGGGATGACCATGACAGATCAACCCTTGTTTTGCCAGCAGCTGGGATTTGAGCCACACAAGAGAAGAAGCCAATAAGAAGCAAATCCTTTGAGGTGAGGTAGTGCTTTTTATCATTGTGCCAATGTTCTCCCTTGTACAACTGGCCCAGTTGTATGACACCCCTCTGGAAAAGGTATCAGGACATTCACATTATTCATCCCTTCTGACAGGACATAACTTGCTCAGGTGTAAAACTTCCTCCCACAGCCACTCCAGAGACATACTGTAACATTTACATGTAGGCCTAAAGATGTTCATCCCTTCTGATTTGGGTATATTTGGCTCAACTATGCTGATGGGAGAGGCAGCTGCCATGTCTTAGAAAGGATGATAAACCACCAAAAATCCCTGAAGTGCCCCAAGACTCATTTCTGGGGCTTTCCACCAGAGGACTGCACAAGATCCACAGTGTTACATCACAATGTAAATCTCCACCCCCAGGGGCAGTACCTGGGCGTTTCCACCCACCCTGAGCATATATTAACCCATTGAACCTTGTGTTTTATGGGCTTCCCTTTATGGATCAAGACTTCAACCAACACTTTAACCAACAGACATCTAAATTGCAACAATCGAGTCTCGTCATTGGATCCATGGGTGATGAGATGTTTCTACTCTTATCCTTCAATTCTCTTTCTCTGTTTCTTCTCCCAACTTCTTCTTCTCAAAGTGTATATGCCAGACTAAAAAATTCCAATCATTGCCTTGGTAAGAGCCTTGTTGTGCCTGGATAAGTCAAAGTTGGCTAAGTTTAAGTGTTCTGAGTTAAAGTTTGTGAAGTGCTTTACGTTGTCTACATGATGTTTTAAAAATTGCCAAGTACCTTATCGCACCTTGATGTTTTAAAGTTTGCAAGTAAGAGTTTGTTATTGAACCTCCTGAGAATTTTGTTGTTTCTCTCACTCAGCACCACCCAGAGTGAATCAAGCAACCTTCCCCTAAGCCAGATGAATGGAATGGGACATAACATGTGTACAAATGAATCAACCAGAAGGATACCAGTTCGTCTGTCCATTCTGCTTAAATACACCAGGCAGCCTCCTTTTTCAGGAAAGATAGAATTCTGACCTACTTTTAAGGCCAAGATTAGGTTTTGTACATTTTTTAATTATTTATATTTTCTTCAACCTTTATCAAGTAAGAACTCGGGTGATAATTTCTTTCCAACAAGATCTCTAATCTGATGTTGTCTCCTCAAAATGAAACGGGAAGTTTGGCCACAAAACACTGGTAATGTTAAAAAAGAAAAATACTTGGTACTCATTTGAGCTATGTTGATATATACAATTTGTAAGAACTTCATAGTCTAAATATCCCAAAGAAAAAGCATTTTTGTGGTATTTCTGTTGGAAGAAACTCAGCAACAAGTAATGTGGCAATATTTCCAGTTGCAATAGTGCAAGGAGGCATTTCTAGTTGGGATAGTAGAAATAACATGACTGAATTCCTTGGCCTAAAAGACCCTTCTGGTATTCTTTCTGCTGTAAAGCAGTAGGTGGAAACATTTTAATGGGAGATGTGGGAATTTCCCCATAGTCAGCTTTCAGGGGAATAAATTTCCCTAAAATTTAAATGGGTTAAAACTTGGTCTTACAAACTTCTCTTCCATGTAGTTAATTAATCTCAACATAGGCCATATCTTCCTCTTCCCAAGGAGAGGGTTCTATTGAAATGAGCTCTCTATATGCTTGGTAGTTCCCATCAAATGTGCTCAAAGCAGATATGTAAACACACAAAGAGCCACTGTCAACATCAGAAAAACTCTTATAAAAATATTTAAGGAACCATAATCAATAATTACAAAATCTATACAGAAATATTTAGACCCATTTTAAAATATTCTCAGCAGTGGGTTTGACCTGACCAGTCTTTATGCAGAAGGTAGTTGCTGGCAAGGTTGAAATCCTTCATAGCTCAAACTCCCTTGGAAACTGATTTTGCACTGAGACACTGAAGTAGCATCCATAATGATGCATGTGAGCTCCCTCTCCTCTGTGGTAAATAGCAGGAACTCATTTATTTCCACAGGTCCTAACAAATGAGGCTAAAAGGAAGATAACCAAGCTGGTCAAAATCAAATAAAACTTACAGGGTTTACAACCTAAGCAAGGCTGCTTATATGCTATCAGTTTTTCCTTTCAGGAGCCCCTTCACAGTGTTGGCCTTGGACACATTGAAGGCTAATGGTGAAACTTCCATGACAGAAATGGGGAAAAAACAGACTTTAAGCCAGAATGACATGCACACACAGTCCCTCTCTCTTTTCGTTTCTTATTGCTGAGGTGGAATATTTGTTTGTTTGCATTTTAGTTTTCTTTATCATAAATTTCCAAGGTGTAGCTTGGGCTGACTTCTCTCAAGTTTAGTTTCCACACACAGTATTGGTAAGTACAGTTCACTGATGGTTACATTGTATTGTTTTTCTGTAAAACATTTACATTTCTGTAAAACAAGAATATAGTCTAAGCCCATTAGATAGTGAAAGCTTTAGCTGGACACTAGTGTAAGGTTTACTGTGAGAAATGCCTTGGAAGGAAGGGCTGAAATGAAGAAAATGCAGCCATCTGACACAAAATAGAAAACAAAAAGACAAGTTTTTATTGGAAAAATAGTAAAGCCAGGAAAGAAAACAGAAGGGATATTTAGCTATGGATGAGTCAGGTATTGCATCAGTCAGGAAATCAGACAAAGTAAAGAAGTTTTTCATAAGAAAGTCACATGTTACGTAGGAATTTACCAGGACTCTGCAGGAAATGTTTGAAAAAGAGAAGTGTCAAGGCCTTGATTTGTAGCTATGAAGTGACAGGGGTCACACAGCCCCTAACTGCTGGTGAACAACCAAAACCAGTCACCCAGCCCTCCAGGGAGGTGAAGTGGGAGATACAAAGGTACCAATAGAGTGTATGTGCCTGTATGTCCCTTGTCCCCATCAGGGCTCCAGCTTGTTTTCTACAGGTGCCACAAACAGGATTCCACCCAACACTGCAGTACAGGTGAGATATATCTGCTGATGGCACTGACTGGGGCAGATCCTTACCCCATCTGAAGAGCAGCTGTTAATGCCAGGTCTTGTAGTGTGGCTCCTTAGGGAGGTCCTTTGCTTGCTAAAGCTGCTGGAAGGGAATATCTTCAAGTAACAGAATTATTCCTTATAAGAATAGGAGATCTCTTGAAATTCTTTGAAATCTGTAAAGCCAGAAGAAAGTGCATCTACTGTAAGTTGCAAATCTGACTTGGTTCAAATTATGCTTTCTGCTTCTTAACTTTCTCTTGCAGATTTTTCCTTAGACTTTTTCAATTAAAGCCTGCACTAAATTCCAAAACCATGGAAATACCTAGCTGATGACATTGGATCATCAGTACAACATAATTATTGGAGAGCTGTTAAGTGATTATGCTGTGGTAAACATAAAATTAAGGCTACCCTAGCACACTGAGAAGGAAAAGATGAGACAAACAGTCCACAGGACTGAGAACAGTTGCTTTCCTGGGAAGTGATTAATGGAAACTCAGAGTCACACGAAGTTAGTAAGAATGATGAGCCTTTGCTACAACAGTTAGAGAAAAGCCTCAGAAGATAGATTTTACAAGGAGCAGCAAGGACTCCTTATTTCCCAGTCATTTGGCATATGCCACTTGAACTCTTGTATCGATAATTTTTTTTTAAATCAAGATGTTCCATAACATGAAAAATTTCAGCTCTAACTTTTTGAAAAGTCAGCATCACTTCCAAGTGCCTAATGGTTTTCTTGACACTTTGAAAAGGCATTTCTCTAACACAGGAAAGCAGAGAAGGAAGAGTAGAAAACTCTTGGAGGGGGCTTGCTCAGTGATCACTCTTCGTTTGGATGTAGATAATTTAAGTAATGTTTCAAATCTGGCTGTAGACCACAAACATTAGGACATTTAGATTGAATGCCAGAACTTAACCTATGATACCACTTAGCCTGACCTATACAAAATGCCAAGGTTCTCATTTTTTAAAGCCTACAGTTCAAACTGGGAAAAAATTCAGCAGCATGACTCAATTGCAGCATGCTTGCTCACCTGAAATGAAGCCAAATGTTAAATGTAATTTGAATATAACTTTCTGTACCTTAATTTTCACTTTGGATTACTACTGAGTGACTCAGTCATGACAAATTGAATGCAGTTCCTGTCTATCTGGCCTCCTTCTTCTTTCAACAACTTGTCTGTGACATGGCTTATTTTCTGGAAATTATTCACAAGTCATTTTAAAAAATAATTGTTATCCTTTAGCTTGTCTATAAAAGTTTCCCTGCCAATTTGTCTTCTTTCTAACAAGATTTATTAGGAAAAATATGTAAATAGAGTAGGTAGGCAATTTTTTTTTCCTTTTCTTGCTATTTTATGACCTTGTAATTTAGATACTGGGATAATCGGTCCCAAGGGCATGGACACACTTTAAGAGAATGTTAATTATTAGTACAATTGTTGAGCTAGTTATCAGATTGCTGAGTTACTGGAAGACCCAGGCTAGCCTCTCTTGATTTACTTTTGCAGCACAATTGTTGAGAAAATAACAGTGATGTATTCAGGAAACTTCAGCCTGTCACTGCAAATCTGAGAATCTACTTGCCAAAAGGACCTGATAAACTTGTAATGGAATACCCTGGGGGCATCTGGAGTGGCTGTCAGGGATGACTGAAGTAGGGATGAAGCTGCTTGTCTCTCCCAAGCTTCCCTGGTGATATGGTTTGGACGAGATTCAAGTACTTGTAGACTAGCAGTGGAAAGGTGTTCCCCTTCACTTTGCCCCACCCAGACTATGAACATCACTTACAATTTTGTTTTAAGAGGCTGTGTGTTCCCCCACTTAGCTATGGGAGTCAGCTCTCCTGGGAGAGAGGCTTCTCTTGGAGAGGCAGCAGATCCCATAGGCCTTGTGAACACCTCCTGAGCTGGTGAATGCCAGCATCTCCAACCTGTGCAGTTCCTGGAGGGAAAGGGAAGGAAGTAACTCATCCATCACTACTGCACCACCAGTGGCTTTTCCTGCAGGAAAGTCCTGGCCATCATCCCATTTGGGGGATAGAAAACTGGGGTGGTGGGAGTTTACATCTGAAATTTGAAGGTCTGTTGATAGGCACTGGTAGTGAACACTGCGACTTTGGTCATTCTCCCTTCCTTTTCCAATGTGGGGGTCTACTAGTACATATTCAACTCTAAACCTTCATGGAGAGTTTTTTCAGGTTTTTATATTTCATATGAATTTTAATCACACAAATGATTTGGCCCAAGATTATTGGTACTAAGTAAAGAACAAGCTATAATGCATTACCTTACAGTTTAGAGGTGAGACATTTTGTAGTGAAAAAGTAACTGACAGACAAAATTTCCTCCAAACCCTTTTGGCTAGTATTACAATATTTTTTAGTTTAACACGTTTCTTCCCTTGAGCACAGACACCAAAAGCCTTTGAGTGTTTTTCCTTGTGTGATGTCTCCTTGACAGCTGTGCTCAGGGAAGCTAGAAAGGAGCAGAATTACACTATTAGATGCTCTCAAGGGTTTTACTTCTATTTTCATTTCATTTTGCTAATTCCTGACAGTTTCAATAATGTACTAAGTCCCATCAAAATAATGTTGGACACCTGGGAAAAAATACAAAACATAGATCTGACTTTCATCACTGATTGCATACATGTTTTTAAAACTGCTTCCAAGTGATGGTGTAGGCAGTAATGCTCCATACTAATTTGGTACATAACCATATGACATAATAGAGCAATTAGGATTTAGGAATTTTAACCACATGGAGAATTCTCCATCATTTTCAGAAATAATTTTCTTTTTTTGGTGAGATGTGGAAGGAAACAACTATATCCCGAGGGGTTGGTTTAATATGAAGATATATTGAGGCTCCACGTAATGTTTTTGTCTTTCACTTGTTTTTGAAGTAATAAATATTTTTAAAAAGCTCCTCTCCACAGCATTAGTATAGTGTACTGTTAGTATAGTGTCATATGTGCAGGTTATTCAGCCAGATAACAGACAGATAGTAAAAGAGAACTTTTGCTCAGCTCTATATTAGGTTATAATTTTATGTAAATAATTTAATAATTTTTCAACTTTTTTTTATTAGGATCTATCTAAGATCTCTCAGAAAGTAGAAATGCCATTTAGGTCTCTGCAGACTTCTTGGTGAATGCTAAGATAACTATTAAGAAATAAGGTATTAATAAATGGCAAGATAAAAATGTATTTATGCATATGGAAATGTTTTAGATTTTTTATGAAGTTCATATAAATAAATAATTATTAACTCTGTCATATGTGCTGCTAAAGATATTTTATTTACAAACCTTTCTTTAAAAACACTTCACTCTAATGCAGTTTAAATCCCTGAATTATAAGAGATTAGATAAGGCTTCTAAGTTGACTTAATTGGAGAGAAAACCCTTCTTTTGTTTGGTGTGGGGGATGGTCTCAGAACAGTTTTGAGACTGATTCCAATTTTCCCCACTGCTTGGTGTTCAGGCATGCCCTTGGGGTGGTCCTGAGCCAGCAAGAGGTAATGTGCATTCTCCTAATAAGTCCAGGCTTTTTGGCTGGGAGGTCCCTGCCAATCCCAGGCTCCTGGGCCACAGAGGAGCTCCTCCTGGCACACAGGATGACAGGGCACAGGATGTACAGCCCTTGAGTCAGGGCAGGGCTGGTCTGTGCTCCTTGGAGCACAGGAGCACCAAGCTGCTGACCACCAAGCCTGGCAAGTGCAGCACACTTTGCCCAGGATGCTGGGGCTCCCTGTCACTGGTTACCTGCAGCTGGGATTCATTGGGGATGGCTTGCCCCAAGCTTGCACAGCCTCTGTGCCACTGCCTGCAATCCATCCTCCTTTTCCTGTTTCTGGGAGGTTTTTGACATCTGAAAGCTTCCAGTTTTGTTACTGGAGAGCCCCAGCTGATTTCCTCTTTCATGCGTGTTCCTCTTACTGTTCTATGTCTCATTTCATGGCTGTGTTGTGTTTATTTGAAATCAGGGGTTTTATACCCATTTTCAGTGGGTCATTTCTTCTTCTTTCATTTGCAGTTAAAGAAACTGTTCCGAAGAATAATCCCAAAATCAATCTACTTAAAAGGCATGGAATCAAGTCTTCCCTAATATTTCTAAAGCCAAATATTTCCTCATACCACATGACTCCAGAGGAACAAGAGCACAGGTATGGATGTATTTAAGAAAGACCTAATACTAATTTTCTGCTACATGTGGGGGGTGTGCCCCACAATGCTGTTTAAAATTGACCTTGTGAGTAGTGAGGTAGGGGTGTTTTTTCTTGCAAAGATTTATCTCCATGTTTGTTCCCAGGGTTTTGCAGAGCTGTCTGTCTAGAATTTCCACATTATAAATGGCTCTTGTTTTGGTAAAGTTTGAATTATTTTCATTAGCTGGTCACCTGGGGCCTGACCAGAGTCAGACTAAAAACTTCAGACAAGCACTACAGCTTTTGCAATCAGTCTCAGTCTCTCCCTCCTGTCATCCCCAAGGAAATGAAAGGCAGAAACGTTTATGCTTCAGGTTAATGTTTTAGAAGTGTTTGAGGCAGGAAGCAAATGGGCTTATTCATAAGTTCCTTGAGGATGTTTTGTTTCAGTCATGAGGACTGAAACTTTCCTGAATAAAGGCCAGTCAGCAAGAAGTGACCAGAAGCAGGGTCTGCCTTTGGGATGTGCTCCGAGACCTGGGCACCTGGAGGGCATTCACCTTTGAGAGCCTTTCTGACAATCCATGGACTTTGGGAGGTCAGTCATAGAGGTGACTCATACGAGTCTCAAACTTAAGTTAGACTAGGAGTAACTGGAAATATCCAGAGCCATATAAAAATAATCATAGAGAAGTGAAAGGAAGGAGCTGGAGGAAGCCTCTCATTTACCCTACAGAAGAACTATATAATTTAATTGCTTACATAAATAAGGATCCTTCTGGAGGATGCCTAATTTTGAATATCAAATTGCATTTAGCAATAGACCTATCTTAAATGCCCAGCGTGCTCACAATTTGTTCTTTGGGAAAAATCAAAACATTTCTTCATTCTGGGTCTTGCACAGTGTTCACACTGACAGTGACAATCTTGAGCAGAAGTCATCAGGGACCAGTTTAGGACAGTTGAAAGTCTGCAACAGCTATCTGGTGAGAAGGTAACTTTTGAGTCCCTGAAGCTATTAGTGTGCTGTAATTTTTGGGAGCAAATGCAAAGACTAAAATTTACTCCAATAGACTACAACAGGGGCTGTTAATACTTCTTTCCACTAATGTATTTCCACAAGGGGGCTTTACATTTAGGAGGAAATTTCAGAATATTGATTATATTGACTGAAGTTTATTTTCCTGTGCATAGAATATTATGGCAAAGAGCATAGGTTTGCAATAAGAAACTTGTTTCTCTTCTGACTGCATACATTGTTTGGTGTGTTTCTCTCTTTTTTTTGTTATTCTAATCATGTGTTGGTCTTGCAGATCCTAATTCTCTAAGACATTTCTCTTGTTAAATGAAGTAAGAGTCAGCAAAGTAAGGTCAAAACAAAGTTGTGTGGGTTTTGTTTGGTTTTTTCACTATATCCATTTTCAGTTATAATGAGCCCTCTCAATTCCTACAATGAATCTTCATTGAAATTAGAGTTGAATGAAAATTTCTAACAACCAAAAAACTGCTTTCCAATTGTGTGTCACGTGTGTGCCAAAGCCAAATGTAGGAGAGCAAGGGGTACATATTGCCTAAGGAGCCCATATGAGGGAGCCCTGCAGCTTTCTCAAAAACCATTTTGTCACTACTTTTCTTGGAAGATTTCTTTTTTACATGTTTACCCTTCACAATATTTTGTGGGTTGACCTCTGATGTCTAAGTTTGGTTCTGCTTTGTATCGCTTGTCTCTTTGTGTATTGCTTTCTGCTCCTTTGCTTTGGTTGTTTTCCCTGTTAAATTTGCACTAAGGCACCAATAGTATTGTTTTGGTTTGTAGGGCTATGATCCAAGACAAGGTCAGTACACAGATCTAAGCACCTGAAGTACTATGAAAATATAACCCTTAGTGGAACAGCCATACCTTACTTTATTTTTTTTCACTCTAGTATTAAAATCTCATTAACACAGAGGGCTTCTTCTCACTAATTCATGGTTTCAAAGAGAAGAACTTGCACTTTTAGAGAAATTTTTGTTGTTGCTATTTGACACATACTTTCTTTCTGAATGGTCAAACACTTCACTGCCCTCCCAGTAGCATGGTACTTTTCTTCCACACAGTGACACATGAACATAAAACTGGTATTTTTTCAAAACGTGTGCCTATCCAAGCTGCCCCAGTCAAGGGGATGTTCTTAATGGGTCATCATTGCCATCTTTCCTTTCTGTTGTCTTGTGAATAATCTACAAGGTGAAAATCCATCATTTTTGGGAAATCTCTTGGTGTGTCAGACAATTGAAACTCTCCATGTTATTTGCAGGATCTGGATATTTTTTATCAAGGAAAGAAAAAGTCCAGTTTAGCCTCAACTCTAATGAAAAGCCACATAAAAAGTCAGTCATCAGTTTCATTTTCAGGCACAGTAAAAAAATGTATCAGATCTTCATGAGAGGCAATTTCTGAAGTGCCCATTTGGTGGAGGATGTGTTTTTGTCTGCATGGAATCATTCATTGAGTAGATCTGGAGGTTGGCAAGGCAGAGCCTCCAGCTCTGCTCTTTATAGATGCACCACGATTCTGATGCCTTTGGTAGAAAAGACAGGGCAGAATCTCATCAAGCATGGTGGAAACAGGGGGATGTGCCTAAACTCCAGCTTATCTCTTCTTCAGTCCTGAGTGACACTGGCATACAACCTTCCCCTCCCTCAGAAGACCCAACACATCATCTACAACAATACATGGAATCCTTCCAATCTGCTGTGGCACAGGGTCCCACCATCCTGCCTGCCTGCACCCAGCTCTGACCTCCCAGTTTGCATGGCAGCATGGAGTGGCTGAGACTGCCCAGCCAGCTGGCTGGGCTGAATCCACGAGCTGGAATTGACAAAACACTTTTCCTGACATATTTAGAATATTTCACTGGGGAGAAGTCTCTTGAGATTCAACATCTGATTCTTCAGGCTGTCCCTGGAGATTAAAATAAAGGAGAAGGCAACATTAAGTCATGCATGTTGCGATTGAAAACAAACACAATGGGTCAGATTCCATCCTCGATTGCAGCCACACTGAAGCCTCTGTGGTTAAATGAGAGTAAGTGAGGACAGAGTTTGACCTAGTGCCTTGAAACTAAAATAATATAAATGATAGACAAACTTATCTGCAAAGCTGCAAAGTATTCCATCTGAGGAACCTTGAGAGAGACAAAGATCTTGTATCAAAGAGGGACTTAATTCCTCAAGGATGAAGCAAGATAAAAAATAATTATTTGCAAAAATAGTTTTGGCTGACTGAATAGGTCGGATTTTTGTCATCTGACAGCTATGCATACTGTGTGGCAAATGATTAAATAAACAGATTGCTGCTCAAGCAACTTGCTTTCAATTTGAGATGCTGAAGCCACTAGAATAATCTCTACCCACTAAAAGAAAATCACTTGGTTGCACTGTGGCCACACAGAAGGCCCTATTCATCAGCAGGATTTGCCTGCAAGATGGCTTTTTTGTGGAAGAAGCATCTTCCACACCTGCTTAGTGCCAACAGCACTGAACTGACTGAAGGCATGCAGACCTCTGCTTACTCAAAGGGGTTTTGCATTGATGAAAGGAGAAGAAATTTCATCCATGTTTTTTTCTCTCCAGTCATTCCACCCTCTGTCCAGAAGCTCAACAGTAGTTGGATTTTGAAGATCCTGCCTTCTGCGTGCACAAAAACCATTTTATAGCAACCTTCCATAGCAATCCAGCCCCAGAGAGGTGTGCAAATCACACGTGCTGATGCCAAGAAGTGGAAACCATAGAGACAACATGAAAATTTATTCATTCTTGATTACCTGTGACCTTAGTTGCCCCATCCTGAAGCCCCTGTTCAATCTCTTGCCTGTTTATGTTCATACCCATCTGTTAGCATGGCACTGCACCCACTCAGCAGACAGTCCATCATGTTCACTGGAGCTGATGAAGGATCTGAAATGGCAGCCTGCATGACTTCATAAAAGGCTGTGATTTAGTGCATGTCTGCACATGTAGTGTCTTTGGAGCTCTGTGCAGCATCATCCTATCTGCTTAATCTCTCTGTCCAAGGGTTAGGATTTTTTTGTTTTGTTTTGTGCTTTCTAAGCGCCTGCTCTGTCATCTGCGTACCACATTGCACTTCATATTCATCAAAGGTATTTAGCACTCGACAGGGTGAGTGTTCTAGGACTCTAAGATTTCTATCAAAACCATCACCCTTCTGAAAGCAAGATCTTGTATTTGCCTTATGCATCAAAAATACAGGGTTTTTTCAGAGTCTGCCTGTTCAGGAAATGCAGCTGATAACTGCTTTTCTTTTTAGTTCAGAGCCTTGTTTTATCCTTATTAACAGACTTCAGAATTGTACTTAATGAAGAGAGAAGTAGACTCAGACTATAGTAAATGAGGAAAAAACCTCATCTGGAAGGAAACTTCTCTGAAATTTTTTTGTGCACAAGGAGAAGAGACTACCAGCTCTGCAGCAGGAAAAGGAAGTTATATGTTTGGTCTTAGAATATTTGCTTTGGTTTCAACATGGCTCTGTGGGCAAACTTAGCCTTTGGCATATTTCCATCATCACCAAAATGTATGGTTTCAGAAGGAAGCTGAAGTTTTTGCTCTGGATTATTTTATGTGTGTTATTAGATGGTTTCTGAGAGCAACATAGGGTGCTACCCTGAACTGGACCATCCTAGAGCTTGTATTTAATTTTCTCCTATATGATACTGCCTACGACAAGCAGATGCATTTAAGGTTTAAAGTTCAAGCCTTATGTTTTTTCATTTTCCTGATCAGACAGCAGACAGATCTCTAAAGTGCAGAGGAGAGGTGTCTCTGCAGAGCTGCAGCCAAACTCGCCATGGCTCTGGGGACCATCAGCAGGAGTCAGACCTCTGCTCTGCCAACTAATAATGCAGCCAGTGGCACAGAGACAAAATCTCTTCCCAGGAATGCTACAAAAATAACACCTAAGATTTAAACTGTGTAAACTTGTTTGCACACTTCACACACACAAGAAATGGAGAAATGGGGGATGATTAGCAATGTTTTCTTTATTCCATGAGAAGCAATGGGGAAGTGGCTGCAAGAGCCTTTTCAAAACCTGCTCCTAGGGATTGTCTTAGCAATTCCAGTTGTTTGGGCAGCTCTCTATGGAAGAGGACATATAAGTACAGCTACTGCTTTTATGCCAAGCCAGCACTGAAAACTCTAGTTCAGAGACAAAAAAATGAAAGATAGTAAAATACAAAGCATTCTGTTAAAGAACCACTCTCATATCGATGAAACCCCAAAATTTCTTTTAAGTAAACGTCCATTTTAACTCTTAAAAAAAAAAAAACCAGCTGCTATATCACTTCTGAAACAGCTGCTGTGCACACATATTTCCCATTTTCTTATTGTAATGATAGGATTCCATTGCATCCCACTCATCTTCTCAGCTGGAGGACATGCTCACCACTGGCCCAAGATTTTCTGCAAAAGCATATATATATATTTGGGTTTTTTCATACTTTGCACACCCTGTAGAAGCATATATGAACAAGAGCAGTGAAATCATGGCCAGAGCATGGATAAGAGCAAAAAACCAGAATTTGTGTTTAAATCAAAAGAAATCTGGGTTTGATGTCAGGACAAGCAGATCTACTGGTATCTCTTTATGGTAAAGGAAAAAGATGAATAGCCAAACTTGCTCTATGTGATTATAATTACAATTATTGTTTATAAATACAATTTTTCATTATCCTGATGAAATCTCTGCACCACCCAGTCAAGTGTCAGAATCTAGACAAAAGTAATGGGATGGATAGTTGAGAATTACCTTTCAATATCTAAATACCAATAATCTGTCAAGTAAATACCAAGATTATCTCTAGGAGAGGCATCTAGGCTTCTCAGGTTGGAGGAAGGCACACATATTCTCCTCACCATTTGCTCCTCATTGGTCTCTCATAAATCTTCGATTACAAGAGGGTACCAAGCTGGTTGAAATATCCTCACAGTCTGTACAAGTCCTGGGTTTCTCAGTCCTTGAAAGCTGTGCCATAGCTCTGTGGTGAAGTTTTAAACATCAATTCTCAAACTTCCAAGGCTCAAGCTTCAGAGTCTACACAAATGTTGTCTGTCGAAGGTGAGCTAGGCCCACTTTGTTTATTAAGACTGATTGTAATAGTGAAAAGTTATAGGTATGACGTCAAAAGAAATTAAATTTACTGTCCCGCAGATTTAGGTCAGATTTAGCTGGAACACTTACAGAATATCTTTTCTCTGTAAGCAGATCTCTCTTCACAGGACTGCCATGAATGAAATCTTTCTCCTAATGATCCCAATTTTCCCCTGAGACTTGGTAGAAATGGAAATTAGGAAAAACAGAGAAAAACAGATAGATAGCATAGGCATTTCCACAGGAAACTAGGCTAAAATGGTTCACTGAAACTTGCTTAGTAATGTCCAAGGACCAAAATGCCAATCTGAAGTGATCTTTTTCTGTCTGATCATGATAGGTCTTCTTACCAATATTGATTTCCATTGAAATATGTCAAGGGGCTGAGAAGTTTCTCAGATGATGGACCAAGAATGAATAAAGCCTGTTTCAGTAGCATGAGTACTACTTTCTGTGGTGTGGCTTTTGTCAGTGGTGCCCATGTCCCTCTTGGATGTGGTGACAAAGGCTGACAAGCTTCCTCATGCCGGTGAGTGGAGAGCAGAGGCTGATAAAGGGGATCGTGTGCTGGGAAGGGAATGAGTTTTAAAGTAATCTGGACAATGACAGGCTTGAGGGCTCTGCAGCTTGTAAGCAGCATGGACACTTACTGACCTCGCTTTCTGTGCCTCATTTCACCTGATAAATGAGTGTGGTGCACTGGGAGCTCAGGTCTCCCCACCCACGGCAGTGCAGATCACTTCAGTGAGGGGATAATTGAGTAAGCCAGAGGATTTGCTCAGAGACCTTTCACGTGGTTGCAGTTGTAGAGGGCAATCACTTCCCCAGTGTGTCTGGGCTCTGAAAGGTGAGTCAAATGGAGATCAATGCCAGCACTGACATGATGATTAGAACTGAAAGGAGAACATCCCACAACGAACAGGCAGAGCCACAGCTGAACTCAGCCGTGCTCTGGGGCTGGACTCAGCCCCCAGCACACTGGCCAAATGTGTGGTCACACCCCCCAAGTGCATGTAGGTACAGCTCCTATTCCTTTGTCCAGGAAATCCCAGGCAGAGCCCAGCAGCTCGCTGGAGCTCCTGCACGTGCACTGTACAGATGGCCAGCACATGTGTGACAGGCACGTCAGGCTTGCTGGGCATATGCAGATAACTCTGTGGCAGAGCTGGATTCTTGGCTGCACCAGGAAGCATGAAGGAGTGGAGAAAGAGAGAGAGACGACAACTCTCCTACCCGTCCCTGTAAATCAATGGTGTGCTATAATCATATCCATCTGCTGTGGAACCCAGCCCTAAAGCATGTGTTTACCATTTACATGCATTTTTTATAAAAACCCAATCACCTGCTAACTACAGATTTTGTCTAGAAACAACTCAAAGTTGTTTTGGGAGCGCATATAAGCCGTCACAGCAGAGCAAACTGGAGCTCCCACATGGGCAAGGTGTGCCTGCTCCTGGTCACCCTGGCTGGAGTCAAAGGCTCCTTGGCCATGCAGGTGTAAGTGGGCATTTCCCAAGGGCCTCTGAGTGATGTGCAACACCCAGGGCTCCAGAATCAAGAAAGTGCTAAAATTCCCACTTATTAATTGGAGAAAAGCCCTCAGGTTAATTTTTCTCCTTTGAAGTTTTGAACTGTACGGGGGTTTTGTCTAGGTTATCTTACACGGGTAAAAGGAAAAAAAGGGCCAAAGAAAAGCCGTCTTGCACTCTACTCCATTTGGGAAAGGTAATTTCAGGGGTTTTACAAGATTTGAGGTGATATGGAAGTAAAATAAGAAGTGTGGCTTAGTATCCTCACTGAGCAGTTCAGGTTTCAGTACAACAGACAATTCAATGTGAAACCAAAACAACTGTTAAACCTTGAAAGCTGCATATAGTGAAATTGTCATCATCCAGCCAGTTTTTATTCTGAGCACCTTGGCTCCAAGAGAAGTCAATAAGAAAGGAAGGTGCTGAGCTATTAAAGGATTCAGCCTATAATAGAGAAGGACACGTTCTGCACAGACTGCTGGTTATGACCATTCCTCATGACAATCATTAATTACATTCAAATGTAACTTAAACATGTGCCAGAAATTTTGGAGAGACTAATCCTTGGAGAACTGGGATCAGGACCAAATCTCTGCATTAACGATAATCCTTTAGAATAAAATATTGTTAAATTATTAAACTAAAGTATTTGCCTCAGACTATGAGAATATGTGACTCTCTCTTCTCGGCTGTCACCTCTTAAAGAAAGGGATGAAATTTAAGTTTCATGGACATTAGTGCAAGTAATTCAACACTATAATGATAGCAAGCCTGTACTGTTACAGCTAGTGAAAATTCATGAAAAAGAGTAGCATGTCCAGACACAGGTTTTATTAAGGACCTAGTTCTGCACATACATTTTTCTAAGTAAGTAACTTTTAACCTTTTGATATATCCAAAGAAATCAGTAGATTTGTTCACAAAGCAGAATGGATTTGCATGCACTGCATATTTGCAGATGACAAGGGATAAGTTCATTTTTATGCTTATCTATAGAATTTAGGGATACTTCTGGATTAAAAATTTCTCAAGAGTTATTCTTCAATTTTCAATCTGTCACCTTTCTGGTAAACTGTGTAATATCAAATATAAAGTTATAAAGGGAAGTGAAGCTCTGAAGACTGAAAAGCAACTACCGGTCTCTGTCAAAACTGTCAATAGTTCCAGAGTTTTACACCTTAAAAATGTCAGAAAAATGTCATGCTGTCCACTAATCATTAAATGTGGTAAAGTAATTTTTACTAGTTTATTAGTGCTGCCTTAAAGTAAATAATTTGCTGTGGCTAAAAAAAATAAAGCAATCTAGCTGATTGATGAAAATAAAATTATCCATAATGAAACATTATGAATAATGTGGCTGTTGGGCAGCTGTCTGTGCCAGTGCAGTGTGGGAACAGACTGGGCAGTGAGGAGAACATCTGAGTGTACAAATCCTGCCTCTGACCCAGTGTCATGCTGCTGCTCATCTCAGCCTGGGTGGTGAACAGCCTCAATCCCCAGTTTCTCTGCCCTGGCTGCTGCTGCAGCTTTGCAGCACAGGGGTGTTATTGAGGACAAACTCAGGTCTGGGCTCAGGAAAAACACTGCCTGCATCCCTTCTGTGAAGCATCTTAAGAAACTTATGTGAGGGCTTCAGCTTTAGATGAACCAATTGATAAGAGTCGCTGCTTCCAGCTCTGGGGTGCAAGCCCCTTGCAGTTTTCCAGCTTGCTTGGCTATTTTCCCATCCAAGATGCTGAACTGTAAGTTTCAGGCCAGAAAACTGGGACCCTGAGCAGGCTGGCTCCTTCTGGCTCTATCCAGCTTGAAAACTTTCCTCCCCTTCACTGTACCTCACATCCCAAAAGCCTGAGATGTTTCTTAGAAAACTCAGTCCTTTTCTCAGAAAACTCAGTCCTTTTCTTAGACGGGCCTCTTCTTTCATATGTAGGCAGCTCTAATAATTTCTACCTCCTGTCTCTCAGATTAGGGTCATACTTCTTCCATGCTTCTATTTCTGACCATCAGTTAATTTTTCTTTGTGCATTGTAAGAACAAAATAAAAGAAGCAGGAAAGAAGGTTTTGGGTGAGTTTGTGGTTTAGGTTTTTTTTTCCTGTAGATTAAGATGCTAAGTTGGTAACATACTCTTTGATAGTCCTTATGGAGGACATGTGTTCACCTTCACCCAGGCAGCAATTTTTAGTAGGAACTTGTTTGTGTAAAAATTCAATAAATATATTAACAGCAATCTTTATTGGTCCTCTGCCTTGCTATTAGCAGTTAGTATGCTCCAGGCATCACAGAACACATGAATATTAAAGAGCAATTGTTAACATTTTGATGTTTTGTCAGCACTTTGTGTCAAAACATCTTCCTACTGGGATGCAGCGTGATGACACTGTGTCAAAACAGAATATCATCACCCCGTGCTAAAATGCTGCAATGTGATGACATTTAGATCTACATGATCCAAGATCTATTTGTACCACAGAGGAAAACCTTTCTTAAACTGGTGGTGGCACCTGGCTGGACAGCAAATATGTGAGGTAAAGATGTAGTGTATAAACTGTATATAAGAAAGAGAGAAAAGATGTTTTAGCAGACAGCAAGAGCTGGTACAAAAATTCAGGAGACAAGATTTTTAGCACTGCATAATAAGCTTTAAAATATCCATAATTATTTGAAGCCTGGGGTAAAATAAATTGTTTCAACATAGTCCCTCATTACCAGTAGCAATTATTCCCTGGATAGTCCCATTTACTTCTTGAAAAAATGATTCTAAAAGTGTAACTTTCATTAAGAAGTTACTTTTGAATGGCAAAAGCAATTGAGATTCCTTTACTTCTATTTCTTTTCTTTGTACCATCAAAGTCTTCAATAATTGAAAAAAACTGAGAATTTAAAACAATGCCCTGAGTGTTTTAAAGCTAGCATTGGAGGAGAGCAGGATACCAGACTATGGAAAACAAAATTTCTGAATGAAAAACATGAGAAGCATCAGATTCCAAAGGTCTATTTTAAATCAAGAAACTATGAACTTCTGGTTGTTGTTGAAAACCAAACTAAAAATACCCTTAAGAGGTGTTGTGAAAATACAAATTACGATATGCTAAGAAAATCTGAGGGACTGTAAATATTTTCCAGTTCTTTTAAAATATTTTGGTGTCTTTTAAAATTAAAATACTTGGGACGTTCTGACTGATGAAAATCAAGGGATATAGGTCTGCCCTTTTATCAAGAGCTTAGTATTATATACTTTTATCTTTTAGAGAATTACTGATCATTCTAGACCATTAATTCAGGAAAACAAATAGGTCATAAAATCTTAAAGGCTTCTGTTAGGACCAGGCTGTGAGAGTTCTATACATGTCTCTGATTCTAATTGTTCTAAAGAAATTTCTCCAAGCATGTGCCAGACTAAAGTGACAATAACAAATCCTTTAGCTTCCAGTGCTGCACTTCAGTCCCAGTTAAGTCACCAGGAGCTGGAGCTGCCATGGCCCTCTTTAAGACTGGGCCCCCCTTTTCTTCACACAAAGAAATTTCCTGAAGTGACAAAGAAGTTTTAAGATTTAGTAATCAACATATGTCACATCATTTGAACATGATTTTTGTGCATCCATTTCAAAGGCAGACTGGATGTTCAGCCAATGTTGCAGCTGGCCCTTTTCCAACCTAAACAGCATGGTCTCTTCAGCTTTACCATTCTTGCAGGCTCTAGCAGATTTTGGAGGTAATGTGCAGTCAGGTACGTGAGACCATATTACATATTGGCAAATTTCTCCCCGTGGAAAATGAAAATATTATAGTCATAGGACATTATAGTTATTTTCAATGTGGTTAAATTTAAGGAGTGAATTAATCCCCAGTGTAATTCTATTGATTTGAACAGAATTGTACAGTAACAAATGTGGTCTCAGAGAATTACATCCATAAACATACTAAGTTACAGAGTTGCTTTTTCCTGTATATTAAATTCTGAGCCTAATTTCAGCTCTCACCTATACATTTAACTTCGAAACTCTACAAGCACTAATTACCCCTAATGAAATACCTGCATAAATAAGACAGAATATCTAGCTTCATAATGAGATGTGTGTTCCTATAAGAGGAGACTCTTTGGCCCACATCCCACACAGCTGCCATCCTCTAATCCCTGAGAAGCACTCCGATGGCAGCATATAAAGTTCAGGGCTTTGGGCAGTGTGATTGCCGGTTTGGCAGAAGAGAAGGAGGAGGGGATGGATACACCCATGGTCCCGTGGAGGTGCTCCAGATCAGGATCTGGGATGTACTCCCAGTTCCTACAGTACAAAAATAGCCAAATATACAAGCCTTGCCCTCCCACCTGTTTGAGACCACTGCTCAATGAGAATTGTTTGTTTTCTGGTCTTCGTGGAATCTCGGTTATTGGACAGCTTTGGTCTGCACAACTTATTTTTGTAAGAAATGTTTGGAAATTTAGGCTGTTCTCCTAAGCTCCTGATGTCCTTGTTAACGATGGTATAAATATGGTCTGCTGCTAAGGAAAGACAAGTACTGAAGCACGATTAACCTTTAACAACCTATTAATGCACAAATCCTGAGTACTGTGAAAAAAAATCCATACTTGGGATGCCCACCAACTTTTTCTTCCATGGAATTATTACACTGTTTTCCAAGACAGGTTTCATAGGGACCATTATTTTAGCTTGAAAAAAATTGCCCTCTTCAAGCACCTCTGCAAGCAGAAAATGAAACCTCCTGTGAGAAATCACCTGGCAGGGCATTACTGGAAACAGATGATATCCAAGAGGTCTTGGACACATCCCTGTGTGAGCAAAGATTATTTTGCTGCCGTCTCATTCAGGGACCAGCAGGGAAGATTCCAGATAATGCCTTCATGGGCTGTCACCATGCCTTTCCACATTCTTATCTTCCACATGCATGTCCAGTATCACTGCAAATTAAGCTGAATATAATTTTAGTAGTGATAAAGCTTCAAACAGAAAGTAAGAAAGAGTAGAAGAGATTTGTTGGTTAGAGTTGATGAAAGAAGAGTTAAAGGAAAGAAAGAAAAAGAAGGATCAAAGACCTAAGTGGGAAAAAGCTACATAACAGTATTCCCAGTGGCTTTTTAGATATGGATGCAGCACACTACCAAGTAGCATATAAATGGCAAAATGTAGATATTAATAATTTATTTCATTGTCCCATGGCTCCAATAAAGTTATTAAGAAGTTGATTACTCATCCACAGGTTTTGGAGAACTTCAAATTAGACAATATAGGGAAAGACAGTTTTTAGTGGTTTATTTTGTATGTTTTTACATGAATCAGAGCCGAGTTTCCTATTCTCTGTGTGTTCAGACATCGTGAGGGAAAACATGAACTAAGTGCATGCCCACAGCTCCCCACATCCCCTTGTGAAAGTGTGCAAACTAAGGAATGTGTTGGGGGGCTTCCTGTACATGTCATTCTTTTCCTTGGGGGAAGCTGGGGAACAAAACATGCAGTTTCTCACTTTCCTCTAAGGTTTGAAGATCTCTTTTTATTAATCTGTAAAACTGTGGAAACATTTCCTCTACTTGTTAAGTATACAACTTGACAAGAGGCCTGTGAACTGGATCAGGCTGTTCACCACAGGCAGTTCTCAGAGATCCTCAACTTTGTGTTCTGAGGAGCTGAACAGCACCTGAAGGACATGAGAATGGCATTATAGGAGGCAGATGATGGCCAGGAGTTCTTGGACATGTCCTCATGTGAGTACTTGCCCTGGCACATGCTACCATATGCCCAGGAGGAAACTGAGGCTGTTCTGTGAAGGAGCAGCATTGGCTGCTGGGTGGTAGTGGTACCCAAAACCAAGCATCTGATAAACAAAATTAACATATGGGCTCCCATTACCTTTTGCAATGTTGGGTTGTGGTGGAATGACTGACACAGAGAGGCTCCTGGTTTGCTGTCTTCCTTGGTGATAGAGTGAATTCTGGTCCTGGTAAATTCTAGTACTCTTTGTACCTTACATCTCCTCTCTGCTGACATATTCCTGAAGGGTACCATTTACATGCTTCTTTTAATCAAGAACAGAGAAAAATACAGAAACACCTCACCTGTAGAAGCATAGAACACAGCTCACAAATAATAAACACCAGTACAATAGACCAGAGAAGGGTATTGACAAAAATAAAGGAATTTTTGGTGGGATTAATCTCTTCTAACCTGCACTTTCTGAAAGTAGGGCACTTCAGTGACAGCTTTCTGGATTATTCACTTCTTCAGTAGACATTTTTTTGTTGTTCATGGTATGCAGATAATGTGCATGTTTCTGTGCCTGCTTGTGTGTGTCTGTGTGCACTTGAGGGAACCTCAACACATAAATAAATATCTGATATAAGTCTGCTGTGGCTCTACACAAGTCCAGCTGCTCTAGTTTTCTGCTGAAGTTTGGCCAGGTTTCATCCCACAGGTGGACAGTAGCAGATTTCAGTTTTTCCTCAGTTGTCTCATTGCTACTCATCCCCCACTTTCCAAGAAAGATGTTGTTACTACTTAACTATCAGCTTTTTTTTTTTTTTTTTGTGGAAAGTACCTAAATTAAGTATTTACTACACTCTTCCATTGATTTTGTAATGACCTGTAAATTGTCTAATCATTTGTTCCTCTGCTGTAAGCAAAAATTAGTACGAGATCTCCTCCCAGACAACATTTCTGCTGAAGGGCTTGGTATTCAGGTGGTGGACTTACTGTGTCTGTAGTGAACAATGAGTTATTTAATCACTGAAAATTTACATTCCTGCTTCTGCTTTTTCTCCAGCATTTGGAGAATATTTTACAAACTGTGAGAAGGGAGGAGGCATTTTTAAATCACATCAATTTTAACAATTTAGAACGTTTTAATCCCAGCCACTGACCTTGCCAGAACACTGATCAGAACACTCCAGAGCATTAGTAAAATATATATGCAGAGATGATTTTTGCAACATGAGGTCATCCATAATGCTAAACTTCCCACCACCGGCACAACAAGCAGACAAATGCATGCTTACATTTTTGTATGCTATATGTATTTTCATACTTTTTAAATAACAACATGGGGAAGATTTCAGGGAATGGAGAAGCAGTTAGTATGGATAAATCATTAAGGTGTAACTCACAGACTGTGGATTAGAGTGTATATTCTACCAAAATGACTGTTGTTTTGATGGCTGAAATAGCTTGCTGCTGGTTTGGGAGAGAGCAAGAAAGCAGTGGCACAGGGTACTCATTTGAATAATGCCCTAAATCAGTCCCATATGTTGACCCTGTGACCAATCCTTGCTTGCAAAAAAATCCAAACAAATCAGTGGTATTTTTCAAATGGCTTCCAAGCAAGAGTCTGCATTCACCTAGCCCAGGGTACACACACACAGAGCACTTTGCACCTGCATAAATAAGGCATTTTCCTTTATTGATAGCAAGGAAAAAAGTCCTCTGTTTTGATTCATGCATAGAAAAATAATAGTGTATATAATTAATACAGCTTGACCAAAGTATTAGACATGGTTGTACAGACACCCTCCTATTTTTCTACCTCTAACAAATAGAGCATTATATAAGGCTGCAATCTTACTCCATGTGTGCTTTGGAGGGAAACGAGAAAGTCTGGAATTTAGCTACTACCTTTGCTGAATACTCATCTCCCACCTAAAATGAACTAAAATACATTGAAGTTCAGTGTGCAATTACTGAGCAGAAACTGAGCAAACTTCAAAATTGGTTGCTTATTCACAGATGTTTCTATGTGTAGAGGTGGTGCCAGTTCAAGGCTCCTCGGGCAGCACGGCAAGAACAGAGTTTCTCTTTGCCAAGGCTAAGGCTGAGGAAACTTCTGCCAGGGAAAATAAAGTGAGGTATGGAGAAAAGACCAGTGTGGTGAAGAAGCAGGATGGCTCTTCAAGAGCTGAGCTTGCTGCTTCTGGTACATGGGGAGACCACAGTGGATGGAATCAGAGGCCATGACTGCCAGGAGAGGCTGCCACCACACAGGGTGCTGCCCCTCTTCCTGCAGCAGCTGCTAACCTGCTTGCAAGGCCTTGTCATGGGTGAGTGGGCTTGGCTACAGATTGTTTATCTTTCCTGAGAGCCCCCGGGCAAACTGAGCTTCTGCCTAGAGCTGGAGCTGCATTTTGAGGCATTTTCTTGCAGCTACAGTCGAGGATTATAGCACAACAAAACCACCACGCTAACTGCAGGACACAAAACTACAGAACAGCAAAGGTTTTTCCTGCCATAAGGACCTCACAGTCTGCAAGCAGTGGCCGCAGATAAATACAATATACGTCTGGGAAGGTTATAAGGGGACAACAAAATAACTGTGGTCAATATATTAACTACAGGCCTTTGCAGTCCTCTGGAGGCATTACCAGAAAGGTGAAGGAGTACATTGTGTTTTTGTGAAGAGTCTATCATTGGTTAAGACAGAGGACATTCGTATACTTTTTACTTGTGGCAAAGAACAACTCTAGGAATTTGTGGCCTGATATAACCCCAAGGGGTAGAAACAGTCATCAGTCTACAAGGAGTTTAGATGGCACCTGAAAGGAAGAATGAAAATATGAACCAGTCTGAAGGAAGTTCTTTTGTCTCTCTTCACTTGGGAGGGAGGTGTCCTAAAACTGCAGCTGGGCTAATTTCATCTGTAGGCATTACAGCTGGTGTGATTCCCAAGCAAAAGATTGCATTTCTCTCTGTTGAGGATATGGATATTTTACATCACTTTCATAAGTGCTCTAGAACACTTCCAAATTTAGCACCACTCCAGTGGAAGGAACATCAGTATTTCAAGATGTAAAAGCAAATGAACTATTGTTTTCAGAATGTCTCTTTACATTCATAGGTGCTAGGTGTCACTGGTTATGATTTTGGAAGAGAAAATGATAATTTTCATATGATCTGAGTATATAAATTTCACCCTTTCCTGCTGAAGCCTTCAGCACTCTCAGTGCTGAAGTTATATATCTCCAAGCCCAGTAATTCTTTTATGCTCCACACCTATGCTGTTCTATGTTGCTTTATTTCAGTGAGACTTTGTACATTTGAAAACTACTATTTGAAAAATATTCTTGTTTAGGTTTTCCAGTAACAATAAGGGTTTCTCTGGGAATTCCCTTGTCAGAGAAATGTGTGATGTACACATAGAAAACCTGATAAGCCCAGGCTGCATCAGACCAGTCACATTTGCCCTTTACCAATCAGTGCAGTCAATCTGCCATGGGCAGGTGAGCAGCTCTGCCCAGGTGGTTCATCTGAGCCTGTGCAGTAAGCCTGACACCTCCAGCCTGCACTGGACCTGTTCAAAGTCTCTCTGTATGCAGAAATCCCTCTTGTGTTTTGCATACCCAGCAGCACTGTCTGATCACTGGTAATTTTGCAAGGGGTGAAAAATTTCCTCCAACACAATTCATGTTTTCTTTCAGATTAAATTTTGGACTATAAGAAGCGAATGTGTCTATAGAAGCATGGGTCTGGGTGTAACTGCACAACGACAGATTGACCCAGGCTTGGTTCCCCTTCAGGAGTGTACAGCTTCCCAGGCTGATGCCGGGGTCACCGAAGAGCACAGCTTCTGCTCCAGCTAATGGGTGTGACAAACCAACAGACAGCACTCCCCAATCAATAGCTGCCCATATGCCATAGACTGCCACACATTTTTTTCCAAGAAATGCTCCTCTGCATATCCTTAACTGGGTCAAATGCCTGATGGATACGCCTGTCTTCCTCATTGAGGGTAGAAGTGACCAAGACAAGTAATTTAGACTAGACATACAACTTTGAAGTGCCTAAGAACATTAATCCCTCCATTGTTTCCTAAGAAACTGGGTCATACACACTCAGTTCCTCTCTCTATTTGTTTCTATATGTGTCTGTCATTTCTCCTGCTGCCCATTGGTTAGCTCCAAGCAAATTTGACAGAAGGAGAGAAGTTTCAAACAAAACTACATTTCTGCAAACTTTGTGGGTTGGTAATGGAGGTTAGCCCAGTTCAAGGACTAAACAAAAAGCTACAGTATAAGGGTAGTAATTATCTACTTGGTTTGGTCTGCCAGCTGGCCAGTCAGGACACATGCATGGACTGGCCAGTCAGCATTGGAACTGATACAGCTCATACTTCAGCTTCTTTAACCAAAATCCACTAGACAGAGAGGCATGGGAAAATAGGTGGCGTGGAAGAAAACTGCATATATTGCAAAAGTTTGGAGCCATAGGTAATCTCAGGTTACAGCAGTGAAAGTGCACAGACAGACATATCTGATAAATGCATATGGCCTCATTAACAGTTCAGCATAGAGCAATTTGCACATGAATACTGTGACACATAAAAGCCACGTTTAAAGACCATAGACTTTATTACATATGCTGTGTAACAGACACTCTTGTACTCTGTATAAAAATATACACTTTATAGGTAGGAGCAAGTATACATATAATACATATACACATTCTGTATATGCTGCAAAAATACACACAATGTGTTACAGCTTGTATCATATATCTGAACTCAATGCAGTAATTCACCACATCGTATACAGTGTACTGTGCCACTATAATATCCCATTACATATATATAATACAGGCAGCCATGGTATTGATCTCAGTTTTTTAAATCAAATACATAGACCTGTTTCCTGGAGTTCAAATCAATGAAAAGGGGAGAGGAATGAATGTTTTGAAAGTATTTTTTCTTTTTTACACTTAATGTTAGTAAATGGCTGATAGAAGCTGATAGAAGAGAAGACGAGGAAGAGAAGACAAACATATGTATCTCAAATACAGATAGATTCAACATGTTTGTAATGATCTCTAAACGGTATGATTTTAAACAGGGTGTTAAGATGCTTCTATCATTTTTTCCAGCTTTCCTCAGGTGGAGGAAAATTATGATGGTGACCTCGGGAGAAAGAAGAAGAAAGGACTTAGTGCTCTGGAAGGATCCAACCTTTGGATGCCATTGGCTCAGGTGTAGAGGTCCAGCATAGTTGCCTCAAAGCCAGGCATGGAATATACACCTGGCAGCTGCTGAGAGCCTGGCAGAAGGAGAGAGGAACTATTACGTCTGAAATTCTCCTTCTGGGCAGGATGGAATAAATATATATTTGCCTCCTGGTGTTAAAGATGTTCTTTCTGCTGGAAATTGTGCACAACAGGATGAGAGATGCTTCCCTGTGGCTGCAAGGCAGAGGTAACAAAAAGCTCTGCATACTCAAATAGCTGTGCTGTCTAGGTGAAGCACCTCTTTAGTGTTACCCTTAAATGTTACCCTCTGCAGCAACGTGAGCCAGATCAGGTCTGGCTGGTTATCAGCTCCTGGCTGTGAAGGAGGGTGGAGAGGGTTTGTGAGAGTCTCAGCTTGCTGCCTGTGGCAGGTCTGTCCAGGAAACAAGCCAGGAAGCATTTGAAGGAAACTATTGAGTTTGGTACTTGCTGGGTGGTCCAATAAGTTTGACATGTTTTATGCACCTTATTTCCACTATAACTGGGTGGGTTTTTTCCCTTAAATATAATAATTTTGTTTTCTAATTTAAGAATTGTTAGAAGGTTTTTACCTCTTTTGTTTTTTGTCACCCCTAGTGTCAGCCACTCTCTGGCCCAGACATTCAGGAAAAGAAAAATAAAGGGTTGCTGATGGAACATTTTTGATATGAGTATCTGACTTTTGAGTTTGCTTGGAATGCTGATAAAAGCTACCAAATTTCCCAGGCATCTGGAAGAAAGCAGAGGTTTCTCCTCCTTGTTAGATAATGTTTCTTGTGGCTGTTTGGTGAGGTGAGATATTTAATTGGTTTATTGAATGAATAAATAATAGCTGTTTAAAATATGACCAGCCACTCAGCTAGTGTGGGTTTCTATCATCCTTTTCTTTTCTGGAGAGGAATATGAGCATCTTCACTGGGTGTTTTTCAGCAGCACATTCAGGTTTTCACAGAACTGCTCACTTCTACAGCTCACACTCCATTTTGTTGCTTCAGTTTCCCTGGGTTGATTGCAGCTGAAATATTTTCTCTCTTCCTTTTTTTTCTTTTTCATAGAAAAAAATTTACACATAGCAATTTCACCCATGTTACAAACCTCTTAAGAATACAAATCTGCTTACTTGGAGATGTTTTTTGGTCTGAATTGGGGTGAGAGGAATTGAAGGTCATAGCAAATGCTTCTGGCTTGCTAACCTAACACCCTGTGGCATCCCTCTGATTTTTAGGATTTCAGTAAGATTAATTTGAAGGATGTACATTTCATGAGCCTCTTTTACTAAAGTCACTCACGTGACTGTCTTGTTTCCTTTTCAAACAAGAGCCAGCTTTTTCTTTTTCTTTGAGAGTAAAGATATATTATAACTGCACCCATCAACTGCCTCTGTTGATGTCCAACAGAAGACGGGGTTAAAAACATCTGGAGTATTATTCATTACTAAGTAATCTGTGAGCTTGTTTCCATTTCTCCTTGAGTCAGGAGGTCGACAAAAGCAAAAGGTCACAGCCCAGCCAGGCTGTTTTGCAACACTGAATGTAAAGTGCACTGCACTAGATTCACATAAGGTGCTACTGCCCATTTATTTGTCCTATGCAAAGTCAGACTGTGAAGCAATATAAAAGTGACATTTATATTGCATGGAACAAGAGGACTATCTCTGCTCACAGGAGGAAGGTGCTATTCTAATAATAGCTAGGACCTGCTGAGGTGTTTGGTGTGAGAAATATCCAGTGTTGGGACCAACAGCAGGTGAGATCTGGATTTTGCCCAGATGTGGTGGCATATTCACCCCAGGGGCTCAAAAGTGTTGGAAAGTTTCACATATAATGTAATTCTGTGCCTCTCACTGACACTGTGTGTGTTCCACTGCACTGTCATAGCTTCCATGGTGCAATGAGTCCCTGAACAACTGCAGTGTGGTGCTTGCTCATCCCCCCTTGCCGAGGGCCAGCGGGCCACAGCAATGCTGTTGTAGCATCACAGCCATGCAACTGCTCCAGCGTGAGCCCAGGCTTTGTTTCTCTGCCCTACAGAAGGATCAGAGTGGATTTGCAGCATTGGTGAAGGCCAGGGCAAAATTTCCTTTGACTTCAGTAAGGTACAATATTTGGGCATATCGATTACCTGAGGTTTTTTTATTTTTCCTTTTTTTGTTTGTTATTTTGTTGGTTGGTTTAGTTTATTTGGGTCTTTGGTGTTTGGGTTCTTTTGTTTGTATTTTAGTTATTTTTTTTATTTTTCTCCACAAAAAATCAGTATTTTAACTAAATCATATTGGGGAAAAAATTATAGTTTTGCTATAGCAGTTAAAAAGTTAACACCAGGAGGCAAGTTGCAAAGTGCCAGCACAGCAAGAAAAACATCATATCCTCTATTTTTGATAAATGGTTTAGGTCTACTTCTTAGTCTGTATCTTCTGCAGATTTCTTCAGTTCAGCTTTAGATTGTGCAGGAGGATTTCAGCATTACCTTGGGAAAGGGACAATAAGTGAGATATAATACAAAACTGGTCTTTTGGGACTCAGGTAAAGTGAAACCCTGAATTTTTTTCTTAATCGACACAGTATCAAACTTCGTGTAAGTAAGGTTTTTCTGCTTCATCTCCATCTCATCCCATCCCACTCACCCATCTCACTCAACACTAGGGTGAGAAGAGCATTGAGAGTTTATAAGGAAAATCCAGAGTGAGACAATATTCACTCTCTTCTCCCCCAGCATCACAAAGACCTGAGGGTTGCAGATGCACCCTCATGTTATTGCCCTAGTTCAGCCTGTTTGCCTGTCTGCTTTTCCCAACAATTTCTTAGTGCCAACTCTCACTTTTCTCCAAAAAATTAAATTTAAAAAATTAAAGCCAGTCATGTCTTTACCTGGAGCAGCTGCCAGCTCTCGCATACAGACTTTCCCCAAAAGTGTCTTGGGCACTTGCTTTGAGAGCTGGTGTTCAGACATCTTCTATACCAAAGATGCTGCCAAACATACAGCTAAAATAGACCTACCTGTTCTACAATGCTTGCAGTGCTAGACTTCAAAGTAGTTGACCAAGGATGCAAGCAAGGTCACAGCCTGTGACATCAAAGAGACTTGGTATTTATTAGTCCAAACTCTGCCAGCAAACTCCACTATCCTCTACTGCTTCAGGATCTGAAAGCCTTTCAATACAGGTCCCTAGTTACCATTTGCAGGCAAAAAAAAGGTCAATATTTCCATTTACTTCATTCACCAAATGTTTATTTCATGTTTGAAGAACTTCCATGAGGGGCAAAGGAGAGATGCATTTCCTAATGCAGTAAAACCACACTGCCATGTTTTTCCAGAAAGAAGCAGTCCCGTGGATGTTCCTGTCTTTTCTGTGCTATATAATCTACCCTATACGTTTGCTGGGAAACCAAGCCAGAGAGAGAAAGAGGTACACCAGGTACTAGTAAATGAAGCATACAAATTCCCAGGACACTAACTCTCCTTTTTTAATTATATGGAGAAAAATATTGTGCAATGCTTATGAAAGGAGACAGGTTCATAGAGGAGGACAATACTACTACTTTTCCATAGGATTTTTTCAGTACAAGAGACAGGTGTACTCAAATTCATGAATTTTGCTCCATTATTTGTTGCTTTTTTTTTACTTGGGCCTTCCAGTGAAATTGCAATCCGTGGTGAAGAATAAGGGTTTCATCAATAAAAGGCCCTCTGTTAAAAAGAACTAAAGCTTTTCCCCTATCTGTTACAAGGGAATACATCAGACTAGTAATGCAGTTCAACATTCCCACTGCTGTTGTAAAAGATAAACACTTTTTTCCATAAGGCAGTATAAATATAGCCTAAGTTAGATATAATTAGTCATATTTTCTCCAATAAATTCTGTAGAAATGAGGGCCAGGGTGGGGGATGATGGGGGCAAGGAAGAAAAAGCACAAACTCTAAAAAAAAAGTTAAAAGAAAAGAAGAAATATTGCTGAAATCTAAGATGCCAGGAAATGTGTTTCAAAAATCAGATGTTTTTATAATGCATAGTGATCTTTGCAAAAAAATAATCCCCACTGCTCATAAAAATGATGAAATGATACAGTTGCAGAGAGTTTGCACACCCTCTTCCTGCCTGCCCATGATTGCTTATTTAACCTCAGCATTAAAAAATGTGGAAGAGTTGGAGGAATTTTTTTTCATTCTATTGCTCTTTGGGCAAACAGGCTATTTCCAAGATATATTTGTATTATAAAGGTTAGTTCCAATGTGCTCAATGTCCACAGCAGGGTTCAGAGATTCAGAAGAGCAAAAACCACAATTTCCACTACCTCAGTGGAAGGCAGTGGGTACTCAATAGTCCTGGAAATCTGGCCAGTCTGTTTAAACAACTAATTTAGGCAACTGGATATTGGTGCTGAGTCCTTTTGCAGAGCTCTCTTACCAGGACAAACAAATTAAAAATAGAATTTGCATCTTGAATTCTGTGTGCAGTTCTTTGTCCCTGTTTCCAAAATAAAAAAATAAAAAGAGAAAAATATGTCAGAAATTACAGCAATGTGCAAAATTAGGCATTTGCTTCTATAGGGTGAGCTAGATTAAGATAAAAGAGTATCTGTGTTGGAAGAAAAAATGCAAAGGCATACATGGTAAAGAAATAAAATGTCATGAACAGTAAAGAGAGGATGAACAGTAAAGGAATATTCACTATTTTTCACAATACAAGGACTAGAAAGTGTCAGATTACATAAATTAATGGGAAAAAAATCCATCATGGATTATTAAGCGCAAAGGTGCAGATTTTTATTTAAGAGGTCATTAAACTGCAAACTGATGAAAACTGTGAAATATACTGGGAAAAAGATCACTGTAAACTTGTTCTGGTTTTCCTTAAGTTTCTGTGACTTGCTACTGGCAGAGAAGTGGTAGTGGCCTTCATGGACTTTTGGCTGGACCCAGTGCAGCAGTTCTAGTTCTTATAAATGGTTGGGCAATTCAAATAGCAGGGAACCAGACCCATGATGCAAGAGGTCATTTCATCTTTCTGCAGTTCATAGCTGAATAAACAGATCAGTGAGTAGGAGTTGAGAGGTAAATTAACTTTTGTATTCAGCGCTGGCAGAAAGATACTCCAGCATCATATACCACTTCTGGTAACTGTAGTTTTTAGAGGGTGTCAGGAACTTGGAGAGAATACAAAAAAGAAGAGGCACCAGAAAGACTGGGACTTTACCTCTCAAGGAGAAAACCAGAAAATTTTATCCACATTTTAGAAAAAAAAAAAAAGGAAAACTAAAAGAAAGAAGGTCAGCCACTCAAGGGATTTTTAATCTATTGAGAAAATAAAGAAGAGCTGCAAATTAAATCCACAAAAATTCAGACTGGAAGTAAGGCAGACGGGGGAAGGGAGGTGTAATTTGGTTGTTTCAGTTTGGTTTGATTTGGTTTGGTTTGGAATGGGTTGGGTTTTTCCCCTTCCCAAGGGAAGGCAACCATTAAAGAAAATTACAAAAGAAGTAATGGATTTTCCATTTCTTAGCATCTTCAAATAAATGCTATTTTTCCAGTCAAGTATGTTGTTGTATTTTATTCAGGGTTAACATGTTAAGAAAACCCTGTGGCACACAAAGTAGGATAGCCCATTTCTTCTAATGGTCCTAACTAGTGTTGAGCTGGTGACAGTAAAAAATCCCTTCTCCTGTGTGCATTCCCCTCAGTGTCCTCCTCCAGTCACA
Source organism: Luscinia megarhynchos (assembly GCA_034336665.1). Taxonomy (NCBI): domain Eukaryota; kingdom Metazoa; phylum Chordata; class Aves; order Passeriformes; family Muscicapidae; genus Luscinia; species Luscinia megarhynchos. Next base: position 52,118,825 of record CM067565.1, read on the forward strand.
TACAGCCTATGTCTCTTCATATATGCTGATCAGCAAACACACCCTTTAAACTCCAGGTCCTGTTGGATGGGTTTGTAAAATCTTTCAAACAGCTTTCTAAATACAACTACCTCTGTTTCTGGAAGTGATGAACTTCTGTAAATCCGAAGTTAATCACAAGAACCATGTAAAATCTCAAGGTCCTCTTCAAGAGTTCTCAGAAGATTGTACTTTTCTAGTTCATTTCAAAAGCAAACTATACAAACTATATATTTCATTTCTAGCAGATATCTGTCTGAAAGCTTCAAGTTAAAGAGGCTCTGGAACCTCCCAGCAATTAATGTCCTTGCCATAAATATTTATTTTGAAAGCACCTTCTTCCATTTGGGAAGTAAAAAAAGACCAGTTCCTTTCAGGAGATTTTAGCTGCTGCTTTCTGAACCCTCTCCTGTAGGTCCACATCCTCATTAGAGTACAACTGTAGACTGGGGTCCAGCAAAGGTCTTTCAAACCTGAGTGAAATTGAAGGATCATATGACATCACTCTAAGGCTCTTATGCAAGTTTATGCCCCCCAAGGTTGCATTCACAATTTTCAGCAAGCATATTCCTCTTCTGATTTTTTTTTCCTGTAGATCTGCTGTCCATTTCTCCCCATTATGAACATGTTTTTCCACCAAAGTGTAGAAACTGGCACTTCTGCTTTTTGTCTTCATGTAGAATTTTTGTAATTCTGTAATAATTACTGCATTAGAACATTTCTCCAGTTACTCTATTGTGTTTTTTGTTTAATTCCTGCCTCCAGCAGATGTATGCTCTTTCTAATTATTATGTCCTCTAAAAATGTAGTAACTCAGTTTTATCAACCATCCAGCTTACTTTTAACAGCACTGAGTGGCACCTGGCCAGGACACAGTCCAATTGCAAACTTTCTTTATTCATTTTTCCCATGGAAATGTAAAAAATTATAAGTCTCTTGGAAAATTTGTATCAGCATCTTCCACAGGCTCTCCAGGCTGTGCTTTCCTACTCAGTTTCTCAGTGCATAGCACAGTGTCAAAAGTCTTCAGTCAAGATGTGTATTTCTGTATCTACTGGTACTACACAGTCTTAAAGGTTTATTGCTGTTGTGTGTACTAAAGCTAAACTTTTCTTCCATGAGGAATCTGTATTGTTTGTTACCCAATACATACTGGAAAAAGAAAACAAAAAGACATTTGATCAATTAATTGTTCAGAAGTCTAGAAAACAGAAAATTCAGCAGATATTTTCCAGAAACAGGGAATCTTTGCTGCTTATGTGACTGTAGTGATTTATACTCTTCAAATCACTGTCTTTGTCAGAAAATGCAATCCTCTCTTCTGTATCATTTGGAAACAAGACTCTTTCCTTTTTAAAAGTCCTAATGCAACAATGTTGAGCAGAAGTAAAAAATATTTAGGCAGCTTTTCTGGAATAAGTGTCATATCTCTGGCTGCTAGACTGAGACGTGCTCACAAGGACCTTACTCCTAAACAGAGAGAAATTTTCTCACTCTGTTCATTGAATGCTTTTCCTCTCAAATGAATTCCTATTCTAAAAACTTTTCCTATGTTTACATGATTTCCCTTAGGGTCTGGCCCATTTTTGGGGGTGGTTATGATGGAGAAGTGTGTGTTTTCTGCACTCACTGCCTACTGTGGTGAGGGATGGCGAGATGCAAAATGGGCCAGAGTTCAGCTGGCATAATTCAACAGCAGAAGTTTTGAAATCAGTGGATGTCTACTGGTTTATATCAGCTGTTCAAAAACTGAGGCAAAAGCACAGATTCCAGCCAGCTGAATTTTGGAGGTGTTGTCTAGAGCCAGCTTTGCAACTCAAGTCTCTCTATATCAGTTTCACAGAGTGAGGAAGTGAGATAAAACAGTCAAATGTGAAGCTCATCCCAGTGCAACTCGTTTGTAATTCTAAAAAACATTCTCTTGTGGTGTTTCCAGAAAGTGGTTTACCAGCATTTTGCAACTACAGGTAATGCATGCGATAAAATAACAAACATATTTTAGATTGCTTAAGGAAATTTGGGCAAAGAAAGCAAAAGATCTAAATAAGAAATCCAAAATCCATAAAGACTGGCATCTGAAAAACACAGGCCTGTTGGAAAAGCCTTTGCCAGTGGCTGAGATTAGTCATATCAAACAATATTTGCTTTCTACCCAGGCAGCACTACTAAGGTGAGGTTTTTACAGTTCTCACCATCCCTACCAGCTCTCTTGCTAGATCCAGGCCTGGATGGTGAGCCAGAAAGGCATCATTTTTTGTTTTCTCAGTAGTCACTGAGACTCATATTCAGGTCTGGCCAGCTCACAGGAAACTGTGACCTAAAGGTCACCCTTAAAAACACCCTTAAAATCCATCTGATTTCGGTGAACACAACAATATCCAGAACAGGGAACCCTGGAATAGATTTGGAATATAGCTTTTGGGCCCTGGTGTCTTTACTGCTAGTTAATGACAGGGTGTTGAATCTGATGCTTTTGTCCCTGAAAAGATGGAGTTTCCAGCTCTATTTTGCCCCATGATTAAATTCAGTCTGGTAATGGCTCTGATAATTATATATTTACCAGACTGACTGGACCAGAGTGGTTTATAGTGCATTCAAGCCTATGAGTTGTTTGTCTGTGTTCCTTACATTAAAATTATTTCAAACTTGATGTTAGCAGTTTCATGAAAGGAATGATACTAGGAATACTAGGAATGATATTCCCACCTACAAGAGTCAACTAAAACAGATATTTTCAGAGAAGTTTAAACTCAGACTTGGAACACAGGCTACCTATCCAATTTTTGTGGTCACTTCAGCAAAATCTGTCACACTGTAAGAAGGAGCCAAAATCCTGCTGTTCATTTATATCAACAGATTGCTGCTGGTGAATGGTCCACCAGACAAGATACTCCACAGCTTCCTTTCCTAAAAGCTATGAAATCTATCAAGCTGGAAAAAATAATTTTAAAATGCTGCTGCTACAGCTTTAGGAGTCTTTTGACTATAGTACTGTCCTGTCTCATTTGGTAGGCAAGAAACTGGAATAATGGAAAAGAAATCCAACTTCCAATGATTAACTGTTTGACCCTGGGAACATAGATTTGGCCAGTTCAAGCAGAAAAAGGGGGAAAAAAATGTACAATGGTCTCTTTTATTTTCAGTCCCTACAAATGAAGGTGAGAAGACACAGTGGATAAAGAGCAGACATTTCATATCATATTATTTAATAATTTAGATTTTTCCTGTACCAGGAAGAGTACAGAGCAGGATATAATCAAACTTTAAAAAAGGGCTGAGATTGTAATGGGGAAGTAATGACAATCTTTTCACTTTTTGATGTATCAAACTGAGTTGTCCATTAAAAAAAAATAATTGATGATCAGTGGTAGAAATCACTTGCATTCTTTGCATACAAGATGAGTCCCCTGAGCATGGTTCTGGAAAACTTAAGCCACTGACTGACACCTTTTCTTACCCTTTGTGAATCAGGAGGGTGGGAGGGGATACAGCATATCTTTGCCAACAGACCATCTTCTGCTCCTTTATGAAACCAGCTTGTGGTAAGAATGCCTTCATTCATTGAATGTCCAGTGATGGCTTTTTCTGGGCAAACTTTGGCTTTTAGTCTGCTCACAAGTTAATTGCATCTCCTTGTGTGGGTCTTTGCTATTGTTTTTGGTGCTCCTTGACTGACCTCCCACATCACTGTGCAATAATAATTTTTGTGTTGAAAACCTTTTTGTCCATCTCAGTGAATCCTTGAACACCACAAGGCATTCAACCAGTTTACTACGACTTTGTGAAGTTTCAACACAGAGCTACGCCACTGTAATTTACATGCCAAGAAGCTGCAAAACAGTTCTGTTGAAAAACAACTGGCACATGTCTACAAGGTGAAGCAACTAGTCTGTTTTTATCACACCACACAGCTCCCAGTACACCCCAGACTGGCTCTTAATGGATACCAGCCCATCTTATACCAAAAGCCATTAGTGACTCTGAAAATTCCTCCTAAACGTTATCAATGGCAAAGTTATTTCTTCATCACAACCCTGAGTGGGCCCAGTAAGCCGAAGAAGGACTCTCTGGTCAGCCTTGGTGGCTAGTCTGTATAGCTCCTATGCAAGAGAGCAGTTTTAGTGTTGCCCATGCCCCTAGACAGACCTGAGTCCTTTCTCCTGCCTCATGCTCCAGGTTGTTGTCAAAGACATGCATAATAACAAGATGTTTCCTGGCAGAAATCGGGTACAGAAGTTGAACCACGTGCTTAGGTGCAGTGTGAGCCTCGCTGATGGGTGGGATTTGTCCGGGAAGCAGGGGCTGTGCCCCCTCAGCCCCCCAGCCACCGGCCGGACACCGACTCCCATTGCCACCCACCGCGGCCACTTCCGAGCCGGCACAGCAGCCACCACGGGCTCAGTGGCACACTCAGCACCACATCTGGTAGCGTTTAGCCCGAGTGCTGGCTGTCCTTCCTAATAATTCACCTCCAGTAGGCTAAAGCAACAAGCGGGCGTTCGTTCTCTGCTCTCTTTTTTTTCCCCATTGTGCCATTCAACAGCCTCCAAAGCTGCTAAAGCCACAAAAATATTAGAGTGATTGTTGGCCAATGTCAAACTTATTTTGGAGTGGTTGTCTTATATTGGGTGACATATTATTTACCTTTCTTATCTAAGCTTAATAGAGTTAAACAAATCAGCGCTTCCTGACAGAAGGCTGCTAAAATGTGATTGAATGAGCAGTGTTGTTAGGAGAGCATATGTGCTGAGTTCATAGATTCTAACAGCTAAACTCCAGTGCTTCTGTTGTGGTATTGTATTTCTAGCTTTCCTGTCAGCTTAACACCATCCAATATAGGGGAATTAAAAAAATCATAAATGCAAACACATTTTAAAACACCATTGTACGTTTCAGAACTTGTAATTCATGAGGTTTTGTAGAATACGTAGAGCAGACTCAAAAATTCAGAAGCTGAAAGTGGAAAAAATTATTTTTTAACTCTCAGGTGTTTTAAAACAAGTTTTTTGTAAAGTCAGCAAAAGCTTCAGCCAAAGACAAGTGTGTTTTAGATTAACACAGACGAGGCAACAGCAATAATTAAATTATATATCTTTTTAATATTATGAGGAACATAAAGAAAAGTACAATGGAGGATTCCATGACAGGAGCTTCAAATTTGAGTTTAGCCCTCCAGAAACCTGTGCCCAAAGATACTCGGTTGGAAAAGGCCAGAGATCAAAACCATATTGACAGAAGGCTCTCCTTATCTGCCAGGTCAGAGCAATCTCATCAGTGTGCTATCTGAAATCCTCATGGTGCAGCAACCCAAAACAGCTGGGATGGCCCCTAAGAGACACACGTATTCTCTTCTGCCAAGGACCTTTGGCTTTAAAGAAATGGAGAGCAATTAGCCCAAGCAAGAGCCAAAACAGGGCTAAATTGCAAAAGGAGTAGCAGCAGTCAGAGACCGGCCTCGGTATCTGCCCAGAATTGTTGTCCCTGAGGTGTTTTTGAGGTCTTGCTGAGGCTGCCTGCCACCCCCTCAGCCATGCCCAGCACACCAAGAGCCTGCTGCTGGGCAGCACTGATGGATGGAACCTCCCCCATCCTCCCACCAGGCACGGCAGCAGCTGGGGAGCGAGTGCCAGCTCCCAGGCAGGCATTCTGGCTCACCTTCCCTGGCCCAGAGCATCCCTCCCTGGGGCAGGTCTCTGTGGCCTGGCTGCCCAGGACAGGAGGAGCTCACTCAGAGCCCTTTCTCCACCCTGAGCTGGGGTGGCAGACACATGTGGGCAGGCTGCCCACCTTAACCCCCCAGCAGTGCAAAACAAGTGCTCCCCAGCCCTAGCTTGCTGCTGACCCTCTGCTGCGCTTCTGCTGATGCATTCCCCACAACTCTGAAAGTCTCAATGGTGTCTTGATGGCAAAAAAGATTTTTTCCAAGACTCCCTCTTTGTTTAGCAGTGTCCCAGATTTCCCAAGTCGTATGGCCATCACAGAGCCATTTAGCAGAGCAGGGTTTGGAGGCATTCTGGCACCACTGGTATGGCCTGTGCACCCCTGCAGCAGCCTGGAAAGGGGTGTCACAGGCTCCATCCTGCATCAAGGGTGAAGAAAGGGATTATATGTATGTCTGCATACCTACAGGAAGAACACTTAGGCTTTTTATGAGTAAAATGAACTTAGGCTGTGAAGGCCAATTTAGTAAGTGCAAACTTTGAAACATCTACCTTGAAAGATCATCTTTTTTAATCAGTGCTGAGCCTAATGTCTTTGGTGATGTTTTTATTTATTACATGATAATCTGGCAGGGAATTGGTAGGCCACTTGCAAAAATGATTAATCAGAAATAGCAATCTTGTTCTGATTTCCAGCATAACAGAAAACAGCAGCTCTGTCCTGTGCTACTCCCAAGAGATTTACATCAGTATGTGCCAATGATGGAAAACATGGCCTGCCTGTAAAGCTACAATTAGGGCTAGTTTCCATGGACATAATCAGTTGAATGTAGAAAAAAAAAGGAAGAAAGAAATCTAATAAAGGGAACAATATAAAGTAACCATTATAAAATAACTGAGGACTTTACATGCCAAAATATGAATTACTTTAAGATATATGTTTCTACTGGCAATTTTTGTACTTTTTTTAAAATGTTTTATGAGACTATCCAAGTTGAAAAGTTCACATTTATACAGGAATAAAAGAAAAATCTGAAGAAGCCTGGAGTTTATAAATAAAAGGCATGATACATTAATATGCAGTTTCCAGAGTGTTCTACTTCACCATCTTCCACTTTAGATAAGCAGAGTTACACTCAAAGGAAGTACTATCGAATAAATAGAGGAATAAACTGAGAAAGGCAGAATATTAACAAAGATCCAAAAGCTGCTGACACTACATCAAGAGAGGGAACATTTTGACAACTCTATTCATGCCAATAATCACAAGTTGCCTTTTTCAACGTTCAGGCTACTAAAGTTGCCTTGTTTTGCTTGTTAACCACTACAGCAAAATGAAATAAAAATTCCCAGTAACGAAAAAAGTTTTTATTCCTAATTTAAGATACCTTTAAATTTGAAAACTTTGCTGTTCTTCTGTCAACAATTCTTGATACATCAGAATTTTAACCTCCTAGGTTGTATGCCCAAACCTGAGAAGGGCTGAGCCATCTCGTACTGACTTTAGGTATCATCAGTCTTCTATATACAGCAACGTGGAAGTGTAAATGTGATGTTTAAACATGGCAAGAGATATTTTAATTTTCAGGGTTGTGTGTTGTGCTACCAGTGTTATTTCTCAGCTTTCTGTTCTTCACTACTCGTGCTAGCAAAAGTAAAGTGACAATGTATCTCAATAGCCTCTTTCCTTTGGTGAGATGGCAGAGGGAGAGCTGTGTTGGTCTCGGTATTTTTCTTTTCAAACACAGAACTCCTCTGGGATATTTCCCATTCTTTGTATTACAAGGTTAGACTGTCTCCAGTCAGGCAGCTGTAGGTTTCTAACCCACTAAAAGTAGCACATCTTAAGTGTAACAGTTCCTGGGTAGGAAACATGGAATATAAAAATATCTCTAATGATTTAACTGCAGTCTGTACAATACTGTATTACTCTGTGTTAAGGTACAGCAATAGCGAGCCATGTTTTTACACGTTATTTTTCTGTCCCCCAGTTCTCTTTATTCAGGTAACTTTTACCATGTATGAAGGGACACATTCACAAAATAGGGTAAAACACCACAAGACAGTTATGTGTTGGATAGGGCACATATGACATAACTTGGAGTTAAGGTGGAAAGCATTAGCATTAGTCATGAGGCTGAGCATCAGCATGCTCCCCACCCTCCAACAAACACCCTGCAGGACATTGCTCGCTGGGGCAGCATCTATCAGGTGAAAAGTATCAGCTTTTGCTGCTGCTTCTGGGAGCAGACTAGTCCCTGGTGTCACTGAGGTGCCATCTTCCAGCTCACTGCCTTTTCCAGTGAGCCTTTATAACTTGCCTTGTCAGTGTTTTTCTCCTTTAATCTGCCATTTGTTACCCATGCCACTGATCTTACCTCTGCCTTCAATTCTCCATTATAATTTGGCTGATTCTAGTCTATGTACTTTCTCACAGCTCCTTCTCATAACTCAGTGTTTTCCTCAAAGTTTGAGCTAAGGTTGCACAGCTGGGCTGTATCAAAACTAAGCCTAGGATCACAGGCAGCTGAACTCCTAGAAGGAGAATCACGAGTTGAGGGAGGAGGGAGTAAAAGTCCTGTGTTGATGGGATTGTACCATACAACTTTCCAAGGTCTTGTGGGGACCTCTGGTTCTAAGCTGCAGATGACGATGACAGTGCTTGCTAAACTTTGCCAAGCCAAATATCTAGGAGATAGATCTCTGCAGTCAAATCAGATAAAATTTTCCAGGCACCTACAGTCAGCTATTTTTCTAAAAGTAAAGGATGAATGAATGCTCACAAATGCTTACTGTGCATCCAACCCACAAACCCAGAAATCCAGGAAAGTCAAAGCTAGAGAATTTTAAATTTTAATAAATACTCTTGTAGAGCTGAGGAGGAAGCCAAAACAGGTCAGTTTGAGGTAACTGCAGGACATACAGAGTTCATATTCAGCTCCTGGCTCTTACACAGGCCTTCCTGTGCAATTTAAGGCAAGATATGTAAGTGCCAGACTAGGACTTGAAGATGGGTATATGATCCCAGTAATACTAGTTTATGCATACAAGACTCCAAACTAGTTCATAAAAGGCTGTACAATCCAGGGGAAGAAAAAGAATCCAGAAAGTTCAAGTGCTGCCTAAAGTCAAGTCCAGTCACATAACCTTCTCCAAAGCATTGCTGTTTCACATCAGTGCTAGATTAATTTCTTTCATGAAAGAAAGTCACTGTGTCCCAAAATTCTCAAGAAGAAACAGGCAAAGAAACTTTTCACTTATAAGTCTACTGGTTACACTACTCACCTATAAAGAGGAAGCCTGGACTCTTTCTGAGATTGAACCCATGGAATGTACATCCCGTTTTTAAGACAGTACTGCCCTACTGCTACAGCTGAACCACTGTGACAAGTAAGAATATGGGAATCATGCTCCAGAGAGGCAAGTTGTCCAAATACTCCTTGAACTCAGACAGGCTTGGTGAAGTGACCACTTCCCTGGGGGAGCCTGGACCAGTGCTCAACCACCTTTGGGGTGGAAAGCCTTTTCCTGACATCCAATCTGATCCTCCCTTAATTCGCTTTCATTCCATTTCCTTGAGTCCTGTCACTGGTCACAGAAGGGAAAAGATTGGTACTTCCTACTTGCCCCTTTACTTCTCCTTGAAGTGAAGGAATTGTAGACTGTAATGAGGTCTCCCATAAGTCTCCTCTCCTCCAGGCTGAACAGACCAAGTGACCTCAGCCATTCCTCATCCAGCTTCCTCTCCAGATCCTTCACCATCTTTGTGGCTCTCCTTTGGATGCTCTCTAATAGTTCAATATCTTTTTCATATTATGGTGCCCGAAACTGTTCTCAAGTGAGGCTGCCCCAGAGCAGAGCAGGACAATCTCCTCCCTTGTCCAGCTGCTGTGTCTGATGCCCCCCAGGACAGGACTGGCCCTCCTGGCTGCCAGGGCACTGCTGGCTCATGTTCAATTTGCCATCAACCAGCAGCCCCAGGTCCCTTTCCACAGCATTTCCCTCCAGCCTTTCATTCCACAGTCTATACACGCAACCTGGATTTCTCCATCCCAGAACTTGAACTTGTTGAACTTCGTTTCTCTCATGATTGCCCATCTCTCTAATTTATCAAGGTCTCTCTGCAGGGCCCCTCTGCCTTCCAGGAAGACAACAGCTCCTCCCCATTTTGTATCATCTGCAAACTTGCTTAGTATCTCTTCAAGTTGTGCTTCCAAGTAATTCCTGAAGATGCTGAAAGGCTCAAGACCTAAGACAGAGCCCTGTGTCACAACAAGTGACCAGTGGCCAGCCTGATGCTCACATTCTCTGTGACCCTCTGTGCCCAGCCCATGAGCCAGCTGCTGACCCAATCATCATGTGTTTATGATAAATCATGGTCACTGCAGCCTGGGCTGATGCATTTTTCAGTATATGGTCATTTGCTAAAATACAGGAATAGTCCTGTTGTTGTGTAGACTAATACATAACATGAAATTGAATGCCACTTCTTCTGGCCATAATTTAAATAAAAAGAGTGAGACAACCACATATTGCTAAATGAGGTGATTTTGATACGTTGGTTTAAAAAATAAGACTTGGGTTATTGAATTCAGTCCCACACAGGCTAAAGATGAGTGTCTAGCCTGCTGAATAAGGGAGATGCCAGCATTCCCAAATGAATGGTGTAGGCATGCCCCCACTCTGTCAGTGGCTGGTTGTGAATACCAGCTGATGCATTTGCCATCTGAGGGAGTGTGCAAACCCTTTCCAGATACAGTCCAAAACATTTGTTAACTATTATTTTTTGAGGCTATCACTTCAAGAATTAGCTACTGCAACTTTACCATAAAACCATATCATCTGATTTGCACTCCTTCTCTGCAAGTTACAGCAGACTCACCAATGGCACCCAGATGTGTGCCTTAGAAACCTACTTAGGAGTCTAACCCTCGTTAATTTAAATGGTTGCTGTATTCCTCAGAGGTCATTAGGCAAGTAGCTTTTTCAAGGGTCTGGATGCAGACAGCAAGTTAGTGTAGTGAAGTCATGCCTAAATTCCCTAGTAGAGCTAGTCTTAAATTTATAAACAGAATGAGTAGAAAGAATTTAGGTCAGGCTACAGACCAGAGCAGACCTAACAATAAAATCACTGATAACATGTGGAGTGATTTCACCTCAGCACTGTTTTTAACATTAGTTAATATGTCAGAATGTTGAGAACCTAGGTTTTTTTTCACTTCCTGAGCAATAGACAAATCTTACTGAAGTCTTACATGCCATAGAAGAGCAATAAAGTATATGCAAGGCATGTTTTTTTATTCTACCTGTTTTTCCCAGACTGCATTGAGTCCCTCCTGAGAATACCCAGATTTAAAATAGTGCTACACTTTATGATTGTTGTTCTACACTTTATGACTGTTACTCTAAATCATATGCAATTAAGACAACCACAAATATTTGTCCTTTATTAGTCCAAATATTTCCTTCAGAGGTAGTCTGGGGATTTCTGTATTTCATAGATGGGGGTGAAGAGTGAGCAATTGACACTGAAGTAGTCTGCAAAAGCACCTTGCTGTCTTTGCCCATCTCAAAAAAAAAAAAGTCTTCAAGCAAGAATGTTTGTATTTAAATATATTCTCCTCTTGTGCAATCAATATTAATCACAAGAGAGAAGAAAGGGAGACAAGCAGATGTATAAAAAACCTGTGAAACTCAGTGGAACAAATGGGATAATTTCCAATTTCTTTACTAGGTGTTAGATCAGGCCCAAAGGATTTACCAGCTGAGAGCCAGTCAGCCTGCAACAAACTCATACTGAGCTTTCTGGCATTTTGTCAAGCACCACTGCCTGCCCAGTGGAGAGAAAATATTTTCAAGGGTCTTTAAGGGAAGAGGCTGCCTGCCTGCCCCAAAACCTGGGGTACCTTATCTTCTTCTGGGGGCTCTCCAAGATGCTGTCTCCTCCTTCATTAGCAGAGTCAAGACATTTCTTCTCTACCATCACTTCACTGAACACTGAATTAAGTGCCAAAGCAAAGTGAGCTCGCTCTCCCCATGAATAACTTGCATGAAAATATGTGTGTCACCACCATCAGATTGAATTTCCGTGCACAGATTGTGCAGGGACTGACTTCAAAATCTTGTGGAGATATGGATGTGACCTTTAGCCACCATCATACCAAAGTCCACACTCAAAATTTTAATGTAAGCATGCATAAACAAAGAAGGATTAAAGACCTGGTAAGTCAGAAAGGTAAAGGATTATTGCATACAATTCTCTTAAACTGCTTACCAGCTGATGATGTGCTATTTTCCACAGCATTTGCTGCATTCCACTCTAATAAAAGAGGGATCCAGGTTTTTCTTATATTTGTACCAGTTCTTACAATGCTTTTACAGACACTGCTTATTTCCTAGCATCTAGTGGGCAAACACCTCCAAAGGAGCAGCTGAAGTGCATGTTGCAGAGAGGATGCTGGCCCTCCCATGAGAAAAATATCAATAACATAACAGATGAATCACATTTCTAGCATGTTCATAAACACCTACAAACCTCTCAACACTCTTCCAGGCCTAATCCCAAGAAACTTCAAACCCACGTGCACATGCAAACACGCACACACTCACTCATGGGGGACCCCCAGCTGTCCACTTACCCCTGCTGCTCCCTGCAGCCCACTGATACCTCCACAGGTGGGGCTCATGGCTGGGATGGGCTCCCATGCCTTCTGCCTGTTCTCCAGGTGCTGACTGCTCCGTGGGGAGCCAGCTCTGCTGTGCCTGTCAGAATTCAGGGTGCTGCAGGGTACACAGCCCCTCTGCTGGGGGCACACCAGTTTTTGACTACTACTGTTTTCACATCAGGGTCTCCACCCCCATTACAAATTGACATCCTTCTTTTATATTTCCTTTCAAGCTTATTCCTTCTTAGTTTCAGAAGTTGATGTAGTTCTTTTGTTGCTATTTACTCTGGCTTATGGTCATCTACCTCTTTAACACTACAAGTTTTTTGGGGTGATTTTGTGTATTCAACCCAGACTTGCTGTTAACAGCCACACACTTATCATAGTAGGTGGGGTTATCCAGGCTCTTTTCCAAGGGTGGGCTGTGCAAGCACTCCCACAGTGGGGCAAGGATCATTTCAAACAGACAGTTTGGGATGCAGTCATCCCATTCTAGAGGGCAAGAGAAGTTAATGATGTGGACACAAGCTCTCACATGTGGGTTGGGCTCAGAGCCAGAGAACTATTCCAAGCACCTTTAGTTTACCAGTACAGGCAGAGCCAAGATGACTCTCATGGGAGGTGAACAAGCAAACTTTAAGCTACATGCAAGATGCAGAGTCAAGGTCTTGATCTGGGAGATAACTCTCCTCCAACACTCAGCGAGCTGGGGTTTTTGTTCATTCCAGCACACCAATAAAAACTGGCCATAAATTTCAGAGCTTAATTCTGACTTTAGGTTCTGACTCTTTGTATTCTCAAATGGGGCTCAGAGACAATGTTTTGGTTCAACACCACTTCTAAAACATTGCATTAGCTTGATGTCACATGCAATAGAAGGTAAATGTCTTTTGATCTTGGTCTGCAGCCAGGTCATTCGAGGTTCCCTCCCCAGCCTCTTGGGCCTGTGCAGAGCTTCACTGACTGTGGAGCTGATTGTAAGATCCAGCTTCTTGTTCCAATCTAGCAAGTTTCTTTCTAAAGTCTTCTTTAAAGGAATAAATGGAGAGCAACTTTTTTCTCCCTTGGTCTGCATCTATTGCAGTTACTTCTCTGAAAAACAGAGAAGTACAAAAGAACAGTAGAGGACAACTGATGTCAGAGTGGGCAGTGTAGAGAAGGTAACTATCAAATTTTTATAGAATTATTTTCCTTCCTGTTTTCTCAGCATTGAAAACATCTGTTGTGGTTTAGGAATGGTAGTCCCCAATTTAGTGTTCTCACTGAAGCACTCCAAACCAGGTGCTGCTCTCTCACTGCTGCCTCCCCACGTGGCAGGACAGAGAGGAGAATCTGAGGCAGAAAAGGTGAAGATCACAGGTTGAGATAAGAACAATTTACTGGAAACTGCAGTGGAAAAAGAAAAACAAACAATAACAGCTACAATATCAGTACCAGAAGCAAGCAGCACTACCTGACTGCTCACTTCACACTAGGCTTACCCCACCAGAAGGGACCTACCCCCTCATTCCTGGAAAATTACATGATGTGGTATAGAATAACCTCCAGGTCCTGGCCATGAAATCCTCCTAGCTACTGCAAAAGTTAATCCTGTCCTGGCAAGAGCCAGGAGAACATCCCAACAACATACGATGAGATCAAGTCTGAGATGTTGTTTTTATTACTGGCCTTGTCCCAACCACCTTTTGCTTTCAAGTGCTTCTGGGATTTGTTCCTTATTTCCACTTTGGTGCATCATGAGACACAAACCATCTTCAATTGAGCTCTCATGAAGTGGAGTGCAGACTCCTAAGGACTTCATTATATTTGTAATTGTCCCAGCAGATTGTGGGTTGGCCCAGGTAATCCAACAGGGCAAATGCCAGCATCTAAAGTGGAAACACTTCCCTTTCTAAGTAAGCCACAAGGACCAACCCAAAGATGAATTTGTTGTGATCAGAGACTACATTACTACAAATTACTGAGAAAAGAAAATAAGTGTTTAATTCCTCATTCTTTCACATTCCCTTGTATGAACAAAAGCCATTCAGAGTAAAAATCAATCTGTTTTCAAATCCACATTAAAATGAGGAAGCACCCCCCAAACATAATAACTTTACTTACTATAGTAACTTTTGGAATCAAAGAAAAGCTGAAAGGGCACATTGAGGGGCAAGAGAAAAGGCAAGACAGGACTATGGGATTTCAGGGTCAGGAGAAAGTAGCTGGAATAGAGGGAGAGGCCAGAGCAAATGAAGGGAGTAGTTGAGTAGAAGAATTAGTTATGAGCTAAAGGCTTCAAATTTTATTTTTTCTCTGAGGCTGAATTGGGGAAATATGGGGGCTTGATAGCATACACATGAAAAGATGATATTCTATGAGCTGATATTTCAAGTGGAGGTCACATATTTCAAGTGAAGGTGACTGCCTGGTACCTTCGGCAAACAGTATATTTTAAGAAAAAGTAAAAATTCTGTTTTGTGGATTTAAATGGTCCAGTGAGGAGTTAAATGTGGTATCATCCGTTCTCTGTTTGTCTATGCAACTTGCCAGTAGTTGCAACACTACATTCTCTGGAAAGTAAGAAAAAAAAGAAAAATCCCCGCAGTATTTTTTTCTCATAATGTGCAGAGCATGATGTCAGCCTGGCTGAGGAATTTAAAAATAAACAATAACACACATTTTTACCAAACAGAAAAATATCACTTGCAAAGGCAATAAAATAAAGGGTGTAATATGTTTTGTCTCTTACTTTCTTCATAACTGAAGAAGACAAGCATTAGTGAAGAAGACACTTTCTGCAGGACTGTGTACTACATTTATTTTGAAAAGTCTTTGGGCTGATGTGATCTCTTTTCCCAGCCCAGGAGACAGGCAGTCCACTTAAAGGTGTTCCCACATGGATGGGAAAAATGCCACAGAGGGAACTGCACAGCTGCCTTCCCAGCTCTGCCTCCACATGTTATACTTCCCCCCAGCGATGGAATAAGCTACTTTATGCTGCATTTCAATGGACAGCAACTTCTGGTTTTGTGAGGGAAAGGACACAGCTGAATTTTTTCAACTCATAGAATTACATCTTTTTAAAGTAATCGAGCTGGAAAGTGTTCACAAAGCTGAAGCTTTGATGAAATCTTCCTCTTTCATCGGTGCCTTTTTTGGAGAAATATTGGCTTCAGTAAAGTGTTCACAAAAGGTAATTTTTTCCTTTAGAGGTTTGAAGGAGAAATTTTAGATCTTAAATGCTTGGTTTGGGTTTACATATTTGTTTAGCTGGTGCCTCCATGTGAATTAATTATTTGTGCTCTTTCTCTAATTGATGAAGACAAAGCAAAATTAAAGTGTGAATTTATCTGGTGGGGAATGAGAAGGATTTCAGAATACAAATTTTTTTGTGCATGAACTAGGTTAACAGAGGACCTGAAATAAATCCAGGTTTCAAGTTATGTAGCTACATACTGAACATTAACAGTGGAGTCTCAGTGCCACATCATTTTTGAAGAGTTGACATGGATCCTAAGGGAAACATCCTGACATAGAGGCACAATTATGACAAGCTAATTGCCCCCAGAGACACACACCTACTTTCTGCCTAAACCCAGGTCTGGTTACAAAGGGAGCCACTAGCTCACATGAAGGCACCTATTTTGTAAGTATCTAAAGCAGATTAAATTCCACTCTCTCTCACTTTCTGTCTCTCCCACCCTTCACTACTTGTTTTCAGTGTTTCAGGTACCAGGAAGGAAGACATAATTTCCTGCCTTTGCTGAGATGTTCTCACCTGAAATATCTACTCTGAATTGGGCATTGGAAAGACCTGACTATTTTGCACATCAAAACAATTAGATCAATAAACATTTTTGCACTGAAAGCAAATCTTTGCTATAGATCACTTTCCAGAATATTTCTTTCATCGTTTTGTTATATCTCATTTTCCAGAAGATTTGGTTTTCATTCTATATAAGAGGGAAATATCTTCAGAAACCTTCAAGGGAATGGTCAGCATACTCTGGCCACCCCTTCTGTTGATTGCTTCTCACAAAGCTGAACACTACTTAATTCTTCAGACCTTTTTTTTTTATTTCATAATGAATTTCATTAATTGCTAAAATCCTTGCTGTGAGAATATTTAAGATTTTTATTTTTTTTTAATTGGAATAATATATGATTTTCTGAACTTAGACTTCTGAAGTGGAGACTTCTAAGGTTTCGGAGGATTCTTTCCACACATCAATTTTTCCCTTTTTCTTTGTTTTGTTTTTTTGGTTTCTTACCAAATAAGGGTTTTGGGGTAAGGCCCCTGAGACATCAGAATGAGTTATGGTATAGAAGTTATGGTATATATGGTATATATTCATCTTGAGAAGATGAATATTAGGCCAAAGCACTGTCTGAAACAAAGTGCCACAGGACAGACCATATATAATGTAAGGGAACGGTGCATTGTAGAAAGAGGCTGATTCATTTCCCTTCTTTAGGGCAGCTGATCACGAGGCAAGCCATGAATTCCAGATTGTCAACTTCATAAAAAGGACCAGAAGCAAATTTTTAGCTCTGAAGAGATCTCAGATGGTTCCAAATTACTCTTCTGCCTGGGCTGGCTGTTCATCACTGCCAAATACTAAATACTCTGAAAGCCAACCATCACCATCACTAAAAACACCCGTGTGGTTCATTGCTTCCACCAAGGCATTTCTCCTTGGGATTAGAGAACATCCTTTATGGATCACCATTTGATCTCCATGGCTTTCTGCCATGCCCACTGTGCTGCAATACTCCTGCATCTCTGGCTAGTTTTGTCCTTCTCTATTTGGATGAGTAATGCTAATAGAGCTCTGAAGAGAGAATGACATGATGATTAAAAAAAAAAATTCCCAAATTACTTTCAGGACTGCTGAAAAGAGAAAATTTTTATCACTTTCATATTTACTGTTACATCTGCTTTCTGCAGAGGAAAGCATCAATGCCAATAACAAGTATGCTAATTACTTTTTAGGCCATAGCTTCAAGTCTTTAAGTAATGTTGAATAATTCTTTGGTTCAGTCAGGAAATTTGCTAAGACACATTGCTCCAAAATGCTGCCAAAGGCAATGTCTGTTTTTAATACTTGAAAAATAAACCAGATTTGTACTTTTAAGTGACCACAATTTTACAGTTCCTTTTGGGCTCCAATGTGGCATTCTACTTTATCCCACCTCATGCTTTCTCCTTCCAGCCACCATCCTCCCTCATCTCCACTTCAGGGTACCACTGAAGATCAGAGACCTGGGACAAAATTCCTGTGTTGTTTTATGCACTTTGATTTAATGTAGCAGGAGGCAGGAGCAGAAGGTTGATGGTGGTGGAGAAGCCATTCACTTTCAATGAATCTGTGCAAAATCTGAGAAAAGAAGTGAAAAAAATTTGTCTGTGAAAGACACACACAAAAAGTGGGGAATAATTTCTCTAACATACAGAAGAAATAACAGAGAACTTCATGCTTCTTATTGCCACTAATGTGTGATTAAGAAGAGACACCATCCCTTTAGGATTGAACAGACTGGTTTCAGTCTGAAGTGAGGACCACAGCAGAATGATGACATCTAATAAAATTACTTTTCTTTATGATCCCATTCAGCTTTAACCAGACAGTAAAAACCAAGAGATCATAATGATGTCTGCATGTTCTTTGCCCTTCTCCAATTTTGGTGGAAGTCTTCAGTGGTGTCCTAAATTATTCACATCAGCTGCTGTTGCTAGCAAAAAAGAAATGGTCATGAAGTCCCATTTATTTTAAAGATCTGAATGTCAGGAGAAAAGATATGTTGCTTTGAAATACTGCCCTAACATATAAAATACTTACTGAGGTTTTCTCAAGCAAGACAGACCAGAGTGACATGCTCCCCTGGGAGAGAAGGGCTGTACTTATTGAAGGCCACAAGCCACTTTTGGTCTTTCTAAACTGTTTTGGTGCTTTCTTTCCCAACAGTTTTCTCTTTTGAATAGTTCTATCCGTGAAATCTGTGAAACAAAATGATTTTTAAGGGACAACTTGATAGCATATACATTCAATTTTAAAACTGAGTAAGTAAATCTCACTTATGTATCCCATTCAAACTGGTATTTCAGAATTTTTCCTGAACGTGGCCAGGTGGGGTTGTATTATCAGGGGTTTTTGTTTCAAAATTGTTAATAGTTTAAACAAACCCCACCAAGAACTCTCTGGAAGTACTGATGATAATTGCAAGGACATAAGAACCAAAGAATGGCCATACTGAGTCAAAGGTTTGTCCAAACCAGCATCTAGTCACCAAGAATGACGGTGGAATGTAATGACACAAGGTTCCAGAAGAATTTCCCTGGAGTGTTCTCAGGGCCTTCAGCAGTATGCGGCTTAGGGGCTTCCTGAGACAATATAGAAATAATCTACTTGCTTTTCATGACTCTGAGCCATTGTGGAACTTCTCTTCCATAGCTTTGTCCCTGGACTGGGGAGCTGCTATCATCCATAATATCCTGTAGTAAGGGAAGCTCACACGACTATCCTGGGAAGGAGCACTCTTTGTTTGTTTCAAATCTTCCAGCTGGGACCATTGGCATGGAAATGTCATGAGCAAGAAGGACAAGCCCCACTCTGTGAAGGCTTAAAATGCCTGTCAGAAGTTGTTTCTGCAACAACCTTTTAGGTCACTTGCTATACTTGCATCTGCCCACACATTCAGCCTCCAGAGGCTGTATCAAGACAGCATTGTACAGACTGTAAATTTAAATTCCTCCTGTGAATTACAGAATTATCTTGAGGAAAATGTTTTATCATAAAGAGCATTTTATTTCCAAATCTGCAGAACTCAGAAAATAAAAACCAAATGTCAATACTCCCATCTTGTTTCTTGTTCATTTTTTAATGGTCTCAGGTGAATCCAGAAGGCAAACCCTCCATTTTTACAAGAGCCTCAAATCTGAGTGTTGCTCTACTGGGCATCATTAATAGATTCATGTTTTACATATTTCCTTATTTCAAAATCAAATGTCAATGAAATAGGATATTAATGATTTAAAAAAATATTTTAAAATGCCAGGGAACAGAATTTCCCTCAACCCAGCCTGACATTCCCACTTGTTCTGGTACTCACAGATCAAAAGGGATGTGTCTATACATACTGGCTGCCCACAAAAGCAAAAGAAATTGATTGTCACCTCACAGAAAGAGAAATGCAGATGTGGTGCTTAGTGATGCACCTGGCAGTGTTAGATTGATGGCTGGACTTCTTCTCAAAGGTCTTTTCCAACCTCAATGTTTCTATGATTCTGTGATAAGTAGTTTGAAGGTCACTGCCCAATGGCTCTGCCTAATGGAAAGATTTGAGGATGCTGTCTGCAGTTAAGAAAGGATTTGTTTCCTTCAATGGCAGGAAGGACAAGGTTCATATGTTGTTCACATCGTGACAATATCTTATATGGGCTGCTCTTCAAGTGTCTTCTTCTACTCTGCTTTTCTTACTCTTGGCCTTTGCCTGCTTCTGAATTCTTCTTACCTTTGCTCTTCATAGATGTAACTTACTGGTGAGAATTTGGTTCAACCAGGTATTTTTAAATTACAAAGTTGCATTACCTATACATTTACCAGATTGGGCCTATTTTGACATGGGACTGTGCTTTCTGCTTCTATGCTTTCTATCATAATGATATTTCAAGGGTGAAACCAAATTACAAAATTGAAGGGAAGAGAGGGGAATCTGTCTTGTGAAGACATTTCATGCAAAATATTTCATTCACATGAAAAAAACCCACCAACATGCATACACAAATCTTTTGCAATCAAGGAGAGGTGCATAGACATACCTGAAGACAAAATAAGACCCTTCCTTCTATTTATTTCATATGTTGCCAAAAAGAACTGCATGGCTGAAGATTGAGATCAAATGGTAACTTTACTACTTTTAAAATTACAGAACAGTGAATTGAGAAAGCAATACTTTTCAAAATGTTCATTTTAAAAATATTAATTTTTAAAGTATTATACACTGTATGCATCATTTTCAAATGTGATTGCCTGAAAATATGAAGAGTCTAAAAGCCAGTTCAGCTGCCTTAATGTTTGATAAAGGTATTTAAGTTTTCAGTTCTTTCCAAATTGTATTAATTAAAAATAATGCACATTTATTAAACAAAAATATAAGGGCTGCAGCTGTCTTTGAAATTGAGCAACTGAGTGCTACTGTAAGAGCTAACATATATATACAAAATCTACACAAAATCTCATCACTCATTGTCACATAGATGTTTAAAAATGTCTTTTTTATTATTATTTCAGGTTTTCCAAGTATTTGAACTACTTTCCCTTACATACAGCTGACTTTGCATTTCTTGTACCCTATTCAGTGTTTGCTTACTTATTTATTTACCAATTAATCCTTACTTTAGTCAAAGCAATTGGTGGTCTGGAGTCCTGCAGCACCCATGTGCCAGGTCTAAAATGTTTTGATTCGTTCTGGACATTTCAGCATTTGAAAAATAACCCTTCACAGTTCTAGCTCTTCCAACACTAGAGGGTGAAGCTGATGTAGCAAGGGCAACTGTTGCCTGTAGAGATTTTTTTGTGTTGGAAGAGACCACAGGCCTCCAGTTGTCTGTTTCTGTGCCTGCTGCGTATGGAAGGGGTGACAGGAAGAGTGAGACCTGAGAAATGACATTCTGCCCTTTTGGCCAAAAACATCTCTGGCTCCCCCCTGCTCCACAATGCCAGAGTGGAGACTGCAGGTTCTCTCACGCCAGTCTCCCCAAACAGTAGTTCATACCATATAACAAAAAACTGCAAGTCTAATTTAACACAACGTGCTGCCCCTGCCTGATCTAGAATAGAGGTAGAATTACCTCCCAGTTCTGCATGTGGAAAGTCTTCCCATCACTGGTAGAGAGTGGGAGATAGCTTGGCATGCAGCTGCCTGTGCCTTCTCTACTCCAGGGACAGAGAGTGCCCCAAACTCTACTGCTACTGCAGTCCAATCATAATGAAAAACATTTGGTTCAATTCCTTGCAGACAAAGTAAAACTGGTTTAAAAGAACAGTGGAGCCCAACACACCCATCACTGAAGCACTGATTACCTTGCAGCACCAGGAGTATGTGTGGTCTCTGAGCATCTTCAGGCAGGGTGCACTTCCTGGAAAATGGCACTTGCTGCACTCACAGAGGCAGTAGCAAGTTTGGGGATGCTTTCCCTCTGTAATTTAAACACATTTTATTTCAATGATGAAGAAATTTAAGTAGAAGTCCAGTTAAATTTAGAATTGCACACATACATACGCATGGATAATCAAAAGTTATGGACTTTCTACTGTTTTGGGGTTTTTTTCTCATCTCTTGTCCTCCTGTTTTTTCTAATTGGAAATGCACCAAATTGTGCTCACATCTTTGTATAGAGATCAATGCATTCAAGTATGCTAAAACTCCAAAATGAGGTTGAATTTCTCTATTTAGACTCAAAGGCTGTTTAGAAGTTTGGCACATTGCACATTGTTTTGCCCCAGTCCTGTTTAACATCAAGTCCAAGGAAAGCCACAGTGACTTTGTCTGAGGTTATACTTCTGTTTAAAGCTAAACAGGGCCTGTGAAGCAAGCTCAGAATCTTTGTGGTTTACTTTCTTTTATATGGTGAAATAACCGTGTAATTATATCATAATTGCATGACAGTAACCTGAAGTTGGAGAACCTTTAGAGAAAAAAGTATTGCTGAATGACTGGATGCAATTATGCAACCTTACAGAGCTAGTAGAATTTGTTAAAATGGTGTGTCAATCTAGCAACTGCTCCTCCCTGGTAAGAATATAATTTCTGTAAATTAAACTCCCAGCTTGGAGGACAGATCGATCATGTATTTATGTTGTAACAATACCTTAATAATTGCCACAACCACATATGGAAGGTACTTGCAATCAGTTCTGAAGCCTTAGCAGGCAAGACAATTTAAGATTGCTCGTATAATACTGTGGTTCTGTAGCTGAAACCTAGATTGTCTAAGTTTCTCACAGTTTCTAACAACTACTGCATGTTTGGAAAGGAGCAACTGATTCCTTCTGCATAAGAACATAATCTTGCCATGTATTATCAATCAGAAAAAGCTCCAGATGTTATTACATTTTACCACTTCCTTTGTGTTTTAGCCAAAGATAGCTGAGAGAATGTATATAATTGACAAAATTCCCAAAGTCCATGAGTCTTCATAAAGATGCACAAAACCAATATTTCTGTACCCAGTATGACAGGGCAGAGTAATTTTCTAATTTTCAGAAATTAGTGTAAGAAATTAGGAATAGAAACCACAGGATGATGACGTGATACCCACCTCTTTACATGAGCATCTTCTCCTCCTTGGTCTTCTGCCTCCTGGGCTCTGCTCCCCCACCCCTCCTCACCACATTTCTATCACGGTCAGTGCTGTGTCTTACACCTGTGTGAAGCCAGTTTTTCTGGATCATAGTAGCAGCAGAAGACTGATCCCACTGGAGCAACCCCTCCACAGACCAGCCTGATGGATGCTGCTTTCACACAGCTTGTCCTGCAGATGTACTTGGATGCCCCACATCACAAGCCCTTCTGTGCAACAGGAGCATTTTGGCACTTTACAAAGAATTTGTCTTCATTATATTTGGCCTCTTGCCATGTAGACAAGAAACACAGCCAGAATGCTTTTGCATTTTTTGTATGACTTCTGTTCCTTAATTTGGCATAAAACCACATTTAGTCTCCTCACTTTTACATTTACAGCCTGAAATGATAATGCTTGCCTCTGTGATGTACAAGAAGACAAGGCTACAACAGGAATATAACTTCTCCGTTTGGGTACTCTTTCTACCAAAATGGGGATATTGCTGACTTCCAGAGAGGAAAGACTTCCAACCATTGTCAAGGCCTTTGTCAATATGTGTAGGAATTGTATCTAGTCACCTGTATTAGAAAATTAATATTGGAATTATTACCACAAACAGTGGAAACAGTCCCAGAAGTCACTGCATTTGCCAGGAAGAAAATTTCCACAGACGATTTACATACTGAACAGTTAAAAGCTAAATTACAGTTCTAGATTATTGTGAATTTCTTCACATAGTGAAAAGTAATCTTTTTCCTCTCTAAACTATAATTGTTGGTAGGATTAAAGGTCTGTGAATTGCAAAGCAAGACAAGGCTATATCAAGGAGAGAGAAGACATCCTATAGTAATGTTAAAAACACTTAGAAGAGCTGTAATCTGGAGAACAGGAGGAAAGACATACCAATTTTAGAAAGAAGACAAATATTTGGAAGGTGAATTTAAAATGTGAAAAAAAAGTAAGAAATTATATGGGAGAAAGTATCTAAAATATTTCAGGCATGGATTTTCCTGGCATAAAAGTTTTCAAATTGCTCAATTTCCTTCTCCTCTGGACCTGCCAAATCCAAAGCAAGACAGCAGTAACCCTGACCTTTACTGCCATTGTGATGCTGTGGTAGAAGCAGTCCTATTTACAGGTTGTGAGCTGGGAAATCTGGGCTTTCGATGACCTAAGAGGAAAACTGACCCAAATACCCAAACTGAAATATGGTTACAGAGGGAATCTGTTTTGTGACTGCTTGTTCTTTCTGGCTCAGGGTAACTCCTATGCTCTTCATTTGAGCTCCTGAGTTACTGCTGTCTGCACAGAACCAAAAAACTCCAAGTTTTACTCCCAGCTGTGGTAATTATTTTTTCATTTGGTGCCATTAATTTTACTTCTATTTCTCTATCCATGAATCTTCCCTTAGATTAATTCCCAGCCACCCAATTATGTTTCACTGACATTTTTCACATCAAGATGTCTGTCAGAAATATTTTTCTTTAACTATATGAGTTATATATATATTTTGTAAATAACTGACCTCACAGTAATTTTCTAATATCTTTTTCTATAACACATAGCAACATATACTATTCAAACATTTAGGCCTCCATTGCTTTAAGTAGTTATAAGATTATATTTAATAACTGACTTTTCAATAAATAAAGGAAAATTTCTAAGATAAACAATTTACCAAAGAGAGAAAGAACCTATTTAAGGTCTCATAACAACTCCAACACCAACATGTCTCACACATTTTGAAATGTTTCTTCTGCAAACACTATTAGCAAGGGTGCAGAGAGATTATACATCTCTAAACATTCTAAAGGTGAAAAGGAATTTTTAGAAGTTGAAACATAGCAGCTACACACAACTTTTATGATAAATGTGTACCTTTACTTCATGTATAATCATATAAAATAACTTGCAATTGTGTTAATGTGCTGGCGTTCCTTTCTTTTAGCAGGACAAATTAGCATGCATTTATTTAACCTGTCATTACATCATACTGAACATCAGTCACTATGCAATTACAAAGGTAATGGTTACCATGTAATACTGACAAAGCCACTGTTTGGCTCTTGTAATTGGTAGTCACTAAAATGCATTTTCCATATGATGAATGAAGTAGCCAGCAAAGCAGTCAATGCTGCATGAGATTTGCCAGAACAAAGATTAGTTTTAGAGTCCTGCATGAGCTTGAGCATACAATAGTGTGTCTGTTTCTTGTTTTTTCAGTTCTGTTACAAAACTCTATAGAGTGAGTTCAGCAGGGGAGAGCAGTGAAGGGAAAAAGAGCATATCTGGGGGGCACAGAGGGGAGGAAAGAGGAGGAAAGAAACTCAAAGGATGAAATTTGCCATGTGTAAAGGTCAGTCCAAGACCCACATCAGTCTCAAATCACATTATTTTAATTTAAACCCCTTCTCTTTCTGCAGCAACCCTGCAGTTCCTTGACAGAGACAGGGATGCTAGGACCAAAGTGAGCTATTAGTAAGTGCAGCTGATGCTGTGTGCAGTCAGGATATCTTCCCATAGCTACACTTATCTCTATTCCAGACAGATGAAGACATGCTACCTTTAACTGACAGTTAAATTTGGCTGTCTTCTTCCTGTCACCTCTTATGAATTTGCTCCTGCAAACAGATAAATCCTCCAGGAACCTTGTGAGGACCATATTCATACTTTTCACACATACAAGTTAACTCATTGGGGGAAAATTGTGATGTTGCACGGAGGGATTTGGTCCTTTGTCTTGAATTACATTAACTTTATTAGTGAAAATTATTGATGATGCATGTTTAGAAGAGTAATTTGTGTCAAATTTCAGAAGTCTTTAGGAATCTGATTTCTAATACAAAGTATGCATTGCAAGCCTGGGTTTTGCCTAAAATCCTTGGGAGTGGGGCAGTTTGTGAATGATCTCCTGCTCTGTGCCCCATTGAGCCCAGCACCTGTGTCACCTGCTGTGTCATTAACCCTTCCGTGGGGCTCCCCTTTACTGCCCAGCACAGCAGTTTCACCAAGGCATCAGGATGTTGAAAGTTTTAAAACAGGAATGTGCTGGAAGAGTGGAAGCTGGCATGATAACAAGAGTGCTCCTGCTGCTGTGCTGCAGTGCTGTAAAAGCTTCACACTCACCTCAAGGAGAAGAAGGCTAGGAAGAGTATTGCAGAGTTGCCTGACACATCAGTCACTTCTCACAGAGACGAGCTGTAAGCCATGGAGGCGCTTTTCTAATCCTCAGACTTTCTATATCATAAAACACAGGACCAGTTCTAGTCCTAAGAGGATCAAAGGGGCAGAGATCAACTTTCCCCTTGCAGCAGTTAAGCCTTCACTGCCTCTGTCGAGCTGCAACCTGAGCTCTGTCCTTTGGGCCCCTGGCCACCCATAGCATTGCCCCAATTAGGACCAAACTAAGTAACTGGGGAAAGAGAAACACCTCTCACATGTCCCCCCTCACAGAGCCGGTGGAAGTGCCTGACTCTGCATGTTCTTTTTAATTGGCCTCTGCTTTCACCTCTCACTTTGCAGAAAAGAGAAGAATATGACCAGCTTTGGGGAAGGAGGGAATTTGGAAGATTAAAATTCAGTGTTTGGATTTTGTCTAGAAGCAGTCCATATGGAGAGGGTTTTTTGAGTACATATTCAGTGGCATTTCAGTATTATGCATTAAGACTCCATACTTACATCCACGCTGAAACCAGCATGTCTTTAAACAACACCAAACCTAAACTGTAAGCTATTGGCAGTACCTCTTCTGAGCTATTTTCCTGAATTATTTCTGCAGTAAATCTCTAGAAATGTCCACTTAAACAGTAACAGTCATGAATATCTCATGGAAGCCATAAAATACAACAGAATTTTGGAAGTCATAATTTTAATGGATAAAACTGTGCTATAAAAGAAGGGCCTCTGGGACTGAGGCTAAAGCAAAATTTATCTAAGCGAGCTGTGATGCTAATCCGTCTGCAAGTGATAAATTATCCGATGTCCCAGGTGTGACATAATATCCAAAGGGTGCGTAGTGATTAAGGACACAAAGGTATAGATGTGGCAGGGCTCCAAGAAAGCCCTGAGCAATTAGTGGTGACTGGAAATTGTCAACAATTGCTCTGAATGTTTGATGGTTTCCTCTGTGCTCAGGTTTGCCAAGGCATACATTCCCCAGTGTCTGAGGCTGGGTCCTGAGGCATAGTGGCAGGACCTGGCTGGGCACTCATGTAGCTCTGAGCAGCATGCTTGAGTCTTTTCAACAAGGCACTAAGACACCCTTCCCAGGCTCCAGCTGAAGTCAGAGGTCAGGCCAACACTTAGGGAAAAAAAAAACAACAGAAAAAGAGAATGCTTATTTTAAAATACAATAACTAGAAATATTTCTGTTTGGTCAGAAGCAGAAAAAAAAACACCCTTAAAAAAAAACCCAAAACCTTTCTGTTCTAAAGAAAACAAAAGTAATTCTTGGAAATGCTGAATTGCATTGTGGTATCATTATAAACTGCTATGATTCTGAGAGGTCTTTCGGAGAGGCCAGCAGAGTCCCCATAAATTTACAGCAATAAAATAGTTTAGACAGCAGGCAATCAGGGAGTGTTGGGCTGGATACCCAAATCAGTCCATATTGTTATACAAACTGATTATGTTTCAAACAGCAAAAATGGCGAGCTGTTAACGGCAGCAAGAGTGTTTACATAACTTGGTGTCACTGGAGAAATCGGAGACAAACTCCTCAGATTCCCTTATTTGAAGGGAAGATGAACAGGATCCAGATGAACAGCTCACCCAGCGAAACCCCGAGCCCATGCACTGCAGGAGACACACTGCTCCCAGGACAGGCTGCTGCCCGGCCAGACAGCCTGGCTGAAGGCTTCATCTGACTGATGAGACACTCATTTCTGGAAGATGTTGACTGGATTACCAACATTATCCAGTGGGAGAGGGTGAGCAGCGATATTTGGGGTTGCTTTTGGCAGTGGAGGGTGTGTGGTATGGAGAAGGATGATACTCAGAGAATAAGAAAAATCCTTGGGTTTGAGGCTGGTGCTCTGCCTCACACCCAAACCCACACTGCCATGCACAGCCAGGTCCCACACAGCTCTGTGAAACCTCCCCTGTGCACCACGACCCACAGGAACCCCCTCAGTGGCACAGGCTGGGAGCAGCACCTCGGTGCCCATCCTTGCTTTTCCCAGGAGCCATTGCCCACTTCTCCCCTCCAGCTACAGTGTGGGAGCAGGACAGCTGCAGCACTGCATGTGTGCATTGGCTCCCGCAGAGCATACTGCAAAGGGGGCTGGCTACAGCTGGCCCTTACCACTTACGCTCCCAAATCCACCTCTAACTAAAATATAGAAGAGCTACCAGCTTTTCTGGAACACATGAGAAAAGAAAGCTTGAACAGCACAGAGATAAGACATAGCATATGATATCATGAACACAGAAAGACATAACATTGCTTCACTGTATGGCTAGATGGGGAGCTGGCTCCCAAACCAAACTGCCAGTTTTAATCCCTGTGACAAGGTATTTTTCACCCTTGCTGAAGGATTCAGAAATCCCAGCAGACTTAGGATGGCATAGTCATACTGAAAGTCACATTTGACCTTTGAGAGTTTCCCTCCAACTGCCCATCAGCCAGTCATACCACACAGTCCAGCCTCTCGTATCCTAAATCCCTGGGTCTCTTCTTCTGCCTTACCCACCTTACAGGTGTGCTGACAGCCCAGTCAATGCCTGACTTACTGAAAATCTAGTAGCGTCTACTCTTCATATGCTTCTCTATTTGCTTCTGCCTGAAATAAATTGGTCCCTATTTACAGCAGGATGCTCTATATCCAATTGGAAGGGTTTGGGGCTGTTTATTTGCCTTGCTATATCTTCCCAAACCAGGGTTCTGATTTC
Source organism: Luscinia megarhynchos (assembly GCA_034336665.1). NCBI lineage: Eukaryota > Metazoa > Chordata > Aves > Passeriformes > Muscicapidae > Luscinia > Luscinia megarhynchos. The sequence continues at coordinate 52,147,384 of CM067565.1, forward strand.
CATGCAGTCACACACCGGCCCCTTCCCCAAGGAAAATGTTACCTATTGCATTGTTCTGCTCTTACACAAATAAAACTACCTAAAGACCTAAAATTTTTTAATTACTACAAGGTAATTCTCAAATGGACTGAGCTGGCTGTTTCCTGTCCTCTGGGCTTTGACATCCTTGCTGCTACTGATTTCCAGTAGCTTAATGTGGATTCATTCACCCCTAGAGAAAATACCAGCATTTGAAAAGTTGCTACCCTGGGCTGCATCAAAGGACTTGTGACCAGCAGTTTGAGGAAGGTTATTCTTGCTCTGCTTTTGTGAATCTCCAGCTGGAGTGTTGCATCCAGCTCTGGAGATGCAAACATAAGAATGTGGACCTGTTGGAGGACATCCAGAGCAGGGCCATGAAGATGATCACAGGTCTGGAGCACCTCTCTTATGAAGACAGGCTAAGAGAGTTGGAGGTTCTCGAGCCAGGGCAGAGAAGGCTCCAGGGAGACCTTGCAGCAGGTTCCCAGTGCCTTTAGGGGCCCACAGGAGAGCTGGAGAGGGAGGCCAGGTAATGATAAGACAATGGAGAAGGGCTTTAAACTGAAAGAAGGAAGGTTTACTTTGGACATTAGGAAGAAATTCATCACTTATGAGGGTGGTGAGACACTGGCACTGACTGCCCACAGAAGGTTGCCCCATCCCTGCAAGTGTTCAAGGCCAGGTAGGATGAGGTCTGAGAAAACAGATCTAGTGCAAGGTGTCCTTTCCTACCACAGGGGGGTTGGAGCCAGATTATCTTTAAGGTCCCTTCCAGCTGAAACCATTCTATGACTTTATGATTCCTATTCTATATCATACATTTTAAAAAGTTAAACATAATGTTTAATTTCATTCTTTTCAATCCAGAAATGTTATGTGTAGACTGGAGTGAATGCATTTTTGACAAATATAAAATTTTTCTGCCTAATAATGCAACTATTAGATAGACTTGCTCCATTCAAAAATATGAAGATGCATTTCTAAAGTCTAAATGTTTCATTTCAGTAGGTGTAAGAGAAGTAAGTTTAAACTGTCATTTCAGGATACCAATTTAATTTTGAAGTTGGGCTACAGTGTTGATTGAAAAAGATAGGACTTTAGTTGCCTTACAACGGAGTTCTTTTGTGTTCCCACAGGATAATTTATTTGAGTTGTTGAGGGGCTGGTTGACTTTGGCCAGTGACAGTAAACTTGTGTTGTGACTCAAGATCTGAGAAAATGGATTTGCCTTCCCCAGATCCAATCTCTCCCAATGACCTACACAGGGACTTTTCCTTTTCTCTCCTGCAGTTTCTTCTTGCATGGCTGGGCTGAGAGCTCCCTGGGGACAGGCACTGCTGTCAGACCCTACTCCTGCAGCTCCTGGCATGCTGGGGTTTCTGTTTACATACATGCTGCTGTGGTGGTAGCATGTTAATAAATATAAACATTATAACTGGTGAGTATTGTAGAAAATCCCACACCTGTCCTCTCCCAAGACTTTGAGAAAGAGAAGGGGAACACAAACCAGCTGCAACTGGAAACCACAAAAGGTTTGATCAGAGCTCATCTCTGAGGTAGCACTACCAACCATGCTATTACAACCAACATTTGAACCTACAACGGTAAACAGAGCTGACATTTGTGCCCAGGAGGGGCTGCTAACATGTCATGCACACACGAGCCATGTGGCTGTTCCTTCAGATTCTCACAAACAGGTTACAAAAGGCAAGTATCAAATCCAGGCTGATACCACCTCCCTGCTTCTGTCATGTAGTTGGAGCAGGTGGCTGGCGTGGTTGGGTACGTAATGTTTGGATGTCTTCAGTCCTCCAAAATTAGCCATGAGGCTTCACTAAAAGACTTCCTGAACTGCAACATAAAAATAAAATGTCATGCATATGTATACAAAAAAGGAAACAAAAGAAAGGCTGTAATTATAAACGTAATATGAGCTTACTGAGACCCAGGCTGCCACAAGCATCAGTGCTGTAGGGTTTAATGTGCTCTGAAATAGAAACCATTAGCATCTCAGGTATAACAGCTCTAAATGTACAGTGATTTTTAATCTTACCATAGAGATCATGGTATAAACCATTAATGTGTTTTAGCACATTTCAGAGGCAGTGGAAGGAAGAATGCAATGATCCTGCTCTCTGCCACAATCCCCATTTCTACCATGATCCCCATGGACACCATATGACAGAAGGGGACATAAATGGGGCAGAAGAATCCAGCCAAGCAGTTTTCACTCACTCTCTCTCTCTCTCGCTCTCTCTCTCTTTTTTTTCTTTTTTTTTTTTTAATTATCACAGCATATGACCCATCTCTCCTCCCAGGACACAAGCACTGGCAGCAGAGTCAGCAAATGGGGCATAAGTGTTTGAGGGGTCCCTTTCTCCTTGAGAGCTCTTCAACTGCAAGCTGGAATTATGCACTGTCAGAGGGCTGTGTTTCAGCACAAACAGTACTCTTGATCCCTGTGGTCTATTTTGCTGCTTCTCACAAAAGAGAGGAACAGAACAATCTGTCAGGCAAATCCAAAAATGTCCCAGGCCTGGTTCAAACTGATATACTCACCACTAAGAGTCAGACTTCAAATCTAGTCCAGAACTGTGGACTGTGAAAAATGTGGTGTTATAGTTTGGAGGAATGACTGTTCTGAAACCAGAACTCCCACTCAAATCCCACCTAGATGATAAAGTATCCAGACCATGGAAAACGTCTTTTATTTGGCTACAAGAGCCCAGACAAATTTATTAAAAAACATGGGGGGAAAAAAAATTGGTTGTGAGCTCTGCCATACCTATTTTTTGAAGCTCATATTTGGAACCTTTGTCAAATAAAGTCAGGTTAGTGTATGATATTACATATCCTAAATGATGAAAAACAGTAAAATGAGTAAACTTTGGGGGTTAGCAGGGAACAACTGTCACAAGAAAGAGGAGAGATATTGTTCTTCCATGTTTTTCATGTGTTGGACATTAGCAGCCTTCTTCACAGGTGGCATAACATGATGAGGTTTTTCTTCAAAAACTCATTGAGTTTTCAGGTGCAGTTTTTCCATAAACTCTTCCCATTTTCTGCTTGTGAATCCTTTGTCCACTTCTGCCATCACTATTCCCCATAGCTCATCACCATGATGCCATTAGGCTGATCTCCATCAAAACTCCTTCCCTTTCCCCAGAACAATTACAGACTTCATTTCACAGGCTCCTTTCTCATCTCCTCCAAACACAGATGCCAGTTCCTTTTTCTTCTGTTCTTTCCACCCCTCACATCCACCCTTCAGTTTCTTTGCCTCTCCCTCTCTGCTCTGAATTTGGACCCGTCCCTTCAGCTGATGTATGTAATTCCCTGGTCCTCTCCAAAAAGATCTCAGAGAATGAGTATGGCTTTATGCTGTTCTCTTCCTTGATCATGTCCCCTGGATGTCTGTATCCCCCTCTCTGCCCATCTGTATCCCTTTCCCCTCCTGTCCTCAGGACAGCCACAGTGGGCATGTTCTCTCCTGTGTGGGACATGTCCCTGTGCTTTATCCTCCATGCAGCACTGCCTTGGTGGCTCCTTCTCTGCAGCTTCCTTCCACCAGCCCTTCTTCTGGGTATATACATCTCACACCTTCTGGCTTCTGGTTTTCTTTCATCCTCTCCAGCCATCCTATTAAAGACACAAACAGGATTCTAAGAAGGTCATTTCCTTCTGTGATTTCCTATAGTCCTCTGGCCCTGGTTTAAGTTCCTCACTCACTAAAAGCAGCTGACCTACAACTTCTGCTGCACTTTATCAACAGAACACAAGCTTGGGTGTCTTTGTACAGTGTTAGACTGCTTCATTGATGATTTCAAAGAGAATTCACTGTTCAGTTTTTCAGTGCTGTCTTGGTATGTGATGGCTGAAGAGTATTTGGTACAAGTCCATTGGCTTCTATTTTGTTTCATGGTGTTGCAGCCAGTAGTGTCATGTAACCACACAGAGGGAAGCAGTACAGCACACAGTGAGTTTAGCATTCACACAGGTAAGTTGTGGGCCAGACTGCTACACATCATGGTAACTGTGCCTATCTGACAACTCTGAACGGGGTGTAAGTTCAAAATATACTCTGACTTCCCAGATAATTTGTTTCTGTAATTTGCTGAAATGCATGTGAACGTAAGTCTGGAGAAGCAAGAGTATCTGAATTTAAAGACTTAAATAAAAGATTTCAAGGCAAGAAAAGGTAAAGTTGTCATGTGTCATGAAGATAAAGCACCTTTGCAGTAAATTTAATTATGCAATAAAGTGCAAGTGTGGAGCGCAAGGAATTTGCTCAAGGTTCCCAAGGTAGGCTTTCATTCATTTTATCTTGCATTCTTGGGCATTAGCAGCCAGACTTACGAGAGAAAAGATTAAAGTATGTGTGTTACCTCCCTTCATTATTTGGCTTTAAAAGTGCACCAGAGACAATATATATGATTTGGTTAAGGCAAACTCTTCAGTTTAAGAATGCAGAAGCCAAGAAAGAATTTATTTAAAGTATTTACTTGATTTCTGCATAACATATTCAAATGTAACAGTTAGGTTCTTCAAATAAAAATATCAGTGGTTTATGCCACTGCACACTTTTCCACAAACACATTTGATGCATGTCTTTTGTACTCTGGTTCAGTTAATACAGATGTAGATCTACCAGATACTTTATCTGTGTGGCAAATACAATTGTAAACCTGGTGATAATTCTTCTGTTTCATGTGTATTCAGTCAGCTGCTATGAACAGAGTGCTTGGGGAAGGGCCAAGCAGCACATACAGAAACGAGATCATAACTGAAATGGATATGATTTTCCCTATTTGTGTGATTTTCAACCACAAGATAACAATAGGCCTGTATACATTTTTTGGTAGCATGACTAGCATTTTATGCTGATATATCATAGAATCATAGAATTACAGAATAGTTTGGGTTAGCAAGGGCTTTTAAAGGTCATCTAGTCCAACACCCCTGAAACTGGCAGGCTGCTATAAGATCTCCCTGGAACCTTCTCCTCTCCAGGGTGACATCCCAGGAAATTCAGCCCACTTTTTCCTTAGGAGCACTTGTAAATATTCCCCTGAGAAGGCAGAAGTAGTCTCAGTATCTTCCTTGGCACAGTCCCTTCAGTTGCAGCCCCTTCTGTTGCCTGTTATGTTGGGCATTCCAGAAAGCAATCAGGTGGTCTATGGGCATCCCACATTTTGTTCTGCATTTGGCCTGCAAACTGGTGGTGTTCTGCTGTACAATCTTGTGGCTTGCTATATACAGATTTGGGCTTGGCTCGCCCTCACTGTGGTCTAAAGTCATGTAGGAAAGATTAGAACTAGAGTCTCAAGTCAGAAGATGGTTAAGAGCCCTATGGAAGCTTTCTCATGGAATGAGAATAAGCTGTCCCCCACAATCATCTCTAAAGAAGGGATTACCTGTTTTCATTTACCACTGAGACTAATCCAAGTATTTCTCTGAGATGTTTTTGTGGCTAATGTACAGCTGGTATTGTGAGAAATGCTGTAAGTTGTGGTTGAATTCTCCTCTCAGCGATGCCCTTGTAAGGCTCAAATGACTGCTTTTTGCTGAAGGAGTAATCAGGCTTTACACTGTGATAACTGAGTGCAGAATTTACCCCAGTGGTTGAATGTCTTTGTCCCAATGAAAAAACTAAACATAGTCAAAGCAAATGAGTAAATGAGTATTCCTCATAGGTGCACTTATTTATATTGGTAAAATCTGTCCTTCGTATTAAGTCATAATTTTGGTCCTTATCCTACATAGGCCTTGAAGCAGTGAAGCAGGTAAAATATGCTGATTTTCAAGGTGGTACCCCTGAGATTGTAATGCTCATAGAGAAGACTTTTGAGGAGATTTTACCTGTGCTCCAGAGCAGCAGAAACCTGGGCTGAGCACTGAGGGTTGAAGGGACTGCAGGTCTGTGGGAGGCAGCCAGGTCTGCAAGTAAGGCAGGATCAGAGGAAGACCCTGGAGGCTGCAGGCAGGGCAAAGCCATGGATCAGTTCTGCTTCATATCTGCAACTGGGAGTGATTTGATTAGGTTCATGGCAAGTTCAGCTGGGCAATAATTACCTGTCCCCTTTAGAAAGTCTGTATATGCTCTGTAGTCTCTTTCCAAGATCCCATCTTCTGGGCACCCAGGAAAACGTTTGCTGCAAAAATGTGGTGAAACCAATGTCTTTTTTTGGTTTTGTGTCAGATATAGTATTTGTCCATATAGTAAGGAAAACCCTATGACACGTGCAATATTTGGCAGCTCTTACACTGTTGTGTAGAAGTTGGAAACTGTACCAAACTGCACATCCAGGCTCTGTGGGCCCATGTTTTGATGCGCAGCTGGGACCGGGTTCTCCTGAGCCCGTATAAAAAGAAGTTATTCCTCTATGATTTTACTTCTGTTGCACAGAGAAACTATCCTTATCCTGAGGTATCCTGCTGAGTGTGTTCAGAAAATAATTTAGAACCAGTATCAGAGTAGGATTTTGGCAATATTATGTTTCCTGCAGAGCATGAGTCACAGCACGAGGATCATTCAGCTTTCAGTGTCCAGCCTCTGAAACTCATTGACAAAGACCTGTGAACCATAAATGTCTGTATAGTTTGGAAGATGTAGGTCTTTACAGAGTCATAGATTGGACTTTTGGATGACTGTGCATCAACAGCTGAAGAGGAGTTTGCAGTCAATAATAGCATGGTTCCTGTGTTCCCTCATCACTAAAAATTTTTAGTGGGAGATGTATCACAGGTGTTATATCTTCCATAGTGGAATATAACTCAGCTATTATGCAGGCTACATGTTGCAGTGGGTAGGTCATACAACTTTCAAGAGTACATAAAAAATGTCTAAAGGTTTACTCATACTTTATATCAGGAAAAAAAATGATATATATATAAAAGGTATCCATTCCCCTGTTTTAAGCTCTTCCTGTTCCAGATGTCATACTCTCTCTCTCTCTCCAGCTGACAACATAGATTTTTAGACAAATTTAATAGTCTTTTTGCATTCCTGCCTGTTTCCCAAAGGTGGACTTGACCCTTGTGGAGATGAGGTACAGAGCACAATAGTACTTGCTGTGCAGGCATGCTTCCTGTGTAAGCAACATATTTACTTGAGACATGCATACTTTAAGTTTTGTCACAGGACTGCTAAGGTCAGAGGTAAAGCTTGCACACCATGCTGTTTGCAAAACATCTCAGGGTGACTAGAAATGTGCTGTAGCAGCCATACCATACTCTATGGAGCCATGAAGATTTGCTTCTAGAGAGTTAGCTCTGCTTGGAAAAAGAACTTGAGCTGACCATTGTGTAGTAAATTACACATTCTTTCCAGTGTCAACCTCATACTTTGGTTTTCCCTTGGCACCTCTGATAATTTCACAGGCCATGACCTGTTTGTGTATCTCGTGTAGAGGACTGGTTTTATTACAGATGTTAAAATGGCATCATACTGACTAGGAAGTTTAGACACGTGTTCTTTACAACTTATCTATGTATCTGCTTTTTTCGGTGTGCACATCCTTGCAGCATGAGGAGTGCCAGGGATACTCGTGGGACAGCACAGCACAGTGCTCAGCAACCAGCACAAAACAGCCCCTGTTGGGTGTGGTGGCTCTGCTGAAATCCTACCATTTTGCTAAAGTGTCCTTTCAAAAACCTTCACAATCTGACCCAAAATCTGCTGGGAGTCTCTTCAAGGTTTTGCATCAGAACACCTCAATCTGGTTGTGATTAATTGTGTGTAGGTGAACGTGCAGTGTGGTACCTTTGAGAAAAGTTAAGGTACCATAAAAGAACATTCCTATCTATTAGGTAGTAGGCCGGATCAGCTGACTGAATTCCAAGGAGTTGCAGTAAAGCATGATTATATTCACAGACATGTTTCATGGGTCTGTGTTTCCATACTAGGTTTAAGGAGGAAAAAATGTGGTGTATGAATCCAAACATTTATAATTCAGAGGAATCTCTTTTCAAAATTCCCTGTCAGAAAATTGGCAAAATTCTGCCTGTATGGACTTTTTGTATATAACACAGTGCAATAATATGAAATGTTGCCTTAGGAGAAGAGAGACAGGTTCCATGAAATCTCTCTGCAGAAATATAGGTATTTTCATAGAAATCCATTGAATAGGTCTCTTTGGAGCTTTTGTCTTTTTCTTTTCGTCTTGCTTGACTTGAACACATGCTCCCAGTTACTCAGGGAGTGTTACCATATTGCTTTTACATTAGTTTTCATCATGAACAAAAAAGGAAAAATAGTTTTCATGAATTCAGAACATATTTTGTGCAGAAAATTTTTCTCCTTCCCCTTCACTGTGAGGAAGCACGTTGAGTTTTGAGGGTGTTTGAACAGCTTTAACAGAGCTGATGCTGAGGCAGAATCAGAGTTTATATATAGCAGCTGGGAGCAGCTAGGGAAAGCAGCACATGTGCACCAGAGGGACAAGGACAGAGGTACCCAGAAGCATCATAAATTAGCATAGTGTGATGACATATGAGAAAAAGGCACCGTGCTAAGGAGTGAAATTGCTGTTGCATTGAATGTTTATTTTTAAAGTTACAAAAGGTATGTTTTAGAGGCTATTAGTCAAAAAAAAAAAAAAAAAAAGGGAAGGGGGATTTCGTTCAACATCTAACCACATGCTTCTGCCTGCAATGCAGGGAAACAAGGAGAGCATTGGATTTCACAGATAGCACCACAGACAGCTATTAAGGCCTAATCCAGTGTCACATTTCTGCTTAGTGCTGGCTAACTACCAGCCCAATTTGCTGTCTTCTCTCTCCCTGTGTTTCTTCATTGTTTCAAGCCATGCAGAGACTTATCCTAATAATGGGTCAACCCTCAGCCAAATGTGTTCAATTGAAGGCCACCATGGGAGAATGGCAGGATATTGTCTTTCCAACAGCAAGTGAATTTCAGGCAGCTTAAGGCAGTATCCATTTCACTATAATGCTGGTTTATGTTACAGCCCTTTTCAAAGTTCTAATTGCCCTGTACTGCTGACATTTATAGACATCCCCGACTCTAAATGAAAACACAACACTGAGGTCAGGAGGAGGTTCTGGGACAGCAAAGATCCCAGGTGAGGCCAAAGGAGGAAATTACTTCAAAACTTCCAAATGCCAAACGTGTTGTGGTGGGGGGAGGAGAAAAGAGAGAAGAAAACCCAGAGGTGAGGGACACCCTGTTTACAGCCTGAAAGGTATGGATGGATGCCTGATAGTGGCTCTCACTTACCCACACATCCAACGCCTCCAGCACAGCTAATCCTCTCTCTCCTCAGCTTCTCTCCCCTAGGTATAAACCTTTTAAAGTATTTATTCATCTGGATGTTTGTGACTTTATTTTGGCTCAGCTCTTCATCTGTGTTAAATTGGGTGAGCTCCAGCAAAGTCAGTGACTTTACGCCAGCTGGGAAAATGTTCCCATTGCAGAGGGAAAGTGCTCTGCCTATTACAGGGAGAAAACTGAGAGAGCTTCCTTCTTCTGTCCAGGCATCCTCATCTGAGGGAAACTGATTTAGCAGCAGTGATAGTAGGAAATATTGGTACACAGGTTGGCCCTTGCTTTGCAATGCACTGCACAACCTGTCAGCCACAATGTGGGATGAAATCTGAGTTAAAGGGACAGGGAAGAAACAAGTCACGTCTCTCACTCATGTGAGGATCTATCTGTTCAAGTGGTAGGCTTTGCTTGCTTTATATTTCTCCTGTGGTGTAAATAGCTCCATTTTTCCAGGGTAAAAATGGCTTGAAAGAACAAAAGAGAATGGCTTCTACTGTGGTTTTGTGGACTGTTATTTGTTCCCTTCTTTCTACAACTGCTCTTACACATTTCTAAGGGGATTGAAGCCTGGCTTGTGCTCCCAGCTTTTTTGACATCCCTGGGGCTAAGGCAGGTGGGTCAGGGTGACAGAAATCAGGGCTAGTATTCAGGAACATGGTTTCTTCATTCAGCCTCTTCAAAAGATGCCTATACCCCATCCTACACAAGAGAAACTTATATCAGGGAAAAATTATGAGGAAGAAACTCTGCAGAGCTACAGCCTTGGCAACCAGTGAGAATATATTAGAATATCTTTAATACTTTTGAATTAGTTAATTGAGATACAGTCAAGTTTACATGTAATTCTTTATTTCTGTGATAACAGACTGATATTACTAATATTATATGGCAATAAAGCCATCTTCTAACCATAGTCAGTGTGTGCTGGTTTTCAGTCCTGTGGTTTATCCTGTCCATAGATACTCTTCTGCACCTTTTCTGGTGTCTGGCAAACTACCTAGTGGATGTGTGCCAGCCATTATGCAAGATATTCAATTGTTGTATGGTGACAGGTTAGAGTACTAAGACCAGTTATTTAGGCTGCTAATGATGATAATGATCCAAATCAATCTCCAGTGCCTTTTAGTATGAGATGAGTGCAAAACACTTTTGAAAATCCTGTGATAAATGTCTTAATGTGTTTGATTCAGTTGTTCATACACAGATAGTATCACTCCAGAGACCTTACCTTGTCTGAGAGAGGATACCTGCTGTAGAGGACTGGCAGATAAGAATAGGATCTTCAAGAGAATCATACATTTCTGAACCACAGCATGAATATCTTTATGATAGGGGCAGGGGAAAGGGGGGCACTCCCATATATTCAGGAGAATTGAGCCCTGGATATCTGACAACGCCCCTACATCTGACCTCTCCTGCAGGAAGAAGTTCACTTATTCTTTGTTGAAAGGAAGCATTGCTGCTACATAGCCAGCCAGTAAAATTCAGAATTTAATGTTCCACACTTAAGCAAAGGACGTGGCAAGATTCCTCTTCCTAGGATGGTTGCAACTACACAGGATCAAAGAATTGAATATCACTTACTTGTGACAAGAAAAGAAAATGAGGAGAAACTCAAATTCTTCTGACTTGCTGCTTGCCTCAATTTTTAAAAATGCAGCCTGTTAATACAGTGAAGTTTCAGACCTCAGTGAATTTTAGGACCTTGTAAAGTGAACCTGGACCTAAAGCAGGTATTTCTCCCCAAGTTTGTGTCTGTCTCCAAGCACTGACATAGGATACTGAAGTTCTTGTTTACAGAGAGGACAGTGGAGCCCCATGGTATTGGTGTGCTACTTTGTGCACTGGAACATTGGTGTGGAAGTGACTCCTGAGCAGAATGCACAGGACAGTCCTCCTTCTCCTTCACTCCTGCAACTGCTCCTCACTCACAGAGCTGAGACTTAAAACCTTGCTTTTCTTCCAGCCTCCACTCTTGTGTCAAGGTTAGTCAAGTAACATTTGTGTTGTGTTGAGCTCTTGGTGGCTTTTCTGCTGACCCTTTGGGAGGCCTGGGCTGCAGCAACCTTGTCCAGCTTCACTTTCTGCTTAATCCATCCTTGTCCTACACAACATGGGAAAATCCAGAGAGAGGAAAAGCAGAAGAAAATCCCTCTCACTTGTATTCATGCAGCAACCCATCTTTGACTCTTTTCAGAGTTATGACAAACTGAGTATCTATTATCAATAGATCCAGTAACTACAAACAAATTCATCTACTGTTTTATTTTATTTTTGTGAGACACTATATTTCTACCAAAAATTGTTCAACTCAAATTTATTACCAGAGTATAGATAACATTTTCTATCTCCTCTTTCTCCTCTTAATTTCTACCCAGTGCCAATGCTGTCTCAGGAGGAAAAATGTTGTACTAATGTGGTGTGCCAGTTCCCTTAAGCCCTTGGTAGATATTATTTGAGGCTTTTACTCACAAAAAATAGGTATCTTCAAAAATATGTTTAACTTAAAAATATATATGAATGGGAGGCCTGTTTCAAATACAGCTCCTTGTTCTCACACTATCATTTCAGAGTTGAAACTCTGATCTATGTTTCCACTGTTTTCAGATTTCATCTTGTTTAAGAGAGTATTTGGTATGTAGCACAACATTCAGCCAACACTTCATTATGTTTTGGGATCCAATTACTCATGCAGGGTTTTGGTTTTGTTTTTTTGTAACTTGGTGTAAGTTTCCTTTTCCTGATGAGGTTTTATTTTAATTCCCTTCAGTCTGCAATGTCCTGCAAGTATTTAGTGTTATTTTTTTAAATTGTGGTGGAGATATGGAATAATTATTTCCTTTTTAACAAATCTGGAAAAGAACCAAATCCAGATGAAATGCATCTCCAAGATTTTTGAGTGAAAGCAACATTAAAGGCTATCTAATTAGACCTACAGTAATAACATCACCATCCTTGTTACGGGACATATATGTATATAAAAGCTTGTGATCTGCTGAGTTAGGAAGTTAGCAAGCTGGAGGGTCTACCACAATTTCTGAGTGCCCCATCAGCTACACCACATATTACACACACCATGGAAATTATAACCTACTCCATAGCTTTTGTGTAATCAATTTGGAATGACCAGATTTGGTCTCAAAACAAGACTTCCAGGATGCAAAAACCACAGATCTGAACAAAGCCACAACTCCCTATATGCAAACTATCACATTTTTATATAGTACAGTGAATCTAAAGAATTTAAAACAAGATGCAGAAAATCTGAAATGCCAGCAAACTAGTTGTGCTGTTTGCCTATGACCACAGAAAATGACTCTGAATGTCCTATACAGCCTGCAACTTTTTAAAAGAATATTTAATGGATACATAGGAGTTACCATCTAAGAATGCAGGCATATAGCCTCACCAAATCCTAGTATAACATCTCTTCTGCTTGTAGCTGCTTGGCTCCTGAATTCCAACACAATCTTTAAATTATAAACTTCTTTACTCTTTGAAACATTGATCTGTGTCTGAGAATTTGAAGTAACATCTGTTTTTAAGAATTTCAATTATTTTGCTAAGCACTGATGTAAATTGTTGGGGTTTGGGTAAGGAGTTTGTTTTTAGTTTCCCCCCTCTACTGCATCCATTTGTCATTTTATGCAAGTTTTGATGTTTTTATTAATCTTGGCAAAAGCCAGAAAATTGAATATGTTTAATAAGAAAGTCTAGACATTTTGGAATACCCAAGGCTGCCAAGCTGGCATGATGGGCCAGTTCCATTCAAACAGAGGTATAAGGCAGCATCTTATTTTGTAAAAGCCCCATTTATTCTACCACTTTTCTGTTGCCTTGTCCCATTTTTCATTAATATGGTGAAGTTAATGAAGTAAAAAAGAACACCAGAGGATAAATTTATACCAGGCATTGCGAAGTCTGTTTTCAAAATACATTCTGAACTTTATTTCTGTTTAATACTCATATTATTCCAGTGAGAGATGTGGCAATAAGATCTGCTGGGCTTGTTTTAATAAATTGACAGGGCAGCAAACTGACAAATATTCTAGGCAGTTGAATAAAAATATGTCTGCCAATATCCTTGGTTCTTCAGCATAAGTAGGAATTTTGTCATTTTCCCCTGTAGGACACATTGAGCATAGACATGATGATGCCTGCCTGTGGTGATTCCATACTCTAAGAACAGGAACAATGCTTGCTTTGGAAGAGGTGTATTTCTTTACTGCAACTGGCCCCTACATTTTTGAGGCCAAATTTTCAATATTAAAAATTCAACCAATTCACATCACACTAACAGTAACCCTGATTTTCAGGCCAGTGTGAGCAGTCATAAATATTCCAAGTTTCTTAAAGTCATAAAACTCTAGTCATTTGACACAGCATGTATCAGTCCCCAAGCTGCCCTTTACAGCCATCTAGGAAAAAAAGAAAAATGTTTACCATGACTTTTTTTTTATGACACTTTTTAAAATTGGCCTAATTCCTTCTTCAAGAGGCACAAGAGTATATAGAAACTAGCTGGAAGTTGTCTTCATTTTATTGTTCAAATCTTACCAACAGAGTCAGCTGGGGTGAGGGTTCTGGAGGAGAAATGCTTTTCAGACAGAGGTAGCTGAAGCTCTGATCTGAATGGAGGGGCTGCATAACTGTGTGGCCACATCTGCTTGATGTAATACAAGGGCACATATTGCCCAGATTGATGGCTCAGGGAACTAAAACTGTCTCCTCTCACCTCTGTGATAAATCCATGCTTGCAAGTTATGGCTGCTTTGGATCAGAGAAATAAAAGATAGGGAGCTACAAGTGTCTGGTTAGAGAAATAGCCAAGTAATGTGAATAGCTTGCAACACAGATATGTCTGTTTTGACACACAATAGCACAGTGTGTATAGTCCTTTTCTAAACTCCAGGAAAATGTTCTCCAATCTCTTGAGCCCAGTGAAATAGGTCTGGATTCTCTGTAACCCTCCTGTTATCACTGAAGCATTCAAACACGTCTCCTCTTATCTCCATCATGCTCTGAATCAAAATGACAGAGTGAATGTTCTGAAACTTTAAGCCATTAGTCTAGAGCTATTAAAAAAGTATTTGTGGATGGAGTCAATAAAGAAACAGTTTTACTGCTTTGTAGGAAAACAAGACAACGGGAATGGCACAAGATTTCCTTTAGTGTGTGATCAGTACTGGGCCAAATAATGGTTAAGAGCAAATAATGTCTTTCTCTATCCTGCAGCTTTTTTATAGAAATCAACACATTTCCTGAGCACTAACAGGAGTTTCTGATGGTTCGCTGTTCTCAGACAAAAACAATTGCCCAAGGTTGGGAACCCAATGGTCCTATCCTTGGGGCAGAGCTGTCAAGAATTAAGAGAATTTGCAGAACACTTCTTTGTTTTACTGGAAGTGTCTCAAATTCATTGCATTTTCAAGAAAACAAATGCACACATTACACAGAGAAGTTCTGCCATCAGGAAAATATTGACCGGATGCATTAATGGTAAAGAACAAAAGTGTAAATATAAACAAAACCCTGACAAAGAAAGGCATTTAAACATTGTGAAGAATGTGCTCAGAGTAAAACATCTACATAATCACTTGGTCACAAGTGATTCAAAATACAAAATACAAAACTAATCTCTAATTTTTTTGGTGGTGAAGTTGAACAATGTGGTTCTGGTTCTCTGATGTATCCTGCTGTACCAATCACACAGCTTAATACAATACAAAACCTCTGTCAGATGAGAACAGAAATTCTACCCACAGAAATTATCAACTCCGGAATACAGTCTTTGCATAATATATATGTACAAACTCATCTATCCATATATTTCTAAATATGTGTTCCTTAAGCACTTGCAAGGCATAAGAAATAAACAGAGTCAAATAGTCCACCACAGCACATTGCTCTATCAAACAGAATGTGTTTATCAAACAAAAACATATTTAAAAACTGCAACTTAAGCAGATGTATTATTTAGTGGTGAATTTCCTGGGTGGGCTGGTGGGGACCTAAGAAGGTCCTAAAGTTCCTCTTGTACCAGAACCCTGAGTGGTGCTTCCCAGAGTAGCAGCTATACCAATGACCAGTTTATTTTCTCCCATCATATCTGTTCCCAGCATTGTCATGTCTCCTCTTTGCCCAGACAATTCCTCTTACCATGCATGGAGACCACTCTAGTATCATTTTCAGTCTACAAAAGGCAGTGCTCTAAGGAAATGGTCCGCATGTAACCCATAAATTTTGAAAATTTTGTATCATGGGTAGCATCTATTCATTGTGGGTGGGAAGAGGGGGGTCTGAATTATAGCAACACAAGCTCAATTACACTTTATGTGAGCTCCCCTTCTATGGAGATATATGTGGAAAGATGTGAAGGCAGTACATGCCACTTTGCCTATGCCTGGAAACAGTTGTGCTTTCACTCATCCCCCCTAACTTTAGACATCTGCCAATGGCAGTGAACTTTTCTCTCTCCACAGACAGAAAAAGAAATTTAGAAAGTCTCTGCCTGTAACTTAAGCAGCATTGCCAGCAATCTGAAATAGGTGGGATGATTCTAACTTTCTGTGGGGTCCTGCCATGGTCCATCTCCCCTTAAATGTCTAGAAGCAGCTTCAGTAATGAGACATTTTAATCACTGAAATTGCTCTTGCTGAGCCCAGGATTGCACACTGCTATGTACCAATTTGTTTGTTTAATGCTGAGAATGAGCCTAGCAGGTAGCCTTGCATGGCACTTCATGATCATATACCTTGGACATGTTTCCTAGCTTTCACACTGACACAGTAGCTAATTATAAAAACAAATTGTAAGCCTATCTGTTTGCCCTTGCCTGTTGCCAAGTAATGTTTAGTTTGATGTGGGACAATAGTATCAAAATGCCTGAACCAAGGTTGATATATAATAAGAGAATGATGCTAAGAGAAAACAATTCCAATAAGTAACTTTCCTCATAAGGAAAAGAATCAGAAAGCTATAAACAGTTCTACCATTTTACATGCTTTTTTACTTCAGCCTTAGCTTGTATGTCAGAGGATAAATTTAATTTCATGTATTAAAATGGGATTATCACTTCAATATTTGTAACAAATTAAAAAATATGTAATTGACTTTATTAACTTAGAAAACTTCAATAATTTCTTGGGGCCTGTATGTCCAACCCCGAAAGATCAGGTGAAATTTTTTTGTTCATAAAAATCACAAAGAAGTTGGTATGGTATAAACTATTCAAGTGAAGTTTGGATCTATGATTCCAGAGCTCTCTGCTTACTTTGTGACTTTGATCCAGCCAATGACTACAGCTATGCACAATTTTACATATTCTGACCTTCATGTCAGTGAAAAAGATACAGCTAATGCATAACTAATTGCAGATTCACATCTTAATCATTATCACAACACAACAGAGATCCTTTTAACCTTTGTACATATTTTCAACTTGTGATAACCTGACTAAAATTAACACGCTTCCTACGGCATTGGGGAGGAAACAAAAATGAAGCCTTACTCAGAATACATATTTATATTTTTCACTTTAGGCTTTTATTTATATTTTTCTCTTTAGACTTTCTGAGTAAAGTTGAATCCACCACCTCTAAAATTTCTGAAACTTTTTCCAAGTTTAGCCATTTATTTTTACATGTGTTATGTTCAGGTTTGCATCCTATATCCACAAGTGTTTTAATTGAGCCTCTTAGCCTATGGGAGATTTGAGCTGGCATTTCTATTAATGCTGCTCTCTGACAAGATCCTAATGTAAAACCTTTTGCTTCTTAAATTCTTCTTGGTTGCCCAAACCCAGGCAAAGATTGGAATTAGCTGGCCATAGATAAAATTCCTAAATTTCTTTCAGTTGACAATATCATATTCTTTTTGAAGTTCTAAGAGTTGTGAATTCTTTTTATTTCCTTTGCTCAGTAGAGAAAGAAAATCTCTGTGGCTGAGAATCAAGTCACAAGCACCCTGGCTTCAAAACATGCAAGCAAACAAACAAAAAGCAGGAAAGCAGCTATTTTGTTCATCCTCTCCAATTCATAATTGTTCCAACTCTTTATGGCTTGGTATTTCCACCCAACTTCTGGAGGCATTTTTGTTCCCCATGACCCTTCAGCACTTTCTTTGGCTGTCTCTTCCTGTAGAGAGAAGAAGCTTGGCTTTTGGTTTATCAGCTAAGTCCCTGATGAAAGTGAAAATACTTTTCCTGCTGTGGTGGAGAAAGAGTGCTTGCAATGGCCTGACCTGTCCTGACAGCTCTCTGTGCTTATTAACTTGCCTGAAACTTTTGTTGTGGGATGTCAGCCATCAATCTCAATCAATGTTGAATTTTTATAAAAGACCTCTAGAAAATAATCACATCTTTAATTTAAATGAAAATCTGGCTCCTCACTGTGACCAGAAGAAAAAATACCTTCACTTCCACCATGCTATGTCCAAAGACAGAATAGCAGGTTTGGGAGACAGTACAGTCTATTTCTGGATAGCAGATGCTCTGTAGTGTAATCATTATTCATTGGCTGCAGGGATTTTCAGGCAGACTGCCAAACAGCCCATGTGCCTCTGCTTATTGCCACATTTCTTAAAGGTAGGTTTTTAATTGGGAAAGGGTGAGATCATGTGTGATTTTCAATGCATTTTCTTGACAAACAGTATTTTACATTAAGTGCTATGCCATTCTTTTCATGTGTCGGAAGCTTAGGAGAATGTGATCTGCCTTTCCAACAAGTACATATTAAACTATAAAAACTATAGAACACAACTATTCCTAAGAAGAGAGGAAAACTGGGAAATTATTGACACTAGGCTGTAGTTTAGGCCCTTAGATAAGTGTATGCAAAATGCACATATCCACCATGGAGACCAAGTAATATGTTCATGAATACATTCCTCCACCATGGCAAAGTACTCTTACCAGGCACTTCTCATCTCTACCTAGGCCTGCATTTTCTTCTATATTTTGTACAATAACCTATATGCCAGTGAATGAAATGCAGATGGAAAGATGAGTTTAATTCCAGGATTTGATGGGCAAGACAAATATATGATTTGTATCTTCTAGACCTTATCTAAGATTTTACAGATTTCCAGATCACCAGATGCTTAGGTCTTGATTGGTAGATATAGGATGTAGCCCTATAGGGATAAGACTATAGAATTTGTCTCGAAAAAAATAAAAAATAGTAAAAAGATTAATGCATTTCTTCATTGCAATCTTGAAATGTGCAATTTTCACATTTGAATGTCTGAAGAAATAAATAAATTTCTAGCTTTTAGCTCACTTCAGGTTTGTAAGACTTGATTTCAGCACCTCCAAATGAAAATATCGTCTAGGTATGTAGATGTCTTAATAGGCACCAAGTTGGGCTTCCTCTTACTCCATGTGTGTGTCAGCAGTGTAGATGTACCTCTGAGCTGAGCACCCAACTCTTCTTTCAGACAGTTAGAGGAAAAGGCTGCTAGAAGGTGCTTATCATGCCTTCCTGAAGTAGAATTTTAAAATAGATCTGTTAATCACACCCAAAAAAAAGTGTCCTTTTTGTTCATTGGTTTGGCTTTTCTTTATTTAATGTGTTGGCAGTAAAGAGAAGCTAGGGATTTATTCCTCATATAGATATCCATCTTGTGGATACCACACACAGCTTGCATACTAACCCACAGAGCTAATGAAAAACAACCAGGTTTAAAAGCTGGAAGCAAGACATGGTATGAGAGTAGGACTGGTAATACATTAATGCAACCTGGTTCTGCCCTCCTTCATGGTCCTCAGCATCACAGAGCAAGCAAGAAAGAAAAACTCATTTCTCTGGTGTGCTGCAGTTGCCCAGCTTTGCCTACATCAGCTGACTGGAGCTAAGACTGAGCTTGCTTGCAGACTGCTGGGATGACCCAATCCCTGAATGTGGCAGGAATGACGCAGAGGGTACCAGCATCCCACCTGCATTGCAATGCAGCCACAGAGCCCTGCAGGAGCTGCTGCCTCCTCTTGTGCTTGCACCCACCTCTGAGGGCACCCTTTTCACCAACCATCTTCCATCTGTCTTATGCTTCACCACCTTAGGAAGATTTTGTGATATATCACCAGAGGTTGAGATGACTATGCCAAGAAGTATTACTAGAAATAATGAAGTAGAAATTAGAACACGCAGAATAAGTACACAGAAAAAAAGTTTCCTAAAGCTTCTTACCAGTGAACTCTCAACAGGCATGAAAGGAAAGTAGTTCATTATTTACAGGCATTTTCTTCAGTGTCTTCTAACCTTTCAGAGGCACTACACAGCAGACAGTCACAATGCACTCACAGATTGACAGATCTGTTTATGATCAAAAGATGTAAGGGCCCATGACACTTCTGAAAATATCTCTGCAGGAGGTCTGCTACTTTAAATTATATATCTGTCACTTTGCTCCACCTTCTTTAACCTTACCTGCTCAACTGTCTTCACAAGATCTCCTATGTTGCTCCATAAAGTTGCCAAGATATGGCAAGACTATAAATATCCTAACTTTCATGCTCACTCCCTCTCTAACTTATCCGCCACTTTTAGGAAACCTGACTGACTGTTGATATCAGTTTAAATTATATAGACCAAATATGCTAAGTTTTCAAATGGTATTTTATGAGTAGGCATCATCCTGCTCCCAACTGGAGAGCATTTCTGTTTACATTTTCCTTATGCATCCTGATTGTTAAGGTTGGGTAAAGGAAAAAATCCCCATAGTTTTATGTCTGGTCTGAATATTAGGCAGCTTTTTCCATCTCTGATTTCCATGACTTCATACTTGTGAGTTGAAATACAGACTCCACTAGAACTGATGATGAAGCTCCCACTGAATTCCAGGAGCTAGACTTTTATGTGTAGGGTCTTAGGAGAACTTTTTAGTTCTTGAACGTCCTAAGTGCTATTTGACAATAAAAGCTATTGTTGTCTTCTTAGTACTGCAAGAACATTTCCATTTCAAAAGAGATCTGTACAAATGTAAGTATTTCAGTAAGTCTTCTTTTCTGCTTCTTATTGTCCCTAACAGTAGATACTTCCACTGATCAGCCTGAGACTTAAAAACTTGTTATCTTACAGATGGGTAAGTAAACTTTAATGAAATCAAAGATTGGGTCTTCAAGTCTATGCTGCCTGTCAGGCCTTTTATGTTGATATTTCCTGCTACTCACAGCTGACAGCCTGAAGTGAGGATCCCAAGCTCCACTGGTCTGCTCCTCTGGTCTACAGCTACAAAGGGAATAAGGGAGATTTGCAGGGAATTGGGAGAAGCCAATTTGTCCCACACAGGTGTATCCAGTGCTACTGCAATGAAATGTAGAAAATGGGTGAATAAATGTTCTGTCTCCATGCTGAACTCCCTTCTCAGCACCACTGTGGCACAGGTGTCCTTCTGGGTCTCATTTCTTTCCCTACCTGAAAGGAAAAAAAATGACACCATTCTCTTGTGTTCCTACAATTCTTTTTTGGTTTTGTTTGTTTGCTTGTGGATGTTTTTTTTTGTTTTGGGGGAGGGAGGGGGAGAACAAATGAGAGGAATGCATAATTTAGCTGGCAACAGTTTAATTTTATTTAAATATTCATGAACAGGGTAAGAAGGAACTACTGTGAGTGCACCTGTGCAGTTTAGAGCTCTTTCTTTGACGATGCAAAGGAGAGTGAGAACCTTCTCGGGGCAGGAGAATATTTAATGATGCTCACACTCTTGAATGCCATCACACACAACACATTCTCTGGAGAGAGCAAGGAGGACTGTTACCACTTCCAGCAGTCATGAGAGGAAATGGCTAAAGACACTGCTTTGCACAGACCTGGTTTGCATAGGCATTTTCTCACCTTTGGGTGAAGAAGGCAAAGCAATGTCCAGCCTGTAGATCCCAGAATCTCTTAGACCATCAGTTACTTGGGCTTTCTGGACTTTCTGATTTTCTTAAGATACATACTCTTCTCACAGTGTTTCCCTTTTCACAACTGCAGCAGGCACTGGAGTATTTCCAATCCATCCTCTGATGATGGAATGTTCAAACATCCACTTCTGGAAGGACGTGGATATTGCATGGACCATCATTGCTTTCAAAAGGAAGGAAAGACCTACCACCACATTTTCCTCACCATGTTTCCTCATCTGTGTCCAGATTTCCACTTTCACCCATGCTACCTGGGTAGTCTTGGCCATATAGTCAAATTTGGCTCCCAAGAAGTACCAAATGCCTAAAGCAGGTCAGAAAGGTTGGGTGTGCCGAGTCAGCCTAGTTTGCAATTAAAAAGAACAAAAAATAAATGTGCAACAAGGGTGACAGGTTGTCACACCACAGCACAGCACAGCATGATTGTGTTTGCTGCTGGTTTCATCCAGAAAACATAATTTGGCTGGACTCCTTTCCACATCATTTGCATGGCAATGTCACTTACTGTCCTTTCATCACTATCTGATGTGGTTGATATCTGCACAGTTTCATTCCTGCAAAACACAAGTTGCTTATGCCATTGATTTTTGTGCAAGACACTTTTCCATGTTCTTTCATTTTTTAATTAATTCTCTTCTTTGCTTGCCTTGAATGTTCCCATGTGGTTATAATTGCCTTTAGTGAATCTATGTTCCTTAAGAGAAGCACAAAAGTCAGCATGCTGGCACAGTCCACACCAGACAGATTGTAAAGTTGTGTTCAAGTCTGTTGAGGTTTCTTTATTGACAGAATTGGACAACAAGCTCCGAAAAGAGCAAAACTAACTTCAAAAAAAACCTAGTTCTTCCCTGCAAATGTCAATTTAGTGTGCCATTTTTGTCATCTTAATGTGAAATATAAGGTTTGATTAAAAACATTCACAGAGCAATATGAACAACAAATTATATTAATATCATTAATAATCTTTCTATCAAAATGTTGGGACCTGTTTCCCTTTAGTTTTCCACTTTATAAAAATTATCATTGTTGTCTGGGTTTTTTCAGTCATTGAGGCCTCCTGAAAAACCTTTAGACAATGGTTGACTCTACCAACCATAAAGCAAAGCATAAATCTTTCTATTTGAGGCAGAAGAAGCTGTGTTGTGCAGAAAAGAATCTTCTGTGGTAACCAGCCTTCACCTATATCTCCCAAGATAAACAGCTGTAAGACTATGGGGTTTTGATTCCTCTAAATTTATTCCTCTTCCTTAGGTATTTAACATGTGATAAATGATCTAATCAAAATGATACAGACTCACCAACCTTCCCTGTGCTATAAAATAATAAAACTAAAATGCATTTTATCACCACACAAATTATCAATAAGTCAGTCATTGTCTTGAATGGATTTATACCAATTTGGGTGAGCTGCAAACAAGAATAAGTTCCCTTCTCTGGGGAAAGTCCTTGGCATCCGTTCTTCCCATATTCTAAGAATAAGAAATTAGTTGTGTGTGTTCAAAAGAGCAAAGAAAAAAAAACCATGGAAGCAAATAGCTCTTCCCCACAAAAGCTTACAGACTGAACATCCTGAGAGGGAGTTTTTGAAGTACTAGCAGTAAAATTGCATGTGACAGAAGAAATATTTTTTTACCAGAATGATCAGCAAGAAAAGAACCAAAATGATGTCTGGAAGTAACAGAAAGCAGAACTGCCAGGGAAGATTTTTTGCCATATAACAGACTGATTTCCAGCAAGAAGGCAGAGCTAAAGAGCTATAGTTTATGCAAATAAGTCAAGAAAGTAAAAACAAACAAATTAAATTGCATTAACACTAAATATAAATAAATCCCATGTTTATATTTGGATGCTGAAAAAGCTACTGATACTTAAATGAAAAAGTAAGATTTTTCCACTGCTCTGAATACCTCAGCACCTTAGAAAATTGTATAGAAAACCCTTGAAACAAGAAAGTGAGCCCTGTCATTGCAGAATGGATTGATATTTGTTGGAGAGAACTAGGGTCACACTACTAAACAGAATTACATTTTTTATGGTGGGTTTAGTAGCCAAACAGAAGAGAATACATTGGAAATGTATAGTGTACTTGTCAGCTAGACTGTGGTTTTCTGAATACTTCCAAACTATAGACATGGAAAAAAGCTTCCAGGAAGTAAAATCTCACTATACTTCCCAAAAAACCCAGACAAAATATGGAGAGATATTTATGAAAGGCTTAGATTTCACTCTTCTGTGTATTAGTGTTTGGACTCCATACATATAAGAAGGCTCAAAGGATGTATATCTTACAGGCTAATGTGCCATCTTTGTTGCAATGAATTATGATATGGAAAAGTTTTGCCAATCTATGTGCAGGAAAGTTTGCTGTGGTGGAATCAAGGTTGTCTGGGATAGCACTTGGATTCCTTTACTGTGAGATTGTCCCTTCCTTGAGATCCCCCTTTTCACTACGAACTTGTCATATTCTGCAGCAAAAGAACCAGGAATTCCAATGAATAAAAACTATGTTCTCATCACATTATTGTGTTTCAATCTCAGGATATGTATGAGGGCTTGCTTAACCTTCTGATCTGGTCCAGCAAAAAGAGGAGGAAAGGAAAGAGGTAAAAATGAAGAAATTTAATGAAACTAAATTAAATTAAAGAGAAAGGGTAAATTGGAACATTAACTAGAATTCCCAGCATCTTCTTTAAAAAGAAATGAATGGAAGAAAGACCCTAAGATTAGCTCAGCTGGTTAGAATGTGGTGCTAATAATAACAATGTTTGTGGGTTCAATCCCCACAGTTAAGAGCTGATGTTCTTTGTGGGTCCATTTCAGTTCCGAATATTCTGTGATTCTGTGAAAGCAACCACAAGTCTGTGAAAATTTTGGGTTTTCTTTCCTTGCTAACTTTTTTTTTTTTTTTAATTGGGATAACATCAGAATAGCTTGATTTATAGTATGGACTCAGCAGAAGCTTTCCCTGGCCTACCTTAGAGAGTTATGAGCTTCAGAGCAGGATGACAAGGTGCAGTGAGGTGATGAGTGCAGGGAAAGGAAACAAAGAATCTGTGTCTCTGCCATCAGAATTTTTCTCATTTGTTTACATTGAATTACAATGTAATTGTCCTGAAAAAATATTCTAACTACACATTTTCTGAAAAAGCTGGATTTTGTATTGTTGCTTGTAATTGAAGCAACAATACTGAGCATTGTATTGAGCATTTCCAGAGCTACAAGTAAATCCATGCACAACCTTCTTTAAAATTTGGGATCACCTATTCTAAATTAATGCATTCTTGCTCTAATGAAAAAAGATGCAGAAAAAAAAGAGCACTTATCCTTTATAATAAATGTAGAATTCATGCTAGTAGATTTAATTTAGAACTGAAACAAATTTATTTTTATTTCCTACAAATTACATTATCATAAAATATCATGATGCTTATTCTGTCAGCACGTGAAAATGTCTCATGAGAAGTGCCAAAAAAATTTTGAAGCTTTTACTAAAACTTGAGGTTTAGTATATGACAAACCTCAGAGGCATCTTTAATTTGTGCAAAGTGCAAACCTAACAAATCAGTTGTGCCACATACAACAAATAGATATTTCATCAGATTCAATGAGATTTCCTGAGCTGCTTCTCTAATTAAACGATAGATAAGTGCTAAGTTGTGTTCTCAGATATATTTATACAAATCTGGAATTATTCCAGTTTAAGCCAATCAAATTAATTTAGCTTCCTAAAGACACTGTAATGTAATTGCTATCATCACTCAATTTCCACTCAATATTAATACTGTCCACAATCTGCAAGCCTCTTCTAAAGAAATTAATTCATACAAATCTATATGCAAGTGGAAAAGGTTTTTGAGGCTTACATGTAATCATTTTCCTCTCTGAATTGTGAAGTTTTCCTGCATTGTATCATGGTCATGCTTAGCATACCAAGAGATATTAGTAATGACTGTTAAAGTATACTGTCATTAAAAAAAAATACAAAGCTGAGATGACATTTGACAGGATTACTGTTTGCAAGAAGAGAATTACAAAATGCAAGAAGCTGAAAGTATGATCACTTTCTGTATTTCTTCATATTAACTTTATTGGATATTAATCTTTCTATACTGTTTCCAGCACAGAGAATTATGTGGGAGAGACTGTCAAGTGTGTTTTCTGTCTGCTCTTAATTGACTTCCATTGATGCCCATGAATTTAGACATTCACTTTAATAGCAGATTTTGTTCAACATTAGGCATGTTTGGAAATTGCTTCTGCAAGTTACTAGTGATTGGGAAAAAATGTTTTCCTCAGGCTGAGCCCTCCTTTGGTTAAGTATTGCCTCAAAATAGATCCCACAGTGGGACAAATGTGTTTGTTGCTTAGATATGGTCTGCCAGATTTTCATGTGGAATATTTCAAGCCGAGAAGGGAGGATGACCTGTACTGTGCAAGTTCTTCATGGGCGTTTAACACCCACAGTTTGAAACTCTATCTCTGTTTATTTTCTCAAATGAAAACTGAGAGCATGTTTCTGGGTCCTAGGTTTGGACCAGACCTCCCTGCCAGTGAGGCCTGGCAGGAATGACTGAATAAGCACCCGTTTTGGGTCATGCTGAAGTAACCCCGGTTTGCTGACTGGAAAGAGCAGCCAGAACTTGCAGTTGCTCCTGGGCTGGCTGACAACTGAAGCCTGTTGCTGCTAGCCCTTCCCCTGACCTTCAGCTTGACTTTTGGCTACTGACTTTGTTTTGGTCCCTGAACCCAGATCCTCATACTAAACACTAATTTGGACTGTGTGTGTCCTATTGCTTAAACAAAGGTCATGTGATAGGTTTTTCAAGTGTGGAGAGTAAATCCTAAGAGTCCCATGTCTTTGCAGAGCATATCAGGACAGGCCACCCCTAGTGAATTTAGTGCAGGTGTTCCCTGGTATCTGGGTTAGCTGAGCGTGGATTTGAAGAGCTACTGCAGAAAGCCATCCTCTCATTACTGCAACCAGATGTACACACCTCACATGAGGTGCCAGGACTCATAAGGGCACATCCTGTGGCTCACAGTGCAGTATAAAGTGGCATTACCCTGAATTGTTTTCATTATGTGTTGGGAAAGACCCTGTTCCTTTCCAGATGCCTACGCTGAAGAGCTCACAGCCCACCAACTTAGCAACATTTCCTTCCTATTTGTTATGTTACATATTTCTGTCTAGGATTTTTTCTCTAACAGATGGTAAGACACAGACTCCACAGACCTGTTCTAATTGTTGACATTAATCCAGCTTTCATTTCAGAGCCTCAGAGCATATTTTGAGACACGAGGTGTACAGTAGGGGCAACTGGCATCTGAAGAAGGCAGCTTGGCTTTGTTAAGGAGGTCACAGGGATTACAAGTGGATACAGCAGGTTTTAATAACTACAGCCTTTCCTCATGCTGAATGTCAATATTGGAACGGAGTGCCAGGACTGCATTGCCATGCTTTCTGGGGCAGGCTTTAAGCAGTTGCATGAGGGGAATGCTCCAACCCAGATAAGGATGCACAAATCAAAAAAAACCCATCAAGCCAGAAATAAGTGGTTGTTTTTTAAACCTATCCCTATAAAATGACCCTCAGATGGCCAAAGCTTTGTGGTTCAATGCTGCCAGTTGCGAAGGACTGGCAGTAGTGGCAGGAAAGTCATTGCTGTTGAGCTGGATGTTGTTAGAGAAAAGAGGCAATGGAGTAAAAATCCATTACTAGTCTACTGACATACTTGGAGTCTGAATTGGCACTAGAAGAGCTAAACTTAGCTCAGAGTAGGCCTTTGATAGGAGCATATCTACCTGTTTGTGTGCCTCTTTTAAGCTTTGGTGACAAAATACAATGAAGACTGAGGAAATACCTGTGTTACCAAAAAGATCATGAGGAGCTCTCTCTCCAACACAGCACCTAGAAACGTCTGCTACAAAAAAAATTATCCAGCACCACTGTGCCAGCAGGCTTTGAAATGTGGGCTAATAGGAGCAGGATGCTAAGTGAGGTTGCAGGAACCCAGTTCATTACAAGCTGCTGTGCACTTTGCAAGTGCCTGGGGCTTAAAGTGATCTCGAGTCATCTAGTAGACTGAAGTTCCACACTGGGCTTTCAACTTAAATTTCCTCTGAAATATCAAATAAGTTTAAAAACTCCAAAAATCCATGGATCAATGTACCTATAGTAGTGCATTCTGCAATTTCACTTGCAAGATTTGTGGGATTTCTATCACTAATGCCTTCATTGTGCTCCACTGGATACTGTAAACTACTTTTTGTGGTTTTGATGATGTGGTTTCCCTCCTTAGAGGCTGCCCTTGCTATGGACCAAAAGTGAAACAGAGAAAATGGAGGTTCTACACTCAACTAAATCTTTGTGTAGAAAATCTCAGTTTAGCTCAGAGAATATTTTACACCTGAATAAGTGATTTGTCAGTACTAGGAAAGATCTGGAGCTGTTAATAGCCCCATAGTAAGAATAAGGACAGTGGTCTCTAGATTGCTGTGTGGATGGCTTTTCTCTGTTGGCCTCTCCAGTTTGGTCTTCCTTCTTATCCATTCAGGGGTCAAAGAATCCCAATTTGGGGTTGTCTTGACTGAAACCTGCTTAATTCCCTCTGTCCCAATGCTGCTAATTGCCATTCCAGCTCTACTTGTCTTTCTGTCTCTATCTCAGTTTCGGTAGACTCCATTTTGCAGAATGGAAATGAAGTTTCCTCTTATGGAAATGGTGAGTAATTGGTCCAGCTCATAATAGTATAGACAGGTTCTTAGTGAGCTACTAGATCAAAATACTGGTTTGGCTTATGGACACCAGGTATATTAGGTGCAACAGATTTGCAGGGACATTCTGGGGCAATTCCATGAGCAAGACAGTGCAGACAGATTATTAAGAACAGTTCTGAGGAAGTCTTGGATGAAGTTCAAATCACTGAAATGATTAATGCATTTCAGATTTGGCCAGGAAGCAGCAGTAAGCCTTCATTTCCAGCAGAAGGGCACCAACCATTAAACAGTGAGTTCTCTTTGACACATCACTTTTTACCAACTTCACTGCTGCAGGAATTTAATCACTGGTTACTTTCACTATCAAGGCAAATGGCTATGTGAGCTTTGGGCACAGATAAGATGATTTGTTTCCTATGTCCAAAATATGTTTGCTACAGGCTGGGTTTGCTGCTAAGTAGATAAACCACATCTGAAGCACTAATGCTCTCATAAACTGACTTCTGCTTTCTGATCATTTCTTTTAAACACAGCTTCTATTCAGCATCAAAAAATATTAGCACTTTTCAGAGAAACTAGATCCTTCAGCTTTGACACATGATTTAGCACCCTGATCATTACACAACACATGGTTTCAAAGTGTCCTTTGCAGTTTTAAATGTGTGATGTTACTTGAACTACACTGTCTTTTTCACAGACTTCCCTGGGAATTTTATTGTACATATTTTCAATCAGGTTTCCTGACACTTGAGTATAGTTTTCTCAAATAGCAGGAACCATTGAAACACTACATGAAACAGCATTATGCAATGTGAACTAAGCAGGTGAAACTTTCCTGGCCTGTATGGTGAAGACACAAGTATTTTGAAATGAATCTGTCTTACCCCATTTTTGACATTTGGAGATAATCTGAAAACAAGTACAACACAAATGCCATGACTTCTGGGGAGCAAGAAGTTCCTTTTTGCCTTTTAAATTTCCTCCTTTTGTATCCTGAAACATTTATGGGAAGCAAAGTCTTCACGAAGACAAATTGAGCACTTCTGAGGTAGCACTTGCTTGTGTCAGTATGGAGTTTTCCATGGGCAAAGGAGTGGGTGAGGGAGTTTAGTTAGCCATGGGGTGCCTTCTTTGATCCAGCTCGCCACAGGCCCACATAAGTGCTAGTAACAGCACAAGGGAGGGCTGTGGCAGTGGAAGACTGAGCCCACAGGACAGCATGAGAGCTCCACTTTCAGCAGCAGATTGGATTCTTACCAGATTCAAATGATCCTGGAGGTATGGCATGAGTAATACTTGTGGCTGACAGCCACTAGAAAAGCCAAATCAGCACAGCCTATGCTTATTGCTGAATCAACTGCTTTCTTACAGCTTCAGAAACACAAAGCTTCCTGCCAGCAATGAGAAAGAGTGAATGTGGACCAGAAACTTCAGCCTGTGAGAGGAATGAAGGTCTGTGGTGTCCCCTGTGTATCATGGGAAGAGGAGGCAGGATATAAGGGTTGGTGGGAACAGAGTCCTTTTGTTGATGGACAAGTGCTGACAGGGATTTCTCTTTGACAGAATGTTCCTGCACTGACTATCTTGATTGTTCATCTCTCCCAGTGGCAAGATATATGGATCCACAGCACTGTGCAACTTCAAGAAATCTTGAATCCTTCCTTCTGCCAGGGTGGCATTGCCTCATGGCACACACCAACCCTTGGCAATGGCCTGACTCGAGCTATCTGAAAGCCAGCTGCATACTTCACAGCTGTGAACTGGGGTTTTCCAACAAAAGCTGAGGTTCTTGAAGCCACTTGTTCATGTCAGCTCTTCTCACTTTGGTCAGACAAAGGAAATGATGAGGCTTCCAGAAAAAATCCCATTTCCTGGGAGTGTGTTGTTCCCACCAATTTCAGTAACACAGCCTGTGCTAAATAAAAGGCAGAATTTATTCCTACCTACCCTATTTTGCTCAGGTACTATTTCCAAGACTATTCCAAAATAAATAGGTCGGGGTACCTGCCAAAATATCAACCTCTTTCCCCGTGTTATTACTCCCTGGTGTGCCCTTGTTTCAGGAGGAGTGGGTTAATAAGAGTCCACGGCATGACCTTAACCAGCTGAGGTGGGGATATGGTGCCCTGGGGGCTAGCTCCAGCCATCCAAGCTTTTCTGCAGACATTAACACTAATTGGTCATGAAAATGAAAGACACAACTATTCTGAAATGCAGCATAGCGAGATGAGCAAACCACCATGGGCTAATTCAAACCCACTGCTGCAGATCTACAGAATAAAAGCAAATCTCACCTTGTGGGTGAAAGGAGGTAATGGTATCACTGTTAGTGGTATTTTACGAGACCAAAATTCTGTGTTGCAAAGGCTTGGCTGGAATATATGCTTACTTTTTCTGGAGACTAAAAAGATCTGGTTTAAAATCACACAAGAATCAAAAGCTGCACAATGTATTAAATGCCAAATTCTGAAACTCAGCACAAGGCGTTGTTAGTTCGCAATCATGTCTGTCACATGACAGTCTAATCTCAGCAAGGCAAAGACCATGGATCTATGACAGTGAAACTTTGAAGAAAATTGGGATTTGAGTCACAATAGTAAATTCTATTTATCAAAATACGCACTGGAACTTTTGAAACGTGATTGCCTGACCCTTGGAAATTTTTTTAGTCTAAAACTTATTTTCTACTCACACTGCTTTTATCCTCTTCTGCTTTTTTTGAATAAGGCACTTATCACTATCACCAGTATGAATCCAGGTTGACCTGGCAGTTTGTTTCTCAATGGGAGGGTTGTGTCACTGTAGGCAGATGGCATGAGATGATTCATTATAATATAAGGTGTTATGGGGTTCATAAGATAGCAGTCAAATCAATGAAATTGTCATCTGGTTAGAGCAGAAAGCAAAACATATATGAAATAAATTTTAAGCCAGCAGAAAGAAAATTCAGTGCTGTCATCACCCCAGTGCTCTATAACTGTACAGAAACAGCACATTTTCCACTGGATCTTCTTGCCACCCACCTCATAAAATCATGTGCCTGCTGACCAGTGCTATCATAAAGCAGAATTTAAACATATTACAGTAGAATGTGCAGAGAAAACAATGAAAGGCTTTGGAAATTATTTGGACTGGATTTCGGGGGCACCAAAAAGCCTTTGTTCATGAGGGAAGTGTTCTTTGATATAAATAGCTTTATATCTCTGGAGTTTCTTCCCACCTACATAACTATTTCTCTGCTGTTGAAGACTCTTACTGTTCCATGAGGAATCCAAAATCTGGGTAATGGGTTTTAATTGTGGGAGAACTACCATGTAATAGAGTGGCAGCTATTTTTATTATGCTTTGGTGTCATTTTTCTTTTCCCAAGGGGTGTCACAGGATGATTGCAGGGCTGGAATTTTCCCAGATAATGTAAAAGTCCTGACAAAATGAGGCAGAGGATCAACATAGTGAGAAGCACTGAGACACTGACCGCAATGTCTGCCTGGAACTGGAGCCAGTTCCTGCCTCTCTGCTCCCTTCCAAGCTCCTCCTGTGCCTGGCTATGGGTGCACAATGATAACACCAGACCTCAGTCCTCCCAGCTCAACTAGATATGAACATTTTATCCAGATAAAATGTGTGCAACCCTTATTCCTGCACATGAACACATTATTTGGAGTTTGCTGATGTTATCCTTTCAAGGTAGCAACCACAGGATGGGCAATGCCAGAACCACATAAACCCAGCTGATGGGGAAATAAGCCAACACAATCAACTCAACAACTTGATGCTAGCAAAATGAGTTTATTCACTAGTAAGGTTAATCACTATTTTGCATTCTGTTTTTCTGGTACCTCTTGATCTGGTAGGAAGAGCCTTTATGGTGGAGCTGATGCATTGGTGAACACCAACCTCAAGCCAATTACTGCAGTTCTTAAGTCATTAATAAAGCCTTTGGACCCCAATATGACAGGAGTGCAGAACAGAGACCTTCCTTCTGTCCCTTCTGGGAATCAGAATTAGCTTGTCAAGGTTTATTAGCCTGGATGACATTGAAAAGTGGTCTTGGAAGCAGCATAGTGACTTGCACATCACAAAGACTTCATAAATACTCCTAGATTAAAAGTAGTGATGCATGGGTCTGCTCTGGAGTTTCTGTGCCCATGGCTGGGTAATTGAAAATCTAGATAAATGATGTACAGATAAAGGCTGGTGAGGTCAGAAATACCTACTTCATTTATCAGCAATCTCTATCTTCCTATTCATCAATTTCTTGATAATTCCTCTCCCTTCTCCAGTTTTGTGCCTTTCTAGTTCAGGATTGTGGAGCACAGTGCAATGTCTTTGGCATACTGGAGAAAGAGAGGGAAAGCCAGCCATACTTCCTGTCAAGATGTGTCTTCCTCAAAAAAAAACCAACAAAAAAAAAGAAGAGCATTATTTTTGTATGTGCTATGTTCAATGTGGAAAGACAAAAGCTTACTAAGATTTGGGTGTTGAAACAAATCCCTCTGCATCCCACAGTAAAGATTTTTTAAAGTCCTGCACTGATTTTGCATTGGCAGCAATGAGGGCTGTTTCCTCTACAGTTCTGCCCTGGAAATGGCAGCTATCATCCAGCCAGACCTTAGGTCCTTACAGTACTTGAGAGCACACTCTCAGTGCCTCATGGCACCATGAAATGAGATAGGCAGCAGAGTGCAGTGCTGCACTGAGCCACTTCTCCCAGACTCATTTGCTTGGGTCCTGTGCCATACCAATGTGGTGATGCTCTTTCTGCTCCTGGAGAAACCTCATCCAATGCCAGCCCAGACATCTGGCACCGAATCTCAGATCTGTATGAACTGTGCTATTTATGAATGGTAATTATCAGTCCATATTTCTAATTCCCTTTACTACTTATGTGTTGGCTGAAAACTAGGGAAGGTCGACCACAGGTGCTGGTAGAAGGGCTGAAGTTGGGCTCATGCCTCTGAACCTGGAGTCTGGTGCACCCAGCAAAGTTTCTTGTCTGTTAATTTCTTCTTCACCTCTTCTTTCTTCTTCCAGCAGGAACAGATCTTCTCATATAGGCAGAAAGCCACCTGCAAGAGACACCGATGTCATTTGCTCATGGAGTTTGGAAGGCTGGCTATTTGATCTGCTTCTAGCCACAGTACCAGCCACCAATAAGATCACTGAAATCTCGTACCAGCCTGGAGTGTCTTAGCAGCTCATATTTCTTATATCCTGGGTTTTCACAGCACACATTCATTTTTTACCAAGGCAGATTATTTTCTCCACAACCGCTGAAAATGTGTCTGTGCCCAGTGATGCTCAGTGCCATCATACCACTTAACACGCCTCTTGTGGGGTTTGGCAGCAATAGAGGCCTCAAAGCTGAAGGAATATGCTCAGAACATCACTTGTGTGAGAGCCTCACTGGTTTACTGCCTCTCTGAGGAGGAAATCAGTGACCACACAACAAGCCCAGATGAAGGAGCAGTCTTGAGGAGGAGTCTGTCACCAAAGCTTTCTTACCCCTGATGGCAGTAAGATGACTCATGCTCCCTTGAACCTGGGAAAAACCAACCTTGTGAAAACCTCTGAGAATTTCAGAAGTGGTGACAGTGTTTTGCTACACTGGATGCCAGCGCAGCAATCTCATCTCTGTAAAATGTTCCAACTTTGCGATTTTTAGCTACATGCTACTAGAAAGCATCAACCACACACCACCAGGAATAGGCTTCCCATTCCCCTTGCTGCAAAGGCAAAAGTAGGTAACTTGCATGTGATTTATAGGCAAAACTCATCTAGTTAGAGTGCAACACATACCCTGTGCCAGCAGCAGCAAATCCAAGCCCTCTGTGCTTGGGAATGTTCCATGCAGCAGCCTGAAAAACATGTGCAATGTCTTTGAAAATCTTGTCATTTAGGGTTGATAGAAAATTTCTCATCACCATCCTGTATGCCTTCCTGCCTGTGTTGAGTCTACAACAACAGCAACAACTGCAAAAATTCCCTGGAATCAGATTTTACATCAGACTACCCAAATCACTTTTGCATGTATTCAGAAGGTTAAAAAGCTTATCTCTCTATATAAATGCTGCTTTACCAGAGTGGGGAGAAAAAAGAGAGGTGGTCATATATATAGCATTGAAATGACACTTCAGTTGCAGGAAAGAAATGTTTGAAGTGTCATTCCAGAACTTTGGAAGTAACATGGGTCAAATAAGCAGGCAAGTTGCTGAAGACAGCAGTGAAAGGTACTCAGGAAAAGGAGGAATTCAGCTGCTTGTCATCAATTTTTAGTTGTTTTCACTTTTATTTGTGGAAATGAGTTTAAAAATTTTTCAGCCCTGAATAGGAAAAGGAATTCATCCCTTGCCATCTGAATAACTCTCAAAAGGGCAGAGGGAAAGATGGGAGGTGAATGACTTTCCCAAAAGTCAAGCTGTGGGATAGCAGAAGAGCTAAGGGAGAAGCAGATCCCCACGGCTCTGTGTTCAACATCCTGACCTCCACCACCTCCAGCAGCCAGACTGCAGCAGGGAAGGTCATCCTCGGGATGAACAGGCAGCAGGGCAGCTGCCTCCCATCCTCCCCCAACAAAATATCTGGCCCTGCTGGGTTCAGAGGCTGCTGCCTTTGCTTCTGGTTCAGCAGTGAGAGTTTCTTTCTCTGTCTGCACAGAACAGTCTTCTAAGTACAGTCTTCTGGGAAGATAAAATAGACATCACTCTATAAAGCAATGGCATTTGCCCCCAGGCAGGGCAACATAACCACCTCTGCAGAGGGGAAAAATTCAACCTCTCAGAAATCTGGGAGATGGCAGGTGTTAGCCTCTTTAATAGCAGTAATAAAAATAATTACTTCTGTTAATATTAGGTATCTGATTTCCAGTGTTGAACAGGAAAAGTGCAATACCTGCCATTTTAAATTAGTCTGTCATGTTTTCATTCCTTCCTCACCCCTGGGATTTCAAAAATCTTGATGAAATATGTGTTCACTCTTCAAATATTTCCTGAGGCCAGTGAGGTCCATATGTTCTTAGGAGCAAGTTTTTCACTCTGTGGGCTGTTCCTCATGGCATCTAAATGTTCTGAGTTGTATATATGCACAAAGCTAGAAGATGATGGGGTTTTCCCCTCACAAATATAATACTGTATTTATAATGCAGTTTTAAGGCAGCAAGATAGTAATATAATATTTTATAAAGATTAGGCAGAACACTTCAATGTTTGCATTGTGGTTTCAGCCATGGCTCCTAAATTGAAGTGTCATTGTCAAGGTAAGAATGAGATTTTATTTAAACTGCTGCTGAACATATGGTGTTATTTATGTCCCAGACATCCACAGAAGAAAGAATTTTCTAGGTCTAATTTAAGCTGTTAGCGAGTAGACAGCAAAAAGATGAGACCTCACTGTTTTTACTAGCTAACAGTGCTGGTTTAGATTAAAATAGTTAAGGGAAGTTTTTTTTTTTAAGGAAAAAAATTCTGCACGGATTTGTACAGAAACCATGACTAATGAAGGTGGAGATCTGTATCCTTCCTCTGCTGTCAGATCTTGCCCATGACATCATCTTGGGTTGTCCTCAGCTACCCACTGTACATCACATCCCATGACCTTTCCCTCTATCAGTAATTTTTGATGAAAGTATTATTTGAGGAGGTTGGGGCAGGTTGTGTGTCACAGGGAACGAACATGTCTCTATTCATCTCTGCACGTGCTGAGAATCATTTGCTCTTTTGCTTATATGGAAGATGAAATTGAGCTGGAGTCAAATTCCAGGTTAACTTTACTCCTAAGTAGTGGCAAATGGTATAGGAGGCTTTGATTCAGAGCACTCTGGAGATTTTAGCTTTTACAAAAAACTGGAACTGAGAGAGTACTTGTGAAAAGAGGCTTATTTTTAAAACAATTTGAATATATTTCAGCTCCTCTCTTTTCTTTCCTCACCTTCCCACTACCAAGTTAGGACAAAGAAGGAGAAGATGAAAGCCACTGTGCATCTAGAAAGCAATGACCTGATTGCCATAACTAAAACTTGTTGGGATGAATCCCATGACCAGAATGCAGCTTTTGATAGCTGCAGGCTGTTCAGGAAGGACAGGAGAGGAAGGAGGGGCAAACAGGTTGCCCTCTACAGCCAGAAATGGATAGAGTGTGAAGAGCTGCCTCTGAAGAGCAGCAGACTGAGAGCTTATGGGTGAGAATCAGAGGCAACAAAGGAAACCTTGTGTCTGTCTACTACAGAACAAGAGTGCAAGAGCTCTTAATCCCCATGCACAAGAAACTGGGCAAGAGTAGCAAGGGATTGGCATGGCTGAGTAGAGACCTGCTGGCCAAAATAAAGGGAAAGAAGCAAATGTGCAGGCAGGGGAATCAGTGACAGGCACCCTGGGATAAGTACAGGGATGCTGCTCGGTTGTGCAGAGATGGGGTCAGGGAGGCCTATGTGCAGCTGGGGGTGGGCTTGAAAAGGCATGCAAGGAATGACAAGCAGGGCTACTACCAGGAAATGAAGACCAAAGAAAGCATACCCCCAAGATGGACAAGACTAACAAACCAGCAGCAATTGTCAAGGAGAAGGCTGAGGTACAATCCAATTTTTTTCTCCAATATCCAATTACAGATGGTGTCCCTTGGTGACTCATACCGGGACCAGCACTGTTTAATGTCCTCATCAATGACATAGACACTGGGATTGACTGCACCCTCACCAAGTTTGGCTGCATCAAGCTGAGTGACGTGATTGACACGTCTGAAGGACAGAATGCCATCCAGAGGGACCTGGAGAAGCCCATGGAGTGTGTCCCTGGGAACTCCTTGAGGTTCAACTAAACCAAGTTCCAGGTGCTGCATCTGGGTTGAAGCAATCCCAAACAGAAACACAGGCTGGGCATAGAATGAATTGAGAGCCACCTTGCTAAGAAGGACTTGGGAATACTGGTGAACAAAAAATTGTACATGACCTGGCAATGTGAGCTTGAAGAGGAAGAAGGCCAGCTGTATCCTGGGATGCATCCAAAGCAAGGTGGCCAGCAGGTCAAGGGAGGTGATTCAGCCTCTCTGCTCAGCTCTGGTGAGACTCCTCCTGGAGTACTGGTCCTGCTTTGGAGCCCTCAGCACAGGAAAGACCTCTTGGAAAAAATCCAAAGGAGAGCCATGAAGATGGTCAGAGGGCTGGAGCACCTCTCCTATTAAAACAGGCTGATAGAGTTGGGATTATTGAGCCTGGAGAAAAGAATATCCAGCCTTTCAGTGTTTGAAAACAACTTATAAGAAAGATGGAAACAAACTTCTTAGCAGGGCCTGTTGCAGTAGGGCATGAAGCAATGGATTTAAACTAAAAAATGGGTATATTTAGAAAACATATAAAGATGACATCTTTTATGATGAGGGAGGTGAAGCTTTGGCACAGGTTGCCCAGAGGAGAAGGGAGGGGGCTTCAGGTTGCTCAGAAGTCACCAGAGGAAGTTAAGGTTGGACATTAAGAGGAATTTCTTCAAAGAGATGGTTGCTAAACAATGGAATGTACTGCCCAGGGAGGTAGTGAAGTCACCATCCCTGGAGTTGCTCAAGAAACAACTGGACATAGCCCTTAGTGCTGTGTTGACAAGGTGGAGATCAGTCAAGACTGGACTTGATGATCTAGAGGTCTTTTCCAACCTAAATGAACCTGTGATTCATAGATGTGGCTCATAGATGCTCATCCCTGGAAACCTCCAAGACCAGGGATGGAGATGGGGCCCTGTGCAAACTGGTCTAGATTCTGTGATTCTATGACTTGAGCCTGAGTGTTTCATCTTAATGCACTTCTTAACTCAGCTTTGTAGATGGCCTTTATAGCTACAAAAGCTCACCTCATTCAAAGCTTGATCCAGCTACTTATTTCCACCAAAAATAGGTATAAGTGCTCATATTAGTGCACTTGCTCATATTAGAGAGCTAGGTAGAGCCCTGCAACACAACAGACTCTGCTAGAGGAAAGTTTTATGCAAAATTGTGATACTAATCATTCAAAGGGAAGTGCTAAAAGTGAGAACAGGTAGGAATGGACACTGGAATTCTTTTGTTCAGACAGAACTTCTAAGGTTTATCTTATTTGCATGTTTCTTAGGTATGTCAAAAATGGCATTACACGTGTCTATTGGAAAAAAGTTCTAATTTATGTTTTTCACTATGCTATTAATTTGCATTATTCAGTGGCCACACCCTGTAGCAGGTACAGGCACTGTGCTGAGAGACCTCCACAAAATGCCATGGCAGGGCATCCTGGCAGGCTGGGGAAGAAGGATGGGCAGAAAACACAGCAAAACAGAGCTCCCTGAGTTGGCCACACTGTCAGAGGTGCCCATGAAACTGCCCTCCTGTGGGGCACACAACAGGGCAGGGGCTGCATTTGGTGCTGTCCTCATGCTCCTACACCTCCAGATATGACCCTAACTTCCAGAGCAATGGCTTTCAGCACATTCCCACTTGCAGGCTCGGCTGGCAGCCATCCTCCTGCCTATGCATATCCCCATCATGGGCTCAGGGAAGCACCAGGCTTTCAGCAGGGCTCTGCCATCCCCATCCTGGGGGACTTCAGCCAAAATGACCAGCGGGACAGGATAGCTCAGTGTTTCTAAATTCTGTTTTGTCAAGTGAGACTATTCACAAAAATAGGTTTATTGTTTCCTCCTATTGTTTAAAAGAAAACTCACACGTTACTGCAGTTTATTTCAGGTAATCCTTGCAGAGTGCTTAAGTTTCGTGTTCAAAGACATTAAGCACATGTCAATATCCAACTCAACACCATTATTAAGGATTTTCAACAGGACATGAGCAAAGTCAATAAAGCTGGAAAGCAGCCATTTGACAGGTGCTATGACTGGCAGTAAGGACATCCAGCAATAACACAAACGGGGGCTGTGATGTTTAGAAAGCACTGTATGGTAACACCAGACTGCATCAGTAGGTAGTGTTATTACTCCAACACCATGTGAACCAGAACACTATCTCTTTCTCACAGCAGCCAGAGAAAAGGTCTTTTTTTCTTAAATTACACTGTTCAGGGTTCATTTTCACCAAATTCTCTAGTTTGCTGTTCAGCAGCTCCATCAAAGGTAGTTTTGCTACCAGAAGGTACCAGAACCAAGAGAAGAGAGACCTGACATCCCATTAAGTATGAGAAAAATCCAGACCCCGTCTTCCTGCTGCTGTTTGGCATTCTTTTTTTTCCCCTACTTGTTCTGCTGCTGTTGTAGATCTTCTTTGAAGACTTTAGAAAGGGTATTTTTCTTTCTTTAGAGATAATTCGTTCAAAATTCTATTGCACAGGATAGCTTTTTGAGTTGTTCGTCCTCAAATTCTGCGTGTACAGAGCAAGTGTGAGATGCAGATATGTGCCTGTGCCTGAAGGAGACGTACACCTGCAGATGTAGGGAATCTCCCAACTGGTATTTCACACAGTGTAGTATGTGTGAAGTGGTCATGTTTCAAGAGAACCTGCAGTTTGTTTATGACAAGTCCACCGCTTTTTAAAAGGTTTGATTATTTTAAACCCTAACATGTGATTAAATTATTTTTATCTCTTACAGACTGGTGGAAACCCCAAATATCTTCACAAATGAGACATTGATGTTGATCTGTCTCTGATAAACTACCTCAGCTCTAGAGCCAAGAGAGAGAATAGTGGTTTAATTCTGTCATGAGATGGCAG
Source organism: Luscinia megarhynchos (assembly GCA_034336665.1). Lineage (NCBI taxonomy): Eukaryota > Metazoa > Chordata > Aves > Passeriformes > Muscicapidae > Luscinia > Luscinia megarhynchos. The sequence goes on from CM067565.1 coordinate 52,186,981, forward strand.
TTTCTCTATTTGTTTCCCTTGCTTTGAGGAGTGGGGGTGAATCTGAGGCTTTGTTCTGACAGTGAAGGGCAGATAGTGTTAAAGCTATCTGCAAAAAAACTCTTGACTTCCAGCCTAAAAACCTGAGCTATTCTGATCCTAAACTTCTCCCTAGAAGATTCTGCCAATCATGACAAACTATGTGAAATTTGTGGTGAATTTGTGATGTGCAGAAAAGTCCACTAGGGACTAATTTGACACCATCAGATGCAATTTTCCTTTATTACCCTAAGGCAAGATTTAAACTAGTTTCCAGGGGTGAGAGGTTATTCCATTAATCCAGGGCGCTTGCCCCAGCAGGCTGCCACCTAGACAGTCTGGGGCATCATTAAGTGGATGTATTTCTCCTGTTTTCTTGGTCTTTTCTGGGGTTTTCATTTTAGGGTAGCACTTTTATTCTTAGTCATCAGACAGACACCCCTTTTTGTAGTCAGACCAGTCTCTACCAAAGCCTTTCCTGCAGCCTGTTTTTGTAGGAGAAAACTAGGATTTAGGCTCGGACAGGCCAACAAATTTGGTTAACTCTATGTTGTCTGGAGTGGAGGATGAGGAGAGCAGGGGTCCTCAATGAAGCTCAGACAACACAGGGAGGCAGAGATGAGTGAGAGTATGTGGAACACAGAGGCAACTCAGGCCCTGTAAGGCAGTGCCAGCCATCTCAAAACAGAGCCACCTCTCACACACTTACCCCATAAGTACCTGGGCATCTGGGAAGAGATGAGAGCTTCAGCACAGGGCCAGGCTCAGCTAAACATCTGCCTTCATGTGACCTTGTGCCTGAAGTGCTGCATCACCTGGTGTCCTGGCTCAGCACAAGACTCTCCAAGGGGTCTCCCTGCAGGACCAGCCCAGCTTTGGGCTCACCCTCAAGAAAAGCAGCTGCCTGGCTTCTGGATCCCAGCAGGACCTGGGGAAGTACAGCCCTATTCTCATGAGATCATCCCTGAGTGACAAGCCTTTGTCATAGTGTCTCCAACCACGGCACAGCTACCCTGCCAGCCACATAAACTGCACACCACAAGCCAAAACTGTGCAGATGTTAATGCTGACCAACGCCAGGTGAGATTGCAGAACCCTGTCTGGTACACATCTTATCCTCCTTCTGGACCCAGTTCTACCAAAATCCACCACAAAATATTAATGCAACAAGTAAGAATGGCATTTGTAAGAGCTCAGTCTCTTTTTTCCCCACTTCTGCTTCTTTAGGGTTTTTTCTTCAGCTTGAACTTTCAGAAAGTTGATTTTAGTTTAGTTCTGTGTCTTTGTGCCACTCCCTTTCTCACAGGCACTGACTGCCAGGGAACATATTGCTTGTGTGAGATTTTGCAAAGGACAGGAGAGCTCCTCAGTGGTTTTGGTAATGAACCAGGAAAGCCAGGACAAAAAACCTGAGAACTTTACTCTTTAATCCTGGGTAGGAGACAGGACCTTCTTAAGGTTCTGTGAGTAAGTGGTTTAGTTGAACCAGGGAACTTTTGGGGCAGCAGAGACATAACAATCCTGAATCTGTGAATATTGCAGTGTTTGTCTTTGGCAGTAATTTGGAAAAGGCACTGCAGAGGCAGGAACAAGAATCCCCAGGAGGGCAGATGCAACATAATCTGCCCCAGTACAACATTCGCTGTGGTTTTAATAGCTGGCATAAATCCCAACTAGTGAGGTAGTTCCACCTCTTTTAAAATGCCTTTTTAGTTGTCAAGAAGAGCTGTTAAGTGAATTAAAATGAGCTAGTATTAAGAAATGAAATAATATTTATATAGGGCTTGGATGAGTTTGACTTCACCTCTTTAACTAAACTGGGTGAAGGCAAAATCTTGGGAACCGATGGTTACTGAAAAATAATCTGGAATTCTTATTAATTTAAAGTTAATTATCTATCCCTAAAGAGTTTTATATATGGTTTTATATATATGTGGAAATTCTTGTCTTGAGGCAGACAACTCTGCAGTCTGGATCACCTGAGAGTACAAATCTGGGCCACAGTACTTCTGATGACAGCACTGCATTTCTATCATTAATTAGAATCTCATGGAGCTAATGCTACTCACCGTTCTTCAAAAACTGCTCAACAGCCCTGGTTTTTGCCACATGTTCCCTGCCTTTTCAGCCCTCCAAGGCACTGTGGGAGGCAGACCCCATTGCCATGTAAGAGTGCTTGCAACACACTCCTCCACAGGGGGAAGACAGGCTTGGATGCATCTGCTTTCAAGATCAGCAACTGCTTTGAGGGGAAAAAAAAAAAAAAAAAAAAAAAAAAAAAAAAAAAAAGAGGAAAAACAACCAGGAAAATCCATTTAAACTGAATTACTGGCACTACTATTTTCACCTCTCCACAACCTAGACTTCCAGTGCATCCTGAGTTAAGAGTTCATAATTCCAGCTGAAGTTAATGGGAGTATTTACACAAGAATTGTGTTGCAATACCTAATCAGCTTGGTTGTGGGCAAATCTCTTTTACTGTGTCTGTACTGATTTCATTCCGAAGAACATTCCCACTGCTGCAGTTCCACCAATAGGTAGGAATAATTGCAACACTGCTGTGACTGATCACTGTTAATTCACTGTTAATAGTATCATCTCTTCATGGCCCAGGGCAGCTTGCAGTGTTTGCATGTTGGTGGCTACTGCTGCCTTGTCCACACCAGATCTCCCACCATCAGTATCACAGAAGTTCTGCTGGGGAGCAACCCATAAGAAAAATGAGATTTTCATCAGGTCCTCTCTATCTCCACTTTCTTCATGGACAGAATAAAAAAAAGATATTTCTTGAGGTCACTTTGAAGACTGATGAGAAAACACTTATAAAGGGCTTTAAAGATGAAAAGTGTGAAATATTCCACTTAGTTATAAAAATGCATAGATGAGGCCAAAGCAGCAGACAGTCATCTAATTTGAATAAAATATAATTTTAAAATGTTTTAGTGATGCTGTTTTTTGAATTTGATGGGCAGCCAGTCAATCTCTGTTCATAAACAGTGACATCAGAATTTGCACTTCATCTCTGGGAACTTTGGAAAAACTGATCCATCTCATTTAATAATGGAAAGAAAAAATAAGGAAGAGAGAGAAAGACAAAAAGAAAGAGGCAGAGAAGAAAAATATGTTCTTTGAGCCAATGTGAGGTGTAGGGCAATGTTTCATATTAACCCTGGTTTCCTCTTCATACATCAGATTTCTTTGAAAAACATAGTTATAGTTCATCCACCAGTCCTGTGGCCCACATTGTTCCTAAGGGAGGCTCAATGCTATGGTTAGAAAGAACTAAAGGAGAAATATTGCTGAGGAATTTAGCCAAATTTTTGGAGCTAGCAGCTTTGTAAGAAAAGAGGATGCCCTGAAGCTAAAGTTTCTTATGAAAATTGTGGTGTGTTCATTGATGCCACCATGAAAGTTTGAAATATTTCCAGCCAGGGCCAAACATAAACCATTGGATGGCATTGGATTGCATTTGGTTTGGTTGGATTAGGTAGGGTAAGGCACCTTCTAGAATATGGAGAACTGGAAGTCAAATTCTTGTTCATCCTCTCTCCAAACACAGATATCAAGGTGGCTCTCCCCTGATGTAACCAGTGATTTCTAATCAACTATTTCCTTTTTCCAAAACCAGTTAGGACTTTTCCAGCAGGGAGACTGCCACAGAGGAAGGGATGTCCTCCAGCCTGCAGTGACAGGGATGCTCTGCTGCTCAGCAGAGAACTGCTCAGTGAGAGCACCCTGGGCAACCGTGGCTCTACCCTGGACCTGGAAAGCTGGGAAGAACAAGAGCAGTAAGCTGCAGATGATGGGCTGGAAAAGCCTGTGCCCATGTGATGCAAACCATTAGGTAAGATGTGCCTTTCAATTTCTTGCTGTGGAGTCCATGGCAAAGAGAGACTTGAGCATGGATTTCCTACAGGACAGAGAAGCTCTAGGAGACACAGGCACAAGATGAGGGAGGGAGTGGTGCTTTCCAGAGGTTTCTGCAAAATGCCTCAAGCCTGGGTGAGACAAAGCTAACAAGAATGATTTTGGAACTCAGAAATGTCAATGAGCTTGGGTTTATTTTCTCATACTCTATCAGCTGCCTGACCTTCCCTCTACGCATTCTTTTGTCTGAACACAATAGTGCAGAAGGGAAGTTATTTCACCTAACTTTGGGCATTCACATATTTTAGGACACTATTCAGGTCAGCTCTTTTAGACATCTATCACAAGAAAAATAAATCAGTTATGAAATACCTGTGTCTTTCCACTGACTACAAAAGCAGTCGAGAAGACAAGTTCATATGCGGATATGTGGTCAGATCAATTTTAGCCCCATGACTGTACACCCCATATCCTTTTCATTCCCCCCATGAAAAAATACAAATCCCCTCACAGCACAGAGCTCAGCACAAACAGGGCTCTGCTTGCTGAGTTACACCAGGTTGTGTTCATTGATGAGTGAAACCAGGTTGAAATTCAACTGCTAGCTCTAGCCTCCCACTCATTATATCTGCTGAGTGTTTAGATCTCAGGGAATTTGTGGAGTTTCTGGGTTTCCAGATACCAGATAGTCTTTTCTGTGAGGCAGTGGGCGTAATTCCTTCAATGATTGTGGAGGAATCTCTAGAGGGGAACCTCATGAGCTTTGCTCACTCTCTCCTCTGAGGGAAGGAATTGAACTCATGGTTTTCTGACAAATGCTAGTTTTCTGCTGTTGTCAGAAAGCCAGGAGACATTTAGCAGCTGTAACAGTGGAAGCTAAAGGCAGGCAGAAAATTTCCTGTCTGCTGCTATACTGCAAAGTATGCAAAGTGAGGTTAAAGAGAGTTAGATCTGCTCCAGGAGACACTGTCACCCAAAATAATTTTAGAAGGGGCACAGACTTCCCTCCCCTCACCCTTTGATATAAGTTTAATTCCATAAAACACAGTCCAGTGACCACTGTAAACCAAGGGTAGTTACATATTCAAACCACATATTAATGTTAAAAGTGAGCTTGTTCTCTAAATAGAATGTGGCCACAGCCTTCCTCCAAGATACTGGTGTGCAATTGATGGAGTATCTGTATCTACTATGGAGTTGCCCGTGTTATAGACCTGGTGTCAACAGACACTGAAGTCATATGAATTATGGTAGAAAATTGACTTTGATACAAGCAATACCTCAACTTCTTTGGAATATGAAACTCTTTCACTTTCTTTTCTGCTTTTGTCTCCTAGGATCCCGCTATCTTCAAAGATAAAACTGATTACTGGCTTAAAGAGCTATTTATTGGCATGACAGTGACATATTACTCTAAGTAGTTCCTCTTAAGTACTGTTAGCACCTACCTGATCTGAAAAAGTATAAACATTCAACCAAAACTGCTGTATTAATAGACAAGCCTAAAATAAATAATCAGGAAACAAACAGAATCGTTTAAAAGAAGGTACTGCAATTGAATTACTTTAAAGATAAATAAACTTTTAGATTTGACTCCCTCTAGAGTATATTTAAGGAAAAGCTTGAATCAGGAGATTCCTTTTTTGTTGCAGAAACTCACTGTAGTCCCCCAGGAGTTTTTTCCAAGTGCAAGAATCCCTCTGTGTCCAGCAGCCTCTCTTCAACAGAGCTCTGCCAGTTGCAGCTCAGCCCCTGCCGTGCTCAGACTAGAGCATCTCAGTGCCTCACTGACACAGTACGAGGTGATAGAGCTGTAATTGTGCATGCCTACACTTTCCAAAAAGGAGACCAAAACTTCCTGTCTTCATCAACCGAATGCAGTAAGAGGGTTTTCATTTGGTCTGCAATGATGAGTTGGAGTAGGCTCCAGGGACCTGCTGTAGAACAGGACCTTCGTTCACTTTGGCCCCTGAGGATTCAAACAAACTCAACACAGTGTTGCAACATCTGAAGATCCCAAATGTCCTTTTTTTTTTCCCCTAAAATGGGGATCGGTTTCCCATTTCAAAATGGTCATTACAAGCCTTTTGGTGAAACTCCCTCAGTCCTGTGGTGCAGGACATGAGACACCAATGCATCCTCTCTCCGTATCTGCTAGTATTCCCACTGCCACTCTGGGGAGCTGCACAGGCTTGTTTGGAGGTGGTAGTGAGATATTGAACAGAAGAAAAGGCAGCACAGAATAAACAACTGAATTTTCAAGAAAGAACCCGGAGGAAACAAGACACAGAGTCTCTCAATGCATTTATGTCTATGTTTCTAATGAAAAGCAAGCAGAACATCAAATACATTCCATAAGTTTCATATGTAATAATGAAGAGGCAATACAGGACAGGCACAATTTTCCTTCTCTCTTTGCCAGAAAGTAAAATGAAAAATACTTGGGTTAAAAAAAAGAGTGTGAATTTACTGAGCTGCTGGACAAGAAAATAGAGAAACTGGATTTCTTACTAACTAGGTCCATTACTTTCCAGCATGTGATGGATTCTCATTTGCTAGGTTTTTAAAGCCACAAAAGAAAGGGAAGAAGAAACCTGAAGTTTGTCATCTCTTGCTTCATGAGTGTATAGATAAATTCAGTCTGACTACAACACATGTACTGCACAGCAGTGCCTCCAGGAATAAATTTGGATCACTATGCCATAGACTCCAGAGAGTCAACTTGACATATTGCATCATATCCCCCTACACAAAAAGAATTCACTAACAAATATCACTTCCAAAAGTGCTCCTTTATTCCACTTTTACATTATAGTTTCTTATGAAATATCTCAGTGGATGACTTTGGTGCTTTGCCACATTTCTCTCAATCTATTTATAAATGTTTGGTTGGAAAGAAAGTAAACTTTGCAGGACCAACACTTTATAAACCTTTGCTATTTTCATATAATACTTGAACTGGAATTAGTTTTGCTTAAAATAAATAATAATCCTGGAGTGCTCTGCAGAATGACACAAAATCTCCCAAGCTTGTTAAAATAAAAATAAAGAAGAAAAGAAAACAGAAAATAAGAAAGCATAAACCAAGTGGTTTGTATATCATCTGAGAAAATTATGTCTGCTGTGAGGGGGAAAAAGCCAAAAGCCAGCCTGCCAGGTAGACTTCATCCTGCACAGTATGTCACTGGTAGCAGCCTTCAGGGCAATTACTGCTCTTTGATTATAAATCGAATTGACTAACACGCCACCAGAAAAGCGGCAGCATCGATGAGTGTGTGATTTCCCCGCGCCCCAATAATGGATTAAACAAATGTTTCACCCAAAGACTCTGTCTGCATTTGGAAAAGCACAACTGGTTTCTCACAGGCAGAAAAGTGCTGGCTGACAGAGCGTGTTGCTGCTGCCTGCTGCTCCCTTCCCACCTCACACACCCAGCGACTTGCTGCTTGTTTATTTAAATGACACTGTTGTTTGAAATGATGGGGGCTTCTTATCCTCTTGAGTCATGCATTCTCTGTCTGCGATCCTCTGTTTAGGCACTTTTAGCACCTCATTAATTACTAACTGCAACAAAGTCATGCTGTTTTGCAACTCTATTGCCTTTGTTAAGAAATCTCAATCCTGTGTTAGAATGTGAAAGGGGACTGTTATCTACCATATGCCCTGCTTGACTCCATACTACAAAATTAGCCCTCTAGTTCCTGAAAAACATATACATGTGCTCCTTGTATGCATACCCCATGGTTAAACTAAATAGCCTGCCAGTACCAACTGTAGAAGCTACTGTTGCAGATAAAACCCCCTCTTAACTCCACATGTTATAAATAAATTCATTATACAGGAATATACCATCTCTTAACAATGTCCTTAAAACTCTTAATAATGCCCCTAATAAGCCTTAATAATAAGTCCTGCTGCAAAGTGCTACCTTAGATGCCTTTCTGTGAGTCTGTAGGTACTAAAATCCTCTCAAAGTTAACTATTAAAGATAAGTAACTGACAGATTAGGCATTTGGAGATATTATTTCTCTCTTAGATAGAAGGCTAGTGGGATAACATCATGTAAGGACAATGGAAGTCTTCCTTGTGATGCTCTGAATGTTATCAGTGTATGTAAACTCTGCAGACACATTAAAGCTGATTAGTGATTGGTAGGAGAGGTTTGATCCAAAAGGGATTTTGACAGCTGTGCAGAAAGCTGTGATTTAAGAATCATCTTCAGCAGAAGCTGAGGCTGGAAGAACCTAATTAAATTCACAATGTCCTTCCTTGTTTGGGGTGAATGCTCCTCAGAGTACAGCTCCTGCAGAGACCCAGAGCCAGCACAGGCAGGACTCTTGCATGAGCAGATTGTGGGCCAAACAGAGCTAAATTCACTGAGGATCCAGACCCAGCTACCAGTGGAATCAGGCCCTTCTCAGCAAGCAGTGTGTAAAAGCTTAGTTTACAAAGCAGAGTCAGAAAAATAGAAATTGTAACAATAGCCACTTTTCTTAGTGGTTAGGGTATATGCAGCCAGCAGATACCAGATTCTGCTCATAAATTTCCATTTAATGTGAAATGTGCAAGCATGCTTTCAAAAAAGAGACAGAAAATAAGATTTCCCTTCATGTGCCTTAAAATCAATTCCTTCTTATCATCTGACACCAAGAATGTTTATGGTGGCACAGATGCAGCAAAGCAGCCTGTGAAGCAACCTCATCCAAAGAATCACAAAGCTGATAGCTCAGGGTGAGGGCTGAAATTGCACCCTGAATCATACTCCCATGGAAGGTACTCATCGAGCAAGGGTCCACACAGTGACCAAGTTTTATTGCCATTGGGCTAAAGGGAACTCTAGAAAAAGACCCAACTGACTATTTTTTTTCAAAGGAAGGACCTTAATTTCTCCCCTGATGGAGAGGGCTGGCTGACTCAGGCATGAATGGATATTTAGCTCAGCAGAAAATCCTTGCTGGACAGAATGTTTCCTTCTTGCTAGCTCCTGCTTGCTCTCAGTTCAGGATGGATGTTGATTCTGGTAGCAGATTGGAAGAAACACCTATTGCCACAGTTTATTTGGAGAGTTTAGACATCTAAATATGGAATGTTGGATGTCACTTGCAAAGTCATGTGTCTATAAGGTAAGATTTACTACCCCTAAATTGAAGGTGTTTCCTTATTTCATGAGACCTTTGGTTTCCAGTTGTAGCTGTCTGATGCCTGATTTGTAATTTGTTCAATAGAGTAGATGTAGATGATATCTTAGCAGAAGATCCTCATCACTAAATCCTTGTAATTCAATGAGCAGTCGTCAGCCTCGTGCAAAAAGAGAACTAAGTTCACTAGTAAAACACGGCATGATTCTTTCCATTCATGAACAGTGGTCAGAAATATGCTGAAAGGTACACAAAAGGGTAAGGCTCTCACTAGGGAATGTCTGTCTCTTCAGAGAAGTACAAGGGCTTTTTTCAGCTCTGATGAAGTGAATACAGAATATGAACTGATACAACATATCCAATTGCTTCAAGCTCTCCAGGCATAGTGGTGGACATCAGCTTGTGCTTAAAAGTCCTTCTGAAGAGTACCATGTCACCAGTGGACCAGAGTCAAGAAGAGAATAATAGTCTTCAGGACTACCATTTTCCAGAATTTCACTTTACACCTTGAAATAATCAATAAGAGCATTTGGGTACAGAAGTGTTCCAGACTGCTCAGCACTATCTGCCTAATACTGGAAAATCCCATAGAATGAGTATCAGTGACACATTTACCAATGTTTAGTGAAGGTCAGGGCAGGGTAACCCATGGTTGCATGCTCTGCTCCTCACGTTGTGACAGTGGCTGCCCAGTTCCTCAGCTACAGCCTTTAATACCTCTTGTATACTTCTGGCCACTGGAGCTGAACTGCTTCAGTACATCCTGGCAATGGGATGGCATTGTTGAGGACAGCTGGAACTGCAGCCCATGAGCTCCATCAGCACTGTACATCATCCTTCTTCACACCCACCTGTTCCTCTGTATGAGCACTACGCAACCTGCCCGTCAGCAATGCCGTGTGCAGAGAGAGCACACACGTAAAGAAATGGGCTTGTTCCCCTGTCCCTGCCTTTCCAAGGAACCCTACATTTGTAATTTCACCTACAATAGTGAGATTGCCTCACTGACCTATTTGAGACACTCCCTGCCCTTACTGTTTTACATGTCAGGTTTTTCATTTCCTCATGGTGTACCAGACCAGGAAACCTAACATGCTGAAAAAAGTTTTTTTTTTGTTTCATTTTTCAGCTGGATACTTCCCAAACCCTTGGACCAGCAGAGCCCAGGAAGTGGGAATGAGCAAGTCACTTGGGCAAGTGTGGAATCTACTTAGATGGACATTAATACCAAATAAATTCACAGAAAATACTGCCAAAGTGAGAAAAGAGCTCCTCCCAAATACTGAAATCATAGAGAAATCAATGCCTAGAAAAATGGATGTGTCAGAGGGCTGTGAATCTTTGTTGCTTGTTACTCACATCCTCTAGCTTTACCCAGTGATAGTTACACCCTACGGGCTGTCACCACAGGAGAAGGAGACTTGGGCAAACTGATGCATGAATTTAAGTACAGTTATTCTAGTGTTGCCTTCTGGGTGGTTAAAGTTAGTCTACATCAAAAGGTTTTGGGGGTTTTTTTCAGTTTAGCATACATTAGAAAAACATTTATGTTAATTGCTTCTGTTCTAGAATGAGTATTTACACCCAAAATACACAGATACTTCCATGGCAATGCTGAGATTTTTTTCTTGCAGACACAGTTGCTCTGGGCACAGATTCTGCAAACACAGAACAAAAAGCTGGTCTGGATCCCAAGAGTTTTACAGTCGGATCCCAAGTCCAAGAGACGACCAACTGATAGATGAATACAGGGAAACAATGACTTAGCACGGTTTGATCATCCTCGTATTAACTGCTAAGACTCCCCTCTGTGCCAAAAACTTCTCATTTTGAGCCCTTCCTGTTGGGCTTTGTTAACTGAACTGCATCTGGAAGATTTGTGCTGCAAAATTTGTTTGTGTGTTTTTCCCACAAATACGCTTTTTTTTTTCTACATACAATAAAACAACAATTCAGCCTTCCTCCAGTGTGATGCCAGAGACCAGATCCAAACCCCTCTCAGACTGATAAAAGGTCAAGCTGACAGCAGCAGGCTTTGGACCTGACCCAGACACAGGGGTAGTCCAGATCGACATGCTAATTTAGGACCTGATCCTGTAAACTTTGATTACACTGAGATTTTATTACAATGACAGAATTGCACAAGTCGGAGATGGGAAAAATCAATTAGGTCATCTAGTCTATTTGTTGCCAGTGTAGGATTGTTCTCTGCTGCACATGTTGTTAGTGTTCTGCCATTAGATATTTTAAATATCTAAAACATAAAGACATTATTAAGGATACTGGATCTGGATCTTTAGGAATCAGTTTATTTTTTTAAAAAAAAATACTTAAGTTCAACTTGTTGTAAGTAAAGCATTTTTCATCATTCACTTTTTTTCAGTATACTTAAACTATTCAAATATAATCTTCTGTTTGTGATATTAGCAGCTTTTGAGAATACTCATGATGTTACAGGAGATTAACCTCCTAAATTGAACATGGCTAAATAACAAATGGGTTATGTTAGGAAACACGGAGAAATGTCACAACTGTCAGATTGGGAAATATGGAAAAGAATAGTAATATAGATACACAAAAACACAAATACTTACAGATGTGTGTGTGTGTGTGTGTGTGTGTGTGTGTGTATTTTCTGCGTAATTTCTTACATCTTGGTATTTTTCTGTGTGCCTTGCCAACTGGGCTTGCCCTTAGTTTGTACAGGAAAAGAGAAATCTGGAGCAAAGACTGTCATAAGTTGGGGTCCTGTGTGGTGCCAAGAATATTGTGGGTGTTTAACAAATAGTAGATATGTTGGATTGTGCAACCATTACTCAGGACTCCTGCTCCAGTCCTCCAACCCTTCTCTTGTCTCAGACTTTACTGACCCAGATCTGCGGGGGGGCTGCCAGGGATGACTCCTTGGTGGTGAAGTCTGACCTGTGCCATCTACACCCTGATCAGTACCTGAAAAAGGATATGTATCCAGCACAGTATGCTTCGTTTTCAAGTTATATGTCAGAAGTAATCCAAGGCCTTTATTCCTTTACTGTGTTTCCCAAGTTGAAAAGGCAAATTAGTGACTCTTTTGTTCACTTACACAAACTATTTCCAGTCTAGAGAAGAATGACAAAGGGTGAGCATTCAGCTGTCCTGTTCACATGGCTAGTTTTTATGACTAGAGTGCCATTTTAAGCAAACACAATATCGGCTATTAATTGAATATTAATATTTTATTTGGGATATAATCTGAGGATCCTGAGGTCACCTTTTTTTCCAATACAATGTATTAGCTATTTGGAAAACTGAAATCAACATTTTCTAGCTGTGGGAGGCTGCGTGGAGAAACCGACAAGCAGGAATTGCAATAGTGAAAACACCACACACTATTACTCTTTGACCAAAGGATTACTCTCCTAAAAAAAAACAAAAAAAAACAAAACCCAAACAACCCAAAAAACCCCCATAACAAAACAATACCTAGCTGATTTTACAGACTCCTGCTGCTGGCTTCATTGCAGCTCAGTAAAACAGACATATTTGACTTTCCGGCGACGCACAGACCATCAGCCATTCTTCCCCTCCCCACCCTCTTTAATAAACCCCAAAACAGAGAGGCGCATAAAACCACCCTGGGAACTGCTTCCGATTCATCTGTTTGGCTTGCAAGGAAGCACTACATCCAGCTCCCTGCACTGTGTGTGCTGCTGGCTCCTCACGTCTCCAGCCTGGTGAGGGGAGGCTTCTTGCACGCTGGATCCCCCAAAACTGATCCTCCACCGCCCGCAGGCCCAGGCACAGCTGCGCAGCCCTGCACAGCCCAGCCCGGCCGCTGGCTCTGCCTCCCCAGGGCTGATGTCAGCCTGAACTTTGCCGCTGATATCTCATCCATCGGGATGAGCGACATAAACAGGGAATTGCACGCCAGAGTTTTGCTCTGGAACGAGCTCCTTCCACACATTTCAACAATATAAATCTTCCCTTTTTATCGCGGAACGGCAGTAACTGTTTATGGGTTCAGTTTGTTATTGTTGTTGGGTGGTTTTCTTCCCCCCTAATGGGGCTGGTTTGTGGAGGCACCCAGGCTCCTGGCGTCCTCTCACCCTGCCGCTTTTTGGATCCCGTCTTGAGTCAAGGCACAGCTTTTGTTTTCTCCTCGGTCTGTGTCTCTGCCCCTCTTCCACAGCAAGTAAACCACCTCTCCCCCCCGCTGCTGGTCACTCATGCATGCCCTGCCCTACTGCCTGGCCCTCGGTTGGTGCACACTCGAGTTTTGCTGAGGCTCTCGGGTGACCCATGCAGTCCCCGAGGCTGTCTCCCAACACTTCTGTCCCACGCATCTCTGCTGAAGCAAGGACACAGAGAAGGGAAGAGGCTGGAGAGACAGTGAGCAGAGTTTCTCAGTCGTGCTTTGTCAGGGCAAGGAGAGGGAGTGCACTCCCCATTTGTTTAATGTTTTCCTTATGTTTCTCGCGGAACGTTTATTTTTTGACATGCTTTCTCTGCCCACTGGTGCTAATGCTGCTCGAGTGAGTTGGCTGGCTAGCTGCAGGTTGGCTCACATACATGTCCCATCCTTTCTCCACTGCCTCGTTTATTTATGCCACTCGCCTGACTTGCTCAGCTATTTATACACACACACTAGCACACAAGTTTCAATCTCCAATGAAACAGAACATCTAGACAAATGCACTTTCTACATGTCAGGGTAGCCCCTAGTTTTGTCTGCTGAATAATTTTTATTTTATGCCTCTCTGGCAATCCCACCCCATCCGGCTCAAGTATCCTGGATTAGAAAGATTTTCCCCAGAGTCCTTTTCAAAGGGAGCCTCCCACAGACCTTTAAATCCTCCACATTTTATGGTGCCGATATTTAACAGCTCTGAGAGGGACAGCGGGGGGAGAGAGTGGGCAAAACAGTTACAAATAAGGGTGGCCGCTCCTCACACCATTGAGGCGCTTGATGCGATCAGCGCCGGTTTACACGGCTCAGTCTCTCATCCCAGCGATAGCCACCGAGATAAGAAGGCAAGCGAGAAAAGGCTCAGTGAAGTCGCCAGTTTTACCTCTAATCAACCTCACCACCCCCTATGTAGCATTCCCCCTTCACCCCAAAAGGAAACTCTTTCCGGAGAAAAGAAACGCGATACCCTTCTGTCAAAGAGGCGGCCTCGCTCGGCCGAGGTGCAGCTGAGCTGTGCCCCTGCTGCCGGCGCTCTGCTGAGGGTCCCGGGGCACGGGCGGGAGCTGCTGTGTTAACCCGGGCTCACGGCTCCGCTCGACCCCGGCCCGGGGCCAGCCCGGTGTGTCTCCTGCCGGCAGCCGGCCGTGGGGACGGTCCCCAGCCCCGGTAGGACACGCGGCTTTGCTCTGTCCCGGCCCTCCGGAGAAGCCACCCCAGAAAAGCCCAGTGGAAGGGTCAGAGCGGAGAAAATCCCGAGAGGCTGGAGGCCCCTCAGCGCCCCTCTCCCATCTCCCCACCTCCGCTGCGGGCCGGGATGCGGGGGCAGATTCGGGGCAGAGAGGGTGCCGCGCAGTGTCCCTCTCGGCAGGGAAGGGGCTGAGCACCCCGCCCCGTCCCCCCGGAGAGCGGGGCGGCCCTCCCCACGGAGGGGCCGGGGCGCGGGGGGCAGCGGCATCTCCGCGGTGACCCCGGCAAGGCCGGCGGCGGAGGGGCGGCGAGCGGGGGTGCCAGCGGCGCTGCCCAGCCCTGCCGCCCGCGGGCCCCGCTGCCGGAGGATGCTCGGGCGCCGGAGCCCCGAGAGGGCTCGGCCGGGAGCGGGGAGCCTCCTCCCGCCGTGCCGGGGCGCTGGGGCTCGCCTCCTCCCGGCGCGCCCCGCCCCGGGGCCTCTCCCCCGGGGCCCCGCTCAGGAGCAGCTCCCGCATGAAGCCCGGGGGCTCCTGGTCGGCGGGCGGGAGAGCCGGGGGGGCCCGGCCCACCTGCGCCCGGCGGCTGGCGGTGCCCGCGGCGCAGAGCGCGGCTGCTCCGGCTCGGCGGCGGCGGGGCTGGGTCCTCCCTCTGCCCCCCCGCCGCTCCCGCCCTCGCACACTCCTCTCCCACCGCCATCCATCCATCCGTCCTGTCGGCACCTCGCCCGCCCGGCGCACACACGGGCGCGCTCAGCCGCACGCACCCGGCACCCTCACATCATGCTGCCGGCCGCCGGCCCGGCATGGACCCCGGCGGCGGCTGCTCGGCTCCTCTCCGCTGCTGACTGCCCTCTGAGGTTTGCGGCAGGTAGCGGGGCAGACTGCTGGAAAGTGCAATAGGAAAAGCGAAGGGGAAGGGAAAAAAAAAGGAAGGAAGAGTAGAGGGAAAAAAGGCAAAAGCCATCAAGCCGGCCAAGCCCAGCTTTGGATCTCAGTGCAGGTATTTCTGCTGCTGTGTTCATCCCTTGCCGCCTACCACCCCGGTTTATTATTTCTTTTTTTAAGGAAAGAAAAAAAGGACGAAAAGGAGAAGTCGAACTCTCAAAGGGTTACTATGCAATTGCGACTGATTTCTTGGTTTTTTATCACTTTGAACTTTATGGAATACATTGGCAGCCAGCACGCCTCCAGGGTACGGCGACAGGGAAGAAGTAAGTGCGAAGAGATTTATACTTTGATAACTGCTGCTTGCTCTTGTTGTGCTGTTCACCTGTCCGGGGGGCTCCGTGCCCCCGGTGCCCGGGCGAGTGCGCTGGGAACTAAATCCCGCGTCAGCGGCGCGGCCGAGAGGATTTGCAGGCAGTTTCATTCAGTTGGAGGGATGAAGGCGATTTTTGACCTCTCTGTGCTCTTCTTTCTCACCTCACCGGGATGTGCAGCGCGGGTTCTGGGAAGACATGCGTCTGGTGCTTTACATTTTCATGTCTGATAAAAGGGAACGTTCTTTCCTAGCTCTTTGCTCTTTCTGAACGGAAAGGGCGATGACACGACAGGTAACTTTTTGCCGGTATGCCCTAAGCGTTTTTCTCCACCCCGGGCAAGAAGCCCCCTTTCCAAGAATGGGCAGTACAGATTATCGGTATAGGTTAAGCCTGGAGCCCGGGGGTGCGGAGGGGGGCTGGGGTGTCGCTGCTCTGTCCGACCCGTTGGCTTTCAGCCTCCTCTGGCCACCAGTCACCCACTGCCACCGTCCTGGGACTGTGGCCCCTGAATTTTTTAATATTTTAATTTTAATCTCATGGGATGAGGCGAGTCCAACCATTCTGATTTAACCGGCCCCGGTCCATCTCCGCCCGGCTCCGGGGCATGGGCAGGGGGCAGCCGCGGGGTCCGGGGGGCGAGGGGCACTACTCAGGGTGCTGGCAGAGGCTCTCTGCCCCCGTGAGGGTTAGAGAGAAGAGCCCCTCGTCATCGGGGAGGAAAGAAGAGGGAGGCAGCAGCGAGTCTCCCCCTTGGGAAGTCGCTGTCCAGGTCGCGGGGCGCTGCCACGGTCGGGCGGTCTCTCGCTCCGGCGGGGGGATGTCAGGCTGCAATCCGCGCTGACACCTCCGGCAGCGCCGGAGCTCTGCCGGTCGGAGCTCTGCCGTGACCCTGCCGCAAGGAGCCGTGGATGAGGCGGGATGCGGCAGCAGAGGCCGCCGGGACGTGCCCCCGACCCGGCCTCGCCACCCCGCCTGACTCGGACCCGCCGCTCTTTCTGGGGAGAAGGCATTCGGCATTTTCTGTGCACCTACCGCGGAGGGGCTGCTCATGCCGGTCCGCTCTCCCTGACAGCTGCAGACACCGAGGAAATGTCATAAAACACGGCAGCCTGCATTTCATCAGCAAGAAGTAACTGAGTTACTTCCTCGGGGAGGGGAGGTACTATTATTTTAATTTTCTCCTGCTCAGCCTTCGCTCCCTTGCCCTGCTTGGCACGGCTGGCCCTTGAAAGCCTCCTTTGTATGGTTTGCCTTCTGCAAACAAGGTTTGATTCACCTAAAGTGCCCCTAAAGCGGAGCTGAGGACGAGAGAGACCGGGGCTCCAGCCCTCCGATCCCCACGGCCTCGCAGCGAGGGAGCACTAAGGGCTAAGTAAAACATGTCAGGGCATCCGATTTATTATCCTTGGCAAGGGAGGGCTCCGCAGCCTCCATCACTTCCACCCACTCCTTTAACCCCTGGCAGCCGCGGGCCCGCAGGCTGCGGCTGCCCCGCACCCCGGCACAGGGGAGCCCCGGCGGGCGCGGCGGAGCTCCAGCCGCGGGCTGGGGGCAGGCAGGGCTCGGGGGCAGGACACCCCGCGGCCGAGGGTCGCGGAGCGGGGCCCCTCCTCCGGGACTCGCCGCGGCACCTGGAGCGCGGCGCGCCGGGCCAGCGCCGGGCCGGCGGCGACCTCTGCTGTCCCGCGCCCGGCGGGCAGCCCGGGCTGCAGGTGCCCGGCCCCGCCGCACGGCTCGGCCCGGCGCGGCCCGGGAGCTGCCCCGCTCTCGGCGCACAAGCGGGTCTGCCTGCCCCCGGCCGCCCGCAGCGCCGGGCGCACGGAGCCGCCGCTTCCAGCGGGGCGGCAGGCGCGCTGCGCTCTCCGGAGCGCCGTCCCACCGCGCTCGTCCTCAGACAACCTGCACGGCAGGGCGACCACCGGGAAATAGAGGAGGAGGCGTTGGCCGCGAATGTTTAGCTGGTTGGTACACTGGGGAGAAGGTACCGACCACTTGCTCAAAGTTTTATGGTTAAAATGAATGAGTTAAGATAAATCCAGAGCAGAACAAGGAGCTGAAAACCACAGATAGAGGATTGCCGTAGAAATCTGCCTCATTATTTTGGCAGTGAAGGCAAAAAGCCTTTCAGAGCACCTCACCTGGACGTGCTATACATCGCCTACTAGCCGAGGTCATCAAATCCAGCTGGGTTATAAATCATTATTTGGTGTATATAAAGAGGTTACTTGGCTTGAAGCAAAAAATTAGAATGAGTGTTATGAAAGTTATTATAGAAGTGGTTACTGATCACTTTGGCTTTAAAAACCTATGAATCGCTGCTAGTGAATAGCACAACTTGAAATAAATTATAGCGTGTAGATAAAGAAAACACCTGTCAAATTCGTCTACTGTGTGGAAGACTTTCCCTGGATTTTGGTCTCTTTTGCTCAGATAGTCTCCTTTAATCATAAATCATAAAGCACATTTCTAGGTAAATGTTTTTAAATTTCTGTTTAACCTACTTATTTTTAAATATAGAACAAATAACTTCCCATCAAGCAGTTAGTGATCCCATGTTACTTCATTCTGTTTATTATCAGAGTCCTCCATTCCATGTATTATATTGTAGACTTACATATTTTAACTTAAAGAAATCGTAAAATCTGCACTGACTAATTCTAGAATACGTAATGCCAGACTCCCAGCTGGTATAAAATGAAATTTCTTTGTTAAATTACCCCTTCAAAAGGATCTGGTTCTGAAGCATTACTTGTTTTGTACCTATTGCCAAACTAATCCTTACTATGAGAAATGTCTGGTTTGCATTCCTTTTGCTCTTCAAACTCCTACTGAATTTTCTAGTTGGGGAATCCTAAATTTCTGTCCCGTGATCAGTAGTAAAGATACAGTTGGCTGTGGAGAGATAAAACTCCTCTGAAGTCAACAACAAAGCACAGACAGATGTTCAGGTCCAGAATTAGACATAGAACACAATCAATAAAAGTTTAAAAGCAAACATAGCATTAGCAGAGAAATTTGTGGTTTTTTTCTGATAAGAGCAATTAAGATTAACAACGTTGCTTGCTTGAGTCTTACAAGACAGAGTAATATGCGGCTGAATATAGACTAGCATACCAATAAATAAGAATCACACTGCAGTGATTGCAGTCTGCATAGGAAAAAAAGAGGATCAAGTCACTAGTTCCAAAATATTTTGGCTCTGCAGGCCACCCCCAAAATTTGGTACTGACAGTTATGTATATCTCTCATTGACCTTCTAATAAAGAGAAACTAAGTATTATTTGCTGCGGGTCTGTAAGTGACCGGCAGATCGTTTGCCATAACCCTGTGGACTAGCAGTGAGCCATGGACTAAATTTGGAAATCTAGAATAAGCAAAGTGATAGAAAATTCTGTTTTTCTACCCCACTCCTACATTTGTGAGTAAAATAATCTGTATGGCTTTATGGGAATGCAGTTTGTATGTAGAGCTCCCATGATTATTGGTAGCCCATCAAATTGCCTCCTGCCTTTCACTATAACAGCATGTCCAGGATACCCAGTGTTCCTTCCTTCCTTCCTTCCTTCCTTCCTTCCTTCCTTCCTTCCTTCCTTCCTTCCTTCCTTCCTTCCTTCCTTCCTTCCTTCCTTCCTTCCTTCCTTCCTTCCTTCCTTCCTTCCTTCCTTCCTTCCTTCCTTCCTTCCTTCCTTCCTTCCTTCCTTCCTTCCTTCCTTCCTTCCTTCCTTCCTTCCTTCCTTCCTTCCTTCCTTCCTTCCTTCCTTCCTTCCTTCCTTCTTCCTTCCTTCCTTCCTTCCTTCCTTCCTTCCTTCCTTCCTTCCTTCCTTCCTTCCTTCCTTCCTTCCTTCCTTCCTTCCTTCCTTCCTTCCTTCCTTCCTTCCTTCCTTCCTTCCTTCCTTCCTTCCTTCCTTCCTTCCTTCTTCCTTCCTTCCTTCCTTCCTTCCTTCCTTCCTTCCTTCCTTCCTTCCTTCCTTCCTTCCTTCCTTCCTTCCTTCCTTCCTTCCTTCCTTCCTTCCTTCCTTCCTTCCTTCCTTCCTTCCTTCCCTCCTTCCTCCTTCCCTCCCTCCTTCCCTTCCTTCCTTCCCTCCCTCCCTCCTCCCTTCCCTCCCTCCTTCCTTCCCTCCTTCCTTCCCTTCCTTCCCTTCCTTCCCTCCTTCCTTCCTTCCTTCCTTCCTTCCTTCCTTCCTTCCTTCCTTCCTTCCTTCCTTCCTTCCTTCCTTCCTTCCTTCCTTCCTTCCTTCCTTCCTTCCTTCCTTCCTTCCTTCCTTCCTTCCTTCCTTCCTTCCTTCCTTCCTTCCTTCCTTCCTTCCTTCCTTCCTTCCTTCCTTCCTTCCTTCCTTCCTTCCTCCTTCCTTCCTCCTTCCTTCCCTCCTTCCTTCCTCCTCCTTCCTTCCTTCCTTCCTTCCTTCCTTCCTTCCTTCCTTTCTGCCTTCCTGCCTTCCTGCCTTCCTGCCTTTCCTGCCTTCCTGCCTGCCTGCCTTCTTTCCTGCCTGCCTGCCTGCCTTCCATTGATCCTCTGTCCATTCCTCTGCTGATGTGGGACTGCAGGTCTTCCAGCATCTGCTTCTGGTCACAATTACTAGTGGAGGGCTCCAGTCTGCAAACACCCTGCATCTCTGGCTTGGCTTGCATTCAAATGCTTACAAACTCAATATTAGGGAGGTGTGTAACAGCCCATTTGTAAAAAGCTATATAAATTAAAGCAAACCAGAAAAATACTGATGAAACACCAACAGGTAAAATTATATCTTCAGTCTTTTTATACTCTTATGTAGGGTGTAATTCACATGGAGGTAGAATGTCAGCAAGAAAAAAGGAATTATATTATTAGTTAAAATAACACTTAATTGTAGAATCAATTCTTTTAATAGTTCACCACCGATATGTATTCTTGATACCTACATGTATATTTAGGGTTGGCACATCACAGATGGCAGTACTACAGAGGGGATATGTAGTATAGATGTTGTTACCAAATTTTAAATATAGAAATAATTTTGTATCTCAGTGCAACAGTTTAAAGCAGATTTTAGCCAAGCAAGAAGTCATCAAGCAACCCCCCTTGGGCAGGACTGAATCACTGTTAGTTCTCTTTTAAAGTGTTTGTATGCTGCTGATAATTTTTTTCTGTGATGTCTTCATATTAGCACTGTGAGGGTAAATACTTTGCTGGTGACAAGTGCAGCCTCTTTTTTTGGTTTTTTGTTTGTTTTTTTTTGTTTGTTTGTTTGTTTGTTTGTTTGTTTTTTGTTTGTTTTTTTTTTGCAATGCAACTATATTTTTCATTTTTGGATGAGAATCTGTCCTTTCAAAAAGAGACAGTATTGCAGTCATTGGAAGCAGGAGCTGTTCCATCGTGTTGTCGTAAACTGTGAACATATTTCACTGTAGCGATATCTTAAAAAATTAAACATCAGGAAATCACTACCAATCACTGAAAACTTTAGAAGCATGATAGGAATAGACTGCTTGTGTTATTATTTTTTAAAAAATAACTCTATATGTATGTAAATGTGTGCCTGATCACACCAGCATATGTGGAACAATAAGTATTGTTGTCCCAGGAGACTAAACGACATTACTGACCAGTTCCCATTTCATAGCTGACATCTGAAAGGGTGATAATTTCATTTTTTTCCCCATGACTTACTATATAAAATTAATGTTAGACTTTAAATACGCATATTCTCAAAGACATTGATGTAGGATGGTATACCTGAAAATACATGAAAAGTCCTATTTCTTTCTGCAGACAGAATAAAATATTGCTATTTTTAGTGAGATGGTTTTAGAGTTTGAACCTGCCTCTTCTGCTTTCAGTGGAGAAAGTCCTATGAACTCTGCTGGAGCTGGAGTGAGTTTTTTCTGCAGGACCTCAGGATATATTTTGAGTTTGGAAGAAATTCCATACTAAAATAGTTGCAAAATTGCATGACTCAAATATGTACAGCCCCTAAAGAGGATAAAACAATGCCTCTTACCTTTCAAAACTATGATATTTAAGCTGCTTGGGAGGAAGTGTCTTTCTTAATCATATGAAAAGGATGACTATTTTACTGCTTCCACCTATTGAGCCAACTGAAGCCAAATGAGTTAACTGAGACTAATTTCTTCTTTTGAGCTTTGCCCTTAGTGTACCAAGCCTTTGCTAATCCCCATTCTCCTGTTTCTTCTTGCTATAAATTTTTCACTGGAGACAATGGAAATTATACCTGGTAAAATCTGGGCTAGAACTCAAAAATCAGACGTACTCATTTTTTCTTGCTTGGCCTGCTCATTTTGCTTTCTGGTTTGCAAAGCAAGTGTGCTGGCTGGACCACTGCACTTTATCGCTAACATTAACAAGCTGCCTGTCATTTCATACTCAATCATTTATAGACAGTGACTACCAGAAACACTGCTCCAGTAAAAGTATGGATGCTCTTAAGAACGATTTTTCCCCTGCTGTGAATTGTCCCTTTTGCTCAAAATTAAATTAGAAGTTGCGAAAGCTTGGTGGAGGAGATATAAAAGCTAATAAAAAAATAATATTTTTGTCTCACTTCTAATTTTGGAGTCTGAACTACTCAAAATCACTTTGCCAATTTTTTTACCAAAACAATTCTGAACAAAGAACTCTTATCAGATGACAAAAGGCAGCTGAAACCATGTACATTTTTATACACAAGTCTGTCTGCGGTTACCACAAACAATGCTTCAGAAAAAAGTACTCAGAGAACATTTATTCATGTGAAACGTGCCCTGGCTCTCAAAAAAAAAAAAACAAAAAAAAACAAAGACGGGAGCTCCAATATTTAAATAAATAATCAAATAGCAGATTTTGGAGACAGCAGGATGATTGCAATTAATAAAAAAATAATAATAAATCACAATATAATGTCATAATAAAATCTAACAGATTTTATTAATGAGTACTTTAACCTTATTTTTGTTGCTAGTACAGAGCAGTATGGTGAGCAATGCTACTTAAGAAATTATTGCACTACGGTTATACGAGAGATGACTAATAAACATTTTTGTGCGTTTCAGTTTCTAGATTACAAGTTATCAACCTTGCATTTTAAAGTGCTAGTGTTACTCCTGTGATCAAACATAGCAGCCACTGAAGTAAAGGAGCCACAAAACACATCTTTCTAGTCAAGAACTCACCTACGGGGACCAGAGCTGAGCTGGGAGAGCCTTTAGCTGGGGCAGGGACACTGAGCTCCTGCCAGCTTGAAGCAGCACCCCAGACTTGCACTGATATTTTGGCTCCACACAACAGAGTAATTGGGAGGAAGAACATAAAGGAATGCTTATAGTAGTACTTTTCAATAAAAGTAAAACCCCAAACCACAGGTTTCCACCAACTTCTCGTAGTGCTGCTATAAACTTTATCCTTTCAAACTTCATAAGTTGTATTGGTATTACATCCTGACAGGTTTCATGTTTAAAATTGAAAAGCCCTAGATGGGATTTCAGATATTTAATATTTTCTGCAGGGTAAAGAAGATTTTGGGGCACTGTAAAATGGAACAGGAGGTCATTGATAGATGTTGGGATAGTAACGATGTGTGATTCCTGTGGCTTCCTGTAAAGTGCAAGGGCAAACACAGAAAGGCTCACATCCAAGAACAGGACATAAGGTGCCTAAAGTGTGTCTGGGACAGGATTGAAATATGAATCCCTCACCTTCAATAATGCTTAATTTCCACCTCACCTTTGACACATGGACATTTCTCAGATGCTCTGTCATTTCTAATGTGATGTTTCATCTTACTGGCATTGAGCATCTATCTGAGCTCAGGTCCCTTCACACAGAGACTTTGAGATTTTCTCTTAAAGAAACCCTGTGTTAAAAAATTGCAATGAATAAATAGTGGCAAATAATAAATATATCAATGTAAAGTTCCTTCACAAGGAGCACTCAATATTGCAGATGTTTGTTTACTGACATTGGAATAAAGTCACATGCATTCCTGCTCCATACTTAGCCCTCAGGCCCTTGACTTTCCTGTGCAAGCTAAAACTGGTGTGAGAAGTGACCAGAGATTACATGTAAATCCAGGTGAAAAAACATCAGTTTATTAGAGCATATCGAATACAGATAGGCTGGAAAAATTAATTTAGCTTAGGTTTTCCTGGACAAACGTTTTAGCAGCTAAGCTTCTGGATACATTAAGGGGCAGCAAGGCTGCTGCTCCCTTCTTGGTGTGTTTCCTTTCTTTTGTTACAGAAGGTACTGGTTTGCAGTGCTGTGTAGTAGTGCCAGGGCACCTAAACTCCCTGGACATCCAGGATTTGATACAGTTTCTGACCTCTTCTTTTCAGACTAGGTTAAGACTCCTTTGTTCAACGTGCTGGATTTTGTCCCTTTTGTAGGCACCCAATTCTTCTCATGTGCAAAAAGGCAACTGAAGTACAGCTCAGAGCTGCACTTTGATGGAGATGTCAATGGAGTACATCACGACACAAAGCAGGGATGTTATGAACAGCATAAATCCTCTACCAAACACCAGCTTATCCACCCCACTTCTCCCCAAATAACTCCCTGGGTACACAGCTTCACTGATGATAGAGTTTTCATGGAAAGTCACAGCAGAGGTAGGGCTTGAGATATTTTCATTCAGCTTCCCTACAGGGTGAAGCTCTGTTTCAAGGAGAAGGAAGACAAGGTTTTCAAGTGAAGCAGAACTGTAGAAGCAACCAGCTGGTGGAACAAGATTTCTGTTGAGTTCCTTGAAAAACTTTTATGAACATCCACATGATCCAGAGCTACTAAAACCCGACACTTTAATATGTTTACAAAGTTTATGTATGTTATCAGCACATGCAATACTCCCATTAGGATTTATTACAGGTTTCTTTAGCAACAACATTTTTTATCATAACAGCTCAACCAGTCAGAGAGAGGAAAACAGCCAGTTTCTCCATAGTGAGCCTCCCACGCACACTTGCCCAGCATTATTGAGTTGCTTATTCATGAAGATTACACAAACCAGTGTCGGCAAGTGTTTCATAACCTTGTTTCCTCTTCCTAGAATGTTCATAATTAATTTCACTCTTTTCTATGCCACTGAATAATGAGTTGCTGGTGTTATTTTACTTGATGTTACTGTCGAGTGAAGAACTAGCCCTCCCAAAGAGAGAAGTGGGAGCAAAGGCTATTTATTCAACATGGGAGTCATAAGATGTTAAGTGCAAGTATTTCGCAAACACATGGGGATGGATGAAGATTCCAGAAAGTTTTAGTATAACACAGAACTAAAAATAATCAGCTGAAATGAGACCTTCTTATGCTGGGCATGCTGGCCACAGATGTCTAATAGACAAGAGCCTGAAGGCCTGGAAGGCAAATAAATGACATGATTTTGTGTTTTGTAAAAAAAAAAAAAAAAAAAAAAAAAAGCCACAACAGTTTCTGTTTTGCAGTACGAAATGAAATCACACATTTGTCTCTTGTGTTTATGTTTTATGAAGAGTTGGGCAATTGACAAGTTTCAGAGTTGAGGGCGTGTTAAAAGGGAAAGTAGAATTCTGTATGAGAGTGTAGAATTTATAATTTGTGCTACGTCCTAGACAAAAATTTTTAAGATCAAGTCCCTGACTTTAGGAATGAAACTATTTGCATGTGCTTTTTACGCTATCAGCTGAGGAGAAGTTTCAGACGTGTAAAAATATGATTCAATTGCAAGTGAATGTCAGCAAAAGGACATCCTCATCACTGCTTAGGTAATATATTATTTCTGAAAAATAGACCAAAGTCATTTTGAGGAGCAGATAAACATAAGAAAACAAGTTTCCCCTAGAGAGATTGTGGAAAAAATATTGCATTTTTTCTCCATTGGCATAATTTATTTCTGCTAAAAACCTACAAAATCAATATGATTTGAAAATACTTATTCTTTCCCATGATTGGGTATCATGTTCTTTCATCTGAGTAATTAAACAAGATACTAATCCTGCTTTAAAGCCCCAGTTTCCTTCAAACATATGTCTTAGAACAAGTAAGCTGCCACATTACTAACTCTGAGTTCAGTATATCTGACAAGCAGTGACACATATTATAGTTGTGTGGTCTCAATCCCCCTATGAACATGAAAATTTTGGGGGAAATTTCAAACAGGCTTTAATTTATGAGGTATCTACATACTGTACCTGGATACTCCTGCTAAACACAAGTCTTCCCAAGCTTTATGAAGGTTAGAAGCACTGAATGGGGAGTGACCAGAGTGGGGGCTCTTACTGCTTGTTGCCAAGATCTGGCTGGCCACAAAGGAAACTGTGAACTATACCCTTTCAAGAGGAGAACAGGCTGCTATTCACCTCTTTCTGAAATCACTAATTTCTAGCTACCCAGTAAGCAGAGAAGTTCATTTCATCTCTCAGGATAAATCACACCTGAGCCCAGATAAAATACATTGATCAAAGGGGTAGCCTTCTCTTGCATTTCCATACTTTCTTGATTGTGTGAGAGAGGAGGATTCTATCCATAGCTACCACTAAGAGACCACCAAGCATTATGAAAGTCAATCCATAATCCTTTCCGAAGCCTTGCATAATTTCTTGAAAAGTAAGTTATTCATCTACGAGACGTTCTGGTTGAGCCTTCTAGTCTGGTTCCATGACTGGCTGCGGTTACTTCTGGGAACAGGAAAAAGGGCCTGTGTTTTTCATCTGGAAGTATGCAGAGACCTTGGACACACCTTGTTCAAAAGAGATCAGTCACAGAAATTGCAGTTCTGCATATAAGAGAGTTTATTCAGAAGTAGAATCTTCCATCTCATATTCCTTGACTCCCAAAGAAACGTTCCCTGGCTTATATAGTTAATTCCATGGACACCCCTGACCCTACAGCTGTTGTCCTAGGATTGGGAAAAACTCATGCTCATGCAATGTCATCTCTCTCTTCTCCCCTGCATGGTAATATCTATTCTGTATATATGCATTCCCATACATACACAAAACTTCACATCAACACAAGCAAGAATTAAAGTATTTTCACTTTGAGATTGTCTTAAAATACAGGCGAAATGCATGCTGATAACCTCAGAAGTTTTTGATTCCACATTAAGTCCTTTGATTTGTCTGAAAACTCCATCTCTTCTCCCACTGTTCTTATCATCTGTTTGTCATGAAAAACAAAATAATTAGTTTTATGTGGGTTAAACCAAATGCTAAATTAAAGAACAACAGCAATAAAAAAATACCTGGAAAGGTTGGTAAGGGACCCTCTTTTCTTTCTGATGAGCTTGGTGTGTTTAAAACTGTACCAGAAAGTTATGTGGACCCTTTTTGAAACCTTTCTTGCTTTTCACATGACCTGTATCACTAGGCTGGGAAGTTTTTCTTAGCCACTTAGAAGGAAGACAGTGCTCCAGAAATTTTGCTCTGTGTAGGGAAAATTGGTGTTGCCAGTGGAAAAGAGTCTTTCCTTACCACTGTGACAATGCAGCAGCACTGCTGCTAATGCTCCTGGGGTTGGCCATGCATATGGATAC
Source organism: Luscinia megarhynchos (assembly GCA_034336665.1). NCBI lineage: Eukaryota > Metazoa > Chordata > Aves > Passeriformes > Muscicapidae > Luscinia > Luscinia megarhynchos. Next base: position 52,214,095 of record CM067565.1, read on the forward strand.
ACTTCTGCAAACTGCATCTGTGCATGTGCAAGGAAAGACAATATTCCTCTCTTTTATCAGCAAACAGAAATGTCACAATCATAAGGCACATGCCAGACTAACCCGAGGTTTTCAATTTGAGCCTCTGCATTGTTTTTAATGGGAGATGGTTTAGGCAGAATAAACATGTCACAAAGGTTACAGGACTGATTCTGCTCCTAGTTACAACTCGTGTCAGGAAGCAAATATCTCATAGAGCTCTGCCAGCATAAAATTTGCATGTGCACAGAATCCAGCCTAAATGTTTATACAGGCTACTAAAAAAACATGATAAGTGGGAGGTTTTTGTTGCCAATCACCAAGAAAAGGAGCAGAAATGCAGTCTGAAATTCTCTGAGTTGCTGTTACTGGACATGAGGGTATTCCACTGCCTTTTGTCAGAGAACAGCTGCAATTTGCCACTTAAAAGTGTAGGAGAGATATTTTTATGGCCTTTCCCCATGCTGCACTTATTCACTCTGCCCAGCACGGTGTATTTCTGAGCATTTCCCTTTGCCTTCCCTCTCTTCCTACAGATATTGAACCTGAGCACTATCTCTCAAAGTAGTGCCTGAAGTAACAGAATGAGAACATGCACCAGACCAGACTAGATAAATAAGTGAACTCAGGAACAGACACAAAAAGTTGCATTTTCTGCAGTGGCAAGTGGTGGAGGAAGTAATAAGTCTAGATCAGTTCCACTGGCCTGCCAGATAGAATACATGTATGATCCATGTCCTTCTCATAATCCATTCAACACATGAATCCAGCCTAAGCCTACTGGAAATGAGAACTAGCAGGTGAATGCATTGAATCAGAACAGACACACCAGAATTCACATGCAGTCATACATCCAACATATAGGATGTACAATAATGTGCCTTTTGCCAAATCAATTTTTAAAATATTTATTTTCTCATAATCAATTTCTGTTTTTCCTTAGTGTCATCCCAGAGAAACACATTTTTAGTGTTCTCTCGCACACTCCTTCTTTGTATCTGCAAGCAAGTTTCTTCCTCAACATACTTTTCCCTTTTGATGCCTCAACATACTTTTCTCTTTTGATTACAAATTTTTGCAACTTACATTGCTAAGACTAGGGTTTTGGGGAAAATAGTGGAAAGAGAAAGGATGGCCTTGAGCTGCGGTGTGATGATTTGGTGATAGCAGTGGGTTTCTTGGTGAGACAAAGGAAACAACAAACAACATATTTGATTTACAGAAACAGATTGTTAAAACAAGCCATGAAACTCTGCATATGCAGAAAGATGTGAATCCTTGGAGCCTATGTCAGACATAATGAAGGATGGGAACGTTTGCATAGAGTAACAGAGAATGTAGCCCTGAAGTCTATCAAATACAAGAATATGAAGAGTGGGGTTTGTAAAGTGAACTATTCTAAATGAGTCAGCTGACATCAAACATGCCTATGGCTGCTTGACCAAGCACAGATGCCAGACTATCCACCTAGTTTGTCTACTCAGGGACCAGCAGAAAAAATTTACTCTTTGCAAAAACATTGAGGGAGGAGAAAGCCCTCCCCCACAATGTCATGCTTTTCCCCTGCTTTATCATGGATGGTCAAGATGCATGACAGGGCAGTAGGGCTCGACTCAGTACAACTTAGGAGTTTGTTCAGAAGTAGAATCCTCCTCCTCAGCTGCGTTGTTTGCAGACAGAATGAGCAGCAGAGTTCCTCAGCTGAACTGCAATGTGCAGATCTGTTCACTGTACTCTATAAGCAATTCCCAGCTCTTGTAATGCCTGATGGTCCCAACTTTCCCTATTTCCCTTTCTCCAACACATTTAATTTCTCAAAGCTCTGCACATCTCTATTCTCTCTTGTGACAGGAGTTGAATAATGTCCACAAATGGAAATAGCTACTCCTCCTCTTGGCTTGCTGTGGAGCCATAATCCCCCTCCCCCAATATATTCAGTCTAAGTGGATTTACAGAGTCTGTCTGACAGTTTCTGAAATAGAAATCCTCTGGTTCACAGCAGAGTGCAGGCACTGCTGTCTCTACAGGCAGGCCAGTGCTTCTTGCTTCCCTTTAAGATGGACTCTTGGATGATGCAGGGGCAGAGGAGGGACCACGCCCTGTCCAGCCGCCGGCCTCGTGTTCAGACAGCTCTCTCAGCTGCCAGTTCTTTAGGGTTTTACAATGAAAAAGTTTCAAACAAGCATCAGATGAAAGCAATTTTGAGCCTAAACCAAGCATGGCCAGGTTTGCATTGGTGATTTATTGGTGCAAGTCATCAGCTCCAATTACCTTTTTCTTGAGCCATGCAATTCTCTGGCTTCCAGACATTTCTAGGGCCTGATTCTTTTCCTATTGAAGTTAATGGGAGGTTTTGCCACTGATTTCAATAGGAGGCCTCTAACTTTCCAACCTTCTGCCTATAGAATCTTGAAGTGCTTCCAGGTTTCCATCACAGTCTGCGGTTCCCCACTTTAAGTCAACTGGACATTAACAGATTGCCTGGGTCCACACCTTTGGATAGAGGAAAGCTCCAGATCTGATTCAGTGCTCACTCACACACCAGCTTTATACCCCAGTGGAGTTCCTCCTGATTTATATTGGCAGGAGAGTGAGGTCCAATGTTACTTATGCCTGGGTCATTGCCAGCAGAACACGGAGAGAATTCAAGTCACTTGTTATCCCCTTCCCCACACCTCTCAATCACAGCGTAAATGTATGTACATTTATGTGGATATATTAGAATCATCTGGACTCTTTTAAGTTATTTGCCATTGAAACTGACTTCAAATTCAAGTTTTAAAGTTGAAATAACAAAGAAGGAAAAAAGTCAGAAGGGAGCCAGCTGCAAGGGTACTCACAATTTTCATCAGTCTACGGGACACTCCTAATAACATATTTTACTACTTTGTAGTGAACTTTCTTTGCTTCTGCCATAAATATATTCCCTATGCTGTAAATGAATAGCTTTCAAGCTCAGTAAAGTTAATATAGAAGAATAAATCTTAACTACCTAATGTCAGGTCAGAAATATAAATCTTATCTAATATGCCAGGTCAGAAGGAAAGAATACTTTTTGCTGAAAATAGCAAATACTTTCCAGTGCAGAGTCGGAACTTATTTTTCTCTTTAAAAAAATGTGCTGCCCCTAATAAGATGGGTTGAACAGTCTCTTTTTAGAATCTCCAAAAGAAAAATAAACACATAGAGCAGAGTTAATTTATAAAATGCTCCAAAGTTTATCTTGGCAGAACAGTTGTAGGCAGTGAGAGTTCTGTCCCTCTCACACATGCATTCATACACACACACAGAGACACATACACGTCTCAAAATTAGGACAGGTCTTTACAATAGCAAATGCTTCAGAAAACTTATATATCTGGGTAAATTCATAGATTCTTTTTCATGCAAGGCTCTCATTTTAAAGTCAATGGAAATTTTTCCAAAGAATCTTTGGTGCCTTTTTGTGTAAGTACAGACCTGCTGTGTCACAGTGGGGGATAGAGAGACACAAGTGCCTCGTGTCTCAGGCCTCCCTTCCATGTTCCAGCACTTCTGCCAGCTGTAAAGCAGGGATGCAGCCACCACCCCCTCCTCTTGCCTGCCCAAGACCCCACTTGCTAGACACAGCTGGACAGCCTGGTGGGTGATCTGATAGCCAGCAGCTGCTAGCACACAGGTCCCTCCCATTAGCCACAGGCTGGTACTTCTCCCCATCCTCTTGTTCATCTTCCACACATTCTTCACACCACAAACCCTGTTCTCATCAGAGCCAAGGCTTCAGGGGCTGAGGAGATGAGGCCCACTGAGAGCTTTCTTTCAGTCTCACAGTATTAGCTTTATTTATTTTAAAGTCCATATCAGTCTGTGTCAGGGAGCCACAACAACAGAGAAATACTGCAGGTTCCAGATCTACCAGCCAAGAGATTGCCCAGGAGAACAGCAGGTGCTATGCTGACATCCCCAAACAGTTTGGAGCTCCTCCATGTCTTGTAGCAGATGCTGGCCTTTCATACTGTTTATTTACTTCCATGTCTGAAAAGCAAACAGTCAAACATTCATTTCCCCCAAGATAAACAAGAACAGAGGGAGCTTTACATGACCAAAGCACAACTTGATGCTGGGTGTGTGCACAATCCTCTGGACCATTCTTGCTCAGTGCCATCAAGCTATCAAATGCAGAACCTGTCTCACTAAAATCCCACAGAAGAATGCAAACAAGTAGGTTCTTCTCTTCTCTTCTCTTCTCTTCTCTTCTCTTCTCTTCTCTTCTCTTCTCTTCTCTTCTCTTCTCTTCTCTTCTCTTCTCTTCTCTTCTCTTCTCTTCTCTTCTCTTCTCTTCTCTTCTCTTCTCTTCTCTTCTCTTCTCTTCTCTTCTCTTCTCTTCTCTTCTCTTCTCTTCTCTTCTCTTCTCTTCTCTTCTCTTCTCTTCTCTTCTCTTCTCTTCTCTTCTCTTCTCTTCTCTTCTCTTCTCTTCTCTTCTCTTCTCTTCTCTTCTCTTCTTCTTCTCTTCTCTTCTCTTCTCTTCTCTCCTCTCTCCTCTCTCCTCTCTCCTCTCTCCTCTCTCCTCTCTCCTCTCCTCTCTCCCTCTCTCCTCTCTCCTCTCTCCTCTCTCCTCTCTCCTCTCCCTTCTCCCTTCTCCCTTCTCTCTTCTCCCTTTCCTTTTTGGCTGCTGGGAAGTTGCCAGTAATGTCCAGCATTCGGTCTGACAACTGTTCTACTGTAAATATTTAGAAAAATCCATTAGAGATTAAACAAAGTGTAAGTAACTGCTCCTAAGTGATAGCTCTTATTAATGTTTGCAGCTATAGCCTCTTTACAAATGCATATGAAAGTCCTACCTCTAGCTGCTTGTGAGAAAGGGCAAGACAGAAGGCAGCAGCCAGAGCACAGTGTAATTTGAGCGTCAGTGTGTTATCATTACAAATATCAGCACAGAGACAGCATTCTGTGGAGTGTGTACCATGCTTGCAAATCTTCCAGACAGCAATGGGCAGAGTGTGTTACCCTGACCAATGCATTTTAAATGATCCATATAAAGCCGCAAGAGTACTCAGAGTCCCTGTTAAGATGTCTTTGCTTTTCTCTGGTCTGCCCCAAAAATATAACCTCCCCCTCTTAGAAAAATAACAAAACCCAAATCACCAAGTCCCCTTCCACCTCAAAATATATCAAGAATTTGTCATGTGTTACAGGGGAAAAGACAAGCACTGGTCTGGTGGATTTTTTAAACTCTTATTGTATTCCAAAATTATTCTGTTTATACAGCATCTTAAATGTTCTCTGTGCAGTAGGATGTTAGGAGAAAGAATGAACACTAACACTGCTCTGGAGCTTATTATGAAATACTTAAGAAGTAATTCTAGCAGAAGTCTCTTTCCAGTGGACATAATTTCGAGAATAAAAAATGCTGCTTTTACAATCTACTGAGATGAATAAAGATGTACAGACACATCTGCAAGTTAGCCAATTTCTTTGCTTAAAAAATAAATTATGTTCTAGGAATACAGTGAACAGCAGGTATATGCAAGTATACGTGAGCAGACTTTTCTATCATAACAGAGGTTTGTGACACAGATTTTTAAAATTTTAATTACTCTATTTATTGTCATTGATCAGTAAGCAGAGTGTGCTAGTTCCAATACTGAAGTGATAAAAATTGGACACAACATTTTACTCCAGTGTCCACCTTGAACAGATTAATTTCTGCAAGAAGAACACTTGGAGCTTATCCAGATCACTTAGGATGCTTTCCCAGGGTGGAAATGTCTGGTACTCACAAATAATGCATGTAAGGCAGACGACTTAGCATCACATCTAATTTTTGAAGCTACCAGTCTTCTTCTCATTTCTTCTCACCTTACCTTAAATAAAATGTCTGGATAGTGTTTCTGGGTTATCCTAGACATCAGTCTGTGCTAATCCTTCCAGCTCAGTTTCATGGTCCTATCCAACCTTTCAAAATTAATCACCATTTTCTATAAGTGACTTTAGATCTTAGCTGGAGAAATCAACAAAAACAACCTGGACAGCTGGGAGGGCTGAGCAGGAGTGTGCTGACTTGGTGGGTTCTCCCATCTTTGACCATGGTGACTTACAGGGTTGGTGGCTTCTGTGTCACAGCAGTAAAGAAGGTAGCATGTAAGGCAATTTATCTCCTGTACCTCCCTGTGTGCATACATAGGTAGGAGTTTCAGAAGACCAAGCAGAAGAGATACTCATGCTCTAGAAAAGCTGTACAGGGGCAGACTCTATGATCTCTTCAAGAAAGAGGAACATTATTAAGCTAGTGGATTGGACAAGTGGCTAAGAAAAAACTATGAACAATCAAAAGGAAACCTTCTTGATATTTCCCACTCTGCATCCTGCACAAATATATAATGGCAAAATTAACAAGTCTCTTACCATCAGTTTGCTTACACTGATGCCTCATTCAGCAGACATTCTACATAGAAACCTCATTAGCCATAAAATTCCAATTTTCTTCATAAGGCAATGATGTGGAATTTGTTATAAGGAAATTCAAGTTTATTTAATTTCTGAAATCGCCTATGAAACAAGTAGCTCTCAAATCACAAAGGAAATATTGGCTCGTCACCTTATATTACATATATGGCACTTTTATTTGCTTTTATACACTCTTATTTCATTCTCTCTCTTTTTTTTTGATCATTAGAATTAGATTGATAAGCATGACATAACCCACTGTGAGTAAGAAAACTGTGATATTGTTGATACTGTCTTAAGGGAAAATCCTAACAAAAGGCTATCTTGCCAATGTGTGCCCCTAAACACGGGAACAGTGGCAAGGGATTTCAGAAGATGCCCAGCATAAACTGTTGGATCCACTCAATGATTCCTTTCCCAGGCACAATAATTTATGGCTAAGCTACAGCATGTTTTTTAAAACATATCTCACCTCTGATTTGAAACTTGCATGTGACTGAGATTATACTGCCTCCCTGAGACTGCTGCAATGATTTTATCTACCAAGGCTTTCTGATTTTTATCTTAATGCAGTTGAATCTCACTGATGCCCTTTTTCCAACCACTAATTGGTTACATCTTCACTCCCAGTGGTGGATATCATTATAACATAGATATTTTAGAGGCAATGCTTTGTAACAGACTGCCTTTTTCTTCTTTTTCTTTTTCTTTTTCTTTTTCTTTTTCTTTTTCTTTTTCTTTTTCTTTTTCTTTTTCTTTTTCTTTTTCTTTTTCTTTTTCTTTTTCTTTTTCTTTTTCTTTTTCTTTTTCTTTTTTTTTTTCTTTTTTTTTCTTTCTTTTTCTTTTTCTTTTTCTTTTTTCTTTTTTTTTTTTTTTTTTTTTTTTTTTTTTTTTTTTTTCTTTTTTTTTTTTTTTTTTTTTTTTTTTCTTTTTTTTTTTTCTTTTTTCTTTTTTTTTTTTTCTTTTTTCTTTTTTCTTTTTCTTTTTCTTTTTCTTTTTCTTTTTCTTTTTCTTTTTCTTTTTCTTTTTCTTTTTCTTTTTCTTTTTCTTTTTTCTTTTTTCTTTTTTATTACTGCCTAGACAAAGAACTGCTGTTGTGAAGTGTGCTCAGAGAGGGCTGGTTTTGGAGCAAACAGTCCTGTAAGCTAGTTGCAGATTTTACTATGTGTTTTATCTCTAAGAGCAGGCTTGACTGAGGCCTCAGAACGTCTGAGCTCAGCCCTGTTCTATGCCAGTGAAAGGCTTTTGGTGATAAATATTCATGTACTTGTTCTTTGCTTACAAAGCTGTTATGGGAGAATCAGGGCAGAGTCTAACACAGTGCTGTCCCAAGAAACTGTGTTCCTGCTGGAAGTGAAGACATGAGGACATCCCAATTTCCCTTATTGCTCTGCCCTGCTAGCAGCTCTCAAGTACTATGAAGCAACAAGACATTTCAAAGCTTAGAGGTCTTCACAGGTGGAAAAATAGCAGTGAGGTGATGCACTGTCCCTTCTTAATCCCTGCTGCTGAACTATTGCTTTGGCATGGGTTTAGGGATGGCTGTGCCTCCTCCTTGCAATACAAAGCAAAGACCAATAGCAACCAATCTGGGTTTGCTGGCAAGAGTCACAGCTTCAACCCGAAGGTTCCCCAAGTGTCTCAGTTCAGACTGGTTATAGCAGCCAACAGACAGGCTGTGCATTTCCCACTCTTCTCCAAACATGTGTTGTTAAAGGTAATATGGCCCCTAAGGCATTTACTTACCTCATGGGGCAGCATCTAATTTAATTGCTATAAAGTGCTTTGAGGACCACAGGGTGAAAAGTCCTACAGAACTGCATGTATAGTGGAAGTCTTGCTGCTGCTGTTGCTATGTGATTATATAACTTTCTCAGGGGGTTTAAGGATGGTTGAAATCACAGTAGTTTGCATTAATTATACTTATTCTCTTTTCCCCATGTATGTGATAAACTTTGTAAATGTTTTCCCTGATCACTTGGCCTTCTTTTTATTTAGCCTGCCTTTGAACACCTCTTTCTAATTTTCTGCGAGAACATCTTTGTGGTACTGGCTTTTATCCATATGGAGTGTTACATATGATGTTGGTATGGAAAGTATTATAAGGCAAACAGCAGATTTAAGCTGAAAAAGATACTTCAGAGATTAATGAACAAGCTTTGAGTCTCTCCTTTTATAGGACACTGGTTTGAGTCTTACTGAAATCAAAGCAATCTGTTTGCCTTCCTGTGAGGATATAGCTTAGTAGCCCCTTATAAAACTATTTAGTAATCTAAAAGTTGAACACCTTTATATTAAAAAGAGCACTGAAATTATTATCTTTGTTGAGTCTCTTGGTGAGAGACAAAGGAACAGGGCTACTGACTCCAAGCACTGTAGGAATAATACTCCCAAATATAATAGTAATGATTTAAAATGCATGAACACTAATTTTAAAAAGTTAATCAAGTAGTGCTAGAAGCCTTTCATAAGTCTTTTGAATTCACACAGCTATGCTTTTCTCTGCAGTATTAGGAAAGAGAATTTTTTTCCAAACTTTCTAAAAATAAGGAGAAAAGAATAATGGTTTTGCTCTCTGGAGCACCATGAAAACATGGTCATTATGTTGAAAATATTTGTAGGGGTTTTTTGTTGGTTTTTTTTTTTTTCCCCCGATACAAAATTACCCTCAGCTATCGAGAAGCTAAAAAATAAAAATTTTAAACTTTGAATTAGTTAATTACTGAGAAGTCCAAGGCATTATTTTCAAAGTTAATACGTTAGGAGTTAGGCTTTTGCCTACTTCAGAAAGATAAGTGTCTGCTCCAAGCACAAGAGCCTCCATTCAAGAATGAGTCCTTAATTTTACTCAGGTATTTAAGTCTAATTGAAGTCAAGGGGTCTGTAACATATGCATGAAGGTAACCATATGCTGATGTGCTTTTTCTAATGGGGAGGAATTTAATCATGGGCTTACATGGTAATTGAATGGGGTTTTTTTTTCCCAATTTGGACTGGGTAGGCAGAAAGTAGCATAAAAGGGATCAAGAAACATTAAAGCTTGTTAACTTAGTGCTCAGTGTAGAGGAGAAAAAGAGCCTTTTATTTCCCGGAAATTTCTGACCTTTTTTGTTATTTTTCTTCTCCCTGTTGCTCTTTGCTCACCAACCACAGCTCTCGTTTGCTGTGGAGAATTCCCAAAGGGGACATTCCTCGCTGGAGTAACTTACCCAGCTCTTTTTCCTAATTCACAGTGAGTACAGCACCCCTTGCAGAATCCATAGCAGACCCTTTGGCTGCATGCCAGTGCTAATAGCATGTTTTCCAATAATCTAATCTCTTCAGTCACAGAGCAGAAATCAGAAAGTTAAAAGAACTGGCTTCTCAACTTGTCTCAGTTCGCCTTTGAAATCTGTGCATGGTAACGTTGTGTGAATAACTACAATAAATTGTTACCACACTTGCACCCATGACTCAATAGTTGTGCCCATAACAATCTGATGTATGTGAGAGAACCCTCTATAAAGCAAGGTTTAATGTGGTGCCAGGAACAGACTCTCTCATGAAGGCTTGCGTCTACAAAGAAGCCAGGAATTTCAGCCAAAGCTGAGGACACATTGTAAATATCCATGAATTAAACACCTCACAGTCCTAAGAGATAGGTATCATTTCTCCTTTGCAGATTAAAAAATTGAAGCTCAAAGATGAAAAATCCAAAATTTCTAAGTTTGGCTCTAGAAGCGAAGTATTCTTTGATTAGACTCCTGAATAAATAGCTTCATTTTCAGACCTCTGACCACCTGCATCTTCTGCAGCCATAATGAAAATGAGGGTATATACACAGGAATGAAGCAGGAGATTAGTTGTCTCACTGGAGGCCCTAGATTTGAAAATGTAGATTCTAGTACTTTACAAAACTAGAAAAGGGCCTTAACCAGCCAACTTTATCAACCTTCAAATCCAAGAACCCCTGAATTTCTTCAAAGGCACATAACTCAGTGGTATTGTTAGGGAAAGACAAAGTAACTAGATCCTGAAAGCATTTACCTTTTTCTACATGGCTTCTTTTTCATGTGTGCTGACTGTATATTTTTGCTTTGGAGGTGCAGAACTGACACCATCACAATCATTTTTCCTGATTTCTAACCTCATGCAGATCTCTGGTGGTCTACAGATCACAAGCTGGTAACTGGGTCCATCATTCTACCCCAGGACTGGATCTCTTCATGTATGATTTTGATTGCTGTCGCCAGGAGCATATGCTTGTTGGGTACTTGGGATAGAAGTTTGCTACCTCTGTGAGACAAGCAGCTTGACTTGCTTCATGAAAGTCCAGGAGGTCAAGGAGCCAGTTAAGCAGGATGTTTTCATTCTAGGGCACAGTTCAGTCTTTCCTTTCACTTATTCTATTCTGGCATCTGCTTGTGACATTTTTTAGCACAATTTTTCTGCAGCAGCCCCAGCATTTTGAGTGGTGTTGTTGCGGTCATCTCACATCCGAGCCCTGTCTCATGGCAGCCCAGTGTGGTGGCAAGCCACTAGCCACCAGCTGAGCTGCCAAATATTCATCATTTTGGGTGCTTTAAAAGTAACTGCTGTGATTTCATGTTTTTCTAATATCTAGGAGATGTTGGGTTTTCACTGAAGCCTAACTAATTGTTGGTATAACTTATATTAGGCAGTTCTATTAGCAGTAATAGGTTCTATTTCTATCATTCATTCTGCATCAGCTTAATTAAGTTACAGCAGACAAAACAGAACCCAACAGTCCTCTCTTCCTCATTAGAATTATTAGAAAAATGTTCTTCAACAGAGCATGTTATAAAGTGCTAAGGATATTTTGCAAGCTGTCTAAGGTATCCAGCACCTGAAAAAGCAGCTCTCTTAGGCCACAAAATGGTAAATGGATCATTTTCTTGTGTGAGAGCTTGGTTAAGAAGATGGTGTCTTACAAATTTGTACTAGAAAGTGCAGAGCAAAGGTTAAACACGTACCCTCAGGATGCTGCTCTAATCCTGCCTAAATGATGTGACTCCTACCATTGTTACCAGTGAAATACTTCAACAAAAGTGTATTTTTATGACCACTTCTTCAATTGTGCATAAAAAGTGTCAGATGTCACTTTCGATGCGCATCAGTGATATTAAATAATGTATTACACAAATAAAAAAGTCACTCTTAAAATTTATAGTTCATAGTTTGCCCATTAATCTTTCCAAATGTGAGAGGTTATTTTCCATTAAGGCTAGATAGAAATTTTAAAGACAAATTAGATTTTTTGCATATTTTTTGCTATTGCACAGAAACATTAAAATGGCTTCAAAACCATTGACTTTGCAGCTCTTACTATAAAATATTTAATAAGACTCATGAAACCAACCCAACATTTTCTAGATATTTAATTCTTTTATATTGATTAATATATATATAATTTAATTATATAATATAATTATATTTTTATATAATTATTGGGCTATGAAGTTTTGTTTTTCTTTACCTAATATTGTCAATAGGTGGCCTCAGTTTATTTTTTTTATTGTAGAATTTCTTTTTGCTTTTAAATGAAAATTCTATATCTTATAATTCCTTATCACCTTTACAACACTCCTATTCGTATTTTAAATTAAAGCCACTCATGCAATTATTAACGGAACAGAATTCCATTAGAATATGACACTTAGAAAAATTTGATGTGTTAGCATTATACTGTTAATTGGATTTGGGATAACAAGCATAAAATTGATGTTACATCAATTAAAAATAAACAAAAACAAAAACTGAACAGAAGTTTTAATTCACTTTAATTCATTTTCTCTTCCAACCAACTGACCTGATTGGTGTGCAAGTCCTCAGGGATGTGGTGGTGTACCACCACAAAGAAAATGAGCTGTTTCTCTGCTTTAGCACAAAATGGATGATAGCCTTGATTTCGTCACCAGCACCCTAATGATTCAGTTCAAATACTTTGTAGCCCAGCTGTAGCTCAGCAGTAAGCTGCCTGCTGTGTGTCACTGCAGTGATGTCAGATGCATTACGGTTTTGGGGAAGTGAATGATGCTCGGTGAGAGCACTAAATTTCTTTCATGTGGGTCAGTGTGTGCGGCAGTGAAGCTGGTTGGGAGGGAAAGGCTCAGACTTCAAAGGGAGGGCAGCATGCAGAAGGGGTGATAAAGCAAGCCCTGAGTACGTGCCATTCATAGTTACCTCACTAGAAATCCAGGCACACAGAGCTGCTGAACTGAGTCAGTTTCTCAGGAGTCCGATGCCTACTTAAATCTCCCCCATCCTATCACTTAATCCCAATCTAAACAGGCCATCCAATCACACTGCCCTCTAAAAATCAGATCACTGTGCTCCAAACAATTTACTACACTATCTTGATTAACAAATTATCCTCACCCCCTTTTCTTCACAGAAGTTTTACCATTGACTTTAGGGGCCCAGGGCTTTTGTCAGTGAGTCCAAGATGACTGGTGATAATGACACTTGTTTCTTTTCCACCAGAGTTGTGTTTGATTTCAGATCACACTGTTCATGTTTTGCAGTCAGAAACTTTTGACTTCTTAGTCTTTCAGACTAGCATGAGTCCCATTGGCATGAGGGAAAGGTGAAAACTGTTAGATCATAATTTGCTGAGTCTTGCTACATAGCACTGCAACAGAGAAGTGGTGGCTAGACCTAGTATTTTAATCATTAATTTCAACGTGGAATTTTGGACAGTATTTTGTGTCAGTGGCAGATGGATGGTCCAGTCAGCCTGGAGAAGTTAGCCTTTTTCCTTCATGAAAAAGTGAGAACAGAGTTTTTCCATGTTACAAATCATAGAACACAATTTTTAGAGATTTTCCAGCACTGTGATACTCCTTAATATCTATACTATGATTTGAAATCTTGATGTGAGTCTTGAATTTAAAGAGACACGATCCATTTTAATGTTTGCAGGCGTCTGTCCAGAGCAATTCCACTGCGAGCAACATACTTGGGGCTTCCAGTTAGCTTCAGTATGGTATGAATTTAATCGTTACACAGAAAGAAATCATTTCATTCAGTGCAAACTTTTGATCAGTTCCACTTAGGAAAATACATTAAATTGAGAGGATATTAAGTAATTGACCAAAGGCACATCTGAGCACCGCCAAGGCAGTGGGCTGGCTTGCTGTCTGGCTTATTAATTTTTTAATGCTGTAAACATGGTAGTAGAAAATCATCGTTTCGACATGGGATTACAGGCTTCTGCTGTCTAAACCCTTCTCCCTAGTCCCCGGCATGGAAAGTAAAATCTGTTACATCCTGCTGTTCTTTCTGTGGTTTCTGAAACAAAACTTTGAGAGAAAAACTCTGGTCTCAGAAGACCCTGTGGGAAATGAGAAACTTGCAAATGCTACTGTAGTTGTGTAATGTTGACAGTATGAGCTGAGTGATCCTTATACAGAATGGAAATGCACGAGCATCTGTGTAATACGCAACAATAAAAGTCTCCAGGATGATAGGAGAACAAAACAGGAGAAGCAAATGGGGTGTGTGGGGTACAGGCTCTGCTGCCACCAGGATAGCCTAAGCATTCATGACCTTTGTTAGAAACACAAAAATCAGAGATGGAAAATTACCATCAAGCAGAAAGACCACACATTTCAAAGAATGAGTCTATGCACTATATATTTTTGCTTCTTTCATTTAGTAGAAGCATGCAATTCTTGTAGGGCAGAGATTGGAGGGTCACAGGGATGTTGACAACTTTGTTTTTAGAGTTCTGTGTCCATACAAACAGTAACAAATCAGCTGTGGATCTTCATGACAGCAATTTGCAAGACTAGAGCATTAAAATACTATCTATATGTGCATCAAATACAACCTCTTTCAAAAGTCAGATCTCCTTTTTTTATCTGAGCGCAGATGCTTGATTAGTAAGTAGCTGAATCTGACAACTGTCACAACACAGTGATTATGAATTATTAGGCTACTACAATTACTAGGTTACTACTTTTAAGAGATCAATTACTTACTATAATAGCTTTTTTAATCTAGACAATAAGACAGAGATTATATAATTGAGTTTACATTTTAGAAAAGATTCATAATGATACTCTTGAAGGCTGGGTATTTAGAAATAACTACAGCTGAGTCTAAAAGTAATATCTGTAGTTGCTTACAGGATTTAGAACTTCATGTGAGAAAGTATTGCCTTCACCATCACCATCACTACCAGGTTGTTTAAGGCAATTTTCTCAGGGATCCTCTTTGGTTCCTATACTGGTTAAACTTCCTGGATCCTTGAACGTTGGTGGTGCTCCATAGTATGTGGGGGAAAAAAAGTCAATTTCCCTTCTCTCTCCATGAAAAGAATTTTTCAGTTTATTTACAAAACTCTCTGGAATGACAAGGAGCCATTTGTGGTTGTTGTGGCTGATTTCTGTTGTGCTGAAGATGCTAGGAGACTGCATAAAACTCTGCACCCCTGGTGAGATTTTTCAGCCTGTTGATGCTCTTTCTAACTGAATTCAGGGGAAATGTGTTCTGGCTGCCAGTACACTTAATTTTCAGGATGACTTTGCCAGACATGTGTTTAATAATGATGAGGCAATCCCCAGTGAGGTCTTGGCCATTTGGGCCAAGGGCCTCCTTGCTCATAGACACCACTACAAAACAGTTATGGATATTCCCTGAGACTGTGGAACAGTCCCATACTCACGTTTCTGTTGCTTTTTAGAATTCTTGACGTTTGGTGTATAAAATATGTTGGTTCCTTTTCCCTCAGATGTGAAGTGCCTCTTGAAGAGAAAAATACTGTTGAGCCAGGCAGATGTTTGGGGAAAATTTTTTTGTTTCATGTGAGATCTTTTTCCTTCAAAACATAGGAAGACACTTGAGAATCCTCTTCGCTACAGGCTTTGTATCAGAAGGCAGCAGTACTCTAAAGTAAAATAAAAGTCAAGCAAATCTCTGGAGGAGTTATCACCCTCTCAGAAAGAAGTCCTAAAATATTTGTGAAGACCAAATCACAAAGAGAAGCAGAAGATATTAAGCCTTTAACAGCTGACTTCTAGACAGATTTTTCCTCTTTGCCTCTTTTGCGGGAGCCACAGATTCCTGTAGATCCAGAAGAGGCTGATCAAACAATCCACATTCCTCAGCTATCACTACTGACTCAGCTGCATCCCAGAGCACTTATTGCCAGTCCAGTGCAGTAATTGCCACGTAGAGATTTACCTTCCCCAGCTGCTCCCCCACCACAGCACATCCAGTCCCTCGCCCAGTGATCAAGCAGATCTTGGCTTGCAAGACTCAGCTTAGGTTTCACCTTGGACCAGGCTGGCAATCTATTTAGCACTGATAATACAAATTTATCCAGCCCATGCATACTGGCTCTCCCAGGGCTGGGCTACCACTCCTGGGCTTTGTCCTTACTCCACACTGCCTGTTGCCTACACGACAGTTCAGCATTTTTGCCCCACTAATTGCGCGTCCCACCTCTAACGCGTTTCCACACAAAGGAGCACTGTCCAAGAAAGAGTCTGAGGAAATACGCTGTGGTTTGCAAACTGAATTCTTTAATGACTTTCTCATTAGAAGAGCTGACTGCCAAATGCTCTTTGCGCTTGCCTAAAGGACGGCCTGCATGATTGAGAGTAGCTCTGATTTACATGAAGTATTGTTTTCAGGCCACCACCACAGGCAGCTGCTTCTCACTAGGCAAGGAAAGAGAAAGGAACGCGAGTGAGTGCTCAGAGCAATCAAACGACACGAGAACCCGTGGGATTTCCCATCCCAAATCCCCACCACCACAAGGGCTAGTGTCCGTGCGGATGCTGCATGGTGGTAAGAGCTGAGGTGGGGTCTGGCTCTCCTGGCAAGGGGCAGCCCAGCTGGGAAGGCCGAATTCCAGAGCAGCTCTGCTGTGAAAATATTTCCTGTGAGAATGTGCAAGCCTGAGAAACCAGGAGCAGCAGCACGGATGGATTTCATTTGCGTAGCACATCCATTTCAAGAGCAAACCACTAAATGGACATCTTGCTGTTGGAGAGCAGTGATGAGACAGTGCACCTCAGCTGTGGCAAAGGGGCAAAGAATATTCTTCTACCCTGTGCTTTCCCCCAGCTGTTAGAATGCATGCCCAGCTGGATTTCTCCTGTATTTTCTTATTTCTGTGTCTTTTGATCCCATAAACTTTAAATATACATGGAATGAAACTGATTGAAGGATGTCATTGCAAAAGTTTAGAATTTATTTGCTGCACATGGTCAAAATCTAGCTTCTCGTCCACAAAAGTTCAGATTCAAACTCAGCTCCTTATCCTTAACTTTCTATTTTTAATAGAGACCACAACTCATTGTTTCCAGAGTAGGGCTTTGGAAAATATTCTGAGATTTCATTTGCTAATGAGACTTAAAACTAATATCTGGACAAACGGCTTGCACAAAAAGAGGCCTCTGAGTAAAAAAGGGCTTAAAGCCAGAGAGGAGAGGGGAATAGTTCAACATTCATTTAGGGTCTTCTTTAATCTCCAGTATTTAGGTTTTAGAAAAAGAAAAAAGAAGGGATAGATTTTGGACCTATAGCCAGTCATGAGTCTGCAAACAAGTAGTTTGTACCACTTCTGGCTAATGTTTGTGTAAGAGCTGAGAAAGAACTTGTCTGTGGGTCTCTGTGCTCCCACCATTTGCTTTGCCCCCTGCTGTGCTGCATTTTCCATCCCTGAGAGTCTGTGATTTCACTGTAATCAAAAAGTGTTAGGATACAAGAGGGTGGAGCACTCAGTGGTTGGTAGGGTCATGCCTAGAATATTTCATCCTCATTGAGTCAGTTCTGAACATTGTTGAGAATTTTTTATATTTAATTTTTTTATATTTGTTTTTTTTGTCTTTGTAATGGAGCAGGCTGCACCAAAGACCAAGGGGTTTCAAGCAAGTGCATTTAGCAAGAGCATTTCTTGGATATATTTGCAATGCTACAGCCCATACCTCCTGGTTCTGCAGCCAGTGTCTAACCCACAAGGCCACAATGCCCAATCCTCTGCCAAGGCACTGAATCTCTCTTCATCCCTCTTGCCATGTCTATAATTTGTGGCTAACAGGAGTGGCCTGTGCTCTCCTAGTGCTTTATCACCTGCTTTTGCACTTTGAAGTGTTTTTTAACATGGATATACATTACTTACCCATTTCTACTCTTGACCTAAGTATAGAAATTTGAAGCAATGCTTACACCTGGTGTACCATGACTGGATTTCACCAGATGGGGGTTCATGTTTCCAGCTTCTTGTGGCACATCACATAAACTCTGAGCTCAGTGTCTGATACAGGGAAAAAAAGAGGTAAAACTTCTGGTTTCTTCCTTGGGGTTATGGTTGTAGTTGCTGAAGCACTTGAGATCTCCAGGTACTAACAATCTGCTGAAATGAGAGAGGAAGAGTAAGGACCAATTCTGTACCCAGAAGATTGAATGGATTCTGGAATCCCTTCAATCCCACCCAGCCTTTGCAGCAGGGGAAGGACTGGCCCATGCATTGCAAGGATATGGCAAGCATCTGGGTCTGAACCAGAGAGGGAGGAGGCTGAGAGGTAACAGGAATGAGATCTTCACCTGGAGCTTGGAGATGCCTAATTTCAAACACGTTATCTCATTCTTTAGGCACAAATATTTTTGCTTCACAATTTTTTTTCTCCCAGGTTCAATGACAAAGCCCAGTGCTTTCAGAGAATGCCAGTTTCTGGAGCATGTGGCTTGTCTCTCAATGCTCTGATTCTTTCCTGGGCCAGAATAAAGGTCTACCCTTACTGCAAGACAAATGAGAAAGTATTTTATTACACAGATACAAGACTCAAACAAATGCCAGACACAGTAAGAGACATTAAAAAAGAGCATCTCTTTAACACTTTTTAAGAGAAAAAAGCCATGCTTCATTTAAAATGTTAATTCTGACTTTTCAGTGATATTTTTCTTTAAGAATTTCCAAGAACTGGAACTTATTTTGCTTCACACATTCAATTATAACATGACATGAAATCAATGGAGCTTGACTTGCATATTTTATCCTATTTCTTGTTCCATAACTCTAGCAATAACATTCTCCATTTGGAACTACAGGCTTTCCTTTTTTTTCTGTGTTATTAGTATAAGATGCATCTGGACTGCATGAAAAGAGGCAGAAATGGTGAAAATGGCTAAGAGCATGTTTTATTTTATACTTAGTACTTCTGGAGTTAAAGGGGAGATGGAAATTGGCCATGTAATGGATCTTAGCTAAAGAGAATTATCATATTTCAATAGTAAAGTATTGCCTGTCTCGGCTCACACACACATCTTGACCCCAGAGCAGTTGCACATAATGTTTTCTCTGTCAAGAGAATCTATTCATAATGATGTGTCACAGGTGCTCACACATAATATGTTTCCCGTCAAAGGTGATCATCCATATTTTATAGAGCAGCTTTGATGACAAATATTTTGTACTTCAGTTGCTTTTTCATCCAACTGTCAGCCTTAATGAAGGAAAGTCACAGATAGTTTTTAAATAATGTCAGCTTCTTAGATCCCATTACTGTGTCTGCCTTTTAAAGTAGTTTCATACAAGGGCCACAGACAGAGGAGAGAGGCAAAGACGTTTTCATTTACTTAAATTTAAAAAGAAAAATTTTCCAGGCTCTTAATCTCGCAATCAATAAGCTCTATATCTTTGAAATATTTTCAGGGAAAAAAAGTGTTATATTTATTGAGTATACTCAGTATTTTGAGAGTCTAGTGAAAGCAAGTATGATAACTGAATTGGGGTTGCAACTTCTCACTGTGCTGTATGCCATTTATTCCCATGTCCTCATTGTAAGCACACTTTCCTCTACGTTGTGTTGCAAAATGAGTGCCTCAGTATGCACAGAGAATTGAGTTCTTGTATTCTTACTGAAATTGTTAGTGCACAGCAAGGCCAAAGTTTGTGCATCTCATGTATGTCCAGCCATACTGAGACAAATAACTCTCATTCCTGATTTTATTAATGAAAGAGTGAACTTGAATTCCTTTTGAGTTTCTTCAGACCACGGGACTTGTCCCTGAAACCTCAGAGCACGGAGAAGTGCTTTTCCCATTCATGGGACATGTCTTTTCTGCTGAGAGTGTAAGTGAGCAAATGTACAGAGGTGTCCCTGAACTTCCCTGCCAGGCAACCCTCCCCTGAGCAGCAGGCAGTGGTGGCTCTCAACATGTGAGCCATGGATTCCTATGGACTCCTGGTCTGCCTCCAAGGGCTCCACAGAAAGGAGCTGAAAAAGCAAATTAATTGTGTGTGCAAGCTATTCAGCAGTATCTGCAGAGCAAAATAAAATCAAAGCACTAAAACAAGTAATCACACCATGGCATGTGTATATTTATAGAATTATCACTGGCCTGAGGAGAAGGCAGAACAGCAAGTCAATAGCATTTAGCAATACAAGCTATAATGTAAATGAGGATTATATTTCTTCTGTATATGAAATATAACCAGATGTGTTAGCGAGATTAAACTTTGCACCTAAAAATATGACCATTTTTTTCATGCAAGACAGGGCAAAAAAAAGATGGGACACAGGGTCAGGAGTTACTTGATGCTTCATTTAATTTTTAGTTTCAATTTATTTAAGAAAGCAAGCAAGAAGGAATTAAAAATAGGTAACAACTTCTAAAGCACAGGAGGATGCAAAACTTTATTCTCTACCACCTAGAAGTAATGAACTTCACTGTATCACACAGCAGATTGTCTGCTACTGAAAAGATAGTCTGCAACAGCATCCTCTTTCCTGCTATCCCCAAGCCCCTAAAAAAGTTAGGCAGTGAGTGTAATAAATTTTGCTTTCCTTGTCTGAAGAATTAGAACAATTCAATTGAAAGGCAAATATAATCCTACCTATGCTACATGCTGAGACTGGAGCAGGGTGAATGCCACAGTTAAGTCTAAACATCAGGTTGTAATTGCTAGAGATTAAAAACATGCCAGAGAGAACATTCCAGGGAAAGAAGGAGGGTGAGAAGGATGGCTCTCCTGTGTCTTTTTTTTAAGGTAAAATATCACCAGATCTTACAAGGGCATATTCCTGAACAGCAGAACTCAAATAAAATGGCATTTAGTCAATGAAAAAAATCAGACACTAGATTGATTTTTGATGATTATCTGACTTGGAAAAGCAAGAATAAGTGAAGTGAACATGAATTTATCTGCTGAGCCAAGTGCACACAAGGCAGAAAAGCCCCTGAAAATATGGAAAAGAAAAATGAATGTTCTCTAGAATGCTGCTGTTCCATACAATATATTTCAAAGATCATTTACTGTTGGCTATTTCTGCAAGATGTGAAGATGTCAGCTGAGCTTCTCATTTATATGCAGATGAAATAATTTCTGAAATGACAAGTGAGGTCATAAGAGGCACAAGAAAAAATGAGGCAATCTGTAAGAGCTGTCAGAGAGATGGATGGTCCATCCTTCCAAGTGGAGAGGAACCATTATTTCATGGTCTTGTTTAATGTGTTGTTCTCTCACAGTTTGTTTGTTTTTGTTTTTTTTCCCAATTCTTTTCTTCTCAGTGCATCCTAATGTGAGCCAGGGTTGCCAAGGAGGGTGTGCTACATGCTCAGACTACAACGGATGCCTGTCATGTAAGCCCAGGCTCTTTTTTGTTCTGGAGAGGATTGGCATGAAACAGATTGGAGTGTGTCTTTCCTCGTGTCCAAGCGGATACTACGGGACACGGTATCCTGACATTAATAAGTGTGCAAGTAAGTGCTGGGGAAAGGGGAACCACATGGATTTGTCTGTTCTCTCTTGAATGCTGTTTCTCCTTAGGAGTCAAGTTGAAGGAGAAGCGAGGCAGACAGGCTGTGTCCTTATTTGTTCAATTCTTTGTAGTAGTGCAGTAAATATTAACCCAAGCAAGAAGTTAAAGACCACAAAATGGCCTATAGCTCAGGGATCCTGGCTCTGCATGAATGACCTGCCTAGAACCCAGGTGATGGCCTCCTCCTCCTCCTTCTCTACATCCCCATGTGAAGGGGAAGCACCCGTGGGCGCCAGGCACTGTCCTTCAGAAGCAAGAGAATGCTGGCAGCTCTGAAGAGAGAGAGGGGACTGAGGAATGCTGAATCTTGGTGGCTTGGAGCTGTTTAACCCACTGCCCTTACCTGCCTGACCCCTGCAACAAGGAGAGAAGATGGCAGGTGGCACTCCTAGAGATGGGATTTGCCCTGGTCTCTATATAGCCTGTCTCACGCTCACTGTAGTCCTCTGAATGCCTGTAGAAGCTGGACAGGCTTCAGCTGGCCAGGTTTCAGCCTGATTTGGGGGAATTTACTGATTTGTGTTGTCTCTGGGCTGGGGGACAGAGAAGCCAAATCTATTCTTTACTGCTCAGGCAACATTTTGACCCTACTATGGATTTTTGAACCATAAATGAACTGGAAAAGATCGCAATGTCCTCCCCACTCCTCTTTTTGTGGTTGAATTCACTGTTTTTAATCCCATAGGTGATATAAAAATATAAGAGCAATGGCCAAGAAACTCTCCCAGTCTTTACCTGGTAATAAAAGTTATTTAATGAATAGACCCCAGAGTAAAGTCTTAGAGGGTAACTTGACACTGCAAAGTATTTGCTCACTTTTTAGCAGTGTGTGGCCTTGCATATCAAACATGAGCCGTGCCATACATAAGGTTTTATGCATTTGTCTTTAAAATTTCTGAGAACTGGGAAATATATCAACAATGCCAATTTGGGCAGTCATATAGGGAATACACTAAGTACTACAGAACATCTGATTGAACATCAGGGAACCATTTAAAGAAAAAGAAAGATATGTTGATCAAAACCACTCCTAAGTAGATTCTAAATTCTGTCATATTTTTTTTCTCTTGGATGAATATTTTTTATCTCCTGGAGACAAGTAGTGTGGAGCCAACCTAGTACTTTTGTCCCATGGGATTAACTAGTACCTGTGTGATGCCAGTGTAGGGCATAAGCAGCACAGTGTGATTCTCATGTGCAGTGCTCTGCCTGCCATTTGCATAGGTCTCCAAGAAGATTAGAAATGTGAGGCTGTTCAGCATCAGGCCATCCCCTCTAAATTCTCATCCATGCCAGGGTCACTTGTGGCTGGCCTTACCATGTATACCGGCCAGGAAGAAGACCTAACATAATCTGCTTCCTTTGAGGATTATCTGACATTGCTAGAATTGTGTGGTTCTGGTACAAGTGAGAGAACCCATGGTAGTTCATGGCAAAGAGCAACAACGCTGTTTTTACTGTTTGCATTTCAGAATGTAAAGCTGACTGTGATACCTGCTTCACCAGAAACTTCTGCACAAAGTGTAAAAGTGGGTTTTACTTGTACAGTGGAAAGTGCCTTGAAAAGTGCCCTGATGGGCTGGAAGCCAACAACCACACGATGGAGTGCACTAGCATCGGTGAGTCTGCTCCCCACGTCCTGTCTCGTTTTCTCAGATGGAATCTAAGTGGGATCTAAGGAAGGCATGATCAGTTACAACACCAGGGAAGTGCAACCTAAAATTAAAACGTTCTTCACAACAAGATGTATTCCCCAGAACAAAAAACTCAAGGTATTTCCCAAGTCTGCCACTTCACAAGAGGCACAAACTTGGTTGTGTCCCAAGCCTTGATGCTAAGGGCAATTCTGCCAGAGGAAGGATAGCCCGATAGGTCTGCTCTGAGGTAGCAAGACATACATCTCTTGCTCAGTTACAGTGTTATGCAGCACAACTAACATCAAAGTTTCAAAAACTCTGAGTCAGATCCCACATGTAGTTTAAAAAAGATTAAAATACTAATAGCTTTACTTTAGCTCCCTTGTACTACCTGAGCCTTCAGAGCATGCATGAATCAACATTTTGAAGCTTACCTTTTCAAAGGTGAAGGCTAGAAACTAATATATTAAGGAAACATCCCCCTCAAAAACCCTCCAATCTCCAAAATGGTATATGTGCATAATCACCCCAATTCAGAAATTGAAGAATAAAATAAAACACCAAATAGGGTGTCACTGACCCTGAAGAAGTGAGATTGACATCATAGTGACTCACTGGCTGTAGAGAAGAGACCTGCTTTTGTATCTTCAGCCTCTGACTCAAAAGCTCCAATTATTCACACAAGGACAATTTTCAGAGGCCACCACACCTAACTGTCCACTCCAATGCTCTGCCATCCCTCCAAATGAAAGGAGAACAAGCGATGTGTTTGCCTGTGAACAGCTGCAGTTAGCATCCCCCACCATGGGTACACTCAAGCTGTGGCAGGGTTCAGCTTATTTTATACCTTGGCTGTGAATTGTGATGGCTGAGGGCTGTGAACTGCAGTGCATGTGGTAAAACTCTTTCAGCCACCAGCAGCCAGGGAGCACATAGGCATAGTATGGCCGTGATGGAAATCTTCCCCAAAATCTTCCCCCAACTATCATGCACATAGCTCTCCCTGGCATCAAGTGTTTTGGAGGGGAAGTAATGCAGAAATAAAAATAATTTGCACTAGTTTGGCATTTTCATTCTCAAATATATATTAGTTCAGGTGGTGGTGTAGGCTTTTACGGTTTTATTTTCAAGCAAAGACAACTTTCATCTTTGAAAGAAATTCAAAGGATCATTTTTGTTTCTTGATGGCTGTTTCCAACTGCTGTAGACTCAGCTACTTTAACAATGAGTCAGTCTCAGAGAGGAAAAGCCATTTAAAGCTATGGAGTAAAAACAGAACCTCTTTGTGCACGTGAAAGCCAATTATTTTAACAGAAGAGCTCCAGTGTAACATGAAAAAAATGACCCACATGACAATCCACTCGAGGAAGGCTCAGAGATTGCCTGAAGTCAGTTGTATTTCTAGGTTTCAGAAAATTCAGAAGTAAAATCTGGATCTGGAAAAATGTTGACTAACTAATTCCTCTTTATAGAGGGACTAGAAGCCTTTCCTTCTTCATTGGTGACTTGTAATCTTAAGCATGCAGTCAGACTTCAAGCAAATATATATATTTACTTTCTTCTTGTAAGAAAAAGATAGTGAGATGGCATAAGAGAAGGATAGCTATTAAAAACATATTGCTAACTTTCCAAAGTTACTTCCACTTTTATTTACACTCTTTGGACAAGTGTGAAATGACACACCTTCTGGTTTCCAAATAGTATAGGATGAACATTCACATTACTCTGGTTTAGAAAGGTTAACCTACACCATTCTGAAAAGCTTGAAACCTCACACTGACCCAAATTTCCCTCTGCTTTGCCTGTTTCCAGCTTGTGTATGCAACAGATGATGGCTCTTTAGATGGCCAGACACACTGGCCAGACACAACTTCTAATGTAACATCTTTTGGTATCAGTTGGTCCTTTATAACTGTCAATCTCCAAATTTCCATCTTTGAGACAAGCTACAGCAGCTTGACCCAATGACTTCACTCACCTTTCACACAGGCATGACTAAAGTTCATTCCACAGAAGCTAAAAGGATTTACACCTCCATCAGCCTAAAGCAAAGTCAGAACAAACCCCAGTAACTGATACAATTGAGATCAGTTGTGCTGTTACTGCCTTGTTTCAGGAATGGAATTACAAAAAAGTGAGTAGAAAATAGTAACTGACATAATTATTTGACATTATTTTGTGCTGTATATCCTCAACAGTCCAATTTCTGTCAATTCATTGCTGCAACTCACTGATTAATTCCATTAGTTTTTACCCCCTTTTGGCTGATGTTGAATGAAAATAATGTCCCATATGTCTTCTGTATACAAAAATATATTGGTCAGGCTCAGTTTGTTCTATGTTTATTGCAGTGCACTGTGAAACTAGTGAGTGGAGTCCATGGAGCCCTTGCATGAAGAAAGGAAAAACTTGTGGTTTCAAAAGAGGAAATGAAGTAAGGGTCAGAGAGATCGCACAGCACCCATCAGCAAGGGGAAATCCTTGCCCAGCTACAACCGAGAGCAGAAAATGTATTGTACAAAGAAAGAGATGTCAGAAGGAAGGAAAAGGTACCAAGTTATCATCATCATAATATGAGATTCATATCGTGTTTGTTTAATAATTTACACCTGAATTCTTAGGCCTCAGTTTCAGGTTTCAACAAAGCTGCCATTAATGTGGTGGTTTTTGGGCCAGAGAAACTTTTGCCTTTGCCTGCAGCAAATAAAATCCTAGCACTGCTCAAATAATGTGCTTTGTGTGATCTAGAAAGGACAGAGTGGGCTGGAAGGGAAGGCACTTTGTCTCCCAATTCTGTCTGCTGCAAGAGTTGTCAAGATGAAAAGTTGCACTGTAGTACTCAGAACAAAATGATCCATCATAAAACATGTTGTGGTAGGTGTTATCTATTGGGCATCAGGCAGCCAAGTTTCATGCTTCAATAGAGGGATTCCTCCAAACCGATTCCTATTTCATGCTTCCCTACAAGTAAGATTTTAACTCTCGTAAATGGCCAGGGCTGCTGCAGATGACTTATGGAGATGCTCAAGGGGCTTGGATCTTGTAACCCTTCTGAAGGTTGGCTCATTCCCTGGGGATATACCTCATGAGAAGGGAGATAATGAGAGAGTCCAAATGAGGGCCACAAAGATGGTGAAGCACCTTGAGGGGAAGTCATATGAGGAGCAGCTGAGGTCACTTGGTGTTCTCAGCCTGGAGAAGAGGAGATTGAGGGGACATTCCCCTTGCTGTCTACAACTTCTTTGTGAAGAGAAGGGACAGACACTGATCTATTCTCTGTGGTGACCAGCGACAGGACAAAAGGGAATGGCCTGAAGATGCATCAGGAGAGGTTCAGGTTGGATATTAGGATAAGATTATTCCCCCAGAGGGTTGTTGGGCACTGGAACAGGCTCCTCAGGGAAGTGGGATAGCATCAAGCCTGACACAGCTCAAGAAGCATTTGGACAATGCTCTCAGACACACTGAGTGACTCTTGGGTATCTTGTTCAAGGCCAGGGGTTGGGCTTGATAATCCTTGAGGGTCCCTTCCAACTCAGTGTATTCTCTGATTCTGTGATTCTATGGTTAGAAGGAGGATCTTATGGACCAGATAGCTACAGGTGACTCCTCCTCACCCAAAAACTGGGTATATCTACTGATCTATAGGGAGTAGATACCAGTATCACCTGCTCTTTCTTGTGTCAGGCAGTATCCTGAAGAGGTAGAGAGGTGTACCTATGTCAAGGTTACAGTCAAGACAACCTATTTACAGATCCCCTTTAGTAATATAGATTTCTATGTTCAAAATGTCTACGCGTGCTTCTGTTCCTACACAGTGGCACAACTTGAAACAGCCTCTCATTAGCCCACTGTAACAGGGGAAAGAGTCCATTTTCTTTCCCTACCAAAGCTTAATCTTGACAGAGATGAAAATATAGGATTGAACTGTAATTTTGGACTATGAAACTGGGGTTTTTTTGAGGCGATGATATTGTGTGTTTGCTTATAGCAATTTGGCAAACACTTCAGATTGGACAAGGCATTTCTGTCTGAGAAATGCCTGCTGTTCCTATGTAATAAGAACTTTAGAAGAAACTACTCACGTATTTTGCTATCCATTCTTATTTTATGGGATTTGAGCCAAACCATACTTGAAATATACTGTGCACCGCAAGAATTTGTTCACAATCATGAATCTTTTTCTTTCCTTCTTGCCATCTTTTATGCAATATGCATAAAGGTGGGCATTTTTCCTTCTTTTTGAGCAAATTCCAGTCTATATTCCAGCCTGTTTTATGCTCAGTAGATAATTCCTTCAAAAGTGGAACCTATATTCCCGCTCTGTCTGTGCCCTTGGGATTTATATGCCTGTGTCTGAGAGCCATGGGGTTTTTTTTGTTCTGACATTCACCTTCTCAGTATTCACAGAAGTCTTTCCATTCACATTCATCGCTTCTGGGAGATGAACTTATTTTTATTTTTTTTTAAAGAAAGATAATTTTTAATAAAACTGAGGAATATCACATATGAAACATCAGGTTAAAAGAGCTTCAAGGGATGAATTATGGTAACAAATTAGGAAGGTAAGAATTAAGCTAAAAGTTTTCCTTCTATTCCTACTGAAATGGGGAAACAAAGCTTTCCAACTTGATCTTCAGGCAGCATATCTTCCCTACAGCTACTGTCCCTTATTACACAAAAAGAAACTTCTATTCCCCTTTGAACAATAGAATAATTGCCCAAGAAAGAGAGCCAGGCTCTGTTCTTAAGGCTAGCTGTGCCCTGTAAGGGAGTGCAGAAGGAGGTGACAACAGACACACTTGAAAGGAAAGGGAAAGTCAGTAAGTTCATATTTAATGTTGAGAAATATTGAAAAGGGTCTTTTGTGTTGTACAACTCCTTGTGGTGTCTCAGACATTGCTTTGGAGTTGAACTTCCATGGCATTGGCTTTTGAAGTGCTGCAGCAGACCCAGCAGTGCTGCTAATCTTCTCTCCATGGCCATGGAGAGAGGGTCAGCTCGGTCACCCTCAGCCGTTTCCATGTTGGATGGATGTCTGTGGCTGAGGGATTTAGGGCAAAGGCCACATGATGACGGGGTGTGCTCGTCACAGATGCCTCGATGACTTTGCAGAAGACGTTGAGGTCAGCGACAGGATGTTGTTACTCAGTGAAGGCGCTGCTATCGCACAGCAGCAAGGACATGTCTCTGCAGCAACTGCGCAAAACGAGATAAGGCACACGAAGAGCCCTTTTTTTCTCTGTTTGTTTCCATCTGCTGGTGTGTCATTGAAGCTGATGAGATGTCTTGCAACCTTTTTTTTCCCTAACTGGCTGCACAATGGTGCTTTACTGTGAGAGGATGCTAATACTTTTAGAATAGACGCAAACAAATGGGAATAGTGAAGATACAAATTTTAGGCTCAATTAGCCTAAGTTCTTTTAACTAATTTTAGCACTAAATTAGTTGATCCCAGTGTGATCTGACATGATAATTCCCATGTGTTACACATTCAGGCTCCTTTTGTAGTTCAGTCCCATCCAAACCTCACTGTAATTTATGTCCTCATTCTCCCTCTTTAATCCCATGATGGTGTGTTCTTTTTAATCTGCATGACTATATGATATTAAGTTCCAGTTTTTTCTTCTTCCTTTTTTTCCCTCACACTTTTTGTTTTGTTCACCCAGTGCAGCGTATTGCAATTCTTACCTTCCCACACTTAACACGTTCTTGGCTCCTACCCTTTGCTGACAGATAAAAATTGAGACACGTGTTTCCTGTAGCCATGCCCATTAATGGCAAATGGCAAATAAATGTACTGGAAAAGCAAAACTTTCAGAGCTCCCCAAACACTGCTTATTATCCATCAATATTATTTCTCTGCCTTAATAGATGTGCTCTGGCCTAACACAAGTCCCTTTGGACTGCTGTCAGCAAATGTATGAGATTGACTTTTACTGGACGAAAGACAAATATTCTGAAATTCCAATATTCTGCATACAAAAGTATTTGTGGGGAAAGAATTGCATGTTTTCATGACTAATTCTGCCAAGAAGAGAATATTCACCATATGACTTTCTGTTGAGTCCCAACTAAGCTGCCCCAGAGATCTGACAATTTCAAGTATTTTCTGAGAATATGTTTTGATCAGTTTGAAGAGAATAAAAGCACTCACCAAAATTAGTATTAGTTATGAACAAGGGAAACACCTTAGACATCTGGGTATTATGCAAGCCAGTAAACAGATTACATTGATTACACAGCTGCATTATTGTAAGCAAATAAATACATTTCAATTGTTTCTCATTCTTATATTGAATTTTTGCATGCTGGTGGTGTTTAAATGTTCAGAGGACAGAAGCAATAGTAATTTAGCTGTGTCCCATTCTGTGCCAAAACAGACAAAAGAAAGTTCCTGTTCCTGACAGGCAAAATTTCAAGCATTTGACATAAAGACATGGGAGGGTGAACATAGAATAGCAAATTTCTTTTTCACTGTGGAATGTAGCAATTGTCACCTTGTAGTGTGAAAGCAGGATACTCTTATGAGAGAAAGAAGGATAATTTTAGTCAAAATTCAAAAGACTACAACCCCCTGGAGGTGAGGTAGCGCTTGTCAGTTAAAGTTCTAACGAGAGCTTTAAGCTCTAATGAGAGTAGAGATACTATGCCATGGGGTTTTTTTAAGTTTACAGCAGGAATAAGAGAGAGAGAAATGCCTTTGAGGTGAGGAGCTGAATTCTAGATGAAGACTGGTGAACAAAAGTGAATTAAGGCAACAGGATTTGTTGCTAAGGAGTTTTAAGGAGGAGTGTATAAATTTTGGGTAAATAAATTAAAATAATAATAACTTCTATACTGTACAGCATACATGTGAATATAAAACTGCAGGTTTCATTAAATAGCCTAGAGAACTGAGACTCAGCTTGTTTCTGTGTTTCTTTGTACTACTTCTTCCACCTCTTATATGTCCACATAATGCTTCTGAACACATTAATCAGGTCACGTCAGAAAAAGTCTTCAATTGGCTGAGGTGTGAGGAGGGACTCCAAGCAGGACAAGTGTATTTCAGGGGAACCGCAGGTCAGCCACAGTAAAACAAAAATTGGACTTGAAAAATACTCATGTCCAATACTAATTTTATCTAGTCTTAGCAAAATCAGGTTAGAACAGTGTTTTGTTGTGCTGATAAATGTGTAGTAATGGCTGTACACCATCTTATTCAAATGAATAATCTCTCTCTATACACTCCATATTTCAAAGATAAAAGTCTCTTCCCAAGGCAATGGAGGCCCACACCACTTCAGCAATTCCTCAGAGCACTATTTTTAAACAAATATTTTTCTGATTAAAAAACAATAATTAAAAATTGGCCAACAATTTAGATATTTCTGGTATTGACTACTTTTACTTAATGACATTTAAGTCCTAAGCATGACTATGTGGGAAAGTAAGATATTCCTATCTCTGCCCATTCCACAAGTCACATCCTCTTGCTCATATATAGCTCAGTGGCATTTAGAACAAGAGGGCTGGAGCATGTGAGCTGGGGAGACATCCCAGTACACAGTTTGCTCGTGTAACTCTGAGAGACGGAGTGTCCTGTGTGAAGGTCACTAGTGTGGTTATGGTTAATGACCCTACTCCATGGCAGGTCACAGGGCTTCTGAAACCTCAAAATGAACACAAAGCTAATTACTGCATCCCTCTGTTTACATACTGCATATGCCAATGAGTCCTAACTCTGGCCTTTGTGAGCCTGAGTTACTATAATTGAGGAATCTGTCTTGTGAAGAGTTTGGTTGTTTATTTTCCGTTTGTTGCTGCCAAGAGGGCTTCTCATTTCCTTTCCTTGCAAGGGTTTTGACTCTTTAACTTTAACACATTTCCAGCCTCCAATAGTAGGGCTGCTGAGACTGGGAATCCACTAGTTGCAACACCAAGGGAAATGGCATCCTGGGGATACCCCAAGCGAGGCAGAGCACTGTCAGCACCTGGCTGCCACTGCCCCTGGCAGGCAAACATGGGCACAACCTACAGAAAACATCCGGGTGAATAGGCTTCAGAGGGAAAAATAAGAAAAAACTTAGTCAAATTATTTGTGAATTGAAAATAGCTAATAGTAGAGGTTGTACTGAGTAGAAATCAAGGGCTGAAAAGGCTGGATAAAGCTATTTTTAACCTTGTATCATCTTCAAGATTTGATCACAGGCAGTTTTGAAAGTTTTGCTAAGTTACTACCTGCAAATGGAGACATTAAAATCTGAACTAATTACTAGTAATGTTTCATTCCACTACAAGTTATTTTGTTTGTGCTACTGCGAACATTAAATTCTCATCAAACCTCCCAGTTCTGACAGACACACATGAACCACACAAGCAGATAGTACATCCATGTTGTGTGCCTCTGTACTTGTGGTACTACACATGAATTCACATCCTCTGCACACGTGCACCGCTGTGATCTCTGAATAATACGCATCTTGATGAACAGTCAGGTGAAAATGTTGTGCCCTCAGATATCAAAATTAGTTTAAGCCCCACGGAGTGCTGGGCTGACACTGTCTCTGTGCTCCTCGGAAGATGTTCTCCTTTCCTACTGCTAGCTCCTCTCTTGCCACCTTCTGCCTCTTCCTTGTCCTGGGGAGCCTGGGAGCAGTGGGGACGTGACTCAGATGCCCTGAGGTTCTCTGGAGCATGCTATAAAAAATGTGCTGGGCATGCTGATGATAAAAAGCATCAACCTCATATTAACAGGAATAGTGTCAAAGCTGAGACTAAAGTATGTGGTCAATTGTTCTTGTAAGAGAAGTGAATTAGAAAAAAGATGATTGCATTCTTTCATTAAAATGTGAACAATGTGAGAGCTGTCCTCCTCAGATCACTAAACCAAATAAGGGATAGAAATCAGCTCTTTTTCTCTTCTGATCTTCCCTTTTGGTGCCTCCTTGTGCTCCATAATTGGCTAGCTGACTGTATTTTCGATGTCTGAGCTTTGTAGGGAAAGCTGAAGGGAATACAAGCCCCTCAATAACCCTTCTTCTTCCTCCTTCCAAAGTATCCATCAGGTACTCATTCAGCACTAAATTTCCAGCACCTACCTAAACTCTTCCCTCTTGAATTAAAATTTGGGATTGAAAGCTCCAGCTTCAGAGAGTGAAATCTGCGTCTGTGTCTATTCTGTGAAAGAAAAGAAGACAGAGGTCTGCTCCTTGCCCACAAAGTCCAGGTCCACCTTCTGGCTTGCCACCAAACCAGCTGGGGCTGCTCCCTCCATGGCAGATACGACTGGGGAAGAGGGCAGGTCAAACAGAGTCCTTAAACAAACCCCCAGTTATGTTATGCAGACATGCAGGAGTCTGCCCAGTCTCTGATCTTCCTCCGTAGCACAGCTCCAGATGGGAACAACTGTAGCACAGCTTATTCATGGCACCTCCACCTTCAGAGACTTCCCCTTGTTTCAGGGAGAGGCTCACAGGAATCTGTGACTACTGTCCCTCTCAGTGCTGCAGGGCAGAGACCACGTGCAAAAGAGCAGTGTCTTCTCTCCTACACCTCATCCCTTCCTTCCCCTGCCAGAACATCCTCACATACCCATCTTTCTCCCCATGCTGGTCATCTACCTCTACTCACAGCTAATGCTTCTAAAGCCCTTCCCCTGACTCCTAGTGATGTAAGGAGCTCTTTCTGAGCAAGTTTGTCACTGCTGGAAGAGGAAATGAGGCTCTTCCAGGATGTGTGCCACTGTGGGATACTGCGACAACTTCTTTCTGCTAATGCTTCAGCAGATCCCCAGGTCAAGCTGTTTTCTCACTTTTGGACAGTATTGCTACAAAGTAAATGTGAAGGGACCTGGCTGCTAGGAAGAGGGTCCACCTGGCTCTCACCACCTGGAGACCTAAACCTTCACTATTTCGACCTGAGTGTCCTGGACAGAGGAACAAACGCAAGAGAGAAGTTTGATAGCGCATCGATCAAATTTAGTCCAAGAATGCAAAACATTTGGGGTATGTGAGCTACAGAGTAAATCTGGCTGTGGATGTTTCAAGTCTAATGGCGACACATCCAGCACTGTTTAATCAGCTAAATCCTGGGCTATGGAACACTTCCATGTATAGCAATGCTGTTATAACACTGCAGTCATGGGCAGCATGGCACTCATTCATTATTGTGTTACAGCTGCCCTTATTTTAAAGGGCCTGATCCAAGACCCACCGAAATCCCATTGACTTCAGAGTGCTGTGGATCTAACCATAATGCAGGGATTTTCAGCATTCCTTTGTAACAAAGTGAAAACAAAGGAGCACTTTTTTGGCCGATGTTTCTCCTCATCTCTCTGGATATTTGCCTGTTCTTCCCCACCCAGGCAGCTCTGTTTGTTTTTCCCCACCCAGGTCTCTGCGTCCCCAGTCTCATTGTCTCTTCCCAGCTCACTCTCCCTGCCAGCTCTGACACCTGATGTAGCCCTTGGTCTGCTTTGGCTGCCACCTCCCAGCTCTCTTTCACCTTCAGAACTTTGAAAAGGGTATGAAGTTACGTATGGAGTTAAGCACTTGCTGCCATAACCTTGTGCTATAAAGGTCCAGGGGAGCTTCAGAACATTCCCAATGAGATAATAACATCCAGTGTTATTCTCAGGGATTGTAAAGATCAGGAGAGAGGCTGTGGGAACCTCTGTGGAAGATTTTTAAGGAGGTTAGACAAACAATCATCAGAGCCAGCCTAAGTGTAGTCGTTCAGATTCATAGACTAGTAAGGGACTAGATAATTCTTTGATAAGTATTTACAAAATGGCTACAAAATTTCCACAAAACTTTTTATCACCTGTTGCCTTCTGCAAAACTCCTTCCAAAAGACAGAATACTGCACATTTACAGAGCACAAATCCAAGTATCTCTGTTCACTGCCATCAGTATAAGGCCTCCTGCTGTCATTTACCAAGCTCAGACTTTTATTTGGGCCTGAGTCAAAGAACTGAAATCAACTCTTCATTCTTTTAGTCCTGTTTAGTCATTTGCATCTTGGAGATATCTGTTCATGATTCTCTTTGCATTCACCAGCTTTGAATAATTGTTACAGGAAGAGTACAGGGCTGGATTTTCTTGCTGATTTACCAGAGATATAAGGTAGCAACTCTCTGCCAATGAAAATGTGTCTATTTTAAGAGCAGATGCAGATATGGTCCATGAGGGACATATTACTGGATGATTAGGCCTGGGGAAAAAAATAAAATAAGGACAGATGCAAAAAAATATTATTTTCAGCAATTTTTGTTGAAACAATTTTGACAAAAAATTATTGGACAAAAAAGCCCATCATTCTTCATTTAAAAACGGGTTGGCAGTGCAAGATTCAGAAAAAGCAGTTCCTAAATTTTCTGTTTTCAGTTCCTTGAAATTCAAAATGGTAGCGAAAGAATTAACTGGTATTCCATGAATGAAATGTATACAGCTGACATTAAGGTCAGAATTTGACAATTAACTGTGGGGATTTTCTATTGTTGTTTTGTTTTACAAGCAAAATGACCCAGTAATGAAATTTCTCAATTCTAACATAATCCACCCCAATATCTACAGCAAACAGTAGCCCCAGCGTAAAGATTTACAGCCACAGTTGTGTCTCTGCTTTGTTCTTCAGCGTGTATTTACTTCTGCCCATTTGCTTTCTGAAATTCTCTCTCATTTGTCATCTGAAGAACTCCATTTAAAAGGAAAACAGGCTTCAGACATGAAACACAGCTACATTCCTGAAACATGAGATGAACAACCTTTAATTCATGCAACCTTTCATTTACAGTAATGTTTAATGGATGGGCTGGTTTCATTATGGACAATGCCTCTCCCTGTCGTTAGCCTGCAGAAAGGTCTAAAACTCTTAAGCATTTAAAGGAGCTCCATTTCAGGCTCTGTATTTCCTCCTCCCCTCCCTCCCCCACTCCCCATCACCCCTTGTGACTGCCCTTTTTCTAAGTGCATAATCTAAATGCTGTACTCTGCAAATTGCACTTATTGCTGGCTTCGAGCTTCGAAGAACCCTTCTGAACACTTTTTATACAAACCCTAACAAGGTCAAAGTTGGAAAAATCTCAGCTGGTGGACTTGGATCCCGTGAGCTAGTGACCATTTATAATTAATATTAATGAATGGCAGATGACAGATGTTTATTGCCTAAGCAGAAATGTGCATTGCTAAACCAGAAGGATTTAGTTTAAATCCAGAGGAACTGACTTTATTTCTTGTACGGATATGGGGTGGAGGTGGGGAATGCCAGTGGGTGATCCAGCCCCTACTACCTTTAAGCATGAGCATGGAAACAATAGTTCTGTAGAACGGGATTCTGAGCTCCCTAGTTGAAGTACAACATTTGGTCCTTCAAAAGATTAATTGAAATAAGGAGGACTCTGCACACTTCGACAACTCTGATTCACTGCAGTAGTGGGTTTTATCCACAGAGTCTAAAGCACAAAAATTAAGGAACTCTTATCTCTGTTTTAAACTTGTGGAACCTGAGTGAGACAAAGGATTGCATTCCTGACACAGTTTATTTTTTGTTGCTGGATTTTTTTCCACAGTGTTCTTAAATTAAACTAAAGCCATGATGTATAAATCTCTCAAGTTTAAATGTGACACAATGGAAGATGTAACATGGAGATGGAAGAGTCTTGTCTCTGTGAATACCTGTGAATACTTAAGGCTGATGGAATCTCTGGTTTCTATCTGAAAGAAACCCTTTCACAGCACATAAATTAACTTCCTGGACATACAGACGTCTTGGGTAACATTTTCAAAAGTACAAGAACAATTTAAAGTAACTTCTTAGAGTTTCTGATTGAAGTTGGAGTAAGAGTCTATTTGTTCTGAATCCCTTGGACAGGATGCTCCTTAGTATCTTGCAGTATGTGTGAGCCAACTATTTGCAGTTTTCTTGCTCCTGAGATTTCTATACCTCTGTATTATGCTGTCTGTAAACTGTTTCTGAGCATGCCATTCCAGACCCTTGCAAAATATTATTTGGTTTAGTGACTACAGGGCTGGTCTTATAAAAGAGTGCCAAAGGAGTTGCTAACAAAAGCAGGTGGTACTCAAATCTGTAGAAAGAGTGAGCAGTTTTAGCCAAAAGCAGAAGTTCTTGGAGCAGGCAAGAAAATGATTAGTTACTCAGTTTGGAAGAGAAGCATGAACATAATTGACTATTGTACAGTAGGCTTCTTCATCTGGAGGCAGGAGGCAGCTGGAGAGAGACACTGATGATCCCCATAGTCTCAATTTTCCCAGAGAGGCTAGAGAGGATCCTGACTTGCTACAATACATCATTGTACTGAAAATATCACTTTTGCATCAGGTTCTTTAGAACCTTTCTTGCATTCCAGCAGTTCATGTCCTCTAACCAGCCCTGCTGTATGGGCTGCACACACACCACAGGAACACCTAGGGGTGCTACCATTTACCAGCACTGCTGTAGTGCTCTTAAGGCACCAGCCAAATAGAAAAATAAAACATGCAAGTTGTGCTGAATGGCCACTGTGCACTGCTGGCAGGATCTGTGTGTGAGACAGGACACAGGGCAGGTCTCCTGGTGGAGGTGGATCAGGGCTGGCAGATCTTCCTTAGCACTTGTGGGTGCTCTGCCATAGAGGCTGAGTTCTCATCTCAGTGGGGGCTGCACCTCCTCCAGCCTTTGGACCTTGCCTGCATCCATCTCACGAGCATGGCAGTCAGTTTGTGAAGTATCCTAAGTGAAGTGGCCTCCAGTGATGCACTGTCACATGGCAAGATCATTCTTCACATTCCACTTCTAGCTACTCATAAAGCTGGCTGCTCACTTCAGTGTGTGCAAAGCTGTGTTACTACAAAAAGCTCTAAATGCACAGTTCATCCTCAGAGGAATTTAAAAAGAATAAACTTATCACATTCTTGGGGAAGAAAAAAATTAAAAGAAGGCAAGACAGCCTGGATAAAATTCACATGGACAATTTCTATCTGTGATTCACGTTAAATTGAAGACTTATGGGAAATGTTAAAATATTTGCATTCTAGTTCCTTTCGTGCATATCCACCATGACTCCTACTTGGAAATATTTTTTTTTATATTTTATAGGCGTTGATTTTCCAAAGAAACAGAAAATACCAGATTACCAAAGTCATCACATTTCCCAGAAACTTGCTGATTGCAGTGAAGTCCCAGTTGAAAGTAGGCAGGGCTTTGCCTTAGTGTTAGTTTTCTGACTAGTATCCTTCCAGCTTGCCCATTGCGTTGGCCTCTGGCAACCCACCCAGCAGGCTGACAAAACTCAACAGCCTGAAAACCTGAGATCCCTTTGGCAACTTGATCCAATATTCCCAAGCTTCCTTGGGCTAAATTCTGAATCTTTTTGGCATATAAATTCTCTGAGCCTTTGTCAGAAGGAGTCCAAGAGTCTTAGTGATCCCAATGTCCTTTTCCATAAGCTTCTTTCCAGCTGGTAAACTTCCAAGTATTTTCTCAATAGGTAAGAAAAATCCTTCAGAAACATATAGAGATGGTCTAAGTTAAATCTCATGTCACCCTTTTAGAGAGGGAACTTTTGGAGTCTCTGATCCATACGGAATTTAGAAGCCTGACCTGTCATTCTAATCAATGTGAAAATGTATTTGGAAATATCAGCACTACTTAGAAAGGGGAGGATCAATGCTTTGGCCAGCTGAAACAGTACACACACACGGGAGAAACAAAACAGAAAGAGACAGTCAATTTTCAACACCTTGATTTGACAAGTATCCTTGAAAGCAAATTCTCCCTTCAATTACACCAAACACCAACCTTGGTGACCTCTGTGTGTTTGAGCAAGTGCAACACAGAGGTCAGAATCAGGCCTCTGGAGAATTTAGGTAATACCAGCCTGCTTCTGTGCTGGTGGTTTTGCTGAGAGGATCCATCAGGAGCTGCTGTCCCCCTGTAAGCAACCTGCTGCTGACAGGTTGATCCAGCTGTCCAGCTGGCCTGGGGTGCACAGGGACTCCTGTCTACCTGTCAGCACAGGTGTCACCCCAGGCAGAAATGCAAACAAATGATGCTCAGAGTGGAGGGGACAAGTGAACCGTGCCGAGAGGGGCCAGAGGTGCATCCTGTTGACTCCTCATCTTCCTTTACCTTCCTGGCATATCAGAAAACTTAAGAAGATGTAAGGAGGGAACTCCAGGGGGAGGGTATATGTGCACCTATACCAACAAATGAAATGGTGGAAGATGTCCAGGCTCCCTGGTCCTGGTGTGCAGTAGCAGGGCAGGAACTGCTGGCCTGGTCCAAGTGTTTGAGTTAGCACTTGCAAAATGCCTCCAAAATCTGCATTCAATCACCAGTATAGCCCAGCTCTGAGCCATGGCTAGTAATGGAAAAAGGCATTCCTCAGGATGCACCCAGACACTGGGGTCATACAAGTATCATCTGAATTACCAGGTTCCATTGAGGCAATCAGTTTAAGCAAAGCCAAGGAAAAGACCTTTTCTCACATCCCTCCCTTCAGAGCACACCAAGCACAAATTTGAGTACTCAAGTTTCTCTGGGGGTTTTCTCCATTTTACTATTGTACTAGAAAGACTTGAAATGTCTGCTGAGGCACTAGCATCTGTCTCTTATCATGTATAACTTTTCTTGATTATTTCTAGAGCGGCAGACTAAACATGCAGCTCTGACATAATGCAGCATCACATTTTTATTTCTGGTTTGTTCTAAAGCCTGCACCAGCTGAAATAAGTCTCTAAAAAGTACTTTATTTATGACCTCAATCCAAGCTAATGGGAGGGCTCAGATTATTGGTGACTAAAAGGAAAACAAGCTATTAGAGATTTCTCCCAATATTGTGATGCTCTAACAACAGGGTACCAACCACTATTATTCCCTATCTTTGTACTGGTTCCTGACTCTCCTAGTCTTAAAAGAGGCCTATCAAGTGGATTTGGACACTCGTGGACCTTTTTGCCTCTTTTAGGAGACCTATGAAAGCCCAATCCCAATCAGAAGTCACCATTAAAAGTCTCAAAGGAAGAAAATGTTAGTTTCCTAAATACCAGCATGGTCCATGTCACTTCCAGTCCTAAAGAATGGGGAGTGATTTTCTGGTCTGCTAAATTGCCATTACTATCCTGTCTTTGGAAGCTGTGTTCAGACTTTATAAGCTGTGGGTTCTTATAAGATGAAAACCGTAATGTAATTACAAAATTGGTGTTAGCACATTAGTCCTGATTAAAACAAGGCTGCTAACAAATTCCCTTAGTCCCAACAGACAAGCATGAAGGGAATAAATCCCCACAAGTGCTTGCTTGAAGAGGCAGCAGTAAATGTCTCCACAAACAGCAAACAGAACTCATTATAGGAATCCTCCTTCTCTGGCTGCTTCTTTGACTGGAGGATATTCTATTTTCAGGCACTGGCAATATCTTTTCTATGGCACAGGAAAGGCACATCCAACCAGTTTCTATTGCAAGAGGTCATCACAAGCCAGGCATTTTCCATAAGCCTTGCTTATGAGCTCATGAGTGTAGAAGTGTCATTTCCCAGCCATCCACTGAAGATATTATTTCTCCTGACTTCCCATACACCCAACAGGATACAACTTTTTCATTATCTCCTACAGCAGTGAAAAACCCAACATCTCCTGTCTTGGAGTAACTAATCTGGTCAGCCTCCTCCCATTCCTCTCTGCCTGCTTTTTGCAAATGACTGTGGTGCAGGCCTGAGCTATTTCTGTATTTGGAAACAACATTCTCATTC
This sequence comes from Luscinia megarhynchos, assembly GCA_034336665.1. Taxonomy (NCBI): domain Eukaryota; kingdom Metazoa; phylum Chordata; class Aves; order Passeriformes; family Muscicapidae; genus Luscinia; species Luscinia megarhynchos. The sequence goes on from CM067565.1 coordinate 52,253,681, forward strand.
CTGCTAATGTGTCTCTTTCAGCACTGTTCTTGCAAGGACAAGCTAGCACACACAATGTAAATACGAGCATTTTTCAAGTGAATGCAATCTAGTAGTCCAGATCCTATTTTCAGAGGCAAATAAACCTTGAGGACCCTCATACATAGACATCTAAAATCTGCATCTAGAGAAGTATTTCCACTCTTAAGAAGAGCTACAACACTTAAGTACAAGTTAGTCACCAAGTCCCATAAAACAGTTGTTGAAACATAAGTATCAATAGCTTTTGAGGTACAGCATCATCATAGAATCACAGGATGGTTTGGATTAGAGTGGGCCTTAAAGATCATCTAATTCCAACCCCCTGCCATGGGCAAGGACACCTTCCACTAGACCACATTTTTTGAAGCTCTATCCAATCTGGTCTTGAATATTTCCAGGAATGGGGCAGCTACAGCTTCTCTGGGCGACAGCTTCTAGAATTTCTTCCTGAGATCTAATCTAAACCTACTGTCTGTCATTTTAAAGACATTCTTCCTTAACCTGTCACTACCTTTCTTTGTCAAAAGCCCCTTTCCATTTTTCTTGTAGGCTCCCTTTAGGTACTGTAAGGTTACAATTAGGTCACACCAAAGCTTTCTCTTTTCCAGGCTGAACAATCCAAATTGTCTCAGTCTTTCCTCACCGGAGAGAGGCTCCATCCCTCTAATCATCCTGGTGTCCCTTCACTGGACTTGCTCCAAAAAGTCAGTGTCTTTCCTGTACCTGGGAACCCAGAGCTGGATGCAGAGTTCCAGGTGGGATCTTACAAAAGGGGAGGGGCCAAATCCCCTCCTTTGCCCTGCTGGCCACGCTGCTTTGGATGCAAGCCAGGACACCATTGGCTTTCTGAGCTGCAGGAGCACATTGCTGTAGGAGGTCATGTCCAGCCTCATCCATCAGCACCCCCAAGTCCTTCTCACAGGGCTGCTCTCCATCTGTTCACCCCCCAGCCTGGACTGACACTGTGAGTTGTCCCGACCCAGGTGCAGCACCTTGTACTTGGCCTTGTTAAACCTCATGAGATTCCCATGGGCCCACTTTTTGAGCTTGTCCAGGTATCTTTGATTATCTAAAATCATCACATAGAACTATGGATATGATGTGTGCCTTGATATCTGTATCTATCTGGACTGGTATGGAAACCAGGCAGACTATCTTCATGCATCTCAACAGCAGGAGAACAGAGGTTTGGCATTGCTCATTGAATGTCTTTGGACCTTAGCTCTGTTAAAATTTTTACCTATGTTCTGTTCAGTATTTGGAACATCTTCAGTCAGCAGTAAGGCAGGCCAGGAAATGCACTAAGTCATGTAGCAACTAGATTGTCTAGAAGTTGTTGACCCTCACACTCTGGTTACCTGGAAATCTAGTGATTATAAAACAGGGCCACAATAGCTAAGGGGAAGGAGAGAGGGAAAAAAAAAAAAAAAAAAAAAAAAGACTGCTGTGAAAAAAGTCATGCAGTTATGCTGTTTAAACTTCAAAAAGACATACCAGATGAATCAGCCACTTGTGGCTTGGGAATGAAAGGAGAAAGTCCATTGCATCACTGGGCAGTCGGGGGTTTGGAGGATTGTTATCTTGGCAAGTAGTGTGAGTACATGCTACAGGCTATGTTCCAGAAAAAAAATGTGTCACTTTTCTTGAAAATGAGAATGATCTGCTCATTTGCATAATATGGCATGACTGTATTGTTGACAGAGCCAGAGTAAGGGAGTTCAGAGCCTGGGGCATGCTCGTCTCCCTGGTTTCTTTGCTCAGCATGGTTTGTTTGCGTCATACTGCTGCAGTCCAGGCCACATCAGGAGGAAAGTGCGACAGACTTTTAGTGTAAGAGGACTAAAAATGCGTCTGAGAAGGGTGTGGACAGGTGGGAAGGAGAGGAACACAGTGTGCTGGCACTTAACCTTTAGGTTTTGTCCCTGTACCTCATGGGGTACAGAGGGACTGGGCACTGGTACTGCAGCACCGGCGCCGACAGGGCTCCAGCAGCCAGGAAAGTGCCAAGAGCTCAGACGAGGCTGTGAGGGGTGTGAAAGAACACTGTGGCACGTTACAGCAGTGGCTTGTGGTCTTTTATTGCAGCTCTTCAGCTTATTACAGTGTAGTGGGGAGGATCTGTGGTCCCTGGTGACAGCAGAGAGGGGCCTGTTACATCAGGGCCTGCCATCCCGGCAGGAGCAGCTCCATGACTCCTCTTGCTCCTTTTGCTCTCCCATGGTAAATGTCTTCATGGGAGTGATGAAAGAAATACAGTCATCACAAACCTCTGATGCCAGATTCTCATCCCTCTGGGATTTCCATGAGGCCTACCCTGCAATACTTCACCCCCCATCAAAGTGAAGCAGTTTGCACAATCAGATTTTATGGCTTCCTCTGGTGTTTTGGGATTTCAGCACCCAAGTCTCCTGTAACAATTACAGCTGAATGTAATAGATGGGACAAAGTGACAATGATTAAAGCATAAGAAATCCGTCAGCTGTGGTAGTTAGTCCATGTCAGTCAGGATTTTCTCAGTAACTGTAATACAGTGCTTTTGAGCACCAAGGCCTCCCAAGTCATGGCCAATGCTTCCTCCCTCTAATCCATAAAACACAGCGATAGATCTAGTGGAAATACCACATCTGATGAGATAATGCAAAGGCTTCTCTGAAATACCCTGGCTTGTTTAAATAGATGTATTCAGACATGGATTGCATAAATGCAGACAAAGGAGTTTCTTTGACCCTGGGGCTATAAAATATTTTAACAAGAACTCAGCACCTTGCATCCGATTCGACATGTAATGATATTGCTATCCAAACTAATTTCATGTCTGCATTTAATTTGAACTACTGCACTTCTCAAAATTATAGCAAGTCTCTAGATTTTCATCAATACAGAAATTTGCTATTTTTAGAAGCAGCAAGGTATCTCCTGTGTACCAGAGAACTCACAGTGCCCGCAGATCAATTCTTCCAGTACAGTTGTCTGTACAAAGCTTTAGTTCCAACATAAAAGCTATTTTAAAACCAATTAATTACTTTATTGCAATATATATTGCAAGTATTATACATTCATAACACAATAGTTGCAATATATAATATCAGAGACAGATTCTCATGAATACTTCTCTGATATTATATATATTCTCTTCATAAGCAAAACGTTCTACTGGAAAATGTTTTATGTCCTGTCTAAATATGCTTATCCTATTTTTTTTTATTATTTGGATTGGTTATATTGAATCTAAAAGATGAAATAAACTTTAGTAACGTTAGTGTATCGTAGCAAGAAATCTGTGACCAATCGGGAATGTTCACCGCAGGCAAAATAAAGCAAAGACAGACGGTACAGCGGCAGGAAGGGCACGGGCGGGAACTTTAGGACACGACCGGAGAGGGGAAGGGAGAAGGGAAAGGAGAAGGGAGAAGCGAAGGGAGAAGGGAAGGGAGAGGGAAGGGAGAGGGAAGGGAGAGGGGAAGGGAGATGCGAAGGGAGAAGCGAAGGGAGAAGCGAAGGGAGAAGGGAAGGGAGAAGCGAAGGGAGAAGCGAAAGGAGAAGCGAAGGGAGAAGGGAAGGGAGAAGCGAAGGGAGAAGCGAAAGGAGAAGCGAAAGGAGAAGGGAAGGGAAAAGGGAAGGGAGAGAGGAAGGGAGATGCGAAGGGAGAGAGGAAGGGAGAAGGGAAGGGAGAGAGGAAGGGAGAAGGGAAGGGAGATGCGAAGGGAGAAGCGAAGGGAGAGAGGAAGGGAGAAGCGAAGGGAGAAGGAAGGGGAGAGGGAAGGGAGAAGGGAACCGGCGGCTGAGGAGCGGCGGAACCGCGGCGCCCCCGCGCGGGCGGCACCCGCACTGCAGCTCGGCCCGGGGACATGCAGCCACCGACGGACAGACACACAGCCACAGTGCTACAAAATGCTACAGGCTTCGGCCCGGGAGAACTTTCTAACAAGAACATTCTCCATAAATGAAATTGAAATTCCAGAGAATATATTCCTCCAGGTCATGCTATTGCATCGCTTACTTCTTCGCTGAGTTCCAGTGCCAATAATGGCCTTGCCTTGTCATCCTCTTCAAAGGCAAAGTAGGTCATAGAAATACAGAATGGTTGGGTTGGAAGGGGCCTTAAATCCTTGAACTCAGCACCCCTGCCGTGGGCAGGAACACCTTCCACAAGACCAGGTTGCTCCAAGCTCCTTCCATACTGGCCACAAGCACCTCCAGGGATGGGCCATCCAAAGCTTCTCTGGACAACTTGTTTCAGTGTCTTGCCAACCTCACAATAAAGAATTTCCTCCTAACATCTAATCTTAGTCTCTTCTCTTTTAGCTTAAAACCTCTCCCCCTTGTCCTATCACTATCTGTCCATATAAATAATCATTCTTTGTCTTTTTTTACAATCTCTCTTTAAGAACTGAAAGGCCATCTCTTATTCAGAGATGAACTTCAAACGTAATGGCCCATGTCATTTTTGCACTCTTCCTTTCACAGACAGCCAAATTCCCAAATTTCCAATTAATTTCCACAACATCTGGCACCCAGTTAAATGTGCTGCTATGAAGTGCATTTCAGCAAGTAGAAGAAAAGAAAAAAATATTCAGGAATAAATCTCTGGGAAAGAAGAAGAGAAGGGATAAGAGCAGAGGGTGATGACACAAGGATGGGGCCCCAACTATATCCCAATGCTAGCAGAGAACTGCTGGTAGAATGTTTTCTTGGGTCTAAACTGAAGTGTGGACTGAGTAGGAGTAACACTATACTGTCACATAAAACTTCCCATTTTTAAAAATAATAGTGAAAGGAACTAAACCAGCAAAGATGATCCTTCTATGCTATATTGCTTTGCCATAACAGTGTACTTCTAGAGGGCAGATCTTTGCACAAATTGCAGCAGAATGGAGGTGGCAACATTAAATCATGTACAAAACTGCACAGAGGACTCCAAACTAGCTGTTCTCTGAGTAGAAGAGAATTAGGACTCAGTTTTAAGTATTTTCCAGAGATCAGTTTTCCTTGTCATTTGTAAAGATACCAGTCTGATTAAAACAAAAACAGTAAAGCCGTGCCTAGATTAGTCTCTAGCTACACAAAGTTATCTTATTCTTAGCATATCCACACACATACAAATACATATATCCTGGTCCATGACTGAATGGGAACCCATTACATGTTATTCCAACAAACTTAAAGAACTGTGGCTGGGAAGTCACAGCTGAATGATTTTGGCTAATCACCAAGTGAGTAATGTCAAACACTGAATGTCTGGACAGTTTCCATTCAAATAACATTTCATCTTGGGCCAACAGTATTTACAAACCACTGGAATGAAATCCCATACTGTCATTTATCCATTAGTAAGAGACAGCATTACAGCTGGGTAAGATGCAGCCTATTTCTGCATGGAGATCTCTCAGTTCTCCCAGTGGTGATAGCTGTTTCTGAGCCTCCCACACCAGTTCTGCAGGTCTCCCCTGCTCACCTCTGCACATCTTGGATGGCATTTACAAACTCAAGAGAGGGATTCTGCAGGTATGTGGGTGTATATTCATGTAACCTCTGACTGGTTCCCTGAAATTTAAGGTGTTATTTTACATTTAAAGTTTTACTGTTTCAAAAAACAACAAATTATAAAGGCAGATATTGGTCCCTACTTGACTTAATGTGCATATTTAAACCTTCCCTTGCTCTCAGGCAGTGGTGGTAAAGAATGAAGAAGCTGTAAAACATTCCCGTAGAGCTACACAAGAAGATACAGCATATTCTCAGATCTTGGTCTTGTTCCTTGCTTTCTGCATTCTCTTCACCTCTTCTGAGCCACTCTCCCTTTATCTGACCTGCACCCTGCATGTCCTTGGATGGTTATCTGTTTTCAGAATAGTCACTTCCCCTGCACCTACTCCCTCATTGTGACATACTCCCACAGAGCTCAGTGAGGCATCAAAAACCTCTTTCTTTGGTTTTGAGACAGGAATGAGCAAAACTGACAAAAATTTAACACCCTCAGCAGCAAGAGCTACTGCCAGGTTTATGTAACTCCCCCTAGAACAGTGCAGGAAAGCCTGTATTATCTCTGTTAAAATTTAGAAACAAAAGGTATTCTTTCTGTAACAAAAGAAGGATAGATTACTTTCACCAGTATCATTGGGATATCATAAAGAGAGTTTAGCCAGATGTTTTTCAATACTTGTCCAAAAATTTCTTCTTGCAAGAAGGCATACAAGTCAGTATGACATTCTATCAGGAAAGTCTCCAGAGAGGTTGCCTTTGAAGATATCACTAGGATTAATCTAACTGAAGGTGAATTTCACTGCATAGCTCAGTAGTTCTACATAGACAAAAAATCTAATCTGTTTCAGAGTTGTGTGTACTTATGAGTTCAGCCAATGTCATTCCTGCACTGGTTTGTAAAGTTAATAGAAAAAATAGAATCACAGAATCACAGAAATGTTTTGGTTGGAAGGGATCTTTGAAGATCATCTGTGCCATGGATATCGACATCTTTCACTAGATCAGGTTGCTCAGAGCCTCACCCAGCCTGACCTTGCAGAATTCCAGTGATGATATCCACAGCTTCTGTGGGCAGCCTGTTCCAGTGCACCACACTTAGCAAAAATCATTTCTTCCTCACGTGCAAGCATAAATGCACTCTATCATCTTCACAGCCAATATACAAAGTTTTAATGCTCCTAAGGGGACAGGATGCTTTATTGGAGAGGTCTGTAGCAGCAACAAATCCTCCAAAATCTTACCTTATTTAAAGCAATAAAGTAGTTGAATACTGAATGTTGTGACAATGGTCTAGAGTTTGATTTGAGACACATTTTAGTCTGAAGACTATCACATACCTGTGCTGGAGCAGACACTTTGCCATGGGATTCATGTTGCAATGCCAAGAATCCCCTGGGGTATGGGTGTTGTGATCAGACATTCCCAAATACTAGTGTCCAGCTCCTAATGGGAGGTGCTGATCCAGGGCTGGTTTCACAGGTTATGGCAAAGTGAGGAACTCAGAAATTGCAATAGTCTGAGCAAATCTTCTAATGTGCCATCATTTTTCTTTTCAGGGAAAAAAAATAGGGAGGAGAAAAGAAAAAAATCCAACAAAGATGAAAGCAAGGAGACAAGACAGGAAAGCAAAGGGCGAGCAGCCCGAAGACAAAACCGAGAACAGAGGGAAAACAACAACAAAACGCAGCCGAAGAAAAGGAAAGCCCCAAACAAAGAACAGGACCTGGCACCTGTTGACACTGCACATTAATGGCCCTCCATGATTGTTTAAGTCTTATGATGCTGCTATCTCTACCAGATCGCCCTGACAGGTGTTCCAACCATTCAGGCTGCAAATGGACAATGCTACCAGTTATTATTAAACTTTAAACAACATTCCAAATACTTCCTATATTCTCCAAGCAACCATAGTTTATTAAAGAGATTGACATGAGCCAAGGAAAAAAAAATCTAAAGATGGGATACTTTAAAACTGTTATATTATATGCTTCCATGCATCTGTAAAAGGCAATTAAGAAATTTTGTATATATTAATAATAGGGTATAAAATATAGCAATATAATAATGAATGACATTCAGATGAACAATGTTCTTTCTCTTTGTAAAATATTTTTCAAGTTATTGTTTAAGTATGAGGCAAGAGATATGTCTAAATCAAAGACGAAAATCGTATCCCTTCATATATTGTACATAATTAAGAGAAGGAGGAAAACATTTCTGAAGAGCCAGTAGGAGCCCAAGGTTTTACAACCTCTGGTGGAGCAGGATGGGATTGCCCTGTGTTTTCCCAGTCCATGCTCCAGACATGGGGGAGAAACATCAGGAGAAAGCCAGCAGGGCTTCAGCTGCTGAGGGATAAGAAGCAGAAGCATCTGCAGCTTTGAAGACTGAATCCCTGAAGCAGAAGGAAACTGAGCTGAGCGTGAATAATGCTCTTATCTGTGGACAACACAATGTTTTCTGGTCTAAACAGTGGTACCGTGTGCTGGTTTATGCTTTTTATACCTATGTGTAACTTAAGTCTACATTTCAAATCTTCTGGTGAATGACAAATCGTATTTGTAGGAGACAACGTTGAGTTAATAAAAACCAGAAAAATAGATCATGTAAGTATGTGTTTTTCACAGTGATGGTATCGCTTCTTCTGTTGGGGAAGGGAATAATTTCGTAGCTTCACAGACAGAAGAGAACATAACTTACACCCAAACTGTGCATCTAGCAAAAGAGTATCCACAAACATAAATTTAAAAATATATACAAATGACAAACTTCTGTCTAATTTTATGCAAATTCCTATTCTGGTTCTTCTCTCTGACACAGCAGAAGTGAAAATCTCCACTGCTCAGAGGACAAACCAAGTCCTGTGGTACCATATGTTCGAGGCTCGAGTGGCCCATCAGTGAAACACAGGCTATGCAACACACTGAGTTGCTGCTCAGAAAAGGACTTACAGTTTACAGAAACATCTTGAGGAACCAGCATACCTCACAATATGTATTTTGTTGCCATGTTTTGCCCAATGACAGCTGTCACGGGGGTAGCAGCCCACTCACTGTGGAGCATGGACTAGAACAGGTGGCAGGAGTCAGTTCCCCTCCCTGTTCACTATTTCTGTTTCTCACAGTGAGTTTGTCCTTTAAAAAGACCCTGTCCAACACTGAAGCCTGTCTCTCAGGCTGAGAACACCTGAGTGACAGGCTTTTGTGACTTTCCAAGGAATATCCTAATCACCCAGACAGCAATGTAGGATGGTCTCCTACAGTTTGCTTTGTAAGAGCTTTGTCTCTAATGATACATGTAGATGCAGTAGCCTAACCACATGGTGTTTAAGGCTTCCACAGTTTGCCTCCTACATTCATGAGAATTAATTAAAACTTTCTGCAACCACTCCCTGATTTTATGCATTTATTATATTTTTGCTGTTGAGAAGACCAAAAGGCTGAATTTTACAGAAATGAGCATGCAATTCTCCTCACAACAATGGAGTCTGAATGGGTGAGAGAGCAAAGCAGGGTGTTCTGAATGCCTATGAGGAGCACCTAGCAGAGGGAGACTGGACCACGGGTGACTATTTATGAGCTCTCATTGCATAACTTGCTTGCACCCTCCTCCAGAGTGGTCTGGTCTCAGTCTCCCACTACTGATCCAAGCAACAGCAGTCAAACCCCTCCACCAACATCCTCCCTCCTTGTTGGCAGCAGCAGCTGAGGAGGAGCTGGGCTTAGAGTAATGCAGGGTGCAGAATCTGTGTGCAGCACTGAGGCTCTGGGTGATGTTGATATAGAGAGAGGAAAGGAGAAATCCTCATGCTGCCAGACTCAGAAGCTGGCACCAGAGGAGGTGCAAGTAGCAGTTCTAGGCTGAAAGGTGTTGGTATCACAACAGAAAGGGGAACCCAGTGCTTCAAATCCTGTGTTACAACTGCAGTCATTCATCTGTCTGCGGTGCTGGTGGGCAAACCGGGATGTTTCAGCTCTTCAGAAAGAATTTACTGTTCAATTTGCTTCCTCCAAAGATAGCTTTTTGGCCAGATGAAGCATCCCTACTTGGCTTCAGCAAACTAGGTCAGCAGCTGGACCACATGAATACTTGCACTTAGGGAAGATTTGTTGGCAACTCTTAAAAATAACCAGTAGGATTGTGTTTTTTCCCTGCCTTGATTAAATATAGGAGATAAATGGCTAGGAGGTTTGGTATGGAAGAATAGCTTTTGATAGAAGCACAAACAAAATCTATAAAAATGTACAAGAGTGTTCAGAGAGGAATTTTTAAAAAAGAAAAAAGCAAAACTAGACACTATACTCAGAATGTCCCGATCTCAGTTATTCTCTACTACAACACTTGGAGGAGTCAAAGGAATGCCATTTATCTGGCAAAGATAAACAGGAGACTGGAAATCAGTATCAAGTAGGTCAAGAATTACAGACTGAGGGAAAAGAAAGATGAAGAAAGGAAAAGAATGTAATTTAGGATACAAATGTGAGCTCTTTTATACACAGTCACAAAAACTTTCATTGCAAATTCCCTGCATATGCAAGAGGCAGTGACAAGTCTGTCTTACCAAGAGCAGAACTTGGAATGCAAGGAATAAAAATGTAAACAGAATTTGGCCCATGGCAGTAATTTATAGCTTTAGTACCTGAAAAAACATACTACCTCTTTCCTGGAAATGAACAAGAAAGTTGCTGTCATGTTGCTTCCTCCCACACAGAAAAATGTTTGATAGTACTGCCTATAGCCAGCCAGGGTGAAGCACTAAGAAGTACATCCAAGTCACTTGGGCAACTAAAATTTTCTCAAGTCCTGGCACAGAACATAGACCACCCTGCTGGTAGGTGATCTACTCAACTGGGACTCCCAAGAAACTGAAGAATATGGATCTTTGTAGGCCAAGTGTGTTGCAATAACACCTTTTGCCCATCCAGTAATAAACGTGTAAAACCAGGAGTCAATGATCTTACATGCTAATGAGAGCTAGTGAGAACTCATAGGAGCTTACTGGAGAAGATCTGATTCAGTAGTGGGAGTAGCTGTGACTCTGTGTGAAACTTCTTCCCCGACAACTGCTTCCCAGTTAAAAAATACCTCAGAACTTAAGAGTCCCAGAGAATTATGAACAGCTTTTCTCAAAATGGGGCCTAAATTGAATGAGCAATAATTATAAATCAAATTCATAGTGTGTTAATTATTAAAGAATATATCTGAAATAAAATACTAAATATCAATCAAGGCCAGTAGATAAGCATAAATCAAGTGCTATTTCTGACAGTTAAGCTGCTCAATGAATTATCATCACTAACAAAGAGACAGAAAAAAGCAAACAACTGTTATGTCCCAGGCTTCAGACCTGTCTGACCAAGCTGTAGCTTGTTCTCTCACCTAAGATCTGAATAAGGGAATCCAGTGTTAAAGAGTTTAAGCGCTGAACTGCTGAATTTGTCCCAGAAGCTTTATTCTGAGCCGCCACAGCAGAGTTGTCAGGCTGATTAATGCAGTAAATAAATGACAGGTTTTGCTGTACCCTGTAGCAAAGTGGCAGCAGAAGAACCCAGCAGCAGAATGGGACCACCACCATCACCATCATCCCACAATGAAGGTCTTGTGTCTCTACCAACAGCCTCTGGGTACTTGTGGTTGATGTGCTGACGGGAAAGCAGCACATGAATATTGTTATTAATTTGGAAGAATTCCTCTATAGCCCTCATGAGTCACTACAATTATTTTTTGTTTCTGTGGTTTTAGGCTCTGAAACTTATTGAAGGTTGAACTTTCTGATGCAGCCTGAATTTACCATGACACTTGGACTTAATTGCTGTGCATTGTTTTTTGCAGAGACAGCACTGGGTTTAGTTCACATGGTTCACATGAAGTTGCACAAATTCAAACAAAAACCTCTGCATAGGATGACATAACAGCTGATCATGGGAGCTACTCTTCAAAGTGACATTCTGCAAGCATCAGCTGCAGCTTCAGTCTTTCCTAAATCCATCAGCAAGGGCTTAGTCACATTTTCAGCCTCAGATCTGCTATTTCACCACTGTTGTTTAGCACAAAGCTTACTCATTAAAGACCTTGCACTCTTACAGGCAAGCACACTGTAGTTACACATCCGCAAATAATTTTCTCATGTGGCCTCTTGTTAATGCAGGGTTGGATTTTTCCTAGTATTTTGCAATAATTCGGCATAATTTAAAGAGAAGTTAAGTCAGTGTGTTTGTTCACCATTTTAAGAACACATCTGCCCCTTGCATTTTCTTCTCCTAACTCTGCTGTGATACTTCCTGGTGGTTTAGGCCTGTCCTTTCAGATCTGAAATGATAATTGCAAGACTAAAATGATAAAAAGCAAGCCTACCCATTGATTGGGTTTGACACAGAAATTTCTGTGTTTTCATGTGCAAATTCTTGTTGATAGTGTTCTATACAGTGTTTCAGAGTGCTAACAATGTCTATATAAAACAAACAGTTTTATAACCAAACAGTTACCTCACCTGTAATCATGGAACCTCAGCCTGGGGAAAGAAGGATAGATTAAGCAGCCTCTCTTGGATAAAATTGGCAGCACAACTTCTTCTTTAGCCACTACTGTGCAAGCAGAACAAATTCTGCAGGTACCACAAAAATGTGAGGCAATACAGCAAGGACAGGAGAGAAAAAAGTTGTCAGCTGGTCTGCCACCATTTAAAAAAATGATGTGAACAAAATTAAACTAGCAACTAGCAAGAGCAACCACATTTTCTTGTATAAAGGGAATAAAGCATCAGGATAAATGATCCCAGAATGAAACCAATGGGATTCAATTCATTTAGTTCATGATGTGCGTATAGAAGGAAACCAAAGATGAGACAAATTAATGCAGAGAAGGGAACAGAGTGCTGGCAGGGCTGCAGATAAGCAAGAAGCTGAAAAACATGCTGCCACTATTATTTAATCTATGCATGAAGTAATCTCATTTATACTCATTTATAGTCTATTCCAGTACACCTGTGTCTAAACAGGTTATTAAAGTTCTACAGATGTTGATACAGACATTGTCCAGGCAAAGCCATACAGTAACTAATACCTTGCTCTAGTAAAACTCTGGTGTTTTCCCAGAGCATGATATTCTGCTTTTGTGATTTTGAGGTCATTTTTGTGACTGAAAAACAGGAGGGCAGTTCCCTTCCTACTTTAGGCTACAGCACAAAAAAACCCTGGTTTTACAAATTATTCAATCCTTACTATATCATCCATGTACTGTTTAAATACATAGCAGTTCATAAAGGAAGCTGCCAAGAAAAAAAGGAAAATGTGGATGATATTTCTTATGGAAATCAGCATAATCTGTTCAGGGCTCTGTTCCTTTTTCATAAGAAATGATGTATTGGTTTAGTCTGCTGTCAAAGTTGAACAATGGTAGAAACTGAAAAACATCTCACAGCAAAAGCACAATTCCAAAAGGATGTTATTTTTCTCAGCGATGCTTTGTTCATAAAAGAAACCTCTAGTGAGCAAATTACAACAGAATCTGTCCTATAGCTACTCTAATAATTCTGTTCTCTGGAAACAGGGTTTACAGTTTCAGACAGCAGGAGGGGACTAAAAATGAGTAAACGATGTCCACAAGACACTGATGGATAACTGTGTATTCCTGCTAGTTATTGGAAAAGTAATATCCAAAATAATAAATTCATGGTCATCCTTTTATCAGCTCTTTCCCCCCACTGGTACTCCTAAACTAGCTCATGAAAAAGCATATGGTTTTACACACCAGAAACAAGATAATGAGCAAGGAGGTGTCAGGTTTTTTTTAAACCAGGAGATTTCTTGAACAGTGGTTGAAAAGCACAGTTCTGTCATGTTTGCTGATAATGTCTCCCATGTCAGAGGCTTATGCCCTGCTCTCACTCTGTTCACTAATAATACCTTAGATATTACTGCTCTTCTAGTGTGTCATTTCCATTGAAGAATGACTTAGACCATTCACAGAGTGTGATGAGCTTCTATCTTTTCCAGATGCTAGTTACTTCTTTCTAAAATATTTTTCTACCCACCAGCCCCTGCCTTCTGTTCTGTAGATGTGCCTCATGTAGGACAACTAACCCAGTTCTGCTGAGAACAAGACTGCATGGTTTGGATGTCTCACATGCTCATATGTGTGACTGCAGTCAGGGATGGAAGGACTGGTGGAGACTGCATTTTGGATCAAACACCTCTAAAAGAGTGAGGATATTAGATGAGCCAAAATTATACTTTAAAACACCTTGAAAGCCTGTGGGAAATCATCCACACGTTAGTCTCCTGTAGTCATCTTTGAGATGATTCCCAAGGGTAGAGCCTGACCTCATGGGCTGCAGCTTTGGCCCATTTCTACAGCTTTGGAATATATTGTGCTATTTCTGTATTATTCTCCTTACTATGGATGCTCAGCTCACTTCCTAATGGGATTTGTAACAAATGAACAGTCTTCTTGAATGTTAATTAAGTTGTTTACATTATAGCTAATGAATAGTGAGGGCTGAGCCACCTGCTACTCTCCATCCTGACAAATCCTCTTTGGAGTACCTTTTGGTGATAGCTTCCCAGATAATCTTAAGCAAGAGCACATATTCTACTCCTTATGAATCCTTTTACCTTGCTGGCATTATCTGAGCTCCAGTAGTGCATCAAATGATGTAATTAGCATCCCTCATCTGTGGTTTCTTTTCACAGCCTGTTTCCTACAACCTTACATTTATTGTGCCAAATGCATTACTGGAGTCTAGACATATTGTACTTGCTGCTTAGAGAGAAAAAAAAGAAAACCAAATATTCTCCTGGCAGTAGAAATCTTGCTTGGGATATCAAATTCTTGTTTTGGTTTGTTTTCCTTTTTTATACAAGAGAGAAATGTCAACACAAGAAAGTTTCTTAAGCACATGCACCCAGAGACTTACATTTTCCAAATTAATCCCAGGAGAAAGAAAAGAATGATAATTAAAAGTAAGTATTTGAAAATCAGCTGGGCACCTTAAGCTGAAATTCTGGTGCACCATTAGGGGGCCATCTCAATATAAGGTCTTAAGAATGAAGGTTTTAGAAAGACTTAGAAGTTTTATTCAGCTGAGACAGACTTGCTCAGGGATAAGTAAGAATTCTTTGCAATTTTCTCATGGGTCCTGCAGGATCCTAGGAGCAATTTCATACATTAGGAAATGCAGGTCCACTGCACTTTAGTGTCTGTCAGTGGGTGGTTAAGAAGCACAATGTGCACATTGTACCTAGGCTGTAATTAAAGAGGTATCAGCTCTTTTTCAATATAGAAAGCTTTGTCTTCTGACTACAAGAATAAATAATCCATCACTCAGGAATGCTGGATAGTCATAATTTCAGGCCTTTAAATCACAGAGGCTTGTTTTGTAACCAGTTTTAGTGAAATGCTGCTTCATAAAAAATCACAGTAGCAGCACCGTGCATTGTATTGTTTATTGCTACAAGGGGGAGCTGCAGAAGCATCCTTCTCATCATTCAGCCACCTCCCCCTGCGGGAGAGCAATAACTGCCATGTTTTGAAGAACAGTTGGCAGTATCAAAAGGAATTTCAATATTAATTTGAAAAGTGGACATTCTGTGCTGGCTACAAGGCAACAGGCAAGGCAAAGCACTCTGAAGATTACTTAATGGAGATGCATTGACAGCACTGTGTATTGTTTTAAAGAGCTTTTACCTTGATTTTATAATACAGTAACATTGATCTGTAATCAAGGTGTCTTTGCACATGGTTTGTGCAATCAGCAACAGTGACTTACAATTCTGTATAAAGCTGTCTGTACAGACATATGTTCCCATGCACAAGCTCTGCTGAAGCTGCTCTGAGGCTCCACAGTCTCTTTCCTCAGCTAAGCACAAGAACAAACCTCCCAGAAGGCTGTGGCCAAAGGCTGAGAAGGTTCCTGTGGGCTTCTATAAAGCAGCAAGATGAAAATCAAAGGGGAGAATGCAGAGCAGAGAGTAAGAAGAAAAGGCCCCTTAGGCAGCAGTGGCAATTCACAGCTGAATGTAAACAGTGTCATATCACAAAGAAAGCAAACATCATACTGGGACACACATGCAGAATTATAGCCTGTAATATATATAGAACTATTCTTCTGTTCTATTTAGTGTAGCCAGAAGTTTTAGCCAAAGTACAATGTCCCCTTAAGGTACCACAGTTGAAGAAAGAAGTGGTATAACTAGAAAGGCAAAAGCACTGAGAATGATCAAAGCTTTGAAAAATAAGATGCAGAAAAATGTTCCCACACCTACCTACCTAGGAAGCAGATAATAGCCATACAGCAGCACTGCCAAGGATGAGAGGGATATGCCCACAAATGGGAATCAGCTGAAGGAAACAGAAATAATTCTTTATCTGTACAAATTTCTCCCTTTCTGGATACACTAAACAATATAACTCACTGATGGCATTTAGCAAAAGAGAAAACAAAACACAAGACTCCCAGCACCAAAACTAACATATCTCTTCCACCCCATCTGTAGCCAGTATCTAATTTTACCCTTTTTCAGGATGTGCGTGTTTGCATTCCTAGCTCCCTCATTCGTTATTTTAGAAAAGAATAACACCTTTCCTACTCTTTTCCAAATAAAATTTACTCTCCTTTTTTTCCCAGTGATTCAGAGAAACACCAAATCCTCCTAATTTGGAAGAAAAATGCGAAACATAAATGCTATCATCTTTCTTAGAGGCACAAAACTTGTTCTATCATGCTGGAAAACTGGAAGGAAACTGTCCTGGTGAATTTCCACCTTGATGGCCAGTTTCACCCTATTTTGGGGAGAAAAAAAATTAAGTGTGTACAAAGTAGGCTTTCAACAGACATATCTTGAGCTGCCAGTCAGCATGTGCAGACTTCTCAATATCCCACTTGAGAGTTCTCCCATTCCAAGTGTATCCTGAAAATGAGGATCCCATACAGGTATCCTCAGAAAGAAGAGCAAAGAGCTGTCTAATGTAGTTAGAATTAAAAAGTGAATTCTTGGACTGAATCTCCAGGTGTGTGCATCAATGTCTATGTCTGCCCAAGCAAGTGATTTATTTCATGCATATGTTGTGACCTGCAAGTAAAACAAAGGGACAGGGAGAGCCCTGTACTCCAAATACCAGGATCCAGGACAGTGATATTTCACTGGACTAGCAGAAGGCTGGGCTCACAGCTGAGTATCCCAATTTGGAGCAGGCATTGGAGCAGAGCAGTGTTCTTACTGTGTGACTGCTCCAGTTCAGACCATGCACACTAAGGCAAAAAGGCTCACATGGCCAGGAAGCAAAGGAACATCTGCTGAAAGAAAACCTGTTTTGAGATCTCTGACACCAGCCTCAGTGGCTGAGCAGAGTTACATCTGCTCACCAGCAAAACATGGGTGTACAGGGCAGAAAGTGATGTGGCTGCTGAACTGACGTGAGCACAAGGAAGGATCCATTCGGGGAAAGCAGTGGTTAAAGAAGTCCCTCCAAAGGCATCACAGGAGGCAGAAAAACAGAAGTGTAGAGAAAGAATGAAGCTGTATGAACAACTGATGGGGTAGGAAATTTGGCCATAATATTAAGTCAGTAAAACATATTTTACCTGGAACTTCTTTATTTCTAGCTCTGGATCATGTTTTTTCCTCAAAGTTTTCATTACAAAAAGAAAAAACCTAGTCATCTGGCCCTTGTTTTGACCCTACACATGCATGGTATTCCAGACTGCACAGTTGGTTGCAGCCTTAAACCTGGAGATAGGATGTGAGTGGGTGAGCCACATTAAAATTGTTCTCTTTCTTTTCTGACTCACTGCAGTTTTATATTTCAAAATTTAAAGTCACTTTTGCACTGTCAGCCACTTTAAATAACATAGTAAATACTTTAGCTGCAATGTTCTCACTCATTTCCTACAGAAGCTTAGGCGATGCTGAAGATCTACCTGGAGATTTTTTACTGACTTTTACTGTTTGTCACTGTATCCAGATGACCTGAAAAATGTCTTCAGTTTTAAATTCAATGACGCATTAACAACACATATGAAACATAAGACTTATGACAAATTTGGCCTTAACATCTGACACTAATAAGGATGTGACTAAATACTAACATTCTCACATGTATTCTCATCTGTAATTTAGAGAGCTTGTTTGGTGGCAGAAATCTTGAAATGCCACCTTTGTCTTTTTTCTACTCTATTTTCCACAATTCTATTAGGACAGAATGATCAAGACTCCCAGCTATACCCAAATGAAAGTGAAATGCAGCCCTTTAAAAAGGGCATGAGAGATTTCAGCCTATTTTTATTAGCTAAAAAAGAAAATAAATCTGTTACCACTGTTTATTAGTGATAGGCCTCCTATATAATTTTCTGGTTTCCAGTAACTAAAAGCCCCTAAGTTGTTTCCCAAGGTGTTTGAGGTACATGCCTACGAGCCTTTGCCCTTCTTGGCAATGTTCTGCATAGCAGGTAGGTAATGAGAGAAGCATTTCAGTGACTCAGACCATGGGGTGATGCCTTCATAACCAACAGAGAGTAAGGCAAGAAGCAGTCTTCATGTGGGAAAAAATCTGAACCACTGATTCAGGGGTTGCTAATTGGAGATCTGAGACTCAGAGGGGACTAACACTATCATTTTCTTCATTCTTGTGTTGTGGACTCATAATAATAGGTTAATTATGGTTTTAATTTTGGAAATAGAGATCATTGTTCTTCAACACACAGGCCAGACATATAATGATTTCTTTGTTGCAAGTCTGGCAGAACACAATGCTTCTTGTTTATAACAGCAACTGGACAATTTATATGCATGCAGGAGGTAGTTTGTTCCACTAGATACCCTTTAGCCTTTACTTTTCCATTGTTCAGAAATAACACGGTATACTACAATTACAATTATACTACAATAAGCCTTCAATTATTGGGTAAACAAATTTAATCAAAGAAGAGAATGACTCACACATATCTGTAATTACCTGTAAAGTTATGGATACTGGCAGACAACAGTATTGTCTTTCACTGCATGATGAGAAATTACATACCTTAATTTAAATATGATAAACTATCCATGATACTCCCATTGTTAAAGAACACTATGGTAATTGTTCTACTATGGCATTACTCCACCTTACTACTCACAGATGGACAGTGGAAAGATGAAAACCATGGTACCCCTTGAATATGTTGTCTCTTTGCTGCCATCACACATTGGGAATTTCAAAGTACATCTCATATTTTAAAAATAACACAAGTGCAAGCTCTTGGGGATCCAATTCTTCATCATCTGCCATCAGCACACAAAAGCCTTTGCAGCTTTGACCAGTGCAACAGACTCTCTTTTGCTCACAGCTGCCCTTAAAACCCTTGATTTCTACCAACACATGGATGCCTGGGTACAGGCAAGAGCAATCCCCAGCAAGAAAGAGCAGCTTCCAGAAGAGGAGTCAGTGACGTGCTACGAGCACAACTCCTTGACCAAATCAGCATCTCTGCATGACCTCTCTGTTTCAGGGATGAGGCAAAGGACAAGGGTCAAACTGAGATTACCATGCCAAATTTTCACTGTTTCTGTGGAGGTGTCTGCACAGATTAGGTGTCTAAAATCCTGTTTTTGTCAGTGTTAAATCGGTGAATACAGTAGTGGAGGCAGTTGTCCAAAGGTAGGTGACCAGGGCTATTTTGCATTCCTTATCAAGTCTGTGCTGACTTCCAAACAGAACATCAAAGAGGGCACATCTCCTGTAAAGCTTGTGTGATATCCGAAATGATGCACGTCTGTCACCTGCCTTCTAAGTCACTTTGGGGCAAACTGAGCTGATCCAGTGGCTCTTCTGACTGTACTGCCCAGGAGCTCAGGGCAGCTTCCTGGACATCTCATGGATTGTCATTTGAGATGCCCTGGGACAGCAGGCCTGGAGCTCAGATACCACTGTAGACACTGTGTTAGAGGTACCAGCTCCCAATGGGTGTCTCAGAAACTCTACAGCATCTCAAGAGGCCCAGACACATGTACATAGACACCTGGAGCCTACCTACATTTCCACAAATTTAAATCCATGGCACATCTATAGACACTTAGAGAGGCTGAAGTGTATTTAATACTCATATTGAATCTCCCAGTGTGACCTAGTTTTGACCTGCTCCTTTTGGTTTAAAAGTTTATACAAAGACAGTTACGGACACTCAACTAAGAGCATCAGCTCTTAAGCTGTCATAACTGGACCATTTGTCTACTCTAAACAAAGTTAACAATTTTAAATTAGTTTAAAATATGAGTTCTCCCTTCTTTGCCCTTTTCAGTCTTCTATCACCCCAGGCACCTCTCCAATATAGGTTTTCATTTTTTCCTGAGAGATCTTGACTGCTACTGCATTTTAGCTGGGTGATCAGACAAAGAATGTTCCTTTATAAGTTCTTGTTCTGTGTAAAGCTGCAGGTTTTCTCCCAGTCTTATTTCAGTTACAAGAAGTTTCTATTCCATTTTTGGAGATAACGAAAAAAAAACCAATGCCACAGAATCTGGGCTCCTGAAGAAGATCCAGCAGCTCTTCAGCTAACCAAAGAGGAACAATGATAGATATTATGTGCCTCACTGAAGAATGAAGCCTGATAATATCAGAGATTAGAATTATAGAATGAGTAATCTTAGCACTGCTAATCCTTTCAGCAGAAATACCCAGCTTCTGCACATACCAGCAATCCCTACTGTCCACCATACCTGTCCACATACCCTGAGCCCTGAATATTCCTTTGTGAATCTTGCAAAGCCTTCTACTTCCCCTGCTGAGTTCTGTAATTTATCCTTCTTGCTGTTACTTTACAGCAAACTAGAAACTGAGGTGGGAGTAATGAGGTGTAGTAAGCTAGATGGTGCAAATAATTGCTCCATCAACATAATTAGTTATTATCACGTCAAGCTGAACCAAAACCACTTGTGCTAATTTACCTGAACCTACACAGAATATCTACTTTGCTGGGCCTAAGCATCACAGAAATTTGCCACACAGCACAAATCATAATATATCATCAGCTGTATATGTGAGGATGTATACAACTGCACACATCCATTAAAAACACTTTTCACACCATGGAAACTCAGATGGAAGTACAGATTCATTCAGCATCTCTGCTCAAACCAAGCATTATGCCTCCTGTAAAATGTACACAGGTACATGTGTGTAAATGTAAATGTAAAATGCAAAAGGCACAAGGCTATAGATCATCTTTGAAATCTATAGCCTTGCAGAAACTTTAATATGAATCACAATTAAGTTCATTCATTCATTCATTCATTCATTCATTCATTCATTCATACATATCTGGTCACCTTTCCTAGCCTTACTGCTCACCTTTTAAGCCATTACATTCTGCTTCAACTTTGTTTCACTATCCAGCTATGCTGGAATTTTGGATGAAATCATAAAAATGAGTCCGTGGATGGTGTAAACCAGTGTCACTTCACTGGAACTCAAGGAGTTAGTTACATCCTCTTACAACAGCAGTGAATTTAGTGCAGGATCAGTGGAATAACATAGTTCCAGCATCCTGGTCAAAATGATTAATGGGGGCAGCCTTGAGGCCCCAGGTAAAATTCAGCCCTCCTATAAATTCAGGAATCTATACAATTGGAAGATACAACCTACTCATCTTGCTGATCAGATACCTGTGTACTTTAAAAGCTACATATTACTCATTGCTGATGTGAGTAGCTGAAAGTTTGCTAACTCCACCGAATGGCACTGAGCTCTGCTGGCTGTGAGTGGGTCCCTGTGACGTTAGGTAACACACAGCTAAAGGCAGTGGTGCTCTGTGATGCCACAAAATGGAGAAATGCAAAAGTGAGATTTTTCAGAGCTCATTTCAAAGTTACTGGAAATAGTGTAGCCATTTCCTTTACCTGAATTTTAAAAAGCCTAACACAATTTCTCTGAAAAGAGAACAGTGAAAGAAGTGATCATGATAAAATTTGAATTATTTAACTGAAATCAGTGAAGTGCTACCTAGCAAGAAAAATTGCCAGAATGGAGCCCAAACGTGGCATCCTACCCAAAAGCAGGAAGAGAGGTGAACTGAGACTCCTCATGTCTTTCTGTTATGAACTCCTCTTGGACTTTTATCAGCACTGCTGGAAGCCAAGAAGCAAGAACATCTTACTCTATTGCTTTCCCCCAGCTTTCAAATGCTCTGTGTAATTAGAACACTTCTAGAAATACAGCTCATGTGAAGACTTCAAGTGAAATAACAAAATGCCGGATCTATTTACCTTAGCCCTTTAACAGAATACATACTCTTGAAAATTAATGATGCATTAATACATCAGAAACTTTTCAGGATTATAAAACAGACGTAAACCGCAAACAAACTGCAAGCCAACATTACAGATGCATCAAGAGACATAATTCACACAACAAGAAGCCCTGGAATAGCACTTTTAAATTCCAGTGAGATCAGTAATTATGCACTGGTGCACACAAAGGCTCAGGTGAGTCATCCCCAGGGTAGCCCCACCACGAACTGAAGAAATTAATTTCATTTTGAGATCCTATCAACCAAACTAAAGAGAAGAAAAAATGCATCAAAGAAAATCCAAGCAGATACAAACTCAAGCATACATAACAAATACAATAATTTATTGTATGCACAATAAATGATACAGAACTGCAGTTTGAAACCAACTACTTTACCCAGAGAGTCGCCTACTCACACTTAGGAACCTGGAGAGGATTTGGGGGTCAGCAGAATACTACCACTTTGTAGTTCGTGTCTTCAAAGGACTGCATTTATTGAATCCTGCTAAGATTCCTGTGAAACAGACCAGTATTATAGTTCATTTCATAGCTAGTTAAAATGACCACTGATCTGGCAAATTTGGGATCCCAAAGGTACTGTCATCCTTTTGTGAACTTTCCTTTCCTGCCTTCCATTTTTCTTTGCCTGCTCTCTTCATTTGGGTTCAGAGAGAGAATACAGTATTGCTGCAGCTAATTTTTGTCATCCTACGAAATCCACAGAACTGATATGAACTCAATCAGAACAACCAGGCTATTAGAGCTAACCAAATGAGCAGGAAATGGCAGAAGTTAAGGGATTAAGCATACAGAAGGAAAGGGCTTTGCACTCTAGGCTGCAGAAAATGCACCCCTTCTCTTTTGAGATTGCAAGTAATTTATCTTCTCTTGGAGCACCTCTTCCTGATAAATGGTGCTATCAGAGCAGCCTGCTCATGCCATGTCTAAACCAGTCTGGCAGCAGATTAAACCAGGATGTAAATTTGTCACTCTCAGCCCCTCAGAGAAGATCTACAGAGGGGTTAATTGAACTGTCATGTTTTCAAACCATTTCTTCTCTAGGAGAAGGCATAAAACTTTCCGCATGAGCCCTGGGCCAACCCAAGCAGGTTGCAGGTAGCAGACTGTTAAACATACACTGATACTCACTTGGGCAGTCTATCCTGATGGATCTAATGAAACTACTTGCAAAATTTAAGGTGTGTAAGTGCTGGCCTGGGGGCTAGGTAGGTTATCAGAATTATTAATTTTTGACTGTATTATTTATTTTGCAAGCTATGCTGAACATGCCTTTATCAGCTTATGGATGCTATTTCCCCTTACTGAATTTGTTAATTCAACTCTAAGATATGAGGCAGTACATTATTACTGATTAATGCATGCGTCAAATCCTCAATGAATTCCTGTCATCTCAGAGTTTCATGCCACTAAGAAATTTCTGTGCAATGCTGTCGTACTGTCTCAGAACACTTTATTAGACAGATGCAAAAGCAAGTGATTGTTTCTTCCATCTGCAACATCAACACAATTTTGCATTAACTGCCTCACTCTTATGGCTTCTAGAGGCAACAGTCATAAAAATTGCAATTAGAATCATTATTTAAGCATTGATTGAAATTGCTTTCTTTCCAAGACTTTACCATAATGACTCCATCTTCATTTTGTTCTTTATGAAGAAAAGTCTGATGAAGCCACAGACTTTCTCCTCATTTGCTGCTCTGGTGCAGTCCTGGGGGATTACACACCATAGCGTATGGCTCTGTTTTTCACTCCCTTCCCTCCCGAGGAACCTCCCACATGCTGTGGAGAAGACCAGGAGGAGCAAAGGCCCAGCAGGGTCAGGCTGCAAAGAACAGAGCCCTGCACCCGGAGTCCTTCTCCACATTTCCTGCTGCTGGGGAATCTGGTGACACCATGAGAAACGGCTATGAAAGCTTCAGATGATACTGCCCATCATTATGGGTCTCTCACCAACCAGAAAGCCACAGAGTCTAAGCATATGAGAGAGCAAGGGAATGCAAAAAGCACAAGCCATCAAATAGCACAGTAGCTGGAGACCTTTCTTTCTGAAAACTGGATACCTTTTTCTCTAAAAAGCACTAAGAAATTTTTAGGTCCAATGGAAGAGGAGAAATAAGATTTAATTGTGGAATTGTGTCTATAAATTTTGCTTCTGACACCCTTTTCACACAAGTAAAGCCCAGAGGACAGAGTTATCCAGGAAAGTTTAAATTTTGAACTGATAATTTTCAAACTACAGTGTCATGGACTACTACAGCAACTACATAGAAATAGCTCCATTTGAGCTGCTGAACTATTAATCCAAATGGAACAGAATAAAATATTTTTGGTTATTTTATAAAATTCTAGCAAACATTTTATAGTAGCATATTTAAATATATATATATAATTACTATAGGAAATCCTGTTTTGATTGTGATAATGTAGCATTCAAAAATATTACCTGAAAAAATAAAAATATGCCCTCTAGTGTAAAAGCAGGTCCTTGCATGGAAACTATAAAGTAGTTCAGATTGTTATAACTAAAACTGCAAACCTAAACTTCCATTAGTTCTGTCTTCATACAGACTTTTACATCTTCTGAGCACTCACCAGCAGATTCAGAGGGTCTGATCCACAATGTTTGAAGACTTTGCTAACTTTCCAATAAAGCACGAGTATTTTCAAGCATTTTAATAGAGTTTCTCCTTTCAAAAATGTATTTCTGAGTTTGAGGCCTAAGTAATGTGCAGTTTCCCAGAAAACATGAGCACAGAATCACTCAGTAAGTTTTGCCACTGCCTGAAATAGAACCAGGGGTTTGGTATAGCAAGGAGCAGTTTTAGGCATCAGGAACAGCTTTGCAGGCATTCCCTCTGTAAGCAAGGAGTCTGGTAAGTGCAACATCTGGATCAGGAGAGACAGCAGTACCTATACTGTCTCAGGTTTTTTTTAAGAGATTAGCTACCTCACAGTTACCATATACCATCTAGCGATAGAAAAGGAAATTGCAATTGCTCATTTACTATTTTTTAAAATGAAAGCTGGAGATGACAACAACATATTTTTTTATAGTTTGCTTTCCTTTCACTAAAATAGAATATAGTACGAGTGCACTACCTCCTCCCTGTGATTAACTGTTTTTCATATATCAAGAATCTTGTAACTCCAGCTAGTTTTCAAGATTTCATTTCTGAAGATGTATGATTATGCAAGACTTTCAGCTTCAATAAAGTTAAAATAAAGCCTGCCTTATAGCTACAGACAGACATTTTATGTGCAGGTATAAGTTACTTTTAAGTCCTACAGATGAAAACTTCGGGCCAAATTTAAAAGAAACCCAAAATCCAACCTTGTAAATTTTGTAACATCATGACTTTGAAGATCTCAAAATACTTTTTTAAAATGAGTTTAGTTGCTCCCCTGTTTGATGGGGAAGATGTCAAAGAGAAAGAAATTCAAGTGATGATGAGACTAAGGCACAAGATTTGCTTCTGGGAAAATAAGGCTTTAACGCTGCAAACTCTCTGCCTGGAAAACTAAAATATTTAAGCACATTGTATTGTAATGCAACAACTGTTTTGTGGTGGGATTTTTCTGCTTGCCTGCATCACCATATGGATGACTTCAATTCCACAGCAACATATACTGTGATATGATTTTGACAGCTGGGATAATGGAAAAAGTCAATGTTTACTTATTGGCAGAAGAAAATGTTACCTTGCCTGCCAACTGGGGCAATAAAATAAATTTGTTTTGTATGCTGTGTGGAATTTTTTAATGCCACTAAATGAAAACAAAAGAATCAGAATCTCTCCTTGGGAGTTCACAGACAGAACGGGTACAGATACAGCAAAAGTAACAGATGAGAGAACTGAGAAAAAGAACTCACCCTGAGCTCCTCTTCTCCCACTCCTCCTCCTCAGCATCATTCAGCTTCCTGCTTTTTAAAGCAAAATGGGATTGTTCTCATGACTAAACAGCACAATCCTTCCAAAGCCGTTAAATAACAGCATTTTTGGCAGAAGTTACTACATATCTAGATTATGTAAGCAAAATACAGATATTCCATGAGGTACAGTGGTTGCATTTCCATACACCAATTCAGCCTTTAACTGACACTTTATTCTAAATCTACAAATAGCAACTGGAAATCAGTTTAGCTACAGTGCAGCAGGACTGTAAATGCAGATTGCTAAACAGGCATAAACCTCAGCAGTTTCTAGATAGTCAAAATGAAAAAACACTTGCAAACCCAAAGGGGCTTTGGAGTTCCATCAATCAACTTATATTTCATACATCATTGGCACAACTGCAATTGCATTTCAAGAGAGTTCAAGTGAATGTCATTTTGTCTTACTGATACCATCTTAAAAGACTTGTAGCACAAGGGATAAGCTTGTGTCTTGGACTGTGAAAAACTATAAATATCATTTGTAAAAAGAAATAATCCTGGAAAATCTGTGTATCTTAGTTTTTGATGACTGTACGACATTTGTTACTTCAGTGAAAATGGCATTGCAACATGGTGATCTCCTGCTTTAGGACAGCTTAGAGGAAAAGGAACGCAGGGAGTGACAAGCAACAGGGGGTTCATAAAGGAATGTGCTACTCAAGCAAAATCAAGATTTGTCT
Organism: Luscinia megarhynchos; assembly: GCA_034336665.1. Lineage (NCBI taxonomy): Eukaryota > Metazoa > Chordata > Aves > Passeriformes > Muscicapidae > Luscinia > Luscinia megarhynchos. The sequence continues at coordinate 52,280,084 of CM067565.1, forward strand.
TTAGTACATTTACACATTGTAACTCGATTCTCAGCCCCTCTCTGGCTCCCTGCAAGGAAGAGACAATCGCAGTGCACTGCCAGCTTTTCATCTTCTCTGGTCTTTACAGAGGGTTTGCTGAAGGTGCAGGAGTGTGGAATTGGCATGATACCACACATCATCCACTCTTTTTCCAATAGTGTTAACTTGCAGCAGTTTTGAGGCTCTCCATATCAACCTCCCAAACTGCTTTGATATTAACTGACTCAAAATCACAGCAGAAGGAAACTGCTTTTCTCTCCTCTCATCTCAGCTACACCAAGTGCAAGAAGGATTGAGCTCTTGAGGAAGAGAAGATATTGGCATATCTGTAAAGGTTTATATAGTATCATAAAGATTTGAAGAAGCAGAAAAAATGCTTTATAAATAGAAACACTCACATATGGATTAATTGTTCTCCACCATCACAGCAGCACCAAAATATTAATAGTGGGACTGTATACACTTTGCAGAGGAAGCAGAATCTTTACTTTTCAAACCAATATATTAATTAATAATTTAATGGTGAGCAAAATGGTGAGCAAAAGACATAAATTTCACAATGACATTGTAGACAACAATAAAAATACACAAGAAGCACAGCAGACAACAGAAATGTAGATGTAGATGTAGAAAAGGTATACAACTGGGGTAGCTTCAACTGCATCAGGCAGGTACAAAGTAATAGGCATAAAGAAAGCAATCAGTGGAATAGACAGGCTGTATCCATGCCAAAACCAGAAATATCAAAAAAGATGTTTAAATAATACCTGTTCTGACTGAAATATGAGCTGGTAATAAGGAGTGATAACCATGTAGGGAACATTCTAGAAGGTACATTACTAGAACTGATCCCCTTATTGCAATCTATTCAACTAGATACCCCTTCATGCTTCTTATTCCCTTAGCCTAGTAAGTGTAATGCATTTAGTTCTTTGGTTACTATCTTTGGCACTGTGTGATATTCCTTTGATTTCCATGCTTGCTCCATAACTCATGGAGTGTAAAATTAAATCTTTCTTTCACAAGCACATTTTCCCAGTCCATCTGCATCTGCAGCTGCAGTGAAACTCACAAGCTTATCCATACACAGCCACAGACTTTTTTTCTAAGTACAGTCTTACTAGTACAGTCTTCCCAAGGTGCTGCCTTTCTTACAAACCTGCACACAGCCAGAGTAGCTTTGCCTGAACTCTTTAGATCCCTCAAGAGCACAAGCCTGCTTTCTTTTTTTAGGTCAGATTCTAACAGAAACCGACAGGAATTTGGCCTCAATAGCTTCCACAGGATCAAGGTCTGGTTCAGTAAAGGATTAAGGCTATTGTTGCTGAGCACACACTGCCAGTAAGAGACCTTTCCTTTTCCCTAACCTCTAGTCTTTGACTCAGCCTCAGACAGAACTATCTAAATAGAACAATAGGTTACCATGTAAATGCTTGTCCTTGGATGCAAATATGTCACATTTATTAAAACCAGGGCTAATTTTGGATAGCCTTTTCTACACTTTTAGAAAATAGTAAGTGGTTTAACCAAATGCATTTCTTTTGGTATTCTGACTACACTTGGAATTTAGTATTTTTAGAGTTTTCATCTCTTATGTTTTCTGATGCTTGTGAGTTCCACAGGTTTAAAAGTGAAAAAGAGCAGACAAGAGCAGCTTTAGTTCTAACAAGCCCTTGGGTAGACAGCTTGCACCGTGAAATATTTAGTTTTCCATTTAGATGCAATGAGTACCTGGACACCCAGCCCCTCTCCCCCACATAAATACCATTCCAGCCTAAATGATGTGTGGATTATTGTTTTCCATCCTGGTTTACTAAAATATTAATACAGCAGGCTTCTCAATTGACAACAGCAGGTGGCACAGGTCTCCTCCCTGCACCTCATCCACAGAAGCAGCTCAGGTTTTCGATAGTCTGATCCCCTGCAGTTACATCTGGGTCTTGCCCAGGTCCACCTGCTGAATCCACAGCCTCATCAGGGGGAAGAGGGGCAACTACAACCTGTCTTCACATTAATCAGGCAAGACAGAGCTGTGCAAGTTCATCTCCCCCAGCACTGCCACCACTTAAACAACAAATCTCAAGGAATGATGCCTGTCACCTTTTTCTGGTCAGAAAGCTTCAGGGAATACACACACTGAGGCTCCCACCTCCCGCGACCAGATCTTTAATCTCTGGTGTATTTGGTTTGTGTGGCAAGGTTTGGTAGTGGTGGGGGCTTGGGGAGGGGTCTCGCAGAGCAGGCGAGGCAGCTGTGCCCCTGCAGCCCAGCAGGGTCCATGGGGAGCAGAGACCCACCTGCAGCCCACGGAGCACCCAGGGCAGAGCAGGGGGTGCCAGAGGAGGCTGTGACCCTGTGGGAGCCCGTGCTGGAGCAGGCTCCTGGCAGGGCTGTGGCCATGGAGAGAGGAGCCCACAGCAGAGCAGGGGGTGCCAGAGGAGGCTGTGACCCTGTGGGAGCCCGTGCTGGAGCAGGCTCCTGGCAGGGCTGTGGCCATGGAGAGAGGAGCCCACAGCAGAGCAGGGGGTGCCAGAGGAGGCTGTGACCCTGTGGGAGCCCGTGCTGGAGCAGGCTCCTGGCAGGGCTGTGGCCATGGAGAGAGGAGCCCACAGCAGAGCAGGGGGTGCCAGAGGGGGCTGTGGCCCTGTGGGAGCCCGTGCTGGAGCCGTCCAGCCAGGGTCAGCCCACCTCAAGGCGGCGCGACCTGCGCAGGGGGTCCGGGAACAGGACCCCAGCTGTAGGCGGGGCCTTCCCGAGCGCCTGGCAGGTTCCCCCTCAGCCCGGGCACTTCCCCTTCCCCTCAGCGCGGGCGCCGCCCGAGCGGCGCAGGCCGCCATGACACCGCCATGACACCGGCGGGGGCGGGGCCTCCCGCGGCAGCACGCGCGCGGCCCCGCCCCCGCCGCGTCACAGTGGCGCGTTCGGCCGCCCCGGCCCGCGCGTGACGTAGGCGCGTCCCGCGGTCCCGGCGGCGGGGCCGGAGGGAGCGGCAGGTGGCGGCGGGCGGAGCGGGGCCGAGCGGAGCGGACCCGAGCGGCGCGGGCCGGCCCGGCCCGGCGGGTGAGTCCCCGCAGCGCCGCGGGCGGGCCCGAGCTGGAGCGGTCGGGGAGAGGCGGTGGCGGCGGCCTCAGCCACCAAAGGCCGCTCCGACAGCGCCCCCTGCGCGGCCGCCCGGGGCCGGGGCGGCGCTGCCTCCGCTCGCCCCTCCGCCGCCGGCGGGGTGTGGACCGAACTGGAGCGGGCGCCGCGGCCTCCCCGCGCCGGTGAGTGCCCTGAACAACAGGCCGGCGGAGCTGCGCTGAGCCGAGCGCGGGGCGGCCGCCCGGGGGCAGAGCCCTGCCCGGTATTGTTTTGGCAGCGGGGAGGTGGGGAGTGTCGCCCTCCGCCGCCCCGCCCGCGGGGTCACGTGCCGGGGCCGCGGCGGCGGAGCCCTGCCCCGGGAGCCCTGCCCCGGGCCCCGCACGGAGAGGCTGGCAGGGAGAGCCGGCACGGCCGGCCGGGCCGGGCCCCTGCGGGAGGCGGCGCCCCGACCGCGGTGCGGAGCGAGGTGCGCACAGAGTGCCGGGCCGGGCCCGGACTTAGGCTGGGCTCGCTGGTGCCGGAGGTCTTTTCCAGCCGCCTTGATCCTGTGCTTCCGTGAGTCGGGGGTTTCGTTGTGCCGGGCAGTAAAATAGGTCAGCAGCATTAGCCGCGGCGGAGTCCCCTGGCCGGGCGGGCGCAGCGCAATTCCCAGGGCGGTGTGCGGCGCTCCGGTGCGCGGCTTCGCCCCTGCGGGTGTCACCGCCGGGCACGGGCGGCCGCGGAGCGCAGCGCGGAGCGCCCGGGCACACAGAAGTAACTAAGTGCTCCTAATGGCAGTGCTTTTGTTTCTTTGTGCTTGACGGCCTCGGCCCGAGTGTCTGCATTGCATCCCTTCGGAATGTTGAAAGGGGACGTGAAATGTGAAAACGGGTCCTGCTTTTGGCGCGGTGCATATTGCCGCCACTGGAAAATTGTTGTAAAATATTATCTAAACGCGAGGTTTTTGTACGAGCAAGACGATCAGAATGGTGAAAGAGTTAAACTGAAACTGGGGGGGGGTTTATCTTAGTACAGCTTTTCGGTGATATGCCTGAGAAACGCTGTCGGTTTTGTTACTGATGTATAATGCGCAGTTATATATTAACAGTTACAAGGAGGAGTAGGGCGCAGAGCTTTAGAACCTTTTGCTTTTGTCAGGTTTGTAATGCTAAATATCCAGTCCTACTTGCTTCGTTAGCTGCTGCTTCTGGATCGTGGGCTACTTAAAAAGAGATTCTGAAGCGTCTCTGTAAATATGGTACCAAAAATTACAGTGTGTAATAGTATTGAAGACATGGTGAAATCTGAATCTTCATCTGGTAATTTTGAATACATCTTAAATATTGAATGTTTTTGCAAGAACTTGCTTTATAGTCATGTGGTTAATACTGTAGTTTCTTTCCAAGTCTATTGAAGTGCCAGTTCAAATTGGTATAATACAAAATCCATAGTGAATGAAAGAAAAAGTTTGTTCTTGTTTCCTTCAAAATATATTGCATCAATTTAGATGTAATTGAATTGTCATTTATTTAAAGAGCTGGAACTGCAGTGTTTTTATAGCCTATTGAATAGCGAGCCTCTGGAAAATTCATATTGAAATTGATTTTTTTTCCTCTCTTCTGTGCATGTTAATCAAGTCTATATATATATATATATACACACACACGCAAAGAGATATCCCTGTATTTATTTGAGTTTCTGAAGCATTGGTAATTTAAGGTGAACCAGTTTCTCCTTCATTTTTTGCACACTTTTGCTTTTGAGTGAGAAATTAATATTGTTCTTTGTTAAATAGATTGAAATGTGCTCAAAATTCAGTATCAGTGGTCCAGTTGTAGCATAGGGAACAACCTAATTTTCAATACATGTAGCATTTTAATACTGAAATGGCTAGTTGTTCTGCATTTGACTATTCTTCTGTGATTCAGCTCCAAGCGTACATATAAATGTTGGGGATTTACTAATAACGATAAAGAATGACAGGCAACTTGAGGCCTCACCATAATCAGCAATTCCTGAGAATATTCTAAGTTTAAGAAAAAGTAGGTAAGCACAGGAAACAGGTTATTTATCTGTTGTGCTATCCAGTGACAGGGACAGTTTAAACATAACTGATAAGACTCAGTACCTTGAGCTGGTAGTGTATTGTCAGTAGCAGACTGTCAGACAGGGGAGTGATTTTTTTCTATTAAACAAAACAGCCACCTTCTTTCTTCTCACACTGGCTCATGGTTGCTTGTGGGGAAGGGGATCTTTTTCCCCTCCAACCCCCCAGCTGAGTTACAAATTAAGGAGCTTGATGGAAAAAAAAAATCCAAGTATTTAATTACAGAAGAGCATTTACTCTTGTGAATTAATACTGTTTTCAAGAGGGAAGTGATGAATTTGTGATAGCTGTTTTAAAAAAATCTGTCTGGAGTTGCAGTATTCCCAGATTTCTGTCGTTCGAAGTAGGACTCGTATAATACCAAACACCAGTCTTTGGCTGGTGTTTGTTGAATTCACCAGTGTTGCACGTGTGTTTTTAAAAAGCTAAGATTTTACTTTGAGGAAGCTTAAGACTGTAGGTAACTCTTCATCAATATATAGAAGCTGGCTTCCTAAATATGTATGCTTCTGGTTTTGGTTTGGGTGGGTTGTTTGTTGGGGGGTTTTTGTAATTGTTGCTAGTTTGTTGGTTTTTTTTTCCCCAAATGAATAAGTGCTGGGCTTGATCATTTACTGAGTCTCATAATTTAACAAGCACAGTTGACTCAACTAAGAAGAAATGGTTTCATTCCACCGTGGCAGAGTGAAAACTTAACATTGTTCTTAAGGAGAACCTGAAGTCATTTTGGGAGATAGGTCTGGTAGGAAGTCTATCGCTTCAAATTCTTAAAGCATGGAAGAAGTAGACATGACTTCTCCAAGTAAGCATCCTGAGAGACTTTCAAGGGGACAAAGAACAGTTCCATGCTGGCTGAGCCTCAGTTTGGATGGGGATGGTCCTGATCAGTGACATTGTCCTTCTGTTTGTTGCATCTTTAAAGTTTCAAAATCAGTATGCAATAGAATGCAGGGGTTTAGAAGGGATACCTGCCCGTTGCTGCAGATAGCGTAACTCCTCATACTACAGGAAAAAGAGAAAATTAATTGCCAAGTATAGAACACAGCCCTTACACAGATGACTTCAAAGGAGCAGTCCTCATCCAAGCAGGAGCATGTGTGTAACCACAAGTGTTTGTCAGACTGTTGAGTAGAATTTTTAGGACTGGTTTATTAAATAAGTAGCAGTGCCATGAAGCGTAGAGGTTACCTGATGTCAGTGTGTGAACTAGTTCTTTTCAAGAGCTTTGCGGCACTTGGAAAGTTGCCTTATCACAATCCTGTAATTATGCCTTCCTTGGATTCCTCTAGGTATAATTACATATCTTGAATACGTGTATGCATTTTTATTTCCTAAGAAATCTCCCAGAATTGACCGAGCCTTTTTCTGTTATCTCCACATAGCATTTGGTTATATGATGTGCTACCTCTAGTAGTGGATTATGAGAGGTAGTAGATAAAAGGCTTCAGGTGATACCTATTGAAGTAACAGAAAGCCAGCTCCCAAGATGAAGGACTGAATACCACACCCAGAGCATCAAGCTTGTTGCAGCTGTCTCTTTGATCATAGAAAACATAGTATCTTGTCTCAGTGGATTAGTAGAGCCACAATTCTAACGCGATTGCTGCTCTTGCTTTCAGATTCATGTGTGAAGAAAGTAAAGCTGTTAAAAGTATGAGGAGAGAAAAGGTGTGGATAGGCTTGTTAATTTTTGCATTTTTCCTTTGGAGCACATTCTAAAAATAGCTGTACAGAATGTTACATAGAGCTCAGCTATAAAGAAAATAATATAGTTGAGTAATGCTTCATGTACTGAAGTCATCTGAACACTCTGATATTACTAATGATAAATGATCATTTGATGAGGGACTGTAGCACAGAACACTATAATGCTTCATTTTCTTTCAGAGAGACTTGTCACTCCTTGACTTTACTCAACTCTTACATGTCTGCTTTGCACTGTATATATGCTGAAATGATTCCTTTCCTTGAACAAATTGAAATCAAAGAGGTGACATTCTACTTCAAATCATTCCTATATATAATGTTTTGCAGCAACTGGAAACTGTAGTTTGAGAATCACTCAGAAAGCTACAGACCAGAAGGAAAAGGCGATTCTGTGGCTCATCAGGCTTTTTACAGTGGATTCACTGAAGATGGTTCTCTTAGGTCAAGACCTTCCTGTTTAGGTTGTGAGAGTGCAAAAATGATGGTCTCCCTTCCCTTTCTGAGTTTGCAGATTCCTACTTCCCTGCTTCAGGAACTTTTTAGGTATTTGTTAGGCACTTAGTAATTATTACCTATTTGTGAAATGACTTGGCTCAGATTCTGGTTGGTGTCATTCACCAAATATATTGTGACTGACATTATCTGCTAGCCTGAAGAGAGGGATATATTGCCTCTGAGGTGTGGAGGCTGAGTTGCATCCTTGTCGTCTTTTTTGGAGATCATATGCACTCTTGCCATTGTTGAACCTTGGAGCCCATCAGGACATTTTAAAGAAATAAGGGAAGGTCCTAATTAATTTTTATTGTTGTTTGTTTACCTTGGTAAGTATCAAATGTAGGTCATAGAATTTGTTCATAAGCTGGTATGAGGCTTATATAGAACATGCTCCCAGCTTTGGTCATATTTCACCTTTTGTGTTTCTCCTTTTGTGAGGCCATTGTATGGAAATGAGCAATTAATTTACTATAGTCAAAAATAATTGCCTGTTATTATGCTTAAAAAAAGATTATTTAAGCATCAAAATAAAAACTGTGGATCAAAATTGATGGTTACAAAAAATGAAACAGAAGTCTGCTCATAGTTGTATTGAAAATAACATGCATCAAGTAAATAAAAGCATAGTAATTTCCTTTCTGTAACAGAACAGTGGCATTGTACTTTGCTTGCTTGTACCTCTGGACAGCCTTGTAAAGTGGTATTATTTGCTTTCTCTTAGTTTGCAGAGAAGCTGAAACACTGTAATGTACCACTGAGCTGGACAAGCCAGGAATGAGCCAGCCTGGGGAAGGAATACCTGCTGTCCTAGCTGGAGACGTCTGAAGAGAGGACATTTCAGTCTTGTGGCATGCTTCAGTAGAAATTATTCAGAAAAAGTAAGCTGTTGTTTTGTTAATAAACTTAAACGTGTCAGTTCTTTGATGGAGTGCTTAGTTGCAGTTATAATTTGACCTGGTATTTGAAGTGGTTTTTTGTGAATTTACATTTTCTTCCATTGGAGTCCAGGAAAGCCCGGGATCTTTTCATGTAGTTGTTACACATCACCTGTTCCATGCTTCATGTATTGATGAAGACCCCATAGCTTAGAAATTAACTGTATTGTTTAATATTAAAAATAAAAACCACAAGAGGTGGGGTCTCACAAGATTCTGGACTAATTCCATCTCAGTGGGTTTTAGGCTGTATTTTTGTTAAAATGCAGAGTTCAAGTTCTTATTGTTCCCTTATTTATACCTGAATTGAGGATATAAATACTTAAAAGAAAATAAAATTATTTTTATTATTTGAGTTTAGTTAATGTTTAGTTAAGTAGTCAGTAGTCAAGAATATGATCTTCCATGATGCCAGGAGTGTCTGAAAGGGAACCCAATCCCCCCAAAAATAAAGCTTTCCTATTTGGTAACAGTTCTGATATAAAGTCTGTTTTGACTGAACCTTGTTATAAAATATTACTTTTAATTCCAGGAAAAATACTGTGTGGTCAGTCTTGTTTAATTCTTAATACCATGAAGTTGTAGTGGAAGTGCTTCCACAGCCATAACATGGCAGAATAGCAGTCTGAGATGTTTGTCCTTGGTTCTGAAGATTACCTCTTCAGTAAAAACCTACGTGTACATCCTCCTACCAGCTTATAAACAAACTCCGTGGCCTCGATTTGGTATTAAAAAGGTAAATTAAAAAAAAAAAGATTAATTAGCATCATGATTTAAAAACAAAAAGTGAGACAGCATCAGTGTAGTGGATATAAATCTTCAAGTGTGTAATTGTCCTGCATTCTGAGCACATGCAACTGCAGTTGTGCTTATCGTATCAGAGTTTTATGTTTCCTGGTAGCACTTTTTAGAGATAAGTGTTTGCTTCTCCAGTTCTATTCCTTTTATACATAACATTTTCTTTAGAATCATTAAAAATCAAATAGGAATTTCAAGAAAAAGCATTTACTCCTTTTCATATCCTGCATTATTATATTGATCTAGTAAGGAATCAAAGATCCCTCAAATTAATGGGCGACCTATTGAGCACAGTTCAAATGTTTCGCTTTTTTTTTGCTTTCAGAGAACAGGTGAGAACTTTTAATTCTTCTCTTAGTTTACCTAAGAGAGGTAAACTCTCTTTAGTTTAGCTCACAGTATCACAATTTGGTTTGTCAAAGTGCATTGCCTTTTTAATCCTTGCATTGCATTTTAATCACCTGCAAAATCTTAATTAATAAGTAACTTGTATAGAAGTTACTTACCTACAGGTTGTTTTAATCTTTTCTTTGACTCTGAAAAGGATAATTTTATAAGGGATATTCAGGGAGAAGCATCCTTTTGTAAAACTATAGCATGGAAGCAAAAATCTCTGCTGCTGTGCTTTTTTCCACTGTACTACCTCATTGTCAGAGCACTTGAAAATTAAGATCCTTTACCTCAGCCATGGTTAGCACAAATTAATCAATAAATGGATTTCTCGTTCAGCTCTTCTGTTGTGAAATGATGGTTAGGGTTGTGTTTGTGGGTATTCTGAAATCTCTAGACTTTCTTCTCCCCTTTTTCTTAATAAGTTTCTTGGTATGAACCCCTACATTTGCTATAAAAATCTGTTGCAAAATACAGCCTCAGAAGTGTGAGGTTTCCATAAAGCAAATTGTTCACAACATTGTTAGAATGGATCTCACAGACGTGTGTTGTGCAGTAAAATCACAGTTGCCAGCTGGTAGGTAATGCTGTGCCTGTATCTGGCACGATGATTTAAGAACGGTTATGCAGATTGGTCATTAATCTCAGAAAAAGAAATTCAGATATGAAACTGAAACATTGGTGGATATAATTTTGTTCTACTTCAGGAAAAAGTATTTGAGCTGTAGAGCTTTTAAAAGAAATATTTGATAAAAAAAGGATTAAAGAGGCATTGGTCTTTCAAGAGGAAATTATAGTGATAGAAGGGAACAGAGCATAGAGAAAAATATTTTAAGCAAACAGTACATGATATATTATTGTAAAGATAAATATAGGTACTGAAGCATAATTTCTTTTTAATCCCATAATATATTTATAAGGTTTTTTAAAACAGTGGAAGCTTTTACGGTAATACTGGGCATTTTCTCTTGAGGTAACACATTTTGTAAGAAGCGTGTATAACATTAGAACAGGCTGTCCAGGGGAACCTGTGGTTATTTCCATCCTTGCAGGTTTCAGAAAAACTCAGCCACAGCTTTGGTCTAATCTAGTATTGGTGTTGGTGCCATGTGCAGCAGGAGATTGGACTAGGTGACCTCTAAAGGTCCTTTTTGGCCCACAGGCTTGAGGTAGTTTTGCATGAGCTATTCCTAGCTGCCCATACAACAAAGACTGCTTTCACTGAAAGGCTGTTTTGTTGAATATCAGTCTTGGAGACTTTAAATAAAAAAAGGCACCATTTTAGGCCCCATTCCCCAAAGCCCATTCTCCTCCCTCATTTGGTATCTGGTATTTGGTTTTGATTGTTAATAAATAAAAGGAAAAATTACCAGAAAACAGACTGCAAAAGATTGCCATGGCAAAAATGTAGTTGAGAAGGCGTTTGCATATTTAGGCTAGAATTTTTCAACTACTTAAATCCTACACGATGTCAAAGTGATGCAGTTTTGCATTCCCCATTCTCTTACAGTTACAAAATCATCTTTAATAACAGAAATTATATATGGCCAGAGAAAGTAAAGGCAATGACTTCACAAGCCAGTCAAGTCAGAGTTGTGTGTCTTCTGCAATACACTGCTGCTTCTGCTGGTCTGCAGTGATTCTTTTCAAGAGGCAGTCGCATGTATCAGGGAGTTCACTTGCTGTTTAAGAAAAAGGAGTCCAAGGTATCTTTTGAAAAGCAATCTCAGTTTTCACATCTGGTTCTTTCTGCAGCCCTTTGGTTGTTCTGAGCTTGGTTTGAGAGTAGTGTACCATGGTGCATGGGAACTAAGAAACAGTGGGGGAATTCTTCAGCTAGGTGCTGCTGTCAGGCATATTTTCTCTTGTGTAAACCTAATCCAAGATACTGTTCAGGCAGTCCCTTAATCAAACAGATGATCACCTGTAGACTGAAGAGAGATTGTTTAAGTTCAATTCACCTCTTGAGAGAACCATAATTTCTTTCATATTCCTGAGGAAGCACCAAAGTAACTGGTTGGCTGAAGGTTCATTAATCAATTCTACTCAGGGAATGAACAGGAAATTTCAAAATTTGTTTTCTAACTTGATATGTTAACATGCTAAAAATTAAACAGATAAAAGGTTGGTGATCAGCAAAAGAAATCTTCCCAGTAGTCAATGTAGTCTGTCACCTCAGGAAACAGTAACTTTTACCTTAATTTGAAGTAAACATCTCATTGTGTGGATGTTGAGGTGCTAGTTTTAAGTTGACATAATAAACTGATGTAAGTTTCTTTGATCCTCTGCAGGATGGCTGGCTGTGGTGAAGTAGATCATTCAATCAACATGCTTCCCACAAACAGGAAGACAAATGAGTCGTGTACCAATGCAGCACCTTCCCTGCAAGTCCCTGAATGCGCTATCTGTCTGCAAACATGTGTCCATCCAGTAAGTCTGCCCTGTAAACATGTTTTCTGCTATCTGTGTGTTAAGGGAGCTTCCTGGCTTGGGAAACGATGTGCACTGTGCCGGCAGGAGATTCCCGAGGATTTTCTTGACAAACCAACCTTACTGTCACCTGAAGAACTCAAAGCAGCAAGCAGAGGCAATGGAGAATATGCTTGGTACTATGAAGGTAGAAATGGCTGGTGGCAATATGATGAACGTACCAGCAGAGAGCTGGAAGATGCCTTTTCTAAGGGTAAAAAGAGCACTGAAATGCTCATTGCTGGTTTTTTATACGTAGCAGACCTTGAAAATATGGTTCAGTATAGGAGAAATGAGCATGGACGTCGCAGAAAAATAAAACGGGACATAATAGATATACCAAAGAAGGGAGTGGCTGGGCTGAGGCTGGACTGTGACACCAACACTGTCAACCTGACACGAGAAAGCTCCGCTGACGGTGCAGACAGCACACTGACTCCAGGGGCTGCAGCTGTGCAGCCTCTAGCACCCATTTCTGTGAGGCCCCTACCAGCACTAGATGGTCAGCTCGTGAGCCCTGCAACACCGTCACCTGATGCAAGCAATTCTCTAGAGAACTCTTTTGCCCACTTGCAAATAAACGGAGACAGTATGGCTGAAAGGAGTCACAGGGGAGAGGGAGAAGAAGACCACGAATCACCGTCTTCTGGTAGGGTGCCAGCCCCTGACACCTCTGTTGAGGAGACCGAATCGGATGCCAGCAGTGACAGTGAGGATGTGTCTGCCCACCTTCAGCAACGCCCGTCCTCTGGTCAGCAGAGACACTTGAATGCTGCTGCAAGCCAGGCAGAAGCAGATAGACCAGGGGCAGGGGCCGGGGTGGCAAACACAAGTGTAAGATCTAGAAGGCCGGATGGACAGTGCACAGTCACTGAAGTTTAAATCTAGAGCCATGCAAAAAAAAATACTCAGTTGTAATTTTCTGTAAATTTTCTGTCCGCATTGGCATTGCACTCAAACCTAGCAGCGTGTTTGGTGGGAGGGTGGGGTGAAGGGGAGAAAACAGATTTGGCCTGTTTTAACTTAAGTCTCTTAACATGTCTCAGCTGGAAGACTCTAACTCTAGGAAACTGGGTTGTCCTGTTAATGGTTTGAAAGCTGTTTAGCAATGCCCAGTTTTCTTGAAAATGTCTTGTGTTTATTTTGTAGCATTTTCCCCTTGAAGATAATCTATCCCTTTTTGGCCAATGTATATCTACTGTACAACTTGAATTGTCTTCATTATCTGACTGTTGCATTAAGTGTCTTACTACTTTCTGCATGGATTGATGTACGAAAAGAACACTAAAGCTATGTGGAATCAGGCAAGGTGTTGGGTGTGAGCAGGATGCTTAATTTAATGTGAGAAAATAGATGTGAGTTTGGAGTTAAAATGTGTTTTTACTAGACAAGAGAAATCATTTACCTTCTTTCAATGGAAATGTAAAAATGCTGTTAACTTGTGTTGCAAATCCTTACCTTTGCACTCTCCATGGCTTTTTCACTGGCTTTGCCATCTAGTCCTTGTAGTTTTGTTTTTTGAGATCTTTCTTGATCTGTCTTGTTTTTGTTACAGAATTTATAATTTAATAAAACTACATTTTATCAGTAACAATCTCACATATGTTTCCAGTTCAGTTGAACTTCACTGAAGGAATTTCAGAGAAAATTATCATAAAACAACTTCCCATGTTTACCAAGAGGGAGGACTAGTTCTGAGTGGCATCCTGATGTTCTTGCATCCCTGACTGGCTGTCTCTCAAATACAATGCTGTAGGAGTATCATCTTTTACTGAAAAATCATGAGTTGCAAGCTTAATACACAGACATCTGAAGAGCTGATTAACCCACTTCACTATTGGCAGGCAGAAGTATCACACACAGCCTTAATAGCAAAAATGTTGAAATAAAAGAGTGTAAGTTATCAAAGTTGACCCCTTAGCAAAGGACATGGATATTAAGGACTATGGTGCTGTTCATGTTTATAACAAAACTGGTTTTGTGCTTGTATCAGCACTGTAAGAGCTGCATTTCTATAGACTTCTGAATGTTAGAAGCCAGATCTTGAGAAACACAGCTTGTCTTTTATGTCTTTGGCAGTTCTTTTCTTTTACATTTTTTTCAGATTGAGAAGCAACATTAGTTGATTCTGGACTCAGTCTTTAAAATAAAGCTAATTAAACTCCCATTCTTAGTATATGTAGCTCAGAATAGAAAGGGACTGTAGCTGATAAATAGGAACTACTGATCCTAAGACAAAAGTTGCTTTAACCAAGCAACCATTTGAAGGGAATGAAAATGGCTGACTTTTAAAAATGGTCGATTTAAACTTCTGTAATGTTCTTCTTAGTGTAATGATGGATGACTTACGTGACCTTGGACAGAGCTGTGCCCCCCACCCCTTTGCCTCCAGGTGCAATCAGTGAGTCAGGAAAGTGCAGGTGAGACTAGGATGGAATAAGGAAGATTTCCTTCATTCTCAGCTAGGAATAGATGCTCTTGATCACAGATTTTCATTGTCATCTTCCAGTCCCATACGGAAATAAGCCAATTACATAGACTTCAGGAGGGAAATGGGATGGAATGTTGTTTTTTTTCTGTTAGTTGCTAGCTGTCTTATTTCTCTGATTTGATTTTGTATACAGTGGCTATAACCAAAGTATGACTTTGTGCTGCAAAAGCCTTCACTAAGAACACTTCAGCTATGTGCACACACTTCATGTGAGAGTATGGGTTGAAGAAAACAAGAAACAAAATAGAGGAGCGTGACTCACTATATACTTAATTTTAGGATTTGCAGCCCAGTCTACAAATAATCCTATCAGTGATAATCCTTAGGGTTTTTGACCCATGTAGAGAGTCCAGCCCCACAACTGTGATGCTGCTTTTGGCTCCTGCTAGCTGACTGCAGCTGTGAACACTAAAATTAGTTTAAGTAAGGCTAGTGAAAGCTTAATAGCCAGCCATCAGTAGCAAATGCACTCCACAGATCAAGCTAGGGAACAGTAGTAACTGATAATTCCCATGTTATATTTAAACCATTATTTCCAGTAGGAAATACGTTCTCTGTGCATTTTAGCAGAGCCATAATCACACTCCATTATGTGGTTGTAATTCCATATACTAAGTAATTCTCAACTTGTACAGCATAGCTAGAGAAATGCAGAGTGGAGCAGGAGGAAAAATGAAAAAGGAAAATTAAATCCTATAAAATCTACAGCATCTCATCATTTCCAGAACAGATAACCACAGATACAGGAATGCTATTTCATGGCTAAAAAATAATATAAGTCAGATAGGGAACCAAGCCTTCTGCAAGAGCACCTTGCTTATCTAGATTGACCATCTGGAAAATATATTTCTATGAGCAGCAAATAAGATAGAAATCTGTATTGCTGAAAGTGATCTCCACTATCCAACCTTTACAAGCTTGGTAGAGAATCCACACTCCCATTAAACCCTTGGGTTGTCCCAGTACACAGAGGATAAACAAAACAGACATTTCATAGGAAACTTTTTTTAGTTTGCTGAGGAGGGAGCTGGCAAACTAGCCCCTAGGAAGTACAAAAGCTCACATGCTATTTAATTAGGAGCCTGGGACTATCAATTTTGATGTTTCTAATTTATTTTGCACATTTAGTGCTGGTTTGTTTTTAAGCCATTTCAGAAAGGGAAAAAACCCCTGAGATGAAGCTTTATATCTTTAACAACTGTAAAGAAAATACAAACATTTATCAACTGCTAGTTAAGGGCATTTGTTAATTTAAGATGATAAAGTATTCTGTGAAATAAAGCATTTAGCTTTCAAATGGGTAAAATGAGATTCCATTTCATCTTAGTCTGGAACTCTCATCCGTGCACTTGTGATAATTTAGCTGGGCTGTTTTTTGTATGAAGGACTCTACTTACTTCTAGAAGAAAATAAACCAGAGAATATGGTATTAGACTACTCATAAAATCCTTGATCAAAACCTGTAATGATCTTCCTGTACCTATGCTTGGTATATTTATGATACCAACAAAATGGGTTTCCATAACCCCCTCTGAATGTGTCTTGGTGTGTACTAGCTAATTATTTGTCTTGTTTTCTTAGAAGCAAACATTGGCCTTTGATACAAATCAGAGAGGGTGGCTGAGGAAATACATTTGCTGAAATGAGAATTAAGTTCACTGTCCATAAAATCAAAATGGAAAAGATCCCCCACAGGTGTACTTACCATTCACTAACTGCCAGCACAGATCTGGTTCAAAATGTGAAAGAAGCCAGATTCTGCCTTTGTCCTACAATTTCTTCCCCTCTCAAATTTCTATAACCCAGTACACAGAATATACTTAGGAGTCTAATACACTAAAGAAAAAAGATTCAAGGGTCTTACTCATGTTCTAAGTAATTTTCACAGCAATTTTGAAAACAAAACCAATATAGCAATGGCACATTAATTCCTGCTAAAAGCAAAGGCATAACCAGTTGCCCTTTAAAACATTTTTTTTTTTTGACTGACAACATTATGTGCTATTGCTTCCAAGAGCTGGATAAGTATGGACTGGAGTGTGCCTTGAAAGTTCAGTGATGCTGCAGTCTGGAATGCTGCATGAGTCTTGAGAAACTTCATGAAAAGCAGAACAGCTTCACTACTAAACAGTCAAGTGCTGCCTGATTATACTAAAGCATCCGCACTTGTGAAGTAATGGGTTTGAAGTTCTTTAGGGTATGAGAGAGAATCCAGATACACAGGAGTAACAACTGAGCTTCTGGATAAAAAAAAAGCCAGGGGGAGAAAGGCACAAAGCAAAATACTACTCTCTTCCACATGTTCCCATTCCTGTCTCTTCTCTAACCTGAAAGGAAAATATTTGAAATCTTCCTCCATTAGTGCTTCAGATATTAAGGCAGGTGCAGGATCAACGGGAGGTAAGTTCCTTATCTTCTCTGAGATGCCAACTCAAAACACATCCCTTTCCTCAGCATCTCTCTTGGTTGCTTCAGGCTATATTCACTACTGTGAAAACCATACAGTAAAACATCCCTAGAAGATCACAGAATCTGCTTGAAACCTGCAGAATCTTAAGCCTAATTCCCAACATTGATTTGTCCCCCAAGTCCTCAAACGTATGTAGTTACCTCGCTGTCTAAAACTCAGGACTCCTGTCACACTGTAGAAATCATAACATGGATTTCCACCCAAGATACTGTCTTCTTTTCTTAAGGGAGCTTATTCCATGATCTTGAGCTAGTTATGCCTGGTCAGAGCAAGAATGCATGTCAGGGGCACACAGCCCAGAGCTTCCTTCTTTACATGCCCCCACAGAGTACTTGGGTCCTTGGCTGAGATCTCAGTCCTTGCTGGATTTAGAGACAAGTGCATCTTAACCTCAGTCACAGATATGCCTTTGGTTTTGCTCTCAGAGATGTTTATTTTTAAAGCATGCACTCTGTGTCAGTTTCTAATTTCTAAAGGGAAAACTTGCGCCACTGAGTTATCCAGTTACTTGCATAATCACTAGCATGAAGTGGAGACTGAGTTCCAAACCTAGTCAGCCCAAATATACCCTACCAGTAAATCTGCATTGAAGAAAGACATAGACATATCCACTCACATCTTGCCAGAATGCTGAAGTACTCACATCACCCAGTTGCCAAAGAACAAGCCATTTCAGGGCATTGATCATGGCCTTCCAAGATTTCAACTAGATTCTGTGTAAAGAAACCAGGCCAGCAGTTTTGCACAGGTACAGGATGCAGGAATGTGCAGATGCATGTGTGGGTAGTTGATTCCTCGAGCAGTGAGAAGACACCAAAACACATTTAAAACCGTGAATCAGTGATAGTGAATGAGTGCTAGCTTCTCACTAACTCAAAGCTTCTCCTGTAAAAGCAGCATTAAAACTGAAGGATACTTTCTCAGCAATTACACAAAGAACTAACTAGAATGAAAAAATAAAAGCTATCCTCCCACTAGTAACTGTCTTTTCCAAGCTGCTTAAAGACACCAGTGTCACGTTGGGGAACTCATATTTTGCAGCTTTAGATGCACCTGTTCTGCAAATTAATAAACCTCGTAACTTTCAAGTAATTCATTTCCGTACTACTTAAAAAAAATCCAAAACGAAACACCAAATAAAATAGTCTTCAGCCTCATTCCAAATAAATTATGGTTCTATTTTCAGCACAGTATTTACCTTTACATATTAATTTCACTAATCTTGATTCAGTGGGTGATTAGGACAGTAGAGAATCTGCCTGGGATTGCACACCAGATAGGCCTGCCTGACCTAAACGGCAGGAATGTTAATGCCATTTTAAATGGACAGGGCCTTAAATGATTCAGTGTCATGGCTGCTTTACTGAAAGTTTCATTTGCAAAAAGGTCAAGCCCGTTTCTTATGCACGAACCATCATTTATGTTTTGGTCTTCTAGCCAATGCCTGCAAGTTGGCAGGCCCGCCCCACACAGTTCCAAAGATGTCCTTCTCTGTCCTTAGGGCGGCTTCCAGCGGGAGCTCTCTCGCCGCAGTCAGCACCTGTTTGACGGCGCGGATGACGGCGGCCGGCCCGTCGGTGTGCCGCCGCAGCCAGGCGCGGGCCTCCCGCAGCGCGGCGGGCTGCTCCGCGGCCCGCAGCGTCTCCTCGGCGAGCCGCAGGCGGAGCGCCCGCTCGGGATCCACCGGCGCGGCCGCGCCCAGCAGCTGCAGCGCCGCGCCGCCGCCCACGATCCGCGCCAGCCGCGCGCCGCCGCCCCAGCCCGGCACCAGCCCCATGTGCTTGTGCACGAACCGGATTTCGCTGCCCGGCGTCATCAACCTGCCAACGAACAACACACACAGGTCAAGCCACCCGCTGACTTTCGCTTCCAGCTCCGATGGCCCTAAGTTGCTATTTTCTCCTCCCCTCTGCTGCCAAAGGCTGATACAACTTGATAGTGTGCTCATAACAGCTGGAGCACCTTAATTTTTACATCACATGGCGCCTTAACTGCAGCTTTTGGCCCTTCTCAAAATTAGATACATGTGCTGCTATAAGTAAAGATTCTTAGTGCCCATACTGATAACTCTGGTCAGGTCTAAAAAGCGTCGAAAACAAAACTGCAGACAGAGAACACATTACATTTATTCACAATGCAACACTGCTTTGCTAATTCACGCCTAAACCAAGAGGGTATTGGGTAAAACCCAAGCAAACTAACACACAAAACATGTCTCAATAGGATGGATGCAGTCTTAGTACTGATCTGAACTGGGGAGGTTCTATCAGCACCGTGGTTTCCGTATTTGAGAGATCCATGTGAGTTTGACTTCTAATTGCTCATTACAGAGAGGGAAATCAGGATGGATGCTCAACTTATGGCTCACAATGCACAATAGAATTGCTTTCTATTTATGCTACCAATGTGTAATAGAATTGCTCCCCTCTACAAGATAAGTCATATTCCTCTTTTCGAAAGAGGGGTCACATCTTTCTTTTTTAAGCTTCTCTTCTACAGCTTCTCACCTCCTTTACTTAAGAACTCATCCTAGGGCTCATTAAGCTATCTCCCTGGAGGAACTCTGCTGCAGCAGATTGTTGTCTTCACACAGTGGTCACACTGACACATGTTAGGTTAGTGGAAAAAAACCTCTAGAAATAGAAACACATAGAAAAGATGTACAGATACAGATCAGTACTTGCTCTTTCTCAAAGTGATGTTCAGCAGTGTGATTGCTTGCTGCTGATTGTAAGGCAAAGGATGGAAATTACACTTGTGAAGTAGATAAGCTTCTACTTCAAGCACTAATTGGCTTTTTGAAGACAAATCTTGTAATACTGAGGTCTACACACAAGTCTGTTTCCTAAGCATGAAGTTTTCCATAGTGAAAATACTGAGGTGAGCAGCTTTGAAAGGTGAGAGAAAAAGGAAAATCTTTAAAAATGCAACTACTTCTAGGAACTCACTGTTCTTGTATCTGCTTAGATAGTTAATTGTGAGTTTGCCTGTTTGCCTTATTCTGAACCAGAGCACCATCAGCATTCATGCCACACTGTACATGATTAGAACTGAAGAGCTTACGCTTTATCCCAGATCCAGCACAATGCACAAAAGCAACAGCTGACGGGCCAGATTGCATGAAAGCCTTTTTGTAGAGATAGCAGGGGAACGTTGTGTGACAAAAGGAAGAAAGCAGAGTATTGCAGAGGAGGAAAGGCTTTAAGCTAACACTATCAAGTGCTTCCCAGACCCAGCAAATCCCAGGGAGCTCAGGTCTCTTCTCTCCAAAGAATGATTTTGCAAGTATTCCAGAACTCCTTTACTGGCTCAGCTTACTCTGCAATTTGCTCACACTCAGTGTCTCCCTGGAAAAGCAATAATGGAAACATTATTAAGGTTCTAATTCTAGCTGTGCTGAGTGATGTGCGGGACTAGAAAAGAAAGGATCATAGGCAGCTGTGCATCTGAGACTAGATAACCTGTAGGCAGTCTCACAGGACAGCCACCACAAGTCAGGGAAGCCATGTTGCACTTGCATAATGAATCTGAGTTTGTTTCAGAGTGTTCAGTAGGTGGGAAGGGCTCTGTTTCCCTGCAGAGTTTTCACCTCCCTCAGAGAAAATGGAACCAAACACAACGAAAGGAAAGTAAACCACTGACAGCTTAACTCACAGAGAGACTGTGAGGCTACAGCTTCCAGAACCTCACTGGGATTCACCTCTTCCCACACTACTCCTTTGAACAAGCTCCACAGAAAATACTGAGATAACTGCTAGTTAGTGGAAGGTGTAACTGTAGTACTGGACTGCCTTCAGGCTCAAGAAAGGTATCTTTGGTTTTTCAGACTTTTCAACCATGAATCCTCTCCTGAAGTCACACCATTTCTTACAGAAACCACCCATAATACTCTCTATTAGATTTATCACTCGCAGTCCTCATGCCCCAGGAAGCAACGGAGACCTGAGCTCATGTCTGAAGAGGTAGCAGCAGCTGCCAAGCCAGCCTGGGACCAGCCTCTGAATGCCACCAGCTGCAGCCTCGCATACATATTTCCCTTTTTATTGTATGAAAGGAATTTGGTCTAGTTTCTGAGACATGACAGATCTGATCTCCCGTTAAAAGAATTTATGTAAGAAAAGCACATCAAGCATTACTTAACATAAAGAGGCAGGGAAAAGCTGGAAAGACCAAAGTACTATTACTGAGCTGTTTATACCTTGTTCATCTTGTACTGGTCCTGCCTGAGACAGAGTAGTAGATGAATACAAAATTAACCCTGATTTCAACAGTATGCCTGTTCTTGTCTTTCATGCTGAAGGAATTAAAATCTGGGTCTCCTGTATCACAGGGGAAGGTCATATTGCTAGACTCCTACAGATATGCCTTCCCTGCCCTAATAAAGAAAATCTGTTGCATGACAGTACTACAAAAATATTTATTCAATGTAATTAATGTACAAAGTGACAGAACATACTTCAAAAATGTGAAGGGCAGAAAAATCCTCACGATTTAAATTGGAAATAAGAGGTTAAGGTAATATAAGCCCCAAAGTGCAGCTGAAACCTTCTCCAAGAACCTTTTATTTCCATGTTATGAACACTACAACCCCCCTAGGAAGAAAGCACAGTCACCATGGGCCACATCCAATTTTGTGTTAGTCATCTAAAGCAAACGAGCTACAGCAAATGTTCCTGCTGTA
Source organism: Luscinia megarhynchos (assembly GCA_034336665.1). Lineage (NCBI taxonomy): Eukaryota > Metazoa > Chordata > Aves > Passeriformes > Muscicapidae > Luscinia > Luscinia megarhynchos. The sequence continues at coordinate 52,301,708 of CM067565.1, forward strand.
CATTTTAAAATGTTCTCAGCTGCACTAAATGTTACAAATCCTCCCCCCCCTTTGATCTCAGGATTCCTCCATTCTGTGATATCTCACTGCACCCACAAACAACTGACTGTCACATCACATCTCATCACATCACTGGCAATGCATGTGAGAAAAAATCTTGTTTGTTATTAACATTGCAGCCTAACAAATCCCACCCTTATAAAAGGTACATTTGCTCCCAAAGAAAGCTCTCGCTGTGAGCTAACAGCTATGCTTTCCTTTGCTGAAGTATGTCCCAGCTACTTGAAGCCAGAGCATATACAACAAGAGCAAACAAAAATATACTTTCTCAATTTTTTATACCTGTTTATTATAAATACTATTGTTACTGAGCTGTTCCAACTAGTATAATCAGTTCCTTGGCAGAACTAAGATTATATTAAAATCTGTGCTGGCCATTACCTCATCATTTCCTGGACTTCAAGGATTGCTTATATCCAGCATTTTGACAAGGCAAAGGTACTGATCAAGTTTACCAGGGAGGGACAGATACCACTCTTTATTTCATACTTTTTAAAAGCTCCTACAACTATACTTTTGAAAGCCATTATAGGGAAAAAAGACACCTAAAACACTATATGCATTGTCAGCAACCTGGATTTTGTTCCTGTTCCCTGTTTGACTCCCAGTGTCACGTAAGGACACAGCTCCTGACTTGCGATGCTCCCCCCTTTTAGCTGGCATGAGACTGGCACACCACGCAGGCAGGCAGCCAGCATCACGCAGTGCTGCAGCACCTGGTTCCAGCTACGCCTGTACCCAGACACGGCAGCCAGAACTGCAGGAGATGACTCTCATCTCCCCACAAATACTTTGGCATCCTGCTCTCAAACCACCAATATTAATGTAAGTAATAAACAGAGCTTATGTCTTTGGGTCACAGTAAGTTCCCTCACCAAATCAGCTACCTTCTTCTATAAACTTCAGTAATGCCTATCTGCAAGGTGATTGAACCAACACAAAGTGAAAACTTCTCCAAAGACAAGAGTCAAAGGCCTTGGGGTACAATTAAAAGACATCCATGATTTTAGCATGCTGTAGAGCAAGGGTTACAGAAATAATAATGAATCTTCAAGTAGAACAACATATTTTGCAAAACATAGATGCAGGACACCCAGACAGATAAAAAGCCATGTCTATGATCAGCCACACGCCCACTTTGGCACAGGGAGATGGGGACTGGGGGTTATGGTTCATCACATGCTGTTTCTGCCACTGCTCAGGGAGGAGTCCTTCCTCTGCTCCACTCTGGGGCCCCTCACACAGAGACAGTTCTCTGCAAACTTCTCCAGCGTGATTCACTCTCCCACAGGGTGCCCTCCTTCAAGAACAGCCTGTTCCAGTCTGGGTCCACAAGTCCTACCAGGAAACCTGCTCCAGCACGGGCCTCCTACAGGTTCACAGCCCTCTCTTGGGCATTCACCTGCTCTGGTGTGGGTCTTCACCAGGGGCTGCAGGCAGATCTTTGCATCCCCTATGGTTCTCCATGGGCTAAAGGGGCACAGCTGCCTCACCATCGTCTGCAGGGGAATCTCAGCTCTGGCATCTGTAGCGCCTCCTTCCCTCCTCCTCCTCCTTCTCCACTGACCTTGGTGTCTGCAGGGCTGTTCCTCTAACATGTTCTCACCCTGCTCTTCTCTGGCCACAATTACAACTGCACAGTAACTTTTGTCTCCTTTTCAGATATGCTATCATTCCTGATTGGCTCAGCCTTGGCCAGCAGCATATCCTTCTTGGAGCCAGCTGGCATTGGCTCTCCCCAACATGGGGGAAGCTTCTGGCAGCTTCTCACAGAAGGTGTACCTACTGCTATCCCTGTAGCCACCCTGCTACAAAACCTGGCTAAACAAACCCAAAACACCATCCAAACCACATACAAAACTATTGCAGGCACAGGGAAAAGAGCCATTAAAGAAAAAAGAAAACTACCAGGAAAAAAAAAGTAACAGAAGGAAGGTTATCAAGAGTCAAATACTTGTTTTAACCGTCAAAGAACAGAAGGACAAAGTTGATGTACAATGCTGCCATACACCTTGCCCAACATGTATGCCTTTCTAAAACACTCATGAATATGGCATCAGCTTAATTAACTCTTTTAAAATTGAGTAAGAGCAGTGTTATGCTGACACATGGTCAAAAGAGCTTTTTAAAATACACACTGTTGGGGAGTACAAGCTCAAGAGTTTGTTGAGAGGTCAGGTATGACATTATCTGCAGATGGTGTTTATCAGGCAAATTGAACTTCCTTTGCCAGGTGGACATAAAAATTTAATGATCTTGCTGGCAAGCGGACAAAAGCTCATGTGTAACTGGTTTAGGGTTTTGTGACTTTTCTTGGTGAGTGCTACCAGGACAATCTGCAAGCAGCAGCAGCTCTCACATGCATGCTGGGCCTCAAGTGAGCAAGAAAGCCAGTCCATTGTCCACTTCGTCCCTGTTTTCCAGTTGTGCCTTCTCAACACTAAAAATACAATCTCTGTCCCACCCCTTCATGAGCAAATAGCACCTCATAATCTCACTCCATTGTCCTCATCATACCAGGGAACAGACACAGCAGATCCCAGTATGGATGGTGGATACCTGAAGAAAGTGAACAGGACTTAGGCAGCAGAGCTACACAGGTACTATCTGTAATCTGATCTCACTTCCCTTGCTGAGGCACACAAAATTCAACAAAAATAAAGTGCTGCTCTTATACATAAAGTGCAGCTGAACATATGCAGTGATGGTATATTTTTAGTCAACTAAACTGGAAGCAAGAGAAAGTTGTGATTGTTAAATTCGTAGCATCAGAGCAAGAAATAAACTACCTGTTTTTTTATCTGTACAGCAAAAGCCTTGATTTTGGACTAAACAGAAGTCCTTTATTTCAGGTTGGTTCAGTGCAGCACATAAACCAAGTAATCTTTTCTAGGCTGCATTCTAAGCTTCTTAAATAGGAAAAAAAAGCAGCTTTGAAGTGAATGGCTGAAATGCAATAAATGTTCAGATAAGGCAGATAAGGCAGAAGTGGGTAGTTGGATGTTATGGAAAGCAATTCCATAAGAGAGAAACATCACCTTTCTGCAAATACACCCAAATAATTCTGTAGCTTCAGTTCCTTGGCTCAGACAGGGATACTACAGGATCATGCCACAGGCAAGTGGCAGCTCGAAAGCTGGACCATAAGGAACAATTAATTGTGACTGCAAATGCTGTTAGCCTGAGGTTTGGACAAAGATAATCACTTAAGCAGTCAAGCACAGTGAACGTCAGGTCATACTACTTTGAACAGTTCATGTAGCACATACCAAAGGGTTTGGAATCTTCCAATCTTGCTGCCTTCTCCTCATATTTCTTTAGCATGGCATGTGGATTTGCAAAGTTTAACTGGTACCTAGGACTCACAATCCACCTCTGTATTCCAAATCTCAGAGTCAGAAAGATATACAAGATATCATGTATCTTCCCATTTAATATGTCTTATACCTGTTCTCCCCATCATGGAGCCAGTGTGAGCATGTGTGAGAAACTACAAAACTTCCTTAGCAATAAGATATAAATTCTTCAGGCATTATATATGAATGTTCCTTGGCAATTGCTGCAAAACTAAGCCCTACCTTCTCCCGAATGTTTAACAACGAAAGTAATTCCTGAGTACAACCTTGAAAACACAACCTGAATATGAACTACTGCCTTGAGATTTTCACAAAGCCACGGAAAGCCCGAAATGACTAAAGGTAAGGCTGCAGTCTGTGCCTACAGAGACCTGACCTGGAAACCTAAACACCAGTAAGGTAATTACATGACAACATTGTGTTCTGGTAGTGACAGTTCGTCTTGTGTAAGCCTTGTCCAATATTCCAATACACAAGCCTTCCACATTTATTATAGAAACTAATTTTGAAAGAACAAATGTATGAACCAGTCATTTTTGCAGTAAAAATGAATTCTGAAGCAGCAAGGTACTATGGGAAGAATATTCTGCAGAAGAAATACTACTATACTAAAATAATTTAGCCAGTCAGCAAAGTTGCTGATTAGCAGCCTCCAATCTTTACTTCAATTTTCATGACAGATGTTTTTAGAATTAGAACCTTAAGAATGAGACCATCTTCTCCAAAAAGCAAGCTGGGACTAATTAATCCCTCTCTGCCTATCCAGTGCAGTGTCTCAGCAGTCTCTTTATCACTACACCATCGAATAATTACCTAGATACTCTGTAAGGGGATTATCTACACAAAATGGCTACAGATTTTTCTGAAAGTCATTTTAATAAACCCTCTGTCACCAAAAATACTCACCCTTGTTCCCTCAAAATGTTAACAAGTTCACCCTGAGAAGAGTTAGTCATAACTTCACTCATCTTTCCAATCTCACTTGATTAATTGGATAGGCTTTAAAGAACCAAAAAGACACAGATTAAACATTTAATCAATAACTCCTTGCTAATTCCATTTAGCAGATTTTTGAACTGGAGCAATTCAGTGAATATTGACAAGCCATAGCTGTTGAATGCTTTCCCATCAGAACTTGCTAGTATTAATTCCCTCTGCATCTCACCCGTATCTTCTTTCTCACTGAGAGCTTCTCACGTTTCTGCCCTATGCAGAGAAATAATAAAGCAATTAGATATTGTAGCAGTTGCTACTTCAGACCCACGACAGCACAAAGTGGGACTTGCAAAGTGAAAATACTGTAAAACCAATGAAAGCAAGGATTTGTGCTACATGCTCGTGGTGATGGTCTATGCAGACCACTATGGCATCATAAAAGCAAACCCCCACAAATGGTTGTTCTTTCTGAAAATCTTTTAGTCACAGATATTCACTTGACAGATGACTAGATGGTGACTAGATGGTAACTACCAAAGTACATAAAAAGAGAAGACAAAATAATTTAAAGATAACCTGGAAAACTGCATTCCTTATGCTTATCTTAGATACAGTTGCTAAAAGATGCTCTGCAACTCCAAGTTTCAATAGGCTAAAAGAAGACTGTGCACATTAATAATCTTTCCTGTTTATCAGCTTTAATCCATTATGTTTTCTACAAGAAAGCAATAGAAAGAAGTAGGTCCAGCTACTATTTTAACAAGCCCATCAGAAAGTCACTCCTCTCAAATCCTTTCACTGATTTAAAAACACTCCACCAATTAAAAACACAAAACAGGATACCTTCTTTATATATAAAATGATCCCCAAGAAGCAAAACAAAAAAAAAATCCTACCAAGCCTCCCAAGCACAGAGTATTCTAGGCACATTCTAAATCGCAGTGTCAAAAGAGTAGGCTTGATGCCATCCTAAGAAATTTCACTAACACAAAAGCTTGCTTTTCTCACAGCTCATCTCAAATTGCTTTACAGAGACTATATGGACTTTTATTTATAGTTACTGAAATATTTTGTAACACTCTTAGTGCATCCATTTCCCCCCCACTCACCACAAAGGGTAAGAATCAAAATTTACATAAAGTAGCCCAGAAAAATCTCTCATGTCTCCCTAGCACATATTGCCTTTACCCCCTACCTTTGCCATCCTCCAGTCAGATTTTCCAAGGCATTTTATGGAATTTAAGGATCAGGGAAAAAATCAGATCAAGTAAATAGACTCCTAATTCCAGAAGTATTTTCTTAAATAAGAGTTAACATTTTTCTGAGTTGTCTGGGAAACCTGAGGGCAATTCCCAGGGGGGAGCAAAGGGACCTAAACAATGAGAATTGCATTCTTCAAAGGAGGCCTTAAAATAGCAATTTATAACGTGACTCTATCACCCTTTCTCACTTCATCCAGAGTCAAATGAAATGCAGAAGAATGATTGACAAAGTCATACTTTCATCTAGAAGCCCAAATCATTTGGCTGATGCTAAAAATTCTGAAAAGTGGAATCCTGAATCTAAATAATGGAATATGTAGCAACAAGGGTTAGAGGAAGAGTTGGAACACTGGGACACAAGTGCAGAAATTGCTAAACAGACATGAGCCATTTTAGGAGGAATGTGGTCTCTAGGAATAAATAGGAACTTAAAGTGTGGATAACCACCACCTATTCCCCAAATATTGGGATATACAATGTGAGTGGAGCCTCCAAAATCAACAAAGTCAACTCAAGGAGGTTGCAAGACTGCCAGTTCTAAAGGAAGCCATTCCAGGGAAGAAGCACAAAAATAACACTGTTACTAGAAAAAGATCCCTTGGATAACCGGAATTCAATTACAATAGGCAGACACAGAGAACTGCATGTCCCCCAAAAAAGAGCATCTCATTAGTAGCAAAGTCTGCACTGAGAAAAATCAAGAAAAGGCCTATCAGCATGAAGGAACTCAGTAAGGCAGCAGAAAAAGACCCTCTCGGAGAGTGCCCTGGCAAGACCCACATTAAAACTGGTCTAGACATGATTGTATAAGAACAACCAGAGAAGTGAAATAGGGTCTATTTCTTAAACAGTTCCCTGATCTAAGGAGAGGGGCTAAAAAAGGGCCAGAAAGATTGATTGTTATAAAGGGGCAATAAAAGGAAAGAAATATAGGGAAAGACTACTGCTAATACCCTGCAAGGGGAGTAGCACAGTCTCAATCAAGACAAGGTAGGTGAGGCCCCCCAAAGTCTCCTGCAGGTGATGTCTGCTGTCACACCGGCTGCCATCCACACAGACTTTCAATTTCATTCTGGACCAGAATCTCTCAGGAGTCAGGTGCAGATGGAGGCTCACACAGCAGACCTTGATTAGGGGGTTTAAATCGAATTTTTTACCTCAGGCTTGACACTTTCTCACCCATGGCTTCACAGAACCAGAGAGAAAAAAGCACGCTATAAAAAGTTACATTTCTTCTAAGGGGGATAAATGAAGCTGGGTATTGGAAATTGCAGAAAGACATTTTCTGCAGCAGGAATGAAAAATTGAATTAGACGGTAGATCACAAGGCAAGAAATAAGGGCCCAAAAAAAGCATGACTGATTAAAACTCCACGAGCAGTATTAAAAGAAGTAAGATGAGCCTTTTTATTTTGTTTTCTCCTTCCCAGAGATTTTTCAATAAACTGACAGGAAAGAAAAGTATTTGGCCAAACCACAAAGTGACTCTAACCCATTTCGCAGGAGGATACTTCTTTAGGCTCCCATGCAATGCCCACAGGCTCCATCCCCACACCACGGTGCTGGGGGTGGGCAGCACCATGCAGGAGTCTTGGTGGAGGTGGGGATAGGGCTGGCCAGAGGGCTCATGCAGCCAGACTGTGTGTGCTGCACACACAGTGGGGGGTCCCTTCTCAATCTGTGTGAGACCAGACAAAACCTGTGTGAGCTACACATCACTCCCTCATGCCTCATCCCATGCCTAAGCATCCAAGTGAGATGAGAAGTTTCAGAAAACAGGAGAAAAAGTAAATTAAAAGGTCTTTCCTAGGTAGGAGAGACAAATTTTTTACAATTACACATATAGCAATAAAGACTGCCCTGTCCACAGGTGCTGCCACACACCTGTTTAACACTCTTTGTGTGCAGACTGACAAGGAGCAGCACGGTTTTACAAAGGCTTATTGAACACACACAGGGCTCAGATCACAACTTAAGAACACATGAGAAGATAGTTATACTGGGCAGCTCTAATGCCCCTGAAGTGTGCAGTATAAACTCTAAAAATGGAATGAATCCCCCAGAGCCATAAAGTCAGACCAATGCCCCATCGTTCAAGATGCAGTGCCTGGATCCACCTTACTACCTGCATATGTACAACAGCAACCCATGGGCTACCACCCTATTTCTCCTCCCCTGCTTACCAATATCTTACTAACACTCTCTTCTACTAATTCCCAGTTATGACTATATTTGAATTGCCCTGGTGTCAGTGGGTCCCAGGGATCTCAGTTACCATACAATAATTTTCAGAGCAGTTTTCATCTTGTCATAGCACTTGGTCCTTACCCATGAAGCAGGTTTCAGCTATTCTTTACAGGCTGCCAAAGCCTCTATACACAAGTGAGTGAACGCCAAAATAATTCTCACAGAAAAATTACTCATGCTGGAAATCTGAAATGTTACATGAGTCTCTCCTTCCCAAAAAGAGAAACTAGAGCTCTTTGGATTCAGTTCAAACAAACATTTTCAACAACAGATATGCCTTTTAGACTAAAGCAAGAATTTCTATCAGGAAAGATCCAGTGATATTTTACCAGATCCTTCGATGAAAAAGACCAACCTGAGGCAAAGGTGTTTGATTATAAAATTTTTAGTCAAATTTAAATGGCAGTATTCCTCTAGAAATAATAATATATAAAAAGTACAGTGGAGCTTGTTTTCAAAGAGGAAATACTGTATTTTTTTAAATTATGTGCACACTTTCATACAGCATGTGCAAACCATGTTTATAACTTTGGCTTCCCACATCTTTATTTTTATCATGTATGTTTATCAAAACCATAGAAAGTAGAACAAATTCCCAAACCAAATTCAAGAGTCTCTTAAGGCAGAAACACTTTCAATCATATTTTCTGCTCATCTGTACTGCTGATGCACAAAGGGGAGGATGGGTTTCCCAACAGTGGGTGAGCTTGGAATCTAAAATGTCAAAAACACAAGGATCACCTCAGTTGCTTGAATTCACCTGACTGGAAAGGAGAAGCACTTCTTGACATCAGCCCTAAGAGATGTAAGCTGCTCTAATACTTTATGATGGATTTGATGTACCAGGTATCTGCAACTCACAGCACTAAAGAACTTAAAATACAACGTAACATCACACTAACAACCCTTCACAAGACACAGGGTAACAGGACACGCTTTGAAATTCAGCTGTCTCTGCACGCTGTGCTACCAATGCTGTATTGGCACTTCCTACACAATTTCTGACTAAAGCAAAGAGAGATCATACACTTAGTTGAAGTTACTGGTGATTCAATTATAATGGAATGTTGCCACTTTGTCAGGATACCATGTTAATTTAAAACAAAAAAATACTGACTGTCATAGTTTGGTTCTTTAAAAATTATCACTGTGACTGTGACCTAAGTTTTCCAGATATGATACACGTCTTCAGAGATTTTTTTGGGGGGAGGCAGGGGAAGAGCATAATGATATAGCTCAAAAAGGCATAAATGAGACAGATAATTTAACATTCAAATTCTACATTGAAGCAGTAACCTGCTGCTTCTCTTTACTTTTTAATATAGAGTATTAGTTATACTGATGGGGATCTCAAACCAACTTCAGATCACTGATGTAATGTTCAGACTACCTGGACAAGAAGCAGGCATGTTTTCAGCAAACTGTAACAGATGCTCCATAAATATACCTAAGAATGTGACCAATTATCACCAAAAGTATAATTTTCTCTGCTATCTTTTTATTTACAATTGTTAGCTCTTTCACACATACGCAAATCCATGCTAACTTGAATTACTGGGGTTTCCTCGGTCTATATATTTCCTTTTTGTTTATGAATATGAATCCTCAGCAAACAAAACAGGACTGGAATATAACACCTAGTAACAGACCATGGATACAGCAGAAATTCTTTTACACACAACTGTTTAAGTACAATAGGAATCTATTTAATATAAGAATTTACTATTTGATTTATTCTTACTCAGACTGCTGAGTAACAGCATAGTAATTAATTTCTTACTGACTACAGAATCCAGGAAGTAGGAAGCTGAAGCCAACAAGGTTAACAAGTTCAAACAGTTTACAGACTTGTTTCACACACTTTTGCATAAATCAGGAAGGAAGAGGAGCATGGAGGTTCAGCCTGCGGGGCTCCAAATCTTCGGTAAGACCTTGGGCTGCTTTGGATCAGAGACAAAAATAAAACCAGGGGCTGAAGAGGAAGACTGGGAGTTGCAATTTTGAAGGCAACGTGTACGGTGAAAGTAGGTTGAGATCCGCATAACACCTCCTTACACACAGGGAAATTAAGTCATTTTGGGGAACATCTGGTCATTTCAATGAATAGCAACCCTGATGTGGATGATTACCCTTCAGAGATCTACAACATTAACTATATTGTTACTTGGAGTGATAAAGAGAGGAAAAGTACTTTTCACAGCCCTTCAATAGCACGTGACAGGGCTGAAAACTTAAAGAGCTAACAGGGACTCAGGAAGACATTCTCTGGAAGCTGATCCAGTGCAAAGTTAGTGCCAGTTACTTTCAATTAGTTGAAAGCTGTGGCTGTTTCAAGGGAAACTAACAAAAGTCTACTCCCTGAGCCAAAAGGAGTAGATTGTGGTCTCATCCCCTACAGTTCCTTGCTATCTCCTAGAGACTCAGCTCCTCTACACTGGCTCCAGCCAGTATTATATTCCCTTACAAGTCACAAATTAACTGTAAAAACAGGAAAAACCCAGGCCTTCTGTTGCTTTTCAGTGAGCTACTTGACTCATACAGGCATCTTCACTTAGCAAACCAGAGGTGAGAAGTGAGCTGGGAATATGCAACAGGAACAACACCCTCCTCCTACATCCAAGGAAGCTGTTCAAACACTCTGTCCTCATGAAGCCATAGCTCAGTATAACCTCACCTCAAAACCAGCAGACTGGAATATTTAAGTGCTTCTCACACTTCCTATTATCCAATCTGTGGAGCTATCTGATAATAAATATATGTATATATCGAAAAAAACTAGTAATGAAGAAGAAATGATGCATCAAACTCAAACATCTCTAATACAGTTCAATAAACTAGGAATTAGTCACTTTACAGATGCAAGCAGAATGGACAATTCCAGTGCATTTGTACTCTTCTTCTCAAACTTTATTTGAAACTTAAACTTCTCCATGGTGGATTAACAGCTCAGTGTATCATCAAGTATCAGAATGGGTCTAGACCTGTATTCTCTAAAATCTGCCTTAGATAAATTTTCCATTATCTGGACTATCTCTATTATTATCATGCAGCACACTTTATCAGTAACAGACAGAATTGTTCAATAGAAAGGATGTAAGATGCATGGTTCAAGTGGTCTAAAATGTAGACACATGCTGATAAGAAAAATTCACTTACCCAGGATAAGATGGTTTGGCCTCTTGAAGGCAAAAAAAAAAAGCCCAAAACAAACTAAAAAACTCAGAATTAAGTAAATCCCCGCAAAAAGACAACTTCAGAAAGAAAGCATGAACTCAAATTCATGCTTTGTTGATGTTACTTAAATTTCTACAAAAATCAAACAGTGGTAAATTTGAATTGTAGACTACATCTAAAAACCCTCTGCCTGAAAGACTGAAAACACAAAATTCAATCCTAAATGAAACCTGGTAAAAGATACCAGCCCATAAAAACAAGGCAAATAACACAAGCTCTTGAGCCCATTTCTAGCAGTGCTTACTTAACCAGATATCAAATGTACCATGTCAAAAATAAGAACAGCCTTCTTAGATGCAGGCAATGTGAGATTTTTAAAATCATAGCCCAGAAATTTGTAGTAACAAACCCCCAGGGCTCTAAAAATGCAAAGTGATGTAGGCCTGCATTGGAATTCTAAAATTGCAGATTTTAAACACACACACATATATATGTGTGTGTGTGTGTATATATATATATATACATATATATATATGAGAGACCAAAATTCTATATAAAGAATTTTTTAAAAAGTGATCTATGCCCACAGCAAGCACTTGAAGCTGTGAGAATGTGGTGTACCACCCTTAAGGAGAGCATGATTGAAAGGAATGGCAAAAGTCAGAGAGTCCACAAAAGTTTATAGAGTTTTTTTAATAATTTACACACTTGGCATGGGCATTGCTATTCTACATTATGGTTATGCTGACATCCCAGCATAAGCACACAGCAGTGGTTTCTGACTAAGGGGTAGGGTGAAAGGGAAGAGAGAGAGATGAATTAAAGTGTATGAGAGAGAAAGAAAGGAAGAAAGAGAATAAAAGAGAGATCATAAGTTCTTGCCCCAGCATTGATCCAGCTGGAGTATCCAGGGTCCTGGGGTACACACAGGTCCAGGCTTTTTGGGGATACCTTTCTATAGACATGTTTACCCTGTCCTGGAGGTAAGCTTCTCACTTTCTATGCAAATTAATTATCATGTACAGTTCTTACTTCCAGATCTTTCTGGAAATGGGTTGGATGCTTCAAGGGTCTTTGATGGTCTTAATCCCCCACTACAGTGCATGCCCACTTCTCAGCCTCATTCCTGCACTTGCCCTGTACTTGCACTTATCTCCAGGTGCCCGAACAAGGACATCTGTCCCAGAAAAGTGCTGCTCTACCTCCATATGGGCCACCTACACCCTGTTCTTTCTCACAGTGTGTTATTACTAACAATCCTTGGTTGGCTCCATGGCTATCCAGCTATCAAATTTTTGAAACATACACATTTTACTCCCTTATCTTTCAGGTTTCTACAGAGAACCTACTCTCAGGTTTGGCAACTGATTCTTCTCTAATGTATAGCAATGTTACAGTCACATGAATGAGAAGTGCTTTGTGAGCCTGGACTCTGCAAGAACTCATGCATATGTGAATCCCATGCTGCTACACTCATATCAGGGTCTGCTCTGTGAAAAATGCTACTATATCCTCAGGCACCCTAATTTCAAACAGCTGCATCCTGTGCACCTAAATGCTCCTTCTGATAAAATTAAAAGCCCAAATCCTTGTACAGAGTGAAAGATCTCCAAAGAAGCTCATGTGCTGTGCTCTGATGTTCTGAAACCTATTTTTGAAAAAGTTTACTGTAGAGTACTAAAGTCTTTATGGCTTCCTCCACTTCTCCTTTTTGAAAGATCAAACAGCTGAAAAGTTGGTCATACTGGAGCTACATCTATGCAGAAATTAGATTATCTTCTGCTCCTTTGATTTCCTATAAGCTGCATTTAATGCAATAAATACAACTTGTAGAAGTAAATAAACATAAATTATGACAGGAATACACATACCAAAAGCTATTTAATAGCATTTCCTTTCATTGTATCTCTTCCTAAGTGTTTCATGGAACATGTTTAACACCTTAAAATGTAATATTAAGCATGCCTACATATTTCACAGAAATACAGAAAACACACTGCTAAAATGAAAGAAGGCCAATTTGATAAATGCAGTATTATTAGCATAAGCTAATAGTTAACTCAGCACTTACAACAGTAATGAAATTGGGCCTTTTCAATTTAACTGTGCAACATCGACTACAGCTGAAGAAATTATAGTTCATTAATTTATTTACTAGAGAAGAAAAGTCTCCACCAACAAGCCCATTATGAGATCAATGGTATAAGAAATGGGCAGTTTTCCATCTCTGCACTCTAACCCTCTACCTCAAGACACCACTTTTTAAGTTTGATTGACATGGCAGGGACACACCTCTACTTGGACTGTAGCAGCATTACAGAGGAAAAACGAGGTAGGGGGAGAGAGACTCTGTGTCTCAGAAGCACTCAGATACAATGGAAGTCTATTTGTCAGGCGATGTCAGACCAAATTTGGTCTGACAGTCATAGATGTGTGTAATAGACCTACACAGACATTTTCCCAGAGAGATTTCTCAAAGACACCAACATGAAGTAGAAGACAGCTCAGAATTCAAAGTTAGTTATCCTGGCTATTGGTTGGTAGCACACTGCAGTGACTGCACTCAGAGATTATTGCGATCTGCTAATTGCACAAATGGATTCATTACCAACTGTCTCTACCCCATATCTGTCATCTTATTGCCTAACAATCCACTATCATTCCTGTCTGAAGTCCTCAACCAATCCTGACAAATCTGCTCTCCTTACCTTCACACATTGTGCAAGCACAAGACACACTTCAAGCATAAAGGAAGCTAAATTTCAATTATTTGTAAAATTCCATCACTCAATTCAACATCACATTCACTTCTGCACCTCACTGAAATGGCTGCAGTGTCATGCAGAACTGTAAGATACATTAACATTTGGCAGCAGAAAACTCGAACCACCTTCACATGCTCAACTGTGGCACACTGAAAAAAAAGTCAGTATTTTTGAAAGTATTACTAAAATATTCAGCTGAGCAAGTTTCATACTTGTATCTTGTACATTACTCAGTTTTGCAGTAATAATCGAGATAAAGAATTATAGTGTCAGAAGCTTTATCTTTCCAATTTTCATATCAGAAAAAGTCTGAAAGGAAATTAATTACCTTGCCCTTGTCTGGACTGGTCTGATTTTTTTTTCCCCCTAGTAACATGTTTATGATCTTTATAAGGATGCTGCTCTTCTGGAGAGTCATACTGCAGCAACACATAAAACAGCTAAGACTGAAGAAGATTTTGAGAAGACCTCTTCCTCCAGATTAAAGGTGGGCTGACCTGAGATGCTTCCACTTTTCATCATTGTCCTTATGTCAGCAATAAATGTGTCAAAATTCACACATTCCTGCCCTGATCCAATTTAAAATGAGTGAGCTTAAAACAGAGTGAAACAAAATGCTACGGGAAGAATGCATCAGTAATATCTTAAACCACCTCAGCTATTTTAAAGAGGATTTGTACACACCTCTACTCTAGTAGAGATGTGCCTCATGCTGCCATACTTCAGAGGAGGTCATCAAAATGACCTAGGCAATTTTGGTTCAAGTGAGTAACTCAAATTATATCAGTATAGTTAATGTAGTACAAAGTGGCAGAGATAAAAATAAGAAAATGTTTTAGGCCAAAACTAAGCAGTTTGGTAGTTTAAACAGAGATTGTAAAAAACAGAACTGTATTTGAAAATCTAGAATTAAAAGCAGCCACAGAAACTAATTTTGTTTTTAAAAAATAATATGTCCCAAATAGTCTATTCAAGAAAGAAAACAAATCTCTGATTTCTGTCTCGAGTTCATCTTTTGTCATTTAGCGACTGAGGACAGAATACCTATTCCACCAATATTTACTTATAGTCCTCAAGAAACCCCCGGAATTTTGTCCACCAGTATTAAAATTCTCAAATTCAAGAGCAATAACAGCACAGAGTATGTTTCTCTGTCTTGTTGCTGTTATTAATTAAGTCCCATTTGCTGCTCTTGAATTGCTGTTATTTAGTTGCACTGGATGGGTGTGTAGAAAGTAATGGAAGATGGATCAACAGCTGTAGTTATTATGAAAATTATGGCAGTGCATAAGAGGAATTGCAGCTGCTCAATTCATGCAAATAAGAGCTACTCGATAATGCCTATAATTACAAAGCATGCCAAAACAGCATAGCTGGAGTGTAAGTAGAGAAAAGATTTCCATTTCATTATATTCCCATTCCCTAAACGCCTATTTGAGATAACAAGAAACACTTTCTGTCGACAGGCTCACAGATACAGAAAGGTCTGCTGAGTCTCCCAGGTGCATTCTCCTGCCAGCACTGCAGCTGTCAAACATGGAGCCTCTCTGCTTTTTCCCAGGCATTTGTAACACAGCCTGGACACACATCACAGCTGGGGCTTCAGCTCACTGTGTGCTGAGCAGATATGAAAAAAGATGCAGCTACATCTACTTTCAAAGCAAAGGAAGATTGCTTACAAGTGGCTCAGACAATGCAGATACCATCTCCTCTATCTGAAGCCTGTTCCTGATGCCTGGAACAGCACTGTGATATTCTAGTTTACTTTACTTTTAGTTCTTTCAGATTGTTCTAGGGCAATTCCTTTCCCACTTCAGGCACTAAGGCCCTCTTCAAGAGCACATTTCCTTTTCGTAGATGAAAATGTCACTAAAAGTTGCTCATTTTCAGAGATGCTGCCCACTGTGCTTATCCTGTTACATCTGTAGGCTGTTTGCACGTTAGCAATGGTTTATATAAAGTGACATTTTATTATTTAGTGTCTTCCCATTCCTGTTCTGCCTGTTTAATTAAAGCCCTCTTTTTTTTGCCAGTTGTTTCATGCTAGCAAATCCCTGCACCTGCATGAAAAAAAAAACCAGGGATAAAACCTCATTTGTTTTCCTCTGCACCTCAAACTCTTGTTTCAACAGCTGTGCAGCACAAAATTATGTTACAAATAATAAACCCAGAACAAGAAATACAAGAGTAATGAAGAGGTTTATTTATTTATTCTTACTTATGACATTCACATAAAGAGACACAGGGAGATACACAATTTTGCAACCCTCCTACCTCTCAGGGGATGAGTTGGACCCACTTGGAGTGTAACAGTCAGTTGCTAAAGTTCCTTACTGCTCGTTTCACACAGTGATCCAAACCACATAACCTAGCAGAAACCACAACTTTTCCTGTGAAGTCTGATGAGAAAATCTCATTACAAATGCCTTGGAACCCAAAAATGTGACTCCTGGTAGAAGCAGTACCTCAAGCTTCTCAAATTTCAGTTGGACAATCATTAAATCACTGACCCAACATACAGCTACACAACTTGTTAGCCTTACCTGAAATCACATGCTGTGGTAAGTTCTGCTCCTCCTCCAAAAGCTTTTCCTTGAACTAGTGCAACACTGATCAAAGGCAACCTACACAAGAGACTTTAGTAAGCAAAATTCATGCTTTTACACACTCAGAAATTACAAAAAAAATTAACCAAACCATTTATACAGTAAACACTGAGAAAAAGATACCATTCAAATTTGTTCAAATTTATTCAAATGACTACATTTTTGTGAGTAACCAGCACGATACCAATTCCACTTATGTCAAAATTACTGTTGCATAATTGATACAGAATCCCACAATGAAACATCAACATAGATATTTTAAATGGAATAAAAATAAACATCACGTACTAAAAAATATCTGTTACGAAAAATACCTGCTATAGAATATACCTAAAAAAACTACCTGCAAGGTGTGACAGGATAGCAATACAAGATTCTACTCTAAGCCAGTGCACCACAGAAAGAAGCAGAAAGAGACACAAAGAACTGAAGGGCTGGGTTATCTAAAATTAATGAGATTTACCATGACAGCTTCAGCAGCTTCTTCAAACAGAGTGCTACTATCTCAGTCATCAACTAAACTTTGTTTTGCAGGCAAAACCTTTTGAGCAAAGCAGCAATCTGTTACCTTTGTTGGTGTTGTATTTAATCATGTTCAAGGTATTTAATCATGTTCAAGGTAATTCAAAGGACAGAGGGAAGGAAGAGTATGTTTCCCCATTGCTGATGTGAAATGAATACTAATGAACAGTGACTTAGGATAAGGCAAGTTCCCTAAGAAATTAAGACAGCTGGTCACAGAATTTGCACACTAATACAGCTGTTTCATCTTTTACTATGAAGAGACATTTAGCTTTTTGAGCAGTTTACAAACCACATTCAGAAGTCAGCATTCTAATCATAACCACAGGTCTGGTTTTAGTTCTCCTTTAACGGAAGCACCAACACTTTCTTACAGCCCAAGTTCTCTTACAAGTGCAGCACAGTTCATACAATACATAGCACCAGTGAACCCACTGGAAGAGGGCAATCTCATTTTTCCTGTGGATTTTGAGAAACCAGAAGATGTGGGGCTAAGACAGCTACATCCACACTCTAATCCATTTGAGGCACCTCTTTCAGGATCACAGTCAGCCTCAGCTCTGAAGGAGACTAATCCCATCTACAACAGATGTCCTCAGACAGCATCTCAGTGCTCCCCTTGAACCATGATAAAGATACACTAAGTCTACACACCTGAGGTGGGGGCTTAATCTTCACATGTCTTCCTCCTCTTAGCTTTGCCCCATCAATTTTGATTATATGGAGACCAGTTTATGAAAATGGCTTCCAATTCTGAGGACTCCTTACAGTACTACTAATATAAGTCTCCAGTCTCCTGGGTAATTTTACAGAAAAAATGTTAATTCATAACATTTTCTCATATAGTTTATTTGAAAACAAAGAATATTTGAAAACAAAGAGTAATCATCTTCAAAGAGCTCTGAGCAGAAAAAGACAGACTCTACCACAAATGGATCTAATAGAAACGTGACTTCTATAGGGAACCTAAGTCTAAAGGAAAGGGTGTTTCTTTTCAGAAGTACCAGATGGTAGAACTGACTACACTCCTCTTGTGAAGTGGGAAGATTCAATAAATATATCAAATAAATGTTACCTATGTAGGCTGCATAACCTGCTTGTTATTTAAGAGCTACCAACTTCCACTGAGTTAGAGAGGTCAAGTTTCAGAAAATATGAAGGCCTAGATTTCCTTAACTCTTTATATCTCCCAACTCTAATATAAGCCTAGGGCTGCTTTTTTTTTCTGTTCCAACCTCTGGAAAGCCTAATAGTTGCAAAATGTTAAGTCTAATTTAAATCCATAAATACCTGCCTGATTAACATGTGCTAATATAAGGTCTGGGATTCAAAATTACATACATAAAACTATGTATTTAACTTTAAACATCTCGTTAAAGAATTAGCCAAAATACATTCTCATACTTTAATTATTTCATAAACAGGTAAATAAAATATATTACCTCATAAGTCTGGTTAAGGTGTTTTGCATAAACATGCACATATACATCCCATCCTACAATGAATAGGAAATTAAAAAATGTTAAGTGATCTTAATGTGAAGCAATTAAACACATAGATGGAGTAGACAGGAGTAATCATTCTTTATATTTACTTCAGCTGGGTTTTGTCTCTTTGGTTCATGTTGCCCAAATTCTAGCCCAATCTCACTATGCACAAATAGAAAACCCACAATAAATCAGGTTAAAAAAACAAACCAGAACTCAAGTGACTTATATAAATTTCAGTTATAATTAAACCACCATCAAAGTAATTGCAATACTGGATTTCTATGTTGCGAAATTTTAGTGTTTCCTCTTAATTTCCTCTTCTCACTTCAAGTTGAATACCCATAAATCTGAGTTTTTAAATTCTGTGCAAAGCTATTCTGTGCTACCTGTTTTTTACTGTCCCAAATACATAAAGTTTTAGACAAGATACAATTTACCAATTTAAGCTTTGATTGTTTGGGCCAAAAGCATTTCAGCTAAAAAAAACCAAACCAAAACAAAACCCACCAAACCACAAAACACCGAAACAAATAAAAAACCAGACCAGAAAGAAGATTCTTCTCTCTCTCATCCTTAATGTTTTACATCTCCGTGCAATCAACAGTGAAAAAGATACAGTTGTTTCCTTCTAATCCAGTACAAGAACTAAAGTTATTTCTTCCTACAACAGGCAGTTAAAATGTGGAACACTTGGCAGCAGGGCATTACACCTTCTACACGAATTCAAGAACAACTACATAAACTCGTAACAGGAACAGCAACAAAAGGTTATTACATAGAAGGCAACACCTCTATCTCTACCAGTCTTAGTCACAAGTTTCTGGGGACAAAGAAAATATTTTGAGACAAAAATCATTATCTATCTGCCTTCCCTGTCATTATCATCTTTCTCAGATATCTAGAATTAATCAAGAACTTGACAAATAACTGGGTTAAATGATCCATGTTCATATACATATTGAACTGAACCACATATACTATTTATCTCAGATTAAAGAAAAAAATTATGTTAAGACACTGTAGAAAAAAACAGTAGGTAAAAATTTCAGTTCGTCTTTCAAATAATAAATAAAATAATAAATAAAAAAATCCAAACAAATCAAACCAAACATCTCTTTACCAGAATTTACTAATTTCTAAAACACAGTTTTATAGAAGTTGGCAAGCTAGAGAATCTGCCTGAATTAAAAGCCTCTGACTCATACCTCAGGGAAGGAAAAGATATGCATTAAGTCTCCAGTACATCTTTAGAATAGGACCTTGAAATATCAGTAGGCCAATTTCAGGTGATTTATTGTCCATTTAGTCATGTATTCCCAAGAGCTACTCTGTCCAAAGACAACCAGCATTATGATGTTTAGGCACAGATCTCTGGCAGATGTGAGTGCCATGACAATTGCTACTAAGAACCTGTATATTTAGTTTTACTGCACGAAAGTAGAGTTTACTGCTTGAAAATTTTAGCAGATGTTGATTTATAAAGAGGCTTTCAGTTATTGCTCTAGCCATCTCCTACAGCCCCTAAGAACAGCAGCAATATTTCCATTCCAAATTAAAGAACGTTCAAATCCTTCATGATAGCTGCCTTAGAAGCTAACTCCAAAGTCCACAGACTTGCACAATTCCCATATTAGAACTGTCAGGATGAAGCTGCACAAAAGCCCTTCAGAGAATATGATTTTTCACTTCACTACAGCAGAATCCTTGCATTCAAATTGGCCTTCTCAATTCATGACAAAATCCAAAACGGTAATTAAAGATTCATTCCAGAACAGAAAAACTTGAAAAATGCATTTATGTCTGAGCAGACAAAAAGAAAAGTCTTCATTCTCTCACGTGGTAGAGAGATTACTGTGCAGGGAAAAGATGTCTGCACAGAACACACTCAAAAAATTGCTTGAGTCCTGGTAAATAAACCCTTCAAACCTTCCTGACAAGAAAAATGAGGCTACTATTCAGATAAAATACTCTAAGGGTTGCTCACTACAGTCTAGCAGAATAATTATATTTGCAGCTCTAATACAGTCCTTGAAGTAAGAAGATATGTAACTAGCAGAAAGGGAGGTAAAATGCAGTAAAAAGCACTACATATGGAAGAAAAGGATAATAGCATGGAGTGGGCTTAGGAGAAGCAGGGAAGAAGAAAGTCACCTCCATAAAATCATAAAATAGAAAACTGTATATGCTGGCTCTTTTTGCTGCAAGAGCTTTGAATCCATATTCACTACAGATAGAACAATATTTCCAGATTATCTCCAACTGTTCCAAACTCCTCCCTCCACAGCTTAGGCTTGGGAACCTCTGTCCTATTACTTCTACACAGGGACCAAGGAAAGCAAAATTCTCCTTTGTGCTTCTTCCTCTGAGCTGTTGTTTCAAGAGCTATTCTTGCTTTTCAGCTAGGCAACTTTTCAAGATTTTTTTTCAACTTTTTAAATTTAAATTCATTAACCTTCTGTGATTCCGTTATGTAATGTTAGCACTCAGAAAAGAAAAACAGGCAGAAGACCTAGGTTTGCTTCAGAGTTAGGAACAATTAAACATGGGAGAAGGTGGACAAAGGAACAGGAAAAGAATGAAGTGGAAGAGGAGGACAAAGAGCCACTAGGGGGCATGAAAATCCTTCAGCATTCTTGGCCATTATTCTGCCTATTCTGGACCACAGGGAAAAGCAAACTGCACCAAAAATTATGAAAAATACAGTCCTCCCTCACCCAACTGGTTGGATTAAAAAAAAAAAAAAAAGTGTTTTCTGCAATTAGTAAAAGGTATGGGCTAAAGTAGCCTTGAAAAAAATATATAAAGGACAGCTCAGTTTTTTGAGCAGGGTGCTAATAACGACAAGATTGTGGGTTCAATTCATTCACTTAAAAGCTGGACTCAATCATCCCTGAGGGTCGCTTCCAACTCAGAATATTCTGTGATACTGTGAAAGACATACCAATTCAGGCATGAAACTATTCACTTTTTTTTTTTTTTTTTCATTTTTTGCCTTGAAGATGCCTGTGGACTGAAAACTTAACCTGAAACCAGACAAAACACTCTCATCTGCATGAAGTTAGAGAGAAGAGTTCTGTAAGACTGAAGAACAGCAAATGCTATTCCATATTCTAGTAAAGCCTTATTTAACAAAAACTATTAAATCTCACCAAAGCAGATGGTTTAGGAGCTATTACAAAGAAACTCTCATTAAAAGATAAATAGCTTGAACTTTCCAAAGGAAATAGAAAAGCAACTATGTTTTATGTATTCTTGGAGCATTTCTGGTAACTCTTAGGCTTTAATTTCAATACTATCACGAGATCTAGATTCTGTGCAGAGAATTCCCAGCAAAGTTACAACTAGCACGTATACATTTCATTCTTCCCAGTACATCTGTTATCGAACCTAATCCTTGTAAGAGCCCTCTCTCCACTGCAGTGGCTCCAAGTAATTTGTATAGGCATACAGACAGAATACAAAATGTATGGAAGCAGAATCACTGAGATTTACTGAACGAAGAACTCTGCAAATAAGAAAATAACTGACCTTGCTTGGCTTCAGCTCCTTTTCTGTGGGTATAATACTCAAAGAAGTTAAGAATTGCAGACAAAAAAAATCAATTTACAAAAAAATCACATACACATCTAGATTTTTTAAATTGCCAGCTCTTACAAAATATCCAGATGTAAATGTCCCCCAAATCCATTTATACCTATGAAGCATGACATTTCTGTATTAAGAAAAGCATCTCTCTTATGGAAATAAAGTGTCCTATACCCTTTGAAAACTGGACTGTCCTTTTTATGTAATGAGGCCAGAAATAAAATCTAAGACATTGTGGTGTTTATGGTATTTAGTTTCATCAACAGAAAAAAAAAAATCATCACTAAAGACAAATATCAGATTAACCAGGTTTTTGTGTTGATGTTCATACTGGAAGCGCCAGTTAAATGTTTCATTTATGTGGTTAAATCCTGAAACTTGAAATTGCCACAAAAAAGCACCAGGATAGGCACTTACCACAACTACTAGGTGTAAAAGCAGCACAGGAAGACCCTCTTCCCTGGCAGCTGGCAAAATCCTATTTCACATATTGCCAAATCCACTTATTAATCCACAGAAAGAACTGTAGCACAAGTGACAGTTGTCCAAATGGGTGGCATGAGCAAAAAATTGCCATCAAACCCCAACATCTTCATGCACAAGAATTTCATCTGTTCTTCCATTTCATGCAGGTCCAAGCACAGTTTTGATAAATTAGAAACTCTTCTGTAATAGAAGCCATGCTACTTAAATTTCTTTTTTTTTTATTTTAGATTATGAGAAATTATTATTTTTATCTGTTTCTAAAGGTCAAACTACAGCAGCACAGCTTATCTGACATGTATATTCACCATATAGTGCTGTGAAAAAGTGAAATGACATTTTTAAAAGAAAAGGCTAAAACGAACATATAGTGTAGGAATTTGGAGTTATGAATCACTTACAATAACATTTAAATAATGGCTTGAAGAGCCTAACAGCATTTTTTGACCATTAAAGCTCCATTCTGTGACTTGCATGTAAAATTGTAGCATAAGTGTAGTGCAACACCTCTGTCTAAAAAGAATCTCAAAAAATTAATTTTTCTCCAAAACAATACTCGCCTGGGAGTTGGATATTTCTTTGACAGCATTCAAATCAGATCCTGAGCAAAAAGTGTTTCCTGCACCATGGATTATAAGACCTTTACCATCCTTCCAATTTTCCAGTTCAGTAACCCTCTCCTGGAGTTCTACCATCATAGTACCTGCCACAAGAGGGGAGAAACAAAATTTTTAACAGGAAATTATCACCGTCATGTTTTTTGTTACATTTTCCACCAGCAAAACCAAGTTAGAGTTAATAAGTGATGGGCTTAAAATCACAAGGGAAAGTATAACCTTAAATCCTGCACACAATCGTCAACACACATTTGTTCTCCAAGGATACACATTCCAAAATTCCAAAGGATACTCTGTATGAAGGATATTTGTGTTACACTTAAAAAAAAAAAGCCCCAAAACAAAATTAAAAAACCCAAACAAAAAACCCCAAACAAATCCCCTCTACCTGATTTATTTCTGCTTGCAATTTCCTACATTAAGGACAGATTAATTTATACATCCAGATCTGTCCAGCTAGTCATTTTGAAGTTCCTGACATTCCTCCCTGCCCAAACAATTGGCAGAGAATAGAAAAGAATCATCTCCCTGGTGGGCTCAAGACACAAACAGTCAATGTTAACAAAGGTTCTTCTCTAAAAAGACTCTGTTTATAAAGTACATCATCATACAGTACTAGCTTTTTATTTCTTGTTTAAACATCCAATTCACCATAAAACATCATAAGCATCATATTTGATTAAGTACCCTTCCTGACATGGAACTCTACAAATTCCTGTTTCTAGAGCTCATCCTAGACAGCAGCATCTTCCACAGCAATGGAAAGTACTTGCATTAATTTAAAGCTCCTCCTCTCTGAATGACTATGACTCTGCCCAGTTATATGCTTAAGAGAACACATTTACAGAAACTAATTTCAGAAAGCAGGATACATACAGGTTGATGACACTCTCAGCTTTTCTTTGACAAGAATTTAGATGGACAGGCCTACATTCTTCATTCTACATTCTTCAGAGAGAAACGTGCTTTCAATTAATACTGTCAAGGACTGTCTTCCGCCAACACTGTTGCTTTTCTAACTCTATGCCTGCATACATAGGACTCATCCTCTTCTGAAATTTACCATTAGCAGCCAATCCATGGGACATTTACATTTTCTTCCTGGTTTGTTTTTTTTTCCTTACAGTTCATTATGAAGTAAGCTACCCAGTACCACATCAAGAGTGAACGCTCAGTCAAGCACTTACCCCTTAGGCTTGGTCTCAGCCACTGAAATAACACAGTTTGACAATGTTTCTGAGGTGGTCAATAATTAAGTGGACATTAAATATTATATACCAGAATAGCATTGGGTTGGGTTGTTTTTTACCCACTGTCAAGTCCATACTATGATCCTTTAAAAAATCCCAGCATTCTGCCCGTTGCTTTCCCTTCTGTATTTATAATTTGGTCATGCTTTGTGTATGTGGCATGTTATATTTGCTTTCACTGAATTTCACTCTGTTGATTTTGAAATCTTTGTAGCAGCTAATCAAGATCACTGAATGCCTCTCCTCTACTCCAAAAAATACTCTTGCAAGCTCTCCTAATGTGGGGTTATCTGACAATTTCAGCAGTTCAACTTCTATTTCATCATCCAAGCCAGGAATGAAAATACTGAGCAGAACTAGGCCTGGATGCAATTTTTGAGAGTCTTCATTTGATATGCTTTTCCTGATGGCACACTCAACAACTTTTCAACAACAACATTTTGAAAATGCTCTGCTCAAACAGGTGTGCATTAATGCTGTGGATTTTACTTATTGCATATCTGCCTTCTTAGTCTTCTTAACAGAAAGGTATTTGGGCTGGCATCCAAGCTTTGCTCGGGTCAAATATAGCAGAACCACTGTTTGTAGTTCTTTTAATGGGCAAAGCAGTGAGGTATTGAAGAGTCTTTCCACAGAGTGTTCCAAGCCAAAAATCCAGTTAACCAGAAAAAATGCAGGATCCATAGGAGCCTGTTACATGCAATAGCAGGGGACAAGAGACACTGGCCAGAGCCTGTCCTATCCTCCTGTTAGAGGCTTTTTTCCATTCCTGACAACACTGAACTATCATTTTACCAAAAGATATAGTTCCTGATGTTTCTTATAATGAAGAGAGCACAACACTAAAGCAAATCCTAATTCTGCCAATCCTAGTCTTTCAGTATTTGATACAACTAAGTTCATGCTCTTTACAGAATTAATAATAAATAACCATTTTTTTTGCATCAACTATAATCTGAGTATAAATGTTTTCAAGTAAACACTAGAAAATTAAAATTATCATCATTATTTTCAAATTCCTACTGGCTGGCTTTCTTTTCTTTTAAACTACATTCAAGTTTAGTTCAGTGAGAGGTTGGGTTGTAGAAATTGGTTCTACCAGGCTTAAACTGACATTAGCCTTTGTTTCCAAAGAGACCACTTCAAACAGGTGGCTATCAGATTCCAATTAAGAAGAGAAAAAAAGGCATAATGATCTCCATATCACCCATTAGTAATTTCCCAACAATTTTGTTCTGTCTTTGATTTCATGAGCTGCTCAAGCTTAGAATAAAGCATAATTCCTTTGAGATAATAGAAAAAAAAAACAAAAAAAAAACAAAAAAAAACAAAAAACAAAAACAAACTGCTGTGTAAAGTAAATGCCTGGAAAATAGAATTTCCCTTAACAGTTTAGTAATGTTTTGCAGCTTTCTAGAGGAAGCATGTATGGATATATAAATTCACATCTGCCACTATTCAGAAGCTCTGAGACACAGAAGCAAAAGAATTTCATGGGGAGGTAGCTGTATGGACAGGCTCTGGCTGATGAAATCAACCAGGTTCTGCTGAGGCAATTCAGGGGTTGCACACCCAACCTTGCCCCTTGAAGACTATTATTTGATACACAGCTGAAGGCAAAGGATTAAGTTCCCAGTAGTTTCTCAGCAACTGCATTTTCCAGATGATAATGTTAAAAATGAAATTAAGATCAGTATAAATTAAAATGTCATACCATTCACTGCAGCAGCAAAGGGACCAGCCTGATTTTGCTTCTACTCCTCCTCCCATAAAAAGCAAAACTCTCTAGCAGAGATGTACAGCACAAAGAAGAACATCTCTTGAACTGACAGTAAGGTTTTCCAGAGCAATTTTTTGTGGCTATTGCCTAGCAAAATGGAGTACAGCTCTCTAAAGGGCTCTACACACTGCTGTAAAACAGAACTGCCTGATCCCACAGCTCATTTATTATATGCTAATGAGGATCCACAACAAAGACAGAGCTATTAATTTCCTCAGTAGTTTTTGTAGCTCCTCTTTGCTACTAGAGTATCTAATTGACATACACTAATAAGTTATTTTCACAGCAGTCCTGTAAGGAGAGAAGAGATTATTTTAGAGACAACTAACAGAGCTAGAGAGAAAAGGTCTGCTAATGTCTGCTTGACTCCAGATGTGTACAGAGAACATTGTACAGGCAAAGAACAGCCATCCGTCGCCTGAACGGCAGCTGCACCTGCTCAGCACTGACACCAATCACTTCTGAGCCCCTCCTGCCAAGCACATAGAAAACAGAGAACATATCTGCAAGTTTCTATCAAAGTTTGGTTTAAGCAATTTGATTTTTATTACTCCTGATCTTCAAAGAGCAGAAAACCCCAATCTGCTCTCTCCTTTTGCTGTTACAGCTCATTTCTCTGCTCCTTTCAACTTCCACAACAAATAAGCTAAAAGCACACAGTCTGTCTGAGCCAAAAATAGAAACCAACCTGCAGAAAAAGGAGAAACAACAATGTAATTATGACTGTATAAGAGCACTTACGCTGCCGGGGAGGCATGCAGAAGGACAATCTCTATGCTAACATCTTTT
The DNA here is from genome assembly GCA_034336665.1 of Luscinia megarhynchos. Lineage (NCBI taxonomy): Eukaryota > Metazoa > Chordata > Aves > Passeriformes > Muscicapidae > Luscinia > Luscinia megarhynchos. The sequence goes on from CM067565.1 coordinate 52,328,629, forward strand.
AGCTACAACTTCTTCAGTTAGGTAATGATTTTATACACGAGTTTTTTAAGCTAAAGAAAAGAGAAGGCAGAAACATCTAGGTGCATTACCACCAATTCTGCTGTTTTAGGTTTCCTTTCAGCTAACAATCACCAGTGCAAAGAATAGATTGACATTCTGCATGTAAAGGCTACACTGTGCTAGTGTGTTGCAAAGTGTTTGCTCACAGCAAAGGAACAGTGAGAACTGGGCAGGAAGACAGAATAGCAACAAAGAAATTGGCAAGATGATGAAAATGTACCAACTTCAAAACATTAACAGATAAAAACATTCTTACAGCAAGGGCTTGTGTGCAGCTCCTGTGCCACTCATATCTGAAGAGAGTGGCATAACTTGGAATAATCTAGATAATTAAGAGGAGACAGCAAATATACTCAACTTGGAGAACAAAAACCTCTCATAATACAAGATTAATAAAATAGGGCAACTTGGTTTTGATACTTAAGTATTCTCCAGTGTAAAAAAATATTCAATAGAGTACTGACCTACAACAGCTGAGAATACCCAGCTCATCAGTTACTTAATTAACCAGTCACTGATATTTAAGACATAAGGCAAATGAACAAATGGAAGCCAGTTTGGGTGAGTGGGAAAGACCAAACTATAGAAGTTTGATGTACAGGGATGGCTTTAGGTAAAGAAACAAGTAAACACAGTCTTTCTCTCTATATCACCTGCAAAAGAGAGGTGGCATCTTCTCATGCCCACAAAAATGTCTTCCCAAAATGAGAGGAGATGCAAGAAAAAGCTCAGTGGCAGAATAGTGCTAACACCTGAACAACACGGGGAGAAGTATACCTTCTGCGAGACAGTCCCTGTGTCATTGAGAATTTTTTAGATTCTTATGACATTTATAGCAAAGTTACCATGCAAAACACTGGACACATTTGCTGCACATCTGAATAAAACTTAAATGTTTATTCTTTTAACTAAGGCATGGTAAGGCAGAGTTTCACTTCCTTCAGGCAAAATGTCAAAACAATAACTGAACAAGAGAAAAACCAAAACCAACCAGCAATCCTATCAACTAGTTAATACCTGTAAACGCATTCATTAGTTTTGGATTATTCAAAGTAAGTATTCCAATGCCATCGTCTTCTTTGGAAAGATTGATGGATCCACCAGAAAACTGTTGAAGTTTCTTCTTTATCAATTCTTCCTCATAACCATGAGCACCATTATAGAGTGACAACCTCCTCTGTTGTAGTATCCTTTTCTTTGTAGTCTGAAGTAAGTTCTTCCACAGAGCAAGGGCCATTTCTGGAAATACATGGAGTGAGGGGAAAAAAAGAAAAATCAGGAAATTTCCTTTGAAACTCACTTCAATCCTCTGAAAAAGAGGGAAGTATGACAGCAGAAACTAATAAAGGTGATATAATCATAACAGTTGACAAAAATCACTGCAAACTATTTGCAAAATTCTTGGTTTGAATTTATCCCCACAAAGTAACCAGAAGAAGTTTTGTGGAGTGATTTCTCTAATTGATTCTTTTTATATTCAGACTCTCAAAATAGAGGGAGCCTTCCCTTTTCTCTAAAACCACAGTAGTCATTCCTCAGCATGTATTAGTGCAATAAAACTTTCCATCTAGCTACTAGTTTTTGCTCAGGAGAGAACAAACATGAAACACATGGACAGTGCGGCCTTTTCCTTGTAAAGTGTACCTTGAACAATCAGCTCCCAATTTTTGATGATTACAAAGTATCCCCAATTCTCATACAAAAACAGACTAGCTAGAATTCTCTGGGAAGCCCCAATGACTGGCTTGAAAGCAAAGAGAGGGGGAAGAAAAGGCTGTTCTGCTAACTTAACCACTTAATGACTTAAACATTTTTTCATGACTTTTACACACTACTGAATTTCTCATGACTAGAAATATACTGAGCAAAACAGACTTAAGATATGGAAATTTTATTCAAATGGAAAAAAAGTCTGTAATTTTCAACTGCGTGGTTATATGCATTAGCAGCTCTTTAATATTATCACTATGGTAATAACAGCAGCAAGTGCAGGATTAGAAAACAAATTGGACATCACTGCCTGCTGATCATGACTCATGATTAATGACTCATGCAAGGTATAATCTTTGAATTATTTTATTTACAACCATCTCCTACAGTACCGGTGAGTGCCCAATCCTATTTTTTAATTAAAAAAAGATTATTTTAACAGCTCAGTCTGACTGAGCTAACCACTCAGGGAAAGCATGATAGGAAAAGCTAGAGCTCTCTCAGTCTGAAAGGGATTTCTGTTAATATCTGACAAACAACATCCAAAATTTCAGTCAGTACAGAGCACTCACAATCCACTGCATGACTGCAATCGATTACTTCAGTATTTTGCATGAAAGCAGTGAAAGAAAGATGTTGCAATAACACAATGTTGTAGGACGAGCCAAGAGACATTTATTAACCCTAAAATGTTCAGATTTTCAGTTTAATATAATCATATCTAGTATAGGAATATAGACAATAGACAGTATAGGAATAACAGTGGTCAATTAGCATCTTTCATATGTTTTAAGTGCTACAGCTTTATATATCACTGGTGACAACTGAGAGAGAGGCCAACAGTATGGACATCAATAGTTGCTCATTCCACAGTTATTATACCTCTTACATAAAAGAACAGTTTAAATCCCATTTGGCACTCAAGTGGTTTTGCAACACCCTTGCCTGTGGTGTAGCAGACTGTGGGTTAATATAAACACATTGAATGCCAGCACTTCAGTACAAAGGACTGACACACATTATGCAAGAGCAGTACATGTATCGACATGCAGGCACTCACAATCTATGTATTTTTGTGCATGCAGATTATCAAAGGCCTTCTGACAGCCTCTGGCAATTGTCCAGGTAAAATTCAGACCTCATCATGTTAATAAAACAGTAATAACACCAATAATAAAACAGGCATAACACCAACATCAGTAGTCCCTAACTGAGTAGATTCTTTGGCAAATAAGTAAGCCTTGAACAAGTGTATTTGCCCTTGCCATTTACCACTACTCTGTTGCAACCCAAATTTTTCTTGTGACACTTCATGTATCAAACAGCAACCTCCAGCAATACTGCCAGCTGCAACTGTCACTGAACATAAAGATATCTGGCCAAAATAAGGTAAGGGCTGTAGGCAGCAACTTTCTAGAAGAAAGGGTAGAACAATTAGAGAGAGAACTGAATCTTAGGAGCTGTATGCTCAAACAAGAAACACTGCACTACAAAGCAAGTTAAATCTGCAAGTTAAAATACATGAGCAAGGAAAATTCCAGCTGAAAAATGGTGACTGAATTATTAACACAAGTCAGGGAGAAAAAGAAACTGGGGGAAAAAAAAGATGCAGAGATGTGTTTTTAATACATGAGGGAAATAAGCATTCCCTTTCATCTGGGGCAGGATGTCACAGGTGTGATGTGCAGATATAGACACTGGAAAAAAACCCCATCAACTGAATTTCTAGGTTTGGATGAAAGTATACTGAGATTAAGCAGAACAGAAATATAGGGGTTCAACAGACAAAATCCACAAAATAAATCTCAGGGAGGAGAAAATATTCAAATGGCATTTAAGAAACAATTAAGAAGGCACTTTTGTGACACTGCCAAAGGCATCAAAGGCACTTGGTCAAGAAGAACAAGAGAACCTGACTTGATGAAGACCTTTGGCAGCTGCAATTTCAGCAATGAGCACAAAAGTGCAAAGACAGGGAAGAAGAGTTAGAAAAATGTGAACTTAGGATGATGATGAGATGATTCACAATTCAACCATGTCTGGATGTCTTACCAGCCACTTTAGAAGTCATTCACCCATACTAGGGAGCAGTGACCGTGACTGGCAGATGCTTCATCATGCTCCTGCAGCAGCCAATTAATGGAAAGAAAGGGGTGGACCAGTGCTGAGGGCTGGCACAACTGACCTTATTGCACGAAAGCAGATGCAAAGGCAGTGATGAAGAAACAAAGCAAGAAAACAGCCCATCTGTTAAAAAAAGAAAAAAAAAAAAAAGAAAAGAAAAAAAAAAGTGGGTTGAAAATAACAACAGCTGACTGAAAGCCTGGACAGTGCTGGACAAAGAGAAGAGATGCAAAAACAAAAGGAGGCCAGCTTAGTCTCACAGTGCAGAGGAGACACTAGACCTGCCTTCAGACACAAGAAAGGTGTAGAGAGGACACACGAAGGATTCCTCTGTTGCCAGTTGCTTGTCACCACCCTTTGTAACCCCTGTCACCACCAAGGTTACAAAGCCCTCCACCCACCTCATCCATTTATCCATCTCTCTACTTTCCTTCCATGACTCGTGGGTTAGACTAAGTTCAATACCTTGTCCAACAGGTTCTCCCACTCTAATAATTACCACATGAAGCAAGCTGAGGGCAGTCTCTTCTCCAGTTGACTTTCTCACTGCTGAAAGCAAGCAGTGAGCAGATCATAAGCATGCTAAGGGATCAGCAGCAGAAAACCTACTGACAAAACATAATTTGCAAACACAGAAACTAATTAAAGTTGGGGAGCTGGGGTGATTCTGCCTCCCCAGCTAGGGGACTGATCCCTCATGCCTTTCTCAAAATGTCATGGCTCGCAAACTTGATGAGCCCTCTTCAAATTTTTAATATATTGTTTCTGGTACTTGCACCAGACAAGTTAGATGGGATCAATAGTCCCTCCAGTTCAGCAAGTTACTTTAAAAGCCTTATGACTCCTCTAAAAAGCAGGCTTTAAAAGTAGCTGGTATTTTAAACTACAATTTTTTATTCCGAGTATTACTGTTGAGAGAACAAAGATTTAGGCCTCCTACTTTCTAGATGCCAACAACATTAGAAACAAAGTTTATCCATCCAGAAGCTGAGAGAACAAGAAGTGAGAACATGTCCAAATTACCTGACTGAAATAGCATCAAGGAGCATACACAGGAAATAATAATTAACAGGGGGGGGGAACCTTTTAACACAGTAAGTAAAAAAAAAAAAAAAAAGCTTGTCTGTAGTTTCAGTTCTTTTGCCTTTTTTTTTTCTTGTTATTTTCATTGCTTCTGAGCAGCCCATTACTGGGCATAGCAAGCTATGACTTTCCAAACTATTTGTTCTTTGTTTAGTTTAGTATTTTTTAATGATCCCTGTAGGCTAGAGTTTAGATGTGAATTGTCTTTCTATCCCTAAACAATTACATTATCTTTTAATCACATTTTAATTATTTTGAAGAATAGTAAACAAATCACAAAGAAACATACTGAAGTCCACAGAAAAATAAGGATATTTAGGGATGCAAAACAGCTGACAAAGAAAGTCTTTCTATAAATACAGACGACACTATCTAAAAACATTTTATTTTTGTCCCATGGTGAGCAAAAGATTTTGAGTTTCATGGCAGAGGGCAAGAATCTGTTATTTTCTGCAAAAAGCACTCGGGCCCTTTATTTTTTAATGCTTTGATCCGAAGAGGTTCTCTTCACACCTGTAATCAAAGGAGCTTTTATAACAGTGACAGAAAATTCTTTTAAGCTCACTGTCCACTAGGTGTGTTTCAGAGATCTTTAAGAGCAGATGCACAACTTCATAGGAATGGAAACAACCACCACCAACTCACAATCATTTGCCTTTCAGTCACCAAATTCTGAGCCATAAAAGCATGGATTCAATTCTAGCCGTAACTGCAAATACTGATGCTTTCCCAATGGTTGTCTTGAAAACTGTAACTTTTGTAGGCAAGAAGTATGCTGAATTTCACTGTCCTTTACTATTCCCTCCTTACCACCACCACCACGCATAAATGCTCCTGCCGACAGCAAGACCAAAAACCACACACCACGGTCTGAACTGGCCACACAGCCACGATTCTCCTGTCCCCAGCACCACACCATGACTGCCTGTCACCTGCTTCCTTGGCTCCACACGCTGGAATTCGGGCAGCAATGGCAGCCTCCCTGCACGGTGTCACCCCGGGAACAATGTGAAGAATCAAGGCACCGAGGGGTGGAAGCTACTTCCCCAGCAGACATTTCTTATTGCTAACCTGCTATGCCAAAATGCGCTGTTACACGTGGTCTGACCTAGGGAAGCTCTAATGACATTTTTTTTCCCCCGAAATCACTTATGTTAGCTCAACCATCAAGGCAGGGCTCAGTGCCGAAGCCTGTGACCGGCTGCTTCCAAAGCGAGACCCGAGAGTCAGGGCCCTGCAGAAGCACCGCCGACCTCTCCGGCACGGACGAGGCCCGCTCGCCTGTGCCCCGGGCAGCCCGAGGCCCCGCGGGCACCGGGACACCCGCGGCCGCCCCGCCCCGGACCCGCGCCGCCTCGGAGCCCCGTTCTGCCGCAGAGGCCCCTTGTTCCCCCGAGGGCCGCGGGGCCCGGGGCAGCGGAGCCCCGGGCCGGGCACTGACCGGGCCCCGGCACCGGCGGAGCCCCCGGGCCGGGCACCGACCTGGCCCCGGCACCGGCGGAGCCCCCGGGCCGGGCACCGACCTGGCCCCGGCACCGGCGGAGCCCCCGGGCCGGGCACCGACCGGGCCCCGGCGGAGCCCCCGGGCCGGGCACTGACCTGGCCCCGGCACTGACCGGGCCCCGGCACCAGCGGAGCAGCGGAGGCGGGCGGTGCTGCGGGGAAAGGGCCCGGCCGGGAACCGCTGCCGCGGCCTCCGGGCCGGGCTGCAGCCGCCTGCCGGGTTTAAAGCCCTTCGAACCCCCGAGCTGGGGCTGACTTGGGGCGGGCAGGAGAGGTCTTCATACCGCATCCACAGAGAGATGGCCCAAGCACCGAGAGCTCTGCCTGAATTTGAGCAGTTTTGAAGCAGACGATTCTTGTCAGCTCCAAGGTTGCTAACTACTACGTAAGCAGGTTGTCATTGTTGTTGTTCTCTGCAGCGATCGCATCCATCTCTGAAAACCAAGCCGTGTGTTTCTAGCCAAGTCAGGGTAATCACAGATCCTGGGCACGGTCTCTCAGGTGCTCCGGTTTGGATACGAGCTGCCGGGATGGCCCAGCCTGGAGCGCCGGGACCCCCCTTGCTGTGCTGGTGCTGTGCAGCAGGCAGGACAGGTGTTAGCTCCCGTCCCCATCGCCACAAGGCGACACTTGGGCTCCCCATTTTCACATCCATCTGTTTTACCTGTCAGCCTAAGTGGGAGCTCTGTCCAGCTGTGCCTGCCCGGCTCCAGGTGCCGCTCACCTGTGCCCAGCTCTGGCAGCTGAGACTACCCTGGCATCAAACTGTAATTGTGTAAACTTGAGGCTGGCATAAAATGGGCACACACAGCCCTACCCCCGGTTTTGCCAGCAGCCAGATCAAGGGAAATAAGTGGTTTCAATGGAGATCACTAAGTACTTTGCATATTCAAAACAATATGCAAATGTGAGCTAGTCTTTCTGTGTCCTTGTTGAGACACATACATAAGATGACTCAGTTTTAAGTATTTGTAGCATGGCTGAAACATTTATCTGGAAATACATCTTCTCCACCTTTATTGAAACTGTTTTTCAAACCAATTGTCAATACAAATGTTCCAAAGTTGGCCTAGTTCATTGAGTACGTAGGGGATTTCAACTAATCATTTATGTGGAAAAACAAAAGCTTTTCACTGAACAGGTACTTTCAACTTTGTATTGTTCAGAGAATCGGGAATATGAAATTTTATACAATAGAAGGATCCATTTCTTTCTCACAACACTCTGCAAAGCAGGCTTGCCTCTTATTTTTCCTGTTGGCTTCACAAAGAATTTTTCCAGTAGGATTCAGCCCTGCAGTTGTGTCTGGAAACCCTCAGTAGAGATCTGTGTGAGCGAAGCATCTCTCACCAGGTCCTGCTCCAAGGGACTGTCCTCTTTCGGAGCGGAGCGATGCCCAGGCACGTCCCAGCGCGGTCGGAAGCAGAGGAGGCGAGGGCGGCTGGAAGCTCGTGGTTTTCCAGGTGACATATTGCCACCTAGCAGCGCTCGGGGGAAGTAGCACAAACCGGACCGGCACGTCCATAAAGCAGTTTGCCTCATTTTTGGTTTTATTGCCTTGCGTCGTGTAGGACATGACAAAAAGGCTAGGATGCACTCAGAGTGAAGAAAGGAGGACTGTAGGAAAATGAACAGGTGAATGAGATCATCGAAAACAGACATTAAAGATCAGACAGGCTGTAACTTTCAGCAGGATGGTGACTAGTCCCCTGGATGTTTGACTGTACAAGAGAGAAAGAGAAAAAAATGTACAATCCTGCAAAGTTGCTTACTCATATTCTTGCAAATAATTCCACTGATTTCAATAACATTTTCTCCTTGCATTGCTGAAACAGTACTGCCCTAGGAGAGTCAGGTCACCACCTGAATTATATAGAATGTGCCCATTCCCCATCACCAACCCAGAAGCTAGTGACGATGTGCTGGCTGAAAGAGCAATGCTTCACTCTTGGTTTCAAGGCTGCCAGACTGAAATATTGAATTCCAATTGATACAGAGCTCCCGGGTGCTATTTTTATGAACTCCTTTCACAGCAATGGAACAAATAGATGACAGATCTGGGCTCAGATCTCAGGAATTATTGGTTACTAACCAACACATAACCCCACAGTCAGTTCATAAAGGGTCCCTTGACTGTAATTTTTAGGAAGCAAATATCATCAGCTCAGTGTGAAAGTGTGGCAGGCTAAAGGATGGTATAACATATACTCCAAAAACTAGACCCACAGAAAAATGTGGACACGTGCATTCTATTCCTAAATTTCTGAAATATTTCTAAAATTTGGATTTCTGGATCCAAAATCATGATATTTAGTTTCTCCTTTCAGCCTCACCCTACGGGGCTCCCGAATCCCATTGGTGCCTGACAGCTGTGATTCATGGGAAGAGACAATTTATATCAGGTTAGCTAACAAGACTACCACTCCAGCTGTCTCTCCTCTCCTCACTGCAGATATCTGAAATACCCCAGAGCTGCTGCAGCTTTCTAAATGTAGCCCCACATGCCAAGTTACATTTGATTTTGTTAGGCAGGGGCTAACTAGGAGACAGGGCAATCACCATGAGTGCTTCAGAACTGCAACCTTATCAGTACTTGTGTGTCAGCCTATCCTCCACTTCATGCACCAAAGTTGCCAGTGTGTTATTTCTCACACAATATTCCATGTGTGGGTGTGTCTGGGTGTGTCTGCAAAGGGCTCAGCCCTTCGCAGGTAGCTCTGTACCCTTCCTATCACAATGTGTTGATTTTGTGTTCTCTGTCCATGTTGTTTAAGCATCTCCTCCTGCAGAGCTGATTCTGAGCTCCAGCAAGGCATGGCTGGAAGATGAGGCAAAGAAACATCTGCCTCTGTAGCACAGCATGGGAAGTGTCTGTCACCCGTGCCGTCTTCTGCCAAAGCAGACCAGCTCATTTCTCTGGGGAAGGTGCTCTGATCAGGAGGCTGTGGTGTATTCTTGGGAAGCTGAGGGAAAGGAGCCCTGGCTCCCTTGCTAAAAGCTCTTTCTCTTGATATAGGATAGTGAAATATTCATCAGGCCAGAGAGCAGAAGAGAAGTTCAGCATGGCCACAGCCACAGATTGGTGCTTGCCACACACTCTCAGTGACCCAGCAAATACTGGGTATTTAAACATTATTAGCTACTTAAGTTAGTGTATGACTCTATGGACTCAAAGGCCTTTTCCAACCTAAATTATTCCATGTTTCTGTGCCATATAACTTGAACAGGTAGGGTAAAATATGTTCTTACTCTGCAAAGTTCTCTCTCTGCTTACAGCTCACCATGGGAAGAGTAGCCTCAGTCCTGCCACATGCTCTCACCTTTCACTTCACCAACACTTTCATTTGATTAGACACAAATTTTCTGGTAGAAAACATATACAGTAGAAAATCATGTTTCTGTGTGGTGTATCGTCCTACACAGGATAAGATCTGATTTCAGAAGAAAAGCTACCAGCCCACTTCCACTGGGAGATGGTGGTCCCACGCTTCTTTCCTTCTCCTTCCTGCGTGTGAGAACCAAGGGTGAGCCAACTGAGCACACACAGGAAACTGTTTTAGCACAACAACTAGCAACTTTTGATTCCAGGGCTAAGGAACTGAACCAGCTTGGCTTGCTGCTGGTGAAGCCTGAGGGACACAAAGCAGGGGAAAGAACATGGAGGAAACTAGAGGAGGAAGATAGCCTGTTTTAGCAGCATTGAGTTATCAAATGGGCTCATTTGTATTTTTAGTTCTGACTCTCCCAATGGCACTCAGGGCTTTGCCAATCTGGGGAGAGGAAGTGGGTTAGAAATACATGGCCTAGGGCAAAGCTGAGAGGTGCATGAGTGGGTTCCCCTCTTTTGAGGGGGCAGCCACCCACTGGGACAAACTAATTGTACTGGAAAACTCCACCCTAAATCTCTTCAAAGATCTGGCTTGCTTTCCTTCATTTCTTTAGGTCTTTCTTGCTACTCCGTTCTGTAAAACTTTCAGGGGAAATAAATCATCTTTTATCTCCAAGAGCATTTGAATCACACTGAAGTAGGCCAGGTGATAATTGAACACCACATTGTAGTGCTGCTTAAATGTCAGATGTTAATTAAAGCCTTTCCTGAAAATGGGGCATTAATTAGGGCAAATGCAGTAATTCTTTATGGATACTGACTAAACCAGTGAGTAAGAACATGATTTCAACATTGGTATTGAAACTGTTAATTTTTATTTGTCTGAGGTGTGTTTGTGATTGAAAGAAAAACAACTGAAAAAAATTATAACTCCTTGAACTTATTGTTCTTTCTTTTAAAGTCAGTTTTAAATAAGTGTTTTGGCACAAGAATATTCACGCACACACAGATTGCAATAGGAACATTTCAGTATTAGGTCCAGATGTCTCTAGCAGTTGTATAACCTTGGTAGGAATGCTTAAATGCTGTAGATATTAAATACAGCTCTGACCTGCAAAAACAGCTTGTTGTGGCACTTCACTTGTGTCTTTCTGTTCTTAAGAAAATGGCACCATCTGCATGAATAATAGTACACAAAAATGCTTGCTAAGTCAGGGCCAAAAAGTAAGGCAACTTTGAAACTTTTCTGAACAACTGTGAATTATTGGGGAGAATCATAATATTGATAAGAGATGTAAGTGTTCAAGATTTAAGATATATATCCAAGCTTTGCAGCTAACCATCTTGCTTTTTGCCTCTTGGCCTGGATTCAGCAAAGCAATTAAGCCCCTAAATAGCACCATTGATTTCAGTGACACATAAGCAGTTGGTTGAATCAGGCCCACTGCGCCTGACAAACCACATTCCTTCTTGCCTCCCAGTGCATTAGAGGTTTTGGAAGAGCAGTTCCAGTTATTATCAGTAGCTGTAACATGAAATCATAGTCTACATTGGCACTTCTGTACCTAGATACCTCTGCAGGAGGTCTACTGTGAGAAACTGTGCAGAGATCTGGCTGAAGATTTCATTCCTTAGCCTGGCTGCATTTCTACCAATCACATGGCTGAGCTCACTGCTGCAGACACCATCCATCTTCATCCTCACAGCAGCTACATCTCTGCAGCTATAGCAAGACAAACTCTTGATTCAAGACAGCCCTCTTCAAGTGTCTGGTCAATGGAAAGAATCCCCTGCACCTGCCATGCCAGGGAAGCAACTGTGGTGCATGGAGACCGTGAGGTGGTGGTGGCAGAAGTCCTGCAGCCATTTTGGGTAGTGGGGTATGGATGGGTGACACCCTGCCAGATTCCCAGCTCCAGTTCCTATTGTTGCTGGTCACAGAAAAACACTAATTTGATGCTTGGGTTTTTTTTGGGTTTTTTTTTAATACCTTGTTCTAATGCCCCTTTTCACAGGAAGAGATAGTCATGCTAGGTAAAAAGGAAAATACTATAATGTGATGTGAGAAGAACTGAGAATGAGAATGAGAATGAATGAGAATATATGAATGAGAATATTTTTAGGTACCTCTTTAAGATAGCATTATCCCTTTTTCTCATCTGCCATTTTGTTTCTATTTCATCGCTCCTGGTCATCACTGTTTTGACTCCTGATATTTTTTTCTAGTTCACACTTTATAGAGAAAGAAGAAATCGTGAGAATTAAGTGGTGGCAGGAGGTTCAGAGCATTCCTCTTTAAAAGCAGAGATGGTTTTATTTTCCCCAAGTACATGTTACATAAGTGTATCACTTCCACAGCTGAAATATTTCAGAAGATGGATAATGAGGTTGTCAGCTGGGCTGGGGGAGAGCTGCCTGCTGAATCCTGTGATCCTGTGACTCTGAGTTCACCAGGGCTACTGGACTTCATATGGGAAACTTGAACAGCTTAGAGCTCATCTTGTAGTAGCCAACATTAAATAGAAGCACAAAGCAAGTGAAAATACTGTAATGGTAAAAGAAGTTGTCAAAAAAAGAAATTTCTGACTGTCACTTGAGATTTCATGGTATTAAATCTGGATATTTTAATAATATTAAAGATCAGTTGATAGCTGTGATCATGTCTCTGAATCAGTTAATTAGGCTAAATTAATTTGTATCTACATGTCAATGTTTTTTAACAATTGTAAAATGCTGGGGTTTTATATATTTCTTTGTTTGCACAGAAAAAAAATTGAATGTCTACTATTCTTTAAGCATTAACCAGGCTGTTCCCTTTTCCTCATCTCAGGCATAATCCTGTACAGATCTGAAGTTCTAACCCATTGCTCTTTTTTACTCTTTTTGCTCTTTTTTACTCTTTTTGCTCTTTTTAGTTTCAAAATTTACTGCTTTTGTGGTTCACTTCAAAGCTAAAAGCAAATGCAGAGATTTGGAAGCAAAATAAATCTCTAGAGATTTTTGTTGTGTACTGATGTTTCCATCCTGTCCCATTTTCCCCTGTCAACTCAAGGTAACGGGACAAACAGCATACAAACCCATCAGTTAAGTGTATGGGGTTTTTAAAAATAAATAAATATAGCCTGAAGTAGCACCTAACGTAAATAACACTAGAATATGGATATCTTTGAGTCACCCTATCGATCATGCTATGTTTTCTTCAGCAGTGCAGTGAAATCTTATTTTATTCAACTTGATCTAGATAGGTGTATTTTGCCAGCTGGCCTGAAGAAACAGGGGTGCAAAATCTCAGGTAACCAGGGGACGGCAGTCTGGAGTCAGAATAAGTGTAAATTTACACTGTGCTCCTGAGGGAGGGCTGCTTATGCTTGCACTGGCTGTGCATATTGTCGTTGTGCAGTCAGACAGCTTTATTTCAGGACTGCTGCAGAGTACATCTGAAAATATGGCCAGCCTATCATGACAAGAAATAGCATAAAGAAATGAATGCTTCATCGATTTTATCATCTCCCTTACCACCTTTCAGATACAGGATTTGAAATATTAACAAAAAGCCTGAATCATTACAAAATTCCTTTCTGTTTTCTGGTGCTTCAACAGCATGTACGTCCCAGCAATACAGAAGAAAACAAAGGGTACAAGCTTTTAACTGCTGAATCAAGTGAATTAATCACAATTACTAATTTATTTAATGCAGACAAATTATTTTTGTATTCCTATAAAGCTGGAGATGAGGTACCATGTCTTCATTTCCAGGAGTACTTAGGATTTCTGTTGGTCTTCTCTTTACACTTATTAACATCAATCAGCTCGAAGGGCAGCTGGCAAGTTGTGTGTGTGTGTGTGTGTGTGTGTGTGTGTATGTGTGTACATTAAAGGGGAATGTCCTGCCTTTCCCTTTACCTCCCCCTCCCCTTTTGTAGAATGAGGGATGGATACTAGACAGACATTCTCTATAGTGTATTTTCTAACACTAGGTATTGGTATTATTGTTCATTGAATGTGATCAGACATTTGTGGCCATGTGTTGTGCTGTGCAGTATTCCATTTGCTGTTTGTCATCCAAGCAGGAAGAGATGAATAGGAAGCATAATCTCATATTAAAAACAAACAAACAAACAAACAAAAAACTCAAAACAAAAAAGATACTGCAAACAAAAATAGCAGAAATTAATCTTCCTACAGACTCTGCACAAAGGTGCTGCATAGTGTAGTAGCCTCACCTCAAGCCCTAGGTGGTTAAAATCCTGTCTGGGGTCCTGGCACCTAACCTGTCTGCAACTGTCTGGGAGTCTCAGAGCAGCTGCTTGTGCTTCAAGCATCATTGAGGAAGGATTAGGCAGCTAGAGAAAAAGTGAACCAGGAAATTTGTCTGGATACAGAGCATGAGGCAGGCTCTGTCTGTCACCTGCCAAGTCACAGCAAGGTCAGAGCCACCCTTAAGCAGCGTTAGCTCTCTCATGTGTTTATGCCATCCCACAGTACTTTGGTGTCTTCCTGTATTGCTCTCTGCTGCATCTCAGCTGTTTGTTAAACTGCTACAACAAATCCTTTACCAAGTAGAAGAGACACTGAAATACCACCTGAAATGCATGTGGTACAGGTCTTTGAGGGGGAAGGGGGGAAAAAAATTCCATCAAAAATGCAGTGGTGGCTGGCTGATCCCATCTCTTGGTGGGCTCCTGTGCAGCTGACGGTGGGTCCCTGCAGTAGCACCTGGCTCCAGGTACTGCTCTGACTCAGAACCAGGACTGACTGCTGCCTGAGCCACTGCTTCTCCCAAAGGTTTTTCAGAAGAAATAAAGGCTTTTTCCACGCTGTTACTAAAAATCGGTCCTGCTGTAACGTAAAAACCTTTGTCAATACAAGATAACATGAATAAGCTCCTCCACACTAGAAAATAGAATAGCCTGAGAACATTTATTTCAAGAGACCTTTTTTCAGGACTCTTGTCAAACATGAAAAATAAGAAGTATAAAACACTAGAAGTGATTCTCCAATTTTTTTTTCTGAGTTAGCTGCCATATGGGCTCATTCCTCTTCCTATTGTGCCCTTCCAACACATAACAACCTGGGACTTTTCAGGTCCCTGATATACTACCGTGCCTCATAGTGCTTTTGGAGTGGAATCAATACTAGTTCAAACAGCAGAAAAATTCCATTATTTTACTAATCATAATGTATATATAGGGCTGTATAGAGGGAAAGGATGATGGACTACAGCAAGACCAATATTCATTACCCCCTCCAAGCCCAGGAGACTTTGTACTGGGACTGACGAGACATTTTTTCCTGTGAGCAAGGAAAGCAAGGAGTTGTAATTTCCTATAGATTTGTGCCTGCCTGGCTCATCTAACTCCTTTGCAACAGCACAACATTCCCCATTGGCCACCCTAAGGCAGAGGCAGCAAACTCCAACATACATGCTATGCTGGCTGGCTCCTTTTGCAGTGGGTGACCAATGCTGGAAAGAGGGAGTTATAGTTATTTTGCTTAAATTTCCCTGGAAGGGGAATTAATTTGAGTCCACTCAGCTGACTTATCTGGAATTTTCAGGAATCTGAATACCTTTGAGACCTGGAGACCCTGTCAGATTTGGCTGACATAAAACAAAGGGTTCAGAAACTGTAAGGGAAGTGACTGATGCACAGACAGAATAATTTTCAGGATAAAAATCATAGTAAAAATGGGATGGTCACACATACGTTTTACTTCTTTATCGGGATTCTTCAGATATGAAGAATTTAAATCACATTTTTAAGAGTGCTAAAGGAGTAAATTGAATTTTAAAAATTTAAAATAGATAATCTCACAATTATTTTAAATATGTTTGGAAATTTAAACTGACAAAATTTCTTGTGTATAAAATGTTTCCTGGTTTCCCTGTTCTCCAGAATATCAAAGTCTTTTTGACATTTTATTTGCACTATCCTGTGCTCTGAGATCCCTTCCCAGGTGCACTCAGTTTGATACATCACAGCAGTTCACATCAGGAAAAGCCTCCACTTTTTCCTACACAGGCAGAATTTGTGGTAAATATAGCTGTCTTTTGACACCATGCTTACACACTTCAGGCCTGCACTGCATCAAAGGACTGCAAGCATCCCTGTCACCTTGCAAGCAGGATGAGCTCAGAGAAGAAATCTATTGCTGGAACAGGTTCATCTGCCCAAGATATTCAGGACTCCTTGGCACACTTTCCAGGATATTATAGCTCATATGACATGGGTAGTTTAAGGACTTCAGCTGCCTTTTCTGTCTCTCCCAGAAACACAATGACAATGTGGTAGCCTACAACCCAGGGACAGTGTAGTTTTCATCCCTTGTAGTAATAATATTTATTTCTTTTATGGGGGCTGCTCCTCTCCTCTTGCCTTATTAAGTCAAAGCAGGAAGGAACAAGGAGCAAGGCATTAATAACAATGGCAAGTTTATACAGTGAAAGCAGAAGGGAAGTGTCCAGAGAGAAACAAAAAAGAAGATGAGTGAAAGAGGACAGATAAGGTGTTGTGCACAGATTGCTTCCTTGGGCTCAACAAGACTGGAGACAATCAAACTTATTTGTAAAGATGGTATTGTCTGGTCAACACTTTTGGCACAAAACAAAAGGATCCCTTGCTTTGGCCATGCTTTTTGTGGTCTCAGCTGCAGGACTTGTGCTGATAGGTAGACACTGTCTGTGTCATATATCAATGACTAAGTGTCATCCTGTCTGTGACAGCTTTATGACAGAGGTCATAATCCATTTACTGAGGCTTGGGTGAGAAAACCAAGATTAATTTCTCTAGCCTGTAACACTTCATAGTGACTCAGTTGGAAAAGAAACATAGATAGAGAGATAGATTGACAGAAGCAGAGAGAGAGAGAGAGAGAGAAAACACAAAACTTGTCTGTGCCAACAAATGATATTGGGCCCACTTTAACCTCGCTGTGCTCTTCAAAATATTGGTGTATTTTGATAAACTTGAGGTACCTACTCTACATAGCCTTTCCTCAGCATTGAACAAGAATGGCATCTCTAGCAGAAGAACCACCTTAGCCTGAGACCCTCTTGAGTTAAGGGTGGGTGCTGAGAGTAGACATGGAATTACTGTTCAGGCACATCCTTTAGCTTCACATTCAGGTGCCACATGGATTTTCTAGAGGAAAATTCAATGAGGGACTCTTCTTAGTCCCACAAACTTGAAAGTCATAGAAACAGTGTGATTCACAGGAACATGTACTGTGTGGTTTAGTCTACATTTGCCCCAGAATGGAGGTGAAATTGCTCTTTCTTTCCCAGCAATAGCCACTGCAGCCATGGAGCTCACTTGGTGTGAGCTTCCAGGATGACTCCACACAGCTCATAAGTGCCACAAACAGAGGCTGCAAGCTCTGGTACTTCTGCTGTTATCTGAGACTACCATGACCTGGGTCTGGGACAGTCATGGGGCTTGCTTTCAAAGAAATAATGGAGGAGCTGCTAGTCATCTCAGCATTTCTTTCAGATTAAACAATACTATTAATCATTATTAGTAGTTATATGCACTCCCAAACTAACTGGGTCATACTCCAGCAAAACAAAGCAGAAATACAGTATTTCTACAATAATAAGCCAGTTCAAATTCCCTGTAGGATCAGATAAATGGGCAAACCCAATTTTTGCAGTAGGATGGAGGGACAGGGGACATCATAGCTGGCACTGTGTTGATGTTTGTGATGCAGCTTCAGGGAAAACAGCACATTGATCAATATGCATTTTAGTTTGGCCTGGTATTCCCTAGGGTAGGGTTTACTTCAAGAAGTAAATAGCATGAAGTCTTGTACCTTAAGTTTGCCTCAGGGTGGAGACTTCTGAAGTTGCAGCTTCTTGATAAGAAGAGACCTCAGCTCCTCATTTACTGCTGCCTTCACCTCTCTGTGAGGGGGTGGCCACCCTTTCCTTTCTGCAGCAGAGATGCCAGAGCAGTTGCACTGCCAGGCAGGTCCCTAGGGACAGGTGGTGCTGAGCAGATGAGGCAGGCAGCCCATGCCAGCAGCAGTTGCCTGCACTAGAGGAGTCACACAGAAGCCAGGCTGAGGCTTGTGCATCATCTATGCCTTGGCTCAGTTCTGTCATCCTCATGCCTGCCCTGGAGAAGGTACTGGCTTCCTTCATAACAGCAGAGAAAAACTCATGATGTGAGTTGATATCTACCTCATTAATAGGAGAAGTTCTTTGTGTCTTTAGGTGAGAAAATAGACACCAGTTTTTTAGCACAGGGGTGGTGTGGAGAATTAACTGTGGGAATAAATGCCAAGAGAACCAGAGGGGTTTTTATCTCTTCATGTACATTTGGTTCAGGCATCTTCCAATCAAATTCTCAATTAGCTACACTCAGTGTGAGGATAAGTGGGTGAAATGCAGTCTTTGTTTCGTCAGGTGGTCAGATGAGGTAGTTCCCTCTGTCCTGGGCTCAGAGTTCATAAATCAGTGTCAGTACCAAGTGCCTCTTTGAGTACACTGTGTTACAGAAGCATAAAACCAAGGCATTTTAAAGCATATCACTGTGAGCAAGGAATGTATGATGCTATATCCTAAACTTCAGTGAATGGTGTCCCCAGCTGCAGACTGTGACTGCCCTACAAAGACTACGTACAGCTGTAGCTGCCAGAACAGACCCACAGCTGTATCTCTGTAATCCAATAATCCAGTATCACCCTGCAGCTGGCCTGCCTTCTCTCACACCATCCAACAGGCAGCAGAAGCTACATCCTCATAGTTATGAAAAGGCATGGACACAGTCATCAGATAGAAGCAGATATGTCTCCATCTAACTGGAGGTATGATATTCCAGCACGTGTTCCATGAAATATGTTTTTGGCTGTCTCACAGGAGACTATTTCCCAGTCCAGTTGTGGGAAGGAATCAGCTGCCTGCTGGCCATGAACTGCTTTTCCAAAGTAATATGTAGACAAGGTGACCAACTTTGATCAATAGCACAGGGAAACTGGTGTTTTATAACACTGACAAAGCTGACTTTTATGAGGGATTTGCAAAATGACCAGGGTTTGAGCAGCTGCTTCTATGACCCTGAACTGCACTACCTCAGCCTAGCCTTGGCTTTTCCCCTAGTAATACACCTGCTCATTATACCTAAGTGATTTGACCAGAGAAGATAACAAAAAATACCTATTTTCTAACATTTTTGTGTATATATCTGTCATTTTAAGCTGAGATTTTCCAAGCTGCAATGTTGGGCCCAGTTCCTCTGTGTCCTCAGCTGTATTCAGTTAATGACCTGAGACTTCCACCAACACATAGCAGCTACAAAATGCATTTCAAGCTTATGGGCACTGTGGTGCTACAAAACAGCAGACCAATGGATCTGACCAATGTGGTAGTGAAATACATGAGAGCCTGTGTAGGGACAAATAGAATAGTGTAAGAAGACTTGATTATGGGCAGGGGGTTTGGGGAGAATTAAGAAAAAAATATCCAGCAGTGGTGAAAACAGATGATATTTTGAAATTGCTCATGATGAAATTCAGTTATTACTCTGCAGATCTGTGCCAAGGGATCCTCTACTCTCTTCCATACAGTTACCAGGGAAATTAAATAGGAGGTTGTTGCTATCTTAAGAATGGAAAATAAAAGTGTTGTTTTACTGCAGCATGAATTTGACTGAAAAGTGGATTTTGGTTTGGTTTTTTTTTTTTTTGGTTGGTTGGTTTGTTTTGGTTTTGGGTTTTGTTTGTTTGAGTTTTGTTTTGTTTTTTTTATTTTATATTTTTTATTTTTTATTTTTCATGTTGAAAGTAGATTTAGGCTCTGGTTTTCCAAGGGCTAAAAAATGGTAGTGGAAATGTGTGCCCCTTACCTTGTCTGCAGTGTGAAGTGAAAGGAAAATGTGCAGATGCTATTCAGCTCTGCCTTAGATAAAGGTGCTGCAAAGACTTTAATGGCAGGAGTACTTTTCTGCTGTTAAATTACCTGATGCCCATTTGTAACACCTGGTAGTTACTCTGACAGTACACACTGATACAGTGAAGTCTCCAAGAGAGCCTTACAGTGGCTCACAAGGCTCATAAATGTGCTGGGGTTGAAGAATCAGAACTTCAAACAGGAATTTCTATGACGTGAACCAAGAGCATTCCCCTCCCTTCTTTACAGGAAGTCAGTTGTTTTGGGTTTTTTTCATTACAAACTGAGAAAAAAGCTCAAATCTTGCTCAGAAGCAAGATATTGGGGCAGAATCTGGCATTAAATGAGGATAAATGTGGAGAAGCAGGGGTATTTGCTATACAGATTTATTGCTCCAAGTCCCTACAGGAAAAGGAGTGGTGAGCAAAACCCTTCCCTTAAGTCGTATTTTGATTACTTCATAAAATGAATGACATAGTATTATATCCTGAAATTCACTTGCAGTTTCTCTGAAACTTGCTCTCTGCACTGCTACTGGCACATTGAAAGCATCATCCTCTGCCATTATTGCTCCAAGTCACAGGAATGAATGATCTCCTGTGAGGAACCAAATCTTCCTTTCTTTGACAGCTTATCAAATGCCAGAAGTCCTTGGTGGGTTCTGTTTAAATGTCAGGGACAAGGGCAAGAAGAGCAGGTTGCTCGTCAGGCACTGCTGAGGAGTGACTTGTGTCTGCAGGGACATGCTGCTTGTCTGAGTCCAGAGATCACTGGGGTAGCATCAAGTTAAATGGTGTCCCTGGCAGAGCACGGGTCCCCTGGAAACAGAATGGCCTCTCAGCAGAGCCAGACAGTGCCCTGGACAGGACAGTGCAGGGCAGCTGCATAGCCAGGCACCACTGCTCCTGGAGGTGCAGCATTGAACTCGTGTCAAAAGTGGCACAAGTCATCTTCACATTGTGCCTCAGACCCTCTGCTGTCCTCCCCTCTCTCCCTGCCTGTAGCTACAAATGTAACACAAGGGTTTGGGCCTGTCAGCTTTGCAAAATATTTGCCATAAACATCTCAAATTGTGATTCTTGCTAGGAATGCCACAAGGGGGAAGAATTGGGTTATTTACAAGGCAGCATTTACTTAAATCGTATGGTTTGAATTCAGACTGAGACTGTTCTTCAAACACTTTGTTGGGAGAGGCGAGGAAGAGGAGAAGGGATAGCATGAAACTAATCCCTAAAATCCAAGGAAAACTTAGTCAAAAAACTAGTCTGTGTCTAGATGGGGCATACTGAAGTTTTGCATTATACTGGCTAAAGAAAAAATCCAGCTCATGCCAAATCAATCCCTTTCAAAAGGGCTCTTAATCAAACTATTTTTCATTAAGCTTTCCATTAATCTGTTCAGCATTAGGTTTAACAGACTGCCCAGCTCTACACCTGACAGTGCTTCCTCTGGCTTTAATAATAAACCATTGAAACCAGCCAGAGTAAGGTTGTGCCACGGTAGCATAGATAATCAAAGTGCCTGAGGGTTCACTGGGTTTAATTCTTGTTCAAAAATTTTTTTCTCATCTATGGGATAAGAAAAAACTCTAGTGGCATCTAAGCATTGGTGGAAAATGGAAATCCCATTCATCCATTTCAGGCTCATTTCAAGGCAGCAGCACTTGCTTTGCCAGTGGAGCTGTGCCTTGTGCTAACACTGTGCCCCAGAGCACATCCATATCACAATGTGGTGCTGGTTTTTTTTACAGAAAAGAAGCAGAGGCCAAAACAACCTGCTTCAGATTAGCCCTTCGACTTTGCAGCCACAAAGCCATAAGTGCCAGTAATGTTGCTGTTGTGCTTGTGGGTTGATGGAATGAAGACATGCTTCCGTGACAGCGTCATTTGGATGCTCTTGGATATCTGAGCAGTTCAGGAGACAGTATAATGAAATACAGAGTGCAAATTGCTTTAAAATAACCTTGGATGCTCCAAAATTTTAGCCTGAATGGTTTGCAAAAAAGGGAAGTACTGCACCAGCATTCCTAGGAAATGAATAAACTGTTGCAGCCTGGTCAGGAAGGCAAACACAACCTTTTCTCTCCTCAGGAAGTAACGAAAGCTGGCTTCATACTGCAAAACATAACAAGGGGTGTTTGTCATAAGTTTAAAAATCAATGAAGTCCAGCTGTTCCTCTCGTCCTGGAAGCTTCATTTTTCAATGAAGAAATACTTTTTTCTTACAGGAACATCCCAGAAAAGAGACTTCACCTTCAGTGACAGTTATGGAAAGTCAAATTGGATGAGGCATAACTTTCCAAGTTAGTAGACAGGCTTTCTGATGAGCCCTTAAAATAAATTGCTAAATCAGAATTTAGCCTAATTTTTGCAATTAGAAAATTAGCAAATGAGACTTTCCTCTTCTTCTGAACAAAAGTTCAGTCTCTATTTCAGAAGCTGTCTTCTGGTTTGCCAAGGAGCACTTTCTCTCATCAATGCATCATGCTGAAATATGATAGAGACAAACCAATCTCTGGCATGAACCATACTAGCCTTAGGGTACCTTTAAATAAAACATATACTTATCTAACCAAGAAAGTATCTCACTAACCAGAACAGATGGAACATTACAGGATTTGGCTTCTCCATCTTCCCATCTGGATCTGCTTCCTCTTTATCTCTCAGGAAAGTCTTCTGGTTGTCTTTCCTCCATGCAGGCATAAAAGATGCTTTGAGTCCCCTTTGAACAGGAAGAGTTTCCTTATTGGTAGAAGACATGCTAGGGCTCTGGATCTCCAGTTCTGCTGTTTATTCCGTATGAACATTGCAATAAACCTGTGTGATTCTGAAGATTGGAAATTAAATACAAACTGTGCACCCAAGCAATCAATCTGACAGAGTTCTATTTACTGTTGGAAAAATGTTCTGCATTGAGCCTGTTTGGGTGGAAACAAAATGTTTCCATAGTTTCTGGAGTTCCTCATTTCTATTAATGTCAATGTCTCCCAAGGAACAAATAAAAAAAGGGAAATAAAAAAAAGAAAAAAAAAGAAAAAAAAATTCTAGTGGGATTTTAAGATGGAATTGGAGCCAGCCAGCCATCAGAAACAATCATGTCACTCCTGAGAGCAAGCACAAAGCACAGCAAGAAGCAGTGTGAAGGGGAATGGCTTCTGTGCCCAGCTCTAATAATGCCAGCACATAGGTGAGTTTAGCAAAGGAACACAGTAGTATAAACTCACCTGTACTGCAGCAAATAAAAGTCAAATTCACAGAGCAGTTTGGTTGCTGGAAGTTATTCACACATTGTGAATAAATAATGGTGTCAACAGGAAAAAAGACAAGGGAAGTTACAGTTAAATGTAATTTTCACATTCTTCTTTTAAGAAAAGTAAACACAGAATTTCTTAAGGACTATTCCTGAAATTTCCTGAAATATTCTTGAGATTTCATTCTATCTAGGATTTATTCAAAGAATCCACATCTGCAAATTTGAGCTATGACTTCCCAGCAGAGCAAGTCTCATAACAAATTAAAATGCAATGTTTCACAAGTTTTATCATCTTATGGTAGTGCAAGCAAAGGATTACATGTTTTTAGCTACAGTGCTGAATTTAGGTACTGCATTATCTGTATTAAAGGGTAAGTGTAAGTTAAGTGCATTGATTTGCATGGTAAAGCTATTAAAAGTGGAAGAGGGTTTTTTCCCTTCTGTTTCCTTAGGCAGCACCTTTCTTGTAAAGCTAATCCTTGTCACAAGCTCCAGTAATGAGCAGAACTTGCCCACTAATACATTTTTCTGATGTAATGGATTTGTATTTAATGATCCTGCTTTGGAATATGTTACTATAACTGAGTTCAATTTAGGAAACTAATTAGGATGACTATTTTTAAACTGCATCCAGTGTTCTCTTAACAAAGCACAACAATTTTGCAATCAACATATGCACGAAATGTTCCAGAAAATAATTAAATAAAGTATTTTTTCTTAAAATTATTCAAGTAGGATTTTAAAACATCCAAATATGCATTACAGCCTGGATCTTGACAGCTTTCCTCCAGGAGTCATAAAAAAAAAAAAGCAACAAAAGATCAATGGCCTTCTGTCAGTATCTCTAAGTCATGGGATACTTGAGAAAAATCCCAAATCTGGAAGTATTTAAACAGAAGACAGAAGAAGATTCAAATAATGATAGGCCATCTAACCTGATGTCACATTCAATGTGGTATGTGCAGGTGGTGTCAAGACCATGTGGTGTCAAGTCATAAAAAATATTTAGTGTAAGTCAGCCCTGATTTCACCCACTGAAGAGTTTAGTTAATAAAAGTAGCTTGCACTTACAGAATCTTAGAATTATTGATTCATTACATCAGAAATGGCCCTTAAGTTCATCAAGTTCAGTTGTTAACCCAGCACAAAAATCATGTCTCTAAGTGTCACATAGAATGATGAATTGTTTGTGCTGGAAGACTGGGTTAAAGATAATTTAATTCCAATCCCCCTGCCATGGGCAGGGATGCCACCCACCAGACCAGGCTTGGTCCAAGCCACATCCAACCTGGCACTGAACACTGCAAAGATGGGGCATTGACAACTTCTCTGGGAAACCTGTGCCAGTGCCTCACCACCCTCAAAGTGAAGGATTTCTTCCCAATGTCTAATCTAACTCTACTCCCAGTTTGAAGCCATTCCCCCTTGTTCTATCACTAGAGGATAGTCCTTGTAGTCCTCTCCACATGTCTTGTAGGCCCCCTTTAGGTACTGAAAGGATGCTAGAAGGTCTCCCTGGAGCCTTGTCTTCTCCAGGTTGAACAACTCAAACTGCTCCAGTCCTCTGATTATCTTTGTGACCCACTTCTGGGATTGTTCCAACACGTCCACCTTCTTCTTATGCTGAGGGTCCCAAAACTGCAGGCAGTACTCCAGGTGGAGTCTCACAAGAGTAGAGGGAGAGAATCACCTCCTTCAAGCTGCTGGGCACACTGCTTTTGATGAAACATGAAAGAAATATAGAAGATCATGCTAAGATTGGTGACCATAGTGATCTTGACCTCTTGGTACACTGGAAATATTCACTGAAAATAGCTTCAACACAAACCTGCAAAGTTCCTCATTGAGGAAGAAGAGGCATGAACTAGGCACTATGCTAGGGAACAAACAAACAAACAAGCAAACTAACAAAATTACCTGAAAAGTTCAATCATGACAAAAAGTTGTCATGGTTTCATGGTGGCACTTCATGAGAAAATACATAAAGTTTGAATTATCTCTAATTTTGTAGATCTAGTGCTACTGTAACAGTAGCTGAAAAATGAAGCCAAAGTAATTAGTGTGAGAAATCAGATATATACCTATATAGGTATATATACCTATAACTTGCCTTTGTGTACGTGCATGTGTGTATGTGCATATACTAACATAAACCCAACAATACAGAACACACTGAATGGTAAGACAGATTCTCCATCTCTGTGGTATTTGGTTTCTTCCAGGGGCTTGATGTAAATGCATTCCTTCTGCATCAGAAATTATTGCACTCAGTACAGGAATAGTGGATGAGGTGTAATGGTCTGTTGTTTTACAGGAAGCCAGATCTGAAGATCTAATAATTCCTTTAAATCACCGAGGCAACAAATTAGCCCTGGAAGCAGGAGTATCAGCAACCATGATTCAAAAAGCTGATCCCAAGCTAAATATTCAGTCAGCATAAATGGATGCCCCAAAATTATTCTCTGGAAACGCCATGATATGGGAAATTGTGGTCACACGTTTAGAGGCCCTCAGTTCCTCTGTGCCCAGTGAGAGATTAACCTATGGATCTACCATTATTTTTTTGTCCATGTGTCTTTTTTCATATGGCTGATGAAATAGCTTAGATAGGCAGTGTGTACTAAGTCAGGGACTGCCTGCTGCATGGCAGAAGGCTGCACAAGCTTTTTACAAGAGTTAGTTTCTTATAGATTTTATTTGCACTTATTGGTTCAATTTAAAAAAGAAATTACATGTGAAAATCACAAATGCAATTTGTTGAATCTAAACAGGTTTTCCATTTAAATGGCCAAGGATCAGAGAAGTAGAGGGAAGCAAAAGATAAAAAACAAAGGAGATAGGCTATAAAAGCTGCATCATCCTCAGTGTGTTACTAAACAATCCTGTCAGGGTTCTTCCTGCCTATTACCTCAATGTCTTGCCACAGCAACAGTAATCCTTAAGAATATGTCTTTATTATATCTACTAAAAGGGCTGACAGAGATGATGGACCCAAACACACCGAAATGTAAGCACTAGGAAATTACAGGTGCAGAAGGAGACCAGAATCTTTCTTCATATAGGCAACATGGTTGCAACTGCAGCAGCTGGAATCCTCTAAAAATCCAGGTCATTGTGCACTCTGATATCTGCTTGTGTCTTCAAATTTTGCCTCAGCACTGCTTTAGGTTTGGCAGTGCTAGAGGGGTCTGGTTTGATGGGAGTACCCAGAGTATGATATCTCCATTTTAAAGAAGACTTTCACAGGGTAGGAAGTGAATGAAAGCCTGGATCTGAAGCTGGATTTCACAGGCAGAGAGTAAAACCCATCAGCCAGGAGGTGGAGCAAGTTCAGAGCTGGTTTCTGCCTGCTCCTGTTTTCCTGATTGCTGGCTGTAATAAAAATGCTAGTGAGGAAACTGATCCAGATATTCAAGGCAGAAAAGAGCAGTTTGGCCTGTGATGCAGCACAGGTACATAGTAAAACTGTCAAACTCCACTGGGCTATTCCCCATTCACTGGATCCCACTTATATTTTATATTTTATTTTGCAGAACACAGAAGTTCACTATCATTTTACAAACTCTTTATGTCAGAAAGCCTCTCTCCTCTGAGGTCATGTTATGCAGTCAATGTAAATGTCAGCTGCCAGTTGTAAGTATTAAGTGTATGTAAGTATTATTATATTGTCAAGGAGTGAGGGGGAAATGAAGGAGGCAGCTCATTTCTGTCTTAGTTCTCAGGAAAGGTCAGCTGAGCCTTTCCAAAAAGGCTGTCAAAGCCAAACCATCTTTCAAAATCCATTCTGTAGAAACACTGCAAGAAAGCACATGCTTTAAAGCCAGCCAAGATAGGGTTGAAGTGGCTGTTTTCTTTTTCTGATGTCAAAGAGCTCCATTAGTGATTACTAGTGGTGCAAGAACCCAAGGCAGACAGAGAATGGACAGAGCCCACTCCAGTAATTGCATCCAGCTGCATTTTGTTTGCTTTGGGGATTGAATTTTTTAGCCTTCTGTTTGACCTAACTTACATCTGAGCACATTTCTTCCTCTGATGAACATCCCCACATATCCCCATTTCACATCCTCCCTGAGCTGCCAGGACATGGATCAGCTCTCACCCCATGACCTGGATGAGAACAGAGGAAGATCAGGATGTACAGCCTACAGCTCTAAGAGTGAGGGGTAGATTTTGTCCCAGCAAGCTTGGCAAAAGAGTATGGCATGTATGACTGAGAACATTAATATTCAAGGCAGATTATGGCACTTAGTGTGTGGGGAGACTGACCAGAAATTTTATAAATCCTAAAAGGAGATCTCTTCACAGAGGTTTGGCTCAAATCCCAAAAATACTTTTGTGCCTAATTCCTGAGGATATTGATAGCAATAAAATGGTTAATTGTTCTGCCAATTACATATAAGAAGCAAAAAGAAATTACTTCTATATTAATTGCTTTATGCAGTTCTGTGAAAATGTCTCCAAAGGGGATGAAATTAAAGGAGGAAAGGCAAATTCCAGATGAATGCCATGAAAAGCTTCTAGGTATCTAGAAGTACTCTCTCAAGAACATCCCAGCCCAGGAATGCTCTGTTTCAAGTATGCCGAGTTCCAGACTAATAATTCCATCTTCCTTTTTTTTTCTTTACCCAATTAAAACAACAAATCAGGAAAACAACACATTTCCCTGAAGATATCTAAAAGAGACAAGAGATGCACTTACTACTGCTGCTATATAATACTTCAAGAAAACACAAATGAGCAGGGCTTTATGATCTCTGTCCACATCAATATTTACTCTTCTGGCTCCTCCTTAGCCACATCCTCATTATTAAAGAAATGGGCTCTGTCCCCAGCAGGAGATGAGTGAAACCATATAGGAAGAGTGAGTCCCTCCCTCCTGCTCCCAGTTTTCTGATCTGAGGGGAATGCTGAGCCGGACAGCATGATTGCAGAACCTTGTCCCTTTCAGCATAGTTACCATGTCTATTTTTAATTTATTGGTGTGCTCAGCTGTTCTTTTTCCCTTTAGCCATACCATACTGAGATTTCAGCTTCTGAGTCCTGCCTACAAAATTCAGACAGAAAACACTGAGACAGATGTGCTAATTAAAAAGTCGTGTCATATGAATTTAAGGCAAGGTTTGCTATGGGACAAAGTCTTAAGGAACAATGTGATGTACTTGGAGATTGAAGAGTTTGTTTTCACTGCTGTTTCTGATTCTGCCATAGGTGGTTCTCAGGAGAAGAAGTGTGTGAAGAAAGAAAAAAGACCACTGCCAGAACACATTTTGGATGAGGTTATTGTATCTTGTAAAGTTCATGGCTTGTTTACCCATTAAGCTCATTAACCTTTGACACAGATTTGTCTTTGCTAGAGTATATTGAAAGTTGGGAAGAGTTGCCAGAGGTTGTGCTTATGAGGGAGACAGAAATGCTGGTTCTTTGGTTCCTCAGCCCTTTGCCCTCAGCTATCTCCAGCCATCCCAGCAAGCTGGAGATCTTTCTGCAGAAAGCAGAAACTGGTCACTATGGCTCCTCATCTTCCGTCTGGATAGGGGACACCTGCAGGGGCTTGAGAGAGCTGCCTAGAATTTGCCACAGTTTCCTGCAAGTTGCTGGACAACTCCACCACGCACCTATGCCAATCTTCAGCTCCTCACCCATAAAATGTGATGAGGAGCATTTACCCACCTCATACCCTGCCCCTTTTTAAGTCATCCTTGTGTAGGATGTACTGCAGCTTAAGGGTTCATCCAAATATCAAGCCTTATTCTTTCCCCTTACCATGACTATTTTGGATACTAATCCCCAAAGAATTTGATCTGGAATTTAGTGGTCCTCTGTTTTACTTATTCCCTGGGAACGTGGAGCATCCTTGTTTCCTCTGTCCCTTTCCCTTTTTTTTTCTTCCCTCATTCTCCCTTTCAATGATCTTGGGCTCTTACTCTCCAGTCACAGCATGTGCCTTCTCTCAAAACTGTGGTTTCATGATAATTAGTCCCAGACCTGAACACTACCTATCCAAAAAGGACAAATGAGATCAAACAATCACATTCCTGCCAAATTAGCCCAAGCCCATAGCAATGGTTTCTGCCAGCCTGAAGCTTTCACATGAGCTTCATATGAGGGAGAACAGGCAGTACCTGATGTGGTGTGATGTTAAAACCTCTGGTAAAAGCTAAACCTGTCAATGTCCATTGAATAAATGCAAAATGGAGAGTTTTTTACTGTCAGATTTGTTTCAGGGAGCTGGAGAGAGCTTTTGATCCAGTGTTAGAATCCCAGTCTTTCCTAGTCTTAAAGGTTTTCTTCAGACTTATCCACGTAAACTCACCAGCTCCTTCCTCCTCTTCTCCCTGCCTCCTTCCACTGGTGGACTGCACCCTTTCCCACATCCCTATGATGGAGAAAAGCAATGCTGGGCAGAGAGCAATGGAAAGGCTTTCACTGACAGTGCAACATCTCAAATTTTATTTAGCTGTTGCTCCCTCTATAATTAAGAAATAAATAAAAAGGATCAGGGCATTGACTCCAATGTCACCAGTCAAAGCAAGTGCTGTACTGGTTCATGGAGGTAAGTGACTCCATGAAAGTGTTTGTCAACCCTGGGGCACTGCTTTTGTGACTAAAAGGAAAACCAAAATTGCACAACCCTACAGCTCTGATTTATTGAAAGATGGATCTTTAGAATTAAAAAAAAAAAAAAAAAAAGATAGAATTCAGGGGAAAGAGTTGTTACCAAGAGAAAATTTTCATGTAGATTAGTATTGTGAGCAATTTTGTGAGCTTATTTAAGAGGGAAATAAATCCATTCAAGATGCCCACTCAGGCCTTTTTTACAAATAAAATAAAGCATCCAATCACATTTTGACAGTAGGAAGCAATATGTGTGCTGCAAACTGATTTGGCTGAGACCAAGTTAATTTTTTAGCTATTCCTATGTTTTCAGATGTCCTGATACACTTAGCACAGTAAAAATACTGCAGACAACCCTTTTATGACAATCTGAGAGAGCAAGCCACCACTTTACCTGGTCCTGTGTGCTCTCTCCCCATTTCCCTGACCTTGAAAGCTGCTTTGCAATTTTTTTGCAAAGAATCCAAAAGCCAGCAAGAATGTGGGTTGCCTTGGTAGAGGCTCTGCAGTGTGTGGGGGGTGTGTGCGTGCTTGCACAGAGAATATCCTGAGCAGGCAGTTTTTCATGTCCTTCTGGCTCTGCTTGTGCTGACAGCATTGATGGCGTAAATGCAATAAACAAGTCTGGACAAAGGTCTTGTTTAGAGTTCGTGCAGGACCTTTCTACAGCAGGGACCCCTCTGACCATCATTTTCTGCAGAGAACAAACCACCATGGACAGGACTGCCATGGAGTAGGATCTTTGGTAGAACAGACATGAAAGCCAAAGCTGTGGAGAGAAAAGGTAAAACAATTCTCCATGACAATAACATGCAGACAAGAAGGAAGTGTTTTAAAAGAAATCTCATATCATATGTGCTGTTTAGCCTTTGGAGAACAGTCTCCCAATATCAGGGATAACAAGACATGGGAAGGGAGCTCTCTGAGGTAGTTGAAGTCTGGCTGATCTTGCCTCGATATTTGAAATTCTTCCTGAAGCTGCTCCCATATCTGTTTCTTATCATTTTATGAGCTATTGCAGAATGCAGATAGCTTTTCCTTGTATTAAACTAACCTGAACAGTGAAGCTATCCTCTATTTCAGGCCTCGTGCCATACAAATAGAATTATTCTTTTATTCAACCTCAGAGCACCTGGGAATTTCCCAGGCTATTGCATGTGCAAATAGTTTTTGTGTCATTGCTTATGCCTGTTCTTCTCAGGGGATTCCTGTCTTGGGAGGTAGCCAGTGTATTCACCAACAGGCAAAAGTCCACAGAAAGAATGGCAAAGGTCCATGTTACCTATGAATGGCCATATAGCTCATAGAAGTTTTTAAGCTAATAAGAGAAACAATGACAGCTCTATAGCACATTCTGGCAAAGCCACAAGCATGTAAACTCCTTCAGAGGAGAAGCTGAGCTAGCCCAGTGCTTTCCAAGTTACTTTGTGTTCAGAGCACCAGGCATTTCCCACAGTAGAAGGAGACCTTTTTTTCCTCACTTTCCTTAGCTTGCTTTTCCTTCCCTGAGCCCCTCGAGAATGATGCACACAGCTGACCCCATGGGAGACACCTAGTTCTGAGCTAATTGGAGATACCAGGATGCAGAAAGAGAAGAAATGGACTGGCATTTCCCATGGCAATTCCCTAGTCTGTTAAAAATAATCTATATAGCTACAGTAACAAGTAGCAACTTGCTAGCACAGAGCAGGGAAGTAGGGAGCAGGTTCATGCTGTCCACAACATACCAATGTTGTTTTCTTGAGATACTGAAATGGAAACAGCAAAACAGAAAACTGCATTTGACCTGATTTTTAATTTCTAAAATGTTTCTGCATCCAGAAAGGAATGAGCATTAATTGCTTGTTATCAGCATCTCTAAAAAACAAGTTCCTAACAAGCATGTACATGAGCAGAGTATCAGGACATGGGCCATGGCAAAGATACAACCTGGCTGTACACAGGGTTTACAGTCTGTTTCAGTCACTACATCTCCATTTCTAATGAGATGCCAGAGCTCAGACCGTTTTCCAACACTTACATCCGTAAGGAAAGACCTATAAAACCAGATTAATACCTCAGGAAATTTGTTTTATGGCATTATAACCTTGACAGTTAGGAAGTAAACAAAGCTGTTTTCACATCTGTAAGTGGAGATTTTCAAGCACTAAATATGCTGAGAATTTTTACTCTTAGTATTCATACTATTTTTTTCTTGTTCCATAGAGCTCATTAGAGCTGTGCTCTGTTTTAATGTTGTTAAGTGGTTTTCATTACATCTTCATAGAATAAATGCCATTTCTTCCTGCTGGATATCCAAAAGAGCTTGCTGCTCAGGTCGTCTGATTTTTACAGAATTTTACTTTCCTGCTGTCTTTAAAGGAGTCGCTGCTGTGGGCAAATGCCTCCCCATGCAGCGCCACAGGCAGGTTTTTACCACTCCACTAGTATGTTTGCAGTGCTACCACATCCTGCTGGAATATATACCTCTTTGAACATGACATCAAAACATGGCTTTTCAATGTCACATGGACTAAACAAGATATTTAAAATGCAGAGAGAGAGTGGTTAGTTCCTGTATTTGCTAATGCTTTTTAAAGCTTTCAACACATCTTAGAACAGAGAAATTCCTTAGGCAGAGAGCTCCAGTGCTTGGTGTCAGCCTGTGCCATCTGCTGAACTCATTCAGCAGCAGCCTCTGCTGTGGGCTGCTAAAACACAGAGCTTTTGTTAGGGATGTGCATCCCCATGGGCAGTTGCAGAAGGTCATGGCCCAGCTGTTTGTGGCTTTTCCCTACAGGCGGCAGTACCAGACAGGGAAGGGTTTGTCCAGCCTGTGATCAGCCACACTCACTGCCTGCCCTTGGTACACACTTCAGTTTTCCTCCCAGTGATGGGATGGGGGCCCGGAGAGTGTGGGTTGCAGAGATGGGGTGGAAGCCCACGTGGCACAGACTGCTGGCAGTGCAGAGCCCCTGCAGTCCATCAGGCTGACTTGCCTCTGCCCTGCAGCCATGGCTGTGCCCTCCTGCCACCTGCCCTCTCCCTCTGGGCTTCAGCTGAGAGCCTCCAGGGACAGCAGCTGCAGGAATGAGCCAAAAACCCCACCAAAAATTCATGGGCATCTCTTTTTTTGTGTTCAGCCTTTCCTTCCCTGTGTCAGGAAGGGACAATGTGAACTGAAAAGCTGGAATTCAAACACTTGGCTTAAGGAGAATGTAAGAGATTAAAAGCAGTGTCACACCATCAGGTGAAGCTCATGCCAGCAACACACCTGATGGAAAAAAACTTTCCCCTTGTGGGAAATGGATTTGTAAAGGATTCTCAAAGCCTGACTGAAAGCTCACACAGCATTGGACATCTGCAAACTCTGAGAATAAGGTGTGCTGACTTAGAAAGGCCGTGGAATAGAGAAGACATTGTTGAGGGAGAGATTGAACTAGAAACTAGTTTCAAACCAATGGTGTTGCAAAAAGACCAGATATTTTGGAGAATTAGAACTGTGAAAGATGCATTGTAGCAAGACCATGTAGGGTAAAATAATAGGTGATTTGTGTTAGAAGTATTGGCAGCATTGTGTGGCAAAATCTAGGCTGAAAAACATTTATAAGGTATTGTAACCAGGAAATAAGCTGGCTTCTGATAGAATGGCATTGAGGTTTACATCTCTTATGTTTCACCCTTCAATGAGACTAATACTGGAATAAAATCTTTTAAAATGCCTCTCCGTTGCCCCATATCTGTAGAGCTGGGATTTTTCAAAACCCCCCAGTCAGCCTTGCTCTCATGGCACTGCTTGCATGCAATAAAGTCTCTGCTCCATGAATTTGGCAGTATCAGTGGATGCAGAGTTGACTGCTTTAGGGGCTGAGTTCCCTTGCCTTGAAACCAGCCCGTTTCCAGCTGGCCTGTGCTGGCAGGGACCTCTGGTCACCCAGGCAGGGTGGGGAGACATTACTCTCACCCCAAGAGAGAGTCTCCTCCTCCCCTCAGCTCCGTCTCGGGGAGTGCAGCCCATCCAGCAGCACTGCAATACCAGGCTGGCTAAATCCACCTTGGCTCCCTACCTACTACCCAGTGATGTACAGCACAGGCATGTGTGTACAGCATCCAAGCACCACTCCATCCATCAGCAGGCAGTACTGCAAACACAGCTTGGTTAATTCCTTCTCACACTTACTACACTTATCCTCCCCAGTGACAGTTAATAAACAAAAAATACTAGAGTGATCCTTTAAAAATAGTTCTGCTATAAGAGCATGTGGTTGTAATTACTGCCTTTATGGACAAGTCTATTCTTTTTCTTTCCTTCCATCTCCATGTAATAGGAAATGTGCCAGTTTTCAGGCATTCTGCTTCATTACTATTGGACAGAAGTTTCCAAAATTCAGAGTTTGTTTAACACAGGTTCCTGAGAAGTCACCCTCAAAAGCTGGGCTGGAACAGATATGCATGAACTGAAGTCTCTAAAAGTCCTGGGCAGTTCCTTGGTTCTTCACATTCCTTCTTTATCTATCTCTATCTATCTCTAGCACTAATGTGCTGCATGTTTTCTTTCCCTTTTTCTGATTCTTCTTATGCAAAAGTCCAGCGTCCCTTCACTTTCTCCCCATTACCTTTTCTCTTTTGCCCACAAAATTCCTGTCAGCCCTCATGCTGTCTTCACTGCTGGTCTGCTCCCCAGGTACTTTGTCACCCCAGACAATTCCTTTCCTTTCTCAGCACCCCTTCTGGGTGTTTGAAATAATCTTCTCTCTTTATTTCCCCTCTTCTGTCATCCTTTCCATGGTTTTCCATGTCACCATCTTTCCCCCTTCCTTCCTCTTCTTTACCATGTCCCCCAGCTCGCCATCCCTCTGTTCAGCTGCCCTCCATCCCACTTTATGCCCTTTCATCTTCCTGGGGCCTTTCCTTGTGGGGGTCCCCCTCTCACTCCCCATTGCCCCCACCCACCAGTTTCATCCCTCTCCTGTGCCTTCTATGGCTGCTTCCAGAGCTGGGTCCCCAATCCAGCAGTGCTCAATCACTCTACCCCTGCATTAGCTCATGCTTTGATGGGCTGGCACCAATGTGGCAGAGTTGTGAGATCTGTGAGATCTGAGTGGCTTCCTGGGGGGCTGCTGCTGTGCTGGAGTGTTGGCACTCACTTTCCACTCCCACCCCAACACAGGGAATTGTTGGCAGATCCAACAGGCACAAGGCAGCACAGGCTCCAAATCAGATGGGAGGGGTTTGTTTGTAATGGAAATAAGTCTGGTGGATTAAGGGAAGCTGCCTCTTCCAAAAAACACACAACATTTCATATCAGATGGGGAGAAGTGGCCAAAGTAGCACGACCCACAAAATACCTTTGAACTTTCAAGGTTTTGGCACACTGGCAGTGGGCACAGTGCTGCATTCAGCCACTAAACCAGTCCCTCTTGCATGGCTAAAACCACTCCTGCTACTGCTGCTAGGGGCAACCACAAAGCCCTGCCTCCTACCAGAGAATTTCAGAGTGCATGCAAATAATGAATGAATTAGCAGAACACTGAGGACAGATATATGTTTTCATTATTCTGTCACACACAAGGATTCCAATCAGGCATAGTATGTATATTCATTCCCACATCACTTTTTTACAAAAAAGATAGTCTAGCAGGTTGGCAGGAAGCTTGATAATCTAGGAGAGGGGAACACTGAGCAGGCACAGGAGAACACAGAAAATTAAAATGCACTATTTGTAGCAATATTTTTGGTTTAAAGTTTTGAAGACTATTTTATTATTATTAATATAAAAATATTATATATATATATGTACAGGGTTCTTCCTTTCAGGAAAGGGAATGAAATCTTGCAATTTCAATGAGGATTATTTGGGCAAGCTTCGGTCCATTTCCCTGCACTTCTTGTCATCTCATTCAGTTTTAGTGCTTTCATTTGGTTTCAGAATTCTCCTTTATTTTTTTTAAGCATTTCATTTCCTTAGCATCGTCTCTACATTTTTTTTAACCTTCCTTCCATGATTTCAGTATTGTATTTGGAGTCATTTTGGCAAGTTTTCGTGCTTTTCACTGCCCCTTATTTCATCTTGGTCCATTTGGTTGTAGTCACTCCATTTCCAAATCTCATGTTTTTTTCTATTGCATTTTATTTGATCATACCTCCTTTTCTGAGGGTTTGTTAGATTTTGCCCTCTAATTTTCGTGAAAGGGATATCTATCTATATATATTTATATATATATAAATTATAATTGGAAGCATAAGGACTGACAAAACCTGAAAATGCAAATGTCTGTATTTAGGATATTTTTATTTTCAAGAACTTAACCATTTTTTAGGGGAAATCTGATCTGATGCAAAATGCAAGGCTTGCATCTGCAACCTCTGGTGAAACCACATTTTCACTGGCTATCACATGCATAGACACATGTGCACACACTCTCAGAGTGCTCTGCTCAGATAATACAGTCCGTGCACCCCATGAAATTAATTCCTCGTATTTCCAGGGCCAGAAATGATCATTAATTTACACATTTATGTCTTTCAAGAAGAAAGTAGGAAAACTTGAAAGTAAATGGAAAATATTGGAAGAGTGAAATGTTCATACTTCTAAATTTCCAATATTATTTTCTTTTTTGACATCATTTATTATGAGAGACTATTGGCTCAACCTGGTTTGAATTTCTGGGAAGTTCTCTGGCCTCTGACTGACCACTATTGGCAATCTCAGTCTGTGCAGAAACTGACATTCCATGTGTGAACACAGTTTTGCTGCTGTTCAAAACAACACCAAGAAACTGGGCAACCAGTCAGTGCTAAGGCAGTAGCAAACGAATGGGCATGGCAGGAGAGGGGTATGAAGGGCTGCACATGGGAACAGTGAAGGGAGAAACAGGAAATGACACATCCCTGGTAGACAAAAACGTAATGGAAAGAAACTGTAGTGTAATGAGAAAATGATTTGGCTAGGCATGTACAAATGAAAAAGAAAATCAAGATGAAAAGAGCAGAAAAAATACACAAATATCAATATGAGCACAAGTACTAAGCACAGGGATGCCCAGAGCTGACATGTTTTGCTGCATTAGAACTAATTGCTGCCTTTACATCAAAGGGAGAGAGGGCTGCTCCTTCTCCCACCACAAGGTGCTTATGCAGGGATTAGACATCTGGAAATCAGCTTCTGAAAGGTCTATCTTTGAGAATGCATGAGTCATGACAGTTTTGACCATCTACTACAAGATTGCATGAGTGACATGACTGCAAAACAAAGATGTTTTGACTGCTCCTGGCTCAGTGTCCTGGAGCAGATACCAGCTGCCATTAGCAAAACCTCATGAAAACAAGAGGAGCAACCAGTGAAGACTGCACAGCATGCTGTGGTGCTGAAAGTCTGCAAGTCACAAGCGTTGGATGAGCATATGAGCTGTAGACAAATTTATGTTGACAGCAAAAACCAAAGAGAAAGGATGATGGGCGTTCTGAGGAGGCACAGAAACTGGGCAAAGAGCTCGCTGGCGTGGCAGGCCACAAGACAAATGCTTATTTCTATTTCAGTCTAAAAGAACTGTCCAGAAAAACAGTCTCCTTGAAACAAACCCTTGAATGCTGGTCTGAGTCTGACCTGTATGAACCAGTCTGGGATTTCATGTGCACAGATCTAATTTCGCATTGTCACCAAATGGGACAAGACTGTCTCTGCTGCACGTGTCCAAAGCCTCTCTTGCACTGTCACCAGCAGAAGTAGAGATCTGTGGCAAACTGAGCCAGGGAGTGTCTCAGGCTGAACTTGAGTCGTTATTCTTTTCTTTGGGTTGGTTTTCAGCTGCACCTTTCCCCAGATACTGCCTGATAAGCAGGGGCACGAGCATTAGCTCTAGGAATGCATGGCTGGCAGTAAAGTCCCCCTTGGCAGCAGCTCAAGCTGCAGTCTGAGTCAGCAGCACCACCTGATACTGGTGGCATCACAGGGCAAAAGTGAATCTGAGGCTCCTTGGGATGTGTGTGCCTGGGCTGAGCATGTGCCTGTGCCTGTGTGACCATGCCCATGGGTAGCTCCTTTCTCACAGACATAGCAGAGCTGTCCTTGCAAGCATGGAAACTGGCACACACGTGACTTTTGTCCTGATTTGGCAAAGTTTCCCCATCTTGCTGCCATTAGTGCATTTTTTTCTTTTCAGTGGTCCAGCCCTGGAGACCACCCTGATCTCTTCATGGGATATGTTTGGCAGCTACAATGTTTTGCATGCCAGCTGGATTGTATTTTATATATCAGCAGCCATGCCTGGAGCAGTGCCTGATCTTTTGGCTTCCTTTTGTAGTGATCTCCTCTTTTGTTCAATGCCTGTGTGCTCTGATGTCCATCAGCCTGCTGTGTGCCAGGGAAACAGCAGCACGACAGAAATCCCCCAAGGATTTTTTGTTTTTCCCTTTCCTCATGAATTCAGGAGCACTCTATGAACAATTCAGCACTTGTTGGACAATGTCCTCCATGTCAAGCAGTGGGCCAGCACTGGTAGAGAACCACATGTTCTCCTGAAGAATCTGAGACAATCCATCATGCTCTACCCATTCCTTCACCCCCTCCTGCACTTCACCCTGTGCATTGGGAACAATATGCATTCTTTTCCTCTAGATATAGTATTTGCTTACTTCCAGTCTGGAGACACCTGGGACAACTTAACAACTAGAAGGTCATGGAGCATCACTGCCACTAAAAGCGTGGGATGAAAGTTTTAGCAGAGAGGGGGAAGGAGTGCTGCTGCACTGTTCCATGGTCTGTTCACAGGCACAACTGAGGCTGCAGGGGACTGAGGCAGACTAACACATCACTGAGAAATGCATCTGCCTTTGGCACAGCTTTACCCAAAGCAGAAAGTGTGACACATCTTGAGGTAGACATAAATTCTGTTTCAATTTGATTGGTGTTTTTACTGCCCATTTTGCTCAAAAATGACAGCCAGGCCTAAAATATCCAAGTTAACATATCATAGCAGTAGAATTTCCTGTTGTGTCATACCATGAAGAACAAGTGAAAGATCTAGTCTTGCAAAAAACATTTAGTGCCTTCAGAACACTCTGAAACAGCCTTCAGTGGTCATTTTTAACAGGTGCACCTTGCTTCATGGTGCTCTGAGGTCCTGAGTCTCCTCTAGCAGAAGGATGCACAATCTGGAGCAAATGTGTTTCTTCATAGCTAATAAACAGCAGCATTTATTGTAGGCCTTCTTCCACTGCTGTTTGCTGCTCAATTTTAAATACTACTCACTTTCTCTGCTGGGAAACTACACAGTTAGTACCAGCAATCACTACGTGCAATCCCAATAAGCTACACTTCTAAAACAATTTCCACTGAAATAGAGACCCCTCCAGGGTGAATTGCTCCAACACACCATGGATGTGCTTGGCTGCAAGCAGGGGAAAAAAAGAAAGACTATATTGGAGTATAGGAATCTGTAAGGATTCTCATGTTTTCAATAACATGCTGTGCTTTTTTTTCCCCTGCTTTTTCGGTTAACTGTTCCCTTTGATATCACCTTTTCCATCCTCTGGCTCCAGTTCAGTGAATTGGTTGGGCACATATTTAACTTCAAGCAGTTAATCATGTGCTTATGTGCTTTGCCGTGTTGGGACTCTGGCTGTTAACTATCTGCTTCCTATCAGGAAGGAGGGCTTTGTATGACAGCAACCTCCCCCTTGGGGGTGTGGGAAGTTACTCTAAACCTTAGACCAAAGGGACTTGCTCAAGAGCACTACAGTTGCTACTTTTCCTGGGAACACATCATGCTGTCACAGCATTAGTCTTTGCCTATATAACTTCATTCTTGAGATGGCCACTTTCTGCACCCTGGCAGAAAGCAGACTTTAAATCAGAGGCTTCCTGAGGTCCTGCACTGTTACCACCCTGCAGCAGCAGCTCTGAAGGCAGCAGTTTCAAAGTTGAACTCTCTATGGCACTCAAAGCAAGGAGCAGGAAGAGTATTTTGCTAGCACAGTGTTTTTCTCTAGCTGTGCGTGCAGCTGCACTGTGTTAGCCTAAAGGTGCTTTCCTGCTTACGTGCCTGCTTGCTTGCACCTCCTTCAGTTGACTGCAGTCTAAAGTGAATTGCGTCTGGCAGAGCACAAGCCTCGCTCTCCACTGCAAACCTCTTTAAGAAAGGTTCCCCTGGGACTGCAGATTCCTGGAGGGAGTGGAAGAAAAGCTGCAGAGCTGGGCACAGAGCCACTTCTGCAGGGAGAGAGTACTGACATAGTGCCATCTGCCCTGTAAAAGTTTTTGGCAGTGTAAACATACATACCATGTCTTCAATGTGTAGTACACCCCATAGAAAGAAAGCTAACATCCATTGCTAAAACACACCCCTTTTCCCTTAGATTTCACTCTGCATGCTTAGATTCTCACAGAAATGCTTACTATTTTATTGTCTGGCTGACTTTATCCCCTGTCAATTTTGACATGTTCAAGTTAGGGGGCTAACTGGAATGCGTGTTTACTGCTTTGTTCACGATTGTGCAATGAGGATGGAAAAGCTGTGATGACTGTTCCATGATGCAGGGCCTATAAATAGAGTGCATGGAAAAGGGTGCTCTCTAATGCATTATGTTCTAATCAATAACAACAAGCTGACTCCAATTATATTTTATTGTCTCTGAGAAAAGTATTTACATGGCATAACAGCTGTGAGTCACAGCAGTGGTTTAGTTAGGAGTCAGATTCACTTAGAAATATTTGAGGCTGATGGCTATTGTCTTCTGCACTCAGGCACTGGTCTTTATATTTACTGCTCTTGCTGCAGTTAATATTTAATCCCCTCACTGAACTTGCACTACTTTCCTGTAGGTGTGCTTCACAAGAGTACTCTAAGGCCAAAGGAACAAAAAAGTTCATATCCTACCTGGCTGTAAATCCCAACTAGCTTATGAATTCTTTTGTATGGGGAAAGTGTAGAGATACTAAGTACATAAGAGCTTTCAAGTAAATGAGAAAGAGAATAAAAGTAAAAGTGAAGAAAGAAAGATGACAGGTCAAAGTGATGTGTCCAAAGTTGCCCAGCACATGAATAGCAGAGAGGGAAGAGCAACCCAAACTCCCTAAGCCCTGCATTGTTCAGTCTGGCTGTAGACTTTGGGATTCCATTTTTTGTTTTCTCCATGGTCTGAGCTGTTTTGCTTACTTTGTGGCTGTGGAAGACTATCAACAGGTACATAAAGGACTACTAGAGATACACAGGTCTTGTGGGTCACAAGGCAACTAACCAGAAATTCAGTCATGTGGCAGAGATCTCATGTCCATATAAGCTTGAGAAAAACCTTCACAAATCAATCAGCAGACTGTAGATATTCAGAACGTGAAGAAATAAAATCCAAATATTGTGTACCTAATGAGAACTGGACCAGGGAGAAGCATATACTTTCAACTCTCAGCCATTTTTCCTCTTCAGAAATGAAAAAAATATGTTTTACGTCTGTTTCCTAACAGACAGAAAAATCATAAGTAATACTTTAAAACAAAAACCAAAAACCTTCAATTATATACTGCAATATGGTAAGTACAATGGTAATTATTATTATTTGATGCATCTATTTTTCAAGTGGCATTTACATCCCTGGTTTCTCCAGAGCACTTAATGCTTTCTGACAGCCAGTGAGGATGACTTCTTGAAGGGTGGAAAGTGGAAGACAGAACACATTTGGTGTTCTAGGAGCGCCTTCAGATCTATGTGGAGGTTGCCTACAGCAACTAATAGTATGAAGTTCCTTTTGTCTCACAAATTTTAAAAAACTTGCTTGTGATCTCTTGCTTTTTTTTTATTTTAACTGCTAGAGAAACATGACGAGAGATAGACTGAGATTCAGTGAGAGTAATAAGTAGCAGTCAAGACTGAAATATAAGGTAGCCCCAGAGACAAATCAGAGTAATTTATCTCTTGGACACAGCTATCCTTTGGTGAGAGGAAATACACTGCTCTCAGTGAGTTACAGACATCAGAAGCCAGGACATGGAAATACCCATTAGTACATTACTGTCAGGCTGGATCCCAATATAGTTTTGCCTTTGAGAAAGGTGGGGTTGGCTTGCTGTTATCTGTGCCTCTTGGCTGTTGAGATTCCGGATTCTGACAGTGTCCTGGGAAGTTGCAGTCTGGAGCATAATTTCCAGATAAACATTGCATTATAGGGATGCAAGTTTTGCCAAAAGTTGTGTGTGTTTCCCTTTTGCAATGTCTTTGTGTTGCTCAAGTAGCCCAAGCAAGCACCAGGTACCAAGTTACACTTGTACTTGGATTGTCCAGTGGTTATTCTGACACAAAATGTGAATTCACCTTACCAAATCACTGCTTGCCCAATGCTTTGGAGATGTAATATTTTACATAGCATGAGGTGTACTTGACTCTCATGGTCAGCTGGGCACATCCTTCTCCTCCATTTCTGACCAAGCTCTCTGGTTTCACAGGCTGAACCAAGGCCCATAGGAACAAAATGACCACTGCTGTGTAAATAGCATCACCAGGGTAAATCTGTAAACATGCAATGCTAGGAAGTGCTCAGACCTGATACTTCCAATACCAGGCCATAGTTAGTACCTATGCTATGATCTAGGCATGCAGAAATGAGTCATTGCTGACCTTGAACTTGGTAAGCCTATGAGCCCACTGGAAAGAAGATCTATCTCACTTTGCAGTAAAAAATTTCTTAATATTTGCACAGTCACATGAAATGCAAGGTGTAGAATGCCTCTTGGTGTGATAAATTGCACTGGAGCATTTGAAGATTCAGTAGTTACACTTGTTTTGATTATAATAATTCCACGCACACAAATTATGATCACTGTGTTTGTGTCTGACAAAATCTAAAAGTCCAAATCTATCGTGATGCCTCCAAGTACTCAATTACACTTGTGTTTCATGCATTAAAATGCATGTCTCTCAGTATTTTGATGTTTTTAAACAATTACCCAGAAAATGATTACTCTCCTACTTTATTTCACCTACCTTATTTTACAGGGTATCTTTTCTGGAACCCTACTTTGGCAGAATATGAAATACACTCTGGTAATCTAAGACAACAGTTTACTTCCTGAAATAAATTTATCCACTTAAACACTTCTCAAATAAATCCAGGGATCAGGAGCACTAAACAGGATAAAGGTCTAATCAATAGGATTCTGTGTACTGCCTTTGCATTCTTTAATTATCGTCTTCTTTAAGGGGAGAGAAGGTCATTTCTTGCTAATCAAGATAGCTGGCAACCTTAATGAAACTGTATCTGCTAATTTCCTAACAGTTTGGAGACTGCTCCTGAGCAGATGTGCAAGTCCAGCCAGTGAATTTCTTATGAGCAGGACTTTTATATATATGTTTCAAGAGTAGCTTTCAGCTATTTTTTTCTTGATATTGTTGTGCTCTTTGTTTGACCCTAAGGAATTGCTAGTATTTCCACTAGTCACTGGCAAAACTCCTATAGACTTCAATGCTAATTAAATTTGTCTGCAGAAAGAGACATGTCATTTAGTCTGTGGTTTGGTGTCACATTAACATGTGCTGCCCACTGCTATGTAAAACAAAATAATAAGTTTCTAAAAGGAAAGTTTATTCTTTTGCATGTGTGTTTTCTAACCACATAAGTAACAAATAAACATGGATTTCACTGTCTGCAAGTGAATGTCTGGAGCTTCTTGAAAATGCTATTTCAGAGGGACCACGGGAACCTGCAGGGCTCACTGAGACCCAGGTGCTAACTCCATGACTAAGCTGTGTTGAAGTGACCCAGAGACAACTGCAAAGTGACATCCAGTGGTTTGCCACCTCTCAGGACAGCGAGTGGCCCCAATTCCCCTTCGCTGTGTGGATGTGCCCCAGGGCACCTGTAATCCATGTTAGGAATTAACTTGCTGTTGGCATAGGGTACCACAAAAAAACCCCTCTGCCCAGTCTGTAGCAGTGATGAAAAGAG
This sequence comes from Luscinia megarhynchos, assembly GCA_034336665.1. Taxonomy (NCBI): domain Eukaryota; kingdom Metazoa; phylum Chordata; class Aves; order Passeriformes; family Muscicapidae; genus Luscinia; species Luscinia megarhynchos. The sequence goes on from CM067565.1 coordinate 52,372,101, forward strand.
CTGATTTATGTCAGAATACGGAAAGAAGGTGATGGAGAACAGTATGAAATATGGTCTGTGTCATTTCTTAATTCAGGGAAAGTTTCTTATGCAAAACACATTTTAAATCCAATTTTGAGAGAACAGAATGGTATTGGAGACAATTCCAAAGCATAGCTAGAGGCAAATCAAAATTCCCCTTAATGGATGCTTGAAAAGTTTGGGATATAAAATGTTTGGGAATAAACTTTTGAATAAAAAGAAACAAGACTAAAAGCATATAAAATGATGCAGAGAGAAGTTAATCAGGAAGACAATCAAGGCAGCTTCTTAAAAGAAAGTTTTTAACCTGGTTTTTTTTTCAAATGAAGGAAAAGCAGGTTAACAAATGTGTATTTTTACCATATGCACAGTTAACCTATTTTTCCATTAAAGCAGACTCCCCTTCATGCAGAAAGGCAAGTTAAGTGTATTTACAGCTTCAAGCAGTGTCCAGAGTTCTAACAGGACAAGCACACAGGGCTTAAACCCCAGTCTTGTTGGGAATGGGGGATGTGAGAGGTGTAGGTTCAATTTCCTTCTCTACCGTATAATCTCAGTTTGGCCAGGGAGGGAGGAAAGACAATAGCTGGGCAGATGCTGAAACTTGGTTTGGAGACCAGAATCCCACACAAATTCTCTGGAATTACATAGTTCAGTGCCTTTAAAACATCAGTCTCTCTGTGCCTCTGCTCTCCAGCTACAAAGTGGGAACAATGTCACTGTACCCCAAAGAAAACATATGCAAGAGACAACCCATCCATGTGCACAGATACATACTCCTGAGAATCAGAGAAACATTATCTCCAGGATGAATTAACTCATGTTCCTACTTCTGGGGGTTATTGTTATTTGGTTGTGTTGTTTTCCTTGGTTGTTTTCCTCTCCCTCCCACAAAGTACATGAAGCTGCTGAGTGCTGCCGAGGTCTAGCTGGGCTTGTACTGCAGCTGCAGCCCTGCTCCTAGAGGAATTTAGTCAGATGCCAGAGTGTCAGGAGGGCAGAAGCTGGGCTTGATGACTCTTGCCTGCAGCTCAGCATTCTTCTCTTCTGCCTCTATTCTTTAAACTACAGTGATTGAAACCATTCTTTTTCTCCAACACAGGCCTTCACTGACAAAACATCAGACAGGGTAGCAAAATCTGAGTGTAGCTACGAATGAATTATTGTCCATAATGTGACATTCTTTTACTTCAATACACTGCTCTAGTGCTGCAACTATAAGTCCCAGTGTGCAACAGCACAACTTTATATTAATGGAATATTAGTTGCTCAGCAGCTAAAAATATTTGCAACAAAATACCTATACTTATGGCTATAGAAGCAAACATTATCTGATTTGATATTGGTGCCCACTCTAAACTGTGTTTGATATAACCAGTACAGCAAAATTCCAAAGTCAGGAGGTTCAGAGCACAAAATAACTACTAGGTTCACAGCAGAGGAGACACAAAAGGAATGCAGCACTTTTTCGACTGTATCCTGCAGTATATACTGAAATATAAATCACACAGCAAATATCAGAAGATGCAGTTTGGCATTATGTCTGACCATGCTCGAATAATCAGGTCAGCCTTATTTGTTACTGTTCCAATCTCTCCCAAATACTAGCTTCCTTGTTTTATTCTGCTTCACGAAGGCCCCACAACCATCTGTGATTTGGCAGCTTCTACTGAGTCAGAAAATGTCAGCAGGAGAGGGGAGGGGTGATTAAAGAGAAGAGACACAAACTTTTCCAGCCCTCTGCTTGCCTGCCTTTTTAGTGTTCTCTGTGTGAGCTCTGCTGGCAGCACCTACAATTCCTTTCCTTCATTAGAACATCTGATTGTGCTAGCAGTGCTTGATTAAAGATGTGTTCTTAACCAAGAACAGTGCAATTAAATGTGAGAGTTGTATGGATCCAAGACCTTAATCAGAGGCAGGAGAATAAAGTATTGCAGATTTGGAACCTGATGCATAGAATCTGTTAAATCATACTGACAGTCACAGACCAGTCCAGCTTGGAACCCAATATGCCTAATATGGTAAATTCAGCAACATTTTAATAACTTTTCACTACCTTGGCAGGTTTTTTCATGACAGTGCAAGTGCAGTTCTTTTCATGCAATGTCTCAGCTGACCTTCGGGACATTCTCCTTTTTACCAGAACTAGGACTAACACCCAAGAAATTTTGCCAAAGTGTAATTGGGTGACATTTGTTAATCAAAGAAAAGAATTCTCTTCTTCTGTTCAGGTCCTTCTTTCATGGCTCATCTCTCACAAATTTAGTGATAAGAAATGCTAGCTAGAAGATTGATCTTAAATACACGGGGCATGATCCAAGATAGAAAAGGACTTCTGATGATCTCAGTGGAGTTTGGATTTGTTACTATTCCTTCTGGGCTGAAAAGAAGTTCCTGTTGTCTCTTTGCTATGTCTGCAGAGTGACTAACATAACCTAAAAGGAACAGTCAGCCAAAGAAAGCATTATTATAACCATTGCTCTGCACAGGAGGAGCCCAAGCTGAGGCCCACAGAACTGTGAAAGTGCCTCTCTCACTCCAGCAGAAATAAGCAAGCCCTAGGTCCCTATTTGAGAATCTCACCCAGTGGTTTGAGCAAGGTAAGGCAGGTCCTAGTAGATCAAAAAAATGCCATCAGGTCCCCAGAGCCACAGTCCCATAATCCATCTGGATACTGTTCCTGTTCTCTGGATTAAGCCAGAAAGCTTACTGTAACATGTTACATGTTACATGCATTCGACCAGACATACGTATACAAGGAGGTGCCTCAGGGGAGCATACATCCATTTTGAAAAAAGACTCTTAAGATTGTAAATACAGATTAATAGAACTATTTACCCAATTGCTACACAGTTTGAAATGTAGAATAAACTTGACAATTATCAAATTACTTGGAATAATGACCAAATCTCTAAAAAATTATTTTCTTGCTAATCTATTAAAGCAAATAGATGCTACCCAACCGGTAAATTACTCCATGTGAACTGAGTCTAGGCAGAACAAAAGGTACTTCCTCAGTCTTCAATGAGATCTACATAGTCCTGATATTTTGTGCTGGGGAGGGAAGAGAGAGAGGCCTAAGAGTCTGAGATCCCACATGGAGGAGTGGGATGCAGAGCAGCAGGTCTTGTCTTCTCAGCACCTGAGCCAAAGACCTGCCACTGGCCCTTGAGTAGCCTGGCCCAGCTCCCTGGGGGCTGGTTTCTGACCTCCCCTGGCTGTTCTGCCTTTGACTGGGACACACCAACCTGCTGCAGTGCTCACCCAGCAACACCTCATATGCTGCTTCAGGCCAGGCTGGTGCATTATCAGATTGGACCAATTCTGTTGGGAGTGGTAACAGAAAGTCTTCTGCACCACAACAAAGGCTTGTTAATGGCAGAGTGGTATCTTTGGACTGGAGCAATGCTGTGAGCTCCAGTGAGCCATCACAACAAGCACAATTGTTCTGGCTCAGTAGCAGAGGCCACCTCTCACCAGTTGCCTCCTTTGCCACTGTGGAAGGCATCCACCTTCCCAGGATGAGCTTTTGGAATGAACAACAGAAGTTCCTCACCTAATTCAATGCAACATCAGCTGGTTTTCCCTTCCTCAGCATTAAGTGGGTTGACATCAGTCAGTGTGCTTGGCCTGTAAGGTGAGTGCGGGTTTCACTCTTTTCCTCTTCAAAGAGCAGTAGAAAAGAGCACAGCACATCTTGCATTGCTACAGCTGTGCCTGCTCCAATCTTCTGTCTCAATTACTTCCACTTAGCCCCCAGAAAGTCAAGAGTTCCCTGCTATTTCTTTCTCTGCTTCATTTTCCTGCACTTCACAACCAGGATTGTTAATGCTTGCTCCACAGGACTGCAGAAAATAGTAAAAGATGCAGTGCTCTAACACCTCACATCTAGCATATTCTCACACTGTATACTGCTTGCAAAGAGAAGAGTGGTCTTCCCAACCTCCAAATTTATTACTTAGCTGGATCACAATCTTTTATTCAACATCCAAACAAAGTGTAGTGAAGTACTCCTTGAAGTACAAAGTTAGAAGTACTCCTTGTGTGATAGCATTAAAGAATTTTGCAGATCAAAGCCTGTCTAAAGTGATGGAGATGGTGAATACCCCCTCGTCTAGATCCAACTTAAAAATAAAAGCTGTGTGTGTAATGAAAACCAAATTGTCTGTGTCTCTGCCAAAGAAATAAGAAAACCAAGAGTGGCATTTCCTTACTCCGGACCTGCTGCAGCTGGCCTCTCTTTTAATATGGAAAATCAGTGGTGGGTAATACCACTGTCATGAAAAACAGTCTTTAGTCAGTAGTGAGTGGGTGTGTACATTGTTCCAGAAAGACAAGTTAGCTGTTGGGCTTTTTACAGTGTTTAGGACAAGTAACATTGTGAGTTTCAACCTCAAGCAACCCTAAACTTCCTCACATGAAGTGCTGTGAGATTTATTACAGTCTCTGTACACTGCTAATACTTATATATTAATATATACATATATATACATATAGTATATACCTATACAAATACATTCAAATGTATATGCATGAACAATTTGAAGTTACTCTCTTCAGTCATTTCAATGTCAAACTCTGTGGGAGGCATCAGGGCTGGCAGATTAATATGAGATTTAATTTTGGATTTTGGGGAGGTTCAAGTAGCAATTAAACTAAACCAAAAGTCTGAGTTTGAGGACTCAGTTCCTCTCTGATTTCGACACATTCCTGTCAGACACAGTTTACGTTTGACCCCTGGGTGTCAAGTGAATGAACTGAACTGAATCTTCATGAACTGGGGAAATCTTCACCGTTAATCAAAGTCTTTTTGATGCCTTGAGAGCTACCTAGAACAGAGGCTAGACAGTGTTAAAGGAATGAAGTAGGCATTTATTGAAAGGCCTTCAAAGGATATACCTGAGGCAGTACAAGAACCTGGTTGAGACTACCCAAGATGGACAGTGTGTCACAAGTTTTCACACTTTTATAAGCTTTGGTCCATTTGCATATTAGGGTTAATTGTCCAATTATATTTTCAGGTTATGAAGTCAAATCCTCCCAGTTTACTCTCCTCAATTCACTGTTGTTTATACCTTTTGGGCCTGGAGCTGTAACAGTGTCCTTGGTTCACAGGCTGGAAAAGGATTGTTTTGTCTAACTAAACTGAAGAGAACTTGCTAACACTTTATATGAAGTTCAGAGTTATATACTAATGCAGTAAAGAATCTAGAAAATATGAAAGCTAAAACTTAAGGCATCACTTTATCTACAGCCTGTCTTTCTTCAAATCACAGGAAAATGTAGGTAGAGGAAAATATAAATATATTCACACTGGTCACATAAAGACAGATGCAAAGCTGTAATAAGAAGGGATTAGGACTGCTTTAGCTGAAAGAAATGATAAATTACTTGCTTCAACTTCCTACCCTAAAAAGTCTCAACACTTCCTTTCACTGGGATTTTGGTAGGGATCCCAAGTCCAGCATAACACGCTTGTTCCATTTTAACTATGTAACAATTGTAACTATGTACAGGCCTCATTCTTGATTTCATACAGTGCAAAAACAAGAAGGAAGCGAAAAAAAAAAATTGTACACATCCATGTGATGTGTACATATCTGTGTGTATAGAGACAGAGAATGAAAGCAGGCACTCAGAATTAGTAAGCTTTGATTTTTTCAAATGTTTCTCGAATGATGACAAAGGCGATGGCTCCAGCACTACATGAGCCTGGTTCTCCCAGACATATCTAAATATGTACAATCTATGAGACAGCAGCCTAGGCCAAAGTACATGCAGGCTGGCACTAAATGGCATTCTAAGAAGAACAGAATATCTAACACATAATTCATAGGAGGCTTTGCAAGCAGCATAATGCTACTTAAGTCACCAGAACACTTATCTTCATTTCTGGATGCTGCAAATTACTTTCATCATCCACTTTCCACTCACTACAGGAGTAAGAAGTTGGAGCCAAGCTTAAAGAGACAGTTCACTCCTAAAAACCTTGGTGGGCTGACTGTAGATCACTTTGGCAGGAGATTTTTAAACAGTTTTAAATTTGTCTTGGCCCTTTGTACATCTAGTTCAGCTTTTGGCCAACTTCCAATAGTAAATGAGGAATTCTTCACTTTCTGTCCCAGCTGCTGTGAAATTTTGCTGTAAAATGAATTAAAATTGCAGAAATCCATCCAAAAGGTGGTTGAAAGGAATACAGACTCCTGCACAGAAAAGGAAAAAGCATTTTCCACACTACAGTAGAAAAAATGACCCATAAAACTATTCAGTCTTACGCAGTGCCTGTTGCAGGAGGATAACAAAAGCCATCTTTCTCTGTCTTCTCTCATCTGGTCTGTAGAAACATTATGTGTTTGGCAGGTCTGAGGGCTGTGGAAGAAAATCTTGAAAGTGAAAAGAAGCATCTATAGAGCTATTTTTACCAGGCCTATTTCTCTTCTCCTTAGGTGGTGGAATGGTCCCCTTCTGATGGAAGGAAGGGGAAGGAGGGAGTAAAACTACTGAGAGGAGAAATAGAAGATCTTTGCATGGAAAATACTGTTAAACTGTCAACTCTCATCCATGTACAGGGAGATCAGTACAGCCATTTTTCAGTGCCTAAGCTTGAGATTTTTTCTTATTATCTCTATTTTCATTTTCTTTCTTTTTTTCTGCTGCAGTACAAGAGGCAAAATCATGATCAGAGCAGCAAGGTAGGCTTATAATATTTTGAAGGAAAAGATGACATGCATAAGCACATTTCTTTCATTAAAGGATTTGATTGCACTTACATGAAATTGTGTTTTCAGAAACTGCTGGATCCCATTAAGTCACATGCTATTTTTACGTAAAGATTTCAGTAATATTCTTTGGGAGGAGTCCGTTTACATACAATGAGACATCATTTTTCTGTATGTACTCTGTGTCTGACTGTGGTGCTCATATATGCAGTAAATAGTGTCTTACAGCAAAAAGCAGCTGCACTGGGCACTGTGGGACTTCCTGGAAGAAAAGTTCCTAAGATGTGCATGTGTGTGTGTGTGTGCATGTACACAAAGATCTAAGAGTGTGTGAGCCAGTTTGTGAACTGGCTTGTTCAACTTACATCTCACCATCTTACCTCCTTTGGTAGCCAGCTACTTCTCTGAGTACTCCTATGAGACTTCTTACCAGCACCAGCATAGGTAGGTCAAGTGTCTTCTGCTGAATTTAGAAAAAAAAAATCCCAAACTCCCAAAACAATCAGAATATCTTCATGGAAACTAGAAAGATCCTGCAAACAAGCACACCTTATATACACACATATCTGGCTGTGGTGTTCTTCCAATAATATCTTAAGCAGCTCTACATCACATATGGTACCAGAACAGCTGACCTGCTGCAGATATAATACAGAAGAAAAATTCAGTGTGATTTTCTGTGTCACCATGCCAGCTGGCAGTGTCATGTTTGCAGAGTTCACATATGAGTGCAATTTTCTTTAATGACAGTCTTTCCTACTGTGAAAATTATTTAGAAATTATTCTAGCTGCAGTAAACTCATTTTGAAAATTTGAGGGGCACTGGCGAAAGATTATGCAGGCACATCTGCCACATGCAGTGACATCCCTTCATGAGGAGGGGCAATCAAAATTAGACTTCTCAGCATTACAATCCCTGTGACACATTAGATAATCTGATTTTTAAATATAATATGTATGGACTCCCCTACAGTGTCATTTTTCAGTGAATCTTGGCCATATACACACACAAACATGCACCACTACCAGGAAACAAATTCCAGACCCTTTAACAGAAAAGGCATTAAGCAGTAGAGAAAAGGCATTAAGAACACATTCACTTTGATCGTGTTCATGGTTCAATCTCTCTTATCCCATGGAAATTCTGGTACAATTCTTTTTAGAGCAACATAGTTAGCAAGGCACCCTTAGGTATGAGCTGCCACAGCCACACAGCAACTGGATCAACTGGACACATCAGAAACAAGTCTCTGCTGATACAGGAACTTTGCCAACAGAAGAGGTCCGAGGGAGAGGGGTAGAACCAAAGGGAAAAAAGGAGATGAATTGTCATTTCAAAAAGCAAAAGCATAAGTTTTGTAAAATATATGCCATTAACAGTGGATGAAGAAAGTGCATTTTCAGTGATGTCAAAACAATAGATCAAGATCTAATATACTTGTGAATGGCAATAGTAATATCAGCACTTTTTAAAACAGCCTGTCCAAAAAATATTTTGGCTGCAGTACAGACAGAAACTGCTATTGTATTGCATATACATACAGATCAGCAGCAATGACCCACATAAAAGTACACACTGTGAATTAAAGAGGGGTGGGAAGGCCAGAGGCAACAAGAGGCTTTGATTCAGTGCATTTAGAGCACCTCCCCATTTAAAGAGCACATATACAGCTAAAGACACCATTACAAATGAGAATACTACTACTGAGAGTATCAGCAGTATGATGACTAGAGTTGTATATTATATCTCAAAGCCAAAGAAATTCTTTGCATAGCAGCACTGTGAAAATTGTGTAAGCTCTTGGGCCTGCCCTCTGGATTGCTGTAGATCTTTGCTAAAATGCTGTTGAAGACATTTGGATACAAAATCCCTATTTAAAACCCCCAATTTTTAAAATAGACAACTGGAGAAATAAATTGGTATTCTGAATGCTCTGGAAAATTCTATTACACTGATTGCCAATCCTTTCCTACATATAACAGCCAACTCCCTTACAGTGTGTGTAATAGTGAAGGTCAATTGTGCTGTTGCTGGAAAATAAAGTTCATTCCTTCAGCAACATTTTAAAGATACGTAAGTCTGTCACTTACATTGTAAAGACAAAATACCTAATGGAAGTGTACTCTGAATTTAAGGAATGATATGCAGAGGTTTTGAAGGGAATTTTTTTCCTTACTCCTGCCTCCAGCAGAGGGTCTGAGTCAGGCCAATTTTCTAGCCTCCAGGCAGCCTGCTTTGTTACATATGCAAGTAAGATCTAAGTGATTCTCCTCCGTATGCTTCTACTCCTCCACAAAAGGGCCTGGTAAGATTATGGCTCCCTGTCCCAGCATGAGGGAGAATGATGATTTCTGTAAACCAAGTACCAGACATCTGATTCCTAGTGATGTCCTCATTTCAATGGGCAGCTGACTCTGTGTCTCCAGGGAGTTACTAAGACCCCTAAACCCATGCAATAAAGAGAGAATAATTCAGAGTGCAAGTAAGACAAACATATACCTGCATTAAAACTTCAGACAAAGCATGAAGGAGTAAAATTATTAAAACCTATTTTAGAAACAGGCTTACAAGACTCACTGCTTCCATAGGTGACACTAAGATTAATAGGAAGGTCAATTTATGCTTAAATCATTTGTGTTTCTTGCACAAGTGTGTGTATATGTGTAGATTTCCTTGTCAGAAACAACACAGGGGAACCTGAAAGCCCAATGGAGCTTTTCCCCCTACAGCAAATAAGTGAATAAAGCCTTTACTATGGTCCAATAACCTCAGTTATGGGAACTAGAAAAATCACCACAGTCCACTGGCCCTGTTACAAGTGCAGTTGAAGACAATATTTAAACAGTGACAGTGGCAATTTTCTAAAGTAAGGCTTTCTAACTAGCTGTCTGCAGACCAAAATCACCAGTTTTGATACTTTTAGACAATCAGAACCAATGTCTAAAATTAGACAGACACAGAAAATCTTGACAAAATGGACTCATCCTTGACCTATTAGTTTATTTCAAAAACCTTCTGTTCATTTAACTTACATACATCAGGGAATGTTGTTGGCATTTGATCCTTTCTCTGTGATTCAACAATGTGGTCTATGTTAAAGGCAACCAAAGAAACTGAAGGGAATTAAAGAAACACCTACACTGACTAATCAAGGGAAATGCTTTTGCAGTTACATACTTCAAACAAAAGTGCATCACAATTTTTCAGAACAAAACTTCACCATAAAGGTAATTTTAAAAAGTGTTTTTGCAGTCAACAGTGACTGCAAAAGAACCACATTTTTTTACAATTCTCTCATGTTACCCTTTCCTCAGCATTAGGCATTCAAAGCTGGTCAGCTACTTAGGCATTTAAAAGGTCAATTTGCAAGGTATTTTGGTTTGCTAATTTCCATAGTTAGATAGAACATTAAGCCATGTTCCAAATTTACCATGAATCATGTCTAATTTTTTTAGTTCTGATGAAGCTAATGGAGTGCAATCTCTAAATTAGGGCAAACAGTCAAATTTATAAAACTCGAGCACACAGATCCAAACTGTAAGATTTTTCTTCAAGATTTTCTGTCCTTATATCTTTTCCAGCAATAATGTCTGAGTAAATTTTGATGAACTGCTGATTTGCTTGAAGTCTTGATGTATTGTGGGATAGACTTAGAAAGGACCAGAAGTCTAGATAGACCAAATTATTCTAAGTGTATTATTTGCCAGGCAGACAGCCACAATGGCATGACAAATTAGGATTTATGGCTCTAATGCCTGGTCACCCCAATATTGGTAAGCCTGAACTGTTCCAATACTACTATACAGGCTATTGCTCAGAACACGTGGCCTCCTGTTTTTTCTCTCTTCAAAATCAGTTGTGCAGAGGAAAAAAGAATAAGGTCCTTAAAGGAAGGAAAAAGGTGTGAATTCTCAACATGACTGGAGTAGAACAACAGATCACTAGCAAATTAAGCACATTAAATTTTCCCTATAATGCCACATATACAAATTCACTAGGACAAAAGCCTATACTCTCTCTGAAATCCTTTTTACATTCACATAAGAAGATGTACACATTAATGGACCCCGGGATGATTTTTGAAGTTTCTTTGAACACACTATGTTTTTCCAGAAGAAGAAGAAAAGTTGCCAGACAAGATCAGGCTGATGTTGAAGCAGTGCTTCTTTACTCCTTCTGACCTAGACACACTGTTTAAAGGTAACATTTACCATCTTTACTGCACTGTGTATCCAGCAACAGCCAAACAAAAATTCCAGGATGAAGGACACTGCCTTTCTGAAAGTTCAGAGCCTGTACTGCAATCCATACTTCTTTCACTGTGAGAAGGAACAAGCCAGGCTCCGTGCATGTCATTCAGACGGCAAGTAACACCAAGTCAAGTGATGGCAACACCAGAGCTGCAACGCCATGTGTCGGGATTTCGGGCACCATTGTGAGCATACCTCGATGCAATATCTCCCTGCTAGATGCAGCTTGTTGCCAGAGTGCAAGTAAACATCATGACTGACTGCCATGAGTCAGTCCAGGAGCAGGGAATTAGCAAATGGCTCAGGCACTCTAGTCTAGAAGAGTAAAAAAGGAGTGTGACTGCAGCACTGGGAACAACAGTGCTTGTTCTCCTGCCTTGAGTGAAAGTAAACAAGTCCATTGTTATCTGGCTTTGCCAAACCTCAAAGTATAATGCTAGAAGGAAAAATAAGTTTTACAGAATTGAGCATATACAACTCTTTTCTTCCCTTCATAAATTGTATGTTACAGTAGCTGAATCTACCAAAGTGTTTACAGTATGCTATTTATATAATGGCACATTTAAGCTTTGTAAAGGATTTGGAACATTTCAGAAATGTCTCTGGTGCTGAAAAAGGCTAATGTATTACAAATCATATAATATTTTAATTCAGAAAAAATATGTTTTGGAATTTTGACCTAGCATTAAGGTTAGGAAACTGAACAAGGATGCCAAGAAGCATGACTGACAAATCAGTCAAGCTAGTCTGCTTCAGATACATATTGTGCAAGGCATTATCACTGCGATCAGTCACAAAAAATGCATATTTAGTTTTTTTACATTAAATACTACACCTGTGAACCTATGTAAAAGATATACAAAATATAAATGTCATCAGGACTGTATATTTCAAACTTCTTAAAATAAACACGAAATATATATATATGTAGGCATATAGGTTGTAATTTCAATGTCAACACTAGCACAGTTTGTCTCTTCTAAATACAGGCCTGTATACTTCCTAGTCCAACACATGCACCTACAAACACATGATCATGCATACAGCTTTACGTTCTGCTGCTTGCAGAAGAGTCAGAATATACAGCACTATACATTTTTTCAACTCAAAATTGTTTGGCAAATTAAGAAGGATGCTGTTCAAAAGAAATTCTTTGTGAAATATTAAAAAAAAAAAAAAAGACCCAGAGAAAACCAGGGATATTGTTGTTTCATCTCAATAAAAACACTGAAGACCATGGTGATGATGACCTAAGATTCAGAACGCTTTGTCCAGCATGTGGTGGGGGTCACTCTTGGACAAAACACAACAGTGTGGAACTGGTTGCTATGACACATACCAAATACAGTTACAGTGAGGCACGGAGCTTTCACAGTGCCATCCACCCCAGCTCTGGGTTCAGACCACTGAGGTCTCTGCCCGAAAGGAGACGGAGCTGTACACTGCTCTCCTCCCAGCGGGCGGTGCTGACGGGGATCTGGAAGCCCATCTGGAAGGGGGGCGTCGATTCGCCGGCCGAGCGGGACGGGAGAAGCCCTTCTCACTTGGACATTTAGCTGGCACACACATCTAGAACACAAAGGCAAGTCCTTGCTTTAACAAGTGACAGCTTTTGTGGAATGCAGCGGGAATGCAGGAAGACATTTGCAGTGACCTCAGAACAGGTGGTTGGAAGCTATTAAAAGGAGTGCAGCAATGCACAGAATGCAAAAGAACAGCTATTTCTATGGACAGGGATTCTCACATCAGTTGTGGTTTAAAATATATGAAGACAAGTGTCAGACACAAGGAAACATATGAAATGATAGTGCAATATTTGACATTTCCTCTTATCTCTTCATTTCTGGAAGTTCTTTTTTTCAATGAATACTGTAAAATATTCCAAGTGTAGAACTCAGAATACCATCTGATATTACTGGAATAGGATCTACATACTTCTCAGGTATTTTTGATAGATCCTAATTCAGGAACCTTCGTTTCCATTAGTTCAGTGTGAAGCTGTTTAACTTAGCAACTAATTCAGAATGGTTATGTGTTAATACAGTGTCATGTCTACCAGCAGAGCCATAGATGCAGAGGAAACAACAGATTTTGATCATAGCTACATTAATGTAAATTGAAAAGAATGAAAATAAACCCAGTGCCTCATGCCACATGTAGTTCTTTACATCTCTGTGACATTGGTTCTGCTGGACCTAAAATGGTAACTCCTGGTCAGGAAGTATTCCACACTACGTTTCTACAGATAGAAATGACAATCTAAAATGTGAGCCTGTGGAAAATGTCATTATTCCTTTCCTCCGTATTAATTGATGAAAATTTGTTTGCCTGTCAAAAATTTATCGGATGAAAAAGAAATCAGAAGCTTCATGGGTTTTTTTTTTTCTTTCTGTGCTGAAGCAAAGATGTGCCTGTTAAGTAAGGCATTGCATCACTGCAAGGCTGTCATAAAGACATGCAGAAAAAAAATCTGCATGGTCAGATTCTCAGTTGCTTAAATCCATATAGCTCCACTGAAGTCTGTGAATTTGTGATAGTTTAAGGCATACCAATTGACAACCCGAACCCATTTAAGTTTCCCAGCTCAAAACATACCTGCCTTATCTTTTTTGAGATTCCAAGAGGCATATCTCTTTGTGTTCTTTGTGGACTCTTACAGAACCTGCAACTTACAGAGTGTTTTCCAAACCATCTGTTTGTCTTTTCATTAAGAAAGAATGTTGGCAAAGGCAGTATTTCTAACTTCTGAAAATAAACTTCAGCCAAATATAAATTAATTAGCCATGCCATGCTCTCCTGTTTCTGTGAGCCTATGCTTGAATATATAGGAGAAGCTGGAACTGAGACATGACGAAGAGAAGGTTACTTTATTACTGGAAGTTTTGTGAAGTCACATTGCCCCTTGTCATAGGCAGTTCCAAGGAAATCCTGAACCAAGGAGCACCCTTGGTACTGAAGAATGTTATTTGAGACCTCTAGGGTTTGGGGCATGGCCAAGTCTGCTTAAGACCTATGGGAAATCTTATGACATAACACATCAGCTAGAGGAAGGAGAGTGGGTGTTAAAACCCAGCTGAAGTTCTCAGTAGCTCAATCTTAGCATAACTGCACTGCAGTAAAAAACTAGCTTTACAGAACACCAGCAGGGGTAAGAATCTGGCATGTGTCTTCACTGCTTATTCCTACATGTTCCTGCCCTCCCACAACCCTATAATTTGCAGAGGAAATGCTCCTGATTCATCCAGATCCCAGCCTAAAGTATCTATTTTTACATAATTATTTACAAAATGTTAGTCTGCCCCATTTTAGAATCTGGGGCTTGTTAAGAAATTGAATTGTTTTGGTTTTGTCATTCTTATGAACCTTACCTCTGGTAACTTCTGTCTCTCTTTTCCTTGCTTGAGTTGCTGCCCAATATGCCTGGCTGAATTCCTTGGAAAGTCTTGCTTTTCTTGCTCAATCTGGAGCATTTCTAAATACTGACTCAGTGTCTCGCAACCCTCATTGGTGAATTCAGAATTTGCCTGTGTCCACTTATCTTTGCAGCATTTTGCATTACACGGAGAAGTCGCTGTTGATTTTTCATAGGTTTTCAAAAGCTTTTCAACAACACCATAGTTTGACCTTGAGTCAGCTGAACGTGGGCGGCCAGATAAGTTACTTGGTCTCCAGTCATGCTCGTGGAGCATGTGCCTATAACCACTAGCATTTGGAAGTCCATTTGTGTGTTTTTGTTGCTGTGCTGTCCTGACAGCTTTGCTGGGGTTGTTAGTTTCTTGCTCCTTTGCTGCAGAGAGCTTGGGATTTGAAACACAAGGTGTATTTACAGTTTCTGCCCTGCTAGTAGCAGAGTCACACAGTGGGCCACAGGGTTTGTGATCTTCTGATGCTGTTTGAGGCACCTGATTTTCCTGCAGAGCATTGTTACCTTTATCTGTGTGAAACACAGCCCGATTAAACTCATCAATCTTTGCTGCTAGTGTTTCATTTCTTTGGGTCTTTCCCGAAATATACCTGGTGTCTTCCAAAAGATCATTGTGCAAGGTAGCAGGGGCATAAAAGTCATTACTATAAAAAGGGCTGCTGTGAGACTTGGTGTTTTGTTTTTGATGCATCTTGTTGCTTTGGGCCATATTTCCATCTGAACAACTCTTTTGGCTTGACAGTGGGGAAGGATCATTGTTATTGTCTTTTCCAAGCTTGCCCATATCATATGCCCACGTGTTGTGGCAGAAACTTGTTGGAACATTGCACTCATTTTTGGTCACAGGTATTGCAGCTGTTACCATCACAGGGACTTTCACAGCCTGCCCTTCATTTGCACAGGCTACTGCTGATTTATTTTTGTTTACAGGTGAAGGATTCCTCAGGTTGCCCCCATTCCAACAATCCTGAGCCTTGCAATTACTTTTGATGCCTGGATCTCTTATGGGTGCTTCTGAAAGCTGTACAATTGCAGAAAGTGAGTTTGTTAGGTGCCGAGAAGTGCTCCGTGGAGGAACTGGTGGAGCTTCTTTCTTTTGCCAAGGTGTGAAATCTGTTCCTATGTCACCAGTAAGACTACCATAAGAAATGTCCTTCAAGGCCCTGGTGGAGCTCATCAGGTTCTTCCTATTATTATGTTCCTCTGTTTCAAAAGCAACTGAAGTCTGTGATTCATTGCTGGACACATGGTTCATCTCAGGCAGGATAACTGTGTTTTGGGTTTCCTCAAATTCCCTCAGGAAAGGAAGTGACTTCATTCTGGAAATAACAGAAGAGGTGTTTTATAGATGAGCAATAAGGAACATTCCAGAGGACCTCAGCATGGATTAACTCTCCCCAGCAGCAGGTGTTTTAACACTGGCTACTTAAAAAGGTCTGGGAGCAGTTTTGCTGCAGCTGATATACCCAGCATAATTGAAACACACATGAAAAATTTGAGGAAAGGTGAAGAAAAGGAATTTGTATTCCCTTCCTTTGCCACTAAAATTCTTCTGAGTTTTTTAGATGATTGTTTTCTTATCTATGCTACAGCAAGTACAGTAGGATCCCGTTCTAATGAGTCATAGGACTCTACAGACTATGAACTGAATGAAGAAAGCTGTA
This sequence comes from Luscinia megarhynchos, assembly GCA_034336665.1. Classification (NCBI taxonomy): domain Eukaryota; kingdom Metazoa; phylum Chordata; class Aves; order Passeriformes; family Muscicapidae; genus Luscinia; species Luscinia megarhynchos. Next base: position 52,388,180 of record CM067565.1, read on the forward strand.
GAACACAGTATATCCCTTGTTTAGGTTTCATAACCTTACACATGAGATCTGTGTTTTGATATCTGATAAAAAAGCACCATTAGAAGTTATGCATCAGCTATGAATCCATTTACTCTAAAGATACAAACAGTAGCCCAGCTAAAATAATGAATTAGTGACAGACTTTTAACAGATCACATGGTGGAGTGTGAGAAATCCCTCTGATATTTGGGAGCATCTGTGAAGGTTCTGTTTTACCTGAGAATTTCTGCACAACTCAAGAGGCAGTCTGGTGTTTAGCTTGCTAGAGAAGACAATGAACACTGAATTTTTAACAGATGATAGAATGTTCACTTGCCATACTTTTCAGGGTCTGACTTGCCATCTTTCCATTAGTACAAATGTATGGTGGTTCTTCTCTCTATTGCTTTCTTTCTTCCTACTCTTGGATCATCAGTTCCTGACACATCCCCCATGCTTAAGGCCAGATTTGGGCTTTAAGTAAGAAATTCCCAGCCTGACAAACCCATACAGTGTTGTATAAAACTACATGGAAATGAGGCCAGAGGAGACAGAAATACCTGTCCACTTTCCCAATCCTCTGTACAGCCATTAGAAACAAATACAATTCCATCTCACCTAAATACTAATCTGAATTTGTAGGTTCTGTATATGAAATCCATTTTGCTAGTAAAATGTGCCTTTGTATCATATTTCAGCATATTTCATTTGAATGTTTTTTGCTGAGCACTGAAACATTAGAAGGGTAGGAACTGCCCACCTACCAATAAATCCAACAGCAAACCTGCCTTCAAAGTGAAAAGCATAAGGAGCATTATTAATTTCCTTCCTCTAACAGAAGAAGTCCTAAGATGTTTTTACCTTCTGTGATTGGACTTCTTTCGAATTTCCTCTTGATAGCTGCATAATTCTTCACTGACTCTGGCAAGTTCTTTAAGAGCCTTTATAAATATAAAAAACAGTCCTTTAATATATACATTTAAAATTACAGCTCCAGAATTAATTTGAAACTTGTGGTCATTTGCATTTAAGATTCACAGCAAAGGGAAGTAGTATGAGAAAAGATACTAAAAAGCCCCACCTAATGAACAAAGGTAAAGAGCATGCTGTTAACACATTTAAACAGTGAGAAGGTTGTCATTCATAGCAAACCTAGCAGCAAGTAGAGACAGTGACTTATGGAAAGCTAAAATCAGGGAGGTCAGTTCTGGAGCTTAACCTGGCAGGCCAAGGTCCTCAGTGTTCTCCTCTGCCTTGTAACTGAAACATGTTCATGCTTTACTTACTAGATTGAGATCACTAATATAATTCTGGGTATTTTGCTCTGAAGTTTTAATGGTGAGGCTGTCTTCAGGTTCCTTGTGGTTCTCAAAGGCCAGATTGTCCATTAACAGGATATTGTTTCTGCTCTTGTCTCTGGGCTCCTCCCATTTGTGTCCTGTTATACCGAGCAGACTCCCTTTCTCCATTCTGTTGTTTGCCACACTGTGTTGATGGTTCAGCTCCACTGTGTCACTCTCTTGAGAAGTGGGGGAATGCATGGACAGCTGCAGCACCTTGCTCTGAATGGCCTTGCTATCATGGACAGTCATATTGCTCTCCCTTCTAAGTTTTACCTCCTGGTAAAGCTGAAAAGACAATAGAACCTTCATTAAATCATGGTATTGTAATGAACTTTATGGCAAAGCCCCCATATTTATTTTCTATTTTGAATTATGCTTCACTCAGTAGCACTGATTAGAAAAATTCTACATATGTTAGTAGGAAAGTGCTGAGTGACCTAGTGTGATAATTCAAACACAGGATAAGGCTGTTACCGTTCACAAACTCTCTGCCATAATTTTAATGTATGGCTCCCACCATGGCTGGGACTGGAGTAGATCTCATGAGATGACTGAGGGATAACTCAAGGCCCTACCTTGAGCCAAAGCCACGTGCTTGCTTTCCAAGTAATATCAGCACACTACGTGGTGGACACAAGTGTGATCTGATGGATAGGGAACGTGGGGGAATGTGACAGAGAGACAGTGTCCTGGCTTTCTTACAGCCCATTAAAGCATGTTATTTGAAGGAGAGGAAGTGAATTCTCATCAAATACAGTGCCATCTGCACATGAGCAGACTCAATTCTCAGACAAGTGGAATTCTTCCCTATGACTGGAGTGATAAATCAGTACTGCAGAATGGTATTATTTGGCAGCATACTGTCACCCTCTTATTTCATGCTATCTGCTGAGATACAGTGGCTTCATTACTAAATGACAAGGTGTTAATTCTGGTCACCAGCACATTCAAACTAGGAACCGTGGTAAATTATAAATTAGAAAAAATGGCAACATCATAAAAATCTCTTCTGCTTACAGTATAATTTCCAGTGCCAAGAATCCTACAGCTCTTTATAAACATTCATTCTTAGCCTGCTCTCACGAAGAAAGCACACAGACACCTCTGAAGAGCCATCTGCCTGCCCTCTCACAGTGCACAAGGCCATCACAACAGCTTTTGAAAGGACAGTGGAAAAGAATAACAACATGCAGAACATGTGGCCACTTCACGGGTAGTGCTGTGGATTAGAAGTATTCTCACGTTCAGAGACTTAACATTTGACCTCATCCTGGGTTTTCAGATTTCACTCCCAAAGCCCAGCTGCTCATGGAAACTGAGGGCTGAACTTTGCCATTTCCAAGAAATAAGAGCCTCATATGGATTCAGCATAGCAGTAAGAAGGAAGGATACCACTCCATAATATCATCTCCTAAACACCACAAGTCTTCCTGGAGGAATTTAGTTAGGTTTGGTGGGCTAGAGAAAACTGCCAAATTAAAATACAAGCTGATATGTGAGCACAAGTTTTATTGAGGAAATCCTTCCAGCGGCATTTGAAAGGTGGCTTGTGGAGAAGAAATGTCAGGCATCTGAAATCAGCAGCAGCTAAAGTCAGAGCTTAAGAGGGGACTTTAGGATTTGAATAACCTTGGGGTATAATCTGTAGTTTTATTTGGCCCTGCAGTAGCCAGCAAATTGCTTCATTCTCTTCCCCTCAGCTCCATTCATTTATTTATCTCTTTTTCTGTCTCTGTCATGCTTTCTGCTTTCCTAATCTCCCTGCTAATAAAGAATATGATGAAAACAGTCCTTGCTGACATTGTCAGGTCTAATAGCCAGAATACCTTTTCATTATTGTCATTCCAAATCAGCTGTTACAGCTAAGAAAATGAAATTCAATTACATATACAGATCACAGATTACTAACTTTTGAAGCATTCTCAGCTTGGCAGTGAAATTAGGGAAGACTGCACAGAAAAGACCTAACACAAAAGACAAAATGCAGCAAAGACCATCATACCAAAGTCTGCAAGAATTGTGCATAAAATATAAGAACTGACATTATGGAGTTCTGCTGCAAGCTGGTTTAATGGGCAGGGTATGGCTGCAATTCCTTTGGCTCTGACCATTTTCCTTCTCAGCTTCATGTGAGCAATCTCTGCCATACATTCCTGTGTTGCTCAGCCACAGGACAGTGCTGGCAGAGAGCAAGTGAAACTACTCCATGTGTATATTAGATGAAAAATGTGGAAAGCTCACTAATGAAAAAATTTGCCTCTATAGGCTGCCAAGCAGACTCAGTTAATGCATTAGAGAGTGTCAGAGGGTTTGGCTGCAGGGACAATTTGGGGATAAAAGAATAATAAATAATTGCTGTCGCTATTTCTGGAAGGATATGCATTGCAAATAGCAGGGACTGTTTGCTAGTATGTCTAAACACGAGTGCTATCAGAACTTTCATGCTATTTAATGTACCTGTTTTCTCTCTCAAGAGTCATCCATAAAAGGTTCTAGCCAGAATAATTCTGCATCATGCAGTATTTCATATATATATTATATTTAATATTACCATTTGCCCCAGCAGACTGGTACCATCTAAAGCCTTTTTGCTAGATAATTATGATACCTAAATTTTCTGTCACTAAATATGCTTTTTTCTAAGCCCCATATTGTTCAGTATTTACTTGAAAAAAGCATGTGTAATATAGCCAACATGGCTCATTCCCAGTTGAATTGTCAGCAGTATTTAGAGCCAATAATCTCACAGCTCACAAAGCCACATTTCACTTCCTACCTTGTATTCATGGCTATTAAATAAGCAATTGCAAATACTGCTTAATCCCAAGATTTTCATCCTACCATCAGCTGTTAGAAACTTCCAGTGACACATAGGAAATAGGATAAAATACAGGAAAAAAAAATTAAGTGACTCCATGTCACTTCACCCCAAGTGAAAATGGTAGTGCTCAGATTTTTGCTTAAAAGTACCTCTTCTATTTTCTTCTGCATGACCTTCCATTGACATTCCCATTCTTTCCTTTCGTTGTCAAATCTCTCCAGCAATTCCATTTTTTCTTTGTTCCAGTTCCTCTCAGTATTCTCCAGTTCATGCAGGTCCATGGCTAAAGTCTGTGCAAGAACAAAGACAGCTCTGCTTTTTTTCTCTCTTTCCTGGATGTTTCCTGGAAGTTTATGAGAATAAGTCTTATTTAGGCTTTATTCTAGCTTTCAGGGAACAAAGACAACCAAGAAAATTCCCAAACTTAATAACTGAAATGAGTTTGCAGGAGACAGTATTATACAATTGCTTGAAATTTGTCTGGAGAGTAACTTAAATATGGATGAGCTAAGCATTACAGGATATAAACCCAAAGGCAGAGATGCCCATTCTGGAAAGGGGAGGTGGAACACCTTCAGCATCACAGATTTCAGTAACATCTGCCACAGCAGGCTCTGTACCATGATCATTTTGCATCTTTGCCATTACTCTTCACTATAAATATGTTTTCAGTAAATTTGAGTCCATGTAATATTGAATGGCACTTCAGGACCTTGGGATCCTTCAATATCTGCCCTTGAGGGTGAAAGCTATTTTTATATTTGTTCAAAAGACAACTGCTGACAATGTAAAAGTATCATGTTTGCTCAGACACTCCTTGCACACACATGCAAGGAGCACAACAAGGACTGGTACATTCTTTAGGCAATTGAAGACTGCAAACTTGATATATGCAGGGAATTCTCATGGCTACTTGAATGCTTTAGAATTTGTGAAGGAAGACAGGACAGGAAAGCTAATAACAGGTACAAACACATATACAGTAGAAATCATTTATAAAGAGGGACAGAAGGTCACTGAAAAGGGCTCAAGAATTTTGGATTTACAAATCTAAATCTATAAATGTTAGTTTCAGGACCAGCATAGGGCAAATTCTCCAATAGCACTAACTCCAACCTAGTTCAAAAGCTTTCTCAGAATATTTGTCTATTTAGTGCTTCAGTTTCTTCTTCTCCTTCAGAAAACTTTAGCCTCTTAGGGTTTTTAAATGAAAAAAATAATAATTGAACCATTAAATAGGCAAGTTTTAAGGGAAACATTTTAGATCTGCTTATTTGACTTTGGAGCAAGGGAGTTACAAATCTTATGGGCCTGGTGTTCCTCTAGCTTTCTTAGGCTTTACACTAGGAACCCCATTTCCATCAGCACATTTACTATGCCAGCAAGGCTGAAATAACACTCATTTATTCAGTTATGATGGCTCCTGTGATATAAAGCATGGTACACAGGCATTGATGCTCAAGTTTGTTAACTTCAGCTTTCAAAGCCAGTTGTATTACCTAGGTAGTCATGGAATCTAGTTCTAGTGATAAAATGCCTCTGTACTGCTCCTTCTCCTGCCAGAAATCAAATATGTAGGCAATTGAATTATCAGAGTGTTAACTAAGAGTAAGCCCAGTTTACCTTACTGCAATTTGTTCATTTCTCTGACTGATGACCAGTGATTGTCAACTCACAGGAACTGCTGATTTTACTGCGCACATTTGCTATGATATGTATAATTCATTCCTGAGCAAAGTTCTTCCCCAGCCTGTATGTTACTGGCAAGTCTTGTTGATTTAGCTGTGGCTACCATGCAATCACCATTTGCCAGTGTCTGCTTTATTTCAGCTGACTGGGAAGACAATGCCAAACTTGGTAGTTGGCTTCTTTCATGTACATGTAAGCAGAAGAGCTCAGATGAAACCCAACAGGTTACTTAGGTCTTTGGATCATAGGAAGTCCTCCCACAGGATCTCCCAAGCCATCACAGGCCCAGCCCTAACTCAGGGCTTGTGGAACAGCTTACCCCAAGCACCTGCCTTGGAGCTCTGCAACAACAATCTGCCCCCCAACTACCTACAGATTTCAAACCCTTCTTTCCCCTGCCTAAAAACATACAGAGTAACTTCATAAAACCATAAAACTCCTTGAAACTAGGAGCTGCTGAAAGACAGCACAGAATTCTCATCAAAAAAGAAGCCAAGTACTGTTTGCTCATGGCCTCTTAGGGAAAGCAGCCAGGCTACAGAGACTGCACCTCTCCAGGACAATGTTCCAGCTTTGTGCCAGACTCCAGTAAGCACTGACCTTTTACAACTTGTAAAAAAATTGTGTTATACTTAAGATCGATTGCAACTTAAACATCTATTGCTAATGAACTTTAAGAATATTGCAGTACTTTTTCACTTCGCTAATTCAAAGGTTGCAATTTTTAGCACTGTCATTTGGTTTTCTTTTTTGCTGCATTTATGTCTTTATAACCTTTCAGGATACCTCTGAGAAATAAACAAAAGCCAAATCTCTGCTCTACTATAATTCTTATACAAATACACATCAGAAAAGAAAATAAAACCCCCCATGTGTAAATGCTGTACAGTCATGAACAAGGCAGGCAGACATAATCTGTCAACAACTTGCACAAATGGTGATTTTCCTAGTGCACTGTTAGTAATAATGACCTTGCTTTAGTCAGCCACATACTACTAGAAAGGTCAATACTGTATAGCATATTTGTTTTTACACACATAAGAACAGATTTAATATGTACTCCTTTCAAGCATGAATGTAGCATTGAAAAGGCCTCTGGTGTTTCCTTAGTGCTGGAAACTACTACTGCCATGTTGGCATTCATCTTAACAATTTTCAAATTGTCTCATATGGAACTGTGATTATAAAAAAAGACTGAAGACAGTCAGAAGGAAATCAAGTCTTGAAAAAGGATATTTACAGAAGTTACAGATGGTCACTTGTAGCTCTAAGATCCACAAAAGGCTTATATTGTTTCTTAGGCCTCTCTGATTTCCTCTTGGCATAAATTTGAAGAAGAAAACTCCTGTTTATTGATGTTAGCAGCTGGATGATTATACAGCTTTACAGCTATTGAACAGTGGATCAGTTCCTCAGAGACTTTGACTTTCATTTCTACTTCTCTTTGCCCCCACTTTCATTTTTTCCTGGTATTTCCTTTGGGTTTGTTTGGGGTTATTTTGGTGGAGTGCAATGTGCAATCCTGGTAATACACCCTCTGTGTGCACTGAGATTTCCCCATGGGTATTTCACATGGCTAAAGCAACCCAAGGCATGTAAAATGTCACATTATCATTTGCTCTGTGGATCAGAACAATATCTGTGCTCTTGCAGTATTGGCAATTTCTGCATGTCCTAGACAAGGTCAGGAGCTCGTTACAGCAATCAAATTAAGCAAATAATCAATTTTGTCTGCATCAGCTGCATTTTCCCTTAACTTTTCCTTTAGCCCTTCCTCCTCTCAAGCAAAAAACGTTTTAAGCAACTATTTGATGTTAGTCATTATTCCCCCATATCTTTCCCTTTTTAGCCAGATATTAAAAATACAACATAGTTTGCAAACAACCTCTAGCAACTTAGGAAAATAATCTGCTTGACATCAGCTGAGATTTTATTTTTCAACAGTTTTATCAGATTAGATGTGCATAATCATTCAGATACACATATCTTCCCTTGTCTTTACAGAAAAAAAAATGCAATCAAATTATATTTCCAAATAAGTGCTGTATTTTGGATGACTAGGAAAATTGTAAACATCTGTATTTGTTCAATTATAAATGTGTGCCATGTGTCATGATAACATTCACTTTATGCTTTAAAAGAAAGTACAGTTGAGGGAGAAAAGGGAAAGAAAAGGGAGAAATGAGAGAGTGAAAAAGAGAAAGAAAAAAGAAGGGAAAAATAAAGAAAAAAGTGAAAGAAAGAATAGAAAGAAAAAGAAAGAGAAAGAAAGAAAGAAAGAAAGAAAGAAAGAAAGAAAGAAAGAAAGAAAGAAAGAAAGAAAGAAAGAAAGAAAGAAAGAAAGAAAGAAAGAAAGAAAGAAAGAAAGAAAGAAAGAAAGAAAGAAAGAAAGAAAGAAAGAAAGAAAGAGAGAGAAAGAAAGAAGGAAAATTTAGGCGTACACAATACTGTCATCCCTGTTCTGTTAATATCTCTCTGCATGCACTAAAAAAGCTAACTGAACTTTAAGAATAAAGACCATATATAACATATATGAACTTCACATTACATATAAATAACATTAAGAGGGATGTTTAAATAATTGTTTGCCACATCAGAAATTTGCCTTATTTTTTAATCTTAACTGTTCAAAACCACTGATTTAAAATAAAGTGCAACCATACCTTTCATAGAATAAGAAATCCTTTAGGAGTATTTCAGTCCATTTCCAGGCAGCAGAGAAAGCAATGAAAGGCACAGCTAGCAGGGTTCCTGTTCTGTGAATCTTGATCTTTAAAAGAAGTAAGAAAGCTAAGCAATACACAACCTTTCAAGTGGGGCAGCACTTGCAACTCTCTTTGAATAAATCCTCAACTTTTGCAAACTGGAAAACAGTTCCGTTCAGCATCATCCCGCAGCTGGCTGCCACGTGACGTCAGTGCACGGAGGATGGCTTTAAAGCCATCCCTTCCAACCCCCAGCTTTGTAACTTTATATCTCCTCATATTTTGTGTAAACAACTCCAACTCCAGGACATTTTTAGGTTTTATAGTGCAGTCCAGTCTTTAAGGCTTGCCAAAGCAGCTAGTGTTAATATCAAAGCTATGACAACAGGCAATTTTCGGTTTCTTTTGTTGTTGTGCACGTTGTAAAGGAAGATTTTTTGCTGTCTTCCAGACCCAGCTTTCAGGGTTATATTTTTTAGTATGATCATTTTGAGCTTTGCAACTTGATCCTCCTTAAATGCTTTGTAAAAGGAGTTTTCTTTAAAGCGGTGGTTTTGTTGGTTAACAGCTATCCTAAAGAGCTAAAAGCAAATCACTCCTCCCAAAATTTTTTTTCTGTATTCTAAATATGCTCTCACTTATGAAATGCAGAATTATCGGGCACTGTGTAATCCTACTGTCTTGCATTCTGGGAATGGCAGAAAGGGTTTCTTTGGGATATACCCAAATATTCCTGATACATTACAGTGTTTCTGGATCAGATTCTACAGTCTGTTAATTCACTTTGTATCTTAGCGAAGCAAAGCACTTGAAATTGGATGAAAAATCTCTCTTGAACAGGGAAACTCATCTCTGGCACAAGGCTGGTAAAGAAGGTCCAAAAACACCTTGGGCTGGATATAAATCCCTAGGAGTGTCCATAGCAAGTGCTGGCATGGGATGCAGGAAAGGAGTGTGACAAAAGCAATCCAGCAAGCGAAAGTCCACAGGAGACCCTGAAGGCAGAGCAGCAAAATTCAGCTGCTCCCCCTGCTGAGTGGCAGGCAGGAGGAGCCCAGCTCGCTCCTCAGGTCTCTGACCACCATGGCAACTTTCCTGCTGCACCCTGGGTTAAACCGCTCTGGTTTTTTGGAGAGACCCCGGGGGAAGCTTCACACACACCACCCTGCTGGGCACTTGTGCCTGGGGGTGTCTACAGACAGCGACTAAGACAGGCAGCAAATTCACCTTCCAGGGAGCACTTTGCCCCATGTGGGCCTGGAGAAGGGCCACAGAATACTTGATTCAGGCAGCATAAAACTGGACAAACCCTGCTGTCAGACATGTCTTGGAATGTCCTAAGCAGGAACATATTTTTGTGGGCAGTGCAGCTGATAACAAGAGGATCAGTGAAAAAAAGGGATCACTATGAGGACTCACACATCCTTTGCTTAGTCAGCACTCTCCTCATTAGAACAGTAAGTTTTTATCTGATAAAATCCATTATAAAATCCAGTGTAAGGATTTTAACTCTGGGTGCATTTTATGGTAAATACCAAACCAGGTTTCAGGGAAAATACATTTTTTCTCCTTATATGGTCTAGCTGTAAGTCTCAGCGAATACAATAATTAAGTGCTTATTCTGCTCCCATGTAACTTAAATAATTGTACTTGGGCTATTTGTGAAAATTGTAAAGATGATCTAAAAATTAAACAAATATTCCCCAAGTACACAACTGAATGTTTCTGAAGAAAATCCCCAGACTCTAAACTCAGAGGATTTAAATCTAAAGAAACAGTATGACTCTCTTTTGTGAGGCTAGGTCTCAAGTGCCAGCTGACATGGCTGGGAGTGAAGCTGGAGTGCTTGGGAGCAGAACTGAGCTCACAGCTGGAGGCCAGGCATCAGAGCACTGCCTCCTCCCCTGAAGCCAGCACAGCTGCACTACTGCACATGAAGGCAGACTCTTCAGACATATTTTTTTACTCTTATCCATCAACATATGCTATTATTCCTGTGTCTTTAATATTGCTAACTCCATGTCTCTTGTCTTGCTACGTGGAATCCTTGAAATAAAAACAGTAAAAATAAATAAAACAATGGGCTAAATCCCAGGCTTGAATTCTCAGTCAAGCAAAAGCCTACATTTCTGTCTGTGTGAGGAATTAAGAAATGTATGAGACTCAGGGGCTCATTAGGAGACAAGCACTAGACCCATCTCATAGGTCAAAGGGACATGTTACATTCATCCTAATATGGAAAAGGTGAGACAAAGAAAACATGAAGTGAGCTGTAAAAACATGGGATCATTTTTCTATATACCCTTAAATGTAGCAGTAGAGTATTCTGCTTTTGAGGATAAGAAATTATTCAACAGAGGCTGGCCCTACGGTCCCTCCTCCAGCATCAGCATACAAAGCAGCAAATGTGGCTTCTTGGTATCTAGCACATATAAAATAAGCAGGAAGACCACTGTGGGCTTATTACATATAACATATTGCTTCCACAGGAAAAGTTTATTTTGTCCATATCTGGTACCAGCACTGCTTGGGTCAAAACTCAGCACCTCACCAAAAAGAAGATGCAGGGGCATTTTAAACAAAGACCTCTGCTAAATTTGTCTTCAACATGCAAGACTGGAGAAATGAGTTTCAGCATGGGCTATAATCTGATCACATACTCAGGGCAGTGGCCAATAAAATGTACTGAAAACCACTTCAGGGCATCTTTGGTTGTGGTGCACCAGCAGCACATTTGGTTATGGCACATCCATTCTGCTATGGCCACAAAAGCTAGTGACAAGGAGGAAGAGTGCTGCTGTCACTGCAAACAACCCAACCTCCCCATTGGATTCCTGAATGATGTACACCTTGACAATCCTGGTCTGTACACCTTGGGAGTGGATATATACAATGGGAAATGGGCAGAAGGGAATACAAACTCTGTCTCCTCTTACTGTTGTGTGCTTCTGCAATTGGATACAACTCAGTGGAGAAACAGAGCCAACTAAGTGTTATGTCATGTCTCTGCTCCAAGGTTACATTGGAAATCGGTGGCAGATACTTTAGATGTTTACTTTAAATAGAGCCACCGTAATTTTCCCCATAGGCAACTGCATGTGTAATGGCAAAAGCTGGATTTGAGTATCACTTCCCCTGGCATTAAATCAGAGACAGAAATGTAAGCCAATGGGAACTACGTCCCTGATACTGATGCCTTTGGAAGTCTCCTACTCACCTATCAGATTCTGGGCTGATTAAGGAGAAGGGCATGTAATACCCTGAAGCTCTACTTGTTTTCGTAAACAACTCCTGAAGTTCATGTGCAGTTCATCTCTTTTTATAACTCATATCTAGACAGCCATGTTTTTGGCAATTTTCTATTTTCCAACTGCCAGGCATATTTCTGCACTATAGCACCTGCTCTCTTCTAGTTTTGATTATGAAGCACTGGTGACATGTGTCAGCAGACACTTAGTCTATCTCTCAACTGGAGCTTCAGGCATGGATATTTTTGGTTGAAAGAAATATCTCTGAGCCTGGAGACCATGGTCATTCTAACATAATGGGAATTTTTCAGTAGCAGTAAAAGAGAATATCTGTAAAGGGATTTTGTCAAGGCATTCAGGGCCAGCTCTAAACAGGAAACATATTTAATTGAATTTTTCTGGTAGCATTAAAGGAGAAAATGTACCTATTCCCTAAATTACATAAAAATTAATTGGAGATCATGCCAATTTCCACAAGTGCAAAAATATCATAATTAGATCTACAGAAGCAAGATCTTTTCCTTTTGAAAGAACACAGAATAAATCCCCTGGGAAAATAGGAAACAGAAATTTAGTATTTCTGGGAAGTACTAAATTAAGGCAATCTCATGGTTGAAATTCAATGACTTTTTTTCCCCTGGAACATTAACATTTCACCAGAATATTCCAAACATGGGAACTGTGAATCTGCTAAATGAGATTTCAGCTGATAGGTAACCTGGCATGTCCAGCTCCTTGCCACATGCAAACAAAATCTATGTCCTTACTATTTCTCCTCAGAACTCCGAGCTGTGCAGCACGCAGAGTCAGTGAATCAGCAGTGTTCTGTCTGTCTCTGCCCTGCCTGACTCCAATGCAGTCCTGCTAGAGGATGCTGATGTATTCAGCTGCATTTGCTCACTCACCTGTGAGATAGTCTTTGCCCACCAGGCCAGTTTCTGAGTGGGGAGAATCTGCTTCCTTTCTTGGCAAGTATAATTACTGCATTTCGTAATATCAAGTTATTTCAATTTAGCAAGTCATAGAACACTTATTTCTTTGGCTAGATCTTATCTTCTGGCTATGGATAAATGTCTATACTCATTCTATTAGCTTTCTCAGCATCTTTTAAAGTTGTGCAATATCTGGTGTGAAACAGATAAGCAGCTCAAATCACTCCCTTCAACCTGAATGCAAAAGGACAAGAAAAACCCATCTCATTTCTCACTGAGACTTCACTGTGAGGCTCCTCACCATTCTCCTTGGTCATGAGAGAATCAAAGACTGTGGGGATCTTCTAAAATAATTTTGTATGCTTTGGTATGCTTTAATTTGAGATTGCTGCCAATAGCTCCCTAAATGTCCCAAAAGGTCTCAGTTTTGATTTTGCTTTGTTGATGTCTGATGGAAAAGTCCAGCTTTTATGCAAGCAAAAACATTGTGAGAAATCAATGGGGTTGTAACTGCAAGTGCTGTGCAGAGATTATCTCCACCCCTCATTTCAGTAATTCATTCTTACCTTTTCTATTTTCTGAGAAATAAACTTTCCAAGATTTATTCTGTATGAATATATGAATTCAGTGTATTACTTCTTTAGGGTATCACTGTTACTGATACACTCTCTGTAAATCAAACCTTCTCTACATATTTTTATTGCATACAATACCAAGAAAGTTATAAGCAAGTGTGGGTTAAAAATGGAATCCCAGAACTTCAGATCTCACATTAAGTATGACTTTTTCTCTCTTATGGAAATTGTGTCAGTAACATTTAAGAAAACACAAATGATTGTTTTTTCCTCCACCAGAGATACTAAAGCAGAAAGAAACTGAAAAATTCAGTCTTGTGCTAAGATTTGGTATGACAAGTTTAAGCCTCAAATTATAGTATTTTTAATGTCCAATTTGGAAATCCACGAGCAAAAATTCCTAGTATTTTCAGATGCTGCTGAAAAATGGAAGGCCTTTTCCACTTACAGAAATTCATTGTGAATTATGGCTTGATCATATCTTGCCATAATAGTTTTTAAAATATGTGGACTCTTATTTTAGGTAGCTGCATAAATTAGAGCATCTTAGAAACTCCTCAGAACTACTTTGGGCCTGACTTTATCCTTAACTGGGAAACCCATCAAAGCTATTAATCTCACATATATTGACCATCATTTCCTTTAGACATCTCACTAACTATTAAAAAGGATAATGATGACAACAGTCCCTGGTAGGAATAAGTATTTGGATTAAATCAAGGAGCTCAATGATATAGCTGATCAAGGTTACTACACCCTCAACCTTTATGTTGAGGGAAAGCTAGACAAAGAGAAAAATACATTATTTTAAAATAATTAATATTTTTGCTATTTTTTTCATTCTCATAACAAAAATTTTATTGCCCCATCTCTTGTTGCTCTCTGAGGATTTTCCCTCAGAATGGTGTCTCAAAGATTTCAGGTAGCAGAACACAGCCTAGGAATGGAGATGAACTGTTCTTACTGGAAAATTAATTAAGTGAACAGAGAGCTAGCATAATAAATCAAAGAGAATCCTTACCACTAGCTAGAAAAGAACAGCTGCTTTATTTATTTCCACTCTTTACTGCTACATTATTTAACATGGAAACTGCAGAAAAAGACATGTCATTAATATCCACATACTTGATGACCTTTGGATAATACATATTTGTGGGACTCAGTGGTTTCAGCATAGGTTGAATAAAACAGAAAAGTGAGCTCCATCAGGCATTTCAGATGAGGTTTTCATTGTGGGCAGATCTGCTTACAGGAACTTCCTATGCAAGTGTGAAAGAAATGAGTCACCTGCACTCTTACTTCAGCCTCTCCCAGGCAAGATAGGAATATTCAGTGACTATTGATGTACACAAGCTTCCCTCACTATGGTCACTGGCTGCCAATGGCAGCCCTGGTTAGACAGGGGTCACTCAGCAAACCAAGAGTTACCATGTCCATTCAAACTCCTGCTGAAATCTGGGGAGAGCATGTAGAGCCATGGTGGGCACAGACTGGGAACTGTTACCTGACAAACTCAACACCAGCCAAGGTGACTTACACCACTCCCATCAGTTCAAGCCAGACTGTAGCATGGCCATTTTTCTAGAGCACAGAGAGAATGCCAACCTATATCTCTCAGAAGACTCCTCAGCTACTCTGATACCTTCTCCTCATGCATCTCATTCTCAGAGGCTCCAGCTCCTGGCCACAGTTCCAGATATAGTGCTCTGTATACAAACCTTTTTGATTTTGTCCCCTCTGTGGGGCCCAATCCACATAATATAGTGCTGAAAAACATTATCATCACAATTATGCAAAACATACGTACAAGCTCTGACATGAAACTGCAGAATACATACAAAATGTGGCTTTGCTAGTCATATGTGGCAAGAATACAAACCCTTTTTCTAGGAGTGGGAAAAGGAAAGTAACAGATTCCTCCACCCACCCTGCATATTTCTGTTTTGTTTCTGATTTGGTGCAAATTAATGAATATTAAATTGGTTCCAGCCCTCAGGAAATTTTTATTCAAAAATTATAAAACCATACAAAATGAAACATTTCATTTTCTGTTTGCTTACCTGGAGAACTGTGGTGAGCAGGTTTCCTATTCAACTGGGTGACTTTTTGGTATGTTTTTTGCAGGTTTTTTGGTTTGGCTTTGGTTTTGGCAAACAAGTAGTCTTCAGTGTTTTTACAGCAGTGGTTATTACAGAAACTATGTCTCTTGCACTTCTTATCTTGGAGGGTGGACAAAATAAACAAACTGAAAATAACACTACAATGAACAGTAAATGATGAATGACTTACAGTACAAAAAACAGTGTAAAAAGGAAGACAAGTTTAAATATTGTTGTGTATGAAAGGGATGAAAATAATACAAGGATGAGAATAAGTAAAATGATAGGCTGGAACATCTGGGAAAGTAAATACAAAGACAGAGAGAACAGTCAATTAATGGAATAGCAAGTCCAAAGTCTCAACAAAATAAATAATGAATCAGACTATGCTTGTGGAGGGACCAAGTGCCCATCTCCCATTTACTTCAGTAGGAGTTCTGCATGGTCAAGGCCTGAAATGTCTAATTGTTAAATGTTCAATTGTTGTTATTTGTTTAGAGAAAATACTAATTAGTTGGTTTTAAATTTGTGTAAGTCCATGCAGTACTCTGCCTTTCAGCTAATGGGAGCTCTACAAGCTCAGAACTACTGCTAGACCAGAAAGTGAGCATGCTAAATGCCATCTCTGTTTGATTTCATGCAATACGTGTATAGTAATTGATTAGCTTTAAACTCACTGCGTCTGTGACTTTCTGATACATGGAAACAAAAGACTAATTAGTCAGCATAGGAATAAGAATAGCTTTCAGCTTCACCTGGCAACTACTTCGACTGTAAACTAGCAAGACAGCACAAAGTAAATTAACACAGCAAGAGACTTACAAAACATTGGATAACTTCATTAGCAATAATAAGATATGCCAACTATAAGATTGCATGATAAGATAAGGGTAGATAATTTTCATTTTTCATGGCAAAAGATCTTGAGTCAGCAAGGAGTTTGCTCCCCAAAACCTCTCTGAAACAATTCTGCACAAAAACAAACCACAACAAAGATGCTTGTTACTGCTGCATGCAAGCAGTGATTAACAAGCCTTCAACAAGATGCAATCTATTACAGCAATTACAATATTCACATTACTGTGTGGCTCTGTGACTCCATAAAATAGATTTGCATGGTTTCTTTTAATCTGTGGTTTGCCATGTTCTCTACAATTTTTGAAATTCAGTATTTCCTCCTGCTTAAAATTAATAAAATTTTCTTTTCATTCATTTAATAGGAACCCCTCCACTAAGAAAACAATCATGTCCGTTTATGAATCATGTTCATATGTACCAAAAATACTGTTTGCACTGCCTTTAGTGGCAATGAAGGCCCAACTCTGTCAAATGCAATTGCAAAGCCAGAAAGGAGTAACATGTTCTCCCTCCTAGAGCATAATTTTAATTTCCAGGAGACCAGATTTATTCCACGTTCACAAACAACCCAATTGGTAGAATATGTTTTCACATGGCCAAATGAGCATTTTTAGAAATATAAGAAACAGTGATTTTTGTCCACTGTCTAGAATAAAGGATTTTCTTTTTGTGCCATGAATCCAATTTGAGGTTTAATTTGCTTGGCAGAGCCTTTTTACCTGTAGGCCGTAATAAGTAAAAGTCTACCTGACTCACTGACAAAGGTTCATCGGCACTTCGATCGTCCGAAGACTTTGGAACTTCGAGCCTGTCGATGAAAGCCTGGAGCTCCTTCCTGAAGGCCTTCATCTGCGCATTGATGCGGTACAGGAGCTCGTGCTCACGTATCCTGCTGCCATCGTCCTCCTCGTCCATCAGCCCAAAGAGGTCCCCGTTAGCTACGTAAATTCTCGCCTCCGTGATGATGGTGCTCGTGTCGGAAATCAAGCGATCTATTGTCTTGCCCAGCCGCTCCGCTTCAGAGCGAATGTCCTTCATCTGCTGCCTGTCAGTGAAGCTTTTCTGCCACCCCGACGCCGTGGGATAAAAGGACCTCGTGGGTGTCAGGCACCGGATGTTTCTCACCTCCTCGGAGTCGCTCTCCCCGCCGATGGGACCCTCCCTTTTGCGGTGCGGGGGGCGGGAATCGTCGTCGCTCTCCTTTTTCCCCGCGT
The DNA here is from genome assembly GCA_034336665.1 of Luscinia megarhynchos. NCBI lineage: Eukaryota > Metazoa > Chordata > Aves > Passeriformes > Muscicapidae > Luscinia > Luscinia megarhynchos. The sequence continues at coordinate 52,405,664 of CM067565.1, forward strand.
CGCTCTCCGCGTCGCTGTCTCTGGGGCTGCCGCGGATGCCGAGGTGCGAGGCCAGGTCGTAGCGCTGCATGTTGGACATCAACACTCTGTTCTCATACTGGAGCTGCATGACTTTGCCACTCAGCTCATTGATCTGCATTCGTGCGGCTTTGAGCTCCTCCTGCAGCGCTTCTGTCTTGGCATTATCATGGTGCCTAGAGCTCTCATGGGCCCCAGACTTGTACTTGTATTTGTTCAGCTCAGCTGTTATGCGTTTGTTTTGTTCTTCTAAATCAGCTACATTTCTCCTCAGCAATTCTGTTTCATCTTCTACTAGCTGCAAATGCTGTCGTAATTCTGACAGAGATTCATTCTGCTCTCCCAGGAGTGGGTTAGTGGTCCCTGAGAAATCATCTCCTCTTAAATCATCAAGCTCTGCTTTCAGTCCTCTGTTTTCTACTTCTAGTTCCACTATTTTCCTCCCGAGAATGTTAGCTTCCTCCTCCACAAGCCTCAATCGAAGCTTGAGCTCAGCTTCTCTTGTGGTAGGTGGCCCACCTGCTTCACCTTTTGGCAAGGGACTGTCCAAATCCCCATAAAATGATCTGTATTTTTGCAGCTCATGTTCAAATCTGTCTTTCTCTTTATCAATTTTAGCCATTTTCTTTCTCATCAAGGCCGCTTCTTCTTTGACAAACTGCAGCTGGCATTTCAGGTCTTCATTGTCATCCTTAGGAAAAAAAAGCAGCACTTGAAGAAACTTGAATTCAAACAGGAGACCTCCAGCAGATTGCCTTAATTTACGAGATTAACAATCACAAGTACAATGGCTTTAAATACTAAGATATTTCCCTGCAATATTTTTTCCCTGCTCAATACATTAAAAAGAAAGGAAAATACTATTTTACTTGTGTCTAAAATTTGCACAGTCCCCAGAAGTACCTTGGGGGGGTGGGAAAATGGGGCCTTGTAAAAAAACCTGTATTTTCTATGCTTGCAACATTATCAGATTTTAGTTTCAAAAATCCTGAAGTCAGCAAAAATACAGCCTATAAATCTTATTTCACTGCTGCTGCCATTTACTTCGCCTAAAACACAGAGTAGGTGAAAGCTGGTGGGTTCTGTTGCAGCACCAAATTTGTTTAGGTGGTCCTTGAGATTAGTGGTGTCTGACTGCAGATCTGGGGTAAGAGCTCTTCTGTTTCACAGCATACAGGAAAACAAAGGGCAAAGCAAAAAAGCAAGCCAAGTGCAAATATGTAAATCATGTACCCCATTTCCCTGGTTCCCTGAAGTCTCCACATAAAAATTGAGGTTACATACCTCTGTTGGTGTCTGCTGCGACTTTTTTTCTGATTTTGGTAGGTCTTTGCTTCCTCTCCTTTTCAGTGATTGCTGCAATTTCAACAAAAGGACATGCACTGAATTTTTCTAAAGGTATACTTAAAATATATATAATTTGTATATCACTAGTTTTAAAATATAGCAAATCAAATGCAATTATAAAGGAATTAATCTCTTGTAATTTTTGAGACACCAAATAAAGAGGAAAGATGTGATCACCCAAAAATGAAACAGCAATGGCACACAAATAAGGTTTTAGTTTAATCAGTCTGTTACCTTTTTTATTCAACCCATTTTAAGACTAGTGCATTATGAATGTTTAACACTTGACAAGAGTGGGAAGAAAACAGGCATCCCAAGTGGTAACTTGCAGATGGGAAAGCTGAGACAAGCAATGAAACCCAGCTTGCCCATTCGATATCAACCCTGGTGGGGGCCAAGGCACTTTAAAAAAGCCTTAGTCTTAGACTTTGTGGTAGGACGGCTGCACAAAACGGTGTCACTGAGATCTGTAGCTGACTGCAGTGTACATCTACAGGCACATCTTTCTCTGTGTCCCACCCTCTGGCTTCAAGCTTGCAGTGTACTGCAGTCACATCTCCCTAAGTGTACACTGGGGACAAATTCACACATAGCTCTGGTCACTAGGATTGTATTTTCAGATCATAGTCAAGTAAATGCCATTTAAAACTGCTTGGACTGCAGAGTTCTAAAGAAAAAACTTGTACCAACTCAAGAACAGAAACACACAAAACACAAAAGCACAGGTCTATCTGCACCACCATATGAGTGAGATTCTTTGGTGTTCTCTCATCTGCTATGTAGCCCAAGAGAGTAGAAAAGAAACTCCTGTTTTCAGAGCTGGATGCACTAGTGTATCCAGCAAAAATCTTGTAGCTGCTGACAGCAGAAGCTTCGTTATGGAAAAGCAGCAGCAGTAGAAAACAAGTGCCACCATCCCACTGGGCAACACTGAAACTGATCAGCAAGAAAACAGCAGGAGAGAGGCAAGTAAATGAGAGACTATTTTAATACATAACACCCCATTTGCAGCTGTTCCCAGTTTTTGTGTTCCCCAGGCAAACTCTAGGCCCCAAGGCAGGACAGTGATACAACCAACACCATCTCCCTCTGAGACTGTGCTCTGGTAGAAAGATCCTTTGAGAAACATGCACTTCCCTCCACCAGCTGGGAGAGAATCTAGCTCTGTCTAAAAGCCATCCACACACTGGGAATTAAAATGTGTTCGTAATCCTCAAGAGACAGAGTGCAGTGGGTGGGTATGCTGCACATAATAATCCTGTGCACCATTTGCCTGTTGGTACTAATCATCCTAGTTTTTCTGCAGATCAACTCTGTTAAAATTTCCTACACTCATGGACTGCCCATTTCAAAGAAAAAGTTAATGACATAAAAATACTCACACGTAAATCAAATTTTTATTTCTCTTGCAGAAACATTGAATGTTCTCAGTAGACCAAACAGTAAAAAAATCAAAGATCATAGCTGGATAGCTGTAAAACACATGCATCTAATGGAATCCAGAAAAGACGTAAAAAATAGTTCAATTAAGTAATTTTTCCCTTTAAGTATAAACCCAGCAACTTTGTGATCCAGTCTACAAACAAAATGGTTCTTTTACAGAGTCACCCACAAGTTATCCTGTTGTAGAAATGGTACATGGATTTTTGAAAGGGTTGTCTAGTTGCTTTCTTTTAAAATTGGCAAATTTATAAAGCCCTAAACTTTCAAATGAGTAGGTTCCTCCTCTGTATTACCATTAATTATACCACTATATATCAACATTTTGAAAAAACCTTTTCAAATCAGTTTACACTGCAAACTTTTCCTTGCCCCATAATGATGCCAATACCACCCACTGATAATGACAATATTCACTGATAATTATAACGAACAAACAAACAAACAAACAAATAAATAAATAAATAAGCAAGCTATAGTTAAACTATATTTTTGCTTTATTACCTAAATACCTTTTGCTCACCCTGTTAAGTTCAGCATCTCTCCAGAAATAAAGAAGTTCTGGAATGCTGGGCTGAAACCTCTTTCGTACCCTATGATTTTTCAGAAGAGATGTAAGAAAAGGTACTTTTCTAGGTTTGATGTGAAACAAAAAACCCCTTTTTTTCCCCTTTCTCGCTATATTTTTTGGTGCTCCTTTTAGTTAATTAGGATAACAACATTCTAATTACAATAGTAGTTGTGGTTATGTGATGATTATGCACTACTTTCTATTCTGCTCTACTTGAATTACAACCAACCCTCCAGAGCTTGTATTGTTCACCAACAAAATCCCAGCATTTAGCAATAATTTTATAGCAGAAAGAAATGAAGAACATGCACAATTTAATTAGCAGGATGATGTGGGTAAGCAGATTAGGCCCAGCTGGAATTGGTATGAGGTCTTTTCATATGAAAAACACCATGACACAATTTCTGATCACCAGAGGTTAAGAACTCACACATCTCAGCTGGCAGATAATATCCTCATAGTGTTCCCCCAACATCATGTCAGGCACTGAGACAGTATCACAGTAAACAAAAAATGCCACATATCAAGAAATATATTCTGCTATAAATATTGAATTTTTGCTATAAATACTAAATTTTTCAGAGTTTCTTCCAGATATGCATATCACAATTTACAGTGGCTACTCTTTCTATCGATTCTCTCAAGCCTTGTACTACTGCAGTCTTCCAGTTCAATTTTCAACATGAAAAAATAATTATTGCTGCTAATGAAATAAGCAGTGAAATTCATCACAGCAAAATCAAAAAAAGGAAAAAAAAATGTTCAAACTAACATATAGCAGAATCAAAAAAAAAAAAAGCAACTCATACTCCTGCACTCAAATCTTCATACTAAACTGAGACAGGACGTTACTAAAATTATCTGCACATTGCTTGTCACTAAAAGCCACCTCTGCTGCTCTCTCGACTGTAGCAAAAAATCTGCTCTTCATATACTAGAATTGGTTTTGAGAATTTATTGTGAAGGACAGTTTGTGGGCTCAGATATTTTTTTTCCATATAACTAAAATAATCCTATTCACAAGTGTCTGTAGCCTAGATAAGGCTGCAGATAATGTTTACATTTGATGCAAACCAGATCACACACAAAGGGGAATTCTGTTGCAGTGCTCAGCAGCATCATTCCCCAGTGACCTTCACTGGAGTTTGTCCAGTGTCTTGCTGGAGACGCTAAGCACTTCTCAAGATGGCATAATCCTTCTCTTGCCAGCCCCAAATTGCAAGCCAAATGTGCAGTCCTAACATCACCTGTCATGCTCAGTGCTTCTCAGGTGGAAAGAGACCTGAAATCTATTCTGAGAATAACACAATACAGAGATAATTGCATCACACTCCACAGAGGAGGAAAGCTATAATATGAGCTCAAATTCTTCCTACCTGGTTATAACATAAAAAAAAATAATCTCAGAATTAATAAAGAATCCTTAAGCAAAACCTACCAAGATATCCATCCTCACAGAACAGGGCAAAGGGTGTACAGCTCCTTTAATCTCCACAGCTACCACAAACCTATTCATCTGCAAAAAACTGTGCTATACTTGGCTATGGTTAGCTGACTCCCAGCTGCTGTGACACATCTGCAGAGCTTTCAAAAATTAGAGTAAACCTAACACCATCTTTACAGTCTTGAAAAGTCGATGAATATTGAACAATTTTTGGGCTGCACAAACTTGCCTCTGTGTGGCACAGAGTGACTATGACTAGGGAAATGTAACTTTGCCCTAAGCCTCTCTCTGCATTTTCCCTTTAATCAATATGGCTGTGTAATTCATGGAGCTGGATCAAATCAGACAAGACAGATTGTTTAGTTTTCTGCCACTGGTTCTAATGTCATAAAAACTAAATTGACACCATCCATGTTGGCAAATTGAAATATTCTCCAACAAAAAAACAAAAACTAAAACAAAAACAAAAAAATCCCCTTTGTTTTTAAGATGTCTTCCTTATTCTGCAATTCTTAGTTGACCCTGACTTTGTCTGTCATTTGCATAAGTACATATAATAATACAACACTTTGCTCCTTCCACCACCATTCAAGAGCAGAAGTCTTGAGTATTTCTATATTATTGCTAGCAAAATTAATTCATAAATGAAAAAGAAGAGGATAATTGAGACGCACAAATCACAGCCCACCTGTCCACAGAGAAATCATCAAGCATATCCCTATTGACTGAACCAATACTCTCTTCATATTTAAACTATATATATTTCAGAACACTGCTGAGGAGCAATACAAAATGAAAACAATCTTTGCTACTTCACTACAGAGAGAAAAATAATTCTCATGTAGTTGAATGACTTCATATTGTACAAGAGAAAAGAGGAGTGGATCTCCAATATTTCTATTACTTCATTTGCATTTATTTAGGAGTTATTTCAATTATCACTTTCAGCTCCTTTACCATTATTTATTTATCAATTAAATAAGAAAAAATACAAAAGAAGGGAAAAATGTATGTGATATTTTCACTTTATATAAAGGAACCTTTTGCAGTTTTAAATAAAATCACATTGTTGGAGCATATAATAGTAACTCTTGTGGTAAAGCTAGGAAAAGCATTTTTGCAGTGAATAACTGAAGCAGCATATTTATGTTTCCATTACATTTGCTTCCTTCTTTTCCTTATTAAAAAAAAATGGCAGAAGATGAAAGCCTCCTTTTGAAAGCTCTCACTGCATCCTGGTCAAATAGCTGTCCACACTGATACTTTGCTTTCTGTGATTACACACTCCTTCATCCACCAGGATATCATAAGACAGTGAAAGAAATTTCTCTGAGGAGGAAGAGGTCTTCTGCCATTTGAACTTTTCAAACATGGAAGAACTAGACATGGTTACTTCCCCAATGCTATCCAGCTAGGCTTTGTTTGATGCAGAAATCACAATCATCTTACACTTGGCTCCCTAACCCTGAGATGCAAAATGAAGATCCCAGAATGTCATGAATATTTTGAAGTGCGGGTGCAGGAATAAGTTATTGTATTGCATACTGATGCTAGTTAAACTTTTCCTAGGGCTTCCTTAGTTGGTGTTTATTTGCCAGATCTGCTATCTGAGAGAAGAGATTCAGTCTTTCTGTCTGGGTTTGCACAATGCCTAACACAATGCATGGCTCCAGCCTTTCTCTGGGCTCACAGCATGCCAACATAGTTAAAACCACCACCACATAACAATAGCAATAATCACAGACACAGATATGTATATGGCAATTATGAATTAAATGCATATGAGATTTCACCAAATGTGTTTTTTTCTCACACCTAGTGCCACGTGGAGTTTTTCAGTCTTCTTAGAAGGATATCTCAGAAGAGATTCCAAATAGATTTTCATGAGAATGGGAAAGTGCCAGCAACCAGAGGAGATTCATTGCTTTGGTTACACAAATGCATATATATTAACCAAAGTGTAGTTACAATATGTCAACAAAAAGGATTTGTGTCAAAAATGAAAAGTGGTGAGAAGGAAAATAAGAATGATTCTGCACATAGTGTGCACCTCAACACTGCTCACTGAAAATGTATAGAGAAGCCAGTTCTGCAAAGTTGTGGGCTCATCACACATATCCATTGGTGTTCATGCCCATTTGATACTCAAGAGTTGCATTAAATGCACAGATAACACTTACAGTGGATTCACAGGGTAGGACAGCATCAAACACAGGCACATCCATGTGCATCTGTAGGCACACAGCAGAGAAAGGAGCTTTGAAGCTTGCCCTCTGCACTTCTGACAACTTCCAGTTATAAGAACATCTCCCAAAAAAATCAGATTTTGGAGTTCATTTGAAAGGATGTAAAAATTGAAGATGAATTCCGATAGGAAAAATTCTGAAACCAGCATTTGGTCTTGAAGCCTGAGCAGTGACCAGAAGATTTTCTGTTAACAGGGGAAAGAAATCAAGCTATTGCTTCTCAGCAATCACTGCTCTGTCCTCTGACTATAAGGAGGAGTCTTCTGTTACTCTTGGTCTCTTCTTTTGTCTGTGTTTTGTTTGTGTAGAGCTAACTCTTTGTAAATTGGCTGAAAAATATTTTCTGTAATACAACATATGGGGAAGTTTCAAAAGTGTTTGGAAAGTTTGGTCATTTAAAACAGAGGATCAGACTCTGCAGTGCTCTGAAGTTATGCCAGTGTGATCCAGCCACTGAGCAGCTCATCAAAAGAAGGTGCTCTAGGAAAATAAACCATGGAGACTAAGAGCTGAAGTGGAAGGAAGGTGTTTTATAACTTTGGACAGCCCTACACTTACTTTTCTCACTCTAGTACTAGTCTGATCTGACATATCCTAAGCCTGCATCCAATACTTTTCCTGGTATTTTAACAATGCAGAGATGGAGGTGAGGGGAGGGAGGATACTGCAGCCCTGGCTACAGCAGAGCATCCAGCTGCTTCACTAACTTCAAGAAGCTCATAAGACCAGTCACTCGATCTCCATGTCTTCTCCTCCTAAATAATGATTCTTCCCCTCTCACTGAAACTGGCTCAGATTCTTATGGGAAATGCTTATTCCCAGCATGGGAAAGGGCTGTGGCTTTTAGGCTGACTTAAAACCTTAACATAGAGGTTGACCTAAAACTATTATTTAAATCTTCACTTTGCTAGAGATGTGAAAATCTCATTTTGAAAAGAAGCTTAACAGTCTTCCACTCATTATAAATATTTGATCACTGCAATGTATTTTTAATTAGCTATCATGAACAAATATTTGACTGTACAGCATTTATCATAAATGTCACTGAACCAGCAAATCACCTGCAAATTAATACCACAGCAGCCCTAATGGGGTTATGCAGAATCAATTCTAGGTCCCACTCTAATTAACATTTTTTCTTACTAACTGGAAAGAGGACCCATAAAATAACATTGGATAAAGACTGCAGGGTAAAGGTTGGAGAAACACTAATTATTGAAAAGGAAACCTTTGTGCAATCAAATAATACTGGTTTTAATATGACAAAATATGAAGTTACAGGTGTAAGAACAAGGAGTAAAAGCTATGCTAAGACAACAGGAGAACCCCCTAGAAAATAGAGAAGATCTCTTGAAAAGCCACATCTCTGAAAAAAACCTGTGGCTCCTAGAAAATGATCAGCTGAAATTATGTCGAGGTGTAATTTTGTGACCAAAAGGTTTATTAATAAGGGATGTAGACATCAACACTGAGGTTTGCTGTGCAGCAGCTAGAAATGATGTGCCACTCCACAGAATCAAGCCAGCCTCAGACAAGTGGAAAGATCCACTTCCAAGTAGTGCCTGCCTTTCCCCTTTGAGGGAGGTCAAAATTCCTAACCTAGGTTAAATGCTTAAATTTTACATGGCTAAATTATATCCATCCTAAGCATGAAGATTTTACAGAAAGAAAAAAGCAGATGCCAAAACATTGATGGCAGACTCTTGAATTTACCAAGGCAGAAAGGAGGTGTGTTTCCTGCCTGGTAACTAACTTCCAACAAATTCAGATGAGAAAGGAGGTACAAATTTTCACCTGTTCCTGGGACAGTTTTGGAACAGCTGTGGTAGACTGTTATCAGCTGACAATTTTTAACAGAGACCAGCACCCTTTTCTGAAAAGTTGGCACCAGTTTGAATAAAATCGTTGGGGTATTTTATGACTTGTGTTATTTAGAAGACCAGACTGGTTTATTGTATAAGATAGTTCTGTCTCCATAACTTTGGAACACATGAAATTTGACCAGAATTTGGGAACTGAGCAACAATACTCCTAGAAGCACATCACAAGAAAAATAAGCCTTTGTTTAATTTATATTTAAATTATTATATATAGTGCATCTATTGGTATCAGCAAGACAATATTCCAGTTCAAAAGCCTTTCTGGAGGACTGTTACTGGTGCTTCTAATTAATCATTTAATCCCAGATTTAAACTGCTAGCATCTGTAAATTTAAAATCATTTAGACCAGCCTGTAATTTAAAAGACTGATGATAATCAGGGTGGTTGGATGTCATCATCAGTCATGCTTTGCAGGGATATGGAGTCCTCTCATTATGGACAGCACTGATGGAAACAGATGCATGGCAAATACCTTCTAAGTGAAAGTACTCATCTGTGACCTAAGCAAAGGGCTTTATCCTAACCAGGATTCATTGCTAAGCTAGCCAAAGTCAATTAAAACAATCATGCAACCGGGATCAGGCAAAGCAAAACAGACTTGATACCTTCAGGTTTTATTCTACACATCTTGATATATGCAGCTGTTAATACTAGAGATGGGGGGAGAGAAAGCAGGGAAATCATATGTCAAAAAATCTAAACAGAAACAAACACTCAGGAAAGCACACCTGCACATCTAAGAGATTAATCCTTTGCCCTTTATTTCAAAATAAGGAATGCAATACTTGGAACTTTTAGCTATGGAACATTATGAAAATATGAACTTCTCAAATGCCAGGAGGTTGCATTTCTTGATACTCTGAACACTGAAGTGAGTGAAAAAAAACCCAAAACATCAAAAGTCTGATGCTCTTGTTCCTGGCTAGCACAGATTCCACTTGATTCAGAAGAGCTGCTGAGCTGATCCCAGAACCCACCACATATATAGCTGGGTGCTCTCCCTGTCAAATGACATACATTAGAGCATATAGCTATAAATGTGTGCAAATGAGAGAGTCTAAAACATAACAGGGTCTAAAAGAAGAGGGTCAGAATATGCCATTCTGGTCCCTGAAGTGTCATATTCTTCCAGGGCAGTTCAGAGGTAAGGCACAACCAGCCCACTGCCAGTTTATGAAGAATCAGCTGTCTGCTTTGAACAATGGCACTCAGAAGACATTTGTTGGGCAGTGTTCTCCACCACTGTATGTGTACAATACTTGATTTGTTGTGCTTTGTTCTTGCTACCTCACTCCCACACTGCGTGTGAGGTGAGTGACTGATGGAGAGAACAGTACTTTGCACACAGACACACACATGTACAGCTTATGACACAGAACACATGTAGAGGCACAAACCACTGTGCAATGTCAGTACCACAGGGAAAATGCCCTGCTTGGTAGTGTGTAGCTGCCTCAGATCTCTTGTTCACTCACTGTGTTTTGCCTCAGAAAAAAGTCTGCTTAGACAGACCCTGAGCTCTCCTGTTTAGCAAAAGTCACCTGGAAACCACCTCCTTCTTCCCTATCCAGAATTGACCTTTTCTACCCCTTGTGTGCTCCACTGCAAAATGCAAAAATAGATTCTGCTTGTTATTAACAAGAACAGATCAGAACCGTGGAGGCTGACAGAGACCTCTGTTATGAACTGGCTCCCACAAATGGCCTCAGCAAAGCACCCTGGTGCCTCCACAAATGGGCAAATGTTTTGAGTCATTAATCATTAATAATCTTCTCTCTCATAATCTCTGAACATCTAGTCCAGTTCCCCCTGCTCAGAGCAGAGACAACTGAAGCAGGCTTCTCAGGGCCATGTCCTAGGCAGTCTTGAATTTACTCAGAGGTGGAATCTCCTTCCTCTAGAGGCAATGAGTTCAGTTCTTGAGCACCTTCACACAAAAGTTTGTTCTTGTCCTGTTGCTGAACACCACTGAAAAGAGTCTGCCTCCTTCTTCTTTACATCCTATCAGATATTTCATAGAAACATAGATGTGTGGCCTCCCCAGACACCCTGCCCACAGGCCCAGGAGCCCCATTTCAGCTCAGCCCATGACTCAGGTCCTGCTTGAGCTGTGTGAGATGCAGTCTGTCTTTAGCTCAACACAGTTGCTCCTGTCATGGACTTTGTTGACACACCCATGGATTGGTTTTCCAGCTGAACCTCAGACCTGATTCATCACCTTGAACCTGACAGATAATCTGGACTGCACGACCTTTTATTTCTAAGTGGACCAGAGGCAAATACAAGTGACGTTATAAAGCACTTTCAACAAAACATTAAGTTGGGTAGATTTTTGGAGGGGTTGAGTGAGGGCGAGGGCATGGAGAAGGACGTGGAAAGATGGTTTTAAGGAGAAGGACCAAGCCCCATGAAAAGGCCAGAGTATCATACTACAACTTTTATATCCTACTATGTGCCATTAGGATACCAGTTAACAAACTATCACCTCTTCTTCAGAAGCTACATAGTAGTCAGAACAGCACATAAAGAAGCTATGCTTGCTTCACTGAGCTTTTCTGATTCTGGAAGTACTGAGTAATCTGTGCCAGCCACCTAAATTCTCAGAACCATTATTCTGAATTACTACTGAATAGTAAATTTAGAAATTCTTGTGATAACTTTATGGTCTATGTGTCTGCTGTCCATGTTCCATTTGAGGGTCTTGCCAATTTGTTTCACCTGTTTTTACACTGGAAACTTCACTGAGGTCACTCCCTGGGGGCCCATGGCATGTTCCAAAACAGCCATCTGTACTGTGACAGGACAAGGTTCCCCTCCTTACACTGACAGCTGAGTTCAGGCAAAACTCAGAGCAGCACGTGCCTCCATGGTGCTTCTTCCTATTTACTCTCCTAAAGCCAGGACTAACTACCTACAGCTGTGAGGCACTGCCAAACTCCTGTCAGGAGTGCCTGAAGGATGCACTGGGAAATTCCATGTGCAGAATAACTGAAAAATCTATTAGGTCACAGAGTTCTCTGCAGCTTTTTTGAACTGTAGATTCACTAGAATATCCAAAGAATGTAAAGACAGAAAATTGTTTCATGTGGGGTTTCTGAAAAGCTCAGCTTAATACTAAAAGAAAGACAGCCCTGAAACCAGCAATGATCACATACACTAAACAATAACAGAGCTATGGCAACTTTCCTTTCAATCTAAAACCTGTTCATCTTTGACCTGTATCAGCACATTGCAAGCACTCTGTTATTTCAGATGTTTCTTTGAAGGGACAGATGCATTTCAGCAGGAGTAAATACAGTGTTATAAGGGACAGAAAGCATGTATAAGTATTATTCATCAAAGCCTTGGTGGGACTTCCAGTAATATGATGACATTTGGTGTATATTGATTCCATACAAAAATATGTACCTAGACTTCTGGTTCAGCACCTAGAAAATGTCTCTGTTCTGCCTCTATAAAGCCTTCCAAGTAATAGAAGGCAATTTTGCATATCTATTTTCCCATTCATGTTTTTGTACCAGTACAATGAAATAGAATTTGTCCTCTCTATCATGCAATCTCTTTCTTTAAGATCTAAAGAAATCATACGTAGTGTCTTAAATCAAAAGTTAATTTTCAGAGACCTCTCAAAAATTATAAAATGAGGGAAAAAGAAGTGAGCTGCAATTTGAAAATAATCTATTATTATTAAAAAAAAATCCAACAAAACAAAACAAAAAACCCCACAACAACTTAGGCAAAACAACAATAAAAGAACCAGGGTGGATTATATATACTGTCTATGGGTACTGTGAAAGGTAACAGAACAGAATAGCTATTTAAGAATCACCTAAACTAGGGAGCTCATATTTACACTTTTAAGTGACTTGACAACTTTTTGTTCTGATTGAGCAGTCATGTTGGTACCTTTATATCTAAATTGCATATAGGGACACTTGAATGTCAATTTGTGTAAAGCAATACTGGAATCAGGAAGTGCAAAAACAAAAACTTTTTTCTGTGGCTGAGGACCATTAAAGAACCCTCTAATACTGCACTTCCCAGACTTTCCTCCAATTTTAATGTGGTATTGTATTTTGGTAGCTTTAGTGAAGTCAGTAGTGAGACTGCCTACTCAGCAAAGAGATATAAAAGGTTTTCTTTCTCCTTTATACCATGAGGAAGTCATGCCCTAAAGCCTGTATCAAGAGAAATACATATTTCACAGCCTGCCCTATGGTGAGTTCGTGCTCACAAACCATTTTCACTGATAACCAGTTACCATCTACCACCTGATCCAAGTTCCCACCCTGTCTATTACCTCGACAACTGGGCATGCCAGCTGATCCCCTTGCCAAGTAATTCCCAGCAGTAGGAAATCACATGGCAGCAACAGACTGGACTTGCTGTTCTACATCTCGTTTGCCATCTCATCTGGCTCCATACCAAGTCAGAGAACCTTTGCCTAGTTTTTACACTAGTAAATGAAATGGTCAGAGACTGTTCTCAGGACCTGATGCCAACTGGCTCTTCACAATTCAGCTCCTTTCAGCTGTGATGACAATACAGCTAAACTTCCCCACAGCTTCTTTTCAAACAAACAGGATCACATCCAAATTGTCAATCAGCAACAAGCTCTGACCCAGGCTAGACCCCAAATCATGCCCAAACACTGAAGCAGTGGTAGCTGACCCAGGACAAAACCAAGGGACTTGTTAGTGATTGTGTAGCAAAGAACAACTTTGAAAAGAATGATCCAAGCAAGAGGTTTTAGGTGCTTGAGAACAGAATGTTGGGACTGATGTCCTTTCTGTAAAACATAGTTTCTATACGTTCTAAGCTCAGATTTCATTCTGTGCTTCCATTCTAGGTTGTTTTGATATTTTTTTAAAGATAGTTATTACTGTTTTTTCTTTAGATTACACCTTACTGCAAAGAGACTAATTTTACCTGAAGACTGTACATAATATCATTAACACCATTGACAAGAGAGCTTGGCTGCTGCTATCTATCACAGAAATTAAAGAAAATAAAATAAGATTTTGACACAAGGAAAAAAATCTCACGTCCCCATGAACTCAGAGTAGCAGCATGTTTACAGAGTCTAAAGAACTGATCAGTCTTTATTTTGTGATGGCTAAATTAGTTTCTGTTTTAAACCTATTTCAGATATACTCTTTTTCACTACAGCTGCTACTCCTTCATTACATTTCCCAATCAGCCATCAGTCCTGCCACTCCTTTTCCACATCCTTGTAAATTTTCAGACCATTCAACAGAAATTCACAAAGCAGCACGCTGACTTCAATGACTAAAAAACATCCCTTCCAGGCATTTTTACTAACAAAATCTCTTCACAATATTTATGAAGCTTTATTCCTTTGAAATCATTCCCTATTTATTGCCTGTGTTTTGGAATACATTATTATTGACCATCATGCTGTTTATATTCAATTCTGAGTAACTCCCTTGAAGCAAATGGCTCATGTGAATTGTTGATGGCTGATACATAATTAAAATCTAATTTAATGAAGTTTAAGTGTCAGCTGCTTCTCAAATGCACTTTTTTTTTCCTGTTTATCACATACTTTCGGAGAATTACTACCACAGATTCTGTTACAGACATTAATTTCTTTTTCCATTATGATTCTTTGCTCATATTCAAAGAACCAAACCAAAGCAAACTCTGCTTATCCCACTCCTTGTGAAATCACAGTGTGCTCTGAACAAGTATGTCAGAATCACACCCTCACAGGTTATGAATAGCATCCCTGCTGAGCACTGTTTTTAAAGGAACAAAATACTTGGGCAAGATACCAAAGGTAACACAAGCAAGTCTGACTGGGGGTTATGCATCTGCTGGGATGTGGTGCTTAGAAATCACTGAGCTATACTTGGAACATAGAGGATTTGTTTTTCTTTTCCTGAGCAAATCCAGGCAGATGCTTGTTTCTCATCTCTTTTTAAAAAAGTCTTATAATTATCCTGTTCTCTTCATCAAAACAAATTTAATTTTCGTGGGATAACATACTGAAATCCCAGATCACAGAAACCCTCTGCTTAAAGGTACTTCTGGTACAAGTGTTGCTGATAGACTTAGTACTGGATACTCCAAAAGACACAGGAAGGGACTAGTCTTGTGAGAGCCCTATTAAATCCTCCCCTGCTGCCATCTGGTGCCAAGAGCAAGTAAATTACTGTAACTCTCCAAAGAGTTCCACTTACGGCACTGAGCCCGTGAGGATGAGCAGCTACAGCAGCCTCTCATCTCACTCTGCTTAGCCTTGCTCCCTCCATTTCCAGCTGTTTGAAATGAGGTTCTGACTCTGGGGAAAAATGAAAATATGAGGGGCAATTATGATGTGCTTGGGAGACAGCATGATGGAGGAGACTTAAACTTTCTCATTCAAACCAGAGCAACCAAGTATCAATCTCCAGTGATTCATATGCGTGCAGCATGGGCAGCAAACAGAAACTAGAGATCCATGAACATCCACATAGTTATGACCTCACTGGAATCTCAGAGATCTCTCAGGACAGCTCACATGCCTGTGAAAATTGATGAAAACTCTAAAGGTGAGGAAGAAGGGTTGTGCTCTGCACAAAAGAGCAGTGCAATTGCATTTGGTGCTGTCCTGTGCCAGATGATGGGCCAGCTGTGAGCTATAGGCAACAGAGGACAGAGACTCTGAAGTGTCTCCTACTGATCACACACAAGGGGAAATAGATGAAGCATTTTTCAGACAGCTAGCAGTCACATGATTTCTGCAATGGATTAAAGGCAATTTTTGCCACTGGTAATTAATAAGTCAGCTGTGTCAATTACTTTGGTAGTCCTCTTGCAAACAAGGAATCACAGTCGGAGGTTTGATGGTCAGTGGTAGCACTGGCAGCACTGACTGTGAGATGATAAAGTTTAAGGTCCTGAGAGAAGGGACCAAGACAAGTACCAGGTGAGAAAGTTCTGAAGGCATCCAAATACATGATGTTACTGTTGGATAAGGTTGCCTTGCCTGTTGGAAATGCTGCAAGTCTCTCTGAGACTTGTTTTCAGTGCTTTGTAATCTCATTACATTTTAAGCATTGCAGATTTTCCTGTCCAAACATCTGTCCTGGGATAAGTTATCAACACTGTTAATATTTTGGGAAATTTCAGCAAATTATTCAGCTCTTTTAAATATGATAATATGCTTGTTCCCTCATAGTAAATTATTCTAGCAACTGCTCTCTTAAGATGTTCCAATATGTCTGTGTTCCAGAACATTTTTGTGTTTATATACATTGTATACCTCACACTTTTCTAATTCATCAAATAGCCTTTTAGAAATTTCCCATTCCTATACACTACAAGGTAATTATTTATTGGAAGTTACCAATTTAAATTGCTGAAAATTCAGTATTTATGAATTAGCTCACCCTCTCCCACTGCCCAGCCATCAATCTGAACATTTTCTCCAGATGATTATGCTGCAGCCCAAGAGCCAGAAGGCAAAGCTAAATGGCCTGAAGTTGTTGCCCCATGAGGGTCTGGATAAAGCTGAAGCCAGGCATTAGAACCAGAAACCTTCCTTCAGGTGCTCCCAGTGATACAGGTGCTCTTTCCTAGCACAGCGAGTGATCCCCCACTGATCTCAGCCCAGATGCAAAAATGAAGAGCTAAGGCTTGGAAACAAGGAAAGGAACAGAACAAACCAAGGAAGCTGACAGATTTGCATGAGGGGGTGGAGGAACCAGGCGAAAAGTAAAAATTTCAAAGCAGATAGGAGATGTAGCTAAGAAATGGGGATAATAAATTTCAAGCAGAATAAGAGCAAAATGAACAAGAAAACTCTTGGAATCCGGAGAGGAGATTGGACAGTCCTGAAAAGTTGGAAGGATGCAAGGAAGAAAGGAATGGTGGGAGAGAAGGACAAGGCTGGGACTTAGAAATCAGAAGACAGCAAAGCAAACACTACTGTCAGACATAAAAGAAAAAAAAAAGAGAAAGAAAAAGGAAAAAGAAAAAAAAGAAAAAGAAAAAAGAAAAAGAAAAAGAAAAAGAAAAAGAAAAAGAAAAAGAAAAAGAAAAAGAAAAAGAAAAAGAAAAAGAAAAAGAAAAAGGGAAAAGGCAAAACCCGACATAGGATCAAGACTGAGTGAAAGAATCTGGAGAATGTGAGACTGTGTGTTATACAAGGAAGACTTGAAATAAGTGGTTGTGGTTAAATGGCAGGAGAAGGGGCTTAAAAAAATAAAGGGTTGTGAAAAAGGAGAGATACTGGATTTTCATCCAAGAAAAACAAGGCAAGCTGGTATTGGTGATCCAGGGGACTGGGACAGAATCTTACCAGACCTTTCACAGTGTGGGTTTGTTGGTTTGAGGTGTTTTCTGGTTGGGTTTTGTTGTTTTTTTGTTTTGTGGTTTGTTTTTTTTTTGGGGGGGGGGTGCAGTGTGTGTGGGAAAGTGGGAATTTGAAGTTGTTTGGGGTTTTTTTACAGCAGCGTTTGTGGTGAAATTTCCAGCTCTCATTCTGATGTCTATGCAGCCTGAACACTCAGTGATGTATAAAGAGCTAATCTGCGCTTAAACAGGGCAGGAAAATGCTGCAAGAGTAAGCAGTAAAGAGCAAATTCTTTATTTTGCTCCCACAGATTAGTGTCAAAACAAGGAACAGAATTCAGATTCTTCCTCTCAGCTCCAGTGCCCAGTTCCCGAGATCCTCTTGCCTTCTTCCATAGCCATGCAGCGTACGAAACCAGATTGACAAGACAGGCACCCCTACACCAAACACAGACCACGTAGGGAGGCATAGACTCCTCTGCCTGCAGTCTGAACTGAAGGGACAAAGGACACCTCTGGTTCATGTACCGTGGCTATCACAGGTTCTGTACCTGGACTAAGTCTGTGCTTAGAAGAAGAAAATGGTGGCTTGACAACATCACCTTGAAGTGGCTGTAATAACTGAGCTGCCTTGCATCTGCCCAGCTTGGAGCAGTAGCAGAGCAATCTATACTCATCCAGAGAGACACATGTCCCCAGAAAACACTGAGCTTCTTGCAATTGCATGTCTGCCTTGCAACAAGGATTTATAAAGCCCAGGGTCCATCCAGTACATCTATCATATTTTCCCTCTACTTCATTTGTCTCACATCAAACCACTAAAGCACAGCTAACTGTGTGTTTGCTACGTAGCTACAGCAAACAAATTAATTTTTTAACAGAAAAGTCTACAAGCATCAGCTAGGCTTTACCTGTTAGCAACAAATTAATGAAAGTTAATTAATTAATCAATGAACAACATGTTCATTATTATTTATAACATATTAACATTGTAATATCTGAAAAATTACGTCTAGCTACTGTTGGTTTCTCTTTCCTGCTAGGAAACAATTCCTCTTTGTTTTCAGCTTCCCAAAAGGCATTACAGTTCATAGCAACCAATATTAAAAAAGAAATCAGCAGCAGTATCTACAAATAAAACCAACAGAGATTAAAAATCTTGTGTGTCTGTGTGGGCATATGCAGAAATAACTTTCAATCAAATATCTGCAGTTTGGGGGACTGACAGCAAAAGTAACTGATAAAAAATGTATGCATTGCTGGAACACCTTCCAAATCCTGGATGCTTGCAAGCTTCTGCTGCCATCAACAACAGTTTCTAACTTGTGGAATTTATCATAATTTTATTTTTCCAAAAACTCCAAATCAAGAAGGCAAACAGCAATTTTTATATTAATGGACAAATATATTCACATCTCTATATTCACCCAAATGTTCATTGGAGAACTCCAGATTTGACTCTAAACCAACACATCTGCTAGCTTTTATCTTTTCTACGTGTTTTCAGTCAAGTCTTCACGCTTTTTGAAACAGCAGAGAATCCACACACAGAGAACTTTGGCTTTGGTCCTGCTCTAGAGACTACCTACCAAACATAATTCTTTCTTTCTTACATTTTCTATTAAGATTTATTTTAATTCTCTGTTATCTCACACTGTTCATTATAAAAAAATGAGAAATATAAAATAGCAGTCATGCATAAATAAATTTTAAGAATGGAAAGGTTTGAGTTTCTGCAGTACATCTGATGACAAAAATACGGATATCAATCATTACATCTCCAAGCTCTTTTACTATGTTGTGAAACAAAAATGTTTCTTTGTCTTTAGAGAGATACTTTCCCATTAATTCTAAGCTTAAAAAACAAAGATCATAATCCAGATAAAAGGTCTTCCCCATATTTCAATTTAAGCTGAGTAGAACTCCCTTAAGCAGGAGGTTCCGTTGGTTATAATGACTGCACGGAAATGAGAAAGGGTTGTAAATCCATTAAATTAGAGGAAATAACTCACAAACAAACAGAAAATTAACATTATGACTATCTGACAATGACATTTAAAATGCATGAAGCCTTCAATTGCCAGAGAAGAAGAAAAATTATTTGTCACAGAAAAATTCTAATGAAGACTGCTTTTGGTTGCTTTCATGGTTTTTTGGTATTAACCTTTTCATAGCTTGTTCACAGATTCTAAATTTCAATTCTGTAAGATTTAGTATTCTTTACCATCCATGGGTCTCTCAAATCATGGTATATTTGCTCTGACTTGCACCTCCTCAACTATCCTCCAACTTCCCCCCTGCTGTGCTGTAAGTCCTGGCCAGAAAAGCAGCATTCACCTGCTGAAAGCACCTCAGCAGCCTATCTGAAATACATAAATCCTACCTAATTATGATGACACATATAATGACTGTGCAAGGCAGTTGTCCCTACTTTAGTACAAGGATGTATTTCTGACTCTTTGTTCACCTTTGTCTTGACACCTACTATGGTGTCAAGTCTTACTTTATGCTTTCTTTCTGTCTCAGTGCCTCAGTTCTGTGCCACTGGGAATCATCTATCTGCTTCAGCTTCATGAAAACCATTATTGTGTAACAGAGATCCTAAACATGACAACATCTCTTCTGGAGTCTCCAGCACCCTTTCATTGATACCAACAGCGAAAACAGAAAGGGCTAAACACTTAAGCCAAAGAAAGAAGTGGAGATCAGTGAAGGAGCAACAGAATCATAATTCCACATAGTGGACCAGAGGGAAGAACCATGATAAGAAGAAAGTGATTAGTGATGACAGGGATGAAGAAGCCCATTAGCTGATTTAATTTCAAAGAACAAAAACTATTAAATTGCCCCAAACATCACTGTAATCTGAAGATGCTTCAAAAAAGCAAGGCAAAAGAATTTTACAGCAGCATAAGCTATTAGAGAGGAGGAGGAACCAGAGATGGGAACCAAAAAGAATGTAGAGTCTGAATGGACTAGAATAACAAAAAATTTGGAGTAAAGCCAAACTTAAAGACAAGTTATAAGGATAATTACAGAAGGATCATGCTCTCATCAAGAGGTTAGTCCAGGAAACCAAGTTTTATTTAATGGCAGTAACCAGAAAGAAAACAGAAGGTGAAATTTGCAGGGAGATAAGGGAAAACCTGACTAAGGGTCAGATTTTTTTCATGCCCTTTTAAAATCAGCAGTTATCTGGGAAAGCAGCAGAAGGTGGAACAAACCACCTGTTTAACCTCTACTAACAAGCTTGACATTCAGTTCCTGTGAAGAAAACATTTTAACATTTTTAATACTATACCACTTAAAGGACTCATTTGCAGTTCCTAAAAATGCCCTAATATCATACAATTGAAAATTTCCTGACTTTCTTGACAACTGAAATAAATCTCTTGTGCTTCATACAAGATCAAAGAGGACACTGGTGTTCCTACTAGGGTATATTCCTAAAAGTGAAAATCAGAGACATTGATTGGATTTCAAATCTTGGACAGAAAACAGGAGAGCTGTTTCAAAAATCCCTTCTGAGAAGTCATTCTTAGTCAACAGTTTCTCCTTTTACTAGTGCTTTGTTATCTCTGTCAGCCTGGCTATTACTGCTGTAATGCAATTTTCTGCTTACTTAATGGCACAGTATCTTGCATCTGTATAATGGCTGCTGGAGTAATTTTGAAGATTAATTAGATACAATGAAAAATTACGCTTAGTTTGAACAGCCAGGTAGAGAGTCTCACTTCTCCATACTCCAAAGAGCATGACTGAACAAGATGGGGAGGTGGCTAGATTCCCAGTCCCAGTGTGCCTGCTAGCCCCTAGTTGTAGTAAGCAAGGGAAAAAGTACTGATCTTTGTAAAAACCTGTGGGAAACATCATCTGTGAAGTTAGATGCCTCTGACACCCTTGAGCACGCTTCCCATATGAATATTTATGTAGGTACAATGTATCAAAGCCTCTGAACTCTTGTTGCCACTAGTTCCACATTTCCCTCCTAGTACAGAGGGAGAAAAAGGCACCACTTGGTTCCTGTTCTGCCTAGAAAACAGCAAATATTTTAGTTTCTTCAGCTTCTCAATCATAAAGTTGTACTTTAGCACTCCTTGCAACTGTCAACTTTTCACTGCCATTTTTATGCCCCCAAAACAAGTTGTAGAAGAAAAAATCAGCAAGAATCTAAGACCTTCAAATATTTGGTGTAGAAGTAAATAGCAACACTAACCTCTTTCATTTTTTCCAGTTCATTCTGTAGTGCTTGTTTGGCAATTTCAACTTCTATAAGCTGCTGTCTTAATTTTTCATTTTCATCTTCTGTTATAGTACGTTTTTCTTCCACATTTTCTAACTCGTGATGAAGTCTCACCGATACATCTTTTGCAACCTAAATGAAATGGTATATCAAAAGAAAGGTTAAAATAAATTTACTGCTGCTTAGTGCCTATGCATCCATTTAAAAGTTTATTCTGGGTGTTTTGATGGAAGAGGTAAGTAAGGAAACAAGTAGGCAAGGACATCCACACACGGACTTCTAAATAATTCCAAATTCAAGCCAATTCTTTCCAAAAAATAGTACACTATCCCATGGACTTCACTAGAAACCACATCAGACATTAAAGCCCAACTCCTTCTTAGGTTCTGTCGCATCAACACCTAAACAGGACCTTTGCTATTCATGGAGACAGTGCATCATCTATCTTCTCTTAACCACAGCTGGCTTATGCTCTTCAATGCACTAAAGCACATGCCCTTCAAACACTTGACATGCAACAACAGCTAAAAGCAGGGCCCATCTTCTCCAGGCCTTCCTTACCTGTGTCTGCCTGTGACCACAAATGGACACATGTTTATTTTGACAGTGCTAGTTTCTCTCTCCTCGGTCAACAATTAATGAAAATATTTACTACTATTGGCTCATTTTAAGATTAAAATATGGACAAACAACATTTTTACTAACGTTGTGTTCACACAAATGATGTCTGTTACTTTCAATGAAAATGAACACTAAGGTTTTTAGTTATTTGGGGTTTTTTTTAAATGCATTTTCACAGGAATAGAGTTAAAAGGCGTATGACAAGATCTAATCCTCTTCCTCAAGGAAAAGTAATGAGAATCTTGCCCTGCAAGCCACTTGCACTATATTTTGTGGAACCAGAAATTATAATCATACACCAAAAATATTTAAATATACACTAATCACTGTGTTGATGGTGATTTAGACACACAGACACATAGTGTGAAAAGCCTCATTTCCTGCTTTTTTTAGAACACTGAAAAGCATAATTAATCCTACTTAGCATTAGCTAGGGGAGTTCATCAAGCTGTCCTTCATGGCTTTCACTCAAACCATCTTTATGTTAGTATGTCAGAAGTTCTTTGGCATTCTAAAACTCAAGAGAAAAAATCATACTAACTGTAAGCAGGCATCTAGAAAGATCCAATCTATCAGAAATCAGCAGCAGCTAGTGACTCAGCCTCCCTTGACAAGAAACCCAGTGTGTGTGAATTACAGATACAACACTGCAGTGTAGCACCAGATCATTCAGTAACCTCCCCCACGCACACGCACTCAAGACACATAATGCCCAGCAGAAAGAGCGAGTGGAGGGGAATTTCAATTATAACCATAGTCCAAAGAGACTGCAGAATGAGCTGAGAAACACACCACAGGGCTTTAGCTTAATGTCTTTTCCTACACTTAGTATTAAATTGCTCATCTGGTTGTCCAACCAAAGTAAATGGAAAATCATGGGGGATATTTAAAACAGCACCCTAACGGAACCTGTCTTCAGTCTATAGATACAGTCTGGAGCAGTAAATAAAACCAAATTGTAATATCATTATCGGTAGCTAATTTTTTGACAAAAAAAAAAAAAAGTTGGAATAGCTATTAATGCAGGAAAAAAATACAGAGCATTCTAGATCACATGAGAAATGGGACTCACTTATGCAAGATACAGTCTTGAAGATAGCTGTATTAAAATGTATCTCTGAAGGATCAATATATTGCAAAATGAACAATGTAAAACAAACAGTGTCAATTTGGACAGTCTTCCCTCACAAGAGGACTTCGAAATCGACAGAAAACCACACATGAGTTACAATTATGGTTAGCTAGCACCCAAAACTCTATTGGGCAGAAATTTATCATTAGATATTCATCCCTACTCCAAAGCAGAACACATTCATGAATGATGAGAACACCCTGCAAGAACACTGCTCCTTTCCAAAGAGTCAGTCACACTGGGAAACATGGGATAAATACTAATTAAAGCAAGCCTTTGTCTAGCTAAATCCAAGGCCTTAGTTTCTATCTCCTATACTGGCAGACAAGCACCCCATCAGAGGTGCCCTCAACAATTCCCTCCCCAAACTGCATGTGTATGACTTGCTAATAAAAGTAGAACTGAGTCAATAAAGAAGCCAACTCTATGAACCAGAAGCACAGTTCACTTGGGATAGGGAGGCCCACCTTCAAATTCTGCCTGCAAATGTGTGTGTCTCAACTGATCACCTAAGCATCATTCTGAGTGTGTAAAATATCCTTTGTTTCAAACAAAAATCTCCATAAAAAGGGGATTTTCAGATTTTGCTTCTGATCAGGAAGACTCTATTTTGCCAAGAACCATGTTGGCACCTGTATTTATAGAACTGTCACAGCCACAACAGAAAATGTGGGTTTTGAATACACATAGAAAAGGAATATCAAATAGAAATTTTAATAATAGTGATGACAAGCTTGAAAACTTTCAGAAAAGATGATCCAAACCAGGCCTGGGAATAGCGTATTCTCGATCCATCATATTTAGCAGAAAGAAATTTAAAAATAACCTTGTTTGTAATTCATGTATTAAATTCACATTTTACACTGCAGCCCCCAGAGTCCACATGCCTTAGGTAACTAGTCCTAGGCAGAAGTGTGGCCAATAAAGCCTCACACTTGCTATACAGAGGTCTCCACTTGCATGAGAAAAGGTCAGTTGACTGGGAGACCAGTCAACTGAAAAATGTTTAGGCGTCCTGATTCAGCGGGAGTCCTTCAATATCTAGAGAATGGAAGCAGAAATTGAACTTCCAACTGTGTCAAGAAAGGGGTTTTTTTCTCTGTAATTGGACCAATCTGGAATGGAGATGATGGGTATTTCACCAATGACAATATTTAAACAAGGGCTGAAACTTTTCCTCAGCAAGAGGCTGTGGTTCATTGAGATCTTACGGACTGAAATGCATTGATGACACACTGAAATTTGATGGGTTTTGTCTAAGGTTTCAGGTGGACGTGAAAAACCCTGGATTCATTGAACCTAACAGCAGTTTTTTTACTGACGGCAACAGAATAAGGATTTAGGGTTGTGACTGCAAGTATTCAATCTGCTTGCCCCCTAAAATCATTCAATAAAGAGTGACAAAGTCCCCTCAAAGTCAATGGAGCTGTTTGGTGAGGTTGGTTTAATTTTGCAGTGGAACGGTATGTTTTGCATTCATCATAAAGGGTCCAAAACCCTTACCTCCTAATATGCTTTTGAGTCACTCCTTGCACACTACCTTTACAAAAAATGATAGGACTGAATCTGAAAATAGCCTATCTACATACATAAGGGCTCCTGTAACAGAACAGCTTGGCCACTGCTATTCCATGAGCTGCACTGGGTGCACAGCGGAATGGATGGAAAAGCCTGAGTCATGAGCACCAAGAGCACAGTTGTGCCTCCATCCCAGACACTCCCTTTCCCTCGACACCTGCTCAGCGTGTACCTTGAGGTCCTGCTCCATGCTGCGTATGAGCTCGTTGTCGATCTCGCCGGTCTGGGCGTAGCGCAGCCTCTTGCGCTCAGCCTTGCGCAGCCGGTACTGGAGGATCCGGCAGTTCTTGTTGGCTCGCTCCAGCTCATGGCGCATTTCTTGAAGCTGACAAGCATCCTCCTCAAAGAAACTGTCCCTCATCTCGTCCATCTCTGTCCTCAGCTCATCTATCTCGTTCTGGCACGGGGGCAAGAAGGGGACAGGGACGCAACAGGTGGGTCAAAAGCACAAATGTCAGCACGTACAGGGGAAGGCACCCAAAATGGAGCTCCGCCCCGCAGGGACGGCAGGTAAATGCAATCCAGCTCATTGTAAGCACCGCGACGAAGCAGGGAAGTGGCACTGCCCGCATGCCCCATGACAGAGCCACCTTAACGCTGCCTCCAGCTCTCCTGCCGCGAGAGAAGCAGGCCGGGAAGGTCCTCCCGGCCCCTGCCAAGCCCCCGCCCGGCCCTGGTTCTCCCCCACCCCCGCCGCCGCCCCGGCCCCTCACCTTGAGGCTCTCGTTCTCCTCCCGCAGTTTCTCCATCTCTTCCTGCATCTCCTCCTGCAGGTGGGGGCTCAGGGCGCCTTCGGGGCCGCAGCTCCTGCCGTCGCCTTCCGTCTCGTCCTGCCGCAGCCCTTCCGCCGCTGCCGCCGCCATGGCAGTGGGCGAGGAGGCGGAGGCGGAGGCGGCCGGGGGATGCTCGGCCGGGGCGGCGGCCGCGGAGGCGGCGGAGGCAGCGGAGGAAGCGCTGCCGCTACTGCTGCCGTGGTTGCTGCCCTTGGTTTGCATCTGGGCGGCCGCCGCCAGCCCTTTCCTGAGGTGGAACTGGATGAGCTCACTTTGCAGGCATCCCTCCTTCCAGTACCCGCCGCCGCCCGCCGCCGCACCGCGGCCCTTCCCCGCACCCGAGGAAGATGGAGGCGCCGGGGCCGCCTCCCCCGCGCCCTTCAGCGGGGACCGCCCCGCTTTCCCCCGCCACTGCTTGGGCGGCGGCGCCGCCGCCCCCTCCCGCTCGGCCCCGCCGGGCCCTGCAGGGGGCGCCTCCTCGGCGGCGCCCGGCGGCGGCAGCGGCTCCTCGGCGGCGGCGGCGGCTCCTCTCGCGGCGGCGGCGGGCGCTTCAGCACCGGCGGCGGGCTGGACAGCTCCCCGCGGCGGCTTCTCGGCGGCGCGGCCGCGGGCGGCGCGGGGGGCCGGGCCGGGCGGCGGCCGCGCCGCGGCGGCTTTGGCGGCGGCGGGCGCGGCTTTGGCGGCGGCGGGCGGCGGGCGCGGGGCGGCGTCGCGGGCCCGGGCGGGCGAGGATGCCCGCGGCTGCTTCCTGCCGCTGCTGCCCTCGGGATGCAGGCGCGGCTCCGCGGCCGCGCCCCCTGCCGGCGGCTGGCTCATGGCGGCGGCTGTCTCGGGCGCGCGTCCATCACCGGCGGGCTCCTCCGCCGCCGCCGCCGCCGCCCCGGGAGCTGCGGAGCAGAACCGGAGAAGCGGTCGGGACGGGGAGGGCGGGCAGAGGGGCTTTTCGGCTCCCCGCGGGCGCCAGCTGTCACCAGCCCCCAGCCCTGACCCGCGCCCACCTGCGGGCGGAGCGATCCCCCGGAGCGGCCGGGGAGAATCCGACCGAGACCGCAGCCCAGAGCCAACCGGAGCTGCCCAAGGAAGGGCCCGAAGGGCGGCTCTGCTGATGCTGAGAGCTGCTTCCACTCCGCCCGCACCTAGGGGCGTTTCCCCAGCCCCGATGCCGAACCTTCCCCGCAGGGATAAATTTTCTTCCGCACTCAAACTTCCCTCTCCCTTGTCCTCACCACCAGGCCTGGGTTGCTAATGCACCTGTCTGCCTGCTAGAAGGCCTCGTCCGAGTGTCTACCACAGCTGAGTGGGGGAAAGCTACTGTACAAAGGGCTGCACACGTGGAAGCAACTACAGATTTCCCTTCAGCTTCGACAGCGACTCTTCCGGGCCAAGGTGACTAGGGAATCGAGGGTCATAAAGCAAACGGGTTCTGCAATCAGCTTTTAAACATACATTTGCCACAGTTTGTTATCCAGAGGTGCTGTCAGGATTTAAGACCGATTCATGTTTGTTACCAGTTATGCAGATCAATAGGTTATGTATGACTCAGACATAATCACTCCAGCAGATTTTCAAAACAGAGGAAGCAAGGAATACACCCTCACCCAGAACAAAATGATATGTGGCATTCTCTGAAGGATGCTCACTTAGCCTTTTGCCCCTATAATGACACAACCAGAGTTTTTATGATCACGACAGGTTATGAAAAAGGCCTGTTAAAAGCCATATCATGCGGCTAATGTCCCAAATATATTCTGAAAATAATGTCTGTGATCCACAAACTGTTTTCACACAGCCTTTATTCAGCTCTCCTTAGGGAGAAAACATGGTCAACAACAGAAATGGCAGCATTCCTAACATGGCCTGTCCATTCCCTCCTAGAACATGGCTTAACCATTCCCTGCTAGAATAAAAAGAATAAAACACGACTGGGCAAAATCAACATAGAGACTAAACCGTGCCCTGACAATTGGTTTACTCCCTGGAACATACTAGACAATGAGGCTGTGTCTGCTCTGCTCTCACTGGCAGGAGGAGTGCATCATTTCCTCTCAAATGCACTGTCATTAATAACCTGATTTAAACCAATATTCTGGAAATTAATGCTCAAAAACACAATTTGGCAGACGCTTCCCAAGCATTAATTAGTAAAAAGGAAGCATGGGAGTGTAGAGCTATAAAACTTGCATGCCAGCACTTCATAAAATATTTGCTTTGCATTTCTATTAGCCACCACAAACACAATTCTCCCCCCACCGTTGTTTGGAGCTATACAGGTATGAAATATACGAAATGTGATTCAAATTAATAACCGGGAACACTGTGCTGTACCTGAATCTTTTAGGGAACTTTCACTGCAACTAAGACATCAGACTCAACCGCGACCTGCCAGAACACAACCTCTACCTTACATGCCCCAAAATCCGAGATCGGCTACCGCCTACAGCTAAGTTGGCTGATTTTAGATATATATATATCTGCATGTATTTATATATATTTTTAACTGGCACAACTCAAGCCCCGTTTGAGACCAAGTCCGAAACCTCTGTCCTCACAAAACTCCGCAGCTCGACCTTCTCCCCAGAGGCAAACCCACGTGGCGCCGGGACGCGGCGTCTCCGCAGGTTTTCCTGTCGGGAACAGCTGTCCAGGCGGAAAAAAGGCTGAATAAATGGAAGCAACAAAGGGGAGCAGTCGGGTGGCTCCAGGCGCCGGCGCGGGGCTCTGCCGTGCCCGGAACTTCGGGCAGGGCATCCCCCGGCCCTGGCCCTTTCCTCCCACCGGGAGCCCAGCTCTGACCCGCCGAGAATTCGCAAAAGCGGTTTAAGATTCGGGAATGCTTCTGCCTTTTGTCCTGGTTTAAAGGAGCTGAGGGGATTTTTGAAGACCTCCCCCCCCTATATCTGGCGGGTTTGTTGCATCTGGATTAGGAGTAACATTTCCTTTTGGGGAGAAAAAAAAAAAGAAAGAAAAAAAAAAAACAAGAGAGAAGAAAAGAAGAACAAGAAGCGGGAAAAAAAATAAGCCTGTATCTAAAGCATCTGCATTACTCACCACCACTTTGTCCGCTGCCCGGCTGGAGAAATGCATGCACGGAGAGCCGGGCACCGCACACGAGGTACCCGCCGCTGCCAGCGCCTCTCAGGAAAATGAAGCAATATTCATGAGCTGACCTCACTGGGCCTGGGAGATGGAAAGGGGGAGGGAAGAAAGCAGCGAAGGGAAGAGAAAGGAAAAGACTAAACGGAGAGAACCCCGCCCAGGCCTGAAGGCTGAATTACGTCCCTTCATCTATCTGCACATGGTGGAATAGGATTACAGCGCAAACGGGGGAAGGGGCAAGCTGCAAGCAAGGGATGCGCCCGCTTTCGCTTCCCAATGCATGCAGGCAATCGATTGTTATCAATTATTTAGCGTCCCCTTCAGGGGAGCCTGCTCGGGCCGGGCAGGGGCGCGGGCACCCTGTGTACGGGCAGGGCTGCGGTGACAGAGCTTTCTTTCCTTTGTTCGCCGCCCTCGCCTGCGCCCCCTCGGCAAGCGCCCGGAGGGGAGAGACAAAGGCAGCCCGGTCCCTGGGCGGGGGGCGATCATTCCCTCGGGTTATTTACCCGCCTCGACACAGGGACTAACGGGCCACTGACCCCTTCCTCACTCGTGTCGCGGGCAAATCTGTTTCACCTCTCTGTTTTATCGTGAGGTGAATTTACCTTCGCTCTGAAGCACTTCAAGAGGCTGTTAAGACTTCGCGCTTGAAGTCTTTCCCAATTACAAACAAAGAAAAACGGGGTAAGGCTTGCTTGCTTTGCCCTCCCCTCCCTCCGAGGAGGGACCCTCGCCATGTGATGGCTGTGTGGGAGTGTCACCGTGCCTGTGAGCACCCAGCAAGAGCAGCCTCAAGGGCAGCAGAGCCCCTTTGGGTCCCTCTCCCTCTCCTGCGGCAGCTGCCGGGGCCGAGGGAGCCGCTGGGCTCTGCCTCAGCCCCGGCAATGAGGACATTGCCCTCCAGCCGCGGGGAGACTGGGTTTCCAGGCTGGAAAATCCTCCCGAAGGATAATTAAGTGATGATTTCGTGCCCACAGGTTTACCAGCGTATACATACATGCATACGTCTGTATACAAACTGTATGTACACGTATACACTGTGCGTACGTATGTACACAAATATGTGTGCATACACACGTGCTAGCACGTCTATAAAATATACATACATAGGAATGGGTTTGTATATTGCATGTGCATGTGTATACTCATCTCTGAGGTCCTTGTGCAGTCCTTGGGCGAGGGCAAGCCCAGGGGAGATGGGCAGCCCCCTTTCCAGCTACTCCTCTCCTGACAGTCGTCTCCACCTCTCCTGATATGCCAAGCAGGACTCAACACCTCTAAACCAGCATATCTGGCATGCAGAAGGGTACTTCCCCCATGCAGGTGCATGTCCTCCAGACTCAAACCCTTGGACTTCATGAATGGCATATATATATATATATATATATATGTGTGGTGAGTTGAGGACAATCAGAAAATAGGAAATGGAACATTAATGCTGAATAAGAAAATCACCGGGACTATGAAAAGCTACTTTTAAAATTATTAATATTTAATGATTTTTTTTTGGCTTTTGAAACTCATAAAAAACCAGCTGCAATTGTACCAAGTAAAGAGATTAATTGGTTGAAAACATGAGGAATGAAAATAAAAAATATTTCTGGAGTTGGAGTTGAGAAAATTTCCTGTGAAAGCACTAGATAGATTCTGCTAGAACATCTAGGTCCTGGCCTCAGTGAACATACAGAATTAAGGTCATCACAACAACATGACATTTCATTTACACAGTATCATTCAGAAGGACAAGCACAACAGTCCCTACTTTTAAGCACTAGACATTATTTACAATTCTTTCTGCTCACCAGATGAGTGAGTTGCCTGGATGAACTTTGTGCAGAAAACAATTATGTGATGTGATGGCATCTTACACCACCTACAAAAAGTTTGATCATACTTTTGGAAAGATACAGATTCTTATTTTCTCGTAGTAGTGTCCAAATGAAAACCAGGTCATCAGATTATCTTCACCTACATGGTCAGGCCATAAGTCTGATAGTAAAGATTGACCTTATGATAGTAAAAATTGCCAATTTCTCAGTATGTTTTGGTACAGTTGACTTAATTCTCAAAATCTCCATTCTGTCTAAACATCAGTCCTGACAGAGTTATAAAAATTGACACAGGCACAAAAGTATTCTACTCGTATAATTTACTTTTCTGGGGGAAATGGATAAAATCAACACAATTTAAAGTCTCTTTTTCTAATATAAGATATATTTCCACTAGATTTTTTTTTGCTAGATGTCTGTGGGGATTTTCTATTACTAACAGATCATGATATAAAAGATACCATAATTATATCTACCCTTGAGTAAGTTGAGTATGAAGATACCCATACAAACCAATTATTACAGTAAAAATTCCATTTATGAGCAGATTTTATTGTAGGGTCTCTAAAAATCTGTGGGTTTAAATAATACACAGAATAAAGGTCTTAAATTCACAAGGTAAACAAGTGTAAAAGGTTCACTGTCACTTAGTCTCTTCCCACACAAATAGTGCAGAAATGCAAATGTGAAGGAAAGAAACAAGCAGGTAATGCATTCCAAAACCCTCAAAAACAGTCCTTGTGGTTAAGCTATTCAACTCTCTGACGCAGAGTGTTGTGAATATAAAGGTCTACCTGAGTTTAAAAAGTGATTGAAGAAAGCAATGGAAGAAAAATTAGTTGGAGACAAAAAAGGGCAAACATGCTCAAAACCCATCTCTCCTCTGACTATTTTTTTGATCTGGGAGATGGTCGGGGAGAGACACAAAAACACATTAGTATGTGTTTTTGCATTATCTTCCAACATCTACTATTGACCCCAGTCAGGCACTTATCAGTAAGATAAAAAATCTTTGATCTGGCTCTGGATGACAGTTTTACCCTGTTAGTATAATGTTTTAGCTTTTTCCCTCTCTCTTTTCCACCTTATTTTGTTTTCTTCATTTCTATTTCTTTCTTCTGCCTTAGATTTATTTTCTCTCAGAACATTGGCAACCTGCTGCATCCTGGTAGAGCATACCTATGATTTTTTCCTTACTTTTTTTTCTTCAATAGCTAGAATTGTTTTGACTCAAATTAGAATTGTGAACACCTTGTTTTCTAGTCCCCATTATTGCTTGCTTATGTAGAGACACGTTTTTGTGCTCAGCCTACAACTGCATTAAATTGTACACAGTTATGCAAGAGATGAAAGTAGAGGAAGAGAAAGGAGAGGAAGAATTTCTCCTCCAAACAGGGTTTTAGTTTAAGTCATGTAAGTTTTTTTTCCTAAGTTAAGAAGAGAATCCCCTTTACATAACACCTTAAATGTGTGACCGAAGCACGACCTCCTGGCTTTCAGAAGAGAACACTTTAATAACAGATTTCAGAAGTGGCTTGGAGAGGATGCTTTTCCAGGAAAATGCCTGGGTGGCTCACAATTGCTGTGCTTTCACCACTTGCTTACTCACCTCCTCTGCCCTCTTGGGAATATGCTGGGTTATGCTGGTGCAGAAAAAGAAGCTTCTGGAGCATGCTGTGCTAATTCATGGTACTGGCACTGCCCCAGCTGGCAGAGGCTGAAGTTTATCTCCCTGCCCAGGAGGATGTACTGGACACAACTAAGTATACCCCAGGCCAGGGCCCATTTTCTCTGTCCATTAAAAAAAAAGAGATAAGTTTGAGACTTTAATTCACCAATTTCTAATATGTTGACAAAGCACCCCAAGAGGTAATTTGAGAATAAGCAATGAATATACTACTGTTTTTCTCTTTTCTTATTTACTTGGAAGTAGAAAAGCAGATGTACTCTATAGCCGAATTGTACAGCACCAAATCATTATACTTAAGAAGAAGAAACCTTGGTGTGAGAAAGGAATAATACTTGGCTGAAAAACAAAACTGAACCCCAAATATTTTAAGTTCTTACAACTCAGTAGTACAGAAATAACAGCACAAAGTAATTTGTTAAAAGACACATAGTTTGGCACACCTGTTTAGCCAGATTATATAAGATCATGGTGGTCTGATTGGCATTTCTCCCTCTTTTTTCTTCCTCCTTCTCCTTAACAGCTGCTTCTCAGCCAGAGACAGCTATAGAGTGGCACACTGAGGCTGCACCTTCTGTTCCTCAGCAGACCCTACCTACCAAGGGGACAGGATGCCCCACCAAAGGCACAGCAATGCCACCTGCACCCTCCCTGGCAAGTCATTCCAATGGAAGTAGGTCAGGTTGCCTTTTACTGCTATGTAAAAGAATCAGCTTCAGCATCCATACCTGTAAGGGATTGCCTATACCCCAGTTTGGTAAGTCTGGATCTCATGCACTGTGTGTCTCTTGGTTTAACCCTTGCATTCAAACACCTCACTGAATTCTCAGACTCACAGGATTGTGAGAAGGCACAAAAAAATTTAAATTGTAATGAAAATTATAGGCATCTTTTGTTCCACCAGTGGAGAATAAAACTAGGTGAAATTAAGTCTGTTGCTTTTAATAACAAAATTCCTTTTGAATAAAGGCTTAGTTCTAATTTTGCAATCACACATTTCATTCAGCCTTTCCAAAGGCTTCAGGAAGTTTCATAACCCTGGTTTTTATTTCTACAGCAATCAATTGTACTTATTGTTCAGAGATAATGACAGAACTAAACATGCCCTGAAACAGCCCAGTTCCTCTCAAGCATTTCTAATGATAAAAAAATTTCTGTCAATTTCTCTCTGTCTCTTCTGGAATTGCTACACCTTATGTTACTAGAATGATTTTTTTAAAAGTATCAATTTTGAATTTAAGACTCTGAAAAAGGTCTCTGTATTGCTGTGTTTGCTACCATTCTACTTTCTCGTACTGTCCTCTGAGGATAAGTTTACGACAAACTTGCATAAATGCTATCATGCATGCATATATCTGAATAGAATATATATTGCATTAGTATCTAAACCTCATTGATTCTTTAATGAGGCTAATGGAAGAGAATGGAAGAGAAAATTATATAGCTAAGACTGTGGGAATGAAAGCCAAAATGCAGAATTCCTTCAGATTAATCAGTCTTGTTCTCTGTCTCATTGCATTTCATACAGCATGCTCACTGGCTGATGAAGGTAAACAATATTTTTTTGGGCACTGACACAGTACTGGTATGTTCAAACAGCTTTTCCAGGAAGAGATTTCAAACATAAAGTATTTTTGTTACAGATGATCAATTGCAGGTGATCTCAGAGTTAAAATGGGTCGTCTTACAAGAAATTAGTCAGCACAGGCTGTATTCTGGGGTCTGCTGCTTCTTCCTGACAGGGAGGCTGTGCCACAACCTGTGCATCACTCTAAGATGTGGCCCACAACCAATGTGAAGGTGTTATTGTCTATCTTAGTCTTTAAAGTCCTCCTTGTGACTCTCTTGAGCAGACTGCAGAGCTTCTACCCTGTGGAATTCCACCACAGCTTAAAGCAAGTTAAGACAGTAGTT
The DNA here is from genome assembly GCA_034336665.1 of Luscinia megarhynchos. Lineage (NCBI taxonomy): Eukaryota > Metazoa > Chordata > Aves > Passeriformes > Muscicapidae > Luscinia > Luscinia megarhynchos. The sequence continues at coordinate 52,439,782 of CM067565.1, forward strand.
CTAGCATCCTAGGGGGTTTGCAGACTTCTTCCTGTGCCTAAAGAGAGTTTGGGAGAAGCAGGGACATCCTGGTCTCATGCATCTGGTGGCCAACAAAATGCAGTACCTTTCAGAGGTCTCCACAGTAGGTGATTTTTCTGCATTTATTCGTAGGCACGAGAATGCCAAATTCCCTTTGAATGCTGGGGGACTTAGGTCCTTGTCTTGGAAAGGCAGGGAAGACATGAGGAAACAGGTGAACAAACAGTCTGAATTTTGTTAGCTGAGACATTTGAGAGTGTTTTATATTTTATTTATTCTTCATTTAATGTTAATTAGATTTTTATTTCCTCCCCTTAATTTGGTATGCTTGATTTGATAACTTATGGATGTGTATAATTGTTTAGACTGGGACTGTCTGCCTTCTCTGACTTCCAGGTGGCATCACATTACCATATACATAAGCTTCCAGATGAAAATTCCACCTAGATTTTCCAAGATCTGATGTTAGATAATTAGCTGCTTTTTCACTTCTGGTTCCTCCTGAATTATTCTCTGCCTTTTTGTCCTCTTCTTATGGATAATCTCTCTTTTTATTTTGCCTTTGGTTTCTCTGTTATTTTTTCACTATAACCTGCATTTTAGGATCAGTGGAATTTTGTATATATAATTTGTGAGCTTAATACAATTTTCAGAGATAACTCTTGTACTAGGAACTTTTGTAAATGTTGTCAAATTTATCTCTGTTCCTTTTTTCTCCTAAACACCTGAGAGATCCCAATATAAGTATTTCTGAAAACAATTTTTTTAAAATTTTCTATGTCTCAATGGATTTTGTGTATGATGACTGGACATTTTGTTTGTTAATTCACACTTACAAATCGTATTTAAAAAATTACTGTATTTAGGCCAGCTGCAAATTAATAAATCAACAGTGAATGAGATCCTTTGTTCAACATTTTTGCTGGGCTTTTTATCAGGCCTTTTATGCTGTTATCTACATCCTGGATCAATTCCAAGCTTCTTACATAATGCCTTAGTACTTTTAGAGAAATTAGAGGACTCTGGCACACATCAAAACAATAAAAATCAGGATATCAGGTTTCCCAGCTGGTGCATGTGCACAGAAAAAGCTCTGTAGGTGTATTGAAAAGTACACACGACAGATTTGTTGCGAGGCTTTTGACTCACGGACCAAATTTGATGCTGATTCAAAGAACAAGCGAGAAAATTATTTTCTCCAAATCTGCTGCTTGTGTACGCTGATATTGCTTTAGATGTTTTACACGGCAGGCAGTGTGGATAAGCTGTGGCTGTACCCAGCCAGGCTCTGTGCTCTCTCGCTGTGGAATGAGGCCAGAGTCCCTGTTTCTATGGCGACCTTACCTGCTCTCACCCCATCCAGCATCCCCTCTTCAATTCCTTGAGCTGCTGCAGGGAGGGAGAGGAGGGGGAGGCAAGGAGGAGCTTCAAAAACCAGCATTGGTGTGTTGTTGTGTCAGGGAATGGACAGAGGCAATCCCTGCAGGGCAATATCCAGGGAGATGCTGGGCTCCCCCACCCTAACCCCCTCCTGCACTCCTTGCATCTCACAGAAAGCACGGCAGAGACAAAGTGGTGATGGCCTGATCTTGTTTGGAGTCCCTGTGGAGAAATGTTTTTCAGCACAACACATCTACTCTAGTGTAATTCTATTATGAGCAAAACAACAATCAAGCTTTGTGGAATAAAGACAGTCCCAGTGACAATGGAGTCCTGCAACGAGGCTCTGGGTCACATTGCCATAGCAATATTCCAACAAGGCTCTGGGTCACATTGCCATAGCAATATGTAAACCCTGGGCAGCTGATGCTGCTGCCCACAGAGAATCAGGATGTTGCAGGACAGGTCTGAGATAATCCTTTATTGATCTGAGGTGCAAGGGACCATAATTGAAGCACAATTGACCCTTAAGATTAAGGTAATGCTTTGTGTTGAAAAGGGTGCTGCAGAGTGAGTTTTCCTGTTCCCTCTGTTCTCAGTCTGAATGTGAGGTTAACTTGGTATCTATCCCAGCAAAGTCAGCAATAAATCCAAGTGTTTCTGTTTGGCTGAGTTAATCAGTTATTAATAATATATATATACAGGAGGGGATGCCCTCCATGTTTCATTCATTATCAAGAGAGGAAGGCCAAGGAAGGCACATAAACTTACCCTGCCATATAGTTATACTTGCTCAAAAGAGCTGTGATCCACTCTTTCCAAACCCACCCTCTTTTCCCACAATCCAAGCTGTCTTGTAATTGTAGAAGAGGCATGTATAGGAAGCAACAAATCCTCATTATACAGAAATATTCCTTTTAATCTTCTGGGTCTAAATCTTGACTCCATTAAGGTCAATAGCTTATCTCACATTGTTGTCAAAATGACCATCCCCAGTGTTAGGATTCCTTGGACATTTTGTTCATTGTTTTATCTAAGCTGGCACAGGATTCTTCACAGTGATTTGAGTACTGACAGATTTAATTTAGAAGTTTCACTAAACCAACTGCTATAAAGTAAACATATATTTTCAAATTGATTGTTTCTGCCATGACTAGAAAAAGACAGTGTTCTGTTCACTTGAAATATTTTATATAACCTAAGACCTTCTCTGAATCATAATAATGAATTGTAGGAATGGATTTTATTAAAGCATCAATTGTCTTTGCTCTTACAAAATTTTTGTATGACTTAAAAATATAAGGAAAATAAAAATCATTTAATGTAACAAAGCAAATGTTCCCAGTTTTATAATGAAGTTTTTCTTTCCACAGGAAACCTGTAGTTACTGGAAATGAAGGCTCTCTCTTCTGAGCTGGAGCTGCAGATACTCAGGCACAGAGCCAAGCAGTGCATCCCATCTCCTGTTTGATGATGGCCATGTAGCTTACGATTTCCAGTTACAGTCCTCCAAAGTCATGATAATATCTGCTGCCTTGTCTTCCTCTCCTACCCTGCAGATCTAGCTCTGGGATGAGATATGAGTAACAGACTAAGTCAGGGAAGTTAAGTTCTTTTTCTTGAAGATGACTGGGTTAATTTATTTTAAGGAAAATATCCTAAAACATTTTTACCCACTTTTCATTCGCATGCACTTTCCATTAATCCATCATAATTTTAAAGATGCTTGACTGAGTTGAAGCAAAATATCAGCTTTCATTTTGTTTACTATACTTTTAATAGCTTGAATTCCAGAGAAATTATAGTTCTGAATTTTTCACTACTATTAAAGCCCATAAAAAGACACATGAGAAAACTTTCCTTGAGCCCACTTTGAAGAATAAATGTCTTCTTCAATGACTGCTGTGGTGACACTCTCTCTCTCCTTGCAGGATGTTTAGTGAGCCATTGGGAGTCTGTGTGCATCTTGTAATTGCTATCAAAGCATTGGCAAAGGGTCAAACTACTTCTTCAAGTAGCTTTAAAGTGTAACTCAAGCCCATGTGCTCTCATCAACTACCCTTTCAAATAGCCTGATTCAAGCCATGGAGATAATGGTGGCCTGCACCACTGATGAGAAATGAGCAGGACACAGAGTTATTTCCATGGCTGGCTGGTGAGCACATTAGTGCCCCCTGACAAAGGAGTCCAGGAAACTATGTAGATCAAAACCTGCCTGGGCCAAGAGCAGCTGCTAGTCCACTTCCCAGACAGCAACATTTGAGATTCTCCCCTTCAATATTTCTGCAAATTATGAGAGACTCACCATGTCTGGACAGGAACTTGTGTCTGTAATGATATCCACCCTGAGACATGGATTCAGCACTCAACGTTTGAACTGTGTCGTAAGGACACCAAACGTACAAGGGTCATTGAGATCAGAGGAGCTGTTTCTTTCAGGAAAGAGAGAAACTTCAGAGGCTTCAAAGTCTTTTCTCTCAGCCAAAACCCTTTTTTGTACACTACCACATTACCTGGTAGCACCAAATTCATCTGGACCAAAACCAAGTGAACTTAGTCCAAGTACAGCATGTGATGTTTGTGCCAGTTTAAGGAATTATCCTGACTGCAGCAAAAGAGTTAATATCTGGTTCAGTATAAAGACTGCTGGGCAAAGGAGTTTTTTTGCCAATTTTTTTTTGGCAAAGCGTTTGGAAAGCATTGCTGCTATTAAACATTTGTTTAAAATCGTTCTGTAACACATTGCCACAATGTCTGGCACAAGGAGCCCTAAAATCAGATGTACCCTTTCTTTGCATCACCTGAGATGGAGACAATTGGCTGGGAGAAAAATGTACCCTACCAGTTACTCAGTAAGAACGTGTTCCTAAAAACACTGAAGCAGAATCATGTGCAGGAAAAGACTGTAGGATATGACAGATGGTAATTTCAGGTCTGATATGTAATTATCAAATTTCAAGAGAGAATGCTGCAATTTTCAAGCGAGCTACAGATTTTGCTTCAAGATAACTGCAGAAATGCTAATAAGCATCAAATAGATTAGCTGAGGTGACCACAAGAAGAAATGGCAGCCCTAAGCCCCCAGACCATAAGGCTCCTTAGTCCTGACTGGACACACTGATTTTTTATTTCAGTGATACAATTGAGTGTATGTGCATACTTGCCAGCATATTAAAAACATGTTCTAGTCCAGTCTTCTGATTTTATATAATTTTATTTCAGTTACCTGTGAAATTGATAGGGAGATTGAAAAGTTATATAGCATCATCTAGTGTTCATACACAAATCTACAAGAGCCTGTAGTTTCACCACCCTCACTCATTTAGATTAACTGGCAGTGGTGCTGACTCCAAAGGAAAGTGTGAGCTAAAATGTTTATTTTCAGCTGTTGGCCTGTGGAGTCTAAGGAAGAAAAAAGATTAAACAAAAAAAAAAAGCTGTGCTATACCCATGCTGTTAGCATTCACAAGAGTGGGACAAATATATTAAGTATTTTCTTGCAATTTTTTTTGCAGAGAAGGCTAAGCCCAAGAATTTTGGTGTGTAATTTTAGGATAAGGATAGTAAAAGCCCAGGATCAGAGCCTGTTGTACTCACTGATTTGACAAAATAAATTAAAATGCTTTATTTTTAAGTATTTGTTCAAGAAAAAAAGAATCAAAACAGGAACCCAAGCCTTCTGTCTCCAAAGCTGAGCATTTTAAATTAAATTACTTAGAAGGAAATGCAATAGAAATCCAGGAGGACATCACAGAGTTCAGAAACCTGCCTTCTATAAAGCACGTCTGCTTATGTTCACTTTTCTGGAGGGGGGTTGTCTTCTTCTTAAACACTTAAGGTTTCAAAATTTTAAGATTGGTTTTTCTTAACTATGTACTATGTTTTTGTGTGTAGAGTAGCCAGTAGAGAGGTCTATGCTAATGCAAAAAGAGAGAAAAAAAAGGAAAAAAAAGAACCCATGGTATTTCATTAAAATCTAGGCTACAGTGTGAGTTTCTTGTATCTGTGTCAATGACACTCCTAAGCATCCCCAACAGGGCTCATCACTCTGGAAAAGGCAACCTTTGTTTCTAGGGAGTACAGCAGCTCCCTTCACCCCCCAAACAGCAGAAAACATGCAGATCATGTCTCCCCAGACCCTTCTGCTGGATGGTTTCCCATGGCTTGCCATCCCCTGTAAGTAAGCATCACACTGTGGCTCCCTGCAAAGACCACAGAGACGATCCAAGTGCTGGTGCAGGCAGGGAGGAGACAAAGACAGGTTAGACTGGAAAACAGTGCAGGAGCAGCCCAGCCAGCTGCATGGGAGGCTGAAGGAGGCATACCTTTTCACCAACAAAACTATTCCTGTCTTCTTGATGAGAATTAAATGGGACAATTAAGTATGACTCAAGATGAGTAAGGTCATGTGAAACACTCATTTGAGGAAATGGCACTTCAGAACAGGCTGGGAATATTTGGGAAGCTGGACATTTTTTCTAGTGAAATCAGAGATTCTTGTTTGGTAGGACACCTGGGAGCTAAATGAATTCCTTTCAAACCTATTTCAAACTAAATATGTGTTTCACTTGCATCCTCTTGAGAATTCAAGGCCTAATTTTTTGATGATTTGGGACAATGGACTAGAAATTCCCATCCTTCAACAGCTGCCCAGCTGTGTGCCTCAGGGTTTTTTTTTGTAGTCTCAAACTTGGTGGCCTTTGTGGAGCTTAGTCATATTTATGTTTGCTGTATAGTATCAGCAGGTGGCTGTCAGATACAGAAAATGAATGTCACATGAATCTTTATGCATTGGTCACTTGCATTATGGAATTGATATTGATATGTATGAAATCATGTCACGTGAGAAATATCTGAAGCAGAGTTCTCAGGAGCACCCAGGTATTTAAGTTTGGGTGTGCTCTAAAATGAAATAAAAGTTAAGGGAAAGAAAAGCATGAAACTGGGCAATATGAATATTTGCCATGTTTTCCAGAAAAAAATACTCTGTTTGAAAAAATGTTTTTCTGTCATCTCTCAACTTAGTGACATGACATCTCTCCATATATTATCATTAGGTCTCATTTCAATGCTAGCTTTGTTGTGCAAGCATCTGTGAATACCCAGTCATTTCTGTCTCTTAGTACCTGCCCATGCACATGTTTGCTCCTTACACACCTTTTCTGGGTTTATACTACCATAATTGTATTTCAAAAATTACTGATTTGATTTAGGAATTATATCCTGAATATACATTTTAGTTTAATCAAACAGGTTTGGAATTTGTTTTTTGTGAGTTATTCAGATTTCTTTAAACTATACTGAAATCTGTTTTTCTTGAAAATCACCCTTATTTCCTCTCTCGTTGCAAATGAACAGCAGAACCCAAATACTGTTGCACACCAACATAGAATATCAATTAGAACCAACAAGAGTGTTATTCTTTCCCATGACAGAAGCAAAATTGGGTAATAAATGTGCATCTTATTTATACCTCTTGTTTTATTTTACAATATTTCTTTCCAGTTGTCTTGTACTAAAATTTATTTTTCCTGCTTACACAATGAAGACTAATCTATTTCTTTGAGAACTATTTTTGTTAGCTCTCCTTTCCTTTCCTTTCTTGCAAAAACGCTTCTCCCCTCCCCCTTTCTTTTATTTTTCAGTCTAAGGAAAATGGCTGCAGCTGGAAGAAAACGGTTGATAGTCTTCTTAGAATTTTCTCTGCAGTCTCTGAGTTTCAAGAGCTGATTTTAATTCCTGAATTAATTGTTTACTCCTTCTAAATGGGAAAAAAAAGCTGTTTTGGTCCAAGTTTCTAATTGATGCAGTCATTTTGCATACTTCACATCAGTAAATCTGGGCAGTAGCATCTAGCCACAGATTTACTTCTTTAGATATTTGTGTCTTTCTTTCAATGAATTTTTTCCATTATGCTGATTTTTTCTAATTAGTTATTCTCATTTTCATCTAACTAAAACATCAGGGTAAAATTATAAGTGAAGATTCAGTTTATTTGTCTTATAAATGGATGCATAATTAATGATAGATTGAAAAATAAACCAAACTAACATGTTTCTAGTAAATTGTGCTGCAGTTTATTCTTTCCCTGATGATATACAAACAAGCAGCCAAAAGATTTCCTTGGCTTCATAAGCAGTCTTAGGGCTGTATTTGACAACAATTTCTAAGAAAAAATAGACATATTATATTAAAAATTTTCTATTATCTTCCTCCATCAAACAGGTGTTTACAACTCAGATGCTCTCAGGAATATATCTCTCTATTTTGGTTATATCAACTTTTAAGTACGTGTTTCAGTGAGTGGAGGTTTTGCCTAGTCTGACTCAATTGAATGAATTCGTGTGTTATTTATTTATTTATTTATTTATTTATTTATTTATTTATTTATTTATTTATTTATTTATTTGTGTTTATATAGATGCACGTCTTAACATTGGCCCTGCAAGCAAGCCTGTTTGGGAAATTTGCATATGATTTTGACTCCTCTGGAGCACTGTGATCTGGAGAGTACATGTACACCACCAGGTACCCATTACACATCTTATGTGTAGCTTGCTCCTCAATCTGTATTTTTACCTTGGTGGTAATTAATCTTCTTTTACTATTATGAGCTGGAGCTCTGGAAATGTTGGATTTACACTTTGTAGCCATTTGTCCAGCCAGACTTCCACCCAGCCAGCCTCATGGAAAAAAATACTGCTTTGTCTGGGAAAGAAAACCTGCCAATGGTAAAATCCCACCACAGATATGAATCTGGTATTTCTCTGGGTGCTGATTAATCACAATTTATATTCTGAATTGTCAGGATCTTCAGCACAGCTTACTCTTTTTGGTGAGTCAAGATCAGTAGGGAACACAGAAGGCTTTTGCAGAGGGGTGAATGGGATGAATAAGCAACATGAGAATGATGTTTTCCAAAGGAGAAGTGTTTGCTGCAAGGATGTAGGAAGGAGCCAGGATATGATGATGCAGCACCTCCTGCTAGATCCAGTGCATGCACAGTGTGATTTCCCCTCAGACACCTGATGCTCCTACCACAAGGTGTCTTGCTGCATTAGTGGTTGGGTCCACTCGTGATCACAGGGTTTGGCTGATGACCTTTACTCACTACAACACCAGCAGCAATTTGTAAACCCTTTTATAGCCCTGTTAAGGGGTATTGCTGTAGGATGCCAGAGAGATCCTCCCTGCCAAGTACGACAGGCTTGTGACAAAAAGAAATACACAGTCTGTTCAAGATAATAGCTGCAGACAATAACAACAGAGTAAGAAACCTAACTATATCTACTGCTTTAAACTTATTCAGTGAAATATATGAAGAATAATTTTATCTACAATGTAGTCATTTTTCCCTGAAACAGACCACTGTCAAGGAGCACCCACAATTACTGATGGAAGTGTCAGGGCATGAAAATAGGTGCCGTGTGATAGGGAGGCTCATACCAATATCCCGTCTAAATGAAAACTCATTATTCTTCCTCTTAGGACTCTTACCCTAAAATGAGGTTGGTGAATCCTTCCTATCAGTGCTCTTTTGTGTAGCTGAAGGATAATGACATCCCCACCTAGAGGTTTCTCACCTGCAAAGCTCTGTGTCAGCTCTGAATTAATTCCACTGGGAGTACTGGTGTCCCTTCCTCACTGGCTGTCCAGCTCCTTCCCCAGTGTATCCAGTCAGGACTAAGGAGCCTTATGGTCTAGGGGCTTAGGGCTGCCATTTCTTCTTGTGGTCACCTCAACTAAACTATTTGATGCTTATTAGCTTTTCTGCCGTTATGCTGAAGCAAAATCTGTAGCTCACTTGAAAATTGCAGCGTTCTCTCTTGAAACTTGATAATTACATATCAGACCTGAAATTACCATCTGTCATATCCTACAGTCTTTTCCTGCACATGATTCTGCTTCAGTGTCTTTAGGAGCACATTCTTACTGAGTAACTGGTAGGGTACTTGCTAACAGAGTGGTGAATAGTGGCAGTGCCATTAGTAATAGTCTCCCTTAATCTCCTCCTTGCTTAAAATGCTGACATCCTTGGAGACTGCTATGACTCAACACCAACACCAGTGTTATCATGTCCAATTGACACCACTTGTACCCTCCCCTCTCCCCCCTCAGGACAGCCAAACTAACTGGACTGGATTCCAAACTGGAAACACCAGCTCAGATATTTCTCAAAGGAAAACTGTTGTCCTTAAAAGTCTTACAGAAACTTCAGCAACTTGTTTGCACACACAGGTAAGTACAAGAATGGAGTAAGATCTAGAAACTGAATTATAATATTCTTCAGGAAGAATTTTTAATTGCATTAACAAAAATATTGTTGACTCTTTAAAGACTTACTGGGCTATTGAAGTCCTTTTATTACCATAATAAGGCAAGAGGCTGAAACTTCTAAATGTGAAGGGACTCAGCAGTCTAAGTAGATGTATTCTTGTTATTTACCATTTAGTATATAACACAATTGTTTTTCTATCAAATAGCTCAAAAATTGATCTAAGGCAAGCATTATGTCATTAATTTATCTCAATTCTGTATTATAAGTCTTTTGATAAAGTGTGTTTTCTATTTACGCTAGTGATTAATATTTTCATGCCTGCCCAGGTCAGTGTTAGGAGAGTTTGCCTGTCTAGATGGCAGAGCAGGAGAACAGCTTTTCATGCACAATAAAATTTCACACAAGCATGGACCTGATAGTTCACTACCAGGTAATCTGCCACGAGTATGTAAATATATGGTATCTCTACCAAAAAAAAAAAAAATGAAGTTATTCACCTGTCTTTACTTTATGTACCTTAAACAAAATAACTTATGTAATACAAATGTCTGGTATCTTTTATTAGAAGAATTCAAACTCTCTCTTTTGACTAAAGAAAAACAGAAGGAGTTTAGTTTCCCAGTCTGGATATTTCTTTCAGTGATAGTAAAATTAAAAAAAAAAAATGCCAACACCTCTTACTCACTCCTTCATGTTCCTAAATAAAATTTCTGCCTTAATGCAACTATGGGCTTTGTGCCTTTTATTTCATAGAGTCACGGGTTTCCTCCATATATCTTGTGCCTTAGTTGATGCCTTTCATTATACTTCCTTTTTAGGTGAGACTTAGTGCCCATTGACTCATTTAGAGCCCAATATATATATATTTGTAAAAAATCAGCACAGTTCTTGGCATTTATCCTCAGGATTATTTAATAGAATGCCTTTATTTCAAGAAAAAATAGCATTTCTTTCAAAACATTTCTAAAATTATTATTTCAGAATAGAAATCAGAAATTATTTCAGAAAAGTAGTAAAAAGGATATGGATTTTATTTAATCTAAAAGTATTTATTCTATGTCTAAGGGTAAACTTGCAATTTCTACTCCCTCTACAGTCAGTCAGGAACAAAACATCTCTGAGTGGTGTACTTTAATGAGTTATATTCTGGATATGCCTGATTGTCTGATTTGGTTATCAAGGGCATCTACATAGCTAGGTTAATGCTTAAATGCCCACATTTGTATTACATAAATCCCATCCACAGAAATTAATGAAAGAACAACTTGATTTTTCAAAACTTCTTGAAGGTAGCATGATCTGTTGTTAATCTCCATTCAACACTGTATTTCAAAATATTTTGGATTTTTCTCTCAGTGGCAGACAGAAAAAAAAAGTGATCATTGAAAAATTCTGCAATTTATTAGAAAATCTCCTTAATAAATAGAGTAAGTGAAAAATTTTGAATTGAAGTGATGCATTTGAATTTACTATCAGAAGTTTGCAGACAGCTTTGACTTGCTCCCACCCACAGGCTTAAGGTACTTTAGGCACACAAAGCCCAACTAAAACTCACAGAACTACTTCAAAGAGAAACAGCATTTGCAATTTTTCTCATACAAATAAAAGACTACAGTGATAACAAACCACGTGCTTGTTTGCTGAGTATTCTTTCGCAACCATTGTTTATCTGAGAAAAAGCAGCTGAAGACTATAAAGCCCTAGAATTCCCAGAAGTAGGTGAGATGAAGGCAGCTGGACAGTTTCACTTTTTTTGGAGTATAGCTCGGACAGGAATTTTACCACTGGAGGCATGGCCTCTGTGCTCCCTTTGGAGTCTGCAGGATCATGGAGGTTTAGTAGGAGACCTTAGAACTTTATAATGGTGACCAGTACCAAAAGTACAGCCTACCAGGTGCTACTGGCCTGAAGACAGGCAGATCTGGCTGCTTCCAGCACTCCTATGAGCTGAAGGCTGCAGGCACTTGTCCCAAGGCCAAAAGACAAAGCTGACAATGGCAGCACCAGCAGCATGTCACTGCTGCTTTTCTGTCTGTCTTGTCTTTTCTGTGCCTGGAGCCCTCCTCGGAATGCCTCAGCCATAGCCTGTGCTGTGTTGAGGTGAGGTCTCTGCCACTGCTATCCCTTCTTTACCTGAAGGAATTGGGCTGGGAAAGGGAAGCTGACAGTAGTAAGAAACGTGGACTCAGAAAGTTTGATAGTGCAACTGCACAATCAGAATTGTAACACCTCAATCGTTTTGCAAGTGTGCACATATGCCATGGACAGCACAGATTTGAATATTTTCTGACTAGATTGATTCCTCTTAAACGTCTGCTGGTGCTCCCCAGACCCCACAGAGGACAGAGCACTGCTCACAGTTGCTAGTCTGGAAAAACCCATGTCAGGGTCATGGCTGGGGAGAGGGAAGGGAGACAAAGGCTTGTGAGTCTGAGTCAGCCTTTTTGCCCAGCCCTCACCTTTCCCGATAAAAGCCCTGCAGCCACAATCACCTGGGTCACAAACCTTCACCATGTGGCCCTGCTTTGGCATCTGTGCTCTTCTTGTAGTGACTGTTACCCTGAGTCCTGCCACTGCTGCGGGACGGAGTGGAAACGATGTCACTGGAGAAGATGTCTATCCCCCTCTGTGGGACCTGGCCCTTGAAAACCTGCTGGATTTCCCAGTAAAGGACAACAAAATTGTCATCAATGCTTGGAACTATCAAGATCGACTGGGAGTGTATAAGAGCTTACTAAAAGCTTCAGCCAAATATTTTGGTGCCTTTGGACCCCAAAACAGTGGCAATATTCTCTGGGGATTACCTTTGCAGCATGGGTGGCAATTTCATACAGGTATGATTTATTTCCTTAAAATGCTGGATTAGCAAAGTGTTTACCAGACCTGCTTAGAGGCTTCCTTTCCAAGGTTTCTGCCTCACAAGCCCAGTATAGCCTGAGAGTATTTTTTACTAAGTAAACTTTAAAGTGGAAACTTTACAGAGCTGCCAATTTGAAAAATAAATGCTGATGAACATGCTTACCTTGGTGAGCATTACCTATTAAAATTCATTATAGGTCAGATTTGTGGTATAGGTGGGCAATATTTCAGCTAACTAAAAATCTTTGGAAAGGCATTCCCAGTTGCTTCAGTTTATGTAGATAGATTTCAGGGCATTCTACAGTGCTGTTCCTAAATTGTTAACTAATAGATTTATATTTTGTTAATGTTACAAGCTTCTAGAGGTTGTTTGAGGTAATTTTCTAAGACAAATATTTGAAAGTCCACATCTCCCTCTGAGAACTTATTTTCATTTATTCTTCATGATCAATTTAGAACTAGCCTCCTTATTCTCTAAATATGTTTTTTTCTGTTTGTTGGGGGAGGGATTTGTTTGCTTGGAGTTTGTTTGATTGTTTTTGTTTTGTTTTAAATTTTGTCCAGATTCTGAGGGTCTAAAAGCTGGTTGTTGTCTAGGGCAATCATTCTGCTTTGCTTGTTGTCCCTACCAGGTGAGCAGACACAGGAACACATGTGAAAGCTCCCCTAAGGCTAAGGCTGCAGTATCTTATCAGGGGCTTAATCAGAGAACCCATTCTCTCACACACAGAGTGCTTCACACACAGTAATCTGTGTAGCTTTCCATTCAAAACCAGAGTTGACTTACTTTATTCTAGCAACCCAAAAAAGGGGGAATAAGGAAATAAGAGTCAATGAGGTTTTCAGAAACTTGTGTCTGGTGGTAACAAGGGGCAAACAAATGCATCTGTCTGCCTGTTGTTTTCTCTATTGGATGTAACCTGTGGTGGAGATTTGTGTGACACTGTAGGTGTGTAGGTTTGAGAGAAGACAGAGGTCCTGCAGCTGGCGGTGAAGGAAGACTGCCAGCATTTAATCACAACTAATGGAAAATTTACTCCTAAGTCAAAATGAGGAAACAAAGATAGTGAGCAAAATCCAACCAGGAAACTGCATGGCAAACAAAAAGAATCTGGTCAGACCTTAGGCAAGCTTTTCCCTCTTTCCCTTCTTCACGTATACAAAAAGAAGAACAGATGAAAAGGATGGCTGGTGCAGCAGGAGACTTGGCCCAATGTGTGGCAGAGGCAAAGATGACTAGATACAGCAACTCCAGTTGAGTGGTGACCTGCTGGAAAGGAGGAGTTGTGGAGAATGGCCTCCTCCACAAAGTAAGGATGTGCCTTGTTGCAGTGACAATTTCCAAGCAGAGACAAGGGACATAGTTTGTGAGGAGAAGATTTGCCCCTGGTTGCATAAACAGGTAAAGATATACTGTCACCTGCTAAAGAGTCATAGGACTGACACTTAGACAAAGGAGATATATTTTTAAATTTACACTACCAGAAGGTTAAAAAATACTAAGAGAAGAAATATCACATAGCTGAAAGTAGTTTTACAGTAGAAAAAATGTGAGAAGTTAAAGGATAAATGGATAAGGGACAAAGAATGATATAATTCTGGTGCACACAGTAGTGAGGTTAACAGAGGTCTAAACCTAATCCAGATAGGCTGTGGGATAGAGCAGTGAGGAATGGCTGAAGCATTTGTACATCAACATAATAAGCTTGGGCAAACAAAAGCAGGATTAGACTTCATGGTGCAAGACAACAGACCTTTGAAAATACTACAAAATTTGTTGAATAAACAGTTCTGTCTGGTCCTGAAAGTTATATTACTGAGACAATATTTTCATGGATGTGGTTCTTTATAAACCATAAAGAACAAGTGAAGCTGTTACTTAATAAGAGTGGTACAAAGATTTGTGATAATCCACTCAGGGACATAAAATGAAATCAGTAATTTGCCTTAATTTACAACAGAGATGAAGAGCTTGAGACAGCATGGCTGTTAGGAATGAGATTGTGGGAGCAGAAATTGTCACTTGAGAGGTGCAGCTAAACTGAGAGTCCTACCTACATTGACTGAGGAAATAGGATAGTCTCTGCCCCTCCTTCACATCCAGAAGTACAAATCCAGGATCAAGATCTTTAAGAAAGATTCACATGGTACAGTATGTCTGAAGACAGGAAAAGTTAAGAAGAAAAAAGGAGATAAGGACACATGTATTTATTTGTCTTATCTCAGCAGTAAACAAGACGTTAGAATAAATACAGAGGAAAGAATATTTAATGACATGGAACTAATAGAAAAAGGGATAAAGCACATGTTATGTGAATCAAAGGTAGATTGTGTCAGGCTAATCTAATATCTTCTTACATGATATAAATGTGGGTTTTTTTTCAAAGTTCAGAAATGCATTTACTCCCTTTGTAAAAGCAAAGCTTAGAATGAAAATTTTAAAATGATACTTTGTAGGGCAAGGGAACTGTGAATCTGGTAAAGGAACACCTGAAGGAGAATTTAGTGATAACTGTTGCTAAAGTCTACAGCTAAGTGGAGGATGTGCTAGAAGTTTTTAATCAGCAAGATGAGAATAACTACATTTAGCACTTTCAATAGAAGTGTTTCACCTCAAACAAATAGTGGAGTAATCTTGCTGATGAGGTTGCACATAGTTACCAACAACACAGCTGGGAGGCACTGTCAATACAGATGAGCTTGGGTAGATCTGAAGACTGAAATAACAATCATGTTAAGCACAGGGAATAGGTGGAAGCAGAGACAGAAAAAATCGTGTGCAGACCAGGAAGTACAGTCAATATTTCCAGCTCCAATTTCTACATAGCTTATAATTATCACTGATATTTCCTTCATTTTCCCAAAACACCAAGGCAAACAATATTTGATAAACCTCATGTACAATTATTTTGCAACATCTTGTCCTCTTTTTCTTCTTAGCCTTTATCCTTCCCATTCATCCCCTTTGTACAGCAGTGATCTATTGCTGCCTGTTTTGTGAAAGTCTCTGTTGAAGTAAAATCCTGAAAAATTGAGTGTTTCTGTAAATATTAAAAAAAAATATAACAACCCTTTAAAAAAATAGGTTGAACTGCAATCCTTCTCATTGCAAGTTCACATTCTCAGTGCTTGGCTACTGGAAGATACAGGTTTGAATATCTATCATGCCTTAAAGCACAAGCTCTGCCCAGTCAGCTAGGGAAAATAATTAGGATAATTTGTATGCACATTGTTCATGATCGCCTCTTCTTCTTGAGTAAAAGTATCAGAAAATTTGGTTTGATAATGAGGTTTAGTTCTAGCCTGACAGAAATGACACTGCCGTTATTCAGCTGACTTGTCAGAGAGCAAGTGCACTGCAGGGCAGAGCTTGGGAGCTTCTGGAATAGCTCAAGTCATTGCACAAGCCCATGATAATTGCATGTCATGCACTTAAAGCAGACTTTCTGACCCTCTGCATGACAACAGTTAATGTACACATATGGTATTCTTTTAGGGCTTAGGCTGTTTCTTCATGCCATGTGCTTGAAGTAAAATATTCTGTCTTGAGTAATTGTGAAATGTCTTGCATGTTTTCTGCAGCACAGATGCTTGCAAACTTTGCTAATTAGTTACAACAATGTTTGCATGCTTAGCTTCACAGTAAGGCCATGTTTGTCTGCGTGATTAAACTGGAAGTAATTCTGTATCACACAACCCAATTAGGTGAGGCAATTACTAGCACATTTAGTTTGTGCTGCTTTGCTCGTTATGCAGCTCTCCTGAACTAGCAGCCCTACATCTATTAGAAATGATGCTTCAGCTATGCACGTGTTCATATCTGTATGTGAATGTATATTTATGTCTCAGTAAAAACACTGCCTCATCCCATTTCAAACAGTTCAATAAATTCACAGGATACATATACAGTGAGAGATAACTCAAACTGCAAAACACAATCAAATTACTATGCACTGAGAAACTCAGCTACTGTAGGAACAGTAGCTTATGAAGCAAAATAATGGCAATTGTTTTGCTTCTCTAATCAAAAGTCTGCATGCTTTATTCCTTTATATTTTTTCATCTCGGTGGGATTTCTTGTGTGAAAAGTTTGAGAATATTTGTTCTATTATTTCATTTGATGCATTCAGGTAGGTTAGCAGATCCTTCTGGTGTGACTTCCTGTGGCTATGAAAATGGAGAGCTCCTGTGCCAATCTGTAAGAAGCTGGTGGTCCTGTAAGTATATGCTGTCACACTGCTCTTCTCCAAAATAAATTAATGTCCTAGAAGAGAAGGCCATCTCAAAATATTTCTCCCCCTTGGACTTCTCTAATACATTATAATTCCAGTGCTATGTAATTCTCCATCACAAACTTGCAGCAAGACACCTAAGTGTGAGTGAATAAATGGAAATTAATTGATTTTGAATATTTACTTGAGGAAGGAGAAAAAATAAAAACAAGTTTGCAGCCTCATAAAGTGTAAATATTTATGTGAAAATGTGTGGTAAACACTATGACAGGTATGTATATTTGTAGATATTTGCAGTTTACAATCAGTCTAGAGCAGATTTCTTCAGTCTAGATGTTTGCACTTCTAACTAAAACTCTGTGAGAAAATGTCAAGCAGGAATTTTTGTGGTTCTTATACCATCCTTGGTTCTTTTTTCCACAGCATGTTTTCCCTCCATCACTTCTGTCTCTTTCTCCCTCAGCTTCCCTGATGTCCTGTTGTAAGTTCCCCCTTTCCCTAGACCTTTCAAGTTTGAGTAAGCAGCTCTGTCCCTTCCCTGCCACAGGAATGTTTTTCCTTCAGTGGCCATTTGGATTAAACTTCTGGCTGTGAATCAGCATTTAAATGGATATATCTTCAAGTGAACAAAGACATAAGCATAGACAATTTAAAATGTAAATCTAGGGTAAAACTGACTGTGATACTCACTCCAGCTTTGGCTTTCCCTCTCTGTGTTTGGATAGCACTAGGTGCTCTGTGGGATGGTGTCCCACACAGTGTCAAATATCAAGAGTCACTGCACAGCTCTTTGCAAGCAGGGGACTTTCCTGGAATAGAAACCAACGTCTTTACTTTCTAGGTGTTTGAATTGCTGTTCTTCATTTACTTCCAAATATTGCATGCTTGCTTGATACCCATTTTGTTGCCTCCAGAAAATGTTTATACTCAGCTTTGATTTACCTTATTGCAGCAAGAACATGCAGAGTCTTTGAGACTGCATGCAAATGTCTCTAGTGTACTGAGGATATGAATGCTTTCAGCTGGCACTTTTTCAGAGCAGCCCTCTCTGGCACAAGCAGTCACATGAAACCAGGAATGAGTTTAAACCAGAAACTCACATTTAATACACCTCAAGTGTGTACTAGCTGCTCAAGAACATCCGTTTTCTTTTGCCTAGAATAATGTCCTGAATTGTTTTCTGCCCTCTAAGTCACCCAGGCAGGTGAAAATATATAATACAGGCAAAAGCACTTGGAAGAATATAAGCACGTGATGTGCGATCAAGGTTTCAATACTTCTCATGAAAAGAGTGAAAAAGAAGCAAGAGCCACTTCAGCAATGAGTCTCGGTGAAACACTGTTTTCTCATCACTTGAGAGTTTTTCTTTGCTCTTCTGACTGGCCATACATTTCCCCCTGAATTCCCCACCAGGTCCACATTCAGGAGGTGTGTCACACGACACAAGGGATTTCTCTTGATAGATAACCCTCTATATTTGTTCAATCAGCACCCCCAGGGAAGTCAGAACCCTTGTGCCTGACCAGCCTGTCAGTGCCCCTTATGGGGAGCCCATTGAACAGTCCACTCTATCAGAGCATGGTTTGACCAACCTGTTTAGGGTCACACACTGACAATGCTCCCACATGGAGTTGGTAGATATTTCCAGTTTTGTCAAGTATGTTATCTGCTGCTGGCCACTCCTCCCTTAGTGCCCTTGGAGGACTCACACTAAATAGTCTCCTGGATAACACACTTTATTAACAAACACACTGATAGTCGAACACTGTGACAAGTTAAGGTTCAGAGACTGCTGTTGATAGTAACTGATTGCAAAAATGAATTTGAAGCAATGTATTGATCAATTCTAATCACCAATTAAAGCTAGCTAGAGATAATAATTTAGCTTGCACAGAATGAGGCTCTTACCCAACATGCATTGCTATAGGGGAGAAGACATGTTCAGCCTGTTGACTGATCCCAGAAGTTATGATGGAGTCTTTCTCTGACCTCACTTCCCACTTTAGCTGTATTTGTATTACTTCCTTTGAGGGAAGAGAAAAGGTAAAGTTACAGTTGGTGACATTTCATATTGATGTGGTGCTTGAGTCATTAGTATATGTAGAGAATGAAAAGCAAGATGTATTTTTGAGCTGATGAAGCCAAGGCCAGCTTCTGGTTACTGTCTGGTTCATTCCTTTAGCTTAGGTCCTGCTAGCTACACGTTTTCAGTGGAGGATAACCACTACACTGCTGTGTTGCCCCATCCTTTGTTTCATATCTGCATCAATTCTGACAGACCATGGCCACAGCACCTCCATGGTACTCCACCCTTTTTTTTAATCTCATGCTTAGAGCAATGCATTAAGTTACCTCAGTATTCCTGCTCCTAAGGTGTGCAGACTGGGTCCCTGCTGCACTCCAGCCAACACACACATTCCTTCTTCGTGAGCTTTGTTTTGTGATCTTCTCCCATAAGGTGGAGCAATGGCTTCCCATTAGGAGGATATAGATGCATGGCAGGTGTCCAGGTTCTGATGATTTTGGTCTTCAGTGCTGGGATTTTGTGCAAGATATCAGTGCAGTCCTTGGCCCTGTGACCAAGTATGAGCAAATGACGTCTCAGCATAGCAGCTCAGAGGCACCCACTCAAGTGGGAGAACAACTGATCCCCAGGCTTTTCTCCACTCAAAACTATTTAACTTAATTTCTACAAAGGGGACAAAATTAAGAGGAGAACTTTAAATCCTCCTTTCAAGAGAGGAATATCAAATAGCCCTACAGTGCCAAATCTTGTATCCAGTGAGAGCCGAGCCTGAGTTTCCTGCATCCTGGATCTGACTGCTCCCACTTATGTATCAGACCAAAAAAAGCCATCATCATAAAATATATCTAAAAGGATAATCTGAGGTAATAAAGAAGCAATTATCAATGAATATTTTTAGAAGCACAATTATTATTTATTACGATAGCAAGATATCACATTTTCCTTTCTCATAGGTCTAGGATACATAGAAGAGGGTTTTTTAGTGGCAACAATACTTGTGGAATACCCCTTAGTCTTCCTATACTTAGTTTGCAATTAATATTTGAGAGATTTTTCTTGTTCTGTCCATGACAGCCTACAAAGATCTAACTTTTTTCCATTACTTTTTTAGTTTCCCTCAAAGTAAAGCACAGTGTAAGCTCATGCAAGGCTCTTGAAGGACAATGCATAAACGAACACTACAAATCATATCTAAATCAGTATGAGTGTCATCATTATTACATTTCAGTACATATATTCCACTGCTGAACACAGTTGTATTCATGGCAACTTGAAACAGTTACATTTGGTGTGGGAGGGAGTTCACTTTCCTATTGTGGGAACTTTTCATTTGCTTGTGATTAATCCCTCCTAACTTTTAATTATTGTTGCAGGTATGAATTACTATCTGTCTATTATACCCTTCCTGGGGGCAGTGGAGGCTGGCCTCTTTGGGCATCTGCCATATGAGATAGAAATATTATCACCAGAGGAGCAAAAAGATGATTTCTGTTACAGCGTTAAAGACTGCTGGTCTCGCATGCCCAAGCTTATGGATGACTGGAAGACCTTTTTTGAAGTAAATAATTTTTAAAAAAATATTTTTAGAAGTTACACCAAAATGTTAGCTTTAAAAACTATTATTACTGTCATTTTTAAGATTCAGAGAGGTTAGTTTGTTTTCCATAGCAGCTTTAGATAAAAACAAGCAGAAGAAAAAATGGAAAGCATAACCTACAGTGAGTCACAGATAAATAGGACAGGATTTTAAAAATTATGGAATTTTTTTCTTCCTTTGAGGCAGTTCTGTATTTTGACCTCTGTTACAAGACACTGTTTTGTATTCAATTATTTGTATTCCTCCAATACTGCTCATGTTAGCAATGTAAAATGAGCCTTTGAGATGGAACACTGCCCTTACGAAGTGGCCTTTGTGTGATTTTATAGTGTTCATTTATTTCTCTAAGCACCTAAAAACTTGAAAATTCTGAAACATCATTCAGAAGGACGCCTATTTATGCAAGTAGATATTCTCTTTCCTCCTGACTCAGCTGTTCTCTAATCCCAAAGATGACAATATTTCTTACTCCATAGACTGCACAGCTATTTTTTATAGCTAGACTATTGCAGTCAACATTTCTTATTGGTAGCCAAATGATTGATAATGATCAGGAATTTTGAACTGTAAGTTCCTCTTGTGAGTGAAGGTAGATGATTTAAGAGTAAGACTGAATTTGTCTTCATATGATCATTTTTCCCATGTATCATGTTTCAGAAGTTATTGTAAAATATCTACTTCTTAAATAACCATAGTGATAACAAGGATAATTTTCTTATTTTTCTGAAAATCTTCAGAACGCTATGATCAAAAGAGTATAGATAAGTTTTCAAGGAGTCCCCTATTTCAGTACTGAAGCTTCCATGACACTCAGATAAAGAAGTCCACTGAATTTTTGTAAGCAAATACTGAAATTTTGTGGATAAAACCTTTGCAATGTTGAAGTCAAAGAATAGCAACTACCACCACTATTCAAATGTAATTTCCTTTAGCTGTCAAACTTTTTATTTTGTGAAGCATGTGGTTATATAAAAAAATAATAATTGTTCTCTGCCCTTTTTGCTCCCCATTGCTGCAGTATCTGTTATCTACAGAACACAAAGCTGTGAGCTCTACCAACTTCTCCTTCAAACTGGATGATGCCCTTGGCCTCATGTGGAAGGCACACACCACCTCCATTGCTTATGCACTACCCAAATTCCAGGACAGGTAATGGGAAGAGTGGTGTCCATGGGGGATCTTTCCACCTCCATGCCTCTTTGGAAGGATGGAATCCTAACAAAGTCTGCATGAGCTTTTGTACCTTTGGCAGACTCTTTAGGCTCTGCTCTTCCACTCTCTCAGATGTGGGATGATGTGAGAGTGAGAGATGGCTGCCCAAACTGTGAGGACCCATCAGGCTCTGGGATTAAAAGGAGATGCTGGTTCCCCTCTGGGAGCCAGGGCCTGACTCAGGAGCTGTGTTTGATCTGGGCAGAGGCAAGGTTGCCAGGAGAAATTAGGTATAAAGTACTTAAGGAGGCTGTAAGTCCCTGTGGCACTGAGTCCACCCAGGATTTTATACTGAACAGAAACATTTGGAAAAAACTATCAACTAGTGTGTTCTACAGCAGAGTGTGGTTATCTGCCACATTTTTTGTTTTCTTCTCTTTCAGGTTAAAATATGTCTCTGGTCCAGAAGCAAATTTTGGTGAAGACTGGGCTGATGGTGTAGATTTCATTGCTGCCACACACTTCCTTACAGACTTACCAACCACAAACCGCTTCCAGGCTTTCCTGCCCCAGAGGATGCTTGTTAAAGGGGATGTCATCCCATTCATTAGTGACTTCAGTCCAGAGCAAAATAAGGTCCTGCTGGCACTGAGAGCTCTTCACAAGGCAAATAAACTAACAGGTATGAGCCTGACCTACAGACGTCTGTTATCCATAGAAATTTAATACCTTGTTCTCCCTACACGCCTTTCTCCATATGAATACAGTGAATGTTTGATATAAAGTAGTATAAACACATCTTAGAGACTAACAGTAAAGCAGTTAAAAATACAACCATAAGCAAAAACACCAGACAGAGAATGCTGGTGGGATAACACTGACAATATGAGGGATTTCAGTGAGAAAAAAATCATTTTGGGAGCAGATGATCTGACTCTTTCATTTCCCAGTTTTCACAGGCAGTTTAAAAAAAGAGACTTTTTTGTGTTTTACCAGTTGAATCTGAAACTATTAAAGCTGTAAATTAAATTATTGGACCAGTTGAAAAAAAAAAGGAAGAAAGAAAGAAAGAAAAGTATCATGAGCAACAGTTTTGGTGTCCACAAGTGTTCTGGTTTCAGTTTTGGTTTTATCTCAGTCTTTAATTTAACAGATCTGTACAGCAATACTGTATCCTTAGACAACGCTGGCTTCACCGTATTCACCAAAATAAGTCTTGCATCACCATCCAGTGGTGCAACACAGAATTACACTCTCCTAAGGATTCAGTTCTTTCGTAGATACTGCTGGGTCGGCTATTTTTGTTTGACCTTTATGAAGCAAAGTTATTTTGAATCTTTAAATGAAAATAGAATGTAAAAATATACTGAAAGATTAGTATGCCTAGCTATGGCATTTGTGATGCTCTTCTTCCATCTGTACATTTCACTGAAAATTCTCTCACCATTTGTATTTAAAGCTGAAAAAGATGTAAAATAAAGCTCTTCAGTGCTACAAAAAAGCATCCTCCCATCACAGAATGCTTCCCTCACATTTTCACACAACATTATTTTTTGGAATCTGAATAAGAGTGTGAACGGATCTATCTTCTGCCTGGCAGTCTATGACACAGTTCAGGGTTTCTTGACATACCTTTAAGAAGGGAGAGGAGTGCAGCAAGGAGAAGAATGACCAGAAGGACAGGAAGGAGGGCACTAGGGCAGCACATCAGTGAGGACTGCACTGCAGGGAGAGGGCAAAGGATGTATGGATGTTGAGTGGAAGGAAAGAGAGATATTAAGTTTCATGCTGGTGCAGCCATAACAAATTCCATAGCTGAAATCTCTTGCTTTGCAGGTGAGAGATTTCCCTGACTTTGCTCTAAGGGATGAGCTTTGAATTCAGCTGAGAATTAAATGCCAGCTAATTCAGCCTGGTAACACATTTGCAGATCAGGAAAAGGAGCTTTAAAATAAATTTGATTGTGTCTAAATCCACAGCCTCTGCAGGGACCTGAGAAACCCTACCTTAGTGCTACAAAACATATGTGACAAAACATACTGTTTTTGTAGATGCTTTTAATATATCCTGTGAGGTACAGGGTTCTCTACTGGTACTGCAAACTTCAACAGCAGATAGAGGGTCTTACTATGTCCTGGAATGGGACCCTGTCCAACCCAGAGTGAGACTTGATTTCTTCTTTCAGAATTTGATTACTCTTAATTTTTGTTTAGTTGCCCCTGCTAGTCCAGCAGGAACTGTATTGAGAGGGTCTTGTGCTGCTTCTAAAGCTTTTCTATTCACGGACTGTCAGATAAACTTTTTATGCTGTGCCCTTCATTGATACCCAAAGGCAGAACAAGAGGAGAGTAAATTCTTTTCAGTTTTCCACCATACATTTTTACTGTCAGATTTCCCCTCTATCCACTTTTTAGATGAGCACTGAGTGGAGTGAGGAGTAAGCAGTGACTGTCCTGCAAACTGGTGCTAATGTAGGCTGGATTGGCCAAGCCACACTTCATATCGGGCCAGTGCTTATCACCTGGACAAAAGTATTAGGATCATTTGCTTCTTTAGCTTGAGGTCTTAGCTGTCAGAAAGTGAACACTCTTTTTTGGAGTGAAAAGGAAGACAGACCTGATTATAACTCCCAGGCTACTACTCCATAAACCACAAAGCTGTGTGCTGGAGCAGACCAAGACTTTCCCATAAATCTTCCATCATTTTGATCCCGACACTGTGACGAGGGAACAAGCCCTGCTGTCTGTCAGTACAAAGGATGCTGAGCTGGATGAATGGTCTGGGTCTCCCTGCACGTTTGTAGGCAATTTCCAGCCACTGGCCAGCTCCAGCTTTGTCTACATTTCACTGTCCCAGGAGTGTCCAGTGCTTGCTGCCAGGGGCTGGCTTGCCCCTGGTGCGCCGGGAGCTGCGCGTGCTCCGTGCCAATCTGACAATGTCCTGTTGTGTTTCTTTCCAAGGAGGATTGCTGCTGAAGCTCTGGCAAAAGGCTATGTCCACCGAAGCAGGGAGAGAAAAGGGCCGAAAACTGATGGAACACTTGACCTCGAGCCAGAAGCTCAAACTACTTGACCTTGAAGGAATTTAGAATTATTTGGAAGGAGGTGATTTGAAAGTTCCCAGTTCCTTGAGATCGGGCAGTCATGTATCTGGTAATCTGGCTTTGGTAATTTCTTACTGTAGGATTTCTTGAGTAGCCATGCATGTCTCTCTCTCATATAGAATCAATATTTTTAGCCTTAATTTTCCTAATTTGTTTAACTCAATTCTTTATAAATCAAAAGCCTCACAGAAAAATCTTACTCTACTACTTTTTGTGACTTTATAAAATGTATCATAATTGGAGACAAAAGTAAAAACAAGCAAAACATATTCTGTTCCAGACTGCTTTTTTCCACTGTAGGCAGGTATTCCACTAGATATGTGATTAATCAGGTCCTTGATGGTCTAACAAATGATCATGAGAAACTTTTATTTGAAGTTCTGATCCAAAAGCAATGCCTTGACTATTTCCCACCAAAGCTGTTATTTCTCAGAGCAGCTGCAATCAAACTGGAATCTCTCAGGCTTTTCAGATAAAATACCTGAGTACAGATAGATTCCCTTGCTATGCTGCTTTGCAGCAAGTAACTGCCTCATGTGGTAGAGCAGAGCCAGTCCTGAAACAATTTAATCCATACCAACATTTACATGATGGCAGAGATTTCTTGTATTTGATTTATTTCACTTCAAGGAAACTTTGATCTGTGTATCAATTTATGTAATTATGTACCCTGTATAACCACAGGTTGCTTTTCCATTCCTCCGTGTCTAATCCACTTGTTGCAGTGTGTCATATGTTGGATTTGATTACTGAGGAAGAGATATATTTGCAATGTTTGTACTCCCAGTGCCTGCAACACTCAGAGCCAGGTGTGGATCCCAGTCTTTGGGGTGATAACACACATTTGGAATCAGTTATAACTCGAAAACAGGAGTTGTGGGGAGGTGGGTCAGGGGTTCTGCATGCAGACAGGGCTTGAAGCTTCTTAGGAAAGAAGGAAATGAATGAAAGATATCTTTGCCCGCAGCAGTGGGCTCAGAACTAGATGACCTTTAGGGCCCCTTCCAATCCAAACCCTTCTGCAATTCCACGAAAAGAAAATAATTTCTTTCCATTCCATTTTCCCGGTTTGATTTGTCCTTTTTTTCCCAAACTTGCATGATATTTGCACTGTAAATTAAGAAATAATTATCATCACATTGAGCACTTAAACACCATTTTGTCCTTTAATGTCCCAGGACAAAGATGTTAATTATTCATTGTCATTTAATGGATAAACTCTTAATGTACCATCATTAGCTAGCAATTTTCAAAGGAAATACATTAATGAGGTATAAGAAAATGTGGGAGTTTTTACCTTAATTACCTGGTTCATAGATCACAGTAATTAGATTCCAGCAGACTTTAGATATAATCCAAAAGTAATCACTGCAGCTGTCAGCTGCTAAAATATTAAGTTAGTGTGCTCCAGAAAAGTTTTAAATTTTTTTTTACTTTTTCTGTGGTTAACTTAGATTTAAGGTGGACTTTGAGAAAACAAAACCAGCCATTAATACAAACTTCTAAACTGCAAACTGCTGCACTTGAGGGTGTATTTATAAAACATATTTTAAAAAAACAAATTACTCCTTACCTGAATATATGAAACATTAGGAAATAGTTCTGAATTTTGAAAAAGAGTCATCTTTCTTAATAAAGAATTTATATATTTTCTACACTTTGTTCTAATCCAACAAGACAACCAGTTAGATAAAGACACTAGAAATTGGCCAGTGATTGCTCTTTGGAAGCTGAGGAATGTATAAAAGTTTAGACAAAATATGGAGTAAGGGATTCTTACAAGTAGAGTTGAGCCAGTTATCTTGAGATAGAATAGATACATCCTTGCAGGAAAACTTTACCAGAAACTAAACAGAAAGAAAAGCATCAAGAGTAAGCTGTAGAGGTGTGGTAGGATGTTTTTGGAGAGGAATGGGAGAGCACTGATGAAGCCTACTTGCTAATATGAGCTAGCAAAAGCTGCCAACTACCAAAGCAGGAGTTTGCCCAGCAAGAAGGGCTCAGAAAGCATAAGGGTTTTTTCCTGCTCAGCATTAGTCTGGGGCTTGCTGCTCTGTTCTCATGCCTTTTACACATGTGGTCTCTCTACTGAGAAGTGCCTGGCATTAAGGAGGGTTAGTTCCTGTTTGACAGAGGTGGTGTTCATAAAAAGCAAAGGCACAGCTGGCTTTGGAAAGCCAGAGGGTTAAACTTCTGTACACGTTTGCAAATAGCAAGCCTAAGGGAATTGGAACAAACAATGTTTGGGAGTGAAGAAGGGGAGTTAAGAAATTAAATGTGGTACATGATAAATGAAGAACTTGGGAGAATAAAAACACACCCAAAAAGAGCCTGTCCATCCTCAAAACTTGGATAACAGTGCTGAATACTGTGCAGTCCCCTCTCCACAGCTCATTTTAGACAGGTCAGCTCCTTATTTCTGAATGCTGTGCAGTTTTTAATGCCTTTGCTACAGGAGTGATTACATTTCTGAGGAAAGGTCAGAAGTGAGGGTCTTGTCTTTGTCCACATATTTGCAACTGGGCATACAGCTGCTGTGTCTTACCAAATGCTGTCCTAAACTTACATCACAGAAATACATAGGGGCTGACCATTCCACCTATTCTGCCATAAGGGGAATGGGAACCTTGCCCTTCTCTAGGAAAAGTACCTGTGTCTTCACAGAACTGCAGACAGACGTCAGCAGGCATTTCTTCAGCTTTCTTAGACATCAAGATGTGAAGCTTACAAGGCAAACACCCAAGGAAGTCATTAGCAAAGATGCCAAAAACCTCTTTTTTTCTTTCAAGTAGGAACTGGACTTCTAGGTTTTCCCTTCCCTATGATCCCTAATCTGTGGAGAATTGGGCGTTCCTTTCCAGCCTATGCTCTCAAATGAATAGTTAAGTGCTTTTTTTTTTTTTTTTTTCTGGTGGGAAAAACCACACCTGGCAAGTGTGAGGGAAGAATAAAACATTCTTGCCCAAGGCAGCCTCTAATCTGGCAGATAGGAGGTTTAGCTGGGAAGCAGATGTAGATTTGGACTCTGACAGATAGAAAACAAAACTAACTTAATACAAATACTCTAACTGTTGTACACAACATTAAACCCCTCTGCATTTCCCAAACCTAAATTGCTCCTTTCCCTGACCAAGGCATTCTGCCTGCCCCACTCAGCAGGGTGTTGGAGGCTGTGGAGCTCCAGCTCCTGCTAACAAAGGCAGTGAGATTCAAGATGATGGAGACCTGTTATAACATTTCCATCACCCTAACCTCAGTGACCCCAGGGGGAGCACATTGCCTCTCTGGTTTTGATATAATTAAAAAATATGAATATGCTTGTAGATCTGAGTCTAAGCTCATTTTGGATTTAATTCTCTTTTTTACAACGAGACACAATGGCCATGAGGTGCTTTAAGAACAATGTGCATGGCATGAACTGCCGCAGGCAGGGGCTGTCAAGGATCCCTAGGAGGGTGTAGGGGAGCCTGGGGCTGCAAACCTGACTAACTGCACCATCTGGAAAGGGCTGTTCAGTTGGGAAGCCTTGGCAGTGGCTTAAAATGGGGTTCAGAGGATTAGCAATGGAGGCAGAATCACGTAAAGATTTGTTAAAAGACATTTATACTTACTTAAAACATGGCTAGAAAAAACACGATAATTTAAAAATGGTTTTTAACTGATTAATGCCTAATCAAACTCTCCAGGACAGAAAGAGCAATACAATAAATTCCTTAATGTCTCTCACTTCCTTCTGTAAACTCTTAGTAGCTGTGGGAAAATTTGCATGAACTGTTTGTGTGTGTTTGCAGGAAAGGCTGCAGCAGGTACGGTGGACAGATAGTGGCAGTATAAACCAGCCTTCTGGATTAGTAAAGCAGTTTCAGAAAGAAAGGCTCTTTCTACCTTTCCTTTTGTGTGACATTAGGTCCCAAAATACTAACAGATGTGATCACTGAACCCAAGAGAGCAGGCAAGTGAAATAAGAGAGAAACAGGAAAAGAGTTATTTGGCTGACAAAGTAACTGCAGTGCCCTGTGTTGGGGCAATCCTGAGCCCTGCTCAGACCCTTCCTCTGCACCATGAGGACCAGAGGAATTACAAGAGTGGTGTATTTGCAAGAAGGGAAGATCATAATGTCTGAGGCTTCCCTGGGAAGAATTACTACTTTCTGAGTCTGACCTGAGCCTCTGGCTGCCAGCACTGCTGCATCCAGAATTTCAGGGACAATGTCACAGAGGACATGGGGATAAGGCACATGGATGTACGGGCATTTCTTAGATCCTGATGGAATCAGCCCCTTGATACACCATGTAACTCTTTCCTCATACACCCAAATGTTGACAAAAATGAAGAATTTAAAGTTTCATGGGAAAAGTAAAATGGTCAGACTGAGCTATCCATCCTGGTACCCCTGCTCTGGATGGAACTGGCAGCAGTGGGCTGGGGCACGAGCAGCAAATGCAAGGCAAAGGGTAACTTTCCCTTCCTCCTCAGTACAGGGTAATTTCCCTTCCTCCTCAGCCTGCCAGCAGCTGGCAGTCTGCACTTACATCAGGCCCACGCAGTTTATCAGTCCCAGAGAAAGAGTGGTGAAAGGTTATCTTAGAAAATACAAAAACCCAAGAAAAAATACAGAGTAAGTTTATCAAAGAAATCTATTATTGCAAAGCACAAGAACACTCCCAGCACACAGATACATTAAGAAAACAAGGGAGGAAAATTAAAAAAAAAGCAAACAGCAAAACCTGTCACTAATACACTAATAGAAGCAAAAGAGCATTTATTCAGAGACTATCAGTTTTAATATGGTGTCAGGAAGTAAAAGTTTACATGGTAAAGGCCCATCAAGGTTTAAAAATGTAAAGAAAACACTTGGGCAGTCTTAGAAGGGGTAGGAAAGATATCATATGTGTTAAGTGAAGAGACAGCAAGAATAAACAGTGGCTGGCTTCTTATTGGGAGTGTTGTGGTAGATAAGTGTTCCTGTGACACGTGCCATTTAAACAAAAGAGTTTTGGCATTCAAAGAAGAATGCAGGGAGAAGATTCTTTTTATCTTCCCAGGCACAAAGGCTGGATATATTAAAAAATGTGCATGTTGATCATCCAAACAGAAAATGCTGTCTCACTAAGGGCTTATGCACACATGGAGTGCTGTGGAAGCAGCTGCTTCTGATCAGGCCCTCAGTGAGAACACACTGGAAGTACTTCTTAGCATTAAAAGAGATAAGCCTTTAAGCTAACAAGTCTGTGCAAAAGCTTATGCCAATCTTTTGCAAAGCAAATATCTTATTATTCAAATACACTTGTATTCTCTTCAGGCACAGCAATTGTGGCTGGTGTTCAGCTAAAAATGGCTTTCCCTTCCTGAATGTTGTCTCCTTGAGCATTAATGTATGTGAGTGATAACTGTGTCCCTCAAGGATTGCCATGACATTATAGCTTTGTCAAACATGTATTAGCAAACAGTATGAAATCACTGTGGTCATCTGTATGCCATAAGGGAAACACAATACTTATCAAGTCTTTAATATCAAACACAAGCCTTTTATTAGGATCTTACTTCATGTCTCCTTCCTCCCCTTCACTTTCCCTAGCAAGACTGGATGTCCTTTCTTCACAGCACAGTGCTATATACAGTGCTATATTCTCTCTCCTTCCAGAATTGAATGCAAATGGCATTGTCCCACATTGTCATGTAAACTGAACAGCCAGGATAGTTCCCATTTCTGTCATAGGACATGATGCTGGCTCATGTGCCTGAGGAAAAGATGTGGGAGACATCTCTGCTACTAATATATTTACAGAGTTCATAAAGCTGCCACTTTACTCAGAAGAATGAAACTCATTCCACTTCAGTGAGGCTGAATATACAAGATGGAATTGCATCACACGATAAGGGTGAGAGAACCAGGCTCCTCACATGAGAGGTTCTATGCAAAGAAGAGAAATTGCTTCTTTGGAAGGATTTTAAAGGAACAAATTTCCAGAAAGGGCTGATAAACCTTTGGGTTTTTTCACTAGGTCCCAAATGCTGATGTAGAATATCTGAAAGAAGCTTAGGTTTGTTGGGATAGTTACTGCATCCCACTTTGTTCACACCATCCTAACACTTTTGGCAGCCAGAGGACACCTTGTTTTTTCCTAGGCTATCCCAGCCTCTCCTTGTATGCCAGACTCTCCGTGTCCTCAACCATCCTCATGGGCTTTTGTAGGACTCACTGCAGTATGTCTGCACCTTTCTTGAACCAGGGAGCCCAGAACTGACACAGTAGTCCAGGTGTGGCCTCACCAGTGCTGAGTAGAGAGAAGAATCACCTCCCTCTACCTACTAACACATCCTGCCACTGCAGCCCAGAAGACTGCTGGGTTTTCTCTTTCCTTTCTTCTATAGAAACCTGGTACTTTACCGAAGGAGATCATGGTAGTAACATCATACCTTTCAGAAATCCAGCAGATGACATCAGATTCAGTAGTAAAGTAAAAAAAAAAAAGAGAAAGAAAACAAGTAAAATACAAAAGACATTTCTTTTATTCAAATACTGCCAAAAAAATGCGGCTGTTTTGAGCTGCTAAAAGAGACATACAGGTCTTTAAAAAAATGCTTAATATGTATTTAAAATACCCACAAGAGATGTGGCAGCCACTTTTGTACACAAGTCATATTAACCAGCAGTATGCAAAACACTGTATGCTACATATGCATGGAATCAAAGTACTCAGAGTGATATTCTCAATACTTAAATTGTCACTAATTTTAATGAGGATGAACATTTATCTTGAATAAATTAATGTGAGACAATATCAAGAAATCCTAAATTAATTTGCATTAGTGAAAATTAATCATTCAGTAGAATTTTAATAGACAAGTCTGAAGACACTGTCTGCTTGAAAATACTTTTGCTGTAATGTATACTTAGGCATTTTTGGAGTTTTTGCTTTTTAACTCCTCAATAGAACTAAAAATAGGGAATATGTTTAGAAAGCCTGCACATACCCTTTCTCCACCCTGCTGGTTTATGGATCTGCCACGCTGACCAAGCTGCTGTTGACTCTGGAAACCCCAGGCATACCAACAGTGTGTTTACACTTCCATTCTTGATAGTTTTCCCTGAAATTCAAGTCACTGCCAGAGGGTTATGCACCTATGCTAGGTGGATAGGGATGGCATAGACACTAACCCTTCAGATCCAGATTCTGTCTACCATTTGTGCCTGCATTTTCAGAAAATTGCTGAATAGAATAGTTCTAGATATTAGCAGGGACAAGGGGTTATGGAGATGCCAATGCTACATAACATACATGCCTTGTGAGAGGAGTGGCTTTGCCTTCCAGGCCAAATTACATGTTGTGCAATGGTGCTACTTGTGCTTTGTTCATCATGTGAAAAAGTGGCAGAATCTGTCTATTTCCCATTTTGAGCCTTAACCTGAAGCACATAAGACTGGCTAAAGAAATTAATGTCCACCTTAGACAATCCTTTATTACCCTTTCCTTCTTAAAAAAACTCAAAACCAAAACCCAAAGGAAGCAGCCATGCGGCTGTTTCAGTAAGGGATGTTCCTTTTGCATATGCCCTACAGAGGTTGAGGGAAATAACCGGAATTTCAGGTGCAATAGGAATGAAGGATTAGACTTGGCATCATTCTCTGAATTCACTAATAAATATGTACAGAAGAGCTTTGTCCCTTCAAAGGGTCATGAGACATTAGCTGGTTTGACTTCTTATTTAGGACAAGTAAGCAGTTTAGTTTTGCAGGGGATTATTATAGCTAAATTACAGCCTTGTATGCTCTTCATGAGTCTAGAAGGACATTTTCCTGAGTAGCTTTCTCTAACAGTTGTGGTCAATCTTGATGTGCAAAGGACACAGCTTCCTACTTGCTTCCAGTTAATTTCAGAATTATATTCCTTCAGATGTCTCTGAAAACAAACAAAAGAAAATGACAGGGTGAAATGAGAAATTTTATATTTGGATTTTAAAATTGCACAGGGAGTACAGGTGAATGAGCTCTTGAGACAAATTAATGGCTGCAAGTTAGGGCTTGTCTGTACCATAAAATGGTTTTGTCAGTACAATTACACAGCAATTTGAAGACTACAACAAAAATAAAGCTAATATATGACTCCAACACAGCTATGCCAGCAACTTTGCTTAAGCATGTGAAATTCTTACCAGTAAATTTTTCTTTTACTTGTATAGGTTATGCAGTTTAGGGAAATATTTAACCTACACCAGGCAAAAGAGCTCATTTTGCCAGTATAAACTGTGACTCCATCAAAAAGTTTTCCTAGTGCATCTCCAGTGTGATTACAACCATGGTGCCTCCTGTGTCATATTCTGGTCTGGCAGACATAGTAGAAGAGATACCTTCCTCTTGGGGAGAGGCTTTCCAAAGGATGTACCCTGTGACTGATGCAACAGAGCTGCAGGCCTGGAGGGAAGCTAGATAATAATTTAATTAACATTTAGTGGCAATATGCCAGTGTGCCAGACTTCACCAGTAAGCTGTGTTTCCATATCTGCCAACTATAAAAACATGTTTGAATCTGCCCTGTGGGGGAGTGGTAGGGCTTGTTTGAATAGGAAGAACATCTAGAAAATCATGGTGGTCTTCCCTGCCCTAAGGAACTCTGAACATACAGCTGCTTTGAGACTGGGTCTTTGAAGTTCTGCCTGAGTCAAAGCTAAGATTTGCAGCTCTTAGGGCAGCACACTGCTTATTTGCCTCCTCTTGACTCTTTCTTCTCTCTGTAGTCACCATTGATTGCAACCTTGAAAAAAGATTCACTTGTCATATCAGAGAAAAGTGAAAACAGAAGGCATCTGAAAAATTATCTAACCATGAAAATTAGCAAGGTAGATGATGCTCTCAAATCTGCATTGAATATTACTTAGGAAGGGGACTTTTAAAACTGCCAACACACAACTAGAACCATGGATTTGGGTTCCTCACTCCGATGTACCCAAGGCTACAAAATCTGCCTCAACCTTTCACCCAGAGGCTTTCCTATGAAAGAAACAGCTCGCTCAGAGGGTCAGGGGCATGACAGGTCCAGAGAAATGTCCTAAAAAACAGTGCAAAAGGATTCATGAAGATGCAGTTGGGGTCAGAAAGGGTGATTTTCATTTGTAACACTGTCTCTAGATTTCAAATATGAAGTAACCTGCATCTCAGCACAACCAAGGTAAAAAATTTTTAAAAAATTGCACCTTAATTTGTTTCATACAATTAGTTAAAAAAATTGGTACAAATTGAAAATAAAGAAAACTATTTTGTCCAAACAAAACCACCTCAACTGTTGAGTTCATGAGAACAGGAAAACACAGCTTGTAGCTTTTTAATGCCTTATTGCATTTCTCTCTTTTCAACTTTTTTACTTTCTTTTTTCTGTCCTATTTAATAAACACAGAAGCTTAGTCAGCTGGGACCATTCCTTTTCTGGCACTTGTGTGCAGTTCAAGTCCAGAAAGCAACCTCCTGAAGCAGCCTGACAACATACTCATTTTCAGCTCTCCAGGCTGTCCTTTTCCAACCATGAGTTACCTGCAGCTATCAGCACTGGAGACAGACTCTGTTCTGGTTTTGCTGCTGAATTTTTTGTAATTGTTGCTGTTCCTGCATGCCTCCATCTCATTTTTGGTGTCAGGGACATAGAAGGAGACATTACAGCAGCACCAGAGCTATTCCAATTCAGTGCTTGCAATGGACCTTCTATCTTCCCTTTTTCTCACACTAGGAGAAAAGCCACTGTTGATATTTGCAATACCATCCAAAAGACTGTCAAGCTGAGGGCTTTCCTCATTAAAAAAGGAGAAGCAACTCATGGCAGTAAAAGGAGAGAAACTTGTCATGCTGCAAAGAAAGCCGCACATTTTAAATGCTTCCAGGGTGATGTGGGTTTTTTCTTACTTTCTCTTGAATCTTTAATGAAAGGTTAAAGTATGTTAATGATGGTTGTTGCTATAGCAAGCTCAGGCATCTGTAGTGAAGTCCCTTGCTTAATTGCTTATTGTTCTGGAGTGATGAGGTCATGTTAACATCACTGACCCTCTGGGCACATTTATTCTATCAAAATTAACATAGTAATGACCTGAGGCAACTCTCTGTTCTTTCTTTCTCCCTCCTGCTTAGGGTGAGGACTAGTTTTTGCTAGTATCACCCTGGCGTGCTTCAGCCCTAATCGTGGAAAGACTGATGAAACAAATAACATATTCTGGGTTTTTTTAAGGTAGACCTGACTGCTGAGGCTTACTTTTGTATTTCATTAAAAATATTTTTCCTCCTAACAATTCTATTTACAAAGAAATTTAGATCAATAGGCTTAATTTTGATAAATCATATATATCAAATAAAAGTAGATATTAATAAATGGCATAAATGTCCTCAGGAAAGGAAGCACTGTGGGTGGAAAATGGTTAACTGATTAATTCTTCAAGAAATATCACAATCAGATATTAGGTGTTGATAGGTGAAAGAGACAACATATTTTAGTGCATTATTATCCTGTATATAAGCCTAAATCAGCTAATTTGGTTATTTTATCTGGCTACATATTTTATAAGGCTTTTGCCTGTATTAAAGGCTAACTGCATGTGCCCACAACAAATCCATATTTCCCAAAATGTGTGGAATCTTTACAGAAATTTTATGTGCTAGAAAAAAAAGCATAGTGTAGATTTCTGATGGCTGAAGGAGCCACATGCTCCTTGGCTAGCTAATGATTTCAGAGAGTGGATATGTCTGTCAGCCACTAAGGACATAAATTTATGGGATTGCTTTATAAACCAAAGACTATCCAAAGAGAGTGATCTCCCTCAAGGCAGCAAGGTCCTTTTCTTTCATGTTCTGCTAGTAACCTCAAAGAGGACAACTATTAAAGTGAAACCTTGCTTTCATTAGCAGGGAATTTAAAGGGCAGGTGGATAAAGACTTAGAGTAACTGATGCCACAACTAAGTGGTATAAACAGATGCTGATCATCTAGGCTGGCATTACTTCTTGAAAATATGCTTTCCCCTTAATGCCTATGGTCAGAAGGGATATTTTAGTCAGAAGAGAGCTTAATTCTCTCTTTCTCAACTTCTTTACATGATAGAACCTCAATAGCATGTGGACTGTATTATGTGAAACATCCTACTTAGTTTAAATTTTTAGTCTTTTCTGAACCTTTGGAGTGTCTGTGTGAGCAGGGGGAGACATGGCCACACATTGCCCTGGACATCATGTTTCTGAGAGTTTTAAGAATTGCAGAAAAAAGCCCACCTTATTTCATATTCACTGTGTTGCCTAAATACGGTATGAATGTTGCACATAATTTAAAAATAAATACAAAGTACATTTTGAAATCAAGTACTTCATAATAAAATATTTTTAAAATCTCTGAAACACAATATTTCCAATTTTTCCAGTGTTTTCAAGGGTTTTTTGGCACAAAAGAAGCAATTCAGCCAAAACAAGTGAAATTCATAGAAGGTTCAGCTATGAGTGAAAAGAACTGGGACCACAGTTTCACTCATATCTAGAAAAATTCTCATCTGTGTTTAGCTGGAAATGACGCCTAGAGATTTTTAGAAACAAAGGCACTCTTCACTGGCACTTAAAGTCTCTGCAGACTGCCAGAGCAGAACCTTGCAGATTTACTGAAAACACAGATAATGCCTGAAAGCTTTTAAAGCATCAAAACAGTCAAACACAACAAGGCATCCACTTCCAGAGAGAGGAAAAGGGCTGCATTCAGAGCACTATAATTTCAGAGAAAATTGGCACAAACCAGAAAAAGGCCTGTGGGCTGCTATCCCCAGAACAATGACAGGCACTCCTTTACAAAGGTGACATGGCTAGGAGGTCACAGGTGGCAGCTGAGAGGAGCCTTTCCTGCCTTGCTCACATTTGCAGCAGCAGCAGTGGAAGTTCCCAGGGGAAAACTTCTCTTATTTTGGAAAGTGAAGGTTACCAGCCAGACTGAAAAATCACTCTGCCTGCACTTGTTTGCATCCACAGCTTACACTCACCTTCTGCCTTTGGAGAGTGCATGCTCATTTCTAATGCTGGTGCCATGAAATACTTTTCTTATATTCTCAATGATGTTTTCATCAATATAGCTGTAGTCATGCTCTTCTTCCTCTGTATCTTCGGCCTCATAGTTTCTTGCTAGGCCTGAAAAATTAGCAAAAAATAGCTCTAAGGAAATGGAAGACTCTGCCCTTGGTCTGGAGAAGAAAAATGGTACAATTCAAAAAGACAACCATAAAAGCAAAGAAAACAATGTTCTCTTCACTTTTTCAGAAATCCTAAATGACTTGTCCAAAATCCTGAACATTATCTGTGACAGAACCAGAATGAAAATGAGCTGAGCACTTTACAAGAGAGTCTTCACTCAAAAATTCCTATTTCAGTATTTGCATAGGCTTGTACCTCTAAGCTGACCACTCCCTGCTATCTATGCATGAATATCTTTAAGTTTTATTGAAAGGTTTGGCTGGTGTCATCACTGACAGCATAAAAGCAGGCAGATAAAACTATCTGAACATATCAAGAGAAGAGCAGTCCACCTGTACCATCCTTACCACAGATGTGCTTCCATGTGCTTTTGTGTTTCATTGCCTGACAAGAGGAGCCCTGCAGGTAGGGAACCACAGTGTTAACTTGGGATTTCCTACAACCAGAACCCCTTCTTATTCAGAAGGTGATATAACAGAGACAGGAGTTGAGAATGGTATGAGGTTAAAATGAAAGGTTTTGAAGTGCATTTCTTTACATCCACCTAGACTGGCCTGAAGCAGCACTACAAACTTTTCAGAAAGCAGCAGTGCTTTCCCACAAGATCACAGACCCTCATTGGAGGCTACTTAGCAGCTCCAGTGCTGTGGTGGGCTCTACTCTGCATCTGGGTACTTTAACATCTTCACTTCACAGCTCACAATGGCTCAGGCTGCTGCCAGGACGCTCCAGTGTCTCCTCCCTTCCCTGCTTGGGTGGTCTACCACTTCCCTGAGGCTAGAGGAAGCTCTGCAAGACACGTGGCACCACTTATGGAGCTAAACTCCATAAGGATTGGTCCATGAGTGCCCCCTCTCACCCCTCAGCCACCCCATCCCTTAGCCCAGGCTGTGGTGGGCAAGAGCCAGGTGCCAATAGGACCAGTTGGAGTTGAGATGACGCTGGTGATATCATCACAGATCCTCTGACAAGAGCAAATCACCCTTAGAGTTTACCAGGAAGTCTCATAGGTTATGGAACTGAGAGGATACTGGGATTTTAAAGCCAAACCTTTCACCTGAAATTGCAAATCAGTGTGAAACACTGTTGTGGATACAGCTGTTCCTGCTTGATAAATTTTCTAGGACACGACCTGAAACAATCTACCTTAGTGTACTATCTGACCTCCCAGCACACCATGTTTGTCAAACAGGTTCTTCTTTATGAAACCAAACTTCTCAAATAAGAATCCTCCCAGTCTTACACTTTCAACCACTGTGTGCCCTTTCAACAAGAGAATAACTCTATGATTTCTCAGCAGTCTCCAAATCCCACTTGTGTGTCTCCTGAGACTCTCCATAACTGAGGTGTCTCTCCCTGAAAACTGGGTAATAGTAATTTCTTTCTGAAGGTGTAATCCTTTCCTTTACAGATTTTCTAAGGCTGGAAATAAATACAAGGTTTATCACAGACCTATATAACCATAAGTCCCCCACTACTGAATTAGCAGAGTATTTCCAGATCTAGGCATCAAAAGGAAAAAACAAAACAAAACAAACAAAACAACAAACCAAAACAGAACCCCAAACTTATGGTTAGAAATGCATGGAAGTTCTCACATGTGGCCACTATCTTGTTAATAAACATTTCCTGGTTTGTAGCTCATTTGCAATTTGGCTGTGCTTGAGATCAGTAAAAGCAAACTAATGAATAAAACAGGCACTGAAAGAATAAGCTAATCCCTGTGATCCAGCAAGGGAAATATTGTTTGTGCACTTAGACTTGCTAATATGGATATAAGGTACAGATTACTCATGGATGGCAGAGCCAGGCTTTCTTTTTTCCCAAACACATGTAAACAGATTCATACACTTCTGAGCAAGACAGCTCAAGGAGAAAGAATGTTGATGTCATCAGGCCAGACTAAATTACAGTTATCCCCAGTCCCAAACCTGTTCAGAGTTTCTTTTGAAATGTATATATTTACACTTCAATAAAGAATTAAGCAATAAATGAGACAAATGGAACAATCCCAGGGGGGCTCTGAACATTAAAATCAATGGCATTTTCTTCTCTGTTTGGAAAAAATTCTATTAGCCTCAACACTGAATTACTGAATCAGATAGGCCATCTCAGTC
This sequence comes from Luscinia megarhynchos, assembly GCA_034336665.1. Classification (NCBI taxonomy): domain Eukaryota; kingdom Metazoa; phylum Chordata; class Aves; order Passeriformes; family Muscicapidae; genus Luscinia; species Luscinia megarhynchos. The sequence goes on from CM067565.1 coordinate 52,478,751, forward strand.
TGCCAAGAAAACAAGGTTTATGTCATTGTGCTGTCCATCCGTCCATCCATCCATCCATCCATCCATCCATCCATCCATCCATCCATCCATCCATCCATCCATCCATCCATCCATTTCTTCAGTACTTTTACAAGTTTATTTCTGCCAAATCCAGTCAGATTTGAAAAGAGGACAGAAGTCTCACGGTGGTTACAAAAGCTAGAGTTGAATTAGTTCCTCTATTGAAAGAGAAGCATGCAGAACACAGCTGTTACCCACTTCATTTGGCAGCAGACAGCAGGATAAATCAGTGTGTGCATATTGGCTGGCCACTCAACAAACACATAGCTCCAGACCTGCTCTTTTCTTTTGATAGGAGCACTACAAGGAGAATTTTGGTTATTATCAGGAAAGACAGAGAGGAGCAGTAGGGGACAACAGTCCTGAATACTTATTAAACCAAATTTCATTAATTCTGGTCTTCCTGGAACAATTTGTATAATTATATTTGCCTTTATAGTGGAAGACCAGTGCTCTGCAGACTAAAAATTTCCATTAATTTCAGTTGTATCCTCGAGTGAGTAGGATATACTAGCTTTTTCTCGGAACACAGTTGCTATTTTTCACAAATTTCAAGGTCAGAAATTGTTATCATAAGTCTCCATTTTGCCCTTCTTCAAAATTCATCAAGACCCTTGTTTGAACGAAACAAGTGCTAGAGACCCTAATTCATGTACATGTACAACTCTGCACACCTAAATGCCTCTAGCTGTGTGACCATGACACAGTTTTATAGCTATAGTAAATATTTCAGATCAGTTTTAGCACTGCATAAATTAACACTCAGCAATACAGCATTTATTGTTTATTTGTGCCTAACTTGAAAAAAGTAGTTGTGAAATATTCTGCATAATAATATTATGAACTAAACATGGTAGAACCACATCCTCATTTCTGCACATCACTTAAGTGAAAATACACAGAACTGAAGGCATATGCACAAGCCAAGACTTTTTATGAACAGTAGCATTTTATTTGCTGTGGGCCTGGTTCTGATGCTCCTCAGTGCTAATGAGAACAAATTCCTTAGGGAGTGCAGCTGAAGGCTGATCAGTGATAGAAGAATCAGAGCCCATAAAACTAATGGACTGTTCCTTGAGCTGATATCCATCAACAATTACTTCATGTGACGATGTAGCATATCCTTAAAAACTGTTAAGTGCCACATCAAAATATTTCACATAAGCTGTAGGGTTGCATTTAATGTATGGGTAATATTTATCTCCCCCTGTAATCTCCTAAATCAATGTTTGGAAATGATAGGTCTTGATTTCATTTAGAAAATCTTCAATTTCCTGAAAAAGAAAACTGTTGACTTTTTTCACTGACTTTTCACTTTTAAATTTTTTCTTTGTCAGTTTTTTTTCTAGTCTGTCTTGCTGGTTTTATTGAACTTTTTGAGACCTAGTTTCTACTGTTTCACTACTGCCTCATATAAAATAAATCCCCAGTGTAGCAACAGTCTTGCAGATCAGAAATGGTTGCCACAAGTTTTAAACAATCTCATATTTCTTGCCTCATCATAAGTTCCTGCAAGAGGATGCAGAGCAGGGCTCAGGGCACCATCAGAGACGTTCAAGTGCTGCTCTGCACAGGGCTGGGGGAGCAGAGCCAGGCAGCCCTGCCAGAGTGGGAAAGGGCACTGACATGAAATGCTCTTTGGTTTAACTGCAGAAAACAATCACACCTCCTCCTTGCAACCACCTAAATTCCTGCCTGAAATCTCTGAATATTACTGCAATTAAAATCAGTCACATCTAATAAACCAGTGAAATCAGAAAGATTCAGACCCTGTGCTTTCTTCACCCTGCTGTAAAACAAGTTAGACCCTGGTTAAGGGCAAAACTGATTGAAAACATTTCAATACAATTTACAAAACTGTACTCACATCCTATGAAATGAAATGATCTCCATATTTTAAGTAATTTTCTTGACTTTTTTTAAACTCATCTCAGAAGATGTGTCAGCCAAGACAAATTTTGTGTTTATAAATGAAAACACCTTTTTTTAAAAAGAAAATTACAAGACAATGGGAGCCAAAGAATCTAATATAAGTTTTTCCCTAGTCAAAGACCAAGCTGAGTGAGGAAGCCAGAGGGAGTAGTCACACACACATACAGGAAACAATTCCTAATTCATATTGCTTATTCCCATGCACCTAGTTCAGAACACTAATACAATATCTCTGTGATGTCATAAAAAAAGAGCAGCTTTTCTTTTTTTTCCAAAGTAATTCAGAATTCTACATTTTGCTTTAAGTTTTGGGGATTATTATGTCTACTTATTTTAACATTTGTTTTAGAGCACAGTTCCATAGTCAAACGTATTGTCTTAACTAATGGGAGAGCAAGCTACAGAGGCAGAAATTTCTTAAACCACCTTTGAAAATTTAGTAGATATATGTGCATCTTAAAGCACAAAAAGAAGACCCAATCCTCTTTTTCTTTCTCCAGCCCACTAGCTTCCTAAATCAAGTGCCTAAAGACAGAATATATAAATACTTTCCCGAAAATATCCTGACATCTGTGAACAAAATCAGCATAAACAGTTTTGTTGCAGACTGTAACTATTCCAGAAACCTATGCCATGAACAAGATGATGTAATGTTATAGAAACTCCACTTAGAGGAAATTTCAAGGATAAAGAAAAACTGATGCAGCAGATTTCTGATGCGAGTTATTATCCTGCAGATATTGCTACAATTTTTAATTACTTCCCACTCAATGAAATATAAGAAAATAAGATAATATCTTTAGTGGCCTATTCAGGTTTAATTGCAACAGAGGAAAAAGGTTCCATTTCTTAGAAACAAGGATAATAAATCCTATCTTTATTAACATGAACTCTGTAAAGAAAGACAATAGGGGCTTTAAAACAGAGTAAAAAACATGTTGTTTTTCTTTTTGGAACTATCTGGCCTTTGGTAAGAAATCGCAATTGTCTCTGTAACTAGGGGAGTTTTTGAAAAAACAGATTCAACATCCTTATTAGGAATTTGAAACAGGTTGATGCTTTGGAGGGTGGCTTAACACTCATCAGTAGAAGTTTAAAGATTAGTCAGTGAATGGTGCATTTCCTCCCACTCAAAACCCACAGGAGTGTGTCTGTGTTATTAGTCTTGACATATTTTCTAATCCATTATCTTTTGAATTAGCAGAACAGAGTACACCCTCTGGAACAGGCAAGCCTGCTGCACGCAGCAGTGGACTCATGGGGATTCCTTGGCTGGCCAGGAAGAGCTGTTCTATAATCTAATCCACTCTCCTGTATAATTCTGCAGTTATCTTTTAATCAAGCCAAATAATTTTGGACTATGCTAACTTTCAGAAAAAACTAGCTTTGATTTGGATATGTCAGAGTACAATCCATTACTGTTCTTTGGACTGGGTTACATCTGCCTAGCTCAAACTCACATTATACTCCAATTTGGACAGAGTTGGTAAAGGGATACACTCCAAGACAATTAAACAAGAAGCAATTTCCTAGTCTTGCAAAAGATGTATCATTGTGATACTACTTTGTGATTTTCTGTGTGCACACTGAGATAGGTATCAGGAGTTTTTTGGAATCCTCAGTAACAAAAACTATCCTTTATGTGGGGTTCCATGAGCAGCCTAAGCCAAAAGAGTGAATAGGATGAGCATCAAATTAACTAATTGCAATTTTCATGAGAAATGAGGCAGGATACTGTTGGCTGATAAGCTTTTGAATCAGACACATGGCTAAGAACTCAGATAGATGGGAAGAATTAATGCTGTAAATCTTTGCAGTACCAGAGTCATACAAGCCTTCAGCCCTCCTAACATAATTTTTTTTCTCTGATACTTTTGGTCATACACCCAAAGCTATCTGCAAAGCACAGGTCTCCAGCCATAAATTAGTGGAAATACATAGGAGAAAATAAGGCTGACTGATAGCTAAAGTTTAAATAAAAAATGTCTACTAGAAGCAGGAGCAGTTAAGTCATCAGTCTGCCATGACTACTGACATGTGGGCCTCAACCACAACAAAAGTGAACTCTGCTTTCTCAGAAGGGATGTCACAGCAAATATTAGGATCTTGAAGGAACGAGGGCCAAAGGAAATAGATCAAGAACAATCAAGAAAATATATTTTAAAACTTGAAAAAGGCCCTAGAAAAAGCACTTTTCTCAGTTAGATTGTTTCAGAATTAAGAATGAATGGAGAATTGGCTGAGAAAAACAAGGCTGTGCTAGAAACTGAAAAACCACAATAAAAATCAAGTGCTTTTCGAGATTCTGGAAAAGGTTTATCAATGACATTTAAATAAGGTCTAATGGAGTGGACAAAAGACTAATGCTATTATCTCTGAATGAATAAAGAGATAAGGCAGACAGACTTCAAGCAGGGCAGATGGGACAGTCAGTGATATTGCATTGTTTCACCAAGGTGCTGAAATTTGTTCAGTAGAAGGTCCAAACCTGGAACCGTTGCCAGAAGTCCAACTCTGTGTTCTGCCCTCCAGAGCCACAATCTGCATGAGCTAACAAGCAGCATAAAGGAGAGGGAAGGAATTTTGCTGGTGCCATGGGTAACAGAGGCAGTCCTCTGCCTAGGGGCAGCTGAAGAGCCCCCAAGAGTTTCTGGGTCAGGATTTAATGGAGAGAGCAATATGAGTGATGTTGTGGGTGCCTGCTATAGACACAGTGATTCTTTAGTGGAACAGTTGATGGGAATGAGTTTCCTTAGTAAGTTTACAGTGGGAGGAACAGCTGAGATGGTTGTGCTGCCATTCAAAGGCACCTGAACCGGCTGGTGAACTGGTCAGAGAGAACTTTCATGAAGTTCAGTGGAAGAAAAATGCAGAGCCCTGTACCCAGGGAATAACTCCATGCCCCAACACAGGCTGGGTAAGAATGACTGGAAAGCAGCTTTGCCAAGGGAAACCTTGGGGTCCTGGAGGACAAGCTCACCATGCTCCAGCAATGTGTCCTTGTGGCAAAGTGGTGCCAGCAGAGATCCTTGTCCCCCTGATCAACACTGGTGAGAGCACACCTGGGGTGTTGGGTCCAGATCTGGGCTCCCCATACAAGAGGGACATGGATGTACTGAAGCAAGTCCAGCAGAGGGTCAGGAAGGCAATCAAGTGCCTGAAGCATCTGAAATAGAAGGGCAGGCTGGGACTGTGCAGCCTGGTGAAAAGAAGGCTCAGGGAGAATCTTATCACTGGGTGTCAGTACCTGATGGGAAGATAGGAAGAAGATGGAGACAGACACTTCTCAGTGGTGCCCAGTTACAAAAGCAACACAAGCAGTAACAAATACCCTCAAAGTAGGAAAATGGAAAGACCAAGTGACCTCCCAGTCCTGTTATTGAGCTGAAGCCTTATAACAGTGGCTCCATAATGCTTTTCTAAGCCAAGGGATCTCAGTTTAGAAATTGCTGTACAGTTCCCATAACAGGCACAGGAAGTGATTCTATGACTTCACTTTTTGCACAAACTCAGAAGCTGTGTTCAGAAAAATGTTTGAAGACTCTTCACCATAATGGCATTTTGAGACCTTAGCCTGTGTGATATTTCCTGTCTGTGAGGAGTCTAGGCCATAAAGCTAAGCACGTACTCAAGCATTGATTTTGTGCTTATGAATAAGCCAGTCCTCAGCATAATAAGTTTTATGTCTGCCTTCCTCAAAGAAGCACTGGCCACATTTTCTTCAGGTGTGTTCTCTCTGCTTGCCCTGTCTGCCTCACCCCACAGAGACTAACCCATGCAAGTGATCCAATTAATCCCTGTGACATGGACAATGGTTTGCAAAGTCAAGCCTCAGTGGTTTACAGGAAGTGCCCTTAACAAAAAATGAGTACCATGTTAACCTATATTTGTATTCCTTTGTTTGGTGGGGTTTAAACTGAGGATACTGTCCTTTGTAGCTTCTAACATTTAAGCTTCAACATTTGCCCCTATAAAATCTAATCAAATCATTAAACAGTGACTAAACAGAGCCTGAAAAGAGATTTTTCAAAGCCACAAAATGACTAATCTGGAATTTTATTTCAAAGCTTCGAGATATGAAAATATAATGTTGGGGCAGAATTAATTGTATTTACAGTGACTAGTATAGGGCTGGTTTGGATTTGTGCTGAATGCCGGGGTGATAATATGGAGGTTTTTTATGTCCAAGGGCTTTTTTTATGAGCAGGGCTTGCACAGAACCAAGGGCTTTTCTGCTTCTCATGCTGCCATGGCTGGCAAGGGAAGTTGGAGGTGAACTAGAGTTTGGGAGGAGACACAGCCAGGACAGGTGATACAAACTGACCAAAGGGATAGAAGGAGAAAGAGGAGGGACATTTGGAGTGATGGAGTTTGTCTTCCCAAATCATTGTTACACGTGATGGGGCCCTGCTGTCCTGGAAGTGGCTGAATACCTGCCTGTCCATGGGAAGCAGGGAATTAATTCCTTGTTTTTCTTGATTTGTGTGAGTGGCTTTTGCTCCATCTTTATCTCAACCCACAAGTTTTTGGGCTTTTGCTCTTCCAATTCTCCCCCTATCCTGCTGACTGAGGTTAAATCACATCACTTTCAATAATCAGTCCCCAAATAATCAATTTCCACAGCAATAAGGATTAGTGAGTATTCAACATGACACACTAATTCTTCTCCAGAAAATTGGTTTATGTAGCTTTTAGAAGTTTCAATACACATAGCTTCAAATAGACAATCCTTTTTAAGAGTCTTACACCCTGAATGACAAGAAAAAAAAGAGAAGCTTTATAGGAAGTTTTTCTATTGATATCAATTATCAGTAAACAAATGCTGTGAGGATGCTTTAGTCTTCCAAATGTTCCAGTGTTGTAATTAATGTGATTTGTTCTTATTTCAAATATAACCTGCCACTGAGAGATTAATGAAATCGAAATTTTTTTAATATTAACCGCAAAGTTGAAATATATATAATAAATTTGGAATTGTCCTCTTATCATCTAGCTTGTCAACTTCAGTACGATACATTTCTGAAGAAGGAAAAACTTGAAAGATAAGTAGAAAAACTAGCAATCAATCAAAATTATGGAAAATACAAAACAAATAGAGACTATAAAAACAATTATCAAGACAAGTAATTTGCTCAGTAATATTTTGTTCTTCAAAATACAAAAATATGAGTTGAAGGCATCTCCATATCTTTCATGCAAATGGCTTTCTCATCTTAAAACATTTTGGGATAGATATTTTTTTAATAACAGATTATGTGCAAGCATCACTCTAAAGTTAAAGGACAGCACATGTTTTCCAGTCGTCTGTTCCTAACAACCACTGAATATTCATGCTGCAGTGTCAAACAGAGTTTAATACCATGCTGCTGCTGAGAGCTTGGATGAATTTGCCTTACAGCATTTATGGAGGAAGAACAGAAAGGTTCACTTTTCATCCCTTTTTGACTAAGCCACAGATTCCAAGTGTAATCACAAAAGATATTCCTGTATGTCAAATTTTCATTAAGGCTGAGGTTAAGGTTTGTTATATTAATAGCTCAAACCATAAAGCTTAACTGACCTTCAGTCACAGTGGTTTCCACTAGTGTAGCTTTCTCAGTCATGTCATTATTCTCACGATGCACCAAATCATTTTGACAACTAACTTGCAATTCCAAAACATCAGCAGCTTGATCTGAGAACAATTTCTTGGTGGTGTCTATGTAGAAATTCTGAAATTAGATAGAATAGCACATTAACTTTCCATGTAAATTGTTATTCCAAACTGATGTGACATGCAAGAGCAATATTCTTTGGGTTATTTCTGTGAGTTTTAACTACAGTTCTTCCTGTTTGTCAAAGTCATCAATGACATTTACCACAGAGCTTGTCTTTCAGGCATGTACATCATGAAGTAACATGACCAGGAGACACTCTAGGTGAAGAGATTACCTCTAAAACATATCTCCAGTCTTTCTTTTCCTTTTTATATTTGGCTATATGGTGTCACACAAGCAAAAGGAGATTTATGTATCCCTCTTGGTTGATTCAGATTACTTTCTGATTAACTATTTTTATTGTATCGATTGTTCATTTAATGTGTTCTGTTACATATTACATCACAAACTCATATGAAGTCTGACATTTCAATTACATTTACCCAGTAGCATTCACAGCATAGTATAGTTAGATGATGGGAACATATAATTATAGTGCTATTAATTATAGTTTTATTACATTGGAAAAAGTAAGTTAGATGGCTGCAATATTTGCATCCCTTGAAATTCAAGCATCACACACACCTTTCCATAATTGTGTTGTTTTATTTTTAATTCTGTGGTATTTATGTCATAAATATTTTCAGTCAAATACATATTTTTATCTGTGTAAGTAACAGACAATTAAAAGTGTCAAAAATAAATCTTTGCTGAAGCTCTACAGTAGCTGCAGTGGAGGTACAGACCAATTGCAATCATTATACCAGAGTATATATTTTAGGAAATAATCAGTATAGATTTTCCATTCAAAATCAAATGCAGATTTTTTCCTTAGCAATGACAAAGCCCATCCTATTCAGAGAGATAAGGTCATGTTGGTAAATCTGACAGTAGCTACACAGTAATGGGATCTGATCTTTTCAGAATCAACCCACAATTTGCAAAAGCGCAACACAAGCCCACATTTTACAACACTTGCCCTTTTTGAAAAAAGATATCAGCTAGCAACAAAAGAAGTCACTGGTAACCAAAATAGAAAATTTGGAAGAGTATATAAAGAAAAACAGATGAGGAAGAATTCTATAAAACATTGGGATGATTTTGCCCAGTGGCTGGGTGGCAATACTGCACAGGTGGAAGACCCTTAATTTTCAGTTAGAGGAATCTCTGGTACTTTTCTTCTTTATCTTAAAAAAACCCAAAAACCTGCAAGATCGATCTACAGGGGTCAGTTGAGTTACAGTATTCAGTGCATGTTTGTGCTCTATAGGTCGTACAGCTCTGGGTAGTGCTTGCCTTGGTTGTAAAAGAACCTCTGGGGCCCAGGAAAGCTGTAAGCAGTGATGTAATACACAAAACACTCAGAGACTTGTAGGAAAAAAATCCAGCTAAGAAATATTTTGCATAGAGGACAGAAATGTCAGAAGAAATTCTTCAGAGCAGAGAGTTAAAATAACCCAATGGAAAAGGCACTGTTCAAACTAGGACTGTGCTCAGTGTGTTGTGGAATAGGTTCACTGAGGCTAGAGGGTCTTTAACTTCCTTTCACCAGGAGGGCATGGCCTTTCTTTCATCTCCTTTTATTGATCTTCTGCATCTAAACATGCCTGTACACCCCACCTGTTTTTTGCCAGACTGCCCCAATTATACAGACACTCATTTTATAGGCAGTTACTGAGAAATGCCCACCTTCTGCTTGGGGAAAATAAATGCTTAAATAACCATGTTTCAGAGCTGCCACTAAACTAGTCCCATCATTGGTCTCAGACATACCTATTTATCACAAATTAAAGGTTTTGAGAAGGGTAGGGTAACTATTTTTCATAGTCAGATTACTGTGTTCCAGTTTGGCATAATCAGCACACATAGAGCTTTCACTTAATGGTCAGCTTTCAGGGAAGAATGCAACCTTAATTTAAACTGTAGACATAAGAAAAGATGGTTCGTTTTTTGGGGTTTTGTTTTTTGTTTTTTTTTTTAAAAGTGCAAATTCTCTTTTCTTCTAGTCAGCTCCTTATTTACCCTATTAATACTAGCAATCAATGTGATGTATGAGTATGTTGAATTTATTTATTTTGCATTGCCTTAACTAATTAAAAACAGGCCTTAGTATCAAAATAGAAAGATCCCCTCATTAAGAAAAATGCATCTGGAATTTGTGCTAATCTTATAATTCATCAGCAAAACCACACGCTGTGAAAAAATAGTTACCTGGGGCACCTTGTAAACAAATTAAAATATGCAAAACTCAAACATTCAGAAACAAATAGGATTACAGAAAATGAACTGTCACATCATTTTATGCTGAAATCTGATAGCATTTTAACATCCTTAATAGCACTATAGATAATAATTATACTAGAGACCAACAAAGATGGGTTGCTTTTAAAAAACTATCTAACAGAGAAGTCTTACAGTTGTCTTTCAAATACTTGGCAAATTTAACAGCACAGAATTTCTATCTAGGCAGAGTCATTGTTCCACTAATTTAAAGAAGTCAGGATATCAGCCATGATTTTCAACAGTTACTGCCAGAAAAAAAATATTAATTCAATTAAAAACTCATAATCTGAGCTGCAGTAATTTGTTATTAGAGACTACTCATGGGGAAACCCCAAATCTCAGCATTTGGGAAATAAAACCAACATCTACAGGTGCATGAACTAAAAATTTTACAGCAATGGCTAAGAGTTGCCCATTACATCTTCTGGTTTGTTTGTGGTTCAGGAGCAACTTAGGTGTCAAAGCATAAAGCTGTAGAGGTAAATGAGTCTAAATATTCACAGTCCTTCTCAGGAAATAGGAGGTGTTATGTCAAACAGGATAAACACAAAAAAGTGTGAGAGCTAAGGTGAGAACTAAAGGTCTAGAGATGCATCACTTTAGTAAGAACAGAAGTGTCAGAATTCTGCAGAAGCTGTAAATGAGTGCAGTGTTTGTTGAAGGTGTGCGAACCAAAAACATTGCAGAAGCAAACTGAGTTTCAGAGTGAGGGGTTTTGATTAGCTTCCCTTGATCACCTGAAGAGTTTAATGCACTGCATCTGTGTGTGTGTGTGTGTGTATGTACATGAGCTCTCTTCTGCAAGCAAGGCTTCCCTCTGCTTGTCTGCTCCACAAGCCATGAAATGTGACAATAGTTCTTATGAGCAGCACTGAACAAATAGCAATGTTTTCCCTATCTACAGCCACAGTTGCACAAAACCTGTTCCCAAAATGCTGATTTCCCCTGCAATATAAGAGTCTGCTCTCATCTTCATCTCACAGCTCCAAGCTGTGTTCTCCTCTGACTTAAAAAATTTGGGCTATTGACAATTGTAGAAATTTGGGCTGTCAACAATTGCATCCATGAGACTATTTTTTTCATTACTGTGTTTAATTGTTTTTTAAACTCATTTATATTTCTGTTATTAGTATCATGTGGCAATGAGTTCCAGAGTTTATTTCTGCACTGAAATTTAGTTTGGGTTGCAAGGTTTCTTTTTACTGCCCTAACTCATAATTTCATGCTGGCGCTGTAATTCTACTCTAATGATTTTCTCCCATCATTCAGATTTTTACTCTTTTTCTTGAGTCACGTCTTCTTCAGGTAGAAGAGTTTGTGGTCTTTAGTCTTTCCCCTTCCAGGAATCAAATTATAGCTCATGACGCACTGACTCTGGAAATTCCTACTCCTTTGCAAGTCACAACCCAAAAACACTGAAGGCAATCTCTATCCCACACATGCTTCAGATAGCAGTATTTGGTCACAACTACTCAATCAGCCCATAAAATAGCACAGAAATTCTTACAAAAAAAACCCCAAAACCCCAACCAACCAACCAAAATAACCCACCAAAAACCCCCACAAAAACCAACAATAATAAAACCACAAAGCAAGCAAGCAAGCAAGCAAGCAAAAGAACAACCCCCACCCTCCTCCAGCTCTGGAGGTGTCCAGCAAAATTATCATAACCACTGAGATAGAACAGAAGGAGAAGTTCTTAGAGCAAGTAAAAAAAAAAGTCTTTAAAATCTTTAAAATATTTTTAAAATCTTCAAAATTTTTTTTCTTTAAAAAAGAAAACAGTTCATGTTCATAATACATATTATTCTTTGGTTGCTTTTTTGTAAAGGAAAACCACACCTTAACAGCACCTAGAACATTTAGAGTAAAGAAGGAAGCAACATTTGTTTAAAATACAGAGAAATGTGGAGGTAAATATGAAACCAACAACTGTCATAATCTCTGAAAATGTGGCGAGACATGTAGTGGCATAAGTCAATCTGACAAAACTATGCTTTTCCAGACTGAAAGTCAAGCTGTTATGTGATTACAGATGACTCTAGTGAAGGGGAGTACTCATTTGCTGGAGCAATCAGTGCTGGACATGGCACTACACCTTTGGAGTACATTATTACAAGTCACCCATGCTAGTAGATACAGGGCATAAACCTTTTACTGCAATCTTTAAAAACAACTTGGAGTGGCAGTGTTTACAGCCATCAGAAAGCCAAGCCAAAGCTCCAGATACATATTTATTGCTTGGGCAAATATTGCATGTGTATATTTACCTCTAAAATGCTTAATTGCTGCATGCATCTTCCCACCAGAAAAAAATAATGTATACATAGAATGAAAGTGTAATGAATGATTTCAGTGTCCAAACACAGATGAAAGAGACAATTTATCCCCACAAAAGGCAGCTCTGTCAAGAGAATCACATAGCTCTGTATCCACTGGGAAGCCCAAAGCAGGCTGGATGAAGCTTTAGTTTAAAATATTTTGCAGAGTATTTCGTGGAAATTGTGAGAGAGGATGGTACAGAGAGACATATCAGTATTCATAGTTACTGATTTATAAGGAAGACTTCATGAAGTTCAGAACCTACAGAATTACAAGCTACCTATATAATTTTGCTTCCACAGTCATTATATCTGCATGACTTTCTGGAACCACAGTGGGTCAGAAAACAATCACAGATTTTGTTTCCCATGTAGTACCAGCCAGACTAAATTCTATCACATATATAAGAGCCTTACACCAGAGTGTAAGAGTCACAGATCTGAATTATTTTTGGGTTGGAAGAGCAGATGTTGGAGTGCATTCTGGAGTAACTATATTGGTCAGATTTACACCAATGCCCATCATCAGGTGATGCCCCCTCCATTCCACTCTGGTGGAACCCCACCCAGAGTACTGCATCTAACTCTGGGGACCCCAATACACAAAGAACATTGATCTGATGGAGTGGGTCCAGAGGAGAGCCACAAACATGAGCTGCAGCACTTTTCCTATGAAAATAGACTGAGAGAACTGGGGTTGCACAGTCTGAAAAAGAGAAAACTCTGGGGAGACCTTCTGGCAGCTTTCCAATACCTAAAGGGCAGCTTACAACAAAGAGGGGCTCTTTATCAGGTAGCATAGTGATAGGACAAGGGGAGTGGTTTTAAACTGAAAGTCAACAGTTTAGATTAGATTTTAGGAAGAAATTGTTTTCTGTGAGGGTGGTGATTTATTGACACAGGCTCTCCAGGGAAATTGTGGATGCCCCATCCCTGGAAGTGTTCAAGGCCAGGTTGGAATAGGGCTTTGAGCAACCTGGTCCAAGGGATTGTGTCTCAGTCCATGGCAGGGGTTTGAAACTAGATGATCCTTAAGGCCCCTTCCAACTCAAACCATTCTATGATTCTATAAAAATATATTTCACTTACAGTATGATTTGAAATCTGAGTGGGTGCTCTTACCTAACAGATGGGAAACAAATTTGAATAATGGGAATACACATATGGGAACTGCTGACATGTCTCAAAATCTGTATTATTATGGCAGACAATTAAGATTGATTTATTTCACTTGAAAAAAAACAATTACCTTTGGATTATTATTCACTTTTATCCCAAGGTAGCCTTCTTGTATGATCTATTGGCAAGCCAACTTACCTTGCACATCAAGGTAATTTTTGCAAGGGCACAGTGTACCCATAGCAAAGGGTACTGACAAGGGTCTATGATTTTGTAGCAAAGAATTTTAACAGTCTTTCCCATTGCACTGATTCTAGCACATGATATCAAGTCTTCATTTTCCACAGTCCACTGGAGTGTGGAAAAGGAGAAGAGCTAGTTAGAAGATACTTCAGAAAGGCCACGGGCAATAAAGAGGATCCTCATTTAGCCTTATTAATATACAGGATGAGAGCACTTTGGAGAATTATTATTTGCCTGCAGGACTAATAAGGTACTATAAACTGCAGATTAACTATTTTGACAAAGAAGGGGTCAAGGTTATGTAGTTTCAAAGATGAAAAAAAATTGCATTAATTTGTGAATTATTGTCTGCCTAAAAGAGACAAAAAAGATATGATCAAAATGAGTTTTGTGAGCCATATTCAGGTGCTTAATAATTTTCTTCCTCACAAGGTACTTTCTCAACATACCAACAATATCACAATTAATTTGACTTTCATTGTCAATAGTCTGGGTTTTATCATAGAATGGTTTGGGCTGGAAAGGACCTTAAAGACCATTTAGTTTCACCTCCACTGCCATGGGCAGAGACACCTTCCACTAGACCAGGTTGCTCCTGGTTCTTTTCCCAAAGGTTAAAAACGGTGGAAACTATAAATAAAATCATGCTTGATTGTAGGCTAATGCTACTGCAGACACATTCTGAGAGTTCAAACACTGTATTTAAACTCTTACGTTTTCCTAGTAGTAGGGACAGGATTAGTTAATCCCTGTTCAGAGTTTGAATAAGAATACTTGGATTTAAAACAAAAACAAACGAGAGCAGAAAACCATGTTCCAGCCAGATCCATTTCGACAAAAATAAAAGAAAACAATGTACCAAGCCGATTGGTCTTGGAGAAACCAGCGTCCCGCCCGACGCGCGATTTGTCTGTGAGCGGGGACAACCAGTGACATCCAGACAAAAAGGAATAAGCGGGGAAGCAGGCAGCGGGCACCGCTAGGGGTCTCCGCATCCCGGCGCATCCCGGCTCGTCCCGGCTCATCCCAGCGCATCCCGGCGCGTCCCGGCGCGTCCCGGAGCTCCGCCGAGCGCTCCCGCGGAACGCGCTGCCGGGACCGGCGTCCCAACTCTCCTCCAAGACTTCTCCTTCTGGTCCATCCCCCTCCCCCTGTTTGAAACACAACTAATTTCCTGGTTATGTCTGGGAAAACAACGCTTGATCAGATTTGATGATTTTTTGGGATGCAATGTGGAGAAAATATTAAGATCTTGTAATTTAAAAGGCTGCGGTTTAATAACTGCGGTGGGGTCAGAGGGGAATAACAAACAGAGCACAAAAAGGGATCAGAGCTGATAGGATGACCTTTAAAAAGGGTTGTTGTACAGTACATGCTTTCTTAGGAAATTTTAAAAGGGCTTTAAGGAGGTAAGGAAATAGTGCCACTCTTCCCTGACAGTTCCCACAGTTCAGGTAAATTTTCTGCAGCTAATGGAAACAAAATAAGTTGAGTTATGTAATCAATACAAAACCACACAAGAGTGTATTTTTATTGCATTCCACTGAAATTCTCTTGCCTTGGAAATTCAGAGTGCCGAGACTTTAGTTCTTAATCCAATGACTTTCATGCACTCATTCACTGCTCACAGTATTTGTTTGATCATTTTTTGAATGAGATCTTTTTCTCCCCCACCCCCCCAGATTTTCCCAGAATAGCACCAATGGTGTCTCAAGAGACTCTAGAATTAAGTTTTGCTACCAAGATCTTTTATATCTCTGGGTAACTGAAGCTGTCAACCCCTTTTTCCCAGATACTTTTTCCCCTGCTCTGTGTGTGTACAAGCAGAAGAGAAGACAAGAGAAAATTATGTTGGGCATCCTTGAGTGAGTGGCCTGGAATGAAACAATGCTGTATTGACCAGCACAAAATCCCCAGGCTTACACCTTCAGCTTAGTGTTACAAATACAAAAATGCTACTCAAAAATCGTTTAGCAATAGTTCCAATGCAAAACACAGAACTGCATAATGCCCTCTGAGTTCCATCACTTTCCTCTTTCCTCCCTGATAAATACATAAAGGGGGCGAAGTTCTTGATCCCCAATGCCTCAGAGCAGAGAAAAGTTTTTTCATCTTTACTGTAATGTGGATGATAATACATTTATTTTTGCAGTGATATCTTTATGTTAAGGTTTGGCTTTTTTTTTTTTTTTCCTAAGTACTTAGTCTTAAACAGCACTTTGTCTCTTCAACACACCATGCTATGAAAGAAAAGTATTGCTTTCTCCATTTTACATGCTGGCAAATCAAAATGTACTCTTTTCCACATTGCTACAAAAAAAATTGGGTAGGAACTGGTGAGATGCCACCAGCTGTCACCTTTCTATACACCTTGAACTCTTCACCAGCCTGCCTTCCCTGCCATCAGGCACAGAAATTGCAGCCACACTTGTGAGCTCTCAGCTAAAGAAATTAGGCTTGGGCTGTTTCAGATTGGGCAGTGTCAGCCTGTGGAAATCCTGGTTTCCATGGCACTCACATCAGCCCTGAAGGGAGGCAAGAAGAGGATCCCATAGTTTCATAGTGGGTCTGATGCTTTACCCCAAGGCTGGCTTTTGTTTTTCTCCTGGGCTACCTACCCACTAAACAGTGAAGTTCTTGGGAGTAAAAGAAAGTATACACCTGAAAACCTAAATTAATGGGGTCTACTTTTGTATTACAAATGCACCTCACCTTGGCAAATGGAACTGCTTGTTTGTTCAAAGGCTATGAAATGTATTTTGTGCTATCACCACTTAAGCAGAAGATGTGAATTCTTTTAATTTGTCTTTAATGGAACATTAACTGGAAATATAATTACAAGGGAGAGCTAATTACCTGCAGGTTTGCCAAACTGCAGATGGAATACACTCAACAGACTGAAATCTGAAGGCTGAAAATGATGTGGATGTAAGTGCAGTTTAGTGTGTGGAAAATCTGATTTGAAACTAAATGAAAAGAAGAATGAAATTTCCTTTAACTCCTGACACAGGACTCCAAAGGAGGCAGCCCTCACTGCACCTTTGTTCCATCTGTCTCTCTCTCAGTCCTCAGATCTTCTCTACCCCTGAATATTTAAATAACATCCACATGGGTTCAGGTCAAAATGCATCTTACAGGGCATTTTTGCTTCACCATTGCCTTAAGCAGACACCAAGGAAGAATAGGAACAGAGCAAGTCAGGATCTGTTACATCCAAATACACTCTCAGTCTCTTACTATTTTCAGCTCAGGGAATTTCCTGAGAGATGTGGTCTGTCTATTAGTAACACTCAAAGAGAGTCTCTGCCAGGTATTTGTCCAGCCTACCCTTGAACTCCTGATCCGCTTTCAGACTTGTTCTGAGTCCTCTTAGCCTGAATGTATCCTGCCCCATTTCCTCTAATTGTGGTCCTGCAGAGACTGGGGGTGAGGTAGGGTGGGGGAGTGAGATTTTAAAAATAAATTATTTTCAAGTTCTTACTGCTGTGCTGGCCTTCCTTGCATGAGTCCGTGAGTCCAGCTGCAGAACTCACCCTCCACTTCCTCTCTCTGCTTGACAGAAAACGCTGTGCACAGCAGACATCAGCCTCAGGAAAGCAGCAGGACACTGAGCTGGTAGGAATTAAATACTTCAGAGTGGATTCAGTTCTCAGACCCTGGGTGCAAATCTGCACTCACTCCCTGTAATTTGAAAGCATTATTCTGGATTTGCTCAGTCATGGCTGAATTCAACATCAGGCTTCTTGTTTTTCAAAATCATCTGGTTTCCAGGCCACAGCAGGGAATGTAACAGCAGAAGTGAAAGGAAAATGGGTTATTTTATTAGCAAAATGCATTGCTATTCTAACAGGAATTTCTGCAGCGTTTCAGCTCCTTCAAGAATTTTGCCTTCTCACACACATACACACATATAAATGTACACAGAGATATGAGAATATAAATATTTCAACTTGCCCACTAGAAGCTAGCCTGTTTTGTCAGAAAGAAACTATTCTGCCCCATTTTTCACTTCCCCTTCTTATTCTTTATTCTCTGACATAATTTCAAAATTCTGACAATTAAGTCCCTTGCAGCTGTGCTGAACTGCACACCAGTGGTTAACAAACCCAGCCAAGTCACAGCAGTCCTTGGTTTTTTGTCAACATTGAATCATGTCCTGTAAAGGGTCTGGATTTTTCCTCACCAGAAAGGATGTTCACAACCTGATACTTTTGGCAAATTGGGAAGCACCCACCCACCAGAAAAAAATTTCACTTCTGAATACAAATACTTACTAAAACTATTAAAAGGAGACTTTTTGGTCTGTTTCTGGCTTTTGGCATTTTAGATTTTGAATTTCCTCAATTCATTACAGGGAGCAAAAATTAAGGGAAAGAAAGGCTTTCAAGACCATTTACTCCTGGGTATTAAAATGAAACTGTGATACCATGTGCCCAATTCTGCCTCCTGCTCCCACCCTGCCCTGAACCAGCCTCCCCCCTAGGCAATGACTCTACTGGAGGTCCAAGTTCTCTCCCAGAGAGAGGCTGTAGCCCAATCTGCCCCAATACCAAACTGTGAGAATGAGAATTAAATAACCCTCTGTGCTTGTAACTGTTTTCCATTGCTTTTGTTGCATCCACTCCCTTTCCAGGTTCTCTCTTGAGAGTTGGCTTTGTAGGACAGCCCTGGCACTCCAACAGTGTTCAGAGCTATGCCTCAGTGTCATTTAAAAGCCTTTTAAGCCCACTCAGAAAGAGTCAGCTGAGAAGAGAAGATCTCTAGAAATCTCAACCCATTATTTCCTGGCTCACTGGAAAATAAAAAAAAAGCAAAAAAAGCAACTGGAAAGTCATCCTAAGAAGCAGCCTGGTCGTGGTACTTTGCTCATATGCTAAGAAATGTCAAATAGCATAAGTAGGTTCATATTCAGTAATTTTTCTTCATATCCTGATAAAACTTTGGTTGATAGTTCCACCATTCTGTAGATCACACTAAGGATTGCACAGCCTTTAAAGTGGAGATTGCTCATCCCCAGTTCATATTCATTCATGTTCAGCACATGCCCAGCTTCATGAAATAGTGTCTGAACTTGTCAAGTAGTTCAATGTACTGAACCAGTCCTTTTAACCCCCCTGTTTAAAACTTTGCTGAAAGACTCTCTGTGCAGAAGACATTCTAAATTGTAAGTATCTGCATTTCCTAACCAAAGTAATGAAATAATTAATTCTGATAATACATTTACACATTTACAGAACCCAAGAAGACATCCTGGTTGGTGGGGCACAGTTGCAGCTGACTAAAACATTAAACAGCTGTTGGCATGGAGAGTTCTGCTGTTAAATTCTGACCTGTTAGGACACCCACAAACATTTTCAGAGGGCTTTTCCACAATGACCACATATAAACACGAGACAGAAAATTCTTTGAACAAATAAATGATTGCTTGGTGGACAATTCTTAAAACTACTGGCACAGGGCAAAGTGCTTTGTAACTCTCATGAGTTTCATCAATAGGATTGCTTTGGTTTCATCAATCCACTAAATTACCTTGGGGATTTAGGAAAGATTTTATTTCTGCAGCCTAAAATTTCCTCTCAGTCAGTCTTTGAGCCAAGCTTAACTGTTCACTTGCTTTTTAGTTCAGCAGCAAGCCTCTAAAATCATAATGCTGTCTTCTCCTGATGTTTTGTGCTCAACATTCAGATGCTCAGCTGGATCTTTTTTTCTGATGTGAATATTTTCTTCTCAGGACTTGGAAATTGAGATGACTCTAAATGAGTTCACAGAAGGTTTTAAAAGATATTATTATTTCATCAATCTTATGCCCATTTTGAGAAGTAATATTTGCAGTTCTGTTAATTGCACAGGAAAGACAATTTTCTCTCTCTCTCTACTCTTCCTAACATAAATAGTCCAAGCATGCAGGCTGGGCCTCCCCTCAATGATATGTGTTACTTGTCAGATTTTCACTAGATGAAGATGCCTCATATTGCAGAAAACAAGCAAGCAACATTGCAGGCTGCTCTCCCAGATCTACCAACTTGCCTCTCATGCTTTGGCTTCAGGAGAAAAAAGGCAAACACGTCCAAACAAACTGGCAGCTTTGGCACCAGCAGGACTTCTCTCCTCAGCTGAAATGACTGCTGACCTTCAACCTTTTATAGTTTCCTTTGTCTGGTTTGCAAAATGAGGGCAGGCAGGAGAGGAAGAGGCTGGGCTCTTGGTTGCAGTGGTGGGAGTTGGTAATTCTTGCTTCAGGAAACTGCCTGGCACTGCCAATCAGATAAAAAAAGTCTTGGGGAAGACTCACCAAGCCAGAGGTGAGAAGACATTTCTCTCTCCAGAGCTGTTCTTTTCTGTGATTTTACCAAAACCACAACTTGTGGAAGCAGAGTGCTGCGCAGGGGCACAGCACTGAGCAGATGAAAATGTTCCAGCTCTGGGAAAACAAGGCTGCCTCCCAGCTGTGCCTTCAGGCAGCCTCCACGAGCACATCAGGACTGCTATAGATCATGCAAGCAAAGAGGCAGAGCTGAGGTTGTCCCAGCTTAAACAAAATGGCAAACCTGTAATGAGCCTGGCCAAGCTGCAGAAAGATGAGGTGGCTGGTGCTTGTTTCAAGCTGGTTGAAAAATGGCTTGTTGAGAGTTTAGTGAAAGCAACACAAATCCTCAAAATCTTTTGGCTGATTTTGGCTGTTGGTGTCTTCTTGACCCAGTGAGAAACAGATTAATGCAATAAAAATATCTAGTCAGCTGAAGAAATCAGTCTATTAAAATGAGTGTGAATCCTTGGGCAAGTACAGCTATGCACAGCTTTCATTGTTTACAGGAGCAGAGCCTCAGAGACCCACACATTTACACATACTGAGGTTTACTGTGGTGAACAATCCCCTTTGGTAAGTGGAAAATCTCACTGTGGTCTTGTACAAGCCTAACATCTGGCAAAGTCAGGACCTTGGAAACAGTGTTTTCTACAGCAGTGTGTGTTTTCTGGCACAAAGGAAGCTGAATAATCTATCAGATATATAAATCTTGTAAGCCTTAAACGAAAAGATATTCAGGGAAAAACTGTATGTTTCCACAGATGAGGACAGTGCTTAACATATTGTGGGTGCTACCAAATTTCAAATAAAAACCAGAGAAAATAAATTGACATCATTTATTTATTTGGTTCCTTGTAAATATATAAGAAGACTGACAAGAATAAAAGAATATACAGTTTGTTGTCATTAATTCTTTGGTTTAATAGTCTTTTATTTACTTATGTGTAGAAAACTTCAGAACCAACAAATCCATCTATGTTTTCTGGGGGCCTGTGACATTTGAAATTTTATAAAAGTAGTGCAGGTCTCAGGTTAGTCTCACCCTCCAACACTTACTTCAGCTTCTTAGATAACGAATAAGATCAACAGCAGGTGACACTGCATGTGACAATGGCTCTAGGGAGAAAACTCTCAAATCTACCTGGAGCTGGACTGAAAACTCTCATTAATTTCACATGGATCATCAAAGAGCATCTGTGAGGTAGCAACAGTTTGTGGATGGCACAGTCCTGCTTGCCAGCAGAAGCCTTCCCTTCAGCATTACTCATTTCCAAAGACATAAACTCCCAAATTATTCAATCCTATTGTGAATTAAAAAGCTGTGTCATAGTTAACCTGAGGGCACGCCCCAATGCATCCTCTCAAGACAGAATTTATTGGGTCAGCAGCTTCTGACTCCTCCTAGCCCATTTGGCCACCTCTATATCCAGCCTGTTAGCAACAGGGAAACACACCTCATGTGACAATAACTGGCTCCCTTTTGAGGCCCCATTTTGCACTGCCAACCTGAAAAGAAGATTTAATGCAAGAGAGAGCTAGACCCAGGGAGGAGTAGGAAGCCACACTTACAGTGCAGAGCTTTTTGAAGTCAGTGAGTTTTACTGTGTTCTGGTTTTAGCAAACCTTTGCAGGAGGTGATCTGTGTGGTTTTGTGACCCAAAAGTTTCATTTTAAGTTTAGGGGGTTGGGTGAAATAAGACATTTGAGAAGAAACTGGGTGAAAGATTCACACATCTCTTTGAAGGCTTCATAAAGTTTTCTCTGAACTGCATGGTTTCTAGTCCAAAGTAGGATTTCTTCGGAATTTTACAGTAAAATTTCTATGAGCCTGAATTTTGATCCATCAAAAATAAAGCTGACATAAAAAAATCTCGTATTTTGAACCATCTTATTTCATTATTTTTAGTAGTCTAATTTTGAAGATTGTTTGTATCATAAATATTTTTCTGATACCTTAGAACTTACTATAAGTAAGACTGCAGTTACAAAGTTTCATACTTTCCTGCCCCAAAAAAGGCTTTGCAACATTCATGTAGTGAAAGGAGAAAAGCAGAGGCTATTAAATAGTCTTCAGATAAAAGCAGTAATACTGATAGAAATTTCTAGGTTTGAATAGTCCTCATCACATTTCTCTTACAAACTTAAGAATATTCTTTATAACAATTTCATAATGTAGCTATCTAAAACTTCTATATTAAGCCCTGGATTCAAGCAGGTATTCTTTTTTTTCGTGACTTTAGTGGTACAATTGGTACATTGCTCCTGGCAGACTGGCAAGATAGCACACAGGAATTATCTCATTTAACTGTAGATCAATGCCATGACTACTACGATAAAATTGTAGGAAAATTGTACAGTAACTACAAGGTTATTATCAATCACTTTTAGCTCTGTAGTGGCACAGGAGAGAGGACAGATACTGTAATAGGCTCTCTGCTGAGTACTTTTCATTAATATACTCTGTTTTCTTACAATCTTGCACATCTCTTACTCCCAATGGTTACTTTTGTCTTGCTTGCGATAAAAGTAGGGAAGTCAGCCCAGGTTCAAGTAAATATATCAGGTGTATGTTGCTTTTCCACTTATGGATCAAAAGGTTTATTTAGTTATTTATTATTTGCTAGAAATCTATCACAGGAACATTTAAGAAAATCAAGATGTATCTTTCTTTCACTTGCTAATTATTAGGTCACACCCCTAAGTGGAAGACAAAGTTAAACCCAAGGTCCATAGCAGATTTCCAGTGTAGGCAGGTGTTCCCTTACTGAACATGGTAGCTTTACAGAGGCATAAAAAGAAGAGGCCAAATCAAATCCCAGCCTTAAACAGTTGATCAGATTTTAACAGTTAATGCATCCATAGAGGCAAGAATGGAGCCACATGCTTTTTCACTTTTCATGTGTAAGGGGCTTTCTCAATGAAAATCAATTTATCAATGGTTGAAAAGTAGTTTAAAGGTTCAAAGCAGTAGTAGAGAAGAGTAGGTTTTACTCTCTGTTGAAACAGCTTCTTTTACCAGTCTCAAATTTTTCCTTTCAAAATTATCTCTTTAAAAGCATTTATTTCACATCTGGTCAAAATTCTTCTCCTCAGGCAGCCCTCTGATTTCAGATCTCTCATGGTCATGGTAGAATTCAATGTTTTGGGCCAGGGAAACAATAAACCATTTTGGCACAAAAGAGTTTGTTCCAGAGGAGAGCAAACTACAGCAGTCAACTGCCATAGCATTTCTTCTAACCTGCATAAATTTCATTTTTTCCACTATAAAGAGAGGAGGAAGAGGAGGGACTTCCTGGAGAGTAAAGATGGCAAATTTATTCTGGTTGTCAGTACAAAAGTTGGTGTAATTCAAGAAAGATCCACCCAGTGATGATCCCCAACTACTTCAGAATTATTTTGCAAAACTCATGCCTAACATTATTTCCCAAAGCCATTTTAACCCAGAACTTCTTTCTAAGACTTGATGGAGATGTATAGCAACACTTGCAAACTCATGACAACTACATCTTAAAAAATACCGTGGTTGATGTGAATTCGTTTTGTAGGCTGATTGTTTGACAAACTTTGTATCTGGGATCTCAGTCTATTTTTTTTTGTCAAAAACTACAGAGTAAAAAGTTCTGCCAGAGATTTAGTTCAGGACAAAACAGGTCTGCTAGCCAAGAAACCTCACCACTAACCTGCTGAGTGACTGCAGGCAAGTTGTCCGCTGTCTATTCCCCCTGACATGCGCTCTCTGCTGGGATATCTGCTGGGATTGCCACCCACCGTGTGTTTCTGCAGGGCTCAGAGACCTCAAGACCCTCATTCCACATGGCCCTGTAGGTGATGTGATGACTATAAATATCTGTGAAATGGATTTTTACCATCACACCATTTCCTAGTGGAATTTTATCTCATCCAAATATCCTATTCTTATTTTCCAGCGATCAGCCAAGGCAAGTCCCCAGGTGTAAGAAGCTCTCCAGCTGCCTAGAAACTGAAGATACAGAAAGCTACAAGTATTAAATACCTCCCCAGGATCCTTATAGCTAGCAGCAGCCTTTTGTTCCCATCTCTTTTCATATTACCCTTGTACAGTTCCCTTGTACAGCCGATAGCAACATGAAAAATGTGGAAAAAGGTCAAGTTTGCCTTAGTCTTGACGAAACAGGCACATGCACACATCATAAATATTGATGTGATTATAAAATATATTTTGAACAAAGAATGATGGAACCATTCTAAATGAAGCAGAGATCTGAGGTCAGAAAATCTCCCCGAAATTTTGATCAAGGGTGTGAAGTTCAGTTGATTTGCATATAGTGGGCTGATAAAGAAAATCGCCTCAAACAGCCAACTTGTTTATCATAAGAAATGGCTTCCTTACACAAATGTGCTCATCAGAACCCCAATATCCTAAACCCATGAAAAAAATGTAGACCTGATTCCTCAAAACAAAGAGCTGCCTTTTGTGAAGGTTCACCCTGTATTTGGGTCATCACAACAATAATTATTATCAAGAAGCTCACAGCATTATCTGAGGCACCAAGGGAACCTGTCTTGCACAAAATAGGAAGCAGAATGCAGTACAGTGTATTCCACAGGGCCATGAGACAGGGAGGCATTGATGAATATTGAGATTAAATGACAGGCACAGAAACAAATTCTAGTAAGCAATAGGATCAGTTCATAGTTGGCCTCACTGCCCATAATGTTTTTTCAGGCTACATAAGCTTTCCATTTCAGTTACATCAACTATAACACCAGCCTTAACCTTGATACAGGCTATTTTTGCAGGTTTATTTTTTTCCTCCCCAGATGGCAAGCTCTTTCAGCAAGGTTCCTCTCTTCTTCACTGTTTGCAAACAAGGCAGCCCTTTCATGTTTAGAAACATTTCTGTATGTTCATGGCTGTCCTACTAACTTCAAAATAATTTTGTCACAAAGAAAGGCTAATGTGTGGCAACAGAGCTGGAGAAGAGCTACATGGAAGCAAGCCTCAGGTACCATTAAGGCAAATACTTCAGCAATTAATGCAGAGAAAACTGACTGCTGAACACAGAACACAGCCTTTATGAAAGTACTAACAGGAGACTTTAAAAGTAGAAGCACATGAGCTGTCTTAATCTCATGGCTCCTCTGAAATTAAGTGCATCATTAATGGGTACATGTCCAGAGTGTAGGTGATACTGTTATCAAATCCATCACTATTCAGACAAAAAACCCCAGGGCAAAATTCTGTGCTGTGCAACAAAAAAATTACAGCTGAGGAAGAAGGAGCTTTGATGGCTTAAAACAGCCTTCTTATCATCCAACTTTTAGCTGTCCCAGGAGCTATAGCTGGCATCGACCTGTTTTATGCTCTACCCCCTCATTTTTTACCAAGGCCTTTCAGAACAGAGGGAACATTGCAATGAAGTACAGGAGCTACTGTCCAAGGATGTATTTATTTCAGATGCAGTGAAGAAGGCATGCTCAGCTGAGGAGAGAT
This sequence comes from Luscinia megarhynchos, assembly GCA_034336665.1. NCBI lineage: Eukaryota > Metazoa > Chordata > Aves > Passeriformes > Muscicapidae > Luscinia > Luscinia megarhynchos. The sequence goes on from CM067565.1 coordinate 52,504,185, forward strand.
GGGAAATAGAAGAGAGAGCAAAATTAGGGAACTGAAGAGCAGCTGTTCAAATTAACTCATTGCATCTGTCTAAAGTCATACAAAAAGATATAATTTCACCCAAGAGCAAACCTTCCAAATGGCAATTTATTTTCTAGAAATAATTTAATGACACACGACTACTTGAGTGCTGGTACTTTACATACAAATAAAAATGGCAAGTCTTTGCACTTCAGTGTTGTCATCTAAATTAAACTTTTGAGACCAAGTCCTCTGTGGGTATAAATTAGCATAGCTCACTAATGCAAGAGGAATTATTTATGCACCAGAAGGGGAATAGTGTAGGGAAAAGACATTTTTTGACTATAAAACACTAGCTCAGTCCTGATTGTTTTTACTTAAATTATTAATCCTCTGGGCATCTCCAGTGAATAGATTTTACAACATTTGTAGACCTGGAGAATGCATATATAGATTCATGAATTGATAGGACAAGCCTTTTAGCTCTCAAAAAGATGAAGCACAGGGCTGAACCATGTAGGACAAGGGAAATCTATAACCAAGGTTTCTAGGCAGCTTATGCAAAACTCCTGCAATTTTGGCTTTAAAGGCCACAATTGCCCACAGGGAAAAGGTGGTAAAAAATAGGCATTCTCACATTTAGAGAAAAAAATTCCTTTACTCTTAATTATTTTCAGAGCCATTGTATTCTCAGAACTTTCAGCTCCCTTGGTGGAAAACTCAGACCTTTGTAAAAAGAAGGGACAAGCAGTGGAGGATGCTCCTCATGCTATTGGTATGTGCCATTGGTATCCACATATGGGATGTAAGATGGGATGTATGTCTCTGCAAGAATGCATATTAGTCACAAAACAGCAGCAAAAATTCTTCTTTTTATTTTTTTTTTTTTTTTTTTTTATAATAGGATTTAAATTCTTGTCCCAAAAGAAAAAAAATTGAAATGCTGCAAGTTACAGGTGGAAGGAATTGTGCCTCTGAACTCTCAGAGGAGTGAACCTACGACAGGACACATCAAGGTGGCTGGACTCAATCACAGGGCTGCATTCAGCATTGCCTGGGAGTCAAAGCATTTGTGCTTTATTGCAACTGGCTGTGATCCCTTCAAACAGAGGGACTACCACTGGGCTATTCATCTTTCTGTGCTACACTGATGGCGCTTCAAAGGTGATACAATATTGTTTTGTAGGTTTAGGGTTTTTTTCTTTTCTTTTTCTTCTCATAGGACATTAGGACATGCTGATCTGCATCAAGACACTTCTGTTGTGAAATGTTCCTTGAGAATTTTGGAAAACGAACAATTGAGCTCCTATTTCCTCTAGTTCCATTTATTTCAAAGTAGTGCTGATGCATTCTCTCTCCTCAAAGGCTATGTCCAAGTGGACCTCCAAAATGCAAATAAAACAAACAAGAAGGTGGTGTTAAAAATACACATTAAACTATTTAAAAAGCAAAAAGATTTGTGAGAGTAGGAGGCTAGGCTCCTACAGAGGCATTAGCTAGGGCTTTGTTCTCTGAACTTCTGCTGAATATGCTTTACTAGGAACATTTTACTCATCAGTTATGTTCTGCAAGTAGAATGACAGTGATATTTATCCAGAATGTTAAATTATTAAATGGGAATTTTATAAAACTTGTTGTATTATAAAGTCTAGAACATAACTTAAGTGGCTAGAAAAAATTTTACACATGTATAAGATTAATATGGCATTTATTGTTAGACTAGGAAGTAATAAACAAAATTCTAATGTGAAGAGCTGTGCTTTTTATGGGTTTGCTTTCCCTTCTTTGAAAGAGTAGGGATGGCATCATCCCTTAACTGAACAAGCTTTTAAGAATGTAATGAACCCAGATGCACAAAAAATGCTCTTAGTGGTTGTATATCAGTAGATAGTTTTCTTAGATTTCAAAAAAATTTTTCTTGCCCAAGATTATCTCGGTTTAAACTATGACTATATTAGCTAAATTAATAGAAAAAAACATTTACTATATTTTGGGAAAGGGGTCCTAATATTGCTATGGTATATTTTAAAACATAATTCTCTATAAATTCAATCTATTCACATATGTGTCCCAGATGAAAGAGAAATGTTTGTGAACTAAAAATCAAAAAGTAAAATGAAAGAGAAATAAATTTACTTTATTTCACCTATTAATGAAAATATGAAACCTGTGAGATAGTAGGTGGAGACACATTCATTAAATACTAATGATATAAAAAGAATTTCAGTACAAAATTATTCTGTGGTTGATTTCATTTATCTGCCATGGAAAATTATCTAGGGCAGAAGTTTAATACAGTGAGATTCTTGTGTAATTAATGTGAAAAAATGGATTAATAAAATTCAAAAAGAGGGGGAAAGCTAAAAAATGTGTGCTTCTGTCATTATCAATATACAGTGAGGAGGGACAGGGAGAAGGAGAAGCAGAGGGATAGGGACAAGGGAGAAGGAGAGAACCTATTTGATTAGACAACCTTGTATGTGTGGGGTAAGATTTAACATATTTTTACAGCTTATGTACCAGTAAGGAAAAGAAAGCCATGACACATGTTCTTTTATCTGAAATGGGAGCTGAACAGACATATTCATATGTGCAGTGTTTCAGTATATAGAAATCAAAATTTATGGCAGGACTACAAATAATTTGTTTTTCTGCCAATTTTCCACATGGAAATATAACTAAAGTTTTCTTTTTCACAACAAAGTTATTAAAAATTTACTGGAATTGTTTATTGGTTTTTAAATTCGTGCTGACACTTTACATCTTAATGAGCAGTAAAAATGAAGACTTCAGAAATCCCCATTATTCATCTTGTTGTAAGAAAGGCATGGGGCATTACACTCTGGAATTAGACTGTCAAAATAAACAGTTTTCATCTTTGTGACTTATTGTGTGTGTGCATGTGTGCAGAGGGCAAAGGACAGTCTTCCACAATTTCAAGACATCTAACAAAGAATCAACCTCTAACCAAGCACAACTTGTTTTAAATAAGGGTTTGAAAAAAAAAGCTGTGACTGTTGCCTTTGACAAGCCAGTGTTTCTTATGGATCTTCTCACCTGTGCCTCTGGTTCCTGTTACAAAAAATGCTACAAAAGCAAAGTGGTGGATGGAAACAAGGCTCTGTTAGAGACCCCAGAATCCAGTAACCCTTCACTGCAAGAGCCGTGGAAACAGGAGGACTAGCTCACATTTGAATTTTAATTTTGTCTCTCTGTCCAGGAAGAATTTGCATGGCAATGTTGACTTTTAATAAGAAAAGAAAATTGGAGAAAAACAAAATTTCCCCAGCCATACTAAGTAATTCCATTAAATGTTTACTTATACATTTTTTCCTGAACATATTTCTACTTCAGTAGCAATGAAATGTGCACAACAGAAAAGCATAGATCCTGAGACCTTTATCTTGGGGATTGATTTTTAAATTAAATTGTGTTTATGCCTCTTTCTATGAAGAAATTAACTTTATCCTTGATACGCATATGGCCAAACCTCCAGACCCCATGAGACTCCTGAGAGACTGGCACATTGTTTAATATCTAGGGGACCCAAAAAGACAAACACTAGAGCAGCTTGTAGGGTAGGGGTGAAAACAGCTGTCTGAGAATGTTGGTTTTCCTCTAGGCTGCAGGATTCTGGATGACACCAAATCTCAGCCTTCCCTGCCAAAGCATTTCCTTCTGAACCAGGGCCACACCTTATCCCTCAGACCTTGTACTGCACACTTTGCAGAGTCCAAGACAACATATCCATGGCCCCAGGGTTTCACTGGAGCTGCTGATGGGGGTTGTGTGTACTAGCAGCCATAAAGGGTGACTCTTTCCCTACACAATGCACTAATCACAGCCTTACTGTGAAAAACATGTCTGTCATTCACTTTGGGTTAATTGCTATGCCACAGGTGCAGTTCAGCTCCAGATCAAGGCAGGAGAATGTACTTAACTACAATTATCTATGTGCATGTCCTTGCTCTGATTACAGTCAGGAAAACTCCACAATGCAGTTAAAAACTGCATCCAGCTAACCACAAAGTGTCTACTTGGCTTTCTAGGCACCACTGAGAGCAGAGACCAGAGTGGAAACTTACAGAGATGCAGGTCCCATCTCTAACATGTGGCTACCCAAGCAAAGGCACCTCTCTCTGTGGTGAGAGCCCATCCAGCCCATTCTTCACTGCAGCATGCTGGCCCAACTTCGAAGAGACACTCATGTTATTTTGCTCTTCCCAAACAAATATTCCAAATTCGCATTTCTTGGGAGTAGTTTCAAATGCATTAAAGCAAATGGAGCTGTATTTCCTGAAATCATGCCCACACATGTCCCACAAGGTACATCTGTACTAGTCCAGACATTTTAAGACAGGACACAGGCATCAAAATGTGTAACCAGCAGAGATACTGGGCAAACAACACAGCAGTCAAAAGTGTGCTTATAGCATGGGTTTCAGAAAGGAAACTACTTAGCACTGCCTAATGGCTGAAGTCAGCTAGAAAAGCCAAATGCTGCCAGGAGTCTTCACACCTGAGAGGAGGTTTTGTGGTTACATCTGAATGACACTACGTGTCAAAACCCAAGCACGACATTTGCTTAGGTGTCATACAATGTATATGCACAGAAAACATTTGTAAAGTATTTTTTAAATCAACAAATTAGTCTCAGACTGTCATGTTATTACAATTGTGCAGTACCTGCAAACAGGGTGAGAAGCTGCATTTACATTTGAAAATTGCAAATGTGAATTACATTTGTACATCTGAAAATGTATTTACATTTGATAAAGTTATGCAAAATATGATGGCAGCACTTGGCAATGTGTCTTTTGAAATAAGCTGGAAGAGCCCATTAATTTGAAGTTGTTAGCATAATGGTTTATGCCATTAGGTATCAAATCTCTTTTTGTAATTACAGAAGAGATCACAACCAACAAATAACGAAATTGTGTTTAGGTGCTCAGGAAAAACAAATTAGTTTAATCTACAGTCCACAGACGTTTGAGAGCCATATGTTACTGTTGCCTGTGTTATTCTTGAAAGCTGCTATGATTTATTACTCTAAACATATAGCGACAAATTGAAAACACGGATTAAAATGTCTCCTACTTGACCTTTTCAGAGCTTTCTCACGAATATAAATATTTATTTTATGGATTCAGCAGCTGCTGATCAAGTTATATATTTTGAAAAGTATTATTTGAATTATTATTCCACCATTCAAATTACATAGTTCCACGATAAATATTGTAGGCATTTTATGCTAATAGGCACCTTACAAAACCATTGCATAACCCCCATGAGCTCACACTACACGAGTGGTTGTAGAGGCATATGATCGTCTGTAACTTGGTGATTTTTCCACTATAATGATACAAGAAATCCCCTCTGGCATCAACTCTTCACCTGAAACAAATCTTAACTTCTATTTATTCATTCAGAGATAAGAAATCAGTCAGCTATTGTGAATAAAATAGGAATGCATAACAACAAAACCAAAACAAGCAGTTTCCACTTTCCCTTGGATTTTTATTCCTGTTCACATTTGTAGTATTTTCATTCTTAGCTTTGCCCTTATTTCTCTCAGGCACTGCAATCTCAGTGAGGACCTGAGTTGTCTTCACTTGGCATAAAGCAAAATAAAAGATAGTGCTAAGCTGCAGTGATTGAAGACAAATAATAGAAGAAGCATATTGTCCCAATGCAGCTACTAAATTCTGGTGTGGATTACAGCCTATTCTCCCATCTGTGCCTCATTTGGTTGAGCCATGGAAGGAAAAAAGGTTACTTACTTAATTGCTTTTCAGTGTGCATGTCTGCTGTAGGGTCAAGCACATAGCCAACAAGCCCTTACACTCATGCAAAGACTCCCTGAGGTTATCAGATTTTTCATTCCTTATCCTGCAAAAAGGTGAAAACAGTCTGTGTCTCTATGCTGGTATTATACTACTCATTAGAAAATGTCTCTAAATTCCCATTTATTGTAACTACATCAGTTTGCCAATGAAGAAAAACACCTTCTGGGAGTTCTTGTTTCAGCTGCCTTAGAAAAGGGATTTCTAGAAAACCTTTACTTTTAAAATCTGAGTCTAAGTTTTACTTACCCTGTGTTTTCTGTGTCCTCAACTAGTTGTGACCTGCACAAAATGCACCACCTCCCTCTGTTACTCCCACAAAATTGGGGCCTCCAATATGCAATTTACAGATTTCGCCCACAGAGTGTCTTCCAAATGACATTTATCCAAAATGCTTTTCCAAGTACTTTCAGTCTCAGCCTGAATACTCCTCAGCTTTGATAACTATCTCAGATGCTTTTGCTTATTCTGTCTCTGGCCTTGTTTATAAAGATATCGTGCAGTAAGTTAGGGAATGAATTTACAGCTCCTTTCCACTAACTCTCTCTGTAAACACCCCTACAGCACACTAAATTGCCTTGGTTTGAAGAAACTTAATCTCCTCTCAATGCCACGTGAAATATCTAATACTGTCTGCAAACTGAGTAACCACAAAAGAGGGCATGCAGGAAACCAAATTAGCTGTAAATTCACAGCTGAACACACTACTTTCTGTAGAAAAGCCATCTATTTCAGTTAATTCTTTGCAACTAGGTCGTGGTGATGATACACCAGCATCCCTGAGAAGTTTCATTTGCTCTTCCTGCTTTCACTTTCACTGTCATGACTGTAGAGCTGGTGTCTAGTCAGTGAGAGGATCTTATTATAGTAACATCCAAATGTGACACACAGCAAGGATTAAAGTGTTATCCAACTTGTAAATGCATAAGCAGGCTCCCTGGAAACAGAATTCAGACTGATATTTTCATTTTCAAACCTGCATTTTTCTCCATCTGAGCAGTCAATGGAGCATCTTCCTTTCTAAATAAGATCCAATTATAATGAGAGCTTGGATTGACAGGAAACATTATTATAACTGAATGAGCTGTCAAATCCATGATTAATAAGATTTTTCATTTAGGTTCAACAATAGCAGCATTAGACTACTGCCATATTATTATTCAATAACTCATAACATTCATAAGAAGGTTTATTTTCTGTTTCAGAGGGTAGACCAAGATGTTTCACATTCAGCTATTCATATGGGCAGAAGAGGTTTCAATATTGCATGAGATGATCTTATCTCTGATTTTTTTCTGAAGATGCAAACTAATGAAAACCTTATGCAAAATCTAAGCCTGCTGTTTCAGGATTTAGTTTCTGTTTTCCTTCTAGCTCCCATGCTTTTGCATTCATATGCCTATTGCTTGAACCATGAGAGCAGAGAAGGAGTATGAATGATTTAGGAGGTTGATAGCCTGGGTGTTCATCAAATGTTGGAGTAAAAGTAGGAGACAAACCAAGACACCCTTGGTCTGTGTGTTCAGCAAGGTGCAAAGAACAGATAAAGAGCAGATATTTCATGTTAGCCACCATGTATGTATGCATTCAGCTGGCTGAAACAGAGTAGTTTTTTTTTTGCATTACTGCTTTTCACTTTTATATGAGAGACAATGCGGGCAGGATGGTAATGAACTAAGATATGCACAAGGGGAAAAGAACATTTTTAGAAAAAGAAGTGCTCACCCTCAGCCTTTTTGCATCAAAAATGCAATTCCCTCCATCCTACATAAATTTTGCTTTCCCATCCCATTTCACAGTTTGACAGAATGTAACTGGATACTCTGTTTCACTATTCCTTAATTTGTCCTTCCTAGCTTAGTTTCTTAATCCTCTCTTCTACCCAAATGGAGGTGCTGCTTGCAAGTAGTATAAATGATGTGTCAGGTTGACTTAAAAAAACACCTTTTAGTCCAGCATTTATTTATACATTATCAGTTATGTCTGATTACTTTTTATACAAGTATGATATAACATAGATAGATATAGATATAGATATAGATATAGACATAGATATAGATATAGATATAGATATAGATATAGATATAGATATAGATATAGATATAGATATAGATATAGATATAGATATAGATATAGATATATTAGATATAGATTAGATATAGATATAGAGATAGACATACAGAGGTAGCTAGATGGATGTAACCTATATTGTAGCTATATTTTTCCTCGTTTTCTTCCCTTTTGTACTTGCACAAACTAACCTTTAACATACAACTCTCAGTTTAATATTATCGTCTGTCAAAGTCCCACAAGCTGGGGAAATTTATGGAGGCATTATAAGAAACACCTGACTTTCCATCCATAACTCTTTTTGTCTTGAAGGCAACTGTAAGACAACTGGTGAAGACAAGGCTAAAGACATAAAATGTACCACAGCAGATGCAGAAGACAAGCTCAAAGACCTGTGCCTATTATCAGAGTAAACTATGAAGTGGTTAACAAAAGACTGAACCCTCAAAGGTGCTAGTGAGCCTCCGAGTTAACACCTTGCTATGGTATAAGTTCTCAAATAAGTTATTCTTTCTTGTTTCTTCCTCTTTTAAATGCATAAAAAATACACACACTACACAGAATCCACAACTGTCCTAGCTGTCTCTTGGTTTTTTCACCTCTTATGTAGATAAACTTCCAGCTAAAAGCTTTAAACAGGGCTAAAATGTACTAATATTCAGTAATTTCATTGTTTATATTATTTTTATGATAATACTGTTGCTGCTATTGCAGTACCCAATGTAAAAAATGCTGCATATATAGAAAAATCATTCTTGCCTATACAAATATCCCAGATGTGAAAATGAACATCATGTCCCATTTCACAGAGAGGAGACAGCTACATGAACAAGTTGCCACCTAGTAAATGAGCATGGATTTACAGCTCATTTAATACTCCATGGCAACTGTCTGTCTGTGTGGTTACTGCTCCAGAGTAAATGTGAGGTAGCTCTGACCCTTATTGAAAGTGAGGCAATGTATCCTGCTTTTACCTGAGCTCAAAGCATCCGTATAAAGCAACTAATGGGCTGTAAATCCACAATCCCTCTTCACACCTGGCAGTTTCTTCATGTATCTGGAGGCAATGGTATTTATGTGATTTGCCTGTGGTCACTGAAGCAGCATTTACAGAAGTGGTGATGTAAACCAGACCTACTGAGCTCCTGTGAGCCCCTCTCCTCACACAGCCAGAATTTTCTTGTAGAACTACTGTTCAATTGTTTGGCACATTTCTCTTCAAATGGGAGTAATTCACAAGCAAACTCAACCACTTTTTCCTTATTAATACTGCAGAACACGCATTTACCACTTATGCAAAACAGATGGATCCCTAAAAGTAGCTATTGCTTCTTCATTTCACACATAAAATATTATTTATTTTTCAAAGACTCTTAAATTTAAAGTTTAAAAGTGATGTTTTGGGAATAGTTTTAACCTGGTTTATTAATTAGATTTCAACTCTAGGTAATTGAAAGTCCAAGCCAGAGCAGAGTCTGAGCAGAATTCATTGCCAATGTTGTCCATCAGGGTGGTCCATGGCATGCCACAAACTAGCTCTCTTTATTTTCCTTTTTTTCCTCCAGTGACTCCTATTGAGTGACCCTCTACTTAGACTCTGTCACACAAGTTCAGGTGGACTATTGATACAAGGCATTGCCTACAGTCATTGCAAGCCTGGAATCACTGCTCTGGTTTCTCAGTGGCACCAACAGCAATCACAACAGATTTGCTTTCATTACCTGAATGCTCAGCTAACAGTACTGCCAAAGCTTGAATTTCATAAAAGAATGCATAATGAATGGGCAGTGTCAGTGTGTCCTTACACTGACCATGTTCAGCACTTAAGTCTTTTTAGTAAAGCTCCTTCTTTTTTTTTTTTCCCCATAATTTTTTAGCAGTGGCTATATCAACAGTAGTTGATCACACAGTGACTGGAAAATTTAATTTCAACTTGTGCCAGCTAATCTTTTCCACATGGAGACCAAAGCAGGGACACCAGCCACCTTACACCAGCTTTCTGGGCTTTTTTCAGAGCCCAGAAAAGCTCCTGAAGGTGTTTGAGCAGAGATGGAGTCAGAGAGCCTGGGAGCTGCCCAGAGCTCTGGCAGCATCCAGAGCATCCTTGGGAGCGGCCTGGCAGGTCACTGCCACTGCTGCATTGCAGGCATTACAGGAGTATGGGGACTGTGCTTCCTGCTGGAAATTTGCTGTGCTTTAGGTTATCTCTGGCCATTTTAAACTGGAAAACTCTTTTGTGATTTCCAAACACAAGTCCAAAATACAGTCCATAACAGGTAGTGCTTCAACAGCTAGCTATCCACAAACATAATTTTCCAATTTTCTTGCTGTAAGGAGAAGGGCAAACTATAAAGTGCAGCCTGCAGAACAGCTTTGTGGGAAGTCAGACTTCTTGGAACCCCAGTTGAAAAAAAGACATTTCTGTGCCCCCACTCCTCAAATTCTATTTTTTGGAGAGCTATTCTGCTGCAGTGGTTCCTTGAATCTTAGATTTATTCTTCTACTTTTTCTGTCCTGATTCACAATTATGCATAATTATATGATTTTGTTATGTGTTGTATTATGTTATCCGCTTTCTGCGAAACAGGAGAAAAAAAGTGCCAGCCAGTTCTTTCCTTACTGACATCAATGGCTTTTGGCTCACACACTGTTCAGGATTTTCCTTCTTATCAAGGGTTCCATATTTTCATGTGGTTCAATTTTTTTATTTCTTCTGGGCATCCTCTTTATTTTTATATTTCTTTTCTCTTTGTTCTCCAAGTAATTCATTTTTAGCTCTAAATTAAGCAATTTGCTTTTAACCAGTTGGCATTTTCATCAGTCAGCATATCCAAATGTTCATCTGTACCTTCCTTAATTCCATGTACTATATCAGCATTTCCTGTATCACTAATGCCTTTCTGCAATGAGACTTACACCTCAGATTGCCCTGCTGTTTCTTCAGGCAATTATGTACTGCCTGTCCTTCTGGCAGGCACATTGATATCTTCCCCACTCTATTTCGGTTTTGAGAGTAACATCAAAGCACAGTCAGTGCCTATTGCAGACTTGATGATTCTCTGTGGAAATTTTAAGCTTCTGGTATTTTTTAAAAGAAAAAGAGGATACTAAGAATATCAGGAAAAGGCAAGTCCTTTATTAGCTTGGGCTTCAGGGTTTCTAGTTCCTCTAACTCCTTTCTATTGGTTCATTCAGAGCCCATAGTGTACCCAGCAATCCTGGTCTCCAGCCAGCATTTCTTGGTTTCTTCTGCAGAAAACCCCAGGATGTAAAGTGGGATAGTACATGTGTAGTCTTCAGCCCAGCACAATATAAGGATGTGGATAGGCTTTTCAGAAAATGGTCACAGGCCCACAGATCCACACACAGCTATAAAGATCTCTGCAACACGAAATCCTTCAGTTTGCACTGTCCAGCCAACAAGAAAATTAAACTGCTTGACACTTGTCAGCACCTACACCCTGCTCCAGCTTTCCCCTAAGATCCTAGCAGGAGGCTGATCCTGTGCTGAGGTTTGGAATACATGCTGCTGGGGAAGGCAACATAAGCCTGTGTGTAGCTTGACATGTCCCTGCAGCTCCCACTCCTTTATGCCTGTGACCTTGGCTTCAGCTCACTGCATGAAAGAGGAACAAGAAGTGGAGATGTGTTGGGAAGAAGCAAGGAACAGGAAAAGGCAAGCCTGTTGAAAGCAGAACAGGGGACTGGGGAGCCAATGTCATATAGGTTAGGGGTGGGGTGAAGGGCACATGAAAAGTGTAGCATGAGGGGACTCAAACACCTGGGGCTGGGGGAAATCAGACATGTGTGTCACAGGATGGGCTTTAGGAGGGAAAGGGACCCATGGCACAGTGTGGACATGGTTCTTGGCAAAGTGGGAAGCTGCAGCACAAGGACTTGGAGGAAATTGGTTCCCATACACCTGATTGACCAAGTGAGGCTGTGATGGGGATGAGATTTTGAGACACTTTAGGAAATTTGCCACAATGACAGTATGGGGTGGTCCTCAGTTTGTAGAACTGTACTTCCAGACTTCCCATGTTATTTATTAGGGACTTACAAAACTACTGGAAAATTACAGGGAGAAACAATAGATAGGATGTGGGGAAGGAGGGGGAAAGAGAGGGTGGAAGGTGAGATTCCAGGGAGTGGGAAACATCCTCTTCTCTGGGGACAGGAAAAAGGGAGGAAGAGGAGGCACAGGTGCAGCATCAGCAACCACAATGCCGCAGCTGTGAGAGAGAACCCCTCCCCTTTATGTGTTTACATATGCACATTTCTGCATCTACTAATGAACCTCTTTTTTCTTGCTCATTTCTGGAGCCAGAAGATTGTCAATTCCTGAAGTCTGTTCTTACCTATTCTTTCCTGGCTGTCCAGTGTGCATTTTCTAATATGCTTTTGTTTAGGAAGTTTATTTTCTTGCTACACAGCAGAAATATTTGTGTCAAATCTACTCTATAAAGGAGACAAAAATGTGAAAAATGCTCCAGAAGCAGAAAATAAATAGTTATGAGGAAGGAAAGGAGGCACTACAGGAAAACTCATTTGCTGAGAAATGCAGCTTATGTCTTATCAACTTAATTCCAGATAAGTCTTCATTCTGCTGTGAAGACAGATACGATAAATATGTTAATGGCAGATTTTGATAGCTCAGTTTGTAGAACTGCAAAGCCAGATGGAAGTGATAATTCTTCTTTCATTTTAATTTTGAAATAAAAAGCAAGAAAGCAAGAAAGTTCTCGGTATCTTAACACTGTAATGACTTTTGAAAGGATAATGGACCTTAACACAAAATGACGATTAACTATCATGCCCTGATTCTCCTATTTTATTAAATTACAGTTTCCTTGGCTGGAATTCTCTCAACTTTCTTGCCAGAGATGAACAGATTACTGCTTGTGACTGACTTTCCCAGTTCCACATTCATAAAGTTATTTAGCAGCAATCCAGCTGGTGGATATTTTATTCATTCTACTGTTGTTCAGGTTAGGTACATGAAACTAAACAGACCATTGATGACAGCATTGGATGGAACTAACCTCTCTTACTCCTTATCAGGAGTGAAATACTGCCTTTTTTGTCCCTTAAGCAGTACCCTTATGGTCTTAGGAATGCAAGGCTGAAATATGACTTTCCATGCATTGATTAAGAATGCACTTAGCAATATTTGGTGCAGACCCTTTGTTTTAATTTAATGCAAAAACCATTGAAGGACATAGATTAATGCCTTCTTAAATGTGTAGGATATTTACTGCTTGAACTGGTAGGCAAAAAGAAAGCTAGAAAACCTTTCCTGCTTTAATCTTCTTGAAAGGGAGGAAACAGTAGGCTTCCAAGCAGGCGATAAAGGAAATTTTAGAAAATTATTTTCAAAGAAGTTACTAAGTGAAAACTTGGTTTTTCATATTTGCAGTGGTGTTTCTAATGTGTGGAAAAGACAGACACATCTGGGTTGTTTCCCCTTATATGAAAAGTAAGGTCCTGAATGAGTCCCACAGGGACTTCTCTCCAGGAACAACTTAGCAAGTCAGTGAGATGCTCCATGCTCCAATCAGTAGGATTGACTTCTAAGGTTCTATTAGGTCATTCTCACTTTCTAGATAAACTCACAAATCAGAAATGGATGACTATTTAATTCTATATGTCAGTTAACACCCTCTCTGAAATTCATTCCAATGACTCTAGCAAAGAGAATGTAGATTTCTGGTGAATTTTAGAATGCATTTTACCACAAGACAAAGGATACAAGTTGTTATGTCATTCCTGTCCTCAGCTGGAGGTGCTTGTGGGTGGAGGTATTGCCTATTGGATAAATATATGCTATTGGCTAGTAATATTAGATAGATATCTGCTGTATGAAGTATAAGATTATTTTCATCACTCAATACAAGTTCTTTTTTTTCATTTGTTTAGTTTACATGCATTTTCTTGGGGCTTGTCTTTTTAAATTCAATTAGCAAGTAATATGAAATTGCAAAGATATGCGGTCCGGATGTTACTTACACAAACAAAGTGCTCATATGAGAGGGAAAGGGAAAGTCTATGCTGTGCTGTGGAGGGGAGAGGAGAGATCCCAGGTTCGGGAAGTGGAAGCTGTATCAGCAGGAGCTGAGCCAACTTAATTAGCCCTGTGAAGAGGCTGGGCAGAGCGCTTGGTAATGCAGCTGCATCACGTTTGAGAGTTCATCTGCTGACTCTGGACTTGGCTGAGCTGTGCAGACATCCACGTCTCTGCAGCACTGCACCTTGCACACCCGCAGAGGCAGCTCTCACACTCCTCTGAGGTTCCACTCCATGCCAGATGCCAGTCTCACACAGTCCAGTGACTCACATGGCCAACAGCACGCAGTGAAGCATGCAGCCCTGCTCCTGGGCCCAGAGTTTCCTTACCAAGGTCAGAGAACAGCAGGAAGAGACAGCTGGAGCCTCTCTGCCCTCACAGCCTTGCTGAGAGCTGAGGCGATCAAAGCACAAGCTGTAGGTAAAGGTGGCCCATGTTTGCAGATAATCCTCAGCTCTTGGCAAAAAACAGACAGATCTTAGTCTTCTGTGGACCCATGCAGCAGCAGCATTTTATCCTGCATCTCCAAACCAAGCAGAACTTCCCAAAAGATGTGCAAGCAAACCATTCCCCACTCTCCAGCAAGCAGCCAGAGCTCCCCAAGCACCAGGCAGGGAGCTGCCTGCAGGAGCAGCGTGGCAACTCATGCAGCACTAAAGCTTATCCCAGGCTGCCACCTTGTCAGGCTTGAGCTCAGCTCATTAGGACACTCATCTGTTAGTTATGCAAATAAGCCTATGCATAGTCAGAAAATATGCAAAGATGGCTATTTATCAGTTTGGCACAGTTTCTGACTTTCTGAACCCTCAGACATTCCTGATACATTTAAAAAGAAAACACAATCTCCCTTAGCTCTGCAGAGGGGACAAGGCAGAGCCTAGCTGCTACCATCCACGTCTTCTCAGAGGACTCATGGTGCTCAGGATAGAAAAGATAATGCATTCTGCATACTTTAAACACAATATGTTACAGCTCAGGATGTTTAATCTAGTGAATAAGGGATCTCTACTTGTTTCACCTTCCCAGGGGAGGAAATTTGCAATATGCATAACTCCAAGCATTCTGACTACAGGTTATTATTTATTTATAACAGACACCTGCCCTCAAAAAATTAAAAAGGGTCTTCTGAAACAGTGTTTAAATTATCTCCTTTGTCTGGACAGCTGCAGAGTAAGGTTTCTCTCACTCATGAAAGAGCAAGAGAACTTCAGCTCATCCCTCTTCTACCCTTATGAAAATACCCTCTTCTCACTTTATAAAAATATCTTCTGCATCATCTGGAGTCAGCATCCACCTGCTTTTCTGCACACACAGCCATCGGTAACTGCAGGAGGTTTGTATCCTACTGACAAGGGTACAGGTTGACCAGAAACACAGCCCTAGGGAATTTTCCCCCAGTTCTTTACCCCTGGCCAGTACCAGGGTGATTGCTTGCCTGTTAGCACTATGGACAAGTTGCTCATGTATCCTTCCTTGCACAGCAGGATGTCTTGTTTAGGCTGCTTAATGTTCATTGTAAAAATTAGAAGAAAAGGTGTTTCTGTAGAAAATGCAGGTAAAAATGACACCCTAGGGAGCCACCTTACCCATTCAGTTCTCCTATAGACTGCTGTAACCATCTCCCAGGATCTATCTGGAGATTTAGACCTACATGTAGTCTTGGAATTGGGGAATGAGAGGAGGAACACCTCCAGCAGGCAAAGAGAAGTACTCATAAATCTTTCAGAGTGACTACAATTCAACCTCAGTTTCATGCCAACACACAAAAAAAGAACTTCCTCTGAATCCCCCAAAATACAATTACATGAGTTACACTGTATTTCAAGCATAATAATCATAACACAGGGTACTCAGTCCACCCTGACATCATGATGATGATCTCATCAGGAGAGAGAATAGTAAGCAAAAGCAAGAAAGCTCTTTGTTTTAGATAAAGACAGATAATAAATGAAAGAAAGAGGGGAAAAAACACCAAAACCAAAGTGGTCACTCACCACCTCCCACAAGCAGATTGCTGTCTGACCAGTCTCTGAGTTATGGATGTCTTCCTAGGCAAATCACCCTCTCAGTTTTTGTTGCTGAACATGGTATTATGTGTCATGGAATATCCCTTTGGTGGCTCCCCCATCTGTGTCCTCCCCCAGACTCTTGCCCAACCCCAGACAATTTTCTTGGGAAAGACTGGGAAATCAAAAAGGCCTCAACACTGAGGGTGCATGGCTATAAAATAGCCAAAAGATTGATGCATTACCAACCCTAATTAAATAAAAAATGCAAAAAATACTTTCCAGACTGGTGTGAAGAAGATCAACTCCATCTCAGTCAGACCCAACACAAAGATTAATGAACAAATTGTCTTAGTTAGTTAAACATGAAGAAAATTGTCCTAGAATGGGCACTTCTTTTTTAACATCAAGTTCTATTCTAAAATAATTGCCTTATTTTTTTTCCTTTTTAATTCCAGACCTATTTCCCACTTGGGGGAGCACAAAACAATGAATTCAAAAATTTCAATACAACCTGTCTCTCTGTGAACTTAATTCTGCAATTTCCAGCTGAGCAAAATTATCTTTACATCATGAAAACATATGCCTCCCTTTAATAAAGATTTAAATACAGGCACTTCAAATCTCTCCCTTCATTTTTACAATGGTGCAGTAAAGGATTATCCATGCAAAATTATACAGCCAAGGTTTCTGCTGTGAGTCCGCATGGTTCCGTTGTTTTTCATGGATCAATTAACACACACTGGAGATTTTAGCCTTTGCTGTCTGTAATGGCTAATTTGCCTATTACAGGCAGCTGAGAGCCATCTGTGTACATGCCATAAGGATACAACAGTGAAATGAAGACTTTAAACCCGCAGAACATGACCTGTGGTTGTAAGGCATTCAAAGACAAGAGGGATACCTCACCTTTGGAGCCTGTAGCACATCAGACACACCTGGCTTAGGCAGTGCAAAAGTAGGTGGAGGTGCTGTTGTTGGCTTTTTGGGAGGCCTGGGTGGTGGATGAAGGGTTAGGTTTTCAAATCTTCGCAGCATATAGTATTCCTCCTCGCTGAGCTCTTCCACTGTTGTCCTAGTCACAGGCGGTTCAGTGGTCTGGACACCTCTGCTGAGCAAGTGGACCAACATGTTCAAGCGATACACAGGAACCTCCCAGCTCTCCACTGGACTGCTGGCACTACTGATCAGCAAGTAGGAATCTGTGATTTCTTCTTCAAACTGCAGACCAGGCGCAGCAGCCAAGACGTCTTTCTCGATGGAAAGGTCCCTCACGGACACTTTGACATTAAAAGGCAAATGGAACTCTTTGCAAATCTCAGAAAGGTGGTACTGTTTCTTGTCATGAATCACTTCCACAAAGCCACCTTCCATGTACATAGGGAGGAGCACTTTTTTATATGAATCACTCAGTATTTGCTCACAAGCTAAAACATCTATGACTCTCTTTCTTCCCTCATAGAGAACTTCACTGGTCTGACGTTGCTGAACTAGAAATTGATCTCCAACTGAAACAGAAAAAAGCTCATTATGAGGGGAAGTAAAGGCTTTAGTTGCTACAACATGAAGATGTTCTTTTTCACTTCTTGCTATCTCTAAGTCATAGGCAGTTGGAAACTCTCGAGGTCTTCTCTTGAACTTTCCTTTGTAGCTCATAGGGATTAAATAACGTCTTTTGGAGGAATCACTTCTCATCTCAGAGGCTAGGACTCTTGCTGCCTGGTATTTTTTGTATATGACAATCTCTTTCCCTGTAGACAATAAGTTATAAGGTTTTTGGCTTCCTGAAGGCCCTTCCATTATCTCAGCAACCATAGGAAATTCTTTGCTTGTTCTCTCAAATATATCTTCCAAAGAAAATGGCTGAAGGAAGGAGCTAGTATCATAAGAGTCTGTTACATCCTTGACCTCAACATCCAGATCTGAGAGGATATGAACTATGTCCTTTCGAACTGAAAAGAAAAAGAAATATATTGAGTTTTGTTTTCAAACAAATTGAAATAAAATACACGTCCTGTTGGCCAGATACTAAAAGTACCTTCTCTGAGGTGTGTGTTTATGTGCACACCACTAACAGTCAAATTGTTGTAATTTAAGAGATATGGTTATCAGATATGCATAGGACCACACAAATGAAGATAGACAATAGGGTGTGCAAGCGAGCACAAAGTTGAAGAAAAAGAAAAGACCAGTTCACTATTTCCCCCACAGCACCTCCAAGTTTAATCAGTTGTTTATCTTCTCAAACTCTTGGGTGCAAGCTGTATTTTTATTCTTTTATTTCATAGCAGCTTAGGCTTTCTAAGAAATGAATGGGAAACATCTTTAATAAATAAATAGCACTTGGATCCATGTTGCTGCTATGGCCAGGCTGGGAGAAAGAGGTATTTTGATATTTATAAGAATGATTAACACATCTGCAATTATTAGGAAATCCTATCACTTAGCAAAATGGCAAAGCCTTTGTATAACTAAGAGTAAGTTATTCTTATGAATTAAGATATTTTAAGATTATATTCCTCTCTGGACCTGTTGCATCTTTTTCTGCATCAACTGGTTTTATTCACTATCAGAACTGTGCCAGTGAATTTAACAACCTGACAGAGAGCAACAGCTCTTTTACCACAACTGAACTTGCAAAATTTTGAGTGCAAAATTTCCAAGAACAAAGCTGACTATGTAATTAAGGCTTGTTTAAGAAATTGGCTCTAGGCCAGTGACAGCACAGGTTGCTGACCAAGGCAATAAAATTTAACAAGCAAATAATATTTAATGACTCACTTCAATAAGACTTATTCTGCATAGACCTATACAAAGGGATAGTATATTCTGGATTCACACTTCCTTCTAGCTGGACATAGCAATATTTTACACTGAAAAGCTGGTATCAGATTTATTTTATATCACAGAATTCTATTAGAGTGATTCAAGGTGTTTGTTCCAACTCTGCTTTTGTCACATTGTCACCTTGAGGTGATAAACATCCTAAGCACCACAAGGGAAAGACAAAAAAGGAAAATAATTGGTGAAAATGAAACTTTCTGTGAGCATTTGTAAGAGTTCCACACACATAATTTGTTCATTATTAATAACAAGAAGTATAGAGAATTCCTGCTCACAGTCTGTGAAAATGCAATCAGTTATCAGGAATCTTTTTTTTATAGTGGTTAGTATTTCTCATACTTTATCTTGTGTCTATTTATAGTTCTACTAAAAATTGTGAAAATCCATTTTTCATGGTCCACATAAAAGTAGTTATTCATGCACCATGAAGCCTACTTTTCAAGTTTGTATTAAATAGTTATTTAGGACATATGCAATGTTTCTCAAATGTTGAAACACCATAAAACTTAAAATAAAAACAACAAATACAATCCTTACTAGAATAACTGATTGGAAGACAAGTGAATACCAAATATTTCTGAATCTTCGGAAGGTTTTCAGGGACATTAAATTCCTATTGATATATAAAATTCCTATTGATATTCCTGTACGTGTATCTAAGTGATATAGCAATACACCTGAGTTAATCGAGCTTCAGGAGATGAGCTAGATCCCTGAATCTAGTTAGAGTTACAGCAAGCAAGGTACTTTATCTTTTGAGGTTATATTTTTCAAACTTGCACATTAAATCACATAGCAAGCACAGCTGAATGTCTTATGATAAGCATATAACTATATAGAATATTGTGTTAACAGTCTCTGTCCACTTTTATTTCTTTCTCTTTTCTCCATTTGATTGCATAATTCAACAGAGAAAGGCTAAATTGTGAAAAGATTTCCTTCTTAATATCCTCATAAATGGCACATATCTGTTAGAACTCAATTTCTATGGAGCTCATTGGTTTGCTTCTAGTAAACAGAACAAGCAGCAAAACCTTCTCAAAAGCTAAGCTACTATCTTGCAATCAGAACCCAGCTGTATCAGTGTTTTGGTGGAACAACTAGAAAAACTAGTGCCATAGGTATTTTGGAGTTTTTAAAAATAAAACTCAGAGCAAAAACTTTTAAAGACATAGGTTTTCTAATCTTTTTGTTTCCTCAAACCTACAGGTTTCAGAAATTGTCCATGAGTTTTTTGTATTTGTATTCTGTTGATATTTGTTTCTGCAAAAGAATAAAATAATATGTTTTTCCCTTCTCTGACATCCTCATTCTGAAAAACAAATGATAATTAAGTGTATTGCAATACTTATGTCCCTATTCTTTTTCTACCTCCTAGACATAGCCATGAATGATCAAGTGGCTTCTCCATGGTCAAAGTCTAAGACACAAAGAAAAAGAATCTGGGAACTGAACAGAATTCCTAAGCTCAACCTTTTTACTTTATGCAATGTATTTTAAGTGAGGATTTAATAGTAGTAATCAACAAAATGGCAACAGAAAGAAATTCAAGGTAATGATTTGAACTAACAGATGAAGAAGAAGTACTAAATGAAATATTATTTTTATCTTTCTTTCTCTTCAAACAAACATTAGTGGCAAATACGGATAAGGACTTTTTAACAAATTGAATCTTCCATGGCTATTTTAAGAAAATGTTGTGTATTTAAGGATACTATTCTACTTTGCTACACCAAGTTTAACAGAACACTAATTTTAATTCCTACTTACATTTCATTACTGCCTGCACTTCGTAGACAGGCATGAGAATCAAACAGCCATCAAAATTCTCAGGAAGTGGACTAGAGGAGTCCCACAACGGTAAAGTATTGGAAAGTTTAACTATCCGGTTTCTACACTTAGGGATTTTCCATTCTGCAATCTCTTTTAGGGTGTATATCTGCTCATCTTCACACTCGTAGAATTCTCCTTCTTGCGAAAGGGGCAACGCAAAGGAGTGAGGCTGGTTATTTCTGACCACGACACAGTTCACAGCCATTGTTCCGTGGATCTCTTCCACTGAGTTGAAGATGATCTGCTCACCACGTTTGATAATGAAGTTTGCCAATTTTATATCCTTGGCACTGTAGAAACAAGGCTGGCCAAACCTTGTTGGCCCAATAGAGACTCTTCTTGCAATTTCTTCAATGCTGACATATGGAGTCTTATCTGCCACGATCTTATAAAGACCTAAGAACAGAAAACTTGCATTATAAACAGGGAAATAGGCAAAGCAAGTCATGCCAAATATTAGACTGTGAATGTTATAAAAATGGGGGGAAAGCACATCAAATAATTCATGGATGATAGCTCAATTGTTAGAAATACAACTTTATAAAGTAATATCAGCTGCATGGTACAATGTATAGGCAGCTGGAATTAGCCCTCTCTGCCATTTATCTAATTCTGACATCCAGCATTCTTAGTCCACAGTAAAAGTTTTCTTTCCCACAGAAAAAAGAAAAATTATCCTAAATTCCTCTTTCAGCAAATCAGCCTTTGAGAGTTAAATGCAGATGTGGTGTGAGGAAACACAACATTAATGTGATCAGTTCATGCAGGATAAGTTTCTTGTCTAAACAGCAGTACTACATAACTTTCCACACACAGACTAGGAATTCCTAGACCAAGTGTGTTTAAATGAAAGAATAGCACCTACAGATAAGAAAAAGCAAATAGATTTTAATGTATCTGCTAGCTCAGTCCACCTGCTGGATTAAATCAAAGTCAGGGTGTTGTAGCACTCCAGCCATCACGAGGCAATTAAAATGCTGAAGTTCTGCAAGGCAGAAGCTGTATCTGAGCTTCCCTATCTCCTAGGGACATTATTACTTCATGTTAATCATGCCCTTTGGATCTGTCTCATTAGGAGTTTCAATTGCAAGAAATATGTGTACATTTCTATATTTGCGTGAGAGTTTTCATAAAAGGAGAAGAACTGGAGGGTTGAGAGGACTAAAAAAGCAGGTCTTAGCTGAACTGTGTGATTCAGCTGTCTTCCTCACAAGGCATGGCAGCATTGTAAATGCTGCCTTATGGAATTGCAGTGCAGCTTCCCGAGACAGACATTGACAAAGACTTGTTTTGAAGTGAATATAACCGAGAATAGAGGTTATTTCTAGGCCAAGTTTGCTTGTCACAAATAAACCAATAGCTACAGTTACAGTGACAAAGAAGCCAAGCTCCCTGGGAGATACTGTGCCTTTTCTCCCTTTGTCTGCCAAAGCCAACCAGCAAAATTCCTATGGCCTCACTCCTCCGCACTATTGACTACTCTGGACCATAGAGAGGGCACTTTGTGGAAAAGGTGTACTCCCATTTTGGCTGGAGGAGGAGGCATGGGATTGGGAATCAAGGAGCCTGGTTGGTACAGCTAAATACATTTTTATGGCAGCTTCAAACCCCATGAGTAGGTTAAGCCATGTTTTAAATGGTTTTTAAGGAAGATTTTAAATGTTCTACCCACATGTGTGCAGCCAAGTGCAGGATGTCCCAGCAGACACCTAGATCTCAGTGAGGTAGGATGCTGCCAGAACACACAATTGCTGCTGGACCTTGGGAAGACACTAATTTCCTTTGCTAGACCACCCCCAATTGTGGAATTGTTTAACAAATTGGATCAGGGGATATTGCTTCCTTTAAAAATAAGCAAGGTGCTTATTTTCTTCCAAACTTTTTCCCTTACTGACTTTCATTACTCACCATAATCAACCCAACTGCATGGTATCAGGGTGTCCCTAAGATTGTATGTCTTTAAAAGGATGTATCAAATAATTACTTCTATCAGAACAGATTTTCTTAATTTTTTTTTTTTCCTGGAGAGATGTATGGTTCTGGCTACAGGATTGCTGTGATTTTGGCTTTACAGTAACAAAACCCTGTAATTTCATTTGTAACCTCAGCACCACTCATGTTAAAGGACACATAATTAAGATTCTGTCTGTGGAGTAGCTTTTAATTGAATTCATCACCAGATTGGGCATGTTTGGTTCTGGTTGTCCCTGTGGCCACTAGTAACTCTGGGAACTAACATCTCTGAGGGTCTGTGTCAATGCATCCTCTATATATATGTCCTCACTGAAGGAAAACCTGCAGGAAATCCTCCAGGCTTTTTCCTGGGCTGCAAGGAAGGCATGTGTATGAATGTATAAAGTACAACTTCAACACATTATTTTTCTTTCCCACTGATATTTGTAATGTTTCTCACTGCCATTTTTAACACAATTATTAGTGAGGAAGTTATCTCCCACAGTCCCAACCACCACTGGACAGTGTCAGTGCAGATCAACACAAGCAGGTTCATCAGCATTAAGAAAATATGTGACAAGGCACCAGTGACAAACTGAAACTTTGGAAAAGACAAACAGTGTTCTAATACCACGTTTTGCAAGCACAAGAAGGGTATCATCTCCCAGCAGTGCTGTGAGAAAGCAAATAGGATATTTATTAAAAAGGATATTCAAAATTCTTACAATATGTCCCAAAGGCAGTAACTATGCTTACACATCTGTGATACAGGAGCAAGTGTATGCATCCCACAAATTCCATTGAAAAGCCTCCATGAATTGTGCTAAAAAATCACTTCCAGTTGAAAATATTTGCCAACATACAGGTATGAAGAATATTATTCTCTTCTATGAGTTTGACAATAGTCTCAGGCTACTAATTTTGCTGTGCCTACAAAGTTATTTGGAAGGCAACTATTTCAGCAACAGATCAATGAACATCCCAGATTGGAAACCAGGTGTCATATGGAAGCATAATTATCAGATTTCATACAAAACTAGACACCTGATTATTCCCATGGCCCAGGCAGACTGGCTTTGTCAAGGATGGGAGCAAAAAATGTTTGCCTTCTGTTCTGCTGGTTTTCTTAATTTTGGTGACAGAATGCTTGCTTAGGCAAAGAAGAGCCATGTGGCCTTGCACACTTAGCTTCTGTATTGATAAGACTTCTGATATGAAGGCACCTGACAGCCACCTCTGAGTGGCTATAAGCATGCAAAGGTCCATATGTTTCTCTCTAAATAGAACATAGGTAAATATATAAAAAGTTATTTTAGTATGTTGGGTGGAAGTCACTACCGTATTCTGCCATGGTATCCCCTCATAAATGCTCTCCTTGATATGTATATGTGTAAAAACCAAAATAAAACCACAGAAACCACCAAACAATATTATCTGGAACATTTCAGAGCCTTATTAAAATCACTGTGAATCAAATTGCAAAAACAAATGTTTTCCAAATCTAAGATAACAAGAAAACCTCCAGGAGGAGGAGACATATGGCAAGTTTGAGATGCTAAAATTTGGACATTTTGAGGTCAAGCAAAATATTTTCCTACTTTTTCATAAACCACAAAATGACTGAATGAAATTCACTTAGACTCTCCCGAGAGAGCTTGGTGGACTGCAATGGGGAAAGACAGATGGAAATAACAAAATTGGAAGGAAGTCCATCTGGTTTAGCAAGATCTGGTATTATTGCTCCTATAGATACACTTTCTAAATGCAATCTGGTCTATAACCAAACTGTACTGATGTCCAATGGTTTGGAAGAAAATAAAACAATCATAGAAGAAGAACTATATACATATACAATAATAGTACAGGAAAATATAACCATTGCACTCCATGCAAGTTCTGTACCTAGTGACATTTCACTAGGTGAAGTGTCTGCCTAGACATAATACCACAATTAGCAAGCTCTGAACATCATCAGCCCATCTTTTCAAGAAGTTTTACTAATTGGTGTGCAAGTTGAGACAGAGAAAGTTTGAGAATCTGAGAAAATTATTTCACTGCTATGGGAGGGAAAACATAGCCAGAGGATCACAAGACTGAATGTGCTATGGGAAAACATGTTTTGATAGAAGGATATTTTTACCATCTTTTTACAGAAGAGTACATGCAGCTCTCTTTTATTGGCTATAGTGTAAAATGTACCACCCTGGAGCTTTATAGTCTTCCTATTTTCAGTGTTAATCAGAGTCCTGAAGGAAAGGAGTATTTTACTCTTTCCCCACAGAAAGCTGAGAAAACTGATAGTTAGGCTTGCCTAGTAGAGTAGCAAGCAACCTTCAAGAAAAAGAAGAGCAGAACAAATCATCTGTTCCAGAGCAGCAGTTTCTGTTCCCCAAGTAAAGCAAGAGATTGGGAAGAGCACAGTTTCTACCTTCTGTGGAGATGACTTAATTGTTATTCCTCTTTTCCCCCACCTCCAATACCCACTCTCTACCTCTTCTGCTGCAGCATCCTTCTCCCCTCATCCTGTCCCAAAGGACAGCTTTCCCTCCTCTAATACTGAGATGAGCCTTTTAATGTCTAATCCATATTCTTCCACGGATGTGTTGTGTGGTCACTGACAAGTCTCCTGTCTTTTGATTTGCAGATGTACTCAAAGGGGCAGTCATGCCTAGCTACATGTCTGTCAGACCACAATGGGCAGCAGCAGCAGCCAGGGACCTCATGAGAGCAGGGCAGTCCAGTAATGTTTTTTTGCAGAAGAAGGAATAAAACAGAATGAAATGTAGTCATTTGTTCTGGCAAACAGAATTCAGCTGTTGTGCAAATTACCTGTCTGTTAATTTGCTAGTGGTGAAAATTGTAGTTCGAAATGTGGTTAGATGTAGCCATTGAATTGTCTAGAGCAATAGCAGACTTCTATTTTTTTACCCAGCGTATGAGCACAGAAAGAATAGCCTGGCCCTCTGAGGCATGAAAAAGAACAAATTAGAATGAGGATAAAATGAAATAACACAGATAGTGAACTTGCGGTTGCAGCGGTTTCTCTAATGCAAAGGCAGATTAGGCCTTTATCAAGAATCTGATTTGCCAGAGCAGAAAAAAAGGAGTTCTGAAGACTGCAAATATGCTCAGAAAGACAAAGAGTAAGGCTTGTTTAAAGCCAATGAGTCCCAGTTGCTCACTCTCAGAGCTGCTATCCCCAGAGTAACCTAAATAGGAGCATTGCTCATTTGTGCCATATGCATGCAGGGAAAGGATACAGGAGCCCATGGCACGCACAAGAACTCATGGCAAAGGAAATGGAAAAGAGCATCAAAGAAAAAGATTTCTTTGCATCAACACTGGCAAGAGAGCACTGTACATAAAATGTAAATACAGGGTCAGCCTCCTAGAGGCCTGCAGATATTTTTATTGAATTAAGTCAAAGGCAGCGTGAAAAAGATCATCTGCAATTCAG
Source organism: Luscinia megarhynchos (assembly GCA_034336665.1). NCBI lineage: Eukaryota > Metazoa > Chordata > Aves > Passeriformes > Muscicapidae > Luscinia > Luscinia megarhynchos. Next base: position 52,530,255 of record CM067565.1, read on the forward strand.
TTCTGCGCTTTGTTCAGGAGATGGGGGCAAGCCATGTTTCATGTACAACATCTCAGTTAGAGCTTAGCATGTGTATGTAATAAAGTGAAAAGGAAAGAGGTCAAGAAAGAGCAAGAGACTGGAAAATCTTGACTCTGCAGAGCAGAATCATTCGTCAGCTAAGAACTAAATTAGAGAAATGACAAATTTATATTTTACCAAATAGCTCTTGAATGCATAAGAATACATATACAGTGAAAAACAGGAAAGAGGTGCTCCCTGTTGGGCTAATAAGAAGTATCATTATGCCCCTCTTCAGTGCTGCTTTTCAGTAATACCCATCATGCGGAGGATAATAATGATAAATTTCTGCAAAATGAACTCTGAATTCATTTTTCAAGTGAAATAACCCAGTTTTCTAGAACACTGGCTAGGAGAGTTCATAACTATGCATGAAAATTGTAGTGATTAAATCGAATTTGAAAATGTGCTCAGTAGGGCAACAGCATCCAAATGCCAAGTTGTAAAACTGATCACTTGAATGCAAGTAAATCCCGATTCACCAGGTTCAAGCATTTGAAATCATAACTCTTTCTGTTCCAACAATCAGGACTTTCAACCTTAATAAATTTAGGATTACTTTTATCACTCTGTTGTGTTAGATATTTTAAGATTCAGATGTTCAACCTCATCTGCCAATCAAGATTTAGAATATATTTCTATTGGTGTATGCATTTTAGAGATAGAAGAAATTTTAATAATATCAGAGAAACATGGATTACAAGGAAAATGCCAGGTATCTTGAGAGTTCAGAGGAAAGTCGTGTTTCAATATCTCTAGATAGCCACAGATAATTAAAAGGTCTTTGATATCTACATCTAGATCCTACTAGTGCTTGAAAACGGCATTCCAAAAAAAAAGTCTTTTAATAAGTGGTCATAGAAACCATTCTGATTCACAGGATAAGAAAATCGTGAAGATAAATTGAGGATCTACTGGGGGTGGGGGGAGTTATATATACACAACTATTTCAGAGAGAAATCTGTATTTTAGAGATGGCAAATAAAGGCATAGCAGAAGATATTTTTGTGTAGAATTCAGATGAAACATTTCATCCCCATGGACTTTTACATTTTATTTGTTTCAAGAAGTGTGTCTTGTCTTCCTCTGCAGAAAAAGCACATATCAGCTTGAATACTGGCATATCCTAAACCCTATATGTGCACGTGCACACACTCTGGCATACTCAGCAAGACTTTAGAAGAGCATCAATGGGGTCATTAAGTCAAGCACTCAAACACTAGAAAACACTCATATTATGTTCTCATGCAGCATCAATTTAATTTCCCCTGTGCTTTCAGTACAATACAGTGTTAATTAAATATATAGGTGTTTGTATTTGTTTTTTATTTTTTGCCCAAACCTGTAGTCTCATTCAGTCTGTTAGAGCTACACTGATAGCCAAAGTGAGTCCTGGGCACGATCTCAGACTCTTGAAGTCTGTTGTGTTCTGTGTGTCCTGTGTACCAGTGTTTTCTTTATGCAGGTGTCCCCAGACTCCCTCTCACTCCCACTGCCCTCCTCATGCAGTTTTCCAGCCTGCTCATCTCCTCTCCCCAAGGGGCTCCCATTACCTCTGCTGCCTGCAAGGCTCCCAGGATAGGAAATGCCCTGCTTGGAAACTTGTGGGTGGGTGGAGTCTTCCTCTGCTGCTGAAACCACCTGCACCAGCCTCTGATCTTTGTTTCTGATCTTTGCAAGAAAAGTCTTCATCCCTCTGTCCTGCTCTGAGGTCAGAAAAACATTTCCTAATATAGTTTGCCTCCTCCTCTTCCCGCACGTGGGATATTCACAAGGGATATTCACTTCTCCCTCTGTGCTTTATTCACTTCCCTGTTCAATGCTGCTGGACCCTAACAGCAGAGGAACTGAGATGAGAGCAAAATTCAAAACTTAACAATTATGCAACATGATGAACTAGTACTGGGTTCAGTACTTGGCCAGCTCTCCTTAACAAGGCAACATGAAGAGAGGAAGATATGGTTCAACTAACAAGCCACTACCACATACCAAATTTCGAGTCCATCCTCCAACATATGAACATATCTGGATTTCTCTAGAACAGTGAAAGAGGCTTTTTAAGCTGAAAAAACATCCGTTCCCCTCTAATCCTGTTTCCAAGATGGCGCAGTCACTCTAGCCACCATAGTTAAAATAAATTACTAAAATAAAAGCAGTATTGAAAACAAAGTATTGAAAACATTTTGTACCCAAAATAATAAAATACAGATATAGTAATGGTAAATAAATTATAGTTTGAGAACACAGCAAGGGAGATTTCAGCTCAGACAAGGTTTGGCAAAGTCATAAGTAAATGAAAAAAATATTTTTGTTGTAATTATTACACCAAGGGACTCCAAGTGTAGAAAGCATTGCCACAAAGCTTTATAATATTAATAATTTCTATCCAGGTTTGAGAAAGGACTGTAAGAATTGAAATTTAAAAATTAGTTGACTATGTCTTGTATCATCTGATAAAACTGTGTTCTTGACAGCTGAGTTGTAACCTCAAATATCAATCAAGACAGCAAATCAATAAAATGAACAAAGGTGATTACTCAGGGCTATAATTCCTCAAAAACATGTATGCATGAAGTACTATACCAGGAAAATTTAGTGGTAATTCCACTTTGGCTGAAAACTGGCTGACTTCATTATTCTCACAGATCCTTGCTATGAGCTTATTAATTTTGAAGCCAATAACTTTAATGACTTCTTCTGTTGACAGGGAGCATTCATTTCCAAATATGCCATAGTCAGAGCCTGAAAAGAAACACAAAAGTAAAGAAAAGAATTATTTAGCTTTTTCTCACTTTGTCAAATGTCTTTACCTCTTTGACTGAAAAAAAATTACTTAAACTATATTAAATAATACTTGTGATAACCTAATTTTCTTTTACTTCCTCAGGGTCATCTTGTGACTTCAGGGACCAGTCAGCTCTATGTGTACGTGGTTCTTAAATGCATGCAAGGAGAACAAGGTCTGACGAATCTACATTTCCAGATTATTAGACCAAAATAGGCAGAAGTAGAGCATAGGATTACCTGGGTTGTCAGGAGCTGTCTCCTGAAACCAGCAGGCAGTGTAGCTCAGGCACTAAAGGTGCACAGAGCATAGCATGTCCCATAGCAAACAACAGGCTAGAGCAGGATACAAAAACCCTGAGGTAACAGAAGACCTGAAGAAAGTACAAGAAATTGGAAAACTGGCAAATTAACAATAGCAATCCCTGTCCCATGATGAAATGAGCATACTGATTCTGACCTGTCAGCAAAAATTTCCGTTTCTGTCTGCCATGTTCAGAACTTTGAGAAAAGGAACAAAGCAATCCAGCTAAGTGTTTCAGCACTTCCTCAGCAAAACCTGGAACTCTATCTTGTCCTGGCAAAACCATTCTAGTTGTGGTCAACCTTTACTGTTTGAGAAGCAAACACAGAGAGAAGAATAAATCCAAAAAGCTCAAAAGCCAAGTTATGAAGAAGAAGGAAAATTCTTCCTGGTCTTTGCAGGAATTAGCAGAAGCTTTGGGGCATGGGATCACTTAACTATGTGTAAAGGCAATGCAGTGAACACATGGTGTTCCATTTGTAGACAGAATTGCATTGAACACAGAACATCAGAAATGTTGACTTTAATACTAGCTTCCATTCTTCTGTGCATTTCCTCCCAAGAACTAACCAAGATCTGTCCTGAAGTGATGTGGACGTTCCTTTTCTGAAATCTCATTTCAAAGTTTCGTTTTCCTTGTGGTGAGAAACGTTGTTCTCATTTCCATTCCCAATGCATTGGTGAGTGTATTTATTTGCTCTCCCACTAATATTCTTTGGCTACTTAAAATTCTTTCTCATTTCCATTTTTCCCTTCCCCAAAGGGTTCTCAGAGTTAATTTTGCCCTTTGCTTTATCTCCTCTGAGAAGACAGATTTTCCTTCACACAATTACTCTAAGCCCTTACTTATATCTTATTCAGTTTCAAGTTGTTTTTTTTTTCCTAACCTATGTGAGCAGAGTGGTATCAGGCAATGAGAAATATTTAAAACCTGACCTTTGGCTACCTATTTGCAATCAATAATTAAGAAGTCCTGTACTGAGATATCACCATTACTGGCAGATCTCCTTTCCCTTGAAGAGCAACACTCTTTACAGCTCTCCTTGTAGTTGGTGGGGATTGTGGGGAGAAAAGAAAAAAAACAGCTTAGCTTTTTTTTTTTTTTTTTCACTCAGGTGTCACATCAAAAAAGCCAGCCATTAGCTGACTAATCTTTCTAGTGTTCATTCAAGAGCAATTCCAGTCTTGAATATAGCCTGGGTTGATAAACATCTCTTACAGAGTCTGTGATCTATTTATTAACTCTGCTGCAGCACTTGTGAAGGACAAGCACTTGACTATCTCCTAGATCTCAAGAGAAGTCACTGGGAGCCCAGTCTGAGCATAACTTACTGTTGTTTTAGCCTCAACAGAGCACCACAAAACAAGAGGTGAATGATGGAGAGTAATGCTGAGAACTGGTTATGTGTGCTCTGTTGTGAATACTTGTCCAGACAAACCTATTGGTTGCTTGTGCAATGCTCTCAACAATTGAGATGGACACATGAAAATCCTCAGCTTCTCTGAAGAAGATGTAGGTCTTTAACCCTCTGGAAAAGTAATCTTGATTGAAAAAATAAAGAAAAAACCCATCTGGAAGATGGTTTCCACAGGCTGGATGGGACAACATCCCCTGATTTCCCTTGCTGAAGATCCTATACAGGCTTAAGGTCTCTGCTGGCCCAGCAGGCTTTCTGCTGCACACCAGGATGATGACTATATCAGAGATACTCTGGATTATAGTGCCACACAAGTTATCAACCAGTGCCAGGTGAAGAAACATGTTGTTTAAGCATGCTTTCAACAATTTTGGTGCTGGGCAGAAGACCAAGGGAGTTGCTGCTCTTTAACAAAAAAGTACAATCTGGTTTTCTTATTGTAAAAATAGTGCATAATTGTTTGCTCTCTTCAGTCCCTTAGCAATTCAACACAGACAAACTCAGCTGTCTCTATGGAAATTGCTACAGGTCCCATCAGGAGGCTGGCTGCTGCTAATACAGATCATGAAGTGCCATGTCTACTCACTTTTTAAATATTTACAGATATAGTGACTCCACCATTTCCCTGGGCAGCCTGTTCCAGTGCTTAACTACTCTTCCAATGAACATTTTTTCCCCAATATTCGAGATGAGCCTCCCCTGGCACAACTTGTAGCCATTTTCCCTTGTTATGTCACTGGTTGCTTGGGGGAAGAGAATGACCCTCACCTCACCACAGCTTCCTTTTAGGTAGTTTTAGAGAGCAGTGAAGTGAACCCTTAGCCTTGTTTTCTCCAGGCTTAAATTCCCCGGCTCCCTCATCTGTTCCTCATGGGATTTATGTTCAGTCCCCTTCACCAGCTCTGTTTTGCTTCTCTAGGCTTACTCCAACACCTTTATGTCTTTCTTGTCATTCTTTCACGGCCACTCTCTGGGCTTGGCCATCCAGCCAGTTTTCTATCCAGTGATGAGCACACTTGTCCGAGCTGTGGGCCACCAGCTTTCCCAAGAGAATGCTGTGGGAGACTGTGCCAAAGGCTTTCCTGAAGTCTGAGTAGGCAACATCTACAGCCTTTCCCTCATCCACCAAATAGAGCAGTTGAGAGGCTAAAGCTCTCAAAAAACTGTTATTGAAGAATATTTAATGACTATTTCAGTCTATATATGCAAAAGGAATGATACCACAAAACTCCCCAAGGAAATTAAAATCAAGGGACTTCATTGTCCTACCATCAAAGAAATTAACATGAGTACATGGTCCACTGGCAAACAAAATACTTTGTAATACCACCAGTGAAGACCATAGGATAGAACTTTTCATTTGAAGAAGTTGAATAGATAGATCATATAACCATGTAACAATGGAGGTATGCCACCACATTTTCCATCTAATTAAAGACATCAGAGACCAACTTTCAACAGTTTATCAATTGTAAAACATACATTACCAGATTTATTTGAAATAGACTAAGAGGTTGAAAGACTATGAGGGTGAGAGTTTGGGTGGATGATTGCTAACTGACTGAGACCATGATTGCAAAAACCTCATTTTTATCGATACTAGGATTTTAAAAAAAATAAATTAAAAATGAAAATCTGCCAGCCACATTTTTGGGAATGCAATTGCACATACAGTATTGATTTTAATTACATATTTGTCTGCAACTAGATTGCTTTGGCCCTGATTTTAGCCCTTGCTTGGCAGTTTGCCTGGAATAATACAATGAAGATTGCATTCAGACAAGGAAAAATGTTACCTAGGCACTTGCAGCAAATATTTGTGCTGGTAAAAGGGAGCCAGGGAAACTGCACAGCTTTCAAAAAGGATAATAAAAGTTCTTTTTCCTTTAGAAGCCATGATAATTAATCTTAAAACATTTTGAAAATTCCCACTTTGTGACAATGTGACCATGAGAGATTTTACTTCAGCTGTGTAATGCAGACCCCTTCACACAATAGATTGAAAAATGAAATTAAAATTAAAATGCATTTTTTAACACTTATTTGTTGTGGCACAACAATAACTTTGTTTTTCGCACTCAAGTCACAAAGAAAATATAACTCTTTGAAAATGTAAATCAAGTAACCTTGAGAACAGAATCTTTTGATTTGAGAAAATGTATGCGATATAATGCAAAAAACTCCCCCCAACCAACATTTTAGCAGTACTCAGAATAAAGCAACTTATTTAGAGTGATCAAACAATGCCCCTGAAGGCTGTAATTAAAGAGCTTGTTGCCTTTGAAAGCAATTTTTTCTGGAATGTTACTTTGTTCAATAAAAAACACAGTTATATCCTTTCGTAAGCTCATCTCTAGTTTGACAATCTGCATTATCAACCACCATGATCAGATCAAAGCAAACACCACAATTGGTTCAATATCTTTTCCCTCCATCTTTCCTAAAATTTTAAGCAGTCACACCACCATCCTCCCTAACATAAGCCCTTTATTGGATTTATTTCTCATTAGAGGTACAAGAAGAGTATTTTTGTATTAAAAACACCGATATAAAATATAAATCCAGTGAACACCTGAGATGGAGGATGTCATTCTTCATGTCAGGGCATCTGACACTACCACTGAGATAAATATTTAATAATACAACATGAAACAAAAAAAATCTCAGTAATACGTCCTTTTTTTTTCCCATTGGGTGACTGAGGTGAACGCCCCAGTGATGCTGATAGAAAGCACTGCTCACACTCAGGCCCCTGGGTAAACAGCAGTAACACATCACTGGGATGGGACTCCCTTTTGCCAAATGCCTCTGGGTGGTTTAGCACGGAGAGCCAGGGAGAGCAGTGCAAACAGACAAAAGACTAGGGGGGCACAGAGGATTATTCAGCAGGGGTGAAGCTCAAGCCCAGGCTGGCTGACTCCCAGTCTCACAGCCTGCCTGCTACAGGGTGCTGCTAAGCACTTCCAAGTATCCCCCATTCTTTTTTTTTCTTTTTTTTCTTTTTTTTTAAAGCTAAGAACAAACCTTTTTCCTAACAAAACCAAATTACTTTGGAGGCCAAACACTAGGCATTGACTCCCTAGTCCCATGAGTTTAAATCCTTGAAGGCAAATATTCTCTCTTTCATGTCTCAGTAACACACTGAATTCATTACAGCTGGCAGGCTGAGCAGTCTTTGAAAGCAGATCCAAAGAACCTGGCTGCTTAGCAGGGAGATGAAAGATGTCCCTACATCTCCTGAAAGGGTAGAACTTTGTCCCAATGTCCTTTTCCCAGTGCTCCTTTCTCCACTATTAAGTTGTCATCAGTTGCCCATATGGGTGCTGAGTTCACCATCAGAGGTGGCTCTGTTTCAGGGGCTGGCAAAATGGTTCTGCTTTCACAAAAAGGCTCCATCCCCTGGTGCAGCCATTCAGCCAGAATTACAATAGCCCATTCTCCCCTACAACATAGCTCAGCTGAAATCACAGTTTTATTAAGGCTGCTGCAGGCTCTCAAAGTAATATGAAGGGCATAATGGATCTATAATTAGTGTCAATAAAAAAAGGATATCATTCTTTATGGACATTATTTGAGGGCTAGCCAATTGTTCAGAGTTTATGCTCTTTGGCAAGAAAAGAGACCTATTTTAAAGTTTTAAGGAGGAGAGTTTTGCTTAATCATTTTAATCATTTTATACTGTAATTAAGCAGAAGGAAAAGCAAACAATTTCTGATGGGGAGACATTAGGTGGCTTTTTTTTCCCCATTCAAATACATCCTAAGGATCAAAGATGCTCAGCAGCCAGCTGGATTCTCCCCACTACACTCAAATTGTCTAATGGTTTGTATGAAGAGGCTGGAAGTCATGCACAGTGATAGGCAAAGGAGGAAACATGCCCCAGCATCTGTTTCTAGCCCCAGGCTGTGAGAGTGGCTGCAAACAGGATAAAACACCTGTATGGCTTTTATCCACCCCTCCCTTCCTACCCCCAGAAGGTGCCCCCACTGAGAGCAAGTGAGCCCAGCTCCCAGTGCCCACACAGTGCTCCAGATGCCCAAGGATAGCAGATCATGAATGTGGTGTGGATTTGAGTGGGAGAGCCTTTGTCAAGTGACAGAGCAACTTATCAGGCTTTCAAAAACCTCTTCTCTCTTTAACATGTCCTAAGCAACAAAAATATTTAGGTTTGATCAGTTTGGGACACTAATCTTCCAAAAGACTCTATACAAAGATGCATCTTCTCTAGATCATACCTACTTAGGCTGTGAAGTGTCTGATATTTCCTAGCATGAAACCATCAAAAAACAGAAGCCGTTAAGATTTATCTTTTGCCATATAAAGTCAAACTTTAAATGTCAAGTGCTTTAAGCCATTTCAATCATAATGTACTTAAAAAAAAAAAATTACCTCAGTGGTTTCTGATTTATTCCCTTCCTGATATGTTTATGGCCCTTTTTTTTTTTTTTTTTTTTAATAAATGCATTCTTCTGATTCTCATCTACCCAGAGGCTCACCCACTGCATATGGCAGCAGAGCTTTATGTGTGCAGCACCCACTATAATGGAAAGAGCAAGTGAAACCACAGCTCCCAATGAAACACCTTTGACCTTTTATTGGGGTTTACCCAAATGAGTCAGAATTGCTACAGCAGTGAAGACAATCCCCAAATCTGATTTTGAACACATTAGTCACTGTTAGAGCTTTAGAGCTGTTCATGATTTATTTAGTTTTATTCATTTTCTTTACACCATTAATGACTTTAAATTTAATATATTTATTCACTTATATGTTCAACAGAAAAACTACATTTTGTTGGACAAGGCTTAGGAAGGCTGCCCAAACTGAGTTACAGGATCGGGTTAGAGCTGAACACTTCACAGGTGAAGTCCAGAACTGGAAACATGTTTAAGCATCTTCCCCTACAGAAATCAGAGCATGATGCCCCTTGTGCCATTACTGAGTGTCCAAGGGAGCTAACCAGAAACAGTGGAACTGGACAAATGCCATATTCCTTCATGAACAGATCACCAGGTACTTGAAGAAAAAGTTTTGTCACAAAAGCCCTGTAGGTCAGAAACAGTGTGTGGTCATGGGCTTGTGTACCATGGGATGTTTATCCCAGGTTCTTCCCTCCTATGTAATTTAACATAGCTGTCCCTTCATCTTTCCAGAACCTGAGTTTGTGAAAATTATCTTGGTACTTTTATAGGCTTTTTATATGTTCATGGGAAGGGAAACAGAGCCCCTCCTTCTGCAGACGTCCTCCTCACATCCCTGGAGCCCAAGTGCAATGACAGATGAGAGCTCTCTGCTAAAGGACACCAGCACATTGAGGGAGCTCCAGCAAGCCAAGACATGGAGTTGACTGCTGCATTGGGACAAACCAGGCAATTTGGGTATTCTGCCTAGCTCCTGTGCCATCCACAGGGAGGCCCAAAACTGAATGTTGTAGAAAGAAAACCCCCTTAAAGGAGATCCTCATATCAGCTTCACCCTGAGTGCCAGCTACCCAGGGTCAGATTTTTCTCACTGTGTCTGGATGAGTCATTCCATTGAGAGCAGCAGTATGAATAAAATGAGCAATATTTGACCCATAAAATCAAGGGTTTGTTCTCACATCCACTGAAGAACACTTTCTTTCTTGTTTAGAATAAAACAGGCATTTGAAGAAGCTTGAACAAGGGCAGAAGAGTTTCTGTGGTTTATATTAATAGAGAAAATTTACCAATGTGCTCCAACTACTGACCACAAAAGAGAATCCTATCTGTTACACTGGCTGTACTTAAAGCTCTTGCTCTTACTTGCTTAATCAAAGGCAACAGAAACAACTGTATTCAAAGGAAACCACCCTTCAACTTTTTGATAGGTTTGGCTTCTCTATTTAAAAAAAAAGACAAAAAATAGTAAGAGAAAGGACTGTACCACAAGTTTCACCAATTTAATGTGTCATTCTCCCTTGGCATGCACTCCACCAAGAATCTACCCAGTAAATGCAGAGAACACTTAAATATTTCACCTCTAAGAAATACAGACCTAATTATCTTCATCAAAGCTGTCTATGTTTGGCCTCTGTTTAAATTATTTGTTGCCTTTTGTATGAAAAAGTAGTTTTATCAATCCTGAAGAGGCAGTTTGCTTATTTTATTCATGCATATTACAGACTGCATATCCTAGCCTTCATCAACTCATTGGCTTATCACACTTGGTAAGGGAGCAGGATTTGTCCTCTCCAGGCTTAGAAACCATAAAAAAAAAAAAAAATCTACCCTATGTGATAATTTTTGAACTGTTAGAGTTGAGAGATATTTCTTGTCAAAATTAGGACTCCGGGCAGCTGAGATTGGATAGATAAGAATTCCTTTCATGTTCAGTGTGCCTAGCTACAGTAAGAGGGTTAACAAGACCTTTTGAACTCCCTTGATGGTCAGCAGACCCTGTCACTTCCCTGAAATTCTTGCAGAAATGCATGCTGGAAAGATGCCATTTTCCAGTCACAAAGCAGAGAGAGTGAAACTGAAACTGCAGAGACAGTGAGCAAATGTGGATACACAGCCAGCAAGAGGAACCATGAGTCATGTTTATAGTTCACCAAAATGAGTTTTGAAATGGAACTATTCATCCAAAGCGTTTTGTTTGGCATTGCCTCTCATGCAGCTGTCAGAGAGCACCAAATATCTGCCCAGAGGAGGAATCACAACTGTCAATTTTAAGAATCTTTAGATCCCTTAGGTCTGGAAGGACATTAACAAAACATGTACTTGTTGCCTCTTCCCAATATTTTCTCCCTGCACAGATCTGGCACTTTCCTGAACCCCAGAGACTGGAGTACCACAGCTACAGCATGTTGCTTCACTACATACCCAGCCTGCAGAGATGGCAGCTGCTGGCTTTGAGTGCCCTTCTCCTCAGAGGAGGAGCACAGAGCTTCCTAATGTTTTTCACAGGTCTGTTGTAAAAGAGGGTAAGTCCTGGAACTGCAATTTGCTCAACACACACGTGCTGTTTTCAAATAACTCAACCACAGAGCAGAGCTACAAACTCTACCCACATTCTGGCAAGTCTCAAACCATGAAAAAATGGGGGAATACCATTCATGCACTGATGCATGTGTTTAGGTGGGGCAAGAATGAGAAGACTGTGGGTAGGCTAATGAAAACAAACACCAACAGAAGAGGTGCCTTGAACAGTTCTTCATTTCTCATGATTAAAGTTGCCACTTTTTACTGTTCTGCCACTGGTTAAATTAAGCCTGCAAAATATTAAATTCAATTACCCATAAAATAATTATATTAGTATTAAAACAGACATAATTTTTGCAACATAAAGATGAAAGTCCACACTTGCATGCTATCTGTAAAAATCAGTGGTCAGACAGTACTTACCTCACTCACTAAGTATCAATATTTACTAAAATGTTCAAAGAAAGATATTTGATCAATCAAATCCGTTCCCAATGGAGTTTCAGCAATTTAATTTTTTTTAATAACATATTTTAATGAGCTATTAAATTGTCATGTACTTCAGCCTGCACTGTAGTTCCTTTCTAATCAGTACTGATTACAAAGTTATTTGTATCTGGCAGACTTGCTTTCATTTTATAATCATCCTTCCTATTCCCTTCAGAGATTTAACAGCACAGTCCAGTTTCTGTAGCAAGGAATTCTTAACTGCAGTGCCCAAAGGAACTGCCCTGAGAGGCATCCCTGGCATTTGCAGAACTACCATCTCCTTTTACCTGTGTTTCTGTTTTCAAGCCAGAGATAACAACAGTTTCTCTGCTTCTGTATGGACTTTTGAATATGCTGATGGAAAGCATCCCACATTTCTGACTCTGCAAAGTGTCAGACAGCGGGAGGAGATGGCTGCAGGTTGGGTCTCTGACTATGCAGCCCCACACAGCTGGAGCCAAAGCAGAATAGGAACATGGGAGTGTGAACAAGCACCTCAAACCTTGACTCTTCTGTCTAGGGGCAAACTGGTAAGGCTTCAACCAACTCCAAAGTCCAAGTGTAGCATGAAAATCACTGATATCGTTCAAGGAAAATGGTTTCCTCTTCTTCATGCCAGGAACAGAGAGATAAACAGGAGCAGAACTTCCTGAGAAAGGTGTCTAAAGCATAGTGTTCACTATCAAAGCAAAAGTTCAATTGCCCATGGCTTTACTAGCTGAAAGCATTCCACGTGGAAGCAGGGTCTATAATGTCATGTCCATTTGCAGTTTGGGGAACTACAGTTAAATACATCACATTCCACCAATATCAGCAGGAACATTTTTTTATAGGCCAGTAGAGAGACTAATGATAGAATGAGTGCACACAGCATATGTTTTCTACTTACTCTCCACTGGGAACAGTAGCAGGCAGGCTTGGGTCTGAAAGGAGAGACCTAGATTGTATTTGGTAACATGGATATAGAGGCAGAATGGATTCTTTCAGAGATGTTACCTTGCCAAAGGCAAGTTAATTCCAACTCCCTCCCTGGAGCTTAACTTTGCAGCTGCTGATAAAAATACCTCACCACATGGAAAATATCCATCTTTAAAAAACAATACACTTTCCTTATGCTTCCAGAGGTACTGAAAATCTGTCAGGACCTGTAAAGCTAGTTTGCAAGCCCTCTATTTGAAAAACCATTAGACCTCAGTGCAGTGTGTGAAAAATGCTGCTTCCAATAGAGTAAACAGAGAGTTTCATCCCCACAGCACACAGAGCACCAGAGAAGAGCAGTGAATCAATTACATTGTGTTGGCTTATTATCACATATTTTACTGTAGCCTTCTTTGGTTGGCTGCTGCAGCTTTGATGTGACAGCTCTGATGGATGTAGTAGGCCATTATTTACTCCCTTAGCTAGTCTATGGACCTGGCTAAGCTATGTTAAGAAACCTTGCCCTTTTTGGGGGGTGCTGTGGAGAGGGGAACATACATTAACATTTATGTATATAATAATTCTTCCTATTTGAAATTTTAACACAGGAAAATTAAATACCCTGATGATTGATCAGTTTCAAACGATCACAAGTAATGCTTTAACAATTGATCCTCTCTCCCTTACTATCTGCAGGTTGTGCTGAGAATGGTTACAGATTCCTATGAAATCCCACTCCACAAAACCACTTAGCTGACCAGGCTGACTGTGTAGCCATTTGGCAGCTATTACAATCAGTGCACAAATGCTCAGATTTGGTCCCAGCAGCCACAGCAATAAACCCATATTCCCTGCTGACAGGCCTGCCATTACCTACACTGTGATTGCTGGTGTACTGCATGGGGTAGGAGAGATCAAAAAGGTTGGTGCAGGGGCAGAGGGATCTGCCTGAGGAAGTACTAAAGAGTGGTTGTCCTAATGGAAACTTGAAGTGCTCAAAGTGGCCCATTCTCCTGTTTAGCAATATAACAGGAGTTACTTCAGACTCTCTCTGAAGCACTAGTTTTGCAATAGAAAATGAAACATAAATCATAATGCAATCACAGAACAATGAGTTCACCCCATCCTCCAGGTGCAGAAGGGAGGAAAATATTCAGGAAAGATCTGACACAGACAGAGAGCTCAGGGAAGGAGGGAGAGAAAGGGAGCAAGGACCTGGCCTGAGAGGACCTTTTGTAGCCCTAGATTCTGCAAACGTCTCAGGCATTGTCTTGAGCATCTCAATCTTCCTCAGAAGCAAGGAAGAAGAGGAACCCACAGAAGCCTATTACAGGACATTGGTGTTTCTAGGTCTTACAAGTATTTTTGGGATATCTTGGCTGTGAGGACAAGGAGCCAAGTAGAATATATCAGTTTTGCTTGTTGTGTAAACAAGAGACTCACATGTGGTTGTTGGTGCTGCAGCTGCTGTGCTGGTAGAACACGTATGAGAACAGCTGAGAAGCCACCAGGAGCAGAGGACAGGAAGATGTGGTGCTGCTGAAGACCAAAAATGCATTGGAGCAGCACGAGGGCTGTCACTTTTTACTGCTAATATTCTCAGGTCTCTAAAGCACATACCACCACCTCCCAAGGCTCATCAAACAGCTAATAGCCTTTTTCATTTCACATGTGAGGAATTGCTGCAGAATGGTCTGTGGGCTAACTCACCAGTGTTTTTCTCCTCAAGTGGAAGAGTTTAGAGGGTAAATAGAACCACAAACTGAAATACTCTGGCTACAAGTATGATATAAGTTTTACCATCTGTGAACAGCAGGATGCAGACTGTGGGAACTCAGAAACCTGCAGAGAGCTGGGCTACCATCATTTTATCATAGTATTTTGTATATACATACATATATATAAATATATATATATATACATCTCACAGCATTTTGTGTACACATATGTATATGTGTACACATGTATATGTGTATGTATATATATGTTTATGCATATCTACTTGTACAAATGCATACAGCTTGTTTTCATATCACTTCTGCTTCCTAGCTGTGTGAAAAGAGATGAATACAGTGGCTACTCCAGCTTAAGGAGGTGAGCTTCCCTTTTTTAGTTTTAATTCTACTCTTCATCACTTAGCTGGTAATTTTCTTATCAAGAATTTATTTGCTACTGCAGACCAGTGTAAGAGATACGACTTGAACAGGCCACATAGTAAAGTTCAGAAAAAGAGTATTTTTAAAAGTTTCTGGTAATTTTAGCTAAGTTTATTTCCGAAAACATTTTCTCTATATATTAGTATTATTCATAGGTAGTTTTCAGAGCAGCCAGGATGGGCAATTAGGAGCACGTGGACAGGGCACTACCATCACAGATTCAGTGTGCCCTTTCCCATTTCCTTTCTGCCTAAAGAGGCTGTTGTCATGGAGGGAAAAATCGCCCACTCTGGCCACAGCTACTGGTTGCCAATCAGACTTTCCACAGCCACCTCCTCTCTCCTTCTACTCTAGACCAGCATGGAATGTTCAGATTGATGTAAAGATAGATATTGTGGATCCTGAAGTGGGTGTTTGGCTGAAGCTGAAGGAGACTTCAGCTCACTTCATGAAACCCTCTCTGTTTGATTAGTTGAACCCAAATTTTTCCCTTTCAGTGGCATGGTGATAACTGTCTTTTTCTAGACTGATACATGGGCTTGACATGATATCTTCACAACCACTGAATAAAATCCATCCCTAAACCAACAGCAGATTTTTCCATCTAAGGCAATCATCTTTGCCGCCTTTTGAATATGTTTTGAGCACTAAAAACATAATAAAAATAGATCTGCAGCAGGAAAACCCAGTAAAATATTACCCCTGTGTTGCACCTGTCCAGGTCATACCAACTCCTTTGCATTGTTGCACACTTGAAGTGCCCCCAAATCCAGGACAGATTTTCAGGAAAATCTTATAGTCCTTCAAGGTCACCTTCCAGACTCCCTGATTCTTTATTTCTGAGACAGAAGGCACTTCTCCACTGTAGCCCCAGAAGTCCAAGATCAGTTAAATCAATTAACCTCTGTGAGGTGATTTGCAATTGCTTGATTGATGGCAAAGTGTAAGTGCAAAGCAAATTCATGTCTTATTCCAGTAATCTTTCCAGAATATGATAAAGACTAACTACAGTTTGTTTTTCATTACCAGTGAGAAGACCAAATGCACACTGCACCAAAGACATTTCCAAAGCCATTGATAAAACACTCAACACTCAGCTGGTGGGAAACTGCTAGGAGACAGCTCCATGAGCATCCTTCCTCTGCCTCCCCCACAACCCACGTTCCAGTCTGAAGGCAGACCTTATAACAAATACAGGCTTGCAAAGCCCTGCCAGAAAACACTCAATGCTCACCTTGACTGTAGATGCCTGACTGGATTTGGAGGACCCTGGGGAGGGCTCTGAGGTCCAGAGAATGAATGAACTTCTCCAGGGAGGCCATGTTCCACAGCACTGTAGCATGTGGGTTTGGCACACAGCGACCAGCAAAGCTCTCAGGGCTCAGCTCTCAGCCTGGTGCATGCTGTGCTCTGCAGCAGAGGAGAGGAGTGGCATAGGGAGGTACTTCTGCTTCCTTCCCTCCGTGGCTGCTTCCTCCCACACGTGTGGCTGGAGTGGGGCGAGGCAGCTCGTGGCCCCATCAGCTGGTTCTGGCACCCACAGCCACCAAGGGTCTGTGCCAGCCTGGGAGATGTAGGCATGTCTCCCGTGGGTACTGGGCTCCAAAGGGGAAAGGGGCATCTGCCACAAAACTCCATTTCGTCAGTGAGAGTTACTGACCCTGTGAAAGGAGGATAATGAGTACCAGCCCTGCCCAGGGTGGAAAAAACCCCCACCATATCTGTATGGGGTGTTGTTGGTTTGTTGGGTTTTCTTTCCCCTTTTGGAACAGAGCAAAATAGCTTGGTGTTTGTTCACTTCAAAACCATAAATAGCCTTTGAAGAAAAGAAATGAAGCAATTCTCTGTCTTAAATATTTTATCTGGATTTAAGATATAAAAATAGAATATAAATTAATTCATCCTCTAAATGGACATTTATACACAATATTGTTATGCAAAATGGTCAACATTTTCTTATGCCACCATTGATAATTGGGAATTTGATTTTGAGGTGCTTCAGCTGGAAAGGAATTTTAAGAGACAGTACCAGATGAAGATCAGACTGCATTGGTGACAAACCACCAGCACTGATCCCAGCTTAGCTATTCTGAGCTCGATCAAGCACTGTTTTTCCAGCAGAACTCTTCTGAAGAGCAAGGCCATAGCAAATAAACAGCAGACTCAGATCATGAGGAAAACTGAAGTGACTGTGATTTCATGTCTGTTTACTCTGCTCTCCTGTCTCCCTCAGGGGTCAGGGAAAGTAGAAAGCATGACATTGTGACAAAACAGTGACCAAGATAACCAACTATTTATTTTCAAAAAGCTTGCTAACTTCATTTCCTCTAAATGTAATGTTTTACAGGAGACAATATTACTCACACATTAAAAACTTTACAATTAAAACTCTCAAATTCTTAGAGTGGGCGCTCTGCCCTTTGAGGAGCCAGGCTACCTACTGAGTCTGAAAAGTTTGTTAACTTGGTTCTAACAAGTATTTCTCCAGAGAATGTGAGTGGGGAGTGGCCAGGTGCAGAACTCCCTATTGCCAGTCATTAATGCTGCAGGTGCTACAGGGAGAAGGAGCAACTGGACTTTGGATCGGGAGGTCACAGTTATTTGTAAAACCCGAACTAGAGAACATGCACAGCCAACAACTCATCAACTTTTTAAAGCACTATATTACTCATTCCCCTCTCCCAAGAAAACATATTTTGAATTATGCAAATGTAATTGATTTGAGAGAGAGCTGAGGTAATCACATGTATTCAGTGGCAATCAAAAGACCCATATGGTAAAAAGCTGGTTCTTACAAGCACAAAGCAGTGAAATGTGCGAGTGGTTTCAGTTATTTCAGTGGGACATCTTTGTATTTCTTAAGATTTTGTGTGCAGCTCCAGCAATTCAAAGCCAACATTCTTGGTACCTGCTCCCAAGGCTGTCAGGTATTGTGGTAATGCCAGCAGCTGGGCTTTACCTGTTTTGATCAATGAATAAAGAGCCCCTAAGGCCATTTCTATAGCTCCTCAATTTACTTGTATTTGGCTCTTCACTTTGGCAAGACTGCCAGGAACACCACAAAAGAGCATTTAACATGAATGGCAAACACACACACACAAATTAATAAATGTTTTCAAAATTGGTTGACTCCAACAAAGCAAATGCACAGACATGGATTTCACACAAGAAAAATTCACAACAAAACTTGGTTTGCATTGCTGAATCCAGCAGCCCAACAGCATGGAGAAGGCAGCTGCAACTCTGTGCTCCCATGGCAAACAAGCAGCTTGCATTTCCAATAAGCACAGACACACAGATAAGCACGGCACTCATAAATACACTGCCAGACTCACAAATCAACCTATGTAGAAACCCCAGCCAGCCCCAAATGGCCTCATTCTGGTCCCTTTTTTGGTTGATTGATGTATTAGTGGGAAATATACACATATATATTTATGCATTGGGCATTCCTCCAGCAGCTGAACTTAGGCACAGTCTACCTGGTGGCCTCTGATCCTGCTGCCACTGGGGCATGCAAGCAGCTCTCGAGGCCCAGAGCCTCTGTAATGTGCCTGGGAATACCCTGGAAATACCTCTGGACTTCCCCTATCCACTGTTATTCCTCTGTGCTTCTGTGTGTGTGTGTGCAGAAACCAGCCTTTTATCACACAATCTAACAAAACCAATCATTTTAGCTGCTATGAGAAGAACTAGAAAGGCACTTGTCTGAAATTGCAGTTTAAATCAGGAATGCTACTCACTGGTCATATGTTATCAGAATAGTCCCCAGATCTGCTAACACAGAGACTGATAAATGAGAATCACTCACCTGCTCTTCCAAACGCTCTGCAGAAAATTTTGATGTGTATGGCCAAGTGCAGAGGAAAATAATTTGCCATCTCCAAACCATACTTGATCTCGGTGTGAGAGATCATCAGATTGTCATCATAGACTGCTGGCAATAAGGGATCTTTTGGGGAGATTTTCATATTGGAGACTAAATTCTTAGGAGGATCTTGACTAAGAAAAATTCCTTTTGTTTTGTTCAAGTTTCAATATTGAAGATTAGGACAAGTTTCTGACAAAAATATATGTATGCTGTACTGAGAGGAGGCAATTTCTGACCCTGTTCTTCCCATACAGAAAGAACAGAGATCACAAACCTTTCCTCACCCCATCTTCAGTTCTGAGTCATGACATTTCTTCACAAAGAGCCTGTCAGGACCTCAGTGTTAGCTCTGTCCTGTGTGGACCTGCAGGTAAAATCAGCTTGGCCACTCTACTGCCAGCAATGGGCTGAAGGTCAAGTTGCACAGCCAAACCTACAACAGCCAAAGTGACCCTGAGTCCTCGTGCAGCCACAGTGTTGGTGGCTCCAGCTGCTCTGGAAGGTGCACACACACAGGATCCATGCCTCCCCAGGTGAAAAAGCCCTGCTTATTCTCCAGTGGGGTGGCCAAGCTGTAGGGGAATGTGACTGAAAAGTAGCAGTCAGCTAATTCAGAAGGATGGACACATAGGCAAAACACAGAATTTTGAAAACTATGTCCAGAAATATTTTTCTACCTTGCTGATTGTTTTGATTATTATTTTTCAGAAAGTCATTAAAATGTTCCAAGTTTCCAAAGCAAATCAGTTCTAAACCTGTGAAGGTTTGCAATACTTTTGAGCTCAGATCATTTGTTAGATAAATGTGGCCACTAGTTGAGCTGTTTGAAGAGAAACCTTAAAACAATCCTGTAAATATGAAACTAGGCATTATGTCTACAGGAATATATGCATCATTTATTGAACTTAAAAGCATAAGGGAAATGTATTTGATATAGCTGACAGAACAGTAATTTAAAAGAGGAAAATACTTTAGGGAAACTCTAAACAGTCAGGACCTGGGAGACAGGTGTGAGCGAGGCTCATATGGAATGGATACACCATTTTGTGAGTCAAATTCCAGATACTGCAGGAAGTTCAGTACACTTTTTTTTCCGGTATTAAGTTTGTCATGGTTTAGGAATGATATTCTCCAATGTAGTACTCCCAGTAAAAATATCATGTGATGTTTCCACCCCTTGCCTTCCAATTGGAGGTGAAGAAGGCAAAGATCACAAGTTGAGATAAGAACAATATACTGGAAACAGCAATGAGATAAGAAAATGAACAGTAAAAAAAAAAAAAAAAAAAAAAAGTACACAAAAGAGAGTTGTGATTCACATGGAAAAATGCTCACAAAAGAGTCTGCAACAATAAACAATACCAGAGGCTCCCCACCATGATATTTTGACTAGAAGGAGCCTCTTCTCCTTGGAAGCAGAGGTCTCTTTTCCCCTCCCCTGGCAGAGATGTGAGGTGATATAGAATAACCTCAGTGTCCTAGCCATGGCCCTTACTGGCTGCTGTAAAACAATTAACCCTGTCCTGGTCAAAACCAGGAAAAAGGTGGATATTCCATCTGTCATTAAAAATAGACTAAGCTGTAAGGAATCCTTCATGACACAGGTGGATTGAGCTGTGAAATAATCTCCCAAGGGAACAGTGGACTCCTGGAATGTTTAAGCCTTGAATAAATAGAGGACTCTATGACACCATCAAGAATAAATCTGATAAAGAAAGGGAGAGAGGACATCTATGAGTGGTTAGCTGTAATGCCACCCTTAATTTATAGGAATCTACTGTCTCAATACCTAATTCAAGTGAACAGCATTATCTTTAACTGTTTCAGAGGTGAACTGAGCATTAAAGGAAGCTGCAGAGACTTTCAGGAGCTGTGATCTTCCTCTGCTAACCTACACTGGTTCTTGTAATATCAATCAGGTTCCATACAAACCACCCAAGAAGCACAACACTGAACAGACAGCTGTAGTCAGCTGTAGCCTTCCAATGGCCCTTGTAATGTAAAATGGTCTTGGCTTGAACAAACTGTCCCCAAGGTGAGAAAAAAATCTAATCCCTACAATGGCACACACGGATTACTCACTGAGAGACAGAGGCTGAATCGGCTGAAACATGAACTCTTTTAACACAAGTTACAACATGATGGGTGGGTCTTTGTGTAAAAGCATTATGTGTAAAGGCCACTTCAGTATGTACAGGTGGATAGGATTTATTGCCCAATAAAGCCAAAGGTGATCAGCTCATAAGCACTGAAATAATTCTATCCAAAGAAACCTAACATTTTTAGCCTAACATTTAGGTTATTTATCCTCCAGCACCTGTAACAATTGCTTTTAACTTTACCTGAAAATATAAAGCACTCATTGCTCAGATTATTTTACTGTTCCCTGATAGCTGTTTTGGTTTTTTTTTTTTTTTTTTTTTTTTTAACATTCTTTCTTCCATGGCCAGCTGCTGCTCACACTCCCCCTAGGATGAGTCAATTTGGGTAGAGGACTTTTCAAATCTGCAGACAGAGGCAGATCTTGCTGGAAATTAAAATTAAGAGCCATGTTAAAAAGCAAGGATCATTACCCACGGAATTTTGTACTGCTTCACCATCAGTTGAAGTCCACAGATAGAGATAAAATCTGCCTTTCTAAAACTATAATCTTGCTCTCCTTCAAGTTTTTGCATTTGGTATAAAAATGGCTGTGTTGAAAACCCTAATACCTTCACAAAGCAGGTGGTAAAACTTGTGAATTGTGGTGGCTCCTGGGTCTAAAATCTTGGAACATTTTAGTGCCCTGTGATTTTATTTTGAGCTTTCCTTTGCATTTTCAGGAACTACATTTTGGGTTCTTTGATATTTCTTTACAGTTTGACAGAGAGATCTTAGACATGCTCTTCATATGAAATTTAAATGACTTAGCAGGTATGAACAAAAGGCTATTAGTAAAAGGTCTTGAGCCCACAGGGTTATTTGCCAATGTTTGACTCCAGTGAACAGTCTATTGAAGAACCAGGATCCCCCAGTGGTTTTGAAAGAATTGAAGCACAGGTACACACATTACGCCGTGAAAAAGAGTAAGTTTTTGGCTGACTTTTTATGGACTGAACAATAATATCCTGTGGGCATTTTCAACATTTTATTGAGCAATTCTGTACCTGCCAGAGTCTGAAAGATCTTTTCATTGATTTTAATAGAAGTTGGAGTAAATTCTTAATAAGAAAGAGTTATGGCTTTCACCTGGTTGTGGCTTCGCATAGAAACACCTTGCTGATAACGGCATTTCAAGTTACAGTCTCGCGAAAAATATTGACATGAAGTTTTCCAAAGTTTCTTCAACAAAGAGCAATAGCTCTGTACACACCAGTAAATCATAGAAAATTTATCTCCAGAAATCTCTTCCCAGCTGTTGGTGAGTGTGATAAGAATTATGGTCTCAATGAATGCATTTGAAGTGTTAGCACCACGTGTGTATTGAACGCTCAACCCCCTGAAAGGTTTGAGCGCTGTGAAGGAAGGCAGCTCTGCCAATGCTTTGTTCAACCACAGAGAAAAAGGACACTATTTTGAGATTTCCAAGCTCCCTGCTAGTATAGACTCAAAGCTAAAAATAGCCTTGAGATTAGAGAGTCTCAAGCCAAAAATTCTCCCATCTATTGACAGGTATTAATGCTACCTGTCTTCATAAATGTATGAAGATGATTGATACTGAAGTGTTTATAAAGCATTTTGAAGATAAAGCAGAATGCAAATGTTTGATACAGTAGGAGTTCCAATACAAAGAGGCACCTGCCAAAAGACTGCTTATACAAAATGAGCTATCCAGGTGCTCCTCAGCCATTGTTACCATTTTTCATTTGACAGCACAGAACATGAACTCACTCTCCCAGTGGAAATATTTATTGAGCTATGCATGGCATCACACTACAAAATCTATTCAGGCAGCCTCAGTGTTCCAATGGCTAAGCAGATCTTGAATATATTTGGGTTCTATCTTCTCCCTGTTTAGGGGCACCATTTTGCTTGAGTAGACTCAGAGCAGAGAACTTACAACACAACCAGGGTTACATGGAAAATCTATGGCAAAGCCATGGTCTTGAGTCCTGATCCCTAAAGCCCAGTCTAATTCCTCTCACTACAGTAAGAATTTTTATTCTTTCTAAAAAATAAAACATTTTACTCACTGGAAAAAAAAAACCAAACAAAACCAACAAAACAAAACAAAAAAAAAAACCAAAGAAAAAAGTCAAACCCAAACTCCAAACTCAGCACCCAAACTGTGCAAATTTCATCATTATCTGTCTGGTTTTTTATTTCGCGCTTTTTTTTTTTTTTTTTTTTTTTTTTTTTTTTTGTGGGTAAAGAAAAAATAATGGGAGGGACCTAAATAAAGAAATATCCTACAGCTTTAGGAAGAAGTATGGGCCCATTAAAGAAAGAGTAAAGATTTTGGCAGCAAAAATTACTTGAGATATCTTCAAATTACAGAAAGTGTTTTGAAATATGTTTGGCACATCTTCAATTCGTTTTTGACAGCTGGAAATATGCTGGAGAAATTTTTGAATTAATTTCAAATATCATTCTCTCCCTTTGTGATTTTGTGAGTAGAGTGGGCTGTAATTTATTTTTAAAGAGGCAATGTAGATTTCTAGATGCTGTTAAAGGAATCCAAAATAATCTTTTTGCACCCTGTCACTGTTCAAAGAAAAGGACACTGTATTAATTTAAATATATTTGTTAAAGATTGATTCCCCCAATGGAGTTTACATACCTACTTTCACTAATTATTCCTGAAGTTTCACCTATCAGCTGTCAATTTTCCACAGAAGGGAAGCAAAACAGTTTGACTTTTCCTGACAGCAAAGAGCTTTAACAGAACTGTAATGAAAACTGGCATCTCACACTCCTTACCTCCCCAATGTCTATACTACCAGAAGAAAGAGCATTGATAACTCCCCCTTATGGGAGTATTAAAAACCACAGTTTAGTCTAAACAAAGAGTAAAAGAAATCAACAAAACATTTCATTTAATAAATCTTCATTTAAAAAACCTTGAAGGTTTTTTCAGCTTTAATATTTAAGTGACAGACTTGTCTAACTTTCAAGTTAATGATGAATTGGTGGCACTGAAGGTATTTGCTTATTTTTATTGAAACTGAAATGCTAGCTGTCATTTTAACATGCATACAAACCCAAGCTTGCTCTTGTCCTTCCTTCCTTCCTTCCTTCCTTCCTTCCTTCCTTCCTTCCTTCCTTCCTTCCTTCCTTCCTTCCTTCCTTCCTTCCTTCCTTTCCTTCCTTCCTTCCTTTCCTTCCTTTTATTTTTTCTTTTTCTTTTTCTTTTTCTTTTTCTTTTTCTTTTTCTTTTTCTTTTTCTTTTTCTTTTTCTTTTTCTTTTTCTTTTTCTTTTTCTTTTTCTTTTTTTTCTTTCATCACTAGTGGGAGCCTTTCTAAAAGTTCCACAGAAAGATAATCTGTCAAGCACACAATTTTATTCATCCAGTTTTAGAAACAGCTTTAAAAAGCTGAAGAACAAACTTAAATGCAATTACTTCCATTCTGTGTACGAAGTTGAATCTAAAAGCAAATTATTTCTGCAGGAGAAATGTATTTCATTAAAGAATAAATGCTTCATATAAAATGCAGTTAACACTTGCCAACATATCAGTGAAATTGATTATAATTTCCTACCTTTTCCAAAGCATTGATACTACCCTGCTGCGAGACATTTTGGTTGTGATTATAATTTACCATATGAAAACTCAGATGTATTTGCTGCCTTGGTTTCTTCACCTATGCTCTTGTTCCAGGTGTCCCTAATTCTTTCTTAAGGAGAAGCAGTATAAAGGTATCAGTGACTGGTGGACTTCTTTCTTGGAGGCTTTTTTGGGTTTTCTTTTTTGTTTGATTATTTTTTTATTGTGGGTCTTTTTTTCTTTTTTTAACTAAATACACAGGTAAATTGAACATAGATGAAGGAATTTAAAAAAAGTCTAAGAAAGCTGTGGGAAAACTAAGATCTGACATAAAGAGTTTACAGGTTCCTTTTATTTGAAGAGGCAGCTGGACTCCTTGGGGTGGCACCTGCCAGAGTTTCAGCCTGTGAGAGAAGAGAGTGCCCAGGGTGTTCTCAGTCTGCCCTCATGACTCCTTATCCCTAGGAACTGTGGACTGAAGGCTGCATTTGGTCCAGCTGAGATGAGGTTCATCTGCATTTCTTCACAAGCACAAATACCAAAAGTTCTTTATTTCATATTCATGTCAAATGTTTTATTATTTACTTATCAGCCATAAAGTTTTGTTGTTTCAGGGGTTCTCAGTATAATTAAACAGATTACTTTCTAAATTAATAAAGAATCCAGTGCATTTGGTCATAAAAAAGTCTGAGAGCACCACAAGCAATGTACATTTACTTCATAACAAGCAAACATAAGCATCCCCTTCTTTTTCTCTTCCAGTCCTGTTTCTCCCTCTCCAAAAGCAGAACGCTGCTTTTTCTGCCCTTCCTGATATTATTAACAGAAATAGAATTGTCACCAAAACCCCTCTAATGCCCTCAGTGGAGGCACAGGTTCCATCCTCTACCTCACCCAAGGGATGGCTGCTGGCCAACACCTTTTCCAGTCCTAGAGTCATCGTTCTTGTGGTGGCCTGGGGCAAGCATGACACACACACTGAGAAGCTAAGCCTTCATGAGAGACTCATTTGGGAAAACTGCTGGAACACAATGTGTTCCCTTATGAAATTGGTCAATAAGCCTGTTTTCCATGCCTGGGAAGGATGAAAGAACACAGGGATTCTTCTCCAAATCAACCTATACAAAGACCACAAAAAGCCTTTTTTTTTTTTCTTGAAGAACCCATAGGTAGCATTTATTTTAACATTTTTGTATGTGTGTATTCTAGCTCTCTCATATTAAAATACTCAGTCCAAAAGTTCTCCGTGTTAAATAAATCTTATTATTTCTCATGTAAAAATGATAACTTACTGGGTAGTACACACTGCATCCATTTCTTCTTGTAGGCAGCTTTGCTTTGCAGTATGAAACATATGTTGTGTTGCAGCCAAGGCCCTTTCACCTTGTCCTTCTCCACAAACTTCATGTAAATTATCTAAGATTTCAAACAGTCTGTAAGAAAACATCCTGGGGCTCTCACTTTTGGAGTATAAGTCCTTCTGCCAGCCTTTCATCCTGATTTCAGTTTGTTGCATGTACATTTATTTGACATCCAAGAGCATTTGTGACCCTTGGGCATCTCCTTCAATGTGTTCCTAGCACATGTTCTCCTGCATGAAGCATACAGGACAGCAGTTGGACCCTTCTCATCTCCTCCTTTCTTCCCTTTGCCAGACTGCCAGAGACCCCTGGGCCAGGGCATGATGAGAGACTGGAGCACTTCATTATTCTGGACCTCTTGGTCCTGATGTGAGACTTAACACACAGACAGCATGAATAAATAGATATATTTTGGGGAAAAAAAAAGTCTGCGTCTCCCTCCACATCTCTCTGAGCAAAGTATCTGTAAGTGTTCTTGCATAATTTTGTCAACAAATTAATTCAGGCCTGCCAAGGCTAGAGGATGAAATCTACAAAGCTATCCCACAAAAGTCCATTTTACAAACGCATTTTCTTACTTTCTTTTTCTGAATTCTGCTCTCTGCTCACCTAAGAAATCCACCTATGCAATATGGCTGAAGATGAGCTTGCCAAGGAAGGTTTAATATATCATATGAGAGAAGGTATTTTGAAAAGGGGGAAAAACATCCAATCAAAAAACTTAAACTCTTCCTAGAAGAGAGAATAACATGAAATGAAAGTAAGCAGAGTCACAGCAAAACACAAAAACCAAACCAATAAACAATAGCAAAGCCCAAAGGACAGCCCCAAGATTAAAAAAAAAAAAAAAAATCTAAAAAGAATTTGCTGATTTAGGTTTTAATACACAGCTGAATGTGCTTCCTAAAACTAGCAGGTAACTAGGGCCACTTGGCCATCCAAGCCTGCCCTGTGATAGGCACTTATCATAAGCTATTCCCTGGGATCACAGTCTCTCCTGGCTTGGACAGGAAGAAAAAGATCAATCAGCTCAAAAAATGCTTGTAACTTGGGGTGCATCACCCCGTTTTGGGCAGTTATGGATTTCCCAGAACACTGTATTTCTGAATCATAAAATAAATTTGAATGCATAAAATGTTATTTTCTGTCCCCAGATTGTGTGTTCTAACCCAGTCCCATGGCAAAGAGACATGAGCACTTTTCCCAGCTTCCATGGGGACACCAGCAACAGTAATGTTGTTGGAAGATGGGTGGGGGGAAGTTTTTTTTGCCATACCCCTTTGACTAGTTAATTTTAAAGTTTCTTTTAAAAATCTCTTCACAGCAGCACATTTCAGGAGCTGCCATGACAGAAAGTCACTTACACATACACTCTGGAGTACATGCATCCAGATATTCCTGTTTCTTTTCCCTTAACATCTAGGATCTTCTGTGGAGTTAACCAACCTGTCCCCATAGACTGCTAGGTGAATATTTTTAAAATTGAACACACATAAATATATCACCTACCAAAGTTCTTCCTGCTTTGTTTAATATTGTTTTTTAAAGCTGACTGACCTTTAAGGACTTGGAGACACCTTTAAAGAATTGGAAGGGAGTGGTGCTTCACCAGGAGAAGCCCTGGAAGGAACAAAAGATCAATTGTAATTGTTTCACTTTGGAATTAAGTCATTGTCATCCTGCTTAAAACACTCAGCAGATTTTGAATGACAACCAGCAAGAAGCTTGCTTTTAGAGGTGCCAGCTGACCTCAGATGAAGGTGGGAAGTGTTGGTTTATCTATTTAGCATAAATTTGGAACTAGCTGTTGGAATTGTTTCTGCTGAAAAGTCAAAATGCATCACAAAGATAACAACATGTTCCATCCATGCTTGGTTTGCTTCAGCCTGTGCTGAGTAAAAAAAAACATCAGTGAGAACAAGAATTAAAAGAAACCAAACAAAACAAAAAAATTGAGCAACACACAATGTCCTGTTTCTGGATCCCAGTCAATTTAGAAAGGCCACTGGAAAAAGAGGAAAAATGATCAGGGAAGAGTGTAAAATCCAGTCTGAAAAGCACACAGTCTTGAAAACAGATGAGTCTTAAACATTTGTGTGCCTGTGAAAAGTTCAGAATAGGCACCTCCCGGAAAAGTCAAAGTAATGAGCAGGATCAGGACATCATGATACTGTGAGGAGTCTTGGCACAGCTGTGAGTGTCACTTAAAGCCTTAAAAGTGAAGGTGTGGAAAATGCAGACTTGTATGTATATATCAAAAACAAAATTGTCAAATTCTAGTCTCTGCTTTTCCCAGGATTACCTGATAATTAAATTTTTATTTTGCCATGCTGGACTGTAAACTCAGACCCACCTTGCAGGCCATATGCCCCTCCCCAGTCAAATTTTTGCAATTTTTCCCAAATGCCTAATCATGTAAGACTCTAAGACAATTTGTTTGTCAAGTTGGCTTCTGTTTTCAGGACACTCAAAATTCTTCTCATTCTCTGAAATCTTCCTTTACTGTGGCTCCCTGAAGGACACAGTAAAGCACCTGCCTCTCAGAGTGCTCTCCCAAAAAATGGTCTTCCCTCTCAACCCCAACCTCTTATGTTGCTCGTTTCAGTAAAAATTTTCTTCTTCTAAAAAATTAAAATTTTATATACACGCACACACATACACATTATATAAATACAAGTATATATTTATATATATATATATATCTAATATGTTTTTATATATTTTATATATATATATATAAATATATAATTCTGCTAAAAAACAAGAATCAGGAAAGTAGCCTTCACTGTAGCATTTGGCCATCACTTGGCAGTGAAGCAGGGGCTGAGACCACCCCTGAGCTATAACTTCCTGTCACATTTATTTTATTTCTCATTTGTTGCTTGTCCTCAGAACCAAGATGAATGGCCATGTTCAATGTTGCAGCATTGTTCTCCTTTTCTAGATTGGCATCAGCAATATGGTATCACAAAAATTGCACCTTGTGGTCTTCAAGGCAGACTGACTCCAGAAATGTACTGGAGTTCATAGGTCATCAAATGAGGCATGTGACCAGGTCCTCAAGTTTCTTGCCTGTGTTTAAACCTAGTGTCATTATTATTTTTTTTTTAATATTTCACAATACCTCTGCAGAAATGTCCTTTATTGAAGCATCTGCTCACTTAAATTGCCCATTTCTTTCTCCTTGGCACTGTCCCTTGCTCAGCATCTTTTATCCTCAGTGGCCTAAATCAATTGTTCAACCTTCCTTGACCACAAATATTATATTTACTCAATATCTGAAACTTTTTCACTGACTGAAGCAGTCAGGATTTTTATATCCTTCCATATATTTCATAACTGCATGCTTTTTGGGAAGTTCCAATCTTGTCTAGATTTTTGTATTTTCCATCCAGCCTTTTCTTACATCCAAATCAGTGCTTTCTATGCTATTGCCAAATAGTGAGTGAACAAGATTCCTATTTTTGTGCTGATCCCAGTCATTTCACTGACTGTTTTCTTCTGTTTCTTGCACAAAGTTTATAAATCCCCCAGTGCAAAAGCTAAAGGCCTATTCCTTAGCCTCTGCCCATCAGCAGTCACCCCCTGAATATTCCACAGGACTCATCATACCAGCCCCTGCTCCCTTTAATACACATACCAACAGTTTACTTGTATTTAAGGACAGAGACTGCTGCAGACTGTGATTCTGACTGCTTAAAGGACTATAATCTTAGAAGGAGTCTGTGTAAAGCCAGGCTGTTATTTGAAGTAAGCAAAGTGCCTGAAATGAAGGCACATTGGAGTAAAAACAAAGCCTGCACTTCTTCCCTGTTTTTTAAAAGAAATTTTTAAAAGCCTTTGCTACAGACAAAACCACACAGTTATTTTCTCACAGCTGTAATTACAGCTCACTGTCACACTAGCTGAACCACCTCGTCTGGCTCGAGGAGAAATATTAGAAGGACCTATAATGTGCCTAGTGTTTTTATATTCTATTTTATCCTCATCCCTGAAGAAGTCTGACCTGTGAGATTTGCTGCTGTATTTCTAACTGCAAGGTAAGCTGGAAACCTTGATCATTTCAGGAGATGAAACCAAGCAGCAACCTATTTATACAGTTTAAACCGCACCAACCGAAGCTTCAAGGATAGATTTTGTGCAACAGAAAAGTTGCAACAGCATCACAGCTTCCTACGATTTCCACTTAGTTTAAAATGAATGCATAAATCCCTTGAGGAGGGGGTTTCAAGCATTTTCAGTACAGAGGCAATTTAGCAATGTTAATATGGATTATCAGGGAGCTTCATAACAACTTCACTGAAAGTGAGGCAAAAGGTTACAGCACCAGGTTCTGTGTGGAAGATAGTTCAGACCATGGGTCCAGATGGGCTATTTATTGTACCTGTTCTTTGATACAGCAAGTAGGTCAAAAAGACTAACAAAATATGAAGTAGTTTAATCTCCTTGATCACAAAAAAACTATGATTTCAGCTGTTGGGACTTAAGTTAAACATGTCTTCCAAAACTACTCTGAAACTTACAGTTTGACTTTATGGCTACTACAAAAAAAACCAACTCACTCTGTTTATCTTGAGAGAGAAACCCCACATATACTGTAATCTTTGGTTTCATGTTTCTTATCAGAATGCAAAAAGACATTCACTTTCTTTAACATTTCAGAGCTGCAAAATACTGTTGTTTCAGATACTATTCTAGAAGATAAAACTCACAAAAGAAAGACAAAAGTTTTGCACCGAGAAATGGAAAGAACTCACGCTGGTTTGCACCTGGCAGGAAAATGCAGAGATATTATCACAGTTTGGAGGTACTGTGTTCTGCCAGATGCCACTTCCGTGCTCATTACCAAAGAGCTCCAGGATACTCCAAAGCTTGCAAGAAAGATCAGGTTTTGCTTCCATGTCCAGTACAGACTTTTTTGCCTTTTTTTTCCCCTAACATAGACTTCTTTTTTTTTTTTTCTCTTTTACTTAGAGGAAATTTGAAAAAAATCTCTGAGCAAATGCAGATTTCAAATTTATCTTGAAGTAATTTGTGAAATAAGGGACTATTTTCTGATCCAGATGGAAGCTAGAAGGCGTTACAAAAGACTATTGAAATCAAGCTGTTGTAACTCAACAAGGCACAAAAACATCTGTTCTTTGTTGGCCAAGACACAGTTAATAAACATTATTATTAGATAAGCATCCTATTGTGCCTGTCATCATACATGTCAATCTCTGCATAAATTAGTACTCTAAACCCAACAGCAGTGAAAGAATTAATTTCTGAGAAGCGTGGGCCAAAATAACATTTATGCCTGTCAACCACCACCACAATCTCACATCATCCTTTTAATCAGGCTTAAAGGAAAATCATCCATGAAGCTTAAAATAATTTAGAAACACTTCTCTATTCTCAGTATCTCAATGTTTGCTCAGAGTCCCCAGTTTAAAAAATTACCAAAGGTTTTTCTGCATAAAGTTGAAGGAAAATTTATGGGACTAAACCTGTGCATATTCTCATCCTCAGTACACTCTATCTGATCCCAGCATATTATTCAGCCCTAGAAAGTAATGACATAGGTGAATATTCACAGATACCCTTGACTATCCTGGATTTGCAGAGGTTACAAGATCTTTGACTGTTTAACAAAGACCACTAGCAATAAATCACCACAAAGGTTCTTTTGTGAGATTGGGATCACTTTACTCAATTCAGACCTCTACGTGACACAGGAAAGTACAGCAGAAAATGAGTTACTTTTCTTTTCAGTACAGAGCAGAGCACTATAAAAGCAGCTTTTACATTTATTTCAAGATCTCGGGGTTTCTTCTGACATTGCAGCAGAGTGAAGTTTAAAAGAGGCCCTTTATACAGTCATTTGTCAGTCCAGGTGGCCTGGCCATGCAATGATTCTGCAACGTTTTTTCTCAGGCTGTCCCTTCCTTGTACTTCAACTTCAATTCACACTCGAGGCTCAATGACAAAGTACTTGCCTACCATTGCTTCCCTCAGTCTGCTTTATTTAGACCTTTGATTTTGGAAATTGTTAATCCGTTTGAAAGAGCACACTCCTGCAGTAGTTTTGGCTTTCATGTTTCTCAAAGGAGTATTCTGTCTCCTAATGTAGTATGTAGGACACAGCACAAACAATGTAAATATATTAACTGAGCAACTTCCCAAATGAAATAAATCCCAGTAACTGCTTGCATATGCTGAAGATACTAAGCATCAAGCTTTCAACTCCTATGCCAATGACTGTTTTCTAAGAAGGCAAAGCCTCTTTCCAAGTTGTTTCCCAATGGCATCATTTACCCAGGAAGCAGGAAATGTAAATACTAGGATCTCATCGACCAGCTGGGGTCTGATCTCTCAGGACCCAGATAAAAGGTCAAAATCTGAGTCTCCTCACACTTCCTTCTGCTGGAGTTACGTCACTATGAACAGAGAAAGCAGATTCAGAAAGTTAAAAGAAAAAAAGAAAGAAAGCTTTTCACTATACAAGGTTCTGAGGTTTAGTAGCTATTCCATCTCAATGACACTGCTTTAATCACTTCCAAGGTGTTTGATGCCCTTTATGGTTTTTCTGTGCTGGATCCTAAGATCTGGTTATTCTGGGAAAATTCAGATAATTTAAATGCATCCTAAAATTTCCCCTTTTAACTACTGGCCTATAGAAAATGAACCAAAGCCATCCAAGTGACTCACGGAATTCCTTCCACTAACAACTACTCAGAGCAGGACACTGGAGTTATCACTTCTCAGTTTTAAAGCTCAGTTTTAGAGAATAACTTGCACATAGCAAACAAGCTTTTGGGAACTTGTACATTCCTTTGGTTACTTTCACTATGTGGTATTAAGCCAGTTTCAACTTCACTAATTTAAAATTTGAATCATCACACATACACCTCCATGGATGCAGCCTTTTGTGCTTTGTCTCTCACTCTGCCCTGATGCCCATTTGCTTTCTGTATTTACCACATGTGAGTCCAGCCTTTGCCTTGTGCTGCTGAAGAAAGCAGAGTCAATGCACTCTGCAGGCTTTAGCCACTGGACTGAGTCTCTGATAGTATTTCAGCAAGGATGATAGCAAACAGAAATATTTTGAGGAGTCTTGAACCCTATGGACCACTCCAGGTTAGGAGCTGCTGGTACATTGTGATAACTGGTGCCAGTGGATTTTCACCACTGCAAGGAGTGAAACATACCCCTCTTTAAGTGTCCAAGGTCAGGAATGCTTATATTCTTCCACAGCACACTCTTTTTGTGATAAATACTTGTTTTCTCTCTGGGTCAGGTTTCAGTCCCCTCACTTCCCTTTCTTCTGTCTTGCATGGTGTAAGTAAAGGATACTGGAGCAGCATTTATCTGGGGTAACAGAGCTGGTACCCTCAGAATACAAAGGTGACATTTGCTTACACTGGGTGAGAGAAGGGAAAGAGCTGCACAATGAAACAATCTGTCTAGTCAGATTTTATACTAAAAATCACATTCTAATATAATCTTTTGCTTAAGAGATCCTCAAGAGATACCATTACTGGAGAATATTTCTCATCTGCTTCTCACATACCATATTCCCTCTGCATACTTTTCCCTGATTTGTCCAGGAAGAGTTTCCCAGAAATTTTTCAACCACGAGCTATTGCAAAAGCTCTTTAGATCACCACAGTCAGCAACAGTTACAGAAATTGTGAGACTCTCGGAGTACGTGAACTCTGGCAGAGTTCCCCTCTGCAGAATGACCAGCAGCAGCTATAATCTCTTCTGGCCAAGGGGCATATTCCCAAATAAAACTCTTTTGTAGGCTTAGTATGCTGCAATGGAGGATTAATACTGGCACTTGCATCAGTCAAGTCGAGGGAATGTCGAGGGAAAACTGGACTCAAAAGTCTTAACCAGGATCATGAAATTCTGATGGGGATGGACCCCACTGTCCCAAACACAGCAGGTCTCCATGAGAAAAACTCCACTCAAAATATAAACATCATTCTGGCCAGTACAGAATGTGGCTTTTGCATTCCACAACCCTAAGAGCTGTCACAAAATTAATACAGACTTCTGGACTAGTCTTCTCAGCATCCTCTCAGACAATAGAGGAAGATTTTTCCACAGTCAAAATCCTTTAGTGCCAGACAGATGTCTAACAGGCAGGATGCATCAGGCATGTTGTTTCCACAAAATGTGATCAGACAGTCAGCTCTAGGTAACAGACCCAGCACTTTGATTGCCAAATTTAGATGAATGCCATTTCCTCATAGGGAAAGCTGAGAATGTTACAAAGCATGTAACTTATATTCCACTTTCCATTATGGCAGAAGAAAAAATAGGGTAATTTGAGTATTAAGAAGTCGGACCCAGTGAATGTTTCAAACCTTATTTATTTACCTTGCTGTTCATAACTAGGAATTAACAGTGGGTGACACAAAAAAAAAAAAAAAAAAAAAAAAAAAAAAGTGGTTTAGATTTGAAAGAGGTGGAGTTATGCAGTGTAGATGGAGGCACAGAAAAAAATCTGACAGGCAGTGTTTCTCTAAACATTTCTCTGCTGTTTCTAGAGTTGAATGGAAAATTCTATGTATCTGAAGGAAGAAATTTAGGACATGCAGATGGCAGGGAGTCTTAGGACATACTCCCAGAAACACCGGGTGAAAAATAATACAATTTCCTTTTGAAGTTTTCCTTATCCAAATATATTGGTCTTCCAGACAAGAATGACTACTTAACAAGCACAGTAAATGAGAGGGTATCAAAGTAGGGAAAAAATATAAAAGGATCTTTAAATAAAAATTTAGTTCACTCTTACTTTACAGAATATTTAAAAGCATTTTACTCTCTGTTCTAAAGATGACCAAAAAGAGACTGGACTGATTTTAGCTGGTAATATAAAGGAAGCTTTGTGAAGAAATGGCTGCAAGCTAAGTAAAAGCAAAGTAACATTTTGTACACCACAATTACGATCAGAATCTGGCATTAGTTTATTCAAATTTTGCTTTCTTGGAAGCAAAGTTTACATGTTTGTAAACATCAAATTGAACATTGCTTAATTTTACAATTTGCTAAACAAATACTTTTTTACCCTGAAGGGCATATGCAGACCCATCTATTTGTGTCACAGTTCTGTTGATCTGTGCTTCAATATTTTTTAAACAACTGGTTCCTGTACAATTTTAATGGATCTTAAAAATTTCTCCCAGTATTGTGCAAGTCATAGGCAAGGCCATTTTGAAGTGTGCACTTCCTTACATAGTTTTTTTATCAGTACCTAACTAATGCAACTGTGAAAAACTATACATTTTCAGGAAAATGTTTAGATTTTGGTCCTGTACTTAAAGACCTTCTATTATCAAGTTGTTTACATGAATTTGAATCACAAGCATGTACACAACAAAACCACTATACCAATGTTTCTTGGTCTATGCATAAAAAGTATGTCTTCTACTTACACTAAAACATACAAAAAATAAACTACAAAAATTGTTTACACTTGATTTCAGCAAAAAAAGCTTTCTTCAAGAAAAATGATTCTTCTTTTTTTCAGCCATCAAAAAAGGAATGCAAGTAAACAATAAATACATGTGCTTTCTCCATATAGACATATTTACACTTGAGTCTTTGGCTTATGTTTAAGTTTCTTTATAAAGATCTCTATGTGATCCAGCCATCATTGCACATTAAAACAAAATAAGCCAGTTTTTCTTTTACTATATATAATATATATATGCAACACTTGAAACGTATAAAGAATGAACCTTACTATCAATCTGCACTGTTATTGTACTTTAACAATGTATCAAAAGAAAAAAATTAATACCATATAGGAAATATTGATACATGCAACAGATGGTCGCTCTACTGTATCTGAGAGACAGCTGCATATACACACACGAGAAGGTCCTAATTTGCTCGAATCTCTTCTGACTCTGGATTTCATTAAATAGTATTTATGTGGCACTAAATATTGATACTGTATACAAGCATAGAAACAGATCGAGTTCTTTTATTAAGATACACAACTTCATAAGAAAAATACTTTGCATTTAAAATTCAAAATCCCTCCCACCCCCCTCTTTCCCTAAAATCTTTCTTCACAGGATCAAGAACTGTTGTCAAAACAGCTTATTGAGATTCATATATTTGGTGAAATTCGTCACGTCCTTTCCGGCTAAGAGGATTCCAGGTACTCCAGTGCAACATCGTAGCAGAAACGATATTGCTCCTTTAAGGGGGAACAGAAACAGAAGTTACGTTAAAATCTAAAATCTTAGCAGCAATATCTATAACCAAGGACATTCTTTGCTAACTAGTAAACCAGACAGGCTTTGATTTTCTATTTTTCCCCCAATTACACAAATGAATTACCAGGTCTGATTTAAAAACTCACCCTAACCAATGAAGGGAAAAAGGACCCTGACCATGGAAAGTAATGATGTGCTTCTCTGATATTTTCAGCCTCTGAACCAGTTTATCAGACATGAAAAGCTCTCCTTTCAGTCAGAGCATTCTTGCAGTGAAAGCACCTCTACTCTGATACTCCACTTGTATTTGAGTTGGCTGATATTGAGCAGTAACTGGTGCAGGACCCTGAGCAGCTCCATGTCCAGCGCCCATTGGTACAGTCCCATCCATGTGGCATCCAAAAGATCAGATGGACATTTTAAAAAGAAGTTAAAGCTCAAAACCTCATTGTGATTATTATTTCTCCTCAACAATGCTGCTGTTGAGAGCTGACGAGGAGGAGGAAGGAGAGGGGAAGAGGAAGAAGAAATAAAACCAAAGAAATTAAT
This sequence comes from Luscinia megarhynchos, assembly GCA_034336665.1. Taxonomy (NCBI): domain Eukaryota; kingdom Metazoa; phylum Chordata; class Aves; order Passeriformes; family Muscicapidae; genus Luscinia; species Luscinia megarhynchos. Next base: position 52,567,007 of record CM067565.1, read on the forward strand.
TTGATGTCTATTGTCCTTATGACTTGAAAAATGAAATCTGCCTTTGTGATTTATTTTTGTTTGCACAGGAAGACAGCGTGATGCATTAACAGGAAGCTGTGGGGATATCGTAAGGGCTTTACCGCACTGCTCATTGTTATCTGATCCTGTTGCTGAATGTAGGGCTCATGACACTGCTATATAGTGGTTTCGCTGGTTTGTTTTCTAACTAACAACTCAACAGCTTCTGCTGTTCAAGAGTTCTAAATAAAAATCCACACAATACAAATATATAACTAAAAAAAAATGTAGCAACTTCAGTGTAAAGCTACAGTGGAATTCAGGACTATTTTGAAATGCAATATAAGTTTGCAGAGATTTATCAGAAAAAACCGCAATCTACCTTGGCTTCCCCTTACAGAGACACAAATAATTTTCCATCTGATCTGACCTGTTTTCTTGACAGCAGTGAGCTGAAACCCAGGCAGCAATTCAATATGTTGTGTCTCGGATGTCTGTGGCACAGGAGAATGTAAAGCATTTGCAGCAAAAGCAGCAATACCTAGCCCAGTGTCAGTGCTGCCACAGTATGTTCCATTTGTTAACATACTAACCTTATTTTTAATTTATGTGGTGGCAAGGGAGGGAAGTGATACACTACAATTAAGAGAATCGTGCCACAGAATCTATTTGATATTAAGCAAACACTGACACCTGGGGAAAAAAAGGGAATATGGGAAGAGGCAGCTACAGCCATTTTGCACAATATGTAAGTTCACAGGGTCAGAAGCAATTTCCACTATGTGTAAACTAAACCATGCTTTAATTTCAATTGGCATCCCTGATTTTTAAGCTGCAGGTAGCCATCTGGCTGAAAAGTGACACTGGCAGCTGGCAGTGTGAGACTCAAATGGCAGGAACTCCCTAACACTATATAACCTGCTTTCATTCACCTACAAAAAGAAAAAACATCCGTGTGGGAGAATTTTTTAAGGACCTTCCAATCCTTAATGTTCAGTTTTTGTGACAGAGGCAAACATTTGAATGGATAAGCACTCATACTGCATGCATATAGATTAACCAGAAGATCCAAGGTTTTTTGGGGCTCGCAATATACGTGCAGATATTCAGTCTTGCATTTTTGCTAATTCAGGCTCCTACTAGTTTATATTAGTTTATTGTTTATATTGTTTATTATTTAACTGTTGGATTCAATGATCTTAAGGGTCTCTTCCAACCTAAAGGGGTTTATATATTCATTTGCAACATATTAGTTCCAAATGTTTGATTTTAAAGTTCTGAGATATCATCTCGACTAGTACAAATCTGAGTAACAAAGATTGTCATTATTTGACATAACTTTCAAAGCAGCAGTTTTTCTAAAGAGCAAAATATTCACAGATCCAGCTAGGAATCTGTACTTCACAGCTTGTTCCTACCAAGGAGAAATGCCTTTGTCTGTAAAATTTCAAGATGGCTTGTGTGAGTGCAGCTTGCTGCAACTTCCTTTCAAAAAGACCAGGTTATTTTGGGAAATTAAAGTGAATTCTGTTAACTCTGAATGCTTTCTGTGGAAAGCACGCAACCGCTACAAGAAAGGTAATGTAAAATGCTAAGCCTGTCTTCTCATGATCCTGACTTGCATTTACACTCAATATCTGCTCATTCTTCTTCTGGCCCATGGTGGGTTTGCTCTCTTTTGTGGGCACAGGGCTGGTGCTTACCGGGGTTTCTACCATGTTGGGCTTGCTGTTCCTCAAGGTCTTCACAGCGTGGAAAACGTCCACCACGTTCTGCCTTTTCACCATCTCAACCACGATGCCGATGGCACAGAACATCCCGCTCCGGCCCCCGCCGTTCCTGTGCGCAAGGAAAGGAGAGGGTTAAATGCCACTCTGGCCCAAGACAGCACCCAAAACACATTTCTGTTCCTTCACTCTGTAAGCACCAGTGATTCCTGAGTCTTAGGGGGAGACCAGACTTTAGCAATCTCGTTGCAGCTCCAGTGGGGTTGGTCTAAGTAATTTGCTTTTTCTGACCTTCCTCTCAATTACTGCTTTCGAATTCTGCCCTTACAGCCCATCATGCTGCCCAACCATGCTATAAGTCTAAATTACATACACATTAGAAATAAAAAAAAAACAAAAAAACCACCAAGTTCAATGGCAAGTAGGACATTAAAAATAATAAAAACAAGTTCAATGCCAAGTACATTTTCCACTTACTTCTGGAAAGACACTCACTTAAATTAACCTATGATATGAGGATTATTCAACCAGATCTGCTAAGGCATCACTGATTTAATAACTTGTTGACCTCTGGGGACACTTCTGAACTATTTTAATTTTAATTTCAAAGAAATTAAGGTAGGTATTTCTTCTTAATAATTTTGAGGTGGCGGAGGCAGAAACGGGTCACTAGTTAATTCTGAACATTTAAACAGAGGCCTTTTTTTCAGAGTAAGGAGAAATGCATAATTCAATTTCTAAGTTAGGGACAAGAAGAAGCCATCTTTTCAAAACTCCCAAACCAGCTCCCATTTAAGTATCAGGTAAGCAGCCAGCGGTCATTTACCAACAATAGTTTTAGTATCATGTACTGTAATAGAGATTTTTTTCAGATTTTATATATCCAGTTTTTGGTTAGGCTTTCCTTAGGAGAAAAGAAAAAATGTAGCACACTCTGTGCAAAAGACACACAAACCCCTCCTATTTGACACTCAGTATAAAAGACTTCCTTACAGAAACCAGGCAGAAGAAACAGATCTAAACATGCCTTGCACCTGAAAAACATTCTATTATGTACAGAAGATGACAGTATAAGAGTATCACACTCAAAATACTCATTTCTTGACTTGACACAGAAAAATCCAAAAGTTGAACGAAAGCCCAACCCACAGGGATAGTCAGTGGTACTTCTTTTTTTTTTTTCCATTAGAAAAGTAACAGACACAAGTGCAGAAGAAAATATCCATAAGAATATTGCTTGAATTAAAGCCAAGAATTAATTTATAAAAATTTATTTGAAGAACAACAATTGGTTTTCTCCAAGGTTTCTCCATTGGTTTACTCACAGGCAATGAATGATGGTCCGGCCCTCCCCTTCTTCACATTCCTCTTGCCATTTTTCAACCTGGAGAATCAACTTCAAGAAGGATCTCTTGGAAGCTGGTACATCTCTGTGAGAAGCCCATCCCAAATACTGGAACTGCTGCACCATCAGATAACCCTCTTGTGGCTGAGGGAAATCAAAGGACTTTAGGTCAAAATGGCACCTTTATATCTTGGTTTAGAAACCAAAATATAAAACTAATGTGAAACCTAGGTGTTTATATTATAGACAGATTCTAATGTGTTTATATTGCACAGTAGGACCTCCAGTAATTTCTACCACCTGAGCTCAAGGAAGATGTCAGAAAAGGAATAAAAGGCTTTGAACATTGAAGACAATATCACAGTTTACTGAACACAAATGTAACCTATCCTGAGTTCTGAATAGACAAATACCCTAGATTCCATAGATCCTATGTGCCAAGGTTGCTTAGCACCACTAATCAATTTAAAACATCACTATTAAATTCTTAGTCCTGCAGAAATAGACAGAGATACACTTGGCTCCTACACACAAAGTGACCCCATTATAAACGAACAACAAGTCACACTGGTGCACAAACATGACTGCTGTCCTTGAAGTCTTCCCTTTGTGCCAGACTATGATAATTGTGACAGCCTTGCTGCCAGTCTCTGAGCCTTCCACGTGCCAGATGTGACAGAGAGAGAGCTTTGAATAGAATTAGACTGTCACAAGAAAGGCCTCAATAACAGGAAGAATAAATAGTCTATCTAGTTTCTTGACGCTGAAGATGATGAATAGGAATGTGGATTTTAGAAAAGTAAGGACAGAGCAGAGAGATTTTTAAAAGCAAGGTTTATGAGCAAAAAGGCATAGGAGACAAAGAGAAGTTGAGGAGTAGAAAATAAAGGCATCATATAAAAGGAAGAAATGGAAAAAAAAAATAAAAGAGGAAGTCACAAAATACAAGAAAAAAGCACTATGGTGTAGTATTTGCCAATGTGCCCACACCTTAGTTTCCTGTAGTTTCCAAAAAGAGCTGAAAATGTTTTCTTTAATTCTGAATATAAGAAAAAAAAAATAAAAAAAATAAAAAAAAAAAGAGTAAAATACTAGCCATATGAAAACTGATCTTTGCCCTCTGAAAAATGAAAATGTGACCAAAATAAAAGGAAACAAAAATAAAATAAAGTACATGAAAGATCTCTGTGTACACCATAACTAATCTTCCCCACAGTTATCTTTTGAGATTAATAAGAGTTAAACAAACAAGATACACTAGCAACTGTGATAAGTTCAGTTTTGGATGGAAGACAAAAAGTAGTTGTGGTAAGTAAAATAGGGATTGCTTGTTGATTGTATATAGACTAGTGGCACAAATGTTTGTAACTCTTTGTGGTAGGCAACAAAAAAAAGCAATTCATAGAGGTCAGCTAAAGAGGAAACACTGTGCAGCAAGCAGGGTTTAAGAAGATGCTGCGAGAGTGTGGAACACTATGGGACAACAAAAAGATAAGATGGTCCAAGATATGAAAGAGCTGACGAGAATGCAAGACTGGCACTGCTACTAAAATTGAGAAAAAGATGATAATTGTAGGTTTAGGCACAGTGGTGGCAGAACCCATTAGAGGCAGAGGAATTTTCAGAGTTTTTTCACATCCTGCTTTGCAGGGTGCCACAGTCTGCTTTCCTGTTGTGGTTTTCACATCGTAGCCTGAGAAGGTGCTGGTTGTATAATCAGCCTCAGTACTTCTGTTCATGATTCACCCCAGAAAATATCTTACCAAAGCTATGAATTAAATATCTGTCAGTATATGTTCATTACAGGGATATTTCTTTTACTGCACACCAAACAAACAGAAAACAGAATGTTTCTCAGGGAGAATGCCTCAGAACAACATCCACTCACCTTAAAGCTCTCTCTGCTTAGTGAAGCAAAGTACTGTAGAAAAGTATTGCAGTTGTAGAAAAGTACTATTAAGTACTGACTTCTTTTTGAGTAATATCTTATGAATTTTAGTATTTTACTATTACTCAAAATTAAAAAGCACAAGAGCCTAGAGAGCATGAAAAATGGCATATTTTTCTGTCACATATTGTTAGAATAATCCTTACCCTTGTTAGATTGCATATCCTGAAAATCCGGTTTATGACGTCGCAGTCCATTGAACACGACATGCATTCCACTTGGATGGGGCCGTACCGCAGTATCCCTTCCTCGGGCCAGTACTGTGGGCAGCCCTGTGCCGGAGCAAAACAGGCATCATTAAATGGTGACTTGCAACTTATCCCACTGCAGACATCTCACCCAACCTTTACTGAGCAGCTAGTGTTGATTACTTGCTGTAAAGCACAGAATAATTGTAAAGCCACTGCACAGCTCTACATTTTCATCATGTAGTAAATCCAGAGTGATTAAAGCACGTGACAAGACATGGAAAACTGGAGCGCCAAACTAACCTGTGCTAGGTCGACTTCATTTAACATCACAAGAGAAGTACAGCCATAGTCATACACTAATCTCCAGAAATCTTTCACAGTGTTTGGTAAAGGATGTTGTGTGACAATAAAAGCTGCTGGCTGCCTGTAGCTCTGTAAAGGCAAACAATTTTATTAGTACCAATATGGGAAGTACTTAACTTCTACTGAAACACTGCAACAGAACAAAACATAAAAATAGAACAAAGCTGAGACATCAGTTACTTCATATATCACTGAAGATGTAAAAGTTAAGAGATTACTCTGCCAGAGGTTACTTCTGCTTGGTTACAGAACAAGCCCTGTTTTCCCACACAGATATGCTCCAGGCACTGAAGATGTTCCTTGTGGCTCTGTTGAGCTGAGGCTCAGGCAACTCTGCTCTAGGCACTGTGTCCAGGAGCCAAGCAGGGAGCCTTCACCTGATGATGCAGAGAGGGGTGCAGAGGTCTCAGAAGATCACCCTCCCCACAGTAGGTTTTGCATGAAGTCTGTGACCCAACTGGGGACTAAACTCAATTCCAAACTCCGTTTCACAGTGCACAGCTGCAGGGACACCCACAGAACTGATTTTCAGGATCACTGGGGCCCATTTCCAGCAGAAAGCATAAGTTAAACAGCAGAATACTATTTCCTGCCATGACCACAGGTTCAGTTTTCTGTATGCTGTGTTATACACAACTGCAAATAGGGATTTTAAGCCTCACACAGTAAGTTAGATGCAATTGCCAGTGGAGAGGCCATTTTCCTGCCACAGATGTATTATGAGCAGCAAGCAGAAGGAGAGAGATCAGAAGTCTTTCACAGGCAATTTGTAAACATCCATGGAAGAGTAAATTAATCCAGGAGAAAGACCTGGTAAGGTCTTGCTATAGAACCTTGCTCATTTGAAGATTGATCTAAGGGATCTTTAAGTGCAATATATTGACATATCTACAATAACTTTTGGTAATGTCTTTAGGACAGTACATGTTTAGCAAGAGATTTAGTAGGTTGCTGATTTTTTTGCTGCCCAGGGACAACACAAGAACAACCAATTTTGATTCTTCTTCTGACTTTTAAGAAGTAAAACATGTCCTAACTGACATTGTACTACTCCACTTCCCTATATTTCTAGAGTTTCTCAAGATAAGAGGAAGATAAGGAGTAACTTTGTGCTTTGTTATTGAAAGTCGCTTTTCCTTGTCCAGTAGTAGTTCCTTTTCTCTGAATAAATCAGTCTTAAAAGAAACAACCAGAAGAGAAAAATACAAAAAAAATAAAACCCCACTTGTGTTACCCAAAATTTTAACCCTCTACTTATAACCTTGTTATATGCCTTCAGTGTAATATAAGACCTTTTTTTTTCTGCTGCTGTTTTTCCTTTTATTACTACCATTTCTGCCTTTTCTAACTTGCCTCTGACTGATGATCCAGTAATACATTGCTTGGTTCATGTCCCTGCCTGCCACATGCTGTTGCACACTCAAAGTCCTCCTGCCCCCACAGCCTGTGTTGTCCTCCTTTCACCCCAAACCACACTCCTCTATGCAGCTGTGTTGGTTGGTTCATAGTACATCAATTTTATCCAGGTGCTTAATGCAATTTTAACTGCAATTCTAAACAATTTTTGCTACCAGAATTCTGTTTACTACCCTAATTCATCTGTTCAGTCCCTGTGACACCCTAATACATTGGTCTTACACATGTTACCCCTCTATTTTTTTGACACAATAAGCTGGTTGTGAGATTAGGGGCTGTATTTTGCTATCAGTTCATTTTCTGCACTAGCTCAGGCAGAACTCAAGGATGACTATACCAATCAGTGTTGATGATTGCTTCTGCTATTTGCCATTTTATTTCAGCATTTCTCCTTGACAGGGCAGTTTCTGAGAGCATTTCATTTTTGAGGAAGGGGAAATGCTCCTGGAAATCAGACCACTTATTTAAGTATTTACTGTAAAAGTGGCTTTAGGGGTCTAACTTTGGAAATGCTAATGGGAGGCAGAGGCAGGTATCTGGCAGCACATGAAATGCTTTATTGATCAGACACTTATAAGCAGGTTCAACTCCATTTTTCGCATTAATTCACCTTTTCCCCTGACAGTACTTCTGTTACTCAGGCTTCAACTTTGAACAACAAAATCCCCAATCCTATACTCTATACCCAAACATGCCAAGAAAACAATTTTTTCTTCCTCTGTTGCTCCTGCCTCAATATAGAAAGACCTTTTTATGGAATAGTGATAGAAACCTCATGCTCAGATAGATAACATTTACTTCCTAACAAACAGCAGATTTTTGAGATGCTGCTGAGATTTGAGATTTGGACGTCTGGACACTAGATCTTTATATGTAATGTTGTTAAAAAGGTGAGATTTCCAGGGGGTCCCACGAGGATGCCAACACTAAAGATAACGAACCTTCTGAACAAAAAACACAAGCTGGTGGGGCTTCTTACCTTCCCCCACCCCCATCTTTCTTGACCAGGACTGTTCTACTGGGCACTGCAATAACAGAATTACCCTTTCTTAAACCAGCAAGTGCTCTCTCTCACATTACAGAGCTTTCCATGGCACGCTATGCAGACAAAGAAGGTAGTCTCTTACGTCCATAAGAGCAGCATTGATGTAGTTGCTGCTCTCCCCATCAATAGTGATTAAGAAAGGCAGACATCTGTCAGGTGGCAGCATATCCATGAAGCGGTTCTTGTCGTGGTTCCTTGGCAAGCAGGCGATGCTGCAGTCCTCCGCCTGCAGGCGAGGGGTCACAGAATTCAGGGTCTACGGCAAAGAGGACGCTTGTTTAAGCATGCTGAGCTAACACACACGGGACTCGAGAGTTTTACTGTAAAATATTGCAATATGAGAAAACATGAGGCACCAGCAAGAAGACATTAGCAAATGCAAGCTCCTGTTTGTTGGACATTCCGAGGCTTTGCAAGGGGGGTCAGGCTGCGGGTATTAAAGGCACTCTGTATACTGAACACATTCCACATGACACTATCCCTTCCAAAAGGAATGAAACAAAGAGAATCCTTTGGAGCCCTAAAAAGCTATGCCTTCAATGTGCAAATGCAAGCCAAAACTCTCTCTGACTCCTACTCACTGATCTTTATTTCACACAGATATTTACTACAATTTTATTAAAAGCAAGATATTCTGTATTTAAAACAATTTTGTAAAACACATAAACATGCTTTATTTTGTAGACAAAAAGTTAAGAACCAATTGCTATAAAAGTCATTTGAAAAACCTTCTCCTTAAAATAAATTAAATGTATCTAGAGGCAAAAAAATTGTTGTCACATCAAGAGTTGGTAGGAACTGTGAATACCTGAAACTCATCTTTGAGATGCGAAGAGTTTGTCTGAGAGTCTATTCTAATCATATCAAAATAAGCAGCTTTGAATTCGCAGACAGGAATGGCAGTTTCTCCACACAGGCAAGCTTCTAGAATGGCATCGTGAATAAAGATGTACTGCTCCTGTCAAATTAGGAAAAGAAACAAAAATTGCAACCATTTGAAACTAGAACATCTTTCTTTCTTTGAGGATAAATAGGACTACTGCACAGTCTAAAACCCATTCAAAATACTGTCTGTCAATACATTAAATAGTGTATTAATACAAACACTCTGGTTCTTATCGGGGTGCAGTGAACAAGGATGTTTTCTTCAGGACCAATTTAAGTAAAACTCAACAGAACAGGGATAGTAATTCATTTAAGAGGATATTTTCAGTTTTCTTGTAGTGCTTATAGGTTTCTGTGCATGTGCCAAAGATTTGTTTGCTTTATCAATTTTTTTCAAATAGCTTTCAATCTTCTGATGTTAGCAGAAAATGTAAATTGCTAGTGTGATTAGCAAGCATTTGGCACGCTGCATTCTCCTTATGCATGTGCAGGCTAGGGCATCAGTTGCCTCATACTTGGCTCCAGGCCAGTAATAAATTCCAGTGTGTTCCAACAGAAGCACCATTTCCTCCCATTTTTACTTACTTGCCTTGAGATAGCCTGAGTCCTAGATAACTGCATTACTATTTCAGTTCAGCCTCCTGTCAATTTTTGCATAAAATGCCCATTGTATTTACTCACCCTGAGAGTATTAACTGTAAACCTTGTCTAGAGCTGGGCCAGACTCATGTACCTACTGTGTATACCAAAGAGGTTCTTAAGAGCACAAAATTTAACATGTGTCTGTGAAAACAGCACATGTCCAGGGACCACAGTCATCTTCTGGCTCTACAGCCTTACCTACACAGCTATGGAGCTGTTGGCATCACTGCTGACTGTGTGACCATCACAAGAAGTTGATGCAATGACAGCTGTATTTTGTTGTACAAGTATGAACCTCTGAGAGAAGGTGAGAGGCAAGAGGCAAAAGGGAGATAAAGGAATAGTAGTTCATGTGTTAATTCACTTGCAAGTGTAGATTACACTGGGAGGGTCAAAGCAGTCACCCTGAAACACTCCACCCCATGCACTTCCCGAAAGGTTAATGGCCCTGTAGCAGCAGTAGTTGACCAGAACCATCTACTGTTCAACCGGCATAGGCTGCAGCATGGAATAAAAACTGCAGCAAATTACACTGACATGTTTGGCTGTCAACTGCAGAGATTTCCGTGTGGTCACAGGTGCAATAACATCTCAGGTACATTCCTTATGGAGGGTGGGAGAGAGAAGTGGTGAACCACTTCAGGTAACCTGCCAACATAAACCAATAACCTGTGTTTCTTTGGAAGCTCAGTGGTACTCTGGTGGCAGAGTGGGAGCTGTTAGACCTTCATTCCAAAGGCAATGGTTTTGGTGTGAAGCTGCTGAAGGCATGTTGAAAGACCAAGAGTAAAAATATGGAAGAGATTCACAGCAAGGTTAATAAAGCAAACAAAAACTGAACTAAAATGAGAGTGAAATGGATGTAAAGTTCACCAGTCAATTTGTAGATAAAGAGATTGGAGATTGTCTAAAACAAGTGGCAGCCTGCTGGAATTTGACCTTTGGGATCCTGGGTTTGCTAATACCAGAGCTGGGGAGAGACATCCCAGTCACACCTAATGAAAAAAACCCTTTTTTCTTTCCTTTAGTCCCAAGTTGGGTGGGCACTCATTTCTGTGAAGACTGCAAGAACTGGCAGATTTGTTACACCAACCTGGTTCTGGGCACTTTTACACTGAGCAATAGTCCCCCCTCCACAGGGCCACTGCCAGCTCTTTTCAGAGTCACTGTGAAATTCTGACCTAGAATGTTTCAAAAAGCACCAGGTGCTTCAAAGGCAAACTACTGTACCTCAGTTTGTACCATGTTGATGCGCCGGGAGCGCAAAGCTTTGACACAGTTGTAGATATCCACGACACCTTCTCTTTCTGCCATATCTAACATGATATCGATCACGATGTAACAGCCTGTCCGTCCAGCACCAGCACTGGAAAGAATCAGTAAATACTGTCAGGAACAGCCCCAGAAAAACATCTACAAACTTTATAGCCATTACTGAGAGCATCATTCAGTTTTTCATCATCTAATTTTTATCTTCTCTCCTTCTCATCATAACATATTTTTAAATCTTTTGATGTGTTCAAAACATTTTTCCATTGAATTTGATCCACTAAGTAACAACAAAAAAGAAAAAAAAATTTTTCCTTGTGTCACCCAGATCAATACTTAAATTAAGAAAAGAAATTAGTTTAAGTGAAATCTGAAGAATGATTAAACTTATGCAGTTCAGGATATTATAGATCTTGTTTTTCTTTAATAAGACTTAGAATGATTTTTAAGTGATTGATTACAATAAGAAACTCTAATGTATGTTTTACCAGCCAAGTTCCAAGCTAGTTCAGATAGCACATTTAACGATATCCAGAAGATTCACTCATGATTTATTTTGGCTTTACATAAAGCTATGGACAGTTTTTGCACAGTGAATTATTAAAATCTGTAAAGGCTGAGTAACTTTATCTACTAAATATAACTAAACATTTGACTAAAATATTTAAGTAAATCAAATATTTGTAGAAAGCAAATTCTATTTCTCAAAGGTCTGTGTCCCAACAACAAAACCTTGCAAAACCTGCACAGGAGAAACATTCTGCATTTGTTGTCACTAACCTCATTCCATCTTTCTTCATCTACTTGCTTAATTTGCTTTAAATTAATAATCAGTTCAGACATTATATGCAATACCGAAGATATCAAAGCAGTTGTATTTACACTCATTCTCAAAGTGCTGACACAAAATTGTTGAAGGCTACCTAAAATAATAGCCTGGAGTAGCATGGTGCTGCTGCAGGAAAAAGAAAATCTCAGACAATTCTATTTAAGAAAAATGTACTAGAATCTGGTTATTTTCAAACAGTGCTGTAGACAGCCAAATCCTACTGCAGTGTGAATTAGGCAACTCCAAAAGGGAACAACAAAAACAGAGCACTTCAAAATGACGGGTGCTTCAGAAGAGACTGCTGTAAATAACCATACACACAGTTGTGCAAAATACAAATCCATGCCTTCTGTACACACCTGCAATGGACAACAATAGGCCCTGCACTAGGAGGGTTAGATAATTTGACTCTCCGTATAAAGGAAAGCAGGCCTGTGGCATTGTAAGGAACTCCATGGTCTGGCCAGCCAGTGAAATGAAACTGTTTAACTTCAGCGGATTTCATTGTAGCCCCTCTGTAAAAGGCAAAAAAAACGTTATGAAATTCAAAGTATTTAATAGAGTAGATATTATCTGACTCAAATAATGATCACACATACTAATAGAATCTATATGCAGTTTTCATCATTTCATCAATTATTTAAAGCAACAATCCATAGGAAGTTTAGACACGTCATTGATTTTTTTTAATTTTGAAGTTTGTAATTTTTAAATTTGTAATTTTTTTCTTTAGACATTAGGTATGCTAGTTTTGCTCCACTAAAGATCTTTTTTTAATTGACTTTGATGCACTTCACATTGATTTTCAGATGTTTTGCTAACTAGGACAAGGGCCTGCTACATTTAAAGGCAAGTATAATTTAGCATAAACCACAACTTTAGCACATAGAGTATTCACAGAATTTGTCTTTGATTGAGATTGACTCAGCAGCGGTCAGGACAGAGTGCGTAGGGATGAACAGCAGGCATGACTCATAATCTGGTACTTGAGTTTAGCTCAGAAGTGTGGCTGTGGAGAAGAGGTGACTGTCAGAGAGGGCATGGCAGTAGTCAACATTTCTGGGGAAATTCAAGGTCCCACAGTGAGATGCATGCTTGGGTAGCGCTGACGCAATGTGTATCTCCCATGGTATGGTAAGGCTGCCCACACTGTGGCCCATCTAACAAGCCAGAGGGATTTGGTATTCCACAGAAATACCAGGATAGCCTCTTTGATCCTCCTTGTTACCAGGAAACAGTATTTTGCCAAGCCCTTTCAAAATGCACTCACCCTTCCCAGAGTGAAGGTCCTGACAACATATTCTGCAAGGGGCTCCATCTCGACACAAGTCACTTTGAAGTCCCCATAAACTTCTGTGTCGTCAGGCCAGTACTTGTAACACTTGACCTAAATAAAAAATGGGTATGATTTTACACCAAGGAAAAAGAAAAGCTTGAAGATACAGTACTGCATGTATTACTGCATGACGCTCCATTTATTTACAAAATAACTGTGCATCCATGTGGTTTGTCATGGTTAGTGGCTGTTATGCCTAGTTAAGCACTGGCTACAAGGAATTTCCAGTGGTTTACACAGCCCTACTTAGGTGCCAAATTCACTTCTAATTGAGCATTTGCATTTTCTTTAGTGCTGAGCTGTGGAATATATTTCTACTTATGCTAAACTGTGATGCATTTTGTACCCATAACCAAACTGTTGCAAGTTATCCCAGATACTTTACAGACTTCTCTGAGGTATGTGTTACTGCTAAACTGTAAATAATTTGCTGATTTCTAATCACTGATATAGAAGCACATTTCCTCCACTACTCTTTTCATTTGAGTGACACTATACAACTCTATTCTGCTGAAATACGGAATTTTGGATTCAGACAATTTTCCACTACACGTGAAAGCAACACAGCATCAGTTTTCAGAAACTGCTTTAGACAATACCAAAGCTGTAACATTGCCTGGACTCCTTCTCCATGCACCCTCAGCATGCAGGGCTGCCCTTTTACATTCTGCCCATAGTATGTCTTGTCAGCAGTTTTTTTTCTTTAAGCTTGCAGCATTAAAAGAAAAGCAAACCCAAAAACTTACTCTTCCTACTTCCACTAAATTTGTGACCATCACAACACAAGCTGACTGCTCCTGCCATATCATTCTCCAAAAGTCATACACAGTCTCATGAACTGGACCTGTAAGAAAAAATTGCAGGTAATATTGTGCAAAAAAATAACAGTCAAAGAAATGCTAAGAATGAAATCCAGTGTGTTTCAAAGTTGATGCATGTGAGCACATTTGCTCAGAGAAGAAAGGTTCGTGAAACCACATCATCATGCCATTGTCCTGGTTTCCAGATTATATTGTTACTTCTAACCAATGCTGGATATTCTTAATTTAACTGAATTACTACTAGAAAGAAAATAATGGAAGGTGTTTCATGTAGCAAAATGACAGAAGTTGCCTGAGAACTACAAGGACACAGCAATGCATGACTACAGTTACATTTCCAGTTTTGTTTTACATTTGTTAAATGTAATGTGGTGAGAATGAGTTTCTTCAGGTGCTCACCAAGAAGCAGCCCACACTAGAGTGAAATAGGAGGGTGCTGGTACAGATACTCTGCATTTACTATCTGGTTCCTGGCAAGCGTGGATGCACAAGTAGGCACTGAGCCAGAAAATTCCCACTAAAGTGTATTTAAACTAACTTAAGTACTTTTCTGTGAGACAAATGAGAAGCACATGTTTAAGCTTTGCCTCCTGCTCTGCTGCAGACATGTTCAGTTGAGTGACAGAGGCATTTACCCTGTTACAACAATCTCCAAAACAGCTCCTTTGCCACCATCCAGCAGTACTATAAATACTACTGTATAGAACAGATATAGAATCACAGAATTATTTGGAAATTACCTTTAACATCAAGTCCAACTATAAACCTAGCACTGCCAAGCACCACTAACCCTAAGTGTCACATTTGAAGATTCAAACACATTCTCTTTCATATGCTAGATCAAAGACTGCACACAAAAACAGCAATATTTTTTTCTCTCCTTTACACACTATTATGTGCAATGATTTGCATAGCAAAACAGAAATAAAATACAAATGTAGACAATGCCATATAGAGACCTATTTAGGCAGCACTTACACAAAAATAAAAAACAAATGTGGACAGAACTGTGAGCATCCTGCTTTAAAATAAGTCTTTACTTTGAGTTTCCTGTGTGCACCTACAGTCAACTTAGAGACAAATAACAGGATATTTCCAGACTACTATCCAATTATGCTGACAGATCAAACAATGGCACATGTAAATCTAATTATTTTTACTTAAAATCATAGCCTCTGACATTTCAGTGCAATCTTAGACTAATCTATTTGGTTTTCCTCATTGTGAGGAGTTTTATCACAAATACAAACTGAAAAATAGAAATTAACTGTTTTTTTCTCTAGCACCTCTTTTTATTGGAAGTGTGTTACTTGATAAGGATTTGCCTTGCTGTACTTTTAGTACAAAGAGTCTTTGTCCTCTGGCCTTACTTTAGCCAGATTTTCTGAAAAAGTTTAATTTATCATTGCTATCTTCACTGCATTCTGGACTAAGTTGTAGACAGTAAAATAAAACATTGTAATATGGAAAGAAAAATGCCTCAGGGTGGGTTGAAACTGTTCTCTGTCCATGTCTCTTCTCTCTATTCATCTTCATAATTAGAAATCATGGTAGTAGGTTCTGACTTTATCAGCTGAATTTATCACTGACAGATTTGCTCAATAGCTAATTAACATGATAAATCAGCGCGATTTTTGAATTTATTCACATTCCACCCAAATATACTACATTAATTTACCATAACACAGGATGACAACTCACAATGCTGGGTATTCTTTATTTTCACCTACTTCTATTTTGCCAAAACACTATGGAACACTACAGAGAATGATTGTTGGATTTGATTAAAGCTGGCAGATCCTTACCTTGGGTTGCAATGTAGTGACTTGGTCTCTGATATCCCTAAAACAGCAATATAAGTTGGTTTGAGTACCATATTACTAACTGAGAGTGGAAAATAAAAGCATAAGGATACTACAGAATCCTTATATCTAGACATTTTCAGAACAAACCAATATTTAAGAGCAACATGAAGCTCAAAACCTAAAAAACCTGTTAATATCGAAAAGGTTTGAATGACAACAGATAAAATGAAAATAAGAACATCTGACTGGAACAGACATTGTAGTGTACCAGGGACGAATACTCTAAATTGGTCCCTTGCACCTAAAAATGAGTCCTCTATTGACATTACTTCCTAGCTGTATACACTGGTTTTATTTAAAATTTAATAAAAATTCTCTGCCACCATACTGTCTCACAGCTGATCTATGTTCCCAACTTAGCCAATGTGAAAAAATACACACCTTTTGTCCTCTTCCAAACAGAGAATCCCACAAAGAGGTGTGTGCCTCAACCCTGACTAACGGGGACAGACACATTGGTGTGTGCAGAGAATCAAGGTCCCACTGCAGTGAAATCTGCTGAACTGCACAAAGTGTGCATCAGTTACAGTGGGCATGATACACACAAGTATATACAGAGTCTTACACACACACACACATGTATATATATATATATATATAAGTAAATAGATAACCCTACACAGCTAAGCCTTTCCAGATGGCTGGATCTATGCCAATGTTAGCAGCACTATACAGCACTAATTGTCTACATAAAAACTACAAGACAAAGAGCTACTGCTCTTGAGGAAATAATTCAGGGTATATTTTGACCAGTGCCAGCAATTCAGCTACAAAGAGGAAGGAAAGTTTAGTGTTGCTGGTGAGAAGACAATACTGAATTTCACAATATGGAAATGTTAATAACTCCAATTATTCTCTAGGTTAAGTTTTATTAGGCCGTGGTAGAAGTATTGCATTACAGGGGAGTACGAGCCCTTGGATTCCTGGCATTCACAAGATGCTACTAAAGTGAAGGATTTCAGTGTACCCAAGGACTTTATATTCTTTTCCACAGACTGCTTCATTATCCTCTCTAGAGTGAGAGCACCTTCCTCTTGGGGCTTCTAAAATTTTTTTCTTTAAGATCTTACTTCTTGCTTTACAGGAGACCAAAATTGCATCAAATGATTTTTCATGAAGTACTTAATATCAAGCCATAGCTTAAAATTGTGGAAGAGGAACATGTGCTACATGGGTTTACACTCACTAATGCTTTTGAGAAGAAGATAAAAGTGTCACTTAAAAATTGTAAAATGCCAGTTTTAACTTGTAGCTTTCTTGTCTGCTTCTAATGAGATGCAATTCACTCCTAAATAAAAGAGCCAATATCCTCAGGGAATTATTAAAAATCTGTGAGAGTTTTCTTCTTTAAGGCCTCAAGCAAAATATCATTGGCCTATTAGTTCATAGAGACTGCCAAGTTAAAATATCCAAATAAAAGACAGAAATATATCTGGAGCTAAATCTTTATATCCTGCAAGGTCAAAAGAGTCTTAAATAAATTTTCAACTAAAAGTGGTCAGGAAAAACGACTAAGGTGCAATTATAAAGAAAAGCAATCAAAGCCACATATTTCAAGAATTCCACTATTTTTCAAACTGCTTTGGAATTAATTTGAATACAACAATTTGTTTATTCCTAAGGTATTAATTAGAGAAAAGTAATATTTTGTTAGTCTAATTGACTGGCAAAATTTGGATCAGTTTTTAAAACTTATAAACTAATTTGTATTCTGATTAAGGAATGGAATTTCAAATTTTAGAGATTTTTTGCAGAAGTGAGGAAATTTCTGTGTTAAAATATATATATATATATATATATATGTAAGTGTTTGTGTATATACTTTGTAATACCTAAATTAGCACCTTAAAGCAAATGCCAGCTAAATATTGATTATCTAAAATATTATTAAAAACAAACTAACAAAAAAATCCCCAACCTACAAATGTCATTATCCCTCCTTTTTTTGGCCATACATATTATGACTAGTTCACAGGTATATTTTCAAACAACTACAGTGCAGCATACTATCTAGCTTCTTACATATACATGGGAAGGGAAAAAGAAAGGCTAGTGGCCAAAATCACCACTAAAAATGGGAACAGCAAATTCTCTTTAACAGATAGGTCACCTGAGTTACCTAACATCCAATAATATGCAGAGATAATCTAAAAGGCTAAATTATTTTTTCAAAACAGGTACAAAATAATATTCACACAAAAAAGAAATTTTTTAAAGGAACAGATGAGATAAATTAGATGAGGCATGCATAGTTATCAACTGATAAAAATAGAAGAGGAAAGTAATTAATAACAATATCTATATTAAATATTTACAATAGGATGCTGTTATTCACATATAGTGGTACTTACATCCCTGTACAGCCAAATCTACAGCCCAAACCAAAGTCAGATGTGAAAGAAAGCACAACAATGTCAGTGAGTACTAGGACGTAGAACAAGGAAAGTGTACATTTGTTCTTAATAAAAGAAAGCTTTCAATAATTTTGTAGCATAACATGCAATAATTTCACATAGAGAAGCTGGCAAATTGAGAGGGAGAAATCTGTGCATTCCACTCACATCTATGTAGTTGGCATTAATGTAATCTGAAGATGGATCATCTTCAACAGGTTGCAATATCACCCTGGAGTGGTCATCTGTAAAAACCAAGTGGTTACGGAGCCTTTTTGAAGTGTGATTTTTAAGTAAGATATTAACGGTAAGTCATCTAGAAAACCAAAATCAACTGGCATAAAGCACCTCACAATTTGCAATCCTTAAAAACAAAGTATTCACACAGAAATACAAAGAATCATTTTGTCTGAGGTCTGCAATTACTTCAAAAAACATTCACTACATTTCATTAAGTGCAGCTGAAAGGCATTGGCACAGTAACATGTGGTTGAAAAGACACAAAGAAACCAGGTTACTTGCTCAAAGTCCCTCTCAACATCAGCTCCACTGCTGGTAATCTAGAAAACCAAAAATGCTGATTACTGTATCCTCACTTCCAACCCAAGCCTGCTCAAGTTCATATTGAGACATTATTGAAATCAAGACAAAGGAGTTAGCAAAGCACTTGGGATTCAATGAAGAGGTAACTCTACCCATTCAGGGACTTCTCCAGCACCGTGATTTCCTGCGTGTTCAATTGCACGGGTAAAACAACACAAATTGTGAATAAACAGAATCAACATCCAGATGAGTGCCAGCGTGCTGCTGATGTATGCTTACCACAGCTTGCACAACAGAGATGCAAATGCGAAATTCAGCCTGAGTTATAAAAGGAAGAAAGTTGAACTGTGAAGAATAACAACAACAACAACAGCAAAAGCTGAAAAAGGCACTGTTCTGCTTCTCCACTGCAGGTACTAAGCAGCTGTGCCACCGGAGACTTGCAAAGGAAGAGAGAGCAGGGCCCGAGTAACACACGAGTAGAGCTATGGCTCAAACCGAGGACACCGATACTCACATGCTATAATGTTTCCATAGCGGTTCTTTGTTCTGTTTTGATCCTTCTTAGCGACATCCCAAGAAGCTGACTGCCCCTCAAAGAAACTCTATAAATAAAAATGTTCCGAAAGAAAACATTCTGACCATTAATTTATCTCCAAAAATAACAGTTTAAAAGAACTGCCCCACCACAAAGTAAGCTCAGCTTTGCTCGCCTGCCCCGGTCACCCAGGCAGTACCTCGGTACAGAAATATCTAGAGAAGAACAGAGCCTCTCCCTCTGACTGCTACCAGCAAAAGGGCAACTCACTGAGGAACTCCACAGGGATTTCAAATCCTGTAATTGCTGGAAGACTAAACTGCTTATACATCCTTGCTATGGAGGAATGACATTGAACTGAGAAAGCACAGAGAGACTGATCACTCTTCTTACAAGACACTCTAATACACAGCCTGTTTACTACAGCATTACATTGCTTTCCACATTACTTAGTAACACATCTTTCCTTCCTACAGAGACATCAGGAACTCTCCTCATTGTTCAATGTTCATTGGTTTTTTTGCCTTTCCTCATACCCCTCCCTCTAGTCACTAGCAAAATTATTTTGCATTTTTGAACCCTTAAGATTTTGATCTCTCATATTGATAGAAGCAGTTTTTATTTCTCCTTGGCTTTCTCTTCATTGCCCGTAGATATTTTACTGCTGCTGTAGGTCTATGCTACTCCTTCCTTCCAGATGATCTCTTATCCTGCTTAAGTTATCTCCAGAAAATACACAGTAGCCATGGAATCAGAACTTTAATGCACAGTCAGAAGCCCAAAGCAGGGAATAGATGTCATGTATAGAGACAGAAGAAGTAGCAAGCAGGAAAACACCTGATATGGCATCAGGGAACACCCTCCCCCCCAACAGTGGTTTCACTTGGTCTTAGCGTTGAAATTAGGCAGAGCATAACAAAGCATGTTTAAGTAAAAGAGAGGAAAAGAGCATAATATTCTTTTAAAAACCACACATTTATTTATTCCAGTTCTTATGTTTACAGTAGAGACAGCTGCAGAAAAGAGAGAAGGGTGAAAACTGTGTCAGAAGAGATTACTTACTCAGAGAAAACTCATTGTAAGCCTAGCTGTATTGTAAGCAACCTTGGCAGTCCCATTCCCATCTTTACTCTGTGTCCTGCCTGATGTCCTAATCCCAAAGAATCACAACAGATTCAGAGATCAGAAGCAAAACAAATCTGTACTCATCTTCCACCTCCAGTGCTGGGAATTTCTTGCTTCAATTTTAACATTATAGTTGTAAGTAGACATGCCCAGGCAGGTTTAATTAGGACTTCAAGACGTTACTACCCTTATCATCTCTTTACTGCTTCTCAGCTGGTGCTAATTCCCAGTATTGCCCTAGTGAGATGCTAAAATAAATCAGGACAGTGCTTCCAGTCAATGTTTCTTGTAGAACCAGGCAGGTTAAATTCTTTACTTTAACCTAATCCAGGAGATCTGCACTAAAAATAGCTCACATAGCTAATTACAGCATTTCCACTAAAGAGCAGCAACAAAAGATTGGCAGCTTCTTACAATACTCCTAAAAGATTCTTTTTATACCCTAGGGAACACACAGGGATTTTCTACTAGGCAGTTGTAAAGGCTCAAACTATTGGACCCATTTACTATTTCAGTTCTGGGTTACAGATATAAGAATCTTATGCCTGTTAAGCTATTTCTCACTTAAACCCATGACATTTAGTTCCATCCTTTTTCAATACAATGCAAACAAAAGGCTGCCCATTTCAAAGGGATTTTTCCTAGCAAAGCCCCACCACTGGAGATCTCACCTCATACTCCTCTTTAAATCCATAGCTGTCAGAGGTCTTCATCAGGTTAATATGCTGCAGGAGATCAGCCACCCTGATGGCAGGGTGCAGCTGCCCAGTCTGGTACGGGGATTCTGTGCCTTCGCAGAGGTAACGAGGGACATCCAGGAGCCGGCTGGACTCTGCTGTTGCACTGTGATTTTCATCTGTATTCACAAGAAATCCGTGCATTATGTACCCACAGAGCAGTAACACATGCTGCTATACATATCAACATCTGTTTTGAACCTCTTCCTTCAAAAACATCTCTCACTTCTGAGAACGCAAAGCACTTACTCTCCAGCATATAAATACTGTGAAGTACATAAAAGAATTTAACAGCAAACACATACAAAAGTTTGCAGTCCTTCATCCAGCAATAAAGATGTCTGAGGGGCATTTTATTTGAAGCTACAAAACTTTATGACATTAATGTATTTGGAAACTCCAGACTCTATCAACCAAAGTAACTTTTTAAGGGCTAATACATATCAATAGCAATATTACACCTTAAACAATAAATTAGAATAATTCCATAGTGGTATCAGCACATCATTTGTCTAAAGCCAACAAAGAGTGAATTGAGAACCCAGTAAAAAAGAAAAGCAATTATGCCACCACTTCAGAACACCACCTCCACTTAGGATGATGAATCAGCAGTACAGAGTGGTCATTTTAACTCATGTCTTTTAGAAGAAAAATAAAACTTGAGTTGAGTGTGCTGATTTCAGTCACAATTTTTTGTCCTGTATAAGCAAAGAAGTTTCTCCTAACACTCTGTGCTACATGAATTCTCATATCAAAACCCAAATGTTAAAGGCTGCATGAGGTGATCACATTTTGTTAATCCCTTCTATGAAATAGTCATTTTATTCAAATTAGTAATTATCAGATCAAACGAATTTGCAGAGGAAATAAAATTCTAATCTAAGCAGCTACTGAAATGAGAAGTGGGTAGTCAACCCCTCCTAAACTTCTTTGAAATCAGTTTACCATTTTCCTTGCAAAGGATCTAGACTGGGAGGGAAAAGACTCTACGGAAAAAAAAATGAACACCCCAAGGGTTCGATTTTGTACAATTACACCAAAATACAAACACTATTATTGTCTTCTGAAATTAAATCTCCTGGGAAGCCCAACTCTTTGAACTGTCACCTGCGAGTTGCTAATTTCAGTAGCTAATTTATGCCTCACTAACCTGCCTAACAAGGAGAGTGACATGCAGCAGTCACTTTTTATTGTAGTGTTACCCATACTAAATAACACACATTTCAAACCACCTCAGGATTTGTAGTTCTCCATTCCTCACAGAATACTTACCAGTAATAGGCACTTTAACCCATTGAAGCAGCAAAAAACAATGAGTGAACAGAACATGAGAAATTTATTTCAGGAATATATTAGAAAATGGCTAAAAGAAAGTGACATTCAAAGTTGTTAAATCTTCACAATAGGTAACAATGAAAGCCGTTTAAAAAATATAAGGGCTACATTATTATACTATCACTGTAATAATAGGGACTTGGGAAAAGCAAAATTGGCACACTAACTTAGTGCTAATGTACACAGACTGTAGACCAACTTTAATAACCTTACATGAAAAAAAAGAAAACTAGTATAGCTACAAAGTAATGAGAGTTTCATATTAAAAAAAAAAAAAGTGTTCTATGGTTTAGAGCCCATAAAATACTCCTCTTCTCTAAATAAGACAGAAGAAAACTGTTTTGTCATGCTGGGCCGAGCAAAGGTTACCGAACAAGGTTACAGACACCCAGCTTTTAGCATATAGTGTGCCCAAAAACTTGTACACTTCTCTCCAGTATTTCAGTCCACTCAATGAAAATTCGTACCTCTTCCAACTATCAATGTTTTGCTTATATGAGGAAATTATCATGCCCAGAATATCATTACCAGTAGATGAAAAAGCAGACAGGAACTATTAAGCTGGTCTTCAGTTAGTTCCTTGCCCTCAATATTCACAGCTGCCTGTAACTGTGTCTGGCACAGCAGAGAATACCACAGCAGTATGGCACTGAGTGGGAAGGTACCATGAGCACTTCACAAGCAAGCAGGATCAGATTTCAAAGTTATCTTCATTATTTGGGAGACAATGCAAAAATCAACAAGGTGAATTGAATGGTGAATGAAACAATAGGCATGTGTTGGAAAGGGAAGTAAAATATGTAACTACAGAATGGAGTAATGGACTGGAAAATGATAAATGTGATTTTAACAGGCAACTCAATGCAAGTCAGCAACATGAACACAATAAAAAGAAAATACGGTTCAGTTGACAGAAACAGTAAAAGTGGGGCATGGGGGTACCTAATCCACTCAGCTCAGCATTAAGACTTTTTCCAAGAAAGCTATCTGATTTGGGGCACTGCAATTTAAAATTCAAACTTTGAGTTGGAAAGTTGGAAAGCTTTCAGAGATAAATAATGACAACAAATTTAGAAAACATCACCTACAAGATGATGAGTGAAAGAACTGGGTTAAACTCAGAAAAGAGAAATAATTGAGGACATGAGCCTTTCAATGTGTAAAAGACTGTTTTGAAAGGACAGAAATGTGCCAGTTTTACATATTTTCTATGAGTCTCTCAAAAGGAAATGGCTCAATCCACAGCAATAAAAATTTAGTCTAGATTAGTGTAGTTAGGAAAAACTAGGGGAGAGAATTAATAACACTTAGGAGTAGATTCAGTAAGTAATAATTAATACTCAGAATATTGACCTTTGGGTCCCAAATATTACTAATATGAATCAGAATTTACTTTTACTAAGGACGACTGAGGCACTGGGACATTCCAGTGCAAGAGCAAAATTCTGTTTGCTACAAATTTCTAAAACATAATTTGATAATTCCCAGAAAGAATCTGCATTATGTGTATAATGTCCCTCCTCAAAATAGAGAAAGAATTTCATTGCCTCCAGGTTCCTTTAATCTTTACTAGTAGGAATCTAATTTTCAACATGTTAAGCATCAATTCACATCTACTTTCTGATATTTTTCTTTTATCCTGAAATAACAGCAGCAACTGACTGAAACTCAATACTGCGCATTGTGTTTATCCAACCAAGAACTTAGTTACAAATTATACTTTTATCCTCTTATTAAAAAAAAAAAAACCAAAAAACCAAAAAACCTACAAAATGTGTATTTAGTGTTAGATGCAGCATAGACATATGCAGCCTGTTCATTTCAATGTATGCTCTTCTTTTTAAAGTAAGTACAAAGCTGAAACATTTACTAGTTAATGCCAATTGAATTATGTTATTAATTTCGGCATACAGAAGTACTTGGTCAGAACATTCAAAGAAAGTTGTTTCCTCTTAGATGTACAGAAATTTTTTTCCATTTACTATCTTTCTTTTCATTTTTGTTACTCAGAAAATTGAGCTTTGGGTGCCAAAAAATGCTAATGTGGATGTCCACATTTTATTTTCATTAATTTTATTTTTGAACATCTCTTAATAGAGCTCTAGTTTCACATGTCAGTTTAATGGAATTCAGTTTCGAAACCCTGGAGAGAAAAATTTTAGCGTTTTCCATTTACATATTTCTTCATTTACTCTTCAGTTAGCAGTGACTAGGAGTAACTTCTTAATGAGAAAATAAAATAATTTTTATTCTAAAATTGTTGTCAGTCTAATTCTGAATTGATGAACTGAGTGTAGAATTATTTTCTGGTAACAGCATAGTTTCACATAAAACAAGCTGTTTCAACGTTCAACCATGCAAGGAGACAGAACTCATGCAGGAATGGATAATGAAGGACTGGGGTCCTCACCTAACACAGCTGTCGGCACAAGTGGATCATTGGGCACTGCAGAAAAACAAAGCCCATGAAGAAACACATTACCCTTAATTTGTATATTCTTAAGAATAATAACAATACACTTCAGAGTATGACCAAGTGATAACTAAACTCCATTAATTTTATTACAAGAGAAAACCAGAATGAATACAGTTTCAGAAAGCATGCTGAATAAAAGAGGTATGAAAAGCAGTGATTTCAGACTTCAGAAATGTAATGATAAGAGCAAAGAGATCTTTACTGGAATGAAATAAAGAAGACATTACATGCAATTTAGTTTTTGAAAGGGCTCCTCCTTCACTATTGTTTTCTTCGCTTCACAATAAAGGTTCACTTTCATAGAACTCACTTCTTTCCTTTTAAAGCCATCCTCTCATATAATACTTGAATAGCTAATATCAAAATAAAATGGTATTTCTATAAAGTTTTCCAGATAATTAAAAAAATTATATACATTTCTACTCTTAATAGCTTTTTTAATGTTCAGTACCAAAGAGATTGCTTGTATGGAGTACAGGAAAATCAAAGATACACAGATGCAGATGTCTGAATAAAATTCATAGAATTTTAGCTTTTCTTATCACATCTAGAACCATGCAGAGATAAATGCACTGTTTTGGACAGAAATTGCAGAATCCAGGATTTGTTTTGTTCCAGACTGGAACAAAAAATTATAATGTCAAAGTGTCTCTAACAGAATTAAACTCCAGTTCTCCAACAATCTGCCTGAAATTTTGTCGCATAGCAGGAAACCCTGAAAGCTTGGAAGACTTGTCTCAGCACAGACAGTGGTCAGAAGACACAAATCCTTCAATACACAAAAAATCACATACCTAGGATGCTAGAAACCAGTGATGCCCAATTTCTTTGCAAACCAACCAGGACAGCTGTGGTGACAGGAGCTCATGGGCTCTTGGCATCACATCAGTCCATCTGAAAGGATGCCTGCCTGACTGCCAGGCAGCCCTGGCTCACCAATAGCCATGCAAATTCCTGATAAATTCTCAGCCTAGGATCCACCATCACTGTCTATATTAAACTGTCTCTGCAATCCTGCCTCCACAAATTTCAGTGCCAATAAGACATCAAACTTCAGAGACTTTTCAAACTATTCCAGCCAAAACTGTGTAGATAAACCCCACCAGGCTGATACTCCCATCTATAATTGGTTATGAGACACTTAATATGTTAGCACTTAGCAGTTTGGTAAGGCTCAATAAACCAAGCAATAAACCCTCCTTCAAAACCCATTTCCCTTACAACAAATGGGAAAGAATTTAAGAGCATTAATGGATGTATTTTGCTGAAGCATGACAAGCAGTATGGGAGACCAGAAGAGACATGGAGTGTCATTCCCAAAAGATGGCAATTCAGAAGGAGCTCAGGCTGTTCAGATCTGTTTAAAGCCAAGCCACAAGTCCATGGAGCTGTGAGAAGCTCAGATTCCTACCAGCTCCATGGCAGAATTGTATCCCTTTGTAATTTATACACTAGTTTTGAAATATTCAGTGGAGTACCTTGCTTTTGGCAAGGTGTAGTGCAGATGTTGGGAGGCAGGAGTGCTGAACAGTGGCAGCTATAACCCTTAACAGCCAGAAACCCAAACTTTTTCAAAACCAGACAGTCAGCATGTCTATTCAAAAAATGAATACAAATATAGAACAAATTTGCAGATTTATTAACAAGCTTGTTCCTAAAATTCACAAACAGCAATGAAAATTGTCAATGTTCCCTTCTGTTGTAATGTCCTTACTGCCAAAAAAATAGAAATTATTTTGGACCTCATGTTATTATTCATTGCAGACATGGTGTTATGCAGTAATGTTTAACGTGCTGGCATTAAATAGTCTCATGAGAGAAAACTGAATTTCAAGTTTTAACTGAGGTATTCTAAAAGTATAATACTTTCCCTAAAATGAATATCATTGCATAATGAAAGCACATGCAAATATTTAATTAAATAATTTACCACATTCCAACAACGTACAAACATCCCTACTCAACCTTTTGCTTTACCAGCATTCCTGGAAAACCTGGAACGTAAAACAAGCAGAATGGTTTCCTGTATTTCTGCATTCACCTACACTCTGGAGCATCTATCACTGTCTACTTACATCTGGGGCTGAAGTTATGTGAGTCCATAAATGTGATTGACAGGGGATCCTCTGCATGCAGAGTGCTCTGGTCGGCGTAGCTCCTGTCCATGGCATTCACCATGTGGGTCATCTCCTGACGGGTGGTTCCCATGGCATCCTTGCGCTTCTTTGCAAGTTTGCTGCCCAGCCAAAAAGAAAAAAAGTAAACCACCTTAATATTTGATGAATGTTGGTGTCTACAGTAATCATTCTCTATAATCCTGAATGACTGAAAAGTTTGACTTATTTCCCTGTGTGTGATTTTTTTCAGCACCTGATAATACTGTACTCCCTGCTATGAAAGAGTCATGGTCTTGTGTTTTCTGTACACACACAAGTGCTGTAATGGAAGTGCTTACTTCTGTGCCCGGTAATAATTTTCTTTTTCCCTGTGGAGTAATTACACTAATATAAACAAATTAGAGAATATAATTACATTTTAACTGAAATGACAAATAAGAAGCATCTGTGCATGCAGCTTTATCAACCATCTCCATTTAAATATCTGTTTTGATTTTATAAATGGATAATTCATTCCCCTTGCTTGCGTTGTTGCGAAAAAGAGTCGTGTCACCTTCTAAATTACTTTGTTAGTCAGAAAACCTATGAAGTAACAAAAGAAGCATGATTATTCAAAACATGTTTATATTACATATTTATATTACGTTCTATGTAAAACGTTGTGCTGCCCATTCAGTATACAAGACACGCAAGGATACCGCACTGTGGGTCTTTGAAAAACAAAACCGCCCTTATCATCCTATTCTTTCATGCAGTTTGGGAACATCACAGTTTTGACATAACTGTCTTACACTCTGACTATATCACAGTTAAAGACCAACCTAATCTGCACAACTAAGCCCCTCAAATTAACAGCCAGTGCCCTTAAAGTGCACACTTCAGAAATATCACTCAATTCTTCCTTTTGGAGAAAGAACTGGAAGTGATTTTCATTGTCTCAAGGAGTCAGATGGGAGCAGAAAATAAATTTTAACTTAAAGCATATATGTCAATAGTAGGAAGTATGGAGAGAAGCATAAGGTGTGCCTTGGTTCTACAGAAACCCATAACATGCATCAAACTGTTCTGAAATCTCCCTGTTTTCAGCTGAAGCCATGACTAAGATACATTAGATAGCCAGCCTGCTTAGTTGGGTAAATCTGACACCACATGGGAGACACGCAATCATCACTTAATGTACTGAGTTCTTGTAAAGGTATGTTTAATACACAGCTTATCTTTAATCTTTTCCTGCATAGAATACCATCAAATGTTCTGCTAATTGTTTAGACAGTGTTTATCTTACATTTCTCTTTACTAAAACGATGGCAAACTCTAAATATTAAATGCGCATGCTAAGATCAGACAAGGATAATATTAAAGACTTATTGCATATTATAACATTAGAGGTTAAGAAGATATTCTTTACTATCAAGGTGGTGAGACATTGATAGCAGCTGCTCAGAGAGGCTGTGGACCTCCCCTCTCTGGACGTGTTCAAGGCCAGGTGGGATAGGACTCTGAAAAATCTGATCTGGTGGAAGGTGTCCCTGCCCACAGCAGGGAGTTTGGAACTAGACCTTTAGGGTTCCTTCCAACTCAAGCTGTTCTGGGATTCTATGAAGAATATTAAGTATTCTTATTAAGTATTAGGTAAATTATAAATATTAAGCATTAATATAAATTATCCATCCATTTACTTGTTGAGTCCTGGGAAAGTTCACCACAAAGGGCCCACACTGTTGTCTAGGGCAAGAAGTACTTCATGCTCGCGCATATTTAAGAAAATGTTACAGGCCTGTTTCTTAAGTTTACAGTCTTGGTTCACAATGAGGGACCATGGTATAGAATATGGATGGACAAAGCCCTCCTGTGAATAGTGGATTCTTCCACCAATCAGACACATGCCCTTATTTTGTCAGATTCCAACCCCCCCTCCCCCTCCCATTTTGCTCCATCTACAAATTGAATAGTTGGAAAAGTACTACTCAGTAACATTCTTACAACAAAAATCCAAAATGTGGTCTCTAAACCTATCTCTTTTTTTCATCAAACTATTGTTTGACAGGGCTCTGTATCAGTTGTTACATGAAAAATAAAAAATCTGTTGGATGTACCCCTAAAATTTTTTTATACACTTACTTCACAATTCCTTTTAACTTACAAGGAGCAGGTTTAAATGATACTCTGGTTGAACAAATGAAGACCGTAAGAACTTCCAAGAGTGAAACTGCTTGAGCTTTATAACTGGTTTCCAATACTATCAAAGCATTCACAAAACTAGCATTTCTAGTTCAAAGTAGTTTTTAAAGTTTCAAAGCCTTTCAAATAGTCTCTATACACTGAAGATCACCTTTTTCTAACGTCACCTCAGAAACGGAACAAAAAGACTATTACATCTCATCTCTCGATGATATTAAGCTTTTCTTTGAAGCACCACTTTGTAACAAAACCTGGTAGCCTTGCTAAATAAATCAACAGCTATTAGGGCTTTTAAGTTATTAGCTTATTACAGTAGCTACTTTCTAATTCTTATGCTCTGCTTCAATGCCTAAAAAGGCTTATTGTGTTGTAGCACTGCAACCCAAAGCTGCTGGGAAATGGGAGGACAGCTTTATTGTTCAACAGCTCCTGGCTCCCTTGGGGTTTGACAACTTCTTTCTCCTTTCCTTTTTCTTCCTTTCCTCACTCATCTAAAGGCACATGATCTATGCTTTGTGATAGTTAAGCAAATCATTAGGTTAAAGAACTTGAGGCTGACAGAAAGCGTAAATGAGTCTCATTATCTGCTAAAGGATTCATTTGGATGAATCTGCTCAGGTGGGTGTTATAGAGGTTGGAGGGGAAAGGTGCTCCATCATAAGATGAAACTCTACTCTTGAGTAGAAGCAATTGTTATTTAACAAGGAAATTATAATTTGTCACAATAAATCAAAGAATGGCAGTTAGCTAAAACAGCTTATCTTTTTTTTTAAATTTTATTTTTAAGTTTGTTTAAAGAAGTCAACTAATTCTGCTTAAAAATGTGGAGGAGCATCATTATCAGACACCACCACTTCATCAAAGCACTCGAGTGCATCCTTAGAACTCCTCTGAGCACCTTATGCATTTATTTAAAATGAAGGATGTGTGTAACTGCTTGCTCAACCACAGAAAAAATTGTCAGTCCCCACAAAAATTCATTCGGTCAACAAGTATTAAAAAAGTCAGTTTTGCTTCAATGAAGCAAGACTTTTATACCATAAGATAAAATCCAGACTTTAAGATGTGTATGCAAATCACCTCAAAAGCAAAAGAGGCAGATCATAAACTATTTAGAAAAGTTTGGCATCTGCCTACAACCTGCACAGGAAGATGGTGCACAAGATCATTCCTGAACTGATACTCTAAGAACATACAGTTTGTGATTTACAGGCACAGTTCACTAACTAGGAAATGGGACAAGATCTTTTTTCCTTAGTGTGATGTGTTGCTGTGAATCAT
Source organism: Luscinia megarhynchos (assembly GCA_034336665.1). Classification (NCBI taxonomy): domain Eukaryota; kingdom Metazoa; phylum Chordata; class Aves; order Passeriformes; family Muscicapidae; genus Luscinia; species Luscinia megarhynchos. Next base: position 52,597,415 of record CM067565.1, read on the forward strand.
AATGCAAATTAAATTATGATTATAATAAGCTAAAATGATAGTTATGGAAAAAAACTGTAGCAAAAACCTAAAGTCTCAATATACAGTTAGAAATACAATATCCCTTTAAAAAAAAGAAACATCAGGGTAAGAATAACAGGGACAATGACACAAGCAATTTTTCAAGCCTGAGAACAAGGAAAGGTAACTATCAATAAAACTTTAGTAAAGTTGTAAAGACTGTTTTTCTTTTTTAAAAAGGGATACTGCATCTTTAAAACACATAAAATAGTAAGTCACCCGTATGCTACTTACAGATAGTAGGAGTAAGAATAGTAGCTCCTCCTGGCAAGCAAATCACAGACAGTGGAAAAAGAGAAGCAATGGTGAATGAAAAGCGTGACTCTGTCACATCCAATAAAGCAAAGAAATGTGCGTTTAAAAAAAAAGTTGAAAAATTCGTGTATCTTTGGTTAGCATTTCAACTTGCTCATGCACTAACTAGCCTTACTTTGCCATGCAACTAAAAACAAAATAAAAACAAAAAACCCCTAGCGTATAAAAATGATTTGTTTTTTAGAAAGATCACTTGAGAAAATTACATGCTGAGATTTCACTTATTGCCAAAAATTTTGAAAATTAAATGGATTGTGTAAACTCAACATGCATTCAGCATAATATAATGATTACCGCCTAGATGTCATGACAAATGAACAGCTGTGTACAAATCTTGTGCAGCAGATATGCTTTTTACTTTTCAGTCACAAAAAATAAAGGTTCCATTAATAAATACATTTAGTCAGAAAACAATTTCTTGTCATTCACTTTAACATATTTATCAGTACACAGTTGCATACATATATGTTTGTATGCGTACTATGCGTAGCTATATGAGTACACACATTTTAAAGAAAACTGGACATTTCCAGCAGACATGTGTGTACTGGCATATCCACCACACATTTCCTGAATGCAAACATATGGTTTCTATATTAAAATCTTACAATTGGAAATGCTGATGTAGTCATGCTAAGCATTAAAAACATGGAAGGTAAACAAATGGAAGGAAATGAAGGACATTTGGAAATAGTCCAACAATGATTTCGAAAATAAAAATGGCATTGCTTGTTAAAGATGCAGTATCCCTTTTCTTAGCTGGTTTGATTACTCCAGTAAAAGTCTGTAAAAGCATTTAAGAGCTTAATTCAGGAAAACTTCAAACCAATTTGTACAAAATGATCAGGCAAAGCCGAAAACATCTCAAGCTCATGAACAAAACTGCTTAGTACTCCATTTTTCAATAAAATGTAATGCTGCATTTAATCAGTTTGAGGTAGCTGTGTCCATCCATACAACTTAATAAACCAATAAAAATGCAGAAACCATTGTTTTATTGACTTTTCCATCTAATAAGCTGTGGTCAATTGGGGTACCAAAAGGGATACTACATAATGGATCACTGAATAGGTACACTACAGAGGATGATTCAGACGGATTGGCTTTCAGTCCCACCACAACTAAGTGAAGTGTGCTTTTGTATGTGTGTATGTGTCAGACTTTTTACAGCTGTTTCTTCGTTATATGAATTGCCCTGGTTCACTAGATTTAACTCAGGAACACAGTTTTTCTATGATTTTTTGTAAGAGACCTTGACTAAAGCTGGTATAAAAAAAGTGCCCATTTTCACTAAAGGCAGAGGGGGACGAGACTGGCACACCTACAATATAAGCAATAGACAACTAATTAAACTATCATGATGAAAAATTGCCAAACATTAAAGATTCATTAAGCAGGTTAATTTCTCACCTATTTAGAATACAAATAGTACAGGAGTTTAGAAATATTATGTGCTATAGAATAATGATAATTTCTAAAATGATGCTGCCTTCACAGGTTCTGAGGAGGGAAAGGGGGAAAAAAGGGAAATTTAAAAATAACACTTCACAGATATAATAAACTCACTTTGGTCAGACAATTTAATAGCGAAAATTTGAGCCTAAAAGGACTCTTAATGGAAGAGGCAAAAAGAACAGGAAAAATGTACACATGGATTTGTTTGTTTGCTGTTTGCAAAACTAGTCAATCACATCTGGAAGTGACTGACACTCTGTAGTGTTAGACAGTCTCTCTCTCACACACAAACACACGTGCACACACAGAGAATTTTCTATTAAACATGAGGGGACCACTGTAACACGCACTAAGACACTTCCCAGCACATACCTTTCTACAAAGCTACAATATAGAGATTTCCTCCTAAAAGCTGAAAAACAACTTCTTTTTGTTTTTCAAAAGTCTTGTAAATAAAGAAAATTGGCTGACTGTATGTCTTTTTTGCACATGATGAGTTGCACCTTTTGCATATGTGTTAATTCTCAACCACAGAGGTAAACAACAGAGAAAAGTGAAAGCACTTTTGGGAAAAATCACATATGTAGCTAACTAACACAGAACACTATAAGCATACCTAATGTTTCTAATGCAGACGTTTCTTCTCCAAGTTATATATCTCCAGGGATAATTGTGAAAAGGCAATAAATTAAAAAAATCTAATGCAAACCAGCAATTATAACATATAGAATGATCTTAGTCTTTATAAATAATAGCAAGCTACATTTCAGAGGAATATACGCAACAATCACAAGAATACTTTTTATTATCACTTCTGCAAAAGGCAAGGGAATGCAACGCACACACCATGGGAAGGCAAAGGGCTCATTCTATCCTAGAGAAATCAGCTTGTGCCACCAGGGAGGGGGTTAACAGAGAGAGTGGAATTAGTTTCTATACTATAACTATGGAATTATAGGGACACATTATGGAATTTTATGCCAGGTTAAAAGAGTTGCAACTATTGGAAAGGCTAGGCTTTGAAACACAGACCAAGCAATAGGGTACCACAAGTTACTACAGGTAGGAGGATTGGGATGCAGGGATAGCATTGAACAATGCCAGAAGATGGCGATCTTGCTTACTGTCTAAGAAAGCACTGAAAAAAAATTTAAATTCACTCAAATTAATACACTTTAAAACAATTTCATGCACTAAGGACTCACTAGATAATTTTTCAGTGATGTGGCATGACTTTTAAGAAAAAACCTCCAGGTTTACAAGAGCATAAACAGAGGTATCAAATTACATTATTTTGCAAGTTGAGTAACATACACATACAAATAATTCATTAGAGCCGCATAGAGACAATAATATTCATTAAGTGGTTAAAACATGAAAAGTGCAATAAGTTATTATTTTTTCTTTGCTTTAAAAATAAAAAAGGCAGCATGAATTTCAATTCCACCCACTTCAACAATCTGTACATTCTTCAATCTCTAACTTAAAAATCCTTGGAAATAAATAAGTATGAGAAAATGTATAGTTATCGGATCTTAAATATAAAGATATCCTATCTTTAAGGACATCCTAAGAATCACAGCAAAACCTAAAGAAAACACAAGGAAATAATCCAAAAGTCGACCAAAAGGACCTACCAGTCCTAAAACCATTTTTGCCCCAAAGACCTGTTAAAAACACCCTTTAAAAATTGTTTGGTAGGGAGGGGAGGAAAAAAAAAGGGATCAATCAGCACAGATCATATTCTTACCTTTTTTTGACGATCAAAATGACAACAAGGAGAAGTAGGATGAATACCAGAATTCCAGCACTTATTCCTGCTATTTTCACCACTCGATCTGTTTGTTTAGCTGGATCTGGAATCACCTCAGGTTCCTCTGTTGCTGCTGCTAAATGAATTAAAATAAAGAAGTTACTTAAATTTGTAAGCACTAGAGAGAAGGAAATAATTTTTGGTTATAATTTTCAAATATGTGTGTATGTGTTAATACAGTAATCAAAATATAGATACAGGCATCAAATTTTTAAACATCTACACATATGTATGTAGATACCCTACAAATTTAACAGAACCATAGAATAAGCATAGTCAGAAGGCACCCACAAGGATCATTGAGTCCAACTCTTGGCCCTGCACAGCACCATCCTCAAAAGTGACACCATGTGTTTTGTTCTAACACTTGAACTCTGTCAGGCTTGGTGCTGTGACCACTTCTCTGGGGAGTTCATTCCCGTGCTCAATCATCCTCTGGGTGAAGAGCCCTTTTCTGATATCCAGCCTAAACCTCCCCTGACACAGCTTCAGGCCATGACCTCGAGTCCTCTCACTGGTCACCAGAGTGAAGAGATCAGTGCCTGCCCCTCTGCTTCCCCTCACAAGGAATTTGTAACTGCAGTGAGATCTCCTCTCAGTCTCCTCTAGGCTGAACAGTCCAAGTGACCTCAGCTGCTCCTCGTGCAGCTTCTCCTCAAGGCCCTTCACCATCTTTGTTGCCCTCCTTGAAACAACAAGCATATAAGTATGTATAGAGCTGAATAAATATGTAAATATATACATACCCCTCCACACATGCAGCTATTTATGTACCTGAATTTCCAAATAAAATTAAAAAGCAGAAGACAAAGCAAAGACAATCTATCAACTTACCACCATTACTTAATTTAATGTTATTTTTTTCAGATATTAAATATGGAGTATTTAACACCAAATACTAAGAAAACATTTACACATTACATTACAAATAGTAAAACACTTTTTTCCAAGCCACAGTGTGAACCCTAAACTGCAGTACTTTTGTCCTCCATCCAGTTTCAGTTTCACCTTTGTACATTAATTCACCTTACACCATCTGGTCTGAGATCTGCATTCTACTGGGAATTTTGATTCTCTAAATAAGGTCATTCACAAAGCCAAGCCTAAATAAAGTCAGCAGTAGTTTTATTTCTGTTTATAGGCCCTGAAAGAAACCCCACAAACCACTGTTTTACAGAGAGATTAAATCAGTCTGTAACACAGCTGAGGCTACAGGTTACAGCAGAGAAAAAAAATAGAATATACATGAAAGTGCACAGCCATTCAGTCTGCAGCTCTTTGCATAACAGCCTGGTGTAAAAAGGATCAGGAACAGGAGATTTACCAGCCTGGTAAAAATATGAAAAATATAAATAGGTTTCAGCCCGGGGTAAAATCCCATGAGATATTTACTTGTGGAATAGAAAATGGCTTTCCAGTTCTCTAGTTCCTGCTTTCTAAGGCTGTGGCCTTTCCTCTACTCTCAGCACAAAGGGGTTCTCGAGCTTCTGGTTCTTCTTGTCTCACACTCCACCCAGCATGCAGCAGATGCCACTTAACCTCTCCCCTCACAGCATCTTCATGTGGAATAAGTTACAAACTGTTGGTATCAGCATAGTTATGTCATTACACAGAAAGTGTCCTTTAGTCTGAAACTAGGTTGCTTCTCAACAGATCACCAAAGGCAGCAGAACAAAAACCAAAGTGAAGTCATAAAAAAGAAAGGCCACTGCTGCCCTGAAAATCTACTCCATTCAGAAAGCCAGTGTAGTCATTACCAGGTATAATTAGTATCTAATTCTTCTGGGTTTAAACATGTTACACAGATAATTTCTATTCAGATTCCATGTGCAGGAGCCCATAGTACCTTTTGAGGGAAGGATAATGCTGTTGTTTAAAATTATTCCTTATTACTTCTTTCAGTAACCTTCATCTCTGCAGTATCTGAACCATGTACTAGCAACTTACCCTCAGGAAAACGTTCTGAGTCAGGAACATGCTCTCTTTCAAACAGCTGCACGAGAGCTCAACAGACAGTGAGAGATCTAGCATGCTTTAATTGCAAAACTTAATCATCATCATAAGAATCCATCATAATCATCTCTCTCACCGACAGCTTGAACTCTGCTGAGAAATACTAAATGTTTCCTTCTCCATGTAAATACATGCCTGAATGTACACTTGCACATAGTCCTCCTGTGAGGACTGAATACTATATATTTTGTTTGTATTGTGTGTGTTGTTGAGGTGTCAAGGGGTAAGAGCAGGGATCAGGCTAGAGATGTGTGCATACACACACAAGCTAGAATTAATGTCAGATACACATATGATGCTGTCTAACAGAGGAAATGAGGGGCATGACTTTTGAGGCAGGACTAGAAGACGTAGGTATTCAACATCCTCAATGCTTAAAATGAATCAACTCCCAGTCCAGTATTAGCTGGGCTGGATGTGACACACGTGATTGAGCATTTGATGAGCAGTAGAGCCAAAAGGCCAATCAGTAAAGTCAAAAGACAAATCTAAGCTAAATATAAATGGCTTTATATGCCAATGGGGAAAAAAATAATCTTTGCTGTATGGAGTGCTGAGAAACAGCAAGGACATAGGAAGGGTAAAGAGGGAGTGTGCAGAAATGGGATATTTGCTGTGTCTGGAACTGTACAATGTGAGTGCAACTCAGCAGCTTTGACCTAGCAAGGTAAGAACTACTCAATCTGCAAAATAACTAAGGCTGGAGCAAGAGATTTAGTTGTGTGGATGGAGATTTAAAGCCAAATCTCTGAGAGATTTCAAAATATGAATGATAGGGATTGAAGTGACCTGAAGATGTACTTCAAAACTTGAAGGCTCAAAAATACATCCAACACTACAGGCTTTGAGCTTTGATCAGGACAGTGGTACTTTCAAGGGAGTATTAGTGATGAGAGAGTGATGGGAAATGAATGACACACCTGTTTCACACTGCCTGGAGAAAGATAGGAAGGACCCTTATAACTTCATAGAGCAAGCTACAATATACCTGCTTCTCAGAGTCATGTTTAAAACTGTTGTATGGCCACACACACAGCTGTTTCATTCAGAAAAGTTACTTTAGAGAAATTACTATCCATGTCTCAGAAAAACTGAAGGAAAGATTACCAAGGGTGTTTAGATATTTGGCTAACTCAGGTGTTTTATTATATACACTCTGGGAAATGATTGGATTGGATCATCAATAATTTCAAAATGAAGCTCTCTGTCAAGTTTTCCAAAGAGTGGAGAGCGAGGAGGATATCTGTAGCTGTTTTTAAGTTGGGTGCTTTCCAGCTCCGGGGTCTTCAGCCCTGAGTCCAGATATCTCTGAACCCCAGCTACAGAACCCACAGCTACTCACTAGCAAAGTGTGAAAGGCTTGAGACTGTGCAGCAAAGATTCTGAAGATAACTTTATTGTCTTCGAAGGGAAATGCTAACAACGGTCTAATTACATCAGATAACAATGAGTTTATATAGGTTTCCAGAGGACTGAGTTTCTAACCTATAAAACTACAAATTACAAACTAACCAATTATCTTAAAACTCTAAGTAAGAAAAGAACCAATTAACTTGTGACTTTAAGAGCCAATAGAAATCCTAAGAGATAACAGGGTTTTCGATAAGGGAGGGGGAGTCTTGTTTCAAGGAATTTCTTTGTTTCATGGGATGGCATCCCAGGGGTATACTTTGGGGGGAGTAACATCTTCTACAGATATCTACTTCTCAACCATTTGTTTTTGTTTCCTTACATTACGGGTTTTGAAGTAATGGACAGTAACTCATTCCCATGAATTTTAAGGCTACTTATGGGATAAAGCTGGTGCCCACTAGAAATGCACCACAGTCCTAAATTAGTTGAGGAAAATATCATTGAATAGTCATACACTAACCAAGTGTATAATCAGTGGATAAACCTTATATACCCAAAATGCTAAAATCTGCTGGCAAAACACTACTTGCCTTGCCAATATCAACAGAAAAATTGCTTTGAACTTAAATGAAGCTAAGATTATTGTATTTCCAGCAACAGGTAATATATGCATTCTTTAGACTAAATTCTACATTTGGGGACTATATGAAAGTAATCATAGATATAAATCACACTGTAATCTGTGTATTGCATGCAATGATTATTTTGAGGAAGCTACTGAATGTAGCATAGAATAATTTAATGAAACTTACAAATTTGAAAGCATTTCATATTGCTTGTGTTTTAACTTTGATAGCTCAGAATGTATTGTAATAACGGTGTGTGAGCTTACATGGGTAAGCTCATAACTAGCGAGGAAAGTGGAGAAACCTTGTGTCTATATGTTAAACCTACATATATAAGTGAATACCCCCTGGCTGCTGATTGCAGAAGGACTACAGCAGCAACTAAACTTCTGCTTACTCTGAGAACTCACTTCCTCCACCCTCTAGAAGACAACCAGGATTTAGTTCTCTGAAGTGGCTCTTCTGCAGGCTGAGCTGCTGATTTTGTCAAAGTGACTGAAGTAATCAAGGCTTCACTAAGAACAAATCTTGCCTAACCAATCAAGTGGCCATCTGTGATGGAGTGACTACATCAGTGGGCAAGGGAAGAGTTACAGACATCATCTATCTGGACTCTAAGCCTTTGATACAGCCCATGACATCCTAACACAACATCTCTAAATTGAAGAGATACAACTATTTTGATAATTGGAGTTAACTACTGCATATTTCTAAGAAAGGCAAAAATGCCCTAAAATTATTTAAGTTATAGAAACAGTTGCTTTACTAATATTTAATGTTTGTTTTTAGTAACGTCATCCTACAATCTTTTCTTATATCTTGAACATCAGACTCTATTAGAAGGTAGTTTATTGATCTGAGAAAGAACCTTATATTGTAACAGAATGATGATCACACAAAAATGGACTCTCTATTGACTACTAACTCCTTTGGCCAGCCTTAGTCTAATAGGCCATGAATTAAGTTAATTTTTACAATGTCTTTGCTTTGCATATCAATAGTTTTTTTTTTCATTTTGATTCTGTAAATCTGAGAAGGGATAATCCTACAGTTTTCAACCTGTGAAAACTCATCTTCCATAAAATTTGCAGGAAAAGTTTCTGACCTGAAACAGAACGTTAACTACATTTTCCCTCTGTACAAAAATAGCTGCCTACAGTGAAGATTTATGAGCTAGTCTGGGAGAAGAAGACTAGATTTTAGCAATTTATCTACTTGCCTTTCTTCTGAACTAATGAACAGCAACAAAAATCATATTCCGCAGCCCCAGTCACAAAGTTCATAAAACAACTCGATCCAGTGATTCTGACTCTGCACATAGCCAGTAACAGTCACCATGTAAGTTCTCCTTGTTTTCATAGATATTAAAGGAGAGTATTCAATCAGACAACTTCCATGATTAATAGCAAGAAGTTCAACTCTGAACAGTACTAAATTAGACTAGCACAACTAACTCTCTCAGGGACAGTAAAATTCTAAACAGTTGGTGAGGTAGAGTTCATTTTCTCACAATTTCCTAATGTACTTAATTGCTCTAAATTTTTTAACCACATTTTTAATCAAATACACCAAAATCCAATATCCACTTCTAAAATTGAGCATGTGCATATTATTTACACTTAATTTCTGAAGTATACTGTGGCATAAGGAATCCAGTCACGGCACATATTTCTTTCCTGTCTTCTCCTTCCTTCTGTGGTTCAAAATTTATACAGAGCCTTGCAAAACTGTCGGAGAATTTATGACACTCAGCACAAAATCTATTCGCCTATACCTTCCCAAGAAGATGGTGTAGGAATCAAGATAATGATATTCTACTTGCTCATCCAAATACAATTATTCAAGCAGAAAATTCTGGTAGGATTTTTCTGGGCTCTTTGCATGGTACCACTAAGAGAACAGCCACCCTTCCAAAAGACAGCTTTTAAATCAGAAGTTTCAAACAACAGTTTTATACTTAACCTTCTCACAATATGATTTGACTTTTTAAACATTCACAGGATTTTATTCTGGGTTTCCTTTGTGTGAGCAACGGAAGAAACTCAGTTTTATGCATGATTAAAGCTGCTATTTTATTACACTGCATTTTCTTTGAATGTTAATTTCTGTTTATGGCAGATCTTTGAATTCTCACAAACTGGTGTTATTGCTGCATAGCTTGATATTCAAAATAGCTGTGCTCAAGATAATCTGTTCTGCACTTTTGTTATGTGACATTCAAAAACTTTTAATTAAATCCAGGAATGACATCTGAATGAGTTCAACAAGGTAACATCATGATAACATCAAATGAAACTGAAGGTAGCTCTGGAGATGTCAGTCTACCACCTGAGAAAAGGGCTTGTTGAAAAACCAGGTGAGATTATCTGACAAATATTATTTTTAGATTGGCCTGTTCTGTATTTTAATCATCTGCCCAGAAAGACTGTTCTGCCTGCATCAGCCTTTTTTTTACTGCTTTTCTACAGCGATAATCATCGTGCAATTAAGAAAAATTTTATAAGTCTGAAATTTAATTAATAAATTCAAGTTCAGTGAGAGAAGATCCATAACTACTTCTAGCTTTATTAAGTTTTTTTAAAAAGCCTGTGTTGACTCTATGAAAACATTTTAATGTATATTTGCAGGGATCAGGAGATGCACATGATTCATGAGGCCTTACAGATATCCTCATGTGGGTCACTTTGGTACAGCACTACTGATTTTTCCTTCTCAAGTTGAAAGCTTAAGATATATTTAATGGGAAAGGAATCTCCACAATTCTCCCTTCCTTACAGCTCCTAGAGTTTCTCTCTTGGAGTACAGCTTCTGGGAGAAGAAGACGTGCCAGAAGTTTACTGGGTTTGGATCCATCTAAGCTGTTGCTTCCAGGACTCTAAATTACAGATGTTTAGGGTAGCATTATTAGACAGGAAAATTGTACGTGATTGTGAACAGAAAGTGTGATTCCCTGAGCCGTGCTCTGAAGTGTCAAGTTCATCCCTGTCACCGTGGTAACCAGGTTCATGACTGTCCCAAGGAAGAGATTTTAACAGGCTCTGCCAGGGAAAAGGGGGATCCCAGGCACCACCAGCCTCTTCTCTGAACTTGTCCTGAGAGGGGAGGGTAGTGAGGTGATGCTTAGATAAAATCTGCTGTCTTACATTTGTGTTGCAACATACTGTGGCAAATTTATCTCCATGAGTGTTCCTTGCTGGGGGAAAGGGAGAGGTGTCACCACCTCCAGATGCTGCCAGCTGAGTCTAAAAGAAGGAGCCCTCAAGGTCCCAAAGCTTTATGATATTTTAAGATAGGCCTTCGTATGGACAAAATTATGGATGACTATGTTCTCCATATAAAAGGTCATTGTTGCAGAAATTGATACAGAGTGTTTATGGGCCCCTTCTGACAGTTTATGTGCAAAACCAAAATAAATACAGCTTCATGCTAATCTCTGTTTAGTCGGATTTGGAATGGTGTAAGAAGCTGTATAAGTTAAGCACAGGGAGACTCACAGTTGTCTGTGCATACAAATATGGGATCAAGTAAACAGGTTACATATCCTGCTTTCAGATAATGCAGAAAAAAGCCTGAGCTTGTGCTACTGGATGCTCTTTAAAATTATGAACACGTAGCTTATAAACATTTATATAAATTTTAATTAATTAAACTGTCTAGCACAGCATACCTTGTCCTACAATAATGATGATACTATCTGAAATTCCAGTATAATATGTACATTTATGTATAAAAGACCAGTTCCCAACTAGTGTTGATAAGCCCTCTGAAATGCTCATAAATGTTGTTTTGATAAGTCATATTAAAAAAAATCAAAATCAAACATATCTCTACAACTCTCCAGGACTTTCAGATCACTTCATTGATGGTACTACTTTGGTAGGAAACACTAAGGAAAAGAGAATCACATGGACCAAGTCTCTGCTGCTGTAAGGGTCTGAGATGAAAATGAATGAGGGCTCTGAAATCACTAATGTCCATGAATTTATGACCAATTAACAAAGAGTTTGCCTTAATAGATTCAGAAGTATTAAAGGAAAAAAGTGCTGAATCTGTTTGCCTCACTAGCTGAGAAACCTTGGATATGAACAGATGAAGAGAGCCAGAACAGGAACAATGCTGAGGAGACAATGTTCCTGCAGCACTCTGCCCTGCTGTCCATGGGTCACATTGAAACAGAAAATTAGTGTCATCAATGAATTTCTGCTACATTTGCCACTTAGATACACTTCTGGTGCTGTGTGCTTTGCAGGCACCTTTAAAACTGTGGCAAGGATAGGATTTGGTTATGGGGAATTAGGATATTCAGTGCTTGTCATAATCCACAGGTTTTACAGCTTTTGCACTGCAAGCTGCTATCCTCTGCAAGAAAACAGCTGTTTGTGCAGAGATAGCTAAGTTAGCTTGAAGGGAGCTGGCTCAGTGATGCAATCGTGCCCCCAGGACATAAAAAGCTCTGGGCCAATACAGATGGCAGCTCTGACAAGGCATTTTACACAGAGGTGTAAATTGAAGTTACACTGGCAGCTTCTAGTTCAGTTGCTTTACCTGGGACAGGACAAAGATAAAAATGTGGGCTAAATGGCACCTCTCACAGCAAAGAGCAAACATGGTCAGAGGGACATGGCCTGTCCCCATCTGGCAACATCACTGCCCAAGAGAGTGGAGACTCCTCCTGGTCACAGCCCATGGTGAAGTGCAGGTGGTTGAGCTGCCTTTGGGACTTTCAACTCCAAAACATTCAGAACAAATTATGTTATTGAGTTTTACATGTGGATAAATTCCAGTCTACTCCTTACTCTACTCGACACCAGAAAATCCGTGACACAACGTTTTCTCTCGCCTCGCATTCTGGACTGCCTTAGGTTCAAAACAAATAACAAATATTTGGAAGAAATCAGAATATTTCAGGGGTCTGGTACTGTGTTTTTTCAGTCTTTGAAGTTCTCTTTCAGGTCATTGTTTCAAAACTGTCAACAACAGTGGAAAGGCTGGAGATTTACCTGAAAAACTCCTAATTTGCATGAGAGCCCAGGTTTTTTGAATCTTATAGATCTTCTAAAATATAAACTGTGGACATATTAAGTGTTTGTTGTAAAATACCAGATCTCATAGTGTAACAGCTGAATGTTTGAAATGTTGGAAAAAATCAGAGGAATACCTATTGTGATTTTACTTTTTTGGAAATCTGGGTAATTGTCTGTGTCTTGCCAAAAAAATTCAAAATAAGGCTTCCTTGAGCCACTTGATGTGTTTCTTTCGGTAGCCAATATGGAAGTAGAAATCTAAAAATGCAAACAAAATCTTTTCTTGGCATGTGTACTAACAGACCTTGAAAAGGGTATGCAAAAAAATGGATGTAGAAATATATAATATGCATGCTGTAAAGTATTGGACTGAAACAATTAAATATAAACCAGTATTGTTCTCTGATTTTCTGGAAAGGGGTATTGGCTAAGAATGAACCTTTGATCTACCTCATCAACAAGCCATTTAAAAACTGCTTGTTGGATGGACTTGGTACCACTTCTTAAGGTTACTGTGATTCCTTCCCTTACAAGCACAATGGACCTGTTGTTAGACCTGTTGCAGCATTTTTTCCTGGGAACATATAAAAGCAGTCAGCCTTTTGCTAATGAGATAATTTTCTAAGTTAGTATTTGGCTACATTACAAATCAATCAACTTTAAAGTCCTTCTCTAAACAAACTGCCTTCAAAAACATGTGTTTTTAAAGATAAAAATCTCTCTCTTGATGTTAGAAAATTTCAACTGTGGAAGACATTGCACTGACAAGTTGCCTGGTGTTGACAATGAGTCCTCTATGGCCTGTTAGCTCAGAATTAATTCTTAAAAGAAAATTATTTAAAAAGTAATGTTTGGTAGCAAATATACAAAAATGCTTAATCTTTCCACCAGATAGCATTTAAGACGTTCAGCAGAGAAAGTTACATTATAATGATCATTATTACTTATATAGCCACATGACATGGTTTATGTGGAAAAATATTACTCTCAAATGCCTCAAGTTACATTTTGCTGTATTTATTGAAAATAACATTCTATGAATAACTTTGGCTAATTTAAGCAACTATAAAAGTGCAAGTGAGAATTTACTGGCAGTGTAGGAGTTGCAGAGTTAATGCAGACCTGGGTAATTACACTGAAGGAAGTAAGGACAGCTCAAGTCTCCTCCACCAGAAAAGTGCAAACTCTGACCCTGAACGATAGCTCGAAATACAGAAAATGAGATTAAAAATTTTCTTATATCAAACGTGGTGCTAATAATATTGCAGATGGAAGCAAAAGACTGAAGTAATGAAGAAGAGAAATAGCCCTTCCTTTATTCTTTCAAAAAAACCAAACCCACACAAATTAAAGCTTATATAGTACTAAATCCAGATTTTGATAGCAACCATCAGTTGTTATTTGCCATTCAGAATGGTGAAAGGTGAGAAAATAAACAGAATTCTTCAAGAAAATGAGAGGTTAATTCTTCCTTTAGAGGTAGGTCCTAGTTTTTCCAAAGAAGCATAGATTAAATTTTATGCCTAGCATACATATACAGTTTATATATATCTTTAATAGCACACATCTGTTCTTAGTATCCCAGATTATTACAGTCATGATTGCCAGTCTTCAGTATTTTTTTCCTAAAATAAAATAAAACTTTATTTTATAAAAAACAAATAAAATTTGTATTTTTTCAAATAGAAAGACTAAATATATATGTATATACTCTGAAAGAAGAAAAGATGTTTTCTTCCACAAGAGTTATATTCTTCCATTTAGAGAAATTTTTTCACAACTTCTTCAGTTCCATAATACCTTAATAACATGGTGCAGTGTTTGTAGGAGTCCACTGGGAAACAGCTGTACTGGCAGTGCAATAGCCATGGCAGAGAACAATTTTTGCCCTTTTAAAACCTTCCCATCTGAAGAACATCCACTCCCAGAAAGTTACGTGTGTCAAAACCCTTGAGGTTCTCCTGAACTTTTTAGCAGTAATAGGTGTCTTAAGCAGCTGGCTGTGTGGGAGCATGAGGGAAAGGCAAATGTCCTCTTCCAAACCAGAGGGGGGGTATCACCCAGCTGCACATCACAGCAGGCTGCCATTACCCTAATTATGCAGTTGCTCCCAAATCTGCTTATCCAAATACATCTGAAAGGTTTTATGTCAGCACTTTAAGCCTGGCCACCTGATTTTGGACTGAAACATCCAAAGCTGTGGTGCTTATCCTTGCTAGTCTACCAGCTGTGATGTGAGGGCAACAGCCTTTATTTAGCTGGCTAAAAGCTTTGTCATCTTCTGCTACACCATTTCCAACCCAAACATGTCACCTCAGCCTCAAACCCTGTAAGAAGTCAAGAGCCTGTCTGTGGGCTTGTTTACCACATCTGACATCTAGAAACACAGCCATAATGACACTGCAACAACATGCAGCTAATGCAATGACAACTGTATGAAAAACACATCAATAATCACAGCTCTGGCTTGACTGCCATTGATTATTGAGTTCAGATCAGGACCTGTAATGATATTAAAAGCATTTCATACTGTGTCACTGCCTCTCTTTCTATATATTCCTACATTATTAATATGTCAAAGAAATTTTCAAGCACGAAGAAGAGATGGTAGTCCTGCAGGCTACAGGATAAAACATGCCTGTAAGAAAAAAAGGCTCAAAGTGTATTGCCATTTTCTGAACCTTTGGGTTCTACTCTTTCACATTTTTTCCTTTTAATATTGAAGTTTTGTTACCTTCAAATCTTAAACTCTAATTAATCTCCCTTATCTGAAAAAAATAAAGAGATTTTTTGTTATTTCCATTACTCAAGGAAATATTCACACAAGACTGTGATGGGGAGCCAAGTGTAATAAAGAACTTCCATGCTTAAAGATAGATGAATTTTTTATATCTGTTATTATACTGGTTCATAAAAAGTTAAGGAAAAACAGGTTTTAATTTCACAAAGCACAGACTCTGACAGAATACAGTGGGGCTGTAGGAAAGGTAGTAATGGGCTGTTCAGTATGCACAACTAAAAGGTATCAGTTTGAAAATTACTTTGGTGCTCCCTCAGCTGCATATTTGACACAGCTATAGAGTGTGTGGTTGTTTTTATCCAGAGGATGAAATGACCTGTTCTGTATTGGATATGGCTTGGGCTGCTGCTTTCTCAGCTAGTTTCTCCAGGAAAATACAACTGTATCAAAGGAAAAAACCCCAACCATATATTTAACAAAAGCTTCAAATTCACATACAAGTAAAAATAAATGAAGCCAACTATTACATGCAAATATTGTATTATGATTTATGTAATGGATTGTCAGCAAAGGAGATTACTGTTCTGGTATTTTTGCTTTAAATCTGGTTTTAGGGTTCTCAGTCAGTTGTGATCTGATTAAAATGTGACTGATTTGGAGGAGAAAATCACCTTAAACTGATGGAGTGCCAAGACCACTTGCAGATGAGGTTGCAAAAATATCTATCCTGAGGCCCTGAGCTATGTCTAACAATCACCAAACACAAATTTGCCTCTCAAGATGAGAACAAAGATCATATTAAACAATGTGCTTTAGTGTTGAACTCACAAGCTAAGACACATCTTTATACACCTAACTTATATTGTTTCTTTGGCAAATGTGAATTGCATTTTGAAACACACAGGCCACTCCACACTGTGAGTTCCCATTTATAAGCAGGTATTCCTGGCCATTCATGGCAAAAATGGCCTTTCTTCTTTTCAAGGAAGGGAAAAATAGCTTCATTCACTGACTAACTTGATACGACTTTAATGAATGGTTCACTTTAGCTTCTCATTGCTTAATACCCAAGCAACTTTATCTATCAGCTTCCTTAGAGACAGCTGGCCAAAATTTTCAAACTTGGGTTGATGGATTCACCTTCATATATTCAGACACCACCAATACAGGAGAGGCATTTCAGATTGCTTGAACAACTCTCATAAATCAGATGAATTGTCAAACTTTAACTAATATGTGAAAAGAAATGTACACCTGGGAAATATATTAGCCAATGAATGGAATGACAATATCTGATAAGATTTTCTCTTGCCTGATTCTTGTGTAATGATAAGACCAGTAAGTACTACATGAAAACATGGTGCAATCTGATATGATCATGCCTGCTATTTACCAAATACTCAAAAAGTAAAATTAAATACAAAACTGTTTGCATACTTCAAGCATTTAAGAAACAGAAAGTGGAGAACAGTAATGTATTTCTGAAGCAAATATTAAACAACTTGAGACTACAGTAAACTTAATAAGAAAACTATAAAAGCCTTTTTTATCACTACAACACTTCAGCAGGACAAAATGCTGCAGAAGAAAAGTAAGAAATGTAAATTAAATTAGTGATTTGTGATCATAAAATGTCAGTTTAAACTAGACTGGAATTGTATCCCTAGCTACATGAGTCTGAGAGATATATGCCAATGAAAAGAGAAGGAAATCCAAATGTGGATCTCTGTGAGTGAAAGATGTGGCCTATTTCTTCCCTTCTTTCCAAAGGCACAATCCAGACATGGCATCACACACTCTAGAAAGTCCATCCCTTGTGCTGGTTAGCAATGGGAACTCCAGATGCAACTACACTACTATTAACTCTGCATAAATTGTCTGCCTTTCTGTGAGATGGGTGGAATTGGAACACAAATAGTGCTAGGAGTCATGGCTGAAAGGCACTATCAAATCTGCTTGGAGTCATTTACAGATCAACCTCCTTGTAATATATACCTTGGGTCACTGCTAGGAAGTAGCACCTTTAGCTGGAGCAACTACATTCCTATTACCCATCTCTTCCTATTTCTGACTGTGCAGATAGAACCAGCCAACCAACATCACTGAAATGAGGGAGGTGGTATTACCTTCTACTCAACAGAAAATATCAGTGAAGATCCTGTCCTTTTACCTTCCCTTACCTTTGCCCCTGCTCCACAAACAACTGCTGTCTCAAAGTACTGCACTGCTTTTACTCTTCATGTTTCTTTTAAGGTTTTTAAGCTTGTATACCTTCTCCTAAACTGAAAGAAATTATTTATAGAAGTAACCTCTACTGACCAAATTAATGAATTCAAATCAGATTAAGTCTAAAGATAACCAAAATAATGACTAAATTTCAGTGTCTGTTTACTTTAAAAAAAATTATTAGCATTGTAAATTAGTGTGAACAGATTTTAAAAAATATTCCAGTTTACTTCAAATATTTTAAATATTCTTTACCTTCAGTTACTCTTTTGAGACCTGGCAAATCAAACATCTACATATGCATTTGAGAGTAGGGTTTCCACAGAAATCAGTGAGGTTATGCCAGGATGGACAAACAAGAAGTGGTTCAATCACTCTTAATGGAAACTACTAAAACAAAAAGCCTTATATCAAGATTCTCTTTTGCTTCATGAAACATAGTGAACAAAGATACCATTTTACATAAAAGCAATACTTACTGAAACATTTTTCATCAATTAGTTAAATGTGTTTTCTCTAAGCTTCCACGAGAATCATATACAAAAAAAAAAAAAAAATCTTATTTTCAGACATTTACAGCAAAATGTATTTATGCCCACTAACAAAAAATGCCTTATTAAACATTCATAGACATTGCAGGTATTTACAAAATCAGTTTTTTCACCAGAAG
Organism: Luscinia megarhynchos; assembly: GCA_034336665.1. Classification (NCBI taxonomy): domain Eukaryota; kingdom Metazoa; phylum Chordata; class Aves; order Passeriformes; family Muscicapidae; genus Luscinia; species Luscinia megarhynchos. The sequence continues at coordinate 52,615,710 of CM067565.1, forward strand.
ATATTTTTTATATAACATCAAATTTCACTCTGTTTATTGAACACTTGCAAAGGTCTTTTATGAAACATGAAATATTTTACTGAGTAATAATAGAATAAATTTCATTCTCACTGAGCTCATTGACTTAACAATATGCACTTAGTGAATGTGCATTCTAAATGTGTTTTATCACATTGAACCATCTTACACTAATCTTTACTTTTGGCAAGGATAAAAAGTACCATTAATATTCAAGAACTTTTAATTACAAATGCTGATCGGAAACCTTGTGACAGCAACAGCCAAGTTCAAATAATTTTTTTTTAAAAATGGCAAATAATCCTCAAGCCATAAGTCCAGAAGAAATAGCTATCTCTGCGGGTATGTACTTCCCCATTAGACCCAAATATCCTTCTCCCATAGCACTTCCACTATGCCTGTGTTGCTGCAGGTGGGTAACAACTCTAAGGAGCTCCTGCTCAAAGTTTTGTAGAGACCTTTCCCACAAGCTTGGCCCATCAAATACTCCAGTAACAGAATATGTCATATTGGATTTCATTCCTGTCTTCAACACTGGATCAGGGAAGATTACAGCTGAGATTAAGCCGAGTTAGGTTCAGAGCTGGGTTATCCCTCTCTCTTCAAACAGGGCTCTTTGTGCATCAGCCACAATGATATGACATGGTTTGGGGATAATTTCTAAGGTTAAAAGTAGTCTTTTCACCTTAGCCAATACATTAAAAATTTCAAGAGGAATGCGGACAAAACAGTAAGAGAATAGTAAGTAAACAGAGACTTTTCAGGGAGACTGAACTCAAGGAATTTGGGGGAAATGCAAGTGTGAAGTAGCCCACTCTGGGAATTATAATTTTTCTCCTTTTCCTGCAAAGACTCTGTTCTTTAATTCCAGTTAGTTTCAGGTGTCTGACAGGAAAAAATAAACAGTTAGTTCACCCTGTGCTCATTGGTATCTTTTTTCCAAATTTAGAGCTAATGAAAAATTCAATTAATATGAAACTTCAGAACACCAAATTTGAATAATCACTGTAAACCTATAAAGGGGAAAAAAATTACTGAAACTTCCTTCATTCTCAGTGGAAATATAAAATGCTGAAAAGCATGACCATAAAGTCTAAATGTTGTTAAGGAATTTGTCTGGCTGAGGATGGAGTAAGGATAAGTCTGTCTGAGGTGGAGTAAACCTTCCTCACTAGAGTTGTTAGGGTGCTATGCTTTCAATTTGTGATTAAACAGTGCTGATAACATTGTTTTAACTATTGTTGAGCAGTCTTACACAGCATCGAGGCTTCCTCATTTCTCACACTGCCCCAAGGAGTATCACATGTCATATACTGTCATGCTCAAATAAAAACCAGGAATTCTATTTTTCCAAAGCTTGGAGACAGTCTGGGTACGGGACTGAGTGTGGGACGTAGTGAGTGACTGCCTTTGTATCTTTCTAAAAAAATAAATTATCCTTTCTTCATTTATGAAACCACTCTTAGCTCACAGGTTTTCTTACTTTCCCTTTTCTGATTATCTTTCCCATTCTGCTGGTTAGCAGAGCAGCTGAGTGGGTGTTTACATGCAGGGTAAATTTTCTACACTCCAAAAATTACACAGAAAGAAAAAAAAAAAAAAAGAGCAAAAATGAAAATTGTTCAAAATCTTAAAAAAACCCCCACAACCCACACAAGAAACCCAAAAGCTACTTAAACCATTGCCGATTTATATTTAAGTTGGTTATCTAAAATCAAATAAGTCATTTCTTCTTATCCAATTAACAAGCCATATTTATAACGCTCTATTCAGTTAGTTACTGCGCTGTAATTGGCATGCCATCTCTCCTTCTAGTTGAACCTTTTAACGTCCTTTCAGGTATTAATTTGAGACAGAGCACTCTTATTTAACAGCTGAAAGGGTGGAAACAGAAAATAAACAAGCCTGGGGGTAACAAGGATCTCGCACTTGAGCTATAAGTGTTTTAGGATAAAGGTAATGTTTGTCATAACTCTTACTTTCCACAGCATCTCTTTTCCCCTTCCTCACTCTGCTGCTTTTACAAGGTAGGATAAGGTCATACCACGTTTAGCAACCTTAACCAAAAAGCACTCTATACTAACTAGCACTTTTTCACACTTTTTTTTTTTCCTATACCTTTCTTCCTACCCACTCATTTATTTTTCACACAATATTTAAGGCAGTTAAAGATTAAATGATTTGCATGTCAGACTTGAAAGGTAAAATACTCCAGTTTGCCACAATTTTTTTTTCTCTACAACAAGAGAGGATGAATGAAAAGGGAATAAATGACACAGTAGTCCTTTCATACCCCCCTTCCTCTTTCAAGAGCATTCTTTTTTATTTCCCTCACTTTCAATTCAACCCATTCACAAAGGATTAGCATAACACATCTTTTTATGCTTGTAAGGGTTACAGCTGTAATCGCCTCACCTCATCACTTTACTTAGAAATCCTGTCTCTAGAGGAGTAATTCGATTACTCACAACAATCCAACTTTTGCCTAACCAAATAGGAATTCATTATAATGCTGTGCTGCTTCATCAGTTTACTATGAGTAGATGGGAAAAAATATAGCAAAATGAATAGCTGGTGTGAAAGGAAGAAAGCAATTGTCGGCTAACAAAAGACTACCAACAAAAGGTAGGATGACAGGCAGAAATTCGAAGTCCCATGAGCAGGGTAGCCTCCAAACTACTAATAACTTGTAGCTTTTAGAACTCTTGGGTTTCAAATAGGTATGAAAACTGCAAATTGATGATTGCTTCAATCTGACTAGTCTGTAGCAAGTACTGGGCAAGTGTGTGTAAAAACCTGAGCAGAGCATTTCCACCTGATGAAGAATCACCACCATCTTCTGTAGGTGAAAAACAAGTTTTTGCTAGTCCTTATAATGGTTTTTCTTGTCTTTACTTCTAAGATTCAAAAATGTGCATGAAGTAATCCTGGCTGCATACTGCTTCAAAGTCCTTAGCAGCTGACAGTGGATAAGGATAAAAGAAAAAGATAACAATGAGGACAACTGGCATCTCCAAATGATTTCCAGTTGTCCATATGCCCACAAGCATAAATCTAAGAAAAGCTCATGCTGATTGTGGCACAGAAGGACAGCACTTGGGGCAGAAGCACAGATGCCAGGATCTTGCCTTCTATTTAGAAGTAGAACATTTCATTTTATTTTATATTTTTTCTGTAGTGATTTAAAATGCCCAGATATAATGAGATAAGTTCTCAAGGGCAACATTTGTTTTGCCAAAGGTTTACGAGTATTAGGATACAGCTGACAAATCTTTAGCTGTTAGACTGGCTTAGGTTGGTTTTCAGCTTTTGGAGCCCATAACTATCTTCTTGTCCTCTATTTCTACAGATTCCTAAGGATTTCAACACAACATATGGGCAGCATTAAGGGCATTAAGGATTTATAAATTCACATCATCATTATAAAAACACATACAAAGTCCAAAATACAGTCGGGGTTAAATGGAATACATGCATTTCTCATGATCAAATTAAATATTGATGTGTTCCTGTCTGCATTAAAAACAACAAGAGAAAACATTGTTTTTACAGTAGTCGTATGAAGAAAACATTCCAGACACAAAGAAGGCAGTTCACTGTATTTGCTTTAGTCTGCTTTCTTTTTAAGCTGGAATTTCTTTTTACTTAAAGTCACTTCTCTTTTACATTCTTCTAGGCAGTTAACCTTTATTGCGATGTGTGTGTACTTTACAGCGAGTGGAAATCAATAATAACTCTGAAACCAAGCTCTTTTTGTCTTGAAAAACTTAAAATATCCCTAAGACAGCATATTTCTTCAATACTACTCATGGGAATTTACTAATAATTACATTGTTAGATGTGAGTGGAGAAACTGAGTATGTGAAATAAAAGCCAAACTTTAAAATGAATAAAAGTCCTCAGAGCATAGGAAATTCTGCCAGTTATTGTTATTGTGCAAATTTTTGTTCAACGTATACATGACTGCAATAACCATGCTCAATCCACATAGGCAAAGTGGATTGGTTCTCTTTATTCCATGGCTAAAAATCAGAGTAGAGCAATCTTCCAACCAAGACCTCTCGACCTGAACCTAATGAGACTTTCAGCTTCAAGAGAGAAATTTACAACTGCACAGAGAGATGGGGCAAGATCAGCATTCAGTCTTGAATTGATAAGACATCTCAAAAAATTCAGCAAATTCAGGTTCAGGCGCAAGAACACACATCTTCTTTTGCCTCCTGACACTTTTTGATTAACCATTGTTTATTTGCTGAAACTGAATTTACAATACTAATTTTTGAGTATGCTGTTTAAGAAATTCCTTTATTTGCAGAAAAGTGGCTCTGATACACCATGCAAAGAGCTGAGGCATGGTTAGGCAATGCTGTATATCACAATGGAAATGTTTCTCTTCAGTAGAGAACTCCCATTGGAAAAGCTGAAACACCTTACATTAAACTGGCCTGTAATAATAATAAAATGGAAAAAGACAGTGGAAAGACCTCAGCAGAAACGTGAAACCATGCATTATTGCAAATGTCCTATCCCAAGCCAGAAAAACATCCTCCAAGTTGCTTAACCAAGATAAAAATATGTTGTGGGATTGAAAATATCACAAGGCAGCCATCATGTTTACAGACAGAGGACTGGATATTGTTCATTAGGGTGACAAATTTTTTCTCCTTGCTGTAACACAGCTAGTTAGACACTTAATCAGGAGTCAAAAATTGCATAGTTTACAAAACTAATGTGACACAAACAACAGCAGAATACAAAAATAATAGAGAGCATCTGATCTCATGAAAAATGAATTTAAAACACAATAGCCAGTTTCAAAACTGACAAAAGAGATGTATACGGTATCTGTACTTAGCTTCCAGTTTAGGGATGTTTTATTTATGCTTCTGTCTCAAACACATATACCACAGTATAAATTGGTTCTAACTACCTTAAGTAGCTACATCTTAAGAAGAAAAACATGAAAAACTTACAGTCAGCTTATCCTGCATGATTGTATTTCCCCTCTAGCCTAACAGCTGTTAAGACAATTTGTTGCAAATCCTACATTTCTTCTTATGTCATTTCCAGCTATGACAATGACAAAATTTGGCTTGATGAAATACTTCAGCATTGGGTAGGATTCAAGAAGCCTCCATGCAAGGCGGAATGGAGTATGCTGTACAGTTGATATGTTTTGCTTTGACAAGAAGTTGATCAAGCAAGTCAAACATGGAAGAAGTTGTATGTGAAGAAATTTTGCCATTAGATAAAAAAACAGCTGTCACTTGTTCTTAAGTTTTGAAAAATGAGTCCAGTGTCTTGCTCAGCATGAGATGTTGGACACATCCTCATTTGTAACAAATTTTGTAGCAAGAGAGCAGGGGCTCTCTTGTTCAGGCAGGATGACCCACCTCAGCAGTGACATGCTCTACACCCCGCAGTCAGGCACTGACAGGTCCCAGCTATGCACACCAGTGTGTGACTTACCAAGCCCACCACCTCTAGGGGCTGGCTGGTGGCAGGCAAGGCACTGCACTCTTGCTGTAAGCTCTGGCAGCAGCAGTGCCTGCCCAGCTCTTCCTCTTCTCCTCCAAGCTACAGACATTAGCTCATGCAAGATGTTCAAGTCCAACACAACAGCACTGCGTGCCTACCATCGATCACATTGTGTTTTGATCTGTGCAAGCGCCACAGACACCTCTAACAGCAAAGAAAATTGTTCTACCTAAGTATGTGTTAGCGTTCATCTAAATAGTTCCTGAATAGGAACACTTTACTGAAAAAAATAATTGTAAAAGATTTGTACTTCCCGAAACAATTTGCAAAAATACTTCCAGGCGGTTCTGTTTCATAGGTATAGAATTTCACTGTCTAAACCTCACCACTACTAAAATGACATCCAGGAAGTTGTGATTTCTGTTGCTCAATACTCTGCATACATAATTTGAGTTCACTTTCTGAGTCTGAGAAAACTCTACAGTTCTATTTGAATTAAATCTGTATTAGTAAAGTTATTTGATTTGGCTAAGTAAGGTGATGTCTCATAGCTTGTGCTGAGTAACCAACGTGCTTTCTAATACAAAGGCAACCAAATTACCAGCTTTCATATTTGGACAAGCACATAATGAAATTCAGTTTTCCATGAGCAGCAGATGAGTGAGCTGTGGTTCTTTAGGCTGCAGAAAAGGAGGCTCAGGAGGACCCCATCACTCTTTACAACAACCTAAAAGGAGGTTTGTAACGAGGTGGGGATTGTCTCTTCTCCCAGGTAACAAGTGGCAAAATGGCAGAAAACGGCCTCAATGTGCCAGAGGAGGTTTAGATTCGGCACTAGGAAAATTTTATTCACTGAAAGGGTGGTCAGGCATTGGAACAGGGTGCCTGCCCAGGAGAAATGGTGGAATCACCATCCCTGAAAGTGTTTGAAAAATCTGCAGATATGGCTCCTGAGAATACAGTTCAGGGGGTTGAAATTTTAGATATCTTTTACAACCTTAACATGATTCCATAGTCTCTCAGTTACTAGACTGCCAATGACTTATCACAGGAGGAGGTTTTCTAAATTGTGTTCAAAAGCAAAATAAGACCTTGATAGATTTACAAATATGTAGTGACTGCTGCAAATAGTCTTTCCCATCTCAGTGTACATCATGATCTAGGCTGAAACATATAAGCAGCTGGTAGCAGCCAGGGCACACTCCACAGTTCAAACTTACTGACCAAAAATCCTATCTAAACATGATGGTTAATATCTGACTGCTTTCATGGGGACTTGAGACACATTCCTCAAAACAGTAATGTGAAAAACCAACCTTCTTATCTGATATGTATAGTAGAATTTTCTGTGAGCAAGTAGGAAAGGAAATACATACAGCAATTTTCATCTTTGATTCCCATTTTAGAGGACAGAGCTTCCTTCCAGATGTTTCACTGAGCAAATGAAGCACCCAGTACCTAGGTGACAGTGCAGTGCCTTAAAAGCCTTTACACCAGCACAAAGAATGTTAACCCTTTCTATCAGAGGTGTACAAATGAGAGTGCTACGAAAGATGAAGACATGGATGTAAAAGCCCTGTATAAATATTATGGTTCAATGATTTCAAAAAGAATGGAAACTAACTTACAAAATTTCTAAATTTTGGAATATCATCAGATAACAAGCCCTTCAGGATTAAATCTTTGTGAACTACCAGAAATGAGAAACACTAAAGAACTGTGTGAAAATCTGTTCACATTTGCAGAAAATAATTAAGTTATGTTGGAATACCAATCCTTATAAAATTTTTACAAAATTCTAGGGGATGCAGCAACATCATTTCAAAAAATAAATGGTAGACTTAATTCAGATAAATCTGTGAAATTAGAAACAGATCAAAGGTTAATTTGAGATTTGCTTGGCTATATGTTTTCTATTGTAATGGATTAACAAAACAAGCAAATTCACACAATCCTGATGGTGTTAATGTATGTAAAAATGAAGATTCACATTAAAAAATGCCTGTACTTGTGAAAATCAATGCCTTCCATACGTTGAGGCAATTTGAATGCCAATTACTTAATTGTAAAATCCTATCCCTTCTCTCTCTGATATGGAAAAAGAGTCATCTGTTGTTAAAAACATGGGTATAGCAGAAAAATATCTTTCAATGGTTCTGGCCAATAGTCAACAACTTAATTTTTCTGTCATTACCTAATGATCCCAATAATAAGATGCACAACCAGAATACATATCTTTATATCAGAACAGTTTGGGTTGGATGGGACACTGTCATCTACTGCAATCTGAGCCCACTATAGGACATTGGGGGTCTCTAACTAGACCCTGTGCCACAGGTTACAACCCTCTGGGATCTGCCATTCAGACAGTTCTCAATCCACATCACTGTCCACTCATCCAGTCCACGCTTCCTGAGTTTGCCTATGAGGAGAAAGTGTCAAGGTACATGATATCTGCTGCTCTCCCCTTATCCATCGAGGTAGTTGCTTCATTGTAAAAGGCAATCAGGTTGGTCAAGCATGATTTACCTTTAGTGAATTAATATTTACTACCCCTGATCATTCATTTTCTCGTCATTGATGTGGACAGAGGTGGCCTCCAGAATGAGATGTTCCATCACCTTTCCAGGGATTGAGGTGAAGCTGACTAGATGGTACTTCCCTGGATCCTCCTCCTTGCCCTTTTTGAAGTCTGGGATGACATTTACTTTCTTCCAGTCCTCAGATATCTCTCCAGATCTCCATAACCTTTCAAAGATAATCATGAGTGGTGTAGCCCTTAATACCCTTGACCAGATTTAATTCCATGATCTTGGCCTTTCTTGTTTCATTTCAACTTACTGTGACACCCTCTCTATATTAATTCCAAGTAACCTGACCATTCTTCCATCTCCTGTGTGTTTTCTGCTTATGTTTGACTAATGACAAGAGTTCTTAATTCATCCATGCAGGTCTCTCATTCCCTTTGGCAGATTTCTTGTTCATTAGGATGTATCATTCTTGAGCCTGGAGAAATGGCAAATTCAGAAACACAGTAGCCCAAGGGATGGAAAGAGTGATTGTGACTCCCGTTTTCCATCACTACATAAAGATCTGGTTCCATTGTCTCAGTCAGACTCACATTTTCATGATTCTGTAAAGTGTGCAGATGTAACCTTTTTACTACCATATTCACTTTTGCCATATACTGCCATTCTAATTTTATTAGAATGTTATGATGGCATAAGTATCCATTCTTCACCAGAGCAGGAAATCTTCAGATTTAATTTCCCACACTGTGAAACTGTTGACACGTAAATGAGGATTTGCCTTAAACTTATCCATTAGCCACCTCATTATGCTGCCTCTGAGCTTTACTCTGTGTTCCAACTGCCCATAGAAACCAGTTTTGGGCAATCTGTTTTCCAACATGAGAAGCAGGTCTGGCATAACTGGATGCCCTATAATCTTGCTTCAGTGCTGACAATGTGACAGCAATTTAGGAATGCATCATGCAGGGCTATATCCTGCAGCTTTTATGGCAGCAGGGACATGGAAAGCAGTGCATCAGAAATGGTTTGGAGATGCTAGATATGGAGACAACAAAATGTCCAAGTTTTGTAGCCATCCACAGAGGGACAACAACTAATGTACAATAGATATTTGCTTTTATTTGCACCCCGGATGCCTCTTATTTCAGACATGCTGCTTTAACATCCTAAATACTTTATTGGCTTTTGCTATGCCCTGCACATCTTTGCTATTAACTCCAGTGTTTTGAAAAAAGTATACTGGTGAAGTAGCACTGCTGTTCTCACAAATTTCAGTAGTGTAGCATCAACACAGACTATAGCCTCAGGATATTTTCCACCACAGCAAGGTTAGAGCAGGAACTCTTTTTCCCCTATACTAATGGCCTGGCCAACCTCTTGGCAGAGGGGCTGAAACAGCCAATAACAAGTAGTCAACTTACATATGTTTGAGTAACCAATACTCAGTCATCAGCAAAGAGCAAGAACATAAGTCAGCAGATCTGGGACCTCTGGCTTAATGCTCAGGTTAAATATTCTGACATCTATATGGTACTGAATGTGGTTATCTTTCCTGTTGACTCAACAAAGCAGATGTTAAACAGAAGTGTCAAAGAATGCAAATGTATTTTGTAACCTCTTTGACAGTAAAGGGTTCTGGAAGAACCTTCATCACTGTGCAGCATGGAGTATATTCCCAGACATTTCCAAACTGCTGAATTCACACACAAGTCTCAAGACACTTCTTAAGTTGACAGCATTGAAAACCACACACAGGATTGTAATTCTGTTCCCTATGCTTTGAATTCACCTGGCCACAAAATTGTTTTAACACTGCCTGTAAGTACCTCCTGCTGTGACAGACAGATGTGTAATAAGCACATTATTTCTAGAAAGATCATCCCACCTACAAGGTCCATCTGCAAGCCCTTCTAGCTGGCATCTTTCCAAACATAGCCTGGTTAGTACACAGCTTCCCACTAGAGCAGAAAGCAGCGTGAGCTCCTGAACTTCAGAGCCATCATCTTTTTATGCAGCTGACAAAGCATCAGTCCCTGTACTCGAATAATTTGGCAGCAATGCCAATCAACCATACTGACTTGCTCTGCAACACACTGGAGTGTTTAGGAAGTGCTACTACACTTGGCAATGCTGCTCCTTGTTTCTAGATGACTATCTGTAGAACTCCACTTAGAGCTCTGTTACAGATGACATACACATAGTTTAATAAACTCTTGTAAAATTCATGACAACAAAAGGTGGGACTTCTTTTCATTTAGTTAAGAGTGTTCAGTTAGATACAGAGGAACACAGTGACACTGATTTCAGGATCTTAAATTGTTTTCATAGAAGTCAATAAGTACATTTATGATTTAGATGTTACTGAATTTCTTCTGCATTTTTTTTGTGCACCATTTCTTTCTGATATAAAGCTCTTGTGTCCTTCCTATCCAGGTACACAGTGAGCAGCCTTACTGCTCAAATATATTTTGTCTTCTATTCAAAATATCTCAGTGTTAGGCAGCTGTTAATGCAAGAATAATTGCAAAGATTACTTCCTTCGTTGCATACTGTCTGTGCTGACATGCTTGCCAATGCAAAGAAAGTGTCATTCTGGCTGAAGTACTGACTGCATATAATCACAATTTATAATTCCAAGAGACTCCTTTCTCCTTCTTTCTAGAAAACAGTGCTGTCCCTTCAAAAGACTGCTCTAAAACTTCACTGCAACACACATGAGCCAAATTTTTGTCGCTCCAAGGCTGAACAGGCACATGAGATGCCTGTGACAGGCTGTTAGAGGCAGCAATCTCTGCCTGATCTGCCTCACACACTCTTCAACCACAAGCATTCCAAGAGGCCATTTCAGTCAATGGTAGAGTTAATCACAATGGAAAATGAAAAGTGTACACAGGCTGCCTGTGTGAAGAGGGGTTAATGAGACAAATCCTATCAGGGCATGATAGAGTTACCTTCTCTAAACACTTGTAATTTTACCATAACACAAAGAAGGCAACACATTAAAAAAGACAAATGAAAGATGGTGAAAGAACAGTAAGAAAAGGGGAGCTGAAATACACCCCTGCACCCAGAAGTATTAGCAATGGGTACTTGCAAATGCATGCCTATTATAAGCAGAATGAAGGATTTTCAATTGTCGTTAAAAATCTACTGGGTTTTGTAAAAACTCTGGATTTCTAGCTTTATGTCTCCATATTCTCTGCAATTGATTCAAAACACAAAATACCCACAGTCTGATTCATGGAATAATATTCATAATAGGTGAAGAGACCTAATAAACCAGGCATCTACTAAAAGAACATATATGCTAAGATGCTGATCCTTGTAATGTATCAATATATATAAACATATATATCAATATATATTTAAATATAAACTAGATTATTCTACCTGAATTCTTACTCCTAAAATTCCCAGTTTTTAGGAAAACTTTAAGGTTGCTAAGATTTCGATCTTTGTGCATACATGAAAATATTCACATTATAGGCTTTGTGTCTGGATATCTGGAGGTGTCTCTCACTTAACTGGTTTTTTAATAACTATCATCAAATATTCCATCAAGGGACCATGCAGTTTTTTATTTACAACCAAAGGTATTACTTATCAGAACTAGCAGATGTGGTTACTCGGTGAGCTACTGCAATTTCATATATAAAAGAGAAAAATGTGCCATGCTAGTGTTCTGTTTCCATCTTTGGAAAACTCAGCAAGTCAACTAAATTCTCCTCTTTGAGTGATAAAAGACATTATGCAAAAGATCACCGAAGTTTAAACATACCAAACACTTTTCCTATGAATGAGTGAAAAAAAAAGATGTGGCTTATCAAACACCTGCATTCTTCTCTATGTTTATATTGCCACTTGGGTCTCCAGTTCCTATTGTGATGGTACAGCTCAAAGTCATTGTAGGAGCATTGATCCAAACACAAAAACAACAATGTGAGAAAATTCCTTTCAGATACATTTAGCATCTGACATATTCCCTTCATTTGCGCATTAATCGGAACCTGACATTTTTGAGCATCCTGCAACAGGAGGTGATTTGACTTTCACAAATTTCCCTAAGAGCAGAAACATCATCAGGAGCAATTTCAAGGAAATAATTATGGTCTAGACAGATTTATGACTTCTAAAGACCTAATCCAAAGCACATTAATGTCAGTGGAAGGACTCCCATTGACATCAAAGGCCTTTGGATCAATCCCCAACTGCTGTGGGAATGAATTCAGAGCAGTAATGAGGGTGGACTAAATGCACACTTGGAGTTGAAATGTTACCACCCAGACCTCTCTATTCCTCAAATCAGATTAAAAAGTCATTTTCTGCCATTTCACAATTACTTCCAGATGCGCATCATCTCAAATGGCATTTTCATCCATCTGTATGAACCAAACATGCATAGAGATAGAGAGGTTCTATACTGCCTGAACTAATAACATAAATGAAAACCACAAGGGAAAATAATGCTGGAATTGATGAAGTTCTTGTTTTAAATATGGACTGAGAAACCCTGGACTTCATTTATTCCCTCTAACTACTTTGTGATAGAGCTGCCGGGCCCAGCACTTCTTTATTTACTGCCACAGTAGATTTCTTCTAATTAAATTTTCAGTATTTTTCTCTAACCCACTATGGAAAACAAAAGAATACACATAAATCACTGTTAGCCTCAAACTTGGCAGCCTGAAAACTGTCACAAATGTCAGCTTCATATACTCTGCTTAATAACAGCGCTGCTGTCCCTTCTGTCCTCTTAAATGTCTATTTACATGCTGAATAATTTGAAGCATCACTCTTCTCTGACCATGTTAACCTAGTTTCATTCTCTTAGCAGACGGTAACATTTTAGACTGCAAAATGAAATGCTGATGTCACGTGCAAGTGGAAACCCATTCAAAGTTTTGCACGGTCAAACTCGGCCCCAGGATATGACGGATCAGTCACCAACATCATCTATTACCCCAAAGTGCACAGTCCTTCTATTTACTTCAGTTCATCAATACTTTGGTTATCGTGTATTCATTCTGATATGGGCATGTTATGAACTACTCAATGGTCTCAAGTTTTGCAAGGAGGTCTAAATTTGATATTAGGAAAAAATTCTTCATGGAAAGGGTTGTAAAGCATAGGAACAGGCTGGCCAGGGAAGTGGTGGAGTCACCATCCTTGGAAGCGTTCAAAAAACATGTGGGTATGGCACCTGTGGGTGTGGTTTGGTGGTGAACATGGTGTCTAGGTTGACAGCTGGACTTGGTGATCTTAGGGGCTGATTTTCAATCTTAAAAATTCTATGATTCCACAGTTGAAATCTGTCTTACTATACTAGAATTGGGAAGCTCAAGACTTTCTTTAGGAAATTATATAAAACAGATTTCTTAAAATCAAATAACACATATTTTCTAACTCCGTCTTTCCATTCCTATTGAATATCTGACCTGTTGTCTCAGCCTCTGCACTCTTCTCTGCTCCTCAGAAAACAAGATTTTTTTAATCCTTCTTCAATTACTATGTGTGGGAAACCAGATTACTAGTGACTGGGTAATCCTACTACTTAGATTCAAAAATTAACAAGGTAGAGGACAATGCAATGTTGTTAGAAAAAGAAAAAAAATTACATTGATCATTGGTTACTAAATTTCTGGATGAGAAGGGAATTCAACTTAACAGAGAAAGGCAGTATCAGCTACAATTGCCCAAGGAATTAAAATTGTTCATAGTTAATATATTTTCTGGGCTATGTCTGTAACTAGAAATGATGCTTTAGGTATATTAGATTACCACCTGTGATACAAGGAGTTATTTTTAACATTGTTTCAACTTGATTTCCTCAGGACTCAAAGCTTATGTGACCAGACTGCGTATACATCTGTAACTTTTCATATTCTCTCATCACATCTGATAACTCAGCCTGGCCAATTCACTCCATTCTGCAGAAGGCAAAAGTTAGTCATTAAGCTCTCAGAAGTGCCATGGAGGTAGGTATCTAGAAAAAGAGGGAATCTTACTGTTAGTCTAATTAAGGGCCATCAAAGAATCACTGGAATTCATCCTTTCAGCTGCACAGGAGCTGCTCAGGAGGTTACTTTTCAAACAGGTGCTGCTCCAGTATTTTCTACCATGAAAAATTAACTCTGTGTACTTCAATACACCAGATACTAGTATGTCTCTCTGTTTACTCAAAAGCATTTTTTGAAGGCACACAAAGAAGGAGCAGCAACATACTTCAGTCTTGATTTGGCACCATCTTTTAGATGACTTGACACTTCAGTGCATTTGTTATCAGAAGCACATGAGAGCACTGCACCTGAAATATGCAGACTAAAAAAGTACAAGTGCTTCAATTTAAATTTATTTGCTTTCATTAGTCTAACACTGATAAACAAAGTATTCCATCAATTCCCAAAGGTAGATGGCAACCTTGGGAATGATATAATGCATTGAAACACATGTAAAGCATGCTGCTAGGAAATTGTTTAAAAAAAAAAAAAAAAAAAAAAAGAAATAGTTAGGAATTAATTTCTCCAGCACACTACTGTTATATTTTTTTCCATCTTTACATCTTATTGATCTGAATATGCACAGCAGATAAATCAGATCCTTGAACAAGATAGAAAGAAGAAAGTTGCTGGTAATATTGAACTTCACTACCAGGGAGATTTTGTCTTAGCATGCACTTTTTATGTTTTCCTCCCTGCTCCCTTCCACCACAGCTTTCTAAAATTTTTAATGTCTTCTCAACACGTTCAGGGCAAAATTCAGTTTAGCCACCTGTAGGCTGTTCAAGTCACAGGAGACAACCCAGAAGTACACACTACATTCATAATGGATTCATAGTTTAGACAGTTTCCCAGATTTTAAACAGGTATGTTTGCTTTACTGGACTGCATTAGGTAAGGTGAGACAGTCCCTTTTTCCCTATGAAAATATTACAAATGTAATCAGACATGTCCTACTTCAATGATTCAATGAAATCTTACACTCTACTAGAAACCAAACAAATACATCAACAAACAAATCAGGGTTTGCTCAACCAGATGAGCACATACACAAACCAGTACATTAAGTATACTTTTATTCAAGTACAACATTTCATAGTATTACTATTATGATGAAAACATAGGAAAAAAACCAGTATGAACTTTCAAAAAATACTTAAGAATATCAGTATAACTCATTTGAGAAATATGAATGTACATGACTCTGAAGTGATGATTCCTTATTAAATGCATTCCTGCCGAGGAAAAGAAAGCATTTGTTCCTAATGTTGTCTCCCCTTGCAATTCACATACAGCAATTAAAATAAGTCAGAGAAAACACTTTGGTTTTTAGGCTCATTTTCAAGGAGCTTAACACTGATACATCAGGCAATGCAGTTACTTCAGGAAAACTTGTCTTCAGTCAGGGTGTTAAAGACAATATATGAGACACAAAGGTAAGAAACTTTATACTTATTTTGCCTTTTTCCAGACTACAGCCATCAGGGGGAATATGACTGTTGCAGCAGAGGAAAGTGTACGAGCAACCACCGAGAGGTCTCTTGCTACCACAAACATTGCTTTGAGATTGGGGAAATGCCTGTGGTTAAGCAAAAAATAATTTCCTCATATGACAGGTGAATTCCCTTCCTGTTTTATTATTACCATCCAGAAAATTCATGCGAAAGACCATTGCTTTCCTCTTCCACAGTCCTGCAATATTTTAAGTTATTTCTGAGTCTTTCAAAACTCTGCCTAGACTCAAATACTAGCAATACATGCTTGCGGTACATAAATATTTGTTTATGCAAATATATTTAAATTCAAACATTTAATCTTGCCAGGTAAACATAAGAAAAACACCACTGATATATTTTTTACAGAAGACTTAGCTCATGGTTTTAATTTCCTGTTTATATTAGCTTACCTCGCTTGATGAAAATACTAACATATCTTAAGAAGTACAATTTCTTTCCTGGTTTCTCAAGGAACCATTTGATTGCTACTATCTCATTAGAGGCATCAGCTTTTCATTTGAACAATTAAATTGAGGGAAGTTATTTTAAAAATGGGGCTGATGTGCTTCTGCAGTACCTTAATACCGGCTTGCTCGTATCTAAAGTTGTTTTTATGTTGAATATCAATATGCAATTAGAAAGAGACAACATAAGTGCTGGACCTCTGTAGAAGGCTCTTTGGGCATTTGTAAGCTCCTTGCTTATTTATGCTGCCACAGTCTATCAAACAACTCTCATGTCAGCACAATCAAGCCACCAAAACGAATGGCTATAAATACAGTCAAAGCAAGAGATAACAATAGGCAGAACAACTAAGTCCTCATTTGAAGATGAAACAGTGTTTTTGAGTGAGCAGTATGTGATTAACCTGCTGTATATGGGGTCAACATGATTTATTCTCAGAGCTATGCAGCCAGCCTTAGTTCTGGAACTCACTTGCTGTCAGAGATAAGCTTTTCTCAAATCAACCCTCCCCTATGTCTCGCTAACACTTGAAGCTCTTACTTAGGAAAATTAACTGTCATGTCCTTCATTTAAATTATTTCCACCCCTGCTTGAAAATAATTGTTAGTCTAACAGACAGTTTACCCATGTGCACTTTCTTTTCTCCTGTCCATCTATCTGCTGCCTGCAACGCTTCAGCACTCTAAAAGCAGATCTTGAAAACCATAAACAGAAAGGGAGAAAAAAAGAGGTGTCCTTATTTTGTCTAAATTCTGAGTATTGCTAGAACAGTATTCTCTTGGCTCAACACCAAAAAATAAAAAGCAGCAGACCATTACATTTTAACACAATTGGGTGGTTTAAAATAGAGGGATAGTACTGGCTTTGCTTTGAAACTTTAATAGCAGCACCACAATTCATTTAAAAAGCTACTTTGTGTGGGGACGAACCTCTTACCTTTTGTAGCTATTCGAACACACTGAGTTTTGGTTTCCTGTTAAGGAAATAAAAATAAAGAGAACAGTCAGATCAAGGGCTTCTTATTGTTCTCCCCACTCCATAAATTCATCTTAGATCTACTGATCAGCTGGTACAACCCAATGAGTTGGCTTATGGCTCTGGGCTTAGCAGGGGTGGAGTCTGGGGAAGTTTGTCTTGATTGGACTGTACTGTCCAGGATAACAGTGGAGAGAAAAGGTTCAGGACAGCCCAAATATAGCAAAATCTCAGGTTACTCAAATCAAATGGAAATCATGCCATAAGAATACAAAGAGAGGGTACAGCAGGAGGAAAAGGGAGGAGTGGTACTCCTATTTATGTCACAGCACAAAAACCCTGAGCTTGTGTTGACCTGAAGCAGCACTGTACACTGTCTCCAAAATTATGTCTTGCTACATCCTTATACTTTTAAGAGTCACCTGAAGCACATGAGCAACACACTCCCTCATGCTTCTGGGCGTGGAATAAGCACAGATGCAGTTCAGATATCCCTCCACATATGGCACACCTAAGCTACAACCTATACTGTCTGCTCAGGAGAGAGTGGTTTGACAGCAAAGTGCTTCAGAAGATGTTCCAAATGCAAAGGCAATTTGTGTGTAATTTACCACTCTCTCCTTTCCTCTCAGAAGTTTGGTCAGCAATTAAAACAAATGAACAGAGAAATGACTTGGTTATGAACAGTTTGGATGACTTGAACAGACAAGGGTCAATCATAACAGGGTTTCTGACCTTACTGTACAATGAGCAGTAATTTTAAAGGCAAACATACTGAAATAGTATAAGGTTGTGTGAGAAGATGCAGCTGCTGTGGTATTAGCTCACTCTAAACAATAGTAGCATGTAATTTTAAAATATAATAATGACAGCTTCACTCTATAAAATATGCTCACTCTAGTCCTCCATCCCTCAGTATTCCATCCCTGAATACATCCTTTAGCATCTCTCTCCTCTTGAAGATTCAAAAGCAACAGTTAACAGTTGCTGCCAGTTTGTAAATGCAGCTTGTAAAGTGCTAGCAAAACTCTAAGTTGAGGCACTTACAATGCCTCAACAAGGACAATTCAATAAGGACAATTTTTCAGTTGAAATTAAAGCTCTGCAAAGTTTACTAACATAATCTTACCTATTCTCCCTAGTTAGTGATTTACTTGTCTGTTTCTGTTCAATTTGTCTGGCTGAGGATCACAGAGTAACCTCCTCTCAACTCTACCATGTACTTCAGAGCCTACTTTACTTCTCTCTGCCTATTTTGGGGATTCTACTACTTTACAGCAAAGCATCTCTTTAAATATTCTGCAGTTCAGAGGTTATCTTACAACCACTAGATCTCTGTCCTGGCAGAATGCAATGCAATTCCCCTCAAAACCTTGCCCTAAATCCCTGTAGGAACAGAAATTTGATGCAAAGCTTCAAGCATGACAAAGAAATCTGTTTTAGGATTACAGCCTCTCACAAACTGAAATGAAGTTTAAGTAAAAAATACTGTGTTCTTGTCTCATTTTCTACTTATCTGTCAAAATGTAAAAGCCAGAATAAATACCTATGTATTTATTTAGTACTTTCATTTTACTTTTCTCTCCCTTTTTTTTTACCTCAGAGAATGAAACAAATTTCCTTACAATGCAGTCTAGTGGAAATCCACAAAAGGAAAAGGAAATTATTCTTAGCAGGTGAGGGAAATATGGATGGGTGTCCAGCAGTCACCTTTTATTTTGCTTTGTTCATTTCATACAGGTTTTTAAATAAGAACTGAAAAGAGGGAATTGTCTACTGAATCAGGAAAAAAAAAAATCCTAACACCTTTGTACCCATTCTGACTTGAAGCATATCCAATTTTCAGAATCCTAGGTAAAGGCTGAGATTTTCTTCAAAAGACTCCAAGGCAAGGCTGCCTGTTAGCAAAGATTTGTTTACTCACCAGAGACACCCAAGCATAAAGAAGGGTAAACACTGCTTCTGCTCCTTTCCTATGGTTCTGGTGGCTATCAGTGACTATCTGCCTATTTGTCCTTTGTTCCTGTCTGAATGGCCGGGACACTTCAGTTTTCTAAGCTATATATTCAAATATTAAATTTTAAATATCTAAAGCTTCTCTGTGTACCTTACATTCCCTTCTCACCAATCCTTTTCCTCTCCCTCATTTTTCATTTACAAGAGGAAAAAGCATTTAAGAGCAATTGCCTGGGACTTGCAGAGCCACAGTGGTTCTTTGCACCTGGAACCTCAGAACCTCTCTCCCTGACACTTTTCCCCCTTCCATATGCATAGAGCCAGTAGCTGCACTCAGCAGCAGAGTTAAATAGAAACACCAAGGAGGTAATGAAGTGAATGATAGCCATAATTCTACTGCAGTGCTGCTAGCCTTCTGAAGCTGTACATCTTCTCAGAAAGACTCTCAAACTCATGGTGGGCTAGGAGTTACTTTTGCTCAAGAATTTTTTTTTAAATGTCCAGTGTGAGAGTCTTAAAAACTTTTTAATGTTTTACTAGTCTATGAGCAGCCCACATTCTCTTTATCCTGCAGTAACTTAATCTTCTGAAGAGTGCAGGTATTGAGAATTGGGAAAAGTGCTGTGGATGCTATTTACCAAGCAGACATTCACAGTCCTGAAATTACTTCCCTCAGACAATTACTATGAGATGCATTCAACTCTCATCTAGCAGCAGTTCCTGTGACACGAGGCTGATGTGAAATGTGAGTGGTGCACTGCCATGCTGTCACAGCACTGAGGGGATTTCAGCCACGCCACTGCCAGCACCTCCCACGTCCAACAGTCCCAAGTGTCACCACAAGCCTGTCTTTGCTCCCAGGAGAAAGGTGTTGTCAGCACTTGCCTTCTCGACGCTGCTCATGGCCTGGAAATAGATGTTGTAGCCTTTCCGAGGAGCCAGCGGCGGGTTCCAGAAACCTTGGTACGTCCTGTTGTCACCCACAGTAAAGGGAGATGGCTCTGGCAGGTTTCCTGGGGGCAGCTGAGCAGCAAAGTAATATGGTGACCCTCCACTGAGAGCAGTCTGGTAGGTGACAGGGATTTGGTAGCACTCCATGGCTCCAGTTTCTCGCTTTGTTCGGTGCGGGTGCAGCTCTTCAACAACAATCTGGTAGGCACTGGTGAGACAGAGGAAAAAAGGACAAGACAGGATATAGATGCAGAGAAGAAACAAAGGCTGGAAATATAGCAAAGCTATTTATTTCAGCTGTTGGAAAGAAGCAGTGTCCATTCTTTTTTCACGAAAAACAACAATACAAATCCACACGTGACCTCTTATTATTACTTTCTTTTAAAACTTTTATCTTTTCAAGAAACAGAGGAACAACTGTGTAAAACTACAACAGATTAAACTCTTGGCTGATCAGAAGCAATTTGAAGTTGCATTTTCCTTTGAAACAGTATTAGAGAAAGCTGAGCTTCAAGACCCAACATAATGGCTGCCTCCAGGCTGTGCTAGAAGCACCAATTTGCAGTTGTCATATCATTAGAGACAGAATGTGCTGACAGGCTTCTCCACCTCTTGACCTTGCTGTGGCTTCTATCTCGGCTCAGAGCTATGCAGATCCAAAGTACAAGTGACATGCTGTAATACAAGCACAGATGGACAGAAATCTGTCCATTCCACTGAAATAGACTGCCTCATTCCTTTACAGTTGTCAATGATAAAATGTTATGAATTGCTGAAGCAAAGAGTATTCAGCCCATCAAAACACCATCTTAACCTTCCAATACCTCTGTTGAAATGGATCATGGCTTGGTCATTTATCAAAATCACCTGTTCAAAATAGAACAGGTCATTATAATTCTTCATTCTCCTTTAGGGGAACTACCTAACTGCAGGACGTTACCAACGCATTATCAGCTTCCTCTGCTTTTCAGAAGTACAGAATTTACATAGTGGGAGCATAAGGCAATCTTTCACTTTATAAGAAGAAAATAAGAGGTTTGGGGGTCTTAAGGCATGTAGACAAGAAATCTGAACCTTTTGAATTAAACTGGAAGACTTGTCTGTCTCGGGTTTGTTATAAAGTTTTCTAAACTGAAAAGGTAAAATTGAACCAAGTTCTTGAAGTGTCACTGCCTTGCTGCAAGGACTCAGAAAGGCAAAGACAGTCCTCCTCCTCTCAGAACTTATGGGGCAGCATTAAATTATTTTGTCAATTTTCTCTGCTACTGCTGCCCAGAAAACCCAATAACTGCAGTGGCAGAGATAAAGTATGATGCTAGAGAATGGAAGAAAGAAGAGAAGAAATAAAATGAGAAATTAGTTTCATGTCTTTCTTAAGCTGAAAGAAAATGTTAGCATTCCCTTTTCTTAACATGTAAAAATTAAGCAGGAATGCCTCTTTCTTCAATTTCAATATGCCCAAGTAGAATATACAAAGTCATGTCAGTTTTGAAAGTCCAGGTAGAAAGAACATGTAAAAAGAAAAAAAAAAGTTAGACCTGGGGATATCTATTTCTCATAAACTGACCATGAACTGAGCTCAGTTATACATCACCTTCTGTGGTAAATTCTATGTATTAACCATCTCCAGTTAATGGGGACTGTACCAACAAATCACTTGCACAAAACCCCTGTACATCCAGCATATTTCTTTATGCTTCAAAATAAATGTACTAGCAAAAAACCCTAAAAGCATTGGTATTTTAAAAACTTGACAGGATGAAAAATATTTTTTAAATTTTTTATTTATAATGTCCCAAGGTAAGAATGTCCTATTGCCACTCATTCCCTCCCTGGCCTGGCCCTGGACCCAGGCAGGGTAAAAGAACTGTTTCAGAATTGGGCAGACAACCAACTGGAGAGCACTGGGACACAGACACCACGGCTCTGCTGCCTCAATTCTGCAGTCTTCTCTCATCAGCTGCCAGTGGTCTGGGACAGACACAAATTCAGCTCTCAGAAGTGACAGAAGAGCAGGAAACTTGTTTGTGACACCCTGGGAGCTTCAAAGGAGAAAGCCAGCAGGGACAGAGGAAGGACAGTGCAATGCCTGAATGTGACAGAGGCAATGGTCCCCTGGAACAGTCTGGTTTGTCACACAGCTCCAAAAATGAGACACACCACAGTTACCAAACCAACCCTTCTTTCCCCCTCCATTTTATAGAATAAGGGATAAATGGGGTATCTTCATTCTAAGACACATCTCCTTTTTAAGGGTCAAGTCTCTTTGAAGACCAAAACAAAAAATCGGAGATGAAGGGCATGAGAATCAAACTGTTTAAAAGTCTCCTTTTACAGCATTCTTTAAAAGAACACTGTAATTTTTGAAGGTGATATAAAAGATATGGCAAAATTTTAAGCATGAGATCACAATAAAATGTGCAGGTTCTGAAAACATTTCAAATAAATTAATTTATATAAAATATATTCCAAAAATAATTTGTGGACCCCTACATATGAAAAGCTACAATATGTGAAAAATAAGACATAGATATACATACTGTAGTCATCTACATTTACACAAAAGAAAAAACAGCAAATGACAGAAACTGTTTTAAGTCCCAAACAAAGCTTTTTAATTTTTATTTTTTAAATGTTTTTTCACAAAGTACATATTTGCCTATCCTCTTTAGATAGGTGATCTGGCAGTATTTTTCATGCAGCATTACAGGCTAACAAGACATGGAGGAATACAGTCATTTACCTCTGGGCCCTTTGTGATACCATCTGTTTAAACCCATTTACTAAACACTGCAGTGGCTCCAGAGCAGCACTGTTACTCTATGTGCACATAACAATGTTAGGAAAGGACACCCTGCTGTAACATGTGATGAGACAAGTCAAAGCTAAATTTGTAAATTGAAAAGTGGGGTGTTCACTGGCTGCAAATGCCTTTTTATATCAGGTATTTGTGAAAATTTACCTATGTACTCTGTTTATCACTGTGTCTTTACATATAATTAATCCTAGCTTCAATTGTCTTAGGTTTTCTATAAATTATTTTTGTGCTGGTGAGAATTCATTATTGAGAGAGTTTTTTTTGTGACAGGAGCTGAGGGAATTCCTACAATAGCATTTTTTCCTGGTCTTTTCATACAGCAAAGAAGGATTAAAATAGGGAAACAAAGAGAGAGGAGTGGAAAGCTTAGATGACAATATTCCTTCTGCTTGATGAGTAAAATAAATTCGGAGCTATTCTGAAGAGTAATAAAAATTTCAGAACCTGCTACATAAGTCATCAGGATCATAAAGGCCAAGCAGTTGTCTGAGACAGCCAGGTAAGCGGAGAAAATTTGAAGATACAGCAGCTGAAGAGATCCTCAGCTGAAATTTTCCCAAAATAAATTATTATTTCTCGTGGCAAAACTTCCTTTTTTTTTTTTTTTAACCTAAGAAAACCTGTAAGTACCTGTCTATTGACCAAGATAATTGCAAACAGGTGAAGGAGGTCTCTGATGACATCTTCCTTTTTATCCCTCCCTAAAAATTCAGGCTCCCAAAGAGATGTGGCAGTGGTGAACGTTGTTCATACTTTAGTCTTATTCTGACCAGACTTTAAATACCTGCTACATATCTTTCTATGTGTCCAGTGGAGATACATCTTGCTCTCCTTTGACAAGCACCAGACTGACTGACGAGCCCAAGTTTCAGCCCCAGCTCTTGGAATTCTAATTGACAATGATTGTTTTAGTGGCTCCCTGCCATGGTCCCCTTAATTAATCTTGCTGCAAAATAAAAACAACCAAATTCTTTATAAGGAAGTACATGAAAAGCACACTTTAACAATCAAATAAAATAAATTTAATCATTAAAAATTTACTCTGATTCTGATGTACACTCATTGTAATCTTCATCAGCAGTAGGTTTGAAAACAAAAAATTGTTTTTCTGGTACTCAGTTAGAGACCTTCAGAAAAACAACAGCAACAAATCACATTTTCAAATGAATCACCAAAGCACCATTGATTCTGCTGACTGGAATCTCATCCACAAGATTGATGGTGAAGCAATACATGCTTCAAAGTGAGCCTGAGCAATCCAGCTTTGTCTCCCTCTGCATTTCTAGTTTGTAATTTTGTTTTAAAACTCCAGGAGGCCATAAAGCATGCTAGGGATTGCACAATAAAACCTGACAGTGAAGGTATGATTAGAGCCATGTTAAAACTGTGATGATTAGGGCAGTCAGGCATGGTCTTTAAGACGTACCACACGTAGATTACTCTTAAGGAACATCTGCTTGCTGACAGGCTGTGCTGGTGGAGAGGCCATTACAGAAATCATAGCACATAAGTCCATTTGTAAAAGTGAAAGAGTATCAGACTGAACTTTTATCCTTTTCCTATTTTTTTTCTTTTTCCTTTTTTCTTATTTTTTTTAACATGAATCTACCAATATTAAAAGAAACGATAATCTACAGCTCCAGTGATTACAGGACTGGGTAGAAACAAAATGTTTCAAAAAGCCAGCTGTATTCTTCAGGGTCAGGCTAAAGAGCAGCATCTGAGTCTCTTCTACTCCATCACAGCTGTAGGCACAGTGATCCATTTTTTCCCCACCTACCTAGTAACACTCATTTATGGCAGCAAGCCAGCTTCTAGAGGAAACAAAACTGCAGTGTGGACGGAGTGAAGCTTCACTAAAATATACCATAATGTTTAGCAAAATTCATTGAATCAATTCAGAATTTCAGTGTGCTACATTTAACTCCCTATTAAGAAGCTGCTGAAAAGTACCTAGCTGCAATAAGCATAACTTTAGAAAAGGCAATAACACCATGTCTTCTGCACTCCTCTGGAGAATACTTCTCATTCCAAGTAAGGAATAAAACACCTGGTTGATTTTAAGAATAAAGCCCAAGCCTCCAGTTATGGTGAAGGACTTATTTCCTTGGCCTCTTGATATTAGAAAATTGATGTTAGGTTTTAGAAATTAACTCAAGTGGAGAGGGAAAGATGACAGAATGTTTTTTTGAGAATTGAGTCAAACAACAGTTATTAATACTCTATGAAACTACCATTATTAAACTGTCTATTAACATTCATTTCACAGATTCTGTCTGCCATCTTCATAGGCCATAAGCTGATGCCATTAAACTGAGCATGCTGAGAGGAAAACTGACAGAATAAATGTGAGTTTGTGTGCTGCATGTTTGCTCTGCAGCAGGTACAGAGCAGAGAAACCAGAGCTTCTTGAGCTAGGCTGAGTAAGTTTCTAGCTCCATGAGTAATTCTCTAGCCACATCCCATCATTCTACCAGTTCACAAAAGAACCACTGCTCCAGGAGAGAAGCCCAGGTCTAAAGACTGACCCCTGAAGATGTGTGGTGGGATTGAAGGTGGAAGCCTGCTGCTGTCAGCACAGGAGTGCCCTGGAGCTGCTGCTGTAAAGAAGATGTGCACCACCACCATCAGCAGATCCCAGTGGTGTCCAGCAGGCATGCCCTGGGCAACAATTTGCCTCAGCTCCCTCAGGTGGCCAGACACAAGATGGAAAGGATGTGGCATGGGTTACATGAGTGACAGATGTCACATTTCCCAAACAAGGACAGCTTTCATTAGGGCCAGCAGCAGGAAGCCTTTAAAAGCACCTACAAAGGCACACAGTGAAGTTTAAGCACCTGAAGATTTGGGAGCATTTTCAGGCCACAAGTCTGGTTTCCATGGTATCAATTAAAAAAAATAAAATCCCTATTTTAAGAATCCAAGTCCCGTACTGAAAGCAGTCCTGTTCCCCAAAAATCCTAGACTTGCCCCAGGGCAATTTCTCAGAAACGAATGGTATGTGGGATTAGAATTTTAAATATAGCACGACAAAATCTCCTGAAAAGGGGATGAATCTGGATTATCTTCTATGACAGAAAAGAAATAAATAACTTGATAATACCAATCATAAGAGTGATTATATGATAAGCACATTAAAATACATATAGATGTGTGACCCATCCCCCATAACATTAATGTAAAACATACATTCCTCTTAATGGAAACAGACTTAAGAAACAGTTAATTTTCCTCTGCTTTTAGGGCTTGGGCACATGACACGACATCAACTGAGCTTTGATAGCAGACTTAATGTAACACAGAATGAAATGCATTAGCCTGCATTTCTCTAAAATGTCACAAGGGTAATAGCATGAAAACCTTCTGATGCTCAGCAGCTAATTAACCCCCAATTAGTCAACCCTGCCCCTGAATATTGCTGATGCAGCCACACCAGTAAAACACAAATGGAATCAAATAATATCATAAAATTTTTACACTAAGAAGTAGAAGTAAAGAGCAGGATGTGGACTAATCTTTGCAAACAAAATTAAATTATCTCTCAACAGAGAGCAGAAAGGGAAAGACCCCTCAAAGTTAACAGAAATGAAACATTTTAATATGATTAGAGGACACGCCAAATAAAATTTAATAGCTTGCTACATGATTCCTAGTAAGAAGCACTCTCAGAAGAAAAAGGTCAAATAGTTTGTATTCATCACTATTATTCTCCCATTTCCCCATAGCTTACAATTTTCCAATCATACACATATGCTATAGAGCAGCTGACTTTGAAGCACTGGAGAGAAAGTGTTATTTTCAATTCTACCTCCTGACAAACACCTTTCAGCCTCATATTGCAGAGGCCCTTGTGAGAAAGTTAAAAGAAATTATAATGGCTAGAAGGTGGTTCTGGGGACCCTGTATCAAACAGGTCAGGTAGCTGAATGACTCAGGTCATGACTATCTTTCAAAAATCCCTGCCAAACCCAGAATTTATTTAATTATACATCTATTGTCAAGCTAGGTGTAGGTAAGAAAAAAGTAGTGATGTTAAACAAATATCACTCAGAAATGAACAGTTGTATGTATGGTGATACTACAAATGTTCAATTAAAAATTAAATCTTCTTGATTTATATACATTCACTTTTTATTTTTTTTAAATTTATTTTTTACCTGATAGGTGCACCTTTGGCCTGTGCAGGTCTCAAGAGTACAGTTATTGTAGTAGCAGTTTCATTGAGAGATGCATCGACTCCTTCATAGTCTGGTAAAGTGGGAGCTGGTTAATGTTGAGCGGGAAGGAAAAGAACAAAATACAAATCAGTGAAAACATTTTGAATTTTTATGAGGTTGTGGCTGTTTGGAATATAGAACAAAGCCAGAATTTTTATCAGCCATGTGAGTATTTTTAAACAGTTTTTCCAGTTAGGCACAATCTTTTACTATAGCATGAATTGGACTTTATAAACAATTGATAATTCCATCCCTTAGCACTTTCCATCAAATCATGACACCTCTCAACTTGAAGCAACTTTATTCAAGAAGGACAGAAATAGAGTGAGGATGTGACTGACAAGAAACCCTAAACTAAAAAAAAAAAAAAACCCAAACGTTTTGGAATCAATTCTTCTACCCTGCAAATAACTACAAACACCATGTCAAAGATCCAGCTTCGACCATCCTCCTCCAAAAATTTAAGAACCTTTCAGTTTTTCTCTTGAACATCATGGGAAACAATGCTAATACCAACCAGTGTGCAGGAAAATTGTACTTATATAGACATGCATCTGTGGACTAGAACTGCATCAGGGAATCTATTCCCATGCCCATTCCTATCAATGGATGGCCAAGCTGCTCATTAATCAGCTTCAAAACTGCTATGAAAGAACAAAATCAAAGTCAAAACCAGAAGCAGTTCAGGAACTGATTCACTAATGGACTGTCAGACTGTCACGCCCTCATGGCACCAATATTTGTTGTGGGTGGGATGGCTTGTGTTGGCAATTACTTCAACCATGCAGCTTTAATCTGCTGCCTGTTACAGCCCTCACTGGTAATACTGTTGCTGACTTCAGCCCCAGTGCAAGGAAAGAAACAGGATTTTCTGTGATTCAGAAAATAATAGATTTCTAATAGTTACTAATTTTTCATAAGAAAACTGTGTGTTTGTGTTTTCTTTTCAAATATGTGACTGTATCATTACAAAATCATTAATGAAGCCTGTATATTTCAAAATGAACTTTCACAAAAAGATGTTTCCAAGCAGGACATCAATCATTTAAGTCATAATAATTTTACAATACTGTATCAATAGATATAGAGCTCTGAAAAGACTAAAAGCCTTGCTTCATTAGTCCTAGATCCTACGTTGATGTAAAACCTGTTCTTATTTCAGGAAATAATATTTTATAGAATTAATGTTCATTTAATGTTAATTTTAAAATTACTGCTTACACCATGTTCACTGGAATCACAGTAACCACTTGTAAGCTTGGTTAAAAGGAATAATTTCACCCCTCATTAAACTAAAGTTAGCATTTTTTGAAACATGCATTGCTCCATATAAAGTACCAGTCATGCAGAGTAGAACTAGATAACAGTTCAGTGTAAAGCAAGATAGAAAGAACAGAATGAGGTTCAGATAAAATGAGAGTCACAGATTGCCTTTGAGCTTTCTTAGCATTAACCCTGTTTTGCCAACTAACTCTGTCTAGAAAGTTGTGCCATACTGGATTCTAGACAAAATTCCCAACATTTCTGTGTGGAAAAGGAGGGTATATCTGAAGAAGCCTGATTTCACTGTAGCCCTAAATAATCCAAACACATTGAGGCACTTTTTTCTCAAAATACTGAAATATCAGACATGCTAGCAAGATATACACCTCTTTTCTTTCCCTTCTAAAAAAAGGTTAGAAGACAAGTGTGCACGTAATACACCACCATCATATCTGAAAATTTATGAACTAGAATTTGTTTTGAAGAAACACATGGACCTTGAAACAAACCTGAGTAAAATATCAGACTTCAAAACAATCTAATAGCTGCATAAACAGAACAGAGCACATCATGTGGGTTTTTTGGTGCATTTGGTTGGGCTGTTTTGAAGGGACAGTGATATGAAGAGTGCTAGTGCTTATGTTCTGGGGTGGAATTCCACAAACTGTTCCAGTTAGCCATGACAACTACGGCATTTCATTTGCTACATAATTCAAGGAGCTCTGACTTGAATTTTCCTCACGCTTTGATTTACTTGTGTGTTTTCATGTGCTGTGAGGAGACTACATGAACAATGACCCACAAAAATCATGGTATATTCCATCACAGTATTAACTTCTCTTTACAGGACAATCTGAGTTTCATTATGACAGATAATGAGGAAAATAGCCTGCTTTGTGGTCTTTAAATTTGTAAATGACTGACTTCTTTGATCTCTGCCAAACTCTGACGTCACCGTGTCACAAAATCAAATTTCTCTGAATATAGCATTGATTTAGTTTCTCCTATCAATTGCAAAGCCACTATCTTATTTTTTGAGAAAAGTATTTAAATTTAAGAAAATAAAAATACCAAAGCATTTAATTTGAAACTACTGTCTTCTAGAGTATACAGTGCATTACTAAGACAAATAATGTTGAAGCTGATGCACTGAAATAAATGAATAAAGGCACAAAGAAGCAGAACTATGTGAATCTGGCAAAATAAATGAATACATTGTCCCAAGTGCCCTGACCCTGTTACAGCTGTATGCTGCTAAGTGGTGTCACTTCCAGTAAGTCAGTAATTTTCTGCACCTGACTTTACCAACCTACAATGTTGACCTACAGAGTGTTGAAAGGCCTAATTAGTTCAGGTTTACACAGCACTTGAAAATCTTTGGATGAAAGTACTAGATTACAGAAAAAAAACAGTTCACAACTACAGCTGAGCAATTTTCACCTCATGCAAGGATTTATCCCTGAACTTATGCTACCCTGTGGTGAATACACGCAGAAACATTTTTAGCAACATAATTTCTTCACATTTTAATATTTTGCAGGGGTTTTCTTAAGCATTCCACAATTTCTCAAGTCATACAAAAATACTCAAAGGACATTTCCCCCCTCCCCTCCCCTGTTTTTTCTTAATGCTGTTGTTTGTTTTTACCTGAGATATTGGTTGTTACGTTGATTGTAGTTGCTGGTCCAAACCCTTTGATGGTGCTTGCACGAATGAAGAACTGGTAGGTAGTACCAGGGTGCAGGTGGGAGAAGACGTGGTGTGTGCTGTTCCACAGCTTGGATACTGTTTGTGGAGGTCCTGCCACTGGAACCGCGGGATCAAATGACTGTATACTGCTGTAGCTGACCTGGGGAAACAAGTATTTTTGCAACAATTC
Organism: Luscinia megarhynchos; assembly: GCA_034336665.1. Taxonomy (NCBI): domain Eukaryota; kingdom Metazoa; phylum Chordata; class Aves; order Passeriformes; family Muscicapidae; genus Luscinia; species Luscinia megarhynchos. The sequence continues at coordinate 52,645,753 of CM067565.1, forward strand.
TTAAAGGCTTTGGCACAAGGGATTTAGGCTAGCTTGGCTGGATAGGAAACAAAAGACCCATGCTCATAGATGTACCCATTTATCTTGGGGATACTGCAGAATCACAGAATCATTTAGGTTGGAAAAGATCCTTCAGATCATTGATTCCAACCATTAACCCAACAATGCCAGGTCCAGCTCTAAACTAATGAGGATTTCATGTGTACTCTTGAAAGGCTATGCAGGCACCCTTCATCATTACTGTTAGGTGACACACTCCCTTACAGTTTATAAAATCACCATTGAACACTTTGAGCTTCACAATTTGCTTTCTTTGTAGCTGCTCTCACAGAGCTAATGTCACCACTCCTGTTAATCCACTGCCTTTTGCATCTGTTTCCAATTAAAAAATAAGGAAGCATTTATCTGCTTTAATCCCATCCATCAACTGCTTTTACATAGTTCACGTATGGAAAATGTCACTGTTACATTCCACTGAGGTGAAGTGGAAAAATGGCTGAGTGGGGTCGAGCTGCCCACCTGGTTTAACACACACTATTTAGTGAATTTTGTCTGCATTAAATAAATAAATAAATAAATTTTAAAGGGGTTTTGTTTAGTTTACCTTCCTATAATTCATTAATACACAAAGTTATATTTTCTGTTCCTTCAGAAGAGGAGTGCTGGAAAGCGTGGTTCTTGTTTCTCAAATCAGGCTGTGTTATCTGCTAGCTTCCTGTGGAGGTCCCCAGAAGGCTCATGAATTAAATACACTTTAAAGACAATTTATATGGAGGTTTTCTTAAAGGGTGATATCTAAAAATCTAACAGAGCTAAAAAAAACATTGCTCCAAATTTAATAACCATCTTATTTTTCATGTAAGTAAGTTCTTCTCGTTAACAAAATTTTGCAGATCATGACTGTCATGGCTTTGGAATGGTGTATAGTAACAAAATATTTTTACAGCACTTGACAGGGATGGACAGTCATATGCAACATAATTACAAATGTTGAGTATCTAATCACTACAGAAAATCGTGTATTCAGTAAATGAAAGGAGCATATTATTGAATAGCTGCATAAAGAGCATAAACACCTCCTGTCACCCACCTCTCTTGAAGCACCTCCCTAGCCCCATCCTATGCTTGTTAGGTGTTTAATGATTACCTCATACTGAGTAATGATGCCATTTGGATCCACAGGTTCCTTCCAGTTGAGGAAGATCTTATCTTCAAAAGGAGTTCCTTTCACTGATTTGGCAGGTATAGGGCCTGGCACTACAAACAAAACGAAAGTTTTAAAAATAGGAAATTCATGAGGCAGAAAAACTAAAGAGACGACAGAACATCCTATTAAACCCAAAAGTGAGCACAGGTCTGTTTTTCTTAATATTCATTTGCATGCAAAAGGCAACAGTAGAGTGTGTGAAAAAAGCACTTCAAAGTGTATTTTGTCATTTGCAGTGCAGAGAGAGCATGAAGTTGAAACATTAACGTTATCCCCACATACAGTTTTCAAAACTCCATGCAAAGTCAAATTGTCTAGTAGTATAGCCAGGGGAAACAGTTCAAGCTAGATTATAACTTCAGGGAACATCACTGAACTCTGTAATAAGCGTATCTTAGGACAAGGACTACATGGTTCTAAAATTCTTTTAAAAGGAAAAAATCAAAGGCAAAGAAGAGCTTCTGTTATACAGCTTCTTCCAAAGGAGAGAAATTTTTACAAAATAGTTCTCAGTCATATCTTCTTATGATTTGTTGTTTTTAAAGAAATCCTCATTTAAAAGAGATGGCTGAACATGGGCTGAAATGGCTCAGCTGCCATTTCTTTCAGCCTTTGACCTTCTCATGTGCAGAAGGATTAAGACTGCTCTCTTCAAATCTTTCCAATAAGAGATGTTTTCAAAGCTTTGAACTGAACAACACTAAGATGACCCTACTTTCTTGTTTTAAACGGAACCAATATCCCTGGTGTAATAACAAGTCTGAAATGTCACCTCAGGCCTCTTTGCCCAGGTGATTCACAGCACCTGGTAATCTCATCAACACCGGGCAAAAGCACTTAGTTATCACCCATTACAGCTTACAAGATATTTCTCCCTACATATACAATTCCTCTTTATCAGAGCAGCTCACCTAGATTTGAACACACACATGCTGAAAGAAGGAGGTGAGCATAAGTGACCGCCTAGAGAAACCCTGAACCCAACGAAACACCTTCCCCCCTCAAAGAGACAAGGTTTTTCAAATTGGCAGACTTTTGATCTGAAAATGTTATTTCTATTTAATATATTGACATATATTTCTGTCTCCTTCTAATAAACCTATTTTCTTCCATGCAACTTTCAGAGAACCTTATGCATGACACTCCTTGGATATACATTATCAAAGCAGACTGAAGTTTTACAAAGAGCAAAAATAAATTAAAATCCAACGGATCAAAGGAAGCGCCAAGTGCTGTGCTAGCAGCAGGAAAGAGTGAGTGGTCTCTCCCATCAGTGAAATCTATTTAATTCTACATGCAAACTGTAAATGATGATTTGACCCTTGGTACAAACAACATAACTTGGCACATTAATAATAAATTCAAGTAGTCAAAAAAAACCCCAGAGAGCTTTGCAGAATGCTTTCATCTAACTGTCATAAGAAGGCTTAGGAGAAGTTAGTTAAAATCACAGGCTGGTGCTTTTCTTCAGTGTCCCAGGACAGACCAGGCAGTGGATGAAGGCTGACATGCAGTGACAGCCCCTCTGCGCTGCTTGTGTCATTGAGAGACTTCCTGTAGGCAGTTTCATTTTTCATAGGAATGCCCTACAGTATTTCCTTACATCTGAAAAGAGGTATGAATGTACAGTGCTGCACATGACATTTTCTTTGGAAGATGCATGAACGATTTTTTGTTCATGTACATCTGTGTTTGGGAAAGAACATGGATATGCATCAGGGCATGTACACAGTGTATGAAATTTGACATTAAACCACATCAAAGTGCATGAGGTAAAAAGAAAACAGACATGATTGCTCAAAAATATGCAAAATACTTTTTGTGCAGTGCTTCAAAAAAGAAATGTTTCATATTCAGTTGAAACTGGGTGCAGGGCTCCACATTTTATGGTTGAATAAATCCTCCCACACCTTTGGTTTAAATGCCAAGGTGGGAGAAGCCTCTAGGCTCATCTCATTCCATGACTCTTTTCTTCTCTTGCAATACAAAATTTGATGCTTAAGGCAGCAGTAATAATGTTAAAGTGACTGGAATGATGTGATCCCAGTTAGTTTCATGATTCTCTTCCCACTGGCATGGGAAGGCTACAAGAACAGAAGATAATCACAGCAATGAACACCTTGCTTGGAATCCCAGTTCCAAAAGGTCAGAAAGAAAAAGAGAGCAAGCATCTAGAGAAAGAGAACAGTGATTCCCACAAACCTCATCCACCTCCACAAAATTCATAAAAATGAATGTTGGGATTAATTTAAATAATTTGAGAACTCAACTGGAATTAAAACAAAGAAACAAATAAAAGTTCAAGTGCCCAGAAGAAGGAGTATACATTAATATCAGTTTGAAGTACACATTTTGATGGTCTGATTTACTTTTTCCTTTCTATTTTCCAGTTCAGCCACAGTAAAAATGTCTTTTAATCACACAGCTTTGCCAAAAGGGTAAAGAGAGTCAAGAAAGAGGAAAGCAGGAGTAAGAGAATTTGCTTAAAGAACAGAATATCTTCAGGTGAGTCAAAATAATTCCTTAGCATTCTCGTTTGTTCTTTTACGTCTTTGTTATTAGGTCAGAATTTGTTATAAACACAAAATTTTAGAAAAGGCCAAAATTAGCAAAAAAATCCCTGAACAAGCAAGAAAAACACCAAGAAAAGAACAACAGCAAGGTAACTGTTGGTATCCCTACCCTAAAGACTCAAACTGCATTTCTCCATGTAGGCAGCCATTGCTGTTTATTCCCTGCAGCTCCCTGCAAGACTCTAAGGATTTCAGCAATACCTTAAACTTCACCTTTCCAACAGTGTTAAGAGCCTTCCCTCTTGCAGTCGATTTACCTTGGCTGGATGCCAAGTGCCCACCAAGCTCTCTCACTCCCCTTCCCAGCAGGACAGAGGAGAGAGAACAAGATAGAAAACAATTAGTGGGCTGAAGCAGATTACTAGAGAGAGAGAGAAAAAAAACACAAAACCAAACAAATCAAAAAAGCAAAACTTTGCACATGCATATGCAAAGGGAAAATTTAATTTCTATTTCACATCAGTGAGCAGTGTTCACTTCTGGGGAAGCAGGGCTTCAGCACGTACAGTGGTTACTCCAGAAGGCAAAAATTGTAAAATAAAGAATTCCACACCATTCCTTAACCCTCTCTTAGCTTTTTACATCTGAGCTGACCTCATATGGCATGGAATAGCCCTTTGGTGAATTTGGGTCAGCTGGCCTGGCTGTGTCCCTTCCCAGGACCTTGCCCACTCCCAGCCTCTTGCTGGGGGAAATGTTGAGATACAGCACTGATGCAGTGCCAGTCCTGCCCAGCAGTACCAGAACACTGATGTGCTACCAGCACCTTTCTGGGTACCAATGCAAAGCACAGCACTGCAAAGGCTGCTGAGACAAAATGAGCCCCATTCAGCCTGACCCAATACACCTTTGGTATAATATTTAGCAAGGATTTGGGTCAAAACTAGCCACGTAAATGTCAACCTTGTGGTGATAATAGCTTTCAGAAAACTCCCCCCAAACAGCAGGAAAGGCTTTCTTCAGGCTTCTGTGAGTATTTCCAGAAGATCTATCACTCACCATGGCACATTTTTGCTCACTTCTCAGCTTCCATTCTTTTCCTAGATAAGCTCACACACTTTCCCTTGGACTTAAACCAGTTTACACTTAAATCAAAACACACGATTACAAGTGTGTTAAGGTGAAACATGTCACTTAACATAATCATCTGAATAATTCAAAAAGTAGCTGCAAGAGGAGTAGAACTCAGACCTTTTGGCCTCTGCACCCACTCTTGCAAAAGATTCTGGTCTGCCGACCTTGTGAAGTGTTACCCCACCATCTCCCAGTGACAACAGTAAACACACTTTCCCATACATTAGTCTATGAAAACTTCCAACAAGTCAGGATTTACACTTTTCTGAAGAAGAGAAATAATTTAAGTGGGTTTAACTATATGGATATCAGAAGATATTTTGTAATTAAGCAAAAAATCCAAAACAAGCAAAACAAAAAAAGCCAGTAAAAAAAGTACACAAGCAAAAAATGCTCATACATATGAAAGTAAAGATTAAAGGAAATCTCAGCAAGGTTTTATAGTGAAAACAACACAAGCCCTTCTTTCATGATTTACATGAATCCCCAGAGCGTTTTTAATAAAACTGTATATTCATATAGTGAATAGCTGATAATCCTTTCTTCTATATGCATGTGGGATGATGGACTTTATAAATACTATGCATAATGAAAGTACAAACTATCAATCTGACATCACACCAATTCATTTTAAACCAATATATTTGCATTAAATTATGTCACAGTCACAAATAAATTGTTATTCACAAATAGTGTCACTTAAATGTTGTTCTACATGGACTTAACAGGAAATTTATATTACTATACATTACTTCTGGAAAAACAATGTATTAACTGACACCAACCACTATAAAAATGAATTTATATTGCTTCAGTTTTCCTGCTACAAAATAATGAAAGTGGATGTAAACAGAGTATTTTTATTATACTCCATGAGAGCCATGCACAGTATTACTATGCTCTGTGGTAAAAGTTATGTGCAGAAATATATAGAGTTATACTCGGAAAATTCCTTTGTTGTAATCCAAAAAGGGCAGCATATCAGCAGCAAACTTACAGCTTTTCTCTCAAAGTAGATGCTCATTTTCAGGAGATGGTGACAATTTGTTTGTCCTACTGTTCAAATATTACCAGAAATTAAAATGAGCCACATTTCCATTGGCTTTTACTGAGGGGTTGCCATTTTTTTGCTTTACTACAGTTGGAAACTAAATTTTAAATAGAAGCAAGTTTTATATATTAAAAAGGAAAAACAAAACTAGAACTGCTCTTACTGGTCCTTACCATAAGGGCATTTTGCAGAAAAAGGTGTTGGCATAAATTACATCTTTTGAAATCCCTCAAGTTGGACTATTTGCAGTAAAGAAGAAAATACTATTGAATGCTATTGGGAAAAAAGCTGATTTTATATTGACAGAGGTGTACATGCTCCACTCGACATTTCTTTTCCAGCCCCAGTGTCATTGTTTAAACCCAGCCAGCAACTAAGCTCCACCCAGCCAGTTGCTCACTCCTCCCTCAGCAGCTTGATGGGGCAGAAAATAAATTAAGAAAATAACATGAGCAGCAATGATAAAATAATTAGAATGCATGTAACAAATTCTGTGCATTGCAATTGCTCACCCCTCACAGACTGATGCCCAGCTGTTTTCCCAGCTGTGAACCCTGGCCAGGTTTCTCCCCATTTTATAAACTGAGAATGATGTTCTGTGGTATGGAATGTCTCTGGCCTGATCAGGTCATCCTCTCCCAGGCTCCTGTGCCCCTCCAACTTAGTATAAACACTACTTAGGAACAACTGAAATATCAGTGTTTTATCAACATCATTCTCCTCCTAAATCCAAACTTCAGCACTGTACCAGATACTAGGAAGAAAATTAACTCTATCGCAGCTGAAGCCAGGACATGCTTCTAGACAGTATGCAAGTATTTCACTCCTTTTTTTTTTTTTGTCCCCTAATTATAACATTTCCTCTTCCTCTGCCCTTTGCCAGAGTGGCAATCCTGCTGGAGTTTTTCCAGGAGCATGAGTAAGGATTGGACAGTAATGAATAATGACTGGTATCTTAACCCTGCATCATAGCTCTCAATATCTCTGCACGGAGCAGAATGAGCCACAGCCTCTGAAAGATCAGGAGACCTCATTTGTGTCCAATGAGCACATGCTCTGCCCCAGACCAAAGCCCTCTTATACTTTAAGCCACAAAATGGATACTTCTCCTATTCCAAGTGATCCTTTTCAATTAGTTGTTTGCCTACTGTTAGGTGACACACTCCCTTACTGGTTATAAAATCACCATTGAACACTTTGAGCTTCACAATTTGCTTTCTTTGTAGCTGCTCTCTCAGGGCTAATGTCACTACTCCTGTTAATCCACTGCCTTTTGCATCTGTTTCCAATTAAAAATTAAGGAAGCATTTATCTGCTTTAATCCCATTCATCCACTGCTTTACAAAGGGTCCCTCTGAGTTGGCAGCACACTGGTCAACAGGCAGCTCCAAGAACATGTGCACACTGATGATTCATGCTAAGTGAGAAATTCACTGCTGGTTCTTGTTCTTTGCCCCAAAGTGCCAAACACTGCCTTTGCCCAGCACGTATGCAGCCCCAGATTGCATGAGCCTTCCTCCACGTCCTTTATCAAATTCTTCAGTGTCCATTTTCTGTACAAACCAGGAAAAGCAGTTAATCCCTGTCATAGCACAGATAATGCCAAGTGCCTGTGGACTCAGAAAAGCTTTCTTCCAAACCTAAGTAGCTGTGTGGTTTCTCCCCAAAGTGAAAGACATGTTGTTTCTCTTTTAAAACATGCACAAATTTCCGTTTTCATCATCTTTTTGCAAAACGTGTTTAACAGTGTCTCATTCAGGGGTTTTATTTTTACGTGGAATACAACTTCCTAGAAGCACTAAAATATACTTTAAACATTAATTCCAACTTTCCATGTTAAATAGAAATACTGAAACCCCCAAGTACTCAGATCTAGCTCTGGTCAGAACATAGACCGTTTCAGACTGTCATGGTATTCCTGGGCTTTGCTGTCTTGCAGATACTGAATTACAAGCCATTAAAACTTTTCTCCTTTTTCAGCCATTGCTCCAAAGGTCAGAAGCACAGCTTTTGAATCTTACCTTATTCTCCTACTAATTGTTTCTTGAGTTTATTCTGCTCCAGGTATCATATGATACTGAGTTACCACTCAGCATTCTGATAGATCTGACCATTTCTAAAAGATCCCCCAGTCCAGATGCACAACCTTATATAAATGTGAGCCTTTGTGAAAGACAGAGATCCTCCCTGTCTCACAGAAGAGCCTCATTGAAGTCCAGAGTCCTCTGCTTTTAGGAAATCCTAGAAGTTCAGAAAAATGTAAAGATCCTGGCAGATGGGAGGAATTGACATGAAAGATATAATGAGATGAAGGGTAAGGTTAAAACATAACAACAATAACTGAAGAGACAAAAGGGACAGCTTGGAAGCATGGGGAAGTATGATGAAATACAGAAAATGAGGGAAAAATGGTAGAGGGGAAGAGAGACAGGAAAACATGGCATAGGCATCTCTAACTCCAGGAATCTATAAAGTTTTTACTTGTTTAGCAGTATCTTGTGAAAAAAAACCAGCATTGGGAAGAATCTCACACTACAGAAAAGCTAACAAAAATTCAATTATCAGTTGTCATCTGGAATTTTCAGAGTTTCTATTTATGAAAAGTATACAATATAAGTGTACAGTTTCAGATAATCATGTAACCAGGGGCTATTTCTAATTAATGTTATTTGCAAAAATGCAGAACAACACTATTTCCTCTATATTCCTTCTCCAAAATGAATCACAGATAATGCCTCCATGATATAATTAAAATTATGGTTGGTCTATAAAACCTGCAAAAACCATGAAGACAATGCAGCTTCATCTGACCACATGTGAAACGTAGGGCACAGAATCACATACATAATTGGACCTCTCATCTTCTTAGTCCAAGTCCTGTTTTGGGCTTCACACTGTGCTTGGAAACAGTTTCAGATGCTTGATCACTCAGACTGGAACTAAATTAGCATTGTACACATAAGCAGTCAGGTACAGGATTTAGTTTACTATTGCTATGAGGGCTCAAGGAAAGACTCAGGTGAGAACCTCTCAGTACTGTACATCGTCTGCAAACCCTGAACTTTGAAGTCATGGCACAATGACTTTCGTGGCACATAGACTTTCAATCAATCAGTAACACAAAATTAAAATCCCAATAGTTTCCCAGAGTAAAGCTCATAGGAGGCTATTTTCAGGGCACAAGCATTACTACCACCAGCACATCTAAATATAGGTATCTTTTAAAATGCATTAGTCCCACCGTGAAAACATCTGCTTCAGTTTACCCTGGCAACTTCTGCTCACTGGGTGAGGCTTCTTCTACACTACACTGCTTGTGACACCAAAGCCCTCCCAGCTCGAGTGCACTGATAGCACACTGCCAGTGTGTTAGCTTGAGACCAAAACCTGCCTCATGTGCACCATCTTCCAGGAAAAATCCACATCAAAACCAGCAGACAAAGTATATAAACTCACTTAACTCTGCTCCTGACAAGTACTGACACAGGGACCATCTGCCATCTCCACACATCTAACAAGACAAGGGCCACTGGAAACCACAACCTTTCTTGGAAAGGCACTTAAAATGGAAAAGAAATTCATTTTCCATTAAATTAATAATACCACTTCTACTCTTCTTAACTTTAAGGAAAATAGCAACCATACATACCTACAATGTAAACACAAACACAGAAATAATTAATCATAAAACATGTTTAAAATAAACTTAAATATTAATTTGAATTTTATGAAATATTCTAATTCTGTACTTGTCAATAAGTCTCCATAGATGCAAAGATGCATCTATGTGTCTATAGATTTCTACAGCTCCTCATATTCTACCTCTTTAATAAATTTTTCTCTCTTTATTGCAACAGTAAATATACTCCTCTTTTACTCCTCATAAAATTGAAAATATATGGAAAAACAGCACTACCAGACTCTAATACTGACTGTTCTATAAAGCTATATTTCCCATTCATTTATTTTTGCAGGCAAATAAACACAGCTTTTTCAATTTTACCTTTTTATTTATCTACAGTCTTACATTAGTCCAAGTATTCCATTTTTGTTACCTATGGAAGCATCTATTTCCATTTTGCTGTTGTCAGTACTTTCACAAAATCTAAACATAAGAAAAAGAAACTAAAACGATTTTTGCTACCACATTTTAAATATTATTAGGGAAAAATACCAATTTTTATTTTAATATCTTTGATACCAAGATTCATAGCCTAGCCTCTGAATGTGTCACCATTAACATATCTACATCTATTGTTTACTTTTTTCACAACTGAGGTAAATTAAACTGTCTTGCTGAAACTTTGTTGAAAGCATTTTAAAGAAGAATCACAGAATATCTGGAATTGGAAAGGACACATATGGATCACTGAGTTAATTCCCAAGCTGTCAAAATAATAATTTAATTTGATAGGGGGCTTTAAAATAGTTGACAGTTAATACATTCTGTGACTGGCAACATAAATTATTGCTCAAATATATTTGCTATAGAGGTTTGAAATCTTGAATAGAGTCTTTAAGCACTGAACTCAAATATGATTTACAGAATTAACTTTCAAATACTACACCTAACACCGTGAAGAAATCCAACACCACCATGTGTTTCTCATCATCTGCATTAACACAAGTGTTTGAAAGCCTGGGAAGCCATCCCCCTTTTTTTTGGAGAGAGAGACAGAGATCCAGTTTGACTTGTGCTGCATGGAGAGTTTTAGCTACATATGCAGGGTGACAGCTATAATACCTTCATAGCTACCATTTTGGGGCTAATTAATACATTAATAGAAGAGAACTTCCACCCTTCACAATACATATTGTGACACACAAAATAATTTCCTTCCACCTGCCTAGACTGGACTTGGATGTAATCTCCATAAGAACATTTAACATACCATCTTCATCTGTCTGGATAATGGTCTCCTCGCTTTCCTTCCTCCCTTCTGGGTTGGTTAAGATCATCTTGAGGCTGACATTAGTGTAGGGAGGCAAACGATCCACGACGTGCTGGGGTGCTTTGGGGTCCATGTCCAGGCAGTCTGCTTTGCTCTCGTTGTGTCCACAGAAGTAGTGGTAGCATATAGTGACATTGAAAGTATGGCAACGAGTGATGTTGTAACCCAGGGATTCCCAATCCACAGCAATGTGTCTGGCCTGGATCTCAGCAATCTTCAGTGTTTTTGGCGTTCTCATAGGTTCTAAAAAATAGAGCATAATGAAGAAAACACCGTTAATATTCCTCATTCAACGTTGAGCTGTAGCTGGTACATTCAGGAATGTGAGAGTAAAGGAAGCACCTGAGAAAGAGGCAATATCATGAGAAAAAGAAGAGTTAAATTATCAGCGGAGGAATTCAAAGCAATTGAAAATACAGGCAACAGATGCAAGAAAAGTTACCAAAAGTCCGTCCACTCAGCTATCATTACTAGCTTCCCTTCTTGATTTCCCCCTTACCCTTTTCCTTTTTTTCACCTGTGTAAATTAGATAATGCATCATAACAGTAAAGAGTGAACATTTACTACATTATGATTTATCATGCCACCAAGCAACGCTGTATACTAATTATACTAATTACCTAACTAAACTAGCAGTTACAAAAACGATGCAGATATTAATTAGTGTTTATTATTTTAGTAGTGAAGCTATCCATTCAAGCAAAACCCCTCAGAAATAGCACAAAAAAATGCGTTTGGATATTCCCATTGCATCCTGATTCCTTCAAAACCCCAAAACCATGATTACTCTGAGCAGGTGATCTCTGACCTGCTCACCAATCTCAGCTGCTCTCCACACATGCATTTCCACCAGCAGAGTACCTGATGCTCCCCAAGTGGTCATCAATCTTTCACTGTCTCTCTAGAGCATCCATTCCTCATGCAAGACTAACTTTTATTGTTGAATTTAATTAAAGTGATTACACAATGAAAATCATGACCATGACTGAATATACTAGAGTTTCACTGAAAATATACCCAGCTAATACATGCTTCCTCACCAGAGAAAATAAAGCTTATTGTTGATACAGCTTCAGCCTTGTGTCCTTGCTGGTTTAAGGTCAACACAGTCAAGATTGTTCAAGGACAGGAAATGCAGGATTTCTCTTTCTGAGCATAACTATTCTTTCTAACTTGCATTTATGAGTTCCAACGAGGCAAAAACTAGCCAAAAAGCACAGATGGTATATTGAAATAAGGAAATGTGAATCAGTGTAATCTATTCAGCATGCAGTTTGCCAGACAAACTGCAAACATTTAGCTTCAAACATCAAAACAGCGGAATTCTAAATATAACATAAAGGTACTCCTAGTAGCACGATGAGTGTTAAGGATTAAAAATTACACCTATTTGTTGCCATGATCTATCCTTTCTTCATTTTGAACAAGCACATATATTACCTTTGCCATTAAGCACTGATTTATCATGTATACAGTGAAAAATGCAATTAAATAAGACTTCCTGGCTAGCAGCTCTCTGAACACACTGTGTAGTGTAACAATAGAGTTGGAAACTGAAAGATAGCATTGAAAAGGTCCTTGAGAGATTAGAGACTTGAGGAGAATGAGGAAAAAACAGGGTTTTATAGAGAAAACAATGGCTGGTGCTTCAGCAAGTAGAGAGAGGTTGAGAGGTGGTCATGGAAAAAAAGTGTAGCAACATAGTAGATCTACTGGAGGAGCTGGCAAAGGTCTTCAAAGAATCAGTATTCCTTTGGCTACTGCAAGCACTTGAGGAAAAACTGAACACACTCAAGTGCTACGGAGGAAGAGAGCTGTTAAGACAAATACATAAATACATAGTGCATATTTCTGTATATATATCCAAAACCGCCTTTTTCTCGTATGAATGACAGTGCAAAACTTAGTTATACATGCTCTGATTTAGAGTTTGAGGCCTAACAGAGTAAACATACCTTTACCAAGGAAATGTGTTGTAAGCTAGGTTTTCCTTCTGAAATGGAATGATTTTTCTTATTTTAGTAATTTCCTCTTTGTTCTCCTACTCCAGTTTGTGCCTCCGACCACTCCCTCTAGAGTTGGAATTCAAACCTGAACTCAAAATTTATTGGAATTAATACAACGTAACACCTGGTGTCTGACCATGAAGTCTGAAACTATTAATGTTTGAAGCCAACTAATCAGTAACAGAAAATGCACAACATTTTCATCTTGCATCTCTCACGACAAGCATTTACACTATGCTGCACAGCACTTCCAAGAGAGAAGAAAAAAGTAAAAGCTTTGTTAATCTTAAAGAAAAATTATTTTACAATTCTATGCAAATTTTACAAATGTGTCACAGCATCAGAGGAGATACAAAAAAGCATCCTTTATTCACCTGTCAAAAAGGAAAGAATGAAAGACAGAGTGTGATCTCGCTTTCTCACAACTATTCCCTTCTTTGGCAGAAATTAAACAACTTCTGCAATATTGAGATGGTAATTAAAGTCTGCAGAGTCTCTCAACAGCTTTAGTAAACTCTGCCAACTGTCCCACTGCTCCTAAAACGATGCTTTAAAAACACAATTTTACTCTTTCTTCTGGGCAATGTTCATCTTGGGAATCTCTAGAGGTAAAGACCAATTGTTTTAAACTACCACACCACAAAGTCTCCATCTGTAGCACCTCAGTAGAAAGCAATCTTCGAATAATTACTTTTCTCAGATAAAGCACTATTGAATTTTTGAGTGGGTTTCCCAAAGACCTCAACCATCTCATTAAGAATAGCTTTGATCTCGATGGGAACAAATGGTGTTACAGTGTTCATCTCATTTTTTTTTCCATTTTCCATCACAATTTAGGGTTTGCTTTTCGCTGAAGCATTTCTTTAATCCTATTGGGATTTTATTTCAATTTATGCATTGTCTCCTGTTTTCTTTATATTCTTTGAGTACTGCTAATCCAAATAATTCAATTCACCTCTTGTCTTCCCAGATTTTTCCCCATTTTTCCTCTTCAAGTGACACCTATAATTTTTATCCAAAATACATGGACTTCCAAGCACATGAGTTCTTACTTATTTGTTGAATTACCCATGTCAAGAAGGCACCCTATGACAAAGAGGGAAGAAATAAGATGATCTTAAAATACCTTCTCAATCCTTAACCTGCCCACTGGAGTGCCAGTAATGATGGCAGAAGACAATAATTTTCGAACATTAATTTACCAGTTACCCCTGTGAGATAGATAAGTGGTGTTAAAACTTTTCCGTGGAGAGAAGGAGGCACAAAAAAGGTTAATAGCTTGTTCAAAGCTACAAAGTGAATTACTGCCAGGGCCACAAGAAAACTGAACTCAGCTGCCAGGTCACTGATGGCCATCAGACACCTAGCAGCAGCAATGCATAGAGCTCATTTACAATGTTTTTTTGAAAGTTTTCTTAGAACAAGTTTGAAAAAGCATAACAGTGCCCAGACACTAATTGAATATGTGAGCATAAGGACATGTTGTTTGAAAAACAGTAATTTGGCTTATTCTTTTAGAAAGACTTTTTGATTGAGAGCTTTGAATTTGAATGAAAAAGTTGGTTTGTTTTTCTTTAATTGTTTTTTAGGTTTTGCATTAGTCTTGTATTTAAAATTTTAATTTTTTGGGTGAAGATATTAATAATTTATTTATTTTTTCTCAAGCTTTTTTCTCCATCAGATAAAAAGGCTGGAGGTAGTTCTTTCATAGTGACAGCAGAAAGTATGCAGGACTTCCATTGTTGCAGGAAATTCAATATCCTGTGACTGCATCAAGCTCTTAAATATTAACATCCTGGCTGGCGGAGTTAGCTCTTCTAACAGAAACTAAGCAACAAAGCATATGGAGGATTTGGTGGTGGTAGCAGGGCAGACCTTTAGATTCTCATGAACACCTCTAATGATGACAGGCTGCCTTCTGCCAGGCCTTGCCTGCCCATGGGCTGCTGCTGCCCTCCACCCCATTTCCACCTCTACTTATGGCCAGCTTCTCCCTCTGCCCTTTGCTTTTAACACCTGGCCATACCACCTCTGCTATCTCCCTGCTCCTCACCCCTGCTTCGTGTCTTGGCACACAAACACTACCAAGTGCTCGCTGATTCAGACCTGTTATTCAATCTGACTGTTTCAAGCCTTATTCAACCAATTAAAAACAGAGGCATTGGGAGAATATCAAAGCAGCAGAAAAAACAGAATGATAAGAGATCTCTACATTTGTACAGATTACTAAACCCTCAATCCTTTTCCAGAAACCATCTAAAAGAATTACATGCACGTGACACTCAATCACAACAATTTCTGGATCAAGAAGATTTAACCCAACCTTATGGGATAAAATAAAGAACATTTTAGTAATTCTCCAAAAGTTTACTATAGAGGGATAGATGGCAAAAGAGACAGAACCTGTTGACCCCATACAGCCTCTCAACTGCAGATGATTTAATAAAACTCTCCAGATAACAGATAAAATGAAATTCAATTTCTTTAGTGCTTGATAAGCAACACGTGATATGACAGGTCAATATCAAGCCTCTTTGTAGAGACTATCTTCACTTACACAGAGATGGGAGTGAAAACAAAAGCCTTCACAGCTGCAGAAGAAGCAAGGTGAGAGCATGCATTTCCTCAGAACCTCTTTTTAATGATAATACATATTAGCCTGCTGTCAATCAGAGACAAAGAGATGTCTTGAGAGCTGTGAAAAAATCCCATACAATGAGGCTAACAAAGTGTGTCATGCTCTGCTTCTGCTGCCTTTCCCAATCCTAAATATTGACTGCAAAACAGTTTAATTTCCTTGAACCTTGCAGGGGTGGGGGAATTAAATCTTCTGACAAGCAACCAGAATGCACATTTGTTCACATGAAGTGGAAAACTGGACAAATTTTAAAGCACAAACATTTCAGATAAAGATGGTGCTTCTCAAAAACCAGAATGTCCTGTCTATACACTGTCTGTGTATTCAATTCTTTCATAGGGGTTGGCTTTTGCATCCTTCTTGCCCCTTGAACTCTTTCTAGTCTGTCATTACACTGAGGAGCTGATTTCCAATTTCTGCTTTAATCACATTGACTGAAATTCATATTAAGTTTAAGAGCAACCCAGGTAGCCTTCATTCATGACACTGGAGGTGAAAACTAACTGGACTTGGAAGGTGTGATAATGCACACATTTGTGCATTTGAGGGAACTGCGGAGAGACGTGGGGCTTATGTTAAAGAAAAGCTCTCATACAGAAAAGCCTTTTAAAACAAAAACTACATAGACAAAATGATGTCCTTATATTTCTGCTAATAATCTCAGTTTGAAGAGCCACTGGAATTTCCCAGACTTTTCCTCTACAAGAACATGAAGCTCCTTGTCCTGTAGCTTCTCCTGACCTTTCCAGGGTAACTCCTTTGCTCAGTAGGTGGGAAATAAAAGAGGATTATTCTAAGATGTCACCATGGCTGTTGCTCTTTTCTCAGTTCATGCATGGGTCTGCACAAACAAAATGTTCCCAAAACACACAAACAAACAACAACAACAACAACAACAAAACAAAAAAACCCCACAAAAACCAAAAAAAACCCACAAAAAAACCCCCCCAAACCAAAACAAACGAACAAAAAAGTTATGGTCCTGTTGCTGCTAAGAATTATTCTGAAAGACCCTGATAGCAAACCCGGAAGAAAGGTAAGAGGGAAAAGAGCCAAAGGAAGCAGAACCCACATAGGAATAGCTGTCAGAAGTGCAGTAAGAAAACAATAAACAAAGCTTTCTCACTTGCTGCATTGTCTCAATTATTACTTTTGTTATTAGTAAATGATGAAACAGGCAGAAAGGATTTTTATATAGACACTAAGCTTCTCACATCATAAACTTAGTTAGGACTGCTGAATAGAGTAGTGTATGACTCATTAAAAAGGACCAAACTAGAGTTAAATATTTCGAGAGACAACCACAGTGTCAGCAAGAACTATGCACATCAGCTATGATCACTTCTGCACTTCTGGGGGTAATGTGCTGTTGTCAAAGAAGCAAACTCTAATTAAGTTATGTTATGAACAAAGCTAACAGAAATCCCTAGGTAAGGTGAGCTGTACTAGAATATCCATGATGAAGCCCCTGAGTTTCAAGGATTATTAACCTACAAGTCCGAGAGAATTTTGTTCAGATTAACTCCCAATAACTCCATTATTTAAATATGATGATACAGGAAGATCCTTCAGACATCCCAAAATTGCCATGCATTTCAGTCTGATTTTCATAAATCAGTCTGTCTTTATGACAGAATAATTTTTTCCAATTCTATTCAAGCTTATTGTCTGTAACTGGTAGAATTACTTTGAAATAAAGGCATGAAACAATTATCAGCTTTGGCCCCGATTCTTACTACATAGTGATAATTCAGGAACTACTTACCTTCAGTCAGGGACTCTCTTCTATCTACTTGATGTGGATTCCAACCCAAAACCACACCACGTTATATTACCAACTGGATCAATATTGATTCAGGATGATATAAGGCATCAAAATGTCCTTCTCATATGTTATTGGAATAAAATACATTGGAAAAAAAATATTCTACTGTTGGAGTACCTGAACTCCCTCATTCTCAGAATCTACAAAAATCAGGACACCTGTCATGTAGGTAAATGCGAGTTGTAAAGTCTGAGGTACTTGGTAGTAGGGTTTTTTGTCTGGTTGCCTTGATCGAATCTGTTTGGGACTTAAAGCAAAAATTAATGGGTATATATTCCCACAATAAAAATCATAGGGATTGCTGGGCATCTCCCTTCTCAAATGTGTGACACATACATAATACAAAACAAACAGGGATGCAAACATAAAAAGAACTAACTTTTTGTGCATTAGTATGTCCATCTGTTTGTCTTGTGAAATATGAACCCAGAATAAATGAAACTATGGTATTTATACTGTGTTAGCACTACAGATTTATTGTGGTGCAAACAAAGGTTATAATGCAATTACATGAAAAATCTATGAGTTTTTTCTCCTTTCACTTTATCTAGTGACTGATTTATTAAGACAGCTTACAAATTTCTTATTGACCACATACTTCAGGGAGCTGAAGAAAACACCTGAATTATTACATAGATAATCAGCTCTACTAGCCCTAGTTTCAGTAGCAATGAGGGGCTATTCAATTTATTTTAGAACATACCTTTTTCAGTGCAAAATACAGCCATCCCTGCATCATAGGTGTAGTAAACAGATAAATATAATTGCACTAGTGACAATTATTTGCCCATTTTTTCTTGATGGTATGTTTATTCTGTTACCTCTATGCATGATTAACAGTTTATGCATCCTTAGCATGTAATCAATAGCTGCAAAGTCTTGTATTAGCTTGAGAGATTAGACATCCCTTGATAATAAATTCTCTTGATTTCTTCAGTTTAGCTTAGCTGCAAAAATCCACTTTTTTTTTTCCTCCTTTCTTCTTAAATCTGAGTTTAAATTAAAAGGAACTATATGGTCTAGTGAGGGAGAGGAAAAGCTGGCATTTTCTCTTTAATCTCATTCTTCCAAATAAACAAAATCTATCTGATGGTATAAAACACAAAATCAGCATGTCAACAAGCATCAGATTGCAAGAATAAACACAGGGGAAGCCTGACAATACAAAATGCCTAGGAAGCCTGTTCAGAACTGCAATTATGAAGTTTAATTTTAATTCTGTAAAGCAATTTAGAAAACCATTAGTGATAGGGAACAAGTGAACCTTTGACGTGAAACATCAGTGCATGGTTATGTAAAAGCAGAATAGAAGATATAATCTAAAACAATAACAATTACATTATAAAGAATGTGTAGTGTGTATTTACACACTTTTTACCCATCTGAACAGTGAACTTAACTATTCAAGGCTATGAAGAAAGAATTTACAAACATTTATTTGAACATAAATCGCCATTATTGCTTAGGTGATATATTGTTCATTTCTCTCCAATACACATTCATAAACATGTTTTTATGGTTTTGTTTACAAACTATATATTTGGAAGCTTAGGATGTAATGAGTATTAAGCAAAATGACTAAGTTGGAGCAGTGTGAATAAGCTAAAAAAGAATTTCCTATGGATATCATTTAAGCTTCAGTTTCTTTCTCCTGTACAGAAAAAATTCAGTCCTCCAAGTTAGGAAACATAAATACCATCACATGAAATAAATGAAAGAAATGTGGAATGCAGTCTGTAATAAATGTGTAGTAAGCACAAAGTACTTAGACCGGAAAAAAAGTCCACATTCACCTCTCATAAACCAAGAATTGAAAATTGCAGGCAGTACTTAAGATACCCACTTAAAAGCTGTACAAACTGCTTGTGTGCATGTACACTGATAGATTTGTGCTGATATGTTCACTTCCCCATATGCAGATAAATCATCCATCAAAATTCATGTTCTCTGTCTCTTCACACCTACTGAAATAATCTCAATCTGATTTTCTCCTGTTTCCCTTGTGCTTCACCTGGTCCTGCTGCCCCTGGGGCCTTGGCTGAAACCACCCACCCTCCATTCCACTGCCTGCAACCCTCAAAGCCTTGAGTTTCTACCTTGGTCATAGCCCAGGAGCTAATACGTCCAATGTTGTGCTTGTGTGGCAAAACCCAACAATAACTGTGTGTTGCACCTTACTCTAACTCCTTTCACAAAATCAATAACACAGGACAACATATCACACTATGTATATATTGTCTAGTGATAGGTATCTTTATATAATGCATATGATAAACCTTGGCTGAAACACAGATTCACCAAGTTGTTTAAAACCAGAAGTGACACTGTAACATACAATGCCTCTGCTGTATAAATTTTGTCCCGCCAGTGAAACAATCCGGGTAATTTATTTTTAAATGTTGAATAATAACTGTAGCTTCTATTGTACAGAAAAGTTTCCTCTAAGCAGTTGGAAAATTATTTAATGAATCTTCTTAATTTACTTCATTGGCTCATACAAATTTAAGAACACAAGTTCACAGTATAAGCGAGCTTGTTTTTTTCAGGGGAAAAAAAAAACACCGAAGCAAAGAATTCCTCTAACATTAAAATTTTGAATAAGATCAAAAACCATTTTAAACAATACGTAGAATTCCAAAAGTGTTGATAAGGAGCCATGGGGAAAATTCCTTTTCTAAGGTGGATACTTGTCTATTGTGAAATTTTACCACTTTTTGAATTTTAATGAAATTTTATTAGAGAAGTCACATGATCACCTGCCAAAGTTTGACTAAACACTGGCTAAGAAAACTCCTCAATCTATTGGTTAATCACCACTGCCAAGAGACTTCTACAACCTAATTCTTGTATGAATAATTTTCTTAATATCTTAATTTGATATTTCTTTAGAAGTATTTTAAACAACCTTCTGTGCATTTTAAGCATCCCAATTTCAATTCAACTGTCCCTTGATGTGATGTACCTGTGAGAAAAAATTGCATTTTTGTGTCAGCAAGCAAAGCACTGTCCATGATTTGCTAATGGAACAGTCATGACATTTTAATTAGAAGATATGCTCCCTAAGTTGATAATTTCTATAGAGGAGCCTTTTTTTTTCTGAAAAGTTCTCCAAAACTTTGTTTTCAGAAAGGTAAAGGATGATAAGGAATATTTACTTTTCATATTGTCTTCCTGCCTCGGCAAAATTGACATGGTATCAACTCTCTTTCCTAATACCATCTGGCTGCAAAAGTTTGCAAGGCTATTTTGGGAAATGGCACCTAATCCTGCAAGCCTTTTGTTCCTGGAGCTGACTCAACATAAGCAGGGCTCTGCAGAAGTGAGCTCACAAGCACCTCTTAGCCACACTGAAAGAGGGTCCTTGCAAAAAGAACACAAAAGCAATGAAAAGGCCTTGTTGACAGAGGCACTAGCAAGCTAGGGAAGTGTTTTCTAAAATAGGCCATGCAATTCAAATAATATTTTTCCATTTAGCTGCATAAAATACTCTCAAGAAATTGCCCTGTTGCTTCACTTCTAGCCATTTAGTGTTCCACCAAGCTATTCTTTCCTGTCTAAGCAGAAACATAGAAAATATAAAATAATTCAGCTAGAGTGAAATAAAGTAATGTATTTTAGAGACAATCTTCTCTTTGCAAACTTCCTCTGAACTCTTCTGGCTTATTCCATGATCCCAAGACACAAAAATGCTAATGAAGAATGATCCTAAAGAATTTTATGTCAACAGTAAAGATGGATGAGTCGTAACACAAAAAGTTGGCAAGCCCAGCAAATGAAAAACAATTCTAGATGCTGTGGATAATAACTTCCTGTCCTTTCAAAATCAAGTGTTTTTATAAAAATTTATTAATTAATGAGCAACTTATTTTGCTTTATAAAGAACTTATGGTGTTGCTAAATGCAAACCAAACCTACTTTTCACTCACATGTAAATGTAAAGGATTAGTTCTTTGCTTGCAAGAGTCACCATCCCATTTACTAAGTACTTTCTTGTTCTAGATACCCATCTAGAGAGCTATCTACTTCAAGCTGTCAATCATATTCAATACTTTTGCCACATTGACTTTCAGAAAGATATTGTACTAGAACAGTTGTCTTGGCTTCACTGTTACAGCAAAGCAAGTGCCAACGTGCTGCCCAGACCAGCTCTGCTGCAGCAGTCACCCAAGAGAGTGTCAATCACGCCTGCTGAGTAAGTGGAGCATTAAATTATTTTTTTTATGCCTGTGTTGTACATGCTGAATCACTGTCATCATACCCTCACAACAGAATGCAAAGAAGGAAAGGCAGCCAATTAGCCAAGTCAAGGCCACGCAGGCAAATGCAGTATTAATTTGGAAGTGCAGGCTAATTGCTGGACACCAGCATTATACTGTCACTTAAACCAGATTTATGCAGAGTCTAATAAATGTTTAAAAATAAATAGAAGAACAATCTCTTTCTCTCACCTTATTATTGAAAGGCTTAAAAATTCCTCTGGGTGTCTGCCAGGCTTGTTTTTGGTTTTTTTTGGCACCCCATCTTACTGCTAACCTCTTGGAGATTGACGTAACAAGCACACATGCAATTTACCACCATCCTCTCTTGTCACCACGATGAAGCCACTAGCTCATAAACTTTACCAACAAACATAATAATTTGAAGAATTAAGCACCTACAGTAGAATGCTTAAAAATATAAAATCATTCAGAATTTATTTAAAGGCTTTTATGACTAGCAATGAAGGTTGGGTTTTTTTTAGCTTTTTGAACTAATTCTACTCATATCCATATCCATTAATACCAGCTTGTGATGCTAGCCTTATTCTCCCACTAGCCATATTCCCCATAACTATCTTCTCCCCCTCTGCTTGATTTGAACCTTGAAGTTATGGCAGCTCTTGCCTTCCAAATTTCCCTTTAATATTCAAGCAAAAATTACAATACTACAGTTAACTTAAGCTGAAACAAGGATGTGCTAACAGTAAAAAAAAACCAAACACCAAAAAGGCCCAAGAATGTTTGCTTTCCCAGCAACCCTTCACTTATTGCTTTTGACTTGGATATCTGGGAGGCAGATGAAATCACAGCACCATAGAACAATACAGCTTGGAGGGGACCTCTGAAGGTCATACAGTCCCAACTCCTCCTCAAAGCAATTGTATCAGATTGCTCAGGAACTGGTCCAGTCTATTTCTGGATATCCCCAATGTGGTAAATTCTGCATCCTCTCAGGCCAATAGTTATGGCAGATACATAGAAGATATAAATGCGACTTCAAGGCTTGAGCTGATTTCCAAATCTTTGGTGAAAAGCAGAGAATTCCACAGTTTCTTAAAAAAGCATTGGATTCTTTTTTCTTTCTGATCTTGCTTCACAGTATCTGGCACTGACCTCTGTTAGATGGTAAGGCTCTTCACTAAAATTTCACGAAGCTTCACTTTGATTGACATACAAATTTAAAGTTCACAGAATACCAGAAGCATTTTCTCCTATTAAAATACTTTTAACTACAGTATTTAAAATAAATTTGCAAAATAAAGTTGAAAAGAAGAACTCAGGTCTCCTCTGCAAACCACGTGAATGTGGCATGGAGGGCTGTGGTTTTTATGATAGACTTGGCAGTGTTAGGTTTAGGGTTTGGACTTGATGATCTTAAAAGTCTTTTTCAACCTAAATGAGTCTATGATATTATACTAGAGAACAGAGTACAGTACACTGTACTTTAATCTGCATATTTTACACCACTATTTAAAGATATTTGGGAAGCGGCAGATATCTAAACAAAATGAGTTTGGGTCATCTGTTTAATAAGACTTAGGTTATCATACATATGTACTAGAAATTTGTTGATGGGCGTTTTAGAGGGTTTGGGTCAGATGTTTATTTAGAGAGTTTGGGTCAGATTTTACTTTTACTAAACATTGTGACAGAACCCAAGAACAGAAATCAATCATCATAAGTGTGCAGTGATGCATCTAAGTGCATTGCCTTTACTTCTTAATCAAATTATAAGAAAGATGGAAAAGGCCAACAGTTATATGAATGTACATGGCACAGAAACCCATTTAAACACCTAAAAAAAAATCAGGTATGTTGGACTCGTGTAAGAAAGTGGCTAATATAATTTTTTGAGCTGTGCTGACATTGCAATCACCAGTGTGATTAATGAAATTTATGCTTTCAGTCTTTTCTCACAGCCATAGTACCATGGTAGTGCAGTGCTTTTTCAACATTGTGACAAAATGACTAATCTCTATTAATTGGTTTTGAGCAAAGGCTTTATACAGAGACTGAGGAAAGCAACAAAATATGTGATTTTCACAGCTAAGCATTTAAATCAAGCCATTTCCTAAGAGGGTGAACTTGTTTACTTAATAGCGAGGTCTATCTACCATCGGGTATTTCTGCCAGGATTGCAGGACTGGCTTATCCAAGTGACACACAGTCTGCAGGAAAGGCGGCCATACACTCTGAAAAGAGAGAATTTCAAGCCCAGCTCCTAAATGGTTTCAAAGAAAAAGTCACCACAGTCAAAAAAAATTTCTAAGCAAAGAATGTAATCCATGCTCTACTTGCAGCTTGGCTCCTGAGGAATGTGTCCCTTAAGTAACAGTTCCAGCAGGCATTCAACCCAAAGGACAACAGGCTGCTTGTCTTCTTTTGGACACAAACACTACTGCCTAATTAAGCAGCGTGGATAAAATGAAATTTCCTTCGGTTGCTGGGGAGTTTGGCAAGTGTTTTTTATTTCGAGCTGCTCTCCATTTAAATTCAGATATTTTGGTGCTAGACACAAATATTCTCAAGGTAATTTATTTGAAATGTCTGGTTGAGTTCTTTGCTGTTGCTGGCTGTGAACCCTCATTCTTGCTTGGCTATCTTGATCAGGCCATGACTGAGTAGCTTGCTAGGAAAACTGCTATCTGCATTAGAAAAGATCCAACATACTCTGATCTCATTTTAATTTTTTTTAACATGATTAATAGATCCTTCCTAAATATAAAATACTTGGAGAGGAAATTATCTATAGATTAGTAAGAAATTAATGCAAATTACATAGTCCACAGAAAAACCAGCTTTGTCTTTAATAGAACTGGTTGGAAACAAAGCTTTATGCAACCTGCTGTTTTACACGCCTCATTATAACAATCAGCATTTGGCATTTGAGAAAGACATTTAATAAAACCAAACGATACCAGATTATATTGACAGCAAAATGATACTGACTCCTTGCAAAAGTGAAGCTGTAGAATTAGTGTTATCCTTATTTCCATCTGACTATGAGAATCCAACAACTTTCATTTCCTTAACATTCCTTGAAAAAAGACAAGAGGATGAGAAATCACTTTAATGATACTGTTATGAAATAAAAACAAATGATGGAGCAGTAGCTATGATTACAATTATGGCTTTGCTTTGGTATTGCACAGCTGATAATATCTCAGCCTTATGTGTCTTGTGCTGCTTCTTGAGTTCAATTTCCTTCAGATAATGTATTTGAGTTCCATAATATGCCTCTCTGGTGAAACCAATAACTGAATCCTCTGGTAATTCCTCAGGGAGTTATAATTTATCGCAATTGTCTGTTCCCACCACTTTTCTCAGTAATTTATTCCAATGATTAATAGCCCACTGTTAAAGACAAATAATTGTGCCTTACTTCTAATTTAAATGAGCCTGACCTCAGCATGCAGCCATTTGAGGTTCTTACATTTTACAGCCTCTAGAGGAAAGAGGTGTTTTCTACCATGTAGCATTATTTACCTGTGCAAATACTGTACAATTACCTCCTTCTCTCTGATAGACATATATGATTGAGAACTTTAAGTCACCTTTTTTAAGATTACATTTTAAGCCATGATTCTGTGGCACTTTTTGCAACTTCTCTCAAATCTGCATCTGTGTGTTGAAAGCATGGACTCCAGATGTGCATCCAGTTATCAATACTGGTCATACTCACCAAACCACATTATTTTCTCCCAGCACTGACCCTGCTTTTCTGTCATACCACTACACAAAGGACTTTTGGTGACTGCTGGTCTACATTCCCCAAAACTCTTTTTGTGTTTCTGTACTACCTCTTCCAAATTCACGTATTTATTTGCATTTGTGTGTAGACAGTAGGCCATACTATCTTTTCTATCTCTGAACTATCAGAGGAGGCAAAAAAGTAAAAATGAAGCTTTAAATTTAAATCTCAAAGCAAGCACCAAATTCTAAGAAGTATAGTGTCATAAACTTCTACAGTGAGATAGCTTGCCTTTGCAGGTTCTCACTTCACAGCTCAAAATTTTAATTTCATTTTGTAATCCAAAGATAAAAAAAAAAATAGAGGTAAATACAACAGGTTAAAGGGCAATAAACTTTGTCTGCAAACATATTTACTTTGCTCATCACTCAAAATAAAGACTATGAATACACATTAGTCTGAATTAAAATATTATAATTATTTCATATTATGAGCTGCAGAGAAAAAGAAAAAACCAGAAAAGCATGCCAATGCAGGGAGAAAGAGGGCTGTGCCTTCTCCTGGTATAAACACCTCAAAAAATGTAGTCCTGTTTGACTGCAAAAGACAATGATACAATTTTTCCACAAAACCTGCCGCCTTGCTGAAAGTCACTGAAGATTCCCCAAGGAGAACTTGAATTAGAGTCAAAGGCCAAACATAAAGACACCTCTCTGAAACCTAATCCTCTTGCCCATTTAAAATGTTCCTGCTGCTTCTGGTCAGAAAAACACAGCACTGGAGTTGTACTGTCAGTTTTACTTGTTTTTCTTTAGTGTTTTCAACACCAAATAACTCAAATATCTGAAAAAAATATCAACACAACTAAAATAAAACCAGATAACCTATTCCTTTTAACTCTCAATGCCAGGTTGTTCCTCCCTTTCCAAAATACTCTCTTCTGGCATTAGCAACATAACGATGTTTAAATCACAAATAGGCATTAGAAATTTCAGTGTTACTTAGTGGGTTTATCTGGAAGTTGATTCTTTTCCACTATTTTCCAAGATGTTCTGGTACTGACATGGATTTAAGTACAAGAATGAGGCCTGAAAGCATGGCACATTTGTTGACATCGGACATACGCATTAAAACCAGACAAATTTGTTCATAAATTAGCTCTTAAAGAAAAATTTAAGCAGTAAGTAAAACAAGAGCAAAACAAGCATTTTTGTCATCTGGATAAAATCAAAAAAGTCTTCATTCAGGAAAATATTTTACCAGTCTTTGTCTGTCACAGAGTTACTATTCCTCAGGGTCTCTCTTGACAGATCTGACAGCTCACCAGGGTCTCCAGCAGGCTTCAGGATCTGACATCTCTGCTTTCTCCATAGACATTCCTCTTCCCCCATCCCACCCAGCTCCCTCACACCTTTAAACTCCAAACCCACTCTATTTTGAAGCCTCAGGTGTGCCAGATTCTCCTGCCACAGGTTAGGAAAAATATTTTCCTTCTCTTTATTTGATCTAACAACATCAGCAGCAGCTCCAAATACAGATGCAACATGAGGTACTTGATTTCAGCACCCAGGCAAAAAATGCAAGACATTTTGTGTTTTATTACTTGCAAACAAGAGATATGAAACTAGGGCACTCACCCTGAACGTAAAAGTGTCACAAAACGTGTTTGTAGTCTTCAAACCAGAAAAGCATTTTAAAAATCAGGATTAACCTTCTCTAGAGCAGTGCCAGGACCTGTACTAACTGCTGTTTTTCCTGGGCTTCGACCTAAACAGGGCATCTCTGAAGAGCTCGGATTTTGTATGGACAAAAACAAATGGGACACAACACCACCCAAAAAATTACACCTGCGCTGGGCACACCTGGGCACCTCCCATTCCCCTCTCCCACCTCTCTTCCACAACAAACCAAGTCTCACTAACATTGGGAAACATCTTAGGTTCAGACCTAAAGGCTTGGGTCTATGCTGTGTGAAGGAGTGGATTGCCTCCTCATCCATTTTTCTTCAGTCTTGCAGTTGAACACTCTAAATCACTAAACAAGTTGTTAAATTGATTTTTTTTTGTCAAGACATTAGATGCTGAATTAACTGAGCCTTAAAACAGAATTCTAGCTGAGGAAATTTCATAGTCTGAATTGAATTAACACAGTCAAAGAATTTCTTGAATTTTCCCCCTCTTCCACTTTACTCTAGGAGCTGGAGTGCAGGAAGAGCAATACAACATCTGTAATAACAGCACACTAAAAACTTTCCAAATACCTCAGGGAAAATCCTATAAGTTATGGTTATGGCTATTCATAACAGAGTAAACATTTTAAACATTCCTTGTACTTTATTCCCCCCCAACATTAGCTGATATACTGATAAACAACTAACTTTTAAAGCAGCTTTTATAATTCTTGTGTAGATAATCAGTATATTAAACAATTATTATGGCATTTATTAATTATCACATTTTAGATTTAGCTGAGGTACGTATTTCCATCGGTATCTTTCAGCTATTTAACAGATGTGTCTCCTGTCACAATTATCAAATGCCCTGGAAAGCCTTCTCCAACACACTTTGTATGCCCCTGGCAACATCACCCTCTGGTTTGTGTACAAATATCATGCAGTTTGCTTCCTTCTCCACTGTGCCACACACAGGGTAATTCAGCAAATAAGAAAAATACCAGAATCACATTTTTCTCCTCTCAAACACACAGAACAAAATAATACTTTGTAAAAGAGTATAAAAATAATTATAGATCTTTTTCAAAAATGCAAGCAAGGTTAAAACATGCTAAAATCAGCAATGCACAGCATAGACATAGCAATCCATACTAAATAATTTTTACAGAAAATTAATTCTTTCCTTGCAATGTTGCCAGAATTAATAAATCACCTTCAAAACCCTAATATAGTATTTCTAAACTGGTTATGTTTTGCTAGCCAACTCTGTCTTTTAATAGCAAACTTACCTGAAATATTTTTTTAAAAAATATTTGAAAGCTACAGTTCATATGTGAAATATGCTCAGTTCAGTATACACAGAACTCAGAATTAGCTTCCTAACCCTGAAAATAGTTTCAGCAAACTGACTCAATATTAAAACAACTACCATTTAGCACTGAAATACATGAACAATCCAAGTGTTTTAAACCAAGATTTAAGTGGTTAGCAATACAAGGTACCCACTGCATACTGAACCGCCTGCCCTTTCAGTTTATTATCACTCATGATAATAAATGATTAAAAAAAGATCTAAATATTTAATTTCATACCCTCCTAACAGAAAACAGGAAAAAAATAAGAAAAAGCTGATTTTCTTTTCCTGGACTTTGAAATGCACCTAATTTATTTCCCTTTAAATTCATTTTTTCAGTGTTTCCTTCTTTTTAACATTGCCCTACACTTTCAAGCTTGCAGTATATAACATGCAATTCCTTCCTTTCCCTCAATCATATGGGATTGCTATCACAGCATTGTGCTATTTTCACATATATGACACTTCTGAAAGAAAATAGCAAAATCTCAACAATCCTGTTTTGTCACTAATGCACAACTGGTAAGCCAAGCAGCATTTGTCAAAACTGCTTCAAGAAGATCTAATTCTCTATTCTCAGGACAGACATTCAGTTTCAAAGTACGTCGTGGTTTAAAACCACCTCAGTCTAGAACTTCCATTTTACTGAAATGGCACATTTCCATACTCTTCCATCAGAATAAAAATTGAAAAAAAATATTTTAATGTTATAAAAGAAAGAAATTATGATATAATCAAGTCATACTGCAGAGACTTCAAAACTGTCAGATAGACAAAATCAGAGATGGACGAGATAAAACACCTACTGTGGCAATAGAGGAATTCAAAATGATTGAATGAGCAAAGAGCAACAAACCCTCAAAGTGAAAAAAAATAAACCACCAAAAAAACCCTTGCATTCTTTTCACATTGCATTTGTTTTGCATTTGATATTTACTTCCCAGCCACCCCATTGAACTATTATTAAATAAAAGCCTTCACATTTGATATGCCATGAAACTGCTACAATTACTCTCCGAAAATCTTGACAGCTACCATTGACCTTTTGCCATTTGCTGTGATTTTGCACAACAGGAATAATGTGTGCGACATTTTTAACACAGGAAAACTTATGAAAGAGATAAACATTTTAATGATGAGAAATATTTCTTTGTGCTTCAGGTCTCAAGGTTTGAGCACCCATCGAGGTGGGCATGAGGCATGCCCAGCACAGGCAGCAGAGCCCATTGCTGGAGCACTGCAGCCCACCCGGGCCCTCCCAAGTCTTAGAAGCACCACAGCAGGCTTTGATACAGCTCAAAGGTGGGTAACCTGTGCTTCAGCATCCAGCCAGCACTGCTTGCAAACATTCTGCTCAGGTGCTTTCCATTCTATTCGGTTTATATCTGAGAGAAGGCTCTAGACTCATCTCTTTCTGCTCTTCCACATCCTTTCTGCTCCCTCTCCCCTTACACATGTCTGAAAAGGACAATTGCTGTGAACCCTGACAAACACTGCTGAAAACTATGACCAGCACCAAGGCAAGAACCACCACTGTGTATAAAAATGACTTTCAATACGGACTTTCAATATTAAGGGTGATCTTGGAAGCTAGAGTTTAAGCTGCCTAAATTGTTTAATAAATAGCAATCTTTGATGCCAAAGAGGAAAAGCTAGGCTATCAAGTAAATAGCCCTAATCAAAATAATACAATGCTGAAATAATAATTTCGAACCAAGTCTAAGGCTTTGATAGCTCTAGATATCAATTATCAAGAAAGGTGATAAACTAAGGATCAGCCTTTGCTCTTGATTCTATACCTTATTCCTCATGCCTACGGAAATGGTAGAATTTTATTAATGTCCTATTTATCTACCAATGAAAATTATGTAATTTTCCATCAATTCTTTTAGCTCTTCTTGTTTAAATCAAGTGCTAGGTGTAAGGCATAAACCAAAGAAACTTCAAAAATTACAATTTACTGTGTCTGTGCTTTATATATGCAAGCTTTTCTATTTGGCAACATTATTACACAAGACTTACAGTGAACAATCACTTTTGGGTTTTATTTAAAAAAAAACAGTTACAAAATGAGCATACTTATTCATTTGTGCTCTTCTGGTCACAAGTCATCACAATCTGTACTAGAATCTAACCCAAATGACATGCAATTTACTCTTCTACATAAGGGGAAGAAAAAGTAATCTGGGGAAAAAAAACCAAACAAAATCCAAGGAGTTATTCCAGCAGGTGTCTCTTCCTCCCTGAACACCTATTTGGACTTTGCATTTCTCAAACATCAAAATGAATTTAAATCCATTGTATTTCTCAGTGACTTTTTCCACAAATCAGATTATGTAACATCTGTGCATCTCTTTCCCTCCACCTTCTTAGGTTTGGTATCGGACTTAGGAGCTGAATTTAGCTTTACAACATCACGTGCAATAGGAGAGCCATTAACCTCCTTGTAAGTTCATAACCACAAGTCACTTTGCTGAGTACCTTCAGTGTTTAGAGACACCTCATTTCACAATAAAGGGCAGTTAACACCTGTAAGGCAATTATATCTACCAAATGTTGCTGGCCTGAAATATGAATATGTAATTGTTCCTGCCATCTGTTAATTATACTAGTTGAATCACTTATTTAATCATATACATTTACTTGACATCTACAAACTTTTTAATAGCTTTCACAAATGCTAACGTGGCTCTGAGGCAGAACTAAGGCAGCATTTATGTGTCCCACAAGGAAATGACACCATTATACAAAAGACCAGATTTTGCAGCAGCTCGACAAGTTGAGAAGGCAGTTCATGCCAGGCATCTCCCCAGCCTGTCCATGCTGGCTAACAGCCTCAGGGACCAATGGGGAATATTACTACTTGAGGCAGGGGCACTGTTTGCCAGCAACAAGAACTGCTGGATTGAAGACTGAGGGGAGGAAGATGGTGGGTCAGGAGGTGGAGAGAGTGACAGCACAACCAATAAAGCTGCTCAAGTGTTCTTCAGGTTAATGAATGCTGCTTCTGAACATCTAAAGATAAGCAATCCATGCTAACACATCACAGCTTTGGCATTGAGCTTGCTCTTTTCCCACTTGTACTTCCTAAAGTACCTACATTCAGCTAAGGTTGCTTTAAACCATCATAGAACTGCAGGCAGAATTGACATTTGCTGTTCTCCAAGGACAAGAGGGCAGACAAGTTACATTAGTCTTGCTGTAGTGTGGAGGGGGTCTTTTGGGGGTGATCTCTGGCAAGAACCTCTCCCACACCTCAGTGCTGGTCCCCTTAGCTCTCCAAGAGCTTACTGACATGTGTGTTCCATAGCCCAAATCAGCTCCATCCTGCCTCCCTCTGAATCCCAATGGTTCTAAAAGCATGAGCAGGGTAGCAGAAAGGAAAATTAGACCGTGACCTGTCTCACTCAGTCTAGGAGGGAGGAACAACAAGAGTTTTCCCTCATTAGTCCACCCAAACTCTCAGCCTTGGTTGGAAAGCTGAACTAGAGGTGGGAACAAAGACAGTAAATCCATGACCACACCAGGTTTGCAGGCATTTTACCCAGCTTCCCACTCTGCCTGCAGCTGCAGCCACCTGGCTGCTAGCAACTTCTGTCCAGATAGAGTGAGTCTTAAGAAAAGTGAAATAACAAAGTAAAACAACTTACTGGAATATGCACCATGATTTTCTTGGAAATTGCTTTAATAACAGGGTTGGGATTAAATGGTGCTGTGCATGCATATTTTGGGAGATCAGCAGCCTTAACTATTCTGAAGCTTTTGATGAAAATTTCAGTGTCTCCAAGATTACGTCTCTGAGTTTCTGTTGCAAATACAGAGCCATCAAAATGCAAAACAAAGCAACGCTGCTAATTCAGCATTGCAGAAAAGATGTCCCCAGGTTAAAAAAAAACCAAAAAGATCAAAAGTTAAGGCAGGTTCTCATCATTTGCATATTTAAATGGAAATTTAAATGGCCAATATTTTCATGCATCTGGACATACTCTCGCTTCTTTCTATCATGGAGAAAATCACCCTGAATTTTAATTAGGGAAAATGTGGCATTATGAAATAAAACCCCTTTGTATCAGTATATCTTTAAAATTAACAGTAGGTAAGAAGTATGCCTAAAAAGTAATGGAAGAGGATAGCTGTCATCTCATAGAAATCAATTCATTACCTGGTACAGCAAAGCAAGCCCCATCTTATCTCTCCATCATCACCATTGGTTGTATTCCACCAGTGCTCAATACTGCTGACTTTTCCTAAAGCTGCCTAAAAACTTTTTCTGCTGCTTGAATGCTAATCCAGAACTCACAGGGGGAACCCTGCTGGTGACCAAGTTGAATTATCTGTAGTGTTTCCAGCCCAATGTGGTGAGGCACAAGGAATATCACCCAGGTGGCTGCAGAAGTCTGGCAAACACTGGGAAAGGTGCAACTTGTGGTCATCTCTACCCTACAAAACAGCAACTCTGCCTAACTGGGAAACAGTGAAGTAACTGAGATGTTCTTACATCACAAAGATAGGTTTTTTCTAAAAATTCAATTCCAAATCCAAACAACTCAGAGAAATTTGTTTTCTAATTTGCAGCTACTTTGCATATCAGCTGTTTGATGAATTATATCTATTAAATCCTCAAGAGAAACCACAGTAATTTTATTGTCCCTAGTACCCAGAAACAGGCTGCAAAACCCAGAACTTTTTTTAGATCAGGGCAGTAAATGGACAGGCAAAAGCACGTGGTGCCTCTTTCATTTCTAGTGAAAATCCTGCATTTATCAAGCTGCCCCCACTTCTCCTGGGAAGCAGCTGCAATTCACCTTTGTGCTTTCCAGGCAGAAATGTGCACCTGGGGCTGGGGCCAAGGGTCAGTGGAAACACACACCCAACCCTGCTCCAGGAAAAGGAAAAGGATGAGGAAAGGCAGGAAGGATGGAGGATGTTCTCTTTTTAAAATGTCAACAAAAAGCTAGTAGTGGTCCCATTGAGGAGTTATGGGGTTTAGGGGCTGTCTGGGGGCTGGGAGCAGGAGGGACTCCTAGGCAGGGCTGGGCAGAGCCTCACAGCTTGGATCCCTAAGTATGCAAATCCTATCCTTCTGCAAACAGCATACAGACCTCAGACACCTTCGGAAACTTCTTCAGATACGCAAATAAAGTCTCTATAGAAACTGAGAGAAAATCAAGCATGCCTTGTTTGAATAACTTATGGTTAACTCAAATGTTGCAATTAATAAAGAGGTCAGCAAATTGACTTAAAAAATATTTAAGGAATATGCAGAACAAAGCCCTAGACTATAGCTTTCTCTCCCCATCGCTCAGAGGTTTCCTATGTAAAGACAACTTGCTAGAACATCAAAATTTCTCTAGAGAAATAAGAAATAAATTGAAATCACACACTGTGACTTTTTCCAGCAAGGATTAGAAAAATTAAGTTGATTTCATCAGGTTTCACAAATATATCACAAAGAGCTATGGGCTCAAGATCTACTGTTCTACCTAAGCCTGTATTGACCTCGTCATTTATTTTGATACTAGTTTTCCCTATTTCTCAATCAAGTGTCACTTTAAAAGCATGTGAATAGTATTTGGCAAGGACAAGCACTGCTGGGCACTCTGCCAAGAACTATGAATGCACAGAGGCAGCTGAGAAAGAGAAAAAGGCAACTGTCTGAACTATGATTCAAAAGGAGAAAAAAGAAAACTAGCCCAAAACTGGAGATTCAGGGAAGAAATTGGCAAAAATCAGTGTGGCATGGGGAGACCCAAAAAATCTACTTAAATACACTTACAGAACACACAAGCAGATCAAGTGCAAGCAGAAAAATTTTCATTACCAATAACCATAGGAATTTTTCATATTGTTAAAGACAATAAAACTGTAAATGAATTCAGGCAAAGATATCAAACTTAGAATTGAATTGTGCTCTCTGCTTAGACATCTTGGTAATTAACAGATGAATTTTATGTTAAACTTCCTATTGCTTACTATTTATTTCCACATACCAAAGCAGATAATGATGCATTATTTTGACATTTGCCAGGCACACAGGCACATAACTAACCATATCAATAGTGTATTGAACATACTAGAGCAAAAATTATTAAATTTATAAGTCAGAAACTCCCTTTTCCCTAGCAGAGGCCTCTCTTGCCCCTCACACAGGCTGAGCTCTGCCTCTTACCCAGCCTGGGAAGCTACACACACAGTCCAGGGACTGTTCAGCAAACAGTCATTCATTCTCAGCACAAGCCCATATGCTCTAAAGTTTGCTTGCTTATTTTTCAGGTGTACCACTGGGTCTAATAAATTATACAATTTTCCCCCATGCAGCTACCTTCTTATATCATTGCCTGTCACAAATACAACAGTGCTACTATTCCTAAGTATTTTGCAGGACAAAATTACCACTGAATCCAGTTGCAGCTGAAAAAAATGAGCAGTTCTGAAGGTTGTTCCCCAGGACCCCAGAGCAGGGACCCAGATTGAATTCTTCAATAGCCATTTGTGAAGGAACTGGTTTAATAAGATCTACCTAGAATCACTGAAAAATTTCATGAGAATCCAGGTTTTTGAGAGTGGAGCTCAATTTCTTCCATCAAAAAAGGTTTCTTTCTCTTCCTGAACCATTTTGCCTTGTTTGACAATGAGTTTCAACTTTCTGGAAATCCTGTAAGAGTCTTTCTGCCAAGAAACACCTTTATAGAAATAACTGATTCTTTATGAGACACTTCAGAGCACAATCATCCTCTTCACTGAATGAGCTAAAGATTACTGCTAATGAGACAATTGCACATTATCTCGACACACACCCTGAAGAAGAACAAATAAGAGACTGCACTGGCAATCCAAATCTGGCATTTCCTAACTAAGGCTCAACTTTGTGACACCTGTGTGCAACTTTTTTTTCACAGAACATTTTGTGCTATTATGCAGATACGAGCCAGAATCATCAATAGCTTGTGAGCTTTCAAGTCCCCAGTGGAGATAACTGCAGCTTGAGGCAATGGGGCAACAGGGAGGGATTGGCAACCTAGTGGCATGGAACATCATTTTGCAGGGATGACTTTGTTGTCACTTCTGTGGCTTTATGCTGGCACTTAAAAAATAGTGAGATGCAGACTACATTTCAGGATCCCTTCTCAGCTTTCCCTAAATCTGATCCTTTCTTATCTATCCGGTAGCCTCTCTGTGACCCACATGTAATTTTCCCCTCATTTAACTCCCCTTGCCAGTATTACTTCTCACATATACTCTTTTGTTTTGTCTCCAGCTTCTCATCAGAATGCTTGCATTCCAGTCTGCCCTATCATAGAATCACACAACAGCTGAGGTCAGAAGGCACCTCTGGAGATTGTCTAGACTGACCTCTCTGGCTAAAGTGGGGTCAGCAACTACAGCAGGCTGCTCAGGGCACTTGTCCAGTCAGGTACTGGATATTTCCACTGAGGGCAACTTCTCAGTAAAGTCTCCTCTTATGTATTTCAGATATTACAGTCATGCCCACTAGCCTCTTCTGCTTACAATAGGTATTTGTACGAATGGATAACTTTCCTTTAAACCTTCTCTTCTCCAGACTAAACAGGGCCAGCTCTCACAGTCTCTCCAGAAAAACAGCAGGACAGATGTTCTCAACCCCTAACAGTAGTGGTCAGCTGTATTCTAATACAGTCAGAATCTAGGGGGGGTTTAGACTGAGGTCCTAAGAAGTCTCTACTGAGATGTGATTTTTAAAAGGCTTACAACTCCAATGGGATTCTCACAGGAATAGAAAAAACCACTTCTTTGACACAAATTCCTTGTGAAGAGTCAAGTCCTTGCTTGAAAGCTTAGGGATAAAATATTTCTTCTGTATGTTTGATGCAAACAAACATATAGCACTCAGTCCTTTAATCCAGAAATCTCCAAAGGTTTCTGACTGATTTTTTCCCATGCAAAAGACAACAAAAACTCCTAGCAACTGAGAGGCAAGCAATAAACAGTTCTGTTTTGGTTAGTGGCAGTCAGCTTGGTAAACACAGTAAATCCCACAGAACTGCTCCTCCACAGTTTTACTCTTAATCTTGTTAAGGAAACAGTTTTCATTTATAAAATGGAGTTTTATCGAGCTCTGACAAGATTTATTGGTATTTTGGGCACAGACACTACCAAAAGCAATCATAAACTAAATTTCATTATCTTTAATAGAAGACTGAAATACTAAGAAAAGTCTGCAGATTTTTTTTAGGATCTCTTACACCTCTTTTGCCCACACCTCTATTCCCTTTAGTATTTATGTTTTCTAATATAAGACAAGTTAGTCAAATACAATAATAAAGTTCACACACTCAAAGGAGAAGACCACCATTCAAAGGTACCAATGAAGCATTTCTTCATATCTTTTTATGTGTAAGGGTTTACTGAGTGTCAAGTAATAACTCCACATCCAGAAACTTGTCATGCCAATCCTAAATATATAGCTTGACACCAATTGCACTATAAGAATTTGCAACAATTCAGTAGTTATTTTTCATCATAGTGAAGTTTTTAACCTAATTTTACACCATAGGTTTCTAGAGTATATTTAGGATAGGAACTTTTTTGTCTGTTTTTCACTGCCACTAAGGATCCATTTCTATCTAACATCACAGCCAAGTACACTTCTCTTTCTGAGTATAATCTGATCAGTGGGAAGATACTTTCCAATATCACCATTTAAGAAAGTGCAGAATGGATTATTCCACAAATAACTTTCTTAATTTAGTGTCAGAATAAACAACTAGAAGCAAGGGAATGGAAGAAATTCAGTAGTGTGAGAATACACGCTTAAGAAATAGCAAGATATTTATGACTATTTGTCCTCTTATATAATCTCACAGATTTTTAAGTCTGTGTTATTCACAGGACTGTGGGTTGAAGCAGCATTTAAGAATAGATGTTAAAGTAAATTTCACTTTTTAGCTTCCTTCAAGCTTGTATAAATAAACCCATTTATACTTTTCACTAAAATGGATCTCAGTAGAATCTTACTCACTCAAGCTACATTTTTGGGAATTTGGTCCTAAAAATAGTGAAACAGCCAGGGAAATTCATCATAAAATATACTGTTCTCACTGGACAGATATAGCATAGCTTCAAATTCCTAAGAAAGTTTGTAGCATATTTTGGAAGAGCTAGGAAATCTTGCAAAGATGGGAATTTTAATGTCAGTCATTCATCCATTAAATCTTTGCTAAGAGGTAAGGACAGATTGCTACTCTGCATGGATAAATTAGGATATACAATGATGAGTTAGACCTCCTCTTTGGAGAAAGTCCATGATACTTGAAAGTAGAATGTACAATGGATGAAGAAATTACAGCAGTCTTTGTATAATTAAAAGCAGTTCTAATTCTGGCATTCTGTCAAGCCTGGAAGACAAGTAAGTGTTTGTAATTGTGGCAGTTTTCCAAATTCAAGATGTGCATGACAGGAGTAACTCCTTGCCTTGGGAGCTAAACATGAACCACTAATGGGGGTGCTTTGAAAGGAAATCTGACCTAATAGAGATCAATAAGAAACTTTGGCAGATTAGGTATGCATTGTGCTCTGTGCCTGGACAGGGTGGAAAGACATTTAAATGCACAAAATGAATTAATTAAAGCATCACCATTGAAATTCCAGAAAGCTGCTTCCAACAGTGACCTCTGTAACAGATAATAGCACTTCCATCTCATGGAAGCTGTAGTTGTAGAGCTTCCAGTTACTGAGAGATAAAAAAATAAAAAAAAAAGGAATTTGACAGGAAAAAAAATGTACCCTTAGGTACAGTTTTATGATAAAAACTCCAATATAGGTATACATAAGAAACATGCATTAAAGTAACTGAATTTTGTGACAGAGGTTTACATCTGACAGTCTTAAACTGTGGCTTTTAAAATCATGACTGCATCGTTTTGGGTATGGGTAAGGAAAGACAGAGAGGAATCGCTGGTTAATATTTATGTTCACCCACTGGTTAAACTCCATAAATGTGGCTTTCCTGAAAGTTAATGTTTGATACCAGACCACTTTATGACTAATGAAGAAGGAATAAGTCTAGATGTGGACTCCAAGAATGTGCAGTGAAATGCCTGAAAAGCCTCTTGTTGGTATTTACAGTGCAAGTATAATGAGTCCAGGGATGATGGATATGTAAAAATAGTATTTGTAACTATTCTGACCAGAGTGAACTTGCCATTCATTACGTCAACATCCTTTGAGAAAAAAATGCAGATTTTTTTAATTTTTTTTTTTAAAGGGGTTATTTAATTTTTCACCTTGGAGTTCCACCAGTCAGCCAACAAACTGAATTATTACTAAAATAACACAGAGCTAGGATACAGGGATATTAAGCAACAGGTCATAAGAAAGATGTTAAGATTTGACCCCGTTTCTCTCCCTGCTGCTTAACGAGGCAAGCTTAGCATGCAACATTTGAAGTGCCTGTGGAGCTTTCCCTCTTGACAGAAAATATCAACAAACTATACAGCTCTGCTACACTTTGAGAGGGTGAAATGAAGCCTTCAAAGGTCATGTAACCAGAATGACACAAATACAGTTTTTACTGAAAACGTGATGAGAGAGAGAGAGAGAGGAACAGTATTTCCTTTATTAGCTTTCTTCTCACTCTACTCACCAGGCAGAAAGATCTCTTTCAATATGAAACTGACTCATCATGACGACAACTATAAAATCTAGGAAATGCTAGGCTTCTAAAAAGTCCCTTTTTATTCAAATACCTGTAATCTAAGCATGTTTGCTTTCCTGGGAGAAAACATGTTGTCTCTTAAGGGGAAAAGCACGAGTGCATTGGGAAGGGCAGGAATCAGCTGGCCCTTCTGTGTTATACAGCAGGTCAGAGAGTAGACAACCTCTGATCAGGATTCTTGAAAGTCATGCCTGTGCAAATGATACACACATGCCTGCAGCTGCCATCTGGCACTGGCCTACCCGACCTGGGTTTACTGATTTTAAATTCACTCTCTCAAAATCTATTCCCAAAAAGGTGCTTTTTCCTTTTCTTGAAGGCCAGAGTATTTAGATTTCTTTTCAGTCTAGAAAAAAACCTCTGTGACATCTTACCTGCAGCATCCAATTTATTTTACAAACAACTGTGGAATTTGTTCCTCAAATTCTACAGATCTATTAGAAAGTGCTCCCTCACAGGGCTCCGAAATTACAAACTAATACATTTTCTTTCTACTAATGTAAGTCAGGGGAAGCAACTAGCAGTCAAAACAAAAATAGAAAGGAAAAGAAAGTATGATGAAGTCACAACATCACTATGGACAGCTGGGAAAGTCACAATTCTGCCCACTTAATTTATTTAACTTAAAAAGGGAGAGTGTTTCCTCTTATAAGCATGTTTAAATGCAGCTTTCCTAACTGTAAGCAAATCCTATAACACCTCTACTTTCCTTTCAGGCATACTACATTCTGTCTAATCAGGATAAACAATTCACTCTAATGAAACTTAAACATATTAGTGACAGTTGAACATGTTTTGCATTATATAGCTAGGAAAATTACATCTCTCTTCCATATAGAAATTAACTTCTGTAACCCCATGAACAATAATTACAATCAAGTAACATGAAAACACAACACGACAGAATGCACCCTGCAATTTATCTCCTCAACAAAATTACACTGTACAGGAGAGAAGGTATTCCACCACTTAACTCAGTGCTGGTGCACCAAATGGCTAATGAAGTTCCTTACTTACTGCAGATTGCTCCAAATCCCTAGCCAAATGAGATGAAATAGACACCTTACACATTGCTTCTTTTAGATATTAACATGAATATAATCCAGCTGATCTCTATACTATGATTTTTTGTCTTTTCATTTTCTGCAATAAAAAAAAGAAAAACCCAGAACAAGGGTTCTATTACTCACACCTCACATAGCATGGTCAGGGTTTCAAATGTGAAGGAAAATAAATAAATCCAACCATACCTTTGAACAGATTATTAGGACCAGTTAAAACAACAAGAAATTTACATAAACTTTCAAGAGGCAAAACTTAAAAGGGCACAATTGAATGAGTTAAGACTTCATTAACAGTGTTTGCTTTCATCTTGACATACTAAAAAAAGGAAGAACATCACTGGTCATCCTATATAAGTGTATCCATGACAGTAAACCAATTTAAATCCCCAAAAGAGACATCATTTGGGCACTACAATGAAAAAGAATGAAAACATATGAAATCAAGATGGAAAACCAAAGGCTACATCCATAACAGATATAATCTGGAGTCAAGAAAAAAAAGCAATGTGTTAGAACTTCTAACAATTGTAAGAAATGCCTTTCTTCTGCCTTTCCTTCAAGTATAAGTAGCATTAACTCCATTCATTCCAATAAGAACACAGTAAAGTCACATTTCATGAAAAACACCTTAGGTCATAGTCAGATCTGTATTTAATAGAGCTTTAGCCATGTTAATAAATAAACATGGGTAATATATAAAAATATATTTCAAAATAAAGGATGTACTACTTGAGGAAACTGGAAATATGAAGCCATGAATTTTGCAGTGTCAAAACATACTGGATAGAATATTGGAAGATAAAAATCATTTCTGTCTAAATGAAAAAGCAATTATCTCTACCTCTGTATTTCATCAAGATATTACAATTCCTAATTAAAGAACAGGATGGTAACTATGCACACTTTATTTTCACTGTATTTATTCTCTCTGCTCCCCTCTGCCCCTTGCTTCATAAAGTGGCTCTTAAAAAGAGATTATAAAAATATACTTTATGATAAGGGAAATCAAAAGAAGAGGTTAAAGAAAATTTTCTACTTCAACATCATCCTGCTTTACATGACTTATAGTTTTTGTAGGAAGAAAGGCATCTATCTTCTAGTCCACATGAGAAGCAATAGTTTGAAAATACTTCTTTTGATATTGACAGTGAGACACTGGCACAAGTTCCCCAGAGAAACTGTAGAGGGCCCAGCCTTGGAAGTCTTCAAGTTCAGGTTGGATGGGGCTCTGAGCAAGCTGATGTGCCACAGAATTGATTGGGGTTGTAAGGAACTTTACAGATCAATCAGTCTGACACTGTTTCACATGACACCCTGGCCTCCAAATCAGAGAGACATTTGATGTGGGAACCATTTGGTGGATAAAGAACTGGCTGGACAGTTGCACTAAAAGAGTTGGGATCAAGGATTCGATATCCAAGTGGACCCCAGTGACTGGTGGCATTCCTCAGGGGTTGGTGTTGGGACCAGAGCTGTTTAACACCTTTGTTGGTGACATGGAACCTCAAAAAGTTTGCTGCCCACAGCAACCCGAGTAGACAACACACTGGAGGGAAAGGATTCACAGGCTTGAGAGGCGGGCTGTGTGGACTTCATTAAGTTCAAGATGGCCAAGTGCAGGGTTCTGCACCTGGACCACTCCAGGCACAAACACAGGCTGGGTGGAGAGTAGTGACAGGAGAGGGATAAAGACTTTGAACTGAAAGAGGGTGGTTTTGATTAGATCTCAGGAGGAAATTCTTTCCTGTGAGGCACTAACACAGGTTGCCCAGACAAGCTGTAGATGTCCCATCCCATGAAGTGTTCAAGGCCAGGTTGGATGGGGCCCCAAGCAACATGGTCTAGTGGAAGGTGACCCTGCCCATGGCAGGTGATCTTTAAGGAGCTTTCCTACATAAAACATTCTATATTGTATGTTTTGGTGATTATTAGCTTGAGTACATCGTGGTACCTTGACAAGTTAAAAGAAATTAATGTATTCTTAAATTGAAATAGCCTCGATTTTAAAAATCTGATGTTATCAAGACTTAAGTGTGCATCATAAAGAAGATGCAGTAATTCAGGGTACCAATAAGAATTTCAATGATATTTAACACATTCTTAAACACTTACCTGCCTTGAAATTCGCTTGTGAGTTAACATTTTGTCTTAGAGGATGATGAACTTGAATCATTTACATGAGCATTATTTGTACACTTGGGTCTGGACTTTGAGTCTACCTAAAATTAAAAGTATCAATTGCTCTTGCTCTCCCTGATGTCTTTATCCTAGCCAACAAAACTCAGACATTCTCATAAGAGGAAAGGGGTGGAGAAGTGCAGAAATAATAATAGTAGAAGTAGTTTCTGATCCGAATGAAATCATAAACCCTTCAGCCAAAATCAACAACACCCTGCAAGCTTGATATCCTCCAGTTATCCCACCACTAGGAGGGTGCAAGGGTATCTCTGTGAGAAGCTGAAGAAGCAGCACAAATTCATTCATTTTCAGTTTTAAAATTCAAATTGAGCTGCCTGTAGAGAAGCTGATAAGCTCTCTAGTAGAGTATAAAGTGTACACAGACCTTAAGATCTAGCATAGGTGGATTATGTGTAATGAAGTAAAAGGAATAAATATCATCTATGGTGAACAAATCCATCACAAGTGTTATCCATGCAAGGAAAACAAAGCAAAAAATGCAACTAGGGTTATGAATATAAATATCTAGAAGAGTATATAAATATTACACTCACGAAAATGTGCCTTGGAGTTCCCAGTAAAGCGAACTTCCATGGTACACATTATATTTTTAGGTTAACACAAAGCAGAGGGTAGAGAGCTTTCTCCTTCAACTGTTTGGTTAACAAAGAGTGATCAGAAGCACAAAAGTAATTTTTAAAAGG
Source organism: Luscinia megarhynchos (assembly GCA_034336665.1). Lineage (NCBI taxonomy): Eukaryota > Metazoa > Chordata > Aves > Passeriformes > Muscicapidae > Luscinia > Luscinia megarhynchos. Next base: position 52,688,695 of record CM067565.1, read on the forward strand.
GGTTTCCTTCAAGCTAACAAAAAGACTTTATCCTACTCTTGCTTGAATAAATGCTTATTTATTGCAATTCACACACACATTCAAGGTTGTTATGCACTATCTGTCGTGTAACACCTCCATCTCTGATGGGGCCACAGTTGTGAGGCAGGTAATAGTGTTACCCAAGTTCCTGGGTGCTTTCTTCTGTTGGGTCTGTGCCAGTTTCCTTTCCTTCTTATTCCTTATCTAGAATCTCTCCTGATAACAATGCCTCAAAAAAAAAATCCCAAATGGCAGAACAAAACAAAAAAACCTAAAAACAACAAAAGAAATCCATTAATGTAAAGTGGCTAAGCCAATAATTTCCCATGTTTCCTTGAACTTTTTGTTTATGCCAGTCTCTTGTTTTGATCTTTTCTTCTAACTCATTTACAGCAAGGACTGATTTTTATTTTTCCTTCAGACATGTACTAGGTCTATCAGAGAAGAGCCCTATGCTATTTTGGAGGAAAATGAATGGTTTTCTGTAACACAGAGGAGATAATTTTTAAACTTCCTAACATTGGCCGCAAATTAGTTAAAAAGAAAAAAAAAGTGCATAACTACTTGGAATAAACATTAGTGAATGTTGTTCACTGTTGTAATTCACAGTATATTAGGAAATATTCTAAAGCATTTTGATACTCAAACCATTTCAAAAATAGGAATATATTTCAGGAAAAAATTATATGGTAAGTGAGCCAGAGTGCAAATTAGTATTGGCTGTAATTCTGTTCCATTTAATTTGTTAGTTTGGGCTTGCGAAATATGGGCAAACTCTCAGAAAACTAGTGCTTCTTTACTGCTCCATTTGCAAATGTGTACTGGGGCAGTGACAAGTCACAGAATTAATACCTCAGTATTCTTTCTCGAGAAGTGAAACTAGTTTCGTATCTTGTTTGCCAACTCTACACACAATGCACAATTGCTTTAAATACGAACATTTTTCCAATACAAATGAACAGCCAAATAAACATACACCAGAGAGGTACAATGGAAACATACTCCTTGGTTTGTTGTAATTAGCAAATTATTTACTTTAGGTCAGTACCATTGTTAACTTTGGAGACATAACTTCTACATTCCTTCCACGTAAGTCGAATTTTAACTTTTGCATGCAAATGAGCAAACACACTAAGAGGTCACTGAAAGATTTGGTTTTCAGACTGCCAGCCCTGAAGTAATTCTAGTTTAGCATATATTCACAATTTTCATTGCACTCATCAACTCCCCACTTCAATTTACATATAATTTAGTGGAGAGGTATTGATGATATTTAAAAATATGTGTTCTAATATTAAAATCACTACATTAACAACATCCAATTACAAGATTCAATGGCCAAATAATAAATATGAAAATAAACAAAAATATGAAAAAAAAATGTTAGTGAGTATTATAGAAAAGACACTTTCCGAATTTGAAGTCATAGATGGAAGATTAAGATGCTGAAATTTCTTTCTGGGTCTCAGGTTTCCTAATTGATGAGAGGTCATTTTTAATTGAAAGTTCAGATGACATTTAACCACATGATGCTGCTTGGCTACATCCTGTTTTTATGTCAGCAGCACAGGTACCTGTGTAGGACCAGAGATGAGGCAGCACTGAGCTCTGAGCTTGTTCAGGTACCTAAGTAGTTGGTTTTTTTTGCAGTGCTCTATGCTCCAACGAATAACTTGAGATGATTAGTTTAAAACTTGCCCAGGTTTACACACATTTCAGTAAGATTTGACTCTTTGACTTGCCAGACTGCCAGGCAGATAGAACCTGACTAGGATGTCAGAAATAAATCACTGAATTCCACTTAAATACATATATCACTTAATCATGCTTTAGCAAAACATTCATTTTAACGTGTTATAGCTACCTTTACTACATGGGTTAAGAACTTCTCTCTGCTTAACAGTCAATACTTCTAAGAGAGCCTGAAGTTTGGGAATGTTTAAGTTACCCTGAAATATGTTGTGGTCAATAGGGGCATGCACTGATCTTGGATCCAGGCTTATCATTTCTTTTTTCTCCTAGTGAGTTCAGCGGTCTAATTTTTTTTTTTCTTTTTTCTTGGTACAAAATTTTTGGCTTAACTAACAGCTTTAGCCATGGTAAATACAGCTCTGCAGCTCACTCAGCAAGCACATCCAGCCCCTTTGGCAAAGCAGATGATTTGCAGGTGCCTGTGTTCTGCAGAGGGGCATTGGAGTTGTGCTGACAACCAGCCAGCATTTCTCTCTGATTTCCCACAACAGAGATCCATCATGGCCTTTCCTTGCAGGACAACTCTGGACTCTCACCTCCACGTCAGGACATCCCAAATACTAGTTGAAGCCATAAGCTCTGCTTTGCACTGGCTGCCTGTATGTGACAGCTCAGTCTCCCTAAAGTAACCTCGGTCTTGGTTTCTGATTTCCCTTAAGAATCCAAGTCAGAAGATATTGATAAAACAACTTAAAATGTGAGCCTGAGACTCAAGTGACACAAAACTAGCAAAGTCACCAGGCCTGGGTATGATAGTGAGACAGGACAGGTATTTCAGAGGTTAAGAAGATGGGAAAAGTCTGTTGGCCAACAGCAACAGATCATAGAAGCTTTGGCCAAAGCTGGGTTGTGTGGTGGTCTGAGCTGCCATGTATAACTAGCTGAGGTTACTTATACACTGTCATACAGAAAACTGCGATTTACAATACAGGAAGGAAAAAGAAAGAATGCTAGACATCACAAAATTATTTAGTTGCTCCGCAAATGTTATAAAATTAACAAAATAGGAGGACATAGGCTTCTGCTGTGGAAAGGCTGTACTTTGTAAGGGATAATGAAAGGAAAAAAAGGAGAGCCTGCCCTCTCTCAGATCTTTTGCAGTTGCAGTAATCATAATGAAAAACATCAACACTTCTTAACAAAGACTATGCCTGATTTCTCCCTGTGGACCTATTTGCATCTACAAAGTCCAAAGCATGACCATAAACTGTATTCAAAAACAGCAAAGTGCAGGAGGGAAGATGTGCTCAAATTATGGATCTCTGATTAAGACAGACAAAATTCTCAGCAGTAAACCAACAAAATAGGTTAAATAATCTAAATATTCATTAAGTTCCATATTTCTCTCCCTCTTCTTATTCTTTCTGCTTTTTAAGCAAGCGAATCAGGAAAGCCAATGTAAAACAATGTTAAAATCCTTTGTATAATGTATTTTTCTCTGCCCAGTGGTATCTGAATCCACCCAAATGGCATATTCAGTAACAACTGTACACATTAAAAAGGTAGTTTAGGCTTTATGTCTGAAAAACTACAATTGTATCCTTTATGGATTGTCCAACCCCCTAATAAGAAAATTCATTCTGTTTTTGAACTCTGCTGGACCAGAAACCACCAAGCCTGCTGAACCTTAAGCTGATCTAAGGACTGTTAAACTATAATGAGTAACCTAAGTCAGGCATGGCTCCAGCACAGGAAGCTCAGCCTTCCCTTGGGTCCCTTTCCTCTCCTCTTGTCACAGCAAAAGCAGCTTGCTCATTCTCCTGTCTCTCACTTCACAGAATCATTAGCCTATTAACCAGCTGCATCTGAGAAGCAGGCTCCCAAAACTATGAAAAAAAAACTATGAAAAAGCCAAGGGCATGCTGAAGAAGAGAGGCATGTTTCACCTTGTCCCTGGCAGTAGCCCTGTAACAGAGCTTTTCCAAATATCCAGTGGAAAGGACGAGGGGGACTGTGGAATGGATTCTGGACAGGCTGAATGGACCAGAGGGGAGTTTCCCTCCCAACCCTGCAAAGTCTGACATTGATGCTTCAAATTTACCTGGGCTACTTCAACCAATTTAGGAATAACAGCTCAAAAGATATTTTAAAGCACCAACGAGACCATGTAATTTGGGGCAGAGGGGAAAGAAGGAAGCATGCCCTAACATTCACTCCTGGATAGCCAGGCACAATATTTTATTTCTCATCTTTTATACTTTCAAAACTTTATTTTCTTCCTTAGAGGGCTTAAAGATAAAATTGAAATACCATGAAAATGTAATGAAACTAATACCATGAAAATACTGGCAAACTCAGAAGACCTCTCCAGCTCCTTTTCCCATGAAAACCTCAGTAGAGGTGTTCTGTCCTCTGCTAGTAGTAGCACAGGAGGAAATGCAAGGGAAAATTCCTGTGGGCTGCTCCTGACCCTCCAAAGCAGGCCACCCTGTCTCTCAAATTACAGCACATAAGGACAATGATTGTTAGGGTACTTTAAGAGAGCAGCATCACAAAATATAGGTCTTGTGGAAGATGATACCAGTTAGTCACCGGTTTAAACAACTTCAGTCATCTTTTAATGTGCAAAGCAGAACCATGAATAAACTTGTCAGTTTAGTCTGTAGGGGTGGCCAAGAAACAGAACAAAAAGCTAATGCTGCAGCATGAAAAGCAGATTAGGAGCTAACTACTAGTATCTACCCTTTTCTCTTGTTAAGCATGTCCATATTTTCTTCCTCTTCTTTACCCAGGTTGTCATTCAGACAACCCTGACAGGATCCTAAAAGGAAGTTTATCCTTTCAGAATCCGTTCCTCAGTCCATAAAAATCTCCTTTCACCATGACTAGAAACATCTTTGGCCTCTTTGGTCTTAACCTTGGACGTGAACACAGTTCAGCTGAATTGCTGTAATTCTGCTGGGACTGCTTAAATGAATAACTACAGACATTTTTATTTTCAGGTCTAGGATGTAATGATAATGCCACCTGAATTTTGAGAATTATCAGAGCCAATGCTAGAGAAATTTTGATAAACATGACAAAATATTTCAAAAGCAGTTCAGACCGTTTGGGCTTTGGAGTCACTAAGGGTTTTTTCAGCTACCCTACAGCTTTTGTGTTAAATGCTGTACTTTTTTTTTAATAGGACAAAGACCACATCAAAGTTGCCTGCACTGTGAAAAACAGGATCAGTTAGAGACAGCTGAGATATTCAGTAACAAATAGCACAAAAGAGATGTCATATCCCTGTAGTCTGTATCACATTCTAACAGAGGCTTTGCAACAACTTTTTTGCAATATTCTTCAAAAGGTTGTCAAAAACACCACCCACTCAAGCTAACTGTTCATAATTAAGAGACATGAAGTAAAATAGCTTGTGGAATATATCAGCTACCCTGTTTTTTCTAATATTAGCAAGCATTCAAACCACACTCAAGCCTCACTGTTAGCAGCCTTAGAAGTAGCCCTTGACAACCAAATTAATTACTAAGAGGTGTTTAAATACTATTCAAAACCCTGTTAAAGGCATTACAACTATTGACACTTAAGTAAGAGGGTTTTTTGGGGATGGGTTTCTTTCTTTCTATTTTTTTTTAATTAAAACAAAAACTATTTATGTATTTTGTTTTAATGTCATGGTTTTTCAATGTCTCCTTAAAAGGTTCAACAGAATGGTGTTGCACATTTTGGTACCTCTAAAAGTTTGACTGCCCAGCCAGAGGGGGAGCCAGAAGCAAGGAATTACAGGGCAATCACCCTTAATAAAGTTACAGATGGAAACATAACAGAAGCCTGTTAGAAAATGAACAGTCACAGAAAGATTTGTAATTCAATTTGTTCAGGGATTTTAAGGGTTTGAAATACCTGACAACTGACAGGAGGATCTATCAATAGGACAAGATTTAAAAGTGAAAAACAACTTTTTAATTTTTACTAGGAGAAATTGGAGAGAGTGAAAGCAGCCCATACTCACATTCCAAAAAAATCCAAAGACTTAATAAGGATGAAGAACACATTATAATTTTGAAAGACCATTTGTTTCCACGATCAGATTGAGTGTGTTGCAAATCACACAACAGGATATAATTAAGCAATAACACATGCCAGGAATAAGCTTCTGAGCAGCCAGAAAACACTATAGATTTCAGTGAAAAAAAACAACCAAAACCAAAAAACAAACCAAAGCAAAAAACCCCCACAGTTTACTTGTTACTTATCACAGTTTGCACAGCTTTCTTACTGCTGCACTCGGCATGCACAATATATATATTCACTCTGGTGTACAGACCCAGGAAACTGTGTCCGATCATATCTCATAAATCCTTAATTACTTCTTATTTATAAATCAAGGCCACTTCTGAAGACAATACAGAAGGCAGAATCTTCTCTGTTGAGATCCCTGTAATCCTTTTATTAAGTGTTATGAGTGATAAAAATTAACCTTAGCATGTACTGACACATTTTTATGGCTGAAAACTCCTCTGTGCTAGCCTGTAATAATTTTTTGATTCTACTAATAGCAGATGGCCAGCTGACCATGCTACACACAGGGAAAAACACCAGTGTTTTCTCCACAGGTCTAACCTTAAGGATGAAAACAACAATAAGACCTTTTCTTCTAAAGTGTGCTTAGTGTTATGCCTTGGAGTTTCATTTGTTACAAGTGAGCAGCAGTTGTTCATTATAACTCAACCAATTTCTATTCAGCTGTAAAGTTACTACTCTGCATGTTGCAATTTAGATTTAAGCTTTCATAGCATGGCATCTTCCTTAAGAAAAGTAATGTCTAAGCAAATCGAGATCAAGTAGCAGCAACAGTGCAACATCAGTTGAAAATGTGCTTGTAAGATCACACTGCTCTCAGAATAAGGACCTCTGAATAAAACAAGAAAAGAAAATAGTTTTGCATACAGTTTCACTGAGCACTTTGATAAATAATTGCTCTGCAGGGATGTACTAACAGTTCATTGTTCAGCTCAACTCTGAAGTCTTCAGTCACCTGAAAAAGGCACCAGGACATATCCACTCCAGGAGCACTGCTCTCAGAGTAGGTGATGGAATCCTTAAAACATACCAGCCATCAAGACACAAACGAACCATAGGTGAAAAACTGATTCTCTATTTGCTCGTGAGAAAGATCTATCTGTTGACTTACAGCCCTCCACCTGACTTTGCCTATTCTACAGCAGAAATACAGGACCAACACAAATCAGTTTCACAAAACTTCATCTGCTTTACAAGAAACCAACTGAATATGCAGGTCCCCTGCCCCTCAGAGGAGGGATGAGCCCTGGAGGACTTCAAGCTAATCCCACTTGGACAAGAACACAACTCCCTGAGCAGCTGACATGCCTTTGATCCTGGCTTATGCTTAAACAAGTTGCTGTCTTCCTGCTGAAAGTCAGGGATTTCAGGAGCAACTACCCATGGAGAGGATACCTATCAGACCATTTAAATAATTATCTGCATCTTAGGAATCTGTTGGAAGCTGATAACTTCAGAATGATCAATTAAGGGAATAGCACATGCCTATTTACAAATTACAAAGCCACATCAAAAAATTATGGCTGGGAGCCTGAAACTCACAAGTTTTGCTTTGCTCAGCTGAAGATCAGCAGCCTTACAAATATGATACATGCTCAGTATACTGTGCTATTTATTAATAAACCTCTCAGTTCCACAAGGGAACCTCAGAACCAAAATTGTTAAGCTACAGGAAAGACACAACCTCATCCTCCCCTCCCAAATATATGGGTTACAGTAATTGCTCTTGTGTAAACAATATAGGGTGCCTGCTAGCTATAAAACAATTTTAATAGTGGCACTCTGGTCTTAACTGATGTGAAGAATGGCTGCTTGCTGCTGCTACATCAAATATGTTGTTCACATGTATATAAAACACACAGTACGCCAAATGTTCCTGGAAGGACTAAGAAAAGAAAGTGTATTCTATATCTGGCTGATACATATTTTGCAGCAAGTGAATTTAATTTCCTTCCCTTCCTCCCACTCCTCCCCCTTGCCATGCAACTAATCTAGTCCCTAACCTTCGAGTGCCCTTTTTCCCCCTCCAAATGAGGAAAAGTTTTCATACACACATCCTTTGGTCAAAAGCAATCAAACCTATGAGGAGTTTTTTTTAAAAAGAGGAAACACAAAGGACTCAGAATTCCCCTGTCCAGCCAGGCATGGCTGCAATCCCCAAAGTACCCATTGTAGATTGTGATCTATAGATGAAAGATAACATCCACTTGCCCAGTTCTATTATAAGTCTGTGTTTTTATGTCAGAAACTTGCTCGAAGCTCAATTTCTGCTACATTTAGCCTTTATGTATCTTCACTGAATAAGGAAAGGGGCAGGAAATACACACTTCTGATTTCTAAAAAAACCCAGCAGATTTCTACACTATCATCTCTGACCTTGCAAGTTGCCTACATATATCTTATTCCTCAGGGCAGACATTTAGTGTAGCGCTCAGAAAAACATTACATTCAGATTTGGAAAGAAGCAGCAGAGTAGTCAAAACAGCCCTTTTCCAAGACTTAGTAACAATAGTTTACAGAAGGGCTATATTCCAGTCCTACTCACTTTTAGAAATGAACAATAAAGAAAAGAAAAAAAAAATCAAAAAAGAGAAGGAAAACAAACCAAAACCAACCAAACAACCCCCCCAAACAAACAAAAAAACCAAACAAAAATCAAAAACACCCCACCCCAAAAAAACCCCAAACCCCTAAAGGAAATAAAGAAAATAATAAAATGAAAGTAGAAAAAACAATCTGAGGGAGCCTCAGCATTCTGTTTGGCAATCCTGCCTCTTTACTCAAGAAAAAGATAAGTCACTGTCACAAAATTCTCCTTCAAATACTGGTTGTGCCTCCACCCATGTGTCATTCAGATTAACTTTTCAGGACAGAAAGTAGTTTTCCATTATCTCTCTTTATTTACACAGAGCATCTCTTGTGGGCAGAGCAAATTAGGTTCTCTTCTCTTATGACCCTTTATTCTCAGCAATTCCCTGTCTGGATAGCAAGAGGGAAACACAATGACAAAAAGAACAAGGAGAGAAAGAGACTCACAAACAGGGTAAGACAGGCATTGGCTAGGAATGAAACAGCTTACTGAAGTCAGCTTGGGACCAGGTGCTGGCCCAGGAATATTTGCATCCAAAAAATCATCACCCAGATGTCTTCTACACAATACTAATATCCCAGTGAAGGTAGCTGCTAAGGATTTATTTGTCTCCAGAAATCAGATGCAACATACATCTCATAATGCTATCACCCCCAAGAGCAGCTTCCCACAACATACAGATTATTCCAGAAATTCCTGACTGTGGACATGGCCTGAAGAAATGATCAGCAACAATTTGAGAGCCTGCCTGTGTGTATTTCTCTTTCTCTGGAGTTTAACTACTTGGGTTTTTTTTCTAGCACTCACCACCAGAGCTTTATTCTCTGCAAGTTTTGGTCTACTCATGGTATCCTATTTTATTTGACACATTTGTTGTTTTCTCTGGAGTGAATTGCAACTCTCGTAATAGTTTACCTGTGTAAACTGTCCATGGTCTGTGGTTTCTATTCAAAGGCATTATTCCTCCTGTGACATTCCTTTCCATCAGGGGAAAAAAAAAAAAAAGTAGACACCCAAGCACAGCCAAATATACCTTGTTTTTACTTCTCTTTTGAGCTCTTTTTTGGAGATGCAACACTTTTAACGTGAGTGCTGTGTACTTCATAATTGTGAAACACAAATTTTCTCCATAATTCTCTGGCTTTTTTACAACCACTTTCATCTGCAATTCTTTACTGCAGTTAAAGTGCTAGAAATGTCCTCATTTCCATTAGCTTTCAGCTGGGCTGGACTTCTAAGATTTGAATTGTTCTATTCCTAACAATGAATTAGTTAATTCATATTTCCCATTCTATTCAAATAATGGGGGAGAAATAGGCACCATTTAATGCTGAAGTTTAACTGAAGCCCTGCCTAACACATGACATTTTATAACATGACTAGTTCTAGTAGTTATCTTAAAAGCCAAACATCATTACAAGCCATTAATGTTTCTGCTGACTCAAATGCTGAATAGCAGTCAAACGCACTAGCAAAGTAGTTAATCATGTATTAAAAGTCACAAAGGGATTCAGAATTCATGCTGAAATTCGTCTATCGGCTCATGTTAAGAATATAATTAAAAATAGTTGTAACTGGTATTATATAGAGCACTAAAAATCACTTGTAGAATCTGAATGTAATGAACTTTTTAAGAATTAAAAATAGTTATCTTAAACCCATACTTTTGACAATGTCTTTTTTCCCCCCTTCTTCATCCAGGATGTTTTGGGTTTGTTTTTGGTTTTTCTTTTCACCATTTCTCCCTACTGAATCAGTCAACAAATACATAAAGCAAGAATTTCTGGAATAACCTTCATTTCCATAGCAATAGATTGAGAGATCAAACAGAAGATTTTCAATTACCAGCTAAATTTATACAGTAGAGAGACTGTAGTACTCAAAAAATCCCAAACCAAACAAAACCACACAAAAATAATTTAAAAATAATCCACAAGCCCCTGTACTCAGATTCTGCATTGTGGAAAAACAGGATAAAAACACAAAGACTATGATAATCTAATCAACTTCTGATTTTCCTTTTCTGTGTGCATGAGCAGTAGGTCTTATGATAAAAGCTTTCTTTTGAAGGCTGACAATTGGTATGCTTTATTTTAGAAATCCTAGTTGTAAAGAAATGCAAGCAAAAAATATTTTTTCACAGTTCTCACTCACCCAACTCCTCTATGTATGTCTACAAGATAATTATGTGTTTTATGATTATAGCAGGAAGCAATTTAAAACACTACTATACTTGAATTTTTATTTAAAAATTCATAGTGTCCTCATTGCTTACTGGGGTGTGTTATAATTATTTAGCTTAGTACCAGCCATTAAAAAAGTAGATCTATTACTTACTGAATGACATGAGACAAAAGGTTTGTTTGTTAAATACTGTTTCTAACTTCTTCCTTTTTTGTTTGTTTCCATGCTCACTGTCGTATTGTTCTTAAAGACCAAAGTGTTTGTCTAAGCACCAAACAATACAGACTGATGAGCCTGGCATTATAATTCACATTAATGTATGTCTTCCTAGATAATAAGCAGACTTCCCCAAAGTTTCATACCTTCACATAACAAAAAGCTTTAAAAGTAACATACTAGAGAATTTTTTAAATAGGCCTTTAGAGCCCATCAAGATGTACTCAATAAGGAGATACATACTGCTTAAAAGCACAGATTTTTTTTTTTTTTAAATCAATTTCATGCAGTGGCAATTTTTGAAGAAATTAATGACTAGGCAAAAGCAGATTTGAGATTTATGATGCAAATTTTCTTTCTGATGACTACAACTCTGAAAATGAGTTTGACTCTTCTTGGTTCACGTGACTTTTTTTAGCATCTCTTAAAATAATAGCACTTAAAAATATGGCTTCTTTCTAACAGGCAACAGTCCTTCACAACAATTTAAAGGTGTAAAACTTCAGATAAAATACCTCATTCACAGAGGGTGTCAGATCAAGCTACCAACTAGTTATCATGGAGAAAGTGATACTAGATGTACATGGGAGCATCAACTTATTACTACCACTTAAAGAGTGGTTTGGTGGTCAGAAGCCACTGATGGAGCCTCTCCCCTGGGCTGGCCTGCATACAATGTCTGGCACTGTAGCAAGGTTTACAAACATAGAACAATGAGGAAAATGAGTTTGTTGAGTAACATTTTAAAGGCATAAGCTGAATGCCTCAGTCTGTATACACCTTCCCCCTGGGTACAGGAGCTCTGGTGCTGGAAAACATTGTAAGCTACAGAATCCCCAAGAATTCCCCTTCCTGCTGCCCCAGGGTCTTCCTTTTCCCACCAGAAGCCTCAAAATTCAGTATCATGTAGGTACAAGCAGGGCCCTGGAGCACATGGCAACAGCAGAGACAAACAGTGTGTGACTCCACAGGCAAGCTCAAGAGTTCAAGGCCAAATCTCAACTTCACAGCCACAAAACAGAGGTGTTGGAGAGGAACCAAATAACTGGAAGAGCTGCTCTGCACTGGCAAGGTTTCCTGGGGACATTAAACCTCACAGAGCTCATGGCAAAATTATCCAGGCACAAGCAAAATGTTGAATCTGAGGTGGAAGCCGACAGACTTGCATAGCATTTCATTAGTTCTTTTTTTTGAAACACAATAGGTGATTTCTCCATTTCCTTTCAAAAAACCCCCAAAAGCCCTGCTTCATACAAATATCTGCATTTGATCTCTATGTAGGGCTTTTTTATAGCAAGTGTCAGGTGACATCTTCAATCAGAAACATAGAGGATTGGGTCCTGAATGAGAGGAGAGTGCTTCCCCCAGAGAAAAGTTCTCATTCTCCTCCTCTGTATTTTCAGGTCCCCCTGAAAATTATCAGTGGCAGTAAAGAGTTCCCTGGCTGTGAAACATGAGGGAAGAAAACAAGGTACTAAAATGTGAAATGAAACAATTCTTTGTATTCCCAAGGAATGCTTACATATAGAGCTGTAAGATATTTTCAGTTCAAAATAAGAATGATAAGAAAAAAGAAAGATAAAAGATGGGACAGAAAAATAGAAAAAAGAAAAATTAGTTTAGTAAAACTGAAGTAAAACTTTTTCTTTGGATGTCTCAATATAATTGTTGCCAGGTAGTTTTTATCCTTTTTACAAAGCAGCTTAGCTCAATTTGAAAACAAAACATTGTGTCAGAATCAAAGAAGAGGAGCCATTTCATTTTGAAACCACTGAAATGAAATATTTAAGCTCCATATATTTCTCCTCAGCAGAAACTACTGGATGAATTGCATCAAAACAAGCAAATAGCTTTGATCAATACCACACTGTGTCTTCCAGTTAATACACTATTTGCATAAACAATTTCATCAGGCATTACCACGAGTGCAATTGAGACCACAGAAATAAGTCAGTGCCTACCGGGTAATTTGCTGTGGGATGCAATCTATGTCACTGCTTACAGTCAAGGACAAGAGACAGAGTAGCCAAAGAGAAAATTACATTCTCACAGGTCCCCCCACACCTTTCCCCCAACCAGTGATGTGGCACTGCCACACGTCTGCTGAAAGAACAGGATGAAGAGTTTTTATGGTACAATATTTGGGATGTGTCTACTTTTCCTTCCCAGAGAAGTATAGAGCTAGAGCTGTCACATATGGGAGGATGGTCCTGTTATTGAAGACTGCCCAGACTAGACACGAGGATCAAGGATAGGAGCAGATTGTCAGCTAGGAAGGGTTGAAAATGCTCAAAGTCACAATGTGTGCAAATCCCCAGAAGCATAACCTAGCCCAAAACTGCATCACTACGTTCCTGTCCCATGGCCAGTTTTGCATTCCTTCCCTTGGTATGGGCATTAACCCCAAGAGACCAGGGGAATCCAGAGGAAGCCTGGTGTGGCAGCAGGACTGCTCTTCAGCTACACCACACGGGATGAGTTCCTGGATGGAAACAAATACTGTGATGAAACTATGTGACCCACTTGCCATGAGAAAATACTCCTTTTCAGATGGAGGGCAACTTCCCTCAAAAGCAAAACAATGAGCTTTCCTTCCCCATGGACAAATGAGAGCAGCCTATACACACACCCTGGCATGGCAAGCAAGCAGTGTGATGCTCAGATGCCCAAGTCCTGGAACAAACTGAAATTGTTTTGAAGCAATTGGTTTCTGGCATAAAATTTTCTGCAGAATAACAAATGGAGGCTGGCCTTATAATTAACAATTTCAGGGGCATTCTAGAATATGAATCAGAAGGAAGCAAAATTTGAATATTGCATTAGGGAGAGTTCACGTTCTAGTAGCCCTATGTGGACTGTCAGTGTGCATTCTAGTAACTCGTTATGATTTATCTTCATCAGCCATGGGCTGAAATTACCAGACTCCAATTACTTTGCTTCCCATGTTCAAGGGAAAAAAAAAATTATGTCAGGCCTACCACAGGAGATGGTTTAAAATGCCTGAGGTAGAGAAAGTAATCTACTGTTCTCTGACATTTGCTGCCTGAAAGTCATTCACATTAACAACCATTCAAACTTGTTTAGTGCAAAGCAATTGCTTCTATTTTCCTCTTGTCAGTAACATTAGCTTCAATTCAAATTTAACTCTTCGAAAATCTCAAAATGTAAAATGAAATTCAGTGAGGCTTGTCAGGGACATGTAAGGGTCTTGACAGAACATACTGTCACTGAATTTGTCTTCCTTAATCTGTTAATTTTGAAATGTCTATTTTTGAGGGGAAAAAACCTGATGGTCTACACTTCTCTTACTGTCATAGGGTAGGAAAGAGATTTATGATGATGCTTACCAGACTCACATTTTAATACCACTCCTAACATAATAAGGACTACAGAGGCAGAAAAATAGATGTGCTCAATTTAAACTAACAAATTAAGCGATTATTTATGAGAACAACTCGAGGTTTAGTTACATAGCACAATACATTTAATAACTTAATATCCCATCACCATGAATAGACTTGTATAACAGGCCATTAACTTCTAAAGACTTTGGGCTTATAAGGTTAATAACATCTTCAGTGAGAAGGGGAAGTAGGTTAGATGGTTAAACAACAGTAGCTGTCACAGACAGCTCAGATAGACACTGAGGACACTGGCTTTCATCAACATTTTTTTCTTCATGTGACACCCACTCAAAAATGCTTTTTTAGTTTCTCTTATAGTTAACAAAAACCAAAAAACCACACAAGACATACATACAGCCTCACATTTTTGGTATAGTTCTTTTAGGAAAAAACACTTTAAAGTTGTATTACTGAGGTGTCTTCTGAATGTATTTATATTGGTTGGGGAGGTGGGGATTGCAAGATTAGAGGGGAAAATTAATTTTTATTTTGTATTTGTGAAATCAGACAGGGAAAAAAGAAATTGCATGCAAGCTCATGCTGGCTGCCATAAATTCAACCACATTTCAAGCAAATTAGTACTGTTCAAGTTCTTTATGGTACAGTATAATTCAAGCCAAGAAAAAGCCAAATAATTTCCTACATGCTAGAAAATGAAAGCAATAAAGCTCAGTATTGCATAGTTGATTGTTTCTAAGCACCGTTCCTTCATTATTTTTAAACTAGCAGTAAAATAATTACCAACAATAGCTGAACAGTTTGGGGGACAGTAGCTGGTTTACAGACTATATCAGATGGGTTGATACGAGCTTGATATCTACAACTTACACATCAGATTAGATGTTACACAAACATGGCATTTCTTTACTCAGCCAAATAATTTTCTGGGGTTTGCAGTGCATGTCAAGATGCCAGCTCCCTTGCAAAGACTGAGCTGTTATTTGAAGGCAGGAGGCCTGGCATCACTATAACACAGCAGCTAATTGTTCTGAGAGAGTTTGACCTACTGCCTTATATTAACAGTAATATCACTGTCTTTACTGAGGGATTCAGCATGAAACTGGAAACATTCCAGCTGTAGAGTTTGTGCCACCTGGCCTATGGCACTCTCTCTAAACAATTTCATCAGAGGTATCTTAAAATATGCACATTTCATGAGCTAGGCAGAATATACTTTTGCAGATATATGTCCAAGGAATGGACAGAGATAATCAAAATCCTGGCCCTGCCCTAAAAGCATCAGCAGTGCAGCAGTTAGCTAATTAATGCCTCTCTGCTGGCAATTCTCTTCCTCAAAATCTCCACCAGTACAAGGAGCAGATCTCATTTTCTACAGTGAAAAAGTCAAGCAGTTCCAATTAAATTGCCAACAAGGGGGACTCACATAATGTGCATGGCTGGCTTTGTCTGGCAGCAGGCAAAGGGGCCTTGTGTGTTCTCTTCTGCTCTCCCTGGCAAAGGGAAGGCAAGATGGTAACATCCAGGAGATAGAAATGGTAAGAGGACAAAGGACAATAATGCCTCAGGCCATCTATATGTAGAGCAAAATTTGCATTCGGCACATACCGACAAATTCAGGTAGAATTATTGGAAGGAAGCTAAGTAATGGAAAGCCTGGTTTGGTTTTAAGGAAAGAACTTGCCAGTATTTGGAACAATATTCTGCTATAAAAACATGCACAGGAATGCAATGGTATTTTCTGAAGTCTTAATTATGTCCATACATTTGATGTACCTTCAGATTTCTGGGGAAAAAAAATCATCACACGGAAGGCCCCTAGAATGATTTTATTTCCTTGTTCTTCTGAGTTAGTCTTTCCCAAGCACTTCTGTGACAAATCCCACATTATTTCTCTCATTACAAAACTCAGGGACCATTTTATGTGGCATAGATCACTCTGCTGTCATAAAGCTTTGCAAGCACTCTTGCTTTTTGGGATTGGAAATGAAGAAAATGAAAAGAAAATATTGTTGACAAAAAAGCTCAGAATATTAGAGTTTTTAAATTTTCAGACATCAGATACACCAGTTGTAATAATATCATGCAGTATTTTATTGCTGATTTTCCACTCAATCTAGGGCAAATATTATTATTACTCCTTACACAGTGGTAATCTCTTGCAAGTTGATTATTCCAACTAATTTATTTTTATGATTCTTGATAACATTTTTTTTTCATTTTTGACACAAAAAGGAGTATGAATCAAAGATGCTATCTAATTTTTGTCATTTTCACTTCTCAGTAGACTGAGCAAACTTGGTCTTTCAAAAAGTAGATTTCATTCATAGGAAATGATTGCTTTCATTTATTAGCTATAACACATTTATTGTAATTCAATCTGTTTTCTTTCAATCAATCTGCATTGTTAGTTTCTTGAGATATTTGAACTTTAATGTTGTTCTATACTTTTGTTTCAGTTATTTTCTGTGGGAATTGCACTGTAGCTATAGGAAACTTAGAAAAAAAAAACAAACTACTTATCTTTATGATTTTCTTTCAACTACATGAATTGAGCTATTAAGAGAGGCAAAAATAGCTTTTTGAAACTTATCAACTTGACACAAAGATTTTACACCTCTAAGTGGCAGAGCCAATGTTCTTTCAGAAGAAAACTTTTTCTTTGTATTTTCTTTGTATTTACAAAAGCAAAATCCATACCATTACAGAGTATTTTCTCTCTAACAGAAAACATAGAATAATACCATTCTAGAATAATCCTGGTGGTTCAGACTCTATGTTTTGAGAATATACTCAATTTCCTGACCTCAGGTTTACATGCTGAAAATTGAACTGCTGAACATTTTGGTATGCGAAGTAATGAACTTGAAGCATCAGCTGAACATTCTATGTAAGGAATGCAATATTCTCCAAATACTGAGTTTTCTAGCTAGTCCAATTAAAATGAGAATGTGTTTAAATTTTATTTGTAAATACCAGTGGGTCATACCCAATGGCACTTCTATGCACTGAGGTTATCCTAATTAGCTAGAGCTTTGGTTACACCAAAATTCCATGGCTACTACAGAGCATAAAGTGTTTAGCAGGTTTATGTCAGATTTTAAGCTGAGCATGTGGTTTCATTCTATTAATGCCTAAAGCAAAGGATAAAAACAAGAAAAAATCCTGCCAAAAGCTCAGAAACTTGTGACTTGGGAAGCCCTTTCTCTTTAGTTTCAAGAAGTGCTGAACACATCCTTTAAAAATCAGGCACAACCTAAGAATATTCTGTAATAAACAGTAAATCACTGTTCATTGTCTTATCTTGGATATGTTAATTTCCTTGTTTCTTATGCATCATTTAAAAGTTCATGAACAAGAAATGAAAGGGTTGACTTCCCATCTTCTTCCAATACTTTGTTTTTTCTGCCTTTTCATTAGAGAGCAAAAACCATATAGAACAACAAAAAAACCCCTGAAACTGTAAAACTATAGGTATTGTAAAGGCAGTTGGGATTGGTGTTACAGAGAAGAGTGACTACAAGGGGGACAAAAGCAGATGCTTTTGTCATCCTGTAAGCTCTGATGCTTACAGGACAGAACTACAGCCTTCCTTTGATTCACAGTAGCTCACATCCATAGATGTATTTAAATTTCCAGGTCCAGTATCTGATGCTTAACTGGAAATTGAAATCCTGATACAAGAGAAAGGTGGAAAGTGAATACCCAGGAGTTGAAGAGTGGATGAGAAAAAACAAGTGAACTGGTAAAGCACATCCAATTCATTGCCACAAGCACTAGAGAAAATGTTTGAAAGGAAGAAAATTAGGAAAGTCCCCTTGCACCCTCTGCCATGTTTTATATTTTCTGACCAAAATTAAAAATACAACTTCCCTCCAAAATCCACCAACCCATCCATCACAAAACACCTTAACTTATATCTTCCACAAAAAAAAAAAGAGACAAATGACTGGAAGCTGGAGAAAAGACATATTTCTGAAACTTATTTCTAAAACTCGAAGGTAAGCTTATGAAGTGAATAAAATTAATATTAAAAGACAAATGACAGTTGAGGATAAGGAAAAAGTTGAGTAAACATAAACACTCAAGAGGAGTATATGGTGAAACAAAGTACAGATGATTTTATCTTACACCCCTTCCCTTTGGACCAGCTGAAGCTGAGTAATGTTTCAAATATAGGACATTCACAGTACTATAATTTAAATTACAGCAACAAGGAGACAAAATCTATACAGAATTACTTGTACTTAATAATAAAATATGTAAGGCTAAATTTTTTTCTAGTGTCAATTATATGGGCATGCTTGGTAGCAAACATTTTTTAATTAAATGAGCTTTTTAACTCAAACAGTAACAGCAAGAGCATAAGAAAATGCAGCTATATGGGCTGTCATAAGAAATACCTCGAAGTTAGCACTTTACTTAATTATACAAATGTGTAATACGAAATCGATTTCTGGTGCACTGTATTAGTGTCTTGCTTATTGCAAAATACTTTTGTATTGCTTTTGTCAACATAAATTAGACTTACACAATTTTTTATAACACTGTTAAATTAAATTATGTGCTTTGCAAGTATAATATTAAACCAATGAATTCAGCTCCTAAATTCCATTAAACCATTGTATTTCTTTTATATTCTATAACAGAATTTTAAAAATCAAAATAATTCTTAAAGGATACCTTCAATAAACTGCACCAAGAGCAACTGAGCTTTAAATTTGAAATTAAAAAAAAAAAAAATTAACAAGGGGAATTTGCGTCCCATCTATAAAAACTTTACAATTTGCAGCAACTCTTTATTCATTAAGAATCAAACAGCAGAGAGAATGCCACCAGCAATTAATTTTCGGCACGGCTTGCATTATCATTTCAAGGTCAGGTTTCATTGGCCATGCCCCATTGGGAGCTTGGTTTTGAGATCACTAAACACTGCTAGCAAGGAAATCATCATTAAACATGTACTTGGAAAAATGAAATTACTTGCAATAGCAACAACTGAAAAACTCTGCTATCCTGCCTAGACCCTTTTGTGCTCCAGAGACAAACAGGTGTCTTTTCAGTAAGCACAGATATACCTGTGATGGAATATTTGAGTCCACCCTTAAAAACAGCTTGACCTTCTGACCACAGATCCAAAGACTGGTCCAGTTCTTATGACATCAAATAAAAACACAAAACCAGTGACCAGCACTTTCAGGAAGGATTAAAAGTAGAACACCTAAGAGGCAAATTATGCACCAAGGGGGCTGGAGGGAGAAGAAAAAGCAGCGACTCTTGGGCCTCGCAGAGATCATCAGCAATTTTGGCAGACAAAATTACTACACTGCATGCATCACACAAGGAAGTCCAACCTCTTCGATATCAGTGGTTGGGATACTCAAACATTCATGCTGCAAGTATCATTTCTATCTTCAACTGGAAAAACAAACCTTTGTACTTCTTGAATGCTTATAATTTTTTCCAACTTTCAAATTGCATTTATTTATTATTTATATTGCTTTGTTATCCTTATATTCTCTAATTTTTTGACACAACTTTTGGGATTAAGTCGTGCTCTCTCTCACCATAAGGCATCCTTACCATGCAGGGAGCTCCGAAGAGTAAGGTGAATCCATATTGTTGCAGACATTCATGCAGTTGGCATCATTTATGTACCCCTATCACATGACTGATTGAGAAAAAAAGACAACTATGATGACAATGTAGGAAAATGTACTGAAAATAAGTGTCTGCTTCTTTGCAAATGATACCTGGCAGGAACATAGAGTTTTGCCTATTTTTTCAAATTTAGAAAACACAGCAGGTATGGATTTTTTCGTCTTCATATCTATTGCAGTACACTGGGAGAGAGAAAAATACTTCTAACCATCTGCCTGGTTATTAAAGACGTTAGAACAATTTACAGAAAAATGTTTCAGTATGTTGAAACTATTTTATTCTTTACAAAGCTATCAGAATATTTTCCTTGAAATTGATACACATTTCAACACATCTATATGTTTTGGTGCACATACACAGTTTTAAATCTCAAAACAAAGGTTTCTCTATTTCTTTCAAATACTTTTTCAGAAAATACTGCCAGCAACACCTATGAGTGGTGATGTACACTCACCAGCAATTTCTGGAAGCAATCAGGGACTGCAAGATTTCAATTCAGTGCTGCAGTCCAAACTAGTTAGATCTTTTTCTGTCTTTGAACACAAAAGAGAATATCAGTCTACCTTTTTTCTTTTTCTTTTTTCCTCTATAAAGCAGCTAAGCAAGGAAGACTGATTCTGAATCATGTATTTCACCATGACTCATTCAGGAACTGCTGATGTCGGTTCTTCCATCTATGCCATGAAAAACGTCACTACAGAAGGTAGATAAGAAAACATATGATCCCTCACTCTCCCATGCAGTTCCCTGACCCCAGCCTTCAAGGATGGGCCCCTTGCCCACTCATGCCACTCAGTTACAGTGGTGCATGCCAGACTTTCAACAGCAGAAGTGCAGCAGGAATTTGCAAGGGACAGGTAGGTTCTCATGTCCTGCAGTGCCTCAGTCTCTTCCCCGGCTTTACAGCACATTGGATCTCAGCTTCTACATTAGTGTCTCACCATTTTCATCTCCTCTGGTCCCTAAAACCCACAGGGGGCTGCACACTATGCATTTTCCCCTGGAGGACATGGGAAGGCAGGAACTGCCTGTGCACATTAGCAGCCTCATGGAGGAAGAAACAGAGTGCACCACCTTCCAGGCTGAACAGCATGGCCGAGAGACAGCTGGAGAGGAGAACATCAGTGGCTATTGTGGTGGCAAAGTTTATCAACTCGTTCACTCCTAAGAAAATGATAGCAGAGAGCATTTCAAGCCCTCTGATGCTTTCCCCTGCTTTTTATTTTATAATAGGAACTGCTGTCCTCTTGCATAAGCTGCTTCTCTATAGTAGAGGACGGGGTGGGAGAGGTTTTGGTAAGTAAATGCTGGCTTTACCACTTCTGGGATTTTCTCTGTCAGTGTGTAACTGTCAAGGGAGGACCAGGATCCTTCCAAAAAACCAAAAGGCCTGAGGGCCAGCAGCTAGAGAGGATGAAGACAATTAACTCTTGGCACACACACAGCAGTGCCACAAACAGAAATCCAGAAGTTACAGAATGCTAGAAAAAAATGGATTTAGAGATGCTCCATGAACACCAGAAAAACAGCAACAAAAAAATCAATATCTTAAATCCAATATCTTAAATGGAAGAGGAAACATTAGATAAGAAACAAAATTTTGTAGCCTTCTCAAGAGTTGAAGAGCTTCTTCTTCTAATGCAATTTGGCTCATGAGACAAAGGTGAAGTTTGCTACAGAGAAACCTGCTACACATGCAGGTTTAAGAAACGTCAGAGTAATGCTCCAAAATGTGCAAACTCAAGCAATTTAAGAGTTTGCATCTTTTATGCATTTTAAGGGAAATAATTCTCTTTTAAATGTCAAAACACATTTTTTATTAATTTTCTTTTTCTCTAACTGCCAGAAGAAACTTTCAAGTGAAAGAACTTGAAGGGTCTTCATGTCTACTGCTGTTGTTTATAGTAAATTATATGCACAAAAGCTATATTGCAGTAAAAGAGCAAAATAAAGTATTTAAAAGTTAAGAAATGCCACCTTTTGAGATATCAGTAACAACTTTCATTAAATTTCCTTATGCATATGCATTATATTATTATTGTCCTCGAGGCAAGATGGAAAAATCTATACATAAAACTATCAACTAATATAGGTGGCACAGGCTAAAAAAAATAGCAATAAATACAACTATATAAATACATTTCCTGTACTCCTTGCATACAGCTTTTAAATAATCAAACCAGATCATAAAAGGCATAGCAAAGAACACACCTTACTTGTAGGTGACAGCTGTAGGCACAAGTAAGTGCTGCTGTATGAACCCTCACACATATTTTGTACATAAAAGCACATGGTCCACCAGGCATTCATCAGAGAACCTCCTGAAAGGTTAGCCTGGCCTGTAAGCTACTCATGTTTGTCAAATAAGAGCTTAATAATCTACCATGTGATGCAGAATATGGTAGGGCAGTCTATCAGTTTTCTGTACTGAAGCAGTCAGCTAAGGAGAAACTTAAATGACTGCTTCAAAATTAGGAAAACAGAAGCACAGCAGAAGTACAGTAAATATTGAGTTACTAAAAAGTTATTCTGAATATGCATAAGATATTGAGTATTTGAAATGTTCTTAGATCTTATTCAGATCAAGTATTTTAAATTTTCAAATATTTCAAATATGAAATTAGTAGGCTGTCTACTACACCAAAGGTTAAAAGCAGCAGATTCCAGGATGGTACTGACGAGGGAGGATATTCTTTATTTTCCTCACTTTTATATATGATAACTTAATTTCTCCTTATAAGAATTCTAACAGTTGCAACATATTATTTATCTCCTCTCAGAAAAAATCATTTCCATGGATGTCTTCTTCCCTCCTCACCAAATGTCATATGTGCAAAACCAGCACATCCACTCAGAATTAAAGCAAATTTACTATAAAATAGATTTCACCAATGTGCAGAATACCATAATGACAGTGGATAGTGCAATTGACAGGCAGGACTTGATTGATACAAAAGATGCAGAGACTCTCAGCTGAAAGTACAGGTTCCCACTGAGAAAAAATATACAAAAAGAAGGAGGAAATCCTGCCATAAAACCCAGCGTGTGCTGGATTTCCACACTCCCGGGAAGACAGCAGAAAAAGAAAAATTGCCTCTCTTCAAGGTGTTACAGGAATTAGTACACAGCTGACAGGGTATTCTGATCAGACTGGGAAGGGACTGCAAAAAAAGAACCAGTTAAAAGAATTGCTTGTGGTTTCACTGATTTCTTAACTGGCAATAACTTACAGGCTACAAGAAACAAAGCCTCTCTCTTCCAGCATATCCTTAGCACCTCTGCAGCCAGCATCAAAGGAAATTTCCCCATTTCATTCAGTGTACAAAGCCCATTCACTATACATCAGCTGAGCTCCAGCAGAGAAACAACTTGACAAGACAAGCTGAAGCAATATGTGTCAAAGAGATTGAATTCCAGTTTCATATTAGTACAGAAGAAGACAGTGCATGATTATTGCTTGGAGCGTGTGGTTGTTTAGGGGATAATGGTAGTACCTTAACACTGAGAAGTAATGGAAATTGTCTGTCTTGTTCTCATTCATTCTGAGACAGTCACTTGTGATATGTCTTGTTACACTGCCAGGTCATTTCTCTCTTCAGGGTCTTTAAATATCACCTGTCCAAGTTGAAAATACATCTCTCCAATGATGGCATTTTGCATTGTCCCTTGCTAAATAGCTCGACACTCACTTTACCAAGGATGAAAAGTCACACTTTACTTGCAGAAATTAAAGTATTAGAGGCTGAACACTATTTTAAAGCTCTGCTTCCCAATGTTGCCTCTCTGCAAAGATGCTCAGACCTCACTATCAAGGCATCTTAATGTGCTCAGGCCCATGTCCTCCTTTAAATTCTTGTTTATCATAAAGGGGACTACTCATAATGGTGCTAAATTCAAATAAATGGATTGAATTATTAAATTTTCAAACAACAAAATGTATATACAATGACTTCTATATTTTTAAATGCTATCATGTTCACCATGAGGAACTTCTATTACAGAAGCTGCAGTGCTCCCAGTACCCTCATTTTCTCACATCAGCAACTGTTCTGTGCAGAAAACAACTCAGCAAACCCTCGACCAAAAAAGAGACCTTTAGCATCAGAGACAAAAGAGTTTCTTCATGAGATGTCAGTGCTATACTTAACCCCTCACTACTAGTCCACATCAGATGGAGAAAGGCATAGCATGAAAAACAGAAAGAAGGATGATGGCAATAACAGTAGGATATTTAAAAGTGGATTTTGTGCAATTCAAGGCTGAAACAACAGATTGCAAATACTACAAGGGTTTTTTTGCAACTGTTGTTCTATACTACAATTGGTGCATATTTGTCTCCTAGCCTGTGTTATGGTCTAGACAGGCAGAAAGAAGCCTGCCCATTGTACCTGAGCACCTTACACAGAACTACCAGAACACGACTGCTGATCTTCAGAAGTGGATAAAACACACATTGACACGTGTCTACAGAGAGAATAATGTAAAGTGTCCAAGAGATTAGTTTTAGGAACACAAAAATACATAGCAGGAGCATCTGATACTTTCTAATTTAAGTCTGTCCACAAGGCAGACTTTCAGAGTGCGCTGAAAGATTATGGTTTCCACAGGACCTGCAGCCCATGGGATGCAGCAGCCCAGCTGAAGCCTCACCCATGGGAACCCCCAGCATACCTATTTTTAACAGATCTTTAAATCACCTAGAGTCATCACAGAAATTATTATAGCTGTAGAATTCCCACCTTAAACTTGCAAATCCTTTCTTAAACACAGAGACAGTAAACTGATTTATAAAAGCAATATTGAAGAGTGATAGCACTTTTTTCCCCACTGTGGGACCAGATCAAATTAACACAGGAGAAAAAACCTTACATTTGTGAACTGCCTTAATTTAATGCACATGACAACTAATAAATTCATGACTAAATAATTCAAAGAAAGGCATAAACATCATGGTTTATTGATTTCTACACAATTGTATTGCTGTATGTGTTTTTTCCTCATTGTACAAAGTATGTGTATATGCTGTGAATATGCCCCTCAGTAAAGTAACTATGAAAAATGTGTACCATCTTAACTTGTCTTTCAAACACAAAATCTCCACCTTTTCCAAGTACTGCTAGGCAAGACAAGCCACAGCTAAAAAACTTTTAACATGTTTCTTATCAATAGAGGTTCTTGTACTATATTAATCAGCATATGAACTGCAAGCCTACAAGCCTATTATGCCATATGAATGATTTCAACAACATATTATTTATTCCCTCATCCACTGTTTAGAGAGAAGCATCCTTATTTGCTTTAAACATTTAAATTCTGCTTCATGTCAGAAGGGAAGGAATAGCTGGGGCTGAAGGTGAGGTATGGTTAGGTTAAAAAAAGGAAAAACCAAACAAAAAGCCGAGCATCAGAAAAAGAAAACTTGGTAATGGCAACCTAAGAAGTCTTTGAGGTAAAGTGGCAGATACATTTAGAGAAAAAGAACGTGCTTAGCTTGCATGATCCTTAATTATGGCTATTCAGCTGATAATAGACAAGGGCTAGCAAAAAAGCCCCACAAAAACAACAATTTCAGGAATAAACTGATCTCCGCTGATTTCTATACAGTATGTTTGTTGCATTCTTCCCACACTCCCCGTCCACCCCTTATTATATCAAGTCAACACCAAAAGTCAACTCTGCATGGACAGACAGAGAGCTCTTGGTCACACTAAGAGCTGAATGCAGACACTACACCAGTGATAAAACTTGTCACTGAATGAATAAAAATTTAGCCCTTACATATGATCTTCATTGTATAAGATTCTCATTACAAAATATTTTAGCATTCAGACAGATAAATCCAAGATCTCATTTGAAGTCAGCACAACAAAAGTAAGAAAAGTGCTTGCTTTAAAAAAAATCCAAAACAATTATGTGAAGTAAATAAATTTGAGAAAAATTGCTGGGGAAACATTCATAGTCAACCCTGCTTTCCAAATAGCAATGAGACACCAAAGTGAACTGATTTGTCAAAGGTGATGCCAAAGGCCAAAAACAAAGAGCAGGTTTCTTGAATTGTAGTTCTACACTATCTTCAAAGGTCATTACTTTAAGGAAACATGGTACAACTCAACTGGTTTATTTATTTGTAATCATCTAAGCTACTACAGGTTGTGAACTGTGAATAGAGCACATCATATTCCCAGTGGGTGCTCATGCTCTGACATTTCAGCCTAATTGTTAGAGTTCATTTTGCAGACAAAAGAAGGCACATTGTCCAGTGTTTTCACCAGTCCCTATCACTGAGCATAATTTGTCTAACATAAAGGTAATAAGCTGCAAAATATGTACTTATGGTATTGTTTATAGTATCTGAAATGTTTAATTATCTGAATGATAATTTAGCATGTTGTCATTTCCAAGGGTAATGAAAATAGCTTTTAGCAATTAATGACCTGAAAAACAAAATGCATAAAATGAAATAGTTTTCAAAGGTAACCTGAGATAAAAAATAATAGTATATAAGGGAATAAAAGGCTTAAGCAGTTGATTTGGAGATGTGAAACAAGACAAATAAATTTCAAACCCATGAAGAATTACTGCTTAAATCATGCCTGTATCTCTAAACTAAGTATTAATTCTGATCACGTCACATATGAACAACAAGATTTTGTTTCCAGATTACAACTTTCTGCCAGATTTATTTTTTCTTTGTTTCCTAATCCTCCTGAGAACAAACTCTAGCACAATGCCATAGCTTTAATTCTATAGAACAGGATGCTATATGGATTTGGGGAGGAGCTGGAGAAACAGGGATAAAAGACTTTGGTCAGAACAAAACTAATTTGGTAAACAATTTCAAGATTACCCCTTCAAAAGCTTTAAAACATTCTCCAAAGATAAGGAAAGAGGGAGAAATTTTGCTCTGGTTTACAGGCTGAGGACTACAGGACCTCTTCTAGTTCCAGTGCCTAAGTCTCAGCCCTAATAGCCTATGACACTCAGATCTCTTTTCCCACTCTGTACATATTGCCTGCTTTGTTTTTATTATACTGCAAATGTTGTACTTGAAACATAGATAAGATTCAGCCAATTCAAACCACTTTAAATTAGAATTCAAGTGGCTTTTTTCACTTTTTTCAAGTGGCTTTTTCTTCTACCAGTTTCATAATATTCTATAATTTGTCAACTTTATCATAGTTACATTTTCTTTATAAATTACATGAAATTGTTCCTGATAGAGCACAAACAGAAGTGTTTATTCAATTAATCCACAAAAGGGTTTTAGATATATAAGCCAGTTCTTCCCCATTTGAGTTGATTTTATTCTGGTTTCCTAATCAAAATGCCTTATATCAAATTAAATGCATTAGAGAAGAACAATATCAGCTTTATTAACAAAATTTGTAATTTAATTTTTAAAAAATCAAGTTATTCTGACAAGAGCATTCTATAAACCTGTTGACTGTCTCTAATTATATTACTTCCTTAATTCTTCATTAATCAAGCTTGGTATTGGCTGTTCCATTATTCTGTTCAGAATTAAAGTAAAGATGACAAGCTTTTAATTAATTGGATGATCCTGAGCCTCCATGTCAGTATTTTTAATGTCTGTTTTTCAAGGCATCTGGAGCTTTCCAGGACTGCTCCAGATTTTTATTTGAAAACAGCAAACAAAACCAGGTGACATTTAGAGCCTTGAAAAGTAATTTTTAGGTTTCTGGACTTACTGATCACCTGAGGTGTAACTTGACATCAATTGCTGCTTAATATGCTCCTCAACCCATTGTTAAAATGGAGGCTATTTCATTCCATACAAAAGCACCACATAGTCCATTACTCCTTTCAGCACCAGCAGGAGGATTTACTGAGAAATAAAGTGGAGAAAGTGAAATTCACTCAGGTCTACTTCATACAGTCTAGGTTCAAATTAGGTGAAAATAATTATACTGCTCCCTATTAAAATGAAACAATGTTAAAAAAAGTAAAAGAGCAAACAAGACTTAAATAAAAACCAAATATTTATCTATCAGAAGAAAGTCCAAAGAATTGATGCGTGTAAGAACCAGGGCTTTTTGGAAAAATGACATGATATCTCTTTGTAATGGCTTTGGAGAGAGATGAAAAATATTGAATGCGTTTGATAAATCTCGTCAACACTCCCTGCCACAGCACAGGCTGCTGGTTCTGCTTTCCTCTTCCACCCTTCCACACCTGCTACTCACAGCCCTCCATATCTAACCCACACTACTCTGCCAAAAGCACCAAAATAATTGAAAAATTAGTATGCTTCCAGAACACTTTAGAGCAGTAATGATCAGAGCAATTTAAAAAACGTCATTAAATTTTTCCCTGATTAATTTTTAATATACTGATAAATGAATGTACAATAAAAGCCAGTCCCATAAAAGTTTGTTTTATTTATGTACTTACCACTTCTCAAGCACTATAAAATTAATATTGCATTCCTGAACAGTTGAGAGACCTTAATTATGAAACCAAAGCATCAAACACACTAATCAATCATGCTAAAAAAAAAAAAAAAAATATATATATATATTTATTTCAGCTGAAATTAGAAAACAGAACTCACAGCTCAAAAAAAGAGCTCCAGCCTTCCAAAAAGGAAAGCTTATCTCAATGTGCAATCTTGTTTTTAAGCAGCAGACACAGACCAAAAATCTGTGAACATCAGTCCCCCAA
This sequence comes from Luscinia megarhynchos, assembly GCA_034336665.1. Classification (NCBI taxonomy): domain Eukaryota; kingdom Metazoa; phylum Chordata; class Aves; order Passeriformes; family Muscicapidae; genus Luscinia; species Luscinia megarhynchos. The sequence goes on from CM067565.1 coordinate 52,717,189, forward strand.
CTTTGCAGAAGCTCTAATCAGGCTGTGAGTTATCTGGCCTGGGTGCACCCACAGCACTTCAAGTGCTGCAATATGAATTATTACCCACATACATTCTTTTACAGCTGGAATGGGCACCATGGATTAATGCACTGCAATATATTTCCTCGCCACAGACAGTGCTCCTCTTGGAAGTGTGATCTATTGACTAGTTACATGCACTTTGGATAAATCATGACAATCTCAGTGTGCTGTGGCGTACTCTGCTCTGGGAAAAGCCACCAAACAAACCAAGGTGAGGCAAGAGATGGAGAAAATTGCTTGAGAGAAGGGGAGCACTGTGTGGTCTTGGTAGCTGCTCCTTTTCCTCCTCTACCTCTACCAGACAGTGAAGGCATATCCTGACCTCGTGTTCTTCACCAGAAAGTGAGTCAGTAACTTTAACCAAAATCTTTGCACCAAAACCTTCACTGACTAGGGTGCCAAATGCCAAAGACCACAACCATGTCTTGCTGTAGGTTATTTGTCCCTCCCTGCCCAGTGGTAGAGACCTCAGAAAGAAGGCAGAAGAGGCCACTGCACACAACAGAGACTTTGAAATGTGGGTGGCTGAGCTAGAGGGTCCACCTGCCTAGGTCTGCTATTCTATCTCTAAGTGAAGAGCATCAGAGTGATTTACTGCTGAATATGATAGTATTCTACAAAAAAAACTAGCCATGAACAAAACCATGCCCAAAAATGAAGCATGAGAGAAGTCAGGAAATCCATGTCTTGTATAACATGGCACTTGCAATGTTGCAGGTAAAAAGTTTCCAGTTGGTGCAGAGGCAACTTGCAGCTGCAAGTACCATATAAATGATACTAAGCAAGGCTGAATACAACAAACAAAAAGAAGTTGAAAACCAGTTTAGGGGAGGTCAGTGTCTGAACTTGCAGTTTACTGCCAATTCAACTGAGTCATCAGCACTGCACTCCTTTGAAAAAGAGGATACCACGCTTAATTTACACAATCTGATGAGCTTGGCTGGGCAGTCTGCCTGGTCTCTTGCTAGGTAAGTCAGCTGCACTACAGTCCTTTCTTATGGATATAAGCCTCATTAGGATTCTATATGTGTTATGGGTATCTCAGCAGTGGCAAGCAGCACAATAAGCAGAGCATGGTTGCTGGTGCCAGATGATGGTCCAAATCAGATGGCTCTTCTACAGGAAGCCTTCTCAATAATAATTCTAGAATTCAGTCTTAATGGGAATATGATGCAGTTCCTTAGTCCAGACTTTTTCCATGGTTTAAAATCTCCCTGTTCCACCTCCCCATATCATACCCAGTTGGTAAACCTATATGGAACAAGACTCTGGTGCATTTGGAATCTGATAGCAAGATCTTAAATGGTTCCAATTACTACCTGGCCAAAAGCCCAGAAACAATCACAAGTGCCAAACACATTTGTAAAAACAACAGCAACTTATAAATATTGGTGTAATGAGGGTTCTTCTGGAATGACAAATGTAAAATAATTTTTAAAAGTACGATATTAATTTAGTTTGTCCTTATAATGCATTCAAACTGTAAACAACAAAAATATGAGCAATAAAAGCACATCATTTAAGCACTCAAAATGTATTCATGTTGCCCTTGAAGCTATAGTCTAAGTCCCTAATAATACCTACTTTGAGGGAAATAAGATAAAAATTCTGCTTGAAACATGGAGACAGATGTTTTTCTGTAAAGGTAAATGTTTCTCTCTGTCTCCATTAAAAAGAAATAAAAAGAGATTGAAAATTACACACTTATCTCTATTTTTATTTGCTTTCAAAATTTTAACAATTGCAGTTGCACTACTGCAAGGGATGCAAATGAAGAGCACAACTTGTCTGTTCAGTGCTGTATAATCCAGGAGCCTCCTGAAATGTTGACTCTACCCAATTTTAAAACACACTGCCTCATTCTCCAACGTCCTAAATTCTCTTTTTTGCAGCACACAGTAAAGCCTACAAATCCAGGTCCCCACCCTGAACCCTCTGCCTTGGATCTGCAAGGGTAAAATGCAACAAACACTGAGTCAAGTAGCTCTGTACTTGTCCTACATCAGCACCTGCAGATTCTATACTGCAATGTCTGTCTGACTCCACTCATTTAAAAAATTATTTTCAATTTTTATATAACCACAACCACATTTTAGTTCTCCAGATGGCCATGCAGGGTCACTTTCTCAATGGCAACCTCTCTGGGGTCCCTCTGTTATGAATCCCAAGACAGAAATCAAAAGCCTTTGAGATTGCTTTTGTTTTTCGATATTTTTCCATGCTTTCCTTATTTTTTTTTTTTTTTGTTTGTTTGTTAGAGGAGAATTCAGCAGCATTCTGTACTCTGTGTATATTAGTTTTGAAATTAATGCATGTAGGAACTGTACACAAACATTCTGCACTTAAAAAAGCAGCAGAAAGCAGCCCAGCTCCCAAGCCTTCAACTGCAGGTGTTCATGTGCCAGCATTGCATTGCTGAACCAGCATCTCCTGCTCTCATGCCTTGAGGCTAACTGCTACCAATAGCAGGTCTCTGTGGTGGATAAAGATTTTGAACAATGAAATAACAATAATGACAATAGTAGTAATAATTATAATATAATTGAGAAATATTTTTGCTTTCTCACTCCCCTAAAGCTATAAAGCTTCCCCCCGTCCTTGCTCATTTCATTATCAAAACCAAAAAAAAAGAAAAAAATGAAAACACACAGCACTGTTTTCTCTAACTGCTTTACAATTCTTCATGCTTTTCTGAAAAAGCACACCCTCATGCTGAACTTCAGTAAAGTAGGAGCAAGCAATTCCACTGTGTACATATATTAAGCTCTGGACAGGCTGAACTATTGACCTCCTTTGCCACTAAAATATCAGTTAATCATAAAACTGAGCTGTGAGCTGTTACTCAGAAGCAGCTGCCAATGTAAGAGAACAACTTTTAATTTAGAGTTGAAAAAGCAGGCTAAGTGGACAATTTTAAATTGTTAAGTATTTTCTGCAGCCTGCCCCTCTCCCCTACCCCATCAAGGGAAGAAAGGCAATAACAACTCAGAGGATACGCTCAGAAGGACAACACACCCCACAGCCACAGAAAACAGCCTTAAGGGTTACTTCTGGTTAAAGTGTTACTCTCTGCCTTTTGTTTTGGTGTTAGAATTCTGGAGAAGTGAATAATCTGAGCAATGACCCCAGGCAAGAGGCAAAGTCAGAATGAAATAAATCTCAGGTGCCCTGTGAGAACTGAGGCAGTACCCTTCAGCATCAGCAGCTGGGATCACAATACCTTGACCATATCATCATAGCTGGTGCTTAGAAGAGGAAATAACAAAGCATACACCTGGTTCTTACAAGGGATAATGAAAGAAAACAGTGTTTTGCTCTAGGTGTTTCAGATTTCAGTCATTTAAAAACACTCAGTGGATTCATATATTTGATTGCTCAGCACTATCTTTAATCACAGACTGATAAAACAACACATCTAACAAAATACCTTTGCTTCAGCACAGGAAAGATTACCTGAGAAATGCTGGGTAGACAAACAGGCTGTCAGAGGACTTAAACCAGTGGAAGAATTATCCCCTCATTAAAGAACAATTTTGTTTAGCATTAGTGGAAACATTTAGTAAATGAGTCACCAGACTCTAACTTTGCTATAAGGAAGACAGAAAATGATCTAAATACCTAATAATAAAAGTGCATATATGACAATGAGGTAAGCATGATCATCACTCAAATCCCTAAGGAGCAGAATAGGTCTCCAGCAAAGCAGAGGAAAACTGATCAATAATACGTTATAAAGAAATAGCATGAAATGATAAATACTGAATGAATTACAGGGGGAAAGTATTTTAAACTTCATTTGAAAACGATGCTGTTATTTGCCTAAGTATTAAACAAACAGAGAGCAGAATGCTAGCTTATTCCCATTATTTTTTCTGTGAGTTTGCTGTTGCTGCTACTTGGAATGTAAATTTTAATCCTTACAATCTCATCAGACTGACATTCACTAATGCACACTTTTTAATCTGTATAGAGAGCAAACTTCATGTTAAAAATTAATTTATTTCCCACCATTCCATCTGATACTGAGCAGATAATCAATTATAACTTGCTTCAGAATTTGAACTAATACGTATAAAACTTATAGAAAGACAAAATTGACAAAGAACACTGACAGAAAAGAGAGTATCTATCTGAAAAATAAGTGAGCTTGTCAGAAATGAGAATTAGGAATAATTGAAGAAACTCCAGAAAGAAGATATTGCTGCAGAGATGTCATCTCATACAGCACAGTAAATCACTTGCCAGTCATGGGCAAAATACTGGCAGCAGCAGAGACTGCAGGGTGAGATATTCCATTATTACCTTTGCTTTTTCTTAAAATCTCCTCGGAGGAGACTAACTTTTATGTTTATAATTTGCCTCTTACAAGCAAAATATCAGTATATACAGTCAAAAAAATCATATGGATGAGGACTTGCAGTTATCTATCAGAAGCTTTGGGAAAACACTGCAGAAAAGGAAGGTCTGTCTCATTTTCCAGACAGGTGAGGAGGCAGCAGAGTGTTCAATCTGCTTCTGTCCCTGATTCATCCGTGATGCTGGGCACAGTATTTCAGCCTTCACAAACCCTTGCTTGACACACCTTCTTCTAACTAAAAATAGTTAACAGTAACAATTATTTGCCTTCACTTCAGTGGAATAGGAAGAATCAGTCTTACTGCAAGGTAAACAGCTTGAAACGTCATTATTATTAAAATTTGATCTGCTTAATTTCACAGTGGATTGAATTAAATTGAACTTTTTCTCAAGCCAGACTAGATTTTAGAGCCTTACATGTGAAAGTTATGCTAAAAAAAAAAAAAACCAAAAAAAACCAAAACAAAAAAACCAAAAAAACCCCACACCCACAATAACATTATTTCCCCTAACAGGCTTCTAAAAATATGTCACATAATTCATTACTTCCTTTTCAACTAAAAATCTTTACTGGGTAAATTAAGTTATATTTTTTCAAGTGCTAGGAAAACAACTTGACCATTTCAATGTGTTAGTCTAATCTCCGCCTCTTTAAATAGAAGCAGTTTTCTTGTTCCTATTGTTTCAGAAGAATGTCTAAACCAATTCTGTGCAATAAACCAATACTTTAACCTTACTTAGATCTCAAAGGCTGACACCTTAACTGAGATAGACATGTAGATCTTTCTACTTCACTGGAAAGACAGACTAAATTAAAAAAACAACCACAAACTCCAAAAGATGCCTTCAGTTTTGTCTTACTCCAGCTTTGTGCATCAGCTTCAGACAGTACTACGAACAACTTTAAAAATTATTCCCTAATTTTCTGGAATTCATACCCACGAACCTATGAATGTCTTCTAGAAGTTCAGGCTTCTGATGCAGACCCTGACACTCTTCCTTAAGTAAAAAAAATGAGTGGTCATCCATCAGAGATCCATCTCCAACTTGTGAAAAAACTATTTTTACTTCTGATTCACATATGCACATATATAAATGACACATGCAAACCTGAGACTTCAGCTTGTCCTTCTGATTACTTTAATGCAATTTTTAATAGATGGTTATCAGCACTCTTTCCTACATCTAATACTGTGCCAACTTTAAAATACTGTCAGGCTCTGGAAGTCCTGAGAGTAGGAGGGAAAAACACAGAATTTACTTTATACTTATTTTCCTCACAGTCTGAGATTCAAATCTAAATTTTTTCTCCCTTGCAACTATGAGACATAGGTATTATATTTCTTCTTGTGAAAGCTGAGACTAAAATAACTTTAGGTAGCTTTAGAAGGAGCAGCATATAGCACAAGTTAACAGTGCTTAATCTTCTTGGTGCTGGCCATGCAAGGACACTCTAAGAAACAAGAAGCAGACTGCAGGGCTCAGCAGCACATGATTTTGGTGATAGTGGTAAAAAAATGGAGAAAACACTCCATTTGTACTTTTAATTGCATTCTACAATTTAGAGAATCATAGAATATCCTCAGTTGGAAGGGACCCACAATAATCATTGAGTCCTGTTCCCAGTCCTGCACAGGAGAGCCCCAAGAGCCACCATGAGCCTGAGAGCATTTTCCAAATGCTTCTTGGACTCTGGTAGGCTTGGTGCCTGGGGAGCAGTCATAGCTAGAGACTTTAGTATTTGTATTTTAGTTCTTGGAGATTCTGTCAGGCCATACGTAATTGCTTGGGAAAAGGCAAATTATGCAGAAGTACACTACTTTTTTTTTTTTGGTCATGATTCTATTGCTTAAACATATGCTTTTTTTCCCAAGCAACTTGCTTTATGTGCAAGTTTATTTAAAATGTAATTGAAAATACAAAGGTTAAGAAACAAGGAAGTCAGGACTTTCCAGAAATCAAGAGGTCCCCTTTCTCACGTGATGAGAAGCAAAATGTGTTCTTAGATTTATAACTTCCTGCCCCCTAATCTACCCTCCAAGGATTAGGAACCTAGATGATGACCAGGCAAAGAAGAGGACACAGCAAATCCTTACTGATCAAGAAACCTGGAGACCCTGTGGGTTTGAAGGGAATCCTTAACTCCTGATACAAGTAAATTGAAGCCCACAGGCCCACCAATCAATTAAACCATAAAGTGAACAGCTTGGGGGTTTTTGTCAATTTTTGCAGAGCAGCACTCACCGGCACACTTGGTCCTGGTGATGAGCGGTGGCCCGGGCTGCCCCGTGCCGCCCTCGCCCGGTCTGGTGAGCAGGACCCGAATCTCATACTCGGTGTCGGGGTCCAGGTGCCACAGCTTGTAGGTGGGCGCGTTGACAGCGTGGGTCTCGGTCCAGGTGCCCGACGTCATCCGGTACTCCACTTCTTTCAGGATGATGGGGCCGTCCCCAATGATGGAGTTGGCGTTCAGCTGGATGAGCAGGTAGGTCGGCCCAACGCCCAGCAGCTGCGGGGGTGCTATCGGCCGAGGCGGCTCTGCAGGGGACACAAAATTAAACCAGCCATCAAACAAAAGCTGGAAAAACACTGAGAAGAGGGCTGTCTATGCAGGAAGTTGTCAGAGTTTGGTCAGCAAAGATTCCAAACCTCAGAAACAAATTCAAACTGACATCAATGAAGAAGAGCTGAAGAGAATTTCAGCTGATGGAAGTGACCGGTGCACTACTGGGACCTGCTCAATGCTATATTTTCCTTTTAAAAATCTCAGCTAGAGACCACAAAATCTTGCCTGATTTATATTTTGCTGCTACTTGAGATTTTTTCTGAAAAAAACTATGCTCATTTATAAAATTTAGTATACCAATAACATGAGATTTTCTTTTATTGACTGAAGCCACATTTGCACATTTTCCTTATAGAAAGAGCTGCAATAGATGATACACTGCCCCTGCACAGAATATTCTTAAAAATGAGTATCACTGCAGTTAATCTGAAACTCACCGAATGCAGTTAGGGAAAAGGATACAGATGTCTATTGCAGGCATTCAGAATACTCAGAATTGAGCAAAGCTGCCAGGAGAATAACAAAATAAAGACATATGGCAACAACATATAATATTTTATTCTTTAGTAAGTTACTACCGATTTTGAAACTTGAACAATAGGATGTGTGCAGCCTTTTGTCATCCCCTCTTCTCATCAGCTTCTGCCTGCCTACATATTTCAACACAGCTGCAAAGTGTAAAAGGTAATGACAGACCAAACAAGAAAGGTGTGGTCCCCCCTACCCTGAGAAATGTTAACATAGAAACATTACCTCAGCATGATTTAAGAAACAACCACAAGCAACAAGTATTTTTCTAATAAAATGAATTCACTGATAAACATGGAAGGTTCATTTTCATTCCAGATGGCTCATATTTCAGCTAATTTGTTACAGTTAATTAGGCAACAATGCTAAATTTGGTACACACAGGGGTTTCACACAGCAGTGAAGCAGAACTAACAAATCAGCAACTCTGAGCAGGTAGAGGGGATCTTATGGCCAGAACATTAAAAATAACTTTTAACCCCAGACCATAAGATTTCCCTAGCAGGGAACCCTTACATTTTACACAACAGAAGTTAAGACACAGATGCATTGCAAGAATTCTGCCTCCCTAGGATGATCCCACCAGTGTCATTGACAGAACACATGGTGGGGAGAGGTGGACCTTCTTTGACATCCCACCCTGCATGGTGAAGTTCAGCTGATGACTCTCTGGTTCTGCCTGCTTCTCTCTTTCCAGCAGCAAAGCTTCCCTTCCATGTGCCACAGCTTGCTCCAAACAGTATATTTATTTACCGGCTCTATAAGCTGGTTTCCCAGATTTTTGCACATATCTTTCAGACTTTTTTCTAAATTGGCTGCTTCTCAAACCACTCAGTTTGGAGACCAGGGATTCTGTAGTCATGTCACAGTGGATGTAATGGGAGCTGATTTTTTCCTCCCAGAATGAAAAGGTGAATGCTCCAAGGTATTTCCATTTCTGCTTCAGGATAAACAAAACTATAGAAAGTACCTCAATTCATTATTAATATTTTCCCCTTCTTTGGCAATATATGTGCTTATGAATTAATTTAGAACCCTGCCTGCATCAAAGCTCAGAAATGCAGCTGGGCATAACGAGGGTAGTTTATTTGCTGTGGAGCTAACATATTAAATGTCAAACTAATGCATTCTAAGGTCAGCATAGCAGAAAACATCATCATTGATGAGCATGATGCACTACCAGCTCCAAGTTATAAACTTCTAAAACATATGGCTATATTTAGAAGTATACACTTTGATTAAGAGCCCCATTATCACAAATAAAATCTCATATGAATGAGACCATCATCTATTAAGTTTTTATGTTAAGAAGTAAAGCACATTCTTATATTAGCATACACATTTTGTTTTTAAGCTCTTGAGGCCAAGGAGACTTCTTTATAAAGTCTCTCCCAGTTCCAATAAATTATGCATGAATTTTAATCAGTTAGCAAATGAACAAGTAATTGTTCTGCAGCATTATTAATATTCTTCATAGTACAATATACTATCAGAACCAGAGGTGAGGTGCAACCAAAAATCCCAAAAGTACACTAAGTATCAACTGAAGCATGCAGTCCCAATATACCAGGATAAACTTTTCTGATGTTACTCAATTAGCTTTCTATTAATTATTCCCATTCATTATTCTACTACCACATCTCCAATTATAATTTGAAATCACAATTCCTTTTTGTATATACAGCAACCTGAAACTTTTACAGTTTAAAAATTGCCTTTGATAGCTGAAAAAGATAGAACAAAGCCATTATTAATGTTTTGGTCGCCATTACCATAGAAAATATCACACATATCCACAATACTTTTCTTTCAGTGAGTTTTAAAACACAATTTATGTCCTTCAAGGGAGTATATGTTGCTGGCTTTTCTTACCCCGGCAATCTGGGTCCACCTGTAGTAAATAATCCAGTTTCAGAGTGCCCTGAGAAGACAGTCTGCCAGAAATGAAAAACCTCTTATATGAGGCATGAAAAATAAAAGGAGATGCATGAAAAAGTACCCTAAAAAAATCACCTGCTCAGAAGTTTGTTCTGGTTTATAAACAACATAAAAACTCAGCTTCAGCCAAACCAGGTGATGGCTTAGACGTTGAGAGCCTGGATGAGAGGCAGAATTGTGGGAAGCTAATGCTCACCAGGTATTCACCACTGCAGCTTCCCTCCTGGCTTTGCCCTGTCAATGCCCTCCAATGCAGATGGGCCCTACTCAGATGCATTTTTTGGCTTCCACTCACCAGACCCAAAGCCAGGTGAGGCAGAACCATGATGTCCCTCCATCCTCTCTGATCACTGCAACCCCACCGGAGAGCTGTGCTCTTTATTTCTGCCAGAAAGAACCCACCTTTCTTATGAGGAGATATGACTAAGGCACACAGTATTCCTAGCAATCAGCTTTCCTTGAGCTCAGTTCCCCTTTTCTCAGCCATGAACTCTATGTGAAAAGCCATAAGGTTCTAACAATAATTCATGAAAAAAATATTTCAACCTGTAGATGGTTTAACTTATCAGTAGAATAAAAATTTTAATAGATATTTAAGATACACTAAAAACTTTGATCAAAGACCCTGCATGGTGAGTTTAATTTCTTCCTTGCTAAGCACAAAATTTAAGATTCCTTATCCAATGTAACTAGTTTGATTACTTATTAATCTTCTGACTATATTTTTAGTCAGTGTATAAAGGTGTTAAATCTGATGAAATCTCTTCTAGTTTTCATGGCCACTAACATCTCAGAAAGACTTTATTAAAAGACCACTTGTACATCTGCAAGACATAAATAAATTGAAGTGTTTCCATGCATAGCATGTTGCAGTATTTGGTCAGCTCTGGTTTTGACATAAAATGCCAACAGCTAAGGTAATAAAAAATTAAGACTGACATTTCATCAGTACTTAAATTCTCATTCTGCTGAGCTACTAGCAGTACATTATGCTCACATCAGTATGTATATGACATTGTATATTAAATGTAGTGTGATATTTAGGCACCAATGACTAGAATAAGCATGCTGCTTCCACCTCCTCTGCCAGTCTTCCTACAGTTAAGTGGTTGTGTCATATTTTTAACATGAAACATTGTATGCAAATAATTATGCATTCACAGGCAGAAAAGAAAAATAAAACTAGAAAAGGTCATTAGTGTTATTAGTACAGTAACTAATACACATAAAGTTTCCAATATTCTCAAGTAAGATATGCATACTATACTACATTGCCTTCCAAGACTCAACACTCCCTAAACTGAAAACAAAGGAGGATAGTTTCATTTGTATCTTTACTGGCAATCATATACTGTTAATGATCAGTTCAAAGCAAAAAGTAAAAAAAATCCAAAAATTTAAAAAAAAAAAAAAAATCTAAATTCTACATATTGCTCCATTTTGGAGGAAAAGCTGATACTGGATGCATGTCTGATAAAATCTTATTTTTAAATCTTATTAACAAGGGTCATGTTTTGCTGAGCATCATATGTATCAGTCACAAGAGACTCTTGCTAGGCAACAGAAAGGTCTGTGAAAGATCTCACACCAAGCCATACATTTGGTATGCTGAGGAGCATTAACTGTTTTACCCAATACACACAACAAAGGTAATCATAAAAAGCTAATTTTTACAAGTACAACAAAGCATTTATTCATTATACATACCCCAACATCAGCCTTGCCTCCCCAGAAATTAAAATTGATGTTTTAATTACACCATAAGCTAGTAAGTCAACCAAAAGAATGCAAAGTTCCTTTAAAATTTGTCATAATTCAAAGAGACAAAAATATAAAGTCATGTAAATACAGCTAATACAGGATGTCCTAGGGAGTATAGCAAAGATGTCTCCACAAAGGACTCAAGACTGACTCAGCTCCCACCTATATCAAACTCACTTCCTCTTCTAGGGATATTTCTTGCAAAGCTGTTTAAGCACCTCTGCCTATTTCTTTCAAGCTCTCTGTTGAGTTGGATTCAGGGGAGGTTCAGTCCCTGACCCACAGTGGCTGTGCACGAGATAGAGCACAATCTTTGCCATAGGAAGCCCAGTGGGACCAGGGCTCCTGGAAGATTACATACTGCTCTAGAGATTTATGTGGTTTAAAAAGCATTGAGAACCAGAAGCAGAAATATTTGTTTAAAATTTGGAGAACATGAATGACATTTTGAATAAAAAGTTATGGCAGCCAAGTACTAGCAGGGAAACATTATTTTCAGTCTTAAAAGCTGGTTAATCCCACAGAAAAAAAGAATTAACAAAAAGCAGTGATCGAAAATTTAAATTCAAATAGAGTGTTAAGCTACAAATGGAACAATGAGAATAGTAACTGAAGAACAATACAAGTAGTAAGAAATTATGCATTGTCTTAATTATAAGTTAAAAAAACAAACAAATGAAAAATAACCAAAACAAAACAACAAAAAAAATCTCACAAAGCCAAAAGCAAACCAAACTCCAACACAATCAAAAACTAATTCCAACTTATCTCAGCTGCTGTCCTGGGACCATAAGTGATGGTGGCTGCATGGAGAAACTTAAACAGCTCATGATCTACGATTCTGCTATAAAGGTTTTTCTCAAACTCTTTTTTTTCTTTCTAATTCCACTTACACAGACTTTTTTTCTGTGCCTTCAGAAAATTATTTCTGTGACTTAAAAATAGAATTTATCACAACAGTATTTGCAGTATTTGGCACTAGCTGTTAGTCCAGAGGGTGAGACACATTACCTACAAAATGTTACATTTTAATTAAGAGAGTTAGTTGTCTGGAACAAAAGAACTCATTCTAAGCAATGGCTTAGTGACCAGGTGGTATCAAGTGATTTATCCAACTCTCTTCAGAGAGTTTGTAAGAACATTTTCATTGTCTTTTATTACTTGAAATGGAAAAACTGAAAGCATCAATTTTAAATAAACCTTAAAAATAAATATCTATAACATTGAAATTCAGGTAACTACCTAGAGAATCAGTCACTGGAGAAAAAACAGCAACAAACAGAAATGGCAAATTGAACAGTGAGCTCATAATACTGGCTTCGGTACAGTACTGGCATATTTCAACATAATATCTCTAATTTGGGGTCTGCAAACAGGAACAGTATGTCACAAGCTCACTTCAGGCTACTGTTTTAGCTTTGAGCACCTAATATATAAAGTTTGTGTCACAGATACACCAAAGTCTGCAAGCTCACGCAGCTAAAATGTGTTTAATTTAGGTGACGTGGCAGTTAGTGACCACCTAAAGTGCTGAAATAGGGATTATTTCAACAGTGAAAACTGCTAACTTCTGCATAGTGATGTTATATCCTATGCATCACCATGGCATTTTATGCACCTTGATTTGAAACACCACCACGTTTATTTTATTATCTTCCTTTAAAATAAAGGAACAGTGTGAAGCTTTAGCATTGTCAGCAGAAACTGTAAACAAGGTTGAGAACATGCCCAGTTTACATACAAAAACAAAAAAAAAGTCTATCTAAAAATTGGAATATGTCATCTCTGTACACAATTTATGATCAGGACACATGCCTATTTTTTGAATGACAGTAGGCTATGTTACTATGGGAATCAATTAGAAGATTATGACACATTTTGTCAAAAAGATTGCATTGTGTTAAAGACATTTATGCTGCACATGCCTAGAGGAAAAATGAAAAAACATAAGAAAAAGAGGTGCTTGTAATGAGAAGACATTCAAATTTAAAATAAAATTTTAAAAAATCAGCCAGCATAAATGAGTCAGCTGTAGAAATATCTTCAGCAAAGACTTGATCACAATGACTTCATTATCCACATGTATCAGTAATGCCCTCGAGATCCCAGTGTTGAGATTACTGTTGGAAAGAAATATTTTATCTGTTTCATTGTCAGGAACCAGCAGGTTGAGAACAAAATTAAATGTCTTCTTTAAAATTGGTACTTCCCAAGAAAGAATTACTCTCAACTTTACAAGGCTTTGCAATTTGACAATACTGCAATTGCATGCACATCCACATCCATGCTGTCAATGGTGAGAAGGAATAAAACTAGAGATTAGAGAGAGAATGCCTGAAAAACAAAATATTGTTTTAGAGACTCCAGAATTTTGTTTTATGTGGTGATGCAATGTGTGATGGGAATATATTTATTTCCTAAGTACTTGGATTATTTTTATTTAATTTTAAATCTGAACTTGTCCAGTAAAATGAGATTGTGAAGGCTTTTGCATTATTCTTATATTTGTTGATGATGTAGTCATGCTCACACACTCAGTTTACTGCCTAAACAACCCAAATATAGAAACTTTCTGACAGACAAAAGTTACAGTGACATATTTGCAATCAAGCTCAAAAAAATCAAACACCTGCAACAAAACCAGAGCATTTCAATAGAATTCAGTGGAACAAAAACAAATAAATAAATAAATAAATAAATAGATAGATACATTAAAAAGGGGGGGAATAACTTTTTTTTTTTTTTTTTTAGGTTTTACACCACAGTTTTACATCTCAGTGGCTCTACGTATCTATAAAACTTGAAAGCTAAAGAAATTCATCCAGACAGCACTTCTGCCTGCCCTGGAATTCTCCTTATGCCTTATTTTGGAAATCGCATTATAACATGCCAGCACTAACACAAATTTTTATCACCAGCTCTCCTGCCTGCCTTTTAAATGGCAGAGAAAAGTGTGTCACGTGCTATTGGGACAGCAACACTGTGAGACAGGATTCAAAACTGCATTGTGCTCTATAAATGCAATGAGCTGCACATGTCCTTGCACCAGAAGAGTACTAAACTCTAACTGAAGATGAGAGGAACAGCTGGCATGGCTTTGGCTTCCAAGAACTTGCAGTTGTATTTAACAGCAATTACAGAAACTTAGACAAACTTAAGTGTGTAAGAGGTGAGACTGATTTTATTGTAACCATTAACCCAAACCACAGGTTGAGTCATGGATGCACAGAGGTGGGGGAGAGGAGGAAGGGAGGGAGGAAGGAGGGAAGGACACACAGTTATTATTATGGCAAGACCTTACAAATGCACAGGGGGCAGAGATGAACAGAAAACCTTCCCCTTCAGACTTGCAAGCCGTTCTGCTATGTTCTTTCTCAGGTACACCATTTCATGGATGGCAAAAGCTTTCTGTCAGCACTTGAAAGTGCTACCATCAAAGGAAAAACTGATACAAGGCAATAAAATGGTTACACATCAATGATTATCTAGAGGGATTTGTGTGTGCTCAGCCTATGCAAATCTATGGAGAGAAGTGACAGAATTCATTGCCACTTTCGAGCAAACTTATTTTTGAGGGGCTATTTTCTTGCTCAACTCCCTCTCTTTCTACTCATAGTCTTTCCTAAGACACATATAGATGTTCCCATCAGCAATGTCTTCACATTTCTTATTACAGCATGTCCAAATATTTCTTGCCAACAATGCCAGAAGGCAGCCCACTGGAATGACAGAAAAGGGGACTAATTTTAGGAGGCACTGAGACACTTCCCTCAATCTATGCAATGAACCAACAGGAACCAAAATGGTTTTTACACCACAGTTTTACATCACAGATGTGAAATATGCATCATCTACCATGCACCTCAGAGAGCAACCCTAATTCTCCACTTCCCACCATCAGTGCTGCTTGCAGTGCCACTCCTCTACACTACATTCACAGTGGTTTAGGTTTAAAACTGATCTTGCAGGGGTGTACGTGGAAGTTCTCTGCTTTCCTAGGTCCCTCAGCAACTCCCAGTGGTTTCAGACAAAAGCCAGTGTCAGCAGAGAAACAGAAGGACAAGATCAGGTTCTTGAGTGAGGGGAAAAGGGAAGGCAAGGATTGAGACTAACTTTTAAGAAGATGCTGGATACTTCATCTGTAGTACCATGAAAGGCAGCCTCAGAAAGGGGCAGGGGGATAGAGGTGGCCAAAAGTAACCACCAAAAGTAACCATCCCTGCCACAGCACCGGGACAGATGTTATGGAATACCTAAGAAATGAGGGTACCAAAGCAGCTGCCATTCACAACATTGCCAAATGGATTCTGAGTGTGATGAAAACTCTGAAAGAAATTTCTAGAAAAACAAAACCCCACCAGTTCTACTTGCTAAAGAGATCTTTATGAGATATTATGATTTTATATCAGTTGATAAAAGCCTGTTGCCTTTTTCTTGTTGCAAAAAAGGTTCAAAATATCAAGAATCTGGAATAGAAACTCCTCAAGTACAATAAAAGAGTCTAAATTTTGCATCTTATTTCAACTGACACAAGCATTTAGTTTAAAAAATCTTTTTTTTTGCTCTATTATTTTAACCAGTCTAAGTTATCTTATCAATTTTTTGATGTGCAAACTTAACAAGAATACACAGCTTCTTATTCTGCTACTACATGTTTTGATTCTTGAGTATGATACTAACCAACATCTACTTAAGCTGGGCTGGCACACTTGAATATTCTGGAACCAGCCTTGTGTATTCACATAAGAAAGGCTAACAATTTCAACAGCTCTACAGAAATAATAAGAGAAGAAATTATTAGGGTAGAAATTGTACAGTAAGGCTTTTCTCTCCAAATACAAGATCCACTGGTAATAATATAGTTTATAATAATATGCACCATTGTGGAAATTGCTACCTTCAAAGACTGCACAAGTAACCTATGTTGTTTATTACATTTAGATGGCCTGTGTATAATGGGCATTTTGTTGAAGCCTGGGTCTTTGTTGGCTCTGTATGATGAAGAAGCACCTAAGAGCACATTACTAAAGATTTGGAGACAAAAATACATCAGTTGCCACCATATTCCCAGTTAAACAGACAGTAGTAACACCTTAAAGGAGCCCTTACATTTTACATAAATGTTGGTAACAAAAGCATGCCATCATGGGGAGAAAAAAATTGTACAATTTTACCAGCAAGCTCTCTTGACCCCAGTACCCAAAGCTGGGAGTAATTTTTCAGAAATTTTAAGACAAGGAAAGTCCTGATTCTTACTGCTAAATTCTAAAGTTCTGCCTCAAAAATTTAATGTGTGAGTGTTCTTTGAAGAATTTCGTTGGTTTGTTTGCTTTTAAATAACTGCAAGCACCAGGAAACTTCTCTCATGGGACTTGCTACCCCTCTGATAAATGTGAGTCTGGAGCATAAAAAAAGCAGTTTTATCAATTCAGTGAGAGGGACTGGTGAAGCTGCCCCACTGAACTCCATTTAGACTTCTACCTCTCAATACACATAGTCTTGCCTGCTCTCAAGAAAGCCTCCACTGATTATTCACCTTCCTCCCCAACCTGTAATGGGAAAAGCAAGCTTAGATGCACATAACATTTTTTCCGTGCATAAAAAGTCACAACACAGCATTTTGACATTTAAAAAGAAATTCCCTGAACCTTCTCCTTTTCATTTAAAGAGTTTTTCTTTCCTATATTCTAGTTTTATTCTAAAAAGTTCTTTGTCACAGTACTGAGAAGTCAGTGTTCAGCAAGATTTGTATCTCTAAGTTCTCCCTCACTTGGCACAGCTTATTTTCCCAACTTCTGAGGCACCTTCTCGGGGTGCAAATCCCTCTCCTTAGTACCCACATTCAGCCAGTGAAAATTCAGGGGCTAGGCAATCCTGACCATGAAGTCGATTCTGGCTTTTTTCCAGTGTTCAAATAATCCCTCTTTCAGGGCCACACAAGTAGAGGAAACCTATTTTATAGTTAACTTTGGTTACAGTCAAGAAGCATAGAGGTACCACAAACCAATCTCATGCACACATATTTTACACCTTCCTAAGTGCAGTGACTTATAAATTGAAAACAGAGTAACTCCATATACATACACACACACACAAAAAAATCTTTCTGCTTTGGAAGGAAATGGGCTAGAGGCTGGGGTTGCACTTCTTTATGAGGAGGAAAGGGTGGGTGTGCATGTGTATAGCAAAACAATAAAAGATGAGAAGGTGAGGATAAAAAAGTTAATCCAAATTCAGAAAATAGCTGTAAGAAAAAAACATCTACATTGGCATTTCCAAAATGATGTTTTGATTTTTAAGCCTAGTTGCATGTGAGGCACCAGACAATAAAAAGGGGCATTTGGAACATAATTGGGAATTATAGAGAAGACACTTAAACTGTCAGCATAAGGACATTCCATATCCATTCCTCTTGTCTGAAGTCAGGATTTGTGCAGAGACTTTCCATTTCCAAGGACATCACCTTACCCTAAAGGTTCAGAGATTCTCAGAGGAGTCTCTACGACCCTCCTTTTGAGGCTGAACCATTTTCCTAAATATTCACTAAGTCATATGTCTACCTACAGTGCCAGTAAGAAAACATGGGGTTATAGTGATGACTCCAATTAAAGCAGCAGAAGCCTTATCTGCTGTGCTACATAGCTGCAGGTATTTTGTGAATAGTCACATCCAGCTTTTCTTGTTTCCCTTAAGATACTGCAGAATTAAGAAATAAAATGGCAAATAAAGTCAAAGCTGATAAATACAAAGCAGTGCGTTGAGTCTTATGGATCCCTTATGGACTCTAAATCAGTATAATCAGACAGGAGTAATATTTCTGTTGGGAATTGCAAGACCCTGTCAGCTCAATTGAAACAAAAATATAAGATATCAGAGATTATCAGGAACAGAACTCAAAGAAAGCATGATATCTTGTGTGACTGTATAAACCCACAATGTTCTCTCATCTAAGAAAAATTACATAGATCTCGTCTTAAAATCTCCTGCCAGATGAGCTAGAAGACATAGAAATGGTCAAATAGAAATTACTGAAGACCTAGGACAACTTCCTATGTGGTGCCATTAAATCATTCTGCAACATTCAACATAAAAGAATGATGATTGAAGGAATATATACTAGATGTTTATGAAATGACAAGTAGCATGAAACTCATTAATATGGAATGACTTGTTATTTCTTGGAGTGAAAATAGATGGCAGCTTCGGAGGGAAGTATGCTCTTCCATGAATAATGAGTTAACTGTGGGAACTCATTGCTCCCAATTGGGCAAAAAACCACAAGTTCAGAAATTATTTCACAAATTTGTAGAAGGTTTGTCATGGATATTACACACATGATTACTTGATATAGTCTCTGGCTCAATAAATCTTAAGCTATAGATTACTAGATGCTCAGTGGAATATGGAGTGCCTCTCTCATTCTTACATCTCTCCCTAAGCCTGTACACTAAACTAAGAAGACTTTAGCCCAGTAGCAATGTTTTCTGAAGTCACTATCATGTTCTCTAGAAGTGAAAAAAGCCAAGAAGCTGCTGCTAGCTGCCAAGCTGCTCATTGAATACAGTACGATATTGGAAATAACCCATAGGCTTAAGTCCATGTTATCCATTATAGATGAGTGCCCTCTGCATAGAGCTACTAATGATGCAACTATCCTCTTCTTTCAGGGTGTGGTTGGTGCATGGCTGTATGGTCACAATTCCTTCACACTTAATTATAAATCATAAAGGTTTCTTTCTTTTTTTGATGCCTGAATGGAGAGCTCCATCTCTAAAAAAAAAAAGCTACTTTGCAGAGCCAAAGCAATATAAGTTAACCTACTGAAAGGAGATTAATTTTCTTTTGATTTACATCCCTTAATGGTTAATGTAATATAGATGTAGTAAGAAGATCATAACTATGTTGCACCTTCATTAAGTCATTTCACATACATCTTATGAAGTTTTCCTATTCCATCATTGTGTGGGGAAAATGAACAGCAAAGGTAAACAAAGTCAGCAAATAAAACAGGTTGTTTGAACTCCCTCAATTCTTCTCATTGCAGGCCAATCCATGAGTAATTCTGGGGCTTACAACTTACAAAATACCTTAAAAGAAGATTAAACTACCACTTTTCTACACACCTTCTCCTGCCAAAGGAAAATGTTTTGCCCTTCTGTCTGCCTTTGTTTCATGGGTAGTTTAAATAGTTCACCCAGAGGTGAGTATTCTAACTCTGTGGTGTTTCTTTTCTTGGCCTGAATAATTTATCATTTCTTTCTCTACAACACCTAAAGTAAAAAATGGGTAGCGGAAGCAGGCCAGTAACATTGCTGAGGCTCAAAGTACCCTTTGAAAGCACTAAAGAGACCAAACCATTTTCCCTTTGATATGTTGCCTAATTATTCTCAAGTAATTTAATGAAGCAGTTTCTGTTCATGCGCCATTTACACCATATATTAATTATTAAAAATCCACAAAACACCTGTTATTCCATCTATGAGTCTTCATGGCACTTTTCTCATCCAAGTTCATAATTTTTGCTCTTCAGCATACTGTTTTTTCCTTTGTATTGCTTTTCTTCTTCTCTGAACACCTAACAGTGTCCTCCGGTTGCCTCACTCCTTTTAACTGTCCTCCTGAGAAACTTTAATTACTTCTAATATTGCAATCAATCACTTTTCCTTCAGTGGAAGAATATTTTTAATTTAGATTTAACAAATCCTTTAACAAGCATTTTGGCCCCACTTTTTTCCTTTGGGGGAAAATTTCAAATACATTTCAGAGCAGCACAGTGATGTGTGCATAGCTGTCTATCTTATTATTCATTGAATGCTACTGATAAAACAACTACACTGATATGTTTGCTTTTCCATGCTTTAATTACACCTATACAAATCATAATAGCTTACTTCATTAGTATATTGTTGAAAAGACACTCCAAGTGTTATTGTAATTATGTATTTAAATGGCCTGATTAGCATTCTGAAATTAGACCAAATGTCCAGTTCAGAGAAATATTTTACATATCTTTCTTTTCCTTTTTATTTACCTTTTTTTCCCCCAGTTGATTTCTTTCTCTTCCATACCAAAACCAGCTGTTTTCTTCCCATAACAACCCAAAGATGAGGTTTACTGTGGAATTTTCTATTCAGACCTATTACATTAAGGCCTATCATGCTGGTGTCTGGTTATCTAGTCAGCTATGACAAGATAATGTGGGCTTGAGGGAACATACTTGTATCTCCTGTCAGCCCCTTTCTGTTATATCAACTCCTCCAATGGCATGTTCATACAAGGGAGCTGCTACCAAAGAAAACCCCCAAGACAACACTGTTTATCTCAGGAACCATTCCACACCACAGTTCCCTGTGGGCACAGAGATTTTTGCAGCACAGTGTAATCCACCTGCAAAGCAGGCTGAGGATGCAGTTTAACATCATATCTAAGCCAACCCAAAATGAGCACATCACTGTGGGGAGTGAACCACCACCTCTTCTCTGGTCCTTCCATTTTTTTCCAGACCAGTGGTTTTACTATTAGTAAATTAGTCTGACACAAAACACCCACTTCTTTCTACAGTGTGAGGTTTTGTTAAATTTAGCTCCCCAGTCAGCTCACTGGAGAGAGGGCCAAGCATGTTCTGATGTAAAAGAAGAGGAAATAGCAAGTCACAGGGAGTAAGAGAGAGAAAAGTGAGGGAGGACCATGCCTTTTGTTGCCTCTGCTATAACATCAGATACTGTTGCACATAAACAGACATTGCTCATGCCTACATATATATCTTTAGGGAAAGGTCCAACAGATAAATAAACAAATAAATAATTGGTGTACTAATCTATTAATGAGGCACAGAATCAGTCAAAAACAGGGCCTGCAAGAAATTCCTTCACAGATTAGGAAGCTTCATAAATTATGGTAATACACAGATGCATTTTTCAGAAATTAGGTTGTAACCAGACCAAAATGTGAGTGACAGTTTTCAGCTCTTTACTCATAGCAAGTCCCTCTGGAAGGTTTCTCTGTAACATTATGCTATGAGTCAAAACAGGATTTTTATCATTGAAGAATTGCTTCAATTATTCAATTGTTCCCACTCAACTGATTAAAATTTCAGAATCCTGTGAGATTTTTAATCCACCACAGGAATCCTGAGAGTTCTGCCAAGCAGGTGACAAATCCCAGCAAATTTCGACAAGGAAACCTCAGGTGCTAAACCCCTGAAAGCCATCTGAGCTGGAAGTGCAGGAAGGGCAAGGACACTGAACCAACAGCACAGGAAACAGACTGCAGGTACCTGGTCCATTAATTTTTGTTAATTGCCTGAGAGCTCAACTTAGCATCATTTGCTTCCACTTGGCATCTGCTTAGTCAGTTGGCCAGAAGGCTGTCTTCTTACTGAAATATAGTTCATCTTAATTATCAGAAGTCCTAATGATGCAAAAGTCTTAGGGGATAGTCTCCTTAATAAGGTGACTGTTTGCACGTACTGTTTGGCACACAGGTTCCCCTGCCTGGCCCCTCCATTCTTTATAATGCAAGCAATAGCACCTGTACAAAACCTTCTGTTTCAGAGCAAGAACACTGTCCTCCTTTCACAACACATTTCTAAGAAATTCTTTGTTCCAGTCTGGAAGCACTGACATCTAAATTCCTGCTTTAGGGTTTGTTTTGGTAAAGGGCAGCAAAATCTGGACAAAACAAAACATTAATTAAACCCCTCTTATCTGTCTGCAACTCCAGAAAGTTGCTTGGTCATCTTCTTGAAACCATCATTTGATTTGGCTTGAAAGAAAAGCCAGCCTGTGTTCTCTCTATTGGTTCTTTAATCTTCTTTAATATTCAAAGAGGCTAAAGCCATTCCTGGAACAATGGAAAGTAAAAAAGCAAGGATCATTTTGTTTCTAATTGTGAAAATGTCACTGATAATGACAGTAATTTGGAAGGAAAAGAAGTGTCATTAGGGCACAATTCTTTGTGTTGCATAGTCCACATACATAGTTAGAGGTCAAGTAGGTATTGGAGGTGTTCCCAGGAAAATTAAATATTTCTTTAGGCAGTCATGTTGGAAGAAAAATGCAAGAGCAAGGTCAAATAGATTCCTAAAATGGCATTATGAGATAGCTGAAAATTAAGAACTTAAGCAACAAAAAGTAAAAGTTAAAACGTGGAGGCAGCTTCCCATACAAAACAAAGACAAATCTCAGGAAAGAAGTCTGTAAGCCTAAACTCAAAACGCATCTTAAACATGTCTGCAGCCAGCCAGAATACAGATACACTCCAATTTTTTTTTGTTGAAGTGTCCAATTATATTACCTTTATAAAACCTTTTGGAAAAGGAGCTATTCTTTCTAGTAAAACAGACTTTCTCACCTCTCAATTACCTCATTGTCATTTATTGGCATATTCAACCTGACAGCATTTTCCCTGCTCCACTGATAGAAGTAGCAATCAGCAGGTAGGGCACAAAAGATAGCAGAATTAAATCACACTGCAGAAAGTCCAGAGGTGCAAAATAGGAAAAGAAAATAAATAAACAGAGAAGGCATTGGCAAAAGTGAGGATTGCAGCACGCTATACTTGTGAGAACTTGCATATGTCTTCTCCTCTTCAGTGCACTAAGTGCCAAGTGCCATGCTGCATATATTCAAAGCAGGAACTGTGCCTCAGCATCACATATTAAAAAACAAAAGAAAAGAACAAACCACTCTGCAACTGCACCCTGAAAGTATCTGGCTGCTAAAATGAAGCTGTGCTTCACACACTGCCAAACAGCTGCTACTTTCTATCTCCAATAAAAACAAGAGAAAAATATTGCAGTGGCTGGTGATGCAGCCCATAGATCACAAGCTTGATCACACTAAATGTATCTTGTTTTTTCTAGGACATGCAAGTCATGCAGTCCAAGTGGAAAGCTGAAGAATGAATCGTTAGTCAAGACATTTCCAACTGCTGTCAACACAATTCAGAGTCAGAGTAAAGTTCAAAGCAAGCATTAAAAGTCATGAGACTTCAATCTCAATTTTTAAGCCAAAGAAAAACATCTAATTTACCCCATCTCCCTTCAAAAGAGGTAGCCTTTATATATCCAGTTGTTAAAAAACACAACTTATATTACCATGAGGATGTCAATATAAGAATAAAGTTGAGATTTTCACATAAACTCAGAACTGAAACTTCAGGTCAAATAAGTAAAACAGAAAAAAAGTATTTTTAGACTTAATCCTTATTGGATGGTGAAATAGATCAGGTAAACAATACAATTCTTGATTTTCTCAGGAAATGAGCAAGCCAGTTTACTAAAGTAAGACAGCCTTACTAAAAACACATATGGCATTGATGTTTGTAGTATTCTACCTTGGGTCCACAAAGAGATACACTTCCATATGGCTTACAGGATCTACCATAAGATAGGCACAAGGAGCAAAAAGCTAATATAAACATCCAAAAAATTGAATAAAAGGTTCATCTAGATTCCACCAACTATAAGACACTTGGTACATTCAAGTAAAGTTCAAATCAATTTCCCTTATAATTCATTTATTTATGGAAAATTCCAGACAAAAGCTCCGAATTTTTCCTGCTATTTATTTGTTCAAATTAACTAATTCATGAAAAATTAGGACAATCATTATTAATGAAACTAGAACTCATCAAAAATTATCTCTGCTTTATAAGCTTTGAATTAACACCATGGAATGTCTACACCTCTCAGATCATGTTGATTAAGGAGCATGTTCACAGAAGGGCAAGCAGGCTCATGAAAGGTCAAAAAAAGTCTTATAAGGATCAGCTGAGGGAGCTGGGTTTGCTCAGTCTGGAGAAGAGGAAGCTCATGGGAGACCTCATCACTGTCTACAACTCCCTGAAAGGGGTTTGCAGTGAGGTGGGGACTGATCTCTCCTGCTGTGCCTGCAGCTAGAGGAACAGAGGAAATGTCCTTAAGGTGAGATGGGAGATTCATATAAAGTAGAAGAAAAAAGCTTTTTCACCATTCAGATGGTCAGGCATTGGAATAGGTGGCCTGGGAAGGAGATGGAGTCACCATCCCTGGAGGTGTTTAAAAAGTGTCTGGATCTGGCACTGGATGATGGTTTGGGGGTTACAGTGGTAGTTCTGAGTTGCTGGTTGGACTTGATGATCTTAAAGATCTCTTCCAACCTTGAAAATTCTATCATTCTGTGATATTTTGTACTTACATCCTCCTTTCTTGAAGGAAAAATGTAACATTAAATTTACTGTTGAGAGACTTTTCTTGCAATCCATACTGATCATTCTTATTAGCCTGTAAAGTTCCTAATATAAGTCAATTCTAAGTATTTTTTAATTCCTAAAAAGGTACTCTCACTTTCTTTTCTAACACTGTTCCTGAGTTTTGTCTCTGTTTAGTCCCCAAACCCATCAATACAAATTTTCTCTTTTGTTTAATAGCAAAGAATTCAGGAAAGTGAAAAATTTCACTTGTTACCACGTGCAGACATCAACTGGGATGGTACACTCAAAGTGTTTGGCAGTACAAGACATGCCAAAAAGTTAAGAAAATGGACAGAGAATAACTACATGAAATGTTAGAGATGAGGTACTGGAAACAAAGTTTAAAAATAAATAAAGTTAAAATCACAAAAAAATTTAAGGGAGAGATAAAAATTCAAATACCAGTCCTAATAAAACAGTGTCATCCTTCCTCATGAAGGAGGTGGGACGGAGACTCTGCCATTATCACTGTGAACATACCTGGGAAACAGGGGAGAGGAACACATTCATTTTCCCTATAACACTCCTTAAATGTTCTCCAAGACATGCCTGTTAGCAGTTCCATATCAATCTCAATGACAAGCTCTCTAGTAAATCAGCACATCCAAATTCAACACTGCATCCCAGCAGGAAGAAATCTCTTTCTGCATGTAGCTAAGCTTCCCTCTTCTTCAAGATAGGCAGATATTTCTCACCATTTTCTATATAATTCTGCAAATATTCCAGCAGTTAACATTGCAGAAAAATCTTGCAATATGAATTATTGAATAGACAAATATTTAAAACTCTTTAGGAAAGAAAAGAAACTTCTATCTAAACTACTCTGAGCAAAGTTTTTGTAATCTCTTTAAAATTATGTTCAAATAACTCCCAACCAAGATGATTAAAGGTCATTGGCACATTGCAAAGCATTTTTTATGAAATAATTTCCATTATAATTGCAACAACTTTCCAGCAACAATTTAGACATAGAATCAAATTATCCATTTCATTTTCATTTACACCTCATGGGCTAGATCATTTATCATGTTTCATGATAATGATCAGAGGGCACACAGAAAGTGATTTCTGGAGGTAACAAATTACCTACCATATTAGCACAGCTTACAAGATCCTGTCAACAGGTACCACACATAAATAAGAGGTAATTAAATTCACCACGTGCAGGAGCGTTTGATACGCTACTTGCTTCTCTAGCTGGCAAAAAATCTAGGTTACTAAATTCAACATTCCAAATTAGCTGCTTAAGAACAACTAGTTTAGTTCTTCATAATGCATCAGGAATCATTATGCCACGAGAACATCAACAGATAGACAGCATGCAGTGGGCTCAAGATCTGGAGAGGAATCTCTGATCATCGGGTATTATTGCTTCTTGCCACTGAATCATCCATCATGTCTCTGAGACAGCTTGGAATGATAGTGCCAGACCCTCACAGTACTGCTCCTTGAACTCTGTCTCATCCATCTTTTGCATCATTCCCCATTTGCAGCAAAGTATCATCTCCTTGCTGCAAAACTGAGTGTGAACCTGTAATGCCTTTAACCTGCAGTGCCACTCTAATAGTAATTGATTTCCTTTTATTGCAGGGACGGTGCTCACTGAGACTAGGTACAGCTGCTGGGGCTGGGAGATGGTCAGAACAGTACAATGCAAGCACCTATGTCTTTAGCAGCATGACCCTTTTTTCAGGGAAATGGTTTTATTTTCATTGCTAGCTATTTTATAATGTGTGTATATTTATCAATATATAAAATTGGTGTAGGAATATATATGCAGTTTGTTTTCCTGCAGTTCAACTACCACTTACTAGCAAGATTCACTCAAATGCAGCTGAAAATAAATGTTGGTGTGGCTTCATTTTGCATTTCTGTTAAGTGATTCAGCATTAGAACACTGTTAGATTTTTAAATACATACTAAAGCACACAGGTGCACCTGCATTTAAAAAAGCAACTTAAATTAACTTTACATTGATCATGGTGAGATTTCCCTAGCATGATGACTTGTGTACCATAAACCACCCAAGACTAAGCGTTTTAATTCAGCTTCCTCTGAATGCTGTTATAAAAGTTTAATAAATCAAAATGATCAAAATGCCCCCAGTGGCAGGTTGGGATTCAGTTTCCAATTCAAATTCCCTTTAATATATGGCTTCTCTGACATCCTGCATTTTCTGCCATCCATGTTGAATTCCAAATGCACTCCCTTTTCATCATTACCATGCATCTACTCACGAACACCCTTTTTAACAACTCTGCACAATACAGCGATGTCAAACCTAGAGGGGTTTTCCCCTCCCCCAAACTGGAAAATGATGGCAGGTAAGGAAACCTTGTCTATACTTAAGTAAATATTTTAACCTCCACGGTCATGTCAGTGGCATTTAAACGGAGAGAGACCATTCTGAGCTGAGTATTCAAATGAAATATTTTATTTAAACAAATGTAGAGAGAGACCAGATACTGGAAGGGAAATTATCCGAGTGAAATACAGCAGTGATGATGTGGTGGGGCAGTCTGGAGACATCTCTAATTAAGATGAGAAAAATCACATTACTGTAAATGATCTTTATGTCACTGTACTTGGATGAAACACAGATATAAGAAACAAAGAATCCCCTTACTTCCTCTCTGAAGTAACACTTGCTGAAAGCTTTTCCCTTGCCTCTTTTTTCTCCTTTGCACTGACGCCCATCAAACCTAAAGGCCAACAAGGATCTCACTATTCAAAGCAATTAAATTTTAATTTCCCAAATGCTTTATTTGGTGTTTGGTTTCATTTAAATAATTTCACAAAAAGCAGTCACATGAGAAAATGGCAGAGTTATAGGAGAGCACCTAAACAGTGAGATCTCACCCAAGCAATCACTGATGTCACATCTGTGCTATCACCAGCAACACCATTTTAAATCAGGCTGAGCAAAGCTGCATGGTATCTTGGCTTTGCTGGATTAGGCAGAGCAGGTGATACCCAGTTTATGCTGCCCATGAGGGGGCTGATAAAACCTGGTCTGCCACAGAGGCAGAAAACTCATGAGGAATATTACCTAAAGCCAGCACTATGCCTGACAGCACAGAGCAAACTCCTCTGCAACCCTCGGCCAAGATCATCCCAGGTCACCACCCATTATAGGCTCCCACTGATTTTCACTGACCCTGCAGCTGCATTTATTCTGCTGCCAAGCCATGGCAAGGTCTCCACAAGAGCCGACAAGAACAAGTAGCAGGCCACTGCCTGGCAAGCAGGGAAGGGCCCTTTTCTGGAGATTTGCTCTGAAAGCACATTCCTGCCTGAACGCTTATGTAACACGGTCAAAGACAGCCATCAGAAAACCAGTCAGGCCTGCTACATGTTCATTCCTGGACACAAAGTAGTGTCACACCTAATAACACACAAAATAGTGTCACACCTGCTAATTAGGAAAGACAAAAGAAAAGCTGTCTGTAGTTCTAGATGTGATCAGATGCCAAGAAATGCAACTACACTGACGTATAGAAAAGCAGCTCTCAGAAAAAAAAAGCAGAAATAGCCATGCAAACATCAATTCAGCTAATTGTTAGCATTCCCAGCCTTCCTCCTCTTCTTTTTCCTTTTGTTCTGATTTCTGCCCAGCCTGTGAAAAGAGTATGCCCATCATGCTTCTTGCCACTGAGAAGGGAGCACAGAAGAGATGACTTCCACAGTTTGCTATGCCATGTGCTCTCATGCAGGCAGGATGAAGACTTGCAGAAAACACAAGAGGAACGCATGATGCTCAGACTCATGAATCAAAGTGCCACAAAGCATCAACATCCATCATGGATGTCAGGGAAAATATACATCAGGCAATGAAACTATAAATAACAAACAGCCCTTGCACCAAGTAAGTGAATTAGTAAATCATTAATCTGTTTTGGTTCCTGCATGCTTATGAGTGAGAAACTAAAGCACAACACTTATGTCCAGGCTGAGAGGGTATTGTCCTTAGACAATATCTGAACCATAGACCCTGGGATAGAAAAATTCTAAGTCAGCAAAGGATGCTCCTACATCTACTTTTCTCTGATACTCTACCCCAGTCACAGGCTATTGGGGCAGGACACAAAGTTACAGGACTTGGGTTCTTGCTCTGATCCAGACCAGCCACCTTTAAATTCAAAGAACACATTAAGATGATGATCATCAGCACTGAAATTGCTAGTTTTTGCCTAATCAAAATATTACTTTAGCCTATATCAAGCAGTACAAAAGTCAAGTCCTATGAAATAAAAGCAAAATGTGTGCTTTACCTTAAATGGTTCAGGTCTTCCTGAAGAACACATCAGAACTACAATAAAGCAACAGCTCATATTAGAAAGATTTCAAGAGTCAGCTGGAGATGAGATGACTCAGGGGGATATGGCAAATGTGTATAAACTCTGAAGGGAAGGTGAAAAGAGGACAGAGCCAGGCTCTTTTCAGTGGTGCCCAGTGACAGAACAGGAGGCACTGGGCACAAAGTGAGATGTAGGAAGGTCCCTCTGAACATCAGGAAACACTTTTTCTTACTGTGAGGGTGCCTGAGAACTAACACAGTTGGCTGCAGAATATCCATCCTTGGAGATTTTCAGAAGCTGTCTGGACATGATCCTGGGCAACTGGCCCTAGGTGATTCTGCTTCAGCAGGAGGAGTTTGGTCCAGATGACCTTCAGAGGTGCCTTTCAGTCTCAACAATTCTGTGTTTGCCATTTCAAATATAAACATGTGCAGCCAAGATTCCTCAACACAGAAAGATGGAATGGAGCCCATGCCAAATACCTGGCATTTCTGTTACCTCGTGTGAATCAGTTTCTTTGGCTTCTTTGAAAAATCCTGCCAAAACTATTTTCTCCTGCTTCTCCAGCAAAAGCAGCTTTCCTGCACTTCCTAAAGAAAATGAGCAATGCACCTATTAATTATATAAACCAGAGAAAAATGCTGCCTGAGCAAAGCAGCTGAGCAGAATTACTTCCACAGAGTTGCCTGAGCAGAAAGTGAAGCTGCTGTTCTTTCTGATATGTAGATGAATGATGAAATTGAGACTCCTATCTGGTTCAATTTATTCATTATGAGCATAAAGACTTTCTGAGGCATCTTCCTATATTCTTGTTTCATTCTTTTTATGCAAATGAGGCAAGCTTTGACTTCAGGGTGACAGACCCTCTTTACCTGCTGCAAGAAATAGAGGATTGAAAAATAGGAAGATTCATGTTAAACCTACTTAGAGAGGATAAGATCTTAATACAGTAGTGAAATTAAAACCAGAGAATGCCACAAAAAGATCAAGTTAATTGGATCCTTGACTTTCTGACAAATGGTTATACCTAAAGATACACCCAAAATATAATTTGTGTTTTACTACAAAGGTTTAGAAAAATTTCACTAAATAATTTCCTTACTTTTCCAATCACTGTAATTATGACATTGTCATCTGCTCTTCCTGCAGGGATACAGCCATGAGAGAATTAGACTACAACTAATGAGGAAACTTAAGAGTATAAAGTAATTTTGAAGATGAGTTGAGTGTCCAAAAAAGTACCAGTATTAATATCAATACTCCAGGAATGCATCTTGTGAACCAAGTGCAGAGGCCACAGGGGTCTTCTGACACAAATAAAATATTTGCATACCTCTATTGAAGTCTGCTGAAGATTCAAAAGGAAACTTAGCCAAGACACTGATGCAAAACCCACAGATTTCAATAACTTGGACTGCAAAATCTCTCTCCTCACTTTCCTCTCTGGTCTGAAATTCAGTGACTTCAGAAAAACACACACCATAGGCCCTCCTCAAGACTTTTCAAAGATACAGTCCAAAGCCACTCTCTCTTGAAGACTGAATTTCTGAACATTTTACAAAGCATCACTAATAACCTGAATTGTCTAATATGTATGATGGTGGGTAATATCACCAGTGGGGAAAAATTTTTTTTACAAATTTTCTATTTATCAAAGAACTTAATAATGGAGGGCAGAAATACAGGGCATTTTGCAAATTGGTATAAAAATACTTCAGTCTATTTGCAAGCAGGGAATATAAATTCAGGCTACCTGATGTATTTACTTTTTACCTGCCACCTAGTGCTCTCCTTGACATATTTTTAAGTCTGTTATTATACTGAACAAATAAACCAAGTCACAAAACTGAGTACACACATCTGAAGCAACTTAGAAATTTCAGGGTTTTTTTCAAGACAAAACAAGTACCAGTGAAATTTGGAAAGTGCATTTCAGTCCACAGCTTTCTCAAATGGAAATATTTCAAAGCTTTCTTGTACAAGAAAAAGAATAATGTTCCCAGGAGAATTACTTGCCAGGGGCAAACTCCATCTTCACAGTGTTCTAGCATCACCAGGAGCCAGCCAAAATAGAAGTTTTCCTATAGAAAATCCCTAAAGAGATTCAGACAAGAAAGGTAGAAAGCTCTCTGCCAGGCTTGCATAACAGGAACTGTTTCTGATGGCAAACTCAGCCCAATAAGGCAAAGAAGAGGCAAACAATCACAAATGCCACCAAAACTTGAACCTGATGACTTAGAAGAGAGACTGCTTGCAATGTCAAATCAAATAAAACAAACAATGATATCCACAAACTTATACAAACAGGTCAGATGCCCAGAAACAGGTCATTTCATCAGAACTCAGGATTTTTGGAAAAACATTTAGAAGACAATAGAGAAAAACTGCCCTCCTTTGCTGTTACTAACTTGGATTTCCAAGGTGCTTGAAGACAATTCCATATTGAAACTATAAATCAAGGCAGAGACCTCCCCTTGCTTTGAACTCAGCAGAGAAGAGATGTTTTGATTGGATGAAGAATTGTTAAAAAGAAAAATGATCATGTAGTAAAAACAAAGAATTGCTGTAATTCATGGCTCAAATAAAACTTATAAACTTATCAGTAGAACTAGACATATGATAGAACTCTACACATTATTAACAAATGCTATATTAGATTCATACATTTTGAGGGGTTTATCCTTAATTTTTCTACCTTATCTTTAACAAACATTTTCTTCCAAACAATATGTGCAAGATCCACTACGTAAAATAAAATGCACCATATTTCCTGCTGATTTTGCAGCATTTAATAGCATAATGTCAAGTTTCGTACAATTATTTTTCTAACAATGTTTAGCTACTTGAAAAAAAAAAAAAAAAACTTGGGCAAGCATAAAAAACATTTTTCAAAAAGTGCAATTCCTTACTATCCATTTAAGCAAGTGGCTTTGTCCTTTTTTGACAATCAGAGCAAAAAACTATTCATCAGCTTCATTCCCATATCACAACCACTTTTAACTAAAAAGTTGATCACAGCTGCTGTGCTGGACACTACCTCCTTTATTGATGCCCAAGGTAGCTTTTCTGGCAAATACTGACAACTTCAAAGAAACATTTCAGTACATTTTTAGAGCATGGAAGAATGAAGTAGTACAAGAACTGATTATGGGGCAAGGTTCTCTACTGATTGAAGGTCAAACATTTGATGCTGGAAAGGCTACAGAGCTGTATACATCAAATATACACATGAGCCAGGGCACAGGTGATCTCTTTGGGCACTTCATTTCTACAATTCCACACTAAGCAGCAGAGTCTTTGAGATGACTTGCTCAAAAGCAAGTAAGGAGCAAGTGAAAAAGAAATAAACCACCTGTGGCTTCTTGTTCACTCTTACCTATCACAGATACTGTTCCTCCCTCCAAGCATCTCCCTCAAGTTCCAGTGCAGACAGCCCTGAAGACTTCAAGAAACTCCCTTCCCAGAAATTGCCAATTTACCAGGGAAAATATAAGTAGACAATTAATCAGATGGATGTATTCAGGAAGGTAAGTCAAATAAAAACAATGACAGCACCAAACTTCCTGTAAAAGGAAGGAGAAAGGGAAAACTCCTTCCACACGCATCCAAGAATAATAGCAATGCCATAGAAACAATGTAAAAAAAAAAATCAATACAGTGCAGCAACTGAGCTCCCTGCTGAAGACCAGCTCTAAACAAAAGTGAGACATTAAATCATTGACTGAACTACTTTTGGTAAAATCTCATAATTTAATTACAAATCCTATCCTAGTTCAATTTTTCTTCAAAAAACTAATCAGAGTAATTGAGTTATCCCTTTCAGGGTCTTGAAATGTATACCATCCCTCTGAGGTAACTACATTTGTAATAGAGTTTAGAACTCCACTAAAAGTAATTCTTCTGCTAAAGCTCAAAATTAAATAAAGATGTTTCAACATAATGTACATTATAGAACTGGAAACTTTCATTGCTCATCACGACTAGCTTATAGTTTGCTCATCAGGAAAGTATCAGATGCCTTTACACCTGTTTTATGATATCACAGATCTGTGTAGACATGGGATATATCCATATCTTGGCCCTGAATGCAAACACTGAGATTTTGAGTTACTGGGCAACAACTCCTGCTCCTCATCCCTCTCTCTCTAATAAACAGTGTTGTCAATAAAGTTTGGCTTCTACAAACCAAAGACCCTACCGTTACTCAGAATTATCTGGAAGCAATACTAAAGCCATGACAAAGTAAATTGTGTTTCATCGTTTTTTTTCCCCTCCTCTGGCTGTGAGAACACACAGATCAATACTCTTCAGCATGAGAATTCTGCAGTGAAATTTTCATTTGTTACAAACAGCAACAAAAGGGCCCCAAGCATGCCCTGTCACTTCCAGTTTAGAAGGAAACGCACTAATAAACTCTTCCCCCTGGGTCATCTTTGACAATGGGCAATACTATGCCAGCTCTTATTAAAGGCAATTCGTATCAGTGGCCCAAAAATTTCCTTTAAAATTATCATCTTTTGTATCCATGTAGCAGGATGTCAGCTTTAAAGTGCCACTGAGATATAGGACCTGTCATTATGGTTAATTTTCACTACAGTTTTAACACCAGGGTAGCTGATCCCTAAGGGTATGGGTATGCTTTTTTGGCTAACAAGATTTATTTAGCAGTTATCCAGACAAACAAGAAAATATATTACTGTATATTGCTTTTCAAATACAACAGCAAGCAATAAATCCAACTATAAAACATATATCTTTGTTCTCTACCATGGTGTCAAATAGATTAAAATGGTTTAGGAAGGTTTATCTTTTAGGGCATTTTAAAATATTTTTATTTATATATGTGTGCATGTGTGCCTGTATATGTATATTTAAAAAAGTTAAAATTCTTGGACTTTCAATAAAAAGCACCCAAAAAGTAAAACCTTCAACCTTAAAATGAAAAAAAAACTCTATAGCTGCTATACATATATATAGTTAAATATAAAATTTTTATTTTGAGTTATAAATATGGTGTTATCTACAAAATTACCTAAGTTTTACAGCAGGACAATATGATGCCTTTTAAAAGATGGTATTATGAAATTTTATACTCTTTTTGGGTTATTTTGGGTTTTTTGTTTTAGTTTGGTTTGGTTTTTTTTAATAAAAATAGTATTCCTAACATAATTTTATTGTGGTTTTATAGTAGAAAAAGACTAGAAAACTTCATTTATTGGACAAATGCATGGATTTACCCTGCTTTTCTAACAACAAAAGTCTCTTTTCATGCTTCGATAGAACTAATTTCAATTTATAGGGATGAAGACCATCTTGCAGTTTGCTAGACAAAAGGTGCATCTAACAGAAGAAAAGGGAGCTCTTAACATGTTGTCTAAATCTCTGTATAGTCAGCAAGACCCATTTTTATTGATGTTTTATAGCAGCCATAAAACCTGGTTGACCTCAATCAACTGGTCTCCCAGGGAAAATACCTCTGCCAGCAAATACCAGATAAAAAATAGGTCAGGGCATTTCCTGCACTGCTTTAATTTCTACGTGCTGAGGACAAACTTGCTTGCCCTGTCCCCATTCCAGATGCAGTGTCTGACTACAAGGTGCCAAACTGAGCAAACAGCCCCTTGCTTCACCAAAGAACCAAGAAAACAGCCCACTGTGTGTCAGACCTGTGCACCTACCTGGCCAAAACGGCTCCTCCACCAAGCAGCTGCCCCACAAACAGGTTTGTACACCACTTCTCTTTCCCAGTTAAAAAACTGTAAACCTCATCACAACTAAGAATGAAACAAGCAGTTTTGGAGTCAACATAATTAGGTAAGAAATGGTATAATAGCTAATTCCAGGCCATACAGCACACAATTTTTGAAGTGAAAACTGAACTCCTATGTTCAACCATATCCTTTCCCAGTCAAGGTTGCATGTTTCCAGAGCACAAAATGCAAAAATAAAAAAATCACCAAGTCGATCACTCCACAAACAAGCTATGGTTTCACTTCAGCAGGCTTTTGAATTAATTTCAACCAAAAAAAAATTAAAGTGGGAAAAGCAAGTTTTCTTTTTTCTCCTTTTACTTCTGTGTTGGAAATCACCACAGAAGAGTTCCACAATGCTCCCAGTCCTTGGGTAGGTGAAAGTTTACAACTCTTTTTTTCTACCTGTCTTCCCAGGTAACAGAGCAATGTATTATTTGCTCTACTACAGTGTGCTCAAGGCAACAGATTTTAAAAAGGAATGCTAACTATGTATAGGTGGAATCTGATTTGCACCTTAAATTCAGCAAATAGCATTTCCAGAAAAGCATGCAGGCACATTCCACACACTGTGGGATCAGGGTTTTACACTGGTGCATTCTGTGGAAAACAATTGTAAGGAGCTTTTCAAAGCAATCTTTTATCTTATGACAGTTCCACAGGACTATCTTCACATGGTCATTTCAGATTAAGGCATATGTAAACTAAATAAAAAGTGCAAGCAGAAAGCACTGGCATTAAAAGCCAGGATAAAACGAAAATAAATAAAACTTTACCTCGAACAATAAGTTGAGCAAAGTTTGAGACTCCGGAACCTCTCTCTGACTGAGTTACACAGCGGTATAAATCCTGGTCCGTTTTTGTCACCTCTTGCAACTTAAAGGTAGCTGCAAATCTTCTGTGATTGATATTTTTAGTCTGAGCAACTGGAATATCTTCCCCATTTCTTCTCTGAAAATAAGAGCAACCAAGGTAGAGTTAACTCAAAAGATATAAAAGACTTTTATCATTATCATGATACAAAGAAGACACAAAAAACAAAATCTCAACCCAAATGCATTCAGACCGTGCTACCATGCATTTCCATGGTAGAGGAGCTCAGTACTGAGGTCACATAACAAACAAGCAGTACTCAATAGCATTTAAAAACTAAGCTTGGCAGTGAAAAGTACCATCAGAATTTTGCACTGGCACAAAACATGACCATGACACACTTAACTGCAACTACCTTATAGCTGGAATCATCCTAGGACAGCCCAGCAGTAGCAGTGGTGCTACTAAGAAAATTCATTCAACTTTGAGCAGATTTACAACACATACGCTGGGTGTATTGTAAGATATATTTAAACAAACCTGGCATTGAGGGATTTCAAAAGTCTGCAACAGCTCTTTTTCACCAACCAACTGATGGTTCCTTTTTAATGCTACCTTTTATCTATCCAAGTTCAATACCTTCTAAAATTTTAGCTTTGTTATACTAAGCACCACATATCCATCTAAAGCTAGCTGAAATAAAAAGTGCAGGGCAGGAAGGCACTAAAAGAGGAATAACACAAATCTCATTTAAAGGAAGGAGCTTAGAGAGTTCTTAAAAAAAGCACAGCTACCACAAATCACTGAAAAATTTAATCTGTCTGGAGCTGCAGGGCCAGGTGACAGGTCAGTAAGATAGAAACAGTTTGAGCTCTTGTGGGATCCTTTTTCCTTATTACCATTCACATTAAATGCTCAATTTTGATTTAAGTTGAAAAACAAGACCCTCCACCAAAAGTCAGCATTAAGAAACACCCAGAAACCTGCACAAAGAGAGCAAACAATGTCACTGCTCTCTCCCATGGATCAACTGCTATTTCCCGACCAGGATACAGCTTCTGAGCACTCAGCATTGCTCAGTCCCTGCAAAGATGGCAGCATTTACTTGCAACCACCCATTCTGCTCGACACATAGAAAGCATGACCTCTGTGGATGTTTTTAGCTCTAATCAACCCTTGGAATGAGAAACTTCATTGAGGTTTTAAACTCCAAGCTTTCTAACACCAAAAGCACTGCTGCTGAGCCACAGAATTTAATAGCCTGAAAGCCTGTGGCAAAACACCAAGGGCAGAAAAAGATGATGATTTAATGCTGCATGTGTATATCAGCCAGCCTCCTGTCACAGGCAGGAGTACTTCATAACAGCTCAGACCCTTCATTTTACATCCACCCTCTGTCATCCTAGCACGGATTAGTTGCTTTAAACTGTTTTGTGGTAGATTAACCAGGGGTCCATCACCACTGAAACAAACATTCACTCTAACTATTAACATGTTTAAACAGATTAATTCTATTTATATCAAGCAGGCAAATTTCAGTCACTCATATTCCAGTAGGAAGACCATGCCATTATCTTTACCAACTGCAGGTTTATTGGTGTAGTTTTCTCACTGCAGGAGGACACCATCCAGCTTCCCTCACCTAGCCACAAGATTCCACGAGCAAAAAAAGATTTCCAGAATAAAATGGTACATAGGACACCTCCAAATTGTACTCTC
Organism: Luscinia megarhynchos; assembly: GCA_034336665.1. Lineage (NCBI taxonomy): Eukaryota > Metazoa > Chordata > Aves > Passeriformes > Muscicapidae > Luscinia > Luscinia megarhynchos. The sequence continues at coordinate 52,754,214 of CM067565.1, forward strand.
ATTGCTTCTCCCTAAACGAGCCTGGTTATCACAGGAGTGGTCTCTGAGAGGGTGCTCCCAGGGCAAAAGCAATGGATGTTGGGCTCTAGGACACCTGGACCAACTGTGGTGCAGCCAAGTCACCCTCGTGACAGGGACAGGCTCCATCCTCAACTCCTATCTCGGAAAAAAATAAAGTTTTCTTACGCCTGGAAATACTCCTACACATGAAAGTCCTTATTGAACTTCAGTAATCAATGAAATCATTAAATTCCAATATCAAGCAAGTGAGGGAAATGGTAAAGACTTTTTACTTCAGTGATGCTAAACAACAGTAAAATTATTTTGTGGGAAGTGCACCTTCTCCTTCAGCTAGCTGGCTTCTTTTGATAGAAAATATTAAGTTTGAAAGAAGGATTTTCAGGCCTTGCACTCCCTATCTTTCTCCCCTCCTCACCCCCTCCCCAGTATCAATCAAAGGTTTGGACTCTCAGAAATGATAATTTAATATAAATCTTGGATCTAGTGCCTTGAAGTAACCAAAATAAACAAATCTCATGATACTTTCTTCCTCTCGGGCTTGTCTCATGCCCTGATGGCCTTGCCACATCATAGCCACCCAGCACAAGGAAGTCAAACTCCACCACTAGACACAAACTTGCCATATGATTGTCAAAAATACCAAGCAGCCAACAATAAAGCCGAAGGTGTATCTTTAAAGCTTATATGATAGCAGACTTGACAAGTAAACCATGTAATGCAGTCATTCTTGTTCTGCTATGAAGGGAAAATACATATTAGGGAGTTTTCTAAAATTAAGGACTCAGTTTCAATAAGTCCAGTGCTTTATATTGGAATGCCAAACATTAGTCTGCAGCAGAGAAGCACATCCAACCTACACTATATAAAATAATTACACTCTGAAGCTCAGAACTTGCTTACTTAAGCTCATCTGCATGCTTCAAGTTGAGAAACAAAAATGAATTTGGCTTCTACTTAAAATGAAATATTAATGCACTTCCAGAGAAATTAATTAAAATAAAATTTGACAAGGTTTACAGTTCTAGAACAATACCTCAGATTTTATTTTTTATTTATATCAGTGATTTCCTACCATGTTATTTTACAAGGCTTGGAGCAGTTGCTCTAATTTCTCTGTATTAGAATTTGCTTCTTGGGAATCCAACTGCACAACTACATTTTCAAAGTCTTTCTTCACGTACAGATTATCCATTAGAATATTTCTCCATCATTAAAATGATGAAAAGTTCAAACAGAAGAGAGTTCTCATCTAAGAATGAATGTTAAAGAAAAAAGCCTGCATTCATTTCAGTGCACAGCCCTTACACTGGTAACCCATTAGCCAGTCAGAGTTCAGATGCACTGTCACGATCTCTTAATTAAATTCTTCTTTTTAATGTCAGAGCATTACTACTGATTTTAAAGGAGAGGGAAGAAAGGCAGCAGTGCTCTCTGCTTATTAAGGGCTCCTGGTACATACTACTTCAATTTATGTCCTGCTCACACTGAACAGAGCTTGAAAATGCTGCTCAATTAAGTTTTAAAAATTCAATTTAAAATTAATGTGGAGTTATACTAATGGGTAATGGCTGTACCCTGTACAATCCTTGGTTCCTCCAGCCTCTTGCTGTCTGATTTGATAACCCTGAATTGCTCATTTAAGAGAGGTCACCACCAGGCAGTTCTCCTCTTTTGTGAAAATAACTCTGGGCTTCACAAAGAACTGCTCTCTACAAACACTTGATTAAAAGAAATATTAGCCTGTGAAAATACCTCCTTAATTCTAGCATTTCAGGCATTTAAAATTACAATCTTAAATAAATTGCTCTGACTTCGAGGTTATTTTTAATTTGATAGGAACATGATTTTATTAAACTTTTTTCAGGCAATGAAATTAGATCATCTATATTTTAAATAAAGTCAACAGCAAAGCCTACACAGCTTAAAAACAATCTTAGGTAAATTAACAATTAGTCTTAAATATCTCTCTCGCGACTCATGAAAAAATCAAGCATTTAAATAAATATGAAATGCAATATTAGTGGATTTTTTAGAACCCAAGTGGAACCAAAATAATCTAAACTCCTACATCTTATTTAATTGGTAGAATTTAAGTGCATATGTTATATAAATTAAAAACTTATCAGCCTTTCTCCCTCAACATTTCAAGTTGAAAAGTGGTGAGTTTTGTTTTTATTTTATTTAAATAGCAACGAGAAACCTGTCTGCAGCGATGTTCCCTCTAAATTCTCCTTTTTTTCACACCAGTGACTTTTATAAGCCTGGACAGTTCAACCTTGCACATCCCCATCCTTTCCTTACTGCAAACACCTTACAATAAGTCCGCTCTGCCGCCAATGATTGCGGTCAACTCTGGCTGCCTTCTCGGGCTCTGGGCTGGGCGCCGGGATGCCCGCAGAGATCAGACGATGTCAACACCTCGGCTGCCGTGGCACCCGCGTTACTCTGGCAGCAGAGCCCTATCAGCCGCCCTGCACTCGCTCCCTCCTCACCTCCCCTCCTGTGCTCACGCAGAAAAAAAACTGGAATGTGAAAAACCTTCCCAAAGACGCGCTCCCTCCCCGTATATTATCATCACCAAGCGGATTAGCTCGTGATCGGATTCGCCGCACTGTCACTGGGAGCAGAGGAGAGGGCAAGTTAAATGTGGCAAGCAGGGCACAAGCCCACAGTTTGTCTGAGCAGCCCTGTCCCCAAAGCTGCAATCAGAACTGCAGCAGCAGCACAAGGGCTGGAAAGATGCCCCCAGCAGCCCAGGGCATTACACCTCTGCTGCCTTGAGGAAAGCGGCATTTGTAAACAACCTGTTCCAAAACATTCCTGGGCTTACTTCTTATGTAAGGGGAGAAACGTGTGTTTTCATGGGGGGAAAAAAAAGAAAGAGGATTGCCTGTGGATAGCTTGAATGCCAGAAACTATGCGCAATCTCTGCCAGATCATATTTTCTAAAAATTGAAAAAATAAAATTTTTTAAAAAGTGAGTGGAATAGAAAACACAAATAACTATAGCATTTAAATTTTACTTTATATGCACCTGTCACTTTTCCACAGATGTACATATTCTTCTAGAACATTTAAGGCACAATTTCCAAATGGAGAAAAATCCAAAATATTTCTAAATTATTATTATTATTACTATTATATTTTCTTATTTTAAACAAATGGCTCAATATATTCTTGGCATTTTGAAATTTATTAAAATTACTAGGAACATCATAAAGCATGACATATATTTATTGTGGGAAATTATAAATAAAATTTTAATCTTTTTCCCCCACAAAAAAATTAATTACTGAATAAAGTGGGAATGATTTTCCAATTTTAATTAGAAGTCCAAAATTTAGACTAAGAAATTTTTTTTTCAAGCAGATAATGAATTAGAAATAGAGCTAAAGTAATATGCCTAAATAATCCCATCTTCTTAGAATAAAAGGTGGTGAACTAGCAATTTCTTTTGTTTGATTGATTATTAAGGGGAAGCATTAAATATTTTTAGTAGGAAATTAGTAGACTTGCTTTAACTTTCTGGTCTCCTACGGGCATACGAAACCAGAATAAGATTCTGTTTTCCAACGAACTGTGCATTCGTTCATTAGCAAGAAAAGCTGCACCACTTTTCCCATGCAAACATACAGTGAAGATCATGAACAAATGTGACAAGCTTTATCCTGTATGCTGCACTGCAGTACAGGAAAATCCATGATTACTGTAAATATCTTGGTATCATGCACTGCTGTTACTCAAATTTGCCCCCTTTGAAGTAGCTCAAATTTCTATCATGCTGCACTGACCCTCCTACTGAAGAAATCAAGGGCTCTGATGAAATAATTTAATTGAGGGCCATCTGGCCCTTTAGAGGTGGCACTTCTAACTTATTTTATTGTAATAAAACCCACCAGAGGCAACCGAGCAAAATTCATACTACCATGTCCCTGGCCATGCTACCACACAAATAAAAGCAACACTCACTTTCTCTAAGCATGCTAAAGCCTCTTAGTTTGAACCTAATTGAACACATGTTGAATATACAAAAAAAAACAATTGCATAAAAAAAAAGGAGTTTTCAGAAAGCTTTGGTTCTTGAATGCAGTGTTCTTGATTTAAAAAAATAAAAGCAAAAAACAACAAAAAAAAAAACCAACCAAAAGCGCATAATTCACAAAAGTATGGATTCCAGACACAGTGATTTAAGGTCTATATCACTTTGAGCAGTACACACTGAACTGCAGTGTATATCCTGCTGAACGAAATAAAAAAAAAAAAAAATCTGCTTAGTTAAAAAACAATGGAGGAAAAAATTGCACAAAACACCCACCACTGAGGGCCAACATACCACACAACAGCTCCTCAAAAATTTCTCAGTAGACAATTTTACCTTTTTCTAAAAGCATCCAAGTGTACCAGCTGTTCTTATTCTTCTGTAATTCATTAAGTCCTGCAGCTATTTGAGGAAGTTAGGGCCTGGGGTGTTAGGTTACCTACCATAGAAGACAAAAGTCACAGGACAGAATGGCCAAGGAATTGATAACTTTTTGTAAACATCACCTTTACTTCAGGTGTCTCATTTACATGGCTGATTCAGCCACTGACTGAGAAGTGAATCCCTGGACGACACAGAAAAACCAAACTTCCACTGCAGCTGCTCTACCTGTAAAGTAAAAAATGGCAGGAGGGGAAGGAGCCACCACTGAGGCCACAATCAGCAGCACAGTCTCCCTGCACCAGATGCTCCAGCCACCACAGGACCCCAGGGAAGGCTTACAGGGAGGGCAGCTCCAAAGGCTGCTGTGTAAACTTAATGACTGGTAGCTATGCAGACCAGAGGACTTAGCTAACTGGGGCAGAATTAAATTAAGACCAGGAGGATTACAGTATTTCATGTTGTTGAAACCCAGGATGACCGGGCATCTAAGGGAAACTGCCACATTTATCCATGAAGCTGATAAACTGAGGCAGGAGAGAGGGAGAATGGTTCATCCAGGGTTAAATGACATGGATAGCATCAGAGGTGAATAGAGGAGGGAAAAAAGCCTTTGTGAAACAAACGAGCTAGAATACTGTAACTTTCATGGGTTTAATATTCTTTATGACCATGTCTGACTCAGGAGTGTGTGATATGGAATAAACTACAAATCAAGTAATTTACAAGGAGTCTAATCCATCGCTTCAAGGCAGCTTTTCCTACAACTTTTAAAAAAAGGTTTGGAAAACCAGAATGTCTATCACAGACCATAAATATGATGAGGTGAAAGTGAAGGTAGAAGAGACAAATCATTGCAAAAAAGTACTCTATGCCTCCCTATACTGTGTCTTCTTTTCAAAAACATCTTTTCTCTAAGTGAAAGCAACCAATATGAAACAAATGTGGAAAGTGAAGTTTCTGTGCAAGCCTCAAGCAAAGCAAAAAAAAAGAACTTATATCTTGCTTAGCCACTGCCAGTAATCAAGATAAAGGTAAGATGATGTAGACTAGAACAGGATTTTACTGGCTGAGGAAAGAAGGTTTGGCCCAAACAGCCCAGTTTGCTGTGCAAATTAGTACTTGCTTTAGGCAGATGATGATGATAATCCAAAAAAGTCTTCTGCCTCCCCAGAGGCTCATCCACTGCCACCCAGGGAGAAGAGGGAAACCAGAGCCATAGGCCTTCTCTCTTCCTGCAGCCTCCACACAACATCATAGCTCCCACTCCTCCTTAGGGCAAGCAGGCCTGACTGATTTATTTCAGCTCAAAACCAAAAAGCATCAAACTTGACAGTTGACCAAAACCAAAAAGGGGATCAAAACTCTCCATCACAGTTCCACGGCTGAAACCCTGCAGATGCTAGCAAGGCATCTTCTCTGAAGTCTCTCTAGGCAGCACTGAATAAAAAAGCAAAATAACAAAGCTTTTCTAACATTCAGAGTGAACTCAGCTCTCCTTAACTTTCAGGGATCATAAAACTTGTGCAAACCAGCAAAAAACATCCGTCCAATGTAATGAACATGGTGAATAGGCAGGTGCACTGTAACAGCAAATGTTTTATCATCAAACTAAAGAAAGGGTATCTTAACCAGTTAATTAACTGTATCAAAATGCAATGGTATCTCAAAAGGCAAAGTTACATTAGAAAACTCATAGAAAGCAACATGCAAACAATGTAAAACAAAGTTAAATTGGACGTGACTCTCCTATTAGAAATGCATTTTTTCCGAGAACAAAAGCAAGCCTCCCAGCATTCACTGTTAGGTTAGCTAAATGGTTTACCCTAAGATCCACAGCCCACACTCCAACCCTCCTTCTGAATACTAATCCATGTCTTCACCTGGGAAGAGCAGGAAGAAACGATTTCTGTTGCATAACTTCTTGCCTTTGAGAGGAAATAGCCCTTCTAGAAGGCAAAACAAAATAGTCAATGCTTTGTCCCTAAACCCTTTGCCAGAGGCACGAATTCTTACATGGCCTTTCTAATCTAAATTCCTGGAATATTAGCTTGCTCGTACGCAATGCATCATCACAGGATACCATCTGCATGTGCCCAGTCCAAAGACTCGTTAAAGACAGCATATATGCAGTACCTAGCAAGAAAAATGAATGCTAAATGTCACATCCCATTTTGTGGCAATCGAGCACCAAAACCCAAGATGCTGGTGAACAGGGCATTGAGGGTTATGGCAGTTTCCTCTACAAAGGGAGCAGCGTGCAGCCAGTTGTTTGAGCCCGAACAGACGCTCGCTCATCCTCCAGTAACAGTTGGTACCGCTGGGAGGTCAGCCCAACTCCATTGTTTTTACAGCAATTTGCATTTTATTTTCCATAATGCTGTTTAATTTCACTTTTTCAATTATTACTCTCAGGCAATTGCTTTAATTATCTGTTATTCCATGAGGAAAGACACTTTCCTCTGGCAGAGAGGAGGGCTGCATCAGACCGTATTAGCGCTGACGAGTCTCTCCACGGGCGAGCGCGGGGCTGCCGCGCCAGCCTTGGCAGCCCGAGTGGAGGGCGGTTAGCCAGCACCCACAGCTATTGCTGACAGATTGGCCAGCTCACCACTGCTCAGATGGCAAATCTGCCCGGGATTACAAGGCGCACATTAAACCTTTAAATGCATGCAGCCGCTGCCCCTTTGAATTTCAGATTCGCCAAGGCAAATGGTATCACCGCAGACCGTGGCAAAACACATCTGACTGCAAAGCCAGAACAAGCCGCTTTCCCTAATCCAATGCTATGTTAATGCAAAGCTCAGCAATGATGGATGGACTCATTAGTGCTGCAGTTATCGCCATCTGAACCAGGTGCCAAGACATATGGTTTAACAGATGTTCTAGCAGAAAGCTCTACACGCTGCACTGTACGAGCGTCCAGCTAAACCGGACATCGATAAGACACCAAAAATCGTATTGGGCTTCTGGGAGCCAGAATTGCTCCCAGCTCAGGAAGCTGTTAAACACAGCCTGATTATGCAAAAAACCCTATTGCTCTGATATTCCAATTGGATTGGCAAAACAAATGCTGGACAATACATACACAGCTTTATTGGAGTCTTGGTGTACCTAAATGTTATTTAATTTACCCTGTCAATTCTATTTCTCTACTACCTTGGCAGAGAAATAAGGCTTTCTTCAAAGAGAAATCATCAAATGAAATAAGCACGCAGAGCCCCCATCCCATTCTCGCATTTTCATGTTCAGAATGCCCTTTGTGCACTATTCTTTCAAAAATTTAATGCATAACATATATCCATAGGATTATCATGCAGAAGTGACTTGTTTGCAAGCTTATTTACTGACACAAATCCAGTGGAATGTATGACATTTCACAGAGAAATAGAATAAAACATAGGTCCTTCTTACACTAATTTAGCAAATCAACGTGCACCAAATGTTAATTAAAGGAAAAATTCTTGATTCTTTAAGCATCTTTTCAAGGAAAGAAAATTCATAGGCTTTAGAAAGAAAGAAAATCAGGACTAAGTGGGCAAAAGCTGATTAATTATTATATCTATCTAAACACACTATATTCATTTCTTTAAGACTATACACACACTTATGTTCACCTCCTACAGGAAAGCATTTTTCAGCAAGGAATTCTGCTAATTCCTAAAGCTTACAAATCAGAGCATACCAAAGCATAATAGGTGGAAAACCTGGGTTTAGGGGCTCCTGTCACACAACTCAACTGCTTCAATGTGGGCAATAAGACCAAACTACAGCTGTTGGCATGTAACATATTACAGTGGAGCTTTTAAGAGAAGTGGGAAAATACTGAGGAAAAAAAAGTCCCCCAGAAATACACTCTGAAGGGAATGACATGTTAAAAAGATACTAAGCACTGTAAATGCCTGAATGCATTTCACAAGCAACATCAATGTTGTTTAACATTTAAACAAAAACTAAGGACTTTGAAAGCCTTTCAGAATTTGCAAATAATTGCAGGTCATAAAGAGAATCCTTCAGCTCATAACTGTAAAAGATTTGATAGTAGTTCAGGTTGAAAACAGTGAAGAACAAAAGAATCTGAGCTGCTTTTCTGCCCTACTCCCACACCTACTATTCACACTGTCACAAAGGTGTGTTCCAGATCATCTTGTTCAGCCAGTTAAATCTCTTTATCTGTGCAAATATTTGTTCTGTATTAATGCAGCCTCAACTTTTGAAAACTTCTGTTATCTTTACTGCTTATCTTTCAATGACAGAGCTTTGACTGTCACAAACATTGGTCCACTGAGGTTGCAGAATACAGAGGTGGCAGGAAAGGGATATCAAAGGGGACAAGAGACCAGATACAATCCAAAAACAAACAAAACAGCAGAATCAGCAGCAATGAAAGTCAGGAGAAGTTCAATTCAGTGTTAATCCCTGTTTGTCTGAAATGTTTATCGACATACATTCACAGAAAATGGTGTTGATGAAAATACTGCCATTACAGCAGTAAACACGCAGGAAACGGTGTATTGAAATGCTGTGCCTATTTTTGTCCAATTTTATTTTTAGGCACATAAAGCTATGTGCATTTAATTATATATACACTGGGGAAAACATAAGCATGGAAATGTACTTGCAGCTAGAACATTTAGTATATGATCAGAGCCCAATAACTAAAACAAAATTGAAGTTTACATAGGTCTACAAGGAGACACGCTACCATAATCCCCACTTTTATATCATATGATGACAGTCTTTCCCTCTTCCCTGATTCTAATCAAACATCCCAATCTTTTTCCACCTGTTGGCATTATTTACATGGGTAATTTAGACATACATCAAGATGGAGAAAAAGACACACAAAAAAACCCCCAAAAGCAAAAGACCAAGCAAACAAATTAAAAGAAAACAAAAACAAAACCACAAAAACAGAAAAAACACAAACCAACAAACAAAACCCAAACAAAAAACCCACAACAATACAAACAGTCCTCCCCAAATCCCCTCCCCCCAACAATAAAAATCCAATTGGAGTCAAAATCTTTTTCAGTCAGATCACTTTTCTGAACTGACTTACTGGACGGGTGCAAAAGCTCCAGATCAGTGCAGAGAGGGATCAAGAGGGTGCAGCTGAGAGCGTGGCAGCTCAGACCAAACCTGACTGAATCAGCCATGGGACTGCAGGGCTTTGAACACAGAGCAGGGTGGCTGTTATTTTTTTCCACGTGCTGCTGAATTTACTTTAATTCTTCTCAAAACAGAAGACTGCAAGAGCCAGAGAACACTGGTAGAATCTTCAACAGCATCTCTGCCTGCACATATTTACTACTTCAATGCAAGTGAATGAAATCTTAAGATCTCCCCAGATATAAAAAAGCCTGATGTCCCAGATTGCTCCTCAAACTTTTCCTTATCAAAGAATGCATTTCAAAAGCAAATTCTTTGCTGTTTTTTTTTTTCTTTTTCTTTCCTTCTCGAGGAAATGGGTTTTCTCTTTCAATAATGACATAACCAAAAGCTATTTTCTCTAAAACTATGTGCTTGGCGAGTGTCTTCTTCCTCACCACCATCCACTTATTTTTCATTTTTGCACTTTGTCTCTTTTTTTTGTAGTGGCCTTTCTTGTTATGAGAAAAATACATTCCTGGAATGTTTCAGCTTAAGGCTCTCAAAAACAATTACTTAGGCATTTGATTTGATCTGCCAGTTCTTCCTTTCAGGCTATTCGGGCTTTATGAATCTTGAGTTTGGTCAAAGGTTAGAGTGAACATTTTCCAAGTTACACTCCAGTGTTTGATGAGGCCCATACATATCCATGCCAGTTTTTAAGGATAAGGAGTAAATTCACTATTAGCTGTGCACAACAACAGTAACTTTGAGTGCAATCTAAGGAAAATTATCCACGTCGAGAAGGTTGCTGATTCACACTTGTGAATATTGGTGAAAACTCAGTACTGTTTACAGCAGAACAAGAGAGAGAACAGAAGCTCATATATCAAGGTATCTTCAGGAGTATCAGGGCACTTCACAAGCCCAGGCAAGTAGAGTTATAACCTCTAAAGGTACTACATATATCACGCTGTGAGAAATTATCACATCTGTGATCCACATACACACACACAAAAAAATAAACTACCCATGAAGCATATGGAGGGACAAAACATATGTTTTCTGAGTTGATCTGGCTGTTAGCTGGGCTTCTCAGGGGAGTGAAAGTTAGAAGGGATAATCTGTCAGAGTTACCTGCCTCCAAGGACTGAGTGATAGGGAAGATTTCCAGCTGGCTGGCTCTACTGGGTCTTTCTGACCCACAATCAACTGAAAGTGGCGCTCCACAGGTTTGCTGGAATGCTCCTCGTGATATTGTCTTGCTTTGGATACAGCAAAGCCCAGGCCAGTTTCATCTTTTTGTGCTTTGTGTGCTCTATTTGGCAAGTCTCAGAAATCAAGCTGCTTTTTCTGAATGAATGCATTACATGTTTACTCAATTTAAACAAATTGCTGCTCAAAGACATGGAGTACAAATCATTCCTACTGCTGTGATACCTTTTTACTAAATGCAATGCATTTATTGCTTGTGTTCCTTCTTAATGTTGCAGCATATTTGTATGTAATAAAAATACATTTTGCATATCAGATTTTTTAAATCATCTTTTCAAAAAATCTCTTTAAAATTACAAGCTTATCACACGCCTATATGCAACAGTAAGCCAAGATTCATCAGCTCCACAGAAATCAGACCGAAATAACTGATTACAGTTCACTTAAAAAAAACAGCCCACATATTTTAATGTTCTGACTATAGATAACTTAAAAGCATGTTTCCCAAACATCACATCTTTTTTTGTTCTGAAAATAAACAGAAATACACATTATAAAAAAAAGTTTTAGAGGACATATTTAGAAACCATTCTAAAAGAATGTTGGTGCTAAAGAATGCACATAAGTTGCACATGTACCACAAAAATGATTTTTAAAGTCCTTTTTAAGTGGTAAAATTTAATTTTTTTCAGAGCAACTGGAAACTTTGCCATCATTCCATTCAGCCAGTGATTTCAAATGTAGGTACCCCATCTCCGTAATACAGAGAAGACTGGGTATTTTGGAGGGATGATGGTGTTAATTTCTTTTTTTTTCTTTTTTCATACTAAGAAGGGTTATTTATATTCTGGTTATAGTCATCTCTCGAATTCTGATATACATACTATTCACAATTTTACACAGGTAAAAGTTAAAGTTCCTCCTAATATGGAGAGAGAGAAAAAAGATGTGTAGCAGTCCTCTTAGGCTGTTCCAATTAATATGCTACTGAGTAAAACTGATATGCACTCAGAAGTACAGGCACATCCCTCCAGCCACCTGCTTGGACAGATGATTCACATGATTAAAAAATCCTGAAAATTCATGACAGCTGTGCTACACCTGTGTATTACTAGACCCCAAATGTCAATTATCTGCATTTAATAATATTACATTTTGATACAGAGGAGTTGAGTTACAATGAGAGAAAGCACTCAATGTCTTTAGGGCCAACCTTATCCCAACACCAACACCAGTTCTTATTTTTATCCCAAGCTTTACAACATAACAAAACTGATTACAAGTTTCTCCATTGAACAGACATAAAACTCCATTTAAACTACATATTTTACATGCAGAAGAATAAAAAGGCTTTGAATTTTAAACATTTCATCTCCAGAAAGCAGCTTGTCCTCTAGCAAAATAGACTTGCATGAGTTAGCCTTACCTGGAGCCATAACTTGTTATTCACTGCATCTCTCCCTGTAGCAATGCACTGAAATGTAGCATTCTGCCCTGCATTGACCTCTACATCCCCCAGCCTCAAAAAATGTGGAGATTTATCTGTAGAGGGGGAAAACAAAAATTACAAATAAAAGTGATTATAAGAAAATAAAGGTGACAGAAACATTATTATCTCCCTCAATCTCTATATTTTAGCAATTTTTGGCTAAAAAAGGAACAGAAGAGAGAAAATTATTTGTCTCATCTATGTTTGAAGGGTGGTTTCAGTCCTTTCTCTTCTCCCCTGGTGATTCCACTAACTTTATGTTATATATGTGTTATAATAAAGTCTTTTTAAAACAGAAGCCAAAAGAAGGAGTTCAGATGCCAAAATATCAGCAGTGCTTGACAAGAATTATCCCAAATACTTTTGACTGTATGAAATCAGTTCACTGAGAAAAACCCAATTAGTAGTACATTACTCAAGCAAATAGATACTGCTCATGTTATGTTTGCAATGCAACTCAGAGCTCTTGATTTGGAAACCAAAATCGTTTGTGGCATTGAATACAACATTTCAGGAGCTGACAAATCTATTTCCCACACTGAGAAAGGCTGTAGGAAATCTCAGTGGCACAACCACCTGAAGGATTTACTAGACCTACAAAAGCCAACAGAAATGTTGGAGGAATGGGCAGAGTACACAGCTCACCCTCCCTTTTCTCCAGAATTACTAAAGAAAACAGAAGCTGAACTGTTCTTTCTTTGTGCTTACTAAAAAACATGACGCACAGGAAAAAACATTAAATTGGAACAAAGAGGGTTTAAACATCAGTAACAAAAAAGAGCTTGTCTGAATACCATAACATACTGATAATGTGCTGAGATGACTGTACCCAAGTGCCTTTTGTTTTGGCACTTCAAAACAAAACACAAAGAAGAAAATAAATATGAAAGCCAGATACTGAATCCAGAGTTTTGCTGAGTACAGACATCAGATAGCTGGGCTGGTTGAAATGTTGAAAAAGTAACTCAATCAATACCCTGTAAGTTTGGTAGCTTTGGAGAGCTAAAGTTTTAAAAGGTTTGGGGTAGAAGAAAACAAAATGTGAGGCTGCCATTGGAACTTTATTATTTGGTAACATTTTGCAAAGCTGGAGCAGGATATTTTTATGTTCTGGTCATTTCAGAAAGCAATTACATTATCAGCCATGTAGTACATTAGAATGAAATCATATTTTAGAAAGGGCATGTCTAAGGGAAGATGAGAAGAGTTAAACAGAAATAAATTGCCAAAAAATTTTAATAAAAAGTGCCAGAAACACACAATAACAATTTCTTCCTCACAACCTTTTATTAATAGAATATTCTCATTGTCACAACTTGTGTTTGCATGTGTGCAATTATTCCCCAGGATTAGCAGGGAAAGGCAAACATAAATGCCTGAAGTCTGTCCACAAAAATATAAACAAAATGCAGTCCCTCAGTAGTTCAATAGACAGAAGCCCTTTCTTTTCTTTATTCTTTTTTTTTAATCTATTTTGTCTGTTTAGAAAAAAAAAAAAACAGAGAGAGAAAAAAAGAAAAGAGGTATAAAATGTGATAAACCTCCTACAAGCATCTGCCAATTCAGTTTTCTTTAATCAGTGAGTATACACATTAACATTAAAACCCATTTTGATTATGCACACCAACTGCATATGACTTAAAAGACACTGAAGAAAACCCATTTTTTTTATCCCTGTATAATTTACTCCTGGCAGAAAAAGATTTCACCCAGGTAAACCACTATTGCAATCACATTTCTTCCTGGAAGCTGCAACAAAAATACTATTGAAAGAACAAAGAATATCAGTGATCAAGTGATGAAAACTGAGCAGTCCACTGCAATATCAAATATGTCCTGAAAAGACAGAGAAAAATGTAACTCTTAATCATTTCTTACCACAAGGGTAACTCAAGACCTGGATGTCATCAATGGCAATGTAGCCATTTCTTCCATCTGAGACTTCAGCTTCAAATATTACCTGTCAAAATAAAAGAAAAAATGTTTACAACACTCATTTCTACAGAATTCCCCCGGTGGCAAGCGTGCAGATATAAGACACATTGCCTTTTTCATTTAGTTGAAGTTCCTACAAGGTTTGACAACTGAATGGAATATTTATTGCTCAGTGTGGTGCAGTTCCATACTATTCATATACATGGCTTGCTTTGGATTTGCTGCTCATAGCACACCAGAAAAAAACATGTTTAACTGCATACTGCTTTATCTCAGCTAAATGTGCAAACATGATGAACATGATGCAATTCTGAAAAAATGCCATTACTTTCAGAGAAGTTAGGCATTACAGCACACAAGTGATCAAGCAATTTTAACAAAATTTGTATTTTTCCTGGAGGTCACAATATAGTCTCCTGTCACCTTCTGCAGTACAGTTGCACAGGAAAACACAGAAATAGTGCAGCATTCTCCAGTGGCAACAAAAAGAATAGTTGTAGTATGAGATTTATGCAGCAGTCATTAACTTCATTCTTCCTTCTTTCAAGGCAATGAGAAAATTCCTATGCATGATGGAAAAGAAGTGACTCTTCACATCCAGTGTCTTGTCCCACCCTGAATGGGCAGTTAAAAAGAAAGAATTGCTTGGTGGTGTTCATTCAGAGAGTTCCTGAAATTGTGCTTTGACTGCAGAAGGAGGATGCCTGTGGGGAATATGCATTTTGATGCACTGGACTACAATCCTTCTTCCACTTTCTCCAGACATTCTTGCTAAGGCTGCATTTCTAGCCAATTTTTTTTCCTTCTAATTTTGTTTGCACCCAAATGGAATTTAGTTACAAAATTCACTTCATTCTCTGCCTCTTCCTCCTGCCTTGGCCAACAACAGCATGATGGAAATTAATTTAGTGTCCTGGAGTCTTACTTTCACAGTCCACTGACAATTCTGACCACAGCACTGTTTGACAATGTCTGCACACTCTTCAGGCATTTTCAGAGAGTTGGCATTTGTTCCCAGTAATTAATATCAATATAAATATCTTTAATAATTTAGATTATAATATTTTTTAATTTAAATGGCTGCATGGTATGGAATGCAACTCAGAAATAAATACTATATTTGAAGTCCTTCTGACAGACTGGTTTCTTTATAACACAATATAGTTTTATAACATACACAAACTCTGAAAGCACATTGTTTCTCAAAGTCTAGTTAAGAAATTTGAGCACCAATGCTAGGAACTCAACCATATCTGCACCTCACTCTAACTGTGTTGTTATGAATTCACTTGGAAATAACTTAGATCCAGTTCTCAGGAAAGCTCTGCCTATTTAAGTGTGTCCTTCTGTGTGTTGATACCTTCTTACACTGGGAGTCAGAGGAGAGAAAGCTACCTTTCTTGGAATACTGCTGGGAATTAATTTACTACTTTTTCTTTTTACTTCTTCCAGATTAATTCTAGTAATCTCCACCCAGCAGGAGTCAGAAGTTATCTAAAAAGGAGAAATCCACAGAAAATAGAAAGATAAAGACATAGAGATCCATGAGAAGAAGAAAAATAACAACAAAAAACCTAGAAAACATGGAGAAACATGGAAAGGCAAGAAGTCTGTGAAAAGTTGTAAGAGACAAGGTTTACAAGGTAAGCAGAAGAAAAATACAGTGATTAAAAGGACAGATATTAGAGAGCTGAGATTTTTATATATATAATATTTTATATTCATAATTGGTACAAATATAATTATTAAATATTCATAACTACAGATACAACATAGCAAAAAGTGTAGTTCACTTAAAAAATTATTATCAGGCTTTAATTTGATAACATCTGTTCCCATTCAAAATAGGAAGTGGAAAAAGGGAATTGTATCCATAGGTGAAAACAGCAGTTCAAAATGCTGACAAGTCAGACAAGAACCTGAGGTAGTTCTTTTCCTCAAATACAAAAACTACTTGAGAAAAAGAGACTGTTGAGCCATTGCTTTCACCAGAGGAGGCTTATCCTAATAAGACACAAGTATTTGGGAGTGAATCCTGTACTTCATCTGCACTGCTGTTCAGTTTACAGTCCTAGAAAGAATGGCTTTGATACTTTCATTTTAGCTGAAAAATAATTCAAATTATCACTCTAGCCAGAAAACATTAGTTGTCTGTGCAAACATAAATGTCTTTCCACTTATTACAATTTAATTGCATGCCCATATAGTGCACTTCTGAGAGATGATCACTTTCTTTAATCCAGAGGAAAGGGGAGAGGGGAGAGAAACTATTTCCAGGGGATGAATTGGCCTAACACAGAGCAGGGTTATGGAGGCAACTATTCTGTCTCATTTGTACCAGAACTGACACGATGAATGAGAATGGGAGGGGCTAGAATTTCAGGTAATTCAAATGCTACTCAAAGGAATCAGACTTGATCCCAGAATTTTCTACACAGTTGCCAGATGATACACAAATAATCATTTACTTCTCCAAATAAAATTGCATATCCTTGTCTATGAAGTACCTACATTCAGATACAAATGAAGATCCAGTGCCAGAGCTCACTGAACCTGATGGACTCCTACATATTTAGCCATTCCTAATGTATTTCTTGTCCATATACTGGGTCATTTTCTCCCTAAAACGATGCAAGCTTTCAGTGGACACTGTAATTTGGAAAAATCCATGGGTTTACTATTGACAGCATTAAGAGATGCTTCCATTTGTGTGGTTTATACCAGACATCCTTTAATGACCCAAATCAGTGACAAATTGATCCCAATCAGCCTTTTATACAATTCACAACTTTGGTAAACCACTAGTATATATCCCAAATGTAAATGTAATTTGGTCTCAAATTTAAAGAGTCCCAGATTGTCCAGCCAATCTCATACAAAAGCTGTTCCCTTTTCTTTGATTAGGCTCATCCTTCTCTCTAAAGCTCTTTCTAACAACATTATATTCTTTGAAGATAACGAGAGCAGAGCTGGCACACAGTAATCAAAATATGGGTGAGTCATAATTTATTCAACAGCTTCATACCATTACCTAATTTATACTGAACTTCTTTACCCATTCTTAACACTTCATTTCCTTTTTTTGACCATCACTGGGCTCTATGCTGAGGTGTTTATGAACCCCACGATTGTGCTGCAGAGCAGCAACAGCAAGCTTCAACTGAGTCCATCATTCTGTGTGTGAAATTCAGATTTTATGGAGTGTGCATTTTCTTATACCTCATTATCAAGACTAAAATGTGCCTGTCATTTTATTTTGCAATTGCTCACAGTTGGTGAGTCCTTCTGAAGGACCTTATAATTACATACTGTCCTTGCAATTCCAATGTAGCTTTTACCTACAAACTTCTGCACTGTTTTTTACAGTGTTTTTTGGCACCCATTCTGGTCCCACATGAAGATGATGACACAATTCTGTATCTAAGGAAGTATCTCACAGAATGGCAGCTTAGCTTCACTATAAGTTTGTGCACAGGGACGTTTAGAAATCTAACTAGATTCTGTCAATCACATCACTCTTACCTATATACCTGTCAACCTGTAAAGAGTTTCAAGCTGAAAATTAGGTGTATGATGAGAAGAACAAAATTTTAAAAAATAAAATTAAAAAGGCTGGTTTTGTTTAGGCACTGGAAAATAACACATACCTTTTTGTATTCCAGCTTTAAAACCCAGAAGATGACAATAACTATTTATCTAATATTATTCCAGAAATAAAGATTTTGACCAATTAAAATACTCAACAGTGTTTGAATGCAATAGAAAAAGTAGCAATTATTACAGCAGAGACTCCTACAAGGGTTTAGTTGCTGAAGTTTAATAAATACTTAAACTTACCCATTGCTTCAAACCCTAACAATGCATCCTGTAATCATCACGAATGCTAAGCCTGCACTTGCAGGAATACAAGAAATGTACTTCTTAAGGACTGGTGTCACTGAATTTTTAACTCTTGTCAGGATCCAAAACTTTAGGCATCATCACCATTAGCTCATTTGAGGCACTGACCAAAATAAGCACTCCCAAAGGACACCTACTCAATCAAGTGCAAAACGTAGCCAGGAAAGAAAGAAAATAGCTCTGTAGCCCAAAGCCTACCCTTCAGAATGCAATCCTTCCTAGGTTTTGTAAAAACCATTTTCTTGTTAGCAATGCACCCCCAGCACCACCAGCAAAAACAGTTTTCAAATATTTTCAATATTTCAATTTTTTCCTTATCCTTTCTCCACTTGACTAGTTCTGACCAGTCATGGCAGTAAAGGAGGCACAATCTCCCAGTTTTGACAGCAGTCCTGACACATCATCATATATAGAAAGCAATGTTTCAGTTAGATAAAAGTGAGCATTAAAAGGTTTAATTACAACAGAAATGTAGTGTTTCACTGACAATATTTTCTACTAGGCTCTAATACATATAATTAGAGAGAGGTGAAGAAGAATGGGAGATGAAAAATATAAAAAAGTTTTTAAAAGGAAAAACTCAGATACTGTAATTTCCATAAAGCATTCAACCTACAACATATTTTTTGTTCAGGCATAGTGGAAAGGTGTACTAGAGAGCTGTGTGCAGACAGAAGCTATCTTGTAAACCACAGTAAAACCACAGTACAACACACACACACAAAAACACTGAAACAAACAAAAAAACCCAACCAAACTTCAAACCAAAAGAAGCAGTGAAATTATATTGACTAACTTCACCAGATGTCTTATATCAACCTTATCAGATATAAAGCTTCATTCTTTCAGGAGAATATTAAAAAAAAAAAAAAAAAAAAAAAAAGTTTTTTTCCTACTTCATACACAACTCTTTCATTAATTTTCAGTCTTTTAACAGCAGAGTAGGGTATTCCAGATATACCCAAACCTAGTACTTGCAGTAGAATAGATAAAGGTTAAACAGCACATAGAAGAAAGTTTGTTATGCAGTAAAATGATTCTCTGCAGATGAAATGTCATGCAGAGCAAGACCAATTATATATAAAACAGAAACAAATCCTATTCACTGACACGTTCTTGCCCTATTCAATGCTTTCACAGTGTTAAAGGCATTTTAAAACACTGAATCATAGGTTTTAATTACCAAGAAACTTAAAATTAATATAAACAGGAAAACAGTGTCATGTTACAAAAGAAATTCTTAATGGAAGCTGGCTGAAAGGCACAGCTAAAGAAATTTTATCTAAGATATAAAAATTTTGATGACATAATAAAAAGGCTTTCCCTTGTGAAAGTTACAGACAATTTTGCTGAACTAATTTAGAAAACAAGAAAACATAATTAATTCCTCTTGAATGCTCAAGTAATGCTGTCAGGCAGCCTTTGAAACTGACATGAGTCAAGAGAACTTCAGCACAGCAAATCAAACACTTGGGTGAAAAACTTTGGAATCTCAAGTCCACCAGGCCAGCTAACACCCTACTACTACTTTTTTCCTCAATAACACACCTCCTGACATTGGAAACCAAAGGAATTAAGGTTATCTTCTCAGTGGTATCCAGCTGAGCTGATCATCTCAGATTCTTTGACCATCTCAGAGCCACCTACAAGGAACCCTGACATTCAGAACTCCTCTCATCCCTAAAGTTACATTTAAGCCTCACTTGACGTAGGGAAATCTGTACGCCAAGATTCACCTCAGCTCTCTGGTGAAGAACCACACACAAAAAACATGCCTTCAAAGGGCCCTAAAGGGTGATCTTTTAGACAATTTATTACTGGTAAGTGACCTAGCTACCTATTCAATCCCCGAAGGAAAAATAAAAAATCAAACAAAAAGCAAAGCAAGTGTAAAATCATCTCTTTTCATGAAAGCAAGAACTGTAGATTAGGCTTTGTTGAGCAAAACATTTCAAACATCGTAAGAGCCAATAATAACATTTTACCTCCACAAACAAGATACATGTTCCAGCAAAACAGATAATTAATATGAAGCATAATAAACTTTTGAAAGGACCTGTATGACATTTTCCTGATGGCAAGAAAAGCTACAAATTAGACTCAGTGACCCTGGAAAGGACTCTGTGTTAGTAACAAACACCAGAAAAAAAAAAAAAAAATCACATCTCTGCACTTATCTTTGCTTACTTCTTTCAAGTTGCTGATGCCAAATGTTTCCAGACTCCTGCCTAGAAAGTGTCTGGATGAAGCACCACACATGGACGAGTTACAGCTGCTCTGGCTTTGAAGCAGTAGTAGATTATCATGTGGGAATACTTACAGTTTTGTAAAAATCCACCCTACTCTTGACTGACTGAAGACCTTGAAGAAAAAAACATATCTACATAGCCCATAAACACCAGATCTTCAATGAACCAAAAATATTTAAGGGTGAAAGCTCTTAAATTATTTAATTTAAAAATAACAATAACACCATGTGCAGAGGCATGACTCTTAACCATGGGCAGAAAAATATTGATAGCACTGTGAATCATGACATTTAAAGGCTAAAATTGGGAGAGTAGAAGTAAGAGAGAAGCTAAGAACCCATATTAAATACTCAATGCTTTGCTTATTTTTGCAATAGACTAAAACCTTAAGGAAACTCTTCCCAACACAGAAGCAGTCCTTTGGAGCATAGATAGTTACCTGAAAAATGCAGCAATACGAGCCTGGCATAATGCCACTTCTCCAAACCTAGAGCAGAGGTTGGTACTTTTTGACTTTCAATGACCTTTGGGAATTCCCTATCACGTGAAAAAATTTTGAGCAGGAGCTGATAACAGAGGTGTGACTTTCAACTTTGATCATTCTGATTTTCTGAAACTTTTGTCCTACAAAATAGTTTTATTTCACTTATATTAAACAGAAGGGCTTAAGTTCACTTTTGACTATCTTCCAGATACTTGCTATGGGTTGGATTGAATATAATCCTTTTCTCTTTAGAAAGTGTTAATTGAAAATTTTCATGTATGCGTTTTACAACTTTTAATATTTACTAGATGGCTACCAACTAACACCTGCCTGTTTTAGATGATTCCTGCCTATGAATCATTTGTGGGATGATGGAAGCACTAATTGTATAAGCCACCTGGAAAGGTTTGCTACCCCCTTCCCCTAAAACCTAGTAAAAATATGCTGTCATCCATCAACTAAGTTTTGAGCTATAAAAGGTTCTCCAGCAATCATTTTTAGCCACAGAGAAGCAAAGGCACATTCAAGAGACAATGTAATGTACTTCCAGCAGCCTTGCCCTACACCCGGCACTCGCAGGGTGAGCTCACAAGCTCACTTCACTGCCAAATGCTGACATCTGAATAAGAAAGGTTTTTATAATCCAAAGCTCAAAATCTATTGTGCTAATTCCCATTTTCCATGTGAGAATCCAAGCCTAAATGATCATGCTGCCCTGGACTATGGAGCTGATTCACAGCAACTGCTAAATTATCATGTATATTTTTTTCATACTTTTTTTCCTTTTTTTTTTTTTTTTTTTTTCCATCTCAGAGCTTTTCTGTGCTTTGGTTTAATGAACCAAAAGCTTAAGAGGGTAGTCATTACCATCCTTTTAGTGATGACAGTTATCAGCAATAAGTACAGTCCCAGAAAATCCATATATTTATCAAGGATAATCACAGGGTCCGAATTTACAGGTAAAACAATTGCATGGAAAAGGCAATGCAAACAAGTTATCCAGAAGCACATTACAGAAAAGAAATCAAGTATAAAATGGCTTTTGTCACAGTGAAGCAAAGGAATGCAAGCTAAACTCTGTTAACCATTAATTTAATGCTCCACAGTAGCTTTGAACAAATCAGTTTGACAGGCTGCATCTTTACTTTAGTGTAAGCAGCAAAATTTCCACATCAGGTTAAGATAGAAGAACAACCCACGCCTAATAACTGATTCAACTCCTTTATTTTTTATTTCTACTACAACTGAAATAAATTAATTCCTCATGGTTGGTAAAGAAAAGTCTACCAAATTTGTATTTGTGAATGAAAAAGCAAAAGAACCAGGTGGTTCTCAAGAGCATGATGCATTGAAAATTAGACTCTGAAGAAGAAAGAGCTTTAAGATTTACTTCTGTCTTCATAAACTGATACACCTTAAAAAAAAATACAGAATACATCTCCATAAACACACAATAATGCCCCAGCTTTACACTCTTAAAATTTAACTTTGTAAATAAAAAAAAACCAAAAACAAACAAACAAACAAAAAAAAGCAAAACACAAAAACCATACAGACTCACATTTTCAAAACATAAACCCCAAACAAATAAAACAGAATCTTTCAGGGTATATTAATTGACATCCTTACACATGTCATGTCTGGGTGCACTCAGGACCAGGTTTTGGTGATTTTGTCTTCACTTAGACTACCTAGAGTGCTACAAAGACCAAGACCTTGAAAAGGTCTCTAAATACACCAGATATGCCAGGCCTCCAGATACTAAGATGCAATTTCAACAAGTCTTTCTGAAAATTATCTTCTTACTTCTAAAAACATTAGACCAGGAACATTGAAACCATTTAAACTGTCACTACTACTTGGTTATACATAATATCACATGCCTTGCTTAATGAAATCAGACAAGTCAGATTAATTCCCTAATTTCCTACTTAAAGCAGAAGCTTGCATTTGAGATTGTGACGGTGAAATATTTATTTCCCAGGGTACTTCTACATCAGAAAGAGGTAGTAAAGAAGATGAAGCAGCAAAAGTAATAGCTGTGTAATCTATGATGATAAGAAAATAAACATCAGTCAGGAACGTTACCAGATCTCACTTTTCCCCACCACTGGCAATGACCAATATATTAAATTAACTCAGAAGGAATTCTCCAGATATGTTTTTCTGGAATACTTTTATAGCTTTCAGGCATTATATCATTAACAGTAAAATAATTAAATACAGAACCTTTGTAGTTTCTTCCATTTATTTGGAGAAGAAAGCTAAAGGTATTTAGCTTATGTTGCCAGATTGCAGGAAGAAGTAGCAAAGAGTTACATATTATTAAGGACCTCAACAAACGAAACTGGATCACAGCAGAGAAGACAAGTTACTGACAAGTCAAGTCAGGCACATCACACAAAGATAAAAATTAGCTAGACAGAGACTTGGGGACACAGAACTTCCTCTGCCCCCTTAAAACCCTTAACTTCAATATATCCACTAAAGTCTTATTAGTTGCTTTTCTTTCCACCTTCCCTCTATTATCAGTCTACAAAGACATCTGATACTTAAACTAGCCTTTGAACAAACAATCTAAACTGAAAAGTCAAACAAAGGAATGTTGAATCCTAAATTCAGGAGGAAAAGGGTCTCTGTTCTCAAAACAGATCCATTTTCATTTAAGTGCTAAAGATTAATACTAAGCAGACCTTCTTTGTTCCTTCTATAGGTGGACCACATAAGCTATTTCAGCAATTTTGCCTACCAAAATGAGTAATATTTCAGTTCTCTGGTATTGCACATGAATGCATCATTTTTCTCCACAGAAAAAGGAAGGTAAAAATACTTGCCAAATGAATAGTCTCCTGAGAGAGAGAGACATAATCATAATCACATTCTTTGAACTTTTTCAGGATAATGCACCAACTTTTTTAATTGCTCAGAAAAATAGCTGAGAAACACCAAGCAATTACTATTCTTGAAACAGCTTAGGTGTTCTAATGAGCAGAGCAAACTTACCATAGCTTCTTTTAATTTGAAACACATATTTTTAACATGCCTATAAAATAATTTTCTAACAGATGGATTATTAAATGGCAGAAAAAGATTGCATAGATGAGTACTAACCTTTCACCTCATAAAATTACAATTTTTATCTACAATGAGCAGATAAGACAGAAAGACATCCTTACCAGTAACCTTCAGATAGGTTAAGATAAACTTAAAGCCCAAGACAAACATATTTTAGAATCACTGCCTTCAAGGTTCATTGTTAATTATTGTAAGCCATTGCAAGTTATTAAAGAATGTGCCACTGGCTATTAAAGGAAAGTAAAAACCTATATTTAAACTGCCTTTTTTTTCAATGAGGGGGCAGGGACACTATCCCACCAGCGGATCCAGTTGATATCTGTATCACAGCACTCTGCATTATGTTAAACACAGTGCTTTTCACTTACATGACATTTTATAAAAGATGACAAAGGCAATTCTTAAGTGGGAGTAAATTAGGGTCTGCGATTGGAATGATGATTTCTCTCCTCACCAGATCCAGGCTTCTGTAGTCACAGGCAATTATCATCATGTTCAGTTCACAATGGTTTGCAAAACACCACAAGCCACAAGAAATTCCCAACATTAAAACACAGCTTTAACAACCACAGAGAAATACCAGGCAAAAGCCAAGAGTACATTGCTCTACCACAATAAATACTGAGAAGGCAGTGACAACATCTGTCACAAATTCTCTATAGTTTCCTCCTGGAAAATCCACGTAGATTTAAATTAGGAAATTCACCATAGAATATACATTTACTTTATGCTCACATTTTAAATACATGTGCAAGAATATTTATTTTCACAATTCTAAAGATAAGCTTCAAAAACTATTCCAAATAGATCTCCATGTTAAAAGCTACAGACCTTGATCTGTTTACACTACTTCTGGATATCAATTCTCAAAAATCTTTAAATAAAACCACAAAAGCCTAAATGTAACACAAAGTTCAACTCTCTCTCTCTGTATATATATCACTTCCAAAGGAGATACTAGAGACCATAGAGGAAAACAAGTTATTCACTTATAGCATATTAAAATATTTCTACATTTAGTAATTGATATAGAGAAATGTGCATGAATGTGCTTACATTTGCCAATACATACTTTGAATCTGGACGAGGTATTGATTACACACAATGAGCAGGACACTGTGTCTCAGCAAATATTAACTATGTTTATCCAAAGACTCCTGACAAACTGTCAGACTCACTATGCCATTTTTAGTCAGCAACATTTTCAGATATTCTTGCAAAATCTACTGATCCACATAGTTACCAGATTCCTCTCTGTTTTCACTTGCCTGAAACAGACCCAGCTATTTCCCATGTAACTTTTAGGTTCTCCTTCCCACATCTCCTGGCAGCCTTGTACTAATGATACTGACTGCAATGTGTAATAGAACCTGACATAGAACACTTGTCTTAACTTATGGAAGCTCTAGTCTTTACTCTGTAAAAGAAACCCTCCCTTAACTCAAAGGTGACTTGTACAATACTACCAAAACAAACATGGAGATCCTAAAACAACTTTCAATGTTTTTGTTCAATGTCAGACTTGCCAACATCCTTCTAAGGAAATAATGTCAGGGGAAAACTAACATGTAACATTCCCCTTATGCAAACTTCATTTCTCCTCATTTCTCCTTTCCTCAACACAATGTTCCCTTCTACCAGACATTCCTTGACAGTTTTGTGTGTTCCAGACTCTGTCCTCATTTGCCACCTTGCGTATCTTTCTGCCCTCACTCCTTCCCAGAATACACTCAATTTACACATGTGAAAATAAGGCTTCCTGCAACTACAGCTCCATCTTCCTTAATTCTCTGTCTCTCTATTCAATGTTGGCATCTGCAAAAGAATACTTTCACTACTCCACTTCCTTGGTTGATCTTTCAAAGCAAAAGTACCATCACCAAGATGCATCCCTCAATAAAGCTAAGATTCATTTCCCTCCTCATCTGACAAGCTGTTTTAGTGTCCTCTCTTCAAAAATTGAGTGCACTTAGCTTCCATAGCACAATTTTCTTTTAGGTCTTCTATTTAGATGACCTGAGAAAACCTGAGGTTTCTCTTGTTCCTGTAAGCACTGGGACTTCACAGGAGCTTTGAACTAAGCCTAAGTCGCGTTCTCTGCTTCCTCATTGCAGATACCCTTGAACACTGAAAGAGTTATAAACCAAAATGTATTTCTATACTTTTGAAATACAAAGCTAAAATGGTGGGGAAAATTCTGGTGAGGTAGGCAAATTTTTTCCATCTAAGACAGCTGAAAGGCCAGTGCACAGATAAAATAAAACAGTGAGATTGGAAACACAAGGATCAAGGCATCACAAAGAAACCAAACTAATATTCAGTTGGCACAAATTCCAAACTCAAACTGGTTACT
Organism: Luscinia megarhynchos; assembly: GCA_034336665.1. Lineage (NCBI taxonomy): Eukaryota > Metazoa > Chordata > Aves > Passeriformes > Muscicapidae > Luscinia > Luscinia megarhynchos. The sequence goes on from CM067565.1 coordinate 52,780,446, forward strand.
TTGTCACATGTGGTGTGATGGGCACGTCTGATGGCACCCACTGTTGTCATGAACATGGGTAGCTCCCTCCCACAGAGGGAGAAAAACACACCTAATGTCCCTAGATCACACTACAGATAGTCCTAGATTTTATCTCCCTTCCAAAATACCTTGCAAGACAAGAGTCAGTGCCTAAAGAATTTTGGAAATAAAATAGTCACAGATTTCATGAGTCTTTTGTATTGTTCAGATTCTTCAGATTTTCTTCCAATAATCTGTCTCTAATCACTATGGAAATTGGAGTACTGTACTCCCTTTTGCTGCTCCTTCTCTAACACTTTCTCAGCTGATAGTACTTTTCTGTTTTGCCCCTTTCCATTTCATCCACAGATATAAATTGTGCATACATACACACACTTCACACTGTATATAAGAAAGGCAAATTCTACTCTTGCTTGATATGAACAGACCATATGTCTGTAAAGGCAAAACGTAACATGACAGAGAAATATGTAAAAACAATTTGATAAACAGGATTTCACTTTGCTTCCAAGTACCTCAGCCATGCATTTCAGACCCTTTTTTCTTGCAGTTTCAAGCCAGATATGCCAACCCTGTCAGTCAAACCTCAGCCTGAGGTTTCAAGGCTTTCCAGTTACAACACCCAGCTCTTTGGATTCCGGAATTCCAAACAGATCTAATCTCCCCATAGCGTTCATACACCACCAACAATTATATTCTCTCAGTGGAGTGTGTCAGCTGCATTCAGGCAACCCCTGTCCCATCACTAACCAGAGCTTGAGATGTGCCAATGGCAGAAAGTTGATAAAGTCTCCATTACGGGAAATTAGATACCAGAACATACTCATGTAAAAAACATGCTGCCTCCTGCCCTGCACTTTCTCCTTCACTATCCTGGCCTGAAATGACAACCACTAAATTTTGTATTTAATTGCTCAGCCAGGTAAGTTATACTTTAGATAAGGATGCATAATAAATAATATGAAGAGTAGTCAAACACCTATAAAATGTTAAATAAGAAGAGCTTCTGAGATTTAAGAAAATTGTGTGATTAGATCTTGTCTCATGGTGGTGTAATGCCCCAGAGAGCTTCACTTAATCAAGTGTCACCTAAAGCAGCAAGACTATTACTTCTGAAAAGCAAGCTGAAGCTGCAAACCCGAACAGTAGCTTTAACTCAATGCACATGTTTACTTTAGACCTCAACTCCTGACATTTGAGTACAGAAGCTCTACCCAGATTTAATTATTTTAAAACAAACACCACACAAAACCTATCCTTTTAAACCACATAAAACCCATCCTTTTTAATTTATTTCATAACATTTGCTAAAATTACTTTTGCTCACCTTGCTTCGAGAACCAGAAATTCAGTAACTTTTATGGCTAGCTCCTTTATAGGCAGTAAAGAGAAAACATTTCACTAACCAACACACCGAAATACTACAAAATATTCAAAGATCACCTTCAATTTACCAGCATGTGCTGATAGCTACAATGACTGATATCCCAGCGATGGCTTCTCCTCTGTAATCGGAATGGGAAATAAACAGTGTACCTTGGCAAAGCAGACTTCCATTTCGATCAAGGCAAACAGTGATAGGACAGGGCTATTCAAAGCATTTCTGTTACCCTCCCTTACAGTGATTACTGTTTAATAATGGCAGATACGACACATTGAGTAATAGTCATTTTGTCCTTTGGCATATCTGGTTGTCCTTGGCTTAAACTTAGTCAATCCTGTGCACAAAACCAAAGTCAGACATCGTGGTCCTGACAAAAGTAAGTGATGAATAAGGACAATACAAACCAAAGGAAAAAAAAAACCTGTGTGATCCATCTCTGTGCAGTAAACAGGTCTCTGGATGTGAAAAAATTCAAGGTATTTGTAGAACAATAAATTTAGTGGGTGTCAGAATATCTAGGGAACTCAGGGGCTATTCATCTTGTGCCTGAGAGATATGCAGAACAATCCCTTACTAACAGTCATGCTTTCTTTTCCTCCTTCATCTTATGCTATTTCACTGTAAGGTATTGAATGCCTCAAATCTCACATCCAGGATGGACTTCTGAAGACAAAATGTTTTCATTGTGAGTTAAGCAATTAATTATGTATGTGCCAGGGTAGTAACACACACCTGCATGTGCACATAGGGGTTTTTTACTCCTACTGTCTTAATTGCCACTCTCTCTAGCAACATAAAAGATTTCAAGACACTGTAAGAGAGCTTCAATAAAAACTTCTGTTTGCTGTAGAAATTTCACCTACACACCATACAAAGGTCCAGAGTAGAAAAGGAAGTGTACTATTACCATAACAATTAACTTGGAATAAAAGGAAACATGAGCAGATGGTGTATAATATTCAAGCTGGTTTATTTATAGTTTAGACATTTAGAGATTTCAACCTAAAAAAAACTTTAAATCTTGTATCTAAACTTTTGATGAGCACCAGAAGACTGAGGCACACGATTATTAACAAAAAATCATTAGGTTCCAGAGCTTTAAAGCACAATTCTATGAAATGCAAAGCCCAGAGATTCAGTAGCATCTCTCACTGTGTCTCAAATAGTCTCCTGCTACTATTAGGAGTTAAACAAAAAAATAGATAAGCTGGACATATGTTAAAAGGCCACTTTAAATAATTTTGAAAGAAATAACCAAACACATCCTTACCACTTGTGATAGCGGAATAGTCCTTAACTGAAATGGAAACACATGACATACAAAAGAACTACTTTTTAATTATCATATGTTTTCATTTCCAAGGGGGAAATCCAGAAGTATTATTAAAGAGAATACTTTTGACACTGACAGAGGGTGCTTACTTCCAGACAATTATCTTCAGCAGATCCTTGCACCTGTGTGATTAACTCACTACAGCACCTGACACTTTTACCAGCTCACAGAGCTCTAACAGAAACCATTGCATTAACTACCACACCAGAACCAGCTCATTCATTCTGAAGGTGCTCTTTGAGGCACTTCCTCCATGATCTTATACATCCAAACATCAAAAACTATAAATATTTACTGTGTAGTCTTATTTAGTTTCAAACTCTTCTTCTACCCAGTGAACAGTGGAGGAGCTAATCAAAGGATAAGACAGAAAGAAAAAAAATCAGGGTTTGAGTTTGGTTGGTTGGCTTTATGTTTTCGTCATTTTCCAGAAATGTTTTTACTAGGGGGAAAATAAAAAAAAAAAAAAAAAAAAAAAAGGGATTAGATAAAAATTGTCACAGCAGCAAGAGTTCCTAAAATTTATGCAATGTGAAATTAAACTCACAGCAGTTAGCTAAAATTAATTTTTTTACTGCACGAAGCCTCAAGAAAGTGAAAATAAAGGAATGGAATATTATACCCCTAGAAGTTTTCATCTCCTTCCTAGAAACCAACCAATGCATTTCAATAATTACATGTGAGTAAGACTATTACTTAGATGTCACACAAGAGTAGCTAGACAAGCATGTGCCATACTTCACACATAAACTTTTCTAGGTAAAAGCTGGGAAAGACATCATTTTAATAGCCCAGTTTATAACAAGGGCTACACCTTGACAGGTTGACACAAATAATTTTATACCTGAACTAAACTACACAAAAGTAATGACTAAAATGGCTTCTAAAAATTTAAATAAAATCTAACACACTTAAAAATTAACATTTTTGATACTGAATTTACACCACCCTTAATTAGTTGTCTCTTTTGACTTAGCTGCCTTTTTGATCAGTAAGGCCCACAAACCAACCTGAACCAACTCCAAATCACCTAGGCCATTAATGGATAGATTTGACAATAAAATTAGGTCAAGTCAAAATGTTTTCCACTAAAAAACCAAAGGGTAGAATCCCTTTTCACAAATTAGTAGCCAAATCAGTTGTAGGAAGTGACTCAATGAAAAAGACACTCCATGAAAAAAAGAGAAGCAACCACTGTATTCAAGATGTCTTTACTTGCAAGTTTGCTCAGTTCATCAAGTCAGAGTAAAGAGAGATATACAATTTTTTTTTCAAGAAAATATTACTTCCCAAACCATCATTTCTTTCTTTTTTTTCCCTTCCAGTCTCCCTGACCATCTCCTCTTTCACTGTTTCTTGTCCTTTCTGTAAAGGATAAAGTATCTTTTGCTATCCTCTGAAAGGAGTTTCAAGGGTGGTAATTTGATTCCTTTCATTTAAAGTGCTCCAACCTCATTCATGCAAAGCCATGAGGCTTCTATTCAAGGGTATTAATATATTTTTCAAACACATATCTGAAAGCTTCCTACATAAATATATCTTTATTTATGAGATAATACTGAAAAAATAAAGTCAGAAGTTGAGTGTGTCCCACAGCTGGCAGCACAAGTCTGGAACAGAAATCTAAATTACTTAAAGCAAAAGTAAATTAATAGAATCACAGAACCATTTAGGATTGAAAAAATCTTGAGATTATCAACTCCAACCATTCTTTATTCACATGCTTATCTGAAAATACCTGTTAATGTCCTTTTAATTCACTCGTGCAGGAGCCTGTGTATAAAAGTTAAGCATTTAAGCTAAGAAAAAAAGCCTGCTTCTTAACTACTATACACGATTTTCTCCCTGGGAGGTGGAAAAGTCTTTTAACTCATCTCATTTTGAGGTTGTCCCTGCCAGTAAAGCATATGCTGCTTTGATCCAACCAGCAAGACCAATTTACCTGAAAGCCACTTTTCAAAAATACATGTGGCTAAATACTCCACTGAAACAAAAAGTCTTCAGTGTTTACTAGGACAAATTTTACCAATTCAATAACTGACTTCAGCAAATCCATCAATTACATATTTGTCTAAGAACAAAGTACTAAATTAACTTCTAAAAGACAAAATAAAGTACTCGTGAAACAAAAAGCCGTGTTCACACAGTATTTCTGAACAGCAGGCGAGCATTTCTTGGCCATTTCCCTGTGCTCTTAATAGAAGCCTCTTGCTAAGCATAAAAATCTTGTCCAACTACAGCAAAGGCTCAAAGGATTTGAAACCATGTTTTTCCTTTCTCTTACATTGCCTGTTGTGTGTCACCTGCTGGCACGACACAAAAACGGTGGCCACGTTCTCCCCCTCTTCCTCAGTGTTCTACAGTCACTTATCCAGCAGCTCCATTCACAATCTAACCTTAGGATCCTTTGCCTTGTCTGGGGTAAATTTGCAACCACCACTGCTCTGTTTTCTAGTCCTACCTTCTGGAACTACACAGTTCTGTACACATAGGGCTTTCCTACCTGTTCTGATTTTGCATCTGTTTTTCAGGCTTATATGCAACAAATGTGACAATGCTTCTTAAGAGAGGTCTGAAATCTGACTGTCTCAGCAGGACAGGAAATAGTTTGCCAGGCTAAGGTTTGAAAATGCAGAATCATGCACTGCTGCTAGATGTGGCAGGACTTGCTAAAGGAGCAGGTCTGCTGCTTTGCCTACAGACACAGGAAATGTACATGATCTGTACTAGGAAACAGTAATCTTATTGTATTCATGGACTATGAAGCCTTACTGAAAGTACATAATTATTCTTGAAAACAAAGGGTATTTTTATCATAAATGAATTCAAAATGCCCATATCTAAGAGAACAATTATTTTTCCTGGTAACATTCACCTGTAAGTGATCTACTTTTTTAGCAGTGCTATAAATACACATGAGCATTAACAACTACATTATCAGTTAAGTGACTGACATCTGTTCAGTTTCTGGTTTTGGTCTTGCTGTTTTCTTTAAAGCATAGTTCATAATCTGTCTGGCATACCACCCACCAGGAATTATTTCTCCTTACCCTAAAAAGGTTCAATGTGTATGCTTCAGCACATACTGAAAACAAACAAACAAATATTTATTTTACTGGCATATAAGACTGCTCACATTTCTGAAATGCTTCTTTTGACTCACTGTCATTTACATTACATATTTTTCCTTTGTAAATAAGCTGCTTGCTGCTATAAAAATGTGCTTGCTATGAATCAATAAAATATAAATCTATTTTATACAAATCAAAGAGCTATCATATGTCAATGACTGCAAATAGTACTGTCTAGAATTATGTTTTCAGCCCACCCATGAAGATCACTCACAGCTTATACTCTGAAACCTCCTATGGTTGATCAATTCAAACTTTTGCTTTTTAGGAGTCAACAAGTGCTTTGCACCTCTTTTTCAAATTTTTTATTCCATACATAAGAAGGAGTTTTGCCTTCATTATTTTCCTCCTGACAGACTATATTTCAATCAATCTTGCCAGTGAGGAACTCATTCATTCCTTTTTCCTCAAAGGCTCAGAGTCTTTCCTTTGCAACTAAGAGTAGCTGTTTTTGCCCAGGTGTCAAGAGTTGGCTTTCAGTTTTGCAGGACAGGTAATGCTTGTGGAAATACATACCAGTGATGTGCTCTATCCATAGAGTCAGCATGGTGTGCAAAGTGCAGACAGGAAAATTAATAAAGACAGATATACCAATGTTAGCAAGATTGGCACCATTGGTGCTTAAATACTCATTTTTTCCCTACATGCAGTCAGACTGTTACTTCTATTTGCCATGCATCCATCAGAAGAGTTCAGCTCTGTCTTCTCTTCAACATCTTGTAGATATCCCAGAAGTAGATTCAAGGTCAACACTAGGAACTTAGATAGTTTTATCTATTTGGCTTGCAGCTTGCTTTTCCACATTCTTTTGAAAAATAGGTTGCATATCTATATCCTTATGCAGATACACACATAATTCATGAATGCCAGTCAGAGAAAGCAGAGGATAGCATCACAATATGATCCTACCCACACAAAAAAAGGAAACCTGTTATCCAGAGGTTTCTGATCATTAGGAGGAGCTCTAAAGCTCTAAAAATTCTTTAATGCCATGTGCCATTTTAAGCAGCAGTTCAGTGATTTCCATCTCCTAGCTAATGATATATGTTTCCTGAGCCAGAAAATGCTGTCAACGAGGACAGTGAGAAAGACAATAGTAACTATATTTTTTTTCCTTCTTGGAAATGATTACTTACAGGACACTAAATAATAAGAACTTCCATGTTATTGTTTGCCCTTTCAGGATAAAAGATGGTTAAAATGAAAGACCAGAAACTACAGCCCTCAAGAAGTCATCTTCTTTAATATACTAAAGAAAACATCAGGAAGAGAGGGTCACAGCAGCATGGACAGGATTTCATCTCTGAAGAATCCTTTAGATTAGAACTTATTCTGAAATACATGGAAGTTGAATAGGTTGAGAGTAGACAACTTTGCCTTTCTTCTAAAGGGCTTGAAGTCAAAAAAAGTACACTAAACTATTGTAATTGGTACCATTTTGCTACCTATGGCATAGGTCTCTCTGGCCTCTGTAAGAATGCCAGAAATTTATACAAGGTATCTTATTATGCTCTCTCCAAAGCAGAAGCTCCAAAATTATTGTGCTTTTTACTTCACCTAAAACACAATTTTTGCTGTCAAAGTGCGAATTCCAAAATTAAGTATAACTCTAAAATTGCTCTTCACACTTTGACCAACTTTACAGATTTTCAAAATATATGAATCAATTGTTGTTAAACTTGTCAAATATAAAACAGACAGAAAAAAATCAAATTATTCCACATTATATAATACTACAGCAGAAAACACAGGAGTATTTACCTGATGTAAATACATTTATGTTACCATAAATGCCAAGAAAATATCCTTTTCTCCACTTGCTGTGAAATACATGCGATGAATGCACATATTCACTGTATTTCCTACTCTTTAAGGCTTTTCTCCTATCCTGAAAGTTTAGGGCATTGTTTTTCTTTTTTGAAGAGCCTTTTTCTTTTATTTAACCACAGTTAACCTGGCTGTATGGCAGGGACTATTTCATAACAGTCAAAAATTGATACTATTAGACCTAATCCCAAAACACCTTCTACTTTATTTTTTTTCTAATTTTTGTATTAATTCTCTCGTTGAAATTCTTACTGTTCTATTTTTCTTTATGGTTACCTTTATGAGCAATGATATTCCACAATCTCTCCAACAGCTCTTTCCTCCTGGAAAGTTTCTTTGCCATCACCCATGATAATCATGCAATACTAATTCATAGTTGGAATTTCTCCTCAAACACATCCTTGTTCTGTAATATTTCTAGCATTAGCTTTGACTATCTAAAACAATTTTGAATGATTTGGAAAAAATTCTCTTAACCATCAATTTTTTAAATTCATTTGTGAGGATGCTGAAGTGCACAGCTTCCAGAAGACTTCATTTTGAAATTACAGTATTGGGTTTTCCTTCATCTTCCCAATCTATGACCACAAATTTTATTCCTACCGAAAAAAAAATTTTTTATAAGCAAATTAACTGCAAGTTGTCCTCTTAATATATATTTTCACAAGAAAATTTAGAACCTTTAGTCAAAACTTTTCTTATTGAATCACAAAAACATCAATAGAATCATCCTTACACTTGTCCTTACATAATTCTTTTCCATTAACTCAGAGGTCTAAGAAGAACAATTTATTCGCATGAAGGGGATGATCTCTTTTACCCAATTTTTGTACATTTATTATCATTTCTTAGCTATTTGTGCTGGTTTTAGAGAGGATAAAGTTACTTTTCTTCATGTGATGCTGCATTTTGGATTTGACCAAAACAGTGCTGAAAAGACAGGGATGTTTTAGCTATTGCTGAGCATTGCTTGCACAGCACCAAAGCTTTCTTGAGAGGAGACTGCAGGTGGGCAGCAGGTTTGGAGGGGGCACAAGCAGGAAAGTTGTACCCCAACAGGGACATCCCATGTCATATTGCATTGTGCTCAGCAATAAAAGCTGGAGAAAATCAGGAGGAAGGCAGAGAATGGGGTAGGGGGGGGGCAGGATGGGGGCAGGGGGAAGTGGTTTTATTTTTATTTCAGTCATTAATGCTTTAAGCCCAGTGTATCTCTGTTTTACACTGGCACTCCCTTTTTATTACTGTCATTAGGGTATGGTTTGCTTGTTTAAAGATCTACTCCTCCTTGTAATAATCACCTTTGCTCTGGTCTTAAATCACAAGAGCTTTTGGGTTCAGTGGTGTTGGGATATTCTTGGCCCTGTTAGACTTATTCTTCCAGACTTGTCTTACACAGGAGGATCAGTCCATGTTAGCTGAAATTACTTTAACCTTTCAGCTGCTCCTTTTGATGTACACTTTCTTGTTTTGCACACAGAAAAATCTCACTCCTGTGAAACTGCTCTATGGAATGTAATAGGATTGCTCTTATGAAATTATGATAATTATAAAAATAATAATAATTCTACTTTTTCCAAAGTTAGTTATGTTAGTTTCCTGACTAGTTAGCTAGAGAAATAAACTTTCATGGAAGTGAAACCTTACTCCCCACATTGCATCAACAGTTACCCCACCAAACCCGTATTATGGCTTAGTACATCCCATTAAGAGTAACCACCCCAGCCAGGCTGGGAGAACAGTTCTAGGATAACAGTTGTAGGACAATCATAAATGTCATAACATAACTGTTGACAGTATTTTACTGTTTCCACAGGGTTTTGCCAAAAAAACCCACATTTTCATGTTTTTTATGGGGCTGACTCAATTTTGAAGAGGCTCCTTAAATGAGCTATTTACTTAGAGCAAAAGATTCTTGCAATACCTCCATAATGGAAGAGATAATAGTAGAGTATTTCTTAAAGAATTTAATTTTTTTTCCTCTGCATAACTTACCCTTTATTAAAGGAAATAAAAAGTAGTAATGAACCTACATATTCAGCAGAATAAAAGTTTCCAAGCTTGTCAGAAGACTCAAGGGAGAAAAAAACGCTCTCATTGAAAGGCACAGTAACTTTTTAAAAAACACCCAATTAAGTGTACTTTGCTTTCATTTTAACAATGAAAAAATTCCCCAATTAAGTATACTTTATCTTCATTTTAACAAACCCCTTAGCAACAAAAACATTGTAATTGTAAGACTTGGTTGCTATGACAAAAATTATTATAATTAATATGATTGGAAGCAAAATAAAAACTGCTGTGCACAGGAGAAGGCCACATCATAACAGGTCACAATGAGAAAAGGTCATTAGATACTGTAGCTAATAATAATTAGCTGCTCTGAAAGGTCCCAAGAGAAGCTTCTGTTCAGTTTTTTGTATTCTCTAACATTCCTTGAATTGCAAGTGAAGCTTAAACTGAAGTGTGGACTTGACATCTCATCTACCAGAAGCTGGGAAAACAGCTGTCCAGTGCAAAACTCTGGTTTTCAATCCTTCCAGTATCCTTCAAAGGATGGGAATGCAATTTGCCCAAATTTAACAAATTGGCTTAAGCATTGGGGTTGTCTCTCTTTAAATTCTAATATGAAAAACATACTTAAAGCTGTCTTTTGAAAACAGAAGCAGCTGTTAATTATAGCTTATTCCATATCAGCTTTCCCATCTCCACTACATTGTAAGTGCTACTTTGAAATGCTTTTAAGGGTTTTCAGGTTCTTAAAAATAATTTTACATACATAATTTTTTAATAACCAACTTTTGATAGTCATGGTTACTATTAGATTAGTTACTAGAAGGTAACGATAATTTGAGTATCAAAGTGGAAAATGAAGACTATGTTCAGAAACCTAGAGCAAAAGTTACTTTTTGAAACCAATAAATACAATTTGGTAACATTTTGACCTAGCAGATTTAACTTAATTATTTTTAACTAACCAAACTGCTTTATAAAGCTCATTGAAACTGTGAGTGAAATTTTAAAGGTGAGCACTCCGAGATAAATAATGACTGACACTGAATCATGAAAGGGATCTCTGTAACAGCCCATATAATAGGTGACTTTTTTTCAAAGGTAACACAATGCACAGTTTTTAATACATAAATGCATAAAAATTTCTTTTTATTTCACAGCTTCAAGAATAGATCCCTGCTAGTTCAGAAAACAAGGGTAAAAAATACTAAAATCAAGACGGTATTCACAGCATTACTTTCAGATCCCCAACAAATGTCTGTATTGCAGCAATTTGTAATTTCCAGCTCTTGATCACGTTAAGAAACACTGGGGATTCACAGATAAGTAAACATAAGTGTTTTAAATGAGCTAATATATTATAAACACAAAAACTTCATGGATAAAAAAAATATTATTTTTCAGAAATTTGGGTAGTTTTGACAAAACTTTAACAAACAGCTGACACTTTAGGCACTTTCCTATTAACAAGGCTGGTTTCCTTGTTAGCACTGCTCCTGCCTGTCCAGTGCAGCCTCTTAACAGTGTCAAAGCTCATCTTCCACAAGGCAAAGAAACTGCTGACTTTCATTGCAGAGTTAGGTTTTCCTTTCAGGCTCAGTGGTTAAACCAGTGGGTTGTTCCAACGAGTCCCAAAGTGTGCAGAGTGGGAGCAGTGGCCCTGCATAGCCACAAACAGGAAGGAAACAATTAAGTTCAATAAATTGGAATTGTAACAGCTTTTCTGGACAGTAACAAAACTGAAATCATAGATGAAGCAGCCTCCTACTTTCCTGTGGCCAGGTAGTGCTTCCCCTACTAAGCCCTGGGAAACTGTGTGGAGCCAAACAGATGCTGGCTGACCCATGCTGGGAATAGTGGGGAGGGAAATATGCTCCTTATCTCATGAGAAAATGCAGCCAAACTTAACTGCCTCATTTTACAATCATGCCCCAAGGATGCTCCTACACCTTTGCACTAAGTAAAGCTGCCAGGTCAAACTGCAGTTCCTCAGATTTTCAAATGTCAGTCTTCTGAGAGTTTTAATCTGTCTGTACTGCTTACTTGTAAAACCTGCCCACCAGGTTTCAGCTCTTTAGATTGGGAAGGTGGGTGCAATTCAGACAACAAGCTAATCACAGAAATCACAGAATGTTTCCTACCTTTTTTTTTTATCCAGTATCTTATCATAAACCCACTGTTAAAAGTTATAAAAGTAATCATGGGAAGAGAGTGACAAGGTAATAGAAAACTGAAACACTTCAGAGAAAACAAACAAATCCCCCAGTGCAGTAGAAAACAAAAACTGCATGGAAGCCACAGGGTTCTCAAACTTCACTTCTGAGAACTAACCCATGCATCTTGATTTACTGCAGTTTAAACTAGCTTAACGAGATGGCAATAAATATCAGAACTATTTGTCCTTTCAATTTCCTGTCACCATCAGTCCCTTCGGAATGTTTCTTATTAAAAATAACTTACACTTCCAAATGTTCAACGGCCTTAGACATATCTCATAAACAAAACAAAAATATTTCCCTAGATCTTTTCTGAGAGAGATATGACAAGGTGGGGGGGGGGGGGGGGAGGGGAAAGGGCAAGCAAGCATCCAAAATTGTAGAGGATTTTATTTAACTGCTGCAAGGTACAGGAAAAAGTGACCCTTTGATCAGTGTGACTAAGAAGTTGCATTGCTCAATATACTTCAAGGAAGAAAGGTTTTCTCTTCTTACAAAAAATAATTAGGGGTTCAAGACTCTGTAAGTCCCTGAAAATCATTTTGAAAACCAGTGTTCTGAGCAGTAAGTATTTTAAGATTGCATAACATCAGCAGAATTCAGTATTTCTCTATTCAAACGGACAAAAAAACCCCACTTCAAATCCTGACTGACATTCTATCTTGCAAATATCTATGCTCTGCTCTAAAGAGATGACAAGGAGTTGCTCTGATGTTTCTCTCAGAACCGTTATTTAACATTTTCCAACTCTGCAAAGGCATGAGAACATTACGACTCTTTTGTTGGAAGAAGAGTGTTTGAAAGTTCATTGGCAGAGTAGTTACATCCACTTTTCAAGAACACATGATAATTCTCTCTCTGGTTTCCCCAAATAGAGGAGGGGGAAGAGCACAGAAAGAAGGAGCAGCACACACAATATGTTTTTACTTCCATCTGCCATCTGTTAACAGTTTCAGCTACTTGGATAAATATGTATTTGTACTCAGGAAAGATTACAGTCTTGTCTACATGCAGTTATGCAGTACAGCTGTTCATGATCAAGTCCAAGGTGAGGGCATTCTGGCAGAACCAGTAGCTAAGAATGAACAGAAATATAGCATTTTGAAATAAGAATAGCTAAATAAAGAACTATTCAATAGCAGGTGCTTATGAATAACTAAACATAAAGCAATCCCACAATTCACCACAATAGGGTCTACTAACTTGTACACCCTTATCTACACAAAGCAGAATCTGCCAGCACAGTCTTGTCCTTCAGAAATCAGAGGGAGGAGAAGAAATTTCATGTTGAGCAAGTGTACTTACATGGACAGATGCAGAAGTATTTTACTGCTATATTTCATATTAATTTAGGAAGTTGAATTAAACCCCACATCTATCAAAAGGTTCTTTTATCTTGAGAAATTTAATTGCTTTTTCACTGCAGTTCAGTTGTCTCTTTGGCACACAAACTGTAAAACCTTTGCAGCTTTGATGAGCTCAGCTTAGCACCACTGTCATCTCAGATCCTTCCCACCTTGGCCTCTTGAGTAAGTGAAAATAACCTGAACTAAGATTGCATGATAGTAACTACATATGGGAAGTAATCATCTTTTATTTCTGATGGAAGTGATTTAAAGATAAAAGAGGGCAATTGCAGCCTTGTGAGAATTTTTTAGTTTTTCCCTTGAAATTGCCTGGTTTTCAGTTTTCCCCTGAAATTGAACCGTTCTGCAAGAACAACAAAATCCACACAGACACAGGGCACTCTTGAGGCAGACCTGCCACAAGCAGAAGCAAGTCAATACGGGCCTGACTTGCAAAGTCAGTTTCTTCTGAAAGCAGCCCAGAAATACCTTACCTGGACCAGGAAGGTGTTTCCAGCATGTGCACGCATGTCCAAAAGGCACACGGGAATATGAGGCTACAGGTTGGTTCACAGCATATACCTGCTAAGTGTGAATAAAATTTGTCTCAAATGTTCATAACTGGGGAAATTAATACTAGCAGTAGATTAATATAAACATATATAATTGAACTCTTTTTTGTCCATGTGTTAGAAATAATCACTGAAGACACCAAAAAAATTTAAGCCTCAGCACTGCTGATATTAGCAGTACCAGCTTTGTTCCCCAGCTCCAGACCCATACAGAAGCTAAACACACAAAACATAGCCACCATATTTTCAAATAGGATATCTCACTAACTCTCAATGCTTACTATATGAAATGCATGCTAAGCTAACATTGTGTCCATCACAAATCTTCCTCATACAGATTGCCTTTGTAAAACGAATAATTGTTTTATTCTCCAGCTGCACATTGCTCTCTCTACATCTCTATTTGTGTCCTTGGAAGTGCTAAGATGGGCCCAGCGTGGACTCTGTCTCCATCTCCACTCTGATGCCAGGCAAACTGGACCTGGTGATTGTGTTATAAATTTGGATGGGAGAGGCTGAAGCCAGTTACTGCAGTGAACCTTCCCCGGGAATTTTTTGAACTGGTATTTCCACCACACAGCATTAGTTGTCTGTCAGCAATCACACTGTACTACTGCATTCTGGCTGTGTTTTATTGCTGATTTGGGCTTCTATACACCTAAGTTGTCCACTTGGAATTCACTGGTAATGAATCAGTAGACCATTTTTTAACACAACCTATGCAAGTCAACTATAGTACACTGCTCATTCAACAGACCTCAGTCACTTTTCTGTATAACACTGACAACCTAGAGCTGCACAGCAACTCACAGATAATGAATCTGTGCTACCAAAAACCCCAAACAGGCTGATTTCAATGACAGACACATGGCTGCAAGACATGACAAAGATTAGTGGTGCACAAAATATCTGTATCAAGGATCAGTTCTTAAAAACTGTTTACATTCCACTTCAGGAAATGCATGCCCTGAGATGCTGTCGCTAATCAGAAGAGACAGAGCAATTCATGTTCAAACTGAGTTGTTACTTGTTTTCAGGACCAATGTTCCCTTGGCCTGCACCATGCCTTAGCATGCTAGCTCAATATCAATCATCCTTAGAAAAGGCAGCTTACAGCCAGCACAATACCAACAACCCATTTACAGGAAAGGAAACAACCATGAAGGAGCAAATTACTCCGTTGAGAAAAATAGCAAAGATTCATTTATAAAATTAAAATACTGAATGCTGTAATATGGGTGATGAACTTGCAAATTAGGTAGAAGGTGATGATGGCAGACAAGGTAGAAAAAAAGCTGCCAGGTTTGAATCTTAGGTAATTTGGTGTTTTGTGCTGCCTATATGAAGCTACCAATGAACTCGGCAGAAATGAAGGGATAACACAGCAACACACAATCAGGGGATGCAGCATAAGGGGAGTATTTTTC
Organism: Luscinia megarhynchos; assembly: GCA_034336665.1. Lineage (NCBI taxonomy): Eukaryota > Metazoa > Chordata > Aves > Passeriformes > Muscicapidae > Luscinia > Luscinia megarhynchos. Next base: position 52,795,716 of record CM067565.1, read on the forward strand.
ACTTTAATTGGCTTGGGAAAGAAAACCTGAAGGAGAAACTAAAACACCATATTTAAAGTTGCCTTTAATTACTGCTATCTACCACAGCAACAAGAGCAAGAAAGGAGGAAACACTATTCCCACCTTTATGTGGGAACTTGCCTCCAATGGCAGCTACCTGATACATCCTCTTAATACTAAGAAAATCAAATCTAGGTACATTAGCTACCAAAAGAAATAACAATAAGAAAAAACATATTAAAGCCCACTAATAACCACATCTGGATTTACCAGTAAAACCCACAGACCCAAGTTTTATTTCAACTAGGGTATGTGAACATTCTCCCTAGAGAATTTCAGAAGAATATCAATGCCTTCCTGAAAAATTTTATACCGTAGTAGCATCAAGAATACAGACTTATTCAGCACTCTTTTATATATTGTATATTAAAAAAAGAATCTCTTGAAAATATTCTTTCGTGAATACTTAGCATATTTCTGCAGGTAATCTTTATCAGTTTTGCAACCAAATTTTATTCCTATTCTCTACACAGCCAATTTAACTTTGTAACTGTATTAGAGCAGAAATACAGTACCTTCTATAGCTCTAAACGTTGATATTTAATTACATATTAAATATCATCACTCTGGAACTAGAGGAGGACATACCTGTAAAAATGTCAACACTAAATAACATAGGTATAAATTACTTATCAACTCAAATTCACAATATTTACATGGAATTGAAGAATTTAGAAAAGCAATTAAGATCTGCTATAAGGCTCCTTTGTGCACCATGAAAAATTATTACATTTAAAATTTCAGCATTAGAGCTGATAAAAGTGAAGCAGTCAAATGAAACCATATTTTAGCATAAACACAAACTGTGTCATTTTCTTTAGTAAAATAATCTGATTTGAAACTATATGAATGATACCAACAGAAAATCAGAGGTTCAGTTTTTGTGACTGACAGATTTTCCTAAATCATTTTTGAGGTGTTCAGATTTAGCTTCATCTAGCACTTTCAGAGAAAGTGTTAGGGAAAAAAGTCAATTCAGCTCGAGGCTTCTATGAATTAATTCCATTTGCATCTGCACACCTCTTCTGTGTGATCTTTGGAGGCATCAAAGTATCTAGCACTAATCTCACTCTGGAATTAATTGACTTGACCAAACAATACTGCAATTACTTTAATTCACAGTTTAGATGGTTTGAAATTGATCTTGTTTTACATTTTTACAAAAACCGCACTCTCTTTTTTTTTCTTACAACTTCAAAATAAATTAATTACTTTGTATTTTGTTTTGTTTTGCAAATAAGCACACTAAACCTGTTGATTACACTTAAGGAAACAGATTCTATTCTAATATTTTTTGTCAAAAATAAATTGTCCCTAGAGATACTCCTGGCATTCACTTCTTGCCACCATTGGTTCTCCAGAGGCAAACGAACTGGCCATTAAATGATGCCTCCAGAAAGAGATTTTCCTTGTACTGAAGTCCCAGCTCTAGGAAGTTGCAGCTCAAGTGACAACTTTCCATTGTCCTCCCCACATTTACCCTATGGTGCTGACTGTTCCAGCAGCTTATGCTCTGCACTTGGAGCCTTCCCTGCAATTTACCCCTTCATGATCAGCTGCAGATTTCTGGGAAAAAAAAAGCCCTACAAGTATTTTGCATTTGCCATGGGTTCAGAGATTTCTCTTCCCAAACACAAAGGCTACAAACCAACCTAAAGTAAAGTCAAGTCCCCAAACAGCACTGGAGCAAGCTTTTGTCCCAGCCAGTCCTGAGAAAACAACCTCCTCGATCTTAAATGGAAATGCAGCCTTTTGTTTCCCAAAAATCAATAGAGCCTGGTTTGCTGAGTGCAGCATCAAGTTAAAAGGCCCAGGTAGTTTTGACACAGCCCAGGTTAAACAAACAGAGGTCTCAGCATCAAAAGCAGCACTGTGTTGACCCATAGGCTAAAAGTGTAGGAGCCTCCTGATCCCCAAACCACTCCCCTACAACCCCCTCCTGCTCTGGCTATACAATCCTGCCCACTTTACCCAGCAGGGAAGCATCTCACACTTCAGCAAACTTAGGCTACTTACCAGCCCAGAATGCAGAGACTTGTTTATTGCTGTGGTGTAGTTAGGCTTTGCTTTGCAGAGCTTGCAATTTTTTACCATGTAATTTATTTAATTTTCTTACTGATCCAGCACGAACCTACTCAGAAAGGGGAGTTAAATTGCATCAAGGAGGCTGCATTTGCAAAATAACACAATTAACTTATTTTTTCATGTGCTATGCTTTGCTTCCATCGTGGCCCAAACTAAAGCAGTCTTCCCTCAAACTTGTCAGAAAAGATTGTTGAAAAGACACAAGAATTTGGAACAACATTAGTTACCAAGGTGCTTTCTGCAGTTTGGGTTGAAGGTCTTTCAGAGCAGGGAAACTGCACTTGAATCTCAGCCATACTCAGGACTTGCAGAACTGGTTTTAACTTTACAGTAGACTTGCTGGACTATTCTAGATTCTAAAATGGAGAAACTAGTTTTCCCAATTTAATTAACAATCTAAGATGGAGATGTTAGGTCTTTGTTATTTTACTTTTTGTAAAGTAAAATAACTTTACTTCTTTACTTCTGAGTAAAATTATAGCCCTCTACATGATTAAGAATAAGTTTATTGTCTCTGCTACTGATCCTGTCACTTCTTTTTAAGAATAAGACATAACACTTGCTCAAAATAAAACTCTAACTTCAAAAGTGAAGACACCTTCCTTCAGCAGACTTTGCCATTGCGGATCTGACCACAGCCAAGAAGGTTCTGAAGCAGCCACACTTTTCAGTACTATCTTATCACACACAATATCCTTGACAAGAGGGAAGGGGGCAAGAAAGAAAGGAAAAAAAAAAAAAAAAAAAAAAAAAAGAAAAGAGGGGGGCAGGAGGAGGTGAATTCCAGGAAAAAAAAAGTTTACTTTTACAATTTTGGAAGGGATAAAAAAAAGGGGTGCGTGGGAAAGCCTTTTTAATTTGGGGGGCACTTCTTTATTCAAATGTGTTTAACCTAACCAGTGGTTCTGCAAAGCTACAGCCAAAGAAAGCTGGTGTCTGACTTAACTGTTTTGTTGTGACAAAATACCCACTTAACACATTTTTCTGTTTCAACGCGCTATGCCACATTTATCTAACATATGTAAACAAATAATACATTAAAATGCATGCCATGTTCCATTTCAGTAGGATTTCTGAAACAAGACAAACAAAACTGAACTACTTGCATAGCATTTTGAAAAATATCGGTTATGCTACTTTGAACAAATAGTAGTAAATCTACACCCAGAAGTGCAATTCAGATTGAATTCAATGCTCCCAAGATAAGTACATCTGATGTTCCAACTCTGTTTGGAAAACCAGACAGCTGCTGCTAATTTCCATTTCATTGTTCAAATATATGCTGTTAAGACCTCATAATTAAGTGCAGGGACAAAGATAATACTTTACACTTTAAGGCTCATTTTTATCCTTATAAAAACAAAAGTAAAAAACCTAAACACATGCAAACACATGCCTGCTCACATGCACACAAATCCCATCATATGTAGCATTTTTAGTTAAAAGAGAAAACAAATTTCGCCTTTGTTCTGATTTCTCTGTTACGTCACACAGTGAACAACTGAACTTCTGGCTATCACAGAAAACATTGCTTAGCAATGTAGACATGCATTGCAAGCTGCTTGATATTTTAACCTGTATTAAAAAGCATAACTATATTTTGAAAACTTACCACAGCTTTCAGCATATTACAAACAGTTTAATAATCCCGTTCATATAGGAAATAAATTTAGATCAATGTGAAGGGCTTGTCTCTCCCACAGAAAAAATACCCCAGATTGTTACTCTGCATTTAAGTTTTACATTATAAAAAACATTAGAAATACAGTAACAAGAACTTGTCATGTCCCTGGTTAACCATTGTGGATAAAGGGAAGAGTTTTGGTTAAGGGTGGAGTTTTTTTGGTGGTGGTATTATTATTTACCATTAATAATTATTGGTTTATTTATTGAAAAACAAAACATGAGGGGGTGTTTATGTTTGTGTGTTCTTTACAAGTACGAGCTTAGCATCAAGGGTGGCACATATTCACCCTGTCAAAGGAGAAGGCCAAACAGCATCTTGGAAGCAATTTCACAGCAGGGTAGGACCTGTGGTAGGGCAGAGGGAAGCCCAACACCAACTTCCTCTACATCCCTTCCATGGGCAGAAGCCAGGAAAGCTAAAAAATGGACAGAGGTGAGGAAGAACCCTCTTGCCTGCAGCTGTGGGTGTAGCAGGAGAGGAAGCAGGGAACAACAGAATTAGAGAAATACCTATGTCCAATTCATCAAAGTTAAACATGACAATTCAGGCATCTCAGTGGCTGATTTTCTTGTAAACACTAAACCTCCTGAAGAAGGGAACCAGTTGCCAGTGCAGACACACAACAAAGCATTTATATTGAATAAAAAAACTAACACAAAAAAAAAAAAGAAGGTGGGGACAGGAAGACAGATGATTAATGCTGTAACTGCTTCTTAATTCTATTACTGGAGGTTTGAAAGTTTACAGTAATCCCTTAAGCATCTTGGGAAAGGGTGAGAAAACTGGATCAACTCAAGTGAGAGTGTGTGGACATGAGCATTTTGTCTTTAAATTCTCACAAAGAAAAAAAAAAGGAGGCTAAACGAAGGCTACCTTTCTAAATTTCTGCCTAGAAGTCCACAAGGACAGAAGACTTTTGTTTTTTTAACTGTTTGGGCATTGGGTTTATTTCTTTTTATCTTGGAGGCATTTTTAATTTTCAGATGAAATCTACTTGTGAAGTGAACCAGTGAAATGCAATACCTGAAGCTAATCAACAACCAAATCAACTAATGATCAAACCTACCAAAGTTACATGACACGAGCATAATGTACACCCAAAGGGCAGCCACACAGACTAGATAAAAAGTGTTTTACTGCTGAAGTTTGACACCTGGAAGATGCAGTATCATCACTCATTCTGTTCTCCTTGTTTGCTGTGGATTGCAAGGTGCACTGGAACAGCCCTAAGCAAGCAGATCCTTTAGGTGACTGCTGTTGAATCTCACACAATGGCTGTTACTTCTCCCATCCACAAAAACTCAGTGGAAGGATGATACCCTCAGAAACCCATAATTCCACTGAGCTAAAATTCTCTTGTTCTGTCTGGTGCCTTAAGGCCACCAACAGCTGAGTGCTACCCCAAACTCCCTAATGTTTGATTTCACTTTCAGTAACTCAACAATGCTCTAGGAAAGACTAGAATTACAGGATTTGTGTTATTTTATTTTTTTTAAGGCTTATCATAATCATTCACAATGAACAAACATGCTTGCCTTGCTTGTAAGTGATTTCATTCCATAAACAGTAGCAAACTGCTACTACTACTTCCAGGTGAGTGTTATTTTTCTTCCAACAGATACCACCTACCAAATAATGCACAACCTATGAGATATATTTATTGCCTGGAGAGCATAGCAAAGACAGCAAAAATGACAATTGACAATTGTGGTTAAAAAAAAAAAGCTGACTGGAGATTAAAAACCTATATTATGAAATTTCTAAAGGTAAGCCACACACAATCACCAAACAGGCACACACAACCACCCCCAGCAAATATGATGTTCACACCACAGCAGGTCAGTAAAGCAAAACAATCCCATTAACTCCTCTGCTGTGCATTAGCAGGGATGCCCACACAATCTGCACCTTCCATGAGCATGGAAAACATGTCTTTGCTCTGCCTTGTGGTTGTCCAGCACTAACAGCACTGTTGGGCTTCCATTTGCTGTTGGCTTGTTTGTGACACAAGGAGGGATGCAGCAATCCTGGCACATGCATCGAACAAAAATCACAAAAAAGTTTCCAGCTACAGGACCCACTCTAGCAAATGAAAAAGTCTCATGGATGACATAAAGTATCCAGAAGACACTGAGGCCACCAAAACCCAAAACAAATAAACCAAAATAACACCTTAAAAAAACAAAACAAAACAAAAACAAAAAACACCCAAAAAAAAACCCCCCAAAAAACCAGCTTAGGTTCCACTTTTAACCAATCAAGGTACTTCACTGAAGGAATCTACTCCAAAATCTTTTACACCAATTCTTTAAATCTTCTGGGAGTTGCACATAAAGACATAGAAAAAAAAAATAGTGAAGGAGCTCCATAACTGACTAGGAAGAAAGGGAAGAACTCTGTGAGAGGAAAATAACATATCTGTAAAGACACCAATGCAATAATTCCTGGCTTGGAGCCTGGAGAGCTATCTCCCTAACTGTGCCCATTGCTCTACTCCCACAGGGCAATTGCCTGTTTGCAAACTTCCCATCACTTTCTTAAGACCAGAAAGTTCTTTCTAATTCTGATGGTGTTTCAGAACTTCCAGAAGAGAGGGGTATAATTTACTTCACTCTGGTAAGAGGGGCAAGGAGGGTGAGGGTGAACTTTAAAATGCTTTGAAATATCCTTTGGACAAAGCAGAAAATTCAATATCAGTTTCTTAATTTGTTTAAATACACGGATCTTGCACATTTGATCAGAATGTGATTCTAGCACAAATAAATTGATACACTTCCCCCCTCTTTGAATTTTGACTATTTTCTCCTTCAGAGCAACTATCTTCAGTTGTTTTTCCAATGTCACCTCAAACAAAGTCTAAACTTCAGAAAAGAAGCACATGTAGGGTAGAGAAAATTATAAAGATATGAGGTACTTATTTCTCTCTGAGGAGGTCATATCACCAGTCAACATGGGATTCCTATTACATACTAGTCTGGCTGAAGAATACCTTTTGACTTTACTCCAAGCCTCAGGCTTGTTCACCATTTAGCATTAGAAAAAGAGAAAATATTTTAAATAAAACCATCAAAACAACCAAAACATTATAGCCTGGTGTGCACATACTCAAAAAATTCTTCTTGAATATTTCATCCTGCCCTAAATAACAAAAGTCAGAAAAGGACATAAAGAAAGTTAAGTAGCTGCACAATTCTCAGTATTATTTTTTTCCAACTGTACTGGTTTTCACTGGGGTAGAGCTCTTTTTTTTCACAGTAGCTGGCATGTGGCAGTGTTTTGGATTTGTGCTGGAAGCAGTGTTGATAACACAGGGATGTTTTAGTTACTGCTGAGCAGTGCTTGCACAGAGCCAAGGCCTTTTCTGCTTTTCACACCACCCAGTGAGCAGGCTGGGGGTGCACAGCTTGGGAAGGGGCTCAGCCACAACATCTGGCTCCCCACAGACACAGGAGACCCAAGGGATACCCCACACCACATGGCACCATACTCAGCACATGTAGATGGGAGAAGGAGGAAAATGAGGGGGGACATTCAGACTGATGTCATTTGTCCTCACAAGTCCTGTTACCTGTGATGGGACCCTGCCATCCTGGAGATGGCTGAACACCTGCCTGCCCATGGGAAATGGTGAATTAACTCCTTGTTTTGCTTTACCTGCACTCACAGCTTTTGCTTAATTATTAATCTGTCTTTAGCTCAATGTACAAGTTTTCTTGGTTTTGCCCTTCCAGTTCTCTTCCTCATCCCACCAGGGAGGTGGAAGGAAGTGAGAAGGGATGTGTGGGGCTTCACTGCCAGCTGGGGTTAAACCACAACACTAAAGAGGCCCAGGGGGTTGGGGGTGGTCAAGGGAAAATCCAGACTACTGGCAGCATACAATGCTTCACACCAAAAAATACCTAAAAATATATCTTATCAGTGTTGAATTGATGAGTTCAGACTTTTTAACTGAAAATTCTGACTCTTCAATGCCCAAGAATTTGTAGACTGATTGGTTTCCAATTTTGAAGTACAGAGATCTTAGTGAACTTTCCGATAATGATTCAATACTGCACTATTATATTTTTTCTTTTATTCTCTTTCACTTAGAGGTAGTCTGAAAACCTCTTGCAGAGCACAATTCATTACTCAATCTTTTCAGAACCCATATAATGAAAGTATTATCAATTTCTGCTTTCTTTTAACTATCTACTTCAAGCATATACCACTGATTTCTGCCATAATCCTCTTTCATTCATTTCACTTTTCATGTGAATAAAAGAGCCAAGTGGAAGAGTATATCATTGCCAGCTCCTTGATAGTGTGATATTTGCAATTTTTCTTAGAAAGGGATAGGATCTTGCAGAAGCTGATAAAAAAATATGACAAAATCTAAGCTTCTTATGTAACAAGTAATTATGCTTTTCAACTACAGACTAAAATTCTAAAAAAGAATAATCTTGACAAAAGCAACCATATCCAGAACTTCTTTATTTACACACCATGATTTAAATCAATCTTGTATTTCTCAAAGAAAAAAAAAATTAATCAGGCACTCTGAGATGGCTGATTAGCAATACTGTGTTTTCCACTTCACTGCCTGGCAGTGCTTGCAGTATGACAGGGAGGAGAATGCTACAGGCTTTTCATAATCTTGGTAATCAAGGTTAATACAAAATTTGCATACCACCTTGCAGATGCAAGGAATGTTTCCTGGAAGAGCACTGAGGTTAAAGTCACATATATCTCCCCAGAAATTAAGCACCAGCTAAAAATATTACATATTTTTCTCAAAGTAAGTCCTTATGAGTTTACAGTGCTCCACTTAAGAGTTTTAGGTAATTATTAAGGTAATTCATAAAATAGATTCATATGGCATGCTGATCTCCAAATCTTTCACTGCCTTGGAAAACACCAAGTGTCTACTACATTTTCATCCATTTACCCTGAAGATAATCACTATTTTGCAGGGAACAGTGAAAAAAGGTCAAAATCTTGATCACTCTCATTGGCACTGCTTTATTTGATGGGAAGAGACTTGAAAAGTCTTGTATGCAGAGCTATGCAATTCCTTATGATACTTCAGTACTTCAATTTTAATATTTCTACTCTCCTTTAAGTTCAGATCATGCATATTGCATAGGAAAGCCAGAGCACAGTAGAACAAAAGAAAGCTACTTGCAAATTGCAATATAACAGAAAAACAGTGGAAAAGACAATACTGAAAATTTTCAACAAAGGAAAAGGGAAGGAGTAAACTGATGATATTTCTTCTTTCAGAATACAAACTCTTTAGCTTCAAAATTCTGTAAATTCAATTTTTCTGTAGGACTAAGGATAGAGCAACAGAAGCGACTGCTCAGATTCTACAGTTCTGTAGCCTGTAAAAACCAAGGCAACCAAAGTAATTTCTTCTACACTCATGGTGGAATGGGTTTCTAGGTGTTTTGTGGAGGCAGAGCCATATCTGCTTGCAATGGTGAAGTACAGCTTAGATCACTGACTTAGACACAGCTGATACATTTTACCTAATTAACAATAATTTCTGCTTTTTTAATTGTAAAAATTTATTGATAATAATTTATGAGCTTAGCCCTTTTTTAATGAGGCAGAATAAATTAAGTTTCATCAAAATAAGCTAACAAAAGTCAAGCCCACCAAGCTAGGTAAGTTATTATGTCTCTTAATATTAAAAAGATATTAAAATCCCTTTAAGAGAATTTTAACATTCTTAAATAATAAAACAAAAAAAAAAGTGGTGGGCAGGAGAGTAGGGCAACAGAGTAGGTGGGGGTGAGGCAAACAGCATATATCATTATTTACCTGCTTTCCCACCACCATCATTCTCTTACCCTTCAAGAAGCTCCTGTGCCCATACATGAGTTAACTCTGGAAGGAAAGAAAGCACGTTGTGGCTGGCCTGCAGAACATCCCCTACTGAAACAATGCCACAGACCTGAACTAACAGTCAAAGCCTGCTTGTAGTCTCTAAGAAAAAAAAAAAAGAGTTTCCAAGAAGTCTCCAATACTTGTTGTGTTACTGAAAACCCAGATGCTGGCACTTCAGCTGTGACGAGGCTTGTTTGGGCAACGCTCACTTCCACTCCCTGCACTATGGTTTCCCAGTTTGAATACTGGAACAAGTCAGTATTTGTACAAGTCCTTTGAGAGCTGTAAGTGCTTTCTGATCTGCAGAACTAAATTATTAAAATGGTTCTGGTAACCACTCCATTGGAAATTACACGTTTTTTGTCCTCGCCAAATCAATAAATATCTTGGAAGAAATGAGAGAGAAATGTGACAGATATGCTTGCACACATTCATGTTTATCCTAGCAGCTAAAAAAGCTGGTGTTTTGTTTGTACTAGCAAGGCTTGGAAAAGCAATAAGAAAGTTCATTATTTAAAACGTCTTTCTCTAACTAACTCTTCAATTAACTGTATAAAGAAGAAAGCTTCTGATTAAGTGCTGCCTAGCAAGTAATAGTCAGGAGAACACTTAGGGGTTTTGAAAGTGTTTCTGATGAGAAAGCAACATCATTCCTCTTTGGAGATATTTTCAAACATTAGAGCTAGCAGTAAGTAGTGAGGCAGTAAAAGTGCTTTCGCCTGGTGAAAACTATGAAAGAAAGAAGACAAAGGAAACAAATGTGTATGCCATTTTGTTGTGCGGTAATGAACTAGAAATAAAATAGCTTATTGACAGTCACCTTAAATTCTCAAAAGCCACAAAGCATTCTCAATGGAGTTATTCCTCAAAAAGAGTGCTAAAGAATGATGCATCTACACAAGGAACATTTCAGTAATTTATACTGTCTGCAAACACAAGCTGTTCCAAGTTTAAGAAAAAAAGCTCTCACTTTATTAACTATTACCTCAGATTTCTTTAATTATACAGCTAACCCATCTTTTACTAACACATTTTAGGAAGCAAGTTTTATATCTCTGCTAGAATGAAATACCTACCACCCATCCAAAAAGTTCTAATTCATAATTTATTTCTGAGAATCCTTAGAAACTTAAAGAATTTAAAAGGCTTAATTTTAAATTTCAATAAGTCTAAAATATTATGCTACCTCAAGTGAAATTGAAAGGAAATGGTAAGGGGAAAAGGGCCAAGAGAAATGGGTGTAGGGGTGGTAGCAGCAGACAAAGTTAGCTTTCACTTCTACAGCCAGAAAAAAACCAAGAAAAATATGACTAAACTGGTTTAAATAGCCACAGAATAAAAAAAAAAAAAAACAAAAAAAACAAAACCATGTAGGAATCCAGAAAAAAAAAAGTTAAGCACATATCCATTTGGTGTGTGGAGAAGGCTGAGCATTGACAACAGCTATTTCTGTCAGGCACATTCACGGGTCTGAAGCCTACAGTGTGACCAACTTCCATTCACTTTTTTCAGCCTGGTTTACCCAACAGACTGAAAAAGGTCCCTAATTCTTGACCTGGAAGAGGATTCCCCTTCATATTAGTGAGGGTTTTGCAGGACTCTCTCATATTCCTCTAAACTGGGTCTTTTCCCAGGCCAGGTAACTTAGCCTGCTTCAGCACTGCCTCTCACACACAGTTACAGACTGCTCTCCTCTGCCCCTGAACTCCTCCCCGTGCTGAGATTTCCATCAGACAATTTCCACTGCCTTACAACTGAACATCCAAGACTTATACAGAGTGTTGTAACATTAACTGGTTGGCTGCTCATCAGTGTGGATCAAATTTTTCAGATACAGCACTTTCCACATTACATTCTTACCTAATTAGTCAAAAAACTTTCACAAACTCCAAGTTTTATTTATAAAGTGTGTCTTTGGTATTATTATCAGTAATTTTCAGTATTCTAAAATATTTTAAATAAGGGCCTATGAAAATATCAGTCCTTTGGATAGGTGCTGATTTTTTTTTCCTAAAGATTTTTGTACTTTCTTGATGTTAGATAGCATTTTAAGGGTAAAGTCCATATATAAAAAAGGGCATTGGCCTTATAAATAGGAAGCTGAAGTTTGGGAGGCTGGGTTTCTTCTAAAGTTAGCCTATAACTCAGTTCTGTGCAGCTTACACAGGTACTTTCCATTTCACTTGTGGCTTTCCTTCCTGAGCTATACAAAATGACTAAATCACATCTAACCTCGTCTTTCCAAATTTTTCTGCACGCAGCTTGTTTAGAGTCTCACATGTCGACAAGTTCAGAATAGAGATCTCATATCCAAAAAGGCAGCAAATTCTCATATTTAACATGAAATCTGTTTTCTACCTTATGTGGCATATGGCCCAACTGTACACACCATTACTCAATCTTCAGTCTACCATCCTCCTGTTATACTTCTATTACAGTTTCAAGACCTTTCAAGATCATAAAGAAAAGTAATTTTCCAAGATCTCTGAGCAACTCAAACTTTTGCAAATCCTATAAATCATCAGTATTATAATAAATGCCAAATTAATTATCCAAATCAGGATTCACAATTCTGCAAGAAAATTATTTGGCTTTCCACAGTTTTCCTGCAGTATTTCTGAAAAGATAAAAGATCTTTTGCTCAGTACAGTTCCATATTTTTACTCTAGTAGCTATATTTTCAGTTGCAACTGGTATGAAGCCAGTATTCCAGCCAGCACATTTGCTAAACTACAGAGCACCATTACTGTATAGTGAATTTTTTAAAAACCATAAAGAAACCAAGTAATTAATGTGTTACAAATTTGAAATCTATGGTTCCAAGTCAAGATTTTATTTACCAGCTTCTGATATAAACCTCAGATACCCAATATAAAACCAAAACTGAAAAGCCCATGGTTCACATTACAGTGGATCTCATATGTGAGTGAGCACAGATATGATCCTGGGGAAGCAAAACAAATCTGCTGAGGGTGTGTGTTGGTTTAATGTGGCCAGAAATGTGTAATCTATCACCATCTGTGGCACATATCATCTGCTAATGGTCCATCTTTAAGACAAGATTGGGCAATCATCTTTATCTTTTGCACAACCCATCCTCCCTCCAGAAAGATATCATCTGCTGCTGGGCCATTAAGTTCCACTGTATGACTGATAAAATTACATCATCCCACTGGGAGATGCTCCAGCCAGGGGGGGAGCCAAGCATTTCCTGCCTAGATAAAAACTGAGATTTTGGGCAGCAAGTTTTCCATCTTTCCACTGGATTCCAGAGGAGAAGCTGGACCTTTACACATCATCTCTGAATCTTCAGAGGAAAATTGCACCTTCTACAGGAGCACTGCTTCAGCTGAACCACATCTGCCACTGCAGGGGGGCTGCAGCCACCATTTAATGGGACTGCTACCAGCACCCTGACTGACAGGGTGTCAAGTTGTATTCTGAATCTGTCAGCGTTTTGGGATTGTTCTTTGTAATACTGTACTTGTATTTTATTTTCCTAGTAAAGAACTGTTATTCCTAATTCCCATATCTTTGCCTGATAGCCCCTTAATTTCACATTATAATAATTTGGAGGGAAGGGATTTACATTCTCCATTTCAAAGAGAAACTCCTGTCTTTATTGGCAGATACCTGTCCTTCAAACCAAGACAGGGTGAGACTATACAAAGAATAGCTAACAAGGACTTTTAGGAGACAGTGTTCAAAAAAATTAAAAAAAAAAAAAAATCAAACCAATCACAAACAAACAAAATCAAATTGAAAAGCAATGACATAGGTAGCAAGGGAAGTGGAAAAATGACTGTGACAGAAGCAGAAAGGAAGAGACAGCCCTCAGCAGTCTGATAACCCCTACTGTGCAAAGTAGGAGAGAAGTCAGGGAAATTAACAGAAGCATTAGACAAAACAATTCATCCAGACAGGAATAAACATCTCAACGAAAATAAATTAATTATAGTAATAACCAACAAAGAAAACAATGGGACAAACCTAGTCACTTACAAAGTTTAAACAACATAAATCCCAAAATATTTTTCCATTGAAGCAAACTTGAGACAGGTCAAAGCTAGCATATTCCCAACAGAGTGATAAAAAAAAAATTCCAGGACTAACAAGTACCAAAATCAAATCAACCATGATCCCAAGGGATTCTCTAATCAAACCTTTTTTTTCAAGAGTTCATCCGCATGTTAAACAAGCAGAGCAGTGGTTGCAGATGCCTTGCTAGCAGGAGACAGGAGACAGATTGTATCACTACAGGACTTCTGAAACTCCCCAAGTGCAAAATGTGACAGCTGAACAATTACAGGCCTCAGGCTTGGAGAAACCCCCAGGAACAGTCCTAACATGGAACTAAAATCAGAATTCCTTGTCGTATATACTGTAGACACTAGAAGCTTAAATCATCAAAGGAAAAAAATTCTATCAGGAATACAGAAAGGCACCACTTAGGTTCTTAAGCTCAAAGTTCTTGAGCCACATATATACTCAAGGCCTGAAGAGTTTTCTGGGGGAGGCACGATGACGAGTTTCTCCTGAACTCTTCTACAAGCTTCCACTGCTGTCAGCAGAGACAGGGCACAAAACTAGATAAAAAGTTTTATCCAGTAAAGCCATGATAATAAACGGCACTATGTTTATAATAAGCAATAAGTAAGTATAAATAAGTAATAAACAAGTATATAAATAATTGCCCGGCAGAATACAGTTAGAGAAAGTTATGGAAATGGATTATTTAAAAAACTATATTCCTGTGAGTAAAAGGAAGTGCTAAATCCATCCAAAAATGCATAAACTGAATTAATATTGTCTACTGGATTGATATGTAAAAACACTCTGCTAGTTTTGAACAGGAAGCACTAATGTTTCAGCAGAGCACAGAAATGCTGTTTGGGAGCTAATTAGCCAAGGTGCAACACTCTGTTACTGCAACTTACTTGGCCATGCTGCTAACCTCCAAGTCACCGCATGAGACTTCCTTAGAGTGCAACCTGTGTTTTTCAGTCCCTGATAATCTCTACTCTCCTCCTCCACTTAAAAGTGAAGGAAATGGCAGAGAAGTCGACCTCATTGTAACAAAGTACATGCAAACAACTTTGCTCAGCAGTGATTTTTAGCAGTCACCGTGCTTGTACAGGCAAGGATCCAATTCCCATTTTAGTAAAGAACCGCTTCCATCTCCTTATAGAAACCAGTGCTTGTTTTCCTTGGTGCTAGCTAAACTTATTGACCATCAGGTAGATAAAAGCCAAAATCACAAGCTACAACTGTACAGCGTGGAACTCATACGAGAAAAAAGAAAAAAATATTTCCATTCCAAAGAATAACTCAACTCAAAACTAAAGGGGAAGAAAAACAAACTAAAAGCAAACAAATAAAAAACAAATCTATCAACAGCAATGTTGAACCTGAACTTTGAGAGCTAAAGGAACCAAAACCACAAAAATACCAACCCTGTTTGTGCAAACTAGCAGTTGTGCATAGATAGCATGTAGATTTCCCCTCCTATTCCTAAAAGGAATTGTGCAAGGTGGCCACAAATCACAGCAGGTTGCATTAGCAGTCATCCAGTTCTACTCCAGGCTTATGCTTAATTCAAACACAAACTGGGTTACATCTGATTTCAATATTCTGTTGGATGAACAAGCAAGGGAAGGAATGAATTTAAGCAGAGTCTATGGAGAGATAATGTGAAGGTTATAACATAAGTGAAAAATGCCCGTGTTGCTAAGATAAGGCCCCAACCACCAATCTCATTGTCAAGCCTGGCCATCTGTCAGCAGAAACCTGATTTACTGCATATAATGCTGCTCTACTTGATCACTACTGTTCTGTTATAAAAGGCTCCTGAGGTTTGTTTAAGGACACCAAATGGTACTTTCCAGCAACATGAAAAGGGTTAATAAAACACCTCCTCACAAGCCAGGCTTCAGAACTTTAAATCAAATTTTATCCAGTTTCAATACCACTAGTAGGTGAAATTTCTTTATAAATAAAAACTTTAAAACCAGAGAAACAAAACTCCCAAAAAACCCCATAAAAAGATAGCAAATTTTCACCATATACGTAAGGCTACTTACACTGAAGCTCGTTTATGGATGTTATTTTGATGGCGGGGAATTGCAACAAACTTTAGATAAAGGTGCTTTTAAGATACATTCCTACAATAACACTATTCAACAAAACCTTAAAAACGCAGCCACTCTCCTTTGTTTAATAAGTACTCTAGATATCCACACTGCAAGAGCACTAAGGATGAATATTTAGATAGGGGCTTGTAAGCACATAAACACCTCACGGTGTAATAATTCAGGTGAGCACATGTAATCCAACTCTTCCCTCTCCTACAGCCAGAACAAAAATGCCCATGTATGAGATTCATCCTCCACACCAAATACCCACTGAGTAAAACAGCTGCAGGTACTTTCTCAGGTTAATCAAACAAATCAAAAACCAGCATCTAGTAATAACAAAACAAATTTTCCCTCCAAACAACAGGCCTATGCTGCAGGTGGTTTTGTCCCATAGCAAGCAAACAGGAAAAAAACACATCCTGAACAGCTGCTCATTAGGTGAGCACCATTCTGCCTGCACAGCAAATGAAGCAAATGTCATGTGGAAAAAAACACAGTTTACGGTCACATAATTAGACACGGTAACACAGGCATACACAAAAGAGGAGGGAAGACAAGTACAAATTACAGTTGCACAGGCAATTTATTTCTGGGAGTTTATAATTTTTGATGTTCCTGGACTTTAACCTTATAATTTCTTTTAACAAGGCTTCTTTCCAGCTGATTTTTTTTTCCTATTATACACTAACAGATAACTTTGGAAATCTCCTGCTATAAAACAAATACCTATTTCCATACAATTATTTATACTGAATGGAACAATTCTCTTGAGGACACTGGGAGAATACTCCATCAGAACAGATCAAAACAACACAAAGTGTATTCAGTAAATACTCTAAAGTAGTGTGAATTTATTGCAAGTTTACCTGATACTCATTGGGCCAGAAAGTGCTGACAGCCAACTCTGCTCGAAGCCAGTCTTTGCCAGTGGAGCCAGTGACATTCCAGATGGGATTAGCCAGTGGTCCTTTGTTCACCCTAACGAGGATGTTCAAAGTGCCTGGGTTTCCTCCATTCTTGCTGTACAGGAGGTAGCTGAAATCGATGCAGTGAGTATCATTTTCTTTCATTGTTGGAAGCTGAAGTCGAGTCTTTTCCCCAGGGTCATGGTCTGATGAAATCACTATCATATACGATCCTAAGAAATGGGGAGTGGGAAAGGAGGGAAAAAAAAGACGTGATAGTAAGGAAAAAGATAAATACTAATAAACTGATTGTTCACTGTGAAAAAGGATTAAATGCATAGGTTTCCTTATTCCAGAAACCTCAAAATTCAAGTGGCATGAAATCCAGCAAGCTATTAAATGGCTAGACACACGACTGAAGCAGTACCTAAGAAGACATCTCATATCTCTGAGGACCTTTCTAGATCCCTCCACCTACAAACTTTTCTCTCTCTTATTTTAGAATCAGATACTTGGAAATAGGATCACGAATGGGAAAAAAAAAATAATAAAAAGAAGCAAAGGACCGTCACTATTCTGAGGTCACTGAGGCCAAAATTCTCTCAACTTACTCGGCAGATTTTCTGAAAACAAAACAAAAAATAAGGTCCACATTCCTCAATGCAGCTTTATCACATCCTTTTCTACCCAAAAAAAAAAAAAGAGGCAGAATTGGAGATATATTAGAAATGGAAATAGTTGACTTAGGACACCAAGCCAAATTTCTTTGGAAAAGTTTTGTTTGCTGCTCCATTTGCCAATGGATTTAAGGGGATAACAGAAGTTTCTACAGTTAGAAAAGTGTCCTTCTTGTAAGTATGCATTACAAATACACACAAGACGAAACAGGCTGTGTCTGTCTAGTTACAAAGGCAGAAAGAGGAAATAATATGTTTCAATGTGTTATGCAAGCAGCAATAATGAATCAGCCTGTCCTGCTGTCCTGCAGAACAGGTGGTAAAGACAGG
This sequence comes from Luscinia megarhynchos, assembly GCA_034336665.1. Taxonomy (NCBI): domain Eukaryota; kingdom Metazoa; phylum Chordata; class Aves; order Passeriformes; family Muscicapidae; genus Luscinia; species Luscinia megarhynchos. Next base: position 52,813,462 of record CM067565.1, read on the forward strand.
CTGCCATCAAACCTAGCCCACAGCTGATCCATTTCTCCAAGAGTGACAACTCTGGACCAGGTGAATGAACCCCACAGAAGAAAACTTGCTAGAGAGGGTATGCCAGGCTGAACTTGCCAACCAAGTGAGAATATCCAATTCAACGTATAATCGACCTGAGTCATTGCTACAGGAAAGTTTCCTAACCTAAATTTACCAATCTGTTTAACGATTCCAAAATCCTCCTGTTGACAGATTTTCCTTTTACTTTCAGTCCTAAAGGTCATCACAGTAAAAAGCCCTTTTCTGTGAGGAAAGTCCAGGTTAAATCCATCAAAAATAGAGAAAAAAATTACCTAATGTTAAAAAATAATGGATTTGTAAATATTTGCCCAAATGAGTAGTCTCACAGAAGTCCTGGGAGTATGTACATGAATACTGGTGAAAAATCTTCTATGAAGTATGTGCATATAAATTATTATCATTTTGTGCATCAAATTCTATCCTTTGATTTTTAGACAACAAGGAAATATCATGTTCTACTATGTCCTAAGCAGTTGCATTAGGCATTCTGAAAATTGTTCACAAGCTGTTGCCCAGGAAAAGATGAAAATTTATGTACATGGATTAAATCATCTGTGTGAGATGCTAATTTACTAGCTTGTAAAGCAAGTCTGTGCTAAAACACTTAGGAAAAAAAAGATAAAGAAATACTACAGAATGAAAGCTGCTTTTATTAAAGCACAGTGCATTGAAATCTATATTTTTAGTAGTCTTCTATAAAGGAGGGTTTAAAGAAAACTACTATAATGTAACATAAGTAATCAGTTAATATTTAGAATTATATACAGAATCCATGATTTATTTTTCTACTGAACAATTTGGTAAAGTAATTTCTGGTTATTTCTTCATCATTAATAGCCATTTTCTGAAAACAAAACAGAAAATAAGGTCCACATTCCTCAATGCAGCTTTATCACAATTATCCTGCAACATCTTATGAAAGTGAATGGGGGGTGGAGGGGCACAGCAGGGAGGCAGGAATGAATAAACAGAAAATAACAACCAAATTCTGCAGATTTTTTTAAATGTTTCTCTCAACTTCTCTCAAGATAAAACCACTGGAAGGAAAAGAAAATCAAACTCAAATTACAACAAATAAACTAGAAGTGTTTAAATATATTGTTTCTATAGTAAGGGAATCTGCTATAGCCTTTGGAAGCTTTAACATGCATTTTTAACATATCAATATATTTTATAGTACTCTACTTTCTCAACCTCATTTTTCATCATTTAAAAATACTTAGCAGTGAATTTGCAGACATCTATCTACATGTCAGTTCTACAACAGTTCTTGAAATGTTCCAGACAGCATTCATAGACCATTTATTACAAAGCCAAAGCATCTGTTCAGCATCTTGGAAACTACTTCTCTTCTCCTCCATTTTTAAAACTTAAGCAGCTACATTCCACAAATGTACAGAACCCTGCTCCCTTCTCAGTCATCTACGTATTCCAAGAAAATCAGAAGCCAATGTCAGAGTAAACTATACAACAAAATTATATCTTTGGAAAACACACAAAATACTTTCTTACCACCTTTCATAAGAATGTAATCCTTTACTTGTAAAGGAATACAACAGGACTGAATAACTTAAGAGTTTTTTGCCATTTATATATGCTTACAATATCTTATTATTAGTTATTAATAATTCTATTGCTGCAAAATCTTCCTAATATCTTAAGATATTATTGGACTTGGCAGAAATGTAAAGCATAAACAAGTGAACTGCTCACGATCTCAATAATTCCCAAGATTACCTGTTGGAGATTTCCAGTGAGAGGTTAGAGCAAGTGTTACAGCGAGCTATTCAGAGTGGTGCAGCAGGCTGGAGCAGGGACACAGGGTGAGGAGGAAGGAGCAGCAGACACCGAGTGCAATGGACTGACTGCAGCTCCCAGCTCCCATCCCCCTGTGCTGGGGTGTAAATTCAGGTAATTTATCCCCAAGGTGAATCTGTTTTATCTGTGACAGTAACTGGGGATTTACAAATTAAGTGATCTCCTTGCCTTTGTCTCAACCCATGAGCTTGCCCACACTCTTTTCCCCCTTGTACTGCTGAGGAAAGGACCAAAAAAGGGCAGGGTGAGGGGCTGGCCAAGGTCAACACACCACAGTTGCCAGAAAGGTAAAGAGCAGCAGTTAGTGTTAGCTGTAATACCAGTACTAAATATTTTATTAAATCCCAGTAGAGCCAGGCTCCTGATTATTTTCCCATTGCTACTGGCCTAACAAGGACAGACACAAGCAGATGTAAAATACTGAATACACCCACTTCCCATGAAAACGAGGAGGAAAAACCACACTAATCTGTGTTCTGTTTCCACTAAGATTTTACAAGAAGGATGTCAACTGCAAGTGAGTTACTCCACTAAATCCCAAAATGGCAAAAAAAGAAAAATATTAAATTAAATTAGATTATAAACAAAACAAAACAAAAAAAAAAAAAAAAAAACCACAACCAAAAAAAAACCAAACCCACAAAAAAAAACTCCAGGAAACAAAAACAACAACCAAAAAACCCAATCAACATATTTGGGGCAATGGAGAAAAAAAATTAACATGAAAGAGCAGAAGTTCACTTTTTGGTTCTTACAAGACATAAACAGTGAATTTCATCTTTGGATTATGCTGCAAAGAAATGAAAGAAGAAAAATATCCAAAGTCATAATTTGTGCCTGGACAAAGATCCATTGCTGTTAAATATTCCTTTCACTTCCTATTTTTCACCATGCTCCAGCATGTTGTCTTTAGTTACTCCAGCAGTTAGTGCAGTTACAAAATGCACACAACTCATCAGTAACATTTTTCTTCAAAATTTTTCTTGTAGTTTGACAGTGGTGCTGTTTCATCCTTCTTTAACTCCCAGAAGAATCTTCTCCATTCTTGTGAATTTACAATCTTTTAAAATTCATAAATATATTCTCTTTCCCCCAAGAAGCTTCAAGTGTTAATTTCTTCTAGTTGAATGTAGCTTAGATTTCTCCAAATCAAACTCCATCCTCTCATTTAGCTCTTCTTCTCTGAAGTGCCTTTTTTCTATTTGCCAGTTCATAGCTTCTAATGTTATTCCTGATGTAAAAGGTCAATCCAATACTCTCCTACACAAAACAGACTATGAAATAGCTAAATGGGACTACCTCCTAAGCTTTGACCAAGTTCATGCCAACAGTTCAGCTTTAGGATCAGTCTTTCAGGAAGGTTCTGATGCCGACTTGGCATTTAATTCACAAAGTTGCTAAAAAGCATCTACACAGCTATGGAATAAGAGCTACTAGACTTTCCCTGACCCATGTTATTAAACATAGTTGTGTATACATCACAGTTTTTGCTATCTTTGATTTATTTTTGTAAACATTAAATTTGATGTCCTAATTTAGTGGCAAGGACTGATAATTTCAGAATAAATGAATTTTTCAACTAATTAATTGTGAAGTCTTAGGTTTTATCCCTTACTGACAACCAATCTCTCTTATCACCTAGAAGTTAATCAAAGCTAAGAAATCATGCTAAGATTAAAAAAAATGTCCTTATATAAAATAAAATTTGTCCAGTGTAAGGTATCAACATGACAGAGCAGTTTCCCAATAAAATTATTTTCTCTCACTTCCTTGCTTCCTGAAAAATGGGTTTGTATTTGAAGTGTGAAACTTGTAATTTTCAGCAGGCTGGTTTTCAGCTCTTGTAAATCCTCTTTCCTCCAAAGAAGAGCTAACTATCAAACCATCTCCATTTTGGGGACATACTGTGGTAATTTCTCTTCCTGTGAATGGCAATGTTAATTACACAAAGTGGGAGGTCCAGGCACTTATGTGCCTTATCCTAATGCTTGAGACTACGTGACCTTTTTATCTTTTAATCATGACTGTGTAACATAGTCCCCGATTACATGTTGGGCAACATTTATGAGGGACTCCAGGCAAAGAACAGGCACTGAAATAGAGAAATGGGATTGCGACTGGAAACCAGCTGCAAAGAACAGTACAGAAACATCTATATTAATTCACAGAAAACTTATATTTCACATTCAATAGTATTTATGCCTATTTTGTTCTTTGGAGAATGTCTTCCCCATGACAGTTTGAGAGAGCCCAATACTTGCATGTCTGTAATTTACAAGAAGGGAAAAAATAAAGGCAAATGATAAAAAGTTAAAAGCCCTTAAGTTTTTCTTCTTACAGGAAGGATATTCTTTTCAAAAGAAAAAAAAAAACAACAAAGTCTATGAATACATTAAATACACTCCAAGTAAACCCCCATGTGCTTGGGTTTAATAAAACCTCAAACCATTGCAGCCTTTCCATCCTCTTTTGCCCTCCATTACCCAATGTATAGCAAAGGCCTGCAACCCTAGGACAGAAAAAAAAAAAAAAAAGAAGAAAAAATAAATTTAAAAAACCAAAGAAATTATGAAGAAAAGCTAGAGACGTTGTCAGGGTTTTTAATTTTAGTGCCCTGCACCATCAGTTAAGGATACTCTTTAAGGAGTGTGTCTAGAGAAAAATGTTACTTTAGAGCACTATAATCTTACTTAAGATACATTATTTGATACTTCCTTAAAATCTTCAATACAGTTATATCCTGATTTCACCTGCTTCCATTCTAAGAATTTTAAAAACAATGTTATTGGTGTAAATGACACAAGATTTCTCCAAAATTTCATTAAATGGCTATAATTCAGAAGTATCTTTCCACTTACTTCACTTGTTTACAGTATCATTCCCTACCCATGACTCAAATTGTTGAAGGCTTGTTTCTGAGTTCTTTACAGATTGCCAAAGTGGAAGCGGGGGTGAATCAGGATCATGAATTACAGCTTCATTGCCTAGCTCAGTTCCAAGGCACCACAACTCAAATGCAAGCCAAGATAAGATTCTGAGTTTACTACAGAGATTAAAAACAACAACAGAAATATACAACATAGACAAGGGAAATTTTTCTGGAGAATGCATATCTTTTGGGGGGTTTCCTACTTCCAATATAAAATGAGAATTATTAAAAGAACCAGCACAAAGCAGGTTATTAAGCTACACTGTAAAAATAAAAGCAGAGCACTCAGTTTGAACAGAAACTTAGCCTCACGGACTGCAAGAGCTCATAAATTCATCAATTTCACAGTGACATTGCAATTTCATAGTAGGAGGAAAGGTGTCCTGCCCTCCGGGCTGTACTCGTTGATGCCAAAAGCCCGGCTCTCCAGCAAGGTCATGCCACCGGGATTCCCCCATCAACCACACCCACGGAGGTCAAGCAACAGGGACACAGCCCGACATCACTGACCCAGGCAAGGCAAAAAAGCAGCATCACATCACCCAAAGAATTAATACCATGGGCAGCATAACACTTCATCAGTATTTACAACTATGATACTACTGGCTTGATACTGATATCACTCATGACCCGTTCAATTCCATGAGAACAGGAAAATCTTTAATGGGAACAGGAGGAAAGAAAAAATTCTGTTTCAAAGGCATGCAGTATTTGCAACAAAGCTCATGATGAACTTTTCACTAAAAATTGCTCCTTGGCTTGGAGGTAGCTTCAAAAGTTTTGTTGTTTTCCATACTAACACTTTACAAATAAATAAATAAATAAATAAATAAAAAATCTGGAAGTGTTGGATTTCATAGTTTTCTCATACATAACACCAAAATCCTGTGGACATGTTTATGCTGATGCAGAGCAAATAGGCCATGATGACATACCAGTTTCTGAGGTATGGCAATATTCTGTCCCTTTTTTCATGTGATGGACCTTTAGCCAACATGCTCACATCAACTTCATTGCATGAATAACAGTTTAAATCAGTTTTCCTTCACCATTCCTGTTAGTTGCTCTGACATTATTTGACTGGCTAAGGCGAACAGTAATGTAGAGACATCTCCCTCTATGTTAGCTTTGTTCCACCCATTTTTGTGACAGACCCTCCAGGATGAAAGACCAGTGTTGGCCATTCTGTATCCACCTACAGGTCTAGGATGTAGTCTGTATCACCATCACTGCTGGACATTCAGCATTTAGATGTTTCAGATGCTGATAAGAGACATACTTTACTGAGGATATTACAAGAGAAGAGGATCCAATTATCTATTTCTGTGGAGTATTATTTATTTGCAGAGAAATTAAAGCAAAACATGAAAATATTTATAGTATTCTAGGGCAGACAGTCTTATAGAAAACATCAGTACTGAGCACTTGTTTAGTCATTGGTGTGCTGCAGTGCATGAAAACAAATTCACAGGGAATTCACAAATGTCAGCCAAGGTGACCCAAAATCTCACAGCCACTGAAATTCACAGGACTTTTACTCCTACCCCATGTCCTCTTCCATCTACGCTCATCGGACCCTTGCAAAGCTACACACAAATCTCATAATAAAATACCTGGAACTCCTGTACCTTCCTCTTGAGAGAGGAAAGGAGACAGTAAAGTTTCATTTCTTGTTAGGTGAGGGAAATGATCTGACTCCTGGAAAAGTCCAACAAGAACCAGACCCGAATCAAGATAAGCGAGGAAACTGAAGACGAGTAAAATTTTCCCCATTTAAAAACATAGTTACTAGTAACTTGTTTAAATTACCTTGAAACTATTTAGAGAAAGGCAGATCAGAATTTATCTTTTCAACATTTTTTTTTGTTGCCAGCTGAAAAAATTATCTTCAAACACTCCAGGCTTTTTCCCCTCCTAAGTACTAAGTGGCATTTAGATTTAAATTGAAGGGAAAAAATATAATTTTTAAGTGTGCATTCATACTCAGTGTTCTTAACACACTAGTCATTCTTCTAAAAGCAACAATATTAAAACTGCATTGAGAAGATACTCCTATCAGTTTAAAACACTGAAACTGAAAACAAAACACCAGTCATTCCTCCCTGGATAAGCATGTGACAGGAAAAAATAAGAATTAATCTACTGAGAATACTACTCCCAAACGTCACCAACAGTTAAATAAATGTTTATTACCATGTGTGACAGCAGATTACAACTTCTATTACAGACCTTACAGATGAGAAAATTAAATGTTCTCAAATTTTTACAGTAGTCTTAGAATTTATTTAAAGCATGGGAGGTTCATAAAATATTTTCACTGGGTTTTTAGGGGTTTTTTGGTAACAGGAAGAATATTAATTCCTTTCTCTTCAATCACTTTTCCTCAGCACCAAATAGTAATGTTTCCTGTTATGAAATTAATTTTTCTCAGAACATTGCTTTATGCAACAGTGACCAGGAGAATCTCTGTTACTTCCAGGCTTTGGTACTTTTACAGGTACATTAAGGAGTTGGATATTCCTTGATTAAATGCACAACGTGAGTTAAGAACCAACTGCTGGGAAAGATTACCACTGATAGGAGTTTTGAAAAATAATATAAAACAGTATTTAAATAGTGGAAATAATATACACCCTATGCAATCAGAAGACAGATTTGTTTGCTGTTCATCAAAATATCATCTGACCTCCCCTCTGAAGTACATACCTCACTTTGTAGTGACTCACACTCCAGTTGAGTATAACCATAAGTCAAGCCTTTGTAAGTACAACAGCAGTACTCTCTAGTGAACTCAAGTACTTGCTTAAGAAAAAAAAACTGGAAACCTTGAAATTTATTAAGTTCCAAGGAAGTCTTCCATCTGTCTCTTCCAGACCATGAACACATGGTTAAGCATATTTGTAAAATAAAATCTTGTGCAATTTAACAAGCATGGTACATTGACACTGAATGCCCCATAAAGAGCTGCATATGACATAGATGGGAATGAAGAGGCTACAGAAAACTTCATCTGAAATTATTTTGATTTTCCAGTTCCTGATGGTAATGTCGATCCGACAAGCACAAGCAGTCCTATAAGTACTTTAATAAATAGCTGAACAACACCTAAAGAGAACGGTCAAAATCCATGAATCATACATGTGTGAAAAATGCACTGAAGAATGCATTACCCAAGAGTATGGGAATTCAAGCATCACTATATGAATTACCACAGAGACTAGATTAAAAACCCCAAATACACGTTGTGTACCAGAAAGAATTCATACAGACGATAAAAATGACAAAAGAAGACAAAAAACCAAGCCAAAACACATTTAAAACATTTGTCTTGAAACCTAGGAAGGCTTGCAAAACACATTAAAACCTAAAGTTCAGAAATTAGAGTTCCTTGGGGTCCTGGGATGCCAGAGCTTGCAGTTAAAACAAAGATATGGGGTCTATGGTGTGTGTTTCACATCTTGCCAACAGCCCTCTGCTCCACAGACTTCAACTACTCCTCTCTCCCAAACACTTCAGCTGATCAGCATTAAGACATCACAGCCAGAGTAAAGGCTGTAACCTGAATGTGGCTGGATGCCTGCTGCATCTCCATCAGCCATGATGGAGCCTAGGATGTCTGAGGTCATTTTATTTTCCATCCGAATTAGTTATTTTAAAACAAACAGATAAACAAGCTCTCACTTGCTTCCCAAGTTATATTAGCAGCTCAACTAGTTTTACACTCTAGTACACACAGTGTTTCTTCTACAGGGAAATACTCCTGAAATTGATGGAAACAGCCCTATCTATTATAAAAATCACTCATGCTAGCATACTAGCATTTTGTATAATGTTTTGAAAGAAATAATTTGTCTCAGTGTCCAGCGCCAGGAGAACAGCAAGGAAAAAACTGCATATAAACTAGGACTGCTGTTTCAGAGAAAACTTGAAGTTCAACAGCTATGAGGAGGGCTTGCTCTTCTTTCTTGTTGTTCAGGGGATTTTTGTTTTCATCTCAGAAAACACCTTGGTTTATGAAGATTCACATCTTTGCTCCTGACCACTCTTTCTGGTTCATAAAAATTTGAAACAGTTTTTTGCTTCCAAATAGCTACTTTATATATACTAATGTTATTTAAATACTCTTCTATTTTGAATACTGAAGCTCACAATGCCAACAAAATACTAAAGATATCCATCCAAGCCCGTAATATATATCTGGTAACTTCATGCAGCTAGAGAATTTTCTTGGCACCAACTAATGTAATTAACTTAAACCTCCAAAAAATACAAAAAACCTGATAAATCTACCCAAATATGTACCACATGAAGGATGAGAACCTTGCCTCCATTTCAGACAACTGGTAAACTTGAACATTAATGTTCTTTAGTCAAACACTGTACTTAATCATTCAGGCTATTAGGACATTGAACCCATGTCCCAAAGGTAATTTAATGCAAGTATCTGCTGTGATTTATTTCACAATTTTGGTTTCTCCAGTGTCACAGTACCAATACCAGAGTACCCAGTCATCCAGAAGATATTTTCTTTTATTTTCTAAGCTGGAATTAGGCTTTTAAATAAAGGTTTTGCAGTTGTACTTCCTAAGCAAATGTATAACTTATCCTGAACTAGGAATATAATTTCACACTCAAATTTTTTTTCAAAATCAGAATTTGCTGAAACTATAAAGGAAAACTGAAGTTGTCAACAACTATGATCCTTCAAATGTTTTGAATGTCCAAATAAGATGTTCAGGGATCAAGTAGCATCTGAGAAAATGAAGAGAGGTTAATCTTATAGTATTGTGTTCTAACCTTAAACTAAAAAATAAAAAAAATCTCTTCGAAGGGAGTACAAAAATTTATAAACTAAGCACAGCTGTAAATCATTACAGAGTAGTTACTAAAAAAGGTGTTTTAAAAAAGACCAAGTATTTTTTTCCTCTTATATCAACCTTTCTTGAGATAGACCAGGGACTAACCAGAATTTCCCTATATAGAATGGAAATGCACAGCAATTAGGGGAAAGAAAAGGAATTTCTATTCTTTCCAACTGAAATAGATAAAAATTAGGCAATAGACTCTGTGTATATTCTTTTCTCACAAACTGAAGACAACTGTTCCTGGCACTTAGGCACATAGAAGCATTTCAGGACAAAAGACTGTGACAGCAGAAAACAGAAAATTCTGATGCTGGTAAGAGACAGCTATTAAGCACTCAGTCCCATAATTCAATTAACATTTTATCTAATCATCAACCTGAATTTCTCTTACTGCAATTTAAGATTATTACTGTTTAACCTATCACCAGCCAACATGAAGTTTAGGTTACCCCCTTCTTTGCACCAACCTTTAACATCTTGAAAAGTTTTATTTCCTTTTTCTGTCTTGAAAAAGAGACAGAAAAGAGACAGAAATTTTCTTCAGACAGCACAAAGGAAATGCTGCTGTTTAGTCCTCTGTCGTTTCTGCTGCTGTCCTCAGATTTTCCAGAACAGGCATTCTCCTTCCATACTCCAAACTCAATAAAAGATTATTTAATGTATATTTACACAGAACATCGTTTACAAACCAATTCTGTCTGCAGTTTCTCACAACATAATAAGTCTGAGCAGTTTCACCAAATTATTTCTTCATTATTTTTCAATTCTCCTTGACAAGTACTGCCCCAATGCATCATAATAATTTCTGAACCCCAAATTACCCTTAAACTGGCTCACAGGTAGAGTAACTTAAATAGCCTCAGCCAAAGAACTTTTGTTATTACATCATCCATGGCACTAACAAAACAGTAAGAAAAACTGGGTGCTATCAGTGTTTTCCATGCAGCTTTTCACCTGCCACAAGGACTTTTCAGTTTCAAGATGTTTCTTCCATAAGCTTAATGAAGAAAACGGTATCTATTGCTTCCCTTTCTTCTCCTTGTATATTCAGAGAAATAAATTTGCACTTCATTAAATATTGTAGGACTTCCTTGGTACTCTCCAGTATCTGTACCTTAGCTCACTATCACTTTAAATACACCATCAAGACAAGGTTATAGAGCTGAAGATGATCAGTTCTGGTGGACAGAAGACACTCCATTTCAATGTCTACTCCTAAGCTGCCCAGGTCAGCAGCAAGAGCAGCAATTCTCTGTCCCACAGGGATCAGTGAGGGCAGGGCACTCACAGGTAATGCCACTCAGGCCATCCAGAATGGCCAGGCAGCCTCCTTGCACCCCTGAAGCCTCTGTGTCATGTACACAGCTCTGAAACAGTCTTTGCACATGCCCCTCCTGGGTCTGTCTTAGTTCAAAACAATGGAAATGGGAAAGGAGGAGCAGGGGGACCACATTTCAGCAGCTCCTGTAGTACAATGCCAAGGCTACCTCAGGCTAGACTTTTGGAAAGAGAAGACATGCTGGAACACTGGTGGACAGCAATGCACAAGCTGGAAGATAAGCACAGCATCAGTGCTGGCAGACAAGCAGCGTCCAGGACTGCACCCCAAGGGCTTGGGCATCAGGTGCATCAGCTTCTTGGACTACAATGGTGTGCAAGCAAGGAAAACCACAGCTCTGGGAATGTTTTGCCCCTATTATACCAAAATTACCCATGATATAGCAATTTCCATTTTGCATGTAACTTCATCAAGCAAAAATTAGAGAGTAACAATAGAAGGTAGTTAAACATGTTCACATAATTACATAGGAATCAACTGCTTTGGGTTGGGGAGTTTTGGGTTTGCTGGTTTTGGGAAAGCTGTGAATAACCAAGAGCATGATTGCAGATAGTGGAAAGGTGGAAAAGAAATCCATCAGCTATCAGTGCAAGAAGGCATTCTGGCTCTATACAACTGCCATCTCACCATTGCTTACCCCAGTCTTCTCATCACTACATAAAAGATACATAAACATGTAAATAAATAGATTCACAGAGCCACAGGAACAAGGAGGCTGCTGCTTTATCTGAAGAAAAATCAAAACAAAAACCAAAAATACCTTCAAAAGCTGAAAATAATTTTAAAGTCTGCGCAGCTAATAAAACCCATTAATTTCTTTTTCAATGCCAGGTACAAATTATGATTTTAGTTGTAAATTTACTGAGAAATTTAAATAATAAACAGAATAAAAATAATACCTTGAGAGATATAAGATATATTTTGAAAGAAGCACTTTTTTCCTTGAATATCATCAAACATTTTTGTAAAACTCAAAACAGCAAGGGCAAGGCAAGGCTTGAAGCAACCATATGGCTCAGTCATTTAGCAAAACAGGAATTAAGGCAGTGCAGGTGGCTATGGAAGTATTCAGTGATGTTTAATTTTAATGAACTAATTTGAACAATGTGTGATAAAATCAGCATATAAAATGATGCATATTACTAGAACTGTCAGGAGAAATGCCTCTCTCTTGCAAGGCTCAATTGTTCTACACAAAAGGCACCTTCAGACACTGTGGGTGTGCAGGGATATAGGAGGGTAAAGCCAAGAGAAGTAAAAGAAATCACATATCGAATACACAATATTTACACCTATGTGATGCCAGACACCTGTAGCCTATCTAAAACAATTTCTCCAAACTCTACCCTTAATTTTGCACTTTCTCTTTTGGCAGAACTTAGTTCTGTATCATAGCAACGAATTGTCAGTTTATTTTTGCAATTTATATTCAGAGTATATATTAATTTTTTTGCAAATTAGCATTTGCTTGAGAATGCTAATGCTTTCATATTACATGACATCCAATGAATCAATAGTTTCCATGAAAAAAAGGAATGATAATATTATACAAACCATGCTGCTGAAGTTTAAAATCACGGACGGGTATAACTTTTGGGAAGAAAAAACTACCAACAGGTCATAATTTTTAATATCTGCCAGAATTTCTCCTTTAATTCAAAGGTCAGCAAGCACATTTGCTACTGTGAATGATCAGTGTCTCACTGTCTTTATAAGGCACAATTACTTGGACAGCTATTAATCATTTTTAACAATTAGAAACATTGCTCCTGTCTTCAAGGAAGGGATGTTTATAAAGTTTCACCTCCATTCAAAGCCTTAAAAATTGGATTACTCACTCCAAAGTGACAGGGGCATCACATTGGTATGAAAAGAGAATGCTATACTGATAAATCATAACACTATTGAAAGTGCTGTGCTGCCAGAGACACTCACTTTACACAACATACCAGCAAATTTCCATTTGATGTGAGTCATAAGAAGGCTCTTCCTCTTATCCCTTCATTTTAAACTGAGCACACATGAACCTGTGGTACCCAAAGCAATGAAAAGCACTGGAGTAATCTTGCACCACCTCCAGACATTTAATTGTTCCTTTGGATTCAACAGAAACCAGGTTGGCCTTTCATCAATCATTTTGGGTGGTGTATAATTAAGCTGAGAAATGAACAAGACCATAACATACAAACCTAAGTAACCTAAACTTCAATATTGCCCTGAATTATTTCTGAGAGTTAGCCAATAGACATGTTTAATACTACACAACTCTGTTAGGTTTATGAATTTCTACTCAAGACCACTCATCACAAGGAGATAAGTGGGCAAAAACATTCTTCTTCACATTGAAGCTTTATTCTGCTAGCTAATTGACAGTCCTATGGCAACAAGCTCCTGCCCAGGAAAAAAGTAAATATAAGGGGGAAGAAGTTTTTTAAAAGCCAAGATCACCCTGAAGCCCCACATTAAAAAAATCACATCAAACACACTGATGTAAAAAAACTATCACAAAACCAGATGGAACAGCAGAGATGAAAATTAATGTAAGTAAATGTAAGCTAGACATACACACACAAACAGTTGTTAAAAGGCAGCCATGAGGCTGCAGAGAGGTTAACAACAGTTCCACAGCTCTAGAATACATCACAGTACAAAGAAAACCACTAATATTCTGCAAGACATCTTATGACACAAGGCTGTGAGACATCTCAAAGTAAAGGAGAACAAGAGCATTACAAACAAAGGTGTATTAAAGGAAAGGAGAATAAAGAGTGAAATACAGTTGTAACTCACAAAATGTTGTTAAATGTAAGACTTTAGATGCAAGGCTTTGATAGCTGAAAAGACAGACAAGCAGGAGGAGAGGGGTTCAAGAGAAAGATAGCAATAGGCTAAATAAAGAGAAGCAGCATGCAACTTGACCAAGTCCAGTAGCACAGTATGGGCAGCTGAAAAATGAACCTCCTAAAGTCCAGTTAAAACAGAGCTTGAACTAAATTATTTTATACATTAAACCTGTGGAGGATCTTTGTCCCAAAACAACACCCTTGCAATATTGTATTTCAAGAGTTCCAGGATATGCCTTTCTTATACACAGGCATTGTCCATGCTTAAAAAGCAAAACCTTACAATTTTAGGCTACCAATTCAGAAAAGATTGCTGCTAGTAAATATTTGGTAATGCAATTCTTCGGTGGATAACTTGAATTTAGTCATTTCAATACACTTAAGGCCAGTATCTGCCTCACAAAAACCTATTACTGGAATTTCATAGACAACATTAAGTGAATAAGCAGTAAAAACAAAGCACTGAAGGGTTTTGTTTCACCTAAGTAGGCACACAAGTACCTACTGCACAACAGAGAAGACTAAACTGGGAATTCTTCCAGTCCTTATCTGTGGATATATAGATAATTAGACTTCAAGACTACAAAAACCTTCAAATATTTTGTAAGCAATAAAAATAGCCTTAAAACACCCAAACAAAGCCTGCTCAGGGTTCTCCCCAGCCTTCCTCAAGGAAGGACTAAACGAAGCAGAATGCACACATTGACATTGATGCAGGTTTTCTGAAGCTCTGTCCCTCTCTGAATCTTTGCAGAAAGTCTGTGGAAGCAGTTACTAGAGGGCTGCTTTGGAACACCTCATTTGAAGATTTTCTTTTAATTTTCTTCTTGGCATGTTTGTTCAGGTACAGAAAAGTAAAGTCTGCAACATCCATGTAGATCTATTTCAGAGACATAACTGCAACCAAAAATTTAATTACTTATTCCACTTCTAGCTCCATTTTAGGAAAAAAAACCCAAATCATTTTATCTCTTTCATATTAATTGATGATGTTATATATATATATATATATATATATGAATATGTATGTATATGTCTTAATAGGGCTCAGCCCCGGTGAGACACTGGAACAAACTCCCCAGAGAAGCTGCGGATGCTCCATTCCTGGAAATGTTCAAGGTCAAGTTGGACAGGACTCTGAACAATCTGGTCTAGTGAAGGTGCTCCTGTCCATGACAGGGGAGTTTGGAACTAGATAATCATCAATTTTTTTTCCAACTCAAAGATTCCTATCACTCTATGTTTCTATGGAATATGAAAACGAAGGATGGTATGGTTATTTTCCAAAGCATGAGGAGAAGTATAAAGGGTTTAAAATTGTGGAAATAAAATCACAATAATACTCTTACGTGTCTCACTTCTCTTATCAATATATGATAATCATACAAAATAAAACTATAAGTCCAAAATGTAGAGGAGCAGAGAAAAGAAAATTATGTCTAGCAAGTAGAACAGGCTAGTAGACAGGGCAGAGAACAAGAGTTAACTGGATTGTTGAAGATAAATCAATTCAAAAATAATTCTGAGTATTAGGGAAATTAACAATAATTCTGAGGTTTCAGAAAGACTAAGTGCCAATGGAAATAACACCAGCCTTTTCTCACATAGTTGATGCAGCAGTAATGTACAGTATTAAGTAAATGGTATAAAGAAAATGTTATGCTTCTCTGGGATGACTATTTTTCTCAAAAATACATAGTCTTAAATTCTTTATTTAAGACTATAATAAATCAGATTTTGAGGAACTGTTTTCATTTACTGTGTTTGGGGGCAGGAATGACAGGGGTTGTTTGTTCCAACTTCTCAAAAAAATAGGCCTCATACCTAAAGCACATCCATAACAATTCCCCACATCCAAGCTCTGGATGAGGATGGGGGTGATGAAAACTCATTTTCATCAAATAGCCATACTGAAGCACTGTCAACCTTTTAAAACATGTCATTATTTACTCTCTACCAAGAAAAAAATATTCTCAGCAACTATAAACAACTAGGTATTAATCTCAAATCAAATAATTAAAATCTCTGGGAAAACACATTTCACAGAAAATTAAAAAAAATATTAGCCCTTGTCCATCCTAGCCATATAACTCATAAAACACCACTTACATTAAACTAAGCTGTTTAGCAAAACCTGGAGTCCACTCTGAATTTCAAGTCCTTCTGAAAAATACTTAGGAATGTACTAATCTCGAGAATATCTAAGAAATTTTATCTCCCTAGGAAGTGGGAGCAGAACGACACCAACAGAGGCTGGCAACAACGCACTGAAAACAATTTCAGCGTTTATTTCATGACATTCACCATTGATCAAGTCTATAAAACCTTTGAATCTAATAGAAGAACAGATTACCGCTTAACTTTATTACTGGAGAAAATTGTCTTGCAAAACCAGCAAAAACTAAGAACCTGTGAAATGAACACTTGTAAAAAAACAATTCTTGTCTAGCATGAACACCCTCCAGACTACAACAAATGCAAGGAACAGTAATGCTAAAGTTTTTCAAGAGCTCACTGAATGCAAAAAGTTATGTTTGTTTTTTTAATTTATTTTTTATTCTTCCCATTGACCAATAAAACCCAGGTTTTAATAACTTAAGAAATGAGCTCACATGTGTCCTTCAACACATATGCTCATATCTAAAAGCTGCTTGAACTTAGATATTCCTGCAGAGACCTACTAGAGAATCACCTCCAATGAGTTACATGCAGCTTACTGGTTCTTCACTTTAGATTTTGGGAGAAGCATAATAAAAGAAAAAACATGCCTAGGATACATAAATAAGCCAACTGCCATGCACAGCTTCCTAGAAACTGGCTACCAGACTCCTCTCCCTTGCTGCCACTTTATCACTGACAATGCTGAGACTGAAGATTCACCCACCTCTGGCATTCCCAATTTTAGGAGCTGTCTGTTGCCATCTAAATTTTCAAAAAGAATGAAAAGATATGGGGGGGGAAAAAAATATATCCAGAGTTGTTCCTGCTTAAACTGAGGCTATCAAATTAAATCTTCTATGTAGTAGAAAGGAATGTGAAAACACAGTTGCCCGGCTGTCTGTTCACAGCTTGTCAACACTTTTGTTTGGTTATTTTTCTAATAGAACATTTTTATCTGAACCAAAATTCACACCCTAAATGAATGAAAAGTGAAGCTGAATGCTGGTTTTATGCTTTCCAGTGCAGAAAGAGGAAGAAAAGGCAAAAAGAAAATGCTTTTAAATAAACTTTAAAAATTATCATTTGTTTCAATTATACCCTGTTACCATAAGAGTATATTTTCATTCACTTGACAGAAAACAGTACTCTTGACTACATAAATACATTAATCGGTGATACATACTTTTTTCAATTACTCAACAAGTATTCTTCCAGCTTCAAGACACCACAGAACTACGTAACCACTCAAAAAAAAAGACAGGTCATTTCATCAAAAGAATGCAAACTTCATGAATCCCTAACCCAAGATGCTGAAGGTGTTATATAAATTAAAGAATCACTAAATGCAAAAAGGCCCCACACCTTTCAGAAAGTGTAACCAAATAACAGTGCTGCAATAAATCATGTTTTCTCAAAGGAGCAGAATAAGTAAGGCCTCCTTGCTTACATGTAAGAGCTAATATTTTAAGCCATATCCACAACCAGAACCTCATTCCCAGCACACCTCTTCCAGCTGCCACTAAATTTTGCAGTATGAAAGTGAGAATATTCAGCTCCTGTTATTACCCAACACAGAAATAATCAGAGTCTCACAATAATTTTCATCCCTATTGTTTGGAAAACGGTCAGACTTTCAGGAAGGTACTTAGAATGGCAGCTTTACAAGGCACTTTAAAGTTATCTTTAATATCCTTGGGTCTTTTTGTGGACCATTTCAAACCAGGTCCTCCTCCCTCAAAATTTTGAATAATAAACTGTCATGCCAATGCTCCCTGCTTCCCAAAGGCAGAGAAGAACCACTTTCTCTCGAACTCATGCCAGGATAGAGCTGGAGAAAGCAGTAGGTAGGAGCTTCTGAAATCATCTCTTGCATTATTTCATGAAATATTAAAATAATAATATTTGTGGCCCTGGCCATTTAGGATGTTTAAGTAGCAGCACAAGACAAAGTCTAATTTTCTCCCATGTTCATTCTGAAAGCAAGACAGAAATGTCATAAGCCACTGTATATAACCGAAGTCCTTCATTCACTAGTTCATCCAGCACTTTCATCTGCCCCAAAAATTTATTACACTCAAACATATGTATCATCCTTCATTATGTTGTGCTGTTTATTTTATGGTCTCATCCTACTAAAGGTATTCTAAGAAAAGCTTTTCTGTATTCATATACAGTGTTCAGTTTATGGTTACATGTAAGGTCTGAAAGCACACATGCTTTGCTTTCTAACGTCTCTTGCTCAGGCTCCCCTACACTTCAGGCTATTTTTCAAAACTCATCATCTTCAAGTAGAGGTAAAAACAGAGCCATCATTCTTTATCCCTTTTTCATTCTTTATTCTGCTTCTTTATCTTTCAGATTCTCTATATCCTTTTAGATAATACTCAACCAAGTCCTGATCATGTGAAGGCATGAAAGCACCATTGGTAAAGAAGATTGCATCAACCCAAGCCACCACCTGACCACACTCTCTTTAATGACATAGTACATCTCTTGCATGCTTACAATAGCACTTCAGATTAGTGAAAACAGACCAAACAGATTTGTACCAGCATGGCAACGCAGGTCTGCAGTGGTAATGCTACTAAGACTGAGCTGGACTGGAAGATTGTGTCACCTGCACAAGCATCAAGCACCAACAGGTTGTTCACAAAGAAGAACTACCTAAAATTGCCTAGGACAAGGAAGCACTACTAAATACTAGGGCTTCCCCCCTTCATTTTAGCAAAGTAAGTCCTAATAAAAGCAATATCTCTCTGTTGCATCCACATGCAGCACAAGACTGCAACTTTCTTGCAGCCTACAAACTGCTTCCTATTTTCTCATTCTACAACTTGCACAGTAACTCAGTATTTGACTATTTATCAGGCACTCCTTGCAGTATGCAAAGACTTACTCCAAAGTTCGAATATCTAAAGTGAAGCACAATTGGTGTACTGTGCTTCATGCACTTTAATATTTTGATATCAACCAGCCACTCAATAAGATTTTTCACAGGACTCTGGAATAGGATGCAAGTTTAATCATGCTAAATAATTTTATTTTACATGGAAACCTTTTAGTCCCAGAACTTACCTTGTTCCACAAACATTTCTGATGTGGATCAGCAAAGGTCACAGGATACATTGTGGAAATCCTACAGACAGCTTTTCCCACTGTGATCACTGGCTATTTTTCCTCATTGCTACTCCAGCCCTTTGCAAAGGATGGCATCAGGCTTTACACTTTGAAGTGGTCAGCAATGGTCAGACTAATACTTCCACAATTTCACCGTTTCAGTTTCTTTTGAAATCCCAGGACATTATTCACTGCTACCAGTGATTCCTTGCAGTGGACAGCACCCAAGGGCTTCCTGTAAACACAGCCATAGATGTTCTTTTACAAAAATTCTTCTTCTGTGTACATGCATTTAAAAAAACATGTTCAGCCTCCCTGTAATAAGATGACCTGGAATTTTCTTTTTAATCCTTCAGTATCTGTTGTCCTCAACAGACCCTGCTCCAAGCTCTAGCTTCTAACATCAAAATGCTTCTCACAAAAAAAGTTGGGGTTCCAATTAAATCCTAAGCTTTTAGCAAGTTCCTACTAAAATTCTGTCATGGACAGATGTGCTTGCAGAATTGCATTTAATATTCCAGGCTTTGGTACTCCTTCCTGTTTTCCTCATTGATACATAGCTGACACATCCAATATATTTGATTTATAAAAAAAAAAAGATCTTGAGCATTTTTGGGAGCCTCATTCTTTCACTATGGCTGACAAAGCTTGAATTCACAACTCAGGCCACCAGCTTTCTTTCCAGCTTAATTCCCTATTTCCCAAATGGCCAGAAAACACCATACCACCATTTTATGCACACATATCTACAATATAGCACACACCACGCTTACCAACAGCAATTGCCTTAATTTTATTTAAATATTCCCTTACTAAAAAGGCACAAGAAGAGAGAGGTTTTACTACATTAGACCAAATAATAATTTCACACGTGAACTCAGGAGTGTTAAGCAATTACTTATCATTGTCATGGTAGGAATGAATACAAACCCATCCATCCAGTGGCATTAGTGATGACCTTCACAAATCATAGAAGACAATCCACTCTTCTTCAACACTACAAGAACTTTATGCAATACCTGAACAATTTAAGGTCCACTGGTTTTACAAGCTACCTAAATAAGCCAGTCTTTCCACACGTGTGAAAAACTGAAGGGTTACCAAGCTAAAGACACATCACTGTGGAGCTACCTGATCAGGAAGAATTAATATACCTGCATTGCTTGTTTCTTAGTCAAGAAAAACTTGTCAGCCAGTGAGCAAGGCAGGGCTCACAAAAGCACTTAAGATGGGAGGACAATTTCAGTTTTTGACACGGGCAGAATAGCACATTCCTTAAATATCCAGTGCCTTGCCACAGCTCCACCGGAAAGAAATTTAGAGGGTTGTACACCTAAGCACATCTTCAGAGAAGTCTACTTTCCTTGAGTTATTTTCAAAGTTTGCACACTTTTTTCAAATAACTGAAGTTACTCCAGGCATCTTGATTAGAAAAATGACAAGTCCTAGATTACAACTATCTGCTCTCATTCCTCTTGCACAGATGATGCAGGAAATACATACATCAGGAAAAGGTTGGAAAAAAAAAATAAAAAAAAAAGGCAGAATTCTGCTGTCTTGAAATTAAAAAAAAAAAAAAAAAAGGCATAAAATGAGACCAATCTCAAGGCAAAATTTGGGTAACATTATGACCACTCCAAGGTAGCTTGAAATTAGTAAATGTGTGTTTCTCACTATAATTTTATTTTTATTTGAACCAACTTATATTTATACAAAATCTTAAAACAGTGCTATGGCACAATAAGTTCCTCAGAGACAAGAAAAATCTGCTGAGGAAAACATCTGATATTCAAAATTCATCTTCACTCTTGGAAGAGCTTTCACCTTTATTTTCTTGCTTACCATAACATCTATTACAAAGGCTTTCTGAAAAAAAATGTGGATGCAAGGGATGGCAAGAACAAATTAAACTTATTCTCCTTTGTGGGACAATTAGAGTAAATAATTAAATAATGCCTTTTGGTTATTAATTTATTATTTCTATATATTTCCAATGGTCTTCCTACAAATTTTCATACAGAAAGTATATAGCATTATTATCTTGACTTTTAAAAGTTTGAAAAGTCCATTACTTAAATTTAAATTAAAAAGTAATATCAGGATTTATATCTTGATATCTGTTTTTCATGAGTTTTTTTTGGGGGGGAGAAGGTGAAGAAATTGCTTCAGTAACAAAATCAGACATGGTTTCCCTCCCCATCCTCCTTTTTTTTTAGGTTTATTTCATGAAGGTTTTGGGATTTTATTCAACATAGTGGTACAGAAAAAATAACAAAAATATATGGACTATCCATTATCAATGGCAGCCTTTCAAAGACTGAATAATGAATATTGTAAGCAATATCTCAAGATTTGAAAAAAAATATTGAAGAAAAAACATGTAACAAAAATGCAATCTATGTAGGATTGGCAGCATTGTTAATAGGTAATTATAGGTCTAAAATGTTAGTTGCCATAACAACTTGGAACAGTCCTATATCCATTATATAAATATTTCGTTCTCTCCTCATATGTATGCTTATTTTTAACCCTGACTTCCTCCTGATGCACTTTTTGCTAAGCAACCTCATTAGCTAAACTCCTACTGTGTCAGATTGGCAGATACAATTGCAGGCATTCCCACCACCAAACAAACATCCTCACACAAGCTGCCAGATGTGCCATATATCTTATAAATGTGGGTTTGCACCTCCTTCATTAAGCTCTCTTCTCCTGGATAGCAAAAAAAGTCTCCAAAATCTCTATCCCTTAATAGAGCATTTAAAGATTTGAAATTACTGTATCTCACCAGTTAAGGGCACAATGCACTGCAATTTATGCACACACTTATTACCATATGGCAAGTCATAAACCTCAAACTTGAAAAACATTAAAATTATACTACCTTCTGCAATTTAAAAACTTGTACTATCTCTGAGTAGATTTAATCTTTACAAATTATTTCTTTTACAAGTATATTTTGATTAAAAAAACAAACTTAGGCAAAGTTTGAAGAAAATTTGAACAAGTCTACATTTGCCTCCTCTCTCTCTCTCATAAATCTCTAATATTGACATGCATGCCATTTATTTGTGGAATTTTCAATATAATGAAAAGCTGTAACAGTAATAAAACTGTCTGTGTTGCCCCAGGAAACTGTATATAAATTAACACTGACAAAATGAGAAATCCATCAGAAAAATCAAGCTAAAATTGTTATTGTTAAAAAAAAATAAAGTGGCATAAGATGAAGATGTTGTGCCAAAGCTAAACTTAATCTGAGCTCCAGTGCCAGTATTAGATGGAAAAAGTAACACAGGAATCATAACAGCTGTGTGACACTCGAAAAGGAAATGTTTTTTGCAATGAACCTCCAGTTTGTTCCTAACAGAACTGTAAATGAAATCAAATCTGCTTTCATATGTACAGAACACAACAATTAAAGAGATGGACAATACTTTCAGAGCTGGAAAGCTCCTTTGTCTTGCAGTTCATAAGCATTAAATCTTAATAAAATTATTCTACAGTTACACAAAATGAGAAAACAAAATTCAAAGATTTCACAAAAAAATAAAAGGTTGAGGTTGGAAGGGAGCTCTGGAGGTCATCTGGTTCAAACTTCGTGCTCAAGCAGGAAAGCAAACCTAAAGGTGTTTGCCCATGATAATATGTCCAGCAGTATCTCCAAGGATGAAGACTCCACAGCTTCCCTGAGCAGCCTGTGCTAGAGCTCAATGACCCTCACAGTAAAGCAGCATTTCCAGATGTTCAGGGGGAATCTCCTTCATTTCAGTTTGTGCCCATGGCTCCTGTCCTGTCACTAGGCACCAGCTCAGTCTTCATGACATCCTCTCTACAGGTATTTAATTGCATTTAAAAGATTCCCCAGTTTCCAAGTTCTGATGTCAAGACTGTTGGGTCAGATTTAGAAGCATCATTGTGCTAGTGTCAGGTACAGAGAATACTGGGTGAAAACAAGCTCACAAGTAAAAATTAAGCAACCTGTAAGAACTGCGTGTTTAAGTAGGTCTTCAAGACCAACACTTGAGCAAAGGAACCCTTAAAGTATCAGCTTTCCATAAAAATATATAATTATTCTCATTAGTGATATAGCCTTTCATTTCCTTCAGAAATATAAGATTGGCTGTCATTTTACAAAGCTCAAAGAGTCAATAACTTGGCCTTCATCACATCAATTTTACCCTAGCAAAATATGAGTCAAAGCCATTCACTCTCTCCTCTCCCTCATTATAATAGAACCTCAAATTGCAAATAAAATCTATTTGACCTAAATTTTTCCATTTATACTATGGCAATGATAACTCTCTATATACTCTGGTTTGTAAAGCAAAGAGAACAACTTCCTAAACATTAGACGCTAAGTTAGCCTTCTGCAAATAAAAAGCAAACAAATCATCCTGCAAACCCTAGGTCATTTTACATACTCCTTGTTTACACTGTGTTCCAGCATACCCACCTACTCTAGAAGGGTTTAGTCTTCAGGACTTCTTTTTAGAAGAATTAGTTTAGTGAATAACTCCTTGATTATATTTCAAAGGTCAATTAAGAATTCTGCAAACAGCTCGCATCTCATCAAATTGAGAGAAGATTAAAACTCGAGTCATTAATTTATTTTTTTGATAAGCAGTGCAAATATGTATTAAAAATGTTAGTTCTTTTTGCCTCAGGCTTCCTTAGTGCATCGCTTAGTCTCATTTAGCACATAGGAAGGCACTTGAGGGAGGAGAGAAATTAAAGAAATGGTAGAATCCTTAGGATCTGGTGCATATGTATTAATGTAAGCAAACAAACTGATTGTGAAACACAAAAGTCATGTGGCTGCAGCTTCAGATGTACTTTTATTTCATGACCTTGTGCTTATCGATGCAAGGGTAGCTAAAAGCATTTCCGGAGAATGTGAGAGGAATGGAGATAAGTCAGAGCAAAAGGGGAAGGGATGGCTATGAAATGACAAAGTACAAAATCAATGGTTTTCATCATTTCAGGCAATGAAAGAAAATGGTAACTATCTCGAGTTCTAATTAACATGTAGGGTCAAAGACAAATATCATTATGTGTAATTTTTCTATCATAAATTTCAATCAAGTACAAAGGCATTAGTAAAGGTTTTTTAAAATACCAAAATTAACTTTCTTATTTAAAAATAAAATATTCACTATCCTATCAACTCTAAGGGAAGAATTAATACACGTATTTCAAGTTCAGATCTTTGATCAGTTTGTTTTTCCAAGATTTATAGTGGTTTAGACCTTACAGGGAACTAATATTCTGATGATATTGTAGAACAAACACTTTGCCGTGGTAAATGATGAATTAAAAGCAACATTAGGTTTACGTTCAGCATGAAACATTCCATAATATTTTTTAAAATATCTGAGAGCAGACTGGTATGGTAGTCTACATTTTAAAATACTTGCATTTTAGATTAGATCATGCTTTTGTTTTATTTCTCAAACTGCACTTTAAAATCTGAACATTTAGACAAAATCATAAAATATTTATGAAACCTGCCAAATAATTTAAACATTCAGTCCCTTAGCATACTGTCTTATACTTTTGTCAATAAACCTCCTTAACTACAACTTTCAGTTTTGTACTAATAATGGATTTTTTTTATTTTGTAACTGTACAATTGTAGAATTTTGAAGAGAAGCAAATCACAAGACAAAGAGTCTGTAGTCCCACATTTACGGTTTATATTTGGAGGAAGGGATAGAAGGACACAACAGATCTCATTTTCAGCTAACATGGTTTTCTCAATTGTAACACTCAACTACCTACCAAAGTTTTCAGTACATTTCTAGCGAGTCACGCTGAGTCTCAGAGTGGAAGAAGACAAACAGGTGATGGGGATGTGGTTCTCTCCACACCCCCAAAGCAGCTGTTTTACAGCTCAGGGATGGTTGTTTCCATAACCACCCATCTGCAACTGGACTTAACACAGTGAATTATGTTCTATAATGACCCCTTCTGCAAACACCCTGCAGTATCCTGTGCACTTATTTACAGGATTATGGGTAGGTACATTTTAAAAACCTTTAGGCAAATCATTAAAGAGGAATTTTCCAGGATATTCCAAGAGTATCATAAGTGCCAGCATGCATAGGTTAATTTAGTCCAAGATACTAATTATTTTCTTCATTATTTTTATAGCAAATGCTTTTCTCTGCTTTATTTAACTGTTTAAGCAAAAGGCAAATCCAGGACACTTGAATAAATAAAAAACATAGCCTACTCCACTTGAACAACATTGAGATATATAGTAAATAAATATAATTAATCTGTTAAACTTAGTAACTACACATTACACATTTTGTTACATCTCAGTCAACAGTGTTTTACTGAACTGGGGAAAAGGTGAAAAATACTTTCTGATTCCCCCTTTTACACTCTTACACATGAAATCTGATTCCCTGTACAGATAAAACTTTTTCTTAATAAAAGAATCAAGTAAAATTTCAAATTTACCTTTTCAAATATTGCTATAGAAATGTTAGATCCTATATAAGATATCACAGTTTCCTTGGGGGAAAAAATCATAAATGCTATCATAATTAGGATTTGAGTTAAGGATGAAAGAGACAGAGCAGATGGAATGCAAGAGATAAACATTTACATGCAAATATCTTTGTTAACAGGAAATGTTTTAGGAGTAGCTATCAAAGCACATGGAAGATAAATGTTCATCTATTTAAGTCAGATATATTTGAAAGTTTCTCCTAGCAGCGAAGTCAGCTAAAGTCTGCAAGCAATCCAGAAACAGCACATGACGCAAAAAAGAGCGGCAAAGATTTTGTTCCCTGGTTGCCTTCTCAGAAGTTGATAAGATAGCATAGATGTGAAAGAATACTGCTTCCCTCCTCTTGATAAGGGAACTTGGTGCTCAAGTTAAGCAGAACACATTGAATGCAGTGTTTGGATGTGTTGTCCCCCCACTACACCACTAGTTCTGATTTACTCATGGAAAAGTTAAAACATCCATGAATTCCTAATTTTCACTTGCTATCTTGTAACCAGTTAGCCGACATCAGGAAGCCTACCTGAGGTACCTCTTCAAATCCCTGGCTTAACAAGGGCCTGTTCACTAAATACACACCTGCCACATCTGTCATAATGACAAAGAAAACACTCTCTTGCTCCTCTGTCTTAAAAGGCTGGAATTGTAAAATATTGCTACCTCTAAAACAAGCTTTAAATAGCACATGCAGTTCCACAACAAGAAGCTGAAGGTACAGCTTGGGCAGCTTTGCATGTGATGCACGTTTATGAAATCCTTATTGAAGCTTCTTTAAATTAAATCAATGTTCTATTAAAAATATGTAACAATAGGCAAATAATGCAGGTCCTTCAAGGAGGCATCCATACGACCCTCCAGCAGTTCTGCAGCCTCTCACATCTGGGGATCACGATCCACCTACGCCGGATCAAGGTGAAAGAAGAATAAAGTTTCAAGGTAAGTATGGTTTCAAGAGTGACCACAGCCATGGCACCTGGTCCTAACTCCACCCTGCAGAACTGCTTGCTGGTGCACAGAGCAGGTGGGGTCAGTCCCTGAGATCTCAGACCTGAATGAGCCTTGGAGCAAAAGGGACCTGTCTAAGACAAGTGGGGAAGGAACACAATTGGTTTTGGAATATGGAAAGGAGAGGTTAGCAGACTGGAGGAGTGATCCTGATCAAGGAAGATGGTGCTGAACTCTTGACCATACTACAGTTTCCCAATTTCCAAATCTCAAAGTTTCGGCAACCTATTTTAAAATTGGTAAAACTTTTAAAAAGTTTAGTACAAACTTTAAAATGCTGCCATATTCTGAAAATATAGAAATTAATAAGTACATAAGTCTGCACAACTTCCTGACTGAATAAACTGCATTCTTCCCAAGACACACACCTAGCTGCCTTCAGGGGTTTGCATTCCAGCTTATTACTCATTTTGCACCTTCATTTTGCACATCTATGCAATCACTTCTCCACTTCAGACTGAATAAATTGTTCTTTTTTTCAGGTGCACTTGTGGAAACTAATAAATACATAAACAAGCTACAAAACCAAGATCTGAAGTAGGCCAATTACAGTCACTGAAACTAAAAAGTGACAGAACAAGCAACAAAAAAAATCTAAAGTAACCTAAATTGTTTTAATGTTAACTTCTCTCAAAGAGAAAAAAAATGTTTAAAATAGAGTAGAGAAGATTTTATATGACTTCTGCCTGCAGTCTCTAGACACATTGTCCTTGGTGGCTGGGTTAAACAGTCATCACCAATTAAACCTTTTCCTCATGCAGCCACTCTGGCACTTCTCACAAAAGCTGAAATTTCTTCCAGACTGACTCAACAGACTCACTCTTCAGTCTCAACAAGAGGCACTTTCCAAATCTTTGACATTGTTGACTGCTCCATTCTGTTCTTTCCCATTTCGCAGCATCTGGTTTTGAAATAGACATCATGAGGGCAAATGTTCACCACACATACAATTACATCTGCCCACCAACAATTCATACTCCAACTGTACTTACATCCATGCACGGTTTGAAATTCTCCTGTCACTCCCAAGACCTTTTGAGTCATTGTTTTTTGACCTGCATTCCCACAAATAGAGTTAGTCATAAATGGCAGAGTACAGATATTGAAACAAAGAATACTCTGTGAATAAAACACTACCTTCATAAAACAACAACCATACTAGCATCCCATCAACAAGCTTACTACCACATTAAAACAAGAAAAGCACTGTGTTGGTTTCACGTGGTAAGGGGGAAGGGTGGATCCACCTCAGGGATGGCTCCATGAGGCTGGGGAGTGGGAGGCACTCTCCCGTCTCTGGGAGCTTCCCCTGTGAGCTGCTGGCACCAATGAGAGAGCTGATTTGGTGATGGACAGCTTGGGAAACCAATGAAAAAGTTATTTCGCTTTCACAAATCACAATTGCATCGAGTTGATTGAGCTCTCTCGGTTCCCGGCCTCCGGGGGGGTGGGGGTCCCTGGCTGAGGGCTCCGGGCTCGGTCTGGGGTCCGGCCCGGCACCCCGGCTCTGCGGGGAGCCCCTGGGCTCCACGTGGCCCCATCCAGCTGCCCACTTTGGTTCTTTGTCATCTGGATACAATTGTAACTTCTTTACACCTGGATGGAATCCTGGATCTCCTAAATTCCCCTGAATGAGAAGAAATTAAGCATGGAGACTACAGAAGTCAGCGGGATGAAGACAAAGTTCCTGGTGGGAAGAGATTGAAAAGATGCAAGTAGCTGAAAACCTTTTTCGTGGGCTGTGGGGATTGTGCCTTCACTACAGTTCCTTTAAACTGTGAAATATACTTGGGGAGGTTCGGATGCTTGAGGAGAAGACTTTTTGCCTCGGGGAAATTGAGCTCTCTCTGTTCTGGGACTGGAATTTGAACAGAGACATTTGATAGAGAAGCAGATGAAGAGAATTTTGTTTTTCGGCAGCCTGCCTTTAAAAGTGATACCCCAAGTGTGTAACGTGACCCATAACACGGCTCTGGAAGGACTGTGTAAATGGGAGGAAAAATTCATAGTTCTGTGGTTTTCGGGTGGACGCAGACTGGGAAGGTGAAGACACCCCCCTAAGCCATAACCAGAAAAGGGACTTTTCTCTCTGAAGTAAACTGAACTGATTATTTAAGTGTATAACTGACTGAAGTGTTCTCTCTGTATGTTGGTTGGTAAGAAATGTGGAATGAAAGGGAGAAGGGAACAATCTAGGAATTTAATCCTAAATTCTAATTTTTTTTTTTTTGTATTATTAATAAATTTCTTCTTGTACCTTTTTAAGTTTTGAGCCTGCCTTGTCTCTACTCCTGGGTCCTGTCTCCAAAAGAAATTAAATATATTACGGTTGGCAAACTCAAGTCACACCGTGACAAGCACAAAAACTTGGAATAATTGACAGTCTTAAGAAAAATAATCTAGGTCATCTTAAATGTCTTGAAAAAACCTCAAATCAAGGCTTTCATTCAAAAGGTTCTGCATGGATATTGCCCTGTCCTACTGATTTAACACATATTTCTCCTTCAGCAATTGCCGTTCGCTATCCCAATTACAAGTGGGAGAAGAAAATACATTATTACCCAAAATAAATAGATTTTTATTAGAATAAGGATTACTGCACTATGTCTATTCCTGAGCAGAACACTGCTCCCTCAGATCTGTACTACTACTGCCTAACATAAATTTGTGGCAGGCAAAACCCCACACCATTTTCCGTCTTGTTCAACTCACTAGGCTATTTTTCCTATTTAGTTTTCATTATCTTAATTTTCTAGTTCTTAATCTATATTAATTCTTAAGCAACATGCTCATATACCAGTTTTCATTAAATCCTAGAGTGGTTCAGGTCAGAAGACATCTCCAGAGGCCATTACAGTCCAAAACACTGCTCAGATCAGGCTAAACTACATAGCAGGCCTGTCCTCTGGAAATCTGCTCTGATTTTATCACTCATTAAAAAAACCAAACCAAAGTTTTTCATATTCTGATTTGTGTCCACTGCCCCTCAACCCCATCACTCTGGGAGAAAAGTGCACAGCTCTACCTTTCGTGTATCTTCCAATGAGGTATTTCTTGACCACAAATAAGGTCTCCTCTGAGCCTTCTCTCCTCTCAGCTGAGCACACACAGTCTCAATCTCTCCTTGAATGCCCTGTGACCCAGTCTCTGATCAGCTTGGTAGCCTTTTGCTGCACTCACTCCAGCATGGCCATGTCTTTGACATCATGGGGAGCCCAGAGCCAGGCACATCACTTCAGATGTGTCTCACCAGTGCTGAGCAGGAGGAAAGGATTGCCTATGTGTCCTCCAGCAGTCTCAGGAGGCTGTTAGCCTTTCTTGCTGCAAAGATGCCCTGCTGGTTCAAGTTCCACCAGGACCCCCAAGTTCTGCAAAGCCCTTGTTCAGCTGTACAGACAGCCTGTACTACTGCATCAGGCTGCTGGTCCTCCCCAGGGCCAAGACCTTCCATCTCCCACTGTTAATCTTCACGAAGCTCCTGTCAGTCTATTTCTTCAGCCTGTCCATGACCCTTCAAGCACAGTCCTGCCCTCCATCACACTAAAGACATCTGACCACCAGCAGGGCATTGCACACCTGATCATAGCCTTGAATCTGGGAATTCAGCCAATTTTGAGCTCATCATCTGCAGAACTCTTGTCTCCCCAGTACACAGAAAAGTAAACTACAAAAGTGTTTACAGTTTCAGTGCAACATGCCTCCTAAAGCCAAAATGTGGGACACATACTACCTTGTTCACCTCATACTGCAGAAAGCAATAAGATTCATCAGGTATGATTTGTTCTTTTCACACCCATGTTGGCTGCTCCCACCAATTCCTTTCCTGCCTTTCATGTGCTTGGAAACTGTTACTATAATGATCTGTAATTCCCTGTGTCCTTTTTCTCATCCATTTAAAGAACTGATGTGACACTCTTTTCCCTATCCTGCAAAGCTCCCCAGAAGTGCTATGAACTTTTGAAGATAAGAGAAAGCAGCCTCACAATATCTGCCGGCCCTTGGCTGCATTCCAACTGGTCTCACAGACTAGTACATGTTCAGGTGGCTAAACATGCCTCTGTCCACATCTCCTCAGGTACAGTCTCACTCTCACAGACTTTGAAAGTTTTGGGGATAAGTCCCTAGCTCTGAAAACTGAAGCAAAGAAGGCATCAAGTACATTTTCTTTCCTTTGTCCCTGGGTCCCTAATCTCACTGAACAATGGGCCTGCATTCTCTTGATCTTCCCTCTTGTTGCCAGTGTACCAGGGGAGGAAATCTTTCCTGTTGTACTCCAGGTCCTTTTCTAGCTTGAATTCCAGATGAGCTTGGGCTTTCCTGACTCCATCTCTACTATGAGCAGACAATCTCTCCATATCCTGCAAAGTGGCCTCTCCCTGCTTCTGCCTCTGTGAGCTCTTTTAGCACACAGGCACTCTTCATCCATAATGCCATGTTCTGCCATGGCTGTCTAACTCTCTGCAAGGCAAGAGTTAATTCCTGTGCTCCAAGAAGCTGTCCTTGATCAACCAGCTCTCTTGAACTCCTTTGCCCTTCAGGGTACCTCCCAATGGGATCCTGCAAAGCAAGTCCATGAAGGGGTCAAAATCTGTTCTTCAAAATCCAAGTCTGTAATTCTGCTCTTAGCCCTGGGGACTGACTCTTCTCAGGATCTCAAACTCAAGGCTCATGATCATTTCAGCTGACGCTGCCCTTAACCATACTCAGACAGCTCTTCCTTGTTTGTGGAGGTGGCATCTCAGAGTCTGACTGTGAGGCTTTCATCAACTACATAAAGGGGGCTTCATCTGTTTCCTGCTCTTGATAGGCTGTAACATCACAGCAAAATCACCTGTGCTGATTTATCCCCTGATCCTTACCCATAAGCTACATACACTGTTTTGCAGTTTTGCTTCTTTCACACTCCTTAATCAAAATGTTCATATAAATGCCAAATGAATATTACATTAATATAATTTTATATAAATATAAACAATATATGCAAAATAAATTGTGTACCTTGTGAGTAACATGAATTTCATACAATGTAAGTAAATTTACATAGTAATTTTAAGGACTTTTTTCATGCTAGGTCAGCTGGTTGGATTGCAAAATTTATTTAGTTTAGAGGAAATCATTAGATTTTTTTAATCTAAGAAGTTCGTTGTACATTTTTACCCATGATTTCTTTAAGGCATTGCACAAATTCCTCTTTGTTGAATAAGCTGTACTTGCTTGGCAGCAGTTGTCTTCGAGCAGTCACCTGCTCCTAGACAAGCAACATTTTTCACTTCATGGTAACCTCCTCCTCCTTGAACACCTAATGGAATTCCACTGGAGAAAGTTTCACAACAACGTGCAATCAACATACTCAGAAGTACATACCTGTCTGAATCCTCCAAAGAAGCTGCTTACATGGTTCTCCACATTTGGAGAGAGCACTTAAACACAAATGTGAATATACATTGTCTTACTCATAAGACGAACAGATTTCTCTCTGGTTCCAGACAAGATCCAATACAAAGGCATTAGCAGAACCATTCAAGGAAAACCTTGGGGCTGGCAGGGCAGAAATTAAGATTATGTTTATGACAAAATTCAAAACACAAACTGCTGTTTATTGCTTACAGGTCACATGACCTAACATCTCCCTGTGTCTGCCTCTCCTCCTTTTTTTTATGTTCCTTGTCATTTCAGCTCCTTCATTCCCTTGTGCTGCTGGCTGTGGTGTTTGTCAGACTTGAGTCAAGTCAATTCACTGAGGCAGATGAATCCAGAAAAACAACAACATTTTCTCGGGGATAATGAGTTGCATCAGCTCCCTGTGAGCTCTGATGAGTAAAGCTAGCTGAGGAAGATAGCTGAAACATGAAGGCAAGGGAGGAGAGGGAGTAAAGATGAGCAGAATAATCCCTTTACTCAACAGTAAGGTATTAGGTTGACTCACTGTGACCTGTGAAGATTCAACCTAATTGGAAACTTACACAGGTTTAATATCTACCTGCAACTGCAGTCTAATTAGAAAGCAGAGCTCTCACTGCCAGTCTGGAGCAAAGTGATAAGAGACCACCTACAAAGCCTGGAGCCAAGGCAGCCTGCTGCCATGCACTGTAACCAACAGACACAGGAAGCCATCTCTACTGCTAGTACAAGGGACACTTGCTAATGTCACTACAAATGTCACTCAGCTGCATATTTTCTTTATTTCAAGAAAGTCTCCACAAGGTGAGAGATTTCAAAGCCAGCCAAAAGCCTAGGATACACGGTGGAGAAGCAGATGGAAGGTAAAGGCTATGTTAGCAGATGTCAGTTATACCAAAGAGGAAAAAATTAATGACCATAGCATCTTCTGTTTGTATGCCATGTGCTTACTGATCCCTCATTTGTGGGAAAAAGTTAAGAGAACATAAATGAGCGAGAAAGATGCTTAGTTCAATCTGTTTGTTGACTTTCTCTAAAAAAAGTATATTATGTCTGGTTCATGCTTATACAAGGCTAGGTTTTTGAAGCTAAAAATAGTTTGATCCCAAATAGAGTAAATAGCTGTCAAATCCTCAGAATTATTCTTTAAAAAGATAGAAGTAGAGTTCTGATAGAAGATAGTTTTGCTATCTCAGCAACAGGCAGAGAGCTGGGTTATCTCTCCTACCTCAGGAACACCAGGTCAACTGGAGCATCTCAGGATAGTCCAGTACTGTACACTATAAGTGCACCTCTAAGTTCCACATTTTTATACTTTTTTTCCTGAAGCTATGATTATACTGCAGAATAGAATGGGAACTTTAAAAGCTATTCCCTCTGAAACAAATAAGAATCAAACGCTTCTTTTCTACAAGAAATAAGAAGAAAAATCACCACACACAAAAAACCCCACCCTTGAGCTTTTATTAGGTCAGAGTATTAAAATTATAGCTCTCTAGACTAGAAGGGTCTGGATAGAAGTAGGGTTCTGATAGAAGACAGGTCTTTTTCCAAATCTGCTGAGGGGATGTGGAAAACATGCTTTTTTCCTCTGCAAGATAGGCAGTATGTAAAATACCAAACAAATTAAAATTGTATGAACTAATTCAAGTTTTCCTGCTTGCCAATTTTGACTACAGTTTAAATCTGATAAAAGTCCACTCCCCTTCAGACAGAAGCAACATTTTGTAATGAAATAATGTACTGCATTTTATAAGTATTATTTTTCTAGTGGGTTACGTCCTTAATGGATTTAATTTCTTAATAATATTCTAAAATTTACACTAAAACAGACTTAAGTAAGGTTACTCTTTCAAGCCCAGAAGGAGATGAGAGAAAAAATAAAAAGACATCTTTGAATGTCACTGTATGTGTGGAAGCAACATTCCACATGCTAATGATTAAACAAGATTCAGAAACAAACACAAACATCACATACAAGGCAAAGCAAAGCAACACAACCGAATCTGTTCCTGGACCTGACACACAGCTGCTCCTTCCCTAACAAGCACCATCTCAGCAATTGCCTCTTCACAGCCTACATGCTCAGAAATGAGATTTGTGCAACCCTCATAAAACAGATTTTCCTTTTCAAAGTGTTTCTATGTAGCAAGGTGGGAAAGGGAAAAAAATAATTCCAGGAGAGTGGTTCAGGTGTAGGGGTGAGTGACAGAGAAGAAAATAAAAAAGGACAGGGAAAAAAAAAAGGAAAACAAGATGAAACAAACCTTACTAACTAGTTAAAAAAACAAGTAACAAAAACGAGTAACTATAGTAATTATAGAAATGCACAAATTGAACAGTTTGCAGTTTTCTGATAGTAATTGTATAATTTGCTCACCACAACCTAAGAAAAGTTTGAACCTTCTCAGTTGATTCAAAATCTGTTTTATAAAATAATAATTTTATTAATACTGCAGTTGTAGTCACTATTAAACATCAATGACTGCTGCATCAGCACGGACCTGCAGCAAAAGCACAAGGGAACATAAATTACATGCTGAGCAGTAAAAGGGTTGGAGCTCAGAAATCAATATTTAAGCAGACAGGAAAATTTCAGGCACTGTACATGGAAAATATTAAGGAAAGCATCACTTCCCTTTGTTTTTTGGGGTTTTTTTGCTATTATTTGACATAGTGAATTCTATCTCATCTTACTTAAAGCTTTTTGTTTGTTTATATAGGCATTGCTGCTTCTGTTGTTGGGGTTGCCATTGCTCAGGTTATAGATTTGTAGGTAATTCAGATATTAGTTTACAGTTGCATAACAGATTCTAAATTGGGAATGTTCTTATTCTGCAGTGAATTCAAAGTATCTCAGAGATTCTCTTCCCTTCCATGGAGAGGCTTTGTATCTGCTGTGACCAAAGTCAGAAGCTAGCCCAGGCAAGGGGGATTACCCATGAACAAAGGGTTACTACAGCACCTTAGCCACAGAAATACATGGCATTTCTGCTGAAGTGAACTGCTTCAGAAGTAATAACCTGCATTAGCAACCATTATACATTCTATTACAGGGGTTTTTTCCCCATCTTGTCCAAACACCAATCTTTTCCATACATCACAGTATTTTTCCTTCACTCTCCTCCCCAAATTGTTCCTAGATCCTGTTTTTACTTATCCTTTTCCAAATTGTAAAATTATTTAACTTTTTCCCCTTACTTCTAATCTGGCTTCTTCATCTCCTACATATCAAGATATGATTATATTACTGCTAAAATTGCACACAGGTGAGTGGGAGCAGAAAGCAGAGCAATGAGGTTTCCAGTCAGGGCAGCCTACAGAAATGTTAAAGCTAAAGAATAGGAGTAGACATAGGGAAGGATGCCACCTACTCTTACAGCAACCTAAAGCAGCAATTCAGACATGAAATAATTTCATATACACTAGCTGTCTGCTTTTTATCTTTTCCATGAGAGGGCCCAGCCAAAGGCTGCCAACAGAACGTTCAAGGTTACCAGATGTGCAGACCTTATGCCCTCCTCTGTAAGCAGAGCCACACAAACTCTGCCCATGCTCTGGGTCAAATGAGGCCACGTGAGAAGAAGCAGTACTTGAACTTGGGTCTGACCCTCCACTGCACTCCAAAATAGCCCAGAAAATTTGAAGATGAGGCAACTGCTGTCTTCAGAGGTAAAAAAACAAAGAAACAAACATATATCCACACACAAGAGCAGGCTGAGAGTGAAGATGACAGTAGGACAATGGTACAACAGGCAGACACAGTCCTCAAAAGTGGGGCTGGCTTGCTCCTCTCCATGTAGGCAAGCTGAGAGAAACCGAATAATTACTGCTCCTTGCTGTGCTTTGGACTTCTGGCCTTGCACACATTCTAAATAAATGCCTCTAAATGCCTCAAATAATCTGTAGCACCTTCCAGGCTACCAAGGTGCTATTCAACCCTGTTTTGCCTTCAATTCCAAAAGGCCAGCTCAGCAACATTTGGGTTTTTGTTCACCTTCACAATGCTACCAAAATAGCAGTTCCAGGTAATGCCTCTTACTGACATTCACAATTCCTGAAGCAGCAGCTGACTTTAGTACAAGCAATGAAACACTTCCACTTACAGCCCAGGCTTCTGACCCAGACTGGCAAAAGTTGAGCTGGTCATTTCTCCCTGCTCACAGTCCCTACCAACCCCATTTGCACTCCTTGGGATTTCTAGCTAGAAATCTGCACCACTCAAAGGAAGTCTGTGTCACAAGCAGTAATACTGCTACGAAAGCTCTGATGGTACCAGGATGGCAAAAGTGCATTTGTCCAAGACTGACCTACTACTTTGAATCTCTAATAAACAGATTTATCCCTTTGTTTTACTTTAGGAGTCCTAATTCAGAACAACATCCTAACATACTTCAAATATTGAACTAGGAAAAAAAATAACAAGGAAAAAGAAGGAGCGGTTTCTCAGAAGGCTGCCTTTTATATACACTGAATGGAAGAGGTAAGGCTAAACAAAATAATATTGTAACTTATAAGAGGAAAAGAAAAAGCAAAACTAACCGAATCAGTGTAGATAAGCAGGTATAGTAGCTGGTCTTGAAGGTGAAGTAATTTTGTGTAAATTCAACAAGAAATCTGTGTGATTGAATGAAAACTCAACACTCTTGTTACTTAGATGCCAAAGTTATTACTATTACTACAAAAACTTCACTTTTACTAAACTCATGCCTAAATTTCTTGATGAAAAAATGGCTTATCTAAACGCACAGAGGCACTGATACACTGTGCACTATCTATAAATCCTTTAGTGTGCCCCTCCACTGTTCGCTTTCACACCAAATGTATTTGAGAACAAGGAATCCTTGGAAGTGGTCAGTGGATTGATAGTGGCCTGTATTGAATAAGCCAAATAGGATCAGGATGTTTACACATGTTCTTTAGGTAGACATTAATTGCAGTGGACTAAAAAAGTGGGTTTCTTTCTGTTAAAGATGCTACTAGCAAAATACAGACAAAAAACAATCCCAAAGCTTACTGAATAAGGAAGGCAGGAAAATATGTTTTTCTGATCAAGGAAGTACTTCAAATGAATTCAGCTCTACTGTACATTGACAAGTTAAACAGAAAAAAGGTATCAGTTAACTTTTGGAGTGAAAGAGAATATGAAGACTTAAGCATCCAAGAAAAAAGAATAAAGCTCCCTTAAATAAAATACATCTATCCTATCACAAAGAAAATGTAAAAGGCAGAAAGACAATCCAAATTTCTTAGCAGCCCTAAACACAGATCCAAGATTTTGCAATTTATTTCATAATGTAATGATCCAGATAAGCTTGCAATTATCAAACTTTAAAACCACTACATTCCTGGATTGCACTTGACAGTCTATGAACTAGTTAACAAATTCCCTTGCTCACAATTTCTCTGATCTTTACACCAAACAGTGCAAGTCATAGAGCAGCAAAATACTGAAAATTCAGTTCTCAGCTGCCCAAGTGGACTAATATACTTGGTTCACCTGTCTGTTAAAATAAAGAGATCCAGAAAGAGACCCTGTTTGAACTTCACCCTTCTGTAGCACAAAACAGCAAGCTGCCACATCATGTGTGGCGCACCATCACCGTGGAAGAGGTCAGTAACTCAGTAACCCAGGACATGGTGAGTCTTCTCCTGCTGCTGAGCTCTCAATCCTTTCCATGCCTCAAGAAATACACTTTTTTTTCAGTAGACACTGCTTCACAGTTAGCTTTCATCTGACTATACCCTTACACATCCACACAATTTAAATTTATTCATGGATTGGCGAATTCATTTTTACAGGAGAAAAATTCAGGTTTAAGTGAAGGAAAAGGCCAGAAGTCTCATCTATATGACATTTACATTACAGCTTTCCTTCCTCAGCTACATCCATATGAAATCTATATTAAAACACAAATTTCATGACCTTTTGTCTCCCCTCTCTCAGTTATACATTTCATAAACACTTAGATTGGTCCTGTGTTGAAATTCATTTTGGGTCATCCAGGTGACACAAAAGTTATTTCCTTTCTGTACAAGGCAGAACTCCAATAGAGCACAACTGACCTTTCAGATCACAACAAATACTCAACACTATTTGTACAGGAACATTTAAGTTCCACACAAATCTAAGGATGTAATTTTCATATTTCTTTCCAGGCGCCCTAGGGGTTTATACAAGCCCTGTACCCACTCAAGCCACGAGTTAATGTGGTCCTCATCAGCTGCACAAGTTTAGCAAATCTTTTTACAGGTGCCCAGTGAACTAACTGGGTTAAATTGGCCCCATGCTGCATAGTTTCTTTTATTTCCAATCCACACAAGTACACTACCACATGCATATCAAAACAACTGGGAGAAGGCAGAAACATGAGAATCCTCTGGATATGACAGGATGTGGTCATGAGCAGTCAGACATTCTACCAAAAAAAAAACCCAAAGAAATCACCATGAAAATACAGCCTAAGATTTTTTTTCTCAATACATTTCCTCCTCCTTCTCTAATACCTTTCACCATATATGCTCTCCATTCTGAAATAGATGTGTAGGCTTTCCCCAAAATACTAGCCTAAACCAGAATATGTTGATGTTTTAATTACCGGATTGTTTTGTTTCATTTTCTTTTTTGCAGAGTAGTGAATTTAGATTTGTCAGTGGGGCAGCATAAAAGGTTATATACAATTTCCGTAAAGCAAAAAAATTATTTCTGCAATATTCTTCACTGCAATAAAGAAAGTCGGCATTTGCAAAACTCTGTAATAACAAGGAACACCTTTATAGATTTTTTAAAATATTTCTTCTGTTTTTCTTCAGTAATGGTAGATGACAAATACAACTAAGATTTCCCCACTGCTGTTAATTTAGTTCTCTCAGATTTCTAGAAAATCAATTTTAAAAAATGAGCACACATCCAATCCAGGCACATTATCCATCTGAGAGATCAGAAATAAGATGTCCACTTCAGCACACCAGTATTGTCCACTACAATTTTGACATTCTTCAAAATGCATTTGTAACCAGGAGGGTAATAGCCCTTACATTAAAAAAAAACAAAAAAACCCTTCATTAAGTGGCTCCCATCACACAGCCCATTACAGGCTTTTAACAGGCAAAGCAAACAGGGTAAATAAACTATCTTCTCTATTTAGGGGTAAAACCATCAGTAAACGTATTTCTAATATAGATGAAACCCCCTATGCACATCTAGAGTAGTATAAGAAAGTACCATTATTTACTCTGTCTTCTGCAAAATTAAGTTGTCCTCACACAATTAATAATCTCCTAAAATAACTGGAAAATATCTATAGACTAAATTGGATTTCAGCTTAAGAGCATTTTCCAATTTCTATCTCGTATAGTATAATGTATATAAATAATACACATGAAACCATAATGCATGCTCTAAAGGTTTTGCTTGAACATCCAGAAGATGTTTTTCTTTAGATGGACCAAGACCATAAGGTAAATATTTTGGACTTCATTTTTTGTCACCATGTCTACAAAAATACAACACTTGTTTACCAGCTCTGCTTCCCACAAAATGCAAACATACAGTTGCAGAACCATTTCCACGTACAAAACATTTCAGCAGTCTTGGGCTATTTGATCTAGAACGATGGTCCAGAGAAAAGTCAGTATTTTATTTAAGTGGTATTAAAATAAAAAAAAACCCTGAAGGTTTTTGGGAGGAGGCCATTAGTACTCAGCTTTGCACACTTCCTGCACAAAAGACCAACATGTTTAAAAGATAAGTCATGCACAAGTCCAAAAAAAGGAAGATCTGTATTTCCCCATGTTCCATAAAAAACCCAGCCCTGTTTTTAGCCCATAGCAGATAAGAGAAGCCTTCAAGGAGCCCACACACAGTAAGACAAGATTGACAGGGCAAAACCATAGACTCCTTGAAAATATCACTACTAAAGACTGTTTCTAGTTGAGAACATTCCTATGTGCCAAACAGCTGGAAAGTAGGAGAGCAGTCAGGGCACAGATCAGCACTTTTTTTGTCACAACATCTTGCCCAGGCAACAACTGTTAATGGCTCCACTCAAAAAAAATCACCAGATCTTTAGCTTGAATTAGCACAGTCACTTTTACGTTCTCTCAGAAGGTTAATATTGGAAATCAGGTGTTTTCTCGGGTCTTAATAAGTAATCCAAAGATTTTATCACGTACACTGCAGTTCGGATAACTTACAAGTTGGTATTTAAAGCTGTACTCAAGAACCTGCTTTAGGTGTTCACTTTATTTTGAAATTAATCATTCTGTACTGCACTTATTTTTGTCACAACAGAAGATAAGTGGCTTTTGCCTCTGCTCACAGCTTGAGAAATACAATGTAGGTCAATCTAAACAAAAAAAATCTGAAGTTTCATTAATTACTTCAGATTTTTAATTATAGGTAATTGCATTACCAATAGCTTTTACTATTGCTACACTGGCATAACACTTGCCATTAAGAGAAGTTTTCATATTTTCATAGCACTCTGAAGCACATGCCATTAGGTCTGAAATTTCCTATGATTCATCATCACTCTCCAAAGCACAATATTGATTTAAACTACCACCCCCCCTCGAATCAAAAGTAAAGCATTGGCAGTTGTCAACTTAGCACTTGCCATAACATTAGCCAGTTTTTTCCCCTTTTACTTTTTTTTTTTTTTTTTCCGCATGTCCTATTCTCTTGCACTCTTTATTTTGGGGAGTTTTGTTGTTTGGGGTTTGTTTTAATAAGTCTTTCTGACGGTACTGAAGACTGAAAATTGTCATTCAAAAATTGAGTATAATCCCCTGTAACAGCAATGATTCTCTGTGAATGTGGTTAGAAAGTTAGAGCCCTGAAAGCTGCACACTCAACTGTAAGGGTACTACATCCTGTTACCACAGTGGTAAAACATGCCTCCTCCTCCTCTATACCTGGAGCCCCCATTTATTTTATTGTATTCTAAAGAGATGTAAAAGACAAGGGCTCCAAACACTACAAAAGATGTGTCCATGCAGAGGTGTTGATCAGAGGTTTGTGCCTAGCTGAAGGATTATAGCACGTGAGAAGAACAAGTGGAAAGAAAACAGCCCCTACTCCAGGACCTCAGTTTCTTTGGTGCTTAGTTTTCCTGGGTACTCCTTCCATTCTCTTCTGTTTACTGAGAGAACAGGAAAAATGGTCCCTAAGAGATTCCTAGGTTCTTCTACAGGTTATACAACACAGCATTTTTCAAAGTGGAAACTGCAGTTTAATTTGATCAATACTTTCATTACTACATCTTAGTCTACTTGGGTAACTTATTCATGAGCAGTAGAATGCTCTCATACCTACACAGTTTCAACTGTAATCAGAGTCATCCATGTTAAAACACTGCACAGCAGATAACTGCACACAGTTATTTCCTCTCTGCTTTTGCTTGAACCTCTTTCTGTTCCATTTCCTGCAGATCCACTAGAAGAATTCAGCACTCATTCTAGAACCATGTTACCGTTTTAGACTTCATTTAAAATCATGCTATTTCAAACACAAATGAACTTGAATATTTAGGTATGGCATGCATCTTCAGAATCCAAAGACTCTGAATTTCTTAAGGGGAAGCTCATCAAATCAGAACAGATTTGAGGCTTAGTTTTAGTCCACATCTCAGTCACTAAACATCAAGCTTGATAGAAAAAGTCTAGCATTCTAACCAAGGTGAGAAAAAAATAATAACCAGAGCTTCTTCTGTATCTCTTTTGGACCATCTCTGAAAAATTCCTTTATTCTGATAGATTTTATAGAGCAGCCGCAATTTCACACATAGATGCAAAAAGAAAAAAACATCCTCTGAAAGAATCCATGTGCTGTGCCATGCTCAGAGAAAAACGAGTCTATAGCAGAACTGAACAGAAATCCCATGCCAGAGAGCACTGTGTCATTTAACTCTGAAAACTGCCTAAGGATGAGAGGTATGTTATTTGGGATAAACAAGAAGCTATCTTGTCATTTAGATTCATTCAAAATACAATTCCTCAAACTTCTCTTCTTCCTATACAAGGTGTGCCAAAGGTCTGATAACACAAAATTTTTTTCCCAAAAATGGTATTTCCATCACAATTAAGATACTGCCAACTTTTATAAAAAACAAGTACATTCTGAAAAATGCAAACAGAATAGGAATTAATTTCAACCTCACTAGGGGAGATACATTAAAAAAAAGTTCAGAATGGTAAGACCATCACAAATGTTGACTTTCCAGGCTTTAAATTTATTCTTCCTTATGCAAAACTGAAGCACCAAGAAGTCCATTAAATAAAGTGTGGGTCTTATTTAATTAACCTATTTTGCAAGTTACAGGGCATGGTAACACCTGCTTGTTATCAGTGACTCCAAAGCAGGGGGAATCCAGCTAGGTAGCAGTTAAGAAGTAAAATTATATAGATCAACCACTATTAATAATTTGCAACAGTGCACAAAAAGCAGGGAAGGAATAGTGCAGAGGTGAGGTTACTTCTGTGTGGCAACATTTCCCACTTCTTCTCCACAATCTCACTTCACAAAACCTTTTAGATACAAATAAAATAGCCATGACCTTTTTTCCTCCTCTGCATGATTAATTACTTAATG
Organism: Luscinia megarhynchos; assembly: GCA_034336665.1. NCBI lineage: Eukaryota > Metazoa > Chordata > Aves > Passeriformes > Muscicapidae > Luscinia > Luscinia megarhynchos. The sequence goes on from CM067565.1 coordinate 52,856,109, forward strand.
TATTATTAATTGGAAAATGTAGCTGAATTTCAAATGCTTTCATTCTCTCAGCATATCATGCTGTCTGGGAAGTGCCGATTAAGCTGTTCATCAAAGGTGAGCAGGCAAGGTCATGTAGGCTGTGCCTCTTCAGCTATTCATTACCTGTCCTAAATAGTAATTAACAACAGCAATATTTCCATAAATCAAAGCTTTTCTGATTACCTGCAGATGATAGGAGGGGGGAGGGGAAAGAAGGAATCAGTGTATGGGGTTTTTGCATGTATCCCTTTTTTCACCATTTCTTCTAGTGGCAACCTGAATAACTGAATCAATACATTGGCTGTCATATAAAAAACATAATTTGACTTCAAATCAACAGAAATTCCACACAGAATAAAGAGGAAATTACGGCTTCCTTTCTCCCTTCCCTACGCCTCACCCCAGCTTTAAAGGGGTATTTGGTCTAAGAAGGCTTCTGAGGTACCAAGACTGTTATATTTATTATTTTTGCTTCTTTTTCATTACCCCGTTATCAAGGTTAAAGCAGGGATCTCAGACCACGGCCTTGAGGACATATTCAGTGAGCCTCCGAGTTTGTAAAGAAACTCATCCTTCAGCATCTGTGAGGTTTCTCACCTTGAGGCATTTCAGGTGGCAGATAGTGTGGCTCTTGGGCGCTGACATGGACCCAGTCGAAATCATCGTACAGGTCTTGGTGGTAGTCACAGGGCCCAGGACCATCATCGAACGTGCATCCTCCTAGAGAAGGAACACCTTATTAGTTTATTTAAAAGCAGAAATCTTCCAAGAGTCAAGCAGAGGTGTTTCTCTGAGGCTTACCACAACTGCAGTGGTGGTACAAACAGCCTTGTACCGCGGTTCACAGGCTTGCATTTACAGAGCTAAACTGGAAACAACTCACCCACCAGTGTTCCCCTCTCTTTGGTAAAAACATCACTACTCCACACAACCAATTACCCCCAAGAGCACCTTCTGTCAGAGCAAATCATAGCCTGAAGTCACCAATTCAAGTGAAACCTATCTCAGAGTCTGTGTGACAAAAAGCAACATGCTAGCTAAACCACAGGGGAAACTGAAAATAGACCAAGCTCAAAGATGAAAATCAAGAAGTCTGATGCACTGAAAGCATAAGCAGTCCAGACACCGACAACAAGGGTAAATACTGGGCCCAAAACAGTCAGAAAAATTAATTAAAATGACTTAGAAATTAAATAATCGCTGCAGAATGAATTGGGTAATCTTGATTTACTAAATCAGTCTAGCATAAAATAGCAAGGCATTTTTTCAGGGTCACACAAACAACAGATATGAAAACATTATAACAAAAGTTGTGAGAAGTGACAAAGAGGAATGGAAGGAATGTAAATGATGGGAGGAAAAAAGAAAAAAGACAGAATTCCCATGTAGCACAGTAATGTCTGCCCTGTCTCATTCAGTAAGTTTTTTATTCCATTCTTAACTCAAGGCCATTAACTAGGCTGGGAAAAGAAAGCATGACAATCACAGAAAAAGATCAAGGTTTGAGAAGGAAGAAACAAAAGAATCAAAAGAGCCTGGTCAAAGAAAAAGCAGAGTGTAAAGGCAAGAAAATACAGATGTCATGCATACAATTCTGCAGCAGCTGTTATCTCTATGCATGGCACACAGCCCTAGAGCTTGCTTCTCCTACTCAAAAACAAAAGGCAATAGCAGCAGAGACTGAAAGAGAAAACACTGTGCATTCATTATTATTTAGGTGGTATTTTTTTAATCTAGAAAAGTTACATAAGAACCCAAGGCAAGTTTTGAAAGTCAGGGGAGATTCCTTGCATCTTCTTCTCCCGGTCCTCAGCAATTAGGGAACATCAATCCAAATAACAATGCTCATACAACAAAAGTTTATTTTGCTAAGACACTGCTAGAATAACAGGGGTATTTGTATTGACTTTCTTGTCTGTCTTTTTAAATACAGAATATAGAACAAGTACTGCAAGAACAAACAAAAATGCCTTATTACAATAGATTCCAGTGTTGCCCTATGATGAGTCACCACCACAGCAAACAGCCAACGCCCTTCCAGATCTGCCAGGGCCTCACCAGCTCACACTGCACTCAGGAGGTGAATGGGCTGGAGGTGGAAAAGGGGAGATTGAGGACCATCAAGAGCTTCACCTGTGCTCATTCCTGCCCACTGTACACGACATACACAGTGTGGAACTCGGAAAGGCCAGAGAAAAAGGAAAGGAAGAGTGTGCATGTAAGTCACCAAACTGAGAATGAAGATTTTTTTAACCCACCCAAAACAGTATATTCAAGTATCACAGACAGAATTTGCACAGAGTTCATATCTAGGGAAGAGAAAGTTTCTTTTACTAAGTTCCATAAGCAAATCTACACTGTGTCTCAACCCCAAGAGATCTTGTTGCATCTTCAATTAGGGATACCTCAAATAGTTCCCACAAACCTGCAAAACGTATTTATCATTTTGAATTAATGACAAAATGAAATTTTAGATAATCCTGCATCACCAAAACCCATTGCCGGGCATGTACCCAGGCACTCCCAGAAGTACCTGCTAACCAATATTTCAGCTGGCAAGGATAATGCCAAGACAGAAATAAAAACTACACTAAAGAAAAATTTGTTCTAACCCCTTCTATCATAAACCCTTAAAACTTCTTATGCATCTCTGTATTAACAACATTTGCTCAAATATCCCCCTGTGACAACAAAAGCAGAGCATCAACATCAGCAATAAAAACACAACATTTTATTCCCTGTACTAAGTTGGTTACTACATCAGTGTGTCTGTCAAAGACTGTAAGGCACGAGAAGTATTTGTGTATCAGAGAGATATTTATACTTTTTCAAAGTCCCAACTCCAGTGCCCTCTGCTACCAGTGAGAGACTTTTCTAATTAACATCTATTATGATAATGCCAAAAAGAGTTAGAACATAAATCTTGAATTTTGATTTAACTTACATTACAATTCTACGATCACTCTACATCAAAAAAATGTACATTTCCTTCAACATTGTACTGATAAATGAATAGCAGTTTCCCTTAAAGGGAAGTTATCAGTCTGCTGTCCCGGCACCAAAATGACACATGGCTTTGAAGCACATGCCTGCAGGGCACCCATTACCCTTTTTAATGGCTTAAGTGCCCTCAGTATATAAATTTAAACTACCAATGAATCTTTTCAACTCATTTGGAAGATGAATGTCCTTAATTGCTTGTCTTTGTACCCACTATTAATTTTAGTTATCAGAGTTCTGATTAGCAATAACAACGTGCCTGTCAATACACAGCAAGCAATCCCAACCTCCTTGTGTGCACATCATGGCTGCACCCACAGAACAAGCAAGTGTGCATTTACCATATGCACATGAACAAAGTTTATCAGGACAGATTGTCAACCCACAACACAAATCAACCCTGTGACAACTGCTTGAACCAATGGCTTCCTCTCATGGAGCACACTGCCACCTTACCTCCTACCAACACAGGGAGATACCTCAAGGCAAGTAAACAACCAACACAAGGCAACACTACAACCAATGCTGTAGGGATTATCTAGTACAACACAAGACAGGCCAAGCATCTCAAACACCCTGCAGACTGCTCCTTAAGACTTAGAACATGATTAAATTTAGACCTCTCCTTCTCTATATTAACAGCCAATTGCCTGTATGTTATTTCTATAACTCCAGGCAGTAAGAGACAAACCTAGTGCAACATGCTGTGTGGAAAACACAAGGAGAAGAGGTGGTGGTGTGTGAAACCTGCAGTGATACATTTTTTTCCCCAGCCATTGGTTCAAAATTGTATACATTTTAAATGAAATCTTAAACCATGCAAACATAAAATGACATCTGACAGAAGTACACAGCAGGTCAGGACTTACTAGCACCCTGATTTAGCTACTGGGCCACTGTCTGCAATTAATGTAATAGCATTGCTCAGGGAAGGTAGTGGATCAGCTTGATGAACATTCACTACCTTTCAAAGAAGTTCAGCAGCTGAACTCAAGTTCATATTTTTTGCCTAACATTTTGACAACAGTCTGCTAATATGCTACAAACAACCAGTCAGAAATCTCCTATTAAGTCATTTGTAATTGCCCCCAAAATTCAATAAAATAGTAGTTCACTATCAACCACTGTCCCATTACCTATCACCACCACATTCCTTTAGGTAGCACTGATGTATAACTTCTTATTTTTTCTTCAATACTACCCCCCCACTGGAATTTGTCCATACCTACCAATACATACATTCTGCTAGAGTGATTTGTACACCTCTGCTCAATCTCTGAGCTGGAAGCACAGTGCTGACAGTCAAATGCTTTTGGATCTTACAGTACCTAAATCCACATTTACCTTAGATTTCTATTATCATGCTTCTGAAAAAAAAATGAAAGTGGCAGCAGTAATTAAGAATAACACACCAGACTGGTGTGACCTCAGCAACCTGAAGAGACTGGGGTGCAAGGCAGTCAGTAGCATCTCCTCCATTCAAACAACACTGCCAACACAGCCCAGAAGAGCTGGATGTGACAGCATCAACCAGAGCCATGAACTGCCACACCTGCAGTGGTGGCAGCAGCCATCAAGTCACCCTCAACAATCAAAAACAAATAAAAATAAAAAAGTGGGTAGTCCATCAGAAACAAACAACTCACCAACAGCTAGAACAAAAAACTAATAAGACAGAATTTTAAGTGTCATGATTATTTCCGTCAAACTACTAATTGTATTTTGGATCAATCAAATTTGTTCAATTGCTTGTGAAGTATTTGGGAAACATTTACATTTCATGGAAACCAAGCAGAACAATTCACTGTATCCATTATCTTTTCTCATAAGCTTCACCAGGTTATCAACTTCAGCTTAAACAGACCGAGAACACACACACTCCCCTTCAACGTCCTTCTAAAAGATAAGTGATAAATCATACTAGACTCAAAAAATTTCCTGCTTACATGTCCATTTTCATTTATGAAAGATAAAGAATCTTAAATGTTCATTATTAAAAGAAAGATTAATACCCCACACTGAACTCTCAGAAATAAATTAAAGCTCTGCTTAATAACGAGGTCATCAAAATTAACCTAAATTTAATCTCAAAATCAATCATAAAAATCCCCAAAATTAAGCAAAATTTAACAAAGATTTAACAAATATTTAATCATATAGTCAAGATTTATACTTCATCTACATGGGGGATTGACTGTGGCTGGACACTGTGTGACCACCAAAGCTGGTCTATCAATCCCCTTCTCAGGGGAGAGGAATGTTTTGAAAGACCTTTGGGTCACTCACCAATTACCATCATGGGCAATCCACACTCAATTTAGTACCAATCAAATCCAAGCAGAGTAACAATAAAATAATATCAAATCCTAAAAAAAACCCTTTCTCCCACAGAAAGTTTTTCCCATTAAATCTCTTATCCTAGAGGCAGTTCCACTGTCTCTGACAGGATCTGTCAGGGTTTTCCTTGGAGCCTGGCATTGGCTGTATCAGACAGAGGGGAAACTTCTGGCAGTTCATCACAGAAGCCACCCCTGTAACCCCCTCCAGCCACCAAAACTTTGCCAAACAAACCTAAAATACCTATAAAAAGTATTCTGAATTATTTATTTACATTTAAAGATAAAATACGTGTTCTTTAAATTATAATGATAAATCCTTAGCAGCAACACTTGATACTGACATTGCCCAATGATTTTGATTTATCCTACCTCCTTTTATAACAGCCCAGGAAAGAGGAGCTAAACAGATCTTTTCTCCACCAGGTTAACATATAAATAAGCTTAAGACTAGAAGCAGAACATGTCAATAACTGCCACTGACAAATGGATGCCCACTACAAATTTACTGTGAGCTCCCATCTCCAGACAAAAAGAATAACTGATTCTGAATTTGAATAGCTGATATTTTTCTAACAATCCCAAAGTTCTCACTGAACTCCCTTGAGATTATGTCACTTCTACGGTTTAGAATAGAAATATTCAATCACACAACAACAATCAATTAAAGATACTCATAACATTTATTATGAATAGCATTATAGGGACTTGAGATTATGTCACTTCTACGGTTTAGAATAGAAATATTCAATCACACAACAACATTAAATTAAAGATACTCATAACATTTATTATGAATAGCATTATAGGGACGGTGCACTGGAGATCTACTGACTTCTAGATAAAAGATAATATTCCCTAATAGCATGTAAAAAGTCTGTATGTCCATTTTAATATTTAGACTTTAGAAGTGTTCATTACTTAGTTTTTTTCAGCCTCAGAATGGCACGTGTAGAAAAACAGTTGAAAGCATCCAACTTTACAGTTTAGTTCTGAGATGTGTTTTTGCATGTGACCACTCCTAGTGTTATGCAAAACACACTAGTAATATTCTAATATATTAATATCATGCTCCTCCATTTTCAGAAGCTGGTTGTAAGCCCAGAAACTCATCCACTAGGAACAGGCAGATCACCAATACAGGAGGAAAAAAGAAATACAAACCAAGAGCATGAGAGAAACATGCTACCAGAGGCACACAAGAAAGTTCTGTCAGTACAACTTCTGTGCACAGGGGTCAGTTACCAATGGTTTCTTTTGGGACTTACACGTACGAACGTGTCGCATCAGGGATAAAATACTCTGTTCCAAGAAGTCATTTGAGCTGAATGAGAAAAATCTGCTCCTTTTATTCAAGAGCATGCTTTTATTTTTCTCCACCACCTGCTGTAAAAGCATAATGAATAGCTCTGAATCTATCAAAGTAGATTGCTCCATGGCAAGAGCCCAGTAAAAAAATTATGTTGATCTGTGATTTTTTTTTCTTCTCACACTGAGTGGAGAATTCAAAGGTTGAATATAAAGGTGCTATAGTGGGTATCTTTTCAGTCATATACATCCAAGTACAAGTTCTGCGTTTAAAAATCACCCACCTACCACATTAATTTACCTGTTTATATTACAGTACACCTTGAAGCATAGGATATTTTCATTTCTAAAGGCACCACATTATTCCTATTATGAGCATTTTAGCACACCTTGACTGCAGAGCATTCAGACACTTAAGACTATACTAAGAATTGATGTTAGTGCATTTTGAGAATAAAGTTTAATGACTTATGTTAAAATGCTTATGTTAAGTGTTACCTACTGAAACATAACACTAAAACAACCTTAATTAACCTATGCCATTTAAAAAGGCAGTAGATCAGAGGCACTATTTAGTGTAAAAAAATAACCATAAAAAGAGCTGCACTTTAAGAGAATTACAGATTCTCCACTACAGGGAGAAATCATACTAAATACTAAGAATATTTATCTTCCTTAGAGTGGTATCTTATTTTGTAGTACTAAAATTCATTACACAAAACAACTAACTTCAGGTAATAGCAATAAAAACAACTAAACTTGACTACCGGCAAATGATTTTTTTAACTTTTTCTAGACTTGTTCTAAACGTCAGGAAGTTTTAATCACCTTTAACTTAGGAACTTCAGCTTGGAACTTCAAGTCTCAAGAACACGAACACCAACAGCAAAATAGGAAAAATGGCAAATTATTCCTAAAGTAACATTGTTACATTTTAGTAGTGGGGGTTTTGTTGATGTTGTTACAAGTGTCAAAGAATCTAATCTCTACAAATATAAATCTTTCTAACAAGGAAGTGGACAAACCTCTCCTATCTTAGTACTTGCTATAAATCATTGTGAAATTAAAACTAAGCCCACTCTCCAAAAGCCATTAAGTAGTAGGAGAAGAGTGGGGACAAAAGGCTAAACAGCTCACAATCAAGTCTGATCTATGCATATTCCTTTTCATTTTCAGTCTTCTATATTCCTTATTAATAAATAGTTAACTTAATAATAGATAATTTTAGAATGGAAAGCTAGGAACTGGATAATTATTAGGTGTAAGTTATGGAGAACGTGTGACAGGTGGACATCCTTTCCTGTACTCTTCAGGGTAAGATATCACTATTAATGCCAGCATTTATCCTAACCTCAAATATTGGAAGAGCATGAAGATTCACAATTAGATGTGGTCTACCTGACCATGCCATTTATTAGATCTCTTCTATTAAAATAGCCTCTCTCACTCTCTATATCCAGCCTGGAAAAGGCTTGTACATCTCCAATTTCAAACATCTTCTCACTCACTGCAAAGAGGAGCCTTTTCCATACTTTACCAGCAGTGAACACGATGGAAAAATGAAAGAGATGAAGGGGAGAAAAAAAAGCAGTCTCTACTATGCTATCTTTCAGTTTCCAAATTAAGAAAAACATAATCTAAACAAAATTGTCTTTAAATTTCCTTTTGTTCTCCAGCTAAAAGGAGTTCTTCTGTTCTTTACTGGAGAGGTGACAACAGGTAGCTGTGAAAAGTCACAATTGCTTAATGTCTTTTTCATCATTCCTTGACATGGGCAAGGCAGCAGAGAGCAAACAACCCTACATATGCAGATCACTCTAGAGAACTAAAGTCACCAAAACAATTTCCATTTCAGTTCACAAGATATTTCTGAAACCATGAGAAGAATTAACGGTTTCATGAAACAATGTATAGATTTTCATCAATACCTAAGCTAAAACATCCACAGAACAACAAAGATATTTCATATTTCAGCTCATAGGCTGCAAGCTTCAGTTTTCCTGCAACATTTGACCAATTGCACTGGTGACAAGTTATACCACTCAAATATAAAAAATTGGAATACAGAAGGATGGAATCGTGTTCTGAAAGTTAATAAATATTTTCATAACTTTACCAATAGTAAAATGCCAGCAAACAACTTCTTTAACTTCAAGAAAACAATTGAGAGTTCCAAAAATAAATTATTCATTTCAACTTTTTTAATTGATATGTGGTCTTACAATGCTGCTTCTGAAAACAACACCTTTACCAATAGCACTACTAGTGCTTATCTATAGAAAACCTAGTGTAGATATCACAGTCTCAGGCATTTTTCCTAAACATTCTCACAATATGCTGTTAAAAGGCAATGGATAAGAGCAAGATTAAACTCAGGAGGAGTGCTAAATGAAGACAGTCATACAAACAGTACATTAAATCATAAAATTTTCTACATTGAGTGCTAAGTTATTTTGTAGCTAGACAATAGGAGCAACTATTCAACAAAACAAAGTCTCTTGGAGAACAGCAAAAACAAGTTACCACAGCATCAGTGCAGAAGCCTGACAAATGAGTAAATGAGAGAAGAGTACTTAAGTTATGCAGACTGAAGTTTAAAAGGAGCTCAAGGGACAGACAGGGTACAGAGCTCAAAATGAACGTGGACAACATGAAAGCTTAGGACTTCCTAAGGGGAGGTGAACACAAGACTGCGTATAAAATAAGAAATGGTCACGCAAAAAGGAAGATCAAATTAAACACAAGGAAATGGAAGAGCTCTGATGTTGAAAATGACAGAAGCTGTTACAAAAGGTCATTTCTGAAGTCTCAGAAGGAGGCAAGTCCAAGAAGGTGGCGAGATGACGGAAGAGTTCGGTCATTGCATAAATCCAGAGTCTCAAGAGGATGACACGACCCTCTCAGAAGAGATCTTTTGAGAAACATCAAGGTACATAAAGAATTAAGCTAGCAGTGAATCACAAAACTTGGGCACATTAATAGGAGGGGCAATGGGCAACAGTGAGTTTAAAATATACCTTCACACACACAGGCACTGCCAGACTAAAAGCCAAATCCTTTTGTATCAGCAATGCAGATACTGCTCTAATTTCTGGTTTTGTAGTAAGAAAAGTGGTAGGTATTAAAATATGAGGCACATCTTTCCATGGAATCCAGCAAGATGAAAGAAAAGTTAGAAATAAGAAGTGCAACTGTGTTTTGAAAGCAGTAAAGGTTACTATACCCAAAGGAAACAGCCAAGCTTCCAAATTTAGTGACAGACCCAATAAGATACAGACCAACAAATAAATTCAAGATCTAATGGGCCCCAATTTACAAAATCAGAGGACAGTTGAGTGTGGAAAGGACTACTGAAGGCCATCTGCTCAAGCAGAACTATCTAGAGGCAGTTACCTAAGACCTTGCCCAGAAAACATCCCCAAGGATGGAGATGGCACAATTCCCCTGAGCAACCTGTGGCAGTGCACAGTAATCCACACAGTTAAAAGAAAAAAACAACAAAAACAAACAAACCAACCAAAACAAACTTCAAACAAAACAAACAGAAAAAGAACAACAACAAAAAGATTCCATGAGTGTTTATAAGTGTTTCCTGGTGCTCAGTGGGACTCTCCCTGTTTGGAAGACAGCATCCACCATCTCACTGATGTCTCAGCAGTATTTGCTGATGTCCCTCACAGATCTGGAAATAGCTTCAAGTATGAGCTGTTCCATCACCTTCCCAAATCAAGGTTAAATGGAGCAGCCTATCCTTCACTGTGTTCTCCTTGCATAATCTCCTATTAAATTGATGTCTTATCTTAAACTTCTCTCAGCAATGCCTCCTGCTTTCCCTAGTGTCAAATTGAAGCACTGAACTTCCTTACTGGCTTTGACATCTTTTATTCAATCACAAAAACAAGTATAACATTGTCTTCTGCAAAGTTATGCTTAAAGATGGACTAAAGTATCACAGAAAATCTAAGATGAAAACCAGAATTATATGCAAACTTGTCATAATAAACAAGCTGAGAACAGCAGACACAAAGAAATGGAGATTTGTCTATTATCTTCTATCTTATACCTTTCCTCTTTAGACTTAAAAATCTGAGTCTTCCTTTACAGGTGCCCAACAGAATCAAATAAATGTCAAATGGATGATTCATTTCACACACTACTCTTTGTATTAATTGTTACTTCATTCTTCAGCAAAGTAAGATTTATCAAAATACCTCCTAATTGTAAGGAAAATATTTTAGGTATATTACATTGGGAGAGAGTAATCTGACAGCAAATTCTCTTTCTCCTTTTATATCTTGTAGCCAAACCACTACTGTTGAACTGATTTAGAATATAAATAGTGTGTGTAAGCAAATCATGTCTCCTCTCGTCAGATTTGGTCCTTAGCAAGACCTCTGATGAACAAACAGCACAAATCATCACACCATTTTGGACAAAACTTACTAATACGTTATCAAACATAGCTTTACTTGTGCAATTAAAAAACTCTCAATGGAGAAATTGTAATATGTGCATAAACTTCTAGCAAGAAATCACTATTTTAAGGTAGAAATATTTACAATCAGAATAGTAGAAATACTACAATTTAAGTTACTTTATGGCTTCCCAGGGAATTGATCTCAAGGACTTTAAACTTATGTTTTTATCTGCAAATCTGCACTTGAGTTTGAATAAAACTAACTATTACAAGAATACTTGACTGTATTATAGTATTTTTCAAGTAGATACAGGTTATATTTAATCTCTCCACTTCTTAAATGGAGAAGCATTCTCACTGGGTTGGCTTTTTAAAACAGTGTAAGCCTCAAAGTTAGATAAAACCTATTTTAGACTGTTCAAAGAAGTCATAGCTTTGTAGCCAATCATTTGTCCATGTCCTGAAGGCACACTGCCCAAAGCACAGCAAGAACAGAGAAACTCTATTCTGACAATCTTACCACTTCAGCACAAAAGTGAAAACATATCCCTTCATGATACACGTTGCACAAAGTGAAGTGCAAGAAAAATTATGGCTGAAAATTTTCCTGGTGGACACTGATAGACACTGCCAGCACTAGTCAAAGCATAAATTTGCCACTTAGTCTTTAGATTTTAAGGCCAAATTAAATATTCTCAGGAAAACACCAAGTTGATGCTAAATAATAGCTGAAAGGTAATTCAGGAGTTAAAATGGAGAAAATTTAGAAAAGAATACTGAACATTTCTTTGCAAAATTATAAGCTACATCCAGAATTCTTGTGTGGTTCTAGTTTTCCATCTCTTAAAGGTTATAATAGAAATAATAAAGGCTTAGAGAACATTTGAAAAGAAAAAAAGGAAAAGAAATCTCACACTTCACTATTGGACTAAATACTTTTTTTCAACTTAGACAAGGCATTTACATATTCAACTCGAACTTGTACAAGTATTACATGCCCATGTTTTCACAATATCTTTTCAGTTATCCTTTGGCAGTATATATTCACAAAGGTGTAGATGACAAAGCATTCATTTTTTGGTATGCCATTACCTAAAACAGCATGCAATTTTCTAAGGAAAGGAAAAAAAGTCTGCAGCAGGATAAGCTGCTTAAAAGTATAATTTTAAAAATACCTACTATATCTCATCTGAGAATGAAAATCTCATAGAAGGTGAAAATATTTAAAGACTTTCATATTTGGGGTTTGTTTTGGTATTTTAAAGCCAGAAGAAAAAACATGAACTGTTTCAGTGGACAATGTGTGTCCTAATGCTTGCATCGCTTGTCACCATATTTTAAATTTTTTAAATATCTTTTAAAAATTTAAATTATTTTAAAATCAATAATAAATATTTTTCAAAAAACATAAAAATTAAAATAAAAATACTAGCCTTTCCACAAAAGCTGTGTTCTTCTCTTTCTTAATTTTTCTTTATAACATAAAGAAAGCTCAAAATGGCTTTGTACTACCAAGTTATCCTTTAAAGGTTAAAATACAGAACATAATGCAGAGCAATACATTCAGAGGAAAATACTTCCTAGAGACAAAATCCAAGAAAAGTATAAAAAATTTTAATGCAATATAAAAATCAATGTTTAATAGCCTACACATAATCTAGTTGCAATGAATGAAGCAACAAGCATAATACAAATTTTGCCGATTTTGAAATGAAACACTTTAGTACAAGAGGAATAAAAGCAATTTGCAATAAAACAGCCTCAAAGTATGACCAAAAGTTTCCTCCGTCATTTTTTGCCATATCACAATCTGCCCCAAAAGAGTATGAGACAGTGGAAAAACAGATATGTTTTGTTCATACCAAAATTTGTTAAGAAAAAAAGAAGAGACAGGTACTGAAATTTGTGAATGACTGTTTTAAGTTCAAGTACAAATCCACATCACCCACAAGCATGGTGAGGGGTTCTGTCCCCTCCTTGCATACACTTTGAAGAAGCAAAGACAAACCCCACGTTTTCTGGTTTTAATCTCATTTCTGAGTGTCCTCATCTACAAATGCATTTGCAAACCCTTTCTCTGTGGGGTTGACTCCATCATACCCCTGATCTAAAGTGGTCTCTCTGTCTGAGCTGAACCTCAGCCTGCCTTTCTGACAATCTTAGAGAAGAGCAGCACAAGTTACAGCCACCCTTTTTCACTCCACACTTGATCTCGGGTCAGCACTTCTTCTCTCAAGTATTACAGGCACCATCATTCAACATTGACATATCCCTTCATGCCTCTTCATGCATCCTTCACTCCTGCTATACTCCATTTTTGAAGGATAACTAAAAAGCTTCTCTGAGATACACTCTCTTCCAGCTTTCATCTCCCCATAACCCAATCACTTTGGCATCTCTTCTCTGCCCCTGACAAATTAGTCTTCTCCCACACTTATCTATTCACAGCAGTGCTGAAAAGACTCTTTTTAAAGCCCATCACTTTGGCTGCATTCCACTTTCACTTCCTTGTTCTCCATTTTCAAAGAACAAACTTTATTTTTGTTACCTTCCACTGTTTATCCCCACTTAGATAAAGCCAGCCAATTCAACCCAACAAAACTCATGGCAGCAAATGGCAGAAATCAATTGCTCTGCTGTTCTTGGATTTGCTGTCCTCTGATTTAGACAGTTAAAACAACACAGAGGATTAGTGGGGAAGAGAGGATGAGAAGTTAAATAAGCACCAAAAAAAAAAAAAATTACAAGACTCCATTGCTAGAATAAGAAATAAGGCAGACCTGTTTAGAGGGAGATGAGAAAGTACAGAGGCTTAGGCAAGCAAACCCTTGGGTTGGCTATGTTTCCTCCTTTTAGCTGCCCATAGGTATCCAATGCAGGGAAAGAGAAATCTTACTATACTGCTCACCTAAGTTACCAACAACATACGTTTAAGAGTCAAAATGGTCAACCTGGCAAAGACACAAATGTTGCGGGTAGTTAACAATATGTAACTTTTCAGAGTTTTTTTAAAGATATTTTAGTTACAGCCTTCCTGATACCATCTCTGAAGCTGAGAATGAAGTGCAAGTGCAGCTCAAAGCTGAGGGCCAGACCAAGAGGCCAATAGTATTATTCTGCAGTCTTGTATCTCATAGCACCTACAGAGCAAGGAGAATTGAAAATTACTGACTTGGCCAGCACATCCTTTACTATCCAAAGAAAAGAGAGAAGAGACATTGTCAGCACCTTCTCTGTAGTGACTAGCAGCCCATACACCATGACACTTTTGTCTTGTTCTTTATACAGACCAGTTACATGGAAAACACTCCTCATCTTCCAGCCCAAATTAGTATCAGCTAAAGTTAACTTGGTAGACACCAACACATCATTTCAGCTGCAAGCTCTTAGAGACAAGCCTTCATTTTTGTGATCTAGGAAGGGAGATATGCTGCAGGGATTAGGGGAAAGCCCTCTCATTCAAGTGAGCTATCACCTTCAGGTGACAGAAACAATCACCTTCAAGTTGGGTTAAATCACAGAATGGGTCAGATTGGAAGGGATCTCAATGGATCATCTGGTCCAACCTCCCTGCTCAAGCAGGGTGCCCCTAGAGCTCATTACTCAGAATGCTGTCCAGAAGGTTCTTGCATATCTCCCTGAGAAGGAGAATCCACAACCTCTCTGGGCATCCTGTTCCAGTGCATAGCCACCTACACAGTAAAGAAGTTCATCTTCATTTTCAGGTGGAACTTCCTGTGAATCAGTTTCTGACATTGGTTTGTATTGCTCAGCTGAGAGCAATACTATGGAGAAAAGCCTGGTTCCATTCACTTAACACTCTTCCTTGAGCTAAAAACAACAAAGAAAATTGAAAATTAACGTCAGGGACACCCGTATCAGGTATATAAATATGAGTTTACATTTTGTAGAACTAAATCACCACTCAGAATTTGCTGCAAGATTCTCTAATAATTCATCTCAGACTAGTCAACATGGCAGGGTTAATTTTTATCACTGGCTGTGTTCTGAGGTCCTAAATTCGACCATTTTGCAGATTTACAGCAGAAAATGGTGATGACTGATGCCATTTAGAAGGCACACCAAGACAGTCCACCAACAAATCTATCCAGAATAATCCCTATGTGATCTGTTCCTACTGTGCAACACCAGCAACTGTTTTCTGCAAGAACAGCTCAACAGAACAAAGAAAAGTGGGTATGAGGACCAACACTCCACATTTTCAAAGCTCTAAGTGGTGTTACCCTTCAATCTATGCAGTAGTTATTTATGCTGATGACTTCTGTCTGGATAACTATTGTTAGTATTTTTTTAATCCTGAGGGAAGCAGGAATTGCAAACTGGCAGTTACAGTGTGCTTTTACTGCAATTGGCATATTTTCCATCTCCAGTAATGCTTTTGCGAGTCAGTAGCAGAGCATTCCCAAAAAAGAGCTCTAACAAAACAATCCACATCTGTTCTCTTTCAGCAACACTGTCACTAGGTCTCTGACTTACTATGGCCACCTGATAAAATTGGACGCAGCACCCTCCCTCTAAGCCCAAAAATCACACTAATAGCCTACACAGCAGCAATACTGGATCTACCCAAGGGATCCCTCAGTCTTTGGACATCTGCTCTTCAGTGCTGCTACTCCACAGCCTGAAAATCCTATATCAGCCTGGGCACACCTACCTTACATGTAGCTATCATGCAACTCCACGCTGCTCTGAGTGTCATTTCAGACTACAGATGGTATCCCTACCCCAGCTGCCACTGCTGAGTCACACTGCTCTGCCATTTGCTCACTCTGAATACACATTTCCTAAAACAGTCACAAAGATTGAAAGCTCATCTGACTTATTGTACCCAGATCTGTTTTGGTATCAAACATCACGTTTTTTTCTTACTGCCAGCTTTGTCACGTCACAGTTTGTCAGTGGCAGCTCACTAGAAAAGGATAAGAAACCACACAGAAATGAGGTTTTATTCAGCCTCACTAACTTCAGGATGCTTCTAAAGTGCCTGTGTGCTGGCCAGAGGCCCTTGGTGCATGCAGGCAGCCTGGGACCCAGCTGCATTACAGCTGAGTGGAGCACAGCTGCATCCAGATATGGTGAGCAACAAACTCATAGAGCACAGGCTTCAACCCAGAGCAGCCACAGGCTAATGCAAGAAATATCCTTTCCAAAAACTGCTGTTGCTTGGTTTTTACACACACATCAACAGCAGCAGTAATGAAAGTTGATTACCAAAAATATTTTGCTACCTCCCTTCTAATCCATCTACTTCAACCCACTCAATATTACATTCAATCCATAAATTAGAGAATTAGAAAATATTAAAGAAATAAAGTGCTAGAAATAAATTAATTTGTTAGATAACAGTCAACCCAACGTGAAAGAGACTGACTGTCAAAAAATTTCATTCCTTCAAGCATTCAGTTACAAAAAGGCATGAAGGTCCAAATCCATTTTTATATTTTGTACAGAAAATGTTAGGCAAGATAAGTGTTCTCAACTATTATTCAAGACAAGTGACCACCCACCCCATGATAGTTTTGCAATTAATACTTCTAAACACAACAGAAAAGAGAATTTTCACTAACTCTGAATCAATTAGCAAATAAAAACCATGGAAATATGGGATCCCACCTAATCCTCAAATCTCCTTTGCCAGAATAGGAATAGCACTATCAGGATACAGTGGGTTTTAAGAAAAGGAACTTTCATCATACTGATGAATCAAGGTCATTTCCTCAGCTCACCCCATCATCCTTAAATCTGTACATTATAGAGAGGAGATACAGAAGAATTTTTGAGCTCTACATCATCAAAACCAATCATACTTGTTTAGAAATAGTGAAAGACAATTAGAAGCAGTCAGACAGCAGCAGACAAAAAGAACTAAAGATTTTTTTCTTAGCCAGAAGGTTTTTATACAGATGCTACTCTTTTAAAGAGTGTTGTCTTTTTTTGCTGCCAGGAACAAGTGGACATTTCATTCTTTGATACAATGACTTAATTCTTTGCTGCTTTTAGGTCTTGCAAACCAGAAATTCACAACTCTAATTTCAGAAAGTAAGCAGAGGAGGATCTACTTTGAATTAGTCTTAAATTATACAGCCATAAATGAATTAAGTTTACTCAATCAACATTTTCAGGTCACCTTTAAACCTCCTGCTACCAATTCATATGCTAGACTAATTGCTTCAGATTAATCTTTCATTCCTCTGAAGAGGTAAATCAAGAAAATGAAATGCTCTTACATTTCTACAAGATGCAAATATCAGTGTTTTAATGTGCAAGCAACTAGCTGACAGATAGTCAGTTTTGAATATACTGGATATACAAATATACTAGTTGGCCTATGGGTGGGGGCAGTGAACATTGCTGCTGATGTAAAGAATTTGAGAAAAAGTGTCAGTTCAAGAAGAGAAAGAAGATGAGGAGCAGCACTGGAGTGACACGGTTCTGCCCTAGGACATAACCCTGCTGAAGAGTCCTCTCGTCAGCTGTGCCTGAAATATGTATAATCAATGTGAGGTAAAACTTAGCTGTTACTCAGGATTAAATATAGTAGGAATATGTAAGTGCAGATTGATGCTAAAATTACAAGAACTTTTAAACACAGATATTTGAGTTGAGATGTTATACATACAGGGGCTATTTACACACATGCTAATGCTTCTAACACATCAGCCTTCTTCAACTCAGGCTGTCAAAAATAGCAGGGAATGGGTAGGCAGAGAGGTGCTTCTCTATCAGCAGCCTCTTAATTTAAATGGATAAGGTGAAAGGAAAAAAAAGTATTAAAATATGAAAGAGAAGGATAACAGTGGATAAGCATTATATGTTATACTCCGCTTTTTTCCAAGAAAAAAAACTCTTGATATAGAATTCTTTTTATATAAGTGATCAATAGAAATCAAACAGAATGAAAACCTGGGGAAAAAAATCAATAAAAATATTTCTAGTTAGAATCACTGCATTTAATTACTTCACAATGAATTATCACAATAAATGTCAAGCTCTCAACTAAACAAGCAAGTCTTAAGTCAGTCAGTGCTTACAGATACCAATTACAAAAGGTAACAAGTAGCTTTAGTCAAGTTTAGGCCTACTTATTTATAAAAGGAATACTCCAGGTACTGTTCTGCAGGAAAAAAAATGTTTTCTATATCCCGCTAATACAAGCGGGGATCAAACAGTAGTAAAATTTCTGCATTTCTGTTTTTAATCAAAAATGTAATATTAGTATGAACAAAAATATACTTACAGCTAACATTCTTATTAAAATGGAGTTTACCCAGAGGCACTGGCAATAAGGCACTTGTGCTCAGTGTCTCACTCCCCTTGCACTGACAGAGGGCTGATGATCAGAGGCAGCTACTGCTTTGGTTCAATAAAGCATTACTCAGTGTAGCTTCAGTGTAAAAGACTTGGAGATTTTCACCTACCCTATTTGAAATACTCTATTCTAATTATTTCTACTCAATTTTATTTTTGTGAGAACCAAGTCCTGTAAAAACTAGAACCGTTTCAGCTTCAGTTAAGAACTACCTGTACCGCACATTCTTCAACAATATAAAACATCGTGCCTAAAAAAATTCCAAGTTATTCTTACAGATTGATTTATTTCCAAATTATCTCTTGAGAGATTAGTAGGTAGTATCTGCTTTCTGAGGAATCTCTAAAGACAGGGTGGATTAACAATTCCTGGACAATCAGTTTTGTTTCAGTTCATCTCAAAGCCAACGATACACATCCTGAGGTTTGATGGCAAACTACTGCAACAGCTCCTTGCTGGGCCACTGCTGTTCCTAATTAGCTTTTCAGGAGTGTCAGAACACGAAATGTCCAGAGATGATGGTCACAACCATGCTTTTGGCTATGCACCAGTCACTCATTATAGGTTCACAACTTGCTGACTGAGAAAAGAGCAGCAGAGCACTTTAAATTGACAGAAAAGAAAACAGGACTGATTTTTCTGTGGTTGTTGAAGCTTCCATCAAACTGCACAAAATTTATTTATATATTCTAGATGCTTAGGATGCTTCATTATTGTGTCACAAGTACAAAAATTTCCTGGAAGAAAGTGAGAGAGAATAATGAAGCTCCTGCTACATACAGGTGCTTTGATAGAACCACCTACTTGTCCACCCACTCTCCTAGTTAGTAAGTGAAAGTAACTGAATGGTCATTAAATTAGTCCAACTTCATTTACTCTACATTTAGCACTTCCTTCTTGCTTACTAAGCAGAGGGAGGAAAGCAAAAATTTGGAAGGGAACTATACTGCAGAGAGGAAGAACTACTTTCTATAGAGGTTCCATAATTTTTCTTCCATAATGCATGAGCTGACGGGGGACCAAAATTGCCTTGATAGTGTACAAATCCCTTTCACAGAATTCTCATCAGTCTGACTTTTGTCTTCCAAATGTAGCACTTGTGATTGTCTTCCACCTTATCTTAAAAATTGTAATTTTATTTCTATAATTCATCTTAAATAGCGGCAACTAAAATGCAAAAACCACTAAATAAAAAATACCAGTTGTGTGCTCTGTCCTACAAGCAAAATGTGGCACACTCAGAGCAGCAGTTTTTCATCCTAGAGGACATTACCAGCAGTTTTAGCTTTTGTTTAAAGGGTCAGTATAAAAATCAGCCTAGAAGTGAAGATACATTGACTTAATGCTAAAAAATAGCAATGTGCAAGGAAGAGTTCTCATGTATGACCGAAAAATGAGATGTTATCTACACCATGTTCTTAAGATTTCTTGAACTATAAAAGTGTTTGCTCATGTTTACTCCTCATCTCCAGGAGATATTTTTGCACTTTGTCCTGTGATGAAAGCCAAGTTCTGTCTTTGAGCAACATCATGTTGGTACTTTACAACTGGAAAAGTAAAGTATAACAACTTTAGAGTTTTAGTAGAGTGGGGATGTTTCGGTGTCACTTGCAGGAGAAGGCATGTTCTAAAAATCTGACAGAAAAAAAAATAATATTCTAAATGTAAAGACAACAAGAATAAAAGTGTCCAGTAAAAGAACTATAGCTATGGCTTATTGCATTTTGTCTCTGACAGTCAATGACTAAGGAATGAGACAGTCTGAAAAGCTTAGCTATTTTGATTTCTAAGGCTAGGAACTTGGCTAGTGGAACAAAGAACACCAAGCCTAATTATGTCCTTTATTAATGAAAGATTTGTCACCACCACCTGAAAACCATTTAGTCTCATGTGCAAATCCCACTAATTACTGAAATCCAGTCTTTTTATTGAAGAGACAAAGCCAAGTCCAGGAAGAACAGTGAAATCTCTCTTAACGAGCACAAAAATAGAAGGTTCCTTTTTCTAGTAAGAAGAACTGTGTTCCCATTATCAAGTAAGTGTTGCAGTTACAGCTTCCTCAGTAACACACACAAAATTAATGCACGCTTCTCCAAAAGCAGGTGGGCTCCTCACTAAATACCTATCAGAGGGATGAAAGTGCCCCTGTCACTTCAGCCATGTGCCCACAGCCCTAAGGCCTCCCTGCAGGTGCTCCTCCAGGGTCTGCCATCAGTGCAACCACAGAACATCAGGTGATGGAAAGCAGTGATTTGTCAGGCTCACTAAACACAGTCAGCACATCCGCACTGGGCAGACAGGGACTTGCTCTGCCCTGGTTCTACAGCAGAAGCAAGTTTGTCCTGCCAGCACTCTGGGCCTCTGGAAAGATTTGTAACTGCATTAACATAGTGGCCAGCCTGAACTAAAACACCCAGATTAGAGGGGAAAAAAACAAACAAACAAACAACAAAAAAAAAAAATTAGCTGGGCTGAGCTTTGCATTGGGTCAGCACAGCCCCTGGATAAGATCTGACATGCTGTTCCTCAGGCTTGCAGCATGCTCAGCCATTTCTCATGCAAAGCACTCTACGGGCATACCCAGTATTAGTCATCTGTGTGGAAAAAAATGCAGCAGAGAGCTCTCATCACTTGTGGAAAATGGCCGTAACAGCTTATACTAGGAATTAAAGCAGAAAAAAAGTTCAGTTGGGATTCAATGTGTTAAACACTCCTATCAAAACAAGACAACTTTCAGTGCTTAAGATAAAATTTTAAAGCCAGTAAACAACAATAGTTTTATATCACAACCCAGCCAAAAATGTTCCCATTCGTGGTGACTTTTTGGGATTTGTTTTTCATAGAGAAGAAGTGGAAAAGAAGCCTCAGTGAAAAAGTTGTGATGCTTCATTGCCACGATGACTTAATGGCATGTTTTCTCCCATACGAACGGGAGAAAAAACCTTAAAACATTTTGCTCATTCAAAGTACTGTGATGTAATTCAGAAAAGTGTCTCACTGGAGCAAAAAGCCAACATAACAGAGAAATGGCCAGGTTTACATTAGTAATAATAACAGTGAAGTGAACCCTGACCTCCTAATATAGAGTACTGTGCTATCAGCTAAACACCAGATTTATGAACAAATCTTTGGTTGGAACAGTTTTAGAGGGCTGACCTAAATTTATACACAAATCAAGACAACTCAAACTCAATTTAGTAGCAGATAAAAGCCTCAAATAGGTAGCAATTCTACATTGGTTTCCCTAATTAGCACTCTCAAATTTCTGCTCACACCTACAAATCCTGTTGACCTTTCAGAAGGCAAGCTTGACAACATATTGTACTGAAGAAGAAATAAAGGCAAAGTGATTTTGAATCTAGAATCGTATAGAAACAGTTTTAAGTGGAATAAAAGATTCCCAATGTGTTTGAAGAGCAATAAGCAGCATATTAACACTGCAGCCTGGGGTCATTTTATTGAGCTATTTCAAGGGAAAACAGGTCAGACAAACCAGCATTGTTTTAAAACTGGTTAGAATATTTCCAGTGTATAGAGCCCCAAAGGCAACACGATCCATTTTAAGAGGAAATTAAACAGTGATCTTCAAACTGCTGCTTCTATTGGCACCAGCCAGATATTCCCAAATGCAACCCTGCTGGATCCACATCATGAGTATAGAGACAAAAGATTCTAATGACTAACATTGACAAAATTAATGAACCTGTACAGGTTCACTGTAAAAGTTACCATAAAACAGATTAAGCATAGAAAAATAAAACAATACCTAAATCTGAAAAATATATTTCATTTTCAAAAAGTAATTGTTACTTCTATAACACTTATATGAAAATAAGAATTTATCTGTGGGAATGTGGGGCAGGGGGAGAAAAGCCAGGATGCAATTGGCAGCTCTTACACTGAAATATTCAATTAACAGATTAATAATGCCCTGTTGACAACAGAAAATTTTGAAGAATACAATTTTTGGACTTCCCCATGGTTTTAAAAAACTGCCTTTTCACACTTTTTCTAATATTTCTTAAATAACATGCCTAGAACTGCAACACCTAAGAAACACTTGCTACAGTGGAGTCTGTACTGTTCAGTCTGTTCAACCCACTGTACTACACCTCTCTCAGCAGGTTGTTTCAAAGCAAAGACTACTTCTACAGCAGCCAATCAAATTTTAGAAAGCTGAAGTATTTTTATGGCCATGGTATCACTTGAAGGATACAGAGAAAAAAAAAGAATGCAGAAAAATCAAAGCACACTTCAAATATTTAATTAGTACATTAGGCCATAATCAAGGTCCACTACATCTTTGTCTTCACAGTTAAGTGAGTAAACCTTTCTAAATAAAATTACATTGCTTTCCACTAGGTTGAAACACTTTCCTTACCACTTCTATTTCTGCATAACACCAGACTCATTTCACATAAGTGAATGAATCAGATGAGAAAGATTCAGATTAAGACATGAAAAAGGTTATAAAAGGTAGGCCTCAGAGGTTAAATAATATTCTGAAACAATATTCACTTTAGCACAGCAAGTTTCTACATTTTAGCTGTGCACTGTTTGCAAGATTAACATCTCTTATATTGCTGGTAGTGTATGAAACTACTTCCAAAAGCAGCTGGAGAAGTTCAGAGTTAGATGATCATACAAAAACATTGCCAGTATCACAAACATAAAATTTGAGCAGATGCAAAATTACAAAACAGTTACACCAGCCATGCAAAGAGGTTCCCAAAAAAAAAAGAAAAAAAGTTCAACCTGGAATCTAAACAGATTTGTACTACAGCTCTGTCAAACTCTGCTTCATCCTGGCATCATTCTCTGTATTTACATCAAAGTTTATCTCCTTACACAAAATTCAGCTTGAATAGACCTGCTTGCTTTATATATACAGAAATGTTTTCCAAACTTATATCCATGCTTCATATCATTTAAGTGAAAAACAATATTCACATAAAGTCCAAAAGTTTGACTTACTAGGTATTTTCTCGTACAGATTTTTCAAAATACAAGGTGGATTGTACAACAATTTCAACTCCTCAATGCAGATCTGCTGGGTTCATATACGCAAACTCTACATTTTGAAACTATAACAAGCCAGGGAACCAATAAATGATTGCTTGCTACAACACTGACATATTCCTTTCACACTTATTTGGAGTGTGCAGCTATATGTATCATCCCTTTAGTCTGTAACATAACATGCTTTTTTTAACTAGCCTAAATCACTGAAAGTGGCTATCACATTTATTTAGGGATGCAGAGATGTAACTTTTCAGTAATATTAAGAGACAGCAAATACTGTCTCCAGTTCTATTGGCAGATATTGCCATTCTAAAAATAAAACCTTAGAGCACACAAAAAAACCCCAGTCACTTATTTATCTTAATGTTTTTCTAAAAAAAAAAAAAAAAAAAAAAAAAAAAAATATCAGAAGTCGTTTATAGGTGCATCTAGCCTATCTATGGCTGGGCCACAGTAGAACATTTATTCTCATTTTAAAGAGTAAACTCAATGATTCATTCAGAAGATGCAAACATTAGACAAACCTCATTTCTAAAACCAACACACTCTTCGAAGCCTACATGTGAAACACCAGAATGCTTACCTCTGAATTCAAAGGCTCATCTGAAAAGTGAAATATAGAAATATCACTTCAGTAACAAAAAGCTGCTATACTATGAAGGTCATTTTCTCTTCCTAGAAGGGGACAGCAGTGGTTCAAGGAGACAGGTTGCCTGGAGGGATAAAAATGCATTCCCTATCTTCCATTAACATTTTTGCAAAACCTGCACTCTTATCAGCAACTCTTGATACTGGCTGACTCCAAGGCCTCAAAATAATTGACTGCAAGCTATGTTGAAAGAGTCGTGCTGTGGCAGCTCTGTGATAAACTGACCAAAGGGGGAAAGAGGGTTACACTCAGGGCACAGAATGGGTTGCAACCTATGACTCACTAAGAAGCTATTCAGCACTTCCAGAACAGTCCACATGAGAGGGGAAGAGAATGGATGTCTTTTGAAAGCTAGGATTATACTGCCTTACTGCACTATTGTCAATCGAGCCTTGTACAAGAGCCAGTGATCTTCTTTCAAGTCTATTTGACCTGGAATTGTTGAGGATTTTTTTTGGTAACTCTTAGCAACGATTGATAAAGTTCTTAGAAATGACAAAGAAAAAAAAAAAAAAGAAAGAAAGTGTTCAGCAACCTAATGTGCAACCCACTAAATGAAACCTCTTTAGATGCCCATGAGGCCACTGGCTCAGCAGTTAGGATCCAGGTAAAAAAATAGGCTTTACCTGTATTTTCAACAGCAAGTTTATTACATTCACAGTCTTCTATCACTGAATTATTTTCAATTTAAATTAGATTTTTTTTGCTCTGATCCAGCTCAGTACTCTGGGGTTTTCCAGGCAGACACCTGACCTAGAAGATAAATGAGCCAAATAGGCTCACAGCAGGCAGAGTGCAAGCAACCACCTCCCACTGCCCATACCTTAGGATGCACCTGGAAAAAGAAAACAGCTTTGGCTCACAGAGTCAAATTGCACAGGTTGCTTAAGTAACAAGCTCTTTTATTTTGTTATTCTTGTTTACAAGCCACAGTACTGATCCTCACACTAAATTTCTCCATTTTCCTGGTTCCGATTCCTAGAAGAGGGTTTTTAACCCAGGCTCTGGAATATATCCTGAGTATTTAGGAGGAAAAACTGCACATAGAAAACCAGCCCTTGATCATGTCTTATTGCTACTGCTCACAGTATGCATCTTTTGACTGGTTTCAAAAAAATAGCTTCAACAACTATTCTGCAGCTTGAACCTTGATATAAATCCAGTGAATTACTGCTGAGTAGTATATCTCAAGCTTAAAGTAAGGATTTTACACTAAAGCAGCATAAGAACAATAAAGGCCAGAGCCTTAAATATACATAAGCCTATATATGAGTGCCTTTATACATATCTAATTGACAGATGGGTATCAATACACACACATCCACATATTTCCAACTCAGGTTTTACTATCACAGAGCTACAGGGCAGAACCAAACAGGGCTCTACTCATTCAACAAAATCACCATCTCCAATTATCATCAAAAATAACAGTTAGTGGTAACAAGTTAAGAATAGCATTGAGTTCAATGACAAAATGTTTACAACTTGTCTCTAAACTTTACCAAGGTGTGACTAAAATTCAGAAGACAAATTCTCAGGATATCTGAGACAATTCAATGAAAAAGAAGAGTTCAAGATCCAACAGACACATTTAGTCATTGATTGACTAGTGCATTTGTGATGCACTCATTTTAGTAATTAGGGTAGGAAGTCCATTAATACACTACCCATTAAATAACGATCTGTAAGCTTAATGGCTAATTGGAATTTAAAAAAAAAAATCTTTTGTGGTTGGCATTGAAATTCAAGTGAGCATTAATACAAAAATACTGAACATGCTACACAGTCTAGGTATATTTTATCACATGCAGTTTAGGATATTATTATTTTGGGTTACTTTTCTCTTTTAAATACATGCTACTGAAAAAGCACTATTCAAACTCAAGAGCTGTACTAACACCCAATAAAGCTATCATTGAAAGCCCAAAATTGTCTTTAAATATTTAGGGCAAGTTTTATAAAACACAGTGAGATCACAAGATTCCTTTGTGAGTATTTAAATAGTCAACCAGCATTCCAAACACTTTTATCAAAGAAGTGCTCAACAGTTACTCCGTACAGATGTTCAGTATTCATTACACATTGATATGTCTTCATGCAGCTGTATTATAGATGGGAATTGGCACGAACAAGCAGAGTAAAGACAAAGCCAATAAACATTAACACTGTTTCCTGCACTATGGGTGATTATACATCAATACCATGGTAGTGGTGTGTTCAGGAGGCAGAGGATAATTGGGATTTTGCAGTGCTGCACAGCTGAATACAGCACCACTTTCTCAAATCCCTCTGCCCCTGCCTGTGATTGTCTTTCCTCTTTTGGGCCCAAGGAACAGCACAGTCTGGGGTTAAGGGATGCTTGCTGTCCACCTCTCTGGAAAAAGCCCTGAAGCAAAGTACAGGCATTATTCATGCGGTCCCAGGGGTGATGTTTGCTGTGTGAGGGGCCTGAAAACAACATTAGAATGCAAAGTAGAGAAAAAAACCCCAGAAGATTCCTTGCAGCCTTACAGGGCTTCCTACCACAGCCTCAAGGCTCCCTGTGTCGTGTTCAGCCCTACTTCTAGTGCCTCTCTCCCAGCAAGGGTGGCAGCAGCTCAGCAGCATGCATAGTATCAGCACTGTGGAATACTCTAACCCAAAAGGCACCACTGTGGCCACACAATAACACCTCACATACACTCATATGAACCTGATAACAGCAACTGCACCTAGAAACCGATCAACCACTTCGTTTGCTTCTGTGGTTGAATAATCAATATTCAACATTTACATTTAGCTCTGAAGAGCAACACAGAACAATGAAGGTGCATTTATCCAGCCTATGGTCTCTAAGAATATTAACTGTCAATTAAAAGTTCATTGGAAGACTAGCTTACATGCCCATGAAAACCTTCCCAATATTTTATGTTCATAACCTCACAGGTTAGACTGTCACTTTGCAGCACACTAGCAAAGAGAGCCCTGTCAAAGGACTCCATCCAGTAGAAATCATTAAAAACTAAATTACAAAAAACAATTAAGGGAGAGCTTACTATTGTAGAAAAAAATGCTTAATAACACTGGCTGCCTTGCTTACCAAAGAGGGCTCCATGATTCTCAATTTAAAGAAGTTTTAACTAGGGAAGAAAAGCTAGCCCCCATTTGATAAAAGCTAAGAGGAACTAGAAGCACACCTAGAAAGACATTATCCTTAACTCAGTGATAAAAGATACAAAACATGACAGACTACATTTTCCAGTCAGACAACTGAGTCCACGTGACTGTTAAACAAAGAGACCTATCTTTAAGACTTAGGATGAAATTAAAATAGATATGATTAACTCCAAATCAGACTTGGACAGCTATGTATCTGCTTTCCATATCGCAGTGAGCAGGTCATGGGAGAGCAAACAAAGCAAGCGATTTAAAATCTGTTGTATTCACATCAGGCATAATAGGGAGTAACAAATTTCTCAAGGGCCTATACAAAGCTTTACTAAGCTGAAATTTGAATTAAGGGCTCATATCATCATGCACATTTCTTCATCTTTCATTTGTACAGGATTAACATTCATTAAACACCTACGCACATTCAAACTCGAGAAGAAAGCCTTTAAAGCCATTAAAGAAAGAAGGGTCAAGTCATAAACTCTAAACGAGCACACCCGTGTGAGGGCTGAGTCCTTCACAATCTAAATAAACAGAAGATCCCTTGGAGTGTTTTTCTTTGTATGTATATATATATATATACAATGACCTGTCACAGTTAAGTCCAGATGGACAGGGTTGGTATCACCACCAGCCTTTAACTGGCATTCCCACCAGTCCTTATTCACAAACTCCACACCTCCTTTTACACACCTTTGTCTCATGCAACTCTGACTCCTCTCACAGACCTCTCTCTGGTAACTCTGACTCCTTCTCTTATTGGCAGCTTCACACTGCACTAATTCCTTGTCTTACAGGCAGTTTCACACAGCTCTGACTCCTTTCATTCTGCATGACTGGCTAAACCCCAAGCTGTCCCTTTCCCAGCTGCCTGACCCTGACTGTCCCTCACACAGCATCTTCTCACAAGTTTTCATCTGTCCCTTGCAGGACTGCATGTCCCTTACCTCCTCACAGCACACCCAGCAGCCTCCTGCTCTTACTCCAGCAGATTCTCAAGCTCCCAACTGCAAGTACCTGTACCTATGACCAGCTACCCCACTCCTTTATATCCCCCAAATTTGATTGGGCAGACACAGGCATTTCCACTCCTTGGCAATCAGTACAGCTGCAAGTCTTTGGGGAAGATTCCCTCCTGCACTATCCTTTCAGCCTAGCTCTCCACAAAAATCTCACAATAAATTATTAGTGTAACGATGTAACACTATGTATTTCATTTAGAATTGACAAAAAAAAGAGAAGTATTAGAAGTTGTTACTCTAGTATAAAATAGTATAGGAATAGACAAGCAAAGATGATAGTCTGAGAAAGAATTATGGGACAAAAAACACCATACAAGTGTGAAGGCAGTGGGAGGAAATACAAAGAGCACAAAGTACAAAAAAGATGGATCTTCATCACAAGGAACAGAGTAAGGCCATTACTGCCAATGTGGACAAAAGGAGAGAGAAATAGAGAGGTGGTCGAACTCAGAGGTTTTCAGTCTGTATAAAAATCAGGATTTTTGTTTAGTCCAAGTCTGCTTTAAAATGCTCAATTAAAAAAAAAAAAAAAAGCATACACACCTAATATGGATTTTAGTACTGATAAGATAAATCCAAAGAAGGCATCCTTATTTTTGTATACAGGAAGAAAAAAACAATACTCAGAACATTCATACCAACAGGGTACACCTGAACCTTTGCATTTTTAGATAATATTACAAGCTACCCAAAATTATTTTAAAAGCTCACCAGGGCCTCACGTCATCATCAGAAAATACTGCAAGCATAGATTTTGTAACACAGGGGCAGCAAAGAAAATTTTCACTCTTCCATCAAACTCAAATGTTAAAGCTAGCAGGTATAAGAATTTTTTTCATTCTGATTTTTAATATATCTGAGCCTACCTTTTTTTAATCCAAAAAGCAGTTAGAAGGAACAGGAGCTGCCAAAATGCAATAGGCAGGTGTTGTTGAGAGAATATTAAATACAAGAAAAGATTTTTTTTTTCTGTACTAAGAAATTGAAATTGCATATTTCCTCATTTAGCACATCACCTTTGTTCTGAAAGTGCCATCCTATTTGTCCTCACAGAGTAAGAGATTAAATTTAAGGGAGGATGCAGACCTGAAACAAGGATAAACAGTACTTGGAATCTATGCCTCTTGGCTCTTTAAAAAACAGTTTTTCTGCATGCTGAACCGCTCATCCCCCTATAGCAAGTTTCTACTACACCAGCATGATCTCGGGTAGTGTTTTGCTTCACATTTCCTTCCCAATGACTGTGGAGCTCTGCTGAGGGTGAGCACCAATACACACTGGACTCTTGTAATTTTTAATACCATTTTTGGGGAGACATCCTCATCTAAGGTTGCAAGCACTGGAGCTGTGCCAACAAAAACTCATGCAGAAATGCTAGTAACAGCTGCAGAGCCCTCCATAGTCTCACCAGGTGACCAGACCAGACTGGAGCTGAGTAGGAGAATCCAAAATTCCTAACTACCCGGAAAAACCAAGCCAGAAGGTTTCAATAGCCTCTTCTGCTGCTGTAGTACCAGTTCACAACCTGGACTTCCCAAAGGGTTTCTAGATGCCTCTGTACCAGGGAAGGCAGCTGTGGGTGCACAACATCCCCCTGGCCTGTCCTCAGCCACTCCGTCCACCATCCATACATAGTGTGTAAACTTTCCTTCACAAGGGACTGCCACCTCACACTAATTGGGAGAGGAATAAAATCATGTGCAAGCCTAGATTTTATCTATGATAGTTAACCCTAGAGAAGCCCAAGTTCCAAGTTACTGAGAGTGCATATACTTTACAGAGCTGCAAATGAGAAGAGAGGCTGTAACCATGCAATGTTGCCCTATGCCAGTCACATGCAATCTGACAAACACAACCATTGAGAAGGCTTCAGTATAGACAATAAGTAGCAGAAGGCTGGTATACCTGCATTAGAAAATAAATTGGCAGCCCATCTATTTAAATGTGGTTAAGTTTCAATTGAAACTGAATTCCATGGTTTGAAATTAACTGCATTTCATGATCCCCAAGTTATACCTTCACTTCTTCCCACCACCTTTAATACCTGGCTCAAATTGTGACCAAAGGCAAACCAAGAGTAAGAAGCCCAATAAGATCTTTCAGAGAAGCCTTGCTTTACTTAACATATGGGAATCTACTCTACATTCAGATTGTTTAATCTGAATCACACAAATTTTGTGTGTTCCACATGACTTAAGATGACTAGGTTTGCACATTCCACCTTCCACAGTTGCTGTTACATAGATTTTTACTTCAAGCATACCTACTGCGTAAGAGGAAGTTATGTAATGTAAATGCTGTCTAAAGAGAGTTCTAGAAGAGCAGTCTTGGGCCAGAAAGAATGGACCAAAAACATGAAATGAAAAAGCAATGACTTGAAAAGCATAAACAGGGCTGGCAGAGGAGAGCAGGTGTTTCACAGCCTTCACCTTCACTGAACACTAGTCTCTCACTCAGCTTGTTCACCTTATTAAAATTATGCCCTAGGGAAAAAATGCTACACTATATTGTAAAAGAAAGGGGTGACCACACATCCACTTTTAGTGGATCATCAAGCTAACCTAAAAGTTGCAAGAGCACGCAGTCCCAAGCATAGATTCACTCTGCTTCAAAAATCCATATTGCAAACTGTGACCTCACCTGGATGGGCCTTTCTCCATAGTTTCTATATTGCTACTCCATGAGCCCTCATCTCCTCTGATCCCTTCTTTGAAACACTTTGGTTTCAAAAACACATGCAAAAGAAAAAGTGTGAAGCAAAACTGGGACGGTGGGCATGGGGCTGGCATGAAGACATTTGACTTGATAATTTCCTAAAATTATCTTTTCCAGTCTGGCAAAATATACTCTTTTGGCCTATAATCAAGGACTGAGTTGAGCAGACAGTAATTCAGAATACATGCAAGGCCCCCCTGAAGTGCATTAGATAAAGATCATGGGATAATAAGAAACCTGGGAGTGCCAGGACTTTGTCACAACAAAACAGACTGTGTTCTGGCAGTGCCTGAAGAGAGTTCTGTTAGGGTAGGGGTTAGCCTGGATACCACTTGGAGCAGGAATATCTGGGGGCACACAGTTAAACATGGAAGAAGCCCTTGCCCAACAAGCAATTTGCCTCAGCCATGAATCTGTTCTCCATTACCATAGGAAGAATGAAGGATGCAGGATCTCAAACAAGGGGAAAGTCTTCAAGTGCTGCTGTCAAAGTGAAGAGTTTTACAAAAGAGTTTCCAAGACAGAGTCCTCATAAACTTTTCAGACACAATCATCTTTCTCTCATCTGCCCTCTTTCCAGCTACCTCCCAGCTGTGCTATTCAAAATTGAGGGCAGGCAGGAAATATAATTAAAATTATATGTGCTCCTGATAACAGCACACGTAAATGTTTCTTTATCAGTTTGGAGAGAGCCATGTAATTTTAAATTCAGTGTTTCTCAGAAATATTTTAATTAAATTCGTATACTGGAGGGGGGGGGAAGAAAACATGTTCAGCTGCACATTCAACAAGACTTGCCACCTCCTTATAACGTTCCTAGGCATTACACAAGAGCAGTAAGATCCTATGATTTTTGGGTGAATATAAACACAGAATGGAATTTCAAAAATCCTACCATTTATTACAAAATGTGTAATTATTTTCTTGCCTTAAGTTAAGGACTGGAATTCACATACACTACTTGACTAGCAACACATCACAGATATGCTCTGATACACACACATAAACAAGCTTTCAGTAACCAGAGACAAAAGGCCTAGACCCAAGGCTGCTTTAATCCAACATTGCTCTACCCCATCTCCACACACAGAGTTTTCCTCAGTCATCATCATGTCTCCAAGTAATACCCCTTGTCTAGAGCAGTTCAAAAGCAAGTAATCCAATTCCTGCCATTGAACCCTGCAGGAGAGAGATGGGGGAAAGGCTGATCTGCTGCCACCCACCACAGGAAAGGTGAAACTCTCGCTGCAAACCATTCTCCTCTCAGTTCCTGTCAACTTCCTTGGCCTCCCCTGTTTCCTTCCACTTCTCTAAAAATAAGCAAACATATTGACTCACAAATATATCAGAAAACAGTGGTAACCAGACATCAAGAAGGCTGTTTCTCCCCCTGGGGAGGCAACATCAGCAGACTAGCATTAATGATAAGAAAAACTGTTGGTGGGGCACAGAGAAAACAAACATACAGCAGCAAGCACGCAATCCCTTTTTCCACCATCAACTCAAATTTAAAATGAGGTGGAAGTGGCTGAGTTCCCCAACTCATTGAAATCTAAGTCATGTAATGTAGTCCCTCACTGCAGAGTGTTGTCACCCGTTCCTCACATGGGACACCATTTGTCATCACTGCCCCTGAAACGATTTGGGGCACCAATTTGATGGTGGTGACATGACTGACACCAGCATCAGCCCCTTGTTATCTGAAATCTTCCCCAATTGACAGCGGGCTCAAAAGACTAATGCTGAAGATGGTAGCAAGCATCAGCAGTTCATTAAAGCCTTCTGCCTTTTCTCTGTTGCAATCCCAGGAACAGCACAACACAGAATCCTTCCTCTCACAGCATGATGTACTAGCTCCAACACCTCTCTCCTCTTAGCTCTTTATACCTTTTCTCTCACATGCATAACACCTCTGTGCCCTTTTACTCTTTTGTGGTTGGTCAACACACATCAGCATTCCACGCTTCTCCTCCAATGCTGTTCACCGTCTTATACAGCTGCACCCCATCAGGGATGAGGCTCTGCTGCAGCCCCATTCCCTGTGTCCCATAATCTGTTCTCCTACAGCAGAAAACTAGTGAAAATGCAAATACTTCTTCCTCCTTATGTGAGCATATATGTTGGCTTAAGAGGTGGAGAAAACAAGTGAAACAATTCTATTGGAAAGGTTTAGTGACTTACTTCCCCACTGGTTCTAAACAGCCCTCTGGAATTCTGCCAGGAAATACATATAGATGAACATTCAGCATGTTTGCTATTAATTCAATTCAAATTGTTGTGAAATGTTGTCTAAAAGCACTTTTTTAAAGCAGAAAAATCCTGAAGATTTAGGAACAGCTTTGTTTCCATGTTCCTCACAGAGAAGGAGAGGGGGTGGAAGAATCACCAGTAGGGTAGTCTCACCTCTTATTTTAACAAACACTAATGTAAGTCAAGAAGACTGCACTGACGTGTTTAGACAATTTTAGGCCCTTCAAAACAGAAGAAAGATTTTCTTTAGAGAATTTTGAATGAAACAGCTACGTAAAGATAATTTAAAATGTGCTTGTTTGTTGAGCTGAATTAAATACCAGCTTGCACTGCTGTATTCCTTTCCACCTCCTTCACTGTCTTTCTTCTGTTAATAAGTGAAACTAACAGATGGATAAGAACTTTTAAAAATAGTTTTTCTACGTACTCTGGAAAAGGGCAAAAGCATTTGGTTTTGCAAGATAGGAAATGATATAAAAAGAATATGAAAAATGCAAAAAGCCTTCAAAATGTGAACATGTGCAATGTTGTGCTTTTAAGCCACTCTTACAGAAATCTGCCTCTGGCCAAAAATAGCAAGAACATCACTGTAAACTACAGCCATTCAAACCATGATTACTATACTCTACCCACCCATCAAGCTGCTCCAACACAAAATATTTGGAAAATGGAATGCATAATTCCAGAGACAAATCTTAAATAAATTCAATTTGCACAGATACTTCCACAGGTCTAAAGTGGCCTCGGTTCACACATTAAACATTTGTTCAAAAAAGCCTATTAGTACCAAGTGAGCACATGCAAGGTTAAAGTACTTTATTGTTTGTTCAGCCTGAAGCTAACACACATAAATTAAATTACAAACTTCCCTTTGTCAAGTCCTGAGAATATTTTGAGATATCCATAAATAGATATACCCATTTTTAAGACAGTATAAAATTGCTGTTAAAGCTCCTAAGGAAATCCTGCCAGTGACTAAGGATGACTGGAAGCTCAGTGTGCAAAGGCAGCAGGGGCAGTGAGGGGAACAAGAGCAGGAGGTGGGGGAAATGCTTGCTTACTTTCCTGTGTTAGAAAACTAGGCAGTAATTTAGCCTGAGAGTTTGCAAGGCCAGATTGGCTTTTTACTATTTTTCTTGGCAAAACCAATGCTATACACCTGACACTTTTATATGACTTCTCCCTGCCAGCCCAAACTTCTTTGTAATCCCTTTCACATTCACTCTAAAGCTGTGATGTCCGTATACCTCATGGCTTTTCTTTTTCCTGCTGATTCATCCTTCTTTGTTCTCTATTCCAGACAACCTTGCCTATGAATCATCCTCTCTCTCTATTTCTGTCTCAAAAAATTTTGTTGCCCCAGTTGTCCACAAATCTGGTTGGAATCTGCCCAAAATGTAATATTTCCACTCCATGTCCCCAAGGCACAAAAAAATACATGCACTACCTCATCACAACTTTCCTTGCCACCCATCAGTTGTTTTTAATTTATGAAATTTAATTTATGAACACTTTAAAACCTAATTAAAATGAAGGATTGGGATATGCAGGTGTCCTGTGACAAAACCATTCACTCCAACTCACTCCTCCAGCAGTATTTGTCAACATGTCACCCATGTTGTGATGGGGGTGGACGGGGGTAGAAAGAATGTGATGGGGGTAGAAAGAAGAGTTCAACACATTCATGAAGAATGAGATCACTCCCAACTACTTCCAGCACATGCAGAGAAAAAAACCATATCATCATCATCATAATTAAGATGTTTTTAAACTCTTAAATTAATGCTTAAATTAATTTCTTTACCCTACAGCTGACCGATTACATGTTTAAAACAGGCCAGATGTTGCACTGAACAGCTATGTCACATTTGCACCATAGAAAGTGTCAATGTCAAGGATGAAAGAAGGGCATCAACACACCTGGTCTGGCCTTTTGATTTTTCCCTGATGTCTTAAAATGACTACACAGGAGGGTTTTGGAAGAAAAGAAAACATTTAGAAAACACAAATTAATTCTAAAACAGAAAAAAAATCAAGCTCCTAAACATATTTTGTGTTTTAAAACCAGAACAAATCCAATAGCTCTGCCTATTTGGATTGTAAATTCTTTTTCTACCTAAGATCACAAGCAGCTGGTCTCTTCCACATTTTTGCAGCAACTCTTCTACCCTTTCCCATTCTCTTGCACTGCTGCAGGTCTCCAGACAAGAGAACAGCACATAGCATTGACAGTTCACCAAAATGAGAACTATTGCATTGCTTTAGATAAAAAGGAGTGGTTCCAGATTAGCACAACCCTGTTATCCTCTTGAAATACAATAATCCCAGAAGTTTACAAGCAGAGTATATTGAGTGAATCAAAGTTGACTACTCAAAATTTTTAAAATATTTTGTCGGGGGACAACAAGAGAAAGCAAAGTCTTCAGCCTATTTGAGACATAATAACAGCAAATCTTCCCTGTTCTCTCTTCTGAGATACACCTTCAAGAGTAAATGAGAACATAAGGTGTCTACCCCTAAAAAAACAGCATTCACTTGAAGTCTGAAGCACTTTTTAAAGATATGAGAGATTTATCACAAGTCTCTTAAAAACACCCTAAATAATCTCTTGTACAGTTATTCCCAGTCTATTGAGGAATTTCACCCAAAGTAGGCAATTCTGGTGGATTTCTAGAATGAGGACATATGTAAACTGAAAACTCCTATATATTTCAGCTCTCCATATGCTGATGTAAGGATGCTGTACAAAACTAGCAAAAGCATGTCCCAAACCTGCCAGATGCAGTAGATTACCTCCAACTTTCTGGGGCTGCCCTGGCCTCCAAACACAGGTCAGCTAACCTGAGCAAAGCTGCACAGAGACACAGCAATTTCTGTGAACTATAGCAACTATCACAGCAAAAAAAATACATCTAGAAAGTTGCTATTGTGACTGTAATTTTGTCCTCACATTAAGAGGAGTGGGAGGGAAGACTCAGTAAGCAGAGAAACTAAGCAAGGTAAATGTATCAAAACTAATTAAAGAGAAATGTTTGTTCCAAGCTAGCTTGTACACATATTTAAGAGGAAGCAATAGCTACTAGAAAGGAAATGCATTGGCTTCAGCAATGGGCTAATACACAGCTTCAGTGAAAGTTTCCAGTACTTATCACACACACACACACACACACACTCCCCAAAACAATCCCTGTATTTAAAGATAAAAAAGACATTAAATAAAAGTGACTCTGGAATTGCCCTTCAGTATCTCTAAACTCTTGTTACATTGTATTATTTACAAAGTGATGAATTTGTCTTTTGAGAAAGACAGCCAGGGTGTTTTTGTTCCCCACAAGCTGACAGTTGGTTTCACATTTGTGCCAGAGCAAAGAGCATGGCATGACAAAATGCAGAACAGATCAACTTCAGGACAGCACTCCAACCTTGAAAATTTGCCTAATTTTTTTTCAGTGTGTCAAAGTAGACATCTGGGTCTTTCACTGAACTAAGAAAAAAAATACAAGAGTTATATAACGTTTAAATCAAGAGATTTGGTTAAGTTCAGATGGGTTTGCAAGGTGTATTTAATCAATGGCCAAGGATTGATTCTGATCTCTTCAGCATTTTATTTTGCCTCTCACTGAGCTCATTAACTCAATACATAAAACATTTTCCATAACGTTATTTGCCTTGCTCAACAAGCAGTGGTGGATAAAACACCATAATTCAAAAGTAGGAGTGAAGCACAGTTGCAGAGAACATACTCTGGGCCACAAAGTGTTTGTGTCTGCAATAAGATAAGCCTCTAGTCTATACACTTTCAAGCAGGAAAAGTAATGCCTCTGAGCATACTCCTGCACATCTGAATATTGGAGAATTCCATCTCAAAAACATCTTTTTTCCCAATCTAAAAGGGATTCAAAACTGACAGTCTTGTCAATTAAAAACATGATTTTATTAATAAAAATCTTCACTTGCAACAACTGCACACATTAGGGCTGTTGAAAATAAAATTCAATAGCTGAAAGAGGGACACAAATTTTTATAAACTAATGCATATCTAGTAAAAACATAGGCATCCTGAATTTGTTCTGTAGTTTAAGAACAGACTGTTTGCAATACTGATGAAGTGGGGAGCACAGATAACCTCCCTGAGGTTCACCATAACTTGTTAGGATAATACCTGACTGGGAACAACTCTGCTATTCATCCTCCTCAATGCCAGGAGAATAAGCAATAAATATATATTTTAATCTTCCCAACAGACTTCTTATAAATAAAAGTGAACATAATCACTATTTCTCAAGTTTGCTATCATCACCAAAGGAAGGCAGAAGAAATTTACATCCTTCTACACATGATTTGTATTTACATAAAATTAGTTTTATATGTACACTACATAAAGCACAAGTATGTATATTTCAAAAATAGACATGCACCCACATATGTATTTATGCATACACACGGACTCTTGTTAAACCAAGAGAGGAGCTGACAGGAATGATATTTAACCTAAATCCAACCATCTCTCTCTTTGATTAAAACTAGGTACCTAAATGTCAGCTACAGTGTTAAAACCTTTTTGAAAGGCAGGAATTAAGTGAACTTTCAGAAATATCCTTAACATATTATTACCTTATATATAATTCCTTGAAAATGTGCTTTTTTCCCCCCTCCTGAAATACCATTCTTATCCTTTTTCCTCCTCCTAAATTTCTTTAATCCATAGTCCTTTTTGAAGGAATAATGGAGTCAAAGTATAGACAAGTGTGAAATGCAAAAATCTTCTTCCATTACCTTTGAGTGCTCTAACCTGCTCACCTGCCCAGGAGCAAGGTGCTCAGGGAACACAGCCAATGGAAGTAGGCAGCTGGCATCAGTGAGAGCAAGGGGCTGCAGTTTAACCTGGAGGCTGCTGCTGGGATCCTTTGGCCCCTTTGCCTGTTCAGGAGTACTCAGGACTAGATGAAATATTCTCAGTAAGTGGTGCCCAGAGGTTGTATCCACTGGGTGTGCTCATTCCCCATGGTTGCAAGAGGAAATGATGGTGGGAAGTTCTGTAACAATGGCAGCTGCCTAGAAGAAGTTATGACCTGCATTCACACAATGCAACTGATGTTCATTATGTAGGGACTTCACGAAAATAATTTATCACCATGCTTTCTCAACCACTTTTAAGGGGAAGTCTACTAAGTCTTTTTAGAAAAAGCAATCAACACCCCCAATCCCCCCAAAAAAACCAACCAATCAACCAAAAGCCACACTATATAAACTAGTGCCCTAATGGTTTCATTAACAACTGAAAAATGATCAGGATAAGACTTTTCCATTCCTCCATTATTTTTATCCTCTCCCTCCTGCTCTCTTCCCTTTGGATGTAGGCTCCTTCTTTGAAGGACATGTGTAAGTT
Organism: Luscinia megarhynchos; assembly: GCA_034336665.1. Lineage (NCBI taxonomy): Eukaryota > Metazoa > Chordata > Aves > Passeriformes > Muscicapidae > Luscinia > Luscinia megarhynchos. Next base: position 52,894,718 of record CM067565.1, read on the forward strand.
GCCTTGTAGATTATCATTACCTTCTGGTGCCCTTCAGACTACAAGCTGGGGCAAGGGTGGTGGTGGAGGGGAGAGTAGTGGGGGTCAGAATCCTGTCAATATTCCTGAAGCAGTATTTTAATACAGACCACCACCAAAACACAGCCCTTCCCAACCACCCCCTCTCTGAGGAAAGAGGATGCAAAGACAAGATCTATGAAGTAAGACTCAAATTTCTATTTGAGGGACATTTGGGGTCTTTTTTGTTGAAAAGGAAAAAAATATCACAGCATATTGGGAGATTTTATATTCTTTCTATTTCAAGTAAATAGATAAATTAGATGCTCTGAGCACAGGCAGAAGCTACCACTGCACAACAGAAAGCAGCCTCTATCAGCAAAGGCAAATAAAACCAATGTACCAAACCTAACTGCTTCCTGGGAAATAAGAAAGAAAAATATCAGAAAAAAAATCTCAATGCAAACTTTTTTTCCATATTTTCTACTCACCAATATCAGGTCCTTTATCAAATATGTCTAAGAAGCCATTTTTAACCAAACTATCAAGAAATCAGAATGACTAAGTCATTGGTAGGTGAGATCCTACTCATTTAGGGTCAAAACATGAAGACCTGGGATTAAAAAGCAAGTATGCATGTTATCTTTTCATAAGCAAGCAAAAGTAACTTAGAGGACTTACAAACTAATGAGCAAAAACTGAATCTTGATCCAGTTGTGGATGTATTTTCTCCCAATGAAACAACTTTCCTCTCTTTCTGATGCCATTTTTTCATTTTTTCTATCATTCTCATTTAGATGCTCTCTTTTTCAAACTATGTAAGCCATATTTAATCTTGTTTATTTCTTCTAACTTTTATTTATAATTGCTCCTGCCTTTTAAAGATATCCCAGCCAAAAATAAGCCTGAATCAGAGATGAAAAGAAAACAAGTTCAAAACCCAGAACACGTGGGGGTCAGTCAAGAACAGACCTCCTACAGACTCTTGTCATCCTCCAAAAGCCTCCCAAGCCTCATCAGGGACGGAAGATTTTTTCCCCCATCACTCCAAAGAGATACAATTACCATTAACCAAGAGAAGAGAATGTCTGGTTTTGATTCCTTGACTCTTCCAGATGAGCTTGGTAAAATTGTTGAAGAATAATTCAACAAAATATTTTTCTCCCTTAAAAGCCACTCAATGAACAAAAATATAAAGAAAAAATAACTGCAATTGGGAAGGAACTATAAGACCCATACACTTCATACATTTGTATAAAAACATGGTAAGCCCTGCCAATTTAAGAGACTCTTCTTCCACCACCTACAACTACTTCCTTTTATCTTACCAGAAAAACAGCTCTTCACCGCTGTAGGCTAATTACACCATCTGTTTAGCCCCAGTACAGTAACACTGAGACATGGCACATTAATTCCTTAACTTTCCCACGTGGAACTGCCTTGTGTTACCCTCATACTCAAAAAGACATGGGCTGGGTAGAATGAAGTGGGGGGGGAGGTGGAAATCAGCCTCTCAGTTATTTGTATTCCCTCTTCCTCCACCACAGCTCTGCTGTCAGCCTTCACAGGGATTTAAGCAATCTGACAATTTTCTCTCTACCTCACCTCAGTACAATAGTGCCACTTGTCAGGATCAGCAATGAAAAACATCAATCACAGGCGCACACACAAAGGAGGAGACAGAATCTATGCATCTACTCCTAGTGGTATCAAGCGAGCTGCCTCTCTTCACAGTGGTCAGAGATCACCAAATCTCAAGTTAGAACCTTCCTTGGGAAACCAGGAGATACACAGCCTTGCACTAAAAAGGAAGGATTTCTCCAATATTTGAAAAATAGAACAAAACCACACCCCCTCCACCTCTCCAAAGCATTCACATCCTGCCCCATCCAACAGGACTAGGCACAGCACACTAAGTGGCAGCTGTACCCCACACAGAGACGTCATCACAAGATCCCTAAATCCTTCTCCTTTTCTTCCTTCCCCCAGCCCTTTAAATAAGGCAGACCATTTATGAAAAAATGCCATTTGGAATTCTCTGTACATGTTAGTTACCAACTAAAAATAGAACAGAGGCTTTGGGGGAGCAGACCCTTTTTACACAACTGATTTGGACAAGTAGGGAAGAGCAAATGTGAATCAGAGGAGGCAGAAGGCACGAGGACAGTCACCTCTGCATGGCAGCAATTACAAACAGCTACATGCATCAGCCTCTTCAGCCAGAAAAGCTTCAGCAGGAAGGGAACACTTCTCTGCATCCTTGCAACTTGTAAGAATTCTGTTAAAGTTAGAAAACTTGTTCCTAGCTCTGATTAGATCTGGGATTCTTCAAATTTTCTTTCCCCCTTAGAAGCATTCCTGCTTTTCTAATAAGGTGATAGAAAGCCCCTGTAAACTGACACATTCCAGCTTAGAAACTGATTTCAATAGGAAAAACCACTGCTACTGATAACCACAAAGATTACACCAAAGGTGAAAGGAAAACTCCTTTGACATTCAACATAATTTTGCATTTCTCAGAGACATTTATTAACAGTTATTTATAGATTCATGTTTCTGCTCTGTGCCACAGGCTTGGGTTTTATCTTTTTTTTTTTTTAAACAAGGCAAGGTAGAAGCTGTAAAAGACAGACAGAAATAAGGGAATACTTCATCTTACAGATTGCTCAATTAAATACTTACATCCATCTATAGAACTGCAAGGGCACAGGTCACAGGGAGAAAAATTGTGACACAGAGGAGGACAAATAAGAGAAGGTGAATGGATTACAGTCAATACCTCTGCCCTTGGCTCACAACAAAAATGAACACCAGGAGATGTGCATGGGACAGGGAGCAAAATAAAACTACCATATCCTTTCTTTTGTAAAATACTATGATTATATCTTTGCTTATCATTTCAAACTTAGAAACAAAGTACACAGCTATTCTTCATATTGCATACCAAAATTAGATAATTTTCAACACTGTATTTCCCCTGACCTTTTTTTAGTGACAAAGCTACTCAGAAAAGGAGCAAGAAAATAAAGAAATTTTAAAAACAAAAAGAAAAAAACTAAAAAGAAAGTTACTTAAATTATGTAATTGACAGCAGAGAAATGGTAAGCACTTGGTCAAAACCATACAGATTTCATCCTCCTGCTCAAATCCTGCCTATACAGAGCAAAGCTTAGTCCAGCCCCAGCTCAGGGAAGCCACCGGAGGAGTGGGCTGGCTCCGATGTGGGGACTCCTACACAGTAAGGTCAGAGATACACTGTGCAAGACACACTTCACTTGTTTCTATTCTCTGAGGCACTTTACTATCATGGAGATAAAAATGTAGAGTCAAGCATTCAGTGCTCTGACAGCCATATCTGTGTTTCCAGCTAATGGAAAAGTACCAAACATCAACACCAGCCCAGAGAGCAGAGGATCTTGCATGATGGCTCTCACTTAACATGTTCCCTTCCCACTCACGGTCAACAGCAAGGCCAGGGTAAGTCACTAGGTAACTTTATTAACCAGGTAACCCATTAACTGAAATAATAGGACAGAAAGTACAATCTGCAGAAAAGAAATTTATGAATTCCTTTCCAAAGACACTTTGGAAATATTGCCAGACAAACCCCAATTGAAAGACAAAAAAAGAAGTGCATTCCATAATATAGGAGAAATTCTACTAGCCAACCTATCATCTCTGCACAGCTTTATTTAAAACACATACCTTTGTGCTTAAAGTGTGAATGTAAACAAAGTACCTGTGTTTTATTAGTAAATTTTATTAGTAAAGAGCTGTGTTTGCTTAAAAGGTAGGTCCCTGCAACAATGAATCTTATACAAACACTTCACACAAAACTTCTGTACCTCAATATACACCTGGTATAAATCAGGTATCCCAATATTGGTAATCCAGGATGGAGGGGGAAAATTCTACATTGTCATTCAGATATAAGTGAATGAAGATGGGTTTGCTGTTGCATAAACTGTAGCTCATTAAACCACAAACAAAAATAGCTTTAGTTTTATATGAAGAAAGGGATTTATGACTTGATGAGAAACAAATTGCCAAAAAACCCCACTGCAAACTTGCAACCTAATTAAACACCTTCTGTTGCACATAGCATGAAAATTACCACCACTGCTTTTTATGACTATAAAACCACTCTTCCTTCTAACTGTTATTTACCTCCTGTTGACCAAGTGTGGTATAATGCCAGCATGCACCCTCCAGGATTTCCCTGAGTTCCTACAGACAGAATAGATCTGTGTACTGCCAGTCTTGAACTAGCATGCAAAGGAAACATATCTATATCCCCAAACAAAAGGAGTTTGTTTCTGAGTGGCATAAAACTTTGACATTAAAAAAGCATTGTCAATAACTTAATTGCTATGTTATGTCAAGTGCAATGCATACAACTCAAAGGTTATGATGTAGACCATTTCCCTCACCCCAAAAGCTCACTGGAGGAGACAGACTTCAGAAAGATGACTCCCTTGAAACATCACACAGTCAGATTAAGTAAGTATACATGGAATGCTGAGCACCTCTTTAGTATTTCATTACCTCCCTGGCACATAGTACCATTGTATCACATACAGGCACTTAATCTTGCACTTCTTAAGTATGAAAGAACCCACTAACATTTGAAATTATTTAAAACAGAACTATAAACTCTTAAAGCAGGCAAAATATTTCAAGTGTACATGAAGACTGTAAAGAACCAGGAAACAGAAAACTAGAGAAGTATACCAGCAGTCAAAGCATTCCAAGGCTTGATGCTTTTCAAGATCCTGCATATAAACTAGACTTCTGACCATTTCAGGGCAAATTTTCACCATCTGCCTGCTATCACATCCCCAAATCATTCAGAAATATTCCTTTCACAAAGAGTATCATAATTAACTGTGGACTTCAGGGCAAAACACAAAGGAACACTCTCCAAATTTCACAAGTCCTTAGCAGAATTCAAACACCTATTATACAAATGCCTATCCTATTACATTTCCATATCTAAAAAACAACAGTGATCTACTAGTCAGTCGTTTGGGTAAAGTATTGTCTAAGACAAAGCAAAAGGCACCGACTTCACATAAGCAACATAAAATTGACTGGAGTTCAGTAAAGAAAGGGAGGATGACATTGTTAACAAATGGCAATGAAAAATCATTCCATTTTCTACTGCTCTCTGAGGTGAGGTTAGGTTAAGTTTCTATGTAGAAAAAGTTTTCCTACTGGCAGATGTGCCATAACTCCTAAGTATTAGAAGACCTTCTGAAGAAAATAAACCTCACTTTTCTTACAATAATCAAATGCATATATCCTAGTGAAACAGATTTGGGACTGATGGCAGTCAAACTAATCAAGTAACACATCCTGGCCCAGAAAGGCCCCCTGAAAAATTTGTCTTTAACTGTTCTGAAAGCTTAAACTGTCAGTTGGAGGGATAACAAAACAAAACAAGAAAAAAAAACCCATGACAGCTAAGCACAGTGTAAACTCTTCCAAGAAACAGTCAAAATCATCTTTCAATAACCTCATGGAAAAATAACGTGAGAAGCATGACAAAAATATTTTAATTTATACTCTGAAAGCAGATCCCCCAATGAAATACTGTCCAGATAAGAGGCAGTTTTAAACTACCTTCTGTGAGGCTTGAATTTGCATCACAGATATAGCTACACTCTAACACAAAACTTTTCATACACATTACAGGTTGCTCATGAGTCTGATTCTTATTTTTTAAGTCACACATTTCTGCTACCACCACCACACTTATTTCTCCACAATTTGCATTTTCTTACCTATGAGGAAGCAGAGCTTCCTTATCCAAACATATTGCCCAATTACAGGGCAGATTACAGGCATCTAGGAACAGCATGTGTTCATGATCACTACATTCTTTTCTCATTCTTCTACAAGCCAGTCTTGTAATCTAAAAAACACCTCATGTCTGCATAGTTTCTGTACAAGAATACAGCCATAAGTCTTTCTATAGACACCTAGAGCTGTCACAAACTCAAACTATATATCTCTTCCTGTATTCAATGCATCCCAGAAAACTTTAAAGATATTTTATCCAGGTTATTCAGCCTTACAGATCTCCAAACTATTTCCTTCATAGACTGCAAAGGCAATATCATTTTTATTTGATTATGGAAGTGTCCAAAGTGTCTTGTTTTTAATCCTGCTGTTTCAAATAATCTTCATTTCACAGCAGAAGTAATTGGGGGTGAGAATACTATGCTTTACTCAATCAGGAACAAGGACAGGCTCTCATTCCTTGCTGCTGTTATTCATTAGCTCCACTTCAACCTTGTGCAACATTACAAGGAAAGAAAGAGTTGCCAGTCCTTCTCTTCCTGCTTCCTTGACTATCCCCTAAATCCTGTTTCAACATAACTTAGGTGCTAGGCTCTTTCCACAAGCACCACAGGATACACGAGGGTGTACAATTGCTTAGTCATTGGCATGCTTGAAGTTCATGCCCTACCTCAGCCTGTGACAACTTGCTCAAATACCTGTACCTTTATCTACACAGGGAAGTTGGACACAAACCACTGCTACGAAGGAAGAGGATAAAGCCCCTTATTTTACTATTCATTTGATCTGAGGAAAGCATAGGAGAATGCAGGGGCATGGCAGATGCTGCCTTCTCCCACTGCATCACCTCTTCTCTCAGCAAGAAAAACTCTCTTGACCTGCACCTCCCACTTCCCTGCCTGGGTACTGAAAGCCAAGTCAGTCAGGACAACACAAACCCTCCAAAACAGAAATCACATGAACAATTAAATAGATTGGACACAGCCTAGCCTGCTCATATTCTGTCATTTCTAGAGAAACAATTGCACATCAAATGTATGCCATACTAGTCTTATTTTCTTAAAATGTAAACATTCAGAATTTCTCTCCGTATTCCAAAATGACATCAACAATAAAGAGCACTGTATCTAGTACTACCACAGCAGTTTATTGGATCTAACCACCTATAATAACAACATATTAATTGAACTGTGACAGTCAGAATACTTCAAAATTTAAAAAACTGATTTTAACAGCCTAAATTCATCCAGAAAGTATCAAAATGACATTTCATCACAATAAGATTTTCTGTATATTAAATCATCCCAATTAAAATAAAGTAAACCACTAGAAGTTGTTTTTAAATATTTAGAACTGTACTATGATCTCAGTGATTTTGGTTCATTGGTGATATCCCATGACAGCAGTGCAGCTCCTAAACATAAGACATTACTTCTTAATAGCTCCATTAAACATGTTTCAAGATACAAAACAATTTTGCAAGGCCTGAAGGAATAAAAAAAAAAAAAAAGGGAAATTATGCTATGTGTGAGGCAATTATGCTATTTGTGAGTCAACACTAGCTACTCTTCACTCTAAATACATTCACAGATAACAGTTCCACAACTGCCTTGGACTTTTTGACACCACATGAGCATTAACTGTTTCCTCCATCTAGGTTCAAAATGGGAGAAAAATACAAGAAAACCATTAGGTTTTAACAGTTCATGGTAGGTGGCATATGAAAAATCTAATATGTATTTGAATACTGATGTATTTCTATTATGAAAGTTTATAATAAAGATGGAAATTTCATTATCCACTAGCATCCAAATGGTTTGTTTATGCAAGCAGCATTTTTATTTATAATTTAGTACTCTCAATCATGAGGATGATAGCAAGAGTCATTCATTTATCCCTTAAAATCTAAGCCTACATGGGAACTCTAAGACAAAGGCCCCAAGTGTGAACCATGTTAATGCTGCTTCTGGGAAAGGATTATTTACAAAACCAAGATAATGACTCAGCCTCTCTGTGTGTATTTGTTCTTTCATTCTTCTGCAATTGAACATAAATTTGAATTAACCATGCTGGGATGTTGCGTTATCTCATTTTCCCAATCATGTGTCATGGTTTTGACTACTGAACCAGGACCACATAAAGCATGTGATCTCATATTAAAAAGCCCAATATCCCATTACCTGAATCACAGAAATAAAGCCTTCATGATAATTCACTGCAAGTAAATTTCACAGAAATTCATAATAGTTTTGTCTTGGTTTTTTTGTTTACTAAATGTATGTCTCAGACTTCTACAAAGTAATTTTCTACACCCTATTCCTACATCCATGATTACTGAAAAATTACTTTCTGAAGCCAAAGCAAGACTGCAAGTACCTTTTTGCTTATCTACATTCATTAAGACTATGACATGTCCTAAACCTCTTGCAATTGTTATTACAAAGAAACTGTAAAGTACAAGCAAGAATAAGTAGCCAAATTATCAATTAGCCAATTTCACTTAGCAATCCCACAAGAGCACATAATTGGCTGTCAAGCTGAGCATCACACACCAATTCTCCTTTGAGACTACAGAGCAAAACTGAAATACCTGCAGTCTGCAAAAACAGCAGGTTTGCCTTACAAAGGTGCTTTCCCAGAGTACTTGTCTTATTCCTCAATCAATCCCCCGACTTCCTTGAAGTCACAAAACTGAGAAGCAATCAGATTAGATTTGGACAATATTTTGTGTGCCAGCAGACCATGAATAAAGCCATTAAAATCCCTATATCTACAACCTCTGTAAGCAGTTCACAATGCTTATCCAGAGCACAAGATGGCCAATGGAAATAACACAGGTTAAACTAAACAATTACTACAGATCTAAATAATTACACAGCCCATTTTATCAGAAAGGTGCCAATATCTTATTTTTTATTTTCTGCCTGAAATCACAGCTTAAATAGTTTTTAATCTAAGATGTGATGAAAATATATCCATATTTACAACTATGCTCCTACAACCTGGCATTTAAGCCACTGGTAATGGCATCTCTCCCCCTAGGAGGTCTGCAACCAATCTGTCAAGCATATCCTATTTCAGCAAATCTTTCTAACCAAGCAAATACAAAACTCTCAATTAGGTGATCTGCCAGCATGTCTTTGAATGCATTAGGTGCCAAATTTGAATAAAAGGAAAACAACACTGACAAGCATTCAAGCCTGTCAAGATCTATGCTAAAGCTGCATTCGTTCTGGTGAAGCCAGTGAGTATAAGCAGATGCTGTCCCTGAAAAAGTGTCTGAGGACAGGGCCACTCATCATTCCACTGGCATCAGAAAAACTACACAAATGAGTAGAACAGGAAACAAAACCCGTTGCTTCTGATAGCAATACACACAGCATGTACAAACAATTAAGTTGTTATTAAACAACTGAAAACATCCTTCTGGATCCTCCTCCACGAGTACCACCATGTCCCCAGTAAATTTCCTACTCCCATAAAACTTCCTGTGTTGGGGTTATTGCCCTTATAAAGAGGAAAGATCTACTTACAAATGATATAAATCTTTCCTTTTGTAGCCCTACAAGTTCTTTCATGCTCTGCATTAAGGAAAAAATGCAAGTCCTGTACAGGCAAGTACAGAACAGTAAAATCATCCAGAATATAATCACTGGGGGTAGATGTCTCTAGGAAGAGATAGTGAGGAAGGTGGTCTGACTTCAGCATACCTGTCCCCCCATACACCTGCATTGTAGACTGCCCATCCTGCTTTCATCACTGGCCTTTGCCTGACTGCTAAAAATCACTTAAATCCCATTTCCTAATCTATTGCACAAGAGCAACAAAAGTGTGAGTATTCCCTATGCCAGATTTTCTTTTTAAAAAACAAAACAGGTTAACTATTTGTTAAACTATATTTCGTAGGCTTAGTAAAAGGGCAGACAGGTAAAACTAAAGGATTTGAGAGTTGGAAGGTGGAACTAACAGCTGGAGATTGTATTCACCCAACTGTGGTAAATAGCAGCCAGACTACTCTCCCTGGTTCTTTTTTAATCCATCATGAGAGCAGGTAGACTTCAGCCTAGCTGAGGATTCCACCAGAAGCACATATTAATTCCTTTCAGCAAATATTACCTCTGTGTGGAAAGATGCCACACTTCCTAATGCAAGGAACTTTTAACCTTTCCCCAGAAGACCAGCTTTAGTCACAGCTATTTTACAAATGGAAACAGACAACTTCCCAGCTCAGATAGGCCAAGTATCAAAAGGTTTAACTGCATGGGTGAGAGAATGTGTGAAGTTCCCTAACTCCTGCTAAAACAGCAGCAATGTTATATTAAAGATGGCATGAATTTTAAAAATGCCTTTTTAAAGCATCTGTACCAAGGACAAGCCCATTAGTGGTATACTGAGAGATTATTCTTCAGCCTCCTAAGATTTCAGCTTGAGCAGAAAAAGGAATCTGGCTCTCTAAACAACAAGGTAACAAATGACTGAAAAATACAACAAAATTCATTATTTGAGAGGGCAATCAATTCTTGGTTTCTGTTTTCTCCATTTTATATCAGCACATGCATCATGGACATGATATATTAAAGTACATTTCTGGTCTATATCTTTTGTGGTTAAAGGGAGAGAAATATATCTACAAACTCAGGCAATTGCCACAGGTGTTTCAATTCCATTGGAACACATTTTGCTAATTTTAAAGGGTTCAGTTATACTATGTTGGAGGAAGAAATCTGATTCTAAGCTCATTTAAAATGTTCTAAGCACTATCTCTAAAAATAGGGGAAAGTTAAACATAGCTAGAAGCATATTGCATAAAACAAATATATCGTTATACCAGTGTTATGAATAACTGGTGGGAAATGCTTTACTCTCTATTAGCATCTTCAGTCAGTGGGATCAGCTGTATGCAGTGCAAAAGAAGCAAGGGAGAAGAGACACAGTTTGGCAAGGAAAAAAAGAAATCAGTGAGCTAACTGCTATGTTAGCCCTTAGCTATTAATAGAATGGCCATTAGGAATAGCTTAATAGTTAGCTACTCTTCAGCTATTCCCTGATTAACATAATTAAATAAAATTCAGAGAGAACGATTAAGAACCTCAACCCAGTTTGAAGATGACTTGAATACAAAGCTTGATTTTAAAACTGGAAGTGAATTTTTTTCCAGGTGTCCTCCTCCTTATTCACTTTTTTCTACATGAAGAATGTCCACTGCTTCATCACAACTAGAACGCTCTTTGCAAATCTGCACACAGTGATTAATTCCACATATTATCTTAATGAATAGAGACCAATCTGGGAGAGGGGCTGCTTGAGGGGCAAACATGAAGGAAAAAAGGGGATTTTACTAAATGAAGGTACCAAGGGAATGTAATTTTCGTATCTTAACACTTACATATCTGAAGATGCTTAAGATGTACAGTCTACAGTGATAAATGTAACTGTTGAGTTGTCTCAATTCATGTAGGTATTGGGGTTTTTTGTTTTGTTCTGTTCTAAAGATGAAGGGAAAAAAATCCATTCAGAGATGCAACTTAAACCAATAATTTAAAGCTCAGCCTTAATCTATAGATAAAAAAGGCTGCAATCTATTCCAATGTACTTAGAAAAATATTTGACTGATGCATTCAGGGTAGAAAAGTATAGGACAAGTTATAAAAACTAATATTCAAATACAAAATAAAGTATTTCCCAAGACAAAAACTTTCCCAGGTTAAATGGACTTCTCAGTGAGCACCTAAGATCCTAATATTATCACACCATAACATTATAAAGTAGTGTTTGGTCAATAATTTAATTTTCTAATAATTCCTATTTCACTTGCATTTTAAAAGATGGCTAAAAGCTGCAATTGGAAGGTCTCATCTCAAATGCAAAAGTAACTGGTATGTCTGAACTGTCTAATAAAAGTCTTTCACTTCCAGAGTGCATGCAGCTCATTGCGTACCTCTATATTTACATATACCTAAAACTGACCAAAAAAGCATCTCCTGTATATCACAGTGAAATGTTTCTTACTCTATAGCATGTTCTGCTGTACTGTGTAGTATATGACATTTTTATTTCCTGGTGGGGGAGGGGGCAGGTGAGGGGAAGTAATTCTTGTTTTTTATTAGTTTGTAAACAGGAAAGTATCTCTTATGCATTACAGTGTCAAGTACACATCATTCTTGGTCCAAGTTCAAAAATACTGTCGGCTTACAATGTTTTAAATTTAAGTTGATCATTTGCCCTTTTCAAAGGGTAGTAACATTAACACAAATCTCCTGGTATTTCCATAGTCAGACATAACAGGTCACAGAAAAGATACAGAGTTCTCAGCTATTTCATTATATTGCTTCCAATATCAGGTGACAAAAACAAATATTGCTGACAGTCCTTAAAGATTGTCTTTGGAACATGTCTAGTGCCTCTGGGATTAAGTTTTAAAAAACTTTACTTCATTTCCTAGTACAATCAAATAGTTTATACAACAGGTCAAAGTACAAATAACAGAAGGTCAAATTTATGTTCCTTGGCTACTAAGCATCATTTTTTTTATAACTTCACAGAGACTAGCAGAAGAATTTCAAGAATTCCTTCTTATAATGAGGCATGCTATCAACCAACATTGAAATGAGCCTGGTATTTCCATCTGTTTACATGTTCTGCCACATGCAACAGGCATCTGAAAGAAATTCTTGTAAGAAATTTTTATCTGAAGGTGGTTACCATTTCCCTCTCAATTACATTGATTACTTCTCCTTTGAATTAAACCAACTAGACAGCACATCCACCAATGCAGGCACTATTCTAACCACAGAAGGATGCAACACAACCACCCACAGAATAATTCTGCATTATAGTGACTGCATTATAAACATCTATGTGCACTCTTTTGGATATATTTGGCAAGTAAAACAGTAGGTAACCCAAAAATGAAAGCCAGCTTTAGGCAGACAAGGCTTTCATCCTAGTGGAAATAATTTTGTAGCTAGGTTGAAAATATTTTCACAAAAAGAACAAACTACTTTTTTGCCCTGAAAGAGTAGTTGAAGTTACAGATACATGCACACCCTGCCACCAAATGTACCAAGGGTAACTCTTCTAGGACTGCACTTCACCACCCTGCTCTGGACCTTCTCCTCAGAGGTATCAAGTTATCACTACTCTGAACAAACACTGTTACCAATTGCTGCTTCTCATTGTTGCTGCACAGCTGAATTCCAACAAGATCTGTAGCCGTATTTCTCTTAAATATGTAATGGAATCAAGACTCCTTTTGGACTTTGGGACTGCAGGCACCACAGGAAAAGATTCCTTTACAGTTACTATAAACTTAATTTTCTACTAGATTGGACACTGGTCTGCAGGTGTTCCACAACTGGTTTCATATATAACTTTGGCCCATCAAACTTATGTCATATTAAAATTAGTACAACACTAGCACTGGTGACTACAAGTGGACTAGCAGCACAGTAAATGCTGCTGTGAAATCTCTCTGCAGGGGTTTAAAGTCTTTCAGTATTCCTCTCCTTAAAGTCAGTAAGTTTGCTGTTAAGGCTTTGAAGCACATAGAGGTGTGAGGTGACTAACTACATACTGTAACCAGGTTTATGGGGAAAAAAACTTTCTCATATTCAGTTTTAAGACTGAGACTCATATGAGAGAGTGATAATAAGAAGAATTCAGCAACTCAGTTTACAGGAATCAAAAAGGTGGGAGATATATTTTGCTCCTTGCACTTAATGGAGTATGTCTCCAGTACAATGCTGCCCAGTCAACAGCCAATAGACATCAAAGTCTCAGAAGTACATGTGAATATACTGAAAATTACTAAAGTAGGCCATCTTTGGTTTAATACTTTTCCTTCACTCTCTGAATCCAGAAGGACTGTTAATGTGTTAAAGAGTCACCTTCCCCTCTTAGAGGATAGTGCAGCACTGCCCTTCACTGCACAGCTCGACCTCTCCATTTGTCTTTGAAAGCACTCTGTATAAGCAGCTGCTCTTCATGGCAACTACCTCCTTTGATTAGCTGTTATGAAAGCCTCTATCAATAGCATATCTTTTTATCTCATATCTTCTGACATACTTTGAAAATCCTATTACAGTGGACTCTACCCTCAAGGTCTGAGTTTAAGCTGCACCCTCCTCGTTAACTATATTATAATTGCTGTCAACCTAAACCTGTTTTTCTCCAGAGCATCACTAGACAATGCTGATGAGGTATTTGTGGGCTGAAACATCCTGGCAGGCTCACTGCAACACTCCAATGCTTTGGAAGTATTATTGCACAGACCTGATTAGTTGGAAACACTGCACAAGTCTGTGTAGTGTCTCCCTGCAGGCACATCAGAGGTCACAAACACAGTCCTTCAAAGTCCAGGCTTGCCCTTATTAGCATGCAGCTCTGTGTCTCAATACCATACATTTGTTCTGTTTATGCCCTACGACCTCTTGCATGCACTGAGTGAAATCCTCTCCTGATATAACCCTTGAAAAAGACAGTAAGTACCAGCATCAAAAGAAAAAAAATAAACTTTCAGAAGTTGCTCATTTTGATGGCAACGGCCGATATCGAAACCAACTAATGTCTACAGTACATTTGTAAACATACACACTTCCACACCTTGAATTTTTGGAAATTTTCCAGTCTTATCTCAAAAGCAAACTCTTCCTTTTTGTTAGCAGCCACTGATAATAGCACTCAGCTCAGAAATAGTTTCTGGTAAGACTTCTCTATGGGGCAGCATTGCCACCATGGACTTTGCTTCTACCCTGCAAACTTCACGTGGTCTAGGAGCACTCAGGAGACTCTCTGACCCACAGAACCCATTCTAGGAGCTTAAATGCACGACTCCCTTTCTTAGCAACCTCACTAAATCCCTTAAAGGATTTACAACTAGAGCCACAGTTAGTATTCAGTTTTCACTTTTATTGAAACTAATTTCAAATTCTCCACTTGCAATTTGGCATACCTGTAAAGAAAGTGTTTTCTTCTTTATAAACATGTTGCAAATGTCCCTTATCAATTGCCAAATTAAATTCCAATTTAAATTAACTAACGTCTCTTACAATATTCTTCAAAGCCTTGCCACTAGGCATTTGTTCCTCACAGTTACATACTCAGCTAGTCCCAAGATACACGCAAACAACTACAAGGTTTCCTTCTCCTGTTGTCTCCAAGCTTATTGCTATTTTTGGTATGGGTTTCAAAAGGACGGTAACTACTTCAAAGTAGTTGGTGGTCCTTGAGAAATTATCAGCAAGATTCATATTTAGAAACTGCTAGAAACTTGGAAGTTTGGAAACCACAGTAAAAAATAACAAACACTTAGCTGTTAGATGATATTCCTGCTTTTGGAAAAAAAGTTTAAAGAGGGGTGGATAAGCCCCTATAAAAATCTTAAGATTTGTTTTTCCTAAATAGTGACTGCAGCTCAAAATATGTATGCAGTATTCCCACTGCCTCCCTGAGCTTCCTTTTCTCCTTCTGACAAAGAAGATTCTACATGAAAAAGTCACCTGAAAAGACTTACTAGAGATAAACAGCAAGTTCACAAAGAGGCCTGTCAGTCTTGCTGTACCACACAAATTACAAGGAGTATTAATTAATGCAATTTTGGGATGATAACTTGCTCTTCCCTAGAGTGTGGAAAACAAGCAACAGAAATAACAACCAAGAAAATAAACTATATCACTTAACATTTACAAGACATAGCACACTCCAACTTCTATTCCTTTCTACCTCAAGTTTCCCCTTAAAAGAGGTGGAATATAAATGTAGTAGCACTTCTGTTCTAAAATCCAAAGTGCTTGCAAGTTTACTAAGTGGAATATAAAACTAATTATCAAACTACAACATCAGAACCGTTGTATAAGATTGGACACAAATCTTTGTACACAGAATTGTTAATCTTGAAACATACTTTCAAAAATATTAAACACTAAAAATAAACCTAAATCCCTTTTTCTCATAAGGAAGTTTCTCACTGTAGTTTGCATGTCAGAAAATGCACAAATTCAACTGCAGCAGAGCATTCCACAGCTGTGGGTACAAAGGACACGCAGTGAGTGTTAAGCATTAAACCAACACAAACAGCAAATTGATTTTCCAGGAGAGCTTTGTAGAGCATTTCAAAACTTCAAAATGGAGGGAAGGGAGCAGAAAAGGGAAACTACAAAAACTGAACTGCTTTGTTCTTCTGTGAAAGCAATTCAAAACTAGATACAGATGACAGAAAACATAAGGCATGGCAATTATTAAATAATAACAAGTTATGCTAATTATAACTTTGAATAGAAAACTATTTCCAACGTCCTAGGAGTCAAACAGAAAATGGTTCAACATATGCAACTAACACTTCTATTCAAGTTAGTGCTGAAGAAACTGTTTGTTTACACTGTTTCTTGAGTAGATTGAAAAATACTGAATCATACAATTTGAAAAAATAAAATGCCCTAAAAAGTAGTGTACATGGTCCTACAGAGTTAAGATAATTAAGAAGCATCCCAACAGCCAGAGGGGATCCCCTTGAAGTTCACCCATCAGAGGCTGAAGAGGTCAGCTCCAGCCTCCCCCACCTTTTGGAAGTGTAGGGGGCCACACCTAAGTCACAGGCCCTTGCAAAGGCTGTGGGCACCCTGTCCTCAGACAACAGCAGCCCTACACCACCCGTGTCTCATTCCCTGTGCCCATCCTTAGACTGACAACAGAATCCAAAAGAGCAGGACAGCGTGGTGCTCTGTTACCAGGCACGTGTCTGATGCACCAGCCAAGGGATCTCAGCCTGCACCAGTGTGCAGAACGGCCTTCCCCAGGCAGGCTGTGGGCTTGGGAAAGACAGGCTGTGAGATCTAGTACTCATATGGCACAAGTTAGCTGCACAGGCTTCTAAATTGGTCAAATAAAATTTACATTTTCGTGACAGCATGAGGACAGAAGTGGGAGGAAAGGAGGTAATTCACTGCTACGATTGCTCATTCAAACTCCCAACTGTTTCAGCTTTCCAATAAAGTTAATGGGCTTTCCTTAACTTTTGACATTTCTCCAGTTTCACACCTCCAACTCATGGATTTCTACAAACCTGTGGGAAAAAGGGGGGATGGCTGGTTAAGCAAAATCCAACCCATTCCAATTTTGCAAGACGAGGGGACGGATCAGGAATTTAGGACAGGAAGAGGTTCGCACAACCTTAAATAACCCAGTCACTGTTTGTCTACCCTGCATACTCTGGGTCCGGAGGAATGTGTTTACTAGCATGGGGACGCACACGTTTGCTGTGCTACCTCTCTTCTCCCTAGCTGGGGCTAGTAAAATCTCAAAGTTTAAATAAATAAATAAAATAAAATAAAATAATATAAAATATATATTATAATTATATATATATATGTAACTATATTATATATAACTATATTTTATATTTTTATATATAAATATATAAATATATATTTTTATATATACACACAAAAATTATATAAATATACATAAATATATATATAACTATACATAAATATGCATATATATATGTATATATACATATATACATATAAAGCCCAAAGAAAAAGGCTGTCCGGCTGTCAGCAGGGGCTCCCTGCCCCCCGCTCCGGCCGCGGCTCCGGCGAGTTCTCTGCCGCCACCTCCTGGCCCCTCCCGGCCCCAGAGGCGCCGAAAGATGCTCGGAAAGCCGGGAGAAACGCGGCTGTTCCTGGTGGTCTCGAGAGAAATGCACTTTGGCAGGGAAAACCAAACCGAACCAACAAAAATACCCGAACAAACTGCAAAAAAACCCCACCAAAATGTAAAAATATAGGAAATGAATGAGAGCTTTTTTTGTTTTTTTCTTTTTTTAAAGCTTCTTTGGCTTCCACCAACCAAAAAGAGGAAAGAAAGGGTGGAGAAACCAAAAAACTGAGGAGATGCAAAAAACAAAGAATATGACAAGCTCAAGCCAACTGAGCTTCCAACAGCATCTTCCCCCAGACTGTAACAGCTTTTGGTGAAATGGGACAGCACTTTGGCACAGCATTGCCCGTGTCAAAATCCAAACCATCAGGTATCTTCAAAATGCCGACTTTACACCAAGCCTGAGAGCCTGAGCAGAGGTCACCTGGATAGTGACCCATCCACAATCTCTTCTGTCACCTGCCTTCCTGGATCCTCCCTAGAGAACAGGGTCTTCATGGGCTGCAGTACCAGGAGATACCACACACTGCCAACAGCTTCCACTCAGCTTCCTGGCTATGTGAGCTCTTCCAGCAGAAAGTTTAAACTCCACTGCAACAGGCAAGGCCTCCCCATCCGTCGTTCAGACTGGACCCAGCTAGTTTGGAAAAGAAAATTTGGCAACACCAAAAATCCCTTCATGCCCACAATTAAATGGTTTGAGAAAAAAAAGACACTTCTTTGCAAGGTAAGGAGAAGCAAAGCACTCATCTCAAGTCTTTTCTTAAAGCTTCTTCTCCCATGCTTTTTTTCATTTTATTTCCTGGTTACTGACAAATGGAGTTTGCTTCTGCAAATAAGTTGGATACAGCTCTAAAGAAAATTGCTGTGCATATGAAGCCTCAAATTCCAAGAAAAATTAAAGTTCAGTCAAAAAATTAATACATGAAAATGTATATGTTTGTATCAGAAAAATTATGCTCTTGGTTTTTGTGAATTTCTGGTGGTTGTACTACCACCCAAGACTCCATCTCAACAAAAAAAAAGATAGTACTCACATGAGCAATGCTTGCAAAAAATCACACTACATAAACATCTGGCAAAACATATTGATTTTGTGGTTAAACGTCAAGTTAATGTTGCATTTATAATTAGTGTGTATACATATAATTACACAGAATTTCTTCCATAAAAAAATTCACCAAGATTCTCATAACAAAAAAAAAAAAAAAAAAGGAAGTGGAACCCAAAAGAAAACAAACAAACAAAATAAGCCACCCACACACAACTTCTGTAATTTACAAATGTGGCTTACAAGCATCTGAAATTGATGCTTTCAGCTATCTCAAACATAGGCTACTTATAGAAACAGATCTTGCAGCAACATCACATGTAAAGTAAAATGTGTCCAACTTTGTTTGTTAGAACAATTTACATGCACTTGCGTGACACCACGCTAGGAGCAGCTCAACTCTACATTCCTGTGCAAACAAATCTAATCTCTTCCTTAAAACAAGCTCTCCAGAGCCTTCAAGTTGATTTTACCCAAGAGTATTCCTGGGCTATCTTTGGAATGCTTGTGGGCTGGGGGGAGGGGTGAGGGACCAGGAGGGAGTGGGAGAAGCACTAGCAAGTAATAAGCAAATACAGATGGAAATTAAACCTTACTTTGTGTGTTGACCAAAAGAAATTATGCCATTCCCTATAAATCACTGCTTGGTTAGAGCTGACCTCTGCTAAAATGTTTACAATGTTAATGCTGTCCTGTAGATTCAATCTCTATGAAAAATGGCACTTTTGCCTCCTCTACTAATTTATGTTATTCCATTCATATGTGCTTGCACATTGGATAATAAATTATGTACTCAAAGCCTGCTCTGTGTTCAGCTTTCCTGTTTCCCATAAAAATTGCTACTTAAAATAGGCAGGTTTTCCACTAAGCTTTGATTAAAAATACCTTTAAAATCTGAGAATAAAATAAGGAATTTCATCTTAACTCAGATGCAGATTATACCTTTTTCCTGGTCATTCTTTTATCTCCTTGATGTAAGGTACTGCTCCACAGCTTCTCTTGTGTTTCAGTTCATAAGCTTTTCAGAGAAGGGAAGTTAGACACTTTTTTGTGTTGGAAATGCCATTCACACTTACAACTCCATAGGAACAACAAAAACATGCACATAAACTCCCTCACAAATTGCTTTGTTAGAAATATTTGAAAGTTAAAACAAGTTCCAGGTTTAAATCTGTGCCAAAACTTGGTAGTTACATAGTTAAGCTTCTCTCTTTACTTTGACCACTGCTCACAGTAGAAGTCCTCAGACTTTGTACTAGTGCTCAGAAGTTATGAAACTTGGTAACTTCCAAACTTTACTCCACTACCTGCAAGAACAAAAGGCAATTGGAAGAGTGAAAGGACAGAGAAAAATCAAGAGGAACATATAAAAGCAAGTTCTCAAAGGGTTTCTTCCACAGATAAAGTGCAGCAGTCAGTGAAGAGGAAGATTACTTCTTCACTGCTCCCAGTTAGAGGTTTTCCCACTGCAGACCCAAAAGAAAGAATGACTGTCTGCAGTGAAGCACAGTACCAGCCCATTAATCAGAATTAGGTATTTTAAACTGACTACTTTTCAAAAAAAGATAAACTGCCCTTCCCCTAAATTTCAACGTTTGTAACCACAGCTTGTAAGCACTTACAATTTCATGTTCCCTTCTACCTCCAAAAGACACTTAGCATTCGTAAGGTGAGAGATTGCAAAATGCATTTATCTGAATTATTCTCAACACTATTTCTCTCCTTCTGCCATGCATTCTGCTACTCATTGGCAGACATTGTCTGAGAGAAAGTATTAAGTCCCACAAACCTTCTTTAAAAAACAGGGAAGTTATTACATCAAATTTCATAGCTTTCATAAAGCATTCAGCTATTATATTGATGGCAATGGGAACATTATAAGTAATTTAAATAAATCCTACTGGTCTTGTCCTCCTTCCATGACTTGAACAAAGGGATCAACATAGAATTAATGACCAACAAAAATTAATTAAACAGGAAGGGTGAAAAAATGGAGGCATCTATTCTGATGTGTCCCAGAAGCATTACAATAATGCCTTACTTAGCACTAGCAGACAATATCGTAAAACCTGTAACTCTGAGTTAGTCTCCAGTACATATTATAAGGACTAAACAACAAAAAAAAATGTTGTCTTTGAACAATTATTGGCAAAACTATATTTATCACTACACAAATAGCGTATAAATTTTGATATTTAACAACAAAATGTAACATAATGAATATTGCCAAAATTGATTACGTTGCCACAAATTCAACAAACACCTCTCAGATACATGACAGTGTTCTCTGTCCCTCTCATAGAGAAAATCCAGACTGTACTGACAAGTACAGCAACCTCTCTAAGCTAGGTTTGTCTCTTCCCAGAGAACCCCTTTATTTCCCAATCTTGACATGAATGACAACCATGAGAATAATTTGATAGCACAGATTCTAGTTTGCCTGCACAACAGAGAACAACAATACAAATCTTTCTGTTGTTTCTCTTAGATACATCTAACCCTACTTAAACAAAACCCCAAAAAGTGAGGATTTTCAAATCTGTATGTTCAAATCCGGTTTCCCTGCTAGCAATGTGATCACCATAACATTTCAACACAGGGATTCTGTTCTAAATGCTGCTGAAGTACAAAATCTGACTCAAAGTTTAGGCATAGGAGAACACAATGCTAAAAGTTCAGATGATTAAGCCAGGAAAAGATATTTTTAAAAAGTAGTGTTTTTTAAGAGCAGTCTGTCAAAATCAGATGCTTGTGTATTTACATCCTCAAGGTCAGTACTGAGTATGACACAAGTTTCCTGTCTAATTTTCTACAAAGTAATCTTTTAAGTCCACAGCAGCCCCTGGCAAGATTCTTTTTTATTTAATAAATAAATAATTAAATGTAATCACTAACAACAAAAAACCTTCAGCTCTAGTAAATGCAGATGAGGTAGCATGTTAATGGTAATACCAGTGCTGGTAACACAGAATGGCTGCATAGAGCAGGCCCTGGCCACATATTTCTGTTAGTCAGACTATCAAAATTAATTACTATTATTTATCCACTTCGGACACCTTTAAAAATCCAGAATGTCATAGATAAAAACCCTAGAGTCACAATTTCTGTCTGTTTAGTTAATAAACTCTGGGATTTTAGTTCCATAACACTATTGCTCTTTGATTGCTCCAAGAAAAACATATATCTGTGCAAAGCATTGCAGTTACAATCTGGTTTGAACCAAATGGCACATGGAACACATAAAATAAAAGTGTGATTAGAAGCAGCAGACTTCACCTCCATGCAACATTTTCAAGACCAAGAAGTCAGAGCCCTGAAACTACAATCTGAAGAATAAATCTACAATGTTTATAATTTACATCTTTAATGCCACCTAATAATACTACACGTGCAATTACAGTGGAAAGATATAATTAGGATGATTCATCTAGAAGAGGTAGCACTTTCAGTCTTTCATGGAAAAGGACTTATTAAGCTACAATGCTAAACAACAGATTTGCTTTTACAAAAATACTATCTGGTTTCAAATTTATGAATCACTACAGAAACCTTCAGATAGATCTAATGTCATCCAGAAGAAAATCAAAGTTACCTTGAATCAAAAAAAAATAAATAGTTTCACTTCAACTCTTTCATGAGCCTGTCCTATTCAAGTCCTTCAGCACAAAATTAGCAACATCATTAACAGTCTGTTTCCCTATTTGCATAACCCTACAGGACGACTACTTAGGAAAAAAAAAAAATCCAATAGGAAAAATGTTTCCAGCATGCTGGCACACTAATTCTAGCACGTTCATGCTTATAAAAGGTTTCCACATGCTCTCCAAGGAAAGTTACAAACAGACTGACAAAATAATTGGCAAAAGGGGAAGCATACATTTTAAGTTAAGTTCGGTAAGGAATGTAGATTTGATTACCAATTCTGACTTTTTACCAGGCAAAATCGCAGGAGAAAAATAATGTCAGAACCACAAGCATGCAAAACCCTTTAAAGTAACACTGTAACCTTTTTGAGCAGTTGAAAACAGATATTAATAAAGGGTCGAAGTGGCTACAGGAGACATAACACAGGAGGCATGGGCAGGTTTACACAGAGGAAGCTTACAGAGAGTACTGGCATTTGAGTTGGCTAAACCAGCATATGGTGGAATATGACAGTGCACAATTTGTTGGTTTTCTTCTAGGACTGCTGGCAACAAGCATTGCACAGTGTTTCAGAATGAAATAAATTGCATCCTTCCCCTAGAAGTGGATAGAGAATTCTGGAGAATTTCCAACCTTTTAGCTGCAGCTGTAACTGCAGGGAGCCCAGGCAAACAGAGTGGGCACTTCATCCTTTCTAACCAACAGCAAGCAGTCAACCCAAATTAAAGCAAAACACCAAGCCTTAACTCTGAAGCCCTATAAAGCTACCCAGACATGTCTGGTGGGGAACAAATTGAAAGGGCTGCCAGTAAACAGGACAACAGATGAAGGGAAAACCTAGGGGCATGATTTAATATTCATCACCCTTACCTAGTGGCACACCGACTACGGCCTCCACCCTTTGTGCCCGTACTCATGCTCACCCGAGCCACAAAGCCAAGGATCTGGAGCTCTCTCGGGTTGGGAATCAGCCCTGCACTCCCAGGATCCCCGCTGGCACCGCTGCTCCCTGTGGCAACAGAATCGCTCCTGGCCCTCCCTTCCACCTAAGTGGCACCTCAAGGAATGGCTTCCTGCTGGAGTATCAGGCTGGACTGGCCAACCAGGAACAGGCAGGTTCATGCCAAGGAAGAGGGAAGAGAGAGACACCAAGAGAAGAGCCAATTCAGGTCAGCTGCCAAGGAACCTACTCCTAACCTTATCTCAAGGAAAACCTGAAGAGGAAGAACTGCTAGCCGTGTTAACCCAGATGCATTCACATTTTTGAGTTAGGACAACAGTCAAAAGTCTACTCAAGCTTGAGGAGAAGTTAAAGATCCCTTTACTTCCACATTCCACTCGTAGAAATGAAGTAGCATTGAAGACATAATTACCATAACCACGTACTTTCCAGAGCACTAAACCTGTATGTAGAGTTTAGCCCAAAGTCTCATGACAGCCTAAAGCTACCATGAGTAATACTACAGCTCACACAAGCCAAGCTTCAGCCAGTCTCTTCCCACTTCCTTTCCAGTGTCTTCACTGGGAAGTTGCTTACCACCCTCAGAGGTGGCTGAGCAGAAAGGTCACAGAAATGCTAAAGAAGACACACAAAAGCACAAATCCCTGGGGCCAAGGCAGTCTCCTACCAGTCGAAATTTCTGTTTCAGAGGAACTCCAAGATCCCTCTAAGATCCTCCACCTCCCTCCAGATGCTGGAAAACTTCAGGCAGGCTGGAAGGGACCCTCCAACAAATCCCAAAAATACACTGTAAAATCAGCTTCAAATTATACATTCAGCCAGATGAACTTACAGCCTCAGGACGGAATCAAATTTGAAGCTGATAATCCTAGAAAAATGCAGAAACATAGCACCTGAACAAATCAATTTCAACTTGCCTGCATAAAAAATAATCATTTCAGTTGACTCATGGTTTCTCTCCTGGTTTCCCTTCTGTTTGCATTAGTGAAAGCAACTCAAATGAGTGCTCAATAATTAGAAGTCAAAATTGAATAGGAGTAATAATAATAAACTAATATGCAGAAAAGTAAAAATTACATAGGGATGCATACATGCACCTTATTGACAACTTTTAAAATGTTCCTTGTCTCATGTAAAAAGTGGAGTGTGAATCATTTTTAATTCACAAATTTGCTACAGGCAGCTATAGTTTCAGAGAAAACAGGTATAACAATTTTGCAGCATTGCTTTGGCAATGCTTGAAAGATTTCTTGTTCAATTAAGATGTTCCTAGAAACACAGAAGGGGAAATAAAATACCAATCTTCCTGAATGCAAGCAGATTTTTTTATTATTTTTTCTTTTTCTTCCAACAATGCCAAATGCTCTATCAAATTGCTTCTCTTGACATTAGAAGCTAGCCTGAAAACAAAAACATTCACACTTCTCATTTCTTTCCCTCCTTGTTCAAGCTAAGAAGTAAGTAATATCCATAAAACACATGGCTCCACAGTGAACTGTGTCTTCAACATACACACTTGACAAAGAAGAAACCCCCAAGGTCTGTATTTGTAGGAATGAAGCAGATCATACTAATCTGGCTCTAGGAATTTCAAGACTGGTATCATATTGCAAGTGGCTACCCACTTGAACATAATTTCTCCTCAGGTTTTTCTTTCTACTTGAACTGCCAGCAGTGTTAACTCATTCAAGCAGCACACATTACCACTACAGAATCCTAGGAAAGCTCAAGATCCTATAAAGAACAGCATCTAACACATGAAACCGAAGAGAATTTAAATTTAATTGGTTTTGACATCATCCAAAAACCAAACCAGTCTTCATCTAGCAATTTGGAAGCCTACACACTGTATTTGAAATTATTTAAAAATCCAGTATTGAAAGATTAGAATTTTTTGTTTTATTCAAAATAGCAAGCCAAAAATGGGATAGATTTTTCTTGTGAATGAGAAGTTTTAACTGGAAACCACAAAGTTTATGCTAATTGCTTTGGGTAGTCCTGAAGTAGTCTCTGAATGGGGTTTCTTAAGTTTCCTAAGCACAGTCAATTTAAAAAGAATAATCAAGAAAAACCCTTTAGAGTTCAATCATTTTTTCAGAAATTCCAGTCAACTAGAAGTCTTAAGGACATTCAAAAAGATGTAACACTGCAAGTATTTAAGTATGGGATACAAAGGTCTAGACCAATAACTAATGTTTTAACATTTTCTTCATGCTTCTTTTAAATCACAGAAAGTGGGGGGAAATGCAGCATAATAATAAATAAAAATAAAAACAGCCATTCTATTAAACACAATCTCCTTGTTTTGGTACTTCTGTTGTTTATTGACTCCTCATTCTTTCTTCATTTTCATTAATATTGTGCGGTTTCCTATTTCAAAAAGTATCTAAATCAACATTATTCCTGAATATTTGAATGGCAAGGAGGGATCATCAATAGTGTATTGTACAAAAAAAAAGAAAGTAAAACTTCCTTGGGTCAACAAAAAATCATTTCAACGTGAAATGTTACTAGCAACCAGTGGGAGAGAGGGTTTTCCCCCCATCTAAAACAACTTAAGCAACTGATCTTTCTTTCTCAAAGCAGAACTTTAAAGCAAACATTTTGTTATTATCTGCATATTTGCCCTCAGCATCTATGTTCATGACAACAGGTTGCTAGTCTTCTATAGTGCATCAAACTCTTCATCAGAATGAAGATACAGCAGGCAAAAGAGGAACAGAAAGTGACATAGCAGGACAGTGCACAATAATACACACATGAGACATAGAATGGAAGTAAAATCCTACAATCACAGCTGTCTCAAAGGTTAGTGTTATGAAACCCTGAACTGAACACACTTTAAATGAGGGACTGTTTCTTCAAATACAGTAAATGTGGTATTAACTAATTGAAACTGAGAGATCTTTACATGTAGCACACATTCCATAACAGAAGGCACCTTGTCCACAGAAAATTGCTGAAGAATTCTGTGCTGGCTAGGTGAAAGAGAACTCAATCTACTCTTCTAATGTTTTTAGTCAAGCACTAAGAAGCACAATAGCCAATCAAAATTAATTAATTGGATATTCATATTTTACACTGAACCTACCGAAAGTTACTACAGAATTTTGCACTGATGTTCTACAAAACAAAAGCATCTATACTTCTGGAATGAAAGATTGCTTCCATTTCAAATTCTAAATTCCCCAAAATAGTCAGCACTCAATCTATCATATGTTAAAACAAACATGAACAGGTAACTACTTTCCCCAAATACCAAATAGTCTGAATATATTAGCTCAAAAAGTTTTGACAATATGGATAAAGCTTGTTTCACACATACTAATATAAATCCCATCAAACACATCATGCACAAAGGTGTTATTCTGTGGATTGTTTGAGTTTGAGGATTTGGGAGAGAGGGCATGTTTTTCTTGGTAAGGAGCAGCTAGTTTCTTGGTTTTTAACCGTGAAAAGGTTGCCTGTAACAACTTCAGGAGCACACAGCTTCAAGCAGACTTAAACTAATCCCTTTCAGAACCTGCCAACACCATGTGCTCGCTGCTCCAACTCCCGCTGGACTGGCTAAAGCAGCTGAAGGAGTTAAGTCCCCCCTGTGCCAAGCAGGAGCATGGCCATCCACTGTGGTCACACAGGACTAAACACACTTCCCTCTCCGTGATCTACATGTTGGTTCCAAGCTCTCACCCGGATTACCAGAGCAGACACTCATGGATAGTAATTCCTTAAATTGCCCCAACCCAGATGACTAGATGCCTTGGGAACCTTATCTGAAGTATTTCTGAGGCTAAAGAAAGGCTTTATAGAAGAAAGCACTGCACAAATTATTTTTGCTGACAGACCTTAATGCCATACCTTTAGTTAAGTGATTGCTGTTTGTTGGGGACACTCCTTCATACACATCCCCTTATTGATAACTTTAAAAATAACCTTGTACTAAAAGCTACAGTCTACACATCTCAACTTGAATAAGCACAATATATCACCTGATTACATGCTTCTCCTCAAGTAAATTCATTGGAGAACCTGAAAAATGCAACTCCCCTGATACACTGAGGGAAAAGGTTTAACAGCCTTCAGAGGCTTCCCAAAACAGAAGGATAAAATGGGGGCTCAACATTAAAAAGCAGAGATTTGATGTTTATCCTCAGCAGAGCAAGGAAGGGCTGAATCATATACCTACTTTATTTTGATCTTGACAAAAGAGTGTTTATGTTCCACAGGATGACACATTGGAACAATGAAAATTAGTCTAAATTATCTCTGAATTCATTTTATTTAACTTTGAAAAAATCATGTAGCCTTCTTTTCCAGAATTAGTCTACTTTAATCCAATTTACCGTAATCCATTCCTAAGGTGAATTATACTAAACTGAATTTTAATACGACATTTTAATACTGAATGAAAGCAACCCACACAGAATTTTAACATGATTTAACTAAACTGTTTTAAATTAATTTTTAATTTTAATTTATTTAATTTGACCTTACTGTCACATATCTACACATCATCTTCACATGTGCTTTGAGAAATTGTCTGACAACAGAGAGAAATGTATTTTCACATAAGGCATCCTTCATGTTTGGAAAGATTTTTTCATTTCATCACCTCCTTTAAGAAGCCAAGGGTTAAACAGGCTTGAGGGGTTTTACCTCAGCAAGCACTGAATACTGTAAGATGCTTCTTTTGTGGAACAATGGAAATCACATGGAAGAAATTCCAGACATCCTCTTACTAGGAGAGCTCTACTCTCCAAATAACAGGAGCAAGAAGTCAAACCCTAAACCCTTGTTGTCTTCATGCTTGACTTGCAGGGTGAATCACGTTTATAAGAAGCATAAATTTTGCCCAACTCATGTAGAAGGGGAAAAGTAAAAAAGGCAAAGAAGTCCATGAGTTTCTGCAAACCCACTCCTGGGTTATTTGTGAATGCATCATTTCCCAAAAAAAAAAAAAAAAAAAAAAAAATCCGGTATGACTTCTGCTCAGAGAAGGAGCAAAGGTTAAGAAAATGTCTCTCTGTAGCAGAGACTAACCTGCCATTCTGCCAGGCTGGAGCACTTTCAACCTGCATCGACCTGTTCACACACCCCATGAAATTGCAGGCTACACTTCCACTAGAATCAAAGAAGTGTTGCTTGCAAGACACCTCTGGAGGCCATCTAGGCCAAATACCCCTCTTCAAAGTAGAATTATCACTAAGACTATAACATCAGCCACAGCTTTGTCTAGCTGAGGACTGAAAGCCTCAGTGGACAGGGGCTGCCCTGGGCAATCTGCTCTGCTCTACCACCCTCCTACACATGAGCAAAGATTTATAGCATTCAAGCTGAGCCTCCCAAGCTGCAATTTGTGTCTACTGCCCCTTGCTGTATTATTTGCTGCTATCAAAGAGATCGTCTCTGTCATCTTCATAACCACCCTTCAAGTTCTTGCAACCTCCTGTTAAGATTATCCCCTTACTCTTCTTAATCTTGAGACTAAACCAGCCCAGCACCCTTCAGGTGAGATCACACCATCTAGGTCACACCATCCAGCCCCAACCTGGGTAACTTCCCAAGAGGCTTCAGCTTCTCCATATCCTTCATGATCTAGGAGAAGGCAAGAGCCACAATTCCCAACAAAATACTCTAGACATGCCTCACCAGTGCTGGGTAGTGGGGGACAGCAACTTGCCACAATCTGCTGGCTACAATCCTCTCAGTGCAGTCCAGTATGCCCTTCATTTTGTTCAGAAGAACTCAAAAAAAAAGAAGGAGGGGGGGACAACTGAAATGTTAAATACTGTATTTAACTGAACTGTTAAATTAAAAAAAACAAACATATTCCACCATTTTCTAACGGACAAACTATGAGAAGTTGGCACTTCCCTCCTTCTAAAGGGCAATCTCATCTCTGAAACTTCATGCTTTTGGAAGCAGTTGCACAAAAAGATGTAGGAAAAAAAAGCTCTCGTATGTCAATAATGACATCAATCCCGCATTGCTTAATCAGAAATCGTGATATTTTTATTAGTCACCATGTAAGGAAGAAGATTAAATATGAGAAGAGTGAACTTGCCACATTATGCTTTTCAACATTAATAAAACATTCAATAATAGTTTTTCTGCTAAGTCTGCTAAAGTAAGATGTTCAAAATGGCCTTGGAAAAAATCTATTTGACAACAGGACATAAGTCTCTGATAGAGAGTCAAGGCTACTTTCTATCCAAGTCCTATTAGATGATCTGCTTGATACGGAGAATGCATGTTTATCTTCTTTGCAAATCACATTTTCCTTAGTCTGTCTGGTATTAATCTCCATGGGGGTGGACACCTCCAGGAGGGTGCAATGGTTCATCTCCTGGTTCTGGTCAATTCCTGTTTTAATCTCATTTCCAGGTCACACTCTTCACACATAGTGAGATATTAAACTCTATAGGGGCAGATATCTCAGCTAGCTTTAGCACACAGCTTCCCTCCTTCTGACCAATTCTTATTTAAACTCTAATTTCCTATGATCTATATTCCATTTTCAAGTTTAATATATTCTACTTCATTTTTATCAACAAGTCTTTTCTCTCCCTCCCCTACCTATTGTCAGAGATTTTCACTGAAAAAACTACCAGCTTGGTCCCTTTTACTAACCATTTCCCTCAAAATCATTGTAGGTGTTACTGATGTTATTGCCAGGTTGAGATGTTGTTGGTGTCATTACCAATGGGTGTTATTACCATCAATGCTACTTGCAAACACACTGACAATGCCTTCCTTATTAAGGACTAGTTCTCTCAGTGGGGTATAATTTTGTGCAGTTTTGCTTCATATAAAATTTCACTTACCTTTAAGGGGATAACCCAATACCTAATTAACAAACTAGGATATAAGTTAGAACATAAGAAATTAAAGCATAATGCCTTATTGTATGTACAGTCTCCAATTGACAGTCAAGTCTCTGTCCTAAATGAGGGGTGTAGTACAACAGAAATCACAGGAACATCATGAGGCTAAAGTATTTCAGGTCTCTCAAATATTAGTATCATAACGGGCAACACAATCTCAGAGAGGAAAACAGAACCAGAGATCTTTAGCCTGCATGATATCTGCCTCAAACATTTGGAGACCAAGCTTTGCTCTTCCCACCAAATATAAAGCACTGTTTGAATACAGTACTCAATTTCACTATCTAAACAGGCTTTCAGTTTTCCCTGCCAGGTAAGCTTCTCAGCCTTGAAAACACTCATCACTAAATTAACACATCATCATCATCTTCATCTCTTATTTGTTCACCACTTGAAAAACCTACTAGCCAAACAGCTAAAACCACAATAGAGACGCTTATGAAAAAGGGCAAAAGACATGATTTCAAAAATATTGCTACTTTTTCAGAACATGTTCCTCTTCAATTTTTTTGTCCCACTGATTTTATATACTCTCTAGCAGATAGCCTGCCTAGTGTCCTTTTTGTACCTGTATTGGGAATTGATTCAAAAGAGAAGAAAAATAAATGCCTTGATTGCCTCATTTACCATTAATTTGTTTCTCAGCACAGTTCTTGTACATGTGAATTTCACCATAACAGTCAGATATGAGCACACCAGAAGCTCCACATCTAAAATGCTCTGACAATTCTCAGGGAAGCTTGATTCAAAGTTACTAGACTATGTACCATAAGATCCTTAGGAACCCAGGACACCAGAAAAAATGAGCCTACAGAAGACCATGAAATCTGAGGCAACCCTGCCAGGCTACACCACATGCACTGTGTCTCACTCTCTCTAATGTTCCAATTCAGCTACCAGCATCTACAGCACTAAATTACTTGTCAATGCAGACACAGCCATATGTCTAAGACACAGCAAAATAGAATTGTCCTGACAGGTACTAGTGTCACAGATAAAACTAGCAAGATCCTTCTAATTCCTTGCTGTAGCAGCTCATAAGATTCCAAGAGCAAAATGCAGTGCAGCTAAGTGTGCAGACAACTTTACTCAAACAAAACCTTGCTTTGGCTTTGGAAATTATTTTTATTGTTTCTAGTCACAGACATTAAAGTTAAAAGCTTGAACTAAAAAAGGATAACTTCCTAGTTATCCAAGCTTTTCATTCCAAAGTTTTTAGAAAGCAAACTGAAATACACTTCAGAACATTTATCCAAGCTTCGAGTTTATTTAATTTTACCATGCATTTGCATTTACATACATGGTCTTTATTGCTGTGTCTGAGGCTGCTATCTTCTGCAATCCATTAGCCAGTTTTCAAACACTGATTACAGTCCTCTATTAAGAATATCTTCTTTGCCCATGCATTTTATCTCTTGCTATTACAACATTTCATCATGCCAGGATCTTTAAATTGTGTCTGAGAACAAACTAGTCTGTGTCTTAGGTAAACTGATCAATCATATATGGAAGACAGCAAAAATACTCCAGGGACCTAGATGTATTTATATGTTTTGCCATGTATAAACATATTCATCAAACAGCCACTGGGTCCATTTAAGAGCTATACATCAATTACAGAACATTTACATAGAAGATACAATCATTGGTAGTTTATCTTTTATACTGCTAAAAGGCAAATCCTCTTAATTACAACTTATTTAGACAGAAGTTTTTAATATGTGCAACTCTAATGTTCTTAATGTTGTTACACTTTCTCTACTTTCTCCCCTGACAGATTACAGAAATCTTGAGGTTCAATCCCACTCTTTTTCTAAATGTGTTTCTGAATTGCAAAAGTACAAGGAAATAGCAACTTTTCTGGGCCTAAACATAGAAAAAGTAATCTTTTATATAACAAGGACCCATTTTGCTTAAGTACTGAAGCCACACACTGCCTGCTCTTTCTTAATTCGTACCCAAAGAAATGCAAATTTAATTAGATGCTTAATTGCTGTAGTTGAGATCTAGTAAACAAGCAGATAAGAGAGAATGAAAAAGAAGGACAGGAAGGATCCTATGAAAAACAATACACAGTCATCTTGGATGCAGAATGCCTCAAAAAAGGATTAGGAAATAAAAAGAAACCAGTTTTACCTGGATTCCTTCTTGACAGGGTCTTTTTAATATAGTAAACAGGAAGATAAAGGCACCCTGATTTGAGAGTTTAAAAAAATCCCACACCAATAAAACAAAAGCTAAACAGACACATGGAAGAAACTGGAGAATTATCAAGAAAGTCACCAAACCCCCCTGCCTACCCATAACTCAGCCTTAACTAAGAAGGTATTCATCCCACAGGCAGGTAGGCTGGTTTGTTTTTCTGACCTCTTTCACCTGGCAATACACTCAACACACAGCATGAACAGAGTTGTTTAGAATTTTACGTATTACTGCCCACAAACCTGTCAGCGTAACAAGATGATGATAAAATATGAGTTATTCCTGAAGTACCAAAAGCTGAAGAGAAGCAACAAGATGGGCTTATCTTCCTTTCATTCTCAGTCCTCATTTTATGTGTTACAGAGAAAAAAAAAGGCATCCTCCTCAGTCATGGCACAGTACTGAAGAAACTTCAAGATTTCTGCAATGGATTCACTTTTATTCCTTCTTAATTTTACACTTTCTTCTTCAAATCTATTTTGTTTACACAGCTGAAATACTGTCACCAGCACAGC
Source organism: Luscinia megarhynchos (assembly GCA_034336665.1). Lineage (NCBI taxonomy): Eukaryota > Metazoa > Chordata > Aves > Passeriformes > Muscicapidae > Luscinia > Luscinia megarhynchos. The sequence continues at coordinate 52,927,433 of CM067565.1, forward strand.
ACTCAATCCTCGACCACAAGACAGTAACTGATGTGGAAGAACATATAAGAGGACTTGGGATCTTTATGGTTTAAGGACTTATTTGTTGGAGGGCAAAATTAAGTACTAGGGTCACAATTTTGCAACAAATATGAGAGCAGTTGCTTTTTCTTTAAGGACAAAGGAGTAGTGCACTTATGCCTCCCCTATACTACATAAATCAAAGTAAGATTATGTTGTTTTCCCATTTTCAAAGTATTATTCAAGGTAAGAAATTCCCCATAACCACTTTCCACTACAGCTTTGTTGCAAGCACTACACAAGCAGTACCCAGGAAACTGCACTTGGTAGGAACTTAACAAACTGTCTATTAGGTAATCAACATCAGTACTGCTGTGCACTACAAAAGTGAATAAAATTGTTATTTTATTAGGGGGAAATAAATAACATTTACCAACTTCATTCACTTGTTCCTGTGTACTCTGGGGACTGCCTCATATATAAACTTAATAAATTTGACCATTTTCTTTGGCTTTTGCTTCCACTTGCTAATCCTGGAGTATTTTTAGATTTAGGTTCTCAATCCAAATGCTTCATATTCAAGTGCTGTGGAAGATTTTTGGTATTTTTTTAATCACATATTCATTTCCACTAAAATAGAATTTTTCTAATTCTTTCAACTTCATCATAAAATAAGACTGGCCCATTAATTACTTAAGGCTGCTTTTTACTTAATAGCTATTTAAAGAGATAGATGGCCAAAATTATTTCCCAGAAACTCAAATTGTCTAGTGCTTGTTTTCATTCCCATTTCTATGCTTAAGCAAACAGAGAGAGATGTTTATGCTTAGCATCTGGATACTATCACTATGCAAGCAAAGCAATGTAACAGATTATTCCAGTATTCCTAGGGTCTGCAAATGTCATTATTAATCACAAATGCTACACTTCCAGGTTCACAGCCTCATCACATAGCCCATAAAGCTCAGACCAAGGATTTTAAAATACATGGTTTCTGTCAACCTGAAAGTAATGTAGAGACTCCCCTCTTCTGAATGCTCATAAAGAACATCTGTGCAGTCTCTCTAAACAAGAGCATAATCTTGCCCTTCCAAATTGATGGTCATTTAACTCCTTGTTCAACATCTGACAGAAACACCAATAAATCACCAAAAGGATTGAAGTATTTGGAGTATAAACCCAAGAAATACAGATAAGTGAGCCAGAGGGAACAACCATCACCCCAAAACAAAGCTGTTTAGCATATCCATTTCAATGCCTTTAAAACATCCTATAAACTGAGTCTGGTAGTTAACTGCTGCTGTGCAGACAACAGACTACACAAACTGGCCAGGAACTTGCTCATCCCTGGAAAGAACTGCAGACCTGGAAGCACTTCATGCCTTCAACATGACTCAGAAGGAGCTGTTAACCTACCCAACAGTACTTAATCAAATCAGCATACAGGTATTTCAAATGAAAGAGAAAAGAAGGGAAAGAAAAAAGAAGGAGGGGTGAGGAAAAAACTACTGGGAATAACACACCACCTAGGAATGCATCACTTTGCCACTAATATAAGAAGAATCAAAGCATTAAGCCATTAAACTAACTTTATCAAAGGAAAAAGTCAACCACGGTGGCTAATAACAGCATATGGAGCAAGCAACTACTAATAGAAGTGGTTTAAAAATACTAAAAGTTGAAGCAGAAACCAATTTGATTAACAACTTCTCACTTCCAGGTTTCAGCCACCTCAGTCTGAAAAAGCACCCCACCCTTTAAATCTTTACGTGCTGTAACATTACACCCATCTATTTAGCCTGTGTCTACCAGGAAAATTATATTCCCTTTCATTACCAAGCTTCATTTCAACTGATTCAGAAATCCAAACCATAACACTCTAAGGGTTTTGCTCTCACCTAGAAAATGTCTTTCCACTCTTACATATCTATTTACATTCTTAAAAGTAAGTAGAGCAAGGACATGAGGGTTTTTTTTGTGGTGAGGGGTTGTGACTAGTTTGTCATGCTATCTGAAAGGAAAGGTAGCAAGAAAGGAAAGCCAACCCCGCAGAGATTTACAAATGCAAAAAACTTAATATAAATAGACCTTTTGCACTAAACAAGACCACACACACAAAGCATTCATATGCTGAAGAGCTGGCAAGCCTGAGGAATGAGTTTGCAATTTCTAGTATATTCAAAAATTGAGTCAGAACTGATTGCTGGTAAAAAGTAACTGCAAAAAGAGTATTTGTTTGGATTTTCTGAATTGACTTAGGAAAAGACTGAAAATATTACTTTATTATACATCTGCTGTGCAAGAGTGGAAAGTCTCTAACTGGAAATTTACTAGCCTGAAAAGTGAACATGAAATGCACCAAACCACGTTGTCACATTAACAAAGACAGATACAGCTAACCAGTTAAGCAAAGGAGCACACAAAAACTTCATGAGAAGTGATATTTATACTCAACTATTTATTTATACTGTTTATAGTTCACCATTCTGAGTAAGGAATCTCATCTACCTTCCTTCACCTAGGGCAGGAAATTCTAACATCAAACTCTTTCAACAAAAAATAAGGAGAGGCAAGGAGATTTTTAAAAAGGAAGGGAGGGGGCTGTTGCAAATGAGTGTTAAAGGCTGCTTAAAAATACACCAGTCTGGGGCAAGGAGAATGAGAGCAGGAGGGTAAAATGACAATCCACTTCTTTCTTCAGGTGTGGGGGAAGGGATTATCGAGCTGACTGGTAATTTCGAGACTGGACTGGGTTTTTTTGTTTATTTAGCATTTTTTTAAATCAACACCATTATCTTCTCTGGAACACTTACGACAAATAGCACTGAAGTTAACACAACAATGTCAGAACAATGTTCTGTTATGTACTGTCGACTTAAAATGAATGTGATACTCAGACTTAAAGATACTAGTTGGAGAGATACTCGAAAAAAATATATTCTGCAATTGTTAAAACATTTCTTCTAAGGAATCAGAAATTGAACAAGATCTTAAACTGCCTTTGATATTTTGTAAGGAATCATCCCTTTAAAGTATTTTAAACAGTGATGGCAGTCAGCACTGAAAACTTCTCTAGTCATGAACTCAGTCACATTTCTTCAGCATTCTCATGGCTGATAAGTGCTTTCACATTTACAAAGAACAGGCAAATAGGATGACACTGGGAAAACCAAGACAACTGATACCATTTTGATCTTATTCCAGTCTAATACCACTGAGATGTGATACAGATATTGTGAAGTGGCAAAATATAAAATCAGAGCATTTTTCTAATTAGCAAAGGACTTTTCTAAGTAGCAACAGGACAACTCTCTGCCAGGTCTTGTAATGGTAATTTTTCACTGTAGTGAAAAACACAAAAGCAGTCTAAAATTTCAGTGCTTCAGTAGACTTTTCTCTTTTACTTAAAATCCTAAAATTTTAATTTTAAACCAGCAATTATCATAAACCACACTATAGGACTCACGAAGAAACACAACCTCTATTTGGAAATAGTAATACAAAAAGTAGTTCAAGAAGCCAGTTATCCAGTCAAAAATTTAACTCTGAGCAGTTTTAATTTCATTTGAACTACAGCCACAATTATTCTTCATAGTATTTTTCTCTTCTAGTTAATATTCATCAGTCATTTTTACTGTAACAGAGCAAGTGTTTTCACACAAAAGAAAGCATACAACTCCACCTCAAAATAAATTGTGTAACCAGTGTGTAATAATTAGAATGAGCATACCATAACTTAATTGCAACAGAACTTGGGTTTAAAGTATTCAAGTATGTCTCATAAGTCAGTAGAATTAATTTCATGACATGGTAGTTGAGAAATGGCTTCTTTTGCTACTCAATTAATAAACATAATCACATGTTTTTAGTAAGTGGCAACAGAAGTAAATGACTTTCTGACAAACTGAAAGGTCCAATCTTTCATACACTATCTAAAAAAAATAACCTCATATTACTTTAGTACTGGGCAAAGAATTGCATTTTTTCACAGCACCAATCCTCAAGAAATTAAATCCCTCAAATCTTTTTCTGAAAATGAAAACACAACTTTCAAGTACATGGCTTCCTATTTAGAGCAGACTGACACGGAATTACAAAGCAAGTGTGCACTATAGGTGACTTCAGCTGGGTAGTTTGCATAGATTTAAACAACTGGCTTAAAGACATCTGTAGTCAAGGCTTACCAGGAAGCAGCACAAGGTAATGACCTTTCTGACCTACAAAATTAAGTGTAGAAGGGTTTTGTGCTCAGTCCAGATGATACAAAATTGTCACCAGTGCCATTTACCTCTGCCCAACTGGGTCACTCTGGCCTTTAGAAACCATGGCCATTTATCCCCTTCAACCCACATTCATATCTCCTGAGCAATCCTATTTAAAACCCCAGAGGATGGGCAAGGACAGATCATGCATGGAAAGATATGAAATCACAGAACCCAGCTTTAAACCAGTTCCTGCTGTGGCCCTGGGTGTCACAACATCTTCTAATTCTAGCCTAGTATATAGGTGTCACCTCCACCAGGTGCTCTATCGCTTGACATCACAATTGCTCTCTACTGAGTGCTATGAATAAGCCACTCCTTGTTTATACAATTATATAATAAACACTTTAGCCATCTATTAGAACAAAAGAACACATTTAAGCCCAGTTTACTCAAAGCTGCATGTCAGAGACACTAGCATAACCCTGTCATCAGTTGGCATGCAGTCAGCCAGTACACAGTCTCAAACACCTTCACCCAGCCTAACCCCTCCAGCTCCAGAGAGAGCACCAGGCCTCTCTTCCCACCTCAATCTGTGTCCTCCTGCCTGCTCTTTGTACTTCCTCAGGTGGATGAAGTGCTGGCATGGTGAGCAGAGAGTGATCCAGTGTGACTAAACCAGTGCCAGGTTCCCCTCACTGCACAGCACTGCATTCACAGCTGTCAAGCCTTCCCACCATCAGCCCTCATCCTCCCTTATGTCAGGTTTAGGTGGCTGCACATCTGCCAGTGAGCTAATAGCAAACTAATCTCAAACCCCATCTTCCCTTCAAGGAGATTTGCATAAAGCTAAACCAACTCACCCACAGGCCACTTGGTGGCCAGACCTAGCACAGGCAAAGACCTGAGACCCACTCAAGTGATAGAAATGCCCCCCTCTGTGGCAGTGGTAATTTAAATTAGCTTAATAGCATAGGCAGATTGCAAATGAAGCTCCAAATCGGAGCACACATGTCTGGGAGCAGCACTACAAAGACATCTTTTCATGATGATGATAAGCTATGACAGATGGGATTCCATCAGCACCTGAAAACACAAGGTATGTCCTAATTGACTCAGCTAACAGAACTGAAGTAATTTTTTGGAAGCTTCCTATTACACATTCAACAGGATCGTTGTAGCAAAAGGAAGAGTAGAGATTTCACCAAAACAGCTGCTGACACAGTCACATACCAGCTTCTGAGAGGTAAGATGACCAGCTTCTGAGAGGTAAGATGACCAGCTTCTGAGAGGTAAGATGACCTGGAGGACTACAGGATCATACAAAGACTCAAGAACAAGAAGCAACACTGCAGATCTGTCTGCATGTTAATCCAGATACTGCAAATCTTTACCTGTAAGAGGTTAAACTCTTTTAAACTCACATGTATTAACAAGAGAATATCAAGAAAGAGATAAACCATGGTGATAAGCATTAAACTCTCCCAAACATTCAACATGAGGTCACAGTCCTTCAAGCGCCTTGCCCCAAACTTTCCCTCTAAATGGGCTGGTTAAAGACTCTCTCTTTCCCAAGAGTCCTGCTGTCCACTGGCACAGCCACCCCACAGACCATCATTTAATGCAATATCTCAGCTCTTCAGTAATGAAATAGTTCCATAAAAGTGTCAGCTCACAACCAGGAGGGAGACAAATGGTCAAAAAAGCCAAGCAAATGACAGGAATGATCACACTACAGATAGGGAACAGAACAGAAATCATTATTAAGTGTTATATAAATCCATCAGGCAGCTGTCTCATAGATGCTCTGAGCAATATAGAATGGGAACAGAAAGAGAAGGCTGATAAAGGATAAAAAGAAGATATGGAATGGTATCTTCACAGAAGGTGGCTACAACTGGACTTTTCTGATGAGAAAAGGAATAGTTGAGACAGACTGGAAAGACCTTGTGTAGCATGAAGAAGGTAAAAATGGGATAAATAATTATTTATCTTTTCATACAAGACCTAGGATATATGGAATACAACAAGCTATTTCAAAACACAAAGGGCTGTAGCTTTGTCCACACAACTTATAAATTCCTTACCACAAAGCAAGGCAAATGCTAAAAGTAATACAGGCTGAAAATATCATCAGGCACAATCATTGCTACATAGACACTTACAATATAAAATACCAGTACTTTGTCAGACAACACTCAGAGCAAGTCATTCACCTCACCAAGAACCCTTCTACCATCAGAGACTGGATACTGGACTAAGTGGACCTCTCACCTCACAATGTGCAGATTTCTTACCTCAACCTCGCCCTTTGGATTTCTAAATTTCTATTTCTTAACCCAAGCAGATCTTAAATAAGAGCAAGACATTTTCCTTGATTTGAGATGCACTATTCAAGCAGTACTGTGATTCTCAGACACAGGGACTAATTGGGACTTCCGGGGTCATTGTGTTCTGGGTGCTTTCAATTTCATGTGAATCAGTTAAGCTCCAATTAGAAAATGTATATCCATTGTATAAGTGTAATACACCTGAAAATACAGATAGACGAAGTGATCTGTGAACCCACAGTGCCATGGAAGGAGCTGAAGATGTAAAAGAGAAGACAACATTTGAAAAGGAGGTGATGAAAGCAGGAAAATAATTTCACTTCTAATTTCACTTATTTTCCATATAATTTGTCAATACATGTTAACAGCTTGATGGGAAATAAAAAAGCTACTGATAAGTTATCCTATACATGCACACCTACCTGCACCAGTGTCTCCAGTATATCCCTCATGTATGCAAATTGTAGTACATTCAAGGTAAAATGTGACTGAAGCATCTTTTGCTGTTCTGGCAGCAAAGAGCTAATTTGAGTTTAATTATTTTAAAGTATTTTCAAAGAGGTCTCCGTTTCTTCTACTACATGATTACAGAAATAGATATGCTGGTTATTTTGTATATTTCTCTGTAAGTATACTTAATGGAAAAAAAATCTATAAAACAAAAAAATATCTTCTACTTTATCATATCACATTTATGAGTTAGATTCACTCCCAAAGACAGACTACAGCCATTTTATCATGGGAAGGGAAAAAGATTAATTTAGAAACATTTACTCTTGCAGGCTTATTTGTGACACTAACTACTCGCATGCAAAAGTCTAAGGAACAACTATTCTAATAAATGATTTGAACTCATAAAATCTACAGTGTTTTTTATGTTTAGCTATCCTTTTGGTCTGAAATACCACACTAGATAACTCCAGATAAGCTGATGCATCTACAATTTTTACCCTCATATCTTTTATTTAGTAATTAGAAACCCCACACACTATCAGAGGCAGTGCAATCAGCTAGTTGACAAGCCAGCAGCATTCTTCAAAATTTCTTCTAAAATATTCCTTTTTTTCCCCTGCAAATTTGAAAATATGCAAATTGCTAAAAATAAAATCTGAAAAGATATAAGTTTAAAGTGATTGAGTTGTGAAAACAAGCTGAACTTGTTCTTTATCGAACTGTAGGAGTTGCAGATGAAAGGAGGTGCTATATAAGGAATAGCTAGACTTCAACAGAGAACACACTGCCAAAACATTTTGGCCTAGATTCTGACAGGCACGCACCCAAGTTGAAGGGTCATGGAAAGCAGCGGTGTAAAGAAACAATCTACAGAGACCAGAAAACATTACACTGCGGATTAGGGCTGTGTTGGGGGAAAGGGGGCGGGGGAGGAGGGCAGAGGGAAGCAGCTTGGGGTTTTGCTTGGTTTGAAATCTGGGGAGAAAAACAAAAGATACAATGTCTCGATTATGCACAAAGAGGGCGGAGAAGATATACAAAGCGCAATTTCTAAGACAGCAACAAATTATAAAATGTATCTTGTTCTTTTCCCTGAGTTTCTGCAGCTCCTTCTCATTTGCTTTCGAATATGTTAGAGGGAAGAACAGACGGCAAACTATCACACAGTTCCCGAGGAAGGCCAACTTTCAAAAAATTCATACTCTGTAATTTGATTAGACCCTTAATAAACATGTCAAAGTTTTTATGAAGAATTTTATGAAGAATTCTGGATCTTGCTATCGTTCATGCTCAGGAGTAGTACAGAGCATCATAAAAAGGAAATAAAAATCAAATTACAATGAGACAGAGATTTGTGAGAGGTCCAGACTGACTAAATATCTTCATTAATAACAAAGGAAAATTAACAGTTTTCAATCCTTGCAATTCAGACAGGAAGAATATTAATAAAAAGGGAGCTGAGAATTAGGAAGGTTTAGTTTAATTTGGAAAAGCACAGGCTGTTATGTTCACGGTGAGAATAGTGGAAGGCAGTCAAAGAAAGGTGATTGCAAACCAGTACTCATGTTGAACAACGGAGATGCCTAGGTATAAAACAGATGCTCCACTGTGCACAAACAGAGAAACTCCTCATTGTAGGCTGCAGAAAAGCTCTCACTGGGACATACAAACTCAAACCTTTGTGTGCATCCACTAACACCAGGATAGAGAAGTCTCACCAACAGAATCACAAACACATGCAACACATGCACACTCCTCGGACTGGCTTAGAATAAGCAATGAAACAAAGTTTGAGGCAGTTATCAAATTCAGCAGGGCATATCTCTACTTGTGGATATCAAATGTATTTAATAAGAGCCCAAGAACCATACCTTAAAACAAGTACAATGACAGAACCAGCTAGTAACAGCTCTACTTCACTAAACCTTAAAAAAGGTCTGAGGGTCTCCGATTAACAAACCTCTGACTGGTACAATACATCAGTATTCTTGATTCTTGGCAATAGAAACTAAAGTCCCTAGCTGCTGACATGCTATACACACCAAAAAAAAACCCAAAAAAACATTAATCTTGTGTTTCCTAGATACAATTGTTCAACTCCTTGACAAGCTTCACCTACTCTGGTCAGAAGGATATTGAACATTCTTTTCCACTTACCTAATACATACCCCACAGTACCAACCTGACTGCTTGTACTTGCAATTCCAAAACGGGCTGCATGCCACATTTTCGGCATAAAATACCACAGACCACATAAGTTATCAGAACTTCCTACTCTCCCTACACCAGCCAACAAGCTTATAAAAAAATCTTTACGTAAGTGTTACTTTTGGTGTTAACATTAGTCTGATGAGTTAGGAGTAAAGTAAAAATCACTGGTCTGACTTAACTATGGTTTTGAATTAAAAGATATTACGCTTGGGAATATTTTATTTTAGCTGTTCATACAAGATACCAGCTGTGTAGTTGGTACATTTCCCTTCCCCTGGGAAAGGGCTCGTAGGTGCTTATGTAATTTTACAATTTTGATACAGAGACATTAAATTATACACACCAAAGTCAGACACACAAGGATGGATGTAACCTGCTCAGACCAGCACTCCTTCAGCATATTTCTTAATCGATGACATTTCAAATGTCTCAATTAAAAACTAATTCATAGGAGGACCAGGAGGAAAATAAGTCCCCTGACTACACATCAGTCCTTTAAAGTCTCAAGAGTGTAGATACTTTTATTAATGGCAGTTTTCAAATCAGTATCGTATGATAAAGATCTCAAATACCTGTCCAACTGATGCACCCAATGCAATTGCAAGTACTATTCAAACGAGAGGGGGAGGGAAGAAAGAAAAACGAGAGCCTCAAGTCTATTTCAGCCAGTTGGTCCTTGGTGTAATACCTCACGCCGCAAACAATAAAAGCACATTCATGATAAAGCTTCACCCCAAGCCGACGAAGGGCGCTTCATAAACTACAGCGGAGCAGGTGGGGTGACGGTCCGGCACACGAGTCCCCCGTGTCCCCCCATCGCCCCGGCACAGCCCGGGAGACGCTGCGCCCTCTTCCCGGAGCGGCGCTCCAGCCCCGGGCGCTGCGCCCCGAGCCTCCCCCGGGCCAGAGCTCACCACCCGCCGGCCGCAGCTCCCACCGCCGGCCCCGAGGGCTTTGATTCCGCGCAACCCCGCGGCGCTGGGCGGACGGGGAGGAAGGGGCGAGAAACCCGCGGCTTTCACACAAAACAGGCGCCGACCCTTTCGGAGCTTTCCCTCCCGTTTCTCACCCACCACTCTTTTCTTAGCGTGGGGAGGGGGGTCCCGGTGGCCAGCGGCAGCTCGTGTCTCCCCGCCCCACGCCTCGGGGCCAGGGGAGCGGCCGGGCTGCACCTCCGCGCCGGGCAGGGAAACGCCGGGAAAAGTTTGAGCGGGGGAAGGGGCGACAGCAGCTCCAACCCCGCCGGCACCTGGGAGGCTGGCCGGGGGAGAGGAGGAGGAGGAGGTGAGGAAGGGGAGTTTGTGAGATGCCCGAAGCCCTCGCTCTGCCCGACCCTGCGAGCCCCGCGCCGGCAGCCTGCGCACACGCGTGGGTCTCCCACCGCAGAGCGGAGGGCATGGGGTTGTGGGGCAGCCCCTCTGCGGCCCCAGCGCCGCTGCTCGGGGCGGGAGCCGGGTCCCGGAGCAGTGCGACCCTTCCCAACCCTTTCCCCTCCCTTTCCCGGCACGCAGCCCGGGCACGGCGCGACCCCGCCGCGCCGCCCGCGCTTACCTGGGCGCGGAGCAAGAACTCACCTGCGGAGAGCTGGGCCCGGGCCGCCCCGAGCAGGGCGGGCGAGCGGCCGGCCAGCAGGGCGAGCGCCGCCAGCAGCGGCAGCGAGGCGGCGGCGCCGGCCCCCCTGCCCATGCCGACTTGCGGAGAAGTTTGTGAAAGAGGCCGGCGCTGCCCCGGCCCGCGGCGGCGGGCGGAGCGCCCCCCGCCCGCCCCTCTCGCCGCGGCGCCTCGCCCGGAGAGCCCCGCGCCCAGGGGCGCCCGCTGGCCCCGGGGCCGCCCGCTGGGGCAGCCGTCTGCGGCGCGACGAGCGCGGCGGCCGTGGCACCGATTCTCCCCGTACTCCGGAGTTACTTTGCTGCTGGGCGAGCGGGGCGGGAGGGAGGAGCCGAGCGCGCACGGCCAGCCCCCGCTCCCCGGCACTTGGCACGGGGAATGTGGGACTCCGGCCCGCAGCCCGGCGCGGGCGCAGCGGCGCCCGGCAGCGCCTCCTGCTGCAGGCGCGGGGGCAGCGCCGGCTCGCATCGGCGCTGCCCGGGCCGCCTCCGCTCCGATCGGCTTTCCCTGGCGCGGCTCGGCTTTCCTGGCACGGCTCGGCTCTTCTCCGCGCTCTCCGGCACGGCGCAGCCTGGCTCAGTCCGGCTCGGCGCGGCGCGGCTCAGCACGGCACGGGAGCTGCTACAGGCGGTTGTGCGAGCCCCCCGTTCTCCACTCCCGAGGGGAGCCTGCCGCTCCTGGAGAAGGAGCAGAGGGGCGGAAGGCGGAGGGCGCCGGCTGAGGTCGGGGCAGGGAGCGCGGCCGGGGGCGGCGGGGCTCGGGCGCTGCTTTCGGGGGAAGGTCCCCACGCCCCGGCTGGGGTCTGTTGGCTCATCCCGCTCTTGGAAACGCGCTACAGATCGAGCGGCGAGCGTGGTATTATCAGCGCATCAAGCAGCAGTATCCTCGAGCCAGGGTTCGTGGTTTTGCTTTCTTTGGCAACATTTGTCTGGCTCCTAACGCCCGTAAAGGCTCATTGTTCTCTGTTGGAATGGTAATAAACAGTATTGCCATTATCCTATCATTTCCATGCGTGATCACTATCTGACCTCTCAGACAGGTCTGTGTGCAGCTGTGAGGCTCTGACACCCGTGGGTTGTGACAAAGGATACTCTCTCCTGATCCAGATCCCAGGTATGCCCTATAATAAAGGCCTCGTTCTCTGTTTCTAAAAGCACTGCAGGTCCTTAAGCTTCGAGAGCTTAGAACTCAAAAAAAAAAAAAAAAAATTGGAATAACAGATAAAGTCACCAGTGCTGGAATTTTTGTTCAAATAAACATAATCTCCTCAAATTATTTTATCGTATTTTTTATCTGATTTCCTTTCTCGCATGGCAACTTGTAATTAGAGATGCTGTATAATGATTACAACTGAACCTGAAACCACTGGAAACTCACAGGTTTTATTGCAAATTCGAAATTCAATCCAGGTTCATCAAAGGTTTGCTGTGATTCAAAATCCTTTCCAGCCATTGTCTGGCAATTGATAGGTTTACCTTTAAGCCCCACAAGCCCTCAGATTTTCACAGAAAAAAAAAAATAAAAGTGAATCACAACGTGTTATACAAAATACCATGTAGTTCACGCACACCCAATATTAAAAAAATTCTACACCTGGAAAACCCTGTCATTCGTTTGGGTGGAGTGGCTGAAAACCCACTTGCATGCTTACCCTGAACTGTAAATGATGTGCTTCAGTGAACACTGACTCTTTGTTTGAACTTCAAGGAGAAAGGGAGCTGTGTGAGATGATCTCATGACACCCAGTATTTCAGGAAGAATGGGCCATGTACCAGATGGGAAATTTTTCTGAGCAAGGTGAAAGAAAGAAGTGTGCCAGCCCAGCTTCTGATGCTTGAGGATACATTCACCATTTTGTTGCTAATGAAAAAGATGTACCAAGTTATATTGGTGTGAGGGAGTATATGGGTACCTGATGCCTTCCCTCCTGCTGGCATCTATACAATTAACACTGTAAAAGTGACTTCAAGCCTAACAACTCATGAGTTGTTTGGGAGGGCAGAGGGGAGGAAGACTACTGTCTCCTCTTCCTCCATGACAGGATTTCAGCTATCTCCGGTGGTCAGCACTGCAGATTGCCATGTCTGGAGAGGGGAGAGGTTGGTAGGTGATGGTGAATGTGCAGCTCCAGGCTGTTGCTTATTTCATTGCTCTGGGGTGATGGATCCCACTTATGATGTTCAATCATCTGGGCTTTATCCAGACAGCTTGCATATGTTCCAGTAGGAGTCTCTTGAGATTTCATCCTTTCCCATTATCCCATATTATGTTGCTATAAAAAAAGCAAGAAAAAGTATTTTGATTGCTATTCTTCCCTTGACTGGAGAGTTCAGGCTTGAGAGGCAGGGGTGAGGTGTGCATGTGACTCCACTTTTCCCTCAGGTGTGTGTGCATCTGTTGAACTATTATGTGAATTCACTCCCTGTGTCCTTCTACTGTACTTGGCACCCTGACAAATACTTACACTTCAGATTTGAGGGGTTTTTTATGCTATATGACATGAATGGATTTATTTTTTATTTCAGCTTTTACATTTTTAGAGCTCTAAATGTTTTATAGTTTTTACATTTTCAATTAGAGCAAGCAAATCTATATTACTTGCTTTTTAAAAACTGTCTGAGCTAACAAACTGTATGCTAAATGCAAGGCTAATATAACAGCAGAAAGATGAAGACACCCCACAGCAACATCTTTCCCTCCAGCCTGAGGGCTATTTAGAACTTAAGGAAGGTACAGTCTTTATCTTAATAATTGCAACATCTAAATAAAGTGCCAAATAAATCTCTGTCAGTTTCAACAAACTGGTTCTGAAACTCTACTAGATGCCTCTACCCTCTTTCCATTCCCAGTTAAAACTTTCCCATTATACTTTTGGGTGTTGCTAAGCCCGTCATAAAGTATTTTTTAACACAGACTATCACTTAATTATATCTGTAATGACTGACAGATGTCTAGCACAACATATCATTTCAGAGCAAAATATCTTAAATTAGCAGTATTTCAGTGCTGCATGATAGAATCCACATCTAACACGGTATTTTCCTATGGTATCTGAACAGTATGTAAAGTCTAGATATGTTATAGTAGATTATATATTCCTAACCAAGAAAAATATTTCCCTCTTCCTTCTTTTCTTTTTCAGGAACCTTTAACCACTCTCCTAGAGCACAAGGGGATTTGGAGAGATTTAAATGGATTTTTTCTAAAAAAGATAGTCAAGTATTCTCATTATCCAGCTGCTCCCATCCAAATTTTCACCCCTCTGCACATTTGCTTCCTTTGAGAAAATCTGCTCATTTATTTTGTGAGCCTTAGCAAGATCCCAGGCCTTGAAGTTCTGTCTCTTCGAGGCTGGAGATCCTAAAGAATATTGAGAATTGTATTGATTGAGGTTTTCTTGGTGTTATCCAACAATGCCCATGGCAGGGGTTTCATTGTACTTTGACTTCTGAAAAGAATACCTCTATGAAATGCACTTCAAATTTTAATTAAATGCAGTATTTTAAAGCCTAGTACTCACAGAGGCTTTTTGAGAGCATGCTAATTTCACAGAGAATCAGCAGCCAACACTCTTGTCTTAAGAAACCATGAATACGTGGACTGAAGAGGAAGAGAATGCTGACAGCCTTAGTAAGGCCTTTCAACAGCCTCCCCTTAGACAGCTGCTCTTTGGAAGAAAATGTGGGGCAGTCAGAGGGTCTAAAAAGCATGGGGATTCACTAATGTATATTATGTGTGCTCAGGTGGACCTGAATAATACCTTCCAATTAGGAGAGGAGCATCCCACATTCACCCAGCTGGTTGTGGTGCACGGTGAGACCAGGACACGCAACAGGGTGAACTGCCCAGTGACAGGGGTGTCCCTGCAGCTCTTACATTCCCTCAGCCCCCTGTCACCAAAGCCAGTGACAGGCTTGTGTGACTACAGAGATTACTGTGTGGCATTTTGCTCAGTCAGAGAGTGGGCTCAGGGATTTTGGAAGTCTTTTCCAACCTTAATGATTCTGTTATTCCATGCTATCGATTTATAATTTCCCATCTTGAGCACCCTGTTCTCACTTGACCACCATTCTTGGCAATATTCACCTTTCAGTGTAGAACTTTCCACCATCCATACAGAGATAGGATATTACTTGGGTCTGCTTGTCATTTCTGCAGTTTTGATAAAATAGCCTGTGATTTTTTTAAAAAAGAGCATATTTCCTGTTATTGACCAAATACTGTCTTATTTTTTCTTTGAGCTGAGAAAATAGTTGACAACTGAAATATAGCATGGGAATAGCCTTCAAGAAGGAGCAAGGCATGGCCTTGTTCTGAAATAAATTGTTTTACTGAATTCCATCCTTTCAAAATTACATTGTACTGTGCATTCTTCACGCCCAGCCCAGAAAACTTGTTCTTTGAATTTGTCTCCTTATCAAAGAAGAAGTTCTGTAAAAGTCTCTGTTTTAATAGGGTCTTGTTCTTTAAGAAAAGGTTTTGCTAAAGCAAGGTACATTTGAATAGCTGAAACTCAAAATGAGTGATTCATTGACCAGTGATTATGAAGGCATTAAATTCCTCAGAACTACTTGGTTTTAAACAAGTGTTTGTTACACATTTTCTGTTTGCATGTGTTTAAGCAAATGCACCTTTCCATATTGCCTCTAAGCCTTTTACCAGTCTACTTTTACCCCCATTCCATTCATCTCACCTTCATGCTCGTATTCCCCACCAGAAACTTAGGAGGAAACATTGGAGAAGACAGCAGAAAGACTTCAGAAGTTTCTGAGGACCTGCAGAGGTACATTGCACTGCTGTACTGATTGCCCAATTTTTTTAGATTATTGTACCTGTACCTGCTGCTAGCAGTGGTTTGAAAGCATGGAGAACTTTAAAGCCCACAATACTAAAGCTGAGCTTGAACTCAGTTGAAGTTGTTCCCTCAGGTCTTGGAATAGCTCCAAAAAGACACTCAATGTGCCCTGCAAAGATTCTTGAGAAGCTGTGAAGAAAAATGGACAGATAGCCTTAGAGCATTTGTTGCCACTGAAGTGCAGTAGACAAAGAGATCCAACAGAAGAGAATGGTTGAGCTGGATGAGGTCTTGCAGATAATCGGGTTCAGTGAAAACAAGAAGCTGTTAGAAAAATTAATATAAAAGGAAAATATATAGATTGGTTTTCTAGAGCTAGCATTTTAGCAGTAGCTTTTGGAGCTAAATAGCTGCCTGTGATCAGGAGGATAAATCACACGGTATTGCTTCAGAAACGTGGAGATATTTTGTGCATAAAAAAAGAGATGCAGTACTGCTGTCTTGAGAACCTTTAAAGAGCATGCAGTCTGTGAATTGTCAAGTGATAGGCCTTAAAACACTTAAATATAATTTTGGGGATGCTGGTGGATGAGAGGCAGTACGTAACCCAGAAACACATATTAGCAGCCGAGAAAGCCAGTTGTGTCCTGGGCTGAACCCAGGGCCAGGGAGGGGATTCTGCCCCTCTGCTCTGCTCTGGTGACACCCCACCTGCACTGCTGCATCGAGCTCTGGGGTCCCAAAAACAGGAAGGACATTGAACTGCTGGAGTGAGTCCAGAGGAGGAACATCAAGATGTTTAGAGGGTTGGAGAACCTCTCCTGTGAGGAAAGGCTAAGAAATTTGGCTTGTTCAGCCTGGAAAAGAGAAGCATTTGAAGAGACCTAATTCCTTTACTAGAGGACAGTATACATGAAAGATGAAGAGACACTACTTACAAGAATATGTAGTGACAGGAGAGGGGAAATGGCCTCAAATAGAAAGAAAGTAGGTTTAAATTAGATACCAGGAAGAAATTCTTTACTGTGATAGTGGTGAGACACAGGAACAGGTTGTCCAGAGAAACTGTGGATGACTCATCCCTGGAAGTGTTCAAGGCCAGGTTGGATGGGGCCCTGATCATCCTAGTCTGGTGGATGGCATCCCTGCCCATGGGACAGGGGTTAGAACTGGGTGATTTTTAAGGTCCTTTCTACGGTTCTAGGATATCGCTTTTTCCAGATTTTTCCCCCCAAAGTTTAAGAGATTTGAGGGTTGCAGAGGGGATATCTCATAGAAAGAGACATCTGAAATGCATTTGTAAATGTCAAACCATAAGCCCCTTTACTGATAAAAAAAGTCAACAACTTCATTTGAATGCTGAGATTTATCTAGGAAGAGTAATGGCATACAAGTCATCCATAGCCTCCAGACCTCTCACAGGGCTGCTATGTCCAGTTGTGCTACATTCAATGATCAGTTTATTAAGGAGGCTTGAAGGCAAATTAATTATTTAGAAGTACAATAAATTGAGAATTCAGTCTTCCTTCCCTTAATGGGTATACCGTTCTTGAGATTACCATTAGATCCTCACCTGCACACATTGTCAAATTCTCATCTGAAAAAAGACCTATACCAGAAAATCTTGAAGTAGAATAAGCAAAGCTTATCAATCACAAATGACTTTTAAGTAATGCAGAAATCTGTAGTGTTGAGCAGGTCTGATGGAATAGGTAGTGACTTTGTTTGGCTTATCCAGGCATAAATGTCCTATACAGATTAAGGTAAAACCTGTTACCAAAATGAAAGAAAGCTGGGATTGGCTTGGAGGAGAGCAATTAGTCACCCTGTATTAACTGTTGGTTTTACAGTGGTGTGTTCCAAATTTCTGTGACATCCGAATTTCTTCTTGTTAATTGGAAATTGATAAATATGAGGGTGTTGAGAAGTCTGCCCGAATATAAAATGGTCTAAGGAAAACAACCTTGAGCATAAACAATCATGAGTAAGTGACAATATAAAAAACATTAGCCAATGCTCTGGCACATTTTTCCATTATAAAGAAATTAATTCAGGTTTCTTCCTGTTAACCAAGAGATGGCTATGATTTGAATAGGAAAGAGGCTGATGAAGCACGGTATACGATTCCACCTTACCCTCACAAATTTTAATGATAGCCAGGAATAAAAATTGGAATCTGCAATCAGTCAGTCCATGCTCAAGGGAACAGGAATATGATTAAAGATATTTTAAGTCCAGGACTATACTCACATTTATTTTTGCAATCTCACTGGCTTCCAGCTGAATGCAAAACTGGGTCCCATCTATATGCATTTCATATCTGTGGCTCTACTGCTGATCAGTGACAGTCCACCAGAAAAGGAAAGTTCACATCTGGCAGAGGTTTTCTGATATTACCTGGAGGTAAAAGGAGATCTGGGCAGGGAAAGATGCTAAACAAAATATATCCCTCTCTTCTTGAGCCTGTGATGTAAATTTGTCAGCTAAGGTATGGATGTATGACCTCTTAAAGAAAGAGGAATACATATTATTTCTTCATCTCATATAAACCTGAGGAATTGTTAATGCTCTGAGAATACTTTTGCAGAAACACTTACTAAAAAATCATGGTTACCATCTTGTCTATAGTTTTAGGAAGATTTCATCCCCAAAGGAAGTTAATCAAGATACATTAATACATACTCGGCAGATTCACAAGTCATAACTGATGTCTGGTATACCAATTGCTCATGTCACTCCACGAAAGTTTTTTCTATTAGAACAGTCTTTCATAAGTCTGCTACTAAACTTCTCTTCAAAAGTGGAAAGTCTCATCAGATAAATCTTACAGACTCATAAAGACTTTGTCTCTAGGGTCTGACAGCTATATTTTGGTTGTCCATAGAATATTACTACCTCAGTTTTGTGTACTTTAACTCCAAGATTTCAGTGTCACTTTCAGATATCTGCCATAAAGCCCTAAGTTTCTGCTTTTATGCTCCTTTATTTTAGAGCTGAAGTTTTCAATTCTCAGTTTTTAAAATAAGCTAGTAAAATGGAAAAGGCTACTTACTCCAATAATAGATGTGTATTTATCTTATTCAAAGTAGGCTACCTTCTGCCCAAAGATTTTATCAGCAGTTGAATTACCATACTCTGTCTTTGCTGGATGGAAAGTGACTCACTCTGAATTACTGTATGTCAGGATGTTGAAGCTACATGTTCTATTCTTCTCTTTTTTCCCCCCTTTTTTCTTTCTTTTTTTTTTTTTTTTTAATGTTCTATATTTAAAACTTGCATTTCTTATACCCAGATTTAGTTGTGTAATACCTGGAAGATTTCTTCCTTCTCTAGAATAACTTCATAGGAACAAATCAGAAAAGTTGGAGAGAGAAGCATTGTGGAAGATAATGTTGCCTGAAACAGGATATTTTAATACATTTAGCAATAATTATATTTTAGTCTGGAGGGTGTTAAAAAGTAAAAATTTATAGATCAGAATTAGTGGGGTTTACCTGGAAGCTTGTTACAGAATTTATTGTATCTTGGAAAAAAGGTTCGTTCAGGCATTTATGTGAGAGAATTTTTTTATCTGGCCCAATAGTTTATTTTAGTTTTAAAAATGTATCTCCATTGGATTCTGAATCTCTCTTCCTTTCAATAAAGATCAAAGGAAAATTATTTTACATTTTATGTAGAATCATCTGGAAGACGTTATCATTAACTTGGGTGCTTTTTTTCTGTCTTTACTGGGATGATTCATTATTATTATGGGTTTCACTTACTCAGCTGAGTTGTATTACTGTTTTATCTCAACAATGACAGACTAGAGGACAGTAGAATAGTTCAAGAATACCTATGGCAAATGCAATGTCAACCTGCATAATCTGTGACAAATATACTGTACATTACCATCATTTTATGTGCTGTAAATAAGCCCACATCCTTTGTTTTGTTAACTCCTTCCAGATGCCACTTCCCTCAAACTAACCACAGTCCTCAAGTTCTCAGAAATATTTGCAGATAAAATATCTGCAAATAATATTTGCAGATTGAAATGTGCTTATGGATCTTCCTTTGTCCTACAAGAAGGTAATTTTTCCAGGTTAGACAACCAGATCAAGACATTTTACTGTTGCACCCTGCATTATCCCATCCTATTCTTGAACTGCCATCTCTTCTAGGCAGGCACATTTGGAATACAAACAGAAATCTTGCATATTTGTAGTACTGATGGCAGTAGTAACACTGGTACAATTTACAAGGTGCTGTTTCTGTATGAAGGATTGGTGGTTTTTCACCTTCAGCTTGGGTTTGGGTGGCTTATTATCTTCCTAACTCAAAATTGGTCCAGGAGACCTGAGGCAATGTGTAGGATCTTGGCCTGGTTTTCTCCACATTTTAGTATATTCCTCCCCACTTTTGGCTGCTCATACTCCAAAGAAGAGCAGGGCTCTCTTTTAGTCTCAGATACCTCAAAGGAAGTATTATGAATGAATTTGAGCCCCCAAAAATATTACATAATAACTTCTAGTGGACCTGATCTTCAGGTTTTCTCAGTCAGTAATATTTCAGTCTCCAGGAAATGCCAAAATATCTCCTGGGTCCTGTTCACAATAATTTGGCATGTTTGTCTCATTTGGTGTCCCAGTGAGAGGAGGTAGCTTGTTGTTTGCTCCTTTTGAAGTGCCCACCTGAGTGCCAGCACTTAATGGCTACTCACCATGTGGCACCACTGTAATGACAGCAATAGTTATAACACCACTAAGACAACAATATCATTAAATAATTTTCCCAGAGGAGATAATGGACAATGATAAAGTAAAAGAAAAAAAAAAAAAAGAAAACTATAAGTATGAATTATGTTAGTCTTGGAGAAAAACACTATTCAGTAGGGAGAAAAATACGATTATCAGAAACACTTCAGTTCCTAAGAAGGAAGGGTTAATATTCCCACGAACTCCATTTAACTACAGGTTTTATTTGGACAAAATATAAATTCAGAGAGAACCTGTCCTTGCACAGCTGAAATGCCCTTTCTGCTGTTTCCTTTCCCACTGGAGTAATTAGCTATGGTAGCAGTTCAAAAGTGGTTGCCTGGCATTTATGATTAGAATTGTTAATTCCAGAGTGCTAAATATTTCATTTATTAGGGAGTATGGTCTGCTTAAAATCTCACTTCTGCCTACATTTTTGCATTTGAGGTTACAAGTAACATCTACACACATAAAGATTAGAGAATATATGTTCCCTCTATTTTTCAATGCACTCAGATGATGCATTTTGTTGAGCTTCAGGGCTGGTTATTTGGTTGTTATATAATCAATGAAAGCTCTGTCCCGCAACAGAGGTTCTCCACGTGGTGCTGTGAACAGTTCCACTGAAAGCAGAGACTCATTCATCATGCCTGATTATAATAGTTTGCTAGACTGGGCCAGATCTCATAACACTCTGCCGTTCCTCCCTGCTCTCCCCTGCACTCTTCCTGAGAGCATTTTCAAACTATGTGGAAGAGAAAAATACATATTAAATCATTCAAAGTGGTAAAAATGTTGAGATTTCAAAATCTAGCTTTTAAGGCCAAGAATGGATTATTTGTGTGCTTTATGTGTAACAGCATCAGCAGTAGTGTCATCCAATGGCACCCTCTTTTAAATGACCACACTTGTGTTCAGTTAAATTAAAGGCCTGAAGAAGGTTTCAATCTTTATTTTTTAAGAATCTGTCTTTAACCAACACTTCAACTTGTAATAGGTTTCAATGACTAATCAACTTAATTTTGAAAATGTTTCAACCTTTACGTTGGAAAAATTGCTCTTGCTAATATCTCTCTAAATTAGTCTTTGCTTTTGCCTACACTAATTACTGTTTTATCTATATACCACAGATCTCAGAGAGGGTTGTCAGTAATAAAATTATTAAGAATATATTGTTAGCAAGCACTTAAGTTAAAATTATTTTCACTGCAATTTTTTAATCATCAACTGTCAGGGATTTTAGTCATGACTGATTTACAATGAAATCTGCATTTCTAACAGCTGGAGGAGATAGGTTATTCTGTTGGCTTACATTTACAATGAGTACTCCAACAAGTCTTTGGGATCACAAAATGAAAGCCTACTTAGCCAGTCATAAATTATCAGCAGTCTCATTAATTTATTTCAGGTTAGCACATGGAGACTTTTTTATAACCACTGTTGCTATAAGGCAGGTAGAGTGTCTAGCAGCATGCAGGGATTACAGAGAGGTTTGTGATCTACTCATCCTGCTGTGTTCAAAGTCTCAAGGATTGTCTTGAAGCAAATGTTTGATGGATAGCATAGAGTGCTCCTCCATCAAGCACAGTGAGTCACTGCATTGTGTATTGTACAAGTTTATTCAACTTCCGCAGACCAGCATATCCCACACAGAGACCTGAGTGTTTCTTTTTCCTCTCTCTGAGGACAAACTTTCTGGTTCTACTTTATATTCTTTACCCACAGCTTGTGAAGTGGAATAGAGTTCCAAATGTGGAGATGGTAACTTGACTGCTTTTTTTTTTCTTCGCACGGAGAAATAAGCCTTGATTAATGATGAGTTTCTGTTCACAGTGTTCTTTCTTTAAAAGGCAAAACCTGTTCTCTCTGTGTATGTAAGATGACAGATTGACAGCCCTGGGAGACTGAAAGCCCTCTGTTTATCCCCAGTACAGATACAGTGCAACTAACAAAAATGCAGTTTTCCATGAGATATCTTACCAATATGTTTCAGCCCTACTCTGCATGGCCAGAGAAACATATAGGATGCTAGAGGTTGTTTTAGTTATCCGGGTTATGAAATCATTTTTTCTTTCCAAAGCTACACACCACAGCAATGGCAGATTCTGTGATCTGGGTGCCTGAGAACATCAACTTTCTGGTCTGAATTTGAACTGCATTTCATAGACAAATGCCTCAATGTCTTTGACCCAAACACCTAAGCCTTTCAGCTACTCTGAGTGTTCCTTTTTTGAAAGGAAAAGAAAGAGGTTATTTTCTGCATTTGTTTGTATGGGAAAAGCAATCTTGGCCGATGATACGTGGGACTGATCATGTTCATTTCTGTGCTTTGGTGCCTCTTTGAAATGGAAGGGGATGTACCATGAGTTTTTTGCGACTCCTCATGCACAGCTATAAAATCTAGGAGTAGTGGGCAGAGCACCCTGAACATTTAAGCGTGTTATTTGCACACTGATCATTGCAAAAGATTTTCAAAGGTGCAGATTAGAAGGTTTACAGATCATAAAATGCTTTAGTACTGTTTTGGGAAGTAGTACACCAGCAATGTAAATCATTGGTTTCTTAGCACATTCCCATTTCAAGGAAGCCAAAATGAAAGCATCATTGTGGGGTGGGGGCAGTAAAAGGAGAACATTGTCTGGGCATGCAGCTGTCCTTGGACAGCAGGCACTGGTGAGGGAGAGGATGATATCGAGGCTGGACTAATCCTGGGATCAAAGATAAAGAGAAGTCAGGAAAAAACATGCATACGAAAGGTTACCAGAGAAACTCCTCAAGACCTTTCTTTGTGCCTTATGCCTGGTGCTCAGTACTCAGAAAGTGAGTATAAAATTATGTGACTGTTGTGAATTTTGGTCAGGGATCTGCTCAGGCAGCTCGACTGAAATATACCTTTACATTTCTTTCCCCCTGAAGATAAGGTCCTGTAGCAATTTGCTGCAAGGAATTTGCCAGTTGCAGAAATTACTGACATTTGGTCTTGGACATGAGGTGACATAATTCCTTGCAATAGTACAGTGGTAATATATGATTAATATTGCAATTAAAAGCTCATGTTTCTCCCCTGTGCACCCAGATACTGAGCTGTCTGAAACCTGATTCAAGAGATCTTCCTGCAGCTGCAGTGTTCTTGGTACAACTCCCCTGTGCTTTTACAACACTGGAACTAACATTTCAATGCTGCACTATTCCCAAAGTCCCCAAATCTTATTTAATCTTTTTTTTTTCTTCCTGTTTTCCCACTTTCTACAAATAACATTTACTGCAAGGATGTGAATGTTGTCACCATGTCAATGAAGGTCTACCTAACGCTGAGTTCTCTTATTTCTCTATTTTCTCACTGAATTCTCAAGCATGGCAGAAATTCTCTCTGTTCTATGAGACAAGGAGGGAACTTGTACCATGAAAAACTGAAAGAGACTAGGCTGTTGAGGGCCCTTTACTAAACCTTTTCATCCAGCTCCAGAATTCATACCAGCCCAAGCATTTCACACCTATTCCTGATGGAGAATTTTGGCACTGACTTCATGTCCTGTAGGATTTTGAGAACATTCATGAACTTTCTAGGAGCACATTTATTTACTCACAGAAATTGCAAATTCAGGATAGTTTGAGGGTTTTTTTGGTAAAATTTCTGAGGGTTTAAGTCATCAGATACAGGTTTTTTTAATGTCTCCCTGAGAAATATGCAAGATATAGTCTGTATTGGAATGACCAGTACAAATATCCTCATGCCTCATCTATGCCTTCATGTCCTATCAGGAAAATCTCTTTTCCCAGTAACTGAGAAAAATGTGTGCTCTGTTTGCAATTTCATGTGCTACCATGTGATAACAAAACTGTTATTTTGAAAAACTCTGTTGATTTTTATTCTTATAATTACAGTGCTTACTTAGTTGTCTGTTTAAATGTTCTTTGGCCCCCAAGGCCATTTTTAAATAAAGCCAAACTCACTAACAAGTATTTTAATGTTTATTTGAAGTGCTTTTTTACATAGGAAATTTTTTGCTATTTGTAAACTTTCCTATCAGTTCAGTTAAAATTTCATGCATAAATTTAGTTCAACTAGCATCACCTGAAGTGTATGTGCTTCATTTTTACATTCATTTTGTCAGCTATACATCCCCCATACCATATGGTATGATACTCTCAGAGAGAAGCTAAATGTTTTCTGCACAGTAATTGTTTTCATTTCTATTAAAAGAGAAAGGCACAAATAATAAGCACAGTGAAGGCATGCAATCTTTGGCATGTCACTAAATCCTTGATGTCTATTAAAACCCCACCTAAACTTGCAATTCCCTTGACAGAGCACGTAGGAAGGCCTTTCTCCATCTGCTGTTTTTGCTGATGAGATGCCAAATGTCTTTACAGATACTCTCATAGAAAAGGAAGGAAATGCAATTACAGGAATCATGCTCTTAAAAGAACAATTTGAGGAGATAAAAAAAAGGTGAAGTGATTTTATATATATGAAATCACTTCATAGACTGATTACAAATTTTGTTCATTCATAATATGGCAGAGTGATAACTGATTTTATGTATTGGTGTTTATAAAAGACGCTGTTTCCATTGTCTATCATTCCCTGCTAATTCAGTTTTGCTCTTGCCTTTAAATTAAGAGTTTAACACAGAATAAGAAAGTAGCTTTTATCAGGTTAAACAAATCTAGTAGAAGTAACTGAATCTGAATATTTTTATGAGAGGATCAGTGCTTTAAATACTGTGAAAATGTTAAATCTTAAAATCATCCTGAATATTTTCCTAAGCCTGATCTATAACTGTTTTATACTGTGGAATTGTATTTTAGACGTAGACAAGCAGATGTGCTTTCGAAACAGCAGCAAACTGTTGCAGAAGACACTACTTGCTTTGCTTGTTTATAATGAACTGATATGAAATTAGAGCATTTTCTTAGAGACTGAAATGATAATTATACCTTTTTTTGGCAACATGTCTAAACTGAAATGTCCAGAACCAATCAGATGACACATTTTGACATTTTAATTGCCTCTTTTTTAAAAGAGAAGGAAACATGATAAACAGGATTCAAGCAGTTTTAGACAGGATTTTTTTTCATATTCACAACCACTTGCTTGAATTGAACTATAATCATAAAAACATCAAGTTGCTGAAAAAGTGTCTATGAAAATAAAGCTGCCTTTGTGAACCATAGGTGATACATTCTCTGTGTTCTCAAATATAGGTGTAAATTGAAAAAGAGTAAAACTAGCAAGAGCAAACAGGAAAAGAATTAAAACACTATGTCTTTGTTGTTTCATTTCCTTTACTATAGAGTGCAATCAATACTTTACAACAGGGTTAATGTGGTCTCTTCAAACATGCTATTATTCTTTCAAAATAGCACAATAAGTTTATTAGTTATGCTGTCTGCAGTCTTTCCAATGTGACAGGATTGTGTGGGTGTTCAGATTGTAAGTAATTTTCTTGGTGCCCTCTGTTGGAGTATTTTTCGTGAGTGCTAACAATAGCAGCTAGCACCACACAGCTGTAAGAAATTGGAGTGGTGGAAGTTCTAATTCTAATTAATATAATTAACACAAACAAAAAAGTGTCCCACACTGAGAGACTGTTTCTCCTTAGTAGCGATAATGTTCAGATTCCACATCTGTCAGCTTTTACTATTCAAGTGAGGTTGCAGTCGTTGATTTCTTTTTTTTTCTGCTTCAGTGACATTCAGGTACTCCTGAAAGGTTATTTTAAAACATAGCCTAGAGATTGATCTTACAACTAGGTGTTTGTGTTCCTTCTTGCACCTCATTTTTTGGAAAGCATCTGTTTTGTAAATAAAAATGAGTGAGCTTTGGTCCTGCTAGCTGTAGTAGGACCTCCTGCTTTTTGTTTAAGATTAATTCTAAGAGGCAAGAATAGGAATTTTTTCCTTAACAAGAGAAACAAGACAGACAAGCTTAGCAATAGTCTTTGTGACCAGCTACAACACCTGAACTGAGTATCTCAGTCAAATGGTCAATGGGCAGCCTTTGGGGAGGAAAAATATCAAAATTATGATTGGATGAAATTTGAATATCATAGAGACTCACTTCAGAATTGCCTTAGTCTCTGCTGTGGTCTGAGGGATTATAATCCTAGATAATTTTGTTAATATCCTAATCCTGGGCAAAAACTTTTTAATTTTTTAAGCTTGACAAAATCTTGGTATTCAAACCACCTGCTCATCACTGTTTCTGCTCATAATCCAGGCTGCCAGTATCCTGGCAGAAGAGTTTTTCATTTGCCTTTGAACATACATACATACATATCACCTTAGTAAAAGAGTGGAAATGTGATGAGCCTGCTGACAATGAGAAATACCTTAGCTGCAAGTAGCTGCATGTGTGTAGCAGAGTGCTTCTCAGCACTACTTTGCTATGCAAAGGAATGCTCAATAACTTCAGTGCTACTGAATATTAGTATTACCTCTAGCTGGTCCCAATGGACAAAATATGGCAGGAATCATGATCTAAGAGAGGATTAGTTCACAGAGAAAGGATAAGCATGTTGGCTGGTGCTTATGAAAATGGAAGCACTGAGGAAAATGTTATCTTTTGCAATTAAGTTAGTGTTAGGCAATTTGTACTGATCCACCTGCCAAAGTCACAAGTGGTCATATCTTCACAAAGTGGTAATTTTTCTATTCCTTTTCTTGTCAAGATTGAGTCAATCATCATATGACAGACCACCCATGTGTAAAATGATATATGTCTGGTGGGAGCTGATATAGAACCTGCAGATGGACTTACTGGCTTTGAAAGGCAAGTAATTTTCTATTAATACCTCCTGTAGAGGATAAGGCCCTGATACTTTTCAGAAGAGCTGTAATTAGGCCAGAATTTGAGGTCTCAGATATTGCAGCTGATAACTGTGTAAGTTATAGTCTTTTTCTAAACTGCCCTTTCACCTTTCAGTCTGGTTTTATGTCTGGCTACAACACTGAATGAATCACTCCTGTTAATTAATAGTCAACATATTAGCTGCTTGAGTTGTTTGTAATTTCTTCTCTCTGCATTAGCCTCATCTCAGATATCCATTATTAACTGTGAACTGTTTAATAGAAGCACCCGCTTATAGTTAGGGACTGCACAAATATGTATTTAAAAACCAAACCCACAAAGGCATAGAAACTAAAGAAAGATTAAATTAATGACCTCATTACTCCAGCTCGAATCTCTGTACCAGCAGGTAATTCTCAACACTGGAGTTTTGTGTCTGTAACTTACCTCTTCCTCAGAAGCTTCTCATTCTCTGTATTTGACTCAAACAAGTATTTCCTCTAGTACTTTTAAATGAACAAGTATAACATTTGTAGTAGTCCTTTTTACGTAAAAGAATCTAACTTTGGCACATACATAATTACTAGATTTGATATGTCACAAATGTACATTGCTCAATTATAATATTCTGAAATATTCATTTGAGGACCAGTAGTTCATCTGTACTTCTTTCCAGGTGTTTCTTACATGATCATTTTCCCTTAAGTAATTAGCAAGAATCAGATGATCTGAACTAAGTAGTTCTTGGCATGGATCTCATGAAAAAATGAGATATTCCCCTGGAACTACAAAGAAATGAGAGAGTTCGATATACAGAAAGAAAGAATTAAACATACAGAAGAATTAAAAGTGCACAAGCATCAGTGAATTAATATGTTCTCATACCCACATTTTCTTATTAGGAATTTTAAGGAACTTGGGAGTAAGAGACTGAGGTATTTGCAAGAGTCTCCCAGGGGGTTTAAATAGATAGGAAACCATAAAAAATGAGAATTGAAAGAAGAGAAAAAAGCTTACCAGGTTTTCCAGAGTGTTGGAAAAAAATACAATGGCAGCCAAGAGCAGAAATTGGAAAGGGTGAAGGAAGATGAGCAGGAAGGGTGCAGAGCAACAGCCTTGCTTTTTTCTACATTGGAGCTGGATGTCCAGTAAGGACTGTGGGCCACAGAGCAAAGAAGAGAATAAAGAGATACCTCCCAAGGAGTGAAGTGTGGAGAAGTTCACCTGGTATAAACGGAAAGGCAAAAAACTGAAAAAACATCTTATGACAGAGTATTGTAGGAGTGGAGAAGGACATGTGGAAAGTGTGAATGCCCTACAGCTGAGGTCAATACTGTGGAGATGGAGGAGTACTGGATGGAGAATTTCCCTTCCAAAGCACTATGTAAAGTTTGTTAAAACGGTATTTTGTTTACAAGCCAAGTTCTCACTGATTAGTCCTGTCAGATACCAGGTTCTGTGTTTCAGGTGTTTGCACTGCCTTCACCCGCAGAAACGTCCCAGCTGCATAGGCTTTTGTGATAAAGCTATCCCAGCTGGGGATGTCCTTGGTGCTGATGGGATAAAAGCATTAGGTGAGAAGGGTTAAAATGCATCTAATTACACTGAATTTACATTTGCAGTTAGTCTGATAGGAGTTGTACGGTAAAAATAAAAATCCAACAGACAAAGAGAAAACTAATCTTATGGATTTTTGCGTTTTATTTTCCTTAAGTGACCACTAGCATAGACCTCTGTCAGAACATAGCTAACTGGAGCAGAAAGATACGACCACTTCTCATTATCTGCTACCAAGCAGGAACAGAAGATGACTGAGTGCTCTACACTGCAGTACATGCAGGTGAGTCTTATCCAACACTTACCTGAAGCAGACCAAGTTTGCAGGGAAGCAGGTGAGGCGTGAACCTGTGATCCATGCCACAAGCCTTGTAGAACAACAGGGATACCTTAAAATACTTCATCCATTTGAAAGAGAGTGTATCCCTATGTTCTACACAGCAGTTGCTGTGGAATACTTTCTACCTTATTCCTCTTTCAGCCTTGCCAGCAATAAATAACTTCAGACAGTAGCAGCAAAGACAGAAAAATAAAATTGTACCTAGTATGCCATATGTTGATTTGCATTTAGGATGCAAACCCTGCTTTCAATAACATCTGTGTGAAACAGCCCTGCTATCCAGCTGCCATCACAGTTTTCTCTTTGGAAAAGGGAAAATGTTTCTATATCTGAGTTCATTTGAGGTACACACTCCAAGGGGGCCAGTCTATCATTATGTTTCCTGAAAACTTATGTCAATCATCAGTAAAACTTCAGATATATCAGTACAGCCTGTTACACAGGATGTCAGTGCTTTAATATTTGGTGTGTGCTTTCTGTGAAAAAGAAAAAAACCCTAATTTTTGGCCCCTTAGGTATAGAAGCAATAGACATTCCCCCCAACATAGACATACACCTTTCAATGAATATTTACAGTTGTATAGACCTGGCCAGTGAATTCAGTGGTTTCATAGATGAGAGAAAATTCTTAACTAAGAAAATTAACCAACAAAAACTGTGAAAAGTCATGAATTCCCCAGAATTGAGGATTTTATACTGAAAATTACTGTATTACAGGAAGTAGTGTTAGAATTACTGTAGCAGTAGGTGAGAAGCTGGGCTGGTCACAGCATTTCAGGGTTATTTTTTCTGTTGACATGTGTTGTTTCACAAGTGTGTCATTCTAACAGCATTTTGAGAGAGGTTCACCCATCATCATTAGCACAAGCACGCATCACGAAGAGCTCTAAAGTCACTTCTCTTTTCTGATGACTCACAGCAAAGCATTTCACGCATCTGAGTTTCACACATTCACAAATTCAGAAGCCTCTAAATAATCTGGATACTAAATGTGTAGGAGATGGCTCTTGTTTCATGTTAGAGGTGTAGCAAATGGGCTCAAACCTACTTTTAGAGTCAAAATATAATTGACTAAGTCCAAACATCATACCAGTCACATGGAACTGTCCAGAAAGTTTTTCTACCCTATAGGACTGGAATCAAATTTTTAAGATATAGTCATTACATTAAACTCATTTCACAAAACATGAGTATTTCTTTCTTTGCATGTTGGTTTTTAGAATCATTCAAAACAAGCAAACAAAAACCCCTCAAACACAAAGAGTTGTTTGTTTTTAAGCTAAACTCACCTCATGCCACAGTTACTCTTCAGATTTCCATTTATTTTAAATGGAGCTATGCAAGGGATAATATTTATTTAGTGACTGCAGGTCAAACAAAACTGTATTAGTGTCAATTATGGAATGCATTAGTAGCACTACAGCATCTCAGAGACTAGTCATGAGTTAGAGCCATGTGGCATTTTGGGCTGCATCTTCAGTCCATGAGAAAGCAACACCTCCTTTAAAGATGAGATGGTCTAAGATGAAGGACACTAAGCATGTACAAACTTGTTCTGGAGATAAAAGGAAATTGTGTCTCAGTGACTGAACATAAGACATCCGGATGATTTTGAGGATGCCTTCATATAAAAGGTATCATGCCTTGTTTATAGAAGAAATATTGAAACTGCTTATGTACTTTGGGTCCTCATTTCTACAATACCTGGAGAGAAAAAGTGTTTCAGAATTCTTCTCTGTGCCCACAAGTTCTTCATTGTATGTCCTAAAACACTTCTTCATTTCCCGATATGAAGGGGAGAACTTTGCTTATGCTGCTATTCCTTATTTTGCACTTCCAGACACTGTAGGTCTTGATTTGCATGTAATTTATAGTTACTTTTAAAATACATTTTTCCATTTAGAAATACCTTCAAACTGCCGAGGGGCTGCAAACTGTAGAGAAAAGCAGGTTATTTGTGTATTGCTGCTGATATTTGTGATGATATGCCAATGGCAGGTGGGGTAAGGTCTGCAGTGCCCCTGCCCCCTCTTTCTGGCACTGCTGTAGCTGTAAGGGAACTCCCCAGAACGCCTGAGTGCTGCACAGGAACGTGCTGTCCCTGCCCCTTGCAGACTCAGCACACCCCCAAATGTACACACGCAGATGGTCCCAGGCTCAGCTGGTGTAGATCAGTGCTGCCCATCCGGCAGATTGCATGTGCTTGCTGCAAATAGATGCTGCAAACTATAGATCTGTGTCAGTGTAAAATCACACTTCTGCAATATTGGGACTGGGAACTTCAATCTGTAAAACCCAGGCAAGTAAAATGAAAGCTGCAGTCACTTCATAGAATCATACAATGGTTTTAGTTGGAACAGGCCTTAGGGATCATCTAGTTCCAACCCTATTGACATGTGCAGGGACACCTCCTACTGCACTAGGTTACTGAAAATTCTATCCAACCTGGCACTTCCAGGGATAGAACACCCATAACTTCCCTGGGCAACCTGTTCCATTGCCTCACCATCCTCACAGGAAAGACTTTCTTCCTAATATCTAATCTAAACCTACTCTTTTTCAGTTTGAAGCCATTATTCCTTGTCCTATCATTACATGCCCTTGTAAATTGTTCTTCAGCTCCCTTGTAGCTACTGGAAGGCTGCTGTAAGGTCTCTCCCCAAAGGTTTCTCTTCTCTAGGCTGAGCAATCCCAACTCTTTCATTCTGTCTTCAGAGGAGACATACTTCATCTTCAGATCATCTTTATGGCCCTACTCCAACAGGTCCATGTCTTTCCAGAGTTGTGAGCCCCAGAGCTGGATGCAGTACCCCATGTGAGGTCCAAGGAGAGCAGAGTAGAATGGGAAAATCACCTCCTTTCACACTTGTTTTGATGCCCAGGACACGATTGGCTTTCTCAGCTGCAAGCTCTCATAGCCAGCTCATGTTGAGCTTCTCCTCAACCAACATCCCAAGTCCTCCTCCTCAGAACTGCTCTCAATCCATTCTGTGCCCAGCCTGTATTTGGGATTGCCCTCGCTCTCATTCAGGACCTTGCACTCGGCCTTATTCACTTGATCCCCTTGACATACAAAATACAGAACTTTATTACATGTTTATTTTTAGTGCGTGTACAATGCAACGTGAGCGACTTAACGTTGCCATGGCAACCGTGACTTTGAATTCCTGACTTTTTTATACGATGCTTTATTTAAAAAAAAAAAAAGTCTACAGAAAGATCATGGACAAACTATATTTGACAGAACTCTAGTCAGTGGTACTCAAGTATGACTACCATGAGGGGGACAATAACAAAACCTAAGAATCTACCAGTCTCAAAGAATAAACATAATTAAAATTGGCTAAACATCATGAGGCTGAATACAACTAAATGGATCTGGTAATAGGATCCTATATTGCAGCATATATATGTTTCAAATTTTATATATCTGGCCCCAATTTTATTGAACTAGCACTTGAAAGTGGTCATTTTTCTGCTGGTCTGTCACAAAACAAAAAGAAATAGCTATCAAAAGGAACAGAAGAAATGGATCTATACTCCTGTGTGGAGACTCAGACATACCGTTGAACATGACAAAAAGTTAATTTTTAAATATATATTAATTTTAGTTTTTTTCTCTTTCATTTTTATCCTGAAGCCATTCTATTCTGTCTTCATTGCACAGTCTACACCGTAGTCTGTAAAGAAAGTGTTATGACCACTGCACCATTTTATAAATCTAGACAGGTAAAGATACAGCAGTAGATAAGTTAATAGAGATTTTAGACTTGTTGCTCAGTAAGGAATAGGTTCTTCTTTCAGCTGCACATTCACACTCCCACAAGTGATGAAATTTCTTGGGTATCCTGGGGACGCCACAGAAAAAATATCTGAGACTAATAACTCATCTCAGATCTTTCCAAAGGAAGTGGCTTATACTGATGGAGAAGGTTCATTACTGCACCCCTAATTTTCATCCAGCCATAATCCCTGCCTGAAATAACTCCATGTGAATTTTTTACCCTATTCAGTTAACAGCAACATGAAGAAAGTCTGAGCAGAATCTCAGAAGCTTATCCTAGTTATGGTTTTATTAACTTTCCTGCAGTGATGTCCAAAGAATCAAAGAATACTAATTGTCATAGATGTTCTCCAGGAGTGGGAAATCCTGGATAACAGAATTACAGCCAAGAAGTTCTTCTCAGACTGCTACCATGAAAGCTGGTCTGCTAGTCTCTTGTTGATGCCACCAGCTTCCTTTATCCTTGTGCACATCAAAATAATTTGAAGAAGTCACATGGCCACTTTTACAATCTGAATGCCAGCACCCAATCACCTAGGTTAGTTTCTGTTGATTAAAAAAAATTTTGGTTAAAATCCTTGTGAATTGGACATTATTAGAGTGCTCAGAGCTCTTTAAAGAGTACAATGTTTTTTCTGTTTACTGTGACTCTCTTCCCTTGCATTCATCACCAGAGGTCTATCCTCTGCTACACTGTGGAGCCTAAGAGAAAATAGAACAAAATGCTTCTTTGTGCTCTGTCTCTTCAGCCCTGTCTCTGCCCTCTGTTCAGGGCTCATGTTTGTACACAAAAGTATACACATCATTCATAGTGGCAAAAGAAAATCTGGATGAGCTGGGTCCCTTGCGGATGTGGAGCCAGAGGGCATGATCAAGCATGCAGCTGTTGACTGATGGCTCCTTCGTGTACAATATGAAACTGAAGTAATTCTTTCTACTAGATAGTTTAGCTCGTTGTTAGAAGAAAATTGCTTGGGTTTTATTTGGGTAATGTGCCTGCTGGAGGGGGTTTGCATAAAAGTTTTTGCATCTGAGAGCACTGAGATGCATAATATTAGTGTGATCATGATGTCGTCTTATTAGTAAGACGACTTGTCCTTTTTTGTCAGTGAATTGCAAAGATCTGTCAAGGCCCAGTTTAATCTACTCCCTGTAATAGGATTTGTCTGTAGCTTGAGGAAACAGAAGCTTGTAATGCATAGGGTTATTAAGAAGAGGATGTAAGCTATTTGAGACTGTTTAATAAAATATAATATCAATATATTCAGTGAATATGGAAAGTGATCTAAATATTTCTCATTACAACCTTCAAGTACCTTGGGAGAGGAGAAAGATACTAATTAAAACAAAGGGGGAAAAGTAATATCTCTTTGAATTCTAGCCTTCCTCAAAGTTAAATATTGATGTAAATGAGAGTTCAATTGAAGAATGACATTGCTCCTGGTGTAACCAATAAAGTAAATCCCTGCCCCATTCCAAGGCAAAGTCAGTGTATTTAGGGAACCTTGCAAACAGCAGCTTTAGTTGCTTTCATGTACACCCATGCGTGGCCCTTCTGCAAACAAGGCAGCTTTAAACAAGGAGAGATATTGCTGCCAGGAGTACAAAGTATTCTGCCCTGTGAATTGCCTCACTTCCTATGAAACAAGCTTTGAGACAGTTGAAAGTATTTGCAATCCCAAACCTCACTCACCTCCCTCGGTGCCTTGACAGGAAACACAAAAGTGGAAAGCTTTAACTGCCTCTTTTTAAAGGGAATTTTGTTATCCAGAGCAAGTAATCAACACAAAGTGATTGAATCTTTTTGTGGATAGAGCCATTAGGAATGGGGCTCTGTTTCGCATGAACATTAAGGTATCCTGTGGTGGAAACAGACTGCTTTAACATGAGATTTATGATCCTCCACAAACACAGTTTTACCTGTCACATGTACACATATCCCTGCTGCTGGAGATTCCTGGAACTGGAATTACTTGAACTGAGACTGGCATCTTTAATCATTAATATTTTTGCAGTGCCTCTAGTACGTCAAATTCACTGTTTGCCTTGCTGATTAATACGACCTTGTCTGTGTTTTACGTAGCTATCTAGGCAGGTTAAATACCTAGATTGGCAGTCACTGCCAAAATGTCAGTAAATCTATTGAAGCGAAATCACAAATAAACAATTTGGGGCACTTCTACTCACTTGAAGTATTCCACAAGTATTCCTTGACTGGGGTCCTCCAAAAGTACTGTAATGCAAAATATAAGTTTTGAAACCAAATGTTCTGGTTCCTGTGACTGGTTATTTCTGAATAGAGGATCTATATTCAGATCTCTCAATGTCTGAATCACAAGTTGCTCCAAAATGCCAGATACAATTAGTCCTCAGTCTGTGGAAACAGAGAAGGGGGAGTTGAAAGGGGCAAATTTCAGTTTGTTTGTTGGGACCAAGGCTGATTTAGGCGCTGGTTTTGGCACCTCCAGAGCTTTGCAGGAATGGCAGAAGCGTGAGAATAATTATGACAAGAGTTTTTGGTTTTAATCAAAAGAGATTTTTTTCAGGTTTGTCATTATGAAATGAAAATTCTCTTTGGACAATGATAAAAAAATGAGATGAAACAAAAGGAGATTTTTTTTCCCAAAGAAATTACCCTTAGTTTAATGACTAAGAATTTGTTATTAATTAACCTGAGTTAATCTAGAAAACAAGGAAGTTCAACTCTCTCTGTAAAGTTATTTGCTAAAGGAAATAAGCCTGGATATTATCCCAGACATACAGAAGGGAGAAAGAGTATAGGTCATTTTCTCATTAATTACATTTGAGACAAAATCATACAGTGAAAGCAACAGAGAGAAATTTAGTTCAGTCATGATTCAAATATACTCCACTAAAGCTTTCCCCAGGTCAGGAGGAATGCAGTGCACCTTCAAGGAGTCCAGGATCCCCAAAGAGTTTGTGAACTGGCTTGTGGAGAGACAGCAGATGGTTGTTATTGTGGATTCACCCATCCTCTGTCAGGAAGCTTATTCACATTGGGAACTGCTCCAGTGGTGAGACTGCTCTGGAGCCTTAAATTGGACCTTAGCAGCAGCATGTCTCTGTACTCCTGAGCAAAGGGTCTCAGGCTGCTTCCTTCTTCCTTCCAAAGCAGATATTGCCTCACTTTTATTAGAGAGTGTGGAGCATAAAATGTCTTTTTTATTGCTACTCTGTTTTGGGTCCCAAAGGTTTTGCTTATGATGAGCAACATGACATCCAAAACATTTCCTAACTTCCTGGAGCAATTTGAAGCCTATAATTTTCAGTGACTTTTAACACAGCAGAGAATTGAGAGATTGAGAGCCCTGCTCACAGAGGGACTTGAGGAGAACAGATCATGGGGGCATTCAGCAAAGTACAGATCAGTCCAAAGTACAGACCTGAGCTGAAGCAAGAGTTTGAAGGTGGTTTCAGTTTCTCAAATAAATGTGTTAACCATAGGCCATAGTGTAAACAAAAGAGCCTCCCAAGATTATGAGGACTTTCTTAGGTAAAATGTTCTCTGATTCACCATATTTCCATACCTGTGCACAAGGGAAAATCTTCAAAGAGAGTAGGAGTCACCCAAACCCCTATAACCTAAAAAAATATGTGAAAAAAATGTTTATTGATAAATTAAGAGACCAAAAGCCAAGCATGAATAAAAGATTCCTGTGCCTATTATGTTGACTTACTGGGCTGTAAGGGAAGGAGTTAGTAGTGGGAAACAGCTTCTTCTCTTGCTGCCAGGGGTGTGGTGTATATCCTGGTATTGCCAAGTGCTGTCATAGCTGCCAGGTCTCCATGCAGATCAAGACTGTACCCAGGCCTGTGCCTACATTCCAGGTAAACGCTCTGACGGTGCTGATGATGTAATAAGAGGGATCACACTGTCTCTCCTTTGCCTTTTACTTGCATTAGACACTGTTCCAGAAAAGAAACATTATTTGTAAAAGCCATAATTAGGGACAAGGAACTCCTAACTTTCAGATTCTGCTTAGTTTTGTGTAAGAGAAAAGAGTTTTGCCAAAGACTTTAAGTGGATAGGTCGAGAGTTAGTGATCTTAATGCCTAAACGTAGAAACAACTGGTATCCTTGGGCAGCCTTAATCAACAGATTACAAGAGAAATGAAGGTCTAAAACCTGGACATAAAAGCAGATTAAAAAGCAGTAGGTTTTTTTCAAAATGCGCAATATCCACAATTAACTAATTTGCCACTTAAAATCTGAAGTACATCTCATCTCATAAACCTTTAAACTGTTGAGAAAACATAAGAAATGTGTTCCAGTAGTGTGACGAAAAACAAGGGCTGACAAGAGAAGGCATGAGCAAGGTGGCAATGAAGTTCTGTCAGTGAAGCTAATTTTGTTTGCAAATTATTTTAATAAAATACACAAGAGAGAGCCTACTTCCAGTGTAATGGTGGAAAGTCAGTCTAAACTTACTTTGCCTTATTAGAGGTAGAGACTGCTGAAAAATTTTTCAGACAAGTTTTATGATTACCAACTCTCATGTAACCTCAACAGCAGCATTACGGCATGGTTAAGAGCACAATCTTATATGTTTCAAACCAAATTAATAAGCAGAGGGCCTGCAAAATCAAGAGTCTGAAATTCAGAAGGTTAAAGTTTCTATTGACTTCGCCTTTCTAAGTATTTCAGAACTAAATAAGGGTCTGTGGTCTATGCAGCTGCAGGGGAAGCAATGCTTCATGTATATTTTTTTAGCTTATTTGAAACAATAGATAAAATAGCCAGTCTTCATGTACTCATACACACATGATAGGCACTCTGTTAGTGAGATATCACAGGCCATACATCAGGTGCACTGGTAACAATTCTAATAATATTGAACACAACTGAGTGAAATTAACCTGTGGGAAAAAAACATCCTACATTGCAATCTATTATTCTGTTGACTAATCTATCAAAGAAAGGAGCACTCGCACCGTTTGAAACTGCACTGGCCATTTTTCTTCCCATATAGGATCAATATATATATAAATAGCGAGGTCACAGTTAGAAAATGGGTTTTAGATAAGAGAGCTGAAGCTTGAGAGTTGGGCAGTTGATACAGCAAGTGCCAAGATTCCTTTAACCCACAGATATACTAAAAACTGCACAGATGTGCAGAAAACAGTAAGAGGTAAGGAAATCTCTGTAAAAGATAAATTTCTCTGTAATGTTGGATTCCTTTAGCAACAGGAGCTTCCTTCTGTGAGTGGTGCTTGTGGCTGGATAAGGAGCTATTTCCTGCAGGATTTCTTCTTGAAAGCCTGAACGTTCCCTGCAGGAAATTTTTGTACAGGCAGTAAATGCTTTGCAGGTCATCTCACATTAGTTTGCCAGATTCTTCCCTCTTCTTAACTAAGAGAGATAAAATGAGATGAAAAGGTATCTGTGGTATTTTGAGTTGTAGCATTTGTAGACCTTTTCTTCCTACAGTGAATATCAGGTACCTCTATTTGGATCCTCCTCAGGCTGCTGCACTTAGGAGGTAGATTTTGTCCACAACAGGAAAACTGTGTATTGTCTTGTAGACTGCACTGGCCAACCATTTGCTGTCTGAATTCTAGAAAAAAAATCTCCAAGAGTTTAAACTCAGTATGATAACCTGCACCATTTTTGGAAGACCATGCATAATAGTGGTGGACAGAAGCAAGGTTTGCTTTCTCTCAGATTAAAGTCTGTGTTGCATCTCATATACATCATGGTGAAGAAACAGAGATCACATCAGTAATATGTAGTGTCAGGGACAGGTTGCCAAAAAAACATATGGTGTAGATCACAGAGAGCCAGTGTTGAAGATTTAGTGTTAGGTCTCCAACATAGTCTAGAAGAATTTGCAAAATGAAAATAAAAGCACTTGTCTCCAAATCCAGGTGCACAGATGGCCCATTTTGAGATAGACTGCAGGTTTACAGGCAGCCTGCTATACAGCCATCCTCACCTCCATCCTGAAGAATTCAAAGAATGGTGAGAAAATTATGCAATAGGATGTGATGGTCCATTAGCTTTCAGTAAGTGTGTTCACAGTTGTCACTCTCAGGTGAAGCCTAATGTCTGAACCTTGAAATGAGCATGCACGGAAAGGAAAAATGAGCATGAGAATACCAGTTCTGCAGAGAAGACCTGATTTTGTAATAAACTAGAACAGAATGCATTGAGCCAACGAGCAAAGAGTTCTTTGGACATGGCCATTAAATAAACATCAAATGACTCTATATTCTATACATTAAACAGATATATATTCCCAGTGGTGAAGGGAGCACATTACTGTATGAATATCAGACTCTTTAATTTTAATAGACCAGACTTCGAACTTCTTACACCTGCTATGAAAAATAGGCTGTAGCTGAGAAGTGAGAGTCGAGCCAAGGATCCCATGACACTTCTGACAGAGATCAATAACTGTACATAAAACCCTAAACATTTGTTTATTCTGCAGACATTTACAGACATAATGCAGAAAATACGTGTTATTTTTCATTAATTAAAGCTCTTGATTAAGAAGCACTTATTTGCAATTATGTAAGTTTCTTTGCTTTTCATTGTTCAAAATAATAAGAAAAAAGCAGGTGCTCTTTTGATAGATTTCATCCTAGGCAGTCAAGGCACTTCACAAGTATTAATTAGTCTAACACCCCATTTATTTATCATGAGACTTGAAACATAATCAAGTCATAGAGTGTTGTATCATCAGAGTAGTTTGCATTGGTGATCTCAGACAGTGTACCTGGGATTAATTACTCTGTTCCAACCAGGCCATGAAAAAAAGTAATATAAAATTTTATATATATATATATATATATATATATAATTTAATACATTTGCTCAACAAAGATTATGTAAGTCAATATTATTAATTATTTTAAGACCTAAGGGCAAGAAGCTTCCTTGTACCTTGTTGTTTTTGTTTGCTTGTTTTTTTGTTTCTCTTTTGTTAATGAAATTTCATTCAAGAAAATCAGAGTACAAATTATTTTTCATTATATAAGATATCTTGTATTTTAACATGCAAGGAAAATGTTTTATGAGTTTTGGAAGAGTTGTGGTCAAATCAAGCACATCAGAATTTTTTGCAGGTTAGTCTCAAAGCAGTAAGGCTAACAGAATAATTCAATAGTCACTGCTTTAGACAATATAATTTTATACTGGCTTCAACCAGAGCAGGATAGGATCTATTGCAGTATGTTCTCTAGTGAGCAAACCAGTTGTTAACAGGTACTTAAACCATGTTTCTTAAGAGTGCCTCTGAAGAGAGCCTTGAGAGGATGCTTAAAGTTCAATGTGTGCTCAGCTACTTTGGTGCACTTCAGTATTTTAAATGTTTTAAAACATTTTGTCAGGAATCCAGAAATCAGAAGGACTTGGGTAAGTAATTAATTGTATTTGAGAAAAGGGCTCATTCAT
Source organism: Luscinia megarhynchos (assembly GCA_034336665.1). Lineage (NCBI taxonomy): Eukaryota > Metazoa > Chordata > Aves > Passeriformes > Muscicapidae > Luscinia > Luscinia megarhynchos. The sequence goes on from CM067565.1 coordinate 52,967,659, forward strand.
GTAACTAGCATAGGTCAATAAAAATTTAACAAATAATATTTTTTTAGAAATCAAGAAGTACCAAGCATAGTAAAATTTTGTGTGATGCAGAAAGAATAATCTTGAATCTAGACCACAAAACAAGCCTTTCAGATTCCTGTTACATTGAGCTATCTGGATAATGGATGGAGATAACTATGGAAAGTGAGTAAGACTCAAATGAGAAAGAGTTCAAAATCTTGTTTCAGAAAAATTCCTGTGCAGACTGCATCCTAGTCTTTAAGGTCTGTGAAACAGTGTGTCTTTCTGTGTTTGTGTTAGAGCTGGAAATAGCAGGGAGTCCTATAGCTCTGCTCAGGAGCATCTGTGACCTGTGCCATACAGAGTGAGCCATGGCTCCATGTCAGAGCCTTAAGGTAGCTCTGGCAGGCTGGGAGCCTCCCACAAAATGCAGAATCTCCCACTGATTCAGAAAGGAGGAAACTGCCCTGGATCCTCTCCTGCCACTGCTTGTGTCTACCTGCCAGCTGCAGAGGAATGTGCTCCAGCCCCAGAGGAGTCAAGTGATGCTTTGCACAGTGCCCCTGCTTCCATCAGCACTGCAGGGGACACAGCCATCATAGCTGCACCCTCCAGGCTCTCTGTCCTGGCCAGAACATTTCCCTGAGTGCGAGAGATGGAGGTCTGGAAACTCTGACTGACGAGGTGTCAAATCAAACCTGTCCGTTTCCCTGAGAGAATGAGTTATTTAAAAAAACCCAATAAGTAAGTGCTTCATTTGTGGAGGTTTTGAGACTGTAAATCCTGGTTAGACCCTGAACATTAGAGAGGTGGATGTTCCAGATACTCAGGGTTTTGGTGTTTAAGTAATTCCACGTTCAGTGTATGACAGTTCAGAATAACCATTTGGTGTGTATAATGATCTCTCAGGCTATAGGGAGTATGTGTGTACATTCTAGGTACACGTGCATTATTTGCAGAGGCTTAGATAAATTTTTATATCTAAGTGCCCAAACAAGGCAAGTCCAGTTCAACTTCGTATCACAAAAAATTGAAGAGAAAAAGATCAACAAAATTAACTGTTAGAAGAAATGAAAGAAAAAGTAGAAAATCACCTATTGGAGAGATGGGGAATATAAAGGTAATTCTTTGCTGAAGAAACTGTGGCCATTTTATAAAAGTGCTCTGTTGTGTCTTTGAAACTCCATTTCACAGAGAGAGCAATCTTGTCTCTCAGCTGGTATAAACTGTCAGGGATACATTGAAGCCAATTTCCTTCAGTTTCTGATCTGCTCCAGAGATATCATCTACTGCTATCTATACTGATATCATCTAGTATCATCTATACTGGCGTCAGGATGAAATGTATATGTCTGCATATAGCTTTGTGTCTGGAAAAAACACAGAACTGTGCTAACTTAGAAGAGAAAAATAACAAGTCCAGGATAAAATGGATATCGAAGGCTGAAAAAGTCTGTATACACAGTAATGCAATGTCTAATATTTAGTTACTGATTTTAGTAAGTGGTGTCTGCAAACTGGATGTTAATTATATGAGCTTCATTCATAGACTTTTCCTATGCAATACAAGAGCATATTCTCTCTTACTGCAGGCAGATGTTTTTGTAATATAGCTAATGTACTGCTACTGTTTCATGCACAGAGGACATAAAACATGATGCAGTCAGGGAAATGGCAGTCAAGTGTGATCATTGCAATGTTTTTGGCAACAAAAATTGCTATACTTTTCCTCCTTTAGCAATGCAAAATTTTGCAACCAGTCAGAATGTGAAGGCTAAAGTGGCTGAGGCTTATTTTGAAACATTTTGCCAAATTTCTTTTAGAGATTCACAGACCTTAAAGAGCTTTTGTATAATCTTTTTCTCTTGTGGAAAGCACGAACATGAGAGTGTGTGTATGTGTGTGTGTGTGTATAATGTCTGCATGCATGCCTATTCTCCTAAGGCACTTTTACAAGACTTCCACCTGTGGATGTAAGTTCAGTGATGCCAGCCTGCAGGAATGCAGGTCTGGAGGTGTGGAGTCCAATGATATCAACCACATAACTACTGCTTGAGATGAGAGATTCCAGTCGTTTTCACTGCTGTTATGGGAAATGTCATATGTAATTCCAGTTTTGACAGGTTTCTCTGTAATTGGTATTTGGCTATTGGACACACCTTTTGCTGGAACAAGACTCTGTCCCTCAGGCAGTGATTTGATGTCGGCAGCAGTGCTGCTGCCTCAGCTCCTGTGCCAGCTCACAGGTCTGCACAGCTCTGCATGGGAACCATATGGACAAACTGATCTGGATTTTAAAAATCCCATCCCAACATCAAAGGCTAATTTTTTCAGTTGGAATCTGTGCTGGATCTATGAATGGCTGAAGAAGTACCTGTACAGGCATGGTGCTGGGAGACTCAAGGGGTTGGGACCAAGCACCTGGAGAGGAAGAGATTATTGAGCTGATGTAAACTTCCCCACCACCCAACTCCAGCACAACTGTGTTACTTGGACCTGCTGCTCTGATTCATGTTTGTGCTCAATACATCAGACTTAAATGACTGCATAACACACAAGATAAAGGAGAATTTAACCTTTTCTTGTGACCATAACCTGTGAACTATACCATTGCCATTGGATTGCTGGAGCTGCCCTCACACTGCTTCCAAGCCCCGTCAAGGTGTGGATGTGCTTAATGCAAAGATGGCACTGACACTGACTTGCCAATCAATTTGCCTAATGCATACACAATATCATATTTTTAACACTTCTGCCACTATTAAGTGTGTGTAGTATGTTCTTGCACTCATGTTTAAATGGCTGTGTCACCCCTGCATTAGTAGGCAGGCATTTTGATATAATATTTGAGAGACTTATAAGCAGACAAACTCTAAAATTTGAAATTAATTCACCCTGAAGATGGGTAGAAATCTGAGCTGTACCAGTTGACCATAGCTTGGCTTTTGCTTCACAGGTACTTGCAGTCACGTTGATTCTGGCACTAAGCAATGACTGTTCCTGCACCTGTGAAAGAAGACCAAGACGTGTATAGGTGCTTCTTTAGTGTGATCTGACTCTTTAACAAGAAGGTTATAAATGGGAAACAATTTTCACTAGGAAAGTGGTGTTGAAGGTTTGATTCCTAAACTCACCTCTTCTTCTGAAAAAGAAGTTAATCATATTCTGACACGATTATGATTAACCATTCTATTCCTTTGTATCTCATTTCAGGAAGTCCACAGTAGTGCTGTGGAAGTGGAAGACTATTATTTTACATAACAGGGAGATTTAATTTAGAGATGTATGCTGACAGCCTATGTTATTCCTTCTGTCATCACAACACATAGTAATTACGTTTGAAAAATCTCAAATACTCTTTTAAGTTGCTCTTTAGAGCCACTGAAAATACTTTTGCAGTCAGAAATCCTTTTTCTTGTGCTGGGATAATAGAGAGCTACCTGTCTTACAGCTTTGTCCTAGTACTTCCAATGGCTCTCAAGTGGGTATTTAATCTATTCATTAACACAGGGTTAAACCATGAAGTTCATACACATTTTTTATTCCAGCATGGTTATCCCTAAAACTAAAGGGATTTTTTTGTGGTTTTTTGGTGTTTTGTTTTTTTGTTTGTTTGTTTTGTTTGTTTGTTTGTTTGTGCATTTTTTGTGGTTTGGTTTTTTTTTTTTCTGAATAGGACTGATTATATATGTCAGGAATAAGATCTGTAGTTGATTAGTGTAAAAAATGTGCTCAATACTGTTGTGTTACTATTTCTCTCTCAGGCATTTAAAATGCTTTATATACTCTGGTCTCTGCAGACTAACTCAAACAGCTCTACATTTTGTGGTGCAAAACTCTTTCAGATTTTCTGTAAGATCACAGCAATAACCATAATTTCAGGATAGGATTACAAAACCTTTGTTAATGAGTGATATTTTCTTTCTAATTTCTTTTCTTTTCCTGGTACTATAATGATGTGGAAATTCCTTTTTTGTAATTGTGAAATTAAACTATTGCAAAGGCAAGGAAATACAAGCTGAAATGTACTACCTATTGAATCACCTAAAGGAAATTTCCTACGGAAATGCAGCTCAGAAATTATAAACCAGTTGGTTTATCTCATGTGAAGTTCACTTATCAAAGAATACCCAACACTGTGCTAAGTAATATGCTAGAAAAAAAGATCCCTAAAACAGTAAAATGACTTGTTGCCACCTTTTAGGTTGGAGGGACGATGTCCATCACAGTTCTGGCAGGTTTCCTTGGCTCCTGAGACAAAAGTTGTGGTGCCCAGGACTGCAGAAGTAGAAGGTCATTGCCATCTTGTCTGACCTTCTCCCTCCATTAAGGATCCCCAGCTCATCTAGGTGTTTTGCTTATCTGGATTCTGCCTTCAGGTGACCGAGCTGGGAGGCCAGAAGGGCAGATGTGGTGAAGACCTGAGTACCTCAGCCTCAGGATGCAGAAAAGACAAAGGCAGATTCACCTTGGACATGACTTCTGAGTTGGATCTGCTTTGAGAAGGAGACTGGACAAGATGACACCCACATGTCCCTTCCACCCTAGGTTGTTTATGTCTTTGTGGTTTTATTTTTCAAATGTCCCAAAAAAACAACCCAATACCCATTCCTCCTCACCCCCAAAAAAACCCAACATACTTTGTAGTGTGATTAATCTGAAGAGCATTTAGCATCTCTTTCTATTTATTGAATACTATCAACATCTACAAGAAATTTCAGAGCATTTCTACCACTCAGTCCTTCAGCCTCAAATTGATAACAAATATTTGTCTTTTGGCTTTTCCTCTGAAAATTTTCTTATTGTATTATATTGGAAATCTACTCCTGATGTCAGAATAAAATAAAGTTTTGTGAAACCATGACAAGTTTGCATGTTCTTTAGCAAGACCACAGTGCTCCTAAGCCACCTTTGTAATTTTAAAGCCTTTTTTTTTTTCTGTTATGACTTTAGCCAAATATATGTGATGGAGAATTAATTGTTTCAATGAACTAACACTAAAATTAAAGAGGTGATTCTCCTGTAACAGAAATACAGCAAGTACCCAATAGAGCATATATAGCGCCAATAAGTGTGTGACAAATAATCAAAGAAATGGAATTGTTTGCAAAGTAATAGTAAGTAACAGTAAATTTAATGAGATAAATCTAGTTCAGAAACAAAAATAATTGTTTTAATTGTCCTTCGAATTGTAGTCTAATAGTAGAGAAAACAATGGCTGAGCAAATGATGCAGCCTATCAGTCAAATTGTGATACCTTTACTTTCAAAAAGCATTTTGTTTCACAAATAGTTCTATTAGTTTGGTATAACAAATAGGAGAGTGTCACAGCTCCATGATGCAGCCTTGAGACTGTAAGAGAGGACCTGAGGCAAGGTTGGCTTTAGTATCACAATTTTTTCAATTGATAAGTCAGAAAGAAACACTGCCTGCTCTCAACAGAAACACTGAGATGATCAGGATGTTATGTTTTTTCGTGTATCTTGCCTTTTAGTCAGCTCAGTACTACTTTTAAAAACTTGCCGCATTTTCTGCAGGCTTTGTGAGAACAGAAAATAGTCACAGAGAGCTCTTCTTTCCCTTGCTGAAAATTAGTATCAAGCACTTCTACAATATAGACTAGACAGGAAATTGCCTAGTCCTTCAGCAGAAAATTGATTCGATAATTCATTACATCAGTCATCTCAGACACTCCATCCTTTGAACATTTGTTTTCTGTGTCTCTGATAAAAGCAAAATCTAGAGGTCTTCTTAGAGCATGAGTCATCTTAGGCTGGGCATTTCATGCATGTTTTCTTAGGACAGTGATTCTTCTTTGTGGCTAAGCCAATTGAAGGAGAACATTGAACTTGCCTGATGCTTATCTGTGGGGTGCTAAGGATACAGGACAGAATGAGCCTCCTAAAGGGAACTTTTAGAATTCTGTTTCTCTCCAGCTCTCAATCAATGGCTTTTGTTTGTGTCTGAAATGTTTGCACTCCCCCAAGAGAATGTTCTCAGTAGAACCTAAGTCTCCCCGAGGTATTTTCATTTCACAGCTATCTATTGATTTTCATTTAAGTGTGTAGATCGCAGCATATTCTTTAACTGTGTGCCGCAGCTCGGAAAAATTCTTGCTTGCATGCCATATTCTGTTTCTCATGCATTAATGGTTGTATGTTAATCACAATTATCTGACTTTAGCATTTGGAATTAGCATGTGACATAGATGAACCTAAAAACGCGCTCCGTATATTCCAACAACAGAAAATAAAAAAATAAAAAAATAAAAAGAGTAAAGAAATATAGCAATTTATACCAAATTAAGAGCAGTAACTTTTCAGGGGACAGGAAAGAATGAACAGAACAATTACTGTGAATATATGACATGTCAAAAAAGGAAAACAACTAGTAAAACAGTTTTTTAAAAGTAGTAAAAAAGACAAGAAGAGAGATAGTAATGTGTTGGAGGCCGTTAAATACCTTTCAAAAAGAATTATATACAAGACGAACCTCACTGTTTTTCCACCTAAGTATGTCCTTTTACAGTCTTGATTTGGACAGAAAATGAGTCAAAGAAGTGTTAAAAGAAGTAAGAAAATATCCTTCCAAAAAACTGAAGGATGTCCAAGCAAGCAATAGGGAAGAAAACCTGAACACTTGCAAATTAAACCTAGTGACACAAATCACAGGACAGCAATTGCTGTTTTAGGGACTGTTTGCTGAGCGCATAAAACTAAAAGCAAACTCTTCCTCAAAGCCCTGCGGCGTGGGGATCCTTCCTTGGAGCCATTAAGGTCAATTGACATATCAATGAGAGGAGGAGTTACAGCAGAACATCCAAAGGGAGTCTTGCACTTTCCCCCAGCGTGGAAGATCTAAGAAATTCGCACTCCAGAAGTCACCTTTACAAGGACGAGCCTGAAGATCTCTTTGAAACGGAGCTGTCTGTGGAGGAGGTTGTAAAACAAATTGTGGTGGTTTAACCCCAGCTGGCAAGTCAGCATTACACTTTCCCCGGGAGAGCAAACTGCCGGGACCATATGGTATTTACCCAGGAGAGCTAAAGGAAATTGAGGATGAAATATAGCTGAATTGCTATCTTCCTGAAAATTACCTCTATACGAAAGATACAGAAGATGGCGACTCTGACAACACCTTTTTGCAATCATTTCAGTTAGGGATTCCGAGCCTGCAGACCGGTTATTCTCAAAGGAGTACTAGGAAAGTTTGCTGAGGACACTAAATTGTGAGGAGCCATCGAATCCCTCGAAGGCAGAAAGATCCTGACAGGGCTCAGGAAACATTTGGACAATGCCCTCAGAAACATGGAGTGTCCTGCACCAGGAGCTGGATTCAATGATCCTGATTCCAACTCAGCATATTTTATGATTCTATCATTCTATAGTTTTGATTTCTGGGAAGTAACACACAACGTGGAAAAAATAATCCTAACTTATATGCAGGGTCATAAGCCCTGTACTTCCTGCTGCAGCTCAACAAAAAAATGTCTTGGATAAGTAGCACATAATTCTGTGAAAATGTCAGTTTTTTGTTCAATAAAAGTCAAAGGAGCAAGTATAAAATAAAACAATTTATAGGTTTTACACTTGTTCTTCATCATATGATCCCTTTTGTGAAGCACATGCCAAAAGTATCTTTTTTTTTTTCTTTCTCATTTGTTTTGATAAGCATATTGCATCCATTTCCAAGTTGTTGGCTTTGATATGTCATTGGGCCACCACAGCAGGAGCAATACTACCAATAAAATAGCAGGAGATGATTACTACACAAATAGAGCACAAAACAACGTGTCAGCATATGTCCACTTTTAAAATACCATGTTAGGTTTCAGGTCTTCCTTCGTATTTTCATGCCCAAAAGGGACAGGGCAGAACTAGAAAAAAGTTCAAGGAAGGACACTAGCAGTGATCAGAGATTAAATAGTTTCCAAAAGAGCAGCAACAAAATTGTTTAAGAATGTTCAGCACAGGAGAGATAACTTAATTTTGTAGTCATCATGGCCTGGACGAGAGAGTCAATAATACTTTTTTTTTTTCTGTCACAAAAACAAATGAGAGTTCAAATTATATTTTTGAGATGTAGGTTGAAAATTAGTTATACTGTGGAACTCTTCCCACAGGATATTTTGATGTTAAAATTATGCAGCTGTTCAGAAAACTAATTAACAGGAGAAAAATTCACCAGATAATACACAAATAAAGATAATATCTCTCCTTCAGGAATTTGCTTAACCACTAACCACCGGAGATTGAAAAAGTATTGTGAAGAAACCTTGGCATATTCTGGCTTTGTTTTCACACCATTACCAAGATATCTGTATTTGGTCAGTGACAGAGAGGTGTTACACTTCTGGGTTGACTTCTGATCTTATACTGTGAGCTATAATTGCAGTCCCTCACTTGCATGAGACTGTATCCTACAAAATTATAAGGACTATCAAGGTTAATTTCTGCAGTCTCTTGTGTCCGTTTATGTGTGCAGACTCTCAGTCAGAATCCACCTTCTGTTTGTCTTGGCTTTAAATGTGTCTAGGTTTTAGGTATGAAGGGAGTGGCATGGCAACTGCTAATATTTGGTCTCCCAGGAATGCAGACTACTTCATGAGATCTTGAGGAAATGGGAAAAAAAAAGCAAAAGTGTTGATCTGTGATGAGTTACTGATTCATAGTAATTGCACACAACAATGTACCTCTGAGGAAGTTGTGTGTGAAATTCTGTGTAATCAGGATAGTGTAAAAATAAAATATTCCAAAATATCTTAGAGGAATCATTTGAGCGAGGGTGAAAAATAAAAAGAAGTGAAAATTTTTAATGCTTTTTCTGTAGTTGCTTTGTTTTTCAACATACAGCAAAATTAGGTCTACTTTTATGCTTAGTAACTGTAAATATTACGAAGTTATGAATTCCAACAGAAATCTGCAAATCTGTTGCCAAATTAAACTTTTTAAGAAGTCTTTCTTTTTTGGAAAGAGAGTCTCATGTCTTCGGTATGGCCATTTCCCTCAGTTTCTGATGAAGGCAGTAGGAATAAAATGCTCCTTTACAGTTTGTGCTTTGCTGATGAGTTTAACTTTCATGAAAACCTTGCCTTTTAAGGTTAAAAGTAAAACAAGCTATTATCTTTTACAGGTTGCTGAAGACTTTAGAGGAATTGACTAAATGCTTTCTTGGTTTCTAGAATCAACATTCAAACAAACAAAAAGCCTAACAAGAATGGAAACTTTGCTAGCAGCCCCAAATTCCTATGAATTGGGAATGTTGGAGTCTAATCTCACTTTTTTCTTTGGAGACAATACATCTTTTTAAAAACCCCGTTGCATTGTCCAATGGGCAGGGACCTATACATGAAATTTAAAGTCATGACAATTTAGGCAGAGTGAATAGAACAGCTGGGCAGGAAACAAAAAGACAAGCTTGCTATCTCCAATCTTGGGCCAATCTCGGGCCAATCTCTCACTCACTTGTTCCTTTCTTTTTATTTATCTGCCAGCTTTGTATTTATGCCAGCAGAGGTATTTTACCAGCAATGTAACTCCTTCTCTTCGCTTTGAAATTTCCTGATAATTATCAGCATGCAGTGGCTCTAAATTAATATAATAATCAATATCAATTGGCAGGACCTCACTGGTTCAGAGATATTTTACCTTACTGTGGGACACTAGCCAGTTCTATGACTTTGTTAGCCATTGTAACATCAAAATTGGAAAGTTTTGAATCTTTCATTGTAATTTAGGCATAACTGGTGACAGTAAACATCAGTGTGGTAATGGAGAGAAAATTTTCCTTTCCATTTGTTGGATTTTCAAGTTGCTTATAAAGATGAAGAATTCAATGGAATTTTATTAGCTCTGGCAACAAGATAATAGAGAACATCCTGCTACTGACCAAAGTGTATGAGCCCTCACTTGCCAATCTAACAGTCATTCTCTGTTGGTATGATTGGATTATTTCATGGGATTATTTCCCAGATGGGCATTAATGTGTTTGTGGGGCACATTCAGTTAAAGGGTCAATGTTTATTAAAGCTGCAGATATTGCATTTGCTTCAAGCATGCAAACTAAAAGAGCAGATAGCTCTCTGTTTTGCCTTTCATATAGTAGGCTGCATCATAAAACAGCCCTGGATGATTTTGTCAACTGTTTTTGTCAAAAGCTTTAAAGGAGAATATATTATAGGCTTCTTATATGAAATGAAATGCAATAGTATTTTTCCATAAAGCTACGGTTTTCAAAGATTATGATTTATACTGTAGTCAGGGAAACTCCATATTTTATCAAAGACCTCTGTCTTGGTTTATGGATTTGTTGCACCTATCTCCCTCCCGAGCTCTCTGCTTCTGCTGTTTAATTTGGGGGAGAAATCTTCAGTGAAATAAATATAACATAGGCCTATTATTTTTAAATAGATGATGCTGTACATATCCATTCTTGCATAAAAGCAAGATTCTGACCATATTGTGATTGAATCATACCTTTAAATGTGATCAGTATTAGTAATTCTCATTTGCAACTGCCTCTCCCTGCAATATCAATGGTATCTGTCTCCAGGAATATATAAAATTATTTTTTCTTAACCTATTTTTTCTTATCAAATTTTATTCTGTGCTTAATCTTATATATTCTAGGATTATTTCAGTTCAATGGTAAATGAAATTGTGGTTCTTATATATAATATATTATGTATTAGAAATTAACAACTGATATAAAGAAATCTTTTATTAGTAGTTTTAATAACATTAAGCAGTAAAATACAGTGGCCCCAGGCATTAAAAGGCTATTTTCAGTGCTCCAATACACTATTCTATCACATAAAATAAGTATTCAAGTCTTGCTTCCTTTATTCTTCCTTTAGAAGAAAGTCTCAGAACCACATTCCCAGGTTGAGTCCAGAAGAAATTGCAGACCTGAAAAATGAAGTCAGAAAGACCTCTTGTTTTTCAAAGTAACCTTTTGACCATATGTCATTAAGAAGCTGGATCTCTTCTAAGACCTCTTCCAATTATACTGGCTTAGTGCTATTCCAGGAGCTTACCATGTCCAATCACCCTAAAAGAATCCTAATCAGGCTTTAGGCTAAAATGTTCCATCGAAGGAAAAGCTGAAGAGCAAGTAAGGTGTTGCATTTCCTTCAGCTGTGGGTCTTGTAAAATTAACACATTTCCAAATTCTGGAATCAAAATAGAAGTGCCATTTAAAATCAAAATCACCCTTTTGTTCTCAGGGAACAAAGCAGTTTAGGCCTGCAAGTAAGTCTTAGGTTGTAGCTGTGAGGCACAATTGAGGCATTGGATCTTTAAGGTAAGCCTGGATGGAAAAAAGCAGGGATAATGCTTTGCATTAGACATTTATTTAAGAAGTGTCCTTCAGAGCTGCTCATATTGTCCATCCTAGGAGTGTAAGTCTTCTTTAGGACTTCTGATCCAGCCCTTCACACTTTGAGATCTGTGGGCTTAACGACTCCAACTCCGATTTGTATCCTCTTGTCCTGCTTGGTGCTGCTCCAGGGCTCTGAAAACACCTGTGCTGTGCTCCAGACCCAATTGATACAATAGACTCTGGCCTGGAGCACTTGTATGGCTGCATTATGGCAAGATTAATAGTAATGCTTCCATGAAGTTGGCTTTTAACATTTTTATTTGGTTGGGTAACAGATTTTCAGAGCACAGTGCTTGTCTGATTTGAATTGGTATTTTAGGGCCTGATGGTCTCACATGTTTCATGCACAGAGTCACTGTAACATGTAACTGTAAACTATCAAGCTCAGATTGAGTTTACCCACAGTAAATAAAGCAAATATTTTATTTGTAGTACCTTGTTCTGCATGACTTCCATTTCTAGAGTATTGTGGTTGGGCCCACAACAGCAAGCTGTGCAGCTGATGCAATTAGAAAGACTGTGGGAGGATAATTTTTTTTTTTTCTTTTTAGATTCAAATGACCATCAATGTTAGCCAGCCCATGAGTTTAGATACCTGTTTGTGGATTGCCATGTAAAAGCAGCACAGTGAACCAGCACCACTGATTCAGAAGGGAAGGCTGCCTGCTTATTTTTCCCTTGCCCTGGCTGCTATACCAGGCCAAGAGCAGCCTGCAGAGGTTTAGGGAAGTGATTTGTTTCCTAAAAGGTGTTGGAAACACACAGAGGTAAGACATTTGTGATGTGCAATTTAGAGAGGCAGGGACAAAGAGCACAAATGGAGAATGAGGGTCTATTCGAGAACAACAGGGAGCAGTAGCAAGGGGAAACAGTGGCACAATAAATCTCTGACTACAAGTCCTAATGGACTGAGGGTGAGGCTGAAGAAAAGGGAAATGTGTTTATAAATCATCTGTTTCTGATCTGTTTCACTATGCTCATTTGGAAGTCAGTTGATCCACTTTGATTTGGATTGTTTTCGTTGGCCCACACATAAAATGTGACCCATTTCAGATTCCTCTCAGACCATGGTAATAAAACTTTCTCCTGAAGTGTGATTAGCAAGTCTGTACCAATGAGATTAGTGTTGTCTAATAAAACTGATAACTTAATGCCTACCCTATGCTCCCATCTGACATCTCAGCTGGCAAGTCATTCCTCTCTCTAGCCATCACTCCTAGGATTAATTAACAGCAGATTACCTCTCAGGAAAGCCCTTGTATCCTATGGATCAGGTGGCAGCCCTGGTCCCTGCAAGAAGGTGTGGGAGCAGATATTTTCTGCTGATGGAAGGTTAGGCCTTTGCAACTGTGCAAGTTGTCAGCAGTAGTAGCACCAGAGATGGAAACCACAGATGGCAACAGGGGGATGCAGCTGTCTGCAGGAGGCTTAATATCCCTGAAGCAGCTGCACTGGGAATTTGCTAGATGTAGCATGGCTTATGTATGCTGAGTGCTCTCCTTTAATCCTTCTGCCTTCACCCCATCTTTCTTCATTACATTATTAATGCAAATTATTATCATTGCTAAAGTGCTAACAATATGGTCACCTGTTGAGTTAGCTCTACAGCCCTTGTTCTCTGGGCTTCTGGGCTAAGGTAGGCTACACTCAGCATTCATTGCTAGTTATTACTTTTCTTGTCTTTTTTTGTTTTGTTTTTGTTTTTTTTCCACCCTGAGTAGGAACATTTTTATGGCTGTCAAGAGCTTTGTATAGGAAGAGTAAATAGCGCTGTTGATGGTAGCCCACGACACAAGGACATTAATTATTGGACACAGTTCCTTTTGTATCTATGATTGAAGCCAGAACATCAGGGTAAAAGATAACCTTGATGAAATCCTTAAATTTTAGCTATGATTTAAATTATGTTCAATTTTGCACACAGTGAAATTAAGATTAACCTTATACCTTTCAGTTTTTTATTTTAAATTTAATTTAATAAATCCTTGGTTTCTTGCCATTCTTTAGGCCACCACTAGCACTTAGCACAGAAAGCATGTAGTAATACTTCTTTTAATGTAGAGAAAAAACTTTACTTTGAAGCATCCATGCAGAGTTTGGATCAGTAGTCATGTTGCATCCAAAGGCAGCCTGATCTCCTGCTAACTTATTACACAGTCTCTGGAGGGAACTGGGTCTTGCTCCCACACATTGCTGATTTTGGGGAACTGTCTAAATAGGTCCCATTGTGAGCATGAAGGAGCTCACAAGGATACTTTATTTTATATGCTGGTACAATTTTCCATTTTACATGTTGAGTCACTTGAAGAGCAACAGGGGTACAGTACTATGACATCTCAGTGTCAGCTTTCCCACCTCCCACTTTGCTGGAGTTTGCTACCAGACACAAAATCAATCCAAGCTTTTTCTAAGGGATTTCTGTGGGGATAGTAGCTTTGTTTCTGGCCCAAAGTGCAAAAGAGCCCCTGTGGTGGTCATTGTGAAACATTTTTTACCCATTTTATGACCTTTTTTTGCACTGGTTTTGGGGCAGCAAGGCAATAACTGCCTAGAAGCAGTGCATACCTCGAATCATTGCTGTAGAAGAGGTCAAGAAGAGGAATAGATAAAGACACACAGAGAAAAAATCATTTGTTTATAATACCATTTATTTAACATGTTTTCAAATTCCTTTGGGTAGCAGAAAACATTAAACATAGAGGGAATTCCACACAAATGAGAATGATTTTATTTTAAATGTTTTGAATTCATAAGCAGTTTGGGGAAGTGAAAGAAAGGAAAACTCTTCACACACAGAATATATTGACTTAAATTAACTGGAGTAGTTTGAATTACTGCTTGTGCAAAACTGTAGAAAATGTTTATAGACTATATTAAATCATACATTAAATGAATTCTCCCACTTTGCCTTCCCTTTCTCCCCTACTGAGCTTTTTAATTTCTGTGATGTTTCTTTTCCTTTTACTTCTTCTCATTTTGCCAGTTTTCAGTTTTCTTCTTCCAGTCCCTCACCCCATATTCCTGTCATCTCCCCTTTTGCTTTTTGTGTGACATTTACTCTGCCTTTAATTTCTCTTCCATGTGTGGCATCCCCCTATATATAATTATTTAGCTATTTAATTTTATATTTCTATCTTTAAAGAAACAAAAATGAGAAAGGCAGCTTTCAGTTAAATATTTATGCTGTGTAATGGGCTGCTTGCTGTGCTATATACCTCCATGTTATCCTGGCACAAACTGACAAAGGAGATAAAATAAAGGATGAGTAAGAGAAAAAAAAATGTTGACTGTCAGAATCACCATGAAGGCATGGTATAATAACAAGTATTAACCTAGAGATTCTCTTAGATTCATCTCTGCTCTGAGAATTCATTCCAAAACTGTAAAATTAAGATCATGGAACTCCCACCCCTCTAAGAGGCAGTGATATTAGACATCTGAGGGGTGACCACATAAAGGTAATCATGGTGAGGAAGAATAAAAAACAGTTAACTTAGGAGGTCAACGGCTTGACAAATACTTAAGCTGAGAACAAAAATATTTACGTGGATTTTAGACTATGTATTTTTACATTCATTGTCAGCTAAAAAGCACAACAAATTTTCCAACATTTTATATCCCATATGAACCCTTGGGACAACTAAATCTCAGAATACTATAAAAATATTTTTGAGATATATTTATTTTTCTGCTTCATTTTTGAATATTAATATTTTCTAAGACAATATATCATCCAGGTAATTACTAATAATGCAGAAAAATTGGATTAATGATTTCTAGAAATCAGCTATCAGTTTTTAAAATATGATAATTCTTAAAAGAAGTACTGAAAATTGTAATGATTAAGGAAGCATTTGCAGGACATCCATTTTTATACAATCACTTTTTCAGAGTAACCAGTTATTGTGACATGCATTTTGTACATGCGGTTCAGAATCCACAAAAAAAAAAAAATAAAGAGAGCAATCAAGGATGAAAAGTCAATGAATTAGTGTTAGCCTCAAGATTTTTTTAAGAAGCTCTTCTGACATCTCTATAACATTTTAGTAGCATCGGCAAGAAAATATTTATTGCACTGCTGAAAAAAGAGTGGAATAATGTGGAAAAGAAACTCCAGTAAGGAAGTGAAGTAATGACCAAACTTTGGTGTAAAAGTAAATTGAGTATTGTTAATGGACTACAGGGGTTAGAACATTGTTCTACTAAGTAAATTATTTTTCTCCCACTGAGAAGTAGAGTGAGGTTTTCAGTTTAATTTCGGATTTAAGCTATGAAAGCCTTCATAAATAAACACTTGAAGTTCCTAAGGTAACTTAGCTGAGCCCATATTTTAATTTTGATTGGCTTGAATCTGCATTACTACTGTCAGAAGTAGGAGTACAGTGTTTGGTTTCCCTACAGAATGGGAGAAACATTTTGGGCATTGTCTGCATTGTCTGTGTTATTGTTGCTGACAGGAAGCAGGTTCCTTTACTTGTACTTCTACTGGCAGAAGAAATTAAGCAAGAGTGTTTGAAAATGCTTTATTTCAACACATAATGTTTTTCATAGTATTTTCCTCATGTTCACTACTATCAGTTTTTGCTTTCAGAATTAATTTTGATAAAGCACTGTCATATTATAATGAATAATCCAGGAGTGGTCAAAACAATATATTAATATTTAGTCAGTCTTTTACTTTCCTAGGTTCAGTGATTCTAATGATTGGTAGTATAAATTTAGTGACAAAAATTCCAAGTAGTCATTACTTAGATGAATGCAGATCCTCTTGGTTCATAATTTATGATAAAATTGCCTTTCTAGATTCTCTAAACATATTCTATAGATTTTATTTTAATGTCTAATATAGAAAGTTGCAAATGTTTTATATATCCTATTTTGTCATTGGAAAATGTTCAGAAATAAGTTTGTAACTAAAAATATGAAACTGTGTGTTTTAGGAAATGAAATCCAGTGAGTTAGCCTTATGTCATGAATATTTGTCTCTATCAAGTGCTGAGCACCACATTCAGGCTTGGTCTGTAGGGTGTGAATATGCATCTTTGCCTTTCCACGTTGGGAGGTTCCCTTTAATCTTGAGCCCAGAAGACAGTTTCTCATCAAGATAATCTGGGCATGGCTTTAAAGCAAAGCTTATACATCTTCTGTCCCACAACACTGACACGCTTCAAAATCGCTGAGTGTTCGCCACAGAAATCTTGAACTGTGCTTTCCCTCTTAATCTATTGCTTTTTGTAAGTGACTTCTTGACTTCTTGCACTTGGATGACTTTCACTTTTGTGCATTTACAGTTGTATTGACTTGTTAATCATAGCCCTTGCTGTTTCCCTGATGTTAACAGAAATTGCAGAAATTATTAAATAAGGACAATAATAGGACATATTTTATAAAGCAGGAAACATTTATCCTTGTAAGAAAGATGGAGCATGATTAAGTGGGAAATTACTGTCCTGAGTTTGAAAGGACTGGGCATTGACTTCTTGAAAAGACTAAGAGAAGAAAGTAAATTTTGAATCACAGTGATGAGCTAGGTAATTCCTAAAACTGCCACAAAATAAATTGCTTATCTTGGTTTTGAATCTTTCCCCAACAGCAAATGCACTGAGGCAATCCAAAGACTTTCCAAAGAGTTGGAGAAAAAACATATTAAATAAAAGTAGGAGATGGAAAAAGTGTTGGGGAATTTCTATGTAAAGTAACTGAAAGAAATTTTACAAAACTCTTTGGACAACCTCCCTCTGTTCTTAGAGATTTATACAGGATAAACAAAACAAATACTGTTCCTACATGTTTGTTTATCTTTGAAACTTCTCCACACAAAAAGTAATGAAATCCTTTGATTAATATCATCCAAGTAATAATAGCTTTCTGGCTATGTCATAGCAGTAATAATAAACTTTCAAGTCTTTCAATGAGCAATGTATTTTTGGCATTTTATATAAGAGAAAAAGTCTCCTATTTGTTCCAGCACAAATTTTAATATCATTCAAATTGTTGTGGATTTGAGTGCAGAATTTGACCCATTGCAGGAAGAAGTGAGAAAATTCTGAGATGCTACTTATTTTCAATTTTCTTGATAATGTTGTAGTAATGCAATTAATCTGCTTTAATAAATTTTCATCACTATTACATATGACAGGCATACACTAGCAGACAAGGAAAGAACAGGGTGGCATCAAGGCTTTCCAGAACTCCCCTCTTTAGTTTAGTTGCATGTTTTTTATCATTCAGCAAATCAGCCTTGAGAGGCAACTGTTGCTCATGCAGGACAGAAGCATTAATGCAATTACAGCAAAAATAGCTCAGTTAAGCAGATACTGCTGGGCTCTTTGTCACCCAGTCTTAGGCTGACATTCAAAGACTTTTCCATATGACAGTACAAGGTTGTGTGAAATTGTTCATAACAAAAATGCACACTTCCTTCTTTGGAATAATTATTTTAATTATGTATTATAACAGAGATTTAGTAGGATAAGATAATGTGTATTCATTAGAGCACTCTGATTAGACTGCTTCTTGTCATAATGTTTTATCACTAATGTGAAATACATCACAATGCTGATCTTTTTATTAAGCCAGTATCTTTTAAAGCTAAAGATCTACCAAATTGTACAGGAAGTGTGTCTGTTTATTGAACTTGATTTACTCCACTGAGCTTTTAACAGAATCAGATAAAATACACAGATCAAAGAAATTTCCTGCCCAAGAGGGAAAGTGAAGTGCACGTTAACATTTTCATGCTACCAGCGAGACTTCTAGTAACCCAACCAATAGAGTAGCTGCATTGCAGAGACATGAATCTTAGGAGTTTGACTTGCAGGAAAGCTGCAGTCACTGGCTATAGTTTATTTCAGAAAAAATTCTCTTTTTCATGGCTTTGAACTGTTAGAATGCCCCTTTTACTCTGACTGTATTCCCATTTGAAGTCATGATAAAAGCAGGCTTTCAAAGCTGTTCTAAACTGAGCTCTCTTTTTGCCTATTCATTTAAAAAACAAGTAGTAGAATTTGTCTTACATAAAAACCAAAATTCATTGATTTGTTCTGTTCACATGTTGAATTGCAGTCTGCCAACGAGGTGAAAATAATATTTCATCCATTTTCAATAATAGATTTAATGATAGAATTCTATCATTCTGTGATCTCTTCACTTACATCCTGTAAGCTATAGTTTTGATAGCTTTGAGACTGAACAGTATCTAACCCTATGAAGAATTCTGGTTAAATTGCAGTAGTAATTTCAGGATGTGCATGCCATGTACAACTAAATCCATGTAGGATTACTTACAATTGTTTTTGTGTTAAACCACCTTCAACAACTTTCTTTTCAATGTTTTAAAGAGGCCTAATTTTGTACTTTTTATGCTATGAATGTTATTTTCCAGTTTGCTTAGAGATACATAATTTTCCAGTTAAAGGCTTGAATCTGCAAACATTTAAGCATATGCTAAAATCTACTAGTGACAAAATCTCATATATACTGACTAAAAGGGTAAAAAGCATTTATAAGATTTGCTCCTTATTTATCTTTCAGGTAATCTTTCACGCTCCTTCAAATACTTCAAGCAGCCCTTTTATTGAGCAAACTATGCCTGCAAGGCTACAAAGGAAGCCCAAAATAAAAACAGAGATATCTGCACATTTCTCTAAGAAGGACAGTTTTTTCCATTTAAGTTTTAGATGGAAGAGAGAAGGAAGAAGAAAAGTCATAGCAGCACCTGTTACACTGCCTGACAAACCCATCAACAGGGCAAAATGTGGTGTGAACATGGCCATCAACAGAGTTAACAAGAGAAATGAACCTCTTACAGTCAGAGCAAGTAGTGGAGATCTGTAATTGGAATGGTTGTCTTTAGAAATACAAGAATACACAATTTCTGTGGCTGCAAAAAAGGGCAAAGGGTAAGAAAGAAGAGCTTTGGTTAAGAGACATAAATTCACTAGGGTTTCAAGAAATGATGGCAGGTTGTCAGTAATAACTTCCTTTGTCTTTTCACCCCAGGTCAAGAAAGCAGTAAGTGCAAAAGTTGTTTTCAATATACAGGCAAAAAAGTGAGTCCAATTTAGCATACACCTAAATTCCCCTGGGTTTTTCATATTGCCTTCAAGTGTGGGAAGAAATATTTGTGAAGTGTAACTGAAAATAATCACCCCTACCGAGACCAAGAAATCCTCAAACTCAAGGGAGAGCCTGAATTTTGCCCAGGACCATTGATGCATTTGTGTGAGACAGTAAGTTATCACTACAAAGATGATAACAAAATGAACCAAAGAGCAAAGCTGGCTGAGTTTGGAAACAATTTTGAGAGTTCTGATAAATATGCAAGGCAACAGAGTAACAAATGCGATTACAGACCAAGTTTTCTCAGTCATGGGTACATACGGAAAACTGTGTGACAGCAAGTTCCCACTAACAACCAGATACAAAATACACGTCATGATCAGTTCCACCACCTGGGTCACATTGACAACTATGCCACCTAGACTGGGAGACAGCTTCTTGCAGCAGGCATTTGCAATATCTTCGTACGTGTCTCTCACTCTTATCAGTTGTCCATTTTCATTTTCTTCATACAAACAAGCAATTAGAATTTTGCCTGTGTAACAGCATAATGCTGCAGCCAAGACAATAAGAAGTAGACCACTGTATCCACTGTGGAGGAGAGCATACGGCAATCCTAGGACAAATATTCCCTGAAGAGGAAAAAAAGAGAGAAAAGATAGCTCAAAATCCCTCGGGCAAAATGTTTATGAGAAGTTGCACCCCCAAACCTGTCCTTCAGTGAACATTGTTCTCATTGCACCTGCATGGTGTAAGTACTGCTCCATTCTGCTAAGTAAGTGACAACCATGAGAAATGTGTTTATTTATGATAAATGAAATTACCGGCAAAAGTAACTACTTCTATCAACACACATGTAATGATAAGCTGGGAAAATGAGGATGTGACTGAATGATACAGTCAGCTTTCTAG
Source organism: Luscinia megarhynchos (assembly GCA_034336665.1). Taxonomy (NCBI): domain Eukaryota; kingdom Metazoa; phylum Chordata; class Aves; order Passeriformes; family Muscicapidae; genus Luscinia; species Luscinia megarhynchos. Next base: position 52,988,011 of record CM067565.1, read on the forward strand.
TTAATATTTAACACTGATGTGATTAGAAGCACATTTTAGAAGGTTCGTAGTTAGTTATTCAGTCAGCATGCATATTAATGAAACAGGTTCAGTATCAGTAAAATTAAGCATCTCTAGCATCATCTGTACAAGTTTCACTCCAATTAAAAATAGCAGTGTAGATAGATTCATTAATGACAATTCTCTTCAGTCTAAAAATTTTCAGCAGACCTCTGGAGAGAAAATGGCATTAGAGTGCATCAGACTATGCTTGTGCTTCCTCCGCAGCTCCTGTCCGCCTCGTGGCCTTTGCTCTTGCTAAGTCTTTGTCTTTTTCCTTCTTTCTTCTCTGTATTCAGGGACAAATTGCACTTCTATTGGTTTCATTTCCATCAGCACAAAATCAACAAACCCCTTGAAGAGTAGTTATTAATAAAAACATCCAATTTAAGAAAGATGTTTTTGTGACATTTCTCTTTTTATGTTACAAGCCTGAAATTAGGAATTGAGCATGAGTCAGACTGGTCAGGCATTTTTATTCATGACAACTGAAGAAAGGTAAGGAGGAACAAAACCCAGTTACACAGAAATACAAGTAGCTCTGCAGAAATTTTTATTTCAATATTTCTTACTGCACCCATAACATGGTGAAATCTGAGGGTTTTGCTCATGTTTTTTATTCTAGCCTGACAGAAGGAGTTGATTTGGACCACACACCTAGATTCCATTTATGACCAAACCTGAGCAACCCTATTTGCTTTGCAAACCTATGAATCCCTGACAGAAACCTATCCCCACAGAAGGGGTGACCCACTCTTCTCTCACTTCCTAAGTGGGTAGTGCTGTTGACCTTCAGGAGCCAAAGCAGAAGAGATGAGTTTAATGATATAAATCTTGATCTTAGACTTTACCATCCACAATCACAAGACCATGTGGGGAACCAGAGTTCCAGGCCTGCTTCTGCCTTTGGTGTTTTCCTTCAACTCCCTCAGGTTTTATGCCTATCAGACAGTTTCTGTGAACACAGTCTAGGAGCCCATCTCTGATGGAGCTCATGAAGAAAGCAGGTCCCTGTCTCAGCTTTGTAGGGCTTATACCTAGCATCCCAATTCTAAGTGATTCAAGTACTCCCAAGCCTGATCCATGAGAAGGGCTCTGAAGACAGCCATTTTTTAAAGCACTAAATAATCATTAATATATTAAAAAACATATAAAAATATTCTTTTCCTTTTCTAGCCACAAAATTTCTTTTTTGGCAGATTGTGGGGTGAGCATCAATCATGAAAGAAAAAAGTCCTTAAATCAGAGCAGTGTTTTTTCTCTAAGCCAATGAGACAAACAGAGTACCTATTGAAAGAGCAGCATTCACCAGGCTTCACTCTAGAAGCAGGTATATTCAGCATCCAATTGAATCAGAGCTGGAGGAATTAATGTACTAATACATTTCAGTTAGAAATGTCTATGATTTTAAGTGCTGAAATGCAAGTACCTCAGTTATTATTACTGAAATAATAATAATGTCATTTACCAGATACATTTTTTTGTTGTTTTCCATGACTTAATTTACAGCATTGGTTTATTATGTGTCACAGATGCCATTCCACTTAGGAGCTGGCATGTTCAACTATACAGCTTGTGGTACTTAGTCACCCAAATCTCTCCTCTCAATGTCTCCATTCTAATGCAGGTCTCATCACTCAAATACCTTGCAGTGTAATTAGCATATCTTTTGTACATGAACTTCACACAACTGTTCAAAATTCTACCATTTTTGCCATCAAGCAGTCTATTTTCTTTAAAAGATTAGGTATCTGGCTGCATCCAGGCTGCAGATAGCACATATGTAACAGCAGCTTTTGATATGATGCCATTTTTAATCACAGCTTTCACTGACTGGGAAGTTAGATAGCAGCCTAAAGAACTGAATTTGGTTTCTTTCCTATGGAAACAATCCTTGGAGAACGTTTTCACAATAGATTGAGTTTAAAAGCATCACAAATAAACCAAGTCTATGAAAAAATCAAGAAGATGAAGCCACAGAGTTGTCTTCCATATTAACATAAGAACAATATTTTCTCAGTTCCTTGCAGTTTCTACCAAGCTTATCTCATTTATTCCATACTCACAGTGTTATTATCTTGCTGTCTAATCTGCAACTGGGAGTTCAAGCAGTATCTGTTGACCCTAAGGGTCACTGTATAATTAGACTGCAGGTAAGTGTCAGCACAGGCTTTACTCACACAATGGTTTCTCCCCTGCTGAATTCAGTCTGTTAAGGACAACCAGCAAAGCCTAAACCAAAGCAGATGACTGAGAGATGTCACCACAGCCGTTTACAGTCCTCCCCAAGTGTGCCTGCTTTTCCATGCTTAATTGTTAATTTAACCAGAACATAACATCATTCTGACCTCTAACATCTCCTCACTGTTGTTTATACTAAATAATTTAATTCAGTACCTAACACAACACACCAGATGACAGAGGTGGGGTTTTTTGGGTTTATTTTTTTTCCATTTTATGAGTTCAGACCTTATTAAACAAACTCATTTTTGTCTATATTTCTTTTCTTAAAATTATGTGTCAGTGGTTTCTATCCCAAAGTTTAGAGTTTAGAATTTCTAAATTAAACCTTTCTACAGAAACTCTTAGTTTTTATTTCAGCTGATGTCCTTGACATCTTTTTTTTGCCCAGAGTTTGTAAACTTCAGCTCTCAATTACCAACGAAAATAAACATTGTGGACGTAACTGGTTTTGCAGCTTTTTGGAGAGCATGGTTATTAAAGAGAAATGAGAAAACACTGAACATGCCAATACAGTAACTATGTCTGTAGTGAAAAGACAGTGCTTTTTCTGCCTTTCCAGAAACTTTTTTTCTATTTAAATTTAAAAATAGTAATAATAAAATTCTTCAAAATTCTTCAAAATATTATTATTGATAGTCACAAGAATCCAAAGAACAAATGTAATTTTCTAGACTTCAAAATTAATTTTTCATCTGCTCTCTTGTTCTTACCTTTCCAAAACAATACTTTTTGTTAGGACAATTCCCTGAACATTATCAAGTTTAAATAGTTTCGCTAAAAAAAGAGATAAATAAAAAAAATAAATTAAATTTACTACCAATGTAATACAACAGGTACAGGCATTAGTCTGTATTCTCTGGCTTGTAGCTGTTCAGCAACTTTAGAGCATTGCTAAAAGTGACTTTTATGTGGAAAATTCCTCCCCCATAAAGAAATCCTTTCATGGATGTTGATGAAGGTGCCTTTTGTGCCCCTTTCATGAGAAATGAGAGCACAGAGAATGCAGATAGAGCTCAGCAATATTTCGCTGATTCCTTGCTAGTGGAAAAGGGACTCAGGTAATTTTTGCACCGTTTGTCATTGCACATTTTGTCCAGCCTGGCCCCAGCACTCACATTTATTGAATCTTCTGATCCTGTGTTCTCATGTCCAAATTGTGGCACAGAGGGCCTCAGCTGAGAGACATCAGTTAAAAGTGAGCAGCAAAAGGAACTGTTCCCTAAATTGCCTCATAACTCTAGTTTCAGCATTCCGTCTGGGAAGTATTCTTGTCTGAGTGGTTTTATTTCCAGATGTTCTAGAGCAAACTAGTCAAATATATTAGCTCTAAATATGCTCTTTTAAGGTGATCTGTTTATGGAATAGAACATGTTCTAGAGCATCTTGAGAGGTTGTGTTATTTACCATCACTCCATCCACCCTGGGTGGGAAGGGAGCCCAGACTTGCCCAGCAGGCTGTGTCTTCCCTTGTGTCCCATGACAAGTTTGCAAGACTTGGGTATTTTCACTCCCAACTGAGGATGGAAGTGCACTGTTCTTTGTCAGCCTGGGTGGAGGTCCTTGTCAAACACCCAGAGCACACTTGGCTGTAGGCAGCTGGGCCAGTGCAGGAGAAAGGACTGAGAACTCAGCTGGTGACCAGCCTTTGAAGAAATAGCAAAGAGAAGAGAAGAAAGGGCATGAAAGAAAATGTCAGAATCAGCTAGCAGAACACCCCCAAGCAGAAGCATCCAGGCATGATAGGTATCACCAGGAATCACCAATCAACTTACAATTTGTTGTGCAAATAAAAAGGAGAACAGGAATTCCAAATTATAACCATACATGAAAACACTTTACTGATGGTTTGACTACAATGTTTGAACTACACATGTGTGTTTCCCACACCAGCAAGGCTGGCTGCTCATTAAAAATATCTAACATCTGGACCAGTGTTGAATGTGAACAATGGGCTTTCTGATATTAGTTTATTATATTATATTTCAGCATACTCCTTTATCTCAGGCCAAGCACTTCACCAAGGAATAAAATATGTTTAAAAAAAATTGTAAATTAAGCATGGACAGGCACCCAGAGAAAAATATCAAAATTCCTTAATATTCAGTTTTAAAGCTTTTAGACCCAGGTAAAATATTCTGTTTCATAGGTTGTTTTAACCTGAAATATGACATTTTGAAAGAATAAAGCAAATTGAAAGGTGATTAAAAAGTAAAGAAGATCAAATTGCAGTCAGAGTAGAGGCATGCCAAAAGACAAAGTAATTAAATGGAGTGAAAAGCGGTGCTTAAAAAAAAGATAGAGAAAATTATTTTGCTTTAAGACTTAATCATATGAAAAAATAAATTAAGAAATGAAGAAGAATTTAACTGAAAATTATTCTGTTAGGACAGTTCTCCTATATGCAGAATACATGCTGATATGCCAGACTGCCAAATTTGCTCTGATTGCTTTTCTCACCATCTGTAGTTACTCCACTGGAATGGTTCATTTGAGTCTGACTATTTTCCCCAACTATGCATTTGATTCCTTGCAGGAGCATGAGTTAGACATAGAAACTATACCAGAAAGTGTCCTCCCTGAATTTTCTTGGAAAAGCAGGAAGATAAATTCAACATCCCTCCTTCTCTGTACATTTCCACAAAATATTTAATTATGTTGTTTAACATTTCTTGCTATTTGAAATAAATAATTTTCCCAAAGAGATGAAAGCCTTGGTTGCCGTGGTATTTATACAGAGAAAGAACTTTATTAGTAATAAATTAAAAAACATAGCAAATCCCTTAATCTCATGCTATGATAAGAAAGTTACTTGCTTGTTGACCTCCATGGTCTTCTTCCTTTTTCAGCCATCACCATGATCATCAGTGATTTTGTATCTTCTTCCAAACCACTGTTGTCTACACTGAATAATACTGGACTAGATGCTGATTATTCCACCAGGTAGCCTCCTAAACACCAGTAGAAACTCATCCCTTTGACAATTGACAGTTACTTTTTCGGAACTTGTCACTTAGGCAGCTGTTAATCCATTTAAGATGTACTCTGTGGTTGCACTAATTTTTAAATCAGCATGTTGTGTATTAATGTGTCAAAATTCCTTTTAAATGTGTAAATATATTATTTATCTTTTACTGCCTTAATTACAATGTCATAAAAGAATTATTTGAAGTGTGTTTAATGAGGACTGTAAGAACTCTTTCTCCAGAAACACAATGATTGACACTAATTATATATATAGCTTTTTATTCTCTATCAATTAAAACCTGTAGCAACAATTACATTCTTTTTCTCAGCATTGTTGCCAGGTTTCACTAGCTGGGATTTCTATGGTTTTTAAAATATTGGGATGATATCCACAATTTCCTGAAAATTCCAAATGTAGTAGCAATTGAATAAGAAAATTACCTGGTCAGATGCATCTTTTGTTATGTCTCCCAAATGAAAACTTGCTGGGCATTCTGCCTCCAAAATTCTATTGAGATACATTTTAACATCCATGTTAAACGTGGTTAACTCATAGTTAAGTGTCCAAATCTAACTTGGAAAAATTAGGCACATCAATTTAAAATTCACACCTATCTTAACATTGTTAACATAATTAGCAGAGCTGAGATTAATTTCCTTTCAGAGATGTCCATGTTGAGAGTGAAGAGTTCGCACACTAGAAACTCTGAGACTTAACTTTTCAATGTCTTCTGCAAAATAGCATCATGCCTATCCTGAAAAATTACAAAATATCACCCTCTTCTTTGCTATGAGCATGTCCTCCTGGTTCTCTCCAGGAAGTACTTATGAACAGCAGCTATTTATGAACAATAGCTGTGTCTATTTTTCAGAATTAAGAAGAGCCTTAGAACCTCCTTCTACTAATGTAGGAAATCAGTGTTGGAAAATTCAGTGAGAGATGTCAGAGAAGATGGTGGTGATCTTTCATTAGAAAATCTCCAAGTTAATTTCTCCCATTCTTACATCCACATATTCTGGTGTCTGTGTCTAAATGACTTGGCCAGGATCGATTGTGCACACCAAAAGGGACAAGGGATGCCATCAGTCCAGTGCTCATTATGTCTCTGGTGCTCATCTTGGATAGTGATGACAAACAGATTCTTCATTTACCTTCTACATTCTCCTGGAACAGATGAAGTTTTAGATATTTTGCCTCATTATTTTGTATCATACCTCATAAATATTAAGCAAAATTCCTGACTTTTAACAGAAGTGTTGTTTATCTTATCTTATCTGCATGTTTTATAAATACTATCTTCTACTTTGTTCCCTTAACATTTATCTATAGGTGAGGTTTTCTACCTCTCCTTTTAAATGAAATCTCTTTTGTGCTGCTCCCTAGCAGTTAACACAAACCTTTCGTTTTAGCTTTATTCTGCTGATACTTTCAGACAAGCCTTCATAGTCACATAGATAGACACACACTTCCATTTATACTTATTTTTTGCCATATCTCTGTTTCAGATTTTTACATTAAACCTAGCCTTTTTTTTCCTAATTCTTAAAAATTGCCTTCTTATTGACCTAATTACTGGAGATCCATTACTTCCTCTCTTTGTTACTGTTCATAACATAATTATTATTCTAATTTTTTATTTCTCCCTTTTGTTATATATATATTTTAAAAAATAATTTAATTTATGTATCCACTCCCGAAGTAGGAGGCGTATTAACACATTGGTATCTATTTCTTAATTATGAGGTGTAGCTTCTGGACCTCATATAAATTCTTGTTAAACAACTTTAAAGTTTCTTTCCCAATGGGCTGTCTGTATTTATTCTTCCTAATCAATTTTCTCTCATAATTTTCTCCAGGTTTGAAAAATTCACTTTTGAAGTACCAAGTAGATATATTACTGTCCTCTGTTTTCCCATAATTAATGTAATTAGATCCTCCAATTTGTTCCTCTTTATCCAATTTAATGAGACCCAAAAGAGAGTTATCTTATGCTAGGTTCAATACCTTTTGTGCTACATAATTATAATCTATAATTCTTAGAAACTTCAATGATGTTTTACTGCATACTGCAAACAATGTCTACCATTGGTCTTTAGTACTGAAGTCACCAAGAACAGTACAATTTTTCTTTCCAGACAATAGCAGTAATGCAGATAATCATCTCCATAACAGAGTGCCACCCTAATTTCTTCAGCCTGTTCTTTTTAGGTAAACATGCTTTATGTTATTTTTTGTAAATTCTGGCTGCACAGACCATCATGTATTTGCAATATCAGTTATATCCTATTACTTCTCAGCAGCAAGAATTTCCATTTCCCTGACTGGGTACCCAAACTCCTGGCACTGCTTTACAGATGTCAAGAAAAAAATTTATGTACTTTCCCTCTCGCTTCACAGTTTGTTCACAGCTCAGCTGAGTTTGAATTATAAAATACTATGAGCTGTTCTGTGGAAAACTTCAAATATTGTCTATGGCCTGTCTGACCTTAGCAGCAGATCCATCTCCGCTATGTCAGTGAAAAATCTTCCTTTAACTTCAGGGATGGTTGAATTAGACCTCAGAAATCTTGTTTTTCCTGATTTTTCTTATTCTTTCTCTCTGCCAGTGCCAGCCTGTTTCAGCTGCAGAGAGGACAGTGAATAAGGTGTTTATTCTGTGATTAATGCCTTCAATTGCCTTATATACTGACAGAAAATTTAGAAGTGCTTACTTGTCAATCCTTCAGGTACCATAAGTAGATGATAAGGCAGATATAGACTGCTCAGAAGATACTGTGATAAGATAAACAGGTAAAGAAGCTGCATGGTCTGCACAGCAAAATGCATGTGTCCATTTGACTGATAGAAGCCACTGATTTTTTTTACTTTTTAGTGGACATATTAGTCTTAAGGATCTCCTAAAGATAAGAAAAGTGGACAGAGGAAAAGAAAATGTTTGGGAAAATAAAGGGGGAAAAATTGCTGCTATTAAATGTGACAGCTGCTCCCAAAGGCTTTACTATTGGTTTAAATATTTGTTCCAAAACTGAAGTATGCTTGATGCTTAATTCCTCATGGTGTGATGGAAAATGTTAGTTTGCATAAATCCAGAGCTCTCTGCAAGAATGAACTGAATCACACAAAGAAAATTTCCCAGGCAAATTACCTTTTAAGAAAATATTATTTTGCTTGGTCCCAAAGGAAAAAGAAGGCTTTCATAAAAAGAATGAGGGTTCTTATTATGTATTATGTATCAAAGAGGGAAAAGAGATGAAAAAAAAAAGGCAGTTAAAACTAAAACAAACATTATTCTGAAAGTCAGTTGTGGTGAGCAACATGGACTCCCTGGCTGTTTACTTATTTCTCTCATTATAGGCCAGGATTTCACCTGAAGGCAGGCAAGAGGTCCAAATATCCAGTAGGGCAACATGTGAGTTCCATGAACATATGGCCAAAAGAGCTTGAGGGGAAGCAGAGGGGGGCTTTGGGAGACTACAAGCAAAGCAAAGCAAATAACTATATTTGAGAGTTCACTGACGTAACAAAAGGAAGAATTAAAGTGCATAGAAAGTTCAAACTCAGGCTGTGAGAAAGTATTTGGCTCATTAGGAGTTTTCTTGAATGCTGCCTTGATGGGCCAAACCACAGTTCCTGCTACATTTAACAAGCAATGCTGAAGAACACCATACTACACAGAAGTTTGCATTGGAAAAAAAAAAAAACAAAACAAAAACTTTATTCACCTCTGAGAGTGATACATCTACTAGAAGTTGAGTTATATTTTCTGAACACTAGCATAGGATTTGTTGTGACTAAAAGGTGACTGAATCCTCTCCTGGCTGATATTATCCTGTCCTTTCCTCAGTCCAGACCTAACCACCAAATTTAGGTAGATTTTACTCAAACTATAATGACTTCTAGAATTCAGTATATAAAGGGGAAATTTGTCTTAGAGCACAGCCTGGATAGAATATAGTTAATAGTCTGGATGAAAAAACAGAAATAGTGTTATATGATTATGTTTGGTTTCTGGGAATCAATAATATCATACAGAGTATCATACTGTATTCCTCTGGAATATGTGAGAAAAAGATCCTGGTTTACCATTAGGCTGGATACAGACAACAAATTTATACTGCTTTTCCTCTCTTAACTTCACTTAAACTTCAGTGGCACCCCTGAAGGCTTTTGGATAAAAGAAGCAGCAACCGGTTTTACTGCCTGATCATTCATCATGCACAGATACAGATAAAATTGAGATTGCAAATGAATCCACATAATGGAGGTGTCTCTGTCCTACAATGATGTAATTCCTAATGTTTAACAAAGTAGACTAATTCCTCTAATTTTAAGTAGATGAGACAAACATTCCCAAACACTCATAATTAATAAAAAAGAATAAAAATAAAGGTCAGAAAATAAATATGAGTAGGTTCAATGGGATGCTGTGAGAAATCATCATAAAAACAAAGTTAGGTAAACTCTCATTTACATAAAAAGAAAACAATTATATGGTTCTAGACTGTGAAAACAGGCATATGACATATAAAATATACAATGAAAACATCTTTTTAACATCTAGATGTAAAATACTTGAAGTATCAGTACTTGAGAGGTATTTCTCATTCCATTGTACAGACTGTGATAGAAGTCCTTGACCTCTACTGACCCATGAAAGAAAGGACTGGCGTTACAAAAGAACTAATATACCTTTTCTGTGTTGTCTGTTTTGGTTTTGTTTATTTCCCCTCTTTATTTATTTATTTATTTATTTATTTCATAGTCTGCAGTCGCACTGGAAAGACAAAAGCTGAGGGAACAACCCGGGGATCTTGATTATTTTTGACCTTTGATGAGGACCTCAGGTTTATTCCTAACTTTTACATACAAAAGTTGTCTGTATAGAATGAAATTAAAACACTCCTTTCATTATTAAAACAAAGCCAGCTAAGTATCTGCTGTAAAAGTTTGTATATAAAAAAAAGAGTTTTGTTTTTTATTTTTTTTTTCTCAACCTGAGTCATTCTGATAATCCAGAGAAAACTTCTCAGCTCTATTGGGTATCTCCTTTGTTCATACTTTGGTGCTGAGATCTGTAGTGATTTCATATTTGAGAAATTGATTTCAAGGCTTCATTTAGTTTCTATTCCTTTCTCTTACTACTTAACATTAATTTCTTGCATTCAAATTTTTAGCAAAATCAAAATTTATTAACAAGGTGTAATTAATGAATTTTAGGTGAAAACTCAGTGGCTATAGAAAGTGATTACTTTCTTTACTGTCTTTGGTACCCAAGGAAATTATAATTTCTTAACATTTATGAACTGGGCTAACCTCACCCAACTTCTGTCTAAACCATTCAACGAATGAGGGCACACAGTAGCAGAAGAGAAACACATGACAAATCTGCCTTGCTTTGATGCACTCTTACTAGGAACAGGATTCCTAACTTTTCCTTCCTAAACATAGCAAAAAGTTAAGCTAATAACAGAATCACAAAATATCTGAGTTGGAATGGATCTGGTAACTCCAGAAAGGATGGATCACCAGGTGACTACTTGTTCCCACAGTGTAGGACACTTGTTTTAGGTGTGGGAATCTCCATCAGAGATGCCTATGCCACTCTGTCATCTGTAGAGACAGGTGAATTCCTTTACAAAGGCTATAGATGGTGGCGTGTCCTAGAAGAGCAAGAACTGGATAATTTGGTAACATGACTGCACCAGGGGAGGCAGGAAGAGGGCAAAAAAGTGACATTAGGTACAGTGCAGAACAATAGACCATAAAGGCTGTGAACCATATGAGGTAGAAACAAAGGAGTAGGAGAATTTGATGGCCAAGAGACAGTAAGGAAAAATGACTGGATATGAAAAATACCTAACTCTAAGCACAAGACAGGAATAAGGAGGAAGCTAGAGGGAAAGTATGAATTATGCAGCTTTCTGATTAGGAAAGGAAATCTTCAGGGGTGGAATGGCAGCTCCTCACAATTTAGGAGATAGTAAAGTCTCAGAAATCTCATCCAAGGAGCAGAGGGAAGCCTTCAGTTTTGTACAGGTATTTTATTTTTAGCCTGAGATGACAACAACAAAAAATATAAAAGGAAGAGCTCTGCCTGAGAGCAGTTGGTTTTCCAGCCAAAGTAAAAGAAATCAGCAGGCAAGTAAAGGCAGCAAGGGCAGGAGTGGAGAACTCATTTTAAACTCCAGATTCCAATTAAATCTTAGAAGGAGATTTTCAAGTATCTCAAGAGAATGTGGCTGAGGAGATGTCATTGGAGTTGCAGAAATCATGCAGACAATGAGACAAGAGAACGGGTTCAAAATGTAGTGAGATAGAATAAACTTCAGTGCCAACTTCTAGAGTGACAGTAAAAGGAGAGCAATAGCATGCAGTGCAGCAGAAAAAAATAGATAACTTCTTATAAACAAAAGAAACAAATTCCTTATGAAAATAAGATACAGTATGTCTATATTGCATCTAATTTTAGCTCTCAATCCACATTTTTTCATGCTTCAGTTGATCTACTCACAGTTTCTGAAATATCCAGATTTAATCTGAAATAATTAAATTAGAATGGTTTTAAAACGGAAAAGAAAAAAGTTCTCTGCTTATCAGGGAGAAACTATCTGAATCAAACATGATTCTGGAGGAGAAAACAGCAACAAAACCATAATGAACAGAAATATCCATGTAGAGTAAACAAAAAGGCCTGAAATGGCCACTGCTACAGATAACATAAAATAACAAAAATGTTCATTGTAGACACTACAAAATATGATGATCTACTGGTGCTGTTATTTGTGTCAATTCAAGAAACGGACTGAGAGAAACTGAAATGGATAGCAGTCTGTGTGTATGAGCTGAAGTGAATGTTTCCTCACTTTGACTCATATGTTTACATTTTTGAGAAGTAAATATTAAATTTCATTATTTTGTTAGCTATTTAGTAATACAGCATTGTGCATATGGCAAAACTAGTGCCACTGGCCAAGAATACAGAGAAACATTGCCTTCCAAGAAACATGGTGTATGTGGGGAGAAGAGGGAGAAGACATACAAATAGAAGACAATTTCTTTTATTAACCTTTGGGCGTAAAATTTTTTATACAGCTTACTGTGTTAAACTTAGGCTACAATATATCATATTCAAAACTGTGTATAATCTGTATTTAGTGCTTTTTATTTCCTCAGATAGCTCCATTTGCTTATTCAGACAGAGCTTGTACCATTTCAGTGAATCTACTGCTGTCAGGAATTATATGCACTGAAGTAAACTGCAGATTAAACATCTATGGATTGTGTGGAAGAAGCTTTATGTGGAAAGTCTGCTAGAGAAATATCACTATTTCTGATTCTACCAGCACATTATAATAATTCAGATGTCCTTTACCTTCAGCATTAAATTCCCATATGCACTTGCAAGTGCTGAGCTTGTCAACTTCTATTCCTTGATGAACCCTAGGGCTCACTCTTTTACGTCATTAAAAATGAGTTCCCTTCTGCAAATTTGCTAATGGAAGTGAAGGAAGTTTAGAAAAAGCAGGAAAGGAATACCATATGACAAAATATTTTACTTTCTGCTGCCTGTCACTCTGTTCTTGCTGTCTGGGGAGGAATGTTATCCTGGGAAGTGTTATATGACTCAATAAGGTTTATTAAAGCAAGTTTGCTGAGGTTGCACACCTCATAAGTTTAAGGGTGGAAAGAACATTTTTAAGAAAAATGTTTTCCAGTAGTGATAGCTGGTCAATGGCATATGCTATAGACAAGAACAAGTATACAAATTATCCCAGCCACAGAAAGCTGGTGAATGATTATAGTAGGTAATTTACTTTGAAAGTGAACTGTCAAATGTAACATCACAATAATGAACTAGCCAAATATAACAGATACAGAAATTCAAAGTTGCCTAATAACAGAATACTTAAATACCATGTGACCTGCCATGAAATTAAAAAAGAGAAGGAGAAATTACACCATCTGTTTTAATTCAGCATGTTAAAAATGCTCACAGGGATTGATGACACCAAAAAGTATGGTAGATTAATTTGATTTTAGCATAGTGGCAAAGTATATCAGCTATTCCCTTCACCTGAGGGAGCCAGAGATCCTTGTTCTGCAACAAGTCCTGGCACATTGGGTTCTCCCATGGAATAAAGGGATCCTTGCTTTCAAGCAGCTGACAGTTACTCGATCCTTTGTTTTTGGTAACATTTATTGTTTCAAATAGTATAATTTTCATAATGCCACTATACATTTTTCTTTGATATAATACTTCTGTCATTTTCTCTCTTGGCCATCTGGATTTTTAAGATGGAATGCCCATTTTTATGGCTGAATATTCTAAAGGCACTCTTATCACATTCTTTTGCTGATTTATCTTGTGCTCAACCCCTACAATGAATCTCAATAGCTAGGGGAATCAATTCCATATAGAGAAAAGAGAGGAAACTGAATCAAATGTCAAGCTGATTTATCACAGGCTACATTTAAACAATCATTATTTTGTAAAGAGTTTCAGTAAAATAAGAAACATTTTGAGACTAACTTTTAAAATTTTTTTCATTATTGGAGCACCTGGAAGTCCTTGAATGGAATCCCACTGTGTAAAATAGGATGCAAACAAAGCACAAAAAGATGGTCTCTTCTCCAAAGTATTTAAAATACTGGGGGGAGAGGGGGCACAACAAGAAACAAATGTTTCTGGGGTGACTTTATGATGCTTGTATCCCCAACAGTCTGTTCTGTTTATGCCAGATATTAAGTTCTGCAGCTTTAAGACTGGCTCTGAGAGTGAAGGAGAGAGAAGAAGCATGGAGTTTGTTATCAGAGACTGCACTTGCTCCCCTGCATCCTTCTCCTGGACTGTGCTGTCTGCACCACGGACAGTGGAAGAGAGCTCTCCCTGGGTTATAATCAGTTTCTATTTTTTTAAGCTAGCTGAGGCAGAGAAGTTCCCCAGACTGTGGCTTTTCTTTTTCTTGGAACTGTTCAAACCTGCTCTGCTCTGGACTGAAAACCCAGAACACCAGGAGCTCCCACCTGTGTCCCACCAGGACTGGGATGCAGCATTTTCCAGCAGGAGGGACTGAGAGAGACTGAGCAAGCTGAGCTACATCCCACAGAAAGGACTTTCTGAATTTGCCAACTCTTCAGAACAGTGGGAAGTTTTATTGTTTAATACTATTCATTTTTTATGCTTGTGAATACTTTGCGTATTAAATATTTTTTTCCACTTTTGTCCAAAGAAATCTTTTCCTGAGCCAGTTGGTGGAGGGGACACTTGAATCTGCTTTCTAGAGGGACCCCTTTGGAATTTTCTTTCCAAATTTGCCCTAAACCAGGACAAAAATACAGAAAAGGGAGTTGAGGAAACCTTGAGTCAATACTAGATACTGTGAATCAAGAGAGCAAATGGTGGTTTCAGTGTAGCTTACAACTGTGCAGTTTTCATCGAATGGGCATTTCTAAGAGGAATATCTTCATATGAGTTCAGAGGAATGCTTGTTTAAGTATTTACCAAATTGAAAATGGTAATTGTAACTGGAAGCAGAGCCATCAAAGTCAATAGATGCAGGAAGAAAAATGGTAGATTATTATAGAAAAGATGAACAGCTTACATTTGATTTGATGGTTGAAGAATTTCTTGTAAGAGCTGGTGGTCTCACAAGTTATGGAACTGCATCAGCTTTCCAAGTGGGTATACATGGAGAGAGCTTGGAAAGGTTAGGGAAAAGTGTGTTACTGTGACCCACATGGGGAATTATAAGTGCTCAGATCAGTTTTAGCCTTGTGGATGGGCAAACCAGACTACGTCCTAGTATGGTTTTACAGTGAAAATAAGCAGGATGTGGACGTAGTCTGAGTGTGAGGATGTAGCAGAAGTCTGAAAGATGGTGCCAGACGACAGGCCTGCATGGCAGCAAGGACAAGGATTACAAGGACTTACACTGGCAGTGAAGGAGCACTAGATAGAAAACAAGGAGCTCTGTTCAGCTGCTTGACTGCTGGAAAGACAGACCAGTATTTTGTGTATGCAGCAGCAGGATCTAGATAAGATGTGAACTTGAACTGGCCCAGGAAAACACACTCCTGGGTGGGGGAGGATGTGGTGTGTATCAGCTGTGTCTGTAGAGCCCCAAGAGCCTGAGCCTGGGGCAAGTGACTCAGGGAGGAAGGCACGAGGCAGACATTCAGGAGAGAGTGCCAGCATTAGCTATGCACCCCGTTAGGGACAGCATCACAGAGAAGAGGAAGCTGGTCATGACCCTATGTAGTAATTCATGTGGGACTTTTCCTTGTAAAAAATTGTTTCAGCGAAAAGTAAAAAGAATAGTCCAGTGTGTGTGTGTGTGTGTGTGTGTGTGTGCTTCTAAGTTACCTGTGCATGAATGCAAAGCTTTTTTTAAGCATTAACACCACCAGAGCAGGCCATCTCCAGGGTGCTCTGAAGACTCCCTGATGATGAAATGAAAACAGAAAAAGAGGCCTGAGAGCAGGAGACACAATGTTCAGGTTTTTGAGGTACTTACACGTACCATTTATTTCATATATGTTATGGTAGAAATGGAAATAAACACACCCTTTTTGCAAATATATGTAAATGAGCATGTAAATGATACTCTGTCACTTGACAGACTGCCTATTAAGCTCTAGTAACACCACTGATTGTAGCTGGCCTTCGAATAATGGCAGGATTTAAAGCTCTTGGATGGAGAAGTACTCAAGCTGAACGAGATATAAAATCGTTCAAATACAGGCAGACTCCTCTGGTGCTTCCAGCCGAGGGATTCTGTCAGTGTAGGAGGCAGGACCGTGCACTGCAGCTTGCAGGTACTGGAGCAAGGTGCTGGATCCAAGGACGGGTCCTTACGGCTCCCTTTCACCTCAGTATCTTCCTTATGTCCTCACTAGGGACATCTGTTGGCAAGCTGAATTTTGCAGCATGCTAGAACAGTTTGCAAAATTCCAGTTAATGCAAAAATTCATGTTATTACTTGGTGAAAAGTACCACTATAAGGAGAAGAGTTGAGCTGGTGTCTCCCAGTTTACTTGCCACACTACTGTACGCTTACTTGCTAGTTCTTTTGTCCTTTTACATGCACACAATTTCTATTAACAGCTGCTTCATGTAGGAGGACTAAGATCTATAAAATAGCTGTTCTAAAAGATTAATAGTAGTAGATTTTCCAGATGAAAAAATATTCAAATTTATATGACAACTGAACAGTCAACAAGAAGTCTTCACTTTCAAGGAATAGCCATTTGCAAATTCTCCAGCACTTTCTTTGCCAGGCTGTGACAAACTGAACATTAACCTTAACTTACATAACATTAACATTAACTTACATAAGTATATTATGGATTGAAGTGAGTTAACTACTGTTAGGATTAAACTGAAGATAATACGATGGCTTTGAAATTTAGATGCTGAAATATACAGATTTCAAAAGTACAAACCAAGAAGAGTTTCTGCTAAAGTTTTGTGAAATTATAGATAATTGACATTGCTAAAAATCAAGTGTCAAATAAATACTTTCTTTAAATGTAAGGTTATAATTTGAAGTTCTGAACAGAGTTATTAATATTTCTTCATCAGTGTCTCTGGCTACTGTTTTCAAAATAATGAAACATTAGGCAGGTACATCTGTAAAACTCAGGTAAAAATCTATTAAAGACATAAAATAAGCAATTGGTTATGAATAAATATTTTAAAATATGTCTATCTTACACTCAGTGGAATCATGATATTCAGATTTAAGGCTGAGGTTACATATTAAATTTTGAGTTTTTAAATTTTTAAATTTCGGTTTTTTGAGTATTACTGCTTTAGAATGTTTCCCTCTCATCTCATATGAGATTAAAAAATCACATATGCTAATTAGCTGAAAATAGATCAATATAATAAATTATATAATAAAGTATATCAATCACAGCCAAAATACTGAGACTATTAGCATAATTTATGAAGGAGACACAGAGAGAGACACCTCTCTTGTAACTCATCTGTTTTGAACACATGGTGAGGATAAGCATGATCTAAGGACTGCTTTAACATCTAAAGATATTTTAATATATCATTTTAACACCTAGAAGACTTAAAGAATTGCAATACTTTGTTCTGTTGCTTGTGTAATGTGTATTTTTTTCTGGGCTTCAAGAGCTAGTATGGTGCTTTCTGAACCAGTGGTCCATAATCTGGGACTACCTGTATGTCAAAGGAATAATTTATAATAATAATTATGTTATATCACAGTTTCTACTTGATGGAAAATCTGATATGGATGGGCTTAGGAAAACTGATCTGGCAATATCTGTAGTAGATTATGCTGATGTAAATCCACTCAACACTCCTTCCCTCACACCTGATCATTGCCCAAATAATGTGACGAACGACATAAAAGTCAAAACCTACAAAACAGCAACTCATATCCTATGAGAATTATCCAAATATTTACTTCTGGAACAATTTCTGATGAGCCACCTCTCTATGTTTAGGAGTTCTGTCTTCATAACTTTTTTCAGTGTTTGCAGCTGACCAAGGAAAAAGCAAACCGATGAAGTGCATTGTCTAATGAGATTTATGGGAATGGCAGTTAGTTAACTCAAAAACAGTCTGCTGCACTGTGCTTACCTGTCAAATACAGAGATTTCTCTGAATTAGATGTTATTTCTTTGTTGCAGGATAACACAGTTTTTGATAAAGAGCTTTTGTGATAAGAAATAGGGTTGGGAATAGAGAAGATATATATCCTGAATGCAGCCTTCTCTGTACTATATGAATATGTGCACAAAAGAAGCCTGCCACAGGGTCTGAGCTGAAATAAAACGTTATACAAAGTAGTGATCTATGTCTGGAATCTTTTTTTCCCATCAAGAGAAAATCAGAAGGGAAAACCAGGGCACAAGCATTCTTTATAGACTCTTCTCCCCTAAAATATATCTTTTTTCAATTGCATTGCATAATCATGACATTCTATCATAGAAAAAAACAGATCTGAATTTAGATGGCTCTCATCAGGATTTTTTGGGGTCTGCAGTTCTGGCTATAAGTTTGTGGTTGCAAGCCTTGGAAAAATAAATTTGCCACTACTGCCAGTGCATTTCACCTAAAATTATACTCATTATTTGGAATTTTTATGTGCACCACAATAGTCTCAGTATCTTGGAATTTTACTTTGTGCTGTCATTTTTTGATGTTTCATTTGGAAACTTGAATTACTTTCTGGTCCTAGTTTAGATATCAGAATTGGGCATCTCTCTTCAATTCTCAGTACCACATCTTGATATGAAATGCAGACATTAGTTTCTCTCAGATGTCTATAATTTAGTTCAGAGTACGACTTTACTTTCAATGCATATGCCTCCAGCTTCAATACATAATGTATAATTCAGAAAGTTACTGCTTTGTGCTCAAGGAAAGATTGACCCTTGTTCACACATCTGGAAAATAAATACTTAAGATCAAGTGCTGCAGTTAAAATCCAAGTGACTATTTATCCAAACATGACTAAATTATTTAAGGTTCAGGATGAGAGCATTTATACCATTATGTCTAATGAGCTGCTTTCTAAGAACACAAGCATGTTTATATTTATATAAATGTTTATGTTTATATTTATAGTTTATATTTAGAAACACAACATATTTATATTTAGAAAATGCTTAAACTTTGTGTCAGTAAAGCTTAATGTGAGGGGTGTTTAGACACCCCTCTAATGTTTGCCTTTATATCTTTAGAGGCATGTCTACTAATTCTGTTCCTCAGCATCAGTGTGTTTTCCAGTTAAGTGTTAAGGAGATGCAGTTACCTAAGTTAAAATTAACTATATTGGAAGCCAGT
The DNA here is from genome assembly GCA_034336665.1 of Luscinia megarhynchos. Classification (NCBI taxonomy): domain Eukaryota; kingdom Metazoa; phylum Chordata; class Aves; order Passeriformes; family Muscicapidae; genus Luscinia; species Luscinia megarhynchos. The sequence continues at coordinate 53,007,084 of CM067565.1, forward strand.
ACAGAAATATGGTTATAAAGGCATGCAGTGAAAGATATATGGATATTCAGATTTTAGAATTATGATTAATGAAGTGTTGAGTCATTTCTAAAAGAGTGTATAATATAAAGAGTATAAATATAATGAGAATAGTTATGATTACTACTGCAATAATTGGCAATTTATTATTGACACATTGAAAAAAAAAAAGATTAATAATGCTAATTTAAGTATTGTTATTCCTAGAAGAGTTCACAGTAGTCAAGCACTCTATTGTGTTTCTCTGATCATGGAACAAGAAAATATTGCCTGATGCAGGTATTTCTAATCTTTGCACAACCTAATTTTTTGCAAAAGAAAAAATATTAATGTTGGCAACATTAGGGATTAGATGCATTGAATCAAAGAGAACATTCAGTACGATTTCACACTATAATTTTAGTTGGAAAAGATCTCTAAGATCAACAAGTCCAACCTTTGACCAATAACTATCTTGTTACCAAGTGCCATGTCCAGTTATTTCTTGAACAATTTCAGGGATGGTGAGTCCATCACCTCCCTGGGCAGTCTGTTCTAATGCTAATCAGTCCTTTCAGTGAAGAAGTGATTCCTGATGTCCAACCCAGAACTCCCCTGGCACAGCTTGAGGCTTTGTACTCTCATTCTATCACTGGCTGCCTGCAGCCCCACCCAGCTACAATATCCAGGTAGCTGTAGAAAGTCACAAGGTCTCCTCTGAGCCTTCTTTTCCTTAGGGTAAACACCCCCAGCTCCCTCAGCTGCTCCTCACAAGATCTGTGCTCCAGACTCTGTTTCCTTCTCTGGAGATGCTCCAGCACCTCAATGCTGTTCTTGCAGTGACGGGCACAGAACTGAACACAGGATCTGAGGTGTGGCTGCCCCACGGCCAGTACAGAGGGACAGTCACTGGCCTGGTCCTGCTGGCCACACTCTTGCTTATACAGCCCCCTTGTACAGCCACTGGCCTTCTTGGCCACCTGGGCACAGCTGGCTCATGTTAGCTGCTGTTCACCAGCACCCCCTGGTCCTTTTCTGCTGGGCTGCTTTCGAGCCAGATTTGATACATCATGTTTTATCAAACATTTTGAGAAAAATTGTGTAATTAGATTAACCTGTATTTTAAAGATTGTTCAGGCATCATAGTACTGACAGTTGCTTGAAGCTTTCTGGTAAAGTGGTTGACTTTTTGGTGCTAGGTTCTCCCAAGACACAAGTGGAGATTGACTCACAATGGTATAAATTACATTTATAAATTACACAGGTATAAATTATAGGTGAGATTAACATTATTTCACTTCTTTCCATTATTTCACTTCTTTTTCTCTCTAGTTTTTTCTCCATTCTCTTGTGCCTCTTCACAACACAATATAATGAATGCCTTTTTCTTTTAGTTTGGCTTTCTCTGTAGTGTTTTCAAAAATGCTAGTAAATGTGACTGGCAAATAAATAGTCCTTATTGTCCTTTGGTTCTGCTGTAAAACACTGTGCCATTAGAATTTAACTACTTCTCTTTGTGACTACTGCTTTGCTTATCTATCCAGCACCACTGTACAAGTCATTACAAATAATTTTGGCCTTTTACTTCTACATACAAACAAGTGCAACTTGCATCACTCTGCCAGATTATGCTGCACATTTTCCCATTTGAATTAACTCAGCTTTATGGTCTCTGTCCTCACCCAGATTAACCTAATACAGGTTTTGATTTGCCTGTGCAGTGCTGGAATATGAAATATGTTTCCCTGGAAACTTAAATGTCTGAAGCAATCATTTACACATACAATATCAGCACCAAAAGTGCATATTTTTTCATTACAAGTTAAGAACAAAATAAAAATCTCTTCTTCTTTGTTTGGAAAGACTTATATTTAAAACACTGTGAGAAAACCCTTGTATTTAATTTCAGAGACCGAATATTTAATTGTTCCCATAATAAATCTGGATTGCAAAATATTTTCATTTTTAAACTAATTGTATTCACTGGAATAACCATTCAGAATGCTTCAAAATTCTGCTGAAATGTTTACCTCTAATTGTCATGCAAAACACTACTGCCCTCTCCTCTGGGTAGGTCAAAACAACTGTCATTTTATCCATGATGGTCTTCACAAGTCAAGAACATTTGTTTTAATCATTCTGTTCCCAGCTCTGACTTTCTTTTCAAAGCTATTCATAGAAATTTCTTCAAATTCTTATTTTCTACTGACAGATGCCCATTCAATATTCTCCTCTCCCTCCTCTCCTGCCTTTCCCCTTCACTTTCTGTGTTTTGTTTCTAAACCAAATTATTTGCTCCCAGTCCCAGGTATTGGGAAACAGGAATAACACAAATATGTGTACACAGATTCACGTACATGGTCACACATGCCCACAGTTTAACAATGTTTCATTAGGGCACTTTGGTTTTACTATTAATGAAACTTCAGTTTCCAAGCTGTGCAACCTTAGCCTGCCTTAGGCAGAAATCTCAATACAGCTGTAGCTAGCTGCTCTTTAATGCTAATTTCTAAAATATTTTACCAAATGAGAGCCATAGTAGACAATGCTCAGCATGCTGAGAGTTTTGACTAGTACCATAGTTACTGATCTGTTTGGATAATTTACTTGAATTTGTCCTGATTTTAAATAGTCAACTGCATATTTGATTGTGTTTTAAAATGTGTTATCAGTCTATGTCTTAACTGAGAGCTATATTATTAATAATTAACAGTAATTTTGTACACAACAGTATTTAGGAATTTTTTTGGCACTTTGATGTACTTACAGAGGTATTATTTTGTTTTTCAGAAAGGAAAACAATGAGTTAGACAATATGATTTGCCAAAAGGTCATATAGCAAACATTGACAAAACTGACTTCCAGAATAAAATCTTGGCTTTGGTGAAATCAAATGCAAAATTGACTCTAGAGAGACTATGGGCTCTCATCCCAGACTCCTGTCCTGACTAGATGCTGCTGGGGGAGATAGAAGATAAAATGCATTACTAGAATGCAGTTGAGATATTTTAGGACTTCACACTTTTATTCGCAGCGGAACACTTTCAGAGCATGATATGCTACAGTGCCCTGTTATTGCACTGGCTCTCATGTTTGAAAATACACCAGGGTTAGAAATATGTCCTTTTTCTCATCCTTTGCAGAGCTGAGAGATGAACTGGATACGTAAACAAATGTTCATCTTCATAGTCAGACTTTTGTGACACTGGAAGGATTATTTTTGTATAATTGAAGTGGCATAAAAAAGTGTTTAAGCAACAGTTACTGGGACTACATGTGTCTGTGGATGCTGCTTTCTTCTTACTATGTCAGACAGAAAGTTAGTGGTAATGATAGAATTATGTAAGGAAATGAATCATGAAAAGTGAGAAAAAGATTCTGAAACATTTAATGCTAAATTTAAGGATTTGGAAAGATACTCAAATTCCACACAGAATGCTGGGACCAAATGCTTTCAGTCTATTCAACTTATTTCCTTTAACACTGACAAGTATTATTACACTTCTTGAGCTTCGTGCTTCAATTTATTTCTAGTTTAACTTACATGTCAGTAAATTTATGTCTGACGTCAGTCTGGCTCTTACCATCCTCTTTTTATTAGATGTTTACCTCACATTTCTATCAAACATCTCTGTCAGTGAATTCAAATATGCTTGTTAAAGATAATGTCAGCACTGCCAAAACAGGTGCTATCACCACCTTTTCAATTTTACCTAATTTAAACGCTTTTTAAACTGCAAATAACATATGTATAGTTTTTCCCTTTGGAACTCTGTTTTATCAGAGTGCTAATTTTATGCAGAAAGATTCAAATATGTGAGTAATAAATTCACAGAAATCTTTTAGAATACGCAAAATGATGGTATAGCTAAGTAAAAGAGAGCAGACTAAGTGATGACCAGGTTTTTTAAATGAGTGGAATAAATGTGGAAATGAAAGGTTACCTGAATGGCATTTGTTACATTCCATCCTGCTTCCCAGCTGGTGATCAGTTTGACCTGGGCATGTGGCAAGGGAGCTGGGGACTTGTTTTCTGGATCCTGGTGACAAATATCAAGCTCAAATTTCAGGGGTCCATCTGGTTCCTCTCTGTTCTCGCTGTGAGCTCCTGTTCAGTTCATCGCTTTTAGCAAAATTCACATGCTCTTCATCGGTGTCTAGGCAGCTGTCCCACCTCACCAGCCCCAGAAAGAGAGATGGTGTTTCCCTAAAGCATTTGAAAAAAGATGAAAAAGTCTGCTTCAGGTGAGCCATCCTCAGTACCAACTATAAAAGTAAAATCTTTCATTACATGTTTTTATTTTTTTCAGCAGTTGTACGTTGTCAATCCTTTTGATAGGTTAGCCCTGATAGTGCTGTGATTAATGGAGTTTGTTGTCTTTGATTCATATATTTACACCTGTTTCAAATGGCAGCTAAATAAATATCTCCAGGGTCTTCAACATACTGCCCAGAGTAGCATGCAGCAAGATTTAGTAGTCTGCAAGTATCAATTTACAATTCAAATTGGTTTTCCTTTTACCTATGTCATCTATGTAGATCAGTCATTCATGAAGCAGCTACAGGTGGCTGCAAGAATCTTTTCCCAGAAATTATGCATGTTTCTAATACAAATAAATAGTTCTGCCAAAAGGAAAAAGAATGCTTCATTAAAAACTAGAGCTGATGGACTGACTGCTAAGAAGATTCATGCAAACAAGTTTGCTTTTCCAGATGTGAGAATTTTGTGCTGTGTTTTAGTGTCTACAGAGGTCAGTAGAACTTTAAAAATGTTCTTTATAGAGCTTAAGTAGTATGAAAAAGACAAGTAGCTTGTTTGTAAACCCTAATTGTTACCAGCAACATTTAGGGGAAAGACCTAGAGGTATGATGACACATTTACTTTATGGATGTGAATGATACATTGTGAAAATTCACACTGTAAAATCCTAAAAATAATATTTACAAAATTATCCTCTTCCCTTCTTGGCAGGACCCATGGAATTTGTGAAGATAGGTGAATAGAGAGAGAGCTGGGTTACGTTGTTGTAGGTTTATTTATACCCATTTTCTTTAGTTATTTGCTATACCTGTCCTATATTCATCTTCTCTCTTTCTTCCTAATGAGTACTGGGTTTTAACAGCTAAGCTTTTCTACTTTAACCACTGAATAACTGGCCAACACTGCTGATCATGCTGAAAAAGTGTTGAGTTGTAAAAGGTTGGCATAGGGACCTTGGAGCCTGTAAGGGCAGTGACAGTCCTTGCTTGCCCTTACAAGCAAGATTCTTCCTGTTAGAAGAAATTTCAGGAATTCTCAAAACAATTTTAGAAATTTGTATTTCTGAACAAGAGTTCTAAACCAATTACTTTTCTGCCATATTGTATGTATTTGTGAGCTGCAGTCTCATCAGCTCTCAGGACTTGACCATTTCCAAAATGAATTATGTAGGCTTTGTTGTCTCCTTTCTCTTCTGTGCTCAGGATAAAATAAACATGGAGACAACCTTCACTGTTCTGTCTTTTACAATCAGACACTGAAATTTCTCTTGTTCTCATCAGAAAACTAATATTCTGAAGCTCTACCCAGCTTAATCACCTGTCTAAAAAAAAAATATTTCAGAGACCTACTAATATGGAATTATATTCCTAGTCCTACCTTGTTCAAGCCTCATCACTGACTCCTATATGTGCCAAGTCCATGGGTTTATTGCTAAATGGTCTAGAGAATTCTTTTACACGTTGTGAAATCTGCTGATCTCTGACCTGAACTGAACAAAAAGTGCCTCTTGCTCCCTAAAATACCCATTTATTGGTAATTCTGAAGACCGAAGTGAATGTTGCTAGCCATCTCACAAACATATTATGGTCTTCTGGAGTGACCTGGAAGGTCCTTGAAAATACAAAAGTGGTTTTTACAGCAAATTTTGACCTTAGTTTAGTTCTCCTTTAATGGAAGCCATTCCAGTAGGAAGCTTCAGGAAGATTTCTGAGAGGAATGTTTTGTGATAGCTGTAGATACTGCTCCAATTAAGTAAACCTGACAACAGTATTTATAAAGCAAAAAAAGTAATATTAGAAATTACGTGGTTAATTTTCCTGCTATATAGAGAATGGTCTGAGATACACAAATGAAATCCTGGGAAGTGGTGAACACTATTAAGTATTTTCAGTCTGTTTTGAAGCACTACTTCAGTACACGTTTACATTTCTGGAAAAAGACCATTTTGTTGTCATTGGCTTTATCTAATGGTAAGGCACAATGTCATGGAACAGATAATTAGCATTTTAAAAGATATTTTTATCAATTAAATGCAGATAAGAACCATTTTAACATCCCGAGGAACTGAATTACATCAAAGGTAAATGCTGATTGCTACAAAAGAAGTATTACATAAGAAATTGCATTGTTTATCTGGTGTTTGTAGGATCTTTATTTTCTATTCAAAAGAATTATCGAGACTGCAATGAGTCCTCTTTGGTGAGGGGGTATTTGTTTTTCGTTGTTTTATTTTTATTCTTTATTTTATTTAAGAGTTTTTGGTTTGTTTTTCCTTGCATATTAATTAGGTTTTCATGCAGCTTTCTAAATCAAGGGAAGTGTAAGCAAGTTTAGAAGCAGAGAGATATCTCTAGGTATAGAACCATTTCTTTTGACTGCACAGGCTTAGAGAGAAATTATCCAGTTTTATCCAAGGTCCTCTTACAGCACTGGAAGGAATCCCATTCTCAGATCTCTTATCTGCCAGATGTATTACATCCAAAATTCAGAAAAAATTAAATAATAGTTAAAATTGTTTTCTCATGATTACACAGAACTTCAAAAGTAATGTAAAATCTCTTTTAAAAAAATAGGTTTTAGTTGGTTTAATTCACTGCTCCTCTACTGACTGCCAAAACAAAGGCAAGTAAGTCTAAAAGTTTCCAGAACTATCTGAATTTTTATAAAATATTTATATTAGATATCCTATATTTGGTGTACTGTTTAGATTGCTTATTTCAAAACAATATCATTATTCATTTTTGACATACAGGGTAGCACAGGACAACTCACTCATCACTGCACAATATTTATTATTACCTATGTTTTATGCTGCTTAAAGATCCTAGCAGCCACCTTTGGATTAAGTATCTTAAAATCAACTAGTAGGAGACAGTTTTTTTATGAAAGGTGTACAGTTTAAGAAGTGAAGACAGACAAGGCATTCTGGGAATCTGTCCTTCTTTGTCTACTGGGCACGGGGTTTTCATCCTACATTGCATTCCCTGCAGCTTTGATTTTTCCAGCCAATAGGGCAAATTGTACTCTGTACTGTTACATCACTGTACAATTACTGTTTTTTTCACTGACATAAATAATGAATAAGGAAGATATATCACAACTGGTTTTATTATTGCAAAAGCTGCTGTCTGGATGACTGCAGTAAATTTCATATTTATTGTGCTACTTTCAAGCCATCAGAAATAAGCAGTAAAGGCAACAAATGAGAGCTGGACTCAGTTGAAAGGCTCTTTACTTTTCCCATGCAATAATTCTGCTAGACATTCTTTCTACAGATGTTCTTTATCCACACAAGCCAGTATTTTAAGTTTAATTAAATGTTATGCCTCATCTTAGGAAAAACTTCCTGATTTATGTTTGGCCCGTAAGTGTGGTTACCATTGTCCTTGGCACCTATTCACCTATTTCTATTTCAGTACCTAAACTGAGATTCAAATTTTCTTGGAAAGCAGCACACTGTCACTGTGAATCACAAGCTTGACAGGGCTGAATTTCAGGAGCAGGAGGAGCACATGAATAGGCTTGGAAAAGACATCTTTCCTGGCCAGTAGAATTTTGTAGTGCAGTTTAATATGCCCAAGGAAACAAGATCTTCAGAGCTGCCACTTGTGCTGGCCACGGTTTTATTCAAAAATTTGTTTGACTGTAGAACCCTTTAGTTATACCCATCAAGAAGAATATTTTGGAGCCATAACAAAAAGTAGGCCAACAAAACAGTTTATCAGCCCCGCATGCTTTTATCCTACAAGCAGTGCATTTATTTAATGTTGAATTTTTTAAGCTCTTTTGCTGTGGGACGTGGGTTTGGTTCAAGTGTTGGGGTAGTAAGAATGTTGTTGCTGCTTAGTAAACCCTTTTCACAAGGGAGAAGGGTTCTCTCCACAAAAAAGGAATCTTAAATAGTCACCATGGTAGTCCTGAGGGTAGCTGGGACAAACACAGCACTTGCAGGTGTGTGAGATGTTTTAGCTAGAGTAATAAATAAATGCTCAGAGGATATACACTGCTATTACTTGCCACAATGAAATCAGTTTGCAACTAAAGGGCTTTTTCAGTCTTTCCATGTCAATGTACACTCTGCCCATGTATAAACTTGGGTCTGAGAGCATTAAAATCTAGACCTGTGGTGTATTCCCATGGAACTCTGAAGCTGCATGATGGAGCAACCAGGAATTCAGGTGCACTGCTGAGTGCCTCTTTTGCACAGCTCAGGTGCATCCTGACTATCCCAGAAGCTCAGTAGGGCCCTTTTTGGTCAAGAAACTCTTTGGATTTATTAGTCCAGCTTTTGGTGATGCCTTGAATAACTTTAAACTATAATAGAGATGACAGTGCAAAATGAAAAAGTACCTGAAACAAAAGATTGTTCAGTTTGACAAATATATTCAGAAAAAAAAATCACCAACTACTCATCCACCCTTTGAGGCATGATGGCTGAGATAAGGAATTTTTTGGAGTAGTGAAATAAGGATTTAATTTTTGGTACTATGGATCCTTAACATAAAAATTTGCAACATTTTTTTCTCACACTTTTAACTGATGCTTCTTTGAATGCCCAGGTTTCTTAGCAAAATTCATCTCCAGGTGTTCTGCCACATATGCAAATTTGAAAATCAGATGCAGAAAAGGCATAACTCATGATGAAAGATAACATTAGTAATTGATTGCATGTGTTTGAAAATGTTTCTTTGCATTCACGTTTATTTGTATGCTTTTGTAATGATTTTTTCATATTGTGGATTGCTCTACACATATTTCTCTGACAACTCTTTAAATAGTTATTCAAAATTATGTTCAAGCATGCAAATATATGTAAGTACATGAGTGTAAATGCATGTGGCACTTTAGAGGCACATGAAAGATAATGTCCCTGCCCTATGAGATAAACTGCAATCCAGAGAGAACAGAATTAATGTGATGCCAATTTAAAACAAAAGGGAAAGAATGGAGTGGGTAACACTGAACAGGTGAGTACTTGAAAATTTCATGAAAGAATTTGATCACAAACCAGAATTTGTAAAGGACCACTCTTGTTAGAGAAATAGAAGGCACTATTCAAAGCCTAAGGGACATGGAAGGAATTAAGCCCATAGAGGAGAAAGAAAGAAAACAGTAGGAATGGAGATTGTAAGAAACACAGGTCTGCATGGTGTAAGAGAAGATAAGAAATGCATAGAGGCAGAAAGGAAACTGGAAAGATGTCATGGTTTGAAGCTTTTTGTTACTTTCCATAGAATATTTCCTAAGACATGCCACAAAATCTTCATATGTAACCAGAATTGTGGATTCTTTTTGAGTTTCTCAAAGTCTCTACATGCTAATATTCTTTCTATTTCTTGCATCAGAGGGAAAGAGAATCAGGTCTGGCAATTTTCACAGTTAAGGATATTCTGCTGGAAAAAAAAAGGCAATTTGTGACGATCAGAGAAAATGCCAAGTAAAAAGAGAGAAAGATACTTCATCATGAGTGACTATTGAAACATATCCCAGGGATGACCCTCAAAGAATATCTGTGCTACAAATCAAGCTCTCAAGGGATGCACATGCTAGAAGTAGGCATTGACCTTTATTCAGACATATGTATCATGATGTAGTCCTTAAATTTCTAGAGGTTTATATCTTCCCATTGGCTAGTTCACTAAAGAGAAATCACCATTATCTAGGAAAGGATTGACATTATGGGGCTAAGATGTTTGATGACCTCCAGAAGAGACAAGGTAGTCTTATAGCTCCTGGAGAAATGTATTTTCTCTCTGTCTGCCACACTTAAGTTACAGTTTGGTGAGTTGCATCATGTTTTTTTGCACATATTAATATGGATAGGATTCCTCTGAGCAGCAGAGAAATTTTCTGAGCTACCCATTTAGGCCCCTTTCATATAATCAGTAGAATAAAACAGATGCTTCTAATGAATTTTTTGTCTCAGTTCAGTTGGCACCTGAAGCAGGTTGGATGCTATAGGTCAGTGGCATGAAATTGGCCATTTTCTTTCTCTGTATATAAGGGAAATCCTGAATTACCACCTTGGAGTTCTCTAACTGTCTTCACCATAGTCATATGAAGGCAGGTGAAGAGAATCCCATACTGTGCATTTCCTGAATGATAACTGCTGCAGCAGTGTAGCCCATCTTACTGCTCTCACCAGATACTGATTAAATTTGGCATTATAATTTATCAATAGTTTTAGCATTTTTGACAATAATGTGTGCCAATAATTTGTTCAGACATGTAAACACATGTAAATTAAAATAATTAACCCTATTCCTAAATGTTATAGTAGAAAAAGGCTCACTCATTTTCTAAAGCAATAAGCACAATATTTGAAACCTAATTTATTTGGAAGTAATTTGCTCTCATTGATTTAGGAAGCTGAATGCTTACATTTCTTAAATGGTCATCTTATCACCTTATGGAGAGTGGGAATTTCATGGCTCTTGAGTGCAAAATTGTGGACTGAAAAGTGATTCTGAATAACTGTTTTCTATGTGGAGACTATCCCTTGAGCACAGGATAAGATGGGGTGAAAATATGTGATTATGTGGTAAATTACTATTGTAATGATGCATAAAGGAGCTAAATTGAGAGTACAATAGCAAATCATAAATATAATTTACAGCTCTTTAGCACTGCCTTTTCAGGTTCTCTTTTAAAACAGATACACCCTTCTGTGGAGGTGCACCTGTTTCATAGAACTGGGAAAGGATCTCAGGTTGTGGGAAATACCTAAGCATCACACAGCACAGGTAGAAACTGCACCTATACAGAGATTCAGTGGTACAATTCTTCTATTGGACTGATGAAATAATATGAATTTAAACTTAAACTGAAGTGACAATAATAGAAGGTAGGTTAATTCAGTTTTGTTCATGTTCTGCTGAATTTAAATAATAGTTTTACAAAAATAAACAACATAATTTTAGATGGCACGGTAAAAGAAATAAGTCACAGCATATTGCCCTTTAATCCAGTAAGCCATATATTAATAGCACACACTACAACTAATAGTTTGTCATGTCTGAAAAAATTCCATCATGTGGGTAAGTGGACAGTGAGTAGATACTAACATCCTCTTCCCTTTCCTTCTGAAATGAACTGTGAAGATGTGAAGATCAAGAGTTTGCTGAGTTACCTGGAAATGTAATATCCAGATGCAGGAATCTGCCACTTCAGGGAGAAGGATAAGAAATAAATAAAGCAAATCCACAAATAACAGGTGAAGTAGATGGCTATGATTCAAGTTGAGAAAGTTGTTGAGAAATACAATTGCCATGACAATGAAGAGCAGCAGATATAAGCAATTCTTTACATAGCACATTAAATTACTATTTCCACTTCTTCAGAAATAACTGAGATGTACAACATGAAAACCATGCTAGATATTTTTGTACATATGTTCCACAGCACAATAGATATTTTACTTTGCTTTCAGGAAAGCAAATGTGTTTCCACCAGAGCTGAATTTTTTTGTGCTTATTTGTAGTCTCCCAGGTCCAACTGTATTGCTTCATCAGCAAGTTCTGCTCCCTCAGTGCTCATCTGTAGTATCTGCATTCAAGTATTCATTCTTTACAGGAAGAGTTTCTTCACTTATTTTATGTCTTCATTATAGATATTGTCTTCAAGGAACTCTGTAGGGGAAGATACAGGTGTAACTTATATGCATGGCATTATTGTCATCTGTCTGTGCATTTCATTTAGTGCTATCCAAAAAACCAATTTTTTTAGGAGCAGTTGAAATTACAGAGGTGATTACTTAGTCTCGTGATGCTTACAGTGATTTGGAAACCAAATATTTTACTCTCATTCTTGATCAGATATATTTTAGACTTTGAAGGATGATTTGGGACTTTCCTTACAGTCTCTTATTTTTTTTTAAATAAAAGTTCAAATGTGTGGATAAATAGTGAAATAGCATAGGCTCACAATGCAGGCATTCATCAATGAAAAAATAAGAAATAACTGCAAAATACATTGCTGTCCTTTGCTATGGCAGGTAAAGAGATTCTCTGAAGTGCTAAACTTCCTTGTATTATGCAACTGAAATGATATATCAGCACTTACCTAGATTAGAATAAGCAGTATGGAGTAATTAAATCAAAATGATAGAAACTTTTACAGGTGGTTAAATGAGAATAAGCAGAGAAAATAAAGGAAGCAGAAAACAGATTAATGGAACCTCTGCTCGTTCCTGACTATAAAACTGCTGTGCTCTACTCTCTAGGTTAGAAATGCATCAAGCTTCATAGGTGGTTTATCTCTACTGTTTTTCCCCTTTAGCAATGATTTTTCTTCAAGAGCTCAATTAAGAAAACAAGGCATTTTATTTTTTTTTATCTCATATTTTTGTATTTTAATGATTTTTTTAAACCACTGTTGCTTTGGGAAGTGACAGTGTCCAATTCCAAGAAGAATTTCTGATTAAAAATAAATACCAAATGTGTGATCATTCAAGTCTCTTCATTATATTTTCACATTATGTGCAGCTGCTGGTAAGGGAACATGAGAGAGGAAATACTTTATTCATAATAGGATCATATAGTAATCAAAACTAAAATTAACTACATAAAACTAAGTGTTAGGAAAACTTTAAAGCTGCCAGGAAAGAGGAATGTCAATCCATTCCATTTTTACCAGTGTGATACCAGTGCCAGTAAGAGATGTCCAGCACCTGGAGAGGGATCAGGACAGCATGAGAGCACCTGAAAGGCATCACAAAGGAATTTCAGCTACTCCAGCTGGTAAGTCAGCTTCACGAGGGACTCAAAAGGCATGTAATGTGGGGCATAAACAACAGGAATTAGAGTTGTGCACACATCTGCAGGGCAATGATTTAACTGGCCTTGTGGAGACACTAAAAAGTAGGGGCTCATGGAAATGTGAAGCCTTGGCCACAGAGCCCATGAAATGATGGAATTCAAGGTCCTTGGGGCAGTGCAGATGATGCACAGCAAGTTCACTACCCTGGACTTCAGGAGAGCAGACTTTGGCCTCTTCAGAGATCTGCTTGGTAGAGTATCATGGGATAAAATCCTAGAGGGAGGAGAGGGAGGAGGTGGCCCAATAAAGCTGGTTAATCTTCAAGGATGACCCCCTCCAAGCTTGGAATCAATTCATCCCAAGAAAGAGAAAGTCAGGAGAAAACACCAGCAGGCCTGAATGGATGAACAAGAAGGTCCTGGACAAAAACAAACACAGAAAGGAAGCCTACAAAGCGTGTAAGCAAGGTGACCTGGACAGAGAGATTGTCCAAATGGCCAGGGATCTGGTTAGAAAAGTTAAAGCTCTGATAGAAATAAATCCACTCAGGGAGATTCAGGACAGCAAGAAAAGCTTCTGTGATGTTGGTGATAAAAGGAAAACTAGAGAAAATGCCAGCTTCTGCTTCTCTTGTGCAGTGGATGATTTGAATCTTTGTCGCTTCAGGATCATTGTGAAGATCCTGTGAATCTTTTTCACATTCTCTGACACCACTCATTCTGCCTGCCTTCTCCTGTTGGCAAGGCAGGTTCTGAGCCACAGCACATCCCCTGCAGGCAAGGACACCACCTTCTCCTGCTCTGGCCCAGGGAGAAGCACCAGGTGCTGCCTGAGGCTCCAGACCTAGCTGGCCACACCTGCCCAAGCTTGCCTACCAGATCCATGCTATTTTAAGCAGCTTTCCAGTACCCTTCCATAACTCTTCTGCACAAAGCAATGTGCCCATTAGCTTTTACTTGATGCACCACAGGTGTGGTAGGTTGTTTGACAGCTCTACCCTGTGGCTGTTTGACACTTCATAACCAGCAGTCAGATGCAGACAAAAGCTCTAAGAACCTTTTGAGCAGGAAAGACTAGCAGATACTTCTATAAACTGAGCCTCTAGCACTCACACTTTTCCATCAGCAGGAGGCACCTCAAAATTCTTAGACAAATTCCTGGAAGTCCTCCAACCAAGCCAGGCAAGAAAAGAAGCCCAGAAATAGATGTGTAAAATGTTATGGCTGTTAGCTGCCTCTGCTGCACCCTGGGCAAAAGGAGGTAAAGTTTAAATAAATTAGTATTTCTTATATAGCTCTAAAATGTCTATTTTTGGAGTGAGTCTTCTGCTTCATACTTTACTGGTGTATAAGACATTCGAAAATGTAAATAACTTTACCTGAAAGGAGTTGTATTTACAGCTAATTAGCACAAAGAACTTTTGTATCTTCTATGTGAGTAGAATGCCTGAACATTCTTCTTTTCTTAACACTGTTATGAAAGTTGTGCAGAAGGAAATGCTGAGAAACTTCTCTCCCACATTAAACAACTCAGATGCTTTCTCTTAAGCAGACCATTATTAATTGTTTTCAGAACTATTTCAGAAGATTGATTCATGCATAAAAATGCATTTAGTCAAGGATTTCAGGTTTCAGCAGCTCTGCTTAGAAAAGCTTTATAATTTTCTTCTTGAAGAAAGATCTTTAATTACATTGGAGCAATAGAGTGGGATTTATGCATATATTCTAATTATGTACTAGTAAAACTGAAAAGCTCTTCGTTAAAACCATGTGGAGAAAAATCAGACACATGCCAGCACTTCATTACTGAGAATTTAAGAGGAATTGTGTGGTGGCTTATTATCAGTATTACATAAATAGAAGGGCACTCTACATATTGCATATGTCGACACAGTCTTTTAGATTAAAAAAATAGGCCGATTTTGAGAAAACAGAAGATGCAAATTAACTTTGTTAATTAAACCAAACCAATTTATTCTCCATTAGCACCTTACTACCTGTTTAGTAGAGGAAGTATAGTAATAAACATGTTATTTCTAAGTTAAATCTGCATATATATCTCCATGTACAGGCATATATGGAAAATATAAGATGAAAGATCAAGATTCACTCAACCTCAACCTAATTAGATCTAAATAATCATCAAATAATATAATTAGATCATATAATTCTTTGTAAGAAATACATGCTTATAGCATGATCAGAATCTATGACATGCTTTCTGTTTAAACAAGAGCCTTTATGATGAAGGGTTTTCTCATGTTGTAAACAAGAACAGCTGGTGCACAGGCTGTGTTACAATACACTGGAATAGCAGTACAATAGATTTATTGTTACTTCTAAAATTGTGTATAAAGAAGTCTTTCATATTTTAAACACAGAATTACTGAGCACTTCTTGCCAAATCGCAGACCCTCATGAACAATTTCCTTTGAGTCACAAGCACATGACTTTTCACTTCTGAGAGTCAGTCCATAAGATGATAAAATAATGAAGACCCATGAAGGGGTTGGGTACGTACAAAATCCAGCTGCTAACTCCAGTTTCATAGAAGGGAACTGAGTAAACTATGAGCAGGGTAGAGGGGATTGCAGTAGAAGTTAGAAATTAGAATTGTAAAAACAGTGTGTCTGTGAGTCTCTGCTGAAGCTCACATTTGGCCAATTCCTGTAGCTCTTTCTTTGTCATTGGGATTCCTTATATTATAAACCTAGCCATAAAAAAAAAAAAGGATATTGCTGTATATTCTAAGTGAACCAGCTCATTAAACATAGAGTTGACATAGTGGTTTGATTATGGGGAAGATTTTTGTGGCTGTGTGAGTAAAATATCTAGCTCATTATTTTTTAAGTAAAAAAGCAACCTAAATTATGCATAACACACATATCATTGCATGATTAAACAACATAAATAATTTTATAATATTTAAAATATCTCATTTTTACCTCTATCAGTACATATTTTTAATGAAAAGTATTACTGAATTTTTTAAGGGTAACTTTAAAGTAGGACACGGTATGAATGAGAGACTTCCACTATCACCAGTTCTGTTATTGTCCTATTATGGACAAATTTCTCATGCAATTTGCTTCTTACACTGATCAAATTTGATTTTAAGTTTCTAAGGTTTCTTGTCTAAATTATTTATGAGAATAACCACAGAATTATAGAATGGTTGAGTTTGGAATGGACCTATGGAATTCATCTGGTTCCAACCCCTCTGCTCAGGCACAATCACTTAGGGCTGCCTGGCCAGGATCATGTCCAGATGGCTTCTGAATAAAAGGATGGAGACCCCACATCTGCCTGGGCAACCTGTGCCAATGCTTGGTAATTCACAGAGTAAAAAAGTGTTTCCTGATGTATTCATTCACAGAACCTTTTGTGTTTCAGCTTGTGTCAATTGCCTCTGGTCTTACCACTAGGCACCATTGAAAAGGGCCAGGATCCATTGACTTTGCACCTCCCCTTTGGGTACTTGCATATATTAATAAGAGCCACCTCATTGCCCCAGCTCTCCAGGTTTGGCCTCACAAGTGCTGAGTAAAGGAGAAGGATCACCTCCCTTGAATAGGGAGGGGAGGGGAGAAAAGAGAAGAGAAGAGAGAAGAGAGAAAAGAGAAGAGAGAAATTAAGGACCAATGAACAGCTGTCACTCTGTGATACCCTTAAAAGTTATCTTCATCACTTTTCCCAACCAGAGATTTTTGGCTGCAACTGAGAGAAAGAGGTTTGAAAAGCAATATTGGATTTCACACAATGTTCCATGTAAGTCAGAGGAAAGGGAAAACATTACCTATTAATATGGTTGTTTTGCCTGGCAGATACTCTTAATATCTCAAGATTTTAATAATAATTCTTGGCATATGCAAAAAATTTGTTATAAAAAGTTGTTAAAGTAAATTGCTGTTGACGTAAGGTAATACATTCCCAGCATTGTGTATCTATCACTATTATCTGAATCATGTTTTTTCATAATAAACTATCAAAAGGACTGAGTCTTGAATGCTGAAAGTACAACCCAACTTTCATTTCCTAGGCAGAGACCAGGAAAATATTTACTTTCACTAAAAACAGTTGTGTTGGTATAGCTCGTACAATGTCTGTTTGCTTTAGAGTCAATTTTGGCCTTTTGAGAGGGATTGTAAAGCAAAATTTTCCCCCTCTCTATCAATCTCTGTGTGTTCTGCTCTCACTATTCACCTCTTTGTAAGTCCTGTGCACCTATAGCACTCATTATGAACAGACCTGGCTAAAGGTCTTCAGAGAGAGCTAGGAGTTAGCAATAAGATATGTCCAGAGGTATTTATAACTTCACACAATGTTGTGTACATTGCAGCTTGACACAAATATAAAGTTCATTGTATCTTGATACAGAAGTAAAGTTCAGTTGCTCATTTCTTGTAATATAGTGTTTCAATAGTACACTTACACATTTTTAAAATTCTGTCCTTACAAGTAAAAGGGCTAGGAACTTTTCTTTTAAAAGAAGGATCAAAATTCTCTTTACAGTACCATAATTAAAGAAAACTGGATCATGGCAAACAAATCCTACAATGATTTAGTTCATTCAACACATTAAAACAATATGAAAGTTATTTAAAAAGTAATATTCTTATATATAACTGGTTTGTGATTGTTCATTCTTTTCCCACTGAGATTTTTCTTATTTCACAAAATGAGATGATTATCCTGAAAAAATTATATGACCTGACACTACACAGGCTAATGTAGAGCTGTATTTCTGTCCCAGAGCAGAAAAAACCTCACTACAGACTTTTGCTTAAAACACCAGCCAACAAGCATGGTCTGGGCTAGCAGACACCTACTGTTGATCTGCACAGAAATCTGAAGCCCCATTCAGACACAGCCTGTCCCCACACAGCCAAGTCCCTGTTTCTGACCTGTTCTCACTGTCCTCAATGGAGCTCTCTTCTTGGAAACTTGTATCTCTTCAACCCATTTCTTTCTTTGTCAAGCAGGAGACTTTCTTGGCATGTTGTGTAAGAGTGCCAGACCATCCCAGAAAACAGTCAAAAGCAAGTGTAGAGGAGCTAGAGACTGAATTCCTCAGGCCTTCAGTCACCAGAAGTAATTCACTGCCAAAGAAACAGCCAGAAATCCTCTTTCCAGCATTGTTGCTCTGCTAATATCCATTAAGGATAAATGCCAGGGAGCCTGAAATTGAGTTTTCAGGCAGGTAAATGTTCCCAGTCCATCAATGGGCCCCTGAGAGACAGGGAGGCACCACTGCTGCATCCTGAGTTGCTGTCTCTTCCAAATCACAAGACTAGACTGGTATGGAAAGTGACTGGTTCTTCTCAGGAAACAAGTTTAGTAAAAAGTTTCTGTTCTGTGCTTACGTAGAGAGGCACTATAAAACAAAACATTTGAAAAGGGAAAGAGAACATAAACCTGTTCATGATGCACTGATGCCTCAAAGCCCATCTCTCTGTCTGACCTTTCTCCTTGTGGTCCCTGCAACAAGAGAAGTCTTCCACAGCTTCCTGCACATTCTAGTAGTTTTTAGCCTAGAAGTAGAGACCTCAGAGAAGATGGTAAAAAATAAAAGGTGGGGTAGTATGTCCTGACTCTAGGTTCCAGGTTCAGGATGGTATCAGGGGAGCAAGGGAAAATTGGGAAATGGGTGGGAAGCAGCCTGCAGACAGATTCTTGTACTTGTTGCATGTGTGGGCAGCCACCCACCATACCTTATGTTATGCACTGAACAAAATGACGTTTTTCATTCAGCTCTCACAGGACCTGGGCTTTTCTAAAAGGACTGGGCAAACACAACAGCAGGATGCTACATATGGATGTGAGAGGGGCTTTGGGCTTGGTGCTGTGAAACTTATTTTACAAGTGAGAGTAAAGCAGAAAATTACCATTTAGGATACAGAAATGTTCTTTTCCTACTCTAGACAGCCAAGCCAATTTTCTGCCTGCAATAAGGAGGAGAAATCAAGAAATCTAGTGCCTTCACAAAATGAATGATAAAGGACAGGAGGAAAGATAGGAATCCCTAAGTCCCTGAATCACTGAATCATAAAATATGCCAAGTTGGAAAGGACCCATCAGGATCATCCAGCCCAACTCCATCCATGCCACCCAGCACCATCCCCAAGAGTCACACCATGAACCTGAGAGCATTGTCCAAACACTTCCTGAACTCTGTCAGGCTTGGTGCTGTGACCCTGGGGACCCTTTCCCAGCGCCCAGACACCCTCTGGGGGAAGAATCTTTTCCTAATATCCAACCTAAACCTCTCCTGACACAACTTCAGGCTGTTCCCTCTAGTCCTGTCACTGGGCACCTCAGAGAAGGGATCAGTGTCTGTCCCTCCTCTTCCCCACACCAGGAAGTTGTAACTGCAATGAGATCTCCTCTCAGTCTCCTCCAGGCTGAACAGACCAAGATATAAAAAGGAGGGCTCTTTGCATCAGGACAAGTAGAATCAATGTACAATAGATAATATTTTTCTGGTGGAATCAGATCCACAAGGCTATTAACACAGCATGAGACAGGCAAAGGTACAGGAAGTATTAATTCTTATTTACTGTGTGAGTGACATTCCTCATTTGCTTTATCTAGGTTGTAGAGGGCATACACCATCAAACCAGTGTCACATACAGCCCTGGCGGGCCTTAGCCCTGCAGACGTTCAGCAATGGCAAATGTGTATCAATGCTGGCAATGGAGGTAAGAACTGTCAGGCAATGAGTATCAACACAGTAAGGTAGTCTGTTTGGCATTTCAAAAATACTGGGCATCATAAACACAGCTGATGTATCTAATGCTGGTAAGATGCGACTGAGGGACACTCAAGTATTGCAAGCAGCTGTCTCTTCTTTCAGTTCCTTATATAAGTCAGGGATTTTTTTTTCTACGGATGTTGGAAGGAATGTGTATCTGCTTAAAGCTGAGAACAGCTGGGCATTTTTCCCCCCTGGAACCTGATAATGTTGTCTTAGGTTTCAAATGGACCAGAAATATCCACACCTAGTGGATAAGTTCTGGAAGGGGGACTTCAATATATTGAAATTGATAGCTTATTGTGGATCATCTCAGAATCTGGAAGATGAAATTGTACTATCAGTAAACATTAATGCTTGAGTTCCTTTCAACCAGGATTGTGAAGTCACATGAGGTATGATATTCAGAGACGCCCCAGAAATTCAAAGTATGGATATGATTGAAGCTGTGATGTACCAAAAATATTCTTGTTAGGGCAGCCATTGGAATAGATCCAGGAGAACACTGTAAGTGTAGGTATGGATCTGTGTGTTGTGGTTGTTCAAATGCCATAATCTAGTTATAAAGTACGCCAGCACTCAGTCAAGAACTGAGTGTCACAGTGGAAGGTGAGGTAGGGCCTCAGTGTGACAGACACTGAAGTGAAGTGCATCAAAAAGATGAGGGAATTCATGCTGCTTGGAAACACAGCTGAGACTGTGCAGATTAATATCTGGTAGTGGAGATGAAGCAGTTTTTGCTTGGACCAGTAACAACTGCTTGCAACACATTTCCTACATAGACCACTATAGCTCTAATGATATTTTTTAAATGTTGCATTTCCATGCTTAATATGCTAACTGGAATTAAGAAAAGAGCATTTAAAGTTTGGAATTGCTAGGCTGGAACAAGAATGATCACATATTAAGCATATTAATTTTTCTTCATGAATGATGAATCTTGAAAACCACAGTGATTTGTCAAAATAATTAAATTCCATTTGCTTTTCAGATATAAATGCCTACACAGCTTGCCAAAGTAATCCTTGCTTGCTACTCAGAAGACTAAACTTTCATAAATGTACTTTTTAAACCACATTTTTTCTTTTTCATTTATGAGGCAGGAAAAAAATCATTATTTTATTCATTCTGATTATAATCTTCAATGTTGTTCATGCTAATCCTGACAAAAGAATTTATTTTTCAGAATCAAGTTCACATGTAGCAAAAGGATAAAAAGACCCATTTCCTCAATGCTTGACAGTGCTAATTTCATTCTGACTTGCTTTCATCTGTTTTAGCAACAATTCAGGCAACTAACCCAAATATATTTAGATTGGAAAAAAGGCTCAGCTTGGTACTCAAAATTATAACCACCCATCATTCACCAACAAATCTCAAATTTATAAGAATCCAATATGTTTTTAATGTGCTATTTTATTTACATTTTCTTTATTCTTTCAAATCAAGCACTTAGATCAAGTTTCCCTCTGCAATAATATGACTGTAAATTATCATTTTGTTTTAAAATGAAGTTGATATTCTTAGGAAATCAGTTGCCTCCAGGAAGTGGACCTTCAAAGAAATAAAAAGAGCATATTTTGATACTTTGAGTAATGTTTAGGCTGCCTGAAGAGCTCTTACTGAGAGTTAAAGCTAGGATAGGCTGCACTGGATGAGTACAGCACTGGATATTGATAGCATTTGGCAAATACACACAATATATTTTGGAATAAACTACTATGTAGCAAACATATATATTCAAAAATATGTCAAAAATCTCAGCTGTTAATCTGGTTTGCCAAAATTCAGGTCTTTTATTTCCTTCACTTTTTCCTACCCCTTGCTTACCTTAACCCTGCTGATCTTACGCTTTTTAGTTTAGAAGATCTACCAGGTCAAGGCTGTTTCATTAAAGCTGTACTTTTTATTGAATTGCCTTCAATCATCATGCTGGGAAATGCTCTCTATGCCAAGTAACATAAATGGGTTTGTATGCACATTGTTTATAATTCAAGTCCTTTGGGAGAAGGATCTACATCCATTCCAGCAGGACACAGTGGCAAGAGAGAGAGCACTGTGATTCAAGGACCAGCCCATTCTCCCCTGCACAACAGCACAGCCCTTCCACCCATGGAAGGGGTTACAGCCTGCTCTGAATCCCTAACCCGGTGGTACAAGTCCTCATCCTTGGAGAGCAATAGTGGCTGAGCCTACTCAGGTCCCTTTCCTGCTGCATGCAGCACTGGAATCCCTATGCATGGTCTCCTGTCAGTGTTTGGGAGCAGCACGAGGGGGGCTGCTGTGCAAGCAGAGGCAAACCCAAAGCTGAGGACACCACCAAGGGAATGCAGCAGCCCTGATGAGAAGAGCCAAGTACCTGAATGAGGAAAGCAGATCAGGTCTGGTGACTGGAACTATGGATGGACATGGCCCAGTGATTACCAATCTAATCTACAGTGCTCAGACAGGTCAGGGACCAGGTCAGAACGTCATGTGTGTGGATTTGAAGCAGAATCAGGGAGGTATGAACAATCATCCTTGCAGCATGACTCTGGCACAGAACCAGGATGACAGCCCGAGATTATGTCCTGATCCAGAGAATAAGGAGAAGGTTCCCCAAAGCAGCTTCTCATATATCTCCTCAAAGCCCTTAATGTATCACAGTTGGTCCTGAGTCCAGGCAGACAGATTCCTGGAACGGGGGAGGATTCATGCTGGTAATTCCCAGCTGTCCTGGAAATTAACTGACTTAGTCCATTTTGGAGTATGAACTCATTTTATATTAACCTGAAGATTAGGAAACTGAAGTGACTTGGCAGAGTTCTGTATGTATGCATATTCTGTAGGTATACATTTCCTACAGGACATCCTAAACATTACTACAGTATCCTCTGCCATAGCAGTAAGGGAGCAGTAGATTTGAGGTAGAATTTAATTTATGTTTTAACATATTCAAGTGTTTTTTGTATATATATCTTTAATACTCTGAACTGGGAGACTCTTAAGTATTTTTCATAAACAGTAGATTAATCTTGACAAGTCCCTAGTGAGATTTTCTTAAATTTATAGTAGAATAAAATCAAAATATGGAGCTGGGAGATTGCTGCCTATACTAATTTATCAGCTTCCTAAACTCTGAAATAACAAGTAATTTTCAAACAACTTCAAGGTTTTTTTTCAAATTTTGCTTAGGTAGATTTAAAACAATGTTATTACTAAAATTTAATAGTATAGAGAGTGCCTATGAGAGATATATACCATTAATTTAAATAGATTAATGGATGCCTTTCATTAAAAAGTAGTATTTAATACCCAGGGAGTATGTATATATATATGTATATCAGCAGAAAATTAAAACCATATATACCAAGTTTTAGAAGCATATTCATATGTACACATTCCATACTATTACTTTAATCTTATATTTAATGTTATTAAAGTATAATGCATGGTTTTAATATTCATTTCATATGTATTTTAAGACTTTATTAAGTTTAATATTCCAAACACAGAAAATAGTTAATGTCAAATACCTCATTATCCATTTGTAAAAACAAGTATCTTGTAACTGCAGTAATTGGATAGCAAGATGTAAAATGAAAGTTTGCAAAATAGCTATAAAGGGGATTTTTTGCAATACATTACCTAAAATATACCAAGGAAAAGTATTTTTCTCTGCCTCCTTAAATTTTTGAGAATCTATTGATTTTCTTATCGATCATTCACAATTTATTAAGGAGCGAATTACATTCTTGGAGCAACATCAAACATGCCACACATGGCAGAAACGTTGGTTGGATGAGATGTTCAGAGGTCCATTAGTCCATTTTGCTACTGGATGCCATTTGGTTGCCAAGCCATCAATTATGGCACTTTGAGCCTGGCAGTCCAGCTAATTCTCAGCCTATCTAACAGTTGATTCATCCAGCTCATGTGTCTTCAGGTTCCCAGAGAGTTCTCTGCAGGAGATGATGTCAAAAGTCGTACTAAAGGAAGGTGTATTGCATCCAACAAAAAATAACAGCAAAGAGTAGTAAAAAGCACCTCAGTTGCCCAGTGCATGCAGTCATATTTTACTGTGCTGCTCTCACAGATGTCAAACCATTCCTTCCTTTTTGTAAATAAAAAAGTCAGTGAAACAAATGCATGCACAAATGAACTGTCCACAAACCTACTGTACATGGCAGAGAAATCAAGTAATGCTGTCTCAACATCTTTGGGATAATAACAGAAAAGACAACAGTATGAAAAGACAACAAAAAAACATTTCTTGTGTAAAATATACAGAACTCTACTGTCTAGGTCAAGGGAAAACCCCATTTGTTTTCTTATTTCTGTAATGAAGAAGTAGATTTCAGAGCAATTTCTAAAAGTCTACAACACTGGACTGAGAAAAAGAGCCTTCTGTTCTTCTGACCACCAAGTTACCAGTCTCATATGAAACGAATCTAGGAATGTATCTTGTTTATTGTAGTCAAGCTGTCAAGCTAAAGCTTGACGAGAAGTATCTGAAAAATATTCTGTTTCTTGCCTATAAATATAGAACAAGATCAACTGTTTCATTAGCAGAGTTACTTTCCATATGCCTCTTTCTTCCTATGTTTCATTGGTTCTGTGCAGAAGTGGTATTATTTTGGATGCCTAGAACAGGTTTGTATCTGCATTGTGTACATAGTTCTGCAGGCTAACTGATGGGCAGGCATACCATGAATGAAATCTTTGAGTCCATGACACAGACTAGTTTTATTTGACTAAAATAATAGTCCAGCCAACAGTAATACAGTGTGTCTATCAATGATTGTGCAATTGGTTATTTATTTAAACAAAAGATCTTTGTCTAATTCGGCCATCTAAACTAATTTTTTTTTTCAAAAATATTATGCGTTTATAGAATAAGCAGTTTCCTGATGGCACCAAGCCACAATTTCTCTTTGAGGATGTACATGCACATTAGAAACATCCCTTAATTTTATACTTTAAGATGGAGAAAGGGAATGTATTCTATCAGTACAGAAGCTGGCCATTAGACAGATGTTTTTGTAAATGCACACAAGGGCATTTGATAAATAGTACATGATATCCTGTTCTTTCAAAGAGGAAATTGCATTCAAAATTCTTCCTTTTATATATTTCCAGTTTCTAGATTTTCACATTTTTTTCCTTCAGAAAACCTAAACTCAAGTGAGTCATAAAAATCTACTCTGCAACTACTTCTAAGAACCCAATTTTAAAGATGCAGATGAGATCTGGTGGCTTCTTTATTGATGGGAAAATTATGCTACAGCTCAAATGAAGTAGTTCAGTTTTCTGATCATGTATACAAACATGACAAAAGTGTGACCCTCACTGCTCTTTTAGAAAATTCTCCAGGTTTTCATAATGAACAAAGTGTACCAATTGACTTTTTATCAAAGTAAGGAAGAATACACTAACCATCTGTCACTTTGCAGAGCAGCTGCATGGAAGAAGTCTTTAATGAAGATCTCTTGCTTGGCCCTTTCTGTTTTGGAGTAAATCAGCTGAGAAAAACTCAGCAGTAGTTTAGGAGATTCAACTTTTCCTTCCTTCCTGAATTCCTGTCTTCCTTCTTCCTGCCTTCTTTTTCCTTCCTTTCTTTTCTGATAATTTGCTTTCTAGTTAGTCACAAGCTTCTCTATTCTAAGACACAAACATCATCAGCTTCAACTACACTGTGATACAGAGCTCTAGATCTAGAAACCTGCCAAAGATTTTTGCTTATCAAACCACAGGATGGCCAGCTCAGTAAGATGCAAAACACCTGGGCAACTATAACACTGCAGCTGATTACATTGATTCTAACACTTCATACCCATACATTCCAGAAGTCACCAGGCCCACCCAGGTGTATGGCAGGTGTGGGGGATTGTGTTGCCTTTTGGATAGTCCTGTATGCTTATCTCCTTAGGGCCATGATGATTTCTGATCTTGTAAAATGTAGCAATATTGATGACACATTTTTCTTTCATAAATTAAGCATCTGAGTCTCAGAGAGGAGCAATAAACTTTAGAAAAATATTGTGAAATGTAGAAAACATAATAAAACTTAAGCAGAGAAGCCAAAAATTTAGATAAAGTAATATGGCCTTCAAATCACAGGAGATCAACAGGAACAGCAAAACAATTTCAAAAACAAACCAAAAAGTTTATCTCCAATATTCATCAAAATTTTTTTGAAGAGAAAATCTTTCCACTATAAAAGAGGGAGAATTAGTGCCTGTAAGTTTGTGGATGTAAATTGGTAATCATTCAGTGAACTGATCAGATTACTGCACCAACCTGCTTTTGCTAGTCTCTGGGTGTGACGTCATTGCAAAGAGGAATATCACCTAAGCAACCCTATAATGCTAAAAAGCTTATAGCTGAACTGTGGAGAAGGAAACAGATGGGGCAGTATCTGGAAATTTTATTTGTCAGATATCGCCCATCTGTTTCTCTCCCTATCTGCATGTTTTGCAGTAATATCCATTTTTAGGAAGGAAAGTCAATCTAATTCTACAGAATTGGTTTAATCTTGTGCTTTATTATTATTTTTTAATTTTGATTTTTTACATTTCATTAATGGCTGGCAGGGAAACATAAAACCCACACTGGTGATTCAGCCAAATAATCTTCACTTCCAATCCATGAGAGGCAAAGTTATTCTTCAGGGCAAAATTAGTAGATGTTAACTTTTCTTATTAATTGGATCTAACAATTTTGACAGTTTCTCACATACAACAGACCTCCTAAGTAAATGAATGATACAAAGTACTTTGAAATGCATTCTAAAACTGAAACAATTATGTGTCATTTCAGATTAAGTTCTAGTTTCTTTGTAATGAGTAGCTATTAAAATCAGTAAGTCTTTTTTTGGCAGCTATCTGATTCTCTGAAAATAGAGTCACAAAAGGCTTTACATTAGGTATATTATTTATGGAGAGTACATAAAGACTTTGGTTGTAAAAATTAATTATGGGCTGAGAAATTCTATTTGTTTTTTGCTTCATCTTCTTAGCTAAACATAAGCTAACATAACGTCACTGACATTGCTCTTCTATTTTCACAAGATTAAAATTAAAACAAAAACCACTTAAAATAGCAGCATAGGCATAAAGGAAGTTATTAGAAGTCAAGGCTAGAAATAAGTGGCACTTCCAAATGGCCCACAGAATTCAATATCAAGCAAGACCATGACTCCTCTCTGTTCCTTATGAGTAAGTATCAATACAGAGGTACTAACAGATGAGCATTTAGCCTTTATAAGAGACTTAATGATAAATAATGACAGTACGTGGGTTGGGTGTACTAATTAATCTGACTAATTACAGGAGTGGTGAGCAAGGCAAAATGGAGGAGTTGAAACAAAACAGGCTCTATTCTGAAATGAGCTCCATCCTGATGCCATGTGTAGCTCATCAAACTGTAACAACTCTGCTCTTGACTTTAGCCTCCTCAGCACGCAGGGACTGCTGTTGCTGCCATTCTTTCTTCACAGTCTTTCTTGCCAAATTATAGTTACCCTCTCTTTATTACCTAGGCCCAGGCCTATCATATCCTCCCCCTGTTCTTTTGATTATTTTTCCTTTCTTTCCCCCTTAATTTTGCAGGATTGCTTTCTGACCTGCAGCTATCTGCATCAGCTTTTAAACTGACAATACTCGGTGACCCTGGCAACAGAGGGCTTCACAAGAATAGTTTTCTATCAGTGCTAGATTCGCTCTTTTCTACATGTGTCCTTTGTCTACTTTGATCTTTAATTCTGGTCTCTACTTTGATATTGATTCCTAGTCACATATCTCATTTCTTTATCCCTTGTCTGCCTTTTAACTTGTCTTTTTCCCAGCCCCTTCCCTAACACCTGCTTTGGGTGATCACACCCCTGGCATGAGGACATCCTGGTTCCTCCTGACTTGGGTCCAAATCACAGACTGTGTCTCACCTTGCCACCAAAATGGGTTAATTCTTTGATTGTTGTGGTTCATGCATTTCAACTCATCCTAAGTGCTGTATCTGAATCTTCTCTTTATCCTTTAAAGTTCATTTTTAATGTTTATTTTCTTTTCCTTTGATTGCAGTCCACTTAAGAACACAGGATAGGGGTCGCACAGGTTATCAAATCTATTCCTCCTGCCTCTTGCAGGCAAGTTTGTCATGGAATTACTTTCATAAATCTGACAAGGTCTACTTTTAAGTCAATTATTTTTTCCCCTCTGCCCTCTTAACAAAAGGCTGTTTCCACACCTTATGATTAGAAACTATCTTCCGTTTTCCAGCCTATACTGATCTGTATCTTGCTTATGCTCTTTTCCTTTTATGACAATTCCATCCATTAACATCCCCATTATGCTTAGAACTGTCTCACATCTTATTTTCCTAGGTTAAACAAATCACACCCTTCTAATCTATGTGTCTCAGATAAGCTCTCCTTTCCCCAGAGGCCTCTGCTGTGTTTAAGTCTGAATAATTTTTTCTTGAACATGCGTGATCGTAATTCCCTGAGATATCCTAGGTGGGATGCAATAGTATTAGTTTTCATATCTTCACTGGAAATATTTTCCCTGATGCTAGGCTTTATGTATCCTAGGCTCTACTTGCTTATTTCACAGCTGTATCATTCTGGTGACTCAAAAATGCCTTGTGACTCACTGACTTCCACCCAGGAGTTTTTGGGGTTATATTCTTAATTGATCATTCTCATAAGAAACTGTTACTGATAGCCCTTATTGGCATTACCCAGGATCTTATAACATTTAGGATTTTCTGATTTTTTTATGCTTGAGTCATTGAGAATAAAAAATTTTATAAACTCAAAACATATATTTGTATACATAAGTGCAAAAAATTTACAAAATATACATTGGTTCTCCCCAATCCTATTCTATCAGCAGAATTAATTTAAAAGTCTCTCTCTCTAATACAAGGTTATGAAAATATTAAGTCATATCAGTTCTCAGATGAGTCCTTATCTCATTTTGCTCACATCCTCCTCTCAGCCCGAAGTTCCATCCTCAGTACAGACACCATTAATGCCCCTTTAGCCACCTGCTTTCTTTAGCTGAAAAACTTCTTATCTAGATTGTCAAGGCCCTGTTGCAGCTATAGGCTCTGCTACAAGCTCTGCAGCCTTGTCTTCTTATTTCTATGGGTTTGTCTGCCTGTGCTCAAGGCCACTTCTGACCTGGCACAGCCACGCAACCTTGTGTCAGGCAGTGGTGACACATTTGATGCCGGAGGAAGAGCTTGGAGAAACTTGGTTGGTTTCTCACTACATTTAAGGAGTTGCATTTACGTTCTAGCCCTTGCTCCAATCCCAGCCTGTTTTACATTGCAGCTACACCTGTGCATCACTTTGCACCTCACTGATCCTGACCCTGATTTGTAGACTTAATTTCAGATCCATCTCCTGCCTATGAACTTGCCTGGTGATCTGTAATTTTGTTTGATCCTTGTTATCACCCTCAGATCTGCTCCTTCTGCATCCAGAGACTGCAGGAGGACACTGTCCTGCCTACCTCAGTGGTGCCACTTCACTTTTTAATGTGCTTCTCTTTCTGGAGCAGCCCGCTCCTACTGCTCAAAATTTTTGCATGAAGGGAATTGCAAAGGGAGAAGCAGCTGGAACAAACTAGCACCTATTACTGTTTGTAGGGAAACACCTTACAGACTAAATAAATATTGATAGTGATAAAATTGTGGATAGAGTTGAAAACACCATCCCCCTCTCTGTCCCTCTCAGTTCCTCGATTGTGCATACTTCCACAACAAAGCAAACAGCTGACAAGATGAAAATCATCAAGGTACGCCTTGAACTTGGGTTTCTCAGTAAGAAGTGCAGAAGACCACACATACATCATTTTTTGGCAAGAGTACTTGAGTATTTTCCAATGACTTACACGTGACAAATGGCTGGGACATAAAAGAGTATTCTTGTTGCTGTCTTATGTCCTATGCTGGAGGAGCAATTTCCCAAAGGCTATGGAAGAAATGAGTGTTCAGTAACAAGACTCCCAGCAGCAGAACTCTGGCCATTCCGGGAGAAACCTCAGAAGAGAGGTTTTGTGATGGGCTAAGTGCATCAGAAGAGAAAGAAAGTCTGCTTGGAGCTGGATGACAGGGAGACAAACAAACTGGCTGTGTGGCTAGATGCTGCAGCTTATTATGTGCAAAATTCTGTGTTCCTCGAATGTTGGGTTTGGAGTGACAGGCAAATTTACAATAGAAAATGTTGTGGCTTGGGAGCTAAAAAAGACTGTACGAAATGCATACTTATCCCCATCAAAGAGCACGTAGATACTGAAGCATTTATGTTGGGAAATACATAAAAGTGCTTAATCTTGACGTGAATTACCAGGGAAACTCAATCTGAAGTGCAGTGGTACAAGATTTCTGAAGACCACCCAAGTCAGAACAGGGATGCCAGCGCAATCTTGGTTTTATGCCACATATATACTGTGGATTAAGCCCCGCTCACTCTTTATAATAGCTCATGACATCCTTTCTGTGTGCTCACACACAGGTGGGGATCCTCGCTGTTCCATGACAAAACTTGGTTTTTATGGACTTTCTTACAGCATTTCTTTTTTCAGGAGAACTGTGCGATAGTTTTTAACCCACACGTTATTTTAGTGCAAGGTTAATTTTTCCTTTATGCAGCAATATGGATTCTTCCCCTGGCTACCTCTGACATACTACTCCGGGGTACGGCAGAAAAAAATGCGCTTGACTCCGTCGCAATCCTCGTTGCCCTCTCAGAAAACTATTTTTTTTTCCCCCGCCACAGCACAGGTATTTAAAAGGCGAGCACCCTTCCAGGCGAGAACGCTTCCCGGCTTCGATGCGCGGGGCTCGGGGGCTCCTCTCGGGCTGCGCTCCGGCCCCGCTCGCTGCCCCGGCCCCGCTCGCTGCCCCCGTCTCCCCTCGCCGCCCCGGCCCCGCTCGCTGCCCCCGTCTCCCCTCGCTGCCCCCGTCTCCCCTCGCTGCCCCCGTCTCCCCTCGCTGCCCCCGGCCCCGCTCGCTGCCCCTTGCTCCCGCTCGCAGCCGGCGGCCCGCGGAGCCGCGGCGGGGCGGGGAGCGTGTGCGGGGGGGCAGGGGTGTGTCCTGCCCTCCTGCTCCCGGCCCGGGGCACCGGGGTCTCCTCTCCTCTCCTCTGCCGGCGGCTGCGGCTCACTCTGCCGGCCGTCCCGCGGCGGGACGAGTCGGCGGCCCCGGCGGGAGCCATGGCTCGGGAAAGTTTGCCGCTGCTCCTGCTGCTGGCGGCGCTCGGCAGCCGAGGCCAGTCGCCGCCGCCGCCGCAAAGAGGTACAGGGGAGAGGGGAGCCCGCGGCTCGCCCGGCCGGGATGCGGAGGGCGCGGAGCGGGAGGCGGCCTCGCCACCAGCTCGGGGGTTCTAGGGACGAGGGGACGCGGAGTGACCCGCAGCCCGCAGAGAGGGCACTCGGCGGGGCAGCCCCGCTGGTAGCTCGGTGGCCGGGCCGACCCCGCACATCCCGCCCCGCACAGTGAGTTCAGTGAGCCGGTGCGGGGCAGCGCGGCTGGGCAGCGCTGTGCGGGATGTGCGAGGGGAAATCGTGCGGGTGAGGGACCGCTGCGGGACGCGAGCCGGTCCCCGAGGCGCCACACAAGCGCTGCGGGCCGATCTGCTGGCATCCCTCCTCCAGCCGGGATGTGCCCGTCTGCTGGCGTCTCTGAGACAGGGGAAGCTTGATAGGCTGTGTTGGAACACGTGTGGGCTGCCTGGACTGCTTTTAGCTCAGGTGGCAATTTGATGCACTTAGCCCGTCACAAAGCTTTTCTCGCTGTTAAAAACTAACCACGACTGGAACAGCAACAGAATCAATTGTATCCTGCATGGGTAGTAAATGTCTTAGACATACCGTTATCATGCTTTATACACTGTTTAGGTGTTGACACTACAAGAGTGTTTTTTTGGTTTTGTTTTTTTTTTTTTTTTTTTTTTTTTTGTTTGTTTGTTTGTTTTTGTTTTTTTGTTTTTTCAGTTAGTGTTCTGTGGAAAGATCAAAAAGAGTGTTGTACAGGGTACAGATATGAGGGAAATAAACTTTAGTCAATTTCTCAGCTCTCATAGGAAATCCTTAAAATTATTCTTCAGCCCACAGTATTCTTTGGGCTCTTACCATGTTTTTGCCTTGCTGAAATGAATTCAGTTAAAAGATACTGTGGATGTGTCAAAATAAAATTAATTCAAGCCCCTGGATTAACAGCTATCTTTCCTTTGACCCTGATGTCACATGATAGGGTGAACATTATGGATTAGGAATTTTTACGGTTTAGGGTTTACTTTGGAAAACCTGTTGCACTGAATTTCATGAGAAAAAGTCTCAAGCAGCTGACTCCTTAAAATGAATTTTACTGTGTGAGAATAAATGGCACTTGATCAAATGTCTGTGTGGATAAAAACTCATCCAGAATTAGACTGTGTTTAGATGATGATTTATTGGTAAACATTGAAAACTGGTATTTTAAAAGTAGAGAATTTAAAATACAGTACATAATGCGTTTTCTTCTTGCTGATTTTTCCTTCTTTTTTTTTTTTCTAATTAATTGTTTTTGCTAGTATTGATGTGGCATTTCTTTTAGTATTTTTTCTCTCTCACACATATACACACAGAGACTCTTTTAGAAATGTCCCTTTGTTTATGCAGTATCATGGTTTCCTTTAACCTCAACAGTGAAGGGATATGTTAATTATTTCACTTTTAAATTAGAAGTGGGTGTGTTTGGTGTTCATATGCTGCCACTGATATTATAAGTGAGTTCTGGTCATTCAATGAGGAATCCTAGGACTTTTAATTAAATGTTAATGTGGTGATGGGACCTTCTAAACTTAACACTTAAAGTCAAGTCCTGGCCTGCCAAATTTTTATGCCATTTATTGTCTTCTAAATTTCTTTTTAAGATCTGTTGCAGCTGCTAGGAGGTGCTAGCACTATGTAGATGTCACTGTCTTGCCCACTACAGACAAAGAAGTAATGAATTCCTCTGTAATGCAAAAAGTTAGGAAAGTCTGTGTTCACTGAAGTCCTGGGGGATTGTTGACATGTACAAGAATGTTAGTGGACCTGTGGTTTATATCCTTAGACTTACAGCTTTTGTTTTTCAACTTAAATGTTATTTGGTAATAGCCATAACGTTGGATACTAAGTATTGCTTACTAATTGTTAGCACCATTTGGATGTCTGTGGACAAAATTATGTAACAGAGCTGCAATGCTTTGAAAAACAGTACTTGAGACATGACAATGAATTCCCATGTTGTTTTATAGAACAGAACAGTTCAAGAACATTTTGCACCTCAAAGATGGGAACAGTCTGTATTTCTTTTTTTGTTTCTGTTCTTGTGGTTAATTTTTTTTTTTCCTTTTTAAATTGTTAGAAGACTTATTGTGGTCAGAAATCTGGAGTTAATTTCAATCTGGGTTTTTGTTCTTTGGTTTTGTTTTTTTTTTGCTTCACATATTATCTGTTCTTTTGCTGTTTGAACACTAAATGGTCATGGCAGAATTTCTGTCATGGTTTAACACCAGCCATTGACCAAACACAGCCCCTTACTCTCTCCTTCGACAGCAGGACTGAGGAGAAAATCAGATTGATAAAAGCTAGAATACTCATGGATTGATAAAAAGGCAGTTTAATTGTAAAGTAAAAGCTGTGCAGGCAATCAAAACAAAACAAGGAATTAAGTCACTGCTTCCCATGGGCAGGCAGGTGTTCAACCATCCCCAGGAGAGCAGGGCCTCATCTCACATAACAGTTACTTGGGAAGACAAACTTCATCATTCCAAACATCTCATGCTTCCTCCTGCTTCTTCCCACTTTATATACTGAGCATGATGTCATATGGTATGGAATATCCTTTTGGTTATTTGGGGTCATCTGTCCCAGCTGTGTCTCCTCTCAGTTTCCTATACAACTCTGGCCTCCTCACGAGTGTGGCAGTAGAAAAAGCAGAAAAAACCTTGGCTCTGCTGAACAAAAACAAAAACATCCCTGTATTATCATTACTGTGTTCAACACAAACCTAAAACACGGCTGTGAGCCACTGTGAAGAGAATTAACTCTACCCCAGCCAAAACCAGTGCAATTTCTCAGAAAATGGAAGAATCAGAACCAGAAAGGCGCTTGCATTCTTCAACAGTGTTTCTTAAAGATGTGCATAACTTGCAGTTAAGGTAAACTGATTGAAGTTCTGTGTAATGTTCCTTTGAATCTTGGTCCTTAGTTCATCCCATTCTGTGTAGAATAGGATAAAACCAAAATAGTAGTAATTTAGAAATGAGTGTAAATTTTTTTTTAATGTTGAATTCATGGATTTATAAACGGATCTCCATATCTGTTATGAGAGACAACGGGAGCCATGTGTCTGTGAAAGGTGTGAATAGTAGACACAGGGCTAAGGAACATATACTGCACAGTAACTTGATCTGTAGTGTCAGCTGCTGACATCAGTGGAGATAATTCATGGAGTACAGGTGCTTTTAGCATGTGTGGAAGGAAGTGTAAGTTGACTCCTAGAGGTGATGTATATAGGATGCTTATAAAGTCAAAGTGAGATTTCTCACTCGAAAGAGAAACGAGGGGTGAACATCAGCAGGATATGACTAGTGCCCGTCTGTTAGGCAGTGGATGGTGTCAGGCAGGTCAATATTTTTAAGTCTCTCTGTAGGTGTACATTTTTTAAAAAAGTTTCCAGAGAGTTTAGTTCAAAACTGTGTTCTCTGTGTTATATCATTGCAACCAGGACTTAAAAGATTCCTTCCCAAGTACAAACCTGTGTTTATATTGTACCCTATACTCTGAAAAGTCAAGAGACAAGGCTAATAGGATATAAGTTTAGTATTTCAGATCCTAAGACAGAAGAATGTGTAGACTTAGATTCTCTCTTTCCTGAGACTATTTCCCCAAATGCTTTGCTTATGTAGTCTGTTAAAACAAAAGTCAAATTTCCTCTTTCTTCAAGGGATTTCTTTGGAGTAAGGTCAATTTCAAAACTAACCAACACCACACAACTCTGATCTTGTAATGGAAAACATTTCCATCATGGCTGATGGCATTTAAACATTCAAAGCGTTCTGTGTGCTGTATTTGGAAAACAGAGCTTGTAAGAGATTTAATTGGTAAATTTGCATTCTACTTTCCTGAGAAAACAAGGCTTAGATGATTGTTTATCAGCTTGTTCTCACCTAAATAAATTTTGAGTCTGTTGCCTAATACCAGCAAGTATAAAAACAATGCAAAAAATCTTTAAGATGTGATCACTGAAAATCAATGGCTATTTAGGAAGAAAGAGTCTCAAAGTGCTTTATCTTCTACAAAAGAAGAAAGGTAGAATTTAGCCATTAAATAACTAATTCAGTCCATGTAAGTCAACATGTGTAGAATTCTGGCTTCAAAAATATGAAGCAGAATATGTCCATTGTGGAGGACTGGTGTCTTAGAATGTGCAAAAATCTATTTTTTTTTTTTTTTTAAAGGCCTTACTTAATCCAGCTTCAGGTTTTGTAACAAGTAACAAGCCTTGTTCACTGAAGATGTACTGCGGTATAGTACATTCTGTGTGTTCCCTTTTCACAGTCAGTCTGTCTGCTGTTTAATGTTTTGGATGGTAAATTTTTGGTGATCTGGAAATTATGATTTCTTTTTTATTATTATTTATTTAAATGTATGCATTACATAGACCATAACCAGTTCTAGCAACTCCTTTGAAAGTATTTACTTCTGTCTGATCTGTAGGGATTAACCAGCCCCAAAATGCTGCTCTCAAATATACATTGTGATTGCTTTTAGCTTCTTACTTCAATGCTGTTGTCCATATCACTTTCTTATAGTTTAATAACTGGCTGAGAAGGTGAAAGCAGAGGGAATTAATATGTGTTTAAGGTTTAGAATGTGAGAAATAATAAAGGGCCAGCCTAAGGTGTTAGAAATAGGTAGAATTGCCCTGACTGACAGGAGACATGAGTTTTTTGTGTACATGCTTTATCTAGAAATAACCATAGCCAAAGCTGAGGTAGGTCTTGTACAAGAATGTGTGAATTTCTTCAAGCAACAAATAAGAACATAAGATGGTAAGATGCACTTTATATTTAACCTTATTATTAATTTTTTCTCCAAGTTTTTTATATGAGTCATTCTTATTAGGCTTGAAATGCTAAAGTCAGAACAGTGGTTCTTTAACCTGTTCCAAAAATCCGCTTTAAAATAATACAGCAAACAATCATTTTTAATTAATTCAGGCTGGAGGAAGGAATCCACCCACACATGTTCTAATTTCTGATCCAGCTACTTGGACTGACAGTTTTTTGAGATTATAGTATTTTGGAATAAGAGGCAGCATTAATTCCTGGTGCAGGGTGGATTTTTCTTTTCTTTTTTATTGTTTCCTTTTTCTTCCCCTGCCCCTGACTCCTCATATTTACAGGTCAGGAATGGTGCTAGGACACAAATACGTGCAAATGTGAACCACTGTGCATACCTAATTATTTCCTTTTCTTTCCCAACTTTTTTCATAGATAATAACTCCTTGTTTACTGAATGTTTTTCTCCTAACCAACAATTCTGTCTAGAATATGTGAGGTCATATGTCACACACTAGCAACTCAGACCACACTAGCAATCCTACAGACCATATCTTGCTTACAGATGTAGAATTCAAACCAAAACGGTATGTTTGCTAAAACTTTATATTGATTCCATCCGTGTGTTTGAAATAGGAAAGGGAATTCCTTGTGTTTGCCAATAAAGCTATTTCATGAGCTTACTCCTGCTGATGACTACATGTTATTTATTCTCTTTTACCCGCTACTGTTGTTGATAGCCAATTCCTAGTTTCTGTTTTTCTGAAGTTTTCATGTTTTCTTCAATCCAAAGATGTAGATAAGAGAGATTCTGAAGAAAAGGTTTTTTTGCACCACTCCTTTACTGTGGGTAAAGTTGAGATTAGACTTTTTTATGATTTATTTTTATTAGAAAAATTATAAGATTTCCAGAAAAAAATAACTTGGGTTTGTGTGATTTTTGTACTGACAAATAATGAAATCCCTCAGGATTCTTGCAACACTCAAAACAAATAACTGTTACTACTCACATTTGTTTCAGCAGTTCAGCATCCATTTGTTGCACCTTAGCGTCACAAAGATTTTCATAGGACTCTTGTCCCTGCCAGATTCCTCTAGCAGACATTATCTTCGAATCAGACCTTGTAATAACATTAAACTGCAAAGCAGCTGTAGCAGTATTATGCCAGGGAACTCTTGTGAAAGCTCAGGAATAATGAACATTCTTGCAGAGTGGATTATCTAAATACCATTACAATGCCTGTTCTGTCCCAACTGACGTGTATGTACCTCATTATGATTCATGGATTTAAGATGGAATAAAAAAGAAAGTTACCTAAAAGTGAACAAAATAGTAGATAAAATTTATTTTTATACCTATATCAATTGTTTTTAATGGCAAATTACTATATCTTGTCATTGTTCACCTACCCTAATTATTTGGACCTAGAGGTGCAAGAAAAAGAAATCAGAACTCCTGTTTTTCTGCACACTTCCAGTGGCAGTGAGAGTTGATGGAGGATTTAGTTTGTTTTTCTACATACACACCCATTCCTTAGATGAGCCCTGAGAATTTTTGATGCCACTTTTGCTCAAGCTACCTTTAGATTTTGATGGGAGATGCGGAATGTGGCAATTTATTATCCTATGCTAA
This sequence comes from Luscinia megarhynchos, assembly GCA_034336665.1. NCBI lineage: Eukaryota > Metazoa > Chordata > Aves > Passeriformes > Muscicapidae > Luscinia > Luscinia megarhynchos. The sequence goes on from CM067565.1 coordinate 53,044,557, forward strand.
CTGGTCAACACCTTGTAATCCTGTTCCACAGAAATGTAATCTCTATCTGGGTAATCTCTACTGTAAATAATTGCATTATGTATTATTTTTCCTGGAGTTTATCCTGCACTGGGTGTCTAGAACTACTGCTATACATTTGTTGCTGAATAACTTTAGACTGGGAGAAGGAACAAATAGCATTATTTTTACGTATCACAGTGTTTCTAAATATGTGTGATAAAATACTGTGATAACTATTTTGTTCATTTTCTGAGCACTTCTGAAATGGTGATAATGTGAGTAGTCTGGATTCCTCTGAAAGCCACAGAGCTCTACAGCACCAGAAGAAATCCATGCCTTTCAAAGAGTACAAAGTAACATGGTAAAAAAATACAGGGCTTTTGAAATTTGGTATGTGAAACCACCAGGAATAGAACAAGCATGTTTGTGCAAATCCCAGAGCTGGTGATTGGGATGTGGTGCACTTGCACATCTAATTTGAATGTGTGAATTATGCATGAATTTTTGTCACGTCAACACAAACATGATTGCAGACCACCACAAGTACATTTCTTATGTTTAAGCTATCACTGACACTACTGGATTAATTAATATTACCAGACAAAAACAATTGTTGATACTATTTTATCCCTGTGGTTCACTTTTTTAGTCAATTTTTATGACAGTTGTGGCAAAACCCCAATTGTGAATGTAGCAATTCCTGCATGTATTTCATGGCATAAACCAGAATACATTTCTCACTGGTTTTTGATTTTGGTACAGTTGGAGATAATTTTCTATTAACCATTCCTTGTTAAAGATGATTGAGCCCTCACACAAAAAGGTTTTCTTTACCATGGGAAAAACACCCACACATTTAATTGAAAAGTATATTTGTAATATGCAGACTGAGTTATTCTCTTAAGCACAATGTCTTTCTACAGCTGGATACAGCTTTCTAAATAAGTTCCATTGTATTAAGGTTGCGTGTTGCACAGACTTAAGGTCTGTTAAGTGTCACTTTTGGTATGCTTATGTAGTAAATATGAGAAATATTTTCTAAATTCAGAGTAGGTGGGAAGCCTTTACATGCATGCCCTATAATCATTGATTATGCATGCAGCTTCAGCTTCTTCGCCCCACTGGAGCTTTGACATAGAGAGTAAGACAGTCTTTTGCCAGAAAAATTTATAGTTAAATGCTTGTGTCTACTTCATAGCTTGCTAACTAGAGGAGAAAAAGTACTGAATCTGCCTGCCATATTGGTAGGAGTTATTTAAAAGTGACTTTCATAGTTTAATTGGTGAAAGAACTTCTGTGGCATATAAAAGTGATGGTAAAGCAACAACAACAATAATCATCATCATCTGCCTCAAGAGCTTGAGTCAGTTCTAGGGGAAATGAGACACTGTCTGACAAGAATAAAGTGGAACTCAAGCTGTTAGAATGAGTCATTTGTCTATTCATTGAGGATAAACCTTATCTTTTGGTCAGGGTTGGTGCACTCATGGTTTCAAATTTGGCTGTATTTCTTAGAGAATAATATCTAAAGGAATCAATAGGTACACCTCACTCTAATATGTTGGTTCCTTATGTTACTCACACATCTGAAGTACTTTGCTAGCACTTGCAATATATATTTGTCCCAATACTATCTATTTAAAACTTCTCTAATTTAGAGGTTTTTGTTCTGCCAGTCTGCTTTTTGCCTGTACCTCACTTAAGTCCCATAATATTACTCAAAATAATAAAATTGTGTATGTGCCATAAATAAGAGAGAAATCAGTGCTTGATTTATTATATCACTTGGACAGTGTATACTTCGTGTGTATAGTTTTTGCAATGTTTCTGTTTTTCATTATCTATAAAATCTGGGATTTATTTTAGCAATTTGTGACTTCTTTTGAACACACCTTACAGATACATGTGACATTACAGAAACATATCGGTGTTTGTCAGTGCTTGTTTTAAAAAACATTGAGGAACACAATGCACTTTTTGAGGGTGAAAATTTGGGAGGCAAGACTATTTATGCCTATCTGTAAGAAGAAAAATGAAAATAATTAGATATTCTGCTAAGAAATGAAGCTTTTTACTTCAGGAATTTACCTTTGCTGATATGAAACCTTGTCTTTATATTCCAGGGTCTTTGGGGCTAAGATAAAAGTGCCATGTAGGCAGAGAGTGGTATGGATAACGCATATAAAATAGTTGATGAGAAAAATTGTGGTGATGAGCAAACAAATAAAAGGTACACAGTAATTTCTGATTGTGTTTAGCATTATAGAAAACACAGGCAGATCATATCCTTGGTGTTTTGATCTAAACAGCAGATACAGGAGGATAGAAAAGCTGATTTATGAAGTTATCAACTCTGGGTATAGAGTTTGTTGCTAGCATGAAAATGTTTGTGAAATCAGCTTTGATGCAAGTTAATTAAAGCTGAGGAGTGCTTCCAGCTCAGTAGCTCTAGGAGAAACAGGTATTTGAATTCAAGGCTTATGGAAGGCTCTAAAGAAGTTGGTATGAAAATGCTGATAAAGTAATGGCATTATGTAATTGATTGTTGAACAGGTTGTATGAACAGCCTCATTAGAGGAGAAATAAAGGGAAGCAAATATGATGCTCGTATTTAAAAAAGCCTCCCATGATAAACTTGTAGAGTTAGAACTGAACACATTTGTAGACATATTAAAATACAGAATTAGTAAAGACATGGATAAATATGTTTTTTCATATTATATGGAGAGAAAACTGTCAAAGAATGTGTATTAGGCATATTAATAAGGGCTGTAATAGTAAACCTGGGTTTTCAGGACAGCTGTTTAGAATATGTCTGAGTATTACAAACTGTGATATCACAGAAAAAAAGGAAAGAACTCGGTTTATGGAAAAAATCATAAAGGTTTTGACAAGCTATATGCCTGTCTGGGATTAAGTTGATTTAAAGTCTTAAATTGAATTGATAGATGTGGCCATTAGTTACATTGGAAGCTATTCAGTGATGTTTTTTGAAATACTTATAGTGGTCTGCTCTTCTTCAGTTAACATGAGAAAATGCAGCATGCAGTTGAACAGCTAATTTCTTACAACTCAGTTAGTAAAGATTAAGTAAGTAGCAAGTGCTCTGCTTTGACTAAACTGCTATGACTGATCAGGAATTCCAGTTCTACAGACAGTCATTTAGGCCATTGATGCCTGGAAAGGCTGACTTGGAACAGAAACTAGACAGAACAAAAGGAATAAAATAAGTATTTATTGAAAAGGTACACCTTGGGCAGTGCAAGAGCCTGGACAGGGCTATACCCAAATCAAATCCAGGGTGGATCCTGGTCATTAGTTCTACAGTTTTATAAGTTTTAGTTCATCTGCATATTGGGGCCAATTGTCCAACCACAGCCCCAGGCCATGAAGTCTCAGCCCCCTGGCTTGCCCCCTCACCATTGTTTATGCTTTTGGGTAACAGGTGTCCTTGATTCACTAGCTGGGAAGGGATTGTTTTATTTAACCACCCTGTGAAGAGAACTTACTAACACCTAATATGAAGTTTCAGAGTTACATACTAAGCAGCAAAGAGTCTGAAAAATATAAAAGCTAAAACCCAGGGCATCACCATCAATTTTTGTGTGCATCTCACCATCTCTGTGGAAGATGGGATAATTTGTAGGCAGTCTGCTTCAAAAGTGTTGAAATATGTTGTGGCTTGAACATATGTATTTGGGAAACAAACCCATTTCACATTTCTTGTGCAAGTAATGCTCAGTCTCACTTTTCCTCAATTTTATTTGTAAGTATTTTCATGGACTTATGCCTGGAAACATTAAGAAGGACAGCATAGAAAGTGTCACTGAATAGACAGTTCAAATAAGTTAGGAAAAGTAAGGCTTAAATAGATTTATAGTTTATATAAGTATAGGTTTGTGTAAGTTGTTGCAAAGTGAAAACAACTCCTGCTGTAACATGCATTATATGGACTTCAAGTACTGCCTCTCTTCCTCTGCTGTAACAATCACAGAATGACTTGGATTGGAAGGGCCTTCAAGACAATCTTGTTGCAATGCCTCTGCCATGGGCAGGGACACTGGATCAGGTTGCTCAATGCCCCATCCAGACTGGATTTGCACACTGACAGGGATTTAGTTCATCCACAGGTTCTCTGGGCAGCGTGTTCCAGTGCCTCACCACCCTCGCAGTAAAGAATTCCTTCTGTTTATCTAAACTGAATTTCTCCTCTTTGAACCCATTGCTCCTTGCCCTGTCACTACACTTGCTGATGAAGAGTCCATCCCTGGCTTCCCCCTAGGCCCCCTTTCAGATCCTGGGATGTTTCTATGAGGTTTTCATGCAAGCTTCTCTACTCTAGGCTGAACAGCACTGATGTTGCTGTTGTGACAACAGAGGGTTTTCTTCTCAGTGACTGTTGCATGGGCTCAATCAAATTTGTGCCAAAGAAGCTGAGTGGCTGAGCAGTGTGTGCCTAAGATAACTTGACAGATCCCAGGGTGAAATGTGCCCCTAGGAGCCTTTATACTGCTCAGATGCATGGCTTCACTCGTGGTCCATAAAAGGTGAGCACTCTCTTAAGCCACTCTTGTCCCATAGTGTAGAGTAGTTTCTGGGAATTAAAAGGAAATTTAGCTGAAAAGTATGAAAATAAATGCTTCCAATTTTCTGAAAATCCATTGATGAATGAATCCATTAATTGACCAAAGTATCTTTGTAATACATCATTTAGTTTTAAAGTGAGTCAACATTATTAGGACAATCTAGAATGAGATTAAATTAGTTTCCTTAATCAGTTTAACAAACTCAAGTAATTATTAAATTTCATGTTAAAAAGCCATTATATTCTGCATAGCAGACCTTTAAATCACTTCTGGAATTAGTTTAAAAATGTAGCATCTGTCTGCAGTATGACAGTTCCTCTACAATTATTTTCTGGAAGTGAAACTGAACTTATGTACTCCGTGTTAAGCCAAATCCACAGAGAGTCCAATGAAACAATTTTCTCTCAAACACTACCTGGTTTTTCCTTTATGGCTGTCAGTTGAAATATCTGAGTAAAATTGCATGATATGTACTCATTTTAGAGAAAAGTTAGATGTGTTTGATATTACAGCAAAATTCTTACTGGCTTCCCCATGGCAAGAATTCAACTCCATGTCATTATGGAAGAAGTATACAAAACAGAACATAACATTTTGTTCTGTTTTACTGTTCTGCTGAACGTATTTGTGTGCAAGCCATTTATTTCTGCAATGTCTGGAAGAACAAGAGGGGCCAGAGGGTCCCAGGGGTGTCAGAACGAATTGTTAAACTGAAGCATTAGCTGTAGTTGAAAACTGGGGAGTGAGTGGCTACACAGAGCTATTAAGAAGCATTTAGTGTTGTTTCCTGTTTAAATGAGGCTGTGTTTCTATCTTTGAATCAGCTCATTTGACTCCACAGCAGCACCTTAACAGTAAACAAAAGATTTAAGATAAACTAATCCTGGAAATGGCATGCAAGGGGAAGTTATTTAAAATTACATATACAGATCCATAGTAGTCTCTTTTGTTAGGAATTAAACTTATCTGTGTCAAATTTGAGATGTTTTCACTGTATCAGCTGGGCTGAAGAAACAGCTGTTCTAAGTCTGTGAGGATCAAAATATTGACATGTCATCATATGGTACTTCTGGAATCCCACTGTTCTGTTTCATAAACATTAATCACTCCTACATATGCACTTATGAGTGTATCTATGTTTTATGAAAAACCTGACGAGGAGTAATGCCAAACAATAATATAATTCTTTATGTACAAATAATTCTTGTAATTTTTACCAGTGCTGTGAAACTTCAGCAAAGGATTCAGCCTTTATTGGATAAAGTGTCTTAAGAACTAAGCTTAAGGTCTTAGAGACTTATTCTAAAAGAATTCAGATTAATGTTTTTTAGCAGAGCTAATTGTATCTGACACCTTATTAGATTTTAAGGTGGATTTAATCAGTAAGAATGTATTTAGTGTTATTGGACCTAAAGAGATTTTCAGATTTGATACTTCTCATCCTTAGTTTCCACTAGGAGAAATAATTAGCATGAAAGTGAATTAGTATATTTTCTTTAGATTTATTTATTTGTTTTTAAATTGGCAAGCACATAAAATGTGTTTTCTTCCTGAATATCTTTGTGGCTTTCTTCTTAAAAACCCCCTGTAATACTCACCTATTTTATCTCTAGTTAATGGATGTTCTCTCTTACTAAAATTCTAACTGAACTTTTGTTCCTAGTGTGCTCTACTGTACATCAGAGAACATACACTTCATCACAGTGTATGTTGTTCTACCTAAGATGCAACATATATAATGTTTAGAATAACTGAATATTGCCCAGATGCATTAAAAATCCAACCAAATAATTGTCTAGAATTTGGCAACAATGTTTGGTAAATCTGTGTTTTTGATTCTAGACTGTGGGTGTAGGACTGAGATAAAGTGCATGTAGTTTAAAGCAGACAGATGGCCCTTAGACATGACCTAGCTGTGGCAATAGAGACTGTAAGGAGAAACAAGTAAGGAGATTGTAGCTATTCTGAGGCACTTCACTTTTTACAATAGTGTTCTTAAGAACATTCTTGACTTCAGACAGATCGTGTTTCCCACCCTTGGATGAGGCCTTTTTGTGTTCCAGTATTATTGTTATATTTCATCCCCTTTCCCTATGAAATGTTTCTGCATAACTTCCATTAAATTGAAATTTTTGTATCTGTGTAGAATAGATGTGTGCTTGGAAGGTGAGTTAACTATTCTTTCCACACTAATAAATGAGGTCTGTACACTGCTATTTAGATAAGTACATCGTGGTTTTGATATAGTGGGTGTATAAAGGAATACTGACTTAATTCCAGTATTCTAGTAATATTATTAAATCTAGCAGGTTCATGTCTTCTGCCCACAGACAAACTTGTCCTTGGCTCTGGCAGCTTACTTGGTTCAAGACCTGAAAGGAAAAGATGAGGTGCACATACCCTGAATAATATGTTTGTGCGTCTTCAGCCTCATAGAAAAGGCTCAATAAGATTATTTTGATAGGCCTGGAAACAAAAGTAGTTGTTCTCTTGGAGATACATGTTTGTCTGAGAAAAACATTTATTTGTACATGAACTTTTGTTTTCCTCAGAAGTGATAGGATTGTCTTTTTTTTTTGTTGTTGTTGTTTGGCTTATGGGTTTTTTTCTGTGTTTTTAATGGGGTTGTTCTGCGTGTGGGGTTTTTTTTGTTGTTGTTGTTTTTGTTGGTTTTTTTTGTTTTTTTTTAAATAAGAGGCTGTCTTGCCAGAATGTACTTTTGAAAAATAACACTTCTGAAGTCAGACGCTCTATGATACTGGATAGTCTGTTGTTGCATTCTATCGTTTGAAAAGTGTGATGAGAGATTGTTGTTTTCCTTAAAATCTGTAATTAATCTGCTTGAGAGAGTCTGGGCCAGGTTTCCTTCCCAGATAGAAGTATTCAAGCACAATATTTCAGGAAACTCTTCTGCTGATACTTCTTAAGCAATGCATGCCATGATGCACATATATATATATATGTATGTATGTAAGTATGTATGTATATATTTCACACATATTCTGTTACTCCACTCCTGGTGAATGTGGATGATTAGCCCCACATATATCAGCTGACTAAAAAAATAGCAACATGGTGAATATGTGGTTTTAAAATGTGGTATTTGTGTTAAGACAATCCTCAGTGGTGTGGAGAGAATGGTGAAGCAGGCCGTAGAAAAAGTTGTGTAAATAGAAATACTGTCCTTTATTTAAGAGTGGTACACTTTCAGTGCTCTCATTCTACATGCTCACTATGGGATTTTTGAAAATAATCCAGTTATTGTTTTAGAGGAATGCTTAGTGTTTGCAGAGTCAGGCCCCAGAAGGACAAGTAATGCATGAAGGATGCAGAAGTTTAGTGGCCTTCCAAATAAGGTCACAGCCTGTTTTTTTGCCTTTGATAACAAACTCTTGTAAACTTGATATTTGAACAACATAAATAGGAAGTTATAAATTTAAATAAAGGTTAAAAAATAATGCCCTAGATTTGCATCTGGATTTTGTTACCAGTTTTAGAATGCTGCCCAGAGCAACAGCATGCCGCATGGGAAATCTGATAACGTTGTGAATCTTTCAACCTTATGCATTCTAATCTGAGTGTGGTTTCCTGTAGTAGTGCTGATATGCCAGATAAAACAAGCTTGGATCCAAAATCAACCTCTGTTATAAATGGATGCTCTCTGTTACCCCTCTTTGTCCTGTAATCTGTGATTAACTGTTCCCTATCACAAAAGGGAAAGCATTATTATATTCAATTTTGTGTGTAGACTTGCTTCCAAGCAGTAAGCAATTGCTGTTTACATGACTGCTTAGTTCAAGTGCAGTTATATTTTATTTTATGCTACATTTATGTGCAGAAATGCTTTTATTATAAGCAGTGTCTTCAGGGTAACCAACTGCTTTCATGCTTCTTCAATGGCTGTAAAACTTTTCACCATGGTGATGAAATTATCATGATTTGGCTTCCTCAAAGTAAGCTTTTTAAAATTTATTTGAAATGATATACAATAGATTACGTATGAAAAATTAAACTACAACAGCAATATTTAGTATGAACAAATAAAAATAATTATTTTGCTCTTTCTGAGTGCTTAATAGAATTTATAAATAAAAATACCGAGAGCTGGTCCCTTTTTGTTCCTTTTTCTCTGTCTGAGCAGACTTCCATTAGATGTTTAGCAAGAATTCCAAAATCTACATTTCCTAATTACACTGAGTTTTGGTGGTTTTGTGCTCTAAAATATGTAGTATTACACAATAGTCCCCCCATTTAACTTAAAGATTTTCATATTTGTAGAGAAGCAAGTTTTGCTGTTCTCTTTTGCTAAGAAGTTTCTTAAAACTGTATTTCCATAACTCAATATGTCATTTCAAGAACATTACCAAAAAAAGAAAGCTACCACTGAAACCCAAGCCACTGAGACATGCTGCACAAGTTGACGTCAGGTATGTAGCTTGATTAGGGAGATGTTCTGTCAATCAGTAACAGAGTTGTTTTACTTCATACAGAACTCCAGAGTACAAGTTGGAGGTACTTTGATTTTTCTTCTGAAAGAGGCTTGCTCAGAACTGAATAGAGAGATTAACTGCCCCAAATTTAGGGGTTTTACTTTCTTGCTTTTTACCCTGGTACTGTTAAGTAAAGGGAGGTCATGAAGAAAGAGCTAATGTAATTGAATAGTGGATTATATAATTAACAACTGAGACCAATACAGGGCAAAGAAAGAATAGTAATGAGAAAAAAATATTGGTAATGTTGCAATGTACTTTTCATGTTGAAAGACTAGGCTAGACTAGTCTCCATAACTGAGAAATGCTTCCTTTTTTTTTCTGGATCAAATTAATATTCAAGAATTCAGGAGAACAGGTTGAATAAAAAGTGTGAAAATGCTTACTCCTTCCCTCTCCTTCTCAAGTAGTTTGAAATTTGGACCAGTGTCCTAGGAGTTGAAAGACATGTATATAAATCCTTTTGGACAATTATAGATCAGTCCTCTGTACTGAAGCTATTTGATTTCTTTCAAAAATTGTCTTTCTGATGCCTTATTAGATGTGTATGAGTGTGAAAATTCACAAATCATGTACTACTTGGTGGAGTTCTTAGAAAATGAGCAATACTTTCAGTATTGCTAGCAGTGAAGTTGAAACACTCAGATCTGGAACAAGTCAGAAGCTAAGACCGACTCTGAAAAACTCAAAATTTCATTTTTTTCTTTAGTGTTGTCATTTTTGAATACTACATGTTGGCCATATTATGTCTATAGCTTGCTACAAGAAGTGCAGGCAAATCAAGTTTATACAACATGCAAAGATATAGAGCTGAAGTTTTCAGTGGCAAAACTGGCATTAGAAACCAGCTACCAGTGTCTTTCATAGCCATTTCATTACACAGCTATATTCACTGAGAGTTAAAAAGACATGGTTTTAATTTGCTTTATAGCTCAGCTTTTCTGTGAAGAAATTGCATCTGTAAAATATTACTTGCAGCTGTAGTTATGGTATAGTGATAGTAGTTAAAGATTGCCATTATGAAAGGAACAGGAAGCATATTTCCAGCTTTCATTTTGAAGTACATATAAGCTGAATTCAAGAAATAAGTATGATTGTGACTTTTGTAAACCCATGAGAAGAGCAGGAAACCCTTGTTCCTCTCCTAGTGGAACAGTATCAAAATGATAGTTTTCATCCTATAATAATTTCCTTTGACCTGTCTAGATAGTGCAGAAAATTCTGCATACATGTCAGGAAATTGAAGTCTGTAAAATATTCCATACATCAGGATTACAATGTCAGGGAAGAAGGCATAAGAACATGGCAGATTTGATGTAGTCAGAGCCACATGCCTAGGTACTCAAAACAGCAGAAAGATTTCCCAATGTTATTGTGTAAAGTTTGCCGATTAGTTTTTTCCCAACTAATTAATTTTTATCTTTCTGGAAAACAAATAGCCCAAGAAACCAGAGTAATATCTGGAACTTGGCTTCTGTATTTATAAGGCAAAGATAGTACCTAATGCCAAGCAATGGTGTCTTAAAATTGAGATTTTCTGTGTTATGAGACCAGCCCTTAAGGCATCCAAATTTGTGAAAACAGGGATATAAACCAAATCTCCTAGAGCACACATCACCAGTACACAACATTTGTGGCTCTTCCCATACTTTTCTTCTCCCTCTCTCCCAGTGGAATCTTCCCTTCATAGTTTTTTGGGGAGCAGGGATGGTAGGTAAGATCTAAAATAGGTTCCTTGTAGAGACTGTGTTTTAACAACTGGTAGGTTGCCACATGTCATAAAGCTTTCAGAGGAAAAATGAAGTTTCTTCAGTTCTTTTCTTGTTTTTCCAAGGACACGGGATATGATAAGAATTTTTGAAAATGTGAATTTATGTTGTAAAATGGAAATGTTATGTTTCATTTGTGTAACATGACAAACCCCAAATATAGTGAAAGGAGCAGCTGTGTGTGATCTCCATTACCTTCAGAGAATAGGTGTGGTTCATATTTACTACCTCGCTAGATTTGTGCACTTCTATTTGAAAGGAACTTGGCAATCTTGTCACTGAACTTCAATAAATCAAATATAATGTAGCTGTTTTCCTTTGAGATTTTTTTGTACTTTCTGATTTAAAGCTGAGCCAACAGAAGATTCTTTCCCTCCATAGCATCAGACATGACAAACAACTGTTGTTGGGAAGTCTGCCTATCCTGTTGAGTACATGAACTGCAATTATGCATGACCTGGAGGTAAATGTTGAGCTTGCATACGCTGTGGAGGGTTCTTTCAGTACGTGTGGCAAGTGGGCTAGCACGATTTAAATGCCTTTTCAGCATGCCTCAATTTTTGGCTTGTAGAGGTTTGGGGAAGGTGTTGAAAATTGGGAGAGCCAGTATTTGTGGTGCTTTTCCTTAAACTCTCTGAAGCATATGGAACATATATAAAGTTACCTGATCAGCAGAGAACTGTGAACATTTTAAATGAATGTATTAAAGCCAGATGAATGCCAGATACTTGTTTTTTAAAGCCTTTCATGAGAATTTAATAGTTTTTATTTAGGTGAAAATGGCACAGCTCTATTTTAAAAGAATATCTAGGTCCTAGTGGGCATGATGAGCCTATGTGGACACTTGATTTACTTTTGCACTCCTGAAAGCTTGGATGCTGTTTCAAGATTTTGGAAGCCTGCAGCATTTCTAGATCTGCCTTTCTAATGTGGTCTCTTTTCATGAATGAGGGAAGCCTGAGCTTACATACAAATGTAGATAAGCGTAGAATTTTGAAACAGGTATGATTTTCTTCAGCAAAGAAGAAAAATTCAGGCTTAGATGCACCTGAAGTGGTCTTGGAGTCCTTCAGGCACTGGTCTGTGGTCTTTCAGCCTTTGGCATGAAGGATATAACAGATGAAGACTGTTATGCTCACATTGGAAATCAAACTCAAGGGGATTTTACTCCTAATCCTTTGACTTTGTTATACTTTCTAAAAAGCTATTAGATTTTGGCCTTGCAATTTATTTTCTTACACCAAAGTACGAAAAACTAATGCTGCTTATGTCATTTTTATATTTCAGTAATTTTCTCTCTCTTTTATCCCATGATGCTCTTCCCTCATCTCTACTCAATCTGAAATTGACTTGAAAATTATTTGCTATAGAAATCCTACATTATATATTCAAAGATGAGGTCTGAGAAACCATAAATCATACTTTTTAAGCCCAGAATGTTCACTAGGCTAGATATTTCATTCCTTGAAAACAAGACTGTGAAACAAGGAGACAGTAGAAGCAACTAAGATGTTACACTGACTTGCCTGAAGATTAGGTAGTGAATTAGGCAAGATTTGTCAAGATAATGTTGTAAGGCAAATCCCTGTAACTATGGGTCTGGTTTCAAGCTTTCTATTCTGCTGGACTCTGTCAGATATAGAGGGATGAGATAATTTAATGAACCAATTAGTGTACATAGGGAAAACTGAATGAGCTTTATGGTGCCCAAGTCTTTGTTTAGATACGGAAAGAATGTACCTTAATAATACCTTTATCTCATCAGAAGATTCAGGGAAAGAAGTTATAAGTTTCTGCAGCCTTTAAGGAGAAATTATTTGAAACCCCAGTAAATTCTTTTGAAATGACATTTGTGATCTGTTAATAGCCACCTTCCCTTGGTACAGAACTTGCTAATAGCCACTTTCCTTTGATGCAGAACTTGATTCAGGAAAACATGAGAAATTACTTGTAGCTTGGGGTTGTGATGCGTGTAGGAGAGGCAAGATCTTTAAAGAGATGAATTGCTGTAGTTTGGTGCAGAAGTAAAAATTTCAGGAACATGAACTTAGAAATCTTCTTAAAGGCTTGTGAATAATGACACAGGTCTATTAGGGACAGAAGTTGCCTTTATTGCATGCTGTAGATCTGTCTCAGCATTTAAGTATCAGGTATATGTGATTATTTTTCCTCTGGGTGCTAGTGCTATATGTGCTGTCTGGGATATCCCATATATTTTGTCTGCATCTAAGGTACTCTCACAAGCCTTTTTAAAAGTATAAGACACTCAATTCCATATTAAAAAAAAAAAAACAAAAACAATAGGATAACTGTTTTTCTGTCATCTCCTGCAAAGACATATATATTCAAAAAGTAAAAGATATTCAGGCTTTAAAACACACATAACAATTTAGATTAGAATAGCTAGAATTTGTCATGGAGAATATTGAGCTACATGTGATGTTACATAAACTGGCGTTTTTGGGAGCATGGAATGACTGTGATTATAGTCAATGAAGTATTGAACATTATAGCTGAACTCCACTGAAGTTAGGCTGCATTTGACAAAGACAACAATTCAATAGAGTACAGATAACTCTTTCCTTCCTTCCTGTATTTGAGTGGTGGTAAGTGCAGGCGTGTTGTGAAACTAGAGATAAAGTGTATTTCTCTGCGTGTGATCTCAGTGGTACTCCTGTATGAAAGATAACTTGGCTGATACATGACAGCTCTGGCTTCAATTATGTGTGTTCATTTGTAACAGGATGCATGCACAAGCAGTATTCCTGGCAATGGATTCACTGTCTATATATTGTCTTAAATGTTGTGGTGTTTTATAAAAACAAACATGTTAATTTTAAGTAAGTGTGTAAATGTATATTTATATTATCTGCTCAAGTATAATATATCTATTAAGCACTGTGTTTAAGGAATAGTGGAGATATTTTATATATCAAGCAAACTAAATTAAAACAGAATAAGTCTTAGTTAAAACGTAATCTATTTCTTGAAAAGTTCCTGTATGTGTCAGGTACTCAAAGAATTACTGGTAGTTTACATTAAGTAATAGTAACATACATTGCAATAGTTACGTAGATTGTGAAGGTGTAGGGGAAGAAAATGCCTGAGCAGTTAAAAGGCTGAAATCTGTGATTTTGTGCTTGCCTTGTTAAGAAGTGGATTGAGGCTGTGTTGCTCAATCAATACCTAGCAGTCAGGTAACTAGCCCAAAGCAGGCATGCTAAAAATATCATACATTTTTCAGTTCTGTTTATGGTGCAGTTTGGAATGCTGATTGATTGACCAGCATTTAGGGGGCATTTAGACCAGTGTCAAGGTGCCATTTTGCTGCTTTGCAGAATCAAAACTGATCATCTGACTACCTAAATCTCATTTAAATACACAATAGTTTATTTTAATTAAATTGGAGAGACTTAGGTATCAGCGTTCGGGTCTTCCTTAGTATGCTAGAACATTTTTATCTAGGCAAAAAAAGAGAGAAACCTGATCTGCTAAATATTGTGTGCTTGTTGGAATTGAAATAGTCAGCAGAAGGGACTGCCCTTCACTTATGGGAGAAACAGACACAAATGATGGATGGCTTGTCTCACTGTTAACTTTTCACAGAGTGAATGAGTAAGTAAGAACAATTGTGTTTTAAATTTTTAGGAACTCCTAGAAAAGGAGGAACTTGAATCTATTTTAGTGTCTGAGGCAGAAGATGATGGTAGGCACATACAGAGTTGAAAAGCAGCTGTTCTCTGAGAAGTAGGGACAGGATTAATGGAAGCACTCAATCAACCTTTGCATGGCCCAGACCCCAAACACATAAATTCTTTTTCTGCCACTTTCCAGTGTTTTTAGCAAAGAAGGAAATTGCAGTTTATGTGGAAGATATTTTGAGCACCACTTAGTTTTCGCAAACAGCTATGTCATTAGCTTTTCTCTTCAGTTTTTAAATATTTTAGTCTTGATTTTGAATAGCTTTAATCAAAAGGTTGTAATTTTGAAATTCGTTATTTGAACCTGTGTTTTCTTAAATACTATTGCCTTGCAACACATGATTCACACCTTGGAACAATATCATTATTCTCTAATACTATTATTTTGTTATGATGTATTGTACTTTATGTCTGAAGTACAGAAATTCTTGAAGCTGCAATGTTTCTGTTCACTGCCAGATTGTACCTTTGGATGGTTATAATCAGGAGGTACATACAGTTGCTCTGAAATACAATTTAGCTGAAGAAGTATATACATATTTTGAGGTTATAGTAAATTTATCAGGGATAGTAGTCCGTGTTATCATCTACCTGCCATCCAATCTATAATTTCATGCCATTTATATTAAAATATGCTCTATGTAGTTTTTAATTTCAGGTGTTGTGAGTAATATAATTTTTCCATATGTTTGTACAAGTCTTTCGTTGTGTCATTTTCTTTTAATGATTTTTTGAAACAGGAGTATATTTGCTGTTGGAAAGAAAATGTTTCTAACAGCCTTTCAGTGTTATATAAGGCCTTTCTTTTCTGCAGTTGCAGTTTGTCACATCTTGTAGATGATGTAACTTACTTAAATGTGCAAGTGGAATGATTGAAACTTAGCAGCAAACAAGCCAAGTGTCTGTATTTCACTTTCCTCACCCCCTAACTTCACCTTGACTCAAAATGTCACTCCCATACTTATGCTGGAGGACTGATGTATTATTCATTTTAACTCCCATTTTTCTTTCTGCCTTCTCCAACCCCACAGAAGTTGCTGTGCATTATGGAATGTATGTGTAAGGATTGTGCCATATTTGTATAGATTACAAGCTGTGGTTTTGCTTATGCAGTATAACTTAAAGGCACCAATGAAGCGTTGAAGCCATCAAATTATATTGTGATATCTGTAAGTGCAAATTTCAATCAAATGCCACCTGAGTAAAATATTTCATTTACTGTTTGGAAGCATTTCAGGTCCTTTGTGCTTGGGAGTTGCATATCACAGTTGGTGGCCTTGCTGTGAAAAAGTCTTCTAGTTTGAAGTGCTCTGAAATGTTAACTGTTTGGCTTTGTGCAATTACCTAGGGATCTGCTGGTGTTTAGAAATATTACACAGAAAAAATATTATTGTATGGGGAATGAAATATTTAACGGGAGAGGTGGAAAATTACAAAAGACTATAAAACAAAATAATTCTCATTTTTCCTGGTGAAGAGCTGCACATATTATGTCATTGAGCAAACTGACTGACAAGCATGATTTTAATTTTCGAACTACCCTACTATCTTCAATATTATAATAAAAAAAACCCCAGCCTTTAGGTAACTAGAACACACCAAGTTTTCACCAAACACCTTAAGCACTTTAATACTGTCAAGAATAAGACTATTTTTTGTTTAAATTGGGTTAAAACATAATGATTGATAGTAACTGCTTTTGGAGAGGGACGAAGGAGAGTGATCATTCTGCATCCTCTTGTGCAATCCAAACGATCTTTCCCACCACTTCCTTGAAGGTGGACTACTTTGTAGTACAGGAAAGGATACAAGAGGAAAATGTGAGAGTGGAAGAGACAATCCTGAAAAGGCACAGTGCTGAAAAATGAGATTCAGTATCTTTTTAGCACATGTAGGTGCTGACTTGTAGTCCAAATCTAAAGATTCCTGGCGTACTGCTAGATTTGTTGTGTCTGTATTGTTCTTTAGGATGAAGTTCCCATATGCAGCCCTTCTTCCAAATGTCAGGTGTTAGAGGAGGTGTCTGTCAGTGTCTGTTTTTTTATGAACTAGGTCTCTCACTTCTCGTATGAGGGCTGAGCTTTTATCTCTGTTCAGTCAGAATGTTTCATCTCGAAAGAGGATGTTCTATGCATCAGTATACAGACAGTATGGTGGAGTTAAGTAACACCTTTCCTGCTAAAGCCAGATTACCAGTCAGGTAAAGAGTACAAGCTTTTTTGGGAAAAATGTCTCTAGTGGTAAGGCACTTCATTTGGCAAACAGGCTGTATCTCATATCTATTCCTTGGTCCCCATATTTTTTAAATAATGAGAAATATAGTGATGCTCACTAGAATGAGAACAGGACCTTAAAATTTCCTTTAGGCTGCTTTGCCTTCCACTTGTACATCTCATAGCATTCCATGTGCCTATACAGAGAGTCAGACAGCAGACTTCACACAGATCATCCTTTTAGTCCTGATGAATAGAGCATGAGGAGGGCTAGTTTTGATTTTCCTTTTCCTGCATTTCCAAGACTTCAGATTTGAATTGTGGAATAGAAAAGGTGGTCACCACAACAATACCAACGTTTTTGAGTGCAGGTTGCTGTTGTTGTGCTGGTCCTGGGCATGTGGCAAGCTCACAGGTGAGCTGGCAAATGAGACCTCTCCTTTGGTCAAAGAGAATGTCTGCAGGTGAACCCTGAACAAAGGTATTCAGTATCTGCTCTATTGTTTGTATAGTGCAAAAGAAAGAAGAACAGAAATAACGTTTAGATCAAAAAATAAATAATTTCTGTGAAATAAATCAAGAGTAGCAATGACTACAAGAATGTTGATAAACGGTTGGCAAAGCTGCTGAAGCATGCAAAGCTCAAGTATTGCAAGTAGGTTGGAAAGATTCGTGTACTACCTTATGTCTCTCTCTTTACTAAAGCTTATTATAATTGCCAGTATTATTGGTCTGCTACTGAAAAGCAGGAATCAATTGCTAAGCAGCAGGAGAAAAATGTATAAATGAAGAACATCTTACTATCAGATTCCATCCAGTCATTTGGATGAGAGAAAAGAAGTATTATTTAAGAATCAATGTAATGAAGAAAGAAAGTAAAATCATTATTGATTGAATTCTATCAAAGTATATTTAGGAAGATTATATTGACAAAAAGTCTCACATTTGTCCAGATTTAGCTGTAATACTTTATGTTTCTTTCCAATTCTGTTAACATACTTTTTTTTCCTCATGCAATATTTTAGTGTGATCCATGGTAATGTAAACATGAAGAGTTTTAATGTGCCTTTCAAGGATCCTGGTCATCCTACTATGAAGATGTGCATGGTTCCTATAAATATTTTTTTTCTTTTCTTGGCCTTGGATCTTTGTCAGTGCATATAATCCTTGTCTCTCATTCACTGGATTTTATGCATACTGAAAAGAGCCAAGTCTTTGTTTTAAGACACTTAATATCTGAATAGCAATACCTCTTTTTGCTTTATAAATTACTAGAAGGGAGGCATGATGGAAGATTGTAAATCAACTGTCTTTTTGTTGCACAACTCCACAGGCAAGCTCTCAAAAATAATGATTTTCAGTCAATAAACTTCTCATCTGATTTGTCTTGGAAATTAAGGTTTTCTTAGGCTTTATATTAAATGTGTCTTGGAAATGCCACCTTTAGGTGTCAGCTGTAAATTAAGAGAGGGTGTGAAGCCTAAAAACGACCATGAAAAGTGGACAATACTGATTGAGCAATCTAGATAAAGTGTCTGAAGTAGCTTCTGTCAGAAAAAATGTCATAAGGAAGGTAGGCAGGAAGAAGGAAAGAGAAAAAATGAATTGAACCTGAAAAATGGAGGAATACACTGTTTCTACTTTGAATTAAACATGATAAATTAATTCTACATTTAATAAGTAAATTCTATGGATTTCTTTAGGGACTCAAACCAACAGCACACACCTAAAAGCTAATCAGGAAACTCTGCGTAATTGTAAATGTATAGTGAGAAAAATAGATGGATGAGTGCACTATTTGGACAAGAAAGCAAAAAAATTATTTCCCTAGAAAGAGGAATTGGTCTATAAAGTGGTAGAGTAGAAGTCAATACTCTGGTATGAAAATTAACTTCTGGCAATTGCAAGTTGTGTACCCAGTTTTCACATAATGTCAGGCATTCTACCTTCAAGGAAGCTATCTGCCATTTAATCTGAATTTAACTTTGAATAATATGAATTATTAATTTTGCATAATTTAAGGTTACTCAGAATCAATAAATCTATGGCTATGAAATCATGAAGTGTCATGAAATATCCTTTTGCAATACAGCAAGAGTGAAATTTCACTTGTCTTATTATGTATGTATTATACCAGTTACTGCTTTTTTTATTGTAACCACACATATCCTCACAAAAATTGTTGTCTTGTAAGGGTGCAGAGATCCCAGAGGATCCCAAACTAACCTACCACTTTGCAAACTCTGTGAAGGGCTTCATAAATTTTATAACCAATATTGTGTGTACACCATTCATTTTTCATAACAATCTTTTCCCCCTCCTGTTTTTAGGTAGAATTTTTTTTTGTTTTTTGGGGGTTTTTTTTGTTTTTTGGGTTTTTTTTTGTTTTTTGTTGTTTTGTTGTTTTGTTGTTTTGTTTGGTTTTGGTTTTGTTTTTTTCTTTTTCAGGTACTCTTATATTCTTACACAGGCTTGAATCAGGGACAAATTGTTACATGGCAGTGTAAATTTCATTCTATATAGTTACACTGACCCATTTCAAAAAGGGATAAGGACTCACAGAGAAGTGTTATTACTTCTTGCACTGACAGACTTTCACTTGTGCTAGAGCATCTTTCCTATTTTTCTTAAATTGTGAATTTGTGCCAAACTTAGCTGATTCGGGATATTTAGCTGTGTGGATGATTGTGTCAGATTGTGTCAATGGAGAAAATGCAATAAGAGAACCTTCTGAGGCTTCAGCAGCATGTACTTCTAAGAACCTTGAGAATATTCCAAGTTTTTGTCATGTTTTCCCTCCCTGCTCTCCATCTATCCAAGAGTTTATCTGAAGTTCAAGAAATGTTTAAGTGTAGCTTATAAAGAAAACAAAATTTGAATTTGCAGATGAAAAATACAGTGTGGAGTTCTGGGTGACATTCTGTTAACATAATTTTATATAACTGCCTCACCACATTCTTGTGGCTCTGCCCTGTTAGTGTGAAGTCATAAGTCTGTATTAGAAGCCTGTCATAGCACTGGGCTTAAGAAGATTCCTTTAATAATGAAGAATTGCAGTGCTCTGGCTGTTCCACAGTTGAAATATAAAACAAAAAAAATTAAGGGTTTCAGCAAGGGGCTGTTAGAGTTTGGAAGGGATTTGATAGGACTTCTAGAGGAAAAGGGAGTTGAAACCTTGTTTGTGACTTGGAACTAGAAGGCAGAGGAAGGAAGCCATGTGACAATGTATGGGGCAGTCTTATCAAGGGAAGTTTTAATATTTCTTTTGTCTTTAAACCTGGTGACCTGAAGGTCACATTCTATTCTTAACCTGGATGCTATTTTTGGTTACTATTGTGTGCTTCATGCAAATGAACAGTGCTCTAAAATAAAATAGGAAGAAATATAATAACTGAGAAATGAGATAGTCCTGGTCCCATGTATCAGTATTTTAATTCTTTCTTATTGCAGAGGAACTGTACATGGCATCCTTCTTTTAAAAAGGCCTTTTGCATTTGGATGGCTTTCTTGTAATTGCCTCTGTCTGGGCTAATGAATGAGGCATATGAGGAATGCTGTAATGATCTGTAGCAGAGCTGCATTTCTCCTGCAGCTACATTAAAAATAACTCTTGTTCAGTATGAGTCCATGTCACTATCAATATTCAAACCTAAATTGATTTAAGTTGGTTTTGGCAGAGTAAAGAACACCCCCTTTTAAAATTCAGATAATAATTTTTTCTTCTAATGAGCTGTTCAGATCTTTATTCCATATGGAAACACTAGATCACATCTACCAACAAGCCACAATAAAAAGTAATTATTTTCCAAAGAGGACATTATTTTTTAGCACGTATGAGCTTTTAAAAAGGTATTAAAAAGTCATTATCAGTTTTAGATATCACTGGTGAACTTGTTTATGAAAATGCTAGAAGTAATATGGGTGTCTGGGTGTTTCTGACTGTTCTTGTTTTCTCCAACATCCTGACTTCCTTTTGGGAATAATCTTGCATTATATTACTTCACACTGGCATACACATGCAACTTAACCCATGGTTCTAGGTTCTTCTCAAATCACTATTTAGACATAAAAAGCTGTGCCTCTGCTTTCCACACAGGAGAGCTCAAAAGCCTAAATGAGAATGTTTGCATTCACTTGCCAATCATTTGAGGCAATGCTGTACTAAAGATCGAATGTATTGTGGTATTTATTACATTTATTCCTGCATTAGCTATGCTTGGGAGGGAAGGTTTTTTTTTCTGTTTATAAAATGAATGCAGAGAGTTTTCTTTGTGATGTCGTTAACATGAAGTACAGTGTTAATATTGCTCTTAATTAATTCTTATTTACCCACAAAAATTTGTAGTTTGAATTAGGTGCTTTAAGGTTGAGAAAGCCACTTGGAAGTTACCAGCTGAAGTTCCACTTCTGTTTATTCTGTTTAAAAATGCAGTGAAAATATATCTACAAGCCTGAATAAGCACACAAGCATTGTTTGCTAATGAAATGGGTTTATTTATAAATTATCTCTTTTAAAAATTTGGCCTAGCTACTAGCTCTGGGCCATAGGGCTTTAAAGCACTCAAATGGAGATAAGTGCAGCTGGTAATTCACAGAATCAAATGTTTCTGGGTGCCTTCAGGATGCTATGAAGGGATACATTATTAAATTAGTTCTCTAAGCATCCCAATTAGCCTGTGGGGTAGTTTTGCATCGAAGGATGAGATACAGAGCAGCTACTGTAGGGGAATGCTGAAGCAAGGTACACTTTTCATTGCCTCATTTTCAGATTCTTCTATTGAATGAACCATACCATTGGAAGCAATCAGTTCATGCTTTTGTAAGACATCCCACAGCAGCTCCTTCTACACTTCTCTGGAATAGAAGGGATTCTAGACTCTGATGAGGTCCAACATACCCTTCTCCTTTTTGGTTTCATACCTGGGTAGGGTAAGGCTGTGGAGGGGGAATTTCCTATCCCTCTTAACTCTTGATAGAGGAAGCCTCACAGAGAAGAGCAGATCTTCAGAAAGGCATCTTCATGCCTTTCTTATCTTTGGGAAGTGCTTTTGCCATCTCTTGTAGTCATTTTGTACACCTTGATGGCCACCCTTGCTTTAACTTTCACAGCTTTTCTAGGATGCAATGGAGCCTTAGACAGAAAAGATACCATGATGCTGTGCTCCTCAGCTTCTACTTCTGGCAGAAATGCAGATCTGTCAAAGTTTTAGCTGACTAATTTTACTAATAAAAAACTATAAATGAAACTGATGAAGATGACTTCTTTTGGGTCTGAGTTGTGATAAGGCTTGGACCATTGGTGGACTTCCAATCCTGGGGGGTCTTGAATTCAGTTCTGTGCTTTATTGTTGTTTCATTAAATTTTAGGCTAGTACTTCGATCTGATTTTCTTATGAGTCAGTTTTTTTCCCAAAAGATTTACCACTCTGAGTGCCACTGTCATATACCCATTAACATTTTGTTACAGTTTTAATTTTTAAAAACACTCCTATTAAATACATTCATCTAAATTTCTTATTGCATCTGTTTTAGTTATACTCTCTATTCTGAGTATCCATCAAACTTAATTATTTTTGCCTTGTAACTTTTTTTGTAAAATTGCTTTTGTAGTGCACAGTTCTTTTATTTACTCCACTTTAAAAGCCTAATGGACACTCAGATTGTGTGTACTTCTTTTGTGTTATAGCTGGGTGGAAGTGCAAAGCCATAACAAAATAATGGAACTCTCTTAAAACTTTATTAATTCAAAAGTTTTTAAAGTTTGTTTTCCATGCCAATTTTTGTTACGTTTCGTTCTTTTAGGTAGTATATTTATAATATTACATTTAGTGGGCTCTTGTCTTAAACTATGTGGTTCCTTTAGGCTTACTTCCTAATTTTGTATTGCATTTGCTTATTTGAAGAGATCATTAATGCATAAAGCAGTATTGTTACCACTCATTTCAATTTAAGAACTTTTTGCACTGTCCACCATAGTAATGTATTCTAATTACTCAAGAACACAGAATTGTGTTAAAGTAGTATTTTTGAAGTAATGGTTGAAAATTGACAATAATATCCATAGAAGACATCAAAAACCCAGTTTGGAAAGAAAACCTGTGCTTTGGAGTAACACTTTTTCCTAATTGCTACTGTGAAAAATATCTGTCATTTTTGCTGTTAGAAAATAAAAGCATCGATGAACATTAAAATAATATCAGCACTTACTCTAATATACAGCTAAGTGACGTGAAGACATGAAAATTAGTTTGTGATTGTACATGCTTTCATTACACTTTGGAGTTCTTGTGTACTGCATAACTTGGGGGGAAAATCATAAATTTTGTGCTAATTCTTTCTATCCAGAAGAAAGCAACTTTAGACCTTTATGGATACATAATATTCTGTGTAAATCCAGCAGGAGTCAGTAGGGCTGAACTTGCTGGGAATTTGTTTTGCTCCATGCATCTCAACAAAAAAAGCAAAACAACAAAATCTTAAAAACAAGCATGATCTATGGAACAAATACTAAGTGAGTAGGCAGCTCTCTCAGTCACTCTTACCATTTTCAGTTTTAGGGTAGGAATGTACTTACTCTGAATTACCATTACTATGGCTGATATTCAGAGATCACATTTTGCTGGTAAGCTTGCAAGAGGCAGAATTAGGTAACCACCACAAAGTGGTAGGGAATGCCTTCTATGCCTAGTTGACTCCAAGTGTTAGATCCATTCAGAAAGAACGACATGCTTTATGCTTAAAATACACAAGTTGTACCACAAGACCACTTCAGAGCATGAAATTAGTTTTTTTGTTATTTTTATATTAAAAGGTATAGCAGTGTTTTCACCTGATATATGAAGTAATGGGGAAGATGAAGATACTGGATAAGTAATGTGAGGGAAAGATCTAGTAATGAGACTTCAGAATATTTGTCTCTGCCTTATTGTTGTCACTTCTCAGATTTCCCTTTCTAAAAACAAGTCATCTGTTTTTCCCTTCTGTTTAGTGATGCCAGAATATTAGCAATAGTTTCAAAAAAACTTCACCTTGCCTGATTTGTCTAGTGCTACTTTACAAAGATACACTTCACAGTCAATATTTCTAATAGAAAAATAAGCATTTCTCACCACCAGTGTGTCACAACTATGAAATTATTCGTTCTAATGCATTCAGATTTTATCCTTGTGAAATTATATGGGAGGAAAATGTTAAAAAACACCACAGCAATGTATATGACTGGATATTATTTCACAGAAAACATCATTAGATACTTGAAAAGGCATAGTTCTCTAAATGGAAAAGCTAATTGCAAAGTTTTAAAAAAACCTAGTTAAGAGAAATGAAAATGGCAATATAAACAAAAGAATACATAATAAATAAAAGAAGAAGATAACTGATAGTAATTAAAATTTATGAGTAGATATCTGAAAGCTAAATAAATCTGTGGAGAAACTATCAATCTTTTGATATTTTGGAAAAGGACAATAAAAATTCTTTGAGACAGTAAAACATCCACACAACGGTTGGATAGAAAATGATAAAATTATTTTTAGAACATTGCAATATTAGACAAACTTCTAGGTCTTTAAAAGGGAAAAAGCAACATTTGGAAAGTAGATGCAGGATGCTTCAGATAGTGGTTGGCATATTAGCATTACACTAATACAAAGAAAAATCCTGGAGAAGAGTGGTAACCAGAGGTAATCAAGAAGCATGATACTTTTAGGATTAGTTAGGAAAAAGTTAGCCAACAAGAATCTGATGCTGGAAAATAGATTCATGAAACAACTGTAATAAAATGTTTATTAGGTGATGCGTTTTAAAAACGTTGACATATTTAGTGCTCTAAATTATTTAGCTTTCTTTGATCAATCTAACCTCATTAAAACTAGTACTCTGCAAAGACCAGTGTATCACAATTTTAATGATAACTGATATCCCAGAGAGATGGTAAACAGAAAATTAGGTAATGAGGTTATAGCCAGCTGCAAAAGATCTTTTCTTGTTCTGGGGCTGTTTATCATCATTATAACATAGCGGGATGAAAACTGAATTTGTTTCCCATAAACATTACAGATATCATAAATACTGGTTAAGCAATCATTAAAAAAATCAAAATCAGACAGAGCTTTACAGCACAGCACAGGTGGCATGATATCATAATCTCACTTGAATAGGGTACGCATTTATGACCAAATGGTGTAAATCGTACATACATATGTACTATGCAGACTCATTCAGAGAACTGAATTCATGCAGCAAAGAGTTAAAGTGCTATGTATGGCCAAGTGTCCGTGGTGCACCTTGGTGGCTACAGGAGCAGTAATGCTTCTGCAGTACTTCAGGGAAAGTCTAAAGAAAGAATAGGCAGCTGTTATTGCACTGGCATTAGTATGCTTTTTTTTTTTTTTTTTTAAGATGTTGCCTTATTCTAGTAATGACATCATCAAAAGATTTTTGATTAAAATTGTGTGAATTGATTTTTTAGTAACTTTTTCCCACACCAAAGATTTATCCTTATATCTTTGGCTAAAATACAAGTTTTACCCGTTTGTGTTTTAAAGTTCTTAATTTCTTTGCATAGTTTCAATATTTGCAGCATTTTGAAGTAAAAATTAATAAAATATCAAAATGACATTGATAAGAATTAGTTCAGCAGAAATAAGGTCCTACTTTTGCATTGCCTGAAAATGTTTCAAGAGACTAGTCATGACTGCAGATTTTTCTTGGAAACATTTTCCTAGCTCAGCTAGGTAATGTAATACACGAATCTCTTTGTGAAAATCCATAGGCTGGGCACTGCATGTAACTGCACTAGATGAAAATGGGTTTCTGTGCTTTAAGTTTTAGGACTTTGCATTAGTCTATCATCTAATTTTGGCATTGTCTAGAACAATTAATGGAAATTGCGTTGCCTCTGATGAAACAACCAAGAGATAGTTCTGAAAGGTGCTTTTTCCTCCTGTAACTTAAATGTTGGCTTTTTTTTTTTTAGTCTGTCTTTATGGAATACTTTAATCTTAAGGGTTTCTTACTCTGTGTGTACATATATGCATTCAATTTACTTGTGAAGGGAATCTCACTGCCATTTCAGACTTTTTGGAAAAACTTTTTAAAGAATACCTTGTATCTGTAACATGAGAACAGAATTTGCAAGGAATGTTCAATTCTGCAGATTTTTCCTAATGTTCTTAAGAAAAAGGAGTGCAGAATAAATTAAGTCAGAAAAATTTCCGTCAGACTGTTTTTGTTCATGCAATTTGGATATGTGTTTAAGATTTATTCTAAGTCAAGCATACACAAGTTTGAAAGTGCTATCTTTAGAAAAACCTTAGAGATTTTGAAAATGTATGTGTTGTTTTTTTTTGTTTTCAAGCAAGCTGTCAAAATAATTTAAAATGAATTGCATTCGCTTCTCATGAAATTTGTACAACACAAAATTCCAGTGAGAAAGATGATCGTTAGAAGAAAGTCCTGCTTATCAAACCTGATTTCCTTTTATGATAAGGTAAACCACCTTGGTGATCAAGGACAGCCAGCTGATGTAATCAATCTTTCTGGATTTCAGTAAAGCTTTCAGTACTGTCTCTCACAGGAACCTTTTGGACAAAATGTCCAGCACACAGCTGGATAAACACACCATGGGATGGGTGAGCAGCTGGCTCACGGGTCAGGCACAGAGGGCTATAGTAAATGGAGTGACATCAGACTGGTGTCCTGTCACTGCTGGGGTTCCATGGGCTCCATCCTTGGCCCTGTGCTTTTCAACATCTTCATTAATGACTTGGACACAGGACTGGAAGGGATTCTAAACGAGTTTGCTGATGATACTGAATAATGAGGAGTTTTTGATTCCCTTGAGGGCAGAGAGACCCTGCAGAGAGACCCAGACAAATTAGAGAGGGCTGAGCAACCAAATGAAGTTCAACAAAGGAAGTGCTGGATTCCTCACCTGGGATGGGACAACCCTGCATGTATGTACAGACTGGAAAACAAGAAGCTGGAAACCAGAGCTGTGGAAAGGGACCTGGGGGTCCTGGTCCATAGCAAGTTGAACATGAGCCAGCAGTGCCCTGGCAGCCAGGAGGGCCATCCTTGTCCTAGGGGGCATCAGGGACAGCATCACAGCTGGGCAAGGGAGGGGATTGTCCTGCTCTGCTCTGCTCTGCACAGGGGGCAGCCTCACCTCCAGTGCTGGGGGCAGATTTGGGTGACACAATGTCACCCAAAGAAAGATACAGAACGATTATAGAGTGTTCAAAGGAGGGCAACAACGATTGTGAAGGGCCTTGAGGGGAAGCAGCATGAGAAGCAGCTGAGGTCACTTGGTCTGTTCAGCCTGGAGGAGATGGAGGGATGACCTCATTGTTACAACTCCCCTGTGAGGGGAAGCAGAGGGGCAGGCACTGATCTCTCCTCTCTGGTGCTCAGTGACAGGACCTCAGGGAATGGCCTCAAGTTGTGTCAGGGGAGGTTTAGGCTGGATATTAGAAAAAAGGTTCTTCACCCAGAGGGTGTTTGAGTCCTGGAGCAGGCTCCCCAGGGAAGTGGTCACAGCACCAAGTCTGATGGAGTTCAGGAAGTGTTTGGATAATGCTCTCAGACGCATGATGTGACTCTTGGGGTGTCCTGTGTAGGGCCAGGAGTTTGATTCAAAGATCCTCATTGGGTCCCTTCCAACTCAACATACTGTCTCATTCTGTGATGATTGGTAAATGATAAGGGCCAAAGGAAGCTGAATTAACCTAGGGTGTCTGTTGTAGAGATCGGTTAGTAGAGTGTCTTTATGGAATTTGATCTGCTGCTTTTCCTCCTGCAAAATAATCCTACTGTGCCAGAAATTCTTGTAAGCAGGAGCCTAAGCTGAATTGAATCAAACTTAGAGCTTTTATACAAATACTAGTTATTTGTATTGCAGCTGAAAGATGGTGAGTCTGTCATTCAGCTGTTGTTTAGCAATTTACTATGAATTATTTATTATTCTGATATCTCTGTTCTTTTTCTGATATACAGGAAAATTGGTGGTGAAATGCAAGTGTATTTATGCAAATAGAAACTTGAGCTAGATTAACTCAGTGGGATATGTATTCTATAACAATAGCACGTTGTGTTGAGTTTTTATTTGCTCTAAGTCAGAATTGAATAGATTTTTTCCCCCTGAATTTCCTTGTTTATGTTCAGTAAGACAGACAGATGGTTACAGGAAGGATATCTGTTGTCTTCTGTGAAACACATGGTACAGTAAACTAGACACAAGGAGATATCTGTGATTTTTGTATGTTCTTAAATATTTTTTCTAACTCTAGAGAAAATGCTGTATTTTTTAATCTGGCTCCTTAATTTTTCCCAATTCATTTTTTGTACTAGTTATACAAACCATTCGAGTGAAGCATATGCCGCTCACTTAAAATATTTGCAAAACAACCTCTTCCTTTGAGGTGGGACTACTCATTTGGTGTGAGGATGAGTGTCACTACCTTCTTTCTCAAATGTGTGCTGGAAAACTGTCCATTCATTTAATTAGGATGCAAGGGAATGGCTTGGGCCATAAGGATATGGCATAAAGCTGCGTCAGGGGAATTTCTGATTGGGTATTAGGAGATTTCTTCACTGAGAGGTTGATCAAGCACTGGAGCAAGCTCCCTAGGGAAGTGGTCATTTTCCAAAGTCTGAGTGTTTAAGAAGTATTTGGGAAATGCTCTTAGATATGTGGTCTAACTTCCAGGTTGTGTGCAATCAGGAGGTGGACCTGATGATTCTTGTGGGTTTCTTCCGATTTAGGCTATTATGTGACTCTGTGGTTTGGTTATAGATCAAAGTACTTTTAAGCTTTTAATTTGTACTCTTAGACTATTTTCCTTTCAGTTCTTTCCTGTGATTTTACACTGAAACTATACACAATCTCTCTCCCTTTTTTTCCCTAATTTTTCTGCTTAATTGATGAAGTAGTATTGTTTAACTAGTTTTTGAATGATAGCATAATTTGACTGTTGGTTGTTTCTTATTTAAAAGGTGGAAGAGAAGTGTCATTCACATAATTAATTTGTAAAGTTACTGCCGTCTGGCTCATACTTCTTTAGTTGTTTTTTCCCCCCTTTGTTAGCCAGACTGTTACCATATTTCATAAGAGGCAAATAAAGGAAAAATAATTATGTATGCATCTGCTAATGTTCCAGTGCTACAGAAGTCATCTCATCTCCAGTGACTGCTGAAATGCAAACAAAACATAAATACCATAATGAACAAAATTATGAATTTATGTAATGCCATGGTTAAATGCAATATGAAATTTGGATAACATTACAGAAGTGCCGAGTGCCACATTTAGAATATCTACTGATTCTGTCAAACTAGGCCTGGAATAAAAAAAATAAGGAGATCTTCCAAAGAACATAAGAGTGGGGACGAAGAGATTCTGGTTTAAGCTTGATCGTGCAGTACAAATGATGTAGGGGAGATAGATTGCACAAAATGACCTGACACTCTTACAAAGATGAAGTTTTCCCATTCATGGGAAACTATGGCTCCTGCTGGAGCAAAGCCAAACTTGCACCACTTAAAATTATGCTGTTTAGTGGGAGGTCTGCTAATTATACTTTGGAAGTCTGGAGAAATCCTATATTAAATAAGGAAAAACTTTTTGGATTAATATCTGAACTCTTAATAAGTAATCTTACATTAGAATTGTTGCATTAAAATATTTTCTTTTAGATGCATTTTACAGAAAGTCTAGATAGTGAGATATCCAGAATATGTGAGGACATCCAACTTCTCTATGCAAAGTCTCAAAATGTTACACATTTTTGATTTTGCAAAATCCATATGAATTATGAAATTATTTTCTTTAGATAGCTACATTCTGCAAGAGAAGTTAAATTACTTGGTCAGTTTTGAAGATCATACTTTATCAGTTGTTCAAGGCCATGCAGTGAATCACTGAAGATTAAAGGCTAAAACTGCTTAATCTTGAGTGTTTGTTGCTCACTCTGTCAACTGGGTAGGATTTTCAAGGAGATACTGATAGAAATATTTTAATCTGTTGGTAGAACATATCAAATAAATCAAATGATGATGATGACGACATACTATCTCTTCAAAGCATCAGTAAAGCAGCAACTTATGTTTCACTTCCACAGTTCAGTAGGGTCATAATGCTTGCCTGTTTAATCCAGTTACACTTTCAGTGTTGCTGAGAAGTCCGCAAATTTTTAGCAGCCATTGGCTTAAAGGCAAGAATAAAAATAATAGTTTAATTATTAAATTTTGATTTATGAAACATTCATTGGAATGCTATCAGTTAGAGGCTTTGGAAAGCTCAGTATTAGAATATCAAATATATCGAGGTACAGAGCTGACAGACCACAGTCCATTGGGGTGGTTTAAGTTCAACATCCTATTGGCTTAATTTAGGTAACCCTGAGGTATTTTTAGCTTTTAGGTGGGTGTCAGAAATAGGAAGGAATAAAGAAGTAACATGTTCATCATGTTTATTTTTTTGTGCACGTGAGGATTTCAGATGACAAATAGCTAAACTTGGGGTGGTTCAGTTCACAGCTGTTTCTAATATATTTGTTCAGATTTTTGATAATTGACAGTTAAAAGATGAATTAATTGTATACAGATTATTATTTGCCTCTAATAGAAATAAATGCCCCTTGAAAAGTTCTTCCCTTCTAAAGGAATGTCAAATCCAAGTTTTTACTGGAGTCACTAAATTACATGTATGTGTTATTACAGTAAATAAGCAAAAGGAAGTATAAATAAAAATCTTCAGAATACAAATATAATTCTAAATTGGTAAAGGCTTGCCAGTGAGTTCCTTTTAAATATTTTAGAAGTATTCAAGTTGAGGTTTCATGTAGAGTGTGGCACATCAGTTGTATAATCACTTTGTAGTCTCTGTAGCGATTTTTCCACTATGGCTTTCTCCCATTAAAACCACTTCCCTTCCCCAGCATATTGAATGTGTAATACTGGAAATGAGCATTTAAAAACTGGAAACTAGAGTTTAGATCTTCAGAAAAGGGTTATGAGTTATCCACATCATCTGTTTGCAATACAATCTTCTGTTTCTTGGTCACATCCTGTTTGTTTTTTATTACTGGGTATCACGAAAGTGTAAGATTTTTCCAGGCTTCTTTTAATCTTCAGATGTGGTCTTTTGTCTTACTGCTTTCCATTTTGTACCCTTCTTGAACACAAAAAGTGGCTACTTTCCTTCTTCATGATTTTGTGTTCTCTGGATAATACTCTCTGTGACAGTGTTTAGTACTAAAGCATTACATAATTGAAGGAAGTGAGAATTCCCTACCAAGTCAGGCTGCAAAAGGTATTACCTGCAGCCAGTAAAAGGAGTTTCTAAGAGGTTTTAAGCAAAATTTTTTCATTGATGTTCCGTGCCCATGAGACATTTGGAGTACAATCTTTTCTCCAAATATGGGAAACCACAGCTGGAATCTTCACAAGTGTTTGCTGCCAAATTTTGACTGCTCTCTTTTCTGCTTATTAAAGAATGCACAGATAAAGAGGGAATACACATGAACAAGGTGATAGCTGGTTATCTTTTCAACATGGCATCAAAGGCATGTCCTTAATAGGTCTCCGTTAAGATAGTTATACTTTGGGAAAGTAATCATTAACACTGAAAAAACAATTTATCTTTGCCAAACTTGCCTTCAGTATTCACAGGAGTATTCTGACATGCAGAAATTTCTACTAAAATTTTAATCCAAAGCATAAAAATCTCAGTTTATTTCAGATAGGAGTTTTAATTACTTAAACATTTTCTTGAGTGATACAATAAGAAGTTTGTGAAATAATATCACTTAGCTTCTTAATGGTGTGTGTTTACTTTTATTCTTTTATGCATATTTTTTTGTTCTTTTATAGGTTTTCTCAAGCCATTGTCCTAATGGAATGAAAAAATGTCAAAAAACAATTGCAAAATTCCACTCTTTTTGTTGGCCCTTTGCAGGAGTCTGGAGTCCTTTTGGTCTGGACAGAACATCTTGAGTTTTTCTACTCAGCGTTACCTGAACTTATAATAATTTTGCTTGTCTTCTGAAAATCAGATCTTTTTTTAAAGTGCAGTGTCAAAATGCAACTAGTGCTTAGGTCTCATCTTGGAAAATATTTCATTTTTTTAGTGCTGTTTCTAACTTCTAGCTATTAGGAAAGTTTCTGATACAAATTATTGAGACCTTAAAGCTGGACATTGTATACCTCTGATTAGGTGCCATGGAATGAAGATCACTCTTTTTGTAAGTACATTACCTGGGGCCTCATGATGTGAAGTCCTTTGCAGCTTCTGTATGATTTCTACAGAGCTGCTGCTCAGTAATTGTGCTCATTCCTGTGTTCGTGGAGATGCTTATTCCTTTCATATAAGTTTTGAATTTTCTGGATTTCAAGCTCAGCTTTTCAGACTTCTCTAGTTGCTGGGGAGCTTCTAAATCTGTTTTCCATGCTGTGCTATGGTAATAAGCATACTATTTGTTCTATTTCTGTAATTAATAAGCATAATAAATAGTATTGAATGTGAAACTGAATTCACATGTAGAATATTGCTTCTTTTATCCTGTCTCTTTTAGAATTTAGCCACATGTAAAGTAATTTGTGTTTTGTTTGTACCATCATGATTTTTCTCTGAAATTAATTTTCTTCATTTAGCAAGAAATACATGCAAACAAACAGCCTCTAGATTTCATCCACCTTCTTTTTCCCTTGTGGCATTGTGGTGACCTTTAGCTAGAAGATGGTCAATTACTGCTCTGAGGGGAGGAAGTGTGAAATCATTCAAGTCTGTCCACTGTAAGAGAAGGGCAAGACTGTATCCTGACATGGAAGAACACTTCCCAAAAAGCTGTAGGGGTATTTGACTGTTGAGATATTAGAGAGATTATAAATAATCTTTGGTATGAGAAACTGAAAACCTTAGAGCTTGATGAAATGCGAGAAGATTCTTTTCCTGAGAAAAATGTAATGCTTGTGAAGATTAAGCATGACTGAAAAAAGAATTCTGTTCCAACCTCCTAATAGTTTAATAGCCTGCACTAAGGTCAGCAGGGATTCATTTAGTTAACATGAATATTGTTTGAAAAACTAAACATTTGCAAAAATTATTCTATATTGTTGATCCTTTAAGATGTTCTTATCTATCAAGCACAAAAGCAAATGTTGTTTCCAAATGAAATATTGTGATCCCTAATTTGTGGTTCTTACACCAGATGATGTCAGCATGCTTACTTGATTGGTGTTCTTTTTATATATTTGCAGAATTTGGAAGTCTGTTATCCTAGCGACATTTGAAAATGCCCCCAGGTTGGAACAAGAAACTTCTATCCCAATTAATATAGCTATATTAGGGTTCAAATGATCTTCATGTTTGATTACTATGCCAAGGAATTAAATTCAATATAAGACTTAGAATTTTTTAAATTAGCCCTAAATATTAACAGTTGTTTTATTGGACCAGAATAGTTGAGTTGGCTTGTTTTGATTTTTTTAAATAGTATTTTTAGTAGCTAGTTTGAATTTATCCAGGTGAACAAACCAGTAAATATATACATTGTAAAGTAGATATGAAAGACCAGTGGTGACAGTCCAATCCTGTTACATTACTTATTCTGTCTGTACTTTTCTTTGTACAAAGGACCCACAAAACTGCTTTTATTCATAGGTGCAATTTGAGACCTAGCGTGAAATGGTAAGGGAACTACTCTGGAACTGCTCTATTTTTTTTTTTTTTTGTGGCTAATGCATTTGATGTTCCATGCAATTGGAGGAACTGCATTTTTTTTTCCTTTTCTTTTACACATAGCGAATTGGATTTTATGAAGTTACTTAGATGCTCTCCTAGCCTGCTTATACCTCATACACGTCACTTTTTAACCCTAAAATCTTTGCTTTTCTTCTTACTCTAAGCTCCATTAATCCTGATCTTGCAAGCAGACCACACCTGCAGCAATGATGCAGAAGTTGGGCATTCTTGCTTTCCTCTACAGGTACCCAGAGTCACCTCAGTGTGCACTTTCAGGAACTGTCTCATGCCAAAATGCAGTGCTGACTGCTGTTTTATTTTACACAGAGCACCTTACACAAAGGCTTTCCTGGGGTGAAAGCCTGTAGCTCCTCTTATTGTGTATATAAAGAAATTACTTGCTAGGATTTGAGGAAAGAAAAAGCTGTGATCGTAGCTTGACATTAGTTGAAGACTTTTCAGATACTGATCCAATTACAGCAGTAAAGTGATTTAGATCACTTTTCATCTCTGTATCCAAGTGCACAATTTACTTTAAACATAGGCTTAATTTCATTGCTTTCAGTGGAACTGAAGCAAGCATTAAGTGTTCTTTGGATTTAAAGCCAGTTCCTGTACTCTGCTGAGAAGTAAAAAATCTAGCTGTGGCTGTGCAGTAATCCTGATAAAACTAGGCTGAAATCTGTCATGCTGCATCAGGAATTCATTTGGTTTGCAGTCTCATTGCAAACCACAGTTTTTTGTTTTTTGTTTTTTTTTATTAATGGTGTTAGTAGGTGATAGTTAAATAGGTCTGATTGAAGACAGTCCTGAAATAACTCCAAGCTGTACCTGAGTCAGTGTCTGGCCATGTTCCTTCCAGTATATAGGCTTCTTCCTCTTACTGAGCCCCAGAAACAAAAATATTTGTAAGAAATTATCTCTTCCGCTTGCAGGTGTACTAATGAATGCTGGCAAATATTAGTCCTGTGAGTATTTGTACTGTCCACTGGTACCTCTTTTTGTCTAGCAAATTTGATTTAGGATTCTGTCATGCAGCGTTCTTTGAGTTAGTAATTTTTAATTACTCATAAAAAAAGGCATTAAAGGGTAAAACTGTCACTCTGTAGTGGAATTTGTTCTAAGTCCCGTAAAATAGTCACATGAAATTTATTTTTTCCACTTTTCGTATCTGCAATTGCTTTTTCTCAAGATCAATCTATACACAGTGTCCAATTTTGCACAACTATGTTTCTACAAGTAATAAAACAGGCTTATACTCATTTATTCTGGTCTTACACTAGTCTCAAATCTTAAATTTAGCTTAAAGATGAGAGTTCTCTGTCTTTTAAAAGTCAATTCCAGTGTCAGTTTATTACTATTATTTTCTTTTTATCATTTTGCGATTCACATAATACATCAACTAATTTGAAATAAGATCTTGTCTATACAGGAAACAGTTCATGTAATTAAAGGTCCATCTTTAGACATGGATAACGTATGCTATCTTTAAGCAGTACTGTATAGTCTACATACACTATGAAGCTTGGAGTAGTTTATTTTGGTCTAGTTGATTTCCAGAAATTTTCTAAATGTTCATTTATGGTCACAGTAGTACTGAAAGTGTAAATGAGATATAGACCCATTATGCCTGATACCAGGACCAGAAGCAGTAGCTTGTCAAATTTTTGCCATAAGACTTCACTCTCCTGGGAAATTTGGGTGCCTTCCCAAAAGCTATCCCTAAGACTCAATCATAGATTTCTACATGTTTCTTTTAGGTTCATGGCTGCATAAATAAATAAATAAAAATGGTAACATTAATTATGTATTAATGTTTCCTGGTTTACACTTATAAAAATGTAAGGCAGTATTGTTACGTAGATAAATTTTCCTTTCATTTGTGACAAGAACCTTACAAAAAAGAAGTTTTAGAAATCCCTGATGGTGATTTGCTCAGCCTTTGTAGGATTAATCTTTTGTCTATTCCAATTCCTACAGTTTCTTGTTGTCTTATATTTGATTAATTCTGATGCTAGTAGTTACTTATAATCTAAATCTATTGTCTCCATTTGTTTGTTGGCATATTCTGGGTACAGTAAGTTGGTGTTTTATTTACTTTCAGCAGTGAATTACTACCAAAAGCCTCTGAGGAACACAGGGATGTTTTCATTAGCTGTTGTGGGCTTGGTATAGTTCTGTATTGTTGAAACAACTTAATGCTTGTTTAATACAGAGTGAAAAAACAACTCAGGTGTTGGAAGCTGTGTTTCCAGATTATGGGACAACTCAGTACAACTGCACCACTACTGATAACTGAGGTAGTTTAAGCAGGGCTAGTGCTAGTAGTCCTCAGTGGCCTTGTGCATGCAGGCACACCATAAATTACCTTACACTTAGTTTTTATTTTCCTTGATTTAAATTCTGGAAAAGAGATGCCGTTCCCTTATTGCATAGGAAATCATAAGTTAAGGCCATGAGCCTTACTGATATATGCAAAGTGTTTTGTGGCTTTGAGCATGTAAATTATATGAAGGGCAAACTATTCATCCTCACAGTTTCTTTTGGCCTTGGAGTATTTATAGAGGCTCCCTGTGGAGCTGCACTGTCAAGCATCCCCCAGCTGGGGAACAGCTTATGAAAGGTTCTCTGAGGACTATGTGTGCACACTGAAAACTCATTAATAGTCATATGCAGTCCTAGAAGCAAGACTCTTCCTGTGTCCTTTCTTCATCTGGAAAAATCTTTGGGTTTATTTCTTTCATAGTGACATCTCCTACTTTAGAGCATTTTTTTGCTAATGCTCAAGGTTGGCTTCAAAAGGGACTAAATGTCATAGGGGTTGTTATTTTAATGTCTGACAAAATTATTGTCTCAAAATAGGTGTTCAGAGTCAATCCTTTACTGGATACTCAGCTGTTTTCAATCCCTGCAGTACAGAACATAAAAAGCACCTCAATACGTGAAGAACAGAGCAATAAATGTGAAATGTGGAAGATTGATATTTGAAATTCTGTGTCAGGGGTAAGATTTTGTGCACAGAGTAAATCATAGGTCAGAATAAAAATGCAGATTTATTATGTAAAGTCGTAACAGTCCCTGGCTGGACTGATTCCACACTGCTTCTGTAGGGCAGAATGTTCCCCTGGGTCTTTGAATGATGGTGATGCAACAGTTCAAGCACCATGTTTGACTTGTGGTATTTGAAATGTTCTGTGGAGTCGGCAAGTTGTTCTGTAGAACTGAGCTGAGTAATTTCTTTGGATCATCATTTTTCTTCAATATGCAGCATTTTACTTATTGATCTAGCCATGGCAAGTATTTACTCCTCTCTTTCTATTCTATATCTATTGCAAAGGTTTTAAAATCATAGCCAGTGATTCATAGCTTAAGATGTAATTCTATGAAACCTTCCATTGTCATTTCACATTTTCATCTGCCTGAAGACCTGATGAAGAATTTTCTGTCCTCAAATTCGTGGTTCATCTGTGTATGCATTTGAGTTTGGATCAGGATTGTGTTTTGAGTGCATCTTGATGTTGAATATGGTGGTGGCGCTTGGTAGATGGCTAAACTTTGATTTGGTGAGTTGTTTTTTTTTCTTTAATACGTACTGGTGGAGTGCTTGGTTGTTTATCTGCATTGATTATGCATTTTTAAAGATTCCAGGTTTTGCTGATAATGTACAATATAATTTCAGAGCATTCAGGCTCTCAACTTCAGGAAAATTAGTGAGAACAATATAAGTTATTTTAACATCTTTAGGATGGTTAGGATGGTCTATCCAAGCAGCAAGGTGATACAAGTTAGAGATTCATCTAGAACAGGGTCTTGGTGTTCACATTCTATCTTGACATTTTGTTGTCTTGAATCTCCTGTCTCTTAATACATACAGACATAACATGACACAGTAGACATGAAATGTCTACTCTCATGAATGTCTGAGTTCTATAACGCTGTAAGATGAAGAAAGCCTTTACATTTTCATGCCAGATTTACATTAAATTTTAAGCTGTGAAATTTTCTGACTTTCCCAGGTGAATTCACTTAAATGTTCTTAAAATTTTGACTACCAGCGTATACTCATGAGCACCTTTCCATATAATTAGAAGCAGATGAAGTTGGTGTGGAGGCAAATGAGGTTATTTTGCTTCTTGTACAGCATGGAAAGAAATCTACATGGTGTTCTGAAGTATCATACTGAAGAATTTTCCTCTAAGGTGAAAGGAAGTAATAAATCTGCAGATTAGCAGGGGGTATGAGTACCAAAACAATTACTAAGAAGATCCTCTATAATCAGAGGTCCCAGGAGAGGTGAATTTTTCAAAGGAGACATTAGCTTTCTTTCTTGTAAGAGAAAGTTACATTAGAAGGTTGTTGTCCAGCTAGCTTGACAGAAAACATCTGGGCTCTCTGGTGGGTGGCAAAAATACCTAAGTATTTTGTTTTACTCTGTTAGTAGCCATGAATAGCCATGTGTTCTGTTCTGGTGCAGCCATGGGAGAAGTAGTGACACAAGAGAAAACTTTTTTATTTTGCTTCATTTTTTGTTGTTAGCGTATTTTAATGATGTCCAGGGCTGTGCAGCATGTGAGAAACAGCCCTTATGCTGTGGTTCTGCCTCACTGCAGAATAATGAATGTCGTATCTCAGGATTCAGAACCTGCCTACAGCAAGTCTGGTCAAAGGCAAGATGCTCTAATAAAGCTTCAACCCTGGGTTTTAAGCTACAAACCCATGTGTTTAGGAGCAGTACTCTCTGTCACTGGAATAAGCAAATTGTTCCTGCTCCACGTGGTTCAAAACGGGGAATGCTGATTTGGGTATTTACACTTTTATACTGCAGCTTATGTGGAGGTGTTTCTTCCCAAGGCTCAGCTTTTCTCTGAGCTGTAGACTTTAGCAAAAAGTCTTGTTATTCAACTTTTTAATTACTTTCTAGGCTTTTGCCTTTTGAATCTCTGTTTGTTGATTCTTTAGACCAAGACAGTTTTTCCATTTTCTGGTACAAACCTTAGAATATGAATAAGAAACAAAAATAACAAAAATGTAAAGCAACCTTCCAGATAATACTTCATAATTTTCTTGAACAAAGGGTAAGCCTTAGAAGCAATTATGAGCTCTAGTGGTTATTACCAGTGTACTTGAACATATTATAATTCATAAAACAGTTATTTAAAGCAACTAATATGACTGTACTTTTTACTTTCTCTTTTTTTTTTGTTTTTTGTTTTTTGTTTTAATTGAAATAACTGCATACTGTCATACAACGTTTTCCAGGAAAAGGTAACAAAGAACAGTAACAGAGTAGTTAATTTTACTACTCTGTATCATAATGAATTAGTTTGGAAAAAATGAGGAAAATAATTTGATTTTAGTCATAGCAAATGTTTGCCTAGAAATGCTGTCCCAGCTGATGTTGTCTTAATAACCCTCATGCTGTGCAGAATGTTTCTGTGGTTTCTTTCTGGAGCCTGTAGACTGAAGGAGCATTGTTGCACCATTAGCACCTTTCTCCATTTGAATGGTTCTTGACGTTTCCTGGCAGGACCTTATCCCAAGGGACAGTGGGTTGTATTAGGTGAAGCATAGGAAGCATATGTTTGTAGAGCTCTTCAGTGTATCTGGTAAAGGCATTATAGATGTAGGGGAAAAATAAGCTGCTATATACGCTGTGCCAAAAATCAGGGAAGTAATCAGACTTCACATAAACAGTGTCACGGCCACCTGCAGTATCCCTCTCTGGTTATTGCACATGTGCTTTGCTTTAGACAGTCACTTCAGTCTTCCTGTTTGAAAAAAAACCCCCACATTTTCCTTGCACTCCCAGTTATCTCTAAGGACATTAATCTGAGTTTTCATACAACTGCAAAACACAGCTTTTCTGTTTTCAGGGCTGTAGGAGATGTTTCTAGGGCTCCAAGGATGCAAACATGGAAGAGAAATTCACTCTTAAACTATATGGGTGGATTTTTTTTTTTTTTAATTAACATGAATGTAATATTAGTGGAAGATTTTAGACTGATGGCTCTGGTAGTTAATTGCTGATAACCAGGCCTGATCCAAAGGCTGTCACAGATTTAAAGGAGCTTTGGATTTAGGTTTTATGATGCCCAGTGCGATCATCCACTGCACTGATCTGATCTCAGTGCATTTTGGTTACAGTGATTATTTAAAAAAACACTTGTGGTTTTTTTTTTGTTTTTTTTTTTTTGTGCATTTTAGTCATGTTTTCCAAGTAGATTATACAATACTTTGAGAGTTAAAGTTCTGTGGATGAGAATTGAAATTCTGTTGGTAGAAGGCAAAAAGACTGGAAAGTATTGAAGAATGGGAGAGATAATCAAGTTCCTTTGTCAACAGGAATAAATTATTAAGGGATGGGTAATTGCTGTGACTGAAATATACACCAGGCTCCTCTCCAGACTGCACACTGCAGGATTTTTGAACAGATACTGGATCAGGGACTGGTTTTGTTCACTGGCTCCAAAGAGGACTGGAACCTGAAAACTGTGGATGGAATCATACATTGCTTCTTTGAATTCAAAATATGTAGCATATTTCAATTATTAAGTTACTAATTAAGTAAGGAAGTAAGCAATGTGAACGAATCCTTGTATCAATAAAATCGGTCAGTCTGAGGTAAAAGAAATTATTAGGATTATGTGCCTCTGAACCTGGAGAAACACTATTCCTATCTGTTCTTTGTCCAATTTTTGTGTCCATTTTGATTTCCTGGTGACTATTTGCAATCAAAGAAGAACATCCTGATTTTTTTTTTTCTGGGTGTGTAATGTTATCCAATCTGAGTATGAAATCCTAAATTTGTGTTCATGTTCTTTCTGAAAAGAAAATAATTTTGCTAGTTTTCTGTACTGTTCACATTCTAAATTCAAGAGCATTTGGTACTGGGGCAGGTTGTAAATTTTCAGTTTGATTAGAAGCACAATAAACTATTGCAGGGGAACAGGAAACTCCATGTTTCTGAGGTTTCCTTGTCCCTCACTGCCTTCACCTTGTTCTTAATTTGGGTTCTCTTGATGCTCTTATTTTCAAGAACAGTATCTATTTCAATAAAATAATTGTCCTACCAAGAAATAATGAAAATTGCTTTTTTAAAATTTTACTTTAAAAATTATTCCCTTGTTAAATTCAATGCATTTGTTTGAATTGTTATGGATTTTGGAGGTTCTATACGCTGCTGAAAAATGTAGAGAATTTTCTTTAATCATATTTGTTCAGTTAATATTAAATTAGCATAGGTCTAGTCTTACATAGTAAAACTTGTCTTCCTGTTCAATAGATCAGTGCTAGTGCAATGCAAAGAACTTCTGAATACTGAAAGTAATTTTGAATTCAGTAAATAATGCTGTCACTGAGTTCTAGATTCATAATTACTGGACCTAAGAATCACATTTGGATGCTCATTACTGAATAAACGGTCAAACACACATTTGATTGGCAATGTAAGTCTGATTCTTACAAGGTCATAATGTTCTCTAGAAAGAAAACAAAGAGCTGGGTCGTCAAATTAGGGATTCAAATGTTAAAATAAAGCAAAATTAACAAAATCTCTTTCATCTCTACTGGGAGACTACTGTGGTTTAAGGAGGATAGGACCATTTATTCTTCAGTTTCTTGATTCATGTTCATAATACATGAATATATAAAAAATGGAATTTCAGGTGGCTCTGAATTGGTTTTGACTCCAAAATCTACAATTCGTACAGAAAGGAAAGGGAAAGCTTCTTGCATAAATCAACTGCAAAGGGGAAAGATGCTAGATCCTCTTCTATCTGCAAGACATCTGCAAATATACATATGAATTTCTAATTTCATCATCTCTGTAATCAGACATAATGTCTACATTTCCTTCTTGTCTATGGGATTTTCCTCTTGTTCTGTAGAATGGTGGGGTTTGGGTGTTACAATTTGCTTTTGGGTTTACCAGTTAAATCAGTGAAAAGCCATTTTCAGCAGTGCTCTCTCCTTTCTTATTCGTTCAGTAGAAAGGGCTGCTTCATAAACTGAACATGGGTTTATTTCTTGTAACTTTTTATTTTAGACTGTTTGTCCAAAGAGAACCTATTCTGACATGAGAGCCTTCCTCCAGCCCCTGGGATGTAAGCGTTAAAGCAGCTCTGTAAGGAAAGACCTGAACAGGTTTTTATATTTCATGTCAATTAAAATGAAGAAGACTTGAGGTGGGGGCATGATGTTTTAACCTCAAGCTATTGGATTCCATTTCTAAATTACACTGTAGTTTAATCACAAGAACCAGTTGCTCGCTGCAGTCAGTCATGTTTTAGATGAGTTTTCTGTTGCGTTCTAGTTTTCTGCAGGGCTAGCTGGGGGTGCCCATGTTACTGATACAGAGCATAAATTGCTTTCCTGAACTTTGGGACTCACTTTTGTAGAGTTTGAAGCACTACAGGATTTAAAATGTAAAAGTATTAATATTTCACTGTTGTTGAGAAACTGTCTCACTGCTTGTCTGTGTAGCATATTCTACAAATTAATTACTTGGCAGGTCTGAAATACCTGTTTTTATTAGGCATTCAAAGACAGAATATTGCATTTTATTCTTTTGAAGTAAATCACACAGCACTACCTGTAAGTATCTCACTGCTCATTCTTCCTTCACCGACCCCATTTATTCATAACCTATTTCATCCTTTTTTGATTTATGTCTGTTACATGTGTCTGGCCATGAATACAAAATGTCTCCCTATGAATGTAAATAGGTCAATTGCTTGTGCAGATTTGGTTAAAAAAAATGGATACCTTTTTAGATTCTTGTCCATAGAAATCAGATGTAAAATATAGACCCAACAAAAATGACAGTGTTTCTGTCAGGTGAAAGGCCTTGAAGGCTCTGCAGGTTCTCTGGTTTCATGGTCAGGACCAAGTCCTTTCTCATGAGAGTTATCTTTTAAAGACTTTGGGAGTGGTGAGCAGATAATGCCTTTTTTTTTTCTTTTTTTTTTTTTTTTTAATTTGAGTTCATATACGCATAGTCCATATTTTCATTCAGAGGTGTTCTGAGCCTGTGTAACTATTACTTCCCTTATAATTTCATATTTTCCTTTTGATTACTGAAACTAAAATAGCTTCCCTATAATTTCTTTGTATGCTATTAGTAAATGAATTTTTAGTTGTAGATATTGCACTTGCAAACTAGTCTTTTGGTGTAACTCTATTATCAAGCAACACTAAAACCTAAAAATGATATGAAAAATAAAGAAGTTCATACTGTAGGAGGTCAGCTGAGTAACATCGTTATGTACTCTCATGCATTCCTGAAAATACACTGGACATATGCAGTGGGAGAATCCTTTTGGTGTTCAAGCACACCTTTCTGTGTTCACTCTTCTCTGTGTTCAAGGACTCAAGTGCTGTATCATTTGCATGTACAGTTTGCAGTTCTTGAGCAATAGGGCTCAGAAATGTGTTACTTCAGTCTGTCACAGATGACAAACGATCATGATTTCGGATAGTAATAAACACCATTTTGAGAGGCTGTGTTTTTGAAGAATCCTTCCTCTAAAGAGGCAGCTGAAGTTAGGGAAGTCAAATTCATCTTTAGCTCAGAAGCCTGTTCAATGTTAGATATTTGTTCAGTGATAGTTAAATGTGTCTGGATTTTTGACTTTTGGAGGTAATTTCCAAGAGACACATAGACCACATTAAAGATCTATGAGTGGTTTATATCTGAAGATCAAGGGAAGATGTATGTTTGGTAAATAGATATTCTATTTCGGGATTTTGGATTTTTGCTTGTTTTTTATTGTAGTATTGTATTGCTAGAGAAGGTAGGATTCACATTGTGAATTGACACCTGGGATGAGGTGTGTTAGTGTCTGTAAATGTGCTGTGTAAACCCTACTGTAACCACTGAGCCATCAAGGAACCTCTGCTTACCTCAGGAGACAGATTGATAAATTACCTCTCCAGGAACTAGGTGACTAAACTTCTGCTGTGATATTTCTATACTGGCCATTTTATTGGGAGAAACTGTGCTGTTTCAAAGAGCTGTCTCCATTTACTGTGTTTTATTCTCAAAGCAGTCTTTATAAACCTTAAGCTCTTCCCTAAATCTGTTCTAGTCCCATTAAGACCTAAATCAATGGGTGGACAACTCAATTAACAAGATTTTCTAGCACATACATCTAACATGCCTGTGCTAACAGAGAGCTCTTAAAGTTGTCTGCATTACAGTGAAGGAGATTTGTGTGCCTCAGTGCCATTCATACTTTTCAGAGCAACAGCCTTCTTATTCTTCATTCTTCCACTCTTCTAGCTGGAAAATACTTTCCTTCTTGGAAATCCTACCGTACATTCTGTTGTCATGCTTAAACTTTAATCCTGTTATTTATTTTCTGGTTTTGATTACTTTGATTTCAATCTGTTAAAAAGTCAGGTGAAATGCAATCCGTGGTCTCAAGGAAGTGCTGTTGATAAGTCTTTCCATTTTTTCCAGTTGCAGAACAATTAGAACATGTTTCTAAACTGTTAAATGTCACTGGGAGAAGACTAGCAAACAATTGCTATATAAAATTTAAGGTGGTAAAGATAAGTACAGGACATGTGTCCTGTGTCACAGAGCAGGCATAGACCAAGTAGGGAGAGTTTTAGGGGATATTTTTATTGAAACACATCTGTGAACTTGTTGCTTATTTGAAGTAACCGATAGTGGATATTGTGTGAAGAGGATATGAGAATATGAAGATTTCTGGACCTCTCTGGTGCTGCACTGTGGTCTGTATCCTTAGCTCTCACAGGATGCCACTGTGAGGGTATACTGTGGGATATTTTTTAGGTCTGCTCTACTTCCAGGCAGGTGTCACCTTTGCACCAGCATTCTTGATTCCACCTAGGTAAGCATACTGCTTCTCTGAATATGTCTTTTAACTAGGAACAGTGCTGATGAATTAGGGCATTCAGCTACCAACTGTGAACTTAAGATGTAATCCTGGTATAACTGCAGGAC
Source organism: Luscinia megarhynchos (assembly GCA_034336665.1). Taxonomy (NCBI): domain Eukaryota; kingdom Metazoa; phylum Chordata; class Aves; order Passeriformes; family Muscicapidae; genus Luscinia; species Luscinia megarhynchos. Next base: position 53,089,026 of record CM067565.1, read on the forward strand.
CTATTTTTTCCTGTGGTGCTGTGAGCAGTGGAATATATCTTCCCCACAGTCACTAGCTACATCAAAACCTGTTCAGAAGAAAGTGACTGAATGCTTAAGGCACACATGGCAATACAGCCCTTCTAGACTTTATAATGACCTGCTAGGACCCTTTTGGATGCCTTTCATTTTAACATCCTGTGGGAATATTTTGATAGAGAAGAATCTGTATGTTTTGGGATACACTGATGTGAAGAAGCTGCTAAGTCTGGGAATTGTCAGTGTGTCCTGCTGCTTTTTTTAAATTTGGAAGAAGAGCTCCCTTTTGGTACCAGTCTGAGGAAGAGGCCTGAGTGGTAATAGACCTTTCAGGAATGACTTAATTGAAATGAGAAGAGTTCATAATTTCCTGCTGGTTAGTTGAACCCTGAGGCCATGTGAACAAGGGCACTTGTATTTAAAATAATCCAACATTTCCTAAAATACACAGATTTCTCTTCCTCTCAGCAGGGCAACACCAGGCCTCTGATTAACTCAGAATTATTTCAGGAGATATCCTTTAACATAGCATGTATATTATGAAAGGCAAACGAATGGGAAAAAGTCCTGGCATCTCTGAAGTTAGTGGGAAATTGATCTCAAAGGAGTCAAAGTTCAGCACAATTGCAATCCTAGGTAAACAAGGAGATGAGTTTCTCAGTTTACAGTAATTTTCAATGGATTTATCTGAATTTAATAATTCAAAAGTCACAGCTGTTTTAAAAGATGCTGCCCATCATAAAGAATTGTGCTTTCTGTTAGCATGAATAACCGCAATTGCTGCTGTTTGCTCCCTATGGCTTTTGAAACATTTTTTCCCCTTCTTTCATCCATGCATTTATAGTGGCTCAGATTCCCATGGTGCTGCCAGATTGGTTTGGAAATTGAGTCACAACCATCTCATGATTGACTTCTTTTGGTACAACATGAGATATTTTTTTAATAAATTCTTGGGTGAGTGTTGTTCATTTTTGATTTTTAAAAATATTTTACAAACATAAGCAATGAGTGTAAGCATCTCTCTAAAACTGAAAGTCTTTGCCACCTTAAGAAGTAAAATTTTTAGCCACATCTCCCAAATGCTGCAAGCCTTGAAACATAATCTTCATCATAATTCAACTCTATCCATCATAATTCAACTCTATCTGTGGATTTGATGTAAATATTTTTCATTATAGAAGTACTAGCATTTTTCCTTCAGGAAAAATCTACAAAAATCATGGCAAAAAGTTCTATATTTGCTTAGACATTTACTTCAAATATTAAATAGGATAACATGTAGTTAGGCTTATCCTGACTTCTTGTCTCTTGGTGCAAAAGAACTTTCTGGCTGTCTTGATGGCAGAGGGCATATCTTGACTGAAAACAAAATAAAGCAAATAATTGCTCTACTTTTCTCAACAATCTAAAAATTCCTAATTCTTTAGAGATTTCAAAGTTTTATTTATGGTTTCTTCCTCATCTTAAAATTTGTGTGCTTACCAAATGTTGAAAAAGTATCATTGTCCAGTAATATAATAGTAGTGAAGATTGAATGTATGCATGATATATGTACCTTTTATTATATTTCAAATTGAAATCATAATCAAGCAAGAATAATTACAAGTACTGATGCCCTTTTCTGGGGATGAACTGTGTTTTTTGACTGTCTAACAGAAGTTACCAAATGTGTTTGTAATGTAGGAGGTACTGTGTGAAATATCTAACACTATAATATCAAGATGGTTAGGTTAAGGTAATGATGCCCTGGCATTGACTGTTTCTTATGAAGATAAATTTAGGATGATAAGAGGAGAGCTAAAATACATCTAATAATTTCTCCTTGGCTAAACATTTTTTGTTTCTTCTTTAATTGTTTTGCATGCAAAAGTTATGAGATTAGCAGCTGATTACTTACAAGGCAGATTTCTGATAGATATATATATTATATATAACATTATATATATAACATTATATATTATATACATAACATCTTTTGTCTTTCTTGAGGATGGGTTATTACCTCAGCATTACCAATGGCATTTGCATTGAGGGATTCATAAATAGCATGTAGTGTGTTGAGAGTGGCAACCCTTGACAGCTATCACAAATGGATGGCTGAAAGAATAGATATTAGTCTTTCTAGGGCATATGTGTGCCTGCAGTGGAAGAAACTGGCATTTGGAAAAAGAAGTATGCTCTCTAGGCTCTTTCCTGAGACTCTGATAGGCACAAACTCACAGTACCTTGGTACAGCTAACTGTGGACCTAATTGTGGAATCTGAGAAAATAGTTCTTTCACCATTAATATCGATTGTTTACTTCTCATCTACTGCAATGAAAGTGCAAAGTGAAGGGCATGACATGATATTTTTTGTTTTTCCTGTAAACTAAGAAGTAGGACAGTTCCTAGCGTCTGGGATCTGCTTTGAATATCTAACATGTAACTGCACAAGTAGGTGTTTTACATGTCTGTTACAGAGCTCAGTGTAATGTGATCAGTTTACAATACAAATCTGTGTAGGTTTGCCTTTGAATATCACTTATCCACTAAGCTATTATTTCTGAAGTATCCAATCAGTTCCTTCTTTTCCTTTAACTAGAGCAAGTAAGATTGGCAGTGAAATTGGCTGTGATAATTAGTTGATTTTTTGTCATCTAGAGGATTAGATGATGGAATTTAAGTGTAATGTATTACACTGTGTGGGTTTTATTCACCTCTTAGCAGACAGTGATGAAGTTGTCAGGCCTCATGGAAAATTCTGTAGCTGCTTAAAACACATTTTCTAGAAACTTTTGTCAGGAATCCAAACTTCTGTACAAAAGGTACATGTCAGGCAAGAGTATACAAGATGGTTGAAGATTAAAAGTAAAGCTGAATATGATTGCATATTTAGTTTTCTTATTTCTTGGATTGTGTGAGGAGCATCTGTGTCACCTGAAATATTTGTATCATGTTACTGACATATCATCTGCTTTGGAGGGCTAATTACAGTCTGCTGCTGCAGTGGCCACAGGTAAGTGGAGAGGCTCAGGTACCAATCAACTTACATGATCAGTGTCACTTTGGTTACTTATGATGAATGATTTTGAAGATAGAAGACAAACTGGTCAATTTCTTGAAAGCTTCTACAGAAGTGATCTTATGTACTGTCAGTTTATAAATTACATGTTTCATAAAATCTAACTGTTGCTGTATACTCTTGTATTACTGTGCTAGAGTTGAGCTGTCTTTTAGACTGCATACCTAGTCTGGGTCATGTATTTTGACTAGTACTACACTTCCCCTCCCCATAAAAATCAGATACTCCACAGATCTGGTTGCCATTTCTGCCTTCAGGAGGCATGAGAAGGAGGATCTAGGAAGCTACAGGCTGTTGAGTCTCGTATAAATCCCTGAAAAGTTGAGGCTTAATACATTTCCCAGGCTGGAAGTAATTTCCAAACAGATTAAACTGTTGGGCTCAAAGGACAGCTGCAGGCAGGTTGTTAGTGAAGGATCAGTATTGGAGCCAATACTGTGAACTGTTTGCTAATGACCTGGATGATGGGGTAGAGCTCACCCTCAGCAAGTTACAAGATTGGACGGAGTGGGTGATACAGATGGTTGTGCAGAGGGACAGGCTGACCCCAACAAACTGGGGAAATGGAATGACAAGAAACTTAGGAACTTCAGGGTGGCTTTGTAGACAAGTTGCAGGTGGGCCAGCCAAGTGTCCCTTGGTTCTGGCCAGGACAGGGAGGTTAATTTTTTGTGGCAATAGGAGGGGATATGGCTAGACCCCTGATGTTATTCTGTAACACCTCAAGACATTGCTGGGGGCAGGAGAAAGGCACTCTTCCAGGGAGAAGTATTTCCTGCTAGTTAAGAAAACATGCTGGCGGGAAGGCATCTGGTATTGTTTATTATTGCTGGTTTTTTTGGGTTTTTTGTTCCCCACGTGACTAATTTTCTTTTTTTGCACCCACTGTCGTTAGTATTGTCACTGCTATCATTTGTTTTCTTGTCTCATTGCTAGTAAATTTTTCTTAACCTCTAATCTTTGCCTTTTGTGCCTCCAGTTCTCTTCAGCCACCTGCCTGAGGGAAGGGCAAGGGGGAGTGAGTGGCAGTGTGAGAGCAAAATTGGCAAATACCATTCCCAAACCATGGCAGCCTTATTTGGTGCCCAGTGTAGGGCTCGAAGGATTGAGATGACAACAGATCTGCCCAGAAAACGTTGGAAACAAATTTGATTTGGCCATTTGTTGAAGTAGGTAGGAAGCCACTGGTTGCTATGTTGCTTGGTCTGTTCTTGTGGGTGTGGTACATAACCCTGTACCTATTTCTGTATACACACTATGTGCCCATCAGTGCTCTTTTAGGAGCAGGGAGAGGGATCAGGAATTTTTCTGTACTCTGGGATATCAGTTTATGGTATGGTAACATCAAGGGCAGTGAGGACCATTTGGGATGTGTATTCAGTGTTGCTGTCCTGCCCTTGCCTCAGGTGCTACGTTTGGGACACCATTAATAACCGTGCTGAGTCTGAGGGGCAACAGGAGAGGATCATTTTCCTTAGACTTTCACACCATTTTCCTCTTTCAGGCCCTTTACAACAACTTTTGAGTATTTTAAATTTCCCTTGGGTGTTAAGGAAGGTGTAATCTTGTTGCTAGGTTTGCCAGGTCTCCTCAGTGTGATCTACACCATGTTTAGAGTTGCAAAAGAGATTTTTAGAAGGGTCTTCGAAAGATCTTCCCCAAGTGGAGCTGGTCATGAGTGTTTTGGAAGGCAGACTTGCTTTTGAAGGATTATTCTGATCCAGTGGTTTGGAGGTTTACCCTTGAACATCTACAGGACCCTGATAAAGTAGCAGATTATTTGAAAGAAAATTACTATGCAAAGTCATGCAGTGTGCTGGGTCCTGGGTACTGTTTATTGGACATTGCTCATCACTAGAGAGCACCTTCAGGTGAAAAGGAGAAAAGCCACTCAGACTGCAGCTGAACCAGGGGAACCACACATGCTGGTAGCAGTTGCTCCTACACAGAAGAAGAAATCAAAGACAAAATCAGTGTACATAGTGAGGGATGAAGAGGAGGTAGGGCCCTCAGAACAGGAGCAAGAGACAGGGACAGAGATAATCACATGATGCCTATCCCTGGAAGATCTGCAAGGTACATGAAAATATTTCAGAGAGCCCCTGCCTGCTCTGATGCTACAATGTTGTGGCCCAGGATATGAAATCTCAGATTTATTTTTTTTTCAAGTGAAACACTCCACTAGTTTTCTAGAATTTTTTGACCTCTTGAAGTAATTTGATATTTTAAGTAAATATTCAAGCAGCATGGAATATAGACTGCTTGGGTGTGTTGCAGTTTTACCCACTCTGGTTTTATTAGGATTAGCCATACACTTGTACATAAATAGTGTGAGACTTGTTAGTGCAATTACTATTAAATCCCAGAAGAAGGGAATTCTGCTATAAGTATTATGGTAGCATTTTCCTCATCTAACTTAGGCAAGAATTAGACATCTCCATAGTATGATTCAGCCTGCTTGTATTAGCTACTTAGGAGGTGTCTCTTGAGGGGCATAATTTAATTCTGCCTATTGACAGAGCTTAACTGAAAAAGACATAATATTTATGCAGATAACTCTACCTGTCTGTCTTCTGTGGAAATTCAGTTTTGAAAAGTTGATATATGCAGAAAACAAAGAATGAAAATTTGAAAATGGTGTCCTCTTGGATCACTCTGCATCTGGAAACAGGATACTTTAATTAGATTTAGACACCGAGCACTTGAAAATGGATATTCATCGATGAAAATTATGCTACAACTGAGAAATATATATTTTATATATAAGTTGTTTTTTGACTGTTTGGGGAAGCCACTTCCATGCTACTTTTCCAGTTGCACAGCTGTGTTTGTGTGAGGGATAGTGTCATAGAGAAATTGCAAAATTGCACTAATTGACAAGTAGTATTGGGCCTATTGGAATATTGAAACAGTTATAAGATAAATATATATTTATTTATGTGGCTCTTAGTTCCAATGAGAGAAGGGTGATTGTGTCAGTTGAAGAGGTTGATTGCTAGTCTCCTTGGACTATGCCTTTCATCAAAATAATGCTAGAGCTTTAGGAAAAAAAAAAGGTGAAAATTGTGTGGGTTGTTGGTTTGTTTAGATTTACATATTTATAGCACTGTCTTGACAGACTGGTTTCTGGGTCCCCACAGAGTGCATGCCTGACAAGCTGAACAATAAAGCCTGATTGCTAACAAGGTTGAAGACCTTTGAGATGATGCCTAACTGGGAAGAGTGAAGATATAACAAGGCTCTGTAACACGCCCTTAACAACTCTGACCACATAATGCATTGCATATTAGCATTACAAATCAGGTCATTCTATGAAAATCTTCAGAACTTTCCATTAATCATAGTATTTTATTGTCTGGAATATAAAAATTGCTATTTTAACGTTTTTAATTTGCAAGATCAAAGCACCAGTTAAATAAATGAAGAGTTGTTTGCATCTGATTTTGGTTTCAGGAGAATACCTAATTTTCAAAAATCAATTTTTTCTCTTCTGTTATGGAGATTACACATGTCAGCTACTATAATAGGGTTCTACTCTAAGCTTCCACATGAGGTCAAAAGAGATTCCTTTATGAAAGTACTTTTTAGTAACACTGCTAGAGTTCTAATTTTTGTTTACAATATTTCTTATGGAATTAGAATAATTAGAACAATTTTAAAGTGCATTTTAGAGAAGTTTACATCAGTCTTGCATTATCAGATATTCAATATCGTCAACAATCCCTTTGTTAGATACAGAATATTTACACAGGCTTTGATTTCTTGGTGTCTGTCAGTGCAGTTCAAGGAAAGCCTTGAAGCACAAAGAGTTAAGTTAAGAAATAATTTTGATGGTAAGTTATGAGTTATTTGTAGCTAGTTATTTGTTGTTTGGATTGCATGATCTAGGACTTAATGAAACTCAAAATACCATTTTTAAGAATGTTTTGTGTATTCTGTGTTCATCTCACTGCCTGTCAGTTGCATTCAGCAACAGAGGAAGATATTTGCTGTAGCTTCCCTACAAATGTCATAAAATGTGTAGCTGTAATAATTTTAATTATGGTTGGATGTGCTTTGTTAATTTTACAGTAAAGTTTCATCTCCCAACTAAGTTTCTGCAGGATATTAAAAGTAATATTAAAAATGCTGCAGTTGTTGTGCCTGCCTGATTGCAATGATGGAGACAAAATTGATTCCAGATCATGGCATGGTGTTCCAATGTTACGCAGCAGCACCTGTTGCCTGACAACTGTTCAGGATTATTCCAGGTTTATTAGTCATGAGCAAGATAACAGTAACAGCAAATAAATTTTCAAGTAGGGACTTAGGAATTTTGTCTAAAAGATGTAAGTCTTGTTATATTTGGATGATTTTTATTGTTAAGTGAGAAACCACATACAACCATGGGCCAAGGTATCTAGATAAATACACGCAGTCTTCATAAACGTAACAAAATCTCTTCCTCTAGGCTGTATCACATGGGGGTGAGGAAAAAGCAGAATTCACTAAGGCAAACAAAGAGAAGAAATACTTTTCTGACATATAAGTTCTCAGCCTAGATGGAGGTAAAGAACAATTGCTTTGTGTCATTCCTTACCATATCTGTGCCTTGAACACATGAGGATTTTATTTGGTCAGTAATTTGTATAATAGAGTTAGTCTTTGTCGTGCAATTTCAGAGATGTTTTCAGAAGCCTGGAGAACAACTAGGCACCATATCTCTTTTCTGTTTTGAATATGAGTGTTACTGCCTGAAGGTCACAGATGAAGTCAGAACTTTTATGGTTCTGGTGGAGTCTTTGTATGTTTGCAGGAACTGAAAGAAGAATGTTGTTAAGTAAGAGCTGGTTATGCTGCTTTGTTTAAAGAAATGAAATCTTTACCTGGAGTAAACTCCAAAGCCAGATCTCATGCTATGCTTTTCGGAGTGGCTAATAGTGGTATTTTCATAAAATGTAGAAAAAGCTCTACATCTCATGATTTAATAACATTACACCAGGTTTTCTTTTTTATTAACTTTATTGGGTTTTTTTTTTTTTGGTAGGGAGGTGATATTTTTGTACTGCTAGAAGTTGAACAATGCCTATTTAGTTTTCTGCAAGACCACATCTGTTCTTGCTCATTTTACATCCTTCTTGAATAGCTTATTCTTCTGCCACTGAATTGTTCTCTTATTAGCCAAGTCTAGAAATCCTAAGGCATAAGAAGTCTCTTCCTTAAGAATAACTTTAACTAACTTTCATCATTTTAATGACTATCTACTCTCTAAATCTGTTACTTATTTAAAGGTCCTCACCCTTGTCACTTGCCCGTGGGAATGTTTGGAAAGACCTCAAATGGGAAAAATAATCTTTGATTTTTTTTTAAATTTTTTTTTTTTTAATGCTTCAGTTTCCTTCCATTCCCATGCCTCTTTTGTATTCCTCCAAAGTAATTTTATCTTGACTTAGCCAGGTTAATATGATTAGTCTCTATCTGGTAGGTATTCTGTATGTAAATGAAGACAAGTTCTTTTGTGCTATGTCCAGTTCACCATTCCAGTCTCTTAAAATGTTTCGCACTACTGCCTTTGAGCAAGGAAAGAAGTCTCACTAGGAGCCAAAATAATGTTCTGCAGATTTTAGACCTTCAATTTTAACTGAATTGCTGTTGATGTGGTTGGATATTGTGAAGACTACCAGAGAATGGAAGGAAGCTGGAGATTTTTGGATAGAGGCATTACAGACAGACTACAGAGAGTACACTCACTCAATTTGGAACTAGTAATTTTGTATCAAACTAGAATTGCATCTCAATTTTAAGGGTGTTCTTTCCTTGCTCAATTTTTACAAAAAAACTAAATAAATTGAAGTCTGTATTCACAGCAGGGAACAGGAAAGAGTGGAAGGCTACACTACTTGGGTGGTGCTGCCAACCACCCATCTGAAGTAAATGGCATGCTATTCCTGACAGCAAATGCATTTGTAAACTGCAAGGCTTCTGGCATGGATGAATTTCTTTAAAGAGTGTGCTTAAGCATAGATGAGAGTGTGCCAGTGCTGACAGGCAGTTGAATTGCTATCCTGGTGGAATTGTGATCCTGGTGGAATTGTGTCCAAGGAAAGCCAAATTTAATTCAGTACTTTTTCAAGTTTTGGGCTTTAAACCTCTAGAGATCCAGTGGCTGCATATTTTTAGCAGTAAGTGCCCAACAGTGGGTCCATGACTATATGCATTTGCAACTAAATAAATGAAAGTGGAGAATACCTGTGGCTTCATAGTTGGCCTGATGGGCCTGTAACAGGGTGCAATTACAGGAAGGGATGAACCAATCATGCATGCTTTAGCATTGATTTGATTTTTATTTCCATTCTTTACGTCTCCACATACATGAAACAAAGCGGCAGCAGATAATGTCTTTAAGGAGAAAGTTGTGGGATTTGCCACTTTGCTGAAAAGAATTTACTTCATTAGGAAGAAAAAATACTTCCATAGTCAGAAAACATCCCAGTTTTTTTTTTACCTCTGCGACATAAATACTTATGTTAGCAAAATATACGGAACCACATGAGTGCCAATAAAGAAGTCAGCAGAGAAGTGGGGATTAGCCAGGGCCATTACAAGAAAATTCACTAGTTATGCCCTCAGTGTGTGCCTTGCAGAACCAGGATAAACTTGCAGAAGTCAACCATAGCATGAATGAGGATAGTAGTTGGACTAGGCAGTGTGGATCAAATGAAGAAATTAATGTGTTTTTCTTTGACTTCATCTGACTTCTGATAGCTGCTGTCGGAAGATTTTTGTCACCAAGAGACAAAGAATTCAGACTCTGCCTAAGAATTCTGCCAGTTCTAAACAAAGCCCAGTTAAGACACAGCACCTGAATTCTGACCCATAACACCTAACTTCTGACCTGTTCTTCCAACTTAAATGCGTACTTCATTAGACTGTACAGAAATGAAAAACCATCAAAATGCATTGTTTTCTTCACATTTCTGTTTAAACTGAATTTGGTTTCAGTTACTTGTTCTTCAGGTTCCTGGATGTCCATATATATGCAATATGAATTCCTTGTGGAATTTTTATGTAACTCATGGCTAAATTGACTTACAGGAAGTCATATTTTTAATATTTTTTTTTGGTATTTTAAGATAGCTACTCACAAAAGTTCTTGCTTTGTCTGTCATGTAAGAGACATTTAGAAATGGACAGCAGAACCTACATATTCTTAGTGGATTTATGTTAGATTTATTTGTGTAGAATTAAATAAATATTTGATACACTGTATTGCTGCTTAACTGTGGTGAGTAAACTTGGAGTTATCAGCATTGTGTTCAGTTGGTCTGTCAGCTTCTGTCATCTGATACTTGGAGTTACTGAGTTTATTAGATTGACTGTTAAGTAGCTGATGCTTTCCCCAGCACACACAGAGCATTAGTTGTATCAAGATAGATCAGGGAACTGTATATGTAGATTTAAGTTGGCTCTGTGATGAGGGGCAAAAAGAGACCTTAGTCCCTGGTGCTTAACAGAGAAGAAGTATGGAAGATTGCAGAACTATGGAAGAGCCTCACACTGGTTTTCTTGCTGTGTTTATTTAGCGTTTTTTACTGAAATTTTCTAGTTGTTTTTTTTTTTTTTTGCACTCATTGCCATGATGTCTAAGTGTCTGTTAAACTGTGTAACTGCTGGATTGGGAATTTCCTCACAAAGGGAATTCTAAAATATCTAAGAGAATTCTAAATTCTAAAATAACTAATGAATTATTCTGCAGATCTTAAAGTTCCTTTGCAAAGGGAGACAGAATCAGTATTATCTGTTTTCGGTGTTAATGTTTGAGACAGATAGAGATGATTCCCTCTGTTTAAAAGGAGATGAAATGTAATGTTGTCACATTGCATATTGCAGCTGGTTTAAAACTTCAATATACAATATGACAATGAAAGACATTGTCAGATTTTAATGTTTGAACATTATGTTTAAATAAATGGTTCATGAGAAGTGTCTCGGAGTGGCTTACCCTAATTTACTTATGTGTGTATATATATGTGTGTTTGTTCTTCCCTAACCAGGTAAGTGGTGTGTTTCCAGAATGAAAGGTACCCTTTGCCTTTCCTTAATCTCCTATGTCAAAAGAGAAAGGTACACTTTTTTCCTGTTTATTAGAAATAATAAAAGATATATTTAGATGTTGCAACCTCGGGATAAAAAAGTACATATGTAAATATATTTATTTTTTTTTTACCTCTAGACTTTTTCTTCCAACATAATTTCCATATCTTTTATAAAACAGGGCAGATATTATCTCCATTTTACAGATGTGGAGAAAGAGTTTTAATATGGGTCTCAGAATAAATCAGTAGAGTTTGAAGCAGAACTTTGATATTTTGCCTTCCAGACATTACTGTGATTGATTCATAAGTGTATACTTCATGGCAGTGGAATTTTTAAAGGCTATTTCCATTTCTTTTAACTTAAGCTCTCAAAAGTGACAGAAATGGAGGGAAGCAAATCCCATCCTTTATGGAGTGCCACATGAAAGAAATTAATGGATTTTGTTTTGTCTTTGTTTACAAACACAATGCTGTAATAGGAAAAAAATGTTATGCTTTTAAAAGCAGGCTTATAGTAAAAATGGAAATGAATAAAACAATAACATGGAAATTGTGTAAGAAAACCATATATGAAGTTTTTCCTGTTGAATTGACAGTACCTTGTGTTGCCTACATCAGGTGGATATGAGTTCTTCCAACTAAAACCAGTGGGTCTTTTTGAACTTGAAGGAACACCCCTCAGCTTCCCTAACTTCAGAGCCTCTTTCTCTAGGTATTGGCAGTTCAGAGGTTTATTTTACAGATTTTTGGTTCATATATGTAATTTATGTCTCTTCATAACTGCATATTCACATTTTCATAAATAATTCTGCTTGCCAAATTTTCCTTTCTCATAAATGGAAATTTTATTTTATATTTTTATGCCTATGTTATTTCAGTGTCTTGCCCATGGGAAAGCCATCTGGTCATTCAGATATGTCATTTTTTAGAACCAAAAAGACAGAGCATAATAGTTCGTAGCATTAAAAAAAGAGAGTGCAATTATAATGGAGAAAATAATTCCCATATTGGTATATAGTCTGGTAAGACCTGAACAAAGGCTTAAGGAAATGGTTCTTGAGACCTAAATGCCTGAGGAATTTGTTTTAAAAACTTCCCATCCAATTGCGGAGCGATTCTATCACGAGAAGCTGCCCTAGGCCACTGGAATCCCAGTGGGAATGGCAACTGTGTGTAGTGGGGGAGAAGCCTTCTGTGTCCTGGACCTAAGCCTCATATGCACAGAATAGACTGCAGGTATAGTCAGGGACAGATGATAGTCCTCACATTAAGATTTTCACAACATACTGCTAGGAACTTTTACGGTTGACAACTTCTTTAGTAACACTGTTTTGGAAGTTGCTTTATATGTAGCCTCATCAACTTAACAATCATCTAAAATCAGAGTATTAAAAATAAATTGTACTGTACACAGTACAATCAGTGTCATGGATATGTGTATAACGTGGAAATTCCAGTGCCCTTCCTTGTGTGTTTCAAGGAGAATGTTATACATAAAATCTCGTAGAGGTGCCTGAGGAGAGGGAGCCATAGAAAAAAAAAAAATAACCTTGGCTTTTTAATACCATGTGTCTCTTAAATGAGAGATTCAGGTTCTTGCAGAACTGTCTTTGGAGACTTGTCATTCTGCAGGAACTACAGTATTTATCCTTCAGATTTCTCCATTAGGTTTCTTTCAGATGAGAGCACAAGAGCTCAAACCTAGTCTGTGTATAGAGATTATAATCTCATTTGATACAGTATAATTGCTTACTGGAGATCAACTGTGTGATAAAAATAGTCAGAAGAATCCAATTAAAATAGGGAAGAAGGATTAGAATGCATATTGATTAAAAGAACAGAAAACTCTAAGATGATAAAATAGTAACTTTACATGTTTTTTGTCAAGGCTTGGAGCAAGATGAATCAAGTATGAGCATCCCACAAGAATCAGCAGAAAATGGAATTGTGCTACATGACAGCAGGGGTACTTTTCTTTGGTCTCAACTGCATTGAGTACAATTGAACCATTATTTAAGAAAGGATAAAGACCAGCAATATCATGTTACAGAGAGAAACCACTACCACAGAAAACCCATCTACCAACCCATGTGCACTATGTGTCTCAGATATTGATTATATGAGAGGTGGGCATGCAGTTGAGTAGAAATCTTTGAGGGATATTTGTGAATAGTTCTAATTTGAGTTGAGTAGTTGGCTAAAGATGACCCTAGGGGTTCTTTTGTAATATGAAGAATTAATTGAAATGTGTATTTCTGTTATCTTTCCAATAACTTGATAGCTTCTCTGTTTCTAATAAAAGAAAATTTCCTGTCACAGGATATTAAACTGATCTCCACTGTCTTACAAATTTAATTTTTTCAACAAATTGATAAAAACTTATCAAAAAGGACACATTTAGGCATGTTGTAAGATTTAAAGGGTTGAAAATATGGTGATTCTCCCTCGTGTTATTCAAAGCTTCCCTAGTTCCTGCCTGTGTGCTGCCTGAGGACTGTAGTAAATTTCAAGTGGCTTTGCCTTGGTCCTAGTCTAGGAACAGCTGAATGCACTGCAAAGATGCCAAGATTAATATAGGTTAATATATTTGGAGTAGAGAAAGATATATTTTATGCTAGGTAATGCTGAGTGGAATTGTCTGCTGCCTGAAAGTAATAGTTACATGGAAAGCCATTAAGATCAGTATTTGAATTTTACAGAGTTAGGACATAGACTGCATGAGAATGGCTACTTCACACCCAACCCAACATTGAAGATTCCCTGTGTAATGCAAACACATGGGAAACATGTAAAATGTAGATTAGAATAAGAGTATACTTATTATATATGCCCTTTAATTACTTCTAATAGTCCTATCTTTGTGATAAGGGTCCCATAATAAAAATATTTCAAACATGAATCTTTCAGAGGGAATTAATTTGTGTATTTTTTTCAGCTTCTTTATGTGACACTCAAATAATGCAGAGTCTAATAGTTATGTGTACTGTTTGGTTTCATGAAGGTTCAAAGAGAGTGCTTGTATTATTAGTTTATCCTAGAAGATGAGGAGACTTGGTACTGATTGCTAACTTTTTCAGGAATTTCAGTCCAAGGATTTATGATAGAGATGTAAAAGAAGTTCTCTTAGGCTCAAAATTAGGCATGGGATTTTAAGGAGAGGGCACACTATTAGTGCATAACAGAAGCTGAGATGTGTTAGTAGATATGACTCTGTACTAGTTAGATGAAAAAAAATAGATAAGATCAATGTTCTTTCTTTATTAGAAAATGCAAACAAAACTTTAGAATTAAAACTTTCAAATGAAGAGATGTGGTTTCAGGCATTTTGTTCTTTTCTGATTCCACAGTGGCCATTGCACAGTTGGAAGCCCTTTCCACAGAAAATTACTCTGAAGAAAATTCTCAGTCTCTCCCACTGTGTCTGTAGAAATGATACCAGTCTATCTTGCAATTTTTTTTTTTTTTTTTTGACATTGGGGTGATGGCTTCTGTTGTCCTTCATAAAAGGAAGCTCTTTTTTCCCCTGGGGTGTAAGGAGAAGATTACAGTCTTTGTATTCTTAGTAACCAGAGTTATGTGTTCCCACCCAAATTTATTGTGTAAGAGTTTCCAATCATCTTTCCTCTCTTTGGGAACAGCCTTTGACTTGTTTCTTACAAGTTTTCTCTGTTACACAACTTCTTGTCTCTCACTGCTAAATGTGCTTATTGATGTACTGTTTTCAGCATGGAATCCCTCTGTGCTCTACTCCTCCCACTTCATGTATTGCCTTTCTTGCTGATCACCCTTTCCTCTGCATTTAGGGTTCAGATACATCTGCTGAGTGTTCTTTTATCCTTTTGTCTTATAAACGTGTATCTATCTTCTTCCTTCAGGGACTTCCTGATGCTAACCCTTTCTTTTTTGATGTCTGTGTTTATCCCCTTGTTTTGTCTGCAAAAGGGGCTTTTCCTGCTCTACCATCTGCTCCAGCTCATATATCAAAATCCACCCAGTTTTGCATAACAAAAGGAATGCTGCGTTTCATTGCTACCTATCTGCAGTATTAGGTTTTCTCACTATTTCAACTCTCAGTACCTATTCTAAGTTCTTCTCTTTTTCTGGATTTTCACTGATCAAGAAATCGTTCTCTTCAATTCCATGTCTCAGTAGCTAGACTCCATGGAAAGGATAATCAAGTGTATCACTGTAACTTGGAAAGTATGAGTAGGTGCCTTTATCATCCAGCTCTGGTGGTTGCGAATTTATACAATTACAAGCAGTTAAACTTGTCACTCTTCTAACCTATCTAGCTCTGATTTTTTGGGCCTCTTCATCCCTTCCTCTTTCCCAGTCCAGCTGATTCAGAGAACACTTAAGTTTTAGAATTAGTTTTAAATATTACAGCCAATGAACACAGCTATGCTTGAGAGTGTTACTGACTTGCTAAATCTACAAAGACCTTAACATTTCAAATGTAATTCTTATATGGATCAGTCAATCAGCTGTGTCTTGTCAATACTATTGCTAGAAGTATCATTGCATAATGTGGAACTGTTTTCAGGGGACAGTTCTTGCAGAATCAAAAAGTGTCGAAGGTCCCCATGAATGGAGCAGTCTCATGCCTGAATGACTGAAAGCAACTTCTGTTAATCAGAAAAAGCTGCATAAAAAGCTGTTGCTATGCATAAATGTGGGGAACATGAAAACTGCGAGGGGAGGGGGAACATTTTGCTAACTTTCCGAACAGCAGGAACAGCCAAAGGGAAACCCAAGAGATGCACTTTTGATTCATACTTCTGAAAAACAAACAGTTTGTTTCCAGCTGAGAGTCCATTGCTAAAACCTTTAATTATGCAAATAAATGTCATATTAGTGACTGCAGTAGCACTGAAACTTGTTAAAATCCTATTGGAAGACCTGAAGAATTCCTTTCCTTGATGTGTCATCCCATGCATTTTTAAAGCAATGTGCAGGGATTCATCTGCATGCAGTTCTGAATGATTTTAATGGAATGTAAAGATGTGACATCTGTGATGGCTCTGAGTCTAGTTTTATAAAGAAGAAAAGGAGGGTTTCCACTAATACAGATACACACAGTTTTAACAGGGAAGTATTAAGAGATAACTGATATAATTCATTTTTCATGAATGATAAAGCAAGTATGTGTAGGGATTTTCAAGCTGGCTTATATTCTAAGCCAGATGTCTTTGGCGGTTACAAGCAGAAATTATATACCAGGTTGCACATTTTCTGTCTAATTCTAAACCATGCTATGTTGTCACTGGTTTGCTGAAAGCCATCTGCTCAGACCTCATTTGATTTTTCCATTCAGTCACAGTTCCAGTAAGGGGACAAAATATATGGAAGGCAGGGAAATTATCTGTTCATTTTTCTCATGGAGAAAACAAATGTTATTAAATATTCTTTTTTACAAAATATATATTAAAATATATTGAAATCCTGCACATATTCTGTTCTCTTAATGAAATAGGAAGAATTTTAAATTTACTATTTTTGCTACAGATACAGATGCACTGTTTATTGTTTTTTTCATATCTTCATATATTACATATATATATGATATAGAAATATATGAATACAGTTCTACAGCTCTTACATGTATTTAGGAGCCCTTTTTGCAGCAAAGCCTCTGGTAAACAAATTTAAGTGAACACAAGAATTATTTCAATATACTAGAACAAAAGAATACTGTAAAACTGACAAAGAGTGTTCACAATATTCTTTAATATTCTCATATATAGCCGGACAATTTTTTATTCAATGTATTGTGGTAGTATTACTACACAAATATACAATTTAATTTTTCAATTTATTGTGCTTTTTTTGTTATTTGCAGTATTTCTCAGTTATTCAGCTAATTCATGCCCCAGAATACTGTCTGTATGGAAATGAAACAGAAACAGGTAACCTGTTCTGTTCTATGAGAAGCTGAGAGTCCAAGATGTGAAAAATATGTTTTGCATTCTGCCTTGATACTGTAATAATTGAAGGCCTTGATCTTGCTAATTTTACTTTACACATATTGAAATTGAACAGATCAAAGGTGTGTGGCCTTACAGTATAATCTGAGAAAGGCAAATTAGTTCTCATTTTAATAGGATATTGTGTAGCATGGGTTAAGTAACACATACACATAAAATGCTAGGTGTGAATGGTACATGTAGCTAAAATGATGGTTTTAGGGCCACAGGGATTTTTGGAGGACAGTTCGTGATTAGCCAGCCTTATAGACTTCTATGATGAGACTTGTTGGTTGAAAGGAAAAGAATGAATGTTATTTATCTCAGCTTTATTAGGGCTTTTGATGCTGTTTCAGTAACATCCTCAAAGAAAAGCTGATTAAATATAGGCCAGATAAGCGGACAGCAGAGCAGATGAAAAACTGAACAGGTAGGTCTGAATGGCTGTATCAGTGGCACAAAGTTCACCTGGAGGCAGGTCATTAGTGATCCCTAGGCAGGCACTGGCAGTCAATACTGGGGCCAGTACTGTGTAACATCTTTGTTAATGACCTGGGTGATGGGGCAGAGTGCACCCTCGGGAGGTTTGCAGACAATATAGGATTGGACAGACTGGTTGATATGCCAGAAGGCTGTGCCAGGAAGGGCGTTGGAAGGCTGGAGAAATGGACTCACCTTATGAAGTTCAGCAAAAGGAAGTGCAAAGTCTGGCACTTGGGGAGGGACAGCCCCATGCACCAGTACAAACTGGGGACCAAGTGGCTGGAGAACAGCTTTGCAGAGGAGGAGTTGGGTGTCCTGGTGGACATGCTGAACATGAGCCAGCAATGTGGCAAAAAAAGCAAATGGGGTGCATTGATTAGAATGTCCACAGCAGATTGAGGGAGGTGATTGTTCCCTGTCAGCTCAGCACTGATGAGAGCATACCTGAAGACCTGAGTCCTGTTCTGGGTTCCTCAGTACAAGAGAGACATGGACATGTTGGAGCAAAGTCCAGCAAAAGGCTGGGAAGATGATTAAGGAATTGGAGTGGCTGCTCTATAAGTAGAGGCTGAGAGGGCTGGGGTTGCTTAGTTTGGGGACATGACCAGGAGATTTTATCAACATGTGTATCAATATGTGTTGGGGGGGAGTGGTATGGAAGATATATCCTAACTTCTTTTCAGTGGTACCCAGTGACAGGACAAAAGATAATGGGCACAAATGGATATACAGGAAATTCAATTTAAACAGAAGAAAACACTTTTTTTACTGTAAATGTAGTCAAACAATGGAATATATTGCCCAGAGGGGCTGTAGAGTTTGCATCCTTAGGGATACTCAGCTCCACACTCCTGGCCACTCCCATGACCCTATTTGAGCAGGGGTTTGGGCTAGATATGAGGTGCCTTTCAGCCTCAGTGATTCTCTAATCCTCTGAAGACAGTTCTTAAGAACTCTGCATAGAAATTGCTAATTGGTGATCTCGCATTTTACCAGAACATGTTGAAAATTTATAATCCTTATCAGTATGTGTTTGTACAGCATTACAGCAGAATAGTGAGAAGTAAATCAGCTCAAAGAATGAAAATTAAACTTCATGTTTATTCAAGCTCATCAGTTGAAACACTTCAAACTATTTTAATCTGAATCCTCAGGGTAAGTGTAAGTGCACAGAATCTCTTACATGTGGTAAGATCAGTTTTTCCATTTGCTCTTTGGTTTCATAAAGTTAGATTCAGTTTGGATTTTTTTTTTTTGTCAGATGATAGTGAATAAATAGATGGATGACTTTTATTAGCCCCTATAACATGCCTTTTGTGCATCTTGTAGAAGGACACAGTATACATCTCAGTCTTTCTGTTTAAGTTGACAGTATTGGAAACTCAAGGGTGCAGTAACTAATTCTGACTTTCCTGTGTGGTTTCCATGGACATTGATTTTGAAGTTATTGCAAAAATAGTCATATTCTTCATATTCTTTAGTGTCCAAGGCAATGCATAGCAGAGACTTTTTTCATAAAGCAAGAACTTTATCAAGCCAAAAATCATCAGTTAATTGCATCTGGAGGCTCTGATTTTCCCAGGCTCTATCTTACCTTTGAGAAATTTTGATTTAATTTTCTCCAGTTTTTCATGCTTGTTTTTTTCTTTTCTCTTTCAGTGATGGGATAGACAAATCATACAGGTCTGTGTCTTGCTGTCTGTTTGCAAATGAGGGAAGTGCATGGAGACCTTGGTATTCAGTCATGGGGATGGAATAAAAATGGAAATTTTTAGCCATGTCCTGCAGTTTGGGGAAGTTGTAAATTGGCGTGTGCTATCTAAGAACAGAAGACACGTGATTAGGGAAAATTGCTGTTTGCAGAATGCTTTGGTCTCTCAGAGGTTGTTTTATTTTTCTTGTTAGGCCTGCTTGGCTGCCCAGGACCATGCTGCTGAATTGCAGAGGTTTTAATGAAGATCATGTGGTCATTAAAAAATAAAAGGAAATAACTTTACAGAGTGCACTGCTGCTTGCTTCTTCATGCATAGTGCACCCTTTCTACAGATAGAGTATTTGTACAACTGGGATTTTGCCCTTCCAAATTTTTGTTGGAATACAGATGGAGTACATTTGAAAATCAATGGGGGTCTGACCCAGGCTGGGCATGTAAATACCTTTGAAAATGAGATGTCCATTAAGTGTTTGTACTTTGGATTTTTGATTCAGTGGGAGTTCTGCCATAGATGTAAAGAAGACAGGATTTCATCTTCACCTGTGTTTTTCCTGTTCTCCTTTGCAAAACAACCTTTTATGACAGCTCTAATACAAAAAGAAAATTCATTGCAAAGCAGGGAGGATGCTTCTATATTTAGTACAATAGAATATTGGGGTAAGCCAGTAGCGATTTTTCCACTCAGTCTCCAATCTGTAAAAGTGACGGAGTTTTGCTGTTAAAATAAGCAAAGCCCCTACAGATTTTCAGTGCTGTGAGCTGTGGAGAGGTAAAGTAATATTACTAGATAATCGATATACCCTCTTTCAGATGTGTCTGCTACTATGTAAGGATTATAGTTAGATTTGCTATCAAGCTTCTTTGGCTTTGTGTTCCATACTCGGTTTTTTTGTGTTGAAGATATATATATGCAGGAGGGTGTAGGTAATGTTGCTTAGAATGAACAGAAAAAATCACCTCTAAGTAAAAGCAAGCTGTCTCTACGACATCAAAACTGTTTTTCCACTTCCTTTGGAAGGAAAAAAGGCTGACTGCTGAACACAATGTAATGCACAGTGATTTGGGGCAGCTGACATAAATGGGTACCAAAACATTTGTTTTCCATTTTGTTTTCCTTTGGACAAATGATCCTAGTGCTATTTTTTTTTTCTTTTTCAGTCTGCATGCTCTGTTGTGTCTGGACAGCTATTTCTTCAAATTGGGTTTATTTTCTAGTTGTATAAAAGTATTCATCTACATTGTGGGTAGAGTGCATTAAGTTACTCCCTGTTGTGCACAGCTGGGAAGCAATTCAGTGCTGCAACATTTTGTTTTGTTTTGTCCCAGTTTTTTCTCCCCACTGTGTTCCCACAGCCTAGCACAGCTCTGCTCTGCAGCAGACAAGTCTCTCTTTTTCCAATGACAGTTCTTAGAACATCGGAAATTGACATATTCTCTTTTGTCTTTTTAGTACAAATTCTGTGGCAAACAGCTCTGTTTGACTGCATGAACATTTCAAAGTGCTCTATAGACTAGGAAGATTGGCTTGAAAAGTTAGACATATTTAGGCAGGCTGTTTTATTTGCTTCTTTGAAGAGACTGGGGATATTTTGAAAAGATTGAAGGAAGTATGCAGTGCCAAATACTGGTCTGTTTAGAAGAGAGAAGAGGAATATGCAGGTCTTAACAGGGCTTTCTTTGAAGGAGAAAAACATTTTCTCTCTTCTAATGCTTTAATAAGACACAAAGAAATCCCAGAGCTGGTAAACCAAAGTTTGTCTTCCATCTTGGACATACTTTAAAAAAAGCTATTAAAAATCAATACTGATTTTTTAAAGTTGACATTTTGCTTGTATGTGCAGGCACTGCAATTATTTATATAAATTTTACCCTTGGTTAAAATGAGATGCTGATCTTACCTCTGTGTAATCAAACCACAGAATAGACATTAAATAATACTGGATGCAAATTTCAGTGTGCCAATAATCTTCAGTAAAGAAGAAGGGTTATGGGCTCTATGAGTATCTTTGCAGTGGTCTTTCTTTCAATTTTCTTCTTTCTTCCAGTCTCCCCCACTCAGAGAGTTCCTTCCTATGTCTCCATGTAGAGATCTCTGCTGCTGTCTTCCATCTTCTGTCAACCACCTCTGGTGGTTCCTTTTTTCTCACTTAAGAAGTCTGCTCTTTCCTCTGCACAGTAGCAGAAGTCTAACAGATTATAATCTTGGTCTTGGTTCCTTGCTTGTGCTTCCATTGTAGTGCTGGAGGGTAATTCTAGTGAGACTTACCACACCAGTTGCTCTGTAGGTCATGTAATTGAAACAGGATTTACAATTCTCTTTGAGTTATATGAAGGGAAGGAAAGAGAAATGTGTCAGAACTGGTGAATGATAGGAACACTAATGTGCAAGGTAATTATTTTATTTACATTTGTATCTGTTTCCTGTAGCCCTCCTTTGCTGTTGCTGCTTCTTGACACATTTTAAAAGTAGGTTACCACAGTGACTATCCCCACTTTATAATGAACCTGTAATCACCATTCGGCAGCTGGAGATGAAGTTAATATCTTTGATTTCCCTCTAGAATCCCTCCATCTTCTCTCAGCTAGGGAAATCAACTCGGTGGGCTCTGAAGGTCAATCAAACAGTGCTGTTTCAGAAGGGAGTGAGAGTGAGAATGAGACTGAATTCAGCAGCTGACAGGCTTTATGAAAATGTCTTGTACCTGCTACTTGTGTAGCTCATCTGCTTCTGCTGATCTCCACTATTGCAATAAAGCACGTGGAAAATCTGTCAGTTTGGCAGGGAAGTAGGTAATAGGGCATGACAAAGCAGGGCAGGGTGCCAGGCATCAGATTGGTAGGTTTTATTCCACTGATACTCCTGGAGCTTATGTGAGCTGAAGGTTGGTGTGAACTCATGAAAAGTAGATAAAGGAAAACACATGAAGCTGGGCTGTTATTTTCCTTTATGCAGTGAAAATAAGGAAAACATAAGAAAATGAATTAGGTAATAATGCTTTGCAGAAAACTGCAAGGAAATTGCCAGGCTCCAGAGAATGTTCTATAGAGGATCTATAGAACAAGATCTATTCTATAGAATGAGTAGCCATTAAAGAAACCTCAATGCAAGGGTGCAAGGTAATAATGGGAGGTAGTATATGGTACTGGCATGGTGAAAGGATTGAATACTGGCAAAAATATTACAGTTTCATTAGCAATACCACACAAAATTAGGTTCATATTTTCTCTTCCATTTTGGATGATACTTGATGTTGGGATGTGTATGCTACCAGCCTTAGCAAGAAAAAGCTACAGATAACCTATCAGCCGCAATATTGAGGAAAAATGTAAAGGAGTCTTCCGTGGGAAAGGCTCTGCATCAGCAAGTGATTTAGGGATGTTCTGAACTGGCAATTGAACACAATCCATTCATGTTTAACAGCTCTGGCTGAACTCTTGTTCTGTGTATTAATCTAATTGGTTTTTAATCCATTCTTGCCTTTGGAATAAAAATATTTTATTATATAACTTATTCTTCTATTCTAGAATTTAATTGCTGTCATGCTGAAAAGCAGCTCCATTTATAAACAGGAAAAATGTCCCAATCAGAGAAGAAAACTTCTGTCTGATAAGTTGATTCAGCACCTTCAATTTGTGGTAGAAGGATAACTAAACTTACCATGCTCACTCCAAAGATTTACTTATTAAAGCCATTTATGATTTTGTATGCAGTTACATAATTTTTATACATCTCCCAACCTGTTTTCCAGTAGAAAACTCATAGCCTATTCATGTCCACATTCAGAAGCTGTTCCACAGCTGTGCTTATCACAATTTCCTTTATTTTTTTAGCTCTACCATATCCTTTTGGAGAAGAGAGGTAAGGATACCATACAGTATTTGAGTTGTCAGTACAGATGGATTTATGCAATAATGTAATGACATTTTGTTTCTATTCCTTGAGCTAATATTTTTGTGGAAATATCAATAATAACCCTTTCAGGACTGGTAATAGCTAGTGTAGAAGGAATCATATTTTCCCCTGTGTATTAATTTCCATTCCTTGATTTCATATGCCTTTTTATTGCCTAGACAAACCAATCTATGGAATTTTTCTACCATTCTGTGGTCTATGCTTATTTTAATTTTCCTGAATAATTTTTATCATCAGCAAGCAGTCATCTTAATTTTTAAGTCTTTTATAAGTTTCTTATGTTGCTGTTGGAACAGAATAGGATTGGCTATTGGTTTTCCACTGCTATTCTCCATTTTTTAATTCTGACCTTATGAGAGGTCACTCCTTCATGTGTTATGGTGGCTTACTTCCTTTAATGTTCTTTGTGGAATCCTGTAAAAGTCTGCTTACTAGTCTAAATGTGTTGAACTCGGTGAATCACTGATGTGTGCCAGTGACTCCAGAGCATTTTAGTATTAATAAAGGATGACTTTTGAGGCATCCATAAAAAAACCACGGATCCCAAGAAGCCACTATTTTTATCTTTAAGATAGATATCTAGATGTGCTTTGATCCACGACCTATTATAAAAGAAAAAAAAAAAAAGGATTAAGTACTTTAATTCTACACCTACTTAAGTAGAACAGTGGCAGTGTAAAACTTGAGTACATAGGGGCTTATAGGCAAGGAAATCCCGTTGATTTTCTGCTTTTCCTTTTTACAGTTTTTTTCTAGAACTGTTTCTGTTGAAAATGCATGCTAAACTTATCATCATTAATTCTCTAGTGACTTGAGCAGCATGCTTGATTACTTGTGCATTGTACACCACTTTAAATAATTTGATTAATTCCTGTGTTATTTGCCTTTCATAGTTTAATCACCTGTCAACCCTAAACAAACTTTCTGTTGTGTTTCCATGCACTAAAATCTGTATGGAATATGTTCCATGCTTGAAAACCAGAGTGTAAAGCAGAAAGATGACCATGCCCATTTCACAGGGGAGAATCTGATACTCTTCTCTTCACACAGCAGCAGCAGTCCTTTGAAAGCCAGAAATTGAACCCAATTTGCTAAAAAACCACTACCTAATTAAAAGCCAGTCTTTTCTCCCTATTTCCTTCATGCAATTGCTAGAATTTTGTTATTTTTTAACAGATAGAAATTAATGCTAATATGATTCTACCCAGTGACACAAAGGAGAGAAAAGATTGATGTAGCTGGCAGTTGAAGGGAGTCGAATTTTTCTGCTTGCACTCGAGCTACACAAAAAAGAGATGATGTGTTTGTGGCTCAGAGGCATTTTATCCAGTCTTTGCACTGGAACAAAAGGTTTACAAAATGCATTTTGGCAATAAAGAAAGAACTCTAATTTTAGCAGATCATATTTTTGGAAGTGTTTGATGGGAGGATGCCTATAGAATTCAAGGTGGGATTGATAACAACAAACTTTAAAATTTATTGGGAAATTGAACGGAAGATGTGCAAAATTAGTATACCGGTTTTTAATTATTTGTTGTGTATGATTTTTATAATGGAAAACAAGGCAAAAAAAATTGACTGTGCTATCTAGAGCTCTCTTGCTTTTTTTTCCTGGGAATTTATGATTGGAAGATGAATTTCTAAGATGTGAATATCAGAAAAAGTGACCAGATATATTAGCATCATAAACATACCCATTTTTATTTCATATTCAAAAGGCCTAGCAAAAAGTTTCAAGACAGTGGTTTCCTCTTGTGTAGTGCTAGAATGTTATGCCTCTACTGTGAAAATATATATATATATCTATATGTAACTGCTAGAAATCAATATGAATATTATTGCTTCTTTTGTTCTATCAGGCTTGCAAATCTAAAGTCCTTTTAAAGCAAAGCCTTCTTTTGGGCTGTACAAAGAAGAATTATAGAATCATAGAATATCTTGAGTTGGAAGGGACTCATAAGACCTATTGAGCCCAGGCCCCTGCTCCTTGGAAAAAAAGATTTTCAAAAATAAGTTTGAATATGTAGTTGTTAATTATCACTTGTTAAAACCCCAAGGCTGAGGAATTAGTCAATAGCAAAAGGTGAAGTGCTGGCTGTAATGTGCATCTTTTGCTCTTTGCCTGTCTCTCTGAGCCTGTGGGGAGTTAATTCAGTGTGGAGCACCTCTGTGAGGCTCTTCAGTGAAACACCCAATACTTGTTTTTCTGCCTGTGTATGGATAAGGCTCTTTTAGTAGCTTTCCTACAAGCTGCTCTGCACAGTAAAGAAGTGACCCAACAGTGAAGTTATGTTCTAATAAATGAGTTCCTTAAGTACTCTTCATTTATTTACATATCTTACATTTAAAGCTTGTGTTAAAATTTCAAACAATGATGATTTATGATAGACATGGGACAGGTAATATTTTTATAGCTGTGTGAATCTGGAGAGTCTCTGGTTGCTCTCTTTCAGCACTTCTTTGAAGGATTTATTCTCCTGATGCCATGTACTGCAATTCTTTGCATGTAGGATCATTCTGTCCTTTGTATGAGGTTCATTTTTTGAGGGCTTAAAATACTTAACTCTGAACCAAATGCCAGACTCTTTGTTAACACTAAATGATTACTGGCTTCTGCACTCTTAACTTTGTACAGCCTAAAAAGAGAATAATGAGGCTGTCAGTCAACATAGGAAGTTCCACAGCTATTAATTCATCTACTCTACTAATGCTTATACAGATTTTTACCATGTGGCCCCATCAAAGGAGACAGAAAATACCAGTGAATGCAGTGAATAAAAATACATTAACAACTGTAGAGATTTTAAAATGTGATGAACATGAGCTTTAATCTATACAGAAGGACCAAGCTATATGATCAATAAAATCTCAAGTATTGATTGCCTGCACAACTTGGACAGGCTAGTAACTAATTGGCTCTCTTGTTCAAGCATTATATTTACACATGGCTTTAAAGTGAGTGTGAGAGTCACTAACTCACAGTGTCAAAGGACAGCTGTACCTTGACCAGCCAAGCTTCGTAATTAAATGGCACACAGGTTAATTGCAGAGGCAAACAGGAGACTAGTGTTAAAGGACAGCAAGGAGTCAGTTCAAGAGTGTTGTCAATTTGAGGAGGATGAAAAGAAATGCCATTATAAAGGGAGCTTTACCAGAGTTCAATAATGATCAATTCATTTTTTATTAAAACCTTATTTTAAGTTTCTAATAGTATAATAGGGTTGGAAGCTGAATGAATTGCAAAAGAGTGAGTTTTGGGCCAGTTGAAATTGCCATAAAATGAATCTAAAAGGGATCCCAAGAGTCCATACATCAGCTTTTTTGTTGGTTAGGCTTTTTTGTTTTAACATTTGCCATGGCAAATTTGCTTTTGAAGATGCAAAACTGGTTGATTTAATGCAAGGGTTACTAATATATATGTTCAACTCATACTATCAGTTTGTCTCTGTGGATCAATTTATCACGGCTCAAAGGTTTTGATCAGTACTTAGTGGGAAGGACGGTAACCCACCTTAATGAATATTCTTCATATGGTTTATAATCTTTATAGCTTGCTGCTACATATGACTTGGCTCAGCAGAGCACTCAGACATGCTTAAATGCTGTGCTGAATGAGAGTTATAATACATCACTCAGCATGTGCACCTGGAAAAATAACAACAGCACTACCATAAAAGATATGATGTCGTATATATTATCTTCTTCTTGAGGAAAGGGAAATATGACATATGCTATTCATGTTGCTGGATGAATTACCCAGCTGTTCTGATGACAAAGGTGTCTATGAAGTCTTAAGCAGAACAGTAATACGGTGCTGCAGTCTGTGGAGGAAAAGTTCTTCCATGGAGATGTCAGCAGAAAAGAAGAATGATAAAAGAGTTTTCATAGGTACATTGTGTACAATGTTACATTGGCCAGTTGGTAGGAATACAAGGTTTGATTGTGAAACATAAAATTTTGTGATGCTTTGTGTGTTGCTGTACTTTCTCCTTTGGCATCCTGCTGTTGTTCATGATATAACCAGAAGGTACCAATTTGAATTTTAGAAGAATGGGGAGAATCCCATCAATATAATGGCTTTAGTCTGATGTCTGAATTCTGGATACACATCCCAAGTTGTTCTTTATTACTTCCATAGCTGTTGAAAATGAAGGCTTTTACTTTAATGTTGTAACAGGTGTTACATTCACTTGTGATTATTCTGCTAAATTCACCTTGACTCTTGTGCTTTTGTTTATGATTTTATTCTATTTTGTTTTCAGGACTGTTTCCTGCAGTGCTGAACCTGGCTAGTAATGCTCTGATCACAACCAATGCTACCTGTGGAGAAAAGGGGCGGGAAATGTACTGCAAGCTCGTTGAGCACGTGCCCGGGCAGCCGGCGAGGAACCCTCAGTGCCGCATTTGTGATCAGAAGAGCCGACTTCGCATCGTATGTGTGCCCTTCTCATTTCGCTCCTTTGAAAGGATTTTTCCCTCAGGAAACAAAATGGTGGTTCACTAGCCTGATTCCTGTGAAATGTGTGTCTCTCTTTAAATCAGGTTAACCATCCCTTCCAAAGGTATTTCAAAATCTCTATCTGTATGGGCACTCCTCCCACGAAACTTTCTGATTCAGGTACTGAAAAGCAGAGCACCTAAACTCAGATTTTAAAAAATTCAGTATCTACAGATGTTGTTGAATTCTTTTGATATACACTAACCTTGAATAAAAATCAGATAACTGACTTTTACCTTCATACCTACATTTGGAATTTGAAAATTTTGGCCAATCTAAGCAATATCTGAAATTCCAGTAAATTCAGTTTCACTGGGCCAGTAAAGATAAAGTAATGGAACACTACTTGTTTTAATGTTTAGTTTTTAATATTAAAATAACACTGCTTTCTTAAAGATTACATGGAAGCAAAACCAGTTTTCAGGTATGAATTTGTCACAATCTACTTCAGACATGCTTATTCTGGTAGTTAGGAAGATTAGAATGAAGAAAAATTCTTAATCAAGTCATACAAGTTAATTTTGTGTAACCTTGCAGTGAAAGACACGAACAGCTTTAACATTATTAGATTTTCATGGGTATACTGGCACTCTAGATGGTGGAGGACATAGGGATATTAAGACAGCTTTTAGTGGAATAGATAAAATGCTGAAAGAAGCACAGACACAGAAGCATGAAGATAATTATTTTTTTCCAATTGTATTCCAATAAAACTTAGCTCAGATACATTTATACCTCATGACATTTAAGCATGTGCTTAAAACCACAGGATTAAAAAAAAAAAAGACATTTAATATGTCTGCTAGTTCTAGACAGGATGAGCTATCTGTGGCTGTAGCTTTCCAGACAGAAGCTTTGTTTGGATTCTCCCTAGAAATTTCCTCCCATGGCCACACTTTCTACTGTGGCTCACTCATTACATCACTCGAAACTAAGTGTTTTTCTAAAAGCTAATCTCCATCTCCTTGCAGAAATTCATGTTATATATTTCCTAAGTTCAGTCAATACAAGGAATGGATTATTACTCCATTTTTCTTAAAAAAAGTATTTTATCTAATTAATTGAGGGGTGATGGTGTTGCTCTATCTAGTTTCTACACTAAGCTATATTTTCTTTCATTCTCCTCATAGGTTTTATCTTCCAGAACTCTAAGTGCATGACTTGCAGTTCTCTGAATTCTTCCTAGAGGCTTTCATATTTGTTAAAATTCACCTGAGCTCTTACTAGCTCTACATAAAGATCCAGGTTTGCTTCAGAATAATCATATATTCCTGTTCACTTTTTACTTTGTTACTTCCCATTGCTAATGGTGAAACACCACTGAGGACAGTTAGTTGTCAATTGCAAAGTTTAGGTGCTTTCTTTTCCTGTTAAATTGCACCTCATCTCATATTTGCGAAGTTATTTATAACTTTCCAGTGTAGACTACCTTATCTAAAACCTATTTTTTTCCAGATTGTTTTCCATGTTTCAATGCCTTTTTTAACTGCAGAAACTGCCACCTTCTGAGGGAAGGTCATATGATTTTCTTAGCAATCAACATACACAATTACATTATAGCAGTGTGTTTCACTCAGAGAAGAATTCAGTTTTTGGAAGGATTCTGACTGGCAGAGAGACTGTGCAAAAGACTTTCCTATTTTACAGATGGATATTTAGAGACACATTCACATTGTCCACATTTTTTTTCCTATATGAAGCTTGCTTATTTCAAAAATCAAACTAAGCCAGAGGTATTGTTTTGTCTTGTCTATGATGTTGGACAGTGTGCACTAAAATATGGGTATACACACAGACATATATGTGTGTGTGCATATAAAAAAACCCCAGCTGAAGTATTTATACCTATGTTTCCCCTTCCTTGTTCCTACTCTCTTCTAAACTTATCAGTCCAGCTTTATAATATCTGGTCTTTTGTGACAATCTTATCTCATTTTAAGGTCTTTAAACATTCATTTGGCAAAGGGAAGTGCCTTGTTTAAACAGAGATGGCTTGTTAATAGGAGAGCCATGTAATATAACCAGACTTTAAATGATCCCCCTGGAATGTGTGAGTCTGGAATGCCTCCCCTTAATTACTGTAGTAGGAAATGAACAAAATTTCCCTGGTTAATCACATGTGAGTCCAAATTAAAGTGCACAGTTTGATGGGCTCACTCTCAAAGTTCTCCCTCTTGCCATCCATCAGGGAGATAGGTCCTTGAACTGCATTTGCAATCGTCCTTTTTACAAATTTTGTATTTTCCCTCCTTATCTTTTAAACAAGCTAAATATGCCAGCAATTAATCAATATTCAAATTAATTATGATTAAACTTTCATAATGGTGATTACAGTTAATTCATCTCCCAATCTTCCTTCTGATGATTTACCTTTATATCAATTTCATCTGAAGAGAATTTGGTCAAAATTTCTGATTAAACAGCTTCTGTCACAATCACCGAAAAGCCCTGAATTTCGATTTACAGCTGAGTTTTGCTGCCACTCATTTAAAACCAAGATTTGAGAAAGTGATCAGAGCTGTGGGATCTGTCAGCATGTAGGGTATGTTTTGCTTTTCTCTTCAATATAAAGATAAAGCTACCTATAGCTTTATCAGTTGTAGTACCAGAATTCTGACTTGTAAATGTTGCTACCCACTAATACTGTTGAATAATATTTAAATGAAACTGTTGACATTTTCAGTATTGAGTGTTTATGCCTTCACTCATTCCACAAAGAACCTTTCTTTTTTTATTTTTATTTTTTTTTTCTATTTTTAATTATGTCCAGGCATTCTGGCTTCCCTTAATGAACTAGGACTCCTGTCCTCCACATGTGGTTGATATAGTGAAAAAGACTATCAGTCTGGCTGGTCAATTTAAGTAATAATTAAATAATAAGTAAATTAATCAGTTCGTAAAGTAATTATTTGCAATTCTAGGCCCAGCTAGTAATGAATCATATTCCACTTCTATACTAAGAAAACCTGGCAGATCAGAAGTCATTCTTAATAAGAGGGAGTAGGGTTTTCTCCTGATTCATATTCTTGCAAACATAACTTACACAGAAGAAATTTACTGTATTGCATAGAAGAAATTTACTGTATTTGAATTTCCTTTGGGTTATTTTCCTCATGATGTACAGGCTTGCTCTGGCAAATTAGGGACTTCAAGGTATAGATCCTTGTACCTTTTAAAATTCTGATTTACTTATTCTCCATTTTGTACAAAAAATAACCTGCAAATATTGAGTGTGATTTTTCTCAGTCTAAATAATGTTAAACTACTAAGTAAACAAACTTTGATAATGTAGATGATCTTGAAATTCAGGAAAAATTCAATTCTGTAAATAAATTTGTATCCTTATTTAGGATTCATTTGGGGCACTGCAGCAGAGTAAATACAGATATGAAAAATAATGCATCTCGGGCTATGATATGGATTATAACCAAACAAAACTTATATGCATGTATGTGAGTCAGAAAGATTTCCAGTTGAGGAATATATTCTGTAGTGATTTCTGAGTCATTTCCTCTGTAATGATTTGTGAATTATTTCCTGAATTATTTCCACGTGTGCTTAGAAATGCCAGTACCAGTACTGCTTTAATCTCTGATTTTCTTGCACACCATATCTCAGGTTTCTGCTTTGTTGTTTCTGTTGCGACATTCACTAACTTTGCAGCACTTGAAACCTTGGAAGAGTGCAGGAAATGTTTATTTGATTTAAATGCTAACATTAGATCCATAATAATTCCAGTAATAATAAGCATGATTGGTGGCCCAAGAGTACAAGAAAAAATGGTTTATTGTTTTCTCTTTTTGAAGTCCTGACTTACTACTTCTGTAGTTGCCTTCAAATCTGGATTTCAGATCTAAAAATAAATAAATCTTCAAATAACTTTGAAATTTATTTATATGTTTCTCCTGTCCTAACAGAAAGACACCCCATAACAAATGCAATTGATGGCAAGAACACTTGGTGGCAAAGCCCTAGTATCCAGAATGGAATTGAGTACCATTATGTGACCATTACATTGGACCTCCAGCAGGTAGACTTCTATTTGTTTGTTTCTGAGCTTGCTGTCTTGCAATGGATTATCTTTAAGTTTTTGTTCTGTGTTGCTTTCCTATATGAAGACATGACCAGTTTCTCCTATAATTTTCTGTTGTTTATATGGATATGACTGACCCATTCATTGTAACATATAGTGTGCCAAAATGAAAAATGAAAAAAAAAGTTATTTCCTATATATTTTTAGGAAGTCATGCAGTTGTAAGTACCTTTTATCTGGTGAAACTGAAGTACTTGGAGGGATAGGGATTTTTATACCTGGCAGAGCCTTTGAATCCTGGGAGTGTTATTATCATTCTGGCTTTGGAGCCCTCATTGCTAATGGCAGAAACAATCCTAGGTCTGCCCTTTTTGCCTTATATATGCAAAAGTATTCAATGTGCATTTCTCCTTCAAGCAGGAGTGCTAAAACTTTTACAGAAGCTTGAGAGTAAGGTCCTTTGCATTAAAGATCCTTTGCATTTTTTTTTTTAAACATGTTCTTTACATTTTCAGGAGTTATTTACTGATTTGCTTTTACAGCAAGGAGTTTTGCCTCTTGTTGATTGTGACTGTTAATATGCAAATTACTCTTGGGCATTGGAACTAAATTCCCATCCTTGTTTTCCATCACCCTAGAAATTTTAGTTGTCTGGTTAAGTCAGGTCTTCTAAACTAGGGCTTTACAACTCCTGTTTTTTTCTCCTACTATCTGATTATCTAGGTTATCATCAGAAATTAGAAAATTTATGAATTTCTGAAAGTTTTAAGTTTTCTTGTATCAAAAGCTAGCAACTAAAGGGTCACTGAGGATACTGGAGAAAAGTATGGGTTGTTCTAATGTATTTAAAAGGCTTCTTCCTGTGCCAGCTGACAGCAGTCTGGGAATGCTGCGCTGTGTGTGGCGTGGGTTTGGGGGTTTTTTGTTACTATTTTTTAAAAATGAGACAAGGATCAAGTCTGACCCTGTTTCTTTCCCATGTCCTATTACTAACTGCTCAAAGGAAACTTGGCAATCCTTCTGCAGCTTAAAGCTGATACCTTCTCTTGAACCCATTCATTTGTTATTGGCTGGAATAGAAGCAGTGTTGGGTTTTCTGTGGATGTCAGAGAGGTGGGATAAGACCCTGTGTCACTAATGCTATCTGGCACACCCTTTATGATCTGAGTAACCCATGTAGTTAGGAATGCATGCAGTTTTACTCACCACTGTACAGGAACACAACAAGTATTGTTCCCCAAATTGTAGTAAAAGGTCTGCTGCAATTTGTATGGCTTTTGGACTACACAGTAAGGAGTAAGGGTGTTTGAGAAGTATTAGGAGTTTTTGTTTGCTTATCCAGGAATTTCATAGTCAGAGCATTATACACTATTAAAGTAACTGGCAGAATATGAAATTTCTCTTTCAGCTTTTTGTATATTAGTCACTATGAATGTGAAGGTCACCAGATATCTCTGCGACCTCGCTTAAAAGAAGTTTCATTCTTTACCTTTGGCTTTTAGGAGATTCAGTAATTGCTATGTTTGTGTT
Organism: Luscinia megarhynchos; assembly: GCA_034336665.1. Lineage (NCBI taxonomy): Eukaryota > Metazoa > Chordata > Aves > Passeriformes > Muscicapidae > Luscinia > Luscinia megarhynchos. Next base: position 53,122,315 of record CM067565.1, read on the forward strand.
GATGAATTCTTGCTTTAAGTATAAAAATGCTTAACTTCCTTTTGTGAGATAGAACTAACAAATGACAAATCCACAAGTAATGGACTGAAAATTGCAGAAATGCATTAGTTCTTACGTTATTACTGGTAATTATGATAGTACATGGAATGCTTTTAGCAATCCAAATTTCATGAAAAAAATCAGGAAAATAATTACAATTTCCTCCTTTATGTAATGCTTGGCCTTTTGGGGCAGTGAATTTTTTTTCTTTACACTTTTATGCAGGAAAGCCATATAAAAATGATGTATACTATTTAGCAACAGCTAATAAACTAGAAGAAGTAACATATACTTAATGTTAGAACAAGCCCAAATATTATCAGCCCTGTTGGGAAAAATGTAGTGTGGTTTTGGTTTTTTTTTTTTCTGTTTTCTCTCAACAATTTAGCTTTTCCTTAATACTTACAAAGAACTTTTATCTATAATGGGGGCTGGGCTTCTAATTCATTGAAGTACACTTGAAATCTTTACTCCATATATTATTAAAATATGAGTTGAAAACTGGAACTGTTTGGTTCTGAGCATCTTTGGTAATTTGCACTTAACCCTTCACTTTTTCCCACTTTTTAGCCATTATAACAAGCCTCATCTATATCACAAGAAAATCATGGAACTCCATTCATACCTGTAAATGTGAGATTATTTTTTACAGTGCTTTTCATCCAGAAAGTGCATAGGAGGTCAAAAATACAGATTTATTTGGGAGTTTCTCGCATTAATTTAAATGGATGTTAGAGTGACAGTCTGATCTGCCTTGGTAGGTCTGAGTTTGAAAGGGAGTCGTTCACAGATGAGCTAGGTACCAAGAGAAGCTGTCTGCTGTTCTGCAGCTCCTAGTGTGGCTGGCTGGGGAGGGTCTGTCTGCTATGCCATAAGAGTGTTGGGGAGCTCAAGTGCAGCAGAGGTACTTCAGATCCCAAGTGCAACGTTTAGCAGGACTGAAAATAGGCCTTCTCTTCAAGGATTTCAGAGCAGGGAGTTGGCAAAACAGAAATGCTTAGGCATCCAGGGACAACATATTCCCTGTAGTCCTGCTATTCCCAAATCCTCAATTGGTCTTAATTTCACAGTGGTGTGGAAGATTAATAGAGTATCTTTAAAGAAAATTGGCAAATTCACAGGAAAACCAGTTGGCATTTTGATGTGAAGTGGTCAGCCCATCTGTCTCTGATTTCTACACACATCAGGACACTTTTATTAACAAATTCCCAACTACTCTAGGGAGCAAGGACGCTGGCAATATCCTTGATACTGCTCAGATACACGTGCTAGGAGCATATTTATGTGGATTTAGACATTTTTGCTATGCACTTCATATTTTTTAAATTATGCTGGAATATTTTATGTGAATTGTAGATGTGTGGAAAGCAGGTGGACCCAGAGTTAATATTTTGGCAGAAATTTCTGGGTTTAATAATTGTCTTAGTTGCCTTAGACTGTGGAGGATCAGTTCATCCAGGTGATTCTTTCCAGGCACACATATTTGAAGAAAAAGAAAGTAATGGACACTATACCGAGCCTTGTAAGCTGCAAAGAGCAAGAATAATTGATTAAGCTGTGTAGCTGTTTCTCTCTAAAACACTTGCACTTCATCAGTTTCAAGTTCCCTAAGCTCTGATAGCATCCAGCTCTTTTACCTTATCTTTTCATCCTGTTCTCTACCTGTCTTCTGTAGGAAGGCAGGAAGGAGTCTAAAAAATTGTGTTCTGACTCCATGTAGAAATCACTGCAATCACCATTTCTTCCAAAGGCAGTCTCAGAACACCTATTACAGGAGTGTCATACAGCAAATTGGTGGCCCTGTCTAATTATTATTTTTTTTCTTAAAGAGGAAATAACCAGGCCTTTGAGTCTTGGCCATTTCAAAGTTTTTGCATGATTTTTGGATTCTGGAACCACCTCTCTGTTATCTGGTTTCAAATTCCTAGTGGAATGCTTTGTTGGGTGTTTATACAGTTGAGCCCCACAATAAGGTCCAGTTCAACTAATCCTTTAGGGATTGACTGAAGGTAATCTTACAGCCATAGTGAAATAAGAGGTAAATTGGATGATATTTGACAACATTGCTTCTCTTAATACAAAACTGTAGTATTTTATTTTAATATAACAGCAGTTGGCCAGACAGTGGCTAAGGAATCAAAATATGTTAAGCAACAAAGCCATATTAAAATAGCCTTTACATATTGGCTGCATAGTCATATAGAGATATGTATATCACTGGGCAATATTTGGTTTAATGTTATATTTTCTCTTCTCTGGAATATCAAAAACATTTTCCATTGGGGGAACAAAAATTACAGCTAGCTTTCTGTTGAATAACTTCTGATATCAAGTACCAGAGCAGCTAAAGGAATGAAGAGGAAGTTAATTGCAGTGTTTAGTCTTGACATATAATAACCAATTTAGTAAAATGCTGTTTGGTCTGTGTTAAATTTCTGTATATGTACAAACATTTTGTTTAGGTGTTCAATTAATATTTTCCCTTCTCTCTTTCACCAATAACTGTGGGCTTTAAATGCTTTCAAAACTGCTTCTATGAAGGAAAGGCTTAAAGCTTCTCTTCATCCTCAAACCAGAAAGTAGTTTAACAGAAAGGAAGTTTAGTCCAAACTTGGACTTTTCTCCAACAGATGACAGTCAGTTTTGTTCATCTTCAAAAATGTTTGTCTAAAGAGAAAAAGTGAAAAAAACCCCAAAGTCTGTTGAGACTATCACGCTGCAATTTCCTGATTGCTGCTCCTCCCCTCACTAGTGAAAGGGATATGTTTTCTGTACTTCTTGTTCTGGCACTGGCATTTGTTGCCATGCAGGAAACCAGATGTACCTTGGTACTGAAAACTATGTCTTGTTTTGTTTTCTGGGGTGTGGTTTCTGCCAGATCAATTTTCTGATTTGGCTTGCCTGTGTGAGGTTTTATTGCCAGCTTGGGAGAGCAACACTCTGTGTTGGATTCAACATTGTAAAACCTCAAAGTGTAGAGTACTGACCTGTGAGCTAGAGTCCAAGCCTGCAACACAGAGCTGTCATCCTCAATATTAGTTTTTTTACTATTTCTTGCTCATAAAGTTATGAAGATAAGTTTTGAAATTATGTAAACATTTGAGAATTCAGAAAATAAATTATTTTAAAACTAAGTCCAGTTTTCTGGCTCAGTTACACCTAAGTGGTAAACGAACTGTTGAAGTGACAGCCAAATAGAGACACAACTAAAACCATGAAAATGTCTGCTGAATCATTTTAAAAAAGAAAAAGGAATTAGGTGTTCTCTTTTCATAAAGTCCACAGCTACACATTTAGACAGGTATGTTAGTTGCAATACTAATTTTTTTTAATTTATTTTTTTCATTACCTTCATAGGGTTGAATCTTAACATTTTAATGATTCTCTTAAGTTTTTTAGTTTTACAATTTGCTGGTAATGAGCTAATTAGATATCTACAGGATGAAAAAAGTGTAATTTACCTTTCTGATATTCTTAAAAATAATTAATAATTCTATTTTTTTACATTAATAATTAGTATTTAATTTTTAAGTCTTTTAGAGCAAAAATATTGGGCTTGAAGTCAGTTTATAATAAAAGCATTTGAAAAACTCAGAAACAAAAACAAGAGAAGAAATTTCATTTAAATATACCAGTAAGGATTTATTGCAAACATACCTAGAAAAAATTATTTGTTATGAAAACAAACAGAACGGTAGTAAATATTTTGACATTACAGTAAACATTTTTAAGAATTACCTGTTTTATATACTATTAGCAAATTTACTTTAGATTATGTATCTTTCCACCTTGATTTCCAATTGCAGGAGAGAGAGAATATGTGCACGCTAATAAGTAACAGATGTTGCCTAGGGCTGGCTCCCTTCTTGTCTCAGAATAAAGTTTTCCCCATTGATATCACTCAGAAAAAAGCCTAAGGAAAATAAAATTTTATTTTTCCGCAGTTAAGGTCTGAGACTGCAGCTCTATGCCAGCCATAATTCCTGAAGAGGCTGCTGCATGAAGCTTCTAGGTCTAACAAACAAATATAAGTGAAGATGCTCAAGCTGACTACCCCACAGCATTAAAAGGTTTTTCATGAGTCATTCAATAGTACATGGAGAGACTTTTCTCAAATGCATTCTGAAATGCTAAGAATCCATTATTTTATTGAAAGATGAATTGTAATACCCCCCAAACAAAGTGATGTAAGCTGGATTGAGAAGTTATGTGAACAATAAATACCCATAGGATTATTTTGCCCATTTTTTTTTGCTCACCACTAAATCAGACCATAAATTTATTGCTTTGTACTTAGTCAGAAAGATTTTTAAGTAAGCAAATCCTTTCACCTTCAGTTCATAATACACAGTAACAAAGATTTTGAACAGTGTTGAGAAGTTACACATTTTCTTTTTGGGGTTATTTGCCTCATATTTTCCCCGGATGACTGTAACACATACACACTCCACTTTTCTAATTTTGGCTTTAAGGAAGAGAGCTATTACCCTTTGCATTCAGTGACACGTGTTCTGACATGAATATGAGATTGTGTTCTGATTTTGTACTGCTAGCAGTGTTGGTTCTAAAGAAAATTGTGGACCTTGGGAGAATGGTGATGTGATAAGTAAGAGTTTCATAGGATTCTCAATCTTGAGCAGACTTTGTCATTGATATTGAAGATATATGTTGTCTTTAAATAGTTTATGACGAATAAGAAGCTTACTTGAAAAAATAAGTTTTGCAGCTGATGATGGTTGTGAAATAATGCTTCTGTTGTGATAGGCACGTTAAAATGTACACATTTTATATGAACAGGTGAGAGCTGGTAAGAGGACAGTGCATGGAAACATCACTGAAGGAAATAAGAATGATTCAGTCTGAGTACTCTCAATACTACTGGATCCAGACTGAGCATCAGTTCTTGGATCTAGAAAATGAATAAAAAAGGAATTTTTTTTTGTGTGCATTTTAAGCCCTGAAATAGGGGAACAACCATTTCTGTCCTCCTCTCTTGTCCAGGTTTTTAAGAAGGGTTTGGATATTGGCATTTTCATCAATTTTCCTTTTCTCAAAATAATATTTCTCCATGAAAAGAAGTGATAAACTTTAGAAAAGAAAGAGAAATTGCTTTCTGCTATTATTTGAAACTATTGTGAAAAGAGATTATTAACTTCAGCCCTTGATTCTGGTATACACCAGGCCAATGATGAGCAGCAAAAATAGTCCAGAAAGCAGCTATTCTTTGAGGCCTTCACAAACAGCAGAACAGTTGGTAATGGAGAAAACCAACTGAGAAAATTACAAAGAACAAGTTGACATTGACAGAAATTTTACAGGTTCTGACTCCTTACATTTGGCTTAATGTGTCTCAGACAATCAACAGGTGGACGACTTGAGTACTTTACCATTTGACATTGTATAAAGTGCATTCTTTTAATAGACTTAGCTTTGCTTTTTTTTTTTTTTTTTTTTTTAAATAACACTTTGTACTTGTAACATGAACAAAAATTGAGAAGTATTAGTACAATGTATTTTTTATCATGGAGAAGAAAGTGTTCTTGTGCCTCTCTAGCAGTTACATACATGGAAGGGAGAAAGTTGGGCTTTTTCTCAGTTCAGGTGTTTTTATATTTTTTTTTAAAACAAATGTTCTGTAGGCATCACCTGAATGGGACTGAGCATTGTACTAAAGGGAATTTTTGCCTAACTGGAAAAGATTAATTTGTAACTGAAATGGCTTGGTTTGGAGGCACCCACCTTAGAGCTTTCCAAGGTTGGCTGTGATAAAATCTTTCTCAGTTTTTCCCATGAAGTGCTGTGAACATCTTAATTTGCATGACATTTGTAGCTGCAACTTTTTGTAGTTACAATTTTTCTGGACAGATGATGCCCTGCTAAAATTGCTCACGACACTGGAAAAAAACAATCTTTATTGGAATCAAGTGTGTGTTCCTTTCAGCCCAAATTCCCCATCTGGTAGCAACGTTTCAGTTGGAAGCAGCCCAGAGGAACAGGAGCAAAATTGTCATTAAAAGCAAACTGCAGCGTGGTGGGAGATGTTCAGCTCTCTAAAATGATATTAGTGGAATCCTGCTAAGCATGGGTTTTTTTTCCACCCATGCCAATATTTTCAATTACAGAATTTCTAACTGTGAGCAGAATATTTGAAACCATGGCCACTGTCTCTCTGGACACTGATAGAAAAAATACATGCTAGATGCCTATTTGAGGAATCTGGAAAGCCACTCCATTTCCAAATAAGGTTTTTTCTCTATCTGAGTTGGATGTCAGACTAAAATGAGAAGATTAGTTGTTCTTAAATAGCTAAATGTATAAAAATTTTTGCATCAAAACTGTCTACTCTTTCATGCATAGTAGACCCAAACAATAATCCATAACAGTATCTGTGAATTGAAATATTACAGACCTCATAAATTGGCCTCTGAGAGCTCAAGGAACAGCTTCTCAAAACTCACATAATCTCTGCTTCAATTCATGAGGAGTTGGATTTGGTCTGTTTTTTGTCTGCCTTTAGGCGAGGCTAATCCAAAATGAGAAACAGTGCAAACGTGGTGTTTAAGATGCATGACGTGCTGCATTTATAACAATTGTTTTCAAATGTGAGTATCAAGATAGAAGTTAATGATGGAGGAGCACTTTTGCTTTGAGAATCTGTTTATATCTGTGATTTCTGATTCTTGGTCACTTACGGTTTTCGAAATTCAGGCTCCTGTGTCTGTTTTCACATTCAGACTGTAGCAAGGCTGAGCTCATACTCCTGAGAGAGTGAAACACACACATGGCTGGACAGAGCAACATAAATAGTGTCCTGTCAGCACCCACATGAACATAGACACAGCACAGCCTGCTTCACCCTCTTCTTCCTCTCCAGCTGATCAGGATTAATGTCTACTAGGGGTGTATACATCTATGGATGCATCCACAGGCTTGTAGTGCTTCAGTAGCTAGGCTTAGATAATCTTTTGAAGATCTTGGAGATTTTACAGCCCCACTCCAGTTGCTGGTTTTTAGATCTCTTCTATTTGCTGAGCTTGAGGTTAACTCTTACTCAAACACACCTGCTAAAAAGAGAGAGCACACCTAAAGAAGATATTTAGAAATGGGATTTAGTGGGAAAATAGGATAGACTTCAGCGATTGAGGTCAGGATTAACATGCTGATCAGCCAACTAGTTGTAGTCAACTGGTTCCTTTCATCTGCTTTTCCCTCTATCTTAACACTTGTTCCTTCTTGATCCACCTTGATCCCTCCCTTTCTCTACTTCTCTCCCCTAAATGGCTCCATGTTCAGTCTCATCCCTGCATGCAATCCCTTTAACACATCCCGTAATGAATTCTGCTTAGGCTTTCCCCTGCTTCTCTTAATGAGGAGGACCCCATGTAGCTAATAACCCCCTTTAACCTCAGGGTGTTCTGAGGTAGCCTTGACTCATCTGGATGGATTTCACACTGGGACAAGGGATGATGTCTGCAGTGCTTTTCCTACTTCTATCAGCACTTTTAACTAACTGCTTAAATAAATCTTTGTCATGGTAAAGGTCATATGGTGTGACAGTATTTATACCAGCCTGTAAGGAAACAAGTCCTTGCCTAAGTTTTGCACTATTCTTGATGGAAGAATATCATATTTACTTGGACACTGAACTGCAATAATAATCAGCAAAATAATATAACTACAGTAAACAAGTAGATATAGTGTTCACACCAGGTTGTTGATGGAAGCCTCCATTAGAGCTAATAAATTATTCTATTGAGAAAATTAAATGGAAATACTTCTGTAGAATTGTGTGGTCCATTTTTTTTCTCTGCTCGTATTCTGATTTGCATGAGTGCTTTCTAACCGAAGGATTTATTTTTTAAATGGAAACGCAAGTGGGAGTCGGACACAATGAGATTTCTTGCTTCACTAGTTAACCCTATGTAGATTAATGATTCATTTCAGCTCTATCTGAATAATATTAGTGTAGCAAATTATCCTGTATAGTAGGATGCACTTTTCTATGTCTTATGAGGCATTCACAAGAAGGTGCAGTGCTATAACTTATGGAAGTGTTCCTACAACATGTGCTTCATAGTTCTAACTGCTGAGACAATTACCAGTGAAAATGAGACCAGAGACTCATTTTGTTTCTCATCTTGAGGATTATGTTGCCTATAATTTGGGAAAGGTTTAAAGGACTATTTAGACTATTTTCCTCCTACTCCCATAATTATACTGCTATGGTCACATGAGCAGAACAAGTAGAAAAAAGCACCAGCTGTGCGTTGGCAGCTGTGTTAATGTCTTTTGCATGCTCCCAGGCAGCTTGGTATTGCTCCATTTTGCCATTTGTATAAGCAAGCTTGTGTGTCTAAGTTGCATTCTATTTGACTTATACAAGTCCAGATGTGCTCTGAGATCATGCAGTTACCGTGTCAATTAACATGTGTTAATTGGTGCTATCTGAAAAGTGAGCCGGGTGTGCTCTATCGATTACCCCGTGGAAGTAGAAGCTCAGTGTTACCATGTACTGGGAAGGTTGGCTTCAGAATACTGATTTTTTTTAATTGTGGAAACAAATGTAAGAAAACTCAATGTTGCATTAGGCTTTATTAGTTTTCTCATGCCACTAAGTGCTTGCTGGTTTTGTATTTGCTAAACAACTCCACAATAAAAGAATAGTTTCTCTTTTATCTGAAGAAGGACAGTTTTCCAGCTACTTGGAAAGCCAGCATTACTTCCATTACATTGATTTGCTTTGAGAATAATCATACAACTGCCATTAATTTTAGTCTGTTTGTTGTCATTGCCAGCTTGCTGAGAAAACACAGTAAAATATGGCATGTGTCATGATTGCTCTCTGTCTCATAGCACTCTGGTGAGCTGGTGGTGCCTGGTGTAGCTGACTGAGCTGTGGCAAGCATCCTCTTGTGTCATGCTAAAGCTCTAGCTGTCCCCCAAAGGAAAGGTATTTTTAAAAAGTGGATTAACATCCTGTACTGTCTCCAGCCTAGCCCTAGAAAGATCAGGAATAATATTAACCAGGCCATGTTTTTGATGCATGATGTTTTTCATGCATCTTCCTTTGTCTGTAGTTAGCAGTAGCAGTCTACCAATATTTAAAAATATTAGTAGTTCTAGCTCTGTTTCTCTGTCTAGGAAGTTAGTGGGTTGCAGATATCTCAGTCCTTCAGTTACAGAAGGAACTCAGAGGCTGGGACAGAAGAAGTCTGGATCAGGTTGAAACTGTAACTGAATAGTAGTTAAAACCAGCTCGTATATTCTTTTATTTACATTAAGAAGTCAGATTTAGATTAAGAGCAATTAAATCCATTCCACTGTGATGTGCAATATGCTCTTTACTCCCCACTGTTTGGTGGTTTTGTTTGTTTGTTTGTTGTTTTCTTATGTGGTTTTTTTTTTTTTTTTTTTTTTTTTGGTTTGGTTTTATCTTTTTCAGTTTCATTTAGAGAGGATGCTAAAAATAATGAAAGCCAAAGGTATATATTAAATTGCAGTCCAGCAGTGAGCTATCTGAATGCAGGAAACAAGGCTTCAAACACATCCTCAGCAAAATATGCAGGAAATGTTATTGGTAGAGGGCTTCAATATGAAAAGTCACTGTAGAAAGTTGCACTCTCCCATACAGCCTATTTCAAAGCAAGCATACAGAAAAAGACTTCCTGTTGATTACACCTCTTGGCCCCACAGAGCCAATGCATCCAAGATGTTTAGCAGAGCTAAATGCTTTTTTGGCTGTATTTGACAATGAATCTTGCATGAAATTTTAGGACTTCCAGAAAGGCAACTGTATGTACACACACCTGTGGTTATTAATTTATTGTGAGATATGTCCTAAACCAGAGATCTTCCACAGTAGAAGCCCTAACAATGTGTTTAACCTCAGTTGTTATCCATTCAAATATATGGAACAGTCTTATTCTGACAACTTGAGATAAATTGCCTACATAAAATTAAAAACAAAGTATTTAAAAGTACTATGGGATGAAATCTCTATTCTGTATTTCTTACATTTCAAAGAGCTTAACTGGGGGGTGAAGAGTTTGGAGAGATTTGTTAATGTTTTGCTTGTCTCTGATTATTATAAAGAGTATTAGTGACTCTGATCCAGGATAGTTAAAACTATAACTGTTTGTGGCCACAGTGGAATATAGCTATAAATGAGTTTGAGAGAGGAAAGAGAATTTCTGAAAGGGGACAAGTGGTTGTTTGATTCCTGTTGGAACAGTGGACTAAAACAAAGGTTCTTTTCATTCTCTGGGATGTTTATTTAATGCTATAATAATAATTTGAGAAGTACAGTTACAGACATGCTCTTCAGATTGAAATAAATACAGCCTCGTCCATTTCTTATCCTGAAAAACTTACACTGAAAAACTTTGGCCGCTAGTTATTTATTTTTCTGACTGAAATGATTGTGAATCTTACCACATTCTCAGCATCTGCACAGAAGGCAGGAGTAATAATTGAAGATAAACATTTTCTTTGTCTCCATCATCAAGTATTCAGGAATACTTGCTGTACTCTGCCACTTAACACGTTTTCTATTTTGCAGTAATACTGGTGGGTTATAAAAACCAATTCAAATCTTCTTACTGTTTCTTTCATTGTTTACTGTTGGATATTCTTTCAGTAGCTTTACTGGTTGTCTAAGCATTCACGAGATTTTTGTATGGACTAAGTCTGAATCTTGCACTTCTATCTTGCAGTGACTGTCTGAAACAAAAAGCTTTAAGTATTAAATCAACACTGCCACGATACCCTCTGGCATCCTCATGGGCAGACTTACAGCACTGCATCTTAAAAATATTAACTTGATATGCGTTCTGCTTTTCTAAGAGAAATAGCTGCTTCTTTTCTTTGGCTTCAGTTCTACCTCTGTAACATATAGCTGTTAGCAGGTTAAAAACCAAACCAGACCTGCATCACTAATGTGTGTCATTCTGCAATTGCAAATGTCTTTGTGGTTTGCATTCCAGCAAGTGTGTACACAGAAATAAACCTTGATAAATCAATTGAATAGGCAGGTAAAATGGGCTATAATGAGCATTGATTATATGCTTGCATTCTGTTTGTAGTGATATTTGATGTGTCTCTGTCCTGTAAAGCTTATTCGTAGTCACAGTGCTGAGTTGTGTGATTGAAACAAGAATGTTTTACAGAGTGACTTTCAGCATGATGTGATTACCTTTCAATAGCTTAAAACTATGTTTTTCTTTAACAGAGATAGAGTTGTAACAGTTTGGCAACTCTTAAACCTTGTGAAAAGTGTATGTCTCTAAATACACATAAAGAAACAATCCCATTCCTACAAATTGAAAATACTTGTAAACAAACTTTGCAGACATTTGGCTGAAATGGCAGTTTAGCAATAACCTACTAAACTATGTGAAACTTAGAGTGCTTTGTATTTCTGTTTTCAAAGTCTCTACTGGCCTAATGCAACTAATATTTTTTTCCAGAAGTGTTAATGGAGAATTGGTTTCTGTAGTTTTAGAGTTTCCGTGCAATCCAAGGCCATATTGCATTTCTAGGGGGGAAAAAACCAGTCAAGCATTAACATATTTGCTGTCCTTATTTTGTTAGCTATGAAGACTTCTGAATAAATTTTTGATTGTGTAACAATTCTTGTATTTTTCAGGTTTTCCAGATCGCGTACGTCATTGTGAAAGCAGCGAACTCCCCTCGTCCTGGGAACTGGATATTGGAGCGTTCGCTGGATGGAGTGGACTATCAGCCCTGGCAGTACTATGCTATCACAGACAGCGAGTGCCTGACACGCTACAACATCCATCCCCGGCCTGGAACCCCCTCCTACATAAAAGATGATGAAGTGATATGCACTTCTTATTATTCCAAAATCCATCCTCTGGAAAATGGAGAGGTAAGATCAGATGGTGTGCCCTACGTAGCATGGGAGAAAAAACCCCCTTTGGTTAATTGGCAAATCTGCCTTCAGTAGATAGAGTGTTTTGGTACAACTGAAAAATGTGGAGAGAATCTATTTGCAAATTTTAAAAGCTCATCTTACATGGTTCTACATAAATGCACATAAGGTTCAATCTAATAAGAATATTCTACCAAGTAAATCAAGAAGTAAAAGAGTTTATCACAAGTAAATCAAGAAGTAAAAGAGTTTATCAGATAAGCAGTCAGTACCTTCAGACAAATTTACGTGCTTGAAATATGTTCCCCTTGTGAACAAAGGTGAGAATACTTGGAAAAGTCACGGACTCAGTGAAGTCATAAAACACTTTTCTTATAGGTGTGTTTTCAGTCCCTGTCTATAAGCCAGGATGTCAAATGGTAATGATTTTAGTCAGAATTTAACTTAATGCCTTAAGAGCTGATCCTCTGCCTCTTTTTATGCCTATTCATTCTTCTTTCAGAGGCCTGTACTATTTTAGCTTAAGTCCAGGCACATGAATAATGGACCAGTCATTTGTTCTAACTGAGAGTGTGGAAAAGATGTGGTGGACTTGGTTGAAAGAGCAAGGCATATGTAAGACCTGTAGCTGAAAATGCAGTGTTTTAAATCACTTCAAATTATGAGAGGGAAAGCCATGTGTACCACATTCTGACTGCATTTTTTTTTTCACAATTCTTTTCCAACACTTGCTCTGCAAATGAAATTTTAGCTTTTATATTTATCCCTCTGTTATTATCTCTGTTTCACTTTTTAATGTCTTTTATTTTTGTATAAAAATCTACAAATTTACTTTCTTCTGTTCCCCTAAATGCAAAACAATATTCACATGCAAAATTGTTAATACAGTTATTTTTGAGTCTTGGATATAGATATGCATATTTTGTTTATGTTCTCAAAAAATTTCCAATGCCCATTGCAAAAACTGAAGAATTCAGCTTTCTGTGAAAATACCCTTGTTGATATACTTTAAAAAGATATAACCTTGAATCTAAGAGAGTCTCAGATTATCAAGAGTTATCAGATGGGAAATAATTTTCAGTTCTAGGAAAAATTGCAAGTATTTTGTATTTGTAGTTGTGCTTGTATCATTAGTGCTTGTATCATTTGCATGGGGATTTGTTCTTGTAAAATCTAGCAGGAGCAGATAGGGTGGTACTAAAATAAATAGTGCATATACATGTGCTGTATTTTTAAGCTGGTTCAACTGGGTGCTTTTTGAGGGGTGAACAGAACATGAGTTAGTAACTTATCACTTGCAAAAAAAATTTTATACTGTTTCTTTGGGAGACTGTTTCTGCAATGAAAACATGATGCAAAAGTAATTATTCCAGTAATTAATTTAATTAACATTGTTCCATTTATTTGGCTATCCAGTTCTCTCACAGGCAGATATTGATTCCAGTACTCTGCTGTCTTCTTGGTTAAACCAGTGAGTCTCTGTGTTCTTCAGTGACTGAGCTAAACAGCAAAGAACTTTGTTCAGCACACTAGTATATATCCATGACTGAATTGAGTGGAACTTACTTCTGATATTAAGTGTGCAATTAACAGTTTTTATCTGGGCCTGATGTGCTCTATCCTTAACTTAGTAAATTACCTGCATCTGATATGTGGTTTCTTTAAAGAGAAAGGTGACTTTGAAGGGAGGAATGCATCTGTTCCATTCAACTTGGCAAAGGGGTGTTGTTACATACAGGTATATTCTATGAAAGGCATGGGATAAACCCTAAGTTAATCTTACCTCCTGTAGGTAGTTATTAATCTGAGATGTGGCTGTAATAGAGAGAGAACAGCTTTGAATGTAAAGCCTAAATATTAACATTTCTAGTGACTGGAAGAGTACCATTCCATGTGAACTAATTATCTTACATATTTAACAATACTCTTTTAATAAGTAAACTACTAGTTTCAGCTGTCTGAGTAACTGAAGGCTGCATTATGAAGTATGTAGCATTTACAGAGAATTAACCCAGGTTAATTAATTTTCACATTTTGTCAAACACACAACATGAAAAATACCATTTCTACCAATATCATATTTACTTGCAGTTGTGTTGCTGATGGTATTTGGCTCCTGGTCTTTGAGTGGAACCACATCTGCATGTAATTTATCTCTGTTCCAGGACAGTAATTTTGTTCTGTGAATCAGATATTGCAGTCATCTTGTAAGACTGACTGAGTTATGAAATATAAATAAAGTACCTTTGCTTCAAACCTCATGAGTTCTTAGGCACACTGTTCTGGTGTACACCCAGAAAACCTGATGAAGTGCACAGGGAACATGGTTGGCAAGCCAGTGCCAATGTCAAATGTGCATCTACAGTACTGTCTGAAGTTAAAAGTCGTCTAAGTTGTCATCTTAGAAAAATCAGAATATATTCTCCTCACGTATAATTCCAATGAACATTTAGTCAATTACCTGATTCATTAGCGTGTTTCCAGAAATGTTCATTCTACGCCAAATATTTTGTAATACTATTCCTATTTGCACCAGTAGTATTATCTTGGCCAGTCACAGAATTAGAAACAACATCAGCCAGCACAACAAAGCCAACAAAACAACAGCAAATAACCCAATGTGATTTATCTTCAGATCTGTGTAACTAGTGCAAGTTTAAGTCAAATGGGATCAAGCAATCTATAGACCAGGGATTATGTGCAAAAATAATTTTATTGAAATTTTATTGAAATTTTATTGAAATTTTATTGAAAATTGCACAATGACAACTTCCAAATGAACAAAATTAAGAAACTCTTGAAGAATTTTCTCTAAGAGTGAAAGAAAGATTCGTAGCATTCTGGTTTCCATACTAAGGTATCAGTGATAGCTAGAAAAACAGTGTATTTATATTTGTATCATACTGGCTGAGGTAGACTTTTAGCAAAGCTGTTTTCACAGCATCATGGAATGGGTAAGAACAGAAGGGACCACAGTGGGTCATCTGGTCCAAACTCTGATAAGCAGGGTCATCCTAGAGCAGGATTGTGTCTAGAGAGATTTTGAATATCCTTAATAAGGTAATTTGTTCAGTGCAGTCACTGCACAGTAAAGAAATTCTTCCTCATGTTTGAGTAGAATCTCCTGTGCATCAGTTTCTGCCAGTTGCCTTTCATCCTGATGCTCAGCACAGCTGAGAAGAGCCTGGTTCATCCTCTTGGCATCCGCCCTTCAGATACTTACATGCCTCGATGAGGACCCCTGTCTCCCAGCTCTTCTTGAGGCTGAACAGGCCCAGCTCCTTCAGCTTATCTTTGCAAGGGAAATATTTCAGTCTCCAAGCAAATATAAAAGCTAAAGCTTCCCAAAACAATGTTTCAAAGCAAAAACGAATGATCTCCTGTTTCAGTATCCCCATGCCAGCAAAATAAGGGAGAGAGATTAGTTCACCTAATGAGTTATTCATTACCTTTTACTGAACTGATGTTTCATGCTTTAATAGTAAAATCTAATTTTTTTTTACACTGAGTAAGAAAGACCCATTTATGTAAGGATTAATACTGGTGATATGAGTCTGGTATTTTCAGCTAAATAAGAATGCTTATTTTGTTTTCATCTTTACTTAAACACTGCATAAGAATGTCATTTCTTTGTTTCTTTATTTCCTCAGATGATCATTAGTTCAAGAACTAAAAGTTAGTGGGTTACCATAGTGATTTTTTCTTCATTTCACTTACACAGGAGCCTCTGATGTTTACCCAGTTTGCACCTTTTTTATTGAAATATTTCTTCTTCTGCTACACTGCAGTTTGTTTCACAGCCTCTTTACCTTGATGACTAGGTAAATGTAAGGCTCTGAACATTGGCCTTCAATGTTGTAATTTTATTTTCTGAGAGATGTTGAAAGATTTCTCTTTAGCAAATGCTTGTTTGAATTTGCAAATGTATTTTGATACATTAAAATCTTCCCTCTTGCTTGCAGCTGTTTCAAAGCTTGACCCTCTGAAAACTTCAGGTGCAACAGATGATCATTATATGTTAGGAGAATATATATCTTTTCATAGAAAAAGGACACATAGTTTTGTAGGAAGTAAAATTGGAGTTTACACTTGGAAACAGTGATCTTCAAACGTACATGGATTTAGAGTGTTTTGTATGGGCTAGGAGAAAATTAATATTTAGGTTAAAAAAAAATCATTCTGTTTATTCTTCAGTATCAAGTAATTCTTTGTGCAAGCAGATATTGAAAGTGACATGCAATGAAGAGAGTGGAAGAAAGGCTTAATTAATCTGATAGGGAAGTACTTTTACTAAGAAGGCAAAAAGACCCTCCCCCGTCCTGGCCCCTCCCCCCCCAGTATTCTGGGAATCATTGAGTTTTTCTAAAATGAGGCTTTCTGAAAGCTTAGAAAAGGAAAGTAAGGTGGTGAATTTAATTCCTACCTTTTAAAATCTTTATTGCAATACCCAATTGTCTCCCTTGTCTGTCATCATATAGACGTGTTCTGTCAAAGTTGGTTTAAAAAAATTATAATTATTCCTGATGATGCAGAAAGTATGTAAACTTTCAATGAAAAGAAATCGTTCCCTCTTTCTGGGCAGAATCTGTTGTCAGAAGATGCTGCTTCAAAGAGTATTTCTGTGGTTGATTAGAGTTTGGGTTATACAGTGACAATGGAGATGAAATCTCAGGATTCAGTAAATATTTCCTTGTAATGAGTAAAAGAAACAGTCTCTGATTGTCCTGTTTGAGAAGACTTTCAGATGTTATTTTCAGTTGTTGAGAATGCCCTACCTTGACATTTAAATATAGAAAAGTTGAAGGATATTAGCCCTGTATTTGAAGGAAAGTAATCTGATTGTAGTAATGACAGTGGCACCTAATAGTCGTATAGCAAATGGATCAAATTTCCAAGACGTTTATCTAGATTCATCATATCAAACACAGCCCTTGGTGTTGCTTGATTGTTTTCAGCAAAAAGCATTTGTGTAGCAGTGTGACCAGATGGTTGATAAAACAATATTGGTAATGACTATTGATTTATTATTAAGGAGGTAATATAGTTGCACATCTGCTATGTTCCATTGCAAACTGCATCGTATTTCCATGTTCAAAGCTGAAAATTGGAGGCTGAGAGACTTTGGCAAGAGCTGTCTGTGTGAACAATGGAGTTGAAGGTTCTCAGTCACAGGGTCCTTTAACAATAAAATTCCTTCTGTCTCCTCTGTGGCTAAGGCTGAAGCAGAGGACTGACAGGGAGCAGAGTTATGGTGGAATTAAGTAACCTATCTCCTTCATTCTGCAATAAGTCTTTCTATCACTGCTATTATAGTGGTGAGAACAATACTGCAGTGAAGGAAATGCTTCAGTTCTGCTTCTTTAAATGCTTTATCTTGTACCTTTCTTGTGATAGTAGCAATGTAACTGTATGCAAAAAAAAAAAAATTACTCTATGGTAGTAAAGACAAGCCTTGTAGGAGCATGTTCATTAGTCTTTATTTTCTTCAGTCAAGTGGAAGTTCAAAGTGTGTACTTACCATGTTAAAAAGAAAAATAAACAGAAATAAGTGCCTTGACAGTATTCTTTCTTGTTCACTTGTTGCCATAGCACTTGAATGCTTGTACTGTGTCCCTTTTTAAATGCATGCCTCAGGTCCCTTGGAACCTCCTCGAGTGTCCCCAGAGTAATTTCCAGAGCTTGCCTCAGGCCAGTGATACTGTGGACATTGAACTCTAGTATTTCCCAATGTTTGCATGCTAGTTTTCTCCTCTTCATAGCATTGTGCTTGTCCTGTTTGGTGGTCTCAGTGTTCACAGAGAAGGAAGGGAAGAAAAAGACACTTAGAAATGGTCTCTAAAGTGTGTTCCTCTCATAGCTAGATTTAGACTCTGAGGCTGTCAGTGCTTAGAGGACAGAGGGTCTGAATTTTGGAAATACTCAAAATTGAAATGTATTCAGTTGCAGACTAAGAATTTTGGGTTGATTTCTTTTCTTATTTATTAATGGTACAGATGCTACACAGTTTCTGAAAAAAAGGAATTGCTTTAGAGTTTGTGAATTACAGTATTGATGCTGCTCTTATAGTTCCTATTTTTAGATTCATCCTCTCAGCTCCACATGTATTCAGTATCTCGTCTTCATTGCAAAATAATTTTCTAAAACTTGAATTCTTATTTCCCCTTGAGTAACACTGATAGATATATTTTCAAATGCATAAGACGTAGAAAAGGCATCAACAGTAGAAAGTAATGCCGGTAATATCTTTGTCCATGACCTGAGCTGCAATCACCCTAGGCATTTCTCATGAGTATGCTAAATTTCCATATTGTGTTTCTGTACACTTCAGTGCAGTACTTGTGGTTATGACATATGTTGTCTCGTACCAGTATTGTGTTGGCAAAAAACACAAACCACCATATATAAAAAAGCAGGTAACAATCTATTATTAATGGATGAAGCTGTTCAGAAATTTAAGTGGATTCTACTTCTAGCATCACAGTTTGGACAAAGACTTTAGGCAGAGACTAATGAATGTAATCTGACTCAGGATCCAAAATAGGGATCTGGGAACAGTTTTTTTTGGCTTGACATCTGAAGAGGAAGAATAACAATAATTGTAAGTAATTCAGATTTTTTTTCCCAAACAGTGAAATGGAAATTTTTATTTTGATTGTCATGAATTGTTCCATATGATGCAAAATGAAAACATTTTATTTGGTGATTTCATTTTCTTTTCCAATGCAAAGACAACAAAAACAAATTTCAGAAAGCTGAATGGAGGACATGTGGCAATCTTTTGCCTAGAATGCAGAAGAAAACTTCAGCAAGTAGAGACCTTATCAGATACAATCCTTGCATCCAAAATGTTTTGCTTCCCAGGTTTTCGGCATACTTTGAGTCAGGCTGTTTAGCATAATGGTATATTGCCTCACTAATGTAAAATTAATGTTTCCTGTTTTTCTAATAGACATTGAACAATATGTGAGAGGTAAAGGCAAAGTAAACATTTGACGTATGTGCTCAGAATCATAGGAAAGTATTGGAAACACAGAATTTAATTTAAGACAGTTTTAAATGATTTTATTATGAATGATGAGAATTGTCTTTGCAATAATTTTTTCAAAATTTCTACAACTAATTTTGCAAGTTGATAATTTCATAATTGCATTATAGCATTATTCACTGCTAATTTTTGCCCAAGAAAAAGGAAACTTAAGTAATATTTTCAAGTTGATAGTTCATACTGAACTTGAGTTTCTGGTATTAAATACTACAGAAAAAGAGAATGTATATAAAATATGAAATGTATGTTTAAATTGTGCTGCAAAAAGGAAAAAACGTGGGAGCTGAGTATAAGTAGTATTGCAGGCTCCCATTATTGTGAAAACAAGAGACAGGATATTTACTGGTGCATCTGTGTGGGCCAAGTTGGAATCAAAGTTTCTTTTGTGTAGTTAGACAACCTACTTTTCTATTTTGGCACAAATTCTCTCACTGAGCAGTAACTGATGTTGTAATTTCTACCATTTCTTGAAAGAAAAGAAAACTGATAAATTATACGAATCATAACACTTAAAAAGTAATGAAGTTACAATATGCAAGAAAACATACTATACAGAGCAGTCTTTCATTTGAAGTCAAATTGATTAGATTATTTATCATTTTTCTTTAGCATCCATCGTTTATTGACAATAATGTTTTCTGAAAAGAGATGTGTTACATGTCTTTATGTTGATCTGTGACACATTTTCCAAATTTTACAAGGGGGATTCATGCATATAAATGTGTTTTATAACTCAATGTACTCTTTCAGCATTCAAAGGGAACTGGTATGCTTAAGTGTATTTACTTGAATGACCCAAATTTCTCTTGCTGGGTTTGGTAGCAGCTTTTTGGACAGTAAGAGATTTCATTCTGACAGCGAAACAAGAGTAGTGGGTATTTGATTAGGGTTTTTGTTCCTCTGTTTGATTAGAGGAACTAAAGATCCGTTGTGGGTGGGGGTTTTTGTTTTTTGGTTTTTGAGGTTTTGTTTGCTTGTTTGTTTGTTGTTATAGTTAGTGGTTTTTATTAGTTGTTACCATGGAAAATTACTGGACAAAATAATAGCTAAACTGTCAAATAATGATTTTTTTTTTTAAAGGAGGAATTTGTTAAAATACAGGTGGACTACATGAAGGAGTAACTTTAATTACTAAAATCTCATTGAAGCAGGGAGATATGACTATGCCAGCCTGAGGCCAAATGTAGGTATGCTTTCATGTCAGTGCAAAGGAATTGTATAGAAAAGAGAAAAACAGCATAGTTTGCCTGGAATTTTCAGTTTAAATGGTAAATATCACAGAAATTCGATAGAAGGAAAGTTAGTCAATTAAACACTATGAACCAATGGACAAATTACTCAAAATTCAAATTATTCAAAAAGCAAACTACTTGATTGAGGTCTGGAATCAAGAACATTTGAATGAGCAAAGCAGAGAGACCATCTGGGTAACTAGACAGACTGTCTCTGTCAATGAAACTTGGCATATCATGCCTGAGGAAGAGTAGGAATAGTTAGGACTGCGGTACTACTTAATCAAGGTGGTGAGAATATGTAAGGAGGTTCTGAAGCAAAAATAAAGGCAAAAAACCCACTATAGTGAAAAACTGAACTATTGTTAGCTTCCCATAGCCTGGGTAACTGTCACAAAGGGTGATTTTTAAATCCCTTTGAGTGTTCTTTCAGGAAGTAATATATTGATACAACTAAGAATATGGGATGCAACTCAAAATGTTGTGAGAAGATGTGCAAGGCAGGCTGGCTCAAAATACTGTTATTTAAACACTGTTCTGTAAAATGAAAATAATATTCTCATATGTAACATTAAGAAAATTTGAAAGAGTAAAAAACGATAAAGCAATCTCTGAGGGTGGAAATACATTTTTATATGTTTTCTTTTAAAATATGTAGGAGTTTTATGCACGTTATTTATGAAAAAAGAGTAGATCTTAGAGTATCAAAACAGGTAGCAACATAAAATACCTGAGTAATAATAGGCATTAGGAACTGAAAGACATAATATAAAAACATGGAAAATAGGAATTTTGCAAATTAACATAAAATCTCTGTAAGGCAAAGGAAGACTCAAGAACCAAACTGCTGCCCTTTCCTACCAAAGAAATGTCTGTGCTGGAGGCCTAAAAAATCCAAAGAGAAGCATTTTCAAGCACATCAGAATTATAAAGCCAATAGCCGAGTGAGATATAATAGGAGTGCCAAGGACAGCAAATCCATGGCAGGTGGGTTCTGTGGCTTGAGCTTTCCTATGGAGGGACATAACAAAGTAGCTACAGTAGAGCTTTTCTTTGTTTTAGAAGTTGGAGGCTCTTCTGAAGGAGGAACAGATCCAAAATAACAGTTTCAAGGCCTTGGCAGATTTGTTCCCCGACTTTTATTGCTGATCACGTTGTGGGGGATGTCCCTGTGGTCACCTGGGGTTCTGACCCCTTAAGCACCCCCATGCTCCTCACCGAGGGAGGCAGGGTGAGAAGCTGGAAAGGTCTGGGCGCTGTGCAAGCACTGCTCAGCAGTAGCTGGAATATCTCTGTGCTATCAGCGCCGTTTGCACAGCCGCACGCAGGATGCCGTGAGGAAATTTAACTCTGTCCCGGCCAAAACCAGCACACTAGTTGGCTATATATCATTTTATATCATGTATCATAACTGAAATCTGAAAAATCCAGACATCTGAGAGTTTGACAAAACGCTGCCAAGTGTAGCTTTTTGTAATTAAAGTAAGCACTATTTTTGTAACTTTCCAACAATTAATCACGATGGGAGCAAAGAACAAAAAGCACATTTCATGCACATAATTCTTTAATCTCTTGTGTTTTACAGAAGATTTCTGATTACATTCCTGGCCTGGCCTGTTCATTCTGTGCTACTTAGAAATGGATTTTTCCCCCCTCCTGACTTTTCTTCTAGTAGCTGCTGTAAAATATCTCCAAAGTCTGAACAGGTCAGATTTACAACTAGAGAGGTATCAAAGTTTTGTTGTATTCTACAACCAAATGTCCTATTTATTCTTTCTTTTTAAATAATTAGAAATGGTATTAAAGGAAATGGATGCTTACCATTCACAGGGATCCCATTTGGTTTTCAAAAGCATTCATAGGTTTATGTTCCAAACGACATGACACAGGTTTTGCTAGAACTTTGAGTCCAACACTATACAGTAATTGTAATGAAATTTTCCACACATGGATTTCCACCACAAAAAGAACCCCCCAGAAAAGTTTTGTTAAAATTGCTCCAGTATAAAATTCTTCAGAGTTGTGGTTCAAAACAGGAATGTTGAATCAATGTAAAGCACATTACCACAGTTTATTTAATGATAACATTCAGGAGCAGATGTACTTGTTTACTGTTTGAACAGCTTAAATCCTCACATTCTCCCTCTTTTACATCAGCAGTTGTTTTTGGCAGCCGCATGGAACTGCTTACAGCTGTTAAAAGTTCCTGTGGATTTTCTTTCTACTGGTCACAATACTGAACTGGCAGTAATTTGTCTGTAATTCCACAGTGGACTCCACAGTGTATCTCATTCAGGAGGAAAGATATAGCATGAAGTGCCATGAGTTTTTAGGATAAATCATACAATGAATAAGAGAAATCATAAAATATTGGTGGGAAAGTGGGGATGGATGTTGTTTGGGTGAGTTTTTTAAAATATTGTTTGGTTTGGCATATTTAGAAGCCTTTTATTTAAATCTGAGGATCAGAATGCTTTTGTTTATAATGTCCAAGAAAACATAACTTTCCTTTTTTTTATTTATTTGAAACTACTTATCTCATTTATGATCAGTGTCCAAAAAGATGTGTACTACTTTGAAAAGTAGTAAAGAAAAAATGCACTTTTCTTTGCAATTGTAAACTTCAGTGCTTTTTTAGAAAATAGCATAATTTGGATTTTAATGTTGTGCTGTTTGAGTAATTTTAGAGAATATGTTAACCAGACCACTAGATTTCATCCTTTAAGCAGAGGTGACCATGTTTAACTCAGTAATGACTAGGTATTTCACCTCTGCTTGATCAGAACTCTAGATTAGCACAATTTTCAAAACTGCTTTGCAGATAGTTGCCATTGGATCAACACAAAATACCTTTTTGCTGTATCAAGATGAAGTCTTACTTTAAGTGCACTTAGAAGAGCCAGTAGAGCACAAACCATCAGTGTACAGTACAGTATTCCAGGCCTTGAATCTCATAGACTGTGGTAGGCATGACTGTTGCTTAAACTACAGCTCAGTGCAATGTTTCCACTTATGTAAGTGGAACATTTTCTTGTTGCAACAAGAAAATAAAAAGCTTGAAATTATATAAAAATACTTTCAAGGTAACCAAATTGCTTATTATTCTGTGATTTATTAATAACCATTGCTCTGACAATGAGCAGTCTGTTTACAAGTATGCAAGATGATGTGTTTGACAAATTGTTTTTTTGTCCGAAAATGACAAGCATGAGAATTTCAGGAGCCATAAAAAAAGCAGTGGCTTGAATAGGCAAGTGAAATTGGAAAGAAAAAAAATGACAAAAGCAAGTTAATCAAAACTGAAGCTATGAAGCCCTGTTTAGCTGAAGCTGTAGGGTATAGTTGTCAATGACACAATAGTATTTGCTAAACAGTTTGTTAAACTGACATTTGCCTGTATTCTTAGGGGGAATGAATTAGTTGAGATACAATCTGACATGCATAGCCCTTGACATTTTAATGCAAGTTTAAGCATTGCATTTCAAGTAGCTCTTGCAATCATTAGTGAGGCACAGAAGGGAGTTGTGCTTTCACTTACTAAACCACTAATTTATTAAGATAGTGAGATGTTTATTAGAAATACAACAAAATTTGCCAAATATACCATTTCTTATACACAATTATTATAAGTGTGTACTTATGAAGAAAAATTGGATGCTGAGTTCTGGCATATATTTCCATTTACTATTTTAGTTGTGAAATCAACTGTAATGATAGATTAGGTCTTGCACGAAGAAAGCTCACAGAAATTTTGTCTTTAGGGATTAAATAGAAGATACCAAGAGATTAATTAATCAGCAGTAATTTTCCATCTAATGTAAATGAGCTATTTGCAACAGATAATTAAGGCAGTATTGGATAGGAGAATTATGAGAGCTACTGAATCACCTGTTGAAAAATTTATTTTCAGCATTGTTCATCTTCATACTGATGTGCTTGCATAACTTGAGAATGTAAATCTTGGGGTACTTTTCCCATTAGATCATTTTAATGCTGACATTTTGTCATCTTCACTCCTGATTATCAAGTTGCAAGACCTTTTGTGCAGGACAGGAACTTTTCTTTCCTGCATGCTGCTCTCAAAGATTAGATTTTCGTGAGGCATTGATCTTTCTTGACAATAGTTTAGGGTCAGACCACTGCCTCACACAAAGTGCCGAGGTTGAAGACCTCAGTCTTGATATCATGTACAAAATTAGCTACTGAGTACTTGAACAAAAGGAGTTCTTTACCACTACTAGCCAAAATTATTGTAGGATGATGTTCCAAATCCATCCTTGTAACTAATTACAGTAAGTAGCTTTCTCTTTTTATGAAAGAATTAAGTCTTTCAGTTTATTATCAGTGAAAAGTGTGTTGGTTAGTGGTGCTGTTTTCTTGAAAAGAAAGTGAGCATAAAAACTTCCTGCCACACAGCTGGAGTTTTTTATATCCTACAAACAACTTGAGATTGATTGCACTCAAATTGCTTGGCAAAGTAATGGGCTTCAAATACCAAAGCTCTAAGTAGAAAAATACACCACTTGGATTCATACATGAGTATTTAAAATTTGCGTGAGAGCATGGTACATACTTAAAATTCTTTAAAACTTTGTTAAAGTGTGTTAATTTTAAGTAGCTCAGCAGTTGATAATATACATTGATGCCAAGTGGCAGCATTTTTACTGTTGCATTAACAACAGAGGCAGCTAACTTGATGCATGTTTGCATATTAGTACATGCCAGAAACCTGCACAGAAGGAGAGGTGGAAAGAGTGGTTTTAGGTGCTCAGCCATGGTGGTGAGGCACAATCTGGGCACAGTCCTCAGCACTGGCAGCCACGACTGCCCCAGTAGAGCAGAGCCCTCAGCTCTGGCTGAGTTCCAGAGCCAGGATGCAGATTTTAACCTCTGAGAGTATGACAGCTGTCTGGGACCTTGCTGAGGTTGAGGGAGAAGGAGGGAGTGTCACTGCCTGCAGAATGGGTGATGTGTTTGGGTATTTGTGTCACCAGGTAAAGGACTGCAGAAGGACTGTCAGTAGACATCCAGTAGAGTGCACAGCATCAGAGGTGACAAAAATGACTAAGTTTTATCTGGCACTCTGCAGCCTGAAGGCACAACTGTATGAAAAAAAGAGAGGCAGGCAGAGTCTGTGCCTGTTGGTTCAGAAATGGAGACTCCCATGATGGAGAAGACTGCAAACTGGTGGCTTCTGACACCAGGAGAGGGGCCTCTTCTCTGCCTGCAGATAGGCAGCTACATGACAATTAATGCCTGGTAGCCCACAGTGGGCTGAGAGCTCTGTTCAATGAGATGTGAGCCAGCTGTGCCTACATAACCCAGGAGCCTTGGGAGGAAGCTGAGTGAGAGTGGGGGTGTACTCTACATAAGCCAGCAAGGTGCCTTTGCAAGCAATGAAACCCAAGAATATCCTGGACTACGTTAGTCAGGCAGTACCAGCAGGTTGAGGGAGGTGATGAGAACACACCTGAAGAGCTGAGTCCTGTTCAGGGCTCCCCAGTAATGGATAGATATGGACATGTTGGAACAAGTCCAGGAAATGTTTGGGAAGACAAATGGGGACTTGGAGAGTCGGTCCTGTAAGTTGAGGCTAAGGGGTGGCAGGGTTTCTTAGGCTTGAGAAGTCCCAGGGAGATTTTGTTAACATTCAAAAAGTATTTGCTGGGGTGCAGGATAATACTTCCTTATGTCCTGAAGACCCACTACAAGTAAAGTCTAAATAAGTCCTTGTTCATCAGTATATGAGACTTGTCTGCTGCCAAAAATAGAAAGAAGTTTCTTAGACTGTCTGTCACTTCTTTGTTGGCAGAAACCCAATAAAATATGTTGTGAAATTCTAGTCATAGGTCTCATTGTCACTTGGCTGGAGCACATTGCAAGCCCTTTCAGGTGCCTTTGTTACAGAAGGTAGGATTGGATGGATCCAAGTATTTATTGCCCGGTATCCAGACCCAGCAGCTGAGAAAGGTTGCCTTGATAATTAATACCATCTTTTAAAGGGTGTTAGGAAAATGTGACACTATAGGCATGACAGAAACAAGGAGCTGTTTAGGAATGACTCAGTGGCTTATGGAGAAGGGGCACTATGGATTTAATAGTACAGGAAATTTGGCAGAAATAAAATGGTGTATGAGATCTCTGTGAACTAAAATTCAGCACCTAAACTGGGACAGCATTGCTTTAGTGTTGTATCAACAACTGCCCAGAGGAACTGAGCTGCTCTTGCTGAAGGAAGGGCAAATTTCAACCTTCTGCAACCCTTTGGCAGACTCTCTAGGTATCAAAACAAAATGTAATGCAAAAAATTATTTCTTAAAAACCTAAATGTTCTTGGTGCAGCTAGTAAAGGAACACATGGTTTAGTTGAAAACAGAGTACAGATCCTGGTGTGAATAATTAACTGTCAAATAATTATGCAATTACACACACATGCATACTACATTTTAGAATTGTCCCAGAAAACATACAGCATGTTTAAAGCATAAACCAAGGAACGATAATAGATACCAAAATTAACTGGTATTATTTCTAAATGGGCATCATATCTTTTCCTGCAAATGAGGCAAAGAGGTAAGAAAATAAGTTCCAGCAAATGAAATGTTAAACTGCAGTAAAGATGTGAAAAAGATTCTGAGTGACTGAGTTGAAATAAACCTTTTTTCAGACACATCAGATTCAGGAAATCTGCCAGAGAATTGGTGGGCTGAGAGATGATCAAAGAGCGTTCAAGAAAGATAAGGTCATCGCTGAAAAACTAAATTAATGATTTGAATCAGTTTTTTCTATAGAGACTGTCAAGAGGGCTTCTGCACTGGAAACATTATTTACAGGAGAGGAGTTGGAGAAACAATTGCGAACTAGGTTGTTAACTGAAGAGGTGCAGAAAAAATGGATAAATTGAATAGTGAAAGGGAACTCAAGGCTAAAATAGGTGAATTATAACAGTTATTATTTAACTCCTCGCTGTCAGAAATTCTCAGTAACTGAGAAGCGTGGAGTGTCAAATGAAACACACTTTTCTTGGTAGCTTTGTTAGTCATCCAAGGAAAGTACAGATCTGGAAGCCTGATACCCGTGCAAAGCTAATTAGTAATAAAGAAATGAAATGAAGAATAGAGCTTTGTTCCAATTTCAGAACTGGAAGCATTAAGTGAGTTTCGATCTAAAACCAGCAGAGGAAGGATCTCTTTCCCTACAACATGTAAATGAGATGAGAAAATCCTAATTAAGTGATAGTGCAGATATTGAGAGGTGACTTGGATTTAAAGTGAGACTGAGTTTATGGAAATCTTTGAGGCTTACCAGATATATAGAAAGTACCTATAGCTCAGCAGATCCCTGAGGAAGTATTATGTATGCTTGCCTTCATCTTACTGTAAGCATGCTGGCTTGGATGCTGCATGGGGCAGAGCTGGATAGGTCTTTTGGTACTGGCATGGTCCAGAGATTCTAATGTACTTGAATGTCCTTTGAATATATTTGGTAGTGCCCCTGTTGTTCAGCATTCTTGCAAGCAATAAAAAAAAAATCAGAGAACTGTGTAGCATTTGTTGATAATGTGAAATTTAAGATAATTCCTTCTATTAGCAGCTTATGATACTACATGAAAAGTATATATGAAAATGAGTGTTGCTAAAAGCAAAGTAATACATGCAAAAAGAAAAAAAAGAGTTATGCATGTATGCTGATGGGCTAGTCTTAGACTAAATTCTCTTCCAAGTAGAGAACTTGTAACATCCTCCACAGTTCTCAGATAAGAAAAAGTTGATTTATCACCATACCGAATTTTAAAAATTAAAAGATCTGGACTGCTCACAATTTTCTGAAATTAAAAATTAGAATATTTTCAATTAAATAATTATTAATTCCAGGTTTAAAAGGACAAAGAAAACAAATAACCCCACCAGAGCCTTTTTTTTTCATTGTTTTGGGTTTTTTTTTTAAGATGCAAATTTCCTCACACTGGGACAAGTGTATGTAGTGATGAAAAACATAACAGTTGAAAGAGGAATAGAACTATAATATAGAAAAGGGCAACTGGTAGACATTAAACACTATGACTCAGATTCACACTGTGGCTCAGGAAGCCTTTAGACTGATTAGTCAGAGGAAATGATCATATTGTATTGGAGGGATCAGTGCCTAAATACTCTGTTTCTTATGATCCTTCATAACCATTTCCTTCTGGCCTTTGTTGGAGATTCCTAAAGATTCCATTTGTTGGAATACAGTCGTGGGCAAATGCCTTGTTAAGGAAAAGTTTTCTTTAGTTGAAATCTGAGTATCTTTCATTTACAATCCAAAATTATGATTACTATTTCCGTCTTGGAGATGGTAAATAAAAGTTGTGCATAAAACCTGAAAAAAAAATTGACATTGTTCCCTCATGAGGACTTGGATTATCCAAGTCATAGCAGCCCAGTGGGTGGATCAAGGTATTAATATTTTCCTGGAAGAGTCAGCTTTGGGTCTTTGCTCTGATGCAGAACTGTGGAGTGGCTCATAACGCCGCATGTGCGCAGCTAGCAGAGGCCATCGGCACAGCAGCTGATGTGGGGAAGGGGGACTAATCTTCACAGGAGCTGTACATAAAGTTCTCTGATGGTCTTATATGGCATAGGCATAGATGCTTAGGGAGGATTGTGTTCACTGGGACAGTTTTCAAGTCCAATTCATAAATACTTGGAGGACAGGAGCCACGATAGAGTCTTGACTGAAAATGCGCTGTCCTGGGAACACTGTCTTAGAAACAGGTGCAAGATAGTGGAGGGAGATGAAAAGAGTAAGTGTGCTCTGGAAAAACTTAGTGGCGTCTCATTGGGAGAGTCATATTGAAAATACTGTAAATCTAAATCTATTTAAGCTTCTTTAAATTAAGATTCTTACTGATTTTTTCTGATTAGTGACAGATGTTCCTAAAGTATTCTTAATTTTTTCCCTATTCTCTTTTCAAGGATCAGGAAAAAATTGGTTGGACAGTTTTCAAGTTGATTCTAAATGTTTCTAGGAAGACATGAATGATTTCATCACAGATGTTTATAGGAGGAGAAATAATTTAGAGTATTTAATTTTGCCAGTGTAAAATTTTCACTTCAGAGTCATTTTGATAAAGCTATCCAGTTTTGAATTTTCTAGTCTCAGTGTCATTTTGCTGTGCATACTTGAGCAACTGCAGTATTTCACGAAGGACATAGTTGCATTTCAATAATTATGTGAACCTAATTGTTTTAAAATGAAGCTGTGAAACATTTAAAGACAAAGCTTAAAAATAACATAAATTGCAGTCATCATCTTAATAGATTAGCCTTGCCAAATAGATGAACTGCTGGCAGATAGATCTTTTCAAAAATAGTGTGTATTCTAAAATGAACACCTCAGGTTTTATTTTGTTAATTTACATTTTAGTTGTGTAAAACTACCATTCCAAGGAGGTGAGTTTTTCCTCCCATCAGTATCTGAAGATTGAATTTTGTTGTTATAAAAATAATCAAAAGGTATGACTGCCAATTGTCAACTGTATCATTTGTGGTCAAACTGTCTGTGATTAATACTTTCAGCTCTCTGTGGGCACTTGCTTCTTTTGATACATGGGATTTCACCTGCACCTTTTTCCCTCCCACGTCCCATAATCTTTATTTTTGTCTTTTTTGAAGAGATATTCAGATTGTCATGCTGCTTATCACCACAGTTCTGTTGTTCTATCAGATTGAGCAAGGCACTACTTTAGATTTATTTCTTCTTGATCTCTGGAATATCAGTTCAGTGTTTAGTATTCTATTGCTTTAAAGCATAACCCATGTATGTTCGCTGGCTGTATAAAAGAAATCTCTTGGATCCTGTTTTCAAGGAAGGCAGTAATGGTGTGAAAAAACGCTCTGAAGAAATGTATTTCTTGTGCACAAGTAAATATTATGCAAAAAAGTCTTTAAGCATGTGTTTTTGCTAAAATTCACCTCCTTTTGGGAAGATCTGTCAATTTCCACTTGACTTTTTGCCAGCTTCTTCAGGCTTCTTTCGAAGTTTTGTCTCCACACATGTTCTCTTTCTTTTCACCAGGGACTTGAGCAGTTCTCTGGTCATGTGTTTTTGTCCTATTTGTAGCCAGACATTTCTTACTCAGGACCTCCTCCTCGCTTCCTCTGGGGTTTTTATTATAAATATTTCTTTGCACCATGTCTTTTTCATAGCATTTTATTCTGTTTGTTTCCAGCCGTGTCCTTTATTTACTTGTAGTCAGGAGCAGAACTGAGTCAGAGCTCAGTGACTGCATTGTTACAATCTGAGGAGGTGGTGGTGTCACCTGTTCCTGGGGATAATGGCAGAAACCCAGAGGTGCTGATTCATACACAGGCAAGATAGAATTGATGGCTGCTCCTGGCAGAGTGGTTCCCAGTGATTCAGTGTACAGTGGAGCAGAATGCTGAATGAAGTTTAGAGTTTCCCTCTTGGTAGTAAAAATCCCAGTATTACAGAATTGTTAGGGTTGGAAGGGACCTCTGAAGAGCATCTAGTCCAAGCCCTCTGCCAAGGCACAGTTACCCAGAGCAGGTTACACAGGAATGCATCCAGGTGGGTTTTAAATGTCACTGGAGAGGGAGATGCCATGACCTCCCTGAGCAGCCTGTTCCAGGGCTCTGCCAATGTCAATGTGAAGAAGTTCTTCTTCAATACCGAGGTGAAACTTAGAGACATTGCTCATTGTCCTGACACCACTGAAAAGAGCCTGGCACCATCCTTGGCACCTGCCTTTGAGATAAATAAGTGAGTTGATAGTATCACATAGGCAATGCAAGAGACCAGTTGTTCAGTAAGTCTATCCAGCACCTCCAAAACCTCCAGGAAACAAGAGCTGCTGCCTTCCTGGGAGCAGTAGATTTACTGTCTCTTTCCTCAGTGTGAGGCAGCCACTGCTGAGTGAGTGCCAGCTGGTGTTTGGAGTGCAGCTGTTTGCCTAAGCCAGCAGTGATATGACCATGTTCAATGACAGGAAATGGCTGTGTGGCCTGACCTCTCACTAAGATCACTGAGGTATGAGGAAACACATGTTCATTGCAAAGAATAAATAATTCTCTTATTCATTCCAGTGTTCTGCACATTTGGCTTAGCATCTGAACATTCTTTCAGTGTACCAGCCTGTAATAAAAATGCCCCAATTAAAATTTAACACTTGAGAATACAGGAAAATTAATGGTTTCTTTCCTCTCTCCCTCTAGGTGCTCATTAACAGTATTTTGCTATACTTGACATGCTTCTTCATGTAGGCCTTTTCCAAGAACAGTTCTGTAGCAGCCCATCTGCCTTTATTTAGTAGATTCAGAGCTAATGTGTGCCATGATCAGCTACAAAGACAGGAAGGGAAGAAGACATCTTATTTTTGTTGCCTTGCCCTTGATGCTTCAGTTGAGGTTGGAGAGTCTCTATGAAGGAGCCACAGAGCTGACCTAGAAGATTTCTAGACTTTAGGACAGGCAGAGAAAGAGGCAGGTAATCTTTACAGAAACCACAATGTAGGCAGAAAGTGGTAGTGTCTCTGGAAAAACAAATGCTAAACAAAGTTCTCAGAAGTGATAAAGACTTTCCTCAGGGACCAGGTGAAAACAGTTGCAACCCAGGAAATTGTTTCACCTTGCTGAGAACAAGATTCAAAAGGAGCTGTGCAAAGAGACAGTGGAAAGGAGAGGTGCTTATGAATGCTGATTTTGTCTCATCTAGCCATTGTAGTTTTCAGTATTTCAGAAGTTCAAAAGCCTTTTGATGATGATCGCTCTAAGAGGTGCAAACTGACCTGTGTTGAATTCTGAATCCCATTCCAAGTATAGATTCCCTTAACTCAAAATTTCTGAACCCATTTGGTTGTATGTTTACCTGTTTTCAGACTAGGGGAGGAGAAGTAAATTGCCTGCAGCATGGACACAGTGTTTTATGGCCTGGGTACACATATGCAGTTTGTGCTGCAGTCCTTGTAGCTGATGACTTTCCTTGCTCTAAATGTTTTTATTATAAAGACTCTTCATAGCTGATGTCTGTGGACACATGGAATATTTTGGGGGAAATCTACTTTCTAAGGAATTAAGTTATTCTGCATGTACAAATGCATTAAAACAATACCTGTAATGATATTTATTGGCCTAATCATGACAACATTGATGTAATGTAATTCCTTACTGCTTTAATAATTTTTCAGATTCACACTTCTCTAATTAATGGACGACCTAGTGCTGATGATCCATCCCGTGAATTACTGGAGTTCACCTCTGCTCGCTTTATTCGCCTGAGATTCCAGAGAATACGGACACTGAATGCTGATTTAATGATGTTTGCACACAAAGATCCAGCTGAAATTGATCCCATTGTTACAAGGAGGGTAAGTTCTGGCAAGGCAGTAGAAAGGCATGTGTGGAAGTTCACTTACACTTGTAAGTGCTGTACCTGGCTTTGTATGTCATAGGGAATTTTGGGAGATGATGATTACCTGTAATTATCTTTCAAAATTCTGGTGTTGGAGAATTCCCTGTGCACTCTATTTTGTTATCTTTTCCAGAGCAGAATTAACAATTTTACCTTTTCTGCTTAATAGTGTTACTAATATAAACACCCAGATCCTTTGGCTGCAAACATTTGAATGTAGGTATTTGGCAAGTATTTGCTGTTAGCATCTCTTGCCTTTTCTGCTACTCAGTCCTTTGCTACCTTTAACATGCCTTGAACACTCCCTTTGAGTAGAATTTCTAATTTTACTGTATGTAGTAGAGTCTGGATGCAACACTTAGCATTTTCATATGATTGAGGGTAGCAGTAAACATTTTTGTGTTTTGCTTTAGCTTGAAGGAATGGATACAGCATTTAAACATACTCATACTCTGGTCTTTTCCACTGTGCCTTGTGGGTGCATACCCCTGTCTCTTCTTTCTGCAGTCTTTACTTCCTTTCTAAGCCATATCTCCCTGTTGTTTTGCTGATCAAATGTTGTGTATTATTCTTGTTTTCCTCTGATTTTTCTACTAAGCATTCTCAAAATCTCGTTTGGGGGATATATAATATTCCTTTTTTAAAAATTTTTAATCACTTTGTCATCCTGTTGGTCATCATATTGTAGGGTAACCTAAACTTCCCAAAACAAAAATAAGTCCTGTTATGAAGGGGGGACATATCATTATTCTTGACTTTGGTTAATATCATTTGTCAGTGATGGTTAAGTGATAAGAAAATTTGCTTCTTCTGTTCCTCATTTCTGATTTCCATTTCCTTGACTAAATAGAGAGTGCTGGCTATTTCTGAAAGTTTGGAACAAGCCATTTTGTTTTGAATAACAAACCCAGAATCCTTTCCAGTTGAGTGCAGTTACTGGAACCTCCCTTATCATGAATATTGTGTGTTTATGTGTAAGTGGACACTTAGTAATCTGATTCTAAGTAAATAGAAATACAAAGTTGAATTAGCACTTGAAAAATTGCTCTAAACTCATGAAAAGTGAGTGCAGGATGATACACTGATTTCTCAAACCAACAAAGAACTGTAACTTCTGTATGGCATCTCTCCATGAAGCAGTCCCCAAAGGATCTAGGTGCAACTGAAACTTGCCACCCTTGTCAGGAAACAAAGGGTAGCCACAAATTATATGTTTTCTTGGTGTTGGAAATTTAACTAGGAGTGATAAGAGTTCTCATTTTTTGTTTGATATAATTTATTCATGATCTGGTAAAGAAGTTGAAGACTGTGATAGCAAAATTTGCAAATGGCATATGTTTTGTTTGAATAGCCAGCTATGAGCATGTTGCAGGACCCTTGCCAAAACAGAAGACAATGAATGAGATTCACTTTTCACAGGCTTTCTAATATAAGGTTATGAATATCTTTCTGTCCTTCTTTCTGCTTAGGGCTCTTAATCCTTACCAAAGAAAAAAGAGAAATGGTCAAATGGCAGAAAAACAGGTCAAAGGTGCTTAAATCTCAGTAATAAAAACTGTTTCATGATCATTCAAAAGGCCAATAGTGAAAAACAGTTTTTCTTTCCACAGTTCAGTGAATGCCCAAATTAGACTCAGCTAAGGTGAACAAAGGTGTTTCATAGGTTTTTTTCCTAGCTTTTCTTCTCTTCCCATCATCATGCTTTTTCCTTTTTATATTTTTTCTGAAGAGAATAAATTCTATAACATTTGACTTTTCTCATTATCCAGGGTGCATATAGCCTTTTCCTATTCTCATGTTTTTGTATGCTGTGTATAAATTGACATGGCTTTTGTGACTTCAAACAAATGGAACTGTGCCAATTTACACCCTTTCTTTCACTCAGCCTGAATCTGTTGATCAAGACACGGCTTGGATTACACTGTCTGCTATATTTGTAATAGATCAAAAAAGAAATAAAACAGGACCTGACAGTTTTGTCACAAGAAATGAATTCTGCAGTTTGACACCTGCATTTTAGAATCCACTTAGCAATTCAATTTCTGTTTTGTCTTACAGTATTACTATTCTATAAAAGACATCTCCGTTGGAGGCATGTGTATATGTTCAGGCCATGCAAAGGCTTGTCCACTGGATCCAATGACCAATGTATGTATTTTTTTTTAATGTGCCTTATGTATAGGGTGGAACATGAGGGAAAAAAAAACCCTGACATTGATATTCTTCAGAGTTCTGTGAATTTATGTTTGTTTTTCACCTAGAAGGACAGTCAGAAGCAGTGCCAGAATGAAACAGTGCTAGCAGCCAGAATAATAAACATTCATACAGTGTCAGCAGAGGCTTTCCTGAAATGAAAGAATAGGTTTCAGATAAGTCATATTGGAAGTTTCCTAGGAAAAACAGAAATCTGGGTTACACTGTGTAACTGTAGAAATGAGCACTAACAGTCAGTCTTTCTTTTCCTTCTTGATATTAATCAAGATGTTTCCTAGATGGTTGTCAAATATTTAATTGATGCTTGCAAACACATGATGGCTCTAAATGGTGCATTGGCTATGTAGGAAGTATCAGTTGAATGATCAGTTAAGCCAATCTAGAAGATCATGAGCTGTTTATAATATCTTTCAAATTGTAACTCTTTTTGCACGTGACCAATACAATCAAAACAGAACTAATATAATTAATATTGAAATATGATTTATTACTGATTGTCCAATTCTCTGCACCCATTATCACTAATACTGATTTTCTTTTTTACTAATATTACATGCCCCAGTGTGGGATCTCTTCATGTACTATTCACTTAAGTAGGAGCTTTATAGGATTTAACTAAAAATCATGCTTGTATGTGGCATTAAGTCATTATGTAGGAAATAATTTAAAGAAATTACAAAATCTTATACAGAATACATTTAGAGTTCTAAGCAATTTCTATGGGTCCTTGTAAAAATTGAGTATACTCCTTAATTTAACCCTTCTGAGAATTTTCTGTAATGATATGTACTGCAAGTGTTGAACTGTTGTTTCAGATGCCCTTAGTGATGAAACTGCAGAATTGTCTCTGTGCCATCTGTTAGAATCAGGCCTGCCTCAGAAAATAAGTGCTGCTACTGAGATTAATACATATTTCAGATAATTTGGCTACTAGATAAAATAAGGCCATTTTGACAAGCATGATGTCCTGTTTTGCAGGATGTCAAATATGTATTTGTTTTCTGACAAGTATAAAAAATAGTGTAAGTGAAACAGCTCAAGCCAGAAGAGATTTGGAGGTTTAGCTCTCCAGGGATATTCTTTAGACTGAGCTGTGCCAAAATAGGCTTATAAAATTATGGCTGTACTTGTTAGCAGAAAGAATCTTTCCCTTAACATTACATGGAATAAACTTGCTGGAACTTCCTGCTGTGATTTTCTGAAGCAGTCCTTGAGTTAGCCTTGTTTTGCAAGATTTATACTTTGTCCTGTGAGCCATAGAGTTTCTCTGACTTGCTGGTTTGACCTTGTATGGCCTCACAAGGACCACAGAGAATCCCCTTTACTAAATAACTATCGGGAAGGCAATTTTTACTTCTCATTTTTCCAAACTGCAGGGTTTTTTTACCTTTTTCAAGCTGCCTCTGTGGTTCAGGGAGTTTGGGTGTTCCTTACAGTAATATTTTCATGCTGGAACTAAGGGGATCTTGTGAAGAACTGTGAAGTGAATGAAGGGCTGGACTTATGCTTATCTAATATTACTTTAAACACTACTGCTATCCCTCTCATAGAATTAGTTACATAATTGGAAGGTTACATGATAAGGTGGCTTATCCAGTCAAAAAATAATACCAAAGCATAAAAAGAAGGCAGTTTGTATTGGATCAGCTAACAGAATTTATTTAATTCTGCAGCAGCAGAGTGCATGCATCCAAGGGAAGGGTGGATAATGGCTCACTCCTTCAGGGGTCAGATCAGTTTTCCTGTATCCAAGAGCTACCTGTACTTCAAAGTATTTGTTTTATTGGGGAGCTTTGCCATCCTCTTTTCTTTATCCAGTTGTAATTAAATTCTCCTGCATTCTTAGATTCTCCTTAGATTCTCTGGCCAATTATCTTCCTTTGCTTTGTGGCTGTTTTCTTCAAATAGAGCTATAGAAATTAAACACACTTGGTGAATGCAGGATACATAAATGAATAAAAATGAATAAACAAAGGAATTACAGAGTAGAGCCATTCTTAATGTTTTCATAATTTGAACTAGAATGCATATTATGTGCATGGACAGATTCTTCAAATCATCACATTGTGTAAATATTTGTTTTTCTTTCAAATTAGAAATCCGTCTGTCAGTGTGAGCACAACACATGCGGAGAGACATGTGATCAGTGTTGTCCTGGTTTCCATCAAAAGCCTTGGCATGCTGGCACTCTCCTGCATAAGCATGAATGTGAACGTAAGTTGAAAGCAGTACAGAAGAGAAAATTTATTATTTTTGCAACTGCTACTGAAAACTGGAATTGGGTCCTATGTGATTTTGCAGTTAATTTGGTTTCTCACCACATTGGTTTATGAATAACATTTGATGTGATGTTATTCACTTAATTAGACTGACTCAAAAGACTTAGCAGAAAAATTACATGTGGAGTTGTGGTTTTCTTGAACACAGAGTATTTTATTGTTACATGATGATATTGGGGTAATGTTATATAAAAAAAAAAATCTTGTATAGTTTTTTTAATCATGATGGTTTTGTTTTGATAAAATAACAGGGCTCTATCTTGGTTAGTTAAAAAAAAAATCTCTATAGGTTTTTCATTATATGAAAGTTTACTGCCGTGATTTCCGTATAAATGGCACTTTTTTATGTTATAATATTCACCTTTACTGAAACAAAATATTTTTATATGATCAAAATGCAAGCTGAGTGTCTGATTTTTTTAAAGAGAAAATACAATCTATCCAGTTTTCCAACATGGAATGAAAACATACCTTTAAATATCAACTTTCCACAGGGTGGGAATTTAATTTTCAGATTTATTGTAGTAAGGATGGTTATAATTGAACTTTAACATCATACTTCCAAAGGTCACATACCACTTATGTCTCTGAACATAATAAAATCTAATGCTCCATTACGCTAAGTGTTTATTCATTTTTAGGATTTCAGCTATAATTTTATGATGGTTGATTAAAAGTAAATAAAAAGGAACAGATATGCCCATATTTAGAGTAGCCATTGTTTATTTATGTCCCATAAACTTTGGTCACAGAGGTCTTTGTTTTGGTTGGTACTGTGTCTGCACTGGGAATGCATTATGAAATGAAAGCAGAGTACATTTAATTTCATGTTTAATTTTTAAGAGACACTTACACCCTGTTCAACTCTCAGTGAAATGTAGTACTGTCTTGGTGGAAACAGTTCCCTGGGATCTTGTTCAGATGTAAGGCGAATGCCTCACCACAATGTTGACAAGCTTTGAATTTCTCTTTATGATGAAATGAATTTTTTAATACCATGGGGAAATTGTATGGTATTATAACTACCCTTACTACAAAAATTTCATTTTAATTACTTTAGTTTACTCATGCCATTGTGCTGCTTTCCTTTCAACTCCTCATGAACCATGTGTAATGCAACCACCAAAAGGTTTCTCAGTTATCAATTTAAACAGGAAAAAAAAATCAAACAAATTAAAACAAAACAGGAACATCACAGGAACATCATAATTAGACTATCTGTCAACTTCTGTACTTTTTAATACCTCAGTAACAGTGGGGCATCCCCAGAGGGAAAGTATTTGCTAACACTTTCCTTCTCTTTTAGCGTGCAACTGCCACGGGAAGACTGAGGAGTGTTACTACGATCAGGATGTGGCAGACAGAAATCAGAGTTTGAACATCCACGGGGAGTACCTTGGGGGCGGAGTGTGTGTGAATTGCTCAGGCTACACCAGTGGCATAAACTGTGAGACCTGCCTGGACGGCTACTTCAGGCCAAAAGGGGTAAGCTGCTCCCGCCGCCCTGCGCTGCAGAGCTCGGCGTTCAAACCGCCCCTTCTGCAGGGCAGCAGCTTACCTTGCTAAAAACACTTTGGGCTGCCATGTTGTGGAGGTTAACTTCCAAACCTGACAGTGCAGCAGTTGCTTTTCACTGCTGGAAATGTGTAGCGTTAGCGCTCGGGGAAGTAGGAAAGTGAATTGTGTTGATTTGCAGGAATGCACTTGAGGTCAGGGCCTCCAGCTAGTATTTCAATTTAATTTAAAAGAGGATATGGTCCTGTAAACAGAACTTTTGCCTCAGTAATGAATTTCAAATTTTGTTATCAAAGTTCAAAGAAATATTGCTATATTTGATATTGATGAAAGAGAGACCTTAATTTCTATTTTTTAAATGCAGTGTAGAATTAATAACCACTAAAATTCCATAGTGTTTCATAAACGTCTTCAAATTTCAGTGCAGTGGAAATTGCTTTTTGTATTTCATCATGCAAGACTGTATTTTCATCTAAGTGGAAGCTGTCAAAAGATGAATCTTATATTAGGTTGTATTGTCAATATGGGTCATTCCTGTGCTTTAGACAGCTACACTATTAGTGTGTGCTTGAATTGCTTATATTTCATCTGTATATTTTCAGTTGGGTAAATAACGGCCTTTAGTCTGATTGGTGTTCAATCCTCAAAGAGAAAACATCAGCAAATAGCAGTAATTATGTTTTCCCTGATAGACTAGATTTAGCCTTACAGCTTGAGAAATACTGAGAAATGATTTCTTCAGCAGCAGGGCACTTACTTGATTTTTTCCTCTGTTTTAAGTTATTATCCAGCTAAAAGATTTGATATATATGTGTGTGTTTGTATAGTTTGTCCTCAATATGTGTATGCATTTAGTTCATGCAGAACTTGTGATTTGTATTCCTAGTGTGATATTAGACCAAGGTATAAGTTTGGTTGAGACAACCTCTCAAGAACAAAAGGAAATTGTTCCATGGTCTAATAGTCACTTTTCTTCACTTCATGCCTCCAGGGATGGTGACTCCACTGCTTTTTGGGGCAGTTCAGTCCAATGTTAGACAACCCTTTTTATGAAGAAATTTTTCATAATATCCATTCTCTGGTTCCATTTGGGAGCCTTTTCTTCTTGTCGTAGTCTGCATGGGCTAGGTTTATCAGCTGTCTCAGTTCTGTTAAAATGTAAGCTACCTACACAGAAGTTGTTCACTCCTTCTTTTCATTTAAGATGTAAATAAAAAGTCTCAATTATTGAAGGCAAGGTTTTTCTCTTCTAATATCTTTGTTTTTATAGGTGTTGCCAGATAACCGAGATCCATGCCAGCCATGTTCCTGTGATCCAAATGGGTCTTTAAATGATACTTGTGTTAAGGATGAGAAACATACAGAAGGAGGTAAGATCCCTCAAACACAGGGATGTTAAAGATGAAGTTCAGCAATAGTCAAAAAGATTCTGAATCACATTTTTGGTATCTTTAACAAGAAGAAAAATCCAAAAAGTTTGGTTTTGGTTTGTTGTAGTTCTTTTTTTAATTTTACTCATGCAAACAGTAATCCAGCTGCATTGTTTGGATTTTTTTTTTTAACTCATATTCCAAATTTGTTGAGGCTTCTTTCAGATTCATAGCTGGGAAACTTGTGTATATTTGCAAGAATATTCCCATTGGAAAATATTGAAGAATTTTGGCATTAAAGAGCTTTTTTTTTTTTTACTATGGAGATTCAAACTCATGAAACAGTGATGTTATAATATCTTTTCCTATCTAAGCATATTTCCATTTGAAATCTAAAAATTATTCTTGAAAGGTGCTTATTTGCCTTCTGTGTTATTCATGTAGGATTAAGATGCTTACTATAGCCCTGTAAAAGCTGTCTTCACATGGACAATTAACTGTTTGCTGGGCTTTGGAAACAATGAATTGCCATATTTTTTTTTGGTTCTTTCATTGTAAAATGTCTGAAAATACTATAGGAAGATACCAAAACTCAAGGTCAGTTCTTAATAGATTTATAAATTGGGCTAATTAGAATCTATTGATGACATGTAGCAATCCTTTAAAACAGAGATCAATAGAACATAAAGGCAACATGGCAGAGAAGCAAAGACGGGGCCCCTAATCTGCTGTAACAAGCATGTACTGATTGCATCAGTTCAATAAAGTGATGCTAGTTTACTGTTCAAGTGGTATCTCTGGAGGGCTGAGCTTGGCCAGCTGGAACTGCCCACACAGACTCTCTCTCACTGCCCTTCTCAGCAGGACAGGGGCAGAACAGAAGATGAAGTAGCTCATGGGCCAAAGTGAAGACCAGAAAATCATTTGTCAATTATCGTCCTGGGAAAACAGACTTTACTTGGGAAAAGTTAGCTTAAGTTATTGCCAATTTAAATAGTTCCAGGTAGTGATGAACAAAGACAAATGTTAAAAATACATGTCTTCTACCACCTTTTTTTTTTCCCCAGACTCAATGTCACTTTTTGATTCCAGGCTTCTCCTCTGCCTCCTCCCCCACTACTACAAGTGGTGCAGGGTAATGGCATAGCAGTGGTCATAACAGTTCCTCCCCGAAACTCCTTCCTCCTCACACATTTCCCCAGCTGTACTCCAGTGGGGGTGCTTCCCATGGGCCTACATCCTTCATGAAAAACATTACCAGCAGTTCTCCATGGGATGTAGTTCCTTCAAGAAATACCCACCATTTCCTTCACGGGCTGCAGTGTGGATATCTGCTCCAGCCTGGTTTCCTCCAGGGGCTGCAGTGGTGTATCTGCTCTGGACTTGGAGCTTCTCCTTCCACTCCTTCCTCATTTCCATTCTCTGACCTGGCTGGCTGAGGGGCTTAGCTGTGTGCCCTGATGGGAGCTAGCTATGTCTGGCACAGAGCATCCCCATCCTTTTCCTTACAGAAGCTGTCCTTGCAGCTCCCTCCCTGCTACCAGCACCTGGGCATGGATACCCAGTTCAGTGTATCATGTGGCATGATATGAGAGACAGTAAGAGCAGAAGGGAGGATGAATCCCAAAGCTGGCAAAAATACATCAAGACTCTCCAGTGCCTGTACCAAACCTGTGGGTGAAACTTAAACAGGTTACACATGACAGACAATGCAACAAAGGAGCCTCTCAGACTGTGATTTTGAGATGGGGACTGATTGGCTAAAAAAAAATGTGATGTCCCACTTGCATCTTATGCAGCTGCCTGGTCTCTCAGTCCTGCTGCTGCTGCTGTAGTCTCTCTCTTTTCACACCTTCTTTTCTGGCCACAGATGTAGGTCATCCTCCTGGGGCCTGGCAGCTGACCAGCACTTAACAGGATGACAGCTCTTCTGTCATAAGAAGAGGAAAGAAAAAAGATAGAGACATTTTTCCATCTTGTTTGTCAGTAATGGTGTCCTTAGGAGGTCTCAAAATGTCTTATGCCTCTGAGCATTCAGTAGATCTATGCCATCTCAGTTGCTTTCTAATCTGCTTACACTTTCTGAATCTAACAAGGTGGTACTGTGCTTTCACACTTTGTTGTGTCTCCTGCCTTTTTAGTGCTCTCATCTTTCTGGCAAATTCTTCTCTTGCCTCATTTCTGAACATGTCTAGGAAGAGAATGAAGCTCCTGTTTGGAACATTACCTTGTCTTTCTAGAGAATCAAGAAACAAGTCATGCTAACATACTGAAGATAATGTCTTGGATAATTTTTTTCTGATTTTCTACCGTTTAATTTTATTGCAGCTAGCCAGTCCTGCTCATCTGGCTCCAGGCGTTCAAAGAAGTTGTTGAATGCTCTAGTTTCTCCAGTACTGAGAATCAGAGTTATTTTGTTCTCTTCACAAAATGAAAATTCTTATCATTTTCTGTCTTGACTGTAACCAGCTTCTCCTCATCTTCCAGAAACTTGACTCATGCTGCTGCAGCTGGTTGGAGGCCTGTTGCTTTTGAGCATGTTAGAGAATTCTTAATCTCTGTTGAATCTGCTATTTGCAACACATAATCTTTTTTTCCTTTATTCCTTTCTAAAC
Organism: Luscinia megarhynchos; assembly: GCA_034336665.1. Classification (NCBI taxonomy): domain Eukaryota; kingdom Metazoa; phylum Chordata; class Aves; order Passeriformes; family Muscicapidae; genus Luscinia; species Luscinia megarhynchos. The sequence goes on from CM067565.1 coordinate 53,164,925, forward strand.
TAATTGATGCCTTCTGTTTCCAAGTTATTGTAGAGGTTATTCTGTGTGTTTAAACTATTTTTCTCATATGTGACAAACACAATTGTTTAGATAACTGCCATCATGTATGGAATTTCCTACCCAAATCAGTCTATTTTTTCTTGGTTCCAGTTATCAGTGTCCTGCCCAGGCTTGGAAGTCTAGAAGTAGACATTGCACTGTCTGGACAGTGGCCAGAGGACAATTTTGATATCTATCTTATTATTTGTCTGTTATAAGATTACAACAACAATAATATTCCAGCTCTACATATATCTGGACATCACAGCTCTTCTGCCTACAATGGACTTGCTCTTTGTTCTTGCTGTTTATTTGCCCTTTTTTTTTAAACTTGTACTAAATAAGGTTTCAACACATTAGAAAAACTGTTTACTTCTTGCTCATTATGTTTACATTTATGTTTCATTTATGTTTCTTGAACCAGTCACATATTTGTTTCTGCAATGCCTTATTCAACAAAAAAGACACAAGAATGCCAGTTAAAAGGAAAAACCTTTCTAATATTTGTTTTAAGAAACGATTTCTGTGGTAACAGAAGTAGTTGTTTTAGAATCAAGAGTGAGTCTGGATATAATTTTTAGCATAAAACTATCCTGAAAGCAGATCACTTCTGCCCTTTTTTCCTTCTCACATTTGTATTCAGTACACTGATAAAATTATTTTTTCTGCGTACTGCTCACCCTGGGCAGCAATTGGGTTTGAAGCACTGGTGAGTGTTCATAAAGGAAAGGGTGGAAAACATGATCTGTCTGAAGGAATCTATCTATTCAGCACTGAACCAGAATGAACACTCTGAATGGGTTGAAAGACATCTTAGGAGTCACTGGCTGGTTGTATGAGGATACACTGTTTGCTTGGTATAGGATGGGAATATACTTTTTAAATGTGTGCAAAGTAAATGCTTTGAGAGAGTAAAAGACATTAAACTAAAATGGAAATATGATAGAAAGGAATATCACTGGGGATACAGAGTCATTGTGAAGAGTTCTAAAGTAAAATAAAGCTGGACTCTCTACATTCTCTGTTCTTGAGTACAGTGTGTAAGCAGCAATTAAAATGGAAAATTGTAGCAAATACCACAAAAAACTGGTGCATTGATGAAATGCATCAAGAGGATTTAAATGACTGCATCCTGTAGTCATAATCAGATTTTGCTAGAAAAGGGCATATAGAAGCTGCTTTATAATATAGCATTCATTGTTTCAGGAAAGGAAGAAGTATTGTTGTATTTTATGTATGATTTCCGTTTTTATACTGTGTCTCAGTCAATAGTCTAAAATCTAATATTATTGCTTGTGAAGCGTATTTTTGGTTTTGGATCTTCAAGAATGCTTTTTGAAAATTCTTTCATAGTAGTCCTATATCATATGTTGTGGGAAATATAAGAAAGAGAAACTTAGGATCAATCATAAAATAAACTGATGAAGATGCCTCTAGGTTTTGTAACTGAAAGGCAATAATTCTAAAACTGAACTTGTCCATCTGTGTTCAACTCATCCTAATAATTGCTAAACTTGACCCTAGCTGTATTGAAATTTTCCATACAGAAGTGAAGGTCCAACCATTTAGAACTATTCTGTGCTCCAGTAATTAAGGTTTTCTCCATGAATTGCTACTTTCAAGCTCTAATGGCTAGATTTTAACAAATAGCCATTTTACTTGGCTCTTAAGGACCTGCAAGAACTGGCTGGTTTGGAACCTGGCAAAGTTTTGTGACTCAGTCTTCAGGGCATGCTATCTTTTTTTCCCCTATTGCCTCTTTATGTACAATATAATCCCAATGCCAGATGTTTATTTTGCTGAAAATGTCCTCAGACATTTTAGGATAAGTGAGATCTAGACATCTCAATCTTTATTCAGGCTTTGTACTACTTTCCTCAGCAAGTAGTCTCACTGACTTCCATGAAATTATTTTTGAAATTTATGTGCTGTTGAATAGGAGTGAAAATGACAAGAGGCCATTCCTAGGATTGCAGGTTTTTTAAGGGTCTGGTTCATGCTTTTGCATTCACTTATTTTTGTGCAGTTTTGAAAGACTTCAAGGCTATGAAAAACTGACTGGTAAAACTCATATTTCAAGATGACTCATCCTCCAGGGTGCATTTTCAAAGCCTCTGTATTCTGAAAGACAGGACAGAAACTGATAATATGCAGGGAGAAAACAGGGGAAAATGGCTTCATCAAATAAAGCCCCATTCAAACAAGACCTAAGTCACGTAAGACCAAAAGCAAAAGATGTCCTTCTTCTGAAATATCAGTTAATTACAAGAAAAAGAAAAGACAGACCTGAAACATCTGCCCTAAATTAAAGTATAGTTAGACTGTTGATATAATGTACATTACACATGCACTACAGCAGCCTCATCACTGGGGACACTGAGGGGAATTTACACTCTGTGAAACACAGGGAGAGCTGGGATCTCACAAGGGCTGTAAATGAAAGAAGGTGTGGAGCCAAAGTGAGTATGCAGACTGGCTGTATGAATGTATGACAGGTAGCAGTCTCCTGCCCTCCTCTGTCTCATGTGGAGTGTGAGGTCTCTTGGTAAGTGGTGTGCTGAGTTACCCATACCTGGGTGTGCTGCATAAGAATGGGGTGTGCTGGGCTGGTGACAGTATAGAGTTTTCAATAACTGCATAGAAAGGAAGAGCAGGAGAGGGGATGGTTCTTGTTGGGGAACTAAAAAAAAAATGGACAGAGTGTGCAATGGAGGAGAGACTATAGATTTAAGTGAATATTTGGGAGCTTCATACTGAGACATAATTGAATTTGAGCTTGCTGAGACTTGATTTGTGAGGTATGAGCTCCTGAAGCTTTCAGATGAGGTGAGCTCCCTCGTAAAAGTAGACTTGCCTATGTCTTTTACTGCTGAACCCTGGAGTATAGCTGGCTATTTTCATCTGGAAGGAACAAAAGTTTCTCTGTTCCAAATTGTCCAGTTAGGATGCATTGACCCAGATTACAAAAGCTTGTGTCCTGCTGTGATGTGGGGCCTTGGTGGTAGCTGTTTGAGAGGAGAATAACTCAGAAATTGGAGAATCAGCTGAGCCAAAGGTATCAAAATCCATGGAGCACATCACTTTTAGCTAGTAAGTAACAGAAATTTCATGCACTGAAATTCTGTATATAATTAGGACAGATCAAGAAGGTAGCAGTTGATATGATGTGCTACAGGAGATCAAAGAGGCTTCAAGGTTAGAGTAGACAGATTGAATTTCACCTCTGTATAGATTAACAGATAATATAATTTAAAACTCCTGTAGGTGGTGGCTGCTTCTTGAAATAGCTAGTTAGAGAAGCCATAAAAAGGATAAGCACCTCTGGATTTATGCATGAGGGACTGTTTTAAACTCTCCTCCTGAAGGGCAGTCAAATGCAACATTCTTGTAGGAATGAGAAAGCCTCCCTGAAAAACAACTTAATCAAAACAAGGAAATCTATAAAAGGAAAATAAAAATGAACAATCCAAGACTGCTAATGGCAAGCTTAAGGTTTATAGACTGCATATTAGACATTCAGAGAAGATGCATTTCTCTAGTTCAAAATTATTCAAGCAATGCAATTAAGCTAACAACAAAAAAAAGAGATACATCTTTTTTTAACAACCAAAAGAAACTCACTGAAAATCAGAAGTTATTTCTAAGTGAGGATAGTAGAAAAGAATATAAGTTGTGACAGATTCCAGGATGTCATACTCTTAATAATAAATACACATTTTTAAGGAATAATAAAATACTTTGCTAATACTTAGAAGTTGCTAAGAGGTACTTTTTCAGATAATTCAGAATCAAACAGGATGATAGAGATTCAAATAAAATAGGAGTTAAATATGGTTTAGGCATAATCAAGTTATAAATGGAAATCTCAAGAAAGAAAGGGACACAGCAGAAGAACTATATTAATTCTTTTTACCAGTGAGTAGAGTAGCTCAGGGAATTTCCCACTTGGGAGTCTTCATTCATGGGGACAAGTCAGAAGAACTGCCTCAAACAAGTGTCAGGTTTAAAGCAAGCTGATAAATACAGAGTCAGAATTTGTCAGGCATATAGCATATTTATCCATGGCTTCAGGATGAGCTGAGTAGTTGAAAATTGAGCTGCTTGAGGCATTAAATGTAGCTTATAATATTTTTAAAACAGACATTAATGTTAAATAGACACTGTTTATCCAAAAGGAAGACAGGGTGTTCCAGGAAACTATAATCAGAAAGTCTGGTTTCTATTCCCTGGAAATCACTAGAACTACAATAAAGGATTTATACCAGTTCTGAAATGTGGCAAAAATTGGCAAAACTCAAGACTAGGGGTTTTATGTAGAGGACAGTCTGCCTTAAGAATCTTTTTGAAGCATTAAATGAATATGTGAACGAAGACTCATTTGATTAATATTGTATTTTGATTTTCAAAAGGTTTTGACAAGATCTTTTACCAAAATCCACAAAAGAAAGTGTAATAGGATAGGGAGAAAAGGTTCTTTCATGGCTTAGTACTTGGTTAAAAGAATAAATGGACCATTTTCACTGTGATGATCAATATGAACTGTTGAAAATATTCATATTTAACCTGGAGAAGGGATGAGTAGGAAGGTGACAAAGTTAGCAAGTACAAAATCTTTCAGCATAGAAAAATGAAAGAACTGCAAAATGTTCAGAAGGATCTCAAGATAGTGAATGCCTGGGTAGTAAAATAAATTATGAGTTTTTGTAGCAATTACAGGAAAAGTAGAACACTGAGAAAATTAGTTCTACTTGTACAGTGATTACAGTGATTTCTGAATTAGGCACTCTCAATTGTGAAACAGCTCTTGGACTGTGCCTCAGGTCATCAACTCAGTTCTGTCTCAGCAGTAGTAAAAAAACATCAACAAGGCCTTAGGAAATACTAATGTTTTTTAACAAAGCAACTAAAAATAATCAGAAAAACTAGTCAAACCAATCTACATTATGCACTCCCTCTTCAAATAATTTATTAGAACTGAAAGCAGTGCAGAGAAGGACAGCACAGGTTTTCAGTCATACCAAGCAGTTTCTATGTAGAGATATTGAGTAGGCTTAGGAGTTCATTGCATATGAATTAAAAATGTCAAGTAGGATATGATAGATGTATATTGAAATCACAGATGGTATGGATAAGGTGAATGGCTACTTGCCCTTTTCTGTGATATGACAACTAGATGGCAATAAACAGAGATTTAACATGCATCAGTGTTTTCTTTAACACTATGCAAGATTAAATGTGAAATTCCCTGCTAGGGAGCCTTATGGATGCTGAAAGTAAAAGCATGATGAAAAGCCTTTAGATGAGTTAATGGAATAGAGGGCTTTCAGGGACTATTAGATGCAAGGAAGTAGGGATATGTTTAGATTTTCAAGATTTCTAATATGCGGATTTCTGGAAACTCAGAAACCAAATTGCTGCATACTTGCCCTATTCTTACATTTTTATTCTGGCCTCTCTCAGATGACTCTGAGTTTATAGATGGTGGTGTGAGCAACAGTAAACACCCCCTTATGCTAAACCTACCAAAGGTGTTGCTTTGAGCACTCTAACACACATATCTGACGATAATAATGACAATGGAATATATCTCATGTTTTCTCCCTCTTCCCGTAGATTTGTTGCCTGGTTTCTGTCACTGCAAGACTGGCTATGCAGGAGAAAGCTGCAATCGTTGTGCCTTGGGTTATACAGGATATCCTGAGTGCCTGCCCTGCAACTGCTCTCTTGAGGGCAGTGAAAATGATGACCCCTGCATAGGTCCCTGCATCTGCAAGGTGTGGATGTTGAATTATTCTGAGCCATAGAAAGATATTAATGATGCTGAAAGATTGCATTAATGCTCTTTTATTATACCAGAGTATTCTGTTCTACCTAGCTGTGTCAGTAATCTATGTTAGCCACTTCTCAGAACACTTGTTCTTGGTACCACAAAATCATACATGGTCTTGCATCATCTCTGAACTCACTGCAATCAACATCAAGTGCTTAGAAATCACTAATGAAGGGATATTACAAAGCCTGTGAATCATTTGCTTCAAACTCCATCCTCATCAACTGAGAAACTATATGTTTACAGTATTGTGGATTCTAAACCTGTAAATGTGATTTCAAAAAGAGAAAATGAAGTGAACTGATGATCTATTAAAACCAGAAAGTTGGCTTTTATGAGTAGCCATTAGGGATATATGACATTCTTTCTTGCCTTGGGATGGTTGTTTAGAAATCTCTAACATGTTTAAAAAGCCAAAATCTATCCTTTTTGTATGATGAATTTCTTAATTTCTGGGAAGAAAATTTAAGAGAGTTTTTCTCTGTGTGCTATTGGATATCTCCCTCAAACTACATCTTGGTATTTTATTGAAATGAAAAACATTTAAAGTGCATGGATCCACTTATAAAATACCTAGCTATCAGAAAGGCTTTAGAAATGGTTGTGCTTTGTAAATCACAGTCTAGTAAGTGACCATGAATATGCCCAAAGGACAGCTCACTCTACTGGGGATCAATTTTTCTGTACTGTACTTGTGGGAATTCCCTTCCAAATTCTACTTAACAAAATTAATCACAAATGAGAATTTATAAGTACTTACATGACATTCTTAAATATGGGAATATACAAAAAATGCTTCGATCTCATGCTGCAGACACACACAAAGCTCTGGTTTGACAGCTGAATAGCACTGAAATCTACTCAGAGAATTAACCTTATCCTCCCTTTATGTAACAGCCACATGCTCTCTGTCAGAAATAAAATCATCCATATCACATTTCTAATTACTTAAGCATCAGTCTAGAAGATCATAAGAGGGTGATTTTGCTATGTTCTGGCTTGGAATGGAGCTTTGATGAAGATGTATTATGCTAAATACCAGCTAAATACTGCTGAAAGATTCTTATGATGTTACTACTCATGTAAAGCCAAACTGACCTGTTAGTACATGCAGACACAAATGAACAAATAAGGAACAAAAATAATTGTTCCTATCCCAGAGAGTTCTCATTATATGCAATTTTCCCTCAGTGTTCCTCTTTTGTCTTCCCTTTTTAAGTGGTTGTGGGAGAAAAATGATACCTTTTGTAGATAGCTGAGATACAGATACATACACATTTAATTTCACTAGCAATCTTCAAATTCAAATCAAAGCAGAATATGGGCAAAGGGACACTGAAATCATCAGATTAGTTATGCTCCATATGAAGAATAAAGTGGGATGTCTAGTTAATAGCAGGTCTTAGGAAAATGCTTCCCTTCTTTTAATCACATCTTTCAATTACCCATGATGAGCTGTAAATTTGCTAAAGATAGTTTTCTTGTAAAGGAAGTCGCTGAAAAGCAGTCCTAACTGTAAGCAGAAAATGCAAAAAAGTGGGTGTTAGGTTGTTATCTTTACCACATTAACTAAAGTAAATTAAAATACTGGAAGGAGGGGGGCAACTATAAATGCCTTTTTTCATTAATTATTGCACCTTTATGAAGGTGTGTTGTCAAAGTATCATCTATGGAGAGCTTAATACTGGACTGAAAAGTATTGAGAAATGCACGGGGTTGCAGAAACTTTGTTTTATTTGCTGAAGGGTAGGTTAGATCTCCTTTCCAACTCTGAGTTTTATTTATTTATTATTCACTGAATTTGCTGCCTAGAGAATGGCGTTCTACAGGTTTTACTCACAGTGACGTTTCTGACTGCAGAGTGGGCAACTTTGCATTTAAATATGTTTGGTTTGCAGCTCTCTTTTATTTTCCTCTTCCCACTCTGCACACACTGAGCACATCAACACGGCATGAAAATTTTGGGTGTTCATAATTGTGGTTTCTTAAATCTCTGTGCTCTGGTTACACACGAAGCGTGAGTAACCAGTTGATTTTGACATACCTGTGGCAGTAATATGCATTGATTAATCCCAAGATTTCTTGTAAAAGTGTAAAAATGCCAGTCTTGAGATGATTGAGATGTTGAAGTTGAATGTAATTGACTTATAACCTTGAGTTTTATTAACAATATTTGCGGTTTTTGAGATTTTGTGTTTAATAGTCTGTATGATATTATTGTAGAGGAGCATAGAGACAGAGCATAGATACTTTGCTACACATATTGTTTCTGTATAATTAGCGCTGAAATTTTCATTGTATCTCCACAGGTCGTTGCCCCTTCCTGCACATCATCTCTATTTTCTCTCAATTCCTGTGTGCTATCCTTTCTCCCCATACCTCTACCTTCTTTGCCCTGTTTTTGCCAGGTTTGCTACATCTTAACCAGGAGGCTATCCAGTGGCTTTCAGTGAATTTACTTCTGAGCTGTGTATTTTGGGCTATCCTAGGCAGTGTAGGCAGGGTTTTTATAATGTGTTCATTCTCTGCTGATGTATACCCAACAGTTCAGTCCTGTGTGCATTCCACAGAGCTCTGTCTCCAGGGTTAAAGAGGCTGTACATAATACCTCTGGAAGGGGAAGAATTTTCTGAGCTCTGTTGGGGAAAATACTGAATTACTAAGCCAGCACCACATCATGAGCCTCCTGCTACACACTCCGAGTAGAAAACCTAGCTTTAATTTTGCCTATAGGACAAATTGATTTATAGTGTAAAATAGTAGGATTTAATGCACAACATAAGCTTTCTATGAAAAATATAAGTACAAAGTACTAAGTTTAGAATAGCTCACGTATATTTAGTGCCTATCTTCCTGCAGGGGAAGAGTTTCCAAACCTGGCTGCATGGCTGGCAAAGACATGTAATTATGGAAAGAAGAGTGCAGCCCATTTAGCACTTGTATTTATCCTGAATTCAGCTATTAATGACAGATGTCTGAAAAACTCATACTCTGAGAGATTAGTACGACTACTGCCACGTACCTGTAGTTTTCATCAGCTGGATGTGCACGGATTTTGTCAGCCCTACCTACATACTAGAGTTGTTGGGGTCATAACATTGTGCCATTCTTCCTTCCCCTCTGAGACGCTCAAATATAAAGGATATAAATTAGATTATTACCTGAAATTAAGTATGTCCATTCAAGGAGATGAAAAATGACAATTCTTTTAATGTCTGAATTCCATGTCCTATTATTTACATGCAGCCACATAGAACCTTTTACAGTGTAAACGATATGCTACTAACATTCACAAATAAGAAAGTCTTTCCTATCAATGTTTTTAGAGTCCTCCTGAAGAAAAAAAAGCCAGTGGTCTCTAATTCTTATCTATGGCAACTGAAGTAATACTCTAATGTGCCTTTCCAGGACCATGTTGAAGGAGAAAACTGTGACCGTTGCAAACCAGGTTTCTTCAATCTTCAGCAAAATAATCCCGAAGGCTGTGAGGAATGTTTCTGCTCTGGGAAAACAAACATCTGCAGACACTCTCCCTTTACCTACAGAACTGTAAGAAAAATCATACCATGCCAGTACATGTCATTGCTTTGTATTTTTTGTATTGTCACTAACCATTGTTACTAGTTTTATTCTTATTAGAAAATCATGCATGTTCCTTAATTTTCATTTATCCAGAAGCAAATGCTTGTAAGCTTTGTCTCTCTTCTTTGTGAGAAAGTTCTGAAATAGAGCAATTAGAACAGTAAAAAGCACAAAATAAGCTATAATAATAAAAAATGAAGCAGTATGCATAAGCACATATGTCCTGGATAGTGCATACATAACTACTCCTGAGTTAAATGCACCATATCCATAGGGCAGCCTATTTTACAGGTAATTATTAAATTTCTAGACCTGAAGTAATTAAGAATTTGGGAACAGTAAATGTACAATACACAGGTTAAGTAAGAAAAAGGAATGCCTAGCAGGGGGCATTTTGAATGAATTTCTTTTGTATGCTGCATTCCTAGGAAAGGATGTGAGAGGGAGATGAACCTACTGTTCTTATTTATACTGTAAAAAATGTCTTGAGCCTGCAAATAGACTCTAAACTGTAAATTAGTTCTCAAAGCTCAGACACTGATGCCACTGAAACGGATGCTTGCTACATATTCATGCCTGCAGATTGAGTTGGGGGAAATGTGTTCCAGGTCTACTAGATCTTGATTTTGGCCATATTGTTATGCTGAAAGTCTGCAAGTTACATCATATATGTCTAATGTTCTCATTTACATGCCAGCAACTGGGAAATTTTCCATTCCATGGCTGAGCTCATTTATTGTTCTGCTTGTATCTGGGCTCCAGAAGCCATCTTTGTATGAAGAGTGTGCTCTTCTCTGATAATTCATTTCTAGTTATGGGATTTCAGAAATTCAAGTTCTGGTGCTTTCCAGCACCAAAAAGGGTATAAAAGTCTAAAAAGTATGTTTGGCGTTGTAAGTTGTAAGGTTTTAGAGTGGAAAAATATTATAAATTATGCTGCCTGCAGCAATCGGAAAATATATATGCATTTGTCAGCTCATCTTCTGTACAATCTGTGACTGATATTATTTACTGAAAACTTGCAAAATATTTTAAAATATTCTTGCATGTATGTTTGAATGATGGAATTTCTTTCTTGCTCTGGACCATGAAGCACAGAATGCAAATACTTGCAATTATTTCAAACTGAGAAGTGATAATTCCCAGTCATATACAATAATAAATGTTTGCTGTTATTACATTGTATTTTCCTTGGGTTCCTACACTGCTGTTAGACCTAATCCATTTTTTAAAAAAATGTAAGAATGAGAGGCTGTGACTGCTGAAATGATCAATGTCCTGATTCTTATTGTAATGTGGGTTCTATTTATTTATTTGTTTGTTTGTTTGTTTATTTATTTATTTATTTAATTAATTTTATTATCATTTTAGATAGAAGACATGAATGGTTGGTATCTGACTGACTTGCCAGGTCTCATCAGAGTTATGCCCATGCAAAACAGATTTGATGGGCATCAGCAGCTCAGCATCAGCAACGTGGCTGCGCAAAAAGTGCTGCCACAGATTTACTACTGGAGCGCACCCAGCTCTTATTTGGGCAACAAAGTAAGTGCAGGTGGTACTTGACTAAACACTAATTTGATTTATTGAGGAAAAAGGTGAGGCTTTGAAGGGGGTGGTGCTGAGGGGGGATAAAATTCGTTAGCTATTTGACCGGCAAAAAATTGCAAGCAGAAAGGAATCACCTATGTGGAGTATCCTTGTAGGCAAAAAGTTAGGTAGATAAAATTTACTAAGTATCTTTAATCTTGAGCCCTCTTTGGTCTGCTGTCAGGAGTTACAGAAGTCCAGCTGGTTCATAGCATTGGTTTTTGAATGCACTAGCTGGTGTGTGGTTCAGCTTGGCCAGTTCTTTTCCCAACTTGTCCTCTGCTTTGAAAACCAGTTCCTTTATAGGCTTTTCAGAGATGCAGGTTGTGTATCAGATATTGTGGGGGTGTATTCCAAAACTTTAATGTTTGTCAGGAAACTTTTGTGTGGGGAGCTCTGTGCACTGGAACTCAGAAAATAGTGTTGTGAGCTTTGTGACAGTTCTAATGCATGTATTTAAGTCTGCATGTATCTAAGCATGCACACCCCACAGGTTAATACCAAATCCAAAATACTTTAATGAAAAATCTCATTTTTTTCCAGAGAATAGAATTGAAGACTGAATGAGTCTTAAATGTGAAGAAAGCTTAACAGCTTTCAATTTCCCGTAACTCTGATTATGCTAAAACTTATCAGAAATGCTAACACTGATGTATTTGAACACATTTTCCTCTGCAGTCTCTTCAGGCTACTCAACCTCTTATTTATTTATTTATTTATTTCTGTTGGCTGAAAATCAGCATGACAGAAGGTAAATGAGCACATTGAAACTAAATAGCATCATTCCAGAGAATTGGGCATCCTGTTCATGGCCTATAAATTGTTAAAGAGAGTCAGGCTCACTTAGCTGGGCAAGGGGGAGTTTCTTCTGTAATATTGCATGTCTGGTGAACTTACCCTGAAATATGAACTGATACTTTTCCTTACAGAATTCCATCTTGCTTCTAGTCAGTGAGCGAAATAATGTAGGAATATGCACACATTATTTGAATGTGGAAGATATTTTTTCGGTGTAATTTGGAGGTCCTTTGTGGTTGCTGTCAGATATTGCTGTATGAATGAAGCAATTTGCCTTAATAACTGAACCATATAAATTTTTGATACTACAATAACACTGAAAGCACTCAAATTACCACAGTACATCTTAACTGTCATGTTGCATCACGTAAACTATAGTTGTAATGACATGCCTAGGCCAGATGATTTATGCTGTGGAAAGGGAAATGGAAATAGAATATTGAGAGTCCTTATTTGTAAATTCAATAAAACATTTCTCTAAATAGTTGAAACTGAATAAAACCAAATAGCTGAATCTAGATAAAAGCATCCTTTCTTGAGAATAAATGCTATCTATAGAATAATTGGTATGTCAAAGCATGCAAACTCTTAAGAAATTTGGTCTTAAGAAACATAGAAAAAAATTTAGGAAATCTTTTATCAAGATGTATCCTTCTCTTGTAATTTATAAATCTTCTGTCACGGAAAGCTGCCTCCCCTTTATAGTGCTAAAATTATTGCTCTTAAGTAATTAGTAATTCCCCAAAATAAGATTGAATAAAGAGAAGTAGTAACCATCCTTGCATTTCCTAGTTTTCAAATATACCTCAAAAACCTTATGTAAAATAATTCTTTTAATATGAAGTTGGCATGTCCTATGTGTGTCTCCACAATGTTGACATATGTGTGCTATCTGCTTTTTTTACATCTATCTCCAACTGTCTCTTTTGGAGGAAAAAACATTATAAATAGGATGCCCCTGTGCAACCTTCACCTTATTACTTTTCATCTAAATCTGGGTGACACTAGGCTGTGTGATACTGGCCTTTGACTGTCTCGAAAGAGACATTCTAAGTAATAAGAGGCTGTAGATGGTACAGGATTCTTGTTTATGTCAGAGTGGGACAAAAACATGGACAAATTACTTTAACATTACCATCTCCTTTTAGTTTCCTAAATGTATGTGCTGCTACCAGAATTTAAGTTTTGTTGTATAAATCAGGTAATTTTTTAAAAACTCATATAATATGCATTTGAACTGAAAAACTGAACGATGCTTTTGATGCAGAATACATTTGGGAGTAATCTGGAGGAATTTAATTTCTGGAAATAAAATACTTAGTGGATAATTTGAGAGAACAGATTTAAAACAGCTTGTATTAAGGTTTTAGTAGATATCATAAAGCAGTTTATAATCTTGCCTGCCTACCTTCTCATAGCCTACTGAGCTAAGGATTGTAGCAATCATGAGGACTTATGCTGTCTTAGACCTTCTAGTATCTGAAAAATTGCATTTTTCTAGAAACTCTAATTACCTTTTAGGTACTTGAAAACCCCATTTTCTTTTAGTTAGCAGTTTCTTACATTGTTTTGAAAACAAATCTGTAATTTTCTTTTAAACCTGTGTCCACGTTAAAATATTTTATGAATTTGTCTGAAAGTACTATGGGTTATTGTATGATAACGTTTGATCAGAGCACTGAAAGTAAAGTATAAAATAAATTAAAAATCAGATACCCAACTCAACAGGATAATGTGAAATGCTTGTTTCTTTAAAGTCAGTGCAGAAGGGTTAGGATTGTGTGGTATTTTGGAAATCTAGCATTGCCTATATACTCTGCCTCTTTGATGCCTCATAAAAAAACAATTTGATAATTTATATGATGCGTAGAAGCTTCTTAAAATTAGACAAAAGTAAACATGATATTCAACACATCTAAACATTTTATACCCCTCCCCACCCCTCCATGGCACAAACATGAGAGGTGGCTGAGGCCACTTGAAATTCCAGGCGGAAACTTCTGTCTGAGTACATGCTTTATTTTTTTTCTGCAGCTACAAGTTTTATCTTCCTTTCTCTGCCAAGGGCCAGCTTTAATGTGAAGGTGGAGATTTACCTTGCCTTTTTCAGATGATTTGAGCCTTTGGTCACCAGTTGAGGTTAATTCAGTCCTTAGATGGAGTTCATCTTAGAATTCAAATCTATGGACATTGTTAGGTCTCAACGCACAGCATGTCATGCATCCTCTCCATCCTCTCCCACTCTTCCATCTGGGTTTTGAGCAGACACTAATGCTGCCATTACTCAAACTGAAAACAACATGATGGAAAGCCTAAACCACTTTTTCTCCAAACCACTATATGCAAACTGACAGACTTGGATTGAGACATTTCTTGAATCCAACCCTGTTTTACAGGAATAATTTAAATTAGTTGTACAGCATGGTCCCATTCATTATAAGCAAGGTTAAGCTGATCCTTCATGAAGTCAGAGCATGTTGAAAATTAAAGCAAAAGATGTTTGAATGTTTTTGTTATCTCTTGGAAAAGTTCTTGGACATCGTGTTTGTCAACTCTGTAGAACTAAAGCAGCCATAATGATAGATACTGTTCTTTCTTGGGCTTCTACTTAAAAGCAAGAAAACAGCTGGAAGTTTTATGTAGAGTCAGTTCATTCAGAACAGAAAGGGGACTTTTTGACCCTGTCCCTTAATTTATTTTCCTGTTATTTTATAATTAGCTATTATCTAATAACCTATTTGCTGACTTCACTAAGTCATTGGTTCTTTGAGTCTAGAAATGAAGACACTGTAATAAGCCTGTAGTCAATTCATAAAAATTTAAAAAATTTGTCAGCCTTTTAAAAGTATTTCACTTGTGGAAAATGAGATTGGGATAGAATGAGCAGTTTGTTTTGTGATATATTATCTATTGCAGAGTGCCTCAAATACCTCACAGGATTAAAAATTGAATTATAAAATAATCATAAACTAGGTCCTCATGGCTTTTTATGTTTATTTCCTTACATTTGTTTTCATTTCTTAGGCAATTCTAGTACAAAAGACGGAATAATGCAAGCAAATTGCAGTCTATGGCTCCCAGGGGGGAAGGGATGGAGTTGAGACCCAAAACATAAAGAAGCGTAAATAATGCAATAATCAGCTGGAACTGAAATGCCGGGATCAATTGTCCTGAATTATGAATGCATCTAAGCCCAGAAAACTTCATCTAGCATGGTTTCAGATCTCAACTTTTTCTTGTTCATAGGACATGATGCAGTTAAACAGACACACAACTCCTTTGCTTTTAGTGCCTACCTCAAAAAGGAAAGCAATCTAATACCTTTTGGTTTAAATATATGAAATACATGTTAAATTGTAGTTGGAAGCTACTATTTTTACCATCAGTTGGTTTTGAAATTATTTGGCCTAATGAAAATAATTTAAACAACAGAATTCCAACACTCAGCTGTGCCAAATTCAGCCAACAGACTGATTTTTTAAAGCATGTGTCTGTATTGCTGTTATTGTCAGGAAAGCAAAGTAGCACAGCTTATGTGGGCTGGCATGATCTCCATTTTTATGCCTTTGTAAGAAAACTCTCTCTTTCAGCTGTTTGTGTGGACAGTTTAGGCTATCAGTAGAAGATTTTGTCCAAATTTGAGCAGGTCACCCTTTAGTAACCTAATGATAGTGCTAAAGTATCTGTGGTAAGGCCAGTACTTAGTGATGAATTTGCCTTTTTTATGCTTTCTGTGCATGAAAGTGTCAGCACCAGATTTAAATGTGTAGCAAGGCATATCTCCAAGCTTGCAGCAGTAAATTGGGAACAGAGTAGGGAATGGGATCCTCATACTCAAGTGTAAAGCATAACTTAACAAAACCAATTTTGTATTAAATATCCCTACATTTAAAGATTCTTAATATATTATGAGTAGGATTAAATAGTTGGGTTATATGCATGCTGTCCATAGCTATAAAAGGAACAGTAATAGGCATCAGCAGTACAGAGTATGCACAAAATGTCCTTCAACACCTCTGAAGTTATTCACAGTTTCTGCAAATTTCAGATTTTTTTAAAATAGTCAGGAGCCAACTCATGGCAGAAAATTAAAACTATGCAGTTAAACCTAAATTAAAAAAAAAAATTGGGAAGATAGGTACTTCAGTATCTTTTGTCTTTCATATTAGGATCCATTCTTCTAAGAAAAAGATGGCTTAGTTTATTGATGTTTTTCCTTTCATAACAAGTAACATTAAACTGATCTAAATAATGCTGTTTTGTTTTGAATCACAATCTAAACTGGCCTGACTGAAAACAAGTCACCATGGTGATCAGACTCAGTCAACAGCATGAAATTGTCTACAGTTTATACCAAATGTGCCATTTATTTTATTAGTACTTATTTTAATATAACTTCTAAAAATTGAGATAACAGACAGAGTCAGATATGGAAAAGATGAGACAAACAAAGCAGATATCCAAGGGAAGAGCAAAACATTTTAAGGATTTGAACCACATCTGACTGATGCTTTCTTTAAGTTTACTTAATTTGTACATGATTTAGTTTAGATTGTTTATTTTTCTTGAAATATTCTTTCAGCTTGGCACCATGAAATGGACAGGGTTAGGTCTCTGCATTCTTTCACAGCTGTGGCTTGCCAAATTTGGCTTGATTCTCAGTAAAAAGTGCAACAATATTAGTACTGTCCTACTTGGGGCTCAGCTACCCATGACTGTAAAAAACCACCAAGAGATAAGTAAATTTTGCACACTTTGTTCCTCGTTAGTGCTTTTAATGGTGCTTGGATAGCCTGTTGGGACGGTTCAAGTACAGCCATTATTGTGATTACAAGGAAACTAAGGATGCCCAGTGGACTGTTACGGCCCCTTTGCACCCTGGAAATGGGTTGAAACAGGGCTCAGACTCTGCCTAGCTGAGCCCACTGACTGCAGTATTTCATGTATCCCATGTTGCATTTAATTTCTTAGTGCTAAAATCATCTTACACTACCCTAGATAAAAGAGGAAATTTACTGTTGGTGAAATTATTTCATAAATCTCAAGTGTCCTTTGTGTTACCTGCTTACCCAAGTCTGCCTTGAAGGCAAGGGTTTCAATCAATAGAGACAGTTGAAAAATGAAGAAACAAGCAGAAAATAAAGCAGTTTCACAAAAGAAGGGAAGTGAATGCTAGAGAGAGAACACTGAGGGGTGATAGGAAATAATGAAGAAGGAAGTAAATTGGGGGAATATGCTTGCCAGATTGCAAAGTCTTACTCTTTGTTTTCCTTGATTCAAAATACTAAAATAATGAAGGATCTGAAAAAGCAGAAGAAAAGGAAAAAAGGGCTTTGACTTGGGAAGAATTTATATATCTGGTGGTTTGTACTGAAGGCTAATCACCATGAAAAGCTACATGGTTATGATGATTCCCAAGGTAGAGATAGCTAAATTGAATAGTGGTTGCTTAATGACTGCAAAGGAAAACTGAAATTTATGAAAGCGAGGATACATAGTGGTTTTGTTCTTGTTATATTTCATTCCTCTTACATGCATTCCTCTGCATGCTAAATACTTCATCAGCAAATAAGTGTTTGCTTTGAAAACTATATTTAGAGTTCCTTGCTCATCACAGGGTACCTGTAAGTAAAGTGTTTAATCAAGTTTTACTCACTTAGATTAATCAGAGAGAATTTATAGTCCAAACATCTAGTTCATATTGGGTTACACACAGGAGTGTGATGAAGGAATTTATGCCCATCACCAAAAGGGTGTACTTGAGAACTACTGAAAAGTCATTCTCAAAATACTGAGAGCCATACAGACGTAGTTTTATGTTTAGTTTCCATATTTCCCTTTATGAATAAATAAACTGCAATTTCTGTTTGATTTACCAGCCTCCCCCTCCAAATTTACTTAAAATTTAAATAATTTACAAAATCTTGAAATAGAATGTAATTTAAATCGTTGAGTTTATATAACTCAATTAGTAACACTGCACCATGCCACTGAGCTTTAGTTTTGTAATTTTGTGGTGTTCAATTTTGATTTCCACATCAAAAAGGCAGTGTGCAGCAGGGCAGAAGCACTGAGAATTTCTGATGTTGCACAAGGGAAACAGCCTTTAGCACAAACCATTTGTTGTATTTTCAATCTGTGCTATATTGTTTTTGAAGTTTGATGTGCTCAGTATCATCTGACAATCTCAAAATTGTCCTTACATGCAGCTTCTCTACAAGATGAATAACTGCTCTTGTTTCCATTTTACATATAGGAATTAGCCTTGCTATTCTACATCTGTCCTTAGAAACTAAGTTTTGGTGCCTAAACTTGATTGATACACTACCTTGTGTCATTAAGAAGTTTTAAAACCAAACAGGTGTAGCACAGGTACCCAAATCCAAGTTAATCACCCGTGTACACATGCAATTAGGAACTCTGTGTGTGTGGATTTATGGGGCTCATATTTTATTGTATGGGTGTTATGGGAATTTTTAATCAATACATAGATCTGGGAAACCTAATCCAAGTAACTTGGTTAACAACATTTTACATCATTGTCATTAACAAAAAGGTTGTGTGTTTGTAAAACAAGATATTGGCAGGAGTCACTGATTTTTAAAACACAAAGCAGCATTGCTAACAAGAGTACAGAAGATGTAAAGGTCGTGTTAATTGTTGAAAATTATACAAATTCAATTAAGACATCATTAGTGAAAGAAAACCCAAACTGGTATTTGAAGTGTACATAAAGTAATGCTTTTAAAATTTATTTTGTGTTAGTTTATGGGAAGCAGTTTATCACTATGGGTGTGATAAACAGCCAAGGAATTAAACAGTGAAATGGTAACCAGAACTGACAAGTAAGTAGCACAATAGTGACCAGAAGTTTGAATTACTTGTTTAGTTTAACCTGTGTTTTCATAGCATCATCATTCTAAGCATATTAATACTGAGTATCATGCTTTGATGTAATACCTGAACAGAGTATGAAGCATCCTTTGAATCCTGTAGCTCCTGTGTCTCATGTACACTATTCCATGTCTCATCTACCCTGACTGCTCTGAATGAACTCATACTGCTTTGTTAAATGTCTATAAGGCAAAATGAGATCCATTACTTAACATGCCTAGTAAGTTTGCATACTGTAAAATGATGTTTAGTAGAATAGAATGATGGCAGAAGAGATTATATTTTCCAGAGAGAGACCTTAGCTTAATACAATAGATTTGTTTAGAAAGTGGGAATTCTAAATATTCAGTAAGTTTTTAGAAGTATAGGTTACCATAACTATAAAATGAATTTGTATTTGTTTTCTTGTTCCCAAACTGCAAGAGGGTAAAGACCTCAATATTTGTCATATGGAAGGGATAATCACGGGCTAGAACCCTAATCTGAACTGCAATGAATTATTAAACAAGTGGTGTGTTGGATGATGGAATATTACCTGCGAAGCACTGTTCATCTCCTAGAGGCACATCCAGTGCTAACTGAATTGAGCCAATTAGGCTGACTGTCTCTTCAGTGTGTTGTGACCTATCAATGGTAATAGCTTATTGTGATGATAAATGAACCCATCTCTCAAACTGAAGCCTGAGTACACACTTCAGCAGTTTCCCTGAATCATAGGGCCATTACCTATCAACTTCAGATTGACAGGAATGGCAGCAGCGAGAGCAGATGGCATGCATGAGTAGAGACAGATTATTGTTTTACCCAAATGAATGGATTTGGACTTATTTTTGGTGAGGTTGTTTTGTGGTTTTCTTGAGTTTTTTAATGGGCCTGCCTTAGCATTCCATATTTTTGCTAGAATGTTTCTGACAATACATGCAGTACCTGTCTCATGAGGGGGCTGGATGAATTTGATTGGTGTCTACATACCTTTTCAGTTTCACAGACACTCTGTGTTGTGATACTTGTTAATCCTTTTTTTTTTCTTTTTCTGATTGCAGTGTGATGTATGTTTGGCCCTCTTAGCTCTATCACTCTATTTTCTAGAGCTAACTTCCTCAGAAAAATGGGCAAGATAAAAGAACTGTAACATTATCAATATTTTTCATTATTTTATTGCAAGTTTTTGAAGCTGTATGTATTAAACATCATGAAATACTTGACACTTCTGGATCAGTTCCTTGGCTAGTTTAATTCTTTTTAGAGACAGGAACAATTTTTCACAGTGAAGGCAGTCATTTTAACAACTTTCTGTGTCAGTTTTCCTCTAGGCTTTTTTTATTATGTTGAGGATTTCAAGTATGTTTTATTAATTAAAAATAACAGTGCCAGAGATACATTCCTTCGGTTTAACATCCTAAAAGATGATTTTGGTTATGATTCAGTTTTTAAAATGAAGTTGCAGAAGAAAAATGGTTCTATATATTCCTGAGCCAGTTTTCTGTTATTCTCAGATATCTGTAAGATAGCTCCAGTGTGCTCTGAAGGTGGGTCCTGGAGTGAACAGTGCTTTAAAGGAAAGACTTTAGGCTGTGCAATTAGCCAGTCACTACAGCAATCCTCTCCATAGCCATCAATGTCTCATAACAGAAGGTTTGCTGACATGTGTCCTGGTGAGCTCTCCCTCACTGCAGCACATACTTGACCATGCAGTTACTAAGGCAAAACTTAACACAATTCTAAGTTTGCTTTGCCATGAATTATGCAGCTTGTTTGCAGAAATATTAATGGGTATAAATATGGTGAATAGTAATCTGTAGTTTTCCATCAATATTGTATCTTCTGTGCTCCAGAAAAACCATAACACAGTATTTCATTTACTTTGAAGTTATTTGTAGCTCAGGTGATCAAAGTCTGTCATATTAGAGAAGAACCTTTTCTTCTTACATATTTTAAATTGAATGCAACAATACAGAGCTGTACATATATCTAGTAATTGTAAATGTTTGCCAAGTTAAAGAAAAAAAAAACCAAACAAAAATCAGATGGAAAGGTTAAAAAAGTGAAATGGAAAAGGAAATAATAGATCACTATTCTGTTCTGATTAGGTATGGAAAGTAGATTTCCTTACTTAATAAACCTAAGCAGTATAAAGTAATAAAACTGGTGGACCGAAGCTGCATTTTTTAACTTGGAAAGTAGATTAGTAACAACAGATGCCTTTTAAGCTAATCAAATAAATAGATACATTGTTTGGTCAGCTGTGTCTTATTACTTTAATGTGTGAGCTAATTCTCTTTAGTCTGCTGTGATGAAAAGTTATTTTTGAGAAAGAACTTTCTGCAGTTGTTTTTGCTGAGGTTCATCTTCTGCACTATGCAGTCGAGTGAATTTTTCTTCTCTTCCATTAGCTCAGCTAGGGAGATGCAGAAAATCCGGTTTTGTCACTGTGTCTTTTGTTTTCTATCAAATAGGTGATAAGTGTACCTATACATTTGAATAAAAACCACTTTATATATGCATCTCATCTGTTGAACAAAGATATGAATGTGTAATACAAAGGACAAAAGAGAATAAAAATTTCCACATGAGATTAAAAAACAGAAAATTAAAGAGAGGAATGATCAGGGCAACTTTTCTGAAAAAGCTCTCAAGCTTTTATGTTAAAGCTAGCTGACAGTGGTTCTTTAAAATACTGCTTTGGCTTTTTTTCATTAAACATTCTCAAATTTTCCATTAGAAACATCACAGAGATATTCTTTGTTTCTGAATTTGGAAAGTGTGATCTTTGGCCTTGATGGAGTTGCTGAGTAACTGCAGTGTGCCTTTGAGGAAATGCCACTGCAATTTTCTTCCTTTGTTTCTGAAAAGACACTTGCAGTAGTAGAAAAAACTAACATTTGGTAACAAATTGGAGTTGTTTATCCTGAAGCAAAAGCTCAGGAGACCTTACTGCTCTCTATAACTGCATTAAAGGAGGATGTAAACAGGTGGCCGTGGGTCTTTTTTCCCAGGTTACAAGAGACAGGACAAAAAACATCAGGCTGTGACAAAGGAGGTGCTGAATAGATATTTGGAAATATTTCTTCACTGAAAGAGTGGTCTAGCATTGGAACAAACTACCCAGGAAGCAATCGAATCACTATCCTTGGAAATGTTCAAAAATGTGTAGATGGGGTAATTGTAGACATGGTTTAGTGGTGTACCTGGCAGCATTATAATGATGAATGTTCTTCATCACAGAGGTCTTTTCAAACCATAATGATTGCAGGATAACTCAAAATCTCTTATTTCCACCATAAGTATGATAAAGATTATATCACTGAATCACCAGACTCATTACCAGGCCTTCCCAGAGCTCCATGAAACAAAATGTCATTTTGCCTGCAATATTTGAGGAAAATGAATGATAGCAGAAAATATTTGGGATAGGCAAAGGAGCTTTTCAAATCTCAGAGTCTCTCTTGACTGTCCCTGCACTGTCTCAGATTTCAATCAAATTCAAGTGCATTCACCATTCAGGGGTGGTCTCATTGGACTGTAAAACCTGTTTGAAAATGTATTCCACTACACAGTTCTTAATTCAATTTACTGAGTTAAAAATCTAATGTTTTTTCTGGAAGTTATGGACAAAATTGAAATGGTATAAGAAAAAAAGCTTCCAGACTTTCAATGCAAGTTTTTGTGCGGGGAAAAAAAGATATGAGGTTCACATTCTTTATTTAAAATAATGAAGGCAACAGCTTTTCACCTAATTTATATGTGTTTATAAATATTATTACTGACTACAATGTGCTTTCAGTCTGCCATTTATATACTTGGCTATGAGAGTATCATTCTAGGCATACATGAATAGCTTAGCTTGAGCTGCTTTTCCTGTAAATCATTATTTAGCTTCTTTGTCTACTTTGTTTCCCATACTGTGAAGATTTTTTTATATATTTGTTTTTGAGAAGTAAGATAATTCTGGGCAATTATCTGTAGATGTATTGTACAGAAAAATAACTTTACTCTGATCACATTATATGTTACAAAATGTAATGCACCTTTGACTTCCTCTCAAGATTTTTACATGATAGTCCTTTCAGGCTGTCTTTTGGTATTTTGTATGGCTAAATGCTGCATTTAGAAAATAGTTGTTCTATAGATATGTGAAATTTTTCATGACAAGCAGCTAAAGTAAAAACTTATAGTTGATCCATAAAAACATATTCCTTTGTTTCCTTCAAAAGATTCCTTGTGGTTTTAACCTAGAAAATCTAATTTAAATTCTTATGTAGGTTTCCTGTATGTATTTTGCATGTTTTATTTTTGATTTCCATTTAAAATTTGCTAATTTACATCCATTTATGCATTAAAGATATTTAGACTATGTAGTGATATTCTGCACTGCAACACAGCAGAAGACTGTATTTTTTTAAAACAAAAATTTGGGCCAATTTGAATACATCCATAGCTTTTTGAATTGAAGATGACAGATCATTTCCTTAGTAACTTTATGAAATTTTTCTTGTGTTTGGAGAGAAAAATCATAGTCTAAAGAGATTTTGATCTGACCTATTGAAGTCCTTCTAACATTTCTACAATATGAGTTTTGTTTCATATTCAAATATGAAAATCTTCAGAAAGCTGAAAACCCACACTCTCATTCACTGTTTAGGTACCTGAGATGGTTGTACAATGCTCAGAACAGCAGCAGAAATAACTGCAAAGTGGCTGCAGTCAACCCTATCTTTGAAAATGATGTCCCAGGGTTTCTTGCCTGTTAACACCATGCTGCTTTTCTAGCATGGGAAAGCCCAGTTTTCATAAATACTACAGCATGTATGCTATTCCTGTAGCATTTCATAAAACACTGAAAACACAGTGAATTTACTGGAATGTCTTCACTTGTGCTTGAAGAATGTGGTGAATTTAAGCCTTCAATTCAGGATTTATTTTGCTCTAGGCAGGTAGTGACTACCACTTTAAAATAAGTGGATGTTAATTAATGCTTGACTACAGCAGATATTATATTGGATAATGTGGACACAAATTCACCTTATTAATGAAAAGATCCATCATAATGAGTATATTGCCGTCTTGCTGAATTATGATGGAATTCTTATGGAAGGATAAATGACATTCATTTTAAAACCTAATGGGTATCATTATGGTCAGTGTTAAAACAATGAATACCAAGTGAATGAGTAATAGGAGGGACACTAAAACTAAATTTTATTCATTAATTCAGTCAGTAAAAATGTGTAATCTGTACCACAGATTTATGTACACATCCTAGTTAACTGTGCATGTGCTTTGGACAATCTGGGACCTTCAGGAAAATTTGACCAGAGTGGTAAAAGCATTCTTAACCACTTCACTAGAAATACATATATATGGTTTATGTAAAATACTTAAAGTAGGGGAAAAAATATTCTGAATACTGCCCAAAAGGCCATAAATAGTTTCTTTTCTTCTGTGTACAAAGAATCTTAAACAGAAATCCCAGCAGTATGGCAATAGCAATTAAGCACACATTTTGTAATTGGCGTGCTTTATTATCCTGACTATGAGAACAGAAATGGGAATACTCAGTGACTTGAGCTACCCTGATGAGTACATCAGCTTGGAACTCAGTTCAGCATCCCGTTAGGAGCCAGCATAAAACCAGCTCATCAGGCAGGGAGCTCCAGCCATGAGTACATGGCACGTCCACCAATCTCAAACTTCCCAAGGTTCTTACAGTTGTCCGTAGGGCTGCTTTGGAGCTGTAAGCTCTATGAGGGCTTTTAGTAGTTTCTCTTTATTAATTAATAAGTTAACTTATTTATTTATTGCTTGTTAGTTTTTGTGTCAGCTCACCACAGGGAAATTCAAATTGCTGCAAGCTTTGGAGACAATTATGTTGTTAAAAAGTAGGCTAAAAATATCACGAGTCTTTGTTTTTAGGGAGAGAAGGAAGGAAAAGGTGGAATTCAGAAGGGGATTGTAACTAGGAAGAGTGTAAATCCATGCTTACATATGATCTAATTCTCATTTGGCCAACTAGCAAGAAAATGAAGAGTAGTTTTAAGTACGTGTCATTTTTGTGGACAATTTTTTGTATCTTAAGATTACTAAGGCAAAAATTCTCCCATTTGATCTCAATCAATATTGGGTATATTTACATAAACTTGTTATTTTATTACAGATTTTTGATCAGGCTCTATGTTAGGTATTCTGTGATTCAGTATAAAGTATTCTGCAGTGGCTCTGAAGAACTTTCACCTGCAATACTGAAAGAAACGGAAGTAAACCATTAAACTGCAAACTGGATTCACCCTGCAGATCTGAAGGAGAGTTTGTACTGAGAGAGGGAAGATCACAGATCCAGGTTTAGAGCTAGACTTGCCAAATAGTTTTCTTTTTTTCCTCAGAGAAACTAAGGAGATACATGTTAACACATTACCTTCTGAGTATGCAGCTATTAAATTCATAAGGCATCAAAAAAAAGAGGTTTATCCTTCTCAGTTCTTTACATAGAATCGTAAATCATTAGTATGTTTCTTAGGAAAAGACAAAGTTTGAGGATATAACAGTATCTAAATTGCACCAAAGGAAAGTCCAACCAGCCCAGCAGCCTCTTTATAATCACAGTGGCCAGTAAGTGCTAAGGGAAGAGTGTAAGCTGGTAAGGATATAGTGATACTTCATCACATACTTACCTAACCTCAAGCCTGTAGCCTGGGTGCCTCTGAACTCATGGAGATGTCTTTGGAAATAATGGTCTTTATTCATCCTATCTGCACTTTAAAACTTTTATCACATGATAAATAAATAAAGGAAGGTTTTGTTCGAGACACCAAGTCTGGTTCTGTGTCCTGCCCTCTACCACTGTCATTTGATTTTGAGAGGTCCCTAAGAAATGGTTTGTATGGGAAAATCTAGGAAAATCAAAATTTACACTGGCAATTTGGATATGTGGCCTGGAGGCAAAATTACCTGTACTTCAAGAAAGAACTGTAGGTGTTTGTCATGACATCACAGCATAAATTACTGTTTGCTTCTCATCAGTCAGGCTATGCTGTAAATTCCTGTCTATTGCATTTGACACTCATCAGAAAGGACAATATTTTGTGATTATATTGTAGGAAAATCCATTTAAATGTCTGCTTTTGAGGCATGAGTTATTCACATTGTAATCGGCTAATTGTTACCAGTGATTAGAATCTGTATGGCCTTGGTATTAACACTTAAATACTTTTTGAACATATCTTTGATTCAGGTTAGTAGGAAAATAAATGAAGGAACAACATATTGTCATCAATCTTCTAATTTATGTGATTCTATCACACACTCCATTTTTGTACTGGAGTATATCAAGAGCAGTGAGCCCTGGAAAGTAATCTGAGCCAGTACTAAAACAGCTAAATAGGGTTGAAGAAGGGTAAGCAATAAATCAGATCAAGTAGAATCATAGGAGGATACAGAAAAAAGAATTAGTGTAACCACTTTTCAAAACATATTCTGGTTTCTCTTGAGTGAGCCCGGGCAAGAAAAATAGTGGTACAAAAAATGCCTTTCCCAGCTTATAGTGTCTCAGTTTTATTGCAGGACTGAGGTCAATACTTCATTCTACAAAACCTGCTTTTTGTTAACCAAGAAAGTGTGTTTTGTGGAACATCTAATGTGATCATCCTTTTTAGTCACCAGTTGTGGTGGAGCTGGTGACTAATACCAACCATACTCCTTTAATAATGCACCAATTCATGATATTTTGCATACTATCAACATAAGTTATGAGATAGAGATGTATTTCATTTTCTAATGTTTTGTCCTAAAGTTTAAATAATTTTCTCTGGACTATAGGAATGACAGTGTATGTCCTCAAAGTAGAATTGTGATTTTTGTTCCAAGCTGCATACTGCATTGGTGCTGTCTTGTGTATTCTTGTAGGCACCACAAGTTGCAGATGGCCAATTTTTGGTCGATGAACATAGTTCCACTGAGTGATTGTTGCTGTTTCTTGTATAGTGGGATCCAGCATATAAATATTTTTAAGTTGCTGATTAAGTCTTTTAGGTATTAAAACACATGAACTTGAAAACAAACTCCTTCATGATAGAAATTACTGCTAGAGCATTTTGACTAGAAATGAAGTATTTACAGAAAGTGTTCAAAGGGAATTGTGGAGTTCCAGGGGAAAAAAAAAAAAAAAAGGAAAAAAGTTATGACTTTGTGAGGCAAGTAAGAAAATAATTGTGCAAAAACATGAGACACAGGTACCACAACAAGTAACTCACTTCAGAGTTCCTCCTCCTTCCCAAATGTGCACTGCATTAGATTAGAGCTATAAAAACAATCTGACCTGAGAAATTCTCATGCTGTAGGGATTCAGGATTAGGTCCTGCTCCAGCAGTCAATTCACTTAATAACATCTCGTGCCTGAAGTTACATTATCCACTTTTCTGTCTTTTATTCGGTCCAGCTAAGCTAGATCAATATCCTGAGGAAATGTGGCTTTCTATTTTAGGATGACATTTTCGTACTTGGCAGGATATTATCTTCATCAACATGTGTACAATCTGGTACTAATATATGACTGTTTCTTAGTTTGGTAAAAGTCTTGCACAGTGTATTAGGGTTTACAACTATTACTTTAGACAGTTTTAAATGCTCCTAAAGTATAATGTACTTCCTCATTTTACTGTAAAATGATACTCTATTGAGTCAAGAGCTGTAACTACACTGAAATGAGGACCAAAGCACTTAATAATTTTCGTCATGAACTCCTCATTCCAGTAGGCTGAAACTGAGGTAATAAAATGGCGCTTGGGCCAAAACTCAACATACAAAATTCTTTATTCAGCCCATGTGATGGCACTTGGATTGAATGAGTTTTAGATATGCAGATTACTGAAACTGGAAACAAAAGTTTTCAAAGTAGTTTTTGAGCTACACTGTCAGTTATTGTTCACGTGGGTACTTTTAGGACGTGTCTGTTTTATTAATCTAGGAATTGCTCTGCTCTCTAGTTTTGAGGCCACTGGTATTGCCATATTATTGAAACACACTGCTAGTGAATTAAGAGAAACTATTAAAGAGTACTCGAGTAGTGCACAGTTTTGGATGCCACAATATAAGGAGGATATAAAGCTACTAGAAAATGTCCAAAGGAGGGCAACAAAGGTGGTGAAGGGCTTTGAGGGGAAGCCATATGAAGAGTAGTTGAGGTCACTTAGTTTGGTCAGTCTGGAGGAGACTGAGGAAAAGACCTCATTGCAGTCTGCATACGTCTAGGTGAGTGTGCAAAAACTTTGAACACCATTAGTTGTTTGGCAGGATGAGAGTCACTAGAGAAAACTGTTGTAAACAATATAAACAGTTGTGATTTTCTGGCCCACCACACACTTTATCAAATGAACTTCCTAAATGGGAAATGCAGAAATCTTGCCAAATAATTAGGTCTGTTCTGGTCTGTTAAATTCACAAGCCAATTTTGATGAGTCCCTGTGTAACCAAAGGAGAGGCAAGTTCCTGCAGAGGACAATTCATAGCATTAACTTATACTTTACATGAATTTAAGGATACCCTCTGCTTCTCCACTGGCAGTGGAGGAACACTGGGAATATCATCTCTAAAACAAAATAAAGTATATAACATTAGATGGGGCTAGGGTCCCTGCAGTTGCCAGTTTAACCTGAAAATATTCAGTTTAGGAAAATGCTTTAAAATGCTGACAAAAGCTTGATAAAAGGTACCAAATCCTGCCCCATTAATGAGAAGTACTTTAGCTTGTAATTTATGTTGGAAATCTCTTTGACAGTCTGCACTGGGCAGTTTACTGTGCAGTTACACTTTTCTTTTACTTTACAATACACAGGAAGCTTAAATGCAGGAAGTGTCATTGTCCCTCTGGTATTATATTTGTAATAGAGGGCTGTACAGACAAGTTAGATATCCTGTACAATAGCTCCCAGATCTCAAATCAGGGAGACAGTTCACAAAAATAATAGCTTGTCATTTTTCTCAATTACAAATGAAACTAAGATACAGCATCCTTTGTGTAATGTAGCTATAAGGAAACTACAGTCAATATAATTTGTAAATAATGGTTTACATGTGACAGAAATGTTTATATGTAAGTAATTCAAATGCTTGTGTGTGACAGGCTATAAAACATCAGCTTTCCAAACTATAATCTTTAAGTCAAAACACATAATTTGTATACATTGTTAGAATCAGCTCATGATTGCAAAGGTCACTGCTCCATGCAGTCATGGCTGTATATTATTCCAATGGAAAATAGAAATGCTATTAATAAATATTTATATATTTAAGCTTTCTGCATAAGACAAAGCAACTGTAAACCTCTCAGCAGCAAATGACCAGCCAGTTATTTGTAGATCCTCAGCAGACCAAAGGGGTGTTTATTAAATAATTGCCCTAGCTCTACTGCTATCAGCAGAGTGTTGTAAATGTTCTGAGATAACTTTTAATAATCTAGGTCAGGTATTAATTACTGAATTTCCAGCCCCTTTAGTTTAGACTGCTTCCAGTCCTTGCACCCTGAATATGAGAAAAACCAGTGCAATAATTCACTCACTTTTGTACAAATATGCACTAACTTGATGCTGGTACATTGATTTAAAAAGTCTGATGAAAGCATTTGTGTAATAGACAAAAGCAATAGAGAGAGTCAGCTTATCCAAATAAGGAGATAAGTCAGTGAGTTGAGAAGTAGTTTTAATTGAAGTGAAACACATACGAAGAACCCTGAGTAAAAACAAGGTCATCCTGTGCCTAGATAGATTTCCAGGAAAACAATTACTTAACTTCTGTGGGATTTAATTTAAATGTGCTGAAAGCTGCATAAATATTTGTGCCACTGAGGAGAGTGTGATTGTGATAGCAGTTCATGTCCTGATGCATAGTCAATGCTTTCATACCCTCCTTTGAACCTTAGCATAAACTCTATAGTGTCCTGGGGCCTGCCCTTTCCAAGCAGAAACTAATGTTTTCTCAGAAAACAGCAAATGATAAGGCACTGTGGAGACACCTGAGATTTTCAGTAAGTAGCCAACCGTCAGTTGTAGACCCACTTAAATTACCTACCTCAAATATTTATTCTGCACCTTTATGTTCCCACAGTTGCTTCTTCCCTACTGCAGCTAGATTTTTAATCTGAAAATGGTAGTTGTAATTAGCACTGCAAATAATTCATGTGCATTCATTTTAAGGGTGAGAAGATATAACCATGGATGAAGAGCAGGGATTCTGGCAATATGGAAATCATTCTCAAGTGTGTCTGGGTGGATAATCCATTTTTCATAGGGCCAGTAAAAAGTCTGGGAGAAAGATAGTGGGAATTTATTGGGATCAACTCATAGTAAAAACTTTTTTTGGTCGTACTAAAATGGAAAACTGAAGGAATTCATTGCAGATCAGAGATTCATTTGACCTGGAGCAGATATTTTTGGCTGGCAGGTATTTATTAAAATAAAGAGAGCTAACAGCACATCTGTGGAAGAATAGTTAATTCTATTTTGTCCGTTTAGCCTCTGAAATACTTTTGGGATTAAACTATTAGTCAAACTGCTTCAGATTTTCTGAATAGTTCCAGAATAAGCAAAAAAGAATTTTAAAAGTAGAGTTGTTTCATTATTAAAAGCAAGAAGACTCCTCAGCTCAGCTCATATTCCAAGTAGTTTTGTGGTATCAATGTGTCGTTCTTTATGTGTTCCTTTTTCTTACTTCTTGTGAGGAATAATGGAGACCACAGGGAATTTTTTTTAAAGCATCTTCTACTCATCTAGTTATATTGGTATCTTTTTCCTCTTTTCTTTTGCATTCTCACAAATTGAAGTTAGAAGCTCTTTGCTATTGCAGAGGATGCTAAACTCTTCAACGTCCAAATGGTAAAATAGAACTCTTTTTCTAGGTCTTACATAGTTGCAGATGGACTTCTCCTTTCCATATAAGGCTATGTCAAATTAAATATATAGGTATCAATTAAATTAAAAATTTTTCATCTAAAGTTTTGGTTGGATTTAGTGATTGGACAAGATTATCTCCAGAAGTTCCTCCCTGAGGCTCAACCGTTTTATGATTGTGTATTAGTTGCAAGCACACAAGCAACTAAGTACTAGCAATTACTTTAAAATTAGAATTGTAGAAAGTAAATTTATTTGCAACTTGCTTTATATCACAGAGAGACAGTTGACTATTTAGAAATCACTGTATTATCAACTATTGCATTAAGCTTTTGTATTTTAATCTCAGACATTCTTATTACTCTCTGGTGAAATGCAGCGCTGTGACCTTTCCCAGAAATTAAGGATCATACTAGAAATCTTAAATGCCAGTGAAGAGTGCCTGTGTTCACAGTAGTTAAATGGTAGTAGATAGATCCACAGGGTCAAAAATACAGTGGGAAACATGTGCCATATCTGGCATATGGACTTAATGGAAGTCTAGTTTTTCTTATAAGACTTGTGGCCGTGTGACTGACACACTACAAGTTGGGAGCTGCAGAACCATTAATTTACTGCTCATTTTAGTCAATTCAGTATCTAAGTAAACTGAACTCAGTGTAACTTGTTAGATGTAAAGCAATGTGTTAATATGGGTAAACTATTTTAAAAAACACTTTAGCTGCAAATTAAAGTCTTTGTAAAGTTTTTTGTGATGTATTATATTTTGACCTTTTCTAATTATATTTTTTGTGGTATACCTGTGGAGTTCTAGGCAACCTTAGACACCACATCTTGAATTCAGATTATTGAAATCCAGCTCCCTGTATTGATTTCAGTTAGACTTTAGATATCTTGGAACTTAAATGGATTATATTCCTTGCCTTCAGGTATTTATAAAAAGACTGGATGTTTTCCACAAACTGTAACTAAAAATATCTCTGAGACATTTTCTTCTGTTTCTAGTAGGCATATCTTGATGTTTGCACACTTCACATAATAATCTCAAATCAACCGCTCCAGAATGAAAATGAGGTGGTATGGTAGGTTAACTGTGGTTAAGGACCAAATTCCCAACAAGATGCTTACTCTCTCCCTCTTCTCTTCAGGACAGGGAGAAAATAGGATAAGGAAGCTCATACATAGAGGTTAAAACAGGGAGATTGCTTACAATTACTGTCATTGGTAAAACAGTCTCATGTTGGGGAAAATTAATTTACTTTATTACCAATTAATATAGTGAGAAATAAAAAAAAAATTAAATACTTTTCCTTCATCCTTTCCTAGGCTTAACTTCAGTCCTTCACTTCTGATTCCTCTGTCACTACCTGAGTGCATGAGAGAAAGTCAGAGAGTGTGGTCAGTATGTAACAGTTCCACTCTGCCACTTGTCGCACACTTTTCCCCTGCTCTGGCATGTCCTTCAGGAAAAATTCTCTCTAGTTTGGGCTCTCCATGGGCTGCAGTTCCTGTCGGGAAAACATGTTCAGCATGGGTTTTTCTTGGGCTGCAGGGATATTTGCTGTGCCATGAAGCACCTCCTCCTTTTCTGACCTAGGTGTTCTCTCTGATGTTTCTCACTATTTTTGTTTCCTCCTCCTCTGTTCATTCCATATTTTCCCCTCCTTTCTTGCATACATTTCCACAGAAGCATCACCAGCTTGGCTGATGGGCTGTGGTGAGTCCACTGCAGAGCCAGCTGGACCATGCTGTGCCTTGTTCATGGGAGCCCCTGACCACTTCCCAGAGGGGTCATTCCTGCAATCCACCTGCTACCAAAATCTCACCATTTATACCCATTAGCTTAAAAGGCACTGTATAACAAAAGACACTGAAGAGCAAAACATAAAGTCAATAGTTTAGGTGGAAAATCACTAGGATAATTTTTCATGTGCATAAGACTTGAGTTAGGCCTTTAGAACTTGACCTTCTCAAAAGATGCAGCTGGTGTATTATGCCCACCATGCATAGCAGTGATATGATTTCTTATGGCCATATTTTTTTTTAATTCTTAGTTAAAAATATGTAACAGATTTTGCATCTAGAGTGTTAATAGTTTTGTACGTTGCCTGTGATTCTATGACTTCCTCGTAAATACCTGGCATTGATTATTTGGTTGTGAATGGTGCTAGGTGATATCACTGTTATTGCTTTAAATTAAGTATTTTGGTGGTTTTTTGGCACAATAATATTAAAGTAACTGATATTAAATTTGATGCCATTTATCCTGAAGAGTATTTAAAGGAAACTATAAACAGGAAATAATTTGAGATTTCAGATTCTCTGCAGAAGGTCTGAAAAGTGTGACTAGCTGAGGCTTATTCAGGCTGCAGTCCATATAAACTAAAATTTTATGAGGACTGCTTACTGGTGTCTCAAATGCTAAAGGAATCTGTGGATCTTAAATTTTTGTTGCAAACTAACTGCAAGATTTACAAAAACCTTTTACCATTTACGATTTCAGTAGTTCTTGGAAGATGTACTAAGACCAACCATACTCACATCTGAATATTTCAAAATACAACTTCTACATACTGCAAATGACAGGCCCTGTTGCCTCTTTCTGAGCACTATTATTTGTACAAAAGTCTTCTGCACCTGAAGTTACACTTCACTATGAAAAAGTATTTGAAAAAGACCCAATTCTGAAATATTTTAGAACCATGCTGAGAATGCACTGGAATTCCATGCACATTGCACAGAACTGTGAAATTCTACAATCTTCTTAAATATGAATAATTCAATTTTTTCATGTTAATGACTTCTTTAATGGTGTACAAGAAGCTGCACAGTTCTACGCACAAAATTTATTGCCAGGGCAGGAAGGTGACACAGACATGAGACAGGCTGCTGTTTGAATGAGTACTGTGTGAGTACACAGGCTGAGTGTTAAACATGTGCCACATAGGGGCTGCATGCTTTAAGTTTCCTTCCCAAGCACAGCACACTTATATTTTAAACATAAAACCTGATGGCCTGTATGGATTTGGGCAGGCTTAATATGGAGCAATATGTTCCCTGCTGCTTCACACGTCATTCTTTCTCTTACCTAATATAAGTTTAAATGTTTTGGTGTGGACCTTAGCTACCTGCTTTCTGCTTGACATTTTGAAATTGATTATTAAAAGATATTGACCATGAAATTCTTAGTAGACTTAAATGCATACAAGAGTGAATTTGCTGTGAAAAGTAGTGAAAAGAGACTTGTTTCAAGTGTTAAGTAACATTAATTCTTGCTCAATGACCTTGGACATTCATTCACTCCCCAGAGATTGTTAGGTCTATCTTTAGCTCTTCAGAATTGATATATCAACACCTTAGTTGGCACTTGGTGCAGCAGGAAAAGACAGCTTCCCTGTTAGCAGAAATTTTCAGAAATCAATTAAGTTCTTGGAGCTACAGCAGCTCCTATCAGCAGGAGATCAGTTCTGAAACAGCTATGAGAAAGTGAGAGCAGCTGCAGTTAGTCTGAGGAAAGGTCTTTGCATCTCCAGCTGTGGCCAATACCACATGCACATGGATTAGTGTGAGAATGCAAGCACACATCAATGCTGTCCTGCCCACCAGCCCAGTATCCTGCAATCTGCACTCCTTTCCTGAGCTAGAGAATGTCTCTGTTACAGTCGAGGCAAGAGAATGAAACATTGAATGGATTAGAAAATAGACAGTTTTAAATTAAAGGTGATTTAATTATACTTAATTAAACTGTAATTGGTAGTTAATGCAAGAGATTATGAAACAATAACAAATGGGCCTATACAGCTAGGGTGAGGGTGGGAAGATACAGATGAAGAAATAGAATTCATACGTTCGTGAAGTAAATGATGGTAGTGGAGAACTGAAAAATAGTGTTGGATCTAATCTCTGTCCATTCAGAATTTCAAACAACTGTAGATCTAAGAAATTTTGCTGCAGTGGAGAGGCTAATTTTTCATATGACTAAGTGCAATAGGGTATTAAACATGCTGCTGTGTCAAAACAATGACTTGCAACCTGTAGAGAGATGCTATGACAAAAAACCCCACTCTCTGATTGTGTGTGATTAACTTGATACATGTGCATTATTTAAATATAGATTAGCATTTTTAAAGGAGTTTATGATGTGTTCTTGTTGTGTACAGAAGCTTGTATAATTTTGTGTAGGTCAAAGTCTTCATTTAACACACATTCTAAACAGCACTGAGTTAAGGTCAACATTTTTAATATTTTTTTTCTCCCTTATGCTATTGTGAAGTGGTAGCTTTTTTATTCATATTTTATCTTAGAGCTATAAAGTTAATCGTTGCTTCGAACTACACCATTTGCATTAAATCTAAGGCAGCATGAAACCCTGCTAAATATTAAAGAGTTTGAGATGAAAGCAGAAAATTTACACTGTTAGTCAAAACGTGGTTTATTAGGACCTAGTAGCCTGGCTTACATTAGAAATGGGGAGAAAATATACATTGCCAACAGAAACAGGGAAGGAAGGAACACATTCAATTAAAGGAAATTTATGTAGGCATATAAATCATATTAATCACACTCAGAAGACCTTGCATTTATCTATTATATATGAACTACTTGCAAGGGTTGATTCTTTCTGAGTTTTATACCTTTTTTTTACACCAAGAATTCAAAAGACATTCAAGGGAAGTTAAAAGTTTGGTATCTTGGATAAAATATAAAATTAAGCTGAGGTTTTTCAACCTCTTTGTAGAAATTCAAAATAACTTTTGAAAAACCATTGAAACCAAGTGAGTAATAAAGAATAATAAAAAAATTCCTAGATTCTATTAGAGTCAAGATTCATATGTAGCTATGAATACTGTTTAAAGATCCTAGAGCACATGATGAAATTCTAAGATTCTGCTCTTTAAGGTTGTAAAATTACAACTACTTTTCAAACAATTACATGCAACACCAAAACTTAGCATGATTTTCTCATTCTTCTTCTGGGCTTTGATGCACAGAGATAATGTAATTCTCTATTCTCCAAGGATAAAAATAAGAAAACAAGAATAAATCAGTGGCTAGAAACTGAACTTATGTTGAGAGAAATAGGTAACCAGCTTAAACTGATTTTTATTGGTTTTTGTAAATAACATTTCAAAAATAAATTCATTATTTGAGTATTATAGCTATTTCACTTTATATATGTTTATTCTGACATAGAATAGGGAGTGCTTCCTTATTTAGAAAATTGACATATGAGAATTTTTACTGCAATCAAGTGGGCTATTTCCTGAGAGATTCTGAAGCACCTGGAATTAGGGTTTGTGTATCATTCCATTTAGGCTATCTCAAATACAGTGTGCTGCTATATGCATAAAAACACATATATTTGCCTACACACACATAAACACAGACTCCTTTTTCTTTCAAAGTGAAACTGTTGGTCTATCAAATCTTGTTCAGTGTTCTGCATCTAAACTTTTCTCTCTGCAAAAGACACTGTTGCAATTCCAACTTTTTGTAAAGACTCTTTGACCCTCATAAAAGGGTATTGATGTGTCCATGGCTCTATTTCAACTGGAGGTAGCCCAGTAAGACAGTCTCTTTTGAGAGTAAAAAGAAAAACATGGAGAACTGAGTTTATTTCCTAAAAAATGGGTATAAATAAAATTATAAGGACTGAAGCAGATGTTTTAAGGTATCTAAAAGGCAGCAGTTCTGTGAAGAGAAGGTATAGTGCTGGGTTAATGGTTGGACTTGATCTTTTAGGTTGAGTCAAGAAAAAGACTGCAGTCTATCACTAAACTTTGGTTTTCAATTAGTGATCTGTTGAAATATCAGTCCCCTTCCTTTAACTTGGTTGCCCTTTGATGATCCCTCTGTAGGTTTTTTTCCTTGTAACTATGCCAGTGGCCTTTTCTGCATCCTAATGTTTTATCAGTCCTGAAAATAAGAGCTGGATTTGATTCAGCGAATTGTTTGAAAGATGATGGATCTATCCTTCCTTCTTTCATACTCAGAAAGAGTGAAGGTTGAAATAAATGTTTTTAAGAAAGGGCACTGCCAATCGTTAAAGGTGAGTAGTATCCACTCCTGTAATAGCAACCAGAAAAAACACACACAGTCCCCATTCACTGTAAGGTAAGGAATTTATTTTTAAAAGGTCTCCATTGAATTGAAAAGTGTCAATATTTGTAGGGAAAGCAAAAAGAAGAGGAGATCACTTTTAGCTAATGAGGTCAAGTATATCTTCTGGAAAGGTACAAAAACATACAGTTAGATGGGTTAGATGAC
This sequence comes from Luscinia megarhynchos, assembly GCA_034336665.1. Classification (NCBI taxonomy): domain Eukaryota; kingdom Metazoa; phylum Chordata; class Aves; order Passeriformes; family Muscicapidae; genus Luscinia; species Luscinia megarhynchos. The sequence goes on from CM067565.1 coordinate 53,201,801, forward strand.
TAACATGGGCATGAAGAAGATAAATTTTCAGTAGAAATATGGGGTTTTTTTACATTATTTTATTATTCTTTATTGCTATGTGTGGATACTTATTCTGTGTTCATAATATGGATTCATTATCATCACATTGGATATAATTTTATGGCTTGACTTAATGTATTTATTTCCCCAAGCTTGTGAATGTTATATTACTTTTCAGATGTCTTTTATTTTTCAGAACATTAAAATGAAGTGTGTGTAGGACAATACTATCACATGGTTTACATGCTCAATTTGTTGTGCACTACATTTTATAGCCAAAGATAAAGGAATTTCTGATATTTCGAAAAGTGAGTTTGTGAAGGGAATAGGAGGCTTTATTTGAAATATGTGACTTTTACCTATACCCGCATAGGACTTTCTGTAAAAAAAAATTGCAAAATATCTACATGATTAAGTGTCTGAAGTCGACAGGCCTGAGAACATTTAATCTCAGTGGAACTTTCCCTACCCGTGTGAATTCAAATTCATGTTATATTAATCACTCTCTCTATGTTAACATACCTCATGGAACTGTAATGTTTTTTGATGATGAATCCTTCAAATGGGACTCTATATGACAGTCATAGAACTTATGTCAGTGTAAGATTGATGTTGATTCTTTCGGCACATGTAACCCTTGGGCAGTAGACTTGCCCTACTTTTTTTGGCAGTTATTAATTCATCCAAAGCAAATTTTCTCCATCATTCTGCCTTTAAAGCAGAGGCAACTCATGAATATAAGGGTCCTTATTTTTTTGCTTCCTATAAAAGATACAGTATATAAATTGATAATTGGTAGAAAAGATACTGCTTCAAGTCTGTAGACAGAAAGCACTTGTAGAAACAAATAAGAAGTGGAAATCTATATAGTCTGCTGTACAATAATGTATTTTTTCTAATCAGGATAATATATGGAGAATACATTTTTAATTTTTTCTCAGTTAAGGGGAAAAAACTATGAAGTCATGTTAAAAATGGCGCACACAATTGCAGCAACCACAAAGTTCATATTACCTGCATTATCCTCACAATGACTAAAGGATTTTTTTGTCACCTCCTGTTGATGCAAATTGAAATTGAAAGAATTAATTCTCTTATGGAGGGCTTAAAAAACTATGCCATTTCTGCTTTCTCAGTCTTGGGCTTCAGTTCACATCTTCTGTCTTTCCTTTGCTCTCCAATCTCATTAGCTTGATTGCTCATCCTTCCTTCAGCCTTCTAAGAAGAAATGCAGGGGTTGTTGTAGAAAATCATACCTAAGAAAGATAAAGACTTTGAACTTGAAGAAAAAAAAATTACCTGAAAAGATTTTCAGAAGGACCCTTTTTTAAAGAATATTTGAAACAAGCTTGGTTTAATCATCTCCTTTAATACAGCAGCACAGTTTTGTAGTTTTCAGAGATGTGTTTATATCAAGTTTTATTTTCACAGTGTACATATGATACATTATGTGTGCATGTGCCTGTGCATGAGTAATGTTCCTATGTATGAGCATATTGCCTCAAGTAATAATCATCAGTGGATTACCATGATGGTGATAACAAGTGCAGAATTACTTTCATGGGTACAATAAAGAACGGCATGATAGATTTTTATCTACACTGTTTTTTTAAAAAAATCTGTCTGAAAGCATATTTGTTAATTAAGTGCTGTCTGTACTGTTCTGAAATATGTTTATTTCTTGAGTAAAACAGTATTAAAATTCAGGGTTTGTGTTATACATACATGCATTTAGTTACTGCTAACTAGCGTTCATTTCAATTAACATCAAACACAAATTTCTTTCTCTAAAAGAAAACATAGGTGTTTTTCAAAACTATGTTAGTTTGTCATAAGTAGGCTTAGCAGAAGAAAGGCTGCAAAACTAGCAAGCCAGGAAAGTGGCCATGAATTTAATCATGAGAAAGCATTGGCTCCAGAGGCAAAGTAATTCAAAATATGGTTTTCACTGTCTGAAAATAGACAAAAATCACAGGGTTCTGATTCACTGTTTTGTTTTCCTCTTTACCTGAAAAATGAAAGCAAAATGCAAGGAGCTGTTGGGGGCTTTTTCTATGATTACTCTTGGTGAATTTAGTACAGAGACACGTTTATACACATCAACATCCTTTTTTAATACTCAAATATTTATTCCTACTGCTTTTGTTTTGATATGTGATCCTTGGAGGTCTCCATGATATGCAGCAAAATACTAAATAAGAATATATTATTGTTGCATTTATTATATCAAATGACAAGCCACCTCTAAAGAACAGATTTGCTTTGCAAAGCCTTGCATTTTTGTTAGAAAAGAAAGATTTTTTTTTTCCAAAATACTGACTTCTTTACATTTTATTTCATTCAAAATCTCCCACTTAGAAACGCTGGCTGTTATTAAAAGCAGTATATTCTTCCTGTCAGAATAATTTTGCCCAACAGATATTCTAGTTGCAAAACTCCTTCATGCTTGAAGCATTATGATATATTTCAGTTTCCTAAAGGATCCCAAAGTGCTTCTTATGTTATACTATGCTTTGAATTACTAGTGCAGCTGTAACTGTGGTACAGTATTGTCAATAGTAATGTTGCAGACCAGTTAAGTAGAGGGAGTTAGAAAATAACCTTTGGCTGGATAGAATTGAAAGGATTTTTTTCCAGTTTCTTTTGTGACAAACTTTAGAAATAACATTCCTGGGTTGTTTTGCTTCGTGCTTTACAAACATGGAAACAAAAGTAAGTCTGAAATCAGGAATACTTACAGTCTATACTTGGTGAACTGTGCTAACAGCAATTGGTTGTACCAACTGATGGCACTTGAAGATATATTTTACTGGTGAACAAGGCGGGCTGGGTTAATGGTTTGCCTAGATTTTCTTCAAGTTCTTTTGAACCTTAATGATTCTGTGATTCTAACAAAGACACAGAATTTAACTATTTCTTCTGCTGCATGCACTGTTTAAGCTTTTTCAGTAGAAAGTAAACACTTTGGGAGACATCCATGGATTTTCATTTAACGATCATCACACAGTGTGAGGTCTTAAGCAATATCACGTGCAAATATTGAATAGCCCTAAATGCCATTGCAAAGCTGAGGAAAATATTTTTAAGAAGAGCAGCTTTTAATTTGGACCCGAACAGTTGCTCTTGTTTTACGGTCCTGCATTTTTGTGTTTAATAATCCATGCTAGGATTTTGTTGCCATAGAAATATAAGCTTTTAGTTTTGCAAAATTATGCAATTTTTTTTCTTGTTAAAATATTCATGAAGGAGTACAGTCAGAGAAGGGAGGGGAAGGGTCAGTTCTTGTGTTTTAATGGAACTGGACTTTGACATAAATGTTTTAATTAGTCATTCATTCTAATATTACAGGAAGGCACTTATTGATATGACTACTGTAATTATAGTTTTCCCCTTTGGAACCACAGACCATGGAACTGGGAGACTAACATTTAATCAGTGAAATTAAGAATTACTTTCAATTATGAGATTGTTGACAGCTACAAGACCAGCAGTAAACAGTTTTTATTTAAAAACTTTTTATGAGGCTATGTTACTTAGAAACACGTCTCAGAGTTGATGCTCAAATAGTGAATTTGATTACAATATCCCTAGCAGTCTGAAACATCTTCACAGTTGAACAAAAAATGGTATTTTTACCCAGACTCACACCATTTAGCCACTCTGCCCTGCTAAATTGGTGCTTATAGTGATCAGAGCAGCAGTTGCAGCAGCTGTTAAGTTTGTATAAATTGGTTTGTTTGGTTTTGTTTTTTCTTTTCCTTCAGTTTAACTGTATGCAGTCAGGGAAAAATGTCTGCAACTGTGATGACATAGATGGTTAATTTCTTTAAATATCCTTCTATGCATGTGCTACAGGATCTGGTATATTTTTGCTGAATTGGTAGAATCCCAAAGATTGAGATTTACCTGCCACTGCAGAAATAGACATGGGCAGTAACTGTACGTGAATTAGGTTATCACATCACTACTGGAAGAATATGCCTGGTTGTGCTTTTGAATCCTTGGTCTAGTTACAGCAGCTTGGGAGAACAGTGGTTAGGAAGGCACAGTCAATATCGTATGGAAAGCAAAGAAGAAGAAAGTGGGTAACCATATTAAAGTTATGTGCTTTGATTCCTAAGGTTAAGTAACCATAATAAAGCAAACATTTTTAATTTTGTAACAGTTAATCATTAGGAAATATTTCAGACTTCAGGAGTGGTTGACTAGAGAGCTCTGTTTCTCTTCTCGAGTGAGAGGAAATGACAGCTGGGAATTATGGTAGAGATTTGAGAATTTGTGGAGTAAATGTCAACATTCATAAATACATTTTAGGAGACAGCATATAATCTTGCTGTGCAAATTTTTCAATCAGTTGCTGATTGCATTAATTTTTTCAGTGCTAAGTTCAGAAGGAGCAACTGCTCAACATAAGTAGGAGTGGCAGCAGTGTGCTCACAGGAGAGCTGATGTTATTCAGTTCCCATCTTCCTTAGAAACTGAGATTTATTGCATTTTTCATTTTAGAGTTCCATGTTATAATTGGATGTTTCAACATTATATATTAAACACAATGAGTAGTTGTATTTTATTTAGACATCCAAATAATACAGTCTAGTTCATCCAAGGAGGAAGAGAGCTAGGGTTATGAAATGATAACTTTAATGCAGTGTCTCAGTAACAGTGAGACTGAGCTGAGTTTATGGATGTAATTTTGCAAAATATAAGAAGCTTCTTATTGATTTTTAAAAAAATACTTCCCATTTAAAAGCTGCTTAGCAGATGTATTGAATTAAAGGAATTGTGCAATAATTTAGTTGGTGACTAAATTGTTTGTGACAAACTATTTCAAATATGAAGGGCCTGGAAATAGGCATCAGATTGTCATGTTTAGGATGGCAGACATTATCATCACTATACCAAAATATGTCTTGAACTTCTGGAGCAAGAAGGAAAAGGCACCACTACCAAAAATCAAAAAAGTTTAAGATGTCTGGTTACATTTGATCTAGTGATATTCTAGCAAAACCAAAGGATACTTTCAGGGGCTGATTAATGAAGATTCTCAGTATATTATAATGTCTTCCCCTGTTCTTTCTTCCTTCCTGTTTCTATTTTGTTTGAATCTGAATACATGGTATATCTCTGATAGGTGCAGGGTATTCTTGCTAGGGTCAAGTGATCAGATCATGTGAAAGACTTTGTTTAGTTAAGACTAATGAGTGTTCTGGAACAGTCTAAGTTGCTCAAATATTGAGCATAAAATAGGGAAGAGACATGGTCAAGGTACATAAGAAATACAATTTAGCAGAATTTTCGTTGCTCTGTATGAGTTGTGCTTACTCTTTGGACAGGTTTTGTCTCCTAAAAACATTCACTTAGGGGAAAAAAAGTAAACCCACAGATTTGATGTTTCTTTCCATTGCTAGGAAAATTTTAAGATGTATTGTGAATATGTTGTTCCATTGTCCAGTGAAACAACATACAATATTTGTGAAGAAAACTCCTTTGAATAGGAATTTGAATAAAACTACTTTTCCTTTTACTCAACTCTGCCTAAATATATGATCAGCAGGGGAAATATTAATAATTAAAGAGCCTGGATCATAATATTCTGGATAAGATTCCAGGAAAGAATGACTTGGGAATCTTGGCAGTCCGAGTGGTCTTTTTGAAGAAACTGAAGATGACAGTGAATAGTTTGAAATTCTCAGTTTTCTCTTTGAATGTAATGGTTGACAAATTTTCATGGAAAGCAATTGAACCAACCACTGATAAGTAGTCAGGCTACTTTATTTAAACTTACTCCCTCACTTGGTCTACTTCTCCAGAAGCAGTATTCTGAAAAACTGAAAATAAGTAGAATGTGGCATCGAATTATACAGAATAATTTTCAGTGTACCTAAGCAGGGAAACTAGGATTGTGAACTAGCTGGCATAGAGTTGGGGGAACTCTAGATGGCAGAAAGCTTGGGGAAAGAGTCCATTCTTTTGGGGGAAAAGTTTAACTTCCTTATAAAGAAAACTGACTTTTTTTTAAAGCTAGCCAGAACTATACTGTCATTCAAATAAAACATGATTATTCTGCTCCCTGCTTTATCTGAAATATTGCTCTAATGCCTCAGAAGAGCTTTTATATCCTATCTAAATTCAATCTGTCTAAGAGAGGAGAGTCTATTTAATCTCTAATTGGATCTGGAGTAGAACTAACACATGCAATCTTTACTGAGAGCTATTACTAAATGAAGAAAGGTTTGACGTCTTCTCAGTGATGGTTCTATCAGAATTCTTTTCTAGTCCCTGCCTTCTCTCACACTACAACTAGCTTGAAGGCTGGATCAGCAAAATCCAATTAAATATCATAAATTTACAGCAGGTACTTTTTCATAAAGAAGATAATAATCCAGATGAGAGCTGAATTACTAGTGAAATATTTCCTTCAATACAAGTAAAATAAGTGAGAAAAAGCAGCCGTTGGTCCACTCCCTTCTACACTGAGTGGGCTGCTAGAAGAACATATGTGCACTTAGCCATCAGTTAAGGTGGTACATAGTTTGTGTCAAACCATATCACAACTGCTAAGGTGCCAATGAATTATGAACTAACTTTGTCACCACAAATAAACTGGGAAAAGTCTTATTTTATTTAAAGGATTTCCTTCATATGGATAGTGCTGATATTCTGGTGGCAGATATCTCTACATTTGCTGAAATCCGTGTCATAAAATAAATGTGTACCTAGAGAGTTTGTGAAGGTGAAAGAGTCCAAATCTACTTCAACCTTTTATTACAGTTCTATTTCATGAAAATTCAAAAAGGCTGGCAGGGAGTGTTAAACTGTGTATGTTATGATTCCATTACCTTCAAACATAGTGTCTAGTGGTAGATAGTGCCGTAGGAATATGACAGAGCCACTGGAAGCTGAGTGAATATCTGTAATTTCTCATAATCATGGCAGCAAGCAAATAACTTTCACAGGTGTATCAGGAAACAAGCGGGGCGTTTGTTTTGTGGATGTCTTCCAGAATAAGAAAACATTATTATCTCTTAGAACCTTAAGTTACTATTAGCAGCTTGCTGTGAGACTCCTTAGGTTTTTATTCAGCTGTGTGTTAACATTCTCCACGGAAATGTTCTGCCCATTCATGTTTGTAGACTTTGCCCTTTTTTCCCCCATTTTAAAATTTTTCTGGTAGCATTTGTTCATCTGTTATAGTTCTAATTGTATGACCATGTATATAATTATATAATAGCGAGCAGAATTCATATTTTTCCAAATCATTTTACCTTTCTGTAAATTTATTGTAGCTATATTGGTCTAATAAAAATATTAACACTCTCAACACTCTATAATGCTTGTGTCTCTAATACAATATACCAGTGACTGTACTTCTGCCACAACCACTAACAGTGAAAAGGGAAAAAGAGTTCAACTTGTTGTTATTCGTTGATTCTTAAGGATGGAGTTTACTGATGGACTTGGCAGCACCAGATTAATACTTGGACTTGAGTATCTTAAAGTTCTTTTCCAACATAAATGAGTCTTATGATTCTAAGATGCCTTTTTTTTCATTGATTTTGACAGTCTGATGTTTTATGAGTGTTGGTCTAAATCTAGTTTAATGCAGTAATATAATTTTTATTTTGAAGGTGTTGTGTTCTCTTGGATTAGGCCTGACATCCAAGCCCTTATTAGTTAAATCCATTGTTGTATAGATTTTACTATCAAACATCTGAGCAAGGTGTATTTGTTATATTTCGATAATACACTTAGTGAATAATTATTTATTCGTTTGCAAAATTTTCTGTCTTCCAAGTTGTTTTGTAGATATAAATACAATGTGGAATGATTTGAAGGTCATCCCTTGGTGGGGTCGCTGACCAGCCACTTTCCTTTGGGTCTTCTTTCAGTTGCCTACACGTAACCATGTAGTGCCCTATTAGATGCCCCAGTTCATTTTTAGGTGCTTTAATCACAAACTGAGTCTCTTCTTAACTGACAGAAGAGCATTTTGCTGCTTAATGAGATAAGGGATTGTAATCAGCAGCCTGTTTAATGGAGATAGCTCATAATCTTCTGAAGTTACATTTGGCAGATGTTCAGAAGAATGAGACAGCCCCCAATGCACTGGACTAAGTCCTAAACCTTTACAGGCAGTTACAAGAGGCATTGGAGAGGCAAAGTGTGAATTTTCATGCAGTGACTCAAGAACAAGATGGAATATAAATCTGTATAAGATGGAGATATTCTCCAAGGACATTAGCAGGAGAGATCCTGACAGCTTGCCTTGGGAAAGCATCGGCAGAGTATTCACCAAGTGCAGGAAGAGAAAGACTTGTAAAGCTTGATTTCCATATAAAGAGATGCAAGCTTTCCTCAACTCTAGCCTTGCTCATATTTGTAGAAATGTTTTGTTTTCAGTGCTATAAGTAATTGTGGTTTACTATCACTTATCTTGGCTTAAAAGTAATTTTAGTGGGACAAGAACATAACATCAAAACATGCTTTACACAGGGTAATACTGGGTGCTTCCTCCTACCCTCTAGCACTTTTGCCATTGAGCATAGGCATTTGTTCACAGGAAAGGAACCATCTTTTCTATTTCAGTTTTGGTTGACTCTCTGTTGGGGTGTGGTAGAAAAGTCTTGTCTGCTCTCTGGTTTTATCCTTAAGAGTTACATAATAGTAACTGTTAACTGTGAACGATTGCAAAAAGCCCCAAAAACTTAACTGCCTGAAACTTCTTGGATTAGAGCTACAATAAGTGTAATTTCTCTCTCTTATGCTTGTCATTTCTTGGGGAGTTCTGTGACTTTTCTTGAGCAGGTAGATTCTGTCTCCAAAGCTGGGAAGAAATATGATGCATTAATCTGAAAACAGGTGGGAGACACAACAGGAATTCTGTGGAACTTCCTTGACATTTTGAGACAGCTATTCTTGTCTCAACAATACCTGCCTTTGTCCCCAACAAGGCAAACTTTTATGCCCTGTTCTCTTTGGTGTTGGTGGTCTCTTCTTTGAAGCAGAACTCTGAATCTTGGAGTGATACAGAGAAAAACATGAAAGTAATGAGATCTCATGAGTGCCCAATTTCTCTATTGCAGTTATATTTAAAATGCAGTGAAAAGTACTACTTGCACAAGATGACATGCAGCACATGGATTGACCTCTGAATTCCTTACCCGTGAATGAACTTGTACTTTAAATATGCAGAGGAAGGAAATTCCCATTGCAAACAATGACAAAAGGAAGTAGTACTTTTTGGTTTGTATAAGCCTGAGGGTTTTTTTAATCTGTATTGGTATTATAGAGCACACAAAGTAAATACATATCCTAAACTGTGAGGTATTCTCTACAATAACTTCCTATTGGGGACCTTGTCTTCAGTGTGTTCATGATATACGTCTTGCCAGTTACAGCAGTGAAACTCAGACTGCTGTGGCTAGCAGAGACCTCAAGAGACTTCTTGGTTATTTTCCATCTCTTGGGCATCATATCCAGAGTATCTCTGACATGTTGAACTGCTGCTAATTAATGAATCTGCTCCAACAGCTTTTTCAAGTAATTTGATACTGTTTTGACCATCCTTACAATCAGCTCTCTGTACAGTCAGGCTGAATTTTCTTCCTGCCTTCCCTCCAGCTGCCACAGGTAAATAAAAATGTCAACTGCATTTTTCCAGATTTCTACATTTTGGCATAATATTTTCCTACTTCCTCTGACTTTTCTCTTTCTTTGGACTAGGCAGCCCACCCCTTTCCTCTTGTGTTTCCTGTTTGTTATATATTAGGAGTCCCTAATCCACTCTAGCTGTCTTTTTCCTTTAGGGTTTTTTTTTCTTTTTATTTTCTTTTTCTTTTTCCCCTGCTTTGTGACCTAGCAGTTCCTGTGTCGGATTTTTATATACTAAGGTAAAGGTTATGCAGCTGGGAAAAAGTAAAACCTGTCTTGGTACATAATTTTTATGGGCTGCCTGAAACTGCCTAATCTTTGTTTTCCCATTATTTTCACTTCCTTGAATCTTTGTCATTAGTCTGAACTTGAAATAGAAATGATAAAGTCTGTAGAAGTTACTCTTCTGATATGTTTGCCTACAGCTGAAGCAATTCTGGGTACTTCTTGCAGCATTTCAGATATCTAGACTTTCTGTGTTCCTCTTGCAGTTACAAACCAGTGCTTAGACTTGACCACAGGCAAAATAAAAATGTGGTAACAGCTATATCCAAGGAAAAAAAGTCTTTTCAAGTTGTTGTGGTCAAGGCTTTCAAGTAGTTGCATTGGTCCCTGCAGGTTTGCACACCATGTAGATAAACATGTGATGCCACTGTTTGCCAGTGACTGAACAGGAGGAGCTGCAGACTCCATCAAGGGTGGAGAAGCCTTGCAGAGAGACCTGGGCAGGCTAGAGAGCTGGGCCATCACCAGCAAAATCTAACAAAAGCAAAGGCTGGTTTCTGTCCCTGGGATGGGGGGCAGAATTGGTCATACACACAAATTGTGGGGCAGGAGGCTGGAGAGCAGCTCTGTGGAAAGAGATCAGGGGGTTTGGGTCCATGGCAATGAGTCAGCAGTGCCCTTGGAGCCAGGAGAGCCAACCCTGCCCTGGGGAGCATCAGGGGCAGCATCACAGCTGGGCAAGGGAGGGGATTGTCCTGCTCTGCTCTGAGCTGGGTGGCCTCACCTTAAGCAGTGTGTGCACTTTTGGGCACCTCAAGGACATCAGACTATTAAAGTGTGTCAAAAGGAGAGCGACCAAGTTAGTATGAGTGCCTTCCAGCTTGAGATATTCTACTCAATATGTGATCCCACTATTCTGTGGTCCAAGATCCATGTTATGAATTGGAAGGGAATTTTCTGGCTTTAACCTAACAGCTGTACAGCCTCAGATGTGGGGTTTTTTATTCTTTATCACTAATTCAAAATCAGTTGATTTCCAGGCCTTAAATGCTGGAATGTTTTTTCACCTCTTGAATTAGATTAATCATAAAATCATGAAGATGTTGATTTTCACTGCTTTCTGTTACTATGTGCAAAAGCATCCAGTATGATAAATAAATATGTCTTTGAGAATAACCAGATTATTCTCTTTGTAAAAGACACAGATTTGCTCTGTGCTCAGCAGTAGGCATTGGAAGGACAGAAGAATCCCTGTGATTTTAACATTCTCGGAGAGGAGGCTCACATTGCAATGAAGTATGAGGCAGACACATTTAAAACCCAAAATGTAGCTCTTGCAGGATTTGATTTACTTATGCTGCTTCCAGTCAATTAACAGAAAGCACTATTTCTGTGCTGAACTCTGTCATTCAAGTCTGCAGCTTTTGATTTGCATTGTACTACATTCCATTTTTAATGGAATAACTTGTGTCAATGCCATGGATCTGGGGGCTAAAAGAGCATGGAAAAAATATATTGCTGTGACACAAGAGCCTGGTCATTTACTTCTCACATTATAGGCTAGGTCAAACTGAGCTAAAGGGCTGAAACATTGTTTTAAAGTAAATTTACTTGATTCCATCAGGGAAAATTCTTACTTTATTTTAGGTTACAGTTCATGCTAAGAAACACATCACAGCCCTTTTTTTTCTATTTTGGTAGTTTGATCCATCAATGAAACTGAAGTTATTGAATTTTCTGTAGGTTGCTAAAGGTGCTGATAAAGACACCAGCATAAATGAGGACCATATAACTGAACAAATACACTGAAAGTCTAGTGCAAGTGTCTGGTGGAAATTTGCACAGATTTCTTATCTGTTTCTGATTTCTCTATTAGTCTGTGGTTTTAAGGAATTCACAGCCTTCAACAGCTGTAACCCTCAGGGATCTGCATGTGGTTTGCAACACTAGAAATCTACTGATGCTCAAGAAAATTGCCCCCAAAATGGTTAAGGCCCATTTTCTTTTATTTAATTAGATCTTCTTTCTGTCTTTTAATTCCCCAGGTAGCAGCTGCTGGAGGACATCTGAAATATACAGTCTCCTACCATGTCACAGAAGAAGAAGAGGAAGAAACAGCTAAATTGATGGTTCAATCTGATGTCATCATAGAGGTAAAGTATTTTCAGCCAAAGAAAGAAATAAAGAAAAAACAGAAAAAGGAAGAAAGAGACAAAGAGAGAAAGAGAAAATGGCCTGCTTTTTAAGATGCCTGGTGTGAAGTCTGTGGTTAAGGACACAAAACAGAAGGGTGCACATACTTTCAGCTGATTTCTAGTGTGAGAAAATGGATACACTTCAGAAAACTTCAATATCTCAAGTAGTCTCTGGTATTATTGCAGTAGCTTAGAAAACTATAAAGCTTCCTTTTCATCAATGAAGAAATAGAATGGTTGGTTGTTTAAGGTTACACTTTGACATTTTTTCAGTAGATCTGTTCTTTTGCACCTCAGCATTATATGAATTTACTTTTGCCTATGTAGAGCCATGTACCATGACACTAGGTTTTATCTGAATAACCCAAACTTTCTTTTCCACTGCTTTTCTCTTCTATCAGGCAGGCCCATTTCAGGTTTATGAAAAGTGAGTCTTATTCCTGATATTTGTTATTCTTGTAAAATATATTATTCAACAAATCATGTACCCCAATGGGTTTTTTTATTTTCCATGACTTTTTTCATGTTTAAGTCTCTCTTTCATGGCTCTCTCTAGGGGGGTGACTTGAAAATCAGCACTCCAAAAGGGATAATTCACCTGCAGCCTTCTGAAGAGCACACTGAAGAAATTGTGCTGAAACCAGAGTCTTTCTCAGTGCATGGCACCGATGTTCCCGTCAGCAGGAGGGAGTTCATGACTGTCCTTGCAAATGTGAAGAGGATCCTCATAAGAGCCACATACAGCAATGGGATGAATGCCATCTACAGGTGAATGCGAGGAACGGGTCCCTTTGCTACAGGCAGCTTCTCATGAAGAGTTGTTTTCTCTCTTCAGAGAACAAGGCTGATGTAATTTAGAACACTTTAATTTATTATCGTGAAATCCACAGCATTCATTTACACTTTCAAACTTTCCGTAGTATGTTTTTCATTTTGGGTAGACAGAGGGAGGAGGGCAAAAGAAAGAAGCAGCCTTTTTAAGAAATGAAATTATTAAGGCATGAATGACAGTTTTATAAATATGTTTATTTTGTGAACACAGTAATTCCCATGTATATGGTAAATCATGGAGAGCGGTAATAACATGTTGAAGTAGGAAATGATATATTGCTTATATATTGTTTTTCCCATTTAATGACCATGCAGGGCCACATTAACAGTGAACCAGAGAATAATATCCTGAGTCTCCAAGCTGGAAAAGTGCCTCAAGGGGAATTTTCTATGTTTTTAATCAGTACCACACATAGAACTGGCTAATCCCAAAGCCTTTCTCTTGATTTATGTCAGGATGCTGCGTGGACTGCTCAAATTCACTGATTTGATGTGAACTCTTCTGAGTCCTCTGATAAAATTAAAGACATATGAGATGATACAGTTGCTCTATTTCAGTTGTTGCAGTATGTTTGAAACTGTAGAGCTCATCTTGCATTTTAAATTTTCCTAAATGTATTAACAAATACTCCAGATGTGCTAGAAGAAAACTTCTCTCCTTATACTGTGATTAACATTAATAGTTAAGTGGCATAAGTAATATTTTTAAAATGTGTAATGAAATTGATTGCATAGTAGCTTTTTACTCACAAGGCATGAAACCTGAAATGCTCTCTAATCTACACATCAGTTGATTCAGTGGCATAAGCCAATTTGGAATGGAAGGGATCTGATAGCACATCTAGTGATTATTTGCTGAGAGCACAGACACAGTTTTTGCTTCTGTGAAATTTCTTAAGCAATCTAACCATAATTTGAATACTTAGGTAATTAAAATATATCCTGAATTGAAAGGCAGGTTGTGTCAACAGCATGCAGTTTTCTGATTGGAGCTTTAGCAGTGTAAATTTTTTCCCTGCAAAAGAATTCATATCTCTTCAGTCTCTGTCTTTTCCTGTGGTTAATTAGTATGTATTACATCTCTGTAAGTAAGTTTGTGAATTATAACTAGCTTGAGTTTGGGCCAAACTGCTTCCTAATTTGCTCATTCAGTCATCAACCAAAATTCTTTTGCATCTCTTTGCATCCAGTTTGAAGGCATTTCATGGTCTCTCAGCTTCCCACTCTGGTTTTTGAGGAGAACCAAAATACTAGGCCAGAGCTGCCCTCTTATGCACTATGAGCAGATCATGGGAAGCTGCTAATTCACAGCTTACAGCTGAGACTAGTGGGAGCTCAGTGAGTGATGATCCTCTGCTCTCTTCTTACCAAACCATTATTCAAAATTTTCCAAACTAAAGGAGTGCAGGAGCAATTTTGGGGTGAACAATAGGGGTTTTTAAAGCAGATATGCAGGGATGAGTTTCTTTGGGCCAGAAGTCTTACTGAGTAGTGTGGGAAATACAAACGTTTTAAAGGATATATGTATAATTGACTTGCCTGAGACAAAGGTGTTACTAAGTATGGGAAATGCAAACTTCAGTTATCAGAGTTCACATATATTTGAGTACTGACATTTGCACTAGTAGGAGAAGAGGGGCTCTCCTACAAAAAGCACTTTGGCTGGGCAGTTGTGAAGAAAGTGCAGTGCTGGATGTGTAATGGCTCCATCCTGCCTATGCTGTGGAACAGCATGGGTGGGATGGATGAGATGCCCTCTGGGCAGCAGTGTAGAGCTCAGGCAAGCACACACACATAGAACTGGCACAATCTATAGAATGTGGCTTGTAAGTAAGATATGGCAGAGCTGTCTGGCAGATTTAGAAGACTATACATTACTGCCTGCATCCCAGATTACTGCTTTTGCCATTTGGTCATGTGTGGTGCCTCACTGTTTCACAGTCTTGCTCATATTCAGCCTTTGGGAACAGTTTAGTGGTGTGTTATAGATAATTTTCTGAAAGCATTATTTTAAAACACACTTTGAGAAGAGCTCTGCAATGCACATATAATTTAAGCTTTGCATGTTGGTGGCCATCAACTTCTAGGTGTAGTGACATTACAGCTGTGATCATTGGTCCCTTAAAGACAGTGAGTTAAAAAGGAACTAGGGGAAGGAACTGAAATGATTTTGAAGAGTATCTATTTTGTTAGAAATGGTCTTATATTGCTGGTATATTTCAAGCTGTCCCTCTGATGTCTCTTACCAGAGAAGAATGCAGTGGTTGCTGTATTACTGTGTAATAAAGTAAACAATTTTATTGAGTGCTCTCAGAGTGCTCATTGTGGTTTAGCATGACAGAAGAGAGGATGTGAAATTTCAACCACAATTAAACAAATTAAGTTTTTTATCTTTGATTTAAATGTAGCAATGATAGTTTCACCTGTTGAGGTGGGATTTACTAGTGAAGTCTCCTCAGAACAGTTCATGTTCCCAGGCACCTGTTGTAGCAGCAACAGCATCTACAGCCATCCAGCCCAGCTTATGATCTGCTGTGCAGGGATATTGCTAATTTTCAGGATGTGCTTCATTTCATTACTGACTGTTTTATATTCTCTTTGACTTTCACTCCTGCTAAAACATACTAGGTGCAAAGCTGTGCTCATAACTTAAGATCATGCAAAATAGCCCTTTTCTCCATATTCTGCCCATTTAGTTCTTCGGGAAAAATGTAGACCCGATGAAGAAGATGTTCTTTGTGATATCTAGGGCTGATTAAGAACTCCAAAGGAGTTGATGGTCTCCAAAGGAAGACATTTTTGAAAAGAAATTGTGTAGAGCTAAGCCTTAATAGATAAGTAGATATGAACTGAAAGGTTTTTTATTGTCTTTAGACAGGTGTGTGCAGTGGACAGATGGATATTCCTCTGAGAGGGTTAAGAGGGTCTGGCAGAGAGACAGAAATATTGCAGGGTTATTAGATCCATTATGAATGATAGTTTCTGCCTCAAAGCACCAGCAGAATTATGCAACACACTAATTAGAGATTGCTACATTAAGCAACCTGTTCATTTAAGTACTGAAAGTTTTCAAAATGGATAATGTCACCACATGTGTAAGGCTTCCAAAGGGTGCTATTATAATCTGTGCTTAAAAAGGGACCAGAATGGAGGCATAAAGTAACTTTCTTGCAGTCATGTAAGAGAGAGACTTAAAATTCAATGGAGCTGTCTCCATTTGGCAAGAGCTTTAATTTAAAGATCCTACTTTTACCCATGTTTAGCTTAACCTACTAGAAACATTAGTTAATCTGTTATGCTTTCAGGTATCCACTAAACAATATTAATGGAGTAATGCAGGGTTTGACTCAAGCACAGTTTTGTGTACATTTTTTTAGGTAATTTTAAGTTTGCAGTGCTGTTATTGCTCTGTGGCATAATTAGGAAGCTTTCTTATATGAGTGGGCAATTAGATGATCAAGTAGGATAAAACTCAGTTTCTGGGTTGAAAACCTAATCCTTCTCTAACTTGAGAGAGCTTCTGGATGGTTTCAGTTAAATCCATCTGTGGTAGAAGCAACAGGCCAAGAAAAAATAACTCTCTCTTACTGTTTTGTTTGATCTAATACTGTTAGCTTGTGTTTCAAAGAAAGTTTAGTAGCACTGTTTATTCAGTTTCAATATTCAGACTGGTCACTGATGGTAAGTGTTGCAAACATGCAGATAGGCACTGGAAATTGGAGTGCTAAAAGTGAATAGATTGCGTGCAACCACACAGAGAGGAGTCAGTGCTAGACACAAGGAGAAAGAGGGAAGAAGAGGCCAACGGTTTTTTTCCATATGCAGAATTGGCTCTGAGACAAATGAGCAATGATTGGGTCACTACTTCATGTGCCTTATGTAGCCAGTGTGATTCAGATGCCTGGCACAGCAGACAGTAAACTATGCTGATACTGCCTGAAACGTCCCCTTCCCTTTTAATCTTGTTTGTTTTTAGAAGTCAACAGTTGCCTGCTGACAGTAACAGTCAGCTTAAATATTTGGTCTTGATGTCTAATCTCAAATTGTTCATGCATTTCCAGGATCCAGTGCCCCATTACTGCCAGCATTATGTATTTTAATGAATGCAGAATGGCATTGAGGAATCAAAATTGCAACATCAAAATGGGAGAAAAGAAAATCACTGCAGCTTTCTTCACTGAGTAACTGTTAATGCTAAAAACTGTTAAACACATTAAAATCCCATTTAGCAAATAGCAGAATGTAATGAAAATTGGAGCAATTCAGTGAATACAAATGTGGGATAATACTGGGCGGATTGTTTCTGCATGTTAGTGCTTCTCTTTGTTCCAAGATCAATGCTTAGAGGGAACCAGCTGTAGCTCAAAGGAGAAAAAAATTTGACCTTTTATTATACAATTGTTTCTTCATTTACTGTTTTTTTTTCCTTAAAATTTTAGAATTTTTTTTTTACTGGTAAAGCAATCACTATTTTATATCTAATATCCTAGAGATTGGTTATCTTATTGTAAAGAAAATTCAAATGCAAGATTGCAAAATAATTGTACAGCAATGGAGTGAAGGGGATATACTGAAAAATGAGTAAGATTTTACTGAAGATCTAGATAGGAATAAGCATCCTTCTATTTAAACAGTATCAAGAACCTATTACAGAGTTTCTAGTATCATCTAATCAGATGGAAGTTTCTAACTGTGTTATGCACAATGGTAATCCCTCCAAAGTCCAGTCCTATTCCTAGTGGTGGTAAAATTTCTATTTTTCTGAAACTTCTATCTTAATTTCAGGAATTTTCTCTTTTCTTCCCCTTCCCCTTATTTAACTTGTTTGGAGTAGTCATAAAATCGAGTGGGAAAATATTCTGTCTTAAGCTTTCCTCCAACCGCTGAAGTAACAACAAAATATTTTTCTTGGATGTTTTCTTGTTCAAGGTCATCCAAATAATTTTCAGGATTTTTTTGCAGCCAAAAGATAAATGCCCTATTATGAAGAGGAAAAAATCTTTTTTAATAAAATGTATATAACAAATAAAAGGTATTTTCTGCTGAAGACAACTTCAAAACAAGCTCTTCAAGTAGCTCTAGTTATCAAACACTTGTTTAAGATTACTGAGTGAAAATAGAAGTAATTTAGCCTCTGTAATATATTAATGTTCCTTTGAATTCTCATAAGAATTAAACTCCCAAATCCCAGTTTCTCTCCATAGAAAGATACTCTTGAGGTAAATTACATCTTTCTCTCATCATACTTCCATGCTTTTGAAATAAAAATCATGGTCACTGCTCACCTAAACAACAACTGTTTAATACTTTTTTCTCTGGCACTGGGTATATGGCAGAAGTTTTCCTTCTTTTTACATGAACATACATTTTTCTTTCATATACATAGTACTTAGGTCCTCAATTCTTCTGGACAGGGCTGACATCTTTACCAGGTTATGTCTCCAGAGTAAAAATATATATCCAAATATATATCCCTATATCCAAAACGTAGTAATGTAATATTTTAGAAAGCTGGGATAGTGGTTCATAAATTTTTAAGGCCTTGCTTAGTGTCAGATTTGCTCTATATGCAGCTGCAATGCAAGCTGGCACATGTGGCTTGCAGGCCAGGAATAGCCTTCTATCTCCTGCTTCAGTGCTGCAAGACTTTTAAAATCTATTTTTATCAGTGGGTATCTGACCATAGTCACCCTCACATGATGAACAAAAATAGTAACAAGCCTCCAGACATATAGTTTAGGAAGAAATAGATGAATATGAAAGCCTCCTTATTTTTAATCAGGAAAACAGAAACAAGCCACTGCATGTTCACTATGAGTATTTGTTGTGTTCAGCTGCACATATCCATCTGATTTGCTGTTTTGCCTGTTTAATTTCTGTTACATCCAGACTAAGAAATGTTGTTATGGAAGCTGCTGACCACACTTCAAGGGGGAGAAGGGTAGCATCTGCAGTTGAGTTGTGTGAGTGTCCTCCAGGCTATGATGGTACCTCCTGTGAGGTGAGTATCATGATGCAGTCTAGTTCAATGTTGCTAACACTGTGATAGCTGGAAGCAGACAGTAGACCTGTGCTGGTAGAGAATAGTAAGAGAACTGTCCATTTTTGTTAGAAATTTGCTATGGCTTGGCTAGATGCCTTTATTTCCAGGTGATGGTTCATTATATCTGATAATATTTAAAATTTGAAGTTTTACACTCCTGTGATGATTTCCAACTTATGAAAAGACATTTGGGTTGATAAAAAGGAAGTGGGAACAATATTTGTGCTCTTTAGCCAATTGAGAATACAAATGGATGAGCACAATTAGAAGGAAAATGGCAGTTATCTGACCTGTGCACAATAAAGATGGATTGATTTATTTGAGTTAATAGGATTGAGTTTCTTCTTTTATTTTCCCAGAGCTTTGCCATTTGCTTTGGAGTTGTTGAGAATTGTGCTCTTCTGTGTCACTTTATTTTGGTCCTATAACAGATAATAATGTAGACACGTGCTCAGAAAAATATCCCTTTCCCTAACAAATTCATTAGTTCACACAGAATGTGTTCATACAAGTCTGAGTATGATTAACTACATCACATGGGTATCGCTTGGGGTAAATAGAAGCCAAAAAACATTTTCAAAAGCTTTGCCTTTAAGGAAATTGTTTCAAACACCAAGATGCTCTGCTTCACAAAACTACAAACAGTATGCCATTTACACAGGCACTCTAGGCATTTGCTTGTCAACTCTCTTTTTCTTTAAAAATTTTTATGCTTATATGTGATATTTAGGGTTTAGAGTCTAGTCTCATGCCAAGTGTGGTTGGTTGTTGCTGGGGCTAGATGAGCTAATGTAGAAAGAAGGCCTGAAGGAATTAATGGATATTCCTATCACTCCCAAAATGGTACAGATGGAAAAATAACTGGAGAAAAATAGTTTTTACCTCAGCTGCGAAATAAATTTAAAGCCTGATCATTGTCTGTCTGTTCAATTATTTTAAGAAAAATGCTAGATGCAGTATTGCTGTGTTTCACACTTTTTTTCACTTGTTCATTTATTCTCCCAGTGCAGATTTAAGCATGATGTCCAAGAGAGTAATTGGAAAAGCCCTCATTGCAGATATTTCAGTATCTACTTTTGTTGTAGAAGCTGAAGGGCTTGGGTGGAATTCCTGTCTTGGTGTTGCTGAAATTGTCTGTCCAACATTATGTCCTTCAGTGCTAAACCTTCTCTTCAATCATAAACAGTCCCTAAAATTTGATACATACCTAAGGTCATACAAGAGAAAGCATATATATGTAGCTGCAAATTTAAAGTTTCTATGCATGCCAGTGGGCATAGAAAAGGAAAAAGGTTAAGTTTAAGATTTCCAGACAGACAGTAGTTAGGAAACTATGGAAAGAGAAGTTGAAAGTGTCTTTTTTTTTCCCAGTTGCCATTTTTGTTTCTTCTTCTGTATACTTTCAGCCTTGCTCAACATTTTATTTCTGCCAGTTTCAACCAAGCAGTGTCATTTTTATTGATTTTTTTTTTTTTTTTTTTTTTTTGCAGTTCTTCATTTCAGTTCCATTTTCTCTTCATTATTAAATTTAATGTATGTATTTGTCTCTGGCATAATGACAATGTGGTACCTGGCATAGATGCTGCCACACTAAAAACAACTATTATTTTTTTATTTTCATGCTATGAATGTTTTGACATGATCTTCCAAAGACAACAATCCCCATTTAAATTATGCTGTCTCTTTGAAGATTTTCCATTATATAAATTTGGAATCTATTTTTTATAAGACCAAATAAAATACTTACATTTTTGTATGTGTAGGAACACAGAATTCCAAGCATGGATGAAGCAGATAAAATTTTATATTTCTAATACCAGTTGGACCCCTTTGTAGTTACTTTGCTACAGTCATGAATTTTCTTGCATTTGTCAACATCTTCACATCTAATTGCAGATTTGCTCCTGTTCTCTGTGCCCTTTTACTTCTGCTCCAGAAGGAGTTGTGTTTAACTTGCATAACTATGATGGTCAAGAACTTTTCCAACTGTTGAATGTTACAATTTCTTTTCTTAAGATCTCAACCTGTAATCTTTAAGTTCTTTTCTGAGCCCTGCTATTGATATTTCATGTCTCAGCTCTTAAAATTAGGGACTTTGGAGCCTTGTTTTGAGCAATATCATGTGTATCTGTGCACAAGAAATTATTTTCAATCACCCAAAGAGGGAAAAGATTTATAGATCTGTGCAGAAACCACTTGCATCTCATGCCACAGAAAGAAAAATGCAGCAATTTAATTTAACCTGGTTTTAGATTTTGGATTTTATAACTCTAGTGGGTTTTTTTGGGTTTTTTGGGGGGTTTTTTTGTATTACAAGATGTTTTTAGGAATATGTAGCCAAGAATGTAAAGAAGGAAAAATAAGGATAATATCTCAGGTTTTGGATTTTTTTTTTAAAGAATAATTTCAATTAATCTTTAGATTGCTTTCAATTTTTCAAGAGTAAGACAAAAAGGGACATTTTCATTTTTATAAAGAAGATTCTCTTCGTTATCTTTTTGGAGAGTGTATGTGATGGGGAATGGATTTTCTTTATTAAATGATACTTTAAGTGTTCTGCCAATGCAAAACTTTCTCTTTGCATTATCCGGATGCTTTTGGAGGTCATAAATCTGTCATGCATTTTTTTACCTTATGCAAAATTATTGGATCATGTGAGCAGTCTTATTCTAGAAGGATAGTTTGCAAAAACTATAAAGACATTTGTGAGATATATAGTAATGAAGACTGCTACTTGACACCTCATTATGAGCAAATGGAGTAGGTGAATTTTCACTGATGAGTCACAGTTGTATGGTGTTACCTCTCCTACAAGATTACTGGCCATGCATTTAATATTCATTTGAATTTGACATTTAAAAAATAAAATTAAAATTACTGTCTTTGAGGAGGGCAATTTGTAAATAAAAGGATAGCCTTGTTTTCAGTCTATGCTTTATTTCAGTGTAGTCTTTTGCTGGAGTCCTAACAAGACTAAATGGTATTTTAATTTCTCTTTGTGCCTGAACTCAGAGAACATTTTTGTTGTTTTGAGGTTTTTTTCATCCTTCTCTCTCCTTCAGTATTTCAGCTTCTGGCTGTTTTTCAGTCCGTACCTCTTGCTTTCATGCTTTCATGCTTTCATATTTCAGTTCTTCATTTTTCTGCTTTATTTTACCATTTCAGAAGAATGATCAAGTTAATCGCACACCTGCAGCTAAGGCTAAGGTCAGTGCAAAGCCACAGCACCAGAAAGAGGAATTTTCTAGAAAAATTTTGGTATTTTTATTCATTTGGCAAGTTTGTTCATTTGGCATGTTTGTTGTTGTGCAAACATCAAATCCAAGAAATTTTTAAAAATCCCATTCCTTCCCTCTGTTCAAACAAGAGTTTAACTTTTTATCTGACTTTTCTTGCAGTCATGCTGGCCTCGACACAGGCGTGTGAATGGCACAATCTTTGGTGGAGTTTGTGCACCGTGTACGTGCTTTGGTCATGCAGATGTGTGTGATGACATGACAGGAGCATGCCTGGTAAGTGTCCCTACAGGAAACAGTGGACATGGCCAACATCAGTCCAGTGTGCCTGTGCAGTTGAATTAGTGACCTCTGACACTTGGAATAACCAAGAAGAAAAATGCCAGGAGTAACAGAAGAGATCATTAGTTGAGGTTAAGGATCCCCTCATACCAAGATATTGTATCTTTAACAGTTAAGAAAAGAAAAGGTTTTATTTATCACATAGGATCTGTGTTTTAAAATGCAATAGTTTTAAGGTATGACATGCAGAAAGCAGCAAATATATGAATGCATTTTCATGCAAGATTTATCTTCCCCTCCCATTGGTCTCCTCCAGTATATTCAATTTATAGTATGTAGCAGGTAATTTTGTAAATTCTATTCTAGTTTGATGAGAATATATTTTTAATGTCTTCCTTCTTCTAAACTCATAGGAAACCTTGAAGGAAAATTAATGAATTGTACTTCAGAAAAATAATAAAACCATATGATCTCAGCTAAATCAGATTTTTTTTCTTGTAGACTGCAGAGATTTTACGTAGTTACCTACTAATTCAGCAATTAAATCTGTGATATTATCCCTACTAATCCTAGTAGCACACCACTGTTTCCCGCCTGCTCAGTAGCCTTTTGGAATGGGCAAATTATGCTGAATATACTTTTCTGATTGACTCAAGGGCATTTTTAGTTTTATATTGTCTGACATGGCATGAGGCTTGAAACAACATGTCTAATTTCATTAGTCTTGCAGAAGCACAATTTAAGCCAGTGCCAGTTTAGTGGGATATACTCTCATTTCATTGCAGAATTTCAAGCAGGCTCTGTAATGTGCATGTTTCTAAATGTTCTCTTTTATTTCCTTAAGAAAAACCTGCTGGGAAAATGCCAAAATGAAAATTCAGGCTTTTTCCAATATAATTTGGCACTTAGAATTATTACTGTTCTTCCTGTTTTGCTCATAGAAGATGTTTAATTGCAATGCAGTGCTAAACAAGATATCCTTAATGTGTGGATCAGTGGATGTTTCAAATTGCTTTTTCATGAATAGAAGCTTAAAATTATTCTCAATTTAATTATACTGTAAGCCTCAAAGAAGTACCTAGAATGAAAAAGCACGTTTGACGTGACAGTCATGTTTTGAATCTTTTGCTTAATACTCAGTGAAAATGTTTATCACTAGGGTAATATGGATTTGTGTTTCCTGACAAAATTTTTCTTGCATTAATGACCATATTCTCCAGCTACAATGTTTATAATATCCGTGTGGGATAAAAATCAATTAACAGGAGAGACGAGGAAAGGAAGAATCTTGTTTAAGGTATGCCATAACTGTTGACTATTTTGCTTAGGGATATATAGCCAGATATAAGTTCTGAGGTTTTCGGCTTCTGTGTCTTCAAGTTTTAGCCCCTGCACAGCTTCCCTCCTTATTTTTGTCTGTAGCACCAGCCTGGATAAAAGAGAAGGCCACGAAGGCTGCATATTGCTTTTTGTGCTTTTTGGCTGATGTGAACTGTTGACTCAGGCAGTGGAGCTCCCCCTTCTGATGTTTCAAGGGTGCTGGTGTGAGATAACACAGCACTGACAAGGAAGTGGAAAATAACCAGCTGAAGATGCGCTTTCATCTATACACTTTGTCAAGCACTCTGTATTTTATGTGTTCTGTAGCTTATACTAGATCAGGCTATAGAGAAGAGGCACACAGGGAGCTTAAAATCAGTTCTGGATTTTCTTACAACTTTGAAAGCAGTGTAAGTCATATTGGTTAGTATCCATGCAGGCTATTAAATGCTTCTATTCAATTTGGATCATAAGCCTTTTGAAGTGAGAGAGAGAGAAGTCTGAATGCTGAAAAAGAGAAATGTTTCACATCAAAGGCATTCTTTCTATTGAGGTTTACACAGCCTTTTGGCCTCCTTATTATTATTCATGGTGTTTTTTCAGTAATACAACAGACAATTTAGGCACCTAATTTACTGATATGATACTTCTTTTTGCTCTTCCTTAGCTTTGAAATGTAGTTGAAAAGAAGCTGAAATTTGTTTTTGACTCATGATAAAAGCTCAAATCATCTACTTTGACACAGGCCTGTATAAAAAGCTCATTTTAACATATATCTTGCAGTAACCTGCAAAGCCCTTTGATCCCCACAGCAGCCATAGAGGGCTGCATGATATCTTTTCCTCGTTACCATTGTGATATACATAACTGCTTTGGTACATAGGGCAATTTGGAACATTCAGAAATGTTCTTTTGTGCTATTACACATACACATTTACAGTAGTTTTAGGAGGTTGGTTAAACCTAAACCTTGTGAAATGCAAGCACGTTTCAACGTGTTTCATTGCAGGATACTATGTGCCTGTTAGTAAGCCAAAAGAAAGTAGATCTTTCTCCCAAAAGATATGCTCAAATTGCACTAAGTGGGCAGTCTCCAGTGGCATCCTTTTCATATTGTATTCCTGTGTGTCTAAGCAGCATATACCATGTAGGATGAGGCTGGTGTCAGTGCTGATGGACAGGTGCTTTAGACAGTGTTCATCACCAGAGCGACAAAATGTCTTTACTCATCCTCACATACATGTCCTAGCCTAAATGCAGTGCAGGCTCTTGTTCAACTGAAGATATGTAACACCTCTGCAACATCCTGATTACATTTGTATTGTTACATCAAGGAAAGGGAAATGTTTATGTCATCTTGACATTACGGTGCTTTGAAAATTCTAGCAGAGCTTATTCATGCTTCCAAAGGCAGAATACCGTTGTCTGGTCTAGACTGTTGGGAATATACTAAATTAGGCACCCAGGCTTACTTTCTTTAGCTGGCTTTAACAGCTTCCCTGGTTGTCTCTGTGACAGATATCCTGAGGAAGGGCAGCAGCATGCCAAATGTGCTATCTTGGACTCTGTCATAATCCATGTATAAGGTTTTATTTTCATCACTAGCATTCTACTCTAAATGTTTCTTTCCATGTTCATTAACACTCAGCTGCATATGCAGGAGTGGTCCTCAGTGTGAATTTAGGGTTCCCTGATGTTGGGGATAAAGAAGTTCATTTGGTTTCCAAAAGAAAAAGTAGAACTGGCTCCATAGGAATGGTGGAAAACACTCTACAGGACATCAGCCAGGCAGCTTGTAGGGACCAAGGTCAAAAACTTTTACACAAAAATAAATCCCACAGTTTTAATTACACAGAAGTTTTCTAACTGAAGTTTAAAGATGTTCAGAGGTAAAAGAGGTACAGAAAATTAATGCTTTCGAAATAGTGTGAGATGCAATTGAAATCATTGTATTGAAATGACTTTGGAATTGAAAGAATAAATGTTTGGGCATAAAATTCTTTCTGGCCACAAAGTTTATGGATCTGTGAAGAAAAGCATGGATTTTACCAAAACACTAGATCAATGTGTTGGAACAACCTCTATTTCCATGGGAATGAAAAAAAAGCAGATAGAATGTACTGAGCAGGTTAGAGAAGTTGATCATGATCTATTTTATACCCAGTCTCATGACATGAAAAAAAACAGTATAGTTTTCCTATGGATGTGAAATTAAGACATCAG
Organism: Luscinia megarhynchos; assembly: GCA_034336665.1. Lineage (NCBI taxonomy): Eukaryota > Metazoa > Chordata > Aves > Passeriformes > Muscicapidae > Luscinia > Luscinia megarhynchos. Next base: position 53,227,828 of record CM067565.1, read on the forward strand.
AGTCGTAAGCATGCTTTAAGGAAATAATCTCAATATAATTAGACATTGCTCAAACCAGATGATGTTCAAAACCATTGCTGTACATTTGGCAAGTTTCAAACTGAGATTCAGCCAATTGATATCAAGAAAGCACAAATCTTTCATGAGTTGAAAATATTTTTAGAAGGACATGTCTACTTCGGTACTTAAAGTACTGATCTGTAAATGTGGCAGATTAGCAAGAAGTTTAATGCATCACTGAAGAGAACAGGCAGATCAGGTCACATCCAGATACTACATAATCCTTGATTTTTTTCCTGTAAGGTCCAATCTGGCTCAGGGAGAAAAGTATAGGATACACAGGATCATTATTTCTCAAATAAGCTAACATACATAGTATGGTATGCTCAGATTTTGGTCCTATATATGTGGGGTACTCTTTTTTTGTTTGTTTTTAAATCTAAATATTGATTCATTGCTTTTGAACATGCTGGGGACCATCAGTACTAGTCACTTTTTAAGCACTACCTCCTAAGGGCACAGGAGCAAAGCAATTCCAAAATGTCAGAAGTCAAACAGGCAGAAGACCAGCTTGGCTGAGCAAGGGTCTTCTTTTGGAGGTAACGCAAAAAAGGAAGGTACATGTGGGAAAAAAGGGTGCAAGCAAGGTTGGGTGATGTGGAAGGAATACAAAAATGTTTCTTGCTGCTATAGAGGGAAAAGTGGTGTGGTCAAAGCTTAATTGGAGTTGAAGCTGGACAGAAATTTGGGGAGCAATAATAAGAGGTTTTTTTAAAATAAGTTAACAGAAAGAGGTAGTGCAGAAATAACATCAACCTAGGATGGTTCCCTCACAAATAGGGATATAGGCAAGGCAGAGATGTTTAATTCTTTATTTGCCTTTGTCTCCAACATTGATGATGAGCTAAAGGGGCCCCAGTGCCTTGAGCTGAAAGACCATGGCTGTGAGCATGATGAAGTCTGAGCATACCCTGAACTAGTGTGGCATCTACTGGATCCAATAAGTCTATGGGACCTGATGGGATTCATCCAAGAATAGTCCAAGAGCTGGATGATGTCATCCTGAAGCCTCTCTCAATGATTTTTGAACAGCCTTGGAAATATGGAAAGATCCTAGTTTAAAGGAAGCTGGCTTTGAATTTTCAAAAAGGTCAAGAAGGATGGAAGGGAAGACATGGACACTGTAGGCCTGTCAGTCTCATTTCAGTGTATGGCAAAATTTTGGAGAAGGTTTTTCTGGGAGGTATTGAAAAAGACCTGAAGGATGGTGCAGTCATCGGTCACAGCCAGAATGGCTTCATGAGGGCAGAATCTGGTTTATAAAATTTATTACTCTTTTATGACAAGGTAACCCACCTAGGCGATCAAGGACAGCCAGCTGATGTAATCAATTTTTCTGGATTTCAGTAAAGCTTTCAATACTGTCTCTCACAGGATCCTTCTGGACTAAATGTCCAGCACACAGCTGGATAAACACACCATGGGATGGGTGAGCAGCTGGCTCACGGGTCAGGCACAGAGGGTTTGAGTGGATGGGGTGACATCAGACTGGTGTCCTGTCACTGGTGGGGTTCCACAGGACTCCATCCTTCGCCCTATGCTCTTCAACATCTGCATTAATTACTTGGATGCAGAACTCAAAGTAAGTAAGTTTGCCAATGTTACTGAATTGGGTGAAGCTGTTGATTCCCTTGAGGACAGAGACGACCTGCAGGGAGACCCAGACAAATTAGTGCAAGGGGTAATCACCAACCAAATGAAGCTTGACAAAGAAAAGTGCCAGATTCTGGACCTGGGATGGGACAACCATGGAAGTACGTACAAACTGGGGATTGAGAGGCTGAAAAACATGCCATGGAAAGGGACCTGGGGGTTCTGGTCACTGGCAAGTTGAACATGAGTCAGCAGTGCCCTGGCAGCCAGGAGGGCCATCCTTGTCCCACTCGGCTCTCCGTGGGGCTGCCTCACCCTGAATATTGTGGTCAGTTTAGGGTGTCAAAAAGATATTAAGCTGTTAGAGAGAGTCCAAAGGATGACTACAAAGATGGTGAAGGGCCTTGAGGGGAAGCTGCAGGACGAGCAGCTGAGATCACTTGATCTGTTCAGCCTGGAGGGGAGATCTCATTGCAGTTAATTGTCAGGAGGGGCAGGCTCTGATCTCTTCTCTGTGGTGAGCACTGACAGGACTTGAATGAATGGCCTGAAACTGCATCAGGAGAGGTTTAGGTTGGATATTAGGAAAAGGTTCTTTACCCAGAGGATGGTTGGGCACTGGAACAGGGCTCCTCAGGAAAGTGGTCACAGTACCCTTGACAGAGCTCAAGAGGTGTTCGGACGATGGGCTCAGGCACATGGTGTGACTCCTGGGGAGTCCTGCACAGGGACAGGAGTTAGACTCAGTGATCCTACCAGCTGTGGGTATTCTATCACTCTGTAGCTGTGAGGAATTAAACACAGAGGTCTGAATTGAGTAGCATTAGACACAGTACATGGAAATGACTGATATTAGAGTGTCAGAAAATAATTCATCAAAGTGAAGGTGGTCAGGTCTTTGTAACAAGAAATGTTTTCCTACAAAATGGAAGGTTTCAGGTGTTTCACTTTAAAAAGCAGAACCTGCAAATACCACTCAGCAAGAGATGTGAAGCTTTAAAGTAGTGTATTAGCTTCTCTCACTTTAATAACATCCTTGACATATAAACTGTTCATATTCTTCAAAAACATTAAGATATGTCTGAGGATATTTAAAGCTAAACTTATCACAAAAGAAGAATCCATTATTTTTCAGAAAAAGTACAAATAATTTGACATGATGTCTTAAAAAAGTTGAATTGCAGAGGATTTTTCTTTTGAAACACTTAAATTATTTTTGTCACATCTTCTTTTAAAAGCATATTGTTCCTGGCTACTTTTTTTGTATGGCTGGTAGAGTCTTTTTGAATGTCAATGCTTGAAATACCAATCAAATGGATTAGTTAACTTATGGAAGTTAATTTTAACCGAGCTGGCTGTTCTAAAGCCATAATTTTAAATGATTAAGTGTTTTAATAATTTAGTATTAGCTCACAAGCTATGAATTGTGTTAAAATATAGTGTTGTGATTGAGGCTTTCTTTTCAAATATGTGCTGATTGTATGCACTAGCAATAAGCACCCTTTAAAACAGCAAACAGTGTTTCTGGAGGCAAATGCTTTTGACACCAATGTGCTCATGACTAAAAAGGGCATTGTCCTTTCTCAGCTGCCCAAGTGCAGAGCATAGTGCAGAAAAGCTTTGCACAAATCATTGCAGTCCTGGAAAGCTGTGAAGAAGGAATCTGTGTTCCTTAGAATAGTGTCAGTTTCCTTATTGAGGGTAAATTATGTCTTCCAGACAGTAAGGCTGTTAAATAGCAATCAGTACCATATGCATGACTTGCTAAAATGATAAAACAATTTTAAACTGTTCTTGAAAAACAATTTTAAATTAAATCTTAAGTTTGAAAGTGCCCACACTTAAAATAAATAAATAAACAAAAACAAACCTCCAGAATTCTTAAGATGCAGCTTGGATGAAACATTCTAGATTTGATCTAGTCTAAAACACAGCAGAACACACCCCATTAACAAAAATCTCTCTCATAGCTTTCGTTTTGGCCTTTTCAATTTGACATATGCTTTTTCAATTCTTTTTTAGTCCATACCAATGACATTGATATGCTATTTGACATCCGAAACCATTCCTACTGCTTTCTCTGTTTCTGCCTTGTGAAAGGGCTACACTTGGGTATCTTGTGGGAAAGAGCAGTGGAAGGAATAGTGTGGTGCATTAGTAACATGGGTGAAAAAAAGAAACAGATTAAGCCAGAAAAATAATATTCTGAATCTATTATGGATTCTGTGAAATTACGTAGAATTTCTAAATCCTATGTGGTGAGAGGGAATAAAATTAGAAAGGGTAATTACTCTTTAAAGCTTGGTTCTTAAAAGTCATCATGAGAAGCTTTTTCTCACAGGACCGATTTCCATTCTGCTAAAAGATTGTTTAATATGAGATCAGCCAAAAGCTATATACAAAAATGCAAATGAGTACTGCCATTTTTATACTGCATGTTTCATATGCTCAGCTTAATTTCTCTCCTATTATGCAGTCATGTAGATGATCACAAACTGTTGGATAGCAACAAGTATACTCTATACACGGTATACTTGTCCTTCCTTCTACTCACGAAATAGAGGCTGGATTCTATTCTGGCAAATAAGTAATTCAGGCTTTACTACTGTTTAAAAATAATCTTAGTCATGTACCTTGTAAAATGAACTAATGCACATACATGTCTAAAGTAATAATTCATTTTTATAACTTACATCGTCTGGGCTGTATTTTTGGAATCAACATCTGAAAAGAGTTTGTCTCAAAATACGGCCTGCTGCAAGACTGCAATAATAAACCTGTCTTATGCTGCTTTGAAAGTTGGTTTTCGTTAAGCAAGCTAAAACAATAATGCAGCTTTTGAGTGGTGTAAATTCAAAGGTTTCTTAAATATTCTTTTTGTTTTACATGAAAAAAGTTATCCACAAGAACATATGGAGCATTGATTGTGACAGCTAACCTGTAGAACTGTTTCTCAAAAAGCAGCAGAAAGTAAGGACAAATGTTGCAGGCCTTTTTCCATATGCAAGTTGTCTAATTGTCAGTTTTTACTTTACATCTTCTGTTTAGGACTGCAAACACAACACAGGTGGTCCATATTGTGATAGATGCCTGCCTGGCTTCTATGGTGATGCAACTAAAGGGACAGCTGAAGACTGTCAGTTGTGTGCTTGCCCCCTAAACATACCTTCTAACAAGTAAGTTGTATATTTGTTGCATATTGCACTTTTCCCCTTAGTATATTGCATAATTTCCTAATTTCTATTTTTACATGTATGCTTGAGATATCTGTTTTCTTTCAATCAAATAATACATGCTGCAATATAAACACTTATTTTTACGATTGAACAGAGTGCTTAACTAGGCAGATAAAGACAAAAGCTGGATGAAACTAAGGTAGAAAGAACAACACAGAATTTGGATGACTGTTTTTCAAATTAATAACTTAGCATTTGCTTTTCTGTCCTCCTTAAAGGTAGTTGTTTCTAGTTTTAAAGCTGAATTTGCAGACACGTGGGTTTTTTCTGCTTCTGCTTTTCATGTTCTTCCAGTCTACATTATGAGATTTGTTTGGAATTTGAATTCATCCTTAGATCTTGTAAGTGAAAATATTTTTTCAGCATATCTCAGAAAAAATACTGTGAATTTTTTTATTAAACAAAAATACAAGTGAAAAGTTATTCAAAATTCTGATCTCATAACTAAAGTTTTTTCATTATGAAAGCTTGTCTAAGCTACCCGTTGCTTAACTTAATAGACCAAGTGGCTTGAACATTTTTCATTGTTTTTTGTCACAGACAGTAGCTGGAAAATAATAGTACCAAAAGCATTTTACATGATGTACCTGAATAAAACTGTTCTGAATCTTGTTTGTGCCATTGCATCCTATTAAAATTGCACTGATCAGGGCAGGAGTAGTCTAAGCACTTATGAGCGGAAATTCCAGGGGATTGTAGAATGGGAGCCTGCTTTCCTGTTAACACAGCTCTTGAGTTGGTTTTATTAGATATAAATATATATGAGTTTATTGTATCTGCTGCTCAGGCATGGTTCCTCTGACATTCTCCTTACTTGGTATTTCCTTGCCTCAGTAATCAATTATTTTTCTCTTGTTTGAGAATACTGGGCTAATAAAGAAGAAAAAACGCTATCACATTTCCATCTTGCACAGACATGCAACAAAACAAGTCAAATAGATTGAATTTAGGTTATGATTGGCAAAATGCCTGGAGAGCTCCATTACATAGTCATAATAGTTCTGGGTGTTTTACTTTCCTTTTTTGAAGTTAGCAGTCGCCTTTTTAGCATTTTGTTTTCCTGAAAAATATAATAGATACAGAACAAACACACAATATAAATGTTGTTTGAACTGTGAAACTGTGTGAGTCCTGAAGTCTACAAAGTTCAGCTTTGTAGAACTCATTGTAAGGGTCATGCTCTCATGATGTTACAGTGTAGACCAATTATTAAACTTGTTTATGAGGAAAAAAGAGGTTTTAAAGATTTAATGTGTTACCTGAATGCTGTTAAAACACTTCTTTGCTTTCTTACTTAGTTGCTAATGAGTTTGTTACACTAGGGATAATATATTTGCAAACAATTCAGATACCTTCATGTGAAAAATAAACTTTTACCAAGTTCATGTCACTGCACAGATCTAGTACGTGTCATGTTCTTTCTGAGCAACTGAAAAAGTGACTAATTGTATATACAAATTATTACAAATAGCTGTGTATAGATTTTAATTCCTGAAGTATTTAATTCCTAAAATGATATGACATGATATTTGTAGGTTGCTAAGCTTAAAACCAAGTTCCTGCTGCCTAGAGAATATTGTCCATGTAATGAGCCTGTGAGATATATTTCTATTAAGAAGTAAGTTTTGTATTTTATAGCAGTGTCTCATTTATTTATGATGTTTATAGTGGTTCCCTTCACTGTTCTCACATCACCTGACTCTCTTTGCAATGCCACATACAGTGGAGAACTGTTCTAACAGTTGTAGAAATGATGTGGTGATTATGTTGTTCTGTTAATTGACTTCAGAGGGTTTAGTTGCTGCCAATTCCCTTTCCTGTTTCCTAATGGCAGGAGCTTCCATATGCAGTCACTGAAGCCAGTCATGTGCCTTCTGAAGCACAACAGTCATAAATGGCTTGCCATATGTCAGAAAAGAGCACTTGGCCAAATCAGAGAATTAAAATTAAGTTGTCTAATCTTGTATTCTACATCCTGGGTTGTATTTTCTTCTTTTTGCATATATCTTCATATATATGCTTATGTGATGAAGATGAAATCAATGCCAGTGTTATAAATGATCTATGCAATGAACACATAACTCCTTCATTCTATGTCTTCTTGTAAACATACTACTCCTAGAAACTGTTCTAACATTCTTAGTCCTCAAGCTGTTTCAAAGAAAATTTTTTTTCCCATAATTTCTAACAAATATGGGTGTTTGGAATAACTACTGCTCTCCTCTTGATGTAGCCATAAATTTAATATGGGTAATCAAGACTTTGACAGGAATGCTTTATCACTGGAAATGGGAGATAGAAGGTCTCTGGCTCAGCCTGGGGAGGTCGGCAGTAAATTCACAGCACATGAACTAAGAATTTGGGTTGGTCTCAGAGTTTTATTTTTTTTCTTGGAGAATTAGATAAAATGAGAATCATATTGTCAGGGGATGTTTTCTCCAATACACTAGAAAGCTTTTAGGACATCCCATCTCCCAGCATAGACTTTTCACATACATATCCATACTGTGTGTCCATACTTGTCCTGTGTCCTGACTCAGTTGTTGTACTAGTGTTGTTACCATATGGGAAAACTGTAACAAGCAATGATAAATCAAGAGGGGGACTACGGTTTTTTTAAGTTTGTTTTGACAAATCAATACTAACAGTTCATTAGTGTTTGGCATTAGTGAGTAATGAGATTCTCAATAATCAGGAAGATAAACTCTTCTTTTCTCATCCTACTCTCATATGTTTCCTTTACAGCATGCACATGGGAATTTCTCAATATATTAATGTTTACTGTTGAAATGTAGTCCAACTACTAAGTCACAGAAAGAATCCAGGAGGCAAGGTCTGAGCATTACCTTTAAGACATGGAAATTCTACTATTCATCATTATTGCTTAGCAATAATAAGTACATTATTATTATTATCATCATTATCATCCCTACAATTGCTATCATTATTATATTTAAAATTTATGCAGTTAAATTCAGACCTCTTGGTGGAACTTTAGTACAGTCAATTTTGTACAATGCTGTAATGAGTTGTGATAGCATCTCTACAAAGTTTCCAATGAAACTCTCAGAATGTGAGGTTGGGTCTGTCAAGCAGGAACTTATTTGAAGTAAGCCAGGTGCTGCTGATTATATTCAATGATTATATTCATGCGTGCTTTCATTGCTGTTAAAGAATAGAATGAACAATTATTGTTTCTTCAATTGGTTCTTCATCCATTTGTGAATCTATTATTAAGTAAATGACAAAATAACACAAATATTATCCTTATAGGAAAGAGAAAAATGCCAGCACCTGTCTATGTTTGTTGGACCTGACCATCCCACATTTTTCTTACTGATCTCTTGTATTTGTGGGATAATACAGAATAAAGAATAACTGAGGACAGATCACAGGATGGACGACTCCTGAGAAGTGGGGTTTAGTCACCAGCAGCTAATCACAATAAATTGTGCTAATTAAGTTTTTCTGTCCTCTCTGGACCTATTACTTTCCAGAAAAATGTCATGGTATATCCTGCTTTAATATATCCAAGATCAGATTATGTCTATTTGTTGTTATTGTAGCATGCACTGTAGCATGTTATCTTAAATATAACTTCCTTCTACTGTATTTGTTCAAGCAACTCTATGGCTTCTTGAATTCTCTTTTACTAGGTAATAAAAGATAATTCAGTATCTTTTTTCACAAAGGTGCTTTATTTTGCCCCTTTGAATAGTCACCCTGCTGTGCACCTACTCCTGTTCTTTTATTTCTTCTTTTTTTCTTTTTCTATTTTTCTATTTAGTTGACCAGAATTGATTACCATTATGTAGATGGGGCTTTTTAAAGATGCTTGTATGTCGCTGTCTCTAATAATCATTACAGAATTACAGAAGAGCAGATTGCCTCTTCTTCTGTATAGTAGCTTTTAGTGTGTCAGGAGGTTTCTTCAGATAGGTGTGTTAAGGGAGAAAGATTATGGAAAGCAAAATACTAACAGTGAAGGAACAGAGTGCAGAGTTAAACACAGGCATTGAGATGTGGAGCTTGCAAATGGCTACAGTATTCTTATTTATAAGAAAACGAGGAAAAAAAATCCCCAAACAAGCCAAAAATAATTAGAGCATAACAAAGAAGTAGAATCTTTCTAACCTGCAAGCTATTCTTAAGCTTCAACATGCCTGTGTGGCCTGTTGCTTGAGGTCACTGGCACTTGATTAACTCAAACACACTCTCTGGGAAGCTGTACCAGATATTTCCCATGTTGCCCCTCCCCTTTCTTGTTCACAGGCTCTCTTTCACAGCTGACTATACACAAAGTTAACTGAGCTTTTAATCGATTGTCCTTCAGAGAGATTTATATAGGGGCCACGTTATGGCACAGATTGTTTTGCCAGGCCCTCGGGGGCACAAACAAACAGCTGTACATTCCTGCCTTTTTAATGGTATCCAGACCACTCACTGGCAGGCTCAAGTCCCGTAATAACAGGCTGTTGGGATGCTGCCATCCGCTGCTCTATATTCAGTGTCGCAGAAATAGCAGAGTCATTCCAAATTCAATTTGCTGGAGTCGAACTTAAGCCCCATGTCCTAGACCAGAATCACTTTTCCTGGGCACTGTTTTGCAAATTAACAATCTCTGGAGTGGGAAGAGAGCTATGCTGCTAACCATGTTTTCTTTATGTTTCTTTCTTGTCCCTTTTCTTTCTCAATCTCAACAACACAGCTTTAGCCCAACGTGTCATTTTGACCGGCATCGTGGATTAATGTGTGATGAATGCCCAGCTGGCTACGTGGGACCACGCTGTGAGAGGTAAGCAGGCACCACGCTTTTAGTCATATGAGACCTGAAACAAAAGTATTGATCACATGGAACTGTTCTACCTTTTGTTACCTCCCCTTCTCATCCCCATTCCTGTTCTGAAACTCACTGAAAAAATTTCCTCTGATATTGGATCCATGATATTGTATTTTTTTATGCTTGTTTTATTGTTTTACGGTACAATGTAAGGTTTCCAAGAAGCATTTGCTGATAAGTAAGAGTCTTTGTTAAAAAAATTTCTTCTAGCTTTTCTGTCACTCTTCTGAGATTTTTATGGACCTTTTGTCTCTTCTGTCATTTGAATATTTAGAGCATGGTGATTAAAAAATGCAGTAAATTACTGATGCTTCCCTTAGAGAAGTTAATATGCAGTGAAGATACAGCTCTTCTAATAAGTTATTTATAGATTTTAATTATTTTTAAAATAATATTTTACATTTTTGTTGCTTCTCATTTTCTGTTGCAGTATTTATTTAGCAAATAGAACAAACTGAGCTTTAATGACAAAAAAAAACAACATTATTCTTCTTTGTCAAATACATAGAAAAGTTCAATATATATTTCCTACACTTATTGCTAGCTTTACAAAGCCATTATGCTGGAAGGATCATGTGGAGAATTTAAATGAAACAAACGAGCTAGTCAGTGCTAGTGCTAAGCTCCCAGGAACTCTCTTCCACAGGAGGTGAGACCACATAGGCAAGGGATATCACCACTGTGTCTGCATGCCTTAGGTCTCTTGGGATTTCACATGGATGGAACAGATTTCAAGAGCAGTTAGTGTGCCAGGGGACCTTTGCTAGCTGTTTGGAGGTCATGATGAATCAGTGTTGGCTTTGTCTCCATGATCTCAGTCCCCTGTGACCCTGCCAATGACACCTTTTTAAGAGGGGCTTGGGCAGCCAGATAACTCTGTAACACCTGGTTAGACACTGAAGGGGCATGGAAACATGGCCCTGGCGATTTCTTAGTGGGCTCTTGTCATTTGGCACTTCCACGAGCTGCTTGAAGGATTTTTCAAGGCAAACCATAAAAAGAAGGTAAGGCTTCATTCAGAAGACTTAAAATATTCAGGCTGAGATGAAAAGTAGGGAATAAACCAAGAGCAAGTGGAAACCAGAAAAGCAGAAACCTGACCATAAGCTCTGAATCTCTCCTATAGTCCCCTTCTTTCCAATTTACAACTACTTCCTTTTAAATCCCCTGTAGTGCTATGTCTGTCCTGAAGTGAGAGTGCAGGCTGTCACCTGTTCCCACCCATCATCACCGAGTCTGCTCCTGCTGCTGCTATTTCTGCCTGTCTTTTCCTGTCTGTCTGGGAAGTCATCACCTTCTTTCAGCTAGTGGGCTGTGAAGTTAATGACGGCAGGAATAAATCACATCAAGAGCACTTCGGTGGCAGTTTGTCAATGCAGGGTCATTGACAGCTTCCATTAGCAACAAGTGCTGTTTCTGAGTGGACCACAGATTGTAGATGCAGTAGTAGAGAGTCTGAATAAATGGCTAAATTGGATTTTAGCCTGATCTCCTAAGGAAATGAGGCTGCTGTGATCTTTTTGTGCATGTCTCTCTGGCTGCCTGCGAAGTCATCTGTACTTGTAGGTCAATTTCAACCAAATCTGGCAGAAGATAGGAGGGCTCAAAGATGATAATTGCTCCCGAAGGTTTTATGAAAAGAAGTGGCGGAATAGAGGCTAATAAATTAGGACATGTCATAGCTAAGGGGTAAGAATACTGTGTGAACTCACACCTGATTAAACAGATAGAGAGAGAACAAGAGAGATTGCTAAATGTTCTGCCCATAAGAAAACTTTCACAGGACAAGGAAAAAGTGCTGCTGTAGCCTGAGGGATTACTCCCTGCTGAATAGCAACATCCTGCAACAAATAATCAGCCCTTAGCCTTGTAACTGTGAGATATAAATCCACTGGAAATTAGGACATTAATTCCAAAGCTCACAGAACTATTTGCTTTTAATTGTAACAAGTTGTTTTAAAATGTCTGCAGCTGTCAATAATAATGATCAGGAGAAAGCATGTTGCACTTTGCTATTAGCAGTGGTTGTATAATTGCTGAGAGAGTTTACACGAAATTCTCTTTCATTTTAGCAACTACAAAGTGACAAGTGATCTGAGCCATGTGATTCATTAGCTGAACAATGCTAAATTATCATGACATACTAAGTATCATGAAGTGACAGTGTGAAGCACTGTACTTATTTGGCCTAAAAATATATCCTCTGTCCCCTAGAGAGATACATATATCTGTCTGATTTGTAAAATGTCAGAAAAAATTGCTACTTCTCTCACTAGAACTCTCAGGAAAATGGTGCCATAATTGCTCAGTATTCTGAGGGGTCCAGCTCATAACACCATCAAAATAATTGCAGATATAAACTGTGCTGGGAGTTATCATGTAATATATAATTGTAGGGAGAGCTCAGCTTTCCTGTGTAATGTTTTTCCCTAACAAATTAGATGTAAGTTTTTTTTCCTTTGCTCACTGCTCACTTTTCCAGAGGCATATGAGGTAGGGTGGACATTCTCTTAACTTCATAGAAGGGATGTATAAGAATGACATAAGGTTGTCTTTTTAGCCCAGCACATTTACAGAATGATGATATCCATTTTCCAAATACAGTCTTGCTAGGGAGAAGAAGCAAAATAGGTGAGAGTCTAGCTTTTCCTGTAGGACTCCAGGATTTATGTATATTAATCCAGTGATTTTTTTCCTCCTAGAAGGAGGGTCACTGTCCCTTATGTGTGAGGAGAAGCTGACCCATGTCCTTTCTTGCTCCCTCCTCCCTCTTTCTTGAAGTCTAGCGCAGTGCCACCATCCACAGCCTCTCTTGGGTACTGTGGCTTCAAACTGCTGCTCATTGTAGCAAATATAATTCTTCCACTAGTGCCAGAGCAGCGAGTCTGTGTTGCAGTACTGATGGGAAAAGGGTCAAACATTTCAGGATATTTGGTACAACAAATGTGTTATGCAGGATTGTTTTCAGCTTGCAAAGGCAGGCATTCTGGCATTAGGAAATGCAAGATTTATAGCTGGTCACACAACAGTAACATCTGTGCTGTGCACCTGGGTTAAGATATCTCACTGGGTGCTCACAGGCCGTTTCTCCACAGGGCTTTTGCCTGGTTTTGTGTGCAGGTTGAATGAACATAAATTTCAAAGGCGCTGTAAAAAATAGTATTTCCATACTTTAAAGTGTTTGGATTTGCAGGCTTAATTAACTCTGTCTCAAGGGCTTTTTTCCCCAGAAAATGTAAAGAAATGTATAAAACAGTCCTGTGTTTCTGTGCATGTATGTGTGTATACAAAACACCATACAGATTGCTGTGAGGAATATTAACTCCATACTGACCAGGCCCAGTACACATTCATACACATATTTTTAAGTAGTAGCCCTGTATTTAGCACCACTTATGCTAAATAAAATGTGTCACTCACAGACACACCTGCATTTGAGAATAGAGAAAAGAAAAATATGGACACAATCTTTTTTCTCTGCTTTTTCTCCTATTTTTGTTTATTTTTTTAATCTCAGAGGTGTCATGTTGTAGTTAGAAGTCATTTATTTTTACATGTGTTTTGTGTAATGTAATTACGCAAAAGTAATTTTGCATGTCCCATACTTACTGATGTTTTTTAATCTAAACCTTCCTGAATATATAATGCTTTGAACCTGAGAAAAGTTGAAGTAGGAATGTCCTTAAGGGAATAAAGATGGAACTAAGGAAAATGGATTTTTTTTAATCTTCCCCTGCAACTTCAGGAGAAGTGGTAGAAAAAGAGCAAGAATTTACGTAGATACATGTACATAGTTCTCTTCTAAGCTTTAACTGGTTTACCCTTACTTTCAGGATTGTCTTCAGTTGGATTTGAGATTATGTATGTGCATAACTAAAATACGTCTATGTTATGGTAGTGGTTTTTTTCTTATTTTAATTATCAAAGTTTAAACTGATGAGAACACAAAGTTATTGAGGTCTCCCGCTGTTAATAGAAGGAAATTATTAGCAGTGCATTTCAAACAAATCATTGGAGCATTCTTTCTGTGAACTGCTTGGTAAGTTCCTGTGAATACTGTCACCCTTAAATGAAAGTGAAAGAAGAATACAGACACACATTAAGTGAAGTCAAATAGATTAGTAGGACCAAGAGATATAGATTTATGACAAACACACCACTAGTACATAAGCAAAGTATGAGTTAACTTCAGATATAATCTGGTTGAGGTAAATTAAGATAACTGCATAAATTATCTAGATACTCTCTGGTTTTGATAAAATGTGGCTATTAATTGTAATGTGTTAAGATTCTTGACCTTTGTAACTGAGATATTGTCACTGATGAAAGCCAATTTATTTTGGCAAAATTAAGTTTAAAATTAGTCTTTTTTCTTTGCTGAGATATCCTCCATAGAGGAAAAAATTCTCTCTTCCTTTGCAGGAAATACAAAAAATTGCTACATTTATGACAGGTGCTGAAAATAAAATACCTGAATTATTCTAATGACAAGATTTTGATGTCTTGTTGCTATGAAGGGGTAATTTTGAGAGATGACTGTGCTGCAGGAGTGGGCTAGATTGTGGAAATTTTACTCATGGTCCTGAATGTTACATGCACCCAAACTACTGGACTGTTCATACATATTATTGGTCTGTGGTCTGCATTGTGGATATTTTGAGAAGATTGAAAAAAAAATCCTATTTTTGTAAAATTACAAAAAACTGCTCAATTAGTTCCCACTATTTTTTCCTTCCTGCTCTCAGTTTCCAGTTTTTATAATCTTTGTGATCTTTGCTGATGATATTGAATAATAGTTGATACATGATTAGTCAGTTTTGCTTAGGATCCAGTTAAAAGCTTTATGAGATATCCTGGAAGCAAGGAAAAGGATGAACTTGACACAAGGATGACAGCATAGTGGAGCTCTGCATTCCTGTGTTAGGATGATACACAAAATCTTTCCTCAATCGTGCTATCCAGTACTACTGCAAAGTAGAGAGGATATCTGTGTACATTAAAACTGCATTCATACTGACTTTAAAATTGTAGGGAAAATCTTTTTGTGCAATGTGCTTTATGTACTTTCTGTTTTCCTTGTACTAATTGGAGTTAATCTGAGATGTGCATAAAAAATTCATTAGCCAGAACTGTGCAATTTTTCTTTTCTTTTTCTTCGCTATCTGCACATTGCTCTTACTATGAAGTGTGAGCAAATATAACAGAAAGGAAAAGCAGACCAGAATATAAATAGGAAATAGGCTGTGAGATGAGTAGAAATTTGCTTTAAATACAGACTCATATTAGGTTGGATTTACTATCCTGCTTTACATGGTACTCACAGAAAATTGCAGGTGGGCAAGGTGGAAAAGGATGTGATGTTTTCAAACAATTCTCTTAAAATATGAAGGCTATAGTATACAACAACATAGTTCTTGTGTTAATGAGCAATCATTTTGTTACCCACCCATACACAGAGGTTAGAAATCCATTAATTAAGCAAATCTAACCATGCAGTAGGGACAGATCTTGTTAGGTAAACAAATTTATGTCTGTATTGCATTCTAAAGGTGTTTTTCTAAACTAAAGAAGTTTTTAAGGTCGAGGGGAAAAAATCATCAGGCTTGCTGGTGATTGAGTACAGAACATCTATACATAATGTGCTGAAATACAAAGTGTATCTAACACAGAGTCATAGAATAGTTTGGATTGGAAGGACCTTTCAAAGGTCATCTAGTGCAACCCTCCTTCCTCTAGAGTGCCACTAAGATTTCTTGCTATGCTTTGTCTCACCTTCAGTGCCAGTGACAAGATTTTTCTCCCACTGAAGTCTAATTACTAGCAGAACTGGCAGGATTTCAGCTGGTACTGTATCTACAATATTGTTAAAAAAGAGTAGGAGAGAAAAAGAAAAAAGATGCTTCCGACACACTTGAGAGAAGATCAAATAATTTTTGGTGATCAGGGAGGCAACAGAATTAAATTTTTCTAATGAGAGGATTATTTAAGGGTCCTAACTGATGATGTCTTATACCATAGGTGTGCAGAAGGCTATTTTGGACAACCTTTAATACCAGGGGGATCGTGCCAGCCATGCCAGTGTAATGACAACCTTGACTTCTCCGTTCCTGGCAGCTGTGACAGCTTGTCTGGTGCTTGTCTGATATGTAAGCCAGGTACAACAGGCCAATATTGTGAGAGGTGTGCTGATGGATATTTTGGTGATGCTCTTCATGCAAGGAACTGTCAACGTAAGTCACGAACTTTTACAGCTCCTGACAGTATTGATCTATCCTGTAACTTTGTTCCTGAGAGGAAGACTCTGCCTCTGTATGTGGGAGCAAGGGAATGATACAGCTCTAATAATGATACTGTGCATCTGCATCTGGAAAGGGAGGCTTTAAAATAAATAGAAAGAAGAACTTATTAAAAAGTTCTGGTTGAAGCAGACACGGAAAAAAACAATGGAGCACTGCATGGGTGCAAAAGGTTATACTAAATGTGCAAAAGGTTATACTAAATGTCAGATCTACAAAAATAAATATAAATAATTGAAAAATATTCACTAAAAAATGCTATAAACTACCCAGAAAAATCCTGTTCATTGGTGAGATTGAAAGGAAGGAGTGATATTTTAGTTTCAGCATCCAGCTCTGGCAGCATTTGTAACCTGTTTCCCATTTATATAACCCCAGTAAGAGTTGGGAGGTGCTGCTGCTTACAGGTCAAGATTCTCTGACCTGCCAATCAGACCCTAAAATTTCCAGACAATTTTTCTAAAGTGCTCTGGAGGAAGATACCTGGCACTGCAGTAAATTACCAATTCTCAGCTGAGTGGTGTATGTTATTCAACTACCAGCCCCAGCACATCCTTCCTCATAGTGATTGCAAAAAAAATATTCAGTGGAGATGAAAGATTTGGTAAGAACAGGAGCTTTTCTTTCTGTAGGAGGCAGTGGCTCTCTCTGAGACATTGCTGGCACAATTCAGAATGCAGAACAAGTGATTTAACTTTAAAACATTCTTCACATACTCTTCCTTCACATTCTGAGAAGTGTAATAAAACAAGTTGCAAACTCTCCTGAAAGAGCCAAGCATTTTATTTCACTGTCACAAGGATTTATTCCTGTTTCAGCCATTATAATAAATGCAAGAGTAACCCCACTGAGTAAAAAGGTGTTATAGCAGTACAAAATTATGCAAGTGAAAGAGTTGGTCTTACTGTTCACTGTGTAGGAACATGGGGAACATAGGAACCATATCTGCAGTAATTGTTGTGAGAAATCTGACGCACTGGCATCCCTTTCCAGGACTTGCCCTATTAGCAACTTGCAGTCTAAAAGTGAAAATCCTAGGTTGTGTTGGACCTCCAGAGAGTGTGTGGGAGCTAACAAGATGCAAAACATCACCAAGTTTCTCAGCTAAGGCCAGTAAACACTGATGTACACAACGTCACAGATAACCTGGAAGACATACCTGTGTAGATGCTTTCTGTACCTTCTTTACACAATGCCAGATAAAATTTGGAGAATCCTATATATTCTCTTCATAAGTTAAAAGGTCATGATGAATGATGTAATGGAAGTTACAATGTTAAGTGTGTCCAGTGATTTAAGAAGAACTGTATTTCAAAAATTACAGCTTTCAGTAGCTTGTCACCATTCTTGAGTCATCAATAGGACTGGTGCTTTCACCATTTCCACAGGTCCATGAGAAAGATTTTCTAAGAGGAGAGTTTGAAAAACATACCATTTAAAAATATTTAAAAGAAATACGTGTTTAATGTTGAATTACAAGCTTTGCTTTTGTTGTTAGTATCAATGACAAGGAGAGCCCCCTAATGTATTCATATCCTTGTACTTGCGGTTACCTTGTATTCTGCTCTCTGCCTTTCATGTGGGTTTTCTTCTTTGCATATGATTTTTTATTTCCTTTGCAGACTTCATCGAAGTTTGCCCTGCAGCAACAATATCAGAGGGACTGTGCCTTTACTTTGTTGTTTTCAATTTTGTTCCTTATTAAAAAGCCAAATCCAAGAGTATTGCAAAGCATGAATTTGCTTTCAAATTTTTGTTTGAAATGTTTCTTGCTCTTTCTCAGTACAGTGATGCTGTGTGCATTAACTGTTTCAAATGACAGTACAGCTTTATATCATCACAGCATCTCTGAATTTTTTTGGTGTAGCTATACAAAACCATAAATCTAAGGACAACGAGCAAATGTCCTAAGCTTATTTGATTTGATTCTAGTAGGTTGTTTTTTGGAGTGAAACAGCACAGTGTGCTGAAGCAAATATCTGGAGGTAGAGCTGATGGCAATAGAGCTCAGTGTCACAAGATGAAGTAAAGCAGATGATCAAATCTGCCTATGTTCCAGTGTAGAGGTACTAGTGTTGTAGGAAAATAAGTGTGTAGCTTGATCATAAATACAAGCTCATAAATAGTTATAGAAATCTAGAGAGAATGAAGGGTCTTCACCAACGTTGTTCGGGAAGAAAGACAGATTTCTCCAACAGGCTGCATTGTGTTATAACAACCATTTGGATGTTTGGACAAGAGCTAATTATCCCAGTAGAGGTGAATGAATGGGAAGACTCTAGGTGAGATAAATACAATTTATCAGATTGTGTAACAGTTTATTAGATGAATAGCCCTGACTGTATGTTTCTTCGCTATGTGCGTACTGCCAGAGCCAAGAAAAACTAAGTCCCAGTATTCCAAGTTCTCCCTTACCACTGCTTTGCACTCAGTCATCTGTGGCTGAGATAAGGCACCATGGTGTGCTGCTTGCTGTAATATAAATAGGACAAACTCATCTGTTTATAAAATCAGTGTAAGTTTTCTTTTTGATTCTTGTGTTGTCGTATGCCTGATAAGCAAAACAATTCAAATCAGACTGAGCCTGGGTTTTGAGGTCTGTGTATAAAAAGGCTGGTGAAATACTTTTAATTTGCATTGAGGATTGTAGTTTGTTGAATCTGAGCTTTAGCATCTTCTTTCCCCACTGACCAGTTTAATTAAATTTATACTTGAAACATATGTGTGTGATACTTATCACCATGTACAATTTAGAGTGTCAGCAGTTTTAAAACATTAATGTCAAGGTAAAGAGGGCTATATACAGGACAGAAGAGGTAAATTATAGATCTGTTTAGTATTGAAAGCTGAAAGAAAAAGATAAGCAATGTTAATTACATCAGAAGTGTCTTTTAAATTTTACTTTTTAAAAATATATTGCAAAACAGAAGATCAAAATTTCTGAAGGTGTTATAGGACTGGTATGAACAGCAGAACCAGCACATTTTTGTTACTTTTTCCAAAATTTTTGCAAACATTTGAGAAACAATGCCATGAACAGAATGGCAAGTCATAAAGTTGCTTTCATTAAAAGAAGCAACTTCTGCAGAATATCTCAAAATCAGGGAGAAAACCCCCACACCAATCCTTTCAATTTATAATTGGAAATTCTAAATTAGCAAGTCCAATGAAGTAATGAGGAAGGTCCTGTTGTAATAATCTATATATAGGAAAAATATAACTGCCTTGTCTCACATAGCACCTTCTGACATGCAAGTATGCTACTGCCATGTGTTCATTGCTGGGACTCTTAAGTGTTCCTTAAAATGAAGGTGTCAAGTTGAGAGAAAAAAAAAGCAGCACATGCAGAGGGGGCACTGCAGGAAGGCAAAATGCGGACTGGAGTCCAAGTTTGGAGAGTAGATTGATAATTGGTGTAGAGATGTGGATTCATTCTCCTGTGGGGTTGTGGGGAAAGGATGTGCAGGAACCAGCTGATGCTGATGGAATCAGCGACTGTATGATATATTCCCTGTGATAATAATCACATCTCTGCTCTGCTGCGAGTGCTAAGGGTTTTTTCCAAATCTCTGCATGCCAAAAGGATTGAAGAACACAAAGGTTCTTGTGGCTGAAGAACATAAAAGGTGATAGACATCTTCCCCAAAAATTTGTCTTCTCCTAAAACAAATTTTAAAAGAATTTAAGAACCAGAAGCATTGCTGTTTTCCTCAGAAACAGTGTTTTCACTGCCTTTTTAAGTCTTCAGGAGAGCACTGTGACGAGTTGGGTTGGTCAGTTGGGTTACATTTCCTCTGGGGACTGTGATGCTGTTCCTGAGACAGAAATCCTGGAGAGTCATGGTAGCAGATAATCCTTGCTATGTTTTTCCAGTGCAGCCTGGGGCATGAGAGCATTACTGCCCCTGTATAGTGTCAACCTTGTACTGGGTTTGCAGCCTGCCAACATTTCCTGATGACTACATGAACAGGGAGTGAACTCCAGGACAGCAGAACCAGACATGGAGCAGTAACATTCCCACTGGCTGGAGCTGCATCCTTTACACACCCTGTTTAAGGATCTGGGCCCTTTTTGTATTTTTTTCTCAGCATTGCCCTGCCCACTCTGAATCTCTGGGCATGTCCTCAGTAATCTGCCCTCCACATCTTGTTTTGAGAGGAGCATTTAAAACAAGCTATGAGTTAATGAACTTGAAACAAAATTTCTGACTGCAATAATTTGGAGAAAAATTCCACAGGCTAATATGTCAGCCTATGTGAGCGACACCTTCCTGCTTAACCCAGGCTGAGTGTTTCTCAGGGTGGCAAAAGCTGCACTGTACACATTTGGCTATTAGATTTAGCTTCAGGGAGCACGCTGACATCTCCTTCTTCTTGCTCTGCAGCCTGTCACTGTCACATGAATGGCTCCTTCTCGGAGATCTGTGACTCTCGGACGGGCCAGTGCGAGTGTAAAGCCAACGTCATCGGGCGCCGCTGTGACATCTGCAAAGTGAGTGACCAAAATTTCAGACCAGTCCTTTCTTCACTGTTTGTCTCCACTAAATATCATTTGGTTCTGGATAGGCTTTTTCCTGTTACTTATTTTTCACTTAAAGAACATATATAGATTGTTCTTATGTAGAGAATGGTAAAGTGGTTGTTTTTTAAATGTTTTTTAATTGATTTCTGGATCAGAACACAAGAAATAGTGTTTACATGCAATGAATGCATTTTAAGCTTCACTGTATTTATAAATACATTTTTATATGTAATATATACACTTTATATTTTGAATGTTTGATACAAAAAAATAGTTAAAAATATTGCAGCTTTGGGAGATCATCCCTCTATGAAGAAAGCTGCAAAATGTCTGATAGCATCTGATGGTTTGTTTTTTTTAAAAAACGGGGTACTAGTTTAGTTCTTCTGGAATGTTCTGTCTTTATGTTTTTTTCTTAGCGTTTCTTCTTGTGTTGTCCAAACAATGTATTATTTTTTGGTGAAAGTGTTTTTTGCTTTGACATTGTTTTCCTGTCTCATAAATCACTGCAGAGAAATATTGTTTCATAAACTTTCACAGAGTTGTCTTCAGGCAGCTAAGGAATGTGCTATAGCTGGCTGCACATTTCTCTAGTTCAGCATAAGGACTCATATGTTAGGCCTATGTCCTCAGAACACCTTCACTTGTTTGTAATTTAAAACAAATAATTCTGTAGAAATCAAAAGGATCATTTTCACCCTTTAAAATTCTGTAATTTCTGAAATAGTTTGCTAACACTCCATTTTCAACAGGACTTAAAGAGTCTGTTCAAAGAAAAATTGCTTGTATCAGTGGATTTTGCAGATTGCATAAGATACCCAGTAAATATCTCAAGCTCATTAATACAATATTGGTGGTTAATTGGGATTAATCTTTGTTTACTTCAGTGTTTACTCCTGTCTTTATTTCTGTACTCTTTTGAAATGCGGTGTAGTTTCTTTATCTCCACTTTCTAACAGTGTTTACTTTTCCTTCTTAAAGCCCAATTACTTCTGGGCCCCAGAAAAGCTCTTTTGTATACCCTGTGGCTGCAGTGCCTTAGGATCTGTGTCACTGCAGTGTGATATGTTGGGAAGATGTGTCTGCAAATCAGGATTCATGGGCAGACACTGTGAAATCAGCAGGCAGGTGCCTGAGTTGCAAGAGAATGCAGGAGGCAGCCAGCAGATCCGAGCACCCCCCCGGAGGTGGGGCACCAGCAGTGCCAGTGGGTGCCCACGAGGTGCTTACCGCCCTGCAGCTCTGGTAATGAGAAACTCTGCTTTGCATGGGCTGAAGTCTCCCCTGCTCGTGTTTGGAGCTCACACAGATTGCTTGGGCTTTTCATTTTTAATACCTGTGTTACGGTATAAGAAATTCTCAAGAAACAGGCTCGGAAGGCAAGCAGCGTTTTAGGATGTTTCCCCAGTCCTAAGGGCTCCATCGTGCAAATGGTGATAGCAGCAAGACATCAAATACCAGACCAAGTCCCAAAACAGCACCATCAACAGCAGGTTGCACAAAATGCCTGAGAGGTGTACATAAGTCAGTGGAATCGGTGGGATTTTCTTGGACTTAGCAGCCTAAGACTTCATTTTCTAACAATTCAAGAATCAATAGCTTAAGGAGGCTGCAAGAAGGATCAGCCCGAGTCAAAGAGTTAAGATCTAATTTTAAAATATTGAACATAACTGGTGTTAAAAGTTCTCATTAATTAATATGTTTAGTTATCTGAGCCATTTTTAACTCAGTGCAGTGCCAGTTATGTGAATGTAATGCCCAAAATGATAGGAGTCTTTGTTCCTTATCGCAACAAAGCAACTTACTTCCTAAAATTAAGTAATTGTGATACAACTGCTTCTAACAGAGCAGTATTTTAGGAATGTTGTTTGTTCTCCCTGCAGCTCAAAACCTTCACACTTATCACACCTGTTTGAAAAATACCTGGCAGTGTTTTTCATCCTCAGCTAGACTCTGGGACCCATGCTGTATTTGTTCATACAGATTTCCTTGGAGAAATGAGATTTTTTCCAATTAAACATGTATAGGTTACTATGTTTCCCACACAGTACACTGATGGAGACACGATATAATGACACATTCAGAAAATTCAGTGCATTTCCTAATTTTAATCTAGGATCATATATCTTGTTCAGTAGATGTGTTTCTTAGAATTTCTGTGTGTGAACAAACTTTGCTGAGAACTTTAACTTGGAGTTAAAGTTTGCATGACCAACCAAAATGCCTTTGTGTGCAGCCCTTCTCACAGAATGCAACCCAGCATGGTGGGGTCACAACTTAACCCAGTGTGGTGTGCTGGTGTCAGACTTTTCCTGACTATTCCCATATAAACAGAGTTTATTAGATCCTGGTAAACTTTATATTGAGAACTGAGATGCATGCTGTGCATTGGTTACTTCACTGCATTAATCTGAATGTCTGTCCTGAGATTGTGTGTATTCACATTTCTGTGTTTCTTCCTGCATAAAGGAAATCTTTAGAGATAGCCAAGTATTTTATTGAACCTTGCAGTTTGATTAAATGAGTTTGACTATCTCTCTCTGATATGCCATGTTTTGTCAGGCAGAAGTATGAAATTTGCAAAGCATTTCAATACAGAGTTTGGAAATGAAAATCAGCGTAATTCTTTATTACATGTACAATCACATTTGCTTAGGGTTGTATGATTTTCAGGCCAAATTCTGACCATAGATGTGGTCTTGTATTCTGGCACCTATCAGCAGTTTATCTGTGTGAGTGGGGAACTTCTGTATTAACCTCAGAGATCAGATTTCAGGACTTTTCTATTGAAAGCTTCTGAAGTTTCAGAGAATTCACCAATGCAAGAGGTTAATTAGGGGTTCTACTGTGGAACAAATCCATATAAAATACTAGTCATAGTAGAATCACTAAGATTGAGAAGGACCTCCAAGTTTATTGAGTCCAACCTTTGATCACCACTTTGTCCGCTAGACCATGGTACTAAGTGCCATGCCCAGTCATTTCTTGAATGACTTCACCACTGCCCTGGGCAGCCTGCTCCAGAGGCTGACCACCCTTTCAATGAAGAAATTGTTCCTTTTGTCCATCCTGAGCATCCCCTGGCACTGCCTGAGGCTATGTCCTCTTGTCCTGTTGCTGGTTCCCTGGAAGCAGAGGCCAAATCTCACCTGGCTAGAGCCTCCTTTCAAGGAGTTGTAGAGAGAAAAGTTTCCCCCTGAGCCTCCTCTTCTCCAGGCTAAACACCCCATGCTCCCTCAGCCACTCCTCACAGGACTTGTGCTCCCAGCCCTTCCCCATCTCCACTGCCCTTCTCTGGACACGCTCCAGCACCTCAATGTCTTATCTTCCTCTAAGTGGCCCAGAACACAGCATTAGTGCTTAGAACAGAGGGACTGCCGTGGTCAAAGCCAGCACAGCTCCTCTGATTTGAAGATCTACTGATTTATAGTAGGTAAAAATCTAGCACCTCATGCTTGGGTCACAAAGTTTCACATTATAAAGTAAGCATTTTTCACTTTGTTCCATTTATATTCATTAGTGGTGATCTTTTAATATCTCATTTTTAACATTCTGCTTTTCTATCAAACTTTCTGATAGATTTTATTATTAATGTTGTAATTTCAAGTGAAGTTATTAATATGATTTAGATTTCAGTGTTCACTGGAAAATCATCATGCCTGAAAAACAGGTAGAGAAGTACTCCCATTTTAAAGCACTCTAGCTCAAGACTGAGTTTGTCATTTGAATATCAAGTATGGTTTGCTCCTAGGAGCCTCAGTTGGTTGTTGCAGTGAAACTCATGAGGTCTTTTGGTTGAAAGCTTTGTGCAGAACTCCTTATCAACGTATACAAATGAGTGTGTGTCTTCCCTTTACGTTTTACATTCCACTAGTGAAGCTAAGGAGGAAATTTCTTACTATAGTTGATAACATCTACTCTGGTTCTGCAGAAACTTTATATTGATCACTGCAAAAAAGAAATAGAAGGAAGAAAATAGAAGAGAAACAGAGGCCTAATCCAGACGGAGTTTATCTTTAAAAAAATACCCATTATTTTTTTTTGTATTGTATACAAATACACTACCTCTATTCTCTTCTGAAGTTATTCCTATATATCATTCTAAAGAATTGCCCTTAAGTTACTGTATACAGACATTACCTTTGCTCAGAGGAGATAAAATCTAGTTCAGAGGCTTTCCAGTTGAATCGATCTCCATTCGTAGCTGAGAATTTGAATTCACTCTCTTAGCAACAAATATATCCTTACAGCCAGAGACGGGGTGTTGTCTTTTGTGCTGACATACCTTCCATTCCAAGTGAGAATTGTACTTAGGCAAACACAGCCTCATAAGAAATGTCTTGCATTGCAGAACATTCATTATAGCGTCAGGTAACATTCTGAAATCTTTATTCTTTCTCAGCAGTGTAGGGCATTTAGTGCTCCAGGGTTTTACCACTACAATCTAACCTGTTAAAAGCAGTATTTCAGCAATGAAGAGGAAAGAGCAACCCTGCTCTCCCTACACTCAGCTTTTCCTCTTTTCTCCTGGAAATCATTCCATGTACTAACTGCTCTTCCTTGCTCTGTGGCAGCCTGGAACATTTGGCTTACAGTCTTCCAGAGGATGTGTTCCCTGCAACTGCAACTCGTTTGGTTCCAAGTCCTTCGATTGCGATGGAGACGGGCAGTGCTATTGCCAGCCTGGGGTGACAGGGAAGAAGTGTGACCGCTGTGCGCACGGGTTTTACGGCTTCGAAGAAGGAGGCTGTACTCGTATGTAAATGTTTTGCACCCAAGCACAGATTGATTTGTTTGTTTGTTTGTTTATTTATGTATTCCTAAGATTCTAGTTTGGCTAATTTTGGATTGCCTAACTAATTTTCCTGGCGGGTGTTCATAGACAGCCTTGTACATTATTCACTTGACAAGTCGGTGATTGGCGAGAATGAAAGGCCCAAGCAATTTCTGTTATTTTATGGGCAGTTTATGGCTTGTCTACTACATTTAGAAGGAACAGGAATGTCTTTTGCTCTATGTAGTCTGCCAAAAAAAAATCCATAAAGTTCCTATAATTTAGTTAAGAGTAACATAAAACTCTGATAAAAATTTTTGCCAAATCACATCAATCTTTAGGGGTGTAAAAACACAAATCCCCTTTGCTTCTAGTTTTACCCCAAACCTTTTCATTGTTCTTATATGGTTGATAGTCTTTCATTACCCAGTCCTTTCCTGTACAGTAGTATTTAGTTGCTTACTTGGACTTTTTATGTACAAGAAGATTTTAAAGTAAAACTATCTGCTATATTCCTTGTGTAAACACATGAAAAGTCTCCTTTTCTATATGCTGAAACTCTAGCATTAGGCATAAATATATCCAACCACCTCTTTAACCTCTATTTTTGTCCTTTTGGAAATTAGGTCAAAGACTGAAATGAATACTTTCTATCCTTGAAGTAGTGCAGACTGCTGTATCAAAAAGAATCCAATCAATAGATTTCTTCACAGGGAAATATCCATCTTTCCTGATAGACCTGTGTTTTTCAAGTCTCAAAAACTCATTTAGGTGTGGTCACAGGACACGTAGATAGTTGTCTAATGTGACTGACTGCTGCTATACTAAAATGCTGTTACTGTTCTTTGGGTAGAAAGCATATTCTTTCCAGAAGCAGAAATCACAGTCTGGTAATCTGTTCTTCCTCCTTTCCTATCCAGGATGGCAGCACAAGGAGCAAGCTCAGCTTTCTGCTTTTTCTTATTCCTTCTTTTTTTTTTTAATGGAAGGAGCATCAAGGCCTGGAGACCCACATTTGTGCAGCAAAATTAAATTTTACTGTAGTGTGGATAAACCTTGAAACAGGCTGGATTATTATATGTAGATTATGTTTGAAAATGTTACTCTAGGATATTGCCTCCCACAGGAATGAAGGGTTCAAAAACACACAGGTTTGAAAAGTTCAGATACACTGGCCCCTTGAAAAAGGGAGAGATTGGTTCCCAGGCTCTGATGAGAGAGCCTGAAATAAAATGCAAATTATTGCTGCAGTCCTAAAGCCCTTAGAAATTAAATGAAGGGCAAAAAATTGTATTGTTTATGATTAGCCCCTTATTCTAACATTCCACAGGTTAAAAACACATCACTATTGTGAAACACAACAAAAAGTTGATAACTACAGTTAGGGAAGGAAAATGAGAGGGCTATTAATGAAATTGCACATTAAAATTTTAATTGCTTTCTTGGCAAACTTTGAAGTGGCAGAGCTTAAGAAACAGCGATGTAATGGTAAAATACTGTAGATCCAAGTAACATTTTAAATATAAATGTGTCAGCCTGTGGTCATCAGATGCTTAAAGGTACAGCAGCAGCTATAGATGTTGAGAAAATTCAGAATTTTGAAAATTCCAAAGTTAATAGAACAGGTGGAGAGGAATTCTGTTTTCAATGTGCTGTTCTTTCCACACTTATTTTTTAGTAGGCTTCTTATGTATTCCTTCAAATGACAAAATATAAGAATTAAATTATGAATCACAAAGAAAATCAGAAATTTAATAGAAGTATATCAAATCATGCTGGAAGGAAAAGTACAGAAAAATTAATTCCATTGTGACAGTTAAGCATCAAATAGAATATTGGACCTCTTTTATCTAGCATTTATCCAAAAGGAATATAATTTGATTTTTTTCTTGTGCAATATAAATCCATAAAGCCTAAAAAACCCCCGAAAGCATTGTCAGTGTTGACATTCTAGCAGCAAAGATAAAAAAGTGATTTCTATTTCACTATTGCTTGCAACAATTGTGTTGTATTTTTTCCCTCTTATTTTGAAAAAGAATTATAAAAGTAAAAATAGGAAAAACACTTGATTATTTCCTTCCCCTCCATGCCTTTTTAGTGAATTTTGTGTAAGACCTGGAAGCCCACAGATGAGCTGTCACATCTGAAAGCCTCAGTCTCTCAGTGAGATGTATTCTGAAACTTCAAGCCACAGTGTGTGAAAATATTTTAAATAGCATGCAACACATTGTGTTCCTGGCATGATAGAGGCAAAACTTGCTATCTTCATTGCATCAATTATTTTATCTTGAAGACATTGGTGGGGAAAAATAAAGGTCACTTCTTATTTAAACTATAGATAGGAGTTCTGTCTTTGCACATCCCTTGTTTTCTGGTTTCAGTCTGAAGTATTTCACAGTAAAGGCAATGGACATAGGTGAAGCCCTCAGTAACAACATTGCCCTTTAAACACCCCAAAGAACAAGTTATCACACAGGCTCAGTTTGCTTGTGAAGCTTTTTCTCTGACCTCATGGATTATGTGGATGGTGACTGTGAAAACAACCACACGCCAGTTCTGCTCATTCAATCACTTGTGTGTCTTGTGCCCCATAAATACTTATCACTTACAAAGCTTGAATCTGCATTTGCCACCAATGAGTTGTTCACTTAATAATCCTTTAAGAGCAAAGGCCACTTCTGGAAGCACTTCCAAATCTGAAGTATTTTTAATTCAGTATAATCTGCAAAGAATACCAGTTTTCCATGGAGACGAAACATCATTTTCTTGATGTCCTCCCAAGCCAGAGGATATGTAAGCTGAAAAAGAAGGAATAGAAAGGGAAAAAGAAACTTAAACATATTTTTTGCCCTTTAAGGGAAGTCTCTTTAGAGCAGCAGAAATTCCAGAAGGAATTATTTCTCAAATTGTATAAGAGGTTAAATAGTCTGCCAGTTTCCCTGCATAGATGGCTCAGAGGCCCTCAGGCGGCTTCTTAGAGGAGACAGCATGGGCCCAGGAACTGAATAGCAGCACTCCTGCAGTTGTGTCACAAGAGTGCACCATCTCAGGAGTCTCTGTGCTTCTGCAGTTGGTGCCTTTATTTTTCCCATTCTGTTTATTTTTCCATTCTGTTCCCATTGCAGCTACTTCAACCACAGTTAACCTGTGTTTCACTGCTTCTGGTTTTTGGTTTCTCAGGGTTTCCCCTGCCTTGTCTGCCCCATCAAGTCCACAGATAACTGACAGTTCACTGTACAGTAAAGAAATGATCCTAACCCCCCTAGGGTCTGCTCTCCAGGTGTCACATAAAGGGATAACTTTTCCCCTGCTTTGTTTTTTTCTGTCTCCCATGAAGCCTGTGACTGTTCACGTTTTGGCAATAACTGTGATCCCGTCAGTGGACGCTGTATCTGCCCTCCCAACACTGTTGGAGAGATGTGTGACAAATGTGCACCAAATCACTGGGGCCATAGCATTGTCAGTGGCTGCAAGGTGAGTGGATTTCTGTTTTCTCTACGTGCATTGCCTCTTTCACAGTAATTTATAGCTGGAGCACAGTTTTTGGTTTGTAAATCATGGTTTGCCTCCATATTGCGAGTTTTGATGCAAGATTATGGTGTAAATGTTGGCAATCTGCATTACAGATCCTCTGTCTCAGGTATGCAGCCTGCAACACAAAACACCCTGTTGATTCTGCTGTCACACTGAGTCAGTGTCCTGCTTGAGCCTGATTTTATTTTACTGTAACTGTGTTTACCGTGATTGAGGGGATTACCACAGTATTAAATTATGTATATAGATGTATATTTACAGGTAATCAGCAGTGCCTTTAGGGAACAAATTCACTTTGGCCTTAATGGTGACACCACTAAGAATTTGTACTCCAAGTTTGCTTGAGAAAGGTTTCAGTTTGAGCCAAAAGACAGCAAGGAGAAAAGAAAAGAAACACCTACCTTAGTTGTAAATTACACTTCATTCCTATGTTCTTAAAGGGGAAATAAACATTATCATTAGCCTTTAAATTCTTCTATTCAAAAACTTCTCAAGAGAAGGGAGAAGAAATAGGAAAACGATAGAATTTCAAGAAGGCCATGAAAGCTATTGTTAATTACCTTGAGTTGAGGGTTAAGGTTGGAAACTGGTGATAGTGGACATCATGCTAAGTTCAAATGCCTTCTTCCTCCCTGCTGTGCCCATTGATGATAAGGGATTTAATAGTACTGCTACAATTACTCCAGAAAACTATATCTTTTTGGAACATAGTCATACACCATTAATACTTGTTCTTAAAAGGCTGTTTGTTCTGTAGCTCAGGCTGCAAAGCAATTGACAAGAATGATTTCTTTTTTGTATGTATGAAAAACTCCTGTGAAACCTCTGCAGTGCTGCTATGATATAAACTCTTGGCTTCTGAAACCAGCCTAATGAGGTTGAAGACCTCTGTTTGAGCTCTGGAGTATATTCTCTGATTGTCTTTTATGTGAGCACATTAGTATGACAGTTCCATGGCAAGATCTAAATTAATGATGATCTATCAGCCCACATCTCTTTCAGTATGTTGCCATGAATTTCTGCAAAGTGAGATGTGAATCTCCTATTTTGCAGTCTTTGTAGAAGATTTCCAAGGCTGCTCTAAGTCTGGGATAGAGAGCATTGCAGAAAACTGCATAAACCAAACACAGCATCTGATTGTAAATTAGGTTCTGATATTGCAGACCAAGCTATTTCAGAGAATGGTGAACAGTTCGCTTTCTCAGCTTTGTGTTCAAGTGTATCTTGTAGAATTAAGTTATTTCTGTCAGAAAGTTTTGTTTTTTAGGTTAGGTAGTCATCTTGCAGACTAATATTTAAGCAGTGGTTAAATAGTTTCTCTGGCATTCAGTAAAGATTTCATCTGTATATTTCCTGTATATTCACCTTCTTTATAAATGGTGTTTTCAGATCTGAGGGAAGGTGCGCTAAGTGGTGGTGTAATAAACAGTTTTGCTTAGAAACTGAATCCACATTTTCTTCCTCTCTTTTTCAGCTTTGTGTCTGTAATTTTAGCAAGCCTATCCATGTCAGTTACTGTGGTAACCTATACTGCTGGCACTGAGTTTTTTCTGTAAACTGAATTTATCCATATGATATTCTGGTCACACCAGTGATTACAGCCAATGTCCTGTATTAACTGTGCAGTGCTACCCCAGTAATAGCACTGAGGGATTCTTCTGTTCTTTGGAAGTCTGCAGTTTTCCCTGCTACTTTTGTATTCAATATCTAGACACCCTGGAAAATCACCTATTTCTGTCCTCACTTGCCTGTTCAAGTATTGTTCTGTGAGCAAGTTTGCTTCCAAATATATCACATGACTAAATCTCTAGCCCTTACTGTGTAAATTACTGTCATCTAGGAGTCTTGTTTGTACAAAGAGGATAGTTACCTGTCTGATGGATGAGTAATAGATGTTGAACTAGATTCCTCTGGGACCACTGAACTGATTGCTCCTGAGAAGTTCCAATTTTAGTTTTTGTCCTGAGCATGCCTGCAGAGAATTTGCATACAAAATACTTCTTAGAGAGTGCTTGTAGTTTTTGAGTTAATTTCATCCACAAAGTACTCCAATGCCTTTGACCCTTTGGGGTTCATTTGTTTTCAATGCCTAAATAACCAGTGATAAGTAATATCTCTTGAAAAAAAATAACCCACTGTAAATTATTTAGTGTAAATGCTTGACCTATGTTGAATAAAAATAAATTTGCTGGCCTTACAATTTAAATGTGTTATTTTTAGGCAGTGGAAATTCACTGCTGTACTTTATTTATAGATACTTAAAAGAGGTAAATTGCTTTTTGGTTGGGATTTGGTTTTGGGTTTTTTTTTTCAGAAGTGCAATTGCAATTGACTTGTTTCTCTCCTTTTCAGCCCTGTGAGTGCAGCCTCATTGGAGCCCTAAGTTCTCAGTGTGACTTAAATACAGGCTGTTGCTTCTGCCGCCCTGAATTCTCTGGGGAAAAATGCACAGAGTGCAGGCTGGGCTACTGGAATTATCCACATTGTGTCGCTTGTCAGTGCTTCCTGGCTGGGACAGATCCACAGAGCTGTGATGCAGAGGGGAAGTGCTCATGCATTGATCATTCTGGCCAATGCAGCTGCAAGGTAGGACAATAAAGGTTGTAAACTGATCTTGTAACTGCTGAGAAATTTATTTCAGATTCATTAGCACTTGCCCTTACTTGTTCTAACAATATATGCAGAACAATCTCCTTGGCTTTCATAGTGCATTTGCAAACTGATGTGGGAGGAGTCCAACATAAAGACTTAAGTGCTTATCAGCTGCTTTTTCACATACTGAGACTTGACAGGATAGCATCCTCTGTTTTCCCCAATTTTTTTGTTTCTTTCTGTTCTTACAGAACTGTTGCCAGTTGATTGCCGTAATATAATTCTTGTTCCGATTCTGGGTGCAATAAAAGCAAAAACATCAGTAATCACAGTATGCCACAGTGCTAATTCAAAGTACATTGACTTAGAGGGAGTCAATCTTCATTATTTCATGAGTAGAATTTGCTGCAATAGTATCTGCTCTGAGTAGACTGCATCCAATTCAGGATAACTAAAGCAAAGACTTTTGGCATCATCATCCACAACATCCTTATTTGGAACTGTGCTTGGAAGAGCAGCATGCTTAGGTTGTTTGAGAGTTGGCTGGATTGCTGGGCTTACAGGGTTGTAATTGATGGTTTGATATGCAGTTGGTAGCCAGAAAGCAGTTTCCCAGAGCCAATACCTTCATCAGTGACACAGATGACAGAATTCATGATCAGCACATTTGAAAATGCTGCTGACTTGGAGGAGGTCAAGGTTGACATGCTGAATAGTAGAATTACTGTCTAGAGGGTTCTTGAAAAGCCTGATGACTAGGAAAATAGAAAGGTTATTAATTGGAGTAGAATGACCTCAAGATCAGTACAGTTTGGGAGGAAGAAACCTGAGTGGCAATCCTGCTGGAGGACAGAATATAAGCCAGCCATATGCTCTGATGGTAAATAAGGCAAACTGCCCACTGATCTGGATGCAGTGAGCACAGTGGCCAATGCAGCTGCAAGGGGGGACATCACAAAGAGCATGGTGAGCAGGGGAAAGGCTTTATCTACTCAGTGCTTACTGTAGTTGGTGCTGGTAAGGCTGCACTTGGAAATGGTATCCAGTTTTAGAGCTTGATTCGAAAGTGTTGTCGAGAAGTTGAAGAGGATCTGGAGAAGAGTCTCACAGCAGATGATCTGTGGGGATGTACTGAGAGAGCTGGACTCTCTCTCAGTCTGAAAAAAGAGGCTAATAAGAGGAAATGCAATTACAACCTATTAGCCACTTCAAAGAGTAGTTGATGGAATGAAGTCCTTTCTGATGATGGCAGAAGATGTAACAAGGGACAGCAGCTGCCCAAGGGAGCTTGGGAATTTTGGGTTGGACATCAGAAAAAAAAAAAATCAGAGTTATGCACCAGTGATACACATTATCTAGAAACATGTGAAA
Source organism: Luscinia megarhynchos (assembly GCA_034336665.1). Classification (NCBI taxonomy): domain Eukaryota; kingdom Metazoa; phylum Chordata; class Aves; order Passeriformes; family Muscicapidae; genus Luscinia; species Luscinia megarhynchos. Next base: position 53,260,645 of record CM067565.1, read on the forward strand.
CGTGATAAGCAGCAGCCCCTCTAACCATCTCAGTGCCCCATTTCTGGGTTAGGTCCAGCATGTCACAGAATTGGTCAGTTTGGAAGGGATCACTGGAGGCCATCTAGTCCAACTCTTCTGCTCAAGCAGGATGCCCTCGACTCAGGGTTGTGTCCAGAATGCTGTCTCCAGAAAGGAAGACTCCACAACTTCTCTAGGTAGTCGTTTTTGTCGTAGCTCTTGTAAGCCCTAAGTAGAAAGAGTGGGTGTTCATGGCATTTGAAAATACAAGTGTTTCTTTGTTGACTCTTTTAAGGCTAATAATATAGTTGCTTCTTTGTTTCTCTGAGAGCAAATGAACAGTATATATTTATAAATATATATTTAGCTGATGATTAATTATAAGGATGCGCAATTGACATGAAAAAAATCAAAGCAAGTAAAAACCACCTTTTATGAGAGAAAATGGACAAATAACACTGGATTAAATAAACATTCCCCCCCCACGAATTTTAATCTAAGGTTACATTTAAATCTCAGGTTGGTTAATCTTTTGTGTAACTTTTTTTGAAAGAGTTATACATTAAAGAAACTAGGTTTTCATAAAATGGTAATCATTCCCATTTAAACCTGCTGTTATAACTACAGAAATGAGCTCTCAAAGGCTCAGGACCCTCATTGTCAGCCCTGACAAAAAGCAGCAAAATCTAAGCTGAATACATTGTAGTGCATTTGTTGATAGAATATGTGAAAATGAGGGTTAAAACTGGTAAATCCTGAGGGATAATGTTGGTTTCATGTATAAGCTTTGGAAAGTTTAATTATTTTATTTTAGATTGGCTTCTTCACACTAGTCTCAAGAGAACAAAAAAAGTGTGTGGGTAAAAAAAAGCCAACCAGTGCTTTCATATTGGTGGGTTTTTTTAATACCTTGGTCTCAGTATGAAAATGGTTTTAAAAGGCTCTGCATAAATTATTGTATATCTGCCCTATCTGGAATAGCTTTTTATTTGGACTAATTGAAAAATGAAAATAAAAGCATTGACATTACAACAGTGAGACATTTCAGCCTTGTTAATACTGTTCAATGATGTGGAAAACAATCATGAAGAGAGGAAAGCTTTTCTCTACAGAATTTCCATTAAAATACATTTCTCAGCAAGAACATTTAGTGCTGTACCTTAAATATCTGAACATGTCAATGCTAATTCCTATTAAACAGAAGACTTGATTAACATGGGCAATTTCAGAACAACTTATTTTTCTTATCTTATCAATCAGTTATTGAGCATGTCATGCCCAAAGTGCCATTTAATTTTTCTGTGCTTACAACTTTCAGTGTGAAGCCAGCATCTATTGCTCAAAGCTACTCAGTGGATGCAAATGCAAATGCCTTAATTACATTAATTACATGTGTTTGCATACACACGTGATAAGAAGATGGAGAGCTCCTTGAATATTTCCTAACGGTTATTATTATTTCTTGCTGCACCCTGTTATTATCATTACAGCAGGATTTTCTTTTTCTATTGCTACATCGAAATAAAACTTGATTTTTTTTTCCCTTTAAAAAACGCTCTCTCTCTGTTCCAGGTTAATGTGGAAGGTGTCCACTGTGACAGGTGCAAGTCTGGTACATTTGGTCTCTCTGCCAGAAACCCACTTGGCTGCAGCAGTTGCTATTGCTTTGGCCTGACTGCACAGTGCAGCGAGGCAAGGGGGCTGACCCGCGTGTGGGTGAGTAGGAAACTGCTGAGCCATGTAATGCGATAATGTTGTTTCCTGCTGGCATCTTTTAGTCAGGCACTGAGAGGTAGCTAGAAAATGGCCAAACATTTAAGCAATCACTTTCCTCTTTATGCTTTGAGGAGTGGTGAGAGCAATATGTTCCATTAGACAATCAGGGTCAAGACATTAAAAGGAAATAAATAGGATAGCGGATGTCCAGCCAAAGTAAAGCTATTAAACCCTAAGAAAGGGCAAGCTAGTCGTGTGGGGAAATTATGTGGTCTAATGCATTGCAACATAATCCCTGGTACGTGATACAGAGTTTACCCAGGTGTATTCAAGGGTCACAGATGCTTGTTATCCAGCATAAATTTCCCATACTTCAGTTAATGTGCTTATTTTCCTTGTTGGTTTTGCTTTTTTGATGGGATTTTCTTTTATTTTTAAAAAAAATAGCTTATTGAAATGTATAATCCATCAGAGCAAACAAAGAGCTCTACACCTGTTTGTGGAAGAGGGCCTTGAGACCCATGCTGGACTGATAAATAAGGCAGACTGGGTGTCTCCATTTATCTGCACAACAAGCACAAAACACACATTGAGACTGCTGCCATGCCAGCTCCTCAGTTGCATTCTGGAGGAGAGGTTTCTAATGGAAAATGATTAGTTCTGTCCCCATGTATGGTCAGTCATATCTCTGCTCAAAAGAATGCCAGCCACAGAAGGGATGTCTGCCTAATGCAAATCAGCCAAAGCCCCAGACTAGTCATGTACAAGCATCAGTTAGATAAGGATACTTAAGGCTGAAATCAAGTTAATCTCTCTTGCTTAATATAATATGGATAGCACTTATTCTCCCCTTCACTGTTCAATCCCGTAGCACCTCTTTCCCCTCCCAGTGGATGAAGTGATTTATTATGATCTGACCCAGTTTTTCTCATTATTTCAGTTTTGCCCATCAAATGCTGCTAGACTGGAGATGAAAGGCTGTAGAAGGCTGACAAGTTATAAAATTTAATCAAGTTCCGTAACAGCAATAGTTCTGGATAATTGTGCTTTGACCTTTGTGGCAGCACAAAGCAGAAAAAAATTAAATCTCCTGATTATTTTGTTTCTCTTGATTAATTGCTCATACCTAAAGAAGTCTATGTCCATGTTGCATCTAGTGTCATCTATTTCAGAATTGATACAGAACTGTAAAATAAGTGAGACTGTGTTCTGCCAACTGCTAGTGGCTGTTTTGGATACTCTCAGGTGCTTCAAATTACATTAGTCTTGTTTAAACAAGCAAATCCTGTTTTATATGACAATAAGACATGGCTGATGTCTGAAATTTAAATGTGTTGACCCTTTTCTTAGTATCTAAAGTATTACCCAGCAAAATACAGTTATGATAAAAAATCAGTAAATCTCACTTAGGGCTGACAATGTTAGGAGTGCTTGCATGTCTGGTCAGTCCATCGATGCTGCTGTAAATGGAAATACCAGGATACTGAGAGTGCAGTCCAGGATTTGGTTGATACCTCATTATCTGACTCACATCTCATGACTAGTTTGTTGATGGTATGACTGTTACCTGCATTTGTTTTCATCTTTCTCACTCTTTGGGAGAAAGCAATATTGATACCAGCCCTTTGCATCTGTTCACACATTGCCTGAGATACTTCCATTGGCACAGAATTGCTAGACTCATACTAGAGTTTTTGATCAAAATAAGGATTTCAGAATAATGCTAATGAGACTTTGTCAACCAGTCCAAGAAAATTACAAGCATATAAGTGTCATCCTTGTGGTTTTTTAAATAAAGCCAAATTTAGAGTTACAGAAACCTTCACTGAAGCCTCACTCTGCAAATTGCCTGGAGAACATTTAACTTGAATATTGCATAGAGGTATCAAGGGATGGGGCACTGTGTGTTACAGCTCTGGTGATGTAAAACTGGTGGTGAGAACTCTGCTTCTTTGTAAGGTAAAATTTCTCACAATCTGAACAAAACAGGCCTGAGACTAAAATAGCACTATGAAAATCACTTCAATAAAATTCATGGAATCACTTGCTGATTAAACTATTTTAACCACTGCTGCTACATTCTTTGTTAACATGAGGACAAGGTGCAAAAGGCTCAAGGGGAAAGTCATTATTAGCACTGTTCATACCTGAAGGAGTAGCAAGACTGCTTTGTGACAAATTGCTCATGATGTGAAATGAAATTACCCAGAAGTAATTTTTTAAAGAGCTAGAATTTAAAGACTAACACTTCATAGGGGAAAAATAGAGTTAATTTTCTTCTTGATTTTTTCAAATGTGCATAGGTGACCTTGAAGCCAGAGCAAACAATTCTGCCACTGGTGGATGAAAACCTTCAGCGTAGCACTCTTTCAGGGATTGCATTCCAGCCTCCTGAAATAGTAGCAAATATAGAACAGGTGATGCAGGATCTTCGGTCAGAACCTGTTTACTGGAGACTTCCAGAGCAGTTTGAGGGACGAAAGGTAAACCTAAAACTCCACTGGATAATGATAAGGCTTTTTGCTTTTTGCCTTTTTTTATCTTATTTTGTTATTTTTCAGTGCCTTTTTCCCTTCCCAATAAGTATGTCTTCACATAGTGGAAGATACTTCTAAAAAAAGTAAATGCTATTCCATTATTAAAGCTTATTTGCTCTGTTATTATGGAAATCCATAAAGTAACACGAACAATATTTTACATGTTAATATCTCTAAATATCTATTGTCTATTTTTCCACAGGACGAATTTTCTCATTAAAACGTTATTTGAAAAATTAGGCTGCACAAATTTAATATAACACTCCTGCAATTTTTTGTTTCTTACATTTTTAAGCAAAAAGTACTTGATGTTTGTAGATTACATGGGAGAAAATGATTGAAAGAAATGTCCTTTTGGGTGTTGTTATGCACCTCTGTGACAATTTATTTTGCACTTTTGGTATTTCTTGGTTCGGTGGAACACCAAGGCAAGGAAATAGATAACATACTGGTTTTAGTGTAATGTAATAACAAATTATTGATGAGTGTTTTGAACACAGCCCTTGTCCCCAGATAGTTCCACAAGTACATATTACTATTTTCTACCACGCATGCATTCATCAGGCTTGCACATAGGTGCAGACCACTCCTAGCTCCTTCCCAGGAATTAATTTTTAGCTAAGTGAAAATGAGATTTCTTTTTGTGCTTTGCTAGCTGACCGCCTATGGAGGGAAACTGAAATATGCCATCTACTTTGAAGCACGAGAAGAGACAGGTTTTACTACTTACTCCCCACAAGTCATCATAAGGGGTGGGCCTCCCACAAATACGAGGATTATTGTCCGGCATATGGCTGCCCCTCTGATTGGCCAGCTGACCAGGCACGAGATAGAGATGACAGAGGTAACATTTCCATCTGCTTTCGTAGCCCAAAACTTAAGCACATGGTTCTTTTGGATATTGTTAATAATCTGTCTTTTGTGTTTCTGTCTTTCAGCATGAATGGGAATATTATGGTGATGACCAAAGAGGCAGAAATCCTGTATTCTGGGAATATTATCATGGTAACCCAGGTGTCAACAGGACAATGTCTCAGGCAGATTTCACCTGGAAACATTATGGAGATGACTCAAGACCAAGTAGAACTGTATCCCGGGAAGATTTCATGAATGTGTTGTATGACGTTCATTACATTCTTATCAAGGCGACTCATGGCAATATCATGAGGCAGAGCAGGTAACTCTTTATGCAGTGATCTCAAATAGTGCAGTTGGCAGATAACCTCATAGACCTCCCAGCTATTCCAAACAGAATTTGTACTCATGACACCAGCTATAAGCCATTGCTGAGAAGAACGAGCAGAAGGAAATTTCATTTGGCATAGTGGAAGACACAGAAGAGGGAAGTTTTATGCAAGTAGAATCTCTATTTTCAGGATCCTAGAACAGAAAACACATGTAGGCACACACATTCTGAAACAAACTTACTGTATTTTTTGAATAAAGGTCTACTTTATGAAAACATGATGCTGTAATTGAATATAAATGTTAGCACATGAAGGAATTTTCTCATGCAAGTGGGAAATTAAATATATTGGGGTCAGATTCAACATCTTCAATTCAATATATTAATGAATCAGTTATGCAAGGAAATTAAGATAACACTAAATTTGTAATGGACATCAGGCAGCAACATCAAAGGAACAGTACAAAAATCTCTACAATCTAAAGGTCAGCTGTAAAATTTACACTGAAAGTAGCAGTCAATTGAACTAACAAGGAACACTGCTTAGTTATCTGTTCTTCAAAAAGGATCTTGTTTACAACATGTCACCAGGTGAACATGATTCAGCAACAATATTCTTGTTGAGAAATGGTAATTCTCTGTCCGCATGTATAAATAGATATGGACTGCAAAGAGGAAAAAACAGCCTCTTTCATTTCCACACAACACTAGTAAAGCCTATCTTGTGAAGTTCTGGTTAATGGAATTCAAGAAAATAGTTATTAAAGTGCTCAGAGGATATCAGTGACCATCATTGCAGGTTAGAAAATATGACGAGTGAGAGAAGATATGAACATATAGATATATTTAGAAACTAGAAATTGTTTTAAGATGCTTAAAATGTTGTCAGAGAGAAAAAGGAAAGAATGAGTTCTCTGTTGCCATGGTGGGTAAGTCAAAAACAAAAATTAACTTAAAGTTCAGCAGGAAAATTCACATTAGACATGAAAGATAAACTGCTGGGGGTAGAGAAGTTCTAAAACAGCTTACATAGACTATGGCATATCAAAATTTATTGGCAAAGGGATGGGAATAATCAGAGGTAAGCTCTAAAGATCTCCAGAAGTCCTTTTTATTATTCTGTCATAGAAATGATAAGCTAAAATTATTGCTAGGTTTCTAGGGTACAAATAGGTCTTTAAGAGCCTTGTCTTTGGAGTCTGAGGGTGAGTAGTAGGAGCAGATACCATGCAACTTCACAGCTCTGTGTGATCAAAAACATAGTCATGGTTGCTGCTATTGTTTCTCTTTAAAGTATACAATTTACAGAAAAGTATTCATGTAGCTTGCACTGGCTAGATGCTAAATGTTAGTAACAGATGCCATAAGTGTTTAACATTGGTTTAATTTATTTTTGGCGTAGTCCATTTAGGATATTGTATTACAAGCAAGGGGATTCCCAGGAAGAGTTCTGAAGGTAACCCCAATGCAATGTGGAAAATTTGAGAAGCATATTCGTGATTTGTGTATGTTCCTCCCTTGCCTCTAAGCTGTACAGATCTTAATTCAGCTGTGGAAGCAAAACCTGAGTACTATCTCAGCTGCAGCATCAAAAGGAAAGTTATGACAGAAAAGTTGATTTTGTTCTGAGGTGTGTGTGACTCCTGTGACTGCACTGCCCCAACATTTTATCAAGGCTATCCCGTAATGGGGCATTTCAGTTCCAAGGCAGGTTTGCAAGGTGCCATTTAAAGAACCAGAATATATTTTTACAGCATGGCATTTCAGACTGTGACATTTTATAACAGCAGAGCTTAGCAAACAGTTCATCTGGTCTTTCTGGTAACTCTCCATCTGAAGTCATAACCTTGCATATAATTTTGTATTTGATTTTGGAGGCAGTTATGGTACAATGGATTTTTATGATCTGTCTAGTTACAAAGTTAACATTTATCACACGGCATCTGAGACTTTAGGTAGAATATAGCAGGAATACATTATGGTTTTCTTTCAAGCTAGCACCTTGAATTATTTCAGTGGAAGTTTTGCATAAGAATAAAATATAAATCCCAAAAAATATTTTTAAAGGTTAGTGGAATATTACCTTGCACAAAAATTGAAGGCTTTTATTAAAAATACGCTGAGACCCTCTAAAGAACAATATTTATACTCAAATTTAAGCGTATGTTTGAATTAAGGGACTTACAATAAAACATTTATTTAAATAGAGTGTGTTGTGCTTTCCAAATAAGGGTTCTGTTCTAAGCTAGAAAAGCTTCTCTTTCCACTTGACTGTGCATAATGGAAAAAGATATATAGAGCTAAGGAATCTGTGGATGGGAGAAGGAAAAGATGTATATTAAGTATTATTTTTTTTTAGGTTTTAATAGTGCTTTAATTTCAATTGCAAAGTTTAAAAGCTGCAGGTAAGTGATAAACTACAGGAAAAACACTTTAAAATAAAGTCAAAGTAGCAGCAGCAATTGGGAACATAAAAATAGCTTCGTTCTAGTGTTAGCACTCTATTAGCTAAACAGTTTAGTAGCAATGCTAATGTTGTTTCTGCTTCCAAGCTGCAGCATTATTAGTGATTTAGAGGTTTCTGCTCAGAATCCCAACCCAAACATTTTTCTTCTGTATTGTTCATTTTGTTGCCCTCATTTTCACATTCAACACTCTAAATGGAAACATTGCTTTTATTAGATTGTGTTTTGCAACAGGGCTGCGATAATAAATTTCTCGAATTGAAGTATGCTTTCAATTTCACTGCAAATTATTTCAATATTCCCAACAGTGATCAGGTGGCAGTTGTTTGACTGCTGCCTAATAGACAGTTTCCAAAAATCAGCCAAGCCTGACCTTCCTTAAGAATAATGTTTTCACACAAACAATAGGTAGCTTTGTGACCCTAGAGTGTATTGTTACCTAAATACAGCTTTATGACAGTAAACAGTTTGTCAAATGTGCTCTCACTTTTGAGGATGATGGAGAGGCAGATTTCATTTTCTTTTGCTATTAAATGTACAGAGATTTTAATGTAACTTTACACTGGCATATCAGATCTGAATGGTTTTGCACTCTTTATATTCATTCTTCTGTTTTGATCTGGCTCTGTTCACTTGGGTGTATTTTTGGTTTGTTTTTTTTTGTTCAGTTTCCCTGCTCGACTGAACCCCTTTCTTCAGGTAATAAGGAGAGAGCACAGGGTTTAAGTTACTAGATTACTTTGGGGATTTTTATATTGACACAAGGTTATCAAGATGTGTAGGTCTGGTATTGTAAACTCTGTCACAAAATTCTCATCTAATTCGGTGGTGGGCATCTGCTTTTCCTCCATTCATCCCGACATTGGTACCTGTATGCTAATGAGCAGAACAGCATCACTCAGTCCCTCAGGAATCAAGGTCTGGGAGAAGTTGAACAGGCTGTGAGCATGAGGAGGAGGTGAGCAGCTCTGTCAGCTCCTCTCCATTACCACTGTGGTCAGACACGTACTGAATAGACTCCACCCACATTATTGACATTTATTCAGCCAGTTAGTCAGTCTTTGACATTTTATCTTAGGTTAGCATTATATTTGAAGTTTTAAAATTTACACTGTTCTGCACATATTGTTTGTCTGAGGCAATAGGTGTTCCAGATCATAGCATTCATTTTAGCAAACTAACAAATCAAATCCCCAAAATAAAGAAGTAAGCTTAAAGTACAGCACTCTGATACATTAGGATTAAATGTATTTCATTAGATTTTATATTTTTTGTCTTTGTCCATGATTTACTCAACCTTATTTAGCAGGTCAGCATTCATGCTGGAAAGACAAGGAGTGGCTGGGAGGCAAGGATATTATTATTAATACAATTCAACAAATGTTTGGAAGTTAAAATTTTAGAAATATATTCCTTTCTGATATTAGCAGTTGCTTCTGTAGTAGTTCATGCTTGCTTTAAATTTAAATTGTTTGTTTATATGTCTGAACAATCCTAAAGAGAAAAAAAAAAAAAAGAAATTATACTTGGCTACTGATCTTAAAATTTCTGCTAAAAAGGCAAGTGTCCAAAGCCTTTGAAATGTGTTCTAGAGCTTGCTAGGATGCTTTAGTTGGTAAGGATAGATTTTATGTTATTTTTTAAGTAGTTACCTCATTAAAAGCTCGTTTAGAGGACCATTTTATTGCCATACCCCTGAGAGTCATCACTTTCTTAATGAGTCCCTCCAAATGAAGAATTAGATATGAATTTTTGTATGCTAACTCTTGTTAGTTTGGCTGAAAAGAGATTAAAGAAGGAGATAGAATCAAGCTGGAGATTTAGTTAGTTATACTATTGCCTAGAACTAGAAGATGAGACCAGAGGTGGTGTTAGCTTTGTAGTTTCTTGGGAGATGCAAAAAGCAGTGTTGTTTGTCTGTAGATCAAGAATCCTACAAACAGCCAGATGAGATTGTTTCCTCCCATGCCAGCTGACTGTGAATAACTGGATTTGAGTTAGTGCTTGACTAATCTCATTAGAGGTGTTTGTTCCTTTTCTCCAGGATTTCTGAGATCTCATTGGAAGTTGCTGAAGGCGGCCCTGTGTCCGGGATGGCTCCTCAGGCTCACTTGATAGAGAAATGTGACTGTCCTTTGGGTTACTCTGGTCTGTCCTGTGAGGTACAGTACTAACCTAACTCCCTGGAAAAGTCTTTGTATCTTCTCTGGTCCATTCACTGGCAAGGCGTGAATAGTAATTGAGTGTCAATTCATTTAATTGGCAGCAACTCTCCCTTAATTTAATTACTTATTTTCTCTCACAGGTATTTCTCTCTTTTTTTATTGCTGCAGGCAAATATGCCACTGAAACCATGGCAATGACTCAAATACTTAGAATACAGGAAAGTGAGCTTTATTAGGAGAGCATCACTGAGGCTGGATTATGTGACTGATGCTAATAGATTATATTTTTGCATATAAAGGTTTAATACTTGTGTAATAGTAAAATACTAACTCAGTAAACACCGGGACAAAAGTGTTGGTCAGCTAAGTGACTGGGTGCTCCTTATACATGCACTATATAAATTTTTTTACTTACAATTTCATGCTGAAGATTGCATATTTCAAAAATACCCATGTGTTCTAGAGAATCAGCTGACTTGTATGCTTTTGTAAAATGGATTTCATTATAGGTACCAGAGAAATCATTTAAGATACAATACATTGACTGCAGAATAGAAGTTAATATTTCTGACTGTCCATGCACTTGGACCACCAAACTTTCTGTGTGCAGAATACCATGTTTTCATTTTTAGTCAGCACAAGCAATTCTAAATTCACAGATTGCAATTGTTAGGTGGAGGTAGCAGGGAACAACACTTTGAGTATTCTGCAAATGCCTCAAACATCCTAAGTGGGATCTTGTAAGGGTTTCCCACAAACTACCAATGGGAGAAAAATTAAAGCAAATGAAGGGAAAGATAGCTCATTATCTGTGAGAGCTCTGATCCCTTTGGACGTTACACATGATTGTATATGCAGCAAATAAGTCAACAGAAACAGTAAGTTTATAGGAAAGGTGTACAAAAAAGTGAATGAAGCAATTTTCTTTGCACACTATTTCAGTAGGACAATACACGTGAACTTGTGTAAATACATGAGAAAGTAATGAACTCCAACATTTGCTTAGAAGTACAGATATTTTTTTAATTACTGTAGCAAATTGAATTTTTGAAGAAAAAAAAAGAAAAATATATGATAATGTAATTAGAATGGTTTTTTTAATTCACACCCCCCAGGGGCTCAATAAATGTCTCAATTGCAACCTTCATACTTCATTCTTAATTGCATGATCTTGACATACTCATAACTTAGTTTATTTTTAGTGTGCTCAGGGAAGGTTATAGTGTGTTCTGTGAAGGTTTATTTAATTTTAGCAGGGAAAAAAACCTGACATCCTGGCATTTTTTAAGCAGGTGTTAACCGGGTGTATGTGTCTGTGCCAAGCTTTATCCATATAATAGCATTGTAAAGACTATATGCACAGCAGTTCTTACTAGAAGTGACGTGTATATCCCCCACTCCTTTTTTTTTTCTTGTTTTTTTTCATCATCTAGTTGTAGACTGCAGAAGCAGTGGTAAGAATTTTCCTAATGGCTGCTTCTGAAAAACTTCCAAACTAGCAATTAAAAATAGAGTATTTTTTTATCTTTTGTCTGTGTTTTATTTCATCTCAGAAATGCTTCAACCAAAATAGATGAGAAGACTGTCAATGGCACATAAGAAAAAACCCCCAGATATTAGTTTTGTTTGAGGATGTACCATGTATTTATAATCTGATTCTGAAGTCGTTCAGAACTTGTAAAGCTGTGTTTTGTACCTTGTTTGGACAAGTACACTTATGGGGATAGAGAGGGAGGGGGAAAAATGATATTTTAGTAAGAAACAAAATTACTTTTTTTTGAGATTGTTTATCTAGGTTAGAATTCTTCACAAACCATGAAAAAGAATGATAGACTGTTTCTATGCTTCAGGGAACTTAATGTGGTCTAAGTCAAAATAGAAGGGGAAAAGAAGAAATGAGTTAAGATTAATTTCTTTGTGATTCTAAAGAAAATAATTGTGTTTATACGTTTTCCATAACTTAGACTCCTGGAGCTTTTGGCAATGATTATAAAACTGTCATATTGGTGGTATATGAATAAATCTGGCATGTCAGCTAATGCTTCACTGAAGAATCCTGCTTTTGGTCATAAAAATTGCTTACTCCAGATTCTCTTCTGTTTTATTTTGCATCCATTTTATTACTGTGGGAAAAGTGTACCACTCCTATTCTTTCTGAAAAGCAGAAAATTTGGTCATCAGTAGGAAATGACCTCATCAGCCAGCCTTCACAGGCTCCTGGCACCACTAGGTGGTGGGATTTATACATGGGACAAGTGACTTCTCTGTAGGCACTTACTCCTAATGGTCTCAACTGTCAAAATGTTCCTGTTTGTGTTTTTATGCTGGCATAGCTGTGTGCTTTCTGAGGGCTGTGTAAGGGCTTCCACAGAACTGTGTAAGAAGCCTGAAATAAAGATCAAGTGTTTGATTTTGCATGTGTCAGCTTTGCTAGCAATTTTTTGGGTTATTCTTGGAATTTTATTGCCAAGCTGCAGTAGAGGATAAACAAGTCTCAAGACATGGAAAACCTTTAACATTTTGAATTCTGTACTTTTATGGTCTTTAAGTTATATAGCTATAAATAATGCAGCCATGCAGCCATTTTCTTGTTTATTATTCGGCTTTTGCTTGTTATCCATCAGGTAGTGTGTAGGCAGATGCTAGCTTGTCGAACCTGAAAAACATAGCAGGGATGAAGGAAACAAACTTATCACGCTTGCTCTCCACAGTCCACGCAAAAAAAATTATTTTGGAAACTGTTTTCTTAAGTAATGAAAGGAATGATGCTTGATGCACAGTGAGAACAGAAAGGTGTTTTGCATCTGAACAAAAGATCTCTCAAGCTGTAGTATAAAAGCCTGATGCCAGTGGAGTGCTCCAGGGATTTTTCAGCCATGTTTCCAATTAGGACTGGCTCTTGTTATCTGTAAAGTACTGTATATTGTTTGTAACACAGCTGGAAGCCTGTCAGATTCTTTTCACAACTTGTAAAAACTGGTGATTGGAAAGATGAGTTTGCAATGCTGCCCATACACAGTCCACACAGTAATGATCTGTTTTCTCCTGCATCTTTTTTTATTGCAGTCATGCTCTCCAGGATTTTATAGACTCCCATCTCCACCTGCGGGAAGGACACCTGCTCAGCCCTTAGGCACCTGTGCTGTATGTCAGTGTCATGGACACAGCACTATGTGTGACTCTGAAACATCAGTTTGTCAGGTATTACACTTTTAAACATTTGCACCAAGTTAATGTAAAATTCTTAAGTTGTGCTACTAATCTAAAAAAACAGAAAACGATATTTTAATACAATTTTTCCTAAACAGCTTAAGTGTGAAAATTCGGGGAGAGTCATAAAAGCAAAGTTCTGAAGTTTTCTGTTCTGATTCTCTGGAGTTCAGATTATGTGGTGCTTTTTCACCCCTGAATTACTACTATTTGTGTAAAAAGAAAAGCTAGACACCTGCAAAACAAAGAAACAATGTACCATGTGTTATACAGTAAACACAATTCTGCTCTTACAGGCAGTAGTACACATTACTGACCTGGTACAGTAAGACTGAATTTTAATTCTTGCTCCTTCTCCAATGGCTGGAACAAAGGAGGGAAGAAAGGATGAATGGGATAAGAAATTCTCCTTTTAAGCCCCTATATTACTCAGCAGGCATTTGATAGAAGCTTAAAGCGAGCATTCCCACTGAGAATCATATCAGGGGAATTGTATCGCAGTAAGTGTGAATCCCTAAGGCTGGGAGCAGAATGTTGTCTGCCTACTTGTAATTATCAAAATAGAGCTTTCATTGTGTCTCCTTCCTCGGCAGGATTGCCAGCACAATACAGCTGGTCACCACTGTGAGAGGTGTGCGCCGGGATTTTACGGCATTGTCCAAGGCTCTCCGGATGACTGTCAGCCTTGTGCTTGTCCCCTGTCCATTTCTAGTAACAAGTAAGTCAGCAAACTCATGGCACAGAATTGCCTTTCCAGCAAGCCAGGGCTTCCTTCTAGGCTCTATGTGTCTTTTTTTCAGATGGCTGGGTACAAAAGAATTGCCTGATGGAAGCTATACTGAACATTCCTTATCTACTTTTGCTAATTGATCTTCCTTTAAAAGTCAGAAATTGCTCCCTTGCTAATTTGTGATGAATAAATTAATAAGTGCTAGAAAATGCAATACTCAAGATAATGAGGGTGTATTCTAAAGGTATTTTCATAAACGGAGCTAGAGCAAAACCCAAGTACAATGTAGCCACAAGGGAGCTACAAAAAGTTTTATATATTATGTTGGTATAAATGTGCTGCAGTGCCTTTCTTCCTCCACTATTGAATTTATTGATTCCTTATTTAATGTTACATGAGTTTTAGGCAATTTGTGAAAGATAGAATAATTTAAAAGCATTATAGTTATTGCAGCATAAATTTTATTGGTTGCTTTATGCTAATGAGCCTTTCCACAATGCTTCTGCATGTGTTCCCAACAGATGATACTTTAGACTTGAGATTTGTTTGTTGTTTTGCTGAGAAGTTCTTTAATGATATTTGGTATCACACTGTAGTAGTGCCCTGAACAGGTTTGTGTTTCTTGATTGGGCTTTTGAAAAGCTGGAATTGTTCTGTAAAACCATTTTTCTGTGCTTGTCTGGCCTTCAGGATGTTTTAGTGAGTATTTCAGTCAACATAGAGAATTTAGGGGGTTTGTTTTTCTTCTTCCTTCATTTTATCATTTTGGATTGGTCTTGGATTTATTTAGAAGGAGAAAAGTCCTTTTCTCAGACATTATTAAAGACATCATGATCTTTCATCTGCAGCAAGAGTTTTTAAGAATACTTCCAAATCTCAGGTATTGAAAGATACATCCTTTATCTCAGAAAGTTATAATACATTCTTAACTACAAGTTTTTTCAGAGGTTTGCCCATTTCATGCATGTTTCCTGTTACAACTTGATTATATATTCTGTCTATTAGTATCTGAAAAGGACATTCAAGTTTCAAAGAACAAGACCAACCAAGCTTCTCAGTTTAGCAAATCAGCAAATATTGGAAAAAACTTTTTATGTAACTAACTGGCAGTATGAAGGGCTGTAAGTATTCCATTCTATCTTTTCAGGGAGCTTAGGAACCAACCTTTAGTTGCCCGGAAATACATGTGTCAGATCAGAAAATGTCAGGGCTCTTCACCTGCTGTTTATGGCACTATGCTACAAGAATTTAGACAGATTCTCTACACTGTGCTCCCAAGATCATTTCAGTATCTTATCTAAAACCTAACATAAACTCAAGAAGTGGGTATTGCTGAAGTGTTCCAGGTGAGAAATATGTGGACTGTGGGTAGTATGTGTAACACAGAATCGTAGAATGGTTTGGGTTACTCCAACCCTCCTGCCATAGGCAGGGGCACCCTCCACTACACCAGGTTTCTTAAAGCCCCATCCAACCAGGCTGTGAAGACTTCAAGGGATTGGTGAATCTACCACTTCACTGGGCAGCCTGTTCCAGTGTCTCACCAGCCTCTGAGTAAAAATTTTCTCCTAATATCTAATCTACTTTTTCCCCTCTATAGATTAAAGCCATTCCCTGTTGTCTTTTCACCATCTTTTTTTAAAAGCTCCCTTTAGGTGTCCGAGGTGCACACTCAAATTTCTGAGCTGCCTGAGGGAGAGCAAGCAAAGTGCCCATACCTCGTTTAGTCACACAGACTGCATGGCTGTGGGTGTTGTCACAGCCTTTTGTGTCATGCTCACATGAAAGTGATCATGAGACTCTCTCTTTCATAAACCTTCACAGGAGATAAGAGAATAACACCTAGTCTGAATTTAATAAAAACAACTTATCATGAGATAGTCATCCAATTTCTTAATGCTGTTGAGAAAGGAGTCAGATCTGAGCATGTTCAGGAACAGAACTGCTTGTGTTTTATAGAGTTTTATAGAGCTTAACTCAGATGTCTCTAGACATCATGGAAGGGATTTGTATTTCTGTTAGCCACAGCCATCAACAACTTTGGTAGCTGTATAGTAAATAAAGAGACCAACAGCTGTACATCTCACTCACGTTAAAGCTAAAGGAAAACACCATTGGAGAGAGTCTGGGAAGGAGATGTTTCATGTGTGTGTATAAGTCTGTCTCTACATGTCCATTTTCCAGTGCTAATAGAGGATGCCTGAACAATTGGTTTAGACTAAATGCCTGACTTTTAGATGGATAGAGTGGCATAAATTCATTCCATAAAGCTACAGTATAAAGTGGAAAATGAGAGTATCAGCCCTTAGATTTGTATCTTGTGCAGATCTGTTAAGGCTCTTCAAGAGCCTATTAAAGAAAAAGTCTACCTGCAGCTATTTTATGGTAGTCAAGCAATCATAATCTACATGAAATACAGCTAGCTAATGAGCTATCTCATTAGCTTGCTATGTCATGACTGATATGATAGCATTTGTGGATGGTATAGTACAATTATTTTTATTTACGAAATTGTATAAAACTCTACTAAAGTTTCAAGTACTGTGTTTGTACAGCAGTCAGCTTCAAACATGATGAGCTGGGGGAAAAAAATAACAGAGAAAATAGAGAGAATGAATTGTTCCCAGTATGGATCTATTTTTATGGTGTTGAAAATGTGTTGGATAATGAGTTTGTGAGTAATAGATCAATTTGTTTACATTTTTTGCAAAGGTGTAATTCTATATACTAGTTCAAGCACTATTGATTTAATGCATTATAAGCAAGTTAGATGAGGATGCTGACTGGACTGTACTGTACCAAGAAGGAGCCCTGGGCTCTCCACTAGCCACCTCTGTTCTTTTCTAGTTCTTCTTCCACAAAGAGCTGAAAGAGTTTTATGGTTTTGCACCATTTTAATATTTCTTTCTGCTCTTTTGCTCTACCTGCCCCTTTTGTTTAACTGCCTGTGCAGGTGCTTAGTAGACTAACATTTCAATTAAACAGTACTTTGCACAGTGCCCACAGGCACACACTACAGTCAGTAATATAGTGATTTAGAAAAGAAAATACAGTGTCTTCAATGATTAAAACAAGACCACTCCCTGATCATGAAGGAGGTAGTTTTTAGGGTTCTTTTTCTCTGTACACTGGGCTTTTCCTGTACATCCTTGAGAAGATTGTCTGATGCTGCCTTTTTGGCAGATTCCACAAAGCTATGACTTTGGTTCCTTTTCTTTCTTTATATTTTACCTTCGAGTAAACTCTTCCCAGCTTATCTCATTTCATTCAAAATAAAATGAAATCAGACTGGAAAGGCTGAATGTTCATTAGCTCCGTTTCTAAATCTTTTGTTTCACATCCTTCCCAGTGCTTCCTTTGCTTGCACATGTGGGTGACAGCACCATTCAATCACACAAGCCTGCAGCCCTTAAGAGCCTTTGTCCAAACTGTGTCAAAGCAAGACATTCATAAAAATTGTGACAGAAAGAAGAGACCTCTCACAGGTTTTTTATAAGCAGATAAGAAAATGCTTCCATGTCCATTAAGATTGTAATTTCATGGGCTCTTCTGCACTGCTGACCAAAGTGAAATGATGTAAGACAGTAGAAACAAATTCTTATTTACTTTTGTTTTAGTTTTAGCCCTACTTGTGTTGCTGAAGGACCTAATGACTACCGGTGTACTGCCTGCCCACCTGGATACGAAGGCCAGTACTGCCAAAGGTAAGATGATTGGAAAAAGCAGAAAGAAGGACAATAAAATGAGGAAAAGGCATAAAGGAGATAAATGTTTTTCCATATTACAAGCATATATTTACTACTGTTTAAATACATGCCTTTGGATAATTTATTTTTCTGTTATATGCTGTTAAAACTCAGCCAACATAGACAATTTTTATATACACAGCTTTAAATTGATGATCAATGTTATTTATATCACAGATATTGTCCTAGTCTTAGTTTTTGATGCATGAGGGGTTCTTTCCTCCAGGGCTCAGAAGTTAAAAAGATTTATCTGAAATTAGATGCCATGCTAATAGTGTATCTTGATGTCACTCATACCCTTTGTTTTAGTGACTGTTGTACCCTCATGGGCAT
The DNA here is from genome assembly GCA_034336665.1 of Luscinia megarhynchos. Lineage (NCBI taxonomy): Eukaryota > Metazoa > Chordata > Aves > Passeriformes > Muscicapidae > Luscinia > Luscinia megarhynchos. The sequence goes on from CM067565.1 coordinate 53,278,733, forward strand.
TGACTGTGAAAGACAGTTACATACAAAAATTTTAATGCCAAATTGAGAATTAATAACCTAAACAGCCTCTGTTGTCTCATCCATCAAAACACTGAGGGATTAAGATGATCAAAATTGGCAAATGTCTACCAGGAGATTTCACGTCTGACACAAAACACAAGTGGCTTAGGCTATAGGCCAAACAATGATAGGGGAGGAGTTTTTTTGTTGTTTAATAGAAATTTAACTGAAAATTCTTAAGGATGGGGAATCAATTTGCATACCTCTTGCTTCCAGACTGTTCTGTGTCCCAATTAGAAGTAATTTTGTTGGACAGTTTGCAATATTTCTTTCTTGGTCATGAAGCAACAAGAATGGTTTGTTAATGTTCATATGAATTACATTAAAATATTGCGAAGTGTTCTTTGTGCACCGCGTCTCAGTTGGACAAACCCTGTTTTGTATTTGCAATGTCTAGGTGTTCTCCTGGCTACACAGGAAACCCACAGATTCCAGGAGGGTCCTGCCAGGCATGTGAGTGTGATCCATATGGCTCCGTGCCTGTCCCCTGTGACGGTGTCACCGGGCAGTGCACCTGCAAGGCGGGATTCACGGGGTGGAAGTGTGCTGGCTGTGAGCATCGGCATGCGCGCCACGGCACGAGATGCGTGTGTACGTACACTAATGGCATCCTGCATGACTTCTCACTCTCTTTGTCATACTTCAGAAATTCAAACCTGCTTGTGTAACAGTGTGTGTAAGCCTGCTTGTGTGGGTCTCTTTGAAAATAATTGCCAGGCTTATTGATACTTTGGCTCTGGTCCAATCTTTTTTGTTCACGAGCCTTGAAATGTTAAGAAAAGGCTCAATAATTTTTAATATTATCACTGAAAATTGACAAAAAAGCTTTGAAGGACTTTTTGGCTTTTCAGAGTCTGTAATTTTGCTAAAGATTTTCGCTACTGTTGTGACAATATTTTCTCTTGGTGAATCTTCTAGTGTTGTCCTATATATTTAACCAACAATTGCAATGCTCTATGCAATGAGTCATGTACAAAATTTTTATTAAAGTTTAATTGATCGCGTTGGTTCAACAACCACCCATTGGAATTTAAAAGATGTAAGGAATGACAATACACTATAGAACTTCTATTAAAAGTAGAGAACTAATAGCCTAAAACACCAATTTATATTTTACAGTACTTGTATCTTTGTCCTATCCTCAACTTTGATACATACCAAGTGATTCTCTTGTATTTTTTGTTTGGGTTTTTTTTCCATTATATTGGATAGTGCTTGTTTTGAGCCCACAATCTTATATCACATAATGTTGTATGCTTATATCTTATAAAAACGTGTAGCAGAATCTTTCTAGAACCCTTGTTCATCCCTGACAGAAGTAAGGCATTTTCCTCTTCCCCATCTCCCCCAGGATGTGGAGGCACTAACCTTATTGTGATTTTTTTTTTCCCTTCGATGCCATGATTGTTAAATTTAAAGTAGAATACTGGTAGAGTTCCAGTAAGTCCACAGTATATAGTATTTATTAATTTGTGCACATTTGAAAATATTGACAAGGCACAGTCAGTTAGTTTAAATGTTTTATCTTAATTGGAGCTTTTCTATGGTGAGTGGGGTGTCATTGTGAGGGACATGTAACATCAGGAAAAGTAGGTGTCAGCTACTTTTTTTTCTTACTTCTCCAAAGAATTTATCTCATTTGTACCTCAACATCCAGAGGTGCACACCTCTCTAGTATTAAAATGAAATGATAAAAACAAATTGCAAACATTTTAAAAGCAAATTAAAAAAATAAACAAAGAAATGTTAAAATGTCAGAAGGCATCATATAATTCAAGAATGGAATGCATGGCTTCTTGGCGTGCCTAAAGAGGAAGATATTTGGAATGCATGATCAGGAACTACACAATGCAGAATATTTTTTTCACTCAGCCTAATGGTTGTGATCAGCTCTCAGACAGTTCACCAGGACTCAGCAGAATTAAGCTTCTCAGTCCATTGAAATAAGTGCTTTTGCATCAGTCCTGAATCCCAGGCAGTGATTATAGATTCCTGGGAACATATATAATTCTATTTATTTACTATTAACAACATGGCATTGATTCATTGATTAAAAGTGCAGTGTACTTCAGAAAATTAAATTTCTCCTATCCTGCAGTGTGATGTAGTTTAAGACTTAATTCTGAACTTAGTACCATAAGCTCTGTTTTGAACAGTGAAATGATTGCAACTGGAGTAAGTAGTCCCTTTGCTGAAATAACTATGGTTTGAGTTCCATTTTGTGGTCTATATGTCAAAGAGAATTGTAATTGCAAGTCCATAAGTGTTACAGCTAAGAAATTTTAAAATAAGGACTGTATTTTACAGAGTGGCGTCTACATGAAAATTACTTCATTTTCCAATATCCTGAATAGCTCTTACATTATTGCCAGTATTATCCCATTTTTCCAATCACAGGCATGACTTAGTATTTTTTTTTTATTAGTCTTCTACCTTATCAGTATTCTGAAAAGTCTTTTGGGTATCCAGGATGACAGAGTTTCATTGTACAAAACAGCCTAAGTGCAAGTTATCCTTTATAATACTTTTCCAATTTGTTAATCAGGCTATTTCATTGTGTGAGTAATAAGGTTAAAAATCCTATTTGTGAATGGAAAAAGCTGTTTGCAGGCAAATTAAATTTTCCACCTTTTTGCTTTCAAAGATGTTATTTGCTGTAACGTATTTCAATGTGTTGAAATATACCTACACTATCCTTAATGGCATTTTTACTTTAACTAAGTACTCAGCTTTCACCACAAAACAGTTCTTCACATGTGCATATGGACATGTCTTTTGACCACCAGAAACAAGAAATCAAATGGGATTTCTTTAGTCATAAAGATAAGAACCACGCATAGAACAGATGGGATGTACTTTAAATCTCCCTATCACAGAAAGTAGGTTTTTACTATTGATACCATATCAATAATAACCATATCATAAAGTGCAAAAACTGCAGTTTCAGCAGACATTTTTTATGCCTATTAGCTCATGCTGTATGGTCTTCCTCATGCAACCCTGCAGTTTTCCTTCCTTGCTCCCAGAATACTGAGCTGTTCCAATCTGAGTTTAATGCAGTTGAGAATTTGGTTCTGTATACAATGTATTTTTGCTTTCATATATCAACCAATTGCAAGCCCCTCAGTGACCAGCTTCAGTTGTAACAAAACCTTAAAAGAAGGAACAATGGTACTCTTAATGTACAGAACATTAATTAGTGTCAAGAGCAGAATCCTGTTTGCATTCAGTAGTTAAAATGAGCTGAATGCATGTACCTACTTTTGCTCATTTGTAGTTTCATTTCAACTACTGCAATTGCATTGTACCTGTCAGAAGTGTGAAGAACCCCTAGTTAGGTGGTAAAGTGGTCTAACTTAAAGACAATACATTCAAATACAGTCACCCATGTTGGAAAAAGTGTTTGCAAGTAGTATAAGACATAGTGTGATTAAGCTGTTCTGTTAGTATGGTATAGTTAATTTTTAAGAAAGTGGAATTTTATTTTGAATATTTAAAAAAGAATAACATTTTAAATAATGAATTTTTGGCAAATTCTGTAAAAGGTCACCACACAGTATGACCTGAAAAACTGAATAATGCCCATTTAAATCAGATCAGAAAGGTATTTTAGCCAAAATATAATGCATTCTTCTTTAAATATAACACTTAGGTTTTAACATACTCCATAACATAAGTATTTTTAAGTGAAGATTTTCAGTGAAAAGGTGGAGGGAAAAAAGCAAAGAAGCATGCATGTTCACAAAAGTGATGTATTTCTGATATAGCTGAAAATCTGCTTGACTGGGTTCTTACTGGTTTTTTTTTCATAATGTGTCATTTTTCAGTTGCTTAGTGCATGTCACTGTTCAGTGCTGTGTTATAACAGTTATATTTTAGAGAGCTACAGATAAAATAGAATACATATTTATTTTGAAAGCTGCTGTTTAAGGGGGAAGATTTCACTTACAGGTAAATAATAATGGTAAGATAATTATAGGTGCATGGCACAGACAGAATTCCATTCCCATTATATTCTTAGAACTGAACAATTTTGTTCTCTCTAGGATGCCATCAGGGAATGAAAAATTATATCCAAAAAGTAGATTAAAAAAAAAAAAAAGTAATACAAGGGTATGGTCTGCTACACATCATAAAAATTTCTAATGGCTATTAGCTAGATTATTTCCCCAGCTAAAGTAACCATCTAGGTTGTCCTATACTGTTATTCATAACACCCTGCTGATGAATACTGTCTTAAAATTTTTTGACTCAAGTAATTAACTTTGTAGGTTCCTTTCCCCTTCTCTTTTGAAAAAGTCAGTACCCAAAGAATAAATAGTGATGGTTGGAAACTAATTTTAATAATGCTGCCAGCATCCTTGTATACTGTCAAGTATGACAAAAGTTCTTCCAAATCTTCTCTCAGATTTTGAATCAAGCCTGTAGCAATCATGCATTTTCTTAGAAATAGTAATCCTCTTGTGTGTTTTTTGTTATACCTTGTGACATTCCACTTCACTTCAGTTGTAGAGTTTGTAGTACATAAAATGAAGAAGCCAATTTTATGACAATATTATTGGAACAGTGACTCTGCTCACTGCTGTGCCATATTTATGGAACAAAATGATCCTGGTGAGAACTTCAAGGCTTTATTGTTGTGTGGCTCTGTATATTATATGGCAAGTCACAACTCACCTCCTGAATGCTTTCAGGGTATAACTACAATGGAGACTTGAAAAAAAGATCTTCAATGTTTTGAGCTGTGTCGCTACACAAACTACAAAACCTTTCCTTGGATATATGCACCTGTCACAAGTGTTCCTTAGGGTCAAGCAAAAGCCTAAATGTAAAGCAGTTGATGTGACTGAACAGGAAGCAATCATGGCACAGGGAAATCAAGCAGATATTTCATTGTTAGGAATTTTTCCTTAACTCAGTCTTGTGGGACAAAAAAAAAGAAAAAGATCCACAGCCTTGCTGCTCTCAACAAACTTTCATCTTTATGTATTTAAATATTCAATATTGGTAGAAGGGCATTTAAATGTTTGCACTCAAGACGGATGCTTGCAATGAGAAGGGTTGTTTTTCCCAGGTGTCAATCTCTTTGTTTCATCACAGTCCTACCCCAAAAAGCACAAAGGGAGCTCCCAGCCACTGGCCCTGGCAGAATCAAGGTTTTCCCTTTAAAACAGTGAGGAGCACCATGGCCTCAGCCATTCCAAGTTCAGAGCTAGGTGGAGATGCTGTCTCTGGCAGAGGTAGAGCTTGTGGACTGGTGAAACAAAGCCTCTCCCAGCTCTTACAGATTGCTTGATTCATGAGGAGCTGGGAGCCCTCACAGAGTGAGCTGAAAAGAAAGATCCCAAGTGTAACACATCTGTGAAGCCTTGGGCTGGCTTCTCCGGTGTTTCTGAGTTTTTCTGTGTGTCCATGTGTCTCAGCTGTAAGAATTAAATTGATGTCTGTGTTGGACAACTGCTTCTCAGGCTGCATGGGCTCAATTAGGACATTTCTGATTGGCCTAGAAGCTGATAAGCCATCACTTGTTCTCCATGTTTGTGATACATGAGCCCCTGTTGAGTTTAGACCTATACTCCTGTCTTTCACTCAACTCAAGGAGTATTTAAGCTCAACTACTACTGGTATGTATCAGAACCAGCAGATGAGGATTTCTAGATAATAAAAATCAGAAATAAAACCAAGTAGGTGTTTTAGACCCTGATCTGGGTATGAATTGTCATATATTGTGGAGACATATTGATCATGTAAGCTACCTAAAACCAGCAGCAGTGGCAAGGAAGCTAAAGCTTTCAGCTCTCTACTGGGGTTCTGTTTTGGAAGCCACAGGAAGGCTATTTTATTATTTGGAGACTAGTGTCAAAATGGGAAAAAATAGGTAATAGCCAACAGATTAATGAACTAACAGTAGTTCAACACTTTATTTGAAACGAGAGGAAGCTGATACTGAAGAGCCACTGACTATCATAGGGTACCACCCCCAATCAGAGATTGCATGGTTGCCCTTAGACTTAAACTTTCCTAGTCCTAACACAGTCTTCTGAATCTTCACTGAAATGAATGTATTAAAGCAAAATTGTGTCAGATTATCACTCAATTTGAGGAACACATTGTGACTCAGATGTGTTTGTTTTATTGCACATTATGTTTCTTTGTAAGATGCAATAAATGGTTAGATGTCCATAGACTTACAAAGAATTTCTTTTGGCATGCATACTTTGGACATGCTTCTCACAAGAGGTAAGTCAAAATCCTTAGAGATTTAGTGTGCATGGAAAAGTGTGGTGAAAATGGAAAATGCAATAATTTGCATTAATTGCTTGTTGAACTATTGTAATATTGATTGCATGATTTGCCTCTGACATACTTGCACTGCAGTAATGATCTGAATTTAGTGCTGCATTTGGTAACATTAGACACAAATTTATCCTGACAGCTTTATAGATAGACACAGGAGTATTTAGTCTTGCAAAATATATAATCATGCTCTTGAAATATTTCCCATAGCTACAGTACATTACAGACTGCATACTGGAGTAGCTTAGTCCTGTCTTGTCTACTCAGCTGTGGTCTCACTCGATGCAGTTCCTCTTTTCAACCTGATTATTGTGCAAGAGATATTAATTTATACTGAATGCTCATTTATTGATTGCCCACTCATTGAGAATACTTCATCTCTTCATGGGCTGTTCATTTTTTTCTTATTGGTGTGGATTGAGTTTGTCTTTAACACAAACAAATTTTTAGCAATTTATTACCAACCACTAGGAAAATTTTGAAGGTGAATAGATTTCACTTGTTTCTTAAGTAAAATAATATATGAAAATAAAAAATAAAAAAAAAAAAACCCCACAGCAAAAACTAAACTATAAAGGCCAACACTTTTCAGGTTAAAGATCACTTATTTTCATCCTGCAAAATGATTATCAGGTCTCCTTATCTTCTTGATCAGCTACAGAACAGGTGTTTATTATATAAAAAATTCTTTGCCGTAAAACTTGCTTTGCCTTGAATTGTCTCAGGCTTCTTAAGGCAAGCACACAGATGGCAAGAACAGGGATGATAATAAGTTGGAGGGGAGGCTAAATTTCATGTAGGAGCATAAATCAGAATGTATCATGCCCACAGTTATTGACTGCAGTTCCAGTGCTGTTCAGTTTATGTAACAAAATACTGTGAAATAGGAGGAAGAAGTCTGCAAATAGAAGCAATGAAAATGCAAAAAGAAAGTCTTAAAATAACAGTAGTATCTACCTTTCTGCATTCACTTCTTACTATGCTAATCTATCATCTACCTTGTCTCTTTTTCAATCACCACTTGCATTTCATGATGTATTGAAATAGTTTACGTTTTTTTCCCCTCTGTATTTGACTCTACTCTTTGTCTTTGCTATATTGAACAGTCAACAGAATAAGAACCATATTTAAGTAACTGTGAAAACATTAATGAACAGAAAAGATTTAATCTACATGAAGAATAGATTTCAGGAAAAAAGAAGTAATTCTCTTTTGAAAATTACTTCTCTTTTCTACAAAAACATGCACTTTGCTTAGTGGGGTTTTTTTAGCTATTAAACTGCCTAGCTTTGCTGAAATAAATAATTACACGCTTGTAAAACTTTAGGTACAGCTCTCCATGTCTCTTAACATCACCAGTGAGTTCATTGTTTCACAGTTTGCTTCATCTCCTGAGATGTTTGTGTTTGCCAGTTCTTTATGCAGAGAAACTGAAAGGTATTCCCACAACTCTGTTCTAAAGAATGAAGAATTCTCCTGTCTGCTGCATAAAGGATACAAGATGAGAATGTCTTGTGATAGTTAATCGAAAGCAAGGGGGGGGGAAGAAATGAAAACTTCTTTTGATATATGCAGCACACAACAATATTTTTCATCCTGAGGGATATTTGCAAGAAAAGAATGATGCATGAAAAGCTTATAAGCTGGTTAGTGAAAAGAGGTAGGGAAAAGCATTTTTTATAAGAAAACTACCAGTATTTTTACTTGGATGCTTTCAACTGTCTGCATTACAGGTTTAGTATGCTTGGCCATGATGCTTTATGGAGATTTTTTTAGGTGTTTTCTTGCAATCAAATCCATAAACATACCATGTTTCCTACAGAGCTCCTTAGATTTTCCAAATTGCCCATCTTCTTTTTCTCAAACTTCATCCAAATTACCTGTATAATTTAATATTTTATATTGGCTAGTCCACAGAGGACAAAAGTAATTATTTCCTCTTTTTGTGAGGTAAGCCTATCAATTTTGATCTTTGTGTTTTATATTAAACTGTCCATTACTAAATCCTAAGCTATAATGTGTTTCCTAGTTGTTGATTCCATGTTTTTCTCACACTACATATTTGGGTGGTGTATGGCATTAGTGTTACCTCCCACAGAATCGCATGTGTGCCACACAATATCTAAATCAAATGTCTTAAATGTTGAGCAGGAAGAAATGAGCTTTGCTGTTCCTCCCCCAGCTTGTGATGATGAATGCACAGGACTCCTTCTCAATGACCTGGATCGGCTAAACCAGATGATCCTGAGTGTTAACCTCAGTGGTCCACTGCCTGCTCCATATAGAATGTTACATGGTTTTGAGAACACGACACAGGAATTAAAGGTATGTTGGCAGTATTCACATGTATAAATAACAGAGCTTCAGTTCAGCTGTACTTCAACCATACAGCTGTGAGTTCAGAGAAGAAAAAAAATTCAAGATTTAATTATTTCAGGCTTGCTTTGGTTGATAACTAAGTATTAGAGTTATTTTCTTTTACTTACTTCAATAAATAAATCTCACAACAGTGATTTCTGAACATATGTGCAAGGAGTTATAATTCAGGCATAGAAGAGCAATGTTGCATACAAATAAAATAGTTTTCATGCTGATGGTCTATAAAGTGTTATGTGAGATTCCTGAAAAACCCTGTTGGATGAATGTGACACGAGTCAATGACAAAAGGGATTGCATATTGTAATGAAATGTTTGATGCTGCTTCTCTTCAATATTTGGAAGTGCTGACATCTATTATACACAGGTTTTTTCCACTCTTCCCTCTCTTTCCCAACAGCATTTGCTTTCACCTCAGAGAGCACCAGAGAGATTTCTTCAGCTAGCGCGAGAAAATCTGGATACCTTGGTGACAGAAATGGATGAACTACTGACAAGAGTATGTCTGTGATCACATTGCAGTCTATGGGTTTGGTTGGCTGCATGATGACAGAAATCTTCTGAATATGCATTAAACATGAATGAATAGATGAATTATAAGATGCTTCTCAGTCTCAGTGTCTAAAAGGGCAGCAAATCCTCTAAAAATCTCTTTTTGTGGGCCAATATTTGATACATATTTTCTGCAAAACTTCCTAATAAGGTAAGAAAGCTTTTTCACATCTGTACAGATCACCCAAGAATGATCTTTTCTGGAAAAGATGACCCTAAAGAGGTATGTGAGTTTAGTTAAATATGTGTCTTCTAGATTCTATTTATGAGCATAGTTAGCATCTTCTGGATTTCAATAGTTGTGCTATTTACTCTTTTTATTACGAAAGTTTTGTTTCAATATAGACCTATTTCTGTCCGTAAAGACAATAAGAAAATAATATAAATTGTGCCACCTAGTGGAGAAACAATAGGGAAACGAACCAGCCTCAGTATCAATCAAGCTGTCCAAAGCACATTGAAGAACTACCAGAAGTCATGCTTGTGAGTTGAATAAGCCAAGTGGGAAAGACGTGGAGTACTGTACTGATCAATATACAGCTCAGAGAATCACATCAACTCCAGGCACTTTTAGCATCATGTCTGCAAATTGTACATGGCTTAAGGAACTAAAATTCTCAGAGAAACTGTTTTCTTTGTGTGATTTTTATTCAATTTTGAAATGGGTAGTGGGTAAGAAAGCATCTGAAGTGTGTTTGCATATGTAGACACCCATATGTGCGTGCATACACCAGTATCTATCTGTACATACTGACATTGTGAGAAAGCTTGCTTCTCCACTTCTGTCTGATCTTTTCGTTTTCTGCAAGAAGCAGCTGCAGTAGTTTTAAGTCTAGCTGGAATTTTAACTCATGTGAGCTCTACAGGCAGGGAAGATTATATTTCTTCTGTTATTATTTCTCAATCTTAGGCTAAGACAATTTTTTTCCCCTCTCGTAAAGTTGCTCTTTGTATCCTTTTCCAATTTCCCCCATAGAGATGAACTAAAATAATACAGATTCTGACCTTCTGTAAACAACTCATGGAAGAAAAAACATATCAAAAGTGTGAACTTAGGGGAGTTGCCACATTATCACCACTCTCTTTTTAAGTTTTTCATCATTGTTATGGCTAAGTAGCCTTAGGATTTTCAGTTATCCTTACAGAGTTGTTTGGAGTAGTTTGGGGTGTTTTGATTTTTTTTTTTTTAATTTAGGGTCTGGCAATTGGTGGCAAGTCCTACCTTTCTCCTTCTGTATTTATAAACAAGAGTAGTGTTCCAAAAAGAATCATGAGTCCTGATGTAGTGTGTTCAAGGCCCATTTCCAAATGAAGATGCAGCTGATAACTACATAATGGCTGGCACTTGGAGTGCATAGTACCACCACAGATACCAAAGTTTTTTGCTGTATCTGATTTGCAAGCTCACTACATTTTCAAAGTGCTGCCGGTACTGATGAAGAAAAAAAATGCTGGTGAGGATTGATGAGGATCTGTTTCCGTGAAAAAAAAATTCTAATAATTTTAAGATGAAATATAGAAGACAATAGTATTTAGTAATTACAAAGCTTTCAGGGATTTTGCTTCCCTGTGGTCTTTTCTCAACCAATGATCTCTTACTTCAGTGCAGTTCTCCCTTCCCTTCTTTTACATTATTCTGTGCTTCATTAACTTTGCCATGTAGAAGATCCTCATGCCTTTCTTGCACTAATTATGTTCTTGTTTGCATGCACATTCCCACACCTACCACCAAAGGAAGGCCTGATATCTTCAGTTGCTTTCAGTTCACTGCATTTCATCAAAACCCCCACTTCCCTTCTAATTAGGTACTTTGAGAGCCTTCAAGAAAGATGGATCAGAATCTCTTATCTTGATTGAAATGCTTCTTTTGTCTTTGTAAACTTTTACCTTTCTCTCAAAGTACTGAATTTCTCTAGCTTGAAAATTTTTGGAAATAGTGGCAGAGGCAACTTAGTTTGCAATAGCTGGGAACATTTGGAGAGAGAGCCAAGAACTTCCATCTGTATGGTGATGTCTGTGTTTCCACCTCCTTCTGTGGTCTGCAGCTCACTAGCTGGAGAAATTCCTGTAGGACACCCTCCAGATGCTATCTAGAGGAGTTCTTTAAGGCTTGATGAAGTCCTCAGACTAAATAAATATAGAAACAAAACCAAAACAAAAAAAATGTGCATAGTTGCTAATACTTGCTTATAGTTTAAATTGCTAAGTGGCTACTCCAGACTGGTACAAAGCCTTTTTTGGAACCTCCATGATTAAGTATAACCCGTGGACATCACCAAAGCATGTTCACTGATTTCAAATACTTTCTTTACTGATTTCTGTGGCAGGGATCTCCTTTATGCCAAAAATTTTTATTTGTGTCCAAATAACTTCTTGAAAACTCATGCCAAACCCTTGCTCTGGGTCCAGTCTACCTGACCTTTATTGCTTCCACAGCAAGTTTGTTGGATGTGTTTAAACTGTTAGAAGATGCTGAAAACTGACCTTATAGAAATGGTCAGCTGTGGTAGATTGGATATGTAGAAAATTACCAGGACCTTATTAAAAAATGGAAACATTTAATTAGCCATGGAGTGGCCAGCTACAGTATGAAGGATGCCTGCCATTTAATATGGTTTATGGAATTAAAGCTAGACCAGATAACGAAGCAAAAGCCTATTTTTCAGCAAAAGAAATTCTGTCAAAATACAGAAGGCCTTCAGTGGACCTGAATGGGATTTAAGTACTAAATAGAGCTGTCACAGAAAGGAAATGAAAATTGTTCAATGACAGATTAATTTTCACAAAGATGTGGTACTTGCTATTCAGTCATAAATAGAGAGGTTAAAGTGGCTAACTCAAATTAGCATGAATGTAGAAAAAGTAATCAAAACTAAGAAAGGAATATGTAAGTTATAAAACACCATTTGTAGCAAAGGACTAGATATACTAGACAGTATAATAAAACTGAATGTGAATATTCCAAACAAATAAAGCTCAAAGAATAAAAGCCTGCTTGTGGCGAGTTTGACAATAAATAATAAGCTATTCTCAATTACATGAAGAATTAAACAACATCAGAAATGTCAAGCAGGGTTAGAGCAGTGGTCCATCAAGACCATTTGGAATTTTTGCCTTTTTTCTATTCCAATTGCCTCTTACAGCTGACTTTAACTATATTTTAGTTCTATATCCAGGCAGGTAAGAAGGGTTTGTAAATCTTGGAGGAAGTAGCCAATAGTATGATTAAAGCTGGGTAAGTGTGAAAAGACATGTTCTTTTACTGATAGAGGGATGGAATAGAACAAATTCCCCCCAGTCAGTATGGGTTCTTAATTCTTCCTGTATATTTCTATTTACCTGAACCGTTTACATATAAATTACTTTCAGTGTAAATTACTTTCAGTGTAACTACTCTGAAATAGCCCAAAAATGTAAGTGGAGTGATAATGCCAAGGATTTCATTTCAGAAACCCAGATGTAAAGTACCTTGAAGGCTGCCATCTAGAAGCTAATCAGGCAAAAAATAAATGTGTTAAAGTGCTACTATTTCTCTGACTATTACTGAAAAGTGTGGGCTTTTTGTAAGGGAGAAACAATTTGTGCAGTTCAAGTCAGGGAAAACTGAAGCTCATTTTGAATTATTGACCTTCTAGCCATTTCACAGAGACTGTGAAATTCATAATACCCTATTTCAAGATTTGAGAATGTAATTCCTGAAGATAAAAGCTAGGAGTTTACTGGTTTTATTTATTGGGGGTTTTTTTGGGTTTTGGTTTGTGTGTTGTTTGGTTTGTTTTGTCTTTTTTCGCTTTGCAGTACACCTCAACAAGCTTTGTGCCTTGAAATGTTTTGCTTCTTTTTATTAAAAAAGGGTCCATTTTGTAAACAGGGACCTCAAGAGCTAAGTAGAATGTCCTAAGATGATCCCTTTCCTTGGTGTGTTTTTCAGGTCTGCAGCAGATGTCTCTCTTTCTGCTGCTGCTGTGATTCAGTACTATTATAAAGCATTTAGTAACAGAAAGTTAAAATTTTACTAAGCACCCCAGTATGCTATAAATGAACAACTTCAAGCATTAGAGCGGCATAAAACTTCTCTTTATTTTTCTCTCTCTTTCTTGGTCAAATTAATGTATTGATTTAAAGTTCTTCTTGCTTGTTGGAATGAACTGTCTCTTGGAGAACACCTCCAGGGAAGAAGCAAAGAGGTCATGATGCCTGCTGCACTTTGTCAATCTAAAAGTACACAATTCTGAAGCTATGGGAAGTATTCCCTCAAGAATCTATTAAAAGGTTCCAAACTGCATTTCTTTAAGCACAGATATTATTATTTGGTGGATAATTTCATCCTGTCTCCATTGATGTGCTGCTGCACATAAGTAGGTTTTCTAAGAATCTAAAAGAAAGCCTTCCAATTTCCATTTAAAGGAAAAGGTAATAAAATTTAATTGTGTACTTGAACAGAGCATTTCATTTCCCATGCATCTGATCAATAATTCATTGATTGCTTCTGGCCTGAGGAAAGTTTTGTACATGGATTCAGCCAGTAGGATTATAACGTAGTGCATCCTTGTCCTGTTCATTAATTATATTTTCCCTGAATTTTTATCACCAGGCTACCAAGGTGACAGCAGATGGTGAGCAGACCAGGCAGGATGCCGAGAGAACTAATGACAGAGCAAAATCTCTTGGACAGTTTGTCAAAGGCATTCTCCAAGCTGCTGAAGGTATTGGGAAAAATTTAAAATACTTAAGTTGTTTCTCAAGAAAACTGGAGGAAGGTAGGGGAAGGGAGTCTGAGAGACAGTGAGGAAGATTTTACTTGCTGAAAAATGTCATGAGCTTAAAATGTTGAGTGAAGAAAAGGCAGTAAACTGTCTTCAAATTTTTGTTCAAATCTGTGTATACAGTTTATATAAACACTTAATGTATTGGTAATTATCAACAAAGACTAGAAGAAAACTGAGCATGTTCATTCAGGATTTTTGCAGTTATCAGAAGAGCTGTTATGGCGAAGTAGCAGACGGGTCTTAGCTTTTGTTTATTTTCAAAGCAGTTAAAAATATGTATTAGTAACAAAAATTGATGTAATTTTACCACTTGGTACATTAACAATTCATCTTAATTAACTAATTTTACTTCAAAAATGCATTTACTTCTTGCTGTTCATGAACATCTGTTGCTTGGAATTTGCAAGAGACTGCTAACCCTACCTAAGCAAGGAGCCAAAGCCAATGCTCTTTCTTCCACAGACTGATTCACTGCACTTACACTGCAGTAAATACTTATGAAAAAATAGATTCTAGATGGCCTGAAGAAGCAAGACTATATATTTCACAAAGCTATTTGATAAGATAATGACTGAAAATATTAAAGTAATTGGCAAATACAGGGAGGTTTTTTACTTGATGAAGACTTTTAACTACTTTCCTCCTCCAGATACTCACTGCAGTGCTGGTTTTAGTATCTATGCTTCTGAAGGCCTATTTCATTGAAAGGGAAAGCTTCCACTTTTGTCCAAGTGCTATAAAATACATTTTACATTGCCTTTTGTGTAATGCATCCCTTTATGTGCTTTGGAAGTGAACTGAACAGCAATTTAAAATATCCTTAGGACTTGTAACTTTGACAAGAAAAAATTGTGGGAAAAGCAACAGAAAAAATGAGCAAATTTTTGAGAATTTTTTCAGATAAAAGACTGTGTGCCTCATATTTCAGGATGAATTTGGGATGATGAGCAAAACAAACTCCTTGACTCTGCAAAGTTTACGCCCTGTTTTTGTAACCAAATTAAAATCTCCTCAAGCAGGCTTAGCAGTAGGAAAGACAGCATTAGAAAACGTTGAGGGGGTGAAATAAATTTATGCAGTATCTTAGAAGTAGACAAAAACTTTAAAATCAATATGTTTGCCTAGTGGCCAAGTTAACATTTTAAGTATACATTAAATACAAGAGTGTAGGATTGAGAGGTATCTTGTGGGTTAAGGCATCCACTGCCCTACTATCAAACCTTTCTAAAGCTCATCTTCAAAGTAATTCCCACAAATACACATGACCTGGATAAGAGGCAGTTTCAATACTCTTCATGATTACCATAGTTCACATTTCTAGCAAAAAGTATCCATGTTTAGTTTATCATCGTGCTAGCTTGCCAGCCTTGTTCTTTAGGTCCAATAGATGTTTTTTCCCTTCCCTAGTACTTCTCTTCCTTACCCCACCACCAGCTATATTTGCAGAGAGGAACGTATTCCACTTTGGCCCCTTTTTTCTAGACTGAATCACACAAAAGAGTGTTCTCCCAAATCTCCTACTCACCTTCATGTGTTTCTGAACCACAGGTACAAAGCATGAAATGAGGTTTCTTCAGTGTCTTGCTCTTCAGGAGGAGTAAAACTTGCCTATGTTAGCTCTCCTAAAAATGTCCCAATAACTTTTTTTTACAGCTGGGTGCCACTGGTGATTCACAGCGTTTCTGCGTTCTTCTCGTTCATGCCTTTTGCCTAACTGACAAAACTGCTCCTTAGAAGTGAGAAGTTCGTAGTGATTGGTTCTGATGACCATACTCTGACTGCTTATCCACTTCTACTGAGCTGTGTTGACTTTCTGACCTTCTGAGTAGCTGTAACTGATTTTCCTTCTTAGCTATGGAACTTCCCTGCTTTGCAGTTCCTAGCCTTTGTCAATGCCAGTTCACCCAAATCTTTTACCAATACTGGACTCTGATATTTGCATTCTGTCAAGACACAAAACAAAACATGGTTAGGAAAAGAGAAGGATAAAACTGGATATAAATTTTTCTGAACCTAAGAAAAGCTTAGCTGACATATTCATTTTCTCCTTTAAGGTAAATATTCAGGGAAGTTACTAACTATTTTTTAATAGAATTTTAAAAAAAAATTGATATAGCCTATTCCTGGCCTGAAGTACCTTAGTAATGATACATAATATAGTACAAATAGAAGTCATCCATGATCCATTTGACCAAAGTGTATTCTTTTCCAGACCTCACTACCCCACACAAAAGCACTCATTGTTAAAGATACAAATCTCAGTTCTCACCAGCTAATCCAAGACATAAATTAGAATTATCTTCATAATTTGCTCTAAATCTATGCAATGTTTAGACGAAATAATAATTTATTGAGGTTTGAAAGACTTATTTTAATTTCTTTAATTAAAGATTTAAGAACAGTGCTATTTCAGAGAAATTAGTTACTTGGGAGCTCTATGGATGGGCAGCAGTACTTTTTAAAATTGAAGATGGAGCTGATTGTCATAAATTACCTAGTTGCTTCTGAAAATGGGTATTCTCATATGTTGTGATGTGCTATGGCAGAAAGATTTTAGTCCGTCCTTGAATGTGATCCTGTGTGTGCAGCTTATCTGGTCAGAATAATTCACCTGTTCCAAACACATTTACAATATACCTGCATATATTCCAACCTTCATATTTTTCTTTTCCATTTTTGGGTATCTTCTGCTAAACACATGAGTGGGTTTAGATATCTGTGGGTGTCTTTTACTCCTATTCTGCTTCATTTTCTAAAATTTCACAATTGCTTTTTCTTCCTAGCACCATTAAGTCTGAATGCTAAAAATGACATATTTTGAGGTTCTCCAAAAGTAATTTAAGCCCTGATTTTCATTGCTTGTACTGCCTTCTCCTTAATTCTATAAGCGATATAGCAAACTATCTTCTGCTTATTTTGAAGGTTCAGTGCAAATTCTTTCTTTCAAGAGGAAAAGGAGGGGAGCAATGTATTTCTTATACTGGATATAAAGACTTCTTTAATTGTTGTGTTGAAAAGTGAACTATAATAAAAGGTTTGATGAAACATGTATTGCTTTCTCATTTGTTACTGAGCACTGGAGTAACCTTTATATTTCACAGCAGAAATAACCCGTGCAAGTTGTGTTCCACTTGCTGATAGGGTTGAGAGCTTCTCTGTTGTTTTTAATTACTAACTCCTTACATAAATATATTTTGATCCCCTGCAGCTGCAAATGAAGATGCTATAAAACTGAATGAGACACTCAGAACTCAAGACAGGACTTTGGAGAAGAGTCTTCCAGAACTGCAGAGTGAGGCTGAAGGAATGCTCATGGAGATGAGAAATAGAGTGCTCAGTATGCAAGAAAAAATGGCTCAAGATGAGTTAAAGTGAGTAGAGAGATCCCAGACTTCAACCTCCTAGTGGCAATGTCTGACTCCTATAAATGTGATTGTTATGTTTGCCAATCAAGTTTACTAGCTGAGGCTTACAGAAATGCTAAAGAAGGCAAGGTGTAATACTTTGTATCAGTTGATACAGCACTGGCATTTTTGGAAATGCTTACATATGTGGAAAGCAATCACTAGGAAATTACTTCCCTGCTCCACAGGTGCCAGCAGTATTTCTAATTGAATTCCAATTTTTTTCAGTTTGTTTTTAGCTTCTGCTTCAGACCTGATGAATGGCTTTTATAGTAAAAATTTCATCTGCAAGCTTGGGATTTTTCCCTATAAAACTACTTGGTCTAATAAAAATAGTAACTGTCTGCAAAGTTTGTTCAATAGTGTAGACATTAAAAGGAATTTATTTTTCCATGTTTAGAATAGTGTGGGTCAGAATTGATCATCTCTGTGGCATAGGTCAGAAGCCCGCTCTTTGGTTGTTTAATTATATGTAAATTAATGTATATATATCATTATATTGGCAGCTGTTTATAAAGCATTATGCCAAATGCTGAAAACTTACCTGATTCAGAAAAATACTTGGCTTGCATTTAAAGTTCTGTTAGTTCATTATGTCTGTTTGAGTGTATTTCTAGAGCTAGGCTTTGCTTAGCTCTTCACCAGAGCAAACAGCTAGCAGGGAATCCAGCTGAGCAGCGACATGGTCCATTGGAGTTGTGATGGATCTGAAAACTGCCTGGGATAGAGTTATGCAGGCCTGAAAATGTCAGTTATCAGGTGCGTGCATACTGTAAGGAGACGTAAATGGAATGCAAAATTAGCTGAGAGTTCCAAGCAGTTTAGACTCCAATTTGCACTGCCTATCTTACATTTTATAAACCAGATCATTTTCTGGAAATCCTGCTAGTGCAGTATTTCTTCCCATAACTCTGATAGCTTTGCTTCCTGTTCTCTTGAGAAAAAAAATATATTGCAAACTTATTTTGGAGCAATGTTTTATTGCTCTTTCATCTGATTCCACTGAGCCTCTTCAATGCCTTCTCTACTCACACACAGAAATAAACCAGGAAAAAGTAAGGATGAGAAAAATTTAGCCAAACCTTTGAAAGTGCTACCTGCAAATTTAGGACTGGCTGCAGAAGGGCCTTTCAAACAAGGTGCTATTAGTCCTCAAATGCTACAGCCAACATGAAACTGTCAGACTATGATGAAATAATTTCCTACTCTAGCCCAATAGCTAGAGTAAAAAATGCAGTAAGATTTTTTTTGAGGGAAAGAACTTTTATTCTTCCTGAAATGTACTAAATGAGCGTTTAAATATCTCGATATAGGAATGCATTTTATACTGAGAGATGCATGAATATATTCATTGATTTCAATTAAATTTATCTTAAGAAACTTTATCTTAAAGTTTATCTTAAGGCTAGGGTTACCTCCTTATAGGCAGTCACTGAGATCCAAGAAATTTTGGCAGTCAACTCAACAGAAGGAAAATTAGTCACTGTGCATTTCACGCTGGGGAGGAAAGGACCCTAGAGATTTTGTTCTCTGAAATTGTCTCTTAAAGAAAAATGTTATAAAACTGCTTAAATAATGTAGTAAGATAGTAGATAGGATACACTCTGCAAGGAAGAAGAATGAAGAAGAATTAATCATTCTTAGAGCTCTGGAGGTGTGTTTGTGTGAGGATCTCTGTGCTCCACATACATATGGATTCTCAGACCAATTTGAAATACTTGTGAGTAAAGGAAAGGCTCTTGCAAGCCTCATGGTCACTTTGAAGTGGTTAATCACACTTACTCTTTGGTGAGATGTGTTCTGTCAGTGACTGTATTCTGTTTTCAGAATTTCTCCAAGAACAGAATTCAGTGGATTCTCTCCTATGTTTTCAGCGAATTCTCATAATTTAAAGGAAGAAGAAAAATGAAGTCAAGTCTTCTTGTTTTCATAGATGGCAAAGCTTCTCTTATATAGGCAATATTTTTTCCTTATTTTCCTTCAAATTTTTCAAATCCAGGCTCTTACTGCCTTAGTGTACTGAAATATTAGTCAATAATTTCTCTCTAAAAAGAGCATATAGAGAAGTATACCAGTTGCTGGTCTGAACTGCCATGGTTTTCATATTTATCAAGTAAATGTTATTTTATATTTATTTTATAACATTCCTTCATGTTTTCTCAGATGCCACTGAGTTACTAACAAGGGATTCTGTGAACCAGAATTCATTCCTTTCTTTCTTTCTTTCTTTCTTTCTTTCTTTCTTTCTTTCTTTCTTTCTTTCTTTCTTTCTTTCTTTCTTTCTTTCTTTCTTTCTTTCTTTCTTTCTTTCTTTCTTTCTTTCTTTCTTTTCTTTCTTTCTTTCTTTCTTTCTTTCTTTCTTTCTTTCTTTCTTTCTTTCTTTCTTTCTTTCTTTCTTTCTTTCTTTTTCTTTCTCTTTCTCTCTTTCTTTCTTTTCCTTTCTTTCTTTCTCTCTTTCTCTTTCTCTCTTTCTTTCTCTCTTTCTTTCCTTTCTTTCCTTTCTCTCTTTCCTTTTCCTTCCTTTCTTTCTTTCTTTCTTTCTTTCTTTCTTTCTTTCTTTCTTTCTTTCTTTCTTTCTTTCTTTCTTTCTTTCTTTCTTTCTTTCTTTCTTTCTTTCTTTCTTTCTTTCTTTCTTTCTTTCTTTCTTTCTTTCTTTCTTTCTTTCTTTCTTTCTTTCTTTCTTCCTTCCTTCCTTCCTTCCTTCCTTCCTTCTTTCCTTCTTCCTTCCTTCTTTTCTTTTCCTTCCTTCCTTCCTTCTTTCCTTCCTTCCTTCTTTCCTTCCTTCCTTCCTTCCTTCCTTCCTTCCTTCCTTCTTTCCTTCCTTCCTTCTTTCCTTCCTTCCTTCCTTCCTTCTTTCCTTCCTTCCTTCCTTCCTTCCTTCCTTCCTTCCTTCCTTCCTTCCTTCCTTCCTTCCTTCCTTCCTTCCTTCCTTCCTTCCTTCCTTCCTTCCTTCCTTCTTTCCTTCCTTCCTTCTTTCCTTCTTTCCTTCATTCTTTCTTTCCATACTGAGAAGCTTTATTTTTGTGTGACTTTTTCTTCTTTTCTTCCACTAATTTGTCTGATGGCTTCTGAACCTCTGTGATTTTCTATCATCCACTTTCCTGTGAGAATGAATTTAATAACTCAGCCGTACAGTGTTGGAAGATATGCCTGCTATGTTTAGACATTGCTTCCTGATATTTGCATTTTTGTTTTTGGGGAGACATTGGACATTATCCATTCTATTCATGATGATACAATCCTTATTTCTTTTCCTGATAGGGTAATTCTAACATATTTAGACTCTCATATGCAGTTGATGGATATTAATCATTTTGTCATCAGTTTCTAAACTTGTTTGTTCTCTTGCACTCATTTTGAGCATCCAGACCATTCAGCATTCCATGTGTCAGATCTGTGATTGTTTCTTCTAAAACTTCAGGCATTTTGAATAGTTAAATTCTTTTTCTAGGATGGTATCCAGTGAAAGTTGCACAGCTTAAGTGTACAAGACAGTATTTCAAGAAATGTAGTGCAATCCAGCCACACAGAAATTCTAAAGCAAGGGATTACATGGGACAGATTGCCTCATACCTCATTAGAAAGAGCAGAGGGAAAATGCACAACAGATCAATATGAAAGTGCTATCTTTAGAGCACCAAGGAAGAGTTTTGAGGTAGACTATTGGATAGATAAGTAGTTTGAGCTATGCTATGAAGCAAGGGAATAAAAGGGAAATTCATCTGTTTTGAGCTTTTCCTCCAGTACTGCAGAATCATAAGGGTGTCAAAATTTGCCAGACATGTAAGACAGGAGCTTCCTCTAGAAGAATAATGGAGGAGGTATGAGAGAA
Source organism: Luscinia megarhynchos (assembly GCA_034336665.1). Taxonomy (NCBI): domain Eukaryota; kingdom Metazoa; phylum Chordata; class Aves; order Passeriformes; family Muscicapidae; genus Luscinia; species Luscinia megarhynchos. Next base: position 53,300,023 of record CM067565.1, read on the forward strand.
ATCCTGGATTCCTTTCTAGACTTCTGTGACAGGGTGTCAATATTGGGATTTAGTTTTTGATTAAATATTTTGTCCTCAGAAGTTGTGAATTCAAAATGTGAATAATTTTTTTCATCAATACTAAAGGCAGAATTGATGGGGGAAAAAAACTCCAATCCATCTCAGAAAATCTCAATGCTAAGATAAAAATGTGACTTCTCTTGTCTCCTCTTCAGAACCTTCATCTAAATTATGTCTGGTGTGCACTTCTTTACATTTTTAGAAGATTCCTAATGGAACTGAGTATAGCCAGGCCAAATTACACTGTTTTTTCAGTGTTTTTTTGTTGTCCACACTTTGGCATAATGAGACAGGAGGAAAACCTTAATCTGTCCTGAGTGGAAGCATGATAAATTTCTTCCATAGTTGTTATCTATCCTACATATTCCTGCTTACTTGGGTTTTTTCTTGTCTCTAAAACGTAATTTTGGAGGTGCCTGAAATGAAATGCCTCTTTTTTTGTTGTTGATTTTTTTTGGAGTTTTTTTTGTTTGTTTGTTTGGTTTGGGTTTTTTGGGTTTTTTTTCTGTTTTGTTTTGGGGTTTTTTTGTTTTTGTTTTGCTTTGGTTTGGTTTGTTTTTTGGTTTTTTTTCCCTACCCTGGACATATAATTGGATTAACACAGTGGTGTTGCCTTGTATGAAAGTGATTCGAGGCAGGCAGATGACAGTACTCCAGTCCCTTAAAACTAGGGTCAGCAAAATCCATTAAAAATATTCCAGAATGTATTTTAGATAAGCAAAATTTTGTGACTACTGGAAATCATAAATCCAAGGATCCAGGTTTGATTTTTTAATTTTTTTTTAATTCGCCAGAAAGCAGTTATGATTTATTGACTGTCTAATCTAAAGCAGTTGTCTGCTTCAAGACAGCTTGAAATTGGGCATATCTACAATTCCACCTCAGTTCAAAGTAGGAAACCACTTTGTGTCACATGTCACATCAATGTGAGTGGAGAAAATCTTTTAAACAAGGTGAAATGTTTCAGAAAACCTCACTTTGCTAGTCACATCTCAAGAATGGAAATTAACGAAAAAATGTAAAAAAAAAAATCTTCATTGGAGAATATTTATTTGAATATATTCTGCTTCATGAATAGTACCTTAGTGGAATTTAAAACCCTTTTTTAAGAAAGGGTTAAAAACATCTGTTCTTTCACTTTATTAAGCATGTGTCAACTTGAAAAATATTTTGAGACTTAATTTAATTTAATTTTCTTTGAGACTTGTTTTTCTCTTTCATTTATATATTATTGAGACGATTCAGATTATTTGGTGTAGGGCATATGAACTCTTCATGGCTGGCAATGTATTTCAGGAATGCAGAAGATCTTTTGGACAAGGTGAAGAAATTATTTGGTGAGCCCAGTGAGAAAAATGAGGATCTCAAGAAAGAGGTCCGGGACAAGCTAGCAAACTACCACAGCAAAGTTGATGATGCTCAAGACCTGCTAAGAGAAGCTACAAGTAAAATTTGGGAAGCTGATCGTTTATCTGCATTCAACCAAAAAAATATGACCATGCTGGAGGTGAGTGCTGACAAGTTTTATCCCCGATTACTTGGATTCTGATTAAAGCTTGAACCTTTGCATGATTAAATATTGAAACAAAAATATAAGCAAAGCAAAAGTATGATTAAAATATAACTATATCTGATGTAATTTAAAGGGAACATGTTCCTCAGAATGAGAAAGTGCACTAGCTTTTAAAGGTAGAATTACTCTCCTGCTTTATTGAAATAATACCATCTGCTTGGCGGAAGGTACACTGGATTTATTATTCTGTGGGAAATTAAATTCGTGCCAGTATAAACAGTCATGTAAAATTCAAATCATGTGCTCAGTATTTAAATATGAGTTCCCTTAAAATCTTTGCTGTCATGCATTTGCTTCTAGAAAAGACTTTAGACTTTCATCTCCCTCTCCAGCCCCTGGGAAGAAGACTGAGGGGGTATGTGGATATTATGGAGTAATAAATCAAACTCTATCCTCAGTAGTTAGTAGCTGTTATAATTGATCTCCCTCATAGAAGAGGGGTCTGCTTGTGATTTAATTTAAATTGCAGAGACTTAAAGAGCATATTATGCTGTACATTAACAAGCATTTAACCAAGACATAAAGAGCACAGTCAACCTAATGAAGATAAATGTTTCAACTCTGTATCTCTGTGAGCTTTCACCTCAAGTACAGTATGAGGTTAGAGTTCTGAGACCTCCGCTCTCAGCAGAGATTTCAGCGCTTGATTGAATTAAGGAAATGCAGTGATCTGACAAATTTAGGTGATCTCTGTTCTGTGCATTTTCTTACCAAAGGTACATAGATAAAGGCTGGAGAAGTTACCTGGTATTTCAGTTTTTAAAATACTCTCTGCACCACTGTAGCAGAGTGCATTTCCAGCAGTCCTGCCCACACAGCTGCTATGGCCTCCTGTCAAACTAATCTGTGATACTCAGTGGATCTTGCACAGGAAATTGCCAATTCTTCATTCAAAAGTCCATCTTTACCATGCAATATGCAGTAGTTTTGCCAGTTGAAAAACAGGAATCTGTAGATTACTCCAAACCTTTTATTTTGCATTCAGCAGTTAGTGAAGTACCAGTGGATGGAAGTAGGAAAGCAGCAAAATACTTTTATTAATTTTTCCTTCATAGTCAGTGGTGATTTACAAAATGAAGAACTTACACATCTGGGTAATGATTAGGATTTATAACTTTCCGATTCATTTTGCAGTAGTACTTCAGCCAATTACCTCTGTTAGAGAGCAACAAAAACCCTTCCACATGGGAGGACAATACACAGCTGAGGGTAGGAGGACAAAGGAAAGATACCTTACATGTGCTTTGTTGTTGTCACTGTCTCAGCTCTGAGCTCAGAGAGCTGCAGAAGGGGCATTGTGGCATGGTGACACAGTCTTATACTGAGGTGCTGGCATTTGAACTGTTCTAGTAAACAACTCACCTTTTTCTTTGTGCAAACTCCTCTTATAGAAAATGAAGCAAGCTGTAGAAGATGGCAGGCAAGATGTTGAAAAGACCCTTCAGGAAGGGAATGATGTCCTTAATGAAGCAAATAAACTTGCAAATGACATCAGCATAGCTGTAGAGGTGAGTATTTTATCATCCTTACCTGAGAATTAGCACAACAAAACATTATTGTGGAAGCAAAATAGATAATTAAAGTAACGCCTAATTTTTCATTGCATGTATCAATATTGAAATATTTTACTTGGAATAATTCTTTTTTCCATTGCTGTATGGCAGAAAAGCTAGTTTGGGGTATAAAAATTATTAACTTGGGAGTTTTAAGTGATGTGTTGGATAACATGTCAGCTAGCTCATAATGTTTTAGGGACTCTGCCATTTATAAATATGGTATTCTGATTGTGGTACTGACTTTATCTTGAGAATTGCAGATGCAGCAGACCCATTCACAGTCTCACTGCAGCTCTGTAATCTAGAGACAGATTTATCTGCACAAAAACTGTGTATATCGGAAGGAAACTTCAGAAATAATTAGTTGCCTGTGGCCACAATTTGAAGTCTAGACAGATCAGGGAGAGGATTGAACTCTCATTTTACATAATTTTTTGAAAATTCTTCCTCAGAAGTTTTATCAATAGAGTTTGATATATGTGCCTTAGCTACATATAAAAAAGAAAAAGGTATCTTGAAGTATCATTGGTTCTGAAGATATTTCCAGCATGCATTGCAGCTTGCCATAATAAATGGAAAGATGCTTTTTGGAAAAATGGAAAAGGAGGCACAGTGAGGCAGCTTTTTGGAACAGGAACGCCAAGTCTTCAAAAAGCATAGTTCTTACTGAGAAGTTTTAATAAGCAAAAAGCCATTGTAGCTACACAAAGGGTCCTGAAACATGAAACTTCTGCCACTTATTAGTTATTACTGTGGAGCACAGCAACAATTTAATGCAGCTATGAATGCATCTACACTTAGGAAACAAATTCAAATTAGAGTTTATAAGCTTTTAAATTGTACAATTCCTTAATTGTAAAAGAAAAGCTTCTACTAAGCTCAAGAGAGATGAGTAGCTCTTGGAATATTGTTTCTGCTATTGTCTCTGCTATCCAGTTCAGCCATTCCTGTTACTCCTTCTATACTAGTTCCCTGAAATTTTAATGCATGGGTAAGTTGATATAATAGCCCACAAGGAAAGAAGAAATGCCTTTATGTATAGATAAGACTACAGAATCCTTGCCTTCAGAAATTTAAAGGCTTTTCTTTTGCCATTTTCAGTATGTAGAAGGTGTTGCAAATAAGATACAGCCAATGTCTGATCAACTGAAAGATAAAATAGATGACTTATCACAAGAAATTCGTGACAGAATGCTTCCAGAAAAGGTGTTGCAAGCTGAGAATCATGCAGGCCAGCTGAATGAATCATCTGCAGTGCTGGATGGGTAAGGCATTCACTGGTAGTGCTGAAATCATGAAGCAGGTTTCCAAAATTGCTTCACAGAGCTTGCAGGGGATTCTTCTTCCCTCACATCTGTCACTGGGGGTGTAGAAATAACCAGTGATGGGTACAAGTATGCAACTATTGTGTTAGTCAATTTATGTCTCTCTTGTTTCCTACATCTTGTGATTCTTATAGGCTACCTGGAGAGCAAACAGTGCCCTCAGATGCACTGATAAAACAGTTTAACTTACCTTATGCTTACTGCTATGTTGTGGAAAAAAATAGAAATTCTTCTTAAAAGAGCTCACTACATGTTTTCTTGCACATTTGTTAAAAACAAGTAGTATTTTCCTTTTTCAAATTACCATTTTGGTAGGAGATATTGTTATGATGCTAAATTGTTTATTGTCGGAAGGCCCCCTTAGTGATGGACAGTAATTCCTCTACCAGTTTCAAAACACTCTCCTAAAAAAGTAGATGTCCTGGACAAAAGTGCTTAAACCAAAGAACAGAAAATTCAGTTTCTGTTAATTGCTATCACATTCCTAAATATGAGAATTGTGCTTCATTTATATGACCACAGCCCTTTCAGAAGAGTGATATTACATAACTTGTCATGAAAGTGGTTTCCTGGAAAGAATACAAAACAAGGGTTTGTTGGGGTTTTTTTTGGAATTTTGAGGGGGAAAAGAGAGGGGTATTTTTTGTTTTATTGCATTCTATGCACTTAAGAAAGCAAGCCATACATAGTGAGTGTAATTTACAATAGTAATACTTAGAAATATTCTGGCTCATGAGTATTCTGTCCTTTGGATCTGTCCCCAGCATAGCTTCAGAGTTTCATTATTTTATAAAAGCACTGCATGAAAAAAAAATAATTTTTCTTTTTAAACATCAACAATATGCTACTTTTAATATGCTTAAATCTTTTAGATCTTCCTGAAGACTTGAATATCCCAAAGACTTGTGAGCAGATGCTTAAAACAGTTTTTTCTTACCAGCATCTGTAATTTTGGGGAAAAGATACAGATTATCTCTGATACTCACAAAATTACTGGCTTCATTTACAGTGTAGTTACACTACTCTAAATACCCAGTGTAATACATGTTTTGAGGTTTGCACAAAATAATGATAGCTGTGATTTCCTGGGTAAAAATGAATTGGAAAAGAAGTGACTTTAGTATCACACCCAACATCTGACGCATAAACATCTGAACACAAGGAATGTTGCCATGAAGGAACTAAGAAAGAGAGAAAAGACAGACAAAAAAGAAGATTGTGCCTCCTAATCTAAGACATGCTTTGAGACAGAACTTCTTAACTATTGAAAAGAGACCTTTTTGTGGGTATTTGTATGTGCTTCTGTCTTAATGTAGGTGACAGCTTCGCCTTAAGGAGCTCAGGTTGGTGTTTAAAATGTTATAACAGCACCATGTATACCTGTGTCTGATCCAGATATTAACCTCAGTTTATCAAAAAAGACAATAAACTCCACAGAATCAAGGACTGTTGCTGTCAGACTAGGAATGGCGAATAAAGTAGCACATATACACACACGATTTCTTTTAAGGCAGTAAGAAGTGGTTTATTGAAAGGCCACCAAACATGCATAGGATAGTTTGTGTAATAAAGAATAGGAAAGGTTTACTGGTTTAAGAAGACAAAACTTTATTGAAAATATGTTTTTTGTAGAACATTACGTAGTTTATGCATTGCTTCATGATTAACACCAGCTGTTAATTTATGTTATTTATTTTTATTTATTTTGTTTATTTTTGAGAAAGTCTCCAGCCTGGGAAGGATCTGAGCTGGAGCTGAGAAAGCCAACAGCCTGGGAAAAATCTGAATTGGATTTTTCCTTGAGCCTTCAGCAGTGTCCACAAAGGGCATTAAAAATTATGTCTAAAAGCAGATTGTTCAAAGTTAAAATTTCTGATGTGATCAGATAGATACATAACTTCAAAGGACAAAGAAATACCATGGTGCTGTGTAGTCAGGATAAAGCTGTTTACTTCATGCACTAACAATAAATAGTTATACAGGCATATACAGTCTATATCAGTTTGAGAAATTTAAAAGTGTATCTATCTTCACAACTGGCACTGGAGTGTCTTTCAGACAATACTAAATTTGGTGTTGACTACTCTTTCTTCTTAGAGGAGAAGCAGAGGGAGAGCCCTGTCTCTCCAGTAGCCCTCTAAGGATTCAAATAATATATTGATTGACAATGAGGATGTTCTCTTGAGTGTTAGAACATGGAACCATTCATGAATTTAACCCAGAAAAAATTGTTATTTCTGCTGTGTACAAGGAAGCATTAGTATAGGCTTCTCCCTTATGGCTAATTGCCTGCTCGTGAGTAAACACCATTGGTATTTGGCAAATTCAATTTAAGTTTTTCCTAACCAGAAAGGATTTGAAGTATGTTTCTAAGGAGTTTTTGAGCTACTTACTGGGTAGCTATTCTGGGCTCCACGTTTGCCTAACAGAGCATCACAGAAACTTAGAGTATCCTAGTGAGCTCCAGCTGTAGTTGAGGAAGGAGGTGTGCTTTTCCAAGAGTGAGGCAGGGGCAGCTCAGGCAGGCAGTTTCTGCTGTAACCTAAAGGAAATCCCTCTCCCTCTGTTAACTACATGTTGAGTCCAGGGACTGTACCTTCTGTCCACCTTGTCTTTTGTGTGGTATTTTGTAGAAATCAGTAAGTATTTGTTGCGAGGATCAGAGCCCAGCTGTCACAGTTCTCCAGAGAATAGATAAATTACCAGGATGAATTTTCCTTTCTTCCACACATACAGTCTCAATGAGTATTTTATGCAAGCTGGAACAGGTCCAACAGGCGTAATCCCTGTCTCTCTCATATTGGCATACACCTGCATTGCTAGAGAATTTCCCAGAGAGGCAAAAATCCAAGTTCAGGTCCACTCTTATCCAGTTCAGGTGGGGATTTTAGCCCATTTACACTTTATTCAGTAAAATCAACATAGGCATTTTGTCATAATGACTATTGAGATAGTTGTCTTCAAGTTCATTCTGTAGGTGCAGCAATTCTTTGTAGAAAATGTTTAAATATGTCATACAGAGAGAGTGCAAGAAAAGTAATTTCCCCAGCCTGCTAACTAAAAATTCACCTATGAAGAAGGTTAGCTGAACTCTATCCCTGCACCAGCAAATACTAACTGTATTTAATCTATTTCTATTTATAACTATCAAAATGGAGTATTTCATGTAAATTGAACATCACATTCAATATGAAGTGCTGCTACTTAGGGTTGGGTTTTTTTTCTTTTTTGGCCAGCAAAATTAACATTTAGGATTTGGTTTAGACTGTGAGATCTCCTTGAAAACTAGCCATTCTGTGTTTGGCAGCCAGACCAAGAAATTAATTTTTCAGAGATTCTACTTTAAAACATGCCTATGATGATCCTTCATGTTCATACAGTGCAAGTTTCCTTAGGTTGCCTGGCTCAGCACATAGCCTAGAAACCCACATGATGAATATGTTACTTGTATTAGAGCATTAAGCACAGTGCTATCTTTTCTCAGTGTCTGATTTTTTTTATCCCTCAGAACCTCCTCTTTTAGCAAACATTGTTCTTTTTTTCCTTTTGCACAGATAAAATAGGAATTCCATTAAACGCATGATGCCAGACGTCCTGAAATCTCAAATGTAGCATTGCTCTCCAAACACCTTAGAAATAACCTTAGAAATACAGGCTGTGGGGTTTGAAAATGTAGGATACTCTGTTCTGTTGAGCTCTGACAGCAGGTTTAATGGTGTGTTTACTTTCCCCATCCCAACAGAATCCTCACTGAAGCCAAAAACCTCTCTTTCAATGCCACACGTGCTTTCAATGCTTATACTAACATCAAGGATTTCACAGACGAAGCTGAAAGAGTTGCCAAGGAAGCCAAGGCTCTTGCAAATGAAGCTATGCAAGCGGTAAGGAAAATGACTAAATTGGGAAGAAGGTTTAGATTTTTTGTGGAATGTGCTACACCGGAACTCAGATTCATGTTTTGCTGTCGTAAAACTTAATATGAAGACCTTTGCCATCAAATATTCTTGTTTCACAAGGAGGAAGCAATGCCTCTGTCAGAGCTACATGTACTTTCAGACAATCCCTATTTATTCCTAACTCAGCATCCTTACTTTTCTTCCCAATTTTGTTTACTATCCTTCCTCCTTCTGTCATCCACCTTTAGGTCTGAGTGTGTGGCTCGAGCCAGCAGCTTTGAGTCAGGAGTGTAGGACATTTGATATTCAGTAGTGCTAGTTTAGATGTGGGTAATACATTCATGAAATAAAAAGAACTCTGCACCTTAATTAACTTTTCAACCTAGTTCCCTGAAAATGCTTGGAGGCACTTATCTACACATCAGATGAACTGGATGCACCTGGCCAAAATTCCAGAAATGGAGAATTGTAGAAGGGGAGTGGAATTTTTTATTCACTTTGCGAACTCCACCAGTTTTTGCAGAAAAATCTTATTCTCACTATGAGGTATCATATGCAAATTTCCAGAGAAAATGAAGAGAGCTTTTAAAAATAGGATTGCAAGGTAAAGTCAGCTCTTCAGTTTGAGTCACAAAGAGGATCTGGGCTCCTTGATGCATATACTGTGAGCAGAAAACATTCTGAGCATGGCCAAAATTATCTTTTATGTCAAATATCAAAGGAGTTAATGGGTAATTTGTGGGAATTGGTCAGAGACCAAAAGACATGCATTTCATGTGCATACAGAAGCACGAGGCAGTGACAGTGTGAGATTGCCAGAATTTTTATTTGATATAGAAACATGTAGATGAGCAGAAATAACTTGAAGTTAGAGCACTTGCACATGAATAAAGGTGGCTTACAGAGAGGTACTTCAATCAAATGGATTATGAGAATAGCAAAATCAATCACATGCTGATTTTAACATGCATTCATGTAAAGGTCTGTATTCATGAGAGGGATGAAGGGAACTAGCCACTGCAAAAAAAAGTTTTAATATTTGTATGTTCTTTACATTTTCAGGGTTTTTCCAAATAAGTACTAACTACTACTACTAACTACTGTATTTCTCTCTTGATGAGAAAAAATCACCTCACACATTAGTATGTGCTAGTTCTCTGTAAATAGTTCTTTGTTTCACCAGAATGCCTAATTACACCACAAAAATAAATAAGGGCCTGGCCCTTTCTGGTTTCTTCTTCTCAGTAAGATTTAATACATGCTGTCTTTTTCTCCTTTGATGACTTGGAATGAGTGAGACAGGCAGCTGTTTCAGGGATTGAAAAGGGGGAAAAAAGAACACATAGAGCAATAAACAAAGCTAGAAATTACAGGATGGTGACAAAAGTGTATATATCACTAGGTGATTGCAGAGAGAAAGGGAATTGATAATTTAAATGATGGAGGACAAGATGGACAATATGATGTAAATAGAAGCAAGAAAGTAGCAAGGAAAGAGATGAAAATATTAAGGTGATGTTTTCATCATCTCCTTTGCATGTATTCATTAGAGGGAACCTGGGTTTTTTATGAGCAGTATATGTGAAATGAGGATCTAGTTGATGAGGAAGAAAATTGAGGCAGCTGATGCCTTTTAAATGTAATTGACTTGATATAGAGGTCATTGGTGGTTTACCATCAAATTGCTGCAGAGCAATAGATTTAGCTGTTACTCTTTAAATGAGCATTTGAGGGTTTTGAGCCAGATTTTAAAAATATGTCAGTCATGAACTACAGTCATCACTTCTTTATTCTATTTCCTTGTCTTTATTTAAAGACTGTTGAATGTTTGCTCACTTTAGGTGAAGAGTTTAACCAGGTAAATCAGGGTCCCACTTTCTGGAGATCCCAAGGAGCTTTTAGCTGAGCTTCAGCACAAGGCCAGGAATGTACCCTTAGTCAGGGCTGTCTGGAGCACAATGGTTCAAAAAGTCTCCTAGTGGGCAGCATTGGTGAATTTGCTCCTAGAAGGTGGTGTGAGACCCTGGAAGCTGTGTTGCCAACTTTCTGAGAAGCTGCTCTGGGCACCCTGTGTAAAAGATGGAGATCATGTCTTTCCCCTCCTTTTGAAAGATGGAGCCATGTTCTCTTCTGTATGAGAGCTGTTGTGGATGCCTTCACAAGTCTTCTGTAAAAGACTGAGTTCCAGCTGTGAGCAGATAATGGAGAAAAGTGCTGTGGCTCACTGTGCATCCCTGGTCCTCACCTCTCCCATTCACCAGGAATAATGTCGGGGCAGGAGGACGAAGGCATCCCAACACCAACGAGCTGGTGTGTGAACCAGAGACAGTGGGGACAGGTTTTGGGTTTAGGTTCTATCTTGTACATCACTGGATCAAAATATTTACAAGAACCTTAGTGATATCTCAAGGGGTTTTTGGTTTGTAGTGGGAAAGTGACTTAATTTTCAAATTAATCTAATGTTGCTAAATACGTGAATGAAAAGATGCTCAAAATCCATCATGATTACAGGAAGCCTGATAAATGACTGGAAAAAATGCATTAAAAATATGACAGAAAAATTCCTCCTGAGCTTTTTATGATGGATTTGCTCTCCCCTTTGAAAGCAAAATAAATTCATCAAAAATGAGAAATCTTTAGCATTCAGGCAGTTTCAGCGTTCCATTACTTATGCAGTAGCTGATAGGAGTCAGGTTAACATATTCTGCTCGTATCTCATAGATCAGAATCATAGTTATGCACTCTTTATTAAAAAATAGATTATTCTTAGACTTTTTAGAGAGGACTTACAGGTTGGGGACTGTAGGAAGCACAGGGGACGCATGAAGTGTTTAGGTCCTGCTTTCTTCTTTGATTTTGAATTTTTTTGTAGGTGGTTCTCCAGCAGTTCTGTTGGGTGTCCAGTTTTCCTTACATAAAGCTGCCTAGACATCCTTGTGAGGATGTCCTGAGGTGCAAATCATTTTTGGTATCCATCATCAGGGCTGGTAAAAATGAGAGTAACCCCATCTCTTGCATAGGAGAAAACTTCACAATGTAAGTGTATGTGAAAAGAAAATAATTGAACGAGGCAGAACTATTTTTAAGAAGATGAAGCAGAGATACAAACTGCACAGGGCTTGCATGGGGAGGGGTGGAAGGGTGGGGGCCATGAGGAAAGGCACAGGGAGAGGAAGATACCACCCACAGATTATGGACATCTTGGAAGAGACAGAATTAGAGCAAATTAAATTCCAGAGAGAGACCCTGCAATTTTCAAATTTATTTTGAATCACAATATCTTTTTTCCTTTTTTTTTTTCCTTTTCTATTCTCTTTTTTTTTACAGTATTTGTCCCAATTTAGAAAATAATGTCAAAGTCTGTTGGCTGTAAGTCCTACTAAATTATAAAGTGGTTCCCCATGAGCCAGGCTTGCCACAAGCATACAAACTGACCTTACACAAAGTCACAAAATGTTTGGATTTTAATTACTGACTGCTTCATAACTTGACATCTCATAAACCACAAGAAAAACTATTAAAAAAAGTACATTTTCTATCAGATGTCTTTATTAATCCTCATTTTCAATATTTTTAATATAAAATAAAGCTTTTAATAAGTACAAGCTCATTTCTCTCTGAAAGAGTTCGTCTAGTATTAACTTTATACTGAAATCTGTTTCTGACTAATTGTCAGCACATACCCAATTACTGTCCCTGATTTGATGAACTTCTTAGTTTTATATTGTAAATCCAGTCTTCCAATTTCATTTTATTGACTTTAAACTGCTTCATCAGCCAGTCAACCATGCTTAGTCATATAATACTAATAATACTACTACTACTACTAATAATAATAATAATAATTACAATTATAATTATAATTATAATTATTTTGTAGTCTGCAGTCACAGAGTTTTCATACCCTGAATTCTGTTTCTAGTGGGAAAAGAAATTTAAAAGTATTATCTGATTTGACAGGTGCATCTGCCACAAAATCTGGCCAAGCATTCTTCCTTTAGGAACAGTCTTTTGCTTCACTGGGTAGTTTTTTGGATTTTTTTCCTAGTTGTTTTTGGTGGGTTTTTTTTTCTGTTACCGGTGTTGTTATTTTTATTATGTGGTAGAGAAAATCTATAAAAAAATTTTTTTTTCATCTTTTGAATGTATATGTTTTTATTGTTGAAAGGAATGTGTACACAGCTTAATATTTCAGGTGAGCTTGGAAAATGGCAGTGATGTGTGCCTTAGTTCTTAAAACCACATAAAATCTTACATTTACATGCCATCTAAATACAAGGAATCTTTAATAGTTATATCCCTGTGACATGGCAGCATATATACCATGAGATATCCCATAACAAAAAGCTTGGTTCTGGATTTTGAAAGTGTTCAAAACATTCTCCAAGATTTTTAGAAGAAAGAGAAACAGCTAGTTCACTATATGTTTTTTTACAGTGTCACTGAAAAACATCAGAGCTTCAGCAATATGTGAAATGTCACTTCTGGGCTTGCTCATTATAAAAATAATGAATAGCAATAATAATTGTGTCATTTAATTGACACACAGTTAATTTTTGAGTATATGTATCTGCCCTGGAAAATGAAAAGTAGCTGCTTCTTAATTACACACCAGTTACAAGGCTATGACCCATGACTAATATAGAATATTATCTGGCTGTCAGGAGTATTCTCAAAGAAATGTATTCACTATGATGTGTGACCTGAGTTCAGTCTTACAAACTGAACAGTAAGTGGTTCAGAACCTGGAGCATTTCCTACTGACTGAAAACACTAATCTAATTTAGAAAAATCATTCCTACTATTGATCAGTCTCTCCACTGAAGGTAGAGATGGATGTTTTTCGGGAGAAAGATCTTTAAGTAGCATGATATGATGAAGGATGGTTACCTAGTAATAAAATTCTTTCAGATTAATTGCAGTTTGCCCTTCTTTTAAAACTGTATTTCTTATTTCTTTACTCAAATAGCAATTATAATTCTATATTTTAACCACAAATGAATCTCAGTTGACATTATTAGTCATCAGATCCAGTCTGGCCTCTAAAGTTTCTGCAGCTGCAGTTAGAGAGAAATATTGTATTGTATGGTGTTCTGTCCATAGTTGGAAGGATAAATACATATTTAAGTTGAAATATGTTTTGTTTGTTGATTTTGCAGTTTCTTTAATACATTTCTTTAATACTATAAGCATTGTCTCTCTCTATTGAAGTAATCTCTGATATTCCAAAGGGGATCTGACACTCCATTTTTTTTCTCTTAGACTAATATTATGACAATGAGATGTAATTCAGAGCCCACTGATATGCACATAAAATTTAGATGACTGTTCACTTAGATCATGATCACATGTCTTTTATGACCTCAGACTTTCCTGTATGTTTGACACTTTGTTTGTTTGTTTGTCTACAGACATCTGGTCCTGAAGGGTCACTGAAGGATGGCGCCAGGAGCTCTCTTCAGAAAAGCTTCAGGGTCCTTAATGAAGCCAAGATGTTAGAAAGTGGCGTTAGAGGTGTGTGCAGTATATGGCATTCAGACCCACTAAATAGAGGGGGAACATGTTGTGGGTGAGACTGCTATGCTTCTGGTATGAAGAAGCTGTATGGGGAAAAAAGTAGAATTTGTTACCTGATTTGAAATTGGACAGTGTATCAATGAAGAAGATTCTCCTGTTTTGTGGTCCAGGCATTATACAGAAATTCCTGTCCTCTCTGTCTATCTCTTGAACAAGAAGGTTGAGGAGGAGGGAACTTAAGTCTTCTCTTGCTGACTACAATAAGAGCAAGAAAAATCACACACAGTAAATACTCAAGGCTGAGTTTTAAACTTATCACAGAGATGATGCATGAATCTTCCCCATCCTACTAGCTTAGGCAAACTAAGAACGTTTCTTATTAGAATCAAGACAGATTTTCATAATAGAGTCTTCCTTGGTTTTTGCATACAAAATTCTCTTTGGTCTCCTGGGAGATACATTAAGAAGAGCATACAGCATAAAGGAGGTGATCCATGCAGATTAGTCATCTTTTGGCTATTACTACTTTAATTTAGTTTTGGCAGCTCTAGGATTTCCAAGTGCAGAACTAGTTAACAAGTAAACAATGTTTAATAAGGTCATAAAGCATAATGTTTCATAAGGTCATTGATTGCATTTCATTGTCAGATACTGTTTGAAAGTGAAAAACATGGTTATTTTCTTGTAGCTGAACTGAGGGAAAGAAGTGTGTTTGAGTAGTAAATCTTGGATGTATATTTAGGGTCTTCTTTATTGCAACCCTCTACTTCCAGATTCAGTACAGATTTAAGGTTGGAGGAACATATTTCAGGAAATATGTTATAGAAAATCACAGGACTATGGGAAAAAGCCAGTGTGCAATTTCAGTAGCATGGCTGAAGTGGAAAAAAATAGTGATGCAAACTGCTGTGGCTTGCCATGGCTGGTGTACAAGAATCACTAAAAGAGCTGTGCTGCCTCTCGTCTGCTACAGCCTCCAGTGAGCAGACTCAGCACCACAGGGTGGAGTCCACAGCTCTCTGTGCCCCCCAGGCAGTGTGGTTGAGTAAAGCACAATGCCCTGTTTTCAAGGACAAATTAAAATGGTATCCCTGCAAGGATGAACATGAATTCCATATGTCCACACTAGAGTTCAATTTAACCCTGAGACAAGATATATTACAATCATTACTGCAGAGAATTTTGAAAAAAAATATTTTCCCATTGTACCAGTGAAAATTTAAGTTGATAAAAGTTTCATAATTCAGAAGAAAATGTCCAAACAGCCTAAATATTCATAAAACAAACATAATGCAAGCAAGGAGCACTGCTTAAAATGCACATATTTGATCTTTGTCTATGTTTTTGCCCCAACTGAAGGGTAATGAGATGGAGCTTCCTTTAATGCTCTCCAATACATCTTAAAGTGCTTCATAAAGGCAGACATTCTGAACTTGAACAGTATGCCTTTTTACATCTAATAAAACATGTCCATGCTCCACAGCTAGATCCGTGGAGATCAGTTAACACTGTGCCCAGAATACAGATGTATAAGAAGAAAATGTAATGACAGACTTCTATTACCCTCTTCTGTTTTTGCACCAAAGTGGTGATATTATTAGTATTGTGAATAACATAGAACGTATGTTATTAGTATTATGAACATAATCCCTCTGGATGTCTTGATTTTCCCATGAGAGAAATTGAGAGTTCAGTGTCAAACTAATAGAAAGATATATTCTTAGAGTCCTTATAAAGCCACCCTTTCAGAGTCTCAGCTGGAAGTACAGGATGGCTAATGGGCACTCCATAAAGATCTGGTAGACAGAACTAATCACTAGCTTAAAATTTCCCTGTCTGCACTACATGAAGTACATTAGTTAAAGTAATGTAGATCCATAAGCCACTCAACTAATATACACTCCAAAAATCCAGCCTGAGCTGTGATAGAGATGGGAGTGTTTTCTTCCTACATTATGACATTCCCCTGATTTGTGGCCAATTACCTGAGTTATAAAATGGTTGTTAATCATGAAAATGTTTTATATTACCACCACAGACTGCTGAAACAGTCCTTACAAAGCAAAGCTTCTGACAGAGGCTATTAAAATAGAGATTTAGTAATTTCTCTCTCAGTGGGGTTAGGAGTTAGAAAGAATAACCCTGGTGGGAGAAGCAAAATCTGTATGTAGTACTGTGGCTAAAAAGGAATTTTGAAATTGGGGCTTACCAGTGTGTAAATACTGCTGTTCAATGAAAAGTGAAAATAAGATGCATAAACTCCTCTTCAGCTGGAGACTGCTGTCAGGTGGCTACTGAAATTCTGCTAATGTAATTTATTTTGTTTAAGAATTGACAACCTGAAGAAGACATGTCTTGTTGGAAAACACGTGAATATTTTTAGCTAGAACAATTTCCAGCTGATAGGCAGCATATCCAGCTGATAGATCCCTTGTTTGTGTATTCTCCTCTGTGTTGTCTTTCTGATGACCTGGCATATTGCATTCACCAGATTATGGCAGTCAGTGCTGAAGGTATTCTTTTTAAAAAGTTAAACTTAATTAGCTGCATTTCTCTAGTTACATCTTTTTCTCCTGTTTGTTCCTAATGCCAGTTTCTAAGTCTTGCTTGGTTTAGGGAAAAAAATTCAGCTTGTGACCCGTATTCCTCTATATAGGATGAAACTGTGGGGAGCAAGAAAACTATTTGGGAGAAGTAACACAAAGATAACAGACAGGGATGTGTGTAAGAATCAGTTCATTTCTGCTGTCTCCAGTCAATAACAACAGATGCATTTGTTGTTCCTTGGTAGATTTCCAACTTTTTGGTTTTGGGATACATGCATTTGGTAGCATAGCCTTATTGATGTTTTCTTGGACAGTTTCATGTGGAAAAACTGCATTTATCCATACTGTCAGAAAATACCCATTTTCACTATGTTCTACCATGATGGTGGCACAGCATCAGCAATTAACCAGTGTCACTTGTTTATGTGATCTGCAGAGACTTGTAAAACAGTGTGTCTCTGGTAAATCAATCTGTATAAACAGTAGCTGGATTCCTGAGTTCATCTTAAGATGAAATATTTGCACACAGAATTGTTTGTTTTCATTTGACTCCACTCCATTCATGCAGAGGAATAAGGGATGATGTTTTATCCTATAATGCTCTGTTTAATAAAAACAGAAATTGAAAATCTTTGTTCATCTTAACCAAGCCAACAAACACAAAGTCCAATACATGCAAAGTCCTTCAGGTCCCTGTTTACTATTTAGGGTTTAGCTTCAGCAATGCATGACTGGTTTTGCTGATTTGAACAACAAACTGCATTTATTGGCATCTTGTGCCATCTCTGTGTAGAGCTAATCAAGTGGAAACAGGGTTGAGATAAATTTCATAATACTGCTCAACTTACACTTTAATGAGAGTTGACAATGCCTGGCATCTTTCAGTGCAGACCTACTAATCTCTTCCAAGTCAGATAGGCTCTGTAGGGTCGAAAAGCTTAGACTGTAGCTGCCTCTATTTTGACTAACTTCAGTGCTTAACTGGAGAATCTTGGGCCTTCAAATCATTTATTTCATAAATGCTAATAATTAAAGGAGGTGGAAAAGCTCACATGAAGTCAGTTCAGTTTGTGATTCATGCCACAGATTAGTCTAGTGCTTAGTGAAGATGCTGTCTGGATTACAAGATAATAAATTACTTCAAATAAAGCTTAATATCTCTATGAAGGATGAACAATTTCCTTGAAAAGCTGACCCAGGACATAGTATCTCCTTACTTCTCACTCTGTAAGAGCCTCCCTAGGAACACTTATTTATGGCTTTATTATTGTAACTAAAAAATACCCACCTACAGTAAAACTGTATGTGAGGAATTAAAAGAAAAAGTACTAGACAGGTAGTCTCAATAGTCGAATGTCAAAATTTATAGGGAAACTTCCCTTATTAAATTCCGTAAAAATCAGTTTGCTGCTATGGTTACAAAGCTGAAAACAGAAGTCTGGAAACATGATTCTTTAGAAATATAACTGGGAGATAATTAGCATGCTGGTTAGGAAGAGTAGAGAGGAGGGATTAAAAGATAATTTAAAAGTATGTTACAAAGTTAGAGCATCACCACCATAAACAAGTCAAACGTCTCAGAAATATTGACACACTTTGTAAACACTAACATTCCACTAGAAACACCAAGAAATAATTTCAGAATTAAATGGTGGAAATTAAAGCAGGTTTTTTTTTTTTTTTGGTATTATAACTTAACAGAAAGACAATGCAGATAAAATCTCAATAAGTAAAATACAAGACCACCCTGGTTTAACAATATCATGTTAAGAGTAGCCTCCTTCAGCAGTGGGGTCATGACCTGTCATTTAAAAATAAAGCTGTTTTTAAGCAGAAGAGTGATCATATAATATATGCAGTTCTTCCAAACTGTGTTCTGGTGTTAACTTGCCTCTCATAGTTCACAGAAATGTCCTGTTCTTCTGCACAACATTTTGCGGGAGTGAAGGCTTATTTCCGGGCACTCCTGCTGTCCTGTGTGTTGCTCTAGTTTAAATAAAGCAAACAGATTTCATTCTCAATGGCATTTCAAAAGGTCTAACAACAAAAGTATAGTTCTAATTTAAATTCTTTGTGCTGTTTCAGCCTTGCTACAGCCTTGGAAAATTTGATTAATAATTTCTTGTAGGCAATATGAATTTTGTTTGATTTTTCTCTTTACAAATGACTTCTTGCACATCTAATTTTAAGAAACCATCCTTTTTTAGAATTTGTGGAATGTGAACCACATAGGTGTTTATTTTCAATAACCTGTCACATACCTGAAGGTCACAGCCATAGCTTGTCATCCTGAAATCCTTTTCTAGAAATTATTCTTCTCTTCTGGCTATCAAGCTCAGTGATGTTAAATTAGTTTCCCAGTAGGCTATGCCTTTAAGGTAAGAAATTACCAGCTGTCTGTTCCAAAGAGCTTCATATCAATACAGAGACATAATGAAAAATGCCCACTACAATGGTAGTTTAAGCACTAACTACATTTTTTGTGTCAAACTTTACTTCTGAATTTTGGGGTAATGTCTGTTTCAATAGCCATAAAGCTTGCTGGAATCTCAATTTTGAGATTTTTGCATTGCTCTGCCGGATACGATTCAAAAGACCTGCATAGTTTTTATTCAAAGTAAATGCTGAAAAATAGGAACTTGCTTGTAAATGAGGATGTCAGTTTCAGCTGTGATGTACTAAATATGACACACCTGTGCCTTTGATTTGTACTGGTCCTTTGATTTGATCCAATACTTAACTATGAATGTTTTTTACTGGGTGGGTGTTTTCCCAAAGAATTTAGAATGTTTATTTCGTAATAACTGGTCGTTAGTGTATTCATCTCATGTTGATGATCAGTGATCTTGTATTTTCCTTGGATTTTATGTCAACATCTTTGAGAAAATCCAACTGCAGCAGCAAGGTGGCCTAATGTGTCTTGTTTCTTTCACACCACGTTCAACTCATTCAATTCAGGCAACCACCTTAAGAAGAAAGGCAGTGGCTTAATCTAGGAAACAAAACTATGGCTAACATCACAGTTGGTGAATCTATCAGTGGATCATCGTGTGAATTTGCCTAAATCATAACACCATAACAAGTTCTTTCCTCTGCACACCTTTGAAAAACCCATGATAAGTCTATACAACCCTACAATGAACTCAAGTATTTAGATACTATGGAATTAGGGAACTTACTTAAAGAAACTGGAGAAGATGACCAGTGAACCCCACAAGTTCTGCTGGACTTCCTTATTTATGCAGTTCAATATCTTAATGAAAAATGGCTTGCTTATTATTATGCATGTTAGATTATGTGCATAGAAAGAATAGTGAAAATAATGAGTTAAAGCATCTGTATCATATGCATTTTTTATAGAAAAGGGTGATGATCTGAACAGCACACAGAACAGGCTGAAAGATGCTGATGAGAAGAATTCCATTCTCTTGAAAGGTTTGAATGAAACCTTAGGAAAGCTGTCAGCCATTCCTAATGGTAAGTTGGAAAAGTCTTGCAACATTTGACTCAGTCCTGCTTTTTTGTTTCTTTTTCCATCACTTCACATTTGTCTCATCAATCTTTGCCTGTGTCCACACTGGGCCTACTTTGACCACTGGCTGTTGCAAGACAAAGAGGAGCAATGTGAGAGAGAAAACTGAACTGAAAATATTTACATGGTATCAGAATTTTGGAATGGTGAAAGGTACCATGCCTCTGCAGTTTGCAGAAGGTTTCTGAAAGAGAATAATTATGATATCAGAAATTATGATACACTCTGAGACACATAGTCTTTTGTTTATATGTAAAAAGTCTTTTTGAAGCTAATCTTAATGAAACACTATAATTTCACCAGTGTAATTTAACCCAAGAGGAATAAGTCTTACTGACTCTACAGAAAAAGCAGGGTGACACTTGCTGGGTTTTGTCTTACCTTTCTACCCCACTCTCAACATTTCCAGCCACTGCTTGGTGTTGTACATCTTTTCTTAGCTGGTAAATTGCTAAGAACTAGAACAGGTTTTCCTCAATGGACTCTGGAGTGCTGTGCACTTGTGACCCACCCCTGAAGGCAAGGGTGACTGAGGTTCTTGTTAACAGATCCCTTGGGGTGGATTAGAGTGAAATGACACTGAATGATCAGTGTGGATGGATAGATAGGCAGACAGACAGGTAGGTAGGTAGATGGTAGATAGATGTATATGTACATAAAAATATGGCAGGTTAATTTTAGAACAATTTGGCTGCAGTAGAAAGGAGGTATGTAGCGAGAGGAGGGGAGGGAGGGGGAGGGGAGGGGAGGGAGGGGAGGGGAGGGGAGGGGGAGGGAGGGGAGGGGAGGGGAGGGGAGGGGAGGGGAGGGGAGGGGAGGGGAGGGGGAGGGGAGGGAGGAGGGAGGGGATCTGGTTCAAATAAGTTCTCCTTGCTATACAAAGGTCATTTTGTTTCAGTCATCCTCTGGTGATGGGTGAGACACCTGGGCTGTTTTTATGAAAATCAGAGGTTTCACCACCACACACCCTAAAACTCTGCTCCTCCCCTTAGTTTAGGAGTTATTTGGCCTCAGCATAGCAAACTGCTGCTTTTGCCAATGGACCATTGATAGAGCCATTAACCTTCAACATTTCAGTATCTCACATATGCATATTCATATTCATTTTTTTTAATGTAATGCTCATTAAAAGCCCAGAGTCCTGAGATGTTGGCTACATTGCATTGTGATAGCAAGGGAATGGGAGCTACAACGCACCTCATGACAATGGATAGTGGAAGGAAAAATGAATGTTTTAAAAAATTAAATGTTTTAAGCCAATCTGTTTTGCTATGAATTTTTCTCCAAGGAGCACTTTATAAACTGAAGTTTCACCTTAAGAAAAGTCTCTGAAGAAAATCAGTATTCTTACTGATTTCTGATGGTCTGGATGGTTCAGACTAGTAAACCCTTAGCATGAAAAACAATTTACTATTCATCTTGTACATTTTTGTGGCTTTAAGATTCCAGCTAACTGAAAAGTTTTGGTTTCTATTTAATAATCCTTGAAATCAGCACTCACAAAATAAGTGGTTTAATATTTCATGCTTGTCATGTATCATTTCTTGGGTTTTGGTCAAGATACTGACATGGGTATTTGTCTTGAGCACAGATAGATGTCTCAGTCAACCAAAATGGACCTCTAAGGCCTGTTAACCTTAGGACTCAGAATACTAAATATGGAACAAGTAAAAGTAATATGACTTATGCAATCATTAGCAATGTAATAAACTCTTGGCAGATTAGAGTTACAGGGTGCTTTCTCTTGGCACAAGGACACTCATAAAAACAAGCAGATGAGTATTCAGAATTAAATTCAGAGCAAATAAATGGCATGGATAAGAAAATGGAGTAAATTAGTTGTCCAACAGGAAAATGATCAAATGAGGAATGGGAGGGAAAATGACCCTGTCATATATCTTGTTCAAGGATTTGAGAAAGCAGAGAGCACCTTAAACTAATAATTCTCATGTCCCTGTTACACTAATAGTCAGATAAAAGCAGAAGGATTCAGAATGAGATAAACAGATCATGTGGGACAAGGACCCACGTGTGCAGGGATGGCATAATCTAAGGTGTGACTGAAAATAATTTTTGGTACAAATAGAGGGAAGTAACACAGTAACTCCAGCTTTCACTCAGCCAGAAAGGTGCATGACCTCTAATAATGACCCAAACGGAGCTACTTAGATCTGATGAAAAAAGGAAATCGGGGTTCTCTTTTCTTTCTCCTGTCAAGACTGACAGTGATAATGGTTTATTAAAGATTCTGTCCTATTTCTGAGGTGCTGTTTTATTTTGGGGGTTTTTCAGGGCCAAAATTTCTGAAATAAAGGTGGAGTTTTTTGGAGCACAGATATATATTTTTACTCAAGAAAGTTACTTCTGCACTCTGGGCAATCATTTAATTATCATTTTCCACCTACAGATACAGCTATAAAGGTACAGGCAGCCAAAGACAAAGCAAGACAAGCCAACGATACTGCAAATGATGTCCTGGCCCAGATCAAAGACCTCAATCGGAATCTCCTGGGCTTGAGAAAAAACTACAGTAAACTTACAGATGACGTGGCCAAAACAAATGCAGTTGTGAAGGATCCAGTCAAGAACAGTAAGATCTTTCTTGGGTTGTTTGATGGTGGTTTTTTTTTCAGTTTGTGGCTTTCATTTCATATCTCAGAATTAAACAGAGACAGTCCAGAATTTCACTTACACAGCATTACTATGGTATGCTCTGATAAAAAGACTATCTATCAATTCTGTTTTCTGGGCTAATGTCAGCAGGATTAACATGTAATGGAGAGATTTGTTCCTCAGATTATTTTTTAAAGTATTTAGGAGGTGGCTAATCAAAGATTCTGACTGGCAATTCACTGCCTGATTCAAGAAAAAAACCCCACACTAAATCTGTCTTCTGTCAATCAGATAATCAGTCCTGGGAGAAATGTATGACTTCTTTCATATACATTGCTATTTTTGGTAGAACACTGCAGACACTTAAAAAAAAAAAAAAGATTCTAGGAATGGGGGTTTGTCTGCTTTTTTTCTTTTTTTTCCTTCTTTTTTTTTTCCATGAATTCTGTGATCAAATTTGACAATTACTTTAGCTTTTTCACTTTGGTGAGGATGGATAAAAATGAATTCTGTATTATAATGTATTTTATGGTGGATTGCTAGACCATCTCTCATATAGGAGTATACAGCCATAAAACTAGAGTGTCTTTAGAAAACAGCTGAAGAACTAATTTTTCAGCTATTCTGGGCTCCCCAGATTGTTGTCAGCTTGATGAAGCTGGGCACCTAAAAACATCCAGTTTAGGAGGCTGTCATTCTCATTTTGTGGACAAATATCCTCTGCCAATTGTTGCTTTACAATGTTGTTGTACAAGTGCAAGAAATTAATCCCAATGGCTTTTTGTCACTGCCTGCCTAGACAAGTTCCCCATCGCTCATCAGATGAGATACGTGTGAGCCCCAGTACAATTCTCATTGGGTGCACACAAGTTCAGACAATATGAAAAGCAGTTATTGATTGAAATAGTGTGGTTAGATTACAGCAGGTTGTAGGACCAGCAGATCTGTAAGGTCCCTTGCAGGGTGGTGGGAAACAACTGAGAGCCAGTCTTAAAGCAGTCATTTCTTGGCACTGCTGAATCTAGACTAGGCCATCTGTCCCAGCTCAAGTGTTCTGAGCCTGTGTACACCTTAGCCCTTTAGATGAGACTAGGAGTGAAAATTTAGAATTTAATCTCCTGATTGTCCCCAGTCATTATTTCGTTTGCATTGAAGAGTGGTCTTAACACTTGCAAACTGTTTCATGTCAGATAAAGCTGAACTGTGAGATGTTCTCCAGAAGTAACACTTCTGTCATTCTTCCATGTTAATGGATATTCAAATTACAGAATGAGATTAGAGTAATGTAGGGTGAACCATTCCAGATGAAGTGAGTAGGCTGGCACTCATGACTAAATGCAAAAGTAGACATAGCCTCTCTATATCAAAATTCAGGTGCTGAATTCTCATTTTGATAGACATGAAAGGTATATTTAAAGGATATTTAACAGGTAAAAAGTTATTTATAGACTCATTCTGTCTCTTACTTTACTTTATATTTCTGTTTAGATCTTCAAAACATTTTCTTATGTTATCTACTGTCTCTTATGTTATCCTCTGTTTTTTCTCTTTTCTTTGTCTCCATATCTTGCCTGCAGAAATCTGTACGTATGTTTTTCTTACTTGCAGCTTATAGTGTGCATTTTCCAGTAAACAATGACTCACTGCTTACCATCGAAGCCTCTGCATGGTCCTCTATGTTTCACCTTCATTGAAGTAGCTAAATAGCTACTTTTTGAAAACCTTGAGATAAAGTAGACTTGGTTACTAGTTTAACTTACATGAAACCTTAAGAAGCATCTTGAAGGTTTTTGTATGAGTGTTTGGGTCAAAAAACTAGATATGCAGTTTTTCATGCTTTATCTAAGCATTATTTTTATTGCTATTATTATTACTATTGTTTTCATGTAATATGAATCTTTCTGGTAAATGCATGTTTGTACTTTTCAGTGTCATCCAGAAAAACCCACACTCTTATGCGAGCCAGGTGTTGCAATCCTTAGACCTGCTGATGAGTTGTCAAAGAGAGGGCACTATTCACTAGTTGTATGTTGTGGGGCAAAAAAAAATTTTGAGGCTCAAAGAAAAAGAGAGGCAAAAATATCGCAGTAAAATTATTTAGTGTGCCTGAAAAAAAAAAAAAAAGAAAATCATTTGCAGTTTGCTGTCACTTTTTAAAAATCTGCTTTCACTACACATACAAAATTTTAAGCTTGTGATCACAATAATACCTTTTTGTATTTGTGCCCATTATAGTTAGTTCAGGAATTAATTTCAAGTTAATTTTAACACAGAAATTTCAGATATTACTTATGGAAACCAACCAGTTCTCAGTAATCCAGCATTTTTCTTCAAAATTTGTTTGTTTTTATTTAAGAAGAAAGCAAATCATTCATTGAATGTATTTTGCTACAGTAAATGTTTTCCATAACTATGATCCTGGCCTGAAGCATAGTTACATCTTCAAAATCCTGCTTTAACATGAGTGTTCGCTGCTATTGCTCCTTTAACTTGATTCTAAACATTCTGAAATTGCCTTATTCTGTTCAGGTAGCTTCCTGGCCTGTCTGTACCTCATAGTCATAGCATATACAATCTCCTGAGCATTGTGTACGCAGAATTTTCTTGGATTTTATTATTGCAATGTCTAATTACTCTCTGACACTACCCTCTAAAGCTCTGCCTTGTTCTTTCTTATGAAGTTGCTGATGCAGATTCCAGTATTAAAAACCTAGAAAAGGAAGCAGATCGCCTGCTAGATAAAATCAAGCCAATCAAAGAACTCCAGGATAACTTAGGGAAAAACATTTCTCAGATAAAAGAGTTGATAAACCAAGCTCGGAAACAAGCCAATTCGGTAAGTCCCATTTCTCAAAAAAAAATCCAAAAAAGACCTTTTGAGTACTAACAAGATTTAATTTTCTACTTTTAATTTCTTTTCTTTAGTGTGAATCCTTCCTAATTCTAAACATGTGTAAAGAGAGCCAATAATGGTGTATAATTTCTCAGAAAAAAGAAAATATTCTGATTATTTTCACTCTTTGTCTTGTTTCTTAATTTAAAACTCAAACTTGTTAAATGAATAGCATCTGTAGGAATGAATCTCAGAAGGTTATTTTTAAGAAGTATTGTAGGTGATAGTACAGCAGAAGAGTCACAATATCATGGATTTTTTGTGAAAACAAAATTTTAATTTTCTGCTTTAGAACTGTTATTAATTTATTAATCAATAATTAAAATTATTAAATTACAATTAAAATTAGTAATAAATAATTAAATAATTAATGTTATTAACTGATTTAATTTCATAGAACTTACATTACTCAAGAATTACATGATCACAGACTCACTGAAATTTCTGAGCATATCTGCTTTTCCTATATTTTTGATTTTTCTCTGTCCAGTAGTAGCACTGAAGACTTGAACTTAAGAATATATTTTTAGTCCATTTAGTGAGTTTGAAATCCATCTCCCTGATTCAGTAATACTGTCAACTCTAGGACCATCTGGTTAATACTGAGATTATTCAGCTTGTGATTTAAATAGCAAAGGAAAAAGAATCTTGTAGATGGTACTTGAGAAATTTTTCTCAAAAATGGTTGAAAAGTAGTTTAAAAAAATAATCAACATAATAATACCATACTGAGAAAGAAGTGATAGGATAAATAGTAGGATACTGGTGAAAAAAGTTTTCAACACATATGTTTTGAAATCTGCACAGAGCAGGAAGACAGACTACAGTAATGATATGTTCTGTTACATTCATCTTCCATCTGAGGGCTTTGAAGTACTTAACTGCTCAGTATTTCTGAGATAAGGAAATTAGGAGTTTGGTCCTATAATGGACCTCCTTTTTAGCAGAGTTTGCTGTAAGCATAAGGTGATACCATTATGTACATTTTGTCTAATGCATAAACATGTCTAGCTGGGATTGAAACACCATTGTACTGTCATTATGTCTGTGCTGGCATTATGAAAGCAAATGGTAAAGTGTTTTTATCTGTGCTCAGAGCCTGAGGAAGCCAATACATCCAAATGCATGTGTCACTCAGCTGTGGAAATAAAACTTAGTTATGAATGCCAGCTTCATTAGGGACTATGTAAAAGCAGTGATAGACATAGCTGTTGGTTTGAAAATAATTGTGAAAATGTGTCTTAAATTGGCATAATCAAAGATATTACAAGAGAGAAATAGATAATTATGACTACCCAACAGCAATATGCTGTAATTCCTTCAGGATTGCTGCTTATTTTCCTAGCTGCATATTCTACTTTTAGACTATCTGTACTGCTAGAATTCCACTATTACTTGCATTAGACCAGTATATCTTCTAGCTATTTTTAATCTACACAGTTCATCCTTTAAATGTGAATTGCAAAAAGAGATTTTATTTCCTTTTACTAAACAATCCCAGAAAGAAAATTCAATTTCTACCTTCTTTGCATATCCAAGCAACTCACCGGTATGTGTAACAGAAAAAAAGTGAAGGAAAGAAAAGTCTTATAATTATTTGGAAGCATCTGTGGTTAATTCTGGAACAAGAAGCAGTGAGCTGAATTCTTTCTGTTGTGTTTTTTTGAAGATCAAAGTGTCCGTGTCCTCTGGAGGCAATTGTATTCGCACGTACAGACCAGAAATAAAGAAGGGAACGTACAACACCGTCATTGTCAATGTGAAGACTGTCGTGGCTGACAATCTGCTTTTTTACCTTGGAAGTGCCAAGTTTGTGAGTCTGTCTCCTGCCTTTCATGTCAGAGTTGTTCCATCAAATCAGACTACTGACAAATAAAGAAGATGAGAAAGCCTTTTTTGCACCCAGAGGCTTCAAAGCAGTAGTAGAGAGTCTAAAATAGTCTAGACATTTACTGTCTTTGGTGTTAATGTAGAGATTTCTAAAATATGACCAGCAAATTTTTTTACATATATCTTCTTTTAACTAGATATGAAATAGCAGGCTTGTACATGAGCTTTAGAGCTTTAAAATTCACAGTGCAACCAGAGTAATTTTGGAGTTGGTTGTGGGTTTTCCCTAGGGAATGAAGTAGCTAATCATATTGCATCTGTCAAAGCTCCTATTTATTGTAATTTTAAGTCAAGACTACAATTTCAAGCATAATAATGGTGAATTATTCAGTTTCCCATGAGGCCTATAGCAGACAGACTTCTAAAACAACCAATAATAATTCAGTAAATGGGAAAAGTATTCTATTTTCCAACATTTCCAACATATATTTTATTTACCTTATACAAAATTGAAAGGCTAGATGGCATCATGTATCTTGACATCTTTCTGCTGTCCAGTGGATGTTTCAGGGTGTTCCTCTGAGTTAAATCCTTCTATTGATGCCTGCAGTATTAACATTCTGTAAGTCTGGCAGTCATTTGCTGCATATCACTCAGAGAAACAATTTGCTTTCTTTAGTTTAAGACTCCTTGTTTGAACTAATAAAAACAGGAAAGAGTGTCTCATTTTAGAGCAATGTAAGAATTAATGTTAATTTTCTGCTGTCTACATGTGGGTTTCTGATGCCTCATTAGACCTTCTGAAACGTGAAAAGACCTGGAAAACTTCCTGAATTAAAGTATGAGGTCACTTCTGTTTTCATATTTTGCATGTAGACTGACTTCTTGGCCATAGAGATGCGCAAAGGCAAGGTGAGCTTCCTGTGGGATGTGGGATCTGGAGTTGGACGGGTAGAATATCCAGATCTGACCATTGATGATGGGTTTTGGTACCGGATTGAAGCCTCTAGGTAAGTAAATATTTCACTTCCAAGGTTTTAGCAAAAATGGCTACTGTGAGAAATTCTAGTCTGGTTTGACAAAAGGTCCTGCATACATTAGTACCAAAAGTGTATACACTACAGTTACTATTGAAATGTTAATTGTTCTCTGTCAAGAATTTACTTTTTAATCACATATTTCCCCTCTAGAATCAACAATCTATGACCCCTTATATTTATTCCCTTTTGTTTATTTATCACTCTATCAATTTTCCTCTTTAACTAATTTACTTTTAAAATCAGTTACAGGTTTTGGCACTCAAATAACTACTATTCTTTTCTCCCTGAATTTTAAAAAGGAGCAGCTTTTCTGAATTTCTGGTCTTGATACAGTACTGCAAGTGAATGGTCTGTCACACAGCAGTATCTGATTCTTACTCAGAATGCCATTCTCACAGGCAAAATGTCTCATCAAACTGGAAATATTTATGAAAGATGCAGTTCATGAAAATTGAAGAAGGAGATATTCTGAAAAGTTGAAATATATTTTGTAATTTGAGATCAGCTATTTAATGCCTTTGAACTTTAAAAATATAGATGCATAAATATTCAAATCCCAAATTGGTTAGTTGAAGCTTGTATTTTCCATTCAAATAGCAAACATGTGGCATATGGTGTAGTAATCACAGCATAAGGATTGCATAACTCTATGGCCTTTATCTTGAATAGATCTTAGTAATTTAGATAAAATCAGCTGTATTTTATAGAAAGCTGAGTAATTTCTCCTGCATCATTACAGTTAATTTCACATAGTATTAAACATAGAATGGGTAATGTAGTTAGAAAATGAGAGAATGAAGGAAAAAGAAAACAAAGCACTCTAATTCTGGTATCATGCATAGCTCCCAGAGGATGAAATGGCATTCAGTTTAAATAATTTAATGAAATCACAGAAATCAGCCATTCAGAGCAGAGAATTAAATAAAATTATGGCATGATCTCCAGAAGCTGGCTTAATGAAAGCTTGCTGCAAGGAAAATACAAACTGGGGTACAATACAAATTGTTGAAATCTTTACCAGTTCATATTATGCATACCAAAGCAGCTTCATGACACAGTAATGCCAGGCTTTCATTTACAAGAAAGCTGCTTCAGCAGAATATGTAGCCAGAACATGGTATAAAATTCACACATCCTACAAAAGCCCATTACCTATTAGCTGGTTGTTCTGGATATATAGGATGTGCATGCCATTAGTTTTGAACAAAGTGCTGGATCAGCAGTTTAAAATGATTACAGCTGCACAAATCAGAAGTACAGAGCGGTGTTTAGGAGAATTACACTGCAGAGGCATTCGGTGGATTTGTGGGATTAAGATGAAGAGCTTGAGACTGGTTTTGCATTCTTAAGGCAGACTTCACAAATCACATACCCTATGGAGGAGTCTTCAACTCTGAACATTTTAGTCCTTTTGATAGCTCTACTCTGACTCCCTTCCTAACCTGTTGGAGAGTTTTATTCATTTCACTCCCTCACACGTTTTCTCCAAATTTCCTCTCAGTTCCAGCCACAGGCTTTTTCAGCCTGATAGGATGGTCTGAGCAGCTGGTGCAGGGCATCTGCTTAGCATGAAGGCATAAGATGAAATTCTGGTCTTACTGAATTTTGCCATTGCTTTGCAGTGGTGACAAGGACTGACAATGATGTGGTGTTAAGCCCACTGCAGGTTGATAGCCATCTTCTTAAGAATCCCAAAGAGCCCTTAAAAGAAGAGGTGTTGTGGCACAGAGATTTGCAAATTCTCAAGTTCACTTAATATTCTAAATGAAATCTAAATATGAAAAGTCTGACTGTTGAGTACTGACCAGAGATGGTCAATTTACACCTGCACCAGAATTTCCAGTTAGTTAGACTAAATTGAGAATTGCTGCATCACTTTTCCAAGGATGCTTTTTATTTTGATCACCTTTTTTATTTAAAGCATACTGATCCTTTGCATTTTATTGTATATTCAGATGTTATAATGGAAATACCTTGAATTTTTTTGAATGGAATTGAAGTAAAATTTGTTTATTCCTATAGGACTTTCTAAATTAATTCCCTATACTTTGATGGTACAGGAGTTTAGCAAATGTCACTTACAAGTTACTTACCTGCTTACAGAAGCAAATCTGATTGGCATCAAGAACTGCAATCAATCCAAGTATCAATTAACAAAGGAAAATCTGACATAACAGTATATAACAAAATTATTTAAAGCAGATTTATAACATACAAATAATGTCAATTTTGTGAGACAATCAAATGGATGAGAGAATATTTTTGAGACTCACTAGATCAGTGTTACTTGACTTCAGCAGGCCTCAATTAGGAGCAGTTGTGATTTTAATCAACTGTGTTAAGTATTACCGTGGTTTTGATTGTTAGTGACAGAGTTTAAATCGTGCCCTTGTTTTGAGGACAAAGGATGCCTGGATCACAAGTTCACTATAGGCACATCCAGTTTAGCTCAGCAAGAATTCAGTACTGTAGGAAATATAAGCCATGCTTTTCAGTGAAGATTTGCTGCACTTTCAAGGGGTAAAGGAGAAGAGTTTACTACATGGTAGTTTAATTTAATGCTGATGACTTGCTAAAGTTGTCTCATTTATATCCTGCCTCTCCTTAGGAGCACACACTGCATGTCATTACACAATTTTTTTCTGGAACTGTAGAATATGCTGAGTTGGAGGTACCCATTAGGATCATCAAGCCCAACTCCTAGCCCTACCCAGGATACCCACAAGAGACACACCACACACCTGACAGCATTGTCCAAACACTTCCTGAATTCAGGCAGTCTTGGTGTTGTGGCCACTTTCATGGGGAGCCTGTTTCAGGGCTCAGCCACCCTCTGGATGGAAAATTTTTTTCTGATATCCAACCTGAACCTCCCCCAACTCAGCTCCATGCTGTTCTCTCAAGTCCTGTCACTGACCACAGGAGTAGAGATCAGGACCTGCCCCTCCATTTCCCCTCATGAGGATGTTGAAGCCTGCAGTGGGTCTCCCCTCAGCCTCCTACAGGCTGAACAGACCAAGTGATCTCAGCCACTCCTCATAAGGCTTCCCCTCCAGACTCTTCACCATTTTTGCTTTGAACATGGCCCTGCTTTGGACTTTTCTCTAATACTTTAATGTTTTTTTTTTATAATGAGGCACCCAAAACTGCCCCCAGCCCTTGAGGTGAGGCCATTCCAGTGCAGAGCAGAGCAGGACAATCCCCTCCCTTGCTCAGCTGGCAAAGCTGTGCCTGATGCTCCCCAGGTCATGCTTGGTCCTCCTGGCTGCCAGGGCACTGCTGACTCAGGTTCAACTTGCCATCCACTGGTATCCCCAGGTCCCTTTTCATCGGGCTGCTCTCCAGCCTCTCATTCCCCAGTCTATGCACACAACCCCATCCCAAGTGCAGAATCCTGCACTTGCCCTTGTTAAATTTCGTATGGTTGGTGATTTCCCCTCTCTCTAGTTTGTTGAGGTCTTTCTGCAGGGCCTGTCTGCCCTCGAGGAAGTTGGCAGCTTCTAATTTAGTGTCCTTTCAGTGTCAGTTTGCATAGCAGCCACATAGTGCTGATACATCCTCTGTAATCCTCCAGTTTTACAGAACTATCACTAGAACAGTGTCTTCCAACCTGATAACTTGTCATGCACAGGGTAGCAATGTCTTTTTGCTGTCAAGTTAGCCAAGATCTTTCTTCAAGCTCCATTGTCCTCCTTAAATAAGAGAGAATTATTTATAGAAGAGATTCCATTGTGAGCATTTCAGACTGTTTGAAGATGAAAGACATCCATACTATTTGTGAATTATTAGACACCCTAAAAAGTGTCAGTCTGCTCAGTGACTTTTGCATTATTGCACTTGAGTGTTTTTAAACTAATTCTGATTTCAGCACAATATAGACTGGAAGTGCCAATAGCTTTCAGAAAGCATCACATATCAGTCGTTTAAAAAGTTTCTAACAGCTTTTAGCTTTTCAGGAATTATTACTTTTATCCCTTAAAGGGCTTTACATCAGTAAACCTTCTGCTATAAGTTGCACCTTAGACCCACACAAGTCCATGGGGTTGGAATTCACCCAAGACTACTGAGGGAGCCACTTTCAATCATATACCAGCAGTCCTCTTCACCTGGAGATGTCCCAGATGGCTGCAAACCATTAAATGTGAGACCCATCTATTGAACGTTTCAGAAGGAGGATTCAGGAATCATATCTCTCCACAGTGTGTTCCTTCTGATGTAAAAATATGTCAGCAAGCTCCTTCCCTGCCAGTTACTACATTAATATAATCAAAGAGTAGAAAACTGATGTAGAAACTGTTAATAAATGGCAAAGTCCATTTCTGTTGTGTTGCCATCAATATTTGATGTGATTCAAAGGACAATGAAGTAATATTCTTAAACACACAATGGGGTTTGTACCTGTTCAAAAAGCAGCCTGACAACTCCACTGCAGGAAATGCAAATTCTGTTTTAGTCAATGCAACATCCACGTCATGTGTACAGTGAATTGTGTTCAAAAAGGACATTCAGGTGAGGAAAAGGATCTGGTTCTGTGATCATGTCTTTAGCTTATGCAGGCTATTTGTTCATTTGTATCAAAATTCAGCATAATCAGGTCAGTCATGTGCTTCTGTTAAAAGGCTCCATTTAAAATAAAGTTTTCCTGTGTTTGGTGTAACTACTGACTTTGTATGCTTAAATTATTTTTTAAAAATCTCTAGGACTGGGAAAAATGGCACAATATCCGTGCGAGCTCTGGATGGTCCTAAAGCCAGCATTGTGCCAGCCACATTCAGTGCTGTCTCCCCACCTGGATATACCATTCTGGATGTGGATGTTAATGCTGTGCTGTTTGTGGGTGGTTTAACAGAAAAAATTAAGGTAATGCCTTTCCTGGTGTTATAGTGTTAAGCTGGCCTTTTGTGTGGACAGATTTTATTATTGCTTAAAATAGAAATAGTAAATTTTAATATGCTGGTGTTGTTGTAGTAGGTGCTTTCATTACAAGTAGCACACTTGCACTTTTGAAAGGTTATTGGGATTTGCCTAGAAAGAGGTGAACAGATGTGAGATTTCACTTTCCATGGTGCTACCTTCTGATCAGAAGTCCTGTAACTGACTGTACTGATGCAGCATTTAGCCCAAACAACTAATTCCTGGGTAGATGGATTCTTTACCTTGGACACGCTGCTGCCCTGACAGGCTTTCAGTTCCTGAGTGACAGGAGCTCATTTCTGCTTCCATACATTTCTGGTCTCCTAACAATGTATATAGGAGTATATTTTCCCTTGCATTCGGGGTTTTTCCTTTGTTATCACATAATCACTTCCTCCTTTGCAGTCTGCTTTTGGTGTTTCTGCTTTATTCTCTTTATTTTTGTTCCAGTTTGTTCCCCTACAGATAGCTGCATCATACCCCTGATCTATTTTCTCTTCTTTTTCTGCTCATTTTTCTGGTGACATCTTCTACCTTGTTAAGCTTCATGGGATGAAGAGAAGATGATGTGTGCCAAATGGAATAGATGAAAATCTTTTTTAAAAATTATTCTTCAATAAAAGCTAATTAGTTCTTATTTTCGAATGTCATTCTTTACAAAACAATTTATTTAACTATTCTGTTCCTGATAGATATTTTAGCATTTGAAAAGAAGCTAAAATTTAGACATTCCCAAATAGTGAACTCACCAAACTTTTTTTACTCTCAAGTTTTTATATGTCCTCAAGTGCTAAAATAACATAATATTCAGAAAATTTGAAGTGCAAAACTTGATATCAGGGCAGCTGTTTTCAACCTCAGTAAGAGTTGTCCAAATATTTTCTGTTTTTTTATTTTAGTCAAGAAAATATTCCTGAATTTTTTTTTTCTCCAGGTAAATAAAGACAAGGGCAGCAGTAGGAAGGCAGTCTATTTTAAGTTTGGTATGGCTGATGTACTTGCAGTGTAGAGTTTTAAACACTGTCTGATTTGTTTTGTTCAAATACAGTCTCTGAATTAAAATATAACTTCTTTTTTGGGGGAATTTCTGTCATCGTATGGTACAATTTTGTAAGGCTCACAAAATGAAGACCTTAACCAAGACTTTTCTAAAACTGTGCAGCTCTCTGGACATTTAATCAAGGTTGCTGGTATATCTTAGGCCGCTGACTCAGAAATCTGCTTTTATCATATTATTGGGGTTTGGAATGCTTTAGATTTGTCCTAAGGTGTTGTTCACATCCCATTTTGCATGTATTTCTGCAGTTTATCCAAGAAGAAAGTTAATTTTCAGTTTTTTAAAACATCTTTCATTTGACTTGTAGACTGTGATACTTAGATGTCATGAATTTCTTAGAAGTGACATTAAGTTCATACTTGTTGCTAATTAAAACCTATCCAATCATCCTGGGAAATATCAGTAGCACATTAAGTCTTTTGAGTCATACTTTTCCTTGAGTATTTTCAAATTGCACTTCTCCATGTTCTCTTGCAAGATCTTAATATTTGTAATTGCTGTAAAAGCAGCAGGTGCTTGTCTATCTCAAATAGCTAAGTGTATAGATTTTTAATCAGCTCAGATTGATGACCTGAAATTTATACAAATCAGGGTATTTTTAGAAGGATCATTTTTAGCAGAGTACTCTGTGTGCTGTCAATTATTACTACCTTAATCATGGTACCATGTTATGTTCTAATGAGCATTACTCTGTGTGCATGACCCTAGCTTAATGACTTCTGATAGGACATGTTTTTTAATTGCTTTGCTCTCTACACTTTTTTCTGCATCCAAAATTCAGCATGAACTTGACAGGTGTAGCAGCTGAGTTCTCAGTCTGTCTTTTAGCTGGGACAGTCTGCTCAGTCTGCTCAGCCTTTCGAGCTTTGCAAGATAAACATTTTGCTTATTGTATTGAGGGCAAGATTGCTCATAGTCCTTTCTTGAAAGTCTGAAATGAAAACCCAGCTAGGCCTTGAACAGGTGAGAGCAGCCAGCTCTCTGAACAGCCAGGAAAACTGATGGTGAAAGCCAAAGCAGCTCCTTGTTCTTCAGGACTTGTTCTCCCTAGGCCTTCCCAAGAGTCTCAAATCTAAATGGTCTTTTCTGTTTGGACTGATACAAAGTTCAGTTCACATTTTCACTGATGAGTTGTTCTGTAGGTGGGCTTCTCAGACTAAATAATACTCTTGATATTTAAAATATTATGAAACATCTTTGGGGGGGAGGGTATGATTTTGTATGGAATTTTATGTGTATTTATTTTTATGATTTTTGTACCAGTTATGTTTTCAGATGCAGTAAATCACTTTAAATTCAACTCTGAGGAGGTTTGTGTTTTCTGTTGCAGAAGTCAGATGCTGTAAGAGTCACCACCTTCACTGGCTGCATGGGTGAAACCTTTCTAGACAGCAAACCCATAGGACTCTGGAATTTCAGGGATATAGAAGGTGACTGCAAAGGGTGTGCTGTCAGGTAGGTTAAGCACTGACTGTTTCTTGTGCTTCTTTGGGGAACCTGTCTGCAGTGACATTACATTACATTTGGTGGCAAGCAGCAGGAATTTCCTCAGCAGCCATCAAATTCCAATGTGTGTGCAGCAGAAGTGAGGCTACAATTCCACCAGGAGAAGCAGCCAGTCTGGGTTGTGAGTGTGGTCAGTGAGTTATCAGAACTAAGCTGCTCTGACAGGGCTGTGATAGAAAGGCTCCTGACAGCCAGTAACCAGAAACAGTCAAAGCATGAGAGAGCACACAGTGAACCGAGTCTGGCTCGTGGACAGCTGTGTGTGGGTGCCTGCACTTCTTCTGTGGCATGGGGCAGAGTGCAGTGCCTCAAGGTGGCTTCCACAGCCACCAGGGTAGTGAGTGGAGATGCCACGAAAGAAAGGCATTTACATTCTCCAAATAGAATGGGAAATCCTGCCAGTGGGAGGTTTGATAAGATATCTAGCCAAGTTCAGGAAGACTCCCAGGAGCTGTGCCCACATTTCCCTAGGCCTGCACCTTTTATTTTAGCTTCACATGGCAAAAGAAGATAGTTGGAATTGTTCTTTTCAGCCCACAGGTGGCAGACAGCGAAGGAACGGTGCAGTTTGATGGTGACAGCTATGCCATGGTGAGCCGCCCCATCCGCTGGAACCCCAACATTTCCACAGTCATGTTCAAGTTCAGGACCTTCTCATCAAATGCTCTGCTGATGTATCTTGCTACTGATGACTTGGTAAGAGCAGCCAGCTAACCTCTACACTCCTTCCAGGTTTCACACCATCTTTGAAGTCACTGGATTCATCAGATCATGAAAACAATTAATAATTTAAGGTGCCAGTGTCCTGGCATGATGATGCCTGGTATGGTGCTTCACTGCTGGCCAACTGAAGACCACATTATAGTGAGGAGGTTGACTACCTAACGTTTAGGTAGTCAACATTACTACTAATAATGTAGTATGAATGGGGATCATTATGTTAGTCTGGGTATAATCCCAGCTTTTCTGAAATAACTAATTAATTTTCCTTTATCCCAGATGTTTATATGTGTGAACACTTTCAGTTGTGTTTGTTTATTCATAGTTTAAAATATCATAGTGTGAGGAGAATATAGGAAGAGATGAGTCTTATATAGAAATTCTACTCATACAAAGAAAATGTTTGTGTTTTATTGAGTGGATTTGTAGGGAGACTAGTGCAACAGTCAAGATGTAATAGTGATTGTGTTTTCCCCAATATGTACAAATGGTGTCTCTTACAGCTAAAATAGAGAATAGAAACAATATTTTAAACTTAAGGTTTTTATTCATACACAGTATCAAATGTGTGTGGATAACAGGGAAAAATTATTTATAAAGACACCTGTCCATATCTGAATAACTCATCTGTGGCATCTCTGATTCAGACTGATTTGCATGACTGACAGGGACAGAGCTTCCCTTGCCCTTTTCATATGAGGCAGAAATTATGTACAGTAGTTTTCACTGATGTCTTGAAGAATTACTGAGCACTTGTTATTTTACAAAAACTGTGTGTAAATCAGTCTTATTTCAGATTCCTGTATTTTGGAAGTAATTATCAAAATAGCTGGAATTTTCAAGGAGGAGGGTGTTCCTCCTGACTGACTATAGCAAAAGCCAGAATTTTACTATGATAATGAAATATTTAGTTGGCTTTTCTAATTAACTTGTAAAATTTAATATTGGAAGTACAATTAATGTCATTATTTTAGATCATTTTATATAATTATTGTTGACTTACTTATTTTTTCTACCAAAAAAATATTTAATTGAAATCCCAAAAACCACAACCCTAGTATATTTTGTCTCTTATGATACTGTCCCACCAGATAAAAACTTGGATGCTCTTTCTAATGATGCATGGATAGACATGCCTAAGCACTAGAATACTCAGTTTGTTCAGTTTTGCTCTGAGAAGAGGTGGAACTGGCCATCGAGGAAAATGATAATAAAAATTTCTCTGGTACATTTACGTCCTGGGTCATAGTTCCACCATTACTTACCTAATGGCTTTCATGCTGTCTGGTTCTCTGGCTATTTGTTTTGCTCTTTGTATCATGCCAGCTCTTTTTCTGGAGATAGTGCAGCATATATCATTGCTCCAGTCAGCCATCTCCAGTTGCTGCTTGGATACTGGTGTCAGTGGTTGATGAAAATAAGAGCATTCTTTGCTCTCTTTGTCTCCATTTCTCTGTGGCTCTGTTGCTTCCATAGATTACTCTCTGGAAATCTGGTAAAACATGCCCAGTTTACCATCTTCACTATTTTTGTTTTCTACCTTGCAAGTTTAAATCTAGCTGAGGTGTGCAATAAATATATGAATTATAATACAAACATGCACTCAAAGCTGAGTATTAGTTTCAGGTAATTATAATGTCCATTTTTATCTTCAATCTAAAATAAAAGTACAGCTGTCCCATCAATAAGTCCAACTGAGATGCCAGCAAAATTCCAACTAAATTAGCAATCTAAAAGAGAATATAGGTGGAAAAAAGAGCTTGGCCTCAGACTTTTGTACATGAAAGTCCTGGGTAGTAAATGCATAAGTTGTGGCATTTTTTAAAGCTTGAAAAATCTTCTATGGTCACCCAGGATTAAAAAGTGTTTATTTAATATCTTATGCCTCTTACCAAAATGGACAAGAATCATAATGGTGTATCTAACCCTTTTCATTAACAGAAGGATTTCATGAGTGTAGAACTCAGTGGTGGGCGTGTAAAGGTCAGCTACGATCTGGGCTCAGGTACAGCTTCAGTTATCAGCAACCAAAATCATAATGATGGCAAATGGAAATCTTTCACCCTGTCAAGAATTCAAAAGCAAGGTAAGTTCTTGTGGTGTCAGCACCATGAATTTTGGAGGTATCTGTGCACTACACCTAACCATCTAATTACAGAATTATAAGTGGGAATTATGAGTTCTGGTGGTTCAGCAACTTCTTTTGTTTAGATTCTAGGCATGTGTTGTGAGTGATTGCATGGCAAACAACACTTTGTGAACAGGCATAATTTTTTTATACAGTCATAAATTGCATTCTAAAATTCTTCTGACTGGGGAAAAAAGTCTTTTCATCAGTTCCCTGATGTTGTCCCAAATCATGAAATACATATGATTTTTGTTAGGAGAGCAATAGCTTTTATGCTGTACAGTCCTCTCATGCCCAGCATATAGCAAAGTGCTTAAAAAAAGCAGTGACTTTAGTACTGATAGTACAGTATCTAACTAGACAAACACCACTACTTTATCTTCCCTAATGATGTGCTTTGTGTCATGAGCTCAGTCTGCATGGAAACAACTGGGAACATCTCTGGAAGTTCTACTAATTCTTTAACATGTTACTGGTACAAAATATGAAGTGGTGGAATTTGATAAGATCACAAAGAATACTGGTTATCATGCTAGTCTTTTTTTTTAAGTCTGGTTATAGGGCTGGTAGAACCTTACCTGAGCCAAATAATGGGGTTTTTTGGTTTTTTGGGTTTTTTTATGGCAACTGTGACATACTCTATGCTTTTGCAGTTTGAATTTTTACTGCATTCCGAATCTTCAGGATCACCACAAGCCCCTGAACACATTCCTCTGCCTCTGCTCCCTGCAGTGCCAGCTCTCCACCTGGCCTTCACACCTCACACACAGTCCCTCTTCCTTGCCACTTGGCTGAAGTAGACTTGGGAGCTGGGACAGTGGCCAGAATAATTTAGTGATCTCACTTGCAGGTTTGCTAGGAATGTCTTATTGCTATCCAGTTATCATAGTTCCTACATAAGCTGGGCAGTATTCATATAAAATACAATGTCATGTAATTATCATTTATCAATAGCATTCAAACATTATGTGTTTATAAAAAAGACACATGTATAGAAATGAAAGTTAATCTGGTTTTGGTGGGGTGTAGCAGAAAGTCTGTCTATTCAATTCTCAAGGAAGAAAGGAAAGAAATCCTTTCTTTTCATCCCTATATATCTTGGGGCTTGCTCGGCATTTTTCACTGAATCCTATTTCTTTTATTGAAGTTTATATTCTCTATTAATCCATACATTAAAATATGCATGGAACAAGCACCTAAATAGGATGGTTGTGTGTAGCACATCACTGACTCCAGACTGAGATTGGACATGACACCAACTGACTGCTTTGGGTTTGAAAGTAGTTTAGAGTGACTGATCACCAATCTCTAAGGCACATAATGACAGTGCTTAACAAACTTTTAGACTGAAAAATCCTGTTCAAGAGGCAATCTTTGGACTGAGATCACAAATTAAATGTAAAGTGATCTCTTGTCATGACTATGTCCTGAAGTGTTAGCTCCAAATTGCAGTGACACAAAGAAGGCACCAAATTGAAATGGGTTTAGAGAATATATGAAAATAAAGTGTACAGAATTGCTATAACTTTTCAGGTTGTTATGGAAACAGAGGAAAGTTCAGCTTTCTTCCCCTGCCCATAACTGATAATGTGGAAATCCAGTATCTTAATTGCAAAATACAGCCTTGTTTCTTCCCTCACCTGCTAACCCTTCAAATATTTTTTCTGTTGGTTTCTTACATTAAGACATTGTTCATTATAGATAGTTTGTAACTAATCTTAAATGTCTTTTAGCCAACATATCAATTGTAGACATAGACACCAATGAAGAAGAGACCATAGCAACAACTTCTACAGGCAGCCACTTTGGACTCAACTTAAAAGGGCATGAGAAAATATATTTTGGGGGATTGCCAACCCTGAGAAATCTAAGGTAATGTGGCTCA
The DNA here is from genome assembly GCA_034336665.1 of Luscinia megarhynchos. Classification (NCBI taxonomy): domain Eukaryota; kingdom Metazoa; phylum Chordata; class Aves; order Passeriformes; family Muscicapidae; genus Luscinia; species Luscinia megarhynchos. The sequence goes on from CM067565.1 coordinate 53,340,614, forward strand.
AACCAATTTCTTTATTCTTAGTAAGGTGATGTAAATGCAATGTAATCCTATTTTTTACATTTATCTCTCAAGTTAATTTGCAGTAAGTGAATGGTGAATTCCCAGTGTACCCTGTACTGCCACAGCAGAATGGTGCTTTATTTGCATGTGGTTGTATTTCACATGGCTCACCTTACACAGATGCAGTAGAAATGGCACTTGCAGTGCAATACATCTTTCTGATTCTGTGCAAGAACCATGATGTAACTGACTCTTTAAGTATTTATTTATTTGATGCATAGAATTTGTGACTGCAGGCTCAGAGAATTGGCTCAATACCTTCACAAAATTAAGGACAAGTGTTTACTTTGTTCATGAGTAGAAAAATTCACCTACAGACTACTCCACCTGGGATTTCTGCCTAGTGGGTATCCATATTTTTGCATAATCAGTGTCAGTATACTTTAAATATACATTAACATATTTTACTTAGATATAATTCTAAATTATTTGTAGATTTTAGTTCCTGGTCTCCTTAGATAAAATTCCTCTTGTATTCGGCACTTAAAGTATATGGCATGATACTTTTCCTATATTTAATGTAAGCAGAAATAAATATTTTTCCTTCAGAAGTCTGATCCTGAATTTTCTATGCAAATAAAATTCCCAGTAATTATTTGTTAAATAGTGGATAGTAAATTCATAAATGTTAACTTCAGCATAAATAAACTAAAGTAATGGGATAACAGATTCTTGAATTTAGGGACTTTTTTTCATGGCTTTAAATAGACCAAAAAATTTACTTAAAGTTTAAATGAATATTCAGCAGTTTTGCAATGACAAGAACAAGAGAATTCTGTGCTACAATGAACAGATGAGCAACCCAGAAACAGGCCCATTAATCTGTGTCAGCTTTAACTACATGGCATAATGAGAGCCTTGAAGTGGTCTTGTGCACAAGGAACTGTTGTGTTTAATCCACAGACTCCTCTGCCACTAAAAGAATGGACAGATTTGTTAATTTATTAGGATAATCATTGACCTCTGATGTCAAATCACCCAGCAATAAAAAGATCTAAGATCTATTTTACTCATGAAATATAACACTATATTATGTAATTGTGAATTCACACCAGTGCATAGCAAAATGTCTAGAGCAATTATCTTCCACTTCCTTTGTGGCTGCCCAGAAAATCAGTGTACCACAGCTACTTTGACCTGTGGTAACCGCTCTGCCTACAGCTATGATTTGTCAGTGCCTGAGGCAAGATTAATGTTATGGCAAATTAGAATCAAGAGTAGTGAAAGGAGGATTAGGGCAAAGCTGAGCTACTGCAAACAATAGACACGGAGGTATCCATGACTTTGTAATTATCAGGTCGTGTCAGTTCTGCCAGATTCTTTTACATGGTTTGCTTTTGCTCATGACCAAGTATAGTATCAAGTTATAAAAGCACTCTGAGGTGCTACATTTTAAGCTAGCTGTTTGCAGAGTAAACCTCTTAATTATTATAGCCTGGTAGCCTACATAGAATCTCACCTTTTATTGTATAGTGTTTGTAAATTATGTACACGTGCTTCACAGTGAAATGAATCTTGCTAATGAGTTACCACAGAACAACAATACAAGAAGTACCATTTGCTACAATTAATGCCATGTTGTTGTTTTCTTTTTTTGTCTCCCTTCCTCACCCCAGTATGAAAGCAAGGTAAAAACGACGAGATTATCTGCATGACTTGCATGTGTGTAGTTAAAGTGCAGCTTGCAAGCAGGGGTGGCAGCACACAGCAGCAGCATGGGCAGCGTTTAGAGCAGCTGCTGCACTAAGGCTCAGCTCAGCGAGCTGCTCCTGCCACAGCCGGCAAAGCTGCTCCCAGGGGCTCGCCACCGTCCACTTCCACGCTGTGCACACACCTACACCAGCAGCTTCTGGTTTCCTCAGGCAGCTGCTTGCTTCAGCTGTGTGCTGCTTGTGACGATGCTGCAGCGCCCGGGAAGCGGAGCTCGGCCAGCTGCGCTGCTGCCTTTGGCTCCAGCCTCTGGCTCCAGGAGCAGTGTACTCCCGTGTCAGGTGGGCACTGCCGAGCTCAGGGGCAGTGAAGTAGTTACTGAGGAGGGCAAGAGATGTTTTTTGTGGAATTTGCCACTTAAAAACAGGAGTATGAGGGTGAGAGGGGAAAGTCACCTATTTCTGACTGCATTTCCATGTTGCAACTGTTTGTATCTGTTGCTTTTGCCTTGGTATGCTCAGATATGAACTGATCTTCATTGCATTTTTGCAGCCCAATTCCTGTCTTGAATTGGAAAAATACAATTCACCCCCACACTCCTGCCCTGAGCCTCAGAAAGATTATTTCCTCTCGTGCTCTAGAAATTGCTGTTTGTTTTCCCTCAAAACTGGCCTGTCTTGGCAGAAAAAGAACAAAAATCCCAAAAAACAAACCCAGAATTATGCAAGATCTTAGTGAACTTGGACTTGTTTGGTGTATTTTGGAAAGGGAAAAAGGAAAAAAGAAGTCTTAAGAAAACATCAGGCAGTGTTTGGTGTTTGCAAGGAGGTTGAGCCAGACAACCCACAGTGCTCCCTTCCAATCTTACCCATTCTGTGATTCTGTGATATGGACTGGGAATTATAACAGCAACTGCTTGTAACAGAGCAGGGTAAGGACAGTCTGTCACTGGACAAGGCAGGAAAAGGGTAGTAGCAAGACTGGTTTCTGGATGGCAAAGACTATGGGCGCCAGTGAAATTGATAGCAGCAAAACTTTTCTGCTGGGATCATAAATTCATAAAGGAACTGGGGAAGAGCTGGGGGGGAAAAAGGAAAAATGAAAGGTGAACATAGCTACTTGACTGTAAATAAAGCAGCATATGGATCATTTAATAAACCAGATGCTTGCTTTAACTTATGCAGAGAATACTAATTTGCCAGAGAATACATCACGCTTGCTCAGTTGGCTATAATGCAAAGGATGGCTTTCAGTGCCAAACATGCAGCTGATTAGTATCTGTGCAAAATGGTTTTATTTTGTAATTAATATTCTTTACAATTTTTTCTTTCCTTCCAGGGAACTGAAGTGTTTGTTGTTTCCCCAGTTCCCTACCCCACCCCAGCTTATTTATTTCCCAAGTTAATTTTTCTCTCTTTGAACTGTTCATACTATTCAGATATTCTAGTAAATACTCGTGGGTAATATTTTTTAGTGAATTAAATAGCAGTTGTTTTGGTTTGTTTTTTTTTTTTTGCATTTACTCTCCATGGGTATCAGTGGCAGATTTTTTCCTGAGGTGACTTTATATAGGTTTTCTTCTGGCAAGCCTGGCTCAGATGTTACCAGCAGTTATTGTCTCACTCTGGTGTACCCAGGCCCGGGAAATCATACTTTTGCAATCAGACATGATAGTTTTTGAGTTACTTTCACGGGGTTTCTCATTTCCTCTCATCAGTCAGCTGATGAGTCAAACATGGAACTTGAATTCCATTACAATATTTTCCTGTCTTGGATGGATAGGTACATTCTGTAACAAAGCCAGGTGCTTTGTTTTGTTTAACTGCCTGAAAAACTAAGCCATATTGCTGTGCCCGAAGAAAATACGCAGCAGTTTTCATAAGAAAGATACTGGAAATATATAAAAATTTCAGTCCACTTGATGGCATTCCTAAAGTGTATGGGCAAAAACTTAATTCAAATATTTTTACGCTGCTGAAGTTCTTTCATTTGATCTAGCATGCAAAAAAGAGGAACAAAAAATGTCTTCCAGTTAGGGTCTCTCCTTACTTATGATTTCCTAATTTGCATCTTTCTACTTTACCTAAGGAACAACAACTTCTTTATTTCATAGCTCTCTGTGTTTTAACACCAAAGGTGATAGCTTTCCTTCACCAAAGGAAAAACACTAAAAACAAAATAGCCAACCAAAAATGCTTAAAGAAGGAAAGAATTGAGAAGGGAACTGTCATCGATTGGAGATGAGATGAACCTCTTGTTACACCTTTGAGTGATGCAAGGCAGAGTGCAATGTGGTCTGATAGATTGTAGAAGGCAACATGTATTTGAGTGTATGTGTGTAGTTAAAATAAAAATCAAGCATCTGTGCATCTGAAAGTGTATGTATGTGTGTCTGGCTGACTGTTCTCCCTAAACTCTATTTTTGAAAACACATTGTACTTCTACATGTTTTTTAGGCCTGAAGTGAACTTGGAGAAATACACAGGTTGCCTCAAAGACATTGAAATTTCAAGGACACCTTATAACATATTGAGCAGTCCTGACTTTGTTGGTCTAACCAAAGGATGCACTCTAGAGGTTAGTCTGATTTCCATTTATTTCAGCCCTAATGTTTATAAAGGTCTTCTGATTTCTGATTTTATGGCATAGTAGATTAATTGTATATGGTATATTCCTTAGATAGGAATCTAACCTTAAAGCCCAAACAGCTGCATTTAAGAGAAAAAAAGATGAGTAAGTCTGATCAGCAAGTAGACCAGTTTTTCAGATCCTGGCTTCTTGGAGAGTATCCCTGGCCACTTGTAATATCCCTTTATCCCTAAAGGGTAGGATTTTCTGAACTGCTTAGCAGTGATTTAGCTTTGTTTCAGCTGACTAAAATGGTGAATACTGACATTAATGAGGATAGGTACTGACAACACTGCAAAAACTAAAAAAAACTGATGCACATAAAACCCAAGGATTTAATTTTTTAAATTGTTATTATAAAGTCATTCACTACATAAAACTTCAGGTATGACTATTTGCTGTCATGAGCTACCACTGAGCTGGAAGGCACATTTCTTACAGATCACTAAGAATGTGCAAAATTGGTGTTGTTATTTTAGCTTTAAATGCATCTATTTTCAGTTGTTGCTGCTTGCAATTAACAGCCTTTCAGTGCATTTAGAATTCAACAAATCTGAACTGAAATTTGGGAGAAAATTTAGTAATTTTCCATGGAAAAGTATTTTTATATTAAAAAATATTTCCACTGACATTTGTGTCCTGATAAATAGTTTGTATTTCTTCCCTGGAAATCTCTACTATTTAAGATAGTTTTGTGAGCAGGTGGAAGATATCATCAGATACCATATATAACATACATCTGATATTCCATATCAGATACCATTACTGTAAATCCAAATGAGTTGTTGTTAATCCCATGCTTTCCAAATATTTTTCTGCAAAACATTAAACCTTTACTTTGAACAGCAACTGGAGCTTGGCCAGGCCAAAATATAGACAAGGTCCTATTTTGCTGTGTTTATTCATTGTGCCTTTGCCCTTCATCAGTGCAAAAATTGCACAACAGTAGGACTCTCAGACAGGATATTAGACCAGATTTGTTACGAGATCCCTATTTTCAAGTTTGTGGTAAAGCTAAATTGTAAACAAGCAGATTACTCAAATGCTTTTAAATCTTTCCGATTTGGCTTCAGCAAAAAAATTGATAGAGAGGTTTATATTTGTTTTGAGTATATTCTTTCTGAAAAAGGAAAGAAGGATAGTTGTGTTCATTTTCTTCTGTTGCTATGAATCTCAGAAAGTACTTTGTCTTTCACATTTTTTTTTAACACTTGAGGTTTCAGAGTATGAAATCTAATTGATTAACCCTTTTGTTGGGGAAATAAAATATTCTAAATTACAAAACAAGACAGGAAAATTAAAAAGAAGTGAAGCAAAGGTAAAGGATAAAGACTGGATATGAATTCAATCATTTAAATGTCCTCAGATTGCCAGAGAAAAGGTGAGCACCACTTGCAATTATTTTATCTGGCATAATTTTTTATCTCTAGACCTGAAAACAGTTCTACTGTACTGAAAAAATGGTGAACTGCTTAAGAAAAAGTCACTGTTTCTATAGATTGGTCTTCCACATCTGGAAGAATACATGAGTTGGCAGTGGTGACAGAAAATCTTTGGGAGTATGCACTGATTTATTACTTGATGACATATTCTACTCTTTAAATTGTGTTAATGGCTACCAATGTCTGAAGAGTTGGGCTGTGTGCAACAAGTGCTTAGTTTATGACTCTGAATATCCAAGAAAGCAGTGGTGCTTAGTGGAGTAATGAAGATTAATGAAAAGTATTTTCTCAGGACATCTGACAAATAATATAGTCTAGTTTGCGTTAATATTGGGTTTTATTACCTATTGTATAGATTTGAAAGCAAACTCCAACTGTATTAGCTCAATGGAAAACACACATATAAAATAAAAACAATCTTGAGCAGTTATTTTTAATCCAAGAGGATATATCAACATAAAAGTGGAACTTTTCCTTCCTGTAAGACAGGATTCCACAAATACAGTAATGATGCCAGATGTAAACAGATAAACTAGTGTTTGCAGAACACTTTGAGGACTAAATTGCTAAGTGTTTATTATTGCTTTCTATCTTTTCAAGCTAGTTATATTTACATAGTTTATTCTTTTAATTCAGAAATCTTCCTGTGCATTCATAATCTTGCTTTTAAATCTATTAATGTGCTTTTCCTGTCCTCTCCTTCCTACAGAACATTCATACAGTCAGCTTCTCCAAGCCAGGTTTTGTGGAACTGCAGCCAGTCTCCTTTGATGTGGGCACAGAAATCAACCTCTCCTTCAGCACCAGGAATGAGTCTGGGATCATCTTTGTTTGGCACAAGTGGCACCATTGTCCCCCCCAGGAGAAAGCGCAGGCACTCTGCAAGGAAAGCTGCTCCTCTGAAGAGGAAGCGCAGGCAGACAGGACAGGTAAGATGGCAAAAGATTTTTAAAAATCTCCACAGATTCCACTGAACTGCCACAGTTTGTTTCAAGACATACTCAGATGTTTATGCTTAAGTTAAAATTCAGTTATTTGGAATAAATTATTTCTAGTGTTATCCTTTATCTGATGAAGAATCTAATAGAAGCTCAGAATTGGTTTTTTTTGTCTTGAAGAAATTGTTTCTCTTACAGGTTTACAGTCATGTACCCATTGCTTGTTGCTAAGCAGCAGATTTGGTTTTGTATTATATTCCAGGTTGGGTTTTTTTAACCAAATCCAAATATTAGAAAATATTGTTCTTCACTTATTTTGAGGACTACTGATGCACTATTAATGCTTGGGAACTCTCTCAATCCCATTCACAGAGACATAAATGAGGATCATTCTTATTTTCCTGAGACTAAAAGGAAAAATAAATAAATCTGGTGAACACAGTGAAGATAAGCCCCTTGTCTGGCATCACTGATGTGGAATTTAAGACTTGATTGCTTTGGCCTTTTCTCCTCTCATAAAATATGAATTTGCTGTATTAGTCCACAATGTCTGAGTGACTTGCTAGAAATTGTTAGAAATTATTCAAGTCTTTATTAAATCTTGATTAAAATCCTGACAGACACACAACAGCAATAAACCGAATGTGTTGATGCATCCTTTGTTCCGGACTTCAGAGAAGTGATATTTCATTATTCTCCTTTCTGCCTGTTTTGGAAGAGAGTTCTTGGTGATCTGGAGTAACACACTCCAGGGACCACACATTTTAATGGCTCACCTGGATGACATCAGGGTAGGGGGTCCTCCATCATTTCCCAGCTCTTCAGGTCACAGAAGTGAACATGACCACTTGCTACACTAACTGGAGTTTAGGTCCTGAAATACAACAATATGATACTGGTGCTGGAGTAACTACTGGCATGATTTCCCATCCCTCCAAACACAGAACTCAGGCTGAGATCAATACGCTTCAGGGCTTGATGAGTTTAAGGGCAGGTCTTGTAACAACAAAAATCAGAAGATTTGTAGTTTAGAAGTCTCCATCCTTCCCTGAAAATAGATGGAGTTAAATCTTCTGTCGACATTTTCCAGCATGACCTCATTTTACCCCTTCCTCGTTATAAAAATGCAGAAGTCAGAGTATAGCACAGCAGCAGAACTGAAACAGCAGTGTCTTGTCCATGGTGAGCACATCAATAGCCAGTGTAAGACAATAAAACACGCACACTAATGTAAAACTCAGTGAAACAGTTTCTTTCCAAACATAACTTACCTTTTCACTGCAACGCGTGCCCTGCAGGCCTACTACGCCGTGTTCCTGAACAGAGGTCGGCTGGAGGTGCACATCTCCCCTGGCATCCGGGATCCCCACAGGATCACCCTCCGACCGGAGGCTGGCGAGTTCCACGACGGCAGAGCGCATTCCGTGCGGATGGAGCGAGCCAGAGGGTAACAAATGCCACACACAGCACAGCTATTCAACAAAGCAAAGGCGTTCACGGCTTTGGCGATCCATGTGAATGCTTCTTCTGAGACAAGAAAACAATAAATCCCATCATTATCCAAAAATTCTTAAAAATAAGTTTTTTGAGAGTCACTACTGTTCTGAAGAACTGGGTTGACATGCTTTTGTAGGCTACCAGCCTGTTTCTCCAGAGATTTGTGTTTACCTGAACTGGTATCTTTAACCTTCTGATTCTTTGTAAATATATTTTATGAAAGAATCTATGGGTAAGAAATTCTACTGTGGTACAATAAATCTCCTTTTCAGGACATATAGAAAAATACCATTTTCAAAGGGTACAAACTGCAACAGCACAGCAGCCTGTAACCTTTTTGAGATGCCACATGCTGGACACAGAGGTGCCCAGCTAAATATGGTAAAACAATGAAAATGCAGTCCCACTTTTGTTATTGGAAGAGCCGTCACAGACCTTCTCAGACCATGTTGATTTACATTGAATTTCACTTGAATTCCTTTGCCCTTTCTCAGACATTTTAAAACTTTCTTATTACACTTCACCATTCAGAAAGGGATTAGAAACAGCACTACTGTAGTGTATAGAACTCAGGCAGCCAATAATATTTATGGCCTGGAATAGCCCATGTTCCAAGCAGGGTTTATTATGGACATTTATTATTTGTATGAACATATTAATGTGTACATCCTGTACAGACATTTGTTGAATTAGTTCACTATGCACAATGTTCTGTGTTCTTAAAAGAAATCAGAAAGAAGATATGACATCCAACATGTTACAAAAGGCACTTACCCACTTCACCCTCTTACCCCCACAACACTGCAGCCTTCTTGACCAAACATTTCTATCTAGTCCCCAGGTGCCCTTCTGTCCTCTCTCTATTTTGCTTTCCTTTCTGTATAATTTTCTGACTGAATTTCTATTGTATTTTTAAAAAACCTCTCATAAATAATGCCTCCATTCAATAAGTCTCCTCTATTTCGGTGAGTAGGTCAAAGTCAAACCATTAATGCTTTAGAAGGAAAACGTTTTTTGGAAAAGAATGACAGCTTTTTGTGGTATGGTTTATGTCACTGTGACAGAACACAAATATGCAGATGATATAAAAGGCTCTAAACAACAAAGTAAATTTTTTTTCTGCAGTGCTATAGTGAGAACAGTAGCTTGACCTTATGAGGGCACATGTGAGAGTACATTAAGGCAAAATTGCTGTACAATGTCATCCAGGGATGGTGCTTGTTCAGATGAGACCTCTGTGTTTTCAAAGTAGCTTTGTTACAAAACAAATTGCCTGAACTCTGAAGTTTCTGTGACCTGAAATGGATGTGAAAAGGCATAAAATAAGATTAACCCTTCCTCTGCTCATCGTGAAGCTCTGTTTTTTTAAATGTGGGGAACACGCTGTGAAAATTCTGCAGAGACATAATTGTCCATACAATTATGAAAAATTATATTGTTGAAGACAAATGTGCGTCAATATATGCTTCTGCTTGGACCCAAAATGTTTACAATGGTTAGCCATGGCTAAGATGTAGCAGCACAAAGGATAACTTGAGTCTTGACAATGTGAATTCCCTACACTTCCTCTGAAGGTAGAGAGGGGAAATGTCCTCTCTGGTACACTTCATGGAACCTAAACCAGTCTTTTGCTCTGAACTGCTTCCAGAGAAATCTCTCTCCTTCTGTTTCCACTGCTGAAGGGACTGGGAGATATCATAGGGATTGTCCTGAAAGATAAGTCTTTTAATAACTGCTTTCTCTAACACTTTGAAAAATTAATCATATTTATTACTCTGCATCTTTCCAAACCAAATTAATTAATCCAAAACTATGAGGAAACTGGACAATTTGCACACAGTACAGCACTTACGTCATTCAGGTGCTTAAATCACTGTCCAGTTCTGTCTAGAATGTGTATAAATAAAAAAAAAACAAGCATTTTGTATTTGAAAACAGGTCTCTTTTCAATAAGCTTTTTCAATATTCAGTTGCTTGCATTTGTTATTATAGTTAAGAAAGAATATCAGAGTTCAATATAATTTTGCAGTTAACAAAAGAGAATTTATTTGCCAGAAACTGATTAGTCAGCCAGTGGTGCTGCAGAAGGTCCTACCTTCCTCTCTTCAGCCTTAACAGTAACCATGGGACTGTTTTGTCTTTTGCTTGTACTGTGTGAAATACTCATTGGAATGAATTTTAGCACCTGTATCGGTACATGGTGAACAATCAGCAATTTTTCTACTCTGCCACCTCCCCCAGAAGAAGCTATGAGATCTTTAAAAAGTGTACCATATGTCTGCCATTGATCCTGCAGTCAGAGCAGTCTGGTTGTGCTCCAGCAAGAAGATGATAAGGAAATAGGGAGTCCAAACAGAATGTGAGCCCGTGCTGTTCCCATCCTGCTGATCTCTAGATGATTATATCTGCCATCACAGTACAGCCAGCTCAGCCCCTACTGTCAGTATTGCCACACCACAAACCTCTTCTTCCTGTGCAGCCACAGTCTGACATTACCACCCCTCCACAGCACAATTTTGCCAGGCTTTGTCAAACAACTACTAAGGAAGCACAGCAGCAGCTGAAACCCCTCTAGTGGTTAATATGCATTTAATGTGAGCTTCCAGTTACATAATTTGAGTTGCTCATTGTTACAGCTGGTATAGGAGTTAACGGGGCTTGCAAAAGGTTGATTTCAATACAAACAATAACCAGCATAAAATATATTTTTCTTTGCTTTCAAATTTTTTCCACAGGATGTTCAGTGTTCAAGTCGATGAAGACAAAGTCCAGACTCAGAGGCTGCCAACAGATATGCCCATCTCTGTTAAAAAACTCTTTGTGGGGGGTACTTCTTCTCAGTTTCAGACTGCACCTGTCAGAAACATACCACCATTTGAGGGCTGTATATGGAATCTTGTCATTAATGCCACGTAAGTCTCAACGATGCCAACAGGCATCCAGTTAATGAGATCTGGTTAAATTGCCTTGGTTACCAGAAGAAAGTTCATTGCTGCAACAAATCATACTAGCCAGCAAATCCTAGAATATGGTTTGGTTTTTTTATATGCCATTTCTTTTTTTTTTTTTTTTTTTTTTTTTTTTTTGTCTGCAGTATATGCTCTGTAGGCTATTCAATTAATGGGCTGTTTTACAGACAAGTCAACACTGTCTGTTTATCCATGAAATCAGAGAAATTCAACAGTAACACTGCAGTAAGATGTGTGTCAGCAATAGGTATTTATAGTGTACCATAACACTTTATTTCCAGTAAGGGTGACTTCCAAGAGAAGTCAAATTCCTGAGAACCACCATGGGAGTCAATTTACTTTGTGGAAAGTGCAGTAATCTGGAAGGAACATTTGAGTAAAAGGAAAGGCAATGGTGAATAAAATAAAAACTCTATAGAAAGATTCCATCTATATCTTTCTTTCACATATCTGAAGTACCTAAATTAGGATTTTATCACTTCACATCAGAGTAAAGGATTTCTCTGCAATATCATTGAAGTTACATAGGCCTGTAAAGTTTGCCAAAGAGGATACCTGTCTCTCTTCACTGACCATAGGTAGAAAAGCCAATGGTCACTATCACCTCTGGTTTAAGTGTCTTGCTTCTGTACCTGTACCTACCTGTACAGGGTGGGATGAGTCCTGGCTTTTGTGTCCTGTGAATTGAAATTACACTGCAGCCTATAGTTGTTCTTTATAAATGGGTGGTAAAACAGCAGAAAAACTAATAACAGGCATCACTCTTTTTGTGTGTTCTCAGCCCCATGGACTTTGCTCAACCCGTGTCCTTTGAAAATGCAGATATTGGCCGATGTCCCACACTAGAACCAGAAGTTAGGCCAGCTGAGGATGAAGATAAACCAACCCCTGCAACAGTTCTGGTCCAGCCTGAACCAGAAACTAATGGGGAGAAAGAAGGGCCAAGAATCCCTCCTGCTTCTCCTCCTCCACCACCATCTCTGTCGTCAGCACTTGTAAGTATGAATCACTTCAGTCAGGTAGAGTTTGAAAAGTTTATTTTTCCATGCAAAATCGAAAGACTATTCATCAGGAATAATGAAGCACTTTGCCACAAATTCAGCATGATACTGTAAATGAAACACCTTGTTGCAGGTCACTAAAACCTGTGGATAATGGAAAACTGGCTGATATAATTTGCTTGGATTATCACAACAGTAATTTACAGAGTGATAGAGCTTTAGAAATATCTTTGGCTTGCATGCTTAGCCATAAACCCTTACACTTCAGGATGTAGGCCAAGCAATATTTGCTTGGGGTTGGAAGGGAAATTTTCCCATGGGAAATCCATTTCATTATGATATTTCTTGTGCTGTTCTCTGATGCACATGATAACAGTCATGTCAGCGGCAGGATGAAGAAAAAGATAAACCTGGAGGCCTGTTTGATATGGCAATTCCTCCACTGCTATTTTATAACTTTAGTCAGGAGAATTACAAAATGAAACCTCGGTCACTGCTAAATTGAGTTCAACTGTTGTTACCAGAAATAAACAGCTAGTGGCAAGCAGTCTTATACAACAAAATTTAAGGAAGAAACTCCTTCTCTAACAAGTAATTTTATAATTTGATGCAATATTTTACTGTTCATGAAACATATGTTTACACATCTGAATATTAAAATTAATAATACATGCACTGGAAAATATTTTTGAGGGGAAAATTGTTTGTATTTTGTTAGACCTGAATACAACTAACAGGTTTATGCAGGCTATAGTTTAGTATGAATGAGGTTTCAAAATGGTGTGAAGAGACTGCACATTCCCCAGTTAGGAACCTATTTGCACTGTTGGAATTTACACATCAACAATAAGAACGTTTAGAGAAGAACCAAAAATTTTGATTTGATATGCATGACCACCTTTGTTGGCCAGGTATATATGGCACAGCTTTATCTAGAAGGACTTTTCAGGTATTACTGAAATCTCCACATCACATGCATGGGAATGTGAGCCTTGGGTTCAAGGCAGGCAAGCTCCATCCCAGTTGTTACCGTGCCCCAAGCCCCACAGTAACAAACACCAACCTCTCAATGCTCTAGGGCAGAGGTGATTCATTCCCACAAGGTGGAGTAGTTGTAGCACCAGGGTTCAATGCAGCTTTTCTGTTTGGAGTTCAAAGCAAATCTGCAGTACGGTAAGGCTACTACAGAAAGATAAGGAACCAGGCAACAAGGTAAAAAGGATTATCCACTTTAATGCTCGCTGTTGTGAAGGAATGCAGTCATAGTATCCCTTGATCAAGCCTTAAAAACAAAATGAAGAAACAAACCACAGAAGAAAGAGCAAGTGCACAGTTCCTAAGACTATAAATGCTAACTTTTAGAAAAGCAAAATTGAGAGGAGTAGGTCTACTCATTAATATCAGAAACTAGTCCCATTCCAGCTAGGTGAGTTTTGTATATCACATATTTAGAGCAGTTATAATTTAAAACAGGAATTCAAATTAAAAAACTAAATAAAGCACCATTACTCCATTTCTCTATTGGAATTAATGAAAATGTTTTAGTATGCTAAGGACTTGAAACTATTCTACATAAGGCAAGCTTTTGGATAGTTGTTACGTTCATATTAGTGAGTTCTTCAAAGTGTTTTTAAGGGGACCGTTGCAAAAAAGTAACTACAAAAAAATAAAAGTCTGCTAATGAGGTTACACTCATATGAGGTGGCATTCATGTGACAGTAAATTATACAGAATCTCAGTGTGGAAGGACTGCATATGGAAAATGTACAGCAGAAAAAGTTATTTTCACGTAGGAGGCTTAATACGGTATATGCTCTATCTAAGTGCTTTTAGGACGTTTTTTATCTACATGCATCTGTCTGCATGTAAAAGGGGCAGGCAGTTGAATCCCAAATGAGGAAAAAACGCACCCAAGTACTAAATGCAAGAGGAGATCCATAAGTAGGAAAGTTGGGAAACACGCCAGGCACCAGCCTGCTGCTGCTTGCTGTGAATGCCAGGGTGTTCCTCAGCGCTGGTCGCTGCTGCTGCTGCCTCACGTTGTTCCCTGCTCCTCAGGGCTCGCTCGCTGCTGAAACGAGGAGCGCCAGCCTCACCTCTGCCTTTGACTCTGTGACGGTACCTCCGCTTTTGAGCCCTGCGTTCCTGCATCGTGGTGTTAGCAGCGTCCAGTGGGCTGTGGGGGCTGCTCCAGTGCCTTCTCTACTAATTGCTTTCCTCCTAATTACTAATACAGCACGTGAGGAGATGGAGAATGTGTGACAGTCCACCAGTGGCCTTTCCTGTTCTTCATTTCCAATGCCATACACACTGGGCTCCTTGACCTACCAGTCAAGTCCCTGGCATCTTACAAGACTGAAGTGAAGTGCAGCTGAAGAGCTCAGTCTCTCCTGTAATATGGGAGATTATTAAGCAGCCAGGACACATTAAGGCCATTACTCAAAAATCAAAGCTGAGATATTTCAATACTGGCTGGTGACCCATGCTTAGTGCACAGTCTTGTGAAAGCTGTAAAGCAGACACAGGTTTGTGAATAAGATATGGACACTTTTTTAAAATATGCCCTAGTGATTTTTTTTCCTTTTGCTGACTTTTCCAGATCAGCCTGATGAGTGCTTACTCTTATAAGCAGTTATTAGTAAATAATCAGTGGATGCTATGATTCCAGCCACCATGGTGTGTTGGACATTCTCCCACACTCCTTGCCCTTTCTTACAGTCACCCTGCTGGAATGAAGAAAAACTGCAGTGTTTACTGATGCTGGGGAGAAGCAGACCCTTTACTAACATGTACCAGCTTAAGGTTTAAATTTACTGTCAGAATATATCCTTTTACCATGTAAAATGTAAAAATCTGCCAGAGAAAGGTGTGTGTATGTGTTTTCTAATTCTTTCCAGTACCAATTGTTATTCCCTATCTTTAAATTTTAGCAAGCTCAAATGTAATTGAAGGTATTATATGCATAGTATTGTCATTTAATTTAGTTGTTAGACTTCTAGATAAGCCTTTAAAAGCTTAAAAATAATTCAAAATTTTACCCTGTATTATGGGAATATGACTTTTTCTTTTCTTGATGATCACTGGAAGACTGGTATCATACATTCCTAACCTTGCTGGTGAATCTTCCCTGTTTTTTCCGCTCCATTGCATATTGATGTATCAGTTGTTCTTGTCATAATGCATGGTGTTCTACTCTGTCATATTCAAACCAGAGCAATTATTATGCAGAACTATATTTTTGAGGTGTTCTATACTGTTATGAAGGTCTTTATGATGTGTGAAAACAAAAAATATTACTGGAAAACCGAGTGAGAGAGGGAAATAATTTCCTCTTTGCAGTTGAAATCTCAGGGCTTAAGTCACTCACGACATTTTCAAAATGTTTCAGAGAAAAAACTCTGTCAGCAAGGCACTGCACCTTGTGCTTTGCAGGTCCCTGTGCTGAGTCAGGGCTGAAATAAGAGACTGTCACCAATCCAAAACAATAGCAGCCACAGTGCTTAAAAACAGAGCTTGCTGCAGCTATCAAAATTTGTTTCTTTCCCAGCGGTATTGTCTGATACTGTGTTGAGTTAGATCCTTTGAGTAGTTTCCCCACAATACTCTCAGTGGGAGGTAAAAGCCAGACATGAGTAGAAGCTGGTAATTACCATGATCTCACATTGCCCCGGGCACCCCTATACGAGAGCTTTAGGACCAGAGATTGAAAGAGCTGGTGAAATTAAAACGAGAAAATTACAGTGGACAGAAGATATTTTACCTTGCATTGTTGCAGCACTTGAAGATTAATAGAAGTGGAACTAGAGGGAGGGGTTTCTTCCTTTACAAGCTGGGTAATGTCTCTTCATTAGACAGCTGGGGTATTTCAGCAGCTGTTACATCTATCCATCAGTTCTTCAGATTCCCTGATTGGTTATGGGGGCCTTTCAACAGCACATTAAATAAAGAATACAGTTGTAAAACAATATAAAGAAGTAAAATGAAGGACTCATTGACAGCTGCAGCTGAAACTACTTTTAAGTCATTATTTTTAAGGTGACTGGATTTCAAGTTGACAACAAAGCATCCCTTTAAAACTTAAATCCTGTTTCATTTCTGTAAGAGGGCATCCTACTGTGTAAAACTCGATTATGTGAGCTAAGAGAACTGCCTGAAAATCACTTAAGACTCTTGTAAATGTCCACTGGTGAAAGCATGAAAGCAGCAATGTTCATATATTACTTTCATTTGCTTTTACAGCCAGCTTAATGAGCTCTGCTTTTACACCAAATTCCTGCCATACTGGTTTATAACTTTAGCTGGTGTGATGAGACATCAGCCCACTGGAAAATTGCAGGGCCAGTCTCTAGACTAGGTTCAATATTCTCAGTGCTGAGCAGCTGGGAGTCTCCCCAGCATATGCACAGCTGAAACAGATACAAAATATGAAGTTTGTATGATTGCTGTATATTTTGCAGGATTCCTGTGCTGCTGACACAGAGCCAGCCATTCTAGAAGGTGGCAAGCAGTTTGGTCTTTCAAGGAACAGCCACATTGCAGTTGCATTTGATGACACCAAAGTGAAAAACAGGTATGTTGTTTGTTTCAGCAATGAGTTTTGATGGAATACTGTCAAAAAAATGTCCCTCCTAAATTCTCTCAAAGGTATTTCACAAAACTGTGGACATAATCTGAAAAGATCACATGCCATGACTAATTAATTTCATTAATCAAACCTAAAAGGATATTAAAGGATGAAATCTAGGCAATTAAATGCCCATCTAAGTACATCTCACAATAATAATTTACCTCTTTTGTAAAGTTTTGGGCACACACACAGATCCCAGATTGATTTGCTAAGAACCGAACAGAGTAATGGATCAGGTTGTGCAGCTAAGTTCAAAGATAACTTTTTCAGAGCCTTTTTTATTCACTTGATTTTATTAACTTGATTTTATTTTATTAACTTGATAATTTATTTTAATGAGCAAAACTTCTGTTCCCTTTCTTCCAATAGTTAAGATGAATCTTGCACAGTAAACAGGAAAAATGACATTGCCACCCCAAAGGACAACACTATATACATATATCTGTTGACATGCAAAGGAATTCAATGAACTGTTTATAAAAATGCAGGGGTTTTTAAATGGATTTGTGAAGCTAGAACTTGTTAGTTGTTTATTTTTGCTCTGTAAGCACATGGTCCTTAACAAATGTGCCATGTCACACCAGTAAGCAATTTTGCTGCTTACAGTTTCCAAATCCATTAGCCTCACACTTATTTATCCCTATAAAGATGTTGCACCACATATGCTAAATTTAGAAAACTAGGAATGATCCTGGACTCATCATTTTCATGCAATGATTTTTCATTTATATTATCAGCTGCTTTCAGGTACTGACTTGGCAGCTCAGCTTGAGCAAGGTTAGTGATGTGTTGCCAGTACGACTTCAGCATTAGAAAATCTGAATAATTTCTTCACAGGATCTTTGCTGTAAAGGAGGTTCTTAACATTACCATTCTGTCCAAAGGGTCATTAGGTTTGCTTAGACACAGCCTCATTTTCTCTTGGGAGAGATCAGAATAAGTGTTTTATATCCTCATTGTAAACTCTTCTGTCTGCATCTTTAAAAGTTTTGCAACCTGTCTGCAGGCAATACAACTCATTAGAAACTCAACATTTGCCAGCTGTCACTACATCTCTCTCCTCTTTGTGAGCATTATGTGTGTGGATGATGGATAACGCTGCTGGAATTTTACAAGTGCTGGGATTTTCTAGCTGCTACAGCTGCAGCTGAGAATTACATCTTGAAATTCTATGCCAAGATTGTAGTTTTGTATCTCCACACTAAAGGAACTAATGAATGCTCACACGTCAGGGATCAGATATGTGTGAAATGTAATTTGCATATAACCAAATTATTTTTCTTGAATTCTAATGGACATATAAAATTGGCCCCTTGCTGTATAGAATTTTTTTAGAAAAAACACAAAAAGATGAATTTGTCTAGTGTCTGACTCCAAATATCTTTTCCTTTTTTACTGTTTCCTCTTTGTTTGATTTCCAGGCTCACAATTGAATTTGAAGTCCGAACCACAGCTGATTCTGGCTTGCTGTTTTATATGGCCCGCATCAACCACGCCGATTTTGCCACAGTTCAGATAAAGAATGGTCTGCCTTACTTCAGTTATGATCTGGGGAGTGGAAACACAAGCACACTGATTTCCAACAAAATAAATGATGGCCAGTGGCACCAGGTATAACAGTCTCTAATTCTAAATTGTCTTTTGTAAGAGTGAGCTTGGTTTTGCCTTGAGGTATTTGCAAAATGTATTCCACACAAGCAAAACTTTACAACTAGTATTTTCTGGGGAAAAAAAAAAAAGTCTAGCAAAATTTGTGTCAGATGCACTGTTACACAGAAATTTATCCTTCAGGAAACACATATTTCTGAACATATTAAAAATATGTGCCATGTATAGTAAGGAACTACAGAAAATATTCATTCCTGCTTAATAGGGCTCATGTGAGTATCAGCTCATGGTGATGGAATACATCATTAAAACTGTTGTTTCTACATTAATAATGTTATTGTTAAGCCAGAGTGCTCAGAATAAAGAAAAAAAAAAGTAACATGTAAGTAAACCTTCCCTGGATTATTAATTCAGTAGGGAATAAATATGATATTCATGGATGTATTTGGCAGCACCTTGTGTGACTTAATGGGAGAGAGCATTATATGCAATGCCTGTGGATGCTAAGAGAAGGAATATTACAACCATAAAATTTACTATTTACTGGACCAAGTACAACAGACACACTGTATATTCATTAGGTGGCATGCTGGAAGGCACTGTTAAAAACTGAGAAGCAAAGTATACATGTTATTGTGGGTTGAATTTATATGCTACAAGTTACATTGAATTTTGTTCAGATATTTAGAAATTCAGCATCCACATCTCATCCCAAAATGAGGAAAAAATCTAATTGCATTTTCTCTTACACTTTAATTGCCTCATTTCCACTCTGTTCTCCAAGAATTTCATTTTCACAAGATTTTTAGTCATGAATTTTTTGATGCTAGCAGCTGCTCTATGCCAAGAGTATTTCACAAAGGGTAAAAAATGAAGTTGTAGTAATCATTTATCTCTTTTGTACAATGCCTGGGAACACTGGCAGCAGACCGAGGCCCCATTCTGCTATTCCCTCTTTACATACAGAAGAAATGCTTTTGCTGGTTTAGCCATTTTCTTTTTATTCTTAAAGAGAACTAAGTGGAGCATATATTTCTTAATGGAAGATTGTGCTCTTTGGGCATACAGCTTGACACTCCACAAGAGAGGGCCCCTTTTTGTAGATCCTTTTTCTATAGTGGAGAATGGAGACAAAGTCAGAGTTCCCAAAAAGCAAAAGAAAATTTTGAGAAGGAGGGGGGAAGGCAAGGCTTGTAGGAAAAGGCCACAGTCTTTGTTTCTGATAAAGCAGGGGTTTCTCCTTAAAAATAATCCTTTTAGTGATGGCCTTTTCTCAATTTGGAATTATTTAGGTTAAAAACATTTCCATCAGTCCTACAGAAGCCACTTGGTGCTGCTGGTATCCTGCTATCTGTTTAGGTCCTCTGTAAGAATGTTTGTTCCCATTTCCTGTCTCACTCACCTAAACTTCCTTCTGCCCAAGGTGTAGTTATCCATCTCAAATTTACAGTTGCCTGTAAACACCAGGTTCAGGCCCTCACCTTCAGGCCATCCTTGTCAGTGTTCAGTCATTGCCACACTGCAGCAGAAGTAGCCATGTTAAAGAAAAGCCAAAAATGCTGTTTGTCTCTCTTTGTTACTCTGGTGAGACAACTACAATGCTGTTTAGAAATCTGCTAACATGCATGATGCATTTTGCATTTATTCCTTTTTATGCAAAACCATTATTATACTGACTTGTAGAGATTTCAATATGAACTTTTAGAAAGACATTGGCCTAGAATTTCTTCAGCTCTTCCACAACTGCACTCTCTCCATGTGATCCACAGTCCATTTGTCTGAATAGAAGCCCTAATACCAACAGAACATAGTTGGTATTATATTTAGTCTAGCATGAACTATGATCTGAGGCATGTCCAAGATAATGAAATAGTAAACTCAATATTTTCTGCAAACATATGCTGCTATAAAGATTTGCAACCAGTGCCATAACATTCAGCATTCATTCTGAAGTACTTATCTATTCTAAGTACTTAAAATTGCTGTCTGATTCCAGGAAGAAAAATACTGTGCTGTGCCTATTATAACATAACAATGAAGCATTTTAAAGGAATCTCAAGTCTTTTCAGTAACTGTAGTAAATAATTGTCATGATGCCTCCTGACCCAGGTGCAAGTAAAACACAGTCAAGGCACAAAACCTTGCTTAGGAGCTTTGTTCCATAAATATTATCCATAGCTGCTGCCATGGTACTTCTGTAACCACTCCTACTACTTTCTTGTGTATTGTTACAGATTTTGGACTGTGAGACTAGTTACAATCTGAAAATACTTGGTTGTCAGAAAATTATCTGCAATTGTATTACATTTTTGTGTCTTTCTAGATAAAAGTAAGTCGAGTGAAGCAAGAAGGAAGCCTTATAGTAGATGGTGTTTCCAACACAACTGTGAGCCCCAAGAAGGCTGATATACTGGATGTTGTAGGAATGCTGTACGTGGGAGGATTGCCCATTAACTACACAACCAGAAGAATTGGTCCAGTAAGCAAATTTATTTAAGTTATCTTGCAAGCCTTAAGTATGTCTTAACTGGTGCAAACGTCTTTCCAGTTTTGTTTTGTGTTGCTTTTCCCTCAGAATGCTCTTCTGTCAGTGGAAGGATCTGACTTAGAATCCATTTAATGAAAAAAAAATTGAAATAGCAGCGTTATTTACTGTTTTGGAAAAGCAGAAAGTTCCATACACTTGCATCTGCCTGGATCACTGCACAGCTAGAGTATAGGTTCCTGAGTAGCACTTGCCCTTTCTCATGGCTATAATTAATCTAGCAGCAAATGCTAATAAACAGTGAAAAGGATCTCCTACAAGGAGCACCAGAAGCCAAAATTACCCTGGAGAAAGTACCCAGAAAGTACTGCTGTTTACTGTAATAATCAGTTCTGTGTTGCTGTTACTAAAAGAGGAGACAGTGTGTTTTGAAGGAAGGCCATGAAAATTCTGTTGTCTCTTTGTGCTTCCAAATTAAATATGCATGTATCTGTTTATCACTGCTTTGGTTCAAATGCTCAGCTTCCATGCTAACATGGAAGATGATAGAGAGCCCAGAGAAATAAATATCATTTTGTCCTAAATTTTGTGGTGTTAACTAGGAACACTGTATTCTGTCACCCAGACTTTTTACTGCATCTAACTGCACATCTCCATGCACTGATGCCCTTCCAACCTTCCCAGATACACCAATACCAGAATATGGGAGAAAAACCTCTTTTTTGCTCTCAGTGACATCTGAAGAAAGTTCTTTCAAAGCAGAAGCCAGAACCTGAGTGAATTAATTTATAGCAAACAAAAATTCAGCATCTAGCACTGCACAATTCAGACACACAGAAAATGGAATGTCTGTAGGAGCTATGTCTGGGTTCATCCTGGGTAGATACAGAGAATCCATAAAGAGCAGGCAGAGCACAGATCTGGTAAGGAAACAAAACAGACTCCCAAAGAATCTGCACGTGAGTAAATACCATTGTACCAAGATGTTTATGGAATGGAAAATACCAGTCTATGGACAGGCAAGAGTTCCCTTTTTTGAGTGGACAAAATAAATACAGAAAAGGAATTCCTGGATCCTGCTTAAGTCCATGTATTGACTCATGGATAGGGAATGAAGGGGTTGAGTAACCACTCTACATCTGAGAGTTGTATTCCATAAAGAAAACTGACCTGTAAGACCATGTTTCTTAGTAAATAATTGATTGTGCAGAAAGCCCAAATGGAGGCAAATCTCAATCCTTCAGATTTACCAAACCAGATCTGAGTCACTGGAAACCAAAAGCAGTACTTAACTATCCCCATCATATAATTCCTAGTAGTACCAATTTGTGCTCTTTGAAATATATCTGCAATTTACAAATACTAATCTAAGGAGAAAGATAACACCAAGTCCTTACCTATTGGAATTTTGTCAGAGGTAATGGAGAGAATCCATGCAGATAAATGGCTCAGTCTGGCAATAGCAGTCATGTCAGGTCCTGACAGTCTTATGTGCTTTGGGATTTAAATGAAGCTGTGACTTCAAATGCCATGTAAAAACCAATGCTTGCCTTCCAGTCATGCTCAGTAAAATGCACCACAATGTATGAGACAGTGTTGTGTTGTGTTGTGTTGTGTTGTGTTGTGTTGTGTTGTGTTGTGTTGTGTTGTGTTGTGTTGTGTTGTAGCTTCATGTGGAGGCTCTGAAGCAAACCAAGTTGAAAGGATGTGTTAGTCAGAGCTTCCTTCTATACACATATTAGCCTTTTTAGTCAGCAATCTATTACATAACCATAGGTGGGTTGGCTTTCTTTTCAGTGTAGAAGACTGGTCTCACTTGTTTAGCTTCAGCAGATGTCACATGGAGAGCACTCAAAACTCTGCTTTCAGCTAAAGAGTTTCTATTATCTGTTCCCATGCTAAAGTACAACCAGATTTGCATTTCCATAGGAAAAAGAAAATTGTAAAGTTAGAGAACATTACCAAATCATCTACAAATCTTGCATTTCTATGATTTATTCTTGCAGTGAAGGTTTGTTTTGTTTTCTGGCATTTCTCTTTTTTGATAACAAGACTTGTTGATCTGGAGATGACATAAATTACAAAAAGGACTACTTATGAAAAATCTGACAGAAAGCATTGTTCAGCTCAGATCTGGATTTATTCACTGGTATTCTCATTAAAATACTGTACAGGTGTATTTAGCTGTAATAAGCTATATAATTTCATAGTACATACAGCTTTGATTTACAAGAAAATAAATTGGAAATTCTTTCCAATTATGGGTCAGAATATTGTTAGAGGAGGTAGTGTGCAGAGTCAACACTTCTCTCTAAAGGTCTGTCATTGTCCTTTTTGTATTTGTATGTGTTTCTAGGCTGAACTTTTTACACTGATGTTTATTTTCCTCCTGCACTGTTTATGAATATATCATCTTTTTCTTCCTCCAAGTACATGATGTATCATTTTCCTCTGTTTCACTGGTATCAAGGATAGATTTTCCTAACTCTTTAAGTCAAAGATCAAAGCCTCTGTCTGAATCTGAGAATCAAAATGCAGCTTCTGCTGACCTTGGAGAAAAAAAGGGAGGGCAAATTCTGGAGGAGATGCCAGTGGCTTTCAGAAATCCTAGAACCACCCCTGCCCCAGGCAGATTTGTGGGTGCTCAAACCACCCTTTCAAGTGTGCCCAGACCACCAGCTGGGGGTCCCAGTGTGCCCATTGCAGAAGCCAAGCTGGAGCTGCAGTTTGGTACCCTGCACAGGAGCCTCTGAAGACATGAGCACATTCCCTGCCTCCACCTGCCTCTCTGGCCAGGGGAGTGGCCCTGGTCACTGCAGTCATCAGACTGTGCAGTCAGCAACCTTCACACAGGGGCTTTGTTCATTTTAGTGGTGATGTTACCTGCGTTACCTCTGTCTTACCATGCAACATTAGGCCCACATTAAAGTGATTAAAAGAAGGGGAAAAAGAAAACCCAACTAAGAAAATTACCAGCAGCCCAGAGAGCTATAGCTACTATCTTCATTTACTTGTAAACCTCATAACCTAGTCAATTAAAAAGACAAAGTGTAGGCCATTAAATTCCTGCATTGCTGATGTAATTTGCTATGTTTCATTATGTGGTGTATTATTTTATGTCCCTTCCAGTAAGCTGAATAGATGTGACTCAGATCACATCCCTGAAAAGTAATGCAATCCTCAGTATGATTGAGTAGATTCCAATTACAATCAAATATTAAGGATTAGCCATGTAAAATTCAGATTTTATTCAGCTCCATAAATCCAGCAGAGAAGCAGAGAAAATGCACTCAATGATTGCATACTTTAGGCTTGCTTCTCATAGTTTTACATTTTGTTTGAAATATTGACTGCAGGTCCTCCATAGCATTGATGGCTGCATCAGGAATTTTAAAATGACAGAGTCACCTGTTGATCTGGATAATCCAACTTCCAGCTTCAACGTTGGAAAATGCTTTGTCACTGCACAGAAGGGAACGTACTTTGATGGAACAGGCTTTGCCAAAACAGGTAATGAACAACTGCTCTGGTGATAGTGAAAGAACAGAGAAAGAAGAGATTCTGTTTTCAAAAGCTCCCAGTGTTATCTAACTCCTGTTGGCTGGAGGCAAAGTGAGACCAGTACTTGAAACTCTTGCTGATCATTTTTAGTTATCTCACCTGAGGAGAAGCTATGTGACTTCCTTGCACTAGCACAATTGCAATAAAAGTTATTTACATGGTTTCACATGAAATGGAGTGCATTAACAACACTGAATTAGTTACTTTGCCTTACTCTCAGCACCATCTGTGTGATGATTATTAGGAATAATGTATTAGATGCTTATCTTCATTTTATTGTGCTTCCCCTTTTCTCTCCAAGTTGGTGCATACAGAGTGGGAACAGATCTGCTCGTGGAATTTGAATTCCGTACAACACGAATGAACGGTGTTCTCCTAGGAGTCAGCAGCCAGAAAACGGATGGGCTTGGCATTGAATTAGTAGATGGAAAAGTGAGTAGCAAAGCAATTTTGTTTCTTCATAACCTGGTTTCAGACATCACAGGTAGTTTAAATGCAAGGTTTGAGACATCTCAAGATGTCTCAAACAATATCAGGACTCTCGATGGACAGCAATTCTTGCACCTTTCCATATATCTAGAGGATCTTATACTTTTAAAAGATAGTTTAAAAGATTCTGTAATACTTAAGTCTCTTAAAACTGTAATCTGGTCTTCAATTATAAGAATATATACCATATAAGAATTTTTGAGAAAAGTCTTTGTCATTAGTATTACTAGATTCTCTTGGATATCTTTAGATTCACAGTCTGGAAAACCAGTCATTATTCTGTAACTATAAAGATTTTAGAGGGGTATAAAACACCCTAAAACTAAAACAGAAAAAAAAGGGAAAATTACAACTTAGACAGCAATTTTGCCTATTTCCACTTGTGTTTAGCTCAGTCTTTGGTGCATACAGTCAAACCATGTTGACTTCAGACAAAACAAACAATCCAAAACAGCTGAACTGTTTAGACAGTCCGTGATGTCCATGCCGTGCATTTTCAGGTGATGTTTCACGTTGACAATGGTGCAGGCCGATTCTCTGCTGTCCACGAGCCTGGGGCACCAGGCAGTTTGTGTGATGGACAGTGGCACAAGGTTCTTGCAAACAAGATCAAGCACCGCTTGGAGCTGACTGTGGATGGCACTCAGGTGCAGACTGACAGCCCCAGCAGGGCCTCGACCTCGGCGGACACAAATGACCCTCTCTTTGTCGGAGGCTATCCTGGTGAGCATGCTTTACTCAGACTACAATAACACTGCCTTAGTAATGGATTAAATTAAGTAGGACTAATATGCTAAAGATGGTTGAAAGACAGGCTGAGTTTGTATCAGTTGGCGTGGATGCTCATTTCTGCATTCAGCTGCATTTCAGAACAAAAGTTCTGCAGCAAGAGGCTCTTGCAGATACCCCTGCCCCATTTCAAATGGAGGCACTGTCACAAGGAATCAGGCAGATTTTCTGCCTTCTGCTGCTCATAGACAAACAGCCTCCCTCTTAAAACTTTCTGTTTGGTAATAGCACCGTAGTTATGTTGCAGTAGTAACAACATTTGGCATATTTAAATTTAACTTAGGAACAGCAGATTTTAAGCAAAGAATGTATATATGCTCTTCAGGGGGCAAGGCAGTGTATGTATAAATCAGCTTGTAGAACTGAGGAACTGAGGAAGAACAACAGCTTGCACAGAGAGGTAAGAAGACACCATCTCTTTCTAGTTAAAGCCTTTGCTTGTGGTCTGCTGGGCTTTAAAGGGAAAAAACCCCATAATCTACATTTGCTAATCAGTATTCTGGAAGCCCTCCAGAGAACTTGTTTTATGTAGAGGTAATTGAACAGCATCGAGAATTGGGCTGAGATCAGTAGCTGGCTTCATCTTCCACTAAGCTGATAATGAATGCTAGTATTCATCTCCTCATAGGCAGTCAATAAATTCTCTAACAGCAGTTTACTTTCTGAAAATACAGTTAATACGTTTGCAAAGTAACAATTCTGTTGCATTTGTAATAAATTTTCCCTCTAGCTCTCTAACCAAAACAAAAATTGAAGTATGCTTGCAGTATGTGTCTGCTCTAGTGCATACTGAGGTCAATGGCAAGACACCTCTGAGTTATTTAATTCCTCAATTATTTTCTGGAAGTTGCTTCTTCACCCATTCTAATGTGTGATACAGTGCATCTGAAAAACCTTCTCTCTCAAGCTTTGGAACATTTAAAAAATTGTCCTTGGTACTGACATATGACAGTTGAACTTTAGTCACAACGACTGTCAGTAAAGACCAACAACTTTGTGCCAGAAGGAAAACAGCTTTGTGGCAGCCTTTTTATAACAAAACAAGATTCTAGCACAGGAGCCAGCACTGAAGAAACACTGCAGATGGAGTTACTATCTCATTCTGTACTGCATGTCAAGAGGAGAAACACAAATCACAGTAACACTGCGATCTGTGCAAAACTAACCTACACTTACCTCATGGTGAAGGGATATTCATGGGTTCAGCCACATGGCAAATTATGAAATTATTTAATAAACCTGCTGTATGTGTAAGTGTTCACTCTTATTTTGCCACCTAGTATAGCTCACCCAGGATTTGTTTTAACATTCCCAATACCTAGACAGCTGCATCACAAATTCGTGGGATTTTGTAAAATTAGTAAATGTTTGTATTTTCCAAATAAATAGAGCAAAATGGTTGTAAACCAGCTAGAAGTAGCTGATGGAGAATTTTCTGCATAGAGAAGATTTTCACCACTGTAGTGCAGACAAGAATAGAGATTCCTGGGTACCCACAAAAGCTAGCATTTCTCTGCTGGTATCACTCTTCCCTGTGCAAGGAGGGACAGATAGATTCAGGCACTTTATCCTCTGTGAAGCAGAATAGTGCTGTGGCCAGACAGTCTCTCTACAAGTATAAAGTTACTTATGCAACTCACTTGGAAGAACACTGAGAAACAAGTTGAGCCACGAATTTCAATCAGTTGAGAGAGAAATATTTCCAGCTTCCCAGTCAAACCACCCTCACTTCCATCCCCTCCTTCATTAGTGGAAGAGATATACTCTAACTCCTGGCTTTACTCTGTCAGCAAGGGAAAAAAACACTTGAAAACTATCCAGACCAGTCTTTAAATGACATCTGAGATCCATCCTGAGGAACTGGCTTCTTTGTGATGTTAGGACTGAGAATTTCATCCATTTTGGCCTATTTTCTCTCCTCTATTATTCTGTGGAAAAACAGCTCAAGAAGTTGAATACCTGCAGAGCATCACATATGTACTGTACACCATTTGTAGGTAGCAAGCTGAATACATGGGTTACAATGGCAGTTTATATGTGTTCATATTCTACCACTTTCATAGTAGGATAGAAAAAGAAAAGTCTGGATTGTTATCTAACAGAAGTATTCATTACATTTGCTCATAATATTTGTAATTTTTAATAGTTAATATATACAGCAAATAAAGCATTCATGTATTGCTGTATCTGCTCTCATGCAGGACTCTCAAAGAACAAAATTAACTCAAGTATCAACTCAAACTAATATCATTCTTTTCTGATTTTTTTCCCTTCCTTCAGATGGTGTGACCCAGTTCGGGCTGACGACTAATATCCGCTTTAAAGGTTGTATTCGATTTCTGAAGCTCACCAAGGGTACTGCAAAACCTCAAGAGATTAACTTCAGCAAAGCTTTGGAGCTGAAGGGTGTCCAGCCACTGTCGTGCCCTGCAGACTGATGGTCACTCAGCCACTATGGATCTGGTTATATAGGCACATCAGATTTTAAAAAAATCTATATCTTCATTGCATTCATAATAAAATGTCTTTGTGCAAGTATTTGAGTAGTGTTTGTGGTATATTCCTATAGCTCTTTCAATGCACCTCCCAGGAATGCATGAACTAATCCCTTCACCCATCCCCTTCATTAAGGGAGTAATACAGTCATTTTTATCTATCTCTTTCCTTATAGTTTGAAGTGAAACTATTTCATCATTCTTGTGATGAGTGAGACCATATATTATGTAGGTTGTTCCTTCTCTTTGGAACACAGAATCACAAAATATCTTAAGTTGGAAGGGAGCCATAAGGATCATTGAGTCCAATTCTGAAATGATCACTAAATGCTTTTGCTGAGGTAGATCTTTAAACTTGTATTCCTTTACAATTCTAAATATAGTGCACTTGTGGGCATGCACAACCTTATCCTTCATGAGCATATTAACTTCCTTCAAAAAATTATGCTTTGGTCTTACCCAAGAGCTTTTACAAAACTTTTTTGATCATAATATGAAGTTTCACTGAGAAATTATATATGGCCTATATGGCTGCTATATATGCTATAGCTGTGGAACCAAGTGCAGGAAGGACAATGTTGGAACTTAATTTATTTGGGATTATTCATGCAAATATGTTGCACCTAAAATCCCTGCTACATCACTTGAACAGCATTGAATTTTAACAGGTTACATTGTTTACATTTTTTGGACATTAAGTCTCCAGTGGAGGGAGTAGAACTGGGTTCTATTACTTACCTTGAAATACAGTTTTAAATGATCCTTAATAAATAAAGTTTGACATTGCTGCTCCCTCCTACATCCTACTGAAGTTATACATAGCAAATAATCACAAGCCAGTTTTCTAAAAATGAAATCTGGGCACTTGGAGCAGAATAGAGGTGAAGCAAGAACATTCCAGAGATGATTAGTGCAACACCTACTACTGATCTCTGCTGTTATCTTTTAATGAAATTCTTACCATAAAAGCAGCTTCCTAAGTTCAACTCTGCTGCTTCTGCCTGATGTTGTCAGTTTGTAAGGAATACTGAATGCAGAAGCCACCCCAAATCTTCCTTAAATAAAATTCATAGTGTTATGTGGATAGCAGTTTAAATACAGATGGAGAGAGGAAAGCTACTTCCTAGATTTTCACTAAAATGCCAAATCCTAGTGATTTTCCTTGTCCTTCGGATGTTTTAGAGGGCTGTGAAATCATCAGTCAAGGGTGGGTTATGTTATCTGTGGATTGTTTCAAGTTGTTAAACTGTAGTTCAGCAAAGGTTGTGATCAGACATGCAGAACAGCTGCTGTAGGAACATTTAAAAAAAACTACCTACGCAAGAGAAAAAAGAATGACAGAAAAACCCCTGGCAGTAAGGCAGCACAGCCATGCAATTAAATGAAAAAGGTTTTTTAAATTATTTTGTTCTGCCCACAGAAGAGCCTTGAATACACATTTTCAGAAATTCTGACATTGCTAAAAGAAAGGCAGCTGCAAAATTTGTGCACAGACTAGCTGCAAAATTTGTGCTTCCCAGTGAGCACTCCTGCAGGAGTGCTTTGTATTTTACAAAAGGCCTTTTTGGCATACAATGTTTCTTTAAACTGCCATGGGAGGAAAAAAAACAACAAAAAAACTTTTACACTGGAAAAGTGCATTAAAGAGATGGTAATAAATATGTATACTGGCATTCTAACGGTTTGGGGAGTCTACATCAATCAGATACACCTGAAGAAAATCCAACTCCTGTGAAGTCTTGAAGTAATTGCCTTCAGCAAGTATTCTAGATTTAGTTGCAGCTGGCCTTTAATGTTAAGAAACAGTTGA
Organism: Luscinia megarhynchos; assembly: GCA_034336665.1. Lineage (NCBI taxonomy): Eukaryota > Metazoa > Chordata > Aves > Passeriformes > Muscicapidae > Luscinia > Luscinia megarhynchos. The sequence continues at coordinate 53,370,663 of CM067565.1, forward strand.
TGGCTGCTCAGTGTTGCCCATGTTCAAAGAGCTAAGAATTAGTAAAGCATGCACTTGTCTCTGAGAAAGCCTAATTATTGGACATGTACTGTCTTCAACTTCTACGTGGTTGTGCTTTTAATAAGCACACTGTAAAATATTCATGTGTTTCTGTGTTATTCTTTATGTCTCGTGTATTTACCTATTCTCATGCCCATAATGTTTCAGGATAGTTTGAGCAGCTCAAGGAAAGCAGGCTGTAACACTCCAAATACAGTTGAGTATTTCCAAAAGTCTTAAAAAATATAAAAAACATTATTGTTATGAATGTGTCACAACACCCAGCAGCTGATCACTGGCCCTCTACAATACCTAGGCACACTTCCCAACCTCTAGATTCTATTCAACATGTTGAATTCTTTTTTTTAACCCAAACTTGCTTGCAAAAGTTTTGGAGTTGGTTTTGGAGTTTTCTGAGGGTGGACTTGAAGACACAAGGGAAATTGGAAAAACCGAGCCTAGAGCTCTGTGAGTTAAACCATGCCCAGCCTCAGAGGCAGGAAATTGCTACTGCTCTGCTCACTGCTACATCAGCAATGGTCTTTCACATAAATATGTCTTTGCCTTCAAAACATTTACTGGAGTTTCTATATAAAAGCAGTGGAATGGGTAAAAAGAAAAAGAGAGGCCTTTATGTTCTTCACTCTCTTGAATTATTTTTCTCTCTTGCATGACCTTCCAGGAATGTGTGGGACAGAGCAAAACAATGAAACAATGCATATTATTACATTTCTTGGACTTTCAAGTGGAAAAAAAAAAATCAACCATCTGCTGTCCTCTGCTAAAGGAAATATACTCAGTAGGCTGAAACAACAGCTACTTCAGCAGAGACATGCTGAAAGGAAGCAGAAAAACCTGACTAATTTGTTTTCATTCATCAGTGAGTGGATGCACCAAATACTGTTAGTAAAGTTTTCTGCCTTTGAAGATTCAGCAGAGCACCTGGGAATGATCCCAGCTCCCTGTTTCTCCCTTTTGCCATACAAAAGATTAATAGATTGTCAGATTCCAGATAAAGACTAAAATTTTCTGAAACCAGCAGGTTGTGAGCTTCAGAGCCATATGTATAATCTCCAGAGCTGCTGGAGATAATGCTACTACTGCCTGTGCTGGGAACAATGCAACACCTTTCCAATTCAAGACTGCAACTAATGCACATTCTCAAGGCACAAGTATTTTGGTGGATATTTTGCATGCAGATGTTTTCACTGCCATTTTTCCCCCCTCACACTTTAAATACTCTGCTGCTAAACTTCAAAACAAAAAAAACCTCACATCCAGGTGTTTTTAAATTGTTTTAAAATTGATCTTGGTGAGTGTTGTCACTTTTAGACATTTATGATGAACAGCTACTCTGAGCAAGACAAAACCTTCACAACTTAGTCCAACTGCTATGCTGAAAAGGTTGTGTTTTCAATTTTAAATATAAACAGTTCTCAAACTCTTTGCAATGAATAATTTCCTTTTTTGTTCTATTAAATCTTATTTTCAGGTCTTTATAGAAGCTTGTAAAGAGAATATGTTTCTGGGTTAGTATTTTTCTTTAGAATGCACAAGAAAACTTAAAATGCTAAAAAACCCAAACAGTTTCTCCCATCTCTCTTTTCTCATAAAAACCACCAGGAATTTCAGTTTTAGGGCTTCCCTTGTTCAGCTTCTGGGCAGTCTGAGATCCCTGCTGAAGAGTTTCTCAGTAGATGCAAGTAAAATGTTTCATTGACTTGTTTCTGACCAACAAGAAAAGTATACTCCATACCCTTCACAAGAACACATTTTTTGAAGGACCACCAAAAGTTTCCAATCCCCCCATAAACACCAGTTTCTAAACTTTTAAGAAGACCTTGCAGTTTTCAGCTAAGATTTTACAAAAGCAAATAAAACTCCTCTGAAAATATCCTCAATGGATTTTTAACTATTTTTTTTCTTTTTATCATCTGTATTTCCTAGTGACAAAAGTCTACCAGTTCTTCAGTCGTCTATCAAGCCCTAGAGCATACATGTGGGCTGAACTTCTGCTGGAAATATATAGAAAGGATTATCACTTTCACCATTTCATGCTTCATACCTAAACACAAAACCATACAGACTTTTCTTCAAAATGATTTCTCAAATACACTGCTAATGTGTCATACCATGAAATTGAAACACGACCCCAAATTATTCAGGTTATATATTTTTATGGTGTTACGCTTCATACTCAAGAGTACAAATAATTTTATCATGAAGTCCCAGATAATTCCCAATATGATCCATCTGTTTCAACTCAAAAAACCCCTTTCCTGTTCAAATTTAGTGGGCAACATAGCATAAAATGACAGCACTTCAGAAACTAAAATATCTGATTTAAGCAAAGAAAGAAAACCCTAGGGAAAAGTCTCCAGCAGTCAGTGCTCTCATACATGTTTAATGCTCCCACAGGACCAACATCATTCTTTAGCCCAAATCTAACACCCATCTCCCAGTTTTCACTTGATTATGGACTTGAATCTTCACTTATTTTGAAGACAACTGCACAAAACTCTCCTAATGCTAGAGTCCCCTCCTTTTACCCTTTTATAAAAGTACCTTTGAGTACAAAAATAAACTGATGCTTCCTCCCTGCCCAGCACTTATCTATCACTCTTTAATGAAGATGATAATGAAAGTAGGTGTATAGAATTTGAAAGACTTTTTTTGTGATATACAGTATTAGAAAAAATTCTGCAAGACTGAATAATCTGCTGTGACATCTACCCTTTCAAACATAATTTATTTTGACAACTTTGGTTCTTCTAGTTGGCATGAGCAAGGAAGGATGACTGGCAGTTGAGGCCCTAGAGTAGCTACATTTCCTGTGGTTTTCTTCATTATGATTCTGTGCTGCAATACAACGTGAATTTGATTTAAACAGCCAAAGGCCTCACTCTTTCACTGAGTTTCATGTCAACAGAATGGCTCTCTGGGAGATGAAAAACTGCCCATCTCTCTGAATTGAGGGAATGAAGCACCTGGGGAGACATGGACTCCTATGATCCTGGAGGCAGAGGGTTAGGTGGAAAAAACCAGAGCCCTTTTCTCCACAACGTTGAATTACATGAAGTTACAGTCATCTTAAACACTGAAGTGCCTGGAGGTGCAGACTGGCCTAAGACAGCAGAGAATGATACCTCTACAGTTTACATCAGTTTAGAACAATCGAGGATCCAGGAAAGATGCAAATATTACAGGTTATTCTAGTATTTCTTATTTAGCACCTATTCAAGCAACAGCTCTATTTTATTCCTTATTTAAAGATTCTAGGTTTATTATATATTTGCTTAAGGGAAACTCATTGCTCCTCTTATTTTTTTCTTAGCTTGTTCTTTGTCTGCCTTGTGGACAATTACAAGGGGAGTTGAGGGGGGAGTAAACCTTCAGCTGTAAAAAAATATTGCTATTTAGAAACAATTTATGTCATGTCAAACTGTTACTGAGACACCCATCAGACTAGAGTTTCAGATGACCAGAGGGAACTACAAGCTGTCCTTCACCGTGTCTGCAAATGCCACCACCATAGCTCTTCTGGCCCATACTGCTCCAGAATCCAAATTATAAGTCAGATCCATCAGCTGAACAGCAGGGCAGCATGGGCTGACTGTGCCAGCTACAAACAAGCAGCAAACTTTGTTCACTGCAGAAACTGCAGACAGGTCTGCTGCCACCCTAGGTGTTTTGTTTCACTTAATGTCACTGCTAAAACCTTAGTAGCTCTCCTGCAATCCACTAGAGCACAAGCATTAGGGTTACTCTTGATGGAATACAGCAGAATCCCAGTTTATGGAAAAAATTCCAGATGCAAGTAATCTCAAACATTACTAGCTACTTGCCTTTTCCACAAAAAAAACAAAAACAACCCAACACCTGGACTCACTAAACACGAGCTGCAAGTTCAACCTCTTACATCTTTCTCACAGAACTGCAGCATTAGGAAAGTGAAAAATAAACCTTGCTCATGTATTCCCTTAAGCCCATTTCTTCCTGTTAATAGCTGCATTATTGCTCCTATTCAGTCCATTTTGACAATCTGAATCTCCCCTTAAAGTAAGAGTAGTTTTAACAAAGGAGGTGAATTTCGCTTGAGCAGTTGATTAGATTGGTTGAGAATTCACTGATACCGAGGCAAGTAGGAAAATCTAATACCTTCTTGACTGCTCTTTGCCTTGTGCCAAGTCTCAATGTCAAAGGGCCAGGGTATTGCTAATATTCTACTGCATCTCCTCCAGGCCATGGTCAGCTGGGCAGAAGAGTGAAATGCCCAGACAAAATCTACTTGCAACAGTGGGTTGCCCTAAATTACAAAACCCAGCCTTCACCCGATGCTGCATACAGCTGGTGCACACTGAAGGAAAAGGCTGCAACATGCAAAACACTGAAACCACATCTCCAAGTAAGAGTAGCATTCATGCAGCCAAAGGGACAGCAGTGAAATAAGCAGGTCTGGAATGTCATCACAGTATGGCAGAGAAAAGATTCCTACAGATAGGAGTAATTCATCTGCAAATCTGCACCAGGGCCAGATACAAAATAACTCACTGTGATTTTCATCTGGCTTTTCTTATGTAAATGAAAGAATGTTAAAAAAAACACCCAAAAATCTCCTCATTGTGTTTGCATACTTTTGACTGTTTACTCTCCTGAAGATAACAACTATGCAACAAGCAGTTAATGGTTATAGGCCTTAATAGGTTTTCAACAGTGTTTTTAAGTTACTGTGGGCCAAAAAATTCAGGCTATTGAGTTGCTTATTGGCCATCCTACAGAGGGAAAACAGAGGGGGGAAAAAACCCTATATCCAGGCATTACAGTTGAAAATACAAAGACAGCAGCATTGCTTTCTGGTTTAGTTAAAGAAGGATTAAACAATCATCACTGATCAAAATCCAGCACACCTACTTTAAACCTGACAAGGTTCAAAGAGATAGAGTAACCTCGATGTTCATCCATCCCGTGGCTCTAAGGCCAAGTTTGTGAGGTGCTAATGCATTCAGTGCAAGACTGAGGCAAGCTTGGCCACAGTGCACAAGCACACCGTTCTATCCATTGTCCATAAGGTATCTGTTATTTTAAGCCTCCAAGCAGTTTGATAAACTGAACTGCAGCAGGAGTGTGCTTTCAAACACCAGCTGGCAGTGGCATGTTGGGTTGTGAAGTCTCTAAAATGTGATTCCATAAAAGACATTGGATGCTGCTGCTGCTTAGAAACTGTTAAAAGTACTAGAACAGATGGAGAATTAAGTTTACCATTTAGCTGCCTACTTCATGGACGGTCTTCTGCTCCCTGTTTTTGAAACTAAAAATTTTTATTGTTTAGTTGGCCTTTCTCATGGTGTTTTTAATGAACCATTCCTCATTGTGAATATTCTGATTTTTGGTATATAAAAATTTTCAGTTTTGTCTGGTAGTATTTTGCACTGATAATTAGATAATCAGTGATCTTAAGAATATGTACGGGTTTCTTTCTTTATAGATATAGTATATTTTCAAAATTTAAAAAAATTTTTAATTACAAATCAAAAACTGTTTGTCTACCTGAATTTTCTAGCATTTATGATGTGGCCAATTTGAGGCAATTAAGGACGCAAAATAATTATTTTCCTGTACCATGTGGGATGCTCTGGAAAGATGTGTGGATGGCCCTAGTTTTAGGGTAAACAACCTCACAGCAAAGAAAACCCCAAACCATCAAAAGCCTCTACCTCACAGTGGAAAGAGCTTGAAGAGGGTGCCTAGTTCACTCTCCCTGTATTTGCAGAGCAATGACCTAGGCAGTAATTCTCCATTTCTATTTGTGCACAAGGTTTCTCCTGTGATAACATTTTTCCATAAGAGGAATCAGCACCCCATGCCTGTACTTGGCAAGTGTTCAGTGAGCAGGAGACCAAAGGGAAGAGGAAGAAGAGCTGGGTAGGAAAGGATTCATCTTGTCTTTTTTAAATTTAGCAATTCCAACTTTGGAGAGACTTCTGTCTCCTGAGCCAGTTCAAGAGAGCAGACATAACAAGCACTTGAGCTCTGTAGCTGGCTAAATGCAAGCACACTTCAAGATAAGGGCAATTTTCCAGTCCTGCTTCATTTATCAAACCTGACGTGTACTGCACATTATGATTTCCATGTAATGGTTTGACTGTAAATTTACCCTCAGCAAGATCCTTTTATATGCGTTCAAACTAATTTACCTCTTGCTGATCGAGTCCTAAGTTGCAATTTGCTTAAATGCAGAGCCTAAATTGACTAAATCAAATGCATTTGCGCAAACTCAATAAACAGAACCATTATCCAGTGAAATAAGTAAGTCTCCTAAGAGCATCAAATGCTTCCTTACAGTGGAAGAGTTGGCTCAGGAGCCAACCACCACTTCAGCTAATGACCATGTTTCTCCCTCTATTTCATCAGCCAGTCTGAGGGCTCTAATGTTTTTCCCCTCTAAACGGAAGGGCAAGAGGCATTCATAGCTTTATCTAGTACTGCAACCAAAGCAACTAAAGCTCATTTTCCAGTGTAATGAAAAGGCACCAGTGAAGAAAGATGCATTTGAATATCCCTGTTAATGTGTACATTGGCTAGGCCAAAAATCTCAGCCTCAAAGATCTCAGCCACAAAGATCTCAATCACCTAGCACATGGGATCCATTCGCAGAAAAGGTCATAAAATCATTGTGTGACCGCACGTTTTATACAGCAGTGCAAATACAGTTGAGCCAAACTGACCCACGTCTGACTTGGTACTTAAAAAAGAATATTGATTTGCAATTGCAAAATTTAAAAAATTAACACATTGGCGTCAGCCAAGAGGGCATTCAGCCTCTTTTTGAAGGGTGTCTAAACCAGGATCAACCCAAAAGGGATTGAAGGTTGTGATCTACTGCACCAGAGGCTACCTCCAGTACTTCACTATTTTAAATTTATTTGATGGCTTTGCAATTTAAATATAATGGTGGTGAACATAATGGAAGCCAGCATCTAGTACTTTACATTATCCTGAGAAAAATCTCTGTTGGATGAAAGGTATTTAAAGCTTTGTGCATACTGAGAATGAGAACTGAGTTGCAGATTGTACACTTCACATACCAATAGCTGTTCTGATATGGAGAATTATTACTGTGGGGAAGCACTAGCTAGACTGAGTATTCTCACCAAAAGTTACTGTCATGATCAAGCTCCAAGCTATGATGCAAGGGAAGTTAAACATCCAAGGTCATTCTCAGCTAAAATTCAAATTTTGTGTATCTAGCTGTCATGGAAAAAAAAAAAGGTTTTACCAAAAGCTAGTAAGACAATGAAATATTTGTTTGGTGGTATGTGTAAAATAAATTTATAGCCAGAATTGAAAGTCTTAAATATGCAGACTAATTTTGGTAACAACTGCCAAATTTTTAATACAAAATAATAATAAATCACAGTATTTATTAAGTATTGTCTTTAGGATTCTTTAGGAATATTTACTCATCTGTTTCTCTATTAATAACCAAATGTCATAATTTGGGCTTACTGCAAAGACCATACCTATGGCAAACCCATAAAAACAGAAAATTAAGTTACCCAATGCAATAACAACACCATTCTATTTCATTTGTTTGTCCTTTGAAACTTCTGCCTTTGGTTCCCTGTTTACTAATTTCCATCAAAAGAGAAAAAAGTAAGACTCTTTTGTGGTTTCCAAGAACCATGTCAAAGAATTATGTACAGATCTACCAAAGACAGATTTTCCTCACACATGCCTGAGTAGCTCTGGTGCAGCTGCATATAGATTGGCCCTGAACAGTGACAACAATAATAGAGAGTGTCCTGTGACAGAAATTATTCAATTTGTGGGTTCTCAACTCTCCCTACTGCAGCTGACAAGAACGTGAAGGCTCTGGGAATTACCAGTGCTTTGTAACTACTATTACTTTTTAAAATATTTCTGTTAAGGATTAATGCACTTCCTTCCTGGGTAGTTGAAAAAATTGCCAAAAGGCAACACTTCTTATAAAGATTTGTTTATGTGGCCAACCTTTTGTATGACAGGTCCTCGCCCAACAGCTGAGATAAAAAAAAGGAGACAAAACTTTTATGAAAGTATGACTTCAAACAGCTGAGAGAATTCTGTCTGCTGGACTGAAATTGTAGATACCTAAACACTAAAATCAGGAAGTTTGAACACATCTCCTCATTTATTTTGATTATTAAGTTTGCAGTTAATAATTGTTATGTCTGCCCTGCATAAAAAAAGGTGCATAAATCCCATTCAGGCTACTCAGCTAGATTCTTCCTTGGTAAATCAGAGAGAACAGGATTTTTAAATAACGTGAATAGAAGTTCCTGGGTCTAGGTCCTGGTATCTTTAGCCACTTAAGACTTACAGAATTGTATTACTTTTCTATACTCATCTTTCCTCTTATTTTTCATTGTCTTTTTATGGAAATCATAGTCCAGTAAATAGTAAACTAGAACACACCCACTGGAATAAATCCAGGATCAATCACATCTTTCACAAACCCACATCTCAAAGACTTTAAATCTGGATATTTGCCATTTGCACTTAGAACAGCTTAGGCACTAGGGGAATTTCATGCATTAAGTTGCTGTATTCTAAGGAAATAAGTGATGTAAAGAACCAGCAAGGCCATAAAGAAAGCCACAGCAGTGTTACTGCTTTAAATCCAGTGCAGGCAGAGGTTTATCAGAGTCCATCAGCTGTTGTTCCTTTATGGAAAAGCAGTTACCACTCTCTGAAGTCCCCTGTCCAAGACCAACTCACCTGAAGCACAAAGGGTGCTATAGATTTAGAGAAAAAAATGAGCTGTAGTGTTCTAATCACTTTTTTTTCTCCTCAAGAATGTATGCCACTGGCACTACCTTGCCTATTAGAGGCTAAAGTGCTGTGTGATCTACCACTCCATCATGAGGCTGGAAATTGCTGAAGGAGCATATTCTGTAGCTGTGATGCATCTATCAGACAAGACATTCGAGTACATCTTCAAAAATCACCATCTCATCAAAGAGTTGATATAGCTGCAGATTTCAGGAGGCTGAAACCAGGGAGGGTGTGTGGGAGTGAGGGGGAAAGTGAGTGGAGAGGAGATGTGTGTCTGCGTGTGTGTGTGTGTGTGTGTGTGTACTGTTTCTTCCTTCTAGACTGCTGCCAACACTGAGATTACCATGCTGTCATCAGCTGCACAGGCTCTTCAAGCACATACACATCACATAAAAATGTCACCTCATATGACACAAAAATTAAATATAACCTCACGTTCCCCTCTCCAGTTGTGGGAAGACAGCTGCCACCCATGTGACTCTAAAGAAAGATTACATACCCTGCAAACCCTCTTACGCCTGCACAGCACTTAGTGATGTCGGCTTAAAAAACAAAATTAATTAAATCCAATTCAGCCCCTCTCTTTCCCCATGTGTCTTCCCTCAAAACCAGACATCCGTGTCTACAGCAACAAACAAGAACAAACTTATTTAGCCATGCTGCATGTTCTTCATTTTTCACAGCAGTTACACATACACACACTGCCAGCCTGTCTCTTGCTGATCTGCTTATGGTTAGTGCTGTTTCAAAGTAATAAACAGAATAAATATTCATCACTCACTGCCTTGCCTTGAAGCCCATTTAGTGTGACTGGAGAGGCAAGGGCATGCAGGAGTCAGCCACTGCAGCAGCACAGCTACAATCATTCTCTTCACGGCTAATGAGCAGCAGCATTAAGGAACTGGTGGTTTTTCTAGCTGGCTTCTTTCACTGTAAAGGAGACAGCATTTTTTCACATTGTTTCCAGACCCAATTGAAGGAGCTGATGAAGAACTACTGTCCCTCCAAGGCAATGATGCAATTAGAGGAAACACTGTGGAATCAAATAAAGAGGCAAATATATTGGAATTAATTCACTGTAAGACTCGAGTCAGTAGCAACCATTGTATTACTGCCTTTCTAAATTGTCCTCTTGCAGTTCACTATCACACACTCTATTCAATCCCCTTGTTTTGTTCTAAGAGCTTGTTTAAAGTAATGCCAGCTGAATAAAGCACAATTATTGTATGTACAGCACATGTTAAGCTTGTCACAATGCTTCTTTCTCTGGAAGCATCAGAGGCTGGATTAGGATGGAACTGTGCAGCCAGGCCCTGCACAGCTTGGGTCTTACCCACCTGCAAGAAGCACAGTGTGGTTTCTCCCTCCCCTGCCAAGGGAGATTGTCAGACCAATCTCTCCTTCTTAGTTATTAATAAAGAATCAAGCACTGTTCAGCCCCTTCAGAAAGAGAAGGTAATTTATCTTGTGTTTGATACACAGAATTCAAGCCTTGTCTATCTGCCTCGGTGAACTTGCACAGACTTGGAGCAAGGGAGAAAATGCTGGCACTCCTCCAAGTGCATGCAACAAAGCCAAAGCCACAACAAACAGGATGGACCTGAAACTTCCTCCATTCCACTGATGCTCAGGACCAGGCTTTTTCTTCTAATTTGTAACTGGGTGGTACCAGTGCCCAGGGGAAGAAGAGCTTGTTGATCTTCCTCCAGGAGAGACTTTACTGGTGCCACCACTGGCACATTTCTGTGCTTTCCCAAAAGCTGGGACTCCAGGTAAGTCCCCTGGGCTGATCCCCTGGGAAGCTCTCCTGGCTGGTTAGAACCAGGAGGGAGATAAAGGTGATACAGGAGTGGTTCAGCGTTCTGGGTATATTAAACTTCTTTATTCCCGCATATTATGGAGAAGATTGATCTTTCAGCATCAAGATGATTGACATTTCTGTTTCCACCTTCTCTGCCACCAAAGAAACACAAATCAGCACACCTACAGTGGTTTTATTCATGGATCCAAGCCTGTGTAAGGCTTTTAATAAACAACTAATGACTGTGACTGCCTCTAGATCCTCAGCTTGGGACACAGCAAGAGGTGTCAATTAAAAAACAGTGAAAAAACACACTCATCTGGGCCCTGCTCTGCTGAAAAGCCAAATCCTTCTGAGGTGCCCTGCGTTGGGGACCAAGTCAGCCAACTTTAATTGCCACTCACACTTTGCAAATTCAGCCATAGTTTGGAAGATGGATTTGCTTGCCATATAACCCTACAGAAAGGTCCCCTGCTTCATTTTTCTGACATAAATTTCTGTGCATGTCAGTTTGCATTAATGTCATCGTATTAGCTATATTTCTCCAATATTTCTGCAAACAGACTGCCAAAATATACTCACAAGCCCAGTGGAAGGGGTACTTAGAACTAAGAAAATAACAGGGGAAAATAAACTATTTTCTGGATTATAAATTTGCAGAAGTGAAAGCTTTGAACAATTCATTAGTCCTCACACACAGTTATTTTAGGTAAAAGAGAATTAAATTCTTTTCTAATGAGAAAGCAAGTTGTTCTGCTTGACAAGGTAGTAATGAGTAGTGGCTTCTTTACTGCTGCTGCTGCTGCTAAAAGCAATCTAAATGCATTTTAAAAAAACAGCAAGTAAGATCTATCTCTTCCAGCAGCAGAAAACAAACTATCAAGTAGTCTGCAAGCAGTATCTTCTCAATATTTCTTTTATATGTTTTAATACTTTTTGCCTAGAAGTGACTATGAGCAAGTAAAAATAATTTTTTAACACATTGCTAACTTCATTTCAATGGTGGAAAGAAGACAAAAACTTCTTGCCATCCTACCATGAAAGCACATAAAGGTACTGTGGAGAGAGTAGCATTACAAGCATATGAAAAATCAGAGTGGTCAGACACTACAGAATAAAGCTCACTACTTTATATTTCTAACTACAGAAATAAATGTGTGACAGGAAAAGAAGGACAGGAAGACTTTCGTGGAGTAAAAAAGATTAAATCTTAAAAATGGACAAATGTTTTGATTATACTCTTTTCCAATTGTCTCTCTACCCAATTTTTGGACACTGCCAGATGCTACTAGAAATCTTTTCATACTTGTACACTGCATATTTCATTGCTAAAATAGAATTAACACATAGAGCAGCAAATAGGGTTATCTCTCTCTTCAATGTTGTACCATAAATATACCAGATTGTCAGCTGGAAGTAAGAATTATGACAAAATTCTCTGCAGATCCACACCCACAGAGACTGACAGGATAGTATTGACTACATCAAGAAGAAATGGAAAACAATTTGAATGCTGTAGAGCCTCCTCAATGTCTTTGACTTACAGTATACTTTTAAATTTAAGTAATTCCACTTAATGTCATACCAGAAACACCTTTTACTGACACTCCTTCTTTAAGATGTTCCATGGTTGATTTTCTGTCTGGTGTTCAGTGGTATCAGGTGAGAACCTCCATATTAACAAAAAAATTGGAACTATACAGTCTCTCTGTTCCCTACTGCAAGTCAGGGCATCTCAGATACAGAATTAAAGGCTACCACAGCTTTCATCTCTCTAAAGCAATGTCAAATCCTTGCGTGAATGAGTTCCAAATACTTGAATAGAATTTCTTTTCTTACTTTCCTAAGAAAACCTTTTTTCCTAAGGATCTGAAAGGGCCATGAAGGGTGCAGAGTTGGCAGACATCGGCAAATATTGTACTCATGAGAGAAACGTTAAAAGCCTGAATAAATGTAACTCTCTAACTCTTTTGTATTCATTTTTAAGCAAGCTGATGTCTCTGAATCTTTGCAAAAAGAGGTTTTGGGTCCCGATCTGCATCTCAACCCTTTCATTATGAGAAATCTGTAATTCAACCCACACTGAACTACTGTTGCAGCAAGACCATGTGTCACTGGTAGAAAGGACATTATTGATGGCATCATCTATATTATTGCTGCTTGAGCCAGCCTAATGATGAAGATCTGGAAGTGTTACTAATATGCAACATAGTTCTAGACAGTGTGCATTTCATAAATCTCCCTTTTTTCATGCAAATTGCTTCTACTGTCTGCAGAAGAACTGACTGATTATGCAGTTACAAGATACTTTTCTTATTGGAGGGCTGGAATGATTTTCCATTCTGAGATATTAGGATAAATAGCACTGCTCCACCATTGGCAGAGCAGGGGAATGGGGAGCAGAGTGTTTCCCCCTAAGCTGCAAGTCCTACAATGTGCTGAGTAGTAGATTCTGACTCCATCTCTACCATAATTGTCAGAGTTTGGCAGCTCGTGCCTCCACCAGCCCTCTGTAATTCCTCCAAGACCAATAGCTCAAGAGCCCTACAAAGGCTGTACCTAGGTCATGTTAGCCCAAGAGGTCTAATCTCTCCCCTGTCACCACTGCCAATACAGTTCATAGTTTGTATCAGCTTCTTGGCCTGTGAGACATCAGCAGCTCATTAGGACACAGGAATTGTCACTTCCAGTCAGGCTCCATCTATAGGAGAACACAGAAGGCAGCCAGTGGCACATCTGTGTTAGGTTTAAGGACACTGCACAAAGCTGACAAGGTGGGCCCCATGGATGACCCAACTCAGTCATGCCACTGGCAACTGCAGAATGGCCCTTATCAATTGAATAAGGAGAAAGAGCTCTCTTCTGAAGCTTCAACACAGCACACTCTCAGCACAGCAGAATTTCTAACAGACTGGCCTTGCTCCCACTTTTTCCAAAGATATGGAAATTATGTAAAAAAAATCTTTGTCTTTCAGGAAAAGGAATACTCCCATTGGGACACACATATAACACAAGACAGTTTACAAAAACAGAGGAAAATCTACACACATCTTTTCCAGCTGTTTTCATTATGCCCAAAGCTTTTGTCCAAAGCCACTTCCTTCTTGGTTGTTTCTGCCAGCCTGGTGCACATTACACGTGTGTGGGACCCAGAGAGAGCAGAGAGCCCCTTCTCAACAGAACTGCACTAAACCTCCACCTCTTCAGAGATGTGTGGAGAAGCTGATCTTGTTCTCAAAGCAAACAAGGTCCAATGTCAGCCTGCTGTCAATTCCAGCTGAACAAACCAACATTCAGTCCAAACCACATAATAACCAAATTTTCCTTCCTTTCCTTCCTCATCACAGCTTTATCATTTATATAAACGTTCTGATTCTCATTTTGATTGACATTGATTTCACAGTGTTCAGTGTCACTGAATGCTCCCTTCTGCCTTTGCAGTAAAACAAGAAATGGGGTCACTTCATTGTGGATTACACTTCACAGCATAAATCTTTGTTTTTTGGACTTACAGAACTGAGACAAAATCTCATTTTTTACAATGCTGAGGAAAGAAAATGAGAAGCTCGCTCTGCCATGCATGCTATTCAAAGTGCACATTTCAGGACTGCAACAAATGTCAACTGCATTTCATTGATATTTGTTCAATACAGGTGGGTGGTTTTGTTTTGATTTACTTCTAATGGATTCTGTTAGAATGTGAAATCCAAACAAGGGCACAGAAAGTTTGAAAAAGTAATCATTTTAAAATGTATTCAAGCATCTATGTTTGGAAATTGCTTGACCAGTTAGTTGCCTCCCAAAGACACTACAATACAATACAATACAAAAAGAATATGTAGATTCCTACAAAGAATAATTAATTGACTGGCTGCCAACCAGTCTCTCACTGTATAGATGTGACTGTTTAATGAGTGTGTGGGATCACGGTTTTGGGGAAAAACAGGGACAAATCACACAATCAGAACCAAGTTTCCAGTGTGACACATCCAGTATGAAGACGACAGCTAGAAATATATTAAATTTTTAAGAAAATCTGACCCATAAAAGTTAGAACTGGACCTTCTCTTCCTCAGTAAATTTCAGTGAGGCCCCAGAGACAACTAGGTTAAAAAATTCTGCTTACTTCATGTTTTCTGTTCTTCTGATATGAGAATAGTCAACTTTTTCTGGGTGGGTTTTTTGTTTGTTTGGGGGTTTTTTTGTTGTTTTGTTTTGGGGGTTTTTTGGGGGGGGGAGGGGGCTTGCTTAGTTTATTTTTTTGTTTGTTTGTTTTTGTTTGTTTTTTTTTTACAGGCAGCTGGCTACACTCTGAGGACATTCTGAAGGAGAGTAAGAACAATATCTTCCTGGGATAAGGGACACAAGGATTTGCTCTATTAGGGCAAATTTGCAGAGTTCTCTACTTTAGAAAGAGTATTTTAAATAGGTTTAATAGTTATCTTTTATCTTCGGACTTTGTGTCAAATTGTCCTCAGTCTTCTGGAATTGCTGCACATCTCCCAGTTAAACCAGATTTCTACACTAAACCAAAGGGTAAAACTAGGGCTCTGTATTGAGGACCTGACCATTACTATAACTTCTGAGATTCGTATCTGTGTCCAACACTAAAAGCTCCTTTTCCGTTGTTCTCACACGCCCTTGCCAGAGGATAGACAGGAGGTGCATTGATAGGGGACCAATTAAACTAAACGGAGCCAAAAGCAGATGAAACCCACACTGAAACCAGTGAGCCAAGGCATTCCTGACACCGTAAATACTTAAAAGTGGTACAGAAGGTCAGAGGAGAAATAAATTAAAAGCTCAAGAACAGATAATTTGTGCCTATGCCGTTTCATTCAGAAATGAATGGCATCTGTGGGAAATGCGACACAGAGGAAAAAGGATTTAAGAAAGACTGGGTAATTACAGCAGTTGTTTAACATTTCTAAGCAGCTCTTTGGATGATCATTTGGGAGAATGGACAGACAAAGCTTAAAGGCAAAGGGCTGCTGATGGTTTGCAGTCTCTGAGTATACTGAATGTCTGCAGGAACTTAACTGAGGAATTACAACAGCTGCCCTTCCTCCTTTCACATCAGGGTCACTGGGATGTTGAAACAGCATGGATGGACTGGAACACAACAAAAGAGGTGGAAAGAGAAGAAAGGTAGAAAACAGAATCAGGTGGGAATGAAAACACGCTCTTTCTAAATGGGAATGAAACAAATAAATACTACATGAGGTTTCAAACAGTTCAAGAGAGTCTTGTATTTTGTATAGACAGGGTTTTTTAAGTAGTAATTAATAATTGAATTGTCAAGAAGCAGAGGACCAGTGTCAGAGCAAAACCTTGACAAGAAAGCCAACAGTGCAATGAGATTCAGCCTCTCAAATGCTGCCCTGAGGTACTCCATCAAAACTCACACCCTGGAGGGACACAGCACTGACCCTCCTGGGCACACCACTGACTCTCCAGAGGCACTCATCAGAAAACAGGCATTTACTTCACTATGCACATTTGGATCTTCAGCAAGAACCCTTGGGGCCAGCTCTTGGTGGGAGAAGGGACGGTAGGAAGCTTTTCTCTAGTTTCAAATGTGACCGAGGGCTCTGAATGTGAACTGGAGTGAGCAGAGTCAGTGCCTCAGAACTCACACTGGCTCTTCCAATACAGCCTTTAAGCCAGAAAATCCTCTGCTTCCAGAGTCACCATAATCACACAACTGGGGGGAGGAAAATTAAACCAAAAAAAGTACTTTTCTAACCATGATAAATGGCTATGAAATGCTATCTAGAGAGTACAGATGCTCCTGCCTTGGTTTACCAAACAACACCGTGACATTAAACTGTCAGGTTGCAACCGTGTCAGAGCCCCAGACACTTTTTCTTTGCCTGAATTCCAGGAGAGAATTGATGTGCTTTTGTGAAGTGGGAGCTACTCCATCAAGGAGCCCAACAGAGACTGGCAGCAAAGCTAAAATAGTTAAAAGGCAAAGAAAGGCAGAGATGCTCACAGGTGGCAATCAGATCCTTTGAGTAGTGCAGTACAGGGAAGGTATTAAAAGAGAATAGAAGGGTCTTAAAGCTGCACTGATACTGCAGAAGCAAAATTTACATATATAGATATTTTTAGTAACAGTAGAGGCATTTGCATTCAAAGGCAAACTCGACAGGGATCTGGACATTCTTTAACTCCCTTCACTGTGTGCAATGTGCTATAACAGTGCAAAGGAACAGGCTAAATCTGCTGATTCTAGAAACAATATCCAAAATGCCAATCATGGCATCAGCCTCAAAACAAATACCCTGGTGTACTGCAAAAGAGAGAAAAGCAGCTGAGGCACAGCTCAGAGGCCTGGAGTAACAGTGATTCCTTAAGGGCACCAGGACTCTGTTGGGGCTGGGCTAGGCACAAAGCCTCACTCCAGGGCAATCCCACAGTGTCAGCACCAGCGACTTCCCTGCCTCAACTTGCCCAAGACCAAAAAATTTAGATAAGCAGCAGCAGCCTGTGTGTCACAGCAGCTTTATCCATGTGCTAGAAACTGAGAATCCACCTGAAATGCTCAGAGAGTTCTTCAGCTGAATGCTAACAATACACAAATTCACCATGATTGCAGCCCCCTCCCATCGGGAATAAACCACAGTCACAATACAGTGAAGGAGAGGAAGTAACTGAATACTTCTGCTGGATATGACATAAAACAAAATTATGATGGAAGGCGATCCAGAGGTAAAAGTTTTCCCATGCAGACATCTGCATGACTCTTACTCATAATTTTCTGCCCTGTGGCCAAGTGAGACATGAATAGGGATAAGACAATCTCTTTTACCAGGCTGAGAGGAACACAGGGACAGAGATGCACTCTATAAAGATGACTAGAAGTCTTAACATATACACACATGCACACACACACACACACGGATTTGTACTATGGCAGATATATCGAATTCCTAGAAGTAGGAACCAATAGGCTGCAGAACAGTAACGGATAAAAATTCCATGCACAAGGGAGTGAGACATGCATGCACTGAGATTCCATAAAAGATCCACAGATTTCACTGGACTCAAGTTCTAGGCAGAGAGAGAAGTAGATTGTGGTACATGGGACCAGCCATGAGCAGAACAGCGAGAATCATGTCCTGAAAGAGGCTTGGAGGTCAGAGGCTGCAAGCTGAACAATCAGGGTGCCAACTATTCCTGAGCTTATGTGTTGTGTAAGAACAACATGTTGTGTATGAAGCCACACATTGAATCACATAAATAATTGTCTTGTAATTACTCAGAAAATGCACAACAGGCAAAGCAGCTCCTGACTTGGTTCTGAGGAATGTGCAGGATCTGGTTCCAAATGCTGCAGAGATCATTCTGTTATTCCCCAGATATGCCAAACTGCAGGAGCAGCAACAGTACCTTCCCACATATCATACTACTGCATTTTCTTTAAGTGAGACTAAATGTAAAGGGAAAGAAAATCAGTTATTTTAAAAAATAAACTTCAAAGATAAAAGTCAACAATTACAGTGTTTGCAAGAGGAAAAACACTATAATAAAGGCTAAATTAATTACTGTACTAAACCCTTTAGTTAATCAATCATTCTAGCAAAAGAATGAATTAATTAACAATTTAAAGACACGTCCATCTAGAAAAAACATTAAAAAAAAAATCAAACCAAACCCACACACTCACTGTGATATTTGATGAAAGATCACAGTGAGCACACAGCAGCCCAAGAAGGCTTCTGAGGAACAACTTGTTAAACTGGCATAAAACCAAGTTAATATTTTCTCAGTAGCAGGAGGTCTGTCAAATTCGTAGGACCAATAATTAATGTGCAAATGGAGTGACTGAAGAAGAGACCACAGCTGAAAAATTAAATTAACTTTCTGCATCTATCTTTCACACTACTTGCATCATCTATAACAGTGAGCACTTGCAGCCCAGAAAGCCAGTTGTGTCCTGGGCTGCATCAAAAGCAGTGTGGTCAGCAGGGTGAGGGAGAGGATTCTGTCCCTCTGCTCTGCTGTGACCCCACCTGGAACACTGCATCCAGCTCTGGGGTCCTCAGCAGAAGGACATGGACCTGCTGCAGGGAGCCCAGAGGAGTGACACCAATGATCAGAGGGCTGGAGCACCTCTCTGATGAAGACAGGCTGAGAGGGCTGTGGCTGTTCTGCTTGAAGAAGAGGGGACTCCAGGGAGAGCTTATTGAGACCTTCCAATACCTAAGGGGGCTTACAAAAAGGAGGTAGAGGAACTTGTTATATGCACAGATAGTGATAGGACAAAGGATAATGGTTTAAATGGAAAGAGGGCGTGTTGAGATTAGATGTTAGGAAGAAATCCTTTACTGTGAGGGTGGTGAGGCACTGCAACAGGTCGACCAGAGAAGTTAGAGATGCCCCAACCCTGGAAATGTTCAAGACCAGGTTGGATGGGGCTCAGAGCAACCTGGTCTAACGAATGACAATCCTAGCCCTTGACAGCAGGGTTGGAACTAGATGACCTGTTAGGTCTCTTGTGACTCAAGCCATTCTGTGATTATATACTACCTCTATAGAATTTCCAGGAGTGACTCTAGAGGAGTTATCTCACACTGAATTTCAGTAAAACATTGCAACACAAATTTAGAAAAATAACACTGGATAATTACCAGCACCAGATGGTCTTTAAACACAAATTAAACAGAGCTGGAGTATGACACAGCTGAACTGTTAACTGTAGTAACCCCTTTCAGAAGATAACACAATTCCTTTATAAAGTCATGACTCCTGAATCTACTGGAGAGTTTTTGAGAAATTTTGTAAGCATATGCATAAGGAAGACACAAAAAATGAAAATAAACATTAAATCTCTTAACTAGCTTGCCATGGGAAAGAAAAAAAAAGAAAATACAAAAAAGGTGTTCATATGGATAAACAAGTATAAAAGACAAGAAAGAAAAGGAAAGAATGCAGTCTCACTGCAGGCAGGTCACCAGTGAAGCACTTTGAGCCCACGCTGTTCAGCATACCCTGATCTCAAGTGAGCTCAAAGAACTGATAAGGTAGGTTACTGACACTGAATTATTGAAGGCTTTAGAGAAATAAACTGCAGAGAGCTTCAGACAGACCTCATGATACTGGTGACCTCATGACTGGTGAAAAAACAGCAGATGAAATTCAGTGTTAAGTACACAGCAACTGAGAAAATGAGAAAAAGTTTTACACTGCATTCACAGTCACTGAATCTGAACTACCACTGGACATGAAAGATCACTGCATTAATAACAATGAAAATGTTCATTCAATGGTTAAAACTGGAGAAAAGCAAAGCAAAAAAACAAACAAAAACAAACAAAACCAAACAAAACCACCAAAAACCCCCAAAAAAACCCCAAACAACAACAAAAAACCAAACAGGTATCAGAAAGTCATCAGGGTACAGAGAAAAACAAAATTACTGTCTCACCTCCTACTAAGATGTGAGTACAGTGTTTCTGATTTCCCCTAACCTAAGAAGACAGAACAGAGTAAGGAACGGCTTAAGAAGGGCAACAAAAATGACCAAAGTTCAGCAATGTCTTTCAAGCACAGGATGTTGGACTGTAAAAAACAGAGGCCTCTCTGAGTTCCTCAGAGAGAGATCAGAATGCAGGAATGGAATTAAAGCCTTTAGAGAAATTAAAGTATATTAAGCCACTCAGACATGAAATAGAGATGCAAACTTCAGTTTTAAGTAAGTAGAAATATTATTAAGTTGCACAGATATGAAGTAGAAGTGTAAGAATATGCTTTAAGCGCCTTTAGAAAGTAAAAAGCCTTAGAAGTAGTGTAAAGAGCAAGCTTTGGTGAGAGTTCAAACTTAGCTCTAGACATAATGAAAACATAGTGAGAATATTGTTTACATTCCTTAGATAGAACAGATAGAATTATTTGTGTCAGTAGATAGAGCTATACAGGCAATTTATGTGTAAGGATTAACACCAATTTTGTACAGTAGAACAAGAATTCTAAGAGATTCAGAAGAAATGCTTCAGGTTCATGTTTTTAGTTCATTGGGTAATTTGTAAATAAAAATCTGTGTATTGGAGTGAGAGCTCTCTCGCTGTCTCTCTCTTCCACCACCATCATCATCACTACTACCATATGAAAGAAGAAGAGGAAGAACAAGAGAATAGAAGAAGAAAGACCAGGGAGCTTCTGCCTCTGCTCAGGATTCTGTACTGGAGAACTTCTGCTCCTGCCTCTGCTTGGGACTTCATACCAGGCTGCAGCTTCTGCTTTTATTCAGGACACTATGCCAGGAAACTTTAGCAGGGATTTTAAGACTTGGGACTGTTTGTCACTGAGACTGATGTGCCTCTACAAATAAACCACATTACAGCAACCAGCAACTGCTCTTGCCTCTTTGAAGACCTAAGCCCATAACAATCTCATCAACAGCAATAAAATGAGCTGTTACTCTTTGACCAGAGGCAAGGACAATCAAGATCTGTGAAATCATAAGTAGCATGGCAAAGGTAAATATGTAAGCCTGTTCCTTGAGCAAAGAAATCCCCGCCAAAGGGACAATTCAGTCACACTGTGAAACTTATTCCCATAGGATGAAGTGAGTGCCATGAGTTTATAGGGATCCAAAAGCAATTAAGAAAAATAGTGGAAGTAAATCTCATTAAATCTCATAATCTCAGTAAGCCGCAGGCATATGGTGTGATACCTGGGGCTGTCCTGTGCAGTGCCAGGAGCTGGACTTTGATGATCCCAGTGGATCCCTTTCCCAGCCAGCATTTTCTGTGATTCTGTGATGGCTGTGGAACACAGGGAAGTGACCAGCTAACCGAGAAAAAGTACTAGGGAATTACCACCATGTTCTTATTCTATGCATCAGTCCTTCCTCAAGCATCCACAATTGACTACCATCATAGAGACACAGGTAACAAACCTAATCAGACTTTCAATCTGGCCAAAGGCAGTCTTTCTTACAGCCTACACGTTTTGCTGAAAACCTCCAACTTTGATTCAGAGATGAGAGGGTGAGGTGGCAAGTCAAAGCGCATGCCTACACACAAGTTGAAACTTCAACAAAGCTTTCCAAGTCCAATGACATCATGCTGAAGCAGCCAGCACTGATCACTCTGCCAATTCTGCTAATGGCAGGGATGAGGTAATTTCTCTCAAAAAATAGGCAATCACTTCACACTCACTCAACAATGCTGGAGAAGCAGTGGGTCATCCTTCAACACAGCTTACAGACACACTTCCAGCAACAAACACTTCACATAGACTGAGACTCCCTGTGCTCAGGAACATCTTTTGGAGCATCCCTTGAGAACATCAGCTCCTCTTTGAAACATACTTGTTTGGAACAGCTATGCCTCCTGGGGTTGCATAGATGAATATTATTTCTGGCCTTTTCCCTCTGAACATAATGTAGGTGAAGCACACTGGCACAGATAAAACCACTGTAAGGGTGGACTTTTTTTACTGACTGCTCAAATAAAGCTAAAGGACTTTATAAAACATTAGGAGGACTAAAATTACCTAAGAGTATGAGTATAGACAAGTTAAGAATAGCTGCTCTAAACAGGATTGCTCACACTCTTCAAGGAATCTTCAGGAAGTTATTTTGTAAGCTTAAGGGTATCTCACCATTACACAGATTTGTAAGACAGTGCCTAATAGACAGACCTGGGATCCCAGTCCTGTCATCATCAACATATCTAATTATGCCGTTTAGTAGTACAGTTTATGCACTAATTTTGTTTTTCCTAGAACCAAGTGTTTTTAGAATTTACTGTGCCACAACCACAGGTGCATTGGCAGAAAAAAAATAGTTTGTTCCTAGCATTACCAATGGTTCATCACTGGTTGAGCAAGTATTTCTGTACTTGCTAAATTCCTCTTTATAATGATCCATGAGGATTTGTTATAAGCAACTTAGAAATTCTTTGTAAAAAATTCAGAGCAGTGTACTGCAGTCCTGTGTATTCTATTCTTAAACCCCAAACACCCACATTGTGATTGTACAGAAAAAAACTATTTATGCTGAGCTTTCACAATAATTTTCATTATTCCAAACAACAGCAGCATTCAAAGAGAAAAATTAGCCAATTTAAAAGGAAAAAAAAAAAAAAAGATTAAAAAACCTGCTCAGTCTCATGCTGTTCTCCCTGCCTTTAAGTGCCGGCAACACCACCTACAGGAGATCATCTCTTCATGATGGGGAATGTGGGTATTTTCTCCTGATTCTTCCTAGAAGAAACAGGTGGTGAAACAGGAATGGAATGGAATGACAGACACATTTGTCTGCATGGAATGACAGACATATCTGGTCTACAGACTTGGCTGCCACATTTTCTCAACTTGTAGGGAACTGGAATAAATAAAAATCCTCTTCTGACTCCATGTCCACGGCCTATCATTATCTTAACAATACTTAAACCATAAGACTTTTATTAATTAAAAACCCCAAATATCGACAGAGTAATTCTTTCATGTTTCCTTCTACCATGAAGCCAAGGCAAAAATGTAAGGAAAATCAGGATAACCTTTCAGCAAAGATCTATGAAAAATGAAAACACATTATCTTGGTGGAAAAAATTGGAACCATTTAAAAGGTATCTGCATAGTATGTTTTCTGATCTATCTTTTTTCAAAAACATAACTCCTAACTATGTCAGAATCGTCTGGTTTTGCATTGCTGAACAGCAAAAGAAGAAAAAAAATATATTTTTCAGTTCACAGTGGCACATTAAAAGCACCGGGAGACATTTTTTCAGTATGCCAAGGCTGCACAATAAGGTTTCAGCCTTATCATAACCCAAAAAATGCTGCTTATTTCAAGATCAACAGTATTCCAAATGGGTATCACCTGGCTGCATCATAAGATTTTGCTGTCAAGGAAGCAACGTGCTGCACTGAATGAGGCCAATGCACAGCAGGCAGACAGGAACACTGCAATGGACACCTCTCTGCTCTGTCTTTCACAGCATGCAAAGCCCCACAGCCTCAGCACTGCTTCACCTACTCAGGTTCCTGCTGCAAGAAACTCCCTTTGTGCAGGCTGAAGGAGAGTTATGAATAAAGACACTTCTGGCAGACTGTAGCAGAGGAGGAACATCCAAAACAACGGCTTCAGAAGCCCATTTGCATAACAACTAACAGAGCACAACATGAGAACATATTAGGATATAATCAAGACAACTAATTCAGGTAATACACACTATAAATTTTAACTAAGCCAAAAATTAGAAGGTGGCAAGATTTAAACCAAAAAATTCTTCTGAGGCTAGGGGGAAAAGTGGATAAGCAAGAAACCAGTTTCCAGTTGCTAATCCAACACAGCTCGGGGAGTTTGGGACCTTAGATGTTTCCAAGAAATTATGTGTTCCTTCATTTATTTTGGATCATTTGGAGTGTGTGCATTTTGATAACCAACAAGGGATCTCCCATAATACACTCAAGCCTGTGATTTTCTGCTGTGCAAAGCTTTGTCTACTCTCAGTTTCACTGTGGACATCCAAGTTGTCCCAGCCCGAGGCACCATCTCAGGTACATGAGTTATGTACTGCATGACCACCACCAGATACGAGAAAAATGCATTAAACAAAATACATGACGTGGTGCAGCCGCTAGGATGGATGGCATGAAAGCAGATAGGCACACAAGGTGACCACTTCTCCAGATGGAGCCTCCAAACCCCTGACACCAAAATCCCGCCGGCTGCGAGCTCCAAGCACAGCTTTCCTCGCCGGCCAGAGCGCGGGTACGGTGTTGTATGGCACTAAGTTATGGGCTTGAACACTGCACGGAACGGTCTGTTCTGTATTCCCCCCGGCTCGGTGGAGTAAGAGAGAGTTCTCACGGCACGGTCTCTCTCTCTCTCCCTCCTGTTCTGGTGCCTGAAGACATCCGACGCTCACGCTGTCAGCTCCGCGCAGCGCGCCCCGCCTCGGGAAGGGAAACGCGGATAAAGCGCGGCGGGACGGGCCGGGACACCGAGCGACAGCCGCCCCGGCAGGACACCGAGGGACAGCAGCGCCCCGGCAGGAGCACCGAGGGACAGCAGCCCCGGCAGGACACCGAGCGACAGCAGCGCCGGCAGGACACCGAGGGACAGCCGCCCCGGCAGGGGACACCGAGGGACAGCAGCCCCGGCGGGACACCGAGGGACAGCCGCCCCGGCAGGACACCGAGGGACAGCAGCCCCGGCAGGACACCGAGGGACAGCCGCCCCGGCAGGACACCGAGGGACAGCCGCCCCGGCAGCTTGCAGGGATTTCTGTCCCCGAGAGCGGCCCCTCGCACACGGAACGGAGAAGCGAGTGCGGTGGGAATGAGCCTCCGCTTGCCCCCGCAGGCGGTGAACGACAGCGGACAGCAAAGGCACAACCATCGGCGGTGTCACTGCCCGGAAGGCACAGGGAATCCCACGGGAAAGATGCACAGAGCCGGCTGCCCTGCCCTGCAGGACCTGATCCAGCGACACAGCGTGGGAGCAGACTGCCCGCGGGAACCAGGACAATTTGTTTTCAAGAGTAACCCGATTACAGAGGCGCAGTGCTAACACAGAGGGCAAAGCTCATTCCATAGGTGAAATACAGACTGCGGCTCTCAATGCAAATGAGCATTAGTTATTGGTTTTACGGGGCCACAGGGAGAAGGAGGGATCCTTTCAGTCATCCCAAAACGGACTATCAAGCAGTAATAATATCTGCGGGGGCTTTTGAAACCACCATCACTTCCTGGGATTCATGAATGGCAAGTTGTATTCCCACGATGGTTTAAAACCCGCAAGTGAAGGCTGTCCTTTGATATTGCCCAGTTTTAGATCTGATCATTCCCCAGGGTGAAGGTAATTCCCAAAAGCCCTACAAGCAGAGGGAGGAGAGGTATTTCTACCCAACTCCTGTGGGTACAGCTCAGGCTGGAAGGTGCTCAGTCCATAGGGAGGGTATGGGCATGAGCTGTACTAACCAGGAGCTGCAGAGAGGCTGCACCCAAAAGCCAGCCCAGGAGAGCAACTGCAGCTTCAGCAACAATCAAGTCAACATCAAGTCAACAAAGAAGATTCAGAAAGCAGGAGCAACACAAGCAAGCGCTTTCTCAGGCCTCCAAAGACCTGATGCCAAATCCCACTGGCTGGCTGTGAGCCCCAAGCACAGCCTTCCTCCATGGCCAGGGCATGCGTATGGTTTCTCTCACTTCTAAATAAAAGTGGAGCTTATGCTGTCATCTCCCCATTCAACAAAGGACTCCTACTACCTAGTTTTATGAAGCTCATAGAAGCTTAATTATTTTTTGACACACGCCTTCCCTTCCACTGCATGTGCCAAAAATTACTAAAGTCTGCCAACAGACTCAAAAGTAATTAGGGGAACACACATACAAGGTAGCAAGATTACCCCAGATAAATTTCCTTTGGAAGCCAGGCTAAAAATTTCAGCACTGTATTTATTAAAAGAATCCCCTGAAGCCATATGTGTGATTGCTATACTACTGTTACTGGCAATATAGCAGATTTTTAAAGCAATTGTTGGAGGATCATTATTTGATTTTTACGAATCAGATTAATTTCACCCCTTCTAGCCAGAAGCCAGCCATTTATGAACACTTTTCCCATCTGCTAAATGGGGATGATAGGTACTCACCTACCTCAGATGTGGTTTGTGTGCAAACACAAACAGTGGTATAAATACCTTTAAAGCATTGCTCTACATAAAAAATATTATTATAAATATGGCTGTAAGATCATCACATACACATTTTATACTTTTTGAATGGCTGCAACCTTTTACAGATAGAAGCACAGCAGAGAACTAATCCTAAGATGCATTTAAGTGTGGTACCATGGAAATAATTTCTTTAGCAATTTTTTGCCAAGTAGCTTGCTGCTGCAATTTAACTCACTACTCAGGAAAAGAGTGTGTTTTATTGGAGAGTTACATTGCTTTTAAGAATGTCTGACAAAGAAATAATGGGCTGGGAAAAGTTTCAAGCTGGCCTTTCTCAAACATTTCTTTCTTTGTTGGTGCTCACTGTCAAAAAGTGCGTCTCCTTATCCTTGCATTCAACTTAGTCATGCCACTGCTTAGTGAAAAGCCTGACAGAAATTCACCCAGTATTTCCATCACATCCATGCCCACTCATCTTCCTGCTCCCTACTGAAACCTCAGTGGAACGCTCAGAGATGCTGCTTGCAAAGTGAGATAAACCTTTCTCACTGCTGCTCACAGGGAGCAGTGGGTTGGGATGATGACACCTTTCCTCCTGGCACCCATGGATATCCAGGGATGGTGCATGTGCTTTGCACAAGGTGGGGAAGAACAGGAGGTTAAGGAAAATGAGTGCAAACTCTGCAGTCTTTGAAGAACAGGCAGAGCAAGAAAGGTTTTTACACCTCCTACAGGCACTGGGGACCTTTCCCCTCCTTCACCAGAGGGTTTGTGAGCATAAAACCATCCTTACATACTCCACAACATCCAGGCAGTGTAAGAGGGACCATCACCTGCTTCTCCCCTCCTTCCTCTCCCCAGTCTCTGCTGCTCTGCCTGCACAGGGTGGCACACAGCAATGTCAGCTGGATGAAAACACTCCTGCATACGCATTTCCCAAGTCATCGGTCAAACAATCGTGCCTGCCAAATCACCCCAAATAAACAACTAATGCAGCATTGTCTTTTTAATTATAAAAGGTTCTTATCAGCTTACCTGAATGCATTTTGGACTTCCCACTTGTGCCCTAATTTAATTACTTAATTATGAGGAATTAAGAGCCAGTATTTTCAATGAGCACTGAGAAGTCACCTGTTCCTTTGCCTATACCCAGTAATTGTTATATCACAGGTTTAGCAAAGGTGTACTGCAATTGCAGCAAAGTTCTAAACTTCTAACCAGTTATTTCTTTTTCTAGCAGGCATTCATTTTGCAGGACTTTAACTTACTGATTTCTCATCATACACAACACTACAAGCTCTCTACAAAAATGTAAAATGTGAAATCACAAAATAGTCATTGCTTAGTGTCATTTGGGTATGTTTTATGCACAAATATAAGAATTTGAATGAGAAAAGAAGTCAGAAAAAACCATTTAATTAAAAAAGAACTTTTTTAAATTAAAAAAAAAAAAAAAAAAAAAAGCAAAACAATGGCACTAAACCAAAAACAAAGTTATTTAAGAGATGATAACCACAGGTTGGTTGCAATTTTATACTGAAACTGTTAGGAACAGCTGTTCCTATCATTCACACTTTGCTCCTGATTAAAATAACACCTAGAGTTCCAGTAACAAGTAATCTTTACAGAACTATAATGTATTACGAAAACACATAATTTTTGTATTACATTAGGTACATAAATGTTTACCTAAACATTGTACAGTTTTGCTACTCTATTCCTTACATTTGAAGAGGGAGTTTGTTCTACACACAAAAATAATTTGTCTTAGGGGATTTGCCCATAGTGACACAGTGCTATACTATGTGGGAATACCCAACTAGATGGAACATCGAGGGCAGTAGTCACATTAGAACAATTTCCTCTTTTACTCATCCTGATTTTCAGAACCAACCAGTGCAGTGCTTCTTCTTCATATGAAGACAGCCTTTGACTTCAAGAAACAATAAATACACATGGCCCCAAAATTGTTCATATGCTGTGGATAACTAATCAGTAGATGTCTAATTTTTCTATGACCTTTCAGTGTTCTAGTTCACTGCTTGTATATAAAAGGGAGAGTTCCAGTGGTTACTTTGTCAACACAGGGCCCATGTCCAAAGCTCAGCAGAAAGGTCCTTAATTCCTTTAATCAGCTTTGATCATGTAAAAAAAAATGTAATTCAGTCCTTGATTGTATGTAGAATACTCCCTATGAGGTCGATATAAATCTCAGTGTGCATTGAAAGAAAAGTATTTAATTCCAAGGATACAATTTCACAGTAGTTACTTCAGGTAGTCAGCACGCAGGTGTAAGCATTCTAGCATAGCTGAGCTAGTCTACAAATAAATTGTGAAGTGGTACACCAGCTAGTGAGCCCAAAGTGTTGCTGTGGGACTGGGGCTCTGGAGCTCCAGGCCACAGCTCTCTCACAAGCCTCCTCAGTCTATAATTCATTATCAGTGAATTCCATAGGGAGCTTTCAGTCCTCTCCTGAAATGGGATGCATTTACAATAGTTCTCTGTTGGATCACTAATTTTCAAAAGTAGTTTAGACAGCATCTATCAGCATCAAAGAAATCAGAAATTGATTTCTAGCCTCGTCCAGGATAGACCAGATATATAGCTGATGGTAGGTAACACCCACAGTAGAACCTTACAGTTTTTGAGTGAAAGGTTTAGTGGTTTGCAACCTATGAAATTTAGACTACAGTTTACTTTCACAGTTATTTTATTTTTCCTGAAAGTTTTTATTATGCTAGTAATAGAAAAATTTTGGCAGTTCACAAAACTCAATCTATCTGATGTCCAAAAAACTTGAAATCAGTGTATGTAACATGGCTGCATATCACTGCTGAAAAACCTGAAAGATTTTTCTATTGCATGACAATATGCCAGAAAGAACAATGCTAGGTGTAGTGAGCTTTAAAAAGACTCACCTTGTCACATGATCCTTTCTTTGTTTTTTCTTTCCTTTTTTTGGTAATAATCTCAAGAGCACAATCAACTGGAGTAAAAATAAAATTACTTAAAAGAGCCAGCAAAAAAGCTGCATAGAAAGCATTTTCACAGTTGTTTTTAAATAGTTTTCATCAAACTTTAAATTAAGACTTCCAAAGACAAAATACATTGCATTGCAGTTTTTTCCTGTGAAATTCACACCTATCTGGGAAATTCATATGACTGGGTTAGGTATTTTTAATACTGTACCATTCAGAAGTGCTGATCAGGATTTGGTTCTCTAATTGTACTAGCACTGAAAAGACCTATATGAACACAAATGCTACACAAACAGATTGCAGGTCTCTAACACAAAGAGTTTAAACACCTGTTTGAAAAATAAATTCTTCTTAAACAAGACCTACCAGATGGGAGGTAGTTTAGTGCCATTAAAATATTTAAGGTACTTATATATAAAATATATAAGATACTTATGCTCTTTTCAAACATGAGTGGCAAAACTGGGCTATCTCCAAAATTTTGCTGCAAGTAAAACTGAAAGTTTACTGGTTATAATTGTTGGGTCACCATCACTTGTTTTTTTTAACCCGGATAAAGTTCTATTAATATACATAATGGTTGAATGTTGAAAGGACACACTATCCTTTTGAAACATTCAGCTGTACAACACAAGTCCACAGGTTGGAGGTTCTGCCATTAGTTGTGATCTTAGCTCTGCTTAGGTTTTATAACCCACTCAGCATTTGGATTGAGCTGGTACAGGTCCTTCATGTAGGTATCATCATCAAGGCAGCGTTCTCCTAGAAACAGAAAAGACATGTCGTTACTTCAGTACCAAAAGAGAAAGGAAACAACTTCCAAAGTTCCTGTTACTGTTTTACTCCATGTAAATTTTCAGTGTCTCTCTGTGGTTTTTAATAAAGCACAATGCACACAGAAGTTGGAGGTGCTCCTACCCTTCCTCTCTGCCTTGAGGAAGAAGGGGACGAGAGCAAGAAGGGGCTGTTCTACCTCTGTGACACATTCTAGGTCAGATTCTTCACACAGACCATGCAGATGGGAACTCCCCTCTGCAAATAAAAATGGAGCAATGTCCTGATCCTCTCATGATGTTATCCAAAAACTACATTCACATCTGCATAGAAGCCCATTAAAATTTCAGGTTATTTCCTCCTTTTTAAATTCTAAGTTTGTGCAAGGTTTTTCCTTGCTAAGAAGGTGTGACTCCCTACCCTCCTCCTCTTAAATCAGCTATTCTGCTTACCACTTGTAACAGTTGCTGTCCTAGGAGGGGAGAGTAGTACACTGTTCTTGGTGCACTACAGGCAATTAATTTATGTCTAGAAGCTATGATGAAAATAGCATATGCTGATCCATCAAGATCTGCACATTCTTCCCATTCCCCTACAGGCAAAGCATCATCTCATGCATTTGCAGCTCTACATCACAGCTCCTCTTCTACTCTGCTATGCAATTGGTTGGGGTGGATGCTCGTGCCAGACAGGCATTTCCAGCACTTGCACTCCTGACATGGGAGGAAAACACAGGTGGAACACTGCATGGAGTTTCTCTTACCTCAACTGAGAGTATTAATAAAGACTAGCAAGGACCGATTTAAGTTTAAATTCTCTGGAAGTAAACCATTCAGACAGAGAAAATATCTAAGCTTTCTAACCTAAGTCACAACAAAACAAAACAAATCTGCACTTTCTCCAAGAGAAATACAATTTCTGTCACATGTTTAATGTAACAGTAGGTTGTTCCAGTTTCATTGGAATTCTGTTACAAAACCTTTTTTCCTGCAATGATTACACCTCTGTAGAATAAACAAGACGTTCCTCTCCTTTAAAAAAGTTTTACATCTGTGATTGCAACCTGATTTAATGGGCATAGGAAATGTGTGTAGATACTGGATTTGCAAGAGAACATACAATACATTCATCTGGCTCCCAACGATCTTGGTAACTTATTTAACAGACTTAGTAAAAACACTAAAACATACCTGTTGCAGGAAACATAGGTAAGTGCTATTTTTAATTAAGTCTTTTGGTTTAGACAAACATGCCAAAAATTGATTTATAATAGTGATTAGAATAAAAGAAGAATGCTAGAAGTAGCAATTTACATATGGAATTGAAACTTGCAAAGGAAAGAAGTACTGCATATACTTCTATCATGCCAAGTAAGTTTAATAGCTCACAGTTAAGGAAAAAAGGAAATGTAATTCCAATCTACTACTGCTTGCTAATTCTCATTTTGTTTACCTGAGCATATGAAAAATGCTGTGATCAGGAACTGATTTCTAATACAAAAATACTCTTTCATTAATTGAAGAAAACTTTAGAATTGTTCAAAATTATCCTTGGCATTAACTTTGCTGATCTGCTATTTATTTAATCAAAAAGGTCTGGAGTAAACAGAGCAGGAAAGACTAACTGCTGGAAAATTTTATCACATGGTCATCTTTCTGGCTGAGCATTTTCTTCCCCCCAAAAGAACCAGCAAGTGACACTCAAATGCAGAACATGAAGAACCCTAAGTTAATTTATTACGCCTCAATACAAAGAGATTCATAAGATGAACTTCAAGCACCTTTGTATCCAACCTTTCTGTGTTTATTCACTGTACATACATATGAGGAATATGTGACAGCTGCCAACTTCCTCTGGGACAGGTAATAAGATACTAATATGACCACACCAACATCTCTGCTGCCTTCTCCACAAGGATAGCTGTCTCCCTTAGTGTCAGGGAGAATGAGGGACATGAATAAAAATGCAACCACTGTGAAGCCCATGTACAATGTGCCAAGGAATCCTATTCTAGCAAAAGAAGTTGTTCAGAAGCCATTCTTACCAATATTTCCTCCTATTTCATAAAGAAAGACCTCTTCTTTCTTGAGTGTTTGGACATTTCCACTGTGGGGAACAGAAAACAATGAATGATGATATTACAAAGGTGTTTGTGGATCAGCCCCCTACACACATCTGGGACAAGTCATGATAATTAAGACCATCAATGCACCCATCACAAATCCTGTGTGTGTTTGCATACTGACACAATCAGTGAACAAGAATACCTTTGCATGCTAGTGCAAATGAACAGCCCTAAAAGTGAGCAATACAATGGAAAAGGTAAAGTAAGAAAAAATATGAAGAAACTGCAGGTTTCAGGAAATAATTTCACTGTTATTACCAAGTAGCTTGATATTTACCCTCTGATTTTTCTTTTACTGCTGCTGCAAAAATAAGTATTTCCCTCAAATATGTCATATTTCAGAAAAAGCCTTATGGTTGGGTGGGAGAAACCACACTCTTGCTGGATTTAATTGTATTGCAACTAAAAGAAGTAAAAAACAGACAGTGGAACAATAAAGTCCCTGGATTACAAAGGGATTCTATTATTCTCACTGCTTAATTGAATAATATATGCTAAAGTCCAGCCAGAAAATAACTTTCTGACAATGGTGTAAAACTCTAAAAACAGCATTTAGGAAAAAGCAGCTTCTTAAACTCAACTAGTGTACCATATTATTGCTTTTGCAGAATAGTTAGATATGATGAACATCTGTGTTAATTTTATTTTTTTCCAAAAAATTGTTTAAAATTTCTCCCTTTCTAAATGGATTTGAATTACTAAAATGCAGCTTTTGTTTTAAATCATTTTAAGTGCATGACATTCGTGCATCATTATACTCTAATACCTATTATGCTGTTATATTTCAATGCATTATTTAAAAAAATATTTTCTTTCTTCTTTCCTTATTCCTCTGTTTTCTTGGAGTTCCCTTCTGACTTGTCCCCACAAAATTACAGGACTATTCCTGACTCATCAGATTAAATAGCAATTAATTTTTCACTAGCAGCACTCATGTACTCCTGAAGGCTTCCTGAGCTTTAATGACATTTAAAAGCATTAATTCCTCAAGCATGCATTTTGATGGCTAAATTCAAAAAGTTCATGAACTGACCCAGACGCTGAGTATTTTAAAACTTTTTCTTGATATAACAAATGAAGAGACACTTCTCCCAACATGATAACAAAACAAAGATGTGTTTATACCTTTTCTGGCTGAGAAACCTGGCTACTATATCACCGGCTTTCAGTTCTTCTGTCAGCTGTATTGCCATGGAAACTTTGGAAAGATGAGGCGCTTGCACCCGTATCACTCCCTGAGGAACATCAGTCTGCAAAGCAATAAGAGTGGTGGAACAAAGCTGCTAGCAGCTGGCTTTGATGGGCTTCTCAAAATACAGTATGGAATAAGTAAGAAAGTACAGTGCTCTGCACTTCACTATCTACTGCACTTCACTACAAACATGCAGTAACTACACAGCAGCTCAGTAAATTACATCCGACCTTCAAAGCTCTTTTTAACAACAGGGAGAACTTCAGAACAAAGGAACAATAGTGTTTAATTATTTTTTCAAAGATGTTAAGAATAACAATAACAATTTCGCTATATCAAGAACACACTTTGGTATGATAAGAAGCACGTGATACTGATATGGAAAATTCTTGCTGCAGGCATGAAGACCAGGCAATGCCCCTGCACCGACCCTTTGCTAAAACTTCTGCAAGAAACCTGTCAAGTTTCATTTAATCTGAACTTCCTGCCAAAAAGAAACCACAAAGTACTCATGGATCAGTCTACTTTAAAGGATTCTTCTTTCCTTTTTGGAAATTTCATTTTTTAAAAAACAGATATTCACTACTGCAGGTTTCTCTCCCTATTTCTTATTGCCCAGAATATATTCAGCTAGCCAACCTGCCCTATATAATAGTCTGACTACATAACAGATTTGCATTTTATTTTAACCCACAAGTCCTTGATGATGAATATCAATCATATTAGTACAGAGGAAGAGGACAAAGGACTGCTTTTCTGTTCAACTTGCATGTATGTGACATTTGAAGTGGCATAATTTATTTGTGAATAAGGTCCTAATTTCTGTTCCTGGAAGTTTTTCTATTCCTATTACATTACCATTTAACAATATAATATATTCTTAAATTTTTCTATTCCTATTACATTATCATTATCCTATTAAATTTTAATTCCATAATCAACGAATAAATCTGGGCACCTGTGAATCTAGAATAGCTAGAAAACATCAGAGTTAAACAAGTATAGAACAAGAACAGACATGAGCAGAATCAGAACAGCTTCTTGAGAAAGCTGAAGGCTCATTACTATACAAATGATGAGTTATGGTAAGCAATTTTAACCCAACAATTCTTTTGTGTCCAGTCTTATTATTTATGGATTTAAAAATACTGGACATCGTAACTATTTCTGTCTAAAGCAGTAAGAATCATCGTACTGAGAATTTGCTATGTAGTACTTGTGGAATCAAAGACTGCAAGAGATCTCTAGGAGATTTCTCCTAGATTTATCTCTGAATTTGTCAGATCTGTTCTTTAAGGCCTCCACCGATAGAAACAGTGTCTGTAGCCATCTGCTAGGTAGTAAATCCTGCCTGGAACTCTTCTGCCTCTTTCCAAACTTTTGGGACCATGGCAAAAAGAAATTACATTTTTAAGGATGAAATTAGTATTTATAGATGTCCCTAACTGGTGTTCTATAAATTCAAATTGGTAAATTTAAACTAGCTTTCATTTTTGTATACAGTTCTTTATCATTTTGTTTCAGTAGATTTTAGTGGAGTTTCTCCAACTTTCAGCTGGATAACTTTTTTTTTGCTACACAGCAGGCATATGATAAATTATTTAAAAAGCAGTCTGCTTTGAGTATATGAGAGAAAGAACAAGAAATGGCCACAGAGCCCTACCATTACGGTCACAGATCAAACAGAATAATTACTTTGTTTATTCACAGAGAATCATAATTAGCTCAGCTAATTAATGCATTTTGCCACTTGCACCACCTGCATTTCCAGGAGACATCATGCTCAGCTGCACAATATATTCATGCTGCCAAACTAAAGAGAACAGAACCTGAGCAACCCCTAGCCCATCCACTGTGCAAGTAGGTAGGAATGAAAACCTGGCTGAATGACAGAAGGACTTATTCTCTGCACAAAATACCCAAGTGAGGGGCTCCATATCACAACATATTAAGCTATAAACCTATGAGAGAATTGACAACAAACTGAAGAGTGGGTCACCTATGCTACTGAGTTTACAAGTTTTCTCCCCTGCCTCACAGGCCCTCTCAGGTCAGATTTAAAACACTGCAACCCCTGGCTTAATTAGGTACTTGCATTATTAAAAAAATTAAGACAGTACGTCCTTACTTGATGGAAAATACACTGGTGACAACATTTAGTCTGCAGCAGGCACAGCAGTCACCT
The DNA here is from genome assembly GCA_034336665.1 of Luscinia megarhynchos. Lineage (NCBI taxonomy): Eukaryota > Metazoa > Chordata > Aves > Passeriformes > Muscicapidae > Luscinia > Luscinia megarhynchos. Next base: position 53,406,210 of record CM067565.1, read on the forward strand.
GTGAGGTACTAATCTTTAAACTCTTCCTTTTCAGAGGGCACTTGGAATCTATACATCACAAAGAAGAGCAGCTGCCTGGCTATAGGATCTGGGGAGGGTCTCTCCCAGTTTCTTCAAATCCATTTTTCCTGGCCCACTTAAATATTTTTCACTCTAGGTGCAGAGAGAAATGTGACTATGCAGTATTTTCACTAATGCAGGAATACTATACATACTTATTAAAGGTGCGAAGTATACCAAGCAGGTATGAGGGCACAAACATTATGAAGAACAAAATTGATTTTCAAAAGGTTTTTGCTACATGGAATGGCAAAGCCTGAAAGAAATGCAGAGCAGTTGCTCTCTTTGGGCTGCAAAATACTGCATCTAGTTTGGGACAAAAAACTGGAAAACCATACACAGAGAAATGATTTAGCAGGTAGCAATTTTTTTAGTAAATAATCTGGCACTGTAGTGAGTGACATTCAGCAGGAGTCAGAAAGGTTACTCTGTGTGAAAATTCAAACAGATCATACAAACAGTAGGGCCATGGGATACAATGGTTTTTATAACCTGCAGTAGCTCAGCCCAATGCATTGCGTTGTGCTGCTCACATGATAGGTCCCCTTTTTGGAACAACTGCACCATACAGAGGAATACAATGACAGATGGTAAAAATGTGGCCAAAGGCAGTGGGTAAATCTCCAGTCCTGAGGGCATCTCTCTTTGCCTGTCTAAAGCATTTTCCAGCCCTACACCAACATAAAAACTTAATCCCTAACACTGACTTGGGGCCATAGGTATGTATAGGTATCCCAATAAGCAATTAACCCTGACAAGCTAATCTAATATTAACCATTCTCAACACTGTACAGAGATCTCACTTGAAGTTTGTAGCAAATGCTTTTTAACCTCTGTCTCAAAAGGGGAAATGTGATTGATAGAGATGCCTCATCAGAGCTAAGATGAAATTTTATCCAAATGAGCTGCTATTAAGAATGCAGATACTGAGTTATTTGAGGATAGCTGAGGATCTGAGAATAAGGCAGTGACTCAGGTTCTATCCATCTATGTTTAATCATGTAGGGTGCCACAGCAAGTGCTAGAAAATAGAAACTTTTCCTCAGCTTTTATCCAGCAACACACAAAGTAATAAGGTATTGAAAGTTTCAAACAGGTTTCACTAGAGTGAGAAATTCACCACAAATCTGGGTGCCTCACTTGCCACATGATAGTGAAATATAGTTCAAGAACTTCACGGGAAGAGTCACATCATTTTTAAATTAAGGCAGTATAAATTGAAAACTGGAGAGAAAGAAAACCCAAACCAACAAACCAATAAACAATGAGACAGTTTTTTTAACTTTGAAAAATGTATAAAATTGTCATTCACAATGAAGCCTTATCAATTTGGGAATATGATTTTAAAAGTAATATGGTCTCAACTCAAAATTACTGAATGCTTGCAATAAGCATGAAGGATTTGTAAAAAATCGTACCATTTAATTTCGACAAAAATCTCCACAGAAATCTAGGGCTTAAAGAAAATTATTGAATAGTAACTTTACATTCACATTTGAGTAAGAATATTACACGAGGCTTCAGTTCTATCTCCCCAATGGATTAGAAAGGCATAATTTACTCTAAAAGACCTCAGCCCTAACTCCCCAGTGGCTTAAAAAGACATATCTTTGCACTGAATTATAAAAAAAAATCTAATATCTGAACTTGAAACAGCGTTTACTTTTTTCAGTGTATTTGTTGTTATTTCAGTGTTGAACACAGGATGGCAGCATTTAGCGCCATCACATCAACTCAAGTGAATCGAATTCAAAGAATTCTTTCCTTATTAGACCAAGAAAAACAAATTCCAGTGTTTAATTAGCTTATTTTAAAATCATATGTATGTAAGTCATTCTGTGTAAAGATTTCTTCATATAGACAGATATGAAAGTAAAGCTAAGTGATGCCTGGGGAATTAATTAATTTTGGACATTATGTGTCAAATACTGCATACAAAATGAGGCGGGCACGCTGAAATATAAATCACCAGCATCTTCTTTTTTCACATTCTATTTTCTTTGGCTGAAAAGCTTAAAAAATACCTTTATAAGAATAAGACAACCCTTCCTTTGGTAACAGTCTGACATACACACACTTGTAAGAAAACCAGACTGCTCAGGGCACTGCATTTCCACCAGCAACCACAAGATGACTCCACCTCACCAGAATCTTCACTGTGACTCCAACCCACAAGGGGGTAGTTTCACACCACCTAAATATGATATGTTTTCATTATGGTATCAGAACACATGTATTTGGTATTACCTGTACGTGAATTTAAAGTAACTTTGGAATAATGTACTTCAAATGCTTTATAATTAAGGTACTATATTGTATGGGCTAAAAAGTTTCAAAAAATCACCTTTATAAAAATTATCAACAACTTCAACATGCACGAGACGTATTTTTGAAGTTTTCATGTCAGTGGGAACAGCTCAACTAAACTATTTCTGAACTACGTGAAAAATTAACACTGTAATTGCCACAGGATGTTTGTATTTTAAAGAACGTGTGAAGAGTGTTATGCTGAAACGTATGCCTTGATATCACTGATGGGTATGGCAGAAGCCAGTTACCTAAAGGAGAGGTACTGAACTGTGAGTTATATACACTGGGGCAAGCTGGCACTAGCCACTTGGACAATAGCTGCATAAGAAGCAGTTCATCAGTTTTTCACATTTGTTTCATCCTTTGAGGTTTCTTGGGTTGGGCAGGTTGTGTATGCTCTGGCTAAAGACTGGGACAAAGAGTTCAGTGGTTTTGGAACTCCTGTAGATGGAAGAAGAATTAAATGTCAGATCTGTTTCCAAATACTTTTAAATATCAAATAGGGAAATCTCCATAATTAGGTTTTAAGCAAACACAAGGTCTGTGACTTCCACTGGGCAACAACACATCTAAATGTGGGTTCAGTAATACTGAGTCTTGTCACAACACTTGCTCTCTCTACAGATACAGACCTAATATATATTAATTTCAAATACCCAGATTGAAACAACCTGTGGTATATCATTTTTCAGAACAGAAATATTCTGAAAAATCTGTGAAAACAAAAAAAATAACTGTACAATCCTCTAAATGTGTCATGCCAGTAACCCACAAACTGTGAAATCTACAGTAATTTGCTATCTATTGAAATTCTCAATTAGAACATTTATATATCCCCTCTGCTGTATCCACGCTCTCACTAAAAAATATGATCCTATTAATAAAGTATTTCAGATGTATGTTTCCTTACATCATTAGGAGTCTTCTCTTGTTTCTCATGCTTTTCCCGGTCATACGCCATCTTTTTCAGAAGTTTCTTCATAGCTTTGTCCTTTTTCTCCTTCTTCTGGCTTTCAGTGTTTTGTTTTCTCACCTGGTTAACAATAAACTTCGGAATCTAGATAAATATAGAGTAAGCATGAATAACTACATAATTTTCACACCAAAACTTTGTAAATAGCTAGATTATCAGGTAGAACTCAAAACCAGTGTTTCTTTCCAGTAATAACTAAAGATTCAAATAATATAAAACTGTGAAACAATTTTAAAACCACTCCATTTGTGATAAAATATTCCATTTAATAACTTCTCAGGGGAAGAGAGGTGGAATCATACAGTGCTTTTACTTTTGCCAGCCAAAAGCATTCACTTGACTCTTAGTGTGTAAAATTGTGATAATTTCTTTTCCTCACATGCAGCAAAGATCAAAATGGTTTCAAGTTGCTGATGGACAACACATCTCAACTTGTCCAGTTTGTCCAAGCTAGAGCTTTGCTTAAGACCATGACACAATTCATGCTTTATCAAAACATGTTCCATATAGTATTAAGTTTGGCCCAAAAGGACAAACACTGTGTTTCCTGCTAATATCTTAAAGCCAAAAAGTATTGCCCACAGCAATATAAACTGATAGACCAAATACACATATTCCTGAGGACTTATTTTTGAGTTCACCTGTAGTGCATACAATATTAAAACTGACCATCAGAGACAATTTTTTTGTTTTGCTCCCGTAAGAGTTACCTAAGATCAAGAACCCAGCTAGATTGGTCTGATACTTTTCTAAATCATGGATGTAACTTCACATGACTTCTCTATTCAGATATCCTGTTTTGAAATTTATCATCCTCCAGCCCCGCCTTAAAAACACACTTACTGTCCAGAGAAGTTTTTGGTACTGAATCATAAAGCGCATGACATTTGCTGTCCCAGCTGCCATAGCAAACTCGCTTTGTTCAATGGTCTTTGAGCCAAGCCCATGAAACGTGAAAAGGTTTGGGGCCATCACCATCGCAACATTCTTTAACGTCATCTTATTTTTGTCTCGGTGATCAATTACCCTTTGGAGGAATTCAAGCAGTACCTGAAATAAGAGCAGAACTTTCAGCTCAACTCTGCATGTGAAAAATGAAGCATGTGCAGAGTTGAAAATGAACACAAGAGTGAAACATAGTGTTGTGTACCTTTTTGAAAAAGCTCTTAATTCCTAATAAAACCACATTAAAAGCCATCAATAATAGAAGTGTGAATATATTTATTCATAGAACAGTAATGCAAGCTTTGTTTCCTTCAAGTAATGAAGTAAAACATCTTGTTTTCGTGGGTAACATTTTCCAAAGCATTCATGTGACTTTGAAGCCCTGCAGAGCAACATTTGTTTCAAAACCTTTGTTATATAGGTGCATAAGCAGCATCCTAGAGATGCTTGTGAAGACATTACTGTTTGCATTTATTAAACTGAAAGTGAACACAATAATGCCAGCTGTCGTGGTTATGGAAACATGCAATGGCTAATTCTGTAAGGTAAGCAATTCACAAGTAAAGCACTGCATTGTGAATGACAGGTAGCCAGTTAGAAACTGGCAATTTTCAGTTAATTCAGTTCCAGATATCTGTAGGTCAACTCAGGAGCATTCTAGACTGCCTCCATACAATAAACAAACTCAAAAAGAAAGTCATGTTTGAACAATGAGACCTAGTAGGATTTTTTGCCTGTAATAGATGATGTTCTGCATCCTACACAAATCCCGCATTCATTCTTGATTGTAACAGCTTTAACAGTAAGCATATTCTGAAAAAAATATTAATAGCTTTGCTACAAAAGGGCAAGCTCAAATTGGAAGAATCCATGTAACATGCTACAAATAACAGCAGGAAGCGTAAATTTCTAGTTTATTGACAGTAGAAAAAACAGTACAGAAAAAAGTGAGGAATGAAAATGAAGAGCTAAACTCACTTCACAAAAAGAAACTCACATTCATTGTATTCTAACGTTGTTTATTTTGTGCACTGGAAATAATGACTGATGCAAAAGAAAAAAAAAAAGGAGCAAAACTTCTAAGAGAAAAGGTTACTCACTGGGAGATTACTATTGCAATCCTGGAAAAATGTCAAGTCACATTCTTAAAAGTCATTTGGGAAGAATTAGGGCCTTAAGTTGTTTTTTATTTCTCCCAAAGCTATGTGAAATACGGGGGAATAAAAAGAATCACTAGTTTCAGCATTAACTTTGAACAGAAAAAAAAAGAAGGTTAAAAAGACAACAGCATTCATTACAGTGGATTCACAGAAAAACAAAATATTTATGCAGGAAAATAGTATTAACAGTTCTAACCTTCAGGGTGTCTCTGTTTGCTTCAGGTAGAAGGATAACCAAAAGATTCAAAGCTTGCAGTTGCTGTTTCCTCGTTGGGAGATCTGTCAATAAAGCACATAGACCCCAGTGTTTTGAAATTGCTATTTATACTCTTCAAAAAACCATGATTTCTAAGTTGAAACTCCTTGCAAAATGCTGAATGCATACACATGGCTAATTATCATAGTATGACAAAGGACTGGCAGATCCTGGTTTTCTGATACTCATTTCCAAATGTTCTTTTAGGATTCAGTTGGTGTGTGACTCAGCAGTCTTTTGGCAATGTTTTCTGGATGCCTTGTGATTCCTTCTTTATTTTGCAATGCTACAAGAAGGAACAGCTAACAGTTCTTCCCTTTCTGAGCCTGCGCCCCAACATATCAAAGGGTATAATCAACACTGCTTCCACAGCTTCTCTGGCTGCCTTCACAGTTGCATGATCTCCCAAGTCACCCACGCAGAATGTACACCACGTGTAACTGAGTAAGGCAGGTCTCCAGCAACAGAACAGCAGCTGCAATGGCAAACCAGCAGGGATAAAACCACAAGCAGAGAAGCTTAACATGTATCTACAGAAGAGAGTGCTGTACCATATGAGATAAGCTATTGCTTTTGCCTTTTACCAATTGCTCAGTGGTGCATCATTCACCCAAGCTGAATCCCTACACTCCTCCATCTCCTAGAAGAGATCCTACGTTCTGGCAGTGCAGAAAGCTCCAGCTCCCTCACATTTGTCACTTGTGATAAACCTCCTGTCGTGCTATAGAGGACATGCTCTGGCAAGTCTTCTCAGGAGATTCCTAATGAATCAGGCCATACATAAAACAAATGAAGAAGGAGGTACCTGCACAACACAGTTTTGTCACACTATTTCAAAATTCAACAGGGCTGTTCTCATGCATCCTGCTGGGATTCCAACTGAATTGCTATTTCAAATACATTTCATCTGAATCAACTCAGAAGACACCACAAACAAAAATTTAAAAAACCACTTTGCTGACTACTTTCTACATACTAAAAATTAAGGATGTGAATAAATGAGTGGCAAATTGTATAGCCATTTAAAACATTGAGTTGTGAGAGCGATACCTGCTTTAGAAAGACACACATTAAAAGTAAGGCTTAAATTCAATTTCAAAACACCATATGTCACAATGTTCAAAAAAAATGAGACTCTTTTCCTAGGAAAGTAAGCAAAAACACAATTGCAAAAAATCAGAATGCATTTAAATGAAGAGTTTCTGTCTGCTCACTTAAGCAACAATTGAATTTTAGTTGCTTACATTACTTGAATTAGAAAATTAAATTGTTCAAATTAAGTTCTTTAAATATTTAATTCTAACCACACTACTTAGTCACAGTATCATGATTAATGCTGATCAGCATCACAAAGATGGCCCTTTTTCTCTACCACCTAATGTTATTGCATGTAACCAACAAGACAAACAATTTAAACAATAAAGGCATCAAGTGCTATGTCTGTTTTGAAGCAAATCCTTTGGTTCAATATAGAAAGTGGTTTGGATCCTGGCACCTGAGTATTTCTGGGTATGCAAAACCACATAAGCCTTCAGACAGCTCAGGAGCACAAGCAGAAACCCTCTTGGCTCCAATCACAGTCCAGTAAATGGAATAACCTTGTGGAGCTCTTTGCTGCCAGCACCATCTGAAAGTGTTCTGGCCAGTTTTAACTCGACACTTAGTATTGCAAAATCAACAACACTGTGTAGCAGGCCAAAGCACCAGCCCCTTACTCCAACCAGCCTGACAGCATTGAAAGGCAGCTCAGACCTGGGAGACTTGACATAGCCCACTCTTTTAAAGAAAATTTGTTGGTCTGCCTGTCCATGTTAATTCTCTGTTCCTGAGTTTAGCTCAGTTCTGGTTGGAGCACGGTGCTAATAACGCCAAGGTTGATGGTTTAATCCCCATATGGCCCATTCAAAAAGTTGGACTTGATAATCCTTGTGGATTCTTTCCAATCCATAATATTTTGTGATTCTATGAAAGCCCCTCTTAGAAATGAGCCATTGCTCTGCCTGCAGACAAGGGAAATAGAACTTGCAGTCCTGTGTTGACTGGTGAGTTAATGTATGTGGGTTCTCACTGTGGATTCATTATCACCAAGCCACTCTCTTCCAATTACAGCCAGTATGTTTGCTGTTTTGGTGACCAGTTGGCAAAGAATACAGTTCCCAAGAACTTGCTGATCTCAAGGGACCACGGACAATCAGCAGTTCTGACTGTTCTGCTCTAACTTCTCTCAAAAATGGATAAATTATCCTAAACAACGTAAATCATAATTTGTTGTATTTCCTGAAGAATTGCTTATCTTTGTTGTGGTTTTCTTTTGAAGCAAACACTATTTATAAACTGATACTGTCATACATTTTCTGTATAACCTTTGTATACCTCCTAACTACTATCAGAAACATTAGGAAGTGAAAATGTGCTTTCATTGTATGTGTAAGCTATAAAAATAGCTGTTACATGAAAGATGGGCATAATTTTGCTACTGTGCAAATAACATCTTCTCTCAGGAGAACTCATATCGTTGTTATTCAATTTGTTTCTCAGCAAAGAGGCACTTCTCTGCACAGGCATCAATTCTTTCATCAGAGACAGAAAGGACATTACTCACTCTGCACATCTTGGAAAGCTTTGAGATATCCTACAGTAAGGAGTGGCTGAGGCAGTTCACGGATGAAGAGTTTTAAAAGACTTGCTGCATCATGTTGCTTTACATTTTCCCAGTTGAAAGTCCCTTCATAAAATTTTGCTTCCAGTTCTTGGCAAAGACCCTGAAATGCAATGGATACAGAGAGCACCAGTAACATTTGGCTGCTGGGAGTCAGGCGTTATACACACAGCAATACTTTCCACACTTTGAAAGAGGGGGAAGGATATCTGAAATATCACTTAACTCCAGTTGCTGCTGGTCTTTTGTAGCAAAACAGATAAATGTGGGATCAGAAGTACTGCAAGCAAACATACTTTCATAGGCAGCAGTCAAATCATATGGGAAAAAATCCCATGGGCCGGCGTCAGAGCCATACAGAATAAATGTAGAATAAGAAACAGATATACTCAAGCACATAAGGGTCATGACTTTCCCCTCCACCTAAATATTAAGACTTGTCTGATATACAGAGCAATTCTGAAACTGCTACCCAAGGGTGTTGCTGTAATGCATACATGGCCATTTTCATAAACAAATAAGGCAATTATGTTTGTTGACACACAGCTTCTTATCAAAATATACACTAAGGTGAGGCTGGTTCTCTTTTTAAAACACAGGGAATGATTTGTATAACTAAACAGCTGAATGTCTTGCCATCTACAGGGAATTCCATGCTCTGGGCACATACAGCTCTGCCTAGCACAGGTTGTCAAACATGCCCTGTGTGGAAGCGAACTGTCCCACCAATCATGAGGTTATGCAGCAGAGTAAACAGCTGTGAAAGTCTCAGTGGAAGGTCATAACTCCGGGGCTGGGAAAGGATGGGATACTGTTGGCAGCAGACATTACCATATCCCTGCCCTGCTGCCATGGCAGTGCTACTGCTGGGCTTTCACAGATGCACAAATGGGAACACACTGCAAAGACCAAGTCCTTCTCAGTCTGTTGCTAAATATCAGGCCTGATCTCACACCCACTTCATTTATCTCCTAGTCTGGCAGAGTGAGGAGTAACCTCAGTATAGGGCCAGGGACCCCAAGGCACCTCTCACAGGTCCCTCCCTTCTTCTAGTTCGGTTATTCTGGACAAAAAAGGAGGACAGAGGCACTGGCTTGTTTTGTAAAATATGTGCTGTGGAAAAATATGGCCATAATTATTTATCTGGATAAGAAGGGAACAGAGGATATTAGATATATTTTTAAGGTACTGTCCTCATGAGATTTAACTTTGGCCAAATGGAAAACTGATCTATTTACAAAGAAAATGTGGACTCTTAGTTTGATATAAAAGTTGGAAATTCTCAATTGTCTTCCAGAGAGATCTTCTGTCTCCACTGACTGTACTGGAGGTTGAAATGTGCAATGATCATAATTCAGATGTCTAAAGTCAAGTGGGTATGATTTTCTTATCATCAAAAATAGCAAGTTTTAGAAACAGAGATGTAAATTTTCCCTCTGAGACTCATCACCTTCTCCATCCACATTCAGACCAAATCACTGCAGTATTAAACATATAGATACAACCATTTTTTATGAGAGGCAATAGCAGAAATTTCAACTGGGTCCTAGTGCTCCAATGCCTACATTTTAAAGTAAATGTATTTGACCATGCATTTTTAATAATAACCCTAAAATCTATAGAATATGATATAAAAATATTTTTCTGTGTCTTTCTATTAAACTATATAATGAGGAAAATACTTTTTCTTCTGCTTAAGAAAATTAAGGGAAAACTTCAGTCCTTTAGTATGATAAATTCCTTGCTTTTTAAAAGATTTTCTATTAGAATAATTAAAAGAACTAAATATATTTGCTAACAAAACTATTGTTTAATTTAAAGAAGTAGTTCCTGCAAATAGGTTAAAAATAAATGAAAGCCAAATTGCGAATGATCCACTGTCTGGGAAATTGTATTAAGCTAATAAAACCAAAAAACAAACAAATAAACAATATCACTAAGAAATCACTCCAGTTTGCAGAACTGATGTGAAGTGGAAAATAAAGAATGGAGGAAAACTGAAAAAAAAAATTAGTATCTTAGTTACTGGTAAATAAACAAACCCAATTTCCATAACATTCCCTTCTTTTAGCTATTTCTAATGAACCAGCAGCTGGACCGAGTTCTACACAACAGAGGCTGGCAGACGTCTTTGGACAGCTGAATCCACTTAAATGGTCCTTTCTGTTTAGAATTTCAGGCCAGTTCAGACCATCTTTTTAACACATTGAGTGTTGGCACGAATCAGGCTGTGTATTTAGCTCCCTGCACCCAGGCAAATACTGGGGAAGAGCCTGCATGTAATTGGCACTCACCCTGCGAAGTGTCGGTGCGCACAGACGCGCCTAACAAGATTGCGCTCAGCGAGCCGAGCACTTATATTGCTGTTCATAAAAATAAATGTGAGAGGTTCTTCAGTGCACGCTGCCTGCCTTGCCCTGGAACACAGGTTAAGCCTAGCTATTAAAAAAGGCTCACAATGCCAGAGAAAAGCTTCCTCCTGGGGTAGAAAGACCGTGTATGAACTGTTCGGATGATTAAACTGGTTCAGGGAAAAAGCAAAAGGCTGGAAAGCTCATGCCAAGAATTAATGAGATTTTGGCACAACTGAATTTGAAATGTAGCTTTGAGTCTCCTTCGAACTGGAACTCCAGTCTTTCCCCAAAACTACACTGAGTGAAAGCTTAATATCTCTGGCTAATATAATTCAGTTTTCTTTGTAAAGAGATTTTGCTTCCTGTTTTGGAAGATTTTCATAACAATGGGATAATGAAGTGTATTTGTATACTTTATATATTTGTAAACAAAACAAATTCAGCAGCCACACATACATTTTGGGGGATATTAATAACCTGCCCAATGTTTTACCTTTACTCTTGTCGCAACTCCAGGTATTCTAAGAAGTCCCTCTGTTTCCAGAGTTGTCTCTTCTATCTGGGCAATCAGCTGTCAAACACAAACCAAATTGGCATGAACAAAGATGCCAATTAAAAATTATTGGCAGACATTTCTGATATACTGAAGCCTTTATGCTTGTATCTCTCTCTCTATGCATATGCATTTGTACACACACATTTGTAACAAGAAGAGGTTCAAACACAGTTTGCCAATGGATAACAGTTGCTGTAGAAGAAAACTTTAATGTGGTTCTTACCCTTTTTTATGAATACTATTAAAGAAGAGTTTGTTTATTGCATTAAAAAAGAAAACTGTATGTTTTTTACCTCCTTCAAACCTCTTCTGAAGACCGAAGAATTATTTTCAAAAATTACTGTGGCTTCAAAATTACATCCCAATTATTACCCTTGTTAAAATATCTCCAAAACAAAATAATTAAGGTAACATTCTCATGAATACTCTAGGACTTTACCAGAGAACTAAGAATTACTAGGCTTTAAAGAAGCCTCTGATTTGCAAATTCTGACATGCTCCTGACAGACTCAAAAGTTTGCAACCCTGCACATGGATAAATTTGCAGAAATTCCATTAAAGTACTTAAAATCCGTATAATAATTCTTTTCTCTAAATAATACGCCTACAAATATTCACTGAAGGATGGATTTAAGAGTATTTAAAACAAATCTGTAAGCGTCAAAAGCTGATGACATAATTTTAGCACAAATAGTTCTCATGATGTTTAACTAGGGCAGTGCCTTTGTTACATGCCTTCCTGCACCAATGTTTGAGTAAGAAAAATTATGCAACAGAGTTTTTTCCAGTTACAGAAATTAAAGGGGGTTTACCTATCACTGCATTTGTGTAACAGATAAATGCCATAAAAAACCCCACAAAGCTGGAAAACAGCACTAGAAGTGTCACTCTAGTGCATTTTCCATGGTTTAAAAAAAAACCAAAGTGCTAACTGGCCCCATCCAACTCACCCTGTACCCAGCTTTCACCAGATCAGTGCCTGCCACTCATATCTGCTGGGCACAAAGACACTGTGGGCAGTGTGTGACCTGCCATCATCACCACTGGTGGGGAAGGCAAGGTCTGGTGGCAGGACTGGTGGCCACAACTCCTTCAGGAACACTCACCCTCCTTGGCACACAGCTGGGCACCACCAGCCCCCTGCCTGTGGCAAATCCCCTCCTCATCTCTATCAGGGCTGCTATGCATGGCTTTATTAGCAGGCCAGAGACTGGAATTACTGTTAGCAGAAACTTCTGGTGACAACACGTGAATTGGTATTACTGTCAGATTTTCCAGCCAAAAAAAACCCTGACTAAATTTTGTCATTTTTTAAAATTTAAATTCCTCAGTGAAGTAAAAACTAGGTATATTTCTGATTAAGCAGCCTTCCTGTTAGCTTGCTTTGTTTCATTTCAGAGATAAACAAGATACGTTTAAAAAGCAGAATGAATAAAACTGCTCTCTTACACTTTACATAAATCTCCCAATTCTTGCAAAACATGTGCTGCAGAGAACAAGCAGAAGAAATGGGAAACTTTTTATTTTCATATTCTCATTTGAAGTAAAGCTGTATTTTAAATGATGTCTGCATCTTGAAAAACAAATCACATCTATATGATATTAATACTTATATAGAATTTACAGTGTTGCTAGGATAGCAGAGTGATCAATCACTGTTTGCAATTTGATTTCTCAGTTTACAGAACAGCATCTTTCCAGAAATGTGTTTTTATGATCCTGAAGAAGTAATTTCTGGCATGAATGACACAGCAGTAGTTTTGAGACTGTGGTGCTAAACTAGTTGGAGATTTCTATTTCTCATAAAGCAACAAGCACATCTACAAACAGACTGAAATGTGATGATAGAGCACTGAGTTTCTGTCAGTGTTAAGACAGGTCCACACACAGTGGTTTCTTTTCTTCCCATGAAATGAGATGTGCTATGCGTGGGCAGTAAATCCAGGGTCTCCATCCTATTTCCAATTATCTTTCCCATTACTATGATATGGGCCAAACCATACTCCTCTGTACTAAAGCAACAAGTCTTCTGGAAAAGAACTTGTGAGTTTATTTCTTCAACTCGAAATATGTCTGATACAATGCAAAATATCACATTTACTGTATTAGTAAGTAAAGTTGCAAATAAAAGTCAACAATAACTTGGATGGATTAGAGTATTATACTGAGAACAGCTACAGGAAGCAAATAAATCCAGGACAAAATGTCATGGTTTTGTCAATTTGCATGTATGTAAAAAGCTAACTTCTTCATGCCTATTTACCTTCTGAAAAATCAGTGGGATCTTGGTTCCTGGGACCTTCTTCTGATCCTGTTCCAGTAAAAGTGACAGTGGGACACCAAACAAGCCAGAGTCTGAAGAATAAAGTAAAAGAAACTGAGATATTATCCAAATCTTTTCAAGTAATGTGATACTGGCATAAACCCCCATCTCTGAAGCAGTAAGTCTATTCAATGTGTTCAGAGCTATTGACCTTTTGTTTAAAGTGTTCTAATGTCTTTGCCAATATAGCAATAACACAAAACATTCAGGCTAAAAGGATTCATCATTTCTTCCTCAGGAGTCTTCTGTTTTGACTTCAAATTGCCATTCACGTATTTTGCAGTACAGTAAAGCAAACTGCATAAATGAACCATCTGCATAGTTCTGGTTTGCAGAATGATGATGACCCTGCAATGCAGATCTTCACCACTCAAGGCAAGTTATTATTGTTGAGATGGAAATGGCATGAGTAAAATATCCAGAACTTGGCCACTAAAATGAGACAATTACCACTCAGAGTTGTTCTGAACACTTCTCTCTATGAGAGTTTGGAAATAACTCTTCAACTCCTTTGCTTTTGAATTATACAGCACCAGCACAACAGTAAGATAATCAACTCACTAAGGTTAATGTTCTTAAAAAAGCAAAAGTTAAGCTAATTCTTGGTTAGAAAACAACTTTTACAATACAGCTAAGGCAATTCAATTCTTTTTTTAAAGGAATTCAGTCGCTGTTAATTTAGCCCTGATGATAAACTAACCTTAATCTTCATGTAAATGGGACTTTGGTGTGTTATGGCCCAGTTGAATAGAACTGAATAACCATTTAAAGAGAGCTATGCTAATAATAGCTAACCTAAATTTTGCTGACACAGAACGTCTCTGTCAGAAGTCCTCATAATTGCTGTATGTGCAATTTTTCTGGAGCAGCATATAACAATACATGTAGTTAACAACTGCTGCTTGGTATGATGCCATGCCAATATTGAACACAGAACAGATGCAATTACTAAAAAACTGTCAGCCCTTGAGAAAATATGATATACATCAAAGAAAGATCAATTTCAGTGCCAAACCAGAAGTTCTTGTATCTCTGTCAGCATAAAAAGGGACTCATACATACAAGCAATATCCATATCCCACAGCCTTATTATCTTGAAGTTCTTGTCAATAATAAAAGTTTCAATTGAAACGTAGTAGTAAAAACAAATTCCAGGAGGTCAATAAAAAGGCAGGGCTGGGCACAGCATAGCATTCCCAAGAAAATTATGTTTTCATCATCTTTACATATTCAAGCACAAAGGAGAAAGAGAATAGACCCACCAATGAACGAAACAATTAGCCGAATAGGGCTGAAGTGGTAAGGGTCAGACAGAGCAACAAGGCACTGAAGGCAGTACATTGCAAAAGCAGACTAGCTTGGCAGAAAAGGTGATGCCATTGTCCATTTTCTACACATTGCCATGAGCCTAGGCCATCTTTTTTACCTTGTAAAAAGTTTTAAATCAATTCAACATTTTATGAATGCCTGCCCTTCAGATAATAATGGTGAGACTGAAATTCAATTAACAATTACTTTTGTAAGAAGAACCAGTTAAAACTAAGACCCAAAATAAAAGAGAAGAAAGTGCTTTGTCTCTGTTTATTAGGGAGAGCGCAAGTACTTCGGCAAGAAGAAAATGCATTCAAGCGATCAAGGTCTTATTGATGTTTCTGTGTATGCCTTTTGCATTTGAGAAGCTTTTTACTACTACTGTAAAGTGAAGAACATATTCTGAAGAATCTATTGTACCTTGCTGTGTATCTCTATGCTCTCTGTTGCTTTCAATTATTTAAAGGGAGCTATTGCACTGTCACATTCACTGAAGCTTGACAAGAGAGTTCTGGTCAAAGAAGGTTTGTGATTAACTGGTAACACATCTCAAGCTCTTGTAAAGCATTTAGCAGAAGCCAAAAATACAAAAACCAAACAAAGCACTGAAAACCTCTACCATCAAGAACTTGGTTTCCATGCTTTCTATGCTCCCAAGAAAACCACTGTGATTACACATACACTTTGATGGCTTGCAGAGGAAAGAGATGTGTTGCAGTTGTCTCTGCAACAGTTTAAATCTTCAATTTTATATCGTGCCATTCAGAATAACAATTGTATTATAGCCTAAGTAAATACTGAATGGGCAAGACCTATATGACACAGGAATGTCTGTGCCAGACAGAATAGGAAACATGTGAAACAGGAAAAAAGGCTCCCAGGATCTCCCACCTATGGCAACAAAAGCACAAAAGTGAGGTAGGCTCACCTGAAGGACAGAAGTGTAAAGGCCAAAAAAGACCTTTGAGATTATTGGATCCAATTTTGAAAGTAAACCAGTATCTATCTTCAGGAAATCAGGAAAAGAATGCCCACAAAGAGCACATGCTCATGCTCTTTGGGAATAAATCAGTGCATACAAACTTCCGTGAAGCAATTCTTCCTGCACAGCATACTACTGAGATAGCTATCCTTCACTTCTTATATTATCTGCTCTGTGACTGTCTTGAGTTTTAATTTGAGACAAAGAGCTGGAGACATTATGTCAGTGAACTTGTTTAAAGCTTGCCTTAAGGTGTAAAATTAAATGTTGCACAGGACTTATGTTACTGCTTATATATTACATATAAATTTTCTGCTGGAAGATCATAAAGAAGCAGGTGCATTTGTTTCATTGGATTAAACAGATGCAATTGGTTCAGAATACAAAACACCAACTTACCTTTGGTTTTGATTTTTACAGCTTTTTGCTGCTTGAATTCTGTCCCAAGTATGTCATAGAGAGCAGTTAATTCAATCAGTGCTAAAGAACAGACTTTCTTCATGTCCTGAGGGGCTAAGTCACCAATCTTTGTGGTACCTGTTTTGTCCTTCGGCAGTCTGAAATTCTAAAAGCAGATATTTGCAGCAGGGTAAATAATCCAAGTTGTGATAAACTACTTAGCTCAAGGCTGTGCTTCCTTCAGAGTACAACCCTTCATCATAAAGCCTGCCTTACTGACTAGATCAAGACAGAAATCCACAAATAGGTTAAAAAGCAGATGATCTTAAAATGATAGGAAGATTTAGGCTCCCCAGTGACTTCTGGGGGTCATCTAATTCAACTGTTGCTAAAAAGAAGGCTAAATTCAATGTCTGATTGGATTGCTTGTTGTTGCTATTCAAATGAATTTTGAAAATTCCCAATAACCCCTGTGGGAACCTTTTTCAGTGTGGAATGCTCTCATGGGGACTTTCTTTATTGTGCAAAACAAAATTTCACCATTAGTCACTTGTGTCCATCAGCTCTTGTCCTTTTACTTGGCACCTCCAAGCAGGGTCTGGATTTGTCCTGCTTGCAACCACATACTCCCCCCCTCCACCTTCTGCATGCTTTTCAAGTTTATAATGGTGGAAACAGCTGTCCATGAACAATCCTAGGCACACAAAATTGGGATAGAAATCCTTCTGCACTTGTGCACACAAAATAAAATCTTTGGCTGCCATATAAATAATAATAAAGGAGTCATCTTCTTAGGGAAGGGGGATACGTAATCATGGCTCCTTTCTACTAGATACTCAGAGGCTGCAGTCAGGAATCAGTATAAGGAATTTAGTTGAAAAGGTGAGGGACTTCCCAACTCATTGAACTTTCTAACTCCAGTCTCACCAAGTATGCATGACTCAGAGCAGGAAGCTTGACAAAGACTTTCTTCCACTTAGAAAGACATATTACGCTCATGAATTATTTTCTTACCCTGTACAAACCCAGTAATAGCAGAGATGAATTGCTGGTTATGGTACATGACTACAAGGGCACATACCAAAACATAAACACAATTTACAAAAGGTAGATACCTAGCCAGTTCCCCACCTTGAGCTCTCACTGACTTGCACAAACATGTCTGTTTAAAAATATCTGCCAATGATGAAGGTGCAACCAATATATTGTAGATTTAAATAGGTAACTCCCCTCCTTTTCCCATCACTTTGCAGCTCCTTTTGTAACCAAAGAAGAAATCCCACGGCCATGTATTTGAGCAATTCTTCACAAGCCTAGCCAAAAGTAGAGCTAATGCATGTACTATGCATGCATATATATACAAAAGTTAGAGCATAGCTTTTATCTCCTTTTTATAGGCTGCATTAAAGAAACATGACTCAAACATTTAAGAATCCACCTTTAAATACCCATTAGTGTCTGGTTTATAATGTTTAAACTAGGATACATGGGGTAATTACTACTTGAAGAACTGCACAAGTCCTTATCTAAATTAAGTGTTTGAAGAACTGGGAACATTATTTCAGAAACTGTGTTTACTCTGACATGTTTGCATACAGTGTGAGGGGAAAAACAACAAGACAATTTTCATTAGTTCACAGGTTATATGTAGATGTTACATGGTCATGAACTGTTAGGTAGAGAGAGATCCTCAGAGAGATTGCTGAGGATCAACAACAAAAATCCTTGGAAGATTTTCTTTTGATTTTATATGGATTCATTCAGAAAGAGCCTTTTTTTATGAGACTTGGAAATAAAAACTGATTTCAAATTAATCTTTAATTTCCTGCCATTTGACTTCAGACCTCTAACTTCTATAGACAATTCAGTTCTTCACTTTCATCCCTCACCTACCCACACCAGACAACTTGCTAAGGTTTCTACATCCACCAACCCTTTTTATATTACAACAGAGCTTTTTATTAGAGGCAAAGCATCTCACCTTAGATAACAGAAAAAGCAACTGTAAACAAATGAAGCAAGGATAGAGTGGTACAACTACCATTAAGCCACTGTTCCAGCTTAATAGTAGAAGTCCATTTTTGCTTACATATAGAGTGCATTTTTCCAGACACACAAGTACATAAACAGGCTACATAAATGTAGTTATTTTCATGCTATTGAGCATACTAGTCCCAAAAATTAGTTACCTTAAGAACCTCTATCTCTGCAAAGCTATTTTCTTTGATAGATATCTGACAACATTCTTCTAAATCTAATTCACTCAGTCTTAAAACAAATATCACCCAAACAGTACTTCTAGCTAACAAAAAGGAATAAATAAAAAACACCTACCGGGAGAAGAGTGTCACCCCCTCCACCTTTGTACATTTTGCCTACTGAGCTGTCTTTGAGATTAGCTGCCTGTTCTGCAAATGATATCTCCAAATTGATGTCAGTGTCTGAAGATGGCATGTCTTCAAGCAGGCTCTTCTGCTCATCTGTTCCAAGACTGAACTTTGGACCTGAAAACACCATAAAAAAAAAAAGCTAAAACTGAATTGCAGCACAATTGAGCACTACTCAGTGCCTGACAGTAAGTTTTAAACCAAGTAGAAATTAATGCTGTGCAAGCAATGAACTTTCTGATTGCAAAGTGACTGTTCCTGTATTTTTTGCGTCAGTTGAAAATTTGACAAAGGTTCAACTTGTAAGTTTTCTTCAATAATTTCACCAAGGCATGGGAGTTTTCTCTCCTATTTATCTATTATGAAAAGATAGAGCAATCCACCTCAAACAGTAGACTCCCAGAATCTGGCAAAGCCAAAAAGCTTTGGCAGCAGAAGCTTCTTGCCATCAAACACTTTCTAGCCTCAAAGACTGTAACATCCTGCGAACAAATCAGCAAATTTTTCTGCTGTTAAAATTTCGAAAGCAATAGTGAATGTGTCCTCTACAATCCAAAGCATTAACATCTGGGAATTACAAGGAGTACACAGATCATATCTTTGTTCCATCATTCCTGTTCTCACCTCAGTCTGAGGAGTCTAGATTCCTCAAAACAGTTTGGGCATGTTTCCATGATATAGGGAAGGACTAAGTACACAACAAGGGCCTCACTTCTCTTTCTTTGTTCCTTAAAGGAATCAAACACTAGACAAATTTAGAACATTTTTTGTTAAATTTTCCAATTTCACAGTAAATCAACAACTGCTTTTGGTCTGAAGTTAAAATATATTGTGAAAGAAGCAAGAAGAAAATTACACAGTAAAAAACACTATTTAATACAAAGCACAGAAGTCTAAGAAGACTTTCAGTCTCTCCACAATCCTTCTCATGATATCTATCTAAAAGGATATATCAAGGAATAGGTTCCTTTTACAAGACATGAAAGAATCACAGAATCATAGAAGGTTTCCAGGTTTACAAAAGAGTAAAGTCACAGAATAAATAAGGTCAGAAAAGACCTTTGAAACTATGGAGTCCAACCTATGACCAAACACCACCATGTCAACTATATTATGGCACTAAGTGGCAAGTTCAGTCTTTCCTTAAACACCTCCACGGGACTCCACAACCTCCCTGGGCAGTCCACTCCAATATCTAATCAGTTTTTCTGTGAAGAACTTCTCCCTAATGTCCAACCTAGACCTCTCCTGGCACAGCTTGAGGCTGTCCTCTTGTCCTGTTGCTGCCTGTGAGAAAAGGCCAATCCCCACCTGGCTACAGCCTCCTGTCAGGCAGTTGTAAAGAGAGATAAGACTCCCCTGAGCCTCCTTTTCTGCTGGTTAAACACCCCCAGCTCCCTCAGCCTCTCCTCATAGAACTTGTGCTCCAGACCCTTCACCAGCTCTGTTATCCCTCCTCTGGCCATGCTCCAGCCTCTCAATGTTCTTCCTGAATTCAGGGGTTCAGAACTGGACACAGAACTTGACGTGTAGCTTCTCCAATGCTGAGTACAGAAGAAGAATCACTTCCCTAATCCTGGGACCATGATTCTGCCACTGGCTGCTACTCACACGAGACTGCAGCCTGTTCTAAGCTAATATACCACAAGTGGAGGAAAAGTGGATGGAAATGGGCGAGTTGTGAAGGAGCAATGCATATGTTTTGCGTAAGAATGTTGTGTAACATAATAAACTAATCTTTTTACACTGCTGTGGGAAGATTTTGTAGAGTAACTACTCTAAGCCAAGACAGCAAAAAGCTCCCAGAAAACAGTTATGGGTGCAGCAAAAGATGATTCTGAAAGCAGAGGAAAACCTGCAGATAGGCTGATTAAGAGGAGTCAGGGAAGTACTGCTTTACACTGATGGTATCAGTGGTTTGTAAAAGAACTGAGCTGCAAGCACACAATCCAATATGAAGCAGGAAGTTTAAAAAACAATTACAGCAACTCGACAATTTTTCTAAATTGTATCTGCATCTTATTGAAAAACACAAAACTTCTGTGACATGATTTAGAGCAAGTCCTGAAAATAACATCAGTCAACCAGGGCCAAACTCAGGGAACCTGACAGGCAAATGACTGAAGCCACCACAGCCACTTTCTGGAAAGGCACAGTGCTTTACACAACCACTCCCATGTCAAAATACTTACCTAAACTGAGATACTTTCAGGGACGGAAGGTGGATTTGAGTAAATATTTTGACTCTGTTTACAACTAAGCAATGCTGTGAAAAGTAGGATAGAACATTTTCATATTCTGCTGGTTGTGTGTGTTACTCATCACTTGTTTTTTCCAGAGTGGCTTCTGCTCACTTTCCACAGATCCCAAAATACGCAGGGTATACGCTAAAGATTAAGCTGATCTTGAAACTAGAGCTGCTCCTTTTGGTAAAGAGATATCTGAGTCCTCAGAAAGCAAACATATCCAAGGGTCAAATTCATTCCTGACTCTGATCCTTGGCATCCCTGCCTGTATATCCATATACATCCTGTAAACTGTTTAATGCAACAGAAATGAATGAAAACAGTTTCCCATTGCCCCAAAACTTTTGTCATGCTAATTTGGCCTATACCTGACCTACATACTTCCTACCAGTCTAGGAGGGATCTGATGTTAACAAACAAAAAAGCAGTAGCTCCTATTTCAGTCCCCTGGTCATACGAAGGTGTCGTGTAAAGCAGATGTCTCAGCAATGCTCTGC
Source organism: Luscinia megarhynchos (assembly GCA_034336665.1). NCBI lineage: Eukaryota > Metazoa > Chordata > Aves > Passeriformes > Muscicapidae > Luscinia > Luscinia megarhynchos. The sequence continues at coordinate 53,427,628 of CM067565.1, forward strand.
ACATTTAAAAGATCTGGAAGTGCTGCTGCTGCTGTGGGGAATCTTGGTTGTATAGCCTGCTCCCATTGTTGTACATTCATGTACTAGGCAGCAGCTGTAAGAGGAAGTAGTCTTGGTGTTCTGCCAACCTGCCAACCACATGCAATATTTAATGAGAGAAATGCAAGTGGGATACAGAAAAATGTAAATATTGTCTATGAGGATATGGAAATCATATTTTACATATGAGTTCTGTACCCTTTCCTTAGTTCATAGAGCTATTTAAAGATTACATAAAATGATGGGAATTCTTCAGGAATAAAAGAAGGAAACATCCCAAGTGTCAACTGTGCTATATCCAAGTTTTGCTAGAGAATCTTGAGTATACACCAACGGATCTAAGCTGACAGATCTTAATTTACGATTGGAAAGGTAGAATTATTTTTTCTTTCACTGACAAAACATTTCTCTAAAATACTAATTCAGAGATGGTTATAAATCAAAAAGAAAAAATCTTGTAATCATTTCACTGACACCATTACTTTGGATATAGGATCCTCATTTATCATGTAAAACGAAAAGCAAAACCAAACTCTTTAATTAAAAAACACCAGATTTCAGATTTTTCCCTATCAAAAAGCTCTTTAAGGTTACTGCTCTTTACCCTTGTATTACACACAGTACACACAATTTGTTCCTCCATGCACTAGATTATTATGCTTTGAAGCTGCCCTTTTACTCAGGTTTTATCTATTATTCTTCCCCCATAGCTAATCCTGTGTTAAGAAAAACAACTGCAGTCACAGTTAACTGACTTTTGCTACTCCCCAATTTAAGCTAACAGGTAATTAGCTTTTCATATGTTTTATTATTTCCTTTTTATTTCTAGAGAGGTCTCAACCAACACAGTTATTTACTCCTTTTCATAGGATTCCAAAGAAAATGACTTCTTTTCTTTTGTATCTATTGAATATATTCCTAGCTTTGCAGGCCTTTAGTGAGTGTTGTGGATTGTTAAAATGACAATGCCTTTTGAGAGCTTAATACACGATTCTGAATTCTCTTTTTGTTTCCTGAAGACACACACCATACCTACATGAAACAAAAGCACTTACTATCTAAATCTAATCTTACTAAAATCTGTGAGTTTGTATATATTATTTAGTCAAGAAACAAGGTGTGTTGGACTGGTAAGAAAGGAGAAATGAGAACAGGTTCACATAGCCCAAGTGTGCTCTAAAGACAAACCACTAACAACTTCAGGCAGAAGCTCTTGGGAATATAGTATTCAAATATACCATTAGGAACAGTTATCACCTTTGGAGTATGGCCAAGAAGAGTTTTTTATCATAACAATTTTAAGATGTCTCAATTTAGGCTTTTTTAATAATGTCTGAGATTATGTTCATATTTTTTCAGGTAAAACTGGGACTACTTCTGTGTCAAAGAGGGTTTTCATTTTAAAATAATGCTCTTGGATTTGGAGTTCATAAATATTTCGTAGCTCTGCTACATCAGGCACTGTTTAGTTTTTTGCCTTACGTTCATTCACTGTCTGTATAACCCTTATTTGCTCATCATTCTGAAGAAAAGATCAAGCACTGAACCAGGTGTGTGCTTTTAACACCAACAAACTTCTATGGTTTGACTGCAGATTGAATTGATTTTTCTTTCCTGCTCCAATCTTGGGAGCAGAACCCACTGCAGCATGTTGGCTAGAGTAGGAGTGTATCAGGATGTAAGCAGGCTGCATTTGCCATGCACATCACAATCTGTGCTGAGGAGAGCTAGCATATGGGATTTGCCTTTCAGAACTTCCCATTCTGAAGGGTTCATCAGGGCCACGGGAAAAAAAAAGAACCAGATGTGATAAAAACTCTGTAATAATTGCTTGGTAATTTTCCAGCTCTGAATCCTACAGTGAAGTTTATTGACACAGCACCAGGCATCTCTTCCTTCCCTCGTGCTGAACCAGCAGTCTGGCAATCCTCCCAATTTTTTTACCGTTCTTATTGGAGTGAGGTTTGCTGAGAGGGTGGGAGGGAAGTACACACTTCTGGAAACACAGATTCAGTGTTATTCAGGGCTGGTTTATATTCATGTCTCCCACTCCAACTGCCATGCACATTCTGTATTGTCCATTGCAGTCTTCCAAGTCTAATTCTAAAGTAACGATTTTTCTGACTGGTCAGTACTCTAGAACTGAAGCAGAATTTTATTTGGTGGCTTAATTACAGCTAACTAACTTGCAATAGGTAACTTGATCTACCTGCTTCATGTGGGTATAGGGTTCAGTGTAACATCTATGTGCTATCCAGTCCTCCAGAAGAAGAAAAACCCCAACATATAAACAAAGCAGAATAACAGTGCAGCATCTTAAATAGCTGCCAGTATATAACCTGATCTCCACAGGGGTAGATAGGGTGGTATAACAGACACAGGGCAACCCTTACTTTGAAGAAACCCAACATGATGCAAGGCAGCAACCTTTTTACTACTGGACCTAAAGAACAGCAGAAAGCTGTCAAAATCTTTCATTGGAATTCATACTCTCAAAACAGAAACTACGGAGTCAGCTAGGGACTTCTGTGATGTACCATCCTGACAGGGAGAGGAAAGGGCCTTCCATGGGTACTGCACCTCTCTTGTGTGGTCACATGCCAGTGAACACAATCTAGGCACACAGAATGCCATTTCATTTCCATTTTCCTTGAAAAGGCAAACAACCTTTTTTCTTTCATCACTGTTTTTCCTTTAATTTGAGCTACAGGTATATAGCCAGTTCTCACTGGTTTTTTGATGCTTGAGTCCAGACAGTTCCCTTTTTTTCTTTGCTTATAGTCCACTTGGTTTTACTCTTTTGTATGCACCGATGAGTTTATGCACAGACCTTTATTTCCTGTACTGTACAGCAGAGACAGACCAGAAGCTATAAATTAATGATCAGAAACAACCTGAGCATAAGCTGCAAGAGAAGACTTCTCCCAGATAGCTTGATTATAAGTTGATCCCAGATAACAAACAGGGTTTCTCAAGTGGCTCAAAGGACACGACCTACAAGCACACTTACAATTTTATACACCAACAGTGCAGTCCAGAATAGGTTTCTCATTATAATTTAATTTCACTTTTACTGAAAATTACTTAAAATATGGACCCATGTACTACTCTATGTAGTTGAACACCTACAAAACAAAGGAAAAACAAATAAAATAGAGAGTAATTTGACATTACCTTTTGTTCCATCAAGTGTTTCATTTTTGTTTTCACTTGTTCTCACAGCTGAAGGTTCACTTCCATCACAGACCTAAGAAAGGAACAATAAATATGCATGCCTATAAAAACCTAGTGCATGTTATAGAAACTCCTTTGACTCTGTGCAGGATTAAAACACACACTTCTGCAATTCAGAGGAATGCAAAAGGGCATCTCTGTGTTTCAGCAGAAAACCACTTCCCAAAGTCCAAGAGGATCTGAAACCTAGGTAATTAAAAAAAAAAAAGGAGTAATTAAGTCAATTCCTCTTCTTCCTAGAAGGCTATATTGGTGAATGACTTTATTTTCTAGGGTGGCTAAGAATAAGAAAATGCAGTCTGGCCTGAAGCTGTAGTCTGCACTGGAAAGGATATGGAAAGTGAATCTGGAGGAGATATTTTGACTGACCCAGACCAAATTCCTTTCTCTTGAAAAAGCTTACATGGTTACCTCCCCTAGAGAGAAATCACATCCCTTTCACAGGGCAGCCTGACATTAATATTTGTGCTTAGATTTCCAACAGCAAAACCAGGACACTTCAAAGAGAGGAAGAACGGGAAAGGATTTGAACCATCCTCCCCTTTTCTGTAATGCTGCCCTACCCAGCCTCAAGATGTGACATTTTGTGAACTGGATGGCATCAACTATAGACAAAATATTTCAGAACATGTAGAAAATCTATGCCCATATACATGGGTGTATATAGACTCATATACATTTTTACCCACACATCATTTTTTACGTTTTGGCAACTCAAATTAACAATGAACGTTTAATACACTGTATTTCTAATTGTATTTTACACAAGCAATCTATAACTCCATGCTTACTGAGAAGACAAATGCAAATTTTAAAGATTTGTCCTACTGGCACAGTCTGCATTTTCACTTCCTCTTTTTTTTAATCAGGTATCTTGAGAGGAGGAAGAAGTTAGCATGATTGCCTGGATAATTATCTCTGTTTCACAAAGCAGAACAAGCAGAATGGGAAGCTGTCAAGGTACCAAAAAGTCTAGCTTCTCTTTGGGAATATGGCAGGAAATTTAGGAGAAACATTAACACAATTGTTGTGTTGATGCAAAACATCAACACTATTGTTTTACCTTTCCTCCTGCTTTCCTCCAGATGAAGGGAGGCTACAGGATTTTCAGAGGCTATTATTAAACTGGAATGACTTCATGCAGCTGCAGGTGGCTTCAGTCCTCTTTTTGTTATATAAAAAGCTTTCTAATGATGTGTGAGTAACAAAGCAGTGAGACAAGTTATCTGGGGAGGTAGTGGAAGCTACTTCCTTATATGCTTTTGGTGACAGATTTGGTGAATAACACAAGCAAAGATTTCTGAACAATTATCCTGATTTTGAGAAAGGAATGAAGTACAAGTTTGAGAACCTATACTTGTATTACTATGTTTCTGTCAAGGAGATAAGTTTAGAAGGATTTTTCTCCCCCAATATTTCTATATTTAATAAATAGTTATTTGTTTTATACATCTTAAATGCCTAAAATAATTTGTCTTCTCAGTGGTGTCTTCAATATTAAAACACGTAGTTTAAGAGAAGAAAAATCTATCGAACACCGTAACACAGGATTTTCAAACAATACAGTAGCTTATATACAGGAACATGAATAGTTCTTGTACTTTACTGAAATAATAAAAAAGGAGAAATTATACTGCTTTAAGCTACATGATATTTTACCTAAATTGCTCTACTATTAGATCTTGTAATTTTTAGGTAGAGACAATTACAAATCAGATCCCAGAGAGCTTTTATGGAGTTAATATCTCTCCTGCAATCACAGACAAAGCAGAACAGTGAAAGGGAAGTTGTGCCTCCAGAACACACCACTTCCTCCACTACACTTCAACTGAGCTTAGAAGGAGTTGCTGAAGGAGAGGAAGCTGTTGAGGGAAGGAGGAAATAAAATCCCCTCAAAATTCACCATGCTTTCCATCACCACAACCACTGCACTGAAAGGCACTGTCAGCAGTGAGAAGGAGGGACAGAGTTGAGGTCAGGTAAACCAGTCATGCCATAAGTTCTCATTTCTATGGCTGAAGATCCTAGTGCTCTGAGGGAACAGAGAGGACACACACCCTTCTCCATGGAAAAGGAATTCTAATCATAGTCTCCATTTCCCTCCTTCCTCTTTCCTATATATGGGAATGGAATTCTCTTCAATATCCCATGACGGGAAACTGGGACCCTCTGGGGCCTGTCAGAGCAACTTCCCACACACAGTGTAACACACACATAGGCCCTGGGAGTTAGTATGGGGTTTACACCCGCAGCTGACAGGCATAAAGACCTAGCCAAAACCACGGAGGTGAGGCTAATGCCCCATTTTTCCCTTTTTTAAACAAACAAACAAACAAACAAAAAACCAAAAAGCACCAGTAAGTAAGAGGTAACCACTCAAAGTAGGCTTGTGGAACCTCTTTGGGTGATTGTTGTGATGAGTTTCGCATCTCTGCAAAAAGATAATTCCTATTAATAAGAGAGGTTGTTTTATTCGTCACCTTTAAGTAAAGATGAGGCCAATATACATACTTCTTTATAAATATTAAAATTGCTCAATGCAATGTCAAATCTGGACATACACCGTCCCTGGAAATTCCCTCGGAAATCAGTGAAGTTAGACACAAATCTTCTGGAAATATCCCTTTCATGTGCCACCCAGATCTCCCCCATCTGTACACGTTCTCTGCCAGAATCAAACAAAACAACAGACAGTAACTCACTTTTCCCTTTGAGTCATTTTCTAGCCTGAAGATATCTCTGACATCAGGAATCTGGTGCTGTTTGTTTTTTTTCCTCATGGTTTGTGTGACGGTCTCTACTCGCTTTTCCACCGCAGCCTTCTGGGTTCGGGTCAGTGTGGACAGAAACACCATGCTCTCCAGGGAGTCGCCAGAGCTCTCTCCAAACAGATTTGACAAACCCGCCTCCTTCAGCCACTCTTCTTCCAGTTCTCCCTCTGAGCAATTTGAAGAAAAAAAGGCATAAACATTGGCTTTTGAGTACTGCCAAGCACATTAGAGTTTAATGACATGACACAGTTAATATAATTCACAGAAAAGTACCAAGGGGATACATAATTAAGAATTACTTACACTGTCATGACTCGGAAAAAAGCTATTGTTTCTAAAGAGCCTCAAAAGGTTTAATATATGATATCAAAGCTTTTAAAGTAGTTAATCCAATACAGATTGCTATGTGGCAATCTTTACAATAATCTACAGCACTTCCATTAAAATCATAAACCATTTTATAAATGTACCTAAATAAAAATGTGCATGGGGGAGCCTGAAAGCCAGATCATTGCTGCTTCACTGATTTTTAGTTCAATATTCAATCTCTTTAGCTCTCTTACTGACATGGTTCTGCCCACTTTTCTTGACACATTAATCCTACAGCCTTCCACTAGCTCAATTTAATGAAGGACAAACCAGCCCACACAAGTCACCTTAATGGTATTTTTTCATCAGTTCTTATGACATGGTCTCCAGCCTGCTGACAGCCAAGAGAACAATTTTTGCTTTAGTCTTAGAGCTGATAAGGTATCCTTTATTGACAGATCACTGCACACGAAAGAAGAGAAAGCTATTAAATATTGTCAGCAATGGCAAAACTTCTGCTTCTGAAATCTGCATCTCCCTAACGATATTTTTTATAAAACACTAAGTTCTGTCTGTAGCAGTTGAGGTTGTGATGAATGCCAACAATTCTCTCAAATGTTCAAGCAATATTTTCATTTATCAGATATGTAAAAATATCCCAAAGCTGGCATGTCAACTTCACTATTTTACCACTGTGCCCAGAGCACATCCAAGTGGGCACCCTAATATTAACAGCATCCAGAAAAAAGACATCAAAATTTCAGTATTAATTTTGCTATGGCTGTGCAGCCACATCCTGAGCCTCTGAGGAAACTCTCAGGTTTTGTTATCAGGGCTGGAAAGAAGGGCTACACCCATGCTCCAGAGCAGCTGTGAGCAAGCTCTCTCCCCTGCCCTGCCTCTGCCTAGCTGAGTTTCAGGCAGGTCCATCAGCCAGGTGCAGCACCCCATGCACTCAGGAGTACTTGTGCCCAAGAGAGGTGCACAGCAATATATGCTCAGGCTGATAACTCAACTGTGCTGACTCACTTGGGCTCCATGCCAGAGTCAGCTGCAGTAACCAGGGGGAAGAAGGCTACACATAAACCCAATGGATATGGTGGGGCTGGGGCTGCAGAGCCTAAAGGCACAGCCACAACAGTGAGCTACAGTAAGAGAAGAGGTTTGTGTACTGCAGAACAATGGGCTCTGCTGCTCTGGAGAAAGCCCCATGGCTCCATCAGAAAGCCCCATAGCTCCCTGGTCACAAGGGCTGGGAGCCTTGCTGCTTTCTCCAGAGGCCACATTGTTATGCTCTTCAAAGCAGTGACTTTTCAAAATACTTAGGGAGGCAGAAGCACAAATCCCTTTGCAAGCTCGTGGAGCACATTCTTCTCATTCATGTGGAGGCCACACTAAAATGCAAAATTCACCATTTTAATTTACTGCGACTGTGGGTCTCATAAGAATGGGAGAAAGAAAGCTACTGCATTGTCAAAAAATAATTTTTGAGAGAAAACTGGAATTAAGGACATTATTCCTCTTTTATCTGAGAGGACATAAAAACAAAAAAGAAAAAAACAAATACCCAACCTGTAAGACCATGCCCCAAGGAGTGGCCCATAATTCATGCTTCTGAGAAACAAAAATACAACTGAACAATCACAATAGTTACAAGCGTAGAAAGTTACTCACTAAACTTAAACCGGTTAATCATTGGCTTGTCTTCTAAAGCGTGAGGTTTCTATCCACAATAGCTACAATAACGAACAACATACACAAAGAGTGAAAGGGCAAGTTAGTTCAACAGCAAGCTGCAAATAGTTCAGTTGTGATTTGTAAATACAGGCACCTTTCTGATATTCTGCAAATACCATTCAAATGAAAACCAGTCTTTTACTTGTCTCTGCTAAAACTGTCTTTCAGGGCACTGCCTGTTTCTGGTGATATGCATCAGAGGCAAAAGAATTTTCAAAGCAAATGTTCAGGAAAGTGACTTCCTTTTTTGATCTGTATTAGCTGGGTGCCATCTCTTGAAACAAGACTTGAAGAAAAATTGCTAAATCAGCAAACTGATGAACATTGACAGAACAGATTTCATTACCATCTGGCTCTTTCACTACAAGTGCTACTCGCTCCTCATGATTATTTCCTCTGGTTTCATGGATGTTTTCAAGTTCCTTCCAGTAGTCCTCCATAGACAGTTCATCCAAGGAGTCCTGGGACCCTGAGCGGTCAAATGATGCTCCATCGGGGATCTTCTTGGAATGGTCATGGTTCATTGTATACTGTCCAGACCGACGGCTGGAAGCATAAATCAAAAAAAATTTTGGTTAACATCTTAAGATCCAGGATGTACTAATATGTGTGAAGGCAGTGTGAATTGTGTCAAAGAATCATAGCAAAGCACTGTCAACAGGCAAATCAAGATATTAAAAAATACTTTTAGTATCTGGAATATATTTTCAATTTAATATTTCTGCTCTATGTATCTCCCAATCTAGAACAGTATGGGAGTCAGTTTTAAAAAGGAAAGAAATGAATCCAAGTTCTAGTAATTCTCATTACACATATCTTTAATTCAACTGTCAACAGTCAGGTCTACAAAATTCATGGCACGTGTCTTCCTAGAATCGCCACTTGAAGAATTTTTCAACAGTGCCTTTCTGCCTGAGTAAATTCTTACAGCTTGACAGTACAATTACTGTTTCTCTTTGCTATTCTGCTTTTATTCTTTATTAATATTTACTCTGGTATCTAAGAATTTAATTACAGCTGAGAAAGGAAAATGTAGAATTACTGCAGTTACAGTTTGTGAAGCAAACTGGCAAGTCCAAATGTTTAATAAAGACCATAGAAACTATTTGTTTCTATCTTGCCTCCTCTTTGACTGAAAGCTTACCACTTTTATAGTTTCACATTTCTGGTTTTTGGTTCACCCTGCCAAACATATATTGCTAAGGCTTCCAAAAGGATCTTTCATCTTAAGTATAGCTGCAGCTACAGAAAAAAGAAACCAACAAGCTGAAACCTCTAGGTCTCGTTTTGACCTCATTAAGTCACTGGCAAAAATGACCATTGACCTAGTAAATAATTCAGCTTAAAAAGGACACAGGTTGCAATGATGTCATTGAAGTTACAGGTCACCCTTACAGTCAAATACACCAAATCAAAAGCCACAAGCCAATTCAGATTATCAGCGGATTACATGAGTGGTATCTGATTTAACTTCAGAGTTATCCCTACTTTTTGTAGAGGTAAGACTGGACATGATGACTTTCAGTAATCTTTTTCTAAACTGCTGCTGTTACAGTGCACCAAAATTCTTCCTTGTATTATAAAACAGCAACTTTTTTGTATTATGAAGGCAGAGCTTCAGAGTCTTATACAACTGAATTTGTCTCTATATTCTAAAAAAAGAAGACATGGTTTGGGGTTAAGTAATAAATACCACTCATTCCCAGAGAAAAAACATATTAAAGACCAAGCATTGTGGAATTATCACAATGTAAACACAGTAAATTAAATCCTACCTTCCTATCTAGCTGACTTGGCAAGTTTACATAGTATTAAAACTAAAGTCTCTTGTCCTTACATTTTATCTCAGGACAAGTGACGCTTGTTAGCTGCCCTAGGTAAAAAAGCCATGCCTTTCTCTCTGAAGATAAGCTCCTCTCGTGTCCAAGTCACAAATCCTTTCACACCAGACATGCTTGATTCATGCTTGATTTCTTGATAAGAAATACTAACCATATGGACTTTGCCTTTAAAAGTAAAGAGCCTTATGGAAGGACTCTGAGTTTCTACCCACCCTGTCTCTCTGCTCCAAGTGCAAGTTAATAAATGACAATTAATCACCAAGCTAATGTGCACCTCAACACCATTGCTTAACCTACCCTTACTTGAAAGCTCAAGGGAAAAAAAAATAAACAAAAACAATAAAGACTGTTCAGCTTTTGCATCAGCGGCAATAACACCATCGTACTTGTAGTGCATGTTACCCAATAAATACAACTTCTGCATGTAGCTACTTCAGTTCTTAAACCTCTCCTGACAGGCATGTCCCATGTGTGACCTGTGTTGCTTATGAATTCAACACTTAACATTGCAGAAAGATGTTAATGGAGTCACAGCAGTGTCCCCAGCAGGCAGCTGGGCTGCTGAGTGTGGTCAAAGCAGGTCAGACTTCCCAGCCCTTCACCAACCTTCCCTTCTCCTTCAGCTGGAGGTGCTCAGAGCAGACTGGGTCTCTCTCACAAATACACTCTGGACACTTGAACTGCTGCCTGAAGGAGGTCAAATTTCAGCTTATCGTCACTCAGTTTAACCCTGTGGAGCTGCTCGGCAGCTCTTGGGTGGCCTTTCACCTTTGGAACAACCTGCTCTCACTGATCCACCTCAGTTGAAACTTCACCACCACCACCACACACCATGAAAAAAACCCAAAACTAACAGACTGAACGCATTACAAGCATGCACTTTGAGGAGCTCTGGCAGGCTGAGGTGGGATTGCCTCAGCAACAGGGCAGAGCTACTCCAATCCTTCTATAAAAGCCAGGCTTGCCACCTTCTCCAGACTAACTTCTGTCTCTGAGAAGAGAAGTCTGGTCCTGAAATGCGAGCTGACACAGCACAGAGCACTCGAGGCCATTTTCAGGGTCTTATGAGCATTTGCTGTACATCACAAACACCCCATTAACTGAGAGACAGCACCCTGCCCTTCATCTCTGGTCACAGGGCTGCTCTGCTCCACCAAAAGTAAGTGGCTTTTCTTGCAAGGCTCCTCCTGGCCTTTCTATCCCTCATTAACAAACCAATACAGCAACTCCTAATTTTGAGCAGGCAGTACTGCCATGCCTTGTTGTGAAACCCCTCTGAGATAGTTGGACATCAATGACCAAGGGGATCCTGTTAAGAAATATTCATACAAAAACCTCATCACTCTGCTGAATCTCTCCTTCCTTATCTGTGCTGCTTTAGGCCCATTCTCAGCTGCCAGCCTCAACCCCAGCCCCAGCAATGCTTGAGCCCCTCAGGAGCCAAGTGCCACACCACTCACACTCCACTCACTGATCCCTTGTCTCCCCTGCTCAGGCTCAATCCACTCCCTAGCCCCAGTTTGTGCTCTGACTGCCAAACTCCTTCGAAGCCATCTGCATCTGTTCATAGCCACAACTCACATTTCTGTGGGCTAGGCTCAGGCTTGGGGAGAACAACTGCTAAAGCTCCAGCTGACAGAGCAAATCAGATCTCTTTTTTGCTTCACTTGGTTCAAAGTTTCTTGCCTTGCATACTCCACCAGAGAAACATAATGGTGAAGCAGTATTTGGTGCATAATCTGCACAGCAATGGATCCAGGAATCTTCATCTCTGTCTCTCCTATGAACCTTCCCCTGGGTACAAAAAGGCACAGACAGGACCTTTTGAAAATAATGAGGACAGTCTTTCATACCATAGGCTTGGTGTACATGAGAAGAGAAATAAAAATTTAAAATTTCATAGCATATGAAAAAATAGGCTGCCAATTAAGATTTTTATTTTTAGACATCTCTTGACAAAGCAAGAACATGGGTTTTCTGCTGTGACCTTCCACGAAATTCAATCAATCAATCAATCATTCTCCAAAACCCATCCTTAGCATCCAAGCACTTGTATATTGCACAATAGAAATGCAGCGGTGGAAACGTTAAGGCAAGAACAACAGAGAAAAGGGGAAAAGTAATCAGTCTTAGTAATAATATTATAAGGAATCGGAGAGATCTTTTTAAAAATAATCAACACCACATTTAAAGACTCATTAAAATATGTTGGAAGTATTTCAAATGCTCCATGTTCCAAACTTTGAAATTTTGTAAAAACTGCTTTCCAAAACCCTTAGAAAATAAATATGGCTCACTAGAAAAAAAAAAAAAAAGAAGTTATTACTGCAGTTGCAGAAAATAGGTTACTTCTCCAGTACATTGCTGCTTTCAGGTGTCCAGTTTATGTATTTAAAATTTGAAAAATGCAGCTGCTTTTCACAAGTATCTTAAAGGAGATCTCTTTTTTCTCCCTAGAAAATGTAAGGTACTGCTAACACTCACAGTCGCTTGAAGCAATTTTCAAGCATTTCAGACTACTAAATAACAAGCTTACTCACCAGCAGTTTCTTCACACCCGGAAAACTCATATTTTCATTACAACACACTCAAATTCCATTAAAATCTTATTAACATCCATGTCCACTTGTAAATAGTTTACTCTTCAAATAGCTTTACAGGGAGCAGTGCAATACTCTCATTTCCAGATGGCACAGTCATCTGGACCTCTGATACTCAGTCACTGACCTTTACAGCCAATGAGATTTTTGCCTGCTTATCTCAGTACAAAACAGAGCCTCCAGGTATCAATTTTTCACTCTTCAATATAGTTATTGCAGTGTTTTACCAGATTTAATCTTCTTGTCCCACCCACCAGAGATACTTTTTTTTCATTGGAAATATCAAGAATGTGAGACAAAGCACCCCAGGTCTTCCAGAAGGGAACCATTAAAAACAATTCTTGTAATGAACACCGTTCATTACATGTACAACAGAAAAAAACTTGATTTGGGTTACTTTATTAAGTGATGATGTGCATCATGTTGTGGCAAGTACTTAAAGAAGAACTGTGTGCAAATTGATGCCTATATAACTTAGATCAAAGTTAAAAGGTGCTTTTATAGCTTGAGTTATAAGGTATCAATAACCTAATATATGTATATAACCTGGTATCAATATAACCTGAATCATAACTTTTATACCTATACAATCCGTTATAAATAACTTTTTATGCAATGTAATGGCCAGTATAGGGTTAACCAGTTGCTTAATGAACAGAAGAAAAATAAGAAAAAAACTAGCCAGGTGGATAGCTTTAGAGATAGATAAGTACAGTACTAATGAAAAATTGGCAAGTGCAAAGCCAATTTAGCCACAAAACAAAGAATTTAGGCTGGTTAAGACCAGACAGGCCAAGGAACAGCATAACTGCACATGCTCTGAAGACAAAGTTGCAAAGTTCAGATGTGAAGAAGACCTTGGAAGCCTTCACCAAAGACCCTCGACGACCCCTGAATTGGGGAGGTTCAAGCGCAGTGCAAAAGAACTAATAACCATGAGCTCATACTCTGTAAATTAGTTCTGGCACGGATGTGGTGATGTTACAGTTACATACGAAATTAAGCAATACTTACTGTATAAATACACCACAGCACTTGACAAGGGTGCATGAGTTAGGTGGAGAAACCCCCCTCACCAGTGCTGCAATAAACAAATATCTGTTTTATAGACATCAGTCTATGGGGATTTATTTCCGCCTCTCTTTCGGGCATCAAAATGTTTTCTTCACAGCCTTCCCTTCTGTGACCAACTGTGTCCTTTCTCAGCCTTTAAGAAAATATGACTCTTTACATTAATCATTGATTTATGTCATAATAAAAATGTGCTCATTTTTCCAGTTCTCTCACCCTGATTTTGATTTCATCGAGAGTCATTTTGTAACAGTGCAGCTGTCTTTATTCCTTATCTTTTCCCTGTGAAAACTAAATCTCCCATCTGTTTCATAACTGATATTTGTCATGCGTAAACTACAACAGCTAGAGATGAATCAGTTTCTAAGGTGCACTTCCACTGGCATTTCAGACAAAATTCACTTTGCAGAAAGCTAATTTTGTGCTTAATCCCATTTTTTCTCACTTGAGAATGAAGGACTGTTTTGTGTTCAAAAGCAGTGAGTGATGAGAAAAAAACATAATCCTTATCATTTTTGTAGTGCTAACCATTAACTTTTGGATCTGAATATAACCTTTCAACATCATAAAAACATAATTGTATAGGTACTCAAAATTGTATGGTAGATATTATACATATGTGTATGCATGTATTAGATGTGTAAATATACTGAAAGACAGAAATGCAAAGGACACTCATGGTCATGAAAACCAGGAAATCCAAATGTACTGTTGAACCAAACATAAAAGATTAACACTGCTAAAAGAGATGTGCAGTTCCTCTAAAAGGATTATTACAGGAATGGGAAATGCTCACTGACTCTAAGAAAGGACAAAGTCCAGCTACTAAACACTGTACAAGTATGAAACAGAAAGACACCAGTTTCTAGAATCTGTTATTTTCTTCTTGGAAAGAAATGCAACAATGGATGAAAAAAGCGAAAGGGAGGAGAGGGAAACACCTTTCACAGTTTAGGAATTTCTCTACAGGGTCCTTTTTTCTACCTGCTTTTTCCAAATTTTGGAATTCAAAATTCAGGCCTGGATCTTTACTGCATGAAAATTTTCATACCTATAGAAAGTGTCATGAGGACAACAAGGAAAAAGGCCATCAATTTAATCACTGGGTCTAATCTTAATTTGGATTCAAGACTTTGGGGTTAAACAAATATGGTCCTTTTCCACAGCTACCAAACAATACTCATGAGAGTTTTAAACACTGTTTTTAATTCAAGACTAAGAGTTTCCCAAGCATTTGTTTTTATCAGCCCCTTTCCAATACTGGTCAAAAGTAAAATAATTGCATTATTAAGAGTGCTGGCTTTGGGATAGCTGATTTTCTCCATGGTGGCTACAATGGGGCTGTGTTTTGAATTTGTGCTGATCTCAGGGCTTAATAATACAGAGGAGTTCGTCATTGCTATTTTGTTATTGTTTTGTATGTAACAGCCTTTCCTGCTTTTCGCACTACCATGCTAACAGGGATGTCATGAAGAGGCTCAGACAGGACAGCAGACCCAGACTAACCAAAGGGATACCCCAGACTGTCTGACATCATAGTCAGTATATAAAGTGGGGGGAAGAAGGAGGAAGGAGGGGATATTTGGAGTGATGGAGTTTGTCTTCCCAAGAAGCCATTGCATGTGATGGGCCCTGCTCTCCTGGAGATGGCTGAACACCTGCCTGCCCATGGGAAGAGGGAATTAATGCCTTGTTTTGCTTTGCTTATTTGCATGGCTTTTGTTTTCCCCATTAAGCTGTCTCTATCTCAAACCATGAGTTTTCTAGCTTTTATGCTTCTGATTCTCTCCCCTGTCCTGTTGGTGAGGGAGTGACTGAGTGGTGCTTGATTGCTGGCTGGGTTTAAACCACAACATCAACTGATGTAATTATTTGTCAAATTGAACTATTATGTCTCCTTAAAAGCTGTACACTGAAAATACAATGTTTGTCCTTAAAAGTGTCTTTCAATCCTAGCCATTAACCACTGCTGTTCGGAATTCTTGTACAGGCAATGTCTTGAGCACTGCTGCCCTTCAGACACATTTTCTGGCACTGCAATAAACTAGCACTTTACTTTAGAGTTAGACAAAACAACAAAAAACATATCTTGACTACAGCCACATTACAGCAGCAACTTCTGAAATGTCCACACAAAGAGAATCATAAAAGCTGTTTAGTGGCATTATTGCAGCCATACATTGAACTGATAATGAGGCTCACTGATTCTGGACATCACACCAGCACATGCTTAGATGTGTTAACCTGATAAACAAGACACACAAAGAGAGGGGGAGAAAACAGGGGTGGGTACTTGGCTCAGAGAGGTGAAGCCTGCTGCTCAAACGCATGGTGTAAATCAGTGACAGAAACAAGAATAACTCTCAGATCTCTGGAGCCTGTCACCACTGCACCACTGAGTGTTAAAGATTGAGATCTGCCCCCATGGCATACTGCAAGGCAGATGAAAGGAAGCTTTGCTGTTGTGGGTTTGTGATCGACTCCAGCACTGTGGCTATAAATAAAACAGCACTCTCAAAGAACAATTATCTTGTGGACATAGGAGTTACAAAGTACAGTAATCTGTGTAAGTAATTTTAAGTTTAGTTAGTACAAAGCCTAGCTAGATTGAAACAACCAAAAAAATGCCTATGAGTACTAGTACTGGTTCATTTTGAAAACTATTTGCTGAGTAATCACATCCATGAAATACTGGACCCTTAAACACAAATACAGGACATCTTAAGTCCTGTCTAATCTAAAAACTAAGCAGACAAGGAGAGCAGACAAGATACAAAAATTTCTTAACTGAATTAATCAAGAAAGCTGTAATTCAATGGCTACAGCATTTGCATGCCTTTAGCTCCCCACTCTTGGCTGGATCACTGGCTAGGAAGTGATTGCCAGACTTTCCTACAGCCATGGTCCCTACCAGAAGGGCATCCTAATTTTTCACAATTTCTAGGAAAATGCTGCAGAGCTTTTTATATATCAAATCAGTTTTCCAATGGTTTCAACCCAACCTTTGAGACACTTTTGACACACCACCCCTTCACAGAGTTACCAGTATTTTACAGTGGAGTTTTGAGCATTTTTCAAAATTTTCTTCTGTTAAAAAAAAAATTAAAAAAATTTGGAATTGACGTGGCCATCAAAGCAGGTTGTCCTAAAGAAGTGAATTTTACATAAAGTCACAAAGTAGTGACACCATCTAAACGAAGAAAAATTGTTTTTTAAAATGAAAATGTCATCTTTTTGTAAGACTTAACATATTAAAAAGAGGGTTTTTAAATTTAACTGATAGTTAAAACTTCCCATCAAACAAAAGCCAGCATCACAACATTTCATAAGTAATAGGTAACACTTGAGCAAGACTAAGTCTGGACATTTGGTGTCCAGAACAATACAAAAAATATTTCTTATCACCCTTAAAGTGCTTCATAGCTTTTACAAGGCATTAGAGAAACATCAGTCTGGGCTTGTACGGCTGCTTTTCATTCTATATCCTGAATCTTGACACCTGCTGTAACAGATGCATCCTTTCTTTTCTACTTTTGTGACATTTACTCTTACCATGACTAACTGCAAACTCTCCTTCAATTCAATCTTTTCAAGAGAATCATACAGAACATGGAAAAATAACAGCAATGAAGTAACATAATTTACAGAATTTTTCATGAAGTGACATTTAGTATTCTTTCTCTCCCACATTAAACAGTTTCATCTTGGCTACTCTGTAACCTTATGGAACATTTTGAATGTCGAATGCAATCAAACTTCCCCAAAATCCCCCTTAAGCACCAATGAAAAGCCAGAGAAGTAGGAACTGAGGCAAAGCACTGTTACCTTTTCAAAGAGTACAAAGTGATTGCAGAGAAGGTATAAAACAGTACTCACTTTCTAAATGAGCATAAAAAAAGGCTGAGCAAAGAGAATCAGGTCTCTCAGGATTTTTTTGTAATACCATCAGCTGCTGTTAATACCTGCTCAAAACTGCTCTGGAGATTAACAACAACAAAAAAAACCAACAAAGAAAACTGAAACCAAACAAAACCAAAAATCCAGAAAACCACATCAACTGGCATTTTAAACCCCTCCATGAATAATAAATACAAAACAGACCAAAGTTAGGGTTGCCAGACTCTAAGTTTAAAATTTTTATATATATATATACACTGCATTACTTGCAGTCACATCCTCATTACTATTTATATAAGATTTTTTTTACCTTCATGCACATAACCTTACTACTTTCCCAACCCCAGCCTGTAACTGAAGAAAATAGGAAAGAAATTGAGGCAGTGGCACAGGCCATTACACTTAACATTCTAATCCACTGCACTAGAAATGTTAGATTCCAGATACGATGCCAAAACTTAATCTGCCTGAACTATATGCAGCACTTCTAAGAAGATTAGAATATTTCACGACATTTCCTTTGACAGGAGCTCATGTTCCTACACAGCCATTTGGACTCTGTTTTCCCCTTCTGATGACATAAATTATAATTATGGCAAGCTAATAAATTTACATACTCTATCTAAAATGAATAATAAACTGACCTTGAATATTGTGTGCACTTTCAGTCACAGCAATATAAGAATGATATTAAACTATTAGAGAGCACCCAAAAGAGGGCAACAAAGAGAGAGAGGGGCTTGAGGGGCAGCCATATGGGGAGCAGCTGAGGTCACTTGGTCTGTTCAGCCTGGAGGAGACTGAGGGGAGACCTCACTGCAGTTACAACTTCCTTGTCAGGAGAAGAGAAAGAGATGATCTCATCTCTGGGCTGACCAGTGACAGAACCCAAGGGAATGGCCTGAAGTTGTGTCAGGTGAGCTTTAGGTTAAATATCAGGAAAATTCTTCCCCCAGAGGGTGGTTGGGCACTGGAACAGGCTGCTCAGGCAAGTGGTGACAGCACCAAGCCTGGCAGAGTTCAAGAAGCATTTGGACAATGCTCTGAAGCACATGGTGTGACTCTTGGGCTGTTCTGTGCAGGGCCAGGAGTTGGACTCTATGATCCTTGTGGGGCCCTTCAAACTCAGTGTATCCTGTGATTCTGATACAGATCCCTGGCATCCCATGTATGATGTACAATGTGAAATGATTTATTAACAAGAGAGGTGCTAGGAACTACAGCATATACACTTTTGAACAGTTGCCACAAGAGTTATTTGCTAAGCCATCTCAGGTTGTTTCAGGAAAAACATGACCTTGTTCCACTCCACACAAAGCAAGAAAGAATTCAGGACTAACAAGTACAGCCATAAAGCCTCTCCCCACAAAATGACTGCACCAGCTCTGTTTCCTTGGTTTTGGGGGTACTGCTGCATTCCAGCATCCAAGCTGTTCAACTCAATGCATGCTTTTATCTTTATTCTACAACAATAACATGCAGAAGCCTGCTTGTTTCCTTTAGAGAAAAGGTGATTCTCGAGGACACAGATTTGGAGATTATTTAAAACCCAAAAACATCATGACATAATGTATTATCAGACTTGCAATGAAATTATCACAATCTAGCTAAACTGAGAAATATGAGAAGAAATTGGTATTGGTTTCACTTCTGTACTGACAAAATGAAGTCAATTGCATTGTCCCAGGTCCAGATATTCTGACCCTCTTAATTCTCATTTGAATGAAGACTCTTAGAGGCTTAGGATTCACATTTCTATTTTTTGCACATACATATCAATTTCTGTTCCAAATCACACATTTCAGAAAGTCTGCTATTCCTGAGAGAGCAAAATCCACCAGAAGGGAAAACAAGGAGACAATGGAATGTGGGTGATCTGTATAGGTAAAATCACAAAAGTGGCACCACATCAGCAGCTGGTTTGTAAATCATGCACACCTTTGGAAAAAGCTGAGACTGCTCACCCTGTCCCAAGTCCCACTGAATGAAAACAGAAGTCAATTTCCAAACTCAACACTCAGTATGTTTGAATTATATTCAACCCTAATTGTGTTCAAAGCTATAGCTGAAAAAAAGAAAAATAGCCTACAGCTAGGAAAATAAGAAAAGGAAGGGCCTCATATGAATCTCCTTTGACATTTTTGGCTCTGTCCCATGGTTAACTGACCTACCTTTCTCATTCCTTCCAAATGCCTTCTATATTACCTGGTTTCATATGGGCACAGATGTTCTTCCTTTGCAATTTTGATTCTTTTCATTCTCTACAATTCATATCAATGACAAAAATGTATGCAAAATATGTTCCCTGTAACCACCCTCATGCTGCTTATTGGGAAAATACTCAAGCATATAACACACATTTTAATAGTACACTTTTTTCTGTAATCTTCCAAGACAACCACTGGAACTAATCTTATCCCAAAGAAGAGAATAAAGCCTATGTGAGATCACTTCAGGCTCCACAAATATCAAAGAGAATAAACCAGGAAGTGAAACAGATACAGTATTTGTAATTCCATTACTGAGAGGCAGAGAGGAAAGATTTAAATAATTTATTTTTCTTTTCACACTGGAAAAAATAAGCATGGCAACAAAGCCCGATTTAAGATATCCTGGCAAATGCAAAGACCATTTAGTAAAGTACAGTTATAGCCATGAAATGATACTGGAGTTACTTTTGTGCCTTTAAAAGCAATTAGCTCTCCAAAATCATTAGCTTTTACCATTTTAAAGGACCTCTTAGTTAGGTCGTATAACCCTGTTACTTGCAAATATAAGGCTTACAGCACAATTCAGTAATTTTGTTTATGCTTGAAGGGAATTGGCACACATTCATAAGCAATTTATTACAATATAATCCTTATATTCAGAATAAAATGTAAATTATTTTTTATGAGCATTCCCAAACAAGGAAATTCATGCAGGAATCTGAAGATGTTTTGTATGGAAACTGCTTTCATTGTCCAAACAAACCACCAACAAAGACCCAGTAAGACAAAGCAGATAGAGCTGGTCTCAGAGAAGCTGGACAAGGGAGGGAGAGGAGGAAGCAGAAAAAGAGCTGAGGAGAGCAGCATATGCAAGGTGAGCCAGAACTCAAGGACTCTGAGGGTTACAGGTCTGTTCAGGAGCAAAACATCAGAGAGATGCTCAAAGGCAAGGGGATAGGAAGGAGGGAGGGAAACCTCAAGGATGCTGCAAGGAATGGACCACCTGGGCTTAGTTCAGGCTCAGCATGAGGAAAGTGGTATTTTGCAAACAGCTTCAAAAGTGGTGGCTGGGATTTCAGCTACTGCCAAAGGAACTAACACACAACACTGCACATGACTCTGCACATGAGGCAAACCTGCCCTGAGAAATTCCTTCAATAGGAAACAGGCAGGGCGTGCCACAGCAGGAGCAAAGGGCAATGCACACGTGCCCTGATCCAGCTGTTTCCTCCACACCCCCTCCCCAAAGACCCACTGCACAAAGAGGGCAGCAGAGAAGCCCATTCCCACCTCAGCCAAAGAACAGAGGCTGAAAAGTGCACCCAGTTGCAATCCTAACTTTTTATGTTTCAGGGCAACTGCTAAAGCTGTGAGTCATTGCAACGTCTTCTTCCCTATCAAATTCCTTCTTCTAAGCAAATATTCCTGGGAAATACCTGTTTCTGGGGTGTAACAGCTGAACTGTCTGCAGTAAGAGTACTGCAGACCCATGCCAACCTGTGCTCTGTAAGCTATGCTAACCAGCACTTCCAGAGGTTTCTCATCCTATGACCAAGCAAGGAGCCCACTAAACAAAACAAAATTTCATTGACATGCTCCATCCCTCTTCATTTTTCTTGGGTAGTTCTTAAATGCCAGTAGGCAACCAAGCAAGCAGGAAGCAGCACAGGATCACAGATTTTATTTTGCTCTCTCACCCTTTGTTGCCACATCTGTTTTTCTTTGTTGCCACATCAGCAGAAAAGGCATAAAAACGTGTACTTTTTTCAACCAAGGCCCCTGCAAAGTTTTGCTGGTACTTGTATGCAACTTCATCTACAAATTAAAATACGGATGTAGAGCTACCAGTCTGAATATACAGATGAGTTTGTGTGCAAGTTTGGAAGGTAGCCTACCACAGGGCTCACTACTGTGCTACCTGTCCACGAGCTGTCCCTGAGCACCAGGGCTCAAATGCAAAACTAAAACTTCAATGGAAACGATTTAAAAGAGCTTTTGTTTTGTTCCAGGAGAGGGGGGGAAAAAGAGACATAATACATACCAAACAACAGAGGGAAAACAGACACTAAATGAACATTGGAAATTAAGAAAAATAAACAAAACGTGAAAATTAAATATCGGTCATTTAAAGGAAACAACCATTCAAAATGAAAAATAAACCCTAAAAAAAAAAAAGTCTTATATGCATTTTATTATTATTTGCTCACAGCTTCATGCAAGTAGTCCTTGTTTCTCATTTCCACCATCAGTATTCCATCTTTTTGCTCTTTACTTTTAAATGTGTTGTTTTGTTGTTTTTTATTTTTATTGGTGTAAGGAGTCTCCATTCCAGGTGGGTACCTAGGTGGTGAGTGCACGAAAACTTAATATAGTCAGGGGAGACTGCTGTCATATTTTAAGGCAGCAAGAGGGATTGTACAAGTCTGGTCAGAAAGGGAAATATGACAGTCAGTACTTGCTCTGCAGCTGAAACGAAAAAGTTCTACCAGTAAAATCAGTAAAAAATGTAAGAGAAAACCAAAAGAGCTCTTACCAACTTTAGTTTAAATTACACTCATCAAAGAGGATGAAGAATGAAGATGGGGTCTGCAAGAATTCTGGTATTTCTATATTAAATGCAGGTATTAAAAAAAGAAAGTCTGTTTTTATATTTGCAAATTATGTAGTTGATGTCTCTTAATACAAATTACTTAGGAAAATCCTTTGTTTTCCTCCCTAACTGACATTCCTTTATTTACCTACTTCTCAAAAACATGAAAGATACTGGTTTCTAAATTAGCATGCAGCGCCCTACGTAGTTTTTCAGCTGATAACATTCTCCACAATTGTTCTAAAAAGATATCAGTCTATTATGAAAGATATTGATCAGTTATATGAAACAACATGATTCTGGCTTTTCAACATCATTGCATCACTAATATTAGCCATAACTCTTACTCTGCATTCCTAAACAAAATATTTCAGTGAAGGGCTAACTGCCAGCAAAAAACAGAAGTAAAAATGACATTGTACTCCTACTTTTCACCATTAATCTAGAGGTTCTGTCCTCACCTTTAACTTCAGACATATTCCTTTGCATAAACAGGGCAAAAATAGCACCTAATTGTAATACTAAGTAACTACAATTGCAGATCCCAGTAATAATCAAGGAAAATTAAATACAATACTTCACATGTAACACATTAAACTTGAAGTAAGGCACAATACATATGCAGATGCTTCTATAAATATTAATTTATATTTTCTTTTGCCATGTGCACACACACTGTGCACAGAAAAACAAGAGCAATGTTAAAGCACTCGTGAGTATTGCTATCCATGATTTTTAGTTACAGGACCAAGCTCCTCATGCTAGACAGCTGTACTTCCCATTATGAGACACATCTACAAATGAATACCATATGTTCTTATACGACATAATATGTATACAGGGAAATAAAAAACATTTGCTGCCTGCAATAGTAAGTCATATATGAAAACTCCATTTCAATTAAATTGAAAACATCGTATTATGACAGTGACCTAAGCCTGCAGTTTGGGGGGAAAGGGCAGGGAGTGGGTGGGTGGAGGAAGGAGAGGCACCCAGAATGGGCCTGACCTTGGTGCACAGAGCAGGGACATTTCCAGGCAGCAAAGGGAACCAGGTGTGAGGCAAACCAGAGCAGAAGCTGCAGGGCGCTACAGGAGTCCTTACTCCCCCCTGCCCAGCTGCTGACCACTGCCTAACCACTCTGTCCTGTCCTCAGCCCTCATGACACCACCACGCTGGGCAGCATGCTGGGAGCACCCACACACCCTGAAAGTTAGGGAACCAGTACATGGCAACAGCAAATGGAGGTGATGAAGGGACTGCACATCTCTGGGCCAGAGCTGGGTGACATACATCCTCTGAGCTCAGGCACGGTGACACAGTTAAGTCCCTTCCTACCAGAGGTATTTAAGTAAACTCCTTTTTAAATACTGGTGGTAGTGAAAATGCATACTTGCATTCTTATAAGTTTACGTGGATACAAGAAATATTTGATCATATAAGTAGCCAATTCTATCTCAGAGGATAAAGAATAATTCCTTTGCCAAAATAAAGCACCTGGACAAAGTCATTTGTAAAGAACTACAGAAGTGCTGACAGACTGACACAGAAATGGAATCACACACTTGTCAGCATGAAAAGGGTTTAAAACCTATAATGAAAGTCAACAGAGCAATAGGAATTGATGTAGAAACCCTGTAACAGGAAATTTACAACATATTTTAACATAAAGATGAAAAGGAGACTTTCAAAGAAGGACAAATGCCCATATACCTAAATTACACTATTTTCTCAATTCTCAGTTCTCTAAATGCAAAACCGGTGTGTACTTTACAGCTTCTGCCACCCTTGTTGAGTGTTTATACCAGACCTGCTCTAATTTCCTTCATCTTTGAAGGTCAGGAAGGTCTAGTGAAGAATTTAGCGATATTTTCATTGACTGTGCCCTCTGGGCAACTGACTTAATTTTCCCTTTTTTGTTGTCTCATGGCACCTCACTTGGAGGTAAATCAGGTAGAATTATTTGTACAATGCCCTCTCAGAATAAATATGACCTTTACTACCAGCATATACACTATTGTTTTAAACAATGAGGTAATGAAGCTGTCTCTTCTCCAAGAGTGCCAAAGCAGTGCTTTGGCTCCAGCTCCTTTGCTCACACAAGCTTCACTCCTGTGCCCCAGGGGGTGCCCCCAAGCACATCTCCAGACCACCTCACCTCACAAAAGGCCAACACTTCTCGGAGCAGCCTAAATCCACACCCCAAAACAACCGTGTGGCAGATCCTGGGATCTCCCCATCCTTACCGGCAAGCTCCACCAAGTCAGCACAAGCAGCAAGGCAGCCAGCCTGTTGTACATCCAGTCCAATCCAGGGGAAGGGCAAAGGTGTCTCTTTACTATGAGAGATTAAATGGGAAATTGCAACCAGGACTCTCAGAGGATCATGTGATAACACTGAGGAGAGCCAACTAAGCACAACTGAATCATGCCACCAGCCCAGTGCAAAAGTTAACTCTCTGAGGCCACAGCAGAGAATAATTCCTTATTTGAAATAGTGATTAGTCTACATCCATGGAAACAGCATCAGCATCACCTCAGCACTGCATCTCCAGCCAACAGCCAGGCTTTCTTCCACCAGCAGACATCCAAAGTAACAGTCACCTTTTGAGTAGTTAAGCCACTTCCCAAAAACCATTGCTCATTAATCTTGACACTGCAGAAGACTTGAATTCCCAGAACTGTACAAAGGACTTGGGATGGACCTTGTAATTAGCTTTTCCCTAATCCCACTTAATCCTAGAGCTAATTAGTATGCTAATGCATGCTATAGCAAGGCATCTTTCAAGGGTAGCAGAGTATACAGGGTCACATCTGTCCACTAGCCTGCCATACCTGGATATGCCAGGCACCTCGCCCTTCTTCCAAACTACCAAACCAGAGAATCAGGGGCCAGCACACCCTGGTGCACCTGGCTGAAGGAACGTGAAAGATGTGCTCCCTCATATCTCCTTAACTTTAACAATTTCCTCAGTGTTATGAAGAGCTTCCTCAGGCAGATAACGATCAGGCAAACCCCCACCTGCATAGCAGCAGCAGCAGGTTGGTGACAGACATGCAAAGCAGATGCTCTGAGAAAGCAAAATTTGTGGCATGAGGGATCCTCCATAATGGAAAAACACAAAGCAATATTCTCTTCTGCTCTCAGGGTCACAAGCTTGCTCCTTAAGAAACAGAACAGGTATGAATCTCCTGTTAGCAGCTGGCACAGCTGAATGTCCCATGACAACTCACTGTAGTCCCACTCTCACATTATTCTCTGATGGCAACCAGCTGGAACAAACTGGATGACACATGGACTCACAAAGCTTGAAAAGCTTTTGGTGATGGTGGACTTCCTGAGTTAAGATTGCCAAACTACAGCCTCACCCAGGCGGACTACAGTCAGTGATGGACACATTGCACTAAGGGATCAGGAAACAGACCTGGGAAACTCATGCTCTACACCTCCAGAGCTAGTGGTCAGCTACAGGGCAGCTCACATATCACTAAATTAAAGTCTTTTTCTTGAAGATGACAAGGCATGATGGGAGTTATTTTAAGTCATTTTCTTGTTTTAAGTACTAGCAATAGTTTCTTGAGAGAGCAGCTTAAAATGGGACAAAGGTTCATCTCTGGCTAGCTAACAACAAGGCACACAACCAAAGTAATAGTTAACAATAAAAATCTACAATAAAATACTATTAAATATGATATAATAACATAACATATAGTATAATAAATAATAATAAAAATACTACAATTCCCTCAATAGTTACTGTGCAAAGTATTCATTCTACTTGCAAAAGTATCTTATGCTTTTAGGATATGTTTACCCAAAGAGTTTTAATTTTCAACCTTAGGTACAAAAAATTAACTTCACATTAATATTTTGACTCAGATCAATTTCATCAGTCTTCAGAAGAATCTTGCTGTAACTTAAACTACAGGCAAGTGACTAAAAGTTCTTAACACCAGACAGAAAATCATTCCATAATGATGTAAAGACTACACTGGCATAAATGTATCTTTCAATTAAAAAATAAGTAATGCATTAGGAAAAAAAAAGTATAAGTACATATAAGTACAAAACACGTTTAGCAATTCCAGAGTCCTTCAAAAGTCAGGTGATGTCAGTTGAAATAGAAACAGAGAATACTTTCTTATGTCAACAGTGTGGTGGTATAATGGATTAAAAACAAGTGATGCACAATACTGTTGATCACCACCCATTGACCAATGCCCAGCCCATGCCTGAGCAGTGATCAGCCCCTCCTGGCCAATTCCTCCCAGTTTTTATACTGAACATGACACTCTGTAGTATGGAATATCCCTTTGTCCAGTTCAAGTCAGCTGTCCTGGCCTTGCTTTCTCCTGGCTTCTTGCTCACCTGCTTGTTGGCAGAGCACAGGAAACTGAAAAGCCCTTTACTTACAGTAAGCACTACTGAGCAACAACTAAAACATCAATGTGTTATTGACATTATTCTAGTACTGATTCTAAAACACAGCACTGTACCAGCCACTAAGGGGAAAATTAACTCTCTCCCAGCTGAGACCAGGACAGCAGATGTAACCTTGATTCTTCTATTTTGTACAAACAGTATCTCTTCCTAGTGATTTGTGCAAGATAATCTACCTGGAGAAATATTTCTTAACTATTGAAGCTCCTTTGGATCAAAATTTAATTACATTTTTATATTTTTTAATATATTATACATTTTTGTATTTATGTGACAAAACTTGGGAGGGTGAGAAAGAAATAGGGACTCAAAAATCCTCAGGAGACTAACACAGCAGAGCACAATACAAAAGGCACCAACCTCATCCAGAATCAGAGGTCGTACACCTGTGTCCACACAGTGGGGTAAAATGAAATCAGAAAGATAAAGACCAAGGTAGGATGAAGGGAAGGTTTCTCAGCCTAGGCTCACACTCATATGAATACAGCTACACAGCTGTCTGATGGGGTGATGCTGGTGCTGGGCTACAGCCTGAGCACAGTGCAGAGGCATGTGCCACCACGTAGCACAGCCCAGTAATCTGTTTTCCAGGAGGAAACCCAACATTCATAAAGGAATGAACGCTCCTGTTGCTGAAAGATAGCCAAGAACCTGGTTCCAGGCTCCTACAAACTTTTACACAGAAGCTGAGATCACAGTAGTCAGTTTGAAAGGTTTGAAAAATCTGTCATTTAAGGTTGCTTACACTGGGTGATCTGTCACCCCATTTCATCTTGTTCCATCCTGTTCCATGCCCCACTACTCACTGGCACAGCCCTGTGCTCACCAACAGTCTGGCTCCAGATGCATTTCTTCACCCTAGCTAACTCTCACCTGCTAACTAACCTGATCTCACTCAGCAACTTCTGCAAAATCATACAACCAAAACTCAATTTATGCCTAATCTGAATGTCAGAGATTAAGTTTGCACATATATTTGAAATTAAGAGAAATTTTAACAACCTGTACTGAGGGTCTGTGTTTACTGAGATCTATATCAAATAGTTCTGCAAACAGACATGAGCAAAAATATGTAAGTTAATATTTTCCTTATGCTCCCTTAATGCAGGATGACAAACCTTTCTGAAATGATCTCTTTAAAAACTCAAGCAAAAACCCTAAACACTGTGACAAATCACATGAATTTTTGTAACATACATCTTCATAAGTTGTTTTCTAAGTTCTTCAAGTCCAAAGTGCCAAATACCAGCTTTCACAGCATGAAGCTCATTGTTTCCCATAAACTTACATGAGCAGCTCCTACTTATTAGGAATAAAAAATAAGATTCTGTGGTAGTTTGTTCTTGTATGTACCGTCCACAGCAAGGAGTTCTAACAAATACAGTCCCTTTTCTTAGCTTTCAGCTCAAAGGAGAACAACCATCACAGTGTAAATATGAAGACAGGCACTGGACAGATGTTTGGACATTTTCATTAATACATAATATTATCAATTATATTTGTAAAATGTCCTGGATATTTAATATCTTTGCCTTTTTTTACTCCTAAACCAGAAAAATTACTGAAATTCAGTTAGGTTCTGTTTCCTACAGGAAATCATGCAAGCTATTCTCATCATACTTCTCATTCCCAATACTGTTTTCATGCACTACCCTGGGCACTAAGAAACCAAAGCAATCTCTTTAGTGCAAAGTTCAGAGCAAAGAAAGGTGTGTTTAAACCAAAGCACAGATCAGCAAGCTTTTAAGAGCTTATCAGTGGATGACCAACCATAATTTAGAAACTGCACTTTTATTTACCTCATTAAAGTTTGTGGGAATCCAAGCTGGGCTTTTGTTTCTTTCAGTGAGGCAGGCAGCACAGTGACACGTGCAGACAAAGGGCAAAAGGTGAGTCAAGGGCAGCCCTGCACAAGTGCAGGTGTTCCCTGCAGTGCAATGCACCAGGATTCCAAGGGTCTGTTCTCACATCACAGCCTGCCTTTTGCAGCTAGAGGCCGTGCACATGACTGAATCACTGAACAGCATGAGTCAGGACTCAATGAACTGGAGATGAAGCTTACACCAGCTTCAGAGTGGTTGTTAAAGGACAAGTTGTACCTTAACTGACTAAAAACCTGCCAGTACAAAGTTAAGCCATCAAATATCTTTTCAACAAAACTGAACCAATGGAGCTAAATTATTTCAGACGAGCCTCACACAGGATGCAGTCATAGCCACTACCAGGACTCATAAAAATGAGTTAACTTGTCAAATCACAGCCCCACAACGATCACATTAAGCTGGCAGAGACGTAGGCTACTGCCAGAGGATTCCATCAAAACCCCCTTTCCTGTGAGTTTCCTTCACTCCCCTTGTGCCAGCACCATCATTGATGCAGTAACTCGCTGAGTTAGATTAAGGAACTAATCTGGCCAAAAACAACACTTGTAAAAAAATATTTCAGTTGAATCTTTTGTTAATCCAGCTCAATCTACTTCAGTCAACTCAGAAATGCCAATGTCAGGGTAATAAAAATATAAGGAAGGTGTGAGAGATGGAAAGAACTCTATCTACTTTGAGTGGTGTTTCCCACTCTTTTCAACATCCATTTATCTCAGCCTACTATGACCATGGCCTGCATCCACCATCACTGCACATCAAAACTTCTGCTTCAGAACAAGTCTTAGGAAACAAACACTCTGAGAGGAAAGAAAAAGTTTCATCAAATTTTATCTCTTTTCAACAGAACATGAAGACATTTCTCAAGTCTACCTGAAATACAGGCTTTTCAGAAGATAACACAGGCAAGCCACCCACGTGAGTTTAGCAGGACATTAAAAGTCCACCCTCTGGATGGAGTTATACGATGCTGATGACCACTCCCACAACGATAACACCATTATCAGTACTCCCTTATCTAGCTGTGGCAAAGACAAGCAGGCTGAGAGGCTTCAGAAGCTACACTACAGATCTGTATGACCTTTCATCCTCCTAGCAACTGCTGAGACAGAAAGCATCTTCCACTGGCCCGTGGTAACCACAGCTCCAGTGTCCTGCTGTGACTGGCCACTGAGCCACAGCTCTGTGTGTGACAGCAATGGCAGAGCTTCTTCTCTGTTCAATAGCCAAAGCTTCTTGTTCCAAGCCTCTTGCTTTGTATCTGGTATCACAGACTCATAAGTACAGCTATAACCATAATTATTACATGAATTCTTGAGCTACATCAAACCTACAAGAACTTTTTGTTTTATTTGCGCAGCTAAAATTTAACCTTGCACTTTCTTAATCCCTAGAAAAACACCCTGTTATCTCTGGATGCAGTATACTCCTGGACCTTGCTGTCGTATTTTATTAAAGGCAAAGAATTTCTAGAGATGATACTTCATCAGTGCCCTTGAGTCCCAACATTGTTCTAACAATTACACAAAAATTTGCTAAAAACCATCAACTGTTTAAAAAAACTAAAAATTGAGCAATGTACCTCACTAAGCACATATTGCTAAACATTGACCAAACAATTTTCACACTTCACTCTAATTATTTTCCTGTTTTTCAAATAGGGATATGAATTCAAAATATCTGACTTCCCAAAGCCAGAGTAAAAGCTGTTGGGGTGGTTTAGGGACTGCTGGACTGGAAGAAAAAGGAGTTGGAGCAGTGATAAATTCGTACTGATTCGTACTGAAGGAGTGAAGATTCGTACTGATGCTAAATCAAGCAAAAGCACTAACTGTTCTGCTGCAGTTGGGCACTGAGTATGCATGACAAGGTATTCATTCATTTATTTGTTGAAAACAACACTATTCTTACCTTGTTACTTTTCTCATGTACGCTGTACTTTCAATCACTATTCTAGGTATGCTAAAAACATTCAGATTTGCTCCTCCTCAAATACTTCACTGCAAATACTTCACCCCAAAACTGTTTTAAGTTCCCCAAGCATACTGGGGGCCCTGTGGAGGAAACACTTTAACACACGTTTATTGTCACTTTCAGTCCAAGAAGCCTCCCTAGGAAAGAAGGCTATTGTAGAAAGATGACAGATAAAACGTCTGAAATTATCAAGAAATCATTTCTAGTCTAACAGGATTGGGATGCTGTATCAGGAACAGCAGGGAACAGTCACAGAACAAGAGAGAATATTGAGCAGCTTACCCTTACATGAAAATATGACCAGGTACACAACTATATCTGTGCATGCTTTTATTCTTCTAGAATAAAGAGAGCTAGCCCAAAACAACAATCAAAGAATAAGTTCATGGCTTCAACTTTTTTGGGAGTGCAGGGGTGCTCATCCCATATGCTGCTCATGATACCATCAGAAATACACCTCAGAAAATGATAGCTAAAATTTTACTTAAGGAATTAATCAAGTCTGTCTATTTTTTACACATCCAAATACTAAGGAACAACAACCCCCTCTTTTATTTGTCTATTTATTTGGCTGCAAATATTTAAATTCCCTGCCTGAACATGATTATTTTGAAACCACGACTCCAAGGCCGAGGCAGGTTCATTGCAAAACCAGCAGCCCTCACAAAATAGCCTGTTGGCACATTGCAAGCACTCAAAGCTTATGAGCAGGGTATTTTTCTTCCCCTGGCAAAGCAGATTTACTGAGGAGTCTGGAACGACAGTCAGTGAGTCATGCATAGCCAAATCTGCAACACTCTCAGCAGGGACCTCACTGTATCACTTACTGTAATTGCAGCCTCCCTTCAGCTGTAGGGCTTCAGAGACAAAAAAACCCCGAAGGTGAACTTTTAGTAACTCCAGTGAAAAAGGCACCAACAATAAAGAAAGGTGCTGGCATTACAAATGTATGAGTAACCTTTTAAAGCCTTACAGCTTTCAGCTCCTGCTTCACTAGTAACAGTTACAAAATGAGTAAAATATTGGCAATAATATTAGTTTAACATTTTTAATCTGGTACCAATATCAGCAGACTCAAAATGCCATTAGTTTTACTCAAAAACAAATTTAGCAATTCTGCTCATCAAAGAGAAAGAACTTAGAGAAACAATGAACTATTCCACTAGGCCACACTTACGAACACTGGAGTTCAGATTTACACAGCTCTTCTGGCACTTTTCTGACCAGTTCCATACCAGTTTTGCATAAAGTCTACATGTGTATAACAGCACATCTGGTAATATATTGCATTATGCTCAGTATCATTCAGATTTGTGTACACAAGCAAAAAAAGAGAAAGCCCATAATTAAAATACACAAAAGGCCTTTCAGTTTCCCATTCCTAATAGTAAGACAACCATGGCATCTAATACTCTGTATGCTACTAAAATAAAAAAATACTATATACCAGCCTTGATTTTCCTCCTTTATGATATGTCACTCTATTGATTGAGCAGATTTACTCCTGTTTGTATCTATTTAAGGGTCTGTCTGACACAAAATAGAATTCAATAGATTGTTTGCCCTGATAGTGAAGGACATCAAATCAAATCTACACCCACAACATAAAATAATCTAAGTCACCTACTGAACTGAGCTTCTTGAAATAATGTTGTTTTATCATCCTGACAGATGCTGAATGGATGTCTAAGTGCAAGAAACAGGGACCATGTCTGCACAATGAGGACTGCACTGAAAGAGCTTCAGAGATCTAGGGCTGAAAAATAACATGCATATTGAAAAGAATTCCACCAAGATTCTTAGAAAAACAAGATTACATGACTGCAGTATACACAATTAGCTAAAGTGATAATCAGCAGCAAGGAAGTGACTTTACCTGTATTGGTGACACTCCCAAAACTGACACTGAAGTACTGCTGGGGTTGAAGGAGAAGCAAAGTATGAGGGCAGATGTAAAGACAGATGCTAAAATGCTGAAGAAAGGATTTTCAGACTGAATAAACAAAGGCTCAAAGAGAACCATTTGCTCCACCCACCAAGATAAAAATCAAGTGGAAAGCTGATCACAAGTAACAGGCACTAGGAAGGCTTTTTAATGGGTTGGCAAGACATAGCAAGAACCAAAGGCAGGAAGAAGATAAATTCAAAGTTAAAATAGGAAGAAAACTGGATTGATGGGGAATCCCCTGAAGCAGGAATCCAGAATCAAGGAAGCAGGAAATGTTGGGATACCACATCTTGCTGTCTGTAGATCAAGTTACTGGGATTTGTACATCAGTAACATGCATGAAAGACAAAAGACACAAAAACCAATTCTAAACAAAGTAACTTTGTGCCTTGTTGCCTGTCAGCTCTATTTGAAGATGTTGGCAAGCACTGGACAATGAACTTGTTCAAATTAGCAGGCAACCCCCAAGACAGGAAAGATTTTTCTAAAGCATTCAGATGAAGACTGTGCTCATGCAAAACCTGTAGACTGCAATGGTTTTGTCAAGTCAGCTGTAGTGGGATAGATCTCTGCTCTGCAGATAGTTCTTTCTGCTTTTATAGAAGCAAAGCAACACATGGAAGGTACAGTGCTGAGCCATCCATATACTGGCATCATGAAAGGTTACAGGGGCCAGGAACAACAACTGCTGCGATGACAGTGGGGACCTGGAATCCCTTCTGTACAAGCAGATTGCAAACAAAATTGCAAAATGCTCCACCACTTGAGGCAGTTGTGACTAATCAGCCTGTGAGTTTGCTGCTTGTACACTGAGCATTATATGTGTCCCTCACAGTACTTTACTCCTTTATACTGGATTTCACTGCTTTTCAGTTCCAAGAGTGAGTCACTGGTGGGAAAAGAATGGGAAAGGAATGAGCACTTTTCTCTCTGAAATAAAGAAGATGGAAAATGACCCTGAAAAAAGGCATGATTTCATGCTTACTACTAGATTTCTTCTTGGCTTAAGACACAAACTTTGTTCAGATTTGAACAAAGAATGAGGCAGATTATTCCAGTAGCGAAAGAATAAACTCCACTCGTAGGTGTGATGTGCAATATCTATTATGGTCAATGTTCAAAAAAATCGTATCTTGTGGGCAACTCACAGCAGAAGTCTTTGTTATTTCTCCATGATCAAAGGACATCTGTAATTTGGGTTTCCTACTAAGAGATCAAATAGCAAGTGAGTGATTTAGACCACAGCTGCCTGTAGAAAACACCAAGTGTTTTATGTCCCTTACTTGTCCCCAGAGTGAACTCATGCTACCACTACTAAGTCAGTAAAGCCCATATTTACAAAAATATATAAAATTAAATACTTATGTTTATGTAGACTTATATAGTAACCCACAAAAAGGGGTGCAGCTCTACAACAAAACCCAAATGAGACTGCCTAGTTTCACTGCCACACAGACCCAAGCTTCAGCTGGTATCTCCCAGAGTCAGGTGGATTCAGTAACAAAGCAGGACGGTGAAGCTCAAGGGCTGCAGGCCCTGAATAGCATGTGCCACTTGAAAGAGGAGACCTGAGGTGGCAGCAATCCTCCCTCTTACAACACTCTTTTCCAGAACTGGCCTGGAGATTCATTCCATCTCAGGGAAACTCAATTCATTCTCATTTTCCAAGTGAGTATCAGCAAACCAAAGACAAGATTTAAAAAAGGCAAAGAAGGGAGAGTGCATAGAACTGCAGAGCCTCTGAGTTGGAGCAGCCCTGTCCTAGGCTCTATGAAACACTGGAGTCTTTCTTAAATTATCAGCAATACAAAGATTTACAGGCTCTTTTGAAGCATATGAAGTTAAACAGGCACTGGCTTGCAAAGCTTCAAAACTGGAACTGGTCTTCCAATGTAAGTTAAGGCAGTGCACTGAAGTGGCAGCAAAAGTGCACATGCTGGTGAGCAAGCATGGTGACTCACTGGAAACAGATACAGGGAGGCTGTCACATGAAAAGCTGGAGCAGCACAGGAGACAACATGGAACAGCAGCATCCCAAATAGGAGAGAGGTATGGAGAGGAAAGCAACTCTACCTCCAGTGGCCAACACATTCAGAATCATTCATCTATTACTCAGATTGCAATTTAGGCTTGGCTCTTGAAAATGCCATGCAGCAGAAGTTTATCTGCCTCATGCAGTGGTGTGTTGGTGCAGTTCAGTTACTTCTGCATGCGCACTGCACGCATTCACTTCTTATAAATCTATTGCTCGTGAACTGAATACTCCAGGCTTGGTCTCAGCCTTATAACCACATTCAAAAACATTTTTACATACATATATTTGCATACATGCATTCACTCACTCTTCAGGACAGAAATAGTCCTGTAGAAGACTCTCTGGATGGCATTTGATTGCCTGAGGGTAAGCCCACGCAGCCATATGAAGAGAATGTTGTTATTTGAAACACCAATGTGTGCCTGGCAAATATGACACACGACCTGTGGTGCTTTCTGCCAAAATAGATGGGGTAAAACTCCTGAGGAACCTAAATGGCACTGGAAACACATGCTTACAGGTTTGGATTTCACAGGTATGAGTGTGACACAGTCAGTCACTGAAACAGTTTTGGACTGAAGCCTCTCTGATTCAGTCTTGCTTTCCCCAACCCAAATAATAACAAACAGTTCCACAGAAAGAAATTGTTTAAAATTTTGTGCATGGATATCACAAAGAAAAGTAGATGACACAAAATGCCAATGGGGCATTACTGAATCTAACAGGTTAAAACTTGAAAGTAAGTGAATTAAGGCAATATGGAAAAGAGAGCTGTTATTAAAATGGAATTTGATTCTGTGTATCCTGCCTTTTTGATTTTTCCAAGAAAGGTTTTAAGATAAATATTTAGGCAGACCACAGAAATCACCCACAACCAATATCTACACCATATAAAGATAATCCTTTAACTGCTACTTTAATGCAAATTGCAAAATATACTTCTCTATGGTAAAGACAACAGCTCTGATGCTATTTTATGTATTACTACTGTTAAGGCAATATTCCTAAATCAACAAACTTGGAAGTAATCACACTTAGGCTGTTCTAGATTTTAGCCTACTTTACCAATGGTAACGTAAACCTTTCCACAAAAGTATTTCACAGACACATTGTGCCTTTAAACGACAAAAAAACCCCCCGAATAGACAAGTAGCTCAACAATCTATTAGATCAGAAAAATTTTAATTTATGAAGCAACAGTTCTCATATGCCTGAAGGAAAAAAAATTGGGTAGGAAGTATAGATCTCTCTTTTCTACAATGTCACTCTGTTTGGAACACAGCCAACCTATTGCTTTTTCCAGGAGGTAGCAGTGTCACACTTCCCTCTAAAGATAAATTTCTAACATGTGCTGTTTTGAATGCCTATGAAAAAACAATTCAACATAGTTTCTCTATATATCTTTCCAAAAGGGCTGCTTCGTTACAGCTAGTACCATATTACACTGGCTTCCTAATACTCTGACCCTGTAAAAATTACAGTTTTCAAACTAGTAGAACTTAGTTGTTCTAATTTTGTTATTTTTTTCAAACGGCAAAATAAGCCCAATTTCACATCAGTAACAAAATACAAAATCTGGAATGCGGAGCTAGTCCACTTGCACAATGTGAAGAGCCAAATGGAAGAACTTATTTCCATTAAATATTTCAGAATTATGTGGGTTTGGGCATTATTAGCATCATGCAGCTCTGCACATCTTGGGAATGTTGACAAAGAAAGAAAGCAGTTGGAATAACGAGGGGGGAGCGGATGGGAGAGAAATCCCACAGAAATGTTACAACGTTTCAGGAAAGTTTTGTTTGTTTGTTTCTGAAAAAGACCAAAAGAGAACTAAAAGCGGCCACTCCCCTCCCTCTCTGTTCCCATGAAAATACTCCCAATCTCTCTCACAACAGAAGTGGGAAGACACTGAGGATGCACGGCAGGAGGGAGTGGGTCAATCAGGACCATGGAGTTGAGATATCATAATAAAAGCAGGACAAGCAGACCTAAGGTTCAAATTTAGAGTGGCACAGAAAAAAAGGCAGAGAGGTATTTAGGATTTTAGTTTAATGAGCTAAGTGGCAAATGTGCATGGGCTGGAATGCTGTACTACTGCTGTGGTGGAACTCAGGCAAACTAACTGTGGGAATCCTCTGTTCTGCACAGCTGAAACACGCACATTTGTTTGCTATAATGACAGAAATGAGACCACTTTTCCCGTTTATTTCCCCTTCTCTTAATCCCAAACCAGAAAAATTTGTGAAGGATCACCATTACTTGGCAATGTCCCAGTTTACCCAGGAGTCTGTCTGCAGAAGCAGCTGCAGAGGAGCTGGAATCTCAGGAGACTGCTGCTCCTAATAGTGTGGCATTAGCACAGGAGACAAGTTTCTTAAGACACAGAGAAGGACTGTGCTCATGTGTCCCAGGGCTCTAGGGGCTAAGAATCTGCTGCTTAGAGCCATGTATCCAGACAGCTACACGTAAAAAAAGGAAAACCAATCATAAGAGTCTACAGATACACAATCTTTACTCTGAAGTTACCCCAAGGAGCAGGGAAAGCATTATTTAACTTATCCCTCCACCTCCATGGTGAGTTTGAGCAGAGTTATGAGAGGCTTTTGCACACTACAAACAATAACAGAGAAGTTTTTGGATTTTGTCATTTCTTGGAAAAAATAAACATATTTTGTATTCCACTGGAAATGGCCAGGTCTGCAGAGCCCTTATAGAAGATGTAGCTAAGATGACATCAGGACTTCAAATGAGGCTGATAAATAACATTAGTCATGGAGAAGGAAGTACCTCAACAAAAAAGAGAATTTAGTGGTTCTAACAGGGGGTAGGAGGTATTTCTCAGTTTTGTCCTTGCTTTTGTTGTGGTCTCTTGGTGTGATAGGTCCCAGTGCATCTGTTACCTTTTGTCCAGGGTGACCCACTGTACTGCCTTCTAGCTTTTTTTAATCAGACTATAATCTCTTTGATCACATATGCTCTTACTATGCACACATGGAAACTGTATGCCAGTTTCAATCCCTTCCCAGTTTCAGCTGGCTTCTCAGCATTATTAAAAGTCCCGTTTTTATCAATGGGACCTTTGTTGACAATTTCAGCAAGGAAGAGGCAAGACTGAATGGGCCATAAAGACAAAAGTCAGTCATTTACGCAGCAGTCCCTCTGGTCATTGCTATGGAAAAGCCAGCAGTGACTTCTGCCTGTATCAAACGAGCTG
This sequence comes from Luscinia megarhynchos, assembly GCA_034336665.1. Taxonomy (NCBI): domain Eukaryota; kingdom Metazoa; phylum Chordata; class Aves; order Passeriformes; family Muscicapidae; genus Luscinia; species Luscinia megarhynchos. The sequence goes on from CM067565.1 coordinate 53,465,418, forward strand.
TGAGGCACTAGGAGGTACTCAGCCCTCATGTGTGTGTAACCGGCTTCTAGCCCGTTAAAAGTTTCAATGGCAAACGCTTAAAAAAGTTTGTCTCATTATGACCTACACCTCCCTCCCGTTTATCACATTTAAAAAAAAAAAAAAAAAAAAAAAGCTACAAAGGTAAGTAGTCAGGCACAGGAGACTATAGGAAAGTCTACGCACAGCACCCCACCGACAGCCTGATCCCAGAACCACCAGGTCCAGCCCCCGAGGCCACGGGACGGCACTCACCGCTGCGACCCACAGTCCCTGCCCGCTCCGAGCCCAAAGCCGCGGCCAGAGCAGCTGGGCTTCAACACCGCGGCGCCCGGGCGGCCCCGGGACTGCTCCTGGGTACAAGCGCCTAACAACAGCCACGGGCTGCTTCTGCTGGGTGCTCCCGGCCGACCAGCAGAACTCCGGGGCTCCCTCGACGCGCGGAGCGCGTTACAGAAAGGCGTGGGGAAAAAACCCAAACGAACCAACCAACCCAGGACAAAGCGTTTGGGAGCCGCGGGACACAGCGCAAAAACGGGCAAAGCCTTTAGCCGCGGGCCGGAGCAAGCGGCTTCTCCCGGGCAACAAGTCCCGCTGAGCCGGCCGCGCTCCTCCTCCTGCGCGGCGGCCGGGGCCGGAGCCGGAGCCGCCCCCGCCGAGCGCACCTGCCGCGGGCAGCGCCCTCCTCCTTCCCTCCCTCCTGCCCTCCCTAGCCCCGCTCACCCGCCGGGGGCGTCGCCGGCCCCGCCGCTGGGGTGGTAGGCGGTGAGGACCACGCCGCGGGAGCCGGAGCGCCAGCTCATGGCGCTGGCCGCCGCATCCCTTCTGGCGACTCCGAGGCGGAGCGGCCCGGCCCGGCGCGGCCCAACCTCCTGCCGGCGGCGCGGCGGGGCAGGGCCGGTGACGGCGGCGCTTCCTGCGGCCGGCGGGGCCTGCCCCTCCTCCGGCCCGGAGCCGCGGCTCGCCGCGCTTCCCCACCCGCGGGACACCCCGGCCCCCTCCGGGCAGCCTGAGCTCGTGGGAACGCGTCGCTGAGAGACCCGTCCGTCAGAGACAAGCGCTGCCCTTTCGCCCCGAACTGCTGCGCCCCGAGGCTGCCGTGCGGCAGGTGCGGCACGGCACGGCAATAAGAGAAATAAAGAATGCGTTCAGCGTGTGCTTTGCACGTTATCCATTTCACTGAATCGCAACAGTATTTGGTGATTGCTTTAACTTTTTATACACACGCCTAGAAAAAGGTTTATTTTTTTGAATGACAAGGTCTCGTCACAAAAATCACACGGGATAATGTCAAGCGAGGACGCTGCTGACTGAGAGCTGCTGGGCTTAAACAAGCTTTCGTTAGCTCCAAGGTCCCGCTCTATCATCCAGTCGCCTTTTTGCTGGGCAAAGCCTCCTCTGTGCCTCGGCACAGGCTCTGATGAGATGGGACTCGCTGCCTTGGTGTTAGTTTTGAATTGGTAGGCAAGACCTGTAACGCAACACCCAAAGCTGTTTGTTTTTCTTCCATGGCAACATGTAAATGCACACATGCTATTTATGTTTGTAATTTGTGCCCTCCTTCACATATGCATATGATTTGTCTGAATTATTATCAGTTTGTTCTATAAGTGAATGGATCAACTTCAGCTGAGACGAGTGTAATTTGCATTCTGTTCACTTTTTTTCCTTTTGAAACAAATCATGCAACTGCTTTGCTTGCAGTTAAAACCTGCAAATTCGGTGCTGGGCTCTGTGAGTTGCTCTGAAGCGCCATGAGTATCGAGTCCTGAACCTTCACTCTTTTAACCCTGTACCTAAACTGGAATGCTGCATGCAAGGTTGTGGATGGACCACGCAGTTTTCTGTGCAGCTGTTCTGCAGTGCAGAGCTGCCATGCAGGAGCAGCACAGAAATCTTGCCCTACAGCCACAAATCGTGGAGGCAAACAGGTCATGTTTGAGCAAGATCAGTTTGTCCTCTGGAGTCCTTGATACTTACAGCTGGTGACTTTGGAAGGATCATAGTCAGAATAACTGAATTTTGCCATTGATGATGGACTTCTACAGAGTGCCAAACAGGGAGTCCTGATTTCTTTAAAAAGGGTTAAGTTGACATTAAATTTTGAGAAGAGTCCCAACATTACAAGCACAGGAAAACTTGGATGCCATTCAATAGGCCAACCATTACAGAGTTGCCTTTTCATTTCTCACACACCTGAGGGTCACGTGCCGCCTTAGTTTTAAATTCATATAAACTATTGAAAGGGAGGATGTGTTTTGATAAAGCCTGCTTCTTCCATGGTTTCTTGGATGTTTTATCAGTAGGCAGCTGGCCAAGATGTTTTGGTCAAAGTATTTTTTGTATTGTTATTTTTAAATCAAAATGTTCACATGAAATTTAAAAACCCAATTTATTATAAAGTCATTAGTACCAACAGGTACAGTATGCATATAAATTAGAAAAAGGAACAGGTCAGTCTTTAACTATGTGATTGTTTAATTTTTTAATATTTACAATGGATAGGAAAGAAGCTGCCTCACTTCCACAGATGTTCTTCTGCAAAGGGAATGGGTAAAAGAGAAGGCACAGCTTCAGGGCATCTTCAGCAATGGCTTAATACTATGGTTACAACAGTTTAACTAGCAGTATGCACAAAAAGCACTGAGACAAATTGTCTGCTTGTACCTATACACTCACAAAAACAAGGACATGAAACCACTGCAAAATTTAGGACTGTGAAAAGATTTCCCTGTACTCCCACTGCAAAGGTATTGCACTCTCTCTACGTCTCAGGCTGTGTCCCTAAGGCAAAAATTAACCTAACTTCTCACACAAGCATGCAGACAAGACTCTTCTGTTTTCACAGCTCAGTTGGAAATACATCAGCACGAGGTGAGAAAACATCCTTACTAACGTATGTTAGCTATCTGCTGGTGCATTTAGCTTTCTTTAAATGTGGTTAATTGTTAAACAGCATATGCAGAATGCAAAATCATTTTCGGAAGGATCCATTTTTTTTCTTTTGAACTAAACCAGAAAAACCAAACCAGAAAAACCAAACATAAATACTAGGGTCCTTAGGACCTGGCCCTGTCTGAAGCTACAGCTAACTGGTTGCATGCCAAATATTCCATTCAGTTATAAAACTTCCTTCAAAAAAATAACGAAAATAAAACAGAAATAAAAGTAAAACATTTAGAGCATTCCATGTCTAATGAGTGCTTTCCAAAGCCCTTTGCCCAAACTAAATATATATTAGGTGCTATAAGAACAAAAATGTAAACTGGTTTTTCTTTGATAAGCATCTTAAATTAAGGCACATAGTTAAGGCACACCATAACATGCTGCAGCCTTACTGTAAAATCAAGAATGCAGAAACAAGATGTAGTCAATGTGGTGTCTCTGGGGGTTGCTCAAAAGAAAATTTTGCTGCAAATGGAGAAGGAGAAGAACTTGCCTTGTTTGGGATGGGGGAGAAGATTAAGAAAGGCAAAACCCAGAATGAGTTTGTACTAGTCAACTGGAGAGTAAGAGGTAAGAAAGCTTAAGAAAACTTTTATAAGCATTTAACAAGGAAAGTGAGAAAAGGAACTAGAAAGAAAAACAGTCCTATTAAAAACAACACTATGTATTAAATTAGTGATAAAACCAGAAGAGTTATTGATTCCCTTCTTACATCTATCTTTATTATGATGCACTTCAACGTAGAAGTGAATTTAGGAGCTAACTCTAGTCACTTTTTCCTCTACTCGATAGGACCTAACCCAGTTCTGTTTTGACAGCATAACACTAGCAAAGTTTTCTTAGATTAAATGATTCCAAATTTACACTAGACACAGATAGATAATTTTGACCTACAGATGTATTATTGCTGTAAACTGACAGAAATATCACTACTCTCTTTCACTGGTATATCTTCTGCCTAACTCTGACTAAATAGTCATTAATTCCTAAGTTTGCAGTTAATATTTTTGTTCTTAATAAGGTCCAGGTATACTTACTTTAAAGTAATGTTGTTCATAGAGAAAACAAAGCTTTGGGAAGACCTCATTGATGCCTTCCAGTACCTTAAAGAGGCTTTTAAAAAAATAGGGAGAGTGACTTTTCGTATAGGCAAATAGAGACAGGACATGGGACAATGATTTTAAAGAGAAAGCAGACAGGTTTAGATTAAATGTTAAGAAAAAAAATCATTACTCAGAGGGTGATGAAACACTGAACAGGTTGCCCAGACAACTTGTAGATGCCCCATCCCTGGAAATGTTCAAGGTTGGGTTGGATGGGGCCCTGAGGGACTTGAGCTAGTGTGTGGCACCCCTGTTGATGGTAGGCAGTTTGGAATTACATCATCTTTAAGGTCACTTCCAACTCAAACTGTTCTATAACTCCATAATCAACTAGGTAAGAGTGCAGCATTTGAGGCTTATAGGTTAATGTGCTTTTAAAAGGAGGATATCATTGAGAAAAGAGATTGCAATCAGTCTACCTTGCTACAGAACCCAAGACTCCTTCAAAGAGTTAAATATTTAGATTAAGATGTCATGCACTGCCTTTCCGCTCAATATAGTCAGTCAACAAAGCCAAGCAGACCATGCAGGGTTCTGAAGCTTAGTGCTGTCCTTAAAAAAACTGCTAAAAAGAGAACTTCTCAGCAGTGCCACCCTCCATCACTGCTTTACAGGGTTTGAATGTTTGAATATGCATGTGTTCAACATGTGCTTTTGACTCTTCACTGCAGAGCAATTTATTTTCATTTTTTAAATTTTCCCAAATAAAAAAATAAATCACACTGTTTTTCATACTTTGTATAAATATATGATTATTATTCTTTAAATATGCATTAGGTGATTTTTCACATTCCAGTTCCTAATGATATGTTAATTATCAGCAGACAGAAATGCAACCCACTGAGAAGAATTGGCTAGAGGAAATAGTAACAGGTCAGCTGACAAATTTAAATTCACAGACTGACTTCAATGGCAGTAGATGTATTTGTTCCTGCTGAGGTCTAGAAATCCCCCTGTCCAAGAGCATTTTGACAACTGCTGCAGTGCTAAAGTAAAAGTAGTACTGGACTTTTAAAGCATATTTTTAATGCAGGAGAGTTTCAACCTTTTCCTTATTTTATCTATTCCAGCATTTTTTCAGATGGGTTTTAAACCGAACAGAAAATGTCTCACCAGCTCACTCACCTAATTCACATTGAAATAAAATGACAGCACTTCCATTGTCCAAATTATATTTCCAGGGTTCCAGCCAGCAGCCAGAAAATACATGAAATTTAGTGTTGTTTGTGTACTGTAAGATGAAATCTAACCCTTGTTAAGCTTCACATTTCTTATATTGCTGCACTCCACTACCTAAAGAACAACATACGTGAAGAGTGTTCTGCAGCTGTTAATAATCAATGCTAGGAATAATACAAAAATGTAGATTACAGGTACTTAACTCTTGATGTCTAGAGCTATGCAACTGATTTTACATTCCATTGGAAGTCTGTGAAAGAAATGGTCTTTTAGAGGGTAAGATCTTCTGTCCTGTGTTAGACCTCCACTTTAGCACATAAAGATGAATCCAGAATTGTTCATTTATTTCCACTGACTAGAAAGGCTGACTAGATGAGTAGGTCACATGCAGATGTGCACATTTGTCTGGTAAAATTCACCTTTAATGCTTTTATGATGTTGCCTTTCAAAATATGGAAGATGCAACGTTCAGTTACAATGTGCACCATAGGGCATAAACAATGTGGAATAGTCAGCATTTCAAAATGTACAGTACTGGTATGTAGGAGGTGTTTCAGATCATATTAGGCGTCCCTGAATGGTAAAGGTGGGGATGGAGTCACTCGTGTACACAGAAAGCAGTGACACCTTCCTAGTGTTCTGAGTCTTCACCTTCTTCCTCACTGCCCTCCACACATAGTTAAAGAGCTGATTCGTTTCCCATAGCAAAAACAAAAGAAGACCAGAAGAAAAGGGAGTAACAGTTCTTAGGTTATTCACTTTTATTGCAAGTTGCTCTAAAATGTATCTGGTGCACTCTGGTGGCTGCCTCCGTAATTTTTAATTCCATGACTTCGCAAAAGGTGAAACAGTAACTACCAGTGCTGCTTTTGAGACTATCCATATGAAGACTTATGAGCATGTGAATTTATTCTATTTTATTCTGTTTGGTTTATCTTGAATGCTTTCTCTGGAGAAATTCAGATCTTGCCCATTGCTGCCCATCTGCTTACCTTATGTAAATCACAGCACAGGGATTGAGCAGCTGAGGTTCTCATCTGCCTTAAGTTTTTGCTCATGGTCAGACAGCTGCTGAATTTTACCCAGAGGGGTGTATCTGCTTCTGTAAAAGTAATTTATCCATGTCTATTTGTAGTGTGACCTTGCACAAGCCCTCATACCAATTCTTGCTTCCCTTTCCCTGTAACAGGGAATCCATATAACAGGGCTAATAATATCTAGCTATTTATGAGGATTATTCACCATATGTTCAATTACATTGAAAGGTACCAAAAAATGTGGAAAATTATTTCCCATTACATCATTAGATTTACTTTCATTTGGTGCATGATTTAATAGGGATAAAATGGCATGGATTTCTGCATCCACAGGCATAAAGAACAGATGATAAATCTAGTGCACTTCATATCATCTTCACATGAGGTATAGGACTTTCGGGGAAAACTGAGCCCCACAACTGATGTTTCATGCCACTTTGGGAAAGGGGAAGTCAGCATGAGTGTTGGAGACTAAGGGATTTTCATTGGTAACTCAGAATGACCCCTTTTTCTTGAACTACTTCTGATACAACTTTGATTTTATAAACCATGACTTCACATATATGACTAATTATGAAAAGGTGGTTTTATTTTCAGAATATAATCACCTTGCCCCTCCTTAATTCTCCCAAAATATTCCCTAAATTCAGTGCACACTGAATGGATTCACTGCAGAGGCAGATACGCTCTACTAGCATATGAAAATGAAGCAAAGATAGATAAAATAAAATGTTTGGAGGATGGTATCTCGTTTTTCTGTTCAATCATGTTTTACATTTATACAAGACAGCTGTATAACCCTTAAAAAAAGGTTTTTCTGGGTTAGACACACTTATGGTTTTCTTTTAGAGGGAGATCTTCCATCCCCCTGACTCCTCGCTGACTCTTTCTGCATCTGTTTCAATTTGAACAGATCCTTCTTGAGTATGAGCACCCTGAACTCTGTAGAGCCACTGGGACCTTGTACATCACAGATGCTTTCTGGACGGTGTCAGAGGCACAGTGGAAAGCATCAGCTTTCCACATGGCTGCTTCTCACATTGGTGAGACTGATCCAATCATGCATTGGCTGATACATTTGGAGCAGGCCTGCTGACTGGCTTGCACATCAAAACACACAGAGGAAGCTCCTTCTGAAATGTCTGCTCAGGGATATGTACTACGCTTCTGAATGGAAGGAGGCATTTACTCTGTTGATGAGTGGCTGCTGTCATGAAGGCCAGAAATCCTGGGTTTGTATCTTCTCTTGCACATTGCAACCAACACCACACCTACTGAAGAGGCAGAAGTGGAGAAGACTCTGGTAGCTAACAACTCCCCCTTCTTTTCTTCTTTTAGGTCAGGAAACAGACCCCTCTAGCCAGTATTTGGGATGTAACATTTGATGAACTCATCAGCTGCAGTTTCATGAAGAAAGATGGAGGGGGTGCTAGCAAGTGCAGAGAACATGGCTGGAAATAAATAGATGAATTGTTGCTTTACAGACAGTCTGTATCCATTCAGGGTCTGTGTCAGTTGCCACCATCCCCAACCCCCATCTTAGATCAGGCTTCAGTAGGATCTGGGATAGTTTTATTCAGTCTGCACATGGCTAGGAAGTTGAAATCATGCTCTCTCCCACACATGTTAACTAAGTCAGTCGGCACATTGACTGGGAGCTCTTCTCATCCTCACCCTTCTAATTTTGCTGCTGCCTGCAGATTTGATCACAACTGAAGTTGTAGCACAAAAACATCTGGTGAAATAAAACAGAGCAGCCACAAAGGAGGACAGTTTAGTCAGTCAGAAAAGCTCATGAAAATTGTGACACAATTCTAAGCGGAGCAAGCCAGAGCTATCCAGAAATGTCATTATGCGCCGAGGAAAAATGCTTCAGAATAAAGAAAGGAACAATTGTATGAGTCATGGGCTGTGAGAAATAAAACCACTTGTCTTTAAGGGCTGAAGAATACCCAGTAAAACTTCAAGTTAACACAATGAAAAATATTCTTAGTTTTTTCTTACTGACAAAAATATCCATTTTGCATCATCTCCTTTCATCCTAAACAAATACTAGAGAAGTGTTTCTTTCTCTCACATTTTGCACTGCAATCAAATTCAGCCTTTCTTAATACAGAATATTTCAAGATGTCAGTCTTATTTTTGCTATTTTGAATGGAAATAATTTTCTGAATTCAGTGTGGATTTTAAAAATGGTTCCTATCAACTCAGAACAGCATTTTCCAGAAATTTAAAATCCAAAAGAGGGCCACCACACTTTAACCACATGTGAGGTCCTGACTACAGTTTAAGATATGCCATCTTAATGAGACAATATCTTTTAAAATTATGCTTGCATAGACAAATCAGAAAGAAGGAATGGAAGTTCCTACATTCTTGTTTGTCTTGCCTATTTCATAAGCTTACCAGGCTCATTTCATAAAGCAAATTTTTTTTGACATATTTTGTATAAAATAGCTCTGGCAACAATATTTAGTGCTCGCAATTTTTTTTTTTTTTAATGAATGTAAGTATATAATATTTGGGATTGGAAACATTATTGTAACAAGGATTGGACAAATTTTGAACCAAAAAATTTACAAATATAAGCTGTAAAAAAAACCTGATTCTTTATTATAGTACTTCTGATGCTTTTTATTTACTCTTCATAGGTATTCAAAAGTAACTCTCATTAATAGCAACTAAAAGGAAAATTAGCATAAATACTAGTGCAAAAATTTGTACAAGAAAGAAATGTTTGAGGTTTTGCTTCTTTTTGGCTGAAAGCCAGTTAGAAAGCTGAAAAAATACCAGTCATACACCAATAAAAACCCACAGTACTATTACAGCTATTCTGTAGTACCATGTACCAAGCAATAACTGTAAACTTCATTAGTATCTCTAGGCTGATGCATAGCCACACTTGTAAGTCACAAATAATTTTTAACAGAGTCAAATCTGCAGCCTTCAAGGTTTCCGTCCTCTAAAGGTACATTTGTGACAGTCACAAGTGACTAGATTTAACACATTTGCACAAATTTATTCATCTCCAATTGCAAAGAAATTGTGATAAGTTTGTAGAGCAAGGCTCAGACAGAGCTGCAGAATTACAAGGCAAGAATATACTACCACTGCTGTGTATTTTGGAAGCAATTGCTGGAGTTACAGAAGGCTAAACTTGAACATTTGCCCATATCAAGATATTATAGTGTAGTTTCTGCAGGAAAAACATAACATTTGCAGTGCACTTGGAAGATCTTCACCCCTAAAAACTGTATTTATGTTATAGTGGTTAGATTTACTTTGATTTACTGTAGTATCTTACTATTTAATAACTCACGCTATGTACAATACTGTTCACCATATGTCCAGAAAGGGAAAAAAAAGAGGGAAGCTGAAGTAACTTTTAAATGAGGAAGTTTATTTGGAAAGCAATGCAAATTTACATATCTGTAAACATAAATATTATGGGGACATCTATGACCAAGTCTCCTGAAGTTTCCATCTATCAAAGATAATTATAGGTTCACTGGGCGAAATTAATACAGTCTTAAGCAAAATCAGAACAGTGGTGAATGACACAAAATCATCTGGGGAAAGGGAGGTGGTTTGCAGAGTAGGATGCACACATGTATCCTGCAAGAGGGAAGAGTACCCAGGGAATGGTTCCAAGCCATATGGCTGCCATAGAGAAGTGGGAGTCAGAGTGAGCAGTAACAACATGCAGCTGCAGTGGTGCTTGGTCTTCGATGAGAAAGACTATCTGCAGCTCTCGGCTGCCCTTGGTTACATTTTGGAACTTGGAAATCAATGGGAGCAATGTTACTAGCTAGCATCAGTGGAAGAATGCATTTCTCTCAGGGATAGAAAGCAATTCCCAGAATGACAGAACACTATCCCTTATACACTGTCTCCCCCTTTCCCTGGGGAGCCTGTTTAGTGCTCAACTATCCTCTGGGTGAAAAGCTTTTTCCTGATACCTAACCTAAACTTCCCCCTTCCCTCAGGTCCTGTCACTGTCACCACAGATAAGAGATCACTGCCTGCCCCTCCTCTTCCCCTCATGAAGATGCTGCAGAACACAATGAGGTCTGCCCTCAGCCTCCTTTTCTCCAGGCTGAACAGACCAAGTGACCTCAGTCCTCCTCATATGCTCCCCCTCAGGGCCTTTCACCATCCTCATGGCTCTGCATTGGATGCTCTCTAATAACATATCTTTTTTTATGTTGTGGTGCCCAAAACTGCACACAGTGTTCAAGGTGAGGCCTCACCAGTGCAGAGCAGAGGGGGGCAATCGCCTCCTTTGAGCAGAGTATTTTTTACCCACTTTAAAAACAAATTGGCAGAAGGCACTATAATCTGGTCAGTAATGTCTCCATATCAGAATTTAGATGACTGTCTATCTCTTATCATGGAACAAATTACTTAAAATATCAAAGAATTATCAGCATCTCTTTTCTATCCTTTCTTGACCATTAAAGACAATCCTGTATTACATTATATACTGTAAATGAGAGACAGGCAGAGGCAAAGAGATGAGGATTTCCAACAAGACTAATATCTCTTTGTCAGCAATTATGCATTTTAACAATCCCAGTAAATCAGCTGCATAACCTTCAGGTTGGCATCACTTTTTCCAAGCACATTTTCTGTCATCTTTAAAACTGAAATACAAGAAATGAGCACTTTCAGTAATTCAAGTATTTCACAAATTCTCATTGAGAAGGGGACTCACCTTGTATGTGAGTGTGAATGACAAAGAATTTTGGTAGAAAATATTAAAAAGAAGATACCACTAATACCATGAGCTCTTCTATTCTTGAGGGGATTTAGAACTTAATTATTTTACCTGTGTTTTGGAACATCCTACAGAAGTACAAAGGGATAATCATCTGTTGGATTTTTCATCACCTGCTGGCTGATGTACAAAAGCTTCAACTATACACAAGTACCTCCACTCCAGAAGTCTTTACAATTTTCTCAGAATTATAAGTGTTATTGATAAATAACATAAAACCACTTTTCTGTTAGCTTAGCTGGTTAGGAACAATCACGTAGTACTCATATAAAAATCCTGTTGTTTGTATTTTGCTTTTATCAAGCTGCAAGGTGAAGGACAAACCAGAAGCATGGCAAAACCAGCACACAGGCCACAAACAAGAAAACTTCAACAATTATACAAATGGCTTTTTCTCCCTCATTGCCCATATATGCAGATATATAATAACCAGCACTCCAAATCTTCTAGTTGCCTAATAGGCATTACCATAGATTGTTTGAGGTTCTATTCTTAAGGCAACAGATGAAAAGGATTGATGAATAGACAAAAGGTAAAATGATAAATTATAAGGCAAATGCTTACATTGTAGAACAAGAAGTTATCATTCCATAGCTGAGATCATCAGGGCTTGGGAAGAAGGTAGCCTTACTTCACCAAAGGCTGAAAAAGATTTGGGAAATGGGCAGGGCAGTATAAATTACAGGGCAGTAGAATATGCAGCTTTTCTGCTGCCAGAGCACGTGAAGCAAAATGATGACCCCACCAGAGTCAGAGACTAAGCCTCTTCTGATTTTCCTGGATTAATATTTCAGCCCTAGGTCCTGTCTTATGAGCTCAGCATCTGCTGGAACACTTGGGCTCGTTTACACTCATCTCTGAGGTGATGCAAGGAGAGATGGGCACTAGGGTAGCTCCTACCAAGACTTCAGTCCCCAGGCCTGGTGCTGCTGGAGCTGGATGGTCCACCAGCCTGGCTTGGGCTTGTAAATTCTCTTCTGAGGAATAAATGAATAGATCTGTGACTGAATTGTTTGCTGTCATGAGAGGTTTTTTTAATTTTTAGTTTTTTCCTTGTGGTTCACAATCAACATTTCCTCATTCTGCTTTCTTCTTGCATTTTTTCGCTTAGATCACTTTCTGATTTATTTCAACATTATTCTTAGCACCAGAGAGGTCTTCTAAGAAATAGCACTATGGTAAAAAATTAGAGCATGGTTTCTTTTTGGGTTAAACAACCCAGAACAGATAGGAGAATGGAACAGCAGCTTGAAGAATTCGTGTACTATTATTCCCTGCACAGCCTCCACCAAAATGATGGGACTACAGGTGTCAGCTCCCTCTCCCTTTCATGTTCAGAAAGATATTTACAGTTCAGGCTGGGCATTTGTTGACAGCACCCAAGTTTTGAGCACATCCCAAAGGAATTAGGAGAATTTTGAAATAGAAGCTTTCTCACTATGGCCTTTTACACTTTAATTTTGTCAGTTGGATTCTTCCAGAATGGGTACAGAGAAAACATACTAGTGTAGACAAATTTTGCCAATATAAGAGTACTTGCAACATTTAATACCTGTTCAGGTATTTAGCTGGCTGCAGTAGTGTATAGTGTTTTTCTATTGCAGCCACAGTAGGGCTTCTCCTGGTACAGCTATTATTTCAAAAAATCCACATTTCTCAGGGAAATAGACTGGTTTTCAAGAGTGCAAAAGCCCGAAAAAGTACTTTCAAAAATCAGAACTATTTATCTTCAGCCACTGAACCTTCAAACATCTTTTGGTTTTAGTTTTACCAAAGCAACAGCACAAATACCACATCTCTATGATGGTTTTAGGGATCCTGGCCATGAATAAACTGTTAAGGGGAAATAGGCTGCGTGCCCGCTAATTTTTTTTTTTCCTTGGCCTGGCTTTTACCCTTTAGTTGCTTTGGATTATCACTAAAGTTTGCTATAAAAGACTATTGCTACTCTAAGAGCAGATGCTCATAGAAGCAGTTTTCGAAACTAAATATTTTGCTTTTTCCTAGCCCCAGTTTCAGAGTTATCTATTCGTGGAAGCATCAGGTTATCACCTATCCAAAGTAATCATGGGAAGATATTTTTAAGGAATCAGCTCGATGTATAGTGTGTGCTGAAACATTATGGAGAAATGTATATTACAATATATAACCATAATAGTTTAAAATGCCTTCAGTGCTGCCTAATGTATTATTCACATGGGCAAAACTGGAATGTTGTTTTGCCCCTTGAAGCAGGTACATAATTTTTCAGCTGCCAACAAGCTGTGAAATAGTTATAACTTTAGGATGTTGCCACATTTCAAGTACCCTGCTTTAATCAGTAGAATTCCCTACTTTTAACATTCAGTTCAGACTATTGTAGCTATTTTAGTCAACCTAATTTCCTATTCTCTTCCTATCTCCATACTCAGACAAGTACTTCAATGAAAAACATGGCCAAAACTTTAAAATAGAGCTTCATCACAGTTTCTTTGCAAGGACCCGCTACATGTACTGGATTTTGTATTATTCACGTTTAGGGTCTGAAAGTACAGAAGTGTTGGAACAGATAGCTAAGTACCATTCTTAAATTATAGACATATTGCAAAGTACAGAAGAATACTGGGAATATACTTACAAATCTCCCAAAAGCATTTACTGTACTATATTACATATTTGGTGTATGTCAGAAAGACTTTTAAGTCATAAAAGTACATGGCAAACTCTTTTGGCATATTGTATTCTTATGGAAGCAAACAATGTGCATTAATAATAAAATAAGTATTGCCCTAAATTGTACAGTCAGATCAGGTTTTTCTGTTAAGAGCCTGATTATCCCAAACGTCCAAACACAATATAATGGAAGCTGTGTTTATGTTTAAACAACATTCAGATTTAAATTATATTAAATACCATTTCTAATTGGGACTTAGTCAGAATATGTCTTGCTCATACAAGTAATCCTAGTGATTTGACTGCAGGCTACTGTAATTATAGGGTCAGTTTTTAAAAGTCACCAGACAGTAATAGAGAGCATAGAAGGTGGTCTACAGGTAAAGACAGGGAACTAAATTACTGAGACATGAACCTCAAAGGAGAAAAAAAAGAGTTGTATCAATGGATTGTTCACTGTCTCTTCCAGCAGCAGCACTAAGGGGAATTAACAGTAACTACAATGAAGAAGCTGATTGAAAACAAACTGAAGGGGGTGGCATATCACACAAGGTTATTATTGCTTGCCACAGAATGCTGGTGAAGCTAAAAGCTTACACAAGTTCTTGGCAAGACTGGATGTGTTTGTGGAAAATATATCCATGGACTATTGCTAAATAGTCCAGAAAGAACATCTGGCTCAGGAACTGCCTGGCAGCATATGGCTGCAAGCTGGAGAAAGCATTGGGAATAGTGCCCCTTCTTTAAAACTCTTTCATGGATGTCTTTTAAACAAGTAGGATACCAGGGAGATGGACTTTCTGTCCAAACCAGTAGAGCTACTTTTATGTTCAAATAGGCCATACTTTAAAATAATTCTTGTCCCTTGCAACAATCAAAGTAATGGAAATGCATGTGAATGACAAAAAATAGAAATTATTATTCAGTATACAGGACATTAGAAAAAAGTATCGTTATTATACTGCATAATTTAATTCCTTTGTTTTTTTGTTTTTTTGCTTTTTTAAGTAACACATCCTATTTAATTTAGGATTTAATTTATTGAACTTTCTGAGGATACAATTTCCTGATTAGATTTAAAACCATCACCTTTCATGGAAATCTGGATCACATTTAACATGCAGTTGTCACAAGCAATTCTCAGGAACTCATTCCCAGCCATGCATCTTGTGATGTACAGGTTGGCCTGCTCAAGCTTTGCAGAAATGAAGCAATTCTTCAACTCTAACCCCTGTAGCTGAAACATTTTAAGCACAGAGTAACACTGACAGTGTACTTATCTGCAGAACACAGGCCCCTCTCTAAATTGCCAGCCATGTTCCCTGCTCATAGTGGATGTTCAGTGTTATCTTAATTCAGTGAATTATGTATTCACAAAATAAACATGCATTTAAATTTTAACACTGCACTTTAGTCAGCGAAGCTGTTGTGTTTATGCCCTGATTGGAAATGTAAATATCAAAAATGTCAGTGGACAAACAGGACATCTGCATCACTCTGAATTTCTGAGTGTTATTTTGAGTTAATGAATAAAAACTGTCAAATGTGTTTTGCTATGGCAAAAAGTAAAAATATTTAGAACACCTCTGGGTTAGAAAACTTCCTATAAAATGATCTATTCTTACTGTAAAATGCCAGTATATATTGTTAGATCCACGTCGTTATTATGTTTGCAGGCATTGCTAGAGCTCATAATTCAGCTCATACTGATGCCCAAAGACTGTCCTGGTGACTGTTTGGTTTTGGTGTTATGTTTGAGTCGGTAGGACTGAAACCTAAGGATGAATTTTAAATAAAGTTTTCTTATTTCAGATTAAACCAAGGTAGATGGACCAAATAAAACAAATCCCCTTGAGAATACTTCCAAGAACCCATCTGTTTGAAAATGGTATTAAATACAGTTTACACAACAGATTTTAATATTAGCAAAGAATTCCATGTGTTGTTTCCTTCCATTTCATTCCTAAACACTTGATCATTATTTATCCATTCTGCAGTGTCATGAAAATACCTGCAATATTTAATTTTATCTATTAGGGCCTAGAGTTTTTATTTTGCTCCAACTATTTGTATTTGCATGCAAAGTCTCATTACTGGAAGCAGCTAACACAAAGAACTGCAGAATCAAGTGATTTGCTAAGATAGCCATCTCAGCATGGCTCTTAGCTAATACAAGAGTAGATTCAAAGATCCTCTGAATTACAAATTAATAGTTGCACAAATTCCAGAGCATGATTCCAGAAATGAGTGAGAAGTTCAGCCTCTGTGCAGCCAGTTCATGGGGTGGGTGTTCCAGCCTGAGGAAGCATGGACCACAAACATTAAGGAATTTTGTTTCTCAGAGTGCACATCTGACAGAAAGAGTAGACAGAAGAGTAGGACCATTTTTTCTTTCTATCCTGCTATTCACAATATTTTGTGTTTTGCAAAATAGACAGCAGCTTTGCTTTCACTCCCCTCAGCAGCTACTGGGGCTAGAGAAGGTGCATTTTAGGAGACACTGGACATAAGTCCATTTTCTCCAGAAACTGTGATTTCTGCTACTGGAAATTCTGAGATGACTTTAAGTATTTCTGCCATCAATAATTAGAATTGTTTGCTTTAATTGTCCGGATCAGAGCAAAATAGTTCCTGATCTGGAACTCACTTAATCCTTTCCCTTTTTTCTGTGTATTAGAGAGATTTGTACCCTGGGGTTGATCTACAGCACACATACACACAGTGTAATGGTGGGTGCAAACCAGCTGCTTTGTGTAGCTTCCATTGTTCACGTAAATATTGACATCTGTGTTTTCTATTCAAAGGATTTCACCTGAAATTATAATAAAGGAACAGAATTATTTCCCTGATTTATAATGTGACTCTTTTTTTCCTCCTCTTTATGCCTGTCTGAATTCCAGTGTGTTCCCAGCTAAACTCAGAAAACACACATAAAGGACAGCACCTTCACTTAAATTCTTCAGATTCACAACCAACAGTGGCCACTGTTCTGTCCAAACCAACTCAATAGGAGATTTTTGTGTTAAAAAAATACAAATGCTCAGTCTTCTACACTCAAGAAATACTTTGTCATTCAGCAGGCTTTTATTTCCAACACCAAATGTATTCAGTATATGTGGGCATACCACTAGCTGACAGTCAAACCAGCACCTATAATGGGACTGTGATCCAGCAGTGCTCAAACCAGATTCTTAGGGACCAGTTATGGAACTCCAAGATTCACCTAAGCACCCCCATAACTTGAAGCTCAGGGAATAGGCGAGGCAGATGTATTTTTGTGTCCTGAAAGTAGCAGCTGTCAGGAAATGCAGAGATGTTAGCCTGATATCCACTTCTAAGGCAGGACTCTCCACCTCCAGTAGCTTCAAAAGACTCTCCTCATGAAAAGTTTTGGATCCCACTGTTCCTAACTACAGAATTAAAAATAAAGTGCTGGTGCAGAACAATGTCTGTCGGTTCTTTGGGCACTTACTGAAGCAGAGGACAAAAATAAACAAGACTACACTATATGTAACACATGGATACATTAAAGAGGGTTTTATTATGAAACACTGTTCATATTTACTAAAACATAAAATGGAATGACTGAGCTTCTAATGGTGCAAGTAACAATCTACCACCAATTTTTCCATCAGATTAAGAAGGAAACAGCTGTTGTCAGATGGCAGCATGATGCCAATAGTCGAACAGGAAGGATTACAGCATTCAAGTCATCTTAATTCTAGTGCATAAGCATTAATAGAGGCTTTTCTTTCAGCACAAATGGCTAATGTAGCTAAGCTCTGACACTGGCCTGAACTTCTCACTTACCTAGAGAAACTAAATGCTGCTGTTAGCAGCACAGTAGATTAAGTAATATTTCCTTTAATAAAAATGTCATGAAGGATTTACACATCTGATGTAAACCATTAAATTGACAACACCATGAAGCCCAGAACGTTAAAATGGTGTCTCTACGTTAGCTCTAAACACACCTTGAAAGACAACATAACATCCTTTACTGCACTTAAATCTATTATAAACAGCTCATTATGATTTCCTATTTATCAAATTGATCTGGACCTTATACTCTGCTGTGTGAGAGAGTTCAAGGGAAATTGCTAAGGGCACAGAGTGCAGGGGGAGTCAGTAAATACCAGGCAGTTCATAGCATGGAAACTGCTTTTGTCTGGAAGCAGAAACACAGTTCTGAAAGACTAAGACATTTCAAAGTGATATTACTTAAACACCTTTGTTCTGTCCTCATTTCAAGCTTGTCTGTCCCATAATACTGAAGGCCTTTGTTGATCCCATTTCTAGCAAGTACATGTACATGAGCATGAATTCATAATTCTAATTTTTAAATGAATCTTAAAAACATCTACTTACCTCATATCACTACTACATATTTTAATGTTCTTTTATTATTATCATCTATATTTTGATGATTTTTACTGCTTTTATCAATATTACAACAGCAGTAGTTTCAAAATGCTTTCAATTTTGTTTCAGTCAGTTTTTATTTACCTTACTGGGTAAATCAGCTTTACCTCACTTACCAGAAAGCTGAGAGCCAGTGTGGCACCATGGGGAAGAAAAGCTAAGGTGGAATTTGTTACTGCAGTTCAAAGGATTATCACACAGCCCAATCCTTCAATTTTATTAGAAATTGATCCCTTAACTGAATTAACTATCCAAGCAGGTTTTTATCCAAATTAAGTTTCCTTTAAGTTTGTCTAGAGGCAGATGGCAGCCTTTAAAGATTATTTGAAGATATAAACCATTCTATCTTATATATGTAATTATAAATCAATACCATGTCCCTAATTTGTAAAGACTATATGTTTTTCTTTGGCTGTGAAATCTCTCATCTCATTATGCCCAGGTCTAATGTTTAATATAGCATTTACTGTCATAACAGCAAAATGTAGCATTTATGGGAGATGTTAATCTGTTGGTAGTGCTGGCCATCAAACACAGGGCCATATGTTTCTCTGCTGGGGAAGAACAGAGAGGACCAAAATTCTTTTCACAGAATTAAAATTTCCTAGAGGAAAAATGCATGATAGATCAGTTCTCCTCTTGCACCCTTTGCTGTAGTGTCCTCAAACCTGGGTTTGGAGAAAACTTGAAAAATTGGATAGCATTATAGATTGGACTATAGGAGTTGGTTTGCACCTGTAGAGAGTGGGAGGGATTCTCTCATTTTTGCTAGAGGAAAAGCCAATTCTGCAGAAATGAAATGAAGGTAAAGATACCTGTAAACAAGGGAATGTAGGTCTGGCTCTTATTACTTTGTGTAAATCACTAGGCCATTTGATTTGGACTCAGATATCATGATAATGCCACGAGCATGAAGAGATTCAGCACTTCACTACCCACAGATTTTCCAACTCCAAGAGCAGAATCAAATACAACAAGAAAAAATATCTGTCCAAACTTGATGAAAGGAAGAAATAAACAGAATTTTTAGCTCCATAAATGACATTTGACTTGGCTTCAAGCTTATTTTTCAGCAGACATAAAGTATTAGCATTTCTGCTCTTAAAAATATTAAATTTATTGAATGCCTATGACTACTTCATTTCTGCTGGACATGTATTGAGTTTGCCTTCAAATGGCATTCTTGACTTTTTTTGTTGTTTTTTCTTGTATTCTGCTTTTCAGTCCAGGTGGATATTTTTAATGGCATTGGCATGCATTTCTTTGCTGTCACTATTTGTTATGCTCCCTAGGAAGAATATTTGTTACAAATGCAACTATATACTTTTTTTCTCAGTCACCGAGTTCTTGTCATGACATTGCTTGGCTTATGTATCAGTAAGTTCACCAAATGTCTGTATTTCTAATTCCTCCACCAGGTAACCATTCAAATTTTTGCAGCTCAGTGGGACACATAGTGCCTAAGAGCTCTTTCTGTCTTGCTGACTTCTAGGAAGTAAAATGTGCTTGTTTATATTATTTTCTTGAGTTGATTTTCTATTAATTTTCACTTCTTCTGCTTTAAATCTCTGACATCTCAAATCTTACTTTATACAGCACTCTTTCTTATTTTGATCTTTGTGGTACAGAAAGAAAAATTACTGAAGTGATGCAACCCTTCCCTCCAAGCTGATGGGCTCTGATGGCCAACTGGCTTCTTCTTTTAAATCCAGAGATTATGAAGGAAGTTTTGAAAGTACAGTGGAGGAATGAGGCAGATAAAAAAATTATACTGATTACATGATAAAAAACAAGTATCCATTGATTCTATTGAACAGTCTTGCAGCGAAAAAAAAATAATATTAGGCTTTTCAATTCTTACTGCAGTCAGTTTTGCTGAGATGATATGTCAGGAAGGATTGAATGAAATAAGCATCTGAGCAGGAAGAGTGAGGGAATAAAGGTCTATGTGCACGCCATGCATATTTTTGTACTGCCTAAGAGAATGAGGAAAACAAGCTCACAGCTTGTTTGCTGCAGCCATCTCCTTTCCAGTGCTGGAAAAGTCACCATATCCAACCAAGGCCATGCCAGGGTTTGACAGGCAGTATCAGAGAGAGGAGATGCTGTCTGGGAAATATCTGCCACCCATCCTTCTCCTTGGTGGCAAAGATCACCTTCCACCTCCAATCAGCACAAGTGTCTCCCTTCAAATTGCATCTGCAAGCCCAGTGAGAAGCTGAAAGGGTGAGTGTCCCAAGGCATGTTCCTTAGGCTCTGATAATCCTCCTGCCTTTGTATGGCTTCCAGGAAGTATCCCATGGAGCAGAATGGTGAGAAATTAAATGGTAACAAAACATCAGTGATGGCCTTTAGTCAAAGATCTAAGTTCAATTGAGGGAAAACTGCTGTGTTGAAACCTTTGATTTACTCTGAGAATTTTTTTGTCACTTATCATAGATTGGTCAGAAAGTGGTTTAAGCCATTTCAAAGCAGTGATGAACAAACATCCTTTTCTTGAGCCAAAAGTGCTGATGTAAGAAGGTGAGTTCTTTGCAGAGCTGGAAATACAATCATCTAGTAATCCTTTTTAGTCAAAATGAGCTGAATTGACAACTTGAAATAACATGTAGTTACTGACAGCATTTTGCTGAGTGCATGCTTTTTTCTTTGCATGTCAGTTTTAAATAAAAATAAGATTTCAGGCAAAAAACCACAAAGATGATTCCCAAGCCTAAAGACCTTGAGTTCACTGTTCCACAGCCTCACCACAGGTTTCTCAGATGTTCAGTATCTTCTGAAGGAAAAGGGCTGGGAGCTCCATAAAGATCACTGACAAGTGCGCAGCATCTTCAATTGAGAAAATAAATGGATTTATCTAAACACTGTGTAAGGTATGAGCAAAAAGTCTACAAGAAGGGAGGGGGGAGGGAGGAACAGCAGGGGATGGCAAGAAAACTCTGTCTTAAAAGTAAAAAATGTAGGGATAAAGTAAAAATTGCCAAAAGTCAAATTGTTTGACAGCTGGCAGGTCTTGACACCCAACAATATAAATTAACTTGTGCATAGTATTCTTTGACAGTACAGAGTAAAAGAGAAAATAAATGGCAATGAAGTTGCTGTACAGTAAGAATGAAGTTGAGATCAAAGATAATGTTGGTATGGCCATCCCGAAACTTCCTGACTCAATACTCTGTCAGGATAATGACAGCAAAAGCCAGACTAGCCCTGAAAATCTGTGGATAACACTACATTTTATTCAAGTGAGAAGCAAAGTTTTTAAGGCTTGGTAAAATTAAGTCGGGCAGAACAGATTATTACCTGTCCCAGATATTGAAATAATTTCCCTAAGAATTCAATAGTAAGTGATTACAATAATCTATCAGCTCAAGTGATGCCATATTACCAGAGTATGTCAACATAACAAATATTATTCAGAAAGAGAAAAACTGGATAATTGGCAACTTTACACTGAGCTTGACAGTGTGCAAGTCTTTTTTAACAGCTTCAAAGGAAAGCATATTTTGAGACACAGAGGTAAATGGAAAACTTGCATAAAACACAAGGCATTCTTTACCTTTAACCAAGGCAAATACAGATTTTAATTAAAAAAATAACTTGTATTAAGGAGCAAGGGGCTTCAGAAGACCTATCCTATATAGCCTTCAGTATTGCATTTAATACTGGAACATATAAGGACTATAACTACATACAGAGCTAAATAAACAGGAGAGTGGGAATAGTGCAAGTTTGTAAATGAGGGAAAGGCTTATCTGAAAAGAGACAGCAATACGCTAGGCTGAAGAACAAACAAATTAATTGGGAGAGTCTTCCTATTAAAATTTCTCTGGGTTCCCTCCTACTAATGATCTAATTATTTGATATTTTCATTCATAACTTTGGCACAGAAAGAAGAACGTAAAATTTATTGACATTATAAAATTAAGGATATAAATTTAGAGAAAGTCCAAGATATTATACAGGAAAAATGGATCAATGAAAGGACTGAAAAAAATAAAAGATCATACACAAGTGCATTAATTTAATGGACTTAATAACTACATTTTATGCTATAAGCCAGAGGGCTCGTCAGTTTGAAACGACGGATACTAATTGGTCATAAGGCAAACATCAAACACAGTGTTGTAAAGCAATAAAGAGGTACAGGCAGTTCTGTGTACATCTAGCTATATCAGGCTACATGGCAGACTTAATATCACAGGCATTGATCACACATTATGTAAAATTATAGCATCACTTCCAATCACTCATAATCAAGAAAGATGTGGTCAAATGTGGACAATCACGTGGAAAAGAGCAGAGTCTACTCAGCATGAGCTGCTAAGAAGCAACAATAAAATTCCTGGTTTTGAGTACTCATGAACAATAGTATCTTGGGTGGGAAAATCAATTTCGTTTCAAGGACAAAGTCAATATAAAAGAAATATGTAGAAACTTTCTACTGGCAACTGGAGGTAGAAAATTAGAAATTAATTTCTAAATTTTATAAGGAGCATGGTTCCAGAGAACCCATCGAGAAGGACAAACAGCCTAATCTTTAAAAAAAGCTCTGTATGTTTACAAAGTGGATTAAAAATAGTGACTTTTTTATAAGCCACAAGATAGCACTCAGAGAGATAGAAAGTTATTTTCAACCTGACATCCTTATGTCTTGTGTTCCTACATCAGGGTATAAGGAACAACAGAGAGTGGCTGCATTAGAAATTTTTTAAAAAAAATGCTAAGGACAAATTAAGCTTCTAAAAGAAAATTAATTCAAGAACTTCAGAAGTCAATATCACTTTAGGTCTGTGCATCCCAATATGAAAATTATTTTAATATATAATTTTACAAGTAAAAAAAAATCATTTGCAAGTATACCTTTGGCTTGAGGGGAGAGGAGGTGCTGGTAAAAATGAAAGACCAGCCAATGTTCCATGCAGACCATTTGTATGCTACTGCAAGAGCATGTGGAGCCATAAAAGAAACCTGTGCTCTATAACCTCACTCACCTGCAGCACTCAGCAGAACCCTGGGTCCTTTACTTGACCATTAGATGGCCACACTAGTACCAAGCCCAGAAATCATAATTGCCTGGGATGCTCTAAAACAAACATGAAACTTCTGAAAAAATTTCACAGGGACACCCTTTGTCCTAGTGCGGTAGCCAGCGATGCTGAACCAAGAGGTTCAGACTTTTTGTAACAGCAGCTTCAACCTCTGCTCGACCTCTAAGCATGAAGTAGCCGTGTTCCTTCCTCTGCTTCTTCATCCTCTCAGGAGAGATGATAAGGAAAGATGCTCCTTCCTCAAGATGACCATGCACCAACACATGCTGAGGTGCTGGAGGAGCATCAGTACAGACTCTTGTCCAAATTTCTTGAACCAAAGCTCCATTAGGAAAAATGTGCCAGGCCAGTTAGGAACATTGCTCAGGCAGGATACAGTCCATCAGCCACGTCTTAAACCATGCAGACCCACACTATGCATTTTTAAGAAACAGATCATTAAAGTTCAAGCACATTCCACAGCTGCACAACTGAAGTGAGATCTTTTGGTGAGTGTAAAGGTATTGGAATCAGAGGAATGAAGTAAGATGTAACTGACTGTCAGCAAAAGCTTTTTATTTGCTGGAACACTTTTTAAAGATACAAAATTTTCATATAAAAAACCAGGAACCTCATGACAGCTCCAAAATAGTCTTATTACTTGCTGTTTCAACTAAAAATCTTATTGTATTTCATGTGACCACTTTCAGAGACAGGTTGTGAAAACTAATAATTAATTGATTTTAAAAAAATTGAACTTCCGAAAATAGCATTTCAAGCTTGGGACAGCGCTTTTCCATGGGTAGCTTAAGAATTTACACTTCCTAAACATGAACTACACCAGCCATGCTTCAGTTTGAATTTCTGCAATACAATTTACTGCAGAAATCTTCTTGGTAGCATCCAATGTTCACTCTCCTCATGAATGTCATACATTCATAAGTCTACATCTTTGTCTTCAGTTTGCTTGTGTTGCCTGGTGTTGTCATTGCAAACCGCTCTATCTGCTGCCATCTCCTATGTTTGTTGTTCTCAAGAATCACTGCTCATTTCTTTTTCTCTTGTGCACTGCTTTTCTCTTACTTGGTGCATAATCTTTACTCAAACAGAGATACCTACATTAAGAATATTCATATCAAAGCATCTCACCTTGCTGAGAACCTAATTTAGTATTTTTACAATTAGTTTCTTGGCTGATCCATTCCCATTCAGTGCAACTGCTTTCTGCCTGACTGAAACTAATCAGAAGTCTATGACTCAGCAGAAGGGGGTTTAGATGGTACAGAACCATGCTCTATGGGGTTAATTAGATAAGGTAAGTATAAGAGACCAAGTACTGCTACATTTTTTCCTCTAGCATCATGAGCATCGCACTTCAGTATATTTACTTCTGATTTTCAGAAAGGGGACTCTTTGGAACAGTTGTATAGTTCCCAAGGTTTTAATATTTTTCCTGTAGCTTCAGGATCCTGTGTTTTGCAAGGTGTCAAATTCAAAGACAGGTTCCTACGATGTCCACATCTCTGCTAACTGTGCAAGTCCTAAAGTGATTTGAATTAATTATCTACTTCTCAGTAAGACCTGAATTAAGGGCGTAGTTAGTATTCTCTAAGGATCTGATTATAGTAATTGTTTGGGCTGCCCAGTGTACTATTTTACTGTCATAGTCCAATCTTGTCACAAACTCTACTCTCAGAAATTTATGAAGTACCATTTTTAATATGTGAATATATTTTTCTTAATATATATCTGCATAGTATTTATTCACTTAACTATGGCAGAACCTTAAAATTAAATTCATGGACTGGAACTCAATGGTTAAGAATTTATAAGAAGAATACAGGAGTTACAACTTACCCATAGCATTTCTGCCTAGGGTGAGAAAAAGGCATAATGCTGATAAGAAGCATTTTTCCCATCACACCAGCTACCTAACTATTCATAACTCAGTCTGACAGCTAATTTTTTTGGGTTCTTTGCTGTTAATTGGTTTCCAGCTACTTCCATTCTCATGAATAGTAAAATAAATATTATGGCGTGGCTATCCAGAAGCTCTAAAATTATTTAACCAGAAACCATAGTATTTCAAGAATATGTCAGATAATTTCATATGTATGCACTTGTTTCTACATTACTGTTTTCTGGTTTCATTTTTATATAGCTGGTCACTTACTAAACAAATAATAAGCACTTGGTAATACCTAATAATAGTTGTTTAGTCTGACTGATTTTAACTGAAACATCCACCCCCTATCATGATTTTGTGATATGAATGGGGAAAAAAGTATTATGTGATCTTGCTAAAATCAACCTTCACTTTAAGCCTGCAGACTCACTAAAGATGACCAAACGTGCAAATCTTCCCTGTCCTGCCAATGGGTTTTAGGGAACACCTTTTGCTCATTTATATCCTGACAGATACTGCCACTATATACCACTCCAGCAGTACTCAGTGAAGTATCTATCCTCTTGTTTAGCACTGACAAATGGAAATTTATCTGTACTCATGTTCATTTAGGACTAATAACCTTCAAGTTTCCAAATGTTGTATTTACTATATCCCTTTTCAGCCATATCTCCAGCAGCTCTATTTCTCATATAAAAGCATATTGACATATTGATATTAACATCTTCCCTAACTTTATTGACTTCTTTCACCCAGTACTAAACTACTCAAATTCTGCCTTCAGTCAGGGCACCGAGCAGACATTTATTAACCTTTCAGATATGCTTTTCACTCCTTCTCAATGCCTTGATGCTCATCCAGAGTGAGAAGAGCATCCTTCAAGTTTATCGAACTCATCATCCTTTTTGCATCTTTTCTCATGATATCTACAAAATACTTGACAGTGGATAAAGAACAAAACTTTTTTGCTTTGCTGCATTCATTCAGCTGTCTACACTAATTGCTGTTTTCTCATTCCCTTTATATTAAAAAGTCTTTGAGGCTGAGATTTTTCTTTAGTCTGATGTTTATAAAGCAAATGGAGCCATGAAGCTCTGGTTCAAAACTAGCACGAATATTCCTTTAAACAAATAACTACTGTTAGAGAAGAACAACAGAAGAGAGGCAGGAGTAATAACAACAGAAGAGAGGCAGGAGTAAGGAATTGGGGGGGTTTTTCTTTCTTGACTTCCTTCTCTATTTGCCCAGCAAAGTAACACAGTATAAATCCATACAAATTTATAAAATTAGAACTGTGATTTTGGTCAGACTTACAGAATAAGTTTAACAATTGTAGCAGTTAAATCAGTGGGGGAAAAAAAACAGGTAAAACTGGTGATGTTACATACTTCTCTCATGCAATTCATGTCAAAGCATAGTTATTTCGATAATAGTTAAAAAAATATCTACAGACAGCAGGTATTCTAGGAATCAAATCTTAAACTATACCAATAAAAAGTTACAATACAATTGATACCCCTTTTTTCCACTTATTCCTATGGCTAACTTAAAAAATTTAGGTAATGAAATCAACTCTCAGAGCAGCCTTATGTGAAAATGCTACACTAAAATATCATTACGTTCAGAAATTAAATTTCTGTTTGCTATTCTTGATACATGTTATTTAAGTATTCGATCAATTCTTTTGATGTACATGGAGTGTTCATATACAGGGCAGAAACAGTGATTCAACAAAACACAAGTGGAACATCACCGGGAGTGCACACTTTTCTGCTTTCCCTCCACTCAGCGCAAAACTACTTGTGTTTGCCGGCTAAATTCTAATTTGAATAGATGATACTGGGAGAAACGGCTTAGTAACAGAAGTAGCATTAAAAAAAATAAGACTACATAAGCAATTTGTCTAATCCATGCTACTATAATTACACTACACTAGTGCAGAGACACCGACTTTGCAGACTTTAGGCTGACAACGGGAGTTTTCCAGCAACGCGCCTCGCTGTCCTGCGGTGCCGCAAGACGCGCTGCGGGGAGCGGCCGGGAAGAGCCGGGCGCGGAGCGGAGGCGCAGCGGGGCGCAGCGGGGCAGGACGCGCTCGCACCCACGGCCACGGCCCCGCCACTGCCGCTTGCTCCAGCCCCGCCACTGTCACTCGCTCCAGCCCCGCCACTGCCGCTTGCTCCAGCCCCGCCGCTGTCACTCGCTCCAGCCCCGCCGCTGTCACTCGCTCCAGCCCGGGCACTGTCACTTGCTCCAGCCCCGCCACTGCCACTCGCTCCAGCCCCGCCACTGCCACTCTCTCCAGCCCGGGCACTGCCGCTCGCTCCAGCCCGGGCACTGTCACTCGCTCCAGCCCCGCCACTGTCACTCTCTCCAGCCCCGCCACTGCCGCTCGCTCCAGCCCCGCCACTGCCACTCGCTTCAGCCCGGGCACTGCCACTCGCTCCAGCCCGGGCACTGCCGCTCGCTCCAGCCCCGCCACTGTCACTCGCTCCAGCCCGGGCACTGCCGCTCGCTCCAGCCCCGCCACTGTCACTCGCTCCAGCCCGGGCACTGCCGTTCTCTCCAGCCCTGGCACTGCCGCTCGCTCCAGCCCCGCGGCTCCTGCCCCGGTGTCGCGCCCGGCGGGAGGAGCAGCGCGGCGGCCGCGCTCGCCCGCCCTTACCTCAGGTGCAGGTAGTGCACCAGCTTCGTCGACCACGGTCACCATCTTCCCGGGTCACCTTCCCCGCCGTGCCTCGGGGCCGGGAGGGACACGCGATGAGAAGGGAGCAGCGCTCTCGGCCCCTCGGGCGGCAGCGGCTTGCCCCAAGGCCGTCCCTGCCCGGACCCTGGGCCACCCCCGCCGCGGACCCTGGGCCACCCCCGCCGCGGACTCTCGCCACGGCCGCCCCGCCCGGGCAGAGGCGGGGCCGGGCCCCCCCGCGGGACCGCCCGACCTCGCCCCCTCCGGCCCCTCGGGAGCTGCTGAGGGGCTGAGGGGCGGCTGGGCAGGGGAGCGCCGGGAGCTGTTTAATCTAGTTGTTTAATCTACCGCTAAGAACCAAAAAGATTGAAGCAGAAGGCAGCCAAATTCAGGCTGGGAGCCATAAAACATTATTGGTGTTACCGTAAGGGTGCTGAAACAGTGATACTACCTATACAAAGCACAACTGGATCTTGGATCTCTTGAAATTTCATCTCTACAATGGATGACTTCCTCATATAAGCCACATAAAAGTAATTTCTACATCTGTTTGTTCTGAGTTATGAAGAAAATTCTGCTATCTTTATTGCTGTGAAGAACAAGTGATTTGAATGGTAGTTGCACGTTTTCAAATTACTTAGTTTCTTGTGCACTCCAAATTATAAGTATCCCTTCAGTCTTATTCTCCCCTTGTGCACCCACTGTGGGCACTGAACAAGACAGTACTCTTGAAAAGGTTGTATGTGTCAAGTGCAGTTCAAAGATGTTCATAATGCATGCACACATTACCTTCTGTGAAGGAAGCTTGCACACAAAACTGTATTTCATATTTTGTGGCTCAAAATGCTTGATTTCATTACTTTCTTTAGTGAAGGATTTCACTGTGTAGATAACATCTACTGAAATTTATAAACAAAGATAAGCCACAGTACATGAAATGTTTTGAGCCCACCAGGAAGTATTTGGACAGATTAGAAGTAAGCTCAGTGCCACAAAGATACAATTTAAATGTTTGCTATAAATTAGAAGTTTATACCTGTAAGCTACTATTGATTCATAGAAAAATACATACACATATATATATATTCATATGCATATATATACATATTCACCATGTTTACATATATATGCAAATATATATGTAAATATATATTACTATGTTTATATATATATATATATACACACATATCTTGAAGTAAGCTGGCTACAGTAAATTTTATTTCAGTTTTTCTAGAAAGAAGTTGCTTGGAAATCCCCATAGAAGGTAGGAATTTTAACTCAGTTTGTGGTTTCCTGTTGTCTGTAATCCCTTCTGTCTCCGTGTTCTGGACAGTATCAGATTTGTAAGAAAAGTGTATTTAGTTTTGGGGGATTTGATGAATCAGACAGAATATAGATTCTGCAAAAAATATAGGAGATTGTATAGATAGTTAAAATAGGTTTGGGGGGTTTTTGGTAGTGGGTAAATACTGAAACTTGGATATTTTTATCTCATTTTGTATATATGTTTTTATATCCCACATCCTCAAGTTTGTTGTTTCATTAATGCTATTATTTTACTCTCCATAAATTCTTTCTGTACTTCTTGTATTTCTCAGCTCATGTCAATTAGAGCTCCAAAATATTTCCCCTTCACTTGCTAGCTTGTTCTCATCATCCATGCTGCTCTCTACACCCTTTACAGAGGAGTGGAACAGAGATAAGGTTTCATCTCTAGCAGCTTTAGCAGTTGATTTATTTTTTTTTTGTACTTAATGATCCTCCTTTCATATTTCTTCTTAAAATTGGTTACCTCTTAGTTGTGTTCCTTAAGTAATACTTACTTACTAATTCCATGCTTCTACTTAGTCCATATAACAATTTTTTTTCAGAAAGATCAACAATCTGATGTATCTTAAAAATTCTATTAAAATTCAAACTGTTCCCCAAAATGTTTAAATTGTCTTGCTAGACTAAAAATTCATCTTAGATATTCAATTTTTTCCTTTTTCTCCCTGCAAGAAAATTTAAACTTTCCATGAAAAAAAATTTTGAAAAGTCTGTTTTACAGTTTCTAGAAAGACTTTCCAAAATGTTTGAAATAAAACATACACTCCAGGAGTTTTGTTTCAGTATTGTTTTACTTTATTCTATTTTTTTTGCTTCTTTTTTTTTTACATCATGTTAAGGTGTATTTCAGTAGTCCATAGGGTAACACACATACTTTGATTGAATTCTGTTAGAAGATTCTACGAAAAGAACTTTTAGATTTTGAGTAACCAGCGTTTTCTAGCAGAAAGCTATCCATCAGAAAATTTTAAATAATTTGAAGGACTTAAAATTTAGCCCACTATATTCACCATGCCAAGGATGAAAGCAAAGCTTTTCAGGATAAAGTATTTGGTCACCCATAGTGGACAGTGAGGCATAAGCTGTTGGAAGGAGGAAATAAATTCCTAATCCTATCAGCTAATAGATGGCATATTCCCAGCTGATCATTGTATGTTCCTTTCACAGCATCTCACTGACTTAATACAATTCTTGAGGTTTTTATTCCCATTCTTAAATTTTCCACTTGCAATCCTCATTGGGATGTGTACAAATTGGCAAACCTCAGCGTGACAGACAAGCATGTCGGGGTAGTGAGGCTGAAACAGAAGAGCAGTGTATTAGGTGTAATTATGGGTGAGGAATCCGAAGAAGAGCTATCACCTTTTGAAGTCAGAGCTTTGCCTGCAGAGGAAATCCTTGGGAAAGGATTTGGGTAAGCTCCATGGATTGAAGAGGTACAGTCCGTATAAATATAGACTCCATCAATATGTACTTTGAGCATTGTCAGAAGAGTTCACTGCCTCTAAAGTGGATCAGGTGATTATGATGAAGTGTCAGGAGAATATAGAATCTCTCAGATGTCTTGAGCATATCATATTCTGATACATAAAAGCATCCAGTTCCACCTGGAGAATGAAGAGTTCATAATTTAACACAATCTGCAGGCAGAACTTCAGAGAAGAGGCGAAAGAAGATTCTGGTGACAAAGTTGAGTTGCATTTGGTAGCCTAAGACAATTTGACATTGTGAAGCTGGTGTACTACAGCAGCAATTGTCATTATGAACCCTAGAATTTATGTGAGACATAGTCATGATAATTTTGATTTTTTTTTTTAATGGAGAAAGCAGAGTTGAGAACAGAAATGCACTATGAACTACTAACATCAGCAAAAGTTCTCTCTGCAGGCTCAGAAAGAGCATTTGTGGTTGCAGTAGAATCATAAATGAGTGACATTTGTACTGTTGGTATCATCTAGTAATCTTATAGATGCTTAATCTAATAAAAGCAGCAAAAATTTTAATATCATGTTTTTAATAACTTCATTAGATGGTCTGTATCATGGGCAATACACACACTTTGTCATAAACAGAACTACAAATATGCTCTATAATTTGCATTTCTTACCTAAAAAATAATATATTTCAAAGTTAAAAATGAAATTGCAGATGTGCTTTCTTAAAATTCCAGCCATGTTTATTAAGAATATATGGAAAATTTTTTCCTATACTCTTCCTGTGAAAAAATACCGTGGTTTGAAATTCTACATCTGCCATTAGCTGGTTGTCAGATGTAATTTTTGCCTTATTTTCCTTCAAAGCCAACCTGAACCACTCTGAAAAGGATAGTCAAGCACTTATCTGTACCATTAATTTTCATGGAAAAATGCACTTTAAGGGGAGGGAAAAAGGTGCAGCTTCAAGGTAACAGCAAGACATCAATTTTCTGTGTTTGAAATTAACATAATGTTTTACATAATGATCCTCTCTGCTGATCATTAAAATAACATAGTTACCTCGGCAACTGGAACAGTCTGCAAATGTTATCTAGTGATACATAACACATTCTAAAAATACATACAACAAATAAGGTCTGAAACATTATCATTTGGGGGAAAAAAGGTTTTTTCAATAAAATTACCTTCTGGTCTAAGCAGATTTTTGTGGGAAAATTTCAGTTCAACAGAATTTTATTTTTATTCAAAACTGACTTAATTGCTCAAAACTTGAAGACCTGATGTTGTTTCATTTCCTGACAGTGGAAAAACTGTAGTTGCTTTTCAATTACAATTTTTACTTTTCTATAAATGTTTTAATGGCAAATGTTCAGGAGACAAAATTTATTTCCAAAGCAAGGGTTGAATGCTTAAAAAACTGCTGTAAAACATAGCATACCAAATAACTGACTGATGAATTCAGGGGTCTAGGGTGTTCACTGCTTTAGATCTGAATGTCTTCACTGTCATTGCTTGTACCCTTGTGGGTCTGTGTGAGATCTAATGGGACTGGAAATGAACCGACATTGACACCCTTCACTTTTTTTCTTTTTCCAGCAAAACTCAATCAACTGTGTTCACTGATGGTTTTGGGTGTCTTAAAACGAAATTTTGTGTATCACTGATTTACTGAAAAGTTTTGCCAGGACTAGCTACCAGCACATCTCCCAGCAGAATGGAAAATTTCTCTGAGGTAGATAACTTGGCTCATTGCCTTTAAGTTCTCTTTCATTCTTCCTCAGTATTGAAGCTGCTACATCCTTCTTCCCTCTGCCTTTGCACTCACTGTCTGCCTTTCTCTCTCCTGGGATTGTAATAGGGAATTTTACAGAGAAGTTGTGTTAAAACAATCCCTTATAATTCAGATCGTTTTTAAATACTGAATTTGAATGAATGTCAATATAATTTGTTATTGAATTTGCTTTGTATAATTTGGCCAGTATCTACAAATTTTTTCAGTTCACACCATATGGGATATTGAATAAATTGATATTTTTGGTCAATTTTAATAGTACTTCTTTGTGTGGAACCCCATCAAGGTATACAAAGTGTATCAAAGCACTTTTTTCAGTGTATTTCAAAAGCTATTGATCTAGATGTAATTTGAATTGAGAAGTTTCTGAAGACTGCTAGGACATGGGTAATTCTTAATGTAATTGAGCATTCTGCTGTAACCCATGGGGTTTTTAAAACACTTTTCCTTTGGATGTTGAAAATCTGGTGGCAATATTGCTCTAAGAGAGCATTTGGATACTCTGGTGCTTTTATAAAGTATTGTTCCAATAGAGATAACAGGATCTTTGCTTTGGAAACAAGAGTCAAACAAAAGCAAAGCAGGAGTCAAACTAAGGCAAAGAGCCTTTGTTTACAGATCCGTTTTCCAAATGTACAGCAAATAATAAAAAATAAAAAAAAGAAATTAGTATTTATTTACACTGGAATGTAACGAACAAAAATGGCTGCAACTATCTTGATTTTAGAACAATCACAGCAAGGATGTAACACAATTTGCATCTTCCTTACAGACTCCAGTTTCAACCACTCATCCCTCCATCTGAGTGCAACTGTTTTCTAGGGGTTGGCCACCTGAAAAGGTTGGGGCCAAGGCCTTTCCTCAAGTTTTCCTTGTGAAATTTGGTGTCATAGTATTGCTTCCCAAACCCCCAGTCCAAGCCCATGCCATGCTACATGTCAGGATAACACCTAGGCACACATCTTTCCTTTCTTTCAGCCTTGTTGGCAGAGGAAATGTGAGTGTATGAACTGGGAGAGGACTGCAAAGTATTCCTTTTTTCCCCTGAATTGGTGGGTGGATGGAGTAGGACCTCATAGAGCAAGCTTGCCCTGCAAAACAGGCCCAATTATCCTGGTGCAACTGAAGAAACAACTGTAAAGGCATCCATATCAATCTCCTTGAGCAGAGAAGAGGTTGGGACACAGCCTAACACCAAAAGTTTTAAAGCCAATAATAAAGGTATTAATTACACCATCAAATTTTATAACCATTCCTGAGACCTTTATCCTCTCTGACATCTAGTGAGAGCGTGCATGCTGTCTGGGGCCATGATTAGCTCAGAAAAAAGGAGAGATTAGAGTATTAGGCATTACTGAGCAGATGGATGATTACACAGGATCTTAAGCCAAGAAATGAATATTCTAAGTACATTACATTTGAAAAAGAAAAAACATTTAAATAAATCTTTAAATACCTGTAGAGATTAACAAGGATCTAATTCTATGGTGTGTCAACATACATACCAGATGATGAAATAAAAAATTTAAGGCTTTCACATCTTTTCTCACTTTCACAAAGCTCACTTGGTCAAAAGACTGTGGGCCATAGGAATCCTGTGCATGTATATCTAGTGCAGGAAACTGCAGGTGACTCATCTACATTGCTGCTAATCCAGTATTATTCATACTGTGTTTTCTTGTATTTACTGGTACCCCAGTTGTTGGTATTTTTAGGAATACAGAAATAATGAACAGTCTAAGGTTTTGTTTTGCTTGCTCTGTAAAGTTTGCATACAAAAGAGATGGAAATGTTGATCAAGCAATTTACAGAGCTGGCAAAATGACAGGCTTAGCTTGTAATAGCAAACTCTTTACTTCACTAGGAAATTATAAGTATTTAAGCTATATTTTTGCAAAAGTGCCAACCAACAATCATAATGTTTCCTGTATTCTGTGGTTTGATATCTGGTTTTTTATATGTGATTGAACTAGTTTGTTGGTCCCAGAGCAAGGTTTGGGGTTTAGCCTAGAGTTTCAACTATTCCCCTCCGACTCCCTCAACTTCACTCACGTTCTTTGTTACAAGAATGACAGTTCACCATTTGGAGTAAGGATGAATGCCAAGCCCTTTAGAGAGAGGGCTGAACCAATAAGAACTATAATCTGTCCCAGTAGGTGGTTGGACATGATGAAAAGAAGTTTCTTGTCTCTGAAAAAGAAACCTTAAAAATGACTCTAAGTATGGTATTATTAAGGTATGCTATTTGTGTACTGTGGATGAAGTCTCCTCCTGCTTGTAATGTTTTCTAGATTGATTACACTCCCACTGATACCTGGGTATGTGCAAACTTGTGTCTGCTAGACTGTGTCACAAGGGGTTAAATAAGACTAAATCCACAACAACTACAATATTCCTGTGACTGGCTGAGTCAGGGAGCAAAGATTTCTGAAAATCCTGGGGCAGGAGTCACAACCATAACATCACAGTTTATGCTTGCAAGCATGGATGTGGAGACCACCTGTTCTAGAATCATGTGTACATCAGCAGAGAAACAGATTGCTGCTTACAAGTGGCATACAAGTCTCATGTCATGAGACTCCAGTGCTAAAAGTTGTCTGCAGATTTTTTTCTTCTTTCACCAATCTTGTCTGTTTCTGTCTTCTCATTTCTTGCTTTCACATGCCTTTTTTCCAAGTACATGTCCCTGTTGTTATTTTCTCTGTTTTCCTTCTGCTTTCTGCAGCTCTCTTTTCTTGCTGTTGTCAGAAGGTCTGCTGGGAAGCATATACATAACCCTTTGTCTCTTCCAGCAGCTCGTTTTGCCAACTTGACTGTCTTGACTGTTATCAATTAGTCACATGTAACTTGCTCAAGTGGGACACTTTAATTTTGTTCCAGGAACAACCAGGTTTGTCAAATTCAAAAGTGCTGTTTTGGTACCTCAGTTAGGAATCACACAGTATTAGATATTATATCTGAAGGCTTCTAACCAGATAATGGCCACATGGATACAGCTTGTGTTGCTCATATGTTAATATTTATTTGCACAATATAAAATTTGCTTACACTTTAACATTAGGTGTAATATTTATCATGGGACGCAAAACAGAAGTGATGGAAAAGATGAAATAAATAGTACTGACATTGTCTTACACTTCCATATCTGAAAGCAATGCAGAAACCCATGACCCTTTAGTAGCTGGACTAATGCTTTTAATCATTGACAGAGGTCTTGCTGTGATTGATTTTCTACCAGTGGCTTAGTTGTATGTGCTTTGAAGAAATACTGAGACTAAAGGACTCTTATTATTTCTTCATATTTCTTGCTGGTGTTTTAGAATTTTAAATAGAAAATAAAAATATTAAGACTGGGCAGCAGAGCTACTAAAAGCTACCACTAAGCTGACACACATAGAAGAAAATCCTGTCAGGTTAAAAACAGAAACACGTTCCACCCATGGATTAACATTTTATCTAATCCACTCATGTACTGCCACATGGCACACTACCTACACACACAAACTCCGTGAGGAAGAGAACAGGGGTACAAATTTGTGGTAGACCTTCCTTCCTATCCATTTCTATAGTTGTGAAATGAAACAAACCTAAGTGCCCACTTTCCAAACTATAGTATCAGTTATCTGCACAGTCATGTTTCTGAAGTTTTGCAAGTCAGTTTATTCACTCTCCAGAATTATCCCTTCAGACTTCAATGTGCAGCATATTATGCTGAAAAACTTCTAAAGTGTACATCTGTTCAGTGCTATGGATTTACATATTTGGTTTGCCTCTAAAATTACTTACATATCTATCATTCATGAGAAACAAACTCCTTATGGGAGTCTTCTGAATGGTGTTTCTCACTGTACATGTACTTTCAGTACTGAAACTTAATTGAAAATTTCAAAACTTGCAATAAGTTTTAAAATGTTTGAGTAGATTAACAGGGGACTGATTCTTCAGAGGCATTACCTGTTGAGTGAGATTAAGGCAAATGCAATATTTAGCACTCCAATGCAAACAGCAGTTTAGTCTTCCCTTTCCAAGTAAACTGCAGTTGAAATACAATCCCTGGATTTCATATTTAAGACTAAGTTGCCTTCTCACAGTGTTTCTGTCACAAGTTTATTATGACTAACGATATAAAGAGTAAATTGAAGCCTGTACTATGGTTTGTTTGTTGTTTTTAATTACCACTACCCATAGACCCCCACTTTGGCCACTGGGTAGCTGGGGCAAGAAAGAAGGATATGTAGAAAAGTGTCTGTCAGTAGCATTTGCCTTTCCCCCTTTCAGCACAGCCAGACCATAAATGGTTCATTAGTGGAAGCAAGAATAGCCAGAATCTTTTGTAGAAAACATTTGCCTGGAGGAATCCCTGGAAGCAAAAGGGTCAACCCAACATTAGGGATTGGGCAGCATCTAAGTGTGAGCTTTAAGATGGAATGAGGTGCAGAGATTTTTGCTGTTCAATGATTCTTCTTTGCCAGGAGTTTATCAGTAAAGACTGCTTTAAACTTACACTGATTTAAGCCAGATAGGGTGACTTTAAAGTTTTTCATTGCTTGTGAGAGGTCAGACAGCAGACTAAATTAGAGTCAGCATTTCACAAAATGCAACAGATAACAGGCACCCTGAAAACACTACATTCAAAAAAATGTTTTCCTTCTACTTGTAGGATTTTGCTGGAATGTTGCACCATTGCTTTTATCCTCCTTATGGCTTTTTGGTTTTCAAAAAAGAGACAGTGTATCTAATAACTTGATTAATGAAAAATGTATATACAAAAGCTGGAAGTGATGAAATTGCTAGAAAAACATAAGATACAAGAGGTCTGGTAAGTATTAACCTTAGAATTAGACAGTTACTAGCTTCATTTTAATTACATTGATTAATAAAACAATAGGATTCACATACATATAAAGGCAAGTTCTAATACTCCTTTTCAAAAGTCATCTAGAATTGGGTAAATGAAGTTGTCTTTGAACAAGCAATATGCCAGAATCTGTCCTCCACAAATCATTGAAATTACTCCAGATCCTGAAAGAAAATATATGGTGGTTTTGTATTAATTTTTATAGTGGAATACAAACTTTATTATAAAAAATTAAACTGACATTCTTTTTATCTTCTATATTAAAAAAGGGGCCTTCCTACTTAAACATTTCACCCAGGGCTTTATCTACTTATAAAGATACCAGCCTTAACAACTGCTAATGCAAAATCGAGTTGTAGGACAGGAAATTTATTTATCTTTCCCCATCATTCAGGAATTTATTGCAGCTTTTGATCCTTGTTATCCATAATATAGGAAAGCAGAACAGAAGCCAGTCCTTTTCCCTTAACTTCTGTTTTTCAAGATAATCTACTTTTCATGTAAAAATCTATGCTTCTAATTTTACAGAAAATTAAACTTTCAGAAATATAGTTTTGCCATTCACTTTGAGGAAATGTGATGACTGAAATTCATCTCATCTATCCTGAGTACTTGTACATAATGTTTTTAAAACTTGCCTCTGAAGGTACCTGGTTTTTTCCATTGATTTAAAAGGGTACCAAGAAAGGCTCAACTTTGGACCACTGTCTTTCTGACGCCTGAATTGAAATAGATTTCATCTTATTATAGATGAAATAAGTCATGATTAAGCCCTGACTAATTGAGATTAGTCAGGATTTAATCATGACTTATTTCAAGTCATGTGTCTTCTGTTTGTTTGCAAGACTAGCATAAGATAAGCATACCCTAGCCTTAAAGGAGAGGATTTTTCTAAGGTGAGGCAACTCCTAGTCCAGCATTATTTATCTGTGTCATTAAAAGAAGTATGAACAAAAAGCCTGTATTTCTTCTTTGAATGTTGACAATCTCAAATTAGTGAGGAAACAGATATTGAATAGAAACAATTCATATTATAAACACTAGTTTTCTATACAGATTTAGGCAATTTAAGCTTTAAAGAATGAAATTATACCTAATGCCAGCCACCAGTGTAACATCAGGGGGAATTCAGACATAACTGCAAGAAGAAGAAAAGTAGAAATGGAAATTTTAAACAGTGAGAATGGAGACAAGTGAGAAGTGCACTGTGTTATCAAAGGTCTGCCTAGTTATGTTTCATAGATTATATGTGTTACATATATTGAAATGACAAATGTTTCAGGTCCTGACCAGCACCTGCTCTGGCCACACCTAAGCTGACCTACGTCCCCACTGAGGGGATAAGTGCAGGGCCATTCTCTGGCCCCACATTGCCTCCCCCAAAGAAAGCTGACAGAGGTATTAAATGGGGCTGTGAAGGACCCTGCATATGCTGACAGCTCAGGGTCAGCCAGCAGAGGTTTGTTGGCCATCTGAACGAGGCAGTGATAGTTCTCGGGTTGTTGGGACATCAAGATGCATCATCCAATATAAAGACAGAAGCTAACTCCCTGTAAAAATGATGTACAAACAGAGGGGGTTTTGGTAGTTTTGTAAATTCCTTGATCTAAATGCAAAAATTATTAATGAGGAATAACCATAGTTTAAATTCCAGAAAACCAAATTTAGTAGATGAGAAACTATGCTTAATTTTTTAAGATAAAGTCTCTGTTGGTCTCTGGTTTAATTTGTCAAGGAATTGGGGAATCTGCCATCTGTATAAAGTGCTAAAAGCAATGGAAAATGGAAGATTAATCTCTATACAGTAGGGAGGGCACCCTAATTTGTCAGAAATATTTTCCTTTTTCTGCAGTCTAGAATAAATGTATTAACCTCATTGTTTTAAGATAAAAGAATCCCCAGATAGGGTCTGGCAAGGATAGAGTTAAAATATATTTCCTAATTAGCCATAGAAGCCTTCTGCTAAACAGCATGAGAAGAGGGAGCAGATTACTAGGTATTGGCAGTAAGAGATGATGAGTCTCATTTACAGCAGCTAATTCTTTTCTTTTTCTTTCCTTTAAGGGGAAAAGTTTTGTGGAGAAAAAGGAGATTCAGTGGTAAAATGCTTCATTTTCCTCACTGAGATTTAGTTCAAATGATCTAACTTAAAATCTTTGCACTGACTTTGCTGAAGCATAACTCAGTTTTTACTCTGAACTTGAGCTAAAGTGTTAATGAGTAGTTCTTAAAATATCCAGACATAAACAACTATTAATGTCATGTTTTGAAAAAACACCTCCCTGATGCAGAAATTGTATCTAGCCTGGATCTGTTTGATATGAATTGTTAGAATATGAACTAAATCTCTGGTTTTTAAATAAGAATATAATGGTTTAAAATTCTGCAACAAATCCAGAATTAAGTTTAAAATGGGGGGATTTAAAGAGGCAAGAGTCAAATGGATGCAAAATAGAGATACATATGTATTTAGCTTAAGGGAAAATTAAGTTAGTCCAGTAATACATTAGATGATTCATAGTGGATTTGTTCTTCAACTTGTGATACTATGCAAATATTTAGCAGTAAACCTACTTACCGACTGAAGTTATGATGATGTGAATAATTGTAACTGTTACAGCATAGTCCCAAACCCATTCTTCCACAACCAGAGCAAACAGCAGACCACAAATGAAGAAAGTTATTTCCAAGGATATCACAAGAACTGTAAATGAAAATAGGATATTTTCTCCAAACATGTTTTTGAAACACTTCTCATATTCCAAATGGTAGATAAGACAAAATGCCTGAGATGGTTATGCAGATTTTCCTACAAGATCACTGAGTTCAGTTTTGGGCCCCTCACTACAAGACAGAATTGAGGTGCTGGAGCATGTCCAGAGAGAGGCATGGAGCAGGTCAATGTCTGGAACACAAGTTCTTTGAAGAGCAGCTGAGGGAGCTGGGGGTGTTTAGCCCAGAGAAAAGGAGGCTCAGGGGGATCTTTTCTCTCTCTACAACTGCCTGACAGCAGGCTGCAGCCAGGTGGGCATCAGCTGCTTCTCCCAGGCAACCAGTGACAGGAGGAGTGGAAATGGCTGTAGATTGTACCAAGGGAGGTATAGATTGGGTATCAGGAGATTTTTTTTTTTCACAGGAAGAGTTGTGAAACTTTGGAACTGCCCATGGAAGTGGTGGAGTCTCCATCCCCTGGAAGTGTTTAAAAAAGCATGGATATGATACTTCAGGACATGGTTTAATGGTGAACATGGTGGTGGTGCCACTGGTGATTGGACTTGGTGATCTTAAAAGTCTTTTCCAACCTAGATGGTTCTGTGATTCTATTAAGTATTATGCTATGTTTTCCTTACAAAGATAAATTTTTTTGCCACAGACATCTGCATGGGTTGTAACCTGATATGCCTACAGACTTTAAAATGTTATATATCTTATATAAAAAAACATGTAAAAACAGGATTATAACCAGTGATAGCACTATTACAGATTTAATAGCCTAGATGAGAAATTAAATGAAAATTTTCGTTGGGACCATTCACAATCTTTGCATATGCTGCCAAATAGATTTGTTTGGTACTGACAGAGGTAATTTCTTTCTCAAACAAAACAAAATTGTGTTGTTAAGGGGTTATGCTTGGTAAGAAACTTCACAGATTCCTCCCTTCACTGTATCACATATTTAAATGGTATATGTACCAAAATATCTACAGCTATATATATATATTTCCATCTCAGAAAAATTTAAAGACAAAACATAGGAAGGGAGATAGAGCAGAGAGCCTACAAGGTGAGCAGAGGCAAAGCATCCCTACAAGCAGGAGCCTGGCTTTTCTCAGTGCTGATAGCTGTGTGGCTATGGGGGCTAGCAGGGGCTTGCATGGAAAATATGTGATGTCTCTTCTAGCTTTAGTCCTGAGTTCACAGACAGCAGACCTTAAACATGAGTTTGTAATTCAGATAATTGTCCATCTAAATGCAATTTGTTTTTCTGTTTAAGTATATGGGCATATAAAAGTAATATTTTTATAGGAATTATTTTTTTTCTTTCTGTTGCAATAACATAATCTCTGTGATTGCTGTAGCTGACAGGGGAGAGACCATATTTCCTTTTTTTTCACTCAATTTACTTTGGCAGCATTTTGTGCCCAAAAATTTTATTCTTTTATTTAGAGGATCTATTACTCCCTACTGTATGATGGATCTTTCAATGAGTAGCCAAAAAATTTCTAAGGAAAATAAGAAAAATGTA
Organism: Luscinia megarhynchos; assembly: GCA_034336665.1. NCBI lineage: Eukaryota > Metazoa > Chordata > Aves > Passeriformes > Muscicapidae > Luscinia > Luscinia megarhynchos. The sequence goes on from CM067565.1 coordinate 53,506,832, forward strand.
ACTGGAAAAACCTCATGTGGTTAGGAAAATGGGAAATAACACTTAAAAATTTAATATCTCACAATGCATTATATTATGGTTTTTTTATCATATTTCAGGAATCCCTCCAAATTATGCCAATTTTTGTAATTTAGAAAGGGTTTTAATGCAGGCAAATGCTCTGGAAACTTTTTTACAAAACTGGATTTCCAGAAAGGATGCTTCATTTCTGAGTGATTTCCATCCTTATTTTGATATTATCTTAAAACCAAATTCTGTTTTTAACAGGAATGAGTGAACTCCTGAGTAAACAAATTCTCATTTGCAACATCATTTAGACATCTTGATTTTGACTCTATGCCCTTAGATCTTAAACAGATGCTCTTAGGTTCTGTGTTTCTGTGTCTTTCTCATGGATAGACAGAAAGGAGGATGGAATACTAATTGGTGGTATGAAATAACTGCTGTCTTTGGCATAAAACATGTTGCATCAAACTAGGTGATAAAATTTGGGGGAAAAAATCATGTTGAGATACAGTAATTCTATTTGGCCCTGAAAAGTAATTCTAATGGAATATGCTCTATTTTTTTTTCCACTGGCATAACATAAATGTTCTTTCTTCATCTGAAATCAGTATTTACACTGCATAAACATCCATGTATTTTTATATGCTTTTAACCTACGAACTAACCAATTTACTTTTGAGCTTTATGTATTTTACTGACAGATCATGTGGTTTGCCTTTGCACAATAGATTAGAAATCTGGTAACATTTTATGTATGCATGTAATTTTTTAGGAATCACAGTTTAGGAAAAAGACTATATTTTGAGAGCTTCAGAAAAATTGCAGAAATGTGTATTAGGATATACAAAGATACATTTAGGGATTGAGCTACAATCAAATTCTGATATTTTAATGCCCATTGTATTCAAGCATTACCAAAACAAAATTGCTGTTAGTTGAATGTGACCCGTTTCTCTGATCTGAATCCAGTGATTTGTAAGAAATTTGCTGCAGTATGAAAGTTAAATTAAATTGAACAACTATGTGGAGAAACTTGATGGAGAGTAGGTAATTGTTCTGCAATGAAAATGAAGCATCGTGGCGAAGCAGACATTTTCTTCTGATGATGCAAGATCAGAAGAAGAGCTCAACAAAAAGCCTAAAAATCACTTGAATATAAAGTAATGGTACAGAAATGAGAAGCGCTTGCAAGATGCATAAACATTTAATTGCAGTGTAGTTAAAATACAGAAATAATTGGTATTTCTAAAAGAGCTTTAAACTACTGTCAATTGGAAGACAAGTTTACATCCATATGCAATATATTTTCTTGAGTGAGGGAAAAAAAAGAGAAGCAAACTTCAGTTACCTAAATAATATGGGTTAATCCATGAGGGATTTGTTTTAAAATCAAAAGGTGCCAAACCATCCAACATTTTAATCCTGTGGAAACAAAATAATAAATTTAAACAGAGAGTTTTAGTAATCTCTTAGTTATTACATGAGATATTATAAGTGTTTTAACTAGGATTTCAAATTGAATACTCTGGGGTTTTGCAAGATCTCTAAGCCCCATTCTGAGTTGTGGTTTTGCCCTTGCTCACTTTTATTTAAGATGTTTGGTCCTATGCACGCTAATCAATAATTTCCTAGGGGGATATAATTTGTCTTTTTCATTGACTATAAAATCATTATTTTCCTTTTTTTTCATGTCATCTTTTCTCTTAAGTTCATTAATCTACACAGTGCAACTGCAAGGAAGAATATTAGAACCAATATTTTATATTAGTTTTGAGTCTCCACTTGCCAATTTGTGCATTTGAAAGAAGGTTCAGGTACAACAATTTAACTGAATTTGAAAAATTATGTTCACAGATTAACCAAGCCAGGATGCCTCCAGTCTGGATGCTTCCTTTAAATAGGCATATCTCTACCCATGAGTTCCAGTATGACAGCATATCAGACTAAAGACAGGGAAGTCTTACCTGAATACTGCAAAGCACACAGAAAGGACCACATAGTACACAGTGTAGAAAACTATTATGCATATCAACAGGTTCATCAATACAACCTGCAAAAGGGCATAAAACAGTAAAACCTAAAGCCATGTTAACATCAAACATTTTCAGAAAATAATTCTAGGTTTCTATCAAACATAATAGTTAAAAAGTTTATAAAATAAAATATTTAGGCAGGATTTTTGCTGTTACTGTTTACATGAATGTGCTAAAAGCTCTTTGGTACATTTCAGCTCCTAATGTGTGGCTATAATGTATGGCTTTGTTTGTAACATATATTGTTGTATACCTACTATATATACAATTTACAAGTGTTCCTAAACGGAGAAGGACATTTCTTGACAGTTATTAAGAAATTAAGAAGGTACAGAGAAGAGACTCAAAAGGGAGCTGTAGCAAGAAATGTTTGGGGTTTTTCTTCATTAGGGCTACAGCCTTAAAGAGGTCAATCTGTTTAGCTCCAAGGGATGATTTGATTATGATGGATAAGCACCATCACAGAAAATACCAGGTACTTAAGGAGTCTTTAATCTATCAGAAAAGACACAAGAAGTAAACAGCTACAAGTTCTAGCTAGACAAATTCAAAAGATGCAGGAAGGACATCTTGACTTATAAAGGTAATTACCCAATGGAACAAACTCCCTTTGGAAATAAGAGATCATACTAAGCAGTAGTAGATGCTTCTGAAGATGAAACTTCAACTCTAACATTCATTTCTGGCCTTAGTTCTTTGAGTGTTTGTGTGGTAGGTAATGTATTTACAGAAGCATCCAACATTGACAGAAGTGGGAACACTGTGAATGTATCAAACCACCTATTTTTATATTGCTAAATGTTGGAAAGTGTTAAATATTGAATACTGCATCTATCTCCTACAAGAGGAGAGACTAAAGAGCTGTAGTTTCTAAAGCAACAGGAGATAAATCCATAATTCCTGTAGATATTGGTATTTGTCAGTAAGAAAAAGTCCAGGACAGTCTAACCCTTTTTTTCCCCGACATCAAAACAAAGCCAAGCAAAAATTGAGAAATATTAATTTCTTCAGCCACATTGGTTTGTTGGCTAAATACTGCTCCTTTGTACTGTCTTTATTCTTATTCTAAATGAAAATTGCCCAAATAACCCGTTTGATCCCTTCCTTTCCATACCATCACTGTGGTAATAGAAATTAGCTACAACGTCACATGTAAATTTGGCAGCCATGCTGCCTCTTACTCCTGAAACATAACTTCAAACATTTTAACTTCAATGTTTGGCATATTTTTGGTGGGAATATTTTTCATTTCACTGCTCTGGGCAGCTGCACTTTTCCTGTGATTCTCCTTTATCCATTGCCCCTCCTCTTGCAACTGCCTCTGTGAAGTCTTATCTGCCCTAGATGGAGATTGGTACAGTAATAAAAGTGGTGAGAGAGGGCTGAAGGGAAAATCACAGAGCTGAAGGAGGGCTGTGAGACGGTGACCTATTGACCTGTAATTACAGTAGGTGAATTCCTAGCCTTGAAGTCAGCAGCAAACTTTCATTGGCATCAAAGGCACAGAATTTTCCTCTTTGTACCTGGAGTACTCTTAGTCCCTGTCTTAGGGGTGTATTCAGGCATTAGATATAGTATGCTTTGCTCACTTGAGTAAGCCAAGGAAATGCACACAACACGAAAATGAAAACACTGAGAATTTTCTAGTTTTATCACATTCTACCTCTTTTTTTTTGACCTTGCTACAGAAATTTAAACATATCTTTTTAAATCTGAGAATACTCTTTGTTTTCAATCTATTTTTCCTTTTCTAGATCGTCTGGTATTTCAAAGCAAAAAACCCACAAGTAAAAATCTACAGGGTTATTCATTGTATGTCAAAACAACTTAAAGGAAGAATCTTAGGAAATCACTAGTGACATTGAATGTATAATTTTATGACATTTCCAAGAATTTTATCTCATAAGTGAACAATATCACATATTTTGAAATCCTTTTTATAAGTAGTACTTGCAGTACTTGCTGCTAGCACTATAGGATCCTAAAAAGTATCCTTTAAATTTTGGGGGTTGTTAAGAAGAAAACACAGAAGAACAGTCTGTAAGAATGAAAGCAACAGCTCATTCCCCACAGCAGTTGTCTAATTCTCTAATACTATCTGGTGACATATACAACACTAAATGAACTCGATTCCCTTTACCTTGGTTTCAGCAGTTTTGACCTTGAGAGCCATGGACACATGATGAGTGAGAGGAATGCTGTTGCTATATTCCGTATGCCAGCTTTAGCAGGAAGAAGCAGCTGGTTTTCACCCCAAAAAACATTCTAATGGGTAAGTATAGGACAGGGTGGGGTGAGGTGAGTTGATTGGATTAAACTGATTTGAGACAGAAGACATCTGTGAGCTAAATGTAAGCCGCTGAAGAGCAAAGAGAAAATCCTGCTTGCTCATCCAATGTCAGTACTTTTGTAGCTACAATCAGCCAAAGCATATCTACAATATAACTTGGCTATTTAGACACATTATTATCCCTTTCTACCTTTTAATTGGTTTTTTTTCAGCATTCATGTGATCGCAGTTCCTTGGGGTTGTTATAACTTTCTACTTCTAATTATCTTTTACATTTTCTAGCATTAATTCTGTTGACTATAGATGTGTTTCAGTGGTACATTCTTCACAATATTCTTCAGTAACATTTTTCTTCTGACTATCATTTTATTACATCAAATGTAATTCACATTCAATTAGATATAATTCAGTTAAGAAGTTCAGACTTATGTTATGACTCTTTTCTTCCTGAACTGTATTTTGTTCCTTCAGTATAATGAAATCTAGTGTGTTTTAGAGCACATCCAACTTCTAGTGAGAAATTCCTTAATGGATTCAAATTTGACTTTTTACAGGCACATTATGATTCAGTATGCTGTGTTATTTGAAAAAAGAAGATGCTTCTGAAACTGAACCAAGAATGAACTTTTTTTTCTGCTGACACTGACATAATATGTGCAAATTTCATTAGGGTTTTTTATGCCTTTTTAGTCATACAAAATAAATGTTATTTGTTCTAAAATGCAGTCTGCACTAGGCAAACAAGAGCTTTCACTCATAGATTTGATAGCTCCAGATTGTGAGTATTGTCAGGGAAATTACTGGTAGTATTGTGTGAAATTCCTTCCTGTGCAAAAATACTAGCATGAAAATTTGTACATCAATCAGTAAAGTCCTGTTTTGAGGGCTGAAGTGATGACAAAGGACTATACTGAAACAAAGTGAAAAAACCTAAACTAAGTTGCTTAAACGGTTGCAATAGTCAGAGGTAGAAAACAAATGAAGAAATATTTGCTTTAATAATTAAAAAAATATTTGAAAAGGAGCAAAAGGATTAATTCAAGAGCACACTATCTACCCGAAAGAATCAGCTGATCTAAAAATTCAGCTTGACCTAAAATTGATCTGCAAAAACTTTTTCAGTAGCTACAATTAGCAAGATCGTTGAAAAAACAGTGGGTTGCATTAATCTCAGATAACTATTAAACATAACAAGAGTTTATATTCACTGACTTCTTCACAAAGGGTCAATTTAACCAAAGACTGATGATAAAAACAAAGTCAACAAGCTTGACTGAAATGTAATTGAAGCTGTAGGCATGGATTTGTTAGGCAGACTAAGAGGTTCTTCCCATTCCTATTGCACAGTTGAAAATTTTGAATACTCTGAGACAATAGATAATATTTCTGTCGCACCATTGCTTCAAGATTGTAAACACCTAAACTGTGGTAACCCAGTGAACAGGAGCAAATCACACTTGGAGGTGGCAGAAATTGTGTGTGACCCAAAATGCTGACTAAGCCATTCAGCAGTGAATTTTAACTATAGGGATGATGCTGTTAGCTACATGTTGAGATAATGGAATAATGACTTTTTTGTATTTTTTTATTTTCTTAAAATTTACTGGATCAGCTGCAGGAAAAATGACAACTCCAGCAGAGAGAGACAAAAGAGAAGTTTTAGTGGAAGTTAAAATAAATTACCTAATCTGGTTTCAACAAGCCCTATTTTAAATATATACTTTCTCTTTTTTTAAATCATTACACTACAGAATTTTATTAGGACTATGAGGAAAAATAGTACTCCATTACTTTTGAGCCCCTGGAGTTTGTCCTAGTTTGATTTGTGGAAACACACAGGAAACACTTGCTTAGATAGAATATCAATACCTGACCCACACATGCTTGACCAGTTAGTAAAAACTGTTATTTGACATTGTCTTTACATATATACTCTCTTTTTAGTGATATGTAATGGACAATATGCAAGATACATCCAAAAACAACATAACAGCAGAAAATTGCAGAATGGGAACACCTTTTGAAGGTAAAATTAAGGATAATTCTATAGGGCAGTAATTCTTCTTAAGAATATGATAATGGTACCTAATAGTGCCAAGGCAATACCTAGTTTCTATCTGCTACCTAGGCCTTAACAAAAAGTCAAATGTAATAATGAACCGTGAGGAAAATTTGATAAATCTTACAGCTAAGTTAGCTGCCTACACTTGTCATTTAGGGTTTGTTTTTCTGGGTTTTGACATTTTTTTAGAATGTTACCATTTGCACCCACAATTTGTGATGCTGTCAAATAGTATTGCAAAAATAATTAACAACAATTTGAAGAACTGTATCATACAACAATATTACAGGAATATCTCATGGAAAAGAACAGGTAATTTGTGTTATTGTTAAGATGATTGTTTGCACTACAGCTCTGTGCCTTAAAAAGTAATGCTAGACCAGGAATCACATTTCTTAGGTAACTCCAAAACCTGAAAAAAAAGTTTTAAAATCAGATAAATTACAAAGTGCCAAGTTTTAGATTAGTTTGGTTTAGATTTATTATCCTGAAATCTTTAAAATAATAGAGAGCTCAACCAAATGGATGCAGACTGGATTGTGTGGTGAGAAAATTTTCATTTATTGGAGGATGACATCAAAACACGTGTACTCTGTCTCCATCTGCTGATAGGGAAGAACTACACTTACATCGTGTGTGAGGATAAAGGAGCTTGGAGAAATAAATGGTGGCCACTATTTTTGTGGCTGGAAGTGATTGGCAGAATCTGTCAATGCAGAGAAGGGAACTAAAATTTCTTCACTTGGAAAGTGCCATGGCTAAATACAGCTTAGCTGTGTCCTATGAAAGAGCCCCTACAGTTTGGTATTGGTCCCACAGGCAATGTACAACCTCAGTATGACAGCTTGATTCCCATATGGGAGGAGACAGAATGGTGTGAGGTTTAGGCTCTACCACCATAAGTATTAAAGCAATTAGATTATTTCCCTCTTCAAACTCTGTTGCTGATGGATACATTTTCAGGGGTGAGAAATCAGAATTAGGTAGAAGCAGGAATGTTCTCTGAATGCATCTCTATTACTACTTTCAAATTTTGTTGAATTGCTTTTAACAATGCCCCTATTCCTGGTAATATTATATAAAAGAACTTGCAATATAATCGATTAAATAAGAGGTGAATTTTAGGAACTTTCAGCTTCTGAAAAGTTGTCTCCTTGAATTTCTGTGTTAAACCTTACAAATTCTAAAATTTTCATAGCACTGAAAGAATTAAACTCAAACACTGGCATAATTCTTTCTGACTAGCAAACTGAAAATAAATTGGATTCTTTTTAGAAATAATTAACCCCAATGAGCTACTTGTATCTAAGGAATTGACTTAATTAATAGCAAAAATAGTAAACAACATCTTTTGTTTTGTTAACTGACAGTGTTGGCTTTGTGAACAAGTTCAATATAAAGCTTGAAAGTATTGGTAAAAAAACAATTTAGTCAGCTTTATTTATTCAAATCAGAAATTAATTTTATTGTTTGTGAATGGTGTGGGATTGATAGAACTGAAAATGAAGTCTTCTGTTTATCCAGGGAGAAGCTATAACACAATTGCAGCAATGTAAACTTTCCACTCTGGCCCCAGTGTATGTCTAAGAAGAAAGTTTAATTGTCTGTATTAAAAAAACCAAACAAATCAATATTTGGCCTTTCTGCTGAGAAGCTAAATGTGCTGACAAGCCTACACTTTGAAGATATTTTGGCATTTCCCCTAGTGTTAGTAGGAATTTTTGGTAAGTACAGTGAAGCACTGAAAAATCCCTTTAGGACTAAGCCCACAGAAATGGAGGAGATGTGAAATTGCTGCTACAGTTAGAGGAAAATACATCATGTGGGATCAAGCACTTGGAGATAGGAAAGGCTGATGCACCTCCATGCTCCCAGGCAGTGTGTGAGCACACACACACACACAGAGCACACATATATGTGCACACACATCCCATACATGCATTAATGTACATGTATGCATGGACACCACATGGCTCACAGGCCACTCAGACACACACAGACAGCACCAGTGGTCTCATTCTGCTCCCATCATTGTCTCAGTAGGTTGGGAGCCCCTTAGTGAGAAGATAATTTATACACACATAATTTATACTCCACAAGCTGGATCAGCACACTGTCTGCCCAGTAGCTGGCATCTTGATTCCAGTTTGTCCAGTTGCTGAGACCAGGACATACTCACCCCTGTTACTGCAGCCCCACTCCAGTTTCTGGCCCATATTCTCACACTCAAACACACTTTGTCACACTTGTTCTTTACCAGTTACCTAAATGTCTCCTTTTCCAGCCTTTGTTTCCACCCTTAAATACCTCATTATAAATACTGGGCAAACCCAAAAAAGACCTTCCCCCTGCACTCTATACTATGTCCCACTCCTTCAGTCTGTAAAGGGATTCAGAGAGAAGCTCCAAGCAACTCATCTTGATGGGTTTCACACCTGGGCTAAGGAGTTAAATTTCTCCTGACAAAAACCTGGAAGGTGTTTGCTCCTCACAGGTTGTAATTTGTGTTCCTGCCTGCCATTGAATGTCAGAGCTCCCCTGGGCTTGCAGAGATGGATCAGTGGTGGATTGATGGGCCTGAGATTAGCCCACCAGGGGACGGTTGGAGCATCTCTCTGACACTGTCTCTCACTGCTCCCTCCAACAGGCTGTCACCACATCACCTAACAGCTGCCAAGCCTGGTTTTCCATCGTTAAAAAAAGCCAAAACCTAGCTGACAGGATATTAGAGGTGATTTTGGAATGGTTGAGCAGTTAATGGGATTATCTGTTGTATGGCTGATTCAACTATGGATTGTATACTTTACATGAAATCTTAGCAAGGAGCCACCCACTCTGTGTATGCTGGTACCACACCAGTGCCACGGATGCTCCTGGGCCATGAGGCATGGCTTGAGTGGAATGCTCTCACTCCATCAGACAGAAAGCTTGCCCACAAGCCACATGGGAAGCATGACCAGGGCCTGTGCCATCCTCCCTGCATGTGCTGGCCAGCATGGACAAGAACCTTTCCTGTTACCATTTAATTCAATGTGCCATCCCAGGAATGTTCCCAGTCACTGTTTTAATTTACTGGGGTAGATGTAACTGTAGTGCCTCTACAGCATGACCTGTCTCATTTTATTTCATCGTGGGAAGGTGTCTCCAGCATAGCAATATGTGGCAATAATTAATGATCTCTTTTTGGTGCTCTTAGGAGACATACTGGGATTGATTTGGCATGGAAACTGAACTCCTTTTTCATTTGCAGAAGTGTACCTTCTGATTGAAGGGCTGATTCCAGCATGGGCACGGTAGCAGAAAGAAATTTGCACTGACAATAGCTATCATAAGCCTGTTAATATACAGCTGGGGGATTGCTGGGGAAGGACTATTTGAACACTTACATGTTCACGTTTCCCTTTGCTCTCTGAAGATGGAGTTTAAATACACCTGCCTCAGTGCTTTTGCACTGGGTTCTTAGGATTATGCAGTAAATTACTCTGCATGCATTTTGTTCTGTTCATGGATTATGCTTTTTCTGTTTATCAGTACCTGGGGAAGTGATAGTTTTAGAAGGAGCAAGCTTGTGCAAAAGACATGTCTGCATGGAGGAGTCAGAATAAATGATGTAGTTTCTTATTAGATTGAAAAGTGCCACAAATTCGTGATTTTTGTTATTTGCCATCTTTAGTTTGAACTCATCCTTCTAATATGTGAAAATACAAGAATTCTAAAACAGATCTGATGTGAAATAAACCTCATCCAGGATTAATTTCCATCTGCAAAATTTTCTCCTTTATCTTGATTTTTCTGCAGTCATATTTAGACTGCATTTGTCTAGAAAACAAAAATGTGTGCTGTTGAAACAGTTGTATTACTCACACAGTAGAGTTTAGCAGGTTTGAAAATGAGAGTAAAGATGGTGTTGGAGCAATGTCTCATTCTAGAGAGAAATTTCTTCCATTTACAAATAAAAAGATACTTTTCCCAGCCTTTTACTCCAAAAGCAATTTTGAATCTTCAGGTCAAGCACTTTAAAACATCAGACAGCTTCTGCTCTCAGTTACACCTGTTGAACTTCATTATCTTCTGTTCTGCCCTAATTACATATAGACAAACTCTTTCACTTGACCTTTTTGGCCCCACCATTAGAACTTTAATTAACTCTTGTGACCATGATTCATGGCCCAGAACAGAATGCAAGTCACTTTATCACAACTAGGTTGGTAAATGGGGCTAAAGTATATTTTCAATGAATTGAGCATTTGTCTGTGATCACTGAATAGGAGGTTGAGTATAGATGTATTCAGTGACTCAATGAAACATCCATGTATATTTATAATTTTGACTACTCAGTGTAAGCAGATATATCATTAATCTCTGAAACATGATAAATGTTTTCATCTAAAGAATTTTTACTCAATTTTAGTGTTCCTCTGACATTAAATTCAGCTGATATTTTTCAGAAAATAAACAAACAAATTTGTATTTATGACATCTCCAAAATGCATGTCAACAGCTCTTTAGTACAACTCTAGTTTAATAGAATTCATTATTAAATGGTTTTCTACTTGATAATAGCTAATGACATCCTAATATGAATTTCAGCAGCCTAAAATCTTCCCTAAATCAAATTTTTTACACCACATTGCTTGGGTTTCCAGCATTTGGGGGATTCTCCTGTCGATCCAGGATACTTTAAAACTGGAGGACCTGTGTTCATAGCTGACCTTTTGTCACTCCCTGTTTCCTGCCACTCACTGAGGCCAGGTACTGCTAGCTATTTGCATGCCTTCTAGACAGACTGACATCAGCTGGTTCTTAAGTATTAAATCTCTATCATTGTGGAATAGGCTCTCAACAGAATTTAGACATGCAGGACTCACAACTTTTTACTCTCTTAAAGTCAGGTCTAGGAACATTGTATTCTAACACTGGTGTTAATGTTTTTTAAAGTTTCTTATAAAATTTATGGAAATCCTTGTGCAGAAAGAAGGGCAGAAGTCTTTGTCACTTTGAGTTTGAAGCAATTATGAAAGGCTAACAGCATTTTTCTATGTCAGGTACATTTCCTGTGTCACAACACATATGGTATTAATAATCAAGGAATACTACAGTAACAAAGGTCATTTAAGTACTACAAGCAGATAAATGTCCAGTCACTTTTAAGAACAAGTTAATTAACATTAAAAGTAGGGAAAATAAACCCACTCACATAAATGCATAAGTACTACCAACCACCCACCACCAAAAAGTACATCTTTTTTGCATTTCCTGAGCAGACTGTGGTAGCTGCTTTGGGTTTGAAGGTATGGCATTTGATCTCTAGCTGTGACTAGTCTTTCTATTAGTAACTCATAACCTTAATACAAACAGTCTGACTTGGCTATGTCATTGCTTTTCCCACATAAGCAGCTGCAGTTGCAATCACTGAGACTACTCAGGCAGGGCCAGTTTGACTGTGTGAAAATTTTCAGCAACAGCATTTCTTTTAACTCCAGAGAATGACTGTCAGGAGTGGCAGATGGGTGAATTAGAAGGTGTCTGATCATCAGTACGTTGCTCCATCTTCTTTTATGTAAAATGCTACAGGTGATCTATATCCAGGCACACTGTGCAGAAAGTATTAGCACAATTGGAAATGTTTTTGTTAGACAGCTTGAGTCAGGACATTTTTCCTATCTGAATGTACAATGCTGGGTATACATGCAGTTACCCTTTGAGGCTTCAAAGTAGTTTTTACTGAAAATGTGTATTTTTTTTATTCACCTCAGTTGATTTAACACATCCCCTATTTAAAATGATCACATACCGGTTTAAATTGCTGTCTGTGTTCAAAATAGTTGCCACTAGATGGCAAACGGATTGTGTGCAGCCTTCCACACAAAGAGAACGTCTCTGCTGTGTGCTAGGTGACCAGGTGAACGTATTGCATCAAATTTATCCTGCCCTGATTCCGTTGAAACCAGTGGAATGGCACCAGAGAAACAGATGGCTCTTTCACCCTAGGTACTGAAATCGCCCACAGTAAGTAAATATCGTATTTGTTTCTGTTTGCTTGTTTAAATCAAGTCTCTTGTACTAAGCCTTTTAACTTCACATCACACAGGAAAAATGCCAGAGTTCAGGCCCATCATTCAGTTTTAGGTACCAGATGTGTTCCAAGGGACTCAAGAGATAGTGAATGGCACATGCCAACAGAGACAAAAAAGACTTGAACACCAAAATCCCTTTTCATATGTGCCCAGCTATACAGGACCCGTGTGAATGCCCACATTTTACAGTGTCCAATCCTCCATGTGCCACAAATCTCTGATTTGGAGAGTTTTGCATCTGTCAGTTCACACAGAGCCTCAGCTAGGGGCAGAACCTCTTATGATATTATTCTTTCCTTTTCCCTCATAATTTTGCAATAGTGGATGGCTTTTCTAAGCAGCTGCTGCACATTTCCATACACAAGTGCTATTTGTGGTCACTTATAAAAACTCATTAACACATTAACATACTCAAGATCTTGTTTTTATCCATTTCACACCAGTGACACTTCACTGTTGCTATCATAATGCAAGGAGATGTTCTGTGGTCTTACACTAGAGACAATTGGCATAGGCCTTGTGTCTGTTAGTATACTTCTCTATTGTTCATTGGTCTGACATCAACTGTCAGAGACAGAGATCCCTTTTAAAACCAGGACTTAGACAAAAACTATCTTGCTTGCCTATTTTGCTTTCCTACAATTCAGATGTATATATAGAAATGTGTATCTAAATGTTATGTTCTTGCAGTGCCATTAACTGATGTCAGTATCCCTCCTTGATAGGTTTTTATTTGATATCTGAGTTTTCACACGTTATTTTGTGGATTAGCTTATTTGAGATTTAACTTTATCTTAAGGTCAAAGGATCAGCAGCATTACTGTCATTTTCTTATGGAAATAGGCTGGCAATTCTGACTTGGGATATTTTTTAAAATGCTAGTGTAGCTTACTGATGCCATGATATCAAAAATAAAATTAGGGTTCTAATTTAATTTCTATTGGTGTGGCAAATTGACAATTTAAAAAATATGTAGAGGCTTTAGGACATGTCAGAACCTCAATCAAGATTCATTCTAAAAAGATTTGTTTTAATCCAGTTCCTGAGAAAAAGTGTCAGAGGCCAGTGGGCTGACTGAATAGGTGTGGAGCTCCCTCTGGTTTTGCTAAGTCTGTGTCCAGTGAAGTGATGTTTATTACCTCCCTCCAAGGCTTCAGGGATGTTGTAGGCATTGCCTCCAGTGTGTTTGTTAAACTTCAACCATGCAGTAAAGCAATCATTGCAATGGGATCTCTTGCACCGGGCCCTTAGTTATTCACCAGAAAAAATCAGCACGGCATTTTTATGCCTCATGAACAATTGGCAATGTGTAAGCAAGTTATCACAAATTTTTTGATAGTCCTCTGAAGGACCAGAGATCAACCACATCTGGATATGGGACCTCAGAAGAACAGATTCATGCTTTGAGGCCATATGCAGGATCTCCATTTTTCTTGTCCTTCATAATGTGTCCTCCTTATATAGGGAGATTTTACCAGACTTGGAGGTGGAAAGGAATAATCACCACATTAAATTTGCCAAATACTGCAGAGGCCTTTTTCTTCCTCTGTTGTGTGAAGTGTGGTTCATCTTCTGAGATCCCATCACCTATTGGGCTCTTGGCTCTTGCCACAGCCTTGGGCACAAGTGTTACCTTCTGTGTCCTGCTTTCTGACTGTGGCCAGCAAATCTCTTACACTTCTGGGCATTGCAACCTTATTCATCTAACTTAATAGCTTAATTTTGAACGTGATGCAGTAACAGGTCTGGCTTAAACCTAATTGTACCCTACAGGAGCTAAAACTGCAGGGTCTAATGGCTCCTTCTGGCTGTAGGCTGTGAAAACAAAAGATCATACCTGCTGGAACTTGCAGCGTCACCTTATTGCAATGCCAAAAACCAATGTTTTTAGAGTTCAGAGTTTTTAGCCAAAATGCCAGACCACTGACCTGAATATATAGTAATGAGTTTTTCCCTTGCAAATGAACTACCCTTGAAGATTTAGCCCCTTCATCGGCTTTTCTTTCATGTAGAAGGTAAGGGAATCCAGTTCTTACATTAAATCATCCCTTTTATAGTTTGAAGGGGCTCTTTGAAATAAAATTAAGTGAATGTTTAAAAATCTGTTTATTTTCTCGGATTATTTTTAATTTTGTGAACTTGTTTTCAGTACAAGACATTGTCTTGCTTAAAGGAAAATTGCTTAGAGTAAACTCCTGCGATATTTCAGATCTGAAATCCAAATGCAGGAGCATTCTCACAGCCCAGAAGGCTGAAGTCATTTTTCTGTAACAGTTTGTTAACTTTTCTGATGAAAAAGGAATTTTTTTTTTTTTTTGAGATTGTAAACATACATCCTCATACACTTTCAAAATAAAAAAAAGTTACTTATTTTTGAGTGACCTTTTTAGAAGGGGAAGGTTTGTCTCTGTTATGCTAACAGTTGTATTAAGAAACAGAACAGGGTCTCAGGAGTTTTCTTATTTCTCGCTTAAACTTTCTCTGTGGAATTTAGGAAGCCTTAGATTTCCTTTGCATCTGCCAACGGTCTACAGTTATGTGGGAGAATAATCTTTCCTGTAGCATGAAGTTTTTTGGATGTTTGGGTCAGAGGAAGGTGATATGAGACTGCTAATGCAAGGTGCCACATTGCATATGTTCACAATGGGAAAAGAAAAATAAAAAAGAAAAAAAAATTAGACAGACTTAGCAAATGGCAGGCTCTAGATTAGGTTTCCACCATTTAATACTCTGAGTGAGTATTAAATTTAAATTCTTCTGTGCTATCTGCAGTTCTGATGCACTTAGTGAATTTCTTTTTTGTTTCGCTTTTTGTGTATGTGTGTTTGGTTTTTTGTTTGTTTTTTCTAATTGCACATCATGAGCTGCAAATATCATCTCAGGATTAGGGGTGCCCTGAGTTTGATGTCAGCTGATCTGGGCACACTTAAGATTTCCCTCATGTAACCCTTTGCCTTCAGTCCTCTAGCCTGAGAACTTGCACTGCAAACTGTTGTGCTGTTAGGCACTCATCTGGGTGTGTAATACCTGAGTCACTGGAAGATATAAAAGGCTCTTCTGAGTTACATCCTCCCATGCTACTACAAAAAAATATTCCTTTTCTAACCCACGTTTTTGGCTCAGTATCTTCCTACATTATCTGTCATTTAATAACACTGCTTGGGTATGAAAGAATCACAGTTTGTATTTCTTGAGTTTGAAAATAAAATTAATACAATGCTTCAAACCATTGTTCCATTGAAATTAGTTTGTCTGCATGATATTCTACTGTAACTCCAAACTATACTCTGGTTTCTCTCCAAAAGTGGAGGTTCTATTTTAGTTACAAAGCTGAACCATGTAGATTTTTATTCAGTAAATCCAAGCTACAGTGATTTTCTCATTCCAAAACTATTTTTTTTTTCTCCTTATGTATTTAATTCAAGAGCACAGTTGACCCTTTGCATGAGATGAATCACAAGCTAATCAAAAAAAGTGCCAAAAGCCCTGTAGGACTGAATGAGTTGTTCAAGTTGAAGCAAACAAATTCAGTTTTGCATAAATAAGAGAGTTGTTTATTGAAATATTCAACTTGAAATATCTTGGAATACACAAATTGAATTATGTTTCTCTATTTTGAGGATTATTTGGACCTGAAGAACAGTTTGAGGTGAGAAGCATTAACTGCCATAGAATGGGAAAGGCAAAACTTAAAACTGTTCAGTAATATCCAATTTCCAATGTGCCAAGGACACACCTTCTCATCATGTCTGACGCATTATTCCAGTAGAATTCAGCTATGACTAGCCAACACTATTTGAAACTAGAACTCAGATCTTTGGGTGGCTCTCTGAAAATGAGCAATTAGTGACCATCTGGAAATTACTTCTTTGGGTATTATACGAAAACCTTCAGAGGCAAAGAAAGAACCCAATTTTGAACATCTCCATGCAGGTGGCTTTCCTTCTAGCAATCCACTGCTTAATGCATTTCACACCTTCTGACTGCCAGAGTCAATGAAGCAGGAGCTTTGTAACCTTCAATATATAACCTTGTGGAAACCCAGAGGAGATTTCTTATAATGGGGTTCCCTGAGTAAGGCTGGGTTTCTGTAGAAGAAATAGTCTATCATCATGCCATAAGAGTGTATCATTATGCTTGTGCCCAGGGGTTCAAATTAAAGTTTCAAAAGCAGTGTCAATGCCCACATTTCCTATGTGTTAAAAGTTTATACTTAACCTTGCATTGTGGCTTTAAAATACTGTTTTGTTTTGTTTTACTTGAATCTTATTCTTTATGCCTTTTACAATCCTTCCTTCTTACCTAACCAGTTAGTTCAACTTAACCATCGATCAACTTCCAAACCACAGGTTAGCCCTCTTGCACTATTTAGTCCCTGGTAGAACTGGTGTTAATTTTTGACCCCTTCCCTTGACACCTTCTTCACATATTTGTCCTGGCCCTTTGTTCAGGTAACCTAATTTCTCTTCCTTTGTGCACCATGGTTGTTTGTCATCCTCTAAACCTCATCTTCCACACAACCTCCCAGTCCCAGTCTCCTGCTTGTACACTTGCCAATTCATTGTCCCACCCTCCCACTCATCACCCTCCTTCCATTTCTTTCTCCACACATGTAATCACTAACTCCTAAATTTCACTTTTGTCTACACTGCATTCAAATTAATTTGTTTTCTCCTCTGTACCTTGTCAACAGAAAGGTCCCTGAGAGGCACATATTTTTGTGGAGCTTGGCTGTAATCATAGGAAAAATTAAGTCCTTGTAGCCTTGAGTGAGTCCATAGCAGAGAGACTTCCTAGAATTTTCAGCTAAATATCTAGCTAGTATTTTCTGAACATTTGCATAATGAAATTTTTAAACGTGAATAGATTTAAAGAGGAGCAGCATGAATAATTCTCTAGCATAAAACCCTATATTCCTGGCAAATGTAGTATTTTACCTCAATAACTGGATGGAGTAACACTTCAAATGTGAAAACCCAGACCATTTTCAACATGGGCAACATGACACACTTTATGTCTACCCCTTTCCTCATAAAAGCTTATATTATTATATCTGTAAATTGAGAAACAAACAAGAAAATAATAAAGTTAAGGAAAAGCACATAGTAAGAAATTTTTCAATCCAAAATTCATTTGACAAAGTAACTCTAAGAGCCATCTTGAAGTGAAAAATTTTGGAACATCTTCACTATAGACTGTGCTATCTGATTCAGTAATACTATATAAAGCTGGAAGCATAGTGTGTTAATTGTCTCCAGTGGAATAACTTCCAGGGTGCCAAACCTTAAAGCAACTTCAAGGATTTGTATTTAAAAAGATGAGTGATATTAGAAGAAAAATGTATGCATAAAAAGTGCCTTCCAATTACCTTTTTACCATCTTCATAGAATTACTCAAGGCTAAGGCCCACCTCTCCAGCAGTTTGCAAAAATTACAGTGCTTATTCTATATAAGAAAACTGTTACATATTTTGATATATGTAATACTTATATGCATAATAATGATTAGGTCATACTCCTATCTGTTTTAATTTAGACTGCTCCTCACTCACTGAGATCCAGGTTTCTTAGTAGCTATTCCAGACAGGTCAAAGTGGGCCTTTTTATTCATTCAGCTTCTATTCTTAGGAATGAACAATTATCATATTGAAAAGGGAAATATTTTCTCTCCTTGAAGATCAGAACAGCTGATTTTTAAGCTACTTGAGAAGACTCAGTATGACTTTTATTTTCTACCTCAAGATATCTGAATTATATAATCCAAACTTTCAAAGAATCTAATGACTTGCCATCCAGTGGATGTTACAACAAAATGTCCTATGTGACTCCTTTGATGTATTTTCCTATCACAGCAGTGAAGAGCTGTCTGGCAGAGCTCACTGCTCAGATTCTGCTGAGTCCAAGAGCACCAATACTTCCAGCACTGGATCTGTGGGTATCAAGACTTTACTCTTTTTATTTTTTTGTGCTTGTAGAAGACCAGGTGATTCATATCACACCCTCACAGTCAAGGCAGCATGTGTTTGGACTGCCAGAGGGGCATGGGAATTGTTTGATTTTGTCAGGAAGCAGTGATTCCTGCCAACTGGTTTATCAAATCTACTACTGGGAATAGTCACTAAACAGATGAACTGCAGGCAAAAGCTGGGTTCAGAAGTGAAAAAGGAGTATCTTAGAATTTACCCATATATCTTACAATAAGAGATAAATATTAATATCTTATTTACCCCTGCCCAATGAGCTATCTGTGGCCCACAGCAGCTTTTACACCTGGATGTCAGAGACATCTTAAATTTGCTGTCTGAGTCTCCAGGATCTCTTCAGTTACATGTGATTGGAGGGCCTGGGGTGGATGAGTGGGGATGGGAGCATTACTGGAGCTGGGGAAATCTCCCAGCTGTGCATTCCAGACCTGGGTGAAATTCAGCTGCTCTCTCACAAGCTCCACACTTGTGCAAAGTCTCTGCAAGTTGCCTGGGCTGACATTATGCTTCATCACACTGAGTGAGCTTTGAGGGATCACCAACAAAGGAACATTTGAGTTGACATGGAGCCCCAGAACATTTGGAAGTTGAGAACAGATATAGCCAAGGAACTTAAACTTTTGTTATGTGATCTGCAACTTAATATCCCTGCTGTTAAATGGCCATCCTTATGTTAAAAAAAAAAAAAAAAAAAGAAAAAAAAGCAAAGTGAACACCTATTGAGACTTTGATTTTTATTTAGATTTCAGCAATCGATTTCTGCCTTTCTGTAATTTGTAAACTATGTTTTAAACTTCAAATTTTAAAGTTGCCTCGTATGGGATTAACTGCAGGTACATTTTAAATCAGTGCAGTGAATGGTATGCACTGGTAAGGTGAATCTGTCAACAGGATTCTTACTTTGCTTATAGGTCACTTTTTGAAATGTTTCCTTTTAGGAAGTTGTTAGTTAAGGTTTCCCAAAGCTATTGATAGGAAGACTAATAGAAAAGATCTGTGTAAGATCAGATGAATCTCCATTGCTCACAGTGGTCTGTAGAGAGGGCTACACTCAACTGCACCCAGTGTTTTGTATAAACACAACTGTGACTTTGTTTAATTGCTTCAATGCATGCAGCTTATATTTGGTCTCAGAGATCAGTCTTTCCTGATGCCAAGCATATGTAAAACACAATGAATTTTATGTTTTTTAACATTCACAATGTCGGAGATATTTTCACATCTTGAAATTCCAGGATGATCCATTAAACACTCGACATTTTGGCTCCAGAAAAAAAATCAATTGTTGTTAGACTTGGGAAAAATTTTCAAAATTATCTAAAGGTTTTTGAGCCCAGTTCTCATTGCAAATTACTGCCCTATTGATCTCCGTGGGCTTTTGACTGACCAGTCACTGAGTGGATTTAGAAGTGCATTTTATCTTCTGAATTTTATTTTAATTGTAAAAACATAAATAAAACTCAGGCAGTTGCAATCTCACACAGATACACAGAGAATAAGGCAGTCACGTTTTTTGAGGGATCAGTGCCCTACTGATGGTAGTGGTTGGCATGATTTCCCAATCTATCTGATCATATGTGCTAGCAGGACTAATCACCAGCTGATATTCCAGAATTGATCTGCTAAATATCTTTCTGATCTTGAACTACTGCAAATTTCTGATGTAATTATTTTTTAATTCGGTCCGCATTGGAGCAGAAGCAAGAAAAAAATTGTTTGGATGGTTCTGCAATAACCAGTGCCAGATTACCTTGTGCTCTTGGTTAGCTTTAAGAGAACTGGGCTCTACATCATGGAGAACTCTTGGGTTTGGCTCTTACTAACAGTCAGCTGAAATAAGTTTGAGTCATGCAGGCTGAAATGAAACTCCCTCAGCTAAACTCAGGTAGCAACTGAAGCCAAAGTTTGCCTCAGGTGGCTACTTTTACATCTGAATTAATGAAGAGAACCTAAGCAGTGTAAAAAACCCAGCTTTTACTCTTCCTATGCTGTACTTCACTGGTTACATTTATGTGTTATTGGTTAAGCAACCAGGTCTAGGCTGCAGAAACACACACACACCCCCTTCGTATTGTGAACTCTGTATTTCAGCTACAAGGAGGCACATACAAAAAGGTTAGAAATTATTTTCATTTTCATTCCCTATTTTCAGTGACTCATTCACTTAAAGAAGTATTTTAGGCTAGAATTTTCCACACTTAGCTTCTACCAACATTTATTTTTCAACTATTACAATATTAGGGGACAGCTATAAAAGAAGAGTGGGAAAAATTTCTCTGTTATGAAAGAATTCTTGTGCATTAATAAATAAATAAATGCTAAGGACAATAAAATTAAGAATTTTAAATAGAAAGTGGCATGGAAATATTCATTACTTTGGAGTACATCATGCTCTTACTGTGAAGAAAACTAATTCTGAGTTAACTAAGCGTTAAGGATTCGTAAGTTGGCTTTGAGCACCAGTAATGCCAGCTATAGTTAAAAAAGGTGTTCTTGTACACAGTCTGTTGGTTTAGGAACAGATATTGCTTGATAAAACTAGTCTGTGAGAATTGTAAAGTATTAAATATTCACAATTACCATGTTATGCTTCCATCTTTTAGCTTTGAAGAGAACTACAACTTAAAATATTTGGAATATACCGTGTCAGCTTGTGAATTTGCAAGCTGTGCAAAAGAGGGGTGGCAACAGCAGTTGTAAATACACATTGGTTTGAATTCCAGCCGAGCACCTACCTTGTCTGCCATGCACATATGCATGTGTCTGTTTCTGTAAGCATGTCTTGACATATTAGCTACTACAACAGGAGAAGCAGCATGTGCAGTAAGTTTATATAATGTTTCTTAGCCTATTTAAATCTGCAGCTGCTGATTCCCTGATGTGTGCAGAACTGTGCTCAGTAGAGCTTTATTCAGATGGGTCGTAGTAACCTAAACAAAACTGTACAGCATTGTGGCTTATTCCAGATTTTTTTAAAAAAAATTCTTAATTTTGCAGAGTATTTTTTGCATGCAGCTTCTTCTTCTTCTTCTTCTCAGACTATGCCATCTTATATCAATCTTCTGATACTAAAGCACATCATGATACTCAGGCCTGAATACCCATCTCCACTACAGAACAAAACTGCACCAAAAGAGAAACAGTTCATGTTTTGGCTCATGTGAATGTAAACCAGCATAAAGGCCAAATATAACATGGCTTCCCTTACACAAGTCCATTTATATAGGTGATTTCTGCCTTCAGGAAATTATACAAGAAGTAGCATTTTATTATAATGTGATCCTGTTATAGATGTGGGTCAGTCTATTTTTATGTGTGCTTATATAATGTAATTATTTGTTCCCAGCTGAAACTTGGTTTACATTCCATAGAGAAGAACAACCCTACTAGTTACCAAAAGATTAAGTAGTTTAATATAAATAAATAAATAAATACATACATACATACATATATATAGAGTATATGCTATTGTTGCTCACTAAGATATATTTAGGTGGCATCTCCTTTTCATTGGATTGATGCTTATGACTGTCTCATCCAACACGGGAGACGTCAGCAAATGGAAAGATGTCATCATAATGTAGGAGACAGTTTTTGACAAAAATTTCTGAACTGAGAATTGCAAATCAGATGTTTACATAGGCTGTAATGTAAGGTGCATATCTGAATTCACTGTACATTTAATAAAAGCAATAAACCTTTTCATGTACATGTTTGAGTCCCACTCTAAAAGACATTCTTCACTCCACTGGCTTTCTATAAAGCCTTAGCTCCAAACTCAGCACATAAGAGAAGTGCCACAAGTTAGCCATTGATAAAGAACCCCAGGTGAGACTTGTGCCTTGCAGTACCATCACTGTAATTATTTCTGTAAGGTGAAGGATATGCATAGTGCTTCAGGATGAACATATAAATTTATGAAACTGCTACATACATCCATGCCTCCCTGGATGAGTGATGAGAGGGCAAGAGACTTTCTCTGGAGCCAGAAAGGTCTGTCACCCATTTTTCATCAGTGATCCTAAAGTCCTTCTGCGCTTTCTTGGAAGTTTTAAATGTTCTCTGACCACTCATCAACTCTGCTGAATGTAGGATTTGTGCACTGCAAATCTAAAAGTCCTTCAGTTTTAACTTCATTTTTCCAGTTTAAATATTTGGAGGTTATGTAAAGAAGGGCAAATATGCTTCCTAGTACAGTACTATAATGATATTAATGATTATACAGTCAATGCTCCCATGCTGCATCATTTTCTCTCTAAAATTTAAGGCACAGAGGATTTCGATTTGCAAAAATTCCCTGGGGGGGGTGGGGTAAGAAGCTAGGAGGGCTTGATGTAAAGTGTTACATGAAGCTTATCTTGGAACATGTGAAAATGAACTAGTTTCAGGAAAAGTATCTTTTCTGAAGTTCAGTTCCTCTTGAATGCTTAAGAGCATGCATCAGCTCTGTTATCAGTGGATATTGAAATCAAATCATGTTGTGGGAAACTGCAAATGTAAACCAACATGAGTTGGTTCTTCCACAAATAGGCATCAACCTGCACAGACTACTAACATATACAGTTCTGTGCTCAAAGCAAAAAGAATATCCTGCCTGCTTTGTTGTGGTAGCCAGGAGACCGAGTTCTCCATTGAAGTGTGTTTGTTGAACCTTGAATTCTACAGCAAACAGGTACTCCTACCTCTTACTATTGTGTATAATCATTTTACTAAGAGTATTAGTTCACACTTGTCATTATTTTCTAGATAATAAATGAGATTTTGGAAGATTGATTTCCTAGCATGAGGGGTTAGCACATAGCTTAAAAGATCAGAACAAAAACTCCCCTTTACTGACTGAAGCTACTCCTTCCATTTACATTTACATATTCACTTACATATATAGATCAATGAGAGCACAATGCCCACTATGCCAGCTCAGGAAATGTATGAGTTGACTCCACAAAGCCTGATGACTCAGGATCATTGGCAATGGAATATAAATTTCTCAGATTCTGAATAATCCATTCGTTGTCAGTTGCAGAAACAGGCCCCATTAATAGTCTCTGTTGCTTGTCAAAGAGGGGAATGCCATTGCTGTGTGTCCACATGACACAACATCACTGGAAAAATGTTATAAAGGGCTCACTTCTTGTTGTTCTACGTGGGTTGTTGGACCTAACAGCAAACAGGAGAAGCTTTGTCTGTTGCATTAATTGCAGTCATGTTTGGCAGGCCTAGTGGATACCTGTTCTGATGCAATCCTAATTCTGAATTCTCAGATAAGGAAAGCCTCTTCTCAACGTTCAAAAATGCTTTGTCCAATGCTTGTTGCATTGTTGGTTTCCTTCTACTGCCTTTAACTGTTGGCATCAGGTTTTTGCATTAGCTTCCACAAGGAGAGATCTGTGTGCTCAGAGAAAAACCTCTGCATTATCCCACATGCACCAAGCATGTATTGCCTGATACACGCAGTCTGAAAAATAAAGAAAAAGAGGGTGTCATTCACTTGTTTGAACACATTAACAGATAGAAAGATTTGAAAATAAAGAAAGAAGAGTCTGCATGCATACTTGGAGTCATTTGCTCTTACGTCTAAATACAAGCAATATTTGGAATTCTTTCCTCTTCATCTAGTGCTGGACCAATTTACATTTTACTAAGAATGTCCACATGTGGCTGTGAGTCACTGAGTCTGACAGGCTGCTCTGAAAATTTTTCTATTGCTCTCCAGGGAGAGCAAGTTAGAGCAAGTTCTCACCCTGCCATTGTGTTTGAAGGACCTTGGATGGGACTTCCTCCTCTTTTCCCCATGCTGTCAGGCTCTGCTGTCCAAGCAGACCCACAGGATGAGCTATTTATTCACTTCCAGATATTTTTCAGCAGCAGTTATAGATCTAAAAATTCTACAAACAATTATTAAAATAACTCCTGCTTTTGTTGCCTATTTCAACAGAATTGTTTTCCACCTAAGAAGTGAAGACTGCAACCCTTTCTCATTCAGCTTCTGTTCCCGAGAGTGATGTTTATTCTGTGCTGCCTCATCAACTTGCCCTCTTTGTGCATATTAAAGATACAGCCTTAGCTCTCAGAGTGACTACTAGCTTTTGGATGACAGGTCTGGAGTATCCAGCCTGAACAGACCATCCAAGGTAATGTTCTGCTGCAAGGCTGTTATAATTTTATGCACAGTTGGAGTCAAAGCCTTCTACTACTGGAAATGATAATGACCCTCATATGCAATGTGCCCACATACCTTAGGAAAGAGCATGCATGAGAACAGTTCAATGCCTAAAAGAGTCATGTGGTGGTTACCCTCCTATCCATTCATAACCATGATATTGCTCATTATTATCCCTTAAAACTATATCTAGGAAACTCCATTTTTAAAGACTGCAAATCACCTGTTGCTTCCAGCTTTGCCTAGCACAGGCTCCCTCCGTTCTTCCTCCTTTGCCTTCTTGACCCATTTACACTCTCTTTGCCCCTTTCCACACCACTTCTCCTCCTCTGTGGTGTGCCTCTTTTCCTACTACCCTCTCCTCTCCTTTCCCTCAGGACCTTTATTCTTACCCATTTCTTTTGGCCTATCATCCATTCCAGACTGCACAATCTCTGCTGTATCTTAATACTTCTTGTTTCTGGGGCCACCTCCAGCTTCCTTCAACTTTTTCAAGATCTGCCAGTGCTCCAAGCCCTTCCCTAACATCCAAATCACATGTCCAAGCTTCTAACTTCAGCCTTTTTCTGGTTCAAGAGTCCTCATCAATATTCCTAGTTTGCATTTGACTCACTCTTACAAATTACTTTTCCTGCTTTTACAACTCATTATCCTGGTCCAATTCTCCCTAAACTCTTTATATGTAACATGGCTCCGCATCCACTCCTGAACTGATTATCTCATATCCCTATTTTCCCTATCTGCCTTTGAATTTCTTTAGGATGAAGACAAGCTCTGGAAAACTCTGTAGTCTTGCAATTTTGTGAAAGCAGGAATTTTCAAAGGCTTCATCAATGTCTCCAGAAACAAGCTCTCCTAGGCAGCACCTACAGTGAATCCAAAGCACATTGGGCTGAAACCTCTCTGGAGAACACGGCAGTTTCTTTCAAGAACTCATGCTCAAGTTTCCTTCCCAGAAAAAAAAGAATGTTCCCTCCCCAAGCCTCACTCTGGTGAGGAGTTGGGATGCAGCTAGGCAGATCTGAAAGCTAGGAAGTATTACTGGTTCTTCAGTTCAGCATGACATTTGAATCAACTTTGATAATTATTCCAGGATTAGTGGCAAAGACAGTTGATTCTATTGATAGAATCAGTCATTATTTCTTAACATCTGTGTGGACATCAAGTTCTTGGGAGAGGGAGATTACTGTTGAGAGGAACTGGAATCACCATGGACTGCAATTTGCTTGCTTCAATCGGTAAATGGCCACATATACCTTCTCTCTCAAAGCTTTCACACTTCCATTTTCCTGGATTAGAGCTTTACATAATATATACAATATTTTTTCCCCCGATAATTGCCCTCAAACCCTCTTTCCTGTCCTCCAGGTTGGGGAAGAATCACATGACAGACTGATGACTGCCACTGGTGAGAAAGGTCACACAATGAGCTGCACAGGTTACTAGAAGTGTGATAAAAAGTCCCATGCAGGCTATTTTTATGATTAACAAGGCCATGTTCATCTGTATCATAGAAATCAAGATCCCAGAAATGTCAAATTATTTGGTAAAATGTAAATACTGAATTTCTTCTTCTCAGTTTACATAGATTCTTGCTGAGAAGCCATCAGATCACACAAACCCAATAAAATGCAAACTGAAAGGATAATGTACATTACTTTGCACTCACCCCCTTAACTGGTACTCAAGATTTGAGTTTTGGAAGCCATGTATACGGATGTTCGTGAACATGCTCTTAGAAAAATAATCAGTATTTGGCTACAGCACAAACACCTATTCAACGAGTTACAAGAATACTCAGAGAGAGACCAAATTTAGCTACTCCAAAATCTGTCATTAAACATACTGCCAAAATCATATTAAATGCCATGCTTACATATAGAAAACAAGTGTTTGAAATCCTCTGCCTTTGGAATACAGATGGAATTCTAGTATTAAATAAAATGGCAAGAGAACTAATGTTTAAAGAGCATATGTGAATAATGTTTAATCTATTTTTACTCAATAAATTTTTATTGACAAAATAATGGGTTTATTATACATCACGAGATGACACACTATGATTAGGGCAAGGATCGAAGAAGAGACAGAGAACAGAAGGTACCTTTATTAATTTCATAGGTCCTTTTATTTTAATCAAAGAGTTATCTGTTTGATCCAATAAAGCAGCTATCTGCTGTTTCAAAGCCTTGGTTTCAGTTACCACTTCCAATATACATCCTTCAAGGAGCTTTTCCACCTGTGTCATCATTTTCTGTAAGGGGCTACATTCTTATATCATAGTCACATGAATGTTTCGCTTTAAGATTTTCAGAAGAAAGGGACAAGGTCTTTCAAGCATAAATAAAATAATGGCAGATAACTAGTTCAGTTGTACTCTTAGAAAGGTATTTTCTTAACAGGGTATGTTACACCATTCCCCAAAGCATCCATATCATCTGGAGAATAATCAGTACAGGTCAAGCATCCTAAAGAGTTTGAAATAACACCAAGTTGCACCATTCTTTGAGTATCTTCTGGGGAGCCCAGCTAATTTAATGCTACAATAGAATAATCTAGTTCTTGGGCAACTGTCTGACTTAAAACATTTCAACAACATTGAACATTGGAAACATTGGGAAATAATTTTCAAAAAAGCGCTCAATGACTTCGGCTACAGTTTATTGTTTCTAACACATAAATTTGCTCAACTAAGGGTTTGCTGGTGGAAAGGAGGAATTTTCTCATCCTTTACTATTTTTTGCATCTGTGTTTTAGAAGAGTTAAAATGTTATCACTAATTATTACAATTAGGTTAATACTGTTTTCTGTAATTAGTTTCTAATGAACATATGTTTATTGATGAAAACTGCAGCCTATATGCAGTGCCATTTGAGATGAAGGGGTGTGAGAAGTCTCATCATTGCTCACCATAAAACAACTATAATGTGTTTTGCTTAGGCACCAATCCTGCAAGTACTTAATTGTGAGCCCCATTTTAATGCTGTGAAAAAAAAAAAGCCAAAAACATTTAAATAGATAGAAACTGTCAGGATAGTATGGTAAAAGCCTGATTGAACATGGGCATAGTTTAAGGGAGCAGAGTTGTCAAGCTCCTTTCTTAAATATTTTAACACATTCTGAAGTAAATACTCTACTGAACAGAAGCTGAGCTAGGAAGTCCTGTCAGAGATGAGCCATCTCTATCCTGTGTCCAGTGCAATGCTGTCCCCATCATGGGGACCATAGGGTAACACAGTATGCATCCATAATATCTGAAAGGTTGTACTTAGTCTTGTATTTGTATTTATTTTTTATTGATATTCAACTAATACTTATTAGTAGCTGCCTATTAGTAATTATTATTATTTCTGTTCTAGTAATTTGGGCTACAGTTGGAAGTGTAACTGTAGAAGACAACATATACAAAAAGTAAGACAAACCTCGGTCATTGATCATTACTGGGATTAACAAAAGATGTATGGAGATTTTAGAGTTACTTTAAGAGATACATAATAGCATGCCAAACTATCAAAAATTCAGAATTTGCTTTGTCAGTTTTTGCCTTTAGGACAGAATGACTTTAGGGAGATGCTCTGTGGACTAAAAAAAAATTTAGGATTAGTGTAATTGTTCTGTGCTGTTTAGACTTTGTCTCAAACTACATATATATTGTATATACAGTTTTAAAAGTATCATATTTACATCTGATCATAATCCTCCTTCCTCCCTCTTTCCTTGTACACTTAGGCCTCACACGGGTCTATATTGTGTAATGTTCTTTTGCTAACAGAGCTCCTTGCAGGTGAAGTCCATCCTGGGCAATCCCATGAGATAACAAGGGCCTTCGGTTTTCCCTGTTTTCTGAAGCAGGCGCAGAAAATAAATGAAGATGATGTTTGTCTTTAGGAATACAGGGCACTTATGGAGAGTATTCAAGCAGGTGGCACATGTGAGACTAGTTTTATTTTGTGAGCTGGCTAGGCGGCAAACGAGACGAGGCCCTTCGCGAGGAACGTGTCCATAGCGAGCGCACCCCGTGTTTCGGGAGCGCAGGAGGAGCCTGGCTCCTCGCTGCCGGCCTTCAGCCCATCTCCTCGGGGATGCCCTGGCCGGCCGCGGCGGAGGGCAGCCCCTCTCCCGCAGGACCCGCACTTTCCTCACTGGTGCCCAGCCGTTCTGCCTCTGCCCCAGGTCTGCTCTGCGCAGAGGACGGGGCCAAGAGGCACAGACAGGCTCTCCCCGGTCCCCCGGCGCCCACCACCCAACCCAGCAGCACCCGGCGGGACCCCCGAGGACCGGACCTCCCCCACCCCGAAAAGTGCAAGGCGTTATTTTTGAAAGCGCCCAAAATAGCGCGCGGCTGCTGCACAAGTCTCCTTATTATTCCTCCAGCGTCGGCAGTAAATCAGGGGGAGGATGCACCTCCGCCGGAGCCCTCGGCGGCGGCCGCGCTTCGGGCGAGGGCGATGCCCGCCGCCGGGCCGGGGCCGGGGCCGGCTGCGGGCGGCCGGGGCGCAGCGGCAGCGCGGCGAGGGAGGAAGAGGAGCCGCGGCGGCGGCGGCGGCAGTTTCCCCTTTCCCCAGCCCTGGCTCCGCGGGCGCATGCTCACTGTGCCCGCAGCCCTGGACCATATTTGTCAGGACTACTCGAGAGACGGAGAAAGAGAGAATTTGGGGGGGTAAGGAGCGGCGGGTTCCGATCTGATCCGCAAGCCGTTTAGGGAGCCGCGATGGCAAAGGCTGGTGACGGGTTTTAATTTTCCCCCTAGGTGAGGATGAAAGTTAGAGAGAGCGCGAGAGATAAAGGGAGAGACGCACCTCCTCTCCCTCCCTTACGAAACGTATCTGGGGAAGGGGAGGGGGGCTTCTCCCCGACCACCTCGAGCAGAAAGGATGGAAGTTAATGCCGGGTAAAGTGGGCAAGTGACTCGCAAGTGGCTGGGGAGCGGCCGGGGCACCGGGGATCTCACTAAATCATAAGTGTACGAGTGTGAAAGAGGAACAAAAGAAAGAGAGAGGTGCCTGGTATTTCTTTTTCTCTTCCCAAACACATGAAGGGAGTACATGTATATATATATGCGCTGTGTATTTATATACATACACAGGCACGCACGCACGTATGTGTATGTACATATATATATACACGGGGGAGGGAGCTGTGGAAATGTGTTTGGGGGGGCCTTTTTTTGGGGGGGGGAGTGGGTTCCGAAGGGAGGGGGAAGGGAAGGGGAGAGACATTTTGCAGACTTGCCCCACCAATGAGCTTGTCAGTTGGCTCCATTTAATGACACTTACGGGGCACCGCCGTGCTGTTGGGAACAATGTGATGCGGGTGCCGCGGCCGGGCGGCGGGGGGAAGGTGGGGGGCACGGGTGTGCGTGTGAGCGCCGGGCGGGGAGGGAGCGGAGCGGAGCGGAGGGAGGGGGCTCGCTGCCACCCGAGCCCCCCCTCCGCAGCCCCGGCTCTTTGTTCGCGCAGGCTGAAGGACGGGGAGAACTGCGGGCTGCGAGGGGGCAATGCGCAGCGGAGAGGGGTGCGAAAAAGGGTTTTTCGGTCGGAAGCGGCGAGAGGTGGCGGCTGCCGGGATATACCGGTTGAATGTGCCGTGGGTCCCCGTGTGCGAAGGCCTCTGCCAGCGCGCAGCGGAGAGTTTGTATTTTCCGTCGCTCCTGCACTTTGTGTGATTGTGTGCGAGAGATATTTAAAATATAATCATCTCCCAATTTCCGCCATTTTGGGGAAAGTTTGCACACACATACACATACAAAAAAAAAAAAAAAAAAGGCAAGCTTGTAGCAATTTTTTTTTTTTTTAAGAGACGAAAAAAAAAAAGTCTTTTGCTCGAGTGCTCAGTTCCTGCCTCTGTGCGGTGCGTGCGCCGCGCTCGCTGCGGCAGACATGTGAGGCGGCGGGGGAACGGCCCCTGCCCGCTCCGGGCTGCGTGCGGCGGCGGGGGCCGGCGCCTGTCACCGCCGCCGGCTCCGCGGGCCGGCCTCGGGGGGCTGCCGGGGGCTGGCCCCGGGGTGCCGCCGGTGTGTGTGAGCGCACATACACGTGAGTGCGTATTTTGCCGACGACGGGGGCAGGGAGCGGGGGGGCAGGCAGGGGCAGGGAATAGGACGCGGCTTTTC
The DNA here is from genome assembly GCA_034336665.1 of Luscinia megarhynchos. Lineage (NCBI taxonomy): Eukaryota > Metazoa > Chordata > Aves > Passeriformes > Muscicapidae > Luscinia > Luscinia megarhynchos. Next base: position 53,537,555 of record CM067565.1, read on the forward strand.
TGCTAAGTTGCGCGCTCTCGCCTGAAGTGCGGCTGGGGTGGGGGAGCGGCCCCCCGCGCACACGCCCGTCTCTCCGTCCCCGTCTCCGCAGCCGGTGCATATAACAACAGGATATAGGCACACTTGTTCTCGCTAGCGCGTGTGGGGCGGTGTTTTTTCGGTGTGGTGGGGGGGGGGGGGCGGAAAGCGATTTTTTTTTTTTTTTTAATCGGGGGGGGGAGGAGCGGCGGCCGACGGGAAGGCGCTCCCGCGGGCGCTGCCTGCCCGCCCGCGGCCGGGGCTTCGGAGAGCGGCCGGGGCTGCAGCGCCCGGGGCGGGGGGCGCCGCGTCGGGGCCGCAGCGGCGCCCGCTCCCCACCCCCATGGTTTTCCCCCCTCCCCGTCGGAGCGGGCGCACGCGAGAGCGTGAGAGAAAAAGTTGCAGCGCGGGGCCGGGCGCTGGCGGCTGCGGGGCCGGGCGGGGGCGAGCCCTCCGGGGAGGCGGCGTGTGCCGGCCCCTCCCGCGGGAAGGGGTGACTTCTCCGCCGAGGGATGCCCGGAGATCGGCTGCGAGCGGCCGAGGAGCGAGCCCCCGCAGCCCCCCAGAAAAAAAGAGAGCTCGCCCCCCTCCTCCTCCTCCTTCTCCTCCGCGCTGGGGGAGGGGAGGAGGGAGGAGAAGGTAACATTTTTTTAATTTTTTTTTTTCCTTTCCACTCTGAGGCAACCTCCTTTTCCCGGATCCCGCGGGGGGAAGGCCAAAGGGGGGGGGGGTGGGAAGAAAAAAAAAAAAAAGCGAGGGACCCGGTAAACAAGCGGAGTCCCTCTCTCGTTGTGCAACTTCCTCAGGAACACTTAACACCCAGTTCCTCTCCCACCCCCGCCCGCACCGCGCTCGCCCCCTCCGCCGCCCCCTCGCCGGGGCAGGGGGGCACTCTTCCCCCGCTCTGTTTAATTGCCCGGGGCGGGGGCGAAGGAAAAAAAGGCAAATTCGGGAGGGAAGCGGAGAGACTCGCGAACCGCTTTCCCCGAGCGCTCCTCCCGAGAAGCCGGGCGGGCGCTTTTGTCTCGCTGGTTCTGCCCGAGCCTGGGGAAGACGCGGACCTGAGCCCGGGTTTTCTCCAGAAAGTTTCAAGTGCAGCAAAAACACGCCGCAAAACTGGCCAAGGAGGGACCTCTGCTGGTAGGCCGCGGGCAGCCGGCGCCGGGAGCGGCGGCCGCGCCCGCCGGGCCTCGCCGCAGCGTTCCGGCCGCGCCGGGCAGCGGGGAGCGGCTGCGGGAGCGGGAGCGGGCAGCGGCTGCGGGGCCGCCCCGCCGGGGCACGGCCTGGCGGAGCCGCGGGGGCGCGCCCTGCGGCCCGGCCCCTTGTCCCGCCCGGGAGCGCGGCTGGAGGGAGCCCCCGGCGTTGCGGGGCTGGAGGAGCGTCGGGAGGGCCCGGGAGATGCGGCAGCCTCCCCCGGGGCGCGAGGGTCACGGCTTCTTCCGTGTCTTTTAATTACCTGTGCTTTAGCAGCGCCGTGGAAAAGCTTTACAGCGAGAGGCAGCAGGAGTTACATTCTTAGTTTTGTTCTATTTTCTTTATTTCTCCCGTGTAGTTGAGTGGCAGTGGACCGAATCATTTTTGCTGTTTCTACTCATGAATGGATGCTCAGTCGTGGGTGCTAAAAATCAGGTGGTGAGCATAAATAAAGCTCATGATATAAAAAGTTCAGCCTATGTCATTTTAGGAAATAGTCTGTGCTCAGAATTGTAACACAGTTTTCTTAGTGCAGATCTTGAACCAATGCTTTTTACCGAGAAAGTTACCACGTTCCCAGAAGTCTATGTGATGAGCATCTGTAAGAGAGAAACTCCCTGGAAGTGGTGGCTGAAGGCAGCAGAGCTTTCTGCTTTTATCCTGGGTGGTGCCTGCTATATTATTTCTCAGTGAGACTTCAGCAGCTTTGGCTGTGGTCCAATTGGTATCATGAACTGGTGCTCTAGTGAAGGTGGCTGAAGCAGTTGTGGATGCTTGTTGTCAGTTGGGCAGTTGTAATAAAGTATGGTTTAGATTGTGATGTATGTTTCACATTCAGTTTACTGAGGTTTTTCTGAGTGTTACTTTAAAAGTTTCAATAATTTGTGTTGACTTCTTTTCCTCTAACTTGTTGAGTTTTATTTGGCATCACCTGTTCTATGAAGAGAGGAGGTTGAGTTTTTGTGGACTGTTCAATTTACTCTTGTCTGTTTTTTAATACTGCTGGTAAGGAGGATGATGGGTTGTGAGTGATGGGTGTGAGGAGTCGGTGATGAGCTGGCATGAGGCTTACTGAAGAAAGTGATGGCATGTGTGTAGTCATAGCTTCTTAGTGCTCCAGTAGTAGGACTGCTCATCACAGTGGGAGATACCAGCAGCTCTTTGTGAATGGGGGAGGAAGGAAAGTCTATAAATGCAGTAACCTGCTGCATGTGTTTAGGAGCTAGAGAAGGTGAACTAATTTTTTATGAACAGCAGAGCTTATGGGAGCTGGTAATAACTGGTAGATGAGGAAGAGGAGGGCATGAGTCAGACAGAAGGGATGCTTAGATGTGAATTGAATTAACTTTGGGTAGGAAATAATTTGAAACAGGTCAGGTGATAGGAGCTGTGAAGATTCGATGCAGGCAGTGTCTGCCTAGGGGAAGGAAGAAGGAACAAATAAACAGAAGTTTTTTGTAACTTTCTGTGCCTGGTTCAAGTAATTAAGAGAATTTAAGACATAGGATTTCGAAGTTGTTGTATGCAACTCTTATTGTCTGAGTAAGTTAAATCAGGCCTGCACAGACAGTAACAGAAATAAGGGGCCATGAAAGCTTTGCAGAGGAAATGCTTTTCTAGTGTGAGGTACAGGCTGTTTATAAACAAGGAAAGGCTGTCAGTGGTAAGTTTCATTAGATGGCAGAATAGCTTTTGTATTGAGTAACTATTGTTGTTGTAGTGACTTGTGGATGTTTGAAAATGAGACAGTAGATGAAGGCTGTGTGTAACTGTTACCCAGTCTCTAGCAATGGTACAGCAAGAGCTGTGTTACCTTGCTGACAGAGACCAGACTCAATGAGGACGGCATGAACCTCCTTTAAGCACTGGTTCAGGCTTCACATTATTTTTTAATGCTTTTGTGCATTTGAGGATTTGTGACCAGATTCTTTGTGTAGGGGGAAAAAGGTTTAAAGCCAAAATATTGGGAAGCAGGAGCAAACATACATAGTAGCTGTGGAGCATCTAGTAGTCAGAAGAGTAGCAACATAAAATAAGATAAAATAGATAAAATAAGGTAAATAATGCTAAAGGGACATCATCAGTAGGAACTCTGGTCCTTTTTCTGTTACAACCTTTGAGTGGCAAAGCTGTCCCCCTTGTGAATATATATAAAAGCTATGTATCTCATCTTTAAAATACCTTGCTTATAATAAACTTCATGAGCAACAGGCAGAATAGCAAATAACTTTTCAACATAGAGAGTAGAAACATGGCAGAACTAGTAAAGTAGTTTCCAAACAATGAAAAATGAGATTTTTGAGGAAAATGTGTATCTGAAAATACTTCTTTTCATGAAATATTAAAATAAGTAAACCTTTAAACAGGTACGAGAAAAAACACATTAAAATGTGGTGGGTAGTATCAAAGAATTTTACCATTTCCTGCACTGTTCCTGTTGTGGTTGTTTTTCTGTAAGTGAAGAGTCTGGTGCAAAAATATGGAGGGTGAGAAAGAGGCAAGTGTGTGCCCAGCTCAAAGAGAGGACTGTGAAGAGACAAACAGGGCTCACCCCAGTGGGTTTACAGTCAATTGGCTTTGCTTTTGCTGTCACAAAGTTCAAACTTACTACTGTTGTCAAAATAGGGAGCTTACACTGCAAGGAGTAATTCTGCTTCATGTGGCTTTGGGAGTGTAACAAGTCAGTGCTGGTAATGTTCACATTCTTACATGTTAAATAAAGCTAAACTGAGTATCCACTTGTCCCTGGTGTCTAGAATTCGGTGTATTTGCAGCTCTGGTACACTGAGTTGTTCCCCTAAGATCCACTTTGGTTTCCTTATTTACTGGATATGGGAAAATGTGTCCTTTTAGTTCCTGGGTGCTACACCAGCCAGACTTGGAGGGTCCAAAGTAAATGTATACAATATTAGGACAAAAACACTAACCTGTTGCCTTTGTTTCTCATCATCCATCAGTGCTGGTGTCACCTAGTCCAGTGGGGAAGAGGGACCATGACTTGCCTGCAGAAGGAAATTGTCTCTCTTGGGATCTCTTTTTCCCTCAGAACTCACTCTTGGTGTCACTTGCTGTGACCTCCTCTGGTTCTGTGTTCCCAGTTTTGGGTCTCATAGGAGCTGTCACCTGGGGAGAGGATCAGAATGGGGCAAATCTGCTAGGCTGGCTTGTCATGGCATTTACAGAAATCCTCACATGTGCAAATAAAGATACGTAGAGATGCATAAGAAAGGACAAATCACTGCAGACATGTTATGCCAGTCTGGCAATGATGACTGGTGGCTTTACTGCTGGACTCTGTCTTTGCTGCCCAGTGGCCAGTAATGAGTTAACCTCACTGGTTAGAAACCATACAGGCCTTTCACAGTTAGTGTCTTAGATGTTAACAATTTGGGTAGAGGTCAGGTAGTTTTTTTTAAGCACTGACTGGAAGAAAGATTCTTATTACTACTTTCTGATGTATTCACTACATAACCCTATAATTACTTCAAAAACTACTTGTAAGTCTAATTGGCATATTCTGTCCTGCTTCTTTGCTTTATATCTTTAGACAGTTTCTCACCAGATGAAACTATCTAATTTTTAGTGCTGTTATTCTCAGTAAGTATCTCCTCTGTGAGGTACTCATTTATTGTTGAACCTGTTGATCAAAATGAAGGTTTTTCTAAAGGATGTGTCTTAATCTTATTTAATACACTTGTTTATTTTAATGACTTTATTACATATGTCTGAAACAAAGTTAATGTTGAAATATTAATATGCAGCACACTTCTCTTTTGGCTGTGAGGACTGAGATAGTTACATCCCTAAGGGTGGATTTTGGAGATGCTTTTGGAAGATGACTGCTCCAAGTACTTACTATTATGTCCTTTCCTTCACATCAGATGGTACTTACTGACAGGCCCCTTATTCATCTAGTACTTTTACTTCTTTTCTGGCAGTGCAGCAGCAGAAATGATACCAGATGAAATTATTGTAGAAGGAGTTATACTAGTTCAAAGAACTACATCAGAGCTTTAAAAACAAAAAATTAAATGAGTAGATAAGACATTCTTTAGTTTTCTTTGTTCTGAGATTTAGATGTAACTATTGCAATGAGTTCTTCCTTTTTTAGTACCTCAGTGCTGTAGCAATTTTATTGGTCTGTATCTTGTTTCTTACTATCATTAGTAGAGGGATATAGGCCTATCTTTCATCTGATCAAACTCAGCAAAGCTGGAAACAGATATTTTGTTAAAAGTGATTTCTTTTTGTAAATTAATTACTATCTGCGTTGCCCTGCGACCTTTTCATTCCCACCAAGAGCACTTCTGAAGTCTGCAGAATGTGAGATGTGTACAGATTGTGCCTTTTACGTTGAGTTAATTTCAAAAGGAAAGCAATAATGAATGTCTCTAGACATCTTAAGAATGTATCATTATTGCAGTTTGTTACCTGAGGAAAGTTTCTTCCGTGCAATTAAGTCAGAATTTGTATGTATTCTTGAGACAAGTATGCCCTGAACATTTCTGTTACCAATTTTTCATTACCTCTCCTGGTTTACTCCCCGCCTAAGTAGGCTAGGCTGTTTCAGTTCCCACCCCCCAGGTAATTTTGGTGTCTGTAATGAGAGTGGCACTGTGGGAGATGACAGCATCTGATGGAGCAGCTGTGCTGTCCGATGCTCCTTGCTCTGTGCTGCAGCAGCTGCTGAGAGGGAACATTTCTCCACAGCCTTCCAAGTCTTTTCCTGATTTCTGTCATACCTTCTGTGGAAATCATTGGAGCGTGTTTTCTGTAATAAACCACAGGAGGGTTGAGTGAAGTGTCCTCTAAATAGAATGATAATTTAAGATTACTTAGAGACTTCAGTTAATGCAGAACACAGCTTTGTGTTTGCTTAGCCAGGCTAATCCGGGGGAGCTTGTTCCACCAATGTGCTTGAACCAGCATGTTTCGTGTCCTTAAAACTTCACGGGTGCCTGGAGAGATCCCATTTTTCAGCTACTCCTTGGCAGCTTGGGTCCTGTGTTCTTGAGGGAAGTCCTGTGCTTCTGCCACTGTGCCGCAGCTCAGTTTGGTCAAGCCTGCTTGAATTGGTTCGCAGTACTACTTGGTACTCAGACCAAGCAGAGAGATCCCAAGTTGTGTTGCAGGAGCTTGTCCTGAGGAGTGATTTTAAAAGGTGAGATCTACGGCTTTGGGGAATTTCTCAGTTTGCACTGAATTTGTTTAGATTTATTGATGTTTTTTAGAATTAATCTTTGTACGTTGTTACAGTTTTCAATACTTTCTAGCAGAGAGAGTTACCTAAAGATGTGGAAGATACATTGAATCATTTGGTTTTTCTTACTTCAAACTTGTCATGTGAAAAACGTGAAGTTTTCTCAAAGAGCTTTCTGTGAACTCTACCTACCATATGAAATGAAGGGGAATGCAAAAGCTTTTGCTCTTAGCAGTGGATGCTGACTAAGGTCCAGCTCCTGTTACCTTGTTGATAGCTGTGTAGTTGCTGTAGTATAATGAAAATACTCATGGAGTAAGGTGTTGCTGAGGTTTTTAAAGACTTCTGTTAGAAATTAAGAGGAAACCAAGGAGAAATTAAAGGGAGTTTACATTGTGTACCCCAAACTAAGCTAGTATGTTTCTGTAGTGGTGATGTTACAGTGATTGTTACTGTTTTTCTGATGAATAAAATGTAAATTCGATTGTTTATCATGCAACTAAGTTAATTAAATGTTTTTCTTCTCAACCCTTCAATATAAAGCTTTTAGATGACTTGAGTTTACTTCTGCTTGGTTTGCGTCTCTTTCTGTTAGTGGAGTGAACAAATAGCACCTTTTGGGTTGTTTGTGAAAAGTCAAGATTTCCATAGAGTATCTCCAGATTCAGAGTGGGACCTAAGTTAGAAATTAGATTTTAGAAAATAAGGTTAAGCTCTGAGGAAGTTCTCTATTTATTTGAATTGCAACTACAGATGCTTGCAGCAGAAGTTTGCAGTCTCCTAGTGGAGTATGAGACTTAGAAAGTGTTCATTTAAAACTTCAGAGAGTTTGCATTCTAAAAAGTTCGGAAAGTGCAAATTTCTAAAGTGGTGAAGTTTTGCTAATAGTTCACAAACAATGACAGCTAATTTTGCCACAAATTATTTAAGCTGCTAGGCAGAGTGCAGCCGTTCTTCAGAAACAAAATTAGTAAGTTCAGATTCCACATTGAACAAATAGTAAATTAGGTGCCAGGCCACAGATTTAAAGATTGCTGAGTTTGTGAGAAGTGGAAAGGAAGAAGTTGGTGGCACTCACAACTGGCTGCTAGAGACACTTGCAGTTCAGTGCAACTGATGGTGTGTTTGTGGCAGTGACAAGTGGTGAGCTGGAGCTAGGAGTCAGAGGCAAGTACAGTGTACTCCTGTTGCTTGTGCAAATTTTTTATCACAGAAAGGGATGTCCACATGCACTATTTCTGATGGTAAATATGATCTTCTCTCCATTCACTGTTCTGAAACAGAGGGATCCAGTAAAGTTGAATCTTGCAAAGCAGTAGGTTTCTCTGGTGTATATATGTGCTTCTCTACATGGAAATAAGTTTTAACAAATGCAATTCAAAATTTAGTGAAATTGCATAGAAACAGATAAAGAATATTCAAGTGTCCTGAGTCAGACCAGTAAACTGATAGCTTTGAATTAATTTTGAAATTTTAATTTGAGTTTGGGTAAAGCATTCACATCAGCATGCTATCCATTATTAAGGAAACACTGTTAATCAGTGCTTAATGTATTTATTAGAGGCATGCACTCATGTCTTGCCTTTCCTAGAACAGATGTTTTTAAGTATACTTGACATGTTTTCCTTATGTCAATTTATCTGCAGTTTGAAACTTTTATTTTCTCTCCAGTACAGCCCCATTGCCTCCTAGTGTATGAAACAGGTATTGTTTTCAAAGTTTTAAAAAGATTTCCCTTTCATTTTATTACATCATATATATTATCACCCTTGTCATCAGTTGTCCACATTGCCAGTGTGCAGAAGGAAGCATTTGATACAAATCTGTGAAATGCATTAGCAGAAATATCTGGTGATATAAGCATTAAACCACTTAGAGAATTTTCAGATAACTTTTTTCTCTCTCTCTTTTTTTAATTTTTTTTTATTTAGTACATGCATCATGAATGAATCTGCCTCTAGTGGAAATGGTCAGGAGTTTGATGTATTCAGTGCAATGGACTGGAAGGATGGCATAGGTACTTTGCCTGGAAGTGACCTAAAGGTAAGATATGTAATTTTTTCAGTAAGTGAAATAAAAATATTAAATGACAAAAGAATGCATTTGAAAAGCTGGTGTGTAGGTATCTGCTTTTATGAATAAAACATGAATCTGCAGCTCTGAGTTAAGAGACTGTAGCCTGTTAGGTTTTAGCTCTGGTGTGTCTTGATTCAGTTTGTGGTGCTGGCACAGACAGCCGACATCCCCGTAGGAAGGCATAAATTAGCACTGCCTCACTATACAGACAGAATTAATCAAATGCACAAAATCCCAAAGAAATCTCAAAAGTGTGAAAATGCAGTCCACTTAGAGCATTATATTACTGTATCATTAAGAATTTTCATACTGTTATTGACTCTCATGGTCTTACATTCTTAGGTCTTTTTATTTCTAAAAATAGCTTATTTTTGCTGTGCTTTTGTCATGTGGGTGCCCAGAAAGATGAATAAAGTGAGTGCTTCTGAGCTAGTTGCAGTTTAGAAATTCGAATTATATTGGAGTAGTAATTTTGCTTACATTTTTCACACTGGTTGAATTTCCTGAAGTAAATCATAACTCTTCTGTTTTCAGTTTCTTTTTACGTATCTCATACTTTTTACTGTCGTCAGAAGATGTCCTTTGCTGTGCTTGCAATTTTGATATTAGAGACTCTCTTGTACCAATTTCCTCTTGAATAAAGTAAATATTTTCATATAATTCAAACTAATGTGTTTTGCTCATAGTTTTTTGAAAGGAATCTCTCAAGAAAATGTGTGGCATTTAAAACAACTTTTTATCTTTTAGTGCCTGATAGGATTTCTGTTGTTGAAGTAAAAATTAAAAAAAATGTTTGAAATTTGGGGCATACGTGTTGTGGGTATGTTTTTGTGTTGGTGTTTAGGTAGTTTGTTTGGTTTTTTTGTGAGTTTTTCTTGAACTTTTGCTTTTAGTCACAGAACAGTAGAATAAATTTACAGAATAATTTTCTTTGCAGGGGACTTCAGGCTACCACCCAGACTAAGTACCCAAGACCTCAGGCAGGTTAGGTCAGGATGCTTAGGATTTGGTTATCTGCAGGGCTGGAGATACCACAGTCTCTCTGGGCTACTCATTCCAGTATTTGTCTACGCTCATAGTAATTTTTTCCTTTTATGGATACTTTGTTGGAACCTCTCCTTTTGCAGCTTATGCCTGCTGCCTCTTGTCCTTTGCCTGTGTGCATCTGAGAAGAACCTGGCTCCATCCCCTCTACATCCTCCCATTAACTGCTGGAAGACAGCAGTAAAACCTTTCCTTCTGTTCTTAAGACTGAGCAAATGGATTCACTCGGCTTCTTGCATGTCATCTGCCACAGCCAGCTCCTGGTTTGGTGGACTTGCTGCAGTATGTGAGTGCCTATCTCCTACAGCCTGCATCTGCTCTCATCAGTATTCACTGGAGGAGAATGGTGTGTTCCCCTGTCCTGCTGCAGCCCTCTTGCTCAGGCAGCCTGGGGTGCTCCCGGCCACCTTTGCTGCCAGGGCACATTGCTGACTCACAGGTTTTCTGCAAAGCTGCTCTCAGCCAGCCAGCCCCTGGTCTGAAGTAGTGCACGTAGATGCTCTGTGCCAGGTGCAGGGCCTAGCACTTGCTTTGGTGGACCTTCACAGAATCTTGTTAGCCCATCTTCTCCAGCTTATTGAGGTCTGTCTGAACAGCAACCCTGCCCTTCAGTTTGTCAGCCATTCCTTTCCATTTCATAGTTTGCTTTTCCTGCCTGTACTCAGAGAAGCCTTTCTTGTTGCCTTTGCTTGTTTATTCTCTGGCTGGGTTTTGGATTTCCTAATTCCATGACTGTACACTGCAGCAATATCACTATATACCTTGTCTATGAGGTTTCCTTTTCCATGTTCTGCTTACCTCCTTTTCCTATTTGAACTAAGTCAGGAGTCCCTGGTTCATTCATGTTGGTCTTCATCCACACTTGCTTAACTTCTTGCACATTGACATGCCTCATTCTCCTGGTGTGAACTCCTTGGAGAGAGGGATGGATTTCCTGGGCCTATTTACCCTTTAAAACAGTCTCCTGTATGATCCTGCCAAGCAGATCTCTGAACAAGCAATCATATGCCTCTTCTGAAGTCCAGTGCTGCTGTTTCATTATTTGTTTTTCTGGCTTCTTTCAGGATTTCAGACTTCATCATCTCATGGTGATGATGATAGCCAAGGCTGTGATGAGCTTCCACATCCCTGAACAGTTCTCTATTTTTAAGTCGAGGCTTTAAAATTTCTTTCTATTTTAATATGCAACATTGTTTGAAAAGGAACCCTAGTATTGCAGTACTTGAGCAATACAAAAGGGAACAGTGCAGGAAAATATGATAATATCATATGAATCACTGGTTTGTGCATTTTTAATTTATGGTTACCCTTTGAACAAAACAAAAGCAAAGTTTCAGTCACTAATGAGTAGAGGAATGGGAAAGTTTCCATGTAAAGTGAGGGAAAGGAACTGGAAAGTAGCTCAGGGTAACTTCAAGAAATCAAGAAGATTCTTGACTATGTCCTTTTCAGGACAGCATGAGCTTCATTTTAAGGCTGCTCCTTTTTTGGTTGTTTTTTTTTTTGTTTGTTTGTTTTTTTTAATTTTTATTTTATTTTAATTTGGAAACAAACATACTTGATTTGTGAACATAGATTCTTTCTTAGGTCCAAGCATTAGGGAAGGTGCATTCAGAGGTGCAGTAGTAGTCTACTCAGAATGGTGAAATATAGAGAGTATTGGCCAGGCAGCTTCTTTTCAGGTTGTGATTTGGGGGGTTTATTTGCTTGTTTGTTTTTTTTTTTTTTTAGATACAAAAACAAGGGGTTGAAGGAGTGAAAGGGATGAAATTGAAATGTAGCCATTTTACGACTGACTGAAGGAAGAATATTTTCTAACAATACAGAATTAGCCCAAGGAGGTCACTGTACCAGGGAACATCAAGATTCAGTGAGAGACTAGGTGTTCACACAGATACCAAAACAATTTGAGCTGTTAAAATAGTAAGGACTTTTAAGCTTTTATGATAATTGTAAACAGCTCGTACTTCAGGTTTGCTTCTAAGTAGTGACAATTAAAATGGTGACTAATCACTTGAAATTGTAAATGTGATAATGGAAGATATGCTATGCTCTTTGTGGAATTCTCAGAGTAGGGTTAATGAGGATTATTTACCTGAACTCTCCTGATCACAGAGGATTTTACTATTGTGTCCTGAACCTAAAGAAAATGACCTTATGAAGCAGTTACTTATTGTAAGCTTGTGTGTGTCTTTCAAAAATTGTGATAGACTTGTTCCACTAAAGGTATCAAACCATTGTTGTGTATTTACATTGAAATGCACTCGAAAAACCTGGTGAAAACTTTGTAATAGCAAGATACTTAAACACAAATGTTCTATTTTTACAGCTTGGTAGTAGATTAGAGTGTCTGAGGCATTTTAAAACAGATAATAAGCGATAGCTTGTATATCCATTGTAGACAATATATTGCTAAAATTCTCACATTTAGTCTTTCCTCTTCCTAAATTGTTAGGGGAAATTGAACAGTCAGATTTGGTAAACTGTATTTGTATCAACATACTAACATTAAGTTAAACCTTTACCAAAATATTGACATTTTAATATAGACATTTTAGACCTAATTTAAGTCCTTATTTTTAGTTGTATAAATCATATAGCATTTGTTTGCCTTTACTGCTTGCATGATGAAGTGTCATGCTTATTTTAACATATGTATGTTTTAAGAAATCTCTTTGCTTGTGTGCTTTATTAAAATCTATCCTCAGGTTATCAGGCAAGTATATATGAGCAACCATTCTTTTTAGAACCACTTCATTTTTGTGCATATTAGTTCCTGGATGACAAAAACTTGGTAAGACACTATTGTAAGTAGAGCAAAATGTTTTTTGACACATTTAAAAATAACTTTTGTCAATGTTTTCTTATTATTTCTTAAATCTAACTTTTCTTATGGTACAGAAGAACATCTGCATCAAGAATAGATACCTGGATTATTTCTTTTTATTGGGAAGTCTTGTAGGCAGTTTAATGCCTATCAGACTTCAGTAAGATGGGCTGCACCAGGGGGCACTCACTTCCCAGTCTAATCAAAAAGAGGGAGAAAAATCAGATACCGAGCTTCCGTTCTCAGCCAAGCCACAGTCTCTTATTCCTGCATCTGTTTCTGTACCAGTAAAATGCTGAAAATGTTCTTTCCTTGTGACTTTGGGCACTCTTAATTGTTAGGGTTTTGTCACTTGGACTTGGAGAAGGAAGGCTGTGGAAATAAATTCTTATACAGATTTTGTTAAAACAATCTTCAGCAAAAATAGTTAAAGCTCCTTGAACACTGCTTTGAGCATGCTGTGTGACAGATAAGTAGTGAGTAGTTGTGGAAAATGCCAGAATTTCAAATTACACAGGGAACAGGGAGAATTAAAAATTGTGCAGTATGATACTGAAGACTGTGAACAAAAATTTTAGCATTGTATATTAGTTCTTTCAAGATGTTTAAATAAAACAGAAAACTTGAATTCCAGTAGAATTTAAAATAGTTTACAAATTACAGAATGCCTTCATGTGGCAGGCAAAGTAATGTATGCTCATCTGAAAAACATCAGTGCTTACCAGTTAGTCTGCATGGTGTGAATGTAAATGTGAAATGCTCCTCTTTTTTCTCTTTTTTTCTTTTTTTTTTTTAAATTCTCTGTGCTGCATGCACACAGTAACACTATGGCTTCAAGATTTAAATACACTCATTAAATAGGAAAAGCTGTAATAATTTACAGCCACTTCCTACTGCAGTGACAGAAGTTTATGAAGTACTTCTTAATGCATTTTCTAGTGCTGTGTTTGGAAAGTGAGCAGTTATAAACTGCATGGACAGAATTTTGGTTATTTCCAGCTTGCAAATTGTGCTTGAGCATAAAGAAAAATAATTAAAATTTGATGATGAAGAAATTAACCTGTAAATAAAGTTGGGCAGCAAATATTGTAGGAAACCAAACAGAGTAGTGGAACTGAGTGGTGTAATAATGGCCAGTGGTGTTTGGTATTTCCAGCAGTGCTGTAAAGAAGAGTGATTTGGATTGCTATGTTTCTGAATGCAAGGGTGCAGCAACTCAGGGCAGTAATGTACATTCCTTTCGCCTGCCTGTTCTGACATTGCATTCAAGCTTGCCTGAGATAATTAATGATTTCAGAACAACTTCTTTTCTCACATTGTTATGGAAACATCGGTAGTGTCTCAGGCTGTGCAAAGCTGTTCCTGTTCTCTCATGGCAGCATGTGCTACACTTTGAGCCTAGAGAGGCAGGGAGAGTCCATGATGTGATGTCAGTGGGAAACATCAACTACTGGGAACTGGTTAAATCACTGCTGGCACTGCTGCTCCAGAGAGAAGATGGATTCCCTTCAGGGAAGGTGGTAAGGAGTTAGCGTAGGGAGCAGAAAGCAAGGTGGATGGGGACTTTCTCTGACCATGTGTGAGATCTACCTAGTGGCCTGGTCCTTTGAAACAGAATAAAGTTAATTTCATATGGACTCTAATGTAATTAATTAGCTCTTGCTCTGCTTCATTGCCATTGTTAAAACTGGTGAAGACTTTGCAATGCTGTAAAGTGAGTGAACTTTCTGTAAAGAAAAAAAAGACCAAAAATGGAAATTTCACTATTAAAAAGGTTAAAACTGCAGAGGCAAGAAATGCTGGATTTGGGTTTGCCTTTGGCTCTTTACTTGCATTCCCTCGTGTGTATTCATGGTAGTCTTCCCTTAAGTGATCACATGGTGTTTTACCACAAAATCTCCTGTGCTATTTGCTGTAGATGCTGTTAAACTTGCAAACAACTGGGCAGAGGGTTTCAGGCAGGAAAAGGAATAGTTTTGTGGTTGCTGCAGGTAAATCCCATAGAGGAACGCTTAGGACCACACTTGTTTCTACCACAGCCTTTCTGTGCAATGCTGAGCAACTCACTGGAACCACATTTTTGGCAGGTTGCCATTTCTTATTTGTTTGCTAGCTTGGGCTTCCCATGAGATACTAGTGTTTTGTGTTTAGAAATATTCTGGCCGAAATAATTCGGAGCCGGGGTTGCCTTGTAGGTCAACTTCTGGATCAATAAGCGTCATCCTGGCAGGCCTTGACTTCTGGCTCTGTTGCTGATTTATGTGTCACCTTAAGAAAGTCTGTTTAGCTGCAATTTCCTACTCAAGTGGAGATAATAAGGCAGACTGAGTTTGCAGTGTAGAGAAATCAGTGGGAAGCCCTCTGGTACTGAGATAATTCTTGAGCATTTGAAGTGGGATGGGGGGGTTTGGAAGAGCCTGAGGAGTGTCTAAGAATAAAGTGGATAAACATTACTGCAGACAAGACTGAGGTATTGGTATATACTGGGAAAATGTCAGTCTCTCTTGCTAAAGGGATATGCTTTCTGATGGTACCTTAGCTTTCTGTTCATTGATGAGAGAATGCTCCTATTGTTTTTATTTTTGGAAGGATATAATTTGATAGCAATTCCTTCCTGCTTGTGCCTGCCCAGATAGGAAAAAACCCTTTATTTTTGGATGCAAATTGTTCTCTTTTCTTTGTTACTTCAGGATTAGCCTATTGCAGTGTTACTGAGGCATCTTAAAATCAGTCCAAGATTGATGGAAGTGGTGGAAGTGGAAGTGCTTGACTTTCTTGATGACAACATCATTCCAGTGAGAGTGGGTCTGGACTTGCCCCTTGGTCATGTTGAGGAATCTAATTTCTGCTGATTATGATTTAGGGAGCCCTAGGTACCCTGTGATCCCACGTCAGTTTTTCTTTTGCCGTACTTGCAGAGTAGCAGTGTGCAGGCAGGATCCTTTCTCTTCATTGGAGAGGCAGAATTGGCAGGTGCAGGAGCACATTTCCCCAGTATTCTCTATCCCTAAAAGAATCAAAATTTCGTGGTGAGGCAATTGTAAGGGGTCACATGATTACTGAGAGCTTTGAAATAAGCTGGGAGCAGACTACTCAGAAGGATGAAGAGCTACCAACGAGAGGGTTTTTGGGTTGTTTTTGGTAGGTGGCTGAGAATAGAGATTTTCTTTCAGGAGTTACTTTACACTGCATTGTAACTGTAATTGCTAGAGTGCCTAAAGCTTTTTAGATACGTGTTCTTTGTTGAGGTTTTTTAAAAAAGAAAATAAATAGACATTCTGCTTTCAAACCATGTAGGGTAAATAAGATTGACTTTACTGCTTGAAAAAGGGGTATAAAAATACCAACAGCTGCCTCACTTTTCTGGATGCTATTCAGCCCTGGCCTGGGGCAGGGGTTCTGTGGAAAAAGTAGTATGTGATTGTGCATGTAAGGACACACGAGGAAGAGGGGTCTGGTGGAATGGACAAACTCTGGCATTTAATTACTTATTTAACTTAAGTAATACGTAAAACATAGTTGGGCATGTATTGGGATGTGGTTGGACAATTCGGTGGTGACGGATCATTCCTTCACTTTAAAAAGACTGTAAAATACCAGAAAAGCTCTGATTTATTTGAGGAGTCCTACTGAAGCCTCTGTGACTAAATGATGATCAACATCCAGAATGATAACTTTTTGCTAGCTAGAGATCAGGGTGTAGTTCTTGTATCATTGAAGTCCCAGGTGTCAGTCCTTTGACAAACTGCTATGGAATTCCACTGCTTTAAGCTCAGCTACTTCATAGGTATAAAAACTATTGAGCATTTACTCAATTTTCTTTGTTTTTGATGTTAAAAACTTTGGCAGATTTCTTCCGAGCATGTCTGCAATCACTGTTGTGGGTCAAGATATGTTTTGTTGCTGAAGTTGCTGTCAGAATGCAGCAACAATTGTCTTTATTGCAATGAACTTTTGTCCTTGTCTTGCCCAGTAGATGGTGGTGTTGGCTGATTTTTTCTAATTTATTTTAAAGCTGTGCATTAACATATGTGAGGGTTTTGTTCTTTTTTTTCCTTTGCATTTCAATTGTTCTTCCTTTTTTTTTTTTAAACTGTTCTCTCAAATAATAGCTTTACTATACATAAACAACAGCAACTTTTATTCTGATTTGATACCTGTGGGAACTGATGAGATTTTTTACATTCTTAAGAGGGCACAAGTAACAGCAAACACTGATAGTCTGATCTCTGTTGCTCTGAATTGGACACATGTAACAGTGGGGGCTTAATTTGAAACTAGATTTATGCATTTGTTCCCAACAAGTTTGTGTTTTTAGGAGTTAATCTACAATATGATAGAAATTTTACATTGTTTCAAATTTTTGTTCATCCCACATAGAGATAGATGCTCAAGAGTACTTTTATGAAATGTAGAAAAGAGAACCAAAAGCCCTTTTAAGGTTCAATTAGCCCTACATAAAGCTACGATGTCTTCCAGCCAGCAGGATAAGGGAAAGAACTTCCATTAGAAGTGGAAATTCTCTAAACTCATTGGAGTTATGCTTTGTTGTGTTCCCTGGGATTTCCATGGTTCAGTATAGCACATGGTGGGCAAAGAATGGCAGGCTGAACAGGAAGATGGAGAGTATTTTTCTAGGGACGTAAGAACCTTGTGCTTAGCGCAATAAAATCGAGTTTGAGGAAGTACATAATTCCTTTCTGTATCATATAGCAAGAGAGTAAGTGTTAGGGTACTACAACTATGTAATCCATAGGGCAATGTGGCTTAAAAACTGACCATGAATATCTGGAAATTAAAATATAAAAGGAAGCTTTTCAAGAAAGAAATTCAGGAATAGACTTTCAGTTCACTGGTAAGAGAAAACCTGTCTGCTTCTGAAACATTTATGAAATACTTTGTGTGATACTATTGCTTGCAATAGGCAAAGACTTCATATCAGTGGTTTATGATGCTTGTTTCAGTCCTGTATAAATTTTTATACAATTTTGATTTTTTTGAAAATGTTTCTTTTAAGTGATTTTGGTCCCTGTAGAAAAACTTAGCATGTGAATGGACAGAAATGGTTCAGAAAGTATTGATAATATTTGATTATTATTTATTTAAGCCTCAATTTCCCTCAGTATGTTCACTATCTGTTGAATGAATATTGAAAATTTTCCTGGAGATAAAATTAACAGTCATAAAAGCTGAAGTTTTAGTATATCAGGGCATCGTTTCCCAAGAATATGGAAATGTATCTCAGCTCTGAGTGGAAGGAATCTCTAATGATGTTTAAATGGAAGCTACTGTTCTTGATCCTTGTGGAAACTGCAGATAAGGCAGCTGACTAACTTCTGTATTGTATATTTACATATTAGCAGCTGGACTCTTCCTGCCAACTCAGTTACAATATGCTTGCATTAAAAGAATTGCAGTTATTTGAACATGTGTATTTTTGCCCTCGTTGCTTGCCTATACATGAAACTTTGAAAGTTAAATTTCCTATCCAGATGTTTTATTTATTTCTGTTTATCTTTTCTGTTGCTGTCTGGTCTTTGAAGACCATTGGCTTCTCAGTGTGGGACAGAAAAACTTGAACATACTACTTAAAATATGCCAACAGGCATTTGACGAAAGTCAAGTGGCTTAAATTTATACCAACAAGCCTTATAATTTATCCTGTTTAAAACATTGAAGTGACAAAAAATCAGTCTTTTTTGTGAGTTTGTTAAGTACTTGGTTAAAACCTAGCTTTGTTTCTGTCAAGGGCAGTTTCACTGTTTGGTGCAATGAGGGCAGATTTAAGGGAATTCCCTTTATCCAATGCAAATTTCTATATTTACTTAAGGAGCTTTATGATTTGAAGACAATTTTTTATTTCTCAGAAAGCTGTGGATCCATCCTTAGAAGTTGGCTCAATGGCACTGTCTCTATCCCTCTATATCACCTGCTGTGACATTTCAAAATGCCAAGACACCTAGGGAGGTGTCTGGCAGGACTGCTCTTACTGTATTTTGACTTGGAGGAAATATGATGATGAAACCTTTACTTTCAGGTTTTCTGTTGCCTACACTCTAAGTAGAAGAGACTTAAAAATGTGCTGAATTTTTTCATAGGCACATAAACCTCCATTAATCTAGATCCCTTTTTGTCATGCTTCCAGCAGTATACACTAGTTGGCATGTTGCTCTGGCAGCTTTTCTCCTGTGATGACTTTGTGCAACATGCTGCTTTGTACATCTATTTATCCTGTTTTTTAAGCAGTTAACCTTTGTCATAAGCTGTTCATGTCTTTTCCTCCCCAGCTGAAACCAGGGTATGACCTCACAGGTCTGAGATGTTGTTCTGGTCAGCCACAAAGAGCTTGCTGTAAACAGTAGTGCTGATGCTGTCACTGGGGAAGTAGGGAGTGAGAGCAGACATGAATTCCAGGTTGTCTCCAAACAGGGGCTGAAGGCCTCTGACCAGTAAAGGCAAGGCTGCAGGCAAAACCAGGAGTTACAGTGATCAGTGAGGCCATGCCCAGTTGGACTGTCGTGCCCTCCTGCCTGCTAAGGCAGTGGTAAGTTGTCACTCCCTGTCACTGAGACCATCTTAGCATGGTGGCCTGGCTGGTGAGGAGTTTTCCTTAATGGTTCAGCTCTTGCTGCTGTTAACAGCCTCCAGGGAAAGCGTGGCTGGGAGCAGCCTTCCCTGCACTATCAGCCAGCCCCCGGAGCCAGAAGGGCTGGCAGGTCACTGCATTGCCTGGGGTGATGTCCTCCCATTCCACTGGAGGCCCTGGTGGAGGAGGAGCACGTGTGTGCTGTCAGGGCTGGCCACTGATTGAATCATGCAGAAATATCCCAGGTGTTCAGGTATCCCAGACTGTTCAGAAGTACCTTTGGTGCATGGATGTTCCAGCTTGTGTAAGGTGTGGGAGAGTGTTCGAAGAGCTGCTCAGTAACCTCCCTGTGCCCAGTCTGGTAGGCTGCAGCAGCCTGCAGGTGTCTTGGCTCATGTTCACAGCTTGCCTGCTGTGAGACAGCTCTTGCAGAGTTGGAACTCTTGAAAGTGAGGAAGGTTTTCCCTCTGACATCCACCTGTTGCAGAGGCAGCAAAGCACCAATAGCAATAATGAGCTTAACCAAAATAGGAACAAGTGCATAAGTCAGCTGTAAGACTTCTGAATAGTAACTCTACTGCTTTTCTTTGGGTGGAACAGCATGAATGACTCTCCACAAACTGAAGTATCAGCACGTGGTGTTTAGTGCATTTGGTTGCCTTTCAAAGTTGAACTCGTGTTGTTTCAGTCCAGATGGATTTATAAGCAGTTTGTCCATGCTTTCATATCTGTTGTGAGCACAGCTGATCACAAGCAAAAATCTTAGCTCCAGACATCATATGATTGTGTGAGGCCTCTTCTTCCTTTCCCTCTCCCCAGCTTATTATTTCTTAGCTATTCACATTCCTTAGGACCTGTTAGCTCTTTGCAAATGTTAAGGCTGGAAGAAGGACTGTATCAGTGAAAGCACACTGCTCCGGTGTGTGTATATGGGAGTCACCTTTGCTTGCAGCCAGAATGGCTTATTTTCAGTACTGTGCCATGGTAGGGCCCAAAGTGAGGGGCTGTGATGTGTTCAACAACCTCTGGAGGCACAGACAGGGTCAGTGTAGTCACAGGCAGTTGTTCCAGTTCTCCTTTTCCCAAGGTAAGATTGCCTGACCAGAGAAAAAGAAATAGGCTTCATGCCATGGCCTTGAAGGAGTATCCTCTCTGGTGGATGCTGTGGAGCTTTGAAGGATTCTCTCATATGTAATTTTCCCTGTTGAAAGCTGTTGGTAAGAGCACCACACTGATCAAGACCTGTCCTCTGTAGCAAAGGCACCCCTTCACCATTCAGAGCAGACAATTAGGGACAAAACACTGCCTTGGGCTAAACCCATATAACCAGCTGGGCCTGCAAACCATGTAGTGACTGGGAAGCAGAAGTGATTTTTCATGTGGGAGTGCTGCAATCACTACAGCATTGGGAAGAAACTTTTCTTCTGGCAGCAGGACAGCTATAGCTCGTGGTGCTCCAGTGTAAGCACAGCATGTGGGGCATTGTTGAGCCTTGCGTCTGGCTGACAGCAATATCACATTCAGCATGTAATTAAACACCTCATAAACTGCCCTGAGATGTTTGTTTATGTGTGCTTTATGGTGGAGAAGTACTGTGTTTTCAGGGGATGCTGAAATTTCTGTACTCTGTGAAGCATTTGGTGTGTGGTGTTCATTCAGCTCCCTTGTCCTCAGAAGGAATACTCCATGTCTGGAGTGTGTTATTTTGCTAGCAGTGAAAAACATATGGTTAGGGGATGTTCCCATGAATTTCTGTTACTGATTTTTTTTTTTTAATGTGTGTGTGCAAGTCAGATATTGGAGGCATCTGTATCAGTATCTGTTGCAAAATTAATGTTTATAGATATCAAAATCAATCCACATTTGGCTGGATAGAAACAAGAATGACTTGTTTTGAATTCCATGGGGATAAGCAGAAACACATAGAAAATAGGTGATGTGGTGAGGACACCATGTAAAAACTATATTGAATAGAAGGTACTTCAAGAGACTTCTAGTAAATTTTTACTATGCACTATGCCATTTATTTTATCTTACAGTTTAGAGTCAATGAATTTGGGGCCCTGGAAGTAATTACAGATGAAACTGAGATGGAAAGTGTTAAAAAGGCAACTGCTACCACAACCTGGATGGTTCCAACTGCTCAAGAAGGTCAGTTAAGAAGCACTAAATATTTTCTGTGGTAGACTATAGTTTGTTTAGTGCATCAGCTCTCCTTAAAGCTTGCCTCCAAAATTATTAAAACAGAAAAACAACTTACTTGCTTTAACGGACAGAGTGTCTCTGATGAAGTAACCCATTTCTTGGGATGTAAATTAGTATGAAAATAAATTTGTTTCAAGTTGAAAGGAAGTAATTCCACTGTTAAACGTCTAACATTCAATTACAGCCACAATTTTTTCCTTACAGTAATTTTCTCTAAATTTAGAGTGGGTATTTTCTCTCTATTTAATTTGCAAAATAGTACATTTCTTTTAAGTATTGAGAATTTACGATTTTGAATTATTTAAATTTTTTGTTGAGCTGGTTCTCTAGACTGCCCGCAGACTTTGCTAGCTGCAAAGTTCATTTATGTACTGCAAACTGCCTTGGTATGGTCAGCAGAGGTGCCACCACCAATGTCAGTGTTACATGTGCAGTGTGAACCCCCATAGCTGCCTTGCTCCTGCTGACTGTGCTCTTTTGCAGCATTACAAGTAGTGTGTAGTAACAGTTAATGTTTATCCTGAATGGTAAAATTCTAAGAGTCATAGTATCTCTCTACCAGATAAAGTATTTCCTGGATTTAAAGTACTGAAGTAAGAAACACCTGTTTTGTTCAAGGAAAGTTGCTTTTTACACTGACTCCAGTAACGATGGAGTAGCGTGAAAGAGAATATCACAACCGGTATTGTGATTATTTACACCTACCTAGTTTTTTTCCTTGTTGGTACTACATTTTATCAACTTTCCTTTAAAATATGCATTCTGTAAGTCCTTTGAAAAGCACACTTCACAATTTTTGTTTCACAATCATCCCTGTAAGCACGAGAAGTCAGTGAGAGCTGTCCTTTGTTGCTGCCTCGCCATTAGATCGTAATTGCCATGTGGGACATTAACACTGGTAGGAAAGTGGTTTGGGACCCCCGAGGTCTGAAGCTTCAGATCACAGTTGATGTGTTCTGTAGCACAGCAGTGATAGCTAATTCAAGTTTCAGAGCTGTGATGAGAGTAGCAGCACTGTGACTGTGTACTAGCACAACAGGTTCTCTGCTTGGACTGAGAGATCAGTTACCGACAGCAAACCACACAACAGAACCCCCTCCAGTCTGAGAAACACAAACAAAAAAATGTGTTTCTGCTGAATTGAACTCTCTTTATGGACATATAAACATATCAAGTAAGCATTCTGCTACTACCTTACACTGTCCTTGATTAATTTAGTGTTCCCCAATAGTAAAAACACTGCTAAAATTTTCCATTGTGAGATGAAATTGTTGTTTTGAACCACTTATGATGCTGGTGTGTAAATATAGCTTACATAATATATTCTTCTGGGGGAGATAGCCAGCATGCAAGAGTTCATTTGACTCTGCTTTCAAAGACAGTACAGTGCTTAAGCAACCTAAATAGTTTGTGACTTAAAATTTGCTTTTTGGGGAGATACAAAGACAACAACCTGCTCTAGAGGCTGGAGTACTTGACATACTCCATACTTGCTTGTGATGGAAAGTTGCTGCATTCTTTCCTAGATATAGGCTCTCCTAGGCTCTTGTCCTGTTGTGGGGAAATTACAGCTTAGGATCAGTGTATGATTTGAAGATTGCTTTATTACAAATTGAGTGATGTTTCACTTCTGATGAACCTCAGGCAGGTTGAGCAGTAGCTGCTGCTAGAGACTGCAGACTGTAGCTCAGCAATTTTGCTTCCAGAAACAATTTCACCTAATGAAAGATCACTCCCACCAACTCTTTTCTCCCAGATTTAGCTATGGGTATATCAGCAAGAGGGTAAGGTCATGGATTCTGAGCAGTGATGATTCTGTGGGCAGTCAGTGCCTGTCACAAAATTCAGTCCTTCCACAAGTAGCCCCTCAAGCTATGACAGAGCCATAGTGTAGTGGGTTCCTCTCTCCTGTTGCAATGTGAAAACCTGATTTGCTTGTCAGCTGTCTGGACCTCTAGTATAAAAACTAACTCCTAGTTCTTCATTCTGACAAGTGGTGTGGCTGAAGCTTTTTTCTGTTTGCTTGGCAAGGCCTTCTAAGGATGTTTGGGAACGTATCACCTCTGCCTAAGTGAAGTTAACTTTTGTCATTGTGCAGCCTTTTCAGAAAAGACAGGGATCCCCACAAGGTTGAAGGAAACTGCAAAAGTGGATGGACTTGTTTTCTGTGAAAACTGTTACCGCTATGGTACCATAGAAGAATTTGTTCCTGAAGGGAAATTTTGCAGCCAGAAATGTGCCCAGCAAGTAAAAAACAAGTAGGTGCTATAATAAAGCATAGAAACAAAGAATTTGGCATAAATGCAGCATGAGAGTGAAGTGGTGGGATAAAATGTTCATGGTGGGGCAGAGGGAGGTATTAAGCAGACAAGTTTCAGTGTCACTATTGGTTCATAATGTTCTTTCACTGTTTTTTGTGTGAATGCCTTACTGACATTTGGTTTTGTCTAACACTGACATTGAAGGCAGTCTTTTTTACTCAGTGTGCTGTGTTCTGCTGTCAGATGCAAGCAGTAAAACAGTCTATGGGATGCATGAATCAGTGTCAGACTCCCACCCTGTTTCAGTCATTGGAATTAAGATAATCAGTAATGAGATGGTTGGGGTGGTAAGTTAATTATAATTAAGTGCAAGAGCTGTTTTATAGCTGACAGTGAGTGAAAACATGAGCATACTGCAGTTTCTCAGTTCCTCTTTTTCAGCTAGTGCATTTCATCTGCTCAGAAAAGCATGTTTGTGTTAGTGTGTCCATTCTGCATTGCATACTGCTAGATTATGGCAGTTTTCAACATTTACAATATTGTACATTTTCCTTCATTTTTAGCTAATTACTTCAAAGTTTTCTGTCTGATTTCTTGTTTAGCAATTTGTGCAGTCACATACCAGCTTTCTCCAATTGGATTTGTCAGACTTAGCAGTTACCTTTGCCTTCCTCTCTCTAAACTGCCCTGCAGTCCTAAACATTTCACAGTTTGCTTCTCCGGGAGACTTGATGGTACATGAAAAAAGACACTGTTTAAAACATGTAAAACTTGTTCAGCATAAGCTGACAGCTTTTCTTTTACAGTTGCTATTGTGTGTCTCTCAGATTAATTCTTTTGACAGACTTAATTTTCAGTAGTATTTCTAAGAATATATTCAGTATAACAATATGGGACCTGCACGTTTACTTGCTTTTTTTACTTGTTTTATGAATATGAGAAGCGAAATAATATTGGCTTTGTGTCATTGTGTTGTTCCTGTGATAGAGAACCAAAGGAGGAGAATCCCAGCATGGAATGCAATGGGGAAGATGATTCTAAAGGCATCCGGAAAAGAAAAGCAAAAGTACCTCTCAAAGAAGAGTCCCGGGATAATGGGGAGAGGAGGGAGAATCCCGATGAAATTGTTAGTATGCATTACAAACCCATTCCTGCCAGTTTTTGGGTGGGAGTTTTGCCTTGTTTTGCAATATCAGCAGCTCCATCAGTCCACAAAGAGAAGAGACTTCATCACTCTGTCAGAACCACAATAAGTAGTTGATTCGTTTGCCAATTTAATTATGCCTCAGCAGTAAATTGTAATTATTGACAGTGAATTGATAAAAGCTGTTTTTTGTCTCTTTTCCCTGCTTTTTCAAGAACAGAACAAAAATAATTTAAAGGAAAAATGATGGTAACATAGACTTGCCATGTCTTCAGCGTGAAAAAAACAGGAGTACATATTTCCTAACAACCCTGTTACTTTGTCATTCTGGACATGAATAAATAACTATAGACCAATAATTTATTTGCAAAGAAAGCTACACTACAGTTAAGAAGGGACTACTTTGGATTTTCTTAGTGTAATTTGCCTTTAAAAATCATAACCAAAACTATGTTTTGCTTTTGTGTTGCATTGTAATTTGCTTTGGGGCATGTTTTGGTTTTTTTTTGTTTTGGATTTTTTCTTCATTTTAGAAAAAGCTTACCACAGTACCTTCCTATAGTGTTTGTTTTCTTGTAGTATGTGTTTTCTTCCCAATAGCTACTGGGGGTAGCACAATTTTCAAGGAGAAGGGTGGAGTCCTGCAACCACCAGATTGTCAAAAGGCTGAAGACACTAGAGTTGTCAGGAGGGATTTTGCAGCTCTCTGTATAGCAGTATCTTAGGCAAAAGTTAGGGGATACCTTCTTTGTCTCCATGCATCTGGCCTCCCAGATGACTAGTTACTCTGCTCATCTGCTCAGGTGCTCACAAAAGTGTTAATACAAAAACATTGAAAAAAAAATTAAAGGATCAGTGTAATTTTGTATTTAATAGAGCAATTGTACATTTGGAAAAAAAAACAAACAAAAAAACAGCAAACCAGAGTAAAGCTGTGAGAAGTTTTCCTTCCAATTATTTTGGAAACATGAACATGCCAAAGATACTGTTATTTATCAGTGTCTCAGTGGGGTCTGCTGAAGGCTTCATGATCTGTCTGTGGGTCAGGCAAGGCTGGCTAAGGGCCAAGTGATGAGAGTCCTTCTGCCTGCCATTTTCACTGTCTTTGCTGTGATTTGTCACTGATGGCTCACTTTGCTTCTATTAGATATCTGCATGATTGTTTGAGGTAGGAGAGAGCTAGGTCAATAGCCATTTAAATCAAGTCACAGTTTAAACTTCAGTTTAAAGTAGCTCAACTTTTATCATACTAGACTTCCAAGCTAATGAGGTTACTCTACTCTTTTTTTAAATTTTATTTTCTAATTTAGGAGGACAAACCTGAAGGAAGGATCTTGAGAGTCTCACAGAGGGCCAGGAGAAAAAGGAAAGGGGAGATAACAGTTTTGAAACAAAGTAAGTTAGATTATGAAACAAAAATCTCAACCATCAATTCTTCAGATAATATCCATATCTTATTGTGAATTGCCAGCATTGTTTCACAGAATTTGTATTCCCTACTGAATTTTTTTCACTACTGTAAAAAGACAGTGACAGTGTTATTTACAGCAATTGAATTTTAAGGCAGCATAGGGGAGGATATAGTGAGTGTAAATGCAATTAATGTGCATTTTAGGTTTTTTTCTTTTCATCCCTCTAAATAGAGCCAGTATTAGAGAGAATCAGCTCCATTGAGTTCCCAGATGTTGAAAGACATGTATCAAGCAGAAGTGAAAGTTTACTTTTGTTTCCTTGGGGATCAATTTTGCATCTTCATTATGTGCTGGAAATAGACACATTTATGGAACTGTTTAGGAATAATTGCTATAATCAATCCAAAGGGACATATACTGCATCAAGCAACATAATAAAACATATTTTAAATGACTGCTGTTCTTTCAAGCTATTTGTATGATAGATAGTTTTAGGAAGAACTGTAGAATCAGCTGCTATTATGCCTCAGTGGTACACCAACCACAGGCCTACATCTTGCCCTCCAGAGTGCTTCTTATGGTAGATGGGGAGACATTAGCAGAGGTTGCCAGGCCACTAATCACCACAGACCTCCAATTAGCTCTGATGTACACCAGGCAGATGAACTTCTGGTTGAAGATGCAACAATAAAAGTTATGAAAGATCCCCCTCCCAAGACAGAATCACTCCTGTAATGTTTCTACAGCTGCTTCTAAGGCTGAAGAGATAAGAAGTGTGTGAGACACAAGCACAAAGCTGATGGAAATCGCTGCTGCCCACTCACAGAATGATTTATAAATTTCTTCTGTTGGGGTTTTTTATTTTTATTTGAGAAAACATCAGTATAAAAGTATAAACTGGTATAAAAGACCAATTTGTATTCAGAACCAAGCACAAATAATTTATTTAATGGAATAGATAAAAACTAGGTAAATCCCAAATAAAATGAATGTAGTCTAATAGTGTTGAGCGATCACTATCACTCTGAAATTTATTATCTTTTGGTTACATCATCAGCTTTCTTCAGGAGAGTTTGGCATCACTATTGTTATGGTTCATGTTTTAATCATAAAAATGCTAAGCCAGACTGTTACTTAAAGGATTTATTTTTCCTGTGAGTAGCTCACAGTCTGGATCAAGCCAGAATCACAGTGTGGTCTGTAATGAATCCTTCTGACAGTGTAAGCTTATAGTCTGAAATGCTAAGCTGCCTGTGCAGAGGAGGCATTTTAGGTGGAGATCAGTAGAGCCAGAGTAGAGGTGTATGAAAGTAGACACATAAATGGCTAGACTCTAGGCCCTCTGTTCTTGAAGTTCCTGGCTATTGCTAGTGCAGGTAGTGCCTTATTTTCAAGGCCTGAAAACTGTGTGACTGCAGCCATTATTAAGATGAATTGTAAGCAATATTGCAATTACTATACAAGTGTTCATACTGGGTGAACAAACTTGAAACTGGAGGTTTCTGTCATATGCTAATGACATCCTGAGGAAAAAAAGCACTGGTGACAGTTCTGAAGGCTTGCAGAAAATACTGTTAAATCACTGCCTTTCTACCCAAAACCATCAAACTACAGAGTGATAAGAGTAGGTGAGAAACACTGAATACTGTCAAAGAATAGGATATTTCAATCATGATTTAAAAAACTTACTATGAGCAGTTTCCAGCTGAAAATGCTTTCCACTAAAAGAAGGACATGGAGGAAAAGGAAACCCCTTAAAATACTGAGCTATTTTGTGATTTGAACTCATCTTTTTACATATTTGCAAATTGTCTATCTTAATGCTTCTTAGGAGCAAAAAAGAAAAAAGTGTTGGAGCAAGACTTTGTAAGTGTTCTTGTCACCTGAACGAACTTCTAGAAATGTTTCTGGACAAACCATGAACCTTCATGTCCCTGGTACCTTCAACCTACAGAACTTCTCCTTTTTCTGAAATAAGTTCTGAACAACACCATGTGTGCATTTCATAAAATTTAAATTTAAGGATATTATAAACTTGTGTTAATGATTTTTTTTTTCCTTGAGATGTTAACAGTTACAGAATTATTTCACTGTTTTATGCTTCTTTATAGCTGTACCCTCTAAAGGAAGACAAGCATGGTGCTGGGCATCCTATCTGGAGGAAGAAAGGGCCATTGCAGTACCTACTAAGCTTTTTAAAGAGGTATGATCTTCACAATTTCAGCTGGTCAACCACTTAAGATCATGAAATTTCTAGGAAATCAATAAACAAAAATAACTTGAAGATTTTATGCTTTTCTTAGGAAAGCCTGCATGATGAAAATAATGCTGTGTCTGTCAGCAATTATGAAAGCAATTATCTCTGTTTTTTCAGAGAATTCTGTTGTTGTACAGGAATGCTGTCAAATCAGACTGCAGAAAGCAGAAGCTCTTCCAAAATCTGCAGTTCTAGCCATTCCTTCTAGTCTCTGAAGCAAAAAAATTATACATACCCACACTTTTTCATGCCATATAATTTTCTTTAAATATGTTTAGAGAGGTGGTACAAAGGTCATCTTCTGTCTTGTTGCTTTGATTATATTGCCTGTCTTTTCTTCAGCTTCTGCTGACATTATATTTTGTTACATCAGATACTACTTTGTCTTGTTCTCCTTTTGCCTGTCATTTGATTGGATGTCACATCATCATGTCCTGCTTGTCCTTTGCCTGCTGTGGTGTCCTTTGTCATTTCAGAGCTTTCATTAGTGCCATCTCTCTTTCTTGGAAGAGAGCTCTGTATCCAAATCCACAAGATTTCCATGCTGTTATCTTCCCTTGCAAAACCTGAAGAAACATGTGAACATAGCTGCTGTACTCATGCTATACCTTACTTTTTTTGATAATTCTTACTTGTAGTCTGTTTCTTGCATCCATTTCTTCCTGTATTCTTCATAGTTCAGCTATTAAATCTCTGTGGGAATTAGCTTTTCAGCTTACATATGCATGTGATGCTGATCTTTAGTTGGTGATTTAGTTGCTATTGAGTTAGAAAAGTGAAGAACTGGGATTTAGGTGTACAGAATCCATAGACTTGTAGGTGCAAGAGCAACAGTCCCCTGACTATCTTCAGTTGTGTCCCCCTGTGCTATATACTGGTTCAAAAACTAGCAAGAAAACAATCAAGATAAAGAGTGTCCAAGTGGGAGGGTAGATTGGCAGAAATAATTGCTCTGCCTGTCTGAAGGTCCATGAAATGCTGTAGCAGTACCCAGGCTTTGCAGGGCACTGCACACGGTGCCAAAGTGTGGAGCTACATGGTATTTCCTCCACATTGTACCTTTCTCATCCAGTGCATCTTAATTTAGTATTTTCTTTCAAAGTCTCTAGCCCCTGGGTAATGCTTGATTTAGTGCACAGTATTTAAAGCCTGTACCAGAAAGAGAATTTTTCATAACACTCAGAATTGGCCAGGTAATGTTTCTCCATTTTGCAGATGAACAATCAAGCCATATAGATAGGTTAAAAAAAACCCCAAACCAAACATCACCACCAATTATGAATCCTTGATTTCTGTTTGCATTTTGAGAATTTTTTTTTTTTTTCTTTTCATTTTCATTTCAGAAGCAGTACTTTTCACTGTGTTGTTTCATACCCTTAGTTAGGAATGGCCAGGAGAGTCCTTGCCATTTCCTGGTACTTAGACCTTAGAGTGATTTCTGAGCTGTGTCTCACGAGGTTTCCATTCCTTCCAAGCAGGTGATACCTCTGAGTATCTCCCTTGATACCCTTCTTTTCCCTTTGGCTGTAGAGGTGCTGCAGTTGAGCAGCATGTGTCTCTTAGACAGGAACAGAAGGAAAAGGGAACATTTAAGGTGTTTTTCCTGTGGGTTTTTTTTTTTTTTCTGTAACCATTTGGGACATAAAACTGTCTGGCTGTGAATTTGCTAACCTGTGGAAAACTGTCTACCACAGTAAGTTTTGGTTGCTTATTTTTCTGATCTTTCCTCCAGTTTAACCTTAATATCTGCTACCTTCCTTCTTCTTTAACAGAGGGATGATGATGCCTGCTGATTAAAAAGATGGTTGATCCATTTTCACTTTTTGTTTTTGAAAGATATTCTTCTGGGTTCATTGTAATGTGATGTAAAGGTAGTCATGTTCCTGTGGTGTAGAAATTCTCCTGGAAGACTACATAGTCTGGACTCAGCATGTGAAGGACAGCAAATAGGCCACCTCTACATACAAACGATGTTCAATATTTCTGCCTTTCAGTTCATCTTTCATGGCCTGAGATGTGGAACTGAAAAGGCAAACCAGAGTCATTGTTGTGATTATTGTAGGAATGATGTCCACCAGGAAGGTGGCAGTGTCACTGTACAGGCTGAAAAATTAAATAATTAAATTGCTAAGATGTTTTATTGAAGACAAATTATATCATCATCTTTCCCTTGACTCTTTTGCTAAGTCTTCCTCATTTTCTTACATACTCTTGAGTTTCAAGTCATTCTTGTATCAATGTATTTTTTAAACAATCATAAATTTCTCTTTTCCTCCCTTTGAAAATGTAAAACTTTAAGTCGATTTATTAGTTCCTTCAGAAACATGAATAATAAATAATCCTTATTGTATTCCTTACAAAGATACTGTGTCTTTCTCTGGTACACTTTCAGAAGTGTTGAAACTCTTGTTTTCCATTGCAGTATCAGTCTTTCCCATACAACAAGAACGGATTCAAGGTAGGGATGAAGCTGGAGGGTGTGGATCCTGAGCACCAGTCAATCTACTGTGTTCTCACAGTGGCTGAGGTAAGCAGGCCACAGTGTGGGTTATAGAAGAGACTGAAATGAAACAGCAGCAGCTGAAAACCCTCACTCTAACCTAACAGGCAGGCAGAAACTATATGCAGGAAGATGTTTTTTAAATTAATAAAGCTGTGTTATTTCTGCCTGATAGACATGCAAAGAATATACCCAATATCAATGCAGCAATACATATATTTAACATGCACAGCTACAGAAAATAGACTAGTTGGATGATGTGTGGTTTTATCTGTAATCCTGTAGTTTGTTTTTAAAAGAAAAAATAAATAGAAAAGAAACATGACAACTGATACATAGCAGTTTTATTAGAAGTTTGATAGTATTTGCAGTTGCTCCATTCACTGATACAAATACCTAAAAGTTTCTTTGTGTTGCTGTTGTGCTACAACTTTTTCAGGCTGGTGGCCACAGAAATTGCCTGTATTGGCAACCTGTGCAAATTAACATAAAATATAAATTCAGTTTTTCTTTTTGCTGTGGTTCATTAAATAGTTTTTCTGATGAACACCTTTTTTGCCTTCAATAGAGAATCTGCTTCTTAGGCATATTTTTTACATCTTTTAAGCACACATTACTTTAATTTTTTGCATCGTTTTAATGGATTTTTGATTTCATTTGTGAATTAAAATGAGGAGCTGGAAGTTGCATCAGAGTACAAATTAAATATAAAATAGGGTTGGTGTTGAGATTTTCATTGATGACTGCAGTAAATTTAGGGCATTTGGCACTCAGGGAGATGTGGAGAACTTCTGTGTACAGAGAGTATTGTGTCCTGTTTTTCTCCTCATCTCAGTGGTTGACTTATTACTTCATGCAATAATGAAGTTCTGGGGAATACCTCCACTGACTTCTCATCTTTACTTAAACAGTTTTCAGTATCTCTCTGGAGAACCTTTTAAACATACTTATTGTTCACTGCTCCCTTGCATATCAGTTAATCAGCATAGCTTGAGAACCTCATTATCTTTACTTTGTCCTCGTCTGTGCCAGATGTATTCATGCTCTTCTGTAGGGCTTGTGCTTTACTCTGATGCTGGGTTGAACCATTTTCAAGTTTTTGAACACTACTGGCAATAGCTACTTTTAGTTAAATTCTTTTGACCAGAAGAGGAGGCACTCAGACTGAGAATAGATTTGCCTTTTAATTCTCTCCTTTTTATCAAATGAATTTATTCATCCATTGCTGGATTGTGTAGAAGTAAAAAGCTGACTGAACACATACAGTTATTGTGCATAATATTGAAGTGATTATGTGTAGAGCAAAGATGTTAAAACATGGTGTTTTGTGTGTTACCAAATTCTTGCTTTTAGGTTTGTGGCTACAGAATAAGACTACATTTTGATGGATACCCAGATTGTTATGATTTCTGGGTGAATGCTGATTCTTCAGACATTCATCCTGTTGGATGGTGTGAAAAAACAGGTCACAAGCTTCATCCACCTAAAGGTATGTTTAGTT
This sequence comes from Luscinia megarhynchos, assembly GCA_034336665.1. Lineage (NCBI taxonomy): Eukaryota > Metazoa > Chordata > Aves > Passeriformes > Muscicapidae > Luscinia > Luscinia megarhynchos. The sequence goes on from CM067565.1 coordinate 53,569,780, forward strand.
TGAATCAATGTGTCTTACACAGTTCTGAGATCAAGAGTACCTGTGTAATGCTGTAATATTCTTTTTTTTTTCGGAAATGTTTTAGTTCATTTAATCAAGAGTATTTAAAAATGACAAATTAAACACTTAAGTCTTGCCTAAAATTTCATGTTCAAAGCATGCAGCTTTTATTCAGTGGAAATTCATAAAAGCCAAGAAAACAAAATGGGCCATAAGTCACTCATAAGGCATTAGGGAAAAAAAAAACTGAGCAACAAGTGTAAACCCCATCTTATTGCAAGGAAAATGGCAGCATAGTGGTGACAAATATGCTTAAACTGATGTCTCACAGGCAGCTGAGGATCCTTTAGTGGAAAGTCTTTCTATAGTTTTACTACTGCATACTGATCACTGTTATTGTACATATGTTGGTAAAGATTAATTAAGACTGTGCTCTTTCCACAAAGATTAAGTCTGAAATGGAGACAAAAAGAGCAATGAATAGATCAATAGGGAGAAAAAGGTAAGATTGCAAGCCTGAAGGTGTAATTTGTACAAGGATTATGTAAATGGTGTATGTGTTTTGAAATGTGTGTAATTTACTTGCATAATTAATTCCATTTCACATTGTGTAACTTCTTTTAGGAATTGGAGGGCATCTGCACTGAATTGTACCATAGATAAATAGAAAAATAAAAAAGCCAGATAAATACAGTCCTTTTGGAATATGGAGGGAATGTGTGGGGATGCAGGGAGCAAGTCCTGACATCTGGAAAGAGAAATAAATGAATGTGCCACTTTGGCATACACAGTGAGGATAGTATAATGTGATTTAGAAGGGCTGGAAAATGAGGAGTGCACAGATTCAAGATGGTGTGCTTGCAGAGAATTATAAAACTGTTGGTGTCAGGGCTCAAGTGTGGGAAGTGAGAGTAAAGCCACTGGAAGTGTAGGGGCAAGGGGTTTGCCAGTGTGTGTGAGGATGGCATTTCTTTGGGTGAGCCTTTAGAAGCAAGAGCTGCTCTTCTGAGTGCTCTGACAGCTCCACTCTGGCTACGGGGCAGTAGTGCTCTGTGCTTGGAACACAGTTCTGTATGACTGGCTGTGTAGAAATAGCAACTTCTTGAACATAAATAAGAATTTCTTAGAAAGTTGGCCTTTGCTGATGTAATAACGTGTAAGTAGCAAATGGGTAGTTCCCAGTTACAGTGTTCCTGATGTTATTACAGTGTGCTTAGTAAGTTTTGTAAATATGATGAGGGTTTGTCACCTTTAACATCTTACGTGACTGATTTAGAAAGCTTTTGTTAACCATGAATGATTGCCCCAGGAAGAATTTTGTGGGGTTCTGCTTTTCCAAAGAGAAGGATAATTTGCCAGTTGTAGGTTCTGTTTTAATTGGGTTAGGTTATATTTTGTTGTGGTACAACATTTTAATAATGATTTCTATACTGCCCGTTGCAAATTTTACAGATGCTAAAGCCAATGAGAGTTATGACATAGAACACAGTATTTATATAAAATACCACCCCAGAGAAGAACTCAAAGGTTTGCATTAGTAAAATTTTAATGGTAGAAACCTTAGGCAATTTGGAACCTGGTAGTCTGATTGGAGGTGGGGAGTGAGGGACATGAGACAGGAAGAATATTATTCTAGATGTTTTCTGAAAGGTATTTCTATCCATGTTTATTAAAAAGGAAATGGTGGGTAACTCTTAGCTCTGCTGTGCAGGACCAGTCTTGTGATGGGATGTCTCCCACCCCACAGGCAGCTGCTGCTGGGCTTCCAGCAGGTACAGGAGAGTGAAGAGGTGAAATCAAACTGGGTTTCATAGAAATTTAAAAAGATGGCATTCAGGATGCTATTCATTTGGTGTAGAGGAGGCCACATTTTTATCTCACACAGGCAAAATCTGTGGCAAGAGAATGGATGTACATACATATATATATATCTGTAAAAATTGCATTGACTGATCTATATCTGCAGTGAATAAATCAAATTGACCTTTGGTTTCATTGTGAGAGATGAGTTAGGAGCTTAAGATCTCCCTTTCTCACTTGGTGGCAGGAAGAGCCATGCTGGCCTGAAACTGTTCACAGTCTACTAAAACAAGTTGTTCTTCTCCAGGCTTTCTCCTAGTCCCAGTAACTGATCCCATCACTCATGCAGTAGGTGTGAGTTTTTTATTGTCTGCTGTGAGCTTGGACTTAGGTTTGAATACTCTCTAGAATTACAAAGAGAAAATTAAAAGCCTAAATTCTGCATTGCTTTAAAAATGGTTTCAAATGATCTGCAGCTGTAGTGTATCAAGACAAGAGGCAATTGGAGTGTAAGGAAAGTATTTTTGTTTGTACTTGTAGGTTAATTTATGTTGACTGCTATTTAAAATGAAAAGTGAGAAAGCCCTGTGTAGAGAAAATGAAGGTAAAGGGTTTTAAACTTGCAGTTCCTAGGATAATACGAGAATCTCAAGTTAAACAGAGCAGTTATCTCTGGCATATTTGAGTAATACTTCAAGTAGTTAAGAGGTGACACATTTCAGTAAAGGCAGTCACTCAATGAAATTCATTGTGGTTTTGATCTTGCCTTACTGGGTTGTAATATTGACTACAGGATTTGTTTCTACAACTGTTACATAACAGAAAAATGAAAGAGGAAATCTATTTGCTTCCAACTCTTAGCATTGTTATTTAGATTAGAGCTACAAATGTTTTTTTTATATTATGTTATGCAGTTCAATATAGTATGAATTATTTGTATTTTTCCCCCTAAGATACTAAACAGAAATACACAGAAATACAGATTTCTTTTCAAGTGTTGTATACACGGAATAAAAAATGTGTAAAATCAATGCAGGGGACAGTTTACACTGTGAATTCAGAAGGGATCCTGAGGCATTGATTTCAAGCACCTGTTTTGATATAACCTAGGGGGGCTGTTTTAAAGCCAGTAATGATGATGCTGTATTAGTGATAGCCTGATGATGTAATATGGTGAAGTCTGGAGGAGGAGGGTTTTTTGGTTTGTTTTTTTTTGCTTTGACTGACTGGGCTAGTGGGAAGAGCTTTGTGATCTGTAGATTGTTTTCTGATTCTGAAGTAGAAGCAACAGACTAAAAAGCAGCTGGAGAGCACTTGTTGGCTGTGTGTGTGTGTCAGAGAGACCAACAAAAGGAAGTTAGGTGGTACCTGTGAGGCAGACAGGTGGTGGTAAGGCGAGGTTTTCTTGGGGAGAGACAGAGGTGACCTGTAGCCTGTGCTGCTTGGAGATGTTCGTTCAAAGGGAAGAAGATAGAAGTATAAAATTGGTCTCTTACTGATATATGCACCCCGTGCCTCATGCCTATCATTTCTTGCCCTTCTTTTGCAACCCCTCATTTAGGATATAAGGAAGAAGAATTCAGCTGGCCCTCCTACTTAAAGGCGTGCAAGGCTCAAGCTGCTCCTAAATCACTGTTTGAAAACCAGAATGCAGTAAGTACTCACTTGTTACTAATTTATAACAAGTTGTGAGCATGCTTGTGTGTGGTAGAGACTCACAGCACATTTCAGTGACAGCCGACTTTCAGAGTCCTGAAATTTACAGCAACAGTGTTTACAGTGAATAACACTCTAACATTCTCCACTGCAGCTAATCTCTGCAGTTCTAGTTAATTAATTTTCTCCTTATCTGTTTAAACTTCCAATGCATTCTTAAATTAAAGATTTGTTATTTGTACTTGCACCATAATCTTGTGGAACAAGAATGGTCTTTCAGAGAGAATATTTAAGACAGCTAAAACTAACACATTTAATTTTAGCAGCATGTTTAGGACTTTTTTTCTTTCCTGAACCAGAAGTCTCTGTGTCTGATAATCTCTCAGGTCAGCTAATTAGGCTGCTGCCACTCTGTTGGGATGGTTAATTGGGAAACTTGGAAATGACTTGAATAGAATAGATAGTGGACGATGGGGAGATTTCTGGATTTATAGCATTTATCTTCAGTTAAATGTCTTGCTCTGTGTAGACAGTGATTCCGTCGGGATTTCGCGTGGGGATGAAGCTGGAAGCCGTAGACAAGAAGAACCCGACTTTCATTTGTGTTGCCACGGTAACAGACATGGTGGACAATCGTTTTCTGGTTCATTTTGACAACTGGGACGAGAGTTATGACTACTGGTATGATGTTTTTGTTTTGTATCCTAGTGAGATGTATCAGAAATGTGTTCGCTTTAAGTGCTGCGTTCTGTGATACTTTCCAGACTGGCGATACAGTTACCAAACCAACTTTTGCTAGATTTTTAAGTAGGGCCACCAAAGTAGGTCCCAGTGGCGGACTGGAGGAATTAATTTTCCCATGTCAAGATGCACATAAACAATGCTGAGGTTGTGCTAGATTGAGTGTTAGTGTGTGCTGCTGCATGTGGAGTTGTGGATTGATTTCTATTATGTATTATCTCTGAGGCTGATCTCTTCAGTAGAGAATGCACTATGATAATGAGACTAAGTGTACTTGGAATTAGTTTTACTTATAATTGTAAATTGAAGGAAAGGCTGCATGTATTAATAAGGTTCTTGATTCACTTATGTTGAAACCAAACTGTAGTCACGTTCTATAAAGCATCAGAATAGTGGCAAAACCTGGTTTTAGTCCTCTGTGTTCTACATTCCAGTGGAAGCTGAGATCCTGCTGTCCTGACCTGTGTTAGAAATGACCTTTCTGCATGTTGTATGGGGGAGGGGCTGTGTGTATCTATAGGAAAGTCAGTGGATGGAGCAGGATGTACTAGGAACATAAAGATACTGAAGGAGATTTAGGCTGTTGCAGTGCAGGCTTGTGTTTGCCCTTGGATCTTCATTTGTTGGATCATTTGGAGCAATGTGGTTTACCTTACAGTCTTTGGAGACTTAAGTTACTGCAGAACAGGTAGAGCATTGTTATGGATCACCTTTATTGCTGGGGTTCAGCAGTGGTAACTTAATTGTATAGCTGAGCCTATAAAAATAAATGACGAAAATTTTCTTCATCTGTATTTGATGACTTCTTTGGCATTGTGTCAATGAGAGTGTCACAAAACTATGAAAGTGGCTTCAACACTTTGTGAGTCTATCTCTTGAAATAATAATTTTGTGGCCAACGTGACAAATAAACTGAAGTAGAACTGAATTTATTGAACAGTAGTGAATAGTCAATTTAGTGAAATCAAGAGCTGAATATCAAGATAATAGGCCGTATGAGTCAAAGACCAGAAAGATTAGCAAATATTTCCATGAAGAAGTAACACAAACCATACGTTTTCTCTACAAAGCATCAGGAAATTGGGGACTGGGAAAACTTACTCTGAATATCTTGGTATTTTAATGTTCACTGATAATAACTATGACATTAATTAATAATTAAAATGGCGGTTAGGCAAAGATTTTAGGGAAAACACAGTGTAATGTAGTTTGTTCAGAGGTAGCATAGGCAACCTTCTAAAATACTGCACTCTATATAGCAGACATATACTGAATTTCAGACTTGTTAATATTCAAGTGTCAACAGGAATTTTGTCCACTGATCTTTTCAGAGGAAGGAGAAGCAGTTTCAAGTACATGACCAGGCTTTACATTTATAGTATTAGTTATAGTATCCTGAAGTCGATTTTCTGAATTTTGTATGTAGAATACATGACATAAAACCCTCCTAAAGGGATGAAGAAAATTTGAAATGAAAAGCTTATAGGTTTTCCTATAGGTTTTGAGAAATCATTGGAGCTGTATTTACACTGAAGTCAAACATAAATTTTGTTCTTTTGGAGAAATTGTGAAATACCTTACTGGAAGCAGCAACAAGATGCTCCTGTAAGTACTGTACATGGAAATTAAATTCTGAGTGATGTGGCCTACCTTTCAGCATTGCCTTGAGAATAGTGAATAGAGAAAGAAGGAAAGAAATTGAGAGTAAAGAGTGGCGAATGAAAATAGCAGGGGAGTGTCTGACCGAAAGAGAGCCTGAAAATGTAACCTGAGTGCATCCCACTTACATTTTTAATTTTAGATATCAGGTTTGTAAGGGCCTTAAAATATCTTAGGTGTATAAATTTGATGTCTACCAACTGCTGTCTCTAACTAAAAACAAAAATGTTTTTTGAGATTATGCAGAACTGAACCTCTTTGTGACTGAATGTAAGTTTCAATCTCAGAATTATAATGAAGGTGAAATGACTTACTTTGTGTGTATTGGTTATTTTCAAACACGTACCTCTTTTCTCTGTATACCTTTTGTGTTTTATTTGGAGTAGACTGAACTTTCTCATTGAGGTTAAAAAATCCTTTCCTATTTCTGGACACCTAAGAGAGAGTTGACTGATATTACTGACAGCAATTCAGTCAACAGAAATCCATTACCATCGCCTAAGGGTTTTTAGGCTCCAGGCTTTCAGCCTGAAGATACTCTTCCTTACTTTCTTTCTGAGCATTAGAAAATACATTTTTGGTTGAAAGTAAGTACCCTGGTTAGAATTAGTCATTACAGCAGCTCTTTAATGTGTGGTCATGCTACTTTCAGTGTATTATAAATCCTATTAAGTTTTCCTTTGATAGTGACTTTTAGATGGAACAAAAGTGAACAAAATTGTTGAAATTCAAGACTTTACTTAAAGAAGGAGAATTTTGACCTGTAGAGCATAAGCCTTCAGGTCCCTTCCATCTGTTCCATCTCTTTTGATGAAACAGAATACTGCTTTGAAAGCTCAAGTCGTTCTTGTTCGGTGGAATTTCTCAATTTTCTTACTGTTGTCTGAACCTGGAAAATAGTGTTGGGAATCTCTGGGTATGTCAGAACTATGAATTAACTACCAGCCCATCCTATATCCCTCCATTCCCTTACATCAATTTTGCTTACACACAAATGTAATTGTCTCATCATCCTAAATTTTTTGTCACCAAATGGAAACACAGCCAGAGCTTGTGAAAGAGGTGAAGCTGTGCTTGTTGCTGTTTCCCCACAGGAGAAGTGGTGCAGTGGCCGTGCTGGACACACTGCATCCCAGACTTGCTGCATCAGAGAGCTCTGGGTGCTCTCACTCATCCTTGGCTTGGTCTGAACTTCCCCTGCACAGAGGGTTGTACAGGCAGCTTTGGGATCAGCTTGCCAGGAGTGTGTTAAAATACAATGGCCTATGTCACTCACTGCTCTGTTCCTTTATGTCTTGCATGGAAAAATGATTTCTGAAGCCTCCTGTGAAAATAAAATACCTTTTGATTTTTGGAACCCTTTTTTGGTCCGTATTACTTTTGGAACAGACTGGGCTTCTTTGTGGGATTAAGAAAGAGGCCAGCCCTGTTCTCCGTCAGTATTTACTACTTTCCTAGCAGCCAAGTTCTTAAAAGTTGTACTCTGCTTGTTTCATTTTTGAGATAATTAACTATGCTCTACTCTGTCTTTGAAAGGAACCATCTTTTTGGAGAGGTTATATTGCATCAAAAAGAAAATAAAACAGTCTTAAAGAACCATGAGTCATAGTGAATGCTTTTAACTATTCAAATGTATAATGAGCCATTAACTGACCCTAATTTCATGTGAATCACCACGTAGCTTTCTTATCAGAATTTAAATAGAAATCTGGTAATGTTTTATGGTAATGCTATACCACCTCTGGATGCATGCCATAACGTCCTGGATTACGTTTTGAGAAGCCCTGACCTAAAATTATACCAGCTTTATACTAGTCAATGATGAAGTATTCTCAATTATGCACTAGATGGGGCTGCAGGATAGTTTGTATGTTTTTCTTGGCTTTTTTGCTCTGTTGGATGACTGACATGTCACAATCAAGAACTTGTGTAAGTAGCATTCTTGAGGGCACATTATTATTTATGGGTGTATGGAGCATGTGTGTATGAGTGGTTTTGGATGGAAAAATTTTTGTTGCAGACTGTGTCTACACTTATTAAAGTGAATGTCAAAATATCAAAAGGTTTATTTCCCAAAAGGGAAAATCAGAAATAATTTCAAAACAGAAAATTATTATAACACACTTATTGTAAAGACAGTAGTGACTTTTTAATTTAAAAATCTGTCCAGAGCTTCAGGTAGAGAGACCTATTTAAGAAAATATTTTCCTGAAATAATTGAGTATTAACTTTTTCAGCAGCAAGTATTATCATCCATCTCTTTTGATCTAGTTAGGAAGAACTGTATATGTGACATTTTTGGGAAAAAGTATGTGACAGATTTTGGGGAAAAATTAGCAGGACAGGTGAAAGTGATCAGTAGAAGAATATTAAGTTGTCTTCCATGTGTGAATCTCCTGCTGGGATGTGCCCTCCTGCTGTGAGTTAAGGACTGTTGAACCTTACACGTGTTCCTTTCACCAATAGTGGTGCACACACCAGGGAATCATGTTGTCAGCTGCCCTCGGTTTTCCTCATTGCAGAACTATTTCCTGGCCATTGACACCATGTTGCTCTTCCCTGCTTTGATGGATTTTTCTGTAGTTAAGGTGTCCATAGCTCAGCAAGCTGTCACTTGCTCTGTCCATCTGCGTGGCTCTCTCACAGGTTCAGCTGGTGCACTCTGCTGCTTTTGGCTCCACTTCAGCTTTCTGGATTAGTTTCAGTTTCCAGTATGGATATTAGATTTCTTTTTCTGTCTGTATGTTCTCACACAACAGAAAGAATGGTTCACAAGTGACATTAATTGTGTGGGCATTGTAATCCTGTTTTATTAGTCTGGCATGCATTTGTCACATCTCTGCTGCTTGGCAGAAGGTGGTGTTGGTGCTCTGCTGTGGTCCAGGGGTAGGTAGGTTTGGAGATGCAAAATCCTTCAGCTCCTGTTAGTATTGGTAACCTTTTTTGGCCTAGCAAGCATCCTCACAATTCATGGCTCATCGTGTTTTATGAAGCGTGTGAGCTGGGTGATCTGCCTTCTGTTTTGGAACAAAGGAGATAAAAAGCTGTGGGATGTGGCAAATTGATTGTGAAAGGTCATCATAGCCTTTGACATTCCAGTTGACAACTCTTGGGCTTAGTCCCATAGCCTATTGTTCTTCCAAACTGGATGCATATCCATTAAATAACCCACATTAAAGCATAATAGTTTTACTTTAAATTGTGCATTGCTTTTACTGATCTTTCTGTCTAAATGAACTTTGAGAAGTTAAAAGTCTGTGTGAAATCAGTAGGTGAAGATGGACTGTTTGATCTGATTTTGCTGGAACAGGGATCTTTCTTTTTCCTTTTTCAGGACTTTTTCCTGCATCCACCATGGATGCAAAAGCTATTTATAGGCTTAATTGTAATGACTGGATTTTTCTTTTAAAGCAAATTGAAGTTTGTAGATGTTTCATAGGGCCATTTTGCAATGCTGTTTAATCACAGGTTTCTTTGTGATCCATGATCACTATAAAGTCAAAGCATCTTCCAGGAATGAATCTTTCATTGCAACATTCCTTGGTCATTCGCTTCTTATTGAATCTTGAGGGCAAGAAGTGTGTGCAGTGGCATTCATTTTTCACAGTTTTATTAAAATGTGTGTTCAGACTATGCTTGAGAAATTAAACCAAGCCAAATGCATTTAGAAGGTTTGTCCTGATAAATATTTTTGCACATCTGCTTGACTATTTTAAGTATAATACTGATAATGTGATAGTGATCCTGAGCATGGGACTTGTTCCCAAATTTAACTTGGGAGAGTTTTGAAAACAATTTGTGAACTTAACTTCAAAGCATTTTAAGAAGTAAGAGGATAGTCTTTTCAGTGCAGAAGCATAGCTCATACATGTAAAACTCCCAGTGTGAGAGGGATTGAAGAGAGGAGTGCTGCCCTACATTCTTGTTAGCTTCTCTTCAGAGTTACTGTAAAGAGAAAAGAAAAGGCCAGAGGAAGCATGAACTTTTTTTGGGGCAAAACATTTCTAGGAGTCAGGTGCTGGGTTTTAACAGTGCTAAATTATCACAAAAGGCCTCTTGCTTCCTTTGCTTCCTTTATTGATGGCACTTCAGCGATTTAGAGAGTGCCTAGTGTGATACTAGAGAGGCTAAATCCATACAGTATAGCTTTATGCATTGTAGAAGGCCAAAAGGTTGGTATTCACAAACTAAATTAAATCCTTGGCTCTTGTCAGAGCCATTAAAGAGTCTGTCTAAGGTAGGTTTTATCTGCTGGGAATTATCTGATTGGCATCATGACAAAGAAATACTAGCAGAACTGTTTCATATATGTAGCTGCAAGATAATATTATGTTGGCCAGTATTTTTCATCATTAGTGCTTCACTCTGTTTAGGCAGAAGGCTAGAGGATGCTCATTGTGAAACAATGTTTTGAGGCACCTAGCCTGCATTTCTGTTGTTGTTTATCCATAGTGAGTTTTAGACATCATGTAAAATACTTCTCAGATTTAAAAAAAAAAAAAAAGTTATTTCATGTGTTTCAAGTATGATGTGCTACTTCATTTTTCTTTTATGAAGTGAAGGTTTAAAACTGCAATGTGGTGTAGCCTAAGGGTCCAGTCTACAATCTTTTTTGTGCTTTGTTTCCCTTTGCAATCCCTAAAGTATATTTGTGTTCCAGATCTGCAGATCTGGCATTTTGAATCTTAAGACTATGTAGTGCCTACATAATTTACCTTTTGTTTCTTCTTTTGTCATGCACAGTTCATTGCACCCTTTGAGGATTGTATGTTATCAGCCTGTGATATTTTAGTAGTATTTAAATTAATATTGCTAATTAAAGGGACTTAATTAATTTGAACTTCCAGCATGCTAATAGTTTCTGGGTAGAGACAGATAACTATTGTTTTATAACACTCAGAGAGCAGACCCCACACTGTTTGGTATTTTGCTTTAGCAACTCAGGTTGAGGGAAAGTAGAGGGAATGCATATTATTCTCCAGTCTAATTGTGGAGACATTGACTTCAAGGAGGGATTAAATAGAAACTGGGTCACAAGTGGTTTGATATTTTACTCAATGATTATTATATGAAGTATTTGTCTTCATGCATGACTGCTTTCTGCTTGTCTTCTCATTAAGTATTTGAGAAGTGTTTGGAAAGCACATGGAGGGAGACGTGGTGTTTGAATCTAGACTATTGCTTGGCTGCTCGGGGTTGGTTTCTTGATCTCTCCCTGGGGAGCTGGGAATGAAGGCCTTAGCTACTTTCACTGACTCAGGCTTCACCTGCTGGGTCCTTGGAGTCGGTGGGACACTGAGCTCATGGCCACTGGAGAGATGGAAATGCTGATGGGGTTCTTCAAAAGGGGAGGTAGCTGGAAACATTTAATGTCAGCTACTGAAACACCTTTAGGGATGGGAAATAGTGGAGGAGAGAGGTGCTGCACTGTGATACTGAATTTATCTTAACTAAAAGAAGAAATTAGGTGGGGCAGGCTCCCAAGAGAAGTGAGGTCCTTAAGGGCAGATCTACATGAGTGTTACATGGCTATAATATATGAGTTTTCAGCTGAATAGAGGCAAATAGTGTGTTTGCACTGTGTAGTGCAGTGCCATGCAGAGTGATGCTGGCCTTTCGTGCCAGCAGCATGTTTCTTAGTCATCCTGGCTACATAAATACAATATATTTCATTTTAAAAGCACTGCCAGCTGTTTGGTCAACTCAAAAACCATCAGTAAGAATCAATGCACACACAGGGATGGTGCATGTTTCACAGCAGAGTCTGATAGGCTTTTACTTTTCCTTTAGATCAGTCTCACTTTTTGCCTTTACTAATAATATTGAGTACTAATATAATCACAATAGTATGTACATCATGTATTATATACACATGTATTATACATGTATTTTATTGTGCAAAATGTGTTATGTTATGAAATAATATCCTAATATGTAATAAGGATGTAGTGTTATATATATATATATATAATAATTTAATATTACAGAAGGCTTAAGCAGGTTTTCTCTTGTCTGCTTTTAGATCAGTTTTTTCAGTGTGTGTCTCTTTTGTTTGTTTTTGTAAGAGGACTTGATAGCCAGCATCACTGGTGCTTTGGTCTGTGCACAATGCAACTGACCCAGTGAGCACAGCCACAGTGACCTCTCACTGCTCCAGACATGCCAGCACACAGCTCACCCTCCTCTCTCAGTCTCTGTAGCTCTTGTGACAGGCCACAGGCAGCTGCAGTAGAGCAAAATAAGATGCACTTGACAGAAAATATGGGAAGTTGTTAACCCTTTGAGTAAGAGTTTGATCTGTTTTTTAACAGCAGTTTGCAGTCTTGGATCACTAATTCTTTTGTGTGGTTTGGGGCCTAAAATTCTTTGTGTTTTTGTCTTTTGGTTTTTTGGTTTTTTTTATTTTGATTTGGGGTTTTGGTGTGGTGGTCTTTTTTTTCAGAGTTTTTATCAGACTTACTTTGCTTTTGTGCTGCTGGGTTACAGTAACATGTTTATAGTTCCATCTAAGCCATTCAGAATCCAGTTTTGAAATTTTGCTTGCTATTGGCAGTGCATTGCAGTTATAAGTGATTTTTTCCCTCTGCCCCCAGGTGCAATCTGGACCATTAATCAAGATCTTTAAGCTTTTGGTTTCAAATTTTGTTCTTGGCATTGCAAGACTCCATCTGTCTTTGATGGGGTTATGATGTTCTTGCAACTAGCCAACATGATTCTACCAAGAGTCTCTGCTTGTAATTTTTTTCAGATCCAGTATCATAGCTTCCTCAAAAGAGATCTACCACTAATTTAAAGGACTTGATTTTCTTGATCTTCCAGCAAAATTGTGAATAAAGCCTTACGCTTGTATAGGTGGTAACAAGTCTGTGTTAGACATGTTCATGTATTCAGGTTGTGTTTGCAGTTTAAGTTGAAGGTGTTGTGGGTTGTTTGGAATTTGTCTCTCTTGTAGGTCTTGGTTTGTAGGCATAATAGGATGTCTGAAGAGCTGCATTTTCAGGCTCTTTTTTTCTCTCCTTCCTCCAGGTGCGAGGCAGCTAGCCCACATATTCATCCTGTTGGATGGTGTAAAGAACATAAAAGAACTCTCATCACCCCACCAGGTTTGTATCTTGTTGCATGTCTGAAAGATTTAAGGTGGCTGTAGTCAGCTAGTACCACTAAAATACAATAATAAATTTACAATAGGCTTTCTGTTACCTCTCCTGAATTTTTTTCTTTGTTTAATCAGGAATTGATATTTGCAGAGTTGTAATTTTTTTACAGGACTTAGTATATTGAAAATAGAAGTATAATAGATGCTAGGCATTAAGTATGCAAATATATATTGACTTAGTAAAAAAGACATTTACTCATAAAAGATATCCCTTGAAATCTGAACAAGTTTGTGTTTTTGGCTGAATGGCTGACCAATACTGTAAGATTTACATTCTGAAAATGCTGATAAATCAAATTCTAGGTGCATAAGATCATAGCATAAGAGAAGCATCTTCATGTGAACTGAGTGTCCAAAGTAATGGATTGATGAGAAAATTGCCTTACATGATCAAGAAATCAAACTTGTAAGAGGTCTTTGAATGAAGGAAAATGCTATGAGAGAGATGATAAAGAAGAAAGGAAGTGTATTCATTAGTGTGAAACTTGAGACTGTTTTTCAGGACAGCTGTGTGTGGCTGATGACCTAAATGCCCTGTTGCAGAAATTGGCATCTGAGAACATGGAAAGTTTTAATTGGTTAAAACCAACTTTGACAAAAATTCTAATAGCCAGCAGTCTTGAAAAGTCATAAGCTGTCTGTCTGTCAGGAGGTTAATTGCAGCCTATTATTCAGTCAATCCCTTGTAAAACAAATTAGAATTGTTTTTGTTCTCTTCTAGCTTTATGAATACTAATGTTTAATCTTCAAGCTAAACTTCTGATGCAGAGTAAAAGTGAAGGACAGACCCTGCCTTTTCTTTAGCAGCCAAGCTGTCTTTGTGTTTCTTCCCTAGAGTGTTTATTAACATGACATTTTGCTGAGAAAGGCAAGATCTTCTTTGATGATGTCTGTAGATTGTTCATAAATGTCCAGGTTATTGTCTTAGAAATTCAGTTAAAAATTGCTCAGAAAAAGGGTGACTAGTAGTCAGGTGTGCTCAACTGTGGTACAAAGCTATCACTGATTAGATTTTTTTACCACTGAGTGACTGTTTGTTACTTGAATTAATTACCTCAGTTAAGTAGACAGATTTTTCCTGTCCACATTATTTATATTGCAGAGGGAATCACATAATATTCTCATATCCAAAGCAATTGTGTACAATAGCTGCTCAGTAGTGTGTATGAGAGGGTTGTTGACACTTTTAATCTGTATGGTGAATTTATCAGAGACAGTTTAGAAGAGCCTTTCTTGCAATTATTTTGTAAGTCCAACATATAAATCAAAACAGTATTATAAAAGTGCTAGTCACTCAGTAAATTAGATATTAACATAATTTATTTTTTTTTGGCACTGTTGTGTTTAATTTTTTTATTTTCCTCTGTGCCAGATTATCCACACGCTAAGCATTTTTCTTGGGAAAAGTATTTGGAAGAGACCAGTTCATTACCTGCACCTGCAAGGGCTTTTAAAGTGGTGAGGAAATGCTTAAATTTCTTTCATGCTTTTAAGTTCATGTAGTTAATTAATTTAAGAAGATAATGCATATATGGTGTTCCTATGTTTCCAAATAATTAGTTGCATAATAGGTGGTTTATTTTTATGCAAGTTTTCAGTTCATTGTTAGAAATCAGATTATTATAAATAACTATTACTGTATTATTTTAATTATTATAAATGGGATTAAATGCTATAAATGTATTACTAATGAGTGTAATTTGCTTTGGAAAATTACTGCCTACTTGTTACAAATAATGAAAGAGCTACTGAGTCATGATAATATATTTTGAAGATTTGTATTTCTGTAGATTTTATGTGGTGCAATAAATACAGTGTAAAAATTAGTGTAAGAGGTTAGTCTGCTTGTTCATATCCCAAGTCCATGGTCTTGGGCTTGTTTTCAATGCCCTTTAGCAGACCTTTTCTTCTGCAAACTTGCAACAAGGGCATGTGGGCAGCATCCACAGGCAGCTCCCCAGCTTAACTTGTGTTTGTGGTCAACATCCTTTCCTTTTACCTTTGTACTTGCCAGTTTCTTTCAGTGATCCATCTTTTTGAGCTCTTAAGATTTCAGTGCTGGTCACTACTGCAGAAACTAATCACACAATGGCTTGAGCTGGAATGGACCTTAAATACCATCTGATTCCAACTCCCCTGCCATGGGCAGGGACATCTTTCACTAGAGCAGGTTCCTCAGAGCTCCATCCAGCCTGGCCTGGAATACTTCAAGGGCTTGGACATCCACAGCTCTAGGCAACCTGTTCAAGTGCCCCATCATCCTCACAGTATGGTATTATTTCCTAATATCTAGTCTAAACATACTCTCTCTTAGTTTGAAATCATTTCCCCTTGTCCTGTCACTACATGCCCTTGTAAAAGGGCCCCTCTCCATCTTTCTTGTAGCTCCCTTCAGGTACTGGAAGGCTGCAATTAGATCACCCCTCTTTTCCAAGCTGAAAATGCCCAATTCTCTCAGGCTTTCCTCATAGGAGAGGTGCTCCATCCCTCTGATCACCTTGGATTGCTGTTGGTAGCTCTCAGCCCTTGTCTTTCAGCACACTGAAGCATGTTTGCCTCAGCTTTTCAAATTAGGGATGTTAACCCTAAATTTTGCTAAGAGCTGGATTAACAAAAGGCAAAATATGTTGTTTACAAGCTGTGTTAAATAGATTACCAGAGGTTATTAATGACCTGCAGTTTATCACCCCAAGGTGTGTCTGTCTTAGTAATGTTTCTGAATCTTACATTCTCAGCACAAATACCCTGAGCAAGGATTAGGAAGTTATTTGGTTATAGCTGAGAGAGTCAGAGTGTTTTGTGTTGTATTACGGGAGAAAATTGAGTTCTTAAGATGCAGTTGAAGGAAAAGCACCAATACTCTGGGAAGTCCTAGAGGGACAGATACATTATTTTCCTAAAAAACTAGAGTAAATCTCATAATTTGTCTTCTGAATGTGTTCCTTGAAAATGGAAATAATTTTGCAGATGACAAACGCAAAGTCTGATACTCCTACCAAAGACACTAATTTTGTCAAAATAGTATTACAAAACCAGGCATTTGGTCCTGTTTGTTGCTGTTATGCTGTGGATTAGTTATGTATTCAGTAGGAGACTGAAAAAGGGTTTGATTCATGAAACAAAAATGAATACCAGAAAGCACAAATATGTTTCCTGTAGACAATTTCATAGACATTTCAGGCAGCTGGTATGTAATGCTCTATTAAGTACTGCAATGAAACTGTTGGCCAAAATCTCTAGGAAAACTTTTCTAGAAAATTTAGCTAAAAAAAACTGATTCAAATTAAGATACTCACTTTCATCCTTGGATGCTTGAATCCAGTCAACTCCAGGAAAACCTGGCATCCCAAAGTAGTTTCTTTGTTTCAGTATGTTGATAACACTAGTCTGAATTATGTTTTTATGCTTGAATTTCTAGTAGAGGCAGGGCAAATTTGAAAAAATAAAGGCAGAAGGTTTTTGATTATATATATTTTAAAGCTGCATCAGATTTTGAGGTTTTGTTGTTTCAACAGTATTTTTCTTCTTTTCTAGAAACCTTCTCACGGCTTTCAGAAAAACATGAAACTTGAAGTGGTTGACAAGAGAAATCCAGTATTTATCAGAGTAGCAACCATTGTAGATACTGATGACTATAGAATAAAAGTAAGTTTCTCTGTCTTATTGTAATATCCTGCTTAAGTAAATGATGAGGACTTTGTAAAACCAAAATCCTGTAGTTGTTAAATTAACATGGAAAGAAATGGGTGGTATGGCTCTGTCCTGCTAAGCTTTTGCTCTTGCTTTTCACTAATTGTTATATGTATAATTCCTTTGGAATGGGTTGTTTTATTGTCCTCTTAGTGGTGCTGAGGTGGGTAGCTAGAGAATAGAGTTGAATCTATTGGAAAATTGCTTTGGGAATAGCTGATAGGAGACAATTGTCTATTCTATCAAGAAATGTGATTATTTAGTATCATGTGTCAAAGGGTTGCTTTGATATTTATATTAGGGACCATCAAATATTTGGTCTAGGTTAATTGAATCTGATTCTATAAGTTTCCAAGGGGAAGAGAGAGATTTATGTGAGATATGAAGAAACCTTAATCTCTTGTCCTTTGTCAGTGATTTCTGCAATTCTAAAATTTCTGTTAATTATGGGCTTCGGATTGGATTAAGCTAAGTTAACATATTTTGAATGTATTTTGCAAAAGTTGTGTACTTGAATTAATTTACTTTCATTGCACGAAACTGGTTTCTGCTGTGAAGCCCTTAAGTGTTAGAAGGGCTAACATATACCAGATATCTAATTTGAAATGAAGGATGTGTGTGTTTGGAATTTGTACAGATTTATTAGGCATACCTGTTATTTCAAGCAGGAGATGCAGCTGACATTTCGTTTTGAATCATCTAAATTAACTGCTGGTAGGAAGGCATCGGAACTAATATCTTCACACCTCCACATTTTCAAACTTAAGCTGGACATGCAAAATAAATTCAGAAAAAAAAGAAAAAAACCCTATACCTAAACAAAGAAAAACCCCCACTCTCCAGTCTAACAAATTAAATTGCAGATTTTGTAACTTCTAGGGTAGTAATTTGTCTCTGTATGTTGAAAGAGCTCTGTTTGCATGTCTCTGTTTGTATGTGCATCCATGCATGTGCACATGAGAGATTTGAGGAATTTACTGATATAGAGGTCATGCAAGATTTGAAGATATTTGGCTTTCATGTGAAAAAATGTGTGGATAACCTATACTGATGCTGTCCTGCAAAGTCACATGCTTCATTTTCTCTTCAGTTTCAACTCTTCATCCTGTATAGTCTGATTTTAGTAAAATTGTTGCTTGTATGATGGGGAGATTGTTTGCTTTTTATAGATAAATTCTATTTTTGTAGTACTTTCCTTAATGCTCTGTTGTTCTTAAATCCAGTTCAAACAGGAAATTTAAAAACATTTAGATTTCTGTGTGTTTTTTGAGAGATGAAAAAGGCGGAAAAATGCTTGTATTTAAGTATTAATGTGAGAACTAATGTGAGAACTACATTATTCCTGGGATTTGATATGAACAATCATATGATATATGGTTGTTTACTCTTTACCTTAGTGAGAGTACTCTTGGGTCCAGGATGTAATGTACATGTATTTTCTGCGTAACTTATATTGTTCTCTGAAAGTGACTTGTCTAATGGACATATTATTTCTGGAGATTACTCAGGTAAACTGATTTTATGGAGAATTTTCCTGATCTAAAGTGGGCCTTTTTGTTTTTAGGTTCATTTTGATGGCTGGGATAGTATTTATGATTATTGGACTGATGTGGACAGCCCTGATATCCATCCTGCAGGCTGGTGTGCGAAAACTGGACACCCTCTTCAGCCCCCACTTAGTAAGGGAGACCACACTGTAATGTGATGGCAGTAAAATGACATGTGTGCTGTGCTTTTTTCCCCTGCCAGTGCCATTCAAAGAAGAGAAGCCACTAGGATATGCAAAACAATTGCAAATGTGACATTTAGTGCAAAATCAACAGTCAGTAATTAATCACTTTTTAGTAGATGGCTTTATTGACCCTTACAGCAATGGAAATGCAAGAACCACAGTCAAAACCAGAAGTAATGTAAGAGATCTCTTGTTTAAAATCCTGGCCCTCTCAAAGCCAGCCCTGAAACTGCTGTGGCACTCAGTAGGGGTAGGGTATCACTCTCAAGATCCTTTGTTCACATCTCTCTTGATGGATACTGTGCTTTTTGGCTCAAAGGAGTCCAGAGTGCACTGAGAAAGTACTGCTTTCAAATGCTGTGGCAAATCCTCACAAACAACTAACTTCCTTTTCTTCTTCAGCTGGGAAAAAAAGGATTAATGGTGCCCACTTTGAAAATAAATCTAACAGAAGTATGGTACCAGTAATAACATTGGATTTACCAGCTTGTCATCTCTGGGGATTTGGTTTTACTTGTTGAAGAAGTGCGAGAGGTTGCAGGGAGAATAGACTTTTTGGTAAATTTATCCCTGCCCTGGGCCACGATGTTTCTAGATAATGGCAGTGAAATCACTTTAGCCAGACTTTGAACAGATGAGTTTTTAAGTGAGTGCTCTTCTCTGAGATTGGTTTATGTAATGACTCTGAGGTACAGTTTGCACAAGTGCTGAGTATTCACAGCTGTAACAAGGTCAGAAACAACTGTGCTTGGAAAATAAGAAATGCTGAGCAATGCCAAGTACTCATAAAAAAAAAAAAAGTTACATAGCTGGGATAAGTCACACACAGTGTGAATGCATTACCTGAAAATGACAGTACCTCAATTCAATGTCCCCTAAATGCCAGGAAGAAATGATTCCTATCCAGGGTGTGATCAGAGTATATTCATTAGTTTTCTGAGCATTCCAGCATTACAGTGATGACTGCCTGTTAGGAAGTTAATCATTCTGCCTTCAGAACCTGAATAGAGTGCCACAAGTGCCAAAGCACAAAGTGAATAGTGAGGAGAAGACAGGATGCTGCATATCTGCTTCTTAATCTGAGATGTGCTGTCCTGTGTGCTGAACGAGTAGCCCAGTGGGAAAAGTAGTCTGTGGCCACATAAGTAAAAATTGTATCATATGGAAGAAAGAGCTGAATGGGTTTGCAATGTTTCTATTATGTAAAGATTGATATATAAATTAAAAACCTTAGCCTAGGTGGGAGTATAAAATATGGAAATTAGTGGTTTTGGAAGCATTAAAAAAAAACCAAGGTACAGGTGCCCATCACATATAACATGTCATCTCCTCTACGTGGTGGCTTAGGAGGCATTGCACTGTTCATCCCTTTTAGGATGTGACTGGTAGAAGTAAATTTCTGTTAAGCTACAAAAACTAAGGTGGACGATATGACAGGAGAGAAAAGCTGACCATCTACTAAATAGGAAAAAAGTAACAATCTACCCAAATACTTATAAAATAGAATGATTACTGAATAAAATATTAATCCAACAATATGACTTTGTTTTATTACTGTGTTGAATATTGTAAAAATATTAATATTGCTTCCAGGTAAGTTAAAAGGCATTTCCAGACTTCTGAAAGGGTATCATAAGGAGGGAAGAAAATATTTTGCAAGACAGTATCTGCCTCAGTCAGTATGCTAAGACTTTTAACAATGATGTCCAGATCCCTGTCTTTCACATTAGAAGCTTTGTGTGAATGCTGTGCAATGTTAGCAATATTAGTCTAGAGAAGTTCCCAGTATTCATGTTTTCCTACTGTTTTCAGATGTAATTAAATCATCATGAAGGATTATGATCTTTCTGATAGCAGTTAGGGAATTAAGAGCCAAGTATTGGTGTTGATTTTAATATTGTTTCACAGTGATGCAAACAGCAGCTTCTCACATAAACATGGACAACCAGTTGTAGCACTTCTAAATTACATTTTTAAGGAGTTCAAATATTTTAAGTGAAGAGAGAACATTTATAAGGCGTTAATTTTTTCAAAATCAGAACATCAGTGAAGCAGGACTTCTCTTTACAGAAACATCCCTATTCAGATAACTCTTCCTCTGAGTCCACTTACTCGCTACATTATAAGCATGATTTCTGCATAAAGGTAGAGAAGGTGAAATTCCCTGTTTGCTCATCCATTACAGTCATTAAAGGCTATAGAAGTCTTTGGACTTCAGTGTAGCAATAGTTTTGTAGTATTTGCATAGCTGGAGCACTTGGTAAAAAAAGCTTTTAGACTGCTCTAATTATACATAATAATTCTCTGCCTTTCATTATCCATCTGCGAGCAAAAATCTTTCATCTGGAAAACTATTTAAATAGACCTTTTCATGCCTGTATTGTTATCTGCAGGGGGAGAGGCACGTTCACGTGCTTTTCAAGAAGAGCTGGTTCTAGAGGGGGACAGTGCTCGCTTGCAGGTGTTCCCAGTGTCACCTACTGGAGCACGGCTGCCTCTCACTTGCTCTGAGACCCTGGGTTATGTATGATGTTTGCCTGGGTCTCAAAGCTTGTTTTGGCATGCATCCTTTTATGTCTCTGCAGGCGTCATTGTTACAGATTGATGAAAATCAGATGGACACATGAATTCAGAGAAGTGGAAAAGTCAAAAATCTCCTGATGGATTGTTCTTTTTAGTAGTATTTCATCCTTCATTTTCACATTTTTTGTGCTGGAAAACTTCAGCTAAAATAGGTGTAAAGAAAGTGCACATTACAAACACATCCCAGTCTTCAGTAGCAGGGATGGGGTAACTTACTTTTTCTGTGCTCTTGCAAAACAACCAGGTTCCAACTAAAAGTAGATAGCAGAAGAAAAATTTGATGTCATGCAGCTCCTGAAGATTTGTGTTCTTTATATAGATGTAGTTCTGTTGTAGCGATTTAATAGCACAGAATAAAATTATTTCTCCAGTGAATTAGTTTGTCTAAATCTCCATCATGCTTTTACAGAATGTATTATTAAAGTATTTCTGTTTTGTTATATCTTCATGCTTACTACCATTCCCTGGTATTTGTACATATTTATATAGCTTTAAAATATTAGATCAGTTTTTAAAGTCTCATTTGTAATTTTACCTGGTATGCAGGTCCCTTGGAATTGGTGGAAGCTTTAGAGCATGGAGGATGTCCCACAGCAGGATGTAAGGGAGTTGGACACATTAAAAGAGCAAGACATATCGGCCATCATAGGTATGTTCTGTAAAGCTGATTTTATTCTTTCAACTGAGGGATGTGTGCAGATGGTTCTTTTAAATTGTTGTTCATAAGAAAACAGATCCAATCTGGAAAAAAATAGGAAATCTTGTAAACCTAAATATGCAGTTATTTCAGTTACCATGGTGAGCATGCTGAAATAAACATTAGCAATCTGGAACTTCATTTCACCAGGGTGTGCTGAGATAAGATTTGTTGTACATTACTTTTTGTCACAATTGGTAGATTCGGTTACTCTGTGTCTTGTTCCTTCGAGGATTCCTCTGTTTGCTGTCCAGATTGCAAAATGTCACAGACAGATATGTATAAAGCAATAACTTTTGAACCTTTTGAAATATGAGGGCACTGATTTTATTATGGCTTGGGTGTTTTTTGTTCTGCTTGGTTGATAAGGGTAAGAATTTGCTTGTTGGCTTGGAACAATGCTAGAAAGGAAATTCCAGTTGACGTATTCCCAAATGACAGCTTACTGTTTCTATCTAGTGTTTCTAAAGATGCTCTGTGGAACACCTCCTGAAGTAAATTACAGAAATATAATCATCCTGTCCTAGAGAGTAGCTGATATTAGCATAGGAAAATGGAATAGAGAGAGAGAGATAATGACCAAGTAAATGGGAAACATTTCCCGGTTTGAAATTCTATTATTTTATAAATATTTACAGTGTGAGGTGAATCCAGACTGTTTCAGTAAGGGGTGTACAAGTAATATAGTATGTTAAGTTGAGAATGAAGCACCATAAATATCATCCTGTTACTTTTCAGCAAATTAGAGCTTCCAAAAGTTGACATTTTTCCATTACACAGTCATAGAATTCTCAAATGTCATATCACTTTGTTCTTCCTGCTCTCTCATATGGTTAGAGGACTGCTCTTTGGTTGTTTATCTATACATTTTTTAGAGTATCTTCTCAAACTACCTTGATCCAAGAGTGAGGTCTGCAATCTTTTCACATTTTTGATGAGGGAATTATGTTCTGTTGACTGCTGACTCAAATCATGCTACAAGGTTTTGCTGGTTTATCAGCATGTGTTAAGGTCCTGACTAATCCCTATCAAAGATACCTGGGCAGCAAAACTCACTGTATTGTTGCATTTTGATATGCAAAAGGCATCTTCTGCTGCAAGTTCTTCCCTATCTGCAGCAGAAGCATTGTTTGTGCTGTTAGGAGCAGAAGAGTTCCTGATGCTAGGACAGGCTTTATCCCCAGGAAGAAACGTAGCTAGGATAGCTCCAGTAACAAAACTTGTTGCAGTATGAACTGTGATGGAGTTGTCATGACAGTATGCCACACCACTGTGTCTTTTTCTATGTTCTTTTTATTTCTTTCTTTTTTTTTCTACCTGTGTTTCTACTTTTCCTTTTCTGCTTTCCCTTTATTTCACTCAACAAGTGGATAACTCCTTAAGCAGACTAGTCAGTCCTTAAGAGGTTATCATCTGTTACCATATTGTAACCTTCTGCATTCATAGCATTAGTCCACTGCAAATGTGAACTAAACTAGATTTGCCTAAAAAGCTTCCTGACTGCTTATCTGAGACTCATTTAATTTCATATTCTAGTAGATTTGAGTCTTGTATGATTTATTATTGCATCTTACCTGGGAGGCAATAAATTCCAATTCCTTACCAAGTGCTATCTCAATTACTTAGAATCAGGTGAACATACTGTGGGTTTCAGACCAAAGCTGAAACTTAAAAACAAGAAAAAAAAAAAAGTAAGTAAATTTTTCTGAAAAGTTTTTCATTTATGATCTCTCTAAATAAACATTGGTAATAAAAGTTCTTATGTTTTAGGTGGAAGGATGAGTAAGAGCTATATGTCTATTTTCTTTGTGTAGCCTTTGATTTTATAGCTACATTTTCCATGCTATTTAAAGGTTGTTATACTTACTCATCCTGAATATTAAGAAAAGAAACAAACCCATGGCATTTCATTGTGCTATTTTTTTTTAACTGTAGTCTAAGCAATCCTATTATTTGCACATTAACTGATAGTTCTAGGGTATAAAAATATAACCAAGAAGATTATGTTGAACATAAGAAAGATATTTGCTGTTTCATAGCAAATATATTTTACCAGTTAGTATCTTCTTCACTAGCTGTTGATTTGCACTCTGTGATGATATTCTAGTTTTGTTCTTGAGTATTTCTGTGGAAAATAATGAGATTTCTTCTCATCTGGAGCCTCCAAACTTGAGGGTCCAGGTCTCCACAAAAATTCTAACATTGTACCACCACTTTTTTCCTGAATTAACAAAGAGATTTTGAAATTTGTACAATTTTCCACATCAGGTAGCATTCCCATGGCTCTTTTATCTTGGCAACCCTGAAATGTATTTAACCACGCTTATCTTGTTTTTTGTGATGAGGTGCAACGCATAAATGCCTGTGTGCAGAAAAGATGATAATTTGGAATGCTAAGTAGTTCTGAAATAATTTTGAGAGCTTGTTCCTTAGGAATCAGATGAAAGCCTCGGTGATTAATTATATAGCAGTGCTAAAGCATTTACTTTTTGGAGAAGTTGATGTCACTGAGGACTTGGTATCTCTCAACTGTTGATCTAGGGTTATGTGCAGTGCTGCTGAAGCAGCCTGATGTACAGATTGTTAGCATTATGCAGATCACCTGCATATTTATGATTGTGGATTCTATACCCTGATGTTTAATGCATGCAGTAATTCTCAAGTTCAAGCAGGAGTGCAGAGAGGCCAGTTGTAGGTAATTCATTCAAGTTTTGAGTCAATTCTTCATGAGAAAAGATTTTTTCCTGGAAACTTCAAACTTCCCATGCATTAGGTGTGAGTTGAAGTGAACTAGAAGTGCTGTGGTAGAGGCTGTATTTTAAGATAACACAAGTTATGTAAACATGGAAACCTCAACTCAGTAGGAGGTCACATCTTTTTGTTCAGTGTCTTCTGGAGTAATTGTCAGCTGGCTTTTGATGCCAGTCTCAAGTTTCATTTTATCTTTTATGTAACGTCATTGGCACCAGCCAAATCCATTCTAAACTACTCTTGATTCAGGTTTAGACTGTTGAAGCAGTTTTCTCCTAAAATATGAATACTTTGATGATAAACATGATAAATGTTCCAAGTGTTCATAAAGACTAATAATCTATATTTAAAAGTACTTTGTATGCAAGTTCTTAGACCTAGCAGTGTGCTGCCTTTTCTTTAGTTTAAGAGAGAATCCTGGCCTATGTTCCCTTCTGATATTAGGTGTAGCTGAGGGCATTCCATCTGGACTCTGTGCTTCAGAAAATTTGCATACTGCTACGAGATAGGAGAATCTTCATATGTCTGGAGAAGACTAAGGTCCATGCCTATCAGCAGCCCAGTTTATCCTCCTATCCTTGAACTTTACAGAAAAGAGATAGGTATGTAACTGCACCTAGAGATAGATCTTGAGTGTGATAGAAGAGCAGTTGCAAATAAACACCGGTGGGATATGCTACTGAACACTTCTCTTCCATCAGACAGTTCTGGAAAGGGCTGCTTATATAAAACCTCTGTTGACTTGAAAATCCCAGGCCTATGATCAGAATAGTGCATTGCCTTTTTCTCCCTTCATCTTTCATGATTCAGTAAAAACAGAAACCTATTTTAATGCTCAGTTTTTACTCAGCATATGCAGGGCTCTGAAAACAGTGGCTCCTTTTCCTTGGAAAAGTGTCATGGACACACAAATTGCCAGGCAGTCTGCTGCCATTTCAGCAGTGCCCTGCAGACAGCTAATTGCTGTCAGCATTTGGAGAGGCTGATTACTCTGGTGAGCGGGGCTGTGTGTGTGTCAGGTGCATTAATGTGAATGTTTGTTTACTGAGGCAGCTCCGATGATAACTGAGATCTTCGTGTTGGGCTGGTTTCAAAGCTGTGGAGCAGTGCTGAGGGGTGTACAGACCTGTCAGAAGAATAGCAGAGGTTTCACATTGACTACCTGCTGCTGCTTCTGCTTCCTGCCATTCTTTCCTGAGCCTCTGGCAGACCTTGGTACTTCCAAGCCAAGGACATCTGATCATTTTGGAAACTAACATCTGAATTTCTGCTGTTTTCAAAATGGTGTGCTAAAGTAAAATGTAAGCTGGAGCAGAAATCCAGGTTTAAGATGGCAGAAGAGTTAAAAATCCTTATTAATACTAAATAACCTAAACACCAAGACTTCTGAGCTCTTGAGATAAGTTGTGTTAAAACCGTACAGTCCTATATAAATCGAATACTTCTATTATGTAGGAATAACAAGATTAATTTTTTTCATTCTTTGTAGTAGAAAAGTTAAACTGAACTGAAAGCTGGAGGCATTGAGATTCAGGAGGATTTACTGATTGATCCAAAGCCATACACAGGTTCATTCATGCTGTGTTTTGTTGTAACAAAGCTAACAGAGGAAACCACATGGGTTCTTTTTGTTGCCTCAAGTAATAGTAACATCAAAGAGCTATCAAGGAGTTTTTAAAAAATGATACAGGAACTTGAATAATTAATTACAGAGAAAAAGTCGTCTGAAGCTTGTGTTCCAAAGCATTGTAAATATTATAGCTATTGTTGACTGAAACTGTCATTCAACTTCAGTTTTTCCAGAAAATACTAAAGGGAAAAGTAGTATATAAGCAGGCAAGTTATAATAAAGGACTGAATTCTAGGCTTTTTCTTAAGGTGGTTTTTTTTTTCTTTCTTATTATTATTAGTTTAAAACCTAATAGTGGTGTTGGTAAACAGAAAACCTGCTGGAGTCTGACAATCATATTGTCAGATTTCATTGGGATATAAGGCTTTGCTTAATAATACACAACTGAAGTTAAATACCACGTTGGTAGTATTCAGTGTTTCCTTGTGACAGCCCTTTAACTGCTCAGAAATATTGCTCAAAACACCTCTGTGAGCCTAGGAAGCCAAAAGAAAATTGCCTACTTTGCCCTGTAGCAATAGCAGAACTGAGATTAACCAATATATTCATGAATTTCTGAAAACTGTATTTCATCACAGTGGTATGTGTTTGTCACAGCAAGAACTTAAATCACACTGGCAATGGTGCCTTAAAACCTTTTTCTGAGCAGAAGGCTGTATCTTTCATCTTGTATTTCTTTTGAAAGAGAAAAAAGACTTCTTTGTGATAGATGCAGCAGCATAAGGCATCTGGCAGAGACTAGTCCTAAAACACACAAAACTATTAGGCTGAGAATAAATATAAGTAGACATATATAAATATAGTTTAAATAAAATGCCCAATTCTGCTTAAGAGAAAGTAGAAATAAAAGGTGAATGCTCCAAGTTAATTTTTATTTGTGTATTTTACATTATTCTAAAAATCTCATTATCAGAAACATCCCATACTTCAAATTTAGTGTTTTATAGCCCAGTTGAGTGGCTGGACTCTCTGATTTAGATGTGTAAACAAAAAGTTCCTCAGAAGAAGGCAAAAAGATGACTGTTCTGTGCTACATTACATCACCTGGGAATATGGCTGCATGTCCTTTTAAAGCACTGTACAGACTCTTATGGAACAACATCTGCTTGAAGTAGCCTTAAACAGGGATTTCATCTTGATTAGAAAAGCAGAACCTATTCTTTTTTTTTTCCTCCATAATTCAAGATCAGCATAGCTACTCAGAGATTTTAAAATAATAGCAGAAGAAATCAAACATGCTGTCAATATCCTGTCTTGATAACCCCAGCAAGAGCTAACTGACTTGGCCTTAAGGAATTTTGTCCTTTTATGCAAGTGCTGATAGAAATGCAGATTTCCACCAACTTTTTGTTTCTCTTGGTGATGCCAAAATTAGATCACTAATATTGGTCCAACCCAATTATAAGAGCTGTTACATACTCATTCCAAACCCAGAACTTTTTTGGTAAAGGAAGAGGAGAGTGTACAGCATACTATGAAGTAAAAAACCTTTTTCTTTTTAAATGCTGTGCTTTATAGAAAGAAAACTATAATGAAAGCTGTTTTTTTTCCAATAATTTTTGAAATTTGCAGGTGTCAGGGCCACCATTGTTTATATTAGTCAGTTCTCTTTGGAAGTCATGCATGTAGCTATCAATGAAACAAGTAAAACATTGCAGTGATTTTGGAAAGATAGGTAGTTGTGGTAGCTTCTTTCTTGAGAAGAAAATAAGCAAAATTGCAGAATATGGATTTTTTACCTTTTAAAATTTTGGAAGTCGTTGTAACAACACAAGTGAGTAGGAAAGCATACTTTCAGGATATAGTTAATGTCATAGCTCATGAGCAACAAATGGAGCATCGTATTTAGTAGTCTGTCCTGTATCTCACATAGTCTTGAAAACTTGAGTGTGATGCTGTTCACTGTTGTGAGATGTATTATACTATTCAGAGTTTAGGAAATTATCACTGATGTGTTGAGTATGTGGTCTGGCTGGCTAATCAGTTGAACTCTGCCAAGCGTTCTACTAAAGAAAAATCCTAGTTCAGCCCCATGTGTTTTGGTTTGTGTTGCTGTTTTTCACTTTCCTGCTTCTTCTACAAATACTGATTTTCTGACTTTGGTACAACTTCCACATTTCTTAGAGCAGTATTTGCAAGTTATTGTATCAATGTTCATTGTCAAATTATTTCCCTAGCAGGAGAGCAGGGAAGTAGGGAGTGTTGAATATTAAGAAAGACTGTAAAAATATCAATCTCTTAATGGAATATCACAAAATGGCATTTGCAAAGGTGGGGCACTCAACTGCAGTAGGGGGATGTTCTGCCCTTGAAATGCAGCTTCTGTGTAGACATTATATGATAGAAATATCCTCTTTCACATAAATAAATAGCCATGGTAATATGACTTTATTTGGAGAGACATGGGTATAGTCAAAGGCATTCTGTGCCTCTTAAAATTATGAGGGAGCAGGTGAAACATTTATCAACCAATTTTCCACAGTGAATGTTGTAATAGAAATTAATAAAATTTGTGTTACACAAGTTGCTGTCAGAAAGAAATGTGAAGTTGACTTTTTTACTCAACGGATTTATTAGCATTTTAAAGTATGACTACTAACTTTAGACAGGTTTTTTTAATCTTCTTTATATTAAATTATTGCATCTACTTCTAGGAAATTCCAGTGTCATTTTGTTTTAAATCAGTAAAGTATCTGAGAATAAGGAATAATTTTTCTTCTTCAACTTCTAGTGCAGTCAGCTGTCCATATTCAGAGATGAACTTGAACAAAGAAAGCCTCTTACCTGACCGATTGAGTGGGGAGATGCCTGCAGCCAGTCCTATCCCCAGAAACAGAAAAGTGGAAACAAATGAAAGATCCACCTCTCCTGTAATCAAGTAATTATAATTGAAGCAATGTCTGTGACTAACAGCAGTATTTTATTTCTGTGTTCTCCAATGTGATTTATAACTGAATGGTTTCAGAAAGACCTGCATGTTCATTTACATTTTCATTTACAGGGAAGAAAAATGGTTTTTTCAGTGCTTATCAAAAAGGTCACGGAGCCATCAAAGACTAATAACTCATTGTACTGTCTATGATTTAACAAGAGTTTGATTCTTCTTTGGTGTAACTATCTAGAGTACTAAGTGGTCAATTGAAATTTAAAATTGAGTGTTGACCAGTTGGTTTCACTTTCGAAAATTATGTCTTAGTGTTTCTTTTGTTTGCTGTAGTGGTGTTATTGATGTGACTGTAAATTAATGTGGCTCTTTGAAGAACAGCCACTATTCTGTCATTACAGTGGGAGTGGGGAATCAGATTACTGGGACTGAGTTTTGCAAGAATAATGCTGAAGTCTGTAGCTGAAGCTTTTAAACAGCAGCACTGGGAAAAAACAAAGGAGTGTGATATCAAGATGATTATTCTCAGATTATTATTTTATCTCTGAAATTGTGGATACTGATTCCTGTGCTTATTTTAGACTATAAGAAAAATTAGAGATTTTAAGAAGGAAAGGAAAGGAAGAGATACTGTCTCTTCTTTTCAAGGGTTACCTTAATGTAAATGTGAAAGTGTGAATGATGTGAAATGTGAAAATGTGAAGATTTCCAGTTCCCACTGTAATGACCACATATTTTCAGTAAATGGTATTTTAGATTGCCTTCTCAGAGCCAGTTTTAGCTTCATGATTTACAACCCAAAATGTTCCGCTGTCTACAAGTTCTGCCTGATTGGATTGTTCTTATAAATGTAGGGTTTTAGAAATCTGAAGTGACTTAATTACTCCCTGGCAGGTAGCCTGCTTACTCTTGCACTGAATCCAGTAGCACTTTGAGCAAGGTCCTCAGTGGCAGGGGCTGTGTCAAGTGCTATTTTTTTCATTGCCCAGTTAAGAGGCTGTATAGGACATTTTAAAGGCTGCACAGTGATATGTTGTGGGAGAGAAGGGATAGGAGGAAAATAATACCTCAAAGTGTTCTTGTGTTACAAACATTTGAAGTGGATAGCTCATTACCAGAAGTAGTATTAGACAAATTCTATTCCTGGTGAATTGCCTAATCATTTTACCACTGACTTAATGGAGAAGAGAGTTCTTTATTTGGATTTCTGAAAATGCCAGTATACAATTTTTTTAGTGGCAAGTGAAAAAGCTTCTCTGCATTTCCTAAGCAAAAAAAAAAACAACTTAGATGTTTTCAGTTGACTTTTTATGCATAGAGAAAATAAATTAAACAACAGTTTAACTGTTTCCAGTTTTAAACATTTTGTTGATTTGTTTCAAACAGTGACAGAAAATGCCCCAGCCCTGGTCACATAGGTATGAAATCTTCACCTCACAATCGACCATCTGGGAAAACTGTACCAGAAACAACCAAGCTGGAAGATGCAGAAAATAGATCTCCTTGCAAGAAGCCCCTGTTATGCAATGTAAAAGAAAAGAAGGCACCTGGGTAACTCTCAGTTCCTTTCAAAGTATTGGGTGTTTGGAGTCAGTTTAAAATGCAGCTTACCAGGCAAAGAGTCCAGTGATTTATTTGTCTGTGGAATTCTTAGAAGCAGTGGGGAAAGAGATGGAAGCTATTCAGTTCTCTTTATCTTAAAAATAGAGGGGAAGAGAGTATCACAAGGTATATAAGAAATACCTGTCAGAGCAGAGGAAAAATACAATACAATTATTGGAAATTGAGGTTCTTCTTCCTAGCTTTGTGTCCAAATTATTTTATATATACAAATATGTACAAACATGGAAAAATTAAAAGTAATTCTTTAACTTTCAGCATCTGGCATGCGTTTTTGACAGAAAATGACATGAGAACTTTTTTATACCATAAGTATTATTCTCCAGTGCAAGTTTGGAAACTATATTTGAAGCTAAAAATATACAAATCAGTGCTTTCATGGGAATATGGGAGGCAATAGGATTCCCGACATTTTTAACTAGTTACATTTTATTGATTATTTTCAAATAGAAAGAGATGACACCCTGGAATAAGATGTGTGATTTGTTATAAATTTGCATGAGCTACATTATATTATGTTCATAATTTATGAACTGTGTTAGCAATAATATTGTCTTGAGAGATAGAGACTGGAGAGTTGGTATTATATGTAAATAGTCCACACTAAAGCTGGTGATTGAAATGGAACTGTTTTGTTAAGAATTGGACTTTGATCTCTTTTGGGTCTCTTCCAACCCAGGATAATAAACAGCATTCACTAGTCATACTCTAGTGAATTTAAACAGCAAAAAAAGATGGCTTTAAGTGTAATTTTGAAATAACCTGTGTTAAAAAAATAGCTGTAATTCATCATGCTAAACATATTAACAGTAAATTCACTTTTTTTTTCAATTTACTTTGGCTTTACAGATTATCTCTTAAAATTAATTGAAGAAAAAAATTTTTGTCTTTTTTTTAGAGGGTGTTACCTTTAGAAGACTTAAGATAACAGTTACTTGTGCTGTCTGTTCACTGAGTTGAGTCAGTTTTGTTAAGAGAATAAGTCTTGTGCCAGCTTTGAACAACCCTGAGACTTTGCAGCTTGTATTTCAACTGTTTGAATACACTGATGACTGGCTGCATTTTATCATCTAGTTTTCCTCATTCATTATGTAACCAGCAGAGTCATAGAGGACTTTCAGTTGAATGATCTCCCTTTGAAAAAGGCAGGAGAAATAATGTTCACACCATTAGGTATATATGAACTGCTGGGCTTATAAAATATTGAGCGTCTGCTTATTGCAATACCCAGTGGATCTTTTTAGATGTGTATTCAAAGTACACATGCATAATTGAAGATATAGACACACACACTTGTGTGCTCTTTAGTTGCTGAGCTCATAGTGTGGATTTAATTATGTTTGACTTAAGTTCAATTGTGTATACTTTTGTATTCAAAGGTAATCCTTTGTTTCATGTAAGTCCTTCATTGAGAAACCAGCCGTGAACCATCCCAAACATGAGTTTTATTTTGTTGTGTTAAATCTAAGTGGTACTCAGCTAATTTCTGGTCCCACTTCTTTTCTTTTCTCTCTCTCTCTATTTTTTTTTTTGCTCTCTATGCATCACACAAGTATACTAGAAAATTTTGGTTTGCAAAAATATAATGTACATAAATACTGCAGTGTGTCCCTCTGGAATGTTCCTGAGATTAAAAGTCATGACAAAAATTACATGCCTACAGCATATTCAATTTCAAAGTATCTTCAGAGTAGCAAAAGAATTTCACTGTAATAAAAATTCCATTCTGGAAACCTTTACAGTGAAGGAAGCTGAACACTCAGGCTTGAGAATCAAATTATATTGTCTCTTTAAAAAAAAAAATCAATTTTTCTTCTAGCTTCTTATCCAAAACCTTCAATTCATGATGTGGTCATGTTTAACTAATGAAGTAAAATTTCTGTAGGTATGTTGCTATGAAAATTGCCCTCAAAAAATTGGGAGGTATTTGTTTCCTCACAAATTGATGATTTGGTGATCTCTCTTCCTTGTGTTGAATTACAGCTGTCATTTCCTTTGCCTTTGGAATTAATTGCACTAGTTACTTTATCATGTTACTTTAAAAAGTTTTCTGTTTGTGGAGTTTGGAAAATAATTTTTAAGTGAATAAATCTTTCTGAGGAAGATACTGTAGAGAAGTCCTTTGTGGCCCAAGAAGTCATGCCTGCTGTATGCATTCCACTGGTACAGGTTGTCATACCATTATTATTTATGTCCTGTCATACTAAAAAGGCTGGATTTCCTCATCTGCAGTGTTCATTTTGCACCATTACAGTATAAATGTAAACAGTGGAATTGAACTGTTTCTTCTATGGATTTGTGTTTTGAGGTTAGCTAATCTTGATGCCTAGCAAGGTGTTAGGTGTGCATTGGCTTTTTATATGTGGTTTTGACATTTGTTAAGGTGTTTTTTACTCTTCCTCTGGTAGGTAGCATCAGTTTATTTAGTAGTGGGATTCCTTGTAGTCCTGACTCTAAGAATCATTCTGTCTGGTGCCTATTTTTAGAAAATGCTTATTATATACTTGGTATCCCTGAGTGCTCTGTATGTGTGATGGTTTAGTAAGAATTGGCCAAAGAGTTCTGAAATTCTCAAAAAGCAGAAGTAGACACAATGTCAGCAAATTGATATCACTTCACATCTTTAAGAAACCAGGAAACACGTCTGGGAATACCTTCTGAAGGCAGAGTTTGAAAAGGAACTTCCCAGGGGCTGACTTTAAGATGGAAATGTACTCACTCCCACTTTGAGAAATTCTCTTACTTCCACATCTCTTGCACAGTTTTTCTCGATAGGGGGAAGACATTCTCTCTCTACAAATTTTTGGGCTGGCAAAGCTGAGGGAGCAGCTGGGTAAGAAGTAGTGCAAAAGCAGATGCAAAGGAATACAGACATTTTTGGTGGGATCATTAGCAGCTGCACAGCAGGGTGTCAGTGACTGCACTGACAAGGAGTTGGTGCTGGATAGAGATGGATGTTGGGCAGAGGAAAAGGAGTAGGTTTTATTTCAGTTACTCCTGAAAACAGCCTGCATTACCAGCCAGGCTTTGTAGGACATGCAGCTATGTATGTAGGTTTCACTCTGCCCATCTTTTGATGTGGACACATCCACTGCCTCAATTTATGTATTTTTCAGTTTCAGTTATTAAGTCAAGTGTGATGGTATGGTTTACCTAGTCTCAGTTTATTCTTGTGCCTTCTTTGCAAAATTCATGTCAGTGTCTTGCCATTCTATGTAAATTGGAAATAAGTTCCTCTCTGTTTCTTTATTTTATAATGATGCAGTATGTGTGGGAATCCTGGTGTGTTAATAGTATTGCTAGCAAGAGATGTCATCATGCTTAGTGATTTTTATGATGTATTAATAAAAATTGAACATCTTATTTTTCCTCAGTGGAATGCTACAAACAAAGGACACCCTAAAGCATAGAGAGTGTGAAGAAGAGGAGACAGAAAATAAGCTGCTCATTTCAAATGAAATCAAAGGTAAATTGGAAGTACTTAATTTATTTCAAATTAAGATTTTCAGAAGAGGTGTGATGTGCCTTGAAATTCTCATGAAACTGTATTACAGCTTATTTTCCACATTCACTGTGTCCAAAAATTTCTTGACAGCAACACTTTTAGCACTGTGTCCTGGTTTGGGACAAATTTGGAAGGAACTTCCAAAGACATGTTCCCTAAAGGGCAAAATTCAGCTGCCCTTTCCCCTACCTGTTCAGGATATTATCTTGTAATCATCAAAGGCTTTTCCAAGAACTTTATCACAGTTGTCAGGATGAGTGCAAAATGAATAGTAATATTTAAAAAATCTCATTTCAATGATGTTTTCCTACTGACTTTTAAAAATAGTTTATTAAATCAGTCTGAATTGTAAAGGTATAACATTCACTTATAGCCCTAAAAGTGTATTGAAAGTTAAAGTGTTTACATACTTTATAATGCAAAATATATAATAGATATAAAAATAAAATAAAAATATATATAAAATAAAATATAGATAAAACATACAATGCAAAATTAAGGTAACTTACTTAACCCAGCCTCAGTCTGTTGAGGGTAATGGCTGGATTGTGGCTCCTCATTGGTGAGACAGGAAAGTTCTCATATGGTCTCCAAAGATTTCTTCCAACATGCACTTTTCTTCTGTTCAGTGATTTTGTGTGGCTGTATGTACTGCTGGGGCAAAACTCCTGGCTGTTCACAGATTCAGTTGGACAGATAGAAGCAGCTGCTTATTAATAATTTTTATCCTCATTGTTTAGAAAGAATAAGCACAAATCCAGAACATCAGAGTCTTACATTTGCTGATTTTTTTTACATGTGAAACTTAGTACATCAGGCTTGTTATTAGACTGAGTCAGTGCATTGTTTCAGTGCAGCTTTTGCTGCAATAATTTTATTAACTGATACAAGGTCAATGCCAGATAAGTGTCATAATTTCCTAATCTTAATTCCTTGTATTTTTAGATTATGTTCTTCAGCAGTTTTTAGTGCAATGACAGTTTGTAAGGCTTTCATCAGAATTCATAGGACTTGAGTAACTCTGTTACTTTAAGAGTTACGTGTCTTATCTTTTAAGTGAGCTCATCTCTGTAAAACCAAGGAGATTCTTTGCAACTAGTAGAGCTTGCATAAAGATAAAATTAAGGTAGTGGTTTATTTTTAATTATTGATCTTTGATGCATGTTTTTATCTTAAAGCATAATTTATCTACCAGTACTTTTCAGATAGATCTGAGGCACTCTGAGTGTGTAACATTTGAGA
The DNA here is from genome assembly GCA_034336665.1 of Luscinia megarhynchos. NCBI lineage: Eukaryota > Metazoa > Chordata > Aves > Passeriformes > Muscicapidae > Luscinia > Luscinia megarhynchos. Next base: position 53,605,126 of record CM067565.1, read on the forward strand.
AATTCCATCTATTGTAGGAGTGGTGAAAAAGCTGTGTTAGTGCTTTGAAACATGGTGTAGTTCAGTCTCTAAAGTAAATAGAAGAGACTTTTTAGTAATTTTAGTATTTTGATTCAGCAGGAAGGAAATGTAGTTTTGATGCTAACCTTTGCATTATTTCACACAAACAAAAAATTGAAAATTTAAATTGTCTGGAATTTTTCTTTTAATTCTAAGAAAACTGGCCTGATTTTATGCAGCATTTTGAGTTTGACAGAGTTGACGGTTTGGATAAAGTTTCACCAGCAAGCTCTGCTTACTAGGTTCTTGCATAGTTAGATTTAGGAAAATAGAACATTTTCTTACATTATCGTCTGTAAAAATTGTCCTTTTTAAACATATAATGTTGTGTTATTACATATTTAAGTAGGATGGCACATTTAAGCTGTAAGATGAAAACGGATCATTAAGTTCTTGCTATCATAGTTTTGCTATCATGGAAATCTCAATATTATAGAACAGTTGTGAATTTGTGAACTGTCGCTGTTGGTACCTTCTTGTTGCCCTGGTTTTTTGGCATGTCACTTACCTTGTTATTCTTCAGCCTCCTTTTGCCATACTCACTTGTCCAGTTCTCTACTGTTAACTTTATAAAATGCATACTGCTGTCTTCCCTTTGTTTGGAGAAAGATTATTCAGAGCTAAAGGACTCCACTGAAATCACTGCCCCTTCATACTAACTTTTTTATGGACATAAATTTTGTGCTTAAAAATCTGATATATGCTAAGAGCTAGGCCCATGCAAGGAGGCATGTTGATGGTGCAGTGTTGATGGTCTCTCATTAATTCTAGAAACTATTTGCCACTTACCTTCTCTGAAATACAAGTTTATATTTCGATAGAGATGAGCTGTCAGAGAGAAGGATATCAAGGTGGCATAAATAAGAAGAGCAATGTAAAGGCATGTAGGCTGATACTGAAGCAAAATGTAAGCAGAGAAGAACATGGTTTAGGTTTAGAAGTGTGAACTTCGTGCATCTGGCTTCTGTCTTGTGGAGCTGGCAAGCAGGTTGTTTCTTCACTTACTTGGTTGAAGAAGCTGTTTGTAGCTCTGTGGTGAAACTGGCTAACCTCTGGTGCACCTCAAGTCACTCTTCTCCTAAATGTCCCAACTGAGACATGGAAAATTTCTCATATTTTCTATGGCCCAGAAAGACAGAATGCCTCTCTATGGGAATAGGGGCTTGCAGAGTGAGAAATGCTCCAGAGCATGAGGACAGGGAAAACTTTTAACTGTTTGAAGTTAGAGACATAGATTGTAGCCAAAGTGGTGTGCTGTGGACTTCCTGTTACAAGGTTACCCACACAATATAAATTTCCCTATTTTTGGTGTTGTGGTTATATCTGCCGCAGGGCTGGGGACTTTTATTTTTCATTTTCTCCATCTAGTCGAGTAAACTGGCACTTGACATGCTCCATTTGTGCTCTTTGCCTGTGAGGCAGGTACTACAGAGACTGAGAATGCTGCTCACTATGCCTGTACCTATGTGCTCTTGTGTGCATACATACATTTAAATGTCTGAATATGGGGTGTGATTTGTGTGGTATTTTCTCCACGCAGTATTATAGTCTGCTAATTATTTGGCAGCATCAATATAATGCGTGTTTTGTGAATGAAAGGAAAAAATAACTGAACTCTTTACATTTTCAGCTCTTAAGAGAGCTTGTCTAGGAGGAAAAGATCAGAGGATAAGGATGGGGAGGGCATTTCAGGAAACAATTAGAAAGATACTGTTCAGTAAAATATGCTTTGCATTCAGCATAGTTGCTACCTATTCCTTTCTAGCTGAGATTTTTATTAATATTAGAGGCCCTAAGGAGCATTTGTAAAACAACAGTGTAAAAAGACATTTCTCTTTGGAGAATGAGAGTATAATGGTAGTAAAATATTAAGGAGTCTATTTAAAAAAAATAAAAAAAATGAGTGAGCTGACAGTGCTGACTAAATGGCTTAAGAGTCAAATTCAGAATGATAGGCATTAATATGAAATGAGGATAAATCTTGAAAGTAACAAAAAATTAGGCTAGAGGAGTAGAACAACACAACCAAATGTAATAACATCCTTTGTTAGGTGTATTATAGACCAGTTCCACTGTGCTGGCAAAAAATACATAATGGGAATTTGTGCCCTAGTTGTTGGACACAAATGTGTGAAAATTAGAACAGTGAGGATTGAGAGAACTTGTGGTTAATAGCAGCTTCTCAAAAATGAAAGTAGAATGGAACTGCAACAGAAATGAGCAATCCAAACAAAAATAACATAAGGATTTGTGAGTAACTGCAGGAACCATGTCATTAAGGAATATTAGGCATTAAGAGTGTACTTTGTTTGCTGTTCATTAAGAAGTGAATTTCAGAGGTTTTCCACAGTTTTAGTTGGCAATTGGGAAGCAGTCAGGCCTGAGTTCAGATAGCAGGAATGTTGCTTTTGCCCTGCTGATGGATCTAAATGACCAGGGATGTCATACACAGTTTGACATCATTCGAGACATGACTCTGCTCTTTCCTGCTGGCCACATCTCCAACTGCTGCTTTTCTCTGGACAACAGCAGTATGTGTCTGAAGACACCCTCCCACAAGTACATTACCTTTGGGGGCAGTGGGATGGGAGATCATTCCTTCCATTATGGAGGAGTGAGATAAAAAGCAGCACAGAGGAGTTTAATGTTATTTTCCAAACAAGACATTCAGTTAAAGTGGAAGCAGACAATTTGCAGGCATTTGCAGTTTTTTTTCCTCAGAAGAACTTAAAAACATTTTGTTGTGGATGAGCCATAAATGTTGTGTGGGCTGGAACTGTATAACTGATTCACTTGGAGTTTTGTAGCAGTGCAGTGCAGCTTTTGATTTTCTAACAGCTCAACCCCAAAATTAAGTTAAATCTTTGTATTGCTGTTACTACTATTTAATGTGGGTGTGATTTATTGTACCAAAATATTTAAAATTATTTGACCTATGGTATGTTATGCTAACAGCTCTGATGGCATGAAATTGTGTTGTGTTGAGAAAGGCTTCTTCCATGCAAGAATAGTTACATTTATAGAGAGCCAATATAATGACAGTCATACTAGTGGAAGAACAGTCATAGCACTTCCAATTCTGGTATGTCATTCATGGCATTTTACTATTCAAGCAAAACTGTAGAGGAGGGAGGCCCATGAATAGAAATGGATGTGCTTTTACTGTGACTGATCTCATCATCGACTGAGGGATTCAATTCTTGTTTCTTCCTTCCTGTTGCTGAAGATATTGAAGAGCCCAACACACAGAGGCTTCTCTCTCAACCAGTTATCGTGTCCTCTAAGTTGCAAATCCCTGGCCTACCCTTGCGCTGGGAACAGCAGAGCAAGCTCCTTCCAAGTGTAGCTGGGATCCCAGCCAGTAAAGTTTCCAAGTGGAGTACAGATGAGGTAGGTTCCCCCTTTGTCTTTTATCTTATTATCACTGTCTTTGAAGATTGATTCAGAGCTTTAGATTATCTCCATAGGTTAAGAACAATGCATGATACTCAGAGAATTAGACTCAGCCAGACCTAGTATAATTGATCCCAAAATGCTCATTTCACTGCCAATCCAGCCCCAGAAGCAGACATATTAATTCATATATGTATTGATACAGATGAATACATATGTATATATATCTAAAAGCATATTCACTGGTGTTGTAAAGAGAAGTACTAAATGTGTGACCCAGCATATCAAGTCTCATGGTCTCCACTACCAACATCTAGTCCCCACACAAACATTCTGGAAGGAGTGGTGTAGGGGTCTGCATGAAGCAAGAAGCAATTCCTGCATAGTTGTGCATAGTTTGGATGTGGCACACTGCTTTGGAGAGTGAGAATGTAGTGCAGAGAGGAACTGTATGGATATGGCCATACCATTAACACCTGATTTTAAGTTCTGTTCAGGTATGTAACAGTGCTCGGACAGACAGAATCTTGTCACTGCTTTACTTTCACAAGTACCTGTGACTGTTCTCTGCACCTGAGGCAGTTGGATCTCATTTAATGAGAGAAAAAAGAAGCATGACTATGCACTTACAGAAGAAAGTGGAACACCTAATATGAGACTGTAAAAACAATAGCTAAAAGACTTTAACTGTCAGCTTTAAAGACTATTTTCAGAAAACATGAGTCTTACTAAATCTTTTGTTGTATACTTTGGTGGCAGGTCTCTGAATTTATACGGAGTTTACCGGGATGTGAAGAACATGGCAAGGTGTTTAAAGATGAGGTGCGTGAATTTTATTTCAAAAAGAGAGACAACAAAACTTGGTAGAAATACACATAAATCAGTAGGATGAAGTGTATGGAATCATAGAATCATCAGGATTAGAAGAGATCTTTACGATATTAGGTCTAACCCCCCAATTCAGCACTATCCCTGTAACCTCTAAACCTTATCAACCAGCACCAGATCCAGATGCCTCTTAAACTCTTCCAGGGATGGTGCCTTCACCACCTCCCTGGGCAGCCTATTTCAATGCCACGTTGTTTAAAGTCACATGCAAATGTATGGAAGATTAGGTCATGAAGCAGGAAGAAAGTAAAGAGAAAGCCAGCCAAGTGTCAGCCAGGTGTTTTTCCAACTTTGTTCCTGCCAATTGAAATGACTTACCAAATTTGTGATTTACTCTCTTGATCTGGTTGGACAAAATTTATGAGCCAAGTATGTTATTTTAGTTCTCCAGGGATGTTAATGAGTAAAACAAAGCAGAACAGGGGGTCAAGATAACCATCTCTTAAAACTCTCTGCATATTGTCTGATCACATTTAGCTATTGATGCTCTTCCTCCTGATTCAGCCAATTTATGAACGTGATTTAACTGCAGGAAGTGAGAAGATCTGAAGGTTCTGATGGGGTTCAAAGGAGCATGTACTCACTTTGTGAGCGTGCCAGGTGTGCATTTGTGTCATTTTGGAAGATTGTTTTTCCAAATTGTCATTAAGAATGGATAGGGCTTTTAGATACATTAGGCCTTATAAACGAGGTTGTCTTATTTTTCTGCTCAGAAGTTTGTTATTCCTGTTAATGCTTAGCTTCAAGAAGGCAGTTTGATCACAGATGCTAGAGTGAATACTTCAGGTGCTTATCCCAGCCAGATGACCTGAATGGGCAGGGTCAGCCAGCCTTTCAAGTGAAGAATAATTGTGTTACTTAGGCTTGAGAAGGCCCCTCCTGAGGAAAATGCACACAGATGGCCCTGCTTATCTCCTGCAACAGAAGTTTTCAGGCTGTGCTGTAGGCTGTAATGACTATTGCAGTTGCATATCAAAGGACTGACAGGCTGCATCTCTGGGCATTTGGCACTTGCTCAGATGTTGAGCACTGTATTATTCAAGCCTGGATCATCTCCCCTATGCCACTTAGGGTATCTCATCAATGAATTTAGAAATAAAATTTGCATATTGCTAATCAAGTCAGCAAACAGCAAGAGCCATGTAGATGCTGAATCCTTAACACTTTCATTCTCAGAGGTGTAAAAAAAGTATTTCCCTTCTCTAGGATTCACCCTCTCAGGCTTTGTCTGTGACTAGTAAATTAAACTTCTCTCACTGAGATCATTGAGGCATGGACTGGCTGACAATCAGTAGGTAGAAGATGCTGGTTTAAACTTCTGCTATGGAAATGAACCTTCACTCTGCTTCTGTTAAAATGCTTCAGCTTTTTATTTGAGCAGCCCCAAGTTCACACACTTGAAGTTCTGAGCCCAAGTCTGGCTTTGTGTACAAAATGAGTAGAAAGTAATTGTGGGTTACTACATGGTGCTGTTCTGACTGCAGTGTTCCTTAACTTAGAGTGCTGGGATGTCCTTTGCAGCATGTCTGATTCAGAAAACTTGTGTCCTAGCCCTACAGAAATTTGGACTGTTTTTATCTCAGATTAGTATCTTTAAAGCTAAACAGTGCTCCTGATTTAACCACAGTTGCATTTATTCCAGTTTACTGGAAGTTTACGTATGGACACCTAAGTGATCAGAAGGTTACATAGGAAATGTTGGCCCCATTGAAGCCCCTGGAAGGGAGGACCCTGGGGGCTCTTCATGTTGGGATTTAGCATTCCTGCTGAGAGAATGATTTGCTTACAGGAGAATGTTCATTTGTAATGTTTAGTAAAATATCAACAATACAAAGAAAAAATATTCTTTGTTTTGAAATGTTCTGTTACGTTTGTGTCAGAGGCAGTTTTATTAGCCTGGCCCCTGTTTTCATCTGGAATCAAATTCATTTCAATTTGCTATTTAGAGAGCAGTGAAGTGGTGGCCTGAAGGGGATTCCAGCTCTTTAACAGGGAGTGAAATCCAGAAGCTTTCCCTATGGATGCTTGCATAGAAGGAATAGCTAAGATGTATAAAAGCATTGCTGTGCTTCTGTGTAGTTGAATTAATTTAATTTACCCACTTTGCTTTTCAGTAGGTTTTACATTGTCAGTATGAAAATAAGAACTGTTTAGCCAAAAATTAGCCAGACGGTTGTTTTCAAGCAGGAAAAAATCATCCTGTTCTCTTGGACTAGCTGATCTGTCTAAAGGTTGAAATCAAAGCTCTCCTGAAAGCATTTGAAAGTGCTTGTATTCAGCCAGTCCTTAACTTTGTCTGAATTTGCTGGGACTTTTCTTTTCATGTTTTCTGAAACGTTTATACTGCTGCACTGTCAGACCTATTAATAGCTTTGTGTGTTTTTCTTTTAAAGCAAATTGATGGAGAAGCATTTCTGCTAATGACCCAATCAGACATAGTCAAAATAATGAGCATTAAACTGGGACCAGCCCTAAAAATCTTTAATTCCATTCTGATGTTCAAAGCTGCAGAGAAAAACTCGCACAATGAACTTTGAAGATAATGGAAAATGTGCAGGAACCAGCTTTCTCCACTGGATCTCATGTTTTATTCAAAGCACAAAGACTCACCAGAAGTGTTGAGTAAGGACTCTCAGAAAGGAAGAAACTTAAGTTCAGCACTGGTGGACTATTTATATTCTCCTGGAGCCAGTACACATCTGAATCCTTCTGGGAAGTGTTCAAGCTTTTGAGAAGGTACCGTGTAACAACCGAGTCAGCTGGTCTTATCTACCAAACTAATGGCGCTAATTCTCCACGGATGGTTAGGATCCCTAACTCTCTCTGGACATCAAGAAAACCTTCATTAATTATTTATGCTGTATTATATAAGGGAACGTTAATATTTTCTAAGGATTCTTGAATTGTACTTCATGTACCCATTTTACTTTTCAGAAGCTTTTACTTCATTTTATCAAAATAAAAACTGATCAGCCAAAAATTAGGCTACAGGTAGCCAGATGAGACTGTTATGGCTAATGTGTATTTGTGCCATAGTTTAAAAATGAAACACTTAATGTTACATATGTGACACTTTATGCTACAGCATATTACTTTACAGATAATAAAACTGTCTGTTTGCTTGTAACAAAACAAACCTTGTTGGGGTTGAAATTATAATGCTTTTTTGATAACTGAATGTTTTTACTTTTGCACGATTACAAAAATGTTACGTGAGTTTTGCCACCAGCATCTTTAATGTATTTTATCAAAAGACCAGTATAGAAAAGGCTGCAACTGAAAAATAAAAGTTTGACTTCATAGAAGACTTTTTGTTTATGCTGCACAATAGAGTCCCAGCCATTTACACGGATTCTGCCAGAATCCTTCAGAACATGGAGGAAAAATATGAGTATTTTGAGGCAAGGGGATTAGCAGAAAAGAAATTACATTCAATCATGTCTGCACTTCCCAGTCTTCAGCATAGTTACCACAACAATGGAGAAAAACTGTACTCAGGCTAGGACTGCTACCCTGGTTTCATATTCAACAGAGGTTTGTTTTCCCAGTGGTGGGAGAATTATTTTACCCACCACTTTCTAGCTGAAAATTCTGATTTTTAAATGAATAAGGCGTAGGGGGAAAGGTAAAGCAGGGGAAAAGGATACTTAAATTGCAGGGGCACATCCTAAGTGTAAAATACATGCAATTCACTAGGTCATTAGCAGGCTGCAGATGTCGCCAGCAGGTACTGAGGTGAGACAACCTCCTTTCTCGGAGGATTATCAGAACAATTTGTCAGGGAAAGTCGTTGCACTTGGTATTTATACACACAAGATGTAAACCAGATGCACTTTATATGGGAGAAAGCCTAGCTACCTGTATACTGAGGATGGCTCCAGAATGTTACTTTGCAAGAAGAGACAGAAGAGTTGGATCAGGTTTTTTGGCAGTCCTCTGTTTAGTGCTGCAGTGAGCAGCTGCTCAGCTGTAGAGCTGAGAACAAACAGAGCATTTCCATTGCACAGAGCTGGGAGAATTTTACATCTTCACACAGACTTTGCTAGGCTTTTTCTTTGGCTGGAGTTCCTAAGTTTTCACTCTCTGTGTCCCTTCCAGATCGTGTAGGTGACTGGTACCTGCCATAATATGAGGTGAAACAGGGTCAGTATTAAGTAAGTTGCATTGCTCTGTTAATTTCCTTCCATAGCATTGCATAAATAATATTTTTACATTTTGTTCAATATGTGTACGTTCAAATTGCACTCTTATTGTACTACAATACAAATAAAACCTGAACTGGAGCCTCTGTTACCTTTGTGTGTGCCCAGGACTCTAGACTGAACCCAGCTGCTCCTGATGGGTGTGGTGTGGAGTAATTCCTCCCTGTAGCTCAGTGTGGCCAGTAGTTTTAAAACAGAAACTTAGCTACCTATTGCTGTGTGCCCTCTCCCTTAACTCTTACTCCCAAAGCTCAATCCCCTTGGCCATTACAATCAGAATGCCATTTATAGCCCTGGACTTTGTCACCAGCAGCAGCCGAAGTTGCACAGGCAGATCAGTAAAAAGCCACATTCTGTTTCCTTTCATTCATTTTCTTCCATGTAGTTTATTTTCCTTTACCCTCTGTGTCTGTCCTGTGTGCCAGGTCTATAGCCTGTGGTGATAACCATGGAAGAAATTTGCAGCTCAACAGAGCTTACTAGGGGATGTTAACACCTCCCTGAATTTGTATATACAACTATTTACAAAGTACTGTGGTTTAAGAAATGGATTTCAATTATACTGTTTACAAGATGTAGAATAAACCTCACTTGAGCCAAATTTTTTTATTCACACAGCTATCACATACAGTCATGAGGACATATATAATCCTTACTTTTGTATCCCATGTGATGAGGTAGCTGAGTGTAGCCACATCTGTTATGAAAACTACAGCCAACAAATTCACTTGGAAACTAAAACCATTCATCAGACCTGCTGAATCTCTGAAATGGCAGATAGCACTGGTTTTTGTGTTGGGTTGGTGGTAGCCCAGCCACCACACTGGTAAAGGTTGTACCCTGCATTCCATGGGAACCATGTGAAAAATCCTAAGCCTATAGCAAGAGAGATTGGCCATTAAATGCAGCCATCTCCTCTCATCCTGAGGGATCTCCCACTCTAATTAGTGCCTTGGAGTCACCCTGCACAGCCAAGCTTTCACAAAGCTTTTATGATCTTCCAGGCTGTGTGTTTGAGTGATTAAAGAATCATCATGACCACAAGTGCTGTTTTGCCTACACTGTCATTTTTGGAACAGGTGGGAGATTGGTGTCTAATAGAAAGCAGTGTCTTTAATAAAAAGCCAGTTTTTATTTCTAATTAATGCAATGGGTCCCAGGTGCTGTTCCTATCACCATGGCACCAAAGCTTTGTACTGCCAGACAGTATCCCCTAGGATTTTCAGACAGGAGTTTAGAGTTTTGGGGGAAAGAGAAAGCTGTGGAAGAAGAGAGGAGAGGGCTTCCACTCCGTGTGGGCAGACAGAGTCTCCATGTAGAGAAAGCTGAATTTGGAAAAAAAAAACGAGGCGTTCCCTCTGCAGCACCAAAGCCATGGTTACCAATGCACATGGCAGCATCCCAGGTAAGCCATTCTTGCTACTTTGAGATCTCATCTTCGAATCCCTATTTAGTAAATTCAGAATTAATGTTAAAATGGAATGTTTCATGTAAGAAAAAAACAGTAAAAAGTCATCATCCTGCAAATTAAAAATCAGGCCCATCATTTTAAACCACAAAAATTATTATATTATGCTCTCAGCAATCATAATATTATGAAGTAATGGTAATAAGTAAATGTTTAATTTGTGCCGTTTCAAAACATTTACTTATTACCATCTAAAGCAGTGAAGTGCTCATGTTGGCTCACAATTTTTTTTATTTCTTACAATTAAAATATCTGAATTTTTCAAGGGGTCCACATAGAAAAATAATACATAACACATTAAGTAATCTAGAAAATTTTATTATGTCTAGACTGCTCTAAAATCTACATCTAAAAGAATGAAATTGCATGAGTTTTAATTTTATTGTTTAAAGTAGCCAGTACAATAAAAAAAGAGGGCATTACTAAACATTACTTTTAAATATACATATATTTTCACTAGAAGGAATGGCACAAAGGGATTTATTTTGACAAAATATCAGATGCTCCTGAGAGGAGTGCTGGGTGCACCATCAGATACTGGATGCTGGAGTGCCTCCAGCCCTGTCTTTACTGGGATGGGTAGGGATGCTGGGCTCCTCACCTCAAAGACCAGGGACTCCAGGAAGTTCAGTGTGCTGTGGATCCTCTTTGGGAATGGGATATCAAACACGTGAAATGCAGCCACCAGGGCCGCCAGAGCCATGGTGCAGTCATCGAGCTGGGCCAACTCTTCCCCTTCTATGTACAGGGCAAACTCACATGAATTCACATCAAAGGGATTTTTCACTTCCAGCACTGGGGTCACTGCCTTTACCTAAATTTAACAAAAGGATATTTCAAATGATGCCACAGCATTGCTATAATGAACAGGTGAGACAATGAAGTAAGAGCCTGATAACACTGCTTTGAAGTTAGGTCAGTTTTCTATTCAGATTTCTACTCAAAAAGCAGGCTAATGTCATATCTTCCCAGAACTAAGCTGAGCCACCAAAAGGCCAGGTGATGTGCATATGCAGGTGATAAAAGGAAGAAAGGCTGCTGGTGCTCTGTCTCCTACCTCCTCATTCACTGCAGCAAACAGACTGGAATCATCTCCAAAGACCTCTGGCAGGAGTAAACACGCAGCAGTCATTTTCATATCTGTCAAAGGCAAGGATTTCTACTAAATTACAAAGGAAAACTTTCTGGCATTGCAGTATCATCCTGGAAAAAGAGATTACAGCCTGTGTAATAGTTAACAGCTCAGTTGTGGAACTGTTGTTCAGTCCACTTCAAAGATAGTTTATACCACAGTCAATATTTGGGCAACTCAGCTGGTAAAGGACATTAGTGTCAGTATTACAATTCAGTTTTCCTCAAAATAAGTGAGTTGGCCTTTGGCTTGCTTTTAGCTGAGTTTGTGAGCTGAGAAGTGCTCCTGCCCCCTCTGCCCTTCCCCAGATTCCTCTCTCCCCAGTAAACTGGATGTCCAGGGAGTCCTATTGCCAGGACTCTGCTCTTTGCAGGCTGTGGTACCAGCTGGTGCTGCATAACCTCCTGGCACCTGGTACCTGCTATCCCTCTGGCTCAACTATTATTACTATAACATCTTTTTTGCAGGTCAGGCTTCTGGTGTCATGTGTTTCACTGAACTTACCTTGCCGTGCATTTAATATCTAGGTGCCAGGTCAAGTTGTTTGTGAGAGAAAAACAGAAAAGTAAAGGCCTTGGGGTTTTACTAAGGCATGAGTCAAAATCTCTGTGGGCATGGTCTATAAGAAAAGGGGACATTACTTTCTATACCCATAGATTTCCTTGGCCAAAGCTATGAAAAGAAAGTCCATAAATGCTTTCTGTATTAGACTACTCCTTGAAGAATTTTAATCTATCATGAGTACTTTTGTTTTTAATTTTAGTGAAGGAAACTCACAGAATTTTGACCTACACTGCTTGCTTCTTTCAAAGATGACCTGGCAATAAATGGAGTGAAACTGCTATAGGACACACATGTGTTTGTGTGGCCTGGGACTGACATCCTGACATAGCCTGTTTGACAGAGAGTGAGTCTAAGGAGGATTTCTCAGAGAGCTGAGCTTGGGCACAGGCAGCAGCAGCTGAGGAAGAATGGCAATTCTCAGTGGCTGCTTGAAAAGTTTTGTCCCTGCAGCACCACACTGCCCAGACTTCTCAGACTGAAAGAAGCTGAGTGTTTGCTCCCCCTCAGCCAGGGAGCCAAACAGGCCAAGGGCCATGGACCTCACCAGAGGCACCAACCTGTGCCCTTTTTCCTGCAGTGTGTCTCTGCAGACATGACGTGCCTGAAATGGTTAGTGGGAGCTACTTCTTTAATTTTGCTGGGATAAAGATTATAACCATAGAAACCTGCTTTTTAAAGGAAATTGTGTCCTTCTTTATGGGGCTATTTCTAAAGCAGAAAATTAGTTTTCAGTGGGTATTTTTAGAAAATAATAAGCTCTCATGTATCTAGAAATACATACTTCTGCTCATCTAGCAATACTTATTTTAAGGTAATTACTTTCTTTATCAAACCTCCAGTCTTTTATTCAGTGAAAAAAAAAGTTTCAATACTTGACTGACTTAATTTTCCTACTAATTTAGTAGCTTTTATTCTCAATGCTTCACCATCTCTATATATTTTCAAAGAAACCATAACATTTTTGAAATGTGTTTGCAGTACAATTGAAACTAGTTTAGTTACATAAGTAAGAACAATTAGCTACAACAAAACTCTGATATTCAGAGCATAGGAGATTTGTACTGACATTTCAGAACATCTTCCTCTGTGTGTTGCTTCAGATTTTCTTGCAGCATAATGTTAATTGGATTATTCCTCACCACATACAAGGACAGTATGTTTTCTGAATAAATCTCCAATATCTCGACTGTTTTCTTGTGAATGTCCATGTGTGTGAGAAGCTGGAACTCCCTAAAAAGCTGAAAGAAAAACAAGTATTTGGTATTACAAGCCTCAAAACCAAAACTGTAAACAATGCATGCACTTTGAAGACAGGATAAAACTAGTTCAGTTAAATAAGATTATAAACTTGAGAGGTTGATTTAATTTTTTTTTCAAAGCAGGGAAGGAATATATCAAGTAATACCAAACAGTGACACTGGTGGTATGTATGCACCTTTAACTCAGAACTGAACTGATGAACCTTTCAAAATGGGATTAGCTGCAAAAATATGAGTTAAAGAAAACATTGTTGATGGATACTTCAGAGGAAATATCCTGTGAAATACATGCCTACAGATGTATCACATCTATAACACAGACTTCAACGTCATTATTAAAAATAGCTGTTACCTGATAAGGGCATCTTAAGAAAGGAAATAGTCTAAGAATATCTTTCAAAGGTGCTTTATCACTGATCATCTTTCTCCGTATTTCTATTGTCACATTCATTCTGTTATCCACTTCTTCCCAGTTCCTCTGAGTTTTCATATATTCTTGATTAAGCCACTTAATATGTAAATCCATTGCACTGCCTTTAAGATGAGCAGGTCCTTCCTATGAAGAAATGAAGGACAGAATTGTAACAAATCAGCCCTTTAATCTGATTATTTAGCTTTTTCAGCTCGTGTCATTTAGATGTGACCTCTGTGATTTGAGTGTAGTTGAGCTCAGCAGAAAGGGTAGTGTGGTTTCAGTTCCAGCTCTCTGAACTCACCCTTATATTCCTAGTTAGACTAAGGTCTGTTTTCATATAAAACCATACCAGTCAGCCAAGTCCCCAAGCTCAAATTGCATATTTGAGGCTATTCATTACATTCCTCTTCCTGTGTCTGCTTTGTCTCATCTTGGTTTATTGGAAATGAGCAGTCAGTTCTAATGACGACTCAGTATTTAGCAATATTAACTCTGTATTACCAAGAGAGATAGTGTTTTCCTCTTATCCATACAGATCATAAAAGTAGGACAACTAACTTTCACATTTATGCAGCTGGAATTTTAACCCCCAAGGAGACCAGTTGAACTATAAAAACTCTTATTGAAAACCATTATTTGAGCAGTTTGACCGATAATGTTTTCAAAAAGTATTTCTGTACTTGAGGATAGTTAACGACCTTTCTCAAAATTATCATTATTGTCCCTGATGTAATTCCAAAACCAGGAATTACCAAGAGGAGGGGTGGCTATCCAAAGCAGCACACCAACAGGAGTGGGCTGAGTTTGTGTAGCTTATCCATTAGTGGACACAGTGAATTGGCTCACTGCAGCAAGCTGAGGGACATAGGCATGCACAGTTAGTGCAGTTACTGTCCTCAGGCTGCACTGCCACTGGCTTTTCCTGCCTGTATTGTCACTGATGCAGCTGTGACTACACACATGGGTGGCCTGTGGGTCAGTGCCAGAGGGAGTTGAGACACTTCATAATGTTCCCCAGAACATTTCTGACACAGAGCTGTGAAACACACAACATCCCAAACCACTTTGCAGTGCTCTGCATGTGCAATTAAACTTTCCGTTTTAATTAACATCCTTCTTTAAAACCATGAATATGATATTCCAAGAATGGTTGCACAAAGTGAAAAGCCTGTCTCTCCTCTCTAGTATATATCCATAGATCCCAACAGCCTTTGGCATCACAGAAGAAAATAAGATCTGCATGCAGGACAGATACCTAAGGTGACCCCTGCATGACTCTCTGGCCCTCGCTGGGGTTCTGTATTAGCAAAGTCTGCTCTCTATACAACAGAGGATTTCAGTCTTCATTGTGTTGCAACAGTAAGGTTTGTTTGTGACCAGCTTGTGTTAGCATTCCTGGCCTCTTCCCCAGTGCACAGGAGCAGAGGTGGGGGCACAACTTAGTACCATACCCTCCCCTACCTGCCTGGAAGGGGTGCTGGGCAAAAGTATAAATGATGAGTGTATGGTGCTACCTCCCATGAGTTCTTCCAAAACTTCACTACACTGGGGTTTGTGGACTCCCAAACCTTATATTTAATAGACTTCAGTATTTATAGTTATATAGCCTTCAGTAGGTTTTTTTCTCCTTCAATTACTTCTCCCAGACACTTTTCCAACTCTCATAAGATCATACCTTCCACAAAATCCTGCCTTAACTGTGGCAGTTTGACTATATGCTGTCAGAGGAAATGCATTTATTTGTTTTTCTGCTGCTACTTCTGCCTTCTAATTATCATACTGTATTCAAAACCTATTCACCATCTCCATGCCACTATAGTTTTATAGATATGTCATATTCTGTCCTCAGCCTTCTCTTTTCTGGCCAAAACCATTCTAAGCTATTTAATCATTCCATATATGAAAGCTTGTCCATACTTTCAACTATCCTTTGTTGCTGTCTGCTTGTTTTCTAATTTCACTGTGGCCTTTATGAAATAGGTGCAGTGTACCTGTTGAGATACTGGGACATCACAGGGGCATATAGTGGAATAATGCATTGCCTTTTTGTTCCTTCCTTAAATAATTCTGTGTAATCAACATTTTTTTTGACTGCTGCTTAGCATTGGGCCAGATATTCTTTCACCTAGTATAAAAATAGCATTTGTGAATGGTATTAATAAGCTCAGAGCCCATCACTATAAACATTGTTAGGACTGGGTTTTCTCCTTGTGCCTTATTTTCCATCTATCAGAACTGAATTTTACCTGCTGAGTTTTTTTTCCCTGGAATGGGGTCCTTCTGCAATTCTTTGGTCTTTGTCTTTAGTATCCTTGGTAGCATCACAAAATGTAATCTGCCAAGTAGTCTACTTTTTCTATGTCATTTAGAAATATATTGAACTGCTTAAACTAAGCATTCATAATCTTTTCCACTGTAAACCCCAATCATTTCTGCATAGCCTTGTTTGTTCTATCTTTAACTGCTTATCCATTCAAGGACCTTCCTGTTTATCCCCTCAGATTATATCCTCTAAGAGCCTTTGAAAGGCATGTGCTAAAATCTCTTCTGAATTTAAAGTAAACTATATAAGATGGATTGCCTGTGTCCTCAGGGTTGTTGAATACTTCAAAGAACTAATGAATTTGTGAAGAATTATGTCTGTTTACTGAAACTTTCTTGATTCCTTCCTAATGTGCTCATCTCTTGGGTCTGCATTACAGTTCTTGCCAACTTGGCCAGTGAAGATAGAAGGTTTCCTGGTCCATATGTTCTCTAGCTCTCTCCTGAAGCTCTAGAAACTGGCATCAAATTAGCTACCTCCAATTACCTAATATCATGTTTCATGAGAAAAATTGTACATCATAAATTAAAAATAATGTGTTTTATCCTTGGACACCACTAAAAATTTTGCACAAGTTCTTGCTCCTGGAAATGTGTTACTGCTCATTTTAGTGAGTTTATTCTGTTTCCTTTACTGACATGCCAGTCATGTCAGACAGATGCCCTGATGTTGCCCATGAAGAATGGTCCCAGTAATGTGATCATCTGAACTCACCTACAGAGAATCCTTGCAAAATCTATCTAGTTTTTTTGGTATGGCTATATATTCTGCCAGCCATCCTGTACCTAGGGAGTGCACCTTGAGCACTCCTGTCCCCTAGCAGCATCAGTCTTCTTGCTTCTGACCCTGAGTGAGAAAGCCTTTACAACCAGTGCAGAAAAGTCAGAAAGCCACAGATCTCCATCAGATCACTCAGAGTCATCAGAGTTTTGTTTTGTTGCTGGTGTGTGATCTCTGCAAGCTTCCTGCATCAGCCTTTGATGGTTTCTGGTATGTAACTTATATTGGCCACTACTATGAATACCATCTTAGTATTCACATATTCCCAATTGGGGCATTCAGCTACTCTTTAACCTGTTAACTTGCCACAAGTTGGACAGGCTGTCCCTTGCTTCACTGTGACCAGTGCACAGAACCAAGGGGTGACCCATTCTTGTCACTGTCAAGATACCCACTCTTTCTCACACACACAAACTTGGGCAGTTGTTGGGGCTTTTTAAATTACATTTATGTTTTTTTATGCTATGCAAGAGCTATCTTGGAGTCTCTGGCTCCAAACAGCTCTTTCATTGCTGGTTTCTCCTGTGGGTCTGCTTTCAGACCTCCTGCCCATAAAGCAGGAGCTTCTTCAGCCAGCTGATGTAGAACATGGTGGCTCATTCCTTGAGGGCCTGTCACCCTCAGTGTCTTACTTGCAGAGACAAGAAAGCAAAACAACTCAACCCAGTGTGCTGTAACCACAGACTGACTGACTGGGTTGCTTAGAAACAAACACTGAGAAGAAATTGTGACCTTTACACCAGCTTCTCTCCAGCCCCCTTGTCAAGGCAAACACTGCTTGATTTGATGGACTTTCCCTGTGGTCAGCTCTGTCCTTGAGAGCTAGCTTAGCTAATGACATGATTAATTAGCTAAGGGAGACCATTTGACATTTTCATCAGTGGTAATGGCAAGCTACCAATAGAAATATGGCAGTACTATAAGGAAGAATTGCTGTCATAGCTATTTATTCAGGGAAAAATCAGCAACAGAGGGCCAAACTTTGTAGTGTAAATCATCTATTACTTGGGAGTAATACAAGCAGAAGTCAGTGTTAGAATTGGTTTCCTTGCAGTGTTCATCCTGCTTAAAGCAATCACTATCTGTAATCTTTCCAGCTCCTTTGGTTGTGAATAAGTTGGTTTTTAAGGTAAGTGGAAAGGTGAGAGGTGGTTTTGTTTTGGTGGAAATAAGTTATCTCAAGTGCCCATTCCAAGTGTAATTTTAAATATTTTATAGCTAACACTGCAGGAGGAACCTGTGTTTAGGAAGCTGATTACTGAACTGGTTTATCAGCTTGCTTATTTAGGGAGGACTCTAGACCTTCTCCATTTCAACCATCAAAGGGAGAAAGCCACTTACAGCACAGCAATATTCCAGTAAAATTTGACCATATGGTTAAAGCTCAGTAATTTTGATACTGTGCAAAACCAATCCTGTATAGACCAAATCTGGGATCTCTTGTCTTAATGTCTGAAGAAGCTAAAGTTTAGCATGTATGCTGGACAGAACTACAAAGCCAGCCTTATTAAATGAGAAATCCTTACTTCTTTACTGTTTAAAAAGAAATTTTATTGCTTAAAAAGAAAGGATTTACTTTTAAACAATAAAATTTTGATTAAAAAATATTTCTGGAACAAACAAGAATTTATTTCAGTGTCTTTAAATAAGAAACTGCCTTATCATCACAAGCTCATGAGAAGCGCAGCAGAACAGAGAAAAAGGCAAAAGGATGCAGAAAGGAAGGCAATGAGGTAAGCAGAGGATAGCCAGCACCTGTCTGTCAGAGTAACCTAGCCCTAGCCTGCAGGATGGTCCTACTCACTCTGTTGGATTCACACTCAAAGGGTGACAGCAGAAGGGAGGCCATCCCTTAGTGCCCATGCCCACAAAACCTCTTGACTTTGTGGCATCTCAGGTATCTGTGACTGAAGACACCAAGTCTGGGAGCCACACAGGTTGTGAGGCTCTTTACCTACACTCCAGATGCCTTTTGACTGTGACTCTCCTCCTGATAGTCACAGTTCCACTTGGAACCATATACAAGTAGATGGTGTTAAAAGAATCATACAGAAGCAAGAAAACATACAAACAAAAAGACTATTAGACTCTGAATTCCTAATTCTTCCCATCTGCTGAAGCAAGAGGATAGTTATTTGATTGGAGGTGGACTTGTAAAGAAAAGCCTGGTTCCTAAACATCCTTTTGATGGATCTTGATTCTTCCCAAGATACAAGATTGTATTAGCACCTTCTTGTGAAAAAACCACAGCTACAAGGGCACTTTAATGAAACAGTGTCACAACCAGGGCAGAGAAACTGCTACATCAGTTTGCTAGGAAGGAGAGAGCAATTCTTTAGCATGATGTGATCTCCAAGGTCTAAGCTTTCAGTTTGTATTGAAAGCCAGCAACACAAATGAATGTCAACACCAAAGTAACCTGACTGCCTAATCAAAGAGTGCTGAAAGTGTCTCTGGTGTGGACATCAGACACCTCTTTACATGGGTTTACACCAACTCCTGAACGGTAAATGCAGCCTAACTGTTGTTAAGGACAAAAACAGAGATCTCTTTTTTGAAGAATGCCAACAGGACCTACTGGCACTTCAGTTTCAGAGAGTGAATTCAAATAGGAGCAGTGGAGTTAATGGGGTATATTTGAGAACACTACTGCATGCTGTCAGTTTGCTCACTGCCAACCAGTGATCCAGGTTCCTCACCTGGGATGCTCTGGGAATATTTTTTTGAGTCAACTCCTTTGGATGGAGACTAATTTGCTTGCTGGAAAGCAAAGTGAAAAAAAACAAAAACATGTTGTGGTAATGAGAAGCATCTCCTGAAACAACAGTGCTGCAGACAGGTTCAGTGTCATCAGCACTGAATGGGAAATCCTTTAACACCATACATTTAGACTGGGATGCTGATGGGTAGTAGTGTTGGTACAGCCTCTGTCTTTCCTTATTATTGCTCTTGTCAGCTCCCAGCAGCTGCTAATAATATTTCCTTTGAAAATTTCAAATTTTTCTTCCTAGATGCCAATGCATATTCCAAGTCATCTTATTACTAAAAGCATTGATGCTCTTAAGACTTCTTGATCACTGGGTCTACCTGCATTAGTTACCATCAATGATCAAGGTAGTTACACAAGAAAGCCTGACAGTAGCTAGGACTCTCGTTTGGAATAATCTTCTCCATTAATTGGCTTTTATAACCTCTTCAGGGTGAGAAACAGCTTTCACAGTTACTTAAGCGAGCATAATCTCTGTGCTTTGGTTTTTGAATACTGTAAAGTGGGTCTTGCTATTTTGAAACACATACAGACACAAGGCATCATAAAAGCACAATGTATAGAACAGTTTTTGCTGTCACTGTTGTAAGGGACAGCCCTTTTTTCTGTGGTGACAATCAGGGTCCTTGGAATGACATTTACTATGATGTACATTTGGTTGTTTTATATCAGGAGGAGTGATAAAAACAGGCAATGACAATTAGAAAGTGAATGCCTGTTCAAAAAAAGCCCCAAACACTGGAGACTGGTCTGGAACAAGTATGAATCTAAAAAGGCAGGCTGAAAACTTGGCACTGCTCAAGGCCCATCATGTCGTGGATGGTGGGAGAGAATTGAGAAATCAAAACTGTGCCCCACCTCTGACATCCAAACACTGAACACAAAGACAGGTGAACAGCATGGACAGGGTGCTTTCAAGCAAAATGAGCATGTAATCGCCAGCAGGATCCACACTGACTTGTGCTCCAATGAGACATTTATTTAAAGCAGGCTTTGCTTTTATTACACATAATTGCACTTTTGAGCCAATCAGGCAACTTCAGAGCTAGATTTGAATGCCAGTGCTAATCAAAAACTTTCAAAGTCACGTAAATCAGTCTATTTATGACCACAACTGCTTTCTGATTTTGTAAGCTGCAAAAAAAGCAAATAAGCAAAATGAGAGCAATCTGTTTTCCTCTGTTTGTGCTTGACAATTTAACTCACAAAACAATGAAGACACTGGCTGACACAAATAAGAAGGTGAAGTGCAATATGTATGCCAGGGATTTGTGTTTAAAGCCTTTGCTTTGATTTAAAAGCATTTTAAAATATTAACTAAGCAACACTACACACTCAAAGTTTGATGTATGCACATCAAAGTTTCAGTGGAAAAATCACATTACAGTTGGATACAGCCATTCAATGATCATTTATATATGCATGCTCACATTCTGGCTGTGCTAACATTCAAATGCTTTATTTGGAGACCATTAATCTTGGAGGGAAAGGTGCTATCAACCCTGTTTCATTTGTGCATGGCATTCTCAGTATAGATGGTACCTAATGCTGTACCTGCCAATAGTGGCATAAGATTGAGCCAAGAGAATTTCTGCATCTCGTACACAAACTGTTCATCCTCTGACCATTTTATAGACATTTAGCTCTCTTTTTCCCTTGCTGTTGCCTTATGTTTGTTATTTCTCCCTTTTCCTCTAGCCTATTCTTTCTAGAGTCCTTGAAAACTTGTTTCAGTTTCTGACTCCTGCAGTGGCATAAGATCATTGACAAACACGATGTTAGGTAGCACCTCAAAGAAAGGCACATCCCTAGGAAATGTTTACCTTGCCTAATTTACCTAACCTGAGATAAAAGAGACTCCATCTCATAGCATAGACTTCCCTCAGTCCTGATTCCTACTTTCATCAGAAAAGACAATTTCCAGATAAAACCGACAAGGTAAATTTCACCAATCTTGTACTGTATGATACCACCAAAGCAAGCACAAATGGTGTTCCTCCTCTGCTTTTCATTTAGTCCTCTTGGCACAGAATTTACACATTCATTAATTTCAAAATTCCTGCTATCTTCCCTGTACGGGAGTATCAATAGATGTCCAACTTTGTGAGTAAAAATGTCTCCTTCCACTTCTCCTAGTCAAAGTACTCATCAAAGCATTTCTTGTCTCTATCCCATTGACCCAGAAAGAAGATGGTGTGCTGGTGCCGCCTTAATACATTGTTTTCATTTTGTTATTCCCAGCTCTGCTGGGTGTGGCAAATGCCCCCATTTATCTGCAAACATCTACCACTATCTTAGCTGACATCTTGTCAGAGTCTATTTTTCCTTTTCACACCTAACTCCAAATTTATTTGTGTGACAGCTTCAGAGAAACCCTGATGACCTCACAAACAGGCTGTCATAGGATGTAAGAAATCAGAGGCTTTAGAAGAGGGACTGTATTCTCTCTCCATTTTTAAGATCAAAAACAACTAGCAGTCTTCTAGCCTGTTATAATCCCTTACAGTTCAGGGAGCTTAAGATACCCTTGGGTAGTCCCTTTGCCGAGATATTTTCTTATTTAATGTCTTTGATGGATTGAAGTTTAATCTAGCTGCATAAATATGGTTATTTAATGGCATTTGAGATATAATAAGGGTATCCCAGAAGCCTCTGGAAGGTGCAGAATATTTTACAGGATCTATGGGAAACACAAGACTTTCTGAATTGGCAGGTGGAGCCATGCACGACAATCTTTTTCTTTTCTGTATTCAGCTAACTGAATTGATTGTGAAGTCACACATTCCATGAACAGCAGCGCTTGAGACTGGCAAGATATCTAAACTTTAAGTTCAGAAAGGGACAATTTGCTCTTTGGTCACTACCCCTGGGAAGACTAAGGCAGCGTTTGAGCCATAAGCTCCTTGTCAAGGTGTGCAAGCCAATCATCAGCTCTAACCCCATTTCCTTCTCCATCACCTTTTGCCTTCTGGCAATCCTTTGGCCAAGGACCAGGAAGGTCCCATCTTCCTATTTCTTCTGGCTCCCCGAAGTCTAGGGCCCTTCCTATTACAGCTGGCAGGAGGTGGCTCCTCTCACAGCCTGAAGGACCATAAATCAAACAAGTCCTTAGGGCAGAGGAATGGGGCTCAATGCTAAAAAAAAGGAATAAACCAGCACAAGCCCCTGAATGGCTGCTTTAGCAGTAATCCCACCCTTGCTGCAGAGGGGAGACTGGCTTGCTTTTCTTATGTATTTTCACGGTGTGATCACCCTTCTCATGGAAAGTACTTTCCATTTGCAGAAGATGAGAGTCATTATCATTACAAAACACTCTCCCCTGGATTACTGCAGCTCCGAGATATCTGTCTGACTGTGGAAAATGACTGAGGAGGATTCTCACAAAATAGCCATAAAATTTGTTGTTTATGGAGGCTTTCCTGATAAAATTCTGAATATCCCTCAGACACAGAGGCTCGAATTAATGTCTGCCACTCACAGTCCAAGCTTCTTTCCCTGGTGGTGCAGCCTGATGGATATTTGTAGGGAGAATAATTTAAATAAAAAAATCTCCTTTAGTGACAGACACCTCTAGCATGGGTTTATGTGCTTACTTACTATCATCCTACTGCCCTGCACTTCCTCAAGACCTTTCATGTGATGCTAGTCACTAGAAAAAGAGTAGCTACTCTTCAATCTTGTTTGAATATAATGGTTTGTAAAGGGGAACATATCAGCAGCTGTTTTAAAGAAACTGGAGGAGAAAGACAGATGCTGCACCTGGAAGCAATGCCCTGCATGGGAGGCCAAGTATGCTCGAGCTGGTTTTGAAGGAAGAATGCCTGCTTGGAAGGTAATGGGGCTTGGGCAGACATCTGGCTTAAAACATCACAGAAAGCTTGTCCTGACAAGCAGCTGGATTTTCACATGAGAAAGTAAAAAAAGATTGGTTAAGGGTTTTATTAATAGTAATAACTTAATTGCTATTCTCATATAAAAATAAATGCTAGGTGTAACACTGAGACATTTCCTATGAGTAAATAATCTTTTTATCAGGACTATACTGACACAAAGCACACATGACAGAGTGACAGCTTATGACTGCTCAGAAACTGAAGCTCAGTATAGAAGTCAGCTGTGTGGTAAGTAGGTCATCTGTTGGGAACAGATGTGCTCTCTCATCTGCATAGCTCTGCCAGCCGGCTTTGACCTGTAATTCTCTAAATGTCCTCCTCTGCCCATCTAAAGGAGAGTGTGGTGACCCAAAGGGACTAGGAATCCTTCACTAAATATTCCCCAAAGGTCTCCTTAACCTGGAATTCATTTCCCTCCATTTTACCTCAATTAATTTTGGTGTGTTGGCTTTTAGTTCACACAAGGCTGATTCATTCTTCTAGTCTTGAAAAAGGGATGAAGACAAGGGCATCTGGCTAATGGTAATTTGAATATAATTTGGGTTTGCCTGTGGTGTTGGCATCTAGATCAAGTTTTTTTTTTTTTTTTGAGACTAAGACATTTTAACTGTTTATATTTTTCATAGAGTAATTAGTGCCAAGGATTGGCAGGAAAGTGCCTTTATGTGTGTTCCTAAATATACAGAATGAAAACCCCCATTGCTTTTGTTAAAAATAATGTTAAACATTTTGTTCAGTTTTGCACATATGCATAATTTAGGATCTTGGAGCCAGACATCACTGCTTGCAATGTAGAAAGACATTTAAAACTAAAGAAATTATTATTCCCTCAAAATTATGAAATACATTCTTAATCCTTAGTAGGGCCCACAAGTGTTGATTCTTTGTATTATATATATATAAATAGATGTTCAGGATACGGGGAAAATGAAAGAAAGAAAAATTGTTTAGGAATATTCAGCATTCCCTCACTACCTTTAAGTTTAACCCTTAATTTGCTTAGAACACTCGAGCTAGCAGAAAAGGCCCAGGCCTTTGGAAGAGATATAACATTTGCCTTTCATTTCTAAAGCAAACAAGGGTGACAAGTGACAGCCTTGGACAATGCAGTTAAAGAGAATGGTGATTCCTGGTCTGCAGAAGCACAGCACAGTGCGGTTACACCCTCCCTACAGATAAATGAAGTTTAGCATGCAGTCCTTACAGGATCACTCCAAAGCCCTTCTCAACGAGCTCATAAGACACAAATGATCCACCTGTGTCCTTTCCAAGCTTTAGCACCTAAGGATGGCTAACACTCAATGTGCACACAAAACCAGCAGTTTATAATTTCTTCTTTACTGGGTGCAAGACTGTTTATTGTTTTGCACCAAAACCATGGATTTCTTACTTCACACATGCTGCAAACCCTTCTACTGAAGCAGGCAAGAAGGGAAGTGTTTATTCCTGAGCATACTAACACAAAGGGAATAAACAGAAATTACTGCAAATTCTAAAAAGCAGCCCAAACATGTATTTGCATTTTGTATAGGAAACTAAAGCTACCTTTAATCACAAGGGCAATATAGCATCCAATAAACCACTCTTGCTCACCTAAATACAGGGTCTAGTAAACAGCAGGATGGACATGGCTAAACTAAAGATAAATATCTACTTACATATTTTCTTTATCACGTTTGGACAATTGTTTAAATTTCACCATGTTTTAATTGCAGCATGAACAGGTGTTTGCAGCATTGGCAAAGCATAGCTGGAACCTTAATATATTTATGAAAGTGTATAAATTAATTAGTATGTTTCAGATACTTACTGGACAGTGATAACTCTCTGAATTCTCCAACTAAAGGAATACACAGCAACTGCATGCATAGATTTGTAAACATCCCTATGTGTATCACACATCAACACAAACAGATTTTATATAACAAAGTGCAGTGTGACAGTAGGATTTGTGACATCAGCTCAAATATCTCTCTGCATTCTTATTTGTACAGAGCCTTCAGCTAGTGGACTTAATTCTCTCTTGTTTTTCACTCTAACTGGAGGTGTATAATCATAAGCAGAATAGAAATACTGCACTTAAAACAACATAGAGTACTTTCTGTCCAATTTACAACTCTAAATCTCAACAAATGTGTAAGGCATCCAGTATCAGGTTTAGCTCTGTTGTTGATACCTAGTTTTCCAGAAATGGGAGAAAGTCAAGGGTCTGGCAATATGACAAGCTCTATTCAAAATGAGTTTAAATGGGATGAGGTCAGTTCTCCCCTTTACTGGCTGGTGGCCTTATTGTCAACAGAGGAGCTGAACTCGGTTGAGTACTAAAAATCTTACCTCTACCTGCCCCTGGACATCACCAAGTTTATTTTCAGCAAATGAAGATTTTCTGCTCTGTCCTCTCCTGTGGCCAAACTTGCATTTGTTCCTCAGGACTTGCTCATCATCTTCAATGGGTCTCCGAATGTATTTGAAACGATCTTTAAGGGCCCGTTTCCACAGCAACTACACAGGGGGAAAAATATACTGTCATTACAAGTATCTGTCAAGAATTTGCCCCAGCCTAAAGCAGGTCACCTTGTTTTACCTGCCTCTACAAACAAGTGTATTCCATTAGGCAGAAAAAGGCTCATAGGACAGCACCACCATTGGCTTCAGGACGGAAGGAAACAAAACATCTGTGGTAAATGGCTCTGTGGCAGCCAACAGCTGGGCTAATGGCACTGCTGTGGCTTGCTGAGAAGGACAGACATTGAATCTAAGGGTTAGATCTATCCTAGCTACCAGTGAAACTCCAGTCTTGTCCCTTCCTCAGCTCCTACTTTGTGCTCCATTCATGGCATTGGGTTGGGAAACTACATAGTGAAGCAGATCACAGATGCCACAGAAATTGTACTGTGGGGTTTTGGAGGTGTTTTTTGGTGATTTGTTTTTGGTGCTTTTTTAGTTTAGTGTACTGTTTTTCCTTTGCCTCTGGTTGCAGAGTTGTATGATTATTGTGTCTAACAGAAGGAAGTGGTAAAGACACAGTGTGGCACTAACTTTTGCTGGGAGCCTAAAGCTATCCTGGATCAAACATATTTTTAGACTGAACTCAAAACTGCTGAATTAAGAGAATCATTTTAAGTAGGTCCTAGCATTTGTAAGACACCTCAAGGTATGTAAAGTGCAACTTAAAGGCATTTCTGCACTGCAAGCAGATGCAGGTCCTGTTAATGCAGCCATTCATCACTCCTTGGCAGTCACAGACAGCTCACGTGGCCCCAGTGCTTCTGTCACCCTCGTGTATTTCTTTACTCAGTTATTGAAAAGTCACTGCTGAAAGTTGTATGGACAGGAACTTCCCTGTGAATCCTTAAGGACCGATAGCCATTTGCATGTGGCCCAAAGCTGGATGCTCCTTGGCAGGAAACTAGACATGACATTGACACTCCAGGAAGCAATTTCTGAGCAAAGGATGCTCAACACCTCTGCAGGCACAACCTGCAGTTTTGAACAGTTTGGTCATTCCTCAAAATCACTTGTATATTTCAGTTATTGAGGAGTATCCAAGAGTCAGAGAGGAAAAAAAAAAATCAGTCAGAAAGGTGACTGTAAATGAAAGGATGTGGAGAGATTCAAGTATCTGTTACTTCATTTTCCAAAATTGTGCCCTTACCAAAGTATCTTTTTCACAGCCAGTCACAGTTCAATATCCAAGAACTGCAAAAAAACCAAACCCATCTGCATTTCTAATATGCAGCCTTCAGGCTTAGGGCTCTGCCAGAAGAGAAGTCACATCGCCACCAACCTAAAGATAACAACTAAAAATAGAGTACAACTGCTCACCCAGCCTTCTCACAATGCACAGTCACAGCCTCAAGATGAGTGTTACACCTCAGCACCGTTTTCAGAAGCAGTACAGTGACTTCATGCCTTGAAATGTTCACCTGAACCACTGAGGTCCCAAAATACATTTATAGTTCTAGCCTTACACATTTTGATGCAAAACCCCATCATTATATGTCGAGCAAAATTCGTGCCCAGCTTGCTATTTTAGGGCTGCTAAGAAAAGCAAACAAAAACCTTAGTTTAATGCTTCTCTGAAGTGTTTAACAGATGTTACAATATTTTAAAACATGATCATCCCAAAATACGTTAGCAGATGACAATTTAAGCATCCCTGTAGTTGAACTTCACACAGTTTCTTTCTTTTGAAAATCTTTATTTGGCTAGAAGATATTTTTGCTTATTCTTTCACATGAAAGAATATGCTGGCACCTATACAAGGCTTTTAATACCCCACAAAGTTCAAAACTTTCAGCTGTTCCATCCTCCAGTCCCCTCAATAAATTAAGAATTTTAATTAAATCTATTTCTGTAATAGGATTGTCATAAACTTGGGCAAGTCCCCTCTCACATACCTATTTCCAGAATGCGACTACAGCAGATAAATTTATGTGGTTTCCCTTGTGGGTAAAAAGGATGTTTTTGTTACCATTTTTGAACCAACAACTTTATTTCCTTATCATTTTCTTGCTCTCCCCAGCTTCCCTCAAACACCACCCCAGGAAGGTTTGCTTTCCTGGTAAAGGAGTAGAAGGATTAGCCTGTGTCTATCTGACATCGGAGGGAAAGGATTACACGCAGATTAAAAGCAGTAATTTACTAGCAAATAATCACTTTGTGTGCAGCAGTTACATAAATCAGGCATGTCAGCAGTGGCATCCTGGGTTTCACAGGCACCACAGCACCACTTGGCAGCCACGAGCTCCAGGGAGCTGCTTATGCAAAGCCCACTGGCGAGTGGTGTGGAGGAGAGAGCCCTCTCTCTCCCTTCCTCGTGTCGAGTTTTCTTGGAACTGTACGATTTTCAGAGGGTTGGCTGAAATGAAATGGAATAAGGGAAATGATTCTCTCCAAATTGTTGGGTTTAAGCCTTGTAAAATGGACAAACACAGCTAGAGAGAATATCTTGCAAGTCGTCAAGAAGCCAATTTGCTTTTCACTGCTGTGTTTACGACCTTCACTTTTTCTATACAAGCTATTTGTCTGTAATTTACAAATGTTGTACTGGTTGCAATATACATCACAAATCTAATAAACTATTCTATGATTAAATGAAGAATTTAATTTTTAAAAATATCATAGGTTAGTTTAGGATAGCATTGTTCTCTAAGTAGAAGGAAATATCATGGGAAAATTTCCTTATGTAGTCACTTTAAAGCACTCTTACCAAAAGTTAACCTTGGAATTAATTTCATTCCAGGTACCCCACAGATGCCTTAAATGACATTTACTATTAGAATTTTTTTAAAAATCATTACTTAGAATTTTAGATAATTTTTAATCCCTGCTTCTAGACTAATAAATAATATTCTTTTAAAATTCATAGTACATAAGTGGCTTATCCACGACTTCATTGTAAATTAATTTATTTAGGGTCATAATCATTGTCATAATTATTGAATTGGATATCCTTTGAAAAAGAACTGATGGCACAGAAGCATATTTTTTCCATACTACAAAATTAAATGGGAAAATTTTTAACTGAGAAAACAGAATTGTGAATAATTTACTAATAAATCTTGAAACAACAAGCTTTTAATGACCTCCCACTGCAACAATATGAGATTGGAAGTATTAAATTATAGTTCTACAGAGCACACATACTGTTTAAATTATTTGTTCAAAAGGATTTGGAATAGTAAATAAATATTTTGGGGAAACAAAAGTTCAGTATTTCAGAAACAAACCCCACAAACAAACAAACAATAAAAATAGGAATGTTCCAAGTTTTGCAAGTAATTCTTTTTCCTGTCATGAAAATTCTGGAGCAGAAGTGAGCTCCAGCACACCAGAGGGAACGCAAAACTTGGTACTCCAAACTGCACTCAGCCCTTTGGGTTTTTACAATGCGTGCAACAACTCATTTTCCCTACTGCTGTGAAAAGAAATTAAAAGTCCAGTAATTGAAAACAGACTTGTTGGTATTCTAAATAGACCCCAATAGTTTTATTGCACTACCACTGGAAACCATTATTCACAGAGGCCAGCCCAGCTGAATTGCCACGTTTGGTGTGTCCCATTCTCAAGCCTTAACCACCTCCTTTTCCTGTCTTTTATCTATCAAACACTGGCATCTCTGCACAGCTGGCCACCTGAGGCTCTCTTTGGAGTCCACAGAGAAATAAGAACTTACAGAGTGCAATTCCTCTCTTCCCAGTATAGACACCAAAACTACATTATAAGAACTGCCTCCCCAGTTTATGAGAAGTTTATATATAAATGCTATTTAACAAGGAATGTAACTAGCATTTTTGCTTAAAATACTACTCTCATGTTAGTTTTCCTTTTTTGCATTTACCCATCAGTCTCCTTTTCCTCTGAATTTTATTGATGGTCGATTTCTTAAATGCTTTCAATTTACTATTTTAAAAATTAATAATAATAACAACAACAGTTTAATTACTATAGATAAATAACTAAGTTATTCAAAACCTCTCAGTAATCAATATTTTACATCTTATATTTTACTACTATTATCAGGAACAGCAAGTAAAAATTATAGCCCCTTAATAGCCAAAGGGAGTTTTAACTGAAAAGCCTATAAAATGATGCTTTTTTTGTCCTGCTGAAGATTCTTTTCAGGAAAAAAAAGAAAGAATGTTTGTTGTCTTTTTGTTTTGTTGTTCATTTACTTCCTAAAGGAATATTAATTCAATTTTACTCCAAGTCTTGTGATAAGTAGTTATGCATGAATTTTATGGGTTTTTTTAAGCTGTTACTGTTATAACGCACTACTGTCTTAGATGAAGAAAAAGTATTTGCAGCGTTTATGATCAAGAAGAAAGAACAGAATGTCTAACAGTAACAACAAAGAATATGAATTAATTCTTACCCCCTCCTCCAAACTAAAGAATGCAGGCATACACCTTCTGTGCAGTTTTTCCTGTCTCAGCACAGGCAGTGAAGAGGGGCTGGATCAGAAAGTGGCAGACTAGCAATATTGCAAACTGCTAATTCCAGCTTCCTTGTTTACTTATTGCAGCTATTGCTAGATATGCTTTCTAGTATGAATAGAGGAAAGATCAAAAGGTAAAGAACAACCACTCTGAAATCTCTGCCCCATGACATAACTACTGTTAGCACAAATTCTGCCATCCATCTGGCAAGTAGTGATTATTTCCCAAAGAAAGTATGTAAGTAGTATCACTCAGCCCATGGTCCTTCTGCAATTAAAGCCCTTTGAAAACTTAGCTTAAGAATCTCAGGTTGAAAACAGTTTTTAAAAGTTAAAGGCTGTAAAATTGCCTTTGGAACAAGCTGAGCTACCACTAGTATTACTGCACATTGTAGTTTCATATCTAACACACAACCAACCATAATACATTGCAAGAGCATCAGTCACATGGTAGTCCTCATGCAGAAAATTTCCTAAAGACCTGGTTTCTTTGTTTCTAAAAATAGAAAAAAAAAATCAGATTTTATTTCTGGGCAGAAATCAGTCCAGAAAGAAAATGTACAACAAGCAACCAGGTATTTCATGTACAGGTCTGCATGATCTCATGGTATCTTTGAGGTACAACTATCCCTGGATTAATCTTTAATTGACATAATGAAATGAGAACGTGATTTGCCAAACACAGCCAAGTGTGTGTGCTCTGAAGAGTGCCAGCATATAAGAAATTGATATTGATTTCCTCTGAACTAGATTCTTTTCTTGTGATTGATTATGTGGGAAAAGCCCACAATACTTACAAAGCCATTCCCATCTTCATCAAGGAATGGGTATGCCTGGAGCAGAGCATTGACAACAATGTTATATTGTTGACTGTTCGGATACCTGTGCAAATAAGATGGAGATGGAAAAGAAACACTTGGTTTTCTAGACAGTATTAAACACTGGAGTCTATACTGATCTACATTAAACTGTTTCTGTCTATTTCTCAGGCAATCATTTACCCTCCAAATAACAAAGGGTATAGCTTAAAAGCTTGTATGAAATGTTTCTATTGGCTTCAGTAGATTTCAAGCCCTTAGCCTCCATTTTTAAAGCAAATACATTAGAGAATACCTTTACATCCATTTGAAAATTTACAGCTGCAGACAATAGGTAATGCCCCCAAATAAATTTGATGGTTTGACTTACAGTGATCCTTCTAGGTATTTTGTCATGTCTGCTTGCAAAAATTCAATGATCCTTATTCTCATACTGTGATCAGGGCATTTTTTTTCTGCTAATATGCACTTGACATCGTAAGGGAAGTCTGGCAAAGCATAAGAACTTGTCCACTGCAACATCTTGTGTCTTGCAAAAAATGATTTCAGGTTTTTCCTGTAAAAGAAAGGATTGTATCATCACCATCGCATCTTTCGTCTATGGAAATGCAGGCAGGAAGGAAAGAGAAATACATGGAAAAACACAAGACAAGGGAAAATTATTGCTGTAGAAATTCAAGGCATGCTGTCTGTGTTTCTCTGTAAAGAATACCTACAAAAGCAGCAATCGATACATACAGAGTTAAAATTTAGATGTCAAATGTGGAATGTTATAACCACCAGACAGGTGGTGGCTCCTAACTGAAAGCAGAAAGCAGAATAGAAGTCCGTGGGGGCTTCCTACTGTTGCAAAACACCTTTATCTGTCTTCATTTATGGTATGTTTCCTCTCTAGTAAGACAAACAGCTTAATTGAATGAAATACTGTATGTGACATTAGCTAAGGCTGTCCTCCCACAGGGGAAGGCAAGGAAGGGATGAAGGTAGTTATCATCAGCTCACATCTGCAAGCAAAGCAGACACAGCCCAGCAGCTCCTGTCTCAAGAACACCATGGTTGGGGTGAGCTTGAGGCAGGTTATCACCACTGGCTGCCCAAACCCTCATCCTGAAAGAGCACAGGGGAAAGTGGGTCCCAAAAGCCACTTACAGTCTCAATACCTTCCTTGAGTAGGCTGGCCTGTAACTCTCATCCTTTCTGACCTGGATATGCTGCCACACCACCTTGGAATGTTTCATTATATCTTGTGGGCTATCAAAAACTCTACATCCCTGATATAACTGCATCAATCCCAGCCCTACCATGAATGGCAATGCAGTGGTGAGGAAAAATAATATATAGTTTCAGTACTGTATTCTGCTCTTAACATCATTTAAAGTATTAATGGCACTACCATTTCCCCATGCAAAACAAGCACAAAATGGTCAGGGCTGTCTTTCCAAGCTCACCATATTTCCTGGGACACAGATGATTACCAGTAGATGCAAAGTACAGTGAAGCTCTGTTAGTGTTGTGCAGTCTCAAAAGAAGGCAAAGTTGTGCAGGAAGTGACAACATACCCACATAGACGCATTCATGTCCTTTTTTGGAGATAAATTAATACACACATAGGAAAATAAAACCCAACTTAGATTCTGAAATCACTTGGAAATCCCTCCTATGCACACAAAGTGCAGATGTTCAATGTAGAATCAGTGAGCAGCTCTGCAGCCTTTAAGTTTGCATCCTGTACTTTCAGCAGCTTTCCTGATGGAAGTGATGTAGCACACAGGCTGCAAGTTACTACGTAATGTTTTCAACATGCTACCATTTAAAATAGCTCAAAAGTGGACAAAGGTTTAAAATTTACAATACTTTTCATCTAAGCAGCACTGAAATTCCTATTGTTGGTAATACCACCGAAGCTGAAAAGCCATTTCAAAAAGTGGCAGGGTTTATGGCAGGTTCCATTTGGCCACAATGAACTACATTCATTCACCTGAGAAAATACGATTTTCTTGCAGTTGGGATGGCTAATAGTCAGGGAATCATGGTAACTCTCCCATTTACCAGTCTGTTCACACTTGCCACAGAAACAAAAATACTCCAAATTTCATTCATCTTCATTTACCTTACCTTGCTCTCCAAACAAGATTCAAAAATTCCTCTGGTCTGCACAGTGCATGAGATTAAACATTTTACTAGTTTTAGCTGGACTCATTGCTGTTGGGAAGTCATGTTAAACATGTGCTGTAATATTTCACAGTGAAATACAAGCTTGTTTGAAAAGAGACAAAATTCCACATAAACTTTATCCTCAGAAATGCTCACATGCAAACTTGTTTAACTAAAAGAACAGTTCAGTTCAGCTGCAATGTTGTTCTCCACAACCAAGGAAGGTTTTGGCTCTATACGTAAACCCCAGTGCAGTTTTGAGATTTAGGTACAAATCTATGTAGCCTCTTTCTAGCCATACCTCTTCTAGCCAACCTAAGGCAGAAATTAGATCAAAATATTGAAACTGCAAAAAAATCATCTCAAAAAACCTCAAAATCTCAATTTACATCTGTTCTTGTTTCTCAATTCTTGAAACTTTATTCTACAGCTAAATTAATCCAGCTAGCTCAGGCAAAATTTCAGTGTCCCTCTTTCTCCCCTGTCACAGGTCTGACTTACATCCCTTTCTTACTGGTACTAGGAATCCTGCAGCAAGTTACAAGGAGCTACAATGACAAAGTTCTTGATTATTCTTTTCATTTAGTTTTCTCACAATTTAAATCCCCAAAATGACTTCTCATGAGGTGAAACAAATGCCAATTCAGATGAAGCAAGCTGGTCTCTCCATGCTTAGCTGCAGTATGGAACTGCATCCTAAGAAGCAGCTCCTCAGCAAGGAGACAACTTTTCACAGAGCTTTTGCCACTCAGCTTTTGTAGACTGGCACTTTAATGTGTTCAGTCACAGTCCTGTCTCACACAGCTATTTCCTTCTTTGTCTCCATTGTAACCTCACTCCGCTCACACACAGCACGTTTCCTGAGACATGAAGCTGTAAAATAGCATTATTTTGGGAGGATCCATTTGTCTCCTTAAGATGGAAAAGTACCTCACAACAAATCAAACAACCAAACACCAAAAAACCTCACAAAGGACCCCCAAAGACCCATCTATTTGAATTATATAACCCCTGGCATCTCTAATCCCAAGGAATACCTTGATTTACTGCCATAAAGGCAAAGAGTAACACATGCAGTGTCACCCAGACCATTCAGTGATGGTTTTAGATTACACTGGAGATAAGAGTGGGAGTAAACACAGTATCACCTCTCCAAGTTCAGTGCCCCATGCAACATCACACAGACACACAGAGCTACCTGAATTAGCTGTAAAAAGTCAGTAAAAATAATCTTGGCATCGATACAGACAACTCAATCAAGATAGCTGTCTAAAGTGCCATAGAGACCCAGAAACAAGATCAAATACTAGGTCATAATATAACTTTTTTTTTTTTTTTTACTTCCTGAGCTAGTAAGAAGGATCAGTTTCCTGCATCTATTTAGTTCATTTAGGGGAAAGTGTGATTTAAAGGCCAACTGAGCACACACATAAACGGGCTATGTGCCACAAGCTTTTCTTATTGTCTGCTAAAGTCCATGAGTCAGGCACCCCTTGCTATATCTTGTATCAGCTCAGATGCTATTTAGTCAGAGGACATGGCAGTTAAGAAGAAATTTGCTGACATCAGCAAAGGTTGCTCCACTTTTTGGTACATCCACATAAAATTCAGCACTTGGGCGAAGTCTCAATAGATTCCCATTATTCACAAATGAAGGCTTAACCTTTCACATGTCTACATCACACAGCAGCAAGAGACTCTGGCCTGAAGGTTTGTAGTCGGGAAAAAAGTACATGTCAACAAATCCAAGGAAGACAGAGAGGAGAAAACAAGGACCTTGCTGATGTGAAAGGAAGGAAAAGCCTTCAGCTTTTTAGAGCAAAAAAATGTTCCATTTCCCTAACACATGTATAATATGCTTTCAATTTTATGGCAACACTTAAGGTTGCAAAGGCTATTTCCATCAAAATGAAGAAATTATGACAGATGATGAAATATCAAATAAAACTTTTTTTCCTCTCAATAGTCAGATAAGTAGGACTCTATTTTTCTACTCACAATTCTGACATCTATGCCTGAAAGATCCTTATGCCACTCTCTATTAGTGCTTCATTGTAACTTTCATTGTAACTTCCAACTTTTGAGCACAAATACAAGGTTTCCCAGGTGCTCCCTAAAGCCTGGGATTTGCAGTCTGCCAAGTGCTTGATGATGTCTTATATTTTTTAGTTACCTCTAAACATAAGGGCAGGTATCCTTTAGATTGAAAAATAAGTTACCCACAGCATTAACTTCAGGGAAATTGGTATGTGGGAGCTGTGAGATGTGCCAAGGCTGCCCATTTCCCAGAGCACCTCCCACTTCAGCTTCCCCTGCAGTGCCCTCTCTACAGAAACCATCACGAGCACGAAGCTACTGACAAAACTAACCTGCTTCCAAAAAAGTTTGCAAAATGCAGACAAACCTTCTTCTAGAAGGAGTCCAGAGTTTTTTACAGTCTAAGGAGCTGCATCACATAAGGGAAGGCCTTTCACTTCATGAGAGGGCAGCAGCAGTGGGTTACAGAGAGGGGAAGAAGAAATGCTCCTTAGGGAATCTCATTGACAAAATTCCCAGCTGAATCAGGCCATTTAAAAGAAACAGGGTTTATTCACCCCTGTAAGATGTGCTATATTGCATCTAAAGAATTTTATGGGTTTTTGGAATTTCTGTTTTGTTGCTGTTATGACTTTGCTAGACCTTAATAAGGCAATGCAATTGGTGTCTTCTGCAAGTCACTTGTAAGACTTGCTCATTTCTGATGTGGAAAAGACACAGCAAATTATTTCTTTTTTCCTGCACACTTCTGTGGAAGACTCACAGCACCATGCCAATAAATTCAGCTCTGTTGACCTGAAGTTCTCCAAAACCATGAGTCCAATTGTCTTGACTTTCAAAAGATTGAGGGAACAAGCACAGACAATAGCTGTTTTTATGACTCTTCTAGGTTTTTAGGTCAATATCCTTAAGTATCCCGCTGCAATGACAGAGACATGAAATGTTGACTTAAAATTAAAAAAAAAGAAAAAGTGGCAGAAATTCTTTCATCCACATAAATTAAAAGCGTAAATTTAAGGTATCTCCCAATCCCTGAACAGACCAAGCCAAAACTCTCAGATAAGACAAGATTTTGAAAATGCAATAACAATTGAAATGAAATTTTCAGAAAATTTCACATCAAACAGACCAACAATGCTGATGTATAAGTTACAGGGGAGGCAAAGGAAGGAACTCTCTAGGGATCATTAGCAGAAAGTTGTATCATAATTGAAGGCACTTCAGATGCAACTCCCCAGCAGTCAGGGCAGTTCTGTAGCCTGACCAAAAAAGATGTGGGTCTGGCCTAGTTAAAGACATTTCCTCCCCTGAGGACATGAAGGACCCATGCAGACCCAGGTTTAGCTGAGCACTGACCACACCTTTCCAGCACACAGCAAATAGGGAAGCTCAAACCTGCTGAGGCTGGCTGGAGGATCTGTTATCCTGCTTGTGCTCTGAGAAAATTACTCCAAGGCATTCAGACAGTAAATCTGTTACACAGCACTCAAGAGCTACAGAACATGTTTTTATAGAAAAAAATAAATGTACAAATAAACATGTACCAGGACATCAATCTTGAGGGAAAACAGCTGGACCATCATAGTGCTAGCAGTGGAAAAGGGATACATTAGGGACGTCATTTGCTAAGCAAATATGTTGAGGAAATGCAGACAGAACACATAAACCAACCAATAAAAGGTTGGATTTCCACAGCAGTATCAGGTATTTACAAATAATAAAAGCCTGTCTTAGCAACAAGATAAACCCCAGGCTGTCAGGAGCCATAAAACTGCTAGTACTCCAGCACAGAAAAGCAGGAATATGGGAAATGTATTTATTGAATTGTCCTCTGTGTCTATCTTATTGTCTTCACAGACAGGCACTGCTTCAAGATTAATCTTCTTGGGAGATTAACAAAAAGATTGACTGTTTTTACTTCTATCATTATTCCATTGGAGTAGCCTGCGAACCTCATCTGGTTTTATGTATGCTCAATTTCAATACAAGAAAAAAAAATCAGTTGCTTCATCCACATATTCTTTATTTTTGTGTTTGAACAATCTTCTTTGATATTTTGGTAATATTTAGTAATATAGAAGAGTGTATTTAACACAGTTGTTAGGACTACCTACACAGGAAACACAGAGAAACTTGGAGCTTATTCACCAGCATTAATAATCCATAAAGGCATCCACAAATTCACTTCCAGAAATATCACACAGTTGTTGAAGCTGTGGCTCCATGAATCTTCTGGGAAAACAAAACCAAAGCCAAAAACAAACCACAAAACCCCTCAAACCACACACAAATTAAAACAAACTAACACAAAAACAAACAGAAAACGCCAAAACTGAACAAAAAAAATCAACCCACAAATTAAGTTTTTCAGATTGGATGAAATGAACAAAGAGACAGAGGCTGTAAGTATAATTCTGGCCAAATACCAATAATTTAAACTGTACGTTGTGTAATGGTTACTCTGATTCACAAAACCCATTTAAAATCCCTTATACAGCAGAAGGTAAATTAATTAAAAATAAGCATCCTTTAGAAGCACAGGCTAAAAATTGCAGGACCATATTAGTGGTTTATTGCAAGGGTTCATGTGATTTGGATTTGTTTCTTTGATAACAATGCTGAAAGAATCTTTGAAGTTTTTGGGATGTTCTTTTAAAAACTGAAGTACCAGGACTTCTAAAAGCACTAAATCATCTCTATGGGGGAGAATGACAGGGGGAGATGTTGTAGCAGGTGGAATAAAGGGGGATAATGATAAGCAAACAAAGCTTTGCAAACAAGAAAATAACTGCCTTGAAAGAGGAACAGGATTCTCTATTGACACTGATTGCACATCTCAAAGAAAAAAACCATGGATAGGAAAAAAAAAAATCCATCACATTGCCTTGCCTCCAGTTTCTAGGTAGGTTTATTTTGATAACCAAGGAAAATGAGTGTGCAAATGGAATCAGCATGCCTACCTTCCCAAGTGCTATATTTAAGATGCCTGAAGCACACAATTTATTGAGCAGTCATATTCCACTCTGTAATGACAAATTTGTCAGATTGCTGTTGAAAGCACATCTGTAAAATATGCTTTTTTAAAAAAATCACATAAAGACAAACCTGTATCCTGCCCTCTGCATGAGGTAACATGAAACAGTAAGCAAGGACTGAGGATGGAATCACACCATCAGGCTATTTCATTCAGTCAAATCCTAATAAATTTCTGTTCTTGTTGTTTTCTAAATACACCTGGATATACCTGAAACTGACCTACAGTAATTAAGATCACTTTTTGTAAAGCTTAAATGAAACAAGAAATGTTTATGCAATTTTCAAAGGTAAAGAAAATTTAATGAATGTATTATAAACTCACTTTTGCTTTAGCACTCTATGATCAATTAGTCCTTTCTCATTTTTAGCCAAACACAGATATTTCTTCTGCTCCACAGGACTGGAAGAATTTAACATCTGTCTGTCAGTAGCCCTGAAAGAAAAAAGAACTAAAGATCACTCTCAGGTCTTGTGCAGCTTATAGAAAAGAGGAAGTTTAAGGCTCTAAAACACCAGTGGCAGAAACAGAAATGGAGAAAAATTAACATACTGAATATGTCATGATTTTATATGCTATACCTCTTAATCAACCTCTCAGTTCAATTATCAAACTCTGACAAATTAAAAGGAAAAATGTAGAAAGTTCTGCCTGCCTATATTCTAATTACCACACAGTTACAAATCCCAAGAAAATCAGCCTTCTGAGTTGCAGGGTAACTTCCACCTTCATAACCTGGCATCTCCTAATTGCTGGGAAAAACTAACCATTACAACATAGAAGGGGTGGGCTGAAAGATCTAATTACACAGCATTTCAATACATTTCTATTTAACTAGAATCTTGAAAAGTTGGGGTTTTTTCTGAAGTCAAAAGCTTCAATTCAGCTTTGCATTATTCCAGCCACTCCAGATCTCCAAATGTTTCCTGGTGTTACAGTCCACTGTACCTGGCTATTTGCTCCAGCTCTAGCTTATCACTAGCAACAAAAACTCTAGATACCATTTTCCATTTAACCTTTGTGTTCACTTCTCTCTCTCTTCATCTTCCTGTTATTTCTTCTTTTGGTAGATGTGCTGGTGGAAGCCAACATCAGCAGTTTTGCCCCATACTGGGGGAAAGGCAGAGCTAAGATTGAGAATACTGCTATGCTGCCAAGAATTCATGGCAATCATAAACCACCTTTTTTCCTAAACTTCATCTCTTCAGAACATCTGAACTCTAAAGATGCTCTACAAACTATTCCAGCCTCAGCTGCACTCAACATACAGGAAGTTGTTATTGGAAATGACAATAAAATTTGCCATATTTATAAGGGGAGTTCTCCCTTTCCATGAACCAATATATTTCAGCCATGCAGTTAAATGAAACAAAGGAAACCCTTAGCATATTCTCTGTGTGGCTTTTAGAAATAATTGATCCTGAAATTGA
Source organism: Luscinia megarhynchos (assembly GCA_034336665.1). Lineage (NCBI taxonomy): Eukaryota > Metazoa > Chordata > Aves > Passeriformes > Muscicapidae > Luscinia > Luscinia megarhynchos. The sequence goes on from CM067565.1 coordinate 53,644,683, forward strand.
AAGGCATCTTAGTATTTACCTGGTAAGGTCTGTGTGTGAGCTCCTCATACACACAGAAGCACAGTTCCTACTGTGAGACTGAGAACACTTCCAATGAACTAGTGACAGACATAAGATGTTAAATCCCAACTGCTGGACATGTGAGCCACATTCAGGGTCCTTTCACAAATCTATTGCTTCCACACAGAAAGTGTTTACCTGTCACACTCTATGTTCCTTGTCCAGACAAGGACTCTGTTTCTCTCAGGGAGGAGAGGTCAGCACAATTCACACAGTCAGAGGATGAGCCAAGGACACAGGGATAAAGATGTGGCAGCCAGGAGTGCACAAAAACACTGGGGACAGCATTTATACCAGAAATACAACAGGGAAATACAACTCTTGGAACTGCACAGTGACTTCAGCTGACCCAGAAAGAGACTGTGATGATGATGCTTTCTTCCCTGCCCTGAGCAATGCCCTCTCCACCCTGTCACTGGTCCTGGCAGGGTGAGCAAGCTCTGGGAGTTGGCCTGACTGAGAAATGGTTCTGCAAAACAGAAAAGATGGTTGGCTTACACCTGGGCACAAGCACTGCATGATAGGGGCTAGGAACGTGCAAACTCAGTTTTCAGCATTGTTCCCTGGCACCACAGGGGAGACCACACATCCAGGTGTGGATGCTACAAACTGCAAATCTTATCACAGTTCCTCTACTCACTGCAATTCAGCCTAACATCACTGAGCAATGGAGGAAATGTGAGTTCACATATACTGTGAACTGTCAAAACCATGAATTTTACATTTGTTCGAAACAGTGTCTCATACACTTTAGACATGAGTCCTTGAACTAGATCAAAAGAAATTATTCTTACAGGATTTTGTTCAAGATGTACTGAACAGACAAAAATTATTTTGAACTACATCACTAAGAAAAGCACTGCAGTGTTAAGAAAAGGGTCACAGCTATTTGTTTATAAGGATACAACTTTTAGTTTCGTAAGAAAATACTCTTTTCACTAGAGGAGCTTTTCCATAGTTTTATACGACCAAAATGCACTGAATATATTGCCTTTTTACTCATTCTAAAATAAATGACTGAATGTACCATAAACTTGCTTGGATTTTATTTGGTCGTTCCTGCTGACACAAAAAATATTTCAGGAACAGCAGCTTCCCTGTAAGTAGAAGGACACCAGCACCTTATTTTCCAGGAAGGGGACTAGGTAAGGAAAGATTTTAATGTAAATTATATTCACTAACTTTTGATATTTTAAGCATTTATTTTTATTTTTTTTTAAGTCTACAGAATGTCACAGTAAAGCTGTTGCAGTCATGCTACTGTAACTGCATGCTCTTTTTGGGACAGCATGGCTTGACCTGCAAGATTTGAGAAGCACACGGGAAACAGTCACATCTGAGACACAGTCTATCCAAACACTCCTGACAAAGTCAAGGATGAAAGCTAAATATCCAAACCAACATTCTAACTGCCCTAAACATAAGGACATGTTTGCTTCTGAACCCCCTGCTGAAATCATGGTATATCCACCACAATTTGGATGAAGTACAGGACTTATACATCTGTACCCCTATAAATCAAATAGGCAGGCCCTTGGTGCAGAGAACTGAGACTGGCTGTGATAAATTTTACATGCAGTGATTTGGTCTTCTTCCTGCAAATCCCCTTTTCTCCAGTGGTGCAGAGGCATTTACCTAAGGAGTTTCACAAATACTTCCACAAGGACAAGAGGATGTATCTCCCTGTGCAGTTTAGTTCTGCTCATGGGCTCAAGTTGTTTGGAGGTAACACAGTTATCACTGTTTAACACGCTTTTGTTTGGGCTGTTAATCACCTCAGAGTGCACAACCTGGACTCCTTTTGGATGAAGACAAATGCTCTGCAGTTCTAATCCTCTGGGATTAATCCTACTGTGACTAATGCAGCCTTAGTGCTAGTCCTTTCCTTTGAAAAAAATGCATTTTGCATCCATGTCAAGCCATTCTCTGTGGCCAGGATTCTTAGGTTTAGAAGGGACCATTTAGAGGTCAGGATTTCTCTCCTCAGCCAAGGCATTCAGAAAAACACAACCCTGCAAAATTTTAATAAGATCAGAATGGAAGGAAAGGATGGAAGAATCAACAAATCCCTCACCCAATTCCTCCAATGAAAACACCCCACAAATTCTGCCCGCTCCTCCCTCCCATAAGAAACCCCAAACAAATAAAGACAACCTGTTCAACCAAGAGTCAGAACACAACCACTGAGGACAAACTCCCTAGAATCTGTTTTCTAGAAATCTACCTAGTTTCACTATAAATTTCAATCATCCCACTGTGGGATTATTGAATGCTTACATCCGGACCAAGAGTTTCCTCTGACAAACTGACTTTCAATACATCTGTGACACAAATACTATCTCTGGCTAAATCATTATTTTACTCCAAAGCTTGCAAGCATTTAAAAGTAAGTTCTTCAAAAGGTTAATATTTTAAGCAGAGAAAATCTTAGCTATAATGGAAGTTTGACAGTACTTCATCCAATGAAAACCAGGCCCTAGAACTGGATATGAAGGAAGTGTAATTAATTAATGGCATGGTTTAGGAATGTTGATGCCCTGTTTAAAACCACAAGGTATTAATCCAATTTTACATTTCACATTTGTTACAGATACTCAAAGATATAAAACCCAGGTACAACTGAAGAGCTAGTAAACGCCAATTTTAAAATTCCATGAAAAGAACTATACCCAGACTGATATTTGCTGTGCCATGAACAAACTCACCCACTGATTACTTCTGGAAATTTCTGAGAAGCTGTTTCACAACAGCAAGTGAGGGATTCCAGCCCACTCTTCTGTTGCTGGTATTTTTTAATCAGGTCCATCAGCACGGCCTGGTGCCCAATCTTCTTCACCAGCTGCTGCACCATACGATCATTAAGAGCCAGAAGAGCTGCTCCACTTACTTCCTCTTCTGCAGATTGAAGGGGATAAAATAATTACTGCAAAATAGCTTTATAGTTACAGTTACATTCTATATGCCTAAAAACATGATTATGGAAGACAGGTCAAAGGTACTGCTGATATTCAACTTCAGCTGCCACCATCCTTCTCTGGCCAGATCCTTATCACTGGCCAGATATATTCCACTGACAAAAAGCCAAGTCTGAAACACTCTGAAGCAGTGAGGAGATTGTTTTAATGCTTTAAATCAGGCCTTGCTTGAACCACAGGAGACTGCAACTTGCTGATGAAGGAAATCAAGCTTTTTAACAGAGTACACAAGAAGTAGGGTGTTCACATAACAGTCTCTTGTGTGCTCTTCTGTAGAGTGTTTATATACTCAGACATAAAACATTTACATGCTACATTTGCATTGTTTCAAAAGAGTTATACAACATAAAATAGGCCCTGTCAAGACTTTTAAACTGCCAGCTCTGATTTGAGGTGTCTCTATTTAAATACAGGCTTAAACTCGTCCCCAGGATTTCTCCAATTTTGTAACAAGTCTGTACAATTATGCTGATTTATCAGATCTATGTCAGTTCTCACCCTAATAAATTTCTATAAAAGTCTGAGGTTAGCATATACACACATGCCCCAAATCAAAAGAAGGTAGGCAGTGCCAATTAAATGCATAGCAAGAAATACTAAACAAACACCACCACCCCCCCAACAACAAAAATGCTTACCACGGAACTTAGGAACTAGTTCTCCTAAATTTCTCTGTTTCAACCAGTTGCAGACTTGCTCAACTGACCAGCTTTCCATCTTCAGTTGCTGCAATGCTGAATTTCCCTCTGAAATGAAAAGAGGTGATTATTTTTGTACTGAACTCTAAGCCAAACTCCAACATTTCATAACAAAAAATGCTCTTAGGAAATAATATATCTCCATGATCTGAATAAAAATACTGCAAAATAATCAAGCTAATGCCTGTTATAAGTGACAGCTTCTTTGGATCACTTTCCTCACCTCCTCTCCCCTCACTGGTTTCCCTCTGTTCTGAGGCAGCCTCATTCCTTATAAAACACGACCTGCTCCAGTACCATTAACACCCAGGTTTCCACACAGAGAAGAAAAAAGGTGTGAAATTCACCACCACCATCAGGCTCATCAGGAAATGGCTGTCATTTTACAGAAGGGAAAAAAAAACAACAAACCACCCCACCATCAGATTAGAGTCTGTCACATCCATGCTTACAGTCAATCAAACACCTTAACCCTCTCTGCACCTCGCAGGGCAGGTACCCAGCAAATACTTAACCCTGAATTACCAACAGCTGGGGACAGCAAAGGTGAAAGGGAGGAGACTGCTCCCCCTGTTCTTGCTGGCTCCTCTGTCCAGGCTCCAGTGGTACCTGGGAGGATGCAGTGGGCGCCCTTGGGAAGGCAGAGTCTCTGGGGCAGCTGGAATGGGTGCACCCACCCTCTGCATTAGTCCTGCACGGTGTGCTCCCTGCCTGAAGGACTCACTTGGATGATGAGGGGGTGCAACACATCCCAAAACCACCAGAGACCTCCTCAGAGGATGATTACTTATGAAGACACAGCTTGTTCCACACTGCAAATTTCTCAGCAGCAGAAAACTCTGAGGGGAATTTTCTTATTGATGTGTTTTAGTTCTACTACCTAAAGGAGCACCAAGTGCTCTGTGACCATGCCTGCAATCCACAGCAAAACGGCATTATTTGAGTTAGTTTTTCAGACAAGTGTAGAGTGTCTAGCATTTCTGGTCAAACATTTCCTTCCATACCCTGAGCCTGCAGCAAACTCCAGGATAACGTGAAGATTCACCCTCACAAACCTCATTAGTATTTGTGTTCAAAAGAAAAGAAAAAAAAGGAAAAAAATCAAACCCAAAACAACTACTTGAATAAAACCATTTTCATCTTTCAACAGCTGAGATCCTCCAAAAGACATACACCTCAGCCTACACTCTTATGCCTTCCGACTTCAGCAGCTTAGAAGGGTTAAGTTTAAGAAGAATGCCTTTCTGAATTACATGAGTGGGTTTAATTTGATATGACAACAGTAGCCATACAACTCCTCCTCCAGGCTAAGCAACAAGAACAGGGTGTGAAAAGTCATTATTTGTTGAGAACTTTGGTGTAAATTAAAAATCACACCTTTCTGTCACACTTCTTACTTCCTTGCAAAGAGTAGGGCAGAAAAAAAGTCTTCAAAAACTTGAAAGATAAAACCGAGTGCAAAGCAGAAAGATACTTCCCTTATCAACCAAGCAGTGTCAAAGGAGAAAGATACATTAAAATGTTGGAAAGGTCACTTCTTCATCCTATAAGAAGACTATCACACTAGAACAATTCCTCTAAAGGATACAGGCAGATACCAACACTTTCAAAAAATGTCAAGCAAACTCTAGCCATGCACAACAATATACACATTTAGCCCTGGGTGGCTGATTCTACAGGAAAATGGCCACTTGCACATGGAAATGCAGGCTGTACTCTAGATAGGGAAGTGATGATAGCTGAGAGGCTGTTTTTTTCAAATAATAAGATTATACACATAAAGGGTCATGAAACATAAATACTTTGAAACACTTCTCCAAAGTGATTTGAGTTACTTGCACATGTTATAGATAAAGCAGCCAGAAAAAGAGCACACCAGTCTTCTAGCAGCGTTATGGAGATAACAAGGACTGAGCATGGATGCTATTTGTCTTCATTAATGATTCTATTTATTACAGGAGCATTAAAAGGCTATCCAGCAAAGGATTACTTGTGTTTAGAGCAGTGAAACCTGTGAATATTTATATGCCTTAATCAAGTCTTGTAAGTCAGAACAACAAAAACCCAATAACAGTAGCATTTTAGAGACAGCAATTCACGGTGTAACTTCAAGTCAAATTCAGAACTGTTCTAAGTGTAAGTGATCTGTTTGTTGGTAATATAGCAATCACTGGGACCCATTTCTTCATACACCTGGGTTCAATAACTATAATTAGGATTTAACTAGCCCTGGTTAATGAAATTAAGTAATGAAATTAATGAAAATTACTTTTCCCTAGAATATGATAGGATGACACTTCTATTTACTATAAATTTCACCAAAACAGAAGGATAAAAATCTCAGGTTTTAATCAGATCAGGCTAAAGACCTATCAGTGCTACAGATTTCAGCTCATATAGTTGGTTATACAATAGCAAGAGATGGGGTTCCTGTCCAGCATGCCTGTGCTGGGAGATGCATACTGCATGTACACCAAATTACCCCACAACTTGTCCACAGTCGCCTTGAAATGACACTTCTAAATGAATAAACCAATATATCTAAAACACTTGAAGCATGATGGGTGAGTTATTATACTTACCTCCCTTGTTGACCTATGAGAGAGCCTGTAGAACTACAGACACAACTTTTGACAGGCCTCTATGAGGTTTTCACTGAGGTCAGAGTTATAGTTAATTTTAGCACATTTTAGTACTAAAGGAATGTGTAAGGCACGTGATGTGTGCACATCTATACATCACAGTTGTGTGGCACATTTTGTACAGGGCCAGGTCTCAAAGTTATAAATGTGATCAGTAGGAGCTGGTGCATACTAAAGATATAAGCAAAGTATCCCGTGGGTAATTTTATGGTCTCTTAATTTGGCTTCTTCTTCAAATGCATTATAGACATTTAATTATTTTCTTTCCACTTACTACCAACCTATTTCTAAAAGCAATTACAAAATATATTCAAACAAATATATTGAAGACAGAATATATAATCTCAGATCCAGTGTCAAATTATCAAGAAAAGAACATCAGTTGTCCACAAACCTTTTCAATAGCACATAGGGAAAGACCCTGAGGCAGCACTTCTGTCACCTTCCCCACCCCTTGAAGAAAATGCCAACCACATATTGTTGTCATTTATCAGACATTTATGCTAGCATGAACTGTAATGCAGAGATGCCTGAAAGAAAGGGAAAAAAATTCCAATACCAGTGAAGGAGCAAATCTTAAAGTCAGTTCTCATTTCTATGCTACTGAAGAGGAAGACATGCAGCTGCAAGACAAGGAGAGATGTAAACATACAGCAGATGCAAGAGAAAACCTGTATCACCTAGGAGAAAGGCTATATAGGAAGATCTAGGAAGAAGACATGAAAATCCATTAGTCAGTTGTAGATAAAGGGAAAGAAGCCAGACAAACATTTTAGCCTTCTTACCTCCTCCTCTTCCCTGACTAGCAAAAACACCTTTGACTTTGTTTCGATTTCCTTCTTAAATATGTCATGACAGAGGCATTACCAACCTCTCTCATTGGCCCAGTTTTGGCCAGCAGCATGTCCATCTTCAGAGCCATCAAGGACTGGCTCTGCTGGACATCCCACAGGAGCCATCCTTGGGGCCCTCCTGCTACCAAAAACCAGGTCATGCAAAACCAATATACCTTTAAGAAAAGGGTATAAAATAAAAATGCACTGTTTCTGGAGAGAACAGGAAACAGGAAAAAGAAAAGTGAGAAAAGTAAGAACAGTGAGAACAGGAAAAAAAAATCAAATAAACGGTTAAAAATTTATGAATCACAAAAATGAAATTTCATGTACCAAAAGAAAACAGATTGAAAATGTTCACTATGACATGGACACCACTCCAAAATACTAAAGGGAAAAAAATAATTTCATCTTGTAAGTGATATCACACTGACTTTTCTCCGCAAATTACAAATTTCTCATCAGGGCCATGAGTAGAGTTTTGATTGTGTTGTTGCTTGCTGGCTTACCAGAGGACTCCAGCTCTTGTCACTAGGCAATAGAGAGACCTCAGGCACTGTAGTCCTGCACTGCAATTCCCCTCTAGCTTAAATCTGCAGTCATAATCCAGCTCTCTTCTCTACATCCATTCATGTGGTCATGCAATCAGCAGTGCAGGCTAAACTGGAAACATCAAGTTTTGATGGGTTTTGGTTGGATCAATGTCTTTAATCAACCCCTTGGCCAATTGTATAAAAACAAATGGTGGAATCATATCTGTAAATTTATCATGGTGTACATTGAACCTTGTTTCAATGCATTGGAACAGTGAAGATTTCTATCATAATGGAGCATTGGTTTGTCAAGTTAGGACAGAAACACAAACTGTGAGTAGTAACTAGTCCATCCCCAAAAAAATCGAGACGTGCCTATCTCCTTTCCCTCAAATGGTTTTGTTTGAATTATACTGGCTCTGCTTCTTGAAAGATTACTCTTTGAGCTTTTCAAGTAAATAAGAATAATATGATGTGGAATACTCAAAAAACAGAGGCTGATCTGCTTATTGCTGAGAAGGATGGATACAAGGTGCTATAATTTGCTTGCTCCACTGTTGATTTAGAACCACAAACTAGAGAGCTGAACCAGCAGTCAGTTGTAGTGACCTTACAAAAAATGTTTAATGCTAACTGAAAATAACAACTTACCAAGTTTATTCTGATGGAAAATGCTTGGTGACATTTTATAAGTGGTTCAGCTGGCGGATCCTCAAAGGTGCTAATGTCTGACAAAGCTGCTCTCTGTTTCCCAAGGGATGGATACAGAAATCTTTTTGGTCTGGACAGCATCTAGAAAGAGATGCATATCCTTAACTGAGTCTGTATAGCTGAACTATGACATAAATTGGGGCTCCCATGTGGATACATGGCATTTACATGCTTTTCCCACGAGTAAGTGATCCACACAGCTCTCACACCTTCAGAAGGCAAAAGGTGTTATAAAATATCACTTAAATTTTGTTCACACATTTTGATTGCTCTTATTGTATATTACAACATGTATTCAAAATTTAGATTTTTCTGCCATGTTTTGTCAATGTTAGATTTTGTCAAGCAGTGACTCAGCAATGCCTGAAGAAAGGACTGTATCTCTTGCTGAGAAAGGACTTGGCCAGTCTGAGAAATATACCATCATGAGGTACAGCCACATGTCTGAGACAGCCCAGCCTCAAAAACAGCTACAAGCCATATCCAGAAATGCTCACCAGGCAGCAAGGAAACAAGAATCTGAACAGAATTTTTGAGTTCTCCTGACATCGGAATCAGTGGGATGAATCAGCTAGGCAGAGGAGTGAGAGTTACTAGGAAGACATACAAGCAAATCCTGAAACCAAGTGCCCTTGTTGGCAAACACAGGTGCCTGTGTACAATCAGTTTTGGCCCAGAGGCCACTTCTCAGATGGCCACAGTGAGACTGGGAAAACTTGAGCTTGCTGAACCTTGTGAATACTGCTGGCAGCTCATCAGTTTCAAAGGATTAAAACAAGAGAATGTGTTCGAAGCACAGGAAGGAGGTCTGACCTGCTCAAGCAAAGACAGCTTTGGGTTTTGTCTGGCTTATGTTGGAGACAAAGAGCTGTGGGCTGACTGGGGGCACAGCTGTCTCTCCTACCCTTGTCCTTCCCTCCTCCTGCAGCAAACTGGGCAAGACACCCTTGAGTCATGCACCTCCTAGCAAGAGCTGCTGAATTCTTGCAGGAATCACTGAGTTGTGGAGTGGAGCACCAGTGCTGTCACCCAGCCCTTCTGGATTGCTGTTTTAGCAGATTGAGAATTGCTGAACCACGTATTACTAACCACTAACAGTACTCCTCCAGTTTATTCATCACCTAAGGATGAATACAATGATGAATAAGCTTTAACACATTTCACAATGCACATTTTTTGGTTTGTACTGTTCATGAAATAATGACAGCTCCAGTCAGTCACAGATTTTTGTGTTAGGGAATTATGTTGGCATATGAAGCCAGGTGAGGTGGGTGTAATTGAGCTAGATGGTAAAACCAAAACAGGCTGTCTCATAGACATATTTTACACACTAGAGGCAACAGTTTAACTAATTTGGCATCCATTGGTTCAGACTCTTTTTGTTCAAGGTGTTCTCAAGGATGAACTACGTAATGTAGTATTAATTCAAAAAAGATGTCACCACGTAGTAAATGCATTTATTTAGTTCATTGATATTTAGGGCATGCACAGCCCATTTCTTACAACATTACCACACTAAACCAGTCATTTCTGTCCACTGCCTGAATGCTGCATCATATTCAGATGAAGAAGTCATGTCACCACTCCACATTTGATACAGAATGTTAGTTGAAACCATGAATGGAAAGATAATCAATAGTGTCTACCTACACAATGGAGATAGGAAACTGTAAAGTTTGAATATCTGTCAATTGCTATTTTGTTTGGATAACATATAATCATGACATAAGTAAAAGGATTCACAAGTCCATTTCAGAGGATTTTTTCCTCCTGGTTTTTGCCTCTATTCCAGCTCTTTACAAATTTATGATACCATGAAGAAAACCCCACTTCCAAGGACCTGTCAGTGTATAAACATTTGTTTGGGTCACAAAGGTGTAAGTTTTCTGATCTACAGATCTAGCATGATTGTATCCTTAGACAGGGTACCAACTAATGGTTCTACATTCTTGTTGATGGCTGTAATTTTCAGGACTTCTGAATTATTTGTGAGGAGGAACTTCCCAGTTTCACTGTGGGTCACCTCAGAGCCTCTTGGTTAGCACACAGGGCACATGAAATTGTTTTTAAATCCTTGCTTCGGATCAGGCAGAGCAGGGATTTGGAGGTATGTCTTAAACCTTCAGACTGCCTCCCATCACAAAATGAGGTGGGATTGTTGCTGGAGGGGAGCACATGTCAGTAGTGATATGTCAGAAAAGGAGGGATCTCAGCTTCAACGCCTTCTCCAGGAGAGGGGCCAGAGTGAGGATCTCAAGGGCGACTAAACGTCTTTCTACAGGTTGAAGATACTGTGTATCAAAGCAGCCACATCATGGTTGTGATATGCTTCTGTAGTGCATTCATGAAGTTGAAATTCTTTTCCAGAAGTACTAAAAATAAATCAGCTTTGTGATTCAGTCTAAGCAGTTACAATATATGTGGGTAAAATTAAAGAGCACTAATTTAGCTGTGTTTCACTCATTCTGTGGCTCCTAAACCTACACATTTTATAAATAAATATTTTCTGACTGTAGGTCTTGCTTACATTGCAGACACTCAGACTGAAGGAATACAACATCAAAAGAGATGAGGAATTCTTCTGCATATGTCTAAAATAGAGTGCTATCACTTCACTGTTAAAAGGCCAATAATTTTAAGCAAATGCATGCTCCAAACAGCCATATACATTGTATGTTATTTGTATTTACTTATGCACTAGCTGAACATGAGAACACATACTTTGGTATACGTGGTTCACCAGTCAGGGTGTGGCAGAGTTGTAGAGACAAGACTCAGCGAGGCGTGAGAAGTGTGACACTGATTATGTGGAAGATTATGATAAGATTTATTGCTCCTACAGTAGCTAAAATATTGCCAGTGCAGTACATAATACAAGCAGGACTAAAGTGTTATAATAGAAACAGGTTCAGCTGGAAACACACAGGTTTACAGGCTTTGGCCTTACAGAATGCACAACTGCAAAGCTCACTTGGTAAGAATTTGGCTTAAGACATCTGTTGGACTAGTGACCAACTTAAATAAGGATGTAGACAAACAGCCATTTGGGAAAGAGCTGCCCTGATGTGAAGCTTGATTTCCAGGTACTTACCATTTCTCAGATGGAAAGCTGTCAAACCTCAGCTGTTTGAGTACCCCTGTAGAGCAGTTTAGCTACACATGAGGCAATCATGGGCACTGCAGGCAGTTTACCTTCAATCACCATGGCTGTTCTTCACAATGAGCCTGACTGAACCTTTGGATGCTGAGGGAGCGAGTCTTTGCCATCATTGGAGATGCACTGGTCTCTGTATTTGCAGCAGTTCTTGCAAATCATGCTGGTAGGAATGTCTGGTAAGAGCTGAATGAGGAAAAGTAGGTTTTCTTGCAGGTTAGGGAATCTCCAGATATTTAATTTCATTAATGTCTTATTGATCCCAGTGTCCTGGGCAATGGCTAAAACTGTGGTTTCTCTGTTCTTCTGAGAGTGATATGGCTGCTGCTGTTCATTCATTCCCAGTCTTCTGAAAACTGGGTGTTCATTGTGTCCATATTCAGTGCAGAAGAGATTCAGTCTATAGGTTTGGTATGAGTCTCATGGAGCTCCACTTGCATGTCTGCAGTGGAAGTGGCTGGGGCAGTCACTCAGGTAGTCACTGCTCCAGCCACATCTTACTGCTGCTTGCCAACTTGTTACTTCCATGCTCTCAAACAGCCAGTGGAAGAGAATGTATTCATGGCCACTTTAGTATGAAGTCAGGGCTGAAATCCTCCTACACCATTTACCTTAAGTTGTTGGACTCCAGTGAGCAGACAGGTTTAATTACCATTTTGATGTGCAGCCAGATGTCTCTTTTCCATATCTTCTTGCCTAAGTGTAGTTGGGAGTTTAGAATCTCTAATACACCCTCAAAATTTTCAGTCATCCTCCTGTCACAGCATGAGGTCTGGGCTTCTGCAGTGCTGGAGCTCAGATGTTCCATCAAAGTTCATGCCAGTCCATTACCATGCAAGGCTGTTTCTAGAGTATGGTACTGAAAAAGTTTGGGGTTTTTTTCCACTGAAAAATCTGACCACCTCAGGATTGCTTCCTCTTTCATGTTGCCCTGTCCTACATGAACTAAGTGTTGTTTGTGATCTTAATTACAAGAGATACACAGATATTAAGAATAGATGGCTGAATAAAAGCCAGTTTTAAAAGCTTATGAAGTATCTTAAAGGGCAAAAAATAATCAATATGGACTGCTATTACTTGTATAATTAAAAATTTAATCAAGGCAATCAAAGGGTAGCACAGTGACTACTACATGAAGTTTCAAATGTTACCATACAACAATACTCCTAGCCCTCTTATTCTATAATTTTAAGAAATGTTTGTAGAGATACATATTAGCAACTGTATTGTCAATTTTTTCGCTTCACAAAGCTGTCTGCAAATCTAATTTGACTGAGAGGAAATGATGAGCTATATTTCCAGTTTTGACTCTTGACATTAAACTGCTCTTAAGATTAAACTCTTGTCACCAAACTGCTTCAAAGAGATTAACAGTTTTTCACCAATACCTCAATAATGCATGTCCATGCTAGCATAGCAAATTAGGGAAGAAGCCACAGCTAATTCTGCCTTACTTTAGAATACTGACCTATAAACTGGGTTAGTTTAAGAACTGTTTCACAACCACCTCATCCTTTCTTGCTGTACAGACAGCAAATTTCAGAAAACAGACCCCTGAATATACCTCCAGCTGCCTGTGTTTATGTGTGTGTGCAATGTTGCTGCATCATCTTATTTACAGTAGGAGTTTCTGGCTGTTGTTCCCCCTTTGGACAGATAAAGTAAAAAGAGTTGTATTGTTGGTTTTGATTAAATCAAAGAGTGACTAAACTTCATAGAATTTTGGCACAGTAAAAAGTATCATAGAACACTGCTGGAGCCAACAGCCTTATTGGACATAAATGAGTGGCAACAAAACAGGGATTTTACTGCAGTTTTTATTGACAATGAATTCTTCCTAGTTATTTTCCTCCAGTTCTGATATTGTATGGTTCAAGGGTGCCCTTTTGTCCTTTGAAAGAGTCAGCAATAATAAACTATTGGATTTCATGAACTTCCAAGAAAAAAAATAAACTATGTTCTTCTGCTTGTCTGCTGTATCCTCTCCTGCAGAAAACCAGGCCTTATTTTATAAATATTGTTCAAAATACAATATGTAATTGTTCTGCTGATGTTTCCCATGTCGCTGACTCTGACAATAAGCAAAAGCATTTCATATTCAGCTCTTGTTGAAGCAAGGGAGCAAAGACCTGGAAGCATCTTGCTAGCCCCTGCACAGCATATAATTGATGGTTTGTACTAAATTAAGTTCTACAATCACAAGCCACTTTGGATCACACCTGAGACTCTGGACTCTAGTGTGACAACACTGAAGTAAACCTGTGTAGTCTCCATGGCACAGATAAAAACTTTGTCCCAGTTGCTGTGTTCAGCAAATCCCCATGACTGCCAGTTCAGTGTGTAACACCTTCAGGAGATGGTGAATTGATTATTCGTGGTCAAAAATCATGACAGTTGATAACAGCATTTCAGTGGGGATAGATTTTCTCCCTTACTTTTGCTGAAAAGTTCAACCCACACTAAGATAATCTGTATCAGAATAAATCTAATATTTCAGTGGCATAAACAGCATTTGATGCCCTGATAATTACAGTACTGGTAAAGTAAAGAAAGAGAGATCCAACTTCTCAAGTACAGATGGTTTCAATATTCCCAGAGCAGATCTTTCTTTTGAGTTATTCTTCTCCAATAAAAAGAACACAAACTGTTGCTGGAAAAAATGGAGATAAATTCTATAGTTCTATCAGCAGTGATAGCTAAAGGTATAATTTTACTTACTTTTAACATATATGAGGGTCACAGAAACTGGTGCAGTAGACTGGTAGAAGTAAATGTTAACTAAGCCATGTGTTAACTGCTAAAGCTCTGATGCAGGACGCTTACCAGCTATTCTTTCGATGACTGACATTTCCCTAATTGCATGCAAAATGATGTATTAATTGGTTTTGCTATAATCTCTGTGGGCTTTCTTATTAATTAATTTATTTATATGCATACTAAGCCATTAACTGCAGTCAAAACAATTTATTTTTAGAACAGACTTCCTGATGCTCCTGGGGTTTTGAAGCTTCAAGTTATTAGTTTTATCAGAAAACATGATTCACCTGTAGTCGAAGGATTTTATATTTAATTAACTTTTCACAAAACTTTTCCAGTAATTCTATGTCTGGAAAAAATACACATATGATGTCTACCCCCAAATATTCTGTATGTTAAAGTCAGTAGTGGAATTATATTTATTCCAGGTTAAAAAGAAAAAAAACAACAACCCAACTTTGCAAAATCCTGAAGTCTATTTCAGAAAATAGACTTGGATCATAGAGTCACAGAACATTCTGGGTTGGAAGAGACACATAAGGGTTATCAAGTCCAAATACTGATTCCAAACAGGGCAACCTAAATTATAAACCATCATTGTACAAACGGTTTTTGGAGACCAAAAGCTTGAGGACAAAATAATTTCCCTAGAGGCTTGTTTTAGAGCTCATATAGAAGACTTTAAAATAAGATGATCTGAAATTTGACAGGGTGGTAGTCTTGGTATTTAAGACCAGCCTTTTCCGTCTCAATAATAAAATGCCTTAAAAGGTACAAACTACCTAAACTGCTTCTTAAAAAATATTACTTTAGAATTAATTTGGAATTAATTACTACATTTAAAGGAAAAATAATCAGATGGTAAGTTGTTTTAAGCCTTAGCATATAAGTTTGCATGTAGTGTACTTTTTCAATCCAAACAGCTGATATTTACCTACTTCAAGGGTAGGTAAGTGAAAAGCACCTACCTTCTTTCCTTTCTTTTTTGTAAAACACTTTATTTTGCTGGTGGCAACCATAACTATATAACTTTTACATCACTTGATTACAAAGAGGTTTCTGAACTTACCTCTAATCTTCTAAACTCAGTTTAAATGGATCTGGAAATCACCAAGGGCTGGTTCTGCTCATGTGTATGATCTACTTCTGGTCACCTGGCAAGAAAGTACAGACCTTTGTGAGCTTTGTCTGAAGGAATGCAAACTTCACAGCCCATGAAATTCAAACATACTCGTTCATTTGCACTGCCTGCTGTTTTGGCAGGCTGGCACCCTGACATTACTGGCTGGGTAGTTCATTCATGCAGCCTCTACACTTCTAGGCTCAACTACGTACCATTTCTGATGGAAAGTTTTCTCTGCAGTTGAAAGCACTCTAAATTTAATAGAATCATAAAATCATAGAATGATTTTGGGTTGAAAGAGACCTTAAAGGCCATCTAGTTTCAAGCCCCTGACATTTGTGGGGACACCTTCCAGTAGGCCAGGCTGCTCACCCTCAAAATGTGTTTTACACAGAGCAATAAGCCACTTTCATCCTTGTATTTTGGGAAGAGGTGAGGATTTGTTCTTTTGAAAAATCTTCATAGCAACAGTCTTTACAAACCTCTCAAAACAGTGTTTGCCTTGTCATGCCTGCCAAGTCATGCCTGCCTTGCAATGTGAGACCACTGAAAAAACTTAGTGCAGCATCCCAAGAATGAAAATAGAAAAAGTAGCATCTAGATCTTTGTTTATTAGGTGGGGCTGGAAAAGGATTTATTTGTGTGACACTCCTGCCTGTGGTTTGGAAAAGGGTACTGAGATAGGCAGTATGGAGATGATCCCAGGATCAGAATGGAGCCTGGTAACAGTCACCTAAAAACCAGTCTCTGTGTCATACATCAAAGCTCTGTAAGAAGAATACAGACAAGACTTCTTCATCTGTCAGATTTCTGCATGATACCCCTGTTTTGGATGGGAATCTGGTCAGATTTGGGGTTTTTTATAAATATTTTGTTTAACTTTCTCAATAGACACTGAGTCTTTCTCACTCTTGTCTAGAATACTCCTTATGTTTGATGCCTAGAAAGGCTGACCTGGAACAGAGACTAAACAGAGTTAAATGAACAAAATAAGTATTTATTGAAAAGAGGAATCATTCATGCCCATGTATTTTAAGATTTTCTGACCTAACCAGGCCACTAGACAGAATCCATCTCCTTCTTGTTCTGCACTAAGTCTTGCTTATGGGGAGCTGGATGTATGGCTGCTCTGCGTTCACAAGAGTGGCCTCTTTTTCCTGTCTGCCCTGTGCAGACTTTAAATTATGATCATTATTATATTTAGAAAAATATAAAAACTTGATCCCTGCTCTTTTAAAAGTGGCCAGAAATGAAGAGTATCTTGCAAAGCTCTGTGGAGTAGTTAGTGAGGGGGTCTTTGGGTTTCATAGCACAAAAGCTTTGTGTTTCAGCAGGACAACTGGATGACTTTCTGAATGTGTGTAAGTGTGTGGGTGTGTCTCTCATACAAAACCCAGCTATTCCAGCTGTTGTTCTTCTTATTGAATGCCTAAGAATGCACAAATAACTAGGCACTGAAAAGGTGACAGGCTTAGGTCCCCATACCTTCAAATTTCAAAAGTGATTGTAACTCTGTTCATGTCTATGTAAATTTTGTGCCTGTCTGCAGGGGGTACAAAATGCAACTTCTGCACATGAAAGCACTCTGTTGTAGTTCCAGTTTCAGAATCACTATGTTTTTCATTTCAGAATCGGTAGTTCTGGCCTTTCAAACACGGAGAATGCAAAGTGGGAGCATTTTAGTGAATGATGTCAGTGTGTGTCTTGCTGTGCTCCATTTAGAACTTTTGAAATAGGCGTTCATCAGTGATGTTTCTTCTCACAAAAGGTGGCTGCCAAATGCTTCTCCCACCTTCCTGCCTGCCTTTTGTGATGATAACAACTCTTATTGGGCATTCAGCATCTGGCAAGTAACAGGAGCAGAGTGTAAAAGAGGAAAATGCAGTGAGCTATGAAAAGATTGCATAGCACAGAAGTATCTGTGGATTCTCAAGTTTGAGAAGAGCATCAGAACCATGTTGCTGGCAGTCCACAATGTTCAAGAAGATTAGACAGCAAAGTTCACAGCTAAGGAATGAAGAAATGTGATGTTGTGGAAAGTGTGAATAGTCTGAGAACCTTCTGGAAAGCATATAATGCTCCCCCATCCTTTTCCTCTGAAACTGCTCCCCTGCCTTGTATGGCTTCATCTGATGAGGCAGTGAACATCTCTTACTCATATAATTTTGTTAACCACAGGTCCTCCTACCCAGAATTTTCGTTTAGATGAAGTCACATTCTGAGCTGCTGCACCAACACTGATTTCTGCAATGTCTTTCCATCTCTCAAGTGTAATCAGGGGAAAACTTTCAATAACACCTTCCTGAACTGTATGGCACAAAGACCTTCTCCATCTCTTCCTCTCAGAATAGTAACATTGGACTATATTACCAGGCAGTCCCGGCAAAGGCAGTTTTTAGAAACCCTGACAGAAGTAGTAGTAATAGTAATATGACCTGGATTCAGATTACATACTTTCACTAGCAAAGCAGTACCCTTCTCTCTGCCTCAGTTTGCCTGACCTTCAGTCTCCTCTGTGCATTTTCAGTCTAGAACTGACTGTGAGGTCTGACTGGTTCTGTGGTCTCACATGACTGGCCATCCTATCTTTCCATTTCTTTAGAGAAATCTGCAGAAATATAAGCTGAATTCAAGCAATTGGTAATTATAGGACTGGCATCTTCAGGATGACAAGCATATCACTGTACTTCACAAAAACCTCCACCCAATCCAAACTGAAACTTTACCACTGACAATCCAAACATCTCATCCAGGAAAGACTCAGACATCCCACTGAGACAAGAATCAACTGCTCCTGCTGTTGGGCTGCCAAATGTCGCCCAAATGCTGTTGTTGATTCTAAAAGTGTTCTTGATCCTATTTTTGGAAGGCTAGAAATGACACCAGCTGTATGCAGCAGTGTGACTGGATACTGTTAGAACCAAATCAATATATATAACATTGTATTTTAAGGAAACTAGTAATAATGTGGCCAAGTGCACACTATCATTAGGAGATAAGCACCTGAAGAACTGCCATTCAGGGATAATATCTGTGTAAGACATTACTGTTAATAACATTAGCACGGTGTATTATGAAGTAAGTGATAGTCAACTGAGATACTGGTGAATGTTGAGTATCTTTCTTGGCTACTGCTGCTAATTAGTAGCTTTTCAAAGCGAAACAAACAAAACTAGTTATAAAGTCTCTCTCTAAAGTGAGAAATGAATGTCATACAGTATGAAATTGTTATAAAGCATGTCTTTGCTTCACAGGATGTCACATAATCTTGCATTTAGTATTACATCCTGCATTCTGTACTGAATTGCCAGAAATAAAAGCAGATAATTGCCTGTTGGAAAGTGGCAGATCTAGAAGAGCTAAAACTAGACGAGCATTATGTATTGAAGGTTCCTAAGTGTTGGGCAAACTACATAAGAATTTCTCATTCTCCTATTTCTTTTTTTAGCTATCTTGAATAGAAAAGAGCAGCCTTTGCTCACAAGAACTTTCTTCAATATCTTAATACCACGGACACTGTTTAACGAGGACAAGATGAAAAATAACTGCGAATGTGTGCATGTGAGGGTGTGTACGTGTGCGGTGGAGCTGTTTGTTTCAGGGGATCCCAGGTGCCAGCAGCTGGGGAGACTTTGAACATGTGCTTTTGCAGCTGATGACACTTTTCACTGAGTTGCACAACTGCTAAGATCAACCCAAAGCAAGGCTGACCATTTAGGTTAATTCCTGCTATGACTGCTGCCAGCCAAATATTCCAGAAACTTCAACACTCAAAATAGTCTGCTTCCCTAAAATCTGTCCCTAGAGAAAGTTTTAAGCACTCAGAGTTGGATCCACTAGGGCTACCTGTATATACTGAAGCCCTAAGACTAAACAAACTTCTTTGGTTGTATGGAAGCATGTACATTAGTATGAAGACAACTTTACTTGGGAAATAAAACACAAGGGTTGAAAAGTATGGGTTCAGCTTCTCTCAATCTAAATTTCACATGAACTCCAATCCTACTCAAGATTCAGACTGTTAAATCTCATGCTGGCTTACACTCCCTGGTTCCTAAATGCTAACTTACTGTAGACGTGTTCAAAATCAGCCTTAAAATACTTAGAGAGGATAAATCTATCTCCAATATGAAATGGTTTTATTGTGAGCCACAGATGTGTCTGCACTGATGCACACTTTAATGAAACTTGCTCTGGGGAGCCACAGAAGTGCTATATATACTTATATCTTCCATACAGTAGAAGATTATGAAATAAACTGATGATATCCAAATTTGGATTGACCTTTTAGCATTCTAAAATGTTAAAACTCCCAGCATTCTAAATCTGCTCAGTCTATTCCTTAGTTATACTCATTGTCCTTTATTGAATGAAAACCACAGACTGACAGTGCACAATGACCATCTTTAACCTGAGGGGGTAGGACTACCCTCACACCAGGCAGAACAGCCTGATGTGAGACTCTTCCAGGACACATAACCTCCAGCTTCAGCAGCCCCTTTGAAAAAGTAGAACAAAATTTTATGGACACAAAAAACAAGCAAGGGGCAACCCTAACTACAGGCTGCAAACAAGAAAATTTATCCTGAAATAAATATGTATTATGCAGATTATAATCAATCATCTTTATTTTTCTAGGCTCATTTTTATATATTATAGGGATCATAAGTGTATAGGATGAGGATTTTCAGGACATATTTCTAGGATTTGAATAGAGCACTAAGATTGCACAGATCTTATATAATCATTCACTTATATGAAAAGACTCTGTTAGATGACAAGGTTCTTGTCATGATTTTTCTTACAGAATGCTAACTGCTCTTAGCAAAAATTGATTTAATTATGGATCATCTATCGTTGTTTCCCAGAAATAATAATTTTTCTCAACATTTTCCTTCACTAAGATGACTAAGATGCATAACAAACAAAAAATATTGAGCCTACTGAGTCTGTGATTTTCTTAGATGAAATCCATGCAGTTTTCTTTCTTCCTTAGAAGAGTGTTTGCAAACAGAGACTGATATGCTTTTTGGGGCAAGTGATTTTTAGATAAAACAGTTTGGCAAACATGACTCAGTCTTGTAGCAACAGCAGAACTCATGTTTATTAAGGTAAATGGCAAGTCCCTTGATTTTATTTGAGAAGGAACAAACCCAGAATGGCTGGTAAAATGGTAATGATGATATTTTAACCATTAAAGAGAACACACAGATTAGAAACATATACTTACATGTACAGTGGCCTTACGATTATGATTAGGAATTTTTTCATTTCTGTAGGACAATCCTTCAGGAAAAAAGGTATTTAATGATTAACTGCAGTGCCCAAGCTCAATGCACCAGCATTTTACAATAGTTGTATCTGGCTATTTCAAACCTAAATTTTAAACAAAATTGTAACGCATTTTATACATTTTTACCCTGTTATTTTACTGAAAACATTCTTTTAAAAAAGATTTTTCTGCCTTTAAGAAAAAGGAGATAAATCTCTTCATAAACGAAAGCATTATCAGAGATGGTACAGATTCACTAGGTGGCAGCATAGCTAGCAATTGTCTGAAAAATCTATCTCATATTCCACGTATGTTTTAGATGTTTTTTGGCCAAACTGGATATAAAAAAGATAGAAAAATAGCCTATTAGGAAGCCAATATTAATAAAATTAACTTATTATAATAAGACATTATTTCAGAATATATATTAATTTAAGGTTATGCTGTGTATCTGATAAATGACGAGCATATATTATGGTGTGGTAAAAATCTAGAATAAAACAGAAAAAAAAGAAATTTCTGAAAAAGGGTTCAACCATACCTTTTAGTCAAGTCTATAGCAGATTAACTATGAATTGTAGCTTCAGAATACTTAAAAAAACAAAAAAAAAAAAAAAAAAAAAGAAAGAAAGGTAATAGGCAACTGTTAAAAGGTATTAGAAGTAATTTGAGAATTTGAGTTGGTCCTAAGCAAGGGTGACATTTAGTAAAAAATTGCAGAGGTATAACCACAGTATAAGGACTGCCTGTACTTTCCAGAACCAACAGGTATAGAGCAAACAGTGTGGTGTTAAATGAGAGAACAAAGTAAGCAGAGAAAGAAGATTACTCCTGTGTCTCACTATTTTCCCAGCTATAATGATGCTGTGGACTTATAACCAAAATCTCATGGTTTCGTATGAGACTGAAAATGGATCTTACCAGTTTTCCAGATTCTCTCTGATTTCATGATTAGATTGCAAATAACTGCTTTTTCCCCCTTCTCTTTAGAGGAATAAATGGCTTAAAAATTTCAGAAGGGAAAATGGATATGAAAATACATTTTTAATTGGACTGAAATGATTCAGTCTTCTTAACTTCAAGGATTCAGATGAACCAATTGATCCTTCTCACCTCAGTACACACCTTACAATCAACATTCATAAAATCAGAATGGGTAATAATGGTTCACTAAAATATCTGTAAGGAAGCTCTTTCCTGATACAGATCAACCTAATTATCCAATAATCTCGGTTCTGCAATGCTGCTCTCAGCCACTTATGCTTAATGTATGACTCTGGTGCCACTGCTGCTGTGATCTCATAGTCAAGCCAGCCATGCAGTACTTAGTCAGGAAACTTTTTCTTTGTCTAATTTCTCCTCATTAACGACTGTGAGATTGGTTACTTTGTATCCCAACCTTTAGGATGAATCCCTGCCTTGCTAAGTCGAGCATCTTTTCTAACCAGCTTCTCCAAAGTACCTTTGCAGTGTAGTTTGAGGCTGTGCCTTTGACAATTTACTTTCTCCTAGGGAAGGGACAAGACTGGTGGGTGACAGACAGTGACAGAGTCCTGAGCTAAATCCCAGTTCTGGTATTTAATCAAAAGGATTGGCTGCCATTCACAAACTGCTTGAGCTGTGCACTTGCGGTTTAGAATCCCAGCATCACCCCCTGAGGAAATTGCAATTGTGGTCAATCTGGACTGAAGCATGCTTTTAGACTGGCAAGCAGAAGACCTATATCTCTGAAATATAATATGTTGGAGGTATGTTGGAGATGTTGATCTTGATTAAATGGAACAGATTTTGCTTTATTATAGTGCTTGTATATATTTTAGAGAAAAGGAATAACAGAAAAAAACTGTATTTAGCAATACTCTATAACTTTAATTCAAATTCAGCATAACACAGCCAACTGACTAAATCATTATTTCTGAAGACCAGTAGAACAAAGATAAAATAAAACACCTAAATAAGTTTATTTATTTTTAGAAATTGTACATATTGGTTGTAAAATATAAACTTCTCTTTATTTGTTCAAACCATTTTTGTCACGGAAAATTGATACTATCTTCAACTTTTCTTTTTCTGAATATGGGCTAGAGGATCAGCTGTCAAAATTTCAAGCTTTGATGTGATCTCACTTAAGAGCATGAAAATCTTGCTGCTGCTGCACTAGCATTAAGTTTCTCCAGTGTTTTTGAGTTTCTTCACAGTCCTCAGGACTTAGACATGGCCTTGCCTTCTGCAAATCACAAGCCATTGGCTTGATCTTGGCTTTGGGGAAGGGAGAGGCAAGGAAACATCATTCCTCTATCAGCTGTTGTGAAAGCAGATAAACTCCACCTTGCAAAAGGCTTGCAAAAATAACAGCTCTAAAGCTGTATAAACAATTTGGGTTAAGCAACATTAAGCACATTTACACCTCAGATTCTGAATCTGCAGCTCTGAAAAATACCATCTATTTGAAGAAAAGCAGATCTTCTCTTTCAGTAAATATCTGCTTGGAAATTATAAACCTATTTGTGTGCTCTTAACTTTCCTGTTGCCTTTACCCATTTATCACCCTGTTATTTGAAATACACATCATTGATTACCACAGCAGAACTGCCACAAATAATATTAAGTTATTCCCTTCTTTGCCTTCTCTTGTTGGCCTATAAGCTTAAGGTTTTCCAAATAATTCTACATACAATCACTCAGCTTGAAAATACAAAGAAACTGGAAATCAGGAACAATATGCTTCCAAGTATTGAAAGCTGCAAAATGTATTATTCTGTTTTACTGTTAAATGTATGAAACTTTGAGTTTCATTGGGAAAGACAGTCAAACTCAAAATGTGAATGGCAGACAAATCCTTGTTTAAATTACTTATATGATTTAGACACCAATGAAAAACAATCACTAAACAAGAGTATTTGAAGTGAGATTTAATTTTACAAGATATTTAATTACACGGAAAGTATTGCAGGCTTGATATGAGTCAATCTGTAATTTAAAAGTCCTGAAGATTAGGAAAGCAGAGTAATGAATTCAGACATTCAGATGAGGAAATTATCAGTTGTATCCTTAGAAAACAATGAACAGGGTAGAAAATCAATGAGCCATTTAACCATATAAACACATGTTAATATTTGACGTGTGCTTCAAACACAACATTGTGATCCTGGCAACATGTCCCAATTCCAGTAATGTTTCTGAAGTCAAGGGAATTGCCTGCATAAAGGTCCTTGATCACGTGTAAGATTCTCTATTGTTACATGCAAAGCTGTTGGAACTGTGTGCTGTATTTAAATCTTTAAAAGGTGTACTTAAATGAATGCAGAATTTTCCTGAAGAAGTTTCTGCAAAAATCATCAGTGGTGTGGAGGGCACTGAACAGTTTCAATAAGCCTGGCTACCACACAGTGGTACTGCTGTAGTGGAAGTGGTGTAGGGGTTTTGAAAGTAGCTGAGAAAACAGTAAGGGTAGAGATAATAGGGGTATGATATTTAAGTTTACAACCCAATGGAAAGGCAAATGGGTATATTAATAAGGTGGCTGCAGATGTATTGTTATAATTGCATTACATATTGATAAAGATATATTGATATTTCACTTAGGGAACATAGTGGATCCATGCTGAGCAGTTGCAATTAACTTCAATTGGTATAAAAATGTGTGTTTGAGAACAGATCAAGATTAAATTCCATTTACCATCACTGGCTTTTTGTAGTTATTGCAAAGGATAAACCCTGGCTTGCTAACTTGAGATGAAAGGTGTTAGTTAATATCTAAGAAAAGCATCAAACTTATTATGTAATGTGGACAAATTCATTTCTATCCTCCCTCATCTGATAAACCTGCCTGGAATGAGTAAGCTTAAATTTTCTAAAAGTCATAGCTGTAGAGTCACAGAATAGTTGAGGTTTGAAGTGACCTCCAGAGATCATTTGCTCCTTGTTCAAGTAGGGCAGCCTGAAGCCATTTGTCCAAGGCAATGGCTTTTGAGCTTCTCCAAGGGCAGAGGCTCCACAAACTTTCCAGGCAACCTGTGCCAGTACTCACAGCAAACCAGTGTTCCCTCGTGTCCAGAGGGGACTCCAGTGGGTTTCACCTTGTGCCCATGGTCTCTTGTTCTGTCTCTGAGCACCACTGACACCAATACTTGGCACACTGTCAGTAAGTGATAGAATCAGTAAGGGACACTGCAATCAATCAATATTTTGTGGTAGCTCTACATGTTGACACACTCCAGTGAAGTCAGAATATCCTTCTTTTAGAAGAGGACTAAGCTGAATGCTATAGAGGACCTAAATTAAAATAATTATCTATGTGGAGAATTATCTATGCAAAACAGCAAATGAAGTTTAAATTTACGGCCTACCTTGCCTCACAACAGCTTTTCTATGCACATGTGGCCTGAGACTGTATTCTTGGCGACTTACTTTCATGTTATGGAGACAAGATTCCAGGTTTCTCCACAGGTCAATAAACCAGAGCCATTTGGGATAGAGTGTTTTAAAAGTATTTCTGAATGTTTTTCACTGCAGAGCTTTCCTATTTCCAGAATTCACGTATCTGTAGACTTCATAGGCACAAACACAAGACTAAGGGTAGGTACTTTGCCAGTATTTCCAATACACCCTTTTGACTCATCATGACCTGAAAAAGCCATCTGTAAAAAATAGTTTTGTCATTTTCTCTACATTTTTTTGGTCAGAAACATGCTGTAAGAGCAGGGTCAAATCAGAATGGCACAGGTGTTAGAGAGTAAGGCTGAGGGTTGTGGCACATCAAACTTCTGTTGCCTGTGACATTCATTATTTTCATTCCAGAAAGCTAAATTTCACCCCAAACCCCTCTAATTAATAGTATGTGTGAAGAACTTACACTTGGTCTAACAAACTCCCACATTTTGATAATGAAAGTTAATTTATCCACATGGTCCTGAGCCAGCGTTCTTGAACCCTTTCCTCTGTCATGAGTCTGTGTATGATAAGGTAGGGAAACAAAGGCTCTGGCAATAAACATGAAAGCGTGCTCATGGAATCATATTTTATCATGTTCCTCCATCCATGACAATCCCTGACTCCAGAGGGAAAAACACTGTAGTAGGAAAAAATATGAGACCTGCCTGGTCAGCATGCCTGGTATTAATCTCAGCTTGTCAAGGGCTTTTAAAGGCATCAACATCACAGAAAAATCACGGAATTTTAGCTGAATTAAACTGGTTTGCGGCAAAGTTAAAATAAAATATACTTTTAATTGTATTGCAAATCAGAAATATTTTTCTCCCTAAAGATATGCATTTAAGATTCCCTCTATGGCAATATCCAGATTCTTCAGGTCCCATGGTAAATAAACAGCAGAGCTGAAACACAGCTGATGACTAAATAAAAAATGGAAGCTCTTATGTTTCAGCCAGCCAGTGAACAGACATGCTATCTAATAGCTTTGGTGAGAGCAGGAGTGCTGTGACAATTGGAAACTGTAAAGGGAAATTTACTTTAAAAAAAAAAAAAAATGTAAATATTCACATTGGAGTATAACTGGGAGACCAAAGTTGACATCATTACCCTGTCATCTACATGACAGCTTTCATTAACAGATAAAATGGTGGCAAGAATTAGGTAATGCCTTCCTCTGCCATATCCAGGTCACTAATTTTACATTAAAGTCAATGACATTTTGAGAGCAGATGGATACATAACAAACTGTCTTCTTATATATAAATAACTGCAACAGAACTGCTCTCCTGAGAAAGACATTATCCAGCTTTGGTCAAGCTGTGAAGAAAAAAAGATATTTTCAGAAGAGACAGTAAAATAAACAAACTAGACTGACAAAATTCCATGTGCTTCATTTCAACGCACATAATGAATTGATATTTTGGAAAACTTCATTAACAGAGGCTCCAGCCAGCCTGCTATGTGCTCATCAGCAGATGTGCTGAAACAATTAGCAATATGCTCAGGTAGTCAAGTAGAGCTTTTGTTCCAGAGTGTCTCCTTTTAATTAAATACAATTGGAAAATTACTTAAGAATATCTTAAAAACAAAGTTCTTCTGTTATCAGCTTAATATGTTTTGACATGATTCCTTTCCATCTTTTGCACTTCAGCGAAGGTATCACTATTTCTCTGAGAAGAATAGTGCTGTAATTAGGATTTTGATAAAATTTACCACACATCATCTGTGGTGCTCAATCTGTATCTAGATTTTTAAAAATATCTTTTTTTTTTTTTTTTTTTTTTTGTTATTATTAAAAAATAATAGGTTTGCTCAGTCTATTTCAAAGATATTGCTACTGCACCTGAGTGTCTGGGTAGATTTTAGCCCTGCTGCTTTAAGATCCAAAACAGCTGGTCTTCTAACCTGCAGTGTTTTAGTACCAGAGTACAGCAGAGACAGCCTCGTCTTTCTTCAGTTCCACAGTTGTAGCACTGCTGATGCTGGCTGCTGACAAGGCTTCCAGCTGATGTGCAATCCTGCTAGCTAGGACCAGTGTACACATCAACTAGTCTGCAACTTGAGAAACTAAACCAAATACACAGGAGGCCACTTTCTTCCACTGGTAACAACTTCTCTAAGAACTCTTTCATAAAAGCTGCCTCCTCTATGCACCTATTGACATTTGTGTATTGATCAACATAGAATATTTATATATGCAGCTTCCAGCTGATACTGGTCTCAGAAGAAAAAAGTCAAAAAGTGACAAATATTATTTCTTTACTTGCTGTCTCCAAGTCATAAACTAAGTGTTTTTCCAGCCTAAACTAGGAAACAGTGAAGTGATAGGATTTGTTTCATTTCTGAGAACACAGGACACTATTTCTTAGTATAAATTTAATTTATTAACAGTTGTGTTGTTTGTAAAGGTGATGTACACCAGGAGTACTAAGGTATTACTAATGATTTTCTGGCTTAGAATTTGCTTGAAGGACAGACAAGCAAATTCAAGGTGATGGCTAAGTGTAATTTAAGCTGAAATGCAGTCTCCTCATAGGAGTTTATGTCTACTCTGTGCAATGATCACTGCTGAAACAGATACTACTGACACATCCAGAAAACTAAAGCAATAGAAAAGATGGTCTCACTGCATTACCCATTATTTTTATGCCTTTTTCCAAAGGAACCAAACTGGGAAAAAGAATATGGAGATAAGCAGGGTTTCAAAATCATTTTGGCAATGATAATAACATACTTATTTAAGACATTTCATTCAAAAAAGTTTTGCACCCAGAGATTTTAATTAACTGCATACACCAGACAAAGGAATGACAGAAACTCAGCCATTTCTGAGGAAGAGCTCAAGCAATTCTACAGATAAAGGATGAGCTGTGAAAATCTGCTTCTCCAGCTGATACAGAGGACTAGCTGCTTACATCAAAGCTGTAGGGTCAGTGCAGGCAGGGCAGTGGGCTGTACCATGGGGAGAGGCTGGGAAATACAAGGACTTTTTAGCTCTTCGGGTTTTAGCAGGGCTGAAGCAAGGTGCAGTCCATCAGTTTTCAAGCAACTGCTGCTGCAGGATCTCCCACAGCACACGCCTGCCCCAGATCTCAGACACAGCCTCATGTGTCCTTGCACACCAAGCTGGGCTGGGCCCTCCCTGTCCCTGTCCCTGTCCCTGTCCCTGTCCCTGTCCCTGTCCCTGTCCCTGTCCCTGGCTGCCTTTCTGGGGCTCCCCCATGACCCCTCAATGCCACCCAGCACTCTCACAGCTGCCACCACCTGCCTGACACCCCAGCTACTCCCAGCACAGCTGGCACCCCACATCACCTGAGGTTCATTCTGGCAAGTAGAAATTTTTCCTTTTGGGAAAATTTTTTTCCTCACTATCCTATGCATTAGAGTTCCACTTCACAGATATTTTGCTTCCTTTATTCTGTGTATTTTTCAGAGCCTGCTCACCTACATGTACCTAATAAATAATTCCATTTCTGTGATTTTTATTAGACACCAACATTATGCATCCTAACATATCCAGGTATTCATAATATATAATAATGCATTCTTCAGATGAACATTTCAAATACAACCAAAATAAATTTTTGTTATGCCAGTGGAACATGTTTAAGAAGATCCGATTTCTTAAACCACATCAAGATAGATTAAAACCTACTCAATTCAAGTAATTTTTCATACTTCAGCTGTTAATTAAGAAAATAGATATTCTAGAAAGCCATATATACTCTCAATGCTAACAGAGAAAACTTTGAGTTTCTACTTAAAGAAGTTACCAACATGATTTCCAAAGCTTTATTTTTTATATATATAAGCTTTCATCATACTCAGAGTGCTGAGTTTCTATCCTTTTTTAAAAAGTTAGACTGTAGGAAAGTATGAAAGGATTAAGTTAAATCAGCATTCTAAGTGCTGTTGACAGCTCACAAATAATTTGGAAGCAGACACTTCTGTCTGTATTCTCACTAGTTTCAGAAACTGGTTGAGGTAAAGCTCGAGCCAATAAATGGCAAATTACACAGTATTGCATGCTGTGTAACTATTGTTAAGATAAATAGTGACGCATGCCAAGATTCTCTGCATGATTCTGACATTTTCTTGGCCCTGTGTTTCTTGGCTTTCCTTGCTGTTATCAAATATCTGCACCATACTTCTGCTAAACAGGATCTCAGTGATTTCCCTCAGTGGCATATGGCTGCGAAGAGAGGAGATGCTACCTGCCATGAAGAGCTTCCAGCTGAGCAAAGACAGTGTGCAACAGACAAGTACCAGGAACTGAACTGGTCAGCCTGAGAATTGATGGTGTGGCATTGCAGCAGCCGAGTCATTCTCAAGATTTTTCTAGGCCATATAGAAATGAGTTTCACACTGGTGGGATACCAGTGGAGTAGCTCTGCTAGTGCTGATGATGAGCTCCTGGTAAGCCTAGTGGAACCAGAGAAGAAGAAAAAAAAATTAATTACCTGTTAATCGTGTTGTTGGTTGGTAATAGTTACTGGCCTAAGAGGCAAGGAGCTAACCTACCAGTATAGCATGTAAAAACCAGTATATAGCAGGTATATGTCCAGTACAGCATAGGATAAGAAAATGCAGTAAGGAGACCACTTCTAGACTTATGATGGTGAGGAAAGGTGGGTTTTGTTTGAAGAGAGACAGTGGGATTATTCAGATCATTTATGATAGAATTTTGGTTGCTAGCTTTTATGTTCTGAGTGCATGGAACAGGTTTGATATATAATACTTAGACACTATTTCAGTCTTTGATTGCTTAAGCATTTTCTCATGTACAGATTAAAGAGCTTAGATTTTGTACTTTTAGGGGCAGAAATCAGTCATTAAGACAGAGTTGTGTTTGCAGTTCTGTGTTTATTATTTATTGAATAACAAATAATTTATCACCCAAAAATTCTTGACACTCATCCACTTCTTACAGAGACCATATTCTTGCCAATTACACTGTAAAAAAATCGGGTATGAACAAATCCATTAGAACAAATGATGGTTTGAAGACTTCTTTTATATCTTAATCAGAATTAAAGGGATAACAGATGTAGACTATTTTTTAATATATAATATGGAAAATAAGGCAGCTAAGATAACAGTATCACAGTACAATTCACAGTAAGACTTAGCAAAAATAAAAACTTATGGTGTCATTTATTCTCACTGTAATGGTCTGGACCTGACTTCAGCTCTTTACCTCTAGTGGGAATCCTTTCAATCTTCAGTTTCATTAATGTTCCCAATTCAGGATATTTCACATTTACCTCATTATTACACAGGACAGTCAAGTGTCACAATTTTTAGCAAAATTCAAAGTAGAGATGAATCTGGATCTTAGAAAAATATCCTGTGCAAAGGTAAAAGAATGCCAGCTTTCTCTTTAATTGGATTAAATTTGCTTAATCCACCCACTGCCTTGCTTATTACAGGAAATGAATGGCTTTTCATAGCATGAACTGAAAGGTGTAGGTTGGAAGGGAAATTATTTTAATACTGTTGACATCCCAACTTTCAAATAAAAAAATTCCATGCCTTTCAAAGGGAGAATCTCACTCATGAGGCTAAAATTACTGATTCTTGCTATAATCTCAGAAGTAACCATTTTCATAATTAATGTACTAAAATGTTTGTTTTACTGAGTGTTAGCAATACCAGTGTT
This sequence comes from Luscinia megarhynchos, assembly GCA_034336665.1. Lineage (NCBI taxonomy): Eukaryota > Metazoa > Chordata > Aves > Passeriformes > Muscicapidae > Luscinia > Luscinia megarhynchos. The sequence continues at coordinate 53,675,534 of CM067565.1, forward strand.
GATATTTAATGCCTGACATATTGGTCTTAACATTGTCTGACTCTCCAGAGATGTGCAGATGACTGAGATCTGAAGAGCCCTGGGGCTTTATTCTTTCCTTTTTACTGCAGATCAGGAGCAAATTCCTTAAATCAGTGGCTTTAAGGTCAGTATAAAACTGTTGTGTTTAGGAGGAGGAGCAGACACTATCCATCTGTAAGAATGCAGAATGGTAGAATTTTAGAAGACTCCAGGCAACACAGAAAAGTAGTAAAACTGAACTTCATCCGCTTGCAAAACACATCTTCCAAATGTCTGTCACTAGGGTGGGCAGCTCTTGTACTGTAATCCACAGGAATCTCCCACAAAATGTGCTGCCCACAGTAATATAAATTATCACATTTTTCTACATATAACTTATGGATCATGTAAAAACCCAACAAATATGTGATTCACTGACAGTGGGATTTGCACATACAGCAAATGCAAGGGGAAGTCTAGAGATGCTTCTCACCTAGAAACAGCACTGAAATTAGTTCTCCAACCTGTTCAGTCCCCAAAACCACACTAGTTCTTTCTGTCACTTGCCTAGGTTTTGTTTTTTTTTTTTTGTTTTGGTTTTTTTTTTTTGGATGGGCACTGTTTGAGACCATAAATCATCTGAGGATTTATGAGGATGGTTTCTTCACAGCAGCTAGTATGGGGCTAGCTGTTGGGAACTGTGCTGTTGATAACATGGGGATGCATTAATTACTGCCAAGCAGTCCTTATCTAAGAGCCAAGGCCTTTTCTGTTTCTCACTCCAGTCGCCAGTGGGGAGGTTGGAGGTGCACAAGGAGCTGGGAGGGGACTGGAAAGCTGGGATAGCTGACCCCAAACTGACCACATGGATATTCCATAGTGTATGGGATCATGGCTCAGCACGGAGAGCTGGAGGAAGGAGGGAGAGGGGCATGTTCAGAGGGTGGCATTTGTCATCCCAAGTCACTGCTACGGGTGATGGAGCCCAGCTCTCCTGGAGATGGCTGAATGCCCATGGGAAGTGGTGAATGAATTCCTTGTTCTGCCTTGCTTGCATCTGTGGCTTTTGCTTTACCTATTAAATGTCTATCTCAGCCCATGAGTTTTCTCACTTTTGCTCTTCAGATTCTCTCTGCCATCCTCTAGGGGAGAGTAAGTGAGTGGCTGTGTTGTGCTCAGTTGCCAGCTGTGGTTAAACCACAAGAAAAAAAGTATGATGATACTCTACCAAGTCCACTGTTGAAAGGAAAAAGAGGGTCAGTAGCAAGAACTGAACAATTTTTTGCCTTTTAGATTTAAAAGCCCCAGCCCTTCCAGAGACAGTACAAGAGCAATGGTGAAACCAGCAGTAGTTTGTGTCACATCCCTGGTCAACATTTCATCATCTACTGACAGCATGGGAGTGTGAAGTTTCCCTATCTCTTCCACATCAACATTTTCCATAAATTCTAAAGAAAATTTCCGATTTTTTTACTGGTACAGATATTACATCTACCTGGGATTTGGTGGGCATGTATCATCCTTTCATCCATTGCCTCTGATACACAGCTGGGTCTTTCAAAACTTGACATCTCTGAAGCACACAAGTGCCTGCAGACCTGTCCTGTCACTAGTTGACATGAAATACATGATACAACACACACAAACCAAATTACAAATCCAGCAATAGGTGAATGAACAGAGAGAAATCTGACATCTTGAAAGTGATTCTTCACTCCTTGAAAGGTAACATGCCGAGTGGCTGGAAATGCAATGTTTCAAACTTCTGAGGAACAGTAGCCATGCCTTTGCTAGTCTGCAGTCACTGTCATGTGTGTCTCCTTGCTACAATAGGTGATAATGGAGGCTGTATTTAACGCAGAAGCCACTGCAGCCACCAGGATTATCATGTTTATAAAGCATACACTGAGAAGTGATAACACGCTGTACAATCACAAAGCAACTGTATGCACTTATAATTGGAAGTACTATTGCAGCACGGATGGCAGCTCCTAAGTCACTATCTTGACGAAAGCACTTCCCGAGAAAAAATTAGATATGCTTATATCAAGTTCAGTATTTTAATTTTTTGGGAGATGCATCAGGTAGAATTTTTGTAAATTGAACAAAAGGAAACAGCAACACTTACGTCTAATCAACTTTTAAAAAAATGAAAAAAAAACCTGCTATCAATGCAAACTAAGTGCAGAGTTGTTTTTATTTTCCCCCCAAAAGATATGTTTGACTTATATATAAATGTGGAGAGCTCCCATGCAGGCTGGAGTCATCCCCTCTCCCAAGCGCATCTGCTGCATTACCTGGCCCGACTGCAAGGTGCGAGCACCAGGTAGATCACCTTTGCCGTCCCTGGCTGGACACGAGGGGCGGGCGGGCGGCCTCAAAAGAAACTCCCCAAAATAAGCGTAAAAATGAAAAGCTGAATCATAAAATGTGATTGCCTCCGAGGTGAAAAGCCCCCACATTGCGGTGAATCACTCTGCGCTCCCACGGCTCCGTCCGGCTCTCACACGGGGTCAGGGAGGGCGGGCACGCCCGGAGCGTCCCCGCTCCCCTCGGCACCGTCAGGACAGACCGACCCCCGCCGGGAAAGGCCGATCCCCACCGGCAGAGCCAGCCGCGCCCGCGACACCGCGCCCGGCACCCCGCGCTCCCCGCCGCCCCTCCGGTGGCTCCTCCCCGCGGCCGCGGCCCCGAGCCCGGCGGGGCGGAACCGGGCGCGCTACAAATGCTCCGCTCCGGCGGGCTGCGGGCACAGCGGCGCGGGAGGGCCCGCGGAGGAGGCGCTCCGGCTGCTCCCGGAGGAGGGAGCGGGGAGGTCCCGCACAGGAGGCGCTCCCGGAGGAGGGAGCGGGGCGCTCCGGCCCGCGCTCTCCCCCGGGGAGCCGGAGAACTTGCCCCAGGCCGGGAGGTAGAGGAGGAGCGGCGTCCCGGTCCCGCGGCTCAGCCTGCCCCTTTTCCCGGCTGCTGTCCCGTCCCGGGCGCTGCCTGCGGCCCGACCTGCCTAGCGCCCGCTGGGTTGGTCCCGGCTGCCTCCCATCGCCGCTGCTGGCGAGGGGTCTGCCCGCCTCCGCCTCGTCCCGTGGGGAGCGGTGGGAAGCCAGGGGATCGCTCCCGTGGAGATGGGGCCGCAGCCGCGAGGTTTCGGAGCGAAACTTTGCTGCGGGCGGGCGGTGCGGGCCGAGCCCGGGCGGCGCTGAGCGGAGCGCTCGGGCCGGCGCTGAGAGCGGGGTCCGAACCCTCCCACCGCCCTCGCAGCGCCGCCGGGGGCGAGCGCCGCCCGGGCACCCCGCAGCGGAGCCGGGAAAGTTTTGCGCCGCGGAGCCGCCGCCCGCCCACGCCCCCCGGGCGGCGGCTCGGCGGGCGCTCCCCCGCGGCGGCTCCCGGAGCGCTGCTATGGCACCCGCCCGTCGCCGCGGGGCGAGCAGGGGGAGGCCGCCTGCGGCTGGCCGTGCGCTGCCGCCGGCGGGGGGGCGCGCAGCCCCCGGGCGGCGGGCGTCCTCCCCCGGCCGGCAGTGACCGCCCCGGCCCCGCTCCTGCCCGCTCGCCATGCCTGCCCCCGCCCGCCTCTCGCCGAGCGCGGTGCCGGGGAAGGGCGAGGGGAGCCGCCGCCCTGTCACTCCCTGAGCCAGCCGCCGCCTCAGCGGAGGAGCCCCGCGTCTGCCGGGCACCGCGCAGCTCCGCCGCTCGCTGCGCCGGGAGGCCTGCGGGCGCCGCGCACCTCCCCACAGGTAAGCGGCGAGGCGAGGAGGGGTGGATCTGGCCGGGGTCTTCCCCTCGCCCCCGAACTTCAACCCGCCAGCAGCCGTCACCTCTCTCTGGAGCGGAGGGGCTGCGCCCTGCTCGTTCTGCCGGCGGTGCCTGGGGCACGGGGGGACGCGCCCCTGCCCTCGGCGGCGAGGGGCAGGCGGCGAGAGGCACGGGTGGGTGGGTTTTCCCTGCCAGAAATGGACTTTCTGCCTCCCGAGCGGAGCGGGCTGGCGTGCCGGCGGCTGCCGCGCTCCGCGCAGCTGCTCCACACCCTCTTTTGTCTGCGCTCGGTCCGAAATACTTCGGTGCTGCCGTCGGGATCCCGCTCAGCCCTGCCCCGCCGGGGGCTGCCCCGGGCCGCGCTCCCCCGTGCCGCTCCCCACCCGGCGAGCTGCCCCCTCGCCTTTATTTTCACGGGAGCTGGGCTTTCCTTAACCTTTGTTTGCCGGGAAAATGGTGGTGTGCTGGTTATCTGGAAGGATGAGAGACAGATGGGGATGACAAGGGGGTTGCCTTATTCCCTTGCGTGCGAACGGAACTCGGTGCTGGATAAATCGCTCACCGGGTAGTTCGCTGGGGAGGCAGACTTTGAAACAAAAGTGCTGCGAGCAGCTCGGGTGCATGGCAGATACCCCGATATCCTACTAACGTAAACATTGTTAGTGTTTGCGCTTGAATTCAGTACTTGTGCAGCTGTTGTGCCCATCTGGAATTGCAGTAGCTGCGTCCGCTTGACACTTAATAGTCTTTTGTATGCAATAGTTATGAAAAATAAAGCGAGTTTTATTGTTCAAAGGCAAAAGTACACGGACAAAAGTATTCCTTTATTGTAGCATTCTGTGTAACATGAACTACAAAATAACCTGTGGCGATTATTTGTGGACTTGAACTTCATAATGCTCTTAGGACATGAGAACTGTATTGCTCAATGAAATTCTGTCAGCAGACGTTTCTCTGGCTTACCTTGATGCTAGATCAATACACTAGCAACTATTCTGTTATTTTTCTAAGTAGGCGGTGCATACAATCCGTGTGATGGAAACAAAGTGACCAGATAGGAAGAAGCAGTGCTTTTTTTTTTTTTCCTCGTTTTTTCCTTCTTTTTTTATAGTTGTGGTGCTGCTTTGTAGAAAGTGTGGAAAAAACCCCCAGTGTTTAAACCAGAAAACTATATTTCCTTTATATGTAACTGAAGTTCCTTAATGATGAAGCTAAAGGGTCATTCACGTTTGGAATGGTTTAGTGTACTTTTGTTGCCAGGAAATGTACTTCTAGCTAAATACTTGTTAGAAGATAATTGTAACAAGATTTTTAGTAATTCAAAACATGAGTTACAATTAGATGTTTTGCCCAGAAAACAGAAAAACACTCTCATGGATGAAGATTTGAGGTACTTACCTAGTAATTTGGGAAACAAAATCATATATAATTTATATTTTGTTGGTATAGAAACATTTTATTTATTGCTACTTGGTTGGATTGCAGCAATGATCCAAAGGAAAGTTGGACTACTGATGCAATCGTTCAGCATGCTAGAATTATTTTATTCTATGTACAGAAATAGTTTTGCCTTGCTGGAATAACCTCCCTGGAATTCATTTTTATTGAAGCTCTGTAATCAGATTATAAAAAGTGGGCTGTTTGAATCTAATCCTGTGAAGTATGGACTAAACAAGCCCTGCTCTGACAAAGGACTGAAAAGTTTGCTCACTCTCAAGCAGGTATGCAGTTCCAGCTTCCATCCCAAATGATCACCCAGGGTCTGAGTTCATTGCATGTGGTAATAGGTCCTGGTAACTTCAGTGAAACTCTTCATTGTCTTAGCTGCACTACTGCACCTTCCCTGGACCAAGCCCTCTCTGTGTGTTCTGCCTCTACTTCCCTGAATGCTGGGCCTATGACACAAAATACCTGTGCTGTGAGCAGGTGCTCACCTTAGTGAGGGTTGTGTGTTCTCTGTTGGCTCTCACCTCTCAGGGGGCAAAAGTGAAAATTGGTTAAGGAGTAAAGTACGTCAGTGCAACAGCAGGAGGAGACTGCTACTTCTTGTGTTTTGTTCAGTGTATCTTAGGAGCCAGAAATCTGAAATGCTGAACATCAATGAAAACTCTCCCTAAAATTACTCAAACCAGACAAAGTTAGGATGTAAAATATATGAAACCTATTGCCATGAATAGTTTCCCATTTTTTTAAAATTAACAGTAGAATCCTGTCAGACTTGTCTGTAATAGTGGTAGAGAATGTAGTAGAAGGGGAACTTTGTGTCCTAGTTACTTATGATGCCTCAATTTGATTTGGTGCCATTGTGCTTTCTAAACAGATCAGTTCCTTGTAATCTACATGTTTGGTCTCATGATACTGGCACAAAGTTGCAAATAATTTCCTTGTGTGCGAGATAGGAGAGTGGTGCAGGAAGATGTGTCAAACATAAAGGCATAGGTGTCTCATGCCAGTTTAGACATCTGTATGAGGCTGGCAAACAGAGTCTAAGGAGAACGCTTCTGGAAAGGCACCTGAAAACCAGGCAGAATGCTATTGTTTGTATTACAGTTCTAAAAAGCCTTTAGGTAATGTGAAAGCCTTTAAGAAGACCAATCTATTCCCTGAAACCTTGTTAAAAATTCTGATGCTGCATTATGATGGATGTGGGAAGAAAGCCCTTACTCTCAGGATTTAGGGAGGTCCATTCTTAGTGCTCGTTTATCAGTATAATTTTTGTATTGCTTCCTGTGCTGCTAACTGCCTTTGAATAACTCAAAGGTACTAATATACAGTTGAGGAGTTAAAAAAATCTTTTTAGAGAAGTTGCATAAACTCTCCAAACTACTAGAAGTAAATGGAAATTGCAAGCAGTGCTTGAGTTAGTGCTCTAGTTTTAGTTAGCATGTTAGTTGTACAATAAAAGTGCTGTAAGGAAAAGTTTCTGGTTCTATTCTTTACTGGTCAAAACATAAAAGCCTGCTTACCCAGAGATTGTATGTGGGTTTAGTGGACTGTTGATCACATGAAAGGGTGAAATGCTGACAACATAATTGAATTAAACTACTGAGCAGATGTTTTACACTGCTGTTGCTCTGCCCACTAGTTTTACTAGCTCCTCAGTGTCCACCATTTGTGGAGTGTGTGAGAATAAGCACTATTCTAAACTTTCATGCTGAGGCTTCAGCTTAGCTCTAAAGCAAAATGTTGTTACCCTATTCCATCATTAATTATTTCCACATCAGACAATTCATACCAGATGCATATATATATGTATGTAACTGCTCTTCAAATAGGTGAATCTTGCCAGAGGCAGCCCAAGTGACCTGATGACAGAACTCAGTACTGAAATACTGAAATTATATTTATCTCTAAGTGTACTTGCACTTTCCTTCCTGAACTTTCTTGCATGGTCAGGGATTTTAAACCACATGATTCATAGATGCCTTTTAAAAATGAAGATTTTTTTTTTTTTTTTAGCACAGCTAGCTAAATGGGATGGATAACCTGTAATACAGAGCTACTTGAAGTTTTTTATCTGCAGCAGTAGCAGAACATGTTTGTGGTGGTTTTGAAGTGATTCTTTATCCAGAAGACCTGAGAAAGAAGGATGTTTATCCTCAGTCATTTCCTCTGTCAGTGTTTCTGGTTGGGGAAAGTTGTTATTCCTTTTTCTGTGTGTTTTTAGTACCTAAAGTGTGGCAGGGTGGTGCAAATCCACCTAAACAAAACTAGGCATCTGAGGAGCATTGCAAATAAGATGTAATGGTACACCAGAGATTGTTCAGGAAAAACAGACTTGTGGAAAATAAAGCAACAAACTACCTTTTGTGTATGAAACTTCTGAAAAGTCTTACATGAAATGTAAATGATTTTCACTTTACTCTCTTGTCTGTCTATATGAACATCTTGTTATATACCATTGGAATTGTTCCTTTTGTTAAGTGTAACCATTTTCCTCCGATTGAAATAAGTAGAAATAAAGGAGCTATTTCTCTAAATTTTCTTTTGATTTTTCCTCACTAAACTGAATGATGAAGCTCTTACTTCAGGAAAAACAGTTTTGTCACTTTAATGAAGAATGCTTTAGATACGCTCAATAATAAATCACATTTTAAAAATCTCAGGAGATGTAAAATATAGCATAGATTACTTTTCATGGGAACTAGTTTAAAGACAAAGAAGCAGAAGGAAAGAGGAAAAAAAAAATCCCTTTTTAAATGAATTTGTATTTTTTACTTGCTGTTTCACAGATACAGTTGGGCTGAGCATCCCAGTGTGGTTTTTAAAACCCATTGATAAAAAGTGGTGAAATTTAAATCAGTTGAAAAGACATTCATTCTGGCTGTGACATGGGAAGGACATTTTTGACAAAGCATTGATACAGTTGTGTGCTAATACCCTGTCAGTTCTGACATTGGTTAGTTGCACTAAATTCTTTAAGTAGTAGAGGTTTGTGCTTCAATACCTATAAATCTGTAGCATTAGCTCAAAGTGGATGTGATATCAAAGTTTTTTTAGAGCTTTTCAGTAGTAGTCATAATTCTTTTTTTCTAATAAGCGGGAAATTCCAAAAGTAATTTTAATTTCTGCCAATTTAAACTGCCATAAAAGCACATTAATTAGAAGCCTATTATAAATGTCACTTATGTTGAATTTGGTGTCATAGTGGTAACAGTAATATAGGGTTTTTTCTTCACATTCACTATCTGAATGTATCTGAATCAATCATTCTGCTTAGCTGTAATCAGTTGTACATTGTTGAAGAATGAGTTTGTATCTAGTTAATTTTAGCACTTCCATTTTGCTATGTATTAAATGAAGAAAAGTGCTATTATTTGTCCATCCGTCTGGTGTAAAATTGTTGCTCAAAATCCTGGAGTTTTCTCTTTCCTTTGGGTACTTCAAAGTAACAAAGGCATATCACATATGTGATGTATGTGTGAGATGTAAAACTTTATTCCTTCATAAAGAGGGTGAAAGCAGCCTTGTGTGTTGGGGCAGCATTTTACTGCAGCAAAGAAGTTCTCCCAAGGGCTGTTCCTTGGAGCACACAGGGTGTACATAGCAGCTGCTCTAGCTGCTGTCTTTTGTATGATCTTGTGCTAGACAAACTTGGTGCAGAAGGTGTGAGGCAGCCCTCTGCTTGGAAAAAGGGATGTGCTTGTGCTTTCTAGACATGGATGTCATGGTTGGGTCAGCTGAATAAACCTGATACAGTTTGAGATTGGACAGAGGTGTGCTTCTTGCTGTAAATTATTGTGTATTTAACAGTTGGCTTGTTTCACCTGAGGCGTGCTATTATTTTTGCAGGAAGAAGTTAGATGACAGAAAACAGATTTAAAAAAAAAAAAAAACAAACCAGGGAGAAAGGAAAGGGAAACGAAACAAAGAGCAGAACACAAAATGGAAGTATTGAAGATAGGAAAAATATGAAGGCAGAAAAAGGATGAGATACAGTAAGTTGCATTTCTAAAGAGAAATTTTGCTATATCCAGTGTTATAAATGGAAATACACTCAAATAATGGAGATGAGAATAAGAATAAAAGTAAGAATAAAGGATGTGGTGGTTTTTCTTTTTTGAAGCATCTCATGGAAAATCAGACTGGAAAATGAAGAGATTAATTCTTGTCTCACTGAAATGCATTTTAAATGAGCTATCTTTGTTGTGTAGTAAGTAAAATGTTCTGCAAAAATGATGTTAAACACTGCTTCCAGAAAATACACTGTAAGTAAATCAGTTCAGACAGACAAGAAAGGGAAGGGAGCTAAGAAGGATAGTTTGCTTACAATGATAGAAACTGCATTTTGAAATACTTGAAAGTTAGGTGAACTGTTGTTTTAGTTTTCAAGCAGACTAATCCTCTAAACCCAAAAGTTATCACCATGTTGATCTATGTGATTTGTCACTGTCTCACAGAAGACCAGTGAGCACAATAAGAACATCCTTCGAACTCTAGATAATTAACTGGTATTTATTGTGAATACTTAGCTACCCTACTTGCACAGATTTTTCTTTCTGATATGTGTTTGCTATATCTGTGTAAAGAAACTGACGAAGCCAAGGCATGTTTTCTGGCCATGAGGTCAGGCAGAGTGACCTGACTGTGTGGGTGTTAAAGCGTCTTTTTTAGATGGTCATATCCAAGTTGACCAAATTGTTTAGAAAGTGCTTCTGGACTGAACCAGCTAAGTGCCTGAGAGGGTGCTAGCTGACCTTGACCACAAATGTCCCTTGTGGTAGTGTGAAAGGCACATGTGTGTCCCACCACCTGGACCTGTGCCTAGGGACACCAGCCAGTTCTGAGCACGAGATCCGTGACTTGTTCAGATGTTTTTCCCTCTCAGCTGAAACTATCTTACTACAATGATCCTAAAATACACAGATTTTTAAATAGAAGTAGTATGCTAAAAGCTATATTTGGAAGACATTGTCTGCTCTAATTATGTTAAAAGAAATCTGATGTCAGTTTGCTATCACTGTAGTAACTTCAGTAGTATCGAAAATGGAATTTGGAGCACTGTTTGGATACACAGAATTTGTGGGCTTGGTGGAACAACATACTGGGACACCAAGAGAGTGGCCACATTGTGGAGAAGAAGGCCAAAAGAGTCCTGGGGTGCATTAGGAAGAGCATTGCCAGCAGGACAAGGGAAGTGATCCTGCCCCTCTTCTCAGCTGTAGTGAGACCTAGTGAGGAGTGCTGTGTCCAGTCCTGGGCTCCTCAGGACAAGAGAGACCTGGAGCCCCTGGAGCAGGTCCAGCAGAGGGCTGTGAGTATCACTGGGGCACTGGAGCATCTCTCCAGGGGGCTGAGGGGGCTGAGCCTCATCATTGGGAGGGGACTTCATCAATGTGTATAAATATCTTAAGGGTGGTGCCAAGGATGGAACCAGGCTCTGCTTGGTGGTGCAAACCACGAGGATGAGAGGCAGTGGACAGAAACTAATGCATAGGAAGTTCTGACTGAATACGAGGAGGAATTTCCTTGCTGTGTGGTGACACTGTGCTGGAACAGATTGCCCAGAGAGGCTGTGGAGTCTCCCTCACTGGAGATATTGAAGAACTGCCTGGACACAATCCTATGCCACATTCTCCTGCTTGAGAAAGGAGGTCGGACCAGATGACCTACTGTGGTCACTTCCAGCTTCACTGACACTGTGACCATACTCCCAAATAGATTACAAGAGATTTGCCAAACAAGCACAAAACTTACACACAAAATAAACACCTAGCTGACAGTTTCTTAATGTCACATTTATTTGTCTGGTAATAACAGCCTGTACAAAAAAGGCTAGCAGATATTAATAATAAACATCCAGAGGCCTAACAGAGTTTTCTTGGGAAGTCCTGTCTTGCCTATTAATACAGTTTATAGAGTTTAGAGCAGTAGAATCACTTTGCATTAATTCAGTGCTAAAGTGCTTTCCCTAAACCCTTCCTATGACCCCTACAAAGTGTTTGCTTTGCTCTTTGCCAGGAAGTCATTTCTTCTCAAATTACTTTGCAGACGCCTATTCTGAATTTATTGCCATTCTTTTGCTAATTCAATATTATCCTCCTAGGACCTGGCCTCATTAACTGGTGCCCATGATGGAATATCTGCACACATTGCTGGAACATAGTTCAATAGACTATATTATATCAGAAGGACACGGGTCCAATCCAAGCCTGCAACCAGTTTGCATACTAATTAAATTACACACAGAAGCGTTTACTGATTAAGGACAAGCAATACTGTGTTTTGCAGAATGCCAGTTTTTAATTTTTTTATTGTCCTACTGGCTGGTACAGTTGAAACAGCAAAAGAGGTCATAACTGAGACCGTAGTTCTTTTTTATTTAAGTTATTAACCTTGTGAACTTTTAAATTCAGTTAGATTGGTTTTTCCCTGTGAAATTCAGAGATTACGACTAGATGGCATTATAATATTATATAATTCCTGTAAAAAATGTAAGATTATCACAGAATCGGATTTAGGCTATGAGAAGCTGGGCCCTGATGAAGTAGTATAGCTTTCTGTTAATGTTTTGTTGTGCAGCTTTTATAGCATGCAAGTGTGTGATTATAGGTTAGGAAAAAATTCTCCCCTGAAAGAGTTGTCAAGCATTGTAACAGGCTGCCAAGGGAAGTGGTTGAGTCACCATCCCTGGAGGTACTTAAAAAGCATGTCAGTGTGGCATGGTTTAGTGGTGGACTTGGAAATCAGTACTAAGGTAATGGTTGGACTCGTTATCTCTGCGGTCTTTTCCAGTCTAAATGATTCTATGACTTCATGACATGTGACCATTGTGGTTTTTCCTAATTTCTCTAAAGAATTTTGAGAGTACCAGATCTCTGTTTTTACAGCCATTTTTATCAGCATGAGTGTTACCAAATATATACCTTGTGTTAAGGAAGGCAAACTCCAATGGAAGAATATGTAGCTGAAAGTGGTTTGTGTGAGCCTTAGTCTCTGCAGTCCTTCCTTCCAGAGTTTAGGCCTAGACTCAGGGAAGACTCCTTATCTCTTCGATAGAATATTCTAATTGGTTCTGAGCAAAACTTGATTCTGAGTCAAGTTCATCATCTTGGTTTTCAGGTTTGCACTTAGGAGGGAATTTTCAGCTGACAATATTGAGTGCTTGAGAAATGGGCCTAACACATTGCTTAAAACTCCTTAAAAAGACAAGATCAGCATCACCCTGTGGATATGGCTTTTGTTAGACCTTGTGACTGAAGAGATGGGCTTCAGAATTCAATTTGGAGCTTTTTTTCCCCTAATCTAGCTATTCTTATAGTTGAAGAAGGGAAATGGGGAAATGGGGAGGAAAAAAGAAAAATACAAAAGGTCTGCTAGAACAGACTATGAATTCAGATGGGAAGGTGAGAGGGTATAGTTAAACCAGTTTGAAATTGAGAAGGCCCTTGGAGCAGGTGCTGATGTTATGGAAATTTGGATTGGAAGACTTTTCTGGTGAGTCATGTGCTCTGAAATTGGTTGAGAATGTTGCCCTTCCAACAGTAAGACTGTGCTAGGGAATACCCATATTTCTAAAAGTATGTGGCTGAAACTCTTCTAGGGCTCAGAGGCTCATGTCTTCTCAGATTAGACCTGAAGCTTGGAGGCCTGGATAATGTTTATAATGTGGGTTCTTTTGATTGCTTTATATTAGTAGTCTTGTTGCTGTGTTTAATCACCTACATTTGATTCAGTTACAGGCATTCAGTAGCTGTGTGCTGAAGCAGAAAACTCACACAAACTGACACAGTTTGTTATACTTTGGTAAAAAATTGTAGGTAAACAACTGTAGGCAAATTCTCATTCCTTGACAATTGCAGGACTGTGAATATAATGGCATTATGAAGGCAGAATGCAGATAGGTGGATAGGTCAGTAGTACAGCTACAACCACAAACATCAGTTATTCTATAGCGACAAGACTATAATTTTTGCAAATAATATTTTAGTCAGGTAGTAGGGAGGCTCTTAGCTGAGTGACTGGAGGAAGTGGGTCTAGTGTGGCTAGAAGTATGTGTGGCATTAATATCATAATACTGCTTTCCTTCGTGTCTTTCAGTAAATCCACAGGGAATGATGAGGCCAGGTGTTCGTGTTTGCCAAGGTTAGCAATTTAGAAGAGAAAAAACATGGTAGGAATAACACTGAGGTCTTCAGCAGTGACAGTAGAGGCTTTGACAGAGCAGTTAAAGGGCCTTAGAAAGAGGTCTGGTCTGTTGTGCTTGCTGTTCTCCAGAGAGAGGATGCTTTGCAGCTTTAAAATGCTTTGCAAACCCTCAACTTAAAAGCTTCTCTTCAGCAGCTGCATTGCTCTGAAAGATTGTCCTTAGCATGGTCATATGTGTGTTTGTACTGCTTCTTGTCTTCCTTTTCACCACGTTTCTGCCTTTTAGACTGTGATGTACTGTGGCTGATGTGGGTGGTGTATCCTGGGAGGGTGTTACAGCCGTGCTCCAGCCCACATATGCTGATTCACAATTTGGAAGGTGGACAGAGGGTCTGCAGGAGCAGATATTTGCAGAGGTTGCTAAGATAAGCATGAGATTCCGGTTTTCAAGATTTTTTTTACCTAGATCTTACGGCAGTTTGTTTTTTCAAAAGCTGAGATTTTGAGCATACAATCACATGGACCTTGAACTTAAGATACTGGGCAGGTTTCTACAATTCCTTTGCCTAAAATCTCATCTTGATAGGAAATTACCAATGAGAGGATGAGACAGAAAATGTCTACAGATCCTACTTTATACATTTCTTGCTGTTTTAGATGCAGTGAGGTTATAGAAATGGTTGAAAAAATGTTTAAAATCACTTTCATGTACATCACATGTAAAACCATGTGGTTGTGATTAAACAAGCTCATTGTGTGCAAAAGCTAGGGGATGACTGTTGCTGAGCATAACTTGCTTTAAACAGGTTTTTCTGAAGGATTATCAGTCATCACGATCAGACTATAAAAATGGAAAATATGAGCCGCAGCAGAGATCTGAAAAACAGACAGAGAAATGATCCTGGATTCCATCAAAACCCAAAAGATTATACAACTTCATGTTGCAGCTTTGGGAAATGATAAAATTGAAATTGATGAATGACTTCTGTTAATAATTTTATGTTTGGCTTTTGTTTGAGTTTTCAGGTTACTTTATTGTAAAACTTTTTTATTGCTCATTCTTGATATGGATTTTGTTTGTTTTTTACAGAGACAGACTGCATATTTATAGTGCAGCAACTCTCCAAATTCTGTCTGGATAGATCTTGAGGAAGGAGTATGGAAAAAGCATGGCTATGTAGACAAGCTAGTATTGCATTATTTGGATGTTCATCTGAATCTAATGTGGCTCTTCTGGCTGATACAGTAGTAGTTTCTGCTTTTCTCAAGCAAACCTGCCTTTTCCATGTATGAGTGTGTATGTATGTTTGTGTTAGATCTATCTGTCTATCTATCTGTCTATCTTGGGACAAGACTGTGGGGAATTTGTGCAACTGTTGGTCCTCTCTTCATTGAAAAAAATAAAAACAGGTAATGGATTTGCTTCATATAGAGGCTTGTACGCCCCACTTTTTTTGTTTTCTTCAAAGAATAACAGAAGCACCTCAATGCTGTAGCCCTACTTTGTGATGTGAACCCAAGCCACTCTTGTATTGTACAGATGTAGACAAGATACCAGAGTATAGTAAAACATGTAACAATCTCATGGGCATGGTGTTATATGTAAGGTGTGATAATTGCTGACCTACCCTGTTCCTCTGTGAAATAGTCCTTTAAATCCTTCAAGTTTTTTGTGTCCATGCAATGCTCTCTATTCTCTTTGTAGTGTAGGAGAACCATCCTATCCTCCTTTGCTTCACATCTCCTGTTTTGCTTTTTCCTACATCAGAGCAGCAAATGCTTCAGGAATCAAATGGTAATTCAGCTTTGCTTATATCTAGGGTGCAGCTAGGAGCTGCATACTGGACCAGTGAATGACTCCTTCAAAGCTAATTTTTAGAGTTGTATAAATTAAACAGGTCATCAAAGACGTAAGAATTTGGATTCTCTGCTGTTGTTACATTTTGCATCAGTATAAATCCTTGATTTTAACAGAAGTTTTAATTAATGTATGTCACAAAACTGGGGGAGGGTTAGATATTTGAGTATTGGATGATGACAGTCAAAACTTCGTCTTTTACTGCTGTGAGCTCAAGAACACTGTAAAAAGACTGAATTATTCTTATTTGGTTACTGTTGCTCTGGTAGTGTCTTGAGATTCTGGCTATGTGAAGTCACAGGAAGATTTCTTTTGTGTTTCAGCAAGGTTAGGATGTCATTCAGTATGTTAGGTAGTCGTGGGCCTAGTGCTGGTTCCTACATGGCCCAGAAATGTCAAAAATGTTTTCTGTGACTTACGCCTTTATTACACAAGCGAGCCAAAACAGCTCTCAGCAGCTAGAAGTGTTTTAGTTCAAAGCCATGACAATCAGTTTCTGCTAATAAGCTGCCATCCTAGGAAACCCCCAAAGCATTCTGAATGTGCTTTCTGCAAAGATGACACCGTGGTTTATTTGAGCCATGTTAAGATGGTCTTGTTTGTTGTTTTTGTCTGATTTGTCCCTGAACTTTTATCAGCTGGATTTTAAAATGTATGTGTTCTAAATTTCTAAATGATGAGTAAGATGCCTGAAGTAGAATGAACTTTGGAAGTTCAGATTTGGAAGGAGAGATTTTTTCCATCTAATTTCTTTTATTATAATAGAATATTATGAACCGTGTGATAGATTAGTTAAGTTGATCAGGATATTAAGAAGATATGTAGTTTTCTTATTAATGATATTCAAACTCTTAATGGCAACATAATGGGGAAGATGTCTCTTCTAGTCCAGGAGAAACACATTTTAGAGAACTTTTAGGAATGCCTTAACACAGGTACTGAATACTCTCTGTGGCCAGTAAATTTCAGGAGGTGACATGTTCATTCTGATAAACAAAAAACCCCAACTTTTTGTGAAAGGCCATATACCTAATTTCAAAAATAGTAGTAAAATTTCAGTAACCTTTTCTTCCCTCTATCCTTGAGCAGTTAAGATTGGAGTTATAGGAAGGGTTATATAGATGTGTTGAGAACTTGTTTTCTTCCTGGGGTTGGAAATGCTAATTTTCTGTGATCTGACCTGCTGCTTTGTATGACATAAGGCTGTAAGAGGTCTATGCCTAATAAAGCTCCTCTCAGAATACACTCTGATAGCTATTGGCTGCATTTTGGAGAAAAACCTATTAAGTTCTTTCATCTACTCAGCAGTATTCATTGATCCAGAAAAAAAGCCTTCCTCCCAGGTTCAGATGTGAAAAGAAGCAACTGAGTGTGCACACTTCCATTGACACACAGTCACTGGGGACTGAACTGCCAAGCTGAGGTCTTAATTTTCTCTGCCACAGGTCAGAGTTTCAGCAGCTGCCAAGGCAAATTTGGACTTGCTGTGAATATTGGTGTTTGTGATTCATTGGCCTTAAAGTATCTTGTAGGAAAAGGGGTAAGAGTGGCCAGTTGCTGAAGTGGTGTAAAAGCTGTTGCATTCCATTGCTGGACAGTTTGCTGTAATTGAAATATCAGTATTAAAGCTGCTTCAAATGCAGAGTTGTACAGCTGAAATTTATACAGCAGTATCTACAAATAATATATTCAGACTGCTATGGTTTTGTTGTGGAAGCACAGGCACAAGAATCTTGTCAATGAAGGGTTTGTTCCTGGCTTTGCCAGAGCTGGCCTGTGACTTTGGACAGCTTGTCTGACCTGCCTTCCCAGAAATGCATAGAAACCTTGTTCCTATGTTATTTTCATCCCTTTGGAGAATATGGTCTGCAGTGTCTTTTCCTTCAGTTTGCCTGGCTGCAAAATGGGAGATATTTCTGTAGGAAGTTTGCCATTCTTACACGCTCATGGGTATTTTTTGAGACATTTGAATGACAGGTGCTATGCAAAGGCAAATCAGTATTAGATACCAAGAGTGGAAGTGCCCTGTAAATGCTGGTACCTGAACAGTCTCATCAGTTCTAGAAGATGTCATGCACCAAATATATTGGAAATCAAAACATTGAAACTGCAAATAAAATAACAATTGAAATTGGAAACATTTCTAACAGTGAGAAGAATGAATTTAAGTATCTTCTAAGAGCTGAATTTTCTCTACTAAAATCAAGACTGTCTTTCTGAAATAAGTAATTCAGGGAGGAGTTGTAGGCTCAATACAGAAATCAGAACTGAATTTCCTTGCTTATGTATGCAGAAGGAAATGATCTTTTCTGGCCTAAAATATCCATGCATATACGTATTTTTTTTGGCTGAACAGTCAGTCGTAAGTTTGTGGCTAAATAGTGCTTTTCTCTAGAGGGATTTAAATTCCATCAAACATATTATTTTGAACTGTTTAATGTAAGCTTGTTATGTAGACAAACATAATGGCCCAGCTGTTTACTTTAGGCAGCTCTCTCCAACTGTATGGATAAGCACATGTTGGAGATACTGTGGTTCTCCAGCATGCACCTCCTTGGGTAAAGTTTATATTGCACATACTCAATGTAGTGAATGAAACAAATGTGTCTAAGTAGAAGCAAAATTCTGCAGACACTTCATGCCTCTAATGCATTGTTTGTGTTGGCAGAAGGAGGATTGGTGTTGGTAAGCCTGTCAAACAAAATTCAGTACCTTTGGTGATGCCTGAGGTAATACGGCACAGGACATGATGTCTGTTGGATGTGTGCTTCAATATTTCCATGTAGGATGGGATAATTGACACAAACCCTGTAAGTACAGGGGCAGCTGTCATGCCATGAGATTTAAGGAGCAAGCTTTATTGTACAATGTGGCATACCAGCAGTTTGGTAATACTCTTCATCATTTGAACAAAGACTTGAATTGTGTGTCTTACATGACATACACGGCTAAATCATTTCATTGTTTTCAGAACTGTTTCTCAGTTGAAATAGCAGTCTTTCTTTTGTCTTCCTCTGCACTTCCTAGGAAAATCAATGTGAATTGCATATGTGATCTAAGTTTGGAGCTAGTGGTGGCGGTTTTTTCAGCCTACATTATTCCATAGTTCTGTGATTTAAAAATATGTGATTTTGGTTTACATGCATGTAAAGATGAGTCTGAAGGCTTTGAGGCCAGGTAGTTGGACAGAGATAGATAGATAGGTAGATAGATAGATAGATGGATGGAGAGAGAGTTTGAGCTATTCTAGAAGTGAAGTGGTCTGTAGACACCTTTTACAGACTGTGGAGATGAGGTTCACTGTCGGTCTAACATTTCTGTGAAGGTTGTGACTTCTGCCCCGTTAAATTCTCTGCCTGAATTCCTGCTTGTGCATTGGCTCAGCAGGTCATCAGGAAAGCCTGAGCCTTACTTCTGGGAATTGAAGGAAAAGTAGCTGAAAGTTTGACATTCTTTTTTTTTTCTTGTCTTAAAGTATCTTGTTTGTGGAATATGATTTTTTTTCATTACCAGTGTTGACTAATATTGCAAGAAGTTCATGAGGGTTACCTTTCCAATAGATTTTTGACAGATGGAGCATCATGTGTGACCTTGGTATTAATTCTGTATCCTGATTGTCTGGAGGCATCTGCCAGTAACTAGCAATAATTAACTGCTTGTGTTGTTTAGAAAACCGTGCTGGTCAGAAGAGCAGTTGGTTGATAGTGCTGGAGCCATTATATGACAAATTGCCAGGCTAACTTTGAACAAAATAAACCTGTGATTAAATATTCAAGTATATATTTTATCATCATGGTATTTAGTGAGAGAGCTTTTGGGTGGCAAGATCCTGTGTTTCCATGAGATTTTGGGGACAAGTCTGACTGGGAAGAGAGGGAGACTCTCTACTTTGGAGCTAAATGAGAAGTTTGCTCTGGAGAGGAGGGTAGCACGTGCAGGACAGTCAGCTAGGGTGTTCTTTCTTTCCCTGGGAAAATTGTCCTTTTTGCCAGCTAGCACCTTTGATATCTCTGTTCCTGGAAGGACACTCAAAGGGAAGAAGTGTCACTGTAAAACTGCCTTTTCTCTTTCTTACAGGCAACTCCTGTCAGCTGAGTCTCAGTTACTCTTGTCCACTGTTAAGCCTCAGGTGTGGGATTTGGAGATTCTGTCCCAAGGAATTGATGGGGATAGATCATTAGGGCATTATGACATTTGTGTTTTGTTCTTGGTGAGGTGCTGGACAGCCCCACTGGTAGGCCTGAGAGAAGGAAGGTTAGACATGCCAGTTTTTCCCAAACAGAAATAAAATAGATGACAATGTGGTCTGGCTAACTATGAATGAAATATGAATTTTAAACATACTTTATCCCTCTTTTATCTCATGCAAATGCTGTCTCAAATAAGCAGTGTAAGGAGGAATCTATATTTCAGAAGTAAAATAATGCTATGGCTATTTTAAAAAAGAAGGTAAAAATTACCAAACACACTGTTGGTGAAAAGAAATCAGTTTGACTTGTTTATGGGATAACTAACAAGTTGAAAAAGTTTGCAGTAGCACCTGCTAAGAATACTAGAGGGAAATACTGTGTTGCTTGTGTGTTTGCAAGGTTAAACCAAAATGTGGGTAAGATTTCTCTCTTTGTTCACATGTCAAAGCAACCCATGATGTGGTGGTCTCGAAGAATGGTTGAGAATTTGACTGTTAATTTAAGTGGAACCAGGATTTCATATACATATTTTAATAATATAAATATCTTGTTTGTCCAAAAATTCTCATTTGCTACCCAAAACTCTTGGACTTCAACAAATCCTTTGTATTTGCAGAGTCTAGAACTGAGCTCAAAGTCTGATATTCATGATTTAATATGAGTAAACTTTGTTATTACCCAGATTCGTAACTTAATATGACTGTGCAGTTCTTTCTGACTTATTATTTTTCACGAGAAAAATCACTTATATGAGAAATATTGACAGAATATAATGCAAAACATTCAGAATTATCCCCATTCTTAAATATAGTGTCTTGGCTAATAATGGAGAACTGAGGTGTTAGTCTGCAAAATCTGTGGTGCATAAAGAAAGATTTTGTGATATATTTTTCTTTAACTGATATTTAATAATTTTGCACAGAGTAGATCATTATTCTTTGTGTGTGTCTGTATCCTGTTCTTTCATGGTACTGTAGAGCCTTAACAGATAGCAGAACTCATGTCCCAGTTATGCCAATAATCAGCCTAGAATTTATATGTATGTAAGAAGTTTCAGATTTTCAAATAAGCAGTTAAAAATATGAGTGACACTGTTGCTATGTATTTTCCCCCAATCACATTTAACAGTAAAGCAAACAGATTTTAATGAAGTTTTCACTAAAACATCAGCTGCAGTTTCATAGAAGCCCTAAGCTATTAAATTCTAGCAAAATTACAAAGAAGAATTTAAAAAAGAAATAACCAAGTAACTGCTTAACTTGGCATTTAAATGGATTTTGGAAAAGGAAACTATTTTCCTGCAATGATGCAGAATACAATGTATTACAGTAAAAAAGAGAGGCAAGGCTTTTAGAATAGTCATTTTATAAATTCTTGTGATAGGTGACACAATCAGCTGGAACTGTTGGATCAGGTTCTGTCAAGCCATCATGATTAATTCTTGTATGCAGTTTTATGCATTATAAATTGCAGACTCTGATCATATTTTAAAGCAAAATATTTGGAAATAATTTAAATTTACAGCTATCTAGTTAGTTCTAAATTCCATCTTGCCTGCAAACCGAAGGTGTCAGTGCAGAGTGAGGTACAAGGAAAATGCTGAAGAAGCTCAGTATCTTTGGTGGATAATCTTGAAAAGTATCAGTAGGGAAAATACAGGAATTACCGAAGAATAACAGATTTTCATGACCATTTCTTCAGTACAATGCTTAAGGAAAGAGAGGTGAGTCATACTCTGGATCCATTTTTTTTCCAGTGAACTATGGGAGGTTTCATTATTCTCAGTTTGACTTTAGCTGCAAAAGCCCTTCATCTGGAGTATATCTGTCTCAAGTGATCATTAGCAATGGTTACATTTTAAGCTGAGATGCTGATGGCAAAGAAAGTGGGAGATTTTACAGAAAGGACATCAAGCAGCCTTAATATGCAGACATACAAGTTTTTCACAGTGACTAAAAATACACATTCATGGTCTAGTTTTATGCAGGTTTCCTGAAAATCTAAGGATTTATATTATAGCACGTGATTTAAATATTTTGGCAGTTGTATACATACTCTAGTCCATCATTTGTCTGTTAGTGAATGACAAGTCTTTGCAGTCAGAAATATTTTGGCTCAATACACTTCCCCAAAATCTAATGGAAATGATTTGTTGCCAAATCATTACAAGATAGTAAGTGGTCTGCAGTGGACCTTTCATAAAGATCTTCCCCTAGAACTGTGCATCTCCTATTCCAATTTATCATATGTGTTCATTAGAAATTGGGCTCTGGCAGCCACACACACAGAGTTATGCTAAAAGTTAATTCTGTTTGGATGAATGTGGAGAAAAAGAAGCACTGGCTCTCAAAATGCAAGGACAGACATGAGGACTAATTTTCTCTTGTACTTTCCCTAGGATGCAGCTTCCTCAGACAAACGGCAATTCTTGGTACCAGTGCCTGAAGAGCAGGGCTATTAGTTTTCATGAGAGCCCTTCAGCTAGTAACGAGCTGCTCAACACAAAGTTGATTGTATCTGCAGGTTGCAATGTCAGAGATTTTGTTACCTGCTTAACCAGCACTCTGCCATCTGGGAAAACAACACCTCTGCAAAAAGAAATAGAAAAGTGATGTTGCATCCAAGGCAGCAGGATGTGCTTCTCTGCTTTTACAGCCCAAGCAAGCACCCATTGCATGGTGCTTTGTTTTGGATTTTGTGTCTGTAGCCCAGAGTTCAGTTTACTGCCCTTGTTTGCATGGTGTTAGTATGCCATGGTGTTGGTGGCTGCAATTCTGGCTGATCATAAAAGGGCAAGAAACTCTTTATGGGTCTGCACAAAAGATCCTGAATATCTGTTCAAAGACTGGAAAACGGAAAATATCCACTGATTGTTGTAAAAGTGCTGTTAATGTTGTAAAAGCAAATAATAATGCATGCTGGATTTATCTGTAAACTCCCTTGTTTTATCTGAAAGTAATATTTTAGTCACTTTTTAGTTGCTGAAAGCTCCACATGCACTAAATATTAGTACATGTGTCCTATCCATTAGTACATGTAAAACCTATACACTGTGCGCCATACATTAATGAACTTAACAAGAAGTTCAGCTTCTTGATGATTTAAGGTTACTAATAATTATGATTTATCATTACCAAAAATCTGTCCAGTGCTGTGCTGAGTAAAACTCCTAAGGTCTTGGAACAAATGAGTGACTTGTGGAATAAAAGATGAAGAGCAGTATAGAGAGCTAAAGAAATCATTGAGAATCTAAAGTGATTGCTATTTTCATACAATCCTTATTTTCCCTGTAAGTCTTGTTTTACTTGGTTGCATTTTTTTGTATCATGTGGTCTACTTTATACTGAACACACACACTGGACTTCATTGCTTGCTTTGTCATAAAGTTGCTATGGATAAAGCCTTTTAATCACTCTGAAACAGCTTTTGAAGGAAGATGAGGCAATGGTAGGCATTATCTATAAATGTCATTATAAATATCATTACCTCTATAAATATCACATTAAATAATTAAATATATAAATATCATTCTGATAGTCAACATCTTAGAGTGACTTTGCTAAAACATTTTTCCTGGTTTCTCTAAGGAAGTGAAGAAGTAACCAACCCTGTTTCTGGATGTGAACACGTATGGTAACATACTGACAAGTCATCTCCCGCAGAGAGACCAGGCTTTGTTTCAAGAGAACACTGGGAGCAAGCCAAAATAAGGCTTTTAGAGTACAGAAGCATATGACAGGCCTAGATTAAAAAGATATTCAGAAAAAATATTTTTCTCTGTGGTCATACCGTACTTAACTGCAGTCAGCTTGCTGAGCATGAAAATACACTGCTGAATGCACCTTTCAATTAATTTTAATATGAACAACTCCTCAGGATAATTGATGCACTGTAATAGAAAATTAAAATCTAGGGGAAGTTCAGGAGAGTGAAGGTAATACTACATTTGCTGGAAGCATGTACACAGATGTGCCTGCGGGAAAGAAGAGGCTTGTTCTCTACAGTCATCAGTTAGGTGAGGGAAAGGCAATTTTTTAATTGAACCTTTTAGGAAAATAAGTATACACAGGCAAGGAAGATTAGCACACTGAAGGTGTAGCAGGGGAAGTACTGATCCCTTTGATGCCCAGTGCCAGGACCTGAGGGAATGGCCTGAAGCTGCGTCAGGAGAGGTTTAGGTTGGACATCAGGAAAACGTTCTTCACCCAGAGGATGACTGGGGATGATAACAGGCTCCCCAGGGAAGTGGGACAGCACCAAGCCTGGCAGAGTTCAAGAAGCATTTGGACAATGCTCTCAGGCACATGGTGTGAGTCTTGGGGTGTCCTGTGCAGAACCAGGAGCTGGACTCTATGATCCTTGTGGGTCCCTTCCAGCTCGGAGTATTCTGTGATTCTGTGGTTCTCTTTTGAGATGTGGATTACTGTGTTTTATTTTTATAGTCTGTGATGCTGAAGGGAGCTCATAGGTGCTGTTTTTACTGTGTATGTTATTGCTGCTAAAAGCTTAAGAGCTGAACTATTTTCATAAACTAAAAATGGAAGAAATTTTACACAGCAGGACTACTTATAAAAATAATTTTTCCACTTTTTGGTAATGTGTCTCCTATTAATTCCTTAGGGTTAGTCGAAGTGTCAATCCTACGAATAAACTAAAATACAAGCTTAGAAAATCATACAGCTTGCATGTTTCTTTGATAAGCAAAACCATATGAAGTTACACATATGATTAGATCTGCCAGTTTCTGTGGAATGACAATTTTTCCCTAACTGCTAAGCAGCAAAATTAAAAGCTATGGCACTCTGGCCTCAACTCTTCAATTTTTAGCCAGTTTTAGCAGCCGTTTGTCACATGAAGAATCACACTGATTTTAATGGAGGAATTCTAGGATTTAGGTGCATTAAAATAATTTTATTTCTGAACAAATTCTTCATCAAGCTTGTGAGATTGCAATTTTATTTTGCATACAAGATGCAGTAACTCTGATGAATTTGCTGTGAAGTTGTGATTCTAAAATTAAGAAGAAAGTGCAGATAGGCAGATGTTTACAAATCAGGCTGTCTGCAGAAGTTTATGCTAAATTTATAAACATAAAGCATACTTCTATCACTACAGAAATAACAATTTAAGTTCCCATAATTCCTGTGGGTAAATTAAAATTAATCTTTTACTTTTTAAGGTTATAAAAAGATCAGTGTTTTCAAGTTCCACAATAATGATGATCATATTGTTTAATAAGCCAATTTAATGCTGAAGCATGAATGTTGAAGAATGAAAAACAAGTTCTGATCTCTTTAGATTTAAAAACACCTCCAAAGGCTCCTAGGCAGATAAATAATAAACCATAGCTGCAATCATTTTGAAAAGAAGCAAGGCACACATCAAGAATTACTGAGAATAAAAAAAATAGTGCTGAATTGCATATGACATTCTGATCCCATTTAAACTGATGGAAAACTCCTGCTGCTTGAACTTAAGATTTAACCTTTTGTCTTGCTGGGTGCTTTCAAAGCACATATAGGCATTCAGATATCTAATTGATAGGACAAATGACTTGAAAATTATGCAGACCATGGGGAAATAGAGGTGAAGCACAGGCAGAGTATCTGGAGAATAAAGTTAACACTAGAATTTGGTGGCTTCCATACCTCTTTCTTTCCAACCTTTTTTCTCAACTAAAGATTAGTTCATGTAACACTCCTATAACTAGGTAACTAAAAAAAGTATGGGCTTATCTTAATTTTTATGGCATGCTTTTACTTACCACTCTGTTTCTGCTGAGAGAGATAAGATGGATTGCTTTTGTATTTTATTCCAAAAGCCTCAGCAGTCTTCCAGGAGCAGTGAGCTAAGACTATGAATGTGAATGAATTTTTTTTCTTAATGGGAAGCTGGTAGTATGGGCCATGTAAAGAAGGGCTGTTACTTAAGAAGTGTTCATTTGACTGTAGTATTGCAGGCCATCTGTACATCAGCTTTTAGCAAACTGTTATGGGATGTTATGAGCAGCCATTCCATCCAGCAGCTCCACAGCCTGACAGTTTTTCCTGGCTGCTGGAGCCCGGCCTGAGATGCTGTAAAACCTAAGGGTCTCCTTCCTGGATGATGGACATGGCAGCTGCTTTCCTATTTAGAGGCAGCAAGGCTAAGCTGGTACCCCAGACACACACACACACAGAGGATGTGGCTACTCAGGCTGCCACAGACAGGGTACTACCTTCAGCAGCATCCACAGTGCTTTCAGGAGTGATGTTACAGCCAGGTTCTCTTCCTTCTCTTTGGCTGGTAGGGATTGACATTCAACAGTGAAAGTACTCTCACTTTTGTGGATCCCCCAAGCATTGGTGTGGCCCCCTCTGCCCACCCAACATTCCTGCCTGGATCCCCTTACCCACCCCATGGTTTTCTGCTCACCAGCTGGTCCAGCTGGGTGCTTGTTGCTAACAGTCCCACAGGTACTCCACACTTGTGAATCCCCAAAACTACCAATGGGGACTCTGCTCACCTCAGACCCCTAGTTCAGTTTGAGAATTGTGGATGAATGCACCAGCGTACCTCATGCACACCCCTCAGTTTTCTAATGGCCCATCAGTTAGCATCTGGAGGTTTTTGGCATTGTCTCTGTTTATCCCTTGTCTAACAGTTTGTGTCCCTGTGCTTTTATCACTTCCCCTCTCAGATTACTATCCCCTTGAAGAGGTCCTTGATTGGATAAAGTTAATGAATTTGGTACTTTCCACATGCCCTACACAAACAGGCTGTGATGTTGGTGACAGTGACAGCTTGAGCTCTGTAATCTGTTCTCAACCTACCCAAAGGCTGGGCAGGCATCTGGCTAGTTAGACAGTGTTCCTGGTCTCTGACCCTAGTTCAGTGGCAGGTTTTGCAGCGGTGGTTTAAGATGTTATTCCTGCAGCTGTCCATCCCCATGCTTGCCAAAGGCTTCCCTCTGTTTCAGAACAGCAGGTGAACACGACAACTCCTCGATTGCTACAGGTCATATTTTAGCATATAAGCATAAATCACTAATGAAGATTAACAAAGTGTTTGCATGTTCTGCTGCAACTTGCAGTAACTTTGGTCCTGGCACATGTGATTCTGCTGTTCTGCAAGGGCACTGCAAGACTGAACTGAGAAGTTTTGGAGTTGGATGCAGCAGGGCAAAGCATGCTTGCCTTGGTGGCACCACTCAACCCTACTGAGCTGGAGCTGGAGCATTTTAATTAATAAGAGCTCTAGTCACTGTTTTAATAGCTTTGTAAACATAACTTATCTGTATGTTTCTTGATCTTCATTAGCATTGTATCTTGCTAAATTTTGGTGTGTTTTTTTAAAAATATTTTCATTCTGTTTCCTGGATTTTCAGTTGCCTCTTGTACTTAGTTCAGTGTGAGAAACATTGCACTAGATTGAAGAACTGGTTGATGCCAGCTCCTAGAATTTTTGGCATAACAGATCTCTATCTCAGATCTTAAAATCCTCCCAGTAAAACTGAAATCCAGAATTGTTTCCTAAATAGGAAAAAAGTGAGAAAGATTGAGGAAAGTGTATGAGGAAAGTGTGTTATGCTGATAGGGTGCAGAAGAGCTAGAGGCACAAAGACCCAAGGGCAGAGAGAGTTAGTGGGACTTGTTCTCAAAACCTCCTCAAGGATTTTATAATCTGCAGTGTACTGTGTGTTAGAAATTGCTTTTTTTAAAGAGAGGGCATCACTAAAACCCAACTCTTTCACGTGTACCAACAGTAAATAAAATCTTACTCAAATGAGTAGCTCCAGTCTGTTCCACTTGAACTGTTTGTAACAGAACTAATGCATCTTGGCATCTGTAAGTGCCCCAGAACAATTTCTGTGAGCTACTGTAATACTCCTACATTGAACAGACTGTAGTTCACAGCAGGATTTCTCCTGCAGCGTGGTGATATCCCAGATGAGTCACAGCAACAGCATCTAGTCCAGCCAGCAAAGTACTGATTATATGGCAAGAATGGCTGCGACTACAGGCAGTAAATCTCTGTCCTGTGTTCAAGAACATGGCTGCATTTCAGCTAGAGGTTGATGCCATGTCTGTCTTAATTCCTTTATTACAGGGGGAAGATTTTTTAGCCTGTCTTCTGGGGTTCTTTTACCCCACCTCAGCAGGTATCCCGAGAGAATGTAGACCACAGGTCTGTAATGCAGCCATGAATTTTTATGACAGCATGGCAGCAGATGTTCTCCATTTGAATTCATTTTCAGAGGCTACTATTTTGATAAACAGCATTCAGAGACTTTTTACTTTGTTGCCTAAGTGGCATTATGGAGTGGAATGTTGAATTCTGAGACTAGAGAAAATGATAAGTTATGATGGCTTTATCACCAATACAGATGAATTGTGTAAGTTAACAAGAGGAACATTAGTGCAAAAGTAACTGTATATTTCAAAAATTCAATGAGCACCAGGAAGACAAGTATTTTCAGAGACAGACATCTCGTTCATTTCTAGGTTTTAGGGCTAATTCCAGATTATTGTATGAATGCTTTCTTCCTATGAATAAAAGCTTCATATTGAGCTTTTTCTTTCTTTTAATGTCTTCTAATGTCTTATTTTATTTTCTTCTGATCAGGTATACTTACTCTTACACTGCAGAGATCTTACTTAATTTCTCATAGCACTTCCTACAGTTACATGTGAATGAAACAGCTTCTGGGTGAAGGAAATCAGCTGTCTTGGGAACTGCCAAAGGTTTCCTGGCAGGGAGTGTGGGGAGAGCAGGATTCAGTCAAAGTCAGCATGGAGGAGCTGGTCTCATCTGTGGAAGATCTGCTTCATAGCTGACGTGTACCTGTTTAAGATGTCTGGCTGTTAAAATACCAGTTAGACATGGAGATTTGAGGAGTTACTTGATGGAGACATAATGGTGATGGGAGAGACATTTGATCACTGCCAGTTCTGCCTTCTGGTGCTGGCATGAGACTTGCCATTACTTTCAGTAGCAGTCCATTACAGCTGCAAGAGATTTGGAGATCTTGCCTTACTGTGGGATGAGGGCAGTTGGATCTGGCCCTGAGAAGTTTTTTGCTGCAATGTCTGAACACCTCTATGAAATTGTTCTGACATGCAGTAAAGAAATTCCAAGTATGTGGTTTTTTATTTTGGTTTCTTTCCCTGCCCCTGCTTTAATCCTCACAAATTTGTATTCTAAACCTAATTATTTTCAGCTTTAAAAGATGGTTCATTTGGCTGCTGAATTTCTGATTGTGGCTTTCTGAATTTCTGATTGTGTTATCTTTGGAATGCATGGAAAGTTAATGGGGCTGGGTCTGTGAACATCTAAGACACTTATGAAAGATGAGGAAAAAAGTTTGTATAAACTCTAGAGGAGGTTGCATTGAAAATTTTTAGGTATCTTCAAACATCAGAAGTTTGAAAATCCCTGATGTAGAATATGAATATTTTACTAGGTGAACTATGGCTGCTAAGGCTTGCCCTCTTCTTTGCTCTTAGTCTTTCCTAGGCATTTTGACTGGAAACTGGAATTTAGTATTTGCCTTTTAGTGGGTGGCATCATGAAGTAATCGTGAAGTTTTTTTCCCCAGGAGACATAAACATTTTATTTTTCATTGTCAATTTTAAGGCTGTCTGTTAGGACAGTGCAAATACTTCTGAAGTGCTTTTAGCTTCAATATGTATTATTTGTGTATTAAGGAGCAGTAAGGGGGCCAATGTACAGTAGAAATCAGTGCCTAATGTGTCTCAAATGCTGGGTTTGTGAGTGCTCCCAAATATGTTAACACTTTATCTCTATTTTCTGTATTGCTGTATAATAAACCTCTTACAAATAACAGTCAAAATGACCACATGAAAAAGAGAACCTACTGTGCAAAAATATTGGCAGATACAAAAACTTAAGAAAAAATGGGTCCTTTTGCTAGTTGCTCTCAGTTGTTCCTGCAACAAGTAAAACCGGGAGTAGAAAATACTTGGAGGTTTGGTTTTATTTTAATTAGCTATGCTTAAATTCTAAACATGGACTCAAAGCTTCAACAAGGTGTTGGCCTTGCTGTGAATTGGAAGATTCTGCCTGAGGATGCAGTGTAACCAACTTCCTCTCCTGATGATGTATTTGCAGCAATATGTGAGCTGGGGAACTGAGGGAAACTTGGGAGTTGTGGGATGGTGAATTTAGCCATGGCCTTTCACCTGTGATGAGCAATGGCATCTGTTGCCACCATCTGTTCTGTTTCTCTGCTTATCCTCCCATGTGTGATACCAGGCAGGGAGCCCCAAAGAGGGGACAAAGGGGTCGCTTCAATGAAAGTAAAATGAATGCTGCTCAGAAGTCCCCAGGCAGCAGTTGGAAGGATATGTGTGGTCTTTTGCCTGGCAGAGAGGAAGATGCAACAGGATACTAAAAATCGTGCAGGAAGTTTTCCTGGCTGAGCTTCCATCCAGGATAAGTTCTATGTTGTCTGACAAAATACTATAGAGAAAATGAAGTTCATAAACTCCATCATCCTTAGAGAATATCTATTTGGTGGAGCTTCCTGACTTAAAATAGCTTTGCAGCTACTGTTTAAAAATCCGTTCTTCATAAAACCCAGCAAGCAGGAATATGTAAAAGTTTTGGCAACCAAAAGTACATTTCAGTGGGAGAACAATGGGATGCATTAAAGGAAAATAACTGGTCGCTGCAATAAACATCTTCAGCTTTTCTAATAAATCTACTCTATTTGGGCAGCAGCTTTTTAGCTCTTGGCAACCTTGTAGGATGTTCTGTAGCAAAGACAAAAATTTGGAAAACCTCAGGGGCAAGCCTGGCTGCAGTCTGTGACAGGTGGTAATGTATGATTCTAAAAATGGTGTGAGTATTTTTTAAAAGTTTCTTACAAGCAGTGTAATTTGTGGATATCAGAATCACATTTTATAAACATATTTTTTTAATCAGATGAATTTCAGTTCTATATGAAGTGTCTCTTTCTTTTGACAGAAGTTGCATGATTTATGACTCATTTTGTATCTGAAATATTTTGATTAAAGAAATCACTTTTACGTGTGAAACAGTTCATTCCAACTCATATTATTATGAAAGAAGAGTTGCTGTAAAGTTTCTTTACATCAGGCTTTTATTTACTCATTGTTGTTGTAAATTCAGAATAGAATGGAGCTAAAATTGAGGATATACTACATGTATATCAGAAGAGCAGTTTTGCTGATTAAATCTGTCTGCAGAAGATGCAGTAGAGATTAAAAAAACTTATGATCCCTGTATGGGCATCCATACCACGTTCAACAGACAGGTTTTGCTAAAGTAATAAAAATCGAAAACAAAAAGCTGAAACAACCAAAATATTTTTTGAGTGTTTGGAAAGTGAAACTTTTTTTCCCCCTCACAAAGGGAGTATTTAAATTTGTTCTGAAAAGTAATTTTTTAAACTGGTAATGACACACAGAAAAAAAAGTTGTTTGACCCAGAACTAGTTTTGCTTGCTTAAGATTTTGCTAAGATAAAAGCTATTTATATTCACATCTAAAGAATTCTCCATATTGTACCACTTTTACAATCACTCCTGGGGTACCAGGCCTGGGCAACTAAAAATTCACAATGCTAAGTTGGTGCACAGGTTGCTGAGTATCCACTAGAAATAATAATATTTTATTTTGGAAAACTAGCACTGTTAGAAAAGTTTTCTTCTTACGTGCTGTATTTTCTCATTTTCTGTGTGATGTTACTCACATTTGTGTAGCTTCCAAAATATGGTAGTGTATTTGAAAGGAGAGTGTCAGAATATCCACACAAAAATCTTTTATTTGACAAGAGAAGGTCTGTCCTTGTATAAGTCAGTGCAAATTTTGTAATTCGTGTCAATAATTAGAATTTCATGCAGTGGTGTCACAGCCATCTTGATTTTTGTGACTCAGCCATCATACTTGACTTATTATTTTTCAGTCATGTACCAGAATTTGAGATTACATTCCATAATGGAATGGAAAAATGTTTTGGCAATGATGTAAGAAGTCTTGGAAAGCTGAAACAATTAGAAATTGAATGAAAAGACCTACTTTTGCTCCATACTGAGAGGAGACATCTGTAAATCTGTGTTCTCAGAATTCGAGATCACCTCAGAGTAGTTATTTGTATTCATAGTACTATTTCTTGTGGGAGGAGTGACTTATTATCACAGATTCAAAAATTCACAGGATAAGTTGGAAGGGAGCCACAAGGATCATCGAGTCAAACTCTTAAATAAATGGCCCATATCCTTTAATATAATTTTGTATTCCTTGCACATCTAAAACTTCCACAGAAGCCAAGCATAGTTTTATATGCAGTTTAAAAAAGTAGGACCAGAACTATAAATGTAGGTGGTTTTTTTTCTAATTTAGTTTAAAGAAATTACACTAAATGTAATCCCAACAGACATTTTCATAATGAATTTTACTTGCCTTACAAATGCAAAGTTTTTGTTGAGAATTGGGCACCAATCAGAGTAGCATTTGCTTAGCTTTAAATCTTTGAAAAATCGTATGAAACACAGCAGGCAATTTCAGAGATAAAGTAAAAAGGAGAGAAAAAAATTGTATCCATTTCTTCACCTTCTATTTGGAGATAATTAAGTTCAGAGGTTTTGAAGGAACATTGACTGTGTTCCAGGATGGCCTCCACACCAGAAAATGAAATTAATCAGTCATTGCCATATTAAGTGAAAATGAATTAGTTGCAGACAAAACACTGTACTTTCATTAGTCATGTCAGGATGCAAATGTGAAGATATATATCTTTGCATAAATGTTCACAGATAAACAATATAATTAAATTCACTACTGAAACAAACTAATTAAATTCACTGCTGTTATGCAACAGATATTCTCTTAAGTATATGATATTTGGCTTGCAAGAGTAAGCAGTAGGTTCTTTATCTGTGTTATGTCTATGATGATAGGAGAATTTAATTTTTGTTAATCTAGGGTGCCTGGATTCAGGCAGTGACTCAGGAAGACATCTGTGTTTATGCTTAGCACAAACAGTCCATCTAAATCTCACTGGCTGCGAGTTTTTCTTTTGTTTTAATAATGTTCCCCTGAGCAGTAACAGTATGCAATCTGATCTCACAGTTTTGGAACTGTCCCTCAAGATGATCCAAATAAGACCACTTTTGTGCAATGACTAGAACTGAAATAAAAGTTTTGCTTTACATATATTCAAGGAATTTAACTAATTAGTGTCAAAGCAACCTTCACTGAGCATTTGCTGTGATTTCTGAAATGTATCTAGTAACAGAAAACACTTAAAAATCACCTGTTAACTAAAAATTATTCAGAATTGAGAATAATTTGAGAGAATGCATAGTAGGTGAGTGGTGGTGATGTACACAAGCTGTTGGGCAAGAGTTGTTTTACTCCTGCACACTTGGAAAAGAGCAGCAGATCACAGTCAGTGTGTCTGCCCCATAGAGAGCAGAGTCTAACACAGACATCCTCAGATACCCTTCAGTCACAGGATTGTTTGGGTTGGAAAAGACCTTTAAGATCATCCGACCGAGAGTCCAGCTATTAGCCTGAGTCTGCCAAGTCCACCACTATGCCATGTCCCTGAGTGCCACATCTTCACATCTTTTAAATACCTCCACAGCTGGTCACTCAGACACTTCCCTGAGAAGTTCCAATGTCTGGCAACCCTCGTGGTGAGCAAGTTTTTCCTGATATCCAATGTAAACCTTTCCCGGTGCAACTCGAGGCCTTTTCCTCTCCTTCTGCCACTTGTTTCCTGGGAGAAGGGGCCCATCCCAGCACACTACAGCCCCTTTCAGATAGTTCTAGAGAGTGATGAGGTCACCCCTGAGCCTCCTTTTCTCCAGGCTAAAATCCCCAACGCCCTAAGCTGCTCCACATAAGACTGACTTGTGCTCTTCAGGACTCCATTTATGCTGCTCGACAGCAGCTGGGAGTAGAAGGCTCTGAGAAACAGGATTTAGAATGGCAGTAAAAGAATTTCATAAGAATGATTTTAGATTGCATTTTAGATTGGCTAGATTTTAGATTGGCTTTAAGAACTGCATTAAAGAGAGAATATTTTTAAAATAGTCAAAGAAACATTTTCACATGGTTGGGAAAAGCCACATGAGGAGTGGCTGAGGTTACTTTGTTTGTTCAGCCTGGAGAAGAGACTGAGGGGAGACCTCATTGTAGGCTTCAAAATCCTTGTATGAGGGGAGGTAGAGGGGCAGGCACCAACCTCTTCACTCTCATCACCAGTGACAGGACCCAAGGGAATGGACTGAAGCTCTGCCAGGAGGAGGTTTAGGTTGGATATTAGGAAAAGATTAGTCACCCAGAGGATGGTTGGGCACTGGAACAGGCTCCCCAGGGAAGTGGTCACAGTGCCAAGCCTGACAGAGCTCACACAGTGTTTGGACAATGCTCTCAGGCACATGGTGTGGCTCTTGGGGAATCCTGTGCAGGGCCAGGAGTTGGACTCAGGGATTCTTGTCAATGATTCTTGGGCCTCTTCCAACACAGGACGTGCTATGATTCTCTATTTGTAGAAGTTATTCTGAATGTTCACAAGATACAAAGCATAGGCTTCTTTTATATTTTGTATAGAGAAAGAACAAAATGTTTTTCTGAGGAGTTGGATATTAAATGTAGTATGTGAAGTGACTGTTTAGGGGAAAAAGTCTTATGTAATTTCTTTAGACTATTAGTATGTTTATTTTCTGTTTGTATAAGCAAATCAGTCTTGAATGCATGGTATATTCAGTAATGTAGCACTTGTGTCATCATTTGATGCTAAGTCCGCAAATTACCTATGCTTCTGACAAGAGAGATCTTTTGAATTAACTATTGCCACTGCCTATATATGATAGCAATATGTTATAATAAATATTGTTTTCTATGTAGATTTATGATATATTATTCTTTTTCCCCCTCCACTGTAATTTTCCATAGAAGGCTCTTCAGAAGATCACAGGTTGGTTGTGAACTACAAGGAAGCATTTTTTCAAAGAGCAAAATTGAAAGACTTTATAATTAAATCCTTTCAGCAAAAGACTGGTAAATCAAGCAGACTGGACTGTTGAAAGAAAGAGTCAAAATGCAAAGATTTTGTCCCAAAATTAATGAAAGGGCAATTCTTATAAACACATTAGGGAAGTGAACAGATACTCTTGTTTGATATGGTTCTTCTTGGTTTTTGCATTGACAAAGTCTGTTAGGCAGTAAAGCCCTCTAGGTCTACAGGCAACAAAGGTGGGAATTCATTACTTAAAAGCTTGTCTGAAAATCTATAATCCAATTCTTTATAAGGCTGACCTATGGGGAGAAAAAGGCAGAAACAAGGAAGGAACAGCTGCCCTAGGGAAACAGTTATAACTTAATTTCTTGGTGATTACTAAATAGGAATTTTGTAGGATCAGAGAAAAAGATCCATGGCTCAGTTAGCAGATTGAATCTGGGAAGATCTAATACTCAGGATGCTTAAAGAGGAACCTTTTTGTAACTGTGGGTTCAAACCCTACAGTTTCCAAGGATAAAACTCTCAAAAACTCATAAGTAATTTGGGAACTCATTTTCCATTTTGAATGAAGATTCCCAGGTAATTTCCAAAAGAGGTTCTGAATCACTTTTCAAGATTTTGCCCTCAGCCTTTTTTGTGCATTAATTGTTCCGAATAGAGGAATTTAGGAATTGGTTAAATTCTACAGGTGATAATCTGATGATGATATCATTTTTATGTATATGATGTCATTTTATAGCTATGTTCCTGAACATGACTTTATTGTGATATTGAC
This sequence comes from Luscinia megarhynchos, assembly GCA_034336665.1. NCBI lineage: Eukaryota > Metazoa > Chordata > Aves > Passeriformes > Muscicapidae > Luscinia > Luscinia megarhynchos. The sequence goes on from CM067565.1 coordinate 53,710,686, forward strand.
TAAGAGTAGGTTATGGTGGGAATCTGGTTATAATTTTTCAGTAAGAAGCATGACTGAGTACTTTTTAGCTCAGAATAACATCTCTCTCTCACCCTTTCCACGAGCCAGTAGAGTTGGCACTGGATGGATTTAATCTACTTACTTTATTGATGAAATAAATGTTCTTAACAACTGAGCTGTAATGCAACCACATGTGCTGTCGAGAGAAAGGGATAAGAATAAAGATGTGAAGAATATATGCCTTTGTAGCCTATACAAATTGAAATCTGTAAATCCTTCCTCAAAACACAGGTTGAGCTCCTGACTGCCCTCCCTTTGCCTTGTTCTTACTGCCCTGTTCCTTTTTACAGCAACAGGTTTCTGTGATAACAGTGAAGTACATGAAGCTGATGTGGGGCATATGGTTAATCAGTGGTAAATCAGGGATGCAAATTGTGAACAGCACTCATTGTGAAGGAATGGGAATGGATAAACGTATTGTGCATGCAGAAAATCAGAACAGGATTGGATTAATCAGCACAGCATGTATTAGGAGGAGGCCAGGGCAAGCCCTATTCATTTGAATTTCAGCATGTCACAGCTCTCCAAGCCAGAGTGTCAGTAATTAAATCAAAAAATCAATGTTAATGCTCAGCTGGGTCACACAGCTCAAATCAGAAGATAATCAGGAAGTGCTGGAAAATTAAAGGTTTCATACAAATATTCTGTGGGCTCTACTGTGCTTCACCAATATTCTTCAGTACTGTTTTTTCAGAACAAGTGTTACATGGTGGTGTGATGCAATTAGAGTTTTTTGACACTATTCTTATTTATTCTTATTTATGACACTATTCTTATTTATGAGTGTAACAATAGTAGAATAGAATAGAATAGAATAGAATAGAATAGAATAGAATAGAATAGAATAGAATAGAATAGAATAGAATAGAATAGAATAGAATAGAATAGAATAGAATAGAATAGAATAGAAGTATGGTGCTGTAGTATGCATGAATTGTTGCATCATGCATGGATTGCACATTTTCAAGATAGAAATATAAGGCACATTGGTATCTTAATTTTTGGCCAGCTTTCAGAGCTTACAAGACTTGTGGCTTTTAGAATGACATGGATGTCCCAGCAACTCTGAAAGCAGTTTATGTGACACCATGGTCCTGCTTTAGGAGTTGCATGACCTATATCATACTTCACATGAAAAGAAAATTAGAATCTTCTTACAGATACTGATCCTCTGTAAGCAGGATCACATGGGGTATTTATGGCACCAGGGGATGATGATGGTGATGTCATTAACATCTGTTAATGATTAATGATGTGTTGGAATGAGTCCAGAGGAGGCTGCAAAGATGGTCAGAGGGTTGGAGCACCTCTCCAATAAATGCAGGTTGAGAGAAGAGAAGGCTCAGGGGAGCCTTCAATAACTAAATTGGGCTTACAGGAGAGCAGGACAGGGACTTTTACAAGGGCATGTAGTGGTAGGGCAAGGGGAAATGGCATTAAACTGGAAGAGGATGGGTTTAGATTATATATAAGGAAGAAATAATTTACTGTGAGGATGGTGGGGTTCTGGAACTGGTTGTTCAGAGAAATTGTAGATTCACTATTCCTGGGACTGTTCAAAGCTGGGTTGGTTGGGCTTTGAGCACTCTAATCTACTGGAAGTTGTCCCTGTCCACAGCAGGGTGGTTGGAACTAGATCTTTAAGGTCACTTCAGCCCAAGCTGTTCTGTGAATCTTTAATGATAACAGAAATGTTCTTTACTCACATTTCTATAATGATTTCAATATAAGTGAGAATATTTTATCAAGAAAGATTTTTCATGCATGGGAGTCTTCTTTGGGAAGACCTACAAGCTGGAGAAACAGTAATTTCTTCCAGGCTAGTTTAGAGATCTGTCTTACTAGTCCCAAAGCAGGCAGATGCATCTGGGTTTGTCTTCTAGGGTCCTGACTCCTTATAATGTGCACACACAAACTTCCTGTAAAATGGGTACATTATTTTGCTGCTCAGATGGGGATTTTTCAGGCTTGATTTCTGGATCTACATATCTATTATGAGCTGAAAAGTTAGGAAAAGTACACAGCAGTTGGGTTTGTGTTTGGAGATTTAAGTCATCTTAAATAATGCAGTTCCTAGTATTGTCTCTCTCCTTTCAGCATGTCTGGCAGTGATGAGCTGAATGTTGTGCTCCTGTTACAGCAAAGGCATGTAGTAACAGCCCTTGGGAAACCATCAGGGTCAATGTTGTCACTGACTGTTCCTGGGATGGGGAAGGCTCCTTCTGTCTGAGTGGCACAAAGCTGCCACATGTTATCAGTAAGAAGATAATAGAAGTCTACTATACAAGCATCTTTCCATAGCTTGGAAAATGTGACTTGGAATTATATAGGGTGGGCTGTCCACATAAATCATCTAGACACAGTTTTGAGCCAATCCAAAGTGCTCAGGATGTTCATGGTTGAAATTTGCAGCAGGATCCTTCAAACATCCTGAATAAAACATTACAACAAATAGATATTTGCCAGTATTAACAACAACAAAAATAGCAAATGGTCTATCCAGTTTTCAGACAGTACAGAAATTATATTTCAAATTATGTTGTAGGCAACTTCTGAATTTAGCTTTCAGTGGCTACAGCAGAAATGTGTGAGTGCCCTCTGTTCTGACCCATTCTTTCACCCACTCATCAACTCAGCTGAGAAAAATTGCCAAAGGCTTGTGTTGAACCTTTTCTCAAATTCACAGTTATTTGAAAGGCGGGATCATCAGAGTTGGCAGGAACCTGGAATGCTCTCAGTTGGGATGTGCCTCTCTTAGAACCACACCCTGGGTTATCAAGGCAAACTGAGAGGCCACCTGCATGTGTTTCAGGGCAACCTGGTGTGTGTCAGAGGCTGGGGGGCTTATGACCCACTCTGTCAGGTGGTGGCTGTGCTAGTTGGCTATACTGAACAAGCACAGAACAGGCTATGACTTCTAAAAGGACTGCAGGAAGCCTTCTTGCTTCTTGCTGGTGTCTTACCAATGCCCTAGGATAAGGAAAATGAAAGAGCAAATGAGAAGCCTAAATGAGAAGTCTAAATAAAGCACCAGTGAAGTGATTATTTTGGCCTCTGGGCAGGTGATGGTAGATCCTTTCTATAGAAGACGAACAGTGATGTGATGGGAAAGGAAAAGAAGAATCTTGTTCTGTAAAATCTTGTCCTCCAGCTGAACTTGGAGGATGTGATCAGCTGCCAAATCTGCCAGAAGCTGCAAGTGTATCTGACTAGTTAACTCCCACAGACCTTACATATTTCCTACAAATCAAACAGTTCTCATAACCAGATGCTTTTTTTACTTTCCCTTTTGATTTTATTATCATCTGTCATGTTTTTTCATTGCTTGCATAGGTATCTTTGTTGGTTTGATTTTTTCCTTGCTTTCGAGCATGTTTGCATTTGTTATCTTAATTTTTTTGGCATTTGATTTGGTTAAATTGCATTCTATCTCTGACATTCCAGGCTGTTTGTGCATGGTTGCATGATCTGGCTCATCTTTCTGTATGCTTCTCTACTTCTTTATTCATTTTGTGTGGTCCTCAATGTCTGCAGCTCTATCAGCCACTATTTCAAATGTCAAGCTCAGTTCATCAGCTCAGTTGTACAGAACTTTTTCCTTTTGATATTTGCTCTGCTAATTCTTGGGCACAATTTTAGAAAAAAAACCAAAACAGTTGTCCTTTTGCTTTATCAGGTATCTGACTTACTGTACCATTACTGCACTTCTTTCATTGAGGTTAAAGTAATTACTTTATTCACATGTTAGTCACATAATGAACCTGAACTCTTGTATAAATATATACATATGCACACTAATCTAGCTCTCTAACCCATTTACTTTACCCATGGTTTTCTAGGAAGTGCCTTTTCTGCAGAATCAAAGCCCTTGAGGTTTTCTTAAGGAAGTGAAAGAGATGAGTACCTGTGTTCAGAATCGTCACATTATGACAGTATTTCACAAAAGTGGAGACTGGTTACACTTCAGGCATGCTCTGGTTGTACTAATCTGGACAGTCCCAACTGTTCCATAATGTCTGCTATATTTTAAAGCTGCCTCTTGCTCCATACTTACATTAGCATGGCTGTTGTATTTCCTCTAAGAGGAACACGCATTGAATTGTGACCTTTGACCACAACTGTGAGAAAAGAGGAATCATAAAGATTTGTTAAAAAGTGTTCTCTATATTTTCTGTGAATTTTAGTGAGTGCCTTCAAATATGCACAGATAATTTTAGTGTTGTTTTTCCTTATTTCTTTAACTGCCTAAAAAAATCTATTTGAAGTAATTTGGCCACGTGTTGCTAGCCTTCTACTGAAAAAAGTAACTGGTGTCAGTGTATTTCACTCTTTCCCCTACACTCTGAACTGCAAACCTTTGTGGTGAACTGCTGACAGCTTCCTGTAGCTACACTTTCAGCTTAATCTCTCCATTTTTTCTTCATCCTGTTTCTTACACGGAGTTGGCAGTTTTGTAGTAGTTTCTTGAAAGAAAAAAGAGTAACCCATAATGTATCTGTTGTCATTCAGTAGTCTGCTAAGTTTTACTGGCCCTTACTTTCTTTTCTCCTCAGCAATGTGTTCAGAAATTTGGCTAAAGGTTTAGGCATACCAGACTGTCTGATAGCTACAAATGCTCTGTGATTATCTGAGAAGATTCTAAAGCCAGAAATGTAAATTTTACACTTGAGAAACTTGACTTTGTTTTCTGTCTTTTGGACTTTTAACTTCTTGTAGGAATCATATCTTAATTGTCTGTGCTGTCTATATTTGTATCACAGATCAACAGTTTTTAACAAGGTGCCTCAAATAATCATGGTTATGCATTCATTTTAGTTTAAATGTGCCTAATTTGTAAGTGCTTGATTCTGAACATTACTCTGGCTTTGTGTAAGTCAGGAGAATATTCATTAAACTGATATTTATCTCTTTAATTAACAATGACTATATCCAGGCTAAAGCAAAGTAGGTAATATATTAATGGCATGAGATGATGTAATAATAAAGTAAATGAGGACCTCAAGGAGCAAAACAATTACTGCAAGTCTTTGTGAAGAAATTGCAACCTATAATACACACTAATAATAGTTTGCTTTTCCTCCTGAATTAAGATGTTACCTGGCATCAGTCAGTGTTGACATCTGTCATGATCACATGAGTCAACTGAGATCATGTTTTAAATTACATGGGCAATTACAGGCTAGGTCAAATATGTTAAAACACAGATATATAAGCTTTACAAATGGAGAGCAGTAAAATGCACAACACACCAGATAAGCCAGCATGCTATCAGCAATGCATCCATTAATAGGTCTTTAACTAGGGCACCATGCCTTAGGTAGCACTACTGGTTATCAATCCTTATGTGCTAGCAATAGTCTAATTTTCCTAAGGCCTGGCAGCCTACTGTTCCACAAGCTCTCTATTAGGAGCTCAATCTGACTGGAACAACTGGAGGGAGGTGGTTTTCTGCAAAATAGTAGGACAGGCATATGTGGATTCATAGATGTAAAATGAAGTAAGAGCAATTCAGCCATATTTCAGAGGACTCAGTCCCATGGACAGGCTCTGTATGTTCAAAATGTAGGGCAGCAGTATGGAGTGTAGGTGTCTGAGGTGAGGGAGGCAGACCTTCTAAGGGTACAAGTTATGTGCTGTATGTGAAGTCCCCTGTGTGAACAACACTTGGGCATTCTGGAAGCAAGGTAGAAGTGAGGAGGTAGCAGTTACTCTGCTCTGCTTAGCTGGCCTTTCTTCATGTACTACCAAGGAATTGTTTGGCTTTAACCCCCAATAATGTTCATAGATTTTTGATGGTAAAAGAAAGAAAGGAGTTACTATGGAAGTCATGTATCCTGTGTAAGTGAATTCTGCTACAAAAGCTTAAGATTCAGTTCCATAAATTTGGCCCACAGTGTTTCAGAATCTTTCTCTTAGTGTCTCACTGCTTGTAGGTTACTTTGCTGCCAGTGAGTTCCTCCTGTTCATAGTACCCTTAGTTTTGGGTCCTACAAAGAGAGTGGTTATTATAATGAAAGTGATAATGGGGCTGGTTACAATTACAGAAGAAATTGTGATGGTTAATTTGTGGAACAGATGTGGCCTCATATTGACATTTCTGTTGTTTTACACATGTAAAATATTCATCTGTGTCTTGAAACTGCTGCTCTTGTGTGTACTTTGTAACTTGTATTTACCCATCAGCAGGCTGGGAGCAGTGTGGATGCTTATAGGTTCTACTGATGCCCCCATGTGGATGTCTGGCAGGATCATTCTAGTCTGCAGTTAAAGACATAATTGAGGTTTAGTGTTAATTTAATAATAATTTATTTTTTTGTCATCCATAAATGGACAAAAAAGTTTGACTGTGTGGTATACCAGAAGTATTTTTGAACTATGCTTTCCATTCTCTATGAAATAATGCTTGACTATCCCTTTTTTGTATTTAGTATTTGAAACTATTGTTGACATACTGGAAATAGCATCATACTAACCAGTTTGCTTATTTTTGTGGGTTTCTTTAGAGCCAAGAAACTTTTCACTCCATTATTAATGGCCTAATAATAGCTGTGATATAATGATAGCCTTTGAAAAAAATTGATTTGCTAACATAGAATAAATAACCCAAACCTCACACACTGATTTTTTTTCTGCCCCTATGAACGAATATAATGGTATTGTAATTGAGAGTGCACCTGTACCTCTGAATCACCAAAAATTACTGTTGAGATGCTGGAACTGTCTTTAAATGTGACAGCTCAGGTACTGTGACCTTGCTAGCTATAGCAACAGAGACCTTAGGAGGGGCTGATTTATGTTGCTACTTGGCAGAGTAGATTAACTTGCATGAAGGCCTTCAGTGTAAAAGACACCCTAACACTGACCTGTGTTTTCAGAAGAGATTTCAGAAGGAAATGGCAGACAAGGTGAGTGTAATGATAGCTTAGGGCCACAGTTGTGCCATGGTAAACGTTTCTCTTGGCCATATAAACACTTGCACCTTGTGGCTGGGGTGCTCAGGGACCCCAAATTCCAGCTCTCCTTCTAAAGACCCCTTGCATGGACTTTACCAATGACATGGAAAAAAGTCTCCTGCTGGTGGAGGGGCTTGGCACTCGGGACACCTCCATTCCCAGACACTAATTTAAAATTACGTTGCCAGGCTTAGTGGACAAGTAGCAAGGCTAGGTCTGTGGTTTTTGCAGTTACTTTTTGTGGTCCTAGGTCCTTAAGTTCTGTTGAGCAGCACTTAACGTAATTTTTGTACCTCTATCATGCACTGAGGTCTTCTAACACAACTACACATTATAGATAACTACTATTCAGAGTTAGACTCTTGCATTATTTATGTTTAAAAAATTGGTGCTAGGTCTTTTGACAGCAAACACAGCATGCTAACTCCTGCTCCTTTGAGTTTGCATGTTTTATAGAACAGAAAGTATTTTCTAGGTCATGGCGAAAGTGTTGCTCAAACATCTTAGCTGTGGAGCAAATAGAGTTGATTTCATATCTAATATAGGTATTACTTAAGCCTTCTGTGAAATACCTACTCAATTTTGTTCCTGGTACTATTTGGTCTTACAGTCATTGGACTTGTATGCAGTGGGAAATCATGATTGTTAGAACCTGCCAATTAACTTGATTAACAGAGCACGTAATGCAGACAAGGATATTTGTTTGGTGTTTGGTCGTGAGAGCTGCTCACTTTCAACATTAGGTGTGTGTCCAGGCTGGAGATTTTGCCTCTGATTGAATCAAGTAACATATTACTAATTCAGATGGATGATATGTGAGCATAAAACAGTAGCCAGAGCACCCCAGCATTGCTGTGCTTTTACCTCCACACCAAGTGCCAATCCCTGTCTTATTCAGAATCTTATGTGTAAGAACTGAAGAACCAGCAATCCTAGTGCTTGAAAACTAAGGTATTTCCTAACATTTCCAACCTTGTTTCATGCTTGCTTTTTGTTAGGAAACTGAGTTTTTCTGGTGTGCTGAACCCTGGAGTGTTTAGTCATGCTTTTCCTTTGCAGTAGATGGCAGAGAACATATCTTTTACTCTCCTTTTACACGTTCAGTTTTTCAGAAATATCCAGAGACCTTTACAAAATCTATTTCATGACTTGTGGTTGATAACTGGTCTCTGATCTACATTGCTTCAGAATTTAGATTAGTTCTGTGCATTTTGGATTTCAGTTTTAGGGGTGATAGGCTATAGTATTACATCATAATTTTCGCTTTCTTCTAAAAGAAGCTCCTATTTTTTCCCTTGGTGATGTCTAAAAGATAAAAACTAAAAAAAATCCCTAAATTCAAAACAAATGCATAAATATCCGCACGCTTCTTTCTACATGTTTTAAGTTGGATTGTGCTTATAATGTGATTATTTTCAACAAAATACTTTACTTTCTGTTGATACTGAAAGTGACAGATTGCATGGCATAAAAGGTTTAAAATAGGCTACTTCTCTCACCTGTAGACATATATAAACCAAGATTTCTGTTTACTGAATATGAACACTAATAATCTGAGTGGATAAAAGTATCTAAAATAATTATGAATATTTGGCTAAATACCCAATAACTGCTTCCATTTGTAGTACTGATTTTCACTAGAAAATGGGTTTGCACAAACTAAAGTGCTGAAATAGCTTGGAAACAGATTTTGTCACTTCAGTCATAAAGGGCAGTTACCACCTTGCTCAGTTTAGGCTAAAAAAATCCTAGCTGTTTTTTAGCAGAAAGACTTTGACAAACTGGATAATGAAAGCAAGTAAAAGAAACAGTAAAACCTTGTTATCCAGTTTTTATTTTCCTATGTGCATATTCTAAGGGGTTTTTCTTTCCTTCTAAGAAGAAAATTAAAAAACGTTATTAACCAATTGCATTTTAAGCAACTTTTCTTCAAATCTTATAAAACTGCTTGCCATTTTGTTTCCCCAGTCTTTTTTTAGCTCCTTGCTTTTTGCTGTAGTTCCGTAATAGATTATGGAACAAGATGTGATGTATTTGTGCATAGGAAGTGGAAATTTTTATGCATAAGTAAAGAAGTTATAGGTGCACACTTCCGAAAACAAGTTACAACTCTGAATTTACTGATAATTTAATACAGTGGATGCAGGGGTTATGTAAGCATTCCATGAATAAGCACATGCAGTGCCTGAGACCTTGTGTTTCTTTAGTTCATCATCTAGGACTTTAACTGAATTGGTTTCAGATAGAGAGAGGCGGACAGCTGGGAATTTCAGGACGCCACACATGACAGTGGTGGGACAGATGTGTCTGCTCTGTGTGAGACAGATGTTTTGTGACCTGAGAACATGTTTGTTCACTGTATAACGACTGGGGAGCTGTTCTAGGCATAGAAGACCATGTTTTGTGAGTTGTAAGTTGGTAAAATCCATGACTTGTCTAGACTCACGCCTGATCTACTGCAGCGTGCCAGTAGACATAGCTGCAGATGGAGGAGATTTAAAAGTGAGTTCAACTGGGCCAGGCAAAAGCTGGCAGACCAAATCTAGGCCAAGTCATAGAGCAGCATCTTGAAAACAAAATATAGAAACTCAGGTTCCTTCTTTCCCTCTTTGATGTGTGTTCTGTGCTTTTGTGAGTAGCTAACGAGCTCTGTGTAATGCTGCCAATATTGAATGTTGCTGATTTTGCACAGAATTACAATATATGACCCACTGAAAGGATCAGGCTGAAGGAGAAATAATAGCAAAGAGGATAAGCAGCTCAGGCATTCATCTTTATGCAGTATTGCTCAGTGTTCACCTTACATTTGACCTTGGCGTAATAGTTGGAATAATTAATGTATGTGGCAGATACAGTAAGTGAAGAAGTAATTCAAAAGGGGGTTTTTTTGGCTGTGATTTAAAGTATGGAGTCACAGCACTCCCCAAATCTCAGTAACAGGCACCCTAACTTATCCTGCAATTATATTTATCAGTATTTCTAAGTTTGCTATTTTTAGTTCAAATTCCCTAGTTATTGCTTTATTATTTCAGGTTAGTTTAGAGCCAAACAAAAGCCCAGGTGGTTTCAAAAAATGGAGTTTCATGTTAATAAAGTGTGAAGAAAGATGTTTTCAGACTGGAGCAAGTTTGGCATGGGGCCCCAGGGAGGCCAGGACCTGGGACTGTCTTGTGAGAGCAGGCTGAGCTGAGAGGGCAGATTCAGCCCTGGAGAGGAGGCAGCTCTGGGAGGACACCTGTACATACAGAGGGGGGATCAAGAAGCCAGAACCAAGCAGATGATCTTAGAATACAAGACAAGGGCACACCCAAGAGAAGAGAAAGAGCAGAAACTGAGTCATGAAGACTTAGGTATTGATCAGTTGTATCTCTGTAAGAAAGGTCTGGTCCCTGTCCAGTTGAGAGAATTAATTAATAGTAATTTATTATACCTTTATTAGACTAGTTTGGTGATTTGGTATGGGTCTCCCTCCCTCTAAATAATAGTGGAGGGTCAAGGCTTTCTTACTGTAGTTGCTGTGATTTGGTGTAGTTTTATAACCTTTCCACTGAGTTGTTATGCAGACACTTAATGTAAGAGCTTGAGGAAAGCTAGGTTAGGAAGTTAGGCTACTCACAAGCTTACTTGTACTTTCCTTGTGCTTTAGTACAAGGCAGTGGACTGTCATAATGATCATGATTGGGAGTGCCATGGTCCAGGCTTACTGATGAAATAGAATGAATTTGAGTGCAAATAAATATTTGATATATCCACTGTGGATTCAATATGTCTCCTTCAAATACCTCCCGGCCATAACTGAAATTTGCATCCAAGTCACTTTGACAGAAAGGAACTGTGACCCTTTGTACAATGCAAAGGTACCTCTTTGTGTGTGCTTCAAAGTGACACAGTATGGTTAAAAAAAAAGTTTAAAAATGAGATCTCATAACTCTCCTTAAAGCCTTGTCTTGTTTTTTAAAAATTCATTTTCCCTTCTTAGTTAGTTTGAGTTCCCAAATTTGTACAGTAGGACAAAGAAAAATTTCTGATGCCAAGCCTATTTGTCTTTCACAGATTCTGCTGGGTCCCTGTGGTCTTGCTTCAACCAGTACAGTGCAGATTTGAAAACCACTGTCAGATCTAGATTTTTAAAATAATTGAATCACTGTCAGACTTCAGATTTAACGTCAGATGTGTCTTTAATAGCAAGATTTTATTTTTCAGTTATGGTTGCAATGATTTGACTGTTTAACATGGTTCTATTGTAAAGCAAATACAGACTGTTTGATACAGCTGCATGGTCTGCCAACATCTAGGGAACCTCATCTTTTAATGTCTGCAGTGGACTTTCTGCTTACTGCTGCCACTTGGACACCCTGGTGCTCTTGCCTTGCCTGACCTGTGGGCAGCTTGCCTTTCCTTTTTTGTGCTGTCAAACTGCTTGCACAATTTGGCCTGCTTCCACAAGCTGATTGGCAACCAGGAGGTTAAAAGGGCATGGTTAGTCCCTAAGCTTATCCCTTTACAGCCTAGAAGAGACACCATTAAAGGGAATTTGAGCCCAAATGGGTTGGATTTTTCAAAGCTTTAATGTTTTAAATGTCACATCCTTGGCTTTTGCTAGCATGACTTTGAAATACCAGCTGAAGTCACAAAGATTTTTAGTACCACAATCCACATGCTTTCTTCTCACCTATTATCAATTAAAGTGCACTTAAAATACCCCATAGTCATAAATGCAAAAGATGGTTTTTGCTTTGTTGCTTTGTTTTTTAATCTGTTCAGCCAGGTCCTATTTTGATGAATTGATAGGAGAAGGGAGATGCATAAGTAACACTTGTTGGTGTGCTGGGCTGCTTGTTAATCTCTGCTAAGTAAAAAACTGCTGCTACATAAAATTGTAATTTGAGATTGTTTTCTGTGCTTCTTGTGGAGCTACTCACTGTTTGGCTATTGCTGTATTGTCTCTACCAGAATGATTAATCCCTTTGGGCCTATAAAGTTGGATATTTTTACCCTTGGAATAGAACAGATTGTACCAGATGACAACTTCTGTGCACAGATAGCATATTGATATGTATACATTGTTCATGAAGAGGAAGTATAGTTGTGTTAAACACAGCTTAATATTAATTTGTTTACTCAGTTATGTCTTAATTTCTTTTACAATTTAGTAATTTGCATTCTTGATTATGAGAAACACTTTATGAGTAAACAGTGTCACCTGCTTCATTTCTGGGACTCTAGGTTTATCAAATGTGAAAGAAATTTTCCCTGATATTGAAATTTGTGTTCTTGTTAAAAGTCGAAATTTAGTAACTTAATTGATAACAAATCAAATACTGTTGGGTAATAAATTTCCTAATAAGCTGAAATACTCAGATAGGAAATGCTACAGTAATAGAAATTAGATTCTGTCACACACTGCTTCTTACTGCAGTAATGTTTAATTTTTTGCTGATATACAAGAACTGAACTTTTCAGAAGGCTTTACATCAAGTTAAAACGGGGAAATATACAGGGAAATTGTATGTAGAGTTCTAATAATTTCACATAATTTTCAGTCATTTTTGGAAGAATAAATGAGAAAAAATATTTTTGCAAGCAAGATTATCATGCAAAGATTTTAAATAGTAAGGGACACTGAAATGAATCTGGAATAAAACATAATATTAAAAAAAAAGATACTGATAATCTTTAGTTTGCTTCCCATCTTTTGTGGGAAGAATTTAAAATTAGGCTAAATGTAGAGGTAAACGTGGGCCCACTGCTTCTTTCAGGGCTGAAACCCCTAAGCTTTCCAGGGCTTTGGAGCTAATGTTCCCAGTGAAGATGAAACAAACTGAACAAAGTTAGTGAGCTGCTCAACAGTTATTTTTCAAAAGGAGCCTGGAAGCTCTGGTGCTTTTGTATCAGCAAGATAGTTATGTTTTATAAAATTAATTACAGGCCTTTCCCTTTCTTCTTTGTTCTATGTTCCACATCTATTTTACCATTACTCATTTCCTTGCAGAGCCAACATGTATCATTCACAGTGCCACCAAAGAGGTGGTGTCTGAGCTCTTAGCATAGTCTTTATTTACCTCTGAGTAAAAGTTTGTAAGTCTTTGCATTTTTTAGAACTTTGAATTCAGACTTCAGGGTAAAAATAATAGAATAAAAGAATAAAAGAATAAAAAATAAAATAAGAGAATCACAGAATCACATGGCTGGAAGAGACTTTCAAGATCATTGAGCCCAGCCCATGCCCTAACACCTCAACTAAACCATGGCACTGAGTGTCACATCCAGTCTTTTTTAAATGACATCCTGGAATGGTGACTCCAGCACCTCCCCAGGCAGACCATTCCAGTACTTGATCACTCTTTCTGTAAAAAACTTTTTCCTAAAGATCCAACCTGTATTTCCCTTGGCACAGCTTGAGACTGTGTCCTCTTGTTCTGTTGGCTGCTACCTGGAGAAAGAGACCAACCCCACCTGACCACAGCCACGTTTCAGGGAGTTGTAGAGAGTGATGAGGTCACCCCTGGGTCTCCTTTTCTCCAGGCTGAGCAGCCCCAGCTCCCTCAGCCATTCCCCACAGGGTTTGTGTTCCAGCCCCTCACCAGCCTCGTTGCCTCCTCTGGGTTTGCTCAAGGGTCTCAATGTCCTTCCCAAACTGAGGGGCCAGAACTGGACACAGCACTCAGGGTGTGACCTCACCAGTGCTGAGTCCAGGGGCAGAATGAGCTCCCTGCTCCTGCTGCCACACTGTTCTGACACAGCCCAGGGGCCACTGGCCCTCCTGGCCACCAGGGCACAGCTGGCTCATGTTCAGTCAGCTGCACCAGCCCCCCCAGGTCCCTTTCTGCCTGGGCACTGTCCAGCCACACCATCCCAGCCTGTAACACTGCAGGGGGTTATTGTGGCCAAAATGCAGGACTCAGCACTTGGACTTGTTAAACTTCATCCCTAATGGACTCTGTCCATCCATGCAACATTCAAGGTCTCTCTGCAGAGCCCTCCTGCCTTCCAATAGATGGAAACACAGTCTGAGCTTAGTGTCATCTGTAAATTTACTGATTAAAGACTCAATACCCTCATCCATGTCATCAATAAAAATACTGCACAGGACTGGCCCCAGCACAGACCCCTGAGGGACACCACTGGTGACTGATCCCCAGCTGTGTGCAGCCCCACTCACCAGCACTCTCTGGGCCCAGCCATCCAGCCAGTTCCTAATCCAGCACAGAGTGCTCTTGTCCAAGCCATGGGCTGCAGCTTTTCCAGGAGTTTATTGTGGGAGACAGTGTCAAAGGCCTTGCTGAAATACAGGTACACAACATCCACAGCCTTTCCTTCATCCACCAGATGGATCACTTGGTCATGAAAGGAGATCAGGTTGGTCAAACACGACCTACCCCTCCTAAACCCTGGCTGGGTTCTGATGTCCTGGCCATCCTCTAAGTGATGTGTGATGGCACTCAGTATAAATTGTTCCATTACCTTACCAGGTACTGAGGTCAGGCTAACTGGCCTATAATTACCAGGATTCTCCTTTCCACCCTTTTTGTGAATGGAAGTCACACTGGCCAGCTTCCAGTCATCTGGAATCTCACCAGTGAGCCAGGACTGCTGGTAAATAATGGAGAGTTGCTTTGCAAGCTCATCTGCCAGGTCCCTCATCACCCTGGGGTGGATCCCACCTTGTCCCATAGGTTTATGAACACCCAAGCATCTCAGCAGTTCTCTGAATTAAGTTCCTAGCAGATGTCTGGCAGGCTGAAGTCACCTACAAGAACAAGGGCTGGTGATCCTGAAACATTCTCCAGCTGCTTCTAGAATAAGTTGTCCACCTCTTCTTCCTGCCTGGGTGGATGATAACAGACTCCCACTAGGATGTCAGCCTTGTTGGCATTCCCCTTAATTCTTACCCATGGACATTCAACTCTATCATCTTTAGTTTCAACACTCATGGCATCAAAAGCCTCCCTAATATAAAGGGCCACCCCTCCACCTCTTCTGCCTTTCCTGTCTCTTCTGAAGAGCTTGTAGCCATCTAGTGCAGTGCTCCAGCTATGTGGGTTGTCCCACCACGTTTCCAGGATGGCAACTACATCACAGCTTTGCTGTTGTACCATGGCCTCCAGCTCTTCTTATTTATTACCTATGCTGTGTGCAGTGGTGTACATGCACCTCAGCTGGGCTACTGATTTCACCCCTAACTCAGGCTTACCACCCTTGGGCCTGCTTCCAGACAGCCCAGCTGCACCCTCTTTCCTCCTTCAAACCTAGTTTAAAGCCCTCTGGATGAGTTCTGCCAATTCATCAATCTGAAATCCTTCTGCCTTAACAGAGAGAGCCCACCCAGTTCCAGCAGGCCACGTGCCAAAAAAGTTGGCCCCATGATCAAAGAACCCAATATGCTGCTGATGACACCAACCCTTGAGGCACTTGTTGATAGTGTGGGCTCTCCTTTTCATCATTTTTCTCCGCCACCAAAGGGTCTGAGCAGAACACTACCTGAGCTCCTGTCCTATCAGCCACTTGACCCAGTGCCCTAAGGTCCCTTTTAAATTGCCCTGATGCTCCTCTTTCCAATCTCATCACTGCCAACCTGGAGTATCAGCATTGGGTAATGATCAGAGGGATGAACCAGCCCAGGGAGTCTCTCAGTGATGTCCCTAACCCAGGTCCCAGGGAGGCAGCACACCTCTCTATGGGATAGGTCTGGTCGACATACGGGACCCTCTGTTCCCCTCAGAAGGGAGTCATCACCACGACTATCACTCTTTTCTTTTTGATGTTAGAGGTGGTGATACATCTCACAGATGAAGCATAATTGGGAGGCTCTCTGGTCAGGTCATCTTCTTCTACACCATCTGGCTGACCCAGGGCCAGGGTTTCACACCTGTTCTGAAGTGGCACCTGGGTAGGTGATAAGGGTAGGGAGGAATTTTTATTACCTCCCCAAATAGAGCCCCATTTCCCCTCCCCTCCACCAACCAGGTACCCTCCTATTGCCTGACAGTGGGAGGCATGGGAGTCCTCTGCCTCCCTCAAGGATGGAAGGGCAGAACTCCACTGTAGAAATATTTCTATTTTAAGCAGCATTTAATGAGCAGCACTCATATTATGCCTGGTATGTGACAAAAATAAACAGATTTGCAGAATAAATCATATGTATCTGCAACACTTTTACAAATACAATATTTTCTAAAATATGGTTTTTATCTTAATATGCCCTTCATTTTAATTGGTTTGGCAAAGCTGTCAGCATGAAGTGAAACCATCTCATGCCATTATGTATTTTAATACTATTGATTTTATTAGATGCAGAAGAGATCAAAATTGGCTTATTACAAATTACTATTTACAAACCTGATTGTGATTTTTCTGTGAAAGAAAGTACAATAATATTGTTGTGAACTCCAAAAATAAGAAGGAGACTCTTCCTATGTACAAAATAAGGTTGTGTCTTTTGGCAGCCAGACTTTTTCCTCCCCTGAGCCCGATTTTTGATGCAGTTAAAAGGAACAGAGGAATGTGTTCCCCTTAAATCAGAGAATCATAGAATGGTTTGGAACCCAGCTGTGTGCCTTGAGAAATCTTGCTTCCTCTCACTTTCAGAAATCTCAGTCTCTGTCCTTTAAGTAATAATGAAATTCACATATGGTTTCCCAGTCTCTGCAAAATTTGCAAATGAGAACTTTCTACAGAAAGATACCCCAAGATGTAATTCTTAAGCATGTTTTTATTTGCTTTACTTTTTGGAGTTAGAGGGGAGGTATGTTTAAAATATTTAGCAAGATGTAAGCTTATTCTGTTCACCCTTTAGTGCAATTCAGGTGGCTGAGATAAGCACAGATCAGTACACAAAATAACTAATCCTGCCAATAGGCACAGTGTGAATTTAGCACTGAACTGCTGTACCTGTACACTTCCTTGGCAGCCCTGGGAAGCAGCAGACTGGGTTCATACATGCCTGTAAAATACCACACGGATATGGAAACTCCTTGTTCACCACAAAGGTCTGGCCATTGTAAAAGATTAATGGAACAAACTAGACTATGGCTAAATGATCTTACATTTCAGTAAAGATGTGCTGTAATTATCTTAATTTATTTCACAGAGAAAACTAATTACATTTAATTAATTCATGACAAAATACAACATCTTTTGTAATGACTAAGTCCTGTGTATTTCTGTCCAGACATTCAAAACATTGTTTTACAGAATAATGAGCTTTTGTTTTGGCAGAAACTCATAAACCTAAGCACATGTGGAAATTTGAAAGACTATCAATGTCAAATAACTTTCTTTGGGATATTTTAAAATTGTTATCTTAAACAAAAAAAATTATTTTTATGAAGCATTCAAAACATTAATCTGCCCAGAAGTATGGAAATTGTGCAAGTAGCATCAAAAAGGAAATTAATTACAAAGTCTGAAAATTCCCAGAGAGATTATGAACATGAAACCTGAGAGTACAAGTGAAATTTCTGAGATTTTTAGAATAATGTTATGATTTTTCCTGCAAAAATTCAGAAAATGCAGTACACTTAGCAGCCTAGACCTTTTCAGTTCTTTTCCTTCATAAAGGAAAGAACTGTCCTTTAATAGAGAGGGTGCAAGGAGGGAGTTCAGGTTGTTTTTATTTCTGTCTGTCATCTGAATTGCAGCTTCCGATTTCCTTCCTCTTGGCCACCTATTTCAAATGCCTTATTAATTTCATAATCCAGTTCATATTTGGTGGGTGGGACCGATTGCTGTTTGTAGATGAGTTTATGAGCTTACCTGCTTGCAGTGTTGGAAATCTGTGATAGTGTCATATCATAACAGAGTCTGTCTGTTTGTCCTAACACAGATCTAATTTTTTTTCCCAGAGGTGCACTGCTAAAATTTTAAACAAAATGACAAGTTTGAGAGACCTGATGAAAATCACTGCCTGTAAATTGCAAGCAGTCACCAACTTGCTTTACCTTTGCTTTTCAGCACTTCTCTTTGTTCACTTAGTAACACTTTGGTTTTCCTTCTTCAACCACCCCCAGCTTTGACACAGAGCTTTTTCCTCTGCAACAGGCCTGTTAGCCTTTCTTTATCTCTGAGCATAATAACACTACCAAAGACAACATAATTTTTTTTGTACCTAACTTGTAGTATATTAATTTTACTCTATAATAGCATCTCTCATTAATTCTAATACTAGTTAATTAATCACATGAAACCATTTTTTAGTCAAAAAATGCCTTATAAAATGGAGTTATTCTG
Organism: Luscinia megarhynchos; assembly: GCA_034336665.1. Classification (NCBI taxonomy): domain Eukaryota; kingdom Metazoa; phylum Chordata; class Aves; order Passeriformes; family Muscicapidae; genus Luscinia; species Luscinia megarhynchos. The sequence goes on from CM067565.1 coordinate 53,728,928, forward strand.
AACTGTGTTTCATTTGTTACTTTTGCTCATAAAAAAATATCAAATATGACTTTTTCTTTCAAACCCTTTCTGGTTAATGTTTCCCACGTAATAGGCAACCAGGTTTTTTAGTCCAAGAGGAACAAACAAGGAAGGAAAAATATCTAGATATGTGAGGATCCACATTATTAAGAAAGGCAAAAATTATTCTCTAGCCGAGACTCAGGCAATCCAAATAGACTTAATAAAAAGCTTATTTAAATGCTGTAATAAATATGTATGAATATGTTTTGAAATCTGTCAGGAAAGATCTCTTGAAGGGGAAATGTAGAATGAACTGTATTCACATTGTGCCTCAGAAGTTTTAAAAAGAACTAGTAGCTAAAGTGCTGAAATTATCAACAAGGTAATAATATATTATTGACTTTGCTGCAGACCAGTCCAGAGATAAATTATCTGTTAAGACTGCTGGATATCTTATCTTTAGCCCTGATGTATCACCACTAAGAACACTAGCTTTACTGTCTGTATCACTGATGGAAGCTTTATTATCTGTATTTACAGTGAAAAAGGACTTCTGGAAAATTTTTTTTTTTGGAATACCATGTGAATCTCAAAACTGCTATGTCATAACTGGAGCTATAATAGTAGCTTTTTTATAGTCCAAGAGTGTTTTAATTATGAAGAAATATTTGCATATTAACAAAAAGCTATTTATATTTGTAGAGACAACTTTTGCTGGCCTCAACACTTCTGCTTTTTCTTCTTTTTTTCTCCAGGGCACAATATAGGACTATGATAGCAACCGGAGGAGTCATAACAGGACTGGCTGCCTTAAAAAGGCAAGACTCTGCCAGATCTCAGCAACATGTGAATCTTGCTGGAGTACAAGTTCCTGAGGAGAAGAAGCCAGTTAGACGGCGGCCCAGGACAGATGTGGTAATTGTCAGGGGCAAAATCCGTCTCTATTCTCCATCAGGATTCTTCCTTGTTTTGGGAGTGCTTATCGCATTCTTTGGAATTGCAATGGCCATCCTTGGATACTGGCCCCAGAAGGAGCAGCTGTTAGGATCTGAAGCTAATCCATCTGTAAATGAAACCCGGACCCCGAGAAGCCAGGGGAGCATTTTACTTCGCTTCTTTGAACAGCACGTGCACTCGGATAAGATGAAAATGCTGGGCCCTTTCACTATGGGCATTGGAATCTTCATTTTCATTTGTGCAAATGCCATTCTGCATGAAAACCGTGACAAGGAAACAAAAATAATACACATGAGAGACATATACTCCACTGTAATAGACATCCACACCCTGAGGATCAGGGAGCAAAAGCAGCTGAGTGGTGCCTTCACTGGCTTGTTGGGGGAAGGAGAGCTCCGGCACAGCGGGAGCTCCTGTGCGTCACGGCTGGCTGCAAACACGGTTGCGCCTTTCTCTGGCTTCAGGAGTAATCTTAGAATGGATAGTTCTGCTGAAGAAGATGAGATTACCCTAAATGAAGACAGGACCACAAGTAGCCTCCTGCCACCTCTGCTGGCTGAGCAGTCTGGTTCAGTCTTTGGACTTTACCCTCACTCCAGCAAGGCTCCAGATGACAAAAACACTAACTCTATAAAGTGTGAAACAAAATCCATTGTATCTTCTTCCATTAGTGCTTTCACACTGCCAGTAATTAAACTGAATAACTGTGTTATCGATGAACCCAGTATAGACAACATAACTGAGGACTCAGAGATCACCAGGAGTCAGTCTAGAAATCTGTCCATGGATTCTCTGGCCATTCCACTAACTGATACCAATGAATCCTACAGACCGGCCGTTGCCATGCTGCCACGACACAATTCATTTGTGGACACTCCGTCTGATCCATTCAAATCTCCTATGACTCTCGGACCAAGCACAGGAAAGCTTTTATCTCCTGGTGCTGCCAGGAAGCAGTTTGGTTCCAACACATCTTTGCATCTTCTGTCTTCACATTCTAAGTCCCTGGACTTGGACCGGGGTCCGTCCACGCTCACTGTCCAAGCTGAACAAAGGAAACACCCCAGCTGGCCCAGACTGGATCGGAGCAACAGTAAAGGCTATATGAAACTAGAAAACAAGGAGGACCCAATGGATAGGCTACTTGTGCCACAAGCAGCAGTCAAGAAAGACTTTACGAATAAGGAAAAGCTTCTTATGATATCAAGATCTCATAATAATTTGAGTTTTGAACATGATGAGTTTTTGAGTAACAACCTGAAACGAGGAACTTCTGAAACAAGATTTTAATATTTAAATTGCAATTTAGAAGATGTCATATGGTATTTTTTAAAAAAGCATTTTGACAAGTGTTTCCTTTTCAGTGAGACTGTACAAGCCTGTTCTTAACCAAATGCTTAATAGCCCATTAAAATTGGCTTGTGCGAACAGAGATCTTCATCTTTGTAATACAAGAGTTTCTTGTCTTAGTAACATTCAGCTGCAGTACTGTACGTTATCATTGCTCGACTTTTGTTACGACTGTAACAATTTCAATTATTCCCAAGCCACTATCTCTTTTGTTCTATATATGCATGTTACTTTTCACCAATGTAACTCCTGAGAGACCGCACTAGGAAACAGCTCGATTTACCTTTAAGTTGTCTTGATTTAGAGGCTGCAAGAGACTGAAAGCAGTGGTCTTGTGGTCTAGAATGGGAAGTGAGCAGGAGCATGTACTGGAATTGTCAAATCCAGCCTTTATTCCTCCTAGGTGTTGTCTTTCACATGCAGTACATCTCAGTAACTGCAGTCTTGCCATTGTCATTGTGAGGAACTTGTTTACATACTGGGGTGGGTGGATACAAAAGAGTGGATATAATAAAACCATTTTTGTGAATTCACTGTAATTGATCAAGCTGAATACCAGTGTTGTGAATTATTAACTATGCTTTGTACAATAATCTTTCTACATCCATTGTAATTTAATCCTGTCATTCTGGAAAAGCATATATAAAGTAAGAAATCTGAATTTTTTTCTGGGATTAAGTCTGTAAACCCCTTTGATTGGCAGCAGTTTTAAAATCAAAATAGATTCAATTAAAATTTTAGAAAGATGATGGATGCTAACAGGATTTTAGAAACGTGGTGTATAATAAGATGATACTGTAACTTGTATCTGAAGACAATAACGGAGAATGAACATATTGCCTCTCATTACAATAACAAGATGCTAAATAACTAGATCTCTATGTTCAAAATACTGATACAAAGCATACAATTCAATACGTATACTAACATAGTATGAAAACCCTTGCTTAAATTTTGATTTATGTATTTCACATAATTATTGGTGTGATGGTTTACTGAAGACTTAGTTGTGTCAATTTGCATTACAAGATTTTGCAAAAGGAATTGACATTTTAAACCATGTTTTTCTCAGCAAAGCAAACTTCAGAGTTGACAGTTGTAGGTTATTGCTAAAGAAAAGGAGAGAGGGAATGGGCATGTCAGAAGGTTTTCATGTGTTTCATTGCTGTTTAGGCCATGATCCTGCCATTACAGCCACGCTAGAGGACGTCCCTTCAAAGCTGCAAGGCTCACCCAACAGGATGTTGGTCTTAATTGGTCGGATTTGATATATTCACTTACCCTAAATACTCAGGAATTATTTTTAATGGCTTTTCCCAAAAAGAATCAAGCTTGTTAAAATGTTGTAATTTCTCAATTACTTAGATTATGAAAGATTGAGGATAAAATACCCTCTCTTTTTTTTTTTTTAATATTCAGCTCCGTATTTCAGCTGCGCAATGTTTATGTACCAGGAGCATTACTTGCTCAGTGAGTTGAGGCATAGTGTTAACTGTTAGAACCTCAAGCCTATATATTGTAACAGAGTTGGCTAAATATTTTGCTATGAAGCTTTTAATAACTCACTGGTTTGTGTTCTTAAGACATTTGCTATTTTTTGCAATAAAATGTCTCTCTACACATATCTGTTGTAAGACCTGTTTTTTCCACTATGATCTCCAATCTTACATATCGAAGTATAATTGTGTATCATAACACTGTACACAACATTCTGCCTAAATTTTTAGCCTACCACAAGATATTTCACCATGACTAATTGTTTTCAGTGACATATCCACACATGTAAAGGTTGAATGCTTTTCTTACCCATGAAATGTGAAATGTGTTCTAAGTGCTTTTGCTACAAGAAACTTTGTATAAAAAAGAACATCCTGCTCTTTTTGGTTTGGCAGCAAGTATTATACAAATGGAAAACACTATTAAAGACATGAGTGATGTAAACTTTTTATTTCCTTAATAGCTACATTAAATCACAGCTTAAAAGACTTTTCACATACTATCATATGTGGGAATGGTAGTTCCTTTGTAAGTATAGTAGGGGATGAGCTTTTAATTTTAACACAGATAATAGGTACTGAAAAATGTACTCACTTGGGAAAAAATTATCAAGGTAAATCTGTCAAAATAGCACCATATAAAGAAACGTCATAGTTGACAGACCTACTGCAAAAATATTTCCATATTAACATAAAATGAAGTATTTCTTTTAGACAATCACAGGACTGTTGAGGTTGAAAGGACCTGTGGAGGTCGTCTTGTCCAGTGCGGTTCCTGCTCAAGCAAGGCTGTCTCACAATGTAGGGCTGTTTGCCCAGAACTGTGTCAAGATGTTTTTTGTATAATCCCAGGGAGAGAGACCTCACAACCCCCCTTTGTGACCTGTGCCAATGCTTGGTCACCCTCACAGTAAGAGTTTATTTTATGGTCACAGGCACCCTCCTGTGTTTCAGTTTGTGCCCATTGTCCCTTCTCCTGATCCTTTCCATAACCTGGCTCCTTTTTTGTACCTCTTTTAGGTATTTATACACAATGGCAAGATCCTCCTGAGCCCTCTCTAGGCAAAACAGTCCCACCTGGTTCAGCCATTCCTCATGGGTCCCTTCATCGTTTTTGTGGCCTTTCACACATCTGGCTCCAGTATGTCCATGTCTTTCTGGTTCTGAGGAGACCAGAACTGAGCCCAACACCCCAGATGTGGCTTCACCAGTGCTGTGTGGAGGGGAAAGATCACCTTCCTTCAGGGGTTCGTGTAGGACATTACATAATCTCATATTCCTTAGGTAGTTCTAACTCAAGTTCAGATTGGGAAAATTTGTACATGTTCAAGAGACCTAAAGTCAGAAACTGCAGTAGGGCAAAGATGTCTGGACCCTTTGCAATACACAAGGGTATGCAGGAACCTTACAGTGGCCAAAATGGGAGGAGCCATGTGCTGCTGGCAAGTAAGGAAATGATAAGACAAAAGCATGTCTTAAATTGTATCTTTAGGCTGCAAGTATCATATTCAGTTTCTGAGACAGTTCACAGACCTTTTTGAAATTTGATTTCCATTACTGATGTGCAGCCCATAATGAGTTTCTCAGATACACTGCAGGGTGAAAAAGAAGCCAAAGTCAGGACAGTTTTGTCATCAGAGGAAACAATTGTGGAGCTACACCACAAACTTTTTCCCAGAATAAGGAGCTAAACCTTATATCTATTCAGAGGACATGTCATGATTTTACATCCTTTGTAGTAACTAAAAAAAAAAGATCATTTAGATTGTACAAACAATGAGTTTTCTCCCTTCTTTGCCTAAGCCTATTAAAAAATGTACTTTCTGCTTCTTAAGTAAGCTTCTTAATTACTGCCTGATCAGACTGATGATTAGGTCTGTCCCTCCTGAGCAAAGCACATTTTTTGGGCAAGTTTCATCACTAAATAAAAAGCACCACTCTGCAGTGATAGGGTTATAATGCTGGGTTACAACCTCTTCCAGAACTGCTTCTGTATTTTACATGAAATGGCTGCTGGATAAAATCCTTGAAACAGGGCTTGGATTCTTGACAGTTTGATACTTTAACTACTCCCTGGTGATTCCAATTTACTCTCCCTGGGAGGCAATGAACCAAACCCTTCCTGGCAGAGCAGTGCCGAGTTCAGCAGGAGGGATTGACAAATGCTTTCAGCTGCTCAATTGTACATGGCTTAATGGATGGGAAGGCATGAGTTTTCTCAGCAGCAGAAGGATTTTGGCACAGTGTTACTCATCCTGATGGCTGTCCTGAGGCTGGAGCTGTGTAAAGGATGGAAAGGTGAGCTGGCACCCTCAGTATGGTTTTGGAAGAAAGTGGAATTTTATGTTATTAGCTGAGCAGAATTCTTGAGGTTGCCAGCTTTGAAGGTAGACATTTACAACTATCCTGCATCTCACATTGCCTAAATAATTTTTTTTGCAACCATATCGTAGTGCCTTTTTCAGATCCTAAATTGATTTTGCTCATTCTTAAAATGCACCATTGCTGGTCCTATCATTTCTGCTGAGAGAAATTCAGGAGCTTGGATTAACCTAACCTTCTCTCTGAAAAGTTTTGTGCTGCTTATGGAGTTTCTGGACTGCTTTAGTCTTATACTCTTAAATTATTTCTTTATATGAGCTTTTTTTCTAATCCTGTCCAGGAACTTCTGTCTTCATCTTCCCAGCACTCTTTTTATTTTCCTACCAAGTATGGTACTGTGATGAGCCAGTATAAATCTTATAACAAGACTGTGCATGTGTATATGAGAGTGCAAATGGAATAAATAGCCTATTACAATGTAGGAGTGCTTCAATTAGTATGATTTAGCTGCTCAAGGGCAAGTTCATGCCCTTTGTCTAAATCTTTTCAAATTAAGCTCAGGAGCAAATTGATTGCCGTTATCACAGCTGTTCTGTTTAACTTTCAAGTGACACTTATTAATTCCTCCATCCATATTCTGTGCATGGCCCTATTGGTTTGTATTTCAGAATTCAGTGTCTGAAATAAACTTCAAGTATTTAACACATTCAGTAAAGCCCATTTCTTAACAGTATTACTTGTCTGAGTAACAGTTGACAGAATTACAGTCCTAAGTCTCATTAGGAATGGAAACGGGATAGTTAGAATACTTTTATTTTAGAATAGCATAGCCAGCAGATCAAGGGAGGAGATTCTGCTCCTCCCTGGTGAGACCCCCACGTGCAGGGCTGCATCCAGCTCTGGGGGTCCCAGACATAGGAAGGACATGGACCTGCTGGAGTGAGTCCAGAGGTGGGGCACCTCTCCTAAGAGTAAAGGCTGAGGGAATTGGGAATGTTCAGGCTGGAAAAGAGAAGGCTTCAGGGTGACCTAACTATGGCTTTCCAGTACCCTAGCACACAAGAAAAGATGGGGCAAGACTGTTTACAAGAGCACATAGTGACAGGACAATGGGCATATGTTCAAATTGAAAGTGAGTAGACTTAAATTAGATATTAGGAAAAAATGTTTACTGTGAGGGTGGTGAGGCACTGGAATGGGTTGCCAGGAGAAGTTGTGGATGCCTTATTCCTGAAGGTGTTCAAGGCCTGGTTGAATGGGGCTCTGAGCAACCTGGTGAATTGAAGGTTTGCATGTTTTGTCCAGAAAATTATTTCCAAAAAGAGATACCAGTTTAGTGTGGCACATCTACTCTGCATCTTACCCTGCTTCCTATTTTCATTCTTGTCTTTAGTGCCTTGATTTTTTTTATTTTTCTGAAACCTTCCATATGACCTGTGTCTGACAGGTCATATAGTCTGCAAGTGGACAGATAACTTCTCCTTTCTGCAATTTCATAAATAAATAAATTCAAAGAATTACTAATTTTAACATACATTGACTTACCTCTGTCAGGTCAGTTGACTTACTGAAATCCCTTGCTACAATGTGTTTTCATGTGCTCATTTTTCTGTCTATGGTATTGGAGATTATGTGCCCTCACACTGTGAGAACATTCAGGGCTTGAACTTAGCTTTCTCATAGGTGAGGAGTTTCATAGCTTCCATTTTCACAGTTTCTTTCTTCAATTTTCCACACTTTTCCATCTCCCATTTCCAGATTTTTTTTTCCTACTGGTGACCTTTTCTTTGCCATTTCTAATAGTTACCCTAGTTGAAAAAATGAGGCAGAGTAATCACTTAGGCATATAGGTTTAATCTGGAACAAACCTGTCACTTATAGTGGTTTTGAGGCAGGGGCTGTTTAATTTTAAAATGAGTTAAAGGGTGGCCAAGCATGGCACTTCAGGCTTTGCAATGTGCTCCCACACTCACTGCTCTGTAACATGTATTTCCCCACTGTTTCCTTACATGAGGTGTTGGTGGTTTTTTTTAAATTTCATTTTGGTGACACTGTCATTAATCCATCTGGATCTGGAGTTATTTCCAGGAGCTTTCTACAGTTGAGGTTCACAGAGTACATTTCTGTGCTGCTGGTTTAAAAAAGGTTTGTCTTACCTGAGACCCAAATCATCAGCCTGGCTGACTTCAATATTTACTTTTCTTCTGAAACTGTCAAAATTTGTTCAAAAGAGAACAACAGTTAACTTGAAGTTCCACTGTAATTTACCCTTTTTGTTTGAAGTTAATTGAATCAGCTCATGAGCATTTGAGGTTCTAAGAGCATCATGTCTACAGCACACACAGTGCTTAACAGTTGGTATTTGCTACAGTGATTGTTTGTGGTAGAGATTTTTGGCTCTTGTCCCTGGGGATATCTCTGCTCACTTGTCACAACTACCATTTCTCACAGTCTTTTAAACTGGGAAATTAAGTTTTATATGAAGGGAAGGTAAAAATTCTAGGTAAAGATAATATTTAACTTGATTAGCAATGATCTGCTTTTTAATTCAGTGACCACAGGAAAAAATATTCTTGTGCTTCTACCTACTTATCTTGATTGTCTGGAGGTTTAAAATATTTGTCCAATGTAATTCTGAAAACAGTGAGCCAGAACTGTTATCCATGAGTATAATGTTACTATGGGGACTCAATGGAATATAATATTTTCAGTAATAACCTGTATAGTTTCCATAGTATAGTCACAGAAGTTCATTTTGAGTCTGTTAAACATGTATTTTCACTGATATGCTTTCATGAATGCAATTTTGATTCCACTGTACAGAAGCACTTCACCTCTTTCCAAGATGCAATGTTTTAGCATTTTTTGGAAATAATTATAAATTTAGTCATGTTTTATTCCACCTTAAAGGAATGTTGCTCAAATTATTGTTGTGATTACTTTCTTACTGCAGTCACTAGTTTTTCATTCAAATAAAAATATGTGAATTAAAAATGTGAAGATCACCTTCTATCACACAGAGGGTACAATACAGTTAAACTCATCTGGCACCTGTAGAGAATTCATTATCATTTTAACATCAGGAAGCACTCTGATAAATGATGTGAGCCTATTGTGTTACCTCCAGCAAACAAGTGTTCTTTATTATCTCTTTATGAAGACTAGGAAGAGAATTAGATTTATAACTTTGTTACATGGCAGCCTGTGAGTCTTGAGTAAAGGAGTCAGATGAATACAATATGTTAGGAAGGGTTAGGAATTAATAAAATGGACATTAGATTCTCATTATATTATACTTTTTAAATCCGTATGCCTTATAACTAACACTGAAATGGAGGGCTCTTACTTATTGTCACAGAAAACAGTCCTGGTTATTCCAATAAGGAAGAAACCACACCTGTTTCTTTTTCACTGAATTTTTGAATGAATGCTTTTATTCTTATGGCATTGTTACCTATCTCACTGTTATCTAAGACTGACAGGTTTTTTTGCAAGGTTTTTCATGATTTATCTTAATACCTCATTTTACCCTGCACTTTCCATTTGCAGATAGGATAGTTTAGGGCATTTCTGGGAGTCATTAACAACTCTGGTATTTGCAGTTTCACGTATATCCCAGACTACCAGGGGACAGATGGGCCTCAAATGATTGTGCAACTCACCCTTTCTTAGTAATATCACAGTGACTCAGATGAATTGTGATTTTGGACAGCATTAATAGTCTAATGGTTTTTAGAAACATAACAGGCTGTGGCTTCTAACATCTATTCTGGTAATGGAGCCCTGTGAATCTATGGAATACCTCTCTGTGACTTTCTGTCTGTGTTTACTCTTGTCATCTATCGAGCATCCAGTGTCCTGGTGATTGTCTGTGAATGAGAACACCATTAGCAGAAATCAAAATCTCTTCCTGAAAAGAGAGAAGAGCAGAAAGTTTTCTTGATATGTATTATTGGTAAGTCATTTATTCAGCTTCTATTCTGTTGCTAAAGGTAAGCTTTTAAATGACTGTGTGTTTCTAGTAGTCAGTTACTTTCTCCTCAGAGATCTGCAGATCTTAATTAGTTCCTGTTATAAGCAGCTTTCCAGACCTAAGGCAGAAGGAAAAAATGTGTCCCTGAACCCTTCTATGTCTTACTGACTTCCAGAACATATTGAAAAGTTTAGTTTTGTAAATAAAATTATTTAATTTGAATCATGTCCTAGATGATATATGCATATGAATTTACAGACATCATCATATATGTATATACACACAACATTTGTTATCAGATCTAAAAGCTGATCTACTTCAGAACATTCTGTTTTTGAAAAACAGCAGGGTGCAAAGGGAGTGGGGAGAGGAAGATAAGTATGTTCAAAATCATGGGCTGTCTTTATTTGTTCCTGCCTCAGTGGAAGTAAGCACAATATAAATCATTAAAGCAGAAACTCATAAAGTGTGAAATTTATTAATGGGATTAAAGAACCGTAAAAGGATTCTAGCATCCTGAGTCCAAGTCTGGGACTCTGCCGTGTAAAATATTACCAAACAGATACTTACTTGAAGAATTCAGGCTATGTTATTAAATTCTCTGACTTATAAAAACAAGACAACATCTCTGATTTTATCATTTTTGGAGAACCCCAGAGAAATTAAAAGGCTAGTGCACTGAATCAGGAAGAGATCTGTTGCTAGCAACATTCTTGGAAAGTTCATTGCAAAATATATTTCTGTTCTTATCACACAGTGTTGCAGATGGAGTGAAGCCCTTTCCTTATATGGGGCTGTTGTAAACAGAGGGAATAGGTAAGTAGCAATATGTTTATTAGTATAAACCAGTGATTTAAAAACATTTGATAGTAAAGGTGACTGTGGTTTAAAAAAGATTCAATGGTAAGGTACATTTGATTATTTGCTGCAGAGACAGGGTTAGGCAAAACTGTCAGGGAGACTCTCCTGATGAGTTCAAGAAGGGCCTCCTTTGTGTTCTAAATTCCTTCTCAGAGGGGAGTTTAGGTACAATTAGATCCAGAATTGGTCAACAGTTTACATCTGAAGGAATATATGTACACAACCATTTCTTTTGTATCACCTTTGCTAATATTTCAAAGAAGATTGGTATCTCTTACCAGGAGTCTGTTGTGGCTGAGTCTCTCTGCCTCAAGAAATAACCTGCAGAGGCATCCCTGCTCACAGGGATATCTTGGTGTACAGTCATGCAGGAGAGCTCAACAGGCCCTGGGATGTCCTCTACTTATGGAGTAAGATGACTGACTTCCAGTCATATTTGCGTGCCAGCAAGATATCTGGTCACTGCTCCAGACAGTCCCTGTCTGATGTGTTGCTATCCATTTCTGAAGTCCAGAGTAAGCTGGGTGCTGCCATCAAACCCTCACTGGTGTTTATGGCATAAGCAGGAGAGGAACAAACCATCACACACATTGTTAACAAAGAGCAAAAGACCCCTAAGAAGACATGACCTCCTTAATGTGGTGTAAAATATCATTGACATACATCTTTCTAAATTCTTCATGTGACAAGAAATCACTCTTTCCTTTTGACATCCTAGAACTCAAACTGTGTACTGGCTGGAAAGGGAAAGGGCCATTGGACTTCCCAACATAGTTTTGCAGCCTCTCTGAGTCAGATTTCTGAAATCAGTGTCTGAGATTCCTTACAGAGTGACTATTTATCAACACAAGCAGTAAATTCCATGAAATCACACTAGTTTTCCTTCTTCCCTTCCTTGACATCAGGAATGCATATCACAGTAGAGAAACACTCTTAACTTTTCAGATGTGTTGATACCAGTCTTTGCAAGCATATGTAGGCGTTGGCAGATTGAAAGGCATTTAAATGCACTGTAAGAAAACAATGCTTTGCCAAATAGAAACTAGAAGTTATTTAAAAGATAGCCACATAAGCTTCAGGCATAGTCCTTGCTTTTCAAATGGATGTGGAAAGTGTCTGATAGGGATAAGGTATAAGCTGCACCAGAGGCAGGTATGAGGCTTGCAAAGCTTCATGATTGGGGTACACTAGCCTGGATCATGCTTATAAGCTTGGATTGGGAAAAAGAAGACTGCTTCTCACTGAACCAAAAAAAATAATTAATTAGCAATAGATAACCTTATTTGAAAGGATATTTTTCACATTTCCATCTGATGATATCAACACTTAAAAGTATTTTCACCCAGGTGCCAGTATAAGCAACATGGGAGTACTCCTGACAAACACGTACAGAGATCATGTAGTCCAGCTGACATTAATTTTCCAGTTAATACCTACAGAAAAGAAAATCTGCCTTGCATTCAGGTTACATTTCTTTATGTTTTCTATCTGATAAAACCTTTTCTATTTAGTAAAATATAGATTCAGAATAAAGAAACATGCAGTGGAAGACAGGATTTGTGTTGCTTAAAACCTGAGTACAGTGAGATATGAAGAGAACACTGGCTTTCTTGAAGGGGAAAATTCAATTTGTTGAAGCTGACAGATTCTCTCTAGATACTTGAGATTGCCCAGGCTGAGTACTATGACAAGAATGGTGGATCATTTCTAAATGTTCAGAAAGCTCAGCCGTAACCTGCAAAAATGTTTACTTGAATGTCCTCCTAAGGAGCCCAGGGCCTGGTTTAGTGAAGTGCTTTGCTTTTATTGCCTACAGGTTACTTTCTTTCCAAATGAGTATCTGCTAGGATAAAGATGTAAGTTATAAGTCACTTTAAAACTGCAGACATTTGGAGGACAAAAATAGTCGTGTTGTCATTGCCTTTCCTCATTTTTCTCAGTAAGATAGTGTAGTCTTTTGTCTTACATTTTCAAGATTGTAGAAGCAAATGATGCCAAGAAGCAAACTTTTACTCCAAGAGGAGTAGAAGTTATTTAACTTTTAAAACTGGCTTCTCTGTGATGAAACTCTGCCACAGAACTTGTAGAAACTGAATGAAAATGGCTTTGAAAAACTTATGCTTCTTGTCAAAAACCACACTCTTGAATGAATTGGCTGAGTATTGCATGAGTTGGGTATAGTGCAAAGACAAAAGTATAACCATCTGACTACATGCCATTTTGGAGAATGGATAAATCACATGAACAAGGATTTTTCTAATTTTTCTGTTTATAAAAAAGAGCCTGTTGCAGAAATGTGTCCTGGCCTTATCTTTCCTGCATATAACTGCTTGAAATATCTTTCTTTTAAAAATTTTTAAAGCTGGCCAAAAGAGGTAAAATGGGAGTATCTCTTCATAAAGGTGTTGGCTTCTTCATATCTATTCATCTTTTAGCATCTGCTCTGTTTAAAAGAAAGTATTCCCAGAATACAAATCCAGCTGGAGTGACCTTAATGTCTTTTAATGCCTCTCTAATAGTAGGAAAAAGCCTTAATAACTAAAGTTAGTGGTAATATGAGTGTAATAAGCAAGAGTCTAAAACAGATGGAAGACCCTTTAGTTATGTCATATATGCTGCTAAGTTGTAAGGGGTAGTGTTTTATTATCCTAGGAACATTGGGTACACTGGGAACTTTACACAGGTAAAAGAAACTTCAGTATCTGTGTTTTGTATGATAAGGTTAACAGCAGTATTGGTACAGGTCTTCATGTAGCCAGCCATATCTCCTGCAAATCCAGTAGCTGATACTACAACTGATTCATCTGCCTTAAAATGGCATTCAGTTTCCATTAGAATTGCAGAAAATGTCAGTTTCTGGACTTCTGCCTAATAACATGGGAAAAGCTGAACAGTGTCAGAAAAGGCAATACCAACAGGACTAGCAGGATGCAGACCCTGAAATTCTCATAAAATTCCCACTTAATCTTTATTCTCTGTCTGAATCAGCATAGTTCAATTTGCAATAAATTCCTTCAGGATTCTTTTATTACTCAGGGCTGTGGGTATCATCCTAAAGCTCAGAATGTAGTACATGCCTTTTTCAGTGTGAAGGAACCATCTGTTTCTTCTCCTACTCAAGTAATACTGACAAAGGACATATATAACTGCTGCAATGTTATCTCAAAGGAAAACAACATTTGCTTTCTCCAAGGAACATAAATAACATATTGAAAAGTATATGAACATCCACAGCATATATGTGGTTGGATATAGCAGAATTTAATTAATTAAGAAAATGTCAATGTTCTATTGGTCAGAACTGAGGTTTAGATTACTTTTTCTGCCAGCCCTGTCACCTTTCTGTTTCCCATCACAGTGAAAGGTTGGCTTTAACAGATGAGAAAATGAGAGGGGAAATATTTGCCCAGCAGGTTGTCTAAATCCTTCCTGTTTCAGACACTTGCTATTCCAATTTTTGTGCTTAAATTAACTGTCTTTCCTTCTGACTCTGTCCATCACTTTCAAGCTGTGGATGTTTTCAGTAGGAGCAGCAGCATCCTTAGCTGCTCATGGGGAAGGAAAGATTTAACAGGTACTTAAGGCAATGCAACAGTATCAGGGGCATGGCATAAAACTCAGAGCAGTGTATCTGGCACACTCCTTCTTGCAGTAAAGCCTTTCCATTGCAAGAATGGCTGAGTGAATTTATTTTCCATGTCATTCTACCTCTGTTCCAGAATCTCTGCTTGTCCCTCATAGCCTGCACCTTACAATAGTGATACCACAAGCCTCAGGGTACAGACATCCTTGTAAAGGTGCCACCAAATAAAATTCATGCTTTAAAACGTACTGGTTCCTGTTAAAGACCTCTTTGTAGAATCCCAAGTGTAAGTTCTTTTTGCTTTTGGAGGAATAAGCATAGGAAGAAATTTGGCTTTTGTAGCACTTCTAGAAAGTTATACCAAATTGCTTCTGTAGGGTTCATAGAATCATATTACTGTGAACATTCATAAACTTAAGAGCTGATGCTATTGGCAATATTTCTAAATAAATGACATCACACCCCTCCCCCCCCCGCAAAAATAATAATCTTATGTTTAAACAATAGGATGCTGCTTACATTTCATATTAATGGGACAGAAGTCCCTTCGGTCATTCTTTTTCTGTTTTGCTTGGTTTAAATATTTTATGTGGGATGGGAAATTATCTGCTTGGTGTTTAGGCCCCTTATAGATACCCCCCTGGCACTGTCTGATTTCCTGAAAGAAAAACCTATAACTTGATAATAGTTATGAGGAAGGTGGCCACAGAACAGTTTCTCTCCTCCAGGGAAAGCCTTGGCAGTGCAGGACAGGGTCTGGAATCTGACTTCAATTTCACCACCAAGACTTAATTATAAATATAAAAGAGATTGAACAGTAAAAAAAAAGGATTTTTTGCAGTGTGACCACAGCTCTGGATATACATCAGAATACAGAATGAGGCTGATTCCTTCAGTAGTGGGTTTCCTGTTTCCTTGCTTCCTCCTAATAGTCATGCAATATATTTATTCACCTTCACTCCTTTGATGAAAATAAGACAATATTAAAATATTAAATAAGAGTGAAAGTAGAATAAATTAGTGATAAAATATCAAGATGGAGTAACTGGAAAGTAGAAATTTTTGTGAAATGATTATTTTGAAAGAGAAAAAATGGAGGTGAATTTCTGGTTTTGGTTCCATGTGAAGATATTAAATAAAGGAATGCGTAGCACTTTTTTGCTTTTCTCTTCTTTTTTGCCTAGGCATGGAAGCTGCACTCCTCTGATCTCTCACATCCTCTTCATTCAGCCAGGTTCAATACACATTTTTCTATAAATGCCCCAGCAGGTAACAAATGGAGCTGGGCATGAAGTTCTGCAGCAGCCAGCCAAGGAGTGAGATGCTTGTTCTGTGGGGAGACTGCCAGAGAAAATGGAGGAGAAGTTGCCAGACAGGATCAGAAGTATATGGAAAAATGAACAGGCTGACCAATTGCAGAACAAAAGTCTATTTTTTTCCCCTTGAAGTCAAGCAGCATTTGTCAAGAGGAAAAGCAGGCAGCTGATACAAAAAGGAAGGTAGGATAGTCCTCCTCCCAGTCTTTGAACCCAGAAATTTGGTGACAAACAGCAGGGATAACTACCCTGTGAGAACTACATTCCCCAGTAAGCCTGGGGAATCAGCAGAGATAGCACTGATTACTGCAGAAGCTTAGCCTGAAAAAAAATCAGCATCAGGAGATGATTTCAAGTCTAGAGATAGCAGAACTGCCTGAGGTCTTGGCTGCCCTAGATTATGAACCAGTAGGAGTCTGGTGACAAAAAACTGGACAGGTTGCTGAGCAAGCAAGAAAGCTGTCAGAGGAGTGACTCTCCACAGGAGGGGTACAAGCTGGCCCAGAACAGAGCTGGAGGGGCTCTGTCAAAGACAGTGACCCAGTAGAATTGGAAACTGTGTATTTTGGGAAGTGGGGGGTTGAGGACTGCTGGAAAGGGTCCTGGAAATCAGTAGGCACCAAAGAGCTGCCTGCTATAACCACATTGCCAATTGTCATGGTTTGGTTGTAAATCTTGCTCTATTTGGAGACTAATTTTCTTGCTCTTTGTGGAAATAGATATTCTCACTGGAGGGGAAAACAAACCTTAGAAAATCCCTTCGTTCTTTGCCCTCTATCCTACCCAAACTCCTGCAAATGTTGCTTGAGCATATTCTGCATGCTTACAAGAGAAAATGATGGAAAAAAGCTTAAATTTAAAAATGTAAGAAGTCGTTTGTAAAATATCTGATTTTTTTTTAAGGGAGACTCTTGATTTTTTTTTTTTTTTTAAACTTCATTTTGATGACCTGGGTCTGGACAGAATTAGCTGGGGTAGCTGTAAAAGCCCATGGGAGGTTAGCTCCTTGTGGAAACAAGAAGTGCCTTACAGAGCCATGTGCACCCAAAGAAAACATACTTGTTCATCTGATGTGGAAGGGGTTATAGGTATCCCAGCAGTGAGTCTGAATCTGTCTTGTGGCTGCATAAGGAGCTGACAAGTAGGTGAATTAATCTATGCCATGTTAATTAACATGATTGTAGGTGTATCTGGATAGATTCCTACTATAATAACTTTTTTTGGTGCTGTTTTCCTTTAGTGCTCTTACAAGTGAATATGGAAGAGCAGAAAACAAGAGAAATTTAATTTTGGAGTGGTTTCTGTGTAGAGATGGGGAGAAAAAAAGTGAGGTTTATTTCAGAATGATCTGCTTCCTTCCTCAGAAGTGACTGATGGCAGGATTTGGCAGGAATGGAGGCCCGTACTAAGAACCATTTAATTCAGTGGGTGTCAGATCAAAACACGGAGCAGAGGAACAGAAAAGGGTGAAAGGAGAAAATTTCCTAGATGTGTACAGTATTCTCATTCTCTTTCTTTGTCGTCTTGATCACTTATTTATTACACCTCTTTTCACAACAAAACAATGTCAGAAGTGGGTATTCAACTTGTGAGATGGAAAAAACATTTTGCTCCCAGGATTGTTTACATAACTCCAATGAACAGCAGAAACATTTAAGTAGTTACAGACCCTTCACTCACCAGGGTTTCAAATAAGGTGCCTCAATATTTGATTTAACACTGCCTGGTATGCAGGAATCTGCAGGAGCCCTATGGACTCATATACTTTTATGGGATATATTCTGCCTGGGACCCTTGGAGGCTGCCAGAACACATTCTTGATGCTCACACCAGCTATATACAAGCATGCCAGCCTGCAAAGGGCCCCATCCTGATGAAACAAGAGGGTCTGTTCTGCTTCTCTCCTAGCTCACGAGTCGAATGACCACATTAGCTGCTGCTGGTGGTTGGGGCAGAGGAAGTAAGAGCTCCTAAACAGATGCATTCACTGTTTTTGTCTACACTGCCCTGAAATCTGGCTGTCCTTTACACTTGAGAAATAGGAAGGCTCCTAAGCAACTACTGCTTGATAGCTAAATATACATTTTTACCCACAGAGATTGCCATCCCCCCTTGCAGGCTGGAGCAGAGCCTTTAAACCCCCTGTGGACAGAGGAAACAATGCCACACAGAGATATCACATAGATTATATAAATGGTTCAGAGACCCTGGGGCAGAGAGGATAATGTACATGCTGGCTCTTGGGACAACCATCACTGGAAAAAATGGTTCTTATGTAAGAGGATACAGGACAAGTACACTTGTATTTTGATTTTCCCTGCAAAATATAAAACACAAAAAAGCATCATTTACAGAAGGAGTCTGTCATCATTTTGAGAGTATAACAGCAAACACAGCTCAAAGTGAGGCACAGAATGGAGGCTGCTTTCCCCTGTGGCAGACCCCTGTGGAACTCATAGGCTCTTGCAGGACACAGAGACAACACCCCCACCTCCCTACTTAAAGCTGATTCTCCTGCAGGTTGCAGAACAAAAGTTGTAAGAAAGAGAGAAAAGCCAAATTATTATTTGTAAATGAATGGAAGATTGAAAGATCAGAAGGAAGAATGCTTTCACCAATTAAAAAGGACAGCTGTTTTGCCAACCTTTGACATCTTGTTCTTATGACTAAGGCAAGAGAGCAATTCTGGTAAGGTCCTAAAATCCTCAGGGGAGAAGCCAGCTTCAGCCTGCCAGTGAAGGCAGAATTCTGTTTAAAAGGCTATATTAGCCATCTGGGTGAGGAGCAGTACAAATAGCTGACTGGATAGCACATGGATCAGCCATTCCCATGGCAAATTGCCTTCTGTCTTTTAGGAATGGACACTCTGGGTTCCTTTCTCAGAGACTCCCTCTGACTGCTGTTCTTCAGTTTGTATGGACTTCTCAAGCAGTCACCTTATAGCTAAACTGAATGTACACACTGATCTGCTGTCTAATTGCTGATCCTCTTTGCCAATATTCCTGACTTTGGCTAGGCAGCATCCATTGCACTCCGACCACTGAGCTCAAGTAACAAGAAAAAATATTTTATTCTTCTATTGCTCTGTGTTTTCTCAAACAAATGGATATTTTGTACCACTTCTGTGGTCTCTTTGAACATGAGGTTTTAAGTGACTCAGACACTAAGATATATGCTGATAAGACAAAGACTTGGGGCTATACTTTTGTTATTCACAGCAGAGGCTAGAGATCTGTTCTTAGCCCATGGAAGGGTGTTTGATGTGCAAGTGCTACAGCAGAACTGCAATGGCATATTTTCCATTTTATCAGCACTTTTTATCAGAAGCTTTTCTACGTTACTGAGCCTCTGGGAATACGGCTGGAATTTAGAGACAGCACAGGAAATGTGCTTACAGATCTGATGTCTTTTAAGCAAAATTGCCTGTATGTGGGTGAAGCCAAATTTACAGGGTTCACTCTAGTTTTTGAAGGCAGAAAGAAGAGACAGGAATCTAAATACCTTTAAAAAGTATGTCTGGGTTAAATTTTACTGTTTAAGCTGTGCTCTGGTATTTGAACTTAAACTCTGCAAGATCACATGCAAAGGTTTTCTCTGAGTATTTAACCAGGGTACCTGTGAATAGTAAAGGCAGAATTAATGACATTTCTACTCTTGTGCATACATTTTTTATGTCTATTCCTGGCAAATATTACAGGATGGTGCAGCCATTCTAGGCAAGAGTATGGTCTTATGTTTTTATGCTCACAGAAGAAGTATAATGAGCTTGGTGCAGTTCACATGCATTCAGTCACTGTGCATGAAGAGCATAAAATTGTCACACAAACACTGGTTGCTACAGAGTCTATTGTACTGGGAAGATGTGTTTATTTCCTGGTCAGCTCTATAAAATTTCCCAAAGCCAGAAAACTACTTTATTTTGTGCTGAGAAAAGTTTGCTTTCTCTTTTCATCTTTTATATGCATGAATTCAAGAGGTTCTTTTATGTCTGATAAGAGAAACATGGAAAGTGGAGAAAACACTGGTTACGATGCTGTTTGCCAATGTTTTTCTTTCCTGCAGGGCTATATTGTTTCTTCAGGTAATTAGAGGAAGCAAAATTCAATGCAGAGAAGAAAGTGTCATGAGACACCCCTCCTGCTCTCCCTCCTGCCCGTAGAGTACAAGCTATTCCTTTTTAGGGCATCCTGGGTTTGTGTTCTGTGTATTTGTTTAATTTTGTTCCATTCCTCTTTCTTTCTTCTGGGTGAAATATTTTACTTTGGTGAGTAACACTATATAGTATTTAACTGTGAGCAGTATCAGCTGCCAGTGGCGTCTCAGTCTGTAAGATCCACAAATAGAAATGAAGTGATATAGAACTCAGAGAGTGAGGTAAGGGCACTTTTTTATTGAACATTCTAGGGGGAAAAAAGTATAAAGAGGCAAGAAAAATTATTACACTAAAGGTATAGCAGAGGAAGCACTGATCTCTTCTCTCTGGTGACCAGTGAGAGGACTCAAGGAAACAGCATGAAGCTGAGCCAGGGGTGCTTTAGGTCAGATGTTAGGAAATGGTTTTTCACCCAGAGCATGGTCAAGCACTGGAACAGACTCTCCAGGGCAGTGGTGACCTCACCAAGCCTGGCAGAGTTCAAGAACTGTTTGGAAAATGCTCTCAGGCACATGATGTGATTCTTGGGGTGTCCTGTGCAAGGCCAAGAGTTGGACACAATGATCCTTGTGGGTCCCCTCCAACTCAGCATATTCTATGGTTCCATGATTCTATGGCAAGAGGAAATGGTTTCAAGGTGTGCCAGGGGAAGTTTAGATTAAATATTAAGAAACATTTCTTCACTGAGTGGCTTGTCAAGAATTGGAACAGGCTGCCCAGGGAACTGGTGGAGTCACCAGTCTTGAAGGAATTTAAAATACATATAGATGTGGCACTTAGGGAACTTTGTTTAGGGATGGAATTGGCAGTGCTGATTTAATGGTTTGACTTGGTGATCTCAGAAGCCTTTCCCAGGCTAGATGATTCTATGAGTCTATGTGGTGGTATAAAGAACACTGGAATTTGCTGGCTTGCAGCTGAGGCTCCCTATTGCTTCTGATATTAGTTTATTCTTGATAACATACTTATTAAAAAATGAAAAGCACCATGCTGAGGCAGAATTTTAAAGAAAGCTGGAAGGATCATAAAGTGCTGGATGATTTTTTGCCACTCAAGCTACATGTGGGTAACAGTAGACAGTGGGTAGTATGCAGCAATGTAAAAGGACTTTTCACATAAATGAATATTGTACCAGAATGCTGATTGATGGGAGCACTACTCCCATTAAGCAGTAGGAACAGTTTCTTGCTGGTTTTGGGCAAAAAGGTTTTATGTAATTAAAATCCTAATTAGAAATGCCAGACCTAATGTTCTATTGCCTACTTTGGTTTGAGGGTTATAGGAAAATATTAACTTCTGACAGAAGTTTGCACCCACCAATTACTTGTGAAAAGATTTGGATGGAAACCAGAGCTTCAATATTTCAGTAAATTGAAAAGCAATTAAAAGAAAAAGCAAACCATTATGCTATTAATTTCTCTCAATGATCTGTGCCATTACATAACATTCTCCTATTAGCAGTATTCAGCCTGACATTTATTTATTCTGTCATCCCTGAACATAGCTCTGTCATAAGAATGCTGAAATGTTTAGCATATTATAATGATTATATATAAGTCATATTATAATGATAAAAGTAAGACTTGGATCCCAACTGACCAATATTTCTCTACATCTTTTTACAGGTGATCCAAAGTGGTTAGTTAGAAAAGACAGATTTGGAAGTTACTTCTCTGGGCAAACAGTCATAAATTCACCATTTCCTCTTGAATCAGTTGCTCCTGCTGATGGTTACAGAAGTTAGTTAACACACATTGTCATACAAAACTACTGTGATTTAGTCGTGCAATGGAGGGTGAAACCTTATCCTTTCCTTCCACATAAACACACAGACATACATTAGCTGTGCTTGAAACAAACTTGAAAGTGAAGTTAAGTTTCCCAATGCCTCTTTACAGTTAATAATTCAATGAAAAAAAGAATCTCTACAGTAATGAACCAGCACACCTAAGACACCTCTAACCTTCTTGAGGAGCCTATTTCTCTCTGCTCATAAGGAAGGGAACCTTGGGAAATTACTCTCCATAATTAGGCAGTGTGGGAATTTAAAACAAATTACAAGTCAGAGCTTACATGATAATCTAACCACTGAGAATAGCACTGGGGAAGGAGTTCTGTCCACCTATCACATTGGGTTTATCCATCTGTGAGAGTAGTGAGGGAGTAGTGATATACTGTATTTAGGTCACAGTACTGCATTTTTAATAGAACTTAGTGACCTATACTGCTATGGTGACAGTGGAAGCACATTTCTCTAGCTGTGAGCTGCATCTTCCATTGTTACATCTAGTTACACCTTTGCTGAAAAGAAAAATGTGCAATATTAATTAGCCATATATGATTATATTTGATTATTAGGGTACAACCTTAAACTATAACCAGTACACGTAAGGCCAATATTTGCCTTAAACCTATATGCTAAATTCAGTAATTAAATTCATTTTGGTAATTTTATTTGACCAATTCTTGGAGTTCTTTCCTCCAACAGCAGCATACTACTGTTCTAAAAACTAGTCCTGGAAGATAAGCCTTGCACTAATCTTTCCACAAGAAAGTTTGACCAGCCCTTTTCTCCTCCCAAGAGGCAAGGATGTGGGACATAGATACAACCTCATCTTTTGCCTTAGTTCAAGTAAATCTTTCAAATTGCTGACGTTGAAACATGACCTGCTCACCTGCAGAGATCCTTCACAGGTTGCAAATCTTTTGCAGGTTCACATAGTTGCAGACTGTAATGTGTATATTAATTAATGAATGCAAACATGGCTGTCTAGGAGGTTGCATGAAGATCTGGGGGCCTTTCAGGCACATCCTGGGGTGGGCACCTCACCTCAGGTGAAGCAGGCACTTGAATTCACCAGGCTGTCTTTGGTTTAATTTTTCTGCTTTATCAAATTGACATTCATTGTAATGTAATGCTGGACTTTGCTGAGAACAGTAAACGATCCCCATGGAGGAAAGAAATCTGATATCTGGGCTGTCTTACTGCATATGCAGGAGATTTATTGTTTTTATTTTTATTACCAGTATGGTTGCTTGCAGTGAGTTTAATTTTCTATCTAGTACTTTTTTGGCACAGTTCCACTTGCAGAAGTGAAATGACATATCCATCTATCTTTTCTGTTCCTGGGTTATAAAAGTACAATAAAAAAAACAAGTTAGTTTTCTGTCATGATCAGAAATAAATCATAATTAAACCTTAACTCCGCCTTTTTCTCCTGCCAAAAGTCCTGTACTCAAGCAAACACTTCTTATAGGCTTCCTGCTAGTTTTTAAATAATGATCCATTTTCTTTTCTCAGTTTTTCAGCTTTTATTTTTAAAATCTTCTTACTGCAATGAGGTATGCTAGTTGTGTCATAATACATGACTTTACTGTAAAATATTGATTTGGAAAATAAATACCCAGAGAAATAATACTGAAGCTTGTAAGTAGGTAGATATTCACCTGGTTAGCCATTGCTAACCTAAAAGTAGGCTAATCCCAATTAAGTTCTGTCTGTACCTATGTGTTTAGACCCAAAGCAGAGCTTGAAATCTAATTTTTCTTTACATCACTTGTTGTGCAACAGTTTACACTTTTAAATGCTTCTCTGAGCTGGCATTCTTAATAGAGTGCATGAGAGTTTGCAGATTTCCATGTCAGTCAAAGCATTAACTGCTGAGATACCTTTAGAAACCTCACATTTGGTAAGGTTTCATTTGTTGATTGCCCTGCTGACAGAAACTTATTAAACAGAAGTAGTGAAAAACTAATACAGAATAATCTTTTTCATATACAAATTTTTCTATATGTGGATATATACTGGAATTTAAGAAGAGTAACTCCCAAATATTTATGCATCTATCCAAAGCTCTTTTTACAAGTGTTTGCCTTGTATTGCTACATTAGCCTTGAGAGCAGTTTTCAAATATCTACACTAAAGTTAATAGCTCTCACACAGTCCTCATTTTGCTGTTGATGTGGTACTGGAAACTGCTGTGTCCCCTTTGTGAGCTGCCAGCCTTGGCTGACGGCAGAGGAAAGAAAGTGTGGCTTCATGGAGAGGCTGAGCTGCCCTGCTGTCTTCAAAGGTGCTGTTCTGAGAAGCAAGGCACACTGCCAGGTCCTTGAACGGGAGTTTGGCCATGCCTATGAGGCTGGTAGACAGTTCTGAAGACCTTTTCATCTGATACACTTCACACAAAGTAAATTCCTTATGAAAGGATTAGGCACCTTAGATGTCATCCCCTTCACAACTGCTTCTTTCCCTGAAGAGGGGCCAGAAAAAGGTTGTTTTTCATAAGGGTATGAAAGCTGTGCAGAGAGTGGTCACACCCTGTGTGACAACGTGAATTTTAAAACAATTGTGACATCAGGATTGCCCTTCTTCCATAAGTCACTCTAAACCAGAGAGAGCTGGTACCCCTCTAAGGAACAAGAGTTAATTTCAGTCGCCTCTTATTCATGTTATAGGCTTTTTCATTTTTCATGAGGAAGGATATCCTCTTAAATGAGTTTTGAAGCTCTGTATTTTACTGAACATGTGCATAAAATAGGCTGAGAAGAGAATAACCCAAACTTCTAATTTGTGTGCTGTGGCATCCACTGAGAGAAACTTGAAAACTAGTTTATTTTTCTTTTTAACATTTGCTTTGATTTGTGACATACTCTGTGTTACTAAGGTTCACACAGAGTGCAGCTGAGTGGTGCTTAGTTGCTGTCTGGGGTTAAAACACAACAGATACTCAATAATTCTAGCTTGATCATATCTACTTATCTGACTCACATACAGAGTAGCTATGACTGGACTGAAGTACTGATGTTTGGAATACTTTGGTCCAAACCTTTGGTATTTCTTTACAACTAAGGGCTGAGCTGTTGCTAGCACAGATTTCTGTGAATTGTGGCTGTGAGGATGCTTTGCCTTTCCAAATCAAGAATGTCAAAATTTCTTATTTACATCTAAGTGAGGTGCAGTATGCCATAACATTAGATTAGATATTGGACTAGGTCAGGAACCTTGGACTGTGTCCCTGCCTATGGGACTGCTGCATTTTTTCATTTTTGGAAAGCTCCTTCTCCAAGTAAAGGGGCAAATAAAATCAAACTTGTTTTAAGTATTTCAGTAGAAAATAAAACAAAAGGAAGATCACAAGACTGAAAATGTTTTACAGTATAAAATAATCTTTTTGATTAATACTTGATAGTAGTAAAGAACAGCCCCCATAATATGTGTCAGACGTAATTGGAGAAATGTAAATTATGTACTTATAAACTTCATAACATTATCTACTCTTGGTTATAAATCTGAGTAATAATTTGGTAATAATTTATGTCAGCTGTCTGTGATATGCAAAAGAACAGTATTCTCAGGACTCTGTGTTTATTTTTTGGGTTTTACGAATTATGTAAAAGCTTTGTGAGCCCATATTTTTGTCAGCTATTTCCCTTGTGTCTCTGAAATTGTAAATGATTATGTTTTTTTTTCTGCGATATTTCACCTCTTGATTGGGTCCATTCCTTCAAGAAGTCTTCATAGTGAGGCCCCTGAGCTTCTCTGCTTGGCTCAGATCAATAGAAAGGCTTGAGCAAGCTTTAGGTATGAATGCTGAAATGGGCCATTTAAAGGAAAAAAAAATATATTACAATAAAAAGAGAAGAGAAAATTTCATGTCTTTTAGGAAAGAAGTATAAAGATACCAAGTACTGTGATACCTCTGTACTTTGCCATGGCAGTGAAGGTGTCTTTGAGAGTTTTTATTACTTCATAGTGAAAGGAGACCAGATTTTCTGCATGAATCAAGTGGAATTGACTTTATAAGTTCTGACCTCTTCCCTCCTATCAAAATAAAAAGAGAAGCAAAGCATGGCATCTTCACATAGGAAAGATATCAACTGAAGCAGGAAAGTATTTCTAAAAGTCATGGGAAAAAAACAAACGGTGGAGGTATACACATTTTTTAAAAAGCTTAGCAAGTGAAAAAATGAGCTTTCTTTGCTTGACAAAATTGAAAAGGGTTTAAACAGCTTGGTTACAAAAGTGCAGGTTTAGCATAGGCAACCTTTTCCATCTGAACACAGAGCAGGATTTATTAATTAGTAATTACTTCTATAAAGGACAGTGTCATGCTGACAGCAGTAATGAAAAATTCATGACGGCGACTTAACATTCTAATCTGCTGGATTACTATAGGGAGGCTGCCAAACTTGGGCTACCAGCCAGTGCTAGGAACACAAACAAATATCATAGTTCCCATAGAAACTGGGATCACCTTGGAGATGATTAATACCAGTCTGACTTAAAATGGGTGTTCCGGAGATATCACTCTCGACTGATTTAATTATGACCTGGTGTAATGCAGTTGAGCATCTCTGAAGAAAAATAACTTCTATTTCTCAAATTCTTCCTCCTACCTCTTGATGGAAGTCTAAGAAGGATATTATTTTATTTTGTTTCTTTGCTATTAAGAGAGAACAGAAAACCATATAGAACACATCCCAGAGTCAAGCATGTCACACTGAAACTGAAGACTGTTTGGAATATTTAGAAAGTTTATTCTTTTTTAAATTTTTGTTTGGGTTTTTGTAGTCTTCTAAAAGCATACATTGATTGTATCTGCCTGTGCAGTACAAACTATCCAACAGTTTTCACACTTAAGCAGAGTATATCAGCTGGGAGAATTTTTACAATCCATTACAAAAATGGAACTTTGTGAATAGAATACTAGTCCAAGGTTTTACAGTGTAGGCAGAAATAAAACGTAAATTTCACAAGAGGACTGAAAAAAAGATTGTAAAAAAAAAAAAGAAAAAAAGAAAAAAAATCCTTTTAACACTGTCATCAAAGAATCTGGGTATTCTATGAATAAAATACTCTGTGCTTGTGTCACCACATCTGACACTTGTCACTGTCAATCTCTGTCTTTCAATGAACAAAAAGTGAATATCAAATCTTTTCTAAAAGACCTAAATCTCCAAAAGTGCTAGATCTTTAAGAACTTCCATCATTATCATTGAACTACCATAAAATTCAGTTTTCCTTCTGTGTGTTCTTGAGGATCAGTTTTCCATGCACATTTCTGATACATGAAAAGTTTAAAATTTAGCAGCGATTTGTGAGAGATAACACATTTTCCAAAATGAGCTCTTGTCTCATACTTACATGAAACACTATTATTATTATTGACAGTAATATTCCATTTGGTTGAAATACTATAAACTTTTCAGTGCTGAAACTTCAGTAGTTTTTAGGCAAATACTCACAATGTGATTTATTCTTTCTTTTAATGTTGTAAATGCTTCCATGCTTATCTCTTTTTAGAATATTGAAAAGAATTAAAATATTCCTCCCCATTCATGAATACGATTAGGAAACATTTTCCCATCCAGAATCAGAATAAAATAGCCTTGGTTTTCCTCCACTTCTGGATGTGCTCTTATATGTGTCATGTGGGAAGAGGATGGAGAAATTTTAAAATATAAAAAACAACTATGATGACTTTTCAGCTTGTATTCTTCATGAGTGAAGCTGCTGGATAGACCAGATTCTGAGAAACAGAAAGTAGGAACACCAGAACAGCAATTTCTAAATTTCCCAGTGAGACTAGCAATGGAAAAGTAATAGAAAACTAATCTAACTGTACCAACAGCTCTGCAATGGCCTCACAGGGAAAAAAGAGAAAGTGCAGATGAATCAGAAGCAGCATCAGATTTGAAAGCTGAATTGGAAAAGTAGGTGGTTGTAGTATGCAAAGGAAAAATGGAAGGATATGAAAGGGTATGCAAAGAGAAAAGCTAAGGAAAGCTAAAAAAAAATTAAAGTATCTGAAGTCTTAACAGAAAGACAGAATACTTTTTCTAGCTATTCAACAATGGATGGATGATATTAATGGGTGGAAGAAAGAAGTCTGAGGTGATTGATATCTTTTTGAAAGACTAACCATAAACAACCAATTTTTATAAATAGTGTGGCAGTTACAAGAGTAGGAAGCCAGGCTAGATTTTGGGTAAAAAGCTCATGTCCTTGGGTTAGTTTCTGTATTTTCAAACTGTTTAGCAACTCTAAGTTGAGTTACAAGAGCTTGAGAGCAGGTAAAGGTTATTTCACAACAGAGTTGGTGATATGGGGAACTGTGGCTCTTGGGTAAGAGGGAAAGGGAAAGAAGGAAAAAGTCTAGACCCACTAACCTTTGAAGAAGCTGAAAAGAAGAATCAGAGCTTTGGCTCTGGCCAACTAAATATCTTGAAAATTCTGGAATAAATAAGCAAAGCATTTGTGAAAATTAGCAGATAATGAGGAAAAAAAGATCTTTCAAGAACAAATCATATTGGACTGCTAGGACAAGAAAATAAGCTTCTTGAGTAGCAGAAAAGTGGTAGATGTCTTATATGTACTGAAATTGTTTTCATTACATGTTCATACAACCCATCCAAGAAAATACATGCCCAGTGAAATTAATAGCTATACAAGAAAACAGGAGGAAAGTGCATGCTGTGTGCCTATGGTTGTGAAACATGAAGTCCAATTAAAATGAACCCAGCAGTCACTACCCTCATCACAAAAGACTGAAAGCATGGATGGAATAAAGAGCAACAGGTTAAACTGAAGTAAGTATGATATGTATTACAGTGAAGAGGAAAAGAATGGCTAGAAATCTGCATAGAAAATAGATATGCAAAACCAGTGTTCCTCCAAGTTTTTGGAAATTTGATTGCTTTCTGGATCATCTGCTCTCATGAGAAGCTTTGCATTGAAATATTCATTCTTTCCCAAGGAAGAATTACCATAATGTTCATAATCAGCTCCTTTCTTCTCATGAGAGGTGACAAGCAAGGGTCACAATCCATTCTCACTTTCAGATGAAAAATTCTGCTGCTCATTTCTTTGTGGTCTTCTTAATGCCTTTTTTTGAATTCCCCACTTTCCTCCCTGCTACTGTATCCAAGGGACACTGTTCAAAGGTTTTAAGCAGAAGGTGATTTTAAGAAAAAGATACTTACTTAATTTTTATCATTAATGGTGTTGGTGCACCTTTTTGTACTACAGAGTAGGAGGACAGATGAGGAGGACACTGTCCATTCCACTCCATTCCAATCCATTCCACCTCTATTTTTCTTTAGTTCCACGTGGATGAGATGAGCTGGCTGATATTATTTCTTCATTAAACTGGAAAGCTCACTGATGAATAAGTAAACACTTAGGAAGGACTGTAGGTCCCTGATTTCTCTTTTTCTTCTGCCTATTAATTTTTAAAATTTAATTCTATGCAAAATGCTGAATTCTCTGGAGGAGAATAAGACTAGTTACTTCCTGTAATCAAAAACTTTCTAAGTTCTTTAAATTTAGTTTTTATCAGGTACCCTTGTTTTTGCCAAGATTTTCAACTACCAAAAGTATTTTATGGCAAGAATAAAGATTGGATTTTTTCAAGAGAATGAAGTATCTATCCTGATTTTTTTGGTGAATGTCTACATGCTATTATGAATCGTAATAGATTGCATCTACCTAGATGTTTTCCACTAATACAGCCATTGATGTGATTTTGCAGGTGGGCATGGCAGAAGGGGGTGGCAGATCACTCCTGATTGCCTTTTTATATGCACTGGTCTTATTGGTTTATTTCTGTGGAGTTGCTTTGATGCAAGCTACAATGATAAGCCAGCTGTGTGTTCTATACCTGGAGCTATATTCAAGTTTGATTTTGCTAATTTAAGGTCTTTAAGCATAATTTAAAGCTTGCAATTTATTCTTCATGTGCTCACATTTTCTTAGCTATGTAATAAATAGATAGGATCTCACACTGAAGCTCCTCTTATTTCAGCTTCCACTAGGACAAGTCATAGATTTTTTTAGCTTTATGAAGGCCAAAGCATCTTCTCCTCCCTCCAAAATCAGGGGAAGTCTGTCTCCAGCACAAAGAATGCTTTAGAAATTCTTCTTCCCTCTTGTATGATGGAAAGAACACTCCCTTCACTTTCTCCTCCGTGTATTTAAAACCATGTTATTTATCTTTCTAGCAGCCTTGCTAAATATTTTCCTTGAGGGTGTAGAGACAACACAAAGGATGTACTCAGTGTTGCAAATACATTTCTGAGTTGGAATTCAGGAAGGCAATCCCAAAACTATTTCTGACTAGGGAGCATGATACCTTTCGACACCTGTGTCCTAATCTCATCCCAAGCCCCCTTCAATTCTTGTCTGTATCCAAGTGAAGCCTGTATCCCTGTTAACATTTATATTTTTGTGCATGTTTAGTTTTGCTGATTGGAATAGCTTCATTTGGCCTCAGCAAGGCTACTTGTGGCAGAAAATTAAGGACATGCAAAAACATCTCTAAGTTTGCTACTAATTATGCTCTTTTCAATAGTGCCTGTACAGCAAACATTGGCTTGTCTGAGTGTCTGATGGTGACATGATACACTTTGTCAAAGCAAGAAATATCGAAATTTTGATCATAATTTTCTTGCAAAATGTTGAAACATAAACAATTTTATAGTTTAATCAACAGAGATCAAACCAGATCAAAACTGGGGTTCTTCAAACATCATATCAACAAAATTCCTATCATGAGCCTCTGCCATCAATCTCACACAGAGATCAGTTTCTGGGAAGTTGGTACATATGTATAGTGTCAATGCTTCAAAGGCTTGTGTTCATTTATTTGTACTTTAATGTATTACTAGGGAAGCATCTTCTCTATTTTCTCCTTGCCTTGAGTGACATGAATCTATTTGCTTCTCTTCTTTAGTATTTTTTTTTTAAATAATTATGCTAAATACTGGAAATGCCAAAGAAAAATTCAGCAATCTGCTCATATGTTCCTGATAGCTCCCTTGCTGAGTAATGGACTAATACCATACTGTTAGTAATTCAAAATATATAGTGGATACATAGCATACTAAAGATAAATCAAGTCTTTGTGCAGTGTTCTGTGTTTCCTAATGCCATCCTGGAACTCGTAAAAATGACAAATATATAACAAAAAGAAATTTGTTGGATTCTGTGTATTATTTTGAAAAATAGGAGGGAAACTGTTCAGAGAAATACAACCATATGTCAATATGAGAATGTGTTCTAAAGGCTGATAAACTTTTCCCATATAAGTATGATTTATAAACTGAAAGTCGAATGAATCTTCTCTCTTCCAAGAATACCATCTGCAGATGCTTCAAATGCTCCAAAAAGCAGTCCTCAGCTACTTTTAGGGAGGTTTAAATAAGTTTTGTGGTCCACCCATGGGAAACCTCAGCGACTTTAATAAAAATAAGCAGTACTGAGGCAGATGTCAATGCTCAAACCATGATTTCTACACGGTTATATTTTATCAACAGATCACTTGGGTGCAGAAATAATTTGTTTGTGTTTTCTTGATGAAAATCATTTTCTTGCAGCACTTTACATTCTTTTGTGTCTTGATACTGTCTTATAGAATATTTTTTATTTACTGATAGAGATGATAAGCACTAGAAGCAATTAGCTGAGCATGTCTAAATGTGTGCATTCAACTGATTGTAATTTAAACACTATTTTATTTTCCTGGGTTAAGTTTTATCCATGCCAGCATTGAACTTCAACAAAACCTCATGAAGCCTCAGTCAAGTAAAAAAATATTATCATGCCTATAATACCTACCCAGGTGTAGAATGATAAGCATACATGTGAGGGGTTGAAGACCTGTTCTCAGAAGAAATGGCTGCATGTGGTGTCAGGCATATCTGGTGTTATTTCACTGTGAATCAGTGCCACAGCAGAAAGCAGAACCCATTAGTCTTCTCTCTAGCTTCTTAATTTGCTCACATTTCACTCATTTGTCTTCTAGTTTAAGACAGAATATAAAAATACACTGGGCATCTTATAGATCCATTTTTATGTACATACAATCTAGCTTCAGGCCAGAGTTTTGATCACTTATATCTTCTTCTGGAGACACATAATGGTGACTTCTGCTGCTTAAAACTCAGCAATGCATTCCCAGCACTAGACTTGCAATAATCATTGTACAGACCAACAAATGAATTTATGACTGAAAGCACATTTAGAAGGAAAAAGATGAAGAAAAATGGCCATTTTTTTTTTGCAATTATGGAGCTCCTAAGGCAGGCATTCTCTTAAACTGGCAGGAAGATTATTTTCCTTCTGTATGTACAGGCTTCACTTGCACAAATTTGAGTGATTATCAATTTTAGCAGGGAGGTATGTGTTTCACACTGCATTGTTACTTTCATCACACATAAAACCCATGGAAATTTTGGTGCTGATAATAAGAAGGTCCATTATAGGAAGGCTAATAAGATTTTGGAGATGTTAAGACTACATGCATTATTCATACACTATGAATGGAAAGCACTGAAGTCTTCAGCTGACTTTGGAAGCTTTGGAGGCTTTAATAGATGGTTAAATATTTTACACAGCAGTCATAGGGTTAGCAGTGTCAAGTGAAATCCATATATTTTCACAAAGTTGTAACACTAATATTGTAAGAAATGGGTGCTACAGCAGGTTTCTTAACAATGACTACTTTAGTATTTAGATTTCCACTACATTAGTACTTAGATTTCTGCTCCCTGTACCTGGTCCCCGAGATCAGCAGTGGCAGTTCTGTGTTTATTTGTCTCTCCATGTATCTCCTGCTGCTCATTGGCCTTAATGGTCCTTAGACAGGAGAGTGTCCTGAATTTCTCTACTGGAAGAAATAATTGATGACCATGAAAACTAACAGTGCTTAGTACTTCACAGGAGATACTTAAAAACTTAATTGTATCTTTTAAAAACTGTTTAAGAAAAATACCTGATGAGAATTGGGTTGGCTTTGCATTCAAAGTGTTTTCTAGACAAAACTTCCTTGACACATCTTTATCCAAGGGTTTTCCAATAGTGTAAAACAAATTGGTAATCTAGGTCTAGGTTCACATTCTCCATACAGTCCCACCTCAGAACTGTAGTGGGTAAAGTGAAAATTTATCTCAGCTGACCCCATTGTAGCTGTTGTTCTTATCTGCAAGTCTTTGAAGGAGGAGTGGTTACTCCAGGAGTAAAGGAGGCCCTTACACTCTTGCTAAAGGAAGGGTGCTGGAATTTATCTCGCTCTTTCCAGGGAAGAATGTGCTTTTTGTTATGATGATAATCCAGGGAGTAATAATACCATGCATGGCCCCATGAATTAGTCTATTCTGCTTCCAAACTATGTAACAGACTTCCAGAACACACTTTTATACCCTTTCCTGCTCTTCATATATTCTGATCCTGATTCTGATAAAAGGGCACATTTTAAATCTCCAAAGATAGCTTTGAAGATCAATTTAAATTATTTGATAATGGTCAATCAGCTGTGTTTTTCATAACTAGTGGCATAAGACCTTTGGCTGATGACTAAGCTAGAATGTCCTAATGAGTGGGATTTTATTTCATGCACTGTGACAAGTTTAGGCTACCATTGCAGGAGATATCTGGGGCTTTAAGCCTTTATTTTAAGGTACTTAGACCATGAATGCCAGAAGCTGATGGAATTGAGACAGCTGATTCCAAATCATGGAGTTTATTACTCCTTCATCTTTGGCCTCATGGGCATCAGAAGGATCACTGAGGTGAAGCTGCTTTGTCAGTGTGTGAGAGACTGAGTCACTGCACTCCTCACTGGAGAGAGTGCAGACTTCAGAGAATTTTGAAGGAGAACAAAATTTAGGAAGTCATTAAGTCCTTCTTGCTGCTGGCCAGACTGGCAAAGCCAAGGCTCTAGTGACCAGGTCAGCTGGGCAGGAAGAGGTGGACAGGTACCTGGCTGCCTCAGTCTCACCCATCTCCATTCAGCTGGTTTTTGTGTCATTTCTTTTACATCATCCTTTGCTGTTTCTATCTCTCTTGCTTCATGGGTTATTGTAGCTTTCCTCAAAGAGAAAGTTGGCACAGTGAGTACCTGTCATTCCCCTTGTCTAATCCTTTTTCTGCCTTCTCCTCCTACAGCTCTCTTCTCTTACTTTCTAGCATACACAGGGATGGGGATTTTTGGACTTTCCTTTTCCTTTTCCTTTTCCTTTTCCTTTTCCTTTTCCTTTTCCTTTTCCTTTTCCTTTTCCTTTTCCTTTTCCTTTTCCTTTTCCTTTTCCTTTTCCTTTTCCTTTTCCTTTTCCTTTTCCTTTTCCTTTCCTTTCCCTTTCCCTTTCCCTTTCCCTTTCCCTTTTCCTTTCCCTTTCCCTTTCCCTTTCCCTTTCCCTTTCCTTCCCTGCCTTTGAAGTAGTAATTTTCAGCTCCCCTTCACTACTCAGTTATTTCTTTGGACACTATTTACTCACAAGTTAAACCTACATAAAATTGACCAGTGAGTTGACCCTTCAGACTCTTCTGCTTTTCTGTGTTTCATGTATCAGCTCCTTGACTGTGCTGTGCACTGCTGTCCTGCCCTCTCACATCTCCATTTGGCTTCCCTGTCTTGCTGCTTTCATCAGCCATTTTTCTTGAACAGAGTGGGACACCACAGTTCTCATTCAGTGCTCTGGTGGTTTCACCAGTGGTTCAATTCTTGGTGTACTGAAGCCACTCTCTTCTGTGGAAAACATTTTCTCATATGATCTGTATGATCCCCCATACTTGAAGCCTGGTTGTCACAGGTCAAGAACGATCCTTTTCATGCATTTGCTAAGCATTTGACCCAATGGGATTATCTTCAGCTCTTCACAGGAGAGCTTCCTGAGGGCTGTAGAAGCACAGCTTGTGCTCTGAATTAACTGATATGTGTTAGCTTTTTGCTTACCATTGCCTGGGGAGGAAGATTCCATCCTTGACATTTTCTCTTATGGTTGTAGGAAGCTACTGTAATGTTTCCCAAAATCTGGACCTGGAACTGAGCAAATATTTTTGTAATTGAAATCTTTAAACCCCCATTAACTACACTACATACTCAGTTGTCATAGCTACTTTCTTTGAACTCCTCTGGGTTAAACCAAACTTAAATTACAATAAACTTTTCAGGTTGTTTGCTCATTACTGCAGAATTAGTTGCTTTTGAAATTTTGACAATGAGAATTCAAAGTACATAAACACTGCTGTGATTTTGAAACAGTGCTTGTGCTCATATTGATCATACAATAGAACAAAGTGTGTCTAAGCTTTAGCTCATTATGAAAGTCTCTGAAACTCTGGAATTTATTACTCCCATGTTGGCTAATTAGTTTGTATGTAAAATTTTAGCTTTCATTGCTTAGTCTTCTTAGACACCAAAGTTTGTCTTACCTCAACAACCATATCAAGTGGATTTTGTAATGCTTGACTACAAACAGAGCATTTCCTGATTTTATGCTTCTGTGTTTAAACATTTGCTTAGCACTGACTATTATTTTACCAGGATTTTTTCTGGAAATTTAGCCAGTTCCAGGTCATTATTTGAAGCCATTTGCTTTTTCAGCTGAGTGTGCTGAAATTACACAAAGGAAAGAGAAGCAGAGTTCCAGTGAATGCTGTTTGCAAGGTTTTGAAGGGCAGCTGTCTCCAGTGGGCTGCTGTCTGAAGGGCATCTGAGAGGGTGGCAGATATGTACAGCATTCCTGCACCATTTCTAGCTCTACCTTTTCTCTTAGTTCCTTCTCCTGCTTATTTTACTGGATCCATGAAACTCAGAAAACAATTCTGGCAGAGCTGAGTGCTTGCAGCCTCCTCCCAGCTCTAGTGGTTATTACAACAGGCCTTCCAAAATAATTCAGCTACCTGCAGGCCACTTTCTGTAGCATTTGCATTTTCAACACACCATGCCTGATTCCTCCCATATTCATAATTAATTCTGCAGCCATTTAATTTTAAAAGTAAAAAGCTTTAATCTGAGCTTGTTAATTATGCTGGGAGTTAGTCAGCAGTGGGTGTCAGGATTGAATCTGCCCCATCTTCTCATGGCTAGTTGAGTAAAGAAACTGTTGTTTTGGCAGCAACATCTTTAGGCATGTGGGTATTCCAGCTGCAAGTACCAGCTTCTCCATGCCTGCACTTGCCACTGAGGGGGAATGAGAATATTCACACTTGCTGGAACAAAATGGAAAGAAGTATACATTTTTCTTTTTGGTTTGAAAGATTACAAAATTTAGGTCAGTTTCTCTGTTTATTCTACGAATAGGCCACAACATTTACTTTACTGGCAATGATAATGCCTTGGTTGTGTATTTCAACAAATTTCCTAATCAAAACTGTAGTTGTATTTTTCTAACTTTCAAGTGGTTTATTCTTTTAGACAGAGTAAAATCAGGAAAAGGTTGATGAAAACTAATTATGGAGTTTGGTTAATAACTTACCTAAGAAGTATAGTTAGCAAAAAATGTTAAGTGTAAGCCAGTCTTAAGCAACTTTTGGCATCAACCCAGTTTGAAGTAAAGATTCTCATTAGTGGGCTCTGTGGTGTGGTAGATCTTGCCTTAATTAGATATTAGCCAGCATTAATGTATGAAAAAGTTTTACTGACACATCTTCAGATAAGAGTTTGACTCTGATCTCATAAAAATAAAATTATTTCTGTCTTGAGAAACAGGCTGACTTACAAGAAAAATAATATAAGTAAAGGGTTGAAGAAGCCTAATTTGAACTGAGGGACCACTAACACTGCACGTGCATTTGTAGCATGTGTTCTAACAAAATCCTAGTTCTGAGCAGGAACCTGCAAACACTGTTAATGTTAATTCTATTAATAACAGGAAAACTAACACCATCCTTAGAAAGAAGCTCTAATCCTATCACTATAGATATGTATGTAATTTAGAGATTAAAACATTAATTCTTTGCAATTCAAATGATCTGTTGCATTCCTTGTGTCAAACCATGTCCTGTTTCTCATGGGATGAGTTTAGTGACATGTTGCCTTTCCTGCCTGATGAACTGCAAGGTCTTGTAATAGAATTGTGTCCTACTTAGAATTTTAATTTTTTTAACCAGGTGAAACATTCCAGTTTTACTGTCATGTTCAGGCAAGAAAGGATGTAATTTCTGGTTAAATGTGTTCTTCATATAGTTGAGTTGGTAAACCAAGGCTTCATAAACAGAATCACACTAAGAGCAATTTCTGTTCAGAATTCTTCAGAATTTCACCCA
Source organism: Luscinia megarhynchos (assembly GCA_034336665.1). NCBI lineage: Eukaryota > Metazoa > Chordata > Aves > Passeriformes > Muscicapidae > Luscinia > Luscinia megarhynchos. The sequence continues at coordinate 53,765,986 of CM067565.1, forward strand.
GGATGTTTTGCTTCTGCAAAGTGATATGTGTACATTCTATTTACATTAATTGTAATTAGAAAGTGTGATTTTTCTAATTAGTAGAAATGTTTCACCACCAAGGTAAAAGTGTTGAATATTATGTTATGCCATATATATGCCATGTTTCTAATTTACACTGAACAGACAAATCTGTTTTGTCCAAGGCTTTCTCTTTCCTGATTTGGTAACTAAATTATCCCTACATTTTCCCTTGCTGCTATAAACTGACCATAAATACATGGCTAATTCCTCACTCAGAGGTAACCAAGTGACTTGAAACATTTATTTTCTACTCCCACAGACGATAGATGCAATGCATGGAACAAGACTGAAATCTAAATTGCTTGCTGCAAGTGTGTTTCATTTTAGGCCCAAATTTATTCTGAGTTAAAATTTAATTTTCTGTTTTAGGTGCTATCATCATAGCAAGCTACAGGTATGTGTTTTCAGGGTAAGGATGGATGCAAGTGGCTTACAATTTTTTTTGTTTCTTGTTAAAACTGTCAAGATTTTCCTGAAACATTCTTGTTGCATAAGGCAATTCTCTTTGATATCAAGCAAAGTATGGATTTAATAAGTGTACAACCTGTCATTCTGTCTAACTCATGCAAGAGCTGGACACAGGCAAAAAATAGAAGTGTACTTGATTTTTATTTTGTTTTCACTGGAATCATTGTTGATGCAGTCCAAATATGTCTAGCTGGCTTTTCTATAAATGTGTCTTGCTAACATATCTTCTTATACATCGATATGCATTTATGTCAGGATGAAAAAAAAAACATATGTGAATTTAGTGGTGTTTGTTCAAAGTCAAATAACCCAAAAATTCCACTTTGAACAATTGCAATTTCCTTGAACTGAACACGAGAGGCCTCAACCAGCAAAATTAAATTCATCACAACAAAATATAGCTTCCACCTCCTTTATTTAATGTGGTTACCAGAATTCCCTAGAAAGCTTATTTTGATAGTGTCCAGAGTGGCAACTGTATGTGTAGGGAACTTACTACAGATATTAGATAAACCTGACATGAAATGTTGCTTTGTTTGGGAAGGAATTTTTTTCAGACCTATATGCTAGCACAATTAACCATTGCAACTTTAGGCAAAATGTTTCTGAGGCGTTGTCTCAGGACTTTTCTGAATATTGCTGCTCTGCAGATATGAGGGAGCTTGAGAAAAACACAGCTGTCATATGGAGACATGTTCAATGGCTTTCCCCCTACACTTTCAGTGGTAGCAAAGGCAGAAGTTTTTAATTATTTATGTCCCATTCCTGCTTTTTTTGTTGAGAAGATAAGTTAGGTCAAGATGTGAAAATAAAACACTGCTTTGATTCAGGAAGGAATAATATTGTAATTGTGTTCTTGTTTGCTCTACATATCAACCCACTTCATGACTTCCCTGTATTGCAGCCTTCTTTATAACCTTCCTGGCATCTCAGCACATGTGAAGCCTATTACAGGCTCTGAAAATGTCTTTTACACCATGTAGTAGACTGTCTGGTTTTAGAAGAGGGGAAATTAATTCCAAGGATGCCCTCTATGATTTTATTTTAAAAGGAAAATATAAAACCCAAAAAGTCTTAAAAGGGAGGGAGTCCTTGGCGCTGGGCACAGTTAAAACACAACATGACCTGTTGTTTTGTTTGCTATTCCAAAAGAGCACGATCCAAAGGCCTCCAAAGTTCATGAACTTTTTTCCTTATCTTCAGTGCACCCTGACTAGGTTCTAAATATAGCAAATAGCTACAGTGTTTTTCCTTAAAATAGTTTTTGTTACTGTGTATTAAGTATCTGAAACACATGCTCAGCACATCCTTTGTCCTAAACATAGTAAAGCACCATGTGTTCTTGTCTGCTCCCGAGTGTGAATCCTTGTAAGTTTTAGAGCTCTAGTCTCTTTTCTTGCAGGCTGCTTATTTCAGGTTTTGTTGATCAAGGTACCTACAGCCTCCCTTTTCCACGGATCTGCCTGTCCAAGATGAAGATAAAACTGCATCTTTTTCTCCACACTGAGAACAATAAAAGTACATCTGCATCTAGACAGAATTCAAGCCAGAGGTTTGGTGGTCAGATTGCTTAACTATTAAGGAGGGAGAGGTATCTGTGAGTTAGATCTTCAAAATCTCTGTAGGCAAGATTTACCATTGTAGAAATTTCTGCTGTGTTGGTAGAGCCAAACTTCAGTGCATAATCTTCTTCTTGAGCCGGGTTGTGATTTTCGGCTTCTCTGGGTTCCAGCTGTTGCACACTATGGATACAAGTAAATGCAGATATTAATAGAAGTAACCAACAGGAAATACCTCAAGAAGAGTAGAAAAACAGAGCAAAATATTTTCTTGGAACACTCTCCCAACCTTTGATACTTTGCAGCTCAGTCAGAGATGATGTCTTTATGGCTAATAGATGTCAATGATTTCGCTCCCATGTATTTGTTCAGACACACACAAAAGCCAGTTTAGCTCCCTACAAACCCAGATGGGCAAAACCAGTACAATCTACAGAAGGGCAGCTCAGGACAGCTCAGAAAGCTTCTCTGTTTACTGATCAGTAGAAGGATACTAGGCCTAAACTTAGCATGAATGCATGTTCCCAGCATTTTCTTGACATCCTGAACTTGACTCCATCCCATCAAAATCCACACCAGAGAATAAATACCAGCTCTGGCTTCTCGTGCTTATCTGAAGACAGAGATCTTTAAGTGTTAGATAAATGAAAGGATCTGGTGGGGAAAAGAGCATAGACAATCAGATGAAGTCACAATGAGATGGGATGGGAATATGGGAATAGATCTCTTTCTGGTTAGGAATAATAGCTTGAGCATGTCCCTTTGAGAATACCTAGCGTAAGAAGTCCTGGAGTTCTGATATGTGAAAGAATTTTCCCACTGTGATGGCTGTACCTGGAAGAAAAATGAAGTGACAAAAATCTTAATAGTTTGATCCAAAGAGGTTGGTATAATAGAGCAAAAGGATTGAACATATATTTTGCTAACCAAAAGACCAAATTTATGTTTTGCTCAGGTACAGACTGAACTTGTAAAGCTGTTTCTGTGTGAGGAATTGGCCATCCTAGTAGAGCAGAAGTTTGTATGCAATGAATTAAAACAGAACTTCCAATTTCTCTGCTAACAGAGCATAAATCCACTTAGTTGACCAGTTCATCTGCTGGATATGTGGCAACATCAATTTTCTTTTTCTCTGATAGATTTTATATTTTCTAAAGCAAAGCATATCACACAACTTTTTTCAGAACAACTTGTGAGGAAAAAAATCAAACCATTAATCCAATAGAAGGATGCTGAATGGAAATGTTTCAAAAGCTGAAAATATCTGGTATCTCTCAATACTTAAAAAAAATTTATTATAGGGGGTTTGAATCATCCTCCCACAGTACAGCTATTGCAGAACAAATGTTTGTTCATCTTTTCCTTTCAGCTGTTACTATTTTGACTAGTTGCATAGACAATCTGCACAATCACCTGAGCCAAATTTAGTTCAAATGCAGAGGGAGTATGTGATGTGAATGTGAGAAGGCCAGTCTCATTAAACTACCCCTTTTCAGAGCAATTTCTATTTCAAAAATAGAAGAATACAAGAGAATAAGGGGACAAGACAAGTTCATCATTTCTCTCTGTGTGTTGAGATAAGTCCCATCTTCCTCTTGCTGTCACTGATGTTCCTACTCATTCAATAAATAGAAGCTGAAGTGGCAAATAGGGAGGTCTTCTGCCTTGGGCCTAAAGATCCAAGTGCTGACTACTTGCTCTCAATCAGAACAGTTGCAACTAGGATGAAACTTGTGTTTTACAAGAATAATTTTGCTATGAGGCTCCTGGATTGAGAGGACAGAGGAGATTCAGGGATGAATAAGTTTGTTTTGAGGCTCATCTTTCAAACAATTTGTACTTGCATAGCTGAGCCTCTCTGTTGCCTTTCTCAGAAACATCTGGCCAGATGTTGATTAATAGTTCACTAATGATTTTGCCCTAATAAGAAAAAAAAAATCCCTCCTTGTCTGCCAAGAACACCACCTCCCAGTCCACACTTAGAGGTCTCAAACTTCAGGGACAAGCATCAAAATCACCAAAATTTGGTAACAGGAGTAAACTTAATTCTGGTCTCATACACTGGGGATTGTTTATGGACCACTCAGACTCTGAGCTGTGTCTCCAGTGTTGCCATTGCCGATTTCTGCAGCTCACATCAGAGTGCATGTATGCAGGAGTTTTCTTCCAGTTTGTTTCTGTTTTTTCCTTCTATTCAATTTGTATGAGTAAGAACTTGATAATGATGCCAAGCTAAAAGCTTCTAAACCTTTATACATCCTCTGAAGGTTCTCAGTCTTCCCTCATTTTTACATTTCCCAACATGCATAATGCAGGCAAAATTGCATTGACCCCAATTTATTCTGTATTATGAAAAAGATAATCTCTTACATGTGTTAATTTCAGAAGTCACCCAAGTAACGCTGCTCAAAGCCTCTTTGAAATGCAAAAAGTTCTTTCAACAATGTCATTGGAGGATGGATTTATTTTAACAATAACAGATACTGGTATCAATATGCACTAAGAATCAGTTATGGATAGTCCAAATGGCTTTTAGAACTCAGACAAGTAATTTAAGTATTAACTTGTGATAGGAGTTGCTTTGAGTAAAATTATCTCACATTTGCAGCTTTTCACTAATACTAACTGTTCCCTATCACTGGTCTCCTCTGTTTTCTGAAAAGTAATTGCTACTGCTATCTTAAAGATCAGAATATATTTAGGTATTGTTGTTTATCATTGTTTTCCTCATTACACATTTTTTATAAGTTTGATATCTGAAGGATTATAATACAAAGCAAATACATGATTTAAACTGATCTCAGAGATGCTATTCTTGGGACTCCTTCCTTCAGAGCTGCAGTGGGATTCCAGTTCCTGGAGGAAAAGCATCCACATGGTCAAAACCATCACCACAATTGGCTCTAATTGGGAGACCTTGCGGAAGTTTGAGCTAACACTAAGGTTTTATAAGCAAGTAGTAAGAAACACCCACTCAACACCATTTGCTGGGCTTCTCCATGGCAGTGTTAGATACATTGTCAGGGCAACTGGTAGAGGTTGCACTGTAGTGCTTTCGATAATGAGAAGACTTGTTTCCCTGGAATTGCTATTCTGCAACCTTGCACTAAAATCTAGTTTTTCTTAACTCTGTTTCTAAAAGCTAAGAAAGAAAGGCAATGTTTTTGTCAGAAATAACTCCAGTACAAAATTCAGCAGCTCCAGTTCATTGGAGACTGCTAATTAAATAATCTATATCGCCACTCAGTATTAATTAGTGAGTTTCAACATCTATAGACTAAAGAGCCTAATCAAACTTTCAGTCAATTCCTGCTGTGATTCTCTTGTGTCCTGACAACTGCTCAGTGTTTTCCTGCCTATGAATTCTTTACTTTTCAATTACTTCCCAGTACAGGATTTTAAAAATCAAAGTGCAGCAGATGTTTCAGAAGCCCAGGAGATCCCACAAGGATGCTCTTCAGCACAAAAGCACTCTGCAGGATACAGCCACAGAGAGCTCTACTGCATTGGATGTGCAAGTGGATTTATGTGGGAAATTATTGCATCTGAAACTTTCTTTTCCTCTTCCCCCAGCACTGAGCATGCCTTCATGCTGCATGAGAGAGGAGTGCCATTGCCTCTGTAGAAAGATCAGCCCAGTGACATTTCTCATATTGCCTGAATAGAGGAGAAAACAGAGCACAAGGGCAAGGATCTGCACCAGCAACCCTCCCCTGTGGGGAGAGAGGGCTGGCTGGGGAGAGTGGGGGAATATTTAGGCTGTATTTTACAAGAAGTAGTGGGTGCAACTGACTGGCTGGGAGATATTGTTGGCTTTGATTGACTGTATAAATATGCTTTTTAAAGAAGCAATTCAAGCACAAGTTTTTTAAAAGCCTGTGTAACTATTCCTGGTTTGTTTGTGCATGTGTGGCTAATAGCTCTTGGCAGACAGAAAAGGAAGCAGGAGAGACATAAGATTAAATCCTGGAGTTCCCAGCTGCCACACAACCTGCTGTTCTGCTCTCAGGGATGTGGCATCCTCAGTTTCTGGAGAAGACAGGGGCTTGTCTCTCTTCAACAAGCGTGTCTCCAAGCTCCAAATTTTCCCCTATATCCTATTACACTGATTTTTGCCTGCATAGACAGCCTGACTCCTAGTTATTTGTGTACTCACATAACCTAGATAAAGGCTCTGCTTCCAAAAGAATCTGATTCCAAAAATGTTCCTATACATGAGTAAACACAGCCCGGGACAGAAATTACTAAATTGGTAACAAAGCCTGATCATATAAGTGGAGCTTTAGTTAGGATATTTTAAAGGTATTCATGAAGTAGACTTTTTTTATTACAATGATTCTGTCGTTGTACCCTCTCTAATCACTGTTTCCATTCTTCTAGGGGTGTGTCTGTGTTCTTTAACAAATGTGTTATAACAAAACTCATAATACAACTTTTTCCCTTTAAAGATATAAAGAACTATGCATGGAATAAAATCCAATGCTTTTTATCACTGCCACTGCATTTGTACCTCCTACACAAGTTGGCTAATGTGGGTGCAGGAGATTTAGCTATCTATATTAATATCAAGTACATTAAACTCTGCCAGTGTGCTCAGGGTGAGCCATGCTGATTCACCAGAACTACACATCAGCCTTGCCTAGGCTGGTCTGTGAGGGAGATCTGGGGAGGGAAGAAAAGGTCCTGGCTTTGTATGGAAGGACTATTTTTTTTTTTGCCAGTTTTCCCAGGTTCTTTGTTTTTTCCTCTTTCATCCTATAGTACTGGATCTTAATATAGAGCCAAGAAAACTCCAGCACTTTGCACTAAATCCAATCATGTTTGCATTCATGACAAGGGTCATAAAGATCAGCAGGAAAGTTGGGGTATGGAGGAAGTGATTTAAGAAGAAGGTGAGTTCAGACTAGATATAAGGAAGACATTTTTTATACGAAATGTTGGAATGGGTTGCCCAGAGAAGCTGTGGATGCCCCATTCCTGGAAGTGTTCAAGGTCAGCTTTATGGGGCCCTGAGCAACATGATCTAGTTGAAGACGTCCCTGCTCATTGCAGAGGGGCTGGTCTAGGTAGTCTTTAAAGGTCCTTTCTAACCCAAAATATTCTGTGGTTCTAGGATTTTCATTTTTGCAGCTATTTGTAGTTCATCTTATTTACCTGTAGTAACTATAACAGGGGGTAAGTCTTTTAACTCTGTTTTGTCTTTAACAGCAACAATCATGCATAAATGCTGTGGTCTTTTTATAGCAATGTAACAATCAACCCAATGAAGTGTAATATCAATGTTAAAAAGCCAGATACTGTTCCAAATGAAATTAATTGCAAAAGTGCTTTCTGCTCATTAAATATAACATTAACTCCTGGGCCATAGGCAAACATAAATAATGTTGGCTCTTTACCAAAAACGAAGCTTAAGATATTTACTTCAAAAGTATTTTTTCTATTCCCAAACAGATCCTTGACAATGCCATGTGGCTTTGCATTGTGAAATCAGATGGAGAAAGTTAGAACTTCATGAAATCATCCCCTTCTTTTGTGACAGAGATCAGCTCAGAGGCAGGAGGCTGCATCAGTGGAACTCGCCTCTCTGGCTGCATCAGTCAGGTCCTAGAGAGCCCAGCCTTGAGCCCAGCCTTATGCCTCCTGCATGTTGCTGTGTGCAATTGCCAGGCAGCTGGCATAATTTGGAGTGGGCCTGATTCTGCCCTAAGCACTTGCCAAATATACCTAAAACTTTTCAGAACATTCTCAAGATCTCCAGGACTATACATTTGCCCTATAACCATTTCTGTCCTGCCCAGCTCCTTCAGCTCTAATCTCTTTACTGTCAGGCTCTGCAGCAATTTAGTGGTTAGGAATTGTCTCAGCACTGCTTCCTCTTGTCCAGTTATCTTCAGTGGCATTTTCAGCCTCTTGATACTGGTGTATCCAACAGGGCAGCTCAGTCCTCCAGGCTGCCCTCTCTGCTGGCTGTACAAATGCTGCTGCTCCCATGCATCTCAGGAGCACTGGGTTTGTTACTAAAAAGCCTGTCTTGGCTTTTTTCCTTGACAGTGCCACTCTCCGTCTTCTTTTTCTCAAAGGAAGTTATTGAAGTCCAAAAAAATAGTAGGTACTGAACAGGAGAGACTTAATGAAATAGACACCATGCAAACTTTCAGGAAACACAGGAGAACAGATGTTTTTAAGTGAGAAGTGCTCAATCCAAAATTCATTGTACTGTGACCATTGTTTACAGACATGTGACCTACCTCTGCTACAGAACAGAATCATAAATCTAAATTTTGGAATTTAGGCAAACAGCAGGAATACTGCACTTTGTTTTGCACGATATGAAGAGCAGGAAACCTGGGCTGTTCTTTAGCCCTATGCTCTTCACTGAAAAATGAACTGGATATTATGATTTCCATAATTATGTTTTAAATTTAAAAAATAAGCAGGTAACTAAAAGGAGCTATATGCTGCTGGTAGTTATGAATTCATGCTACTCAGGCAGTACATGGTAATAGCAGGAGCACCTGCTGTTCAGTCACCTCCTGCTCTGTGCTCATGGTTGGTGTAAACTCCATTATCCTTCTTGTCCTGTCGGGATGACTGTTGCTGTTTTCCAAGAAATATTTACAATCCCAAGTGAAATTGCAAAACCAGAACTGGTGTCACGAGTGTGACAGTGGAACTGCAGGTAAGAAGTGCATTGTTTCCTATTGTTTTGTGCCCAAGCACTTTCTTACCCATATGTTAGGGATTGAGACAGCAGGCAAGAGCTGAGTTGCTGTGGTTTTAAAAACAGCAGCCTGTGGAGTGTTGAAACTTCTGCTTGGCAGACATGGCCAGACTTAGATGTGCAGCATAACACTTCAAGTGGTTGCTCCTTCTGGGAAACTTTGTATTTCCCTGCAGTGCTGGTAGCTTGTAACTTTAGATCACATTCCTGACCCAGAAGAATGGTAGAGCTTGTGACAGTGCTCTCTGCTGAGCTGCAGAAAAACTGGTAACAAACCACACACCGTGGCCTGTAGCCCCTTCAAACTCCAGTTCCTGCATGTAGAAACCCCAGTTCCTAGTGCTGATAAGTCTGAAATGTTTGGGAGTGATTAGGATTTAGTTGTTCTAAGAAAGAATAAGCTGATCTGGCTCTAACCCTGTGTGCTGCCAGGAGGGATGGTTGTAAGCGATACTCTTGATTCATTAAATGCTTATTAAGGTTATGATCACTTGGTAACCCTTTTCCTCCCCCAGTTATCTTTACTTGTATCCCTGCAGCAGCAGAGCTACAATACAAATATTAACAAGTATGAAGAAACAGTCTTTTAAGAACAAAAATAATTTATTGAGAATGTGTCAGTGAAATTGCTTTCCAAAACCGGTTAGCAGCCTTAAAAATTCCCAGAGATGCAATGACTGACTGAAACCAGAACAGACACTGAAAAGAACATCCTATGAGACACGTTCAGCATTAAAATTCATTTCCCTCCAGTTCTTCCATTAATTTTTTTTTAATTTTCCAAGAATAAACACATTGTGTTTCCTGTCTTTCAAAGCTGGAAGTGAAGAAAGGGTTGAGGATCTAAGATTGCTCCTATACTAGATTTAGAATTATGACTATTTGTTCTTCTATTAGAAACTTCTTTATTCTTTGAAAGGAAAAAAGAATGTTTCCAAGTCAAATTAGACATTCTAATATTCTGCTACTGTTTAGTGACTGTGTAAAGATAGCTGGGAAATTTACTGTCACTGAAGGTGTTATAAGCACATAAATAAAATGTTAGTCTGCTTGGTGACAGAGCTTGCGCATGGTTTTGCAGCCATATTTGACTCTGGGAATTCCAGGACGATTTGAACAGAAGGAGGCATTGATGACTTTTTGTAGTTCTCTACTGAGTACCAAATAAGAGAAATATAAACATTAAACAGTAAATCAAATGTTGAAAAAATAAATAAATATGGAACAGATGGGCAAAAGACGTGTCCAGCTGGCTCATGACACCCATTTTTTTCTTATTTGAGCAGCAGCCACATGCAAAGTGGGTTGGGTAATGGGCTGTAATTGTATTTTCCAATGTCACACTGCATTCACTTTCTCCCACAGACTTTTTAGATAAATCAGAGGAAAAGTTTCTTTAAAAGGATTTTAGGCAAGCAGTCAAATAGACAGGGTCTATTCCTGCATCTTGCTTGCTTATGAGAAGGTTAAGTGCCAGGGCCAATTGCACCTTTGATGACTTGCACATGTTGTCATAATCATCATTATTTTGTGTCTGCCCAGCTCTCTGCCCGATATCATGATCCTATTGACAGTCCCTGTGTTCTCAAGCTCTGTGCTCATGTGCTTACCCTCAGTTTTTGGTGAAGCCTTCACCTCCTCTTGCTACAGAGGAGCAGGCAAACACCCCAACCAGGGCATGACTGGGGTATTTCTTTGAGAACAAGCCTCCCTCTGTCTCTGCTACAGCTGTTGGTGGTGTAGGTGTTTTGTGGGCTAGAGCTATGAGGGCAACATCTTCAGGCTTTGGTGAAGCCTTGAACTAAAACTATGGATTCAAATTCTGAGGTACAAATACTATGAATCAAAGTATTTACTTCTGTTGCAGATTTCACAGCATTATGTAGGAGGGTGAAGAACTGCTTTAGCAAGACCTGTTATTTGTCCATAATGTTACTGTTTAGTGCCTAATCTTATTTAGCAATCTTGAGAAAGTGAGGTGGTACAAAAGCTAGATTCTTGTTCCAAATGCAGTCAAGTAAACATAGTGCAGCTGATACTAATGTTTGGCCTAGTTGTCCAAGGAATTAATGAGATGGTCCTAGAGATGGTCCTAGTAAGCATGTGATGTGATTTACAAACCTCAATTACAATCACCAAGAAACAGTTTGTTCCGATGAAACCTTTTTCTGTGCATAGAGGAAGGAAAAACAAACACTCTAATTATGCTCATGACATTTGAGAATGTCACTATATTTTTTTCTCAAGGAGGATGTGATATGATATACCTGCAATGATAATTTCCAATGTAAATTATTCTATGATATTATGACTTTTACATTAAAAAAGATCACTGAGAAATGAATTTAGAGAAACATAAGGTTGACAGAAAGACAGCAAGAAAATAAATCTACAACTGCAGTACAAGATAGTCCACTGCAGTGCTCACTCTTGGCATGTTCACTTCTGTCATCTGTCAACTGAAAAGTTTATTATTTTAGAGAAAATGTTAATTGTACAGTGTTCTATTAAAATAAGACTTGAAGGCCAGATATATTGATTGATAATTTCAGATAAAACTTTGGAGGCAGACATGGTGAATATGAGTTCAGAGTAGGTATTGCAAAGGCACTGGAAATACACACATAAACAGAACTCAGGGATGTGCCCAGCTGGCTTGAAGCCACTCTACACTAGTGTGGGAGCACTATGAAAATCATTTCACCCTGGCCATCTCCACAAGCAGGTGACTCATCCAAAAACACCAATGATTTTGACTTCATAAATATCCTTTTTGGCCTCTTTCTATGAAACTAAAACTGATCCAGCGTTCAGTGGCCCGTGGTGAAAGCAAACCAGCTCTCCAAGATGTGGAACACTCAGCCCACAGTCTATGATTCAGTACAGCCCTTGAGAAAATGACTCATCTGGCCCACTGGCCCTCTTTCCCACTGCCTCCTTTGGACATGGAGCTCCAGGCAGCAGGAATTACTGTGGCAGCTGTAGCATCCTGCTCTGACTGCCATTTTTCCTCAGCAGCCTTTCCTGTGTCTCACTGGGGGCTGTATGTGAGGCATGGGCTACACGGCATGTGTGAGGCTAAGCTCTCCTCTGTGAAATCCCCAGAGAATCTCCACCTCATCTGTTCCAGCAGCTCAAATTTTTATTGGAAACTGTCAATACCTGTCACCAGCTGACTAGCTAACAAACCTATCTTAGTCTGTGCAAAGCACAAAGCTTTCATCCTTCCTCTAAACATTTGGTGGCATTTAGAGAACAAAAATAGGCAGAGACAGTGCTCTAACCCTCTGATGAGAATATATGCAGGGGAGAAAAAAGACAACAAGATGATGCACAAATACACAAAGTCAAAATGAGCTCCTCACTTCTTTTTCTTGCTGATAAAGATAGTGCTTTTAAGATTTTATGATTGCACATAGGAATGGATTTCATGCTTATGGGGATCTGCCTGCTCCACAGTCTGTACTTAGTAATAAATCCACAACTTCAGATACTTACTTTGAAAAAAATCTGTTTTCAAAAAATTTCTAATTCTAAAGGATAGACAAAAGATACCTTTCTGTTATATTTATGCACAAAATCATGGACACATTTGTTTACTTCTAAACCTACAATAATAAACTCTGCTTCATGAAGTGAATTTTATTTTTTAATTGAGGTATCAACTTTTACACTTCTATTTTGCTTTGAAACACTTGCATCTGTTTGTTTCATATTTCATCAGGCTGTTCCAACTACATTTTTCAAAACTTTGGCTGCCATAATATCTGGAAACAGATTCTTATATTGACATAATCTTCTTTGTCTTCAGAGTTTCATCCTCATCAGATACTGGCAAGACAAACCAAGTGATCCTCTATTACATTTCTTCATAACAAGGTAGGTTCAGCTCTATCTGCAGCACAAGTCTCTGCTACCTTTCTTAGCTCTTGCAGTGGGGAAAACCACATTCTTCCAGGTTCACTGTGTTGATTGTATTTCACCATGTGTTCTGTATCAGAAATTTATGCTATGTGGTTTCATATTTCCTCAGTGGAGTTTTGTTGGCAAATATTGATGACTCCTAAAGGAGCGGTCCCTGTGAGGGGCTTGTCAGACAGCTGGAATCCCTACAGGGAGGGGCTACGGGATTCCCAGGTCATTGGAGGTGGGGAAATTCCTGGTGAGTCTGTTCAGAGATTCATCAAAAGAAAATGGTGTAACTTTCTTATAATATTAGTGTAAGCATGGGGATCCAGAGCTGTTTTGGCACAGAGACAGGTCAGCCTTCTGAAAAACAGCAGATGATAAAGAGAGAAAAGAGTGTGAAGAGCTGGACAGCTTTTCTGTGTAGGTGGTCATTTATATTCATTGGCAGGCATCTAATGTGAGACTGAGTTATTGCATATCATGGATAGTCTTTTACATGGATTGCCCAGATGAGATGCTATCAGTGCTGCAAGCATGTCCTTTGCATCCCTGCAAGAAAGTCACCTGGCTGCAAGGATGTCTGGGTTTCAGGGATCAGGCAGGGCTCAGTCTCATTGCCACACCCAAGGACTGGGAGTACTTGGGGATGGAAGAGGTTGCCATCTGAACAGCCACTTGGACTGCTCACCTGTGGAGCAGGTACAATGCAGTTTCCTGGATGGTGAGTGCCTTGGGACACACACTGCCTATTGGTGGGGATTAGCTTGTCTCATGATAAAAGCAAATCACAGGTCACTTGCTGGGGACTCTCTTTCCTGCAGAAGAGCCCACCTAGCATGGCTAGGATGCAGTAGGATGTCATGGCACCAGGCTTCAAAAGAGAATCGTAGTTATTGCACTGAATGCTCAAAACGCTTTGGTGTCATGTAATCACGGCATGGAATGGTCAAATAGTTTAGTGCTGTAATTCCAGCCATTTTGGGAAGTGAATTACTTTTGTGATCAATGGACAAGATATCCAGTACAAACACACTGCTAACACAACCATGTCATGAAATTGATGTCCATTCCCTCAGTTTAGGCAAGTCTGTTCACTCCATGGGCTGCAAGCAGACAAATCCCTACTGCTGTTCCTGCAGATACCATCTGTACTGCCACTGAGCAGAATGTGGGCCCTCCCTAGGAGTCCAGGCTAACTGGTGGTGCTGCTCTCTTGTTCCACTTTCAATGATTTTAAAACCAGGGTCATTCCCCAACATCTTCATGTGAGTTGGGACTCACCATTGCCAAGTCACCATCCCTCCTCTTCAAAACACAGAGAAAATGTGTATACATGCTGTGTAGCAAGGAGAGGCTTTGTGGCCACGTTATCTTTCCAGTGGACACAGAGATCTGTGCATTATGTTGTAACAGAGCTGCCTATTGAAGAGAACTGTTCATGAGAGTTGGTAGCAGAGCATGTCAGTAGTGATGGCTCTCAGCTTGAACACTTTAGATCTTCTGTTCTTGCCAGATATTAGGAAAAAATTATTTACTATAAGAGTGGTGAGGCACTGGAACAAGTTGCCCAGAGAAGCTGGGGTGTACCACCCCTGAAATTGTTCAAAGCCAAGTTGGGTGGAGCCTTGAGCAACCTGGTCTAGCCAATGGCATCCCTGCCTGTGACTGAGGGCTTGAAACTAGATGATCTTTAAAGGTCCTTTCCTACCCAAACCACTCTATGATTCTATGATCCTACGATTTTACTGTGGTCAGCTAAAAAAAAATTAAAGAATATTAATAGGGCACAATATCATAAGGGACATACAGAGTTATTACTTTCTTCCTCATTTTTTGAAACGGATGATTGAAAAATCCAAACTCAGTCTGTCCCAATTTGAACTAGCGTAACTGCATTTTCATGGAATGCTCAATACTAGAAGAATCCCTCAAACTTATGTCTGTATGGTAGTCTTCAACAGAACACTTGTTTAGAAGAATTTAGGTCACTTACTGAAGATTACTGAAGTTTAACTGACATTAAGATCAAGATAATAAAGAAACTATTATGTGGGTGGCATATGTTTCCTACTTATCGTGCCATTCCTACTGTGGTTAAAGGCAGAAAAAATGTTGGAAGAATAAAATATTCATTGCTATGCATATGCTGGAAAACCCATTACTTGGAATGATACCAAAAGATTTCACATTATATTGCTCTTGTAAAATGAAGGAGATACAGAAACCCACATTATTATTGTTCTTCTGATAAGGTTTTACTGCTCTTCAAAATGAAAAGTACTGAAGGAAAATTATGTTATTTGTATTAGCCATGATATAAAACATCACAAAAATGGTAACATGTAAAACCAGTGATTTATTCACTGTATTAAACACTAACCAGCATAACTGGCTGCATGTTTTAAATCACAAGGTAATTTTGGAGTATTTAAGTAAATGGGACATGATTAAATACACAAAACCTAAAAATCAAACATAATGACTGTAAAGTAATCAGCAACTCATTTTCCCACTTTCAAATATTAGAGCGATGCACCCTAAGAAACTGAATCATGCACTGTAGTGTACTTCATCTTGCAGAACTGAACCTGAGACATGCAATTACCATAAACTCAAAATAATTGAACATTTAAAGAATGCATAGATGCCTTCTGAAGGATCATTTATTGTAACGATGCCTTCAGCTAGACGCAGTAGATGTATACAATTTCCTTCAGCTGATAGAAAACATGACCCCCACAGATTGCTATGCTATTAAGTACATAAAAAGGCAAAGCCTCCCTTGTTTTCATTCATCTCCTACACAACTCAGTCTTTTCACAGTTTATTTGAAGGAAAAATATATTTTCAATTTCGTTATTTACTCAATTGTCTCACACAAGCTCTAAGTGTATGCCAGAGTTGCTGGTAGTGTTGTTAGGAGAAAGGGGCTCTTATGAGACAAGGCAGTGTAGGAGTGACTCTGCTGGAGCCCTGCAGGCTGTGCTGGCTGTGTTGGCACCGTGGGACTGACACCAGGAGCACTTCAGAACTCGTGTTGGATTGCAGTTCGACGCACCTTGGATTTACATCTTTTGCTTTTTATCAGCTACTTCCTCAGCAGCTGCCATCACCTCAGTCAGAGTATTTCTGGTTTTGAAAGCAATTGTTGGTTGTACCAAGCAGACTCTTTTGTGACCTCTTGCCAGCTCTCCTTAGTCCCTTCCCTGAAACAAACCAGCATAAAAACGGGGTCCTGAGGACACAAAGAGATAATTCCAGCTAAACCTTCTGGTCCACTCTGTATTATTCTTGTTGTTGATAGATCGTTGTGTGCTTATCTAGGGCATTTTTATTCTACCTCATACTTAACACTTTCACACCTTAAGCCCTGATGCTTTCAAACACTCTTGCCCTGTCTTGCTGAATTACAAATTCTGGAAGCAATCATGAGGCAAAACCAGCGGTGATAAATCCAAGTTTAAGAAAGCATCCAGAGTGCTGAAGGGTTTGTAAGCAAGTGCTTGTAGTCAAAGATTTAGCCATTACCTGTCTGGCTGTTCAGTCACATGAAAAAGGAAAAATATTTACAGAAAATATTTAAGCCATCTCAAACAAGAAATATTTAAGTCATCTCAAGTAAGAAGATTTGGAAGCAGAGAAAGAGATTACAGGACAGAGGAAAACCAGTATGAAATTAGGGACACCAGGCCAAAGGCTGAAAGAATAAGGGGAATGGGAATGACCCAGCCTGACCTGAAAGCAAGTTGAAAAAATTTAAATCAGGGAACCCCTCAAGTCTGCAGCCTACTGGGTAATGAAAGCAGATACCCAGTTGCAAATGCTTTTACTTTGTTAGACTAAGAAATTCTGAGGTTTTAGCACAGGAACCATTTTGGGGGATTCTCTCAATACAGAAAATATCTAAGTGCGTCCAGCTTTAGGATGGCATTAAAAGAGTGGTTAAAAGAGTGTGTGTGATGTGGCTGCCTGAGACTGTAGATAAAGCAGAAGATGACCTCAATCAATCAAGAGGTCTGTTCCAGTTTTGTATTCCCACTGGAAATCTACTCTAAAATAAATCAACAGATTTGAAATTATGCATCTAGAGAAATCTGCAAGGTTGAAATCCTCCCTGTAAAAGGAGCTTTTTTCTGCAGTTCTTTTGGGATGGCAAAAGAAGAAGCAGAGCCTACTCTGCAAAGTGGTATTTTCTGTACATCAAGGAAAATACCTGAATTATCACTTTTCCCTGGATTTTACCAGCCTCTGGTGCTAGTATATGAGAAGCCTATCTTTAGAAGCATAGATTCTGCCAGTTTATCCTAGCAATCATTTAACAAGCATGGTCTCAATCCCTTACTGCAAATTCTAGTCTCTGGCAAGTCTGTGACATGTAAATGGCATTAAAAATTTTTTATTTTCCAACGTTCTTTTGCATAAATTGAGATGGGAAGATTGATGCAGTTATGCTGATGAACACTGGCAGAGAGTAATAATTTTCTACCAGGGACACAAGAGATATCTGGTTGCTAACAGAAAACCAGAATGGTTTCAATCTCTCCTTAAGGAGCTGTTCAGACAGACTCAGCATTCCAGAGTCATTGTACCTTTATGAGTGTTTGCACAGGTCAGTAGAAGAAGAAAATAGTTTTTAAAATCTTGTCAGGATGAAACCAAGGACTTGAAAGAGGTAAGCTAGACAAATCAGAGGACAAATATAATGAGTGAATGTTTGATTATGTCCAAAAGCAAATCATCTAGAATTTCTTGTGTGTGAATTTAGATTACAGACTGTTTCACAGGAAAATGTCAGTGGTTGAATTTCAATGTAAAAAAAAAATTCCCCACCCCTATGCAAATAACTACAGTTGTGTTTTGGTATCATTCTTGGTTTCCGTTCTGCCTGTCCTGGAAGATGGGATGCAGAGGATGGAAGCTCAAAGTGTCAGAGCCTGTATAAGATACACATATATACACACACATACACATATGCTCCAGTGTGCATGGGATATAAAGTTGCCCTTTATATTTTGGGGTCTGTCGTTCATCACATTTTAATGTTGCAAGCAATAAAAAGAGCCTTTATCCTTATATTTTTGGTAAAAATGGATATAGAAACATCCTTTTTCTCAGTGAACTGTGTATTGGAGCCACATTTGATCACTGAGTGTTCCAGTATCTAAATTCTCATTACAGGTTCTCAGCTGTGCCACAGCCTATGGGTGAGACAAACATCTATTACTACAGTTACTGGTGCAAAAATAAATAAATACAAAAGCAAGTTTGAGTATAACCAAACACCAGAGTATCATATCATATCATATCATATCATATCATATCATATCATATCATATCATATCATATCATATCATATCATATCATATCATATCATACAAATTATAAATACTAAAAAAATAAAGAGGATCTTAAATATGAAAAGAAATCCTAGCAGTACTTGACAATAAATAAGTAACACTGATTTTAATCACAGAAGAAAGACTGTGCAATTCAAACAAACTTGAAGGGTTTCAGCATGAATTTATTTTTAAGAGATACATCTTGCTGGTTTACCTCAAATAGGAATTCAACATAGTCATAGTATCTCTTGGCATTAAAAGCAGTGACTTTGTGAAACTTCAAGTAGTTTTGAAGGTATATCAGAACCCACATATCAGCCTTTCAAATTTGCTAAGGATCAACAAACTGGAAGAAATAATTTAACAACTGTGGTCTGTAATACCTCTTCATGACATTTCTAAAACCATATTTCCTCTTTTGTTTAAGAAAAATTCCTTCTGAGGCTTATATTTTTCAACAACTGGAGCCAAATATATTACTCTGACTGTTGCTGATGAAAAAAAAAGTACTTTTAACTATACTTTCTGCTTCAGCATCCAGTCCCGACTTTTTAAACATATGTTGAGAGGAAAGAGCAAGAGAGAGTGCTCTTTGACACTCTGGGTACCAGCACAGAAACCATCTGTTCATTAAAATTTGGAAACAACATTTAGACAGCTGTAGCTGTGTTAGAAAAGTCAAAAAACTTTCTCATCGTTCTATGGCAAAAAAAAAAGCTGGGGTAAAAAGAGATAAGAAGAGAGCAGGACAGATCAAAGGAGGTATTTGATGGCCTGTATTACCCAGTACAGAATTACATGCAAAGGACTAAATGAATACTGCAAGTACTTTTTTTTAAAATCCTATTTTATTCAAACAGAAACTGAACACAGAGAGGCTTAAGGACCCTATTCTTAAAAATTTATTATAGAAAAACATTTATTCTAGAAGTATCTTGGATTATATGGAATTGGGGGTTAAAATGGTTATGAGGAATTGACTAAAAAGTTTTTTATATCTCTAACCATTTAATCAGTTTCAGCTGTGATAGAGATAGGTCTCACATATCTTTAAAAGCTGATATTAAGAAAGTTCTTTGCAGACTGAAGACCCAGAAAATAGTGTAGAACAAGGCAGAGGAAAAGATGATTCACCTCTAAAGAAAATTACTGTGTGTCTTGTACAAAAACCTTTTCAACTCCAGTGAAAATATTCCCTTTAAATGACAGTGCACCATATTGATCAACAGAGAACTGGAAACAGTACAGAAAGAAGAGATAAAGTACAATTTAACACAATAGAGGCAGACAGAAAATTGCAGATCTTCACAAATTGGCTAAAGGACTGTATTATTTAACTAACAGGCAAGGAATCCATTGCAGTAATGAATTACAAAGAATAGCTGAGAAGTACTGGAAAAACAGAAATATCAAAAGCTTCCTAGCACTGTAAAAGTTCAATTTTCCACAAAGGAAAGAGAGAGACATCTAGTTTGCTATCAGCCATGCTTGTATTGCAAATCATGAGAGTTAATTTATATACTTACAAATTCTTAATTTGATCTTGGGAATGCTGTACAGCATCTGAAATTTTTTTCTCTCATCTCAACCTGTATTCACCATAATGCTGTTTTTTAAGTTGAATATGCAAATTACCCTTTTATACTTGGCTCATAAGCATTGAAGAAGGCTCCAGTAAACAAGGGCATCTTGCTGAGTGAAAAATGTAGGATCAAATCTCCTCCATTTTTCAGGAAGTGGTATTCAGATACCAGATGAAGTGGTGTATAAAATATGCCTGGTGGTGTATAAAATATATCTTTCGTCAAATCTCAAAAACAATTTTTAATTTTTTTTTTAAACTTGATTAACCTGTATTGTTGTAATTTCTTTCATGACACTAGCTCTCTCTCCTAATTACCTACTGCAAAGGTGAGACTGCTTCATTAGGTGTTTGAAATTGCTGCTACTTCTGAAGTGGGGTTGTGTTTGTGCCATTTTAAAAGAAAACATCTTTTCATTATAAAATCTGAAAAACAGATGCAAGCCAGAGTTCCATTCTTCTCTCCCCAAACACAATCTGCTTTTAAGCTGAAAATCAATCCAACATGTCTCAGATGTCTGCCTCCAGCTGACTTCTCCCTTTAAACATAAACAGTGCAGATTCCCAAGGCCTGTTACTCTGACAACCCTATAATGCCATCCTTTAGACTCTCCAAGCTCTGTAAATCTCCATTCCATCACAGCTTGAAATGGACTAGTCTATTTTCACTGCTCAAGATATGGAAAGCTATAAAACCAGCATCCATGGTAAGTTCATCAGCTTATAAAATTATTTCAGTATGACCTAAGCACCCATCAATGAAGCAGATAAGTTGCAGCGTTTAACATCTTATTTTATTTGCAATCTAATTACTCAGTGCTTTTTCACATCTATGGCTGGGGAGGAAAACTCCATTAATTTCTGTAGTGACTCAGGCTGAAAAACTGCTGGCCCAGTAGAAGAAGAGGGGACTACATGCACTTGTATGAGGCACATCAGATGGCTGAGAGATGGCCTTTTAAAATCTTTAAGTACCTAGTGATACGAAGAGCAAGCAGTTCCAAAAGACATTGGTGCAAATCACCAAACTCCAGCATATAGAAAACCATGCAGGGGAGTATGTGCTTAACAGAACCAGCCAGTTACCATCTTTAGGAGCTTAACACTTGTTTTTAGCCACAATTCCAAAATATCCAATGCCCTGCCATAGAGCAGAGAGATATCCATTCCTCATAGCAATGGTAATCTACAAAAAAGTCACTACTTCTTACAATAATTAACAGCAACAGGCTATACATTCAAAGTGGTTTTTTTTTTAATTAGAGGAGAAGGAGAGGCATCAATAATTTGATGTGTTGGAAGCTGAGTGCTTTTTCCAGTCTTAAAAACAATGCAAAGAGAACACGGTTTATTTTAAAAGGGGCTAATCGCATGCCTGGCTAGCAGCAAACACGATGTGCTGTTTCCATAGAAACAGAGGTTGGTATTATTAAAAGAAGAGAGGCTTTCTGTGGCTTGTTCCCCTGTGGGATCCTCATTTACAGCTAGTATTGGGTAAACTGGGTAAGTGAGTTTTACCACCTGTTGTTAAAGATCGTTAGATATGCCTCTTTAAAGCTTTATTAACTCTGCTAATTCATGACAGGAGTGTGAGGAAAATCTTTTCCCCCTGCCTATAGGTTCTTCTGGAAGAAGATTTACAGTAGAAATCAAAACCGAAGTCATATCCTCCTTTGAACTGAGTTGGCTTTGAAGGATGTTATTTGCCATTATCCTGGTAGAAGAATAGAGACATAATTTTGTCTCTGTCTCACAACCAAAAATATTTTCCTCCTGTTGAAGACTTCATAGACTGTATGCCTGAGTAAAGGACCAAGAGGAAACTTCTGAAACTGGAAAACTGAGTAGTAGCAAAACAACAAGGTATTATTTCAGAAAGTTATTGAAGATTTAAAATTAAAGTTATACATCTGGCTATCTATTGACTCATATGTGCTGTGGTTAATCTACCTTTTAATGCCATGAGGTACTTTCAGATGTGATAATGTTCAAGCCTATTTTTGTCAGTGCTCACTGATTTCTATACACTGATGCTGTGAAAGTCATTGTTGTTCTTCGCGTTTTCAACTTCCGGGTTTGGCAGAGTAAATGGCATATTGGGAAAGGTATGGGAAAGAGTTCCCCATCTCCATGCTCTAAACACAGTATGCTAAGTGCTAAAAAAAAGCTAATCATGTTATACATTAAAAAAGATAAGGCTGGTTTAGTGAGATGGGGCTGGAGCTAAACGGTTTTTATTATAACTTTTATTTCAATTTTAAAGCATAATATCTTCATATCTTCTGCAACTCCTAAACTGAGCTGCCCATGTTTTCTGGTTACACCTGAGGCCATAGGAAACAGTGGGCTTGGTAAACCACACATTTTTACTGATTATGGAATTCCACACAAGGAAGATGAGTAACTTTTGCCAAATACAGGAACCACACAGCCATCATGCCATCATGCTCTGGCTGCTGTTTCCAGGATTTGTATGTAATCCAGATATAAATTATTTTAAAGGCTTGATATAAAACACAGATCTGGACATAGCATTATAAAAAAAAATCTTAGAGCTAGTATGGGACTCTTCACAAACTGCAAATCTCCTTTGTACAAATCTCCTTTGATCCCCCTTATTTTTTGTTGATCTAAAGTGATACATTTTTAATGATTCCACTAGGACAGGAGAAACTGGTATCACTCTGTCAGCACACTGATTATGCTGCACGAGCTTCATATCTCAATGTTGCTTCTGGAAGCTTTGTTTCAATGTGTTTCAAGAAAAAAAAAACCTAAAAACAAAACAAAACAAAACAAAAAACCGAAAAAAACCCCAAAACAACAACAACAACAAAAAAACCCCACCCCAACAACAAAAAGCTGCTTTGAAGTATCTGCTACAGAAGCCAGATTATCACTTGTTTTGTTTGCTGTCACACTTGAAAATGAGATTCATAGAAAGACAAATTAATTATATATTTCCAAGCTTCTGCTCTTCAGTGAGAAACAGAAAGTCAACGTGAGCACAGAAAGGACACATAAAATTTTTTGTCTCTTCTTCTTTGCTCTCAAATAGCTTCTCTTTTCACTCAGTTTGCCAGGGCGGTTAGCCAGCACTGTTCCTAAAGCTGCCTGTTGCAGCAGGAGTCATCTTTTTAGTCCTTCTACCTCAGCATGACAGCCTCAAAGAGAACCCCACTAAGCTCTTCAAAATGCAAATTAAAGTTGACAAAGGCCAAAGCCTGGAAATGCTGATGTAAAATGGTAACGCAAAAGAACATGGGTAAATAATGACTACGGAAAGAAACTGAGACTTGTACTCACTCTGGATTATAAAATCTGCCCAGGCTGGAGAGAGTTGGTGAACTTTATATGGCACTTCACTGTACCTGCTGGTTTCTGCTCTGAGGCTGCCAGTTATGGGTCAGAGGGATGAGCAACAGAAGTGAGGGTCCTTCAGGAGCAAGAAGAAGGCTAGTTATCAGAAAACACCTAATTGCTGGCTGTGGGGTATGCAAGCTGAGGTCAGCTCTCTGTTCAGAAAAATGCCGTCATGAAAAAGCAATATAAGTTGTCAACAAAAGAGAGAAAGAGTGAGGTGGTGCAGTAATTTCAGAAGAGAAAACTTTATGCATACACAAATGTATAAATCCCAAGTATATGTGTAGAGCCTTCAGCAGGAATGGAGAGTGAACTGAGACTTAGCTGTGTGTGCTTGAGACAGCTGGACATCCATCCAAGCTCTAAGAAAGGTAGGCAGAATGCAGATGAGCAGACTTGTGTGTTTAACACTTTTCTGCCTGCTCAGTGTCTGTGGGTAAGTGAGCAACACCTCCAGCCAGCAAAAGCTGCTCCAATCTGTGTCAGCCAGCTGCTGCTTGCAGACATGCAGAGCAAGCATCGAGCACCCACCAAAGCCAGCTGGGCTCTGCACACCCTGCGGACAATGCAGAAGCACCACACAGGAACATGGGGGTGTGCCCAGACTGCTGGCTGCACATCAGAAAAATTATGGGCAGATATCAGGTTGTCCTAATTTGGAGGACAGGTGTCTGCTAAGAAAGGCAGAAGACTCTCTTTGAAATGGAGAATGTAAACCTCCTCCCTCCGAATTATTATAATTTTGAAATTAAGAGGCTTTCAGGTAAAGATATGGGAATTAGGAATAACAGTTCTCTACTAGGAAAATTAAAATAGAAATATAGTATTACAAAAAACAATCCTGAAAACATTGACAGTCAGAATACAACCTGGCACCCCATCAGTCAGTCAGAGTGTTGGTAGCAGTCCCACTAAATGGTGACTGCAGTCTTCCTGCAGTGGCAGATGTGGTTCAGCTGAAGCAATGGTCCTGTAGAAGGTGCAGTTTTCCTCTGAAAGTCCAGGGATTATGTGGGAAGGTCCAGTTTTCCACTGGAATCCGGTGGAAAAGGCTGCTTTGGTGTTCAAAATCTCAGTTTTCATCTAGGCAGGAAATGCTTGGCTCCTCCCTCTGGCTGGAGTATCTCCCAGTGGGATGATGTAATTTTATCAGTCATACAGTGGGACTCGATGGCCCAGCAGCAGATGATATCTTCCTGGAGGGAGGATGGGTTGTGGAAAAGATAAAGATGACCCCACCTAGTCTTAAAGATGGCCCATTAGCAGATGGTATATGCCACGGAGATAAGGAAATCACTGCCCCACCCGGCTTGAGCAGATGGTGATAGAACACATATTTCTGGTCACATCCTGTATTGCAACCCAAGACACAGGTGTAGGGGATAGAGTAGCCTGGTAATCCAGGAGGGACGTGTCCATGCAGGTCAGCCCTGGAGAAAGGTGGAATACAAAGAGAAAAAGAGAATGAAATAAATGTACCTATCCCTTCAAAAGGACACCCCTCAGGTTTAATTTTACATAAGAAAGTTTTCTTAGGACAAAGTGAGGAAAAACTCTCTGGGGAAATACATTATTTCATTTTCAAAGAAAAACACTGTACATAGCGGAACAAAATCTAGAATTTAAAAAAGCAAGCATTTGACATTTAGGGGAAGCCTGTACAACCTTAATTATTTCACTATATGCCTACAAACTATGACACACTTTTATTATGTACCTTTTTTTCCTAACCTTCCTCTCATTCAGCACAAGGTTCTCATGCAGCTAGTAGCTATTTAATATTTGCTTTCTTCTTGTTTTTCAGCGTGCAGCTCACCAAATGTCATTTACTGCACTCCATAGCCCCATCTGAAGGTGAAATTATCATCTCTAGGCTGCATTTCTCCTCATTATGGTACCTGAGTGCCTCTTAGACCTGAATGTATTTCTTTAATGCCCATGCAAGGTGGGAGGGAGTAGTTATCTCACCTTCCAAGATGAGAACCTGGACACGGGAATTAGTTTCCTAGGAGGATTTAGGATGTAATTTGTAGCATCTGCTTTTTAAATATTCTGTCATTTAGTACCTGGCCCATCACAAACAGAGCAAAGAACATCCTTAGCAAATCAAGGAAAAGTATTGGCAAGAGGGGAACAGACTCAGCACTGTTTTTCCAAGAGTGGGAGATTTCCATTCCCCTCAAGATTCACTGTCAGGAACCTTCATCTGGGATTAAATGAGAGCACCAGGTGATGGATTCAGTGCCATTCTTCCTGTGTTCTGTAGTCTGTAGGCAATAGCTTTTATCTACACTAGAGAAAATAAATGTAAATCCTCCTTCTGCATAACTAGATTTAATTTGGATCAAACTTAATTGGATATGACAGTAATGAAATTGAAAACAAATATATCATGCCATAACATCACCAGGTATTGCAGTATTTGTAGGTTTATGTGAGTCATGGTTTAGAGGGCGTTTTTCACTTTTCAAACCCCTCTGCTCTCCCACTGCTACATTCTTGCTGTGGAGCTGGGATCTGATTCTGTGGATTTTTTTTGCTAGGAAACTCTTCCCTCTTCCTCCCCTAAAAGGTGAGGGATTTTCAAACTGAACAATGTTTTCTAGACACCTGACACACGGATACAGGAAGAGAGCCCTCTACCCTGTGCAGCAGCACTACCTGGAAGAGCAAGAGGGCAGAAGTCAGGATCCAGCAGATTTGGGCAGTGCAGGACTGGGCTGAGCCCTCAGCACAGGGCTTCCAACTGGCATTGCTGGCAGTTCAGCATCACAGCACAATAGAATACATTTCTTATCAGAAGGCATTTCTTTCCATGGCATTTATATACTGTCCAAAACTAGTTTCAGCTGCCAGTCTTGCCCTATGAAGCTTGTTTTATCCACCACTCGTCACCAGATCAGGAGCTGCAACCTATGACTTCTGCCTCCCTGATGCTGGCCTCAGTATCCAGAATATCTCCCTTTTTATTAGAAATTTTGAGTCAGAGCTGAGCCTGTTTTGTAAACCCAGCAGAGCCTAAGCTGTGGAGCAGGATTTATGAAGCTCAGAGTTTCAAGTTTTAAGTTCAAGTTTTTCTCTACTACCTTCTAAAAAAGAAAGTCTAGCTGTGAACATCCTCTGAATATCTTCCTGCACTTTTCCCTTAGGATGTAGGAAGATGTTTTAGAGCAAAGAGCATTTAGTAACCTTGACTGGCCACACTATAATGCCTACCATCTTTTTTTCAGCATGTTTGGCTTCATATATGGAAGGACAGCTCCTATTTAATTCACTTGAGCCATATGTATAAACCTGGAGTAACACTGGTGAAATAAGCAGAGCTATGGGCAGAGCTGAAAAAAGGAACAAGCAATTGGGAGTCTCATGCAAATTCTCACAAATTATTTCATCTGATGACTTTGGAGACAAAAATAGATATCTGAAAAATTGCCTTTAATGTAAACTGAAGCTTTAAACTCCAAAGCAGTACTTATTGCAGAGCAAAGATCTTGTTAGTGTTGTATATCTTGAATTTTAGTACTTGCCATGTAAAGACTCTTGAAGAAAATACTTGAAAAGGAGAGAAGTAAAATTAAAAGAAAAATGCCGTTACTATAAATCTGATATGAGGGACATGGCATCATAAGGAATGTCAAGAAACTGAGAAAAGTCTCTGGTTTTTAAAGACGGTAGTTAAAAGAGACCTTTTGCAGAATATTAAATGACACTGAGACAGGCTCTACCCCAAAACAGACCCTCCTTAGCACTGTGGGATGGTGGAAGAAACCAACAGACATTTTAAGAAAGGGCTCAGTGAAGGAAATGCCACTTGCCCTGTATATTTCCAATTGCCCTATTGCATCACTGCTTTTGGAACCGAACAAAAATGAATTCACTAGTAGAAAAGTGCCAGAGCAGGGGGAGGCAGCTTCACAGGAAAAAAGAAGTGGTGAAACACTGTGTTTGGAAAGTGATGATATTTTCATTCCAATCTTATACTGCAAAAAGTGAGATACAACTAAACACTCTGCGCCATGGAAAATCTGAGCAAAACCCCTGATCATAAGTAAAAGTGTCTTGTTAATGTGCAGAAAAAAGTATACCTTCATCTGAAAACAGTATCTTCTTCCTCACCCAAGTTGTTGAACGTGTAGTTTCTGCTGATTTCACTGCCGTTTTAGAATATTTTTGGTTTGTTTCTTTTTTTCAGAGTATACCAGCAGGATGAATACAAAATTCTCTCTTCCAACAAGAATCAGTTGCTGATGCAGACAGGGAATACTCTATTGCAGCCGAAGGGGAGTTTTTCTATCACCCCTTTTTGCCACACCTGGCTGATCCTGACCATAGGAATTGTGGTCTCCTCAGACCTGAATTTCGTGTGTTATCTGCACAAAGAAGAACCAGACCAGTAAAGTTTCCTCTGCAGGCTACTTAAGTGTATTTGTTTTGATTGGAGCAAATAAAGGTGCCGTTTACACAAGAAGCAGTTCACACAGCAAGAAGAAAATAGGCAATTCAAAAGTCTGATGGACAGTAATTTCCCATAGAGGAGCAATGCTAAGTGAACTAGGGACAAGTGGCCCTTCCACTTTTCCCACCTCCACAGCTGGTTCAGACCACAGCAGTTCCTGACAATCAGATCACATACTGTCTCTTGCAGAAAGACTTGCTCTTTCACAGCCTCAGTTAGGGATTTAAAGCTACCCAATTAGGCAATTTGGGGGAATTATTTTTTTATGCAATGATTATACTTGAGTCACTGAATAACAGAAAATCCATATCTTCCTATGTGATTTTTATGCCACGGATCTGTGTTTTGATACCATCAGAGATGTTCAGAGAGCTAATGTGGTGTGACAGGAGTCCAAATGAAATTAATTTGCAAACTGTTATAGTAGCTTGAGGTTGACAAGAATTTCTTCCCAGCTGGAAACTGCAGAGGGAGAGCTTCACAGATCACTTGGTCAGCTATACGCCCCATTAAACACCACTGACTGATATCAGTGAAGGCTTATCAATCACCAGAGTCCCAGGGACTGTGAAGAGATTAGGAGTGTTACAGTTTAGTATGGAAAATAAAATCCCTGGTGGGTTTTCTACATCCTCCAATCTGCTTTGCTTTGTAGTGAAATTTTAATAGGAGTTCTAGAAAAAAAGATGGAGAAGAAATGAGTGTGCATTTCTGTCTTTTCTCACCTAATCCCTTCTCTAATGCTTCAGGAAATTGCTGGCACAACCACATTATCAGAGTAACTTCTCTGTAATTGCAACTTATCTGCTAGTGAAAGCATTATAGTTTGGTATGAAACATATGCTTTCCTTCTGTTACCACAGACATATGTGGCGATAACTTTGCCCTGATTTCACAAGATGAAGACAGAAAATGCTGCAGTGTAGCTCTATTTCACTTGAACATAATGGCTAAAATTAATGTAAAATTAATTAGCTGCTATCTAATGATTGAAAGCTATGAAGATTTTCTTTCTGACACTCTCATAGATAGAATGTCAATTGCTTGGATTTAGCATCAGCAACAAGTTAGGACCTTTTATTTACTAAATAAGCAGCTTTCATGCTTAAGCACATACTATAATATTGGTCTTTTTACTGTTTGCAAACTACATTCAGATAGAAAAGTAAAATGAAAATAAATCAAAACTTGAATGCTTCACAAATAAAAGCCAAAATCCCTTCTTCCACTTTTTTTGTAGTCTTTCTTTCAGCTGGAAGATGAAATCCCAAAAAAAGCTCAAATAAGAGATTCTAAATATGCAGCAATGAAACACTAATTGCACGCCTAGAAAAGGTCAAAAGTCTTAAAACTCCCTAAGCTACCTATCAGTTTTCTGCTTGAAAAGTGGTCTGAACCTGCGACTATCCATTTGCATCCCTGCAATATTAATTTCAGAACATGAATAGAAACATGAACTCCTAAGGTACAGATGTCAAGTGAATGCCCTTCTGAATCAGTGAAAACAGCTTCTTTGGGAAAATGCACCTGTGCTCCATGTCAGCCAGCAGAATGACCACTGGCTCATTACCATGTTAGTTTACATTCTGGAGGAAACCTAACCAGGACTTCTAGGAAGAATCACATTTAATAAGAGAGAAAACATTCTGAATTAAAGGGAGCGAGTTCTAATGCCAGTAAACTGATTTCTGCATATTATAAATATCTTCCCAATCACTGCTTAGGCAACATTTTCTCATCTACAAAGCATCTGGTCTGTGTGCAGGCACAGCTGCATATCTTTGAAGCACAACAACACAGCATTTTACCATTCCAAAACCAAAACAAATAGAATTTACTAAAAAAAATCCCAAACTTGCAGAAATGAGTGTCTGATCAAAATGGATAGAACTGAAGTGGTATAATTTTTTTATACAGAGTAAATTTCTCATGCCATTCCTACTTTGAACTTTAGGTTTCAGAGTCTTTTCATTAGTATCAGTGCACTCAAAATTGAAAAGGTTTTCAATTTAAGACAGTAGAAGGAAAGAAGTCTTAACAAATGTCAGATCTCTCAAGGTGAAGATGAAGTATGTTTTAAAGATCAGTCTAGGAAACCTGAATAAATGAGCTCACTGAAGCACCTACCTCTTCCTATTGGCTTTACTTTAAGTGCACCCTCTTTCCATGAAGGAGGAAGGCTGTGACCTGATCAATGCACACAGCCACAACACAAGGAGATGGAGATAGCTGATATCATTCTTCTACTTCTGTGTAAAATGAGGAAGTCCATCCATTTCAAGAACTGACACACAGTCTCACCATTTGAAGTGCATTGCATCCATGCTTGATATCTCACAGTGACAGCATCTGACCCAATGGTTTTGGTTGCAAGGCAGTGAGATTTCTCTCCTTCACAGTACACAAAGAATGGAAGAGGAACTGAACTGATGAACTGATTGCCCTCAAGTTTTCACATCAGTAATCGTTTCAGAAAGTTTTGACCAGACTTTTCAAAGCAATTTGATGTGATTGTACTTCTAACCTCAACTCCAGATGAGCTCACCTCAGAAAGTAGTGAACAAGTGAACAATGGAAGTTAAATTCATATGACTGCCTGATAAAGTTATGCATGATTGCCATGAAGAAAGCAGCCAGTCTGAGCATTTATTTGATGTAATTTAGATATGCTGTAAAAGTCTCTTCTAAGGGTTCCTTTTTTCCCCAAAAAATGTATAATAGAAAGACTGAGAAATGTAGCTTCAAGCATGACATTAATTTTGTTCCAACTATACTGACTACATAGCAAAAGCTCTTGAGACTTCTAAAATGTGCACCTACACTCTTTGGTATGGATTGCAGAAGCATGCTTGATATTGTGAAAGTCCTTCCAAACAGAAAAAAAAACTTTGATAAAATACATATTTAAAGGATAATTAACTTTAAAATATTCTTAGGAGATATTTCCCCATTTTTCAAATTCTTCTCCTTAGGCAGTAGAATGCCATTTAACTCTTCATGATAAAGGCAATATAGCATATCTGTGTATAACAGTACTTTTCAGTTTTTCAGGACTAAATCTCCAGTCGCACTGAAGGAATTATTCATCATAACTGTAACACAATCAAAATCTCACCTATTTTTTATTGCTTATAATTGGTGTAGGGAAAAAAAAAGGGAAGCTGAAGGAAGCTTTTCTTTAGAAAAATATGGCAAATGTCTAATTAATGCGTGAGTGTCTGGAAATAGGACTGGAATCAGCAGCCCTTGGTACCAGGTCAGCTTTAGGTACATGTAAGAAACAGTAGTGATGATACTGCACAATTGCACCTGGAAAAGGCCAAGCATATGCATTTACAAGTGGGAAACAGCTGAGTGAGTTGACAGGATGCTCTGTGCCCACTGGCAACACCCCCAGCCTGGCAAGCGTGTCTGCAGTGCTCTGCTCAGGTCTCTGCTGCAGAGCAAGAGGATTGGTGAGTGACTTTTGGCTGTTCCCTGTCAAAGACATGTAGAAATGCAGTATTTCCATATTCATATACAAAGATCTAAAAATGTTGCCTTCTTAGAATAAAAAGCCCTGTAGAAAAGCACCATTCATCTTTGCCGACCATCCCCTCTTTTAAAAAAACTGTCTAAGGAGAAAAGAAAAATACCAAGAGACTCTTCATTTCCTTCAAGATGACAACAGATATTATGGGAAACATTTGAATTTTAGTCACTTCAACATTAATTTGGAAAAAAAATTCACTGACTAATGGAATTACAGTGGATTTATATCAGCATAATTGAGTCATATTTATGCATTATAATGTGGGCTAATCTTTTTTTTTTTCCTAAGCCATAAATTAGGGCTTATCCAATTGCACTCTAACAGCTCATGAAGTATTTTCCTCTTTGGAAAAGGATCAACGACAGGTAAACTTGCATACATGGCAAATCAGTTACAGTTTGCTAAAATTTGCTATGAGGAAGTAATTTAATATCTCTTCAGCAAATATTTGGAACTACTTGTTAACTCTCATACAAGTGATACATGCCCAAGTGCAGTCTGGGTGACAATATTAGGCTATACTGAACAGACTTACACCCGACAGATGGGTTCATTACATTTTGCATATGTTGGTTATGTAGCATTTAGCTGGAAAATTCCTTTGGCAGTGCTGAGAAGGGGATTTATATTACAATAGTCACTTAACACTCACAGTACTGTACAGAAATAAGCCAAGAACAGAGGGAGAAGAAGAGGAAGGACTGAAATAATTTCTGCATGAAGGAATGTCAAGTATTAAAACAACAATTTTTTAAACTTCACTTGTTTCAAGGACATTAAATACCCTGAATCCTTTACTGTCCCGCGTGTGTAAATTATTGGGTGAACTTTAATTATTAAAGATCAACACCAATGAAGTGCTTAAGACAAAAATAATATATGCACATAAGGCACAAGTACTAGAAAAATCAGAAATATAGAGGCACACAAGAAATTACTACTTTCACTGAGATTTATATTGTACAAAAGTTTTGTCAATTATTGTGCATGTTCAAATAATTTTTTTCAAACACTTTTCCACATCTGTCAGGATAAGCACAAAAAAGATGGGTTTCAGCTCAGGCTTTGGATTTTGTCTGGAGATTTTTTATTAAAATGTTATTTATATCTAACTGCCATAAAAATCTAATCATTCACTGGGGTGTGACCTAAACATTCTTTTATTCACACAGTGAATGAAACCTTAAGACCACTTAAGTATGTTCAAATGTGGAGGATCAAATGCTCAAATTTGCTGTTTTGCTTGACTCCTTGAAATCAGATTTTAAAGACAGGATGTAACAAATTTCATGAACTATTTCGGTATACTGGTCTCAAACACAAGGGCCAATCACACCTTGTAGGAAATGAGCCAAGGCATTTACCAGTCTGCTTCCCAAGAAGACTTTGGAATTTAGCTGGAAAACAAAACATTGGCATGAAAATTCATACTGAGAAGTGTTAGCTTTTGGATAATTTTCAGTTTCTGATTTTTTCAACACAAATTTAAAATAAAGTGCAGAAGGTCCTTTCATTTTCCTATCAGTTCTAGTTAGTAGCATGAATAATAGAACTAGTCCTTGTTCAACCTGTGCCTCATTAGCAGATAAATTCCCAAGAGCACAGGGGAGCAAAAGAGGTGACATTGTGTATCTCAGTAAAGGAAAAATTCATATGGTTTTCATAGTTAACAGTACATTTATGGCATACAGAATACAAAGCATAGTCTGGTATAGCTTACTACACTTAGAATGGTACTTACATCTGTAGTCCTCCTCACCTGCATGTACAGAAATGTGGTACAGTACAAACTGTAGGCTGAAATAATTACACTGAACATTTGAATGTGCAACAAGTTGTCTGTCAAGTTCCAGTCACAGATCTGTGGATGTGAAATCCTAAGGAAACTAGTTAAACCCTCCCAGAAGGAAATTCTAAGCAAGGCTATTCACACTGGCCATGGGTACTCACACCAGAGGCATGGGAAGTCTGTGCTCATGTCATCCAAAACTGTGAAGGACTCAAGAGAGAAGCAGGTTTGATAACAGGCTGTAGTTCCTGGGAGCTCACACAAAAACTTAAAAATGCAAAATTTGCACCATGTAGCAACTGGAGACAGTCTTTATTTATTCTTAGTAGGACATTTTCTTCTTCCATTCTTCCATGAAAAATTTAATTAAACGAAGAAAATAAAAAAAAAAAGAAAATAGATACATTTTTTTTAAAAAGTGCTATGAGAGACCTGTCAAACAAAGCAGATTCCAAATGACTCCGAGGAAAAGTGAACTCTCCTCCACCTTCAGCTTCCTCTCATAGATGTACATTGGAAGGCTCTGACTGAAGCCAGGAAGGTAAGGGTGTGACCTGAAGGTGGTTCCACACATGTGTGCACACACATGAAGGCAGAGTGACCATTTCAAAACATCAGACAGATGGAAGGGGTGAAGGGAAATCATTCTATGACAGTCAGATCTGCACTGAGGATTCTGGTCTGAAACACAGACAGGAAAAATCTCCTTTCCCTAAAACCACTGACATACATGCTGTTAAAAAACAATCTTAACAATCCTTTTCTTATGCATCCATGCACTGACTAGTGTTTTATACTTAATTAGTAAAAGAAAATATATTTCCAGATGCATATTATCTTTTTGACACTTACTAGGAATACATTAAAAAGCTGTTTCCATTCTATTTGATGATAAATATTTCAGATGCAGGTGCTGGAGCCCATGTGTTTATCCTAGGCTCTTCAGTAGTGCTTATTTTTTGGGCAGCCAGCATCACAAGTTCATCTGTTGTGAATAGAAGTGATTTAATTTTGCAAAATGCTGCTCTGTATAACCGGACACTGATGATCCCATCTGATGATCCTGTTTAATCAGTGTCCAAATGTTAGAGACAGAAGATAAATTCTAGGAGCTTTTCTAAATGTTGTGATTTGATGAGGGATTTCACTCCTGAGCAGAGCTACATCAGCAGGCTGGCTAGTAACTTTGTTAATCTTCTAGTGCTGATACGCTTCAGGAATCATTTTGGATTAAGAAGAAGCACACCAACTGCTTTTGCCTGTGCAGCCTCCCCAAGACTAGTCTATCTGTTCATCTGTTTCACTTCAGTCCTTTGCTGCCTTTTTCAGTCTCTTCCCTTGGGTATATCCCACTTAGCCATGCAGCCAACACATGGTCTAGGAAAGCCATTTCAACCAGCCTACAAAAACTAGTATAGTTTTTTTCTCAATTGGTCAGAGTCAGAGCAATCCCCAGTGAATTATATGCTAAAGATCCTTTTGAAAATTTGAGCTACAAATTATATTGATTGAGGTAATGGAGACAGAGTGTGGGTAAATAAATAGCAAACAACAAGAATTGTCTTATACTATGTTGCATAAAATTAAATGAAAATGTCTGTCTGCCTAGTTCTGGTTCATCATTTTACTCTTCTTTTTTCTCTTCTCTCCCTCTCTTCTTTTCACTATAACCACTAAAGTCTTCTTCATCTTCCTTTCCCCTATCCCACTATAGTGCAGTCCTGCTACATTTCCTTTCCTTAGTTTTGTAAAACACTTTTATACAGTTTACACATCACATCTATTGCCTTGCTGTTAGCCCTTGTCACCCCAATGGTGACAGAAGTGGATGTACCACTACTGAACACCAACTTCCCCTCCACAAACAAACTTCAGCTCTGCTGAAGGCTCCCTGAGGACATTTCTGACTTTATATCCACTCAGATCCACTTTTCCAAGTGTCTGAGGCATCACATCCACCTTTACTTTCACTAAGCAGTAAGACTCCAGCCAGGATGGTTGACTGCTGGGTTAAAAGCATTTAGTAGAGACATCTGTTTTCAGAGCCCAGAGTTTCCATGACTTGCTTCATTCACATAGATAAAACTGCTGTTTTGCTCAGCTACAAGAATTTCATGATGCACCAGACCAGCAGTGGTTAGTGGAGCTGTTGCCCACCCACAGCATTGTCAGGTATCTTGCTTGTTCTTATCCTTTATTTATACAGGATGTTTCATTCTGTGTCAAATCTACAAAAACTGGATAAATATACAAATGAAAAAGATTTGCACCAGAGTTAAAAAGAAATGCTAAATAAATATTTAAACACCTGGAAGAAAATTTCTAAAGCCTTTTTTATGATCTTGCTAAATAGTTCTGATAACAAATCCATTTATAATGTGAAGCATTTGCCTTCATCCTGAGTTCATCTGATTAGGCCACATAAAAGTTTGAACTACTGTGGCAGTGAATCACTAAGCAATACAGCTCTGTTCATTCAAAAATTATCTGTAAATGCATATGCTGCTGACTCACCTTCTGGACAATATTTCATAGCTACATTATAACTAGAAGCCAATTTTGAAAACACTTCTGGGAGCTACAGGAAATATTTAACAGGTAAATTTTCCTAAACAGTATCTATCATAAGGTTTTGAAGCTTAGATTAATGCTCTGAGAGTTTCCCAGGACACAGCAGGTCTGATCCCAGACAATTAAACAAATCAGGAATTGCAGTTGCCTATAATACAACAAAGTAAACATCTTGTATGGTCCTGCTTGCCTGTTCTCAATTTGACCTGATCAGGTGGTTGAGTTGCTTATAATGTTATTTCTAAGTTCCTGGTCAGCTTCAAACCAATATGACAGATATAATTTTGATGTAAGCAAAATTGCAGTTAGTACATGCCCACTTCATAACAATTCCAGTCCAGCCAATGCCACTGAAAGGTACAGACAGCCATTGTAATTTGCTTAAGTAGAAATGCTATAAGACTAATAAACCCCTAGTGGTAATTAACAAGACTTCCATTAATTAAATTCTATTTTGAGTGTAACTTATGGTGTCCTTACTGCAAATGGAAGTTTGTTTAATAGCTGTACCAGCAGTAAACATCACCATACTTTATTTAATTTCATATCTTTGCTGCAAAAGCACTATTACAGCTCTTGAGTATCCCAACAACCTAATGAGAAACAACTGGGTTTTTAATATAAAGCAATTTCTTTTGCAGTCATTTGAAGTCTTGAATTGGAGCAATACGTACAGATATTTGTGTGAAAGAAAATTTCTGTTTTCAATCTACTATCAGCAAAGATGCACTTCCATAGCTTTATCCATTAGACCAATTATGTTACAGGAACTAATCCTGCATAAGCTGAATATTTTCTTTTTTATTATTCCATTTCTGGTTCCACAGAACAAATCAAAGCCATTGAATTAGTTTCATTTATAGACATTCATAATAGTATAGGCACATTATGAATCTGAGTCTACAGGTTATTTTCAGCTGCATGAGTGTATCCTATCAGCCATTACAGAGACTAAGAATATTTTCAAAAGATTGAACAAAGTTATTGTCTCTTTTGGGTGAATTTTTTTACTTTTAATTTCTTCCAGATTGAAATCAGACTGTTTGCAATTTTTAAAGCATAGTGTATTGAAATCAGGCATAAAAACCTGTATTTCCACCTAAATAAGTTTTAGACAAGTCAAAGAGAATATTTTACTTAAAAGGTGTGAGTCAAGCTCCCTGTCATTCTCTAAGCAACAGGATAATTACACTGCTCCAAGCGTCTAGAAAGGAAACATCAGCATAAAATTCAGCAAGCACTTCCTTACCATCTTATTGTACCTGTTTGCATTCACTTTTTTCAGTCTAATACGTGTCTTAGTGAGGTGGATTCTGAAAATGGACCTATCCTGAACACTGCTTTATTCCTGAGGGCAGATAACTTCTCATCGGTGCAGCTAACATTAGATGTGGCTTTAAAAAAGATACACAATATAGCAAAAATGCATGCTGACTTAAGAGTCGTGCTCATCACTACGAGTGGCAAACAACCTTTTTCAGTGAAATGAGGGAAGATAAACTTCTTGTGCTGTGCAAGGTTGAAAACAGGCAATCTAGTACTCATTGAAGGTGCTAAGAGAACTTCAAGATACTGTAAAAGGCTTGTTCATTTTCTTCTCTTCCTGGAATAGCATGAGATAGATTAGCCAAAAGAGTAGTCGCTCAAAAGAAGTGGATGCATCCTGGAATTGTTTGATTTCAAGAGCGACACAATGACTGCAGACACCATTAGCAACAAAAAGCCCTGCATTTGTTGTACTCAAAAGCATCCTTCAGAGATGATCTCTGAAATAATGTGAATGGTTTCGGACACTGATACTTTTGACAGATTATAAGATTTGAGGGAATGGCCTGAAGGTGTGTCAGGGGAGGTTTAAGTTGGATATCAGGGAAAGGTGCTTCACCCAGAGGGTGGCTGGGCACTGGAACAGGCTCCCCAGGGAAGTGGTCACAGTGTCAAGCCTGACAGAGCTCACACAGAGTTTGGACAATGCTCTCAGGCTCATGGTGTGACTCCTGGGGATGGTGCTGTGCAGGGCCAGGAGTTGGACTCGATGACCCTTGTGGGTCTCTTCCAACTCAGTATATTCTGTGATTTGATTTTCATAATCCCAGCCAAGGCTCAACAGACAAAGAGATGAAGGGGCTCTCTGCACAAGTCTTCTGTCTCAGAGCTTGATCCTCTTCTCTGCTTGAGATCTTGAAGGTTTTGCCTCCTTGCAGCCTCTGACACTGATGATATCAAAGGGCAAGGTTGTATTATTGCTCAGAAATATCCTGCAACCTAGTTCTGATGCAGTAAGGGCTAGAGCATCAAAGTGATACTCTGCTCACAAACCTTCTCAGCAGGGCTAATTACCCTAGACAGGACCTTGTGTTAATGGATGCTGGGTTTGTGCCCAAGGTAGCTTGGATATACTGCCAAGGCACTATGGCACTATGCACTATGTCATGGAGATTCACCCAAACACAAAATTTGAGACATTATACAAGATAAAAGACTTATGAGGGAAGAAGAAGTATTTTGTTTTCCAAATGTCATGATCAAAATCACTCAACAGAACAAAAAAACAGAAATAGGTCTTCCATTGTCAACCCCATGACATTTTTCAGAGACAAATGTGGCAGAACTGCAAAGAAAGGCAGTTTGGGAAGAAACATTGCAAACTGGATGAACCAGGTTGAAGACTACAGATATGTCCTTCAGGACAAAGTTCTTTTGCAAGTAGATTTTAACATCTGTAAGAAAACAGATTAATCTTTTCCTTTATTATATAGGTTCTGTAGGGTTCCACAGGAAAGAAAATTGCAAGTTTACACATCAAGAATAGCAATTAAAACTTCATCTTTGCCCCTATAACTAACAAGAAAATGTGGCATCTGGAATTCCTCAAACAAGCAATTAAATTTTTTCCATCTGATGTCTACTGTTCCCTCTAAATGGAAAGAAAATTGCTTTCCATGTGGAAGGATTTTTCATTGAGAAATGGATAGAAAATATATTTCACTTGTACAACCTATGTGTTACATTGACAGATCATTCAAACTGAGTTTTAAAATGTTATAATCTGTCAAAGAATTCTGGGCTCAATGATGTCTTATTCTAACAGTCCCATCTGCTTTCTCAAGTGAATACAGATTAGAAGGACATGGGATTTTAGCTATAGATTGAGAAGTAGGCTTTCAGTTCCTAAAAAATGAGAGCTTCCATAATGAAGCTCATATGTCTTTGCTAAGATTATGCAGGCACTATTGTTTTTCCTTTCCTTAAATGGTCAAGTGTGTGATTTAGTAAAGATCTGGAGAGGAAATGTTTTCTTTGTGAAGATTTTGCCACTCAAAATGTAAATACTACTTATAGATTTCATACGGCTCTTAGGATTTTGGAGGTATTCATTTTTATACAATAATGAGTCAGATTCTGGCAGGGTAATGTCTGGGTTGGAGCAGATATTATGCATTAAATTATAGATTACATGTATTCTTGGATAGATTTTTCTGCCCTTTTTAAGCATTATTTCAAACCATCTGAAATCCTTTTGAAACCTACTTTGAAATCCATTATTTTTGTCAAGTCATTAGCTAGAAAACATTATCTTATATTTCATAAAATGATTAACTTTCCTCAAAGTCAATTACATCTTAATACAATAAAAATTTGATCCTCAACTCCTTCTTGCTTAGAGTGCACTGATTATACCAGTAATGAATGGTACTTATTTATAAATACAAATATTTTGCATTTCAATGCCACCTTTGGCTGAAGGAGACAAGCACAGATTTTAAGGCCAGTATTACAGTTGTCATAGGAAGTGAATGCAAAAAGGGTATTTAAGAACTAGTCTGTGAAAAAACAAAACAAAACAAAAAAACAAAAAACATGCAAGTCCAAAGCACCAAGTCCAACAGCACAGAAACAGGGAACAGACCATTTTATGTGTAGTCCTTTGCCTTAAAATGCTTTAATATTACTTTAAATACGTATATAGATACATTCATTATTATCCAAAAATTAATAAATAAACCCTAGACCATACACAGAACACATTCTGTTTTTGTTTTGGTGTGATCTAATTCTGGTATGGTTTAACTTTTATTAAATGGGGTAAAACTGAAGTTTCAAGTTGCTTCCTTAAGTTACTTATCAAGTTGATAAGAAGGCTTGAAAACATGCACTGATCATTGAGGAAACAAAACTACAGAAGTTCACTAATGTAGTTCCAAGTAAAGTGTCAAAAGGATTTTTATCTGTTTTTGTAAAATTGAGACAGGTTTAAGATTCATTTAAAATACGTTTTGATAATTTGTTGTCAGACTGTCTCCTTTACCAACATGAAAATGCAATGGGTTTATTTGAAACGTCTATGGCGTTGCTACTCAGCACTTTGGCCTTGAAAGTGCTGGATTACTGAAAGCAGCTTGGAAAAAACAACAGGGTTCTGTCAGAAATAATATTGATATTAAAGGATAGAACGGTCTAGGAGAGGAAACTCCTGACAAGAATTAGGGAAATGGTAATAACTACTCTTCACAAATACAGAAAATTTCACCACAGTTTACCAAGCTATAAGCAACAGAATTCACTAACTGGAAAGATTTCCTGCCTCAGTACAGACATTATGACTAACTCCTGGCATTAATTCCAAGTGTGAGTCTTTAACAGGATTGTGATCTGAAATAATTCTCACTTTCCTAAATCTGATATCACTTTCATTTTACCTAGATACATTTCCTTTTCTCTTTGTGCATTTTTATATGCCTGATTAATTTTTAATTTATAGGTCAAGTGTATAAAATTAACTGCAAACCATCTGACCAAAACTCACCCCCAACATTCTGTTATTCTATTGATGATTTAAGGATGTAAATGTTCCTCCCCATGTGTCCATATTTTTTAAAATTGTTTTCTCTGCAATCTTACTGTCTAATTTATCATTCTGACCACAAAAGTTACATTCATTAATCAGGACTTAGATTCATCCCACAGTAACAGCAAAGTGTTCATGCATATTCACTCATTCCAAATATTCTGAGCACAAACGTTCCCTTTGACCACACTGTTTTTAAAATGGATTGAACTCAGTTCACAATGTGTTTGTTATCTCTAGAAGATAGCTCTAGGTCTAATGTAGGCCTGGTCTTGTTTTGAAACAGTTGCCTGATCGATTGAAGTTTCACAAAGCAGTGCACAGCTCATATCAAGTGTTTGTACAGCAGCGCTGTAAAGCTCTCTGCACACATGACTCAGGGAGAGATGTGCCAGTAAAAATAGCCCCCAGGTCCCTTGAGAAGCATAAGTTATGGAGCCATGTGGAAGGAAAAGCCAACAAAACAGGACTAGGGCTGAACATACTGAGAGAAGTGAAAGATGGGAGCTTGAAAGTGCACAGTATAAATGTGGTGCTCAGAAGTGTTTTCACAGGGAAGAGGAGAGGAAAGAAGTTACTGAGGGTGCCTGTTTAGATGTAATGAAAGGAAGCATAGTAAACCCAAGGCAAAATGAGATAGAAAGCAGGATTTGAGAGGTTCAAAGAGGAATTTGGCACTCCTATTGCCTTTCAGTAGGAGATATTTTTTAATGCTCTTTTTAATGAAAAAGAGCAGTTTTAAGTGTTCTTTTTCATTCAGTGAGCATCATCACTTTGTCTAGGGTTTCTTGATGAGTAGAAAAATACATTTAGGTTTCTGTGTAAGTTCTCTTTTTCACCCCAGGAATTTCCAGATGTCTGGAATTTCCAGATGTCCAGAAGCCCAGGTGGAGGAGTAGCTTTGGCCAGGCTCCAGACATCTGGAAATCCCAATTGGACAGATACTGCACATACAGAAATGAATAGCACAGACATTTTAGGGTTTACTGTGACCTGGATGCAATGACCCCACCGTACAATGCTGTCTGGGGCATGCATGTTTGTTTAAGACATACAAAAGAGAGATGAAAGCACTATGTATGTATTGATGAAATATGGTAGAGATTTTATAGAGGTAATTCTTGGAGAGCATAAGAGTTTCAGGGAATATGTGGTCCTGTTCTGAACAAGGAAAAGTGTAAATAGATATATCTATGCTGTAATTCACTATAATACTCCTATATATAATGATTTGGATTTCTAAAGCATGGATGAGAAAAGGAGGAGCAGTATCATGCTTTTACTAAAATCAGAGGGACTAGCTGAAGCCCTAGGATCTCACACTAAATAAAAAATTGTATTTTGGACAAAAATATAGTATTTTTTTTTTCTGTAAATGCTCTACTGGTTTTCAGTGATGAGAAGGAAGACAGGTGAGCTGAGGAAAACCATAGCTATGCTCATGATTACCCTGAGCATCTGTGTTCAGCAATACTATCAATATAGCACACAGGAACAGCAGCATTTTCAACCCCAAAGTGAAAAGTGTTGACTTATTTGGTTGGAGTGAAGAATGAGGAGGATGGAGGTCAGAGGATAGTCATCTATCAGCACCTGGCATCTGCACATCAGGAAGAGTGGATATGAAGAAAACATGGAGAATCAAATGGCAAGGCCTATCCCCAGGGGACAGATAAAATGAGCAGAGAGCAGGTTATTTGCTGGCAGCAGAAGGAAGTTGTAGGAAAGAGAAGAAATCACTCTGTGGATGAGACAAACAACATTCAGTCAAGCAGGGGAGTGGATGTTCTCAAGGCTCCAAAATGTTCTTGGCAAGCCTGGACCAAGCCACCTGTTTCCTTTTTTCTTGCTTGCTCTTTTTTTTTTTTTTTTTTTAAAGTTGTCTTTCTACCAAACATTTTTGGGTTAGGTCAGCACAGGTATTTATCCAGAAAGATAAATCTTAGTATAAAACTTACTGAATACCTCATTCCTGGACAGTTTCCTTGCAGAAACAGCTACACATACATATGTATATTTTTATTGCAGCCCAGTTTGTTTTTAAAATCCCTGACTTGCTAGGCTATGAATAGACCTTAGGGGAAACCTGAAACTTGTTTTTCAAAGTGAAGTTTGCCCATCGGGAGAGCTCACTGGACTTTTCTCCCAATATCTTTTCATGTCAGGGGCAGTCAGGACATGGTGCAGAGGTAAGCACAGGCAGGAGATCTCTCACCTGACATTAGATAATTAGAAATGTAATTGAAATTTTGTTGCTTGGCTCCTCACGGAAATGTTCAGTGAAGCATGTTGTGGAAATTCAGGGAAATTTTAGATGATTCAAACTCAGATGTGAGAATTGCAAAGGAAAGTAAGCCCAAAAATGAAAACAAAAATGAAACTGAGAAGAAATATTACTTGATTGTGACGATAACCTCCTTGGGTTTCCACTACAGGCTTATTTCTTATGTGTATTTTTTCACACTAGTTCACAGTGGGGTTCTCCTGCTTTTCATTTAATAAACACAGGCTCCATGAAATGCCTACAAACAGAAAGAAAAATAAAGAAAAGTTGACAGAAGTGCAATCTGTTTGAGATTGTATCTTACTTCAGGAAAAGGCAAAACTGCTGTGTAAACAGTCAAGTGACCTTGATCACCAGGAGACCCTAAGCTCAGAACCAGTTTTACCTGCTCTGTGGTTTAGGACATATCCCTGAATATTTTTATTTGCTCTGGCCTCAGATTTGGTGTATAAACTATTGTAAGAACTTCCCATGTGTGGCTGAGGCACAGTCCTGGCCCAGGAGGAGGAAATCTTTCACAAACCACCCTGCTTGCTGGCCAGGCTGCTGCCTCTTGTGGGTGGTTTTAGTTTGGAGGGAGATTGTTTCTATCTGCTGGTACATCCAGTCCCTGCATTTATTCAACATGTTCAAGCTTTGTTTTAAACAGTGCAATAAGTCAGCACAGCTGTTAGATTCAAAACAATCTGTTTACTTGCCCACATGTGGCTGAGTAAAGATTATAGGAAATTCAAACATCTAAAAGTAGAAAGTGTGTCAGGGAAGAAAACAATTTGAAGTGCCATGTGAGCCAGTCCTGGCCATTTATGTCGCTGCCAAACCACACAGGGCTGTTTCTTCTTCTATCTCGCCACCCTCACTGCTCAACTCCTCTCAAAGGGAGGGCTTGACATCAAAATCCATCATGTTTCCTTTCCCCTCTTTTGGGGGGAGCAGGAGAAAGAGCCCAGTGAGGGCTGTCAATCTGTGCCTGCTGTGCTGTGCGTCCCTGTCACATCCATCCTGCTTGAAGGTGGAGGGCACAGGTCACCCTGCAGGCACCTGCTGTGGTTGGGCTCTCCTGGCAAGAACAGCTGAGGCTTGAAGAGCCCTGGGATTGCAGAATAAGCACCAAGCCTGTCCTATTTGCTACAGCAACTGTTTGAGAGACCTGGTTTCCATGAATTCTCAGCAAATCCATACCCTTCCACAATTTGGCCTCATAGGCAAAAGTGGTGCTGGCAAGAGCTGGTGCTTGTGGGTCTCACAGCTAGAGGTGTCACCTCTTGGGAGACATTCAGGCACTTGGCCCTTCCAGCTTAGATTCAGTGCCCTTAATCCAGAGAGAAGCACCTGCAGAGCCCCAGCAGCTGTGGAGACTCTGCTGGGAAAGAAATCTTCCAGCACAGAGTAAGGAAAATGCAAGACACTTCTACTTCAGCCTGAGAACCAGGAGTTTGCAAGGATGAAGCAATTGAGAGGACTTCAAACAGTGCTGCTGACATTAGAGAACCAGTGAATCTTAGGCCACACTTTATTCCTTAGGCTTCATGTAGATGATGCCAGAAATTCATGGAGCGACCCCAGACTAGAAGGATGCAAAGCTAGCTTACTATAACATTTTCCTGAGTGAAGTCTGATGCAGAAAGTGATCAAATAGGAAGTTACCACAGGTTTTGTGAAAGCAATCACATTTTGGAATTTTAATGGACTGAAAACTGGAAAAACCAAAAAAAACTTCTTGTGGAAAACATGTTGTACACAGTATAACTGGATGTTAATATTTGTTGTAAATACCCACTATATCCACCACCCTTCTGAAAAAATAATAAATCTCCAGTAGTGTCTTTCACATCTGATTCTTCCCCAGTTCGGTTCTGGAGATCTCTATATCAATATATGAATATATATGAATATTTGTCATAAGAAGAATCTGAGAAGTCCTTGCAAGGAGAAGCTTACACTGTTATCACTGTAAGAGTAATAAAAACTGTAACATACTTTTTGATCTTTTGATGGAAGGAGACAAAGAAAAAGATGTTAAAAGGGTAATGTTTTACTGATATTCTATACATTTCATGGATACATGATCTGTCCTGGAATGGTAGCTCTCTCTTTTCATCTACTACAGAGTACCTTAAAAATAAAAACAGCTTTAAATTTAGGCTTTTGATCAAACAAAAGTCTGTATGAGTATCATATAGTTTATTTCCCCTCTTTCCCTTAACTAAAGTTGAAAGCAAACTGAAGTTTGCTTT
Organism: Luscinia megarhynchos; assembly: GCA_034336665.1. Classification (NCBI taxonomy): domain Eukaryota; kingdom Metazoa; phylum Chordata; class Aves; order Passeriformes; family Muscicapidae; genus Luscinia; species Luscinia megarhynchos. The sequence goes on from CM067565.1 coordinate 53,810,708, forward strand.
CTAAATTATCTTTTTTCCTTCATTTTGTCTTTCCCAGTTTCTCCTCAAACAGCTTTCATCTATTCTTTGATTTTATGCTTTTATTTATTTATTTTGGGGGAGTTGCCTGAAAACCCCACTCTGCACAGGCCAGGTGTAATTCTGGAGGAAAAGACAGTATTACGGTTTTAAAACTGGTGGAATTGTGAAATTTAGACTGCTGTTTTCTTACTATAGTATCTAATTTTCTACTAAATATCTAAGATAAATGTAACACTATTTAAAGACCCATACATTTTATTTGCATTGCATAAAGCTTCTAATAACACTGCTAAGATAGAACTGAGAAGTTGATCATATCAGATGGACACTGATTAACAAACTAGTGAAAGAAGATATGAGGTACAGAGATGAGCAAACTGAGGAGTTAAGTGATGTCCTAATTCTATGAGATGCCATTCTAATAATCTATAAAGAGCCCAAATACTGTATTATAACATAGTGTAACTAAAGCTTTTTCTTCATAGTAGTAGTCACATTATATTGTAAGCAACATGCACAAGTGTATTCAGGTCAAGGACTCCAGTGGTGGTTCTGTGAAGTGGACATCCTAATTAACACTGGACAAAGGCAACTTCAACAAACAAGAGTAAACATGACAAGTTCAACAAACTAACTGCATGATACAAGTTAGTACAGAGAACAAACTGAACCCCAGTAATTTTCATTTAATTAAACAGTGGAAGGAGAGTAGCAAAGCCGTGTAAATACATGACATAATTTAACTATGCTGAACTAGGCTAAGCACAGGGATAGCACACACTCTGCTATGAATATCAGACCCTGCCCTAAGGAAAACACAGGTCAGTCCTCATTCACACTTGGCAAAGAAGCAGAGTCAGTGGCAATCACAGTAGGGAGCATGAGTTGGGTAAGGAAGACCTTTCCTCTGTCTGAGACAGCAGTCCTCCCCCACTGATATGTGAAAGAGATGAATCTACACAGCAGGAGGGAACAGCAGCAAAGCCTCACAGTGGTATCAGGGGACAACTTCAGCAGCTGACCCAATTTGCATTCAAAAGCAAAAGCATCTGAGCTCCTTCATGCAAACACTGCACTGCCAGAAGCAGCACCACATGGCTCCCTGTGAATTCCTCACCTCTGTCTTTGCACATCCAGGGCAGGTGATGTCAACCCTTACCTTTGTGTCCAGGTGAACCACATGACTCATGGGGAAAGGGATAAAGGTGTTAATGCTGCACAGGGTCATGGAAAAAGTACCCTATGCACAAATTGTCTTTCAGGATTAAAACTGCATTACTCTAGTTCTGAGAGAATGTCAGAAAGAGATAAGAAAAGGTCAACATTCCTTAAGGCAACAGTACATTTAGTCTACTTCACTTTGGAGTCCTGAAGTACTTAATAATACTAATTAATTTAAGTCTTGCATGCTAGTTCTGTCAAGTCAGTACTGCTGTCATTTTGCAACAAAGGTAGAAGGACTTTGGGAATGTAATTTTCTGCCAATCTCAGGGCTACCTTTAAGATTTTCAGTGGATCTTGAAAGTGTTAGCTGTGAGCACAAATGCACTATCAATCACAGAAATCTGGCGCTCAGAATTTATTTTCAATAGGGCAGGTAACTAAATCTATGAAGGCATATAGAGAATTAATTTTGTTGAAAAGAGCATTTTAGAATGAATGAAATTTGCATGTGGTATTTCATAACTGAAGGTGAAATTTATTTCAGAAGAGGAATTTTAGAAGGTAAAATGTATTGTTGCTTGTGTTTCAGTAACTGGTAATTCCTGTCCCAGACTCTTTAAAACCCAGAGAGAAGGCAAGAGTCTGATGGAAACGTGCATATCAGATGGGAAAAAAAAAAATAACAAACACGGAGAGAGAGAAGAAATAATAAAATAGTGCTAGTAAGCATATCAGACAGGTGCTGGTCAGAAAGTCCAACAGTGACCTGAGCACATTTTTCAGCCAAACAATGAATCCCTGGCTTGTGAATTTTATACTTAATTTCACTTGGGATTCTGTGCTTAATAAAGCCTAGAAATCTGGTTGGAAGGAAATTATGCTTTTTCTCTGACTTGAAAGAATTAGAGAGTCTATCTTGTCACGAGAGAATCCAAACACTACAACAATCATCGCTTAAAAGCTTCAAATGCTAATTTGTTTTCATTAACAGTACTTCAGTGATATGAGAATTCAAAATTGAGTGTGATCTGATGGTTTCATGTTAATAGGTATTTAAGTGAAAGGTAAGACTTTAATCAAAGATTAGAGAAATGTATGCTAAATTATTGTGATATATGTATAATTGAAAAGATGTGTTGAAAGGGCAAGAGACTTCTCTCTTAGAAGAACAAAAATTAAAACATAGAACAAGGCGAATTCAAGGTAAAATATTTTTGAAGGTGTGCTGAATGACTGCTTTTATTTTCTCTCTTTGCATTTTTCTTCTCCCAGTGGGAAAGAAGCAATTTGTCTGGAATAAGTGCCTGGAATTCATAATTCTATGGAATTCATAAATTTATAATGGAGAATCTGAAGGAAAGTTAGTCAGGGTAGTCTTGGTAGCTGCTAGGGCAAAAAATATCATTCAGGTTAGAACTAGTTACAAGTCCATCATAATAAGGTCCCAAACTTGCAAATGTAGCTGTGATGGACAGTAACATTGAAATCTGAAGTTCAGTTTATGTAGAAGTGGGTTTTTTTAGGAGCTGTGAATAAATAAATCAGCTGATACAACTTGAGGAGTAATTTTGGACATGTCCTGTAGGGCCTTTGGCTGTTTTTGTACTGGGAGAGATCTGAGTTAAATCGTTATTCTGAGGAGTCAAGTCCTTTCACTGGAAAGGAGATGAGTGGCAGCCCTGACCCCATGTCCCTCTAATCCCTGCAGAGCAGCGTGAGCTACTGCAAAAGTACCCAAAGCAAAACAGAACATCTTGAATCTTGTTCTCTCTTGTATAAGAGAAAGATCATCTTTGGATCACAGAGCTTTAAAAATAGTTTCAACCTACTTCTGCCTTTCTTAGCTCTCCAGTCTTATGACACAGGCTGTTGTGGCCCAGGGGTATGTCACTCTGGAAAGAGAAGACTCTTGCCTGAAAGTTCCCTGTAGACTGGGAAGTGCTGGGCCTTAAGAAGGGGGATGAGCTGGACAGACGTGGAGCAAAAGCCCTCGTCTTGCTGCCAGCCACATGCCCCAGTACCAGCACCTGAAACAGCCTCCCTTTTCAAAACTGCTGCTTTCCATGAAAACATATGGTCCAGTTTTCTGTCAGGTCTCCTTCCTAACAAAGCTGTCACCTGGCTAGAAACCATCTGGTCACCTGCTTATCCCTGTGGGGGAACTGGCTGTGTTTGAAGCCATCTTAGCAAGCTCATGGCAGGTGGAAAATTGAGTCCCTACTTCCACCTCCAGGAAATGTCTCATAGCCCCAAAGATTCAGTGTCACTGTTAAATCCATGGGATATTTTCAATGGTTTCTACATTCTATTGTTAAATTCGTGAATCCACTTCAAGCAAATTAATAGTTGCTATTTTGTTTACCAGGCATGGGAGGACTGAGAGCCTGCGGTGACACACTGGGTTATGTCGATCTCATTAGCATTTCATTAGTCCTCTACTTCTTCTCATTAAAATCTCAACCTCATGTAATTTCTGTGCCTCTCTCCACAGATAAGGAAGAAGGCTCAGATGCAGAGTTAATGGTGTCAGGCTTTTCCCCTGCTTCCAAGGTACACTTGCTACAGGCATTTGCTGAGCCCTGTCAAGCTGATATTTTTAATAATACAATATGTTCTTATTAGTCCTCATGCCTGTGAATCACATTGAGCTGAAAGAAATTTCCAGCAGTTGTAGGCTCCATGCTCAGCATGGTGTAACTTCCCTAGCAACGGGGATCTGATGTGACATGGCTTTGTGCTAAATGTAAGCCTCAAAAACCTTCACTGACCTTTTGAAACTTTTGTGTCTTGTGGGATGAAAACTATGAGGCTGTGCTGGCTCTTGAGAGTGCCATCCTGCTCATGCATGTCAAGGGGAGGTCTGCCCTCCTGCTCAGCTGGCAGGGAGGTCAGGCACTGCCTACCAGGAGATGAGAGTTGTTCTGATTTCTGGAAGGATATGAGAATCCCTCATTGTCCTGATGCCCATCACATCCCCAGAGAAAGATACTAAAATGTGAAACAACATTCTCAGAGAGGCAGTACAATTCATCTGCTGGCTGTTGCAGTGTGAGAAATAACTACAATCCCCTTAAAAAAGGGAAGAATAGCTTTTCCACAGAAAAGAAGAGATGCCATGAAGAAAGTAATATTGCTGTCTTCTGTATGATGCTTTCTGAATATCTGGAAGTTCCAGGTAAAATTTGTAAAAGCAAGAATATTTTGGATTCCTTTGGGAGCAATACACAACATAAAGTTTAGATTTGAGGGTGAAATTTAAAAGGACTTTGCTGGGCCTGGTTAGGAGATAATTAATTTCCTTCATAGTAGCTCATATGACACTGCACTTTAGATTTTTGACCAAGACAGTACTGATAACACATTAATGTTATAGCTTTTGCTGATCAGTGTTTGCACAGTGTCAAGGCCCTCTCACACTCTGCCCCTCGGTGAATAGATGAGGGGTGTGCAATGGGGCAGGAGGTGACACAAACTAGCAGAGGAGAACTAACTAAAGAGTATTCCACACCACATAATGTCATGCACAGCAATATTAGCAGGAAAAAGAGGTTTTAGCAGTGTTACTCACCTTTTATTTGGGAACTGGCTGTGCATCAGCCTGCCCGCAGGAGGTGGTGATTGATTCCCTCTGCGTCACTTGCTTTAGTTTTTTTCTCTCTTCTTCCACTTGTTCTTCACTTGCTGAACTTTTGTTTGCTTGCTTGTTTTATCTTGACACCCAAGTTTTCTTGCTTTTATTCCTCTTTTTCTCTTCCCCTCTTTCACAGAGAAAAGGGGGAAGTGAGCTGAGGGCTCTGTGGTGTTTAGCTGAATGCTAAAGTTAACCAACAACAAAGACTTAGAGAACACTTTGCAGGTTTTCTGCTGTTGGCAAACATTTCTTATGGCTTATGAACCTGCTGACTGATCAGCTGGCTTGTGAATATCTTGACTGATTTTTCTGTAAGGAAGGAGGCTAGGCTATTTTCTGAGCATTTTAACACAGTGCAGTTTTGTTTTGAACAGCAGGTTTTGTGAAGAAAGATGACTTCAGACTTGTTCTCTGGGTAAGAGTCTATATATTCCATACCAGGAATAATTTGTGGAGTTGGAACACAATTTCCTGTTGAAGCTCTCAGAGGTATATGCTTTTTAGCCTTTAAGAAGCCATTTACAAGTGGGTATTTGATTACAGGTTATTCATCTTACCTCTTATTTTGATAATCCCATGCTTGCAACCTCCCAGTGAATATTTCAAATGGGAATTATCTGGAACAGACACTGTTTATATGTTGTGGGGACAGATTTTTGTACAAAAAGATACTGATCTTTATTAGGGTTTAAAGTGCTTCTAGAATAATACTAAGGGGAAGGGGGGATGACAAGTTCCCCTGCTTATGATTGTAAACAATCATAAAAAGGTAGTTATTTATATTACTCAGTAGGGAGTCGTATCATAAATGTGTACAAGTTTAAAAGACAGGAAATTACGAGAGATTAATGACAACATCAAACAATTAAACATCTATCTCCACTTGTGTTTATTTTCTTTGGTCTGCTACAAATGAGTTGGAGGTAGATGAGGAATACAGAGAGATCAAAATTGGTTCAAGATGTTATCATTTAGAAAATGGTAAACATAATTTCTCTAAGTTTCTGGTGGTTATTCCATCAATCTTTATAAGAAGGTCATTTTCCCCCAAGTGAGTAATATTTTAATTCACAGACTGCAACTGATTACATATTCCTGTATAAATAAAAAGCACTTTGCACTAAAAGGCAGAGATAAAAATACCCACATGACAACCTCTGACAAAGGAGCCTGAGAAGCCACAAGCATAAACAATTTTTTTTTTCTGATTGTGGTAATTGAAGGGTAGTTGGAACTTTTCTATATAAATATTTCAGTGTATGTATGTGTACATATAGCTTACATAAATATAAGCTCTTTGAGGACTCATAATTGTACAAAAGCAGTCCTGTGACCTCAAGTACAACAGTGTAGACATTGATAAACTGCTATTCTCTAGAGCTAACCACACTCCATCTCTTTAGTTAGAAAATAGCTTTGTCAAATTAATGTCAGCTGATTTTTAATTCCATAACATGTACCACATTAATAACTATTGTGGCTCTATCTATTTGTTGGATGACACAGTTAAATCCCTTCTTGTGCAAGATGTTAGTTCTTTACATGGAGTTGTCTCATCTGCTTCACTCAATCTATCTGCCTGGTCCCAAATCCACTGAAGTAATTGAAAATAATTCTTTTAACTTCAGTGGGATTCAAAACAAGCCTTGAGCAAGTAATTGTCTCCAAATGGTTCATCATCTGACCCACAAAATTTGTTCAGCATTCAGCTTAATGATGTATTTAATTTAAAAAAACACCATTAAGATGCTAAATAAGGAATATTTATTGTTAACTGACTGAGTTTCATCTGAAAAGAAAAGAAAAAAGCAAAATCAAGATTTGAAAAACGTTGTCTCTTCCGGTTGATAGCTAAGCTTAAAAATAATTTCCTTCTCAGATCTATTCCAAAAATATAGCAAGCTTCATCAGAAAATCCAGAAATACTCATTGACATAAATCTTTTAATGTGGTATAATTTTCATGACTCTCTTCTAATGATTTTTAAGGTGCATTGCCTAAAGAACTTATGTGCTAGAAAAAAACTGAAACATGATGCTTAAATACTTTCCATTCCATTTTGCAAGGTTTGTATATTAGGTTTCCTATCAACAGAAACAAGTTGCATCAAAGGAGCCACCAACAGGGTCTGTGGTTGCCTTCCAGCAGGGCAGGGAGGCTGAGCTGGTGACACTGGTGCTACTCCCTCTCCCCAAATTGAACTTGTGCAGGGCACATCAGGCTGTAGGTCCTGGTGCCCCGTGCATTCCAGGCCAGAAGCAGATATATATGGTCACCATCTGCGTCCTGCTAGCCACAAGCCTTTGATAAATGAAGCATTTAATGCAGATATCATTCTTGTTGGCTGAAAATGCAGGAAGTTCTGTCTCCAGAGGCACTTCTGGGCAGCATTCTGAAGCTCTGGGCACTTGCAGGGCTGAGTGGGGAAGAATGAGTTATGGGCACTGTGTGCCTCGTGTTGGTTTCCAGGCTCTGCCTACGTCTGCTTGTAGCAGTTACATCCAAATCAGTCCCTAAAACTGACTGGTTGAAGAATGAGTCCCGATTTCAAAGCACAGGAATTTGCCACGTTTGATGCTGTCCTTTCTCTCTGTCTGCTCTGCTTGATAAGTGTAATTGTTCTTTAGTGAAGCTGCTGCAAGTCACAAAGGCACAAAGCTGTGTCTAAGCCTGACTGTTAATGAAACCAGTTCATTGATTTCCTGAATGCAATTAATTTATATGAACAGTACAAGGGGTTTGTTCTTTAATTTTCTTCTGTTGTTTTATGTAAAGCTGCTGTGATAGAATAGATGAGACTAGTGCTAGCTCAAGGAAGAATACTTCAATTTCTGAGTATTTTGGGTCACTGGCACAGACCTGATGTGGGCTTTAATGAATGGAAGAAGTTAGGGTCCATTTGAAATTCTTTGTCAGTTCCCACATCTTAAATAGTTGCTCAATTTAAAACTAGCTGCTTTTTTTCTGTTAGGATATAGGAGTTAATAATACTCACCAAGGCTCATGTTCTAGACATATTGAACAGGAAAGATTGTTCATTTAACTGGAGCTCACATACTCAAATAGGCAGCTCCTGGGAATTGGTTTCCATCTAAGGGCAGCAACATGAGAGTGATGAAGGCATAATTAAGATGTAGCACAGATTCCACTTAAGCAGAGTATCTATTCAGATATTGTTACCAGCACAGCTGATGCTTCAACATGTATGAACACTAAGCTTCTGTCTAGGCTCCCAATAAATTTTTGCATTTGCCCAGGATAAGAATTTGTTAAAGAAAGGATGATTTAATTTTTTCCCCTGCTTTTTTAATCCTCATTTTTTTATGTATTAAGCTTTTACAGATTCTGGTTAAACAATCTCCTTTTTAGGAGATTCGGCACAATTACAGGTTTTAGAACAATAAACCTTTGGCTAAAATGGCACTCAACGTTTTCATCATTATAGTAAATCAAGGCACCTGAGTGTTAAGGGTAGGACAGAGAACTCTCTAAGTTGGCAGAAAAAAAAAAGATATTTATGACCTTTGAAAGAGGGGCAGACAATTCAGGAAAAGTGCAAGGATGTCATGGGGTTATTAATGAAGAAAATTGTAAGTGCTTAAGCCCAACTAGAACTTAATCTGGACACTGCTGTGCAGATAAAGTGCTAAGAGACAAGGTTCAGTAGTGGAACCAGCAGTGCTAACAGCTGGACTCAATGATCTTGAAGGTCATTTCCAACCTAAACAATTCTATGAATCTATGATTTCACTGCAATTGAGAATGAAGGACACTCACTCATGTGATGACTTGTTTTTATTTTGTTAATGTTCTTCACATGAACATGTCTAAAGAAACTACAGCAAATGCTGAGGCATTGCACACTTCCACTGCAAGGGAATGCCCTTGCCTTGCTGCCACTACTTCTACTCTGAGAACCAAGTTGCTCTGTAGTGCTCCCTCCAAGGAGGCACTGACAGATGTCTCATTAAAACAGGAGGGGTTTCTCTGCCACTTCACTTAGGGATGCACACACAATCCCTGTGGGCTCTGGGGTCTATATGGAAGAAGTTTTTTCCCCATCTGCTGAGCTAGCAGCCTTGTTCCATCATGGCTGGCACTGGAATCTTCCTGCTGTGGGTGAGCCCTGCTCCAAATTGTGCAAGTCCACCTGCAGGCACAGGTGGGCTGTTCCTGTGGGAGCAGAACCTGCATGCGAGATACCTCACCAAGGGCAGCCTCTGTGACAATCTCCTTAGGGCCTGAAAGACAGGGGTGAAATAATTTCACTGTGTCTCTTCCCTGTGGAGGTGTCCCCAGCATGATCCCAGGCCAGCAGAGATTTCAGGAAAGCATTGCAGCAAATGCAGCTCCCTTCTACTTTCCCTCAATAGTCATAAATCCCAGGCTGGAACCTCACCTGGACAGTTTTCAGCGCAATTCACATAGGGAATTCTTCTCTTCTGGAGGTATTTCACAACAGACTAAAGTAATTCTCTAGAAAATTCCATTTTTTTTCTTTCCTCGGGCTTTTCTTCAGAGATTTGAAGTCTAATGAGCTTCATTTCATTGAGCAATTTTTCAGCTAAGATGGGCAAAAAGTGGAAAGAAAAGAAAAGGTGACCTATGCTGACTTATGATGTGCCTACCAGATAATTTCAAACAGAATTTAGAAGGCAATACTGATTCTTGAGGTTTCTGACAGATAAAATGAGTGAACTAATGAAAACTGCACAGAAAAACAAATATATGTCCAAAAGAAAGAAAGACTCTAAGGAAGATGGAAAGTTAATAAAACAGATGGAATTATCTCTTATGCTAGTGGTTTTCAAAAGTTTTTCTTACTACTAATGGAATACAAAATTCTTCAGAAAATAACTTATGAATTAAGGATGCAAAAAATATAAAAATAACACCTATATGTTTATACAGAAAATCTGTGGGTTTTTAAATTATTGTTAAAGAATGCAGTGTAGTTGTGGCAAAAAGACATTTAACAGCTTTTTATGAAATATGTTCCAGAATTGCAAATCTCTCAACTCCCAATATTATGTATCTTCTAAAATTTATTTCTTCTGTGATTTATTCCTATTTAATCAGTATTCATTTGCCCATGAGCTTCAACACGAGAAGACAAGATCCTAGGAAGAACACATGAAAACAGTTTAGTGTACCCATCAAGTTAAAGTCAAGTCAGGTAAATTTCTGTAAAATGGGAGGATAAAATCTATTGGCATTGCAATCATCTTTGCAAGCCTTATGTGTATCTTTTACCTCCTGTTTTTCTCAGGATGATCCAGGGCTTTAATTCTCAAGACTACCATCTCAAAAATCAAATTGCAAGTACCACATATTCGAAGAGAAATTGTCTTTTTTTTTAGTGTCTTCACTCAAAATGAACCACTTTAAGACATTTAAGAAAGTCCACATTTGGGATTAAAACCTTTGGATTCTAGCACTTATCTGCAACAAAATAAATTGCAATTTGAAGATGAAAGTGTTAGAGAAGCCTTGGCAGAGGAAAGAGAGTTACATGCACAGCTCAGACAGAAGGCAGCATCAGTGCCAGGGGCAGTATGAAGAGAGTAGGCAGAGGAGATGTAAAACCAGATATCAAGAACTTCATGTATTTTTAAAACTTGGATGAAAAAGTCCTCTTCTTAGATTAAAATATCTTTGGACAAAAGGTTATTAGGTGTGGGAAATAGTTACTGAAGCAGCTCCAGTTAGAGGGGAAAAGGACTAAGATGGAAAGAGCATCCCTCCTGTCCTGCTCAGCCCAACACTTCCCTGGGCACCAAGGTTTACCAGTGGTGTCCCATTGCTCACCATTTGATATTTTTACCTATATTTTTACCACTGAGTTTTTAGCAATAATTGTCATCTGGTAATTTATTTATTTTTTCAGTGATAGCACAGTCACACCTTTTTTAAGTCCTCAGAAAAATTAGGAATAAAAGTACCAGTAATGCAGCTGCACTTATTACCTAATAAGTATTTCTGCCCTTCTTAATTTATAGTAGTTACCCTTAAGGACTTTTTAATAGCCACCATTATCTTTATGTTCGCAGTTAACTTTATTAGTTACAGAGAATCACTTTACAGGAAAAAATAAGTAATGAATAAATTATGGCATTTTCGTTACAAACACTGTATTGTTTTGGAGATTATAAAGTGTGGATCCTGAGGGATTTTTTTTTTCTAAAAGAATCTCACCTTTTTTTGCCTTTCCCATTCCTGCAAACCGTTCTGTAGCTGCAGGTTATCTAGGAGCCAGAAGCATCCTGTTAAATACATTGCTTTCCTAAACAAGGAAAACAGGCTGCTTTGAATTTTTTTAACCAGCTTTAAAAAGAAAAAGCAGAAAAAATTTCTCCACTATAATTCGCCTACAACACAATTTTCATGCCATTACCTGAGAGGGAATGGCTACAAAGAGAGTTGGTGCTCTTCTGCCAAAGGGAACAATGAGGAGAGGATTCCCCTCCTCCCCTGACACATGTGCATGCTCACAGGTGGGAAGTGGTGAATCTGCAGCAAGGAGGCACCAACGAGGAGCCCAAGAACAGTGCTCCTGGCACATGGTGGCATCCTGACAGTCATTTCACCTGATTTCACATTGGAGCATTTTCTTTTTATTTTCCTTTGTTGAAAGTTATGTATAAATTAACCTAAAAATGAGTGGCGTAGTAACTGAAGAAAATGGTTTTTTGTAATAAATGCTGATTTTAAATTATTTTTTTAAAGAGCTTAGCTGAGTTTAAATGAGATCTTTAATGAGCTTAGCTTGAATCTGCAATGCCAGCTGTGATACAAGTGAGTAGAAGCAACGAGAATTCCAAAACTGATCACTTGGACTCAAGGGAGTAGGATGAGTGTAGATATCACCCTCCTCCCATTCCTTGGCTCACTCTTTGTTAGAATAGCTGGTGTCTAGTTTGGAGAGGCTTGACTAAGTATGATGAAGAATGAAAAATCAATATTAGAATAGCAGACACTATTTATTTCCTGGGGAACACTGAGCATAAGGCTCTTGGAGAACATTACCATTCTGCTGCAGACAGCTCAAGCATACTTTTCATTTTATTTTGTAATATTTGCAGGCTTAAATAAATGTTTGACATCTTTGTCTCTTGGCATATATATGAGAAACAGTTTGCCTACCTGAATGAGGTCAGTTCACTCTTCCTCTTAAATATGTAAAATGTGGAAGAACTGCAGATGCAGACCAGACAAAATAGCTATAAATCAGTATGAACCCACTAATACAAAAAACGGAGCCCTTACATTAATTGATAAAAATTATCTTCACTCAGCAGCTGTCACTCCTTGGCCCCATTTAATATTTTCCCAGTCTGCCAGTACTCCAGCTTCCATGCTGGGGAATGCTCTGCTGGTCCCTGCTTTTCCATTCTGGCAGCTCTGAGCAGGGGAATACAGACTTATATGGAGGCAAGCACATTGTACATATTACCACACACATTTGCCTGATTAAATGGGTACTTAAATGGCTACAACCATGTACTCTTTGCACTTGTTTAGACTGGAAGAGCTTTTTTGCCTAGAGCAATTCCATGTTCTCAGCCAGAAGACACATACTGAAGTGTAACTCAGGGAGGCTGCTGATTTTCCTGGTGTTCTGATCCCTATCCACTGCTCCCACGGGGAATTGTCAAGCTGGTGACCCAACTGTGCAGTCTTATGAGAGTCATAAGAAGGAAAACTGGACCAGGCACAATAAGAATCCAGATAAAGCTGGAATAAAACCATTGAGGGCAGTATAATCTATAAACAAGTATTTAGATGGAAAGTAACATTCTGCATTGCATGATTCTACTATAAAAGAGGACTGAGATGTGACAGTGACTCTAGTGGCTTAAGGAAACACCATTAGATGTGTGTATGGAAAGTGTAAGTCACAGGATCATGAGCTTCAATTCCTGCTATAACACTTATCAGGCTAAATGAACTTATATGAGTTTTATGCCCCATAACCCTGGTTAAAACTTCACCACAGAACAAAGCCTGTGGGCACCTAGGGAGGGCAGTGTAAACATTGAGATTGCTTCAAAATAAATTTTCTGACGCTGGAGTTCTTGACACCTCTAGAGTAGCACCAGACAAGGGTGACACCAACAGTGATGGGGCTCACAGCATCCTCTGTCCTTGGTGACCACTGACACCATGCCTATTATAGGTTCTCTGGCACCTGACATGACACAGTGGCCTGCATGCACATAGCTGTGGATATGCTTGAAGGAAATCATGATCCTGTTACTGATATAACAGGCAAGCAGAATAAATGTTGCAAATCGTTTGTCCACCATTATTATGGAGCCATGAAAAAGGCAGTGAATTTTTTGTTGACCTAAAGCCTTTATACTTTGCCTCAGCAATTCTCACAGTATTATTAAAGAAAAGAAGACATTTCCTTTATAACAAGTATATAATATAGGGGTCATATTTTCATTTTCAAGTCTCTCTCTGAGACAAACATTTCCTTGTGCTCTCCCTTAAGAAAAATTCCTGACTAGATGGCCTATAAACTCCACTTAGCCTAGCACTGTGCACAACATTTTAGCTATGCATGTCTCCTTCTGGGCTAAGCTGTGTGTGTTATCAGGTAAATTGAAATCTTTGGCAATGTGCCCAATTAAATCACGAAGGCCAGACCTCTACAGAAAAGTATGTGCAACTCAAAAGCAGCCCAAAATATTGGTGAGGAAATGCTGAAACTTTTTCTTCCAAAACATTTTTAAGTACAAGTATGCTCACAAACACTGCAAAGTTAAAATCATAAGCCAGAGCTATAAAAGAAACATGAATTCTAAAGTGCTATCATTTTGATGTTGCTCTCAAAAAAATTACAGACCAAAATAACTTCTCATAGGTATGCTCATTTTGTTCCTCTTCACTCCGATTTGTTTTAATAATTATGCTTTGTTTTGACATTTTGAATCATTTCCATGACATTCAGCATATTATCTGATCCGTGTTACAAACTGTCACTGAAAATGTGCTGTGCAGTGAAGTTGGATCTGAGGTGACAAGAAATTGAGCTTTGTTTTTTTTTTTTTTACCTATAAACTTCAGTTTCATGAAAACCTCATTTCTCACTGCATAAAGCTCTTGACAACAGATTGCTGCAGTGAATATTTGGCAAATCTTTGAATTTTCCTATGGCCTGCAATGGTTACATAAGGACGTGTTAGTCAGACCCAGTTTTTGCTTTCCACTAAATATCCGAGATCACCACTGGTATTTCCTATCAGTTTTCAGTTTGGAAACGTAGGGTGTAGAAGTCTTTGCCCATCCTTTTCTCATGTAATGAGCACCCAGGTGCCTTCCTGGGGTTTTAGCACTAGCAGTGAATATACTTTTTCTCTTGAGATAGAAGGCTTGATGGAAAGCTTGCTCAAATGAATGAAGGCTCACTACTTCCAGAGGGCTTTAGATCAGACTGGAAGAGTATTTGGGTAGCTGTGAGGCAGGTATCACTCTTTGATCATGAATCTGTTAATTAAGGGTTTTGGGGGTTTTTTTCATAGTTGGCCAGCATACAGAATTGGTACAAGATAGTGTATTCACTTTTACTGTTCTTTTGGGGTTTCTTGGAGGGATCTATTGTCCATACTGCAGTGTGTGGAGGTTGTACAGATAGAAATCCTGGAAGCCACCAGCACATGGGCTTTATTCCATGCCCCTCATCACTTTTATCTCAGGTACCTTCTTGAAAGATCAGTTTAAATTTGCAATGGTGAAGCTTAATAGAAAAAGAATATGGATGCACAGGAGTTTTCACAGCTGTAAAATTTGCATTTACAGTCTGTCAGTTTGATTATTCGTATCTCATTTTTCTAACTCTCATCTGTTCTGTTAACAATATAATGTATTTCTTTCTGGGAGTTCTGCATCTTGTTGACATATCCCTTTTCATTTACAAAAAAAACCCTCAATGTTTCTTTCAATCATTTCATGAAGTTTATTCATTTACCTTTATTATTGAGCAAACAAACTGGGGTCCATTCTCTATGTAATTACTGTGATTGAAGTTTATTCCTTCCTAATTTTCCTATTCCTATTCCAAGATGAGCCTTTCCCAGTACAGCTGTTGTTCCTTCAGACTATAAGATTTGACTATCCAAATTTTTTATCACATGTCATTTTTCTGTAAACCTGTCAACCTGTCATTCTTCAATCTACCTGTCATTTTATAAAGCAGACACTTGGTTTTAGACAGCTCATAATGAAAGAGCTGATTAAAAAATACAATTACATCAGACAGAAAACTCTCTTTCTGGTGTTTTCAGGATTAAAGCAGAAGAGGGAAAACCTGTCTTGAATCCATAGGAAAGCAAGGCCAAATACAATCCTAGGGAGAAGAGTTTATTTGATATCCAATGGACTTTGGAGGCATGTGAGGGACCATGTGTCTCTCAGATGAAGACTTTCTTAGCTAATTTCCACAAACCCAGTCTGCCAGTGTTTTGTCAGGATTTTATTAGTTTTCCAAATAAAATAATCAGATATATTTTTGTAAAATATCTTGACCCCTTAGTATTAAAATGTGAAAAATAACAACAAATGTAGAATGCCTATAATATTAACTTTTAGATTATTTCTCTGAAATGCCACAGATCTAATTCAAATAAAGATGATTAAAAGAAAAGAAATGATATCTTGCAATGAAATTCCTTTTTGTAGAGATGTCTTCCAAAACCCAACCTCTGCCCTCATTTCCCAACTTGCAAGAGATTTAAGATGCCAGAAGGGTCAGCATGGCCTGTTTTGCTGCAGTGCTGCAGACAAGATGAAATTCAGCTGGTCAAGAAGCAGATTTTACTAACAAGCTCAAAGCGCTGTGTTCTGGCTCCTAGAGCTCAACAGCTGGCTGCAGCTGGCATGAGGGAGCTGGAGGGCTGCAGAGGGGACTGTCCTCCCTCCTCCTTTCCCTTGTTCTGGCTCCAGCAGCAGGAGCAGCTCTGCAGTCAGTGCCAGAAGGGCACAGTCAGTGAGGTTTGGACTGCCACAGGGGTGAACACATTCCCCACATCCAGCCAATGCTGGTGCTGAGCCAAACAGTTGGACCTGGGTTTTGTGTACAGGTTTCTACAATGAAGTGAATATCATAATTTATAGATCTTGATAAAATTTTTCTTTTCAGTATCCAGATCCCTGCATCTGTTTCCTTTTGATCTGCTCTTCATATGATCAGGGGATTTCTTAGTAGAAGTGTTTGCAGATCAAATTGTTCTCCTACTGTAGACATACAATCTCACAATGATTTGATGAAAAAACACTTGCTGTAACAAAAGCCTCTTGACTGAATCTTTTGTTTCATGACAGTTAAATTAAAAATCCAAAGTGTCAATGGGGCAGGAGCAAAATGACAGGAGGGAAATATGAGAGAACTTTTAAAAAAGACTGTGGAGCATTGCACCACCCTCCAGAGGTAACTCATGAAACACAAGCAGCATATTTGTCCAAGCTATGCCATAATTTTGGTCTTTCCTAAATGGGAAAAAGATTTTTATCAGGCATTCTCCTGAAACTGATACAGCCAAGCATCCCATAAGCAACGCCTACTTGAGGTGGAGCAGATGGGTGAAGGAGACCACACCCATCACCCATAGGACAGCTGAAAGTGAGGGGGCTCCTGTGCTCATTTCAACCCCAATTGTCCTCACTTTCCCCCTTCTATATGTCAGTTACTTCATCTCATGGCCTTTGACTCTAAGTATAAGAATATAATATGAAACACCTCTCCTAAGATTTGTTTTTTTAAATCAGAGCAACCACCTTGGTATGATACTTGGATAAGTGTGATACATGAATGTCACCCTTGTGAAATAAAAAGGAAAAAACGAATTAGTAATTCACATAAAATATATACCCAAAAGATTATCATGGAAACTGAGTTTATTTTAAGAACAGAATTTGCTTGTGATCTTCCTGAGTTATTATTAGGCCTAGCCACAGAGAGAAAATGCAGTTCAGAAGTGGTGTAATTGGGTACATACGAGTAGTTACACAGTCAATAGCTGCAAACCTACATCAGTTTTCTTAGTAAGCCAAAGTAATTAGGGCAATTAAGTATGAAATTTATTTATGAAAATGGGACCCAAATGGTTTTTCCAAGCAGATATTGAAAGTGAGATTGTAAATGAGAAGGAAAAGTCTCAGGCCAGATTCAAATCTAATTGTAATGTGATATGTTAATTTTTTATTTATTGATTTCTTTTGCCTGAGAAAGGATACTTTGGGGATGAATGAGGTAGCTAATGCTTTCTGTAATCGAAATAAATGTGATCAATCTAAAGAATGTATTAATCATTCAGGTGAAATCACAAAACTTGGTCCTAGTCTTTCACACAGTTCACCTTATATCCCTAAGTTTGTGTCAAGGTTGGACTAAAGCTGTATGTTAAATTTTTCAGTCAGGGAACTTGTATTGGTATTCAATTAGTACAGCATATGACACAGCTCTTTCTGATGCAGAGTACTGACTCATTACAATTTTTCTTCTTTTTTCCATGTACTGAAGATTTTTAATTTCCTTTCAATAAGCTCTTTAATAATTGGCAATATCTATGATTTCCACAGATTTTCTCTCAGAATATCCAGTTGCCCCACACAAGGAGAACAAACATAATTATGAGATCAAGCTTCCAAGAAAAGATATTCTTATGAGCGCAGGAGGACAAAGTAAAAATAAATAAAGCATCCCTTTTCAAACACATTATGGTGAGTAGATCACATTAATTAGATTTTGAGAAGTCAATATATTTGGTAGACACATCAGTCTCTGAGGCTCTTACAGGCTCCTTCTCTCTAGATCTAAAATTAATTAAATAATATATCAAATAATGTTTAGTTATTTGTCTTTAGCAATATTATGCAACTTCAGTAATAGTCAGAGTGAATGATTGATCATTCCTGATCACTGAGGATTATTTTTTACTGCTGGTGAACCATTCCTCAGTCTCTCACCTCCAAGGTTTCCCTTTATAGTTTGTTTCATTGGTCACCAGCAAAATCCAGCCCAGTCTCCCTAAGGAGGCCTGTAAATTTCTTTCTCATATATCCATTGGAAAGGTTGAAATCAGGTGAATGAAAAAGTTTATTTTTTGGTTTTGAATCTGCTTCTTGCCTGGATTTGCATGATGGTCCCCAATTCTACTGGAAAAGGCAGGCAACAATTTACCTCTATCATTCTTACCCATGGCATTCATAACTTTACTTCTGTTGTGTCATCCTCAGATTTGTACTCCTTTTCTTCCCAAACAACTCAAACATTACTCCTGTGGAAAATGTTTATTTCCTGACTGTGCCTGTGGCCTTTCTTCAAAACTCACCTTGTTCTTCCGTATCTTTTCAGAGATGAGGCCACCAGAGCTGAAAATTTTACCAATGGTGTGAGAGAACCATGGATTTGTGCAATGACAGAATTCTCCTTTGTTCTCTGCATCTTCCCCAGTACTTCCTAATACTTGAGTAACTTTCCAGGCTGCTGCTGGGCACCAACCCAATGTTGTTATTGAGCAGTTGATCCTAATTACCAGGGTTTTCCTTTCAGAGTCCTTTTGAGAGTCCAAAGACTATTCTGCCCTTTCTGGTACATACTGCCTGAGGTCTGTTGCACTGGAGCAAGAGACATGGAGATTTTGCAATCATGTCAATATGATTGGAAGCTTTTGTACAAAATGGACAATTCTGCCAGAAATTTTTATCTTCACACTAATACAGAGAAGGAAATTCCATGTTTTACTCACTATTCTTTGTAATTTTTTTCTTTTTTTCTTATCCCCTATAAAACCAGTTTTAATTATACAACTTCTATTCTCATTCTGCCTTTACCTACAATTTAAAGAAATGCCAAAGGAGCTAAAGGAATATAATTTGTCTTGTACTACTCAGCCATCAGGACATGAAGACAAAAATTCCATTAAAAATGTCAAATTTCCCTCTAAGACATACAAGCTAAGTTCTCATGAATACATCCTAGAGCAGAATCAGCTGAAAGTACAATATTGCCAATTGTAGAAAGGGAAGGTAGTGCTCTATTTGGCAGTCAATTTTAATTTCACCTTCCAAGCTACTTTAAGGTATCTCTTCCCTCTTAAAAAATTTTATATTCCTTAATGCAACTAAAAAGTCTGTCCCTCAGCTTAAGTGTTAATAAATATATGGAAGCTAATAGCAGTGATGGCATTTCTACTTCAGAAGTTCTGTAAATTTCTGTTGTAGGACTTCATGTAAATATTTCCCTTTTAAAAGATGCAATGATCACTTTTATTCCTTAAAGAATTAAGGCAAGATTAAAACCCTTCAACTTTAACATCTGTTTTATACTAAAATAATGTCCTGGCATGCTTCTCAGAAAAAGAATGGTAGCATCATCACTAATCTATGTGGGTGGCGTTTTCTAAACAGAATACAATATTTGCAAATGATGCAAAGATAAAGATCTTTAACCCAAACCTTCACTGTTCGTGGAAGCTCATTATTAAGATAGTTAAAAACCAAAGGAAGATCCAGAATGTTTACTAGCTGTGGCTGCTTCAGATGTCCACCTTCAGCTGAAACATGAAGCAGATTAAGTGCTTATTTTTGTTTCTATAGTGAGATCCATTCAAAACAAGTTATTACCTCCTGTATCTCTTCAGGCCAACAAATTACAGCTCTTGGTCAAAAGAAAAAAATAAATCAAGCTCTAAGGAGATTTAGAGGTCAACAGAAATGCCCTGAAATTGAATTCTTCCTTTCAAATGAAACTCAGTGCATTGTTGTGGGCAAACTGGGTCATTTAGTGCCAAAGCTCTCACTTAGTCCAATCCTCCCAGCCTGCTTGAAGCCCTGTGAGGAGATGAACTGCCAGAGTCCTGGTTCTGGTATTTTCACTGCCAATGGAGCCCTACAGCTTCATTGTATCAAATATAAACAGCATGATCTTTCAGATTACCCAAAATTTAGCAATGATTCATATGAAGGAAGAGTAAAGCTAAGCTTTAAACAGGAAAAATAGGAGAAATTCTGGCAAGAAGGAAAACCAACACAAAAATTTGCCTCTTTCATTGTATCCTCTGCTATCAAAACTGTCTGCCTACATGGATAAACCCTGTTTTGCAATTATCAAAGTTTATATATTTGACCAATTTCTATGAATTATA
This sequence comes from Luscinia megarhynchos, assembly GCA_034336665.1. Lineage (NCBI taxonomy): Eukaryota > Metazoa > Chordata > Aves > Passeriformes > Muscicapidae > Luscinia > Luscinia megarhynchos. The sequence goes on from CM067565.1 coordinate 53,830,673, forward strand.
TAACGAATAATTCAAATTAAAATCTCACCGACTTTGTTAGTATTTTTAGATTTAGACTTTCAGAATTAAACAACTGGTTATCTCAGTTATCCAGTTATCTGTGCAAGTTAAAAGGAGCAAACCATATTTCACAACAAGGCATAAAAATCTTCAGCAGCCAGATGCTGACACGGTGTTTCAAGTGGCCAAAGCAACAGCAGATTAGAGTGCAGCTTTTCACAGAACCTAGCAAACAGAGGAAGCCTCTACTCTGGCCACCTCACCATCAAATCTCGTTCCTTTTCACATGGCCATCATGTTCCCAAACCTCATAATCAGTGTTTATCTTAGGCTTTCTACCTGAGAGACACTGGAACACCAATACAACTCCAACTTCAGACAAGAGGTGCTTATTAAGCTTCTCCACACTAAATAACATAAACCTCTGGCACCCACAATGCTCTCATGAGGGTAAACACTACTTTATCCTACTTGAAATAGTGGAGTTCAGTGTATTTGATATTTCAGTTCTTTTCCTCAAGGTAGCCTTGCCATTATAGGATCCTGTAGAATGCTTGCTGGGTGTGCAACAGCAAGCTGTCCTTAAATTTCCTGTCCTATAGTTCATGCCAAGCCAAGAGCTAAAAGTATGTCCTACAGACAACTAGTCCATCCTGATTCTTTTCCCATGCATTTTATAACTTTGCCATCTCAGCCAGTGAAGGCACTTGAGGGACTGATCCATGAGGGTGCTGCATCCATAGAGCCAGTGGAGCCACTGGTGAAACTCAGCAGAAGAAACCCCACAGTGTTTTACACAGAGACTTGTAAATCATGTAAAGTAATGTTTTCCACTGCAGCTAACTTGTTATAAAACAGAATGGCAACTTTTCTTTGCAGTGAGGCTCTCTCTCTGCCTGTGTCACAGACAATGTCACCTTCTAGCATGATAACTGTCTCCAACAATAAGATTCAGAAAAAAAACCAGCTTTCAAGCACATTCCAGAATTAATGTGAGGCAAAAATGTCTCCTTCCACATGGGTTTTCAGAGTGATATGCTGATTAGCTGAGCATGGATTTCTTTTAAGTTGGTATGCCTGATGTTTCCCTCATTCCCAGTATTTGCATTAAATAGATATGTCCAACAGGAGATAAAAAGGGGGGAAACAGTAAGCTTAAGACATCTTCAAATTATGAAATAAATACTTCACAGACCCATTTGAAGGACAAAGACTGGAAAAGCAACTTTAAAATTAAATTTCTTTCTTCTTAAATTTCTTTGGGTTTTATATTTTAAATTATATAGAAGGAAATACTATCATCTGTAATTCATATCATTTCATTATGAAATATTTCTGACTGTATAATAAGTATCTGTCATGCCTAAATATGCTCGGGGTGTCACTCCACAGTCCTCCCACACATACCATTTCAATTCAAGGCAATAGCTTGGCAAAATTCCTACCAGCTCCATTAGGAAAGTAGCTTGCATAAGGATAGAGGATTCAATCACTGGCATATATTGTGGAAACTCAAACAGTCTCTCTCATATTCCTAGACAGTGAAAGTAAGGACAAATTCCTATTATTTGCACCAAGTTCATTACAAAAGTGAACAAAGAAAAGGACAGAAATTATTTTATCCCATGGCTTTCATTTTTAAATTAGACACACTGATATGACTTTCGGTACATGACTAGTTTTGAACCCTTTTTTCTGTTTTGGAGAAGGGCCTCATATTTTTATAGGATACAGGATTTTTCTTTTTGGTCTCCTTCTGTCAACCCATACTACAGCGAAAGGGCCTACACACAAATTATTGTGTGGAAAATGCACTCTTCAGGCACCACAGGAGAAGGTAAATGAAGTAAAGATGAGGGAAAACAGGAGATGGGGAGATATAAAAATGAGCCTGTTTTTTCCTAAAGTAGGGTTGACAGAAAGTCAATATCATGGTTGATTTTTTTTCTTGTGTCTTCATTTGCAGAGACTGGGGAGATCATAGAATCATGGAACCATTAAGATTGGAAGAGACCTTTGAGATCAGATAAAAGTAGGAAAAGGATAATCCAGGCTTCAAACCTCTTTACTTGTTTTTGCATAATTTGAGATTCTTTTAGATTGAATATTTTAATGTCTTCTGCCACTAGGTAAATTGAAAATAGCCAGAAGGTCTGCTGGTTTGGGTTTTGTTCCTATCCAACACAGACACAGTGAACACTAAAAATCAAAGAGATCAATCATTGATTTTGGCAATGCCCAGAGATACAGGTCAATATGTCAACTGCAACCATCCATCAGTATGATACACACATACACACAGATAAGTGTGTCTTATGCTAATAATTACACTCAAACAACAGATTTAGCATAATACGAGGTAAAATTGATCTTATCACTCTCTACAACTCCCTGAAAGGTGGTTGTGGTCAGGTGGGGTTGGTCTCTTTCTCCAGGCAGCAGCTGACAGAACAAGAGGACACTAGTCTTAAACTATGCCAAGGGAAATATAGGTTGGATATTAGGAAAAAGTTTTTTGTGGAAAGAGTGATCAAGTACTGGAATGATCTGCCTGGGGATGTGGTGGAGTCACCATCCCCAGATGTGTTTCCAAATAAATTGGATGTGGAACTCAGTGCCATGGTTTAGTTGAGGTGTTAGGGCATGGGTTGAACTCAATGATCTTGAAGGTCTCTTCCAACTTCCTTCCATCATTTCAACTAATCACTTTTCCTAGCCCATTTAATCTCTTGGTCTCCAAAATCTTCTGTGCCAATGGATTAGTACAGCAATTCATTAACAAGGTATAAAAATATTTCCTTCTCTATTTTTTTTCAAATTTGCTTCCAAACTATTTTGCTTAGTATCTCTCTAACTTTTGTACTGTGATGAAAGGTGCATAGTTTCTTGATCACATTCTTTAGTATGTCTCTGAGTCTCTCAGATACAATCTTTCTAAGATGAAGAGGTTAAATCTTGGCATCCACAGAAGAAATTCCTTACCTCTAATCGCCATTATGCTCTTCTTTGTTTCTCCTTCTGCTCAGAAATAGAAACAACCAGAAATGTGTACAACACTGAAGATATGAGAAATACTTGAGACTTCTGTACTGGCATTGAGGTATTTTCTATTTCTGATTCTCTTCCTAAAATTAATTGGACTGTGTTTATCCTTTGGCTACTGCTAAGTAATAATCTGATGCTTTCAGAAGCTTCTACAATGATGACAAGATCTCTTTCCTGAGTGATAATAGCTGATGAGATCTGTCATCACAAATGCAGCATTTTCCCTTCCATCTGTATCACTTTATGTTTCAACTACCTTTTTTATTTTTTTAAAATCCAGTCATTCAGTATAGCATGATTTTTCTGAGGCAGTTTCAACCAATTTCAGTTGGGATTACTCTAATTTTTGCATAGTAAAAAATGTCATTGTGTCTCTATTTGCTCTCTCCTTAAGAACATTTGGAACACAGGTTGTAATATATTTCCACAGTGAAATCTTATTATATTACTTTTCTCTGTCCCTGCAAAAATCTTTGTATTATTATGGTTTCATGAAGATTTGCTAGTATGGAAGTCAGACCTAATGATCTCTGCTTTGGAATAGTGGTTAGTTTAAAGCTTTTTCATACTTGTCACCTTCCATAGCTTTCATATTGAAGCTTCTGGTACCTTGGAACCAGTGGCATTGTGATACAGTTTTAGGTATGAATAGGATGAGGATGTTAGTCTCTTAATCTTTCATCTGTTAATTGGATGCTCTGTAGAGAGCAATGTGAGATGTAATTAACGCATTCAAGTTCACAGCTATAGCTTTTGCTGAGAGTTGATTTTAGCATTAACCTTTACATGGTTGTCAATTAGCTGGAAAAATGCATCTTATCTTACTGTGTTTCCTATACCAATTCTGTCTGGAGACTGCTCCATCATTTCTGGTGGCCTTTGTAAAGATGGACTGAGCCTATTCCCACCTCTTGTGCAAACAGCTGTGATGGAGCAAGGGTGACAGCCCCTAGTTTCTGGTGATGATACCTTGGTGCTGGTATTTGTTGAGGTTAATGATGGGTCTGAATTATGGCAGAGTGAATGTAACCTTGCTGTCTATCTTTTAGTAGTTCCTTTCATTTTTAGGAGGCAGTTTCCACCATCATTAACAAAAAGGAGGAAGTTTGTACAGCAAGCACCTTTTTCTGGTGATCTACTTGCTATTTTTGTATGATCACATAGTAACATGAACCCTTCCAACACATAGAACTGTCTGTTTTGAAGTTTACACAAAAATAGTTCACACATTTGATTTCCCATGTAAATGAGATGTAAATCAAATGTAAACAAGAAGCAAGGCACTAGAGAAAGTCATGGCCCAAGTATGTCAGAATTTCATGCTCAGTAAACATCAAATGTTAGAAAGTTTTAGAATTTTTTAAGGATAACTGCCAAATAATTATTGCCTTAGATGGCTGTCTGTTTTAAAGAGGGATGTGTCATTTTAATGAGAGAACTCTCCTGCTATTTCACTGCTTTTGACTATTAAAGACAGCTTGCCCCATTGACGTGGCACTTGGCAAAGTGATTTCTTTAGCCTTTGTTTATGAGCAAGTACACCTGCTACAGCATGAGTGTTGTACAGGAATACCTTTCAGCAATTTTGATTTTGCTGAGTGAATAATCCAAATGGATATTTTTACCTGGATTTTGTTTTTAAAGTGTGATTTGTACCATATGCTGGTTATTTTTCATAGTGTCAGCAGTATGCAGCAATCTTTATCTCTGAAAAGCCTTTTTGTAAAGGTAATTTTTTCTTAGCTGAGGCTTGCTGCTGACTGAGATAGAGCCCATTGTGGTAAAACTGAGGTTCTGATAGTATTTAGCAGCCAGACACTGACACACCAGAAATGGACCCAGGAGTCATAATTTTATGTCTATATTTCAGAGATATGACTGTCTTTCTGGCATGATATTTTTTATTGGTATTTTCAGTTATAGTGGGCTATGTAAAAGCCACAGGTGAATAAATTAAGTGATTAGCTACACTAAATCTTGCTTAGCCTGGGGAGCTCTTGAAAGAATGTTTTTGACTTAGTTATTGGTTCTTAGAAGAAAAACAGAGATCTGATCTGATTGGTTTTATATGGCCCCAAACATCTTTATGGTAAAAGATATAAGCTGCTGTTCCTGCTTGCCAGGTGCAGTACACACCTGATGACAACAGCTGTGCCTGCAGAGATCCATTTGGCCCTCTACTTGGAGAGCTTCAATCACTTTTGGATCACCTTGATATTGAGCTTAAATGGTTCTGTGCAGATGCAGCTTTTCCTGATCATACTTTTATAGGTAAAGGGTAGAGGTTTTCAAGCTGAGGATGGAAGAAAATCCCAGATTTCTCTGGCTTGACTTCCCACCCAGCTTCTCAGCATCTCCTTAGCTCACCCATCACTGTGGCATCTGTCTCTGCCCTTCCTTGGGTATGTCAAGTCTATAGTCTCATCTTTGAGTCTTCCAATTTCCAAATAGTTTTCCAGGACGTTTGAAATAATAATCTGCTTTCCTAGCATGTGCTGGGTCACTGCCAGCAGCACTTGCATTACATGGGCATCATTCTCTTGGACTGGTTATGCTAAGCCAGCAAGACACTTAGATGCTGGTGATAACTTCGATTTATCCATGTTTAAATCACTGATAAAGAATATTTTTTTCAGTAATATACTTGCATTCAGTCTATTTCATTATCCTCACTAATATATTGGGATAGCAGCAATTTATGATTCCATTGCATCTCCTACAGCCTGGGAATTTGGCTCTTGTCTCAGAAAGCAGGAACAGTTTTGTTCTTCTTGGAAGAGGCCACATCTGTGGTAAATGTCCCAGGAATCTTCACATGCCAGCCTTCAGTTCACACTGCTGAGCAAAACAGGAGGGCAGGCAATAGACTATTCCACCTGTGGTTCTTCCACAGGGCAGTCCCAAGCCTGAGCTAACACCCTCCAAAAAGCTGTGTGGAGGGCACAGCAAGTCCTTTTGCTCTATAAAAGCAATACTATTTGACCACACTATTTAATAGTGTAGACATAGCTGTAATTCTAGAAATACAGGGAAATTAAATAACAGCACTGCTTTTCAGATGGCTGCTTCCTTTCTGTCCCAAGAGTCTTTTCAGTCTGAAAACTTCTCCCAGTTAAGAAGGCTGGGAATAAAGATCATATTTGACTTTCTTTAACAGGAGCTTTAATGGGAGTCCATTGTGGTTTAATCTCAGCCAACAACCAAGCACCACGCAGTTGCTTGCTCAGTTCCCACTGGTGGTTTGGAGGAGAGAATCAGAAGAGTAAAAATGAGAAAACTCTTAAAAAGCTGAGAGAAAGACCGTTTAACTGGTAAAGCAAAAGCCATGCAAAGCAAGCAAAATAAAACAAGTAATTCATTCACCACTTCCCAAGGGCAGGAAGATGTTCAGCCATCTCTAGAAAAGCAGGGCTCCATCACACATTGGCTTGGGAAGACAAGCACCATCACTCTGAATGTCCTTCCTTCCTTCCTTCCTTCCTTCCTTCCTTCCTTCCTTCCTTCCTTCCTTCCTTCCTTCCTTCCTTCCTTCCTTCCTTCCTTCCTTCCTTCCTTCCTTCCTTCCTTCCTTCCTTCCTTCCTTCCTTCCTTCCTTCCTTCCTTCCTTCCTTCCTTCCTTCCTTCCTTCCTCCCTCCCTCCCTCCCTCCCTCCCTCCCTTCCTCCCTCCCTCCCTCCTCCCTCCCCTCCCTCCCTCATTCCCTCATTCCCTCATTCCCTCATTCCCTCATTCCCTCATTCCCCACACTGAGCATGAGCCCATATAGTGTGGAATATCCCTGTGGTCAGTTGGAGTCAGCCTGGCATGGATGTGTCCCCTCACAACTGCTTGCTGAAGAGGGGTGAGCTGAGAAGCAGAAAAGGCCTTGGCTCTGTGCAAGTGCTGCTCAGCAATAGCTAGAACCCCCCAGTGTTTCAGCACTGTTTTCAGCACAATCCAAACCACAGCCTCACACCAGCTACTATGAAAAAATATTGACTCTATTCCAGTCCAAACCAGCAGACTCAAATACACATACAAGGAGTAATGATGGAAGAAATGATCAGACAGAAAAGCAGCTCTCAGTTCAGACAATCACAGAAACACAGAATTGTTTGTGCTGGAAGGGACCTTAAAGAGCATCTAATTCCAACCTCCTCACCATGGGCAGGACACCTTCCACTTGGTCAGGTTGCTCAAAGTCTCATTCATCTTGGCCTGGAACACTTTCAGGGATGGGACATCCAGCATTTCTGTTGGGCAGCCTGTTCTAGTGCCTCACCACCATCACAGTGAAAGATTTCTGTCTAATACATAATCTAAATCTACCCTCTTTCAGTTTAAAGCCCTTCCCCCTTCTCCTATCCCAACATGCCCTTGTAAAAAGTTCTGAATAAATAACACCAGCAAGAAAAACTTTACACAGGGGAAAGGAGAAAAACAAATTTTCAGTTCTCCTCTGAAAGAGGAGCTGCAGGAGGAAGATGGAATGTAGCCACAAATGAAATCAGTTTCTAGGGCGCTTGACCTTTACTGGGTATTATCAACCAAGATGAGAAGGAACCTGAATAAATTCTGGGTCCAGTTCTTTTATTTTCTGTGGTAGAAGTGGTGGTAAGTCGGTCAAATCATACACACACACACACAAACCCCTACATCCATACACACACTCTAGAGTGAGTTTATTCCTTACATGGCTTTACTGTGTCTCTTCTAACCAAGCAGGCAATAATATTTACATTGGGTGAGGGCTCCCCAGGGAGATCCATCCATCCAAATTTCCTTGTCTGAGAGAAACTCTCTGACTCTGCTTGAATAAAGGCACTGGAATTGAAGGCCTTGCAACTTCTTTCTCCTCGACTACCAGCAAAAACCCTCCTAGGTAGGCAGAGCTGATTCTTAAGTAACAAATGCAAGAGAACATCTGCCAGCAGAGCCAGCGGCGAACCAAGGCACTTGCTGTCCACGCCCAAGTGCAGGAGCAGCATCCCAGAGGATGAAACCTGAAAACCTGCTAACATCTACAACAAGCCAAACAGCCTTGGGATTTGTGCCAGCAGAAATCCCTTCCTGATGTCTTCCTTTCCGAGGGCCCGGTTATCACCTGGCGCTTGGCCATGTTTTACAGCACCGCTTGTAAAGGCACTTGTGTTATTTCTTAGTGCCACCAAGTGGCAGAATTTCATAATTCATTTTCCATAGTCCTGTCTGACCAGTGAGGAAACTGGAATAGACATCTCAGTGCCAATAGGAGAGCAAAGAAAGCCCCCCAACAATCTAAAGACAGCAAGATTTTGGAAGTGAAAATGGGTATTTTCTGTTTCAAGGGTTAAATGATCCAAGAAGGGCACAAGTTCACTACCAAGCAAAATTTTAAATGTACGTAAATCCATAAAGCTCTATTCAGTGTAATGCTAAAAGCAGAGGAGAAGGATAGCTTAAGCATATATTTAATTTTTAAGACCATTTGCTGGCATATCTTGCTCAACAGGTGTGACTTGCAGAGCTGGAATCAATGATACTGGTAATTAACTCAGAGAATCAGTGGGTGGAAGGTGAAGTTTCCAATAGGCTGATGCTATATTCTGTTATAATTTAACAGGAGGAAAAATATTCACCTCTTCCCAGTACAATATAATCATAAAAAATTGCAAATCAAAACAAAGACAAAAAGTCTTAAACCATACTAAACTGTGGTTGCAGTTTCATAAAGCACTGAATACCTTCTGCAAGCATATGAACTTTACCAAGAGGTCACCATGGCAAGTAGCGGCATAATGAAACCATTTGAAACTAGTATTTTCCCAACTTTTTCAGGTTTCTTTTGAATTTACCTGCAGATAAAGGGAAAGTGGTATAGATCTCAGTGCTACATAAAATAATCTCTGGGCTGATTTTCTGGAGTGATTTTCCTTGTGTTTTGCTCTAGATCTATGGAGAAATAAACATAGATACATTTTTGGGACATGAGTTTGTATTTGGAATATTCTCCAGAAGGAATTATGAATAGTACAAAACAAGTGTTTGCAATTTTTTAAAAAAAAAGATAATATTGCTAGTGTTTTAGTGCAAATGCATTGCATCTATCAAGCTAACTGTAAATGTTTTTAGTATCAGAAAAGGAATCTCCTAGTATAAATATTGCAATGAGGTTTTTCTTCATTGGAAGTGCCTTTGGGAACAGGAGGACTTCCACGCAATGTTTTGAGAAAAAAAGAGCAGTGCAGGTAGGTGATCTGTAGCTACAGTAAGGTCCTCAGTGGAGAAAAGCTTTTTGTTCATTTCAGAAGGCTCTGACTAACACAGTTTTCTCTCAAAAGCTATTATTTATGTAAAAGCACTGGAAAACTGCACACTTAGTCCACCTGTCTATTCAGAGAGCTTGGGAGCAGCTCACCTGTTATAAAGGGCAGCTTGTTGTAAAATGAAAGCTGAAAACAGTTAAACCATTTTCCTGTTTACAAACATGACAATAAAATGTATCAGCATATAAACCAGCACACAAGTACCACGTAAGGACAGGTCACTGCTGAGAAGGGCTCAAGCACTTGCCTGCAGCTCCTGATGCTGCTCAGCATCTCAGGCTCTGAGTGGGATGCCTGTGGCTAATGGGACCAGCGAGAGGGCACAGCCACCCCATCCTCTAAAAGGTCAGCAGCAAGCACTTCTGCCTTCCTCTGCCTCTCCAAGCCCTTTTTCCTCTCCCATTCCTGAGACACAGGCAAATTTGTTCCCAGTGGATGCCCCAGCTGCACTGCCTAGCTGGGGCACTGCAGAAACAGATTCCTGTGCTAAACACAGCCTGTATCCCATCAGAGACCAGTGGCAGCTGACACCTCTCAAACTGAAGGTTTGCACCAATGCCACCAGTTTTACAAGTTAGACTTGAAAAGTGTTTAGATACCCACTAATAAAAGGTTAAACCATATGGCTTTTAGGAAAACATGCTCAAGACATGTTTTGGAGGAAAAAAACTTTGAATTAAATTTAAGTAAGGGTCTATTAACATCAGGAATTGCTCATTATCTTCTCTGGGGATTTCATCAAGAATCGAAATACTACCCCTGTGTTTGCACACACAGTCTAACATTAGATATTCTTTCAGCAAGTTGATGGTAGAAACAAGCCTTCCTTCTGCAGCTGTAGCAGTGAGACAACAGATAGAGAATGCATCATCTCTTGCCTGTTATACCTCTGTTACTTCAGTGGGGACACAAGAAAAGAGACAACTCCCCTCTCTAGAGTGCAGAGGGGCTAAAGAGGATCTGAAATAAGATGACAAAGAAACTCTGAAAGCCTCAATAACCTACAGGGAACTCATCCATTTAGTATTTTATCCGTTCTAGATTAAAAGGCCCATTGTGATTACATAGCAGCCTCACACATTTCCCTGACAGGTATCTTCCTACCCTCTTCCTCATGCAGCCATCATATCCCTCAGAAATGGTGTGGGATTATCCTGAGGAAAACTTTCTATTGAACTGCAAAATATCCAACTAAATATCTGTTAAACTGACAGCTTCTTCCAATTAGTCCTTCTTATTTAAGCACATGCCCTCTCTGCTACTGCAGACACATTCAATTAAGATGAAGAAAAAAGTGGAGTAGACAAGCCTGACATTAATATAAATAAATGAGTGTCTTTTCTTCATGCACAAAGAGATCACAGTTCAGCCTTCAGCCGAGCTATTGGCTCAAGGGGATTTAAATACAGATAAACTGAATCACTGCAATCTCTTCTTGCAGTAACATTAACAAAAAAAGCCAAAATGTCTTTGAACATCATGTACCTTTACCTGGATCTCTGGATAATAAAATTAACAGTGATTTCAGTGTCTTTTAATGGCAATGATTTTTTTTAATAATGACAACACTGTAAAAAGTGACAGACAATTTGATAACAAGCATGGATTCCCTTCTTGCACAGGGAAACACAAACTTGTCATGAGTTTGGTCTTTTGCAAGATCAGAGAAGTGCAGCCTGTTCTCCTTCCTGCTCAGAAAGCACTGTGCACCACCAGTCAGGCTGTGTGTAAAACAATAAAACCAGTTCTATACATAAAATTCTATTAGGATATTTATCCATCGTGAACACTTCAGCCATTTATTTCTCTCCAAGTCAACCTCTCACTCTGTTCTATGGCATCAACTAGTTTCTCCTTCAGGTGGCCCAAGGGACAATTACTGAAGCTGAATCTGCATCAGTTTGTCCTCAAATAACATTTAAGAAACCACCACCTCAATTTCTGATCTGTGAAAGGGCTTCTCTCACTAGCAACTTTTCTAGTCTTTTCCTTGCTGAAGTGATGGGATAAAAAATCCAAAGTTTTCTCTCACAAGCTTCAGCTATGATGTCTGAAATTTGAGACGCTCTTAGACTACCTTTGCAAATATTACAATGCTTTGTCTTGTGAAAAGCATGGATATCCTAAGCTGAAGTACTGCTGCCCAGTGTGAAGCATTTGCTTAATGTCAAAATCCTTGGTAGAAAAACCCAGAGCTCGGCTGAGGGGCCAACCCCTTCAGGAACAACAATTATAACCATTTCCAAGAAGGCTAATTATGGTCCCTATCAATTAGGACCTAATCAGTGAGACATGTTCATAGGTGTTCCTCAAGGATGAGACACATAACATGAAACACTCTAACGATTGCAACAGGGGTCTGCTAGACTGTTGGAAGTGTGGTTGTTCAGACCCCAGTCGAGGAAACTATTTTTACCTGAACATTCAGAATAGTAAAAGCTGGCCATGTATTTACATGCTTTACCAAACCTGAACAAGACAGGAAAATATTTGTTTTACACAAGCAAGAAAAAGCCATCAACTTTCATTCCATCTTACAAAATATCAAAGCTTGGAAAAAATTGAAGACACATGCAAGAAACCTTATGAGACTTATAAGCATAGGAGCCAAAGTCAGTTAGTTGAGAGTGTCTAAAAAAATAATTTTAATAGTTTCAGAGCAAGTCATGTGTGTTCTGATTTAAATCAAGCATTGACCTGCTTTTTACAAACATTCATATAAGCTATGTTTTCTGCCATATGCTTACTTAGCTAATTATATCAAAATCTAATTCTGCATGTATAAGGAAATAGACTGTGGACTCTTGAATGCCACAATGACACAGAAGGCATGTGTTAAATCCTCTTCTGTTTGGCTGCAAAAATAATATAAAATATCTTGAAAATGGCAAAGCCAGAAAAAACATTCTTGGAGCAAGAGAAAAAGTCCAGAAAACCAAGGACACAGAAAGTCTTAAAAGCTGCCATGACTTGAAATACACTAACTTGGGGTTTGGAAGAATTTCCAACACATTGAAAAAGGAAAAGGTATGTGAGAAACAACTGCTTGGATATTTGAGAGCAGAGAAGGGAGAACTGCATTCATGACTGCAAGTCATGTTTTGAGTAATTTGCTCTGATCTCAGCAAAAATGGGATTTCGGCCAAGAACCTTTGTTTGATCTCACTGCTAAGCATGCAGATAATCTTATTATCACCAGGGTTGTGTTTAAAAGGTCTCAAGCACACTTTGAGAGTTAGTAGTGCCTGAAACAGCACTCCCTATATGAACAGCAGTGATCCCTGCAGCAACCAGGGCAGAATATGGCTAAGCACATTCCCTGTTTTAGCAAACTTTCATTATCTGGTGCCTCTTCACCCTGAGATGCCTCTGAATTTCAGAGATAGACCTGACCACTTTGAAAGCTTCCTGAAAAAAATCCACAAAGTTAACCACCTCACCAACAACCACAACGACCATCTCTTGATACTTTGCTATCCAGTAATCTGGGTTTGTTCAGAAGTTTAGTACAGACCAACTATATTTGGACTTAAAAGCAGAGATCATGCTAAAATCCAAGAAAATTTGCTAGATTGTCATCTCAACATTTTTCTTTGCTCTCGAGGTAAACATAGTTTGAAGTACATGAAGGGAGACGGTTTAAAGATAGAATCAATGCATCAACAATTTGGATTTTTTTGTTCTTGGGAGGAAAGTGTTGAGCATCTCTTGGTTTGTGCAATGTTTGCTTTAAAACTTAAGGTGTATTCAAAACTGACACATTGTGAGTGTAATTCACCTCTTGACAGAAAAAACACTGCCTTAGGTGATTTCAGCTAACCCAACTCATGGCTGAAGCATACAGAGTTTGATATTAGAGCCCAGCTGATATTGTGGAGGCAATTTTAACTCAGATGTCAATGACTCTGAGAAAGCACTTGCCTCCTGCAATGGCTCAGACACACTGACATCTGGAAAGATGGACTGAAGCACAGTCTGAGCTGTGCTGCAAGTCACCCGGGGGCAGAAGGCTACAAATCACTGCAGATCTAATGCAAAGCATAATGCAAAGCATAATGCAAATATCTGAAAAGGAAAATAGTCAGGTTGTCTTCTTGGGAAGCTGCATGATTTCTAGTTGAATTACAGCCTGGACATTTAACCACCACAGATATCTCCTTGAAGATCTGAGCCTATGAGGGTTTGGTCTGAACATTTACAATCTGGAGTTGGTTTCATGTGTGGATCAGGGCTGAAATTAGTAAACCATACTAAACCGTGGCTGCAGTTTCATCAATAATTGGAGGAGTTAAACTTTTTTGAGTTGTTGTGCTTGATTAGCTGCCTTCCCACTATGGCCACCATGTTCATCAGCATGGACCCAGAACTTGGAGTTGCCCTGGGACCATTTTAGGCAGTTTTAGAAACAGCTTGGGAAATACAAACACTCTTGTATGTGTTTTTCTCAGGCTCAGCTCCTGTCCCGACACCTGCCAGCACAGAGGTGGCTTAAATTGCATTTTTCCTCTGGTCATTTAAATAATTTAGAAACATCGAGCAGAGGGAGTAAATTTTGTATTTGTAATATGTTGTATAAAGGTCTTTCAAGGGTCCCTGAGAGAGAATTAAGGGATGCTGCTTGCAGTCAAGTGAAGATGTCATTATCTTTTCTCAAAACTCAGAAGAGGTAGCACTTGAGACCAAATGTTCCAGTAACAAAACATTTAATATAATTTCATGCTTCACTGAAAATGTATTTCCTGTTTTCCACAAGCACAAAAAGAAAGACCATGCATTCTTGATCTTGTATAACAAAATGTTTTTCTGCATTTCTTCATCTATACCATTCCCATATAAGACACTTCATGCCATAGAGGTTTCCATAGCAACAGAACAGAATCTTTAACAATAGTAGCTGTTCTTTCCCTCAGGTATAATTATCAGCTGGTCATAGCTTAGCCTTTGAAATTAAGCTTCTTGTCTTTATGGAGCTGCACATCTAGAGTGAGAAACTATTTTGCACTCAGCTTACATGAATGATGCCTTAACTCCAATAGATCATTTAGAAATGAGTACAGGAATTGTAGCAGCAGAGAACACATTACTGTGTCTGAGTTCTTCAGAAGCTTTGAAGCATGTATCCACATCTTTCTTTCCCATTCTCAGGAATTTATTACCTTTGTCACAGGAGACAGGCAGAAGGCAGCAGCATGTAGAGAATGAGAGTCTTTCCAGAATGATACAAAAGCACTGTGACAGAGCAGATGAGATGGAGGTTTACATTTACAGGTTTTTGCCCTGCCTGGCACACCATCTTGTGGAGTACCAATGAGATGCAAATTATTTCTCCTGTTAGGTTTAAACTCCCATCCAAACTGTGCTAAAGATAAAATGAACTTAGTTTCCTCCTCCTTCATTTGATTGCTACTTGGGTATTTTTTGGAGGTCAAATCCTTTCCTTGTACCTATTGTAAAGAATTGGTGTAACTCCATCCTCACTTCTGTTATCACTACAGCTCCTTTCTGAGTCCTTTGATTTTGTACTTTCCTGGACTCACTTCTTCACCCAGCACTCTGCAGGAAGGACAGGGCTGACCATGCTGTGTGTGATCAATTTCCATCTTCCAAAGCCTTTTTCTAAAGCAGCTACTTTGGCCTAAGATTCTGCTCATCAATAAAGCATCTTTTTATCTTTTGTCTCAAACTATTCTTTTGTCCTAATTTGTGTAGCATTTATTCAGGACATAGAGGGTTTCATATTGTATTTCTTAACTGCAGTGTACATTTATGTTACTGGAACAGTAAAAAAGGCATAAAGGGATACTGATGTAATTCTTGTTTTGGAAAATGAGTGCAAAAAGACAGATGGATGCTGGTTTTCCAAGGCCTGACAGGAGAGCAGACAAGCTCCACAATCTGGCACACATCAAGCAGAGCTGGTCCAACAGGAGGGAGATCTTCCTCCCTCCAGAGAGCTGTGGCACTATGCTTCTCCAGCAGACTATCCTGAAGAAGACACTGCTAAGACCTAACCAGCCTGACGCAAATAATTTAAACCAACATTTTATTCCACTTTTAACTGCTTTCTCTTCTTAAAAGTACCAGTCCAAAGCTGCTGAGTTAACATTGGGTGGAGGTGGTTTCAAAGCAGCCCACTCTGTGCCAGTGCCATGCAATATATTGGATCTCTGAGCTCTCCAGGTTAGGGCTTCCCAGTCTCAGTCCAGTGGCTGAGCTGCAACCTTTGTTTTCTGGAAAAACACTGCAAAATCAAGCACAGACCCAGGAGGGACACGACAAAATCTGAAAGTATATTGCTTTTATTTTATAAGCTATCACAGCAGACGCTTTCAAGTTAACATTTTCACCACATATATTCATTTTAATGTAACTCAGTTGCTCTTTGGTGATTCAAAAGATGATCAGTCACTTGACAGGACAAGGCACTGAAGCAGTGAGTAAATAAAGGAGACAGGTTCTGCTGCTGCCACGTTACTTCTGTTTTGTCACACTGCATGTGTCACCAGGGAGCGAGGATTACTTTAATTACCAACTGCTTTAATGTCAAATAGTTATTGTGGAAAACAGTGGGTCGTGTTTATTTATTTTGTCAGCATGACATGGGGATCACTTTTAATTCTTGATAGTGGCTTGGGAAGGCTGATGGAGAAGGAGGCATGAGTGGAAGGAAAGCATTTCCACAAATTTCATTTTCAGAGTGGCTGTTATCATTCAAGAGAAAGTATGAGATGGCTTTCAAACTGCTGGGTCCTCTCACTCAGTCTATCAGAATTCCTGCACTGATAATGAATTGCCCTGAAATGTTCACCTCCTTACATTTTAGCAGCCTTTAACTGATGCAGCTGGCAGGAAAAGTGTATTCCCTTTGGCTTCTGCTTTTCCAAAAGCTACTGCAAGCTTTCAAATATCTCTGATAAATTAACATGGAAAGTAAATACTCTCCTAGCCCAGTGCCTTGGAAACACCATGGAGAGGTATAACTTGACATATTTAATGACTAAAGAATTTTTGAAACTTCTGAGTTTGATACCCCTTATGTACAAGATATTGAGCTTAGGTGAGCTTAAAAGGGCAGAGTCAGCACTGTGGTACATGTGCTGCATGCCTTTCTGCCCCTCCACCCCAGTGCCTCTCTTTTAGGGCCAAGGGAAGGTTTAAATTTAGGTAGTTTGATGTACCTTTGCTTTGCCTGTGAAACTTCCTGCCTTCTCTCTGGTCCTTGCTGTCAAAGCCAAACACTTTTTGTTCCATCTCCACCGTACTGAAAAGCAAAATAAAACTCAGTTTTGACTTATTTGATGGGTTGTTTGTTTTGTGTGGTTTTTTTAAACTCAGATGAGCTCAGCAATCCAATTCCCAGTTCAGTGTCATGGACAGCTGATTCATGCCAAGTGAGGAAACTATGAGTAAATGATTGAGGACACAGGTTTCTTAACTGTGCTTCTATGATATACAGAGAGCTGCACAATAGCCTATAAATTGTAAAATTAATATCTCATGAGATTACAGAGAATTCAATGCCTTCCTTGATTCATACAAGAGCATTTTCCCAGGCTAAAAAAATCACAAACAAGAGATGTTGCTAATTAGGATTTTCATTATCTTTCTACCTTAAAGAAATAAGGAAAGTCTAAATTTCATCCCCTTTAACTCCTCTGAGTTAATGGGTATTTACAGCTAAATCAAATATACACTGAAACTGCTGGAGAATGGGGGAAGGTCAGACACTGATGCTCTCTCTATCTTTTTTATTCCTGACTGGAAGTGAGAATACATGAGGGCACACATTCATAGCTGTACCAGAACATGGTTGTCACAATCTCTTGTTAATGCTTGAAAACTTTTTGGTCTTTTAGGAACTCTCACAACACTGGGAGGCCCTGGCAATCCCAATGCAAAGCACTGGCCAACCCCCTCCCCTAAAAATTCATTGCCTTCAAGTAAATTATATCAGCAGTATGTATTGCTGTCTTCTTAGCACTCAGCAGGTATTTTCACTTAAGTACTTCAGAAAGACAAAGCTCCCAGTCTCAGACCCTCTCAGTCTCCTGTCTCCCTGGTTGGATTCTCCAGGCACTTCTCAGGATGGCACCAAGGTAGGCTGGCAAGGACCAGCCAGGGGCTGCTGGCTTTGGTGCTCAGTGTGCTCCTCAAAAGGGGGAGCAGTGCTGGTGTGCTGGTGCTGATCTGGCCCACACACCCAGGAGCTGACAAGGTTTTACAGCATATTTCAGACCCATCCATCTCTCTTAAAGACCTCCAAAATTTGTAATTTCTCAAAAGCTACTGTGACAACTACTGCAACTCCAAAGTCAAAAAAAGGTTTCTTGATTGGCTGGTTTCTTTCTTACTTCAACTGTCACTGTAAGGGCAATGAATGTGTTTATTTCCTGTAGGCTTTTTGTTTCTGCAAAGGAGAAATATAAAAAAAAAAATCAAAAGTATTTCAGAAACAATAACAAAACGCATTTCAGAAAATGCATTTACATTTTGAAGCATACTTTGCAGAGTAAACGTTCCCCTGGGATTTCAAAACCAGAGGCAATGTAAGTTTGGTAATAACAAACGACACAAGTGCAAGCCACAAGTATGCTTAACATTTTCTATGTCATTTCTGAGACAGCTTTGAAGGCAAGCTGTACTTTTATTTGGATTGCTCAAAATAGCTTCAGGCAGTCATAAATGTAAATTGAACTCTGTCTTCCAAGGAAACTAGTTGGAATTAGTAACTTAAACTATTGCTCTTGCTTCAAGCAAGGGCAGATTACAAGGACTTGTTGTGCCAGATAAGCTGTGTTCATTCTGCAGATCTATTGTATTCTGAAGATTTTTCAAGATAATATTGATCAGAAATACATCCCTGGAAAGCATTTGTCTTTTAATAAGAACTGCAATGTCTGAGTCATGTTTGTTTTCTCTTTTTTTTTTAAAGTTCCAAGTATCCAGATGCTTTTATGTATGAGAGTCCTAGAGAAAATTTAATTTCAAGAATGGCTTTTATGCTCTGACTGCCAGATACCACAGAGAAAACTGGCTTACAAACAGACTAAACAGCTATGTGTATTCAATCCCAGAGCAGCTTTTTTTTAGCTCTGAAATTTATGCTAATTTAATAATGTATTTTTCAAAACTTCTTTAGGAGGTTGACATCTTAGGTTTGTCGTGTTGCTGTGGTTGCGTTTTGGTATCTCGAAAACATGTCTTGGAAAGAAGAAAAATGGTTTGAGACAGAGTTGTGCTGTGACTCTACCTGGCATTGTTCCACTAACGATAAGTTATGGGGGCTGGGCAGGGGGCTCTTAGACTCTTTAATGCCATGAGCAGATTCTCTGCCCCTTCACAGGTCTGAGCTTTGACCCAAAGTTAGGGACCATCATTAGGGAATGTACATTCAAACATGCATCCTCCTTGTTGAATCAACACACAAGGCTACAGACACATGTCTGCTTCACAATAGTTTTTGCAATAAAGAATACAGCCACAGGTCCTCTGTGGAAAAGCTCTCTTCCAGATATTGGCACTATCATTCCCTGGATCCAAGAACAGGTCTTGCATTACTCCAGGACTTCATTTGATTACATATCACATGGTGACTTTCCCAAATCAGCTCGAAACTAAGATGTCAGTTTGCTCTCAGAATTTATTTAAAGCGTAAAAGCAATTATTACAGCTTTCTAAATTTATTTAGACATTATGACCTGTTTTCCCAGAAGTACTAAAAGAAAATTTGCACTGTGATAATTGCAAGGAAATTGTAACAGCCTTTAATCCCCTTAGTATTTTCTATACTCCTTAATAATGGCAAATCACATATTCCCTTGAAGTCACCATGCCCAACAGAATGCCTGGAAGACATAGCACACACCCTTACACATGGCAGAACTTGGCAAGTCAAAGCAGAAACACACTGGAAACACCCAGCAGTTTTTTTAAGGACAGAGCCCTACATTCTCTGTGGAAAATGTTATTCTCACCAGTTCATGCATCCATTGCTATTTTTGGCACTTAGGACTGACAGCAGCAGAACAAGATCCCCTTCTTCAGTTTTCAGACCACAGTGTGAGACTTCATTAATCCTGATGGATTTGTGAGGTCACTTGGACTCCTCTTGGGCTCTGATCCTTCTGAGCAGGAGTTTCTGAAAGAGAGCAGAGTTATTGCTCCCATATTGCCCCACATACACCTTGTGCCATGCAGCATCCCTGGTTCACCAAGAGACCACAGAGACTGCGGAGAGGAGGCACCCCATTTTTTGGGCAGTGAACCCATACAGCACACCTGTCTGAGAGCTGCTGGGTGAACTAAGGTGAAACAAATGGGTAAGTTAAGAGCAGCTTTTCCCCCAGGCAACTGAGATATCAAGAAGAGAGCCAAGGAGAGGAACTCATGGGAGTGGGATCCTCAGGAGTGCCACTGCCATTGAAGAGGCAAGGGTTCACTTACACAGAACAGTGCTGGATGTGTTGGCTTTTGCTTTCAGTTTTCAGCTTGAGCCTGGAAACAGGCAAGGAAAGCATTGTCTCAGGGATCTCCCTGTGAGATGAACAAGTATGAAGTTGGGGCAAGAGTGAGAGGAAAACTTTGCCATAAGAGTGAGGAATTCAGAGCAGGGTCAGGCATGGGCATGGAGGACCAGAGCTCTCTTTGCATCCAGCTCCCAAGCACCTCCCTCTCAGGCTGCAAGTACTTCCTTGGCTGCTCTCAAGGGCTGATTTCCCAGACCCTACACCGTGTTTTCCTGTACATTGTCACATTAAGATGCAGACCGGGTGGTCATGGGCACAAAGAGGGCTACACAAAGCAAGCAAAGTCTTGGGCAATAGTGAGTAAGGTGGAATTTATGGCTGGTAGTCATATTTCCTGCACAAAAAACCCTCCTTGCTTCAGTGGTGTATTTCTCAGTACATTTAGAAGGATAAGTAAGAACATTCAAGATCACTTCAAGTTTTGATAGATACCCAAAACACATTCAGAGAACAACACAAACTTCTCTACTGTGATCTAAATATAAAATTCTGTTCTGCATTCCCAGGTTGTAACTTGCAAGAAACCTTGCTCCATGACAGTATTTCAATTATTTGTTAATTTGGAATTTCCTTGCACATAATTAAGCTGCCTTCTTGTTACAATTACATCATACATTTACATTACTGATATCAATCCCAAAAACTTAAATAGAAACTGTAGCAACATTTAATAAGCAATTATTGCTGTTGATAAAAATATAATAAACTCCTCAACAGCAATAAAAATAGTTTCATAGTTCATACAAGATGTGATTCATAGTTCTTGCCAAGATGTGATTACAAAGACTAACTTTCTGTGTCATCTGACAACTGTTAGATCAGAGGCCAGAGGAAGGAGCTTCCCTCTTGGATTAGGATAACACACAGCTGTGGGCAGAGCTCCCCTTAGGAAGCTCACACTCCATTTGCAGACTTTTTAGTAGAGCAGATCTCTGTGGGTCTATGATTTTTTAAGGGCTGATGAGGTTCAGCTTTCACTGCAGTCATGAAAAAATCAAAGGGATTATCCACTGATTCAGGAAGCATCTGTCTGGCAGCAGCTTATTAAGCAAAATAAATCTCCTTTTTTAAGACAAACTCTAGTCCTTGACTGCTTAATTGTCTGTGAATAACCTTGACTGCTCTTCAGGAGATACATCAGAAGAATGAGATATGCTAATGGTGCAAAGGCTAACACCTGTCTGAGGCAAAGGATATTATTTAAGCACAAAAATATTATGTTGTTCTTTACATGTAAAAAATGGAAAGGAGACAGAAAGGAGAAAAGTTCTGCTGCGCTTACATCATTGCCAAAGGGTGTTGTATTTCCCTTTAAATAATCATCAGAAGGTGAGGGTAACCCTTGCTAATAGATCCCTTGGGGCAGATTAGAGTGAAACGACTCTAAATGATTTGTGGGTTTTCTAAAAATAAAAAATAGTCTATATATGTGCATATGTAATACTGATTTTAGAACCACTTTGTTGCAATGGAAAGCAAGTATGTAACCGTTTTGGTTATTAATATGTATTGCTATACCAAAGTATAAAAATACCCCTTAAGAAAATTAGTAAGGGGAGAGAAAGAGAGCGAGAAGGGGAGAAAGTTAGAGAGAAGAGAAGAGAAGAGAAGAGAAGAGAAGAGAAGAGAAGAGAAGAGAAGAGAAGAGAAGAGAAGAGAAGAGAAGAGAAGAGAAGAGAAGAGAAGAGAAGAGAAGAGAAGAGAAGAGAAGAGAAGAGAAGAGAAGAGAAGAGAAGAGAAGAGAAGAGAAGAGAAGAGAAGAGAAGAGAAGAGAAGAGAAGAGAAGAGAAGAGAAGAGAAGAGAAGAGAAGAGAAGAGAAGAGAAGAGAAGAGAAGAGAAGAGAAGAGAAGAGAAGAGAAGAGAAGAGAAGATTCCACCTTGTAGGATGTCTCTCTTTTTGGTCTCAAAGCCGTTTCTGCCTTATGCAAATTGCCACCACACACCCAAAAATTCAGACAGTCGGTTTGAGCCATTAACCATTAACAGCCCAGTCCCTCACAACCTACAAACAGTATTTATACAGTGTCATGTCACGAATTTATGGTTTTATGAGTTTAAATGTACTTGTGTTACAATAAACCATGGGGACTTCACTACAGAGAAAGAGCCTTTAACATCCTGTAAAAAAAATAAAAATACAACTGTCAAGTTAATAAGATATTTCAGAGATAATCAAAGGAGATCTTGGCATTCAAAGTACAGAAAAGGCAAGGAAGCATTTTAAGGTTATTTTTAAGGCTAGTGCGCAGTAAAGATAGTAAAGAAAAAGAAACCATTAGAGCACATCTCAGTTCTAAATCCCCAAAGGCTTTGTGGAGGAAGATTCTTGTTCTGCACATACAGAAACCATACCCAAACAAGACATTTCCCCTAAGAAATACTTGCAGGCAAAAATGTCCCTCAGAGTCCCATCCCTACTCAGGAAAACTCAGAGCCTTCCACTAGCTATCACTAAGTATGATGCAAATGGCAATGAGTGGTTGAGGAGAAAGAGGTCTGTAGGAACTGGACAACAGAGCTAATGTTACCCAAAAATCAGAGTGATATCCAGTTCTCCCTGTAGTTTGGCTGGGACAGAAGGAATGTAGTGCAGTCATGATACATCCCTTAGGGAAATCCTGCCAGGAGCAGTTCAGCTGAAAATGAACAATAGGCATGGCAAATAAATGGCTCATATTGGATGGCCTCTTTCAGCAGATGCTGCACCCAAACACACCGACTCATCTGTGCATCTCTCCCATAAGTGGATTTTTGTCCTGTCCCTCCAGAATAGTAGTCTGCCTTACAACTCTGTTCCAGACCTTCTTATGGCATCTCTGATGCCTAAGAAGAGGGGTTGGGGTGTTTTGAGACAAGGTAGGAAAGTTAAGTTTAAATCCACCAATGAGCAGAACATGAGCTCTTGCTTTGTGCTGGGACAGCACCAAACAGGTTCAGCAAATCTGTTTCTGGTTGCTTCAAAGAACTTTTCACCCAATAGGCACCTTACCAAAGACAGGAAGTGCTCAATCTCTTTCTGTTGCAAGGCAAGAGGTAAAAAAAATGAAACCACAGTGACTTTTATCAAAATCTGACACATCAAATCATATTGGGATTTGAAATTTAGTTTATTCACTTCACATTATCTTTAATTTTCATCCCTGTTAGCTTGCTCTCCAGTTTGATTCCAACTGGATTTTAAAATATAGATACATATTTTTTTAAAAGTTCTTGTAAAGCATCCACTTTGCAGGCTCAGGAGTCAGAGAGCTTGAGTTAGGCTGAGATAAGCTCTCAGAGGAATGAATGCTTATCTGAACCAACCTTTCTGAGGATTTTTATGTAACAAACAAGCACCTTAGCTCAGTCAGGGTTATAAGAGAGCAGGGACAGCCTTGGGAATCGATGGTCCAGCCGTCGTGTTTCTATTTCTGACTCTAACTAAAGTCCACCCATCTGAACTTTGCCCAGCCATTTAGCCTCCCTCCCCCAGTCCATTGCATTTAAAGGGAGATAGCACTACTTCCTTTTCCTTCAAATATTGGTCTGTGCTATCTGTCCTTCAAGCAGTGGAATGGGACAGCTTTTAACTGCTTAATATGGAGAATTCCCCAACTCTGCTGGACCCTCCACAAGACACTGTTGTGATATTAAAACCATAGTTAATTAACAGTGTGGAAAATTGCAAAGCCATTCCCTTCCTTGGGGAGTTCCTTAATTTCCTTCACAAGTTTGTTTACAAAATGTTGGGGTTTTTTTTAAGTGACAAACCATACTTATTAAGGCCATCCAGTAGAAACTTTAGAATTATATATTTAATTACAAAGAAACCCTTGAGAGTTTTTCCTTTACAAAGGAAAACATCAAATATGCTCAGGAAACAGTTCTAGATTGTGTAGTGCCTTTTCATTTCATCTGATCATTTCATATATGCAAACTCATGTCTCAAAGTGGCTGCCAGAAATTTAGAAAAGTTCAAAGATATGTTTGAATGCCTGACCTGTGAAAGCATCAATTAGAAGAGACGTGTGCTCAATTTCCTTCTCTCATTAAATTCCTACCAAGTTTTACTGATTTTTATTTTGTTCCTGTTCCAAACATTTTAAGTGCTTTGGAAGCCAATGCAAAATAACTAGTGGTTGAAGCTAAAGTGAGCTTAACAGCAAGCTTTCATACTGCCTCTTGATTTGACATATATTCATTAGAAGACAGACTGATTTATGTCCTTTAAGACTGATGTGACAACAATGGGAGTAGCTGCTGTTCCAATACATATATTCAAGATTTTGGCATAGGGATACCATGAAGTAAAGTCTTAACTTTCAGCTTCTAGCACCTGTTTTATACTTTATCCAGGTCAAAAATCTGAGACAAAGTATGTGTACTTTCAAAAATGCATCACTGGAAATATTAGGTCCATGCAGATTTTCAGACAAGTGTTTGTTTTAAAGCCAAGACCTTAGCAGAGTGTAATATCTTAAAAAGTGGAAAAGCAGACTTTTTTTAATGAACTGTATGTATGAACATGAAATTCTGTATTAACTGTGGTGCATTTTTTACTTTAGAAGTAGTAAAGTAGGTTGATGCTGCTGGGATAAAGAAAAAAAAAGCACATTGTCAGAGTTCTATGATTTACCACCAACTTCTTTGCATGGCAAAGAAAATCTCTGCTGGTGGCTGACAGCAATATACACATCATGAGGGAGCTGACAGAATTACCTGAACAAAAGCATGAAAGCAGGAATTTAATCAGAAATTGTACTTAATATTGAATTTTCTTTACATCTTGGGTTTTTATTCTCAAAGCTTTTTTTCCCACCGATTGGACAGCTTCAATGATCAGACAGAGAGAGGGCTCTTTTCCTTCCTATCATATGTGCTGCCCTACAGCAAAGCAGTTGGTGAACTTTCATGGGGCAAGGCCAATGTGAAATTAACTCCTCTCATTCTAGGGGAGCCCCAAACTCACTTTGTCACTAGAACTTCATTCAGGAAAATTTGTATCTTCTGGGGAAAACAAAGTCTGTAACACAGAAAGCCAGCATAAACTTTGCAATTTGCTTTGCAGAAGAATGCAGATATTGTGCATAATTTACAAGATATATTTTATTTGTGAATCTCTTAAGATTAAGAATAAAGTTCAAAATATCCCACTATGAAATCTCAACTTGTTTATGATTTAGCAGTAAAGTGTGAATCCAACCTTGTGAGCTCATCTTGACCTTCATTGTCTCTCTGGAGACAGTGGTTTAATCCATGAAAGATTACTGAGACACCTGAAGTCTGCACTTTAAGCCATGAAAATCTAACCAGGCATTTGTAAGAGTGTGTTCAGAACTGGAGTGAGAGGCTTTCATTTCCCTGCCTGTTTCTGCAGCTTCCTCCTCCCTGGCTCAGAGGCACAGCCATGCCCTCTTCCCCACCTGCTCGTGTCCATGCAGAGCACACCTGCAAAATCTGCTTTTCTAGACCATCCATTTGGAGTATCACCTTGCAATCCATCCCTGCTGCTGCTTCTGTAATGCTACAGAGCATCCACTCTTGACTACTTCTTTTCTCTTCCAAGACTTCCCATATTCTGACCCACCTGACTGACCTATTTTTCTGAAACAGACTGAGGCTCACACTGCCAGTTTGTATCACATACCCACTGAGTTTCAAATTACTGCCCTTTTATGTGTGGGAGGTGACCAGAAGGTAGCAACTTAAAATTGCCTCAATGACTGCCTTCAGATTATTCTTAAAACTTTCTTTGCTAGGACAACTACCACAAGCCATGGCCTCTGTGCTAAGTTTGCTGATTATTACATTGGCTGCTGTCACGTTCCCTTTGGGTTTTTTTTCCTCTTGCTCTGTACTTGGGTTATACAATCCCCAAGGCTGCTTTTTTTATTCAGCTCTGTTTAAAGCTTCCAGAACTATGTACATACAGTCTATGATGGGCAGTGGATTAATGCAATGCAGTAGAATGCTTTTAACTAACATTGTGAGCTGTGTTATTGGCATTGATATAAAAAAGCAGTATGACCCACCTATGAAGTTTTTAAAAAGCAAAGCTCCACTATTTTTGGGTAAGAGCCCAAAAATTTTTTTTACAATACTGAAGAGCAAAATTAAAACATTCCATTTCCCACAGCATATATTTCAAGAAAAGATGAAAATAAGAGTTGAGAAAGGGATTACTTCATGCATAGAAAACAACCCAATAAAGAAAATTAAACAATAAAATATTACTACATTACTGCTCACAGTTTTACCAGATGTTGTATAGCATGACCATGTTTCAGCTCACAACTGTCTCATACTTGGCTTTTAGGAGAAGGTGACCATCTGTCTATATGGAAATACCTAATCAATTATTTTTTTATTTGCAGGGAAAGGCACATTTCCATTCCAAGTTTCAAATTCACTGAACTTTGCAAGCTACACCACATAATTCTATTATTACACTTTCAGATTCCTTTTTTCCTTTTTGATTCCTAGTGTATTACTAAAAAAACCTTCAAGTTTTCTGATGAAGGGATGAATAAAGGGAGCCATGGGGGATAGCTGGAGGCCTAGAAACTAGAGCACACTCTATGCTCTTCCAAACACTCACACTTAAGAGCATCCTATGCCATCAAATGTATTGTTGGCAGGCCAATGTCCCTCCTAACAATTTTGACTGCAGACAAAGGGTTAAATATTATGCAGGAAGACATAACAGTAACACAACCCATTGGGAAAGGAGAAGCAAGAGGCACTCCAAGCAGCAGTGTGCTCTTTGGCAGGAACATAGGCTTGCTCTGGAACTCAGCCTTGCCTAGAAAAGTTCACAAGTTACCCAAGATTCACCCCTTAGGCCTATCTAGAAAACAGGCATTGCTGCCCTCCAAAGCACACTGCAGACTCTGTATTTCACCTCAAAGTGAGCTTGAATAGGCAGCAATTAACTTTCAGGACTAATGACCTGTATCAGAAAATTCCAGTCCCTTCATATTCCCTTGCCACACCCGAGCAGATGGCACCTACACCCACGAGTGATGGAAAGCCCCTAAAGCCCCTGGAAGCCAAAACGCCAGCTCCTGCACCGGAGGGGGCAGAAGAAGTTGCTCCAAGCACTCATCAGCTTCTTGAGAGCAGCCCCCACCCCAAATGCACAAGAGTATTTAGGCTCTTCCACCCTCCACTGGGTGTAGGATAAACCCTGCAACCTTCTTGCCTGCTGAGCCATTCCTCCAGATCCTGGTACCTTTCCTGCCACTCTGCCAGACTGGGAACAGACCACAGCCAAACCATTTAACTGAAAAACAAGAAGATGAGAAGACAGCAGAAAGGAAGAGAAACAAAACAAAGCAACCCCCAAAGAACAACTAAAAGGTGAATGGAAAATATATAAGAAAGGAAACATACAGGGAAATTATTTGAAAACTACCTGGGGTTTAATGTTGCATCTTGCCATACACACTGGACAGCCAATGCTATCTCATGGGCTAGTGGAGAACAGGAAAAGCATATAGAGTTACTTTAATTATTTGTTTACTTGTTTTTATTGCTAGAATATCTCTAATATTAAAATGCACATTTTTAGTTCATTTATATTATTTATCTAGCTTAATATTAAGGACAAAACAGCTTTGAAACCATCTTAGTTACTGCAAGATAAAGTAACTATTAACTGAACTCGTATAGGCTAAAATAGAGTTGAGCTACAAGGTTCAGCTGCAGCTGCCAGGATGTAATATTTGCTGAGCACAATTATTGTTTGTGCTGGCATGGAAACTGCTTTCAGCTGTAGCCAGTTAGGCCTCTGGCCAATTATGGCAACAGAAAATCCCCATTAATGGCAACAGGCTAGCTAACTTATTCACAAAATGGTTGTAGTTCAGCTAGCACATGTGTTTGACAAGAAATTAAATGGAAAGAGCACGTCAAAACTGCATCTGTCTAAAGATATGAGTGAAGAAAAAAACCCCACTGTCTTTTTATCAAGGGAGCTGATGCTCTACAGTTTTGACTGATGTCACTGCAGAGTTTCCAACCCTGAAAGCAGGTCCTTCCTCAGCAACACTGCATTTGTCAGGAACAAGCTGTAAGAAACCTTTTCATCTTTTCCTCTGAAAAGATGACTAGTCTCATGTAGGGGAAGAAACTACAGTATGTCTTGATGTTAGCATGTCTTTGATACAGTCCCATCTCTGTTCTCAGCAAAGAGCTTGAAATAACGCCTGTAAGGTAAATGCACATTTATATGTTAGACTATCTGCTTTAAATGAGAGGGTCACTCAAGTGAGGTCACACAGTCTGTCCCAACACAAATCTATTTCATATCTCTTTCAATGCCTTGGCTGATGAGTTAGTGTGTAGGTCATGCTAAGATGAGAAGATAAGGATTTAAAATGAATGTGAACAATTGGAGCGATAGTGTGAAAATTATAGAATTCAAAGTCCTTTGTACTTTGCCACAAGTGAAACTGAATGATACACATACACCATGGAAAATAGCCAAGATATGTTCCAGTCCTGGTGGCTTCTGTGACACAAAATCTGAAAGTGAAGAGAAACAGTTGCAACAAAAGGATATACTGAAAGCATAGCTTAAATGAACAGTTCTGGCCTGGGTAAGTCTTATATGAGGAAAAAGCCATTGCCAGACAGAGAAAAGCATTGCAGTCTGGAGAATACTTGACACCTACAGCTAGAGTTTGAGTGGATTAGTTTCAAAATTTGGGCATAATTCAGAGAAGAGCACACACAATTATAAAGCTTTCAAAAATAAGGTAGGGAAATAACAATAATAAATGGGGTGGGGGGAGAATGGCTTTTTCCAGAAATGGAATGAAAGGACACATAAACCAGAGGACAAAGTTATAGTGTGTGTCAGAAAAAAAAGGATAGCAGTAGCCTACTGTTGAAAGATAGAACAATAATTCACTTAATTTGCAGTGAGGGCCAGTTAGCCTAGACAGCAGGGAAGTCTCAGCACACCACTCATTACGTGGTACCCCAGGGAAGCAGTATCCCAGGAGGTTACTGGAACCTCAGCCTCAGGGGGGTTTAAGGATAGGTTATTTTGACATGTTCAAGAGACAGAGCTGCTCCTGACCCTGCCTCAGAGAGGAGTGTTGGCTAGACAGCTTCCTGAAAACTCTTCCAGTGATATTTCTTTGATTTCTTGGATTACTTTCAAATGCTGGAAAATACCTACAGTGAGAATTATAGCTGTCCAGAGATTGTTACCTATGTGATCACAGCAGAGTGACAGTGAATGACAAAGACCATCTGGGGTGTTTGTGAAGGAGTTAAAGAAGAAGTATTTTTAGGCAGCACAAAATAATTCAGCAAGTAAAAAGAGCATATCTTCAAATGGTTACTAGAGAAACCAAATGTCCATCTCAGCCTTCCTTCAGCAGTTACCCACATGAAATTGTTAATGCAATAGGGGAAAGAGTCCTTGGTCTTTATTTCAGCACCATCAGTATATTTATAAAGAGAGAAGAATATTTCATATTCACTGAGACAACAAGCCAGTGAGAAGGTCACAGTAAGAGCTTTTTCAAAGTAAGCCTAATGTTTCTGAGTAAATTTTTTCTCTAAGATACTCTTATAGCCTGAAACCTGTCAATACTCTGTGAACTTTTATAAAGGTACAGAAAATTACTTCAATTACATCTTTTTTTAGCTCAATGACGCTAACTTAGTTTTGTTAAACACTATCAACAGTGACAGAAGGCTTGGCATTTAGGTAAATTTCCATAAGTTGTACTGGAATATTGCTAATATCTAGAGCAGGGTAATCCCCCCACATTTTTGGTAATACTTCTGCCAGTAACTCCAAATAACAGCTAGATCAGTAAACTGAGTTATTTGCTTTCACTTTTCCTGCTTTTTTCCTTGTCATTTTGGCTGCTAGGGTTTAAACTCCATTTCCTTACTCCCAGCAAGCAGAGTTAACAGGAGCAGCATATGTGTTCCTTATCCTCTTTTACCAGGTAGGTTATAGGTTATATTCTTTCTGTTTCTTTACACTTCAGCTGATAGTGAACACTTCCAAGCTAAATTACTATTTAAAGAAGTGAAGTGGAGCTAGAAATGTTTATATATTTTTGAGAAACATGACCCTTTTTAGTAATCAAAAAATAAGAGGACTTTGCTTTGCTTTTCCAAATTCTTGGTAGCCAGCAGTGCCATGAATACAGTTTCTCTCAGGCTTAAACCACCAAAACTTCTAATCCATCTTCCTAGTTTGTTTATTGCCTTCTGCTTTTGTTCTTCCTCACTCAGACAGACAGGGCCCCAGTAACCTACAGTCATTACCTTCTCATGTGTTCAGAGCCCAGAGAAAGTCCCAGCTCTTTTCTGCCAGTGTGCCATCCCACCTTTTCCCCACTGGTTCATGATATGGGAGATGTTTCTTAGCTCTTTGGGTATGACCAAAGATACACTAAGTTATTCTGCTATTGATTAAATGAGATTATTCTCTGCCTCCATCCAGCTCAGGGAAATCTGCCAGCTACAGCTGCCCTTTGTGTCCTCCAATCAAGGGGACATCAGGAAAGGCTTAGGAGATAAAGCAGTCACTTTCTTTCTAAAAAGTTGTGAAGATTTGAAAAATTTGTGACTTCTGTTGCTGTAAAATTAGAATTGCGAGTTCCAGCATTCCCAGGAGGTGCTGGAGTCCCAGCACATTTAAGGGAGTGAATCTATCAGTGCTTTGCACAGTGCTTGGGGACTCTTAGACAGAAAGCCCGATTAGAACTTCAAATGTTAGTATCATGACTCTGCCAAATGCGCAAATAAGCACTACAGAAAGACAGGAGAACACATCTCTGTAACGTTGTTTGATTGTAACCCATTATCTGAGTATCCCTGAGAGCAGTGTACTTCTGCAATCCACTGATTGAAGAAGAGTGCTAGATAATAAGTGCTGTTGGAAGCCATTGAAAAACCAGCAGGTCGCTGTCACACAACTAACTATAAGTGAAAACAGATAATGCCACCAAGATAAAAACAGCATGAATGGAAGAAGCAGTGTGTGGGTGATTGGAAAAGAAAATTAATCAAAAACTTTTAAAAAGTGCATTTTCATTAATTACTCTCCAGCCTTTTAACCTACCAAAGAAGAAGCATGCTGCAAAAATAATTACAGATGATTGCAACCCTGCAGATGCCGTGTTGTTTCTGTTTTTGTAAACAATAAAACTACCCAGATATTCAAGACTGAAAAATCATAGCCTTCAGATCCACACATAACACAAAAACATGTCACCAGGCAGAGCAGGCTATGAGTTCACAGCTACTCCCTGATTACTGCCCAGGCAGGCACAAGCTCACCAGAAGAGTGATTAGCCACCACATGCTGACAGGGCAGGTAAAAATCTGCTTGGGGGCACACACCTACTGAGTAGCCAGAGTGCTCCTCTGTGTTCATACACTTCTCAGTCCGTACAAACTAAAGTTTGCTTGATAGCACACTGTGAGGCAGAATCTTCAGTGTGTTTAATACATTAAACACATCTGCAGCTCTTCCTGCACATCTGCTTTATTCGATTTTCTTGACATTGGTGACTTCTATTTCTTCAAGGATTCAAATGTGAATAAGGATCAGACATCTCTATGAGGGAAACCCCTGGCAAGGCCACTGCAGGGAAGCTAAATGAATTCCTATCATAAGTATTCACTTTGGAATAAGCTGGGGAGACTCTCATGCTGGAATTCCAGGGTGGAGAATAAGGGGGAGCAAATATCTGAAATTTGAAGCAGTTGTAGATGAAGTTACTGGACTAACCATGAAAATGAACATTAACATATCCCTATTATTCCCTGAGAACTTCTAGGAGAAATCAAGGATGAAGTGAGCAAAGTACCAACAGTGGTGGGTAACTGTTTAAAACTGTCTTGCTATGTCAGGGCTTGATGTAAAAAACAGTGAGTTTTATAAGAGATATTGGGAACTCCCGTGTAAAAAGCAGAAAACTGTAATTTTGTTATTTTAAGCAAAAGAGACATCATTTTCTCTCAGTTCAGGATCAATTATGCAATCAATGTCTTGAGGTACCTGTACAAATCAGCTTAAGAGTCTTGCCTCCTCTTACAGACATATTTGCCATCATAACATATCAAGTCTTACAGTCTATCAGCATTCTCAATATAATGTGAAAAGTCAGCATGTTGGGGCAGCAGATGCTCAGAGCAGCCATACATTTTTCAAATAGGAATTCCTGCCTCAATTATTTCCCCTTCTTTCTATTTTACAAGTTTGAAGCTCCTTTATTCTACTTCCATGGCTCTGCATGGTTTAACATTCATGCTAGAGAAGTTGCTGTCTATGGGGCAGTTTTCTGATGAGGCTGGACTATCTTTGCCTTATCATTCTTATAATTAAAAGAATGCACCTTAGAATGCATTCCTCATTCAGGGAAAAAACGCGGGTGTTGACATCCTAAAACACTACATGAAACTCCCCAAAACAGAATATCCACAATCACGGATATTGTAAATCATCAAAGAAGGTAGGGTCAAAAACTCTTTCCTTGGTTTTACATGGCTGCATGTGTAAATTAGCTCTTGTTGTTGCCAATGTCAGTGTTGAGCGTAAGGTTTTCTGGATATGTTAGAGTATAAGGAAAAACATGAAAGGCAGTCTGTCTATCGGCTTTCTGGGGAGAGGAGAAAAAAAAAGATCATTTCATGCCAGCAGATGGCTACAACTCATTACTGTGCAAATGTACAGTGTGGAAAGTGGAATGACAAATTAATTAGCACTCACCAGAAATCCATAACAGAGAATGATATGTGCTCATGCCATTTTATTTCATGTCACATTAATTGAGTACTAGATAGCTGACAAAATGCATTAAACTAACCATAGCTTTCACTGGCAGCAGCTGAAAATCTGTCTCACACAGAGATTTCATTTCCTTCCAGATGCTGTGATAGAGGAGGCAGCTTTGCACACACACTGACTTCTCCAGCGTTCTGACGAGCTTGCTGTACTGTTTATTTCACTGCCAGATATTTCCACCCAAGGTTACATTAAGCCTTAGCCCTCTAAGTTTTTGATTCCTCCTATTCAACCAGCAGCTTGGATCCCTCTATGGAGAGGATTCTTTCTCCAGAGAAGGAGCCTGTGCAACAGGAGGTGGTCACAGCTCAGTTTCCTATGAGGGAATCTCGCAGGGAAAACCCACATAAAATGTCTGCCAAACCTGTAGTGAGTAACTTGAAACAACTTGGCTTACTGGCAACAGTGAGTCAGTTTTAACGTGGATCTTGAGCTCTCTACAGCTCTATCTACTCTATGAAACTAATGACACACAGAGAGACTGTAAAATCCTCAGGTGTCCTGCAAAGCACCTCAAGTGTTGTGGCTCAAGTCACTTAGGGCACACAAGTAGGCACAAATAAGCCAACATGCCCCAGAAATCACTGAGATCTGGAACATGCCACTTTTTTTACTTTGCAGAGCCATGCTTCAAATTCAATACAGCTACACATCTGTGTATGTTTAGTCATCAAATGAAATGCTTCTGCATTAGTCCCCCCCATATCTTGTTTATGGGATTTAAAACCTCTCTGTGGTGCTGAGCAGCCTCCCTCACTCTCCACACTGCAGCTGCTCCAGCCCCATGCTGGATCATGGAATCATAGAATATCCTGAGCTCCTAGCCCTGCAAAGGACAACCCCAAAACTCAGCTGGGGCTGGGGTCAAGCTTCCCAAGAAGCAGAACCTGGGGCATTTTCAGTTCAGCCTCTAGAGCTGGCTGGGCACAGCTGTAAATCTTGCCACTGTAGTCTGTTCTCCATCATCTTTGACTATAGGGAAGTGGGAAAAGAAACATTGCATTACTCTACAGCTACATGGTGACTCAAAACTCCCTGAGGTATGGTAGGGTAGCAACACTAGGGCAGCAGATATTTGTAAAGTAATATAATGAGGTAGTAGGTAACCAAGAGGCAACAAATGGCACAATTCAATTGAAACATAAAAACCAGCATAACACATTCAAAATCAAGCCAGCTAAAAAAAAGTCAGCTTAGATTTTATAACTACTGTGATCACTTCTCTGGACCTTTACATAGTGGTTTCAGGATCAGTTACACATCAGGACACCAAATGAAATTTGAGCCTCTCCTAGTTTCTAGAAGCACATCTGCTTGCTTTGTTTGTTGCTGTGTGAAAAGCAAGCTGGCAGTGAGCAAACAGTGATACAGCAAACTGCTGCCACAGCTGGGGCTGTGGGTTAGACAAAAAGACAGCCCTGTGTTACCACTGTACAACCACTCCCAGGTCAACCTGGCTCTGTCTTTCCATCATATCAGAGCAGCACCATCTTTATCACTCACTCACGTATCTACACTCCCTAAAGGTTACATTGATTTTGTCTTTACTAATCAAGGAGAAAAGCACGCTGACAGGCAGCCATGAGCTGTCTGAGAGATGAGATGAAAAGAGTCTGGGTTTGTTTTGCAGTGTTTAATTAAAAAGATAAAGATACCCTTCCATTTAATACACTGCCTGAAGTCTCATGCAGAGAGCATTCATCATATCGGCTTCTAAAGATCCATGATCTGGTAAGAGAAAGGGATTCAGCTGTCAGGAGGGGATGCTGCAGGACCAGACAATGCCAGGTACAGGTGAAATAGTCCCTGTGCTGGAACTGGTGAAAAGCAGCTGGTTACAGGGAGTCACTGTGAACCAGTCTCATTAGATACAGGTGGACAGTGGGCAGTTCAAACAAGAAACTGTACATAGACACACACACACACACTAAAGTGGGTAATAGAAATCAACATCTTTCCAAAATTTTTAGCAACATTTTTCAGTGCAAAGAGTAAATATTTATTAACTTGTAATATCCAACACACTTTCAAATTTGTATTTAACAGAAACACAAACAATAATTTCAAAAGAAAAATTTACTGGCTCTCTGCCAAGTCATATTTCAAGTGAAGGACAAGTATGACAAGCCATGAATATAAAAAATGGACTCTATGAAAATGTTGTGGTCAGAGGATTAGGAACAATCACATTTTTTATTCTTTTCAAATTGTACCGGAAACAAAAGAGATGTTGACAGCAGCTCCTATGGTGGTGGTTTAAGTAATAATGTATAGAATGCATTACTCTCAATGAATGTTTTGGTTTGTACACAAAGAAAAGGCTCATCCACTTGTACCACTGCCAGATGTTTGGGCACTGGTAGATTACTACTCACCTGTACAAGTGATTAACTACAAAGCTGAAATTTAGATAACCTGTACTGAACTTTGAAAATCAAGAAACCTAAAAGAGGCTTGGAAGTTGGCCAGGAAAGGTTTTGGCATTTTTTTCCACTTCAGCTAATTTTTCGTAAATCTTAATCATAACACTGAGAAGTCTAGAAACCCATTATTTTCATGCCAACACTCAAACAATCTGGCCTAGTTATAGGTAAGAAAACTAAATGCAAGCCATGAAGAAAGATTATTCAAAGAGATAGAAAATCAGAATATAAATAAGCTACTTAGCATGGTTTATGCAAAATAGATGTTACTCTGCTAATGAGATTACAAGTCTGTTTGATAAAGTCAACCACAGCTTGAATACACCTAGAAGTCCTAAGGCACTTGAATCAATAGCACAAGATGTGCTCATTAAAAAGTAATCACTTTTCTATATCAACAGAGCACACAAGCAATGAATCAGGAATTGCTGTAGGGATCTTGAAAGTCATATCCACAGGGTAGCTACTGCAGTGCTTCTGGTGAGGGGATGGCTGCACATTTGGCAGCAAAGCTGTTTACAAACTCAACCAGAAAATAGATCCAGTTTCACAATAATCTCATTAACACTTTCCCTCAAACCCCAGAAACAGTTTATGCAGCTTTTCAGCTGGATCAATAACTCGAAGAAATTTACACTATAAGACACAAATACTTGTATTAGAAAAAGCAACAAAGTAGAAAATCATCAAAGTAGGAGAGGGGAAAAAACCAACAAACCTCAGGTAGAAATTAATATAAAATCAGTACTTCTAAAAGGTGCAGATAATCAAAGGTTGATGCCAAGCAGCAAAGAGAAGTAACAAGCAGTTAGGTTGTGTAATTTCGATCATCCCTTAAAGGCTGGGTGTATCATGACACGAGCCATTATAACATCTCCAAACAAAATTTTCCATCTAGAAACAGGCTTAAAAGGTCATCTCTAAAACTTGCCCTGGGCAACCACAATCCTGAAGAGGACTGAGACGGAGAGCAGGTGTGTTATCCAAGTGCCTCCAAATGCTCCAGAATCAGGGCCCCTCAAGCCCATCTAATGAGTGAAAAACTGGCTAGCAAGTGGGAATAGAGACATTAATTTACCTCTAGGAGTGTCACAGGTGACATTGTTATGAGATTGCAACTGTCAGGATGCCCATATTTTGAAAGATACCTTCAAAAATTAGACAAAGCACAGAAAAACTGCAAGGAAGTTTCAAGGATGGGCAAACCCCCCATATTTCCTGCTTTAAGGAATTAAGAGAACAGAATGGGTAGCTTAACAGGAAAGAGATTGAGACATGACACTGCAAAGCATAAAAGTACTTCCACAGGGGAAAAATAACAGGTCTCCCAAAACTCCCTGATGCACTGAGGAAGGCACAGGCAGAACAAGGGGCTGAAAGCAGAACCTCAGCAAGCTCTAAACCAGATGTGAGGCGGGTGTTTTACATCATGAACAAGGCATGGAAAGGGACAGATGATTATCTGTCTCCTGATGTTTTCAAACAAAGGCTAAGTGCTTTTTGGGAAAACAAGCCTCAATCAATTTATTGGATTCTGCAAAGGACATAGAAGGAAATTAAATTGCCTCGAATAATAAAGATATCAAACTACCAATCTAATAACCTTTATTGAATTTCTGTTGGGAAGGAGAATAGACAATTTTGGTGTTCTAGCAGAACATCCAGAATAAAGATAGATCTAAAAGCTCATTTAGCATTTAAAATTAAATAACCTTAACATAAATTTCAGGAAACCTTGTGCCTTGATAGTCCCAGGAACTAAAGCTCTTTTTCATCCAAAATGTGTTTTCTGAGCAGTGTAAGCTTACCAACAACCTTGCCCAGCTTATCAACACCCATCCTGGGCTAGGGACACCTCTGGGAATACCCAGTCCTCTGGGACCAGTTCCAACCCTGGCTCAGGGAGGAACAAGAGATTTGACCCACTGGGGTGTGCTGGAAGACTCTGTCCTTACTGAGCCAGGACCAAACCCCTGCTTCCTCTTTCCATCATAATGATAGAAATACTGATTTTTTACAAAAAGTCTCAGCCTCACAGCAAATTTTACAAATCTTCTCCTAAGAAAGTGCAACCTCAGCTCTGCCAGGTCATCTGCTGTGCACATTGGCAATTATCCTGTACAAAATGTGAGCATCTTGGCTTCTGCCCAAAAGGCTCTTGAGCACCTGCAGTAACCAGGTTTTCTTTATTTACTGTGGTTCAGTTTCACAGATACATCTTACTCTTTCCCCTCAGCAGCAATAGGTACTTCTTTGCCTTTCTGTATTTCCTACTAAAGTAATCTAGAAATTTTAAGAGAACATTTTCCTTTGGAAACTATGATTGAAACAAAATATTCATCAAGAATGTGTGTGAAAATATGTGTCCTTAACACACACACACACAAAGATGAGCAGTAAAACTAATTCCTTCCAACCATGTAGGTGTGATGTTCATAATTTCTGGTGTTAGCTGGCAAGTCATTTTAAGTTTGAATTAATTCATTTCTGTTCACATTTCGTGCAAATAATCAAAATGACACAGCTGAAATAAGAGTTTTATTGGCTGTAAAATTAATGTTCCTTAAATTCCTCCTCACAGGAAATTAAGATTCTGATTCAAGCCTAAAGGAAAACTTTGAAATGGTTGAAATCCCTGCTAATCATAAAGCAAACTTTGGTCAGGCCCACCCTGCAGTGCCATAGGGGTAACAAGCAATCTGTTCTGTTTCTCCAGTGGGTGAAAAGTCAGTGACAAGTTCACAAAGCCCATGAATCCATCTATTTTCCCAAGCACAGCCAAGCTTCACAGATCAGCCAGGAAACCATATGTTCCTGTGTCAGTAATCCACGGCTGGCCCACATTTCCCAGTTTTCCTCTGGCTGTGGCAGATGACACGCGAGGCAAACACCACTGCCTGCCCAGCAGCAGAGCTCCCCTTGGCTTTACACAGCCCAGCCCAGCCAGGCCAGGTAGGAAATGAACTGCCCTCACGGCAAAAACGTGTGTGACCTCCTTTCTACTGCATTTGTCCTGCTTCCATATGGAAACTTGCATCACACTCCTGAGCATATTACACTGAGGAGCCACGAGCCAAGTATTGCTCCTCACTGCTGAGAGCAGAGATGGCAGCTGCCATTTCACAAGGAGTTTGTACAAACGTGGAGGGTTGAGAATTTTCTTATTTTTCCTGGGCAGAAATTAACCATTTCAAATCCACCAGTTGCCTGATCCACCAGAGGCTGGTGTGACAAGCAAGTCAAGCTGCTTATTTCACCTCCCCTGACTCGCGTTTGACAGAAAGATATTGTATCACAGGCACACAAAGCAACCCAGTTTTAAAAATCCAAGTGAGTGGTTTGCCCCTTTATGCAGGTATTTAGTGACCATAAACATCATTATGGTCCATAACAGGCCTATCAAAGAGAATTATCCCTTGGCTCATTTTGTAATGTCACAGTGCTTGGAATTCAGTCACAGACTCTCAAAGACTGGGCTCTCTGATTACTTAAGATATTTTTATATAAGTTTTTCCTACATTAGTTAGGAAGGAATTTTAAAAATATGCCAGAAGACTGTTCATCAAATACAGCAATTGTTTTGCAAACCCAAACAACAACAACAATAGTTTAAAAAAACCTGAATTAACTTTTCATGCACAAAGAAAAAAGTCTAAGGAATTTATTGATCACAGCTGACAGGTATCTGTTCAAGGAAGGAATTATCTGGCAACAGATGGGCCTATAATAATATTAATATCTTCACCATCTGGCTTTTAATCCATGATTTTCATGAGTAGATCATAAAGCACTTTACGAATGAGGTCAAACATCTTGTAGAAAAACGCAGAATAAGATATAATGGTTAGAAGCTGAAGCTGAACAAGGATAAGCAAGAAATAAGATACACTCCATTTGCTCTTTTATCAATTACAGCAGCAGGTAACCAACAAAAGAAGGAATTTGTCCATAAACATTATATTCTCCATCACTTGTTAAAAAGACAAGACCTCAAATGTTTTACAGTTTAAAAACGGCAAACTTCAAATAGTTTTTGGGTGAAGTTGTTTGCCTCTTGAAAACAGTAGGTGAAGAAAACAAAGTGAACACAGAAATATCTCTTTCCCCTGAAAGTCTAAAAATACACTGCATTTCCCCTTGGTTACAGCCTATCCACCTACTCAATTAGTGAAGCAAATATTTTACAGTCTTTCTGGATTCTTGGACAGAACTGCTCACAATATGGTTGCCAACCTGAAGGTGTAGAGGACTATAAAATGACTAATCATCTTTAAATAAATTGATTAAGAAGATCAATGCATGCAAGGCACAGTTTTGCTATAGGCTAGTGACTAGATGGGAAAAACAAAACTACTTGAACGTTTCAAATGTAATCGAATTCTCTGGCACATCTCCCCCCCTCAAATCACACATTTTCAACTTTAGTAAGAAAGAAACCT
This sequence comes from Luscinia megarhynchos, assembly GCA_034336665.1. Classification (NCBI taxonomy): domain Eukaryota; kingdom Metazoa; phylum Chordata; class Aves; order Passeriformes; family Muscicapidae; genus Luscinia; species Luscinia megarhynchos. The sequence continues at coordinate 53,870,192 of CM067565.1, forward strand.
TCCTGAGTTTCACTGTCCAGCAGCTGCTCTTTGGAAAGAATGCTGCTGGAACAGCATCACCACAGTCACTTGCTTCTTGGCTCAGTGGTTTGTTCTGAAAACTTTTCAGAGTTGAGAGCACGTGTGCCTGTATGGAATGTACAGCAGGGTCCTCACCCTGAGTGAGCGTTTGAGATCTACTGTAAAAATAATAATATATCTAGGAAGAGGTGTACAGTGCTAGCAGATGACATAACCACACTGCTCAAAAGGCAGGAACAGCCCCACATATTGAGCCCTGCCCAGCCCAACATCCAAAGGTTTCATTACATTCCTTCAATAGACACTTTTAAACTTTGTTGTTGAGTAACTTTGTGAGTGAACTCCAGTACTACTGGGATCACAGACCTGCACAAACAAACCAAAGTCCAAAAAGAGATAATGGCCTGAGCAAAGGGCAGAATGTTCATCAGGGAAAAAAGGAAGAAGGCAGGATAAATAAGGTCCAAACTTGGAGACCTTAAGGATCTGGCTTGGCAGGGCTGCCAAAGAGGAAGATGAGCGCGGGTTACGTACTGTCAGTGTTTGTGAGGGAGCTGCCTGGTTATGTTCTCTTTGCTGGGATCTTTATGCCCGTGACTTTACTCCTGCTGCTGCTAATTGCCTACTTCAGGATCAAACTAAGAGAAGGTGAGTCAGGACTTGGGGACAAAGACTGGGGAGGCAGACAAACCTCACTCAACAGTCAACTTAGGCTTGTACCATTCACTAAACTGAGGACAGCTATGACCAGAAACAATTTCATGAAGTTGTACTGTATTTTAGACCATCTTCTGTTTGAAAAACACTACAGGTATTTGTTTAGAACTTGGATTGACCCTTCACTTAAAATGCTGCAGTTTTATAAACTATACTATAGGAGATTTTACTGTTTTACACTATAGAAGGGGTAACCAGAATGACAAAAAGAGCAGTTAAAGTACAGATAATTTTCTTCTGTGCTTACATTGTGCAAGTCTTCAGTGAGACAAGTAGCAGAAGTTACACCCTAGAAGTAACTGGGCTTTGAGTATGTATCTATGTTCTTTCAAAAGTGTGTATTTGCTTTTACTTTGTACCTAAGTGCACATTTGCCATGTTGCCTTTTCTATTTTAAAATCACCTTAAACTCACTTCAAAAATCCATCTTCTAAGTAAAACCAAAACACCCACCTTAGTGCAAATGTGCAGTGACTATAACACATCTGTGTACTGAGAATCAAGGCTGCTCACAGAGCCCAACTGGGCAGGCAAGTTTCTTTTAGATAGGAAAATCCTGTACCTCCAACCATCCAGTCTTGATGGGATGATCTTCATGCCCTCCAGATGTGGATCCCAGCTGCAGCAGCAGATTCCCACGTGCTCTTGCATTAGGGTTCCAGCTGCCAAAGCCAGCCTTGGGGCACGCTCAGATCAGAGGCCTCAGCCATTCTTTCTATCAGCTCTTTGAAAGCACAGTCTCACCAACACTGGGCTAAGCCTGTTCCTCAGATTATCTGTCTTTTGGACATTTTCTCCATATGGAGTGCCACGACAGCCCAGGTTTTCTCTGTAAACTGGAGATGCTTCTTTATATAGCTTGATGAGAACCCTGCCTGGGACAATGTTTCACAGCTGTCCCTCTGCAGGTTTCAGCTTTAGCCAAGAGCGAGCTGGGGCAGTCCACAGGGCTCTGCAGATCAGCTGAGGCATTGCACCCAGCTGGCCCGGGGTGCATCAGCCCAATAGGAGAAGGATTTACCCACTAGTGCAAGGCCAGGAAAGAAATCTCACTTAGATGCCAACCAAACGCAGCAATTCCTGGACTCAGATTTTGCTCTATCCTGAAAATTTGGCCACTTAACATAAGAAAGGTCACATGAAGCCAGAAATGTAAAATAAACGAATTTCCTGTTTTGTGTAACATTTCCAGTCATTTAGATCTCAGGCTTTAACAGAGGAAAGGTGTTTGTTTGCATATGAGAATGCACCTCAAGTCGCCTTCAGGCTGCTAAAACTCAAACATTTCCTGTTTGAGATGTGCTTTAGATGCTGAGTTAATCTGCAAGAGAAGCCTGTTCCACACGCCTAACCCAGCCCTGCCTTGGGTTATAGATTATTCTTAGAGCAAGGTGCTGATGGTTTTTCACAGGCTTGTAAAACAAAAACAAAAAGCAGTGCAATGCCAAGCCACTGTGCAATTCAGTGTCTGTGAGGAAATAGGAAGGCTAAGCACTCAGAGAGTAGTTTTCTTTCCTGAAAGTGGTTGAAATGAAAGCTAGTGACATTATTGCATTTGACTTCAGATAAAAGCAGGGATTTTCCCTTTCAGTAAATTATCAGCTCTGTGCTCATATGTGTAAGTCAGACATTAGTTATTATGAAATAATACTGAGCTGCTACTGAACTCCCTCTTACCCGGTGATGCTCTCGCTTTTCTATTCCAGCTAGGATGAAGCAAGCCAGGAAAAGCAGGTGGGCTACTGATCCCATCAGTTCAGGTATTTTGCTGGGGCTCAGAAAATACTTTCATTAAGCCAGCTGAGCCCATATGAAAAACACCCAGACATTTGCATTCATGATGCATGATCAACTGCTGAAGCAGACTGTCCTTTTTTTCACAGCACTCATATGCTCCTTAGATACACTTTCTGCAGGTCTGTAAATAATCTACAGCACCAGATGTTAAATTCTGCTTCTCTTGGAGCACAGAAATTTTAGCTTTGGATTTGTAATGAGTTTAAGCAAGCAATGGTTTTGGAAATTTTCTGAGATTAGTAATCAAGGGTGTAAAAGAGAGGTGAATGAGGTAGTTGGCAGACTAATTTGCCAAAGGAATATTGCTGCTGTGCTTCTCTCTTTCACATCCTAGAAGGATGCTTGAAGGGAATCATCTAGCTTTTCAATGCCTCAGGAAAGGAGACACTCAGTTTGCAGATCACAGGTGTTCTGGCTGGGATTCTCAAGAGGATGTGAGATGAATTCCTGTCTGTTCAATACTTTGGGCATTGCATACCCAGCTCTGTCCCCAAGATCTTTTTCTTGAGTTGAGACTGTCAGAGATCAACCTACTGTTTTGGCCTCCAGCCAATTTACACAAAACATCCTGGGCAGCTTTCCCTGTACAAGCAAGTGGAGCCAGCTCCAACTTAAGACAACCAGGTGAGAGATACAGCCACAGATAAGCCTGAGAACAGACTCCTTCAAAGGCTCCTACAGAACAAAAGAAATTCTGCAGGTTTCAGCTACCTATTTCCCTAGATCTCGTTTTTGGAAAGAGAGAAAAAAACCCCAAAAAACAAGAAGACAAAAAAAGAAAAAAAGGAGAGAAATTTTCATTATTAAATCAAGGCTGCCTTGCTTCATTGTTAAATAATCATTTAATTTTTCTCTGTGCAGAGAGAGAGGCTCTGCATAAATATATCAATATATAAATACCTTATAAACAAAAGTAAATCATCTAACAAAACAGCATACATTTCTCCTGAACAATTAGCAATGAGAAGAATTTTATGGCTTGGGTTTTTAGAAATTATTTTTTTATTTTCCCTGCTTCTCCATCATTCTTCAAATAATCTCCAATAGCATGGTCAAGTTCTGGAAATGTCCAGTTATGTGGGCAGCAAGCATTTTCCTGGTCTGTCTGTTTAACAGGCAGGATTGGGAGGATCAGGGCAGCTCAAGGTTCTCACAGCACAGCCACAGTTGTGTAAAGCAGAACACAAACTGCCAGTATTAACTAACTGTGCTCTTTGCTGCTGTTTAAGGGTTTCATTCTGATTGAAAGCCGCAGAGGCAAATGAAAACAGAGCATTTCTGCTGATGTCAATAGCTCCTGTTAGCACTTCACTGGGCACAGTAACAGCCCCACACTCACACTCTGAAGACTTCCCTCTTGCATCATGGGCCAACTAGTACCATTGTGCTCTTTAGATGCCTTCATCTTAGTAAGATTAGTTCTTATATGCCAGCTCTTTTCCTTTATGAAAACTCACCATAAGAAATCAGCATATTCTTACAGAATTTGTGTGTTGTTTTTTGGATTATTTTTCAGCAGAGGAGGAAATGACCATGGCACAAGACTCCATGAATGCCTTCCTGAACCACCGCGGCCAGCGGAAGAGACCCAGGAGATACGGGCAAAAAGAGAACAGATACAAGAATTCAAGGATGTTTAAGGGAGCTTCACGTCTCAGGAAGCAAGCTTAAACCTAGTACTGAGTGCTGCAGGTTTAACCATAGCCAGCTGTAAATAAACACCATATAGGAAAACAAAACTGGAGAGCAGAAGCCAGTGCTGTGCCATCCTAATGAAACAGCTGCTGCCACCCAGAGTCCTTGCAGGCACTAAGCTGTGCAGCTCGGCAGAGACCAGACCTCCTGCAATGACCTGCACTGGTTCCCCTGTGTGACACAGGATTTGGGGACAGGGACAGTGTCCTGCTCACCAGCTCCTCCCGGGCCTGCCAAGGAGAAAGGGACACAACCAGCTCCTGGCAGAGCTGAGCTGCCACGTACAAGGGAAGCAGCCTTATGAAATCGAGATGCATAAATAGCAAGTTGATATCAAACACTGACATCTGGGAAATTGAAAAGGGTTTTGAAGGGGAACTGACATTTATTAGCTTGTACACTTTGGGAAAGATTGTGGGTTTTGTAAAGTATCCTTTCCGCAGAATTTGGGAGCAAAATGTAACAGTAGCAGGAAACATAAGGGTTTCTCTCTGCTGACCAAAAAAACTCCCAAATTTCGAAAGATTCATGGGAATATTCAGCCAGTATTCTGTAAAACATCTATTATTCTCCTTTAATGACAAATGGATGACTATTTTTTTAAAATAAAGAACTTCAAAAGCACATGTATCACAACTTTTTTGTGTCAATTGACACACATTTCTTTAAAAAGTCTTCCTCCTTGCTCCCCTGTAGCTGTAGATGTACAGTTTTAAGTGCATCTCAGATTGCCTGTGGCAGATGGCCCACAAAAATCCAACTCAAATTGTTTGTAAGTACCACTGGCTTTTAGCTTCTCTGCTTCTGACTCGAGTTTAAACCCAAATTGGCAAGGAATTAGAAGTGACTATCATTACTGTCCTCAGTGTTTACTGTCCCTGTCTGCTAATGATTGCTGCCTGCAATCCTTTCATGAAATACCTTTCATGAAAGCTGTTTGTCATTACCCATCCTGCAAGAGTGGATAATGCCTTGTCTGAGACTATGTGTATTTAGCAGCTTCAGTTCTTATAGACTTTAACTATATACTTCTTGGAATAATTTTATAGAAATACTAATCAGGCCATGACCACAGGTTTAAAAAACCACTGTAGTTTATCAAAGTCTGTGGAGAAAAAGAGAATTTAAACATTAAGTACCCTTGTACTCTCTCCCATTTTAATATTACCCAAATTTAAAAATTCTAACATACAGAATCCCAGACACTCACTCTCTCACTACCCAAGAAAAAACTGGCTAGGACCACATGAAAAAACACAGAATGAAAACTGATTGTGTTAATTTTACAGTGTGTCTGAGAATGGGAAGATATGAAATGTCAAGGAGTGGTAACATTTTAAACAGCACTTCTCTGTAAAATGGTGGTATGGATACCAAAAATAATACTATATACATACTCTGTGTGCCTCTGACAGAACTGCTTATTGAGCTGTAACTGTTAACATATAGGAGGATCTGTCATTCACGACTTAGTAACATGCAATGACAATTCTCAGGCCTTGTTGTCTTCAGTTCCATTACAGAATAGTGTCAAGAAAAATGTTTGCATGCTACCAGCTTGAAACACACCATGGTATCCTTGTAATTCCTATCCTCCATCATAATCCTATATAGTCCCTTCAAAAAGGGGAAAATCTCTGTTAAAGTAACACCACAGAATGACATCTTTGTCTAGATAGATTGTACAAACATTATCTAAATAGATATGAAGACAGTAATTGCAAGGAAATTACTTACCTTCAATTACTGCTGTCACTGAAGAGTTCTCTCTCTTCCTGTCTCTAACAATAATACAAAGTCAGGACTCTACTCCACCTACAACCAGTAAGCACGTTTAAAACCTTCCTGCCTTTGACTGCATTCCCTTCACTTCCCAGAACAGAATTTAAAGTCTCAACATTTATAATGGAAAGGTACTGAGAGAGATGGTAAAGTGATAAAGGATTGTGAAACCCCTTTTGGCTGGGGATTGACTGAAGAGAGTGATTGATAGTTTATCCCAATGTCTGCAGTGATGCTGTCCAAGGATGCTAGAGCAGGGCCAGGTTCAAAAGACACAATAAGTGCATTTGGTTCCTTTTTTCCTTAAGACACAGAGCAGGATTAAAATGCCTGCCAGAGGAAATTTTTTAAAAGGAGCCAAAAATCCAGAGGCAGAGAAATACTGATAAAAATGGATAGACCACTAAGTCTTCAAAAATCGCTCAAGGCTGGAAGAATAATTGGGAAAGTACTACTTTCTAATATAGTAATCATAGTTACACACACCCCAAGGCAAATACCAATACCCTCAGAGACAGAGATCTAGGGGAGTTAGTCACTTTGCCTGGCCCAGCAGACATTCATATAGACTTACCTCCAAAACTGGTAGGATTTGCCTCAAACCAAACAGAATGTTTTAACTCTATGGGAATTATCACAGCATTTATAATGCTTGTAATTTGTATTAATATTACTACTCTATCTTTTTTTCAAGTGCAGTATGAAAGCCCCAAACAACAAAGCAGCCTGAAAATCAGAAGTTTCAAACTTTCCAGAGGTGTTGTCAGTATTTTATTCCATCTGTTTGATGTCTTCTGTGGCCCAATTAAAAGTTGCTATTCAGCTTGACTGTCAAAAGAATATTTCAAGAAACACTGCACTATAGTTGCTCATTGCTTTGAGCAATAAATCTTTTGTTTAAAGTTTTTCATTAGTTGCATTCTTGACCTTTACAAATGCATTATCTAGGAAGTAATCTGTAGAAAAAGTCCAACATTTATTATGAACCCTGAGGTTACCATTATTAAAAAGTAAGATGTATTAAGTGTTTGGGTTTTTTTGTAAGACCCATATGACTCATTTTTCTAAGTATTTAAGCAGAATTAATCACTGTAATTGTATTTGAAATTGCCCATGTATTATAAAGCTGGCTTGTGAAGTGCTTGGGAACAATTTCTTTTTTTGTATGTTGGAATTTGTACTGTAGATATATTATATATAAAACTGTAACAATGAGATTTCAGAATTACACAGTATTCCAGAATATTTGAATAATTACATACAACCTGAATCTGTAAACCTTGACTATTTTTAGTACTGATGACACTTAGGGCTTATGTTTTTCTGCATGACAATGGCTGTTTATTTAGCACATATTTAATGAATGCAAGTGACAGCTAATGCACAAGCTATGCTGACCTGAAAATACTATTATTTTTCACTGACAAAAGGTTCTATTAGTATTTGAAGAAAGACATATCCCAGTGAAAAGAATATTGTTTAAAGAATATTATATTTGCAGTTTTAAGAATTAAATACAATTGCAATTAAACAAATATTGATCTAGTGTCTAACTGATCAGATCAATCCAAAATCAATCAAGTAATACGCTTTTCTCCCATCAAACGAGATCTGTAACTAATACTCCATCGTATCAAAAATACCTTAAAGATTTTAATATAGCTTTTTCTTATACTTTCATAGGAAAAATCCACTAAGACATCCTTCTAAATGCATGTGTGTCCATTTTGACCTACATTCACATATCCCAAACTTGCCATTTCTTTGACAACCTCCCTGCTCACGCAGTGTTGTGGCAGTGCTGTTTTCAGGCTGGATGGCGTTCTCTCCCCCTTTTTGAGAAGCAGAATAGTTCTGGTTTTGAAGGAAAGCAGGTAAGACTGTTATCTGCTAATTCTCCAGGTAATGTGGATGCAGTTGAGAATGCATAGAAATTAACATCTCTGTTACTGTTGTCATATGTTACCCAAACTAGGCAGAGCCAAAGCTAACGAGAACTTCTGTTACAGACGCGCGCTGACAGATGGCAGCCGTCTAAACTGAGAATAGCACCAAAAATACATTGCTCACAAGTGAAGAAGAATGTAGTGAGAAGTTTCATGATTTGTTTTGTTATCCGAAAACCACAGCAGATCCTATCTCAATGAACTCAGTAGAACCACTTGCAGACTGAGGGGCATTTCAACTTCTGCTGTGATGTTCAAATTTCCTCTGTTTTGGCAGCTGAAGATTTCTTCTCTAAACTACAGAAATCAGGATGTTTATTGGAAGATGTTTAAAAAATACAATCGTGCCACCCTTCTGGCAGCCCTTGCACTAATTCCTGTTTTTTAAGGTTCTGTGACCTCCAGAATTACAGTTCTCAGAAGTAATCTGCTCACTTCAAATGTCCTCCAAGCTTATGTCTGAGTGCCAAAAGTAATACAGAGAATAAACAACTTTATTTTATAACAGAATTACAGAAAGCAAAATATCACTTAATACAACTTCAAGCTACTATATATCTAATTTGGCATTTTAACTATACACAGAGTCAACAGCAAAAAAAAAAAAACAAAAAACAAAACCAAACCAAACAAACAACCCCCCCTGCAAGAACAAATTAAAAATAAACCCCAATATAATTAACAGGTTTTTGCCATGGCAGTCTCAACTGATGGTGCTCTCTTATTACTTTATGAGTGGAGTCCAACTTACACCTTTTATTCAGCCTAAAAACCTGCTTTAACCATTAGAGGAAGCATGTGAAACATATACCTTCTCTGTAACAGAAATGTCAGTTCTAACATGGAGACACAGTGAGGTTTAATAGCAAGCGAGCATTCTACACATGTATCCAAATAATGAAGTATTGAAATTGGGACACAGTAAGAAAAAAAAGCACTACGGTTTTAAGCTGCCTAGATCATCTCTTGTTGGAAAAAGAGAAAGATATTTTGTTCTTCCTTCTTTCCTTAGCTGGAATGCTGCAGACAGCAAAAAGTCTGCAAAAAGTTGAGCATTGGCACCAAAGTGCAAAAAGAACACAGTGCTCAGTCAGAAGAAATCTGTCTGCAACTCCTTCTCCTCTACAGACTGCCACACCATCTCTGCTCCGCAGAGATGAGAACCTTGGAAAAGAAAGAGTTACAGAGATACCAGTATAAAATTTATCCAAAGAAATATATTTTTTCAAATTTTAGCAAATGTTTTATTTTTATAAAAAACTTCTTTATGTGATATCATATATTTACCTGAATAATCTGAAAAAAATTCTGTAAATTACTCCAGTAAGAGATTTCACTTGAAATATCTGAAAAAATCTATATCTAAATTAGTAAAGATCCTCCTTCCTGCACAATTACTCCCTGCTCCAGTGAACAATGACTTCCAGACTTTTGTTCACTTTCATGTAATTAAGAATGAGTTTCAAAAATACAAGTATTTGTGCAAAAGAAGATCATATCCTCTAGAACTTCATTTTTAAAAAACAAACTCTAAGATTGTTAAGAAGTGGTTATAAAAATAAACAAGAAAGACTGTAAGGGAATATAGACCAAAGATGTTAAAATGGAGTTTGGTATTGGCATTTAAGTCGTGAACATCTGGTCATCGTTGGTAGGCCTGGTGGATTCAGTGGAGTCATGATGACTTGGAATGACTACAGTTCTTCGTGGTCAGTGACACTTATTTCTGGAAGAAAAAATGATGTGGAAGGTTACATAAGCATTTGTAACAGATACCATGTGAATGTCACATCAGAGTCAGAAAGTAACTTTTTCTACACAGGGTCCTTTGGTTTCTTTTTTTAGAGGAAGGTTATTTCATTAAAAAAAATGTTACATTGACTAAAATTCCCTTCAGTCATTTGGCAAACAGTAGGACACTTTCTCCAAGTACTCATCTTGCTTTACAGAATTTTCACCTCCCCAATATTCTCATGTTATTTTAATTGCAGCCGCTTGCACAGTTTACTGAAAATTTTAGTCCACAACCTAGAGCATAAATAAAAAATGAAGGTATTTGTTCAATTCAGTAATCCTTCAGAATCACAGTGAAGTATCTTTTGTTAGAGAAAACAAGTCCATAAAACGCAAATACTGCTGTAGTCATCAGAGCTTTCATCACCTCAGAAACAACTATGCAAAATTAATTACACGACTTCATTGCCTTAGCACAGGAGAGCAAAAGGCTCTTGACAGATACTCAAGGCACTTCAGATGGTTTTCTTTTGTTTAAATGACTAAAGTTTTCCTCCTAAAGTTTAACTGAAAGGCATCATCAGTCAAACAAGTCTCCCAGGTCTGACACAAAAGTAGCATGGAGAAATGCCCTCTTTTATTCTCTCACAAGCATTGAAGACCAGGAACTTGTAAAGCATTTGGCAAACTCAGACAAGAACATCTGACACATTCCAGTCCTTTGCAAACAACCATTCCACAATGTACATGTTTCTCAAAAAAGACCCCCCTCAGATAATGGAATGAATTCTTTGAATGCTTTTTATCCTGAATAAAATTTTTACAAAGTAGTTAAGTATCTCATGAAGGAACAGAATCAACTTTGCAGCTGGCCACTAATGTAGAAATGTGGTGCAAACTTGCCAAGTTAATTTTTTCCTCCCAGGACCCAGTCCCCTCTAAAAAGATGTAATTACTTTTTTGAACACTTACTCTGGATTAAGGTAGCATGAAGAAACTGGCACATTCCACACATTTATAAGAGTACAAGCAATCCTGCTCCCAAGACCTTTAAATTCACACTGATTAATAATGAAAGCAAAATGTGATGGTAGCACATCGAATAGGAAAACCCTGCAAATCCAAACCATCTGTTCTGCTGTCTCAGTGTATCTTTTTACCTTAGATCCTGTGATAGAAGTCCTGAAAATATGCAAGGGGTGGTTTGGAGTGTGCATGTTTAATGTTGCTGTGTACCAAGGGACCAGTGAAATCACTCAAAGCACAGGCATTCTTCTTACTGCAAACAGCTCTCACAAAAGTGATTTGGATTTTTCCAAGCCTTCTAGAACATTTATGTCATGTGGGGACTCATCAACACCCCCCATCTCACAGCTCAGTACAGTCCCTGTCCTCTCCTGTGCTTTCAAACCAAAGCTGGAGCATATGTTATACTCATTTTCAGTGGCACTAAGCAACAAAGCCACAAAACAGACCCAACTGAATGCTGAAATAAAGGTACAGTGAAAAAAGAGGTATTTGTGCAGTGTTTCTTATTTCTGGTGCTTTTCCCCAATTGTCCCTCACAAGCAACTCCAGTTCCATTGTTATTTTTGGTTTCTAGCATTATCTAATAAGAAAATAATTCTTCAAAGTATTAACACTACAACATGAATATCCAGGTGAGTGCTCATCTAGCGCTTCCGAACGAGATCCACATTTTCTCCTGGTACATTTATGAACAAGAAATACTAATTTCTTTTTTAAACAGACAATAATCTGATAAATTTACACGCTGAAAAGCTCAGAGGAAAACTATCCAGAAAATACTGTCTAGACACACATGACCAAAACAAACATTGTAGCTCTAGCCCATCTGTACGAGGTCAGGAAGGGCAATTGGAACCACTCTGACAGGGAAGATGGATAAACTTCCTGTCTGCACACAGAGGGCAGGCATCCTACTATCATCTTTGTATTCTCCACAGAATTCTCCAAGTCCACATTGCTGCTCTGTGCAGTACTGTACATTGTACGAGTTCAGGACAAACTCTCAGGAGAGTGACGTGTACAGTGATGAGACCCAACAATCCTGCCAGCAGATGAGAAAAACTCCTGCCCCAACTCCCCACCATGAGCAGTCTCTTAACTGACCATATCCATGTCAACAGCTGGCAATGGGTATTAGCTCTCCCCCTTCCTCAGCCACACACAGGCGTCCCCACTACTATCCAGATGTTAAGAAAGGAGACACTTGTAGGTAGATTAAATAAATTAAGATTTTAGTCTATGTCTTTCAGCTGCAAATATGCATCTGTGATTGGACTAGCTCAGGAAGAGTCCAATTCCTTGATAATTGTCATGCTCCATGGAACAGTATTCAACAGATGAACTTTATATCCTCTCAACTGATAGCTGAATCTTTTCTCTTCTGGATCCCAGAAGTGATATTCAACAGTTAAATCTTCAGCTTTTAGGAAATGCAGGCACAGCAATAAAATGGATCTTTTTAACATGACAAATCATCAGGATTATGAAAAATACCCTCCTCTCTAGTAACTTACACCAGATTTGGAATCAAGTCAGTGTCTCATTTTTCATATATTCCTGGCACTTCATGGCTGTGTTCAAGTCAGCTAAAGCTGCAGGTTGAACTTTATAATAGGTAGTTTCCTTGGGTAAAGAATTTTCTTCAATACTAAGGGAATGCCTGCCTGCACAGGACATAGAAGTCTCTTGCCCACAGACCACAACCACCATTGTATAAAATACTGAACTGGGGAAATAAGAATCATGACTACTCTCATTTCTTTAAAACATATAAAATGTATTTCTTTTACCTTGTCTCTCCCTACATCAACATTGATCAAAGTGCATGTTAAAAGCCTGAAGTTGTACTAAAACATTTTTCCTTCTTGAGACGTTCCAATAACACCACTGCTCTTCTAATTAAATACTGAGTCTGGTCAGCAAAAAATCAGAGGTCTCATAATGAAGGCTCAAACCACTGGTTTTTAAATTTCACTTATTTATAAACCTCTCTCATTGATATAACCATTTAAACATTAACAAAACCTTTTTCTTGAATCTGAATCTACTACTAGCAAAATCATCAAGTTTGAAAAAACTTGAAGCTTCAGTCTCATACCAACAGCATGACAAGCACAGGAAATCTGAAGCTTTGCACCCCCAAATGGTTACTGAGCTTTAAGACATTAGCCCATAATGAGTGCAAGAGCAGATTTAATCAGTGTTCATCCTGATCTTTCTATTGAATACATGAAGAAGAACTGTGTTGTGTTTTTTTCTTTCTTTTTTAAATCTCAAACTAGAAAGGAGGGTCTAATAAATGAACATGACTTCGAATAGCTATTTCAACTGATAAAAGGCTTTAAAACTTGAGCTTCTAATATATTTATCTTCTTTCCTGGGAAAATGATAAAAGGCCAAAAATTTCAGTGTGTTTAAGATTAAGGATTAGCTGACTAAACTCAAATGTCCAAGTGTGTCCTTTCACTACTGGAAACTACACAGTCTTCTCACTAAACAAGCAAGATGCCAGATTAGACCCAAAATAAAAATTCTTACACTAATACTCTTCAGTTAGCACCTGATTCAACTCACCCTTCTGTGAATGCCTATCTTAACGATGCCCCATATTTTTCAGCTGAAAAGACATGAATGCAACAAAAAACTGATGCCACATTTGCCTATGTTCATTATACACATAAGCTTACCTGAAGTATTTGCTTGAGGGCATTTTTGATTTTAGTCTTCATCCTCCTCAGCAAGTTCAGTTTCTTTGTGCACCACCACTCTTGTCACAGACATGTCGGGGTGCTGTTCTTTGGCTTCTTTGATTGCCTGTGCCAGGGCCTGCAAATGTATTTGAAATATGGAACTTAATAAAACCAGAAGGGCATTCATATGGGGCCAGAGAACAGGAGAATATCTTTTGAAAATTTGGTTATAATTTTTCAGAACTGTAAATTCCTGAACTTGAGATCAAAGGTAAAAAAACAACTACCCCCCAAACCAAATCAACTCCCAAAACACAAATAAAAGAAAAAACAAACAAACAAACAAACAAAAATCCCCCCACCATGTTAAAAATACACCAAGATTTCCAGGAAGTAACAAATAACCATAAAGTTATAAGATGACTTTCTAGCTCATCTTAGGAGAAAAAAAGTATTTCTACATCTCAGAACTTTTTGAACTTTGGCACAAGATCTAACAAATAATGCTTTAAGATAGTACAGAAAAACAAAAGTGTTCTTCAGTTTCCTGAACAAAACAGAAAGATACTTTGGAATGTATACTAAGTGTGGTATTGAAACTCTGGAATAAGATCATAACAAAAATTTTTCTCAGCACAAGAATCTAATTTTTCTCCTTGTACTCATTTAAGAGAAATTCCTCTAGCTTAATTCTGGGAAGTATAAATGCAAGTATCATTCAGTTGCTTATAATCCCTCCTCATTTGTAAGGAATTTTATCATTTTAAGAGATGTAACAATATACCCAGTTAGATCAGATGACCATAGGTCCCTTCCAACTGAAATGTAATATTTCATTCTGCATCACAGTCAACCACACAAGAGCACTCTCTGAATCATCACAGGTGAAATAGCACCTGGGACCTTCTCTTTCTTGCCTATATCTTAGCACACATCTTATTTCAGCAGTATTACTTATGGAACCTAACATAAAAAAAGCCAGGAGATACAGGAAGGTACTGAGAGGTAACAGTTCACCTGCTCACCTTATTACCAAATGCAATTAAAAAAAACCCCTATAATACTAGAAGGAGCAAGAAAAATATAATGCAACAAAAAGGTTTATCTTAATTTAGAAAAGTGACTAGAAGAGGGATTAACTATGAAGAGAGATTGAAAACACCATCATTAAGCATCCTAACTATGTGACATTGAATTTGAAATCCTGTTAAGGGAAAATGTACAGGACACATGATGTGCACTGGTACAATACTGATGTTTGCTGTTTGCTAACAATCAAACCATAAACAATGAAAAAACCCTAAGACTCTAACTGCTAAATTGCAACAAGTAATACAAACATTTGTATTCTGAAACTCCAACTGAAATATTGTTTTCCTACTAGAAACTATTTTAGTGATATAGGGAGCTAATACACAAAATAAAAAACATCCAGCATGTAGTTTGGGTATTTAAGAAGCTCCGTATTCACTTAAGAAAAAGTGGTAGATATTTCTTAAATCCCTTAAAAGCTGCTCACTGCTGTTTAAAACTTCAGTGATTAAAACTGCATTTTGTACCTTCTTTTCTATAATTTAATTTCTTATTTCATTATTCACTTAACCCAAATTAAGAAAGGGCTTTAAGAATTGTCTGGTATAAGTGAAGCTATTTTGTGACCTTCCCAGACATTTGAAGTGCACTGAATGTGTGTCAAGGCAAACAAGAGCCATCCACGCCTGATGCTGAAGCAGCCTTGTGATTTAATTGCAAGTTTCAAGACGAGATTAAACTTGTCAAAAGACACTTTCTGGATACAAATCAAAATGTGAAAATAAATTCCTTGAAAACTCTCAATATATTACAAGTCATAAGTTAAACTGAAGCTTGTTATGCTGATTTTTGAAGCCTTCATGAAGTTAGAAATGCATTCACTGCAGGGCAGGCTTTTCCATTTGTATTAACCTATGACTGTTGATTGCCTTTGTTACTATCCTTTCTTAGATTAAAAAAAAACTGTGTAATCATCACTACAAAGATTAGATAATTGACTTTTCTCAATTATTTTCCTGTATACTGCTCAAATTCAGCCTTATTAATTTGACACGTAGAAGTGATTTCAACCTTTGTTTCTAAGACATTGTAGAATATCACTTTAGCACTGATGGAGATAAAAGGTACATACAATTATAGCAGATTAACAACTATTTTTTTTACATACAATTCTACAAATACTGGCCAAAACCTAATTTTTAAATTCAAGCAGTTAATGTATTCTAATGTATTGCAAAGCTTTCACTCAAATGACTGCTACATTCAGATGCTGCTGAAACAATGCAGTAGAGACTCCCATCTATCCAGACCACTGTATCAAAATAAGATTATTTCAGTAATATTTTTCCTCCCAGTACAAAAGCTGCACTAAATAAACCGTGTCTCTTCCAAAAAGAGTAATCCCTCTAAAAATAGCAAAAATCCATTCACATGTTCTATGATGCAAACTTACAATTTCTGTTTTTCTTTCACATATATTCAAAAGGCTTCTTAACAGCAAAACACAACTGCTTAATAACTATGCCACAATTAACAGTCTCAGGGTCTTTCTATCTTGTTTTATTCAATTTTTCTACCTTTCTCTTACTTCAGATTTCTGAAACATCATCTAGATCTCACCAGACTACAAAACACATTTTAAGTGTTAAGTTTGTATACCCACCTCATCATGGTCAATATCTGCATCTCCAGTAATGACAATGCGCTTCTCAATTCTTGTTTCTGATACTCCACCTTTTACCATCTACAGATGTCAGAAAAACAAAACCAGAAAAACATCCCTGTAATTATTCCATATTTCCACAAAGCACAACCTTCTGTTGCACTGAAGCAAATAGATTCCTGTGTCTGAGTTGTAACTAGTAGCAAATGTGTTTGGTGATAAATCATCCTCTCCTTTTTCAGCTATGTAGTTGGTTACCCTCTAGCAATTGCTCAACTTGATAAAAATCAATCAATAGAGCATTAGTCCAGCTACTAGAGCCCATGTTTGGAAAACTGTAATTCCAGCTTCTTCCACCATATAAATCTGGCAACGTGGAAATTCCAGGAGACTTTTCTTTTATTTCAACCCATCTGTCATGGGCCTCTCCAGTCATAATCCCATGCCATTATGCAATGATGATCTGGTTTTTAGTTCTGTCATTCAAGGACCTTCATTGGATATTTTCAGCATATTTCACACTGCTGTATAGTTTTGTGCTTTTTTTCTTCACTTCTTATTCTAAATTAGAACTCTTTAGCTTATAAAAAATTCTCACAGAAATAACATTATTTGTCCTTTAAATCAGCCTGTGTATGAGAAAAGAATAAACTACCACTCTTAAAATACATTGACCCTACTAGGAAAGAGCCAAGATGACTCTGTTAAGAACACCATTAGAATATTAAAACTATTTTGGAAGGATCCTTTATGAACAGTTTGAAATGTAAAATTCAAAGTCAGCTTAGAAAATTCAAACAATCTTGTTACTGACTGTTTATCATCAATTCAAAAAAGATAAGGATCAGCTGCATCATGCTAATTCCAGTAATTTTTCAGTAGAAGACAAGACTGAAACCATTTTCTTTAACTGTTCCTTCCAAGAAGCAAGACTATGTGACATCTGAACTTGACAAGAAAATGTACACTTCCTGGCAAAACTGTGGTTCAATTCACTGAATAAAGATTTTTTTCCTAAAATGGTGGTGGATTAATGAGTCCAAAAAGGAGCAGAAGTCTGAAAAGGATCTGTTGACTAGTCTTTATAACAAATGCATTTTTAACATACCCTTTTTAATTCTAAGCTTACTTTATTTCATGTGACTCACTTTCCAACATTATTCTTCCACTCTCATTTTATGCATATGATTTTCAATCTTCAGAATATTTCAATCTTTAGAAAATATATCCAGTGAGTAGTGAACTGTTGTTCAATTCTGTCATGTTGTAGAACTTCTGTATCTTGGAGGGGCGGGAATCCTCCATTCAGACTTTGCTTCCCTCTTCCATTTTTCTTTACTCTAAACAATGCTTTCTATAATTTTCTTAGAAAAATATGCTAAGAGTTCAAAGAGGAGTTCAAAACTATGCTGTTTAGGCATATCAAAAATTTGACAATATTTGCATAAATTAGCAATAACAATAATCATCATCATGCTTTGGTAGTTCTAACACACTCTGGCACGAAACATTACATGTTCCATGTTTTCCATGTTAACACTGAGCTTTCCTTTCCTTTTCAAACATGGAATGCAGAGGAAATAATTCAGCACCCAAACACGCTTGCAAAGTAATCTAACAGAATGATCTGTTTTTAAATCTACCCTAAACCCAGAAGCACAAGGATGATCAACACAAAGCCTGGGAAACATTATTTCAGTTAATCACGGTGCCATTAGCAGGGCACCCGTGGAACTCAGACAAGTTAGTTACACTAGCAAAGATTCTGCAGGATATCCCTGGGTGACGACAGGATTAAACTTGTAAAAATTTAGTTACATACTTTTTTGTCAAAATACTGAAATAAGACCTACATCAATTACTGAAAAACCATAAATAATATTTTTCCCTCTTTCCATGTCCTATTCCCAGATATTCCTGCTTACTTATTAGGACTTCTGTCTTCAAGATCTGTGCAGAAAGATTTAATTCTCACACATGCCTGGAATGAATCCCCTAACTTTCAAATTAGTTTTCCTCAATGAATTAGCAGATATACAACAAACTTAATGTAAAATTGT
The DNA here is from genome assembly GCA_034336665.1 of Luscinia megarhynchos. Classification (NCBI taxonomy): domain Eukaryota; kingdom Metazoa; phylum Chordata; class Aves; order Passeriformes; family Muscicapidae; genus Luscinia; species Luscinia megarhynchos. The sequence goes on from CM067565.1 coordinate 53,888,358, forward strand.
GTTTTGAGAGTCTGTTGTCTTTTTTCATTGAGAAAGACATGAAATATATTTTACCTTTGTGATGTGTGTAGTTGTGGTAGTAGAAATGGACTCTGATGTAATTGTCTGTGCACTCACCAGCACGCCAGTATCACCAACAGCATTGCCATCAAGCTGTAAGAAAAAAAAGAAATTGAAAAAAAATTATTGTATATTGCCATTTTAAAAACTTTGTTTTCACAGAAGAAAAGGCTAGTTTTCTTACTAATCACATTTTTTAATTCAACTAGAACTGAAACCTAAATAGAAGCCATCCAAGTTTACAGAGCCAGGTAAGGCTATTATTATGGCCCATTCCTGTGGAGAATTCATGGTCACAGTTAAGTGTTCCTTTCAGGAGCAATGAGATATTTTCATCAATTTTCCAAAAATGGATTGAGTTATACTTTTGCAGGCAGCAACTAAGTCTTGACATAGAAAAAGAAAATTAGAATTTCTTAAGTAATACGGTTTTGTAACATTTCACTCACCTAATTCATAGCCAAAGTGTAACCTTATCTGCTAGGAAAAAAGTATATGCTTTTGAAAAGCATTTTTGGACATTATGTATTTTGATCTACACAACAGAATTTTAAAAAATTGCAAACAAACCAGTCACGGTACCTGTGAAGATTCATATGTGATAGTTTTAGTTTCTGTTTGAACAATTGGAATTTCTTTAGTGGAGATTTCAGTTCTCTGTGTGGCATCTGAAATGGTTACCATCTCTGTTTTCACTACTGGAGGCTGTGATGCAAGAAATAAACAATCAGTTCAAAAGACAGAAGAAGTTTTGTAAAGTGGACCAAGAAAACACAACCAGAAGCTCAAGAAAAGCATAACAGTAAGATAAATATTTGACTGACTTCCCATACAAAAAGCATGCAATAAATAAGCAAAATGAAATGAAGTTTAACACATCAGCCCTCTAGGATATCTGCAACATTGTAGGAAAATTTAATCTCCTAATAATCTTGTCAAAGTTCAGTGTTTCAGTCAACAGTACATACCAAAGAGCAAGTGCTAAAACAAAGTTACAACACATGTATTGAAAATGTGCAAAAGCAACACTATGAAGAAAATAAAAATCTTAGTTTGCATAAAGAAATTGCTAGCTAGATCAGACAGATAAACTTTGTATTAGAACTAATCTGGGAAAATTCCTATCACTCCTCAGTCTGCAATCAGGACTAGAAATTCCATTAAAATTTAACTTTTTAATATTTATTACTTTTGGAAAAGCTTTTGAAAACTGGGTTTTAAGTAGTTTAAATTTTCTCTAAGTCAATGACTTCTTCTGACAAAGATTCTAAGAAGCTACTTCAACAATTTAGAGTAAAGTGTAGTTTAGTGGTGTTCTCTGCAATATCACAAACAAAGCAATTAGCCTGGGGTCTGTAAGCTAGTGAACTCATTACTAATCTTATTGGAGCAGATTTCCCTTAGATTTAAGAACTAAAGCCTTTTGACATTTTTCTAGATGCATCAGCTGCTATCTTATACTGATTTTGAATACACATAGGGTAAAATCCCAGGGAAAAAACCCAAACACCTTTTCATGCTTGCACACACAGCTGCTCTTCTTCCCCTTTCTCCAAACTATCTATGCTTTTAGGAAGTGCGGATACTTGCAAATTTTAAAAGTCTAATAAACTAATTCTTTCACATCATTAATCAGAACAGCTGTGTATGCAGGAGCCAACAAAAGAAAAATGTGAGCTGCTTCAATTAAAAAGTGAAGAAAAAAATTGCCACCATTACAAGAACAAGCAGGTAGAGAACTGCAAAAAACCCACTGAACTGGTGAAAAACTCAGCAGAAGATCATGACAAAATTTACCAAAGACATACATGCCTGCCTTTCAATTTTTCCCTTTCTGCTTCTTTATTATTTGCCTAGTAATGGACTCTTCAATCTTGTTTGGCTCAAAACAACTGACTGTGACAGGAACCCATGCATGCTTCCTAAGTATCTACTGCCCTAGAAGACTTCATGGAAACATTGTGATATGAGCCTCACCACTTAACAGTGCAGTGCTCTCACCTAGGCAATTTCTAGCCATACATACCCTAGCCTAAAAATCTGTAATGTTTTCTTGAAGGAGAAGAAAAAAGGCAAGAAATGGAGCGAGTGAGTACAGGGAAAAAAGGAACAAAAATTTTTGACAGGTGCTTTCTAATTTCAATTTGCAATAGTTTTCCAATCACAATTACATGTCATGAACTTGTCAAAAACACTTGACAAATAGACAAGACAAGACTTAAAACACTGAAAATACGTAAATAATAAATACACATTACGTATGTGCATATAAAATACGGAGGAGATTAAAAAAAAACAAGAGAGATCTCAGTCTTCGGAAGGTTTGCCTTTACTGGTGATTTTCACTCAGCTCTAGCAAAAAGTCAGAAACCATTACTGAAGGAGACAGAATTTCACTGCTCATCAGTGGTTTCCCCTTCCAAATGATCTGAATCTTGCTGGATGCCAGAAGATGTGGAGGAATAGGAGAAGAAGAAAGGCAGGTATATTTTCACCCCAAGAAATATCTCTGCTTAATCTAGTCGTCATACTGTTCTACCATTTACCTCAGAACAACAAATTAATTGTGGTGCAACATCAATGTCAACATGAGACACATCTCCATTGAGTTTCAGCTGTTCCTCCTCTTTTTCTTCACCTAAATCTTGCTTAATTTGCTCTGACAAATTCTTCTCTTCTGTAGCTACAGTAACTCTATTTTCCTGGACCAAATCTTCAGCTGGAACTTGTGTGTGCTCAACTGGTACATTTAGTTTACTGCCTTCTGGTATGGCTTCCACATGCTGCGTATTCTCTTCACGTTCTTTCCTTTTCATGTCTTCCTCTTCTTCCTGTTCTTCCCTGATGACTTCCTCAATTGCCCTATGATGTGGCAGGTATTCTCCCACCTCTTCATCCTCACTCTCACTACTACTGCTGCTGCTGCTACTATCTGATGGCAATGATGAAGAGTCCTTTTTTGACACGTGCTCCACCTTACATGTCTCCCCAGCATCAGTGGCAACTTGCATTTTCCCTTTGTTGGTTTCGTCTATGACTAGTGTTTCTTCTATCCCAAACTCTGCCTGCTTCTTCTCCTCCACTATGTCCAGAGTCTCATGTGAACTCTGCACAAAAAACATGGATGAGGATAAACAAAAGTAGAGTATATGAATAAATTAAAAATGATGGAAATAAAATTAGCTGATAGCTGGTTCATGTCATATGGAAGACAAAAGATGGCTGTGATGGTTAACTGAAAAAAGAAGGAAGGAAAGAATGAAGATGGATTGGAAGAGTTAGAGCCAAATTTAGCCATGGAAAAAAATCTGCAGAACCTTATCAGCATCGCTGACTCCAGTACAAGGCCCTTCTGCTCTGGAAGCATGTCTCTGTGAAACAAAAAGCAATCAGAGGACAAAAATCAATGCATAACCCTTTTTAACAGTGCGACATCCTCCAAGCAAGCTTTTAAGAATGTATACACATGACTAGAAAGATGCTACATATTCACTGCAAGATGCTAGTTGCCTTACACTTCACCAAAATATACCATCAAAAGGAGGTAAGAATTATGGAAATTATTATTGGTGTAAGAATGGAATTACGAAAGCCTGAAAATAAAAAGCATGAATGTACTAGCCAGTGATGCTACCGAGGCAGTTATTTCTCTCAGTTAAATCTGGAATTAAGAATAAATAACATTAAACAAAAGTAAGCAGAAAAAATAATGCTCTACTACCAGTTTACCATAATTTTAAAAATAGTAAAATAAGCCTTATTGCAGGGTTTCATTAGTTGTTTGTCTTTGGTCTTTTGCTTTATGCAGCTTAAGAGATAATGAGAGGAAGACTGCTTAGGATAGTATGTTGTCAGAATAGCAATACATGATTTCCAAGAAGATCCTGTAAGAATTCAGTTTGGAGCCAAAAGGATGATATTAAAGCAGCTATAGCAGTATTTGTTCCATAACAAAATAATGATGGCTATCTGAAAGCCCGCAGTAAATGATGTATTAAGGTGTTAGTTTTTAATCGAACATACTTTTAGCGAACAGTCCGCAGCAAAATTAAGAGCTCAGATGAAAAGAATACAAAAATCAACACACCATCTGTGACTTAATCCTAGCTTTTATTGCTGTTTACCCAGCGCAGTTCCTACGGAGCGTAAGCTCAGCTCCGATTGCTGCCTGTTGCTGGCAGAGTTAAGCTCTGAGGCAGGCCGGGACGCGGTCCGGGGAGCAGCCCGGAGCCGTCCCTGTGCCTGTGGCGGTATCCCTGTCCCCCTGTCCCTGTCCCTGGCTGTCCCTGCCGCGGCGTGCCCGGCCCCCGCCCGAGCAGCACCTGGGGCCCCGGCGCGGCGGCGGCGGCGCCCGTCTGCTCCCCCGCAGCGCCCTCTGCTGGCCCCGGGCTGGCGGCGGCGAAGGGCCCGCTGGTGCCGGCGCCGAAGCGCTCCTTACTAAACAAAATGGAGGTTATCTCCTCTTCCAGGCTCTAGACGGGTCAGAAAAGGGAAAGGAAAGAATTAGACAGCGGCGGGCGGAGTGGCAGCCACCTACAGGGGGAAAGGCTTGGCGAGAGAGAGACGCGACAAAGGTTTGGCTCGGCAGGGGAGCGCGGACAGGGGGGACAGAGCACAGCCTGCGCTGGGGCTGCGCCGCCACCAAGCACAGCATCGACATTTACACATCGACATTCACACGGACTGCCCAAACTGCACACTTTACTTAGCTGTTACACTCCCTGTTTACTACTGCGATTTTTCTTCCCCTTTTAAAATCCATTTTTGACACCTTCTAAAGCCCAGCTGGATCAGAGCTCTAGGGCTGTCAGACGCTGAAATGTTAAAATAGTTCTTACTCCTTTACAGTAAACGTTATATATATATTTTAAAAATACTTAAATATCCTAAACAAATTCATGTAGATTAAAAATCTGCTTTCCCATTTTAGTGGGAAAACTTATATTTTTCAAACATACATGAAAGGTGACAGCGCTTTAAAGCATAAGTTATGTTCATAATCTGGTCTATTTTCTATAGAGGTATGAATCTGTATGGTTAAGCAAACTTTGAAAGTCAACCTGGATATAAGCCTCTAGAAAGGCTACAATTCTTTATTCCGGATTTCATTCCACAAGCTCTGGTAAGAAGTTAGAAGTGGTTAATGTAAAAAGCCAACAACATACAAATACATAACATGGACATAAGACACGTGTTGACAACATTCCATGAGATAGGTTCCAGCCTTCCAAAGGGCACTACAGAGAGCCATGCCAGAGCGCCAAGGTGCCAGCACACAGCTGCAGCCCTGGGGACTCACCGTGAGAGCAGCGATGCAGAACTGAGTATGAACTGACAGAGGTTACACCGTGCTACTGTACGCACACTACAGCGCGGATGGCATGCACAAGAACAGAGAAGGGAAAAGAAAAAGAAAAAGAACCCCTAACTTGTTGGGGCTTGTTTCCCCTAAAATTCAGAGTTTATTTCAATGGTTGCTAAAGAAGAGTTAACAGGAACTCAAGTTACTAACTCTGCCTTCATGCAACACTGAATATCCATTAGGGCAACGTGTTCCTCATCCCTACTTTATTTCCCTAGTTTACTCCACCCAGGAAACATTCATCTATTAACAGATTACATCAAAAGACAAAAATGTTCATGATCCTCCTTTCATTGTATTCTGATACCTTGCTTTCTGAAAAAAAAAAAAAAAGGCAGGGGAAAACCAAAATCTTTATGTGGTAGGTGGTCAGACTGTGTGCATCTCTCTCTATCCCTGCTCCCCCTTGTACACATAACTAAAGACAGGCACATACCACCCATCTTTTAGCATTTTCCCACCTTCACATTTTTGGATCTTCCAGTCTTTTAAAATGAAAACCCCAGTCACACAATCCATTTGATAATGTAACTCCTGTTCCCTGGAGCATTTAGCAAAAAGGATTAAATGTATAGACAAAATTAATCAATTTTTTTATCAGCCTGTGTTTAAATTCCTGGCAAATTCTTCTGGTACATGGTCATACACTCTAACAAGAAATACTGTTTACAAGCTATGGGGAATGGATTAAAGAAAAAAAAATATTGTTGATATCCATAAAATAGAAATATTTCCCCTATTTGCAACATATATATCAATGTGTCTGTTTAATTAAGTCACAGATGCTGTGCACTTGCAAGAGTATGGTGGATCTAGAAGTATGGTGACACAAAAGAGATGTACCCAAAATAACATTTTTAGGACACATAAAATTATTTGTAAGCATTTTTGCTGAAGCAAAAGAAGAAAAAGAATACCAGCAGTGGTATCCCTGCTTTATTCTCATCTATTATTTAGCTATCCTAAAGGCAAGGATTAACAGGCATCCATCAACAAATAATTCAGGATGGAAATACAGTTCCCCAAACGTCATATTTATGTATGTTAGTGAAATAGGATTGCCAGCTTCATATTAACCTAATAGACCAAAAGCGATGTAAAAAAGCAACACCACAATTGCTACTCATCATCACTATCACATTTCTACTAGTCCCACTGGTTAGAGTGCTTTTCATTGCATAGATGTTACCAGGGACAAAACCTCCCTCTCTTCCGTAATGAAAAGAGAGGTACAGAAGTGCAGAGGTATTCAGAAGAGGTTGCTTTTGAAATGAAGCTACTTACACATCATTACTGATTTGAATTATGATTACATAGTGAACACACAAAGGAAAAGTTCTTGTGTGAAGTGTCAAATAATTGCAGGCAATTATTTCCATATAGAATGAAAATACATGTCTTGCTGTCATTCTAGTCACGTCAAATACAGTAATTTTCCAGTGAAAAACTGGGTTTCTTTTCAGTGGCCATTCAGAACTTCATGGCTAGTTTGATGTTTAAGCAAAATGTTGCTGGCATTGATATATATGTGTATCTATACACATAAACACAGAGATCCTGGTTTACAACTCAACATTCTCTTTTCAGTATTGGCTTTAAAAAGTTAATTCCATCAAGGAAAAAAAAAAAAAAAAAAAAAAGAAAAAGAAAGAAGTGCCCAAGCCACCAAGCTAGCCCACAGCAGATACAGCAAAAAAGCAGCAGGTTTCAGGGCAGCCACCTTATCGGTTTCCTCTGGTTTTGCTCCAGCAATCCATGGCATTGCAATCCATTGTTTCTCCTTCCCAGGCAGAGTTTTCACTTGGAAAATGTGGTCTCCTTTTTTCTATTTGGTTTTCATTTTATAAAACCAGTGTAAATCAAAAAGCAATGAGACAGACATACACTATACAGCAAAACATAAAACCAAATCATCTGGAAGTGACAGAACATACTAGATGAGCAAAAAAAAAACTCAAACCAAAAACCAGATATAAAATAACTTGCAGGGGCCTCAACTTCAAGAGAAAGAAATCAACATAGAAAATACACACAACCATGTAATAAAAATTAAGTTACACTTCTTACATAAATGTCTCCTTCCACCAAATATTTATAGGTATTAAATGAATCACTATGTCATGAATATTTGAGAATATGACCAACATTTGTATCAGTGCATATACCGCTATATGTAGAAATATTAAGGTACTACTCAGAAATTTGAGGAATTTCTTGACAGTAACCACAAATTAACAAAATAAAGAAGTGATGCATAGTTAGTTGCTGTGTTCTCTGTATGCACATACTCACAGTTCATATCGCTTACAGATCTTATTGAAATAATGTCCTACTATCAAAAAAAAATTTGTAGCATCAGGCCTGCTTAATTGAAAGCTCACCTTTCTGTGGACTAAAAAAAAGCTGGAGAATTTAAGGAATAGGATAACATTACACTTAAGAAAGAAGGGATGAGAACCATGGTGATAGACAAGGACAACACAATAAACCCATTGCTTTAAAAGACTGATTTACTCATCTACTGTATGAAAGAAACAGCTGATAACCCAATAGAACTAAAAGTTTCACAACAGCATGAGAAATTTGGGTAGGTTTCTTGCTAGAGGAATTGAGGGTGATATTTATAGAAAACTGTATTCCACATTGCTGTTTTAAGGTTCAAGCAGATAGGACAGGTAAAAAGAAGCAGATAAATTAATTTTACAGAAAGATTAAGATAGGTAAATTTTAACAACTACATTAAATGTGTCCTGAGGTCAACACTGTAAATTAACTGATCACATAAAGTTCTTCTGAAACAAAACACAGACTATGTGTGTATTATGCACAAACTGTCTATGAAGAGATAAAGATACAGAAAAGGCAGGAAAAGTTCTACTGTCACTGAAAAATTATGTCTATCGGTCTGTGTAAATCAGAGTGAAATTTAAGATATCCTTAACATACAGGAAAATGCTGCCACCACTTTCATTTTCTTCTAGTTCAATTGTTCATGTAGAAGAATAAAATTCCACCCCACTAACTGAAGTCAGGTCCAACAGTAATGGTAAAAAAGTTAATGTATACTTAGTATAAACAAATATTATATCAGACAAATAACGTGTTAACCTGAAGGCCAACTGCATTTGCTGTATGGCAGGAGGGTTGTATGAAAGGCATGCAGACAGGAGTGTGCAGTGACATACCCCTTGTGTCTGTAGGGACAGAGGTGTGATACGCCGCTTTTCCCACTCGTTTGGGCGTGGTTCGGGTGTGGACTCCATGAAATTGCGCTTGAGCTCACTAATGCTAGCCTGGTGTTTCAGTAAGTCGTCCTGGGTCTTATCCAGGTCCTAGCAACCCGCAACATAAAACAAAGTAGGACAAAACACGACAACAAAAGCAAACTTAACTGAAAAATAGAAAAAAAAAAGAAATAGAAGCAACCAAATCAAGAAAAGTGCCTTGCGTCTGAAATGGTGACCTCCCTTGTAGCGCCTCAAAATAAAAATATTTAAGGCAGTAAGAGACCAATATTTTTTAGTTTTGTTTTTGTAGTGAAGATCTTACTCATACACTGTTTCTTCCATATTTTAAAGAAAAGGAAAATAATGTTCTATGTGAACTACCTTCACCCAAAACAAGACACAAATAACCCTTTGAAACAGTAATTTCCAGGAGCTGTTTGCTTTCACCTAAAATTTGTAAGCACAGAAGCAAATGTTTCAGGATACTGCACAGCTAACATAACTGAAGGTAGTAAGAAAGAACTGAAGGCTGTAAGAAAGAATAATTTGACCCAAGGAGCATAAAAATGTATCTTTCTTGATATTACAAGCTCCATGAAAAATACCTACATCTGTGAACACAATACTATAAGGCCAAACATACAAGCAGCTAACACCTGCTTACCTTCAGAGGGACAAGTCATTGTGCCTCTCATGCAGGCTTAAACTTACTGCAAGAATCAGATTTAAAGACTTAAAACCCGTTACCTGCCAATTCTACTTTTAAGAACCTGACAGAAGACAGACAAGTAGGAATGTTTTTTGGGCATGCCAGTACCAAAAAAATAATCTAAATTGCTCCTCCATAGACCAGTGCCAAAGGGGACACCACAGCGTGAATACCAAATTAGATTTTGTTGTGACCATTGAGGCCAAACTGCCGCACCTTGGATCAAGTAACTACCAGGTATAAGAACACCTTGTAGTTAGTACCTTGTGACTTTGTACCAGCTACAGGGCAGAGCTGTAGGTTCAGAAGTTATGCCAAAATGTAACTGCTCTAGTAACCAGACAAAAGTATATATGCTTAACTTTCTTGGCAATTCATTGTCTTGTAAATACAATGGCTGTGATTTGGTGGGAAAAGCAGATTTCGCCCTGCATTCACAATTTATCTGCATTCCAGGTCTCAAGAAAAGCCCATGTTGCTTATGCTCACTCTAACACAAGAACATTTTTTCAGTAGTATTCTATAGTTATATTCAAGTTTAACCCTTGGATCCAATTTTAGTAAAGAACTAAAAGACTGAAGATTGAAATGAAATATTATCAATGCAGACATAATTATTAAGGAAGTTTTGTCAAAAGAATGTAATCAGAAATAATTATGTAGGTAAAGAATCTGGAATTTCTACAAGGATTTTAAATACTTTTCAGCAGAATGTTCTGAAATCTACCATTTAATTTAGATTAGGATTGTTATTGTCAGTGATTGCCATGCAAAGATACTTCACACTAAGTTGTGAAAAACCCACATCCCAAACTCATTAGCTTCTAATTTCTTTGCACTTGCATGTTCAGCCCCACTCAGGGTTTAGTGCTACACATCTATTTCCTAACCTTGTGAATAAGCCTGCATGCATTTTGAGCATTTGAACCTTTCCCCTTCTGGCAACTCAGTAGGTTTGTATTGTCACAGGACCATTTTTCATCCTGGACTAACAAATGAGACATTAAATATGTCCCCCTATAGTTTGCATTTCCTGAGTGAAGTAAAATCTTATGCCAAAGGCATTCTATTATACAACTGAAGCTCGTAACAATCCCGTCATTATTTTAAGACCTGTCTTGGCTTGACACAAGGCACATTTCTTGGACTTGATCAAAGCACAGTTATGCAATGCACACTTTCAGTGCTTCAGTAAGTTATATGCAAGCAAAGTTTCAATAGTGATCAAAAGCTGCAAAAAGCCATAAAACATTAGTTGGGTTACTGTGATTCACACATCTCCTTATTACTGAACAAAACAAATGATTTTTTAAAAAACCACGTTTTTGTGACAAAGGGAATTATTTATAGCCCCATCTGGATGAATAAAATAAAGACAGAAGTAGGATTTTTTAAAACATCTTCAGTTATTAGATTAAGTTATTAACCACAAGTTAAATGACACTGATAATAACTACAGAGAGTCTCTGATAAAATAATGGGGATTAGCAACCTATATGAAAATTCTTAAAAGAAAAGTTTCTACTTCAGTGACAATGCACTATACATGAACATGTTGTTCAAAGCTCTTTGCTGTTGCTCATCTGCAATAAAAACCAACCTTCAAGACGCAAAATTTACTTCCATTTGAAAAGGAAAAAATAAAGCAAATATTTCAGAAGATATCTGAACATTCCCTTTGAATATCTGATCCTTGCATAATTTCTCAGTGTTCCCAAAGCCACTGTCAGAACCAGAATTAGTTTTCTATACTTCTACTGCTTGTCCCTTAGTTACTCTATTTATTCTGCTAATGTATTTGAGGAAGGTTGATTAAACTGGAAAAAGCTGGAAACTCTACTCAACAGAATATGCAAACATTGAGGTGCAATGTACAAAAATCCATTTAGAATTATGAATTGCATCCACGTGCCTGCTCTATCTAAACAGGGCTATTATTCCCAGTTGCCACCTTGAAAACATTTAGCAAAAATACACAAATTTACATACAGTGCTCAAGCTGAGGGTTGGCTGTGGGTATTTTGCATTTGTTTGTTTTTCGTTTAAACTCAGAAACTAGAATGGTAACATGCAGCATTTCCAAGCCAGTTTTCCCCATGCACTTCATGCAGTGTGTCTACAACAGCCTGCAGGTGACCTCCCATCCCATGCAGCCTGGCAGCCCGTCAGAATGGAGAGTACTTTTTGTATTACATACAAACCTCCAACATTAAATTGCTATGTCTGACATAAATATTTTCCCCGTCTACTCTCAAGGAACTGATCTGTGAAATTGAGCCACATAAAAAAAACAAAACAAAACATAAAGAACATAAAATGGACCGGCAAGTAAATAAACAAGGACCCATACAATCAGACAGTTAAACAAAGAAAATAAAATGGTGAGGTGAAAAGGCACTATTCAAAACAAAATCCACAGAAAATGTAGGGTTCTAACAAGGCAGGCAGCCACAGCCAGGTTCAATTGTAAAAGAACAACCAAGCACCTTCTGCTGTGCTTCCTCCTCTTCGTGTTCCACCTGTGTGAGCGCATGACAAATTACCAAGAAAAGAAGGTGTTAACATTGGCTTACAGACTAACACAGAGGCTTCATCTCTTTGTAAATGCTGCAAAGCGTGCTGGATTTTACAGACCTTTACTTTTTCGGCCCCAGATGTTGAAATTAAGCGACTTGGGTCTTCTTGCACCTACATTGTTGTAGAATGGCTGAAGTATTTTTTGGCATAAGTGGCATGAAAAATGGAAGTTTCACACTGTGTCCCTTTCTTGCTGAACTTTTTATTGTTTCCCAGGTGAAAATTTAAGAATGAGTAACAAAGAGAAATGATATGCCTAATTTGTATGGTAAGTGACTTAAATTCTGCAACAAATGATGGGAAAATGGAATCTAATCCAAGAATTCTTTTGGGAAAAGAGTTTAGGGTTCAAGTCAAACACTTAAACACTGTATTTACAATCTGCCTTAAATTTCAGGAATGTTGTTGTCTTGGGATGAACTATTTGCACACACACACCCCCCCCTTGTTAAATGAATATATTTATTCTTAAGCTGCAATTCATTCTGTTGGTAATTTTCTGTAGCTAATCTTCATACCTCATCTCCAAGTATTCTGAATGCCTTAAGGAACAGCATTCTTTAAAAAGTGAACCAGTTCCCAGTTGTCTTTACGTAAGTACAAATATCAACTGGTAATCTCAGGAAAAGATGCATTTACCAGTCAATACTGTGCAAGTCCCTAAATTTGAAGATGGGTTTACTGCTCATAATGTTGCATTTTGGATTCTGTGTGAATCATGTGGTACATACAACTTTTTTATTAATTTCTGACTTATCTGGGGTTCTACTGTATTTTCTGTAACCACACTACAAATTACTGATTGAACTAGGCTACAGAAAAATTGAGAAAATCTTAAAGACATGTTTTACATTATTTTATACTTAGACTGGTATTATAATGACATTGTATCATATTTAGCACGTCCTTAATACGTACATTGGTTTAGCAAACTTTGTTAAATGTAACATTAAACAGACCCTCCTCCATTTTGATTCTATAATAATTGGCTTAATATTTTCTTTGAGGATCAAAATAAAAGACCTTTTTCTGGTGGTATTGCTGTAACATGTGCAGCAGACATAAGGAAAGGAGGCAGTTTGTCAGCCACTCCAGATGATCAGAGCAATATACTGGTGTGACTGAGGCTTCTGTACATTTTAGCAGTGTATTCCAAATAATGCTCAGACTTCAGTGATAGAGTCTAATATAACCTGCCATCCCAGCTAATGAATGAAATCAGTCTCAACTGCTGATAGAGATTAATCAAAGCATGTAAAAAATGAAGAAGTGCCTTGGACAGACTCAGCTTTGCACACACCCTTGTAGAGCTGAAGTATCTGAAATCTGAATAACAAAACACTGATTTTTCAGTATGCACAGTATTCTGAACTCAGCTTTTAGGAATTTCATTTTTCAGATCTAAAGAGAGTTTCAGAGATGTGCATTCCAGTCAATGCATGCAGGAGACAGGCATTTTAAAACCAATTGACAGTGCAAATAGAACTTGCAAATAGTATCAAATAACATTTCTATTGTTACACAGAGCACTGTCATTATTCAGACTTATGTGCTCATTAACATTTTGAACTACAATGTAAGTCCACCTGCAGCTCAGTATCTGTGGCATTCAGTGAGATTATGCATGCTGTAGGATATTAGGCAGAAAAACCATGAGCTACCTATTGACTAAAAATACCACAATGGCAATTTTTCACAAATGAGTAATGCTAAAAAGATACAGATATACTCATGTGCAGTTGTGTATATATTTATATATGTATTTACAGGCAAGTACACAGACACACCTCTAAACTAGGAAGTGTGCAAAACTGAGCAAGCCTCGTGAGAACAAGCAAAAATGCAATGTGCAAGTGTCAACATTTAAGCAGCAAAATTACACACCTCCTCTTCCTCTGCTTTGTCATTCAGGTCATTGCCATTAGAGCTACTAAAGGAAGTCACCTTAGGCTCCAGGTAGCAGAGGGACAGAGCGAGAGGAAGGGAAAATGTGAGTGAAAAAGGAATAGACTGGAAGGCAGACAGAAGCAGGACAAAGACAAGGAGAAAAGAGGGAATGAAGGAAGGAGAAGTAATAGGAATATAGTGCTGAAGGCCAGGTGGGAGGAAAGAAATGCAAACATCAGGAAGGCTAGGAAAAGTAATATAGCCATCCTCATCAAGCAGCGAACGGAAACTAAAAGAAAGGCATCTGAAGAAGCTGAACGAGACGCACAACTCGGTGCTTTTATAGTCATTTGTATGGATTCTTCCCTCAACAGCAGGGGAGCCTCGACTAGCTAGGGGTCTCACAGATTCAAAGGTATTAACTGGAGAAGCTGTTGTGGTTTTATTATGATCTGATGTTTGTTCCATGGAATTGCACTCTGAAATGTCTGGAATGGTAAGGGAGGGCTCTTCAAAGGGATCTTCCTCTGAAATATCTGAAAGCATGTCGATCTCGGGGACGGGAGACAAGTTTGTGAGATGGGATGTCACAGAATGGATGGGCAGTGATGATGGGTGTATGTGAGTGAGCTGAAGAAAAAAATTCTGTGCACAGTGGAAAATGAAAGCACAACAAAAATGCAAGTTTGAAGGCACATGAAGAGGGGAAAAAAGAGAAATTATTAGTTAGTGAAAACTTTTACTTAGAAGAAGGGATAGCTTTACTAACGCAATAGAAATAAAAATAAAAATCCCACTGTGTTTTACAAGCAGCCAACTTGTTTACTTCTGTGGATTATGAAAGGAACTCATTACAAATGTTTTGTTCTCAGGCTGTAAAGAACTGTGCACTTTTGAACTGCAATAGTCACTTAAAACAGATGGAAGCAGACAGAGATTCAAAGCTTTAGCAGAAAGGTCAGAGGACAGTGCAGTACACGAAAGACAAGCTGGCACTTCTTGCCTTTATAACTGTTTTCTCTAAGACTTAAAGAGAGCCAGAAAGGAAAAGAAGCATCAGCACTAGGGGAAAGAAAAAAAGCTGTTCACAGAATAAGTATGTGTAACAAAACTGTACTGAACAGCTTCCTGGAACAACTTCCTGAAATACTGCCTTCCCATCCACCACTGATTTGGTTAAAAATATTGAAAGATACACCACTTTGAAAACAAGGGAGAATCAGAGAATCACCATTTTACCGAGCCCAAAGGCAAAACACAGTAATTTATTTTACCATTTTTCTCCCATAAAGAAACAGTGTGTGCCTTTTTTCTCATTTATTTCAAAATTATTTCAACTTGCCAGCAAATAAAAAAAATGCAGCTGTGGTATTTGTTCTCTTCCTACACTTGAATGCAGTGGGAACATATGAACTGCACAGAGAAACTCAGCAGACTCACTAAGAATAAAATGGGTAGCTAACTTGCAAAAATGTTTCAGGATAAAATTACTATTTAAATATTAAACTTAGTTCTGGAGAATTGCTGAAATAGAAATTATCTCCAAGAGAGAAAGAGCAGATTTTACCTGGCACTTTGGGAGGAAATTTTTACATCAAATCATACAAAATATAAATTTAATTTTTTTGCCTATTCCCCCAGTAGCTCAAACAAACAAGACAAGCAAACATTTGCAACAGGAACAGACCACAATACTTAACTTTTCACAGAAATCTATACCTTAGTCAACATACAAGTTTTTAAAGGATTAAATAATTCTGGAAACAAAATTGTCACCTATGGTAAATAAACTCAATCATAATATACCCAATTTTGTAGAGTGCACACAACCACAGTATATTAACATTTTTATTCAAGTCTAAACAAACTAAGGAAGTGAATAAAACATGATTTACCCTTCAGAACATTCTCTTTTGCTTACATACACTTACATTAAGTTAAAAACACAGAAAGCACTTGACAATTTTCCTTTAATATTTTAATATAGTGTTCTATATGACACTCAGAACTGATAGACACTAAATAACCACACATGGACACACACATCCCATGAAAAAATACTTTTGGTGTTAAAGTCAGACATACCTTTCCATCCTGAGCCAATTCTAATTGTGGAGTTTTGAGTGGACTTTCATCTTCTTCTCTGCCACCTTCTTTTAACTTGGCCTGACCAGCAGCTTCAAGATCAATGATTTTATCTCCAGCAGCCTGCCCTCCAGTAGCAGAGAAGTCTCTTAGAAGACTTTGGTCTGAAATACCCATGGGAGCTATTAAAGAACAAAATAGTTTTGATTAATTTGGATAAGCTGAAACATTATTTCAGAGGTTGTCTCAGAAAGAACTGAATAGAGAGGAACAATAATTTCTTCTGATGTGCTGGCTGTGCTTTTGCTAATACAGCTCGGGATGCAGTTGGCATTCTTTGCTGTGTTTAACCTGTTCCACAGGAGTCTCCAGATCCTTTTGTGCAAAGCTGCTTTCAGAACAATCTCATCATGCTCACAATTTTGACCCTAATGCTTCTGTAAAAGTGAAAGGTAGGGCCTGAATGCACATGCCTGCATTTCTGAATTCTGGAGATGATGCACAAGGGATGCCAGAGAGACATAAATATTATAAAACTTTTCAGAGCTTTGAAGAATACAAATTGCTTCTACTCAAAAGAAGAAGAGGAACAAACCAGACTCAGTAACACTGATGTGGTGATGGATTTTTTGGTTGCCACAAGAAGTCATCACATGCTATACCAGTGCATGCACTTTTGCCTCATATTTTCACTTCAGTTCTCAGAAGGTAAGACTTGGTAGGTTTCTTAAGAAAGTGTCATAGTTTGTTCATTTCTCATAGCACAGAGAATGAATATTTGCAGAAGTAAAACTATTCTAAGTAAAAAGATTT
Organism: Luscinia megarhynchos; assembly: GCA_034336665.1. Classification (NCBI taxonomy): domain Eukaryota; kingdom Metazoa; phylum Chordata; class Aves; order Passeriformes; family Muscicapidae; genus Luscinia; species Luscinia megarhynchos. The sequence continues at coordinate 53,905,078 of CM067565.1, forward strand.
TTTAAGAAAAATAATATAAAGTTGACAGCTCAATTGTAGCTAAACTCACATCACTGTCATGGTTCACTTTTATTCCAGTGAATGCTGTTTGTGCATGCCTGAATCAAAGTCAAGCTTCATGTTATTTTGCTGAAGTGTTTTTCTATTATACATTATTGCAGGAATGATTTTAAGTATAATACATGTGCTTGTACATTTCTCACACACAGTACTGCTATACCTGACTTTGGAAAGAATGCCTGTTTCCAATAAAGGAAACCAGAAGTTATTTCTGCTCAAAAAGACAAGACCAAATATCAGTAATGACAAAAAAACCCTTTAGCTATTCAAAAGTTTTAACTAAACACTGAAGTACTGAATAAATATACTAGGATAGCAATACACTGAACAAAATGATGGAAAACTCTAAGAAACAGCTCGTTCAGCCTTTTCTGTTTAGAGACTCTCAGGACAACCCAGATCCAAAAAGATGCCACTGACCAAACAATTTTATTAAGAGCCTATATTGTGTGCCTATGCCTTAAAAAAGGTATGAATAGTGTACACAGATGCTACACACCCAATACAGAGAACTCCATATATTCACAGCAGTGCCATGCCATTTAGGCACTGACTGAACTTAGTGTTTAGGTCACCTAACACTGACAAGTACCTAAAGTGGCTTTAGAAATTGAAATTGTCAAATGACCCTCTGGCCATCATGTAATCACAGCACTGAAAAATCAGTGTGATTTCACACCTCCATCAAGGCTTCTGGAAACCCGCTTGCTGGAAGTGCGCTCGAAGTACGGCGCTGGTCTGTCGATGAGGGTGCTGGCCTGTCGCGTCTGTGCCTGCGTGCGGCCGCTGTAGCGGAACTTGGAACCCAAGGTCAGGAACTTCGCTTTGGGAGGCTGTTCCGGGGACACAAGTCTAAAAGGGAAATATGAGGAAAGTCAGTTTAAAAGGCTTCATTTTAAGTATTTAATGAGTTAATTTGAAGCTACTTATTGTACTTCAACTACAGTTCACAGTGCATAATTTGTGCTCTCCAAGAAAGGATTCTACTGTAAGCTCTTCAAAGACCTTTAAAACAATGCATGTTATTTATTGTTTGCAGTTGGAGTCCAAGTGATGCTGATAACCATCACATTTTTCCACAGTATGACTAAGCATTTGGGACTCCTATCTTTTGGTGCTGTCTTGGTTACATTTTAATTTTTTGTAGAAAGCTGAAGCCATTATAGGTCATGAAGAACACTTCTCAGATCTCTCCTTAGAATGCTATTTATAGTAAAAGCTATCCATTCCACTTTCACTGCCTTTCCTATATTCTGAGGTACCAATACAGCAGCCGCTCTTTCTCAAGGTTAGGGAATGGTATCTCAAAGCTGTTTAGAAGGGGATATCAAGTGAAAAAAGATTGAGAAGACTGGGGAGTTGTTACCCAACAGGAACAAGTTTAACAGTCTACATTCAGATCCTAGTTTCTTTACAATGTCATCTACAAAATCATATAGGTTGATGTTTCCTGGATATAAGGAGTGGGGGGAAGAAGCATATTGTTGAAAGGGTGAGAAAGATAATTACATGTACTGTTAATGCTGGGTATGTGTGTTTGTACCATAAGTATTGGAGTCCTTGTCAGAAAGTCCAGAATGAGCTACCCAGGATGTGGCACCTAGTGCCATGGTTCAGTCAATAAGGTGCTGTTAGGTCATAGGTTGGACCTGATGATCTCCAAGGTCTTTTTCAACCTGGTTGATTCCGTCATTCTGTACCACCATCACGTGAGTTTGAAGACAGGTCCTCTCTACATCCCTGAATTTCCTTCAGTGTGAGGACTTCAAGTTCATACTCATCTAACCCCTATTGCTTGTACTTTGTTTTTGAAATCTGACCATCAGCTGCAACGCTGAGGGTCCACGGCCATCCTTGCTGATAAGGCAAAGTCATCACGCCAAGAACTCTTCCTAGTCCCCACTTCTCTGGAAAGGTCTTTGAAGTTGTTTCCTGGATCAATGTAATGCTGCAAATACATGCCCACCCATCATGGCCTACTCTCTCTCTGTATAAAACTATCAGATTATTGCAGACAAAGCTTCTTGATTCGAGAATTTGCAAAGAATGAGCAAGTCACTGAACATCAAACTTCTTTCAAGCAGAACCAGCAGTTCATGTGCCATTTGTACTGAGGATGGCACAGATGGGCAAGCAAGAGTTCAAACTGTGCTGACTTTGCTCTCCTCTTCTGAAGCACTTGCACAGAAATATCTGTGTCAGCGGAATCCGACTCAACATATGTTTCGGCAGTATCAAGTACTGGGTTCTGAAAACTACAACAGTGATTCTAAATGTGTCTCAGCAAAACTGAAGAATTTTCAAATACCTAGCAAACAGAACAGTGAGTTCGTGTGGTGAGCTGACCGTGGCTGGATACCAGGGCACCACCAAGGACACTCCCCTTTCTCAGCTAGACAAACAAGATGTAACAAGCAGCTTATGGGTGAGAAAAGGACAAGGAGACATCATTCACCAATTGCCCTCATGAGCAAAACACATTAGACTTGGGAACAAATTAATTTAATTTCTTATCAGTCAAACTAGAGTAGGAAATGAGAAGTAAACCTAAATCTCAAAAACACCTTCCCCCTTTTTCCCTAAGAGGGGATGTTTATTGGGGCACTAGCCAGAAGCATACAATTCCCCATGTCTAAGGTGCATATGCATGCACCTGAATCTTAATCTGCTCCAACATTTATAAAGAAAAACAATTCAAGACAAACTAATCCACCCTTCTGCACTAAGGCCACTTATGAACTTAAGGCTTCACTTTCATTGCTTCTATAAAACAGTCTTTCTCCCCATTATTTCCAAGAGGGAGTGCATTATGTACTAAGAGGAAGAAGGCTAAAATGGTTTTCCAAGGTTCCTTCAATTCTTGATTTTCCAGTCTTGGCAAGGTTGCAACATTAACCACCATTTTTATCTTCCACCCTGCTGAGATAAACTTTTAATCTTTTAATGTAGAAAAAACAAGAGAACTAATTACCTCTTGATTAAGGGCATTTGAATGGATTTTCCTACTACAGGTTTAATTACATAAAGTAACTGAAAACTATGCTTGTACCACTTTAAGATATTCTGAAGAGACGCTGAAAAAAATCTTGATAATACCAAATAAAACATTATAAAGTGGAAAGATAAGCATGCTTCTGCAGACACTGGATAAGATCCAGAGTTGCCAACTAAGCTTACCTCAAAATTTTTCTGTAGATATATGGTTTGACTGTATTTTTAAAGTAGATTGCTGCTCTTTGAAAATGCTACTGGAATCCTGTAAGCTTGAGCTGATAACAAGTGAATACAATGCCCTTTGGTAGTCATTTTCAATACAGTTCATTACAATTTTTATAAATAACTTCATACACTGGTGAATTTCCTAGACATTATAAGAAATGGATCTTAATGTGATTATTTGAGACAAACTGAAACATTACATAAGAGAACACAAGGAATCTTACCATGTTATATAGGGCACACTAAGAGATTTGGAAGCTAAAAATATGCATTTAAACTGTATACAATTTACAGCATCACCATACACAAGCTTTACATATGCTCTGAATGAGCTACAGTCTCTTGGAGTGTAGCAATTGCTTCCTGGTTTTTATCTTTGAAGGAAAATAGAGCTGGCTTTATTTTACTGTTTTTAAATCAGGATGAGTGGTTCTGAGGATTTTCTCTCTGATGACATCAGTGGAGTATATGGATTTACAGAATGGTTCAAGTATTTGTTACATAATTCTTGTTATAATGTCATTCCTGGTTAGGAAAAGCCACTTCTGATTGGAATAAAATCCAATTATTTTTATTATGTCAGAATTTCTGCAGTAAGATTATTTCATACCTATTAATGCTCCTGAAAGCTTTCAGACTTGCAAATGGTAGCTGTCAATTTAGCATTTTTAACTTCCATAAGATTTGCTTTTTCCTTATTCAGGTCGATTTTATTACTATAAAACTAGGAAATACATATTACCAACAAAGCAAATCACTCCATGAGTTTTTTAAAGAGTATTAATAAACTTTTCACTGTGGACAGAACTGCATGCATGCTATTTGTGGTAACAGACACCACCAGGCAAAGCAGACTTCAAATTTTCAAGAAGAATAGAATGCTGGAGTGTGTTAATAAATGAACTCTATCAACATGAAAAAAAAAATCTCTAATCAGGTTTTTAAAAAGAAGTGCTTTGAAATTAAGCATTTGGAGACTGATTTACACTGAGATTTGACAATCTCAGTGTAAGTTCTACCTTTGCATTCAAGAACATGCTACAGTCAATGAAAATCTGAATACTGAAAACCATCTCATGAGACAGTTCCAGTAATCATCTGTTAGGACTCCTGGTCCCCAAATTCTCTGAAGTTCTGTCTAGCAAGTATATTCAGCAACAGGATTTCATCTACTTTAAAAAACAACTTTTTTTTTTTAAAGCAAACAGCCTACCAAAGGAGAAAGCTTACCATTTACTCACCCTAGGTACTGTGCTTAGAAGAAAAAACTCAGATTCAACGTCTATCCAATTAATAAGAGATTCAACCTAAATCTGTGACTCCTAGGCTGCAAGGGGCACATGAACACTCTCATGGAATGTGTGTTGTTACAAAAATCAAACTATATCAAAATCTTTTTCAGTGGAGGAAGCAGACAGAGGAACAACTCTGTGGCCTCTTGTTAAAGTGCTCATTTACTAATAGATCATAGCTCAAATGACCAGTTCAGAATTCTGTGTTCCTCAGTTGCTGGAGGAAAAAATGCTGAGGATGTTATGGATTATTATATAAACAAATAGTCTGTTTAAAGTGATTCTCTGTTCTTTAAAGAATGACTGTGAACTCAGCCTAGTTCAACAATAAGGAAAAACTTAACTAGAAGCATTTACACTCAGCATAATGTTAAAATTAATTGAATCAAGATTACTGTCAAGCCCCAAGAGCTTCTTCATGCTTCTTCTAGATGGTCATTCTGAAAAGTCAGTCTCTGAGAAAATCTAACCACAAACCACAGAATGTGTCAGGTAGGAAGGGACCACAGTGAGTCATCTGGTCCAACCTCCCTCCTCAAGCAGGGTCATTCCAGAGCACATGGCACAGGATTGAGACCAGACAATGCTTGTGTACCTCCAGTGCTCCAAGACCACTTGTTAAGTTCCATCCTCTTAGCACTCTGAAAGTTTTGCTAAAGCAGTTAATTGTACTTGAGATTTTAGGAATTGGTAATTTGGGGTCAATTTTTGTCAGGTTATCTTCTGTCTAAAACACGATGCTCCAAGGGTCAAAGAAGGGGAGTATCTTTACTTTCCTCCTATCCTTGAAATGAAAGATATGAGCAGGTAATACCTTGCAAAGTAGGGGAAGGAGAGAATTATAATTTACCTGAAGAAAGTATGGTGCTCCACACAAACCTTCCATAACCTTTTAGCAGCCCGATGGTTTGGCAGTTTGAACCCAATAGTGCTCTCAAACTGTTCCTGCTGGAAAGAATCCACAAATAAATTAACCCATTTCCTTAAGCTGGCTATTAATTAATAGGTAGAGTTCAGATAGTATTATGTATCAAGCTGTAATACTCCTGCCATAAGACTTCATAAGATTTTAAAAAAATAATTTAAAACTATCAGAATTTTCAGCCTTTTAGAAGAATTATACTTGGTGGGCTGTGTCATGATGGAAAAATTGCATGAAGCAATTGTACTGCAGGTTGTGCTTTGCACTTTGCTTGGATGTAATAAAGGTTAAACTTATATGATCTGTATCACTATATAATACTTTCCTAGCAAAAATACTTAATCTATGCACAGCATCAGGGAATGCAAGAACAATGCATTTGCATTAGAAAACTTATATAACTACAGTGTTAATATTGTAAAATTGGTGTTTGGATGTCTCTTTTATTTTATTTATTCACACAGTAAAAGCCACCTTAAACATTTTACAGTATAATCTGAAAAATATTACAGTATTTGACATTTTGGGGGTTTTGTTCAATTTCCTGTTACAAAGGGTTTAAAATGTAAACATGTACACACTCCCTTCAGTAACTCCCAGTAACTTTCAGCAGTAATGGAAGAGAAAGCTGAATCCACTATTTCCACAGCAGCTAAGAATGTTGTAACATTCCTCAGGACAACTCAAGCCTTTGGTTACAGCCACAAACTTAATGTGCTGACACTTAGTGAACAATTATACCCAAAGAGGAAGAGCAGCTGGCTCTCTCCTGGGACTGCAAGTTTGCACAGTCAGAATATGACCAATGTAACCAGCTTTTTGTGTTAAAAAAACAATAACAAGACAGCTTCTATTAAAAAAAATAGATTTTCTTCTTGGTTTGCCTTTACTAATCAAGACAAGTGTTTCATACAATCATTAGAATCTGAAGAGGAAAAAGCCCTCATAAGTTCTGCTTGAATATATCATAAGCTTATGAGGACAGCTGCAGAAAAAAATGAGGATGTTTCCTTGTTGCTGGACAGAAACGATCTCACAAAAGAAACAAGACTGAAACGTGCTACTTACTTCTGCTGGCCTGACTTTGATGTAGAAATTACTTCGCTTGTAGGAAATCTTCAGAATTTTTGGCCAAGCGAAGCGGTTGATCCGGAGTCTGTCTTTGTAAATCAGCAGACCATTAGCACATACACCCAGCATGATATCCACACCTTCAGAATCCTACCAGGTATGAGACAATTTCATAAAAATCACTTCAGAAACATTTCAAACAAGTAATTATTGCTGACATACCTTGAGGGAATATTGTAACTGGAACATGTCTCATATTCAAAGCTGACTCTTACAATGAGATTCTTAAATCAGAAATAGCCAAGAATATTCATTTTATAGGAAAGACTATGGACTCTCAGTAATGGCTTTGGCATTCATATGCCACAGTTCTGGGAAATTCTTGCATATTCTGGTAATAGGGACTAAGTTAACAACTTAAAAGCAGGAAAGGTATAGCCAGTGTGTGTGCTAGCAATAATTTCAACAAATATTAAAAGAAGCAAAATGAAAACCAGGCCTATCCCACTTAAAGCAGTCAGTGAAAATCTGAACAAGCTGGTGATCACGTACCATTCCAGCAAAGATAGAGGAGGTAATGGATAGGTTTCTCTCTCACTGACAGCATTTGATACACATTTTACAGGCTACAGAACTAATCACTTACTGATACACTACACAATACAGCAGAACCTCATGTCCTCCCCAACAACAGATGAACTGCATCAAATGCCAACACTATCATTATGGAGTTGCTTCACTGGCAGAACTAACAAAATGAAATTTAACAATGTTTCTCCAGTACTCAAAAGTCTTGGTTTTCTTTTTTAATGCAAAACTGATATGCTTATAATACCTAACATTTCCTAATGATTTGAGATTCTGGATTTATGAGAAGGAGTGGGAGGAGGTTATTCGTTTGTCATTTGGGATTTTAACTGGGGGAAAAAAAATTCCACCTGTAATGAAAATTTGATTCAACCAACCCCAGGAAGTGGAAAAAGACCCAAAATCCTCCCCCAGGACCTCCTCTCATACATTTTTAACTCTCTTGGTACTACGAAAACAATTACACGTTCCTTTAGATTTTACTTTATTGGCCCCACATCTCCTTGGCATAGATAATATGACATTTTAAATGTACTTATCTGCTCTTATGAATGAAATATTATTTCCAAGTTGCACATATCTGTGCACTAAATAAACTTATATATAAATTCTATTGATGTTAGCCTTGTAAATTGAGTAATTATGGTAACCAAGAGATAAAGGCTTACAGCCAAAAATTAAGCATATGACTTTTAAAAAAATAATCTATATATACAATATTTTCTTTAATACTTAGCACCTCGATCCTAAAACAAAATCAAACAAACCCAATCCCCAATACCTTGGCATGATGTAAATCCACTCCATACATGGAGAGTCTCTTAGCATTTTCTAGGAACTGGGAATCCGCCTGTGCTGGAGTCAAGCCCCTGAAACCATTGAATAAGCCTTGAGTTTATTGGCAAAAAACTGAGAGTCAAAACTGAGTGGAATCCTGGAATTCAGACTGATACAAAAATCTCAGTTTATAAGGTATCAATAGCATTTTTGCTCTACAGGAAAAGTGTTCTTTCAGAGCATATTATTTTACTTGAGTACAGATTACTACCTTCACTCCTTCAAACTATCTGTATGTTGCTTAAACTAATTAATATAAAAATATTTTTTTCCAAAAGTTCTCTACCAAGACCTTAGTGAAACTACTATTTTCAAACTCAGCTTTCTAAACACGCCAAAGTAAGAGATTTTAGTTACATAACAAACTATTTCCAAAGTGACAATAAGTTTACCTCAGCAGTTTTGCATAAACCCTTAGGAGAACTGACATGAATGTGACAAAGTGTGATGACTTCTGTCCCACTGTATCTGACAAACCTGTGTGTCTTGTGTAGCTCAGCCACTTTCTCTTCCATCTCTTGAGTCTGATTGGGTGCAAACTGGAATTCACTGATATAATCACTGCGGTGCTCCTCTGGGTCATGGTCACCCAGCTCAGCCTGCAGGGTATATGAACCAAGGAGGGCGTGAGTCACAAAAGAACACGGCAGGCGGCCAGATGCAATATCCTGGCGAAGCTGTAGGCACAAAAAATACCTGCAAGACAAAGGAGAAAAAAACAACCAAAGTGAAAAAAGAACAAAGAAAGGGTTACCCACAGCAGAAAATGAGAAATATGGCAGAATTCATCAGAGGAGTGTAATCAGGTAAGCATGTTTTAAAGTAAGCCAATGCATTAATAATGACTTTATATTATTTAAGCCTTATTACCACACAGTAAATTACACTTAATTTTTAAGAGTCAGTATTACTTTCAAAGAAAATGTGAAAAGCAAGAAAAATTCTGATTTCAAATATAAATGAATAAAAAGCTAGTTTTAAACAAAAGTTGACTTAGGAACTCGCTCAGTTCATACTGTAACCTGTAGGTATCTATGATTTAAAAATATAAGCTATGCATTTCTTTGACATTTCCCTTTGGCTTTGAAACTTCAACTTTTATATCCCTTGCAGTTCACAAGCTAATCATGTCATGTAACATACAAAAGAAACCCTGGTTTAGTACTGAAACCATAATTACCTTTCCTAAACCATGCATGTATTAGAATTCAATCTTTCAGGTACTGTATACAGCCTTCTACCAAATTTAACAAGTTAAACATCAGCAGATATCCTACTGTAGCAGATTTTTTTTTTATGGAAGTGAAAAAAATCTTACTAATGAAACAGATTGAAAACATAAAAAAAATGGTTTCAAGAGTTAAACACGCAATTGAAAAACCAATCAAATAATGGAAAATTTTCAAAGGAAACACACACAACTTCTTATAAATACACTCTCTACTAAATAACTTTTATGATGCTACAAATCACTATCTGTAGCAATATATTAGCTGCACACTTGCATAGCTATGCTATTTTGTGCAGAAGACTGATCCAATGCAACATGTACTAGTAACATATATCCTGCCTCAGCAGAGTCAGCTAACTCCAAAGTATTTAGGTTTCCTGTAACTTGTGAGAAAAATGAATCAGTTCCCTGCACTCAATCCCCAGTTATCAGCCTTGCAATGGTTTTTTTAGGTGCTTAGTATCCACTGCATTCCAAGTATTTTCTATCTAAGAAGTTTGGAAGATAATTATTTTCAGGTTTTATTATGTTTTATGGCTTTATTTAAAGCATATGTATAAACCTACATTTTCATCAATCTAGTCTAGATAATGACTGAAGTATCTTGGATCCCTTGAGCTTTGCTCAAGACCCCTGTGCCCTCATTTGTTTCATAATAAAGCAGCAGCCTGACAATAACCCACCAGCTTCTTTCACATACTATCACTCACACCTTACATGCTGCCCAAATCATATCCCCACTTTTATCATTAAATTCTTCTTGCTCAGGTTTCTTCCAGAAGTTTTCATTTTACCTTTTCAGCCTTGTTCCGAAAAAGCAGTTGATGTATGTAAGAATATCTACAGTGCACAGTACCCAGAAACTGAAGAAGAAATTCTATGTGGCTTTCAAATTAGACTAACAGCAATTTAAAGTTTAAAACTGGGACCTGTGCATACCTAGTGATGTCTTCAGTCAACTGTGATGGATCAGGAGGATAAAACTTCACATTAAAGGTGAATATCCAAGGTAAACCTAAACACGGGAAATATCTGATTGTTAATCTCAAATAAATCCAAGCAAGCAAAGAAATAACTTCATTAAAAAATGTTGGAAAGGAGAATAAATCTTAATCACTGAAGTCTGGAAGGAAGTTTTTTTCTGTTTTTTACTGTACATTATTAAGAAGCACAGATTATTTTCATTAGCAGGTAGAGACCCACAGACATAATAAAAGGTTAGCATGTTGAAAAATATTTTTAAATAATGCTTTACAGTAAGTTACACAAATATCAGAGGACATTTTTAATTTGAAAATGACCATAATATATTAACACTTTTAAGATATTGTGTGCTTAAAGGCATTTGCATTGAATTTGTGTTTATTTCCAACTCCTCCAAGGCTAACAGTCTCCTCCTGTCTAAACTTAATTTGAGAGACTGTACAGTAACTGTGACCATGAGATATCAAAATGAGCTCTGTATTATTGCATATAACAAAGATAATAAATTATCCATTGAGAATGAATGGAAGACAAAAATATTAGCCATTCCTATCTAAAATATTTTTCTGGTAAACAACACATTAAAGAACTACAATAGCAGAGACATTTAAATTCTCATGTGGTATAATTTCTAATAACAGATGCTTTTTTTTAAGCAAAAGCATGCTTAAAACTAGATTATTAATTTGAAAAAGCACAAAATGTTGCCCTTAGTCATAGTTGTGTTTTTAAATGAATTTTTAAGATTTGAAAGCTAAGTTACACATCAATAATTAAAATACATTTTCAGAATGTTAGAATTTTGGACAGTAAATTATTTTAGAAATCTGTGTTACACAAATAAATCATGTTTTGAAAAATGTGTCTTTCCACAGCAACAAAAAAAAGACTGAAATGCCACTTCCAACACAATGCTAGAAAAAAGTGCTAACGTTATTTAAGGTTACTTTCTTTAAAAAAAACACCAAACCTGTTCTGAAATTCCATATACACTAAAGCTAAAGAGGTACATCAGATCTTCTAATGTCTCCCAACATTTAAAAAATTATTTTGGTTTTTCAGACATGGCTATTCACTGAAGCACTTCAATTTTTGTTGAAGTGTGAACCTCATTCTAGAGCTGGCTGCTAAGCCACAGTTTCTTTTTGAGAGCTCAGGGTTTTAGTGTATCTTAACATTCCCTAGTTATCAAGTTTTTGTACAATTTTGTGTACAAAATAAGGCAGGACCCTTGAATGAGGCCTCATCATTGCATAGTCTACTGCAATGCAGTGCAAAACAGAATTAAGACAAAAATAACTTGGAAAAAACAAGTCTAACAGTACTGAATACATACAGCATAACAAACACAGTTAAAGATGGAACAGATTAACCTACTTCCATCATCTCCAGGGAATCAGCATATTTTAATGAAAAGGTGCTGATATTGGGTAAACCAAAGTGCTGAGAATGAGCAATAGGGCCAAAATATCTACACAAAAAGCATTCAAGGAGAGCTGTCATGTTAACAGAGCTCTAGAGAAATGGATGAAGGATGTATCCTTCCACACAGGTAGGACACTCAGTCTTCAAGTTTCTCCTGGTCTAAAATTGCAGTTAAACTAGTCACATAACTAACTGCTGCACTTTCTCATCAGCATTTCTACAGGCAACTTTCAGAAAGCACTGCAGCCAAGAGGTTTAGAAGTGGTTTGAAGAAAAAGAAAATTGAAAAAACTGTATTTTCTATAAAAAGTGCATAAATCCTCTGAGTGTGTAGGCTGTGGGAAAAAAATAATGTCTCTACTCACACTGATGAAATTGCTAATTTATTGAAAAAATATTGAAGTTGATTTTGTACTAAATATTTTCTGGACAGCTGGTGAGCATGTATTTTATCTGATTACTGAAAGCACATTTATCCCCTAAATATAGACTAGCAAGTTTACAACAATGTGCAAGTCCATATTTCTACTTTTCACTAAAGCATACTTTTTTTAGCTGCACAAACAAGGCATATATTCATAGTTGTCCTCACATAATAACCCACATCATTGCTGGCTCTTTATAGAGTTGGTAGCCTAGACCAAAAAAACAAAACAAAACAAAACAAAACAAAACAAAACAAAAAAACAAAAAAACAAAAACAAAAAACCAAAAACAACAACTCCAAAGCTGATTTAAAATTGTATTTAGCATTCTGTCCCTGATAGGGCTCTCTGTTTTGATGTTCAGTAGTATGGGCTACAGAAATGCCAAAAATTTTTCTAGCCAGCTTGTTATATCAAAAATGCTTCTGTGGCAACTTTAGACACATTCTTAGAGAAAAAGAATGCAATATAACCAACCAGCTAGCAGCATACAATTAACATGATTCATCCCATTTAAACTGGGAAAAATCAGTGAGAGTATTTTTTCCAGTAAAGGCTTTTTCTGGCTTTTACTCATGATCTCTTCTGTCAGCTTTTGCAAGAAAACCCTTGTGATTACACTCTAGTGTAATCAGCTTAGATCAAAATTAGCTACAACTCCTAGAGATACATAGCTAAATATATATAAAATAGATGGATTTAAAATAAAGTGAACTTGCATAAAGAACTTGAATATTTTGATGCCTGAGCATACCCATACATTTGTCAGCATTAAAATCAGACAGCCAGAGTTGTGCACTTAAAATGCAAGCTCTTTCCTGATTAAAACTTCTTTTGGTACCCCAGCCTATTCTATCCTCAGAACATCTGAACTCTCTCAGTTTCTTACAAGAACACAGAATATGTGATGTGGAAGTATTTTTTGTAATAAAAATACTAACCATGCTACAGGCTAAAAAAAGATTTAATTGACATAATATTCCCTTTGATTTAAACAGATAAATTCTCAAATTGAGTTTTGTATAAGGGTGCCCCAACACACCCTCCATGTAATCTGAGATTTGACTATTTCAAGGTCAGTTGCTATTGCCTGTACCATCACAATATTCTAGCCATGATTCTCAGTTTTGCAAGAGCCTGAATCCACTTGAGATGTACCAATTTTCAAAAAGATAGTGACAGAAATTTAATTACCTACCTGTCCCTGAAAGAAGTAATTACAGGTTTTAACACATGCCAGTGGATAGCCAAGTACATGAGTTAAAAAAAGTCAAGAATTCATTTTCCTGAAGAGATCAGGCTGGCTGAAAGCAAACAAGATTTTTGTCACCTTTGTAGCCCTGAGAACAGAGACAGTAATTTGTGGATCATGTTCATTAGCTGAAGTAACATCAGTAATTGATGAGATCCGACATAATTGCCCAGCCAAAGGCCAACCTGTACAAGTAAGAGATTGCACAGAGGGCCTGAGGACTGTGGCACAGCAAGAGACAGCCTGCAGAACATGACTTGGGAGAGACTACAGGATTCTTATTTCATCTTTCCCAGTCACAGGTGGTATATACATGCCCAATGTGCAGAGCATTGGTGTTGCTCACATTTGAAACAGATTGTCGTAAATATTAGCTTGAAAACTGATGTGTTGAACCACATTTCTGAAACTGTCACCTTTGTATGTTCAGATCAATGTATTTGTCCAAATACACTTATCTAGCATGCTAATGTTTCAATTTGTGCCATACAAGAGAAAAATAAATCACTGAATATTCAGAGCTGGAAGGCACCCACAAAGATCAGTAATTCCAGCTCTTAAGTGAATGGCCCATAGAGGGGATTGAACCCACAACCTTGGCTTGTTTTTTGGTTTTTTAGCACCAGGCTCTAATCAACTGAGTTAATCTCAGGTTCAAGAGTTTTGTAATTTCCAACTTTCAAATGGACTAATAGGTTTTACAGGTATCTTAAATTCAATGAGTATTTTTGTACACAGGATTTCCATTCTTGATTAAATACAAATATATTTAGAATTAAGTCTGAAAAGAAAAAAGTCTCATTACTTGATACTTATGTAGCTGGAGGATTAAATGTGCAGTAAGATTCCAATATCTGGAAACTTCAATAGGCTAATGATAAGGAACACAACTAACAGTATGCTAACTACTTGCATATTGGTGTAAGCAAGTGTCATTTTAAAATCCTTAAAATCATGCTACTTAGATGTTTGTTTTATTATGCTTATCAACTCTGAAATACTATAGACCAGAGGGAAAAAAACCATCCTGTCATGATTTCTTATTCAATAACTGGACTTGCTCTCCACTACAAAATATAAGTCTTCATGCTGTATGGAAAATCAAACGCCCTTGACATAATTTTTTGTAGTGCATATGATGCAGAATTAAAAAGAATTTTGTCTAGTGTATCCAAAAAAATGTCAGGTCAGTCTTCCACTTCAAATTTGTAACACTAACTTGTAGGCTAGATAGCTTTCAAATTCCTACAGAAGATGAAAAGATAACAACATTTGTATCAACATCCTCCATCTTCTGTCACTTATTAAAACCAAACCAAACAGCCTTTAGCCTGCATATTTGGACAACTAATAGATTTTGACTGAAGTCTTGCATCAGTTCCAATACTAGCAACTTCTCCTTGATTAAAAGTATGGTTGCTACTTCCATATTAGTACGTCCACTGTTTTAATAGGTTTAGTTTGCTTACAGAAGAGCATGTTGAATCAAAAAAACAGCTTCTAAGGATGCTTCTGTAATTTTCATTTCTATACTGAAAATACAAGAGATTTCAGCAATGGGCAAAGATGTGAAGAAAAAGGAATTAACACCACTATGACTTCTGGAAAAAATGAGTATTACCTTAAAACAATGGAGTTAACAGCAGTAAAGAAACCATCTGTTTTTCATTATAAATAACACACTGCTGTTCGTAATTACATGTACATTCAGTTTCTTAGCTTAAATTCTCATTGTGTTGTAAGTCTGGAGCTGTAAATATTATCACCACCCCTTTCTCCCCACTTTCCTATCAGGTACTACCAAAAGGCTTCAATTAAAAAATAAAACAACAACAAAAACCCCTGGTTTGGCCACAAATGAGTACAGAAATGGCAGTAAGTTCAGTAAGGGCAAGAGCTGTCTAGCATGTTTTAGTGGCCACTTATTTTGTGGTATGCAGACTCAGGCAGAGTATCACCTAGATTCATTTTCTATACATTCCCCACTTACTACAAAAGCTACCCAGCTAGTGAAGAGCTTTGACAGAGCTTTATGCAAACAGAATAAAATAAATTACTCATCATGTACTGAGTAAAGGAAGTAGAAAGGCATTTCAAGCAGATTCAGGCTGAAAAAGCACTGTACATTCCAAGATTATGCTCTCTATTCCATCTCCATTCTGAAAATGATGTCAATGGTGGCCTGAGCAGTATTGAAGAATATACATTTTCTGTAAAGCATATTAATTCTCTTTTTATAGGTTCATATCCTTCTAATGAGTCGTTGAAGTAAGAAAGTCCTATTGCAACAATCAGGACCATCTTTGCATGATCATATTCTCCATCCAATAATCAACTATCAGCACAAAGTTGAAAAACATCTACTGTTTCAGGATGTAAAAATAACAACTATTACTCACACAACAAGGGAAAATTTGGGGGCAATAATATATTTGATTAGTTTCTAATATAATGTAATTATTAATCATTATTATACAGCGATATAATAATAACACATAGTATTATCATTAACTTCTACAGCATAATGCTGAGTGACTCCCTCTCCCCTACGTGGACAGGGATGGAAATAGAAGATTTGCTTCCTGTTTTAAGGTTAATACATCACTGTCACGTAGCAATTACTTTAAAGCTCTAAGCAATCAACATCCAAGCTACAAAATTTATAAAGAATATTTTTGTGAGAAGAAAAAAAGGAGCATAACATCTGAATACAGAAGTACTTACTTCGAATTTGTCTCTTAATTTCCTTTGAAGAATCTAACCAGTTCTGAAAAACAAAATGACAAACAAAAACAAGTAAACCACAGCCAGCATTTAAAATTCTCAATACCAAAAATATTTCTATATAATCTGTGCAACCTATTAATTAGCTCTCAGCATTTCAGTTACTACTGATATGTGCAAAGGAGACTGATTTGTGACAGATCATCCAAAAATTTAACTTTTGGAAGTGAAACTAAGGAATCTGTAACATATATTCAATAGTAACTCAAACAATCCTGTTGACTAGTTTTCCCATACATCCATACATGTTAAAATATAGGTTGAGAGACTGGGAACATAAACCTTTTAACTACAGTTACTGAGACTTTTCTTCATTGAGTTTGAACCCTTGCATTCCATGACCAGACACACACACAAGCACATTCATGGAAGAAACACGCATAAAGCAGCCTGACAGCAGGTCTTTGCATTATTTCACAGACAGATGTGAAATGCAGGGAAGAGTTAGATACTGCCTTGTGAGGCCAAGGAAAATATCTGCTTTTTCACAGGCCAATGCAGGTACTTGCAGTTTTAAAGTCTGAGGAATACCCAGTGCCAGCACAAATGTTGCCAAAGGCTTATTTCTACCAATGTCTCTCACCTAACTTAGCAAAACAGAACATGCTGGGTGTGATGACCCACCTTTTTCAGCCTATGGTAGCAAACAAATTCCAGATACAACATTGTTTCCCAATACCATATCCCTCAGTCTCTATTAGGGGCTTTCACACCTGAAGTCCATCTTCTTTCAAGAAGACAAAAATTCTAGTCCAGTTTCACAGTTCTGTGTGAATTCGGAGAATGTGGAACTATGTTTCTGTAGTAGTGCAAATCTTTAACACAGATCACCCGTGCTGGCAGAGAACGTGTCTGCTGTGAATATGGACCAACACACCAACAACTGGCTTGTTGTAAATGAGCTTGGTCCAAGCAGACTTCATCACAAATGCACCATGTATATATTAGATTAATACTATTTACAAATTAAAAGCAAAACTCGCTTTTTATAACTTTATTACAATTGTAATGTTTAAAAAAAGATAATAATTTCACATTTCTTGCTTTGTCTGTGATCTCTGCTTTCCATAGCTTTGATAATTTTTCCAGAGAAGGCAAAGTCCATAACATTTTTACAAAGGAAGAGTTTAGAAAGCACTTCTCCAAAATCCTGGACACCACTTACGATGCTTAAGTCAGAAAAATTGCTTTCTGTTAGAAGATTCTTGACATGGAAAGGCCTTGGAAGACAACATAAGTCTTTAAATAATTTTAACTGAGACTCACTTCAGCTACAGTTATCAACCTAGGTTTTCAGTTTTGGCAAGAATGCCATTCTGAAATTACCCATATTTTTGCAACTGCAATAACTAGAAGTATCTTAAACCCCTACTTTTTAGACATAGCATTAAGTAAATAAATAGAGAATATAGCATGGAAATAACTACAACAGAAAAACTGGATTTCTGAGTACATAATACTTTCAGTGCTTCATCTTTTATCACTACAAAGTGGGAGAAAAAAACATACAATACAGACTATACTGCAAGATGATAAGAATAATCCCTTCTTTACACAAGTTAGAGAGTTCATTTTCTGATTTTTCCAAGCCTGAAATAAGCTTATTGGAAGCAGACTTAGCCACTAACTTTCATTACTGGTCTATCAAATAAAATCAGATGTTGATATTCCTTTTATAGGCATAATTACAGGGGTGGGGGTTTTTTTGCATCTGTGCCTTTTGTCATGGATAAAAACAAACACCACAAAAGAATCCACCCTAAATAAAGGGCTCTTAATGCAGAAGAGACAGGTCTGTCTTTCAAAACAGAAGACAAAGTGTATACACACTACTTTCCTCCAGTAGGCAGAAATCTATTTGTTTAATTTGTGAATGGTAAGGTTATAGATGAGACAAAGTAACGTATTGTCAAAGAACAAAATGTTCCCTACCAGTACAAAAGTATTTTGTACAAATCCAGAAAAGCAGCATTTCCAGCTGGCGCCCAAAACATAAGAGCAGAAGCTTTCTAACACTTCTGCAGACCAATTACAGTGTGAATGGAGCATTCATGAACTTCTGAGGGTGCAATGCAATGAGATCTCTAAACTTTGGGCTAATAAATTTAACATTTTCAAAAAATGAAAGAAATCATTAATTACTAATTTGGCCTAAATAGTTTTAAAATGTGTATTAAAGCCAACAAAAATCAGTCTGATTGGAAGATGCAATCTCTCTCCCAGCTGCACAGAACACCCATGGAGAAGAGTTAATGGGACTCCTCCTCCAATGGTACCCCAAGGGTGCATTGGGGAGCAGCTCTAACTCAAAAGAGTGCCTGGCACTCAGTTGCCACACGCCACAGCTGCCATCGGGTTCAACAGCTGGCTCATAAATGGGTGGCTGTGATGAGTGCACAAGAATGGGAAAAACACATCATTCAGCATTTAGTACTGACTGGCCTGGAGGTCAGGGATTTGTGGCATTTTAATCTAAAAAGGCAACGGTTATAACAGGAAAAGAAAAAAGCATCAGAAAGAACCGGTACCAAAATTAAAAAGTAACTCAAACTTAATACAGAGGTGAACAAAAAAGAAGGCCCTAAACCCAGCAGAAGTTCTGAGAAAGCAGGAGGTGTGAAATATGTTTTCCAGGAAAGAGGTTTTTTAAGTTTCTCCAAATAACACTAGGAATGTATTTGTATGAAGAAGACAATATCCAGCAACTCAGGTTGTTTAGTTTTCATAACAAAAAGACCAGATTTCTCCAGAAGTTTTTAAATATGAGCCTGCTGATGTCTTTAACTCTGGTGAGAAGTGATCTATTCTACTTATGAATAGGGACCCCATGATCAGATATTTCTCACTTAATTTATGCAAATACCTCTTAATTTATGTAAATACTTATGAGTGTTGCTACAATACCATGTTCACAGTCAATGGGTAAAGAATTCAAGGACTCATTCACATTGAGAGAGACCTCTGGACATAACCGGTCCATGTGTGATTCAAGAGCCAGTTTTGAATTAAATCAGATTGAGCAGGTTCACATCTGGTCAAGTTTCTAGTATCTCCAAGGAAAAAGACATATGAAAAAACAAATGGGGTCTTTTAAAAGAGTGGACCTCTGTTTCTCTATTCAAATGACTGAAGAATACCAAGAAAGTCTAACTAGAGGGGGAAAAAAAGGGGGGAAGAAAAAAAAAAAAGACATAACCCTACACCAATCCAGACTTTTTTGCTGAAATTTCAAAAACCCGAGGCTCCCTGTTTTACCTCCTGGGATCTACTCAGGTGAGCTATTTTATAACACAGGTCAAGGATCCCAGGTCTAGTATTAGACCTTTTTTCTCTTGCCAGAGATCAGACTGCTGTTTTATGTTATTTTGTTGTGTATGCACAGTACAGTTTTTCAATAGTGAGAAGCACAAATAAAGCAACAAGCAAAAATAGCAGATAATATTAAGATTATGATATTAGAAGATCAACAGAGATGTTCTTCATCGTTACACCAAAGAAGTTCTTATGGCTGGAAATGGTTTACAAATCAAGAAAAAAATTAAATATCTAAGTAATAACATAAGAAGCTCATTTTATATGTGGAGATCTTTAATATAGAAAAATTGAGTATTTTGCTCAATACTGCAAAGAAAGCTTTGCAGCAAAGCAAATAACTCTAGAAAACAGCTTTATCAGAATGGAAATTGTCAGAAATTCAGATTTATTCAGACCATAAAACTACACTTAATTAAAAAAAACCAGCGTTAAAAGGAAGATGGCAGAAAAAAAGCAAAAACTTTGAGATGCATTATGATGTAATGATGCTTCTACTACAAATACACATTAAAAAGAAATACAATTTTTTCTGCTTCAATTTTAATTATTCATCTGGGAGGTTTTTTATTAAGAAAAAGATGATCACACATATATCTTTAGTTCATGGAGGAAGCAACAGGCAGCCCAGCCCATAACTGCAGATGTTAAGATGTGAGAAAGATAAACTGGGTTTTGGTAATTAATGGAGCACTTGCCACTGACTGATTTAAGATTTTCCTCTGCTGAGCAATCTAGATGGGCTCAACCATCCAACAAAAAAAGCAAGTGCAAAAGAAGACAGACATTACCCAACAGTATTTAAGAAATCCTTTCAAATGCAGTCATCTCAAATGCCATTCATTTGCAAAATTGGCATCCAATACCAGCGATGGACCAGCTTCAGTCTCTTTACAAATGCCAAAAATTTTCTTAAAACTTAAAACTAATAATAAAGGAACTCAAAAGCCTAGTCGTTACAGACTTAAGGGCTAGATTCCCTTCATGCCCATGAACAAAGTATTCTTACACATCTGTGAGAAAAAGCAGCAAAATTTACTCAAGTGTTTGAAATGGTAAGCATTTAATAGTATATACCTCACTGAACTACTGAAGTGAGTGGCAATGATGAAAACCAAACAAAACCTTCATATAGGCTTACCTTCTGTTCTGAATTCTCATAAAACAGCAGCCCAAAATAGTCCTTTTCCAGTAAATTGAGGTGTTCACATACTTTATCAAACAGCACTTGTCCTTTTGCTCTTTTCTGAGGGGTGGGAGGGTAAGAAAAGACGGGAAAAAACCAAGGAAAAATGAGAAAATTAATATAAGCAAATCAGTAAGGTCTTTAATTACAGATACTGTCATTTGATGATAATATCAGGAAAATTAAAAATATACATAAACCAGATTATAAAACTATAAGCTTTCTTACAAAGACTGTTCACCATATTTCAAAGCTATACATATCCTTGACAAAAAATTGAGAAATGTAATTTTTTTTCAATATATAAAAAAAACCTCAAAACAACAACATTAAGTAAATAAGGAAAATCAGAACCTGAAGGATTTAAGTATTTTGCACTATTAGCTGTCACTTGGTTTTCCTAGATCTTTATTTTTAAAATAACAGAAGACTTCTTTATTTGAGCCAACTTTTTCTATATTATCTTCTAAAAATTAATACAGTTTCTACAATGCAAACTTTAGCATTTTTATCATTCTGGTATAACTCTCAGTGACTTATGAATCACATTATATGAATTCACTGAAAAACAAAAGTGTGTCATGTTCAAAAGACCACTAAGAGCTGATGCTCAGAGCAGCAGAAGCACCATGCAAGCAGAAGCTGAACATATGCAATATGTCTAGTTGTCTGTACTGCAGTGGTTTGTTTTGAGGGGCAGAAAATAAGATGGCTGCTTTCTATCTGTGTATTTCTGAAATCTTAGTACCCAGCAAATTCATTAGATGCTCAAAAATAAGAAATCTTCAAGAAGTTTATTTTTCCTAAAAATTGTATTTGTGCAAGTCACTAACAAAGGAAAAAAAACCTGAAGGTTTGAGGTTAATTTCAGTATCATAGTCTGCTGCTTTATAAATATTGTAATTGAAGACTGATGATCATTTTAATGTACTCTTTTAAAAGTGGTTTAAAATAGCCACTTTCAAGCTCACTTGGTGACCTCAGTATTACCAGAGTTTAAGCAAATGGCAGTCAGTCCTGAAGCTTTATCTGCTCTTCTTGTGACCTTTCCAGCATCTAAAGGAGACTTAAGAAAGAAGGGAAGGAAAGGGCATGTAGTGACAGGACAAGGCGTAATGGCTTTAAAGAGAATAGGTGCAGATAAGAAATCCTCTACTGTGAGGGTGGTGAGGCACTGGAACAGGTTGCTCAGTGAAATTGTGGATGTCCTATCCCTAGAAATGTTCAAGGTCAGGTTGGATAGGGCTTTGAGCAACATGGTTTGGTGAAAGGTATCTCAGCCTAAGCAGGAGTTTAAAAACTAGAAGATCTTTAAGGTACCTCCCAAGCCAAACCATTCTATCATTCTGTGATTCCTGCACCTGAAACATATGGAATGTAAACATTCCAAATGTCTATAGAGCCAGTAATGAAAAGCAGGTCCAGGCTCTACTTCTGTGTGCCAGGTTTTAAGGAAAATCTTTGTCTCCTGCTGACAGAAGACAAAGATTCAGAGCAGACAGCTCAGACCACGTGCTCAGGGGTGGGAGATGAGAAGTTCTTTCCACAGCTCAAATCTGACCATGACCGGCATCGCAGCCTCCAGTTTGAACCAACTCCTTCCCGACAGCTCTGCTATTTGTGGCATTTATCAGAGAGGCCACAACATGGCCTTTTCAGAGGCCTGTCAGCTCACAGGAATTTTTGCATTTGCCTGTCCCACAGCTCTCAGCAGATGCCAGAGCGCTGCCATTCCTCAGAAGCGCCACGGGCAGCGGCTGCGTGGGCCCGGGCGACACTGTGGCCATTGTCCAGGGCGCAGCGCTCCACGCGCCCGCTCCGGCCCTAGGGCAGAGCCGAGGGAGAGCGCAGCAAAGAAGGGATGCACTGAGCAAAGAGCCAAGCCATTGTTGATTTGCTCCCCCAAGAATCCAGAGCTTTGTTCAAAACCGCATTGACAGCAGACGTGCTGCTCACAGGAAGATCAGAAAGCTTTCACAGCAGCAAAATCATAAAATGACCACATTTAGCAGCCCAAGTAGCAAGGCAGTGGAAGGTAGAAGTCAGAGTGACTTCTGAAATGGGGAGCAGGGAATTTTAAGTCTGTTTGGTACTCTCAAAAAATGAATGGTGACCACTCTAGGCATCTGAAGTAACCACTTAATTTTCTTGACAGCTTCACCTTCCGCTTAGTAAGGAAAATCACCAATATAGAAAAGCGGTAAATTGAAAACAGAAAAAATACAAGCAAGAGAGAGTTCAAAGAATCTTAGACACATGTAATAGGTACCACTCTTTTTCCAAAGTCAATGTGCAAGTCAGTGATCACACCTTGCAAATGCAAGTTTCAGCTACACAAATTTCAGTACAGGAAATCTATAGATTAGTGCAAAATAATATGTGCTATCATGTCAAGCCCACATCTGGAATCAGCTGCTTTTTTATAAACTCTCTATACTAAAACCCACAGTTAATATCAAGTTTTTGCATACAGAAACATAAAGCAGGCAAATCTGCATGAAATATATTGCAAGTATAACTGTACAATAGCGCACAGTTTCTTATTAGGAAGTCATAATCAACAAAGAACTTGGATACACTAGCAGTGTATCTTTAAATATCTTTTTGTCAGCTCATGGTTCTTCCACATAAGGAAAAACACCATCATGTCACAAAGCCCAAGTTTGTGAGTCTACATTTGAGACAGCAGCAAAATGAAGACATTATACCATCAGTAACTAGTATTTATAGAGCTCTGTAATGGATTCAAAAGCACAAGAAGTCTCTCATTACCAGTGATGGTTTTCATTATAAGATCCTACTTGTAAAAATGAAAGACTCTGAGTTATAAATTTATACATATATATATACATATATATATATATGTAGTGATACAGTTTTAAAAATCTAAAATAGCATTTATTTTTTCAAACTTTTCAAATGCAATTTCTTTGTAAACCATTTGGGGACAGGCATTACTACACAGTTTAAATTATATTATACAAAACCACCACAATAACTTCTATGGAAAAACTTGTGTTCCTAGTAGAATGTCTCTAAACATGAATTGAACTGCAGTGATCCAGTCAGTTCAGAAGTTAAAAATATTTTAATAGAGAAGGGCACTCTTAAGAAGGCAGCATCATGGTTTGCATAGTTTGTTACATTTTACAATAGATTCCATTTCATTTCCTATCAGGCATTTGAGACATCAAGTGACAGTCACGACCAATGTGTAAATTAGAATCACTATTCTTATCATATGCATGCATACAGATACACTTAATGCATCCATATATCCAAACACGTGTTTGCAGCACAATAAATACTAGCACTGAAAACAAGGAAATATTCATGTTCCAAAATTATAATGCAGAAATATCAGTAAAAGTGTAAGTCCATCCTTGCTCACACAAGAAGGGGAGCACATTCAGCCTAGCTATACCAAGAGGCTGGGAAGTGAGATGCTCACAGAGTCAGCAGTTTAAAACACTAGAGTACTCAGATCAGCAGTATTCTGCATTGCTGCCAAAGTTATGCTTTCCTTTAAGTGAGAACATAAAAAGAACACATGTAACCAAGGTTATTCTAGAACCAATTTCAAGCCTGTATTTAGACACCACAGATGTCACCTCATAAAACCAGGGGTGGTTTATCTCCTCTACCTCCTTCTCAAAACAAGAGCAAACCAGAGCAAAGCAATTGCAGCTGACATACACAATGGAAATTTCTATGCAACTGGGAATTAGGATATAATAGATCTGTTTGACTATATAAGAGTTGCCAACTACTGATGCAATATAAATATTCACAGCTCCCAGTTCTGTTCAATACATTTATCTATGATAGGGATGCACGAGTTGAATGAACCATTAGCAAGTTTGCTGATGATACTCAAGTTGGAGGTGCTACTGACTCCTTAAGGGACGAGAAACCCTGCAGAGCATTGGCAGTCAGTGACACTAAATTTAGCAAATGCCAGATTCTGTACCTGGGACAGAGTAATTCTGGGCACCAGTATAAACCAGGAGAGGAGTGGCTGGAGAGCAGCCCTGCAGAAATGGATCTGGGAGTGCTGGTCAGCAGCAGCTCTGCATGAGCCAGCAGGGAGAGCCCAGGCAACCAGGACGGCAAATCTCATCCTGGGGTGCAGCAAACCCTGCGTTCATCCAGACAAAAGAGAGGTGATTATCCTGCTGCACTCAGCTTTGGTATGGCCACACCTCGAGTACTGTAAAAGCAGTTCTGGGGCCCACAAATTAAAAAGGATGCAAAAGTCCCTGAATATGTCCAGAAGGCAACAACAAAGCTGGGGAAAGGGCTGGAAAGAACGTCCTTTGAGGGACTGGCTTAGGACTTTAGGCTTGTCTAGGTTACAGAAAAGGAGGCTTGAGGGGTGGCCTCATTGCTCCCTACAGCTTCCCGAGGAAGGTGAAGAAGCAGGTGCTGAGCTCTTCTCCATGGGATCAGTGATAGGATGTGGGAACAGTTCAAAGCTGCACCACAGAAGGTTTAGATGTGACATTAGGAAGCATTTATTTACTTCTAAGGGTGATCAACCAATGTAGCTGGCTTCCTAGGAGGTAGCTGATGTCCCAAGCATGTCAGTGTTTAAAGGTCATTTGGACATGACCTTTAGGTCAGCCCTTGTGACATGGGTGCTTCCCAACCCTTAAAGGGTTGATCATCTGGCAGCTGACCTCAACGACCTTTGGAGGTCCTTTCCACCTGAAACAGTCTATCCTATTCTTATTCCTGCCTTCTCTTTCTCTAGCAGCACACACAGAGGAAAACCTCAACATTTCTCTCAGCCCTGCACTCGGAGAAAGGATTGAATGGGTAATCATGTCCCAGCCTAGGCACTGAATGACTCTGTGTGGGAGGAGGCATGTACCATTGATGGGCATGAGAACTGTGGATTATCTCAAACTAATTTAACCATTCGAAGAAATTGGGGGGGAGGAAAAAGCCAACAAAAATCAGTACAGTTTTTAAAAGTTTTCTGTGTTCATTCAGTTAATCTGGGTTTCCAGAGAATGGCAGAACTCCACATATCTCTTCAGAGATCAAACCCTTAGCCAAATGCAAGACATGCTCCCAGACTGAGTGACTTTCTGAGGTGTGCAATACCTATTATTTCCCCAGAGATTTTTTTTCTTCTTGTACTTATTTTTAGAAATCCTTGAGTCATTTCCCTTGAAGAAATGTAATAAAACATTTTATTACGTTTGAGAACAACAGTACTCCATCTGAGCAAAGGTCCATCTCCAAAGTGGCTAACCACAAATGTCTACAGGCAAGCACAGGACCAGTACCCAGGAGCTGACTAACTATTAGACTGGCATTTGCCTGAAATGCCAGGGTTTTTTTCAGCTCCAAAAACATTTTCAAAACCATATTTAGAGGAGGAAAAAGGATTCAATTTAATTTTATTTTCCTGAATCAGTCTAAGAGCCAATGCTCACAGGCATTAACACAATGCAATTCTATAGCCATGCCCAGGCTAATGCATTCTTCAGTTTTGTTTTAAAAATCAAAACATCCCTTGCAGTCTGGCAAAGGCAAGGCCACAGAAAAAAGAAGCTGGAATATGAACCAGGCAGTCCCTGCTTCCCCAGACCTGAAGAATAAGGATTGGTACTGGGCACACGAAAAAGAGGAGGAGATGTGCAGCAGCCTGGGCTATTTTCAAAAGTATGATACATATCAATGACAAGCACATCTTTTTGGCTGCAAAAAACTGCTTTGCTGTGCTTTTTGGCCAGTGATGCATGAGAAGTGCTCTCATGCCTGGCCTGCACTTGTATTGCATGCAGGGAGAGCTGAAACGTGCCAGGTCCTGATGCTGCAGCAAACCAGACTGCCTTGTACAAACAAGAACCATAGGGAAAACCAAACCAAGGGAATATAGGAGCTCACTCCTGCTACAAACTTGGAGTGGCAAAGAATGACATAGAGCAAGGGCATGAGTGGTGCCTTGGAAGTGCAAAATCAGCAGGAGAGAAAATAGGTGGAATGGCCCAAAGGAGCCCTTGGCAAGGGGCCATGCTCAGTGCTGCAGAGGAAGGCAAAAAATCCCCAGGGACTGAGATGACTTCACACATAAACATCACTTTCAGTGGTGTCTGTTGAATCTAGACAAATATTTTAAAAATGTGCCAAATTTAACATCATCCCTATTTTCCTTTTTCTAAATAAAAGATGTCATACTTTAAACAGACCTCTTAGTGCTTGAATAAACCTAGGCTAGACATCTGAGCAGTCAGAAAAAAGATTTGCAAATCAAAACTCAGCTACAATTAAACATCTGTTCCATATCAACTTCATTCAGAGTTTTTTTAATTCAGGGTTAAAGATTGATCTTAATTGTACATTGAGCAAACATATTTTTACTTTGTATTAGCAAGCTGTAAGTAACCATAGAGTCTGTGTCAACTCCAATACATTTCACTTGTTCATACGTGCATAAAATAGGGTCAGTGCTGGCATCCTTTAAATGCCTTTTGTCATAAATATTTAATTAGACCACAGACTGAATGCAGTAAACAAACCCAATAGGATCTTCATTTGCTTCTAACTAGTAATCATTATGCACTTAGTACTTGTTTTTGTTTGTTTGAACTGTGCTACTCTCTACTAAAACACAGTTTATATTTAAAACAGAAAATCTTGAACTAGTCTTTACTGCAGATCCCAAATTCATTGGACAGAATTTCTTCACAATTATCTACAAAACCACAGAATGAGAGGAAAAAAACAAGTTTATTTCCCCCAAAAAAGCAAGATAAACATGTAGTTCACAGTAATGTATTAGTAATTTATACCTCTCATAAAGGATCTATTATCAGGAAAGGAGTAGATCAAAATTACAATATTTTCATTGTAATAAAACTAAAATTGCTCCTAAAACTTAAGTCTTAAACATTCCGATAGTCTGCACATTCAAGCTATTAAACCTCAACTGCCATTACATCTCAAATATCATGCTATTGAATCATGAACCAAGGTTATTTTATCCTTTAATATGGTTCTGCCATTTCAAGCAAGCACAAAGGTTCAGCCACAGTTTTTGGCAAATACCACTCATTAGTTTTCATCCTCAGTACCTTGACAACTGTCTGTGATAAATTTACAGGCTGTTATTCCTTTAACTCTCTTTAAAGTAATGAAAGGTAGTTGAAAGTTTTTTTTCACAGTTCACAGCCTGTGAAAGCTGTTCTAAGTCATGCTCCTCCAGAACTATTCAACAATAGCCTCTTCCTCTTTCCCTCTTTGCAGGCATTCACATGTTACTTGAAGATTCTGAGGCTAAGTAGGTGCTATCCTTAAGAGTTTCAATAGTTTTAAGATTAAAATAATTAAATTAATTGCTCATGCTCTGTGAATGCACATACTGCGTACATGTAGCTCATGTTGTTTAATACAGTACTTGCATGCAATATTATTTTGTGATTTATTTCAGAAGATTACTTTAAAGCAACAGAACACAGAAAATTAATCTATTTTTATTAATATGGAACCCATGGACTTAAGGAACTACAATACTAAAAGTTAAAGGAATTTAATATAACATTGTAATGGAGGATATTTTGCTGCCTTATAAAACTTTACAGGTTCCAAAATAGCAATATAAAGCAAGCTTGAAGAGTGGCTGCTATAAATACTCTTAACACTACTCCCACTCAAATTTTCACTCCCCAGAGCAAGTAGCCAAGATGCAGAGTACTTATTTACAGACCACAGTTTATCAACCATGCAAGATTACAATCAGCACCTCTGCATTGGTGAATTGAGTGCAGTTCATTTCTGGGAAAGATCAAAAACCACAAAACACTTCAGTGAGAATTTTAAACGATGAAGAACTGAAGAACCTAGCACAAGGTTTAACTTAATAATGCTCTCACTCCATGGACTTCTCTAGGCAACAGTGGAGTGCCTTGGGTGTTGGATCTACACTGGCATTCAGACAAGGATATTTGGAGAAGCTATACTCCAGAAAGATTACAAACCAGGTCCTTCAAATTTGCATCTTCAAAAGTAATGAAAGTACAAATACAGATGAGTAGTAAAAAGAAAATAATCACAAAAGAAACTGAAATATCTGTTTGAACAGTTCCAGAGATAAAAAAATATTGACTTAGAGTTCAAACTGGCAAGTTCACACCAGTCAGAAGATCTACTAAGGCAAAATAAAGAGTTCTCAGGGAAAAGAATAGATGACTCTCAGAGGTGATAAATGTTACAAAGTAACATCAAAAAACACAAATATTTGAGATTTGATTTGTGCTGAAATCTAAAGATCAACCATGCCCGGGGCAATGGAAAAGACATGCAAAAACAAGCCAGAAGAAATAATTCCACTGTCAAACAATACTACGTGGCTGCAAAAAAGAACTTAAAGTAATTACCAATACACAAAACCCAAGTGGCAAAGAAACAAGAAAGGTTCAAATGTGTCTGTACTCCCACAGCAACATTTTGTGACAAATTCTGAACTATAGAACAGCATCAAATTACAGTCACTCGCAAATATGCTTTAATATCCCATTAAAAACATGCTAATTCACCAGGAGTGAACTTTTCTTTTTTCCCCACAATTTCACATGTAAGTATACTAGCTCAACATCTTGAAGCTGTATTTTTCCCAAGTGAGCATCCCCTACCCACTTCTATTCTGTACCACTCACCACAGGAATTGACTTTCAGAACATTTTGTCATAGAAACCAGTTTTTGTTCAGTCTGCTGTATTTGTCAATGCAATCTGCATGTCACATACACTTCTTTTTTCCAAAAGGTGCTTTAACTCAATTCAGATTCCAAGAAAATGCCTCATTAGGCAGAAGTCACATCAATTGCATATTAACTAGACTTTAAATTGTAATAAATTACTTTTTATTAGCATAATAGATGCTAAGTTTGCACATGTACCTAATCCATCTAAAATAAATG
The DNA here is from genome assembly GCA_034336665.1 of Luscinia megarhynchos. NCBI lineage: Eukaryota > Metazoa > Chordata > Aves > Passeriformes > Muscicapidae > Luscinia > Luscinia megarhynchos. Next base: position 53,934,595 of record CM067565.1, read on the forward strand.
GACCTAGCTCTGGTTAGAACAAAATACACATACATACAAAATTTCTAGTGCTATAATTAAGTTTACAACTGCGTTGCAATTTTTGCTGTTTTTTTTCTTAAAAAGTACATATGTATTCCATTTTTTACATATATTTGCATTAACTCCTCGCCTACAGGGGATCTTGCCTTACCAAGACAAGAAGATCCTTGAGAATATAAAGATTTTTATTACAAAACCAGGACAGAAAACAAGTTTGTCAACACACAGAAATTTGCTTCAGCCACATTACAATTAGAGGACTTCACCAATTCACTTAAATTAATCCCTCTGCCCATCTCAGCTTCATACTACAGAACTTAAATGTTTCAGAATATAGTGAACTCAATTTATAACAAGTTAGGATATACACTTGTCACTTGGTAAATATTAAATTTCTAAAAATGTTTTGTGAAGCATGGAGAGCCTGTTCCAGAACAACCTCTATAGAGCTTTTGTTCCCTAGTCTAAGTCTCAGAGATGATACATCTTTTAAAAAAACAGTTTCAGATGAACTGTCGTTAAATACCAACATTAAGCAAAAACTGTAACCTTTTTTTCTAATAGAATTGTTTTGCATATTCTGCAAAAGCTCACTAACACTTTACTGAATTGAAATACCAATTTTTTAAAGCTTGAAAAAGCTCTATTTCAGTCATCTTCGAGAAATTATTCAAATTCAATTTGTATCAAATGTTACTTTGCAAATTGAAAAACAAAATCGGCTTCAGTGTTGGGGGGGAATGGAAAGTGAGGCAGGGGTGGTTATGTATGTGTAAAAACTGGTTTCTGTACAAGGTGTTATATAAAACAATGTTTCCTTCTTTACATATTCAAAATTCAAAATCCTGTTATAAAAAATTAAGTATGTCGAAATGTCTTAAATCACTGGAGCTGAAGAAACATAACCACAAATATGTCTAAAACTAAATTAGCTAACAAAGCAAAAGGGAACATAAGCAGGATAGAAATCTAACTATCATGTGGACAGGAGTTTAGAGAGCAGTTTCTGGTCTACTGAAATGGCATTTCTTCCTAAGCACACAAACTATTGTTAGTGGATATTCTGTTCTCTCAGGAAAAATTACCAACAAGATAGACAGAAAATAGAATGGAAATAAAGTAAAAAAATCTGTCAGAACTCCTCATCTAGCACCTCAATCTATACTAAGCCTGCTTTTTAAAATAAGAGAAAATAGATGGAAATGAAGAGAAAGGTGTCAGACTAATCAACTGGCACATATCATGAAATTCAGTGAGCAGTAAGAAAAAAACTGCTATTTTAGAAACTGTTCATAGGAAATGCTAGAGATATTATACCTGAACTCATCTGCCCTTCCAGACAGTATGAAGTCTTGAAGTGCGGCTTGTAATTGTACAAATGCAGAACGAGCCTAAGAGTTCTCAATTATTTAGGGATTTATCTTACTTTAAAAAAAAACTCTACCAAAAAAATCCCACAAAAAAAAAAAAAAAAAAAAACTAGAGGAAAAACAGGTACTTGGATAACCATGATGAACAGGAGAGATTTTATGGAACTGCTTTTTCCTACAAGCAAAGTAAGTGAGACTTAACCATACTGCTAAAAGGGACATATACAAAACTATGAATTTTTAAGAACCTAAGATGGCATTTAAAAAATGTTTCTTAATGATAGGAATGACATTTGCTTTCCCCTCTCCCCCAAAAAAATCCCAGAAAGTTTCCCCTAACTGCTGGGACATGTCCAATATGGTCAAGCTTGACCCTGAGGCAACACCAGCCAGCTCACTCAGTACTGGTGGGTGTATTCTATAAGGTCCCATGGGATTTGTCTCTCCATCTCAAATGTTCCCACATGTAACCATAACCTTATATATAACCTATTATATATACTAATTGGCCCCAAAACTCTCAGTATTTAGTTACTGCTGAGAATCCTGATCAGCCTTGATCTGTGTGCTGACACTGAAGCTACTGCACCATGACTTTCTTTCCTTTTATGCCTGTTCCCAGGTATTGTCTTATATAAAGACACATACAGTAGGAATGAACAATTGGCAAAATTTAACAGAGACTAAATAAATGGTGTTTTATTTACGTATTTTGTTTTCTTTCACACTCCTTTTAATTTATGTGAATACAAATTGATGAAGTTCCACAAGGAAAAAAGGAATAGGATTGCAAGTCAAACAGAAAAGTCTGCAATAGTGTATTAGCTCAGATTTTCTTACTGATTATCATAAAGGTTTAGAATGGCTATTAGAAAAAGACAGGATTCTACCAAAAGCCACCAAATAACAGTAATGAAAACAAGGTATTTTTCAGTTTTACTTTAGTATTTTTAGTTTTACTTTTAGTCATTAGTAAATATGTATTTTAAATATAAAGAAGCTGGTCTACAGTCCATAGTAAGCTGGAAGAGGCATCAGGAATGTGAAAACCATTACAATTGCCCCAAACTAAAAGCTGATTTACTAGAAAGTCAACCAAGGCACACTGGGCTTTGACTGCAAAAATGTTGTTTGTTTTTTAATTCTTGTATCATTTCAGTAACTTTGTAAAAGTTACTGTAAAACCAGTATTTACCCAAACAGTAAATATTGAGGTAAGACTAAAAAAGAGTATCAGAAATCAACTAGGATCTTCTGCAGAAAGCACAAACTGAAATTTCAGTGATCAGTTGATACAGCTTTCTGAGACTTCAAGTATTTTGATATGGTAGTAGAGCATAAAAAACTCTACATGTATTTAAGAACATGAATTCATCCATAAAATTGCAATCAGCACTGCTCATGTCCTATAAATAATTCAAATGAACATATAAAACAAATTGGTTTTTCACCACCTTTTCCCCTTCTTAAATTAATTTTACTATAGTTCTTACAGGAAACTCTTACTGCAAAAATAATAAAACTTATTTCTTGCCAAATGACTTAACTGAATCATGACAGACTTAAAATACTGCAGTTATAAACACAAAATGGTATATTCTTAGATCTGTGGTAAGCCACCACTTCATTTAAATCTCATTTTAGGATGGGGCAAAAGCCCAGGAAGATAAAACTCATGTAGTCTTTAATTAAAACAGAGATACCCATTCAGATTTAAACATCCGGATTTATGTGGGACAAAAAAAAAAAAATCACAAACCAACAACTACTCCAGGGTTACTACCCTGCAGTTAATTTTTGTGAAAATGTGGAACTAGAACAGAACTTTAAATATAAATACATGTTTTATAGCTGTAATGAAGCTTTTCTTTCTGAAGAAAATTTCTTTCAAACTTTCAAGTTTAAAAAGTTTAAATTTATCTCCAGCTGAGATAACTTTAAAAAAACCAAATGAACTCAAGAAAACTTTATTAGCACATGTCACATATCTTCAGAAAAACCTTGATGTTTTAGAAAAATAATCAAGTTTGAGCTGTCAAATAATCAGCTAGTGTACCGCAGACAACATTTTTAAGAATAGACTGGTAAGTTTTAAAGATGGAATTTTAAACTGAAACCTTAACTGACTCCTAGCGACAGCGTTAAACACTCAGCACAATGAATGCAAGTTCTCTTTTCCCTACAGAAAAAGCTCTTTGTACAATGACTTGATGCCTTACCTCTAGGTCACAGCTGTATTCTGTGCCATCCAGAAGCATCACCTTACACTGCACAGTTTTGATTTTCTTTGGAGACTTCTGAGGAATGTTATCTATTTTAATTTCAGCTGTCTGCACTTCTTTTGTCTCCCTATTTTCTTTTTCTTCTTGTTTTTCTTCTTTTTTCTCTGCAGCTTCCTCTACTTCTGTTTCTTTACCATCTTCTTTGGAAAGGCTATATAAAATACAGTTAAACAAACTCAGGAAGGAGGATAGTTTTAACTTGTTCATTCTTTTTATAAGCTACTAATAAATAAGACAGTAACTATTCAGTAAAGTTATGCACATACTGGAAACACAATAACCAGCATAAGCATTAAGGTCTTTTTTTAGGGACCAGATATTCTTGCTCTCAAACCAGAGAAGGTGTCTTTTTTCCCTTTCCTTGAAATGAGGTTCTGTTTATTTAAATATGAGTTACTGGCTTTCTCCCAAAGAGAAACAAATTTGTTAAGAAGCTCCAGGAATTATACTAAACTAAACCCCAGTGTTTATGAGAGCCAAGTGATACAGAATCACAGAATGGTTGAGGTTGGAAGGGATCTCTTGAGATCTATCCAGCATCCCTAGGGCCACACAGGGCAATTTGCCCAGGACCATATCCAGTCGGGTTTTGGATATTTTCATAGGCAAAGACTCCACAATATCTCTGATCAACCTGTTCCAATGTCTGAGTCCCCGCTTTACCACCCTAGGAGGTCTATCATCTGCACCACCACCACCACCTGGCTACATTCCTTGCCAAGGAAAGGTCCTATCACCATCAGAGTAAAAAGATTTTCTTGCGATTTGAAATGCAATTTCATGGCTTTAATTTTAGGTCCCTTGCCTTTTGTCATCTAACTGCACACCACTGAGAAGGGTCTGGCTTCTCTGCACTCCTTTCATTCAGGTATTAACACACATTGATAAGATTCCCCTTCTTCTCTTCCCCAGGCTGACCAGTGTCAACTGCCTCAGCCCCTCCTCATACAAAATATTCTCTATGTGCCTTTGCCAGCCTAGAATATGAAGCCTGAATGTTAAAAGCTGACATGCAACTTCACAAAAAGCAGGACTGGCACCTAGCAACTGGAATAGCTGTCATTTTTTCCCCACTATGATCCCAACAAAGCTTTACATGAATTACATAATTCATTAATCAGATTTCATTAAAATTACTCCAAAGTATCTGAGCCTTCCCACACGTACCTGTATTTCAGCACTGACAGAGTGTTTTTCCTTGTCATCTGCTTTAGCATTCTCCCGGTTTTCAGCTGCTTCTTCCAAGCTCTTTCTTGGCTGAGCCACCCCCTCCAGTGCCTGGCTTTCACTTTCTTCAACTACTTGCTCTTCCCCTGTGGCTCTTTTCTTGGGCTCATCTTTGGGCTCTGCCAAGGTGTATGACTTTTGTTTCTTAAGCCAAGGGGGAAGGAAACGAGAAATACCCTTGCTTTCAGGTGAAGATTTTTCCTTCTTCTGGCTATTTGGACTACTTTGGCTAGTTGGTGCTGGGACAGAAGAATCTTGAGCTTCTCCAGAGGATGTTTCCCTGGACTTTTGATCTTCCGGAGTCTCTGATGCTTCTTCAGGCTTGTCCTTGGCTTTGTCTGGTCCCAGCTGCTCAGAATCTTTCTTTACTTCGGTCTCTGAACCAACTTCAGTTGTCATTATCACAACTGACACTAAAAGAAGCAACAATAAAAAATAGTTTTGTTATGTAGCATCACTACTTCTACTGATTAATTAATTTATGAACTGTAGTAATTCATAAATTCTTGTCCAATATTAAACTTATTACAGCTAAAGAAATACTCCTTTTCAAATTTTGAGTTCACAAGTAAGACTAGTAAGCTAAAACTTAGTGCTCTGCAGATAAAAGATCTACAGTTTCCTTCTCCTTGACAAAATTTTAAGTGTGCTCACTGAAAGGCATTTGTTTTATTACAGGTACTCCTAATGTTACTGGCCAAGATTCCTTCAGAAGTAACTTCAGTTCTCTTTCTACTGAGCTCCTTGGCAGACTCAGAAAATGAATTTTTAGAAGAGCAACCACCTTTTTGAGTAAAACTGGTAGGTACAACTCCCTAGTATTCGGTGACACTTATTAACCTAAAATAAATTATTGGAAGTGAAAGAGCAAGATTACCTAAGAATAGGACAAAAGGAAGGTGAGCATGATAGTGATTATAAAAATAGGAGAATTGATGTTGTCAGTGATATTGTTGAAATTACTAGTTATGCTGGGGACTGTACATTTTAACTTAAGGTAAAACTGGGTTCTTACTAAGAAGTTCATACCAGTCAACATAAAATCATATATAACTCTTACATCTCATCACTTCTGCTTAATCTTCCTTTAGTGAAATTAAAGACAAATGACAATACTGTAACAATAGGATATGCAATAATGACCTTTCAACTTAACTTTGAAAAAAATATTAACTAGAGTAAACAAATATTGTTATCTGTGTGGAACTGTATTGTGCTGCATTGCTTTAAAAAGTGTAGTATAATGACTATTTTCCAATTTATTGAAATGAGCCAGCAAAAATAAGCATACAAGGGTCCAACAAAAGTTCATAATGGTTAGATTTCATTATTCATCACTGGTAATTACTTACAATCTTCTGAAAACAATTAATTTTAAATTGATGGTCTGTTTTTCTGGCCTAAAGTTTAGCAAGTTAGTTACAATCACATTTATATTTTTATAACATGGGAACCCTCTTCACTATGATTATGTTCACTGCATGCCATTAGAGGCAGGAGGCTCTTAGGTTCAGGACTCTGAACTCAACTGCTCCTATCTGCCCAAAAAGAGTCAAGAAGGTTATCTAGCTCAGGCTTGATGCAATTAATTTGCACAGCAATTTAAACTACACTTGAAGCCTATTGGGAACTAGCTTTAGATCACAAGGCAGCAGCAACACTTTTCCTCCACGTTTCCAAAGCACATCCATAGGCAGTCAGAAATAGTTAAACTAAGTCATTCCCCAATATGAAAAAACGAAAAAACAAAGCTCAGAGAGGCCTAAATATACAAGAGAGGCCATTCTGGCCAAAGAAATGAGCAATACTGAGCCAAAGGAAACATCATCTTAACTGTTATCTTACTAAGAAGCCTAGACATAGGAGCCTTAAATACACATTAAGCATCTTGAGACCAAAGTAGCTGCAGTGTGTGAGGGTTTTTTGTTCATCACTTAACACTTCACTATCTAAAATCAAAGCATTCCCCAATGGGGAATTTAATTATAAGTAAGTACCTTTACTACTGCTACACTGGAGACTTCTGAATACATTTCAAGCTTAAATATTACAGTTATGTAGCCACTTCTACCACTTTTTATAAAACCCTTCAAGTTTCAATACTACTAATAAAGCAGGTTGGGATAGAGTATTAAGCATCATGTAAATACTATTTATCTCAGAAGTAAAAGGCCAGGTTTCCATTTGACTGTTGAGATTAAAGAATTTGCTGTTTAAAGCCATATCTTGGCTAAGTATGCTAGTTTTCAAGCTGATACTAATCAAATCACATTTTGCCATCACCTTTGTATCTTAAACAGAAATGCTCCTGTTCTTTCCGAATGGTAGGTATCTTATTAACATAATAATGTAAAACTTTATTATCAAAATGAAAACCAAACTCAAATTTCCCCGAGAAAAATTGAAACTTCTGCTGTTTAGAGAGTATCAGTCCACACTGCTTAATAAATTGATAAGAGAGGTTTCATACTTAATAGAGATGGTGGTGATTTTTTTATACATCTGTAAGAAAGAACCAATTTTTTCTCAGAAAGTATAAGACTTGATATACAAATCTTCAAAAAAGTTAAAGGAAAGCCCCTATATTTCTTGCACTTTTTTGTTTTACTTTTCAAAATATGCAGAAATGCATTAAATACATGTACAACTAATAACAAGTCACCATGTACCACTCTCAAAATTAATACCACAATTTGATTATGCAGTCAAAAAAGAGACATCTCCAGAAAATTCCTTACAACTAAGCAAAATAAGTTACCTTGTAAGCACATCCCCATTATATTGTCCTAACAATAAAAGAAACTGAGGAAACCAAGTCACACAAGATTCAATCACTGATTACATTTAGACACAACAGCAGTGGGTGGTGCAAACTCTCTCAATGGGAAACAAGAAAGGTTTTGCAACTCCAAGTGTCCTGGCTTTTATAATCAAAGTTACAATTAAAAGGAGAACTTGGCTTTATACTGCAGAAGCAAAGGAAAATTGTTACAGCCCCTGTCTTTAGAGGTCTGTCAATGTCCATTTAATGCCCTTATTTGATGCCCACAGCAGAAGGGATTTCTTTCATGAGCTCAATTTCCTATAAGCTTGCAAGTTCAGTGCTTTTCAGGGTGGGGAGGGGAGAGAAGAGGAAGAGACAGGAGAACCCTACAAAAGGAAACACACCTCTCTGCTGAACCTGTTTATTTCTTTATATTCCCAGTAGTCTCAGAATTAACTGTGAAGAGGTGGATGAGTTAACTAAACAAGGGCACTGACCAAGAGTGGAAGTTAAAATCTTCCCAAAACACCTACCTTCTCTACCACATTAGCTTGATACATTTCTTTTTTCCAGAGTTGCATGCTGGTACAAGACTTGGCTATCCCTTGAGAAACACAATTTGGTCTCACACTCCCTATCTCAATGCTCTGTTAGATCCTCCAGTTTTGTAGTTCACAGAAAAAACAGAGATATGGAGGGACAAAACACTGGAGTTCTTCCATCAGCCTATTCTTGCAGTTTGTAAAGCCTTAGATATACCTTCACTACAGTCAAGCCATCAAGAAACCTGGTTTTTCGAAAGTGGCTTTTTCCTGATTTCCTCCTGCCCTGATAGGGAAGACCTCACATGATCTCACACAGCTCTGGTGTAACAGCCAAGAGCAAATGGAATGGTGTGCCAGAAAGCAAATGGAAACAAGCAGCAGACAGCATTTGTCTCAGAAGTGATACTGGGAAGAAATAAATCAAATTTGATTGCAAATTTAGAATTTTCAACTTCAACTGCCTGTTTTCTTGCTTTCTTGTCTTCAAGTAAAATCTCATTTTGCCCCTATAATCTTTTGTAAGCTCTGTAACAACTGCAGCAGGATAGGGTTCTCCTTATCTCACCTCTTTTATATTGCAAGGTAACACTAAATCTGTGTTTCATTTTGAATTGAGAAAGGAGAAAACCAATCTTGCAGCAAGAGTAGACTAAAGAGAAGGAGCCTTAGGGTGATGCTCAAATAAAGGATTACCAATGCCTGAACAGCAAAAAGAAAAACCTTGGTAGATTTTGCAATTGACACCTGTGTCTTTTGTAATCCTCCCAAAAACTTGGCTCATGCCGACTGAATGACTACCTAAACTGCAAGGATGAAGGTGGGGGTGGGATGGCAAAAAGTGTAAAACACTCCACAATTTCTGAAGAGAAGGTGAGTTTGTTAAAACCAATCCCACTTTTACAGGAAGCAGATGATCTGCCCCATTTATAACTCTACCAATTTTCCCAAGCAAAGGTGCTGACCAGGAAGCAACTGAAGACAACAAATATTCTCTCTCCATTCATCCCTTCCACTCTCTTTTTATTGCACTGAGAAGAAACCTACTGCTGGCCCAAGCTCATAGCTCAAAGCAGAAAAGGATGCTACATTCTTTTCTTACACTTTTTCCTCTCAGGTGTATAGATCAGTCATCTGGTTGATACCTTTTTTCCAGTTTCTAGCATAAATTCTTGAAATGTGGTTTTCTGACAAAATGAATTCCTGCCACCATAGATAAACTAGAAACAGAAGACATATCAAATATAACATGAAGTTTGAAAAAAAAAGTAAAAAAGAAAGGGAAAGAAAAAAGTGTAGCTCAAAGATCACAGACAATATTAAAACCAACTGCAGTAAAATGAAGTTTTCTTTGATGATGCATATTTTAATTCACTGCTTATGTTCAGTATTTCTTATTTAACAGCACAGAGGAACAAGTACAGATCCTTTTTCCATACATTTCTGGATCTCATTTTACATATTTTCTGGGTATATATAAGGTAGAAAATGCAGTCCTAAAGTTGTTTCTTCTTTATTCAGTTTGTCACTGAAATTCACAGCAAACTCAAGAAGTAAAAATTGCTTTGATAGTTTTATCTCCATCAGTCTACTAGGATTCACAAACAAACCATCATGTCACAGAAGCAAAAGAAAAAAAATCAACCTACTTCTACAGAAATAAATTACAGCTCAGTGCACTAAAAGCCAATGTGTGTCTGTGCAAGTCATGTAATTTTCTGGATCACCACAGTATTAATAATTTATTTTTTAAATCACTACCTTTGTAAATATTTCATATATTTATTTCACATGGTCTACACATAAAAAAAATCCAAAAAGATATCAAAGAAAATTTGAAATAACACTTGAAAAAATATACATGAAAATCTGAAACAAGGTCATATGTATTTCAACTGCCTAAAACAAAGCAAAAAAAGCTCCCAAATGAAGTTGTTTATTTCTTGTCATATTATTGATCTGAAGCTCAGCAGAAGCCTGATCTGCATTTCACAGTCGGTTAGGACACATCATTCACGCTTGCTGCTTCCAACATGTAAGATTTGTTTGTAGAAAAGCTATAAAGAAGTAAGATCCCAGACAGAATAGCTATTCATATTTCAGAGTGTAAAAGAATCTGGTTTAAGTAGTAGGAACTTGGTAGTGCAACTAAATTTTTTCAAAAATATAAATCAGTTCTTTTCTGTAGAGTACAATAATTGATATTTCAAATTTGGCTGAAAGCAGTAACAAAATAACTTTATTTTAGATTTCTGCTAATTTTAAAACTTGTATTTTATCATTGGTATGTAAACAACAAAACTCATGGTATACCATGATTCTCTGTTGCATTGTTTTGCTGAAGGTGCAAATATAACCTGCACACATTCTACTACTAAAGCAAAAAGTAAATCCAATTTCTCCTTTTAGTCAATATTTAAATAGATTACTACAACTGAAAAGACATGGAGTGCTCCAAACACCAAGGAATAAATTCTACTAAAGAATGAAGTTTCCAATTTTGAGATCCTTAAGAACACAAAAACATCTCTAAAGTTGGCTTAGATCCATCTGCAACATTCACATCATACAGTTCCCAATTAAATATTGTGCTGCAATCAAATATCAACCCAAAACCATCCCAGTTCTCCCCTAGGAACTTGCATCCTTCTCTGTATGTATAAACACACAGAAGTGTTTACGCACACAAACATACTTTGAAAGCTGAATCTAATAATTTGGATTGCATTCATTTTAAGCACATTCCTAAAACAAAACAGATCATACAAAAGTCAAAGATCAAGTTTAGCAAACTAGTGAGTATGATAAAAAAACTACAACAGAAAAAGCAGAGGAAATGAGTATGTTTTATACATAGAAAATCCAATCACCTATTTTTAAATGACTAATTGAAGACGATACCTAGCAATTGAACCAAAACCCAAGTATTTACACACTGAACATGACAAGGACTGTTCCAGTCTGCTCCTTCCCTGATGATCTCTGTGCACAAAAATCAAGGTTGACTGCAGAGGCTGAAGAGACAGACTGCAGACTCGGCTTTTTTGTGAGTCTCTGCAGTAGCCACAGGCAGAAGCCTGTCAGAGTCCATTGGTTTCCCAGGCTGTGACAAGACCACCAGAGCTGGGGCCTGGACGGATTTCTTGCTGTCATGGCTCTTCACTGCAGGCTTAAAAGGCAACACATTGAAAAACAGACTACCAAGAACAATCCTATGTCATATACAGCCAAAAAAAAAAAAAACCCAAATTCCTTCTTTTAAAGCTTCACTGCTCATGGAGGGAGCTTAAGTAATAATTAAGGTGAGTAGACAACTAAATCTGTATTGATTCAGACTTTTGCCTTTGTAATAATATCTCCTAACAAAAATTTCTTCTAAATGTAAACCCCAAAAAGAATTGCCCTTTCTCCTTATGATCCTGCTTGAGCTCCCTCCTAAACTGGGAGCTCCTCTCAAGGAGGTAACCAGGTGAGTAAACTGACATTGCCAGTCTGGTATTGGTCAGCAGATGGTGCCATAATAGCTCTGAAAGTCAGCAGCACGCTCCAAAGGCCAAACTTAAACAGCAACTAAACTCCGATTTCAAGTGTCATTCCCAGATTATGACAAGTGATGGAATGCTTTCACAGAAGTATTAACATAACATATTTCAATAAATATAACGTCAGAGCCAGTGAACCTTGACTCCATGACCATATAAATTAGTTGCACATGTACATGAGCATGTGTGTGTCTAAACACATACACATATTCACATAACATCTAAGCTTAGATGATCTCCAAGAGTAGAAATGGCACACAATGGTGTCCTCCCAAAGAATCCTATGCCTATCAAATCTAGTTTCCAGGGAATTATTTGCATGTCACAGCAGCTAGTAGCACCTGAACTAATAGAAACTATACACATAAACACCATTTAACTAGATAATGAAGTCATTATTCAAAATAATAGGTATTTTATTAGCCTTCATGTTTATATCCATGCCATCTTACACTTGAGAACTTGCAAACAGGAGTATTTGCCTCCCAAACACATTCTTCTCCTTATTTAAATACTGAAATTTCTACAAGTCATTTTTATACTGTGAGAAAATTATTGTAGTTGTGTAACCATTCCTTGCATGCACAGAACACAGACAACTCATCATAAAAACACTGGCAAGTTCCTACATAGGATGGTGAGAATTTATAAGGTAGTTCTGAAACAACAACATGAGACAAGTACTAGTGTAATTCTGAAGATTGCTGTGAAGAGAAAGAAAAAAATCAAGGATATAGACAGCAAATTGAATGTGACAGAAAAAACTACTTTTGTCTAAAACTGCAGTGAGTATCTGTAGCTTAGATAGAATATTTTCACAATAAAACTATTATGCTGACAAATTTCTGTAAAACAACTCTGGGGAAGTCACCTCTACTCTTTGTAGACTCAAATTACATCCTCAAACATTACTATTTCTTGAAATCTCTTTTCCTGTTAAAGCAGCACAACACATACCTATTACTTATCACCCAAGTGCCTCAACTTTTCACAAAACACCTGCTGCAGGCCATCTCCATTTTGCCTGGTAAATAACTTGGTTACTGAAATCTATACACAACTTTAAAGGTTTAGTTTTAATGGATAAGTCAGTTGAAGAACTCCCAAAAGGAAAGATAATACTATATGACATGAAAACCAGTGAGAATTCTTTAAAAGCTATTTTGTTAAAATGCATCTCCTGACACTGTGCAGCAGTCTAAAAATGTGTAATAAAACAAAGAAAATAATGTTGGAAAGTGCTGCTTTCCAAACTAAATGAAATTCAATGAAAACTGCATCATCTTTGTAACAACAGCCATAGAACATGTAAAACTCAACCCCAAGGTTTTCAAGAAAATCAGAATGTAAATACTAGATGTAGCCAAGTTGAAATGCCCACATTGGAAATTGAGATCACATTTAAGCAAATATACATCCTGCAGCTGTCTTGGTGCTATTCTCTGCCATACCCACAGATAACAGAAATCTGTTTCTTCTGTATTTTCAATCTACAAATAAACTGCTATATCAAGGCAAAAAAATAAGCTGCAAACAGCAAATTAATTTAAATCAAGAAAAGTTGTCTTTGCCAGAGTACATATGCACAAATATAATCTGTTTATCAAGATAGCTTTGTGCTCTTCCCCAGCACTGAAAAAAATGTTGTAATCTGATGAGAATCCAACAGTCGTTTTGAAAAGCTGTATTGAACAAGTGACCCCACCCAGGCCCTGACACTGCTAGAGAAGGACATGCTCAAGTGGAAAAACGGGATTTAGTTCCAAATTCATTCCAGCAGACAGAAAACGAACATGGGTCAAGAGACAGCTCTGTTTTCCTGTTATCTGTCCAACAAACTAGGAACAACACAGATTTTGAGAAAAATCTCTGCCTTATTTTTAAAATCAACTTTGCAATTTTACAGTGGGTTTTGGCTGTTCACATCAAATCCTCATGATAACCACAATTTTAGAGATTAAAACCAGCAGCGAGTATTCATTTGTTCCGAGCAATGCTGTCCCTCCAATCTCTACTCCTATTCTTCCACTCTGTCCCACCTTGCCAAATGGCTGGTTCTATGACAGTCACACAATTTCACTGAAGCACAGGCAAACATTTAAGTTTTTCCAGTTCTTAATAAAGAAGCTGTAGGGAGTGGGGGCAGACAACAACAACCCCATTTGGGTTCTAGTAAATTATTTGCTCTGATTTGGAGGTGATTGATTTGTAAATGCCGCAACAAAAAATTCAACTTCTAGCTGTCATTCTTTCTATCTATAATGTATTGGCAAGATTAAAAACATGTTCTTTTTATACTGACAACATTATGTTCACTCTTGCATGCACTATGCTTACAAGGCACTTACAACAACATAGTTAATCAAAACACTTGCCAGCTTGGGGGAAAATAATGTACTGGTATCTGAGAATTTTTTGCACTGCAAACTGGAAGGCCGCAGCGTAATAAAGTTCCTGAATGGTGGATTCCAGATGCACATCATTGTTTTGACAAGTATCCATTTCCTCTTCAGTGGAAGTCATATAGAGAATTATTACCCTCTCACATGTTCAGGAAGTGTACAACAGCATGCAAAAAGAGAAATCTCTGCAACACCAGGATTCAATGTCAGGGAAAAAAAATAGAAGCAACCAGTCTGTGTTTTCAGTAGTGAGAGACCAGTACACACACATTTAATAGTAATTTTCATAAGCAGATACAACCATTACATTTTTTTCACAAGCACATCAAGGCTGAATGTCATACAGATGTGGACGCTACTGAGATCACATTCAAAATGCCTGCTAGCTTTTTCTTTCAGCTCATCCAACCTAGGAACCACAGCCAAAACACAACTGACAAATGCATTAAGACAGTTTGCTCTGGCATGCACAAGACTAGAGCTCAATCGACAAATGTTTACAAAGCTTTAGGGTCTAAACATAAGCACGAAAGTGACTTCTTTGGCAGCAACATCAGTTCTATATTTCCACTCTAAAGGGCATTTCATTTTTGCTATTGCCAAATAGAAGCACCACAGAGGGCACAGTTCTGTAAGGCAAGTCACTTGAGCAATACTGGTAGATGTTTGCCAGTACTGAGCTGGAAAAAGTGACAATGAATTTTTAAAGCCTTTTATGCAGGTGACAGGAGAATAATTTCCTGCCACTATTCTTTTTATAGTGTCTGTTTTCCTGAATCAGGATTCAAATTGTAATACAGAAAATGATATTGCCACACCTTCCACCAGTAATAAATACAGTTTCAAATACTTTATTAAATTACATCTCTGGCAATTAATCTTAAACAAGCTTAGTCCAAATTCTAAGTAAGTGCAATGTCTCAAGGTATATGGTTAAGTATTTTTGGACTTCTGCTAGAAAGCTGCAGCTGTGTCCTTGCTGGGTAAGTTGTTACTGGAATGTGAATCATCTGTTGAAGAACCTGTGGAGAGCTTAATGCACACACAAGTAAGCAAACCCAGATCATTAATTGTATAACATAATTTACGAAAAAAATCCCAAACCAAACCAAACCAAAAACAACTACCACAAATTAAAAGTACAATAGTTTAAACTATTAGGATAATTCTCACCTCCTGATGCAATGAATGAAAGCTATCCAATATTCCCTGGCTGTTCTTCCACATTCCCTAAACCTCAGAGGTTAGCCACCTGACAGGCTGTGTTTGGTATTTTAATGTTTGCAGCTAGCACAACCTAACTGAGTCTTTCATGTGCTACTGGAACAGAAGTATTCCCTTGAAAAAGCAGAACCAATTTTCTCAGTGCTTCTCACCTACTCAAAACAATTATAATGCACATCAAATGATATATGTAAAGCACAACACTGAAAACTATTTCCTACACACTCATGTTTACTGCATGTATAAGAAGTATTGGAACTAGAGATAACACTACTCTTCTAAAAAGTATGCATCTATTGCTCCTGTGGGAGGTTAGCTCTGCCAATCCCAAGCAACAAAAAGCAGTGGAGATGCCTCTTAGCTGAGCAAATAAAACTGGCAGCCAAAACTTCATCATTCCCATGGGCTGTTCAGAATGCTGGTATTTGATTAGAAGAGTGGAAATATGAGTAACTTTCTAAAAGTTTCCTACTTTTCATGGCAGTGGCTTCACAACTAACAACCCTGCAACCACTGCAACACCTCTGGGCGAGACAAAGTGAAAGGACCCTAGTTCATTTCTGAACCTAGAGGTCAGAAATAAGTTTAATGGAGAAAAAGGCAAAAGACAATGCTAATAATGCTGGTTTTGTGCCTAGACTTCAGCACTTAACATGTTTATTAGTCATCTAAGTGCTTTAGCTGTTTTGTGCTTTTTGGAAGGACATTCCCAGCATGAAAGACTGTAATATAAAACAGATAACAGGATATGCATGAAAGTCCCAAGGGAGTAACTATTTAGACAAAGTTTTCTTTGGAGAGTTAGGGAATGACAATAGATAAGGAAGATTTAAAAGAATAATTCATTTGTGAACACTAAGAACAAGGTGGGGAGGAGTATTTGGAACTGTCCTGTAGACAAGGAAAAAAGAATGTTGTCCTGCCAAACCACAAATTTAATTACACTCCCATATAAATAAGAATATACATCACAAACTGCAGTTTACCAAAGCAGCCTCGCCCATTGCAGAGAAGCCTTTTTATGTCCACATACAAATGGGGATGGTGTGTTGTCACTCTAAGTTTTCAGGCCAAGCAGAGGCTTTATTCTGCCTTCCCAGCAGTGCTTTCAGTTCTCATTCTGTACGCGCAGAAAAGTTTCAAAGCTTTGAAACAGTCCTAAGAAAACACAGCTCCAAGATGACAGTAATTTATCATCTTACAATTTTATTAACAAAAACACATACAGCATGATATCATGAACTCTGCACTGAAAAGACTTCGAGTGGCACTCCCAGTCTGCATTGGCTTAGGGGTTTCTTGCTTCCTTTTGAGCTCATCAGTTTACGTGCTGACTGAAGAAATCCTTGAAAGTATATTTACCCAGCTGCTCTATATTGGTATGCTTCTTAGCATTTAATGTTAAATCCAAAATCATGTTTGAACTCAGAGTCATTGATTTTCCTTTGTCCCATAAAGATATTTAAAACCCTAAGTACTTTGAAATATAAACCAACGAGAAAATTAAAATTGGTGAAGTCTACAGAAAAAACTAATTTCAATATTTTTTTGACCATGGTATACAACTGTGGTTTTTGCACTGTGTGTGGAGAGCATACATCAACCAAAAGGACAAGAGTCACAGTCCTGTTTAAAATGACATCATGTTCTTTCACAAATCAGGAGTACTTGATTAGTTTTCAAAGTGAGATGTCAGAGATCAAGAACTGGAGTTCTGGTCTGGATGAAGTCTGAGATGTGCTAGTCTCAGAATTCTGCCTAAACATAAGAACCTCAATAAAACTGCATGAAAACTTCTTGCACTCAGAAAATGTGTATATTTGGCCGGGAGTAATACATCCATGTGATGTATTTGAGTTTGAGTTTGTATGAGAGTATGAATACCGATGCAAATTAACATTTAAGAAATTCACTAAAAAGTAGATACAAAAACTCACTAAAAGGGAAGGACTGACACTATAGCTCTCAACTTTTTCTTGCTCTCTTTCTTTTACAAAGACAGAACTCAGAAAAAGTAAGCTACCAATGAAACAAAGTAGACACCACTGGAGAGAAAGTCAAGGAGTAAAAAAAAAAAAATGGGGTGGGGGAGGGAAGGAAAAAACAGGAAACAGACGCTGAAGACAAAACAGGAAAGAAGGTCATGATTTGTCTAGTAGCCAAAAAGCTGCAGTGAGGCCAGAGAGGGGGCAGGGTGGGAAGACACCAGAATTCCAGTACAGGCTAAGTTATATCATAGATGCTACTGGTCAGCCTACACGATCTCCAAGCATTGGTCCTTCAAGAGCTAGGCTGCAGGGGATCCATCATCTATATACACATCACCTTTAAGGCTCTTCCAGAATAGTTTCTTCACTTTTGTACATCAATTTTGTGACAAGTCTCAAGACTTGCTCCTCTGTGTTAAAATTTAAACAAGAGTACTCCTTCAGTTGTACTTGTAATTATTTAATGTATTTGTTGTTAAGCAGCAAATATTTGCTTTGGATTGCCGAAAGAACTAAGTGAAAAGTTGCATTTCCTGGAAAAACTGTGTTACTGTATCTCCAAATCCATAAAATGATAGAATTTTGATTAGCTCACTTCTATTTTTCTGGCTTATCCACACAACGTTAAGTTGCCTTAAACATCAAGATTAGAGGCACGCTGTCTCAACAATTCAGCTACATCTTTGGCTCACCAGCTCCTACAGAGTAAGCCTCTTTCTGGTTTCAAAACAGATCATGAATTTTATCTCGTTTACTTTCTGTTGAAGAACTCCAAGACCAAACACCTGTGTAAAATATCAATCGGAAGATGGGCTATATGCTTTGCAGCAGTTATAAAACTTACTCATCTAAAGAAATATTTCTCATTTTATCAATAAATAATTTTAGAGAGAGACTTGAGCACTATGAGGAGAAAGTGATACATGAGGCATGCTCACTAAGACAGTAGCAGAACCAAAACAAAAATAGTTCTCAAGGCCTCTGTTCTTAAACAGTGACATCAAGTACTTCTAATTGTTCCATATAAGGAAATAAAATCAATTCCTTTCACTTATTTGCAGTTGAAACTCAGAGGTCACTTCTGTCCAAAAATATAAGGGTGATGGTCCACAAAGGAAGCTTAGTTTTCCTTAGACAAAAGCAATCTTCCTAACTTCACAGAGAAGAGAAAAGGTGGAGACAAGTCTTTTTGATCAGTTTACATTATGAGGTCATCTAAACACGTACAAAAATTGCATTACATGTACAGAGTTTCAGAACTGGTTTATGTGGGAGTTATGAAAGGTACAAAAAGTTACAAAACTAGCTTTTTTACTTTTAAAATTATAAACAAAAATAGAAGCATTCCCAGCTAAATATCTACTGAAAACTATCACACAAGCTAAAAGTTTGTGCACATCAAGAGATACAATGTTTTAATGTTGAATATTCCAAGCTAACTCATGCTGTATGACATCACTGAAAATCTGAAGTCCAATTCAAGTCTGGAGGAAACAGACAACATTAACTATACATTCCAATTCAAGAGAATTAGATTTCACCACATCGACATGTGAAATGAACCAAATCTTCATCAAGTGAAGAATTCTGTGTTGGCAGATTCCTCTTATGAGGTACTGCTGTCATCACATGATTCCTGGCAACTTCATTAATCACCACTACCACATTTGCACAGAAATAATTCAATACTTGAAGCAAAATGAATATGCAGTCTTCTTTCCTCATAGAGTAACTGCAGCATTTCTCATGCCAATTAAAACAATGTTTCTTTGTCTTCTTTAACAAAGGAGAATCAATTTTAGACTGCACATGTCTACAGAATACACTGTAACACTTGAGACAAAAAATTTTAAATATTAAACTTACTGGAAAAAGGAAACAGAATGAAACTGAAGGCATTCCTTTTAAGATATAGAGTTAAGTAATATGGCACATTTGGTGTGACTTCCAAGTAAGAGTTTCAAATTGTTAAAGAAAAATATTTTTTTGTCCCACAAAGATTATGTGAAATATACAAAATATTGTACAAATAATTCACATAAAATGGAAAATATGCTATACTATCCAAAAATATTTCAACTAAGCTATTTATATAACTCTTATGATGAAAATGTATTACCAGCTTGTGTTATTCAATACTAAAATGAATATTTAAGCCTTTCAAATATATTCATAGTCACATGATCAAGAAACATCTAGATAAAAACAGTGAAGAAAGAACTATGTTGGAGCACATGGTTCCATAATCTTCTAATGGGAAACAGATCCCCTAAAATTCCCAAAGACAAAGCAACAAGACTGTTTTCAGATATGATATGTGGGCTTCACCATTTGCAACATGCTGAAGCCCTCCTTACTTCATATTAGTTTCACATATAAGCATCTCTTTCATCCTCTTTTCTTCTTCCCTCCCCTCTAGTACCTTCACTTAATCTTACTTGCTTTTTTTAGAACCTTCCTGATTATCAATTAAGTACTATGTCTTCCACCCTTAATTCCATCACCATTGCTAGAAAGCCAGTGTGCCAAACTGTGTCAAGAGCCTGGCTTACATCCAGATAGTTTAGCGCCTCATCTGAACAAAAATAATATAAACAACTTAATATGCAAGATGGCCTTTTCTTGCAAACCTTTTCCAGAAGAACAAGCAAAATAAGTTGTTCATAAAATTATGTGAATCTTATTTGCCAACTGATCAAAACAAAAAAAAATTCAAATGTAGTACTTAAAAGCCATTGAAGTAATGACAAATTAAGCCACAGGCAAATAAATAATATGAATGAAACAGCTTCAGAAAAAAAGAATGCTTTGCTGCAGCTAATCTTTTAATGAGAACTATACTACAATATAGTATAGGGATTTTCTTTCTGCCCAAAGCAACTGGAAACCAGTTCAGCCAACATACCATAAAGATGTCCTGGGAGGCTGTAGAGATTGTTTTTCTTCTTCTGTGCAACACAAAATACGTTCCAGTGAGTGTTTTCAACATCCCAAATAATTGGGGAAGTGACAGAAATACTCTTTAAACAAAGCAGTAATAAACCCTGAGAATATTACAAATCACTAGATTTTTCTGCTCACATCTCCCAAAGCACCTTGTTCTGAAAAGCATGGACTGATCACGTTCCTGATCCATAGCCTACGAAGACCTTTGGGTTCCCTAATTTAAGGGACTACAGGTATCAAAAGCGAACACCAGACTTCCTTTCATATGGAATCTCTTCCAGAACAGCCCCTGAATAACAGAGATGAAAGTGGCAGACCTAAATAGTTCTGATTCTGCCTGACAAAAACCGCAAGGCAAAGCCTGTGTAGAAGAAAGGGACTGCATGCTCTGTTGACGTTGTCAGCGACCTCCTTTAAACTGTCCTGGCTGGGATGAATGGCCTAAGTCACCAATCCATTTTATGACTGCTCAATCTGAGCCAGGCTTTAAGTGCATGCTGTGCTGCACAGCCTACGTTAATCCTGGTACACGTTCAGACACACGGAGAGCTGCAATCTGCCGGCAGACAAGGAAGAGCCCTCATCCTCACTCTAAAGGAGGACTCTGTTTATTTAAGGAGTACATTTTCCAGTTCAAAGGACAAATATAAAGTTCTAGCAAAAATATATATTCTTCACTACTCAGCTTGGAGCAGGTTTTACAGCTTGCAGACCTCCTGCTGAGGTGGTAGAAACGTCAGACTTTTTCTTCTCTCAATTTTGACCATGACACTACTTTGAGAATTGGCTCTAACTAATCCGTAGTAATCCTTTGGTATATGAAAATAAATACATCCTTGAGTAAATGAAAATAAACCCAGCAGGAACAAAAATCAATTATCAAAAGAAAAACTGTAAGAGGGAAAGATGCCATTTGTCTTTTCATTAATTCCTAGCGTTATGGGCCTGCCGAAAAAGTAAGAATACTGGAGTTTCTTGGAAGCTGTGCAATATTTCTTGTACTTAGTGTTTAATCCCTTCAGGAAACACAGCAAGAATAAAAGGAATGCAAACAAATTTTAAGAGCTCTGTTACAGCAAGTTTTTCTTCTTCTAGCTCTAAGCACTTTGATAATGATCCAAGAAAAGTTTTTAACATTTAAAAATTAGGTTCATTAAAAAAGCTATCATTTATAAAAGTCTTTTAGAGAAAAAAATAGGCTGTTTTGTAAAGAAATTTATATTGCTGTGTTTTAAAAATTCTTTCAGGCTGCTTTAACTATAGACGCTCAAACAGATCTGACAACTAGTTTGAAAATGTTAAAATCTTGAAGTTCATTAATGAAGTGACTGCAATACTCCATAAAGTCATTTTGTAAAGACATTTCAAGTTTTTATTTGAAACATAAATAGAGAGAATTTTTTCTAAAAAGAACAACAAGGAATCCTAAGTTCTGGATGGCAAAGCAACAAAAGCCATAAAGGTTGGATGCAAACTTTTAGGTATGTTCTAAATACAGCTGGAACTGACCATGCACTGAAACAGAGAAGTTGTACTTCTCAAACAACTTGTACAGGTATCCCACAGTGTTGCATATCCTACTCTTAAATCAGTTGCCCATAAGAAGCTTTTATGTCAAAAAATCAGCAGTCTGCAGAAGGGCATTATTTCTGAGGATTTCTAAACACACAGGTTATACTGATTTGATGATAAAACCATCTTAAAGAATACATCCTCTGATATCAATTGGTTGATAGTACTTACTGCTCTGTGAAACCAGGTGCATATACCTGCACACAAGTATTTTCAGGATTTTTTTGTTCAATAGCTGTTAAAATCAATTTATTTCAGCAGAAATGTAATCTTACATTTGGCATTGCTGTCATGATACTCAATTACACACATAGTCAACTTACATATGCAAAGCAGCAAGGCCTTTTCCCCAGTCCAACTCCCTTAATCTCCTGTACACCTATCAGAAAACTACAGTGGTCCTTTACAGCCACTCTACTTTGAAGAGTAAGAAAATGTATCATAAATTCTTCTAGGCATGGTAGAAGCTTGCAATGGGTTACTTTAATAGTACAAATGTATCCAACTGATGTTTGAGCTACCCCTCTTCTGAATTTAAGTTTGGCGTCCAAATATCTATATTCACATCAATTTTTACAAGGCAACATTTAATTCCCAAACAAAATCACATACAGCTTAAGATAGATGATGCTATATCACAATTCACAGAGCTATTCTGGACACATCCATCAGCACATAAACTTGTAATTAGATTGGTAACTTAGCATAAGTATTTGACATACTTCTGCTGGTTTAACCATATCACAAAAAATGGTACTGGTGAAAAACATGGATTTCTTATCCAACATTTCCCTTTTTAAAATCACAAATCTCTAGAAAACGTATGCTCTCATAGCTGCTTTTCTTCAGTATCTCAAAGCAGCAAGTATGTGACTGTATACATCCAAACTATTTCAGCAACTAACAGCAGTTAAAAAGGAATAAGTATAAAACTCAGTGTATTGGTCTGGCACATACTGGTTACATTTTGGGGCTGGTACCCCAAGCTGCAGCATTTTGGTACCTCATCCAATTCCTTTAACTACATTAATAGTACCTGCAGTCCCATTTTTGACCATGGAATAAGCATATTCTGAAAACATACAGAAAGAGTGCAGACACAGCCATTGGAAAGAAAGTCTGTTGAATTAAATTTCCTTTATTTAACTCCATTCCTTACCTTTGTGAAACTACAAATATGTAATCACCAAGCAGGCAAAGAGACTAATTCAGAAGTAAGAGTATTTTGACTGAAATCTTGACTCAAAGGTGGTCTTAGTGAGCCAACAGATTTATTTCCAGTATGAACAAGAAGTATGACTACTACATAAATAACACACCCTCCCGAGTTTTAACCTAGATATCACCAGTGCCAAAAAAGATACAGCAAGTTCTGATCCCTACAGAATATATTACCAAACCTCCATATTATTCTAACCCAAACCTTAACAGAACAAGATTCTGCATTATTCTATTCCTATCTTAGATATGTTTAATAAATTGAATAGCACCATAATTTTTTCCCTAAACACAGGGATTTCATTTCATGCTTGTAACCATGTATGTACTCTTGGTGAATGAAATATTAAAGAAAAAATAATAATTAATCTATTATAGAACCAAATTTCCCATTCTTAAAGTGTCTCAATAAACAGGATTGTGTTTCAAAAGAACCATAAACTGATTTCCCAGTAAGGGCCCTTCATGCAAGTGCCACATGAATATCCAAAGTATTTTGCTACTTCAGGATCAGAAGCCCTCCAAGAAAAATTTTCATACAACCTCTGCAGCTGAATAGCATAAAACCAAAATGAACAACTTTGTCCACAACCATGTACGGTAGTTCCACCTTGCCAAAACAGTTCAAACAAATTACTTCCTTTGTATTGGACCAGTGTAACTACTCCATGAACTTAAGACTGAACATTAGCAACCCTTTATTTTAAGCTTGTATTTTCTTGACCTCAACCAGCCATTAATATTTTTTGGTGGTTTTTCACAAGTTACAGCTAAATGAATCAACAATCTAGCTGGCTTACTGCTCTGCACAGTGAAGGGACCACCGAGATTAATCCATCTCTACTGCCAACGTGCAATACAATTTGAATTTTCCCCAACACGAATACCAAACTAGATTTTTAAACTATCAGATCTATCAATAACATTATACATGATACATGACAAAAAGGGTTAGGTGAGTGTTCCTCTCCTTACTGTAATCCCTTCTCCATTTGTGAAACCTCAGTAGTGTAAGAAAATGATTCCAACACAGCCCTACACAAGGCTGGCAGCCTCTCTGTGCCAAGCACTTTGCTGGAGTGCCACACAACCCCCACTTCTCAAAACATAGGAAAGGCAAGATGCTGGGCAGCACAGATCAAGAGAGCTCCAGAAGTTTAAGGTGATTAACAGTAACTCTTAATGAAGTGTCTAAATATGCTTGACTTACTGAATATTCTGTATCACATTACTTATGAATAAAATTGATATTACTGTAAGAGTAAGGAAAGCATGTTGTAAGCACACATATATTATGTTAATTTGTTTATTGTAATGCAAAAGCTGCAACAGCTTTCAGAGTTTCTCTACCAGTGGATGAGGAAATCTGAACTATTTTGTAACACTACAGTAGAAAGAAACTGTAAACAATTTAATTGAGAAAATCTGATCTAAAAATGAATGGTCATAAATATCTGGACTAACTATATTAAATACAAGTCAAGTTGTTTGGGTTTTTTTTCATACAACAAACAAATGAGATTTTGGGACCAGTTTCGCTTGAAATAAGGCAATAGGATTAACAAACCAAATGGTACTTGCAAGGTCTTGAAAAAGGTATCATTTATTTTCAATTCTTGATGACCCAGGAGATCCATTCTAAGTCTTTAGTATCTAACAATTCAATTTAACACTTACAAAACTCAAAGCAGGACTTTGTCAATTTACATTGCTGTCATAGCGCTCAGCATCTCCTTTATGCACCACTTTAATCTTTCAGAATAGGAACACAGAAACCCAATGTCCTTTCTCTGCTGCTTTGAAGAGACAACTCTCTTTTTAGCCACTCAAAGAATGTGTTCTCCACTCTCTCATAATTTAATCACTGTCAGTCATAACAGCCTATTGAGAAAAATAATCCACTCATTTATTTTATCATCAGTGCACTCAAGCATGGTCAATTTATGAGCGACATAGTCACATGCATCAGCCACGAGAGATCCATTACAGAGCTGCTGGAAAGTTTGTGAACAAACAAAATCGCTTTCCTCTGATTATCCATGGGCTAAATCTAGAAGTCTCACAGTCTTTCATCATCCTAGTCTCACAGGAGAAACAAAAGAAAACCTTCAAGCAATAGTGCTAGTATTTACCTCAAAACATGCTCACACTGCAGGCCTAAAATTTTAATATTAAATTACATTACTAGTATCTCATCCAAATCAGGTGCTTATGGACGAAAATGTAATTTTAATCCCATCATAGTAGCTCACAGGACATGTGACAGAAGCAGCTCTGTGCTGAGACCAAAAGCACAGCTGCCATCGAAAGTGCAGGAGCTGTAGAAGGAATGCCAAAAGGCTTGGGAGCTAGCAGGCTGTAGGACAACCAGGAGTTGCCAAAGAGCAGTTAGACCAATACACCTGCATGCATTTAACAAGTCCTGCTCACAGGTTAATGAAGTCATGCAAGTAACATCTATGAGCTCTAAGAGATGCAGACATTGCTAATCCCAAGAATTGTCAGTATGCATTAGCAGTTACAACAAGACAGAGGAGTTAGGCGTGAGTACACACATTTTTTAAATGCTTGCACACAAATGTATATGTGCCACTCAGAAAGACCTAGACAGGCTTTAGAGCTGGGCAGAGGGGATCCCAATGAAGTTGAACAAAGAACCAGCAAAGGAATAACACCATGCATCGGTAAAAGTTAGGAGCTGACCTACAGCAGATTTGCAGAGAAGGTCCTGGGGATCCTGGTGGACAGCAGGCTGCCCATGAACCAGCAGTGTGCCCTTATGGCCAACAATGCCAGTGGTATTCTGGGATGTATTAAAAAGAGCATTGCCAGCAGGTGGAGGGAGGTGATCCTGCCCCTCTATCATCCTTAATGAGGCTGCACCTGGAGTTCTGTGTCCAGTTCTGAGCTTCCCAGTCCAAAAAAGACAAGGAACTACTGGAGAGAATTAAAGTGAGGGCTATGAAGGTGATGAGGGGATAGAAGTATCTCCCTCAGAGTTGTGACTGTTTGGCCTAGAGACAATTCAAGTGATCTTATCAATGCACACAAATATTTTAAGGACAGGTGTCAAGAAGATTGGGCCAGACTCTTCAGCAGTGCCCAGTAACACAAACTCAAACAGAAGAAGTTCCATCCGAGTCTGAGGGAAAAACTTCTTTAATGTGAGGGTGACAGAGCACTGGGAACAGGGTACCCAGAAAGGTTGTGGAGTCTCCTTATCTGGACAGTCCATGATCCTGTACAACCTGCTGTAAGCAAACCTGCCTTAGCAGAGGGGTTAGACTATGTGCTCACCACGGGTCCCTTTCAACCCCAGCCCTTCTGTAATTCTGTATACTGTAGTCTTATCTGCCATCCAGCCAAGGATTTCACAGGAAATACCCTCCTACATGTGACATCATTTAAATTTCAATTATAATAAAGATTGGTCAGAAAATCATTCAGACTATCATATGCTAAAGCCTTTTAAAAATTTTTCCACTGGTAATTGCTGAAACTGAATATGTTAAAAATTTTCTGAATTAGAGAAACTCCTGCCTTTTTGTATGCCATATGCAGAACACTTGTGCAATATCCAGCCTTACAGTTCTGTGATCTCTTTCATTTCAAAAACAGGATATATTTTAAAATGTAGTGGTTAGAAAAGCCCAGATTCCCTGTGTTAACATTTTCAGACAGGATATGCAGATAAACCAAGAAATGATCTACAAGTAAGTTTAAAAAGAGACCCAACTAAAGAAGGCAATCTCTTCAAGCAATCAGCCATTAAGTTCCTTGGCAAGGTACAGAAGCCTCACCCACCCATTCTTTTGGCAGCAGTAGGATGCTACAGGGCAACCTATGTGGGAGACATGGCAGACATCACTGTAAAGTCTGCCAGAGCCTCACACATTCATCTGGAGAAAAACTGTTGAAGTACTTCATATCCTGACAATTTGGAATGCTCTGATTTGCATTATGTTGTGTTTTGCAACTTACCTGACAAAGCCAGCATGGCAATTTTCACAACATAAAGAGATTAGGTATTACTTTGACAGAAAAGATTTACAGACAAATCATAGATAATTTCTTTTTTATTACACCAAGATTTGCCTATGAGTCAAAGTATAATTAATTCTTCACATGGACACTCATGTAATATAATGCATTCCAGCTAATTAACAGAGCCAATACATTAGGCAGTTACTTAAGTATTCCTTGTCTTGAAGTGAATTTTTGGCTGCTAGAAGCAAATCTGCTTTCAATGCAACCACTTTTACAATGAAGTTAATAAGTGACTTCCATAAGAAACCCACAGTATATCCGAGAGTTATCTAAGAAAGTATATATACCCTTAAAAACTGGTATGAAGAGCATCATGCCTATTTCCCCCATTTACAGAAACTTATTTTAGCCTCTAGAAATATTTTGTATCAGGAAATTTGACTTTCCAGTTAAATGAAAATTATAAATTTTGAGCTGTTTCTTTGTAAGCACAAAAATATTAGTATTGCAAAACTTCTGCTTACTTTCCCACTAAGCTACAAATCACTATACTATTCAACTTGTAGGTGTCAAAACAGTAAAGCAACAGAACAGCACTGCAACTACCTGAAAAAACTGAACTAACTCAGGCCAAACCTTTCAGGACCTTTTCAGGCTCCGAAGGTTACCATTGTTAAATTTTCCAGAGAAACAATTTTTCACACAACGATCAGCATTAAAGTCTGACAAGCCCTCAAAAAAAGGCTGAAAACAAAAGCTGGAATTTATGACCCAATTAGCTCAGACACACCAGTGCCTCAATAAGCAAATACACCATGTTTTCCACAGTTAGAAGCTCTAACTCAGCAATGTTCACATTTGACAGTCATGCACTGAAAATGTAGTTCTGCCACTGGTCAATTAAGGGATGCAAATTCTAAACAAAACAAAGCAAGACAAAAGTCTACTCCAGCAATCTCATCCACAAAATTAGGTTATCAAACTTCTTTAAAAAAAAAAAAAAAAAAAGTAGTTTGATCATTGGTTTGTTAACAACTTAACTTTGTGTCCCTGCTACTTCCCCAATCTAGAAGCTGTTTCCTATCAGAAAGCACTGATGGCAATGTCCCTCACCATCTACCCTCACAGACATTTAATACAGGCTATGTATAAACTCCCAGAAACTGCCAGTTGTCCCTTTTACAGAAGTCTTCAGTTTCAGACTTGTCTGAAATGTAATGTGTTTTCAAATATTCTCTATGGACTTAAGCATAAGACAAATGTATTTATATAAATAAGACTTACAGAAGCTAAATTCTACCCGTGAGCAACAGTGTGGTCCCAGACAGTTCACAACTACAGTAAATGTATCTTCTGGGAGCCTAGAAGGGGATCTCCTTCCAAATTGATTACCCATATCAGGCTATGACAATGGCAGACAGGGTCACCTAAATCACCACCAGCCATAGGGACATCACAGGATCATCCTGATAATACTGTGAATCCACGTGGACACACTGCACTCAGCAGTCCCACTCACGAATTACTGCCGATGCTTCCCTCTCTAGAAAGAGTCTGCAACTCCTGGATTCTCAGCAAACAAAAATTTTGGTGAGAAATCATAGGGCAATGAAGTTTATGGTCACTTTAGCAGCAGCTGTTGCTTTAGGATGGCACTAAACAGCTAAGAACAATTTAGTTTCTACTGACTGTTAAACCAGGTCCATTTCTATGTCCATTTCAAATGATGGCTATTTCTGAAAATTGCAAGATAATTAAAGAAATGCTTGCTATAAGGAAAAAAAAAGAAGTGACTAAATCTGTACTAAAGAGAGATTCTCCTAATCTCCTTCCCATAAGTTGCAAAGACTGACATAATACTATGGTTTGCATCTAACTACACATCAATTAGAGTGTTATTCCACAGAAATAAAATTTTCAAGAAAAACTTGTTTCATCCGGGGACACACAGCACCTTACTTTGCAATGATTGACTTGTCAATATCTCTAACCTGTGGCTGCATTTGGAATATAATATGCATATGTAATCAGTTCCAATTTAAAGCATAGTGTATTGCAGAAACTGAGAAATATCCTTCTATGGCACTACATGCATTAGAAGTTATAGGAGATACATTTGATCATCTCAGAACTCATTGTCAGGATAACTCCAAGGCTGGCATCCAAATAATATGTCAGGTACAACAAATAATAATAAATTCTCTTCAAATGGTTGTACTATAAAATAAGTAGGAAACAGTCTTAGAGGTGAACATTTCATACCTCCAGAAATATTAGAAAGAAGCAAATTTGAGAACTGAAATCTTTAGTAGTAAGATTTTTTCTGTTGCCATGACACAATCATCTTTACTCAGTATAAGACTGGTTGCTCTGCATTGACCTCTTCTGAGAAACTGAAGACTTTCATGGTTGTTAACATACTTATTTGATTTATAAAGGATTTGTTGAAGTTTGGTTTTTTTTCCAGAATACTGTTTTTTACACAGTGGATTTACTGGTTTGGCTAGTTCCTCCAATTCTAACAGCAAACTAGAGCAGTATCATAGGTCAAGCACCACTCTCAGATTACCTTAGCTTTAAGTTTTGTACACATTATTGAAACACTAAAGCTTTTCAAGGTTCCTTCAACCCTTTATCCTATTTCGAACATCCTGATAAGCCAAAGAATAAAAAGGAAGCTTATTTTTAAAAAAGCTATCAGAGGAGATGCACGATATCACTTATTATGAATGCATTTTCAAAAGCAAATCACAAAGACACTTTTAAGCATAGCTGATATTTAGTTTTTGTCTATTCTGTTAAGAGGCACCAGTCATGTGACTAACACCATTCACTTGAAAGTTTGGGGACAGGGCAGCACAAATTAAAAGGCTTCCTAGGAGTACTAATAAAACAGTTACATACATTTTTGCTGCAGCAACAGTACCAGCTCCAACTTCCATCCTTTCTTCCATCCTTTAGGAGTCCCAGTGACAACCCCACCCTCACCACTGTTATTGTGCTCCTGAGTTCTCTCTGTCCAAATTACCAATCTTTGGACAGCTTCCCAGGAACCTGACCACCCTCAACCAGAACAGAAACAGAGCTAAAGACACTGCAGGAATTAAGCTTTGCTCTAGCTTGCCTCTGCCTTTCGCAACAGAGAGCTATTGCAACAACACGCAGTTGTCCCACCCTCCCTCACCATCAGGAAATGACAGGACAGGGCAGGATGCAGAGGCAGAGGAGTGGGCTGCAGACCACACTCAGCATTAGCACCCTCAGCCACTCACACTTGTGCCAAAGCAGACAAAACAGTCTCCACCCGGACAATCTTATCCTTTGGTTTTAGATGGAGGTTTTGTTGCCCTTATCAGCCCCATCTACAGATCAATTCAGTGACAAAAACTGTTAAGCAAAGCATACAACAAAGGCAAATTTTGTTTATACCTCCTCCTTCCAAAACCATTAAACTAAAAATTTGCTTCCTCAACATTAACTTTTGGTTATAAAACCCCAGCTGTTTGGCAAACTTTTATACAGTCATTCCAATGAGACCTCACAGGGGTTTAAACGAAGCATTTCAGATAAATTTCATTCTTTGGAGGAGTGAGGGTGGGTAGAGAAGGAAAGCAGGCTGCTACTACTACTACTACTGAAACAAAACAAGTAGTTAGTTTGTTTCCAGATACTGCTAAATTCACTGTGAATTATTTCACTTGAACCTCCTGAAGTGCCTCAGGAGACATTCTTCTGCACTAAGCCTGCAATTACACTACAAAGCTATACTGTAAATTCTTCATGCCTTTACAGCTGTCCCTCTGTGTACAGCTATACTTAACTGTTGCCGTCAGCTACCTGCATCTTACAGACTCTCAGGGCATACATATATGTTTTAAAAACTCTTGTATAACATCTGCATTTCCCTTCAACACTCTTCTTGATATCTGCAATATCTACAACTTGCCAGTACTTCTCAGCCATAGGCTCATTCTTCAAGTGTTTGAAAACTGTACTCCACTATTCTCCACAATCTGTCAGTCATTAAGAGCTTCACAGCTTCGCCAATGTCATAGGCATAAAGTATTTTCAGTAATAATTCCAAAGAGTTATTTCTGTGTATTATTATACCAGTAAGCATTCTTACTTTCATTCAGGAATACCAAACAAGTGCATGATTCAATTGGTAGATAGGATTGCAAGATTTTTTTATATTATGGTATCCATCCTGTTAAATCTAGCCCGATTTGGTACCCCACAAAAATCACTTACAATGCCCTTTTCATTAAATTTTTCACTGCAGTCCACATCAAATGTGCCCATTCCTAACCAAGCTAATTTTTAACAAACTGAATGAACAGCAATTCCCTACCAGGAAGAAGGACACTGGCTACCATGTAGTAAGGCTACAACTGCTCATTACAATTTAGGTTTAATATGTGATTCTCTAGCTGATATATAAAATTAACTATTTCAGTTTAAGGAGAAGCCACCTAAACAGCAAATGGAAATAAACAAGGGACAATCTTTCTGTAGGAAGTGTCAAGACAGTTGAAGCAGCAGTCCATTAATGTGGTAAGGAATACAGAACTGTGTACAGTGGCATAAGTTTACTAAAGGAAGAAATGCTGCCAAAGTAATTATAACAAGCAATTAAACCTTTCCGTTTGTTTTCATGCTATACACCTAATAGAGACTTAGTCTGGGAAATCAACAATAACACTTGCCAGCTAATTAAGACACCGGCTCACTGAATGATCTATATGATACAATTAGGGCAAATTGTAACAATAGATGTAATTTTCTTTCCTTGCCTATGGTTACAATCTCTTGTGAAATACCAAGTCCTCAGAAAGGAGATTCAGGATCCTTGAGTCAAGACAGATACTTAGAAGTAAAGACCAAGCAGGACAAGTTTAGGTACTGCCCTTGGGAATCCACTTCTTGAATCTCTATATGGAGAAATGTAGTCTTGTAAAATATCTTCAGGAAATAGCTTTGACACATTTGTGATATTATGAACTCAATTTCAGATCTCATGCTAGATTTAAAAAAAAAAAAAAAAAAAATCTTCTTTTATCTTCATGACAAGGTCTCCTTCAATACCTTGATTCTAGAAAGATACAAAACACTTCACACGTGGCAGATACAAGGAAACTGTGGAAGACTGCAGTTATTTCAAGAGTCTCTTTATTGGAAGCACTTTGGCTTGCCCTCGAGGAAAAATAAATAATTTGTTTTGTTAATACAATTCCTTCACATAATAAAGAATGGCTTCTATATGCACAGTAACCAAAGTTTACATTCTCTGTAACTTCAGTTTTCCTAGTATGAGACTTAAAAAGCCACATTTGAGATCAAACCGCAGACCAGCAGATATGACAAAACTAAGCCAAGAGCCCCAAAAATTTGTGTGTCAGGCATTTCACACAACCAAACAGGTAGATAGAAATTTACATGCCATAAAACCAGACCCAAATATATAGCTCACATGAGGTTAAAAAGAATTTCAGTAGATAAGCTTCTATTTTTTGTTAAGAAGCAAGCTTAAAATCTCCTCAATGTTAGAAGAAACCGGATGGCTTTAAAAAAATCTTTCCAGAAAAAAAAAATCCCATTTTAACCAAAACCCGAATATGTAAATTAACTGCTCCATAAAATCACTTTATAATACAAAAATTAGTCAAAATATTCCTTATATATTTCTCTCCCATCTGCTAAAAACATTAACTTCAATATTAAGGGAATATCCAAGATTTTAATATGTAAGCTTTACACATCTTAAAGCAAGTTTTAAACGCAATAAAAGTTGCTTGAAAGCATAAGCTGGAAAGATGTATGAAATTCCAAGCTTTGCTACTCTCCAGATTCATTCCACAGAATGATGATAAAATGGATTGGTAGATGGAATGTTCCCCAAAAATTAAGAACTGTATCCTATTCAAATGACTTAGAAGAACAAGAAGTTGATGTAACACTCAAACAGTATTAACAAAACACTTTAGCTATATTATTAAGCATGCTTATGTAAACAATTTGGGTATCTGAAAAAAAACAAGCAATAAAGGTACTAAACTCTTCTTGAAAACCAAAGGGTAGCTGGACATCTGTCCAGCCTCTTCCCTGAATCTTTCCTATACAAAGACATCTACTCTCCTCATTTGCCTCTCTTCACACTTCAGTTTTATTTTATTTTAAAAATCGAAGTTATTTCAGCAGCATGGTCATCACTCTCACAGAAAGCCTTGACAACAAACATGACTATGCTCAGCTATTTTTTCCCTGTTCTTGTGTAAATGGAGAAGCCATTGTCACCTCAAATGACACAGTTAGCAATACAGGTCTGAGCACTGATGGAGGATTAAAGCTCGCAACGTTATGTTTGGTCCCAACAGAACTTTAGAAGAGATTTACCCTTTAACTTTTCATTTGATAAGCAAGAAAAGACTCTGTCCACAATTTCTGGAATGCCTGTGTGGGCAATGCCATTTGTAATTCTGGGAGTTGGTGCACTCAAACAATGCTTTATTGGAGATCTTTCAGATATAATTAGATTGCAGACCATCAGTTCCATCACAACAAGCCTGGAATCCCCTCAAATTTACACAGGGTATTTATTCACAGGGTATTTAACTAGGATGCAGAGGGGGTTACCAGAAGCATGACCATAATCTTGCCTTCTCCATCTATGCCCTACTCTATCTTTTCCCAGTGCACTCGGGAAGGAAAAGGAGCCAAGAAGACCAGATAGTCCCCAAATAGTCCCCATCCCCACAGAGCTCTCTGCCCCGCTGCAGAGACTGGGATTTATAATCAAAACTGTCTGGGACACAGACTGCTGCTAGTGTTGCCTGCAATGCTGGCAGCCTGTTAAAGTTACAAAGAGAAAAATGTGCCAAAATATGTACTCTTGCTTGCCAAGCATATAATCCTGATGCATACTTCCTGATAGGAAAAGGATTTAATAAATATGAGACAATTTCCTTTTCCCTTTACTTAGAAATGATCTTCTTTCCCACATGCTTAAGGCCAGAGAAAAAGAAATAGCGTGTCTTTCAAATTTAAACCAAGCTCAGTTAATTCTCTGACTGGAATACTCAGGTTCATTTGATCAAGAATACTCTGTATTTTCTTAGCAACTCAGATGACAATCACCAGGACAAGTTTTGGAATCTAAGAGAGTCTCTGTGTCCTGTTACTCGTGAAACACTTCAGAATACATTGGAGGGCTGGATTTGCTGGTGGGCATGGTCCCAGTTGTTGCTGGGCTCACTCCACAGCATGCTGTACCAGTAGCTTCTTTCCTGGCCGGATACCTGTGAAGGAGCAGTGGTTTTAACACTTGAATCATGGCATGCCCTGGGTTAAAATAAGCAGTAGGGAAGTTTGCTACAAACTTTCCAGTCAGAAAGGTTAATTACAATGCTGGATATATGTAAATTGAGGGATAGCTTCTTTTTCGAAAAAGGCCAAAGTAAGTGGAAAAGCAAATTTGTGGATAAGGGAATCAAGTAACAGACAACAGGACAGGGCTAAGACACTCAAGCTTACTTCATTACTGTAGCATGGCAATATTCAGTAATTTATTTAGTATATTACCATGAGTGATACTTGCAAAATACTACACAAACCAAGAACAGACTTTCTAAAGACTCTTCATTAAGGAAAAACTAAAGGTAGCTAACAATACATTCAATAGATCTGTCGCAAAAACAATATGAAGGAGATACTGATAACTGCATTAAAACCCTGTGTCAAAAATAGTCTTAATGCACTTAAGAAAACTCTTACTTTTATAATAAGGATTTCAAAGAAGAAACAGCTGTCATTTAGGTCTAACAGAGTTTAGTTTCCAAGTACTGGAAGATACCTCGCAAATTACTTAAGTGTTACTAAGGTAACAATGACTGTATTTTCCCTAACTTGTAACATCCTTCTGCTAGTTAACATCTTTTCCTATTTGCAAAAAAGGAGGAAATAAGACCTTTCACTCATAACAAGCTGTCAGAGGCCTCAGTTGCTAAATTATATTCAGCAGCATGAACATAAAAGCTTAGAGAGGATACAGCAAAACAGTTGACGTGGTTTTGAGAACAAAGGTTGTAAGCAAGATGAGTGTCTGCCTCTCAAGTAACAACGGGTAAGACAAGAGGAAATCAGCCTCAGGTTGCACCAAGGGAGTTTAGATTGGATAGAAGGGATAATCTCTCCACAGAAAAGATGGCCAGGCACTGAAACAGGCTTTCCAAGGAAGTGGCTGTCACCATCTCTGGAGGTGTTTAAAACACCTGGGGATGTGGTGCTTGGGGACGTGGTTTCATGGTGAACTTGGCAGTGTTAACCTAACAGTTGGATTCAATAATCTGAAAGGTCTTTTTCAACCTGAATAATTATATGATCCAATGAAAACAGAGTTTATACAGCAGCAAAACTTTGCCTAGCAGCAAAATCAATCTACAAACACACACTTTCACCAAAAGTATTAAGCATTCTTAAAAGTAAAAAGCAGACAAAAAGGCCAAGGATTTCAGAAAACCAGCTATTACCCTAATCAAACTGAGAACAAGAAATATCAACCATCACCACATGTGTTAGGAAAAGGTTATTTTGAACTCCAATAAGAATGCTGTTAGAAACATGACAGTTGTTGGCCTAGTTTCCTACAGAAATAAGATCTATGCAATCATACTGCCTGCTCATCGGTTTGTTATTCTCCTTTAGCAATGTTTAAGTTCAATGGTCAGTTTGAACCAAATTTAGCAATGGTCTAGTGGTCTCAATAATACTCAATTTATACAGGACATGCAAAGCCAGTTTGGTAGGAAAGAAATCCGAATTAGTGAAGAGTGTCTAGTATAAACCCATAAAAACCATAAAAGCAGAGATAGAGCTGCAAAGCTGTGCCTGCTGCAGGTGTATGAACTAATAGTGCAAAGAGGATGATACAGATTTCAAAAAAACCCCAACTCCGTCTCCAAAATTGCTAGTTTGAGAATTTTGGTCAAATATCCATATTGGTTCTGCAAGTATTCAAACTGAGTCTGCTTACACTGGTTATGAACGTACCCTAACACAAAACTTTAGAGTAACCCTGAAATTTTGGCAGCAACAATTCCTCAAATTAAAAATAACTCATAATTTCGGTAGTCTTGTCACAAAGACAGAGAATTTGTGGCAGTTTACTGAGCATAGTGACCTCTTAAGCCTGGAAGCAAACACATCAGCTGTGCATGGAAACAGAAGTATCATGTCCTAAATCAAAAGATAACCTTTACTCACAGCTGAGTAGTCCATCTACTTTCAATCTGTGCACTAATGGACAGTTTCAAAATGCAATGATGGCTAAGGCAGAAACACCTTCAGTTATAAACAATACATAAAGCACTTTGGTGTCACCCAATGCCAAATTCCATATATATTCTTTTGAAGAACATACTAAGTTCAGTAGGCTATGTTAGAAGTATCTATCACAAAATACATTAGATAAGTTCACTTGCAGGCTTTGTGGAACTTAAGCTGCTTAATTAAGTTTCTTAACTTGGGAGAAAATGAAAGTATAAAACAAGTTAAGATATTTTTCAGCTCCATGGGGAAGAGAAAAAACTCAAGGGTCTTTGACATCTTATTACAAGAATTTGCCAGATCCGATTTAGAACTCTCAATGGCGTCTCAAGCTTTTCTGAAAGGTCAGGAGATACCTCACACTTAACAACACTCTAAGCTTATGTAAGCTTTTATGTAAGCCACAGAGCAAACAGATAACAGTCACAAGACCACCAAAAAGAAAATAATTACAAAACATTCAGAAATCCCTTAACGTATCCATCTCTATATTTTGAGGATAAAAGCATCATAATTTTCATTACATTGAATTACTCTCAAAAAGTTATTTTCCAGACGCCTATCAACTGCTTTATTTCAGCATCCTCCCTTGTGTGAACCACTGGTAATTACTCTAGAAAAACACTATAACTAACCATTTTGATGCAAGAACTTCTTTAACTAAGAGGTCAGTTTAAAAATATCATATTATTGTAGGCAATGATAGTATCATAATCAGAATATATTATTCCTCTAATTAAATATAGTAAAGAAAAAGAGGAGAATTAAGTTAACATCAACAACAATTAGTGAACGTGTTTTAGAAATATTTTCGCTTTACAGACCAAGTTAAATGTTTAAGCCAAAATGTCCTGATACTAAGAGGAAATAAAAACCATTTACATGAAACAAATCAGTATTTTACCGATCAGACATTGCTACGCTGCCTCAAATGTCTTCGGAGCACAAACTCACAGCAGTGCTGCCTTACTTCAGACTGCAAGTCTGATCACTTCTCACTTTCTCTACTTTATGCTGCTCTGTAACTAACTCCGAGTTAGACCTTTAAGTATCACCACTTGCACTATGAAGCTCAAAAAACAGCCTCAAAGCCCCACCAGCTGTGAGAGAAAAAGACTACGGGCATTAACCCATTAGGTGAAATAAGTACAGCTTAAGGCTGCAGAAAAAAAAACAACATAGGTGACCCAAGGGAAATAAAAGGCTACTTTAGATTCCTCCTTTTCTCGTAGTTCTCACCTCAAAAGTTAAGCCCTCTTCAGCAATCAGAAATGGAAAGTTAGTGGAAACCAAAGCCCAGGATCTCTGTAACTATGCACTCTACATGCAGTGACTTTTCCCTTCCTATCACCTGCTCCTATGTAGCAGCAAGGTTAGAGTTTGAAGAGTTTGATCTTTCTGTTCAGTTCTTCAAAACTTCGACGCTAAAATTTGCAAGTGTGTTTTAAAGAAGAGCAGCAATACAATAAAGCACAAAAATAATTCCAAAAAGTAACCACAATCAAATCAGTGGAAAAACTCGAAAATTGAATACAGTAGTACACTGTCTTGGCTGAAAAGCACTGCATTACTGGTAAAACTCTTGCAGACTATTCTAGCCCTTTGCAGAATTACCAGCCTTCAGGGTATCAGCAAAGACAGTTCTGTCATGTGAATTGATGCACACTATTGAAAAGTAAGTGTAGCCTATGGCAGTGCTTTTCAAGTACAAAGACAGGTCAGTTAATTAAAAGGTTTTTCATACAAAGGAAGATACACCTTAATAGCTAACCAGGCATTAGTCTAGGGGGGTGAAAGGAGCAACAGCTGTTTTCAGCAGAAAAGGTCAGAAGCACTGGCTGAATATGGGAGCGTATTTGGCTTAGCTTGATTCTACAGAAGGGCCTTCATGTTGCAATCATGTCGATGTAAGGCCTATATTAGATTATCTCATTGCATCAATAGTTATGTTCCCTTATTTTAATTAAAGTATTCTGAGGTGACTGCTTCAATTTCAGCTAAAGCCCTGAATGTGATCACTTTCACATAAAGAAACAAGAAGCCTTCCATACTAAAATAGTGTAGCATTTAAAAAATACAGCTGCAGATCAAGTAACATTATACAGTTCACATCAGAGACAGAAAGTTATGCAAAACTTCACAGCATGTAACCATCAGACCACTCTCAACTCACTACAAATATTTCTTTTGTGATAACTAGCAGAGCAAAAGCCATCTTCAATTCTTCAACAGCACAGAACTTCGTAAACAACAGCAGTGTTTACTTTAATTCAAGGGGAAACGAAAAAAAAACAGAACAAAATTAAGTGGGGAGAAGAGGGAGCTGAAAGGATGAAGAGGAGAAAATATAGTGAACTACACCTTTAGAGCACAAACTGAAGTGGAGGGGGAGAAACTATACAAGAGTACATCTACTGTTGGAAATGAAAACCCAACTTCTGCTGCTTAATACAACCTCCATACAGACTAGAGATACTCAGCCACCAAAGTGCATTCTTCTTTTTAAAGGGTCCACAAGAGGAGCAAACAGTTAAAAAAGCATCAGCCTTGCATGATCCGTGGACATGGATCTGCCCACTGACATCACTAACTTCAATTAGCTCAAAATTAATATTGAAGAAAAAATAATTGTTATCTAGTTAGTGACCAAATTTGCTATTCAAAAGTTTGCATACAAGATAGACTTGATCAAAGGTACAAAAGCCACACTCTAAGCTCTCCAAACCAGACAAAGAAATAATGAATCATAGTCAGAAACATCCCAAGTACCTCCAGTTCCAATTCACTCCTACACAGTGGTACATTTTTCCTCTATGCTATCATAATTTACATACAATTTCAGGCTAATATTGCTCTGCAAACATATGTTTAAAGAAAAAATTCTGTAATTTTACTTTATGTTACTGAAAAATGGAAATAATTATAACTTTAGGCTTGCAAAAAATCTAATGGCAGAATTGTCCTTTATAAAAAAAGTGCTAATACCCTAATAATAGCAAACAACTAGGAAAACAGTACAGGTAGAATTCCCATTATAGCAGAATCTTGCTGTTCTTCTAATAAGAATATTTAAAATTCATGAAGCTTTGCTTTGACAGATGACAAATTTGCTATTCTATGATACTGCTTCTCTTCAGTTTTATTAAAGACATATACACTGCAAAACTTTCCAACTTTGTTTCTGGATGAAAACCAAGCTAACTGTTCTGTCATGTAAGACAGCTGCTTGAGCCTCTGCAACACCCAAAAACCTCAGTAAGAGAATTCCCACACAGCTTTTTCAAGTACCAGTTAGGTACTTGAACTAATTCTATACCTGAAATAATATTATACCTGAAGCATCTGGGAAAGTAGCTTTTAAGAGTAAAGGAGCAAGACAGACATTGTCAGATTCCAATGGATGTGGAAAGAGCCAACAATGTGGTAGCCATGTCTTCACCAAGCAGCAAGAAGGAAACACAAGCTTTCCTAGGTACTGTGGGTTTTTGGAGGATATTCCAGATCACAGTCAGATTGTAAATCCTCTCAATCAAATGAAGTCCTGAACAACAATAAGCTTTTGAACAAATTAAATGGGAGACTTCTCATGCAGTAGCCCTTAGATCAGTCAAGAAAGGCCAAGATGTGAAAAATGTGCTTTACACTATAGCCAGAGAGAAAGGTCCTCCTTGAAGGCTGTGGCAAAAAGCTACCCAGAGAGACTCAAGGATAACCCTGTGATTTCTGCAGTCAGGGATGCAAAGGATCCCAGGCCTGTTACAACCCAGCTGAGATAGCAGCAGCTTATGAAGGAGTTTGAGCTGTCTCAGAAATGACTGGCACTGAAGCACAGCTTCTTCTGCCAGTTGGCTTCCAGCCAATATTGGGCTGGATGTTCAAAGGGAAAGTCCCTGCCACACATCACGCCACATGGAGCAGGTAGATTGTGCTGATCACACAGCAAGCTCAAATAGGAAACCCCAATCACCCAGGGATCTTGGAAGTCAGCAAGAACTGTCATAAAGGCAAAATTTCAGACTGTCATCATCAAAGCAGAAGGTAACATATGCTGAAGAGGCCCTACCACATAATCATCTACCAGAAAATGAAAAGCAATACACCCACCCTCTTTACTGATAGTTCCTTCCACACACTGAAAATGGAAAGCTGGCATATGCAGTCCTACACAACCAGCTGCAGTATTGAGGGACAAGGTGGATCAAGCCAGAGTGCAGAGCTGAAAGTCATCTAGAAGGCCTTAGACACTGCTGAAGAGAAATGGCCAGTGTTCTACCTCCACACTAACTCATGGATAGCAGCAAATTATCTGGGGGTGGCTGGACAATGGAAAAAGGTCAATTGGAAACACAGAGGGAAACCCATCCGGGCTGCTGAAATGTGGCAAGACATCACTGCCTAGATAGAGAAGCTGGCTATAAAAGTATGTGACATAGACACACACATACCCAAGAGCAGGGCTACCAAAGAACACTGCAACAATGGACAGGTGGATCAAGCTGCCAAGATTAAAGTAGACATAGAGTGGAAACACAGAGGTGAATAATTTCTGGCTTGGTGGGCCCATCATACCTCATGTCATCAGGGTAAGCAATGCCAGACACAGATGGGCTTGTAATTGAGGGGAGAACTTAACCATGGACACTATATCCCAGGTACCCCTAACTGTGAAATACAGGCTGCCATCACGCAGGCCAAGTGGGTAAGGCCTCCATGGTGCGGTAGACTGTGGCTGAAATACAAATGTGAGGAGGCCCTGCAGATTGATTACATCACACTGCTAAAACCCTGGGAGGCAAGTGCTACATGCTTAATGGTGCAAACAACCCCGGGATGGCTGGATGTACACCCAGTGCTGATGTTACTGCCCAGAACACCATCTTGGGCCTATGAAAGCACATCCTGTGGCAACATGGCACCCCTGAGAACACTGAGTCGGACAACGTCTCACAGACACCCAGGACTGAGAGGGCTGTACCCTATCCCCTATCATGTGCCAGCCTCTGGGAACACTGAGCAGTGCAGCAGGCTGTTAGAAAGCACACTGAAAGCAGGTGATGGGGCCTGGGAACAGAGCAATCCACACTTAGCAAAGGCTGCCCGGCTCAGTTAACAGCAGAGCTCCCCCAAGCCAGCTGGCCCTGCCCAACGCAAGCCCCACGTACCGTAGAAGGGGATAAAGTCTCCACGGTGCATTGGAGGAGTATCAGTTTGGACTGTCCTGGCTAAAGCAAAGGCAAATCCGTGTGACTGCTTTTGTTCGAGGACCTGGGGGCAGTTGGTGGGTAATGCAGAGGGCTAGGGAAACACAACATGTACCTCAAAGGGATCTAATTTTTGGGTGAGAGCAGTCTGTAATGCTGAATTTTACAATACTGGCTGCTGAATGACACTGCCACTGTACACCTATGGTCTGCTCCAGATACACTAGGCTCCTGATGTAGCTCACAACCACCTGGCAGCACACCAGCCCTCCTGCCCTGGAAAGACATCCAGGATGTACAGAGCCCAAAGTCACAGACCAAATTAACTCAGACATCTTGGAGGGACAGCCATTGACTACTGAAGTGATGCCTATGCTTGTGTGTATATATGTACATAAATAGCTGGTAGGTTTAGGATTTGTGCATGACATGAATGGTATAGACTAAGGGGAGGATAATGTCCTATTAATTTTTATTAGCCAAGAGGAGGCCTGGCCAGGAGGCAAAGATTATTCTACACCACCTCACATCATTTTCTGGGGACCTTGTGCATTGTGAAATGTGGTGGTGGAGCCAGGTATTCACCAGGCTCCATGTGAATTGTTCACCTCCCTCGTACACTGTTATTAATATTGTTGCTCTTACTGCTCCTTTTCTTATTTCATTGCCATTTCCAGTAAACTGCTCCTATCTCAACCCATAATCTCTGCCTTTTGTGCTTCCAATTCTCCTCTTTATCCAACTGAAGAGGAAAGGGAAGGAGGGTGGGGAAGTAAGTGAACAGCACTTGACCATGGTTTGGAGTTTTCCAACACTAAATTGGGGAATTTCCTAAACCTTCCTCAGGATGCCTCAGTGCTATCCCACAGTCTGCCCAGAATCACATATAGTGTCAACAGAGATAACAGGAGCTAAGTGACTGGTTACTGGGAAGCATAACCTGAAAACAGTCAGCAGAATCTGCTCTTCTCTGAAATAAAAAATTCCACACCCATTAAAAAAACAAAAAAAAAAACCACAGAAACCAACTTTGTTTCTCAAAAATAGGGATCATCTTTATTCCATTTTATACTGAAAAACAGGAATATGATGAAAGAACAGCAAGATTAAACATTAATAAAGTTACATTAAACAGGATCTTTGATAATATTAACTTTATTTTCCTTTAATTTGAGTTGCTACCTTCATGATCAGAGCATACACAGAAACATACTGCCTGAGTTACCTGAAACAAAGCATTAGACAAGCAGGTAAAAAAAGAAGAAAGGACAAAAAAAAACCACCACAAAAACCATCACCAAACCCCCAAAATGAAACAGCAGAGAAAAAACACATTTTTCACAAAATAAGTGCTTTTGCTTTTACGTTCTTGATATAACCAAGGATCTAAAAATAGTCACAGAATATAAAATCACTTGTTGTGTCTTGAGCCGTTAGTTTAACTGCTCACATACTGAGCCTTCTAGCAAGAGTTATGTACTGTTATTATTCTAGGGAATAATACAATGTGAAAACC
This sequence comes from Luscinia megarhynchos, assembly GCA_034336665.1. Lineage (NCBI taxonomy): Eukaryota > Metazoa > Chordata > Aves > Passeriformes > Muscicapidae > Luscinia > Luscinia megarhynchos. Next base: position 53,977,718 of record CM067565.1, read on the forward strand.
CACTCAGAATTTTAAAAATAACACTTGTGGAAAAATCTTTGTTGCATAACTACCTCAAGTCTTAAAACATTTAACCAAAACCATTAAAGAAAAACTGACTTTGAACACGAAGGATCCATAGAATTTTTTTTTTAATTAATATCCTTTATGAACAAGCAAAGACCAATCATACAGCAGGAAAAGAATGAAGTAGATTGATTTAGACTTGAATAAGCTTAACACGTGGACCACAACATGCTAGTCTTCTTACTTCGTTCTTTTTTTTTTTGCAAGTAACTCCCACCAGGCAAATTAATCTTCCCACATCATACAACAGTTTATGGAGACAAGATGTTTCAAGACAGAAAATTAGGGCTCATGACAATGACTAAACAGTTCACCCAATAAAAACTGTTTTTATCTGGTCCCATTCCAAAGTGTAAACACTATATACAGCGCGTCTTGCCCTTTATCCAAGGCATGATGTCCCACACTGGATAATTTTATGGCAAGCCAACCAGTTTCATACTAGGTGTTGCCTTGGAATACAACTTAAGATTAAAAAAAAATTAAAAATCAGGGAAACTGAGCAGAAGGTCTTAAAAATGCAAAGAAGCTGCATTTTTATCAAGGAGAAAAAAAATGGTTAAGCAAACTTGCTCCATATACTAGAGACATTTTGCCTTTCTCACACTAAGCCTTTAAAAATCCAACTGCAAACAGTAAATAAAACTCTTAATTCTTTGCCCAGTATATCAAATATCATGATTCCTCAAGACACAGAGTTGGATTTCTTAGATTTTCAAACAAATCAGCTCAGGCAAAATATACTTCAGCTGATGTGTGGGTGTTTTTATAAAGCTTCATTATGCTTTTTGAAACAAAAGGAACAGAAGTCCAGAATGCACAAGAGAGAAAAACCTAAACCAGCTTCTTGAGTCCTCCTTTCATATTAGGGCTAAAACTGTACAAACTCTTCCTTCAGTGGAAACTCTCACATTTAATTCCTGGTCTCTAGTTAAGACTGCAAATACTCTGTTTGGATTCCTGATCTTGTAATGGTCTAAGGATGAAAGCAGAATGTAGGGTCATGTACCTTTTACTAAATTTGCTAAAACCAGTGGGCATATGAGGGAATATGGAGGGGGCAGCAATGCTATATGTGTGGTTTCTTAAAACTAGATTCACCACTCCACTCTGCCACTCTCCAAGTCAGAACACTGTCATTTATTACTGTGTTCTGTAGCACAATTTCATTTTTGCTTTGGATTAAGTTTCTAAACATAGAAGTCTCTTGCAACAGAGCTCTTTTTACAAAGCATTTCTATGGAAAAGGCACCTTTCCTCCAAGAATTTTCTCACCTACAACACAGGACTGCAATATTTCTAACTTCACTTTTACATATTTAATTTCTCCTACAATACAAGAACAATGTACTAGTAACAGTTAAACTTTTCCCTAAAGCCCCCTCAACTATTCAGCTGAAACACTAAATCAATCTGCATCATTCTGCAGTTATGCCATGACACCTAAATAGCATCCTTACTTTCTGAAATGTCACTGGGGCTAAATCCAGAAGTGACAAAAACTTAGTGTTTTAATATGCTATATGTTTCACCTTACCTCTTCATTAACTCAGTAGAAAATCTGGAGACTATGAAATTTCAGCCTTCAAAAACATGCCTTCAGAATGAACAAACTTCAACATACTTGGAAATACAATGGTCTCAGCAAAAGCAAGTACAAGGGTGGCAAGGAGGGATGGGGAACAAAAAAATCTGTAAGTGCACAAATTTAATTAAGAATTCATAGTCCTCTGTAACAGATCCTCAAGCACAAACACAGAGTCAAGAAAGCACACTGGGAAAGTGAGGCCAAATACCCAACAGCTTGAGTTAACTAATGAGATACTTAGAGCACCAAAGGAGCAGTAACACTGAAATGTAGCAATCCCAGCCTTGATCCAAGCAGCTGCCTCTAATCACAATATATGATTATCTCTGACAAATGTTGTCTACAGAGTGGACAAGGCAGCCATAAGACAAAACATGAACTTGAAAAATAATTGAATGCTACAACATTCTTAGGTTCTGGTTGTGGGCTCCCTACTCTGCCCATCCCTCCCTCCCAGACACTGAGTTTATTTCAGACTCGTGGTCAAATAATGAAATACTCTACCAAGAAAAGTACCCAAAAAAGCCATACAAGAAAAAGGATTCAGTCCTCAAAGAGAAGACCAATGATATAGAAGGCATATTTCTTTAATTGCTTGATGATGAAACAGCAGCAGTTACAGAATTATTTAAACACAGCTTCTAAGTGCAACTTCAAAAGGAGAAGCCAAATGGGATAAAACAGCTTCTTTCAGCTGAGGAAACAGCAAATAGATCGTTTACAAATAATGTCTACAAAGTAAACTTGAAACTTTCAGATCCAAAATTTAAATGTCCAAAGAAGTTTGCAGGACATATTTTGCATATTCTGACATATTTAATTGATGAATCCTTGCTTTTGTGAGTAACTAGAAGCAATAAAAGTGTTTCAACAAATGTGAAACCCAAGCATATTTTTATCACCAGATTTTAATTCTGGTTTGATTTTCAGAAGTAGGAGTATACATGCTGAATCAGTTAGAATTCAAAGGTCTGCTTAGCATTAAATTCAAAAACTTGAATTAAGAATATATATTTTAAAACCCATATACAGGATAACTGACTATTTCTAATTAGAAAAAGCTGTTCTAATTTTCCATTGTGGTACAAGGGCACATTATGCATTTTAAATACATGCTGAAGCTTTCCATACTCTTAATAACATTCTGTGTTCTTAAAACGTTGTAGTCAAATTCTTATCCAGGCCACTATAAAGAACACCACAGTTATAGTCTATACTTCTCTACCCACAGTAATGGGAGAGCACCAAATCACAGTAATACTTGGTGTTACATTTAGCTGTACAACACTACTAATTAGAGAGTGATTTCAACAATAAATATTTGGTTAAACTCTGCTTTGTCATTACTGCAAGCAATTTAAAGATGAAACTGATCTTCCAGAGAGTCCATGCTTTTTTCTTTAGTCTATTTTTATATTCTGGTTACTGAACGTGTTTTCCTACAAGACAAGTTTTCCAGAACTACTGCTTTGCAAACAGAAAACCACACAGACAATGTTAGAAGCAAAAGGGAAGATTCAAGCCTAGAGGACCACGGCAATCCACAGTTCTTTAAACTGTCCTTAGCTAACCCTATTTTACTACTCAATGGCAAGATCTTCTAACGATGACCTTACAGAGCACACAGGCTGAGTGACTTAGTAACAGCAAGGTAAGCTAAAAGACAGGCTTTATCACACCCTCCGGAAAGAATACAGGGAGGAGAAATCAAGATACAGACAAATATGAGCCCCATGGTGGATACAATATCAAGTAAAACACCCAGTTAACCCCCTAGACACTGACAAAAGTCACCAGTTTTAAAAGAGAGGATCTTCTTGCAACTCTCCTTCACAAGAACTCTCTAAAAAGCCATGCTACTATTAATAAAAGCACTACAGAGATGAACAGTAGTACTACCTTATCTCCTTTAGCAAAAAAACCCATCAAAGAACCACATAAGCAAAATATTACTACCTGCTTCTAAGAATCTGCAGACAAACAGTTTTTACACAAGAGGCCAACTTCACTGAAGTCAGGCCTTGAAAGCATCCCATACTTTAGTGCAATCATGAAATATTATGCCATCAAAGGCAGCTGTGATGTGCACAGAAAAGGGTTGGCATCTGACATTCTCCTTTGCACCACCAACTCAGTTGTTGTAACGCAGTGTTTGTGTAGTGCCTCTAAGGCATCAGACACTACAGCAAGTGCAAAAAACCTTTTTTCCCCCTAAGTGTTAAAATAAGTAAACCTGCATTCTTGCTGAGCTGTCTCACCACCTAAGTCTATAATCTCATACTAAACACGGAACATACTTTCCTCATTTCACTAGTCAAACACAACAGCTATTTTTGGATTACCCAAGAGTAATGAATCAATACTCTGTTGATATGGCCTTCACTTAGTCTGTAAATCTTTACAAAGTTCCCAAAGACAAGGTGAAGTCTATGGAGGAAATAAGTTACCAGTAAAATTACCTTCACAGAAGAGCATACACCACAAACTTCTCAAGGAGAAGTCAAAATAGTTACTGTACCATCAAGATGCTCTTTTCTACATAATATTACAAAATTGACTACTCACAACACGTAAACTTATCACATCAACAGCCAAAGTAAATGAGAAGTTGAAACAGAACACAAAATTTTTTGCCTATTTAGTAAATTTATACAATAAATCTCCTGATCGCAAAAAAAGAAACCATTAATTACCTTTCACTCCAGTAGGAATCTTGAAGATGTGTAGAGTGAAATCACGTATGACAACTGGATAACAGCACAATATCTTCCTTGCCTGGAACGGAATAATTCAGAATCACATTACACCAAAAATTAACCCACCAAATATATTAGAAAACCAGGTAAGTGAAATTGAACAATGCTAAAATGATAAACATTTTAAAAATGTGAACAGCCTGACAAATAGGAAGAGAAAGAAACCCCACCCAGTCATTTAAGTTGCACTTTGACTTTTGTCTCTTAAAAAATACAAGTGTGGCAGTTTATTTTAAAGTCTAACACCCCTAAAGTAGTCTTTGCTTTCAAAATAGAAGGCCAGAAATAACCCCTTACAATGCAGTTTGACTTCTTGTATAGCCCAGACTACAACAATCAGATGCTTCCACATCCCCTTTTCTTGCTCCCATCCCCTTTCTTGTGTCCACCCATTGTGTGAGTACACAATGAACAGTTTTCCAACACTGCTTTTCTTGGGTCACTTTGTTTGCAATGAGGAAGACAGCCCACCTTCCCTCTTCTCACTCCCTCCTACTTAAGACTAGTTCCAGAACGAAACCACAGTTTGACTGAGTTCATCTTCCTCAGGAAAGCATTCAACGTTGCTTTAGAAATACCCAGTGGAAAATGTTATACACTACAGTCTTTAGTAAAATCACTTTTAACCTACTGGAATTTACACACAGTAAACTAAAACATAGAACACTTCCTCTTGCAAAAACTAGATTAGAGCTACACATTACGGACACAACTATTAAAAAATGCAAACCATTTAGATCCTTTTTCTGCCAGCAAATACCTTCATAGCTCTCATCCATGTGACAGGTACACCTACCTACACTTTATTTTGTTCCCTCCCTTTCTAATCCTAAAATAGACCAATCTTTTGTACTAAAACATGCTTTTAGTGCCAAAATTAATTTATTAATTAATCAGATTAATGCCAAAAATAAATGCCAGTTTAAAAAGGAACCCCACAGCCCCCAGCAACAGAAAAAAATTTTTACCTTGTCATACATGTTAAATGTTGCTTATAAACCTAGTTTGATTTTTGAACACCAACTTAGAGAGAACATATGTCCAAGTTACTTATCACAAGTCACATTAACTTCTTTACATGTCTGTACTTCCCAGAATACTTTTCCATTCTCTACCTATGACCCACATTCTTCATTTTAAAGGCATGACTTGGGAGCTGGTCCCATGAAAAATGAATATTCTGCCAATATCCACACTCTCAAACTGATTCAGATCATATTGGCTACTAGAAGTAATACAATTATTCTTCAGGTCGCCTTCTCTAAATGAGAGCTCTTCAGTGTTGTCATTAAATCCCCATTAAGACATGGGAAGTCAAACCAGCTACAGAATGTTATCTTTGTTGCTCCTTGAATAAAAAAAAAATGTATGAATTGATTGCAGTTTCTGGAAAATTATCCACACAGAAGTGGAACAAAAGGTCCATTTCCAGATGAATGAAGCCTGGAAGTTTATTCCACACAGCCTTGGATGTTAAGAAGTTTGAACTTCCCCTCTTCTCCACTATCAACAAACACGCAGAGAGAACATGCATATTTTTGAAAGTCTTGTCTAGGCCATTTAAATTATATTTTTACAATGCAAGCTCATCTGCCAGAGGTACAAACTGTTGATAGAGATTTTTGAGATCCATAACCTCAGGAAACACTGACGGGAAAGGCATCTTCTAAGCCCACAGGTAATGAAACTCAGCAGAATGTTGCAATTTAGGCAAGAGAATGCAGCTCAACTTCCCACCAAGAGGTCAACAGCAGACAGAAAGCAGCATGGCCAGCAGAAATGGAAACTTGTTGTAAGGGAGGAGCAGCAGCTGAAGCAGAGTGCATCTGCTGAATACCCTTCCAAAGTCATTGCTGTGTAACCCAGAGTGCCACAAAACTGCTTCTGTGCTGTAACTGGTTGGCTCTGGAGCTTAGGGACTCAGTTTTTCTGCTGTTCAAAACATGATACTAAAGGACACAACTTTTCTTTTAGACAGTCTCTCAAAGTATTTTCTCATTTCAATCTCTGCAGGACTGGACGCATGCATGTTTATGAGAATTTGCTGAAGGTTAAGTTACGTAGAACCGTGCTTGTTGCATTTCACTAACAACTCTGGAAGCACCCATGACAGAAAAGGAGGCCGTAAAGCTAAGAAAATCAATACATGTGCTCTAAAACAAATACAGAATATATTATTTGAATTAAAAAACTGATCTTGGAGAGCTTCACAAGAAGTAAAAACCACACTAAATCAATTACTTGCTAATTATTACTGCTATAAAAGCACCTTAACCTAAATTATCTTTAGCTGGCTATTACTTGTTCTCTGCCAATGACTTTTTCAGAAGGTGGAAATCATAATCATGAATCTGACAAAGCTTCAAAACAACTCCCTTTATGTCAATCAGCGATCCATCTAGCCATACGTGCACAATACTATTAACATCAAAAGGGATTTAAGTGCAACTCAGTGGGATCTTTACCTGTGGAAGAATGCTGCACTGAAAAAATGTTACCGCAGCGTTAATAGCGCTTTTGAGCATATGCGCACTTCGGAGTACTGTAATCAAAGCCTTACAGAAGGATAATAATAGGAAAAGAACCTTGGACCTAAATTCATAATAACAAATCTTTTTTTAAAATATCCCAGTGCATAATGCTCAGTGGCTAGGTCGTCATATCTTGAAATGGGGACTTATTTCAAAACAGTAGGCACAAACCATATAAGAGGATTCTACACTTATTTTTACGCTAATCCTAAAGGGAAGGGAAATTAGGGATGCAAAGCCTTCCTCGATTTCACTCCCTACCCAATTCTGGATAAACAGCTTCAGTGCGGGGACCTATTTAGCTCATTTTCTCTGCAGTTGCTAACTTACAGATGAAAGAAAGGAACAGCCCAAGATGCAAACAGATGAAGTTATCAGGAGGAGAGGAGTGGTGCTCCGGGAGGAAGGAAATTAGGAAACCAGCCGCCTCTCTCCACGCAGCATTCACGCGAGGGGTGCGGGAAAGGCACCGGCAGCCATCGGGACGGGTTTTCGGGGAAAAACGCCGCTGTCCTGCTGGCCCCAGGCCAGAGGCGGGCGGTTCGAGAGCGCGGCGGACGCGGGCAGGGCAGGGCAGTGCCCGCGGGAGCCCGCGCAGCGCCGGCAGCCCCGGAGCCGAGCGGCGAGGCGCGGCCGCACGGCTGGCCGGGCCGGGACCAGCGCCCAGGGCTGCGGGAAAGGAGGGCGGGAGGGAGGGGCCAGCCCCCGGCGCTCCGCTGCCCGCCCGGGCGGAGGGGCTGCGGCTCGGAGCCGCTCGCCCCCGCCGCCCCCGGGCGCCGCTGCGGACGCGCGTCCTCGGGGCCGCTGCCGCCCCCTGCCGGCCGCACCGCCGGCAGCCCCCGTGCGCTCGGGCCGGCACAGGACGGAGGAAAGGAAGCAGGGAGGGGGCAGCTCTGCCCGATCAGCCGGGCCGGCCCCGCCCGCAGCCCCCGCATCCCGCGGCCAGCGGAGCGGACCACGGATGAACGGCGACGGATACGCGGCAAAGCAGCCCCAGCACACGGCCAGTCCCCTGCAGCGCTACGGCGGCCCGATCCCTCCTCCCCGCCATCCCGCGCTCCCCGCATATGTCGCGCTCCCTGAGCACCGCTCCCGCCGGTACCTGCCTGCCGCACGGCCGCTGGCGCCCGCACGCTCCCGAAGTTCCCGGCCGCGGCCGTCAGCCCAGCCCGGGAGAAAACCCCGCCGGCCCCGCCCCCCGGCCAATCCGCGCCCCGCCCGCCCCCGCGCCCCGCCCCGCCCGGGCCGCCCTGGCCCCGCCCCCGCGCTTTCCGCGGCGCCATTGGCTGGCGCAGCCGTCAATCTCCGCGGGCAGCGCTTCCCCCCGCCCGCCCGCTCTTCCTGGGCCATTTCCAGCGGCCGCTGCCCGTCGGGGGTGCGGTTCTAGCCTGGGGCCGGGCGGGCTTCGGCAGCTCCGCCGCAGCGTGGGCATCGCACCGGAGAGACACGGTCCGGCAGCGCTGCTGGCGAGCCACGGCCCCGGGCGTGTCCCGGCAGGGTGCCGCTGTCCCCGCGGTGATTCCAAGCTCCTGCGGCACCGCGGAGGGGGGCGAGACCCCTCCCGCTCCCCGCAGCCCTCGGCAGGTGCCGCCTCCAGCCGGGCCCCGCGCGATTGGAGCGGACACCGAGCCCGGCGGGACACACACACCGAGCCCGGCGGGGCCGGAGCCGCCCTCCGTGCGGGGAAGCGCAGGGTCGGGGCTGCCCCAGCCCGGCGATAGCATCAGCGCTCGGGGGAGCCCGGTCGAGAAGAGGCAGCCAGGGGCTCCAGTGTCGTGCTGGGGGACAAGGGGAGTGGGGCGCAATGAGAGCATCAGGCTGGGTCTAAGGAAAAAGTTACTCGTGCTGCGGACAGCTGGGCCGTGGGAGTGGGTCCCGCAGGGATTTCCACTCCCAGGCAGACGCAGTCCTGAGCAACCTGGACTGACCACGCAGCTGGCCTTGCTGTTGAGCAGGAGCTTAAGTGAGAGGCCAACCTGGGTTCTCTAATGTTGGTTGATTTTCACTTGCATAAGATATTTGGATGTGTGCGTGGATGCTGACTGCTAAAAAGGCCTGGAAATGAAAAACTCATGGCAACTGCTGTGCTGCACAGGCTGCAGGCCCTGGGAGTGCTATGGAAACAGAAAATTATTTACATTGTGTGCAGTCATACTGATTTTGCAAAATTCAGCACATAATGTATGTTGCCTGTACAAGTTCATCCTTTTTGTGCACAATACCCTAAAGTTAACTACAAACTCCTTGCCTAACCTTCATGCATACCCAGGCCTAGCCTGTTTTTGTAGAGCACAGAATAGATTTTTATACTTTGGAGCAGAGCTGTGTAGTAAAATGAGGCATTTTGTATGTAATCCTTGTGTAATTTCCAGGAAAATTAGAAGGCAGAGAAAAGGATCATTGAGGTTGCTGACTGTTCTTTTCAGAATTCTGAAGAAATTTTAAGACACCAAGTTTTCTGTCTTAAAAAATCTCTGTGTGAAGCCGTGTACCACATAGCTTTAATCTGATTTTTTGTGAAGAGGTTGAGGGATGTGTTTTCACAGTGCCAATCTTAAGGTGCTGGGGTTTCATTTAGGGTAGCCTACTAGTGAAAATTAAGGCAACAGGCAACACCATATGTTCTACATATTTCATAATGTGCCATGTCAAGAAATCAAGTCCTATTTGACACCGATTACTATTTTTTCTTTAATCTTAGTGCTTCAGAAGTAAAAGCAACCATGCAGCTCATAGGAGTGCCCTTAAAGGAAATTAATGTAAGCAGAGAGAAGCAATGAGTTGGCAATGAATAGAGAGCAGGCACTATTGGATATCTTAATTCCACATGTTCATTCTGCATCCACTGAAAGAGGTTAGGGACTAGTAATTAAAGAAGGAATTATAATGGATATGCACAAGCAGTTTTAATTTATTCCAGCTATATTGCTTGATGTTGTAATCTTCATGTTTTATGTATTACACTGCATAATTTAAGTAAAGCTGATGAATTATTTTTAGTATCTCTTGCTCCACATTCACAAATAGCATTAAAAAAGCCTTTTGATTCTTTCAAAGAGGAGACTGAGTATAATTTTTCTTTTTCTGGAAAACTAGTCACTGCATTTTTTAATTTGATACAGCAGATGCTACAATTACCCCAGCAGTACTGGGTTAGGGTTTTACCTCTAGACGCTTTCTATTTGCAGAACAGAGTCGAAAACTCTGTGTCTGATCTTTCCTGGTTCACGTTCCTCAGATGCTCTAATATCACTAAGCATGAAGAACGATAGTAGAATATGTGCCAGTTTCTCCAGAAAATAATACAGCAGCTTCCCATGCATGCCTAAAAGCCAGTAGCTACTTCTGTAAAAGACTTAACTTATGGGTGCCTCAGGAGACACTTGGTCTCTGCTGCTTTCAGAGGCTTCCTAAGTTTGCACCATCCCAGCTGCTGTTTGTCATTGCCAGTATTTGCGTGGCTGCCAGTGTTTAATACCATTGGCCTGAGCAAATGTAATTGACACAGTACTAAAACCAACTGCCCCTGCAACAATCTTGTCTTCATTAAGGTTTCCAATGTTGCTAAAACCAGTGGAAATGCCTGCAATGAATTTTCTCTAGATTAGAAAATTCAGGAAGACTTCAAAGGAGCTGCTTCTATTTTTTCTTAGCAAGACTTGGACACTTCTGTTCAGAATCCCAGTTAGAGGTACGTCCCAGAGCTTTATTTACACTCTCATTTCTTCTCACACTGGTTTTAGGCCATTTGTTTTTGGAGAAATCTGTTGTTTTATGACAAACTTTGCTTCTCTGATCTACAGTTTTGGAAAAGTAAATAGCCTGGCAGTTTCATTACATTAAAAATCAATGTTGCTTTTCTTTAAACAACACAAAATGTTTAAAAATACATTTTTTTTGTGTGTGCTTTTCCTGAACTTTTATTGTGAGATAAACATGTCCTAAAGATGAGAAGGATGTAGACAATTTCTTAAGCAGAGCAATGGAACATCTGGGTCGCCAAATGAAAGTCTGTGTCATTCTGTATGCAGCATGTCAAGTGGTGATTTTCATAGTCCTCTGATTTTCACAGAGTGGGTGAAGTTTGAAAGGACCACAGTATCTGATCCAACCTTCCTGGTCAAGCAGAATCATCCTAGATCATATTGCATAGGATATTTCTGAATATCCATTGAGGGAGATTCCACAATCTCAGAGTAAAGAAGTTTTTCCTCATATTCAAGTGGAACATACAACATTTTTGGGACATGTACTCTGTGTACTAGCACTAGAGAAAAGCCATTAATGTAGTTTCAAATATTTTTCTTGATCCCTTTTCCACTTCTCTGAGTTTATATCTGAATTTTGTGTAGGTGCCATAGTGATAAGAACTGTTACCAATCTGTTCTTTCACTCAATATGCAAAATTTCTTTAAAGTGCTGATACAACCTACACACTGTTTAAGAGATAGAAAGACTGCAACGTAGGAGCTGCTGTCTATGGACTATAAATTTGTAGTCAAAATGGCTGTTTGCACAACTCTTGAGCCACTTTGTTTCTTGGCTTTATCTAAATGACACTTTTATAATAGTCATTCTGTAGTGTCCACATTAATCTGTTGGCACAGCCATGAGTAGTGTCTGTTACAAAAGAAAATAAGGGAAAAATACCTATTCCTAATTATAAACTGTGTGATGTTAACAGAAAACAAGACATAAGGAAAAATACTTATGCTGCCTTCTTGTATGTAAAGATGTCTCCTTTTTAGAGATTTCGAAGGAAAAATAAATAAGAACCCAGAAATGGCTGAAGTAAATACAAGAAAATTGTCTAATCTATTCCTGGTAAAATAATATAACTGCTTTAGTTACATTCAGTTAGTTATATTTAGTGACTAACTTTAGTTATTCAGCAACATCGTTGTGGTTTCTACTGAGTAAATTCCTGAGTGGTCTGGAAGCTGGTCCTGAAAATTGCCTCTCCTTTTTCTATGAAGTTTTCTTATAGATGGGAACAAGCTTCTAGGAGGCTTCTTTCTGGAAATATATTTTTTTGCCCAGAGAATAGTTTGCTGGCGAGTCTATTGGCATCCAGCAAGGTTCCAAGGCATTGGATTAATGGCTCAAAATATCTTCCATAGTGAATAGAAAATGTGCTACATCATAAAAATGTGCAGTAGGAGAAGATCATTTTACCTGCAATTTTACTGTGATAAAGCTGCATAATTGATGAAGAGACTTATCATGATCAATATGTTCAACCTGTTGGGACAGGAGACTTCATGAACCCAGTAATATCATTTGTATGCAGTGTCTAGAGCTCAAAGTTACACAATTTATGCACATGAACGATGTGAAAGTTACTCTTTGGCATTACAGGAGTGGATGCTGCCACTGCATTTGATTGCTGGTCAAGGAATGCCCCTTCTGATTGGATACTTTTAATGTGTGATTCTGCTTTGTGCTTCTGTAGTAGAACAGAGCAGTGGATTCTCTCGGGCCCCAGATTTTGACACATCAGATACAGACCGAAACAGGAGACAAGCTACATTGCTGCAGTGTGAAGGCATGAGTTTTCTCACAGCCTGGCTGTGGTGCTGACAGGGAAGATAAATGCAGCAATCCCACTCTGACAACTCTTGTGTGGTGATTAAAAGCAGATAGATGTAATTGTGGGGCTTTGGAATTAATAAGATTCTGATCTTGCAGGCACTACTGGTTAAGGACTCATTCCTATGACTGCATCTTCTGAACTGCTAAGATTCTTCTTGATTACCGCTATACTGGCTTAAGGGCTGGCCTCAAGTTAGGACATGTCTCTGTCAATATCATTCTTGGACCATCCCATTAATGAAAAGAAGCCTGTTTTTATCTCTGAAGAAATGGAACACCTTAAGGACCTTTGCACCTTTTATAGCAATAGAAGTTGTGGAGTCTGGAGTGTTAAAAGAAAGCCATAAAATAACAAAAAATCCTGAAGATGATCAGTACATGATGTAAGATAAACACCATGAATTTCAACTTTTCATTCAACTAGAGAGAAGGGGGGGAGGCTGGGGTAAGAGGACAAAGGGAGGAGAGAATGACATGGGAAATACACCACCTTGGTCATGAAATTAATACCCATAGGTTATACTTTTCTTTCTTCTTTAGATTGCCCTTTGGATTCTGTAGTATTGTTAAGTGTCAAAATCAAAGCCACAACATAAATTCCACTGAACAGCAAAAAACAACAAGTCGTTCAAAGTGACTGCTGATGTGAAAAGCCTGTGTTCCCTTGATGTTGCTGCTTGGCATCACTACCGACTGGGTAGTGAAGCGGATAACAAATATTGGCATGGGTAAGTGGCAAGTGTTGCTGAAGACCTAGATTTTGTTTGTAGAGCAAACATCCACAACAGATGGAAAGATCCAACCTGGCAGGCCAAGTAGGTCTCAAAATCAGTTATGCCTAAAGAAATGTAGTTGAAACATGATTGTATGGTAATAAAGTAGAGCATGAAAGCCTTTAAGAAAAAAATAAGTTACTTATTTCGTAGCTGCACCATAGCAACCAACTCCAGAGGCATCTTAAGTGAAGCAAAGGATGTGTATGTAACTTTTGTAACTTAGTAAAAACATGACTTTCCATATCTGAAATTTCAGCTGCAAAGCTGGTAATTCTCAATTTGTATTAATTAGTGTTAACATGTCTAAAAAGTTTCTGATTCTAATATACTAAGCAGAGATGAAAGCTTCCTGGACTCCAGCTGGAGAGAGCTTGTGCTATCATCAAGTTTTGTGAGAGAGGGCTGTAGATAATTATCACATTTGAAAGACATTTTCATGGGGCTGATAAATAGAATTGTGAGAATGTAAGTTGGGAGGAATGGTTTTTTTATTTATATTGGAGTCTTGTGACAGCTGTGCCAAATAGGTTAAAGTCCCACCCTGTTCCCATTGTCCTCAATGATAAAATGATATTTACATTACCATCGTAGTGTCTATTGTACACATTCCTAGAATCATCCATCTTAAGATCCTGAGATCAAGATGTGGGAAACCTTGCCACTTAGCAAAGATCGAAGAAACTGGGATGATTGTAGGTCAGTATAAATCACTAAACACCTTGTAGGAACAGATAATTTAAATAAGCTTTTGTATGACAGTGTCCTGTGGTAGGAAGCCAAACCATTCACTAAGAACGCTTCGGATGTGCATATCGCAGTGTGACAGACCACACAATGAGAAAAGAGGACATTGGTTAATTAGATGAGTTCCATGCTAACCCCATGACTGAATGGGAGCCTTGGCACCACAACTTCAATAAAGACAAATCAGAATATACATGAGAATACCTTTAAAGGAATAAAGTCAATTTTCTGCAAGAGTTTTGAACAGAATATTTCTTTACTTTTCAAAAATTCTAAGTTTCTACCACTCGCTGACTATTTTCTTGATAAGTTTTAAAACTTTCCAATGGCAAAAAGAAAGGAATTCACAACATCAAAAACAACAAAATCAAATCAGCACCCCCCCAAAAAAAAACCCCAACCACCAAAAATCCCCAAGTAGCAATGGTACTTACCCATTTCTTTTCACAATTCTAGTTTGATACCATAAACAACCATTTACCTGTTTTCTGAAACGATAACTTTTCAAAAAAAAAAAAATATATCCAGCATCCATATTTTCTTCAGGATATGTGCTGAGGATGTTCTAAAGCAAGCTGTCCCAGGACAGAGTCCTGGTGGCATGGATCCCCTCCGGTTTCATTTCTGGAACAAACAGGGCCAACCACAGAAACTATTACAATGGAAAAGTAATGTTAAGAAAATATTTAGTCTTTCCTAACTGTTCCAGCTGTGGTTCTGGCCTTCACTTTCTCTGTGAGGACAGTGCATACAAGAGGCAGTTAAGATACTTATATCTGTCCCATTCCAAGTGCTTAAATAAGATTCCTGACTTTTCTTGGCTACTCCTCCAAGTATCTGGAAGCAAGAAAGCAGCGCTATGCATTCTATCAATTATCTACAGACCATTACAAAATTGCCTGCTGACCCCATCTTTGAGATTGCTGCTATGGAAAACACAAAAGTTGTGTGTCTGTAAATGTAGTAATAAATCCACTTCACTTGAGTGTGATGTAAAAATTCTCCAAACTTTCATGCTTATCGATTGCTCAGTCCAAGGCTATGAAGATCCAGATATTCACAGAAATACATTTTTCTCATACATGTTTTTAATAGGGAATGCATTTGTAGCAGCTGAAGAAGATAGAAATACTAAGGTTTGGTGTTAATATGTAAAAATAGCTTAAAGTTTCCTGACTGGGAGGAAGGGAGGGAGGGGAGAGGCATTTCTCTTCATAAAAATATGTCACTGGAAGTGTAGCATATAATGTGTGTTTTGTGACACTTCATCAGAACTAAGAGATAATTTTTTTTCTTCCAAATATTTGTGAAGCTTTTTCCACAGTCTCAGTGTTCCTCTCTTAGTTTATCCACATATTTTTCTACAATTATGTGTGTTTTTGTAAGCACACATTTCCAATATCTCTGAACTTGCTTCCCAGGGTATGACCCAATCATTAAGGCTGAACTAGTCAAGTGATTTAACATACAAGGATTTCAGGTAGGGTGTAACCGGAGGAGGGAATGCAGCCCACCCAAGTCTGAGATTGTGAATGCCAAGTTCAAGTAAATTTACTAGCAGGCTTTTTCCTTTTAAATCCCCCCCCCCCCAACCAAAACATATAATCAAAAGGTGAAGAGTTCAGTTATGGAACAAACAGGACCTCTTTAAAAATATGTAGCTGGCTGTAGCCAAAGACAAACTATGATGTCATTGGGTGGGAACTTCCCCTCACTGTATGCAAGCAACATTGGGGTGATGCAATGCAAGATGTGAATAAAATCACAGGACTGATTTTAGTAAATTTTGGGGTATAGTTGTTACAACTTATCTGCAGTATCAGTGATTTTCTGTTTCATACCTTTGAATGTTATTCATTTTCTACAGATTGGTGCCCACACAATTTTCCATTCCTAGCCATGCTACACTCATAGGCAGACTGAAAGCTAATCTGATTTGCAAAGTTGTCAATCACAGCATTGATTAGATAGTAGATAATGGTGTTAATGCAATCATTAAATGGCAAGCAGCTTTTGCAATATTTTCTTTGAATAGCTTGTGGGGCCCCATCTGTGTTACAAACGCAGTTGATTCGGGGAACCTGGCTGTGGACAAGTTACCCTATACTGGGTGTTAACATTTATATTGATTGGTGCTGCAGACAGTTTGGTACCTAGTTCATATTTCTGTCTATTTGCAGAACTGGAAACTGGTTTTGCCCTCAAGAGATTTCCCATGCAGCCAGTTAGGTTTAGCTACCTGTACAGCAAACTACTTGAGAAAAGGCTTTATGTGCTGCTGTCAGAAAATGTGTTGGAAAAACGTGTTTTTAAAGGAAAAATAGTACTTATGTTGATGTTTCTAATTCTCAGTATTCCATGGAAGACTCCATGGTCACAAAAGAAACCAAGGTCAAATCCTGGTTTCACTCAATCACTATAAATCAACCTCTCTTGACAGCACAGGGGGCCTCTATTTTATCCTGTATGTTTTACACTGTAATATGGCCAGCAGTGTGAATCAACTGCTTTACTTTTGAGAGCTTAGGCCAAAATAAGTTAAAGTAGCAAATTAGCTTCATTTTTTCACCTACTACAAATGGGCATAGAATTCTACACAATCTTCTCTAGAATCGACTATTAAAAACTTTCTTGGTCTGTGGTGAGCTACATTATTATATATGTAGTTCAGATATGTAGATCTAAATAAAATATCCATCTCTTCTTCATTTTGCTTTTCCAAAGGAGAATGGAATGAATGCTTCCTTTTTGATCTATTTGACTTTTCAATTTCAGTGATGTATTTTTTTTTTTTTAATTAATCACACTCAGGAAAAAACATTGGATAGATAACAAACAGCTTCACAAGTGGCATTGATTTTCAAAGGAATCTGTTAGCAGTTTTCAAGTGCTGCATTCACAAAGGTCAATAAACTTAAAACTGACAAACTCATTGTCTGAGCCTATAGACTGCCAATGGGAAAATGTGCTTCACGAAGATCTGATCTCTTTAAAATCATCTATCTCAAGTCTTTGCCTCAGGTAACTTTTTAGCATTACAAAAGCATACCACGTATAACCATTACATTGCCAAGACATCTGTGATGTCTTATATAAAAAATAATGAATACCTTGATTTTCAGATAGTGTAAAATTTGCCTGACACAAAGCCAAACACTTCACACTCTCCTTTTTTAAATGTGGATTGTTCACTTTGATTCTTGAAAGGAAGAAATTACCATGAATATCAATATTGGGACCAAATATCCAATTTTAATTTTTTAAATACTGCCTGTATTATTAAAATGTTTAATCAGCATGATTGCTATACTGATATTTTATCATGACACTGACTATTATCCATATGACATTTAGCAGTATTTCAGTTCTATATGAGTAAAAACATCTTTCACAGTTAAAAGTGAATGTGACTGGTCATATTGTTAGTAAGGAAAATTATTTTACTGTATGCAATTCTAGATTATTGTGAATTAGGGAGTGGCATTGCCTTTTGGGTGAGTGAAACAGCCATTATATATATAAAATCAGAAACAATGTATTTGTTGATGTCACTGCTGTTTAGCCTAAAAACTCTCAGAAACTAACTTTTGCTTTGCACATACAGAATAACATCTGTCCATGCCAGCTGTGCTCAGAGCAAGTTAGAATTCCTTGCAAAATCCATATGCACCATACAGTTTTAATTTAATTTGGTTTGAATTGTCTGCACCAAAGGTGTGTGCTAAGTGTTTAAACTGATTCAAGGGAGGCTAGGAGTGCAATTCCCTGTTTGGAGCAGGCCTACTACAGTGTTTGAAAAAGAAGCACTAGCAGCATCAGTATGGCTCATAATGTCCTTTGGGGCCAAGCAGAGCGGAGGTGTCCCTGGCAGCTCCTTCCAGTGACAAGCATTCCACTGCACTACAAGTGGAGCAGAGAGTTTGCCCTGAGACACGGCTGAGTTCCCCTCAAATGCCCTCTCAGCCTGTAATCCACAAACCCCACTAATCTGCGCTGGGGCTTCCCTGCATTACTGTGGATTAGTGACGTGCTGCTGTATCATATAGCATATTTACGCACTGTTTACAAACCCTACGCAGTTTAACCCATGACAAGCATGGGGCTGTGATCTCATGTACTGTCAACCTTGTTCAGCACAGGTATAAAAATATAGATATAATCAGTGTTATGCTTACTTCACAGGAGAGTTTTATACAACACACTGCATGTATACTTTATAGCCAGCTTTTCACATCCTTGGAAAGGGAGGTTAAGTATCACTCGGCGCATTCAGCCGTTCCTTTGCACAACAGCAGCCTCTCACAAATCTGTCAGGAGGTGGTGGTGTTCAGGGACTTCGCCTGGATTCCCCTTTACTCCACAACTCTTTTCTAGTGGCTTGGCTTCCAGCCTAGCAGTGTTACTTATTCTTCCTCTCTCAAATAAAATCTGTAAGCCTCTATCCTACAGGAAGCCTGACAGCCTTAGACTCCCTGCTCCTGAAGGCTTCAATCACCCTGTTCTTTAAGGTCTACTAGTAGTATTCTGCCAAGCATGGCTCAGTTCAAAAGAAGTTGTGACTAATTCAAAAGGAGAAGCAATTTAAAGGATGCACTGAGTTGCTTTAATCTCACCATTTGTTTGCTCTTTTTGCTACCCATCACCATTGTCTTGTCTCTTTTCCTTAACTTTTCTGTGATGAGCCAGCGGATGAGTTGCTGTAACAAGATCAGGAAAATTGCTAGGTTTTTCAAATTCCTTCTGGTCTTTCTGTGCCAGGTGCCTGGCACCTAGGGCCACGGCAGCCCCTCTCCTCCCCCTTCCACCCCAGTAGTCCAGTCTCTCTGTGCAAGGCTCCCACACGTAGTTGCCACCACAAATGCAAAAAATGTACCCACAGGCCCTACAGAGGGATTGGCAGCACTGAACTGTTTTCTCTTGTTCAGTAAGAAGGGCCAGAGACAAGCAGTAGGGTGCAAAGTGCAAGATCCAGTGAGGAGTAATAGGGTGCTGTGGGAAGGACAGCAGGGCAACCGTGAGAGAAAGAGTAACCAAATGCCTCCCTAGAAGTCTGCTTAGAGCACGTGGATATGCACACAAACAGCTCTGCATCTCTGCACCTCACAAACACATTACGAATTCCCAAAGTTGTCCTTCTTCAAGAAGAGAAAATACCATACCTGGAGTTTCTGGGAAAGTCATGTCTGTCCATTCCTTCAGGGCCCAGTTGGGGCATGCCTTTCCCTTTTAAAATTTGCACCTCACTTGACATCACCTCTCTCCTCTGCAATGCCCTCCTTTTCTTCCTTTTCCTATCTGACTGCTGCAGGACCCCTGTATTCAGTCCCTACTCTGCTAAAGCTTCAGCAAAATTATAAAATGTGGCAAGGGCAAGCATAGGGGAGATTCTGACACTGGTAAGATGTGCAAGCCTGAGTCACGTCGATGACTAATTTTTGTGGCAACAAACTTCTGACTATTGCTGGCGTCTTTAGTTCTAACACTAATTTCACTGTGAACAAGTTGCTGCTTTTTCTATGGAATAGTTCCTTCTCTGGTGGCTTGCTGAGCTGTACATACCATTTTTCATTGCCAGACTTTAAATAAGGCCAAAAGAGATGTATTTTTCTTCTCTTTTAATGTGGATGTAATTTTATGGTTCTTTGGTACATCTTACTTTTTTACCAGGATTGTAACTACAGTGAAGGCAGGAAAAGTTAAGTCAAATGAGATTTGTGGCCTGTGAATCTCTGGATTACTTCATCAGAGTGTTTGGTGATATCACGTCTTTCTTCTTCCCTTCTCGCTCCAACAGTTGGGGTATTTCAATGGTGCACAATTGTCATGGGAAGCTGGCCTCAGGAACAAGAAGTATACCAGGATCACCCACATGCAGCAATGACAGAACTGAAGTGTATTCTCTACTCTATGAAAAATGGAAAGGTTTAATATGGGGATGCTGTATTTATGAAATCAAAACCATTAATGCCTGTTGAAGTTATCTCCCTTATTGAAGCTTTTTTTTTGGTTGACTTCGTGCAGCAATCTTGGAGAGGCTTCTGTAACTTGCATCTCTGTTGAATTTTATACTAGATGCAGCATTTACCAGCATTTCTGAGGAAATTTCTAGGCAAACTGAACTGCAAATTTGCTTTATGTGTGACTCTGGCATACACTAAGAAACCACCTACTTTGGAGAAGTAGTGGGAGCATTCTTCACACAACATGCACAAACCCTCTTATGATTTAAATGTGAACAGACTACGTATCTTTGCCATGTTAGCTCAATAATTCCAAACTTCCCTCGGGCAAGTTGCCTGTGTGTCTAAACAGCACACATCTGTTCATTTCCACCACTTGTTTACATGTTCTTCCTCTCTGCTCCATCGTCATTTTAAAGACATTCCTTAATGCTTTGTTTATTTCCCATGTACATTTCACAACTGCATGCTGTAACAGTAGTATGTGTTGAGTGCTGGTTTTATATAATTTATGATCCAATGTTTGTTTTTTAATGTATTAACGTGCATGAAGAATAACTCCATGAAGTCATTCAAGGTTAAAATCATGCTTTCTGGCTTCAGGCTGACTGGGCAGCATCATGAAATACCACATTGCATGGTAATGTAACTAATCAACCTACAGTGATACATACTGTAATTGAGAGTAGGGGATTTAGGATAGGAGAGAAAAATCTGATTAAAAGTAACAATTTAATAGTGTAATCCAAAACATTTATATATTCTTTTACTAAGCTTAATAAGAGGAAAAATACTGAACTAAGAAGAAACATAAATATTTTTAAAATATTGACATCTTCAGTCTTCTGTACTCAGGTATTAAAGAGTCTGATTTTCAGAAATGCTGAGTAAATATTTGTACAGTAGCACTGAAAAAATAATGCTGGATAGATGGGAGGGAACTTATAGAAAGTCCACCATTTTTGCAATGTTAGTGCAATGTTGTACAAATATCAGGATGATAAAGATGCTTATTTTACCCTACGGCTGGAGTAAAATATTGCTGCTCTTTGAAAATTCTTACTAGAGCAGCCCAGTTCTGAGAAGTATCTTACAAACCTTACAAACATTTTATGTTGTCTTTTTACTGTTTAAAGTGTTCTACAATTAATAAACCAGATAGCCTGAAGTGGGTTGTTTGTTCCTCTACTGAAATGACAATTGGTACTACCAAAACAAAGCACTCAGCACAGGACTTGTTTACATGTTTAGTCTGCTTGCTTATCGTATTTGAGTGCTGATCAGTGCTGCCTCAGTCTCTTTTCCAGAGCCTCTGGTTGCCAGCCTGGAGTAGAGCCTGCAGTGTAGGTTTTTATGAAATGCTTAACAATAAAAGCAAAATTCACAGAGAAATATTTTCCCTTTTTTTATGTAGAAATCTCAGCAAGCTTTTTTTTATGAAAAAGCCTATGGAATTAGGAATGGGCACATCTGACATTTCATTCCTGTAAAATGCGCCCACAGACTAACAATGCATCATTCAGAAAAGAAACCAAGTATTTTCAAGGTAGAAACATAAGCAAAAAGGTATGGCCGTACATAGATGAATATTACTGTAGGAAAAAAGGTTTTTGTTGATTGATCTGTTGGAATTACAAAACCCTACAATTGGCAGAGCAGAAGATCAGTGTGGAACTAAAAATCAAACACTGAGGAACTCATTGAGGTAATGACTCTGCTCCTAGGCTTTTTTCTTTTTTGGAGGGGAAAGTAACTTAGCAATGCAAGTCTCTTCTATTTGTGATGGCTATTAAAAATGCAAAAATATTTTTTTATACGTGCCTAAATACTATTGCATAATGCCATGTTGGTCTCTGATCCTTGTGAACGCAATTATTTCCTTTGGACAAAACCCTCTCTTCATTAGCACTGAATGGTATTTGTCAGTCTTTTTCCTGTTTAGATAATTCGTTCAGTGTTGATATATTTAAAAACATTCAATTGGTTGGAATAGTATCTGCAGCTTTCCATCAAAGGAGCGATGGCAGTGGCTGTGGGTCTAAATCTCAAAGCACCACTCTGTAGACTTCCTAAGTGATTAGTGCAGAGTATTATCGCTCTCCACCATCTGGCTATCTAATATGGAAACGATATTAAAGGAATCAGAAGACCTATACAGGCTTCGCCACTTTGGACATACAGAATCTCACAGCAAAAATGTGGAAGCTGCATTTAAAACAACAAGAGATATGCTTAAACACAAAAGAATTATTTCTACTTGCAGGGAAGACATACGTCTGTCCTCCCTCCTTTTAATTCCTTGCAAGTATATAAAGCCATACATATGTATACAGAGATAATGCAGCTTAGCACATATACGCAGGCTGCATGTTAACATGCTAGGAGTGAAACCTGTTTAAATTAAGAGTCTCATTTTGGTTTTGATGTCACTACAATTAGTTGATGTGTTGGATGGTTTCTGAGGCTTTGGTTCATCTATGCTTTAAAGGTTTTGAAGTGAAATGCTTTGGGTAAGGCAGAATTAAAGAATCATCAGAAATTTCTGTGCTAAAGCCTCAAAATCCAATACATAAAAACTCTTGTAATTCAGTGTACTGTATATCTTTGTGTATAAAAATATCCCTTTATAAGGAAGAACAAAAGATACGCTTCTCCACTCCAGGAACATTACATGGAATAAAGAGCCTCTGAAAACCTCTGAAGCACAGAATGCAAGCTTGTGCTGCCAGACAAAAGTGAAAGCCTATCCTGTTTTCTCTCTCCCTGATGTAGTTGCTGTGTCAGATGAGGGCATCAGGGCAGATTCAAAAGTCAGAATGAAGAGAAACAGTGCAGAGAGAAGTGTGGAGAATTCAGTCCTATGAACACCTAGGTTTTTCCTGTGCAAGCTCAGCTGTAGGCTTTTTAATTTGTTTGTTTTACAGAAGTGCAGATAAAGGCAGTAATTAAAAATGGGTTAGCAGATTCTACTGATTTGTAGGTGTTATGCTCCAGGCTATTGTAAGCCCTGTATCCGGCAAAGAGGAAAGCAGAAAAAAAGGGAGGCCTTTTCTCCTGTTTCCTTCAAGCTATTTAGGAAGTTATTTCTTTACTTCTTTTTAAACCGTTTTATTTTTATCTCACAATGAAAATCAGTTTCTCTGCCTTGCCAGACAATCCTGAGCTAGTGGGCTTTCTACCCATGTCACAAAAGTGCTGTAGCTGCTTACAAGGACAAAATACATTTGGCTGAGCAGCACAGCTAATAGAGTCTGGTTTGTTAAAGATTTATGCTTTTGCTCCTGAAATCTCCTTCCCTACTGCAGTGATCTTCTGTGGCACCTGCCTCAGACAAAAGACAGCATGAACTGCAGCTAACTTGGACAAAGTACAGCAGCAGATCTGAGAACCTTTCCCTCTGCTAAAGAATTATTTTCCTTTCTTTTCTTGCTAACTGTAGGATTTTTTTTAAAAAAGCATGTAAGGCATTAATTGTCTTTAAGATGACTATCCTCTTGCACATATGGCTGAAATTGGTCACTGACTTCAAATGATAAAGGGCAATGGCTGACAGCAGTCGCATGTGCCTAAGGAAACTACGCTGTCAAATCACTTCTAATATGTTTTTTTTATATTTTATATTCTCTGTACTTTTGACCACAGTTCTCTGACCTCTGGTTATGTTTTTCATGATATGCAAAGAGCATAGTAAGTAAGAAAACTCAATGAACATCATCTTCTTATCCAAAATTTCATTTTTCAATATATCATCTTTTCCCTTTGTGTACAAGTTGCTATTATACACATGAAGGCTGTGGAACTGTGTAGCACTGCTTTTGGCAGCAAAGCCAGCTCAAGCCTAGTTGATGAGCTCTGTTTACTGCTCCCAGTCTGATAAAATCTACATTGTACTTTGCATTTACAAAGATGTGTGGACAGAGCTGTCTCTGGAATCCAGGATAAGGTGGCTTGTTAAAATGACAGACATTAAAAAACCCACAGAATTAATTTTTTAAAGTATTGTTAATCCAAATTCTTTCAATGTTCTCATTCTCATTTCTTCCGCTTCAGTAGTGCAGGGGCAAATGTGTGCTGCTGCAGTGGGGAAGGTGCTGGGAGATGAGTCTTAAAGCAGATCTGCTACCAAAGTGGAATAATTTTCAGTTATTCCTAAAGTGCGAAATTCTGTTCTGACTGACGATACAGCAAGTTTGTCTTTTACTGCAGAGTGGATAGAATTTCATCTCGGGCAGCCACAGCACAAGGGCAAGAATCCAGGCCCTACTGACATCAGGAGTAAAATATCCCATGAATTCAACATTGTGGCACTGAATAAACTCTAATAGTTGTAACTCTGTTCTAGGAGAGCTGTAAAACCTGTGAAACGTTATCTGTCACTTGAATCTCCCCTGCCATTACAAATTCCAATCATAACTATGGAAAAAAAATTATTAAAGGACCAAAAAATAAAATTAAAATTGCTCCATACTTAACTGTCCCAATCTTTTCAGAAATTAGGATAAAAATAACTTTCAATTCTTTTGCACCTACATTTGCATGTATAGTTAGGCAAATATTTTATGAGAGCATTTAAAATTTTCTGGTGCAATTTTTTTTTAAAAAGCTATTGTCAATTACTACAGACTGTGACCCATTTTCCATACAATTGGCACTAACAAGGCAGACAGGGGCACAAAATTTGGCAGTACTAAAGACACAAGTTCCACATACCTAAAAAAACTCAGGTGCTGGTAGAATATACAAGGAGAGAGAAGAATTGTCAGCCTCTGTCTGCAAAGGACTTATTAAATATTTGATTGCCCTCATTGTAGAGATGCAATATACACATTCATTTTTTTATGGTGTAAATAAGAGAAAGAACATAAAAATGCCACTTTCAAAAAAGCAGATTTAAATAAAATATAAACCACTTTATAAAAATTCTCTAGACTATTCCTTCTAGTAAAGCTTCTATTACAGCTTTACATCCTAGATTTCTACCAACATAAACATCATCTCATGCAATTAAACTGGACTATTTTCAATAGTGTTGGGTGCAATAAATCACTCAGAAATCAACTTTATTAAATATACCTGGGGGACAGTAAACTTTTCAGGTGATAATACTTTAAAAGTTTCAGGAATAGATATTTAGAAGACGACATGTCTTTTATGTCATGTGATTTACTGGAATTCTTACAGGTTTTTTTCTGAAATTATCTACTAGTAAATTAAAATGAGATTTTAAAATGAAGCTTTACAAAGGGTACCAGCTCTTTTGTCAAGGCTTGATACTTATTACACAAACAAGAAGTTACCTTGTCCAGTTTTCATTAGACAGATTTTTTTGGTGTTGATTTCTTTAGCTGTAAAGCAGAGAAGCTCCATCTGAGATAGATAGACTGGCGTATACACCAGGGAGCCATATGACAAGCATTAAACGGCTTAGAAGATTGTCTTAGTGCATTATTAGTTCAGCAGTTGTAAGGATTATTGCTGTTGTTGTTTGGGATTTTTTTTTCTGGCAATATCATAGTAAACAAAAGTTTAAAGGAGAACGACAAGGTAGTTTTGCTGGTGCTAACAGTATTTTTCCGAACAGAAGAAGGAGTGCAGGAAAAAAACCTCAGATTCCATGTCTGCACAGTACTAACACAGCATTGTCCACAGATATCTGAGCTGCTTCTGAATGACTTAAATTCACACTGAGAGCAGAACAAATTAATTAGTGCAGTATTCTCTTTGGGCTGTTTGCTTGGCTAAGAGCCCAAATATATTCATCCAGATGTACAGCCATCCAGGTCCCAGTACCCAAGGCCAGTTTTCAAGATCTGCACTCTGCTTCTCTTGAGCTATGTAGGCATATGTAATAGCTCCTGTTTAAATTACAAACCTTTCAGAGAAAGAAATTAACATTCTCAGTATTAAGCACAAAATAATTAAGGCAGGCATTAACCATAAAGACTAAAAGTCAAGACATCTAAGTTGTGTGCTAAAATACAGAAGCTGAGGAGGAATTTAAGATAGGTTACATTGCAAAAGTTGAAATTGTAGAAAAAATTACCTTTCCAAAGACTTTCTAAATTACTGTACAGGGGAATTAAATTGCATTTTTTGAAGGCAAAAAAAAAAAGTTCCAGTACTTGAGACAACTTGAGACACAAGGTGAAGATCTGGACAAGAATTTCAATAATAAGCATTGCAGTTTACATTGATAAGACTCTGTCTTAGGTAAAAAGTTAAGTTCTGCCTAACACATGACAGATTGAGAGAGGAGCTTTGAGAGGTTTTAGACAAACCTAACACTTATGTGATAAGTACTAACTGATGGGAGCTGTGCTTCTTAGTGACTCAAGGAATATGGAGAGTGAGGAAGAGGACAAACCATGTTTAAATTATATTGCACCTAGGGTGAAAGCCAGACATCCATAAGCAGATGGTTAAAGCCAGGCTGGGATCTTAATTTGAAAAATATGAAGGAGAGAAAAATCTGAGAGTGAATTTGATAAAGATGGTAACTTGTTCATTAGATGAAAGACCGTAAGAAATTAAGGGTATTCACAAAGGGGTCAAGGAATAAAACAAATCCTCCAAAGGCAATTCGGAAACAGGGGATAATCATGAGTCAATGTTATCACAAAAATCAACTGAGACAAGATTTCAATGGCAGAAATTTGACCCTGATTTGAAAGATGTCAACTAACCACAAAGAACAATTATGGGCCTTGTGTCATTTGAGACTGGAGTGAAAAGAGATTCAACTGTAAGGCAGACAATGGACTGTAGAACATGCAATTTTAGAAGAACTTAGACAGCAAATATAAACAGAATATTGACTGAGGCTGTAGCTGAATGGGTAAGACATAATATCTACAAAAGCAAGTACATACAGAGTTATTTTCAAAGGCACAAAGGCCCCTTAGGTTGCCAGATCCCATGAGAAGTCTACAAACTCTATCTAATCACACTCACTTGCTCTAAAATCTCCCTAATTAACATTCTAATTGCATGGATATGACAAGTCAACTGTCATTAGTGGTACTTCCCATGAGTCTCTGGAGTCCTGAAAATACAGTATGGAATTGGTAAAGCCTACTGTAAACCCACACATAGATTTGACACAAGTGCAGCTCAACATATCCTTCAGCAATTCACTTTTTTTTCCCCTCCTTGTTTTTCTGCTGGTCCTTCTCCTCGTCATTTAAGGGAACAGGTTCTTGCCATACTACATCACTTCAGGAAAGCACACTGAATGTACCTCAAGTGAGGGATCCTATGATTGCCTTTCCCAACTGTTGCAAAAGCATAAAGCAACTTTTTTCTGGGTATGATTTCACCCTTTTAGAAAGTCTCCATGCACCTTACCCGTCTTTGAGAGCTATGTTGTAAGGAAGGTTATTCTTAGGATTGTAGATACCAGTTTGCCAAGACACAGCAGAAAGACATTTATATGTCCCATAGTATTATTTGTTTACTATTTCAATTTGCTTGTTATTTTCAATTTTGATAATTATATATTTGCTCAAAATCATGATGATGTTTTTAGTAATCTGTGCAAATTAGAAAGAGAGCAGTTAAGTCACTCCGTCATGCTGTGTTACATGGGGAATTATAGCATTTGGTCAAAACTCAATGCAAATATATCTCATTATGAATATTTTGAACTGAGTATGAGTTATGTGTCAAAAAATTCACTGATTCCCTGGATGCCCACCAAAAGTAGTTTTTGATAGAGTGCATTTTAATGTGTGCCTGAGCTCCTTCCTTTCAGTGTTTCAAAGCAACACTGTTGTGTAAGCTTTCATGACTTTTAAGCTGTAGACTGATTCTCTTACATATAAGAAACCCAGCTCTCTTAAAATGAAAATCATCCAGAAAGTAAATAAAAACAACACCACATAAGACCTTTTTCTTTTCTTCCCTACATGGCTACAAGTTCTTGGTAAGACCAAGTAGCTGTTTTGATCAGACCAAATGAACTACAGCTTTTCTAGAGTCCTGGGGAGATGTTTTTCCCCTTCATCTCCTCACTTTATGCTAGCTATATTAAACAACTGTTAGTCCACTATCACAGATACATGATAATGGTCACATGTTGGCTTATGGAGACAGACTGGATGCCTGACAAAATGACCTAAACTTGGTTCTTTTCATAGGACTGCTTAAAACATTGTTCTAACCTGGACTGAAAGTACTACTGAAAATGCAAATGTTTTCCTTCCTTTCAGTTACTGCAACTCATCTAGTGCCAGAGTATGAATGTGAATTGAAAATGGCTCAGCAAAAGTCTGCAGTATTGAGTTAGAACTGCATGATATAATCTATTAAAGACATAGCAGTGTTCTAAGCTGGAGAATTCAAATGTGTCTCTTTCCCCATTAGTCAGAATGTGTTTTTCTTTAATTGTATTTGGGTTTTTTTCATGCATGGTCATACAATAATGTGGACATGAGTTAATGTCTTTGATCTAGGTTAAAATCATGATTGTAAAAAAGGGAGCTTTGAACTGGTTCATCCCTGTGATTTTATAAATTAAAACCTCGACCCTCAAGAAGAGGATGAGGAAGCTCCACCATCAGCAAAGAGGTGGCGAATAGCCTCAGAGCCATACATACAGACGGATCCAATACCTTTTAAGAGATTTCAATGACAGAAACTGGATGCCACATCACATTGCTCAAAGTGTGAGTGGTAGCTAAACTAGTGTTAGGATTGAGATCTCTTTTCTCTTGAGGTCGGGGCGCTTTTCTTCTTCAAACAATAAGTTACTCTTTCCCTGAATATCTTGTAGGAAAGGTATTTTGAGCATCATTGGTTTTTTGCTTTAGACTTTAGGTTAAACATAAATAGACATCTTAAGAGACTGCTTATGTGAGAGGTGGGTGGGATTTTTTTCATGGTTATACCCAGGAACACCAGGGGTAAATCAATTTCAAAATTCATGTGAAACAGAAAACAACACCGCTTAATTATTTCTTCCTAGGTAGGCTCTAACTTGGCAGGATCACAAAACCTACACTGCGTGAAGTTTCCTGAGCACTTGAGCTTTGCAGCAATAGCCATAGCCATCAGCAGGTTCTTCCAACCTGATGAGGGTTAGCATAACAATCAAGAAAGGCTGTTTTGACTCAAGTGTTTCCAGTTAGAGAGCAGATGTTGAATTTAATTATCTGGGCTTCAAAAGGCTTAGCCAGAGCAAGTATTGGGCTAAAACACAAATATTTTTTCCTAATTCTAAACCAAGTGATAACAAAATTCAGGCCTTGATCCTTTTCACCCAACTTCAGCCTTCTAACCACCATGCAGATTAGAGGTTACGTCTAAACAAGACACAATCCTGGTTGTTCATGGAGAGAGTAAAGCATCTCTAGAACAACTGTTTACTGATATGAATTACAGTTCACATAAGCCTGTCTTTATTGACTGGTGAAGAGTCCCAAAGCACCTACATTCACACCTTAGGCTAAATGAGCAACTGTCAGAAGCTCTGGTAGTGCCTGTGAACTAATGTCTGGGCTCCTCTTAGGGAAAAACAGCAAGTACAACCTGGAAATGCATGAAGAGAGAAGAATGATGAGCTCAACTTCAGGAAGAATTCTAATACATTCTGGCAATAAGGAGCATAGATTTGTTTTTTCTTAATTGGACAATGGGCTCTGCAAACATTCAGGAAAGATACTGCCTCAACTCCACAGACATGCTAACTTGACAGAAAATCCATGGATAAAATAATGAAATAGATACAAGGCCACACACAAAGTCTGCATAATGGTGACAAACACAGTGTGTTTGTGCCATACCTGGAGCTTGAGAAGGTAGGAAACTAGAGCTAAAAAATAAGCTTATGACTGAAGGGAGAGACAGACAGAAGAACAAGAAGAGAGAGGAGAGCAAGAAATGGAACAGATTAGCAGCGTAGAATCATGATTTTTCAGTTTACTAAGTGAATATGTATTTCCCCACCCACATCTGGAATAATATGAATTCTGGATTCAAAATGCATTCTTTATTTGTCTAAGACTCCCAGTAAAAGTCTTTTGATCAAGGAATGCAGGTGTCTCAGCTGCATGATTTCTGCATGTAGCTGGCCATATTCACTCAAACTTTTTAATTGCAGGCAATGTCTTCTCTTACTTAAACACTTTCCATTCACTTTTCCCCTGCACATGCTTTTTAAAAACCTCTTTTTCAGTCAGGGAAAAAGAACAGCCCCAGGAAACTGGACATTCCAGATCAAACCTAACTTGACCTACAGAGCTAAAAAGTGAAGTGGGTTTAGTAAAGTTCCAAAAAGTCAAATCTGCTTTTATTTCAGTGTGCAGTCTTTTGGTATTGCAGGTGTATGAAGGTTTCCTATCAAACTGAATGTTGTCTTCATCTTACAGACTGGCATACCTAATGGTCTCCAGGACAGGCAACTTTTTGCTTAAATCCACATTATACTTGTCAAGAATAAGAAAAACAAGATTGTGATAATCAAAATCCTTCAGAGTTATTTTTTATTTTATAGTTTTGTTTATGTGTATATAAATATTTAGTAAAAAGAAAGCTGTTTACTCACATTACAAAATATGACCTACTAGAAATATTCCATTATATTATTTGTATTCTAATTACCTTACATTTCAAAAATGTAGTGATGTATATCACAGAGATGGAATTTGTGCTTCTGAGACAAAACTAAAGAAATTAATAGCTTCTTTCAACCTGACAATGGAGCAACATAGGGAAGACTGGTTTTGTTGACTAGAAAAGGATGACGTAACTCTGCTGGAGCATGGGGATTTACCTAAATTATTTCTGGTGGATTTTCTGTGCTGAAAAGTGAAAGGAAG
The DNA here is from genome assembly GCA_034336665.1 of Luscinia megarhynchos. Classification (NCBI taxonomy): domain Eukaryota; kingdom Metazoa; phylum Chordata; class Aves; order Passeriformes; family Muscicapidae; genus Luscinia; species Luscinia megarhynchos. Next base: position 54,008,545 of record CM067565.1, read on the forward strand.
ATTAGATTAGAAAAAGTATAGATTAGGAAAGCATATTCTATATCTGCTTCTGGAAGTGTTGAAGAGGAAATATTAAAACTAACCAGTGAGATAGAGTTTGCAGGGTGAATGAGTAAAGAAATAAATTAGCTTTAATAAATGCTGTGTACAGGGAGCAAAGACTGTAGGAGCTCAGGCTAGAGATTACACCTAACAATAACACCCAGCAAAGAGTCCAAGTTGGTAAAATATGTCATGGACCATTAAGTTAGTGCAGATGTGCATCCAGCCATTTTTGCCAAAACCCATCTGGTCCTAGATGCAAGGTTTTACAATTGTCCTTGCTGAATTTCATGTAGTAAGCATCTGCTGTTCCACTTCTCCAGCCTACTGAGGCCCCCCTAAATGCCAGGCAATCTCTGCCATCATGCTATCCTGCAACCTACTTTCCCATTATCTACCACTACCTCTTTGTCAGCACACTAGCTTTTAGCTCTTCCAGTTCTCTTCCAGTTTAGGTCTGATGGGACTGCTTCTCCATCCTTCAACAACCTAGTTTAAAGCCTTCCTTATGAGGGTGGCAAGCTAGTTGGCAAAGACATTCTTGCCCCACTTCGTTAGGTGAATCCTCTCTCCACCCAACAGATGTCATTCCTCAAAAATCCTAGAGAAACCTGGAAGTGTTACTACAATATTACACTGTCATTTACAGCATTTGTTTGTCTATGCTGATCTTGAGCCCATGTCCCTCACAACAAGTCACTATCCAGAGGGTAGCAAGTGAAGATCTTGCTGCTCTTAGTAATCAGTTAATTTTTCAGCTGCTTTTCAGTGTTCTGTTCCCTCCTTCTGAAATGTAAATGAACTGCTTGTGATCAACAGATCATGAAAATATCCATTTATATTATTTTTTCATGTCAGATGTCAATCAAGTACAGTTTCTATTTATTAACTACATGTGATAGAATCTTCATGCACTTCTTCCTTTTATATCAGTCATTGCAGAGACTCCAGACTACTTGCTTTTCAACCTTTGCATGAAATTACCTTATCCTAGGCACTCTTCTACCTCTCATTTTCCATTATCTGTGGTACTGCAGCTCAAATTTTGTTTCTCTGGCAAATCTCTTATTACTATGAGGTCATGGTCTGTTATTCTTCTTTGCTTGTCAGAAAACAAGATGCTGCATCAACAGGGACAGTAATGAAGACTTGTTTTGTATCAGTAATGTCCTCCCTTCTTACCACAACAACCCAAGCTTCCCCTACAGCTTCCATGCCCTCATTACAATACCTTCAACTCCCTCCCATGTCCTACCCCGATATCCCAATTTCTCCTCTAGGCTCCCTGTAACACGCCCCATTCCTGCCTTTTCACTACCTAACTTCCCTCAGTGAGTCATGTCCCAAATACTCATGGCTCATAGCTCCCCCATATCTCTTGCTTGACTAAGATAAGACATAATATGAATTGATAATATGTGCCATACTTATAGTGTAATGAGCTGGCCAATACTCATGGACAGCCACTCTTGGAAAAACAGACATACAGCATTGTTTCTTCTTTCCCTCATTTGGGAGCTAAATGGGTCTTTCTTCTAAATCACCCACTTACAGGAAAAGTGTGGGAATATCATACCTCTAAATCCTCTAACACTGTACAGAATTTGCCTGAAATTAGTGGGTGGATTAAGAGAAGGAAAGGTAGGTGAGAGGCTAACAGGCATTGGCAGTACATTTGTGTAAGCAAATACAACCACACAGCTGACCTGCTTCCTCTTTCTGCTAGCGTCATTCAGTTGTCATAATGTGATTTTTTTTTCCTTTGAAGGGACAACTGTACTGCTGAGAGGTTAATCAGAAACTTTCTTTAATAAAGGCAAGGCCACAGAAAATTGATAAAAGTGCTGGCTTTAGCCCAAACCTAAGCAGTAATGAAAAGCAGTTTCTGCCAGGCACCAGGTCAGTGACCTCTGTGAAAGTTGTGCAGTATTTGTGCAGGCAGAAAAATCACAACTTGTTACTTCATCTTTCCAGTCCTCAATCGAACATTTCCCTCCAACATCACTTCTGTGACTTGTAGGGACAATTCATGGGAACTGCTACCAGCTCTAGCTAAGGTACTTTTCATTTCTCACTTCCTTTTATCCTAGAGATAGTATATTCAGGCAGGTCGTGTGACCAAAGAATACATCTACAGGCATAATTTTAAAGCCAGGCTAGCGGGTGCTGGTTACAGACAATTTTAGCTCCATAAAAATGCACTGCATTTTAATTTGTAAAGAGCACTATTAAATGCTACCTTAATTTAAACACTGCATTGGACTCCCCTGTCAATTTTACAAATAGAAGTGGTTTTTTCCTCAAGTTTTCTCACTGAAGATTTCTGCAAAAAACTCAGTGAATTGATTTGGAGCAGTTTCAGATCCAAATTGCTTTTTAAATTCACATTTATTAAAAGACACTTAATTGTGGACACTGCTGAAGGCCTAGGCAAAATCTGCCGGGCCTTTTTTCTTAAGTTCTAAGTATTTTTCTCAGGCCATGAAACTTTCTCAGCTCCAGCCAGATTTTTCCCAGGCTAGAGCCTTTTCCTTTACAGTAAACATAAGAGAAAGAATCATAACAGAGATAAACACCTGCAAGGTCCATGGGAAAGCCTGGGACAAGAGGTGTCTCTTTCTCTGACCAATGATCTGTCTGTATTTTGTTTTGCACTAACTGCCTAATTTAAGGCAATTACTTTCTTCAATAAACTGCTCTTACTTGCTCTTTCCTGCACCAAGCAAGAGACTGTCTTGTTGCTGTGTTTTCTCGCCGCTCCGTAATCCTTCCACGGCAACACTTAATTACAAAAATATATTCTTCCAGTATTTGATCTATAACTCTAGAATCAAAGTTTTATGGAAGTACTGTACTTGACAATGGAAACAGGCTAGGAAGATGTAACCACTTATTCATTTAGTCTCCTAATGATAGCTGATATTCAAATGAAATGTGAATTAAAAACTGCCAGCAGTCTCATTCTAAAGCTTCTCTTGGATCCACAGAACTTGGACTTCTGCATCACATCCAACCTTTGGCCTCTACAGAACTATGCAAATCAAATAAAAATTCCATATGAATGGCAAACACAGCTCAAAATGGACCAAAGTAACAGTAAAAGGAAGAGCCAAATACAGGAACTGGCCTCATTTTTCACTCTTCTTTTAACCAGCTTCTAGCCTCCAGTAGCCACGCTGTATCCTCCAACCATCCTATTTTATTTATTTGCTTTTGCCATCTATGGAGAAGCAGACATAAGCATTTTTTTGTCTCAAACATTGTGCCTGTTACAATGGGAAAGGTGTGATCTAAAGGTGTAGAGGTGGGGAAGCACTGTTCTGACTGAAGTTCCTGCTCCACCTTGACACCTGTGCTCAGTGCCCCTGTCCCCACTCACCTCCTGTGGGAGGGCTCCAAGGGCTGGCTGTGCACACGTGAACAAAACAGGGCAAAAGATCTGGTTTATGTAAGAGGCTCGCTCCAGGTCATCTATAAAAGAAAGCAGGTCAGACCCTCTCACACTCTTTTCCTTCTCTTTCTCATCACCCCAGCTCCAGACCCTCCAACACAGCAGGACTAATGCAGAATCTGAGGATTGGTAATGTTCTTTGCAACTCTCCCCCTTTTCTTTCTTTCTTTCTTTCTTTCTCTCTCCCCCTGCTTTGCCTGGACAAAACAAGGCTGTCATATTCTACCTCCCATATTGAACTTTGTTGTAGGGAGCTTGTGGAAGTGTGTCGTGGCTTCCAGGCCAGCACCTTTGAATAGTTTGTTTTGCAAGTTGAGAATGTAATGAAGTGTATGGTATAAAATTAAGGACTAGTTAGCCACTGTGTTTGTGGGAATGTATTGTAAGATTTTAAGGGCTTGTCAGCAAACAACTCAGGGAGGGAGGCTCAACTACGGACTGGGTGCCAAAGTTAAAAAATGCAAGAGTTCATTTCAGCCTGATGAGAATTTACAACTAACATCACTCCTCCACTGATGAGTGATGACACCATCCCTACTGTATTTAAAAATGAAAACAGGAATCTTTATGTGCACATGTATCACCAGCTCCCTCAGATCTGGTTTACATGGATAAGCCAATCAGCAAAAGCACCAGGTGGCATTTAGCTTGGCTTCTCCCATCAAACACCCTGTCAGGATTTGGCTTCCAAGAGGCACCAAGCCTTTATTTAAGCAGGAAAGGACCATCTCCCCTTCCTTCCCGCAGACAAGCGGCCTCTGCCATACACAGCCCTTTTCATCTGTTTCTCCACTGGTTCCAGCCCTCTCATAACCCGGTGTGCATACCTTTGCATCCTTTTACCTTTCTTTGCTAGTCAGTTTTTAGTATCTACTCGGCAACCTCAGGAAAACTCAAAATTTCTATTCTCCATGTAATTTATCATCCTTGAGGCCGTTTCCAACACGAGACTGCACAGCCAGAGCAGAGCCCTTAGTGCCAGCGGTCAGAGCGCCCGGGGCTGCTTAAAGCAGAGCACGTTCAGACCAAGACTGCCTATTCTCCCCCAGACCGCTGCTAAATTACTGATCATTACCGCTGTGCCGCGCTAAGCTACAGCCGGTTATTTTGAGGGACGCCACTCCCGATGCCCCCATGGGGGCGAGCACTGGGGCAGCCACGTCTGGATCAGACACCGAGCGAAACCTGCGCTCGAATCGCGGATCTCCGGCCGCAGGCCGCGCCACTCGCTGTGAGGGCGGCTCCGCCTCCCGCCGCGGAGCGTGCCGGGAGCTGTAGTTCCACGGCCGCACGGCCCCGCGCCCCCGCTAGCTTCCCCGAGGGGCGGTCCCGCCTCCCGCCGCGGAGCGTGCCGGGAGCTGTAGTTCCACGGCCCCACACGGCCCCGCGCCCCCGCTGCTTCCCCGAGGGGCGCGGCGGCTCCGGCAGACCGCTCCGGCCCCGCGGCTTCCTGGCGGGCAGCGCTGCTCGCCCCGGCCGGGCATGCGGCCGCTGCTGCAGCGGCTCGTCCCCGCGCTGTGCTCGGCGGCGGCCCGAGCCGTGCTCGGCCGGAGGGCCGTGCCCATGGCGCTGCGGCCGGCGGAGGGAGCGGAACGGGCCGGGGGCGATGCCCGGAGCGCGGCCCCGGAGCGCGGTGAGCGGCGCGGGGCGGCGGGGCGGGGGCAGAGGACGGGCGCTGGCGAGGCCCCGCGCCCGCCTCCCCCTGCGCTGCGGGAGCACGCTGGGGCGCAAGGGAAAACTTTTAAACTTAATTGTGGGCTCTTGATAGTGCTCCGGTGCTTCCCTGCCTGCCCCTAGGGCTCAGTCCCTAGACTTACCGGCAGTGTATGCATCCGACCTGACTGAACACTAAATCTACCGTTTTTCTCCCTAAGTTTACTACTACTTTTCTTTTTAGTTCCCTAACTGTTTATCTGACCGGCTGAATACTAACCCCACAATTTTTTCCACAAGAAACTGTATTATTATTAGTAGTAGTAGTATTAGTATTTATTTATTGTTATTATTTCGTTAGCTATGTAAACTGTATCGCCAGCACTGGGGGTTCAAAATGCATTGACACTAAGACCATCTACTTCTACAGCAGCTCTCAGTTCAACTGTCTCTAAAGGATGCGTTTGTTATTAAAAATATGAAGAGAAAGCAGCGGGTGAAAGCTCAGCCAGAGTCAAGGAGCCCCTATCCTCTTGCCATCAGATGGAGGGGAATGGAAAAGAGTTGCTGCTCTGAGAGGTAGAAGAATCCCCTCCTGGCATCCCCTGCCTCCCCAGGTGCCGTTATGGAATAGGTGGGAGGCTCTGGATCCTGAGGGTCAAGCAGACAACAGTGGTTTATCTGGAGGGTCTTCCAGACCAATGGAGTCAACCAGGCAGAGCACAAATACAGGTATTTAGAAAAAAAGACTAGCTGTAGTGGGTGATTTGCTTCTGAGGGGAACTGAGGGCCCTGTATGCTGGTTGGACCCATTCCACAGGAAAGTCTGATGACTTCCTGTGGCCCAGGTAAGGGATATTACCAAGAGACTCCCTGAGCTAATTCTGCCCTCTGGTTACTACCCACTGCTGGCTGTCCAGGTTGACAGTGATGAGGTTGATGAGAGAAGTACCAGGGTAATCAAACAGGACTTCAAGGCACTGGGTTATCTTGTTGAAGGGACAGGAGCAGAGGTAATGTTTTACTCAATTTCTTTGTATCCGGGACGAATGCCAGAAGGAGCAGGAAAACCCATGTGATCAACAAGCAGCTTAAAGATGATGCCGTTGGTGGAATCTGGGGTTTTTTGATCTTGGGGGGATTTATACAGCACCAGGCCTGCAGATGGTGTTCACCTGTCTAACAGAGGCAAAAGTATTCTGGACAATGAGTTGGGAGGGCTGAGTGAGAATGTTTGAAGAGGGAAGGGGATGAGACCAAGCTCAGTAGGGATGAGCCTAGGGTGCATGCAGTAGCCCAGCTGAAGTGCCTCTACCCCAGTGCCTGCAGTAACAGACAGGAGGAACTGGAGGCCATCGTGCCTCCAGCCATGACGTAGTCACCATCAGGGAAATGTGGTGGGGTGACTGTCATGACTGGAATGCTGCAGTGGGTGGCTACAAGCTCTTCAGAGAGAACAGGCAAGGAAGAAGAGGCAGTGGGGTGTCTCTGAACTTCAGGGGATGTTTTGACTGCACAGAGCTTGAGGATACTGATGATAAGGTTAGGTGCCTAGGGGTGAGAATTGGGGTGAAGGCTGGTAAGCCAGATATCCTGATGGGAGTCTATTACAGACCATCCAGCCAGGATGAAGAGGCAGATGGAATATCAGGTAGGCAGCTGGCTGATGTTTCACAATCACTAGACCTTATTCTTGGGAGACTTTAACCTTTTCCATCTGCTGGAAACGCAACACAGGTTCCTGGAGTCTTATTTGGAAGATATCTTCTTGACACAGCTGGTGAGGGAGCCTGCAGGGGCAGTGCCCTGCTAGGCCTGCTCTTCATGAATAGAGAAGGGCTGGTGGGAGATGTGGTGTCAGAGGCTGCCGTGGGCAGAGCGACCACAATGCGATAAGAATTTTCAATTCTTGGTGAAGTAAGGAAGGGCAACAACAAAACCTCTACCTTGGACTTTCAGAGGACAGACTTTGGCCTATTCAGGACACTGATTTAGAGAGTCTCTTGGGAAGCAGCTCTTAAAAACAAAGGGGCCAAGTAAAGAAAGGGAAAGAAATCCTGAAGGTGCAGGAGCAGGCAGTCCCTGTGTGTTGGTGGGGAAGATTAGCCTGGCTGAGCAGGAAGTTTTCACTGGAACTTGGGGGGGAAAAAAAAGGGGGTGTATCACCTTTGTTGTGATTATCACAACAATCCCCCACAGCACTACAGGCTGGGGACAGAGTGGCTGGGAAATGGCCTAGTGGAAAAGGACCTGGGGGTAATGGTTTTGATCGTCAAGGAAACATGAACCAGCAGTTTGCCCAGGTGGCCAAGAAGGCCAATGGCATCCTGGCCTGGATCAGCTATAGTGTGGCCAGCAGGACCAGGGCAGTGATTATCACAATGTATTTGGCACTGATGAGGCCTCAACTCCTCTGTCCAGTTCAGGGCTCCTCAATTCAGGAAGGACATTGAGGTGCTGGAGCATGTGCAGAGAAGGGCAGTGGTGCTGGTGCAGGGTCTGTAGCACAAGCCTGACGAGGAGCAGCTGAGGGAGCTGGGGGTGTTAGCCTGGAGTAAGAGGCTCAGGGCATCTTATCTCTCTCTACAGCTACCTGGAGGGAGACTGTACCCTCCCCGGGTGGGGATTGGCCTCTTCTTCCAGGCAACCAGCAACAGGACAAGAGGACACAGACTTAATCTGCACCAGGGAGGTTTATGTTGGACATTCAGAAGAAATTCTTCATGGAAAGAATGGCTAGATACTGGAACGGGCTGTTGGGGGAGGTGTTGAAGTCATGTCTGTTTAAGGAAAGACTGGACATGGCACTTAGTACCATGGTCATCTTGATAATGTGCTGTTCAGTCATAAGCTGGACTCAATCTCAGAGGTCTTTTCCAACCTATTGATTCTGTGATAAACCTATTAAACACATTAACATAAACATAATTAACAGGGAACAGTGCCTGAAGATCAAGTCTCATTGTGATCCGTGATACTTATATGTCAAATAATAGAAGATTATATCTGAAACGATAATCTTGAGTATGTAGAGAAGGCAGCTGGTATGAGAGCACAATCAGATATGTTTTTATTGCTCTGTATTTTTGTGGTCTCTGTGAGGTAGGTGTATAATGATTTCTTTTTCTGCTGGAACAGATTACAAATGCTGGTGAAGATCAGCAGTGACCTAAATACGAGTAAAGGAATAATGGATAACCTACTCATATATGAAATTTGAGCAAATGTAATTAAGCATGCAATTAAGTAAAAGAGCTTATCCTATAACAGCTTGATGGTCAAGGAGTTCCTATAGAACCTGGTTGTGTACTCTAGGTTTCAGATTATCAACATTATGTCAAGAATTTTGTAACATCTTGTTTTCATGTTGTTTTAGTGACTAGAATACAACTCTTGAATTTTGTTGCTGATTTCTTTAATTAGTAGTTCCAAAAAAGCGAGAGAGTTATTTTGGTTGTTTTTTTTTTTTGGTAGAGGCACAACCTGTAGAATTTAGACGCAATGCCTGCTTAGTTGAGTTTACTGAAGGTGCATTGTTAATTACTTTAGCTGTGCCTTTACTATTGTGAACAGGCAGCATTTTGCAAAGTGGGACAAGTATGTTGCTTTTTGAGCAGACAGAGCAAAGGAAACCTGTAATCTGCAATATACACCCTTCAGATTTATGTGAGTCCTTGTTCTGTAGCTGATGAGACCTTAACAAATCCCTTTGGCTTCCCAGCTGATGATGATTCTGCACTACTGAATTTTGAAGTTTTCTGCCCCAGCCTGACCTACTTGTCTGTCGGTTTCATGGACCTCTGTCTTGTCTTTGAGATCTCTTTGGATCCAGGGTTGTTTTCTGTATGCTTGTGGATACCAGAAACAATCTGTTTTGTGTGAGCTTTAATCTAAATGTTAAGTAAAAATAATTTTATTATTGCTTTAGCATCTCTTTGTTATGCATAGTTCGTAAGTGTCTGCAGGAGGAACAAGTAACAAAGCTAAATACTTTGTTTCCTTTGAATAGCCTGGGGGGGATAAAGTTAGGTGTCAGGCTACAACCACATAATGATTTATGCCTCCCTACTTTAGCCTGGAGTGAATTACCATTTAATCAGGTTGTTCTTTTATTTATCTTCCCTAGCATAAAGTGAAACGTGTAAGAAACATTCCACAGGGTGATAATCACCCACACTGGGTCTGTAATATCGATTTTATACATGTGTAGCCTTGCATGCCTCAAGAACATAGTGTACTTTTGCTGCTGAGTTTCCCTCTTAGGCCAGATTTGGGCCATCTGCACCGGTCATGAGAGGAGCTCTGAAAGTGTGTTGTCTGTAGTAATGAGCTGTCCTGGGATAAACTGCAATTCTAACATACGGCTCCTTCCACTACAGTAATCCCATTGTGGAGTTGTCCCAAAAGAGTATTGCTGGGTGCCTGATTTTATGTACATTGTTTGCTGCTAGAGAAGATTTTGCTTGTTCTTTTTTTTTTGAGGTATAACTTAATATGCCAATATTAGAGTTTGCTGATGCAGAAGCATGAAGTAGACATAAGGAAATGACTCATGCTCAGTTAGTACTCTTGGGGAAAAAGACCTTTTTAAAAACTTGTTAGTGGACATTATTCTGTCCTATCTAACTCAAAATATTCTGTGATTGTGGTATTACTCTGGTGTAGAGCTTCATGTATATTTTTGTACATGCAAGATGTGTTTTCATTTACACTGATTTCCTTCTTTAGCTTAAATACTAAAAGTCAGTTTTTAGAGTGAGAAATTCAGATTATTGCTGTCTAAAACATGCTATACTGAGTGGGAGATGCAGGAATAGTAATCATCTCATTCCTAAATGATAGAGTCAGCTGAGAACCCTTTGTTATATGTGCAATAATAGGATTCCCATCCTGCTTCTTCATGCCTCATTTTCAGTGTGTTTACAGTGGAATTAATTTGCTAATATTTGCACTGAATTTCATATGTCATTACTGTTATCTAAAATGAACTTTATGTGATGTCTGGAGGGCATTATTTTTTTTTGCTCAGTTATGAGTTTGGTGGTTTTTGCAGTAATTTCATTCACTTGGAACCAAACAAGACCATAGGCTGTTAAAACATAGAAAGCAGAACTCTCCTTATTTGCTATTTTGCATAAAATGTTGAGATATTTTTACTGACCTGTTGACAAAGGAGAACAGGGTCATTCTGGGGTTATATGTCAATATTTGCTGATAATTAATGAAATGTTTACTTGGTGTGTTGCTTATGTATAATGTCTCTTAGCTATTTATATCAAAAACTAAAACCCAGTTATTCTAAAAATATTACAGATGGGCTGGAAAATGTACAGCAAAAGAAAATCTTTGAGGGGAATAAGGAAGAAACACAAGAGAGAGAAGAGCCATGTGCTGCTGCTGCAGTAGACTCTCTAATGGCAGAAATGCCATTTGTGGACACAGATATTGAAGATGAATGTGCTAGTAAGTACATTAAACAGAAGTAATGTGAAAGCATAGACACATCATGCACTCAGTTCTTGGTCCTGCCTGTTAGCATGGACACATGGGCCATGCACATGGAACAGTGTCCCTGCAAACAGGTTACAGTCCAGAGCCTCTTTTATTAGTATTCAGTCCTGCAGGACTTGAGCATATTAAGAATTCACCTTTTTGTTATCCTGTGGAGCAATGAGTCACAAAATAAAGACATTTCATATGTCAATTCACATTACTATATGTGAGCTTCTCAGGTGATGGGCTTTGTGAGCTGTCTTTCAATATGTGTATTCCCAGCATGGGGCTGGAAGTACTTCTAATTTGGCACTGGATGCCTGCAGGCTGGTCAGCTTATGGATATGTATCAGGCCATGTGGTGGGAGAGGATCTGTAAAGGCTCAAGGAAATGAGCCAAAAGAAAAACACTTATGTGCTAAGAAAGAACTGAGGACAGGCACATTTCTTTCACTACATCAGAAGGTGTCTGGGAAAGGAGGAGATAGAGAGCAGATCTGGCTGGGATGATATTTTCTTCTGGGCTGGGTTTGGTTCCTGTGCTATCGGTTGGTCAGTCTACTACAACTTTTTGCTTTTATAATCTGATGCATTACTGTGTTTTATATTTCAAAATGCAGAATGCATGGGATTTTTGAAGTTTAATACTGGCCCTTCTGCTCTGCAGTCATATCCATGTTCAAGTGTGGACAATTTGCCTATGTTGGCTAAGGGAGGCTCAGTGGTTTGGAAACTGCGTGTCTGTCTATGTTAGCAGCTTATAAACCTTGCTTAGAGGTGTAGGCTGTTAGTTCAGGTGAGGTATTTGATTTGTATGGCTACATTAATTCAGGTCAGAGTTGGATCCCAATCAGACAGTTCAGAGCATGGGCAGAGCAGGTGAGTGGGAAGACATGTTCCAGTCAGCTGACTGAAGTCCAGCTCCTGTTGGTGTGATATTAAGAGTGTCTTTGTTTAAATATCTGTGTGCTGGAAGTAACTTTTTTTTTTCTCTTCAGTGCATTCAACTTCTGAACTAAGTATTAAGAAGAAAAGAAAGTGGACTACTGGAAGGGAAATTGAAGAAGGCACTGAGAGAAAGAAGAAAAAGAATAAACAATATCAGCCAAATTATTTCATTTCTCTTCCAATTACTAATCCAAAGGTGATATTCTTTATTATGCTGATTTGGTATAACCAGAATTACTTCAACAGCTGCATGTGTTTATAAGAACAGTGCTTGTTATTATGCAAAACAGTTTTTTCAGATATTTTTAAAGAAACATTAGCAGTCTATTCAATGACTAATGATATGTTTTGTAACATTTTTGTGAATAAAATCTTAAAAAGGCTGGAGGAAAAATACTTACATTTTTATTCAGTTTGTCAGTCTTGTGGATTTTACTGAAGCTGGCTGAAATTTCCCCTCTGTAGTGCTACCGTATTGCCTATTTTGTTGTTCATGTAAAATAAGGAAGAGAGACATTCCTATTTAATTTAATAAGAAAAACTCTAGCAATATTTTTACATTTCTTTATAGATACAAATTTCTGTTTGGATGTGTTACTGTTTTAACTTGGCAGTTTGTAGTTTAGATTTTCCAGTAAAATGATTCATCTCATTTAAAATTCAAATAACTGTTGTTTTAGTGAGATGTTGTTCACATGGATTCAGGAAATGCAAAGAGCTCTTTAAGAAATGTATTTTCTTACAATTACATGAGTTGTCTCATTTAGGCAATAAATGAAAATGATTTCTTACATGCTGCAGGTTGTCTCTGGTACATCTTTGATTTCTTTTGTGTCTAAAAGAAGGAAAATAGGTGCCTTATGTTTAAAAAGTTGAACCCAGCAGTTTAGCACCATTTGCATTTAGTTTGTGGGTTTTTTTAATATCAAGAATTATCTCAGATGAATTTTAACTCATCCTACGTCTGTATTATCAGTTTTCTGAAAAAGTAAAAGAAGATTAAGAAAGTATGAAATGAGAATAAAATAGGCTTGAAAATGACACTGCAGGCTTTGATTCTTCAAAATGTAATATGTGAAGAAGAGCTTGTAAAGGCTGGTTTTATAACATCCAGGATAGCCTGATACAAATAATGTAGGATATCTTTTGTGACATCTATTTCTAAAATATCTTCCTGATCTGTTTAACAGATTCCATGATTTAACAAGTGCAAGAATAATGTGGGGGTTATATAATCTGATAATTGAGAATTCCTGCCAACAATTGTTACTATGCCCTAGGGTTGATTGGGAAGGTATGCTTAAGTATGCTTGTTTTTTATATGTCATTATTTAGTCATATCATTTACAGAAGTAAAGAAAAAACTCCTTAAGTTAAATCTCAGAGCAATTGGGAATTCCAAGATTTTGCTAGAAAGTTTTGTTTATACTTGCCTTAGAAGTAGAGTTGTTCTGAAAGTAGAGAATACATGTTGGAATTTTTATATGCAATGTTAGCCAAAATTTAGACACCTGATTTCTTAATAGCTGGAGTAAATCTGGTAATTGCTGGTAGTATTTCCGTTGGTAATGAGAGACCTTTATTCTTTTGAAGATCTGATTTTATTCCAATGAACTATTTTAAGCATTATTATTACTTCTTTGTACTTTATTGGTAATTTAAGTTTTACACAGAGGACATTTTGTAATAAAGGATATTTCTGAAATATTTAATCTACTGTTCCTCTTGGAAAATTAACAGTTTCCTTGTTTTTCATTTTAATTATTTTGAATCTTCAGAAATTAAAAGTGTTCCATTAATTTCGAATTTATATTGAACTTGGCATATTACTTGTGCAAAAATAGTTGAACACAATTCCACTTCTGTCTTCTGTACTCTGAAGAGCTTGTACACTTACATTTATATTTTTTCCTTTGCCAGCTAACAGCTACAAATTAAATTTAGAAGCACTAGTTGAAAATTGAATGAAATTGTAATTAGTATCACACTTATTTGCTATTCATTTCTTTGTTTTGCTTTAGGTTATAAACTTGAATAATTATTCAGTCAATGCATTGTAATTAGCAGGGATCACATTTACCAGCTCTTTGCTTAAATATGGGTTAGATTGCTCCTGTATCTGAGACAATGAAACTGTTATTTAGCCAGGATAAGGTCAGTTCTGACATATGAAGGAACATGATTTATGATAAAATGTTGGTGGAATTTTCTTCATCTGTCCAACACTACTTAGGACACTTTGTGGTTTTACAAATGTCATATCCCTTTTTCTGGCGAGTAGCTTTTACCTTCCATCCTTCTCCCTTACCCTAGCTAGCATTGGTTCCTTTGAGTTATAATTTAGTTATATGACACTACTAGATATCTATGGCTCATTAGGTAAATTTCTGCATGGCAAAATTCATCTTAAGAAATTCAATCAGAAAAATCTCATTAGATTGTGGGATTTTTTCCCCAGGAAATTTGTGTTCCTTAACAGAGCAACCAAAATATATCAATGGGTTTTTTATACCTAAGAGTTACTTGTGCTTATCTTATAAAAGTCAAGTCTGTGCAGTACATTTGTGAAGTATTCACCACTGAATTTCAAATAAATAAACAACAAAAAAGTGAGATTGGAGTTTTCGGCATGCTTCTTTTAGACTTTATACACCAAAGATGTATAAAGTCTGTAATTTGTCTGTAATGTCTTTGCTCACTGTGCTTTAAGAAGTAATTAATTTTGTCAATAATCAGGTTTATTGAACTTGATTTAGCTTTCACTAGCGTACTAAAGAATTGTTACAAGTTTTTGGTGTTTTGTTTTTTAAATTGCTACAATACAACTAGCATAATATCAAGCACAGTAAGCATTTTGGATACATTTTATAGAGCATGTATAACCATAAAAATGATTTTTAATAAAAAAAAAGTAATTCCAGTATTTTTAAAAAGAAAGATTGATGAAGTTAGAACTCTATACCTGTTGGAAGAAAATTTGTCTAAGTACAAGGTAGTATATACATTATGTCTATCTATTGGACAATATAATCAGAATTGCAAGTCAAGTATCTCTATGAATTATGTACTGAATATTCTGTTTTTGTGTGTGCCCAGTCCTGCAAAGATGAGTTTTTTCCAGTCACTTACCTGTGCATAGCAAGACAGACTTTTAGCAGAGTGGGCAGAGAAATTCCTTGAAGAAGCTTTTTATTGGTATTACTGGCAGTGTAAAACTGGATGATCTTAATCTGCTTCAGGAGTTTATGATACTTATGGAAGGAAGCTCCTATTAAGATGTAATGGGGAGTGTCCAGTGATTTATTAATCACTCTGTTCGTACCCAGTTTGGGTTCACTCAGATCACTTAGCACAGCTTTGTCAGAGGGTAGAACTTTCTTCTGCTAGAATGGTTTTTACATAAATGTTTGTTTTTAGTTTGTGTGCTTTCTTGTTTACTTGCATGATGGGATACAGTAATTGTTGTAGTGGCTAACTGTTGTTTCTCTGTCTTTCTTCCCAGATTACTGGCAGTGTTCAGGCTGTCCAAGATGCAATAGTACAAAAGGATCAAAGGCTTTCCAAAGCAATGGTTCGCTCTGGCTCATTGCATGTCACCATGTTAGTGATGCATTTATCCAGTGAAGAAGAAATTCGCGTGTAGGTATTCAGTGTTAATTTAGTATATGCTAGTAATTTTTGCTTGATATGTTCATAAAGAGATTAGCAGGGTTAACTGACGCTTTTTTGTGCCATACACAGCCCTAATTTACTAGACTTATTGAATATTTAATTAATGTTGTTTTTAAAGCTCTAATCGTAATATTAGCCATTTTCATAACTTACGGTATGTCATAAGTTGTGAACAAAGTATGTGTTTTTCCCTTGTGTTTTTCCTACTGTGTGCTGAACGTGCACGCACAGATCTTTTGTTGGCTAAAGTAATTATTTTAAAACAATGTTTTGATATAGGGGACAGGGGAATTAAAAATCTGTTGAAGAGCAGATTGCTCATAAGAAAGTGAGAATCCAAGGTAGAATGCAGGAACCATTTGGCAGTCAAGGGCATGCTTCTAATAAGTAGAAGTATTTTGGCTGAAAGCATTTGACACACCTAAAAATAATAAATGATCATATGTCTAAATCAGTTGCCTTGTTTTTATACACTTGTTTTCTTTGAATACTATAACCTTGAGATCTCTGTACTCCTACCTGTCCTGTGAAGATGCAAATTTGTCAGCATCTACAACAGTCTGATCTAAGGGAAGAGAAACAGCCAGGAACAGAGAATAAAAAGGCAAGCAAAGGTTACTAGATCTGGTAGATTCCCTCCCCTCTCCATGTGCCTGGTTAATGTGTAAATTGTGATAGCACCTGAAAATTGGTGAGAACAACCACCAGCTGTTTATGCGAGATTTTTTTAATGGTTTGAAGTACAAACTTTTAAAAAAAAGGAGCATGAGATCATACCTTAAAGTACATGTGCCTCTTCATGACTATTTAAGAGTCCAAAACTGTATACCAAAGCAAATATTCTCAAATTCAGGATATTCTGGTGCTCTGTGAGCCTCTTCTCAGCTTTCACTGTCTGAATGCCACCAAAGCACTGACTTACAGAGTTCTTCTCTGCCTCTCCCACCAGAACTCTACAGTCCAGGCACTCAGAACTGTCCTCTAGTCAGCAGCAGCTTCCTCAGAGATTCACCCCTTCCCTGGCCAGATGCTCCTATAGGTTTCTAGCTCAGCTATCCTCAGGTATTCTAGATTGCATGTTCTTTTAAATGAGATTTTTAAAAACAAATTAATAACTGATTTTTCTTGTTTAATCTTCTGTGAGATCTCAAAGAGTAAAATGCTGAATTTGCCTTTTTTGCTTCACCAATTTTTGATACCAGGTTAATGGAAAGAAATCAAGATCCAGGCTTGCAAAGAGAACCTGTGTGTAATGTGTGTAACTCTCAAAGAAAGTACAGCTAGTCAACTGGGCATCTGAGAGTTCACAGATCCTTAGGTTTGGATCCATTAAGTTACTTCGATATCTACAGTTTTTAAACTGTGTTTGCACAATAGTGCCTCTGTCTATACAGAAATGAAATGTGTTGAATGCTATTTGAAGTCAGATGCGTGATAAGAATGTACTAAACATAACATTCAATTCAGCACAAAGCCCTTTGTACGGTATTTTAGTACATACAGCTTGCACCCTGAAAATGGAAGATCTGTATTCTAGGCCGCTCTTTCTAAAGGAATCCAGACCTGCAATTCCCATGTGAGTTTCCTAACTGATTGACTGTGGTCTAGCCTTCATGAATACTCTATACATCTCTTTCTGTAAGACTGCATGAAGTCAAGAATGTGAGATTCTGAAACTAGAAAGAAAAAAAGCAATCAAGAGTCATGACAGCACTCCCTTCAAGCCAAGAAGTTCTACTCTATGCTAACTGTATGCATAGTTACAGGATCAAGTGCTAGAAATCAGGATGTTGCCTTTGCAGTAAATGCCTGATTATGAGATTATAGTGTCAAGGTTTTTTGCCAGTTTTCTGTCAGACTCTATGAAATCTCACCTTTGCATTACAAATAACAGAACTGATGGAACTGAGTTTGGCTTTTTTGTGAGATTGCTTTTTCTAACAAGCGATTCAAATTAAAACTCAGAAATTTCCAAAAAGAAATTTCGTGAATTTTAAGTGCTACAATATTTACATTACAACAATATAGAAAGAAAGCAGGCACTGCTTCTATAATTCCAGCTTGTGTTCACTTAGAATGTGCTGCTTTTTTTTTTTTTTTAATTTCCTTTTTGACTTTAGATCAAAGTGCTTGTAAACTTTTGGAGTATCACTGTGGATTAGTTGAGTGTAATTACTAGTTGGCATTGTAAATACTATTTGGTATGAATAACAAAAAAATACCACTGTTGAGTTTTTAGCTATTGACTTCAGTGGAAATGTTTGTCCTTGTGCATTATTCTTACAAAGCAATTGTTAGACATTATAAAGTGATTGATAGAATGCAAAAGGCAAGATAGCTAGAGTGAGATGACAACTATTTTTCTACATATTTTAGTGTTTGCAAGATTATAAATAAAAGAAAAAGTAGAATTAGATCTTCAATGCCACAGTGCTAAACTGAAAGAACACTGCACTGTGTGGATTGACCTTTCATAGAAGTCATTGGGTAGACTTAGGCTGGTCAGTGAGTTCTGCAGCAGATCCTACAGTATGGAAATATAAATCTTTGTTCAGCTGACATTCTGTGTACTAGTTCTCACATGTAAAAAATCCGGAGATGGATTTTAGATACATTCATGAATCAATACTTTAAAGCCCTCTATAAGCTTTAACTTAGTTTGACTCAGTGTATTTGAAATATCTGTACTTGTTTTGGACTAATTTTTAGGTCCATGTTGGTAAATAAATCTGTGCCTGCTTTTGTGTGAAGTAATCTGACAGGTAGAACCAGTATTAGATTGTGTTTTTGAAAGATCTAGAAGTACAGCACATAGGGAAGACACAGGAACAGGCTTGTCTAAAAATGACAAGAGGGTAGGTAAGTGATAGAGACTATGCTTAAAGTAATATATCTTTGACAAGGAACAAGTAAGGACATTGGTGTTTAAAATGGTTATAAAGGTGCTAAAGTACTTCTAGCTTATAGATTAAAGCCCTCTAAAAAGACCACGGGGGGCCTCATGTGTTTCTTTACTTGGCCTAGGCTCCAGTTAATGCACAGTTCACACCATTGTTAAACACAATGGGAATGTGTAGAGATTCTTGGAATTGTAGGCTTCAATGAAATCATTTAACCTTCTGTAGAAATCATAGTGATTGCTTTCATTCAGCTTGGACAGAACAAGTAAAAATACCTCTTTTGAGCATTTTTAACCTTTTACTGCCATCTAGTGTTTATAAGGTCTGCATCCATTTGGGGAAAAGATTAAATTCAGGTTCATTCAATAGAATTAAAACTGAGAGATGTGAGAGATCTTTTAGCAAACACTAAGAATGTTTATGTGGGTTTTGTTCAGAATTTGAATCACTTTAAGTGCAGGTCAAAATTATTTCACGTAACTGTACATAGACTTGATGTGGCTAATTAAGATGATTATTAAAAGGTTTGTGCCCTGTTATTGTGTGCATGCCTCTTAGCTTTTACAGTAATGTGAATTGCAATAGTACCTCTTTTAATAACAGTTCTCCATGAGTTTAATTGTAATTGCCATATAATTTTGTCATTTTATCTGTAATGTCACATTTGTTTATAATTTAGCTAACACTGTAGTAACTTTGACTGAAAAAGAATTTTAGTTCAACTGATATATCAGGAGAGGAAAAAATTAATTTAAGAATGGAAAACTAAATACTTCTGAGTAATCATCTTACCTAAATGGGATGCACAAAGTAACAGGGGCACTGTCATGTTAGTATCTGGATACCTTGAGGGCTGAGATAACCTCTTTTGAGGAATTACACCTGCTGCTAAGTCTGTCTTATTATTTGTATGGTTTTACAGCACAGTGTATGAACAACTTTACCTTTATAAAAAGGTGGTGGTAACAATAATAATAGTAACAACAAATGTAATGATAGGAAGTAGTTCAAAAGTACCATAGTAGATAATAAGTTGATACTAAAAAAGATTTGTTACATTTATTGATATAATGATTAGTAGCAATATTAACAGCAGAAATATATTTGACATTAGTTTTTTCTTTCTTCTCAATAGAGCAGTTGGTGCTCTTTCAGACAGCAAGATTTTTGTAGAAGATCTCCTGAAAGGAAAAAGAGTGGATTTGTCTTTTCAAGGAATTGATCACTTCAGAAATCAAGTTGGATTTGTGAATTTGGCAGAAAATGATCATACAACACTACTTAAGGAAATAGCAGGTACAACTTGTCAATCTAATTTAAGTGTTTTAAAGACTTCTCAACAACCTGAATGAGAATGGAGCACAAAGATAAGTCTATGCTAATTTAGTCAATATTAATTTACTTTTAACAACTGTAAATGCTACATAATTAATTTCCTAGCCTACTTTGCATATTTCAAAAGGATGTTAGTTACAGACAGTGCTGCTCTATGATAACTTTTTATTTTAGTATATGTAAAAAACATAGTGCAAATTTGTAAATGGGATGTAAAGACTCCATGCTACCTTGTTTTGGTCCTATTTTTATCTGCCTATGAGTCTATACTTAAACTATGTTGTTTACAGATATTTAATAAAAATTCTCAAAGAACAGTACTGTCTGTAATTCATTGGTGTCCTTTAAAACTATCCCGGCAATTCCAACTATTCCCTGGAAAGACTCTTTAAAAGAGTTTTTCAGTATTGATGAATTATCTTTTGTGCTCTGAGGAATGTGAGGTCACACCATTTTTTAATAGAGCAATAGCCCATATAGGACATTTTGCAGAGTAGCAAAGACTACTCCTGTCACTACCTAGTTGCAGTCCAGTAGAAAGGGAAAAATTGAAAAAGTCTTTATTAATACAGTGTTTTCTCTAGCAATTCATTAGTTTCATTTCTGAAGTGCAGCTGGTTTGACCTTTTACAAAGACCTCAGCTGAATTTATTAAACAATCACTGTTTCACTAATTCAATATTATGTATGGCTTCTGCTGTGTTCTAAGGTGAATTTTGATTTCATGTTTTTGTGTTGTACATAAATGAAGGAGAAATATTGATAATATAGGCAATAGAAAATAGATTAAAGTAAGTTAAATAAGCTTCTAAATGGTGGGAGATGATTTAGTTCCATAAAATATATAGAAAATTGTTTGATAATATCTGAACATGGTCATTGCATGTCTGCTAATACCAGTGTAAATGTAGGTTTGAGAGAGAAGAGACAGAAGTCCAGGAAAAGCAGAGCTAATGTGAATCTTCTGTTTGTTCTGATTTGCTAGTTACTTCCCAAAAATCCTTTAAAATACATTAGCATAATTTAATTATCTACCGGGAATAGTGCTAAACTTTTCTGACAGATGTTTCAGGAGTATTTTAATAACTTTGTCAAAGTCTTCTTAGAAATTGTGTGCTTGCAGTGACATATACAATTGCAGGACGTTTTAAAAAACTTTCATTCTTATGCTTTGCTGCACCCCAGAATTTTTGAAGGACTGTTGTGGTTTAGTCCCAGCTGGCAGCTCAGTCCTGCACAGCTGGGATTCAGTCCTCGCTCACTCTTATCAGGCTGTTTGGGGGAGAGAATCAGAAGAGTAAAAGTAAGAGTAAAATTTGTGGATTGACATAAAGACAGTTTAATAGGGAAAGCAAAAACCATGCACTCAAGCAGACCAAAACAAGGAAGTCATTTACCACTTTCCATGGGCAGGCTCATATTCAGCCATCTCCAGGAGAGCAGAGCCCTATCACTAAGGGTGACTTGGGAAGACGAAATGCCATCCTCCTTTTTTCTTTCCCTAGCACTCTGTGTGCTGAGGGTGATACATACAGAATATGTATGGAGTACCTCTGTGGTCAACTGGGGTCAGCTGTCCCAGCTGTGTCCCCTCCCAGCTCCTTGTGCACCTTCAGCCTGCTTGCTGGAGAGGTGGGCTGAGAAACAGGAAGGTCTTGGCTCTGTGCAAGTGCTGCTCAGTAGTACCCAAGACATCCCTGAACGATCAAACCTCTGTTCTGTATAAATCCAAAAAATAACCCTATACTAGGTACTATGAAGAAGATTACCCAGCCAAAACCGGCACAAGTAGTAAGTGAATTTGGAAAAGGTATTGAATTGCTTGGTTTTTATTTTTACTTTGATAACTATATTGTAAATTCTGCTTGAAGCTGATAAAAGTGAGTAAGTGGTTCCTGTTTTTACCTACAGGATTTGCAGATGTTAGTTTTATGGCTTAATGATGCATGTTATGGTCTGACCATGAGAGGGAGCTTGCATTTCATGAACAGAAAAGTTACACTTCTGTTTGTATATAAAAATATTTCATTTGCTTTTGGTCCTTTATTTTTAAGAAATGTTGATTTGTTTCCTTAAATATTTTAATAAAGTGAGGACTGCACTGTAGTGCAACATTCAGTTAGGCTGAGTACAATTAATTTAGTAATTTTATTTAACTTTAGCTGTGTATAAATGATATTTAGTCTAATCTCTTTGAAATGGTTTCCTAACAGTCCACACTAAAGAGCGAGAGAAACAGAAAGCGAGTCATACTGCCCGTCTTCTTCTCTAGATGCATTACAGCTTTACTCAAGCATAAACTTACATTGCCATCACACCAAAGCAATCTGACCCCTTTATGCAGCCTCATGGAGAATTCAGCTGTGGTAAAATTAACATTTTTACCTTTGTCAGCTAATTTTTAGCCTATTCAGCTTGCCTATGAACTTTACTGTGTTATGTAACATAACTGTCGGCAGGAAAGATAGGAGCAGTGGCAGGCATGGGGCTGGAGAGAAACAGTCTATTCTGACCAGGATGATAGTTTATGAGCTTCTTTAAAAATCATGAAACCACACATTTAGCATCCATTTGAGGGTGAATTGCATTGCCCTTCCTTCAGGCAGCCTAGGGAAATAGTTTAATTCAGTTAATTTAGTTCACTTTAGTTACAGATGGCTGAAGCTGTGATAAAGGAATTTTGCCTCTTGTCAGTTGTTCTTAAGTCATTTCACATGATGAAAAAATTGGAAACTCAAAGGTATTGTAATTTTCCATTTGAACAACTGATTTGTACAAAGTGAACAAAAAAGCAGTCCAAATTGCTGCTGTTCAGTTAGATGAGATTGGAAGTATGATTCTCTGAAATCATACTGAAAACAAGGACAACAAGTGCTTTTAGATTTTAATCTACATTCTTTTTCATATTGTGCTGCCAAAAACTGAATTACAATAGCTCTGATAAATAGCTCACTAAAATGAAGCAGTATTCTTGTTGTTGTTTAAAAGAAGGTACTCTTAGCCACTTCTTTTGGTGATCATAACAAACTTATAGAAGTACTGGAATGGATTGAAGCCAGTATAAGAAGCCAGTTGAGTTAGGAAGTTATACTTGTGCTTTTTCAGTTTAGGACCTTACCTTCACATTGTCACTGTCAGGTAAGGCTTACCTTATGCACTGACATGCACAAAGTGGGGATTGCCTGGCCCAACTGATCCATGGATGCTACTCTATGAACTCGTCTTTCTTATGTATGTGTGTGTGGTGATGGAGAGAAACAGAATAACCCACGCATGCTCCTGATCAGTGCTTGAAATAACAGTACAGCTTGCTGATACATGGCAGTGGTCTGGGACAGTGACAGCTCACTGAAGAAAAGCCTAATTAATACACAACCAAGGAGCAGTGGAGGAACTATTGGGAAATTGGCTTGACTCTGGCTTAGATTTTGGCCCATCTCTTAAAAAACCCTCAGAACTTAATAATTTTAGCATGGCTTAACATGATAATTCTAATGGTAAGTTATCTATGCTCAGCTTTTCTTCATTTCCAAGTGTAAAGTTAAAAAAAATTCAATAGAAAGACAGAATACTGTTTCTAAATTATAAGCCTTTTAATTGAAGGAACATGGTTTTGAGACAAGCAGAAATTAATGCCTGGAAGTAAACATACATATGTAGCAGGTTTCTGAATCTAATGGCATCTCGAGAAAGAAGATGGCCATTTATATTATGGAATATGTCTCAATATGTAATTTCACTATGAATTGTTCTGTATTGATCTAGCTGTTGAATTTTTGAGTTTTTCCCATGTAAAGTGGTTCTGAGTAAGTTTCATATACCACATTTCCATTCTAATTATAGGGAAAGAGTTGTCTAATGGATTCAGCTGCATCCAGTGTAAGAGGAAGATGACATTCAGTAATTTTGACATTATAAAAATGAGGTACAAAATGATATTACAGAGTACTTCAAACTGCATGAAAGGCAGTCTGAAAGCTGTCCAAAAATTTGTTCCAGGAAGTCATTGAGCTTGTAAAAATAGCTTTAACATTTCTAGGGTATACTTTGAAGCTGGAAACATCAGTCAGCCTGAGGCTAATAAAGGAAAACATAGATTTTGTTTGATTTTTCAGTCTAAGTAGTAATGATAATGTCTAGAGGAAGGATGGAAGATACTCATTTGTCAAGACCCCTGGACATTATCTGTCTATTTTTCTCATCACTGGCCTCTAATTTCTTTCAGTTTAGGTAATCTCCATCATAAACTTTAACTTGTGTATTTGCCAGTCAACAAATCCACTTTTATGCTCTTTTACAGTCCTAGAACTTTCTCTTGCCCACAGCATCCGCGTGTCCTTTCCAGTTTCTGTTAAATCCTTTCTTGTAGCTACTTCTTCAAAGAGGTTCATGGATATTAATAGCATTACATTATCTTGTAACCTTCCTGTGCTCTCAGGAAAACATTTCAGTTTTTCCCCTCCACTTACTCAGATTTCACTCTATTTTCATTATTTTTGAAGAAGGAAACATTGTGTTAATTATGTTCATAAATTACTCTAACCAGTAAAATTTCACACTTTATGTACGTGTCAAATTCTACAAAACTGGGGCTATCTGTAGTCCCAGCAAGCCCAGTGTCTTGAGGCTGTGATGTTTAATATAACTCTTCCATAAAAGCTGTGTGAGAAGTCTGATGCCCGTGAGAACCTGTGAGACCACACCTACACACATGTAAATCTGTTAAGTTTAAAACTGCAGTCTCTCTCTGTGTGCTTTTCTCTTCTGACCCAGGTTTTCATTGTTTTTTCTTGATTGGAATTGCCAGGTATGGAAGAGCATTTTGGAAAGAGAAATGGAACAGATATTGAACAAAGCTATTTTGCACAAAATGAAGACAGGCAGGCCGGTGGCTCTGTTCAGCAGGATAAAGTGCAGGGGCTCAGCTGTCCCACCCAATTCCCACACAGTCACAGCACTGTGTGATTGGTCTGCCCTTCTGAGATCCATGGGCTCAAGTCCTATGATCAGAGGCACATTGGCAAACTTCTGCTCTAATACTAAGCTCTTACCAGAGTTAGGAGGGGATACCTGGAGAGGTGCAAATCTTCATCAGCACAGATCCTAACTGCAGAGTGTGAGATAAGACTGCATGGCCTAAGATGTGATGGCAGAAAAAAAACCCTGGAGTTTTCAGAGGGGGGAAAAAAAGACTGCTATGCACAAGAATGAGTCAGAAGATCACATAATAGTGTAAACCTGGGTCTGATAAGATTTACCCTTTGCTGGAACATCAGCGTCAATGGGCCCCCAAACTGCTGTTCAGAGAATAGATACAGGAGCCAGAAAGCTTAGTGGGGATTCAGTGTAAATTTAGAAATGTCTCCCACAGACAAAATTTAAAATAATACAAGTAGGTCAGGTGTACTTGCGTTGTTTGCTTCCCAATGTAATGTTGTTTCTTCCAGGTGTCAGAAAAAGGACTGTTAAATATCAAGCAAAAAAAAAAAAAATTAAATGAACATACATTGTTTTGTTAAGTGATGATTAAATTTATGTGATAGGAATGATAACTTTTCCCCTATTTTGATTTTAGTTTGATTATATGAGTGAGCTAGACCTGCACCTAGTGAGAAATTGGAAGTTCTACTTGCAAATAAAAAAAAAAGCTTAAGGATTTCCAGTTTTTCTGTTTTTCAGCAATAAAAATCCTCTATTTGCCAGTATTATTTTGACCACAGGTTTTTAAAATTTTATCTAAACCTTTTTTCAAGCAGAAATTTTTCATGTTGAAAGTATTTAATCTAAAAAGAAAACATGGAACATAATTCATAAGTTACACTGAAATTTATTTCCAAGAAATTAAACATTACATTGGGCAGATGAGTTGCGAAATAGTAAACTAGGTCAATGTTGTAGAGTTGCTTTGGCCTGGACCATAAGCAGATAAAAATAGGAACAAGTACATTAAAAGTAGGAAATTAGCTCAGAAGGCAACAGTGACACTTTAAAACACAAGCAAAAATCATCAGCATGCCTGATATGTTCTCTAATGCTAGCATGTAGATCCAGTACCAAAACTTAGAGCTTTCACTTCCAAATCTCTGGTCTGAGTGGGAGATTACCCAAATACAGATAATAGAATTCGCCACAGTATAGTTTTTAAATTCTGTTACATACTCAGTTTTCTTGAAGTTTCCCACACTTTCAGTGAGAATGACTCCTGAACAGTGCTAATGTTGAGTTTCTATTTTGATAGCAAAATCGGACAGCTTTCTAATTGCTATTATTTAACTGATAACTGCAAATATTTCACATGAAATATTATATCCATTTTCACATTAAATAGTATATACTTCTGAAGAATAATGCGTACCTTTGAAATTAAGTAGAAATCTCCCTGCCTTTTAGTACTCTTCTTGTTTCCTTCATGTGAAGGAGCTGTGACTAAAATTGCATTTTGAAGCACATTTTAAGCATTAAATTATGTAATATCTTTGTATTTATGCACTTTTCTCCACCTGTTAGAGACTATGAAAAAGATATTTCAAGAAAAGGGGATCATGGCAGGAGAAGAAAGAGCTTTTAAACCACATCTGACCTTCATGAAGTTGTCAAAATCAACAGAGCTACGTAAGCAGGTGAGCTCATATTTCACATAGCTCAGCAGCAATCTAGAAAGTTTAATTTGGAGATGGACAGTGTTGTTTATGCTGTAGCATCATATTTGCTACTATATAACCAGCTGAAGAGGTAAGACTTGAATACTTGGTTTTAAAGAAATAATTAATGTATCTACTGAAAAAAGAATCCTCTACTGTAATTTACCACTGTTGATATTTTCAGTGCAGTAATATCATGGTCTGTTTTCTGCTGGGAAATTAAGCAAGACCAGAGGATAGAAGGGAGAGATTGCATGCATGCAGTTTGTTTGCTGAGTTTTCTTACTGTATAGGAGAAAATGAGCAAATAAGCAGTGGAATTTCTGTTTGGATTATGCATAGTAGGCAGACTGTTAGTTCCCTTACTGAATATGTTTTGGTGAAATTCTGAGTAATGAGGAAAAACTGTATTAATACATATATATAATATATGTATTATATCTATATTATATCTTGCAGGCAGTTATTTCTTGCCTATTTTTTAGTTTTTTTGACAAAATACACAAATATATGAAAGTAGGATATAACTAATTAAAATATATAGAAGCAATACTAGTGTACCTATTTTTTACTTCATACTAATTTAACTGGAGTACTGTATTATTTAACACAAGGTATAAGTTCATACATTTTTTACTGACATTGTATAGAATGTTTTATGTGATTCTTTAACATTGTCTAGGAGAATTATTTTCAGAAAAAAGTATTTTAAAAATATTTAATTAAAGTACGCGAAACTAATCTTTTAAGTTGGTATTTCCTTAATAGTGGGCATTAAAAAAAGTGTTTTAAAGTTTAATTAGAAATATCTCTAAAAACTCTGAAGGGGCATGTTTCAATTAATTAGTATTTTCAAATCAGTAAAAAGTGGGTAGTGAGATTTGAGATACATCAAGAAAATTTGAGGTATGCATACTTGCTGTAAAATAGAAATAAGGACTTATCCACAGGATGCTGGTGGTATATGATAGATATTAAATTTGTAAACTCACATTTTTTTGCTTGAAATGACATTTGGGTTTTTAAAATACTAATTTTAAAAAATCCACAGATCTTCTAGAATATCAGATTTAACTGATTAAAACATCTGAGACAATCAGAGTGAGGTTTTTGCTATCCTGTATTGTTACTGTTTTTTTGACTGGTTGGTTGTTTCATTTACATTTATCTACTTCCATGAAATATTAGCCAGGATACATCCTTTCTGTGTTCTGATATTCACTGCTGCTGACAGAACCAGGTCAATGTCATTCCAAATCATCTGCCTGAGCCCTCCATAATGCTGGATAATGCATATGATCTATTGTATAGAAAGATACTATACATTTTTCTCTGTCAATTTAGTGTCAGGCATTAGCATCAGTCTTTACTATAATTTTTTCTTTCATTGTGTTCCTGCAGTTAGTTAGATAGTTTCATGCATTTATAAAAAACAGTAAATAAAAATATGTATCATAAAAGGAATAATTATTTTGCAGTTCATTTTGATATGATGTCTAATTGCATTTTCAGATCATACAACAATATGAAAAGCAAGAAAAGGGAAGTGGATGAAGGTTACATGAGCAAGCTTATAAAAGAGCAAGTAGTACTGAAGTAGTTGAGTATAGTTCTCAGCCATAGCGTTATAAGGATATTAATTTATTTTTTAAATAGCTTCCTTATTTGAAACAATATTCTGTTAGTCACCCTCCACTCAATGACATCTAAATTCCACTAAAGTTATATTTTGAGGAGGGGTAAAAAAAGTCTGTTTTTAAACCTTAATATAACTTCAGGCATTTTGAAATGCATATATTCTGGAGGCATTTTAACTTTCCCAAAGTTAAAAATTATATTTAAAAAGCAAAGAGTTTGAGAATTCAGAACTAGTAAAGATCTCTAGAAACCAGGTTTTCACTTTGAAGGCACATCATTAAGCTTGCAATGGTATATCTAAAACACTTGGAAACAGATATTAATAAAGGATGAAGTGTGAAATAAAGTGGATTAGAAAAGGGCTATCTGGTTTACTCCCTCCAGCTTCTCAGACTAAAGGACTTATTTAACTACTCAGAAGTGGGACCAACTCATTGTTCATGCTTAGATGGACATTGCTCAGATTAGATGTGCTATTGAAAACTTCCCCAAAACTAGGAGGTATAGTGTGCTCCTAGATGTCCTTGTGGAAGGGAGACAAAGGGATATAATTTGCTTGTACATGTTCAGCTATTTCCAGAATTATTTGAATGATAAGAATCCTGGGTTAGTATCATTATCTTCTACGCAAAGAACTTAATGAAGCACAATAAAAGAAGCAACTGGAGTTTTGCATTTGAAGATAATGTTTCTGTTCCTGCTTCCCTCACTCGCCTCCTAAGTTGCCACCGGTCAGTCACAAGCCCTGTGTTTTCCATTTGTCCAGATTCCTGTTTATTTCAGGATGTGTTGTGAGGCACTGGATAAATGCTGTATGATGTTTGAAGTACTAGTATCCTTTGATACCTAGTACTGCCAGAACTGCAAATGCTATGAAATCAATTTCGTAAGTAGATGACTGACAGCTAAATTGCTCTGATGGCAACTGCTTAATTAGTATATCCCTATTAGAGTATATCCCTAGCCTAGACAGTGGTTGACAACAAAAAATGCCAAAATTATAAATTATGAATCTTTTGTATGGTGTGTCTTTAAGATGCTGCATGTATAGTTAGTAAGAGACTATATTATTGATAAAAATGTTTGTATTTGCAACACTTCAGATATTGTTCAAGGCCAGATTTACTGTTGCCATTCACTTCAATAGTAACATCACCATGAAACCAGATATTACACAGACAGTATTATTATGATGGCACTGGAAATAGCATTAAATGCACAATTCAGTAATTTACTATTGTATTTTTTAATGTAAATTATGTTAAACTTCTGTCACTTTCCGGTTTCATACAGAAATAACATAAGGTACTTATTTGGTAATAATAATAGTTTCCTTCATCATCAAGGAGGAAATTCCACACTGAAACAAACCCAAAGCAGTGTCTCCAACTTCAGATCTTTTTGATGTATGATGATATTCATCTTTTTGCTATTTTTAGCCAGATACACCACATAACATGTTAAATACTGATAATTATGAAGGGATTTAATTTTTTTAATGTAAATTTTCTCTCAGTTTATGTGACATTAATATTTTTGGCTTCTTGAAATGACATATAGATGACAGATGTCGCATGTCTTTTATTTGCCATAATGTAAGTGGTTAGAGCAAATTTTGGCAGATAATAAGCTATCTAATGTCTCCTCTGTCTTATTTACATGAGGAATCTCAGGCACTTGACTGGCTGCAGGAAAGGTTATTGCTTTTGTAGTACTTAGATATGGCTCTTGCATCATTAATTTTTTAATGAATTTTTCTTGCATACGCATACATAAAATACTGTGTTCAATAAAGATCCTCTGCATGGCAAGAGAAATGAAAGCGAATCCTCCCTTTGTGTGGTATTAATCCTCAAATGTTAGTAATTGCAAATAGAATAAAAAATGTGAATTTCTCACATTCCTAGATTTGTAATTTTGCCTTTATTTATACTCATGTGCCATGGACACATGGTATGTATGATACAACTGTATCATACAGGACCTTAAAGAAGAGAACAGTTTTCAGTAAAACCAAGGTACTTCTATTTACCAGCCCCCACTGAATCTCACCACCAGCATTCTTTTTGTAATAACTCCTGGGATCTCTTGGCATTTGGACAGAAAATCTGGTATAAGAAAAGCCACAGAGCCATTAAATCCCTGTGCATTACCACTTACCTGCTTCTATGTCAGTGATTTGTATTGTGACAACTGTTGTTGTTGAGACATGTATTTATTTGGAATCTTTGATGGTGATTCTAAAATGGCTGAAACCATTGCTTTGGCACAATATGAAACATAAACACATTCCTTTAATAGTCTTCTAAGACCAGTAGAAATGTGTTGTGATTTTTTTACAGTATATTTTTTAATCTGAGGTTCCAACAACAGGGACAAAAATGCACAAACTGACTGACCCAACAGCTGGAAGAGGTTCTTAAAATTCTTTCTCTTCATACACTCATATGATATACCACATTGCAGGGATAGGTAAGTACTTAGTTTAAACAAGAAGGATGGACATAACTACAGACAGTTTGTTGTTACAAGCTAAATGTCCTGTGAGGTGTTATGCCATAGTGATCATTCTTTAAAGTCCCAGACTCTCCATGGTGGATATGATGCAGTCTGTGCATTGCCACAGACCCTTGCTATAGGACTGAGGCTGCAGAAGGCAACACCTCTTTAGACAGGAACTCTTCCAAGTCCACTTGGGGATCGTCAAGATCTATGCAAAGAAACTTTTCCACAATAGACTTGCATTTTTCCATCCTGTCACTTTTTGAAGGATGATCAAGGCGTTTGATAGGTTTTCCATTGCGAATCAGTTCTGATACTTCCACTCCTCTTTCAATAATTTTGGCTGGCATTCCTGCTAATGCAGCAATATTGGCAGCATGACTAACAGTAGACATGCCCTCTTTGATCTGATAGAAGAATATCAACTCCTCTCCATCCTGATGGGTCTCCATGGTCAGGTACTCCAGAAGAGGTGTGTCAGGCAGGAGTTCTAGCTGCATTAAACTGTGAAAGTTAGTGGAGACAAAGACCTGTGGACACTGTGTTCCTTGTCTGATCCAGTACCTCAGGACAGCAGCCAGAAGGGACAGGCCATCCAGCGTGTTGGTCCCTTTACCAAACTCATCAATAAGTACCAGGGACCTCTCTGTGGCATTGTTTACAGCCTTGGCAACCTGGTTAAGATCAATCATGAACGTGGAGAGCCCTACAGAAACTGACTCTCTACTGTGGATTCTTGTGTAAATCCCATCAATTACTCCAATCTCTGCCTCTGCTGCAGGGACGTAACTGCCAATTAGAGCCATGAACACTATAAGACCTACTTGCTTTAAGTAAACACTCTTTCCAGAAGAATTGGGCCCTGTGATGATCTTTATTCGTCTGGTAGCCTCGCCACTGTCTGCAGGATTGGCCACGAAGGTCTTTGCACATAGTTCCATGAGTGGATGTCTTCCATCCTTGATGTGGAAGCCGTGGTGGTGAGTGAAGTGAGGTCGGCAATAGGCGTTCTCCCGGGCGATCGCTGCCAAGGCCAGCAGCACATCCAAGTGTGCAGTGTACTCAATCACACTGTAAAGCACTTCAGACTTCTCCAAGATCTTTGTCTGCAGCTGGTGCATGATGAGTGCTTCCTGGTCCCTGATCTCACTGTGCAAGTCACCCAGCAGGCTGTCTAGCTCCTTGGTCCGGGCACTTCTGTAGTGCAGTTTATCCTCTGACAAGAACATGAAGTCCAAGCCTTCAATTTCAAAGTCGGTCTTATCCACCATATCTGGTAGGCGTGGAATGCAGAGAAGGAAGCCAATCAAAGGAATGTAGATCACAGAACAGGAGGGAATATGATTGTCCAAAGTCTCCAGTTCTTTTCGTGCCACTTCTGTAAGGAAGTCTGGCAGTCCCATCAGCTTTCGTTTCTTCTCATCAATCGTGGTATCGACATTGGGTCTAACAGTGAAGCGGCTCTCTGAGAGGCTGCCTTCAAAATCTACCACTTTGCTGATTAGGTTAGCAATGTAGTGCAGATCATCAGTGAAGACACGTGAAATAGTCTGAAAAAGTTCAATAGTATTGGGCAGAGAACGACACGTATCTCTAAGGCACACAGCATTGTATGCTGTCTTATACAGTGCTTGCCAGTCACTAACTTTTGTATTGGAAAGAGTCATTCTCTTTAAAATAAGAGGCACATTTTTAATATTTTTGAGGCAGTTTTGAAGAGTGAGGACTGTTTCATAGTTCTGAGCCAGCAGGAAGAAGTTGATAACATCCAGCCGCTTGTTCAGCTCTGTCAGGTTCCGGGTAGGTCGTGTGAGCCACAACCTCAGCAGTTTTTCTCCCCATTTGCATCTGCAGCGGTTTAAAATTCCATACAAGCTAAATCCTTCTTTTAGTCCACTGGATAGCTTGTACACAGAAGGATGGATATCGCTTTTAAATATCTGCAGGACACAGTAAGTGTCTTGGTCCATATCCACAGTATCTGACAGTACAAATTTTTTAAAGGCCAAAATAGGAACTGCTATACTGCTGTCTTCAAGTTCGACTCCAACCCTTCTT
Source organism: Luscinia megarhynchos (assembly GCA_034336665.1). Classification (NCBI taxonomy): domain Eukaryota; kingdom Metazoa; phylum Chordata; class Aves; order Passeriformes; family Muscicapidae; genus Luscinia; species Luscinia megarhynchos. The sequence goes on from CM067565.1 coordinate 54,040,878, forward strand.
CTGTCTAGAAACTTAAGGAGGCCCCCTAAGGCTCGTATCATGAGTGGACTCTCGAAAGGGATGATTGAGGACAAATAAAGAATTTTCTCTGTGGCAGTCATATGAGATGGTATAAATGGAAATTGCCTAGACAAAATCCGTTGCTTGCTGACTTCTAGACCAAAATCTATGTTAGGAAATAGGACAATTTCTGGTTTTCCTATGTCTTTTTCAACAGCGGTAGCTGTTAGGTTGGTCAGGAATTTGGCAATATTCTGGTCCTGTTTTGCACTGGTCACTATGCATTGAGGGTTAAGTTCCCCAATCACTTTTTGCAGAAGCTTGAGGTCTTCATTGTCAGGTATCTCAGGCATGAAGTAGACTGAGCAATCTTCTGTATCATAGTAAGCAATTGCCAGCTGCCCTGCATACCACAAAACAGACATATGTGTCTCTGAGCCCTCCTGCTCCTCTTGCTCAGGCTCAAGTGGCGATGGCAAGGCACAGCTCGTGGCTGATGTGGCACTCATTCTGTTGGCAAGAGGTATTTTTATTCACAACTCATCCAAAACGTCCTGAGAATTGACAACAGGAGGTTATCACTCACTTTTCCAACGCTGGAGAATCTAAGATGCTACCAGGAATTAACTATAAATGTTCAAGTTAGAAAAGACACAGCCACCGTCGGCTTTCAAGGAAGGTGTAACAGAGCAAACTACCCGCATTAGTTTTACAGTTTTCCTTTGTGTCCTTTATTTTTTTTATACTATCTCCCTACACCCAAGTACCCATAAATACAGTAACGTGCACGGACATGTATGTCCATGTACAAAATCATCCTCCCTCAGCGGTTCGTGACATGCACCTGCGCTGACCATGGCTCCCCTCAGCAGTGCAGCGCCATAGCCCGGCCATCATTTCAGGGTCGCCGCCCCTTATTTATGTTGCACCATTACACAGCACCAGTTTCTATACAAGCACATAAATACAATCCCTGTCAGCACCTCACTTCCAATTTGCTCGCTACTCACCTCACCACAGACAGGCAGCTCGTGTGAGCTGCGGCCCCTCCCGGCAGCGAGAGCCTTGTGCCGTCCCTTTTCCCTCCCTCTCCGGGCGGGAGCCCGGCGCTCTGCGGGGAGGGCCCGTCGGGAGCCCGGGCCGGCCTGCGGCGGCTCAGGGGGCCCTCGGGCCGCGCCTGGGTGGAGCGCCCCGCACTGTGCTGGGCTGTGGGGTCTGGCACGGCGCCGGGGCTGGGCCCGTCTCTGCTCCCTGCGCTGTCACCGCTGGAGCCTGCCTGCCCCCGGTGCCAAGGCTGACTGTGGCAGTAGCCGCGGGGACTGTATGGGATTCAACTGCTGGGATAGCGGGCTGCAGCTTCCCAGAGACACGGGGAGAGAAACCAGCCATTGCACGGCTGCCAAAGGCATTCTCCCCGGCGCTCTGATCCTACAAGAGCTCCTTGTGCCGTGCCTCTCCAGGCCCACGTTACGCAGCCATGTCCTTTACGGGCATCATCCATTACAGGCTTCCTCGAGAGGCATTTGTCTTCCTCCTCCCCTTCCAGCCCCAAACCTTATGAAATGGCCTCTCTAGTACTCTTGTTTCTCACCCTCTCCCCTTATAGCTTATCTTTTTTATCAGCATCTGTGCTATTCCCATGAGCCATGACCTCCCCATACACCTGCATTGCTTCATCCTTTCACATCTCACTGCAACCAGCACTCCAGAAATTGTTGCAGTTACTAAAAATATCGCTGCTTTTCCAAATACCTTTTAGTAATGCATCACAAGCACCACTCAATTCCTGAGCATTCAACATTTGATTCATCCTTTACCAACCTGTCTTTGACAAGCAACATCCCAGCCTCTTGTGAATCTTTATTGGAGCATGAAGTTGTGATGTTTATCTTAATTTCATTCCAGAAGTACTCAAGGCTTCACATTTTGACAAGTGTTCTCCTGGCTGAAAAGGTCTTTTTTTATTACTAATTGATGTCTAACTGTATTTCCAAGAACTGTCAGCCAAAAAGCAAGGAATGATGATTTAATGTCAGAATAACCTTAGTACATACGGACTAGTCTAGCCATAGAATATACAATTTTAAGTAATTACTGTGAGGATGGAATAAATGTGGACTCTGAAATTTCGATTTCCTCAAATGAAAAACATCCACCACTAGATGTCATCATTTCAGAGATTAAGGAAATGAAAAGACATTTGACCTTTGTTAAAGTAGACTTTACTTTTCACACTGATGAGCTGCTGAGAAATCACGGGCAAACCAGGGCTTTGCAGCTGTTGGGATGTACAGCCAAGGGTCCAGGATGTTGGCAGGCTGACTGTGCAAATGCAGGGGGGGTGTGCAGGGGGAGAGGTTGGGGAAGAACACAGAACAGGAGTGGCCAGTGGGCTGCAAAAAGGGCCAGTCTTGTTTAAAATAAGGCTGGTGGGTGCAGTTGTCCAACTGATTGCCAGGGGCAAATGTTTGTATCCTCCCCATACTGTTTGTGTGGGGAGTGCAGGTGTTCACAGCCAAAACCTCAAGCTGGGGCAGCCAGCAAGACCCGTGGGCTCAGTTCGAGGTGGCAACCTGGGCAGGGGTGCTGGGGGGACAGAGGGGCCAGGACGGTGCTTCAGGAATGCACAAATGTGAACATGGAGAGAAAGTCATGTGCATAGTGACCTTCTGTCCCTGCCAGGAGTGACCTGCACTTGTGTCTCCTGTGAGCCCCATGTGCAGGTGCTGGTGAAGGCAGTGACATCCATGTAGCCAGCCTTATCCATGTCCTTTGAGCATGGGTGTGTGTCTCTGGGAGGAGGAAGCAGCAGGTACATCCATCAAAGACTGAGGTTCCCACTGGACTGGAGTCCAGCAGCCAGGCAGTAGGGAGCACTAGGCTGGAGCTGCTAGAGGCTCCTAATATTCCTTAGCAGAGAGTAGTGATATTTAAATAGCAAACAGCATTATTGGGAGGTGGATTGAAGGAGAAAATACTGAATTTCTACAGAGATCATATATTTTTATTGACGATGCAATGGATTGAGGACCTCTAAACTCTTAAAATAACTGCTGAAATGATGTTTACTGAAAATAGCCTAATAGAATATCATGTTCCGCTTCATATACACAGAACTGCATAATGATTCCAATATTATAAGCCCCAGTAAGTTTTTTTAGATTTGCTGATATAAAAATGTCTAGTGATAGTAAAATACAACCATTTTTTTCCTGTGTGCTGATTTTAATGACTCAGAAAACTGCCCTTGATGATCATTTGAGATTCTTCCTTGTAGCAGCATACCCACCAATGACATCAAGAATTACTTCCAGTTACACATTCCATGAGCACTGTTGCAAGCCATTGGAAGTTAAAGCAGTTGTAGCATTCTGTATGTCTGTTTGTTTCCTACAGGACAGAAAAGGAAGTGGTAGAAAGGAGGACTAATGGCACTTTTACTTTATTGCTAACTTCTGCAGTAGACAGTGCTTCCCTAAAACAGAAGATTATGGACATGATTATTTCTGTATTCTTTTTGCATCTTGAAGTAGTTTTCCATACTAACTGTACTTATTGTTAAAATGAAAACTATGGAAATTAAGTATGAAAATTCTGTCTCCAAGTGGAATGCCTAATTGAATTTTATGTTGCTTTTTAAAGGTGAAAAAAATTGACTCTAGTCTCTATGAAGATTTCAAAAACCATTATTTTGGAGATGAGATCTTGCACCGCTTTGATCTTTGCTCCATGTTGAAAAAAAAGCAACCAAATGGTTACTACTACTGTGAGTCCTCTATTGTTTTTGGTAAGTTCATCTTACTTTTCTTCTGGTCAGCTGTGTCTCTGAGTTCAATGTGCAAAAAGCCATTTTTTCTGGAATGTGTGTTAGGCAATTCTTGTAAGATCCATGGAGTCTGACAGAAGTCTGTCCTTCAGCTTTGGCTCTGCAGGAACTCTGTGCAGTGGTTCTCACTGACAGCTGAAGTTTATGTTCAATTATCCATCTCCAGAATCCTGTCCATTTCTCATCCTAAAATGAGTGTTTGAGATAAGTGAGATGTATCACTCCCCAGAGCTGTTCATCTCTCTGTTGACTTTAAAGACAGGCTGTGTGACTAAGTCAGATTAGACACAGTACTTATAGATGATTAAAGCTAAGTGAAATGTCTCTGGTTTGGCAGAGATGTGACCTTATTTGAATTGCATTCATGTACAGAGAGAATTTCAGTGGTACCACAAATCTGATAATAACTCTTCTTAAGACTTTAAACATTGTACAGACACCTTGCTAGATTATTACAATGCTAGGAATCACAGTTGTGTCTTCCTGCTTTGTCTGAACAGAAATACTACTGTTAGAAGTTAATGTAATGTGTAGGGCTTTGGTGATGATTTGGTTTCTCCCTTGTAAGACTTTTTTGTACTGCAGCATTGCTGCTGGAAGTGCTTACTGGTCTTGAGGATTGTTCTGAGGACTTTTAATTAAATACTTAAACACTACTTTAAATATGCCAAGCACTTCACAAATTCTAGTTGCTGTTAATGTTTTGTTTGTGCTTAGCTTAGCTAAATTGTTACCAAAAAAATCAAAAGCAGTACAGAGGAAAAAATTATGGGAAGTGTCAAAACTATTGCAAAATCTAGATCAGTCAAAATCAAAATGAAATATATTTATACATATTTATTTATCTATATATATGTCTTATCATATTTATTACCTTGTACTATGTAAGTCTCAGAGTTATGTTTATCTTTGTGTATATATAACTATATATAATGTCTTCTGTATATGATTGTGCATTTAAGTATTATTTATATGCATCCAAATGCTTCAGAGAAAGAAAAATTACAAGACTATTTAACATGGTATAAAATTTTTGATTTGGGTGAAATTGAGGCTCTGCTGTTTACAAATATTCTTCAGACAGTTCTGGAATATGATTAAGGAATTTAGTATATAACCCATTACAAAAAAAAGAGTCTGCTTAGTAGTATATTTGGTAGATATGTTTTTCCCAAACATTTGTTTAAATCTGTCTTATTGAACTTGACTTCTTACTGACATCTCAGATTGCTAAAATGAGACAGTCTTTCAGCAGTCTTTTGAATGTGAGTCCTATTAAATGGTTTACAACATCAGTCAATCAACCGGTATTCAAAGCAAGAATCAGATACTTGTTTGGCTTTAACTCAATCCCAGTATGACCATGCATAAAGAATTTATGTGTAATTTTCACAGTCCAAACAGAACTCTGTTTTGAATTATTTTTACATGAGCACTACATCTGACTTTCTCTAGCCATAGAGAGAATGGATGTTCTTCACTGATATTAGATTAAGAAAGGGCACTGTTATTATCTCAATTTTTCTCATTTCTACATGGATTTAGATGCATCTTGGTGAAATATATGCATTTAATTTCTTGATTTTGTACATGTTAATATGTATTTATTTAAAGCTAACAAGTGAAGGAAGACACTATATTGGAATGACTGTATTAAATGACTTATTTTTTTTAATTTCAGCGTAGAAGAAATTGTATTTTAATGAATTTTGAAAAATTCTTTTGAAGTGTTTTAAAATGTGATTTGAATAGGGTTTTTGTGATTATAAGTAGATAGGGCATTAAAATAAGAGAGTTAATGTAGTTCTATTAATGTATCAAACATAGTGAAATTGAAAACTACTTAATACAGACAAAACACTGTATCCAGGTCTAGTTCTTCCTACATATACACTTATGCAAGCACTTATCTTTTCCTTGAAGTACACAGAAATTACAGAAGCAGAATTTACTTGTTGCCTATAGTTTAGTCAGAGTTGAGTGTTTTGCATTTAATAAGATGAAAAGATCTGAAAGGGGATCAGAATTAATGTTAGAAATCCATTCTCAATGGAGAGTTGCTTGCTACCACGTCCTGGCAGCCAGGAGGGCCATCCCTGCCCTGGGGTGAGTCAGGCACAGCATGGCTCCAGCCAGGCAAGGGAGGGGATTGTCCTGCTCTGCTCTGAGCTGGGGCAGCCTCACCTCCAGTGCTGGGGGCAGTTTGGGTGCCACAATGTAAAAAAACATTAAATTATTAGAGAGTGTCCAAAGGGGAAGGCAACAAAGATGGTGAAGGGGCAGCCAGGGGGAAGTGGCTGAGGTCACTTGGTCTGTTCAGCCTGGAGAAGAGACTGAGGGGAAACCCCACTGCAGTTACAACTTCCTTGTGAGGGGAAGCAGAAGGGCAGGCACTGATCTCTTCACTCTGGTGACCAGTGACAGGACTCGAGGTCATGGCCTGAAATTGTGTCAGAGGAGGTTTATTTTGGATACCAGGGAAAGATTCTTCCCCCAGAGGGTGGTTGGGCACTGGAACAGGCTCCTCAGGGAAGTGGTGACAGCGCCAAGCCTGACAGAATTCAAGAAGCATTTGGACAATGGTCTCAGGCACATGGTGTCACTCTTGGGGTGTCCTGTGCAGGGCCAGGAGCTGGACTCCATGATCCTGATGGGTCCCTACACACTCAGTGTATTCTATGATTCTATGTCTAATAAGTATCACAGCACCTATCAGCTGCACACTTATTTCAAAGTGTGTTTAAAAATAGGGGAACCAAAAGAGATTGATAGGAATAAAAGGCAGAAGTACAATTCTTGCTGAACTGCATCAGTATGAGCCATAGGTAATCGGGCTGTGACAGACTATTACAGAGCACTAGCATCCACTGTTACATCCACTGACTTTAGCAGAGCCTACATCTGCACCAGAAGCTTTCTCTATCTGTGTGCATGCCCCACAGGGTATGTGTTCAGGAGTTAAAAGTTGATGTGATAGTGAAGGTAATGTTAAAGCTTAATCTTCAGTTTGCTGCTTAAAGCAAACAAAACAGCAAGGCAACAGTGTCCTTCTTTGGACCACCCACCTCATGGCAGCTGTTGTTTGTCACCTCAAATCCCAAAGAAGATGGGTGAATGCTGGAATGAGTTCAGCTTTTCAGTATATACTCCTTCACCTGGATGATTGGTCTGTTTTTGATATTGTGGTAAAGATGTTCAATACATACTCTGACTGTCAGAAGAAGCATTATGTAAATCTTATGTCAAATATACCTTTAGAATTAATTATCTCAAATATTTTCAAGATCTATTAATAAAGATTTTTGTAGATATGGTTCAAAGAAAATTTGCTTGTAGTATTATAATGTAAAATGAGATTATATACACATTAAAGAAAGTTATCATATGCCAAGCTGTTTTCTGTGATGTTTCTTCTGAGTGGCTTGTAAGAAGTTTATACATCAGATTTCCCCGGTGCTATCTCTGAGGTAGAGAAACTTCAAGAAGTCTATGTCTTGGTGGAAACCACCCAGCAGGTTACTGTTACTTTCTGCACAGCCAAAATTCAGTATTTCTGGAATGTGGAGGTTAAAGTACCCTTACAGTCCCCCTTAATCTTTGCAATCTATCAGCAGCAGTATGGAAAACAAAATATCAAACTACAAACATCTGTTTTATCTGCATAAAAGCATAATAATATGGTAAAAGGTAATGCTTCTTTGTGCTCAAGTAATACCTCAGAGATGCCTTTTTAAGTAGCAGAACACTAGTGCCTCAGTTTGGTTTTCAGTGGGTCTGTGTACAGGTTTGGTGTCCAGTCTGACCTTGTCACCAAGGTCATTCTGCTGTCTCTCTGATATGAGACACCTGCAGAAAGTTGTTCTTCTGATCCAAAAAGGAGTGTCTAAGGCAGGATCTAAAAAGTGTCGATGATAACCAAGCTGTGAGTATAGGATACACTGCTTGAGCAGCAGCTAACATTTGTTAATTAGCTGGCTTTCTAATTCCATAGATGGGTGTATATAAAGATACAAGTTTTAAACTAAATGGCAAGAAGATGCATTATATTTGCAATCTTTAAGTTTCTGAGGGAGATCAATAACTGTGCACAGAACTTGTTGTAATAAAAAATAATTTTGCCAATTGCTGAAGTTAGTCTATTTAAGCCATTTAAGTAGCATTTTTGTTGCTTTAATGGACTTGATTAGGCTTTCAGGGTGCAGTTTATACTTCCACATTACATTGTACAATGCTAGCCAGGCAGCTGCTCAACACCCATGTCTCAAACAAAGAGTAAGATGCTTCTGATGGTAACTTGTGTATGAGCCCTCCAGAGGATAAGTTTGTCAGCAATAGGTTTGGGAATACCCACAGGGAAGAAAGAATTACAGAAGAAAGAACAGTAGAAAGACTCATCTGCACCTGAAACAAAAAATAGATATAATGTCACTCTATGAACTCTGAATAATACTGAGAAGAAACAGAAGACTGAAAATAAAAGAATTGGAAACCAGTTGATAGTTGGATAGATTGTCAACATCCCTCAGTTTGCTCTTGATAAAAATGCACTTACAGCGTCAAGCAAGAACTACAGTAGCATTTCACCTTCATCATCAAGGACGAAGACGTTTCAAATATAGCATGCAATTTAAAGTATTGCCAGTTTGTCTGAAAGCTTTTTATAGTGGCACTACCTTAAATGAAAGTGCCATTTGTCTCCTGTAGATGATCTGCTTTTCTGTTTACTGGTGGTTTGACCTCAATATCGTTGATTTTATTTATATGGCAGTTGAGCATTTTCTCAAACTGGGAACAGAAATGGTAAGCAGGTCAATGCTGCTTTAATTGTCCAGATTCTACACCCAGCGAGATTACACATATTATGGTTTGGTTTCTTTTCACCTTCCTTCTTAATTGCATTGCAGTGAATCACTTCATAAAAATAATGATACATTCTTTAGTTTTACCTGTTATGTGCCTTCTTTCTTCTTTTTAATTTCAAAATACCCTTAGGTTTGTTTCCTTCACTTCTTAATTTTCTTTCCTTGCTAGTCTATTTGTAGCCTAGCTTCTACTTTCTCCACCCTATTAGATTGTGAATAACGTTTTGAGATTCTTGGATATCTATGGCACTTCTTCCAAATTGTAATTAATTGTATGGTAGTCATAGTGCTTCTGGGTAAAAATGTCTTGGGTGCTTTCCAATGGGTTTTTTCTTAATATTTGAAATTAGTAATTAAATCACTGTTTGTGTTGAGTTTATCCAGAACTGCTGCAATCTTGTGCATGCAGTGTGCTGAATAAGTATTTGCCTAAATAAAAAGCAACAGGTGTTACGTGCTAATGAGTGAAGTCTTTTACTAAAGCACTGTTTCTCAGCTGAGTCATGGTAGAATATTGACTTATAAAAATGGTGCTTTTGAACATGGCAAAGAAAAATTCACATATTGGTTATTAACCTAGAAACCAGTCTCTTTATTGACACCAACTAGAAAGTAGTAATCCAGGGGTTTCTTACACACAACAAATATTTTTCGATTTCCTAATGACAACAGGGTGGTGCCCTATTGATTCTTTTTCACCACTCCCGCATTAGAACTTGATGGATGGGCTCCAGCAAAGTATCTCATCTTGTATTGCTCCACTGGGCAGTTGCTTCTGTATTTGGCAATTTTCTGCTATTGAAACACTGATCATTAGTATCACATTTTTCATAATGAGGTAACATTTTTATATTTGTTTTGTAATACCAGTTACGATCTAAAATCTGTAGGGATACTTGCTGTGTCTGGATAAGGAGAAGAGGCTAATTAAGAGGAAAGTAAACAATATAGTTTGAAAATAAAATTTTTTATTTCAGGATAATATTTCATTGTACTGAGGCAAATTCTAATGTTTGAGCTTTAATGTTGGCAAATGTATGACAAACTCTTCATGAGACAGTGACAGGGAGCTTCAAAGACAGGACCATGATGTTTGGGATTTAATCATTTGTCTCCTAGTACTGAAAAGAAGCAAAAAACCTTCTCATCTCTTTCTGTGATAATGTGATTTATTTTTTTGTATTTGATTATGAGATTTACTTTATTGTATGGGGTAATCTTTGCTATGCTCTTTTTAAAATATCATAATGCAATTCTGTTCAAAAGACTATTTTCCTTTGTTTTTCAACAAAAAAAGTATTTGAAGTAGTGATGTGTTTTTGTGCCAGAGCTGTCATCAGTAGTTGAAAATAAGTCAAAATACGATTTTCCAAAATGATTTCCAAAAATATGTGCAAACAGTGGGATAAAACTGTTGAAGTAAATCTAACAGGAGAGCAAAAAATCCTATTTGATGTAAGATTGTGATTCAAAACTGAAAGTTTAGTTGAGTATATGAAGTAGGCAGAATTGATTTTTCACAGCATAACATAGTGTGCTATATAAATACAATTTAATAACATCCAACAGGAATGTAGTGTCTTAAGTATATTTATGCTTTAAAGATATTTTCCTCAGCAGATTTACTGTTCAAACAACTAATTTATTTCTAAATTTAATATATTAAAAATACCTTGGAAATGCATAGAGCATTGATATCAATATAGTTTAATTGCAAAAGAGTAAACAGACCACTTAGGTGGTGTGGAGTAAACTAAATATGTAATATTCTATATTGAATGGATCAGTAAATATATAATATTCTTTCATTGAATGGATCAGTAGAAGATAATTAATTTATATTCTTAAAATTTTTCCTAGCTAGCAAGGTGCTTTTGTTGATACATGTCACTTGTATAGCGTTGAAATCAAATAAAAGGTATGTTTGATTTACCATAATCAAATTAAGCTCTTTCTGCAGTTTCTGAGAAGTCTTTTTCTGTAGTTTAAAGGACCTGGAATGCAAGGACCACCAGTTTTCCACTGTTCAAATGTCACCATTTTTATTTGTTTCTAGTTAGTGTAGAGCTCTTACCTAGTGTACTGCATGGTTCCACAGAGAGCCTGTAGGCTTCCTACCGAATCCTTATGAGGTATTCTAATACAAAATATGGTTACAGATCAATAGAGGTCTGTACCTCAGGGATTATGACCAATGCTGACATAAAAATGTAGCTGTTGGGGAAAAGGGCTTGTTTTGAGTAATACCACAACTTGCATTCTCTTTCACAACATTACTCAGCAATTAATTGAAACAGATGTTTTTAGGATAGAAACAATAGTTTTCTTATTCTAGACTGTGGATAAAATATTTTTTAGGCCCCTAGTATTTGTAAAAGTAGATTCTTTTAGTGAAAATAATTTCAAGATGAAATGTGACAGATTATAAAAATGCATTGTTAATGTGTCTTGTAGTGTCATTTCTTGTTTCCAAGAAAGCCACAATGTGCTTTTTCTCATGGAAGCAGTAGAATGTAAGAGCAAGATTACATCAACCACAAGCTAAAACATGACATCATTGTTTCAACAGTAGCCTGCCAAATTACTTGATTTTGATCTGTTCCTAAACACAAGAGGGGGTTGTCACAGTACCTGCTGAATATATAGTATGTGATCCGTTTTTAAATTAAGATACTTGAAATCTGCGTTAATATTTGATGACACCTAAGAGACCTGAACCACTTTTCTGATTGTAGGATAGTAGGCAGATATGTTAGCTACAAAAGGTTGGAGATGTCACTCAAGCAGTATAAAACCTTTCTGGGAGAGTGCAACGTACAATTCACAAGCTTGTTGCTATATTGCATATGTGAAGAGTTTTCATTTCTTCTTAGTGGAGTATGTCTGAGTCTGCGTGTGGGCCCTTATTTGTCAGCCATCCAGCATTGCACATAATCCTCCTGCCCCACACTTTCCAGGGGATGTGGGGTTTTACACTGCCTTTCATGCTAGTGGCAATTTCTTACCTGTTCCATTGCAGGGTTAACTGTGCTAGCCACCCATGGCATAAGCTGTGTGGTATTACTCTAGTGTTTGATGTACTTGCTCTCTTGTCTTGTGGGAGTGACAGGGAGCACTTGGGATCATGCAGAGATGACAATGCTAAATGCAGCTGTTCTTCCTGCTTCTCAAGTGTGGGTGCCACCACTAAGCTGATGCTATAAAGTTAAGCTATGTTCTTATTTCTGTACCAGCATCAGCAGCTCAGGAGGTTTACATGACCAAAGCCATGGTGTCCATGTGTAGGTTGAATATGCAAACATACTCATACTTACCAGACACACTTACTGACATCTGAAGGTAGGCTTCCAATCTTTTAACTTTCCAAACATGCTTACTCTTTATTTTTTGAGGCAATGTGGGTTCACACTGCTTGCATTCTAAGCAAATATCCGGGCATATGTGCCAAAGTGCTGATCTTGACAGTTTCTGTTGGCAGCACAGATTTCTATTCACCTTGATTTGGATTAGCTGTTGGTACAGCAAGAGTGTCCTCCCTAGACTGCATGGTTTTACTTTAGATAAATAGTTTACTTTCTGAAGTCCCAAGACACTACAGTTGACCCTTTGACACATACTTTCAAAAGCCTCTGCTGTTACTTCATGTTTTGTAAACAGCAGGTTTGTCTTACAGAATTCTGAGTAGCCGTCCACAGCCTAGGGATTACACCAGAAAGTAATTGCTGACTGAAGACTGTTTGAAAAACCTTTTGCCTTTTAAATCATTTATTTAGAGAAGCAGTGAAAATGCCACTATTGAATTTTAATGCCTAGGCTACCACAGCTCTTTTTTTTTAATGTTTAAGATGTTTTGAATCAGAAACCTTAGATACTGAACTTTATTGTTTTAATCATCAAGAGAATAAACAAAAGCCTTTTTTACACATATAAATGCTCCTAATTAAATGGTTTTGGAAAGTGGGTCAAGCTGAACAGGAACAAAGCACTCTCTTATTCCAAAATAAGAGTGTTCACATATGGAATTATTCAGAAACAGCTCTTAGTACTTTAAAATTCCCAGGCAGTGTTAATCTGGCTTATCTTTCAAATGCAGGCAAGCTCTATAGTTTTCCTTCCCCATTCCTATCATATTGCAGACTGAAAACACATTAGTGTTAAAATTGTTCATCACTTGATTAGGTTGTTACACCACTCTGGAAAAAGAGGAGATTTGTTAGTGTGTCTTTAATATTAGAAATGTTATTTTCACATGAAAGCAAGTAAAAGTAATCATTATTTTGCATAGAATGTACTCTTTCAGATGATTATGTTGAATTCTTTGTAATCTTTATTATTGGTAGATTCAGCTTTCTATACATTGTAGTTTCTTTTCCTGATGTATACAATATCTCAAATAACATACCATCCACAATCCAGATTATGATTACACTATTTCTGTCTTCCAGTTGTCTTGCAATTAACTAGTCAGAGCTTCCCATTTTTATCTTTTTTATTCCCAGAAATATGCAGAATATCTGGTTTAACTTTATTCATAATTCATTACCTGGACTGATCTGAATGTACTTAGTGGTTGGGATAGCTTTTCTTAATTTCTAAGAAGATAAAACACATGGAGGTATGCTGTGTCTCCAAATGGAGTTTAAAATATTATAGTGCAACTCTTTCTATATAGGCACAAAACCCTATGTATTTCAGAGCAAACCAAAATCTATAACTTGAAATACAGCTGTGTTAACCCTAATGCCCTAGTTATTTGAGAACTATTGCAAATATTTCCCAGATAAAGAATCATCTGTATTTTTACTTCTCTGTATCATGGTGCCTTTTATTGGCATGTACCACAAATTTACACAATTATGTTTATTCAGGTGCTATGAGGAACAAGGACTAAGATTTTCAAGATTTAATTCTTTCTTACTCTTTATCTGCACATTCAATTTTAAACTCTCCATTCACTTTCAGTTCTTTTCTTCTCTTCTTTCTCTATTTGGAACTTAAGTCGTACAGGGCCAGTGGTGGTGAGGCTCACCTAATGAGATTCTAAGGAAAGAAAATTATTTTGGTAGAATGTTGGTTTGTGCTAGTAGATTTTAAAAGTGAGACTATTTATAAAGTAGAATGCAACTGCTGAGTACAATTGTTTTTTAGTTATTTGTATATATTTGAACTGTTTAGCATCCCTTTTGTTTAGAGAAGGGATCTTGTCTAAATGAGTGGCACTGCTCAAACACATGGAATTAGTCAGCTGCATACACCTGATAAGTTTCTCTTCTGTAGCAGTAGCTATTATGACTGTTGAATTTTTATTTGAATACTTTTTCTTTCTGGTTTATTTAATATGGTGGAAGAATCTGTAAGGGTTTGTGTTTTGTCACATAGATACATTTTTTTCAATGTAAATTTACATGTGTGTAAATTCAAGTGTAATGATCTGTCAGTGCAGTTATATTAGAAACTTTGTACTAGTAGGGCAATTACAATAAGAAATCAACAGATCTTCAGACTCTCTTTTAAGGGCTGTTTACCCAAACAAATTTTGATCCACAATGCTGCCCACAGTCTCTTGCACTGTGAAATATAGCACGTACTGAGTGTAGTTGCCTACCTGGCTAAAAAGTGCACTTCATAGGTGTATTATGTTGAAAAGTCCTTCTGTTTTGTATTAAAGGAGGGGGTTGTTACATATCCTTGTGTATAAATAAAATTTACAAGTAAAAAAAAAAGGCTCTAGGTGAATATTTCTATAGGAATTTGGCCCCAGAATGAGATACCTTCATTTCCAGTTGTGTGGAGTCCAGTGTCTGAGAGTAGAGTCAAGAAAGGCTGAACTGAATGCTACATTGAACAAGCCAGGCATCAACACCTCTTTGTCTTACTTTGATTTTTGAGTTAGGCATCTCACCCAACTGGGATCCAAAACCTCTTCTTATGATATATGGCTACTTAAATCAAATTTCACTTTTTATTTTAAGGAGGAAATACTTTTTACATACATAGTTTTCTTGCAAATAAAAGTGGACATTGGGACATTTTTCTTCTTTCACCTTGGGGAAATTCAAGCCCCCAAAGACTAGAAAAGCCACAAGTGGCAGCTTAGCATGGAAGCTGAATGATGCAAGGAGCTTCAAGGAGCTTCACCAGAGCAGCAGAGATTCAGATATCACAGAGGCAAAGAATGAGCTCCACCCCTGCCCCAAATCAGACTCTGTAATCCTGTGATTATTTCCTGGAGTGTCTAGTCTTACGGAGGTCACAAGCACAATGCTAAAATGCTCACTGAACTCTTAATCTTGTGGCTGATTTAGAAAAGGGAGTGTCCAGTTTCTGGATCCTAAGCCTAAGCTGTTCAAACAGAGCCAGTTCTGAACATGACTATATCTGTTACTGGACAACAGGAGAATATGTGGGGTTTATTCAGTTTCTGGATGCAGACTTATGACTCCTAGCTAAATGCTCTGTTTGGTGCTTGTCTTTTTGTGGTATTAATTAGAAACAAATTATCAATATACAAGATTCATACATACACACATACATACATACATCCATATTATATTTATGTCCCTGTCTGTGTGTTTGCATGTTTTCATGTAGTACACATGCATGCATGTTTACTGTGATGCAAAACACTGCTTTTAAGCAGCTCTTTTCTTCCTGAAATCCTTGTAATCAATTCAGCCACAGCAGTGGGTGATGTTCATGCGCATGGGGGAGGTTATAAAAAGCACAGCAGAAAAGCATTGAATACATGTGGGTCTGGACAGCCTTTGTCTATGGGACTTGTATGGTGCCTTGACATATATCCAAGCTGCTTCCTAGCAGTTGCACAGTAGATGCCCCTGTGATAGGCTTTGGATTGACTGCAGCCCAGATCTTCATTTTCTCATATATTGTTAGTACATATTTCATTGAAATGTTCCTTTTCTTTGCAAACTGTTCAGAGACTCTCATACATGCATGTCCATTTAAAGAAACATCTTTTTTGACTGTTGTATATTGTTATCTTTTGTATGTGAGCTTATTTTTCAAGCTATGCTAGCTTTTGCATTCTTATGTAAAAGTTTCATTAGCACTTAAAAAATTCATGTTTAACATCATAATTAAAATGCATAGGTAAATCCTATTTAGTCAATTAGTATAAAATAGCAATTTTAAAATCAGCACAGATATTGGAGGTATTACCAGTGATTTCTCCTCTCTCCAAAAAATATTTATCATTACTAAGGAAAAAAACAAGTATCTCTTTCCCTTCTCAAGGAGTACTGCAGTACACAGAAATTTTATGGAAATTAACAGAATGAGAACAAACAAAAGAAACTATTTTACTTCATCGAATGCCTGCTAACACGAGTAAATTTTGTAAAGAAATACTTTTCAATACATTGAGGCAAAGAGAAGGAATTTGTTATTTCACTTAGTTGATATTGTATCCTCTTGTTCACAGAGCCAATGCAGAATCACATTCCCTTTTTTATGACCTTTATAAATACCACTGTGTCCTTCGAGTATAGAAACATGTGGGAATGCCTGCTCAGTTAATTACATTTTACTCAGTTAATATAAGCATCTCAGTCTCCCAATTCTTAAATTTCTTTACGAGAATGAAAATATTTTTCTCAAAATGGCGCAGATTTTTGTACAAATAGGTAATAGGTATTCATATATGAAACTAAAATTCCAGAACACACTTCCTTCATATTTATAAATCTTAAATACTGAGATTGGAAGGCAATAAACATATTTCTAGGTGAAGATACAATAAAGTCTTTGAGGTGTAGTCTTGACTGGCTTTTTTTTGAGAATCTTTCAGTAAATCACTCCTAGCTATTAGATCACTTTTGACTCTATAGTTTTCTAGGACTTTGAGATTATGCACTTTCAGTGTTCCAAATTTTATATTATATAGATATCACTTCTATATCTTTTTATAGAGATGTGATAGAAAATCACAATGCATAATCTTTGCTTCACGTGTTTTTACTTTACATTTTACTGCTTCCAATTGTGCATAACATTCAGATTAATTATTGTCAGTAATCTTATGTGACCTACAAAGAAAGTGATCACTTAATTTAAAACTGCATATCTTTTAATTTTAAATCTGTAAGCGTATTCTGTTAATGTCTGAATATCTTGGGTAAGTCCTATGATTACCTCTACGTTATTTTATCTCCAGTATTTTATCTCATCTCTAATTGGAGGCCAGTGAAAAACTGGCAGAACTATTTGATAAATCAAAATTAGGGGGCTGTTGATCTGTAGCAAAAAGAATGGCCAGGTTCTAGATGAAGTGTCTATTAACTTTAGGTCAGGACTTGATTTTTTTTGTTACTTAGGGGGTTTAGAGAAGAATGTATGAGAGGAATAACAAGAATCTGTGTATGACTAATTTAAATGAGTTTAGTTCACAGTCATCTGAGAAAGCAAAAGCTGGCTGGCATTCCCAGTTCTCCTTTTCTTTCTATTTGGAATGAGTTTTCTGCTTTGGTCTTAAGAAAATTTGGAGCAGAATAGCATAAGAAATGAGTCAGTGTTACTGCCTGTGCTGATCCTTTAGCAGAGTCTATCTGGCACTTCTCTTTGTGATGATAAATCCGGTAGATTCACACACAGGCAGTCATGGCAGTGCAATGCCTTTTGGCTGAAATCACACTAGCAGTTACCCAGCTTTCAATCCTTTGGTGTGTTTGTGATGTGTTGGTAGACCATATGCTAAGGGGTCAACTGGAAGTGATAAATGCAGATTAGTCACTACACTTTCTGCAAAGATATATTAATAATGAATGCATTTTTTGCGCCTGTTTTTCAGATGAACATTTCAAATTCCATGCTCTTTTCTCCCTTTCTTTTCATAGTGTAAATTAAAACAGTGATAAGAAAAATGCAAAAGGAAAGAAACAGCTTTTTAAAATTACAGTCAGTAAATGATTGTTCACAATATCCGAGAATATATGAGCTAGATCCTGAAATATTTTGCATTGTCCAATTCCTGTCTTTTTAGGAAGGTGTGAGAGCAAAGTTTTTCTGAAATAAGTTTTATTTTAACTGGAATACTCAGAGCGTAACAATTTAGTGCATTTGTTGTCTGCAAAAGATTGTTTTTTTGTTTACCAGTTTTAGCTGAACACAGATTTGAGCTTCAGCTGACATGTACTGCTTTAAGTGACATTGTGCATGTCAGCTGAAAGCCATGGTGCTGCACTTTAATCAGACAAAACAATTCAAACAAGAGGGTGGCCTGAAGGATCCATACTTGGTTTCTATACGAAACTTAAGGTAGCAAGCCCTTTGCTGAGGTGAATGGTTTTAGATAGCCCAAAAAGATGATATTCCTGAGGAACCTCGCAGATGTGTGGTCCAGTGTGGGATGGGAATATTTTGTTTGCTGCCAGTGACCAAAACCCAGGCACTGGGGGAGAGTTAACTGCTTGGCAGACTAAGCTGCTTCCTCATCTCATTGGCATGGAGGAAACTAGAATTCTCTGGGCATTGACTTAGGCCTGACTTCTTGCCGATTTTGTGTGTATGTGCCAGTCAAGCTCTTAAAATTGAGGATTGATCCGGACTGAACATGATCACTGGTCAGAGCATCCTTCTTCCTCCCTGCTCCATTTACAGACCTCCTTTCCACTTTTTTGAAGGAATGTTGGCTGTGGAAGAAAAGGCTGTATTTAAGGATTTATTCAAATCTAGAAATTCATCTTCTGAAAGGTTTTGAGGTGAAATGTGTGATTTCAAAGGAAAGGATTAATCCTTTTCTTTCAGAATATTTATTTTCTTTATAATCGGACCAAAGAGATTGGTTGTGTTCCATGTACAGTTTACTAAAGCAAATGGCAGCACACAAACAGATTTCAGTGAACCATATTAAGGTGCAATCCAGCTGATGGCAACCTTATTAGTTGTGGTTTTTAAATGCAAGTTGTACATGGATTTCCTTTTTCCCCCCATCGATCATAAAAAGCCTTTGATACAGCCTTGAAAACATAGCTGTAATGCACAGTAACCAGTATTGGTCCCTGCATTTATTTTCTTAAATGCTAAGTACTAATTTTCACAGTACCAAATACCTCATTTTCACTGGCATTCAGGAATAATATGACAAAAAGGTTGAAGAATTATGTAAAATACAGGGTATTTGTTCTCACTAGAAAGTCAGAAAAAATAACCTGTTACTACTGATTTACAGAATTTCAAAGAGCATAGGGTATCTGTCTATTCAACATTTAATTTTTCTTCAGACTGTAAAAATACATAAGGAGCCGTCTGTGGTTGTACCATCAAGTACTTTTAAAATAAATAAAAACTTTTACAGAAAGGACTACCTTAAGTATCAATTCTGTCATGACTTGCATTCTTGCCAGTAGTTTAACAAGCAGGGGAAAAGGAACTTTGTAATTTCTCAGAAAATTAACAAATGGGCACTGGAGCACCAGATACAGGAGATCAGGGGAAAGCTGCAATACTGAGGAGTGTTGCAACTGGAGTGAGAAGGGGGCTACAGTAAGGACCTCCCTGTGAAACCTTATGCCAGCTAAATTTTTGGGCACATTCAGTGAGTTATTTATGCATTTAAGGATTCCAAACCCAAGAATAATTTTAGGAAAGAGTGGTAAAAGAGCAATACATCAGCAATAAAATACTGACTAGAGTCAGTGGCAGTAGCAGAACAGATACACAAAACTGTGGTGCAGTGTCAATGCATTTCAGTGACTTTCTTGACAGTCTTTGATGAGAAAGAACATTAGTAGTCACAATTAATTTTAATTTCTTTTTTTCCTTTAAAAAAAATGTATTCAATTTGCTTGTTCTTAGTGGAAAACTCATTTCAGGTTTGTTTTTTTATTTAACAAGAAATGTTCTTCTAGTCTATGCACAACACTCAGCATTCCAACACTCAGCATTCCAGAAAGAAAAATTTAACACAATGTGATCAAAAATATATATTCATTGCAAAAAATATCTCACTGGGCTGTATGCATAATGCATTTCATTTTTAATGTAAAAATTTCTCATGTTTGAATGGAGAACTAGGGTGGGTGTACAAGAACAGCTCTCTTTTTCTTGGTTAGCAGGGTTTTCCAGTTCTTCAGAATAGCAATTCAGAAACACTACATGGAATCAGGAAAATAAAATATTTAAAACAGCATTTGGGGAAAAAATAAAAGTCCTCTTTAAAAAAGGCAAACAGCATAGTGATAATTTGGAAATTAAGATTTAGGAATATAGATGAACAGTAATGTCAGAACATAGTCATTAGATCCTTGCCACTGCCACATCTTACTGTTGTTTTATTTTTATACACATGGGAAAACACCTATCATTATTTTGCTATAGTAAATAATTTGAAAGTGAGAGGAATCTTTTATATTCTCCTTATATTCTTCTTTGGTGCCCTCACAGTCAGGTTAACTCTCAGTAAACCATCACTGGATAATAATAGCTGTCTGTAGCTACTGACCACTTTGTAGAATTGAGAGATCACATACTAAGAACAGAACTGTTTCAAGTCTTATTATCCCAGCTGTTCAGTTTGCCTCATTTCACAAGGAAAAAGTGTGTAAATACCAAAAATTTTCCCTTGGTTTTTATTACAGATTTTGGACACATGGCATTTAAAAATTTGTATTAAGACAGTCAGGATTTTGAAGGTCATTTCCCTCACAATAACAATTAGTATGCTTCAGTTTCTGGTCCTCATGTTTTTATATATTCTTTAATCATTGCTTTTCCATAGAAACAGAGGGAATTACCTGAATATTGAATGAAATGAATGCTTAGGAGCTCTCAAAGGCTTAGGCTTGGGAAGACCCTGAAGTGTGAGGTGTACCTTGCCCTGGTTTTTCACATTGTCATTGTCATGGGACTTGTCTACAAGTCTTGTATGTCAAAGGGGATGCATTCTTGTACTGGCAAGCCAGTATAAAAGTCCCTCTCATACACATTCTCCCAGTGAGGCCAAATCACTTCAGGAATAGATTGGAACATGTATACTATAGGTGGTCACATCCACTCTGCAAAGAAGGGTTCCACGGTATGTTTGTGCTTTGCACCCAGAAGTGCTGTATGGCTTATTCTAAACGTGGCTCTAAGTGCCTTCCTGAGGGTAACAGTTTGCACGTTTGGTCTTGAGCCTTGCCCTCAGGTTGCACTTAAAATAGAAGGCAGGCTCATTGGTGGCTGGTATCCCAGCCTTTCCTGACAGGTACAGTGTGTTCCGGAAACGGAACTCACAGGAATAGTGATTTGCAGTGAGTAGGAGCAAGATTCTCTCTCTAGAAGGCAGTGTTGTAAAACATATATTAGTGATGAGAGTTCCCTGGAGGATTTTAATGTGGTTTTAAAAAGCATAGCTAAAATATGCACTCCTGTATGATAATGCAACTGCCAACTCATTATCTTCTTCTTTTTTCCTTTTTTTTAATATAATGCATGTTTCTAGGATTATTCTTAAGCTTTTGAAAGAAAATAAAATAAATTACATTTAATTTAGGGCCATCATTTAAGCTTTTTCTCCAGAAAAATTGAATTGGAGGTGTGTTCAGAAAGACACAATTAAAGCAATTGTTAGAATTATCCAATGCACTGCAAACCAAGTATCAGAAAGAAGTGGGAGCATAGTCTGCACTGTCAAACACAGTAGGAAAATGTTTGCATATTGGCAAGTACAACAGATCATTTGTTTATCCCTGTTTTATCTTCTAAATGGAGATTGTAATTCTGGTTTGGTAGGTACTCCCAAAACAAAACTTACAGTGATTTACTGTCTTCTGCACTTTGTGTGTGTGTATGTGTGCTTTTATACATAGGTTTGGGAACAGCTTCGGTTCTCAGTGCAAAAATACTTTTAAATTGAAATGCAGATCAGCTTTTCCTCCTCACCCACTTTTTACATAATTTGCACCACAAGCATCATCTAAAAAAAGCTAGGTTCCTTCTGATCAGCTGAACAGTATTCAGGAGCATTAAAGCTGAAATTGCCTCTGCTTAAAATGAATACATTTTAGTTTCTCTTAGTCTTTATCTGCTGTGAGGAGAGAGACTTTCCAAGATTCAAAACCATAATTTCTACTTGGGGTGACCAGTAGTTCTGTGTGCTGGTTTTGTTTCAACCGCTTTGTTTTGGCTAATCTGAACAGACATCTTTGATAAAGGATGCAACCTTGCCATTCCTTACCTGGAAAAATTTTAGCCCTCCACTTCAATCCCAAGTCCTTCAGTTTCTCTGCCTCCAACAAAATATATACCAGTATCTTTTGGGGCCTATTCATTTTTAATAATGATTTGGCTGTTTATGCCTCATGTGGCTAGAGTTATTATAATTCTTTATCCAGCCACATGAAACAGCTGAAAGCTTTGCTGTTCTGCTGTAACTTCTGTCAAAAATGTACTTTTTGTATCACACCAAAATTTCAAGAGATGTCCAAACAGAGCAAATGGCAGGCCTTGAGCTAGCAAAGCATTGAAAATATGATCACACCCTATTTGTTAGCGAATATCATATTTAAAATATCTAAGATGGACCCTGTCCGGTTCTGGAGGTTTCAATGGATTTGATGGTCCCTACCCTCATCTTGGAAGTTGGAATGCACATAGAATGATGGAGTCAGTGTTAAAAGACCAGGGCCCTCCTAAAATCCTCTGTTTCTTCCTTGTATACACATTTGTGCTTATGTATTTTGTTAAGGTCTTCCTAAAATCCTCTGTTTCTTCCTTGTATACACATTTGTGTTTATGTATTTTGTTAGTTTTGCCTAAAAATGGCATATAGATGGATGAAAGAGGTCTATCACTGGTTTTGACTATTCCAGAATTGCTCAATAGGTTATTGTCGTCCTGACATCCATGGATTGCTGGGACTGCTTAGAAAGTGATCAGTAAGAACTGTGGTTATTGCATGTTTTAACAGAAGGATTCTTGGGTTTAAGTTCAAGAGGACTCTGTGCTTCTTAATACTGCTTAGTTAAACATACTTGTGGAAAGATGAGAGCATCAGGGAGCTCTGTATTAATTAAGGTACTATGTAGATGTGATCTGCGTATATAGAAGGAGATTATCCTTACATAAAACTGAAAAATATATGGTAATGTTTGTTTTATTACTTGAACATTTTTGACTGGGTTTTTTCTCTTTAAGTTTTTTTGGTTGAGAGTATTTGGAAGGTTTGCCTAAAATTATGTTGGCCTTTTTTTGATCCTGAACAGAATGGAAAATACTGCTCACTCTTAGAAATACTTTCTCAGTGCTTAGATGACTGTCTTCACTTATGCCCTGTAGTATTCATATTTAATTTATTCATCTTGTAGAATATGGGTCATGGTCTTTTCTTTTTGCTCCGGGTTAGGCTGACAGCAACTCCTCAAGTGAGGGAACTACACGGCTGAAAGGAATTTCATTGAATATAGATCTTAGAAGTTGTTACAGTTATTTTAAAAACTTGTGTACTGCCCTGATTTTTTGTTTTTGCTACTGGAAGATAATAATTCATTAAACAGTAGATGATCTAGTTATTGTTAATAACAGAGTAGTAAGGGAAAAGAATAAAAATTACCACCTACCAACCTTATGCATTTTGTTTTTTAATATTACGTAGCTTAAAGCAAATTCTAATTTTATGAGAAACCATGCTTTACAAACATGTTTAATATGCTACAATTGTTCTTCTGAAGTAAGCTGACTTATCTCTGTAAAAAATTTGAAATATTCATAAGATTTTCCAGTCTGAGATTCTTACTTTTGGGAGAATAAATATGTAATTTCTTGAATCAAATGGTAGTTTGAATGTGAAATAGAAGAGATTTTTGTGAAGAAGTTCTGCTGCTGGTTAAATTATTGGCTTTATGGAAAGCATGTCATACAAACTAGAATATTTAAAAAGTGCAGGTTAATAGTAGCATTCACCTGTTTGGTAAATGGATTCTTTACTCATATGTAAGTATTAGTCTTTATAATATAAACAAGAATAATAAAAAATAATCTGAGCCTTACATTTTACTTCATCAGTGTGATGAGGAAAAACTTGCATGCTTTAACATCCTTGGTATTAATATCAGATGTTAAGAACCATTGCTGTCACAGGCTGCCTGTAATGGTGCTCAAGTGTCAGTGACTGCAGGTATCACCAGAGGAGGTGTGCAAGATTAGGTCTTTTAATGGAAAGTAATTGTGGATTTGGTTTCTTCTGATTTATTTTTACCTTCTGAATGTGGAAAAAATTACTTTCAAAAGCAAATTGAGTGTAGTCATGAAAAGCCAGTTTTCAAGTGCACATGGATGATCTCTCAATGAAGCACAGTTTTCCTGGACCTCTTGGAGAATTGTGTTGTCATTTAACCCCAGCCAGCAACTAAGTACCCCAGCTGCTCACAGCTGCTCCCTGTCCACCCCCACCCATGGTGGAATGGGGAGAAGAAGCAGAAAAAAAGTAAAAGCTGTGGATTGAGATAGAAATAGTTGAATAATGGAAATAAAGTTGTTGTTGGTGATGATGATGATGATGATGATGATGATGATGATAATAATAATAATAATAATAATAATAATACAAAAGGAGAATAATAAAAGCCACTGGCAAATGGACTGTCAGCCTGCCCCCAAGCAGCTATTGGTGCCTCCCAGCCAACTCCCGCTGCTTCATATACAGGGCACAACATGCTACAGTCTGCAATATCCCTTTGGCCAGTTCAGGTCAGCTTTCCTGGCTGCACTCCCTCCCAGCTTCTTGTGCACTGCTCATTGGCAGAGCATAGGAAACTGAAAAGTCCTTAACTTAGAGTGAACACTCCTCAGCAACAATTAAAACATCAGTGTGTTACCAGTGTGTTGTTCTCATCCTAAATCCAAAACAGAGCACTGTACCAGCTACTGAGAAGAAAATGGAACTCTATGCCAGGACAGCATGCAGACTTTCTAGTCTGTAATCCCACAATTTCTATGTACACCTGCATTCCTTCATTATTAGCCAAATGATAGAGGATCTGTGGAATGTTTTGCTGATGTGTATATATGTGTATCTGCCCATTACAACACTAACTTTAAAAGTTGCTGGCAAATTTCTAGTAAACTAATCAGATATAGGAATCTTGAAATATTCAGTATCTACATCCCGATAGAAGAGAGAGATATTGTATTAATTCCCACAATGAAGCAATCCTTTGCAGTATGAGTTTGAATTTTAAGAGCCTCATGGTATCAAGGAATCTTGCCATTACAAATGGCTGGCCATGGGTCAGTCTTCAATACAATTTCATTGGACACAAGAGAGCTTCTTCTCAGCCACATGTCATGTACATTCCTTGTTTAACAGAATAGCTTGTCCTGACAGCTAATTGCAGCAAAAGCTGGGATATTCACATAGACATACCCTGTGAAGATGCTTTGATAGCCAAGTGTGTGAGCACCCAAATAGTGTTTGATTTCTTTAAATTAAAGGAATTAAAGGAACCACAAGACAAAATAAGTAGAAAGCTGGGTCGTTTTGGTTCTGGTGAGTGGAAGAATACTTAAACAAGATGTATGTCTTTTCATTGTTTTTATTGACATACTTTGGAGGAATAGACTCAGTTTGCCAAAGCCATACAGGCTGTGCTCATTTACTATCCTTTCTCTGTGTATGCCAAACTTTCACTCTTAGGTGTTTTATCATTTATTTACTTTCAAGTCAATAATGACTGTTGAGTAATGTTAGGTCTAATACTAATCCTTGTAGGACTGGCTTTGATTCTTTTTTATCTTTAATCACTAACTAATGTTGCATCTTGTTAGTATTTTATTGCCTTCAAAAATCCTAAGTTTATTACATTCACCAGGTGACCTTCATCACCCACACTTGTAGTATGCACCGTGTTGAGAAAGGAGGGCTAGTAACCTGAATTGAAGGTGGCCGGCTGTATTCCTTCTGAAGTCAGTGGCGAGTCCCCACCACAGCCAGAGCGATAATCCCAGTTTGTTTCTCAGCATCTCAGCTAGGGCTGCTGTGCCGCTCCTCCAGCTGCTTGAGCAGCTTTCTTCCTTCCTTAGTCTTACAACTTATTTTTCCTTATGGGGGGAAAGAAAGAGAGGCCATATATTAACTATAAATACTAATATATATATGTAATATGGCCTCAACTGTATTTTGTCCCGTTTCTCAGCACAGGGCTGTGGAGCGCAGGGGAGCAGTGGTGGCAGGGGCGCTCAGCCCCACGAGCCGGTGCCGTATTTAAGGAGGCCAGACGGGTGCCTGTATGTTCTAGCGCCCATCCTTCCCGTAATGTCAGGATGGGAAAGGGAAGATCTGTCTTTAAGGAAATTTGATGTCAGGGAGACTGGCGCGGGATGCCAGTGATCCCTGGCTCCTTGGGCTGGGGCTGGTGTTTGGGTCGGGATTTGCCCTGGGGCTGGTGCTGGGCGGAGGCTGGGATTTGGGTGAGGATCGGAGCTGGGGCTGGGATTTGGGCTGGGGTTTGGGTCGGGATCGGGGCTGGGATTTGGGCTGGGGTTTGGGTCGGGATCGGGGCTGGGATTTGGCTGGGGTTTGGGTCGGGATCGGGGCTGGGATTTGGGCTGGTGCTGGGAGGGGCTGGCGGTGCCGTGCCGGGGGCGGGGCGGGGCGGCGCCGCTCGGTCCCCGGCTCCCGCTCGCTTCCCGGGAGGAATAAGCAGTTTTTGCACGGACCGCCGCCCGACTTGCAGGTTTTGCGTAAGGTGCAAGCAGAGGACGAGGGGGAGGCTGAGGCGGCGGTGCCATGGGCCAGCTCTGCTGCTTCCCCTTCTCCCGAGGGGAGGAGAAGATCAGTAAGTGCGCGGCTGTGCGCGGCGCTGGCTGCCGCTGCCGCGGGGAGGGAGCTGCGGGAGCATTCCTGCCGGGGTTTTCCTGCTGGAAATTAACCGATTGCTTTTTAGAGAAGGGGTTGAGACAAATTAAGCAGTATTTCCACTAAGTAGATGAATATTTCTTTCTAGTAGAGATAAGTAATGAGGTCTAATTTTGTTTGTGAGCATTCTGTCAGTCCATTTCTGCAAGCAAATGTAGCCGAAGTGAGTATTTTGATTTTCCTTTTTGGCAAGTGCAGTTTACAGTGAGAGATGAGAAGGTTTTGAGGTTGTTAGCGTGTGCATGTTAGTGATAAAGCTCATTGCAACAGATAGAAAGAATGGAGATTCTGTTCTTGTCACTGTTGACAGATGACAAAGGATTTCCATTTGGGTATTGGTTGGATGTGTAGTTTCAAGGTGACCAAGTGAGGGAACAGTCACACTTTTTGTATGGATCTGGTAGCGTCTGGTTTTGCTTTCAGTTGAGTAAATGTAAGTTGAATCAGAATGAGCATTTCTGATCTCTTGATCCTTTGGTGTACTGAGTCAAGCTAGCTAATTTGACTGGAATGTTGTTTCTGTTAAATTCTGCACTGAAAATGATGTTTGTCCTAAATTTGGTTACACAATAAAATATTTACTCTCGACTTCTTGCTCAGTGAAATACTTTCAACCTTTCTTCTAGAAGATGCAGCCAAATTTCTGTCACATTGTGTCTGAAATCAGTTCTAACTAAATTCACATAATTCATTACTGTAGGCTAGAAAATCCAGTTTTCTAATCTGGTTTATATTCGTTCTTTTTCTCAGGAAGCTGTCTAGGCATAAATAAAGTGAGAGTTTATAACATCAATTTAACAATAAATGTCTACCAATAGTGCAAGAATCTAGAAAACAGCCTCAAGAAGATGAGTTGGCAGTTATTTTAAAATGTTTTTTCTTCCCAGGTCATGGTATGAGGATAAATGTTACAAATTTTGCA
The DNA here is from genome assembly GCA_034336665.1 of Luscinia megarhynchos. Classification (NCBI taxonomy): domain Eukaryota; kingdom Metazoa; phylum Chordata; class Aves; order Passeriformes; family Muscicapidae; genus Luscinia; species Luscinia megarhynchos. The sequence goes on from CM067565.1 coordinate 54,068,339, forward strand.
CTGGGGAAATTACTAGGAACATTGTATATTTCAAAACTACTTTTTATCTAGCCAGTACAGAATGTCTTTATACGAAGAGCAAGTGAGTGGTGCCTCTTGCTTTTAATATATGACTTGATGAAGATAGAGAACAAATACAAATTGAGTTTTTTAAATTGTTCTGTTGACAGAAAACAAGCAAAAGAAAAAAAGCATTATATTCTGCATCCTGCTTCTCTCAGTCCCTTCACTTCACTGCTTTTTAACTTTTTTTCTGACATCACCTGCCATGCACCAGGCTTTCTTTGTATGTGCTCTTGTGAGTGACTGGAACATACACTAAATATAACATTTAGTGCAGCATGACCTCAAAGTGCATGTAATCAAAAAAATCATTCAGGAGATGTCATTATGTATGTGCAAAGTCACCAAGGCTTTTGAAAGATGTCTGCTTTTGCCATGTAGCAGCTGAAAGGTGTGGCGCCCCTTCACCCATCGAGAATGTGGAAAGGAAAAAATGGGTAGTTACAGGATGAGGGGAATCTGAAGCAAGGAGATCTGGCTATGGGTGAGGTAAGAAGGTGGTGTCTGAAATGAGGAGAAAAAAGCAGATATGCAATGTTTTACCAGTGTTCATGGGGGAGTAACCTGACTGAGCCATCTTAGAAAGGGAGAGAGGGAGGAAGTATAGGATGAGCATGGTGAACGTAATTGGTTTTTCCCTTCGTTCAGCACTGACTGAAGAAAAGGGAGAGAAAGGAAATTGCTTTCCTTTCATCTGGCTTCCCTCCCTCTCTTCTGCCACATCTGTTTCTCCCTCTGTGTGCTGGCAGGAAGCACTGCTGGGCATCTAGCATGGCCCCAGCCAGAGAGGCAGAAGCTGGCCATGATGAACAGGCAGAAGGGAATGTGTCTCTCATCCATTTTTCCTCTTCTTATCATATTGTCATGGTGACCTCTAAACTAATTGTGTTTAGAAATTAACCCAGGCTTTTTATTGCCACTAAATTATCCTGGTTGGGAAATATGCAGGTGCAAATCACAATCATGTGGCTGTTGTACACGAGAACCAAAAAGTACATTATAAAGGTGCAAGCATGTGCAATAAACAGCAGCTCACTGTGCTACTTGACTCATTTCAGTTGGAGTGAAAATGAAAATGTATGAACTTCATTATGGTTTTTCTGTAAGTTTTGTTTCAGCTGAGGTGCCTCAAGTGAACTCAGCCAGAGTTTGAATTGCTGAAGGTTTGTTCCTTGTGCAGTAAGGAAATGTTTTCATTTCATGTAAAGCATAGTTTCAAAAAGTGTTGTAATCATATTACCTGGTACTGTTGCATAATACATCTTTTTATTGAGTGAGGTGAAAGCTCAGTGCTTTCATGGTGTGCTCTTTAAAATTTGAGTTTAGATCTATTTCACATGAAGTGTGAATTGAATTTAGCTTCAACACAATCTGCATTGTTAGAAAAAATTCAACTATTTTACCTTAGAAATTAATAGGTGCTTATGACTGGAACACACCGAAGTGCTGACAAGTGGAAGCTGAGTTGTATTATTAAGTTTTAACAGCCACTTCTTACAGCTTACATCTTGTATCCACACAATTAGGTATTTCACATCCCTTTCTATTCTTTTCAAATTTAGGTATAGCCATGGAGAACATTTAACCAAGTTTTATGGTTATGGTAAGATCATAAGAGTGGTTGTCTAGACAAGATTTAGGATCTGTCTCCCTAGCACATGCCTAACAAAGCCATTAGAAAAGGACAGGTGTGTAAGAAGGTGTTTCCTCAAAATAAAATTCTGATGCTGCAGCAGTTCAAGATTTGTGGACTTGGTGAAGCAGGGTGGCATCTTGATAAGCATTAGTGTTTAATTATATTTTCCAGTCTCTTCTTAAATCCACAGCAATTTTTAATATCTGTACAATCTTCTGGCAGGAGGCTTTATGGCTTAAATATGGTTTTTGTAGAGAACCTTTTTAGCCATGCTGCCAATCTTTTTTTTTTTTTTTACTGAGTACTGTCATAGTAAACAGTTTTCTGCTGGTAGAAATCAATTCCCAGAATGCACCCTGGGTAGCAGAGATCTAGGGTGTTCTGCAATGAAGGAGAGGAAAAAAGTACCTCTTCTCACCACTGATTGTGGGATAGGCAGAAGTAAAGCATCAGTAGAAACTGTTAAAACTTAGATATGTAGGACCTTCACAACGTGTTCCTTCTGTTGTCTTAGGGAATGGTCATGTACATCCACTCTAAGGATGAGAAAGCTTTCTACAAGGATACAGACACGTAATTCAGCTTAATAAGTTCCAGTGAAGTTGGCTGGTGTTTCAAAATTTGGCTCAGTGTGTTCAAGGAGGAGCCTTTCAAAGAGTATATATTTCAAATAAAGACTAGAGTTTACTCTAACAATTAATTCTTTATACTCCTGAGATCATGAAGCAATTGCCTCCATGATAACCCTGTACTTGCATTGATTTGCTTATGTCAATGCTCAGTAAGTGCTTTTTCATTTTGGAAATGGTCTAAAATTATTCTTAACTGCTTTTTGAAATCATCTAATTATAAGTTCATTTCGAGTCTAAAGTTGTTTGTTTTAACTTCCCAGCATGACACTTTTTAATCTGACATTAAAGAAAGCACTTTACAAAATAAGTATTGTTGCACCTCATTATAGCTGCATATGTGGTAGCTCATTTGCTACTTGATAGGAAACCAAGGAACAGGACTTTGCTGTACTGGCCAGAAATTGTTTAAAAAGTCTGTTAAATATTGAATGCATGCAAAATTCCTATATTATACAATTACTGATGAGTAATAAGGCTGGTCATATGATCAAAATAGAATATGAAACTTATTTGCATTCTAAAAAATGTGATTCCAAACTTAAAAGGGCAGAGGATAGCAGTGTGAGCACTTTTGCATGTTTTAATTTAATGAGATTAAACAATTTGTTGTTTGATAGCTATTAGGAACAGATTGAGAGCAGCCCTGCTGAGAAGAATTTGAGGTGCTAGTGGATGGGAAACTGGACATGACACAGCCATGTGCACTCACAGCCCAGAAATCAAACTGTATGCTGGGTTGCATCCAAAGCAGCCTGGCCAGCAGGGCCAGGGAGGGAATTCTGCCCCTCTGCTCTGCTCTGTTGGGACCCCAGCTGGAACCCTGCATCCAGTGCTGGATGCAGGATGCACAGGAAGGACATGGACCTGCTGGAGTGAGCCCAGAGGAGGGCACCAAGATGATTAGAGAGGTGGAACGCCTGTCCTATGAGGAAAGGCTGAGACAACTGGGGTTCAGCCTGGAGAAGAGATATCTTTAGTGTGAACTTACTGTGGCCTTCCAGAACCTGAAGGGGTCTGGAAGAAAGGTGGAGAGAAACCTTTTACAAGGGCATGTAGTACCAGAACTAGAGGGAATGGCTTCAACTGAAAGAGCTAAAGTTTAGATCAGATCAGAAGAAATTCAGTATTGTGACAGTGGTGAGTAGCTGTGGATGCTCCTTCCCTGGAAATGTTCAAGGCCAGTTTGGGTGGGGCTCTGAACAGCCTGGTCTAATGAATGGTGTCCCTGCCCATGGCAGGAACTAGATGATCTTTATGGCCCTTTCCAACCCAAACCATCCTATGATTTTATTATTAGATGTTAATACTCACAGTGCATATTGAATATCAAATGGGTAAATAGTAGTGGAATAAGTAAATAAACACAGGATCTGGGGCTGTGTACCCTGTGCAGAGGAACCAAGCAAGCTGGCAAGTTCCAACATACAGCTGGGCCAGCAACATGCAGTCCAGATCTTTTGGGCCTGAACAAAAATTACCCAGCTGTATCAAATAAGGGATTGGTTTTTGAGGGTAAAGCGAAGTTTGGTGAACAGAATGTAGCTACTTTATTTAAGTCTTAAATTGATTTTGAAAATACTGAAAGTTACATTTGCAAATCAATGACTTGGTCAAATTTGCAGTCCTAGGGTAAGTTATCATAATTTTATTTTGTGCTTACATAGCCGTAGTACAAAAGTTGCATTGTCTGGCTTTCTGTCATGAGAGACAGGACAGGTTTGCCTACCACAAATAGTAAGTCAATCCCTGTTGTTAAACAGGCCTTGAACGTTTGCCAGGTTGTCCAATATTGATTGCTCCCTGTCCTGCAGGTTGTGTCCTTCCTTCTCACTTCTGTTTTGTGAGGTTTTAACTCTTACTTGCTAAAGTGATACCTGCTGTGGTACTATAAAGACACTATTCTTTTCCCTTCTTCTTCCTGAAATGTGGAAACACACTCATCAGCTGAGGTTGGTGAGTCCTATTTATACTCATTCTCCAGTGCTTATGTTCTGTCTTGCCAATCTCCCTGTGTGATGTTATTTCTTCACTCCTACACATACGTTCACACAAGATACACACAAAGAGGTGCATGATGTGGATGAAAAAAACAAACAATTTGAAGGAAAGGTGCATTCCTTGAAATGGCATTTTGAATAACAGCTAGGTGTTGTTTGTCTTTTTTCCTCATAGAACTTCACAGTGCCTGTGATTAGATTGTTAAGATTGTTTCCATTCTCTATGGGAAGAAAAGAAAGAAAATTTAGAGGTCTAAACCAAAAACTAAGTATTCAATACTTACCATATCAAACTTGAAAGTTACAAAAGTCTTCATCTTCCTGCAACCAACATTGGGTTTAATGACCAAGGCAATAAGCCCAACCAGGGCCTGAAGGCAGCCAAGACTGTCATTAATGTCAGTAGAATCATGACTATCTTACATGTATGTCCATTCTTGGCTCTGACAGCTGCTGTCAAAAATAATCCCTCAGTAATGCAGCTAGATGCTGAGAGAACACATAGTATCATCACACTAGTGAAAAAAAATCTAGGAGAGAAAATAAGGTGTTAAGTTCACTTTCACTGCAAGGTGTCAAGGAGATGGATGATAGAAGGACAGGCTTTTAAATCTGAGGAATGACATTTAAGAAAGCCATCAGAAGTGGATGCCTTTTTGTGGCCTCAAAAATGAAGAATATAGTCACCTTGAAGTGAAGAGGATAAAATACTGGTGACTGTGAAATTGGGAAGTTTTAAAAATTGTGTTGGATATTTCCATGTGTCTTAGGCAATCCTCCTTGAAATTAAAAAGTCTCAACATATTTGGGGTTGTTGGTTGGATTTTTTAGTTAATAACTTCATTTAGAAAATAGTCTTGCATTATAAGAACACATATTGCTGAATTTTCTTTTGTGTCTGATCTATAGTAATTTTAGATGGCATTTGACTTTATTTGAAAAGTGGAATTTAATTTTTCTCCCTTTGTGTTTGATACAAACATACGTAAGCCCAAATTTAAATTCTACCAGCATTTATGGTCTGTGGAATGAAATTAAATTATTGAATTTAATTTTTATACAAGTTTTTATTTGGGTATAAGGAAGTTTGAAACATAGAATTGTATTTTTTTAAAATATGCTATGTTTTACTATTTCACAAGTATGCATCAGAGTGTCTTGCTCTATAATCCATCACACTGCAAAAGTTGGGCTCCCTTCCACCTTCCTGACAGGAAGTTTTGTGTAAAATAAATTGCAGCTAGAAATTCTGGAGGTGGATCAAGTCAAATGTGATTGCTTTGTGATTAGGTTATATTACTGATGGCGGGAAAAAGCAGGAGTGTTTATTATATAATTTATTTAGGGGTATGACAGAATTGCTTCTTTTCCTGAAAGGAAACATGAGCAAAGTCAGGGAGTTCTAAAGTTCATAATCAAAAATTGCTGAGGTTAATTTGTAGCTGTTCTAAAGTACTGAACATTGTAAATTCTGCTAAAAGTCTAATCTTTATGTAACATACACTTACGTATGAAATGAGGATGTATCTGGGGCTGAAGGCCTTATTTGGAGTACTGTTTGCCACAGTGATCCATAACTACACTATGCTGAGAAACTTCAGGAAAAGTCTTAACTAATCCTGTTTGTATTGAAGAATAACTCATGAGAAGATAGGAAAAGATTTCGTTCCATTTCAGCTGTAGCAAGCAGCAGACCAGAATTGGCTACACTTCTCTTGATCCCAGTAAGAGAGGATGAGACAAAGTACTGGAGTTCATAAGACCCTGATGAGAGACTTCAAAATGGAGCTGAGGTTGCTAAAATTGGCTCCATGTTGATAGAGTTGGGACTTTAATGAACTTAATGATCATTTCTCATAAAAAGTGTGTCAGCAGAGAGCCAGTCTCCAGTGAATTGCGACTGTGTAGCAAGATGAGAACTGCCCAGGTAACTGTGCAGCCATTCTTATTTTAATACACTGTTTCCTGTCTTCCACTGATGCCAGTGGGAGAAAATGTCTGGTTAAGATTTTCTTTCAGCTTCCATTTAGGATATTGTTGTGGGCACTTCGCCACTGTGTGTTGTATCTAGACTGTCTATTAGCTTAAGTGTTCAAGGGCCATTTTAACTTCGGCTTAATTGCCAAACCACCACTGTGCATAGGTGGAAAATGAGCACCTTTTTGGCTGTCAGGTGGCACATCATATTGTGCAGAAGTATTTGCATAAATTCGTCCTATGTTATTGAAATTGGTTTTTTTTCCCTACACTGAGGCCAAGTGCTCTGTCTTCCATTCACATTCTGCTATTACTTTACAGTCAATACCTCTGGAACTGTATTAGGTCCCAAACATACTGGGATAGAGTATCTTTTATATCAGTTTAATGACTGACAGAGGAGGATTTATGTAACGTAACTGTTTTTTGCTTTCACCCTCGCTGTAACCTCAGTCCCTGATGGAGGAGTTGTGGGATCTTTGGGTAAGACTACCAAAGTGAAAACTGGCCACACTTTTTGTAACCCTATTTGTAGTTTGTGGGAGGTTGCTACAGGCTGCCATCTTTCATAGTGAGTTCTAGTGAGAAATATGTGATCACATGCAGTACTGGTTAACCTGGCTTCTTACAGATAAATGTTGATAGAAACTAAGAGAAGCAAAACAATAATGGTTTTATGACCATAAAACCCTATCCTCTTCTAGATTAAAAAGTGCTGACAGAAGAAGTTACAGATCCCACAGAATCATTGCTGCCACCACCCCTGCTTGTGTGCAGTGTGCACTGGTGATCTGTGCTGTGTAGATTGATCCATAGCAGAGCAGGTTTTATGTGAGTCCTTCTTTAATAAAGGCAAAAACACCCCAGTGATGTTAAATGCTTCTCCATCATTAGCTGACTAACCTGGTTAATTTTGTTGTAAGTGAATTAAGGAATTCTCGAAAACCCTGGAGCAGCTGGTGGTAAGGGTCACATAGCCACAGTAGCTTCTTCCATTGTGTGACTGAGCTAGTGAGGAGTAATGCACAAGAGAAATACACAGCTCAGTTTTGTGAAGTGCAGCTTTGATACCTTGTGAACATGTGCACACGTGGAGATGCTTCCTACTGCCAGTAGACCGTGCTGGAGTGGCAAAGAGCTAAAGCTTCTGATGCATGTAGAAAGGACTAGCAGAGTGGGAAGAGGAGACATGGACAAAAAAGCTGATTATGAGGTCTTTCTCAACAGAGTATACTGCTGCCTTGGTGTAATGAAAGGGTTTTTACTGTGTTTAAAGTAATGAGCTCTGCCTCTGTGCAGATTGATCCATTGGTACATGTGGGTCAAACATTAAATCATGCAGATGTCAGATGGGTCAGCCTTCCTGCTAAGTGTAGCAGTCTCAGGACAGTGAAATGGTGTCTCTGCACCTACCCTGGACTCAGATGGGGAAAGCAAGGAAGACTTGGTTGTAGCCAAGTGCTTTTCAGAAACTGCAGGAAAAAGAGCTGGAAGGGCAAAGCTCTGAGAGGTGTATGGACTCTGTATCACCCTCTGCCACCCCTCCCAGTTGTATTGCTTCATGTGGCTGCTGCTCCACAGGATAAAGTCCTGTACTTCTTATTGGTTGGCCAACTTCCAAGGACCTGTAGCATTTATCATGCTTATATTTCACGGGAAGGTTATCTTTATATTTGTGTGCTTTCCCATCCTCTTCTGATCTGCAGAGCTTTAATTCAGAAATGAGTTTACTGACAAAGAAGTGACTGTTAGTTAATGCCAGTCTGGAAATGTTAAGAGACATGAAAGAAAATTTAAAACTTATGCAAGTTTTTCTGCTGTGAAGGGCATTGTGTGAGCCATCTGTGGATTTTTTAGGTAATCACTGTTTAGTCCTGTTAGTACTGCAGTGGATAACTCTGTTATGGGACTTTTCATTGAGTGAAGAAGAGAGACAACATTAAAACTGTTTTGTTTACAGCTGAAGGCTTCTCTGCAGATATGGGTAGCAAGCCTGTGATCCCAGTGAGTCCATACAAAGGTCACCACTGCTGGAGCTAGTCAGCATGCTTGTCAGGCTGACAGAGGCTGCTGGTTGAGGGGGCTGTGGTTGTGAAGAATGTATTAGAAGTTATACTGTGGTTATGGAGTGTTCAGAGTGGAAGTAAAACACAGGTGATGATGAGTACCATACAGTGTTGCTGCTGTTGTGTGTATAATAAAAGTTTATTTTACTGCATATTGATGCAATTAATTATTTCTGTGTTTTGTTTTCTTGATTTTGCTCTCTGTTTTTAAAATTTTGTGGTCAAATAGCATTTTAGTATACTTGGCTACAAAGTCAGACAGTCTATGTAGAGAAGTAATGCACTGGAAAGTTGCTTATGTGGAGAAGTTTCTAACCATGACATTAGCCAGACATTTCATTCATTGTTTCTGGATAGTATTTCATTCAAAAAAGCACATGAATAAAACCAGCAGATTCCAAAGGAACAGTAGTGTTTTATTAAACTCCTTACTGAGCACACTGATGCTGTGTCAATTAAATTAATTGACAAAAGTTTGGCAAGACAGGAGGCTTCAATAGATGCAGAATTGAGTCCTGTATTTCTTAGGTTATATAGATATTGGTTGAAATTCCATCCACCACAGGCAATTTCCTTGACCTGTAAGGGGGGGAAAAAATGGTCCAAAAATATATTCAAACACTCCATTGGCAGTTGGAAAAAAGAAGCTTTATGATGATCTGGAATATGTGCAAATTCTGCTGCAATCACACTGAAATAGCCCTGAGCATTACTGTGGGCCACCAGCTGCAGTGGCAGATTACAGCTGAAAGTTGCATTTAAAATTCCAAACTGTTCTGCTTTTTGGTTCAAAAAACCAAACAGACAAAAGAATAGTGAATGCAATTTCTCATGGGGCTAAATCTTTCAAGTGCAATTAGATTTTTTGTAAATCTCCAGCATAAAGTTAGACAAAAAGCTTGAATAGAAATTAATAACTCTTTTAAAATATACTGTAATGATTAATTGCTTTTAATCTTTTATGAATGGGTTATAACTGACAGTTAACTATTGTCTATCAATTTGCAATATAACATAAATAAGAGTACATGTTGTTTTTGCCCAGAAAATGTATTTCTGTGTAATAAAAATAATTATGCAGGTAATTTTTCTGGTATAATCTCAGAAAACTTTCCAATGTTCAGTAACTGAATTGTTAATTTTAATAATTTTTATATTAATTAAAAATAATAATTTCAATAATAGTATACCACTTAGTACTGCAATGCTTGAAAGCTGTGCAAAAGGATGCTTCACTTGGAATATTCAATTAGAAACAAGCTAACAGTGTTTAAGGGTTTTTGCTAAACATGCAAGTAAAACCATGAAAGTGAAGCAGATTAACTGGGGCATGAATCAAGCAGTACTGAAAATGTCAAGTGAAACCCTTAGCAGCAGTAAGCAGGAATAGTGCTGATTTATACCAACCAAGGAGCTGGCCTGCCAAGTGTCGTGGCTGTGACAGTCCACTGGCAGCCCCTGGAGTCCAGAGCTGCAGTGAGATGGATGAGAATATCAGCCAGCCCATTTAAAAGCAGACCTTCTATAAATAATATCAGAAAGATTGGTTCAGATGGCAAGCCAACAAAAATTGCCAACTCCATCTGGAATCCTCTTTCTAAGTACATACACAGCAAGGGAAGGAGCCTGGGTAAAATGCTGTTTGTGCAGTCCTGGGCATTAAAAATCAGACTGGTAGTTTGCTCCCTTGGCTCTTGCAGGGGACTTCCAACACAATTTCTTCAAGAGAGAGTGAGCCTGGAAAGAAGATCACTTTTAAGTCTGCATTTACACTTGGTTTTTCCAAGCAGTGTGTCTCCTGCCATTACATTTTATTTCTGGGTTTAAAAGGGGAAATAAAGGCCAGAGAAAAAGTAAATGTACATAAACATGTCATGGGTGAATCAAAGAGCGTAATTTCCTTGATGGTCCTGTATGTAGATGTTCTGCTTAAGAGAAAGTGTAACAGATTTCTCATACTTCTATAAGTATGCAGGTTAAACATTATTGCTCATTAGTGGAAAATATGTTTGGTATCCACCCCATATACATCTAGATATGAGATATTTTGTCTTTTAAACTGTTGAAATTATTTAAAGATTATTTTAATAACACCATTGCCACAGCAAAAAAAGACTGGGTTCTCAGAGGAGCTCTGTTTGCTTTGCTCTAGATATATTTGAATAAGGCAAAGGCTACAGCATTATATTTTTATTGATTTTCAGAAGGTAAATTACAGGTCATTGCTATCAGATGATATTAAAAGCTGCCCTATATTCCTAGTGAACAATATCTAAATACCTTATTCTGTATTACGGAAGTCCTCTCAGGACTATTTCTCTCCTTCATTATGGCATGCTCCTGTCTCAGTTTACTGAGATTTGTGTGTGCTCTGGCACAGTGCCTCTCTCTATTCACTATACAAATTGTGTTACTCTTTACACATCAAACAGTAGAAGGAGTAGCATGGTTTTCTGAAGTGCTGTAAGGCTTGCTTAGAGAAGTAAAGAGCATTAGAAGGTCTGAATGTTTAGAGCTATGAATTTTGCTTTTCCATGTCGTTGCTTCTGCAGGTTAAATCAGAACTAGTGCAGTCAAGATTTCATTGTAGTAAAAGAGGAAATGGAAATTCTGTTGTTCCCACAGCTTTACTGGAGTCAGGAGCCAAATCCTGTCCTCTGGCACACATGTTGCTCTAGCTACTACTGCACTGCTCTCTGAAACTGTTCTTAGTTCATACTTGTGTTTTCATTTGTGCTGGGCTGCTTTGGAGTTCCAATTCAAAACCTCTGCCAGGAGAAATCCACTGAAGTAACTGTTCCACGAATGCAGAATTTGGCTCAATGTACTTCTCAGCTTTGCTACCTACAGACACAGCCCAGCTCTGTGACTGCTCTGTGCCTTGGACTCCAGTGCACTGGCGTGTCTGGGGCTGCACCTGGACACTGGGACTGCCTTGCCCATGCCATCACCCTGGCATTGTTCTGGGCCTGGCAAACCTGCTGCAGAAACTCCTGGGCACTGCTTAGCAGTTAGCACCAACCCAAGCACTTTGTCAGCAGGCGGGTTGGATCCAGCCACAGCATTTCAGAGGCACACAAAGCTGGATGGGATGGACCTGAGTTGCTCTGTGCTAACTGGCCAAAGAGCCAGCGAGTGCTGGCATTGTAGAGCTCACCTGTGTAAACATAGGCAGGTGCCTCTGCATGAAACACCAGGCTTCAGAGATGCTTTCTGTGGTACTGTGAGAACAGGTGTTTGTCTAATGTCAACATAGAACCCAAACTGAATTTTCCTTCACTGCTCGAAAGTGATCCCTCGGCAAATCCATATTACAGCCAAATAGAAAGTGCAACATACTAAACATGAGATACCATTCTTTGTTAGTATACATGAACAGCTACCCCTTCAATTTAGAAACTTATTTGCTTCAACCTGTTGTCTTGCTATATGCCAAGTCCTACTGTAACCTAATCCCTGTGAGTTTAGAGTAGAGCTGCTCACAATGTAGGAATTGTAGCATATGGGTGAAACATCTATTACAGAAATAGGATAGCCACACTGGAGAGTGGGAAAGTTTGTTATACAACTGAAATGTGGTAGTTGTCTACTTCTTCCTAAGCTGATATTGTAAATATCCTATTTTCCCTTTGCACTATCTGATTTGTGATGCTTAATGCTAGGTAATGGAGTGTTTTGTTTGCTAAGGAGAGTGATATTCCTGGAAGCAGACAGGCATGTTCTAACCTTGATTCCAGAAACCATTAAAAATGAATTTTTTTTTTAAATTACAAAATTGGTCTGCACAGCCTCCATTAAAGATGCCATATAATTAAGAAAGAAAAAAAATTATTTTGTTTTATTAAAGGTCTTTAGAAACCAGAATATGGACTAATAATCAGACTCTCCATTTTAACATTTCTATATTGACCTGGAATGATCACGAAGCTGTATTCAGTCCTCTTTCAAAAAGGGGTGAAAACAGATTTCTCCTGTGAAAAAGATTCACTTCTGGAAGGAAAAAACAATCCCCCAAAACTATATCTTTTTTCCCCCTCCAGCAGGGTTGTATGCCACCAGACCTATAACCTTTTAGCAGAAATGGCATGCATGCAGTGCTAGCTAAATCTGCCCTGGGAAGATCAGTGTAACTTTTGTCCTAGAAGCTCATGGAGCAGAGGAAATAGATGTTTGGAGGAAGTACTGTGTTTCCAAAAGAATATAAAGCTTGAAACGTGAAGCAGGAGCCCAGGCTGTGCTTGAGAGAATGGCTGGGGAGCTGCAGATCTGCATCTTGGGGGAGCCCTGAGAGCAGGAGCTAGCTAGTTTTGGGAGGGGGAAAAATAATTAGAAAAAGCTACAAAGCCAGAAGGAAGGAGGAGGAACTGGTTAACATGATTAAGCAACTGTTAGGATAGCATGGGATTACTTCTATTGCATCATGTGAAATAAGAACAAGAGAGAACATTTTGTATATATTTCAGGGAAAGCTTCCTGTCAGTGACAGATGCTGGGCTGCACAGAGTCTACATTTTGCAATGTTGTGACCAAGATTTTGAGATTAAAGCAGATAAACAAGGAAGGCAAGACAAACAACAGGTCCTTGGTCAAGTGAGGGGTTGTCCTTTAGATGACATTGGTCTGTTATTATTTGTGAAATTATTATAGGCAAAGTGGAAAATAGGATGACTTGAAAAGTATCACAGTATATCGTACTGATGCCTTGTTCAGCAGCTGATTATTTGTGGTTTAATAATGTTTTATGCCAAATCAATTTCCATTCCTAAAATTTGAGTGGTCCTGGTTCCATAACCTTAGAGTGGAGATTAAGAAATTTGGGGTATATTGTTGTATATGCTGTGTAAGTTAGCATGGTGTCCCTCTCCATGGCAGAAGGGTTGGAAGTGGATGATCTTTAAGGTCTCTTCCAAACTTAACCATCCTATAATTCTGTGGAGCATGAGGTTGGAAATTGTCTTAATAGGAAAATGGACTGGGTGCAGGCTGTCCTTGAGCCTTAAGTAGCTAGAAATACACTGTACCAATGACCAATTTGGCACTTCCAAACTTGTACAATAGTCAGTACTTTTAGACTTGTAATTCTGATGTTGGCATACACAGCTGAACTTTTGTCAGGCTCTTGACCCTGCCTGAATTGTTGTCCTAAATTTGTGTAAGGGAAATTTACATCTTATTAGGTATTTCCTCTGGATCCCAATCCCCAAATCTCAAAATCCACCATTAACTTTATCTTTTCTGCTGATGGCTTAATCCCTTTGAATATCTACCAGTCTCAGGTGAATTTGATCTGGGCACTTGCTAAATTTCCTGTGAGTTAAAGTCCTCAGGCATGGATAATTCCTTTCACTCACTTGAGATTGTATCCTTTTGCTAAGAGGCAAATTGTCTTACCTCATGGTCTATTATTGTGTTACTCTGTTTCAAATCCTAGCAATAAATTTTTAATGAAATTTTATTCAATCTTTCATTTTACTATGAAGCACAATGATTGAACAAAACCATATTAAGACTCAGCCATGTTTTCTGTATCCCTGTGGCTGAGTACAATCAGCAAATGTACATTTTTTTCTGTCTTAAAAATCCATTGCCATCTAGTATAGCCTAATGCAGTCAAAAAGGTTTTCCTTTCTTTCTCTCTCACATCCTCTTTTGCTTTTCACATACACCTCATTAATACAATGTGAGAGGTTTTTTCAGCACAAAATGATGAGTTTACTCTTGCAGTTCTACGAACTGTAACCTGTGATGAGGTGAATTCTAGGGATTGAACCCTCTTCTAAGGTCAGGGTTTCCCTTTCCATGTTGAAATGAAATTTACTGTAGTGTTTTTGTGTTTTGAAGCACAGTTGATCCTCTGACTTAATGACATGTTAATTTATGTTGACCCCCACCTGTATGCCCTATTCATACGTTGCATGTGTATTCTCTGCTACATTTAATCTGAAACATTTGGATGAGGGGCCACGTGTAATCCCACCCAGATCATGGAGTCACTGCCTGTAATGCTTGCTTCAGCACAGGTGAATAGCAATAATAATTCTGTTTCCAAAGAAGTTAAATCCTCACTGCATTTTGCCTGTCAATTGTTATATGTGCTCTCCTGTCTCAGGAAATCTCAAAATCATGAACGACGTGATCTGCTCTTGAGGAGAGCCATTGCCCATTTCTTTCCTTCTCCTCATCCTTAACAAAATTCTCTTGGCCCCTCTAGCCCAGTACAGAAATGGGAGAACTTTTCTGTATGGAAAACATAAAGGCAAAGAAAACTTAAGTACCAGCTTTTGACCACACAGTTGGTTCTGAATAGAGTGAAAAGAAAGGCAAAAACTGGTTATGGCGTGGATATCCACCCTTTATTCTTTTACTCAGGAATTGAGGAAAGGCTGATAACAATACTGCTTTAAAATAAGAGGACAAAGAAAATAGATGAAACTCCAAATTAGAAATGTTTAGCCTGATGGGAATAAAAGCCCAAAAGAACAGCTGGCAAAAAATAAGCAGTTTTCTACTGATGTTGTGGGACAGATTTAGAATTATTGATATGCTAAAGAGGAAGGTGTGGAACTCTGTATACTATATAGGTAGAGAGAAAATTTGCAAATGGAAAAAGGAGCATAAATAGATGAGAACCATCAGTTTTAAGGCATGGTAATGAGCAATCCATTATGGTACAGAGTAAATTGGTAAAAATTGTGATGATTAGTTCAGTTTTTGGCATAGCAGATGTATTTTTCTGATTGATTGATTTCACTGAAATGTTGCTAGAACAGTCTCTGACTCACTGAGTTTGAGGAAATAGAAATATGGGGGAAGAAAGGGAGGGGGAGTTATTTTGCTAGAATGCAGTGTTAGAGCTGTACGGATTTACTCTCATTAAAGAAGTGTTGCTATTAGGTAGGGAAATAGGTTTTTTAAGGAGTTTTATGTTGTTTCACAAAGAAAATGCTTTTATAACTGTTGGATATTTAGCATAGAAAGGATATGGAAGTAAGGCCCAGTGGTTTAAAACCTGTAATTAGGACTCAATTATTCTTGATTTTTAATGGTGAAGCGGACTCAAGAATAATGTTAATTTTGATTATTAGGTGCTTGTTCAGCAAATGAGGTTATTTACTCTATTCATAAAGAACATAGGATGGGAAAAAATTAGTACTATCTTCTCATATTCTTTCAATTTTTTCTCATCCTAGATTATAATGTCTGTTTTTTCATGTGAAGGACTGATTGCATTAAATTTAGTTTTATGGCATGGTAATGTTTCAGGATTTTTTCATCCACAGATTTTGTTCTGCCATGCTCTAGCAATGATTTTTAAATTTCTGTGAATTAGATTAAGTGAGCTGTAGTCATACCTTCAACATTCTTAGCTCTTTATCTACATTTATTCTGATTTCATGTCTGAGGTCACTCCCATAGCACAGAGCAATTTATTATGACCAAGCACATGCCTGAATTTGTTGTTTATCTTGTCTTTGGAATATTTTCCTTTGGAAATCAAGAGGGGCTTTTTGCAAGGTTATGTGGTGATAGGACAATGGCTGTAAACTGGAAGAGGATGATGAGTCCAGAGGAGTTGTGGATGCCCAATCCCTGGAAGTGTTCAGTGCCAATTTGGATGGGGCTCTGAGCAACCTGGTCTAGTGAAAGGTGTCCTGCCTATCGCATCAGGGGTAGAGCTAGATGAGTTTTAAAGTCCCTTCCAAACCAAATAATTCTGTGATTCGGTGTTCTTGAAAGTGGATGTATTTGGATTTTTAGAGAGCAATAAAAGTTGAGGAAGAGCTTGTTCTGAAGAAGATCCAAAACAATGTTTTTATGCGTTCAAGGCCAGAGCATTTAAAGAGAGATCTAAACTTCTAGTAGTCTCCAAGTATCAAAAGTAAGCTTCATGTTTACAATCCTTTGTGTGGTAAAGCAGTGAACATTTATACAGCTACACCTCACAATATCAGATTAAAAACTGATAATAAAATTGTGTGAGAGACTGCGATAACATGAGTTTGTATGGAGCCTTTTTCTGAGCCCAGGCAGAACAACACAGATTCAGCTTGTTAGGCTTCACTTATTGACACTCATTTAGCAATCTGTCTTAGTCCAAAACAGATTGCTTTTTTTAATATACTTAACAGTACCATGGAAAAGTCACAGCCAAAGTAGCATCCCTTTGGAAGCTGTATAGTAACACATGTAGCCTAGAGGCATGAAAGTGAAGTTCCCATAGACTATGGGAAAGATAAGGAGACAGTAACAAGAGGTGAATGTTGATTAAATGACTTGCCTTGTCATGCTTGTGAGTAAACGATTTGATTTTCATGGTGGACAGATTAATAAGCAGAGACTTTATGGTTTAATGTAAGCATTAAACTACATTACAGGAGTTGGGGAATTTCTCTGTCAACAAGTCTCTTTTAATAGAAAAATAAACCCAAAATTATTTAACAGAACTCCCTGTATGCCAGAACTAGTCTAACATAACTTCTTAAATTTTGTTTGTTCTGGAGGCTCTTGCCTGTGGCATCACATCCCTCAGTGCTTTCAGAGGGATGAGTATGTTTAGCAGATCACATCCTCTATCTTCATTTAAAGGTGGTCAGAAAAGTTATATCAGAGCTTCACAGGGGTTTGTGTGAAACAAAGCAAACTTTTGCCATGTTTGCCAAGACTGCAGCTCAAAGTGGTTACTCCTGCTGTCATTACCGAATCTGGCAAGAGCTCCACTTTCCCCTGAATAGCTGCAACACCCTTAATTTCCTCTGTAGCAGAAATTCCTAACTTTATCAGGTTTATTCCATGCAGTGCCAAATTAGATAAAGAAACCTTTCCAGCAAACTAGAAACCATGTATTCAGCACGAAGGACAGATTGGTATTGCCTTGTGAGACAGTCCTGTATTTATAGAGCTATAAATGTAAACCTAAAGAAGTTTGTTAGATGTCCCACATCAGGTGGGAGCATCCAGCAACAGAAATGTTACCACCCTCATGTCATAATGAGATTATAATTTCACTCTTCCTCCCAGTGCCTTAGTTGTGTCAATTTCTTAAGTGACCACTTAAGAGACTTTGTCATGATAGTCCTTCTTAATTAACAAGGAAATGTTCAGAGTTGTGACTTTCCTGTCTGTACTTACTGTGTTGATTAGATATGGGCATGGGCTAATATTTGTGTTCATAGAGTTTGTAAAAACTGCATTAGAAATAATTATTAGAATAACCCAAAAGGCAGATGGAGGCATGTCTGTTACCACAGGCCTCCCCAGGTCGCAGAGCAGAACCTCTGCCACCAAATTTCTCAGCTGGTCTCAGTCACCTGTTCTGAATATTTTAAGGGTCTCTTCTCTAATGTTCCCCATGTTATCAGTGTTTTGTTGCCAAGAAGGGTTGTTGGAAGGAAAAACAAAACCCAGTGTGTTCAGGCCACGAGGGAAGGATTGCAGAGTATTGTCTTGGAGCATAGCTGGTAAAAGGTTGTAAAACTGGCTTTTCCTATAAAAGGGATCCCCTGTTGCTTCCTTCAACTAAATGTTACAAAAAAATCACAATCCATGGGCTAATCATATGAACAATAGAGGGATTCAAACTGTCCTGCCTCTCTCCAAATATGAGATATCTGCATACACTCTAAACAGGCTGTGTCAGGGCCATGAAAACGCTGTACTAGGACCATGATATCTGATTTGTTCCAATATAGTATTTCAAAATTCAGCTCACAATCTTCTAATGTGTAGGGAGGGTGTAGACTTGGAGAGTAAACCTAGTCCAATAGAAAGATACAGCAGTGAATTTTAATCCAAACTTGGCTGTGGTTGCAGGCATTTGGTTCATGTCCATAACTGCTAGCAGTAGGATGTAGGATCATAAAGCCTCTTTTGAATAATTCTGTGGAGCTGATAGTTCCCTTTGTAAAAAATTATGGTCATTTCAGGATAACTGAAATATATGCTTCAGTTCTAGTAATAAAAAAACACTGCTCAGCATGAATGCCTTGAGGTACATTCACAGAGTATGAATTGGTTTTCATATTTTGAAAATTATAGAAGAGAATTCTGGGATAAACAAAATGAAAGGTTTTTCCATTTTTATTCTGAGCAATATTGAGGAGAAGACAATGTAATTTTTTTATTCACAGGCACAGAAATAAAGTAGTGTCACAATATTGATGCAAATGCAATGTTGTGGTATATCTGTTCCCTTTTCAGAACAGAGATTACAAATAGAGGAAGTGTGAAATTTTAAACCTCTTTTTTGAATCTAAAACATTCATATCTGCAATGATTTCTACAGATATTCCAGTAATCCAAATAATGTTAGACAGTCCACTCAAAGAAGCTTTTGCTTGCTGCAAAGGAATTGTATTCATTAAAGAAGCAGGTGAGCAGGAGCTGCAGCATGGAAGGAGAGATGTAAATAGGACAGATGTGTGTTAAATTGTCAAGTAGATGTAGATGATCAATACTCATTTTTATTACATGACCTGTTTCATTTTATCAACAAATTTTCATTTATTCATGAATAGAAATGATACAGTGGTACCCAGTTACCTTGCCAGCCAACTGTGGCATTGCAGACACTCCCACAACTGCTATTTTGGGAGTATGAGAATAGAAGCAGAGCACCAGGGAATCATACAGGCCCATGTGCCTGTCTGCCAGGGTGGCTGCTCAGATAAATCCAAGCACAATCTTCATGCAAGGATGTGCATGCACTTGCATTCACATGTCAGTCAGATGTGTTTCCAGTGGGAGTGCAGAGCTCTCTTAGGAGGAGCTACAGTCTTCACCCTAGACTTTTGAGGAGCCAAGAATATCTCAAAAATAAACAGAAAAAAACCCCAAACCCCTTCTTATGTAGCTATATAAACTGTACTTTTAAAAGGCTCATTTAAGCAATGTGACATCTTTCATGCTTGAGAAAGTACTTATAAGTGAGCTACCTGCTTATTTTGAAATAATAAACACAATAGTAGCTATATGGATTTGATACATATATCTGTAAATGAGAACTGTTCTGCAGAAAGTATTCATGGAGAAGAGCTCTGGCCTTTTTTACGCCATAATACATGATGTACTGCAACTAAAATTACTCTGTGAGTAAATATAATCACTACTGTTGTGTGGAATCTGGAGGCCTCTGTGACTGATTAGTCATATTCTGCATATTAAGCACTACAGGGTCAAGTGTGAGAGTGGCTGAGCACCATATTTCCCATTGATTTTGTTCCCAGTTGCATGGATAGATCATTAGCTCAGTGTGAGTAACAATTTCCATGACCCATGAGCAATTCTGAAAAATAAGAAACTCTGCAACTGGAAACCAGTTTTATTTTAAATAATCAGTAAGTATTTTAATTGTTTTTTCTAGTGACTAAATAGACTGGGGCAACCAACACATTTTTGAGCATCTTTCCTAAAAGCAAAGGAAATCAGTAATCAAAAGGCTTCATTCAAAAGGAGTGTGTGGGATCAATTCAGAAAAGCTGTGAGGAGATGCTGCTCATAAATACTTTGGATGCCCTGAGAGAGAAGAGTCTGAATTAAGTCTGTCGCTTTCTGCAAGTTAAAGGATAGACTTAGACCCAGGATTTAGAGATAGCAAAAAGTTATGGTAAGCAGTGAGTCAGAGAATGTGGAGTATGTAGCTGTTGAATAGTCTCTCTGCCTCTGTTGCATGGTAGCCTGAAATATTTCTCCTTGAAAATTATAATTCTGTTTTTAATGTATTCGTACATTTACATTCTTATAATGTATTCTTATATTTGGTTTTAACCAAAACTATCCCCCTAGACACTCTTTTTAATATATTTAGAATATTTATATACACTTTCTCCAAAATGTAAAGAAATATTTAACAAGATGTAGGCTGATGATTCTTCAGGGGGAGAGCACAGTTCTTCCATGCCTGTACTGACAGTGCTGGAAGAGCTGCTGTTCCAGAGCAGAATGATCAGATTAACAGCTAATAGAGGCACTGCCTCTGAATATGAAGAGTTTTGTTTGCTTCTCTCTCCTCCTTGAATCCCCATATGAATTATGCTTTATCAGTGAAATCACTCCCAGGTTGTGCGGTACATTAGGAAGAGTAATAAAAGCCTTTCATAACTATTATCTAAATGTGCTGGCAAACTTTAATAAATTTACATCTATGAAAAATGGAAGATTTAGGTAATTGAACAGTACAAAGCTTTGTGCTGAGAGTGTACAATAATATCTCTTTCACCAGATGCATGTGACTAAGCAGCCTCTTATTACTGACTGCAGTATGCGAACAGGACATGAAATGTATGACCTTTAAATATAGATGGAGGGAAACAGTATTTGCCTAGTGCTGGGGACTGTGAAATAGCAAATGGCATGACAAATGAGAATGGGACGATAAAATTTGCTTTTCCTGAAACAAATTCTTGGTAAAAGGATGATTCTGCAATAGGGTTTATGGTTTATTAGGAAAATGTTTCATGGAAAAATACCATTTCAAATTACATGTAATGATGTATGAGAATCCTCCCTATGAATACAGTTGGTTTGTTGTGTATGTTTTTCATACGAAGTTTTAGCATAATAGGGAGATGCCAGCTTCTTGTTTTTATCAGCAGATATTTAGGAATGGACTACTGGATCTTGCAATCCTTTGATGTTAGAGCTTTAAGATAGAAGACAGAAGAGAGGCAGGAAGGGACTATATGGTTTTTCTAAGTTTCATGCTTTGTTTAGAAAAATATTTGTAACCTGTGCTTTGAGTGTTTTAATAATTTTTCCCGTGAGAAACTCCTGAATTACAAGCAATGAATAAATCGAATTTTAGATTTATTGAGCAAAATCACAAAATGATTGCACCTAAATTTAGGAATATTGCTAAAGTTTAAATATGCCTTATGCTATATTTGATCCTGAGATTGGCTCAGAGCATGGGGTTGATAATGCCAAGGTTGAGAGTTTGATTCCCTCAAGGGCCATTTACTTAAGAGCTGGACTTGGTGATCCTTATGGACTCCTTCCAACTCAATATTCTGTGATTCTATGATCTTTGCTCAGATGTCACAGGTGATCGTTGGCAGAAAAAACTAAATTTGCACACTTACTCTTCAAAGCTGAATGAGGGGCTTATAATGTTAGCCAGAGATTTTTACTGGAGTGTTACATGAAATAATGAGCAGTGAAATATTTTTGATCTAATACGCTGTACACATCTTTATGGAACACTTTTGGTTT
Organism: Luscinia megarhynchos; assembly: GCA_034336665.1. Taxonomy (NCBI): domain Eukaryota; kingdom Metazoa; phylum Chordata; class Aves; order Passeriformes; family Muscicapidae; genus Luscinia; species Luscinia megarhynchos. The sequence continues at coordinate 54,089,916 of CM067565.1, forward strand.
GGAGCTTGAGGAGGGGAAATATTACTTTTTACAATTAGGAAGAGGCAGCTAGTAAGCTAGAATCCAGCTCAAGTCAGAGGCTCCTGATACAATCACATCTACTGTCTTTGCATGGCAATGAATTCCTTCTCTTGTCTGTTGTGACGCATAGGTGAAAAACAAGCAGCAGAGCCAGACGATGCAGAGCTGGTGAGCCTCAGCAAAAGGCTGGTGGAGAACGCAGTGCTGAAGGCCGTGCAGCAATATTTAGAAGAAACACAAAACAAAAGCAGGCAGACTGATGGGAGCCCTGCAAAACCTGAGGAAGCAGCGAGCGGCAGCAAGAATGGGAGCGACAATGATAACAGCAAGTGAGCACTGTGCACAAAGCCTGGGAGCAAATATCCCACCAAGAATAACTACAAAACCATGTTCCGCTCCCTGCTGAAGTTTGCAAAGTGGTGCTGGTGTCAGGCACTCTGCTTTGTGAGTCTCTTATCAAAAGTTTGTTCTGAATAGAAGGACACTGCCTACTGGTTTAGTTAGCGCGTGCACTGCTGAAAATCTGTAGAATGCTGGGAGGGATGGACGGTGGAAAAAAGACAAGAGTGGTGAAGCAGGCCGGCTCCGTCTTCACTTGCTCTCGATACCAAGGCTCCCTTCCTTGCCTTTGAAGAGAAACTGAACATTTTGCATTTGTCGTTTGGACTGTCGGGGATGGCTGTGGATGAGGCCTTGCCATAAGTGGAAGCGATGCCCTGTGCCCCAGGGTTTGGCAGCGCTGCAGGGCTGCTTGCTCCGTGTGAGAGCACGTGCTGTTTCCTAGTCAACAGCCGTCAATACCAGGCTAAAAATTGCCGCTACAGACACTCATCGCAGATACTATTACACAGTATGTAATGACACAGGAGTTTCCCTTAAATGTGATGCTGTACTGTTCTTTACAATTTGGTAGCATTTGTTGATGTAAATTATATTTTTTGATGAAATACCTTTTTATATAAAATCAGTATGGGCGAAACACTGAGCACTTACTACTGTCCAAACCCAATATGATCTCTTTATCTCTGTACAGTAATGATTCCAAATCACATTAGTTGTTAAAAAATATATTATATTGTTGTTTTCCTCTAGGAGAGAGCCATGAAGCAGACTTAGTAAAGGAAGCTTTACGCAGAGAAACGCAGGCCCTGTTACCCAGACTGAATCAGATAAAGGAGCTGTTAACGAGTCCTGAGATCCGCACAAAAATTAGCAAAGAGCTCTTTGAAGACAGGCACAACTCTAACAGTAAATGGAAAAGTTGTATTGACTCTGAGTCTCCAAATGCATGACTGTAAATTGCCATGATGGAAAATCTCATCAGGTTGTTTAAAGACAAAATATTGCGGCAAGAAGTTTTCAGGTTGGTTTGTTCGGGTTTTTTTGACTGAAAATGTGAATGGGTGCAAATGGCTCATGAGATACTTGCATAGAAGGATTATATTTCATAATAATGAAGTATAGCCACTTCTCAACACTGCATTGAAACATGTTTGAGTGTGCAGGTATATGTCATGACTCCGAAGTGGAAAAATAATGGTTTCAAATAGATCTGAGCAAACACTGTGCCCTTCCTTTATCATTGTAAATAACTCAGTTTTTTCTCATATATTCCTTCCCTAACAATGATGTACAAGTACTAAAAAATTGGTGGTTTTAAATACTTCAAAATGTATATTTGGGAAAAAAAAATCCTCTTTTAATTATCTGCCTTTTGTATATGTACTGGTATTTTGGGTTAGCATTGTATGTTTTTTATTGTTTTTTAAAAAGCACTTGAATACTTGTATAGATGCTGACATTTAGTTTCTGCTGATGTTTACACTAAAGCAAGAATGTTTTAAATTCCAGTATGAAATTCAGGCTCCACTCATTGATCTCAACGGCATACTTTCATTGGCTTTAATGGAGTCAGAATGCTGCAATTAAGATTTCTTGTGCAAATAATAATATTCCTTGGGATAATATTTGCCTTTTTACTTTTGTAGAACAGTGTTTTTGTCTTTTGTTTTTGATGTTCCTCCATCTCTACCTTCTGCTGCCTGAGGTGGGGTGTCAGTTTGCTCTCATTGTTCCCTCCACACGCCTGCAAGATACACTGAAGATTTGGATGATGGACAACAAAACAGGTGTAGGTCCAATATTTGCAATTTTATAACCATATAAGCTATATAATAGGTTGTGATTGGTATCAGAATTGTGCTGTTAGAACAGCTGTGTGCATATTCCTCATTTTTTTAAGCACTGTTCATTTATCTCACGTCAGAGCTTTTTTTCCTCATTTGATATATAACAGTATATTCTGAAACACATCTTATATGTGCCATGTTCACAATAAAACATTTTTCCTTTGCACTCTGTGTATGAATTCACCTGTTTCCAAATGGACTTGAATAAAATTAAGTACTTAAAAGTAACAGGGTTACAGGACAGAAATAGTGCTCTAGTGAATCACACCATTAAGTTGATGACAGGGTGTTGTGCCAACATACAGCTCTGGAGTTTGGCTGCTGAAATCATGCAGATAAACTAGGTCCAAGTCATTATTGTTTTCAAGGAAAAAGCTTTGAAACTCTTGGGATCAATTTATGTTCTGGGCAGGGCGGGTTTAGAAATAAATACTGGGTACAATTTCCTAGAGGTCCATTCTTGAAGTGTGAGTTAAAAGAGTAGTCTCAAAATACTCTAGAATGATAGATTTTAAAAAAAATCTGAATCTAAAATCATCCCTGAAGATTATTGGGAGGTAGCTTTTTAGAGGCTATCAAGCATTTTAAATCCAACTTGCACATAAAAACACAAAACCAGACACTCAGCTGTGAAAACAGGAAACAATTTATTGTATTATATCTGAATCATGGATTGTCATCTCCCATTCCTCTATACAAGTCATTACCATGATTAAGGCCTTTTTATATCATTCAGCTTGTAGCAGTCATTGTTCTCATGTTTCAAGTAAAACTGTGGAAATTAATCACTGAATTTATGTCACCTATCACTTTGATAGGTGACCTCATTATTAGAAAGCCTGCTCATTCAGTTCCTATGGTTAGCATCAAGAATAGCAGCTCTGAAAAATGTTTAGGAGAGTTAAGGGCCATCTCTGAGATGTACTGGAGTGGGTCTGCCAGATATGGCACAAACTGTAAAGAAGACTTTCTACTGGATCGGAACTGTGAGATGGGGGATACCCCAGAGCCTCTAAAAAGACTCTGGATATCTTTGTTCAAGCAATCCAAACCCATCTTTAACTTCCAGAAGTTTTGAGACAGGAAAATCAACAGGGCTTTTGTTTCTGAGGTATCCACATTCTCTTAAAATAGCCTTTACTTCTGGTTTTGACAAGAACAACTATTAATTTACTCAAAATTCAAAACAATATGGGGGAAAATACCTTGAATCTAGATTAATTTTCTTATTACAGCCCTTCTTGCTTTCTCAAAGTTTTTGACCCACTGGCCCTGAAGCCTGGCTTGCAAATTGAAGGATAAATCTCATGTATGGAGCTGTGAGATGAGCACTGAAGAATGCAGATACATAAAGACTGAACCTAGTATAGACACGTGTGAAGCTTGGAGCTGCACCCACCAGAACAAATATATTGCCTTCCTCACACTTACAAATCATTTTCAGACAACAATTTTGTTTCTTAAATAAGCCCTTCTTCTGGGGAATGTCTTAAGGTAGTGATGCACAGGTTATTCTAGGAAAGTGTTGGCATTTCAAAACAGATGGTGCAAGTTTGACCATGTTTTGTTTTCAGTTCTACCATCCAGTTTGCTCAAACTCAAAGAATATTACTACACTGCTGATTGTAGAGCTGTCTGTGACAGTTAAAAGCAGTATGTCAGATTCCAGGACTAATCTAGCTGGAACTGCCCATGACCCACTGAGAAACTTCCTGACATCTAGGCTCAGTCCAGGCATAGACCGAAAAAAATTGTGGAAGGCATGCATTGGATATCTGAGCAACCCATGCCATAAATTCCCTACAAGGTTGGGCTGTGCATCAGAGCTGTTTAAGGGTTGACAGAGTAACCAGAGAGACAGGCAATCCATGTAAGTCCTGACTAACAGACACCAATTCTCTGATGAGGGAAGGGAGACAGTTGGGAAACCCATGTCTCCAAGCGCAGGTGCACATGGCATAAGGATGCTCAGTCTGGTAGCTAAGGGGTCATGCACCAGCTGAATGTGCATCAAGGCCTTTGTGAGAACAAAGATAAATGGTGTTTCTGTGTTGACTGAAGGTGCCCTAAAGCTAAAATGGATTGGAGCTTAAGGTCAGATTTGAATGCTGTATCCAGACATACAGATATTGGGACCCACGCTGGATAACTCTGTGTCTGTTGATGGTCCTACTGAACTGTTTGGTAAAATACTACTTCTTGGCAAGGTTATACAGTCTGTAAGTTAGGATTCAAGAGGCTTCATGTTATGTATTTATAGAAATTTCTGATTATAACTGCACACTTCTGTGTGTGCTATTTTAGCCTAAAGACCATGTGAGCGTGTCATGGATCAGAGTGTGAGCCATGCTTCATTCTGGTGACAAGAATGATACTGTTTCATTTTTATGTCAGTCTAGACATGACTCACATATTCTTGTTAGAATTCTGACTTTTTAAAAGTCTTGAGAGATATCCTACACATTTATGTAGTCAGCAAGCAGGAAAAATAGCAGATCAGGGCTGCTGCCCTCAGTGGAACTTGTAAGTTAAGATTTGGTAAAAGCACACATTTATTTTTTTTTCCACTTATGTCCAAGATATGCTTGTGAAATTAAGTGCAAACTGAAACGTTTTCACTGCAGATGGAATACTACCTGCAGAGTTGGCTGCAGCCCAGTGGAAGGCAGGAGGAAATCTGGTTGCCTCAGGTGGAACCTGGTATCCATTCACCTGAGGGTTGCCTCACTTTGCTTTTAGCCTCAGACTTGGTTTTGCACATTTTCAAAATGATGTCTTATCAGTGCATGCCCTCTGCCTCTGTTCAGCTGTTAGTGGTATATTGTCTCGTCCTGAAAAAATGAGGGGCTGAACTTCGGCATTCAGCTGTTTCCATCCCTCTGGAGGAGGGGAGGAGTTGTTTGCTGGAGTCCCAAAGAGATTGATGTCTGCAGAGACACCTCTGGTCTCGCTCAATGGGCTAGAGGTTCAAAGGAGGGCTACATGATTATTCTCTAAGTCTTCATCTGGCAGTTACCACTGTCTGATCCAGCCCAAAACCACCGGACAAAAGCAGTTCCCGAGGGATGCCCCTCCCAGAAATGACATGGCGAGTGGGTCAGCTCACCATTAGTGATTAGTGAGCACTTGGATATAATAAGTGGTGTTTCAGCTTCATGAAAATTGTGTTAAGTCATGGTCATATAATAATTTAATTTTGAAAACCTTTTGGAATTTCGATTCTTCTGGAACTTTTCACATAGTGACGGGTAATCTCTGAAACTGATGAAGGTGCATTTGCTTTCAAAGAGCTCTTTAGTGCCATACCATAATCTTCTATAGAAATACTTTGCACTTTTTATTTCAATTAAACAGTCTTTCCTGGCCTGGTTTCAGAGGCGAGGACTCACACTATTCTTTTGGGAAAAGAAACTGTTTGAACCGTGAAGTAGGAGCACGTTAATGCTGACATGTGTTTTACTCTGCTGTTCCTTTGATCAATAGTTTCTGTATAAGCAACTTCTTAGCATGCACTCATCTTCTCATTTATATTCTCCTCATGTTAAGCCTTTATAATGAGAACATTTGTACTGAATGAAAATCAGTCCCAAGGGACGGTTGGGCTGAGAAATAAAACACACTCATAGTGGAGCAATAATTAGAACAGTACAAGGGAAAACAAAAAGTGATATGCCTGCCATTCCTGGCATAGCAAAAAGGGCACTCTGGCATTGATAAGCAAATAATTCTGCAGCAAGAGACTGGAGCTTGACTGCTGGTTTGTGGTCTCTGCTCCCACTGCTGTTTATGTTCTTTGTTTAGTGACTCTTGGATGAAAAATGCATTAGCAGAGACTGAGACATGGAACTGTTTCTTGAAGGAACTTTCCGCATTGCTGGAAAAAAAAAAACCCTTTCTGCTCATGGTGATTAAGGATTAAATCAATCCAAAATGCAGAATTAGGGTAGTTAAGAGGAGATAATTAAAAAATTACACATGGGGATTTCAGTGGAAGCTTATTTGAAATAAAAGTTGCTTTTCTTTCAGATAAGAAAGGCAGAGATGATTTGAGGTCAAGATTAACTCTAGAGATTCTGGTAGGACTTTTTTTTAGCAAAACTACAATTTGAATTAAAACTCAGAGAAAGCATTACATTTCCAGAATACTTTTTACTTTAATTTCTTTTTTCTTTTCTTTTCTTTTCTTAGCCATACAGAGAACTTCAGGCACTGTAACACTCAGAAGATAAGAAGGAAACATGCTGATATGATTTAACTTTGGTCATAACTCAGAAAAGCAAAACATAATAGGAAAACAAAGCAAAGAAGAAATACCAGCAACTAATGATAAAATTCAAAGGTAGCTGCCCATGTGAAAAAAATTTAGGAAGTCCAAATGTTTAGAAGAATAGAGGGTGCAATGAAGCAAAAGAATAGTTCTCTGCATCTGGTCAGTCAAATAATGAACACTTGTATTTGTCACTCTGCTGTACTGTAAATGCAAATGTCCCATTTCCAAGTCACATTTTCCAACCAGATACATCCAAGGAAGAAGGCTGAATGAGCATGTGGCTGTGAAATGCCACTCCAGCAGAGCACTGAAGTGAAGAGTTACAAGAAATATTGCAGGATAGAGGCTAAGTCAATGTAAAGTCAAGGCAGAGCTCAGAAGGGATCTTTAGAGAAGCAGGAAGAAACAAAGGAACAAAGTGCATTTGAAAGATTACTGTAGGTCCTCTGAACCTTCATCACTTTCAGAGGTGACCCCTTGTCACTAGCTAAAAACTTACAGAAGAATCAAAATTTCAAAAGGTTTTCACAAATTAAATTATTACATGACCATGACTTGACACAATTTTCATGAAGCTAAAACACCACTTCCTTTATCCAACTTCTGTCAAGGTGGAATAAGTAGTCAAATCCTTGAATGTGCAGAGAGCTACAGGAAATTAATTGCAAATGATCTTAAATTCTGAGGTATTCCTGCTGCCAGTCATGCAGGTATGGCTGCAGCATCAAACCTTGTTCTTGCTAGGTACAGGAAATTGGAATACAAACATCAGCAAACTCATTTAGGTTAATTACCAAAAAGGGTCCACAGCAAAACCAGGCTAAATCAAGTAAATACAATAACTTGATAAATGAAAACCTTCTTTACCATTGTGCTCTAAAATTATATGTATCACTGGACTGGGATGGATCCTACTGTTTGTAGAATGATTGCTAACAAAGGGAATATGTGGAGAATGGCTAAAGCAATGTCCTAAATTAATAATTCTGCAAAGATGAGGAAGATGTTTCAAAAGTGAAGGTGAAAAAAGGAAAAAAACAGATTAATTTTTGAGTAAGTCCAGGTATTCTTAACTTCATACATCCGTCCGTCCATCCATCCATCCATCCATCCATCCATCCATCCATCCATCCATCCATCCATCCATCCATCCATCCATCCCAGTAAAACTTCAAGTTCAGGAACAAGTCTAATGTGTATAGTTCCATTGCATTTAAACAAAATATTATGTTAATCAAGGAATATAACTGAAACTGCTTTTAGTGGCAGATGTAGAAAACACAGAAAAATAGATTCATTACTCATCAAGCTAACACTGCCTGTGACCTATCTGTTACATATTTATTCTATAACTTTTCTTGTAGACATAATAATACTTTTTTCTAGAGATACAGGGAAGGCACCAAAATACAGTGAACACCCACTTAATTTGTACCTTAAGATTATAAAAAAGCAAATGAAGCAATACATTTTTTGAGAGACTGAGAATTAACTTTATTAGTTACATACTAGACAGTTTTTGCACTTTCAGTATATAAGGGTGATATATACTTTGAAAATGACATGGACAAAACATCACTGGATGTAGTGATGGATTTAATTACAGAAAAGATGAGTACAGAGAAGCCACAGATCAATTTGTCTTGTTTTGTCTTGTTGCCATCCTGTACCCTCAGACTCTTAGAAGACCACTTTTTGTCTGTCATGACTGCAGAGATGCTCCTTCATAATTACATATTAAGTTGCTTGATTTTTATCATTTCTGGATCATCTGCATGAATTAATAATTTATATACATTTGTAATTTACACTAGGCACCACGATGGAGTAACAGGCTGGAGGCCATGGGATCAAAGGCAAGAAGGATCTTCTCTGTAGTCAGTGAAGCCACTATGGTCATGAGGAGAGGCAGTGTGCTCTACCAAGCCAAGGGAGCAGCCTATTCCACCAGCACATGAAAACCTGGGCTGGGAAAGTGAGCATGAACAGGAGCTAGCTCAAAATGTGTTATGGCCTCTTTTTCAGCTCAGTTTGTTTGAGCATCTTTAAGCAGACATAAGGAGACTCCACAAGCTGGACGTGCAGAACTCAAAAGCATAAAGTGGCTGTTTATTATGTAGCACGTTAAAAAGTGGGGTTTCACAAGCTACTGAGCTAAGCTTTAACACCCTCCCCACCCCAAAGTCTCTCTGCTGGTCAGGCAGCCATGAATTAGGAGAGAGGGGTGAGTCTCCACAGTCCCCTGGACCAAAGTCTCCGTGGTGCTGAGCTGCCACCTGCCCCCCCTCCAGCAGTGCTGGTGCACCAGCTGTGTGAGCCAGCAATCCCTGCATTGCTGACCTCCTGCCACCCCATCTCACAGCCTTCATCCAGCCTCCATCAGAGTGCAGCTGCCAGCATGAGTCCTTGTTCCCAGGCTGGGGGAGCCACGACGAGCCCAGCAGCCTCACCACGTCCACGTCTGTCATGTGGGCTGTTCTCCACACCAGCAGACATTTCCATCCAAATACTACATTAGCTTATGCATGGATGGATTAATGCTACTATTTGTATTCCAGACTCAAGCTGGTCCTTGCAAGAATTAGATTAAGGAGGTTTCAGAGAAGTGTTAGCTAACATTTGTTAATCATTACTCTTGAATGTAATCTCAGAGCACTTGGCTCTGCCAAAATATTGGACATTTTCCTCACCCTATCTCCTTTCCTCACTCCAGAGAAATCCAAAGAGAAGCTTGCTTCACCCAACTGGCCCCAGAGGATTAGTCACAGAGGCACAGGAAGCCTATGGACAAAATCAAGTGGAACCCTATGGCAATGGCCACTGAACACACAGATAAAATCTTCATATTGCATGTAGCCTCCTTCCCCTGCTTTACTTGGAGGTCATCCTGAAGTTCTCCTTTAGTGGGAGCTATGTCACATGGGAATGCTCAGTTTGGCTGTTTTGTGAAATTCATCCTTCACTAACCATGTTTAGATTTGGAGGTTTGTGTAAGACTAGTTTAAAAATAAACACAAGCCCAACATAGACCTAGCACAGTCTGGTGTGAACATATTGTAGCATCTGTGTTAAACTCTCCCCATATTAAAGAAACTTCATAATCCTACCAACACTTAGCCTGGAAATCACACAAATATACTAAGAAGTTTTCAAAATAAATCAGAGTGGATTTAGCTGCTCTAAGTTTTAATAATTGTACAAGCAGACACACCAGGTTATGCACAAAGCACTTGCATGCACTTTGTTCTGCTGCTGCAGAAGTCCATGCCATGTAAGTTACATGGCAAGAAGAGTTTTGCTTATTCATGTGAACACCACAAGGAGAGAAAAAGAGGCTCAGAGTGGCAGCACTTCCAAGAGCTGGAGCAAACCAGGGTTAGGAGACCCCAGATCTAGAGAATCTGTTTTCAAACCAAAGTTATCATCATGAGGGTCTTTCATCACCCAGATTTCTCCATTGAAAGGACAGAGAGATGTAGAATCCTGAAAATGAATCAGTAAATGTTTATTAGGCAGTTGTTTATAGAGTGGGCTGCTGGCATGATGTCTAAAATAGCCCTGTTTTTAATCAGACTGCTTTAGAGTGTGTTTAAAAATGAAAATGCCCTTGCTACCCAAGTGAGGTAAATTCCCCCAGCAGTCTATGGGAAAAATATGACCAGGGTGTCACATTTGCATTAACAGAAATGAAAGTATACTAAGGCCAATACTGAATAGCTTTGGAACACTTGTGCTGAGCCTCTGGGATAAACACAGTTAAATAATGGCAAAATAAACCTGCAAGCATACTTACAAATTCATTCCACAAGTCACAGTGTTGCTTTTTATGGGATCAAAAATCATGCAAAAAATTATGCAAGGATATTCAGCCAAGTTTTTATAACAAACAAAACATTACAGAAACTCAACATTTTTTGTCTGTTTTTGACTCTTTCCCTTATGGACCCTCTCCAGCTCAGAGTATTCTGTGGTTTCAGAGCCAAATGAGAATAGGAAACCTGTCTCCTATCTTAACAGGTATTACCTATATCAAGCTGTAGTTTACATCCATTAACATATTACTTTAAAAGCAAAATTTCCCCCCTCTGCTTTACTCATGTGACTGTAAGAACTGAGATAGCACAAAGAGCCATGCTCCCACTTTCAGGAGCAGTGGCTGCTTCAGCTGAGTGTTTCTTTCCCTGGCACATCCTTCCAGTTTCCAGCAATCAACCCTTAAGTGACTTTGTGAATCCCTTTGTGCATCTGGAACTGGAAGCTGTGATTACTAGCCTGATTAGCAAAAATGAAAATTATTTCCAAAGAGCAGAGAAGAGATGTAAGATGATAATAAAAGCCAGTTGAAGTTGTAAGTGAATTAATGAGCAGAAGGCAAACTCAGTCCTATTTCACAATAATGCTTTGGGTGCTATTTGGTTTAGTCCCAGATCTCACAGCAGCAGAACTGGGCTGCAGAGTGCAGAGGGGTTTGGGTTGCTCTTATGCCCTGCTAAGCCACAAATCTGTATCCACAGTGGGCACAGAAAATGCCAGGCTCATACTACACCATGGTTCTTAGCATCCTGTAGCAAGGCTTCCCCAAAGCTCTTTGACTCTCAAACTGACAGCTGTCCTTTCATTGCTGAGCCAAATCAGAAAGGTTTGGCTGCCAAGGTCAGGGAGATGCTCCCAGAAACAGTTGGTGGGCAGCTCTGTTTTTCAGACAGGATTGCAAATCCTCACCCCCTGGGATGATTTGCCTCCAACTGAGGCACCATGGCCTCCAACTGAAGAACAGCCTTGTGGTTGTGCCTGGCATGATCACCTCACAGGCAGGCAATCTGGGTAATTTACATCCTCCCAGGGCAAATGTATTTCAACTAGACCAGAGAGTCTAATGCAATACATTGGACCAAACACATAATGCATGATAGATTGTGATTGCAGAAAATAAAGACTTTTTTTTTGAAAGAAAATATTTTAGTGTGCTATTAGATCGGGACAAAACATTGCCAGAATAATAATTACAATTGAAATTACACTTTTGTTTTTCCACTTTGGGGTTTGGGGGCCAAGTAGCATTTCCTGAGCTAGGAGAAAGTCTGGTTCTTCTTAATGCACCAAAGCTGCTAACTGGAGAGAATGTATCGTTCATATTGCTCTTTTGTTATGTTGCTTTCCTATTTATCTTCTATCAAATTATGGTCCTTCTTGAAGACATGCCAGCAGGCTGGGTCTGTGTTATTACTCGGTGCTTCAACAGCCTGGATCCTTTCAAAAATATTGTGTTGCAATAAGGGACATCAGAGGAAGCTGGCAGGACACAAACAGAAGGGTTTAGCACACAGCAGATAATCGACCTGTGGAACCTACTGCAGAAGGATCTTGTTAGTGGAAAATCTTTACATGGCTTGGGGATGAATGGATGACAGGAAATCCACTGTGGGTTGATACCAAAACCACAGCTACTTTTGGAAAGCCCCAATTGTAAAGCTCTTTCTGTCTTTTAAAATATGAAATTCAATAAATGGTTCATTTGGCCAGTTTGCAAAACATGTGACCTTTGTTACCCTTACTCCTTGGGCTTTGGAAAATTGCTGTACTATTAATTTGATTATATACAGGAAAAGCATTGTTATCAAGCTGAGATTGGATTACCTATAAAAATATAATCATAGGCTTGGAAATTCACAAGAGCCTACTGAAGGTGATAATATGTGCAGATTGCTCTTATAAAGCCCAAGGGGATTTTCATGCTTCAGCAGTATCCTTCCCACCACTGGCACAGGGAATTATCCTCATCCCTTGCACCTTAGCTGAATTTAGAGCTCCTTACTAACATAAAAAACCCATTTGCTATTTCTCTTCTATTTGAGACTGCTTTTTTCTCATATGGGAACTGTTTTATATTTACTATTTTTATCATTTCTGGCCATTGTTGTGCCACCTCTTGTGAACTAGGACAGACTTTCTGGACTGATGTGACTAGAACTGAAGAATTGTTATCATTCCAGAGTCATATTTCTTTGCTAATAATTCATAACATTCAGTTTAGCTTTTTGATCACTGCCCTGAACTACGGTGGAATTTTCAGAGAAATAGGAATATTCACAATGATTGCAAGATATTTTTCCTGGGTAGCAATAGCTCATTTACAGACCATGATTGTGAATGGGTAATTAAGGAGGTTTTGCACTGATTTGTATTCATCAGTATTGGATTTATTCAGCTATTACATTATATATTGATATTCTCACAAAATATTTTTACAGGTCTTGGTAAACTTAACTTTGACTACTGTGGTTAATTCAACATTATCAGCAAAAAGTGTCTCCTAAGTCTTCACATTATTTTCATTATCACTTACAAACATTTATGGAATTCTACATTTCCTATTACTCTACTAATTTTATAATCATAATTGCTTAGTTTCTTTAATGCACTTTGAGAAGAGACATTTTTAAAATTATTAGCTCATCCTCAATTGTATGTTTGTTGGTATCTTCAAATAGCTCAAACAGCTTTTACTCTAAAAGCCATGTTGATTCATTCCATATATGACATATTTATTTTCTGATGTTTTCCCATTAATCTGCTCAGTGTAAAAGGCACATTTATCTCCCTGTAATTCTCAAAATTTCCTCAGGGGTTTCATTAAATATTGATGCCACATTTACCACTTTCAAGTCCTCGGGATCTGAACCAATTTTAAGCAATGGGGTACAGTGTGGTCATTTCAAACCATCCTAGAACTGAGTCATGCAGAGATTGCTCATGCTCTGGTAGACTTCACCATGTTTGTTTAGCTGCCTTGCTTCATTTTGGAGGAAAAGCAGTGCAGACTTAGCACCTCATCCACTTGCAGATGAGCAGCACCTTTCATCTGTATCTGTTGCTTTCAATCCCAGGACTTTTAGATTTTCCATGCTACTTACAATCTCATGAGAGGAAGTAGTAAGAACAAGCACATGCTGCCAGTGACCTTAGTGGACAGTAGAGTGCCCTTTGAGGTGGGAAATTTTACTGATCCCTGTGCCAAAATATACTGTGAAAACTGTGCTAGATCCTTTATCAATACAAGTGTAACAAAACACTTGGATAAGCTGATTTTCCTATATGAGGAGCTCAAATTTGAGTTAATGCGCAGCTGCCTACTTCTCAATTCACGTTACCAGAAGAAACTTGGACCATACAAAACCTTGCAACTGAAAAGAAAAAGGGTCCTTCTTCTCTTTCAGATGCACAATTTGGCTAATGAATGCTCCCAAGAATGGGCTCACTTCAGGGGAGAAAATGGAGATCCTAGTGGAGGCAAAATTGCATGCTGTGGCCTTTCATACCCTGCCAAGGCTCATGCAGGTGAAATTACGGCACAAACCCAGACAGGCGTTCATTGAAGGAAGGAAGTGATGGGAGATCTTCCAATCATTCACAACAGTTCTTTTCTCTTTACTGTATTTAGATTTTATCAATTTGAGAGGTAGGAAATAAGGTTCTGAGAGAGAAGTAGTTTAACGAAAAGACTAACCCTGCATGCTGAAGGTGATAATATTTTATACAAGAAACTTTGTTTCTGGCCTTCAAAAAGAAAGATGCTTTCAATTTTCTGTAATGCTAAAGTCATTTTGCACCATCTGGACTTATGTTGCAGTTTTCAAGAAGGAAATGTTTTCATTCTTGTGTAACCTTCATATCTTAGTTACAGTGATCTCTAAAACTCAGTTTCAGTAATGATATTTTATGAAATAGACTAAATATTAAGCATCAAATACCAGATTGATTTTCTCTTCAGAGATTCCATTTCTTTAATGTGCAAGTGGTTTTGTCCTTGCAAGGAGTCTGTTACAGCACTTTCCCTTCTGCTGGTGATGGAAACAGAGCCCTGTTCAACCCGTGGCTTGAGCCCAAACCTGCTAAGTGTACTGGCAATGCTGCCTGTGATTTTAGCACTGTGGAAAGCAGGCTTGAAAGACTCAAGGTCCCATCAGCCTTCTGAGGGATGTGGCAAGAGTAACAGATTCAAGAATCCAATTTAAGTCTTCATTTTCAAATGTAAAACTCAGCACTAGAGAAGATCTTTATTGACTTGATTTTATTTTACATCAGGATAAATCCATCTGAAAAGTTACTTTTAGGATTATGTTTTCCACAATGACAAACAGATGTATCCAGACAAAAAATATTTAGACACAGTCCACGCCATGAAACTCATTTGCAAGAGTACAAATTCTTGAACTTCAGTTCACAGAATCTGTCATCATAATATTTAAAGTAAATTCAAAGCAAATGCAACAGCCTCGTGCCTCCAGTTATCTCAACTGCCAGCGGTAAGTAAGCCTGGCAAATCCTCTCAGAGATAACAGTAGGTGTTTAGATACACAACTGAAAAATCACCTTAACCTTGTGCCTGGGCTAGAACAAAGTTTTCCTTATGATTACTTGGATTTCCTGCTTCCATTTGGGCTGAAACTACTTTGGGAACATTTTAACTCAATTATGCACTTTCAGTCCTAGCAGCACCTGTGAAACAGAGAACAAAACATGAAAAAGCAAAAATTAACAAGTCCTAAAAATCCCATAATATTTGTTTGGCATTAGTTATTACTTTGAAATTAAAATCTGAAGCAGAAACCTTCCTTTGAGGAAAAGCTGCTCATACATTTCTTTTCTTGTAAAGGTCTCTTTTCCTTCAGAAAAATGCTGAAAACACCAAGAAATAAACATGCAATCTCTGTAAGTTTTTCCAGCTGGGCAGATTTGTTCAGCTAAAATATTGTTAATCTCTTAAGCGTGATCTGATGCCACTTCTTTGCAGGCTGCATGAGTCCTCTTCTGACCTTGTAATTCGAGTTTATGTGTATACTCATCTACATGTTGTTTGCAATGCCACAGGCAATTCAATTGTTTGGTACTTTCATTAGTCCACTATTGATCAGCTCCCCTTCCTCCCTGCTGTGCACAGAAAGGTACATTTCCTGTTGCTATTTGCTGTTTACCAGAACCCTCTTACTGTTTTTGGCATTTTGATGATACTTGATACTAATCTGACCTGGTTGTTCTTAAAGCAGCACTTTAATATTTTATTTAAAGCAAACTTTGAAGCAACCTTATCTGGCCCTGGAAGTTCTACTCTGAATGATTAGTCAGTCACTTCTCCTCCCTCCCTCCCTCCCAGCATCCATTAAATTGAGTACTGCTCTGACAAGTGGGAGGCTTTCCTCACCTGGCTGAAGGCATTCCAAGCCCTCCAAGGCTGCAGTCCAGCATATGCTGGGAAGCACGGCAGCCTCACACACTGTGGGTGTCATTAGCTGGAACACTGGGACCTCTGATGTCCCAGAGAAGAGTCTGCAATTGCCAGGTGGCCTCACTGGAGTCAGGTGAGAGAGCAGCCATGGGAAAACTCTGGCCTGCCTTGCTCCAGTCAGGGCTGTTACACAAGATCACTGTGATATATTAATTTAAAACAAGCTTTCTTTCATGTCATAAGGCCACAGCACTCACATCCCATTTCTCCAGCTGATGCCTTCTGTCCTAGGACATTTGCTGACCCATGGGAAAAGGGATTCTCCAGTTAACACCCTTTGGAGGCAGTGTTCTTATGGATTGCCATGGTGGGATGCCTCTACCTTGTGGTTTGTGTTTTGCTCCCATTCTGTGGTCATCAGAGAGTAGGACTTTTTGTTTTCAGTTTTCAAAATAAAAATTTCATTCACTTCAATACTTTTTATTGTATTGGTTTTGTTTTGTTTTGTTTTAATGGGATTTTAAAATTTTGAAACAGCTTAGACATCTATAGGTCTAAGAGAACGTGTTGTTTAAATGCTCACTAGCATGGAGGAAAAAATAAAAACTTCTTTCACTTTTTTTTTTACAGTAAATCCCAAAAAAATCCTACCATGTCTTGTAAACATGCTATTTTTAAATTGTTCATGCTTTCATTCAAGAGTCCTTAGGTGAGTTACTGGGGCAGTGACCCGCTGTCACACAACATACAATTTGAGAGGTGCACTAAACCTTAGGGACAGAGAACAGCTGAGTTTGCTAGTTAGGAAAAACTACACTAAGTTTCCATGTCTGTGTGTTTTCATGCTCCCCAGCCTGCACAGAACAGGACTAAAGTCATTGGAAGTGGCAACATGCCACTTAATTAGTGCTGAATCCTTCTGCCAGAATGACTCAACTTCAGCCATGTGATGTGTAAGTAAAAATAGGAATAAGCATAGACATTGATTTATGCTATGAAAGATCAGATATTGAAAGTTAAATTGTTACAAACTTTATTTTAATCTGAAAAGTAATAGGATAGAAATGAAAAAGGTTTGATAGTGAAGTTCTCCATTGCAAAGGCCTTTCTTGATGCTACTGGAAAATGTCAGCTGAATTTCTGACTCAGTCTCCAGCAGGGAAATCCTCTGCCAAAGTCCCACAGTCCAGCATGGAAATCCCAAGTGTCATGTAATATATCCCCAAGGGTAAATATCAATGTGGAAACTGTCAATCTCTTTTTTGTTTCCGGCTGTTGCCCACACTTCCCAGAACTTCTCATTTGGCACGAAGTTTGTTTCCATGGATATCTTCTTTTCCTCAGCCCTACCACTTGTTGTAGCTCGGGCAGAGCTGTGCTTTGCCCACCTGTGAGCACTTTGCAGGGGCACCAAACCCTCCTGCCCAGGAAAAGCCCTCTCCCTGCTGCCATCAGTGACAAAGCCACTGCCTGGGACAGGCTGTGTGGCACACAGCTGCAGGGTGCTGCTCCATCTCAGACAGTGATGAGGCCTGAGCACTTAGTGGGGAAAAGGAAGAGGAGTTGCCAGAGCAAGGTCAGAAACAGAGAAAGCTTCAGGAAAGGGACCCCAGCACCTGCCCCTTCTGGTTCAGCTTTGCCCCAGTGACACAAGAGAGCATCCTGGAGTGTTTGGGGTATCCCCTTTCCCTGAGCCCAGCTCTGATGGACATCTCCTTTCCCTGCCAGCACACTGTGGTTTTGACCATGCTGGGAGGGCAGTAGGCTTCCTGGGGGTAGAAGACCCTTCCCTTCTGGCTGGGACACAGCATTTCAATCCAGACTTGGGCAGAAATGGCTTAATATGGTGCAGAGCTCTTTGCTATGGGAATTAAATCATTGAGCTGGTCTTGGGACAAGTTCTTCATCTTCCTTCAGGGGAGCTGAGTGTGTCATGAGCCACAGCAATTCTTGAGCTGCTTGAGGACCCTCCAGCCCTGCCCCATGCTGCAGACACCACCTTTCTTGCTGAACCTCCCTGCAGAGCCCCTTTGTGCCATTCATCATTTAAAATGGCATTCCAGTTGTGCCCAAGAACCCAAAAACTTGGTCTCTAGGGCCTTTGGGGGTTGCTCCTAGGCATACTTGAAGGCATCCAGATGATGGCAGCAAAAAGGACAGGGTACAGCCACACAGTCCAATCTTAAATAAAAACAAATATAATTATCTCTACTCTAGCTTGTACAAATGAAGAAGTTTAAATTACATCCTGAGGAAAAAAAACATGATCCTTACTGCTTTGAGAGTTCAGGTTTCTGCAGCATAAACCCTTCCCTTCAGCTCCCCTGCCCAGAGCTGGGCTGCTCAGGGCTCCTCTTTTTTGTTTTGTCCTCACTTCACTCTACAAAACAAGTGCTCAAATCCCCTGTGGGTGAGAGTTAGCCAAGGCAGCATGGCTTGCCATATACCTGGTGCTGAGCATGGAAAGGGTTTAGTGTCTCATGCTTGGTTTGGGAAGGAGCAAACTGAGCAGAAGAAATCACCACAGGTTATTTGGCATGGGAGGAACCCCTGGACTCTGGGGTAAGGTGCCCAATGGCACTCAGGGGCTACAGATTGTGCAAGTTGTGCTCTCCCACTTCTGTCCAGTGCACATGGCTGCCTGTTGGAAGTGGGATGACAAAACTGGAGCTAAACAAGCAAGGAACCCAAATCACATTTTGAAGAGCCAGAGAGCTTCGTAGAGTGGTGAACTGAGATGGACCAGCTTGTACACAGGTAATGGATGGATAAAAGGACACTCACAGGAGCTATTCCCAACACACTGTAGCAGATTTAAAGCCTTCTGCAAGAGACCAAAGCCAGCAAGTATTACATGCTGGAGAGAAGAGCAGAGAATCGTAGGCATTGCCCAGGTTTCAGATGCACTGCATTAAATGAAACCCTGGACAATCACAGAAAATGGACCATAACCAGGTGAAAACAAACCCAGAACACTCAGTGCATTCAGCCCTGTCCCACTGACATGCTGGAAGGATCACCCAGACAAACCAGTTCAGTTTTGCATGGACAGCTTGGGGTATACAAATCTGGCACGTGGGCAGTTGTAGGTGACAGGAGTACCAGGATGTCCATATCCTGCCTTTGGGTGCACAGCTCCCCCAAAAAAGGGAAATTGTTTATCTGAAGTAGGCTGCAGATCACCAAAATAGCACCTGTCAGACATCTCAAAGCATTTACATTTCAGCCACCACCTGAACAAAAGCATCTATGCTGAAAGGCTGCAGATCAGATTTTAGGGAGCAGTGATTTATCTCTCTCCAGAGAGTGGAGGGGTCTTGCCCATGCCCAGCAGTGTGGTGTGACAGGGCTGCTGTCACTGGCTCTGTCTCCCTGCCCTGTGCAGTCACACTCATTTTGCATGGCCAACATGCACTGTGGGCTCCTGCCCTGTTTTCCTACAAATGCATCCAGCTTTCTCTGGAAAAGAACAAGAGATTTCTTCATTTCTGTAAGCAGCTTGTTCCACTAAGTGCTCTTGGTGGTAAGAATATGATCCTAATTGCTGATTGGATTTCTCTGGATTTGCATTCCAGGAAAGGGCTTTTACTGTTTTGATTTTTTTTTTTTCTGATAGATTAAGGAAGCTCTTTCTATCTTTTTACTTTTCCACTTGGAAAGATATATTTGTGCTGCAATCATATCACTATTACTAGCACAGTTATCACCTAATAACTGAAATGAACTGAACAAATCCTATCAGAAGTGATTCTCCACTTTTATTTTTAATGATTACTTTTCCTAGGACTTGTGACAGGCTGCTATATATATATATATATATATTGCATTGGACTAATCACAATGGTAGTATTTTTAAAACTATTGGCACTATATTATCACCTTTCCACAGCATCTGAAACTTCTGGTCTGTTAATACATAAAACCCTTCTCAACAAATTATTTTGGCACGTGGATTATATCTACTTTAATTTTTTCCCTGAATTTTCTTAACTTCCTTAAGAGTTACTAGTGGCATCCTAATAGAATACAAGCAGCTTGAAATATTTCCAAATATAGAAAGAAACATGGAATAAACATGTAGGATTTTAAAATTATTCACAGTTAGTTGTCAGTGGGATTCACAGGTATATGCACCCATTTTTGTTAGTAAGTCCCTCTAGTTTTTGGTATTGAGTGGAAACGTCAACAACAGCCAGGAATATTAAGATCACTCATCTCACTGTGTGCCATCAGTGGGGTTTGTGCCAGTTTGAGCAACACATCCAGTGCATGGGAGACCAAGGAGAAGCGATGCTACTGCTATTTATTATCCATTTTCTTTTAAAGCAAAAGATACTTTAAAAATAGTAATATTGTTTATAGCTAATGGATACCACCCACCAGAGCGTACAGGGAGGTGTGTGCTTACAGGCACAGACTGCTCTGAGCATTTCAGCTTAACTGAGCATGAGGCAAGTCCAGCACAGCATGTAAACAAATTTCATCTTATGGCTCCGTTTGTTCAGTCACAGAGATGGTTTGTGTCCTACCAGCCTAGATCAGAAACATAAAATAAGATATATATTCATCCATGTACACAAACCCTCAGTATACTGTCTTAGTTTTGTTTCAGTCTCTGCTCTGGACTGATGTTGAGGGGATTTTGCCTTTAATGCAGAGATCTAAACCAGAATGTGTTATTTCATCATTCATTAATTCAGCCTATTTATTTGAGGATAATAAGAAATTGGACCCAACGTGAGGACTGATAAGATGAAGAGATCCTATTGGCAGTAAAAGTCGATCAGGCTTTTCACAATTCAGTTGATACATTTTGAGGACATATTTAACAGCTTCAAAGGAGATCTTTGAACACACACTGTTACACCAAACCATTGCTTCAGGCATTGGAAGGAAAATATTGCAAGCACGATTAAGTTACTGGGACACTGTGTAAATGTATTCCTTTGGATTTTTTTCCCCTGGCCTACTTTTATGTATTATAAAATCTATGCAAGGCTTGCCCAATGATCACACAATTGTACAGCTGGGTAGCACGTGCAACTATCATAAAGAGTGTTAATTCAGGAAGGGAAGTTTTTTCAATTGTTATGAGTATAATGCAATCCAAAGACACAGCAGTCATATTTTTGTAAACATTCACTGACATGTTTCTATCCTGAATGTGAAAGTAAAATGCATTTTGCCAAGAGTTCCCCCAACTCTTTTTGTGAGCAGATGACACCAAGGGCAGAGAAAATGCTTGGAACTTCCTCAGAGAAATCCTCCTATTGGAGATCTCCCACCATACTGTCCATTCTTCCAGGTAAACAGTTTTTGTGTCTCTGGAAGGTGTGTAAGGTTCAAAGGCTGAAGAAGGGACATGCCAGAGTCTCATGTACAGCAGAGATGCCTGCTGTCCTGGCAAGTGGAGAGGGGATGCCATGAACAGGAACAGAGAGCCACATCCAGCACCTGTGTTAGAAACTGGGAGTGTGGGGAAAAGAGATGCAGAAACCTCTGATGGGTCATTAGTCTACTCCCACAGCATGATTAGATCAGTTGGGTCAGTTTTATAAAGGCTACAGATGATTGGATTAGTCAAGGATAGGTCAGATTATTTCTGCTTTACTGCCATCATTACCGTGCTGTAAACACATCAATTAAAGTTTGCTCTGACAGGACTCCTGCTGTTACTAATTCAGTGAAGAAAACCACCTTGGTGGCAGCCCTGAGGAGGCTGTGGCAGCTGAGTGTGTTGGAATGCCTTGGCTTGGGAGCCAAGGAATATCTCTCTTTTCCTGGGAGGAGTACACATGACTGGCTGTGATGTAAAGGAAGCAGAGACACAGGGCCAAGACCCCAGGTTTGGGTGCAAAGCTTTTATCTACACAAGTAAGAAAATTCAGCTGTGCTTGCTTTTCAGAATTTTGGGGGCATTGCCCACCACCATGGGCTTGTCACCCCCCACAGTTAGATCAGTCCCAATGCCATGCCACCCTCCCAGCTGGGAAATAGCTCTTTTCCCTGGACATTCCAGGAATGTGTTGCAAAGATGCAGTCATACCATAATCACAGTGTGCACTGGGCTTTTGAGACACAAACTGGAACACCATTTGGTCTTCATACCTAATACTTTCCAGGAGAAAAATTAAACCTTCAGACTGAAAGAGTCTGACCTGTATTTCCTTGAGGCAGTAACAAGAAAAATGGTGTGGGATAGCAGTACTAGCATAAAAGCATTATATATGAAGAAATCCATATCTGAATAATTGTGGGTGAGCTAACAGCTCACTGATCACAGAACCATGGAATTGCTAAATTTGGAAAGGACCTCTAAAATTATTGAATCCAAGCATTAACCCAGCACTGCCAAGTCTACCACTAAATAATGTCCCCAAGTGCCACACCTAAATGTCTTTTAAACATCTCTGGGGATAGTGATTCAACCACTTCCCTGGGCAGTCTTTCCAATGCCTGACCTCCCTTTCAGTGAAGAAATTTTTCCTAATGTCCAATCTAAAACTTCCCTGCACAACTTGAGGCCATTTCTTCTTGTCCTGTCACTTGTTAACAATTAAACTTTTCAAAAACTGGAGGACATTTCCAAAAACTGAAGACTTGTAGTTAAAATGCAAATCTGTGCTCTGACCTGGGGATTATGAGATCTTAAAGCATTCCCACCAGTCACCCCACATCAGGAATATTTTGTGTGACTCTTAAGTTTTGAATATGTCATTTATTTTCATAAAATACATTGCTCTTCCAATACACACTAGTTTTCTCACAGACCCTGGTGGATCTTTCTTCGTGATGCCTGGAAACTGTTAAATTCACAAAGAAATACTCAGGTGACATAATTATTAGCATTAAGGCTGATCCCCTAAGCAAAAATTGTGGAAAGAGTCCTTTTATGGGAGGATGGCTGCTGCAGCCAGGAGTGGTCTGGCCTTGCTATCACAGGCTGATGCCTTGCCAGTTCACTGATGCAGCACAAGAAAGCACTGCTGCACAGCTCTGCCCATCTGGGTTGAAATCTTCCCTACTTGTACATCTTGCTACATGGGTGGTTGTCACATTTATGACTCAAGGAGTGCTCCTATCCATCATATTGTCCTTCTTTTCAAAGCTTCCTCTGTGTTTGCTCATTCTGCCTATGCTCAGAACCAGCCTGCTTTTATACCAGATATTTCTGCCACCTTTCTACAGCATACTATGGCAAGGTGCTGCTAGAATGTGAACCTGAGGTTGCATTTCCCAGGACAGACCTGTCTGGCTGTGTTATCCCTGTTTCTCTGCACACTACAGGCCTGGGTCTTTGTCCTAATTTGGAGGACAGGTGTCTGCCAATAAAGGCAGGAGCTCCTCTTTGAAATGGAGAATGTAAACCTCCTCCCTCCAAACTATTATAGTTTTGAAATTAAGGGGCTCTCAGGCAAAGATATGAGAGTAGGAATAACAGTTTTTTACTAGGAAAATTAAAATACAAATATAGTATTACAAAGAACAATCCTAACCCTGACAGAGTCAGAATACAACCTGACACCCTGTCAGTCAGGGTGTTGGTAGCAGTCCCATTAAATGGTGGCTACAGTGTTCCTGCAGTGGCAGATGTGGTTCAGCTGAAGCAATGGTCCTGTAGAAGGTGCAGTTTTCCTCTGAAGGTCCAGGGATGATGTGGGAAGGTCCAGTTTTCCTCTGGAATCCGGTGGAAAAGGCTGCTTTGGTGTTCAAAATCTCACTTTTTATATAGGTAGGAAAGGTTTGGCTCCCCCCCTGGCTGGAGCATCTCCCAGTGGGATGATGTAATTTTATCAGTCATACTGTGGGACTCAATGGCCCAGCAGCAGATGATATCTTGCTGGAGGGAGGATGGGTTGTGCAAAAGATAAAGATGATGCCCCACCTGGTTTTAAAGGTGGCTCATTAGCAGATGGTATGTGCCACGGAGATAAGGAAATCACTGCCCCACCCAGCTCCAACAGATGGTGATAGAACACACATTTCTGGCCACATCCTGTATTGAAACCCAAGATAGGCTTTCAGCTGCAGGAGCCCCTTGTGACACTGCATCACTTCACCCTCTCACATGGCATGTGGTGGCAGGAGGGAAGCCTGAGCTGCAGCATTGCTTTTTCTCTAGCACTGGGTGTGGTGGGGACCAGCAGCAGCTGCCCATCACTTGCAGTACCCTTCATGCTGGGTGATACAAGCTTTGCTGCCCTTTAACAGCAGAAGTGCCAGAGAGAGAAGGGCATGTACTGAGCAGGAGTTTGGAGCACCCAGGTATGCTGGAAGAGGACACTGACAGTGTCTTCTTACCTATGGGACAAAGGTCACTTCTTCACAAGCTGCAGGTTTCCAGGGCACCATAGGAAGGTGCTCATACAAAAAAAAAAAAAAAAAAGAGTCCATAATTCATTGACATTAAGATCTTCTATTCACCTTCAGAAAAAAGGCAGGAATATCTGTAATCAGGCACCTTGGACATTTCCAGCTTTGTTAATTGGTTCATTTCTACTGGAGTCTGAATTAGGATTACTCATACTCATCAGATTACTCTTGCCTTTTCATGACCTAAAATGAAAACTATATGGCTCAGACCAACCTGAAAATTGTAACTAAAAGCTGTTTTAAAACCCTTCACTTTAAATTGGAGTTTTCAGTACAGAGAATTAACAATTGTCAAATCACATCTAGAGTTTTCAGAGGCCTTTTTGCTCAAAGGTGTCTGCTACAGTTTTACATTTCCTCACATTTTCAACATTTTTGCTCACCACCAAGGTGGTGGAGACAGCTGTGAATGAGGAGTAAGGGGAGAGCAGGGCCCTAGGGGGAGCTGCCATAGCTGGAAAGCTCCATCTCATCAGGGACAAGGGACACAAATGTAAATCCTGACAAGAAGAAAGCCCTGTTGGAGCTCTGTGTCTGTGGTGTGCTCTCTTCCTGAAGGGAAGGCACAGCAGCCCTGGGGTAAGGATGTGGTGTGCCCCAGAAGAGAGATCTCCCACAGCACCCAGGGGCCAGGCTGGTCATGCAGTGTGCTACGTGGCTAATTAGGGACTGCTGAAGAATGCAAACCTACAGAGTATAATTACTGCTAATTTATTGCATCAACCATTTAAAATCAAAGAGTGAAAGGGAAAAAAATACAACATTTTTTTGGGAAGTGAAAAGTGTTGAATTAAGCAGATTGAGTCTCTCACCACCACTCTCTGTGTTGCTTCTGCATCTGCTGTGTAGGTTTAGCTGGAAGTGCTTTCTAGAGACAGGAGGACAATTAGACAAGTACCTGTGAAAACTGTGGGTGTTGGTTGGTTTTTATAATTTGGTCTTGAGAGGAATGTTACATTTGTCTTTACAAACAAGTTGTAGATCTGTTGGTAGTTAAAGTTAGCACCTAGAGATAAAAGAAACAATGGGAGGGATTACACTGATTGATGAATGGAAAAAGAGATTTGCCTTTACAAACAAACTGTAGGTTTTCTGGTAAATTAAATTGGGTAACAGAAGATGAAAGAAGCAACGGGGGGGAAACTATGAATTCTACAAGAATTAAAAATTAAAAGGGAGGGTTATACATTAGAGGAGAATGTCAGGTGTCAGGCGTTCCGGGAAGTCTGTGCCTCTCGAGTACCTCAGCCTATGGGGAAAGAGAGAGGGAAAAGCGGCCGGGAAATTAGGATAAAAGGAGGCTGCGTCCTCCAAAAATCCGAGGGATCCCAGGGGAATGCCCTATGGCCTCTCCCTTTATTCGAATAAAGCAAAAAGGACTCCTCTGTCTCCTTTTTGGACATAAACCTCTGGTGTTTGTGGATTAATTTTCCTTACAAATTGGGGGCTCGTCCGGGATATTTCCACCGTCCGGGGCAGCGGGCAGCGGGTGGAGCTGAAGGCGCGCCTCACCCAGTTTCGGTGATCAGCTCCCCTGGGTGCCGGCTGGCACCGGGCGATCGATTGGGTTCCCGAGACTGTCCAGGAGACAGACGAGTGGCGGACCAGGGGGGTCCGTGAAGAGTCCACAGGGAAGGACCACTGAAAAATCTCACCGGTGAGTAAAATGGGATCCTCGGAGAGCAAACCTGGGAGGGCGCCCATGGAGGGCAGCACAGGTACACCTGGGAGGGCACCCATGGAGGGTAGCACAGGTGAAACGGGGAACCCATGGGAAGGCAGCACAGCTACACCTGGGAGGGCGCCCATGGAGGGCAGCACAGGTGAAACAGGACACCCATGGAGGGTTGGAAGGGTGAAGCCGGGAAAGGGCCCCCGGAGAGTCACTTGGGGAGAGTGCTGAGGTCTTGGGACAAATTGTATATTCACCAGACGTAACTATGAAAATTAGGGTTAAATACTGTTTTTTTGTGTGGCCAGAGTATAAGTTGTCAAAGGCGCTTATAAGGCCATGTTATAGAAATGCCCTCGGAGGGGGCAATAAGGGAAATCGAGAAAGGGTCTCGATAGTCCATGCCCTGAGGGGCAAAAACGGGAGTCGAGAGAGGGTCCCGACAGCAGCGGGTGGATGGAGAGTGTTTGTGCGTTGGAACAGAATTGAAGGGAATGTGTGATAGATATGGGTGAGGCAATGAGCGGCAGGGCCGGTCACGGATGTGCGGGAGCGGGAACACGGGCTGGAGGCTGTGGGGCTGCCGGGGCTCAGCGCCGGGCTGTGCCTGACCCCGCCACCCCCGGGCAGGGCCGGCAGTGTCCGCTGGCCCCCGTGAGGCTCGGGGTGCCCAGCCGCCTGCGATGGTGCCGGCCGTGCTCGCTGGGAGCACCGGGGGGAGGAGCCGTGTTTGGACTGTGACAGGATAGGCACAGACTCTGGTACAGGCTCTGGTATACGGTGTGTGATAAAGAGAGGGAGAATAAAAATAGAGGAATATTTGAAAAATGCGGGTTATACATGGAAGGATCGGGATTTTCTTTTGGAAGTTTTGCTTGGGTCATCGGAGAGAGGAATGGTTTTGCGGGGGGCTCAGCAGCTGTGAGGGGATGGGCATCCGTGAGTAGCGGGGGGGCTGGACCCAATGCACCTACGGCGGATGGTGCCGTCCCCCGGGCGATCCCCAGTGGGGCCCAGGTGGCCAGGCCAGTCTGGCTCGCCTCCGTGATTACCGTGCTTATCTGATCAGGGCCATCAAGTCAGCCGCTCCCAAAACTAACAACGTAGCTAAGGCTATGTCATTAGAACAGGAGAAGCAGGAAAGTCCCTCTCATTGGTTGGAGAGGATTAGGGATGCCTTGAGGAAGCATGGGGGGATGGATCCTGAGGGACCAGCCTTTGACACATTGCTGAAAGTGCAATTTGTTACTAAGGCTTGGCCTGGTATAAGGAAATTGTCAAAAAGATCTGTGATTATTCAAGGAGTGAGCGGAAAAGATGAGCGAGTGTATTTTATTCAACCACTGTTAATCGATGTGGGGGATAGGTTTGAACTGCATGAATTCCTGTTTGTTCCCAATTGTGATTGTAATTTACTGGGAAGAGATTTGATGGCTAGAATGGGAATGCAAATTAGTATTGTAAGAAGTGACACGGAGTCCAAAACTGTAGTATCTTTGTGTAAAATATCTGAGAAGGCTTATACTGAAATAAATCCGGAAGTGTGGGCAGCCCCAGGGAAATATGGAAAACTAGATATAGAACCTCTCCAAATTACTTTGAAGCAGCCAGGACAAGTGGTGTCTAAAAAGCAGTATCCTCTTTCAAGGGAGGGAAAGAAGGGGTTACAGCCTGTTATTGAGTCCCTGCTGAAAGCAGGTCTTTTGGAGCCATGTATGTCTCCTTATAACACCCCCATCCTGCCGGTTAAGAAACCAGATGGAACATACAGAATGGTGCAAGATTTAAGAATAATAAATGAAATTGTTAAACCGAGGCATCCCACAGTTCCGGATCCATATACAATCTTGACTCAGATCCCTTCTTCACATCGGTATTATTCTGTACTGGATTTGAAGGATGCTTTCTGGGGGTGTCCTATTACAGAAGATAGTAAACAGTATTTTGCCTTTGAATGGGAACAAGAGGAAGGAGGGAAGATGATAAAACAACAATTAACATGGACAGTTCTTCCTCAGGGATATACAGAGTCACCGGTTTTGTTTGGACAAGCGTTGCAGAAAATATTAAGAGAGTTTATTCCACCCCCAGGAGTTAAGCTATTGCAATATGTAGATGATTTGCTGTTATCGGGGGAACAGGAAAAGGTGGTTGAAGAGGCTACTATAAAGCTGCTTAACTTCCTTGCTAAAAAAGGGCTTAGAGTGTCTAAAAAGAAAGCACAGTTAGTAGAAAGGAAGGTCAAATATTTGGGACACATTCTGACTGAGGGGTTACGGTGTATCGATCCAGAAAGAATAAAAGGGATTTGCAAATACCATTACCACAGACTAAAAAGGAGTTACGGCAATTTTTAGGATTGGTGGGGTACTGTAGAGCATGGATCGAGGATTTTTCTGTTGTGGCTAGACCTTTATACAACTTTTTAACCCAAAACAATCCTAATGTTGTGGTATGGACACCGGAAGGAGAGCAAAGCTTTAAAAAATTAAAAGACAAATTAGTTAATGCCCCAGTCTTAGCTCTCCCAGATGCAGAAAAAGAATTTCAACTACATGTAGATGTTAAACAGGGACATGCTAAAGGAATTTTGGTACAGGAGCATGGGGGAACACGGAGGCCTGTCGCCTATTTTTCTAAATGGTTAGACCCAGTGGCCAGAGGCTGGCCCCATTGTCTACAGAACTGTGCAGCCACAGCTCTGATGGTGGCTGAGGCACGAAAGCTTACAAGGGGAGGGCATCTGATCGTAAGGGTTTCACATCAGATTAAAGCTTTGTTAACTGAGAGAGCCTCTAAGTGGATGACGAGCGCTCGATTATTACAGTATGAATCTTGTTTAATGGAACAGGAGGATCTAGAATTTAAAAATGGGGAAAATTTTAATCCAGCCTCCTGTTTGAACGGTCCTGAAGAAAGGGGAAGACAAGAAGAAACCCATGATTGTATTCAGGTTATAGATCTTCAGACTAGAGCTAGGGAAGATTTAAGAGATACTCCCTGGCCTGAGGGAGAGAATGTGTTCATTGATGGGTCATCAAGAGTGATCAATGGGAAGCGTTTTACAGGATACTCTATAGTGAATGGGAAACAATTAAAAGAAGGGGGAAGGTTACCGCCCACCTGGTCAGCTCAGACAGCTGAGCTGTATGCGCTTATCAGAGCCTGTGAACTATACCGGGATAAAACAGTGAATGTTTTTACTGATTCTAAATATGCATATGGGGTGATACATGCATTTGGGAAACTGTGGGAAGAACGAGGTTTATTAACCTGCAGGGGAAAGACGTTAGCCCATGAGAACTTAATCTCTCGCCTTTTGGAGGTGGTGAATTTACCAGAAAAGGTGGCAATAATCCACATCAAGGGGCACCAGGCAGGGTACTCAGAGGAGGCAATAGGAAACCGACTGGCTGATGAAGAAGCTCGGAAGGCTGCATTGTTGCCAGAAGTATCTAAGATCCTCCCCTTACTCCCAGTAACTGCACCGCTGCCAGAGAAACTGTCTTTTCCACCAGAGGAACTTGAGATAATTCAGAAAAGTGGTGCAGAGGAAAGAGGAAATAATTGGTTTACAAGGGATGGGAGGCAGTGGATCCCAAAGGCTCTGGCCTTACAATTGTTAAAGCAACTTCATGAAGGCAGTCATTGGGGCTCTCGGGGGCTGGCAGAAGCCCTCCTAAAAGTGTATGCTGCTGTGGGTCTTTTCAGCCTGGCAAAGCGAGCTACTGAGGGTTGTTTGATTTGTGCTAAAACCAATAACAAAGTTACAAAGAAACTTGCCAGGGGAGGGAGGCCTTGGGCTGTACGTCCTTTCCAGAGATGTCAGGTGGATTTTACTGAAATGCCCAGAGTGGCAAGGTTTAAATATCTTCTGGTAATAGTATGTCAATTAACAGGGTGGCCAGAAGCATTCCCTACTGTTTCAGCAACTACAGGATCAGTTGTTAAAGTATTTTTGGAACAAATAATTCCAAGATATGGGATTGTGGAAGCAATAGACTCGGATAGGGGAACTCATTTTACAGGAAAAATTCTTCAAGGAGTTATGACTGCTTTAGGGATACAATGGAACCTGCATACCCCCTGGCACCCCCAGAGTTCGGGTCGGGTTGAGAAAATGAATGGAGAAATAAAGAAACACCTTCTGAAGCTGGTAATAGAAACCAAGATGCCGTGGGTACGACTCCTGCCCCTGGCTTTAGCAAGAATAAGGGCCAGACCCAGAGAAGATATTCAGTTATCTCCCTTTGAGTTAATGTTTGGGATTCCTTACCCTTGCAGCTCTCAGCCTAGTGGGGGGGTAGAGATAAGTGATGTGTATTTGAAACGTTATGTGGCTCGGATACTGTCTCTTGTGAAATCTCTTCGACAGGAGGCTCAGCTGGCACAGACCCTGCCTTTGGACTTTGCTGTTCACAACATTCAGCCAGGAGACTGGGTCCTAGTTAAGGAGTGGAAAGAAGCACCGCTGGTGGTGAAGTGGCGTGGACCTTTCCAGGTGTTGCTGACCACAGAAACAGCCGTCAAGACAGCTGAACACGGATGGACCCATCACACTCGGGTCAAGGTCTGTAAGGCCCCAGAGATTTGGACATCTCAGCTGGAGGAGAAGGACGGGAAGCCACGACTGACACTCCGCAGGGGCGGACTGGAGCAGTAGCAAGTGTGTTGACATCGGGGGAAGCCTCGTGTGCCCACCCACGGACTGCCTGCTGAAACAGTTTGTGTGGGCATCCCTCCTCTCGGATCTCCAGTCACTGGGGGGGCCAGCCCTTTGCTGTCACTGTTTTCTTTATGTTAAGCTGTTTCTGTGCCTTCACTCACCACAGGTGCAAAAGACAACGTGAAAGAAAAAATTAGGTTAGGAATTACATAACACCATTAGAATGTTTCTCTTAATGATCTTTCCTTTATATTGCCAGTTAGGGTGGGGCCAGGAATGGGAAAAATAAGTTTTTAACCTTAGGAGAAGAAAAGCAAAAACCTTTAACCTTAGCAATTGCTGGGTCTGTGGGGGGCCAGGGGCATCTGAAAACTGGCCATGCGTGGCCAGCCCAGTCGAACCTAAATGGTGGGTTAGCACCCTGAGTGAGGTCCATAATGGAACAGGATTTTGGAATGAAGAAGGAAGTCCATGGCGGCTTCATTCTTCTGAAAGAGGCACTTATTGTCTAAACAGAACAGGAAGCAGGTACGTGGGAAAAAGTGTTTGTAACTGGACTTTATCTTTGGGTTTAGATTGTTGGACTCCCAACTGCCTTCCTTATGATTGTTCCAGATATCAAGGCAAATGGAATCAAACTCATGTTAAACTCTCAAATGGTAGCTGGGTAAAGTGTTCCTACCATAATTACAGGAAAGATTTGGAAGGCTGTAAAGCAGTGGGGAGGGATAAGTTTTTTGACTCCTTATTTTTAAGCTGCCCCCGAGATAATTCCACAAGTAAGACACATGTTGTTCGTGAATATCAGTGGAAGTGGCAACACCGGAATGGAACTCGGACTCTTTTTAGCAGGTTCTGGTCCAAGTCTAATAAAACAGATCTGGGGTGTAACTGCAGCTGGAAACCTCATGTGGGAGCATGGAAGTGCAAATACTGTGATTCTTATGGTGGGGCAACTATTGTTGGGGGACCACTAGGCCCAGGAAGCAAGCTGTATTTTGATCCCCCAGTGGATCATGAAAATTGGGAAGGTCCCTTTGCCAACGGGACCTGGGCTTTAAAGGGGCATTACTGGATTTGTGGCCAACATGCCTATCGCAGGTTACCCCCAGACTGGTCAGGAATATGTTATGTGGGGTATATCAGACCACTGTTCTTTCTGCTACCACAAGTCCAGGGAAACCAGTTAGGAATCAAGGTATATGATGATCTAATTAGGGAAAAGCGGTCAATTGATATGTCCCTGGCTGGGGGGAGCACCCAAAAGTGGGGTGATGATGAATGGCCACCTGAACGAATCATAAAACACTATGGACCAGCCACTTGGAATCCTAATGAATTAATATCAGATGCCAGAGAACCCATTTATAATTTAAATCGGATAATTAGGTTACAAGCTGTCTTTGAAATAGTAAGTAACCAGACAGCTACAGCTCTTGACCTTCTCGCTGACCAATCTACTCAGATGAGGAATGCAATATTTCAACACCGGATGGTATTAGATTATTTATTAGCAGAAGAAGGGGGTGTGTGTGGCAAATTAAATGACTCAAACTGCTGTTTGCAAATAGATGACAATGGAAAGGTGGTGAAACAAATAACAAAAGAAATAAGAAAGTTGGCTCATGTACCGGTCCAAACATGGAAAGGATTGGAATGGGACATGTTTTCGTGGTTACCTGGTGGATTGTGGGTTAAACAACTACTTTTTTTCCTCTTATGTGCTGTAGCAACTCTAATCTTTTTACCATGCATGATCCCTTGCTTAGTACAACTTATTCAACATGTGATCAAAGGGATGCAGGTAGTAGCCATGCCTACTGATCCAGAAATGGCTACTAAAGGACAAAAATTGATGTCACTACAAATAATTGCAAAACCAAAAAAGACACAAGAACAAGAAATTAAGTCAATGATAGCTAAAGTTCGTAAAGACAATTGTTAAAAATAAAAAGAGGAGGGATTGAGAGGAATGTTACATTTGTCTTTACAAACAAGTTGTAGATCTGTTGGTAGTTAAAGTTAGCACCTAGAGATAAAAGAAACAATGGGAGGGATTACACTGATTGATGAATGGAAAAAGAGATTTGCCTTTACAAACAAACTGTAGGTTTTCTGGTAAATTAAATTGGGTAACAGAAGATGAAAGAAGCAACGGGGGGGAAACTATGAATTCTACAAGAATTAAAAATTAAAAGGGAGGGTTATACATTAGAGGAGAATGTCAGGTGTCAGGCGTTCCGGGAAGTCTGTGCCTCTCGAGTACCTCAGCCTATGGGGAAAGAGAGAGGGAAAAGCGGCCGGGAAATTAGGATAAAAGGAGGCTGCGTCCTCCAAAAATCCGAGAGATCCCAGGGGAATGCCCTATGGCCTCTCCCTTTATTCGAATAAAGCAAAAAGGACTCCTCTGTCTCCTTTTTGGACATAAACCTCTGGTGTTTGTGGATTAATTTTCCTTACAGTCTGTATCAGAAAGAGAACACTGCCAACACACATATGGAATTATATAATTCTTTAGGTTGGAAAAGACCTTTAAGATTATCAAATCCAGCTGTTAATCCAGAACTGCCAAGTCCAACACTAAACCATATCCCCAGGTGCCACACCTATACATCTTTTAAATACCTCCAGGGCTGGTGACCCAACCCTTCCCTGGGCAGCCTGTCCCTGTGCTCGACAGCCCATTCAGAGGTGATATTTTTGTAACACTCGATCTACACCCCCTGCTCCCCAGCACAGTTTGAGGCCATTTCTTCTCACCCTATCACCTGTTGTTTGGGAAAAGAGGCAGACCCCCGCCCGGATAGAACCTCCTTTCAGGTAGGTAGAGAGTGATAAAGTCTTCCCTCAGCCTCCTTTTCCCCAGCCAAACAACCCCAGCTCCTCCAGAAGCTCCTCAACAGACATATGCTCCAGACCCTTCTTCAGAGGCCAGGAAGAACTTGACTTTTTCCCTGCTGCTAACTGGGAGCAAAGTGCTACTGGGCTTTCTCTTCTTTCACACGTGGCACTGAAAATATTAAAGAGCATCCATTTACTCCAGACATCCCTCACCTCTGAAGTGGGATCAGGTAGTGGGAGCCATTGATTTTTTTAATGTCTTGCTCTCTCTCCTTTGGAAACATAAAATTTCATTCTCATTTGAAGATGCATCTCATTGCTTTCACCAATGACACCAGCCCTTTCTTTGCCTCATGCCATGTCACTGCAATTTCACAGTAAGCTACTGTAAAAAAAAAAAAAAAGTGTGAATGGCTCTTGGCTCCCAGGCAGGCCCTGCTGTGCTGGGGTGGCAGTGCTATAAAAGGGCTAATTGCAGGTAGGAGGCCTGATGAGTTACACATGCTGAACATGGGGCTAATTTCCTGTGCCTTTCCCTCAGACTCCCTTGCTGCAGTGCCTGCCTAGTCCATCCCAGCAGTGCTAACAGAGATTTTTGTGAAGGGACAGATGGAGTGGGGTCTCACTCTGCCCAAACCCTGTGGTGAAGGTTTCCCTTCAGTGAAGTACTTTCCCTTTGTTTGCTCAGGTCAGGCTGCTTGGCTGGACAACCTGCCTTTTGGCTGAAACCACATTTTAAATACAAGGTCCCCAAATCTGCAGATCAAGGCTATCCTTAGTTCTCAATAGACCTTCCCACACAGAAAGTAATTTGAATTTCAATCAGGGTATAAAATGTAGTGTATACTCAACAAAGCAACTGAAGGCAGGCTGAGAAAACATAAATGAGCTTTTCATTTTAGTTGCTTTCAAGTTCCTTCTGTATAATCTTTTCAGTTCTTATTTACTGTAATCAACATCCATCTGATGGCAATTTGTAGGCAATTGTGCACTACAGTTTGTTCAACATTCAGAGAAAAACTGCATGTTTCTGAAACCTGAGGTAAACTCCACAAATACTTAGAGCTCTGGATGGAAGATGAAAAGGCCTCATAACAGGACACATTGTTCTGCTCCAGATAAAGGTATTGGGAAGAACAAAGCAGTACCAGTGGCTCCAAGCAGTTTTTTACATCAAAATTATTCCAAAGACAAATAATTCAAAATAGATTCAGCTCTTCAACCACTGTGGGCTGTGGCAGGCTAAGTCACCTGGATTCAGCACTTCCCATTGGAGAGGTTTTCTACTGAGCCTCTTCTCTTGCCCTTCTCTGACCAATTTGCCCAGCTGTAAAAGCAGTGCAAAGTGCATCTCTTGGCATCACTGTTTCTGTCCACACTGCTTTCACTTCCCATGCAGCCTCCTTCATGCAAAACCAGGTTTTATTGTAGGAAGAGTAACAGAGGTGGAAAATGCCTGGTGTTTAATGCTCTGTTATTTCAACTTCATGATTGCTGTTTCAAGTGCTGAATGAGCTCTTATTGCTCACGACACCAGGTGAGAGAGGCATTAGCTTGAGCTCTGCCAGACTGAGATCAATAAACTCCCCCACATCCTTACACTGCTCCCTGATCACAGTTGAATAGCTCATTAGCCTTGCTCCAGCTATTACCCTGGCACAGCACTTTTTAAACTGATCTGGTCCTTCCTTGTAACAGTAACCATGTGTTTATGTTTGTAAGGCATCGGGCACAATTACAGGTCTGCCTCAGTTGTGAGCAACAACGAATGTACCAAAGGTCAGCCCAGCCGCCAGGCTCCACGTGGCTGTAAGTGGCAAGCTTGGTATGAAAAAAAGCTACTGCAGTTACAGACAGATAACCTGATCCTCTCAGGTGAATCCAGTGAGATGCTATCCCGGGGAGAAAATGGAGCAGCCAGTGTGAAACTTCAATTTATAGGGGCTGAACAGCGTGTGCACATCTTGAGTGGTGGCTGCAATTCAAGAGGGGCATTTTCCCTGCGGGTCTTGGCATTACTGGAAATTTTCAGGCACTGAGCTGGTTTAACATCTTGAGACAGGCTGTGATCTAATTGTTCTCTGCCTCCATGTGAAAAGTACTAAATTTCTATGCAGAGTCTTTTTCCCGGAGCATAGGATAACTCTGAATTTATGATGTGATCAGGGAAAGCACTTTTTGTGGTAAGCCTTAAGTGTGACAGATCTAATTTTGAATAAACCATTCTTATCAGATTGATCAGCTATTGCCTCTGCCCTGGGCTGACAACCAGGTCCTTTTGCTTTACATCCAATAATGTTTTAAATCTTCTTTGACACCCCAAATGCTTAGATCCTTGCATAAACAAACCCACAAAGCTAGTTTGTGAGAAGTCAAATTCTCCATGGAGGTCTAAACACTCTGCAGCTGAGAGACGCATATGAAAGCTGCTTTGGAATAGCTAAACCCATTTAAATCCATTTAAAAGCCTCACAATTAAATTTGCATG
This sequence comes from Luscinia megarhynchos, assembly GCA_034336665.1. Lineage (NCBI taxonomy): Eukaryota > Metazoa > Chordata > Aves > Passeriformes > Muscicapidae > Luscinia > Luscinia megarhynchos. Next base: position 54,125,662 of record CM067565.1, read on the forward strand.
CAGCCAGCCACTGCTCTGTCTCTCCTGAGTCACAGTGAGCTTAGCAGGCTGGAGAAAATCAGGGCCACTAGCACAATCCCAGCTGGTTTTCTTCCCCACTTTTACCCAGATGAGCTATGGGAAAAAGGCACTGTTGCCAAAGTGCCTTGGTGGGAAGATGATGGGGATAATTCAAAACAAGCAGAGTACAAACAGACACAAAGACAGTGAGTAAGCTCTCACTCAGTAAGCTCTCCCTGAAAGAGCAAGGGGTGCCAAGGGCCAGGTGTGCCTCCCAGACGAGGGCAGAGGGGTGGATGAGCACAGCATGCCCGTGGAGGGGCTGCAGGGTGCCATGGGGCTGGAGGGTGCCTGGCACTTCAGGCAGCACAGTGCTGATGGAGTGAGAGTGTTTCTGGGGCGTCAGCATGGACAAGTGGAGAAGGCAGCAGGTAGTACCAAAGAGCCAAGTGCTGCTGGTGAGCAAATCTGCTGGTTTGGGGACAGAAGAGGCCACTTAACTAGGCTCCCAAACACCTCCAGCAATCACTGCTTCTCATTAAAAAGCTGCTGACGGCAGAGGTGTCACTTGGCAGCTCTTTGTCTTAGGAGACAGAGAGGAAATACTATCTTTGCCATGCAGGTTTAGGGTCCCACCTGTCCTTGGGCTGGGTGCAAATGGTCCTTATAGAAACAGATGGCTGCTGTGGATTGATAAACTGCCAGGGGCTTGTGTTAGAAAAAGAACGTCTTCCTGCAGCCACGCAGAAATCCTGGGGTTGGTTAAACAGGCATTTCTGTCTGCTTTCAAATATGGGCCAGAGCCATGTGCAACAGCAGCTGTGTGTTCCCAAAACAATTTCCATGCAATTAGGTTGCAAGGAGACAAAAGCAGCCAGCCAGACTGGCTTCTCCCTTTCTCTGCTCCAGCCTCAGGGACTTGCTGTGTGCTGACACCAGCCTCAGCAGAGATGCTTGCTGCCTGTGAGGCTTTCAGCGTTTTCTAACCCAACCTTGCCTCCCAGCTCCTGGAGCAAGAAAGGCATCCATGTCCATGTGTCTCTCACCGTTTTCCTGCTAGCTCGCACAGAAAGTTGATCAGGCGGTCACTGAGCATGTTTTGTGATTTTTTTTTCCCCCTAGTTATTATGAACATAGTCATAGTAGGTTGTTCTGGATTTCATACAGGAAGGAAAAAGTAAGACAAGAAAATGTTTCAGTCTGAAAAACACAAGCAAGGAAAGCACTAGCCATAGTTTGCATTCTGAAAAACCTCTGAATTTTAAAAGTTGTTTTTACAAGAGAAAAATGTAACAGGACATCTTTTTGAGAAACAAGACTAACCCCACCTTGACCCATCCTGTATGTGTCAGAAAATATTTTATGCTTTTGTTGAAGGACATCAAAGTGCTCCTATGCTCCATACAATACTCTGTATTCCCTTAGTCCCCCAAATGCCCTTTGTCCTCCTGCATTTTAAGTCCTGCTGCTCCAAGGAGATGCAGAGCTGGCTGCTGAATATGTGTATGGATATTTGCTGGATGTGTATATTATCACATTGAAATGTATGTGGCTATTTTTCAGTAATCTAATAATTATTAATCCTTCAGCTGCTCAGAAATACTGTCAGAACAAGCAGTTCTAGAAGAAGAGAGCAAAGAAGGTGTGTGCTTGCCTGTGTATTTGCTACGTCGCTCCTTCAAATTCTCCAGGCATGAAATCATTACATGTCTAATTAAGTGGCAATTACAAAAGCAACACTCTGTTGCTTTTTTAGTCCCTTTGGCACAAGGGATCTTTCTAGATGTTTTTGATCCCACCTTTCACAGATTCCACTGAAATTCAGGTTGAATTTCTGAAGTTTTTTTTGCCGAACTTCAAAGGAATCAGAGTCACCTCCAGAGGGATGAATTCTCCAGGCCAGCATTGGGGAGGCTGGGTGTTTAACTGGCTTGTAGTAGGGATAGAAACACAGCTACTGTGGATTCAATTTGTGGAATACATTACAACAGCAGTGTGAAAAAATTACTCTTAGGTTTTGCAAATTGATACACTAGAGGTTTGAACTAGGATAGGGAGGGGCGGATTTGCACTTCAAAACCCAAACCGTGCCCTCGGATATATTTGCCGAGCTCCATCAGAAGTTAATAAGCACCGTGAAATCAAAGAAGATACAATTTAGCTTAACTATTTAGATGGCTAATCCATTTGACTGTGCCTATTTTACATCTTCCACAACTCAGTTTTTCTACTGAGTTTCTAAATGTTCAAGCTGAGGCATCTTAAGTGGAGAAGGCAGTTTGAAGGCTTGTCCAACAAAAGTCTCCTGAAATAATAGATACCAACAAATTAAATAATCCTCAAATCTCAAGGTTCTTCAGAAAAGAGGGTCTATGTGTCAAAAACCTGATTTCTTTCCCAGCTAAGCCACTTCATTCAGTAAGAAGGTCAAGCCTGCCTACAAACCTTGTCTTATCAACATGCCTAAGAGTAGTATGACTCTTTGAGATGTTCCTGATTGAAAGCCTCCAGTTTTCTGTGGAGTGAGGTTTTCCCTCTGTATGTTCTTACTTCCTTTTTTTTATATCAGTATTTTGACTGAAAACTCTTCATTGTTAATAGACTGGCAAGATTTTTTAGCATAAACACAAATAAAAATAAGCTTGATATTTTATTTCATCTTCTCATACCAGTAAAAAGAGCAGTGGAAAAGTATGAGTGAAGTACTTATTCTTCATTTCAACCCATTCCATATGAGGAAGTGATTTAGAGCAGAAATAAGAGCAGGATTCCCATCAATTAAAAAAAAAAAAACCAAGACAACTGACCAAATATTTTTTAAAACAACTTTTGCTTTTGTTTTCTTTTAGCTATTTTTACTGTGATGATAATGCACCACTTATACCTCTCTTTCCCCTTTCTCTGCCCTGGTTTTTGAGAGTTTGAGAAGCTGCTGCTGCCCCACAGATCTTTCAATGAAAAAGATGCAAAGTGAGTCTGAGGGCCTTCCACATGGCATAGGAAAGCAGGAAGGAACAAGCATGGCATTCAAAGCTACAGCTGGAACAGTAGGAATAGTTCTACACTATAACTCTAAAGCACTTCTGCAGTCCTTGGATGCTGAGCCAGGATGCCATCAGTGTTTCTGGAAGCTGAGCTGTCATTGCTGCCTTGTGGCTTCTCATTCCCCTGGTATGCAAGGGCCACACTGCCACTGCTCACCTGTGTCCTCTCACACTACAGCATCTCTGCTTGGAAACTCTGGCATGCTGAGGATCAGAGGAAGATTTTGAGTGCACCTCTAACTGATTTTGCTTTACATTTTAAAGCCTAGCAATTCTGAGGTTAGAATTTATGGGTGGGATAGGCATTCTTGGTGCCAGAAGAGAGAAATAAAAGGAATAATTTTAAAATAGAATAAAATAAAAAAAATGTCAGCTTCTCTACTTCTAAAGAAACTCCAATCATTTGATGTATTCCAGGGCAGGAAAAAAAAAGCAATAAAGAAAGAGATGAGATTTGTGGATATTAAACTTCTTTCAAACTGAATACTTTAATACCAGGAACCAAACAGGAGAGGAAGTGTGGGGGATTTTTTATTGTTTTAGGGCAGTTCAGGCATGAATTTCTCTTGTTGACGTGAGAAATCACCAAAGAGATGTACTATACTAAAGTAGAAGTGCAAATGTCCTAGGTGGAAAAAATACTTCTCTTATGTACCTAGATACTTGAAAATGGCTTACCTGGGCTCCAGAAGCAGCAATAGGCCCTATACTAGGTCTTGGCTACCCAGGGCTTATTCCTACATGTCAGTCAAGCAGTGCAGCTTGCCAGCTTAGCCCATAACCATGTAATCAACTTGCAGTGATTTCCCCCTGTGCTCAGCCAATAAAGAAATTTCAACTCTATAAGGACCCCAAGGCTAAAGGTATATACATATACTAAAAGAAGAGAAGTGGGAACAGATGGAAGATTTAAGGTTTATAATACAACCTTTGACACTTAACAATAAAGCACTTCAGGAATCCCCTGGAGCTTGATGCTACTAGACTGCAGCCAAGCTGTGAGCTGTCCTCAGCAGCACAGCAGGAAAACGTGACCTTTTCTGCCAAAACAAGTGAAAAAGTTTAGTCAGTTTACATCTATTGATTAATTAGACTCAGTAAAGCTTTTGCTTTCTCTCTAAGAAAAGAGTTTTCCAGCAAATTCAAATGCTAAGGCCACTCGTTTGCTATTGTCTTGCTAAAATACTAATTTACATTTAATTAATCTAATGTAATAGTACCCAGTATTGCATCTCATTGAGGAGCCATGAAATATGTACACAGAACAATGTGAAGAAAAGTTTATTCTCTCAGTCAAAAATACTGTATGGGATACATCTTACTAAAATGCTTCACTGAGAAGCTGTCCTTTTTATGGTGCTGCTAATTGACATCTCCTTTTCTGGCAGTAGGAGCACTCTCACCTTTCAGGGTTCACATCAGTATTTATTACCATAGAGACCATAACAATGTCTCCTTACAACTGTTTTGAGTAGTTTTGCCTGCTAGCTGCCTATTTTAACTGAGCTATTGGGTTATGAAATAATTTAAGATGGAAGGAGTCCCTGGGGCAGCATGACTTAGATCATGCTGTCCAGAGCCTTCTGTAGTCTATTTGTGAATATCTTCAAAGATGGGGAGTCCACAATGCTTAATTAGATAAAAGAGGTTAATTGATTATTTGAATCTAAAGACGACTAGGTGAAATTTTGTGTTGTCATTTATCATTTACCCACAGCTGCACTCTGCCTACTTCCATGGCTTTAAATTAGAGTGCAGCATTAAATTAGTGTATCTTACCTTTCTTTCCCCTGTGGTCCTGCAGCCCAGGGCTTGGACAAGCCACTGTATGATGCTGACATCCCAGAGCATATTGCATGTTCTCTGTCCTCCTCCTCAGCCTGGTGGTGCCTACATGCCATGGACACAGCAGAGCTGAGGCACAGGGCAGCACCCAGGAGCAGCTGAGCACACAGACCTGTCCCTACTGTCCCTGTGCCTCTCCTCACGTCCCTGTGCTAACCTGAGCCACTTCAGCTGGCACATTCAGTGTAAAGGGAGGCAGAAAGTGAGCTATGGTGGCTTTATCCTGAGAGAAATATCAGTTAGTTTTAGAGTTCTTAATGTCAGAATCTGCTTCTCAGCCTTGCTGAACTGCAGGCTGCAGTTCTGAGATGCCCTTTGCACTCCAGATAGGAGCAATAGCTCCTCCTCAGAAACATTAGTATGTATTGCTGTCAACATTTGACAGCTGTAGGAAACAAATCTATTGTTGCTGCAAAATATGTGCTTCCTGAATAAAGTGGAAATAGATATAAGGAATCCCACCGTGCTCTAATAATCCCATGGTTCTGAAAAGCCACCTGGATCTGGTGATTAAAATACTGATGAGTTTGGTGAATTAATGCAGTAATGGTACAGCATTGCCTTTCAACATTTAGCTTGACTGCTGTGTCTGGTGTATTCACAGTGGGCTAATCCCCAGATTTACAAATGAAACTGAATTCCCTGGGGCACTGTGTGTGAATTTTTTTTATTTTAATTTTATTTTTTTTAATGGGAGATGCTGAATTGATGAAAACAGCCAGGTGTACCTATAGGCTGGGGAAGCCAAAATGCTTTTATTTATTCTCCAGGTGTGACCAGCTTGCAGCCAGCAAGGCCAGCAGGGTCCCTGTTAACCAAAATCCCTCAGTATCTGTTATAGATGCAGCAGTGGAAGAAGCTTCATTAGATTTGGAATGAGTCCACAGCACTCTGAAGGCTGTGTTGGTGTATCTGGTACCACAAAGCTGACTTCCTGGGGGAGAGCTGGACCTCTTCCAAGAAAGGCTTCAATAACATGGGAAATGGAAGGCAGGATAAGAGATACAGCAATACTGAGAGCAGACTTTAGAAGATGGATCATCAGACAGTATAAATTCTGCTGGCATGGTGGATGTTAATGACTCATCAGGCCCTTTTCTTCCTCCAGGCCCAGTTTGAGTAGAATATTGATTGCTTTACAGTAATTCTTGTTTACTGCAGCTAGATTCAAACACAGAGCTGCATAATAATGTGGAAGTAGAATTAGAAGTTTTCTAGGAAAAAACCTACATATTTTACTTAGGCTCCAGTTCTATACAGTTAGCCTTTAAACTGTTCTGTGTTTAAGGCATAGGCAAGAGCAAAGAAGAGAAAAGAAACCCCCAAAAGTGATCAGAAAATCTGGTATTTCTGTCCACATGTATTGTCACAAAAACAAAACAAAACTGATTACTTTTAAAGCTGTAACTAGAGGAGCAGGACTGCAGAACTGGCATTGTGTCACCCACGTCAGATGGTTGAAAATGCATCAGGCTGAGTGTCTGGCAGCACGTGGCAGTTGTCAAAACCAGGACATTGTTTGTGCTCCTACAAGCTGTCTTCTCCATTTGCCTTTTTGACTTCTGGAGGGGTGAGCAGAAACTGGAATTCAGAGCAAGGCACTTGAGGCAATGCCTCTGATTCCTCCATTTCCCCATCTTTATGTGCAGGTAGTACTGTAGGAGCTGAAGCACATGAAGTATTTGTGCATTTCTGGATGTAAAGTGCCATTGAGAACACATCTCTTGACAGTATTCATCCTTTTTTTCTCTGATGACAAGCCTCTGCATAGTGGAAATAGTCCCAAAACAAAAACATACTCTACTTGCTGGTCCAGACATATTCTGTGCACCTGGGAAACAATACACTGTTAGTTTGTTATTTCTGTTTTCTCCCTCCTAAATTTTCGGTGGCCTCAGGGCACTCAGGTCATACAAACAAGAAGTTACGCTTTGCATCAGGAATTTCTGACCCTCAACTTCCAACAGAACACATGGGTAAGCTAATAAAAAAATGGAAAGAAAAGGCTTTGAAAGGTCAATAAACTGCTTTTATGCAGGAAGTAGTAGTATTTTAACCATAATTATTTTTTTTCTCCATGAATTATTAACATATGCCATAAAAATGCTATAAATAGAGGACAAACAGGACATTCTGAGAGAATTTCAGAGTTTGATATTTTCACTAAAACATATCCTCTTTAATGATACAGCCATTAAAACAGGAGTATCCATAAAAGCTGTTAAACATAAGGAGTGTTACTCTCTTATGGCTACTTTAAAATCCAAGAAGACTGAATCTTGCCTGTTCCTTATGTAGTAATGGCAAAGTTTATCACTTTACCATTATAATCAAGAAATTAAGCTGACTGCTTAGGAGTGTTACCTAAGTGTCTTCTACTGAAACTACTTTTCTAAGATATTGAATGAATACTGCTCTGTTAAAGACAAACATTTTTCTTTTTAGAAATTTAACTCCTGTCATAAATACTTCCCAAGAAGGAAAAATGAAACCTTTCCTGGAAAATAGTTTCAAGACATATTTTCTGAATCTTAGAATCAACAGCAGTCTTGCTTTGCCTTGTTATTTTCTAACAGGCTGAGCAGCACAGCCAAATAGCTTTGCCTTGGTACAGAAGTTGCTTTATAGGGGTCACAGAGAGGGCTTGGGTGTTCTGCAATGTTTCCAGGTTTGCCTAACTCCAGGGAAAAACGCAAATAACTCCAACACTAACCTGGAATAAATAAGGAGGGAACTAGTTGTTGCTTCAGCAGACAAAGTATTCTGATTCCCACAAGTAGAATGGGGAATCTTCCCCTGGCCAGCCCCACTCAGGAGCAATCTGCCTTCCCAGACATGCAGGCTTCTGAACTTCCAGTTAGAAGAAATCCTAACCTGGCCTGAGCAACACACTGAGGAAGAGCAAGAAAGGAAAAGAACAAAAACCTTGACTAATACTTTCAGCTCCTTTCCTTCTCTAGACTGCAGTTTATATAAATGCCAACAATGACTCTAATTCCTGAGGCTATTGATTTTCCAGCACCCTGCCCTTAAATCCATCCAGGCAGAGAATTACATGTGAGAAAAGGAGAGAAAATATGAGCTGTAATTGAAGGCAGCCACTTTCATAACCTCTCAGCTGCTACAGACCAGAGCAAACAGCCTTGGTTCGTTATTGGATTTTAGAGGACATCAGCAGCTATGAGGATTGCAGGTGTGGATATTTGGTGAGGCCATTAGTCCTCTTTCCCCATGGGTTCAACCCTAAATCAGCTTGCAGAAGGTACATCAGATGTACCCTGAGGTACATTGCAGCACTCAGACTGCAAAAGGTGAGAAAAGGCTTTTGACACAAGTCATCCCAGCCTTCTTCCTAGCTCAGCCTCCTGCAGAGTGGGGTCTCCAGTGGGGGTTTGAAAGCTTTGGTTTGCTTGATTCAAACACCAAATAAAGCCCTAGACCTCATCTGAATGACAGACCACAAGCCCAGTCAAAGTTGTAGGCACAAAACCTTTCAGCAATCACCATTAGTCACAGTCCTGATGGTGGTCAAATCCTACTAAATGCATGAAAAACTTCCGGTGTTTGTAAGAAATTTTTTTATAACCCTCATAGAAACCATAGTTTGGCACAAAATCTCCTGAGAAAGAATTAAAAACCCTTGCTCCTGAAGGTAACCAAACACTTCTCACCCACTGGATCCTGAAACCATGGTGAGGGCTGCCTCCTGCAGAACTGAGTCGGGTGAGGGACAGCCCTGGCACAGAGCAGAGCCAAGCACCTTCAGCATTTTGCAGAGGGAATAACTGTAATTTGATTTCCCATGGAGTCTATACAAAACAATACCCTTAACAGCAAATAAAATGGTGAATGATGCTGCAAGTTCTGCTCAGGCTGTCACTGAGGTTGTTCGGTCAGAAGGCTGCAAAGTGATGTGAGAAAAAAGCTGGAGTAGATGACAGCCAAAGGCTTCGTCCTTGTGAAGGACAGGACCTGCTTCCTGAACTTAGGAAGATGGTCAGAGCAATTTCCTCTCAGGTCTGGAGAGGCTGGAGCAGGTACATGAATGTGTAATCCTAGGCTTTTCTGTTGCGTGGCTTTGTGGAAGGTGTCTGCACACTTTGCAGACATGTGCCTTAGGCTTAGAGTAGAACATGGAAAATATTTCCAGAAGAGAGGTGGAGTCTGCTTCTTCTTCTGCAGTCTGAGTGAATGATGAAGAGATCTGGCAAAGTTTAGTGCCTGAACACTAGTTGTGCAAAAATTTAAAATAACACACTTTGATACTCCTTTGTTCCAACTGCAGTGTTTTAGAATAATTCAAACAGCTGTGTGTATCAAGCAGAAAAATAACACATCTGTGTGATGTGCTGGCTGAACATGACATGGTTGTAATTAAAACTTTGCACCTGCTGCTTAAGTGATTGTATTGATCTGATATGAGCAACATGAGAGCAGTTAGCAGAGGTGCCCAAGGCACAGAATTTCTAAAGGCAGTGGCAGCTCTGCTCTGACACAGGTGGGTGGGGAGGAAAAGGAAAAGGAGGAAAACACAAGGCAAACACCCATGGTCTCCTATGGGAGAAGGGGGAGACTTTGCTTTCCAGAAAGGGTTAATTGTAGCACCAGGAGTGGGGGGACTGTCTAAACAGGTGTTCTCCTAAGCAGGGTGTGCACATATCAAAGCTGCACAATGCAAGCCATGGGGGGGTAGAAAGATTTTTTTCCCGTTGATTACCTAAATTTAAAAATAAAGTAATTTTTTTACCTTTATCTCATCCTAGTTTTATTTCTATTGTTGTGATATTAGTACAGTCCTACATTTATTTATAAATAAATAAATAAATAAATACTGGGGAGAGGTGCTCAAAATTCTTTTACTGCCCAAGCAAAATAGTTTTGGCATCACTGGTCTAATTTCCCATTAACATATGCTAGGGGAGGGAGGGTGTAAAATCCTCCTTCTCACTTAACTTTAGTCATGCACTAGCAGTTTACATGAGACAGAAGCCCATGTCTTTATCTGGGTCCCAGCTTGCTACTCTGGCTACAGAGACACTCTGCTTCTTGTCAAATGACCTCTGCTCTACTGCATGTGGAAATTTGCAAAAAACTTAAATAGAGAACAAAATTTTCTGTCCCCTTTGATTTCCTCGTGTTACTTTTTGGTGCAGCCACAGGTGGGAGCTACTGTCTGGCTGCTCTGCTCTCTCACTCATATAAACAACCCTGACACCAAACATAAAATGTGATGGCATGGCCAGCATCTCTTATTTTACAACAAACATTACAGAAATAGGTGTGTGACCTGCTGCTGACAAATCCATGATACCCATAGCTGGCATTGCACTGGGCCACTGTTCCCATGATTTACACCTTCTGAAAGCTCTGCACCAAGTGCTGCAGAGAGCAAAGGGACTTTCTGCTTTTATGACAGAAACACAGGAAAGACAACAACAAAAAACACATGTGAAAACTGAAAGGACACTTGAGAAAAATTATATCTAACACTGGAGATTAAAAATTGACAAATGTATCATAGGGAGGAGCAGGGCTGTTTTGTGGTGGTTGGATTCACACTGGCTGCAGCCACTGGAAAGCCCTGCTTGGACCTGTGAGCCATGGTCAGAGCCTTTGCAGATCCACAGAGGCAGTGCAAAAACAATTAGCTTGGTTTTTGTTGTACAGATGACCATGGCTCTAGGGCTGCATAATGAAGTGCTTCTTGCAGCGTTGCAGCATTTTTTCTTGCCAGCCCTTTCACAACTGTTGGCAATTTCTATACCTTTTCCTACAGAGATATTAAGGGGATTAAATCAGTTGTCTGTATCAGTCTGTGTGAGTAATGCCCTACAATTGAGAAAAACTATCTACAGTCTTCTCTTTTTTCTCTTTTCTAATTCTCTGTGAAATACATCTTTCTCTGTTTTTGATGCAAGCTCTTTTCTGCTCTTCAGTAAGAAGAAAATACAAGCACAATTCCAACAACTTCAGTGAAATTAAGTGAGCTATGACTAGTTCATGAGCTAGCTATGCATTTTTGTAGTGCACATTGCACTTCTCATCTAACAACTGCTGCTGCCATGCAAGAATCTCATTTATAATTTTGTTATTAGATGCATCTCCACAAGGAATCCTCATTCTCCCTTTCCCAGCAGATAAAATGCAGACAAACTGCAGTACCTGATTTATAAATTTTATTCTCTCTATGGAGCCAGAAAGCAGTAGTCACACATATGAATCTCAAGATGATTCCTGTCTAGAAAAATTAAATAAAAGCTTTTCAATTGAAGTAGAAGATGCTTACAGTACAGAAATAGACTGTTTCTAGTCAGCGGGATTAAAGGAAAGAAAAGCTCAGCAAGAATGAAGTTACATTGCAGAGTTATCTCTATCTAGGCAGCAGACTGTAATTTCCATAAACTAAAGAGAAAATTCTCACCACTGCTTTTCAGGCCAAAGACCCATTTTTTAATTCCCTTATCTTATCTTTCTTTTCCTTAGTTCCCTCCATGTCTTCTCTTTTGTGCTTTATTTGAGAATTGAAGAACAGTAAAGTGTAGAAAAACAGAGTCAATGATTTTATGGTACATTTAGTTGTTTATTTAATAGCATATTTTGCAAGTACAAACTTAACAGAGAGGGTGAAATGCCCTTTAACAATACTACCCATTCAAGCCATGCTCTGAAAGGGTGTTATTTTCTCTTGGTCTCTTAAAATCAATACATGAGCTGTTTTTGGCTAAACTGGCTGTCACTAGCTTCTCCTTACTCTCTTTAATTCCTCCCCTGACCCAGCCCTTCCTTTGTGCAGTCAGCTGCTGGAAATTAGCCTCTCACTGGCAGTTACAAAAGTAAAGTTCAGCTTTGAGGCAGATAAAGTCTTGGATCCAGCTCTTTTCACAGCCCTGTTAACACTGGTACCAGTTTGAGGGACACCACAACAACACGGGGCCAGTGGCAGGCTGAAAGGTGACTGAGGAAAGATGAAACCACCTTTTCTACTCTATCCCACTCTTAAATCAGCTTTCAGGGATGGCAGAGCAGAGCCTTGAGCCAAGCAATGGGAGTGCAGTCATGGAGCTCCCCTGCCAAAGCATAGCTTGTACTGGGCTGTTTTCTACTGCGTGTTGTTATAGGTGTCTGAGCCATCCCAGGCAATCATCCTGAATATAGGAAGAGAAGAAACCACCACTAATGAAACATTGAAATGGCAAAAAAAGTGCTGTTCTAGTCTTTGATTCAACATCTCAAGATGAGGAAAATTAAAAACAAGGAGTAAAACCCTGGATCTCTTATAGCCAATGGAGGTACCAAGGCAGAGTCAGCTTTACACTCCTGAAGCAGTGGTATGAACATGGACAATGCAAGGTATGAAACTCATGGCTTTTCAAAAATCCACTGAGATTAACCAGAATGCAGAAGATGAGATTTTTTCCCTGAAGTCACAGGAGGAAGTCCTGGCAAACCAGAATGTCACTGTCTCCCTTCTTCTGGCAGAGCAGCCATATGACAGGGTATGTTGTCCCCTGGCAGTGAGATGCAGCACCCTCCATCACACATCCAAGACTCCCTGCATTATTTGTTAAAATAATTATTTTTGCTGTTGCTATCAATATTTTTTACCATTACTATTGCTTTTAGTGTGATGATGCTGTATTTTTAACGTCTCAGTCCTCAATAAGTAATTAAATAATATCTTTGCTGATTTTTGAATTTCACTATCATTGTTCAAAAGAATAAATACAGAAAATGTTAAGTTTCTATTTTTCCATGATAAAAAATAATCTTAAGAAATTATATACATCCCTTCCAGAACAATACCATTGGTAAAGTTATCCAAGCACAGAAAAATGCAGGCAAATGCTCATGCCTTTTCTATAGTGAACATGTGACATAACCATACTTTTGATGGAAAAAAGTGTTGCAGAATACCTACAGTAAATGCATACTCAAAAACTAATTGCACTCCTTTGTTTTATCCCAAATGTATACCCACATGAACAAATATCAAAATATATAAGATATTAACTGCAATATACACACATCTCTATGCAGAAGGTAGGAGAAATATACATGAACACTCATAAATTATTTTATGCATATTTTCTATTAAAAATCTATTTATCCACATGCCTTGATACCCAGATTATTCAATTAAAATACCATTGGCTTGTCAAGCTGGCACATTTTTCAACTAAATAAATAGCAGAGTTTTTGGACTCAGCCTCATTAAGCTATTTAGGGATGGTACTTAGCACCAAGGAAAAGCAAAAAAGGAGGAAATGATCCAAGCAGCCTGCAAGGCTGACTACTTTTGAGTGCCTTTGGCTACAGCCCAGAGCAGCCACCACACAGCCCCCTAACCCAGCTCCAGAGCAGCTGAGCTGGGATCTGCCTCCCTGCTTGCCTCATTTGGGAAGCTGACAGAGCAAGTCTTCCTCCTTGCACAGCTTTCCATCAGGTGGATGGATATATCCTCTAAGTTTATGCCATCCCATTTTTGCCATGACATGGTTTTGCACATCTCTCTTTACTATGGGAGGTGTCAGGGCAGCCTGGGAGTTGCTGTGGCCCTGGGAATTGGGGTGAGCAGCACCCACAGGGACAGGGGAGCCCATAGGGAATGTCACTCTTGGCACCCACATGCCAGGTCTCAGGGGCCACACTCACTGCAAGCCCTTGGGATAGCAAGAGAGGATTGGCTTTGCTGACAAGGGTGTTCTATTCAACTAGAAGAAATGAAAATTAGAAAAGGAAAGTATTATTTTGATAGCAGAAGAAAACACAACCATATTTTATACTAATGAATGCTGGCTGGGAACTCCTTTGCATTTACCAGCAGTTTTTAAACATGTCAAATATTGTGTTTCTGTACACTACCTGAACTTTTGCACTTCTGCACAATTTTTACACAGTGCCTGTAATGAAATTTTGACAAGGTTATCTGGGGCTTTCTATGCATAATCAGTGGTGATTGACTCACAGCTTCTGGGAGTCTAGAAAAAATACATACATGGCAGTTTTTGTAGCTCTTCACTTTAAGCACTGTTACAGACATCCCTGTATGTTTGAATCAATATGACTGAAAATGAATGCAAACAAGACTTTACTTCCTATGCTAGATCTTGCCACTATAAAGACACCACACTCTTGTTCTGCAATGAACAGCAGGACTACATGGCATATTTGTAGGTTAAGCTCTGAGCAAAAAGCCTGTTTGATAGAGCTTTGCACATAGCTGTTGTAAATTCTGTTTTATCCTTGCTAATTTTGTCTCTGCTTTTGACTAAATAATAAATCCCCATTGACTATCTGAGTCCTGAAATGCTGGCAGAACTTGTTGAGTGGAATACCTATCAGTGTTGTCCATGCTGCCAAAGTGAAAAGCAACTCCTTTACGCTGTACAGCTCAAATCCAATCAAAGCCTCTTCTCCAAAGCCTTTCTGAGGCCAATTAAAGGTATTTGTCAAGATCAAGCTAATGAAATTTAACAAGGCCACATTGTTAATAAGATGCAAATTTTGGCAAAGGTCAGAGAGGTCTGGTCCTATCCCTCACTAACACACATATCAGGGCAGAAAGAGATGTGTCCTTTGGGCTGAGCATGGGCAAGCATGACTGCTTTCTAAGCAAGTCATCCCTTCTGTCCTCTGTACAATTCACAGAGAGCCTCATGCCAGCCCAACTGTGGGCAACAGGCACCACCTTTCCCCTTCCCCACACGAGTTTTCCTTGGCCAACAGGGAGCCCTGGAGCATCAGTCTAGGGTCAGATTTAGTGCCTCTTTAACAAGCAGAGAAAATCTGGCTTCAGCTTTTATTTTCCCCCCTCCAATTCATCACTGACTTCTAAACTGCAGCTGGTATTTACCAATGAGACTATGTTGGCATTGGTCAGGGAAGGCAGAACAGGCTCAGAAAGAGAAAGAAATACAGGAAGCAGGTAGCATAGATGGAAGAGTAAAGTTTAGGACCATAAGGAGGTAGATATGAAGGAATTTAGTCTGATATTTAACTCTGTAACACTGATGGATTGTGTTGGTTCAGGAAGGTATACTGCTATTAAAAGATTTCTGGTTTTTAGAGGTGTCTCCTGCAGAGTTTTTTCTTTCTTTCCTGAACAAGCATTGTGAACATCCTCTTCTCCATGCACAAAAACTGCACTCTTCTTTTTATCTTATGCTTACTAGGCTGACACAAAGCCTTTTGAGGTGCAGTTTTTCAGGAAGAGTCAGCAACAACTGCAGTTTTGTGCCTGCAGAGGGGTAGCCTGAGAGAAGCAGCAGCTGCAGGAGACGTAGCCACAAGTCTTCTGAAAGGTGTCTGCTGCACCCCACCTGGTAGGCTGATGAGTTTTTGAAGCAAGTTTTGGTTGTACTGTAGTTCTGGGATGTCACTCAATAAACAGAGCAGCTAAGGCTTTGCACCAAGAAGGAGAATTTGGGCAGCACACCAAGCTCATCCCAAAGATCCCAGCAGCCTGCAGATGCCTGTGCTAGTGAGGGTGAGCTGGTTGCTCCTTGGAGACTTGGAGAAACTGTCCTACCCACCAGCATCCTGTGAACTTCCTGTGTCTCAAGTGCAATAGACGACTTTTTGCAATATTCCTAAATTCTATTCATTGTGTACATTTATAGGAAAAAATGTGTTCCAGAAAATAGATCACACAAAACCACCCTGACAGGCTTCAAGGATAGGCTGTTTTTTTTGGCAATAAGAGCTACCTTACCAGCAAGAGTTGCTACACTGTACAAAAATGTTTATGTCTTAAACTTATGGACAATAAGTTTATGTGTTAGCCTGAGCCCAAGTTGATATCTTTCTGCTCTGGGCTCATCCTTCACCAGCCTCTTCAGGACTGCCTTTCTGGAGCAGTGACTGGAAAGCTGGGCTGTACACGGCTTTTCTTCATGGAGCCCTGCAAGACTGGTTACAAAGTGCAGGAGTGTAGGTGCCACCATGAATTCAGAAGCAGCAATACCTGCACCTTCCATTTTTTTTCCATCATTGTCTATGGGTTCAGATGACAGTTTTGAATTCCCACGAATGGCTCAAGCCAGGAGATCAAAGGTGGAAGAGGCGCACTCAAAACTACAATTTCCCCATTTCATGTATGGAGAATACATGAGACAACATATTGTTCCCTGGATGTCTGTAATCAGCCTGAGCACCAAAATCACATGTGTACTCAAGTAAAGCCAGTCTGTCACTGCATTTACAGCAGTCCCACCACCCTCAATTCTATTTACTAAGTGCTTATCTGAAAAGGAAATGGAATCAATCTGTCAGTGACAGTCTTAAATTACCTCTCACTGTGTTCTGAGCAAGTGCTGGATGCTGCTCCCTGGTGAAGGAGGTTGTGCAAACTGACACTTTGCCTCTCTGAAGGAGTCTGGCTGTGGAGCACCCAGAGGGGCAGCTCCTCACCAATTCACCCCACAGCCCCAGCACCCAGGGTGCTTCCCTTCCTCCAGTGCAGACTGCTTTCCAGGAGAAGTATTCAGGATAAATGAAGTGCACTAGGGAGAATCACTTGCTCACAGTATGAAACTCTGGTAGGACATGCCCCTTTGACATTGAAAGGTGTGACTGCAGGTGCTGTAGTCACACCTAAGTTAGTGCTAAATGAGGCAGCTCAAAGATGGGTGTCACTGAAGCACCCATTCACCTGGTCTTACTGCCTGGGGGCTGGGAATCATATTTGCTTGCAGATTTGGCTGACAGTGCTGCAGCACAAGTGTTTCATGCCTGGCTCAAAGCTCCTTTACATCCTGGATTCTCCAACACTTTTGCTCTTTCCCTTGTATCACCCACTTTCTAGTGCTGGCACTGTCTTGGATTTTATGAGTCAAATGGTCAGGGATTGAGAGAGAGTGAGGCCAGAAAGGCTACCACAGATATCTACTTTGATCTTCTGTAATAGACAGACCACAGGATGGCTCTGATTCAGTCTTTGCTACACTCAAGCTTTTAGAAAAATCTATTATGAGCTAAATGCATCACGTACTGGCTAACTGAGCAGTGTGTGTGTGAGCACTGGCCAGCTGGTGTCTGTGCTAGACACTGTGACACAATCACAGCTGCCCTCCTCTGAGCAAGGACACGGTTCAGCACAGTGCTCTGCCCCATTGCTGGGTGTCAGGACACTTATGAATTTGTCATATCTTTTACATTTCTGCTGTCCCACTGCCCTCACCCCAGTAGCACTGGTTGCAACTGGACAAACACGCTGAAGATATTTTAAATTTGCCTGAGTGGGAGAGGAGGATGGAAAACAAGGAGTAGAACTGAAAGATGAATAGGCTTTGCTATGCCTAGGAAAGCACATGAAAAGTACCCTGTATCTGGCCAGCCCAATTTTCATCTTTTGTATTTGTTTTTTAGTGTGAAGACTATCACATCTCTCTTCCCCATGTTTTAAAAGCAAACAGCTCCTTGGCCAGCACACACCTGAGTAAACTAAGTAGATTAGATCCCTTGTTTTCTTTCTCAAGAGGCATGTTTTTCAGTCCCTTAGTAATTTCTGTGGCCCCCTTCCTGAATCTTCTCCATTTTCATCAACATCTTCCTTGAATTTGTGCACATCAGATGAGACAAAAATTTCAGCAGCAGCCTTCCTGTGGGAATGACACAAACCTCTCTGTTCCTTTTGCTTTGTACTGCTATGATCAGGATATAGGAAAGATGAGAGTGAGTGGTTTTGCCATCATCATTCTGAACTCATGCTCAGCAGGTAATGTGCCAGGGCCTCAAGCCTCCACTGCAGCCCTCCCCAGAGCTCAGCTTGCAGTCTTTATAGAGAGATATTTCCATTATAGGCCATGCTCCAAATATATATCATTTACTTGTATCTTATTTTCTGACAGGTTCATGTTGCTCTGCATCAGAGACCTGTTTTCTTCTGTAATTGATTAGTGGATCTTTCATTTCTTTTAACATTTGCAGATGACTGCATTTCTCCAGGTTGTTACTGAAGAGTTTTAAATGGAATAATGTTAAAAATTTATCTCTGTGGGAACCACCTGAAATGTAACCATGTAATCAAAAGTCCCCATTACATTTTGAGACCTACCAGCAAGTTTTTAACCCACTCTGCCTCTTAATCAAAATGCCATGCTGTGCCACATCTTACACCCTGCAGAGTCTGTTACAACAATCTCAGCTGGATTTTACAGCCAATCTTGCAATATTATCAACAGATAACAAGTTACTTTTTTCATAATTACACTTTGTTCAGCATTAAATATATAACTTTCTTTAAATTTTTTATTAGTTTACTCTTGGATCAGCTATAGAGTATTTTACCTGGATTCATTTTAGTCTATTGAATTTATAATTGCATGGACTCTTTTATTTGTCTTGCCAGGGAACGTTGGCAAGATATAGCTGATTACCTGGGTTTTTTTCCAAGGGTGCAGCAATAGAGTTTATGCAAGATATTATGTGACACTGGCTGGACTGGTGTGTGGGGACATCTGCCTTTTTGTCATCTGGGAAGCTGCTGTGTTTGGGTCCACTGCACAGCTCCTTTGCTTTTCCTGGGCTGAAAACTTTGGAAACCAAATGTTTTGATCTCCAAGGTCAGATAAGATTTATCCAGAGGGAAAGTAATGGAGTGAACCTCAGGTCTGGTACCAGGAGAACAGAAGAGTATGTGGGGATGTTGTGATGCTGCAGGGAGAATGGCTGGGGGCCCCACACTGGGAGCATCACTTTTGGGGTCTCTGTGCAGCACCCAAATTCCTTCCATCATGCTCATTGCTGTTGCTTCCCTGAGCTCCTGTTCTCTGTGCTTCCAACTTTTTTGTGGGGTGTAAAAGTCCTATCCCTACACTCTGTTCCTTTTTGTTCCACTTTAGCTCTTCATTAACCAGTGCTGGAAGGGAGAGAAAGTACAGCTTGTTGTCCTTCTGTTTCTTACTCTGGTTCTAGAAAAGACACCTTACATCTACTGAAGAGTTCAAGTTTCACTAAGATTTCCTGGAAAAACAAATTTTCTCCACCTGAAGGTCATGGATAGAGGCTGTTGCCTGCCTGAGATTTGTCTGCAACAACAACAACATTGCTTTTCTATTTTTACCTTCAGTTTCCTCAAAAGGGATTTGGCATACAGCACAATTGCAGAAGGGGGAGTTTCTAGCTGGAGCCTGAAGCTAAGCACAATAGTTTTGGTGAAGCTGTAAGCCTGTATTCATTTTCATTAACAGAGTGTAGAGCTGAAGCTGGTATGAATCAGAACAGCTGGTGTGTCTTCAATGGACCAGTTCCAGGTGACATCTGTCTTGGGTCTGATGCTAAAATGAAGGACATGCTGTACAGGCAGATATGGGTGTGATTATTTTTTTCTGATGAATCCAAAATACGTGGAGAACGAGGTTGGTCCTTTATACAGAAAGAATCAAATAAAGTAGCTGAGATAATAAATGTGCCCTTTAGCCCTTCACAGGCATGCAGAAAGTAAATTCAGCTCTTTCATTAAAACGATGTGGCAGTAGAACTTGGTTTATTGGGTTCTTATAGTCATGCCTAAGACCCTGTCCCACTTTCTTCCTTCCCCCTTCTACCTGCTCCTTTAGTAGCTGCCTGAATAGTTGTAAAACAAAGACAAGGCTGAAAAACAGATGGATTTTTTCTAAATAAAGCAGCAATTTAAAATCCCCTACGTGAATAAATAATCCATAAGTTGCCTGAATCTTTTATGACATGAATTCCAAAAACCAACTTAAAAAGCTTCTCTGTTGTTTTGGAACTGGGTCAGAAAACTCGCTCAGGGAATTTTTAATGAGCTAGGCAGGCTCCCAGCTCTGGGTTACTGGTTCAAGCACGAATCAGGTTAGTAGGCAGCAGAAGCTGTCGCTGCAGCTGAAGAAGCCAGACACACTCCTACCCCAGACACCCACGTTGCCACGGGCAATAGTGGCACAATGAGCACAAAAGCACAGGGAAAAATGGGAGAAGGGTGTAGAATATGAGAACGGCTGAATCTCCTTTCATTCAACACCTGCCTTTAACCCATGCCCCAGCTTGGATGTTGCCCTCTTGTGTCCTTAGTTTCTTTCAGGACTTTCTCCCCTGCCTGCAGCTGTAAAGACACCATTAACCTCAGCTGATTCACAGATAATGGAATATCTGCTTTTCTCAAGGGAGACCTTAATACAAGTAAATGGGTGTCAGTGAGCAAAATCTGAAAATGTAATTTTTTCTGGACCTCTGAATCTTCACTGTTGACAAAATTACCAGGCTTGATGTTGTCTTGACCATCATAGCCAGCCTATTTTTGACCCTTTATCATTGCTGTGTAGATCTTGTACAGACTAACTGTGCCCAAGTTTTTCAGTGTTTTTCTCAATAATTTTACTAAGATTGATTCTTTCAATATTTTTTATTCCTTTCTTAACCATGCTTAATCTGTCCTTTTAATTTGCCAGTTTTTCCTTCCTAATTTTCCTATTATCAAAGGAAGACAGTGCTACTAGTGTCACATTTCTTTTATGAATTCTGACTATAGCAACTCTTGTTGTCATTCAAGATTCTCCCATGAAACTGCTCAAACACTTCTGTTTCCTTCCCAATTTTCAGACATTGAATACAACCAATCCCACTGGTTATCATTCCACAATTCACCCCAAATGTTTTGACTGATAAATATCTCAGATATCTCATCTCAATGTTCTCAGGCTGTGTCCCTCATGTCCCACATGGATGAAGTCAAGGGACAATGGCAAGGACATGGAGATATGAGGAGTTACCCAATGCACAGCTTCCTAGCACCCTGGCTTCCCTGGCTGACTTCCCATCTCAATTCCATCCTCTTTTTTTTCTGGAAACTGGGTTCTGGCAAAGATTCTGCAGTATGCTGGAGTCTGCTGCAATACAGCCTGTGGCCTGGGCAGTAATTTGGTTACCCAGTTGTGACATGTTTTTTGCTGTTTTCCCTGTATTCCAGGCATGTACGTGTTCTGGTAAAAGCAGAAGAGGAGCTAAGGTACTGCACAGGGCTCTGCCATCAAACAAGTGGCCTGCAGAGGCTGTGAGTCCTGCTTAAATGCCTCCTCCAGCCCTGACTCTGCTTTGCCAACGAGGAAAGCACTGCCAAAGGGTCAGGTGCAGACAGGAGCACCTATTTTGTTGAGTTACACCTTTTTATTATGAAGGATTGATAAGTATGTGATTATGCCCTAAATATTCAAACACAGCATTTTTCCTGTGCTGAAGGGAGGCTGTGAATTACACTGCAAAGAAAAAATGCAAGAAAAAGAAAAACTACTAATAGAAAATAGAATAAAAGTGAGAACAGACAATAACTGCTAGTTTGTTTTACTTTATTTCTTCTGTCATATGGAAAAGTAAAAATAGAGGTATTTACTGAAAAGGTTATTTTGTGAACATTGCAAATAATGCCAAAATATGCATTCCTAATATTCACATTAAGAAATATGAGTGTTAGGTAGGGTGAAATAGGAAAAGTAAATGTCCTGTTGCTCCCAGCTAAACCACAATCAGGCATTTAGGATCTTTTGATTTACCTGAAAAGAGAAAAGCCAAGATTAGGGTTGGGTGAGTGACTCAGAAAATGCCATTTCTGGAGGGAGGAAGGAAGGGAGGGAGGAAGCCCTAAGGAGACAAGCCCTAAGGACACTAAACATAAAGGAGGAGGAAGGCTGTGAAACCTTGACTTACTTTAGGGAACTTGTTACACTAGATAAACTATACACCCAGAAGAACAAAATGTTATTTGGACAGGGTCTAGGGTATAAACAGATTATTTCTGAAGCTCAACAAGGAACACATTTGACTGATCTTTCTCTGTGAGGGCCCTTTGGCACCAAATTCAGTGTTATTAGAACTTAGGGGGAAATAACATATAATAGCTTACTTAGAGATGCAGAAGATAGTTAGTAACAATCAAAAGGCTGTTTGAAAAGACCTGGAAATAATACAAGACCGAAGGAAACTGGCAAGGTCACTGAACCACAGATCTCAGGCATTGCATCAGGTGATCCTTTTCTTAAGTGCTTTGTTTCAGAGCTGGTTAGGTTCAGGACTAATACATGTGTTGGTCATTCCCTATCAGGCAATTTAAATAAGGGACAACCATTTACAGAGATGACATATATTTGATTTTTATCTCTGTCACAGTTTGACATGTATTTGACATGCATTTTGAAGTATGTGTCATCAGCATTATGATGTGTTGATGACACATGCTGAAATGCTGAGAGGGAAAGAAACTTCCTGGGGAGAAATTACACACAAACATCCCTTTAGCCATTTCTCAGGGATACGTGGTGCAATAGAAGATGATGGACTAGTCTTGTATTAATTTTTCAGTTCACATCTGCATTTCTAGCAGGGAGAAATATGTTTTTAAGCAGTAAGGATTAGTAACTCAGGTAAATATTTAATGATAAGAAAGTTGCTTTCCTCTGGTCCGGATCTCTGGATGTGTCTCAGAATAGCTTGTAATACTTATGAATACTTATTGCTTATTTAATTTACTTAATAATACTTATTGCTTATTTCATGAGCAACTCATGAAACACCATGACTCAGAGGTGGACATATCTCACTGCATTTTGAATTGCCTGACTTGCTTTTGCTTTGAGGGGTTTTTCTTCAGCCTTCCGCGGACTCCAAATTTCTGTTCCCAGAAAGGACCTTGCAATCTGATAAGTACAAGTGATTTGTTCCAGCACTGATCAGACTAAACATGCATGTTTTGTTCTTTATGCTTCGAACAATGGAGGCTTTGTGGTGGGCATGGCTCCCTGCCACCCGGGGAAGAAAGGACAGAGCGAGCCCAGCGCCGGCGCGGCCGTGGGGTGAGTGCCACCCTGGGCACTCTGGCTGTGCCACTGTGCCACACATCCGTACAGGCTGCACCTTTAAACCCACAAATGTGACCTGCTGCTGCTCTGCAAGGGCAACTCCAGGCTTCCTCACAAATAGAAATGTGACAGGAGGAAATTGCAATGGCTTTCCCATGGCAAAATGTTTGTTTAAGGAATTACAGGTGACCTCTGTTTGACACTGGCATTGTCACCTCTGTAATCCCTCAGAGGAGGACAGCAGGCTCCAAAACAGGAAGGTAGCTTCACTGAGGGACTACATTTACAGCCAAAGCTGAGGGAGATTAGTCCAGAAGGCACTTCTTGACCATTCTCCACAGACAATTTTTAGGCAGTGTTTGCAGGAGAAAAAGACCTTCCTTCTTGGAGGAAAGGATCACTTCAGTGACAGGAAGGAATTCACTGGCTTTTCCAGGTAACTCCTGCCATGTATAATCATCTTTCTTTCTTTTCTTTCTTTTCTTTCTCTTTCTTTCTTTCTTTGAGAAAAAGGAAAAATGACAAAGAGGGAAGAAAAAATGGGCAGAAATTCGGTGTGTGTGTCCTCTGAATTTAGGTCTCCCCTTCTCCAAGGTGTGTGAGTACACAAGGATCTTCCTGGGCCTTGGGGTGTGGGTCCTGCTGCTACTGAGCAGTGCCCACCTCAAAGTATTCAAGTGCCATCTCTAACTGCAATTTGAGTTTTATCCCTCACTACAGCACAGGAATTCAGAGCAGCACTTCTCATCTTGGATGCTTAGAGGCTTTGACCTACATTCCAGGTAATGGTTATAGATGGCTGGTTCCTATCTGTATATTCTTGTGACAGCACAGTCCTTCAGCTTTAGGAGCCCCTTTCCATGGCTGTGTCATGTTGGTATCTCGTAGCCACGAGTAACAAATGCACCCAGGTCCTGGTTAATGATAACATGCAGTGAAAACATATTGTCAGCTTTAAATGTCTGTAGCTGAATAGTAGGAGGGACATTTAGGTACTAAGGAATGACTGTTCTGTCAATGCTTTGGGGGTGAGATATCTTAAAATAGGCACAAGTAGCTTAAAATACCATATGGTATCTTACAGTGTTATGCTCTGCTGTATTAAGATTCCTCCAACTGAGAATGAGAATTTTTCTCTTCTTACTTTGTATGCCTTTCCTCTTCCAATCTGAGGATTTCACAATTTCCTTTTCTTTTTTCCTCCTTTGTATTTCCTCTATGCTTGTGTACCTGCAGTAGAAGACAATGAAGAGATGCCCTTCCAAAATCTCCTTACCAGAACCAAGAGCAGCAGCAAAGCTAGAGATTAACAAGCAGCAGATGCAGAGAAAAAGGCAGATGGAGAATAAATGTAGCAGGAAGAAAATCCAAAAAAACTCTTCAGGGATCATTACCATAGAGAAACCTATTAAACTTTCACAAAAAACCCAAAACCCAACAACAACAAAACAAAAAACAAACAAACAAAACACAAAACCCCCCCAATAACAGCAAAAAACCACACAAAACAACAACAAAAAGCCCAAAATAAAACAAAAACCCCACTAAATAAATGTCTGTGCCAAGGAAATAAGGACTGTGGATTAGCTATGCAAAAGCTTTGTGACCCATTGAGGTTTCCAGTATTTCACTCAAAATATGGCATTAAGTAGCAGTCGTGTTCATTAGAAAATGCAAGGAGAACTTGTGGCTAAACCCCCATGCTGCTAATCACCAACATTTCACAGTGAACTCCCTCTTGGCTGATGCAGGATTGTACACTGAAAACCAAATCAAACACTGGTTGAGAACGTGAAATGTAACTCCAACACATACTGAAGAGATTGTCTTGCCTCACAACCATCATCTTTGCTGCATTGAGGCAGAATTTTAAATTCTATCATGACATAAATTGCATCAGCTGGGGGTTGCCAGGGGTGTTGCAGTCTATCCAAGAAAGGATGAGCAGAGGACTCATTTGGCTTTGAAGTCCATCAGTGCTTCAATCCTTCTGGTTTAGGAATTTGTCATGAGAGATCAGAGTTAAAGACTCTGCATGAAAACCTGCATGTATTTCATCTGGGTGAGAAGTGTAAAACGGATTATCACCTCACAGTCTTTGAAGATGGGTGGGCTCTATTGTTTTGGTTTTTTTGTCCCTTTATGACCATAATGCATATGTCATGGATTTGAAAATACAGTCAGACTAGACCTGACTGAGTAAAAAAATCATTTTGACATAAATGGGATTTTTCCCTTGAATCAGTGCCGCAGGATTGGCCTGACATTAGGATCTGTGGGATTCCAGATAGCACACTTTATCTATCCTGCCCTCTTGACAGCTATTTATACCATTTTCTCTTTCTGAAGGGTCAGCAGTTTAACTTAGTAGGACACAAGACTGGATCCTGCAAGATGAGCATAAGCCAAAGGGTATCAAAAAGAAACCAACCCAAACTCAAACAACAAATGAGAGAACCTGAATTCAAAAGCAGCCTCTGTATCATACAAACCAGTCACAAGTACAAAGCTTCTCTGGGATATTCTGAAACAGTGTACCTTTCTGTGGAAAAGTTATATATCCTTCTTGACCAAAGCCTATCATTCCTAGGCTTCAAACTGTGAACTCAGACAGTTGCAAAGTTTTCTTACTCTGAATTCAAAGGGAATATAACATTACACATACTTCAACTTCTGCTCTGACAGTGCCTTAAGAAACACTTTTAGGATTAAATATTACACAAGAAAACAGTCCCTGTACCTGTCAGTGTAACACCATCCATGAGTGACATGCTGCTGACTTCTTTCCCAGAGGGAAGTAAAAAGCCTATTTATTTAGAGATCTGTTATATGACTCAGTCAATAACTCCTCTGTCATGTTCCCTTGACTATTCATTAGTTCTAATTAGAAATAAAAGCCTGGAAGATCAAACTGGCTCTGCTCAGTTGGTTTATTGATTATAAAATTTAAGACAATAATCAATAAAGACATAAATTCCTTTCATTTTTAGAGACCTAAGGCACTTCATTGCTCCTAAGGGCCACTGCTCTTTATAGCTGTTCCATACTCCAGACTCAGAGAACTCTATTCCAATATGCTAAATATGCTTCCCTTGATATTACTGGGAGTAATTAAAGGTTGAAGTAGCCCAAGTGGTGGTAAAATCAGTGTGCCTTGTGTGGCAAGGGCAGCAAAGCAGCACCTGACAGCATCTCCTGAGTGCAGTGAGGACAGCCCAGCGTGGGATGGGATCAGCTCCTGGTCCCTGCACACAGGCTGGCTGAGGGAGCAGCAGGCTCACATCTGTGTCCTGTCTGGGGCTCTGGGCTCTTTTGGGTAACTCTCCAGGGCTCAGATTTGTCAGTGGCTGAGATTTGAGTGGTGCTGGCAGAATATTCACAACTTTTGCCTCCCAGTCAAGCTACGGGTCTCAGTTCAGTGAAAATGACATCAATAAAAGAAGTAATCCAGGATCCTGACCCACACAGCCAGTGTTTAGTCTGAGAGAAGGGTTTTCCTTCTGTACAGATCCAGGGAATTCAGAGAAAGTAGGGCTGGATTATTGAAGGTGCTGTTGAAGACTATGTGAAAGACAAGTGTGAAAAATACACAGCATGGGTATGTCAATCTCTTGATGTTCTCAAAATGTTCAGCCAGATTCATATAGTACTGACAAGTCAGGAATTTAGGAAGGAAGAGGAAGTTCCTCTATGAGTATGTCCTTTGTATCTAATTTATCCAGCTAAAAATAACATTAGTGATGATGTTGTTTTGTCTTGAAAGCCTGACTATCAGGAGAAGATTTCAACTTCAAGTAGTCTGGAAATGGCATATTCAGAACCAGGAGTGATGGAAGAACAGTTCTCTTCATTAACCCCTATGTCTTACTGGGTTAGAGTTTGCTTAAATCAGAAAAATGAAATTTTATGCATTTTAAGTAAGTTGTCTTAGCTTTTAATGTTAGCCACCTCGAACATTAAAAATACATCAGTCACATGGACCATGGGGGTGACCATAATCAACAAATGTCTATTGCTTTGTGACAACTGGTTTTGGTGGCTGAAAACATATTTTTAAATAGTGTTTAGTTAAAAACATGAACCCCTTCTACTCTCAGTGTAGACACTGCCCTTGACAGGAAATTTTACCTTTTCAGACAGCAGGTAGAGCAAGAGGTACATATATGTTCTGGTGAGTAACTATAACAACAAGGAGGACAAAAGAAACCCTAAGCCAGAACTAAATTGTCAGGGCAACAAATTAGTCTGATTTGGGTTTGAGGCCTTGAACAGACAGCAATGCAGATGCACATCTCCAGTTTTTTTTACCAGCTGGAGTATGGAGTGTAAAACCAAGGAGCTGCAAGTTAGAAGATATAAATCATAGATTTACAGAAATGTAGGCCCAAACTACCAAGCCTTCTTCTTTCATCAGAGATATCAATTTCTTCCCAGTGACAAAATTTTACTAATTTGTACTAAGAGTGTAATATTGAAATTAGGTAGTCTAGCTTGATGTACCTTTGTTAAAAAGGAAACCCCCACAGTGTTTTCCAAATTGACTACTCTTTCACTGTAAGAAACCAGAAAAGAGGGGACTAAACTCTGGTTGTTTATCTGAGCATGATTTTAATCACCTTGTTACTAAATCTATGCAAAATCAGAAGTATCTGCAGAAATTCATGTAATTCCATGCAACCCTGTCCTCATATAGCTTTCAATGATGTCATGAAAGCATGTATGGAAAAACCACATTTGCCCTTTTTTATTCTTCTGCAAAATATACTCACCAAGTACAAAGAAGTGCTTCAGAAGCTGGAGGCTTCAGGGGAAAAATATGCTGCTACTTCTGCCCCTCTTTCCTCTGGCACAGACATGACTTGGGCTACACACATCTACATTCCCTGTACCTTTTCCAGATGCTCTTGCTGACCAACTGCTGCAAGACCAGCTGGGAGAATCTTGGTGGCATCAGGCAAATGGTGGCATCAGCCCTCCTTTTTATCAAAATGAGCAGATGCCATAACAGAGAGTGTTTAGATAGCCATTGTGTATGGGGGCTGGCAAAGAGAGAACATGAAAGAAAGTGTCCTTTAAAAAGCCACCAAACAGACCTGCTCTTTTCCTTCATCTCTCAAATAGGAACCAATTCCCAAAAGTTTTCTGATGGTGGTGGGAGCCTGGCTGGTTGATCTTCTCTACAGGAAGAGGGGAAGGCTTCCTGTATGTGCTGTCCATGGTGTGCCTGTGGAGGTGCTGGTAGCACATCAGAACACTTCCAGATGTCCAAGAGCCCTTCCTGTTGCCAAGGCTTTGAGGTCATCATTCCCTTCACGCACAGGACATGTCTTGGACACGTGCACACCTGCCCACCAGGTGATGGGACATCACTCACATCCCTCAGCTACATCAGCCCTCCCTGTCTGGGGCAGGCAGGGAAATAGGAGATGAAAGCCAGAGACCTGTGGGCAAGACATGTCCCTGATCTGCTGCAGGGACCATGTAGGTTGTCCTGGAGCAAGCCCCCAGCAAAGGCTCTGCCTGAGGGGGCACCCAGCTGGCAGAATACACACATTGGGAAAATTGTTATTTCAAATGACCAGTCTTCTGAGATGGTTCCTGGTGTCTGATTTTTGAACATTTACATGAAAAGACAAGGGAAGGGAAGGAAAACAAGGGAAAACATTTTAATGTCAAGGCTTTTTGACAACACAGATGACATGGGGCCTTGCTGTGTTTTAAACTCAGGATCAAGAAAATTGTTGCTTGCTTGAGTTTTCCTGCTAGAACTTTGCAGTGCACAGGGAGCCCTCCCCCACCTGCTGGCTTGGCAGGAGAGGGAAAAACAACAACACAATAGCATAAATACACTTCTGAAAAGGCTCTTAATAAAAATAAAATTAAAAAGGGATTGTATATTTCATCCACATGACACCGACACATTCCTATGTGTCATATTATATGACACATACTTGGAATGTTTACATGACTGATGAGCATAATTATAAACTAGGCTTTGACAGGAAAATGTATTTCTAGGGTTAGATTTTTTTTGACATAGAGTTCTTCTGTGCTGGAGATAATTAGTGCTGCCTGCTTTCCCCTTGCTCACAGTAGAATTTTTTCCCATATTACAAAGATTAGTCAGAGCTTATAAAAATCCTGTTCAGCTAAATCTAACTGGTAAAGAATGGTAAACCACATGTCAAATAAGAGGCAAAGAGAAAATCAAAATAAAAGCTGATTCATTTAAATAATCATTTGAAAATCAATTCTGCATTTTGTTCTCAGTATGAAGTAGTTCATAATGAATATTGATTTTGATGACTACTTTTACTATTTTTGCTAGACTAGGAGCCATATTAAATGTTTACCTCTGAATAGGGATGAGAAAACCAGCTTGGAAAATAATGTGCTTGCTGCTCTGAGCATTCTCTGAATCCTTACTCATTTAGAGGATCAAACCCTAACTGCATCCAGCCTGAGAGCCTGAACTTTAGCATCCATGGGATCTTCTGGTTTAGTCCTCATATTAACCATGTCCACACCTCTTCTTGCATGGTGGCCTTTTCACTAGGAGTGTGCTATGCTGCAGAAAGGTAATCCATTGTCTGTCATCTGCAAGATGTGATCAGTGTGTGAATATGTTTTTAGAGTCTGAGATGGGATTGTTCCAGTTTCAACTGTAGTAGTGATGGAGGCATCCCTCCTTCAGCATCATTATTTTTTCTCTATTGCAGTGTTGTGCAGTGCCTTAAAGACAGAAGAGTTCAAATATCCCATCATTACTTCTTCAATGTGATCACTCTCGAAATATTGTTGTAGATTTTCTGGCTTTTTTCCTTTAGTGCAGGCTAGAGAGGCCTGCTTTGAGTTGTTCTGCAAATCTCAAAGAGATTGTGACAGAAGATAAGTGTGTGTCAGGAACATTTCTGCAGGTCCAGCTGGGAGTAGGTGCTGCCAGCAGAAACTCTGTGGCAGAAATCAGCAGCAAGATGGGAAATGCAGTGGGAAGGGAAAAAAAAAAGTTAATTCTTACTAACTTTAAATAAAGTTGACGTTATGTATATTTAATTTTTATGAGTGTGAGCACCAGTTTAATTTGCCCACAACACCATTAAAACATGTAGTTAGTACTTATTAAACCATCCATCTTTCTTTATGGCAGTACATCATCATATGTCATGGAAAAGTACCATTTACTCTGCCAAAACAGAGTTTATATGATTCTATATTATACTGACAGAAAGATGTTTGGGAAGATATTTGAGGCTGTTTTTTTAATCAGACTTGATTCTCATAGTGTATAAACTTGTAATTTGAACACGAGGAATGCCTTCCTTATAACAAGGTGAGGCCTTTTTTATTTTTTTAATGAGCACCCAGCAGTATTTGCTCACAGCTGAAGTGTCTCATTAGCATTTTATATATATTTACAGCTATTTTCAATTTCTACGACAGGATCTTCTTCCAGCTACATGCTATGCAATGTTTTCTCAAAGGAAAACCCAAGGTCTACTACTGAAGCTGGCATCAGCCCAGACTGATCTTTCTCCTTTCCCTGATGCACGACTGTTCAAACTTCATGAAATTCACTGCTGGATCCTTACATCTATGAGTAGTGCAACCAAGTAAATGAAGCCAGGCCAACCTGTGAACAAGGGAAGTAACTCAGGTTCACTCTTCCCCATGTAGGGCTCATCCCTAGCCCAAATGCAGGTCTCCAAGCTCTCCCTGCTCCACAGGGGAGCAAATGAACATATCACCCTTGTACACATTTCTCTGAGCATCTCCTGATTCTTGAAAGAATCCTGCCTTTGGTCAAAAATAACCACAGTGATTTTCAATCTTGCAGGATTGCTTCTGTTTTTAAAGCAAGCTGTAATGTAACAGGGAATTGTGGTATTGCAGGACAATTGGGCTGGAAGGGACTGCAGGAGGTCTTTGACCCAGCCTCTCTGAGCAACATGCACCCCTGCATGACTGTCTTCATGGTGAAAACTCTTTCAGCATATGCCCATTTTCTCTCAAGCTTCTTAAGCCTCATCACTCAGATTGTCTCCAGCTTGAGCAGAAGATGCATTCTTCTGTATGCCTTCAGCATTTCTACCAAATCCAAATCAAGGATGTGGCAGGAACGTCTATTGTTACTGTTAACACCTATGTTTTTCTTCTGATACAAACCAAGGAGCAGCATGGCAGGTAGAGGCTGGAGAATGTCCAATTCTTTCTTCAACACTGGTAAAGTTGGTCAGGTTGGGTGCACTCACCCTTTGGACCCTTTGGAGTCAACCAGCGTAGTTGGAGGTCCTAAAAAACCAGAGAGCTGAGAAAAGTCTGTGTTGGTGCCTGAGTGGGAGAGATATTTCAGAAAAATGCAGCACCCAGATGGAAAACCAGTAGGTCCACTTCTGGAGAGATACCAAGTCCATTCACCAGGCACATCTTGTTTCTTTCCTGGGGACTGACTGTAAAATGTTGGTAGACACAAGCCTCATATATTGTCAACTCGTCCTTGTCAGGTGAGAAGATGAATGAAGCAAACACAATAAAATCTGACTTGGCTCAGGCACAGGGGTTAACAGTCTTGGCAAGCATACAGCAAGCAGTGGTGGCATAAAAGACAGAAGAACTATAGACCTAAATCACTTCTGAAGTGAGACACTTAGTTCATCAGCAACATGATCTGTAGCTTCAGAAGGGAAGAGCACCATCTACTGAATGACAAAGGCAGTTGTTGCTTTTCTAACTCTTTCATGGGATCATTGGAAAAAACCTCTAAGACCCTTGAAATCAACCACTAACCCAACAGTGCCAAGTCCACCACTAAACCATGTTGCAAATGCCACATCCATTCTACTTTTAAATATCAGCAGAGGTGGTGACTTAACCTTCCTGGGCAGCCTTTTCCAATGCCTGACAACTTTTTCAATGAAGACCTTCTTCCTTATATCCAATTGAAGCCTCCCCCCAGTGCAGTGTGACACCATCTCCTCTTGTCCTGTCACTTGTCACTGTCACCCCCACCACATTACACCCTTCTTTCAGAAAGTTGTAGAAAATTATAAGATCTCCCCTGAGCCTCCTTTTCTCTAAGCTAAACAGCCCCAGCTCCCTCAGCCACTCCTCATCAGACTTGTCCTCCAGACTTTGTTCCAGCCCCACTGCCCTTCTCTGGAATTGCTCCAGCACCTATTTTGTACTGAGGGGCACAAAACTGAATACTTTCAGTAGAGGTTGCTCATTCACAGATGAACCAGCAGGTACTGGGGACTGAATGGGAAGTTACTTAACCTGTATTGGCAGTTGGCTGGATTATATCAGGGTGAAGAAAGGATTACATCCCTCTCAAATCTTTAAGATATTCCTTGAGCTCTGACATTCATAGTAGCCATGATGTTTAAATCCTGTCTTCTCTCTGCTGTCTTTTACCCAAATCACGGAATATTGTGTTGGAAGGGACACAAAAGGATTATCAAGTCCAAATTTTAAAAGAATAGCCCATACAGGGGATCCAGCCTGGTGTTACTAGCACCATGCTCTAACCAACTGAGCTAATCTCCTGCTAAGCTAACTCATTAAACTTTTAAAATATTTTAAAATAAGAAAAGGCCAACAGGGATTTAGTTAAAGATTAATCAATAATACTGTTAATGTAATGGATTGTGAGTCAGCCAAGAAATTACTCATTTGGGTTGACCTTTCCTACTACTGTAGTAGCACGCTCTTCCACCTATCATCAGTCCTTTGCTCTCCACTTTAGTATCCTCTTAGAATAAAATAAGCCTCAGATTTATATTTCTAGATTTTTTTTTTTGGTCATGGGTTTATGTTATTTCATAGTTTGGCTTTTTAAAGCGCTTGCTAAATTTGCTTTTTGTATGAAGCTACAGTAATCCACCATCCTCCCACACTGCAGTCTGTTCTAGCCTACACCACATAAAGACTCCTTTGCTGTCACGGGGTGGGAACTGTGCACTGAAGCACCCAAAATAGATTCAAGAGGAAAAGAAGAGCTACAAAGAAAAATGAGAAGACACTCTGAGTGTTCTGTTCTGTACACAGCACAAACTGCATGTTCACATCTCTGCGTCTTTTGAAAAAAAATGGCCCTTTACAATGAAATTCAGGATAATCTCACCAGTTTGATTCAATTTTTTTGAAAGATATAACCTTATTAAACCTTAAATTCTAAACTCTGTTCAGCTCAACAAGCATGGTACTACCAGCTCTAGAAAAAGGAATAACAGGTCTTGAATCAGAGATGCAGCCATTTTGTTTAAAAAATCTGGCATGTGTATTACTTGCACAGTGGAAAGTACTGATCTCCACAACACAACTGTTGCTAAAGACAGCATAATCACAGAAAAAGACCCACCTGTATGCTTCCATAGCTTCTGGTACTTCACTGAACATTTTTGCAAAATTATATTGTGACATCTGATTCACTCACACCATGATCCGAATGAAGTCTATACATGACACAGTAACATAATTTTACTTCTTTTACTTGGAAGCACTTTTTAAACTACACTAAAGCTTTGCCAAAGAGATAGTTTTGTTAGATTTGCAAATATAAAACATACCAGGAATGAACAGTAGGATCATATCAGTGTTCTACCTTTCAGAAATACAATTCATGTAATTTTTAGGAAGTACAGAAACTCCCAGTTTAAGCTTTATAGGCAAATCAGAAACAGAGCCTGATCAGCTGGTCAGTTCAATGATGTATTGTAACTTAGTTTCCCATTTCAAAAAGATTGTCACAAAATCAGAACACAAGCCTGACCAGAGGTCGAAAAGAATCTCTAAACCATCAAAATTTAGAAAAATCATTAATTAAAAAACCCCATAAGGTTATCAGTGATTATGTTTTGTATTCAACAAAGTATTCCAATTTTAATTTGTCCAGCAAGTTCGTATAATTTTAAAAATCACATCAAAACCTCATTTTGAAAGGGAGGAAAAAAAAAATATGGTGAATAATTTCTATTCTTTCTGTTGAAATCAATGCAGTGCAAGTATTTCAAGTATTGTCTTCTGACAGAGAAGCAACCTTCTGCAGAGCCATGTGACTGTAATTGTCTCTAATCTCCCTGCTGATGTCCTGTTGGGTAAGATGTGTTTCTGACACACAGCAATTCTACTGTCAAGCTGACAGCAAAACATGCACTGGCTGTTAGGGGAAGTCTTTGTGTGGACTCAATGCAGTGATGCACAAAACCCATCCTTACCTACAAACTGCTGTCCATGGCTCTAGTGCCACATTTTTCTCTATATAAGTGTATATATATATATTTTTTTCTCTATATATTGGAGTAACACAAACTCTGCAGCATGGCTCTCTGTCTGCAGGGTCTCTGGGCACAGCAAACCCCTGCAGCTGTAGTGCCTTTGGGCACTTGTACCATCTGGTATTTCTGGCTCCCAGCTTAGCACAGACCATTTTAATTTTGAAAGACTGAAATATCAGGTCAGGCTTCTGAATTCCTTGAAAGGAAATTGAGTCATTCTTATGGACTGTGGTCTGCAGAAGGCCATGATGCAGATGCAGACACCTCCTCTGACATGGCCTTCTGTGAAATTGATGAACTGCTTTAAGACCAGCAGTTCCCCAAGTACCTAATGTGGCAGTTTGATGTTTTTCAGCAATAATCTGTGGAGGCAGGAGAATGTATAACCTATGCTGTGTAACCTATGGTGCTGGAAGAGCACTGCATTCCTCCTGTGGTAAGGCCTCCGAGTCACTTTGCATTTAACCATTTTCTTAACCACACTGAACCCTTGCTGGTGTTACTGGTGACACTCGTGGCTAGAAATGACACCCAGCTCCCAATCTGGGACTTGGCAAGTAGCTCAGCTCCCCCTCACAGAAGGTAATGGCCCACAGCCTTGATGGTTTCCCTCAGAGGACAGGGACAAACACTTGTGCTATTGTGGTTTCCCCAGCATGGGAAAGGAGGATGATAAACTCCTGTTGAGGCTGACCTTTATTTGTACGTATCTGCATCATTTTCCTTCACTTGTGGAAAGCTAAGCAGACCTCTTCCCCAAAAACTCAGCTGCATCTGTATCTTCCAGATACCTGGAAGGTGCTCACATGCTCTCTACCCTCACAGGAAACTTCAGGTGAGTAGAAATCCTGACTCTCTGACTGGATAGAGGTAGCAACCCCAGCACAGGGAGAGCTGAAACATCCTGGTCTACAGAGGAGAACAGAAAAGAACTCTCCAAATTTAAGATAATTTCTAGAAAAACAGAAAAAAAAAAAAAAAAAAAAAAAGGAATCTCATCCCAGAATGTAAAAAAAGGAGTATCTGTTACCTATAGTAATATATATTTCCTTTGTTTTAGTTCAGTACTGGTGAGACCTGACTGTAGACCCAATCCCAGTTTTGGTGCTTCAGGGAAAAACTGATCAGTGGAAGAAAGTCAGCCAAAGAGCAACAGGAATTATCAACAGTCTAGAAAGCACAAGCTACAAAGGAAGTTGGAAGCAACACAAATTGTTTGTCCTAGATAATAAAAGAAGCAGAAATGATCTGACACAAGCCATGCTAAGACAAAATTTGCTCACAACATTAACTACAGAGAAGGCAAGTAGTAAACTGTCTCAAGGAGATAAAAGATCAACATTAAAATATCAAAGGAGAATGGTGAAGCTCTGAAATTTATATGTTAATATTTCTCACTCATATCTATAGTGTGTGCCCTTACTTACAGGCACAGAAGGTCTGTGTTGAAATTTCTTCTGCAAGCTTACTTCCCATCCCTCCCACTGGCAGGTGCACTGAAAGATTGATCATGAAGCTAAAGCAAATGGTCATCTGTTTCTGAGGAGTTAGTGCTGCCCTTCACTATGTTACAGGGTGAAGCTACATCACAGCAAAAGAAAAAAACCTTACGGGAAGATGTTCTTACTGTGCACTGCCAGTGCAGATTCTGTTAAAAGTGCATCCAAAGACCAGGCAGACACAGACACATATGGCACCTAACTGCTAATGTTGTCACTCTTCTTAAAGGTGATTGCCAAAAATGAGTCAGTCAATTGAATAAATTGGTTACCATGTGAAGAAAATTAACACCTTTGTAGCCAAAGTCTGGAAAATGAAGGAATGCCTTCACTATTATATCTCTGTGAAGAGGCAGAAATTAATCTATGTGGGTAGAAGTGTATACTAGATGAGAAGAGACATAGTAAGAGGGTCTATTACCCTCTGTTACCACTAAGAGGATGGTAACTGATAGGTACAACAGACACTTTGCTTTAGCATTCTCCCCTTGTGACATGGCCAGTTTAAAATCAAAAAAGTATATAGAAATATACATTTTAAAACAAGATTGTGTAGAACTGAAGTAGGCAGTTCAGTTACCCAGGAACTTGATGTTTATCTGTTTTCTAGTGCAGTATTGAGATCTATCTCTTGTTGTTCATGAAACACATTATGGGTGAGCTGGATGCCACTATTCAGTGTAGAGTACTTGCTCTAAAGTACTGATTTCTTCCTCTTGTGTTACACTCTATATTTAGTGTAAAACTCGAGCTGCTTTTTAAGAACAAAAGTCTTAATGAAATTGAAGGATTTCCTCCTTTAAATATGAGTGATTCCTCTATTGACATGAAAGTCTTTTGCACCTTCCATAGTATGGCCCCTAATATGTCTTCTCTTTCCTTGCTCCCAATCCCTCTAACTAAGGTGTTGAATCCTAAAATATGGATCTAAAAACCCAT
The DNA here is from genome assembly GCA_034336665.1 of Luscinia megarhynchos. Taxonomy (NCBI): domain Eukaryota; kingdom Metazoa; phylum Chordata; class Aves; order Passeriformes; family Muscicapidae; genus Luscinia; species Luscinia megarhynchos. The sequence continues at coordinate 54,162,072 of CM067565.1, forward strand.
TGTACTTTGAACAGCAACTCTTTCATACAAACCATTAACAGACATGGGTGATTGAACAGCAATATTCACCAAGCAGCAGAAGCACCAAGGCTGCAACAGAACTTGTGACCTCTGAACAAGTCACCCCCAAATGATTAGACAAGTGTTCCCTCTTCCTTCCTATATCAGGAGCATTACCTCCTGATGGAATAATGATCCTAAGTGTGATAGCAGCTGTGACAATCACAGAAAATGGAGGTCACAATGCATCATTGCTAATTCCACTGCAGTGTCTGTACTCTCAGTTGGAGGTTTCCCTTCATTTCAGAAGCTGAGCATCACCCAATGAATAATTACAGCTTTACTACTATTCCCTACACAGTGAAATTATTTAAACTGAAATCCCTGTGATCACTGTTTCATTTCAGGCTTTTGAACAAATGCCATCTGAAAGGGCTAGGAAAAAATCATGGTTACCAAAGGTAATATTTGAATGAAGCAAAATGTCATTGTATATACAGAGGAGTTCATTCAGATTGTCAGCTAACTAAATTTTAAATAATGCCCTCAGAGCACTTAGAGTCAAGTTGCTTTTTGAAAACTCCCTTTGCTATTCTATCAAATGAATTTTATGTCTTGGAAATGAGTCAGATTTCTACTTATCTGGAAATAATGTGGCAGAGGTCAACATACTTGAATTAATGTAAGAGATTTCCACTTATTGCCTCTGACCTCTGAAGCCCTTTTCAGTTCCTTTTGGTGCACCTGCCCAACCAGATTATTTTCAGTCACTGGGTTTTTGTCCAAGCATCAGCCTGGCTGGATCTGGACTGTCCCTGCAGGTGTCTCTTTGGGCTTCTGGGAAGGCTCAGGCTACTTGTTTTTTTCACAGCTGCACTGACTAATGCAGAACATGTTCCTTTGGCTCACACAGTCTGTTGTAAGAGCTTTTCAACCCCACTTTTCACCCCCAAGATTTCTGATGAGAAATACATGCTTCCTTTCTTCCATTCTCAGTGATCATCACTATTTTTGGAAACCCAGCTCTGGAGAAGAAGCTCAGATCATCCATGCTGTGTGCTGCAGCATGGCAACACAGCCCACATAAAATAGCATTGTTGCTGGGGCAAGGAAATGTGTGCCCCCAGAACACACCATTTTGAACTGTCATGTAACTGGATGCATTCTCAGCCAAAAAGCACTGGATCTGAAAACTCTGGGAAAGCTTGAGGACTATGGGATAATAAAATTAGACACTTAGACATTAACTGGTACTTCAAATAAATCTCTCTTGTCTTGATTCCTCTCTCTCTTAGCACTACACTTGATCAGTTGTCCATCAGTACATAAGATCTGATGATGGGATTGTTGCTCACACAACCAGCCATGCAGATTTATTTGCATCACATCTGGGGACTCTTCTCTTGAGCAGGACAAAAAATATCCCAATGAACTCTCCGTAGATTGGAGCTCAAAAGTGCAGCTCATGCTAGTGCAGCTCATGCTCATCCTTTCCTTGCCTGTAAGGTGTCTGAGAGTGGCATCCTTGCTACACTGAGAGTAGCCCAGATTGAAGCAGATGATGCCAGGAAAATTTTTTTGTACCTAGAAAATTACAGTCCAAGAGTCAGAAAAACTGCTGTGAAATGTTAGAAGGTTCATGGTGGCTGCAGTCAGAAAGAGGGATAGGAGATGTTTCAGCTGATGACAAGGGCTGAAAACATGGGGTTTTTTGGGCAGGGAATATGAGCTGCAGGGTGTGGAAGACAGGCAGCCTTATTTGAAGAATCATTACACTTGTGTGCCA